>OX637705.1:12500-10012500 GCA_951802165.1 Adalia decempunctata
CTAACCTAACCTAACCTAACCTAACCTAACCTAACCTAACCTAACCTAACCTAACCTAACCTAACCTAACCTAACCTAACCTAACCTAACCTAACCTAACCTAACCTAACCTAACCTAACCTAACCTAACCTAACCTAACCTAACCTAACCTAACCTAACCTAACCTAACCTAACCTAACCTAACCTAACCTAACCTAACCTAACCTAACCTAACCTAACCTAACCTAACCTAACCTAACCTAACCTAACCTAACCTAACCTAACCTAACCTAACCTAACCTAACCTAACCTAACCTAACCTAACCTAACCTAACCTAACCTAACCTAACCTAACCTAACCTAACCTAACCTAACCTAACCTAACCTAACCTAACCTAACCTAACCTAACCTTTTTTTTTTTTTTTTTTTTTGTGCCCTGAGGAAGGAGGAAAGCATCATGCCTTCTCCGGAGCGGGCGTGCAATGCTCCAGATTCGTGTGGGACTCTAACCCAACTAAAACCTCCTCCTCGGCGCGATAGCAGAGTCGGAGGACACCGACTACTACTATCACACCTTGTTCAGGCACTACTGGCTCTCCAAGGCGATTGGAATTCAACAGTGTGCATATTCAGGCCGACCGGTATCTCCTCCCCAAGGAGTTGTTGGGTGATAGGAGGAGTATCCCGCGCTCTATGAGGTCCCACCGCTGTCTCACATTGTGAGGACCTGCGAGACTGCAGCTGACCACCGTTCCGAAGTTTCACCTGGCTTATTTCACGGAACTATTAACAACAGGTATAGATCCCCGGAGGGTCTTGATACATTTGTCGGTAACTGCCCATCCAGACAGTCACCGTGTACCCTGATCAATTAAGACCTTTACTGTCTGAGAGGATTTTTGGGAGTGGGATGGGGTTACATGAGGTACTAACGTTGCTCACTGGGTCTACCCCGAGCCGTCCTCAGGTTCGAGGGGCCAGTTAAGCCATAGTTGTCATGTATATTGAGCGCTCAGGTTGCCTAACCTAAACTACCCTGTGTTTTGCTTTTGCGTGGTTCTGGTTACACAGGGTACTAACCTTGTACTCCGGGTCTACCCCGATCCCGCTTTCGGGTTCGAGGGGCCGGTAGAGCCATAGTTACCCTGCGTGTCTTATTCTTGTGGTAGCCTTGGTGTCTTCTCGTCCTCCTTCCCCCCCCCCTTTTTTTTTTTTTTTTTTTTTTTTTTTTTTGTTTTTTTTTTTGCCTGGGTTGTGGATTGGGGGTCCTCTGGGTCGGTTCTGTAACACACCTAGTCTATTTTGTCGTCTTAATCATACCTGCCGTTCACTTCTTTTTCTCGCTCTTCCTCCGCCTTGGCTTTCATCACGTACCGAACCCATTCGGCGATGAGGTTCCATTTCTCTTCGCTTTCGAGCATCTTTTCCACGAGGTTGTGTCTGCTCAGAGTGAAGTCCGGATCTCTTTCAATCTCCTCCGTGAGCTTCTTTCTTGACTCCTCCCATTTCGTGCAGGTTAGGATGTGGTCCGGCTTGTCGAGTCCGTCGCAGTCCCAGCATTTCGCGGTGTTGCTCTTCCCGATCTTCTTTCTGAAGGTCCCGAAGCATCCGTTACCGCTCAGGAGTTGGACCATCTCATAGTCCAGGTCTCCGTGCTTACGGTCCATCCACTTCAGGGGGTCCTTTATCATCGTCTTAGTCCATTTTGCGCCTCTGTGGTCTCGTACTTCTCTGGTCCATTTTGTTCTCGTAGATTCCCTGGCTTCTTTCTTCTCCACCTGGTTCTGGTATATCTCCATCCTCTCCTCGGCCAACAGGTCGGCCGGGAGCATACCAGCGATGATGAGTGCTGCGATACCTGAAACACATTTGTATGCTCTGATTGAACTTACTACTACTCCTCGTTGTGCTCTTCGGATCTTCTCTCTGGCCGTACTGAATTTCTGTAGACACTCCGCCCATACTTCTGCGCCGTATAGTAGTCTGGACATCGCTGCGGCTGCTAGAACTCTTCTCTTCCTCGTTGCTGGTCCGTCTGTCCTCGGCATGATTTTTCTGAGCGCGTTCGTTGTATCCCTCGTCCTTTCCACTGCGTACTCTACGTGCCTCAGGAATCCCAGGTCCTTGTCGATTATCACTCCTAGGTACTTCAGCTGGCTCTTGGCTTCTATCTCGACTCCTTCGATTGTTACCCTGGTTCTTTGTAGTGGTCTCCTACCGGTGATGGTCAGCACCTCGGTCTTGGCCGGTGCGAGCTCCAGTCTTTTGCTTCTTAGCCATGTCGCTATTTTGGCCGCCGTTTTTTCAGTCTTCTCCCATGCCTCTTTTTCTGTTCTCCCTGTTGTCACCATTGCTAGGTCGTCCGCGTACGCCACCAGTTTCGTTCCCAGGTCGTCTTCCGCTAGTTCTAGCACTCCGTTGTACAGGATATTCCACAGGGTCGGACCTAGAACAGAGCCTTGCGGTACACCGCACGTTAGTTTTACCTTCTTGTATGTTGTCCTCAGGGTCCTGTCCTTGAAGTAGTTCTTGATGACGTTTCGCACTTGCTCTGAAATTCCCTTATTCTTCATCTCTTGCAGAATCTCTTTCCATCCAGCACTGTTGAAGGCGTTCTTCACGTCGAAGGTCGTGAGTAGTGTTATCTCTTGCGTCCTGTGTGTTCCTCCTTTGGCCCATTTTGCGAACTTGGTGACCTCTTCGATGGCAGTTATAGTGGATCTTGCTTCCCTGAAACCGTGCTGGTTATCTGCGAGCGTGGACTTACCTGCCATCTCCTTGTGTAGTCTTCCTCTGATCAGCTGCTCGTATAGCTTCCCGGCGACACTCAGCAGGCAGATCGGTCTGAAGCTCCCCGGCTCGTTGGTTATTTTTCCTGGTTTTCTCGCCAGCACCAGCTCTGCTTCCTTCCAAATTTCCGGGAAGTCGGCTCCTTTCCATACTTCGTTGTACATCTCGAGGATCTTCTCGCTGTTGTTTTCCAGTAGCATCTTCATCATCTCTGCGGTGATCCCGTCTGGTCCTGGTGCCCTCTTCTTCTTCATCTTGGCTGCAGCTTCTTGCAGTTCTTCCATGGTGAACAGTTCTACTGTGGCCCCCGGGCTGATGTCCTCCATGTCTGAAATGTCCCTGTTCGGAAAGAGCGTACTTACGATTCTGTCCTCAGTTTCTTCATCTAAGTTCTCCCGTGCGTTGAGTCCGATCCTCTTGACCACTATCTTGTAGCCTTGTCCCCAGATGTCGTTGTCCAATTCTTCTATGAGGTCCCTCCACTTTTCTCTCTTGCTTCTCCTGATCGCCTTTTTGAGGTTTCTTCTTGCTTCTTTGTACTCTTCCTGGTTCGTTCCGGGATATCTCTTGGTATTGCGTCTCTCCGTTTTGCAGATTTTGTTCAGCTCTCTGACTTCTTCGTTCCACCAGTAGACCGGTTTTTTTGGTTTGACCTTGTTTTTCCTGGAAGTAAATTCGTTAAGTGTGCTACTTACCAGTTCGGTGAATTCGATTGGGTCCAACTTGGGTGCCTCTTCTTTTAGTCTCGGGTGGTTGTTGAACTTCTTCTTCAGCATTACGATGGCGGCTTCGTCCAGCTTCCATGCGCCTTTGTCTTCTGTTCTTCTCTTGCTTCTTTGGACTTTAATTTCAAATCTGATGTCGGCGTGGTCTGACATCGTCTCCTGGTCCGACACTCTCCATTCCAGTATTCTGTCTGCGAGGTCCTCGGTCGATAGGGTCAAGTCGATTCTGCTTCTCTGGTTTCCTCTGATGAAGGTTGGTTCGTTGCCTATATTGTGAATTACCAGTCCTAGGTCTTCTATCCATTCCATAACTATCTTCCCTCTGTCGTCTGTGTGATCTGAACCCCATTGTTCGGATTTGGCATTGAAGTCTCCTGCTATGACGGTGGGCTTTCCGCTCTGGATTGTGTCTCCTATGTCCTTCAGCCATTTCTTAAGATTCTTCTTGTCCTTGTCGTTTGGGGAGAAGTAGCAGCTAATTACTCTTATTCCTTCTGCGTCTATCCAGCAGAATCCTTGGCCACATCCGTTTATTCCTTTCCTAACGTCGTTTCCTGTAACAATCGCACTTACCATCTGGTCATCCGTCTGTAGTTTCTTCTCTTTGGATATTTTCTCGTTGGGTTCCTGCAACAGAGCTAAATCTATGTTCTGTGTGGTGAACTTGCCCCAGAGAGCGTCGTGTGCCTTCTTGCATCTTTGCAGGTTGATCTGGATTACTGATATCTTCTTCTCCTCTGTTTCTTCGCTCTTCTTGTTTTCACTTAATTGGTTGGGTTCTGTTCCGTCGTCTATCAGTGCGTTGCGGAGTCTTCTACTCGCCTTCTTTAGGACAGGACAGGTTGGGTCGTCGGCCTCGTGTTTTCTGGGTGTGAGTTTTGCTTCCTTGCACTTGTAGCAGTTGGCCTTCATTTGTGGTCGGCAGTCCTCTCTCTTGTGTTTTCCCCCGCATCTTTTGCATATTTCCTCTTGTTTGCACGCTGTTGGTGGGTGTCCTAGCTTGTGGCATCTGTAACATATTTTGTCGTTGTTTGCGTTGTGTGGACTAACCTGAATTTCCCTTTTCTTCAGTTTGATCTTTTCAGCCTCTGTAAGGTATCTAGCCAGCGTTGGTTCTACCTCCATTAGCCAGTCCTCTTCTCTTTCTTCTCGAAATCGAGTTATGATCCTGATGGATTCCCACTCTCTTCTGTGTCTGGTAGCCAGTTCCTGGTTGTTTTCGATGCCGGCTCTGATCACGTACTCGCACGTCATGCTGGTTCCTAAGTTCCTGAAAATGATCTTAGTTTTGTTATGGCTGTGTGTTACCTGACTGTTGTCTTTTCTCTGTCTTTTCTTCTTCCTGGCTGTCTCTTCTTGTTCATCTTCTTCTTCGCTTCTTGCTCTCTTGCTGGAACTGGCTGTCTGTTGTTGTTCTTCCCGAGTAGTGATATTAGCTTCCACGGCTCGAGGGCTCCGTGGGGCTACGCAGTCGCTTGATTTCGGTCGGTTGGTGCCTGCGCTGCACACTACGCCTACCGGGCTGAGGTATCCCTCCTCTGCTCCGTAAACTTTGTTATTGTTCTGTTGTGCTTCCATCTCGTTTTCATGTTGTTGGGCAGTGCGGGGCACACATCCCTTGTGCTAGGTCGTCAACGTGTTATCCATCCTGTGGGGTTGGGAAAGGATTTGGGTTGGGAAAGGATTTGGGTTGGGAAAGGATTTGGGTTGGGGGTGCGGGGTTTTGGCCATTCTTAGTTTTCATTGGAAGTTCTCCTAAAATTGATTTTTAGGATTCCTTCCAATTACTTAAGCCCGTACACCACGACAAGGTGATGACCTCGTACGGGAACCTAACCTAACCTAACCTAACCTAACCTAACCTAACCTAACCTAACCTAACCTAACCTAACCTAACCTAACCTAACCTAACCTAACCTAACCTAACCTAACCTAACCTAACCTAACCTAACCTAACCTAACCTAACCTAACCTAACCTAACCTAACCTAACCTAACCTAACCTAACCTAACCTAACCTAACCTAACCTAACCTAACCTAACCTAACCTAACCTAACCTAACCTAACCTAACCTAACCTAACCTAACCTAACCTAACCTAACCTAACCTAACCTAACCTAACCTAACCTAACCTAACCTAACCTAACCTAACCTAACCTAACCTTTTTTTTTTTTTTTTTTTTTTTTTTTTTTGTGCCCCCCGAGGAAGGAGGAAAGCATCATGCCTTCTCCGCAGCGGGCTGTTCAATGCTGGGATCCGTGTGGGACTCTAACCCAACTAAAACCTCCTCCTCGCCATCTTAGTCGGAATCCCAAGGACACCGATTCCAACTATGATGGTTTGCGCAGGCACTATACCGGGTCACCAAGACGATTGGTATTTCACGGTGTAGTTTCTGCGTGGTAGTTTCAGACTCTTGCCCCCCTTGGATTTAGGGATTGAGGGGAAGAAACCTGTACCTCGACTGACGGGTCTCACAGTTTGCGGTCTCACAAAGAACTTGTGAGGGGTCCACTGACTATTGTTGACCTAGTTCCGTATTTTCACCTGGCTTTTTCGCAACGGAACTCAAACACCAGGGATAGATCCTCAGGAGGTCTTGGCCGGCTCACTATCAGTTTGTCAATTACTGACTCCCCGATAGCAAGCTGTTGGTCCTGGTCCCTCGGGGATTGAGCTTTGAGAGTGCGGTTTCCGTCAGACATTAACGTTACTCCTTGGGTCTGCCCCGAGTCCGCGGATTCGGGGGGCCAAGTGGGTCATAGTTACTCTGATTCATGCAGTGGCCTTCAGCCCGAGGGGAAAAGTGAGTCGTAACTCCTTGTCCGCGCCCGGGTTGCCAGTGTGGCGTAGGCCAGATGCAAGTTCTCCGCGTTCGAAACACTAACGTTACTCCTTGGGTCTACCCTGTGTCTGTGATTACAGGGGGCCAAGTGAGTCATAGTTGTTCCCTGCATGTGGTGCTAACATTACTTCTTGGGTCTACCCCTCGTCATTGGACCGGGGGGGCCAAGAAAGCCATAGTTAACCACGCCACTCTCCCATGCTCATCCCTCGAAGCCTTTTCTTGATAGCTCGGTCGCCAGCGTCTTCTAGGTCGTTTAGCCTAGGGGTGGATCGCGAAGATGTCACAATCTAAGCGCACGCTTAGACTCGAGCCCTTGGATTTGAAAGGAGTTTGGGTTCGGGAAGTGTGTTGTGAAGTACTAACGTTACTCCTTGGGTCTACCCAGAGTTAGCAGTCTCCAGGGGCCAAGTGAATCATAGTTACTTGTGAAGCACTAACGTTGCTCTTTGGGTCTACCCCGAGTCCTCAGATACGAGGGGCCAAGAGAGCCATAGTCACTCCTTGGTTTTGGTCATACTTGGTTTTTCGCTCTTCCTCCATAGGATTCACAGCTACTTAAGCCCGTACACCACGACAAGGTGATGACCACGTACGGGAACCTAACCTAACCTAACCTAACCTAACCTAACCTAACCTAACCTAACCTAACCTAACCTAACCTAACCTAACCTAACCTAACCTAACCTAACCTAACCTAACCTAACCTAACCTAACCTAACCTAACCTAACCTAACCTAACCTAACCTAACCTAACCTAACCTAACCTAACCTAACCTAACCTAACCTAACCTAACCTAACCTAACCTAACCTAACCTAACCTAACCTAACCTAACCTAACCTAACCTAACCTAACCTAACCTAACCTAACCTAACCTAACCTAACCTAACCTAACCTAACCTAACCTAACCTAACCTAACCTAACCTAACCTAACCTTTTTTTTTTTTTTTTTTTGTGCCCTGAGGAAGGAGGAAAGCATCATGCCTTCTCCGGAGCGGGCGTGCAATGCTCCAGATTCGTGTGGGACTCTAACCCAACTAAAACCTCCTCCTCGGCGCGATAGCAGAGTCGGAGGACACCGACTACTACTATCACACCTTGTTCAGGCACTACTGGCTCTCCAAGGCGATTGGAATTCAACAGTGTGCATATTCAGGCCGACCGGTATCTCCTCCCCAAGGAGTTGTTGGGTGATAGGAGGAGTATCCCGCGCTCTATGAGGTCCCACCGCTGTCTCACATTGTGAGGACCTGCGAGACTGCAGCTGACCACCGTTCCGAAGTTTCACCTGGCTTATTTCACGGAACTATTAACAACAGGTATAGATCCCCGGAGGGTCTTGATACATTTGTCGGTAACTGCCCATCCAGACAGTCACCGTGTACCCTGATCAATTAAGACCTTTACTGTCTGAGAGGATTTTTGGGAGTGGGATGGGGTTACATGAGGTACTAACGTTGCTCACTGGGTCTACCCCGAGCCGTCCTCAGGTTCGAGGGGCCAGTTAAGCCATAGTTGTCATGTATATTGAGCGCTCAGGTTGCCTAACCTAAACTACCCTGTGTTTTGCTTTTGCGTGGTTCTGGTTACACAGGGTACTAACCTTGTTCTCCGGGTCTACCCCGATCCCGCTTTCGGGTTCGAGGGGCCGGTAGAGCCATAGTTACCCTGCGTGTCTTATTCTTGTGGTAGCCTTGGTGTCTTCTCGTCCTCCTTCCCCCCCCCCCCCCCCTTTTTTTTTTTTTTTTTTTTTTTTTCCTGGGTTGTGGATTGGGGGTCCTCTGGGTCGGTTCTGTAACACACCTAGTCTATTTTGTCGTCTTAATCATACCTGCCGTTCACTTCTTTTTCTCGCTCTTCCTCCGCCTTGGCTTTCATCACGTACCGAACCCATTCGGCGATGAGGTTCCATTTCTCTTCGCTTTCGAGCATCTTTTCCACGAGGTTGTGTCTGCTCAGAGTGAAGTCCGGATCTCTTTCAATCTCCTCCGTGAGCTTCTTTCTTGACTCCTCCCATTTCGTGCAGGTTAGGATGTGGTCCGGCTTGTCAAGTCCGTCGCAGTCCCAGCATTTCGCGGTGTTGCTCTTCCCGATCTTCTTTCTGAAGGTCCCGAAGCATCCGTTACCGCTCAGGAGTTGGACCATCTCATAGTCCAGGTCTCCGTGCTTACGGTCCATCCACTTCAGGGGGTCCTTTATCATCGTCTTAGTCCATTTTGCGCCTCTGTGGTCTCGTACTTCTCTGGTCCATTTTGTTCTCGTAGATTCCCTGGCTTCTTTCTTCTCCACCTGGTTCTGGTATATCTCCATCCTCTCCTCGGCCAACAGGTCGGCCGGGAGCATACCAGCGATGATGAGTGCTGCGATACCTGAAACACATTTGTATGCTCTGATTGAACTTACTACTACTCCTCGTTGTGCTCTTCGGATCTTCTCTCTGGCCGTACTGAATTTCTGTAGACACTCCGCCCATACTTCTGCGCCGTATAGTAGTCTGGACATCGCTGCGGCTGCTAGAACTCTTCTCTTCCTCGTTGCTGGTCCGTCTGTCCTCGGCATGATTTTTCTGAGCGCGTTCGTTGTATCCCTCGTCCTTTCCACTGCGTACTCTACGTGCCTCAGGAATCCCAGGTCCTTGTCGATTATCACTCCTAGGTACTTCAGCTGGCTCTTGGCTTCTATCTCGACTCCTTCGATTGTTACCCTGGTTCTTTGTAGTGGTCTCCTACCGGTGATGGTCAGCACCTCGGTCTTGGCCGGTGCGAGCTCCAGTCTTTTGCTTCTTAGCCATGTCGCTATTTTGGCCGCCGTTTTTTCAGTCTTCTCCCATGCCTCTTTTTCTGTTCTCCCTGTTGTCACCATTGCTAGGTCGTCCGCGTACGCCACCAGTTTCGTTCCCAGGTCGTCTTCCGCTAGTTCTAGCACTCCGTTGTACAGGATATTCCACAGGGTCGGACCTAGAACAGAGCCTTGCGGTACACCGCACGTTAGTTTTACCTCCTTGTATGTTGTCCTCAGGGTCCTGTCCTTGAAGTAGTTCTTGATGACGTTTCGCACTTGCTCTGAAATTCCCTTATTCTTCATCTCTTGCAGAATCTCTTTCCATCCAGCACTGTTGAAGGCGTTCTTCACGTCGAAGGTCGTGAGTAGTGTTATCTCTTGCGTCCTGTGTGTTCCTCCTTTGGCCCATTTTGCGAACTTGGTGACCTCTTCGATGGCAGTTATAGTGGATCTTGCTTCCCTGAAACCGTGCTGGTTATCTGCGAGCGTGGACTTACCTGCCATCTCCTTGTGTAGTCTTCCTCTGATCAGCTGCTCGTATAGCTTCCCGGCGACACTCAGCAGGCAGATCGGTCTGAAGCTCCCCGGCTCGTTGGTTATTTTTCCTGGTTTTCTCGCCAGCACCAGCTCTGCTTCCTTCCAAATTTCCGGGAAGTCGGCTCCTTTCCATACTTCGTTGTACATCTCGAGGATCTTCTCGCTGTTGTTTTCCAGTAGCATCTTCATCATCTCTGCGGTGATCCCGTCTGGTCCTGGTGCCCTCTTCTTCTTCATCTTGGCTGCAGCTTCTTGCAGTTCTTCCATGGTGAACAGTTCTACTGTGGCCCCCGGGCTGATGTCCTCCATGTCTGAAATGTCCCTGTTCGGAAAGAGCGTACTTACGATTCTGTCCTCAGTTTCTTCATCTAAGTTCTCCCGTGCGTTGAGTCCGATCCTCTTGACCACTATCTTGTAGCCTTGTCCCCAGATGTCGTTGTCCAATTCTTCTATGAGGTCCCTCCACTTTTCTCTCTTGCTTCTCCTGATCGCCTTTTTGAGGTTTCTTCTTGCTTCTTTGTACTCTTCCTGGTTCGTTCCGGGATATCTCTTGGTATTGCGTCTCTCCGTTTTGCAGATTTTGTTCAGCTCTCTGACTTCTTCGTTCCACCAGTAGACCGGTTTTTTTGGTTTGACCTTGCTTTTCCTGGAAGTAAATTCGTTAAGTGTGCTACTTACCAGTTCGGTGAATTCGATTGGGTCCAACTTGGGTGCCTCTTCTTTTAGTCTCGGGTGGTTGTTGAACTTCTTCTTCAGCATTACGATGGCGGCTTCGTCCAGCTTCCATGCGCCTTTGTCTTCTGTTCTTCTCTTGCTTCTTTGGACTTTAATTTCAAATCTGATGTCGGCGTGGTCTGACATCGTCTCCTGGTCCGACACTCTCCATTCCAGTATTCTGTCTGCGAGGTCCTCGGTCGATAGGGTCAAGTCGATTCTGCTTCTCTGGTTTCCTCTGATGAAGGTTGGTTCGTTGCCTATATTGTGAATTACCAGTCCTAGGTCTTCTATCCATTCCATAACTATCTTCCCTCTGTCGTCTGTGTGATCTGAACCCCATTGTTCGGATTTGGCATTGAAGTCTCCTGCTATGACGGTGGGCTTTCCGCTCTGGATTGTGTCTCCTATGTCCTTCAGCCATTTCTTAAGATTCTTCTTGTCCTTGTCGTTTGGGGAGAAGTAGCAGCTAATTACTCTTATTCCTTCTGCGTCTATCCAGCAGAATCCTTGGCCACATCCGTTTATTCCTTTCCTAACGTCGTTTCCTGTAACAATCGCACTTACCATCTGGTCATCCGTCTGTAGTTTCTTCTCTTTGGATATTTTCTCGTTGGGTTCCTGCAACAGAGCTAAATCTATGTTCTGTGTGGTGAACTTGCCCCAGAGAGCGTCGTGTGCCTTCTTGCATCTTTGCAGGTTGATCTGGATTACTGATATCTTCTTCTCCTCTGTTTCTTCGCTCTTCTTGTTTTCACTTAATTGGTTGGGTTCTGTTCCGTCGTCTATCAGTGCGTTGCGGAGTCTTCTACTCGCCTTCTTTAGGACAGGACAGGTTGGGTCGTCGGCCTCGTGTTTTCTGGGTGTGAGTTTTGCTTCCTTGCACTTGTAGCAGTTGACCTTCATTTGTGGTCGGCAGTCCTCTCTCTTGTGTTTTCCCCCGCATCTTTTGCATATTTCCTCTTGTTTGCACGCTGTTGGTGGGTGTCCTAGCTTGTGGCATCTGTAACATATTTTGTCGTTGTTTGCGTTGTGTGGACTAACCTGAATTTCCCTTTTCTTCAGTTTGATCTTTTCAGCCTCTGTAAGGTATCTAGCCAGCGTTGGTTCTACCTCCATTAGCCAGTCCTCTTCTCTTTCTTCTCGAAATCGAGTTATGATCCTGATGGATTCCCACTCTCTTCTGTGTCTGGTAGCCAGTTCCTGGTTGTTTTCGATGCCGGCTCTGATCACGTACTCGCACGTCATGCTGGTTCCTAAGTTCCTGAAAATGATCTTAGTTTTGTTATGGCTGTGTGTTACCTGACTGTTGTCTTTTCTCTGTCTTTTCTTCTTCCTGGCTGACTCTTCTTGTTCATCTTCTTCTTCGCTTCTTGCTCTCTTGCTGGAACTGGCTGTCTGTTGTTGTTCTTCCCGAGTAGTGATATTAGCTTCCACGGCTCGAGGGCTCCGTGGGGCTACGCAGTCGCTTGATTTCGGTCGGTTGGTGCCTGCGCTGCACACTACGCCTACCGGGCTGAGGTATCCCTCCTCTGCTCCGTAAACTTTGTTATTGTTCTGTTGTGCTTCCATCTCGTTTTCATGTTGTTGGGCAGTGCGGGGCACACATCCCTTGTGCTAGGTCGTCAACGTGTTATCCATCCTGTGGGGTTGGGAAAGGATTTGGGTTGGGAAAGGATTTGGGTTGGGAAAGGATTTGGGTTGGGGGTGCGGGGTTTTGGCCATTCTTAGTTTTCATTGGAAGTTCTCCTAAAATTGATTTTTAGGATTCCTTCCAATTACTTAAGCCCGTACACCACGACAAGGTGATGACCTCGTACGGGAACCTAACCTAACCTAACCTAACCTAACCTAACCTAACCTAACCTAACCTAACCTAACCTAACCTAACCTAACCTAACCTAACCTAACCTAACCTAACCTAACCTAACCTAACCTAACCTAACCTAACCTAACCTAACCTAACCTAACCTAACCTAACCTAACCTAACCTAACCTAACCTAACCTAACCTAACCTAACCTAACCTAACCTAACCTAACCTAACCTAACCTAACCTAACCTAACCTAACCTAACCTAACCTAACCTAACCTAACCTAACCTAACCTAACCTAACCTAACCTAACCTAACCTAACCTAACCTAACCTAACCTAACCTAACCTAACCTAACCTAACCTAACCTAACCTAACCTAACCTAACCTAACCTAACCTAACCTAACCTAACCTAACCTAACCTAACCTAACCTAACCTAACCTAACCTAACCTAACCTAACCTAACCTAACCTAACCTAACCTAACCTAACCTAACCTAACCTAACCTAACCTAACCTAACCTAACCTAACCTAACCTAACCTAACCTAACCTAACCTAACCTAACCTAACCTAACCTAACCTAACCTAACCTAACCTAACCTAACCTAACCTAACCTAACCTAACCTAACCTAACCTAACCTAACCTAACCTAACCTAACCTAACCTAACCTAACCTAACCTAACCTAACCTAACCTAACCTAACCTAACCTAACCTAACCTAACCTAACCTAACCTAACCTAACCTAACCTAACCTAACCTAACCTAACCTAACCTAACCTAACCTAACCTAACCTAACCTAACCTAACCTAACCTAACCTAACCTAACCTAACCTAACCTAACCTAACCTAACCTAACCTAACCTAACCTAACCTAACCTAACCTTTTTTTTTTTTTTTTTTTTTTTTTTTTGTGCCCTGAGGAAGGAGGAAAGCATCATGCCTTCTCCGCAGCGGCGGTTCAATGCTGGGATTCGTGTGGGACTCTAACCCAACTAAAACCTCCTCCTCGCCATCTTAGTCGGAATCCCAAGGACACCGATTCCAACTATGATGGTTTGCGCAGGCACCACCACCGGATCACCAAGACGATTGGTATTTCACGGTGCAGGTTTCTGCGTGGTAGTCTCAGACTCTTGCCCCCCTTGGATGTAGGGATTGAGGGGAAGAAGCCTGCACCTCGACTGACGGGTCTCACAGTTTGCGGTCTCACAAAGAACTTGTGAGGAGTCCACTGACTGTTGTTGACCTAGTTCCGTATTTTCACCTGGCTTTTTTGCAACGGAACTCTAACACCAGGGATAGATCCTCGGGAGGTCTTGGCCGGCTCACTATCAGTCTGTCAATTACTAACACCCCGATAGCGAGCCGTTGGCCCTGGTCCTTCGGGGATTGAGCTATGAGAGTGCGGTTTCCGTCAGACATTAACGTTACCCCTTGGGTCTGCCCCGAGTCCGAGGATTCGGGGGGCCAAGTGGGTCATAGTTACTCTGATTCATGCAGTGGCCTTCAGCCCGAGGGGAAAAGTGAGTCGTAACTCCTGGTCCGCGCCCGGGTTGCCAGTGTGGCGTAGGCCAGATGCAAGTTCTCCGCGTTCGAAACACTAACGTTACTCCTTGGGTCTACCCTGTGTTCTGTGATTACAGGGGGCCAAGTGAGTCATAGTTGTTCCCTGCATGTGGTACTAACGTTACTTCTTGGGTCTACCCCTCGTCATTGGACCGGGGGGGCCAAGGAAGCCATAGTTAACCACGCCACTCTCCCATGCTCATCCCTCGAAGCCTTTTCTTGATAGCTCGGTCGCCAGGCGTCTTCTAGGTCGTTTAGCCTAGGGGTGGATCGCGAAGATGTCACAATCTAAGCGCACGCTTAGACTCGAGCCCTTGGATTTGAAGGGAGTTTGGGTTCGGGAAGTGTGTTGTGAAGTACTAACGTTACTCCTTGGGTCTACCCAGAGTCTGTAGATTCCAGGGGCCAACTGAGTCATAGTTACTTCTCTGTTGTGAAGTGCTAACGTTACTCTTTGGGTCTACTCTGGGTCTCACGACTCAGAGGGCCAAGAGAGTCATAGTCACTCCTTGGTTTTGGTCATACTTGGTTTTTCGCTCTTCCTCCATAGGATTCACAGCTACTTAAGCCCGTACACCACGACAAGGTGATGACCACGTACGGGAACCTAACCTAACCTAACCTAACCTAACCTAACCTAACCTAACCTAACCTAACCTAACCTAACCTAACCTAACCTAACCTAACCTAACCTAACCTAACCTAACCTAACCTAACCTAACCTAACCTAACCTAACCTAACCTAACCTAACCTAACCTAACCTAACCTAACCTAACCTAACCTAACCTAACCTAACCTAACCTAACCTAACCTAACCTAACCTAACCTAACCTAACCTAACCTAACCTAACCTAACCTAACCTAACCTAACCTAACCTAACCTAACCTAACCTAACCTAACCTAACCTAACCTAACCTAACCTAACCTAACCTAACCTAACCTAACCTAACCTAACCTAACCTAACCTAACCTAACCTAACCTAACCTAACCTAACCTAACCTAACCTAACCTAACCTAACCTAACCTAACCTAACCTAACCTAACCTAACCTAACCTAACCTAACCTAACCTAACCTAACCTAACCTAACCTAACCTAACCTAACCTAACCTAACCTAACCTAACCTAACCTAACCTAACCTAACCTAACCTAACCTAACCTAACCTAACCTAACCTAACCTAACCTAACCTAACCTAACCTAACCTAACCTAACCTAACCTAACCTAACCTAACCTAACCTAACCTAACCTAACCTAACCTAACCTAACCTAACCTAACCTAACCTAACCTAACCTAACCTAACCTAACCTAACCTAACCTAACCTAACCTAACCTAACCTAACCTAACCTAACCTAACCTAACCTAACCTAACCTAACCTAACCTAACCTAACCTAACCTAACCTAACCTAACCTAACCTAACCTAACCTAACCTAACCTAACCTAACCTAACCTAACCTAACCTAACCTAACCTAACCTAACCTAACCTAACCTAACCTAACCTAACCTAACCTAACCTAACCTAACCTAACCTAACCTAACCTAACCTAACCTAACCTAACCTAACCTAACCTAACCTAACCTAACCTAACCTAACCTAACCTAACCTAACCTAACCTAACCTAACCTAACCTAACCTAACCTAACCTAACCTAACCTAACCTAACCTAACCTAACCTAACCTAACCTAACCTAACCTAACCTAACCTAACCTAACCTAACCTAACCTAACCTAACCTAACCTAACCTAACCTAACCTAACCTAACCTAACCTAACCTAACCTAACCTAACCTAACCTAACCTAACCTAACCTAACCTAACCTAACCTAACCTAACCTAACCTAACCTAACCTAACCTAACCTAACCTAACCTAACCTAACCTAACCTAACCTAACCTAACCTAACCTAACCTAACCTAACCTAACCTAACCTAACCTAACCTAACCTAACCTAACCTAACCTAACCTAACCTAACCTAACCTAACCTAACCTAACCTAACCTAACCTAACCTAACCTAACCTAACCTAACCTAACCTAACCTAACCTAACCTAACCTAACCTAACCTAACCTAACCTAACCTAACCTAACCTAACCTAACCTAACCTAACCTAACCTAACCTAACCTAACCTAACCTAACCTAACCTAACCTAACCTAACCTAACCTAACCTAACCTAACCTAACCTAACCTAACCTAACCTAACCTAACCTAACCTAACCTAACCTAACCTAACCTAACCTAACCTAACCTAACCTAACCTAACCTAACCTAACCTAACCTAACCTAACCTAACCTAACCTAACCTAACCTAACCTAACCTAACCTAACCTAACCTAACCTAACCTAACCTAACCTAACCTAACCTAACCTAACCTAACCTAACCTAACCTAACCTAACCTAACCTAACCTAACCTAACCTAACCTAACCTAACCTAACCTAACCTAACCTAACCTAACCTAACCTAACCTAACCTAACCTAACCTAACCTAACCTAACCTAACCTAACCTAACCTAACCTAACCTAACCTAACCTAACCTAACCTAACCTAACCTAACCTAACCTAACCTAACCTAACCTAACCTAACCTAACCTAACCTAACCTAACCTAACCTAACCTAACCTAACCTAACCTAACCTAACCTAACCTAACCTAACCTAACCTAACCTAACCTAACCTAACCTAACCTAACCTAACCTAACCTAACCTAACCTAACCTAACCTAACCTAACCTAACCTAACCTAACCTAACCTAACCTAACCTAACCTAACCTAACCTAACCTAACCTAACCTAACCTAACCTAACCTAACCTAACCTAACCTAACCTAACCTAACCTAACCTAACCTAACCTAACCTAACCTAACCTAACCTAACCTAACCTAACCTAACCTAACCTAACCTAACCTAACCTAACCTAACCTAACCTAACCTAACCTAACCTAACCTAACCTAACCTAACCTAACCTAACCTAACCTAACCTAACCTAACCTAACCTAACCTAACCTAACCTAACCTAACCTAACCTAACCTAACCTAACCTAACCTAACCTAACCTAACCTAACCTAACCTAACCTAACCTAACCTAACCTAACCTAACCTAACCTAACCTAACCTAACCTAACCTAACCTAACCTAACCTAACCTAACCTAACCTAACCTAACCTAACCTAACCTAACCTAACCTAACCTAACCTAACCTAACCTAACCTAACCTAACCTAACCTAACCTAACCTAACCTAACCTAACCTAACCTAACCTAACCTAACCTAACCTAACCTAACCTAACCTAACCTAACCTAACCTAACCTAACCTAACCTAACCTAACCTAACCTAACCTAACCTAACCTAACCTAACCTAACCTAACCTAACCTAACCTAACCTAACCTAACCTAACCTAACCTAACCTAACCTAACCTAACCTAACCTAACCTAACCTAACCTTTTTTTTTTTTTTTTTTTTTTTTTTGTGCCCTGAGGAAGGAGGAAAGCATCATGCCTTCTCCACAGCGGGCGGTTCAATGCTGGGATTCGTGTGGGACTCTAACCCAACTAAAACCTCCTCCTCAGCGCGAAAGCAGAGTTGGAGGACACCGACTACTACTATCGCACTTTGTAATTGGGCACTACTGGGTCTCCAATGCGATTGGAATTCTACAGAGCGCGCTCTCGAACTGACCGGTATCTCCTCCCCTTGGAGTTGTTGGGTGATAGGAGGAGCGTCCCGCGTTCACTAAGGTCCCACCGCTGTCTCACATTATGAGGACCTGCGAAACTGCGGCATCGTTCCGAAGTTTCACCTGGCTTATTTCACGGAACTATTAACAACAGGTATAGATCCCCGGAGGGTCCTGGTACATTTGTCGGTAACTCCTCGTCCAAGCAGTTACCGTGTACCCTGGTCAATTAAGACCTTTACTGTCTGAGAGGATTTTTTGGGATTGGGATGGGGTTACATGGAGTACTAACGTTACTCACTGGGTCTACCTCGATCCGTCCTCAGGTTCGAGGGGCCAGTTAAGCCATAGTTGCCATGTTGTGAAGTACTAACGTTACTCCTTGGGTCTACCAAGAGTCAGCAGCCTCCAGGGGCCAAGTGAATCACAGTTACTTGTGAAGCACCAACGTTGCTCTTTGGGTCTACCCCGAGTCCTCAGATACGAGGGGCCAATAGAGCCATGGTTACTTCAGAAGCACTAGTATTATTCCTTGGGTCTACCCAGAGTCTGCAGACTCCAGGGGCCAAGAGAGTCATAGTCACTCTTTGGTTTTGGTCATACTTGGTTTTTCGCTGTTGCTCCATAGGATTCACAGCTACTTAAGCCCGTACACCACGACAAGGTGATGACCACGTACGGGAACCTAACCTAACCTAACCTAACCTAACCTAACCTAACCTAACCTAACCTAACCTAACCTAACCTAACCTAACCTAACCTAACCTAACCTAACCTAACCTAACCTAACCTAACCTAACCTAACCTAACCTAACCTAACCTAACCTAACCTAACCTAACCTAACCTAACCTAACCTAACCTAACCTAACCTAACCTAACCTAACCTAACCTAACCTAACCTAACCTAACCTAACCTAACCTAACCTAACCTAACCTAACCTAACCTAACCTAACCTAACCTAACCTAACCTAACCTAACCTAACCTAACCTAACCTAACCTAACCTAACCTAACCTAACCTAACCTAACCTAACCTAACCTAACCTAACCTAACCTTTTTTTTTTTTTTTTTTTTTTTTGTGCCCCCGAGGAAGGAGGAAAGCATCATGCCTTCTCCGCAGCGGGCTGTTCAATGCTGGGATTCGTGTGGGACTCTAACCCAACTAAAACCTCCTCCTCGCCATCTTAGTCGGAATCCCAAGGACACCGATTCCAACTATGATGGTTTGCGCAGGCACTATACCGGGTCACCAAGACGATTGGTATTTCACGGTGTAGTTTCTGCGTGGTAGTTTCAGACTCTTGCCCCCCTTGGATGTAGGGATTGAGGGGAAGAAACCTGTACCTCGACTGATGGGTCTCACAGTTTGCGGTCTCACAAAGAACTTGTGAGGAGTCCACTGACTGTTGTTGACCTAGTTCCGTATTTTCACCTGGCTTTTTCGCAACGGAACTCAAACACCAGGGATAGATCCTCAGGAGGTCTTGGCCGGCTCACTATCAGTTTGTCAATTACTGACTCCCCGATAGCAAGCTGTTGGTCCTGGTCCCTCGGGGATTGAGCTATGAGAGTGCGGTTTCCGTCAGACATTAACGTTACTCCTTGGGTCTGCCCTGAGTCCGAGGATTTGGGGGGCCAAGTGGGTCATAGTTACTCTGATTCATGCAGTGGCCTTCAGCCCGAGGGGAAAAGTGAGTCGTAACTCCTTGTCCGCGCCCGAGTTGCCAGTGTGGCGCAGGCCAGATGCAAGTTCTCCACGTTCGAAACACTAACGTTACTCCTTGGGTCTACCCTGTGTCTGTGATTACAGGGGGCCAAGTGAGTCATAGTTGTTCCCTGCATGTGGTGCTAACATTACTTCTTGGGTCTACCCCTTGTCAGTGGATCCGGGGGGCCAAGGAAGCCATAGTTAACCACGCCACTCTCCCATGCTCATCCCTCGAAGCCTTTTCTCGATAGCTCGGTCTCCAGCGTCTTCTAGGTCGTTTAGCCTAGGGGTGGATCGCGAAGATGTCACAATCTAAGCGCACGCTCAGAGTCGAGCCCTTGGATTTGAAAGGAGTTTGGGTTCGGGAAGTGTGTTGTGAGGTACTAACGTTACTCCTTGGGTCTACCCAGAGTCAGCAGCCTCCAGGGGCCAAGTGAATCATAGTTACTTGTGAAGCACTAACGTTGCTCTTTGGGTCTACCCCGAGTCTTCAGATACGAGGGGCCAAGAGAGCCATAGTCACTCCTTGGTTTTGGTCATACTTGGTTTTTCGCTCTTCCTCCATAGGATTCACAGCTACTTAAGCCCGTACACCACGACAAGGTGATGACCACGTACGGGAACCTAACCTAACCTAACCTAACCTAACCTAACCTAACCTAACCTAACCTAACCTAACCTAACCTAACCTAACCTAACCTAACCTAACCTAACCTAACCTAACCTAACCTAACCTAACCTAACCTAACCTAACCTAACCTAACCTAACCTAACCTAACCTAACCTAACCTAACCTAACCTAACCTAACCTAACCTAACCTAACCTAACCTAACCTAACCTAACCTAACCTAACCTAACCTAACCTAACCTAACCTAACCTAACCTAACCTAACCTAACCTAACCTAACCTAACCTAACCTAACCTAACCTAACCTAACCTAACCTAACCTAACCTAACCTAACCTAACCTAACCTAACCTAACCTAACCTAACCTAACCTAACCTAACCTAACCTAACCTAACCTAACCTAACCTAACCTAACCTAACCTAACCTAACCTAACCTAACCTAACCTAACCTAACCTAACCTAACCTAACCTAACCTAACCTAACCTAACCTAACCTAACCTAACCTAACCTAACCTAACCTAACCTAACCTAACCTAACCTAACCTAACCTAACCTAACCTAACCTAACCTAACCTAACCTAACCTAACCTAACCTAACCTAACCTAACCTAACCTTTTTTTTTTTTTTTTTTTTTTTTT
Organism: Adalia decempunctata; assembly: GCA_951802165.1. Classification (NCBI taxonomy): domain Eukaryota; kingdom Metazoa; phylum Arthropoda; class Insecta; order Coleoptera; family Coccinellidae; genus Adalia; species Adalia decempunctata. The sequence continues at coordinate 32,936 of OX637705.1, forward strand.
TTTTTTTTTTTGTGCCCTGAGGAAGGAGGAAAGCATCATGCCTTCTCCGCAGCGGGCTGTTCAATGCTGGGATTCGTGTGGGACTCTAACCCAACTAAAACCTCCTCCTCGCCATCTTAGTCGGAATCCCAAGGACACCGATTCCAACTATGATGGTTTGCGCAGGCACCACCACCGGATCACCAAGACGATTGGTATTTCACGGTGCAGGTTTCTGCGTGGTAGTCCAGACTCTTGCCCCCCTTGGATGTAGGGATTGAGGGGAAGAAGCCTGCACCTCGACTGACGGGTCTCACAGTTTGCGGTGTCACAAAGAACTTGTGAGGAGTCCACTGACTATTGTTGACCTAGTTCCGTATTTTCACCTGGCTTTTTCGCAACGGAACTCAAACACCAGGGATAGATCCTCAGGAGGTCTTGGCCGCCTCACTATCAGGTTGTCAGTCTCTAACCCCCCGATAGCGAGCCGTTGGCCCTGGTCCCTCGGGGATTGAGCTATGAGAGTGCGGTTTCCGTCAGACATTAACGTTACTCCTTGGGTCTGCCCCGAGTCCGAGGATTCGGGGGGCCGAGTGGGTCATAGTTACTCTGATTCATGCAGTGGCCATCAGCCCGAGGGGAAAAGTGAGTCGAAACTCCTTGTCCACGCCCGGGTTGCCAGTGTGGCGTAGGCCAGATGCAAGTTCTCCACGTTCGAAACACTAACGTTACTCCTTGGGTCTACCCTGTGTCTGTGATTACAGGGGGCCAAGTGAGTCATAGTTGTTCCCTGCATGTGGTGCTAACATTACTTCTTGGGTCTACCCCTTGTCAGTGGACCAGGGGGGCCAAGGAAGCCATAGTTAACCACGCCACTCACCCATGCTCATCCCACGAAGCCTTTTCTTGATAGCTCGGTCTCCAGCGTCTTCTAGGTCGTTTAGCCTAGGGGTGGATCGCAAAGATGTCACAATCTAAGCGCACGCTTAGACTCGAGCCCTTGGATTTGAAAGGAGTTTGGGTTCGGGAAGTGTGTTGTGAAGTACTAACGTTACTCCTTGGGTCTACCCAGAGTCAGTAGCCTCCAGGGGCCAAGTGAATCATAGTTACTTGTGAAGCACTAACGTTGCTCTTTGGGTCTACCCCGAGTCCTCAGATACGAGGGGCCAAGAGAGCCATAGTCACTCCTTGGTTTTGGTCATACTTGGTTTTTCGCTCTTCCTCCGTAGGATTCACAGCTACTTAAGCCCGTACACCACGACAAGGTGATGACCACGTACGGGAACCTAACCTAACCTAACCTAACCTAACCTAACCTAACCTAACCTAACCTAACCTAACCTAACCTAACCTAACCTAACCTAACCTAACCTAACCTAACCTAACCTAACCTAACCTAACCTAACCTAACCTAACCTAACCTAACCTAACCTAACCTAACCTAACCTAACCTAACCTAACCTAACCTAACCTAACCTAACCTAACCTAACCTAACCTAACCTAACCTAACCTAACCTAACCTAACCTAACCTAACCTAACCTAACCTAACCTAACCTAACCTAACCTAACCTAACCTAACCTAACCTAACCTAACCTAACCTAACCTAACCTAACCTAACCTAACCTAACCTAACCTAACCTAACCTTTTTTTTTTTTTTTTTTTTTTTTTTTTTTTGTGCCCTGAGGAAGGAGGAAAGCATCATGCCTTCTCCGGAGCGGGCGTGCAATGCTCCAGATTCGTGTGGGACTCTAACCCAACTAAAACCTCCTCCTCGGCGCGATAGCAGAGTCGGAGGACACCGACTACTACTATCACACCTTGTTCAGGCACTACTGGCTCTCCAAGGCGATTGGAATTCAACAGTGTGCATATTCAGGCCGACCGGTATCTCCTCCCCAAGGAGTTGTTGGGTGATAGGAGGAGTATCCCGCGCTCTATGAGGTCCCACCGCTGTCTCACATTGTGAGGACCTGCGAGACTGCAGCTGACCACCGTTCCGAAGTTTCACCTGGCTTATTTCACGGAACTATTAACAACAGGTATAGATCCCCGGAGGGTCTTGATACATTTGTCGGTAACTGCCCATCCAGACAGTCACCGTGTACCCTGATCAATTAAGACCTTTACTGTCTGAGAGGATTTTTGGGAGTGGGATGGGGTTACATGAGGTACTAACGTTGCTCACTGGGTCTACCCCGAGCCGTCCTCAGGTTCGAGGGGCCAGTTAAGCCATAGTTGTCATGTATATTGAGCGCTCAGGTTGCCTAACCTAAACTACCCTGTGTTTTGCTTTTGTGTGGTTCTGGTTACACAGGGTACTAACCTTGTTCTCCGGGTCTACCCCGATCCCGCTTTCGGGTTCGAGGGGCCGGTAGAGCCATAGTTACCCTGCGTGTCTTATTCTTGTGGTAGCCTTGGTGTCTTCTCGTCCTCCTTCCCCCCCCCCCCCTTTTTTTGCCTGGGTTGTGGATTGGGGGTCCTCTGGGTCGGTTCTGTAACACACCTAGTCTATTTTGTCGTCTTAATCATACCTGCCGTTCACTTCTTTTTCTCGCTCTTCCTCCGCCTTGGCTTTCATCACGTACCGAACCCATTCGGCGATGAGGTTCCATTTCTCTTCGCTTTCGAGCATCTTTTCCACGAGGTTGTGTCTGCTCAGAGTGAAGTCCGGATCTCTTTCAATCTCCTCCGTGAGCTTCTTTCTTGACTCCTCCCATTTCGTGCAGGTTAGGATGTGGTCCGGCTTGTCGAGTCCGTCGCAGTCCCAGCATTTCGCGGTGTTGCTCTTCCCGATCTTCTTTCTGAAGGTCCCGAAGCATCCGTTACCGCTCAGGAGTTGGACCATCTCATAGTCCAGGTCTCCGTGCTTACGGTCCATCCACTTCAGGGGGTCCTTTATCATCGTCTTAGTCCATTTTGCGCCTCTGTGGTCTCGTACTTCTCTGGTCCATTTTGTTCTCGTAGATTCCCTGGCTTCTTTCTTCTCCACCTGGTTCTGGTATATCTCCATCCTCTCCTCGGCCAACAGGTCGGCCGGGAGCATACCCGCGATGATGAGTGCTGCGATACCTGAAACACATTTGTATGCTCTGATTGAACTTACTACTACTCCTCGTTGTGCTCTTCGGATCTTCTCTCTGGCCGTACTGAATTTCTGTAGACACTCCGCCCATACTTCTGCGCCGTATAGTAGTCTGGACATCGCTGCGGCTGCTAGAACTCTTCTCTTCCTCGTTGCTGGTCCGTCTGTCCTCGGCATGATTTTTCTGAGCGCGTTCGTTGTATCCCTCGTCCTTTCCACTGCGTACTCTACGTGCCTCAGGAATCCCAGGTCCTTGTCGATTATCACTCCTAGGTACTTCAGCTGGCTCTTGGCTTCTATCTCGACTCCTTCGATTGTTACCCTGGTTCTTTGTAGTGGTCTCCTACCGGTGATGGTCAGCACCTCGGTCTTGGCCGGTGCGAGCTCCAGTCTTTTGCTTCTTAGCCATGTCGCTATTTTGGCCGCCGTTTTTTCAGTCTTCTCCCATGCCTCTTTTTCTGTTCTCCCTGTTGTCACCATTGCTAGGTCGTCCGCGTACGCCACCAGTTTCGTTCCCAGGTCGTCTTCCGCTAGTTCTAGCACTCCGTTGTACAGGATATTCCACAGGGTCGGACCTAGAACAGAGCCTTGCGGTACACCGCACGTTAGTTTTACCTTCTTGTATGTTGTCCTCAGGGTCCTGTCCTTGAAGTAGTTCTTGATGACGTTTCGCACTTGCTCTGAAATTCCCTTATTCTTCATCTCTTGCAGAATCTCTTTCCATCCAGCACTGTTGAAGGCGTTCTTCACGTCGAAGGTCGTGAGTAGTGTTATCTCTTGCGTCCTGTGTGTTCCTCCTTTGGCCCATTTTGCGAACTTGGTGACCTCTTCGATGGCAGTTATAGTGGATCTTGCTTCCCTGAAACCGTGCTGGTTATCTGCGAGCGTGGACTTACCTGCCATCTCCTTGTGTAGTCTTCCTCTGATCAGCTGCTCGTATAGCTTCCCGGCGACACTCAGCAGGCAGATCGGTCTGAAGCTCCCCGGCTCGTTGGTTATTTTTCCTGGTTTTCTCGCCAGCACCAGCTCTGCTTCCTTCCAAATTTCCGGGAAGTCGGCTCCTTTCCATACTTCGTTGTACATCTCGAGGATCTTCTCGCTGTTGTTTTCCAGTAGCATCTTCATCATCTCTGCGGTGATCCCGTCTGGTCCTGGTGCCCTCTTCTTCTTCATCTTGGCTGCAGCTTCTTGCAGTTCTTCCATGGTGAACAGTTCTACTGTGGCCCCCGGGCTGATGTCCTCCATGTCTGAAATGTCCCTGTTCGGAAAGAGCGTACTTACGATTCTGTCCTCAGTTTCTTCATCTAAGTTCTCCCGTGCGTTGAGTCCGATCCTCTTGACCACTATCTTGTAGCCTTGTCCCCAGATGTCGTTGTCCAATTCTTCTATGAGGTCCCTCCACTTTTCTCTCTTGCTTCTCCTGATCGCCTTTTTGAGGTTTCTTCTTGCTTCTTTGTACTCTTCCTGGTTCGTTCCGGGATATCTCTTGGTATTGCGTCTCTCCGTTTTGCAGATTTTGTTCAGCTCTCTGACTTCTTCGTTCCACCAGTAGACCGGTTTTTTTGGTTTGACCTTGTTTTTCCTGGAAGTAAATTCGTTAAGTGTGCTACTTACCAGTTCGGTGAATTCGATTGGGTCCAACTTGGGTGCCTCTTCTTTTAGTCTCGGGTGGTTGTTGAACTTCTTCTTCAGCATTACGATGGCGGCTTCGTCCAGCTTCCATGCGCCTTTGTCTTCTGTTCTTCTCTTGCTTCTTTGGACTTTAATTTCAAATCTGATGTCGGCGTGGTCTGACATCGTCTCCTGGTCCGACACTCTCCATTCCAGTATTCTGTCTGCGAGGTCCTCGGTCGATAGGGTCAAGTCGATTCTGCTTCTCTGGTTTCCTCTGATGAAGGTTGGTTCGTTGCCTATATTGTGAATTACCAGTCCTAGGTCTTCTATCCATTCCATAACTATCTTCCCTCTGTCGTCTGTGTGATCTGAACCCCATTGTTCGGATTTGGCATTGAAGTCTCCTGCTATGACGGTGGGCTTTCCGCTCTGGATTGTGTCTCCTATGTCCTTCAGCCATTTCTTAAGATTCTTCTTGTCCTTGTCGTTTGGGGAGAAGTAGCAGCTAATTACTCTTATTCCTTCTGCGTCTATCCAGCAGAATCCTTGGCCACATCCGTTTATTCCTTTCCTAACGTCGTTTCCTGTAACAATCGCACTTACCATCTGGTCATCCGTCTGTAGTTTCTTCTCTTTGGATATTTTCTCGTTGGGTTCCTGCAACAGAGCTAAATCTATGTTCTGTGTGGTGAACTTGCCCCAGAGAGCGTCGTGTGCCTTCTTGCATCTTTGCAGGTTGATCTGGATTACTGATATCTTCTTCTCCTCTGTTTCTTCGCTCTTCTTGTTTTCACTTAATTGGTTGGGTTCTGTTCCGTCGTCTATCAGTGCGTTGCGGAGTCTTCTACTCGCCTTCTTTAGGACAGGACAGGTTGGGTCGTCGGCCTCGTGTTTTCTGGGTGTGAGTTTTGCTTCCTTGCACTTGTAGCAGTTGGCCTTCATTTGTGGTCGGCAGTCCTCTCTCTTGTGTTTTCCCCCGCATCTTTTGCATATTTCCTCTTGTTTGCACGCTGTTGGTGGGTGTCCTAGCTTGTGGCATCTGTAACATATTTTGTCGTTGTTTGCGTTGTGTGGACTAACCTGAATTTCCCTTTTCTTCAGTTTGATCTTTTCAGCCTCTGTAAGGTATCTAGCCAGCGTTGGTTCTACCTCCATTAGCCAGTCCTCTTCTCTTTCTTCTCGAAATCGAGTTATGATCCTGATGGATTCCCACTCTCTTCTGTGTCTGGTAGCCAGTTCCTGGTTGTTTTCGATGCCGGCTCTGATCACGTACTCGCACGTCATGCTGGTTCCTAAGTTCCTGAAAATGATCTTAGTTTTGTTATGGCTGTGTGTTACCTGACTGTTGTCTTTTCTCTGTCTTTTCTTCTTCCTGGCTGTCTCTTCTTGTTCATCTTCTTCTTCGCTTCTTGCTCTCTTGCTGGAACTGGCTGTCTGTTGTTGTTCTTCCCGAGTAGTGATATTAGCTTCCACGGCTCGAGGGCTCCGTGGGGCTACGCAGTCGCTTGATTTCGGTCGGTTGGTGCCTGCGCTGCACACTACGCCTACCGGGCTGAGGTATCCCTCCTCTGCTCCGTAAACTTTGTTATTGTTCTGTTGTGCTTCCATCTCGTTTTCATGTTGTTGGGCAGTGCGGGGCACACATCCCTTGTGCTAGGTCGTCAACGTGTTATCCATCCTGTGGGGTTGGGAAAGGATTTGGGTTGGGAAAGGATTTGGGTTGGGAAAGGATTTGGGTTGGGGGTGCGGGGTTTTGGCCATTCTTAGTTTTCATTGGAAGTTCTCCTAAAATTGATTTTTAGGATTCCTTCCAATTACTTAAGCCCGTACACCACGACAAGGTGATGACCTCGTACGGGAACCTAACCTAACCTAACCTAACCTAACCTAACCTAACCTAACCTAACCTAACCTAACCTAACCTAACCTAACCTAACCTAACCTAACCTAACCTAACCTAACCTAACCTAACCTAACCTAACCTAACCTAACCTAACCTAACCTAACCTAACCTAACCTAACCTAACCTAACCTAACCTAACCTAACCTAACCTAACCTAACCTAACCTAACCTAACCTAACCTAACCTAACCTAACCTAACCTAACCTAACCTAACCTAACCTAACCTAACCTAACCTAACCTAACCTAACCTAACCTAACCTAACCTAACCTAACCTAACCTAACCTAACCTAACCTAACCTAACCTAACCTAACCTAACCTAACCTAACCTAACCTAACCTAACCTAACCTAACCTAACCTAACCTAACCTAACCTAACCTAACCTAACCTAACCTAACCTAACCTAACCTAACCTAACCTAACCTAACCTAACCTAACCTAACCTAACCTAACCTAACCTAACCTAACCTAACCTAACCTAACCTAACCTAACCTAACCTAACCTAACCTAACCTAACCTAACCTAACCTAACCTAACCTAACCTAACCTAACCTAACCTAACCTAACCTAACCTAACCTAACCTAACCTAACCTAACCTAACCTAACCTAACCTAACCTAACCTAACCTAACCTAACCTAACCTAACCTAACCTAACCTAACCTAACCTAACCTAACCTAACCTAACCTAACCTAACCTAACCTAACCTAACCTAACCTAACCTAACCTAACCTAACCTAACCTAACCTAACCTAACCTAACCTAACCTAACCTAACCTAACCTAACCTAACCTAACCTAACCTAACCTAACCTAACCTAACCTAACCTAACCTAACCTAACCTAACCTTTTTTTTTTTTTTTTTTTTTTTTTTTTTTTGTGCCCTGAGGAAGGAGGAAAGCATCATGCCTTCTCCGCAGCGGGCTGTTCAATGCTGGGATTCGTGTGGGACTCTAACCCAACTAAAACCTCCTCCTCGCCATCTTAGTCGGAATCCCAAGGACACCGATTCCAACTATGATGGTTTGCGCAGGCACCACCACCGGATCACCAAGACGATTGGTATTTCACGGTGCAGGATTCTGCGTGGTAGTCTCAGACTCTTGCCCCCCTTGGATGTGGGGATTGAGGGGAAGAGACCTGCACCATGACTGACGGGTCTCACAGTTTGCGGTCTCACAAAGAACTTGTGAGGAGTCCACTGACTATTGCTGACCTAGTTCCGTATTTTCACCTGGCTTTTTCGCAACGGAACTCAAACACCAGGGATAGATCCTCAGGAGGTCTCGGCCGCCTCACTATCAGGTTGTCAGTCTCTAACCCCCCGATAGCGAGCCGTTGGCCCTGGTCCCTCGGGGATTGAGCTATGAGAGTGCGGTTTCCGTCAGACATTAACGTTACTCCTTGGGTCTGCCCCGAGTCCGAGGATTCGGGGGGCCAAATGGGTCATAGTTACTCTGATTCATGCAGTGGCCTTCAGCCCGAGGGGAAAAGTGAGTCGAAACTCCTTGTCCACGCCCGGGTTGCCAGTGTGGCGTAGGCCAGATGCAAGTTCTCCACGTTCGAAACACTAACGTTACTCCTTGGGTCTACCCTGTGTCTGTGATTACAGGGGGCCAAGTGAGTCATAGTTGTTCCCTGCATATGGTGCTAACATTACTTCTTGGGTCTACCCCTTGTCAGTGGACCAGGGGGGCCAAGGAAGCCATAGTTAACCACGCCACTCTCCCATGCTCATCCCACGAAGCCTTTTCTTGATAGCTCGGTCTCCAGCGTCTTCTAGGTCGTTTTGCCTAGGGGTGGATCGCAAAGATGTCACAATCTAAGCGCACGCTTAGACTCGAGCCCTTGGATTTGAAAGGAGTTTGGGTTCGGGAAGTGTGTTGTGAAGTACTAACGTTACTCCTTGGGTCTACCCAGAGTCAGTAGCCTCCAGGGGCCAAGTGAATCATAGTTACTTGTGAAGCACTAACGTTGCTCTTTGGGTCTACCCCGAGTCCTCAGATACGAGGGGCCAACAGAGCCATAGTCACTCCTTGGTTTTGGTCATACTTGGTTTTTCGCTCTTCCTCCATTGGATTCACAGCTACTTAAGCCCGTACACCACGACAAGGTGATGACCACGTACGGGAACCTAACCTAACCTAACCTAACCTAACCTAACCTAACCTAACCTAACCTAACCTAACCTAACCTAACCTAACCTAACCTAACCTAACCTAACCTAACCTAACCTAACCTAACCTAACCTAACCTAACCTAACCTAACCTAACCTAACCTAACCTAACCTAACCTAACCTAACCTAACCTAACCTAACCTAACCTAACCTAACCTAACCTAACCTAACCTAACCTAACCTAACCTAACCTAACCTAACCTAACCTAACCTAACCTAACCTTTTTTTTTTTTTTTTTTTTTTTTTGTGCCCCCGAGGAAGGAGGAAAGCATCATGCCTTCTCCGCAGCGGGCTGTTCAATGCTGGGATTCGTGTGGGACTCTAACCCAACTAAAACCTCCTCCTCGCCATCTTAGTCGGAATCCCAAGGACACCGATTCCAACTATGATGGTTTGCGCAGGCACTATACCGGGTCACCAAGACGATTGGTATTTCACGGTGTAGTTTCTGCGTGGTAGTTTCAGACTCTTGCCCCCCTTGGATGTAGGGATTGAGGGGAAGAAACCTGTACCTCGACTAACGGGTCTCACAGTTTGCGGTCTCACAAAGAACTTGTGAGGAGTCCACTGACTGTTGTTGACCCAGTTCCGTATTTTCACCTGGCTTTTTTTCAACGGAACTCAAACACCAGGGATAGATCCTCAGGAGGTCTTGGCCGGCTCACTATCAGTTTGTCAATTACTGACTCCCCGATAGCAAGCTGTTGGTCCTGGTCCTTCGGGGATTGAGCTATGAGAGTGCGGTGTCCGTCAGACATTAACGTTACTCCTTGGGTCTGCCCCGAGTCCGAGGATTCGGGGGGCCAAGTGGGTCATAGTTACTCTGATTCATGCAGTGGCCTTCAGCCCGAGGGGAAAAGTGAGTCGTAGCTCCTTGTCCGTGCCCGGGTTGCCAGTGTGGCGTAGGCCAGATGCAAGTTCTCCACGTTCGAAACACTAACGTTACTCCTTGGGTCTACCCTGTGTCTGTGATTACAGGGGGCCAAGTGAGTCATAGTTGTTCCCTGCATGTGGTGCTAACATTACTTCTTGGGTCTACCCCTTGTCAGTGGACCGGGGGGCCAAGGAAGCCATAGTTAACCACGCCACTCTCCCATGCTCATCCCTCGAAGCCTTTTCTTGATAGCTCGGTCTCCAGCGTCTTCTAGGTCGTTTAGCCTAGGGGTGGATCGCGAAGATGTCACAATCTAAGCGCACGCTTAGACTCGAGCCCTTGGATTTGAAAGGAGTTTGGGTTCGGGAAGTGTGTTGTGAAGTACTAACGTTACTCCTTGGGTCTACCCAGAGTTAGCAGTCTCCAGGGGCCAAGTGAATCACAGTTATTCGTGAAGCACTAACGTTGCTCTTTGGGTCTACCCCGAGTCCTCAGATACGAGGGGCCAAGGGAGCCATAGTTACTTCAGAAGTACTAGCATTATTCCTTGGGTCTACCCAGAATCTGTAGATTCCAGGGGCCAACTGAGTCATAGTTACTTCTCTCCGCTCGAGGCCTTTTCTTGCTTGCTCCGTCTGTAGCGTATTCTGGGTCCTTTCAGTCTGGTGGGGATCGTATTTGTCATTCTTCCTTCCTGATTTCCTTTCCTGGTTTGATGTCCTCTCTTCCGTCTTCTTTGTTTCCTTCGCTCCTTTTCCCATTTCTGTAAAACACTTAACCTACCCTGCGTTATTTTTCCTAGTTGTACCTCCCGTTTGTTTCCTTCTCTCTTTCTTCTTCCGCCTTTTCCTTCATCACGCTTCTCATCCATTCCGTGATGAGGTCCCATTTTTCTTCGCTCTCCAGCATCTTGTCCACCACGTTGTGTCTCGTAAATTGGAAGTTCGGGTCCCCTTCTGTTGCCTCCGCCAGCTTCTTTCTTGATTCCTCCCATTTCGTGCACCATAGTATGTGATCCGGTTTGTCCAGTCCTTGGCAGTTCCAGCATTTGGCGTCGTTGCTCTTCCCAATCTTCTTCCTGTACGTTCCGAAGCATCCGTTGCCGCTTAAGAATTGGACCGTCTCGTACTCCAGGTCTCCGTGCTTCCGATCCATCCACTTCAGGGGGTCCTTGATGATTGTCTTCGTCCACTTCGCACCCCTATATTCTCGTACTTTTCTCATCCATCTCTCTCTCGTCTTCTCTCTGGCTTCTTTTTTGCCGATTCGGTCCTGGTATATCTCTCTTCTTTCTTCGGCTAGTAGGTCGGCTGGTAGCATCCCCGCGATGATGAGCGCCACTATCCCTGAAACATTCTTGTATGCTCTTATGGAACTTACCACTACTCCTCTCTGCGCCTTTCTGAGTTTGTCCCTGCCCGTCTTGAATTTCTTCAGGCTCTCCGCCCATATTTCCGCTCCGTACAGCAGTTTCGACATCGCTGCTGCTACTAGGACTCTCCTCTTCCTTGTTGCCGGGCCGTCCGCTCTTGGCATTAGCTTCCTTAGGGCGTTCGTCGTCTTCCTGGTCCCCTCCACTGCGTACTCGATGTGCCTGAGAAAGCTGAGGTCCTTGTCCATTATTACTCCCAGGTACTTTAGCTGCTTTTTTGACTCTATTTCCACTCCCTCGATTTTCGCCTTGGTCCGCTTCAGTGGTCTTCTCCCTGTCACCGTCAGGATTTCCGTCTTCTTCGGTGCCAACTCTAATCCTCTGCTTCTTAGCCACTCTGAGACTTTTGTTGCCATCTTCTCTGTCTTCTTCCACGCTTCATTCTCTGTCTTCCCTGTCGTCACCATGGCCAGGTCGTCGGCGTACGCCACCAATTTCGTGTCCGGGTCTTCTTCTGCTAGCTCTAGTACTCCATTGTAAAGGATGTTCCATAACGTTGGGCCTAGAACAGAACCTTGTGGGACCCCACATGTTAGTTCTACCTTTTTGTGCGCCGTCCTCAGTGTCCTGTCCTGGAAGTAGCTCTTGATTACGTTCTGCACGTGCTCCGATATCCCCTCCTTTTTCAGTTCCTTCAATATCTCCTTCCATCCGGCGGTGTTGAAGGCGTTCTTGACGTCGAACGTCGTCAGTAGGGTTATGCGCTGCGTCCTGTGAGTTCCTCCTTTCGCCCATCTTGCAAACTTCGTCACCTCTTCTATGGCCGTTATCGTCGATCTCGCTTCCCTGAAACCATGCTGATTATCTGCGATTGTTTGCTTACCTTCCATCTCCTTGTGTAATCTTCTTCGTATCAGATGTTCGTACAGCTTCCCGGCGACGCTCAGCAGGCAGATTGGTCTGAAGCTTCCTGGTTCCGTGGTAGTCTTTCCTGGTTTCCTTATCAGTACTAGCTCCGCTTCTTTCCATATTTCCGGGAATTCCGCTGTCTTCCATACTCCGTTATACATCTCTAGTATCTTCTCGCTGTTTTCTTCCATCCAATCCGGGTGCCTTCTTTTTCTTCATTTTGCTGACTGCTTCTTGTAGTTCTTCCATGGTGAATGGCTCTGCTTCGGTTTCCGGGTTTCTATCTTCTATGTCTGAAACATTCCTTGTTGGAAAGAGTGCACTTACTATTCTGTCCTCGGTTTCTTCGTCCAGGTTCTCCCTTGTGTTTAGTCCCATCTTCTTTACCAGTATTCTGTATCCTTGGCCCCATATGTCGTTGTCTAGTTCGTTTATGAGGTCCTTCCATTTCTCTCTTTTGCTTCTTCTGATCGCTTTCTTCAGGTTCCTTCTTGCTTCCTTGTACTCTTCGTCGTTTGCTCCTTGGTGCTTCTTGTTTATTCGCCTCTCCGTGTTGCAGATTTTGTTTAGTTCTCTTATCTCGTCGTTCCACCAGTAGGCCGGTTTCTTGGTGTTGCCCTTGTTTTTCCTGGAAGAAATCTCGTTACATGCTCTACTCACCAGTTCTGTGAAGCTGGCCGGGTCCAGTTCAGGTGCGTCGGCTCTCAGTCTTGGATGGTCTTTGAGGTTCTTCTTCAGGTCTTCCATGGCGGCTTCGTCCAATTTCCAGGTTCCCTTGCTTTCCATTCTCCTTTTGCCCACCTTGGTCACGATGTCGAACCTGATGTCGGCGTGATCCGATAGTGTCTCCTGGTCTGATACTCTCCATCTTTCTATTCTGTCCGCCAGGTCTTCCGTGGATAGGGTCAAGTCGATTCTGCTTCTTTGGTCCCCCCTGATGAAAGTCGGCTCCTTCCCTACGTTGTGGATTACTAGTCCGAGGCTTTCTATCCAGTCCATCACTACTTTCCCTCTCTCGTCGGTGTGGTCCGAGCCCCATTGTTCGGATTTTGCATTGAAGTCGCCTGCTATCACTGCGGTCTTTCCATCTTGTATTGTCGCTTCCATGCCCTTCAGCCATTTCTCGAGGTTCTTCTTGCTCTTGTCGTTGGGGGAGAAGTAGCAGCTGATCACTCGTATTCCTTCCACGTCTATCCAGCAGAACCCTTGGCCTCTCCCATTTCTTCCTCTTCTTAAGTCTCCTCCTGCTACTATGGCGCTTACTAGTTGTTCGTCCGTCTGCAGTTTCTTCTCTTTGGCTATTTTCTCGTTGGGTTCCTGTAACAGAGCTAAATCTATGTTTTGCGTGGTGATCTTACCCCAGAGCGCGTCGTGTGCCTTTTTACATCTTTGCAGATTGATTTGAAGCACCGACATTCTTCTCTCCTCCGTTTCTTCTTTCTCTCCGCTTTCTTCGCTTTGGTTGTCTTTCCCTTCTTCCTCTGCTGGTTCTGTGTTTTCCCCTCTCTCCTTTTGCGCCTTCTTTAGGATCGGGCATTCAATGTCGTCCGCTTCGTGTTCCCTGGGTCGAAGTTTTGCGTAACTGCAGTTGGGGCAGCATTTTCTTTTTGTTTGGCAGTCCTTCCTTCTGTGTTTTCCCCCGCATCTCGTACATCTCATCTCGTTCTTACATGTCTTTTGAAGGTGTCCAATTCTGCTGCATCTGGGACATATCTCGATTATCGGGCTTACCTGTATTTCCATCTTCCTTAGGGAAATCTTTCCTATTCCTGTCAGGTATCTTCCGAGTATTGACCCTACTTCCACCAGCCATTCTTCCTTTTCTGCCTCGATTATCCGCCTTATTATTGTCATTTCTTCCCATTCCTTCCTGAATGTGTTTGCTATCTCCTGGTTGTTTTTGATCCCTTCTTTCCTTACGTATTCCATATTCATGTGTTTCCTGATGTTCCTGAAAATAACCTGTTTTTTATTATTGTTTTTACTCACCTGTTCTTCCTCGTTTCCATCTGCTCTGTGTTCCCCTTTCTTCTTCTTCCTCGTCTCGCTTTGCTCTCCATCTTCTTCTCTTCTCTTCTTCTTGCCTGGTCGGTCACTCTGTTCTTCCCGAGTAGTAATATTAGCTTCCACGGCTCGGGGGCTCCGCGGGGCTACGCAGTCGCTTGATCTCGGTCGGTTGGTGCCTGCGCTGCACACTACGCCTACCGGGCTGAGGTATCCCTCCTCTGCTCCGTAACTTGTGTTCTGGTTTTGCTGTGTTTCCATTTCGTTCTCATGTTTTCTGGGCAGTGCGAGGCACACATCCCTCATGCCAGGTCGTCATCGTGTTATCTATCCTAGGGGTCGGGAGAGGGAGGGAGGGGAATCACAGGAGTGTTCGGTGTAGGTGGAGTTGGTATGTTGTGAAGTACTAACGTTACTCTTTGGGTCTACCCTGGGTCTGACGACTCAGAGGGCCAAGAGAGTCATAGTCACTCCTGGGTTTTGGTCATACTTGGTTTTCGCTGTTCCTCCATAGGATTCACAGCTACTTAAGCCCGTACACCACGACAAGGTGATGACCACGTACGGGAACCTAACCTAACCTAACCTAACCTAACCTAACCTAACCTAACCTAACCTAACCTAACCTAACCTAACCTAACCTAACCTAACCTAACCTAACCTAACCTAACCTAACCTAACCTAACCTAACCTAACCTAACCTAACCTAACCTAACCTAACCTAACCTAACCTAACCTAACCTAACCTAACCTAACCTAACCTAACCTAACCTAACCTAACCTAACCTAACCTAACCTAACCTTTTTTTTTTTTTTTTTTTTTTTGTGCCCCCCGAGGAAGGAGGAAAGCATCATGCCTTCTCCGCAGCGGGCTGTTCAATGCTGGGATTCGTGTGGGACTCTAACCCAACTAAAACCTCCTCCTCGCCATCTTAGTCGGAATCCCAAGGACACCGATTCCAACTATGATGGTTTGCGCAGGCACTATACCGGGTCACCAAGACGATTGGTATTTCACGGTGTAGTTTCTGCGTGGTAGTTTCAGACTCTTGCCCCCCTTGGATTTAGGGATTGAGGGGAAGAAACCTGTACCTCGACTGACGGGTCTCACAGTTTGCGGTCTCACAAAGAACTTGTGAGGGGTCCACTGACTATTGTTGACCTAGTTCCGTATTTTCACCTGGCTTTTTCGCAACGGAACTCAAACACCAGGGATAGATCCTCAGGAGGTCTTGGCCGGCTCACTATCAGTTTGTCAATTACTGACTCCCCGATAGCAAGCTGTTGGTCCTGGTCCCTCGGGGATTGAGCTTTGAGAGTGCGGTTTCCGTCAGACATTAACGTTACTCCTTGGGTCTGCCCCGAGTCCGCGGATTCGGGGGGCCAAGTGGGTCATAGTTACTCTGATTCATGCAGTGGCCTTCAGCCCGAGGGGAAAAGTGAGTCGTAACTCCTTGTCCGCGCCCGGGTTGCCAGTGTGGCGTAGGCCAGATGCAAGTTCTCCGCGTTCGAAACACTAACGTTACTCCTTGGGTCTACCCTGTGTCTGTGATTACAGGGGGCCAAGTGAGTCATAGTTGTTCCCTGCATGTGGTGCTAACATTACTTCTTGGGTCTACCCCTCGTCATTGGACCGGGGGGGGCCAAGAAAGCCATAGTTAACCACGCCACTCTCCCATGCTCATCCCTCGAAGCCTTTTCTTGATAGCTCGGTCGCCAGCGTCTTCTAGGTCGTTTAGCCTAGGGGTGGATCGCGAAGATGTCACAATCTAAGCGCACGCTTAGACTCGAGCCCTTGGATTTGAAAGGAGTTTGGGTTCGGGAAGTGTGTTGTGAAGTACTAACGTTACTCCTTGGGTCTACCCAGAGTTAGCAGTCTCCAGGGGCCAAGTGAATCATAGTTACTTGTGAAGCACTAACGTTGCTCTTTGGGTCTACCCCGAGTCCTCAGATACGAGGGGCCAAGAGAGTCATAGTCACTCCTTGGTTTTGGTCATACTTGGTTTTTCGCTCTTCCTCCATAGGATTCACAGCTACTTAAGCCCGTACACCACGACAAGGTGATGACCACGTACGGGAACCTAACCTAACCTAACCTAACCTAACCTAACCTAACCTAACCTAACCTAACCTAACCTAACCTAACCTAACCTAACCTAACCTAACCTAACCTAACCTAACCTAACCTAACCTAACCTAACCTAACCTAACCTAACCTAACCTAACCTAACCTAACCTAACCTAACCTAACCTAACCTAACCTAACCTAACCTAACCTAACCTAACCTAACCTAACCTAACCTAACCTAACCTAACCTAACCTAACCTAACCTAACCTAACCTAACCTAACCTAACCTAACCTAACCTAACCTAACCTAACCTAACCTAACCTAACCTAACCTAACCTAACCTAACCTAACCTAACCTAACCTAACCTAACCTAACCTAACCTAACCTAACCTAACCTAACCTAACCTAACCTAACCTAACCTAACCTAACCTAACCTAACCTAACCTAACCTAACCTAACCTAACCTAACCTAACCTAACCTAACCTAACCTAACCTAACCTAACCTAACCTAACCTAACCTAACCTAACCTAACCTAACCTAACCTAACCTAACCTAACCTAACCTAACCTAACCTAACCTAACCTAACCTTTTTTTTTTTTTTTTTTTTTTTTTGTGCCCCCCGAGGAAGGAGGAAAGCATCATGCCTTCTCCGCAGCGGGCTGTTCAATGCTGGGATTCGTGTGGGACTCTAACCCAACTAAAACCTCCTCCTCGCCATCTTAGTCGGAATCCCAAGGACACCGATTCCAACTATGATGGTTTGCGCAGGCACTATACCGGGTCACCAAGACGATTGGTATTTCACGGTGTAGTTTCTGCGTGGTAGTTTCAGACTCTTGCCCCCCTTGGATTTAGGGATTGAGGGGAAGAAACCTGTACCTCGACTGACGGGTCTCACAGTTTGCGGTCTCACAAAGAACTTGTGAGGGGTCCACTGACTATTGTTGACCTAGTTCCGTATTTTCACCTGGCTTTTTCGCAACGGAACTCAAACACCAGGGATAGATCCTCAGGAGGTCTTGGCCGGCTCACTATCAGTTTGTCAATTACTGACTCCCCGATAGCAAGCTGTTGGTCCTGGTCCCTCGGGGATTGAGCTTTGAGAGTGCGGTTTCCGTCAGACATTAACGTTACTCCTTGGGTCTGCCCCGAGTCCGCGGATTCGGGGGGCCAAGTGGGTCATAGTTACTCTGATTCATGCAGTGGCCTTCAGCCCGAGGGGAAAAGTGAGTCGTAACTCCTTGTCCGCGCCCGGGTTGCCAGTGTGGCGTAGGCCAGATGCAAGTTCTCCGCGTTCGAAACACTAACGTTACTCCTTGGGTCTACCCTGTGTCTGTGATTACAGGGGGCCAAGTGAGTCATAGTTGTTCCCTGCATGTGGTGCTAACATTACTTCTTGGGTCTACCCCTCGTCATTGGACCGGGGGGGCCAAGAAAGCCATAGTTAACCACGCCACTCTCCCATGCTCATCCCTCGAAGCCTTTTCTTGATAGCTCGGTCGCCAGCGTCTTCTAGGTCGTTTAGCCTAGGGGTGGATCGCGAAGATGTCACAATCTAAGCGCACGCTTAGACTCGAGCCCTTGGATTTGAAAGGAGTTTGGGTTCGGGAAGTGTGTTGTGAAGTACTAACGTTACTCCTTGGGTCTACCCAGAGTTAGCAGTCTCCAGGGGCCAAGTGAATCATAGTTACTTGTGAAGCACTAACGTTGCTCTTTGGGTCTACCCCGAGTCCTCAGATACGAGGGGCCAAGAGAGCCATAGTCACTCCTTGGTTTTGGTCATACTTGGTTTTTCGCTCTTCCTCCATAGGATTCACAGCTACTTAAGCCCGTACACCACGACAAGGTGATGACCACGTACGGGAACCTAACCTAACCTAACCTAACCTAACCTAACCTAACCTAACCTAACCTAACCTAACCTAACCTAACCTAACCTAACCTAACCTAACCTAACCTAACCTAACCTAACCTAACCTAACCTAACCTAACCTAACCTAACCTAACCTAACCTAACCTAACCTAACCTAACCTAACCTAACCTAACCTAACCTAACCTAACCTAACCTAACCTAACCTAACCTAACCTAACCTAACCTAACCTAACCTAACCTAACCTAACCTAACCTAACCTAACCTAACCTAACCTAACCTTTTTTTTTTTTTTTTTTTTTTTTTTTGTGCCCTGAGGAAGGAGGAAAGCATCATGCCTTCTCCGGAGCGGGCGTGCAATGCTCCAGATTCGTGTGGGACTCTAACCCAACTAAAACCTCCTCCTCGGCGCGATAGCAGAGTCGGAGGACACCGACTACTACTATCACACCTTGTTCAGGCACTACTGGCTCTCCAAGGCGATTGGAATTCAACAGTGTGCATATTCAGGCCGACCGGTATCTCCTCCCCAAGGAGTTGTTGGGTGATAGGAGGAGTATCCCGCGCTCTATGAGGTCCCACCGCTGTCTCACATTGTGAGGACCTGCGAGACTGCAGCTGACCACCGTTCCGAAGTTTCACCTGGCTTATTTCACGGAACTATTAACAACAGGTATAGATCCCCGGAGGGTCTTGATACATTTGTCGGTAACTGCCCATCCAGACAGTCACCGTGTACCCTGATCAATTAAGACCTTTACTGTCTGAGAGGATTTTTGGGAGTGGGATGGGGTTACATGAGGTACTAACGTTGCTCACTGGGTCTACCCCGAGCCGTCCTCAGGTTCGAGGGGCCAGTTAAGCCATAGTTGTCATGTATATTGAGCGCTCAGGTTGCCTAACCTAAACTACCCTGTGTTTTGCTTTTGCGTGGTTCTGGTTACACAGGGTACTAACCTTGTTCTCCGGGTCTACCCCGATCCCGCTTTCGGGTTCGAGGGGCCGGTAGAGCCATAGTTACCCTGCGTGTCTTATTCTTGTGGTAGCCTTGGTGTCTTCTCGTCCTCCTTCCCCCCCCCCCCCCTTTTTTTTTTTTTTTTTTTTTTTTTTTTTTTTTTTTTTTTTTTTTGCCTGGGTTGTGGATTGGGGGTCCTCTGGGTCGGTTCTGTAACACACCTAGTCTATTTTGTCGTCTTAATCATACCTGCCGTTCACTTCTTTTTCTCGCTCTTCCTCCGCCTTGGCTTTCATCACGTACCGAACCCATTCGGCGATGAGGTTCCATTTCTCTTCGCTTTCGAGCATCTTTTCCACGAGGTTGTGTCTGCTCAGAGTGAAGTCCGGATCTCTTTCAATCTCCTCCGTGAGCTTCTTTCTTGACTCCTCCCATTTCGTGCAGGTTAGGATGTGGTCCGGCTTGTCGAGTCCGTCGCAGTCCCAGCATTTCGCGGTGTTGCTCTTCCCGATCTTCTTTCTGAAGGTCCCGAAGCATCCGTTACCGCTCAGGAGTTGGACCATCTCATAGTCCAGGTCTCCGTGCTTACGGTCCATCCACTTCAGGGGGTCCTTTATCATCGTCTTAGTCCATTTTGCGCCTCTGTGGTCTCGTACTTCTCTGGTCCATTTTGTTCTCGTAGATTCCCTGGCTTCTTTCTTCTCCACCTGGTTCTGGTATATCTCCATCCTCTCCTCGGCCAACAGGTCGGCCGGGAGCATACCAGCGATGATGAGTGCTGCGATACCTGAAACACATTTGTATGCTCTGATTGAACTTACTACTACTCCTCGTTGTGCTCTTCGGATCTTCTCTCTGGCCGTACTGAATTTCTGTAGACACTCCGCCCATACTTCTGCGCCGTATAGTAGTCTGGACATCGCTGCGGCTGCTAGAACTCTTCTCTTCCTCGTTGCTGGTCCGTCTGTCCTCGGCATGATTTTTCTGAGCGCGTTCGTTGTATCCCTCGTCCTTTCCACTGCGTACTCTACGTGCCTCAGGAATCCCAGGTCCTTGTCGATTATCACTCCTAGGTACTTCAGCTGGCTCTTGGCTTCTATCTCGACTCCTTCGATTGTTACCCTGGTTCTTTGTAGTGGTCTCCTACCGGTGATGGTCAGCACCTCGGTCTTGGCCGGTGCGAGCTCCAGTCTTTTGCTTCTTAGCCATGTCGCTATTTTGGCCGCCGTTTTTTCAGTCTTCTCCCATGCCTCTTTTTCTGTTCTCCCTGTTGTCACCATTGCTAGGTCGTCCGCGTACGCCACCAGTTTCGTTCCCAGGTCGTCTTCCGCTAGTTCTAGCACTCCGTTGTACAGGATATTCCACAGGGTCGGACCTAGAACAGAGCCTTGCGGTACACCGCACGTTAGTTTTACCTTCTTGTATGTTGTCCTCAGGGTCCTGTCCTTGAAGTAGTTCTTGATGACGTTTCGCACTTGCTCTGAAATTCCCTTATTCTTCATCTCTTGCAGAATCTCTTTCCATCCAGCACTGTTGAAGGCGTTCTTCACGTCGAAGGTCGTGAGTAGTGTTATCTCTTGCGTCCTGTGTGTTCCTCCTTTGGCCCATTTTGCGAACTTGGTGACCTCTTCGATGGCAGTTATAGTGGATCTTGCTTCCCTGAAACCGTGCTGGTTATCTGCGAGCGTGGACTTACCTGCCATCTCCTTGTGTAGTCTTCCTCTGATCAGCTGCTCGTATAGCTTCCCGGCGACACTCAGCAGGCAGATCGGTCTGAAGCTCCCCGGCTCGTTGGTTATTTTTCCTGGTTTTCTCGCCAGCACCAGCTCTGCTTCCTTCCAAATTTCCGGGAAGTCGGCTCCTTTCCATACTTCGTTGTACATCTCGAGGATCTTCTCGCTGTTGTTTTCCAGTAGCATCTTCATCATCTCTGCGGTGATCCCGTCTGGTCCTGGTGCCCTCTTCTTCTTCATCTTGGCTGCAGCTTCTTGCAGTTCTTCCATGGTGAACAGTTCTACTGTGGCCCCCGGGCTGATGTCCTCCATGTCTGAAATGTCCCTGTTCGGAAAGAGCGTACTTACGATTCTGTCCTCAGTTTCTTCATCTAAGTTCTCCCGTGCGTTGAGTCCGATCCTCTTGACCACTATCTTGTAGCCTTGTCCCCAGATGTCGTTGTCCAATTCTTCTATGAGGTCCCTCCACTTTTCTCTCTTGCTTCTCCTGATCGCCTTTTTGAGGTTTCTTCTTGCTTCTTTGTACTCTTCCTGGTTCGTTCCGGGATATCTCTTGGTATTGCGTCTCTCCGTTTTGCAGATTTTGTTCAGCTCTCTGACTTCTTCGTTCCACCAGTAGACCGGTTTTTTTGGTTTGACCTTGTTTTTCCTGGAAGTAAATTCGTTAAGTGTGCTACTTACCAGTTCGGTGAATTCGATTGGGTCCAACTTGGGTGCCTCTTCTTTTAGTCTCGGGTGGTTGTTGAACTTCTTCTTCAGCATTACGATGGCGGCTTCGTCCAGCTTCCATGCGCCTTTGTCTTCTGTTCTTCTCTTGCTTCTTTGGACTTTAATTTCAAATCTGATGTCGGCGTGGTCTGACATCGTCTCCTGGTCCGACACTCTCCATTCCAGTATTCTGTCTGCGAGGTCCTCGGTCGATAGGGTCAAGTCGATTCTGCTTCTCTGGTTTCCTCTGATGAAGGTTGGTTCGTTGCCTATATTGTGAATTACCAGTCCTAGGTCTTCTATCCATTCCATAACTATCTTCCCTCTGTCGTCTGTGTGATCTGAACCCCATTGTTCGGATTTGGCATTGAAGTCTCCTGCTATGACGGTGGGCTTTCCGCTCTGGATTGTGTCTCCTATGTCCTTAAGCCATTTCTTAAGATTCTTCTTGTCCTTGTCGTTTGGGGAGAAGTAGCAGCTAATTACTCTTATTCCTTCTGCGTCTATCCAGCAGAATCCTTGGCCACATCCGTTTATTCCTTTCCTAACGTCGTTTCCTGTAACAATCGCACTTACCATCTGATCATCCGTCTGTAGTTTCTTCTCTTTGGATATTTTCTCGTTGGGTTCCTGCAACAGAGCTAAATCTATGTTCTGTGTGGTGAACTTGCCCCAGAGAGCGTCGTGTGCCTTCTTGCATCTTTGCAGGTTGATCTGGATTACTGATATCTTCTTCTCCTCTGTTTCTTCGCTCTTCTTGTTTTCACTTAATTGGTTGGGTTCTGTTCCGTCGTCTATCAGTGCGTTGCGGAGTCTTCTACTCGCCTTCTTTAGGACAGGACAGGTTGGGTCGTCGGCCTCGTGTTTTCTGGGTGTGAGTTTTGCTTCCTTGCACTTGTAGCAGTTGACCTTCATTTGTGGTCGGCAGTCCTCTCTCTTGTGTTTTCCCCCGCATCTTTTGCATATTTCCTCTTGTTTGCACGCTGTTGGTGGGTGTCCTAGCTTGTGGCATCTGTAACATATTTTGTCGTTGTTTGCGTTGTGTGGACTAACCTGAATTTCCCTTTTCTTCAGTTTGATCTTTTCAGCCTCTGTAAGGTATCTAGCCAGCGTTGGTTCTACCTCCATTAGCCAGTCCTCTTCTCTTTCTTCTCGAAATCGAGTTATGATCCTGATGGATTCCCACTCTCTTCTGTGTCTGGTAGCCAGTTCCTGGTTGTTTTCGATGCCGGCTCTGATCACGTACTCGCACGTCATGCTGGTTCCTAAGTTCCTGAAAATGATCTTAGTTTTGTTATGGCTGTGTGTTACCTGACTGTTGTCTTTTCTCTGTCTTTTCTTCTTCCTGGCTGTCTCTTCTTGTTCATCTTCTTCTTCGCTTCTTGCTCTCTTGCTGGAACTGGCTGTCTGTTGTTGTTCTTCCCGAGTAGTGATATTAGCTTCCACGGCTCGAGGGCTCCGTGGGGCTACGCAGTCGCTTGATTTCGGTCGGTTGGTGCCTGCGCTGCACACTACGCCTACCGGGCTGAGGTATCCCTCCTCTGCTCCGTAAACTTTGTTATTGTTCTGTTGTGCTTCCATCTCGTTTTCATGTTGTTGGGCAGTGCGGGGCACACATCCCTTGTGCTAGGTCGTCAACGTGTTATCCATCCTGTGGGGTTGGGAAAGGATTTGGGTTGGGAAAGGATTTGGGTTGGGAAAGGATTTGGGTTGGGAAAGGATTTGGGTTGGGGGTGCGGGGTTTTGGCCATTCTTAGTTTTCATTGGAAGTTCTCCTAAAATTGATTTTTAGGATTCCTTCCAATTACTTAAGCCCGTACACCACGACAAGGTGATGACCTCGTACGGGAACCTAACCTAACCTAACCTAACCTAACCTAACCTAACCTAACCTAACCTAACCTAACCTAACCTAACCTAACCTAACCTAACCTAACCTAACCTAACCTAACCTAACCTAACCTAACCTAACCTAACCTAACCTAACCTAACCTAACCTAACCTAACCTAACCTAACCTAACCTAACCTAACCTAACCTAACCTAACCTAACCTAACCTAACCTAACCTAACCTAACCTAACCTAACCTAACCTAACCTAACCTAACCTAACCTAACCTAACCTAACCTAACCTAACCTAACCTAACCTAACCTAACCTAACCTAACCTAACCTAACCTAACCTAACCTAACCTAACCTAACCTAACCTAACCTAACCTAACCTAACCTAACCTAACCTAACCTAACCTAACCTAACCTAACCTAACCTAACCTAACCTAACCTAACCTAACCTAACCTAACCTAACCTAACCTAACCTAACCTAACCTAACCTAACCTAACCTAACCTAACCTAACCTAACCTAACCTAACCTAACCTAACCTAACCTAACCTAACCTAACCTAACCTAACCTAACCTAACCTAACCTAACCTAACCTAACCTAACCTAACCTAACCTAACCTAACCTAACCTAACCTAACCTAACCTAACCTAACCTAACCTAACCTAACCTAACCTAACCTAACCTAACCTAACCTAACCTAACCTAACCTAACCTAACCTAACCTAACCTAACCTAACCTAACCTAACCTAACCTAACCTAACCTAACCTAACCTAACCTAACCTAACCTAACCTAACCTAACCTAACCTAACCTAACCTAACCTAACCTAACCTAACCTAACCTAACCTAACCTAACCTAACCTAACCTAACCTAACCTAACCTAACCTAACCTAACCTAACCTAACCTAACCTAACCTAACCTAACCTAACCTAACCTAACCTAACCTAACCTAACCTAACCTAACCTAACCTAACCTAACCTAACCTAACCTAACCTAACCTAACCTAACCTAACCTAACCTAACCTAACCTAACCTAACCTAACCTAACCTAACCTAACCTAACCTAACCTAACCTAACCTAACCTAACCTAACCTAACCTAACCTAACCTAACCTAACCTAACCTAACCTAACCTAACCTAACCTAACCTAACCTAACCTAACCTAACCTTTTTTTTTTTTTTTTTTTTTTTTTTTTTGTGCCCTTGAGGCGGGGGAAAGCATCATGACCATCTCCGGAGCGGGCGTGCAATGCTCCAGATTTGTGTGGGACTTTAACCCACTAAAACCACCCTCCTCAGCGCGAAAGCAGAGTTGGAGGACACCGACTACTACTATCGCACTTTGTAAATGGGCACTACTGGTTCTCCAATGTTATTGGAATTCTACAGAGCGCGCTCTCGAACTGACCGGTATCTCCTCCCCTTGGAGTTGTTGGGTGATAGGAGGAGCGTCCCGCGTTCACTAAGGTCCCACCGCTGTCTCACATTATGAGGACCTGCGAAACTGCGGCTGACCATCGTTCCGAAGTTTCACCTGGCTTATTTCACGGAACTATTAACAACAGGTATAGATCCCCGGAGGGTCGTGGTACATTGGTCGGTAACTCCTCGTCCAAGCAGTTACCGTGCACCCTGGTCAGTTAAGACCTTTACTGTCTGAGAGGATTTTTGGGAGTGGGATGGGGTTACATGGGGTACTAACGTTACTCACTGGGTCTACCTCGATCCGTCCTCAGGTTCGAGGGGCCAGTTAAGCCATAGTTGCCATGTGTGCTGCTTTTGCTTGATTGTACAAGGTACTAACTTTGCTCTCCGGGTCTACCCCAATCCCACTTTCGGGTTTGAGGGGCCGGTAGAGTCATAGTTACCCTGCATGTATTTTCCTTATGGTAGCCTTCTCTTCTTGTGCCTGGGTTGTGGATTGGGGGTCATCTGGGTGGGTTACAAGAGTACTAACGTTGCTCACTGGGTCTACCTCGATCCTTACCCAGGTTCGAGGGGCCAGTTAAGCCATAGTTGTCATGTATTACTTTACTTGGTTCTGATTGCACAAGGTACTAACTTTGCTCTCCGGGTCTGCCCCAATCCCGCTTTCGGGTTCGAGGGGCCGGCAGAGCCATAGTTACCCTGCGTGTCTTTTCCTTGTGGTAGTCTTGGTGTCTACTCTTCGCTTTTTGTGCCTGGGTTGTGGGTCATTTGGGTGGGTTCCTGTAACACACT
The DNA here is from genome assembly GCA_951802165.1 of Adalia decempunctata. Taxonomy (NCBI): domain Eukaryota; kingdom Metazoa; phylum Arthropoda; class Insecta; order Coleoptera; family Coccinellidae; genus Adalia; species Adalia decempunctata. The sequence continues at coordinate 58,271 of OX637705.1, forward strand.
TAGTCTATTTTGTAATCTTATCCTAGTCGTATCTGCCGTTCGCTTCTTTTTCCCTCTCTTCCTCCGCCCTTGCCATCATCACGGACCGAACCCATTCGGCGATGAGGTTCCAATTCTCTTCGCTTTCGAGCATCTTCTCCACCAGGTTGTGTCTGCTCAGAGTGAAGTCCGGGTCTCCTTCGATCTTCTCCATTAGTTTCTTCCTTGATTCCTCCCATTTCCTGCATATTAGGATGTGGTCCGGCTTGTCGAGTCCGTCGCAGTCCCAGCATTTCGCGGTGTTGCTCTTCCCGATCTTTTTCCTGAAGGTCCCGAAGCATCCGTTACCGCTCAGGAGTTGAACCATCTCGTAGTCCAGGTCTCCGTGCTTTCGGTCCATCCATTTCAGGGGGTCCTTTATCATTGTCTTCGTCCATTTTGCGCCTCTGTGGTCTCGTACTTCTCTGACCCATTTTATTCTCGTCGATTCCCTGGCTACTTTCTTCTTCAGCTGGTTCTGGTATATCTCCATCCTCTCCTCTGCCAACAGGTCGGCCGGGAGCATACCAGCGATGATGAGTGCTGCAATACCTGAAACACATTTGTATGCTCTGATTGAACTTACTACTACTCCTCGTTGTGCTCTTCGGATCTTCTCTCTGGCCGTACTGAATTTCTGTAGACACTCCGCCCATATTCCGCGCCGTATAGTAATCTGGACATCGCTGCGGCTGCTAGAACTCTTCTCTTCCTCGTTGCTGGTCCATATGTCCTCGGCATGATCTTTCTGAGCGCGTTCGCTGTGTCCCTCGTCCTCTCAACGGCGTACTCTACGTGTCTCAGGAATCCCAGGTCCTTGTCGATTATAACTCCTAGGTATTTCAATTGCTTCTTGGCTTCTATCTCGACTCCTTCGATTCTTCCCCTGGTTATTTGTAGTGGTCTTCTCCCGGTAATTGTCAGCACTTCAGTCTTAGCAGGTGCGAGCTCTAGCCCTCTGTTTCTTAGCCACGTAGCTATTTTGGCCGCCGTTTTTTCGGTCTTCTCCCATGCCTCTTCTTCCGTTCTCCCTGTTGTCACCATTGCTAGGTCGTCCGCGTACGCCACCAGTTTCGTTCCCAGGTCGTCTCCCGCTAGTTCTAGTACTCCGTTGTACAGGATATTCCACAGGGTCGGACCTAAAACAGAGCCTTGCGGTACGCCGCACGTTAGTCTTACCCTCTTGTATGTTGTCCTCAGGGTCCTGTCCTTGAAGTAGTTCCTGATGACGTTTCGCACGTGTTCTGAAATTCCCTTCTTCTTCATCTCTTCCAGGATTTCTTTCCACCCAGCGCTGTTGAAGGCGTTCTTCACGTCGAAGGTCGTGAGTAGAGTTATCAGTTGCGTCCTGTGCGTTCCTCCTTTGGCCCATTTTGCGAACTTGGTGACCTCTTCGATGGCCGTTATGGTGGATCTTGCTTCCCTGAAGCCGTGCTGGTTATCTGCGAGTGTGGACTTACCTGCCATCTCCTTGTGTAGTCTTCCTCTGATCAGCTGCTCGTATAGCTTCCCGGCGACGCTCAGCAGGCAGATCGGTCTGAAGCTCCCCGGCTCGTTGGTTGTTTTTCCTGGTTTTCTCGCCAGAACCAGCTCTGCTTCCTTCCAGATTTCCGGAAAGTCGGCTCCTTTCCATACTTCATTGTACATCTCGAGGATCTTCTCGCTGTTGTTTTCTAGTAGCATCTTCATAATCTCTGCGGTGATCCCGTCTGGTCCTGGTGCTCTCTTTTTCTTCATCTTAGCTGCGGTTTCTTGCAGTTCTTCCATGGTGAACGGTTCTGCTGTGGCCCCCGGGCTGATGTCCTCCATGTCTGAAATGTCCCTGTTAGGAAAAAGTGTGCTTACGATTCTGTCCTCCGTTTCTTCGTCTAGGTTCTCCCGTGCGTTTAGTCCAATTCTCTTGACCACTATCTTGTATCCTTGACCCCAGATGTCGTTGTCTAATTCTTCTATGAGGTCCTTCCACTTTTCTTTCTTGCTTTTCCTGATCGCTTTCTTGAGGTTTCTTCTTGCTTCTTTGTACTCTTCCTGGTTCGCGTCGGGTTGTCCCTTGGTCTTGCGTCTCTCCGTGTTGCAGATTTTGTTCATCTCTCTAACTTCTTCGTTCCACCAGTAGACCGGTGCTTTTGTTTTGCCCTTGTTTTTCCTGGAAGCAAATTCGTTAATTGTGCTAGTTACCAGTTCGGTGAATTCGGCTGGGTCCAACTTGGGTGCCTCTTCTTTTAGCCCCGGGTGGTTGTTGAACTTCTTCTTCAGTCCTACAATGGCGGCTTCATCCAGCTTCCATGCGCCTTTGGTTTCTGTTCTTCTCTTGCTTCTTTGGACTTTGATTTCGAATCTGATGTCGGCGTGGTCTGACATCGTCTCCTGGTGCGAAACTCTCCATTCTAGTATCCTGTCTGCGAGGTCCTCGGTCGATAGGGTCAGGTCGATTCTGCTTCTCTGGTCTCCTCTGATGAAGGTTGGTTCGTTGCCTATATTGTGGATTACCAGTCCTAGGTCTTCTATCCAGTCCATAATCATTTTCCCTCTGTCGTCTGTGTGATCTGAACCCCAATGTTCGGATTTGGCGTTGAAGTCCCCTGCTATGACAGTGGGTTTTTCGCTCTGGATTGTGTCGCCTATGTTCTTCAACCATTTCTTGAGATTATTCTTGTCCTTGTCGTTTGGGGAGAAGTAGCAGCTTATTACTCTTATTCCTTCTATGTCTATCCAGCAAAATCCTTGGCCGCCTCCATTTCTTCCTTTCCTAGCGTCGTTTCCTGTAACAATTGCACTTACCAGCTGGTCATCCGTCTGCAGTTTCTTCTCTTTGGATATTTTTTCGTTGGGTTCCTGCAACAGAGCTAAATCTATGTTTTGTGTTGTGATCTTACTCCAGAGAGCATCGTGTGCCTTCTTGCATCTTTGCAGGTTGATCTGAATTACTGATATCTTCTTCTCCTCTGTTTCCTCGCTCTTCTTATTTTCGCTTGATTGGTTGGCTTCTGTTCCGTCGTCTGTCGGTGCGTGGCGGAGTGTTTCTCTCGCCTTCTTTAGGATCGGACAGGCTGGGTCGTCGGCCTCGTGATTTCTGGGCGTGAGTTTTGCTTCCTTGCATTTGTAACAGTTGACCCTCGTTTGTTGTCGGCAGTCTTCTCTCCTGTGTTTTCCCCCACATCTTTTGCATATTTCCTCTTGTTTGCACTCTGTTGGTGGGTGTCCTAGCTTGTGGCATCTGAAACATATTTTGTTGTTGTTTGCGTTGTGTGGGCTTACTCGAATTTCCCTTTTCTTCAGTTGGATCTTTCCAGTCTCTGTCAGGTATCTAGCCAGTGATTGTTCTACCTCCATTATCCAGTCCTCTTCTCTACCTTCTCGTATTTGTCTTATGATCTTGATGGATTCCCACTCTCTTCTGTGTCTGGTAGCCAATTCCTGGTTGTTTTCGATGCCGGATCTGATCACGTACTCGCGCGTCATTCTGGTTCCTAGATTCCTGAAAATAATCTTGGTTTTGTTATGGCTGTGTACTACCTGTATGTTGTCTTTTCTCTGTCTTTTTTCCTTTCTGGTTGACTCTTCTTGTTCATCTTCTTCTTCGCCGCTTATTCTTCTCTTGCTGGGTCTGGCTATTTGCTGTTCTTCCCGAGTAGCGATATTAGCTTCCACGGCTCGGGGACTCCGTGGGGCTACGCAGTCGCTTGATTTCGGTCGGTTGGTGCCTGCGCTGCACACTACGCCTACCGGGCTGAGGTATCCCTCCTCTGCTCCGTAAACTTTGTTATTGTTCTGTTGTGCTTCCATCTCGTTTTCGTATTGTTGGGCAGTGCAAGGCACACATCCCTCGTGCTGGGTCGTCAACGTGTTATCCATCCTGTGGGGGTTGGGAAAGGATTTGGGTTGGGAAAGGATTTGGGTTGGGAAAGGATTTGGGTTGGGAAAGGATTTGGGTTGGGGGTGCGGGGTTTTGGTCATTCTTAGTTTTCGTTGGAAGTTCTCCTAAAATTAATTTTTAGGATTCCTTCCAATTACTTAAGCCCGTACACCACGACAAGGTGATGACCACGTACGGGAACCTAACCTAACCTAACCTAACCTAACCTAACCTAACCTAACCTAACCTAACCTAACCTAACCTAACCTAACCTAACCTAACCTAACCTAACCTAACCTAACCTAACCTAACCTAACCTAACCTAACCTAACCTAACCTAACCTAACCTAACCTAACCTAACCTAACCTAACCTAACCTAACCTAACCTAACCTAACCTAACCTAACCTAACCTAACCTTTTTTTTTTTTTTTTTTTTTTGTGCCCTTGAGGCGGGGGAAAGCATCATGACCATCTCCGGAGCGGGCGTGCAATGCTCCAGATTTGTGTGGGACTTTAACCCACTAAAACCACCCTCCTCAGCGCGAAAGCAGAGTTGGAGGACACCGACTACTACTATCGCACTTTGTAAATGGGCACTACTGGTTCTCCAATGTTATTGGAATTCTACAGAGCGCGCTCTCGAACTGACCGGTATCTCCTCCCCTTGGAGTTGTTGGGTGATAGGAGGAGCGTCCCGCGTTCACTAAGGTCCCACCGCTGTCTCACATTATGAGGACCTGCGAAACTGCGGCTGACCATCGTTCCGAAGTTTCACCTGGCTTATTTCACGGAACTATTAACAACAGGTATAGATCCCCGGAGGGTCGTGGTACATTGGTCGGTAACTCCTCGTCCAAGCAGTTACCGTGCACCCTGGTCAGTTAAGACCTTTACTGTCTGAGAGGATTTTTGGGAGTGGGATGGGGTTACATGGGGTACTAACGTTACTCACTGGGTCTACCTCGATCCGTCCTCAGGTTCGAGGGGCCAGTTGAGCCATAGTTGCCATGTTGTGAAGTACTAACGTTACTCCTTGGGTCTACCAAGAGTCAGTAGCCTCCAGGGGCCAAGTGAATCACAGTTACTTGCGAAGCACCAACGTTGCTCTTTGGGTCTACCCCGAGTCCTCAGATACGAGGGGCCAAGAGAGCCATGGTTACCTCAGAAGCACTAGCATTACTCCTTGGGTCTACCCAGAGTCTGTAGATTCCAGGGGCCAAGAGAGTCATAGTCACTCCTTGGTTTTGGTCATACTTGGTTTTTCACTGTTACTCCATAGGATTAACAGCTACTTAAGCCCGTACACCACGACAAGGTGATGACCACGTACGGGAACCTAACCTAACCTAACCTAACCTAACCTAACCTAACCTAACCTAACCTAACCTAACCTAACCTAACCTAACCTAACCTAACCTAACCTAACCTAACCTAACCTAACCTAACCTAACCTAACCTAACCTAACCTAACCTAACCTAACCTAACCTAACCTAACCTAACCTAACCTAACCTAACCTAACCTAACCTAACCTAACCTAACCTAACCTAACCTAACCTAACCTAACCTAACCTAACCTAACCTAACCTAACCTAACCTAACCTAACCTAACCTAACCTAACCTAACCTAACCTTTTTTTTTTTTTTTTTTTTTTTTTTTTTTTGTGCCCCCCGAGGAAGGAGGAAAGCATCATGCCTTCTCCGCAGCGGGCTGTTCAATGCTGGGATTCGTGTGGGACTCTAACCCAACTAAAACCTCCTCCTCGCCATCTTAGTCGGAATCCCAAGGACACCGATTCCAACTATGATGGTTTGCGCAGGCACTATACCGGGTCACCAAGACGATTGGTATTTCACGGTGTAGTTTCTGCGTGGTAGTTTCAGACTCTTGCCCCCCTTGGATTTAGGGATTGAGGGGAAGAAACCTGTACCTCGACTGACGGGTCTCACAGTTTGCGGTCTCACAAAGAACTTGTGAGGGGTCCACTGACTATTGTTGACCTAGTTCCGTATTTTCACCTGGCTTTTTCGCAACGGAACTCAAACACCAGGGATAGATCCTCAGGAGGTCTTGGCCGGCTCACTATCAGTTTGTCAATTACTGACTCCCCGATAGCAAGCTGTTGGTCCTGGTCCCTCGGGGATTGAGCTTTGAGAGTGCGGTTTCCGTCAGACATTAACGTTACTCCTTGGGTCTGCCCCGAGTCCGCGGATTCGGGGGGCCAAGTGGGTCATAGTTACTCTGATTCATGCAGTGGCCTTCAGCCCGAGGGGAAAAGTGAGTCGTAACTCCTTGTCCGCGCCCGGGTTGCCAGTGTGGCGTAGGCCAGATGCAAGTTCTCCGCGTTCGAAACACTAACGTTACTCCTTGGGTCTACCCTGTGTCTGTGATTACAGGGGGCCAAGTGAGTCATAGTTGTTCCCTGCATGTGGTGCTAACATTACTTCTTGGGTCTACCCCTCGTCATTGGACCGGGGGGGCCAAGAAAGCCATAGTTAACCACGCCACTCTCCCATGCTCATCCCTCGAAGCCTTTTCTTGATAGCTCGGTCGCCAGCGTCTTCTAGGTCGTTTAGCCTAGGGGTGGATCGCGAAGATGTCACAATCTAAGCGCACGCTTAGACTCGAGCCCTTGGATTTGAAAGGAGTTTGGGTTCGGGAAGTGTGTTGTGAAGTACTAACGTTACTCCTTGGGTCTACCCAGAGTTAGCAGTCTCCAGGGGCCAAGTGAATCATAGTTACTTGTGAAGCACTAACGTTGCTCTTTGGGTCTACCCCGAGTCCTCAGATACGAGGGGCCAAGAGAGCCATAGTCACTCCTTGGTTTTGGTCATACTTGGTTTTTCGCTCTTCCTCCATAGGATTCACAGCTACTTAAGCCCGTACACCACGACAAGGTGATGACCACGTACGGGAACCTAACCTAACCTAACCTAACCTAACCTAACCTAACCTAACCTAACCTAACCTAACCTAACCTAACCTAACCTAACCTAACCTAACCTAACCTAACCTAACCTAACCTAACCTAACCTAACCTAACCTAACCTAACCTAACCTAACCTAACCTAACCTAACCTAACCTAACCTAACCTAACCTAACCTAACCTAACCTAACCTAACCTAACCTAACCTAACCTAACCTAACCTAACCTAACCTAACCTAACCTAACCTAACCTAACCTAACCTAACCTAACCTAACCTAACCTAACCTAACCTAACCTAACCTAACCTAACCTAACCTAACCTAACCTAACCTAACCTAACCTAACCTAACCTAACCTAACCTAACCTAACCTAACCTAACCTAACCTAACCTAACCTAACCTAACCTAACCTTTTTTTTTTTTTTTTTTTTGTGCCCCCCGAGGAAGGAGGAAAGCATCATGCCTTCTCCGCAGCGGGCTGTTCAATGCTGGGATTCGTGTGGGACTCTAACCCAACTAAAACCTCCTCCTCGCCATCTTAGTCGGAATCCCAAGGACACCGATTCCAACTATGATGGTTTGCGCAGGCACTATACCGGGTCACCAAGACGATTGGTATTTCACGGTGTAGTTTCTGCGTGGTAGTTTCAGACTCTTGCCCCCCTTGGATTTAGGGATTGAGGGGAAGAAACCTGTACCTCGACTGACGGGTCTCACAGTTTGCGGTCTCACAAAGAACTTGTGAGGGGTCCACTGACTATTGTTGACCTAGTTCCGTATTTTCACCTGGCTTTTTCGCAACGGAACTCAAACACCAGGGATAGATCCTCAGGAGGTCTTGGCCGGCTCACTATCAGTTTGTCAATTACTGACTCCCCGATAGCAAGCTGTTGGTCCTGGTCCCTCGGGGATTGAGCTTTGAGAGTGCGGTTTCCGTCAGACATTAACGTTACTCCTTGGGTCTGCCCCGAGTCCGCGGATTCGGGGGGCCAAGTGGGTCATAGTTACTCTGATTCATGCAGTGGCCTTCAGCCCGAGGGGAAAAGTGAGTCGTAACTCCTTGTCCGCGCCCGGGTTGCCAGTGTGGCGTAGGCCAGATGCAAGTTCTCCGCGTTCGAAACACTAACGTTACTCCTTGGGTCTACCCTGTGTCTGTGATTACAGGGGGCCAAGTGAGTCATAGTTGTTCCCTGCATGTGGTGCTAACATTACTTCTTGGGTCTACCCCTCGTCATTGGACCGGGGGGGCCAAGAAAGCCATAGTTAACCACGCCACTCTCCCATGCTCATCCCTCGAAGCCTTTTCTTGATAGCTCGGTCGCCAGCGTCTTCTAGGTCGTTTAGCCTAGGGGTGGATCGCGAAGATGTCACAATCTAAGCGCACGCTTAGACTCGAGCCCTTGGATTTGAAAGGAGTTTGGGTTCGGGAAGTGTGTTGTGAAGTACTAACGTTACTCCTTGGGTCTACCCAGAGTTAGCAGTCTCCAGGGGCCAAGTGAATCATAGTTACTTGTGAAGCACTAACGTTGCTCTTTGGGTCTACCCCGAGTCCTCAGATACGAGGGGCCAAGAGAGCCATAGTCACTCCTTGGTTTTGGTCATACTTGGTTTTTCGCTCTTCCTCCATAGGATTCACAGCTACTTAAGCCCGTACACCACGACAAGGTGATGACCACGTACGGGAACCTAACCTAACCTAACCTAACCTAACCTAACCTAACCTAACCTAACCTAACCTAACCTAACCTAACCTAACCTAACCTAACCTAACCTAACCTAACCTAACCTAACCTAACCTAACCTTTTTTTTTTTTTTTTTTTTTTTTTTTTTTTGTGCCCCCGAGGAAGGAGGAAAGCATCATGCCTTCTCCGCAGCGGGCTGTTCAATGCTGGGATTCGTGTGGGACTCTAACCCAACTAAAACCTCCTCCTCGCCATCTCAGTCGGAATCCCAAGGACACCGATTCCAACTATGATGGTTTGCGCAGGCACCATACCGGATCACCAAGACGATTGGTATTTCACGGTCTAGTTTCTGCGTGGTAGTTTCAGACTCTTGCCCCCCTTGGATGTAGGGATTGAGGGGAAGAAACCTGTACCTCGACTGAAGGGTCTCACAGTTTGCGGTCTCACAAAGAACTTGTGAGGAGTCCACTGACTGTTGTTGACCTAGTTCCGTATTTTCACCTGGCTTTTTCGCAACGGAACTCAAACACCAGGGATAGATCCTCGGGAGGTCTTGGCCGGCTCACTATCAGTTTGTCAATTACTGACTCCCCGATAGCAAGCCGTTGGCCCTGGTCCCTCGGGGATTGAGCTATGAAAGTGCGGTTTCCGTCAGACATTAACGTTACTCCTTGGGTCTGCCCCGAGTCCGAGGATTCCGGGGGCCAAGTGGGTCATAGTTACTCTGATTCATGCAGTGGCCTTCAGCCCGAGGGGAAAAGTGAGTCGTAACTCCTTGTCCGCGCCCGGGTTGCCAGTGTGGCGAAGGCCAGATGCAAGTTCTCCACGTTCGAAGCACTAACGTTACTCCTTGGGTCTACCCTGTGTCTGTGATTACAGGGGGCCAATTGAGTCATAGTTGTTTCCTGCATGTGGTGCTAACATTACTTCTTGGGTCTACCCCTTGTCAGTGGATCCGGGGGGCCAAGGAAGCCATAGTTAACCACGCCACTCTCCCATGCTCATTCCTCGAAGCCTTTTCTCGATAGCTCGGTCTCCAGCGTCTTCTAGGTCGTTTAGCCTAGGGGTGGATCGCGAAGATGTCACAATCTAAGCGCACGCTCAGACTCGAGCCCTTGGATTTGAAGGGAGTTTGGGTTCGGGAAGGGTGTTGTGAAGTACTAACGTTACTCCTTGGGTCTACCCAGAGTCAGAAGCCTCCAGGGGCCAAGTGAATCATAGTTACTTGTGAAGCACTAACGTTGCTCTTTGGGTCTACCCCGAGTCTTCAGATACGAGGGGCCAAGAGAGCCATAGTCACTCCTTGGTTTTGGTCATACTTGGTTTTTTGCTCTTCCTCCATAGGATTCACAGCTACTTAAGCCCGTACACCACGACAAGGTGATGACCACGTACGGGAACCTAACCTAACCTAACCTAACCTAACCTAACCTAACCTAACCTAACCTAACCTAACCTAACCTAACCTAACCTAACCTAACCTAACCTAACCTAACCTAACCTAACCTAACCTAACCTAACCTAACCTAACCTAACCTAACCTAACCTAACCTAACCTAACCTAACCTAACCTAACCTAACCTAACCTAACCTAACCTAACCTAACCTAACCTAACCTAACCTAACCTAACCTAACCTAACCTAACCTAACCTAACCTTTTTTTTTTTTTTTTTTTTGTGCCCTGAGGAAGGAGGAAAGCATCATGCCTTCTCCGGAGCGGGCGTGCAATGCTCCAGATTCGTGTGGGACTCTAACCCAACTAAAACCTCCTCCTCGGCGCGATAGCAGAGTCGGAGGACACCGACTACTACTATCACACCTTGTTCAGGCACTACTGGCTCTCCAAGGCGATTGGAATTCAACAGTGTGCATATTCAGGCCGACCGGTATCTCCTCCCCAAGGAGTTGTTGGGTGATAGGAGGAGTATCCCGCGCTCTATGAGGTCCCACCGCTGTCTCACATTGTGAGGACCTGCGAGACTGCAGCTGACCACCGTTCCGAAGTTTCACCTGGCTTATTTCACGGAACTATTAACAACAGGTATAGATCCCCGGAGGGTCTTGATACATTTGTCGGTAACTGCCCATCCAGACAGTCACCGTGTACCCTGATCAATTAAGACCTTTACTGTCTGAGAGGATTTTTGGGAGTGGGATGGGGTTACATGAGGTACTAACGTTGCTCACTGGGTCTACCCCGAGCCGTCCTCAGGTTCGAGGGGCCAGTTAAGCCATAGTTGTCATGTATATTGAGCGCTCAGGTTGCCTAACCTAAACTACCCTGTGTTTTGCTTTTGCGTGGTTCTGGTTACACAGGGTACTAACCTTGTTCTCCGGGTCTACCCCGATCCCGCTTTCGGGTTCGAGGGGCCGGTAGAGCCATAGTTACCCTGCGTGTCTTATTCTTGTGGTAGCCTTGGTGTCTTCTCGTCCTCCTTCCCCCCCCCTTTTTTTTTTTTTTTTTTTTTTTTTTTTTTTTTTTTTGCCTGGGTTGTGGATTGGGGGTCCTCTGGGTCGGTTCTGTAACACACCTAGTCTATTTTGTCGTCTTAATCATACCTGCCGTTCACTTCTTTTTCTCGCTCTTCCTCCGCCTTGGCTTTCATCACGTACCGAACCCATTCGGCGATGAGGTTCCATTTCTCTTCGCTTTCGAGCATCTTTTCCACGAGGTTGTGTCTGCTCAGAGTGAAGTCCGGATCTCTTTCAATCTCCTCCGTGAGCTTCTTTCTTGACTCCTCCCATTTCGTGCAGGTTAGGATGTGGTCCGGCTTGTCGAGTCCGTCGCAGTCCCAGCATTTCGCGGTGTTGCTCTTCCCGATCTTCTTTCTGAAGGTCCCGAAGCATCCGTTACCGCTCAGGAGTTGGACCATCTCATAGTCCAGGTCTCCGTGCTTACGGTCCATCCACTTCAGGGGGTCCTTTATCATCGTCTTAGTCCATTTTGCGCCTCTGTGGTCTCGTACTTCTCTGGTCCATTTTGTTCTCGTAGATTCCCTGGCTTCTTTCTTCTCCACCTGGTTCTGGTATATCTCCATCCTCTCCTCGGCCAACAGGTCGGCCGGGAGCATACCAGCGATGATGAGTGCTGCGATACCTGAAACACATTTGTATGCTCTGATTGAACTTACTACTACTCCTCGTTGTGCTCTTCGGATCTTCTCTCTGGCCGTACTGAATTTCTGTAGACACTCCGCCCATACTTCTGCGCCGTATAGTAGTCTGGACATCGCTGCGGCTGCTAGAACTCTTCTCTTCCTCGTTGCTGGTCCGTCTGTCCTCGGCATGATTTTTCTGAGCGCGTTCGTTGTATCCCTCGTCCTTTCCACTGCGTACTCTACGTGCCTCAGGAATCCCAGGTCCTTGTCGATTATCACTCCTAGGTACTTCAGCTGGCTCTTGGCTTCTATCTCGACTCCTTCGATTGTTACCCTGGTTCTTTGTAGTGGTCTCCTACCGGTGATGGTCAGCACCTCGGTCTTGGCCGGTGCGAGCTCCAGTCTTTTGCTTCTTAGCCATGTCGCTATTTTGGCCGCCGTTTTTTCAGTCTTCTCCCATGCCTCTTTTTCTGTTCTCCCTGTTGTCACCATTGCTAGGTCGTCCGCGTACGCCACCAGTTTCGTTCCCAGGTCGTCTTCCGCTAGTTCTAGCACTCCGTTGTACAGGATATTCCACAGGGTCGGACCTAGAACAGAGCCTTGCGGTACACCGCACGTTAGTTTTACCTTCTTGTATGTTGTCCTCAGGGTCCTGTCCTTGAAGTAGTTCTTGATGACGTTTCGCACTTGCTCTGAAATTCCCTTATTCTTCATCTCTTGCAGAATCTCTTTCCATCCAGCACTGTTGAAGGCGTTCTTCACGTCGAAGGTCGTGAGTAGTGTTATCTCTTGCGTCCTGTGTGTTCCTCCTTTGGCCCATTTTGCGAACTTGGTGACCTCTTCGATGGCAGTTATAGTGGATCTTGCTTCCCTGAAACCGTGCTGGTTATCTGCGAGCGTGGACTTACCTGCCATCTCCTTGTGTAGTCTTCCTCTGATCAGCTGCTCGTATAGCTTCCCGGCGACACTCAGCAGGCAGATCGGTCTGAAGCTCCCCGGCTCGTTGGTTATTTTTCCTGGTTTTCTCGCCAGCACCAGCTCTGCTTCCTTCCAAATTTCCGGGAAGTCGGCTCCTTTCCATACTTCGTTGTACATCTCGAGGATCTTCTCGCTGTTGTTTTCCAGTAGCATCTTCATCATCTCTGCGGTGATCCCGTCTGGTCCTGGTGCCCTCTTCTTCTTCATCTTGGCTGCAGCTTCTTGCAGTTCTTCCATGGTGAACAGTTCTACTGTGGCCCCCGGGCTGATGTCCTCCATGTCTGAAATGTCCCTGTTCGGAAAGAGCGTACTTACGATTCTGTCCTCAGTTTCTTCATCTAAGTTCTCCCGTGCGTTGAGTCCGATCCTCTTGACCACTATCTTGTAGCCTTGTCCCCAGATGTCGTTGTCCAATTCTTCTATGAGGTCCCTCCACTTTTCTCTCTTGCTTCTCCTGATCGCCTTTTTGAGGTTTCTTCTTGCTTCTTTGTACTCTTCCTGGTTCGTTCCGGGATATCTCTTGGTATTGCGTCTCTCCGTTTTGCAGATTTTGTTCAGCTCTCTGACTTCTTCGTTCCACCAGTAGACCGGTTTTTTTGGTTTGACCTTGTTTTTCCTGGAAGTAAATTCGTTAAGTGTGCTACTTACCAGTTCGGTGAATTCGATTGGGTCCAACTTGGGTGCCTCTTCTTTTAGTCTCGGGTGGTTGTTGAACTTCTTCTTCAGCATTACGATGGCGGCTTCGTCCAGCTTCCATGCGCCTTTGTCTTCTGTTCTTCTCTTGCTTCTTTGGACTTTAATTTCAAATCTGATGTCGGCGTGGTCTGACATCGTCTCCTGGTCCGACACTCTCCATTCCAGTATTCTGTCTGCGAGGTCCTCGGTCGATAGGGTCAGGTCGATTCTGCTTCTCTGGTTTCCTCTGATGAAGGTTGGTTCGTTGCCTATATTGTGAATTACCAGTCCTAGGTCTTCTATCCATTCCATGACTATCTTCCCTCTGTCGTCTGTGTGATCTGAACCCCATTGTTCGGATTTGGCATTGAAGTCTCCTGCTATGACGGTGGGCTTTCCGCTCTGGATTGTGTCTCCTATGTCCTTCAGCCATTTCTTAAGATTCTTCTTGTCCTTGTCGTTTGGGGAGAAGTAGCAGCTAATTACTCTTATTCCTTCTGCGTCTATCCAGCAGAATCCTTGGCCACATCCGTTTATTCCTTTCCTAACGTCGTTTCCTGTAACAATCGCACTTACCATCTGGTCATCCGTCTGTAGTTTCTTCTCTTTGGATATTTTCTCGTTGGGTTCCTGCAACAGAGCTAAATCTATGTTCTGTGTGGTGAACTTGCCCCAGAGAGCGTCGTGTGCCTTCTTGCATCTTTGCAGGTTGATCTGGATTACTGATATCTTCTTCTCCTCTGTTTCTTCGCTCTTCTTGTTTTCACTTAATTGGTTGGGTTCTGTTCCGTCGTCTATCAGTGCGTTGCGGAGTCTTCTACTCGCCTTCTTTAGGACAGGACAGGTTGGGTCGTCGGCCTCGTGTTTTCTGGGTGTGAGTTTTGCTTCCTTGCACTTGTAGCAGTTGGCCTTCATTTGTGGTCGGCAGTCCTCTCTCTTGTGTTTTCCCCCGCATCTTTTGCATATTTCCTCTTGTTTGCACGCTGTTGGTGGGTGTCCTAGCTTGTGGCATCTGTAACATATTTTGTCGTTGTTTGCGTTGTGTGGACTAACCTGAATTTCCCTTTTCTTCAGTTTGATCTTTTCAGCCTCTGTAAGGTATCTAGCCAGCGTTGGTTCTACCTCCATTAGCCAGTCCTCTTCTCTTTCTTCTCGAAATCGAGTTATGATCCTGATGGATTCCCACTCTCTTCTGTGTCTGGTAGCCAGTTCCTGGTTGTTTTCGATGCCGGCTCTGATCACGTACTCGCACGTCATGCTGGTTCCTAAGTTCCTGAAAATGATCTTAGTTTTGTTATGGCTGTGTGTTACCTGACTGTTGTCTTTTCTCTGTCTTTTCTTCTTCCTGGCTGTCTCTTCTTGTTCATCTTCTTCTTCGCTTCTTGCTCTCTTGCTGGAACTGGCTGTCTGTTGTTGTTCTTCCCGAGTAGTGATATTAGCTTCCACGGCTCGAGGGCTCCGTGGGGCTACGCAGTCGCTTGATTTCGGTCGGTTGGTGCCTGCGCTGCACACTACGCCTACCGGGCTGAGGTATCCCTCCTCTGCTCCGTAAACTTTGTTATTGTTCTGTTGTGCTTCCATCTCGTTTTCATGTTGTTGGGCAGTGCGGGGCACACATCCCTTGTGCTAGGTCGTCAACGTGTTATCCATCCTGTGGGGTTGGGAAAGGATTTGGGTTGGGAAAGGATTTGGGTTGGGAAAGGATTTGGGTTGGGAAAGGATTTGGGTTGGGGGTGCGGGGTTTTGGCCATTCTTAGTTTTCATTGGAAGTTCTCCTAAAATTGATTTTTAGGATTCCTTCCAATTACTTAAGCCCGTACACCACGACAAGGTGATGACCTCGTACGGGAACCTAACCTAACCTAACCTAACCTAACCTAACCTAACCTAACCTAACCTAACCTAACCTAACCTAACCTAACCTCTTTTTTTTTTTTTTTTTTTTTTTTTTTTGTGCCCTGAGGAAGGAGGAAAGCATCATGCCTTCTCCGCAGCGGGCGGTGCAATGCTGGGATTCGTGTGGGACTCTAACCCAACTAAAACCTCCTCCTCGGCGCGATAACAGAGTCGGAGGACACCGACTACTACTATCACACCTTGTTTAGGCACTACTGGCTCTCCAAGGCGATTGGAATTCGACAGTGTGCATATTCAGGCCGACCGGTATCTCCTCCCCAAGGAGTTGTTGGGTGATAGGAGGAGTATCCCGCGCTCTATGAGGTCCCACCGCTGTCTCACATTGTGAGGACCTGCGAGACTGCAGCTGACCACCGTTCCGAAGTTTCACCTGGCTTATTTCACGGAACTATTAACAACAGGTATAGATCCCCGGAGGGTCTTGATACTTTTGTCGGTAACTGCCCGTCCAGACAGTCACCGTGCACCCTGATCAATTAAGACCTTTACTGTCTGAGAGGATTTTTTGGGAGTGGGATGGGGTTACATGGGGTACTAACGTTTCTCACTGGGTCTACCTCGATCCGTCCTCAGGTTCGAGGGGCCAGTTAAGCCATAGTTGCCATGTGTGCTGGTTGTGAAGTACTAACGTTACTCCTTGGGTCTACCCAGAGTCAGCAGCCTCCAGGGGCCAAGTGAATCATAGTTACTTGTGAAGCACTAACGTTGCTCTTTGGGTCTACCCCGAGTCCTCAGATTCGAGGGGCCAAGAGAGCCATAGTTACTCCTTGGTTTTGGTCATACTTGGTTTTTCGCTCTTCCTCCATAGGATTCACAGCTACTTAAGCCCGTACACCACGACAAGGTGATGACCACGTACGGGAACCTAACCTAACCTAACCTAACCTAACCTAACCTAACCTAACCTAACCTAACCTAACCTAACCTAACCTAACCTAACCTAACCTAACCTAACCTAACCTAACCTAACCTAACCTAACCTAACCTAACCTAACCTAACCTAACCTAACCTAACCTAACCTAACCTAACCTAACCTTTTTTTTTTTTTTTTTTTTTTTGTGCCCTGAGGAAGGAGGAAAGCATCATGCCTTCTCCGCAGCGGGCGGTTCAATGCTGGGATTCGTGTGGGACTCTAACCCAACTAAAACCTCCTCCTCGGCGCGATAACAGAGTCGGAGGACACCGACTACTACTATCACACCTTGTTTAGGCACTACTGGCTCTCCAAGGCGATTGGAATTCGACAGTGTGCATATTCAGGCCGACCGGTATCTCCTCCCCAAGGAGTTGTTGGGTGATAGGAGGAGTATCCCGCGCTCTATGAGGTCCCACCGCTGTCTCACATTGTTAGGACCTGCGAGACTGCAGCTGACCACCGTTCCGAAGTTTCACCTGGCTTATTTCACGGAACTATTAACAACAGGTATAGATCCCCGGAGGGTCTTGATACATTTGTCGGTAACTGCCCGTCCAGACAGTCACCGTGCACCCTGATCAATTAAGACCTTTACTGTCTGAGAGGATTTTTTGGAGTGGTATGGGGTTATATGAGGTACTAACGTTGCTCACTGGGTCTACCCCGATCCGTCCTCAGGTTCGAGGGGCCAGTTAAGCCATAGTTGCCATGTTGTGAAGTACTAACGTTACCCCTTGGGTCTACCTAGAGTCAGCAGCCTCCAGGGGCCAAGTGAATCACAGTTACTTGTGAAGCACCAACGTTGCTCTTTGGGTCTACCCCGAGTCCTCAGATACGAGGGGCCAAGAGAGCCATGGTTACTTCAGAAGCACTAGCATTATTCCTTGGGTCTACCCAGAGTCTGTAGACTCCAGGGGCCAAGAGAGTCATAGTCACTCAACCTAACCTAACCTAACCTAACCTAACCTAACCTAACCTAACCTAACCTAACCTAACCTAACCTAACCTAACCTAACCTAACCTTTTTTTTTTTTTTTTTTTTGTGCCCTGAGGAAGGAGGAAAGCATCATGCCTTCTCCGGAGCGGGCGTGCAATGCTCCAGATTCGTGTGGGACTCTAACCCAACTAAAACCTCCTCCTCGGCGCGATAGCAGAGTCGGAGGACACCGACTACTACTATCACACCTTGTTTAGGCACTACTGGCTCTCCAAGGCGATTGGAATTCGACAGTGTGCATATTCAGGCCGACCGGTATCTCCTCCCCAAGGAGTTGTTTGGTGATAGGAGGAGTATCCCGCGCTCTGTGAGGTCCCACCGCTGTCTCACATTGTGAGGACCTGCGAGACTGCAGCTGACCACCGTTCCGAAGTTTCACCTGGCTTATTTCACGGAACTATTAACAACAGGTATAGATCCCCGGAGGGTCTTGATACATTTGTCGGTAACTGCCCGTCCAGACCGTCACCGTGCACCCTGATCAATTAAGACCTTTACTGTCTGAGAGGATTTTTGGGAGTGGGATGGGGTTATATGAGGTACTAACGTTGCTCACTGGGTCTACCCCGATCCGTCCTCAGGTTCGAGGGGCCAGTTGAGCCATAGTTGCCATGTTGTGAAGTACTAACGTTACCCCTTGGGTCTACCAAGAGTCAGCAGCCTCCAGGGGCCAAGTGAATCACAGTTACTTGTGAAGCACCAACGTTGCTCTTTGGGTCTACCCCGAGTCCTCAGATACGAGGGGCCAAGAGAGCCATGGTTACTTCAGAAGCACTAGCATTATTCCTTGGGTCTACCCAGAGTCTGCAGACTCCAGGGGCCAAGAGAGTCATAGTCACTCCTTGGTTTTGGTCATACTTGGTTTTTCGCTGTTGCTCCATAGGATTCACAGCTACTTAAGCCCGTACACCACGACAAGGTGATGACCACGTACGGGAACCTAACCTAACCTAACCTAACCTAACCTAACCTAACCTAACCTAACCTAACCTAACCTAACCTAACCTAACCTAACCTAACCTAACCTAACCTAACCTAACCTAACCTAACCTAACCTAACCTAACCTAACCTAACCTAACCTAACCTAACCTAACCTAACCTAACCTAACCTAACCTAACCTAACCTAACCTAACCTAACCTAACCTAACCTAACCTAACCTTTTTTTTTTTTTTTTTTTTTTTTTTTTTTTTTTTGGTGCCCTGAGGAAGGAGGAAAGCATCATGCCTTCTCCGCAGCGGCGGTTCAATGCTGGGATTCGTGTGGGACTCTAACCCAACTAAAACCTCCTCCTCGCCATCTTAGTCGGAATCCCAAGGACACCGATTCCAACTATGATGGTTTGCGCAGGCACCACCACCGGATCACCAAGACGATTGGTATTTCACGGTGCAGGTTTCTGCGTGGTCGTCTCAGACTCTTGCCCCCCTTGGATGTAGGGATTGAGGGGAAGAAGCCTGCACCTCGACTGACGGGTCTCACAGTTTGCGGTCTCACAAAGAACTCGTGAGAAGTACACTGACTGTTGTTGACCTAGTTCCGTATTTTCACCTGGCTTTTTTGCAACGGAACTCTAACACCAGGGATAGATCCTCGGGAGGTCTTGACCGGCTCACTATCAGTCTGTCAATTACTAACACCCCGATAGCGAGCCGTTGGCCCTGGTCCTTCCGGGATTGAGCTATGAGAGTGCGGTTTCCGTCAGACATTAACGTTACTCCTTGGGTCTGCCCCGAGTCCGAGGATTCGGGGGGCCAAGTGGGTCATAGTTACTCTGATTCATGCAGTGGCCTTCAGCCCGAGGGGAAAAGTGAGTCGTAACTCCTTGTCCGCGCCCGGGTTGCCAGTGTGGCGTAGGCCAGATGCAAGTCTCCGCGTTCGAAACACTAACGTTACTCCTTGGGTCTACCCTGTTTCTGTGATTACAGGGGGCCAAGTGAGTCATAGTTGTTCCCTGCATGTGGTGCTAACGTTACTTCTTGGGTCTACCCCTCGTCATTGGACCGGGGGGGCCAAGGAAGCCATAGTTAACCACGCCACTCTCCCATGCTCATCCCTCGAAGCCTTTTCTTGATAGCTCGGTCGCCAGCGTCTTCTAGGTCGTTTAGCCTAGGGGTAGATCGCGAAGATGTCACAATCTAAGCGCACGCTTAGACTCGAGCCCTTGGATTTGAAAGGAGTTTGGGTTCGGGAAGTGTGTTGTGAAGTACTAACGTTACTCCTTGGGTCTACCCAGAGTCTGTAGATTCCAGGGGCCAACTGAGTCATAGTTATTTCTCTGTTGTGAAGTGCTAACGTTACTCTTTGGGTCTACTCTGGGTCTCACGACTCAGAGGGCCAAGAGAGTCATAGTCACTCCTTGGTTTTGGTCATACTTGGTTTTTCGCTGTTCCTCCATAGGATTCACAGCTACTTAAGCCCGTACACCGCGACAAGGTGATGACCACGTACGGGAACCTAACCTAACCTAACCTAACCTAACCTAACCTAACCTAACCTAACCTAACCTAACCTAACCTAACCTAACCTAACCTAACCTAACCTAACCTAACCTAACCTAACCTAACCTCGGACCTCTCTAGATGACCTCTTGACCTATTTGTATGACCTCTTGACCTCTTGACCTATTTGTATGACCTCTTGACCTCTCTAGATGACCTCTTGACCTATTTGTATGACCTCTTGACCTCTCTAGATGACCTCTTGACCTATTTGTATGACCTCTTGACCTCTCTAGATGACCTCTTGACCTATTTGTATGACCTCTTGACCTCTCTGGAGGACCTCTTGACCTCTCTGGATGACCTCTTGACCTCTCTGGATGACCTCTTGACCTCTCTGGAGGACCTCTTGACCTCTCTGGAGGACCTCTTGACCTCTCTGGATGACCTCTTGACCTCTCTGGATGACCTCTTTGAACCTAAATAATGACCTCTCTGGCTTCAAATATGACCTCTCTGGCCTCCAATATGACCTCTCTGATGACCTCTCTTACCTCAAAATATGACCTCTCTTACCTTAAAATATGACATCTCTTACCTTTAAATATGACGTCTCTTACCTCAAAATTGACATATCTTGACCTCTAGGCGGGCCTCCCTGGACCTCTAGGCGGGCCTCTCTGGACCTCTAGGCGGGCCTCTCTAGACCTCTAGGCGGGCCTCTCTGGACTTCTAGGCGGGCCTCTCTGGTCATATAAGCGGGCCTCTCTGATCAAAAGGCGGGCCTCTCTGGACCTCTTGGCGGGCCTCTCTGGACCTCTAGGCGGGCCTCTCTAGACCTCTAGGCGGGCCTCTCTGGACTTCTAGGCGGGCCTCTCTGGACTTCTAGGCGGGCCTCTCTAGACCTCTAGGCGGGCCTCTCTAGACCTTAGGTGGACCTCTCTGGACTTCTAGGCGGGCCTCTCTGGGCATATAAGCGGGCCTCTCTGATCATAAGGCGGGCCTCTCTGACGAGTCTCGCGGGCCTCTTTCAAGAATTACAATTTTTCCACTGTTTTTAATGCTCGTTTTTTTTTAATCGCCATTTCAATTTCTGTTTTTCTTTTCCATTGAATGTTTTTTCGTCTTCATTCACTTTTTTTAGAATGTTATGTTCTATTCGATTTTCTTCACTTAGATTTCTCTTTAGATTTTTCTTTACTTCCTATAATCTTTAACATTCACTTCATTCACAAAATTTCTTGTCTATTGTTTTCAACCATTCATTTTTGTTTATCAGTGTTCATTTCTAAATCTTCTCTTTTCGTGTATTGTTTTATTTGTTTCATTGGTTTTTAGATTTCCTCTTATTTCAATATTTAAATCTGCTATTATATTATTAATTTTTTTGTCTTGGTCATTATTTTTTTTTTTTTATGGAATATATAACTACTACAATTACATTTTGATGACAGTAGGGGGGACCTTTTGGATTTGTATTTAAAGTATCAAAGTATATCTTCTTTACTTTACAATTTTCTTTTTTTTAAACTGTCATGTTTAACGATTTTAACGTGCTTTTTCGCATTTTAACTTAATTTTTTAACGTTTTTTCATTTTGACTTCATTTTTTAACGTGCTTTTCGCATTCTTCATTTTTTTACGTTCTTTTAAACGTTTTTCTTTCATTTTTCAAACAGTTTTTCATTTTTACACGTTTTTTTTTTATTTTCTAATGTTTTTTCTATTTTTAAACGTTTTTTCATTTTTCTAAACGTTTTTATTCATTTTCTAACGTTTTTATTCATTTTCTAACGTTTTTTATTCATTTTCTTACGTTTTTATTCATTTTTTTAATGTCTTTAAACGTTTTTTCATTTTAACTTAATTTTTCAATTTAAATAAACGTTCTTTTAACTTCTTTTTTTTTATTCAACCTTTATTTATTTTTTCCCTTCATTTATTTACATTTTTCTAATGGGGAAAGATAAAACTGCATCTCTCTTCTTATTTATTCATATCAATCAAACACAATATTACAATATTTTCACAAATTCATCTTTCTAATTGCATTGACAATTTTTACATCATTTTATCATTCTGGGGTCTCAATTTACAATATTTCAATCCTAAAATGTCGACGTTCACGTTCATTTACAAAACAGTTCAAATTGAATCAAACAGAAAAGAGAATACAAAGTGGATTCTTAGATTATACCGTTCATTTTTTAAATTATACATCTCATATGAACTAAACTTCACTTCATTCTAATACAAAAATTAAAATTAACGTACGTCATCAAAAATTCAATAACAATCACATCAAACAAGAATCATCGACAAGTCTATTCAATACAAATCGAAAAGAAAGCCTTATAATCAAATTCATACTTTTTAAGCTCCAACTGTCTCATTCAAGCCAAAATAAAATATTCAAATCACAAAACACCCTAAATTACAGATTATTAATATTAAGCAAACTACATTTCTTACAATGTTTCAATAAACTGATTTATTATCTGTTTGTTCCATCTCCCATTTTATTATATCAACCCACACATAGACAGAATTTCGAAACTGCACAATTATATCAATTTAACACTAAAATACACAAAAACTTTACTTCTTCACCGTGAAATTTACCTAATTTTCACAAAATAACTGTACCAAATCGATGATTGGATAATGTACACATCCGCCGCTCTGTCTACATCTATCATGACGGAGCACCACCCCTCATAGATGGATTGATCGTTGCTCGTGGAGACCCTATCGCTGCTTCCAAGATCGCCAGATTTAAACTCTTTATATTATTTTGTTTGTGTGGGACATCTGAAAACAAAACTTTATACGGTTGACATTAGCAGTAGAGAACACCTAGAGTTTATGGAATTTACACGAGGAATACTGGATATATTTTTTTGACCCAAGGAACCATGACTCTATGCTATACTCCTTTCACTTTCATTAACTATCGACCCATGACAAATTCTGACACATTTCACCAACTATATTTTCAAAATGTTACCTTATACTTTAACTTTCTACATTCAACTCGTACTCATAAACTATTCATCTAAATGTTTATTTACTTTGCAAAGTGTATTTCATGTTGCTACTTGATGTCAACACCAGGGGGCGTCGGTCCTAATTTCGACTGTTATTATGTTCTGTGGTTGCAAAAGAGGTTAAATTAGATGTTCTGTGGTTAGGAGATTAGAGGTTCAAGTGATGAAGATTTGAAGAAATTTATCCTCTCACGAGATTCATTTTTGCAAAATTAGGGAAATACAAGAAAAGCGGTACTTTTATTTTTGTCACGCCCGATTATTAATACATCTGGGAAAATAATGAATTTGACAAAATATTATTAGTTCAATCATTCCAAAGACCTCTCAGTTATACTATTTTCTTGTAGGGAAATAAGGAATGAATCGATAATTTCATTAAAGAATAATGGACAGAATAGTCCGTTAGTTAGCCAAGTTTATTCGAAAACCCGACAGAAATACCTTTGCACAAATATACTCCGGGTACTCCTAAACCTGAGTCACAGTTAAACCACAAAAGAAATAACAACTTCAAAAAAGTGTAAATAGTAATTATGTTATTGCATTGCCTCCTCTCAGATTTATTTTACTTTTACTGCAAACCTAAACCTACGTCTTTATAAACCTTAATCATGGATATTTAATAAAAGTGAATGGAGAGTACAAATCAATTTTCGAGGAATGTAATATCTTAGAGCAAATTCAATCCCTCAGTAGAAGGTCAAATGGAAATTAATAAAAAAGATCACGAGTATTTGTTCAAAATAAATCATTTCCAACATTCTATGTAAATTTTGTATTAATCTCAACTTTTGCGTTTCATAATATGTTTCCAATGTTTATTCCCAATTATTTTTTTGGTTTACTTACAAAGATATTTTCTGAATTGAATGATTTTATACATCTGAGTGATTAAAAATTGATTTCGAATTTGGAAAAACCAGTTCAGAGCTTTGTCTCAATGGACGCTTCACTTTCAGAATATTCTCACTGCCTTCGAGCGAAATAACGATATTCTTCATTCATCTTCAAAAAACTGGAAAAAAATAAAAACTCTCTCCACTAATGTTAACTTAGAAGGAAGAATCTGAAGCAGGTAGCGAAATCTGAAGCAGGTAGCGAATTTTTTAAAACAGAATGTAGAGGGTGTTTTTCAACTTGCAAATTTAATCTGATCTCATCATAATTTCCACCCTGTATTTTTGAAAAAGTATCGGATAGTAGACAAACATACATGTTTCCATTTTATGAAAATATCTTTCAGTATAAATCCCAAAGCATGATCTACGTTCACTACACAAGTCCAACATTCCTTCCGAAAAAATAATCACCACATAAATTGTAGGAGACCTCATCAAACAGGATCCAAAATTAATTCCAATTTCATCAATTATGCTGTTAAAAATTTTGGCTGATCCACATTTCAGTGAAACATTACTCAATAATTTTAACCATAAACTAAAAATCTTAAATAAATACCTGTATCCCTTGCCGCCTCTCTGCTTATAAACAGAAAGAGCTAAAGTTTAATGGTTAATAGTATAACGACATAGGATACCTTATCATTCTAAAATATTTTCTCTTTCCAAGTGCTCCCAACTCATCTTGGAAGTTGCCTTCTTGAATCATTTTTCATTTCCGCTCCTTTGTCATTTCAGACTACCTTGAATTTCTTCTTGTTAATCGGCACTAAAAAATGCAAATTAGAAAGGAATATAAATACACTTTTCTTCTTCTTTGGCACATTTTTGTTGGCTTAGGACCTGACTTACAGCTCCTCGTTTTCCTCCAGAAAGCTAGTTGAACCTCGAAATTTTAAACTCAAAAATTTATTTCAAGAATGAATAATGCTAATACATGTAAAAATGAACAGTATCATTTTATTTAAGAAACCACATTCTATTTCCTTTTCTATGTTTCATTTAATTTTAACTTAGAGAATGCTTTGTTTTGTCAATTGTTTATTAACGTCATTTTAGATTTCAAATATTGTAAATTGAGACCTTAAGAAATAGCATTGTTTTTGATTTCTTTCAGGTTCGTAAGTTATTCCTTTTAGTTAGAAGAGTTTGTTTGTATTATTTTCAACTAAAGAAAATAAATCTTTCAGATTTTGAGACATCAAATCATCTATTTCTTTGAATAGAAAATAAGGATTGAATTCCATTCTTATATATCTTTCAGCATGATCAAAGTCCACAATTCCTTCCAAAAATTATCACTAGAAAAATTGTAAGAAATGCCAGGACTTAAGGAAACCTCATCAAACATGAGGATACAAAATTAATTCCAATTTCTCAACTGTATTACGCTGTTAGAAATTTGAGCGGATCCACATTTCAGTGAAACATTACTCAATAATTTTAACTAAAAATCTTAGATAAATAACTGTAACCCTTACCGCTCTGCTTGTAAACAGAAAGAGCTAAAATTTTATTGTTAATCTTACAACGACTTTAGATTTCTCATCTGCGACAAAATATTTTGTGTTTTCAAGTGCTTCCAACTGCTTCTCTTTTGTGTGCTCATCTTGGAAGTTGTCTTCTTAAATGATTTAATACTTTTTTCTCTGCTCAATTGTCATTTCAGATTCCCTTGTTGAATTTCTTCTTGTTAACTGAAAAAATGTAATTAGTAAGGATAATAAATACCTTTTTGGTTTCTTCCAACATTAGACCCTTCAGTATCCATTACTAGTCATGAATTGATTACTGATCTGAGTTTACTTCAACAAGACATACCTTCTAGGTCTTTGCTGAAAACAAAGACCAGTAACGGTTAAACTTAAAGGTATTGGGTTTGGTACAGATGTCAGTTCACTGGCATCAACATATTATGATATATGATCTGATGAGGCGTTGATGGTACGTTTTTTTTTGGCTCAGCTCCTCGTTCTCCTGCAAAAAGCAAGCTTGTTGAACCTCAACATTCTAACCTCAAAAAATTTATGCACTGATTAATATCCAACAAATACCTTTCCGAACGATGCTAAATTAATAGTTCTATTTTATGGGTCCCTTTCATCTACATCACATATCTCATTAAAAGGTGGCTTTCTTTTCATTTTGTTCGTAACTCAAAATCACTATATAATACTGGTCCATTTCCCTATATACAAGTTAAAAATGTTAAAATCACGATTATTTTCAATAATATTTTCATTCATGTGAATGACTGCGTAGTAACAGAGTAACTTCAGTAACTATAATAGCAAGCACCCCCCCCACACTGTGGGAGGATGCAAAAACCCCCTACCGCAGGGCGCACCCCCTGCGCATAAGGGGGGGGACACGGCACCTAGAAAAAATCCCAAATGATGCGATCTCAAACATGGTTCCAAACCTCGGACCGGACCGGCCTCGGCCCGAAATCATGTTCGACGATCACACCAAGTGTGAAGTCAACTAAGGCATGCCCACTTCTGAGTCTCATGCTCTGCCGTATCCCCTTACGTAGTCTAGGTTTAAAATTTGTATATGAAGCTAACACACTGTCGCACTGTTGAGTATTATGTAGGGCAGATTATTTGAGATTTATGCACTTCAACACATTTATTTGGAAACTTATTGAAGAAAAATGATTAAAAATTACTTTTTCTACAATTAAAAAGTCTTTTTTTTGCCTGTTTATGGTCTTTTGACGACAAAAAAACGAAAATACAATGTTATTGCATGGCAACAGAACTAGACTGGCGCCATCGATTGGACTACATTCCAAATACATAAATACATACTCGATATAATTACAGGAATCAAAATATCCCCAAAAAAATGTAATGAAGAAGTTGAAGAAAAATCATCCTAATGGGTCGCGTCGCATATTGAAAAGGTAACCAAAACATTGATAAGGAAGCCGAAACACCCTGTTTCTTCAATTTCAGAGTGTGAGATCTGAGATGAAAATAAAGGTTGCAACTTACAGTACGAAGGCGTATATTGGGTTGCCTACGCAATGCAGTTTGTTTTTTTTTGTCGTCAGAAGACCATAAACAGACTAAAAAAGACTTTTTAATTTTAGAAAAAGTCTTTTTTAGTGGTCTTTATCAAAAAACGAATAAACGAACAAACTTCATTGCATATGCGTATATTGGGTTGCATAGGAAAGTGATGCAAGTTCATCACCATTAAGTTCGATTCGATGCGTCGTAACTTTCAAAATGGAACACATTGCATTATTTCTATTTATAATAATCAGAGTGTCTTCAAATGCTAGTTCTTATAACCATTAAGAGGTGAAAATCGCCTATACAAAGCTGGCAAGATTTATTCTAATCTCACATTCCTCTTATTGCTTTTATTAGGGTGTTTCTTGGTTGCTTGCTGGAGAAATTTGATTGATTCCTGTAATTATATCGATTATTTGGAAAGTAGTCTAATCGATGGCGCCAGGGCGCCAGTCTCGATATGATTGTAGGTACACTTTAAGAAATTACTTTTGGAATTTTTACGCAGTTTTGAAATTCCTTTTTTTTTACAAGTGAAATAGTTATTTTCCTAACAAGTGCGGAAAGAGATATTTTCCCAGTTTATTCTTTAGAAAAAGCGTGCGAAAAAAACCACTGCTATTCCTGTCTCCCGCACTGAAAGTGTGCGGGATTATTTTTTCCACACTTTTTGCCAATGTGACTCTTTACGAATTGAAGAGGTTGAAAGCGCACGCTTCTAGAAAAGGTATTTTTTAGTTTTCTATGGACATGGTCTTTCTGAGACAAAAAACAAACTATTAAAATACATTGCATAGGCAACCCAATATACGCCTTCGGAAACTTTTAAGTTGCAACATTTATTTTTATCTCCCTGATTTTTCTTTAACTCCTATTCATCTTGAGACCTAGGACCTAGGAGTATACTCCTAGCTGGTGGAATGAGCAAAAGGTTGAGAATAAATTAATTATTGATTTAAATGAAAGCTATTTTTAAAATGTTTTTTTTGCTTTTAATTGTAATTATTTCTAATTATTCTCTCCAATCCTTTCATTTGATACCCATATTGCAGAAATCGATCCCTCATTAGAAGGTCAATTGGAAATTAATAAGTATGTAGCGAATATGTACATATTCAAAAATGAAGATCATTTCGAAGATTCTATGTGAATTATGTATCAATTCCTAGTTTTGCCTTTCATAATATGTTTTGAATGTTTATTTTGAATTTAGTCGTTGTAGATTTTTTTGGTTCGTTAAGAGATATTTTCTGGATTGAATGATTTTATACATCAGAGTGATTAAAAATGAATTTCGAATCTGGAAAAACCACTTCAGAGCTTTGTCTCAATGGACGCTTCACTTTCAGAATATTCTCACGGCCTTCGAGCGAAATAACGATATTCTCCCAATTTGGAAAAACTACGTTAGGGAAGAGCTTTGAATTTGAAAAAAACTACTTTAGAGCTTTGTTTCATTGGACAATATAGCTTTTTACTATCTAGTTCAGAATATTCTCACTTCCTTGGATCCTGAAATCTGACGTTCTACTCCGGAGTCACCCTGTATAAAAAGCCTACTTTTTTTTATCTAACACTCTAAGGGCCGGTTTTATAAAACAAATTCAAACCTCGGTTACGCCCGAATCCGGGGTTGACTGTCGATTTCCGTATTATAAACATTCAACCTCGGGTTCAACCCGAGATTGGCTCAACCGCTGAAAATAGCTCGGTTTGAGCTTTGAATCGAGGATTGAAACGTTTGACGTTTCTAGATGGCTGATAACTAACCTCACTTTACGTGGCAAAACAAAACAAAACAAAACATTTCGCTTTGGAACATTGATGTAACTTGGATTGGAAGGAATATATTATCATAATATTAGGTATAGGATGCCTGATATTAATCAGTCTTTTTGTAGGTTGGCTATGTATTAATAATTCATCTTTGGTATTTGGAAAGACATTCCTAAATTTTTGTGCCAGGTTTCTGTGTGAATATAAGATCTGAAATGACTCTGGTTGAAATAATAATGAAATAACTGCAAGGCATTCAAAAGATAGTAACGAAAGTGAATAAGAGAGTTACCAATCGAATGATTTCACATTTCCTTTCGACCACTTCAAAGATGGCACGAAGAAGAGAATTCAATCAAATAAAAACTCTTTTATCGAGTGGATGAAATTACTCTGAATTAGCTGGATCATTCCAGAGTTGTTAACATATTCGAAGTTTTTTGTGGTATTCATAAATCAACGTCAGAAAGTTGTGAAATGATCAGAACACACTCACCGTTCTAGTAGGATTTCTTGATTTTTACTACATAGTACAAGTGCATGTTTATTTTAATGGGTTGTTAAAATGCTGAATGCTTCAGATGTGAAAAGGATTACTTTTCTTCAAATTTTCAAGTTGCTAAGCTTAGAAATTTTGTAATTCTAGTTTTAAATATACTCTAAAGACAGTATTGAGGACACCGATCCCATCTCGCAGATCAATGTATGGTAAATTTTTCAATAAAGCTCGTGTATGAACCATGAATTGAATTTAAAGACTCTCTGGCATGTAAAAGAACATTCTCCATTCTTTCATTCGGGATTTAACTATACTTGAAAACGACTATTATTTTTATGGCTTGAGAAGTCCTGCATGATATTACCAGAGATTATCTCTGATATTACTATAGAAATGAAGTGAACTGATACTATTCATGACTCTGAACCTGAATAAAGAGGAAGTTAATCAAGAAATAAATGTGATCTTTCAATTTAATGTGTACTTCATGTAGGTACATCGAACAAGATGAAGAATGATTTGTACTTATCCTAAATATAATTACATTCTTGTATGAATAAATGTTTATGCAATTTCATTGGATGTTTTGTATTGACCTTGCTTTTATTTGGTTACTTGGCATAAGGGTTTGAGATAAGAGTGATAAGACTTTCCAGAATATCAAAATATAGGTAGTACAAACTTAGATCATTAGGTATAGTCTTAAGTTGACAAAAGTGATAATGACTACAGCGTATTTTCCAATAGCTTCGAGTGGAAAAATATTAAAAAATTCCTACGAAGTCGGTCCTCATTTCAAAATATTTTTATTGATTTCTTTTGATGTAGGAAACCAGATTCAAATTCTCCGCCGTGATGGTGACAAAACACGAGAATATTTTCGAATTAGCTTCTTGTTTTTTCATTAGACTGCGATTATTGAATTTATCCTAACATGGTATAAAAAAAACGTGTTAAAATACTTCAAGAAATAAGATTCAGGTTAGCCAACCCAAGAAAAGCGATCTCAATCCGAGGTTGTTCAACCGAGGCTGCAAAGACGTTTATAATACCGAACTTTTTTCAACCGAGAGTTGAAATCCAATCCTCGTTTGAGTAACCTCGGATTGAACGTGCCCTTTATAAAACCGGCCCTAAAATTGATGAAGGGTGTTTCGGAATTTCGGGTGGTTCACTTTTCGGTTACTTTTCAATATGCGACCGAACGTATCAGCAGAGATAACCGAGATGGTCAACTAGGAACTAAAAGTTTGGTACATTTTAATTCTCCATCTCTCTCTAAGTCAGGCGTGCCATGATATAGAGGCGCTGTACGACGGAATCGCGGAGCGCGGGAAATTTGAATAGCCTTCTCATCCAAATTATTCAGCGTTAAACGTAAGTTCGCAGAACTGAATGAAAAACCTTGCATTTTGCAACAGGACAAATGTGTTCTGCTGTAAAATGAAGGTTTTTCATACGGTTCTGCGAACTTAGTGTTTAAATATTTTAAAGTGAATAGGTTTTATTAAATAAAAGTGGTTCATTCATACTCTTTCCTCGTATATTAAACATTGAATTCGAAAAAATACACTATTTCATTATTCATGAATAATTATGATCATTCGACCACAAAAACAACAGAAAGTATTCAGAGTGGTAAAAAAGATTCAAGTAATAATATTGTTACAACTTTCATTATAAATCATTCCAATTGCTGGTGGTAATTTTGAATTACATAACATACATTGTTGAATTACATTCAAGATGGGCAACAATTAAAAATTCATGGAAATTAAAATTTGATGCATAAAACCTTACTAAACAATTTTTCACAAAATATAATAGAGAATATATAATTCTAATAAAATAAAATTTTCCTGCACTAGATTCATCAGACTTTTTTACATATTTGTAGGCTTTTCAGACCATATTACTAGAATTGATTATAAATAAGGGTAAACAATGAAATATATTTTTATTATTGATGACGAAATTTTTTTATTTTTCTTTTAATTGAATTTCTTTCTTTCCTCAATTCTTTAATTTCCTGGTTTTTTCTCTTACACCACCAAGGGATTCCAATCCGACACAATGATTTTATCGTTAATTTTTTTATTTCCCCTTGATGATCAGCACATCCAAGAAGTTCAAAATTCAATTTTGTACCCAAGTAATTTTCTGAACTTAACATAATCTTTGGATGTGACTGATGTGAGGAAGACTCGTTTAGGTACTCCTCTAATGCAGTAATCCCGCATCCAATCAATATGGTAAAATCCTCACTTGGGTACAAAAGTTTGTTGGTACTAGACCATTCTTTATTTGAAACGAATGTATTATGAAATTCTAAATCAGAGGAAAGCAATTTAGAATCACATAATACACAAACTATCTTTTTTTTAATTCCCTTGATGATGAATCCAGAAACATAAGCCACAGAAAAAATTGTTGGACTTCCACGAGAAATATCGCCAGCTATATCTACTGATAAATCCCCCAAATCTAATTCAGTTTGAGAAACTGTACCAGCAGCTGATGATGTTTGCTCTACAGTGTCCATTTGCTGTTCATGTAAATTCAAAAATATTTGTAAATTTGATAACAATGTATGATCATCATCTTCACAATTTTTTGAAGCAAATGCCTTGTTTGCCAGGCCGTTCAAAATCTGGCACTTCAGGCTCCCAATGAATTGTTGGACTGTTGGATTGTCCCCACATCCGCATCCATACCTAACTGCTCCAAATAAATTCTCAAGGGGGTCTTGATTTAAGGACCTTGGATTTAAGGAGGAGCATCCCTGGATTTTCAAATAAGTCCATATGTCCTTTATCGCGTTTAGGGATGTGAGCCATCCAGTCTGGGATGGAGGCTTGGATGGCTTGATGGTGCCACTTTTGGATACCCTTTTGTATGTCCAACCTAGTACAGTTTGGAATGCCTCAGCCCAATATCCCACATGAGGAGATTCCTCCGTTACTGCACATCTTAGGTCTTTGCCTTCTGGTGCCCTGAGTGTTCGACCATTGAAGCTGTCAAAAAGGGTATCCACCTCTTTTATAAAAGTGGCAGTAGCAACAGCCCTTGATTCCATCGTTCCTAAAATGAAAAATTTATGGTTTAACCATTGTATAATAAAAATATATTGTGGGTAATGTAATGATTTCTGTTATACTTTTTTTCAAATTCTGGTTTCATATCATAGTCTCAAAAATGATATTGAAAGATTGAACCATCAAAATAATGAGATATGACCTACTATAGCTCTTTACAGCAATAAATGTCAGTGTGGGGGTCATACAATATAAGTGTTTGTGGTAAATTCACGGAAATTATTCTACATCAGTTTAAATTGTTAAACTTACCTGAACTTATTAGAGAGTAGATGTAGGCTGCTACAGTATGGCTGCACACTTGAGCAGCTATACTGACTTTCATGCCATATTGCATAATAGGACTCAAATGCATGTCCTTCAATTTATGCATTGTCCGGAAAAAGAGGGGATTTCTTTTATCTATTTCGTGTGCCGTCCTCACATCTGCGAATTTTGCCTCCATAATGCTGTTTTGGTCGCCAATGGTGACTGGCAGAAGCACATTGTGTCGTCTAAATAACGACACTGTGCTCTTCAACAGGTGAGGAGGATCATACATACAGGATATTCTTCTGTTTTCAAATTTAAAATATGCATGATTAATGGTCACCCCCAATTCCTTCATACATTTCACATTGCTGGTGCCCATATCACATATTGTTGTGACAACATCCACTTTCGCAAAATATTTTGCAGCATGAAGCACTTCCATCAAGCACTTTTTCAGGTTGGTAGAATTGCAACCGTTATTATTGAAATAGAATGCAACTGGTTGCTTCCATTTCATGTTTAACCCCACCAACATGAACACAAGTGCTTTATTGGCAATTTTTAGCTCAGTACTCTGCTGCTGTGCTCCAAAATCCTCGAATCCACGAATTCGATCTTCTCCCTGATCATACTGCAAGTTCTCTTTTATGTCAATTTCATCGAACAAAAGAGCACAACATCGTTCTATTCCTTTTGGTATGCTCTCGTTCAAATGATTGAAGAGATGCTCATTGATGCCCGACTCAAATTGCACTCTCTTCAGCAGACTCAAAACAGTTCTTTTATTGGGTAGTGCCACAAATTTTCTTAGCAAATTGTAGCACTTTGGGCTCCTTTTCAGTATGCAGAGAGATAAAATCTTATCGTCTAAACTCCATCTCCTTCCTTTCAAATTTTTGGGCTTAAAATTTTTTATTTGTGACAGCATGAAATTTGCTGTCACGGAAGGCATGTTCTTGAATAAATTATTCATGATGTTAGACTCTGCGATATTCGAGAGTGCTCTTATATCATGCGATCTTCTTTTGCACAAAATTTTCAATTTTCTCAGTTGTCTCTCCCTACTTTGGACCATGCCAACTAATTTTTTTTTCCTTGGGGAACACTCCTGCGTGTAGAGACTTTCAATATTCCTGAAAATTCTTCTCCTTGAAGGAGTTTCAGTAATACTTTGATGAGGTGGAGTACTCTGGCTCTGCGTAGCAAGTGGACTCTCACTTCTCACTGATTTTTCCAAAGCTTCGGTATTTTCTGAAAGCAAATACTTAATGAGCATCTCTAATCTTGTAAAGCACATATTATATATTTAAGAAACATTATTAATATGTCAAGCATTTAATTAAATTATAAATAAAACGGACTACAGCAACTTGCAGGGACACAGTAGGTGATATTATGTGCATATTTTTCAATATTCTAGTTTTCGTAAAATCTACTGCTCCCCACAAATTACCATACTGTTAATACCTTCAACAGATGACATTCCTAAACCAGCATCACTCATCATCAAATCCTGCAAGGCCCCAGTATTTTCTGAAAGCATAAAATCAATGAGCACTCTAATATGGTGTATAAGTGATAAATAAAACGAACTAATGACACTATAATTGGCATATACACAGTAGGTGACCCTATCATATGCATATTTTCTTATTTTGCAGTTGATGTAGATCCATACCTTTGTGAAGTCCTGAAGACAGCATTCCGGAAGGACCAGCCTCACTTTCTTCTGGCAATTCATTTGAGGTGACCCACCGAAAAGGCACCGCATCTTTATTTAATTCATATGAGATCAAGTTACGAAAGGAAGCTGGCTGGAAATGTTTATTACAAATCTTCCACCTTCTATGAGATTCTCCTTTGAATATCATTCCTAAACTTTCTTGCCACAACTTGGATCTAAAATTTTGAAAATATTAATATGATAATGTTTACGTAATTCAAATATCTTACTTTTCAATATTCCTGGGAAAACAATACATTCTCTTCACCTCCAGATCATCAGATCCACATATAATACAACGCATGTTGGCTAATTTACAAACAAATATTTCTGCTCTGAAGACAGGTCCACACCAATATCTGCTTGTTGTTAGCTCGAAGACGATTTGAAAGCAAAGAACGAGAATGCTGGAGAATTCCAACGAGGTAAACATTTTAAACGGCATATTTTATGATGTTGTAAACAGATTGTAAACAACATCATTTAGGATGTCAACAATCGCCATTTGCATTTGCAAAGAGCAGTTTCCTACCCTTTGGGCTTGAAAATTAGCGCCATCTAAGTAGTGGCCCTCATCAGTTTTAAACAAGGATGAACTTATATGAAGTTCATTGAACAGACAGAGATGGCTAAATTTCCTTAAAATGTACCAAATTTCAGTACCTAGTTGACCATCTCGGTTATCTCTGGTATCAGTGATTTTTCTTGAACTTCTTCTTGAGACAATTACATTTCGCGCGCTGGAGAAATTTTGATTCCTGTAATAATATCGAGTATTTAGAAAGTACACCGATAGATGACGGCGCCAGTCTCGATAATTATAATTACAGACTTGTCACGAAATTTTTTTTAATTGCAGATTTCTGGTATTTAATCGGTATTTGGAGGTGAGTTTTCGGTCTATCATCGAAGACTAACGTATGTTTAAACTTTTTAGCAAAAGTTTGAAGAGTCAGGAAGTTTTTCGAGAGCATGCTGAATTTTTACATTTTGAAGGGTTAATTATTTAGAACTGAAAGAACCGTATTGGAGAAGTGGAATAATTAATTTGTACTGACCAAGTTTGGGTACCAGATTACGAAAATGTGAACGAGAAGTTTGCAATCCTCTCAGTTTTTCCGAAAAAAATCCCAAAGTTTCCGTTTGGAAGGTAAGGATATACTTAGTTCTGGATTGTTTTCTGTTAACGTAAGTACTGTTGGCCCAGTGTGGCAACAGACTTAGTTATTATGGCAACCTCGTACTCGGACAAATGCGTACCTCAATGCGCAGAGGTAACCTAACATCTAGTCTATGGTTCTTAACTTCTAGTCTATGGTTGATGATGGTAGTCCAGTTCTGTTTTAGACAAAGAGCAGATCAGGGGGATGAAGCGCTAGTAGGTAAGACCGGCAACACGATCCATAATACACATACGTCCTTTCCACTTTTAAATGGCTGCCGAATCGTATGATGTAGCTACGACAAACGTTGAAGTGGATTGAAATGACAATTTTGACGTATGAATAAAATAAGTGGAGTGATGTAAACAAGTGGAGTGGAGAATAAAATGGAAAGAAATTGCATAAATTTCGATCTAGGGATTGAGAGGAAATTATCGAATTATTCTTTTTCAGGTTTTCTTCTCACAACTCGTAACGATATTATAACAAGTCGGAATTTTTATTTTTGATGAATGATTGTCTTGATTAATTTTCTCTAGAACCTCCAGAACATCCATCAGTTATAGAGAATTCTATTTGAACGGTGAGTTGTAGCTCTAATATTTTCTGATTGAGAATTTAATTGCAATACAAAGTCTCTGTTTGAAATTTTGTTGGATCATGCTCTTATAAGTTAACTGACTCGAAATATAATGATCTGCAAATTCTGTTTATTTGAAGTCTGTATCTTATCCAGATATCCATGAATGTTCAAAGATATGCACTAACTATTTAGAATCATTCTCATTAAAAAAAAGAACTGGCATATTAAGTAATCGAATCTCCAATCATGCTTTGATGATCAGCGTTATTGATAATAACATTACCTAACTGAAAGCCTCTCTCAGATATTGGTTTGTTTTTAGTTTTTAGTGTCATCAATGAACGTTACCTGGTAGTAAGAAAAAACAAAAATGTCTGTTTTTTGAGAAGATACAAATCCACCTGTGACCTGATGATGACTTCCTGTATAGAAACGATGAAAATGAGATCCCTAAACAGTTGTGAGGAATCATTGTGATAAATAATAACGTCAGAGAAGATATATTTCGAAGTTTCCAATGAATATGTTCAAATGTAAACATAAAACAATTTTGTGAAGCTAAATAAATGGATTTTATGATAGCTCAGTTTTATTCGAAATAACAAAGAACATTTCACTTCCCATGAATTTTCGTTACTTTTTAAGTCAACGAAAACCATTGGAAGTGAAAATTTTCAAAACAAAATCTAAATTCAAATAAGGCTCAAAAGCCAAAACTTTTCAAGTCGGTAAAGAAGGTTTCTGTATTATCTTCAATTCTCCACTTTTAAATGGCGGCTCAAAGCCATTTCTGTGGTTCTAACTGTCATTGGTGTTGCCATCGTTTAGTAGGGAGGTAGCATTTCTTTTATTAGATGTTCTGTGGAGCAGATAAGTGTACACGCCAAGTCGAAGCCATATAGGCGGTCTGCATATTCTTGAAATGAGACATCTGGTGGTGACTTTCGTCAAAACATGAAGTAAAGCTTAATGATAGGTTAGCTTATTGTCGCTTATTGTTTCTGACTTTTGAGCGAATTTTGGTGTTTATACAATGGATATTCAAAGATCTTTTGGATTTTAAAAAATAAAATTCGATCATTTCTCGAAAGGAAATGAAGAAAAAGGCCAAGCTTTGAAAAAAGCTGGTCATGTGTATGAGGTGAGAGAGCGGAGTGGTCTCATAACTTCTAAAGTAATGAGACAAACCTCTGTTAATTTGCCACCGTATACGGTCGAAATCACCGTAAGTACATAACAGTCAGTATTATGATCTTTCTTTTAAATAATGCATGTTTTCCAGCTGGACAAAGAGAGAAACGTGAGGCGTGCAACATGCTCTTG
This sequence comes from Adalia decempunctata, assembly GCA_951802165.1. NCBI lineage: Eukaryota > Metazoa > Arthropoda > Insecta > Coleoptera > Coccinellidae > Adalia > Adalia decempunctata. The sequence goes on from OX637705.1 coordinate 95,171, forward strand.
CATTGCTGGAATTTCTGGACATTGCAAACATTTATCTGCGACAGTTTTTTGCGTAAATGCTATCCCCTACGTCAAGGGCCAAAAAAAATAAAAAAAAAATTTTATTAGATAACGTGCGTTCAAAAAAATTCGAGGTCAAGTAGGCTATGGAACCTGGAGGCTGGAATGTCAATATTCTGCGTTTGAACGCAGTTCAAATATGGTTCAAATTCGATAAATAAATAATTTCCATAGCCTAGTTGACCTCGAATTTTTTTGAACGCACATTATTATCATTTGTATGTAATTAATTTATATTCTGTAAATTGTGAAATCCTCGTTCCTTCAATTTCATTATTTTTATATTAGAGCCGTACAGAGTGTCAAATTCGTTTTTGCAATGGGTTGAAAACTTTAGGTCAATTTGATGAAGGGGTGGTAATAATGAATAAATATAACAAATTTGTAGTGTTTAGGAAATGCAAAAATATAGAAAAGATTTGTTTCCTGGCCACTCAAATTTGTAGCTTGAGTTCAGGAGACCGACAATTGAAATTTTGGATAAATTGGACGATTTATAATTATTCATCATGTAAAATGGTGATTGTTTTCTTGGTAGAACATACTTTGTGTGAGTTGTTTGATTTTTGTGAATATTTTAGTTTTTGTTGAAAAATATTTTGATATAGTTTTGACCGACTCATTTTTCATTTCAACCACTTCCCTTATTGCCAAACAGAATAGCATATGCTAAAGAATATCTGTGAAACAGAGTTTAGTGTAGTAGAGTCCATATAACTCAACATTGTTTATGATACAGAGTAATGTACTTCCTTTAAATCCTAGAAGATATCCTTATTCATCATCTTCACAATTTGCGATAATTGGTGGTTGAAGATTAGTTAACACACAGCATATATGTACAATGTCATCTAAATATTTAAATAAATTATATGGTATTTCATGTAAAATTCTATACATTTTTATACGTTGAATTGATCTTTCTACATGAATTCTAACACTCGCAACACTATAAGTTTCTTCAACTTCTTCAAGAGATAGTTGGCCATTCAGAATCCATATTCAATACAATAAATAAGTTATTGAAAACAAACCAACTCAAAAACCCTTAATATCGACAAAAAAATTAAAATTTCAACAGCACTTTAGCATGCAAAACACGGTAAAAGCGTTATGTTTTAACGCGAGTATTGCTTAATTTCACCACGGAGGCCGCCACCTACAAATATGCAGACCGTCTATTGCCCATATTACTGTTTTTCATATATATCTACTCCGTAGTTTGCATATTCCAATTGTAAATTGTAAATCCTGCTTTGTGACAAATTGCGAATACAGTGCAGTTCCCTGTTAATCTTGTAATAAACACTTACAAGGAATGAATCGATCATTTCATTAAAGAATAATGGACAGAATAGTCCGTTAGTTAGTCAAGTTTATTCGAAAATCAATTAAACTACTCGACTAACCCGACAGAAATACCTTTGCACAAATATACTCCGGGTACTATTAAACCTGAGTCACAGTTAAATCACAAAAGAAATAACAACTTTAAAAAAGTGTAAATAGTAATTTAATTATGTTATTGCATTGCCTCCTCTAAACTACGTCTTTATAAACCTAATTAAAAGTGAATGGAGAGTACAAAGTACAAATCAATTTTCGAGGAATATAATATCTTAAAGCAAATTCAATCCCTCAGTAGAAGGTCAAATGGAAATTGTTAAATTTATATTCTAACCACGGAGACTTTCGTGCAAAACACTGTGGTGGACAACACAAGCCTTTTTTATTCAGTTCAAATATATAATCGATTTTACATATATATCTATCAAAACTGACAACTGTTAACTGTATCCACAGAAAAATGTATACAAAGTATTTCAACATAAACATACGTAATTTTGAAAAATTCAACATTTCCTCCCAAAATTAACGTATAATAGTTCATTACAAGTGAACTACTCCTAACATTTTTCTCATTTCCGCAAACTTCGGAGAAGAAATAGGTTTCGTCATCACATCTGCAACTTGATTGCTGCTTCCAATGTGCTTCGATTCAACTTACAGACACGGCCTGTACCATCATCAAATCCCTCAGGTTGCTTCATGAAAACTTCATCCTGAAGCTCACCATATAAAAATGCGGTTTTCACATCAAACTGCAGAAGTTTCAGCCTTTTCGATGCGGCAACACTCAGTAGAATTCTTACTGTGTCGAAACGCGCCACAGGGCTAAAAGTTTCGTCGTAGTCTACTCCAGCTCTTTGATTGAACCCTTTTGCTACTAACCGTGCCTTGAAACGAATCACACTTCCATCGGGTTTTGTTTTCAGTTTGAACACCCACTTATTTGGAATGACTCTCTTTTCTGTCGGCTTATTGACCAAACACCAGGTGTTATTTTCAGCTAGTGAATTAATCTCTTCAAGCATTGCTTCTTTCCAATGCTCTACTTCGGAAGATTCCATTGCTTTGCTGTAGCTATCGGGTACATCAGACTCAGCCAAAAGCAAATAATCTCCAAGATATGTAGGAAGTTGTACCCTGCGTCCACTACGAAGTAAGTTATTCTTATTTTTGTCGATTTCCTCTGACGTTTCTGGATCAGGATCAACAACGATGTCACTCAGAGAGTTTTCATCAACCGAAGTAGATTCATTTGCTTTTGAATCTTGCGTAACATCTGTATTCGGCTTGAATTCCAATTGGACTCTCTTTTTCACAATGTCTTCGGACTTGAAAATGATATCTCTAGTTGTTATAACTTTATTTTCGTTAGGCAACCACACCCTGTAACCATCTTTCTCTCCACAGTATCCAACTAAATGACCTTTCACACTTTTCTTGTCCCATTTCTGTCTACGCTGTTTAGGAACATGTATATAGCAATTAGTTCCAAAAATACGGAGATTATCTATTTTCGAACTTTTTCCTTTCCACAGCTCAATCGGGGTTTTGTCTTTAACATTTGTCGGACCTGTTCGATTCAGAACATGACAAGCTGTATTAACACCTTCTGCCCAAAGATTGATTGGCAGATTCTTCGTGTGAATCATAGTCCTGGCACTCTCGACCAGAGTTCTATTTTCTCTTTCTGCCGAGCCATTTTGTTGAGGACTATATGGCATAGTGATACGGAAATTTATACCATATCTCTGGAGGATACTCCTCACTTCTGCATTATCAAACTCTTTTCCACCGTCGCTCATGAATTCCACGATCTTATTGTTGGCTACTTCTGCTTCCTTAATGAATGTCTGCAAACTTTGTGCAACTTCAGACTTTGTTTTCAAGAAGAATACTCGACGGAATTTTGAAAAATCGTCCTTATAACAAACAAAGTATCTTGCACCACCCAAGGAATTTTCTTGCATGGGCCCACAAACATCAGCATGGATCAATTCACCTGGTCTAGAAGGTCGATTCTCTCGGGATTTGAATGGTGACCTATGTTGTTTTCCGAATATACAACCTTCGCAGAAATTGTCATCATTCTCCATGACTATATCTTTTCCATGACGTTTCAAAATATCTCTGACATGTTTTTTATTCTGATGGCACATTCTTTCATGCCACAATTGAATACTTTCTGCGATACATACTTCGGCAGAAGTTTCAGGAATGCAAACGTTCATATCTAGCACATAGAGACCTCTTGATGTTCGCTTTCCTTTCATTTTCATGACACCATTTTTAGTGAAACAACAAGAATTTTTATCAGCTTTGAATTCGAAGCCCTTTGCAATGGTTTGCCCAACAGAAAACAAATTTTTGTTTGCTTCAGGTACGTACCACACGTTCTCAAGATGGTTTTTAAACCATTTGTCGTCAATCCTCATTTTAACATTGATAAATCCTTGACCGTATGCCAAAATGACTGACCCATTTCCAACTTGGATTTCTTTTGGATAAGAGAATGACTCATAAGTAACAAAGTACTTTTTACTACTCGTCATATGTACAGAAGCTCCTGTGTCAGCTATCCATTCATCATTTTCTGCAAAATGACTTATTTCATCTTTATCTATACACGGAAAAGCATCTCCTTCAATTTTGTTCGACTTCCTTGGAGCTCCTTCTTTTTCTTGCAGTCGCCTCGGACAGTTTTTGGCGAAATGTCCAACTTCATGGCATTTGAAACACTTTCTGATAGGTTTAACTTCTCTGCCAACCTTTTTGATATTCACATTTTTCGAGGATGATTTTGCAACGAATGCAGTCGATTCCTTTTCCGACGATTTCGTAGGTAATCGCATTTCAATCAGACGCAAACGTTCGGTGAGTTTATTGATAGTCCTTTCGTCAACAGGGACTGATTCCCATACACTTTTGAATTCGAAATACTCCTTTGGAAGTGTAGACATGATTCTACTCATGAGCAACAGATCTGGCAGTTCCGTATGAACCAGTCTCTTCAACTCATCGTTTAATTGACGAAAATTTCTTTGAAGGCGAGCTATATGTGTTGCTATATCTTCGCTGGAATCATATTGGCCACTAAAGAATTGCTCCATGAGTCTATCGACACGTTGTCCAGAACTTTGTTCATAGACTGATAAAAGTTTTTCCCATGTAGCATGTGCGTTATCACATGTTGCTGTCAACTCTACATTCACATCATTCATACTTCCAACTAGTATCAAATGAGCAAGGGCATCACTTTTCTTGAACTTCCTCATCCCGGTTTCATAACCAGCTCGGACTTCTGCAGATGCAGTTTCAGATGGCTTTTCAGGCATCTTGCTTTCACCAATCACAATATCGAGAATCTCATGGTGACACAAAAGCAATTCAATTTGTCTTCGCCACTTCATCCAATTCGAAGCTCCTTCCAGTTTTTCAATCTGGGGTTTAAATTCCATTTTGAAATACGTTTTGAACTGATTGAACTATTCAACAAGGCTCTTCACTCCGTTCAGTTATCTTCCTCAGCACTCAGCAATGCCTGGGCCCATAACCTGTTAAATTTATATTCTAACCACGGAGACTTTCGTGCAAAACACTGTGGTGGACAACACAAGCCTTTTTTATTCAGTTCAAATATATAATCGATTTTACATATATATCTATCAAAACTGACAACTGTTAACTGTATCCACAGAAAAATGTATACAAAGTATTTCAACATAAACATACGTAATTTTGAAAAATTCAACAGAAATTAATAAAAAGGTCGAAAAAAAAATCAATTCCAACATTCTATGTAAATTATGTATCAATCTCAACTAATTTGGGATTTTGTATTCGTCGGAATTGTATACCTAAAACAAAAACTATGAAGCGTAAACAAATAACTCACTTTTAGAAGGTGGTTTTCATTCGTATCAACAAAATATTCATATTTTCACATAAATTATTTCTGGATAATCCTGTTGTTTAATCAAGTGAGATCTGGGACATGGTAGGAGTTAACTTCACGAGAAGATTGTTATTTTCATAATCTAATGCAGCGGTCCGCAACCTTTTTGATATTGCGACCCCAAAATTATAAGAAGAGTTATGAGTGACAGAAAAAAAAAATCACAAGTGCAAAGGTTGGTTCAGGTAAAGAAGTTAGCTGTTTTTATTTCGTAAATTATTTCTATTGAAGAGTTTATTCATTTTGGAAAGTTATATTAGAGCAAACAGGACCTTGTTGACTTTTTTGGCGACCCCAGGGTTGCGGACCGCTGATCTAATGAATAAATTCATTCACCTTCTTTCAGAACGATTTACGCTGGAGTAGATTCCTGTAATTATATCGACTATTTCGAAAGTACACATGATAATTATCATTACAGTGACCATAGATTTCTGGTTCATCAAAATGCGCCATCTATGATTCCTTGCAAAAAGTTAAGTTTTGTGCAAGAAATTGGACAATTACAGAACCCCCTAACCGCCCACAACGCGCCATCTAATGGTAGTAGAATGGGCAAAAGGTGGTTGAGAATAAATTAATTACCTGATTTAAATATTTAAATAAAAGCCATTTTTAAAATGGGTGTTTTGTTTGCTTCTAATTTTTATTTATTTTTATTTTAGATATTTTCTGGATTAAATGATGTTATACGATATTTAATATGAGTGATTAAAAATTAATTTCACCTGAGAACTCAGAAAGAGCTTTGTATCATTGGAGGATACAACTTTACTATCTAGTTCAGAATATTCTCACTGTGTTCTTTTTTACACATTTTTTTTTCTGAACGTGCGCTAAAAATATAAACAAATCACCCTGTAAACTCTAAATAAAGTCCCCCAACCAATAACCATAAACCAAACATTGTCTAGTGTGAACATCTCCGGAATCACCCTGTATAAGAAACCATGGAGTGTAAAAATGAAAATTTTCAAAGTAATGATAACAGATTTCGTGGATGCATGGAACCTAAAAACTTCTATTCATTTTTTAAAAATGGCCTATCAAAGAGTTCATCGAAAAAAGCAAGTTTGTGAAGCCGAGGGATCCAAATATGGGCTTACAGGGTCGTCTCTACTAAGATTTACACTGAACTTTGCCATTAAATTCTTCATCAAGCTTAAGATCCGACAGACTTGGGGAAGGCACTTTTAACTTTGATTGTAGCTGTGCAAAATTTGATCTATAATCATCTACGATATGAGACCAAGAAGCAACTTTTTAACTTTTCGAATTGACAAAAGTGCATATCTTCTGCTCTTTTGTCAAGAAATACCCTGGAGGATCATATAATAAATGAACAATTTCCTGTTCATTCACCAAACATCCTTGAATTTATTCTCAAACAATGTTCTCATGTTTCTCTTAGGAGTTTATTGATTGCAGCTACATTTGTTGATTCTTGGTCTGATATTGAAGTCACAATATCTAAAAATGTGTTACTACTTCCTTTATCATGTGTACCATGTCAACAGTTCACAAAAATAGAAACATTCATGTTTCCATAATATCTTTCAGCATAAATACTAAAGCATGATCAAAGTCCACAATTCCTTCCAAAAATTATCACTAGAAAAATTGTAAGAAATGCCAGGACTTAAGGAAACCTCTTCAAACATGAGGATACAAAATTAATTCCAATTTCTCAACTGTATTACGCTGTTAGAAATTTGAGCGGATCCACATTTCAGTGAAACATTACTCAATAATTTTAACTAAAAATCTTAGATAAATACCTGTAACCCTTACCGCTCTGCTTGTAAACAGAAAGAGCTAAAATTTTATCGTTTCTTACAACGACTTTAGATTTCTTATCTGCGACAAAATATTTTGTGTTTTCAAGTGCTTCCAACTGCTTCTCTTTTGTGTGCTCATCTTGGAAGTTGTCTTCTTAAATGATTTAATACTTTTTTCTCTGCTCAATTGTCATTTCAGATTCCCTTGTTGAATTTCTTCTTGTTAACTGAAAAAATGTAATTAGTAAGGATAATAAATACCTTTTTGGTTTCTTCCAACATTAGACCCTTCAGTATCCATTAATAGTCATGAATTGATAACTGATCTGAGTTTACTTCGAGAAGACCTACCTTCTGGGTCTTTGCTGAAAAACAAAGACCAGTAACGGTTAAACTTAAAGGTATTGGGTTTGGTACAGATGTCAGTTCACTGGCATCAACATATTATGATCTGCTGGGGCGTTGATGAGATTTGGTAGGTTTTTTTTTTGGCTCAGCTCCTCGTACTCCTGCAAAAAGCAAAAGCTTGTTGAACCTCAACATTCTAACCTCAAAAATTTTATTTATGCACTGCCAATGACGTAGATGTTATAAGGACCAGCTGCATCTTTATTTTCCATTTCAAGAAGATGATTCCACAATTCCTGATGTTCCGTAAATAGTTTTATCAATTTCTCCATTTTCTGACTTCCAACTCAAGGTATGACAACAAATCCTCTGTCACAGAGCCACCGGCGTGCAGAAGTCTGCGACGGCGCTTCACACGCCGCCCGCACAGAGGGCACCTCCTCCTAGGCAGCGTGGGTTACTGCGGTACCATATTCTTTATAGACCGACGAGAGCAAGCCATCAGTCCATCAATGGCTAACTTCTGATCTATACACAGAGGCTCTGTGTATGGATCAGAGGTAAGCAATTGATGGCTTGCTATAAAGAATATGGTACCGCAGTAACCCACGCTGCCTACAGTGACTCTAACAAGTTCTAACAAGTCTTGTTAGAGTCACTGTACAGTTGGTGCGCTGGAGAAATTTTGATTCCTGTAATTATATCGAGTATTTGGAAAGTACACCGATAGATGACGGCACCAGTCTCGATAATTATCATTACAGTGACTAGTCACGAATCTTTTTGAAGTGCAGATTTTCTCTGTATTGAATTTGAGAAATTGATCAAAAATCATACTGAATCACTTGTTTTTAACGAAAAAATATAAAGACACCAAAAAGACGAGAGTGATTTAGACTAGACATTCACCAAATTATTTTGGGTCAGGCAAGGTCAGTCAACCCCACGACCATTTTTCACCAAACAATTGAGATTTTTAAAATTACTCATATTTTAGACAGAGATTTTTCGTGATACGACAAAAGGCACGGAAGCTTCGACTTTCTGGAATTTGACAAAACCTAAGCTATGCTAGTTGGGGGTCTCTGGAGTCTGGACTAATTTTTATTCAATTCAGGAGCTCAAAAACCTACATTTCGGATAACTTGTCGAAACCTTTGCTATGTCCTGTGGCGACTTGCCACCGGCGTGCAGAAGTCTGCGACCGCGCTTCGCACGCCGCCCGCGCAGAGGGCACCTCCTCCTAGGCAGCGTGGGTTACTGCGGTACCATATTCTTTATAGACCGACCAGGTCCTACTACCCAGTACCCACGCTCGTCTCGAGCAGGGCAGCTGTAACATCTACGTCATTGGCAGGCCTCGCTTACATTAGCCAATCTGATGAGTCCATCGTAAGCGAGGCTGGGACGAAACGTAGCCCCATCCCGATTCACAATTAAAAGCAACACGCTTCAGTCCGACAACCTTCTCGGCATGTATCTTCTTTACATAACGCCTATTTCCATCCATAATAATTCCTAAATGATTTGGTATGAGTCCGCACTTCAGTACATTCACCAGGAAACACTGGAATTTATTCAGGGAATTTTCTACTATCTAAGACATGTTGAGTTTTATAGGAATGTATGTTGACTGGCTTGCAGTTTTTAGTTCAGTGATTTTCCAACTACATATCCTTGATGAAAAATCATATTAAAGCACCAGCCACATAATTTATCTATGGAGATCTACGTTGACAGAACTCTAACCTCAATTAACACCACAGAGACAACATACAACACGAAAGCACACCAAGACCAAAGTAAGAAGAAGAACACGAAAGCACAAACCAGGAGTGTGTTCCATCACATTTTGTCATTTTGACCAATCTCGTTTCGTTGATTTTGTTATGGGGCTGTCATCTGTCATTTTGGCATAGCTGATAGCTGTCAAATCTGTTAAATTTTGTCAGTCATCAACAAACTGTGATTTGCAAAATTAACATTTCATTGTTTTTTTACTTTAGTCCCCGATATATCCAATTTATTCACAAAAAGTACGTACTTTTTTTGTATATAATGAAAGACCTTTCTCATAATTCCATTCTGTTTACAGAAAATGGATCGACTACTAAGACTTGGCGGAGGCATGCCGGGATTGTCCCAAGCAGCACCCCCTTCCGATGCACCTGTTGTAGATACTGCGGAACAAGTCTACATTTCATCATTAGCCCTTCTTAAAATGTTAAAACATGGAAGAGCTGGAGTACCGATGGAAGTTATGGGTCTCATGTTGGGTTAGTATTTTCACAAGAAGGAGCTGCTTAATTCAGAATAATTATCACCTGTGTCTCTTGTTAATAGGTGAATTCGTTGATGACTACACTGTGAGAGTAATAGATGTATTCGCTATGCCTCAAACTGGTACTGGTGTCAGTGTTGAAGCAGTAGACCCTGTTTTTCAAGCCAAGATGCTGGATATGCTTAGACAAACAGGCAGACCTGAAATGGTTGTTGGATGGTATCATTCTCATCCTGGTTTCGGTTGTTGGCTCTCCGGAGTTGATATAAATACTCAACAATCATTTGAAGCTCTGTCTGAACGTGCTGTTGCTGTAGTTGTTGATCCTATCCAATCTGTTAAAGGCAAGGTCGTTATCGATGCATTTAGGTGAGTTAACTGGCAAGTCATTAAGTATTGGTTGGATGAATCAACTTGGAATATTATAATTTTTAGGTTGATAAATCCAAACATGATGGTATTAGGCCAAGAACCCAGACAAACGACATCTAACTTAGGGCATCTACAGAAACCTTCTGTCCAAGCACTCATCCACGGCTTGAATCGTCATTACTATTCAATCAGTATAAACTATAGGAAAAACGAGCTAGAACAAAAAATGTTGCTCAATTTACACAAAAAATCCTGGATGGATGGTCTCACTCTCGCTGATTATTCTGAAAATTGTAAAGTGAATGAAAAGACTGTGTCTGAAATGTTGGATCTTGCTAAGAATTACAACAGAGCCTTAGAAGATGAAGAAAAAATGACACCCGAACAGTTGGCCATAAAAAATGTGGGCAAGCAGGATCCCAAGAGGCATTTGGAAGAAAAAGTGGACACCCTCATGACGAATAACATTGTACAGAGCTTAGGTTCTATGCTGGATACCGTGGTGTTCAACTGATTTATGTTTTCTCAATAAATTATTGAAATATACCAACAGGTGAACTATTAATTATTAATAATTCACTTTGTACATATTGTGAGCCGATCGTTTAAGATGTGGGCAATTTCTCTTGCTTAGATTTTATAATGGAATAGAAACGGTGGTTCCGAATTGTTTTCAACGCCCCCTTTATATTTAAGTGAATGTATCTATCAAAATATTATAAGTCTAATTTTATAAGGAATTGTTTGAATTCAAAGACCATTCAGACAAGTTATCCGAATGAAGAAACCACTATGCTGTGCTGTGTCCCCTCAGTAATTCTGCTTCAAAATATTTATTTGAATCTAACAATGCTGGGCACTGTTGAGTACTATGTTCTATGCAGATTATTCGCGATTAACATTCTCCAAAACATTTATTTGGAAAATAATTGAAAAAACTTTTTTCTACCACCCGCATTGTTTTAGATTCGGAAAGTGTCACTTTCCCGCCCTAGTGCGGGAAAGTTACTTTCCCGCACTAGTGCGGGAGTAATTATGTGCTGAATTTGGGTATAATAATACCTTTAACATGAAATGTCTTAATCTCCTTACTTATATATTTAGTTGAATATTTCAAATTTTGCAGTTTCATCCATGTCAAACTAATTATTAATGCAGATTTCCGTTTGAAAATGATTGCATTTTCAAAGAGAACTTGACATCCTTCAAAAATTATGACTGGCATACATGGATCTGTGTATTTATTTCTATGTCATGGTCTATGATTTTCCATAGAATCCCAACTTCGTTAATCAATGGGCGCGTTCATCCGACTAAGCAGCTACCGCTACCGCTCCTTCAAAAAATCATATGGTTTTGACGTTTGAAGGAGCGGTAGCGGTAGCTACTTAGTCGGATGAACGCGCCCAATGTGTCAAAACGAATTTTCGCAAAGATGTGTAGAAATTTTTTTTACTTTATAATACGGTTGCAGAAAAAACATTGTTCCTATCTTGAGCGGAAAGTACTTTCCCGCACTAGATTCAGATTTTTCGATCGGTCTTATTTACGGAAATCTTACACGATGTTTGACTATAGTATTGAACTTGACCATAACTTTCGAGGTCCGAACTGACCCAGTCATCTTGATCTTATACGAACAGATAATTAAGTTAAGGTTGAACTTGTTAATTATGCACTATACATACATAATTTATATCATTGTTCATTAAATGAAGGGTTATTATGTAATTTTCATCGCCCTCTTTCCGTTTCGCACTCGATGAAATCAACAGGAAATAAACCCTTACCTTACCTATTCCTCTTGCAGTGTTGTCTTGTTCATTCTATTTCACGGCTTACTACAGAGACAGATATGATGGAGGTACTGGTTTTAACTTATATATATGTTCTGTGGTTTTAACCTTGTCTATGGTTCCATGTAACGATGTAACCTAATTAATTTCAAAAATAAAATAAGAAAAACAAACAATACATATTATTATCAGAAGACAAGTTATTATGGTACAAGAAGGCAGTTTTTGTTTGAATTTCGTTAGTTAATTGCTCTTGGACATCGGTTTCAGTATGGTAGAAACACCTCTTGTTTTATCACAATCAACGGAATGGGGTTCAGATATCGTTACTAGATCAACCCCTAAAAAACGCAAGAGCCAATATTCACATATTATTGAACCTAAGGAGAAAGAATTAATTAAAATATTTGAAGATGGTTTGGAGAAGTCGTTAACAGAAAAAGCTGCCAAGTCTAATTTGAGCCAAGTTGCTGTGAAGTCTATAATAAAATATGTAGTAACCGATGAAAATGTATTAGCATTGCTGAAGCAGAAAGAAAACGATGGAGACATTTCTGAAGTATTAACATATGAACCTAAAGTGACAAGATCTAGGGCAAAGTAAGTATTTGTGTTTTAGTATTGTTTGTTCTTTTACAAACTGTTGGTATTAATGTTACGTGTTTTGATAGGGAGCTACCTCAGTCTTCTTTACTGTTATCTTGGGATAATGCAATTTCCAAAGATTCAAAAGTGCATAAACTGCTGTCTGAAAGTTTACAAGAAGAATCAACAGATGATGAATATCTTCCATTGGAAGAAGAGGTGAATATTTGGGTTGTTACCTGATGGTGCATCAGTAAAAATATAAAAAAATTGATTTCAGAGTGAGGATGATTCGTCATTTTGTTGTACAATCAGTAATCCTCCAACTCCATCCAGTAAAAAGCCAAATCATGTTGAAGAAGATATATTTAAAACTCCAAAATCGGTGGGTGTGAAAAGTGAAACAGTCGATGATGAATGTCATGAATCCAATGAAGATAACAATATCGCTCTCAGGACACGTTCCAAATTATCCCTCAGTGAAACTCCGCTGGAAACAATCGAGCAATCTTTCATACCACCAGATATAACGAATGATATGTACGAATTGGAATGCAATGACGAAGACTGGAGAAATTTCCTCAATTCATTTGCTCAGCCTTTGGATGAGGTTGTTAAGAATAATGAGGAAGAAGATCTTGATCCAGAGTATAACATTCTTTCTGATGAAGAAATTACAAAAGGTATGTCTTCCATACAAAAAATCAATTAAGAATTCTCTTGAACATATTTTCAATAATTTCTCCAGTTGACACCGAAGAATTACGTGACGATAGAGCTGTTAGAGTACCAAGGAAGGAATTGAACGAATTGATTGCTGAATTGTTTGAATATGTCGATGTTTACGAGAATAGGAAAGATTTTCAGAAGGATAATTTGGAAATCAATATGGATCTAGATTATTATCCCATACAGCAGTTAGAACTTGATAGGTATATCGAGATATTCGACGGGGCCAGTAACAAACTGATAAATTTGGATTTAGACGAGCATCTGCCACCTCTTTCGAGTAATGAGGTGAGCGAATTCAAATCATTTCTGGCTACTTGGAATCTATTTATAATTTTTTTTTTCAGCCACTCTCAGATGAGACTGTGACGACAGATAATCCATTGAGTAATTTATTGTCAAAAGCTCAGTTTCAACTCCTGCAACAGCAAATGTGCCAGCATGTCCAAATGTTGACGCAAAATTTTTTGCTGACATTCAATCATCCGTACTTCTACGAATTCGCCCAAGAATCCAAGGAATATCTGGTGAGTGCATCTTTTCTCAGATCAGAGAACGTGTTGTGGCTGGATTCGTTTAGGAAATCTTTTCACCTGTTACGCAATTTTGTATGCACAGAATAACAATGAATGTCGATTGACCCTGACACAGCATCAAGTTGAGTTTATGTGTACTAAATTATTTAATGATTTACCCAAAATGTACCGTGAACTAAAGACAAGCTTACAATCTATATATAAAAAAGAAAGATGTTGGTTACACCATTTATAACTCGAGATCGGTTGGAGTGTTTGTTATGAAACTTCATGTATGGATTCGTCTACGGTCTGGTTATTATAAAATACAATAAAACTTCGAAAAAATCGATGAAAATTTCACTTTTACAGGAAATGCTTTTCCTCCCTTTGAGCGAGGCCACTAGGTGTCGCTACAGTTACAGTTACGCTACCGCTTATTTGTAGGTACTTGATTTCATATTCTCTCCGTTAGATGGCTATATTAGCACTATAGTCACTGTAATAGTGTGTAATTTGAGATGCCTACAACTCTGCGCTCTTGGCCAACACCAAGAAGTCTTAGCGTAGGAGTACAGTAGTACAGATGTCTAAAATGATTAGATTTCGTACCATTTCAGATGGCGCTATTCACACATTATGACTGATTATTAGTTATTTTTATAGTTTTATTTATTCAAAATAACGTAATCGTGAAGTAGGATGTCTAGAATAATGGTGTAGGCACTGATTAGATTTTGTTGTGACCAAATTGATTTTATTAGCAATGTTTCGTTCTTTCCACTTCAGGTGGCGCTATTCACAAATTATGACTGATTTTTATCAGTTATTTCAAATATTTGAATTTATTCTGGCGAAGGTGACGTGTTAATGGTCGATAATTTTGTCAAGCAATAATGTGTGTTTATATTCCTGACATTCTGATGTATATTAGTTCTTAGGAGAAGTAGAAAACTTTCATTATAAAAAGATGCCATTCTGCTGTCATGTCATAATTGACTTTGGCAAATCAGCTGTTGATACATCCATCAAATTGACAACGGAAAATACACTGAAATGAAATTGCGGCGCCGCCACGTTGCTAATATTTTCGATTTGGTCGAACGTCATTCCATTCAAAAATTGACGGGTGCCTACACCACATTATTCTAGACATCTTATCGTGAAGGTACTATATTTGACATCAGCACCATTAGATGGCGATGAATTTGTTGAGGCTTTCGCGACCATCGATTTATGTCATCTGTTTTGTTTTTTCGAGAATTTCGGTAGTCGTTGTTTGAAATGATCGAATAAAGAACATATGACATCAATTACTGTGTAATTTGCATAGGACTCATAGAACCATGAAGGGCTATTAACAGATCCAGAAGCGCGTGAATATCACAGTGAATTGTTATCGAAATGTCAAGTATATACGATTTTGGCGATCAGTTGCAATCGTGTTATGTTCATTCTCATCTTTTCTCATAATTTTTAAAATGTTTTTGAATTTCTGTTTGGGTAATAAATATATTTTCGGAAATTACTAAATCCAAAATTGCTATAATCGGTAATTGACATATTATTTTTGTGTATCTGTTCTGTGTGACAGCTCATATCCATCGAAACATTTGACAGTTCAAAAATCAGAGAACCAAGCTGTTGATCTCCGATCACCGGTGATAACGATTTGTGAAATCCACCGTAAGTAGGTCATTTAGGCGGAACAAAGTTCGCCGGGCCAGCTAGTTTAAAAATAAAATAAAAATTTTTTTTAATTGAATGTGAGCCTTATAGCATAAAGGAGTATAGTGACTTTTGTAAGTTGATGTAATGATTTCTTTTGTTTTTTTTTCTTGTTGTATTGTTCCTTTTCACTATTTGACAGAATTTCCCCTTTATTGTATAGCAGTAATTGTGAAATAAACTATTTTTGAATTTGAAATTTCGAAAATTCACTAAAATAACCGAGGCATTTTGATCTCATTCATACCTTGAAAATTTGTAGACCCTTTTATTGGACATGACGACAGTATTATTAATTTTGCATAGGTTATTTTCACAAGTTTATTCGTTTCGTTGAGTCCTTGATTTTTATAGCTGAATTTCAAATTATTGTCCGAATCTGACGAATCGTCTTCATTCCACACCATCAACTTGGAAGCAGCTCTGGACTTGTTGGACGAATGGGAACGAAAATTCGAGGAACGGGATCCAGAAGCTTTGGAAACTATAGAGTAAGTTCGATACGAAAATAGTTCTCGTAAAATTGTTGAATTTGTTCATTTTCAGGCACTTTGAACAAGTAATGGAAGAATCGTAAGTTTCGCCACATTCCACTTTGTCTTTACAAAGAATTATCACCTTTCTCTTCCAGTATAATCGCTTTCAACGAAAAGAAACACTACTATCTGCCGTTTCCCGACGCCATCTTGAAAACAATTTCGGAGAGCAAAGTCTTTTTATATCCCCAGTTGCTACCCAAGATCCCCTTCAAGCATCCGGAACTCCAAAAATGTCACTTTGCACCGTTTTCTAATTCCGAATACCAGTAAGTGGACATTTTTTCGTTCTCTGAATTTATTATTTCCATTCCATTCAATAATTTCAGTTTATCCTTTCAGGTTGGTAGCTCTGGGTCTGGAACAGTTCATTCATTTCCTGAAGGACGACAAGGAGTTCCTAACAAGGAGCAAACGTTTGAGTATGATAAAGATTGCGAAAGTTATTCACAGCATCTTGATGCTGCCGAGAAAATCCCATCAAATTTACAGAAACATCAAAATTAGCAAAAATTCAAACAATTCGAAAAATCCCATATCATTTTATTTCAAGAATAAAAGGGCTCCTTTCACGGTGCATCAAGTCATCGATCTGAATAAATTTCATGTTTTGCCGCCACAACAGAGACCCGCTCATTTACTTCCCAGGCAATGGAGAGCTCACATCCACCACACGACCATGAAGGTAAAATTTCCTGCTGCATTAATTAATTAATCATCGCTCATCAGACATAACAATGCGACGTTGCCATTGTGGCATTTCGCGGCTTAGCTTCGCCACGGCGTTCTTTAGATGGCCGTGGCTTCGCAAACGAAGATAAAGAACTAACGTCAAATCTGACGTTTGTTATTTTTTTAGGTTATGTTTATGTTTTACTTTTCGATTATATTGGATCTTTCTACTCGTTTCCTGCTCAATAAAGAATAATTTAAGATTCAGGAAATTATTTACACGCTATTTCAATTGTAGTTCGTGGAGGAAAATCAAGAAAATAATGATATAAGAAGATCCCTACCGGAAACGCCCCCGGAAGTGTTGCCCCTCAAACAACCTACAGGATACAGGACAATACTGCCCAAGGCGGAAATTCCTAAACCGGCTGAACCTGCTGTCAAAGTTAAAAAAGTAGCGAATAAAAATCTCCGTCCCAAAAAACCGAGAATAAAGAAGGAAATATGGACGAAAACATTTAATTTGAAGAGGAGATTTATGAGTGTTTTTCGAAAGACCGTTCCGTATCTTCAATATGTCTACTTGATCAAAAGCCAACAATTTTTGATCAGTTATTTCCCTTGCCAGAAAATTGACTTTTATCTCAAATTTTCCAAGGAAAACTACATGGAGTCTCTGGGCATGTTGCCGAGTATGCCCTGTTTGGATTTTCTGACTGTGTTGCAACTGCATGATGAAGAAATTGCACACATTTCAGAGCCGACAGATGAGACCGAGAAAGCTTCGATGCCAGTTGATGTTGATAAAGAGCATTTAAATGAGACTTCTAAACAGGAAACCGTCTATAAGGTAAAAGTAAAAATGTTGGATAGTTTTATTTGTCATTTATCGCCTTCATGCAACCATAATTCTAAAATTTCATTTTTCGAATTGTCTCTGTCCCTAGTTTGATATTTTCATGAATATTGGGATTTTCCTAGTTACAAATAACAAATATTTCAACTGAGGTTTTCTTGAATTGCCATTATTGAGAATAATTGTTTAATTTCGCATTAATTTTTTTATTGGGGTAGGATAATATTCAGGACGTCAATGCTCTGTTAGTAGCCAGTTCCACCGTGAAGAATGCTAAGAAAGAGCAATCTCTGGTTGATAAAAAGAGGGCCAAAAAAAGAAAAGAGTATCTTGCAAGCATCGCCATGCTCACTCCTCAAGATCCGCCCAGCGAGAAGGAAAAAAGAGAACGTGAGTACATTTCCCAGGATCGATTTGTTCCCTCTTTGACACCTGTACATTTTCACACTGGTTCTTGGTTTTCTGCAGAACACACCAATCACGGTCTTTGTTTTTTACATGATGTAGTTAAATGGAGTTTTGGATATTCTTACCTTTTTTCCTTCCAGGTTTCTCTCAAGCTTATATGAAAAAACTGAAAGAAAAATTGGGAAGAGAGGAATTCAACGAATTGTTGAACGTTGTTATTGATGAGACAGTCAAAGATGCTGTGGATTTATACAGAAAATTGAGACCGATTCTGAGTCCCAAGCATCAGGATTTGGCCGACGAATTCCTGTTGTTTCTTAATGCGGAACAGGCTTGTGCCGTGGGCCAGCTGATTCCTTTCTTCATAATGAACCACATGGCGAAATTTTTGAGAAATCTGGAACTTTATTTCAAAGACCAACCTTCCCAACTGCGCAGAGTTTATAAATCTCTTCAAGATCTCAACGATACTCCCGACGTTAATCTGGAAAGGATCAAAAGCACAATTTTACCCCTTTTGAAGGGCAACCCTTTGTTGTGCGATAGTTTTTTGCAGTTATTTCTAGAGGAAAGTCCTACTTCAACGTAAGTATTGTCTCGCCCCGATTTCATTAATTATAGAAAGGTTAAAAAAAATCGTTTTTGCAACGTCCTTTTCCTTTCGCGTTTTTCAGTTTGCTGAGTGGTGCCTGGGATGTTGTTGATGTCAATAAGGAATTGAATAAAGCAAAAGAGGAAGGTGCGTTTGAAAATATCGCCGTTGCGGAAGAAGATTCAGCATGTACGTGCAACTGCCATAAAATAGAAGATCTACCGCATAAATACCATTGTAACAATTGCGGTTTGAAGGTACTAATGCTGCCTCTAGTTGTCTTTTATCGGAAACAATAATGATCTTGATCAATTTTCAGTTTCTTCAAGGAAAAATTTACATGCAAACTTCGAGAGGAATGAAACCGGTAATTGTCTCTTTTCCTCTTGATCCGGACTTGGATCATAATGCTAGGTTAGCTGCTCCTAGAAAAATCAAGAGAATACTTCCGAATTCTAATAAATTGCCGATTTTACCAATTAAAGAATTCCAGGCCGATGTGAGTCGTCGTTATTATGCGTTGTTGTGGTTACGTTTGTTCGAATTTTTTATTTTCAGAGTCAAACTTATATTGAAAACGAAGCAGATGGCAGAAGAAGGAAGGTCAGAGTGAGTAAGCCAAACAAGAAGACGACGCCGAATCAGAAAACTTTCCTTAAAAAGGACAAACCTAAAGAGAATCCGGATGAAAATGGGTCAAAATCAACAGCGTGCAATAAGAATTCCACCAGAAGAAAATTGGTAATGACCCAATCCAACCAAACGACCAAAATGGAAGACATGTCCTCGGCAAGCGCAGACCTAGAATGGAAGAACTTACCGTCCCCTGAATATATCAGCGTTCCCTTGTCTGATACTGGTGAGTCATGAAACATTTCTTTTTCGATTGTACCTACAGGGCGATTTGATAGAAGACACATCAAATATTTTTCGACGTTAGTTCTGGTGGTTAAACAATGGGAATTAAGTTTCGTTTATCCAGATATACCAAACGATAGATATATGATTTTTGTGCAATTTTCATAAATCCATACAAAGGTTTTGAGAATTGAAAGTGTGAAATTTAGGAGAATCATCGGTGCCGGCGTTTCGTACAAGGTGTTGTATTTCAGATTCCTCGCAAGAAGACGATAAAATATCGTCGAATAGAGTTGGCTCAGCCGAACTTGGAACCGAGGAAGAGATAACGAAAGAGTTTGTCGAGAAGGAAGAAGCGATAAATGAAGAAAGGTCGGAAAGGTGGACCAAAGACGAAGATAGAATTTTGCTAGAAACTTTCAAGCAGAATTTTCATAAAGATCCCATTAGTTTGGTCAAGCAGCGTTTGAGCAACCGATCTGAGCAAGAAATCATTTCAAGGTTCGATAACCTTATGAATTTGCTCCAAGAGATGTATTCCGGAGGGGATTCCAAATTGTCGACTTGTTGAATTTTTGTGGAAATCGAACTCCAGTTTATTAAGTGTAAAATGTGATAATATATTGTTAATAAAGATGAGGAAAAGTATTGATGTAATTTGTGTGTTCTTTCAAGTTTTCCAATACACTTCACATACAAGTTTGATCCTAAGAAAGGATTACGTTGGTTACTTGAAGAACAGTGAATAATTTCGTTCGAAATTTGAACATTTTCATTAATTTTAAAAATTCCATGGAACAATCGATCGAAAACTGCTGACTGGAAGAAAAGCTGCAGAAATGGAGTGCATTCACAGCAAGTGACTAACATTGTTCAGATTCGAATTAGTATACAGGGTGTCCCAAGTTCGAGTGCCTATTAGACGTTTCTGGAGAACTGGACATATTTGAAAACTGAAAATTGGGATTATGATATTGTTCGAAATTCTCTACAGGCCTAAAACATTTTCAGAGCCAGAGCACTTCCGGTTATACAGGGATTGAAAATAAATTTGCTCAAAAAATTTTTTTTTCAATGTTTTCGTTTCTGATATGATTGAGTATTCAGTGCTGAATACATTTCTGTTGAAACCATTGTATTCATTCGAATAGTTTTCAAAATATCGAAAAAAAACCTGAAAAAAAGTAAAATATTCATAGTCAATATTATGTTCATTTTTCTTATTCTGAACATCCTGAGTGTTCACCGTTTTCACAACGTCAAAGTAGAAGAATGTGGAAAGGTCGTGCATCTTTTGAATTTCATAAATAGCATCACAGGCTGTTTCAAATTTCGTGTCAAAAACTGTGATCCAAAATTGGCCATAACTTCTGTTTTTCAAATTAGAACCCTATTTTTTTATTATTGCGTTGGATTCTGCGGAGAAAAATAATGATAGCACTCTCTGATGCTCTTGCTCTTAAATTCTGTAATTCCCGAGTTATTTGAGCTTTTCTGGATTCATGTCGTACGTAGAGTAAAATTCATCGAATCTAAACAGATTCGATGAATATTCTCATGAAACCATAGTAACAAGTAATAGTCAGAACTGTCACTTGTGAATTATTAATGGGATCATTTATCTTCTATGGTCACAGAATGTTCTCATGCAATATATTCGATGATTATTTTTATGAAACCATTGAATAAAATCGAAAAGTAAAGATAAAACCTAAAATTAGACCTGTCACTTGGGAATTATTAATGGGAAAACTTATCTTCTATGATCACAGAATATTCTCAAGTAAAAGATTAGATGAATTTGATTCTACGTACAACATGAATCCAGAAAAGCTCAAATAACTCGGGAATTACTGAATTTAAGAGCAAGAGCATCAGAGAGTGCTATCATTATTTTTATCCGCAGAATCCAACGCAATAATAAAAAAATAGGGTTCTAATTTGAAAAACAGAAGTTATGACCAATTTTGGATCACAGTTTTTGACACGAAATATGAAACACCCTGTGATGATATTTATGAAATTCAAAAGATGCATGACCTTTCCACATTCTTCTACTTTGACGTTGTGAAAACGGTTAACACTCAGGATGTTCAGAATAAGAAAAATGAACATAATACTGACCATGAATATTTTACTTTTTTCAGGTTTTTTTTTCGATTTTTTGAAAACTATTCGAATGAATACACTGGTTTAAACAGAAATGTATTCAGCATTGAATATTCAATCATATCAGAAACGAAAACATTGAAAAAAAAATTTTGAGCAAATTTATTTTCACTCCCTGTATAACCGGAAGTGCTCTGGCTTTGAAAATATTTTAGGTCTGTAGAGAATTTCGAACAATATCATAATCCCAATTTTCAGATTTCAAATAAGTCCAGTTCTCCAGAAACGTCTAATAGGCGCTCGAACTTGGGACACCCTGTATTGTCAATGAAAAATAACGGCGACGAATTCGATCTTTTCGAACCGAATTCCGTAGAGAAATCGATCGAAACCTGCTAACTGGAGGAAAAGTTACGGAAATGGAGTGCATTCACAGCAAGTAACCAACATTGTTCAAATTCCAATTAGTGAGCTTTGATTGTAATCAATAAACGACTCAATACCTCCATACATTCAAGTGTCGACTCCCAACCAAGAACTGACAATTTTGACGATTTATTTACAAGAATTTTTATATTCTGATGGTTTATATATTAGGAACTTTAATATTATTTACATGAATTCATAGTTTAACATTAGAGAATTATATACAACGTGTTTGAATTACAAAAAGTCTACATACTTGGTGTATTTACCACCAAAGGTATCATTTTGAAATCAAAGAACCATCGATCAATACAATAAATAGACCAAAGTAAGTACATATTTACAATTTACATGGAAAGAGCCTTCTCTTGCTCGAGTGGTTGAATGTTTACAAGTTTCATTTCGAAAAAAAATCGTTATGGTTGATAATGATCCTCGATATGGAATTATTCATACTTTGGCATGCCTGTCTGGAAGAGTCTTCTGAAATGGAACTTCGTTCAATTCTCTCCATGACCAAATGGTTTTTGCTTAATTTCGAAGATGAATTCTCGGCAGATTCAGAACACACTTTTAAAATACCCATAGGTAATCTTTCATCTGTTGTGAAAGGCTTTTCATGGACATGGCTTTAATATCTTCGAACCCAATGACGTAGATTAAAAATAAAATAGAACATAACGTCTCTAGGACCTAGCATAATCAAGTGTTCCTGCTAGGGGAGTATTATAAGTTCTGCAGTTTCAGTTGGTTGTTACCGCAGTAAGGGTTATGTGGCACTGATGACGGCACAAGCCAGAAACCGGTTTGTCGTTATCCTGCGGTTGTGGTGACACCAGTGGTGGGCTTCGGAAATTAGATATCTGCTAGTCCATTTCCCTCGTAGATTGAAAAGTATGAGGATCCTGTAGATAGATCTACGTAGGATTCTTGGTCTATTTAAATTATCGGTTAAATCGAAGAACCATGTGACTTTTTTTCCATGTTCGCGCAGGTCATCTAAATGAAATGTTCATTGAAACATTCAACCGTTCAGTCGAAACTTGTTCTCTCCAATATGGAGTAGTTAAACGTAAATGATAAACGTATTCCTCAGACGACGTACGGTCGGTACAGGGACTCTCCCTCGGGCATCTTCCTGAGGCCGTTCTGAGTGGCATGTTCCATCAAGCTGGGTAGGGCGGTATCGCTATTAGGCGTAGCTTCGTGCTGAGATGCGGGTGCACATGTCTTATTGCTGTTCGCATTGTTATGGTTGGAGCCGCTGCTTTGATTGGAAGATTGCTTTGTACTGTTGCTGTGCTCCGTGTCTTTGGCAGATTTCGATTCCTGCTGCGCTTTTTTACTACGCTTCCATTTCATTCTTCTATTTTGAAACCATATTTTTACCTGGAAAAAGGAGAAATTCATGAATTTGACAGTTGATCCGATCAAATGTTTTCAAAACATTAAATGTGCTCCTTAGTAGGTACAGCAGAGATTAGCCTTTTCTTTGATAATTATCTATACACTAGCTATCCCGGCGAACTTTGTTTTGCCTAAATGATACTTACAGTGAATTTTACAAATCGTAATCACCGTTGATCGGATATCTCTGATTTTTGAACTGTCAAATCTAGTTCGTGCTAGATCATGTTCCGATCACCGGTGATTACGCTTTGTAAAACCTACCGTTGAAGTTTTATAATCTAATCATTGCTATTTTTTCAAGCAGGCGATAAATTAGGCAAAATAAACAAAATTTTAGTACCATTGTTATCCGCACGAAAAAATTCTCCTCATTTAAGTGGTACCTATCTAATTGTTGAACATATAACATTTTGTTTTAAATGCTTTACAGTTCTGTCATTGCAGTACCTATCTCGTAATGAATGACAACACGAATGCAAATATAAATCCCGATCGAATTGTATGGATGAGAAATAGTTCCAATGGTGAATTACCTCTGATCACTCGATCACTGTATAAACCACTTTAGTTCTGCCAATTTTGATTTTGGTCAACAGCTCAGAGTTGGAGGCAACCGAAACTACACACTATATATTATGTTTACATCGCAATCTAAGCTATAGCGTAACTGTAACTATAGCCGTGTAGCGACACCTAGTGACCTTCCTCAAAAGAAGGAAAAGCATTTCCTGTATGAGTAAAATTTTCATCGATCTTTTCAAAGTTTTATTGTATTTTATAATAACCAGACCGTAGACGAATCCATACATGAAGTTTCATAACCAACAGTCCTTCCGATCTCGAGTTATAAATGGTGTAACCAACATCTTTCTTTTATATATATAGATTGTAGAAGAGAGGAAAGACCGGTAAATTGAAAGTAAACTTTGATTTCTTATGCTATTTTTTCCAAAATGCCTCGACTATTGTAGGAAATGTCAGATAATTATTCGAACAATAAATGCATAGGATTTTCATACCCACATCCCACATTCATCCAGTTTCATTTTAATTTCAAAATTCCAAACAGTGGAAAATGATTTTTTTCATAGTTAAAAAATAAAAACTAACGTGTAACGAGGTATAAGGACCATGCATTTATGGATTATATCTAGCTCTACTCCATCTCCATAATCTCCCCTGTAATAACGTAAATCAGGTGAAGTTAGGATTTAGCGAAGCGACATTGTCATAAATCAACATCTTAAGATTCGCGTTAGACCTAGATGTGATGATAAATCAGCGTCAAATCTACAGAGCAGCGCAGTCTGCCACCTGCAAACTTGAAATATGGAACTCTTCTTCTGTTTGGAGTTGAGCTTTGCTCGAATGTGGATGGGGCATTATCCGAATTCAACAAGAAATCCTAATTTTTTAGGGACCATTCGTATCTTACATTGCGTAGGAATAAAAGCGCGGTAATCTGTTGGCGGATCGAGCGAATAAGCTGAAGAGCAATTAGAGGTAATGGGAAATGGAATAATGGAAAGTACCTAGGTATAATCAATCGTTTTGGGGAAACGGTTATTTGGAATTACAACTTTAACTGCTTCGAGCTTGAGATAATTTCATTTATATTTCGACTAATTTTTATATCAACTAGCAAATACGGGATACCCTTCTCAAATTTTTGGTATTTTATTCAACCTATCTCTATACCTACACTACCTACCGTCATTACAATCATTGTAAATTGAAAGCTAGGAACAAGTTTCATTCTACTGTTTGATTATAGTTTCTTTCGAAGAAATATTTGTAGATGCTCTTAAATGTTATTATATTGTTACGATATCCTCGTCGTACCAAATAGCTGACGCCGGCCGCGAGTTCCAGGAAAGTGCGACGCGAGAGTGCGAGAGTGCCGATAGTGCTGATACGGATTCTTTCAGAATCCAGGTGCCTAGTGAAAACAGACACTTCTTAGAGTTAGTTCCATTTTAGACTTTAAGCTTGATGTAACTCCGTTCTACTCTGTTCTAATTGTATAATCATTCATTCGTAAACGATTGTGATTTATAATTGAAAGAATAAAATTCTTTTTAAAAACAGTTTAAGTAGATCGAAAATCATAACTGGCGCTGCGAACAGGATATCGCAACGGGGTTTTAGTTCGAGAAAAAACTGAAATTAGTGTCCATAGTGAATACGAACTGTGAACGGATCGTATTCTAGGAACTCCCGTTGAGTTTCAACTCTTAGTGCGATATCTGCTAACCAAGAACCAAACGGAATAAGTTATCCAACCTGCACTTCAACCAAGAAGGAAGGACGATCCACTCTAGGATGCAAATCTTGGTGTAAGTCCTATTTTCCCAACATCATTCCCAATAGTTTAAACATTTCTGATTTCGATGACAGATTCACCCACACAATTAGAGGTAATTGCTGAAGACATCGAAACTTTAGAATCTTTGAACACAAATAATATTCAAGAACGATTATTGAGAAATAACCGATTTCGACCTTATCCCAGTAGAGTTTTGAACGTTGAAATGAACCAAAACTCTTCTAATACATCTGTACCCGAGACTGTGTCTCGACAAGACATCCAATTATTATTAAATTCCATTCCAGAATTTTCACCTGGAAGAAATTTGTCAATTTTTATAAATGAAGTAGACAATTTAATCTCACATTTACATGGTAGATTAACTAAAGATTTAGAATTTTGCTTAAATTTTTCGATTCGCTCGAAAATTCTGAATGAAGCAAGAGACTTCATCTCATTTCAAAATGCGACCGATTGGCCCTCCATTAGACGTGCTCTTTTACAGAGATACGGCGATCAAAGAAATGAAGAACTTTTAATTGCTGCAATCTCACAATGCGTCCAAAGGAGAGACGAAAATTATTTAGATTATTATTGCCGAATTTCGAAAACTTTGAGTGACCTTTTACAACACCTCACTTTGAATATTCAAGACCAAAATCTGCTAGATTATAAGAAATACGAAGCAGAAAAATTATCATTAAAAACATTTCAAGTAGGACTACTAGAACCCTACAGATCCTACATAAGTAATTTCGAGCTCAATAACTTAGAAGAATGCATTAATAAATGTAAATTCTATGACAACCGAAAACATGAATGGGAATATTCCGAGTTTCTTCGTAAATCCCAAGAAACTAAGAAAACTTTGGCACAACCTCATTTCAAACCAATTCAAAATTATAATAATCATCCGAATAGATTCTCAGATAACCATTTTAATCATTTTAATTCAAATAATTCAAGGAATACCAACAATTCAAATTTCCCAATAAACCATCACGTTTCAAATAACTCCAGAAACCCATCAGGTTTTCCCCATTCAATAAACAAACCGATTGCGAATACACAAAGATTTCCAACGAATCGCGAAGTTTTTGGAACCAAACCAGGTTCGAGTATGTACAAAACGCAACCACCACCGAAACCTACCCCTATGTCTGTCTCTACTAGAAATACTTTCAGACAGCAGAATACACCCATGTCTGTCTCAACAAACCAACGGAGACCAAACTTCATTTCTGAAGAACTATTTAATGTCCAACCAGTAGATGAAAACTTTGAAGATTACCCATCTGAATTTTTCACTGAAAATGTCGATTATCAAGACTATCAAGAAAACACCTTTGAGGAAGACGGAAATTTTCAGAAAGTTGCCTCGGAATTTCCAGAAACTTAGACTTAAATTGCGTTAATATCAAATCAAAATTACCTTACATTTACCTCCCCAATGTTGACTTAAAAATTTTAATCGACTCTGGAGCAACTAACTCAGTCATTAATAAAAAACCCGCCTTCGAAAAATTTTCCCAATTTCTGTTCAAAGAAGAATTTAGTGTATCAGGCTTAGGAAACACAATCAAAGCAAATGATAACCTGAATTTTCCAATATTGTACGAACTAGGCATTTTTGAGAATATCCACTTACATGTAATTGATTGGCATAAAAAATTTGATGCTTTATTAGGCACGTCTGACCTGCAAAAACTAGGTGCAAAAATTGATTATCAAACCCATACCCTCGAAATCAATGGTTTGAAAATTCCTTTCACTTTAGAATATTCGTCTACAAAAATAAAACCACGTAAACTTACAGCAAAGAATTTCTTAAAAATACCAGTAACTATAGAAAATGGTGATGTCTTATTACCTGAAATAAACTTCCATCAATTTTCTACCCCTAGATGCATTGCCCACGCGAAAAATGGATTCTGTCTCTTACCGATTGCCCAGCCAATCGAAAATGATGTAGAAATCAATTTTTCGGAAAGAATACCTGTTCAATCTCTTTTCGAAACTGAAATATCCACTCCTCCGTTAGAAACTCAAAATTTCAAACTAGCAAAAAATATCAGAACAACTCACATGAATTCTGAAGAAAAAAGAGAAATTTTAAAACTCTGTAGTAAATTCAAAAGCATATTTTACAATGAAAACTGCGATCTTTCATTCAGTAATGCAGTCAAACATAAAATTAGGACAAAAGATGAGGAACCTGTCTACGTCAAACCTTTCAGACACCCCCATCACATGAAGAAAATTATTCAAAATCAGATTCAAAAACTGCTTGATGATAACATCATACGTCCATCAATTTCACCCTACAGTGCCCCGGTGTGGATTGTAGACAAGAAAAAAGATGCGTCCGGTGAAAAGAAATATCGAATGGTTATAGATTACCGACGTCTCAATGATAAAACTGTAGAAGATAAATACCCTCTTCCACGTATCGAAGAAATTTTGGACAATCTTGGAAAAAGTTGCTATTTTTCAACCATCGACATGGCGAAAGCATTCCATCAAATAGAAATGGATCCTGAATCCATCGAGAAAACTGCTTTTACAGTCAACAACGGTCATTATGAATACCTTCGTATGCCCTACGGATTGAAAAACGGCCCAAGCACATTTCAACGTGTTATGGACGACGTACTTAAAAAATATCTCCACATATTTTGTTTTGTGTACATGGATGACATTGTCATTTTTTCTAAATCATTACAAGAACATATTTACCATTTGAAATTGATATTTGAAAAAATCAAAGAATACAATCTTAAAATTGAACTTGATAAATGTGAATTTTTAAGTAAAAACGTAGAATTTTTGGGACATGTCATTACCCCTAAAGGAGTATCTCCTAACCCCTCAAAATTGAAAACCGTAGAAAACTACCCCTTACCACGAACAGTAAAAGAAATAAAATCATTTTTAGGTTTGGTAGGTTACTACCGTCGATTTATAGAAAATTTTGCACATATTGTTTCACCATTCACAAAATGTTTGAAAAAAGGCGCAAAAATAAAGCCTGATGATCCTGATTATCTACATGCATTTCAATTATGTAAAGAATTACTAACAAATGCCCCAATTTTAGTCTACCCAGATTTCGAAAAACCTTTCAAATTAACTACTGATGCTTCAAACATAGCCATTGGAAGCGTTCTTTCACAAGCAAATCGCCCAGTAGCTTACTACTCAAGAACTCTTAATTCAGCTGAAAAGAATTATTCCACTATAGAAAAGGAATTACTAGCAATCCTAGATTCCACTAAACATTTCAGACCATACCTTTTTGGACAAAACTTTACTATTGAAACCGATCATAATCCCCTTGTATGGCTTTATAAAATAAAAGAACCAAATTCCCGACTTATACGTTGGAAATTGAAATTAGAAGAATTCGATTTCAACATAGTTTATACCAAAGGCAAGGAAAACAAAGTCGCTGATGCCCTTTCTCGAGTAGAGATTAATAACCGAGAAAATGAATCTTTATTATCAGAAGAAGATTTAAATGTAGAACTCTCTTCAATTTTACCAAACATAAATGAACTCCCTGTACTAGGCGACGAAGAAATAGAAAATATTTTGAATTCCCAAAATACTATTCAGAATAACGAAAACCAGAATTTGAACGAAGACGATGATTCGAATGCTACAATTCATTCTACTCAAGAAGATAACGGAAAAGTCATTCCTATCACCGAAACATCCGTGAATATCTACCCAAATAGAATAATTTTGAATTTTGGCGAACAGTACAATCTGAAGTTCACTAAGCCCTTCGGAAAAAACACATACAACGTATCAATACGACAGCACTGTATTGAAAATGATTTTTCAACCCTTTTCAGAGAAATTCTTAGACCAAATGAATCATACGGAATTTATTTTAGAGACAACAAATTACGTCTACCCTTTGTAAGATTCTGCAAAAAATCATTTAATTATTCAGTGAAACTTTTCATAAGTAATAATTTTCTATTAGATGTAATTCCAGAAGAAAACCAAAAAGAAATCATTTTAGAATATCATGACAAAAATCATAATGGTATTTCAGAAACACATAGCTATCTATCCAAAAGGTACTATTGGCCGAAAATGAAAAACAAAATAACTGAAATTATAAATAAATGCGAATTATGTCTCCAGTCAAAATATGAGAGACACCCCTATAAATTGAAATTTTCAGGACCTCTCTTGGCGAAAAGACCTTTTGAAGTAATTCATGTTGACACATTTTCTTTTCAGAATTCCAAGTTTTTGACAATAATCGATCTATTTTCCAAATATGCTCAGTCATACCTCGTTAAAGACGGTACGGCATTAACAATCCTTAACAAACTACGTCATTATTTTTCACATCATAATATTCCTCAGAAAATTGTATGTGATGAAGGAAGAGAATTCCATAATAAAACTTTCACTGAGTATTGTAAATTGAACAAAATTGATTTACACTTCACCACCGTGAATAATCCAAGTTCAAATTCTCCTATAGAGAGATTTCATTCGACAATCATAGAAAAATTACGAATTTTAAAATTGAAAAATCCTAACGAAAATCCATCCAATCTTATGATAACTGCAACATTAATCTACAACCAGTCAATTCATTCAGCAACTGGTTATTCACCCTTTCATTTACTTTATGGTCCTTACGACAAATTGCCAGAATTTGACTTGAATATGACTGTTTACGAACAGTATAACGAAAAAAGGAAACAGGAAATCTTACCATTTTTCGATCACATCTACGAACGAAATAAAGAAAAATCACAGAAAAAGCTCAATAAATTAAATGAAAATCGAAACGATCCTCCGAATTTAGAACAGAGGGAAGTTTTCGTTGAAAGAAATAGACCAAGAAAAACAGACCCTCCTTTTGAAAAAGTCACTGTTGAACAACAACAACATAATAAGATTTGTGGTTTAACTCAAAAATCTAGAGAAACCACAGCTCACATTAAAAAAGTGAAAAAACTAAGAAAAAACGTTTGTTCTTTTCAGGATACCAATAATCCTCCTGATACAGACCCAAACCAACCAGGCCCTTCAGGTCTACAAAATAACCAATAACGGATACTTCGAAGAACCTTTAGGTCTCGCAAAAATGCTTGATCATTACCATAATTTTCTCTTTTTCATAAACATAACCACTTTGCAAGAAAATTATGATCAACTCAATTCCAACTTCAATGCTCTTCAGAAAAATCGTACTATTGATGAATTATCTCACAGAATTTATCTTCAATTGAAAACCAATTTAGTTCAAATTGAACAAATTTTACATAAATTTCTTAACAGAAAAGTTAGAAGAGGTTTGGCAAATTTCATCGGTAAAGGAATCAAATTTGTAACTGGAAATTTAGATGATGACGATTTGAAAACTATCAATGAAAACTTAGAAAGTCTCCATCAGTATCAAAATTCTGAAATTGAAACAATAAATAAAATAACTTCGTTTGCTAATCATCTGACGCAAAGGTATGCAGAAGATTTATCCTTATTAAATGACAATATTTTACACACTAAATCAATTTTTCAAAATATCAAATCAACTGAAGAATTTAGAACTACAATCGAGTATGAAATACTTCAATCAGAAGAACTATTGAACACTCTTTTAATGCTTGAAAGAACAATTAGTTTTGCAATGAAAGAAATACCAAATTTAGAACTCAATAAAGTCGAAGAACTTAACTTGATTGGAACCTATCTTGAAAAAATTTATAAATCACAGCAATTATCTCCAATTGATCATGTGCATCTTTACAAAATCATTGAATTTGCAAAGATATCTGTCATAGGAACGGATGAAACTATTACATTTCTTCTTAAAATTCCTATTCTTAAACTTTTTACTGCAAACTATTCCCGAGTGTACCCTCTACCCAATCACCAAGATATTGCTGTTGTACCTCCAAAGAAGTACTTGATTACAATCAAGAATGAAGAATACTGGACAAACGAAGCCTGTTCCTCCACATTAGGCAATACCATTGTTTTATGCCTTCAACCACCAACCAAAGAAGTATGCACCCTGTCATCACCAGAGCGCTGCCAAACAGTTTACATTGAAAATGACTACAAGATCATCCACATTCTGAAGAATAAAGAACTCCTCACCCTGTTCAAGCATACGCAGACAATACTAGAGGACTGCCATGGTATAGTAGTCAAGAAATCCATCCAAGGAATAAACCTGTTGAATTCCGACTGCAACATCATCATCGAGAATTCAATATTCGACAATACAATTCCAATTTTTGAAATTAAATCACGAAATATTTCAAAAATTACCCTCAACTACAACCACCAAGTGGAACTTCAATTACAACACTTGGTAGAACCAACCTCAATCCTCCAGGAAGCCGAGAAACTTCAGGACCAGCCCCTGTATCTACATGCAGCATCCCAAATCTCCCACTTATCAACGAGTGCAATTTTGCTTTGTTTCATAGTTGCAGGAATAATCATAATTATGAAACATAGGGCAAGAATTTCCGAGCTAATCTACAGTCCACGGAAAATCATACATGTGGAAATGGAAGACGTTCAGCGAGGCCATCCACCAGATAACAGAGACGTTATCTCTTAAGGGGGAAAGTGTTACGATATCCTCGTCGTACCAAATAGCTGACGCCGGCCGCGAGTTCCAGGAAAGTGCGACGCGAGAGTGCGAGAGTGCCGATAGTGCTGATACGGATTCTTTCAGAATCCAGGTGCCTAGTGAAAACAGACACTTCTTAGAGTTAGTTCCATTTTAGACTTTAAGCTTGATGTAACTCCGTTCTACTCTGTTCTAATTGTATAATCATTCATTCGTAAACGATTGTGATTTATAATTGAAAGAATAAAATTCTTTTTAAAAACAGTTTAAGTAGATCGAAAATCATAACTATATAGTTATGATTTTCGATCTACTTAAACTGTTTTTAAAAAGAATTTTATTCTTTCAATTATAAATCACAATCGTTTACGAATGAATGATTATACAATTAGAACAGAGTAGAACGGAGTTACATCAAGCTTAAAGTCTAAAATGGAACTAAATCTAAGAAGTGTCTGTTTTCACTAGGCACCTGGATTCTGAAAGAATCCGTATCAGCACTATCGGCACTCTCGCACTCTCGCGTCGCACTTTCCTGGAACTCGCGGCCGGCGTCAGCTACTTGGTACGACGAGGATATCGTAACACTTTCCCCCTTAAGAGATAACGTCTCTGTTATCTGGTGGATGGCCTCGCTGAACGTCTTCCATTTCCACATGTATGATTTTCCGTGGACTGTAGATTAGCTCGGAAATTCTTGCCCTATGTTTCATAATTATGATTATTCCTGCAACTATGAAACAAAGCAAAATTGCACTCGTTGATAAGTGGGAGATTTGGGATGCTGCATGTAGATACAGGGGCTGGTCCTGAAGTTTCTCGGCTTCCTGGAGGATTGAGGTTGGTTCTACCAAGTGTTGTAATTGAAGTTCCACTTGGTGGTTGTAGTTGAGGGTAATTTTTGAAATATTTCGTGATTTAATTTCAAAAATTGGAATTGTATTGTCGAATATTGAATTCTCGATGATGATGTTGCAGTCGGAATTCAACAGGTTTATTCCTTGGATAGATTTCTTTACTACGATACCATGGCAGTCCTCTAGTATTGTCTGCGTATGCTTGAACAGGGTGAGGAGTTCTTTATTCTTCAAAATGTGGATGATCTTGTAGTCATTTTCAATGTAAACTGTTTGGCAGCGATCTGGTGATGACAGGGTGCATACTTCTTTGGTTGGTGGTTGAAGGCATAAAACAATGGTATTGCCTAATGTGGAGGAACAGGCTTCGTTTGTCCAGTATTCTTCATTCTTGATTTTAATCAAGTACTTCTTTGGAGGTACAACAGCAATATCTTGGTGATTAGGTAAAGGGTACACTCGGGAATAGTTTGCAGTGAAAAGTTTAAGAATAGGAATTTTAAGAAGAAATGTAATAGTTTCATCCGTTCCTATGACAGATATCTTTGCAAATTCAATGATTTTGTAAAGATGCACATGATCAATTGGAGATAATTGCTGTGATTTATAAATTTTTTCAAGATAGGTTCCAATCAAGTTAAGTTCTTCGACTTTAATGAGTTCTAAATTTGGTATTTCTTTCATTGCAAAACTAATTGTTCTTTCAAGCATTAAAAGAGTGTTCAATAGTTCTTCTGATTGAAGTATTTCATACTCGATTGTAGTTCTAAATTCTTCAGTTGATTTGATATTTTGAAAAATTGATTTAGTGTGTAAAATATTGTCATTTAATAAGGATAAATCTTCTGCATACCTTTGCGTCAGATGATTAGCAAACGAAGTTATTTTATTTATTGTTTCAATTTCAGAATTTTGATACTGGTGGAGACTTTCTAAGTTTTCATTGATAGTTTTCAAATCGTCATCATCTAAATTTCCAGTTACAAATTTGATTCCTTTACCGATGAAATTTGCCAAGCCTCTTCTAACTTTTCTGTTAAGAAATTTATGTAAAATTTGTTCAATTTGAACTAAATTGGTTTTCAATTGAAGATAAATTCTGTGGGATAATTCATCAATAGTACGATTTTTCTGAAGAGCATTGAAGTTGGAATTTAGTTGATCATAATTTTCTTGCAGAGTGGTTATGTTTATGAAAAAGAGAAAATTATGGTAATGATCAAGCATTTTTGCGAGACCTAAAGGTTCTTCGAAGTATCCATTATTGGTTATTTTGTAGACCTGAAGGGCCTGGTTGGTTTGGGTCTGTATCAGGAGGATTATTGGTATCCTGAAAAGAACAAACGTTTTTTCTTAGTTTTTTCACTTTTTTAATGTGAGCTGTGGTTTCTCTAGATTTTTGAGTTAAACCACAAATCTTATTATGTTGTTGTTGTTCAACAGTGACTTTTTCAAAAGGAGGGTCTGTTTTTCTTGGTCTATTTCTTTCAACGAAAACTTCCCTTTGTTCTAAATTCGGAGGATCGTTTCGATTTTCATTTAATTTATTGAGTTTCTTCTGTGATTTTTCTTTATTTCGTTCGTAGATGTGATCGAAAAATGGTAAGATTTCCTGTTTCCTTTTTTCGTTATACTGTTCGTAAACAGTCATATTCAAGTCAAATTCTGGCAATTTGTCGTAAGGACCATAAAGTAAATGAAAGGGTGAATAACCAGTTGCTGAATGAATTGACTGGTTGTAGATTAATGTTGCAGTTATCATAAGATTGGATGGATTTTCGTTAGGATTTTTCAATTTTAAAATTCGTAATTTTTCTATGATTGTCGAATGAAATCTCTCTATAGGAGAATTTGAACTTGGATTATTCACGGTGGTGAAGTGTAAATCAATTTTGTTCAATTTACAATACTCAGTGAAAGTTTTATTATGGAATTCTCTTCCTTCATCACATACAATTTTCTGAGGAATATTATGATGTGAAAAATAATGACGTAGTTTATTAAGGATTGTTAATGCCGTACCGTCTTTAACGAGGTATGACTGAGCATATTTGGAAAATAGATCGATTATTGTCAAAAACTTGGAATTCTGAAAAGAAAATGTGTCAACATGAATTACTTCAAAAGGTCTTTTCGCCAAGAGAGGTCCTGAAAATTTCAATTTATAGGGGTGTCTCTCATATTTTGACTGGAGACATAATTCGCATTTATTTATAATTTCAGTTATTTTGTTTTTCATTTTCGGCCAATAGTACCTTTTGGATAGATAGCTATGTGTTTCTGAAATACCATTATGATTTTTGTCATGATATTCTGAAATGATTTCTTTTTGGTTTTCTTCTGGAATTACATCTAATAGAAAATTATTACTTATGAAAAGTTTCACTGAATAATTAAATGATTTTTTGCAGAATCTTACAAAGGGTAGACGTAATTTGTTGTCTCTAAAATAAATTCCGTATGATTCATTTGGTCTAAGAATTTCTCTAAAAAGGGTTGAAATATCATTTTCAATACAGTGCTGTCGTATTGATACGTTGTATGTGTTTTTTCCGAAGGGCTTAGTGAACTTCAGATTGTACTGTTCGCCAAAATTCAAAATTATTCTATTTGGGTAGATATTCACGGATGTTTCGGTGATAGGAATGACTTTTCCGTTATCTTCTTGAGTAGAATGAATTGTAGCATTCGAATCATCGTCTTCGTTCAAATTCTGGTTTTCGTTATTCTGAATAGTATTTTGGGAATTCAAAATATTTTCTATTTCTTCGTCGCCTAGTACAGGGAGTTCATTTATGTTTGGTAAAATTGAAGAGAGTTCTACATTTAAATCTTCTTCTGATAATAAAGATTCATTTTCTCGGTTATTAATCTCTACTCGAGAAAGAGCATCAGCAACTTTGTTTTCTTTGCCTTTGGTATAAACTATGTTGAAATCGAATTCTTCTAATTTCAATTTCCAACGTATAAGTCGGGAATTTGGTTCTTTTATTTTATAAAGCCATACAAGGGGATTATGATCGGTTTCAATCGTAAAATTTTGTCCAAAAAGGTATGGTCTGAAATGTTTAGTGGAATCTAGGATTGCTAGTAATTCCTTTTCTATAGTGGAATAATTCTTTTCAGCTGAATTAAGAGTTCTTGAGTAGTAAGCTACTGGGCGATTTGCTTGTGAAAGAACGCTTCCAATGGCTATGTTTGAAGCATCAGTAGTTAATTTGAAAGGTTTTTCGAAATCTGGGTAGACTAAAATTGGGGCATTTGTTAGTAATTCTTTACATAATTGAAATGCATGTAGATAATCAGGATCATCAGGCTTTATTTTTGCGCCTTTTTTCAAACATTTTGTGAATGGTGAAACAATATGTGCAAAATTTTCTATAAATCGACGGTAGTAACCTACCAAACCTAAAAACGATTTTATTTCTTTTACTGTACGTGGTAAGGGGTAGTTTTCTACGGTTTTCAATTTCGAGGGATTAGGAGATACTCCTTCAGGGGTAATGACATGTCCCAAAAATTCTACGTTTTTACTTAAAAATTCACATTTATCAAGTTCAATTTTAAGATTGTATTCTTTGATTTTTTCAAATATCAATTTCAAATGGTAAATATGTTCTTGTAATGATTTAGAAAAAATGACAATGTCATCCATGTACACAAAACAAAATATGTGGAGATATTTTTTAAGTACGTCGTCCATAACACGTTGAAATGTGCTTGGGCCGTTTTTCAATCCGTAGGGCATACGAAGGTATTCATAATGACCGTTGTTGACTGTAAAAGCAGTTTTCTCGATGGATTCAGGATCCATTTCTATTTGATGGAATGCTTTCGCCATGTCGATGGTTGAAAAATAGCAACTTTTTCCAAGATTGTCCAAAATTTCTTCGATACGTGGAAGAGGGTATTTATCTTCTACAGTTTTATCATTGAGACGTCGGTAATCTATAACCATTCGATATTTCTTTTCACCGGACGCATCTTTTTTCTTGTCTACAATCCACACCGGGGCACTGTAGGGTGAAATTGATGGACGTATGATGTTATCATCAAGCAGTTTTTGAATCTGATTTTGAATAATTTTCTTCATGTGATGGGGGTGTCTGAAAGATTTGACGTAGACAGGTTCCTCATCTTTTGTCCTAATTTTATGTTTGACTGCATTACTGAATGAAAGATCGCAGTTTTCATTGTAAAATATGCTTTTGAATTTACTACAGAGTTTTAAAATTTCTCTTTTTTCTTCAGAATTCATGTGAGTTGTTCTGATATTTTTTGCTAGTTTGAAATTTTGTGTTTCTAACGGAGGAGTTGATATTTCAGTTTCGAAAAGAGATTGAACAGGTATTCTTTCCGAAAAATTGATTTCTACATCATTTTCGATTGGCTGGGCAATCGGTAAGAGACAGAATCCATTTTTCGCGTGGGCAATGCATCTAGGGGTAGAAAATTGATGGAAGTTTATTTCAGGTAATAAGACATCACCATTTTCTATAGTTACTGGTATTTTTAAGAAATTCTTTGCTGTAAGTTTACGTGGTTTTATTTTTGTAGACGAATATTCTAAAGTGAAAGGAATTTTCAAACCATTGATTTCGAGGGTATGGGTTTGATAATCAATTTTTGCACCTAGTTTTTGCAGGTCAGACGTGCCTAATAAAGCATCAAATTTTTTATGCCAATCAATTACATGTAAGTGGATATCTTCAAAAATGCCTAGTTCGTACAATATTGGAAAATTCAGGTTATCATTTGCTTTGATTGTGTTTCCTAAGCCTGATACACTAAATTCTTCTTTGAACAGAAATTGGGAAAATTTTTCGAAGGCGGGTTTTTTATTAATGACTGAGTTAGTTGCTCCAGAGTCGATTAAAATTTTTAAGTCAACATTGGGGAGGTAAATGTAAGGTAATTTTGATTTGATATTAACGCAATTTAAGTCTAAGTTTCTGGAAATTCCGAGGCAACTTTCTGAAAATTTCCGTCTTCCTCAAAGGTGTTTTCTTGATAGTCTTGATAATCGACATTTTCAGTGAAAAATTCAGATGGGTAATCTTCAAAGTTTTCATCTACTGGTTGGACATTAAATAGTTCTTCAGAAATGAAGTTTGGTCTCCGTTGGTTTGTTGAGACAGACATGGGTGTATTCTGCTGTCTGAAAGTATTTCTAGTAGAGACAGACATAGGGGTAGGTTTCGGTGGTGGTTGCGTTTTGTACATACTCGAACCTGGTTTGGTTCCAAAAACTTCGCGATTCGTTGGAAATCTTTGTGTATTCGCAATCGGTTTGTTTATTGAATGGGGAAAACCTGATGGGTTTCTGGAGTTATTTGAAACGTGATGGTTTATTGGGAAATTTGAATTGTTGGTATTCCTTGAATTATTTGAATTAAAATGATTAAAATGGTTATCTGAGAATCTATTCGGATGATTATTGTGATGTTGAATTGGTTTGAAATGAGGTTGTGCCAAAGTTTTCTTAGTTTCTTGGGATTTACGAAGAAACTCGGAATATTCCCACTCATGTTTTCGGTTGTCATAGAATTTACATTTATTAATGCATTCTTCTAAGTTATTGAGCTCGAAATTACTTATGTAAGATCTGTAGGGTTCTAGTAGTCCTACTTGAAATGTTTTTAATGATAATTTTTCTGCTTCATATTTCTTATAATCTAGCAGATTTTGGTCTTGAATATTCAAAGTGAGGTGTTGTAAAAGGTCACTCAAAGTTTTCGAAATTCGGCAATAATAATCTAAATAATTTTCGTCTCTCCTTTGGACGCATTGTGAGATTGCAGCAATTAATAGTTCTTCATTTCTTTGATCGCCGTATCTCTGTAAAAGAGCACGTCTAATGGAGGGCCAATCGGTCGCATTTTGAAATGAGATGAAGTCTCTTGCTTCATTCAGAATTTTCGAGCGAATCGAAAAATTTAAGCAAAATTCTAAATCTTTAGTTAATCTACCATGTAAATGTGAGATTAAATTATCTACTTCATTTATAAAAATTGACAAATTTCTTCCAGGTGAAAATTCTGGAATGGAATTTAATAATAATTGAATGTCTTGTCGAGACACAGTCTCGGGTACGGATGTATTAGAAGAGTTTTGGTTCATTTCAACGTTCAAAACTCTACTGGGATAAGGTCGAAATCGGTTATTTCTCAATAGTCGTTCTTGAATATTATTTGTGTTCAAAGATTCTAAAGTTTCGATGTCTTCAGCAATTACCTCTAATTGTGTGGGTGAATCTGTCATCGAAATCAGAAATGTTTAAACTATTGGGAATGATGTTGGGAAAATAGGACTTACACCAAGATTTGCATCCTAAAGTGGGTCGTCCTTCCTTCTTGGTTGAAGTGCAGATTGGATAACTTATTCCGTTTGGTTCTTGGTTAGCAGATATCGCACTAAGAGTTGAAACTCAACGGGAGTTCCTAGTATACGATCCGTTCACAGTTCGTATTCACTATGGACACTAATTTCAGTTTTTTTCTCGAACTAAAACCCCGTTGCGATATCCTGTTCGCAGCGCCAGTTATGATTTTCGATCTACTTAAACTGTTTTTAAAAAGAATTTTATTCTTTCAATTATAAATCACAATCGTTTACGAATGAATGATTATACAATTAGAACAGAGTAGAACGGAGTTACATCAAGCTTAAAGTCTAAAATGGAACTAAATCTAAGAAGTGTCTGTTTTCACTAGGCACCTGGATTCTGAAAGAATCCGTATCAGCACTATCGGCACTCTCGCACTCTCGCGTCGCACTTTCCTGGAACTCGCGGCCGGCGTCAGCTACTTGGTACGACGAGGATATCGTAACAATATAATAAACTTCAATTTCCACAAAATTGAATATTGCCTTTTTTCCGCCAAAATTTGATTCTGGAGATTGGAAGAGTAGGTATTAATCTAGAGTTCTTATTTTCATAGTTGTTTCGAGTTTGTCATTAATATTTGATAGAAATTCCATCAAGTAACGATCGAATAAATCAAATAGATCTTACCTGTGTTTCGGTTAACATTAAGTTTGTAGCAACTTCGAACCTCTTTGGTCTTGATAAATATTTATTCTGTCTGAACTGTTTTTCTAATTCTAGTAGTTGTTGAGATG
The DNA here is from genome assembly GCA_951802165.1 of Adalia decempunctata. NCBI lineage: Eukaryota > Metazoa > Arthropoda > Insecta > Coleoptera > Coccinellidae > Adalia > Adalia decempunctata. The sequence continues at coordinate 135,435 of OX637705.1, forward strand.
TGAAAGCAGTTCTAGGCCTTCTCGTTTTTCCCAGTAAGGCATGTCCCGGGCCACAACCTGCAAATCCAATACAAACGATTTAAAATGTCACTCTCAATATCTTCAAAACACCAATAGATTTTGTTTTCGATGAAAAAATCGAATTTCGAAAATTTGTGGGAATATCTGAATAAAAAAATATCATACAAGATTCAAAAGAAATCAAACTCAGTTGAGAGTAAAATTTAATTGTGCATTCGCCATTTTGCAACCTCATATTTATCGGTCCGTTAATTGTGTGAATGCGAATCAAAAAATAAATTGTACACTGATCAAAACCTGAGATGTTTGGCAATGAGATGAAAATCTCCAATCTTAGATGTTGGGTATACTGCTCAAGTTTTTCACGAACGATTATAGGTATGTCTACTAAGGCAGGTATAAGTGAACAAACTGAAATCTCTGCGCGACGAACAGAACAACCTAAAACATACTTTTCAATTGATTATTTTTCCATTTTCGATGCATTCGTATGTCCTGAAAAATTTTTCGAACACTATTTACTATAATTTCTATGATTGCAAATAATTTTTTTTAGTCAATAAAATTGGAACAATCTAAATCGATTCCGCTCAGACAAAACAAATTGGTTGGATTTATCTCAATAAACTTGTGTTGAGTTTCAAAACATACGACTTTATTGTTGAATATTTACGGGAAAATTTGGAATCCCAATCCGTATTCTATCATCACATAAGCGCAATATCAAGTATCCTGCACATCTACTTTATTGCCGGGCCAACCCTTGAAGGACTCCCCAAAGTTCTGCCCATATAATTTGGGTCCGATGTTTGTTTTGTAAATTCGAATCCCTCCCGCATTTAACGCCTCGTTGATTTCTCCCTCTATTTCTGTGATCGTTATACAGAAGAGCTTAATTGTAATGCTTTTTACAAGATTAGTATTAAGCCGGGAACATCAGATCAGAATATTTCTGGTGTTTTCCTAGCGTATGGTACAGTTTAGCTTCGGCTTTTGTGTACATCTGTTTCATTACGATTTTGTTAGAATTCCGGCGATCATCAGATGGTGGTTATTCATTTTTCTGGATAAATCATGATCGAGCAATTTGGTGATTTCGGTAACAATAGGTGGTCGCTAATGGAAAATAATATTTGTTCGTGCAGAAAATCCTGTTATGATCATGGTATCCATTTTGCTGCTATTGTACCTAAGTGAGAGTTTCGGCAATTATAGTTAACACTAATTTATCATTCAATTTCTGAACTACATTATAGACTCAACTTGTTGAAGACTCCATATATCATCATTTGAGTATACCGAAGTTTAATAGTCTGCGCAAAAATTTGAACCGCCTTAGTGTGTATTTCGGTTGTGAAAACAAAGCTAATAAAATATATTGCAATGATTATTATTCTGATATTCAAGGGAGTTTTCATCTTAAAAAATTGCTGTAAATAGAGATCAACTTGATTTCAATATATGTGCATGCACAAACAGAATCCGTCACACAATAACTTCCGTTAGAATTGTTTAGAAATCCGCATACAATATCCTCGACATGAAATCGCGAAAAGCACAAAATAAACAAAAACTAATTAAAGGAAACAAAGTCACTTATAAAGACCCTCCTAAACGGCCGGAAGCAAAGCGCACATCGAGGACAGCAAACTGAGCAATTGCTCCAATTTATCCGGGTAAAGCGGCAAAGCAGGCACTTGCGAACAGAGTCAAATTACCGAGGGTGGATTGGGGGCTCAACCACCCCTCGATTCCAGCCGCACAACGGCTATGATGTGCGGTTACCAATGAAGTTGGCACGCCTAATTTCATACTTAGTTAATCAGCAAAGGCTCCCATGATTCGACACCACTTGCGATTATGTGTTTCAACGGGAACTAAACCAAGTAAAGAATAATTGATTACAGGAAGGAAGGTGGGGGGGCACGGGTTAATAATTTGATGAAATGCAATATGAAACAAACTATGATTATAAGATGCAACACAATGATGTAGATGTAGAATACAGGGTCTTTCACGAGGAACCTCACCCATATTTATACGGGAAACTACTGAACGTATTTTCATGAAATTCAGCACTTATAAGTATTTCACGATGCTGATGAAATCTGAAATATTTTCAAGGCATGAGCACCTCCGGTTTTTCCGGAAATGACGTCAACTTCCGTTTTTCAAATTAGAACACCATTTTTTATTGCAGAAATAGATTCCTTAGAAAATTTCAAGTTATTTTGATGTAACATTTTTCAGTTTTGGTCGGAGAATTCTCTCTGAGCGGGAAAATTCGAAAAAAAAATCGAAAATAGAGCTCCGCTGAAACAAGAATAACTTCGAGGTTTTTGGATGGAAAATTGGTTCTGTTAATGGTATCTCTCGTTGGTCTGGGTCGGTCAGGAAACCTCTCAATGAACAGTCGAATCGTTCTATCTACAACTTTATTACATTCTCCATGAAGTAGAATGAGATTTAAATAATCTTCATTGGTAAAATTAGGCAGAGTGATCGATTTTATAACTTAATACGAATTATCACCAAATTAATAGTAAACACAAAATGCTACTGAATAAAGAGGAATTTGGCAGATGTGATTAATGATATCTATCATTGAAAAAAAGAATGTAAAACATGGTAAGTTTTTGCATATGGTTCATAAGGAATTATTTATTTATCACTGGAGAGAAAACCGATGGCCGATTAGTTGAAATAAAGAGGTTTCCGATACAAATTCGAATCCAAATTCGCCATCTATTTAGGAACAACCTGTAACTTTTTTCTCTTGCATATTAGGGTAGTAAAATCTAAAACATGGTTTAAGTAACAGTTCCTGAAAATTTCATCTTTTTGGCGTGAAGGGAAAAGAAATAGCTGAAAATTCAAGACGAAAAACAGTTTTTTGTGAATAACTCAGAAAATATCCACTTTAGGGCAAGGGTGTGATGCATACACTCACATTATTTCTTAACGTAGATTCAACATCTGCCATAAAAAATGGGGTTCTAATTGAAAAAATTGATTTTTCACGATTTTTCCATCCCTAACTTTGAAAGCGATTTTTTCACCCCCTGTATCATGAATCGCGATTTCGATTTTTAAAGTGGATACATCAATCTTACATCTTGAAAAATCCCAAAAATGAAAGTTTTCCATCCAAAAATCTCGAAGTTATTCTTGTTTCAGCGGATCTCTATTTTCGATTTTTTTTTCGAATTTTCCCGCTCAGAGAGAATTTTCCAACCAAAACTGAAAAATGTTACATCAAAATAACTTGAAATTTTCTAAGGAATCTATTTCTGCAATAAAAAAATGGTGTTCTAATTTGACGTCATTTCCGGAAAAACCGGAGGTGCTCATGCCTTGAAAATATTTTAGATTTCATCAGCATCGTGAAATAATTATAAGTGCTGAAGTTCATGAAAATACGTTCAGTAGTTTCCCGTATAAATATGGGTGAGGTTCCTCGTGAAAGACCCTGTATACTGAGATGATGGTATGGTATGGAAACCCTGTATTGTTGCTCTCGCGACTTAGTAAATGAAAACAACTACCTCCCCCTCATATTCGTAGATGCCGATTCCAGGATTTTGAATAAAATTACTGTTCACCACAAGGAAAACTAATAAAAAATCCCTAGCTTCGAGAGTTCCACGCGTTTACCATCACTTAAAAACTTTTATCGAGCAAGCAAGCTCCCTCGGCATGAGCGGGGGCATTGGTTTAATCGACCAATTGGATCCTTTTTCCTCCATGCATAAAGGGAGGACGGTGGAGGCAGTAAATCAGCGGAATGGATGTTAACGATGATCGTAGATGGCATGTTTTAAGGCTCTCCAGCGATTTCTCCGATTGCTTTCTGATATTTACGAGCTGGATGTGCGCGGGGCTTAATGCGTACAAATCGACGATATTAGAGCGGCACGTCTTTCGTCTCGATGGTGAAAATTCAAATGGATCCTCCCTACCCGAACCAGGTTTCCCGGTTTGTTTTTCTTTCTGATTTATACGTATTCCGACTATTTTCCGAGCCTTCCTCGATCATTCGCGATACGGAAGCGACTTCCTATGATTGATTGCAGATATAACAAGAGTCAAGAATGAGAGGAATTTTTATTTTGTCGTATCACCGGAAGAAACCCGTGATTCAACGAAGTCCGAACTTGGGATCAGAATGGATTCTGTTTTGAGAATGTTTCAGAACTGTAACATTTCAAGTTTGTAAATCCTAGAACATTATGAAAAAGGGAAAAGGGGCAACCCTGCTCTGAAGAGCTGAGGGTAGAATTACATTAAAGGTTAAAGGGGGGTTTATACTTATATTTTTGGCTTGTGATGTGATCGTCTAGATTGGTAGAACTCTATGTTATGTCGTAGACTCGTAGTAATTCGGATTCGTAATAACTCAGATTAGTGAAATATAGGATGGGAATAAATGAGGTAAAATAGATAAATAATACACTAGATTGGACATAAAGATGGAACAAGAGCCTTTATTCGTCCAGCACCATAGTTCAAGGACCCGGGGCGAAGCAATCCGGCCTAGGATACTTGCCCGGCTCACCAAGGCCAATGACCAAGGCTTGTTTCACTGAGGATGTTCGTCTACAGATACAGAACTCTCAGAGGTAAGTCTCCTCCACGATGCTAGGAAAGATGTTTTCCTTAGGCACAGGCGATATAAACAGTTTATCCTAGGACTCCAAACCAATGATATTTGTACGTAAAATATTATCCTAAAAGCAACAACTCCAAATGCCTAAACCATAATGTCGCGTGAATAGTTAAATGTGCAGTAGGCCTTACGAACAGTATGAGAATATTCCAAATGGGTTGGTAGCAGAACAGAGTTCCACAATATTCAATAGAAATGCAATAATAAGATACAATAAGCTTACATGAGATTAGATCCTGTGAAATGAAACAGAGTACATACCAGATAACAAGGAAGCGTCTTTAAAATATACTAAAATGGCGGATTCCTAGAAGAGGAACTCCATTTCAAAGGGACACTATTGTGAACCAGAATGAAAGTGAAAACACACAGCAGCCGAGTGAAAGTGAAGTAAAAGAGAGCCTTCCATTCCATTCGTTGTCGTTTCGGATGTTAGTTTTTTTTTCTTCCACAGAATCGTATTTCTTCGATGGTCACAGAAGAACGAGTTTACTTCTTGGTGGATCTTCGATATGAATAAAATCTCCTATTTATAAAGATGCGAATTGCCTAAAGTATTGCTTGAAGTCGTACTAATATTCATCATTCATAGAATTATAAAATAATATCAAATAAGTTCATTCAACGTAGTTCCACGTTTCGACAATAGACGTTGCAAAGTTGGAAGCCATGAAGTAGTCTGGCAACGGTGCATTTTATTTTATCGCAGGGTAGGAAATTCGGATATATTACAGAACGAATTTTTGTAATAAGATTCATTAGTTGTTCTGCAAAGAAAGTTGTATACTTTCTTTGCAGTATTTATACAGGGTGTTTGGAGGGTGAGTAGCCATAGGTAAATGGTGGATAGGTGATGCTCTTGGCTACTTGTTGCGCCTAATGAAATAACATTTTGCCCAAAGTTCAAGGTGTTATAATTTTTTTACCATTTTTCTAGAAATTTCCCATTTTTCTCATTAAAACCGTGAATTCTTTCAAATTTAATGCTCGAGGTGCCTATAAAATGATTTATTTCCTTAGTCTAGTCTTGTCTTATTCAGATCGAATCATAATTTCATACAAACGTCTTCAAAAAACCTTACAGCGTCGTATCAAACATCAAAATGAAAAAAAAAATAATGTTGTGTCCACTTTACAAAGTGAAATAAAAAAAAAATTTACATAGTGTTGGGTTTTAAAATGGCTTCAAAAACTTCTCTAGTTAATACTCTTTGCAATGGTATGTAACATGTACCATTAATAATCAGATAACTCAACAAAAAACCGTTTTGTCTTCAAGGATGCCTTGAAAGGATGACGACAAAACTATCCCATTGAGCAGGCAAAATCTTTTCTCTCATTCTACCACAGCTAAAAATAGCGTGCTCTCTCTATTATCGGCTAACAATACTCCCAAGGGCGTCGCCAGGGAGGGGTCAGCTGCCCCCCGTGCCCCCCCCCAACCAGAATAGAAAAAATGAACTGATTTTCGTATATTATGCTATTATTTCATAAGTTTTCAAGGGATTTTTGAGCTCTAGGGGGGGCCGCTGCCTCCCGTGTCCTCCCCCCAGCTCAAAAGCTGGGGGGTAATTACTACATTTGCAAGGCATTGTAAAATTTCATAATTCGCATCATTGGGCCCCAAAGGATCAAAACCCAAAAAAGAAAAGGCCGATGTCATATCGAAGGAAGTTTTCGGTAAACGTTTGAGCAGGGCAAATTGGCAACTCGCTCATTGGTCCACATTATCTACCAGACAATTTGAATGCAGATAATTATCTGTATTTTTTAATAAATGAATTGCCTGAACTAATGGATGGAGTTCCAAATGTTGAAAATAAAGAACCCATTGTTTTCCAACAAGACAGCTGTCCGGCGCATTGGACGTTAGCAGTCCGGCAACACTTAGATAATGCATATCCCAACGCTTGGATTGACAGAAATGGCCCTATCGCATGGCCTGCAAGATCGCCGGACTTGACACCGCTTGATTTTTATGTCTGGGGTCGTGCTAAAGATCTAGTGTATACGGAAACCATTGACACAAGAGAGCAATTAATAGAAAAAATAGATAATGCATTTGTGAAAATGAAGCAAGAAATTGGACTAAGCTATACCACAACGCATGTATTAGAAATAATGGCCAACAATTTGAACAAGATTTAAAATAAATGATTTCAAGTTCTCTATCTTTAGTTTTCTACAGAATATGTTGATGAACCACCGAAATGTTGAGTGAACTCAAAACTGCATTACTGCACCTTAACTGAAGCTCTTTCAAATGAGTAATGTAGTAATTACCCCCCAGCTTTTGAGCTGGGGGGCACGGGGGGCTTCCCCCCCCCCCCTAGAGCTCAAAAATCCCTTAAAAACTTATGAAATAATAGCATAATATACGAAAATCAGTTCATTTTTTCTATTCTGATTGGGGGGGCACGGGGGGCAGCTGCCCCCTCCCTGGTGACGTCCTTGGGAGTATTGTTAGCCGATGATAGAGAGAGCACGCTATTTTTAGCTGTGGTAGAATGAGAGAAAAGATTTTGCCTGCTCAATGGGATAGTTTTGTCGTCATCCTTTCAAGGCATCCTTGAAGACAAAACGGTTTTTTGTTGAGTTATCTGATTATTAATGGTGCATGTTGCATACCATTGCAAAGAGTATTAACTAGAGAAGTTTTTAAAGCCATTTTAAAACCCAACACTATGTAAATTTTTTTTTTATTTCACTTTGTAAAGTGGACACAACATTATTTTCTTTTTCATTTTGATGTTTGATACGACGCTGTCAGGTTTTTTGAAGACGTTTGTATGAAATTATGATTCGATCTGAATAAGACAAGACCAGACTAAGGAAATAAATCATTTTATAGGCACCTCGAGCATTAAATTTGAAAGAATTCAAGGTTTTAATGAGAAAAATGGGAAATTTCTAGAAAAATGGTAAAAAAATTATAACACCTTGAACTTTGGGCAAAATGTTATTTTATTAGGCGCAACAAGTAGCCAAGAGCATCACCTATCCACCATTCACTTATGGCTACTCACCCTCCAAACACCCTGTATAAAAAGTATAAGAATAGTGCTGCTCAGAATATTGAAGGCGAGTTCTCATTTGAATCAATCCCTATCTGTTCAACCGAATGAAGACTTTCTTAGTTGGCGTTGAGCCATGCAAAGTGGCCTATTGACAAAATGATAGAAATAAGTTGAATGAAGCCCTTACTTTTAATCTGTAATTCTGATTCTATAGATGTTCTCAGATATGCCGGAAATAATTCATGACTTCATCACAAAAAATAAAAGTGGTAATAAAATAACGACTCGAACTGTAATCGACCAATTAGCTCTCGTCGTTTACATTTCGCCCTTGCATTGACTGACACATGACTTGACATGACAACCGCTTAATGTGACGAGCAAACAGTGAGCTCAACGTCACTTTGACCCAATTTCATGATATCATGATTTATAAATGTTATACATTATGGCAATTTCAAATGTGTTTTTCTTCCGACGTAGACATTAAGAAAAAAATAATATTCAAAACAGGTCTGTTTCTGTGTTTTTCGTTACACTTTGAAAGTCGGCATCGAGTGCTTGTTTCTGCTTCAATTAGGTTTCTCCAATCGGGACCGATCCAACCAGCACTGAACCAGCTCCTCTGCCTAATTTTAACCATTCGTTCAGTGGGGCCGTTTGTTTACATCCTGCCTCCGTTTCTGTATCTACAGGTCCTGCATGGTCCCTTCGCGCATCATCCACCCCGGCTCTATTAGCAGGTGACCATCTGTCGCTCTCTGTCGCCAACCATTTACGTGTTATTTATTTTCGACTTGTAGTAATTTATATTGTTAATATCGCTTCGGCTTTGTGCACGGGGTGAGCGCTGTTTGCATTCTCAATTGAACGAGGGGAGGGCAGCGAAACGGACACAAAGAACTCGGCCTACTACATCCGCGCTAATTCTTATTCATTCTGTTTAATTTCGAATTTAAAGTGTTGTTATTGCTAATGGGGATGGATGAACGAATGGCAGATGTCAGATACGGACTCGAAAGTGTTGAAATATTACGGACATGTTGAAGTCATTGCGATGATAATTTCATTCTGTTTCCTTGGTACCGAAGGAAATCATCTGGGTGAGATGAGCCGTCATGATCTTCGCATGAGTTTTAAAAATTGGACGTGCGACGCGATGAGAACGTTTTCCACTCCTTAGGTACATAATGCCCAAAAAAGGTATGCTGTGGTACTGATACCATTGTTTGTATCTGATACAGTTCTAATAGCTCTTCTATCTTCCATGCTTTAAATAGCATTCTTCGTCATACATTTCCCCAAAAACGACAACTTTTACTATGTAACATATCTGAATTTCCTACCCTGCAATAAAATAAAATGCACCGTTGACAGACTCCATGGCTACCAACTTTGCAACGTCTATTGTCGAAACGTGGAACTACGTTGAATGAACTTATTTGATATTATTTTATAATTCTATGAATGATGAATATTAGTACGACTTTATGCAATACTTTAGGCAATTCGCATCTTTATAAATAGGAGATTTTAATCATATCGAAGATCCACCAAGAAGTAAACTCGTTCCTCTGTGACCATCGAAGAAATACGATTCTGTGGAAGAAAAAGTAACCTCCAAAAACGACAACGAATGAGAGGGCCCTATTTTACTTCACTTTCACTCGGCTGCGGGCTGTTTTCACTTTCATTCTGGTTCACAATAGTGTTCCTTTGAAATGGGGTTCCTCTTCTAGGAATCCGCCATTTTAGTATATTTTAAAGACGCTTCTTTGTTATCTGGTATATACACGATCTCCATTTAAATAACTGTTTTCTTTCACAGGATTTAATCTCATGTAAGCTTGTTCTATTTTATTATTGCATTTCTATTGAATATTGTGGAACTCTGTTCTGCTACCAACCCATTTGGAATATTCTTATACTGTTCGTAAGGCTTACTGCACATTTAACTATTCACTCGGCATTATGGTATAGGCATTTGGAGTTGTTGCTTTTAGGATAATATTTTACGTACAATAATCACTGGTTTGGAGGCCTAGGATAAACTGTTTATATCATCTGTGCCAAGGAGAATATCCCCCACAACAGTGGCAGTGAGACCTCCTCTGGAAGTTCTATAACGAACGTCTCCAGTAAACATAGCCTCGTCTTCGGGCCATGGCGAGCCAGGCAAGTGAAGGATTGCTTCGATCTGGTTCCACCGTTCATCAGTTAACAGGAAATATAAAGAGTTTATCGTCACTTCCAAACCAACGCGACTGCTAGGATCTCACACGTAACACTTAGAAGGAAGGATTCTCACACTAGGAACTACAAGGATACTGCTTATGAATTTCATTAATAATCAGGTGACACACTCTATATGCCTATAACCTTTGGATGTATTGGATTCTGCTTTTTATCACAATTGTGCCAGTAATAACCTTACCGGAGTATAGGAAGCCCCATATCATACATATCACCAGTGCTCGCCTTATTAATAATTGTTCTATGGATTGTAAACATATCATCTGTAATGCTAGAAGGTTTTTTGCTTTGAGTTTCAATTGATTCTCGTTCGTTTTTCCTTCATAGGCTATGGTTCCCCGAACTATGGTGCTGGACGAATAAAGGGCTCTTGTTCCATCTTCATGTCCAATCTAGTGTTTTATTTATCAATTTTACCTCATTATTTCCCATCCTATATTTCACTAATCTGAGTTATTACGAATCTGAATTACTACGACATAACATAGAGTTCTACCAATCTAGACGATCACATCACAAGCCAAAAATATAAGTATAAAACTCCCTTTAACGTAATTCTACCCTCAGCTCTTCAGAGCAGGGTTGCCCCTTTTCTCTTTTTCATAATGTTTCCTAGGATTTACAAACTTGGAATGTTACAGTACTAATGCCATTGTTTGAATAATAGCTCTTCTATCTTCCATGCTTTAAATAGCATTCTTCATCATACATTTCCCCAAAAACGACTACAATTACTATTCAATTATCGTTAGTACCTTCTTCAAGAAAGAGTTACTGCGCTAAGCCTTCTCGGATCGTTTAATTAATCTTTTTTCCGATTTTTAACTGGTCAAATCCTAAACATCAACGCTCCTCATTGCTTCCATCAAATTTGGAAAGGTGTCATTATAATATAATAATTATCCCCCCATATGTCTTATTGATGTCAGCAAAATCCTCACTGACATTATCAGCCTTCCCTGTGCAAAAGGATTATCCGTTATCACGATAATTGGAAATGCCAGCATTAATTAGAATGAAGATCTCAATAAAACAGAAATCTGAATGCATATACCTATAGGTCTAAGTACCAGCTGATTTAATGGAACTGGTAGTTATACGAGGTGAGAATTGCTTTTAGTGCTTAGTTTGAAATGAAACATACTCTTCATCAACTATTTTTACATTATTGCAGTTTGAGACTCGTTGGCACTTGGACAATATTGATTACAGACACTGAGTCTGAGTATTCAGCTGCCGAATACTAACCAAAGTCAATCTAATTTTCTTTCAATAGGCTGACCTTTAATACAAGGGTGTGGTTGACTCAATTATGGATTAATTGTAGAGTTGAAGCGTCCATAAAACTGTCACAACAGAAACGCACGAAGAGTTGACATCATTAATCAATCAGTTGAGAGGGGGTATTAAAAATTCATTGATACTTTGAATTCCGCGCGAAAAATGTTCACGAGTGTTCGATATAAAAGAGCATTTTCAATATCGCACCTATGGATTGCCTACACAAGGTTTGTAGAAAATATAAATAATGTAACTTGTTTTTGAATAATGCGTACTGTTTTTGAGATACATTCGATGAAAACTCGGAACCTCTACGTCTACAGGATCACTTGTTTGTCTGTTTTCAGCAGATGAAATTCGAAATTTTGTTTACCTGAAATTTTGCTTTCGAGAGATATCGTGTTCACGGACGGACAGTATAGATTCGGATTCGAAAAAATAAGTGACGAAATGATGAAGCCCGCGATCAAGTGAAACGAGATTTCGAAAACATCTATGAGTAACTGATGGAAGATCGTTTATAAAGAAACAAAAAGATCCGCGAAATGTTTCCATGTATTCGGAAACAATCGGTAGTTTATGAAAGGAATAAAAATGGTTTTCACATAGAAAGTGAAGTGCACTCGAAAATTTAGCGCGTTTCTGCTCGAAAATCCGCGATCGTAAAATCGTAAATGCGCGCGGGGCCTTATATTTACGACGGCAATGATTACATTAAGTGGGCAAATTAATTTCCCAAATAAAATAACACTCGTTTCGGGATCTCCCTTCTTCCAGCCGGCCAACCATCAAATATATCTCGTAAATGGCAGGGGTGGATTCAGACACTTGATTTCGATAAATTAGCTACTTATGATTTTACTGTTGTAGAGGGTCGACAGGAACCTTTCAGGCTTAATTCGACAATATTCATGAGTGTGATGAATATTTCGGTTTTTAACCTGTCCCATGGTCGGTAGAAATGATGGAGATTTTAGATTCTATTATTTTCTGACCATTTTAGATCTTTTGTTCTTATACTCTATACTCAGCTAGTCAGCTCAACCAGTCCTCAGGACGTCTATGTCGTCTATCATGGTGTTCTGGTATTTTAGGACTAAGAATTATTTGATATTATTTTATAATTCTATGAAGGATGAATATTAGTACGACTTCAATCAATACTTTAAGGCAATTTGCATCATTATAAATAGGAGATTTTAATGACATCGAAGATCCACCAGGAAGTAAACTCGTTCTTCTGTGACCATCGAAGAAATACGATTCTGTGGAAGAAAAACTAACCTCCAAAACGACAACGAATGAGGGGCTCTCTTTTTTACTTCACTTTCACGCGGCTGCGGTCTGTTTTCACTTTGATTCTGGTTCACAATAGTGTTCCTTTGAAATGGGGTTCCTCTTCTAGGAATCCACCACGTCTTTAAAATATACTAAAAATGGTGGATTACCATTTTTAGTATATTTTAAAGACGCTTCTTTGTTATCTGGTATGTACAATGTCCCCATTTAAATAACTGTTTCATTTCACAGGATTTAATCTCATGTAAGCTTGTTCTATTTTATTATTGCATTTCTATTGAATATTGTGGAACTCTGTTCTACCACCAACACATTTGGAATATTCTTATACTGTTCGTGAGGCCTACTGCACATTTAACAATTCACTCGACGCTATGGTGTAGACATTTGGAGTTGTTGCTTTTAGTATAATATTTTACGTACAATAATCACTGGTTTGGAGGCCTAGGATAAACTGTTTATATCGTCTGTGCCAATGAAAACATCCCCCACAACAGTGGCAATTAGAATTCCTCTGGGAGTTCTTTAACGAACGTCCCCAGTAAACATAGCCTCGTGTTCGGGCCATGGCGAGCCAGGCAAGTGAAGGATTGCTTCGATCTGGTTCCACCGTTCATCAGTTAACAGGAAATATAAAGAGTTTATCGTCACTTCCAAACCAACGCGACTGCTATGATCTCACACATAACACTTGGAAGGAAGGATCCTCACACTAGGAACTACAAGGATGTTGCTTATGAATTTCATTAATAATCAGGTGACACACTCTATTTGCCTATAACCTTTGGATAACTTTGGATGTATTGGATTCTGCTTTTCATCACAATTGTGCCAGTAATAACCTTACCGGAGTATAGGAAGCTCCATATTGTACATATCACCAGTGCTCGTCTTGTTAATAATTGTTCTATGGATTGTAAACATATCATCTGTAATGCTAGAAGGTTTTTTGCTTTGAGTTTCAATTCATTCTCGTTCGTTTTTCCTTCATAGGCTATGGTTCCCCGAACTATGGCGCTGGACGAATAAAGGGCTCTTGTTCCACCTTTATGTCCAATATCTAGTGTTTTATTTATCAATTTTACCTCATTATTTCCCATCCTATATTTCACTAATCTGAGTTATTACGAATCTGAATTACTACGACATAACATAGAGTTCTACCAATCTAGACGATCACATCACAAGCCAAAAATATAAGTATAAACCCCCCTTCAACGTAATTCTACCCTCAGCTCTTCAGAGCAGGGTTGCCCCTTTTCTCTTTTTCATAATGTTCCTAGGATTTACAAACTTGGAATGTTACAACGTGATGAATAGTAATTCTCTCGGTAGTAAAATAGCAATACATGGATAAGAAACAACTGTGTACATTATTTTATCATCATATCATGCACTTCGAAAAAATTGTAATTCAAATTTCTCTCACTTATATGGGTACATACTAGTGGGCTAGCAGATGCACCTTGTAGGTAGATCCACCTTATAGGACGTAGATTGGTCAACCTGCTACACATACCTTGTATGGTCTTTGGGGTGCAGCGAATAAGGAAAACAGCAACAACATGTTAGGAGTTACCTCTATCTTGATCAGGATTAAGATTAATGTATGATGTATGTCTCTAAATAAAGAAGGAAAAGACAATAAGCGTTCTCACTATCCCAGGGATAGAGTATATTTTCTCTAAGAGAAAAAAAATAAGTTCTATGAGGAGGTGATACGAATTTGAGGGGGCAGGTCAGGAGTTGAGCTTCTTCAACGAACCACCAGAATTAAGGGCAAGTTCGGTTCTGTCTCGTCATCTCGGATCAGGCTCGGAGCTCAAAGCGGCGAGGGTGAAATTAGGGTGTAGTTAAACGTATTAGGATATTAAATTATCATGACAATGGCGCGCAATCACCGCGCGGTCCCCGGCACTGATAAATACCGTGCAAACATACGGCCCCTTTGGCCACAGCAGGTTTTATGCGCAATATGCTGACAAATCGTGGGGCAGACACTTTCCACAACCATGAATAATCGAATAAACTGCCAACTGTAGATATATGCCAACTATTTAAGACAAATGGAAGGAGGATTATCCGAATCGCAAAGCGAGAATGCCCGTAGATTGATCATCGCATCGTCGCGTCTACGTCTGCACAGAAGACGTGGTGATATTTCTTCGAATAAGATACCTGTTTGGGTATTGCGATGCAATTATATTCTTCATGTCAGCACACATCATTATTGTAACTCAATAGGAAGTAGGAGAATGAAAGAATAATAAATTTTAAAAACGTGAAATTTTTTTATACGACGCTTATTACGAACTACAACAACAATTGCTCTATACTTTTGAGTCGCGAACTGACATTGTGGTCTTGGAGAATTGGAATGATTTGAGACATGAAGGGTGTAGGAATGCACATCTTTGATTATTCATCAAAACAACGATTAGTAAGTTTCATGATTGGCTAAATCGTCCATCAACTCTGAATGAAAACGTTGGAGTACACCACTCCTTTAGCGTTTAAGCTCAATTTTGATCAGTCACCACCAAAATCCAGGGCAGCATACAGAGGCGGCGAGACTTGTTAGGAAATATCGATTTCGCTAACGACTACAGCTTTATCCGAAATTAGCAATTCCGGATTCGGATGGCGTAGTCGTCGTCGTCGTCGGAAAACAAAGAGTATATATGAAGTTCGCGAGTTGTAGATAATCCGGTTAGGCGACGGCTGTGGAACAAAACATCGACAACACATTGCGAAGAGATCTAGTCGGCTGCGAAAGGGATCTCCCAAATCGAGTTAGCTAATTGCGGGGGCAGCCCGGCGGCGGCGGCGGCGATGGGGACGTGGCGAGAAGGAAGGACGACGCCGTCGTTCCTCGAAACAAACGGGCCTAATTCGAGGAAGATGGCGAATGCGTCGCGGCTCTCCGCGTCCTTACGCCGTTACGTCGATTGTCGCTCTAATGAAAGGGGCGGATGATGGGACAGTCAAGGGGATGATACCGAAGGTTTTTTTTGGCTGAGATCCGGCTTTACTTGTCGAAAAACTGGTTTTCATGGAAAACTGCTCCCGAATTGAATTGAAGGTTTCAATTACCTTAATGGCGTTCCGTTAAGAACAATCTCGGTATAATTAGCTATCATTGACATCAAAATTATGTTATCAGTTACTGAAACTGAACTTCGACGCTTTTGGAAGTAGCAAAACGTACTCGCTGGATCGTATCGGCTTGGTTAGAAAACTACAAAATCCAGTAGACGCAATTAAATGGACTGATCTCAATTTGGCGCCAATACCGATACCAAATCTAGGTACTGAATAGGGATGTTGACAATTTTTTGGAAATGATTTTAATTTGTAGATAAGCCCTATATAAACACGAAAAAAATATTTTTCTACAACCGGGCCGAACTAACTACTTTCCCGCATTGTTTTAGATTCGGAAAGTGTCACTTTCCCGCCCTAGTGCGGGAAAGTTACTTTCCCGCACTAGTGCGGGAAAGAAAATATGTGTTGAATTTGGGTATAATAATACCTTTAAAATGAAATCTCTCAATCTACTTACTTATATATTTAGTTGAATATTTCAAATTTTGCAGTTTCATCCATGTCAAACTAATTATTAATACAGATTTCCGTTTTAAAATTATTACATTTTCAAAGAGAACTTGACATCCTTCAAAAATTATGACTGGCATACATGGATCTGTGTATTTATTTCTATGTTATGATCTATGATTTTCCATAGATTCCCAACTTCGTTAATCAATGTGTCAAAACGAATTTTCGCCAAAGTTGTGTAGAAGGTTTTTTTGCATTTTAGAATACGGTTGTAGAAAAAACATTGTTCCTATCTTGAGCGGAAACTACTTTCCCGCACTCGATTGCTTGCCCGAACTCCGCTCCGCGTCGTTCGGGCAACGGCAATCTAGTGCGGGAAAGTACAACTTTCCGCCCTTGATAGGAAAATAACTATTTCATGGAAAAAATTCAGCAAATACCAATAAAAAATGCTTGAATAAAAATAGTTTTCAAATTTCCCGCTGAAACGCTTCATACTGTTAAGTGATTATGATTACGTCACTATACGGTAAACAGACTTCGCCTTCTGTCAAAGCGAACTGATCATGTGAGATTTCTTGCGAACAAATCGTTTTCGTAATAACAAATAATCGTTAAATAGTTCGCTGGTGATACGTTTTACTCTCTTCTGCTCTTCGTCAGTCTGTTCTCATGATGACAGTAAGGTTATAGGTTAGCTTGTTTACAGAACAGTGACGTCACGTATTCTCATTCGTGTTTGCAGTCACGTGATAAACGGTAATAGATTACACATTTTAAATCGATTTTATTTAATTTAATGAGCGTAATTAGATCACTAAAATATTTTTTTAGTATTTTAAAAACTACCTTCAATATGGAAAACCTCAATTTATATGAATTTGTAACATGTGTCAAGTGTCAACATCCCTATTGTAGCGCAGATTATCTCACCGTCCTTACTGAAGCACCAACCTGCTCGACGCAAACAACCATCGAATGCAAAGACACCCTCTTCAATCTTGTAATCCGTCTCTCCCATAATGAAATTTTCCAGCATCCCTTATAACTGTTTTGTATTTTAAGAATGGCGAAATTCCTGAAATTTCGAGCTGAAAACAATGCCATAACGATGCGAATTCGGAATCGGAGCAGATACCGGAAAAATAAGGCAGAACGCTCTGCTGATGAACGTTAATCGAATCAAAACACAGATGAGGACGGAAGTTGCCCAACTTTCCTGTTTCCCCCTGTTTACAGGCTGCTCTCGGAAAACAGAATGAGCTTTGATTCGGTCTGACGATTTTCTCCCCATATTCATGTTGTGGCTTACCAAAAAATTGAAAGATTGAAATAAGCGAAAAGTTCAACTGTTTTCTAGCTAAATTAATATCTAAGTCAAACATTAAATCACAATACATAATATACAGGTTCTTTCACGAGGAACCTCACCCATATTTATACGGGAAACTACTGAACGTATTTTCATGAAATTCAGCACTTATAAGTATTTCACGATGCTGATGAAATCTAAAATATTTTCAAGGCATGAGCACCTCCGGTTTTTCCGGAAATGACGTCAACTTCCGTTTTTCAAATTAGAACACCATTTTTTTATTGCAGAAATAGATTCCTTAGAAAATTTCAAGTTATTTTGATGTAACATTTTTCAGTTTTGGTTGGAAAATTCTCTCTGAGCGGGAAAATTCGAAAAAAAAAATCGAAAATAGAGCTCCGCTGAAACAAGAATAACTATCTCGATTGAGATAATCCCAGATCAATCTCGGCATCTTTGAGAGAATTTTGAGGATTCACACGAAAATATGCAAGAACTGTAATTTCGTTGTTCTCATCTTCTTCTACACTTTTTTCTCTGTGTATAGTTTTCTTAACGAAAGATCCGACATTTCTCAAGTTTGTCATGGTTCTGTTAATGGTATCTCTCGTTGGTCTGGACTCTGGGTCGGTCAGGAAACCTCTCAATGAACAGTCGAATCGTTCTATCTACAACTTTATTACATTCTCCATGAAGTAGAATGAGATTTAAATAATCTTCATTGGTAAAATTAGGCATTGTGATCGATTTTATAACTCAATACGAATTATCACCAAATTAATAGTAAACACAAAATGCTACTGAATAAAGAGGAATTTGGCAGATGTGATTAATGATATCTATCATTGAAAAAAGAATGTAAAACATGGTAAGTTTTTGCATATGGTTCATAAGGAATTATTTATTTATCACTGGAGAGAAAACCGATGGCCGATTAGTTGAAATAAAGAGGTTTCCGATACAAATTCGAATCCAAATTCGCCATCTATTTAGGAACAACCTGTAACTTTTTTCTCTTGCATATTAGGGTAGTAAAATCTAAAACATGGTTTAAGTAACAGTTCCTGAAAATTTCATCTTTTTGGCGTGAAGGGAAAAGAAATAGCTGAAAATTCAAGACGAAAAACAGTTTTTTGTGAATAACTCAGAAAATATCCACTTTAGGGCAAGGGTGTGATGCATACACTCACATTATTTTTCAACGTAGATTCAATATCTGCCATAAAAAAATGGGGTTCTAATTTGAAAAAATTGATTTCTCACGATTTTGTCATCCCTAACTTTGAAAGCGATTTTTTCACCCCCTGTATCATAAATCGCGATTTCGATTTTCAAAGTGGATACATCTATCTTACATCTTGAAAAATCCCAAAAATGAAAATTTTCCATCCAAAAACCTCGAAGTTATTCTTGTTTCAGCGGAGCTCTATTTTCGATTTTTTTTTCGAATTTTCCCGCTCAGAGAGAATTTTCCAACCAAAACTGAAAAATGTTACATCAAAATAACTTGAAATTTTCTAAGGAATCTATTTCTGCAATAAAAAAATGGTGTTCTAATTTGAAAAACGGAAGTTGACGTCATTTCCGGAAAAACCGGAGGTGCTCATGCCTTGAAAATATTTTAGATTTCATCAGCATCGTGAAATACTTATAAGTGCTGAATTTCATGAAAATACGTTCAGTAGTTTCCCGTATAAATATGGGTGAGGTTCCTCGTGAAAGACCCTGTATAACTTTCACTGATTGCTTGCACAGATCAATTATGTTTTGAAAATATTTCAACGCAATTTTTTTGACAACACTTTGAGAAAATTGAATTGTTCACTGATCTCATTGATGTCCATTTAAATTATTATGGATAACAAAATTAAAAGGTACCTATAATTTTTCTTTAGTTATACTTTTTTATAACGTGATGGATTTGAATACCTACATAGCATCTTCGCAAATCTTATCCCGGCGCATGCAGCAATACTCTTATTCCATTTAACATTGTAGCACCACTCTTCACAGTTGACAGTTCACACCGGAGATTGGATTGCAGTTTACAAGTTACCAACTATAACTTAGGTCTTTAGGAGGTATATTCTGTTATCCCATTGAATTAAACCATCTACCTCGTATGTCAAAGTCATGTTCCATCAACGAATTATAACGGATAAATGGAGATTCGCCATTGACAAATATGAGGAATTTGATGGATTGGTTGCAAACGTATTTGTGGATTGCTTGTTTGACAATGCCCGGTTATTTCCACTTGATCGAGGTGTACACAATTAGAAATTTCGAATTTCCAAGTATTTTGCCCAGCTTTGATTGCTGAAATGCGCGAGGACAGCACTGAGTATTTCGGTTTTCTCATTGTCATGTAAAAAACAGGATTTATTTTGTTACCAGCCACGACTGAATATGTGCTTTACGTCTGTATCTATATAACCTCTTTTTTTACAGGTACCACTCATAATAAAATGTGAAACTGATTCTCAAACATATCAATCTTCTATATACACTGCGCAAAAAAATTAACGCACATTGTGGAAATCTCAAATATATTATACAACTGAAGGTGTTCTCAATGATAATTATTTTTATCAGAATTATGCATGCATATATGTTATCCACTTTCAACGTTTTTCTTCAATATAGATGTTTTCTCCTAGCGGGAATAAAAAAAGATGATATCAGATTTTGAATGTATTGGCTACATTCTAAAATCAGTTGTTCTCGATCAATTCTAGTGATCAATAGTTTTTCTTTCGTTTGATTTTCTACACTCGATCGCTATGCAACGCGAAACACTCAATTTGACCCAAGTGGAATGTGCCCAAGCGGTAGTTTTGCGAGAAGAAGGGTGGACATACACAAGAATTGCAGAAAGGTTTGGAGTTTCCCATACAAGTGTGTCCAGAATGTTGCAGCGATTCAGGGAGACAGGTATGAATGTCCGAAGACAACCGCCATTCAAGAACGTTACTTGAGAGTTTCTTCGTTGAGACAGCGGCTTGCAACCGCTCGCCTCCTTCAAAATCAGCTTGAGCAAACTCATGAGGTGCAAATTAGCACTCAGACAATAAGAAATCGCATCAGAGAATATGAGGCCGATTGGAAAAGAGTTCTCTTCACAGATGAGTCTAGATTCTGCCTCTACCATTGTGATCGACGTTCCCTTGTTTACAGACGTCCACATGAAAGATATGCTCAGTGCAATTTCCTGAATATTATTGGTTTCGGGGGAGGATCGATTATGGTATAGGGTGGAATATCTTTGACTGCTCGCACAGACCTAGTAGTCGTTGATAATGGAGCTATGAATGCTGATAAGTATATAAGGAACATTCTTGAAGAGCATGTAGTGCCATTTGCCCCATACATTGGTGAAAATTTCATTTTTATGGACGATAATGCCAGACCCCATCGTGCGCGCATCGTTCAGGAGTACCTTGAAGAGGTTGAAGTCTCTCGAATGGAATGGCCAGCAAGAAGTCCAGATCTCAATCCGATTGAGCAGGTTTGGGACAACCTCAATAGAAGGCTGAGAAGTTCAGAAAATCATCCAGCTACTCTTAATGACTTAGGAATCAAACTCGGAGAAATCTGGGAAGGATTAGATCAGAACATTTTAAGATCACTCATTTTGAGTATGAATCGTTGCCGAGCTGTAATTAACGCAAGGGGTGGAAATAAAAAGTATTAAATCACTTATCACTCTTATCAGCATTTCAGTACTTCGAAAATTGTTCATTTTTCTTCTTTCACATAAGATTCGGTGAAATCCTGAATTTTTCTTCCATTTAATGTGTCTTGTTTCGTTCAAAACCTTCCCGAGAAAAACATAAAAAATAAGTTATAACGTCAATGTAGAGTTAACTTTCATTAAAATTGAGATTTTCAGAATGTGCGTTAATTTTTTTGCGCAGTGTATTTACCTTATAAAATACCGGGTTTGTTGGAAAATACTGTTCAAAGAATATCACAATTAAATCTGATCATGTCCCAAGTTCGACACCCATTCTTGAGTGGTGAATACCTACATCGTATACATACTCCAGTTAAAGAATTTACTATGAGCTCTTTGAATGGTCCGTTCATTGAGGGAGTCAAGTGTTCATTCACAAACTCGTCTGAATGGAACCGTCCATTTCTTTCTAATGACCTAACTAGCATCAAATTTCGTTGATGGATGCCGATTCTTTGAGAATCTTCACAACGAGCATCGACCAGGTGTTGTTCCCGATAAAGTCAATCCTCGCACCAACAATAAACGTCAATTTCATGCCGGCGAATTTTTTGGTACACTACAATGCGTAACACGTAGATTTGTATGTCTTTTCATGTCCCCTTTTGGTCGTAGAAGTGGCCCCTCGAGTAGGTAGATGGCTGTGAATGAAGTGCGCTCATTCATGGGCGTTTTCGGGCATAATATGCAATAATTTGCCGCAAATCTCTTTTCTGTTGTCGAGGCGCGTCTAATTCGCGAAGCGGTTTCGATAGTTCGGTGGTAAAACTCCCCTAGTTCGATTATTGTGATGGTCTTGAAAGTCGGTTTTTATGTAGCACACTTCAAACTTCTTTTATTTTTCGAGGACCACCGTCATGTTTACTGCTTGCCACCACTGTTTAACGGTTTCTCAGAAGATTTCGAAATGAGGCTGAGAAGTAGGTACGGAAACTTTTCAAATTCGCTAGAAACTCGATTGGCTATGATCGAAAAGTACCAGGAAATTGTTACCAGACAATTTTCTTCGTTCTGTCGCATTTTAAAATGAATTATTCTGCTGAGCAAAAGGTTATTTCGAAATTTTGAGTAGCACACGAAATTTCGAGCGCCGAATCGCTTGAAATGTTGCAGAAAGTCTTTTGGAGCTCTGCTCTATCAAAAACCAGAGTGCTATAAATAGTTCAAGAGTGATCTTGAAATGTGCGAAGATCTGCCTTGCTCCGGACGGCCGTCGACACCAAATAGCAAAAAAACTTCGAAATATAAACTATAAAGAAGGCTAGGAGGAATAGCCAGTAGCGGTACGCTTAGTACGCTGCAGCGTAGGGCCCCGAAGTCCATAGGGGCCCCCGGCGATCGAATTCCAATGTTGACAATTACATCATAATTCAATAAAGGACCCCGCACTTTTTCTATGGCAAATGGCGTTCCGTCAAATTTTCTAAAATTTTGGCATAATGTAGTACTCGACCAACTGATCAAAAGTGTCCATGGCCCCAACTCAATCCTATGACTAGTTTTCGAGATACAGGGCGTTGAAGTTGAGAATTACCCACTTTTACTACGCCCGTATCTCGGAACAGAATCGAATGAACTTCAATTTTTCTCAAGAAACATTTCATTACATCCCCAAGGAGCAACCATATAGAGGAATATGACCGATAATCGTTACGAATACAGGGTCATCCATAATTCAATGCATGCCCGATTTTGAAAGTATAAAATATGTCAGTTTCAGAGCGAGACCGTTCACAAAATGAACTATTACACAAGATATGTTGTTGTTACATCGAAAAAGTCTGAAATACCCAGAATTCATACTAGGTGATCCATTATTATAGAAACTATTCTCAAGGAGGGTTAAATGGACACCCTGTATTTATGGGTTGATTCAAGGTGTTTGTTTAATTTTTTTAGAACATATCATCATGGACTTCAAAGAATACAGGGTGATTCAGTCATGAAATGAACTTTGAACCTCACGAAAATACCCAAAAACCACCTTTTTTTTTCATCATCCTGTATTTCAAGATCAACTCCGAAGAAGTGGGAATTTTCTTTCACCATTGTACCTGATATAAAAACATCAATACGGCCGAGAGTTTTTATCCACTTCCTATGAGCAGATTTTTTTTTATGTAATATGAAATATTCTTATTCCAGCATAACAAAAAATCTGGTCATAGGAAGTGGATAAAAACTCTCAGCCGTATTGATGTTTTTATATCAAGTACAGTGGTGAAAGAAAACTCCCACCTCGTCGGAGTTAATCTTGAAATACAGGGTGATGAAAAAAAAAGGTGGTTTTTGGGTATTTTCGTTAGGTTCAAAGTACATTTCATGACTGAATCACCCTGTATTCTTTGAAGTCCATGATGATATGTTCTAAAAAAATTAAACAAACACCTTGTATCAACCCATAAATACAGGGTGTCCATTTAACCCTCCTTGAGAATATTTTCTATAATAATGGATCACCCAGTATGAATTCTGGGTATTTCAGACTTTTTCGATGTAACAACAACATATCTTGTGTAATAGTTCATTTTGTGAACGGTCTCGCTCTGAAACTGACATATTTTATACTTTCAAAATCGGGCATGCATTGAATTATGGATGACCCTGTATTCGTAACGATTTTCGGTCATATTCCTCTATATGGTTGCTCCTTGGGGATGTAATGAAAGGTTTCTTGAGAAAAATTGAAGTTCATTCGATTCTGTTCCGAGATACGGGCGTAGTAAAAGTGGGTAATTCTCAACTTCAACGCCCTGTATCTCGAAAACTAGTCATAGGATTGAGTTGGGGCCATGGACACTTTTGATCAGTAGGTCGAGTACTACATTATACCGAAATTTTAGAAAATTTGACGGAACGCCATTTGCCATAGAAAAAGTGCGGGGTCCTTTGTCGGCATTTCCTCTAAAAATCTAGGAATGTGCTACAGAACGGCCGACCAGATGTTGATTCGTTTAGGGGTGTAAAGTGAAAAATACTTGTGCAGAAGTTCTTATGTTTGCATAATTTTTTCTCACATTCATTTCACAAGATTCGAAAACAAGCTACAAATTATATTTTCTTCGTAAATTCAGATTTAGATTACTGATCTCCATCAAAAATAGTTAGTCTGACCAAGACAGCTATAAGCTAATCTGTCTGTATGAAAATACCAAAAAAAACCGAACACTCACCGCTCAGATCTGGAAATCTCGGATTCGGAAAATACATCCCAGTCCTCGCCATCAACCATTCCAGCTGCATGGGATGTAGTTGACCATGCGAAGCGGTCACCTGGACCTTCTGCCCTTCCATGCCGTAAAAAGCCGACGTAGATCCAGGCTGCCCGGGCTGAAGATGGTACCCGTAAAAACCGCCCCCATTCGGAGAAGTGGCGGCGGGGTGGAAATGGTTCAACAGTCCAGGTCGCGGTACGAAACCCGCGGTGTTTTGCGGCACTTCCTCACTTCCTGGTGATATCGGGGGACTCGGACTCCTCGTGGAATTCGACGGCGACAGACTGCGAGAGGTGTCCGTCGGACTTATGGCCCTTTCCGAGTCGCTCTTGGACAGCAACGCGTCTATGCAGAAGGAACTCTTGCTCTCGTGTATTTTGGTCTCTGTAGAAATTATTCTTCTTAAATTGTTATTTTCGTTAGCGTTAACATAAAAAAGAATGTAGGCTTGCTTCATTTGCTTGTGCTCATCATTGAACGCAACTTTGTATGTATGTATGTAGTAGGTAGTTCGTTCTTCGATGGTCTTGAGATTATTTTGAAAATTTAGATTCTATGATGAGAGAAATTCATTGATTTCCATATTTTATGTGCGGAACAAATGCGAACTTATTGCTTTGGTATTTGAATTAGTAGAAAGCTGAAATTTTGCGGATATGCCTACATAGTTAACTGACATCCTGTGTATGAATTGTAGCTACAAAAGTATAAAAGGTCGTCTAATTTTTTTTTTATAATTCATTCTTTCGCTGTAAATACTCTATTTTGTATCTCTAGGGTTTTTATAGTACAGGGTGACTGGTGACGTAAGGGACAACGGCTAAGTGGAGATAGAGGACCTCAAACTGAATGAGAATTTGGGTTTCAAATGTCCCATAAGGGTATTCGTTTCGGGGATCTAGGGTGATTTATGAAAAAATGCTAAATCTATGAACTCCCATATCTTCGTTAATATTATATGTTTTTCGCTGATATTTTACATGTTTGTTTATACAGGCATTCTCTGTCAGCATAAGAAAAAAAAATTGAAAAAATTGCTGGCCCGTACACAAAAATTTCAATTTACATGTCAAGTGAGAAATATCACACGGTATATGAGATGAAATAAAATCAAATAGAAATTTGGAAAGAGGGAAAAAAACTTATGAAATATCTGTTTTTTGTTTGAATGGCACAATTTTCTTTCGTTTCTATGATATGTTGAAGTAAGAATATTACAATATTTTTATATTCCCATCACGAAAAATAATATTCTTGATAAAACAAAAACAGAGCTGTTCTGAATAGGGAGTTTCCTGACAGGTGGATTGGTCGGGGAGGTTCTAGGAATTGGCCTGCTAGATCACCCGATCTAACTCCTATGGGGTCATCTTAAGGATACGGTGTATAAAGAAACAATAACAAGCCGTGAATATTTGAAGAGCAGAATAACTGAAGCATGCGAAGAAATTAAAACAAATATTCCTCTGATTAGAAAAGCTGTGCTTCATTTGTTCAAGAGAGCCAATAAATGTATGGAAGTGAACGGCCCTCATTTCGAACATTTGCTTACTTGATTTTTTATGAATTATATTTGCGACTTCTTCTATTTTTGTGTTTGAGTATCCAACTCTTTCATCATCAAGCCATCTACAACAAATTTTATATTGAAATTTTATATGGCATCGAATTATTAATTGAAGAAAATAGATTTCAAGATTTGAAGGAATATTTTGATGCCAGGCTCATTCTAGCGCCTCGAATTCAAGGTTTTTTCTATCAGTAGTACTAATTTTCATGATTTGAATATAAAAATATTGTAATATTCTTACTTCAACACATCATAGAAACGAAAGAAAATTTGTGCCATTCAAACAAAAAACAGATATTTCATCAGTTTTTTTCCCTCTTTCCAAATTTCCATTTGATTTTATTTTATTTCATATACCGTGTGATATTTCTCACTTGACATGTAAATTGAAATTTTTAAGTACGGGCCAGCAATTTTTTCAATTTTTTTTTCTTATGCTGACAGAGAATGCCTGTATGAACAAACATGTAAAATATCAGCGAAAAACATATCATATTAACGAAGATATGGGAGTTCATAGATTTAGCATTTTTTCATAAATCACCCTATATCTCCGAAACGAATACCCTTATGGGACATTTGAAACCCAAATTCTCATTCAGTTTGAGGTCCTCTATCTCCACTTAGCCGTTGTCCCTTACGTCACCAGTCACCCTGTATATAAAGCATTTTTTTCTCGAGCGAGTTGAGTCGAAGATTCCAGATTAGCCAACTCGAATTTTCTGCGCTTAAATCGCAGTTCGAAAGAGCTCAAAAATGAAATACCAATTATGAAATTAATACGGATGTCCATGAATTTACCTTGGGGATGGTAAGAGTCTCTGGACTGCAACAGGTTCGATTGTTCGTCTCCAAAGTGCGACATGTTCATGTTGAATTCACTAGTCACTCTCTTTTACTAAGTCTCAAAGATTCAACATCACAGTCACGGGGGTGTCAACGGTGCATCAGCGATGTCATTAGGTACACTGGCGCGCGAGTGGTGGTGACAACCGTGTGTGAAACGGGTCGTTGATAAACTAAACGATTTCAAATGTATTATCTCGATAATATCGGACATTACAGCAACATTAGACGATACATTACACTCGAACAACACGCGCTGCCTTCACTTCTAATTTCTCGCCGTGCGATTGGAGGGTTCGGCAGGAAACTCCGCCTCCATCCCCTGCGTGCGATCGTGTTGCCGAGCAACCCCCTTCGGACGGTCGGGCTATTGTAGACCGTAAGTGTAGGTGTCGTAGAGGCGATTCAGGTCTATGGTAATATTGCGAATTTTCTAGTTGATGCTGGGAATCATTCGTAGCTATTTGAAGTGCTCTATTGTAACGAAATTTGTCAAATTACACGCTCATCTCGTCGCTTGAATTTCGAAAAGTACGGATTGTTATTGACTCGCCGACTGGTCACTTAGACAGAACCATATACAGGTTGGCCAACTCGGTTCTTTCCAAAGGAAAACACTCTTTCCAGTTATTTTTTCACTACACCATCTCATCAGCAGGGTAAATGAATCAACCAAAAAAATTCTATTTCCCTTTACATAAATATATTTAAAATCGGAATCGAGTATCAATTACTGAGGAACATTTAATATTTACCTTCGCCAACAAACGAGGAGCTAATGGCTCAGGTTATGTTTGTTTACGTGACCAAGTGGCAGAGACTTTCGACGACGGACAACTGTTCTCCATTCGAAAATCGATTCTTAGCCAGTTTCCAATTTTTCAAAGTCATCTCTTTGACAAACATAAACATAATCATGGGCGTTCATCAAAGGTTCAGTTCCAATTCAAAACCTACTTTCTTAGGGACATATAAGTGTTGACTTATTTTCCAAACTTACTCAGTATATTATGTAGGTAGGTAATTCCTTCCCTCAAATAAATGGCTGACCACATAATATACACTACTGAAAAAAATTAAAGGATCAAAAAAAAATTCCAAATTTTTCGGCAATTTTCATCATGCCGTAACTTTAAGAGGAATGGTCGTACAAGGAATTCAAAAAAAGGAAATTGTAGCTCCAAGTGTCTAGTTTTTGGATTAGAACTTCAAAAATTTTAAGTTTCAGTGGTTTTCGAGTAATGATAGAAAAATCAGCAAAAAAAAAATTCTCAAAATTTTACCACTTTTTTTTTCTTGTCTACGAGCGTGGTGATTTTATTTTTGCATAATCGTTATAATGATGGGATACTTTGTTAATTCAGTTTTAATGTATTTTTTTATTGACCTCAATACGTCCACTTTTTTTTTAAATATATGAACTATCTGCAATTAAAATGTGGAAAAAGCTCGAGAAAATTCTTTTTTGCCTTTTTTAAAGATTACGAGCTTCTCAGAGCAAAAAACGTGATCCTTATTTTTTTTCAAAAATTCAATCGAGTCAAACAAAAAAACGGCTCGCTGAATTGAGTTGGCTCTTCGTAAGGTTTTTATCAACATATTGAACTGTGAAAGTCATAATTAACATTATTGGTTTCCTCAACATTTTCGATCCAGCGGTAGATTTTCCAAGAAACCACCAAAAGCCCTTTTTTTGTTAAATTTTCATATTGATGCGACATTAAGAAAAAAAAATTTCTATGAATAAGCAATGGTTGTTCATTAATGGGAGTTCATTTAAGGTCTTGAAACCCCCCTTCTGTGCGATCCTTGGTTGCTGAGAAATCGATAATCAAAGATAAATGGATCCTTTTCCATTTGAAGACCGATATCTCGGCGAGAAGTGGACGTATTGAGGTCAATAAAAAAATACATTAAAACTGAATTAACAAAGTATCCCATCATTATAACGATTATGCAAAAATAAAATTACCACGCTCGTAGACAAGAAAAAAAAAGTGGTATAATTTTGAGAATTTTTTTGTTGCTGATTTTTCTATCATTACTCGAAAACCACTTGAACTTAAAATTTTTGAAGTTCAAATCCAAAAACTAGACACTTGGAGCTACAATTTCCTTTTTTTGAATTCCTTGTACGACCATTCCTCTCAAAGTTGCGGCATGTTGAAAATTGCCGAAATATTTGGAATTTTTTTTGATCCTTTAATTTTTTCCAGTAGTGTAGTACCACTTACAATTCTACCAGGAGCATTTTTTAAATTCATACTGGAGATTTAAATTACCTGATGGCATAAAAAAATACCGATTGGATTATTGGTTCTTCTTCATCAGAAACTGTCAATTTCAAGATAATCCTCATTGGATTTCTCGGGAATATGTACTGGAAGAAATAGAATATATAGAATGATACAGGATATAAAAGTGTCGTCATCGTATCATGTCCTTTTGTGATTTTCCAAATAAACATCTCTGATTTTATCATCATCGTCCTCAATAATTCTCGAATACCTACCTTTCATGCGAAATCACTCGAAACCGATGTAAATTCAAGTGTTACAAGCTTAATTGATCGGAAAACAACCATTATATTGTAATTATTCAAAATCCACATATCTGAGAATCTTTATCAAATAATCCAGAAACAATTTGTCGATTATGTCAATCATCTTGGTTAAAAATATACAATGTTATCTACAGTTAACCACGAGACATGAGATTTTTTTTCGTTTCATTACGTTTAATTGTGAATATTTCGCGGAATTTAAGATATAATAAAGTACCTATGTATACATATACCAGTCCAATAGTTATGCAATAATTTTTTACCAAAATTAAGTCTTCCATACCGAAGACAAGGTATAGACAGGAACTTTGCACGGTTTCATCAGAAGAATTTTGAAATCGCGAATATTATTGAGATCAGAACAAAAACCTTATGAAACATCAGAAGTTAGAATTTTGTAAGCATTATTCAGGTGCAATTGCGCCGAAAATATGCTCGATTGTCAAAGAAGCTGAACTACCAAAAATGAAATAATGTTGCTTCTAACAATTAGTCATATTTCTATGTCCAATCTATATCCTGCTGAATGATAGCCGTACAAACTTTTTCAAATCAAACAATAACAACTTACTATACATATTATTATTATTGAACGTGTCAAGAAATGACGACAAGAAAGAGATCGCATGAAATGAACGAAAATATGTTTCCCGTTCCAACTCAGCATTGGCAGAGGAAATCTAAAGGGGGTATAGTTGATACAAAGGTTGGTATTTGAATTTTGAAGGTGTCATAAAATATTTCACTCACATGTTCCAGCGATATTGTGTCAAAGAAGTATTTGTGTAAAAGTTTTCAACACTCCTTCAAGTAACTTTGGATCAACTATTCCGTGCAATTCGCAGGATACAAGATAGTAACCTCAGCAGCAAAACTCTGCCTCCCTGAACAAATATACAGGGTGAGTCTTTGACTTGTACATATATTTTAACTGTAGATTCCTCTCATCAAACGAAACACTTTTTCCCTATACCATTTTTCAAAATTCGGTTTGGTTTGGGAGATGCAGGGTGTCGAAAATCCATGAAAAAACACTTTTTTGTTTATATCTTCGGAACCGTTATTTCGAATGAACTGAATTTTGGTTGAGTTTTTACTCTATTCATGGTGCATATTCCTCAAACCTATTCAATATCTCTACTAGTATAAAAGTTACAGGGTAGTCGACTCATCAATACACGCTTTTTAGCGTGTATTGATGATAAAACCACTTTAAAAAGATAAACGGTTCATATTTTCGAAAGAATCAATCATTTAAGAAACTAAAAGTATTCCTATTTTTTTCAATAAAACGCGTAGTTTTCGAGTTATTTCCAATTTTACCCGGAGAAATTTGACAAAAAGATCATTAATTTCAAGAATAATCTGAATGCGTCTCTGAATTAAATATCATCGAATATTATCCCTTCTCTGGTCTTTAAACGAGTTCACAATGTTGTCACAATATTTATCATCTTTGTCGAGATATTTTAACAATAAAATCCCACAAATGTGGGAGATAAAATTGAACACCAAGGGGATTTAATACGCACAGTTTCTATTGAAAATTCATAGTTACCGGTCCATATTGAAGTTAAATGTCGATGAAATACAAAATTCTGATATGAAATATGAATGGTGAATCACGATACAAACTACTTATTAAATTGAAATTAATGAAAAATAATACGATACCTGATAATCTGTGGCGTTGTTTCTATCTAAACAACATCCTCTTGGAATTTTATAAACTCGACACGGTTGAAATTATATCAATTCACTTCACATAATAATCACATTAGAACAATAATTCACTGAATGTATTCAGAACTTCACATAATGTTTACAGTTTGTTCAGAGACCCTGGTTTGTTATTGTTTACAGTTGGCCTCCAGATAACCAATAATTCGGTTTTCGCTCTACGCATGCGTGGTAAAATTTGGCGGCAAAGTCGATTTATGATGGAAACGGCAGAATTCATAGATATTTTTACCACGGTACACAAATGTATCGTGATTTATATTATGTTTCGTAAAAAATCCTTAACCTCAATGAAAATCTCAGCAAGCTGACAACATCTTCTTGAAATTTCTGTGCAAAAATTCACAGAATCGATACAAATTAGATTAGGTTAGGTTGTTTAATAATAAATCTGAATGAAAAGTCTTTCTTCATGATATTGTTTGGGAATTTCGAGGAAAATATGAACAAGTTATTAGTGTTTACAAACTAATCTGCAGAAAAATTGAAGAAGGAACTTATTTTGGTGGAATAAATGTGGCTTTTTAGTTGCAGATATAATCCGATGAAACTAACTGTTTTTGTTGAAATTATCGTGTTTGCAACATTTTCATTCCAATTAGGTTAGTACTTGAATATTCCCTAAATGTATAAACTCAATTTCTATCGAGAAATATGAACTTTGAATCAATTCCACAGTATCATTTCAGGGACGTAATTAGCACAATTTTTTTTCAAATGGCTATATCTTTTTAACAGAGCCGAATTCGGAAAAATGGAAAATGAAGAAAAGGTTTCTTTTGACCTCAAGAATCTCAGTTAAAATATATGTACAAGTCAAAGACTCACCCTGTATAGTGATCATGAATTTGTTCACAGAACGGGCTGATATTTAGGGATCAAAAAGAATTTTCTAAATAAGTAGGACGAAATATTTCGAAATTACATCTGAAACATGTGAAAAATGAAGGATGGTCGTTGGACAATTAAACATTGATGTTATTATAGCGGCATTGTCTCTATTGTATCACAAAATCATTTTCGACTATCAATTTATCCGTATATTCTTGGGAAAAATAACCTGCCCATGATGAGAAATGAGAAAACAATCAGCGGTACTTAATTACCTCAGACTACTTCAAATCATCAACTGTTTTAAATACATAGCATAGCATGGCCCGTAATGCGATCGTTCTGGGCAAATAAATTAACGTGCTTAATAACAAAGAACCGCTAAAAGCCTGGAAGTACCGATAGCCATGGATAATGAGTAGGTGCTTCGATCTCAAGAACCCGACGATCAATGTTGACAAAGCTTTTCAGTGAATTTTTTCACTTGAATGGAGATGTTGCAGAATATTTATGTTATGCCATATATTCTCAATGCGGTATGTAAGAAGTTTTTTGAAATTACTCCAGCTTTTTCGATGCATGTCTCGCTTACATGGGGTCTATATTTTACAAATTTTGACCCAAGAATGGTTCGTCCGGTCGTTCTAAAGAAGTGATCGGATCTCGTTCGGTTTCCCCTGCTTGGAAATAGGCAAAGTTAAAAATTATACTCGTTGTTCGTTGTCCAGATATTTATGTATATCCATTCACTTTTATTTAATCACATAGGAGGTCATGGTTTCCTTTTCAGGAGTTGGTGCACCTGATGAAAAGCACAGAACATATGATGAAAAGTCAGTGCGCGCACAGAAAATATCGTTGATGACAAAACGACGTTGCCAGATTCTTTGTTTACATCAAAGTAAAAGTATCAAAGATATTCCACATTTTGTTAGGTTTACAAATTGTTCGCAGATTTTTGGTATTTAATCGATATTTGCAGGTGAGTTTTTCGTCGAATATCCAAGATTAACGTATGTTTTTTCGTTTTTAGCACTAGTTTGGAGCGTGAGGACGATTTTCAAGGTCAGGACGAATGTTTACATTTCGAGGTTAAAAGGGTACAGCGGAATTTCGTTGAAAAAGCTGTTATTTGGACAGATATCGCAGTAGATGGATCGGACGGAGCCTTTAGAGGTCGATTAGGATGATATTTTTCAGGTTTTCCAAGAAATTTGGCGATATCTGAGCAGATTTTCAAAAGTTAGGTACCTCACTAATGAGGTGGAACTTAGACCTCATTCTACTATAAGAAACGCCTTTCAAAGGTCGAGATGGTGAAAAATGTATTCTTTAGATTTAGATGTTGTTTGAAGTTTGGACAAACGCAGCCGAGTTTTATATCCCAACATTGATTTTAAAAAAGTTATCAACAAAATAAAATTGACATTATTCTTGATTCTTGTGATTACCCATCAATTCATCTTATATCTTTGGGTTGATTTTTTTAATGAATTCTTGATTAGAATCAACAATTGATGTCGTCAAGTCTCGAACTTTCAGTTCAAGAGGATAATAAACATTAAATCTTCACAAGCATGTATATGAAAATTATGTGAAAGCAATGCAATTTTCTTCCATGGCGAAAAACAATATATTTCAACAGTGATCTTTGTACTTTTCATGCAAATAAATAGAAAAGGAATCCTTTCTATCAATTCATAAAAACGTTAATTATTTTCGTCCATCACATCTTTTCCAATTCATTCATTTTCCGAATAAATTCACATTCTGAGAAATACGCTAAGAATGTAGAAAGGGCAACATACTGTTGACTTGGAACATAAAGATATTTTGAAAAACGTCATAACTTCGATACAGAGTGGAATGTGTCGAATTTCCAAGGCCAGAGTTGTGATTTTATAATTGTGAATGGAGTATACTTATTTCCAATCATTATTTCCCATAGTATTCTCCAAAGATCTGTGATGACAGAATTCGAATTACTGAGACTTTCGTAGAAAGTGAAATGCTGATCAACCGAGTAGGACTAGATGATCACATGTTATGGCCAAATTCTAATAACATAAAGTTCTTTCTCTATTTCAGTATCGTAATGAGTTCATTACAGTACTAAAAACAGTGCTGTAATGAATTCATTACAGCATCGTTTTCAGTAACATTTTTCGTTTTGTGGTTGTCAGCAATGACTTCCGATCCTTTTAAATTTCAGCAGACGTCAATTAGGCAATCCAAACCACGAGGCGCCCTGCCTCCAGATAACCTATAAATTTTCTGACAGGTCGCTGGCTTGCAGTAATTATGAGGAATTTTATTATCTTATGCATTTCATGAGTGAGTTTTTATGATTTCTAATCTAATATCAAAAAGTATCCTGAAGTATCACTGACGAAGAAAATTTCACTCAATTATATGATTACAACTTTTAGTATTGGGAGCCCGAAGAGATTGAAGAGAAAGTATTGGGGAAGGAATATTAATCAGAGCACTGTCCCTGTAACTTCTTTATCCTTTTATATGACATAAATTTAAATGTTCATCAGTTTTACATTTTATATGAACTGAATACTGCTTATTTCAGTGTCTACGAAGACACATTCACTTTAGTTTCTTATCTTCAATATTGTCAAGTCTTGATGACTGCTGACCCAATTTCCTTTTGTTTCCTGATAAGTCACTTAATATGTGTATAATACACCAAGTTACACACACTGGGTGTTCCAAAATATTCAAGAAAATCCTCATAATTTGAACGACTTGCACATCCAACTTTGGCGCACATTTATGGCATTTTTTTATTGAAAATGCACTTAATTTAAATAATTTTCAATGGTCTGATATTCCTAAGAGTAAGATTGACTAGAAATATCAAAAAAATGTCTACATAAAACAATTTTTCAAGCAAATAAACGGTTTTAATGTCTACATGAACAAAGCTAAATTTGGTTTGTTTGACCACCAACTAACCTCAAAAAAATATTTGACAGGTCGTTGGATTGCCTAATTTAGAAACGTCAATTTTCTTATTTCCTAACATACACACCAACTGCCAAGATACAATATGAAAGTAACTAGGACCTATAATTTGAATTTTTTCGTTGAATTTCACAAAATTTGGGTGAAATAGAGAAAATATCGTCTAATACTCGTTGCAGAATGCAATTCCAATACTCATGCGTTCGAAAACTCGCTCCTTCGTCGCTCGTTTTCGAATTTCGCATTCGTATTGGAATAGGAGCCCATTCTGCAACTAGTTTTAGAATATACTATTAAACTCGGTGTTGGTTCAGCCCTTCTGATATTTCGTTGAGAATATTTCTACTACTTCAGGGTTGGAACATAACAAACGTGGAATTATTATCTCTACTTATATGTGATTATGTGGGAATTTGATAATTTCTTCCTAGCCAGCCGAAATTCTTGATAGCAGTCGGGAGAGCCAGTTCCGTAAACGAAAAATGAATCGGCCCAAGTTGACGTTAATAAATTAATTAGCAATCAAATGCGAGAAAAACGGCACGGTCTCATTTAAGATATTTCCCGGGGAAACGGGAAAACGACAAAAAGCGGCGGAGCGAGAGACCGACGTCTCGGCCGTCGGGTAGACAAGGACGGCTGCCCCCCTCGGGGTCGGGAGGGAGGAACGGAGGGTTGTTATAATTAGCACCAGATTAAAGTAATGTCTGGGGACACATTAAACGATTTAGCTCTGTTAATTAAAAGTGTAGCACGGACGCTGCTGCTGAGGGGGGTGGGGGCCGGCGGCGGCGGCCGTTAGACAAATGGCCGCCGACGGGGGCGGATTTCGCCCCGTTATCCTCTCTGCTAAATTCCCCTTTCCGTAAAACGCGCACTGGAATGGTTCGGGATAACTCATATACCGTGAAAATGGATTCACTCACTCGCTGATGTTTGTCTGATTTTGATCCCGATGTGTGAGCAAATTTTGAACTTTATTTAGGACTAGCAGGGCGACCCAGCTTCGCCCGGTGAGAAATTTGTTTCACGCGGCGGTTTCATCTTCAAAACTTCAACCTGCCATATCTTTTGATGTACTCGTTGTAATTGTATGATGTGAAGGGCAATTTCGTTCTAAATTAAATACTGGGGATAAATAACGTATTAGGTTGGATGAGGATCAATACCCAATTCATAAAAACACACTTCCAAATAGTGTATAATTTTGGAAAACATCTGATTACCATAAACAGGTAATAGCAAGTCAATCTTGAGAGATAGATATATGCTATCGCGGACATTTTTGTAGAACTATTTGAGGTACATTTCCGTCATACATTGTATCCACGTAAGTCTTACGGTTTCTGCAGCGCACGTGAAAATAGCTGATTATGGCTGATTTTTTTGTAATTTTTGAAGTTATAGTAGGTATCCTCATTTTTTTTCGGGTGAAAAGTATAGCCTATGTCACTCAGGGATAATGAAGCTTTCTAAGGGTGAAAGAATTTCTGAAATCGGTCCAGTAGTTTTTGAGCCTATTCGTATCAAACAAACAAAAATACAAATCTTTCCTCTTTATAATCTTTATACAGGGTGTAGAAAAAACATGCGGCACAAATTTAGGGGGTTATTCCTTGGCCTATTTTAAGAATATTTGTACCTTAGACAATTTTTCGAAAATCGTTTCATTTCGAAGATACAGGGCTAGATTTGCAAAGAAAAATCTATTTTTTTTTCGAAAAGATACAGCAGATTTCATACGTAGTTGGTTACATTTCCATTATGACATAAATCATTTACTGTTTTTGATAGTTGTCAAAGGTCATTTTCAATTTTCTCTAGTATTTTTATCTGATAATTTTACGTTTGTTAGTAACGTTCTCTAATATGAATCGCTATACGAACGCCGAGATGACTGATATGCATTTTATGTATGGACTTGCTAATGGAAATTCGGTGGAGGCTAAGCGGTTGTACGGTGAACATTTTCCCAATCGTTATGTCCCAGATAGAAAAACCTTCCAAACTATCCATCAACGCCTTAATGAAACAGGCTCATTTAAACGAAGTGGAGGACCAGGTAGGCCAAACACAGTAACAACAGTACAATTAGAAGAAAATGTATTGAACATGGTAGATGAAGATCCAGGTACTTCTACCAGAAAGTTGGCAGATACGTTCAATGTTAATAACAAGACAATTTGGAACATTTTAAAGCGGCAGGGCTTGTATCCATACCACATTCAGCGCGTTCAGGAACTTATTCCTGCTGATTTTCCTCCACGTATTGCATTTTGTCAATGGCTTCTGCAAACTTTGATTCAAATCCCTCAAATACTGATGCTGATTCTGTTTACTGATGAAGCAAATTTCTCAAGAAATTCAATTAGGAACTTTCACAATAACCATGTATCGGCTGATGAAAATCCGCATGCGACACTTGAAGACCGTTTCCAACATCAATGTTCATTAAACGTTTGGGTTGGAATTGTGGGTAACTATCTTATTGGACCGGTATTTCTACCGGGAAGACTTACCGGCGAAATATATCGACACTTTTTGGAAGAAATACTACCTGGGTTTTTAGAGGATGTACCAATGGTAACAAGGATTGCGATGTGGTTTATGCACGATGGTGCACCAGCACATTTTAGTTTGGTTGCTCGTGATTTTTTGAACGCAACATATGAAGATCGCTGGATTGGCCGAGGTGGGCCTCACTTATGGCCTGCTCGATCGCCATACTTAAATCCCTTGGATTTTTTTCTATGGGGCCATTTGAAGTCATTAGTGTACACAACTGCTGTAGAAAATGTAGAAGATTTGAGAAATCGGATAATAGAAGGGTGCAACTCAATAAGAAACACCCCTGGTATTTTTGAAAGAGTTCGGCAGTCAATGAGGAGAAGATTGGATGCATGTATCATAGCTGGGGGTAGTCATTTTCATCAGTATTTGTAATTAAAAATCTTGCAAGTAATAAATATTGTTTTTTTTAATCCACCCCTGTATCTTCGAAATGAAACGATTTTCGAAAAATCGTCTAAGGTACAAATATTCTTAAAATAGTCCAAGGAATAACCCCCTAAATTTGTGCCGCATGTTTTTTCTACACCCTGTATATTATTACGCAATAGTTAAGGTAGCATTCCTTAATAGTAATACGATATAGCTTTTGCCTTTTAGTCAGCATTTTCCATTAGATGGACAGTTCGCTTCGCATTAGAATAATAATTCAATTCATTGTTAACTAGACTTCGAAAGAATAAACTTGCTTCAAAGATTCCTTTGTTTTTTTAAAAAAGTGATTTAAGAGAGGAACAAAATAATTATATAAAAGAAAGATGTTGGTTACACCACTTATAACTCGAGATCGGATGGACTGTTTGTTATGAAACTTCATATATGGATTCGTCTACGGTCTGGTTATTATAAAATACAATAAAGCTTTGAAAAAATCGATGAAAATTTTCATTATACAGGAAATGCTTTTCCTCCTTTTGAGTACGGCCACTAGATGTCGCTACGGTTACAGTTACGCTACCGCTTATTCGTTTGCACTTCATTTGATATTCTCCGCGTCAGATGGCGATATAAACAAATAGTGTGTACCGTGACAATATTCCCTCTATAGTCACTGTAATAGTGTGTAATTTAAGTTACCTACAACTCTACGCTGTGGGGCAAAACCAAAATGACTTAGAGTAGGAGTACAGATGTCTAAAATGATTAGATTTCGTTGAGATATGACTGATATGAGAGAGGTTTCGTTCTCACCAGTTAGGTGGCGATATTCACACATTATGACTGATGATTATTAGTTATTTTTATAGTTTTATTTATTCCAAATAACGTAATCGTGAAGGTACTATATTTGACATTATCACAATTAAATGGGGATGAATTTGTTGAGGCTTTCGTGGCCATCTATTGATGTCATCTGTTCTTTTTTCGAGCATTTCGGTCGTCGTGGTTTGAGATGGTCGAAAAAAAAAGATATGACATCAATTACTGTGTAATTTACATAGGGCTTATAGTACATGTACCATGAAAGGCTATTAACAGATCCAGAAGCGGGAGAATATCACAGTGAATTTTCATCGAAATGTCAAGTAAATCGGACTTTGGCGATGAGTTCCAATCGTGAGATGTCCATTCTCATCTTTTCTCATAATTTTTAAAATGTTTTTGAATTTCTGTTTGGGTAATAAATATATTTGCGGAAATAACTGAATCCAAAATTGCCATTATTAGTGATTGACATATTACGACATATTATTTTTGTGTATCTGTTCTGTGTGATAGCTCATATCCATGGAAACATTCGACAGTTCAAAAATCAGAGAACCAAGCCGTTGATCTCCGATCACCGGTGATTACGATTCGTGAAATCCACCGTAAGTATCATTTAGGCGGAACAAAGTTCGCCGGGCCAGCTAGTATTAGTATAGATAACCTGGTAACTGAAAGAGTAGAGCAGAAAAGGCTCTGGTCTTTTATTTTCTAGTCGTAGGTAAACAAAAGTCCGATCCTTCGACTTTTTCGATACCTACATGTGATTATTTCAGTCGAGCTTGTGCAGAAGACTCTTTCTCGCGTATTCTTTTCGTCCACGACAATTTTTTCTTCTTTTCACGAAGTAAGTGCATGCAGACGATCGAATTGGTTTCAATAAATCATGACCGTCTACTAAACAAAAGCTAATTTTGGTGGCGTTTCATCGACAACAAAGTACACAAAATGATAATAAAATACGAGTGGGTAAAGTGGAGTGAAATTGGCCAATTAAAATAATTTCTAGGTGACAGATGCACGGAGGCAGCAAACATGCCAGCAACAACGCACATCATATGCTACTGTGCACATAAATGGGCGTACCAAAAAAGTTCTGGATTGCCCGTACCGCACTTTGTCGAAATTAATTCTTCGGCCAACTATCCCTATCGATAATTGATAAAGCGTCTGTTAAATAACACTTAGGTTTTAATATACCCGTCCATTATCGATGGGGCTAAGCGCGAGTTGTTGCCCAGAATTATAACAAAACAAATAACCGACAATCGATGTTTACCCACAATATTCCCGGTAATATATGGCGCGTATATTCTTCGCATTTCCCGTGAGATCCCCTGATTTATTGCTTTTACAGGTGATGCATAAAACACTCGTGATTTTATGGAGTCGATTCTGATCCAAATGCAGTGCAGGTCGTTTAAGGAATGAAGTTTAATCGAATGAGCCAATTCAGTAACTTTGGTGGCTATCTGGGAAAATGATAATTCGGCAGAATTACCATAACATGTTGGAAAATTTCGCGTATTTTGAGAATTTTTTTTCTCTCGGATCTCCACCAAAGTTGCTGGATTTACTAATTCGAGGGCGCAGATTAAGAATATGTAATCAGATATTTTTCATGAAATATAGTTTTCGAGTAATGACCATCAGAAAATTCTAAAATTTACGCAAATTTTCCACAAAAAGTTGAACATTTCCTGAAGTATCAAACCTAGGAAGGAACTACATAATTACATACTCGCAATCTACGACCTCAAATTAGTGAATACAGTAACTTTGGTTGCTATCTGAGAACATGATAATTCGGCAAAATGTCAATATTTCGGAAAATTACGCGCATTCTGAGAAAAAAATTCTCGGATGACCACTAAGGTTGCTGGATTTACTAATTTGAGGGCCTAGAATCCTAAATTAAGAATATGCAATCAGATATTTTTTATAAAATTAGTTTTCGAGTAATGACCATCAAAAAATCCAAAATTTTCGACTGTCACGAAAAATGTTGTAACATTCCAAGGTTTGTAATCGTAGGAACATTATGAAAAAGAGAAAAGGGGCAACCCTGCTCTGAAGAGCTGAGGGTAGAATTACGTTAAAGGGGGTTTTATACTTATATTTTTGGCTTGTGATGTGATCGTCTAGATTGGTAGAACTCTATGTTATGTCGTAGTAATTCATATTCGTAATAACTCAGATTAGTGAAATATAGGATGGGAAATAATGAGGTAAAATAGATAAATAATACACAAGATTGGACATAAAGATGGAACAAAGAGCCTTTATTCGTCCAGCATCATAGTTCGAGGAACCATAGCCTATGAAGGAAAAACGAACGAGAATCAATTGAAACTCAAAGCAAAAAACCTTCTAGCATTACATATGATATGTTTACAAACCATAGAACAATTATTAACAAGACGAGCACTGGTGATATGTACAATATGGAGCTTCCTATACTCGGGTAAGGTTATTACTGTTAATTGTGATAAAAAGCAGAATCCAATACATCCAAAGTTATCCAAAGGTTATAGGCATATAGAGTGTGTCACCTGATTATTAATGAAATTCATAAGCAGTATCCTTGTAGTTCCTAGTGTGAGAATCCTTCCTTCCAAGTATTACGTGCGAGATCATAGCAGTCGCGTTGGTTTGGAAGTGACGATAAACTCTTTATATTTCCTGTTAACTGATGAACGGTGGAACCAGATCGAAGCAATCCTTCACTTGCCTGGCTCGCCATGGCCCGAAGACGAGGCTATGTTTACTGGAGACGTTCGTTATAGAACTTCCAGAGGAAGTCTCACTGATGCCACTGTTGTGGGGGATGTTTTCCTTGGCACAGATGATATAAACAGTTTATCCTAGGCCTCCAAACCAGTGATTATTGTACTTAAAATATTATACTAAAGCAACAACTCCAAATGCCTATACCATAGTGTCGAGTGAATAGTTTAATGTGCAGTAGACCTTACGAACAGTATAAGAATATTCCAAATGAGTTAGTAGCAGAACAGAGTTCCACAATATTCAATAGAAATGCAATAATAAAATAGAACAAGCTTACATGAGATTAAATCCTGTGAAATGAAACAGTTATTTAAATGGAGATCGTGTACATACCAGATAACAAAGAAGCGTCTTTAAAATATACTAAAATGGCGGATTCCTAGAAGAGGAACCCCATTTCAAAGGGACACTATTGTGAAACAGAATGAAAGTGAAAAAAGACAGCCGCCGAGTTAAAAAGTGAACTCAAAAGTGGCTCCTCCATTCGTTGTCGTTTCGGAGGTTAGTTCCTCTTCCACAGAATCGTATTTCTGCGATGGTCACAAAAGAACAAGTTTACTTCATGGTGGA
This sequence comes from Adalia decempunctata, assembly GCA_951802165.1. Classification (NCBI taxonomy): domain Eukaryota; kingdom Metazoa; phylum Arthropoda; class Insecta; order Coleoptera; family Coccinellidae; genus Adalia; species Adalia decempunctata. The sequence continues at coordinate 177,456 of OX637705.1, forward strand.
TCTTCGATATGATAAAAATCTCCTATTTATAAAGATGCGAATTGCCTAAAGTATTGATTGAAGTCGTACTAATATTCATCATTCATAGAATTATAAAATAATATCAAATAAGTTCATTTAACGTAGTTCCACGTTTCGACAATAGACGTTGCAAAGTTGAGATTTTGATGACCTTATCGTTTTTCAGCACAACACCTTCAATATTACTTTCTTAATACAAAGGGCAAGGAAAAATGCCCCCCCTGAGAAGAATTTCTGCGGGCGCCTATGGGTATATACATGGACAAGATTCGGGTATAGGCATAAAGTGATTACTTAGAGGAAGAAGGACGATTTTATAGACGTAGAGGAACTGTACACATTGTGGAAATATAATTTCCGACACCAAAATATGAAGATGGGATAACTGGAATAGGATATACAATTTTTGTAGGCACAAAATCTTTCAATAGACATTTTCTGAGCATTCACGCGATTCAAATATATTGGATGTAGTTTCTGAAAAATAACAACCTGAACCAACAACTGCTATTGACACATGTCACTGATGGGAAAATAAACTTAATAGAAAAGTAATTTGCAAATAATATAGGCCTTATCGCCCTTCCGATATACATTCGTGTTTGTGTATATTTGAATCCGCGTTTTCAAGGTGAAATGATTGCATTTTTTTCAGTTTTTCAGATTTCTCAGGAACACATCAAATAATATTGTTGTTGGCAGAATTCCAGGGATTCGACATACATTGAAAAATCGTGTTTAATCTGATAACTTCTTTTTCCTTCTGAGTCAACTGGGCATTCTCGATGGGCCCTTAATTCATTCAAATGTTATTGACTTGCGATTATTTTCCGTTTATGCATTATACAGGGAGGTTCACTTTTCATCAAGAGTAATTTTTTCAACTAATGTTTCCAATTCAAATTGCTATTTCCGATTAAAATACAAATTTGCTATGCAACTAAGGCAGATAAAAAAAATTTATTATACCTACATTTTCCAGATTCCAGGAACCGTGAGGCGAATTATAGTACAATTTCGAGTACCTACCTAAATACATACCTAATCATCTTCTCTTGAAACAAGTGTAACTTTTTGCGATATGAATTTCAAATCTAGAGTATTCCTGGTTTTTCGTCGTGGTCCAATAATAATTTCTGCAACAACTGCGGTAGGCATTCTAGGTAACTCGATCGGAGATACTTATTACTCCAAAGTCGGGGTACCTACAACCTCAAGATTCGAAAAAACAAAATCTTGTATCGGAAAAACATAATTCTGTAAATGCTCATCATCAAAGCGAAAATTTTCCGGCAGGTGAGTCCGCATTCAAAATGGTCCTTTTTCGATTTTTCACTGCAGAAATGGCCGTTCCGCCTCTCTGCCGAAGCCAAATTTGTCCCAGATTAAAATTGCCATGTCCCCTAAGGGCCATTAAGAGCGTCCTTCACCCCTTCACGCCACCACAGACGAAAACTGTAATTAACCAACCCTCCAGACCCTCGTTAGGTATTATATGAAGCCTCGTTTCCGTTTGCGGCACCAGTGTGTACTGCACTTTACTGGCAGGTAGATGATGGATAAATTTATTTTATAGTGTGTTGTTGGTTAGTGCGCGGATTCAGTGCAACTGATGGACCTGATGGTGGATCGGATTAGATGTTCGATTCGGAAAAACAGAACTGTTTGTGGATAATAGTCGGACGTTCGATCTTACACCCCATTTCGTAAACCAATATTTTGTCGCCAACCCCAGCTAAAAACATATTATTATTATCATTGAACAATAGGTAATAGTGGAGGTAATACCTATGCACTTAATATACACTGCGCAAAAAAAATAACGCACATTCTGAAAATCTCAATTTTAATGAAAGTTAACTCTACATTGACTTTATAACTTATTTTTTATGTTCTCTCGGGAAGGTTTTGAACGAAACAAGACACATTAAATGGAAGAAAAATTCAGAATTTCACCGAATCTTATGTGAAAGAAGAGAAATGAACAATTTTCAAAATACTGAAATGCTGATAAGTGATTTAATACTTGGTATTTCCACCCCTTGCGTTAATTACAGCTAGGCAACGACGGTTCATACTCAAAATGAGTGATCTTAAAATGTTCTGATCTAATCCTTCCCAGATTTCTCCGAGTTGGATTCCTAAGTTATTTAGAGTAGCTGGATGATTTTCTGAACTTCTCAGCCTTCTATTGAGGTTGTCCCGAACCTGCTCAATCGGATTGAGATCTGGACTTCTTGCTGGCCATTCCATTCGAGAGACTTCAACCTCTTCAAGTAATCCTGAACGATGCGCGCACGATGGGGTCTGTCCATAAAAATGAAATTTTCACCAATGTATGGGGCAAATGGCACTACATGCTCTTCAAGAATGTTCCTTATATACTTATCAGCATTCATGGCTCCATTATCAACGACCACTAGGTCTGTGAAAGCAGTCAAAGATATTCCACTCATACCATAATCGATCCTCCCCCGAAACCAGTGGTATTCAGGAAATTGCACTGAGCATATCTTTCATGTGAACGTCTGTATACAAGGGAACGTCGATCACAATGGTAGAGGCAGAATCTAGACTCATCTGTGAAGAGAACTCTTTCCCAATCGGCCTCTTCCCAATGGATATGCTCTCTCGCAAAATCCAAACGCGCCCTTCGATGGGCTGGGGTAAGAGCTGGGCCTCTTGCCGCGACACGAGGCCTTAAATCATATTCTCTGAGGTGATTTCTTATTGTCTGAGTGCTAATTGGCACCTCATGAGTTTGCTCAAGCTGCTTTTGAAGGAGGCGAGCGGTTGCAAACCGTTGTCTCAACGAAGAAACTCTCAAGTAACGTTCTTGAATGGCAGTTGTTACCCTTGGTCTACCCTGTCCTGGTCTTCGGACATTCATACCTGTCTCCCTGAATCGCTGCATCATTCTGGATACACTTGTATGGGAAACTCCAAACCTTTCTGCAATTCTTGTGTATGTCCACCCTTCTTCGCGCAAAACTACCCCTTAGGCACATTCCTCTTGGGTCAAATTGCGTGTTTCGCGATCGAGTGTAGAAAATCAAACGAAAGAAAAACTATTGATCACTAGAATTGATCGAGAACAACTGATTTAAGAATGGAGCCAATACATTCAAAATCTGATAATATCATCTGTTTTTATTCCTGCTGGGAGAAAACATCTGTATTGAAGAACAACGTTGAAAGTGGATAACATATGCATGCATAATTCTGATAAAAATAATTATCATTGAGAACACCTTCAGTTGTAGAATAAATTTGAGATTTCCATAATGTGCGTTAATTTTTTTGTGTAGAATCAAAAAATGTACACCATAGAGAAATCTTGGAAAATTTTACGAGCTTCAAGAGAGAGAGAGAGACGGGAATCTTCAAACGGCATCAGAAAAGCTGAAGGCGATGCCCGATTAAAATCGAAGGAACGGCTGAAAGGTTAATTGCGTTGTTTACGGATTGGTTGAAAACTTTCGGATCGCTCTAGATCTTGGCGATTTTGGTCTGGAAGCTCGAATTTATTGCCCCTCCGTCCATTTCGGTACAGTTCGGGAAAAAAGTGGACGGCAAAAAGTCGAGGTCCGCTGATTTTGTTTTAATCAATAAGAACGCGCGAGTGGGCAGCGAACAAACGACGAAGGCCGGATATGGCAAGCCGACCGGATGATCCGGATTAATCAGTCGATTTCGCTCTCCGTTTTCCATTCCGAAGTGGAGGAAAAACACCGCCGCTCGTTAGCGTTTTAGGGTTCCGTCGGAAAGTAAGAGATCGATATCCGTAACAATACTACAATTACGAATTATAAGGGACGCAGCCTACACCAGTCGTTGAATTTACAAATTATCGCGGATCTTCCTAAGGTACAGGGTTGGATCAAGAGATCGTTCCTTCCTATTCGATAATCCTGGAGTTGTCCGCTTGGGGCGCCCCAGTAATCATTCAAAGATCAATAACGATCAATTTTTCGCACTTACAGACCTAATCAATCGGATTTAGGAGCCTATGTAGTGTAACATATCTGAATTTCCTACCCTGCAATGAAATATAATGCACCGTTGCCAGACTCCATGGCTTCCAACTTTGCAACGTCTATTGTCGAAACGTGGAACTACGTTGAATGAACTTATTTGATATTATTTTATAATTCTATGAATGATGAATATAAGTACGACTTCAATCAATACTTTAGGCAATTAGCATCTTTATAAATAGGAGATTTCAATCATATCGAAGATCCACCATGAAGTAAACTTGTTCTTCTGTGACCATCGAAGAAATACGATTCTGTGGCAGAAAAACTAACCTCCAAAACGACAACGAATGGAAGGAGCTCTTTCACTTTTCACTTTAACGCGGCTGCGGTGTGTTTTCACTTTCATTCTGGTTCACAATAGTGTCCCTTTGAAATGGAGTTCCTCTTCTAGGAATCCGCCATTTTAGTATATTTTAAAGACGCTTCTTTGTTATCTGGTATGTACACGATCTCCATTTAAATAACTGTTTCATTTCACAGGATTTGATCTCATGTAAGCTTGTTCTATTTTATTATTGCATTTCTATTGAATATTGTGGAACTCTGTTCTGCTACCAACCCATTTGGAATATTCTTATACTGTTCGTAAGGATTACTGCATATTTAACTATTCACTCGACATCATGGTTTAGGCATTTGGAGTTGTTGCTTTTAGGATAATATTCTACGTACAAATATCACTGGTTTGGAGGCCTAGGGTAAACTGTTTATATCGCCTGTGCTAAGGAAAATATCCCCCACAACAGTGGCCAGTGAAAATTCCTCTGGAAGTTCTATAACGAACGTCTCCAGTAAACCAAGCCTCGCCTTCGGGCCCTTGGCGTACCCGATAAGCAAGGAAAGCTTTGAAGGTGCCATCGTTCATCAGTTAACAGGAAATATAAAGAGTTTATCGTCACTTCCAAACCAACGCGACTGCTATGATCTCACACATAACACTTAGAATGAAGGATTCTCACACTAGGAACTACAAGGATACTGCTTATGAATTTCATTAATAATCAGGTGACACACTCGTTATGCCTATAACCTTTGGATAACTTTAGATGTATTGGATTCTGCTTTTTACCTCAATTGTGCCAGTAATAACCTTACCGGAGTATAGGAAGCTCTATATTGTACATATCACCAGTGCTCGTCTTGTTAATAACTGTTCTATGGATTGTAAACATATCATCTATAATGCTAGAAGGTTTTCTGCTTTGAGTTTCAATTGATTCTCGTTCGTTTTTCCTTCATATGGCTATTGTGCTGAACGAATAAAGGCTCTTGTTCCATCTTTATGTCCAATCTAGTGTATTATTTATCTATTTTACCCCATTATTTCCCATCCTATATTTCACTAATCTGAGTTATTACGAATCTGAATTACTACGACATAACATAGAGTTCTACCAGTGGCGGCTCCTCCATTTGTGCACATGTGCACGTGTACCCCCAAGTAATATCATCACCTAAAGGAATTTATTTTTGTGTTTGACGTAAATGTAACGTTTTCCATTGGGTATTTAATTTTATTTTTAATTTCCGATGTTCCGGTACACGGTTCTGTACTACTGTAGAGTGTAGACTACTATAGAAACAAGAAACAGACGGCGGGCGAACTCACAACAGTCAAAACTTCGAACGCCAACGGTCAATGCAAATACTGCACTATCGAACTGATCCCTCATTGGAGCAGCAGCTACCCTCCGCGTCCCGCACTCCCCGTAACAGTCCATAGTATTTAGCTGGCATAGGTACACATCCAGCATGTGCACGGTCGTCTGTTGCATAGACAAGCTATAGATAGGCAACTCTTAATTCAAATTCTGTTCATTGTGTCTGCGCTATGTATACTCGGTCGTTAGTACTAACAGCTGATATCGGCGTAAAAAACAGACATAGTTTTATGTACCATTTGTATAAAAAAATTTCAAATTTCGAGTTCATTAGATACGATGATTATTTGTATTCCAGAGCAATCACTAAATCTTATAAAAAGCATAAAATGTTGAACACCAGTGATTAAAATCAAAGTATTATATAGGAGTTAAATATTATTCATTTATACATGTTTGTTTATCTACATGAATTAATGTCAAGGCAAATAATAATATTTCACTCAAGAGAACACACAAAAATATTTAATTGGTTGTATTTCGCGCAATTATGGCCGCAAATTTGGGGAATCCGATTAGCATCAGCGTACAATATTCAAAAACAAATTCGGTGACATTAGAAAAAAAAACAGAAATCAAAATTGCCTGTCCTGGTCTATTCAATATTTCGTCTGAATTAGATTTAGCACTCAGGGATCATTTGGATCAATCCACAGCAGTGGCGGCTCGTCAGGGACGGCAGGGTCGGCAGTGCCGACCCTATATATTTTATGTCCAGCCAAAATGTAAATTACTCTTTCTTCTGTTGAATTACTAAATTTATTATAATTATTGTATTTCCAAGACCTGTGTAAATAAAATTCTATAAATCATATTTGTATATCACTGATATATTTCAACTTCTCCCTTGGAAATACGCTCTTCCAATCTCAACGCCGCGCCGTTCAAATCAGTCCGAGAATTGAAATGTGTACGTGTACGGGAAGACGAGAGCGCCAAGCATCGAACGCTTTCTAGGGACCAAGTACGGCACGCTGCACCTGATTCGACGTTTCAATGAAATGCGAATACGAATGAGGCGAAAAAATTTTAACTCGACTGTTTTCTGTTGAAATTTTATTCAGATAATGATAAATATTATAGTCGCCTCCTAGTTAATGCTTTTTCAAAATCGAAAATGCGATGTTTTCGTTGTTCGTTCCACCTCACAAATTTTAAGAGATAAATGTGCTTTGAACGAATTTTTTTCGTATTTCGTACTTTTATAGACGAGGATTTTGAATATGATAGTACCTACTTATATGAATTTCCGCCCAATACCACTATTTCCCGAAATTTTTAGCCGAGAAAAAAATGCTGAACAGTAGCCGCTAAACTCTTATAGCAGGCTCAACACATCGCAGGGTCGGCAAATGGGATTATGCCGTACCAGAAATGCCTCGACTCGTATTATACACGAGGAACGATCGGATCGGGCCGATCGGGGTGCCTCGATTGTTTTCGTTCGGGATGCGGCTACAGACGTCAGACAGGAACAGGAGCCTTCAGTGTTTGGCCCAAACAGTTTGGGTGAGTGGTTGGATCGTTTCTTCCAGGAAATTAATTATTTAACGCGAACTCAAAAAATTCCTTTTCTGTTAGAGATGTGCATAAATCATGTATTTGACAAAAAATGGAGTAAAATGAATGGTGTTTATAATGCAGAAAAAAAAAATAATATGCAAGGCATTTGAAAAAATGAAGAAAAATCGATTTGAAATTCGTCATGTTGATAGTCTTTTTGTGGACTCTATATGCTGGAGATGCTTTATTATAGCTGGGTAGGATACTTTGAAGTCTTGTCTTTCAATCCATATAAAACTGTTATTGGTATGTGCAAGGGTTCGTGAAATATAATTGGATAAAATAGCCTCTACAAGTATAATTTTTTTGTCAAAATGGCCAATATTTCGAAAACTGTCGAATAAAAATATGTGAAAAGTATACGAAAGCATGCAGGAAGTTTCAGAGAATTGAAAAACACTATTGAATATAGGGTGTCCCATTTGAAAAAACAAAGTCACCCGCTATTCCTGTTTTGTGGGCCACCCGATATATTCGAAAATATTTTTAGGATGTGCTCTTCTTGGAGTATATCAAGTCTACATCAAAAAGTTTTGACAAACTCAGTCCGTTACGCGTATATCGTCCGCTGCGGCACTAGTGGGACACCCTGTATATCTGCCGACCCAAGATAAAAGTTTACGAGCCGCCACTGATCCACAGTATTCATCGGAACATCCAAAGACATTCAAAATGAATAGTTGGACTGTATGCTTTCATTGCTTTCTGTGTGTCATGCACACATTAAGAAAGAACTTGCTGCCTCAAAATTCGTGTCCGTGATAAGTGATGAAACAATTGACATTTCAAACATTTTCCAAATGTTTATAGTTTGCCGTTATGCTTCAGCAGACGGTACCCCTATTGTGAGAATTTGGGGTTTTCTGAATGTTATTCCAAGACAAGGCCAAAGAACATCACAAACTGCTCTAAGCTGCGAGATTCGAAGTTTTATTTCACATTTTTTCCTCCCCAGAACCCCCCTTCCCTATGTAGTCCGTACCCTCTAGACCCCCCGGTATCTGCCCACATGTGCACTCCCAAAATATAAATCCACGCGCCGCCACTGAGTTCTACCAATCTAGACGATCACATCACAAGCCAAAAATATAAGTATAAAACCCCCTTTAACGTAATTCTACCCTCAGCTCTTCAGAGCAGGGTTGCCCCTTTTCTCTTTTTCATAATGTTCCTAGGATTTACAAACTTGGAATGTTACAGTAGAAACATTAGAAACAAATTTATAATTTTGTCTATTTCTGATTGGAAATCTTCACTTCATTTTTTGTTTCCCCTTAGAAAAAACCTCAGTTGTTGACCTTTCGTATATTTCAATTGAACTGATTTTTCCATACCTCATAACCAAGAAGAAACATCCAAGCACCTACCTTTTTCCAAGCCGCGTGAGACTTTTCTTTCGTTTGATAGAGCTAGATATCCGAATTGTCCTCATTCAAAATGAATTCTTAGAAGGAGCATCGGCAGAAAATTGGGCTTCATTCAACAATGACAACGGAAACTTTTCTTTTCCGTCCTCTTTGCTCATTAGAACTAGCCATCACATGACAAACTTCTCAGGGGCGGATCTGTGTGAAACTGAAATTCAGTTACCAAATCAGAATTTTTCATTTTAATCAAATGCTAGAGTAAGGCAAAAAATTGATAAATTCGTTCCATTGGATTGTAGGAGAAATGGAAATGTTCTCGAGAATCTTGATAACCGACGCATTCACCATTTTGAGTCGGGAATAAATGAGATGTTTTCCTGATAACTCTGCTGGCGGCGGTCTTCTAAAGAGTAAATATTTTAGTATAGAATGTATTCATTCATACACATTTTCGATACCGTCTGTAATTTGAACTGTACCTTAAGTACTGTAACATATCTGAATTTCCTACCCTGCAATAAAATAAAATGCACCGTTGCCAGACTACTCCATGGCTTCCAACTTTGCAACGTCTATTGTCGAAACGTGGAACTACGTTGAATGAACTTATTTGATATTATTTTATAATTCTATGAATGATGAATATTAGTACGACTTCAAGCAATACTTTAGGCAATTCGCATCTTTATAAATAGGAGATTTTAATCATATCGAAGATCCACCATGAAGTAAACTTGTTCTTCTTTGACCATCGAAGGAATACGATTCTGTGGAAAAAAACTAACCTCCGAAACGACAACTAATGGAAAGAGCTTTTTTTTACTTCACTTTCACTCGACCGCGGCTGGTTTTCACTTTTTCATTCTGGTTCACAATAGTGTTCCTTTGAAATGGGGTTCCTCTTCTAGGAATCCGCCATTTTAGTATATTTTAAAGACGCTTCTTTGTTATCTGGTATTTACACGGTCCCCATTCAAATAACTCTGTTTCATTTCACAGGATTTAATCTCATGTAAGCTTGTTCTATTTTATTATTGCATTTCTATTGAATATTGTGGAACTCTGTTCTGCTACCAACCCATTTGGAATATTCTTATACCTACTGTTGGTAAGGCCTACTGCACATTTAACTATTCACTCGACATTATGGTTCAAGCATTTGGAGTTGTTGCTTTTAGGATAATATTTTACGTACAAATATCACTGGTTTGGAGGCCTAGGATAAACTGTTTATATCGTCTGTGCCAAGGAAAACATCCCCCACAACAGTGGCCAGTGAGACTTCCTCTGAGAGTTCTATAAACGAACGTCCTCAGTAAACCAAGCCTCGTCTTCGGGCCCTTGGCGTACCCGATAAGCAAGAAGTGCTTTGAAGGTGCCATCGTTCATCAGTTAACAGGAAGTATAAGGAGTTTATCGTCACTTCCAAACCAACGCGACTGCTAGGATTTCACACATAACACTTGGAAGGAAGGATTCTCACACTAGGAACTACAAGGCTACTGCTTATGAATTTCATTAATAATCAGGTGACACACTCTATATGCCTATATCCTTTGGATAACTTTGGATGTATTGGATTCTGCTTTTTATCTCAATTGTGCCAGTAATAACCTTACCGGAGTATAGGAAGCTCCATATTGTAACATATCACCAGTGCTCGTCTTATTAATAATTGTTCTATGGATTGTAAACATATCATCTGTAATGCTAGAAGGTTTTTTGCTTTGAGTTTCAATTGATTCTCGTTCGTTTTTCCTTCATATAGCTATGGTTCCTCGAACTATGGTGCTGGAAGAATAAAGGCTCTTGTTATACTTTATGTCCAATCTAGTGTATTATTTATCTATTTTACCTCATTATTTCCCATCCTATATTTCACTAATTTGAGTTATTACGAATCTGAATTACTACGACATAACATAGAGTTCTACTTCTACCTAACTAGACGATCACATCACAAGTATAAAACCCCCTTTAACGTAAATCTACCCTCAGCTCTTCAGAGCAGGGTTGCCCCTTTTCTCTTTCCATGATGTTCCTAGGATTTACAAACTTGGAATGTTACAAGATGAAGTTTTGCGTTTGTATGAAAAAAATTTTGGAAGAAATTGTGAAATTGTGAAATAGAATAGCAATCCGGTCCTGTTGGAGCGTCGGCGAGGCCGGGGTCGGCAATTTGTTCGCGTTTCTCGCTCGTTCGTTCGCCTGAATCAATTGTATGTATTACAAGTCCATATCGCCCGCTCTCGATCTAATTTGCTAAAAGGTTTTGTCCAAAGTAGAGTTTTCGCTTAACTTAACAACTGATTCGATATCATACATATTGGATGAGATCAAATCGACGAACTCCGTGGTACATTCTCGGATGAAAGCCAATCTACACTTTTTCTTCGCGCTTTTCCATTCGCTCCGCGATCGTTCCCTCTTCACGGATTTTGAAGGGGGTATTACGGACAGAGATCGTGCTCTTTGCTCGTGTCACCACCATAGGATTTGAATATTTTATCTATCCGGGTGATGATATCCCCGAGATCAATATTTTACGATGAAAAAAGTTAGGACAAACTAAATAATGTGAGAAATGGACTAGTAGAGATCTAGTTTCCGAAGTACACCACCAGGTGGCACCACCACAGGAACACAATGACTTGCCGGTTTCTGGCTTATTAGCCGTCATCAGAGCCACATTGTACAAAACTGTACTCAATAGTTCCTGCTAGGGAGTAATATAAGTGTAATATAATTTTCATGTTCATATTTCTGTGCAGTTCGTACCTCTATGTTAATTGTCATTTTGTTCGCGTCAGATCAGAATTGTATTAAGAAGTTTAGTATTCATCATTGTAGATTGTGAGATATATAATAGACTTATTGTTTCGATTCACTTTGCAGGTAATGTAAATATTTTGTAGATCTATTTAATGACACTGAATAAAATACACTTTGCAGTGCATCGAAGATAAGTTGTTTACCTTCCCAAGAATCCCAAGGAATCATATAAGAAAATTATATAAGTTCTCCCGTTTCAGTTGGTTTCCCACCGCAGGATAAGGCTATATGGCTCTGATGAAGGCTAATAAGCCAGAAACCGGCAAGTCATTGTCTTCCTGTGGTGGTGCCACCTGGTGGTGTACTTCGGAAACTAGATCTCTACTAGTCCATTTCTCTCAATATTTTACGTATCTTCGAAACTATACCTACTCTAATTGTTACAATGTCTTGATATCTTCTGAGCCCTATTTCAAAGGGACAGAGGTACGTAATCCCGTTATCGTTTTTTCCAAATTATGACATTTAAGTCTGAAAAGAGATTTCTGATGATTAGGCTGGACGAACCCGAGATTTTAGATTTGAAAATTCATGAAATTCACTCAAAATTCTTGGAAAAAGACCCAACATTTTTTTAACATAATGTTTGAGGTTTGTTGACTGGGGTCGGAGATCAGAGGTCAGAGTTCGGATTTCGGAGGCCGGAGGTCAGGCCAAGTGAAATTTTCGAAAAAAATGGATATATTCAAAAAATATTTGGAAATTTTCAAAAAAATATTTGGAAATCTTCGAAAAATATTTGGATATTTTAAAAAAAATATTTGGAAATTTTCAAGAATATTGATCAGGTCAGGTCGAGGTCGAAGTCAGAGGGGTAAGAGAGGTCAGAGAGGTCAAGAAGGTCAGGAGTCAGAGAGGACAGCTGGAAATTTTCCAGAAAAAAATTGAAATTTCCGAAAAAAAGTTGTGAAATTTTCGAAAAAGATTGGAAATTTTCAAAACAATATGTATTTGGAATATTTCAAAAAAAAAATTTGAAATTTCCGACAAGATATTGCGAAATTTAGAATAAAATTGAAAATTTTCAAAAAAATATTCAGGTCTTTTGTAACACCTAAAATATGAGAGGATTCCACGGCGCTCGTTAGTCGGTACCCAGACAGCACCGGATATTCTGAGAATATGCCTAGAATATTCATTTTGGCATATTGGAATATTCTATGAATATGCGTATGGGAATTCCACAGATATTCGTAGAATATTCTATAAAGGATATTCCAGGAATATTCCGAATATTCATAGAATGTTCCAAGAATATTATCCAAGGAATATTACTGGAATATTCGGGAACTTATATTCTAGGCATATTCTCAATATTCCTGGAATATTCAAGGAATATTTTATACTGAATATTCCTATAATATCACTCAAGTTTATTCATAGAATATACCTAGAATATTCGGAATATTATAAAGATATTCTATGGATATCTTAAACTCGAACCATTTTCATATTCAGGGCATATACATATAGGTTTGCATTCTTAGGTCCACTAAAACTTTGGTTAATTCAATGATTTCACTCATAGTAAGCCAAAGTTCAACACATGAGTTCAAACTGGACCTAAACATTTGAGCCTAGTAGGCTTGAGAATACTTTTCAGAAATATTGATTATAATCTATCCAGTGAATGAGAAATGAAAAACATATTATCATATATTCATATTTATTGAAGAAAACAAAAACAATTGAATGGACTATTTATCTGAACCAGCTAAGGTGGTGCTAAAGGACACGCAGAGACCCTGAAAAAAAAAACATTTTTCAAGACATAACATAACACTGAATGGGAGAGATTGACAACATTCATAACCTCCAAATAACGTATATGAAGGAAGAAATGTACAATAGGGAATCGAGGAACGAAGTCTTGTTCATAAATACATTATTTCGATTTCAAAATAGCCGTGAATAAAATTAATCAATCAATTCATCACGGGCATATAGAATTCTTTCATCAAATTCACTTACCTCATATATAACACAAAAACAAATAATCTAGGCAATACTCAAACTCGATTCACTAAGAAATCTCTCAAATCTCAAAATATCAACTGATATAACACTCACAAAAGGTTTCGATCTGAAGCTTCCAAGGAAACGATTAGAAATAGAAAATATAGAAATGATAAAATGGTGTGGTTAACCTCAAATGTGGTTAACCGACGCCGTGGAATTTGACAGTCCACGAATGGTGACATTCTATTGATGGCGGAATTTTTTAGCGTTCAACATCAAGTGTTTAGTGACATTTTACTGCGTACAAATTTTGTATACAAAACTTCAACTCAATAATAAAATGGGAACATGAATTTATATTTAACTTTCGTCATCGTACGTAAATCTGAAAATTAATGAGATAATTGAATTTATGGTTACAATTAAAAACAAATTGCCGCCATCTGCTAATTGCAGTCCAAAAATAATTTGAAATTTCATTTCCGATGTTTACCTTCACATATTCCATCAAAATGCCGTACAGGATATGCCAGGCATATTAAGAGCGGAATATTCCAGGAATATTACATGCGGAATATTCCAGGGATGTACCATAAAGAATATTTAATTTTGAATATCCTATGAATATTCCAGAAATATTATTTACAGAATATTCTTTTCGGTATATTCTCAGCATATTCTTTCAGTAATATGCCTGGAATATTCGCATGGAAATATTCTCGGAATATGCTGCATGGGATATAGATATTCTATGATATTCTATGAATATTCCACGAATATTCGGAATATACCTATCCCATTTTGCACATTCAGGGAATATTCTATGAATATCCGGTGCTGTCTGGGTAATGGCCGAAATTACCGACATGATAGAAAAAAGGACGCTCTCTGAATCCAATCTTCTCCTTGGAACTAATTTCGCTGAAAATGGAAGTCGCAAGTTGGAAATATAACGGTGCGCTCGACGCCCAAGTCGTTAGTTTTAACGACGTCGCTAATGAAACAATCCAAGGATGCAATTATGAGGGATGACACATTCAAGACTTCAGTGACTCCCTGTACGCCCATCCGGGAATAACAGGTTAACTTTCTGCAAATTGAACGGGGCTTGTTGCTTCGTTCGAATCAACTTTTTTAAACGATGTTTTTCAGCGTTGATGATGACTATGGGATATAAGATACCGTTGTTCTTGCCATCAAGCCAATATTTTGCCAATTTGGAGTATGAATAAAATTTTCGACTGTGTTCAATGACATATGAAAAGAATGTTGAAGATATGCGACAGCCAAAATCATGCTTTGACAGTCCGAAACGAAATCATAGAGAAATTCTAGAAATTTCCACTTCCGCCGTGTCCATAATTGGTATTTCTCGCAATTTGTTTATTCGCCCCTTGGATAGAGCAGTTGCAATTCAAAGGCGTTAGGTTTTTCCCTCCTTTTTATCTAAAATGACTTGAAATTACATACCTTAATTGTTGAAATTCGAATATATTGTAAGATTCCAAGTTTGTAAATCCTAGGAACATTATGAAAAAGAGAGCTCTGAAGAGCTGAGGGTAGAATTACGTTAAAGGGGGTTTTATACTTATATTTTTGGCTTGTGATGTGATCGTCTAGATTGGTAGAACTCTATGTTATGTCGTAGTAATTCAGATTCGTAACAACTCAGATTAGTGAAATATAGGATGGGAAATAATGAGGTAAAATAGATAAATAATACACTAGATTGGACATAAAGATGGAACAAGAGCCTTTATTCGTCCAGCGCCATAGTTCGAGGAACCATAGCTATATGAAGGAAAAACGAACGAGAATCAATTGAAACTCAAAGCAAAAACCTTCTAGCATTACAGATGATACGTTAACAATTCATAGAACAATTATTAACAAGACGAGCACTGGTGTGCATGTACAATATGGAGCTTTCTATACTCCGGTAAGGTTATTACTGGCACAATTGTGATAAAAAGTAGAATCCAATACATCCAAAGTTATCCAAAGGTTATAGGCATAAAGAGTGTGTCACCTGATTATTAATGAAATTCATAAGCAGTATCCTTGTAGTTCTTAGTGTGAGAATCCTTCCTTCTATGTGTTATGTGTGAGATCATAGCAGTCGCGTCGGTTTGGAAGTGACGATAAACTCTTTATATTTCCTGTTAACTGATGAACGATGGCACCTTCAAAACTTTCCTTGCTTAACGGGTACGCCAAGGGCCCGAAGGCGAGGCTTGGTTTACTGAGGACGTTCGTCAAAAGAACTCTCAGAGGAAGTTTCACTGGCCACTGTTGTGGGGGATGTTTTCCTTAGCACAGGCGATATAAACAGTTTACCCTAGGCCTCCAAACCAGTGATATTTGTACGTAAAATATTATCCTAAAAGCAACAACTCCAAATGCCTAAACCATAATGTCGAGTGAATAGTTAAATGTGCAGTAATCCTTACGAACAGTATAAGAATATTCCAAATGGGTTGGTAGTAGAACAGAGTTCCACAATATTCAATAGAAATGCAATAATAAAATAGAACAAGCTTACATGAGATTAAATCCTGTGAAATGAAACAGTTATTTAAATGGAGATCGTGTACATACCAGATAACAAAGAAGCGTATTTAAAAAATATACTAAAATGGCGGATTCCTAGAAGAGGAACTCCATTTCGAAGGAACACTATTGTGAACCGGAATGAAAGTGAAAACACACAGCACCCGAGTGAAAGTGAAGTAAAAGAGCCCTTCCATTCGTTGTCGTTTCGGAGGTTAGTTTTTCTTCCACAGAATCGTATTTCTTCGATGGTCACGGAAGAACGAGTTTACTTATTGGTGGATCTTTGATATGATTAAAATCTCCTATTTATAAAGATTCGAAGTGCCTGAAGTATTGCTTTAAGTCGTACTAATATTCATCATTCATAGAATTATAAAATAATATCAAATAAGTTCATTCAACGTAGTTCCACGTTTCGACAATAGACGTTGCAAGGTTGGAAGCCATGGAGTCTGGCAACGGTGCATTTTATTTCATTGCAGGGTAGGAAATTCAGATATGTTACAATATGCGATTTATTTCGCCGAAATAATTGCTTCAAATATATCATTCTCCAATAGAAAGTTTGTTCTGAAACATTTCGGCATTCCTTCATTCAATAGTTCGGATTCTGTTGAGATACTTAACAGTTTTCAAATCCATACAAAATGAAGAATCTATAATCACGATTTCTCGAAGCTGTCTTTAACAAATTATTTTTTAGCGCTGCTTTTTTATAAGTATTAGATATTTCCTTGGAACAAGGAATGTGTTTCTCTATAGATGGCACTAGGTATATTCGAAATCGTGCAACTTTCATTTCTCAATTCACAGAAAACCTGGAAGAAATTCTAGGCCAAAAATGTGGTACTTAGAACGATCCTAAAATGACCATTTCAACAAGCCAGTTTTTTTCAGATTTTAGGTGATTATTGATGATTAAATTAAGCATGAATTGAAAAGTAATTATCCATCAGCCTTCCCTTCATCAGCGAGTATCTACCCCTTCGATTCGTACCTGAATCCGGTCCTCGCGAGCAGGTAGCGAGCCATCGATATCGCAATTTATAGCACTCGATCGTTCGATCGTGCGAAAACATTCCTGGGGATCATGTCTGCAAGCGCCGTTTCATTGTCATTTCTCGAGGGTGCGTTGCGAGTCTTGTTCCTCTCGAATCACCGATTCCGTTCTTGATTGGCGCCCCCTCGAGACAATTACCAATCAGCGAAAGCCGCGGGCTAGCCTGGATCCCGGAAACAGGATCGGGACACGTACCTACCGTCAAAGTGCCCGAAATTCGTTGCGCCAGCCCCGAAACTACGAACGCAATTTATTGCTAAATAATAGAAGAGTGCTACGGCACAATATAAAGTAGAGCAAGCATGTCAAACTCGCGGCCCGCTCAAAAAACAATATTGAATTTTTTCTGTTCTGGAATCACGCATTTATCGATTTCTCAATTCATCAGAAGTCAAGTATCAGGCAAAAAAGGTTGAAGTTATAGATTGTATTTCTTTATATTATTATTAAACCTCATATCTCAACGAAATCTAATCATTTTAGACATCTGCACTCCTACGCTAAGACATTTTGGTTTTGCCCAACAGCGCAGAGTTGTAGGCAACTCAAATTACACACTATTACAGTGATTATAGAGGGAATATAGTCACTGTAAATACTATTTGTTTATATCGCCATCTATCGCGGAGAATATCAAATGAAGTACCAACCAATAAGCGGTAGCGTAACCTGCGTAACTGTAGCGACATCTAGCATCCTTACTCTAAAGAAGGAAAAGCATTTCCTGTATAAATAAAATTGTCATCGATTTTTTCAAAGTTTTATTGTATTTTATAATAACCAGACCGAAGACGAATCCATAAATGAAGTTCCATCACAAACAGTCCATCCGATCTCGAGTTATAAATGGTGTAACCAACATCTTTCTTTTATATACAGGGTGTCTCAAGTTCGAGTGCCTATTAGACGTTTCTGGAGAACTAGACATATTTGAAATCTGAAATTTGGGATTATGATATTGTTCGAAATTCTCTACAGACCTAAAATATTTTCAAAGCCAGAGCACTTCCGGTTATACAGGGAGTGAAAATAAATTTGCTCAAAATTTTTTTTTTTCAATGTTTTCGTTTCTTTTATGATTGAATATTCAATGCTGAATACATTTCTGTTGAAACCAGTGAATTCATTCGAATAGTTTTCAAAATATCGAAAAAAAATCTGAAAAAAAGTAAAATATTCATAGTCAGTATTATGTTCATTTTTCTTATTCTGAACATCCTGAGTGTTAACCGTTTTCACAACGTCAAAGTAGAAGAATGTGGAAAAGTCATACATCTTTGGATTTCATAAATATCATCACAGGGTGTTTCAAATTTGGTGTCAAAAACTGTGATCCAAAATTGGCCATAACTTCTGTTTTTCAAATTAGAACCCTATTTTTTTATTATTGCGTTGGATTCTACGGAGAAAAATAATGATAGCACTCCCAGATGCTCTTGGTCCTAAATTCAGTTATTCACGAGTTATTTGAGCTTTTCTGGATTCATGTCGTACGTAGAGTAAAATTCATCGAATCTAAACAGATTCGATGAATATTCTCATGAAACCATAGTAACAAGTAATAGTCGGAACTGTCACTTGTGAATTATTAATGGGATCATTTATCTTCTATGGTCACAGAATATTCTTATGCAACATATTCGATGAATATTTTTATGAAACCATTGAATGAAATCGAAAAGTAAAGATAAAACCTAAAATTAGACCTGTCACTTGGGAATTATTAATGGGAAAACTTATCTTCTATGATCACAGAATATTCTTAAGTAAAAGATTAGATGAATTTGATGCTACGTACAACATGAATCCAGAAAAGCTCAAATAACTCGGGAATTACTGAATTTAAGAGCAAGAGCATCAGAGAGTGCTATCATTATTTTTCTCCGCAGAATCCAACGCAATAATAAAAAAATAGGGTTCTAATTTGAAAAACAGAAGTTATGGCCAATTTTGGATCACAGTTTTTGACACGAAATTTGAAACACCCTGTGATGATATTTATGAAATTCAATAGATGCATGACCTTTCCACATTCTTCTACTTTGACGTTGTGAAAACGGTTAACACTCAGGATCAAGGGCGTCGCCAGGAGGGGGCAGGGAGGGGCAGTTGCCCCCCCTAGAGCTCAAAAATCCCTTAAAAACTTATGAAATAATAGCATAATATACGAAAATCAGTTCATTTTTCCTATTCTGATTGTTTTTTGCCCCCCCCCCCCTAGCTCAATTGCCCCCCTAGCTCAATTGCCCCCCTAGCTTAAAGGCTGGCGACGCCCTTGCTCAGGATGTTCAGAATAAGAAAAATGAACATAATGCTGACTATGAATATTTTACTTTTTTTCAGGTTTTTTTTCGATATTTTGAAAACTATTCGAATGAATACACTGGTTTCAACAGAAATGTATTCAGCATTGAATGCTCAATCATATCAGAAACGAAAACATTGAAAAAAAATTTTTTGAGCAAATTTATTTTCACTCCCTGTATAACCGGAAGTGCTCTGGCTCTGAAAATATTTTAGGTCTGTAGAGAATTTCGAACAATATCATAATCCCAAATTTCAGATTTCAAATATAAATATGTCCAGTTCTCCAGAAGCGTCTAATAGTCACTCGAACTTGGGACACCCTGTACATATAGACTTAATCCGAACCTGAAAATTTCAAGGTTTCTATGTCCATCCGTTCGAGAGTTATCGTGTTTACGGCCAGACAGACAGAATTGAATTTGGCCACATATTCGTGAATCGACTGAAATCATTCCCGATAGAAAATTCGAAAAAACATCTTAAGAAAATTTCAGAAGTAGCCTTCGTTCACGTAGAAAGAGCACAAGAGAATCATGCTAAAGGTACCTATTTTATTTCAAAGAAATCCACGTCTCTCTTCGAGGAAAACTTGCATCATAATCTCCCCCGCCATTTCGCGTTTTCCTCAAAAGAGAATTGCAATATTCATTTTCGCCCCTACCAAATATATTTAGGACAACTCAAAAAAACTTAATTAGCTTAATTGGTCAAGTGAATTTATTTTTACAAAAATATAAATTACAAAAATCACATAACATTTAAAATCAGTTCTCAACAAAAAACAGTTGAGAAAATACTTGAAGATCACAATTTCACGTCATAAATTAGTTATCTTATACAATTGATTAACAACTTTCTCCTTTAAACAAAACAATGAATCATAGATACAAGATTTATAATGTGAAAGAAGACAAGCACAAATACTGAAAGAAATCGAGAACACCTTCCAGCGTTAAAGTCTTCAATTCTCAATTTTGGTGTCATAGTTAATCCAAAAAGTGTTCAAAACCGAATTAAGGCGTGCCAGTAGGACTCATCTGCCTCAACAGTTCCACATCATTGAAGATAATCTGAGCTCCTCCGCTGCAAGTGGAGACAATATCGGCTTTGTACACTTTTGTTTCAACGTCACCGTCAGCACCTTGATCTTGAGCAATCAAACAGTATTTGCTCTGATTAGGATTGGTGATGTCACTGGCCTTGGTCAACTTGGTCAAGGACTTTCGCTTCTTGATGGCTGGCTGTAAAACGGTGCCCAGAGGAACAGGCCTAACTGCGTTGTGTTCCAACCAGACCCCGTCGGCAGATTTGGATCGCCTGTTTCTCGGTGCAGGGATTTGAACATTCCTCCTGTTTGAACCTTCCACGTCTTGCACAGGTTGTTCGAATTGCGGATTATATTCTGGTTGCAAGTCCATCGTTTCGTTGCTCTCCAGAATTTCCCTCACTCTTTTCAGTTTATTCTCTTTGACTTGCATGGAAGCTTGGATTTGTTCACGTTGCCTCCTCAACTTATGCTCCAATTCTTGCGACATATGTTCGTTAGCTAAAACGAACTTTTGTTTTGCCTTCTCTTTCTCCAAAATTTTTTGGTTGATTCGCACATCTTTCTCATCGATTACCTGTCTCAAGTTCCTTACAGCATCCTGCAATTCTTCGTTCTTGGAGGCGAGACTATCGTTAACGATTTCTAAATCGGAGACTTTGTTTTTCAAATTATACGTTTCTTGCTTTTCTTTCTTGATAACCGCTTTCAAACTTTTCATTTCGGAAGAATTCAAGATATATTCCTCATTTATTTCACATAATCTCTTTCTGAAATTGTTTTCTTTCACTGAGTATTCGTTGAAATTTCCTGTGAATTTAGAACTTCTCAATTTCAAAATTTTGGCAATTTGGTCCAAGGTAGCCACTGTTTCTTGCAAACTGTTCAAGTTAAAAACAAAACTGGGTATTTTGGGAAGGGTGAAGGCAGAGTTAGATTTTGTTTTACTTATCGATGCAGGGGTAGCAAAGATTCTTTTCGGTGTTTGTCTTGTCATGGGAGTATCTTTGTGTTCGTTCTTTTTAATTTTGATGTCTTGAGACATTTCTGCAAATTTCATCACTTGTAAATTCTCTTCATAATCTTTTATGGAAGGATTAACACAAACCATCATTTCTACTTTGCCGTATCCCTCAAAGAAATTCTTGAAGAGGAACGTTAGCCTGCTATCCCTGTATGGCACCAATTTGTTGGATCCTGTGAGCTGATTCTCTCTCAAAATTTCCAAACAATTTCTTAAGGACATCAACGAATTATTGATTCTTCCAGCTTCCTTGAGTCTCATACCTGTTGTTTGTGTACGATTTGTCCTTTCAGAACCTGCCAAATCTGCCAGACTCAATTGAGATACTTTAAACGTATTGGAATCTGGGATAACGGCAACACCATCACTATTATGAGACACTTGTTGGATATGAACCAATCTTATATTGAAAACGGAATGGGATCGACTCGATTCAGAGTTCAATAAAGTATGTCCCATTCTTTTTTTTCTCTGACCAGCAGTAAGAACCTCGAAAGCTTCCTCTGCAGATTTAATCTCCACCTCAGTTACTCCAATAACGTACATGTTCTTCTGTAAGTCTTCCCTCAGAATTTTTGGTTGTAAGTTTTTGTTTGATTCGTCCAATAAGTCATAGACAGTATTATTGTAAATTTCCACGTAACTAACAAACACAGCATAAGAGGAAGTATCATCCATGTCAATTATTCTAGTGCCATCGTTCAAATAAAAAGGTTGATCCACAACCTTCCTGGATGTCTTACTCCTGGCAGCTTTAGCTGTATTTGCCCTGTTTTCCAGAAATCTATCGTGACTAGCGTCATTTTCAGATTGAATTTGGAATCCATTCATTCTATCAGGTTTCACAGTGAATTTGGGGGTTTGATAGTCGCCTATTGTATTGAATAGGGTGTTTATACAACGCGGCATTATACCAGGATCATTGGGCTCCCCTGACAGCGTATGAGTCTTTCCAGATCCTGTGACACCATAGCCCAGCAATAGAGCATTTTTACCCCTGAGTAAATCTTGAAGAAGTGGTATGGCAACAAAATCGAAAACTTCTTTTTGTGTAGCATAGGAAGTGAAAATCTGTTTGAATTGACAGTGGAGCTCTCTTTGAGATGTATATTTGGGATCTGCAGCAGTGTTGAGAGACAATACCGTTGGGGATATCAATGATATGCAGGATGCGTCGTTTTCATAGTTTGAAGGACGAATTCTACAATAAACTCTTACCGGTTCTTTCAATGCGTCGGAACTCGCTGTTGAGACATTCGTCTTTTCCCTCCTTAAAGTCCTAGGGGTATAGTGTGCATTTCGGTATGGGGTATTCATCTTCTCAATTTTCTATTGACTCTATATTAGCACTACCAAGGAATAGCAAATTTCATTTCACTTTAGGGCTCACCTAGATACATCTTCATAGGGCTGAACTATTTTTTTTGTTATTTAAAATCACAGAACATCTAATAAAAGAAATGCTACCTCCCTACTAAACGATGGCAACACGATGGTTTAAAATTATAAAATTCAAATTGTATTGAGATTTGAGGACCGTTAAGACCACAGAATAATTAAATTCTGGTTGAAGGTTAAAACCACAGAGTATCATAATATCTGAGTAATCTATGTTAACAGCGAACTACATAACAATCCATGAAGCACGTTGTGGCAACGCCGAGTTTGATTTCGCCACGAATCCAAAGACCGAAACGCCCTCTTTCGGCGAAAATTCCAAACTAGAAATTGAGTACTATTTTGAGATCTTGTATACATATATCACAGCTTTTGAGCAATAATATCTTGTTTCATATCCAGGTATTCTTGAGGAATATTTAGAAGTTTTTATCGTGTTCTGAGCAGATTATAATTAATCGGCTCAGAACACGATAAAAAATATTATTCACAAAGTCATCATGTCTTATGTTACCACGCGTCTTGTTGAGTTTGATTTTCTGGTTCTGGTACATTAATGTTATGAAATTGATCATCGTAATTAAAGGTACTGAGCTGTGCCTTTATCCAATAAATTTCCTGAGAAAGATGCCTTAACAGTATATATCACTCATGCCTTTGGTATATTGGGAAAATTGGACTGAAGAAAAGCATGTATAAAGTATGGATGGAGAAACCTTGCTAAAAAGATTCTCGTTTAGAGTTTCTCGAACAACTGCGAACAATATTTTCAGTAAATAAATTGGGTATTTGGCAAATAATTGGGAAGGTTGTATTCAGTGGCCAAGTTCTGAGGTTGAATTGATTGATTCACCGCTTAACAGTTTGAAAATAGTCAAGTGATACTTTATTACAAAGGAAACACCATGCATAGATTTTCATGTTTGTCATGTCGCATAAAAACTTATTAACATTTTACATTCAGATCATACTGTAACGTTCTCGGGGTTAAACAAATCGTCTGCTGAATTTAAACGTCTAATTTATTTCCAATACCACCATGGGCGCCCGCAGGGGGGGCCATGGCCCCCCCTGAGATAGTGATGGCCCTAACGTTTTTCAGCACGACACCTCAATATACCTTCCAATCTCTATTTTGGCCCCCCCTGAGAAAAATTTCTACGGGTTTCTGCGGGCGCCCATGAATACCACTAACTTATCACACTAATTTATGTACAATAACTAATACTGATTTATTTACACACTGACTAATAATGCTGATTTATATTCACTACTTGGAATTCGCGGTTCACAATTCGATTCGGCTATATTCAGATAGTAACTAACTGACCGTCCCCATCGTGCGCGTCTTTATACAGGGTCTTTCACGAGGAACCTCACCCATATTTATACGGGAAACTACTGAACGTATTTTCATGAAATTCGGTACTTATAAGTATTTCACGATGCTGATGAAATCTAAAATATTTTCAAGGCATGAGAACCTCCGGTTTTTCCGGAAATGACGTCAACTTCCGTTTTCCAAATTAGAACACCATTTTTTTATTGCAGAAATAGATTCCTTAGAAAATTTCAAGTTATTTTGATGTAACATTTTTCAGTTTTGGTTGGAAAATTCTCTCTGAGCGGGAAAATTCGAAAAAAAAATCGAAAATAGAGCTCTGCTGAAACAAGAATAACTTCGAGGTTTTTGGATGGAAAATTTTCATTTTTGGGATTTTTCAAGATGTGAGATTGATGTATCCACTTTAGAAATCGAAATCGCGATTCATGATACAGGGGGTGAAAAAACCGCTTTCAAAGTTAGGGATGACAAAATCGTGAAAAATCAATTTTTTCAAATTAGAACCCCATTTTTTTACGGCAGATATTGAATCTACGTTAAAAAATAATGTGAGTGTATGCATCACACCCTTGCCCTAAAGTGAATATTTTCTGAGTTATTCACAAAAAACTGTTTTTCGTCTTGAATTTTCAGCTATTTCTTTTCCCTTCACGCCAAAAAGATGAAATTTTCAGGAACTGGTACTTAAACCATGTTTTAGATTTTACTACCCTAATATGCAACAGAAAAAAATTACAGGTTGTTCCTAAATAGATGGCGAATTTGGATTTGAATTTGTATCGGAAACCTCTTTATTTCAACGAATCGGCCATCGGTTTTCTCTCCAGTGATAAATAAATAATTCCTTATGAACCATATGCAAAAACTTAGCATGTTTTACATTCTTTTTTTTTAATGATAGATATCATTAATTACATCTGCCAAATTCCTCTTTATTCAGTAGCATGTAATTATTGATATATATCATTAAAAAAAAGAATGTAAAACATGGTAAGTTTTTGCATATGGTTCATAAGGAACTATTTATTTATCACTGGAGAGAAAACCGATGGCCGATTAGTTGAAATAAAGAGGTTTCCGATACAAATTCGAATCCAAATTCGCCATCTATTTAGGAACAACCTGTAACTTTTTTCTGTTGCATATTAGGGTAGTAAAATCTAAAACATGGTTTAAGTAACAGTTCCTGAAAATTTCATCTTTTTGGCGTGAAGGGAAAAGAAATAGCTGAAAATTCAAGACGAAAAACAGTTTTTTGTGAATAACTCAGAAAATATCCACTTTAGGGCAAGGGTGTGATGCATACACTCACATTATTTTTTAACGTAGATTCAATATCTGCCATAAAATAATGGGGTTCTTATTTGAAAAAAATGATTTTTCACGATTTTGTCATCCCTAACTTTGAAAGCGATTTTTTCACCCCCTGTATCATGAATCGCGATTTAGATTTTCAAAGTGGATACATCAATCTCACATCTTGAAAAATCCCAAAAATGAAAATTTTCCATCCAAAAACCTCGAAGTTATTCTTGTTTCAACGGAGCTCTATTTTCGATTTTTTTTTCGAATTTTCCCGCTCAGAGAGAATTTTCCAACCAAAACTGAAAAATGTTACATCAAAATAACTTGAAATTTTCTAAGGAATCTATTTCTGCAATAAAAAAATGGTGTTCTAATTTGAAAAACGGAAGTTGACGTCATTTCCGGAAAAACCGGAGGTGCTCATGCCTTGAAAATATTTTAGATTTCATCAGCATCGTGAAATACTTATAAGTGCTGAATTTCATGAAAATACTTTCAGTAGTTTCTCGTATAAATATGGGTGAGGTTCCTCGTGAAAGACCCTGTATACCTAATACGTCTCTGTTCGAGAACGCTCGGATAGTTTCTGGAGGCTTCTAGAATAATTCCTGTACGCGGAATCAGAGAGTCCAGAGACGTATTCAGGCGGACTTCGTCCGCTACAATACTGATCATAGTTTATGGCAGATGTAAATCTTTTTGTTTTGCTATTTTCCAGTATATTCTCATAAACATAAAGAACATTCAAAACAATCTTTTATTACTATAATTTTCATCGAATTCCTCGTGAAATGTCGATCAAATTAGAAGGGAAAAGCCAATTTGTACACCAAAATTTCATAAACTCGACACTGCACTGTCAATAATACATTACTGAAATTCTTCTCAAAATCATAACAAGATCAAAGTGAAACACTTTAAATAATCTGTTTTACATATCAAAACAACGTAACGTTAGAAAAGAGTACTCATTTTCCGCCACGTTTGTTTAGAGTTAGCAGCGCCCTCATTGGTGGTCACAGGCCACCTAATCGGTGGACACCGGCCACCTAATCTGTGGTTGTTATGATCAGAATTTGATTTTATGGTTTAAATTTTGTTTTATGGTTTATAGAACCATAACCTCACATAGCAGAGTTTGTTTTCTGACGCGTATCAGTGAGTGTGAGTGATCTACTTTTACTTTTGCAAATCTTGAATCTAATTTTCATTGAATCAATTGACCAGATAAAATATGGCTAACAATGCAGCAAGAGCTGCTTCGGTCGGGGGCCGTAGTGCAGTATTTGAAGATTTGACCAATGTAGAATTTGAAACTAGTGAGGATGTTGAAGTTATCGATAACTTCAATGGTATGAATCTGAAAGAACAGTTAGTGAGAGGAATATTTGCATATGGTAAGTTAGAGTCGAAAATTTAGTATTCAATCTAAATTTTTATTGGTATTCTGTAAATAATTTAATGTTGTGTTTTATAGGATTCGAAAAACCATCAGCTATACAACAGAGAGCCATCAAGCCTATTATGAGAGGCAGAGATGTAATCGCACAAGCACAATCTGGTACTGGTAAAACAGCTACCTTTTCCATCGCAATCCTTCAACAATTAGATCTTACCGTTAGGGAAACCCAAGTATTATGTTTATCGCCAACCAGAGAGTTAGCGGTACAAATCCAGAAAGTTATCTTAGCCTTAGGAGACTTCATGAACGTTCAGTGTCATGCTTGTATCGGTGGTACGAATTTGGGCGAAGACATAAGAAAGTTAGATTACGGTCAGCATGTTGTTAGTGGTACACCAGGAAGAGTCTATGGTGAGTTAATTGTACAAAACACTGTAACATATCTGAATTTCCTACCCCGCAAAAAAAAAGGACCGTTGCCAGACTCCATGGCTTCCAGCTTTGCAACGTCTATTGTCGAAACGTGGAACTACGTTGAATGAACTTATTGGATATTATTTTATAATTCTATGAATGATGAATATTATTACGACTTCAATCAATACTTTAGGCAATTCGCATCTTTATAAATAGGAGATTTTAATCATATCGAAGATCCACCAAGAAGTAAACTCGTTCTTCTGTGACCATCGAAGAAATACGATTCTGTGGAAAAAAACGAACCTTGGAAACGACAACGAATGGAAGGGCCTCTTTGGTTCACTCGGCGTCGAGATGTTTTCACTTTCATATGCTGGTTCACAATAGTGTTTCTCTGAAATGGAGTTCCTCTTCCAGGAATCCGCCATTTTTAGTATATTTTAAAAAGACGCTTGTTTGTTATCTGGTATGTACTGTCCCCATTTTAAATAACTTTGTTTCATTTCACAGGATTTAATCTCATGTAAGCTTATTCTATCTGATTATTGCATTTCTATTGAATATTGTGGAACTCTGTTTCTGCTACCACATTTGGAATATTCTTATACTGTTCGTAAGGCCTACTGCACATTTAACTATTCACTCGAAATTATGGTATACGCATTGGAGTTGTTGCTTTTAGTATAATATTTCACGTACAGGGGAAACATGGTTTGGAGGTCTAAGGTAAACTGTTTATATCGCCTGTGCCTAAGGAAAACATCCTCCCTAGCATCGTGGAGGACACTTCCCTCTGGGAGTTCTGTAAACGAACGTCCCCAGTAAAACAAGCCTTGGTCATTGGCCTTGGTGAGCCGGGCAAGTATCCTGGCCGGATTGCTTCGTCCCGGGTCCACCGTTCATCAGTCAACAGGAAATCTAAAGAGTTTATTGTCCACTTCCAAACCAACGCGAATAAAATCACACACACACACACTTGGAAGGAAGGATTCTTACACATGGAACTTTAAAAGCTCTGCGCAACAATAAAGTGACACACTCTATATGCCTATAACCTTTGGATAACTTTGAATGTATTGGATTCTGCTTTTTATCACAATTGTGCCAGTAATAACCTTACCGGAATATAGGAAGCCCCATATTGTACATATCACCATTGCTCGTCTTGTTAATAATTGTTCTATGGATTGTAAACAAATCATCTGTAATGCTAGAGGGTTTTTTGCTTTGAGTTTCAATTGATTCTCGTTCGTTTTTCCTTCATAGGCTATGGTTCCCCGAACTATAGTGCTGGACGAATAAAGGCTCTTGTTCCACCTTTATGTCCAATCTAGTGTATTATTTATCAATTTTACCTCATTATTTCCCATCCTATATTTCACTAATTTGAGTTATTACGAATCTGAATTACTACGACATAACATAGAGTTCTACCAATCTAGACGATCACATCACAAGCCAAAAATATGAGTATAAAACCCCCTTTAACGTAATTCTACCCTCAGCTCTTCAGAGCAGGGTTGCCCCTTTTCTCTTTTTCATAATGTTCCTAAGATTTACAAACCTGGAATGTTACAACACGAAACGTACATTCTGCTTATTTGTACCCATCTTTCAGACATGATAAGAAGAAGAGCTCTACGTACCAGATCAGTGAAAATGCTAGTTCTTGACGAAGCCGATGAAATGTTGAATAAAGGATTCAAGGAGCAAATTTACGACGTCTACAGATTTTTACCACCATCCACTCAAGTGTGCCTCATTTCAGCCACTTTACCCCATGAAATTTTGGAAATAACTTCCAAGTTTATGACTGACCCCATAAGAATTCTCGTAAAACGGTAAGATAAAGAATGAGTGTGGATTCAGACAGACCATAAATGTTCGTTTTTCAGTGATGAGTTGACTCTGGAAGGAATCAAGCAGTTCTTCGTTGCCGTAGAACGGGAAGAATGGAAATTCGACACTCTCTGCGACTTGTACGACACTCTCACCATAACGCAAGCCGTAATTTTCTGTAATACCAAGCGCAAGGTGGACTGGTTGACGGAAAAGATGAGAGAGAACAACTTCACGGTGAGTTGCATGCACGGAGACATGCCCCAGAAAGAAAGAGACGGGATCATGAAGGAGTTCCGGTCCGGCCAGAGCAGGGTGCTGATAACGACGGACGTGTTGGCCAGAGGCATCGACGTGCAACAGGTCAGTCTGGTCATCAACTACGACCTGCCCAACAACAGAGAGCTGTACATCCATCGTATAGGGCGGTCCGGTAGGTTTGGGCGAAAGGGTGTCGCCATTAATTTCGTCAAGTCCGACGACATCAGGATCCTCAGAGACATCGAGCAATATTATTCCACCCAGATAGACGAGATGCCGATGAACGTTGCTGATTTAATTTAAATTTTTTTTTTTTTTATTGTACCTTACAATGCATGAATGGAGTTTTATTTGGATGACTAAGAAGTTAAATATAAGAATACTAATTATTTATTGGTCCCTTGTGTTTTATTTCGCTAAGATAAGGGGAGGGCATCTTACAAGGAATTTCAGACAAATTTCTTAGACTTTTCAAAGAATCGGTCAAGTATTTTGTTTTATCGATTATGAATTCTAAGCTTGTTCTTGCTCGGTCACTTGCGGGATCGCTCCGTATTAGAACAATTCAAGAAATGAACTGGAATACTACACTGCGCAAAAAAATTAATGCACATTATGGAAATCTCAAAGGACCCCGCACTTTTTCTATGGCAAATGGCGTTCCGTGAAATTTTCTAAAATTTTGGTATAATGTAGTACTCAACCTTCTGATCAAAAGTGTCCATGGCCCCAACTCAATCCTATGACTAGTTTTCGAGATACAGGGCGTTGAAGTTGAGAATTACCCACTTTTACTACGCCCGTATCTCGAAACAGAATCGAATGAACTTCAATTTTTCTCTAGAAACATTTCATTACATCCCCAAAGAGCAACCATATAGAGGAATATGACCGAAAATCGTTACGAATACGGGGTCATCCATAATTTAATGCATGCCTGATTTTGAAAGAATAAAATATGTCAGTTTCAGAGCGAGAACGTTCACAAAATGAACTATTACACTAGATATATTGTTGTTACATCGAAAACGTCTGAAATACCCAGAATTTATACTGGGTGAACCATTATTATAGAAACTATTCTCAAGGAAGGTTAAATTGGACACCCTGTATTTATGGAATGATTCAAGGTGTTTGTTTAATTTTTAAGAACATATCAACATGGACTTCAAAGAATACAGGGTGATTCAGTCATGAAATGAACTTTGAACCTCACGAAAATACCCAAAAACCACCTTTTTTTTTCATCACCCTGTATTTCAAGATTAACTCCGACGAGGTGGGAGTTTTCTTTCACCACTGTACTTGATATAAAAACATCAATACGGCCGAGAGTTTTTATCCACTTCCTATGACCAGATTTTTTGTTATGCTGGAATAAGAATAGAATAACATACCTAAATAAATAATTTTCATATTACATTAAAAAAAAATCTGCTCATAGGAAGTGTATACAAACTCTCGGTCGTATTGATGTTTTCATATCAAGTACAATGGTGAAAGAAAACTCCCACCTCATCGGAGTTAATCTTGAAATACAGGGTGATGAAAAAAAAAAGGTGGTTTTTGGGTATTTTCGTGAGGTTCAAAGTTCATTTCATGACTGAATCACCCTGTATTCTTTGAAGTCCATGATGATATGTTCTAAAAAAAATTAAACAAACACCTTGAATCAACCCATAAATACAGGGTGTCCATTTAACCCTCCTTGAGAATAGTTTCTATAATAATGGATCACCCAGTATAAATTCTGGGTATTTCAGACGTTTTCGATGTAACAACAATATATCTAGTGTAATAGTTCATTTTGTGAACGTTCTCGATCTAAAACTGACACATTTTATTCTTTCAAAATCAGGCATGCATTAAATTATGGATGATTTTCGGTCATATTCCTCTATATGGTTGCTCCTTGGGGATGTAATGAAATGTTTCTTGAGAAAAATTGAAGTTCATTCGATTCTGTTCCGAGATACGGGCGTAGTAAAAGTGGGTAATTCTCAACTTCAACACCCTGTATCTCAAAAACTAGTCATAGGATTGAGTTGGGGCCATGGACACTTTTGATCAGAAGGTCGAGTACTACATTATACCAAAATTTTAGAAAATTTCACGGAACGCCATTTGCCATAGAAAAAGTGCGGGGTCCTTTATTCTACAACTGAAGGTGTTCTCAATGATAATTATTTTTATCAGAATTATGCATGCATATGTTATCCACTTTCAACGTTTTTCTTCAATACAGATGTTTTCTCCCAGCAGGATTAAAAAAAGATGATATTATCATATTTTGAATGTATTGGCTCCATTCTAAAATCAGTTGTTCTCGATCAATTCTAGTGATCAATAGTTTTTCTTTCGTTTGATTTTCTACACTCGATCGCTATGCAACGCGAAACACGCAATTTGACCCAAGAGGAATGTGCCCAAGCGGTAGTTTTGCGAGAAGAAGGGTGGACATACACAAGAATTGCAGAAAGGTTTGGAGTTTCCCATACAAGTGTGTCCAGAATGTTGCAGCGATTCAGGGAGACAGGTATGAATGTCCGAAGACCAGGACACGTTAGACCACGGGTAACAACTGCCATTCAAGAACGTTACTTGAGAGTTTCTTCGTTGAGACAACGGTTTGCAACCGCTCGCCTCCTTCAAAATCAGCTTGAGCGAACTCATGAGGTGCAAATTAGCACTCAGACAATAAGAAATCGCCTCAGAGAATATGATTTAAGGCCTCGTGTCGCGGCAAGAGGCCCAGCTCTTACCCCAGCCCATCGAAAGGCGCGTTTGGATTTTGCGAGAGAGCATATCCATTGGGAAGAGGCCGATCGGGAAAGAGTTCTCTTCACAGATGAGTCTAGATTCTGCCTCTACCATTGTGATCGACGTTCCCTTGTATACAGACGTCCACATGAAAGATATGCTCAGTGCAAATTCCTGAATACTGCTGGTTTCGGGGGAGGATCGATTATGGTATGGGGTGGAATATCTTTGACTGCTCGCACAGACCTAGTGGTCGTTGATAATGGAGCTATGAATGCTGATAAGTATATAAGGAACATTCTTGAAGAGCATGTAGTGCGATTTGCCCCATACATTGGTGAAAATTTATTTTTATGGACGATAATGCCAGACCCCATCGTGCGCGCATCGTTCAGGAGTACCTTGAAGAGGTTGAAATCTCTCGAATGGAATGGCCAGCAAGAAGTCCAGATCTCAATCCGATTGAGCATCAGGTTTGGGACAACCTCAATAGAAGGCTGAGAAGTTCAGAAAATCATCCAGCTACTCTTAATGACTTAGGAATCCAACTCGGAGAAATCTGGGAAGGATTAGATCAGAACATTTTAAGACCACTCATTTTGAGTATGAACCGTCGTTGTCGAGCTGTAATTAACGCAAGGGGTGGAAATACCAAGTATTAAATCACTTATCAGCATTTCAGTATTTTGAAAATTGTTCATTTCTCTTCTTTCACATAAGATTCGGTGAAATCCTGAATTTTTCTTCCATTTAATGTGTCTTGTTTCGTTCAAAACCTTCCCGAGAGAACATAAAAAATAAGTTATAAAGTCAATGTAGAGTCAATGAGATTTTCAGAATGTGCGTTAATTTTTTTGCGCAGTATTTGAGTCTGAATTTTGAAATTGATAGTTTAAAATTATTTTTACTTCTTAAACAACCGAATTTTGCCTATTTGTTCTTCCAAATGTACCTCGACGTGAAATGAAACTATGACCTTTTCTTCAAATACCCGAATAATTGCCAAATCTGGCAACGTTGCGGCGAATTTGACGGACCTCTCATCACGGTCGAGATCTCACTCGATTAAACAACAGGATTACCCCATATTATGTGACTTGCCAGGAAACGAATAGAAATTTGGTCAGCAGTCATGAAGACTTTACCAAATCGAAGATGAGAAACTGAAGTGAAAATTTTTCCTCGTAGACACTGAAATAAGCTACAACCAGTTCATGCAAAAGTAAAACTGATGAATATTTGAATTTTTTATCACATTAAAGGTGTAATGGAGTCCGATTTTCTGATCATGAAATCGACCTTCATTTTAAATTAATTTTTCCGGATTTTTATTCCAAATTCCTGCATTTCATTTCCGTTCAGAATTAAACCGAGAAGATCGAATATGGTACGTTCGATATTGTTTTGCATGCAGAGAACATAGTAAAAAAAGTCATAAGAACCACGTAGAATGTAGATAACGCCGTTTTTCTAGTTCATACGTACGATAAGCCAGATTCGTAGAAGTTTTTACCGGAGTACTTTTCTAGAAAAGTAGCATTTCTGCGCCTGCCGTTTCCGCCCCCCTCATGGAGATTATAAAAGGCGATTTTCCCCTCATCTGTCATTCATTATTCACTTTTGCCTCGGCTTCAGTAGAGTACTTTTCTTTTGCGTTTCGAATTATCCTTTCCAATTTAAAAGTTTAGCGATTTCAGTAGTCAGCAATAGCCGACTTTCCGTCATTTGTTGCTAGTAGTAATTTCTGATTTTTTTTCTTTACCGAGTGAGTATTTGTGCACCGAAATCGTAAGTACCGACCCAATTCATTTCAGTCCTATTTTTCTGTATCTTCGTTGAGTCTATCAAAATAGCTGTTACGTCGAGATCCGTATTAAATCTTCTTTTACTCGTACAAGACTCCCTATAGTACGTTTATCCGAGTAAGTCGGTGCTCAATTAGTGTCTGTCCTTTATGGAGAGTAATCTCATAGTCAGACCGGAGGGCCCATGCAAACCAATGCTATAGATCCTTCGCGCCCCTAGTTCGGTGCGTCCTGTTTGACCATTTATATTTAACCTGGCCAAACCCGACCTTTCTAGACGTGAAACAAGCTAAGTAGACAATATAACTCTTTTGAGTTTCCGGACTGAAAGAATATCGGACAGAAAGTAAGCACTGTACATTTTCATATCCGTCTCACATTTTTCAACTGTAGATTCAAATTCTCCGTTTAATTCAAATCCCCCCCTTCTATTCTGGCTGACTCGTACCGTGAAATATTTCTTTTGAATGAATGCTCGCAGTCAGGCAAAACTGAACCATTTTTCTTTACCTGTGTATATTTGATATTTTGTTGGGATTAATGCATATTTGATGTTTTCTTGATATTAGTGAATATTTGCTATTTTCTTATTATTGCATATTTGATATTTTCTTGACATTATTGCATTTGTATCACTATTTCAACCGTTTGAATAAATTGTGTGAATTGCTCTATTTTCGATTTCTCAGTTATCGCTAACACCCTAGATACAACCGAACTCTGTCTCCGGCTAAGCAGCTATCCTGGCAGGTTTGCTATTCTACCTTATAAGCAAAAAGAATAGCTGGCGCTCGAGGTAAGGTTTCTACGAGAAAACCCCATTACAAAGGATAAAGAAGCAACAGGTTACAGTGCTCTGATAAATTTTCACCAATACCACCTCTATAATCTCTCCGGGCTTCCAATACTAAAATTTGTCTTGCTCGTATTATTGAGTGAAATTTTCTTCGTCAGTGATGCTTCAGGATATTTTTTGATAGAAGAAATCATAAAAAAACCCACTTGTACAGATGCATAAGATGATGAAATTCCTCATATTTACTTACCGCAAACCAGAGAACTGTCAGAAACGTTTTGAGGTTAACAGTGGTGGAATAATCACGTGGCTTGGATTGCATAGTTTCAAAGAACAATCAAAATCTGAAAAAAGTTACAGTTGGAAATCTCAAATTGAAGAAAATTCAAATTTGGTATGAAAGTTCAACAACCTCCTGTTCCTGTGAATCTTTCCAATCGATACTGAAACCTGGAAACCATTTAAGTGAAACAAGAGAAAGTTATTAATAGCCTATAATAATTAGAAAGATCAGATTTGTACATCGGAACCAAAATTTCTTCGAATCGATGCTTGCACAGGAAAATCTTCATTGGAATTCATCGTTATATTACACAACTTAATAAAGATAAAGTAAACCCTTCTTCAAAACTTGAACTCTTTGTATTTCTTCGTTTGCTTCGTATCTTGCTGTTGCTGCCTCTTGCGCTTGTTCTAAAAAGAAACGCCATTAAAAAACGAATGAGTACGAAGAGAGAAAAATGAATTACCTTTTGTTTAGCCACGTGTTCGGCCAACATGTCGCTGAGGTCCTCTTTCTGCAACTGGGACTGATTCTCCCTCATCTGCTGCTCGTATCGCACCGCCATGGCGTCGCTGTCCAGGTCCAGTTCCGAGGGATCCAAAGCCAACTCCACCATTCCCTCCTTGTCCACCCGTCTGGGACCTCCCTGTGGAGGTTGCGCCACTGCCGCCATGTCGTAGACGTGGGTGCTGGCCATCATCGAGTTGCCGATGCGTTCGTTTCTCTTCTCCGGAATTATGTGATACAGTACCGGAGTTTCCGACCTGCAAAACAAACGTTTCTTCAAAATAGGAAAGAGGAACTATTCTTTGACTAGCATAAGTTCTATGCATCGCACACCCTTGTAGAATGATGATTTGTTTTGGCTCCTACATTGAAAGTCATCACAATGAGTGGAGCAAAGATTAAAGATAGGATCCGTTTATTCAGCTACGTTTTGTGGCAACGCCGCATGGAACCACTGCCATGGGCGTGCGATTTTAAATCACTTCTGCCGCGACATTTATTGTTATTCAGAATAAATCTTCTTTTCAATATAATTTTAGTCCTCATTACTCTAAAACTTTGAAAGTACCTAATTTCAATTGTACAAAAATATTTAATACTGTTCTTCTTGAAATTCAACCTGCGAATATAGCAGACGATTTCAGTGGAACAGTATAAGGTACAATCGACCCACTGGCGGATTCAGCTAGTTTTTCAGGGGGGGAGGGGCATCAATAGAAATTTTATTTGCCAACGTTCTAGGACTACTAATAAAGGGATTATCGTCAATTTCGGAGTCCAAGGTTTCCAAAGTTTCAGATGCGACTTATTTCAATGTAAATAAATGGGTCTCTATACAGGGTGAGTCTTTGACTTGTATATACAGGGTGAGTCTTTGACTTGTACATATATTTTAACTGTAGATTCTTGAGGCCAAAGGAAACCTTTTTTTCATTTTCCATTTTTCCGAATTCGGCTCTGTTAAAGAGATATGACCATTTGAAAAAAAAAGTTGAGCTTAATGCGTGCCTGGATCAATTCTCTGCAAACACTTCAAAGTTCATATTTTTCGATTGAAATTGATGTGATTATTAGATATTCTAGGTGATACATATGAAAAATACTCAAGCACTAACCTTATTTGAATAAGAATGTTATAAACACGATATTTCCTAACAAAACACTTAGTTCTGTCCGATCATTTCGGCTGTATGAAAAGCTATATTTCTCACACCAAAACAAGTTCCTTCTTCGATTGTCCTGAAGATTAGTTTATAGACACTAATAATTTGTTCATATTTCCTCGATATTCTAAAACGATCTCATAAAAATTGGTTTCTCACTAACCTATCCCAACTCCATTAACCAAAGTCAGATGTTTCGGTGTCAATGACCTAACTATACCCATCCTCTGTGATATTCAACACAGAACATATTCAATTCACCCACAGATCTCTAGAGAAGACGATGCCAGATTGCCGATTTTCTCTTCAAACAATGCGAACTCAAGACAGCAGTACGTCCCCTATCGTTAGCGTATGAACTATCACAATCGCTAAAGGCGTCTAGGCGTTGCTCTTTAAAAATGCCAAAAGAGTAGTTCTGATTCTCGCCAATATAGCGCTACGTTCCCTTCAGAAGGCCGTGGAATCCACGGCGTGGATGAAGCCATTGTAGCCGTGACGCAAGACCGTTGTTCTGTGCTCCAACCAGTCCAACCTAAAACTTTAGTCAGTGATCCCATAGACGAAGTTCACTCTTTATTTATTTACAGAGAATGAAGCAAACAGGCTTAGAATATAAAACAAATATTCTAAGCAAACAGGTGATGATTATGTAAATGACTTTCAGTGAATTGATGTGATAGTGTCGTTCTGGTGTCGAGTTATATTGTTTCGATAGATATTTTGCTGAAGGACCGGTAACAATGAATTTTAAATAGAAACTGCCTATAAAATAATTTCATGCTTCATAGAATTCAATTTTATGTCCCACGAATGTAGAATTTTATTATTACATATCTCTACATCAAACGTTTTTTCATCATAGAGATTTTAGTCTTGACAAAGTTGATAAACATCCTGACAACGTTGGTAACTTGTTGAGAGACCAGAGAAAAAAATTATATTCGATGAGATTTAACTCAGGACAGCACTCAGATAATTCTTGAAATTCATGATTTTTTCCTCTAATTCAATCTTATACAATTAGGAATAACTTGAGAACGACGCGTTTTATTGAAAAAATATAAGAATACTTTTGTTTTCTAAAATAATTAATTCTTTCGAAAACGTGAACCGTTCATCTTTTTCAAGTGGTTTCATAGTATTTTTGCGTGAATTTATATGTCGACTATACTGTAACTTTTTTACCAGGAGAAATATGAAATAAGTTTCAATTGAGGAATATGCACCATGAATAGAGTAGACAATAAACCAAAATTCAGTTCATTCGAAATATCGGTTCCGAATACATATATGGAAAGAATAGTGTTAATTTCATGGATTTTTGACACCCTGTATCTTCCAAACGGAACCGAATTTTGAAAAATGGTATGGGAAAAAAGTGTTTCTTTTGATGGGAGGAATCTATAGTTAAAATATATGTACAAGTCAAAGACTCACCCTGTGTATTTCAACTGTAGGGTAATCCAGTTGTTTATTCAAGTGAGATTCGGCCAGTGGTGGGGGGGTCCCCCAAATTCGTTGCAACGTTGTCAGATCGGACAATTATTCTGGTATTTGAAGAATAGGTCAGTTTTTCTTAATTAGCACTTTGGACTAAGCATTTCTGAATAAATTATTAGAAATCATGAAATTTCTTTCAATATATTGTTTAAACCAAAAACACTTCCAAAATAATTCTTATTGTTTAAATTAGAATTTCTAAATATGTACTTCTATCTTATAACGTATGGTCCGAAAGTTTTGGGAAAAATTTCACCTGGTCTGATTGAGAAGCAACGTGTCAGGGGAATAATTAGGCAAATCGAAATTAATGGTCCCTTGTCTGTTACTTGAATTTTGATTTATAATAAGAATAGTTAAGTTAAATTGTTGAATAATTCGATAAAAATATAAGATTATTTAAGTCAGAGTTGCTTTTGGAATTTTTCCCAAAACTTTCGGACCATACGTTAAATACGCGACAATAGATTCGATGATATTTTTCCTGTGCATTATATTTGACGTCGAGGTGAATTTCAAAGAACAAATTGCAAAAATAGGTTGTCTAAGAAGTGAAAAAAATTGCAAACTATTAATTTCGAAATTTAGACTCAAATAGATTAATTTACATGAAAGAGAAGATGACATGAGTCGACAAAATAATTTATTTTCCAATGGATTTCGTGCATTAAGACAAATTTCATCGAAAAATGCGGAAGATATTTTGAAATGGCATTACCTTCCAATGAATCGCCCATAAAAATTACTCTTCCAATTCCTGAACACGCAGTATAAGTTGATAATTCTTATTCCTTTTATACATTATAATTCAATCTAAAGAAACGGATTTGCACAATCTGGCAACAAAATCAGGTTTTGACACTGTTCGCGCATGCGCAAATCGGCTTCCAAACGGGCTCCAAATCTCACTTGATTAAACCGTACTTACCTTATTTGAATAAAAATGTTAAAAACGCGATGATTCTCAACAAAATCACTTAGTTTTGTCCGATTATGTCTGCCTTTAAAAAACCATAGTTCTCCCATCCAAATGAGTTATTTCTTCGGACGATTTTTCTAAAGATTAGTTTGTACACACTGAGAACTTGTCCATATTTTCCTCGATATCCGAAAAATATCCCAAAAAAAATTTATTTCAATCAATTTATCAGAATTTACTATTAATAAACTTAACTTAACCAATTTTGTATCGATTCTGTGAATATTTCCCAGAATGACAGAAATGTCGTTGGACGTTGCCAGTTCGACCAACATTCCTGAAACTACGTGATATCTATGAATCGCCCACAGCCTTCTATAGAGAGGATTGTGAATCGACCTATCTGTGGATTTTAGTCTCGACAAAGTTGAAAAACATTCTGACAACATTATTGACTTGTTAAGAGATCAGAGAAGAAATAATATTCGACGATATCTAATCCAGGGAAGTTTTCAAATTATTCTTGATATTCATGATTTTTTTCCCAAATTTCATCGTATACAATCAGGAATAACTCAAAAACGACGCGTTTTATTCAAAGAACACAAGAACACTTTTATTTTCTAAAATGATTGATTCTTTTGAAAATATGAACCGTTTATCATTTTCAAGTCGTTTTATACTATTTTTTGCGTGGATTTGTGAGTCGACTTCGTTGTAACTTTCATACCAGGAGAAATATTGAATAAGTTTAGTTCGAGGAATATGTACCATGAATATAGTAAACAGTCAACCTAAATTCGGTTCATTTGGAATAACGGTACCGAAGAAATGAACAGAAATGTGTTTTTTTCATGAATTTTCGACACCCTGTATCTTTCAAACCTAACCGAGTTTTGAAAAAATGGCATAGAAAAAAAGACGTTTGATGAGAGGAATCTACAGTTAAAATATGCGTACAAGTCAGAGACTCACCCTGTATAGTCTAAGGAACAATTTAAGTCAACGAAACTCACCCTTCCATCTCGTTCTCGATCTTCTTCTTCCTCAACTCGATCGCCTCGGGCGTCTCCATGCCGGCCGGTATGCTCGTCAGTCCGCTGGGCGTGACCAGACCTTCGGCGGGCGTGACCAAACCCGACTCGTCCGGCATCGCGTCCCTCTCCTCCTCCTCCTCTTCCTCCTCGCTCTCCTCCTCCGATTCCGACTCGAGCTCGCCCCACAGCGTGCGATCGACGCTCGGATCCTCGCCGATGTCGTCGATGTGGCTCGCGTTCGTCCCGAACACGTCGCCGTACAGCGGCTTGCCGTTCTCGTCGACGGGCGGCTTGCCCCACCCGCCCGCGTGGTATCCGAACGAGCAGCCGTCCGGGATGGGCGCGTTCAGGCCCGGGATCTTCAGGTTCGGGTAGCTGGGCGGCGGCCCGTAACGTTGCATCGCGATCAGCCACGGGGGCGGCACCTTGTTCGCGTTCGGCCCCACCGGCATGCCCAGGGCCGTACGCAGCTCTTCCGACAGATCGCCCGGCTTCTTCTCCTTCAGCCTGGTCTCGAACTCTTTGCCCTCGTAGTAGAGGTCGCCGTGGATCGTCATCTTGGGCTTGGTCTGCCACTTGAAGAAGGCGTCGTGCAACTTTTGGTAGTCGATGTCGATCTTGCCGAGCTTCGGTCTCGCTCTCTCTCGCATCTTCGCCTTTAAAGTCTTGGACTCGTCTTTGTCCTGGAGCGACGCTCTCATCTCCATGATGCCGGTCCGTTTGATGAAGTCGGGCAGGTTGAACGGAGGCTTCTCTATGCCTCTCTTGCCTTGCAGATACTTTCGCTTGAAGCACCAGTGGCGTGGTACCTTTAATCCAATTTTTCAAATAAAGACCATCATTTGATAAAAATGCAATTGGTACGTTAGAAAAAAAAAATAATTTCCCCCCTGCTTTTTCATAAAAAAAATCACCCAATAAGTGGAATGCTGAAAAAACGAAAAAAATTGCTAAACATTAAAAAAAGACAGACATCGTGAGGAAGAGGTATAGACCTCGATCAAGCGCTCAAAAAAGGCTATTTTGGGCTCAAGAATCCGTACTAGTCTCACTCTGTATAATATACAGAGTGTATTTAAAGTTGAGGCTTTTCTTATCACAGATGGTAGAACTCATCAAAATAAATCATTTTACCAAAATTTTTTTACATGAATTATGCCCCTGTTTCGAAAAAATAGAACTAGAATATTTTCTAGTTTCTAGGTGAATCTGAAAATTCGTCAGTCCGAACCTGCTCTCTCGCCTGCTCCTCCGTAGATATCAACATGTTTGTCTTCTTATCATTCATGATTCAGAATATCGATTGTGATCAGTAATCTTCGATCGTGTTACGGCAAAGGTACGAGTGTTTTATGTTTTGAAAATGCCGCACCTTCATTCAAATAATGAACTTGTTGATATGCTTTATGGTGAATCGAAACAAAATGACAGTTCAGCGTTTAAGTTGTACAGGGCGGCCAGATTTCGATGGTTTAGTACTATATCTCTTAAACTATAAGAGATAGAGAAAAAGTAATATAGATGACATGTTCGCTTTTTTCGAGAAAGAGAAATTTCTGAAAAACCCAAATTGCTACGGCGTCTAGTTTCCGAGCTACAGGGTGATTCTGGAATTTGGTCCATTTTTATAATTGACTATAACTTATAACTTCCGTATTATAGGAAATTTAATAATAATAAAGCTATTATTTTCTAAATCAATTTGCCAGCTTACAATAATCGTGAGATATCGAATTCTATGACCTTATAAGAACTTCAGAAGTGCCAGGCGATACAACAATGATTAAATTGAATTGAATTTGACAGGGGAAAATAAATAAGAGCTGAAACTCTATGACCGACACAATTTTGAAGAAAGTGAATCAAAGCCTGCTTGGATTTCGATGAACGAAAAGTGTTTTTTTCGAAATTTTTGATTTATAGTTAACTAAATCATGATATATATTTTTGAAATCGTTGAAGAAAGATCAATTGATAATATCATTTCTCTTTATGGTTTCCATTTGAAAAAACAAATTTTTCGCTATAGATCCGAAATTTGAGCAGATACAAAAGATCCAAAAGCACCGATTAAAAGCAGTAGAAAAAGTGCCTTGAAGATGTGTTCATTTCGAGTGCGTAGATCCTATAATACAGAAGTTATAGTCAATCTATACATATATATATAGGAATGATATATATATATATATATATATAAAAGAAAGATGTTGGTTACACCATTTATAACTAGAGATAGGATGGACTGTTTGTTATGAAACTTCATATATGGATTCGTCTACGGTCTGGTTATTATAAAATGCAATGACACTTCGAAAAAATCGATGAAAATTTCACTTATACAGGAAATGCTTTTCCTCCTTTTGAGCGAGGCCACTAGGAGTCGCTACAGTTACAGTTACGCTACCGCTTATTCGTAGATACTTGATTTCATATTCTCTCAGTTAGATGGGGTGTACAGTCACTGTACACTAGAGTAACTGTAATAGTGTGTAATTTGAGTTGCCTACAACTTTGCGCCGTTGGCCAACACCAAAAAGTCTTAGCGTAGGAGTACAGATGGCGCTATTCACACAGTAATGATTGATTATTAGTTATTTTTAAAGTTTTATTTATTCAAAATAATCGTGAAGTAGGATGTCTAGAATAATGGTGTAGGCACTAATGAGATTTTGTAGTGACCAAATTGATTATATTAGCAATGTTTCGTTCTTTCCACTTCAGGTGGCGCTATTCACAAATTATGACTAATTTTTATCAGTTATTTCAAATACTTGAATTTATTCTTGCGAACGTGGCGTGTTAATGGTAGATTATTTTGTCAAGCAATAATGTGTGTTTATATTCCTGACATTCTGATGTATATTAGTTCTTAGGAAAAGTAGAAAACTTTCATTATAAAAAGATTCCATTCTGCTGTCATGTCATAATTGACTTTAGCAAATCAGCTGTTGATACATCCATCAAATTGACAACGGAAAATACACTGAAATGATATTGCGGCGCCGCCACGTTGCCAATATTTTCGATTTGGCCGAACGTCATACCATTGAAAAATTGACGGGTGCCTACACCATTATTCTAGACATCTTATCGTGAAGGTACTATATTTGACATCAGCACCATTAGATAGCGCTGAATTTGTTGAGGCTTTCGCGACCATCAATTCATGTCATCTGTTTTTTTTTCGAGAATTTCGGTCGTCGTTGATTGAAATGGTAGAATAAAGAACATATGACATCAATTACTGTGTAATTTGCATAGGACTTATAGTATCATGAAGGTCTATTAACAGATCCAGAAGCGCGTGAATATCACAGTGAATTTTTATCGAAATGTCAAGTATATACGATTTTGGCGATCAGTTTCGATCGTGATATGTCCATTCTCATCTTTTCTCATAATTTTTAAAATGTTTTTGAATTTCTGTTTGGGTAATAAATATATTTGCGGAAATCACTAAATCCAAAATTGCTATAATTGGTAATTGACATATTATTTTTGTGTATCTGTTCTGTGTGACAGCTCATATCCATCGAAACATTTGACAGTTCAAAAATCAGAGAACCAAGCTGTTGATCTCCGATCACCGGTGATTACGATTTGTGAAATCCACCGTAAGTAGGTCATTTAGGCGGAACAAAGTTCGCCGGGCCAGCTAGTTATAAATATGTCCCAAATACCAAAATCACCCTGTAGCTCAGAAACTAGACGCCGTAGCAACTTGGGGTTTTCAGAAATTTCTCTTTCTTAAAAAAAGCGAACATGACATGTATATTACTTTTTCTCTATCTCTTATAGTTCAAGAGATTTAGTACTAAACCATCGAAATCTGGCCAACCTGTACAGAACAAAATTTCCGCTAATGTTCGCGGATGTTCATAAACCTGGAACAGAGAGATGCGGGCCAGAGTAGTATTGAGGTATTGATGCCCAAAATTTCGTATGAATTTTTTCAAATTGAACATTTCATAATTATAAGAAATTTTCGGTAAAATGACTTATCTTGATGAGTTCTAAAACCTGTCAAAAGAAAAGCCTCGCCTTTAAATACACTCTGTATACAATAAAGGGTGTATCTGGATCTCTCTGTTCATCATATCTCTGCACCAGGTTTATGAACATCCGCGAAGTTTGGTGATTTCTTAGAGGAAATCTTGTTCTGTACAACTTATACGTTGAATAAGCATTTTGTTTTGATTCACCACAAATTAAAAGCGTATCAATGATCTATGATAAGAAGACAAAAAACAAGATGTTGATATCTACGGAGGAGCAGGCGAGGTA
This sequence comes from Adalia decempunctata, assembly GCA_951802165.1. Classification (NCBI taxonomy): domain Eukaryota; kingdom Metazoa; phylum Arthropoda; class Insecta; order Coleoptera; family Coccinellidae; genus Adalia; species Adalia decempunctata. Next base: position 221,915 of record OX637705.1, read on the forward strand.
GCGAGCAGGTTCGGACTGAGGAATTTTCAGATTCACCTAGAAACTAGAAAATATTCTAGTCTCATTTTCTCTAAACGGGCATAATTCATATAAAAAAATTTTGATTAGTTCTACCGTCTGTCAAAAGAAAAGCCTCATCTTTAAATACACCCTGGATAAAATGTAATTGGTACTTTAGAAAAAAAATAATTCAACCACATTTAACCCATTCATAAAAAAAATCACCCAACAAGGGAAATGCCGGAAAAATGAAGAAAACAAATATCGTTAAGCACTCCATCAAGTAAAATAAGCACTCAAAAAAGTCTCTTCTGACCTCAAAAATCCATAGTTAAAAAATTTAACTTTCACTCTGTATAAATTTGAATATAAACTCACCTGGACCGTGTTACGATGAGCTTTCAACTGGACGAGCAATTTCGGATCCCTGGCAGTAACATCATGCATTTCCACGACGTCAGGTCTGTTCACGAGTTGTTTCAACTCGGCCACGCTCAGTCGAGTCATCTTCTTCAATTTACGCTTGGAAAGCTTGGATTTATCGTCGGGTTTTTTCTAAAAATAAACATTTTTCATCTAGAAAACATGAAAGTAACGAGTAAAACTACCTCGTCGCCATCTTCACCGTCTTCTTGGAACTGATCGGTGGCAGTGATAATTCCTGCCTTACTCGATAGAAAAGTGGGAGTTGCTAGGGTGGGAGGGGGCAAGTCTGACTTCTGTTCGCTTATCTTGAAAGCTTCCAAGATGTGATAGAACTGTCGATATTGCGGGGCCAATTCGTGCAGACTTACTGATTCTTGAACGTACCTGGAAGAATTTCCTCAGCAAGTCATTCAAAGAAAAAGAAATTGCTCCATTTATGTTATAATTATTCGTTCAACTTACTCAACCTCCACTTCTTCTTTGGGTTCAATCAAGTCTCCATTTGTTTTTTCCCCATTTTCTACTGGCTTCTCATTTACCGTCACCTGCTTATTCTTTCTCTTCTTCTTCTTTTTCTTCTTGTTTTTATTACTTTTACTATCTTTACTGGACTTTGAATCACCCTTATCAATATTTTCTTCCTAAAAAAAAACAACTGTCTAGTACCTTAAATTCTCAAATAATATTACAAATCAGATATTACCCCAGTATCGTCTTTGTCCCAAATAATTTCAGGTTCGACTGGAATTGATCTAGTTACTTCTAGAACCGGAGCCCCAGAACCTGAATCGTCTGTTCCAAGCTCGATGGCTCTCTGATTTTTCAAAGCTAACACTTCTTCGAGCACTTGCGGCAAAACAACTTCACCAGTTTGTTCAACCATCTGCTCTGGGGGATCAACTTTGAGACTGAGCAAAGATGGGAGTTGTTTGTCGCCGACTGGGGGAGGACCCATTGGGGGAGGCCCCAGTGGTGGCGGTCGATCTAAAAATTAACAAAATTCGTTCTTAGATAAACGGAAACATTCGTAGTAGGTTATGAATTTGCTTACCAAATTCATCCCCAGTCCAACCTTGAGTACCGGGCGGTCCAAAAGGGGGAATCATCATAGGAGGAGGCATCTGGAAATAATACGAAACGATTAATATCGTAATTGATCAAATATGGATCAACAGCTGTTTTCCTTTAACATACATTATTTGTTTGGTCCCCCATTTTCGTTTACAAACACAAACTTTCATCGGGAAATCAAATGCAGGTTAGAATATACTCTGTGTTCATCACAGAACATATAATAGAAGAAGTGCAACCTGCCCACTAATCTTTGGCAACGGCAGTGACGTTTCTGCAGCGGTCATAGACTACATAAATAAGTGGCAAATGGCGGCCATAAATATTCTATGACAGTTTGACAGATGTCGACGATTCCATTCCTTCATGGGGGGGGGTCGCTGAATGATTTCTTATTCTTCAATATTGTTCCAATAGACGCCACAATAATTTTATAACCTTCCCTTGAAGAAAAAATTACCATATTCTTATTAATTTTCAAATACTTGAAAAATAAGGTACGTTGTACCATATTATTAATTTTATTTTCACTTAAATTAATATAAGAATTATGAAAAAATTCAATATGGAAAATATAAATATCTTTATTTCGAATAAGAACAGGTGTATTACAAATTATTCATTCTACAATCTAGGCAACTGCACTCATCAATTTTAGTCGGAATTGAAAAATTAATGTTTCACTTCTCTATGTGAATATTTAATGTACGTATTTGTTCATTGCAACAAATTAGTGTTAGTGTTTAACCAGGACATGTTGATTAATTCAATAAAATGATGATAAAAATGAATATTCTTCTAATGATATTCAAAACCCTTGCAGAATAAAACTTTCAAAGAAGCATCAACTTTTAAATTTGTTTATATGCAGTTCTCACCTATATCTTCATTACCCTGCAAAATGATTACATCGAAAGGTCTTCCTATGTCCGTTGGATCCTACAAAAATAAATTCCATTATGGATTTTCAATGTACATACTTGATTATATGAAAAGTAATAATAATTACCAGAAATGAGTTCGAATATGCTTTAATATCATGCTCTCATCACTGATTTATTATTGTCATCACCCCAAAATTTGTATGTTGTTCATCAGTTCCTGCAAAAATCAATATCGTTATAGACGTTCGACATTATTGGTAACATGGCATATTACCTTAAGAATAATACAAAAGTAATTTTGTATTAAGATTCACTTTACTTCTTCATCATTAAGTTAAATTTGTCTCATCTCTAAAACTTCTTCGACATCACCACTTTAATCAATTTACAAATGGCTGACAAGTCACTTGTCAAGTGGCATTTGTCAGTACCAACTCATCAACGACATACGATTCTGAATTAGAGTGCGAGAGAGATATGTTTTCTCTCAACATTTGCTTTAAGTGGCACCGTATGTCTTCGTATATCCGTGTTGCCTGACTTTGAACTGGCGCTTCAGCCCCCTGGTGTTCATAGCACATAGAGAAACACAGAATATCCAACTAATCCTTATCTTCGTTTGAAAAGCGAATATAATTGAATTCGTAGTGCACAAAGAAAAACTAATTCAAATTATGATTTCTCGCATGTTTATATAGAAATGATGGATAACAAATCGACTGTGAAGTGATGTTATTCCTTTTTTAAGAATCTGTGAAAATCCTCATTTTTTAAGCAACGTTGCCATTTACAATGAGTTTAGAACTAAGATTTTTATCGCCGAAGGAATTATTTTGAATACCTTTTCATCATTTTCAGACTTTAAGAAAAATTAATGAGTATTAATTCGAAAGGAATAAGAAATCATTTTCAATATATTCTATCTTGGCTATGACGTTATCCGTATTTTGTGTCAAATAAGTGCCAGAATGGGGCTATTTGTTTCGACAACACAAAATTTGTAAGATGAAAATATTTTCATATAAGACAAAATACTTGATTTTGGCAATTCTCTCAAATTATATATTGCAATTTCTTTCCTACGTGATATACTGCGGCGATTTGGACAAGACCTGCTATCTTTATTCGTAGACAATCGATGCGATGGGTACGAAATCTTGCAGCCAGATCGAATCAGACAGGATGGTGGAGATCCTGAAGAACCAGCTCTATTTCGCGGTTATCAAGGGACTGTCGGGTAAAAAAATAAAGACGACAGACGACGCCCTGTATTTTTCGATAGACGACGAGTACGAATATCAAAATTATTATTACGATTTCGGCCCTTACAACATTTCGCATCTTTACAAGTACTGCATCAAATTGAACAAGTTTTTGCAATATTCTCAAGGTCATAAAAGGGTCGTCCATTGCACCAGCACCAGCGCAGAGAAGAAAGTCAACGCGGCTTATCTCATCGGAAGCTACTGCATTATCTATCTGAAGATACATCCAGCTGAAGTAACGAAACTCTTGCTGAAGGCTGGGCCATACAAGTAAGTTTATTGAATCAATGTCAAGTGATCCGTTTTTGCATACTACATTTCAGACAATTTATGGACGCCTCCCAAATCCCGTGTCCTTTCACGATAAAGCTGGAGTTTTGCTTCAACGCCATTTCCAAGGCGCTGGCCTTCAACTTCTTCAATTTCGACGACTTTGACGTGACCGAGTACGACATGTACGAGAAATTGCAGTTCGGAGACATGAACTGGCTGGTACCGAGGAAGTTTCTGGCCTTCATCGGGCCGAACAGCAGCGAGAACCTCAACGGGCATCCGCCCGATTATTACATCAAGTACTTTCTGAAAAACGACATCAAGACGGTCGTCAGACTGAACAATAAGATGTACGACTCTTCAGTGTGAGTAAATCTTCGTAGACTTAAATTGTAAAAAAATATAGTTAAAATAAGATTTTTGTTTTTGAAAATTCATATTATTTTAGCCTGTAGGTCTGCAGCGTATACAGGGTGATTAAGAAAAATCGAGTAAAATGACGAAATTTTATTCCCAGAGAATTCAAGCATTTTAAGCATATCAATACAATGTATGGCCTCCACGGGCATCAATAACAGCTTGACATCTTCTTTGCATACTACACACGAGGTTGTTGAACATTTCTTGAGGAATTTGGTTCCATAAACGGGGCAGAAGCTCTCTCAGATCATTTAAGGATTCTGGGGTAGGTTGATGATTATCTAATCTTCTTTGGAACTTATCCCATGCATGTTCTATGCAATTCAAATCTGGTGAGTGCGGAGGTATTGGTAAATGTGGATTATCAAGCTCCTCGCGCGCATTCTCAACTATGACTGCACGGTGCGGTCTAGCGTTATCGTCTAGAAATTGAAAAGTTTCACCAATAGCAGCGTGAAAATTTGGCACAACATTATCAATGACATGGTCCCTATAGTGTAAGGCGGTCATATTCCCAGGACAAATGTGTAGATCTGTGCGCCCGTTAAAACATATCACGGCCCATACCATGACACTACCCCTTCGGAATGGATGGACTCCTTGGACATAGCGACGATTACGGGGTATGCGTGGGATTGTCCATACCCTTATTCTTCGAGAATCTGAAAATCGTCCATATCTGGATTCATCAGTGAAAAGGACACTACGCCAATGATCGTTCCAATTGATATGTTGCCTTGCTCATTCCAGTCTATGACGCTTATGGTCACGTGTTAATGGAACTCCTCTTAAAGGACGTCTAGAACCTAGATTCACCTCTCTCAAACGTCGTTTGATGGTTTCGATGGAAACTTGGACCCCATCTGCATTTTGAAGAGTACTCCGTAGCATTCTACACGTAGATGTAGGGTTTCTTCTCGCCGAAACGGTGATGAAACGATCCTGGGTGTTGTTTTTCGTCGCCCACCAAGCCTTGGTCTTTCCAACACGGAACCTGTCTCCCTGAACCTATTCCAAAGTCGAGATATCACACTTTGGCTGACTCGGAGCCTTTGCGCTACAACAACCTGAGTTAGGCCACCCTGTAGCATTCCGATAGCCCTATTAGCCTCAGCGTTTGTTAATTTACGTCTTGGCATTTTCAGAAAACTCGTTTCAAATCGAAGCCGTTGATAAACTGACTTCATTTCAAAATAAGAACATTCATGAAGCATATGCAAAGAACCAAACTTCAGAAAAAAGGCGACCAGATTGACGAAATGTCTGATACTGATTTTTATTGGATCGATTCAAGTTGTTACTGAGTTTTAAATGATTTTCTCTATTTCAGTATCGTAATGAGTTCATTACAGTACTAAAAACAGTGCTGTAATGAACTCATTACAGCATTGTTTTCAGTTATATTTTTCGTTTTACTGTTGTCAGCACTGGCTTCCGCTCCCATCAATTTTCAAGTTTCAACACACAAATGTCAATTTCGTAACAATTACCAACTGCAGATACAATACAAAAGTCACTAGGATGAGTTTTTCATTGAAAGTCAACAGTATTTCACGAAATTTGACTGAAATAGAGAAAATATCCTCCAATACTCGTTGCAGAATGCAATTCCAACACCCATGCGTTCGAAAACTCGCTCCTTCGTCGCTCGTTTTCGAATTTCGCATTCGTATTGGATTAGGAGCCCATTCTGCAACTAGTGTTAGTAGAATATAGAACTCTCAGAGGAAGTCTCACTGGCCACTGTTGTGGGGGATGTTTTCATTGACACAGACGATATAAACAGTTTATCCTAGGCCTCCAAACCAGTGATATTTGTACGTAAAATATTATCCTAAAAGCAACAACTCCAAACGCTTGAAGTCGTACTAATATTCATCATTCACAGAATTATGAAATAATATCAAATAAGTTCATTCAACGTAGTTCCACATTTCGACAACAGGCGTTGCAAAGTTGGAAGCCATGGAGTAGTCTGGCAACGGTGCATTTTATTTTATTGTGGGGTAGGAAATTCAGATATGTTTCAATGAAAAGAACCAAACTTCAGAAAAAAGACGACCAGATTGACGAAATGTCTTATACTGATTTTTATTGGATCGATTCAAGTCGCTATTGAGTTTTAAATGATTTTACAGCGATTTTCTCGAAGATTACATACTTTTATTAAAAACGATTGAATACGACCCTAACTCTTGTGGAGCAGAAGGTATATTTGATCATTTTCAGTTTCAGCAATGCCGGTATCGCCCATTACGACCTTATCTACCCCGACGGGTCGACGCCTTCGAGGGACATCCTGATGAAGTTCTTGCAGATAGCAGAAACGGCGCCGGCGGCAGTGGCGGTGCACTGCAAGGTGAATACGATTCTTTTCGATTTTTCGAATGATAAGTGCCAATTTCGATATTTCAGGCCGGTTTAGGAAGAACAGGATCTCTGATCGGCGCGTACATCATCAAGCACTACAGGATGACGGCGAAGGAGGCCATCGGTTGGATGAGGATCTGCAGACCGGGATCCGTGATCGGTCAGCAGCAGATATGGCTGGAGAAGTTGGAGCCGTGGCTGTGGAAATGCGGCACGCAGTACAGATGCAAGCATTACGGCGAAGGCGAGAAGATTCCCCGCCACAAGTTCGGCATCTACAGCAAAGTGTGGCCGGTGGAGAGGAACCGGATACTCCGGGAAGCCAGACGGAAGTACTCCAGTCAATATTCGGTCAGCGATCCCGAATACCTGGCGGGAACCAACAAGAAGCTGAGCGCCGCCACCATGCGCAACAAACCGCCGTATTTCCGGTTCCGGATGAAGAACGCCAAAGACAGCAACTGTTTCGAGGACATATCGGACCTGCTGACCACCGTCTACGGTCTGGACAGGACCAAGAGCAGACAGCAGAATCGGACCATGCCGAACATCAGAGTTTTGGCGTCGGAACCCAAACGCTCCGCCACCTGCAGAAGGATCTACCGCACCACGGTGGAGGATATGGCGAGCCCTTCGTCGCCTTCCGCCCTCCTGGAGCCCCAACTTCCGGAGACGGAGTCTCAAGGAGATTATCGGTTCGGCGGGAAACCGGATCGTGCTAACGGGTCGGAAAATCGGGCTCCGATACTGGTCCGGGTGCCGACCAGGAGGAAAAACGTGTACAGGGTGGATACGGACACGGACACGAGCAATTACGTTCACAGTTACATGGAGGAAAAGGCGAGAAGAAAGGCGCTTTCGGGAAAGGTGAAGGTGACTCAGGGCGATAAACTTCTGGAGAGGAAAGTCTACAAGAGTGCGAACGTGAAAAAGACGAGCGGCAGTGAAGAAAAGTCGGCGGAAAGTGCTTATACCAGCGCTGTCAACATGGACGATAACGGGTTCGCTTCTTCTTATCAGCCGTGATCATTTTTGAGTAAAAACAAGTGAGATATCATTATTTTCGTTTCCAGTGTCTCTGTTTTCGTAGTGCGTACGTTTTTTGAATAAAGCTCCTAAAAAAGTCTTGGTCTCATCAAATCGTGTTTTATTGAAACAGTAAACATTGCCTGATTTTCATTTATTCTGTCTGAAAACATCCAACCTTTTTTTTTGAACAACGATAGGAGAGAGCACCATCTAAAATTTCTACATTGTTCTCCCTCCCTTGCCGCTGGAAAAGCTTGCACGGTTCTGAAACAGAAAAAATGCTGCTTTTACTGACCCATTTTTACCTCTTATGATTATCGAGTTAGTCTTCAGAGATATCGAAATTTTCGGTTGGCCATGAAATTCTGACACATTTCACCGCGTATATTTTGAAAATGTTAGGTTATAGTCATTTCCCTGTCACAATTTGTAACATTCCAAGTTTGTAAATCCTAGGAAATATTATTTGAAAAGAGAAAAAGGCAAACCCTACCCTGCTCTGGTGAGCTGGCTAAAGGTAGAATTACGTTAAAGGGGGGTTTATACTCATATTTTTGGCTTGTGATGTGATCATCTAGATTGGTAGAACTCTATGTTATGTCGTAGTAATTCAGATTCGTAATAACTCAGATTAGTGAAATATAGGATGGGAAATAATGAGGTAAAATTGATAAATAAAACACTAGATTGGACATAAAGGTGGAACAAGAGCCTTTATTCGTCCAGCGCCATAGTTCGAAGAACCATAGCTATATGAAGGAAAAACGAACGAGAATCAATTGAAACTCAAAGCAAAAAACCTTCTAGCATTACAGATGATATGTTTACAATCCATAGAACAATTATTAATAAGACGAGCACTGATGATATGTATGATATGGGGCTTCCTATACTCCGGTAAGGTTATTACTGGCACAATTGTGATAAAAAGCAGAATCCAATACATCCAAAGTTATCCAAAGACTATAGGCATATAAAGTGTGTCACCTGATTATTAATGAAATTCATAAGCAGTATCCTTGTAGTTTCTAGTGAATCCTTCCTTCTAAGTGTTATGTGTGAGATCATAGCAGTCGCGTTGGTTTGGAAGTGACAATAAACTCTTTATATTTCCTGTTAACTGATGAACGGTGGAACCAGATCGAAGCAATCCTTCACTTGCCTGGCTCGCCATGGCCCGAAGACGAGGCTATGTTTACTGGAGACGTTCGTTATAGAACTTCCAGAGGAGGTCTCACTGCCACTGTTGTGGGGGATGTTTTCCTTGGCACAGATGATATAAACAGTTTATCCTAGGCCTCCAAACCAGTGATATTTGTACGTAAAATATTATCCTAAAAGAAACAACTCCAAATGCCTATACCATAATGTCGAGTGAATAGTTAAATGTGCAGTAGACCTTACGAACAGTATAAGAATATTCCAAATGGGTTGGTAGCAGAACAGAGTTCCACAATATTCAATAGAAATGCAATAATGAAATAGAACAAGCTTACATGAGATTAAATCCTGTGAAATGAAACAGTTATTTAAATGGGGACCGTGTAAATACCAGATAACAAAGAAGCGTCTTTAAAATATACTAAAATGGCGGATTCCTAGAAGAGGAACTCCATTTCAAAGGGATACTATTGTGAACCAGAATGAAAGTGAAAACAGACAGCCGCCGAGTTAAAAAGTGAACTCTAAAAAGAGTCGTTGTCGTTTCGGAGGTTAGTTTTACTTCCACAGAATCGTATTTCTTCGATGGTCACAGAAGAACAAGTTTACTTCATGGTGGATCTTCGATATGATTAAAATCTCCTATTTATAAAGATGCGAATTGCCTAAAGTATTGATTGAAGTCGTACTACTATTCATCATTCATAGAATTATAAAATAATATCAAATAAATTCATTCAACGTAGTTCCACGTTTCGACAATAGACGTTGCAAAGTTGGAAGCCATGGAATCTGGCAACGGTGCATTTTATTTGCAGGGTAGAAAATTCAGATATGTTACAAATTTACAATCGCAACGTTGCCATTTCTTCATATATGTGGTAGTAATTATGTATTTATCAAAATTGTTCAATGAGCGATAATGTGAGTAGTGATGTGGTGTAAGTCATCAAGTGTGTTACGACTCACATTACCACGAATTGAACACTATACTTTATCTTCGACTTCTTCAGTGAAATTCGAATTAATCTGCATTTTCAAAATTGACAACGGTTAAAACAAGCCTAATTCTCAAAAAACATTTTTGAAGACAAGCTTTTACAACATTACTCATCCGCCATTTTGAAGCCGCCATCTTGAATTCCCCAATTTTGAAGAATCGTTATTTCCGACCCAGAAAATAACCCCCATGTACCAATTTTGAATAGAATAGGATCATAATTACGAAACTCGTCCGCCATATTGTGGCCGCCATCTTGAATTTCCCAATTTTGACAAAAGTATCATCATTTTCGAAAGCAAATACCCCCAGATACTAATTTTGAATGAAATCGGATGATAATTACAAAACTCATCCGCCATTTTGTAGCGGCCATTTTGTTTTTTTTCTATAAAAAATATTTCATGATGCATTGTCACCAGCAAAATTTCAAATCAATCGGACGATTAGAAGATTTGATTACAGACAGACACCGGGACAGGTGAAACTAAATAAACGCTTGTAAAAAGCGATCCCTGCGGTTGAGAATCGAATCGATATCGAATCCCGTAGAAAACATCAACAATTCACGTTTTCCAAATGCAATTTTTGTATATTCAGACCCAAGAAAATGTAGAAATGGATGGCGAGAAAGTTATCTTGATTGAAATAAAGTTCTCAAACGATTCCACTTTCTTATTCATTTCGTAAGTAATTCAATAAAATTCCATAGAATTCCCCACTTTTCAAAATTCTCAAGAAATAAGCCTGCAGAAGACATTGAATTACCTCTTTGCACAATTTGAAATAGTCCAGTATGAAAATGTAGTAGTACTGAGAATCATGTGTCACATTTACAAAGTTGAAAAAGACTAAATAGAATGTAGCAAATAAGCCTGCAGAGTGCAGAAGACATTGAAATACCTCTTTGCACAATTTGAAATAGTTCAGTATGAAAATGTAGTAGTACTGCGAATCATGTGTCACATTTACAAAGTTGAAAAAGACTAAATAGAACCTAGCCTTGGCAACGTCGCTCTGAATTATTTGACTTTTACGAGTGTCAACCTGCGTCCGTTTTAAGTAAAAGACCTTGATAAACCTAAACCATGGCCAACTGGTATACTTTATAAAAATAATGGAGTATACTTCATTCACTTTCATAAAGTATTGCGGTTTTCCCAGGAATTCTGACACATTTCAACGCGTATATTTTGAAAATGTTAGGTTATGGTCATTCCTCTGTCAGATACATCCGCAACGTTGTCGTTCCTGCATTACAATCGTAATAATTAGGTACGTATTTATCAAAATGTTCATTTACTTTGAAAATAATGATTTTGAGGAAATATTATGTCAATTCAATAATTTCAAAGACCAGGCGAATGCTGAAGAAACTTTTTCTTTGTTAATACTGGAAATTTTTCATGTTTAAAAACATGGTAGGAAGATTCAGTTATGCTATTTTCTTGTACGGAAATCAATAATCGAGTGTTGAAATTTCACCCCAAAATAATGGACAGAATAGTCCGTTATTTTGTGATATTTCATTCGGAAAAAGAATAAAAGTACTCGCAAAACGAACTGAACAGACGAACTTATGGAATTCCCCACTTTTCAAAATTCTGAAGAAATACCTACAGAAGACATTTAAACACCTTTTTGCACAACTTGAAATAGGTACTCCAGTATGAAAATGTAGTAATTTTACGAAACCTGCGTCACAGTGAACTTTAAAAGGACTAACTCCATTTACGACGTTAAAAAAGAGTAAATAGAAAGTAGACTTGGCAATGTCGCTTGATTTTCACGAGTGCCAACCTGCGTCAGTTTTAAGTAAAAAAACTTGATAAACCTAAACCATATGGCCAACCGGGACACTTTATAAAAGTGATTGGAGTATACGCACCTTGTTCTTGGTTCAACCAACCACAAGTTTGTTATCTGGCAGGAACTCGTGCACGGGTATCTCCAAATTTGTGGGAGCGGGTCCTTTTCTTATCCTGCCGGCTGCGTCGTAGTGTGAACCGTGGCAAGGACAATAATATCCACCCAGGTAATCTCCGGAGTTCGGAATGGGCACGCAGCCCAAATGCGTACAAACTCCGATGACCACTAACCAGTCCGGATTCGGACACCTTTCTTCGTCAGTTTCGGGATCTCTGAGCGAAGACATTGGTGTTGCCCTGCTTGCTTTTATCTCGTCCGGCAAACGACGTTTCAAGAAAAGAGGTTTTCCCCTCCATTTTATGGTGGTATGACCACCTTCCGGTATTTCGGCCAAGTTTATCTCAACTTTGGATAGAGCTGCGACGTCGGCAGAGATCGCCATCGATTTGATGAAGATGTGAGCTACCGTTTTTGCGGAATATACAGCGGCGACAAAATACAAACCCAACGCTGCTCCCTGGGCTGCTTTTGCTCCTTCCCTGGCTTCATAACCAGTGCCAGAAGATTTTTTCTTGTGTTCATCAAAATTTGGAATCTTTATGTCCGTATGGCTACTTCTTCTCGAAGCAGGAAGCCGATTTAAGAACGATAAAATATGTTGATTCTTCTTACTTCTCAAAAGTTTTGATAACATCGTTAAAAATCGGAATAATTTATGCTTTCTAAAAATGTCATCATATCATTTTTTAATGCATCATAGCAAAAAGTTTCTATGAGGAAAATACGAATCATTCGTTTTTCCTTTCCAAGTCTAAAGGTATGTCCACATTGTTTCGAATAACTGATCATTAGTAAAGGGTGGAAACTACCACAAATATCCATAGCATGATCTTTTAATTCACTCCGGAGGTTCGATTCCTGAAAGTAGGAATTTTCCGGAACCGTCACTACTGAGGCCACTGGAATAATATTCTATTTCCCACATAATTTTCGAAGTTCTGTGACGACGTCAGAAAAACAGAGGTTAAAGGTTAAGCTTCAAATAATAACAAAGATTCATCGTGTTACTTTTCAGCATAATATTTTGATCGAAAAATGGCTCTGCAATCTCCTGCCACGCTTTTGAAGCTGTCGAAACCGATCACTACTGTGTTGTCTGCGTCCTACCATCCCAAAGTAATCGATCATTACGAAAACCCAAGAAATGTTGGCTCATTGGATAAGAACGACAAAACTGTTGGCACTGGATTAGTTGGGGCTCCCGCTTGCGGTGACGTCATGAAACTTCAAATCAAAGTTGACGAAAACGGAAAGATAACAGATGCGAAATTCAAGACATTTGGTTGCGGTTCGGCAATAGCAAGCAGTTCTTTGGCCACTGAATGGGTGAAAGGGAAGACCGTGGATCAGGCATCTCAGCTCAAAAATACTGATATTGCAAAGGAATTGTCTCTTCCCCCTGTTAAGTTACATTGTTCCATGTTAGCTGAGGATGCCATAAAGGCAGCCTTATCAGATTATAAAGTCAAGCAGAAGAAGTAAAAATCTTACTTCGTTTCCTCTGTTAGATTAGATGAAAAATGTGATATTGACCTTTGTAGAGATCTTTGTGACATTTTCAATAGAATATGTTATTGTTGTGAAGGTAGTTTATCAAATAGAAAAAATAAATAAATGATATTGATACAGTTTTCATTGAAGAAATAACAACCATAGTTAAATTTCAATAAGTTCTACTCCGAATTATAACAGAGCTTACTCAAAACACAAATTATGTAACAATTTCTTTATTATTTTTTATAAAAGTGTTAACAGATTCTTCCTTTTACAAAAATAGATGATAATGGATTTATTTCACAATATTAGAAAATATTAATTTGGATTATTTCCATATGAAAATTAAAGGAATATTCCATTTTTACAAATTTTTTGAGGAAACAAACAAAACAAAAATGTACATTCGCACTGGGTATTTTTAGACTAGACTGATATTTGCAGATCCTTACCTGGTATATATTAATCCCATAAAAAACTATCACAACAAGTGGACAACATGAAAATAAAACTAGTAATTGTATAAATTAAGTCAAAAATTGTCATAGTTTCACTCTAAAATGCATTTATTCAGAATCCTAAATATTCTGGAACCGGGCAAAGCATTTACACAAACATATTGTATTGATGAAAGGAAAGCAAATTTTTTTAGATATCAATGAGTTTTTTCATCAAAATGATGAATAAGTAATTTTGGCTCCCTTTCAGATTATCCTTCAAGATACATTCTTCAGATCAAAAATTGTCTCATCATCATCATCATTATCCAATGGTAAAGGTGCCATTTCAATATTACTCCTTGCTAATCTTATTCCATACTTTTTTATTCTTGCATTTCTACTTTTTCTCCTGAAAAGAAAACATATATTGAAGAATGGTCTAGAGTTAATGCATATGTAGCATAAACCTGCCTTACTATAGTATATATATATATATATTCTTTAAGAAAAGTATCTTACCTATATGTTTTGAACGCAACGAATACAATGAACAAAAGGGATATTGAAATCAATACCATAGAACCTGTTGTTACTAACTTTGATTCTTGTTGCATCCTATCAGAACCATTAAAAGATGGTAGTATTTTTTCTTCACTTTGAGTGATAGTTTTCTTTTTATCTACATTCATTGTATTCTTATTTTCTCCTTCAGTGGAATGGTCAGCCACTGCTGGTAATTTGGGCTTTTCCGATTTAATTTTCGTTTGATCTTTTTCATCCTGAGCTTTATTCACCACTGGGGAGTCCTTATGTTCGATTAAAATAGAATGAGATGGTTTAATATCATTTTTATGGAGTTTTTCTGCTGGAGAATTTGGTTCTGCAGTTTGAACGAATACGACAATTACGCTCAGAAAAAGGATAAATAAAAATAATTGTGTCATTTGGATTTTTGAAAAAACAATTTCAAGCCTACGAGAAGATGATACATTCAAATTAAAAAAATCAAATTTTTACAAATTCAAAATTATGATTGAATGTCATAATGGCACAACCTAAACCTCGATCTACATTAATTCGTTATGACACATGACAGGTCGACGAACTCGAGAACTCACGTATCCGTATCAAAAGCTGTTAGCTGAGCCATGAACTAAGTTAACATGGCAACACCTACTTCTGTAAGATTTTAATGCTTCGGTGTTTCACAAATCACAGTCCGAGTCGAAAATACGGCAATGCCACATAGTATTTCATGACTTGTTGTTCAAAGACATTCGAACAGGGAAAGAATGGACGTTATTAGTAGATAAAGACGGAAATGTTACATATGATAAAAAAAAAAATTATAATTTTTTGCAAATATCCCGTAGTTAACTAAAAAAAAAACTATGCGTCATTTTGGGGAAGAAAAGGATGAGAGCATAGAAAAGACCAGATGTCAGAGTGACAAGTGCATAGTCACAGAAACAAAAATAGAAACGTAGTTTCCCTGCTAAATGTAATTTAAACAACAAAAAATATGGAGTCGCCTGCAATGGAATCGCCCCCTTTGTTTGAGACTGTGGAAATCAATAATGGAAGTGAAAATAAATTAGAAGATGATCTCTTTATTTCAGCTCGACAGGTTGGTTCCCATAAATTCTGGAAATTTCTGGTGTTTCAGTGTATTGTTTGTAGGACCTCTCCACCCACTATGAACAATCGTCAATTGCCAATAATATTTCTGAAGATATCAATCATTTAAGTTTGAGGGATGATAAAACATTGGAAACAATTCCAATTAATTCAGATTCTTCTGGAGCAGATTCTTTCCAAAGGGTGATTTAATTTTTTTGACAATCATGATTGATAAGTTGTGTATTTCAAAGTTACAGTGGCATGAATTTAAATAACAGTTTTGGTATGATTGGGAAATAATTATTTTCTGTTGAAGGCGGAAACTGAAAGAGGAGATCAATTCATAGAAATATCCATAAGTGAACATCAAAAAATTGGAGATGGAATGGGAGCTTACATGGCATATAGAGTTAACACAAAGACTAACATGCAAATATTTAAAACCAAAGAACTGTCGGTACTACGTAGATTTAGTGATTTCCTAGGATTGCATGATAAGTTAACTGAGAAATACTTGAAAATAGGCAGAATCATACCACCTGCGCCAGAGAAAAATGTTTTAGGTGAGAATCCATATTCAGAATGAATTTGATGTTGAATATCGAATATGTTTTTTTGGTAGGTATGACAAAAATTAAGATGTCAAACCAAGTGGAAAATGGAGGTGGAAACGGAAACGATTTTGTTGAGAGAAGGAGGGCTGCCCTTGAGAGATATTTAAATAGGACGGCTCAACATCCAGTATTAGTTATAGATCCAGATTTTAGAGAATTTCTGGAAAGTGGTATGTACTATCGATACTTATACCCACAGCTGCTCCGTTCAAGTAGTTGTGCTATCAGAATTGTATTAATTTGCCCAATTTCTTATGATTTATCTAATTTTCTTATATTGATCTCCACAATACATTGAATCAGGAAAGGAACGACATTTTCTCCTGATTAGATATCAGAAATCACAGTGAATTTAAATTCTATGGTTTGACCTCCAGCACTAACCTCAAAAAATATTTGACAGATGGTTGGATTGCCCTATTCTTGATTACAGGGAACCTTTTTTTTTTCGTTACAGATGTAGAATTACCAAAGGCAACCAACACGTCCGCGCTGAGCGGTGCGGGTGTGATGAGGTTATTCAACAAGGTCGGGGAGACGATGAATAAGATCACTTACAAGATGGACGAAACGGATCCGGTCAGTTTCGTTGTCGTTTAGTTAACCGATTGTTGACGTTGAATTTTTTAGTGGTTCGAGGACAAACTTATTCACATCGAGTCGTTGGAAACGCAGCTGCGCAAACTTCACACCAACGTCGAAAACATGGTGATTTACAGACGCGAGCTCGCCAACTTGACCAACGGCGTGTCGCGATCCGCCGCCATGTTGAGCGCTTGCGAGGATCACAATTCGTTGTCGAAGGCTCTCTCTCATCTGGCCGACACCGAAGAGAAGGTCAACCCATTTTTTAACAGTTTTTCATCTTCGTGAATTATAAAAAATCTTTCGAATTTCCAAAACTGTTATTTCTGTTGAATCTTCAGGTGGAAGCTCTCCATTTGGAGCAGGCAAACACGGACTTCTTCATTCTGTGCGAGTTGCTCAAGGACTACCTGGGCTTGTTGTCTGCTGTGAGGGACGCTTTCCACGAACGAACCAAAATGTTCCAGCATTGGCATCACGCGCAGCAGATGCTGGCCAAGAAACGAGAGGCCAAGACAAAATTCGAACTGGCCTGCAGGACGGATAAGTTGGAGCAAGCGGCCACAGAAGTATTAGAGGTAAACTATAATTGCGGCGTTTTTTGAGTGAAAACTTACGGACGTTTTTTCAGTGGGAGGCCAAAGTGGAAAGGGGGCAGGAGAATTTCGATAAGATCTCGAAGATGATCAAGATGGAGATGGAAAGTTTCGAGAAATGTCGCATCAGGGACTTCAAGGCCATGTTTATAAAATATCTGGAGAACCATATAGAACATCAGGCGCAGGTAGGGCTAACTTCGTAATCGGGCAAAATTCGACCGCGGGTTCCGTATTTTCACAACTTCGAAAGAGAAGCATAAAACTCGGGCGAATTATCAAAAAAAAATACTTCACAATATTTCTGACATATGAATTTATTGACATGAACACTTCAATGTTCTATTGATCTATGCTCATTTTCAATGACATAGAGAAAAATGAATTCGCAACATAGATAGTAAAAGTTCTATGATTCGAGAATGAACATAGAATTGTGATCGTAACGTCAAATTTGGAATCTCGAGTGAATATTTTCGAATGAAAAGATTTATTAATTTCAATAGGAAGAATGGCTGTGACGGAATTTTCTTTTTTTACAACCGGGCCTAAGTAACTACTTTCCCGCATTGTTTTCGATTCGGAAAGTGTCACTTTCCCGCCCTAGTGCTGGAAAGTAAATATGTGTTGAATTTGGGTATAATAATACCTTTTAAATGAAATCTCTTAATCTACTTACTTATATTTAGTCAAATATTTCAAATTTTGCAGTTTCATCCATGTCAAACTTATCATTAATGCAGATTTCCGTTTGAAAATTATTGCATTTTCAAAGAGAACTTGACATCCTTCAAAAATTATGACTGGAATACATAGATCTGTGTATTTATTTCTATGTCATGGTCTATGATTTTTCCATAGAATCCCAAACTCGTTAATCAATGTGTCAAAACAAATATTCGCCAAAGTTGTGTAGAAGTTTTCTTCATTTTATAATACGGTTGTAGAAAAAATATTTTTTCTACAACCGGGTCTAACTAACTACTTTCCCGCATTGTTTTGGATTCGGAAAGTGTCACTTTCCCGCCCTAGTGCGGGAAAGTAAATATGTGTTGAATTTGGGTATAATAATACCTTTAGAGGCCTCTTGCAACGACAGAGAATTCTCGCGAGAATTTTCTGTCAAATTCACTGACCGAAAATTCTCTGCCGTTGCATACTACTTTCGGTAGAATTCTCTGTGGAATTACAGGGAGACGACAGAGAATTCTCGCGAGAATTTTCGGTCAGTGAATTTGACAGAAAATTCTCGCGAGGATTCTCTGTCGTTGCAACAGGCCTTAACATGAAATCTCTCAGTCTACTCACTTATATATTTCAAATTTTGCAGTTTCATCCTTGTCAAACTAATTATTAATGCAGATTTCCGTTTGAAAATTATTGCATTTCCAAAGAGAACTTGACATCCTTCAAAAATTGACTGGCATACATGGATCTGTGTATTTATTTCTATGTCATGGTCTATGATTTTCCATAGAATCCCAACTTCGTTAATCAATGTGTCAAAACGGATTTTCGCCAAAGTTGTGTAGAAGTTTTTTTTCATTTTATAATACGGTTGTAGAAAAAACATTGTTCCTATCTTGAGCAGAAAGTACAACTTTCCGCCCTTGATAGGAAAATAACTAGTTCCTATCTTGAGCAGAAAGTACTTTCCCGCACTCGATTGCTTGCAACGGCAATCTAGTGCGGGAAAGTCCAACTTTCCGCCCTTGTTGGGAAAATAACTATTTCAATCAACTCATATATGAATCTAGGGATCAATAAACACGTTGGTTGAATAATTATTTCTTTCAGTTGGTGAAATATTGGGAAAATTTCCTCCCTGCTGCAGAATCCATTGCCTGACCAGAAGATATGTATGAGGATTAACAAGTATTATACATGAAGTCATTCCTTGGAAAGACGGAGCATAATATCGATTTATCATGCTCCAAGATTTCCTTTTAATTATTTCCCCATGAACTCTTATTTGCTTTCTTGTCTAGAATTGTACATTGCATAATATGTAATATAAAATATCTACGTAATTTTTTATTAAATAGGTAATTATTGCAGGAAAAAGCTGCAGATTCTCGAATTTTTGCATAATGTATACAGTATAAACCATATTATTATATCATATCCCAAATATATAGATATAGAATTGTAATTCTATTGGAGAGTTCTATTCTTTCGTTCCTGCTGTACAAGATTAAGGAAGAGTACAATTTTTAATCGATTCTTCGGTGTGGTGCAATAGAATTAAAAAAATGTTTGTGTATTGGGTTCCCTCTTCCTGTAGAGAACGTTTTTACCATGAAGAATTGTGCATGTCGCCATTTATGTGAAATTGTATGTTAATTCTATCGATTGAATGAAATAAATTATATATTCAAAAATATCTTGTTCATTTATCTCGAGTGAAAATTAGGCTCATTCACAGAACTAAAGGAAAGCCCGTTAACCACAAATTTTGTTGACGGCCGTAGAACTTCTATGGAAGATGTCAAGTATTCAAATGACAGTTTGATTTCTAGTTGAAAAAATTTCCTGTTATCTTTTTGAATGAAAAGTTTATTTTGCATAATATCGAGAGTTATTTGAGTGTTCAAATATGAGTGATCCTGCGAGGGATGCTCAGTATCAGGATACAAATACTACAACAACTGTGTTACGTAGAAGAATATTGAAAAGGGCTCAAGACAGTATTGATCAAGGTAGAGAATATTCGTAAAGATGAATAAAACTAAAAGTTTGTATGGTATATATGTTATTTCAGTGTCAACACTCATAAAGGAGAAAATTCCTTGCGCCGGTCATTATTTAACGCCTAAAAGACTCTGGCTTAAAAGGATATCTACACCTAACTGTGATGTCGTTATTGTGTTTCCACAAGGCACTGAAGATTCTATTTTGTTGTGGTTGTTATCTAGACTGAGGCAATCTACAGGGCTTACAATTCATGTTAGACATCATGCTTCCACACAAAGCAGTGCTTTTTATGTCACTGCCCCTTCTTCAGTGTGAGTAACAATTCTTTTCGAAATAGAGGGTGTTATAGACAGAACTGAAAGAACCATTTCTTCTTCAGCCTTCTGCGTGCAGCAGAAGAATATCACCTTCCTAAATCTTTGAAAGCAATCAAAGGTGGGGGTGTTAAAGAATTTTATGTACAGGATTTTGAAAGCTACGAAAGCTCTGAAGATGAAAATAATTTCTTCACCTCGGAAGAGAGACAATGGTTGATATTACGCCTTTTAGAGAGTATAAGAGCTAAATCTAGTGATTCAACAGCAATTCCACATCTTACTTTTTTGAAGGGACAGCCAATCAGTAAGAATTGAATCATTGTTTGTGCTCGGTTCAATACCTAGTTGTGATTTTTCAGTTCCCAAATGTTTAATCTCAGGTGTTATCTCTCAAGTATTTCCACTTCATGATCATATAATGCTAGAAAAACTGCAGAAATCTTGGGTTAGGGATGTTTTAGCTAAGCAGCCTTTGGGTGAGTTAATTTTGTGATGATACTTGAAACTTTATTGAAAGAAACATCAAAGTGAAAAATGAATATAATCAACATTTGTAGAGTTACCTATTTGATAGGCCCTTGTCCAATTTCGTGCTGTTTTCAGATGAAATAACGGAGTATTTTGGCGTTAAGATAGGAATGTATTTTGCTTGGCTTGGACATTACACGACAGCGCTAAGCATACCGGCTATTGTAGGAATGTTATTCTCGGTAAGTCGATGCAATATAAAAGTTGACAGCACATTTTCGAATATATTTATTCTAGCTATGTTGTACCGGAAAATATCAAGCTGTAGAAGATATAGGTTACGTTCTATTTTCTGTTTTTAACGTTATTTGGGTCACTACATATCTTCAAGCTTGGAAAAGATACTCGGCGGAACTTGCCTTTCGATGGGGGACCTTGGATCAAAGGGATGATTTGCTGGCCGATCCAAGGCCTCTCTATAGGGTAAGTGACAAGCAGCTAGTTTGTTTTGACAGACTACCCATTATGTCATCTGTCAGTCGTGACAGGCTACTCATTGCGTCAATATGTCACTACTTGCCCATTTTATGTTCTTGATGTTAGCTATCTTACTTTATCTGATACTTTTAAGGGAGCATTGGAGCCTAGTCCGGTAACTGGGAGATTGGAGGCTTTTCATCCGTCATGGAAACGTCACGCTTTTCGTTATTGCGTGACGGTGCCCGTCATATTATTGTGGCTCGTGACAGTGTTCATAGTGATGATTCTCTCGTTGCAAATACAAGATTGTTGGGATAACTTCTTGAGGATCAGGCACTTTCCCATGTGGCTGGGCTACTTGCCCAAAATCATGCTGGCGGTGGTGATTTCAGTCATGGACGAGGCTTACTTTAAGGTGGCCATTTGGTTGAATGACAAAGGTAAGATTTAATTCTTTTCTTTTGGACGCTTCGTGATATCTCTTCGCTGATCTTTATAACATTCATGCTTCTAGTGGACAAAAACAGAATTCAATGCTTGTTTATACATATTTATACAGGCCACAGGGTCTTTCACGAGGAACCTTACCCATATTTATACGGGAAACTACTGAACGTATTTTCATGAAATTCAGCACTTATAAGTATTTCACGATGCTGATGAAATCTAAAATATTTTCAAGGCATGAGCACCTCCGGTTTTTCCGGAAATGACGTCAACTTCCGTTTTTCAAATTAGAACACCATTTTTTTATTGCAGAAATAGATTCCTTAGAAAATTTCAAGTTATTTTGATGTAACATTTTTCAGTTTTGGTTGGAAAATTCTCTCTGAGCGGGAAAATTCGGAAAAAAAATCGAAAATAGAGCTCCGCTGAAACAAGAATAGCTTCGAGGTTTTTGGCTGGAAAATTTTCATTTTTGGGATTTTTCAAGATGTAAGATTGATGTATCCACTTTAAAAATCGAAATCGCGATTCATGATACAGGGGGTGAAAAAATCGCTTTCAAAGTTAGGGATGACAAAATCGTGAAAAATCAATTTTTTCAAATTAGAACCCCATTTTTTTATGGCAGATATTGAATCTACGTTAAAAAATAATGTGAGTGTATGCATCACACCCTTGCCCTAAAGTGGATATTTTCTGAGTTATTCACAAAAAACTGTTTTTCGTCTTGAATTTTCAGCTATTTCTTTTCCCTTCACGCCAAAAAGAATAGTTTTCTTAACGAAAGATCTGACATTTCTCAAGTTTGTCATGGTTCTGTTAATGGTATCTCTCGTTGGTCTGGGTCGGTCAGGAAACCTCTCAATGAACAGTCGAATCGTTCTATCTACAACTTTATTACATTCTCCATGAAGTAGAATGAGATTTAAATAATCTTCATTGGTAAAATTAGGCATTGTGATCGATTTTATAACTTAATACGAATTATCACCAAATTAATAGTAAACACAAAATGCTACTGAATAAAGAGGAATTTGGCAGATGTAATTATTGATATCTATCATTAAAAAAAAAGAATGTAAAACATGGTAAGTTTTTGCATATGGTTCATAAGGAATTATTTATTTATCACTGGAGAGAAAACCGATGGCCGATTAGGTGAAATAAAGAGGTTTCCGATACAAATTCGAATTCAAATTCGCCATCTATTTAGGAACAACCTGTAACTTTTTTCTCTTGCATATTAGGGTAGTAAAATCTAAAACATGGTTTAAGTAACAGTTCCTGAAAATTTCATCTTTTTGGCGTGAAGGGAAAAGAAATAGCTGAAAATTCAAGACGAAAAACAGTTTTTTGTGAATAACTCAGAAAATATCCACTTTAGGGCAAGGGTGTGATGCATACACTCACATTATTTTTTAACGTAGATTCAATATCGGCCATAAAAAAATGGGGTTCTAATTTGAAAAAATTGATTTTTCACGATTTTGTCATCCCTAACTTTGAAAGCGATTTTTTCACCCCCTGTATCATGAATCGCGATTTCGATTTTCAAAGTGGATACATCAATCTTACATCTTGAAAAATCCCAAAAATGAAAATTTTCCATCCAAAATCCTCGAAGTTATTCTTGTTTCAGCGGAGCTCTATTTTCGATTTTTTTTTCGAATTTTCCCGCTCAGAGAGAATTTTACAACCAAAACTGAAAAATGTTGCATCAAAATAACTTGAAAATTTCTAAGGAATCTATTTCTGCAATAAAAAAATGGTGTTCTAATTTGAAAAACGGAAGTTGACGTCATTTCCGGAAAAACCGGAGGTGCTCATGCCTTGAAAATATTTTAGATTTCATCAGCATCGTGAAATACTTATAAGTGCTGAATTTCATGAAAATACGTTCAGTAGTTTCCCGTATAAATATGGGTGAGGTTCCTCGTGAAAGACCCTGTATAGGCGATGCTTGTTTATACATATTTATACAGGGGGAGAACTGAAATTCTTGCTTACTGTATCGTTTTTCAAAATTCTTCTCTGATTCAAATATACAGGTTGTTGAATAACATTTGATGTCAGATCTGGGGAAATGTACAGTTATTTGTAAATTACATACACTTAAATGCTATTTACCGATATACAGGGTGTTTTCAAAGGTTCGTCTTCAATTTCAACCTACTTACCATTTTCAAATTCCCTAATATGAAATTTTCAAGATAGTGAATTATCAGCCCTTGAAGTCGACTTCTATCCAGTGAAATAAAAAAAAAATACTGCTGCAAAGCCTACTTCCTTCGTATTAATTGGATGATTTTTTCGATTTCTTCATCTTGAAACTTCCTGTATGTTATTTTCAATGAATTTGTGCTGCCAACTGTTGAGAGAAGACTTACCTTTAAAAACACCCTTTGGATGCTTTTCTGAATGACTTACTGGGTCTATCCACTATTCCTCTTAGAAGTAAATGTTTAGAAGTAGTATTTAACGTTTAGAAAAGTTTAGTTAGTTATAGGATCTTTCTAACTTGGTATTTATTATCTTTGAAATGCTGCCAGAAAACTACAGGCTTGAGACCAAGTATGAGAATCACCTGATCGGCAAAGTGGCCTTGGTTCGTACCAATCATCTCGGCCTGGTTCAGTAAGGCGACGCAAGTTGAATAAATAATAATTTTTTTCTACCACTTTCTTCGAACTCCCCGACAGTCACGTTTTATCTCTCTCTCCTTTTACGCTTTGTTTCCTCTACTGAACCGGGTCAAGTCAATACCTGGTTCTTAAAACGTTCGTTGCATGTTCACGCTCTATTCCTCTAGCAATACGACGCCAGCCAGTTTTCGGTTTTGAGAATAATAGAGACGATAGACATCTGAGAAAAATACCGTCTGAAAATATTTTCTTCGATACTGTTAACTTTCAAACAAGGTTAGTGCTTGAGTATTTCCTAAATTTATCAACTCAATTTCAATCGAAAAATATGAACTTTGAAGTGTTTGCAGAGAATGGTATCAGGCATGTATTTGGTCCAATTTTTTTTCAAAAAGTTATATCTCTTTAACAGCCAAATTCGGGAAAGTAGAAAATGAAAAATAAGTTTCTTCTGGCCTCAAGAATCTACAGTTTAAATTCACGTACTCACTAACTCACTCTGTATTGATATCATCTTGTATAACGTTCAATCGAATGGAAAATTTCGTGGAACAATACCATAATAATGTTCCAGATAAAACTGTTTATTAGTTGACATTGTATAGCCTGGAGAGTGTTCCATATTAAAATAAAGCAATAGAGAAGTAAAAAAAATAATATCTTCATGAAAATTTTTCTCAGTTGTACTTTTCATTTTCAATTGAAAATTTCATAGAAAAATTAGTTTAGTTATTTCTTTATATAAAAACTAGAAATCTTGATAATTCTTCAAACTTTTCACTTATTGCTTTCACAATTTTTATATTTTATTTTTCAAGTATGTCCGAGTTATTTAAATGAGAATTAATTTCAGTTCCAGTTCGTGAATTCGTTCCTCTCGCTTTTCTATATCGCCTTCTATCTTCAAGACCAAGACCGCTTGAAACAGGTAAGATATGATCTATGGTCCGAAATTCATGAATAGGTTATAAGTGGGGTATAACCATAGAGCTTATAGAAACATGGAATGCTATTACTAAGGCACTATAAAGATAGGTATGCTAGATAGACCTGGCTCTATGGTTGATTGGGTCCAACCATAGACTCGAAAATTACAGGACTCGCAACATTTTCATCGCCATCTACTGGGGTGATACACCAACATAAACGATAAATTATTATAAATTTGACTATTAGATGCCGCGGCATTATTCTAACACCACGAACCTAACCTATTTCCAATGTTTTTCATGTGAGCATGCCGAAAAAAGTCACCACAAGATCTCTCATTCCGAAAATATGCTCATTCGATTACAGATTTCATTTCGTTCGATTACAGATTTCATTTCATTCGATGGGATCTGTAATTTTCGAGTCTATGGTTGGACCCAATCAACCATAGAGCCAGGTCTATCTAGCATACCTATCTTTATAGAGCCTTACTATTACTAGAGCACTATAAAGATAATTATGCTAGATAGACCTGGCTCTATGGTTGATTGGGTCCAACCATAGACTCGAAAATTACAGGACTCGCAACATTTTCATCGCCATCTACTGGGGTGATACACCAACATAAACAATAAATTATTATAAATTTGACTATTAGATGACGCGGCATTATTCTAACACCACGAACCTAACCTATTTCCAATGTTTTTCATGTGAGCATGCCGAAAAAAGTCACCACAAGATCTCTCATTCCGAAAATATGCTCATTCGATTACAGATTTCATTTCGTTCGATTACAGATTTCATTTCATTCGATGGGATCTGTAATTTTCGAGTCTATGGTTGGACCCAATCAACCATAGAGCCAGGTCTATCTAGCATACCTATCTTTATAGAGCCTTACTATTACTAGAGCACTATAAAGATAATTATGCTAGATAGACCTGGCTCTATGGTTGATTGGGTCCAACCATAGACTCGAAAATTACAGGACTCGCAACATTTTCATCGCCATCTACTGGGGTGATACACCAACATAAACAATAAATTATTATATATTTGACTATTAGATGCCGCGGCATGATTCTAACACCACGAACCTAACCCATTTCCAATGTTTTTCATGTGAGCATGCCGAAAAAAGTCACCACAAGATCTATCATTCCGAAAATATGCTTATTCTATTACAGATTTCATTTCTTTCGATTACAGATTTCATTTCATTCGAAGGGATCTGTAATTTTCGAGTCTATGGTTGAACCCAAAATGGCGGTTTCTGGTATACTCCCCTTTATATAGCCTTAGCTCGACTATTACCAGATCCAAAGTGGGTGAACATCTCAAGTTGGAGGAACCCATCGAAATTGTGGACATTTCGAAATCTAAATTATCTAATGAATCATCTCAATTTACATCACAATTTACACAATATTCAAGGCAAAACTAACGCAAAAACATCAGCGAAATGTTCAAAAGATCGTAAAATTCAAATTCTCCATAGAAAATTTCTGGTGGGGATATCTTATTCATAGATTCATAGCAAATAAGCATTAATGAAACCATAAGAAAAGAAAAAATCATGACTCCTAAGGGAGACTTTCGTGACATCTAATATTTTTAGGATATATTCATCAGGATTAAAGCTTTCAGGTAAGAGTTGAATCATTGCGAAAAAAAGGCAAGTGATTTTTAGGTATTTTTGAACAGTTGGCCAGCATGAAGAGACTCTTCTATTCTGTCTCTCTCTGACACATCTTTTTATGTCGTGAAAAGTATGTCATTCTTAACTTCACGTGATCGTAACCTCACAATTTCATGTGAAATGTTTCAATCGCTTTATTCCGTTTTCTTCAAGTCCTTAATATCATTGCAAACTCCTATTCATATCCTAAAATTGGACTGAAAGTATTTAAGTGACATATTTTCATTCTCGATATCTATGTTCTTGTTGTCTTTCAGAATAAACATAACCTCAAAATTTCTAGCAATTTTTTTAATTTTCAGTTGACGCAAGCGTACAACTCAATCGTTACCAAAGATTCAGCTTCACTTTGTGACTGTGAAAAGCAGGGGTATAATCCATATTGATGTTATTAGATATATCTTAATAGCATTTCATGTTACTATAAGTTCTATGGGTATAACCTAGGAGCATAGAATAACTGGAGGGAAGGCTTCATACGCTCGACAGATCATTTTGAACTGCCAATAACGGCGGAGGTTAGAGTTTCGTGTGACGCCCGATGGATAACGCTGAGATCCTTTATTCAGTAACATGTCAGATATTTTGTTCTATGGCGCTACAATTGCAAAGAATATAATGTGGCTGTCATTGGGCGCGTTCATCCAACTAAGCAGCTACTGCTCCTTCGAACGTCAAAACCATATGATTTTTTCGATCCGTTGTGTCAAATTAGTTAGTAGCTGCTTAGTCGGATGAACGCGCCCATTGTTATTGATACATTTATGCTTCTTTTTAATTGAAAATGGCCATAAATCATAACATAGACAATACTGATGACATATCATCGCTTTATTCTAATCAACTTTTTATGCGCAATTTTATGGGGAGTCTGTGATCGGTAATAAATTTGTCAAAACAATATCCTTATCGGAAAAAGCGAACATTCAGGTAAGTATTATTATTATTATACGGAAAGACTGAGGTTTTATCTGTTCTCGTGTATTATACGCAGAATTGTATGATACCCCGTTTACATTCCCTCTGCTAACACTTAGATTCGGAGCGGGAAACAGATTTTTCTTCCTATATTCAATCTGATCCTTGTAGCCATTTCTTTACACGTGCTATATGCATTATATTGTCGGATTTACGAAAAAAATTATGTATTGCTTTCTTTCAAAAGAATACATATTATGATATAGTAAAAAATGGGACCTAATAAGTAATAACAAAGAATAACCCTCAAAGATAATTTTATTAAGGATAGCCATGTTATAGCAACGAACGACGTTGTCGCCATCTCGTGGCCTTGCGGCGAACTGACAAGTTCGGACGTTTTTGGCAGTTCATTTTCGTAGGGGAGTCTTCTCTCCAGTTATTCTATGCTCCTAGGTATAACTGTCGGGCCAGGGATAGCGACATCTAGCGATCGAGATTGAGACTTGAATGCTTCGCACTGACAATGCTTTAGGATTCTTCGTGTAGCAGATGGCAGACAACCACGCACTATGAAGAATGGGAGTTTTCCCTTTTCTGTTCTTGTTAATGAAGGTTATAAATGCTCGATTTCCTGTAGCAACTCGCCGCCCTGCTGATATCGAGGCAAGTACTGGGAAATCTGAAGGAATCCGCCTTGCCGTACATTTTGGAGCACCTGCGTCTGGCCAGGATGAGTTTCGACCTGTGGGGCGCCCTGAGCCCGGTCGGGAACAGGGCTCCGCCCGGCGCGGAAGATCAGGATCCG
Organism: Adalia decempunctata; assembly: GCA_951802165.1. NCBI lineage: Eukaryota > Metazoa > Arthropoda > Insecta > Coleoptera > Coccinellidae > Adalia > Adalia decempunctata. The sequence goes on from OX637705.1 coordinate 250,498, forward strand.
GCAGAGGTCGATTCGGCTGCGACGACCGAAAGTCAGGGTAGGAAACATTCCGCGGAGAGGAGGAGTATGAGTCAGGCGGAATTGGAGAGTTCTCTGTATAAGGTATGCGTGCATTCCTCGCTTGGTGTTATAGAGTACGACGAAGGTTATTTTTCAGTACGACGGCACCTTCGCCGACCACTTGGAGATGACGATCCAGTTGGGATACGTGATTCTCTTCTCTTCCGCTTTTCCGTCTGCCGCGATGTGCGCCATGTTCAACAATCTCTTGGAGATAAGGACGGACGCTTTTAAATTGGGCTACGTGTGTCAGAGGCCTTTCGGTCAGAGAGTACCGAACATAGGTACCTGGCAGGTGAGTCTATTCGCTCTCGAACTACGACAATATTCTTCATTTGGTTCTTTCTTACCCAGAATTGCATGGAGTACATCAGCATCGTGGCCGTCTTGGTGAATTGCGCCCTGATTGGCTTGTCGGGGCAGGTGCATCGCATGTTTCCGGAAATGTCCGCGACGCAAACGATCCTGCTCATCGTCGCTTTAGAGGTTAGTGCGAATTATTCATGTTTGAACATTTGATATTTTTACCGGGGTCGTTTATACTGCGAAATCTCTTTTTGAACCCGGGCGCTAGTTGCAACAGGTTTCACGATTATTTGACGGAAATCCATTGTACAAGGTGACAAGAAAAACTTCGGACAAATTTTGTTGTGGTCTGGAACAAAAGTATTTCAGCGCAGCCAAATAATTTTTATTCTCTTGGTTTCTCTACACTTTCCTGTACTAATATGTGAATTTTCAGTTTGATATAATTTCATTTCACAGAGCTTTAGAATGTCAAACAAACGTAGTGCGACTTTGGAGCTGTTTCGTCAAGGTAGGCGTCAATGCGAAATTGTTCGTTTGCTCAATGTGCCTCGACAAACCGTGTCCGATGCATTTCGTCGTTTCAAGAAGCTTGGCCATGATGGTCGTCGTCCAGGAACTGGTAGAAAACGCACTCTCAATACACCTAGCGATCGCAACATCGTCAAGAAGCGAGTCAATCGAAATCCGAGGGTTTCCATGAGGAAAATAGCCTGTGAGACCGGTATCAACCGCGAATCAGTCCGTCAAATTGCCAAAAAGAAGCTCAACCTCAAGCCATACAAGCTTCAAAAAGTTCAACTCCTCACGGAGGAAAACATGCGCGTACGACTCCAAATGTGCCGCCAACTCCTTCGTCTCGCTGCCGGTCAGCAATGGGAGCGAATTCTCTTCAAAGACGAGAAGCTTTTCACCGTAGAACAATTCCACAATCACCAAAACGACAGTGTCTGGTCCGTAGAGGCTCCCGGTACATCGGCCATCGACGAACATCGTCTGGGGCGGAATTTGTGGCAGTGGTAAAACTCCCTTAGTTTTCGTGGATCAAGGGGTCAAAATTAATCAAGAAGTCTACCGCTGCGACATCTTCGAGGCCGTAGTACTTCCGTGGGCCGAGCAGCACTTCGGCGATACGCATTGGACCTTTCAACAGGACTCCGCTCCGGCTCACAGAGCGAAAATGACGCAAGAAGGGTGTAAGACCCATTTTCCTTGTTTCATCTCATCTGCAGAATGGTCGCCCTACTCACCGGATCTCAACCCAATGGACTACAGCGTGTGGTCGATTTTGGAGCACAGGGCTTGTGCTGAAAAACACAAAAATTTGGAGTCGCTGAAGCAATCTCTTCGCCGGGAATGGAACCGATTAACGCCCGAGGAGCTGCGGCCCATTGCCGAAAATTTCAAGAAGCGTCTGAAGCTGTGTATCGACGCCAAAGGAAGCCACTTCTAAACGGCTCAAATATATTATTAACAAATGTTCAAGCTATTATTATTTGTTGTTGTTTGGTTCAATTTCTTCTGTTTAATAAAGTTAAATGAAAAAGAGTTTGTCCGAGGTTTTTCTTGTCACACTGTATTTCTTAGAATAGTTGGGAGGTACTTTGTCGAGATCAAAAGTTCGTTGTATTCTTCAGCTTCTGACAATTGATCAGTACTTTCACGGTTTCACGATGTTTTAACGCCACGTTTTCACGTTTTGTCCGAATAATCCGTTATCGACTCGACTGAATGTGACGAATGTTCGCAGCACATAATGCTGGTCATAAGGTTCGTGATAACATGCGCGATTCCCGACATTCCCGGCTGGCTGGCGACGGAAATGGCGAAGATAGAATGGGCTAGGAGGGAGGCGAGCAAATCGACGACTACCACTTCTTCAACTCCGGAGGATCAAACTTATCAGACCATCGGGAGGTGAGAATTGATTTATGCGGATTTATACGTCCTAAAGTAGAGTTTCGTTCTATTCTCGTTCTTTAAAACGTTGAGTTTGAATATACTTAGAGGAACATCGCAGTTAAACGATTTGAAGCCGATTTTGGTTGTAGTTCCTTCACCCGTTCATATAGGGGCAAGTGTGTTTCGGAGAATCGAAAATTTTTACCCTCGCATCTGGCGGTGAGTAGCTGAACTATTTCCTGAGCCGAATACGATGGCGATCAGGACTGGCGCATGGAAATGCAGGATGTTCAGTATTTTATCACTCCTGATTTTTCTGGATGCAATAAAACGACATTATGATGATTCATAGAACAAGAAGAAAATAAATATTTTACAGATTTATGTAATGAATAGCTAGCAGATTATAATTCCTTTCGCAGCTACTATGTGTCGCCACTCAAGGTGGCAGTAAACTGCCGAAAATTTTTGCATCAAATCGTTCAACTGCATTGTTCCTCTATGTATATTTAAACACGTTGATTAAAATCGATTTTCGCGATTTTCTTTTAGGTTTTCAGTGTCTCCTAGTCACAGCTTGGTAACCGCCGCTGAAGACAAAGTGTCGAACAAAAAGCGGGGATCGGATTCCAGAGAAGAAGCAATAAAACCTTCGTCTATTTCTCCAGTAGGAACGAGTCCGTCGTCTTCTTCCAACGCGTCTTCGCAACACAAACTGGTCAACATCTCGCCCGGTTCCATCCCGGAGATTCCTCCGTTCAGACCGAGGAAGTCCAAGGAATGGCAGCCGCCAGAGGTGAAATTCAAGCACCGATCTTAATTTTTTTTTATGTGGCTGTTAAATACTCGATTTCAGAGCGAGGGGTCCTACCACCTGACGATCGGCCCTAGCGGAGGCGTCGAATGGGCGAAAAGGTTGAAAGAGGTCGACATGCATCGAAGCACCGACTGCATCACGCCTAAGGTAGTCGTTATTTTTCTATTGCACGTAAAAATTAACGCCCTCGATGCATCCATCCCCTTTCTTCCGCAGGATTCTTCCAGTTCCGATTCCGACCTGTTGAAGAACAATCCGATATGGCCTCCGAGATCCAGATCTCCAGTCAAGGAACCGCCTCCGGCTAAGCCGATACCGGCCGATCCCTCTCTCAGCGACAGCGCCCGCAGCATCTCTAGCCAAGAAGCAGACGACGCACTGCGAGGTAATTTGTCTTCTTGAAATATTCTTCGTCAGTGTTGCTTGAGGATATTTTCTTATATTTCTAACTAGTTTGGGCCCACAGATCCACCTTGTTGGTAGATCCCCTTTGAAGGTAGATTCGCATTTATCAGTAAAAAAGAAACCAACAGGTCTGAGATGATAAAAATGTCATTTACATGTTATAATATTCTGTGATTATCCATAGACATCGATGGGAGTCATATCACAGAATACCTAGTTAGGTATTCTGTGGTCATATCACGTCAAGAAAATTCTAAAAAATGCAACCTCAAAACGGTCATCTGTGCGCCGCGTCAAACTTTGAATGCCGTTGTCAAGAACCCCAACCTAAATTTAACGTCAAAAGTCATAGAAATAACAAAAACTCTCTGAATCAATCGATATTTTCTGGTCGAGTAGAACATTTTTATCATTTTCGAGAAACGTCAAAACTTTTCGAATTTTTTTCGGACACCCGGACCTAGGAGCATAGAATAACTGGAGAGAAGGCTCCCCTACGAAAATGAACTGCCAAAAACGTCCGAACTTGTCAGTTCGCCGCAAGGTCACGAGATGGCGACAACGTCGTTCGTTCATACAACATGGCTATCCTTAATAAAATTATCTTTAATGGTTATTAGTTGTTATTACTTATTAGGTCCCATTTATTACAATATCATAATATATATTGGTTTGAAAGAAAGCAATACATACTTTTTTTCGTAAATCCGACGATATAATGCTTATAGCACGTGTAAAGAAATGGCTACAAGGATCAGATTGAATATAGGAAGAAAAATCTGTTTCCCGCTCCGAATCTAAGTGTTAGCAGAGGGAATGTAAACGGGGTACCATACAATTCTGCGTATAATACACGAGAACAGATAAAACCTCAGTCTTCCCGTATAATAATAGTAATACTCACCTGAATGTTCGCTTTTTCCGATAAGGATATTGTTTTGACAAATTTGTTACCGATCACAGACTTCCCATATAATTGCGCATAAAATGTTGATTAGAATAAAGCGATGATATGTCATCAATATTGTCTATGTTATGATTTATGGCCATTTTCAATTAAAAAGAAGCATAAATGTATCAATAGCAATGACAGCCACATTATATTCTTTGCAATTGTAGCGCCATAGAACAAGATATCTGACATGTTGCTGAATAAACGATCTCAGCGTTATCTATCGGGCGTCACACGAAACTCTAACCTCCGCCGTTAGTGGCAGTTCAAAATGATCTGTCGAGCGTATGAAGCCTTCCCTCCAGTTATTCTATGCTCCTAGGTACTACCTCATACTGTTTAAGAGTCTTTGATACTGTGGTAGAATCGACTCTCCACTCGACTAGACTACTGGACTAGTCCGAACAAGCCTTTAGTTGAATATGGAATATGCGGCTTCGTTCGAAAAAAAACCAGTTATACAGGTTCCCCGGGAAGATCTCGGCTGCACGAATTCGGTCCATCGGGCGATTTCTACCGTTTTTCGCGAATTTTTTTAAAAATACATTCGATTGATTTCTCTACGCAATTAGCAATTTAAAATTAAATAAATTTTAGAATTAATGAAATTAACGAGATTCTTCCGTTAATATCAATGAAAATGTTCGAATTTCTAACAAATACATAAGATAAAATAAAATTCCGCAAAACAGCGACCTGTCCGAAAAGTTTCGAGGTTAACAATGGTGGAATAATCACGTGGTCTTTTCAATTTGTCGAATCTGATTGTCGTATCTTATTCAGCCGCCGAAGAGGCCGCATCGAAGAAGACGAGGGTGAAGCAGAGCCTGATGAAGAGGGCCAGATCCGTCGCCATATTCTCGTTGAAGCTGAAAGAGAGACGCGCTCGAGAGGCCTTGGAGAAGGCCAACAAGTCGGTGACGCCGGTGGCCGCCGCCCCGCTGCCGCCTCCGCAATGCGGCGGGGGCGAACTGTCTTGCATTCCCATCGAAAAGGTAACTTTTTATGTCTAACCCTCGATTGACGTGTCGCCGGTTCGATATTTTGAAAAATTATGGAAATTCAATAAGTCTTGTGCCAAAAAGTATTGCTTGACATCATTTCTTTTTAATTTCATTTTGCTTTATCGTTTCATTTTTTGTTCTTTCTCAACTTTTAAAACTTTTTTTTACTGGGGGCTTCTCAGGTCTGAGTTCCCGAACTTGAGCGAGTCTCGATGATAAATAATTATCTAAATATTTCGTGTTTTTTTTTATTTAAATTTGAAAAAAAGGACGCTTTCATTTTAGATATTATTGCGTTTATTGAAAAAAAAAATGTTGATTGCATTCGTGTTTTCAGCTCATTCAATTAGAGGATATAAAAAATAATCAGAGGCCTACCGCAAGTGGTACCTTGTAGTCGTCGATCGTCGCCAGTTGTTCTAGTGAAGAATATGAATATTGTGGATAATAACCTTTAATTTTTTATTGTACAATGACATAGTTGGAGGCCGAGTTGTTTTTTTTTGCTTTTTTTATAGTTTTGGTCCAATAAAGGATGCGAAAAATTGTATCTGCCTTTTTCACGTCGACTCCTTTCCTTGTTTCATCGTTCGAATCTTCGAATAAATTCTGAAGACACGAGGAACTCTAGGTCGTTGGCCATCCTTTCTTCGTCTTCTTCCGACAAGCTACTCAGAGGTTTCCTCACTCCTCCAACGTTGATGGGCGTTAACACGTTCATGGCGTGCTTCATGGTCGCCACCCAAGTACCTGCGTAGAAAAACGGTTCGAAATTGTAGCAACGAGAAGAAAATACAGGGTGAGTCTTTGACTTGTACATATATTTTAACTGTAGATTCTTGATGCTAAAGGAAACCTTTTTTTCATTTTCCATTTTTCCGAATTCGGCTCTGTCGAAGAGATATAGCCATTTGAAAAAAAAGTTGAGCTTAATGCGTGCCTGGATCAATTCTCTGCAAACACCTCAAAGTTCATACTTTTCGATTGAAATTGAGGTGATTATTAGATGTTCTGGTTGATACAATTAGAAAATACTCAAGCACTGACCTTTTTTGAATAAGAATGTTACAAACACCATATTTCCTAACAAAACACTCAGTTCTGTCCGATCATTTCGGCAATTGAAAAGCTATATTTCTCCCACCAAAATAAGTTCCTCCTTCGATTTTCCTGAAGATTAGTTTGTAAACACCAATAATGTGTTCATATTTTCCTCGATATTCTAAAACGATAGCATAAAAAATGGTTTTTCACTAACCTATCCTAACTCCATTAACCAAAGTCATATGATTCAGGGTCAATGACCTAAGCTTACCACATTCTCTGTGATATAGCACAGAACTATAGAGAAGACGATGCCAGATTGCCGATTTTCTCTTCAAACAATGCGAATTCAAGAAAGCAGTACGTCCCCTATCGTTAGCGGATGAACTATCACAATCGCTAAAGGCGTCTAAGCGTTGCTCTTTGAAAATGCCGAAAGAGTAGTTCTGATTCTCGCCAATATAACGCTACGTTCCTAATTCCAGTTGCCATCCACGGCCTTCTGAAGGGAAGAGTAGGCCTCTCTTCCTTTCAGAAGGCCGTAGATGTACCCGCGATGCTCTGTGCTCCAACCAGTCCAACCTAAAACGTTAGTCAGCACGGCATAAACAAATTTCACGCTTTATTTATTTACAGAGAATGAAGCAAACAGGTGATGATTATGTAAATGACTTTCAGTGAATTGATGTAATAGTAGTGTCATTCTGGTGTCGAGTTATATTGTTTCTATAGATATTTTGCTGAAGGACTGGTAACAATGAATTTCAAATAGAAACTGCATATAAAATGAATAATTTTATGTCCCACGAATGTGGAATTTTATTATCACATATCTCTACATCCAACTTTTTTCATCATAGAGATTTTAGTCTTGACAAAGTTGAAAAACATTCTGACAACGTTGGTAACTTGTTGAGAGGCCAGAGAAAAATCATATTCGATGAGATTTAACTCAGGACAGCATTCAGGTTATTCTTGAAATTCTTGATTTTTCCTCTAATTCAATCTTATACAATTAGGAATAACTTGAGAACGACGCGTTTTATTGAAAAAATATAAGAATACTTTTGTTTTCTAAAATAATTAATTCTTTCGAAAACGTGAACCGTTCATCTTTTTCAAGTGGTTTTATAGTATTTTTGCGTGAATTTATAAGTCGACTATACTGTAACTTTTTTACCATTAGAAATATGAAATAAGTTTCAATTGAGGAATATACACCATGAATAGAGTAAACAATCAATCAAAATTCAGTTCATTCGAAATAACGGTTCCGAAGATATAAACAGAAAAGTGTTTTTTTCATGGATTTTCGACACCCTGTATCTCCCAAACCAAACCGAATTCTGAAAAATGGTATAGGAAAAAAGTGTTTCGTTTGATGAGAGGAATCTACAGTTAAAATATATGTACAAGTCAAAGACTCACCCTGTATATGTACATAGAGGTACAACGCCCTTGAACGATTTGATGGAAAATTTGTTGCAAGTGGCGGCACATAGTAGCTACTGAAGGAACTATCGAGGGAACTATAATCTGCTTGCTATTCATTTACAGAAATCTGTAAGATATTTATTTTCCTCTAGTTTTATGAATCATCATATTGTTGTTTTATTGCATCCAAAAAAGTCAGTAGTGATGAAATATTGAATATTCTATATTTTCATACGCCGTTCCTGATCGTCATAGCATTCGGCTTAGGAAATAGTGCTTTATAGTTCAGCTACTCACCGCCAGATGCGAGGGTAAAAATTTTCGATTCTCTGAAACACACTCGTCTTTCTATGAACCGGTGAAGGAACTACAATGAATTCAGCTTCAAATCGTTCAACTGCGATGTTCCCCTGTGTATATTTTAAGTCATAGCCCTCACTCACCGTATTTTTGTATCACGTCGATGGTGTAAGTTAGTTTTTCCTGCAGTTCCCTCGCTTTTTCCACTTGGGATTTGTTCATGGCGTTCAGAATGTCGACGCTGAGGTCGGGGAGCATGTTGAACGTTGTTCCTATGGCGGAATCGAAACCTAGGGCTAAGCCACCGGCTAAGACCTAAAACGAAGGAAATTCGACGTCATCTTAGATGGAGATTTGTGCACTTACGTTATCTGCGCCCAGAAAAACGGCGTATTTTCCTTCGTTCGCGTGCAACGCCAATATTCCTTCGTCTAGTTCCGTCGACGTGAATTTCAGACCGCAGAAGTTCGGTACTTTTTCTTTTATTTCCTTCACCAAGTCGACCATGTTGACTGAAAAAAAAGTAACAATAGAAACCCACTTAGATTTTAGTTATCCGACCTACTATTGACGAAAGAAAAACTGGGAATGTGATAATACAAGATGGGCGTTTTTGGTGCAGCCTCACCCACTTCTTTCAAATATTCGATCAGATCTGACGTCGTTTTAGGTTTGAAATATAGCTCGGGTAAGCACAAGATCGAATCGACGCCGATCTGTTCCGCATGTCTCGCCTGAAACAAAAAAATGAATATGTTTTTTCATTGAGTTAAAATAAACATAGAGGTACATCGCCATTGAACGATTTGATGCGAAAATTTTTGGCAGTTTTCTTGCCAACTTTAGTGGCGGCACATAGTAGCTACTAAAGGAACTATAATCTGCTAGCTATTCATTTACAGAAATCTGTAGGATATTTATTCTCTTCTAGTTCTATGAATTATAAGCAGAATTAATTGTCGTTTTATTGCATCCAAAAAATCAGGTGTGATGAAATATTGAACATCCTACATTTCCATACGCCGGTCCTGATCGTCATCGCATTTGGCTTAGGAAATAGTGCATTATAGTTCAGCTACTCACCGCCAGATGCGAGGGGAAAAATTTTCTATTCTCTGAAACACACTAAATTCAGCTTCAATTCGTTGAACTGGGATGTACCTCTACGTATATTTGAACTCAATAGTATTTTTTCAATTAAAGACAATAAATTTTTGTCCGTTACCATTTCGAGGACGTCCGGCAAAGGTGCTCCTCCTACTTGGACCATAAGATGCTGTTTTGTGGTACCAACTGCTTTTTTCCACTTTTCCGCCAATTGCTTTCGTTCTTCTTTGCTTAACGAAGGACCTTCTCCTGTTGTTCCGTTAACTAGAGTTGGAGAATTTGAAACGTTTGTCCCATAGAACTTACATAATAATGGAATGCTATGGATAAACATCTCAAATTGGAGGAAGCGCGAGATTATCATGTTTCCATAGATACGAGCTGTCACACATAACAGAAACATAGAAATACTATGAATCCTATCGTCAAAATCCGATTCACTTGGCATTTCGGCAAACATTTCTGTGTTTCTGTTCTGTATGAGAGCCATATAGACTAGGAGCATAGAATAACTGGAGGGAAGGCTTCATACGCTCGACAGATCATTTTGAACTGCCAATAACGGCGGAAGTTAGAGTTTCGTGTGACGCCCGATAGATAACGCTGAGATCGTTTATTCAGCAACATATCAGATATCTTGTTCTATGGCGCTACAATTGCAAAGAATATAATGTGGCTGTCATTGTTATTGATACATTGATGCTTCTTTTTAATTGAAAATGGCCATAAATTATAACATAGACAATATTGATGACATATCATCGCTTTATTCTAATCAACTTTTTATGCGCAATTATATGGGAAGTCTGTGATCGGTAATAAATTTGTCAAAACAATATCCTTATCGGAAAAAGCGAACATTCAGGTGAGTATTATTATTATTATACGGGAAGACTGAGGTCTTATCTGTTCTCGTGTATTATACCCAGAATTGTATGGTACCCCGTTTACATTCCCTCTGCTAACACTTAGATTCGGAGCGGGAAACAGATTTATCTTCCTATATTCAATCTGATCCTTGTAGCCATTTCTTTACACGTGCTATATGCATTATATTGTCGGATTTACGAAAAAAAGTATGTATTGCTTTCTTTCAAAAGAATATATATTATGATATAGTAATAAATGGGACCTAATAAGTAATAACAACTAATAACCATTAAAGATAATTTTATTTGTTGTCGTTGTCGCCATCTCGTGACCTTGCGGCGAACTGACAAGTTCGGACGTTTTTGGCAGTTCATTTTCGTAGGGGAGCCTTCTCTCCAGTTATTCTATGCTCCTAGATATAGAACTTATAGTTCTATAAGTTCTATAGTGAAGTTCATATCATTTCTGTGTTTCTATTCTGTGTGACAGCCATAGAACTTATAGTACTATAAGTTCTATGGTGACAGCTCATATCGATGCAAACCATAAAATCTCGCGGTTCCTCCATAGAACCACAGAATACCTAACTAGTTAGGTATTCTGTGATAGAACTTGTAATTTCTATGGGTTCCTTCAACTTGAGATGTTCATCCACTTTTGGATCTGGTAATAGTAAGGCTCTATAAAGATAGGTATGCTAGATAGACCTGGCTCTATGGTTGATTGGGTCCAACCATAGACTCGAAAATTACAGATCCCTTCGAATGAAATGAAATCTGTAATCTAATGAGCATACTTTCGGAATGAGAGATCTTGTGGTGACTTTTTTCGGCATGCTCACATGAAAAACATTGGAAATAGGTTAGGTTCGTGGTGTTAGAATAATGCCGCGGCATCTAATAGTCAAATTTATAATAATTTATTGTTTATGTTGGTGTATCACCCCGATAAATGGCGATGAAAATGTTGCGAATCCTGTAATTTTCGAGTCTATGGTTGGACCCAATCAACCATAGAGCCAGGTCTATCTAGCATACCTATCTTTATAGTGCCTTAGTAATAGCATTCCATGTTACTATGAGTTCTATGATTTGTCCACATTTTGTCACGGATGCCGGGAAAAAGAGATAACATTTTACCCAATTTTTTTTTTTTTTAATGTTTACCTTGCGACCTTCATGACATTTTGTATACGTTAAAAGATCGTTATTTTGCATCAACTCAATGCAATCTTTCAACAAGATCTAACATATGGTTTTTGAAATGTTAGAAAAAAGAAATTCTGAATATTATTGACTCAGATGTAGATGAAAAAATAAAAAAAAGCATTACTACCGTTTTACATAGACTTTAGATTAATAATTTGAGTCGTTCTGTTCTCGATTCATCCATTTCTTACCTAAAATGCCATCAATTCCCAAGTCTTGGAGAAAAATCGCATATTCTTGAATTACATCCAAATTCAATGTCCTAAAATACAAAAATTAAAAGTTTATCAACTTCAAACATGATATAATAAAATTGATCAAGTTAAAACTAGAAGTTGTAAGAGATATCAAAGATTGAAAAAATACTCAACATATCGTCTTTGAAGGGTGTGAAAACTGGAGCCATCAAACCTCTGTAAGTGAAGTCCATCATCTGAAAAATGTTATTTGTTTGTTAACTCAAATCATAAGCAAGCAGCATAGGGTCCTTTTGAAGAAGAACTTTGCTCGTAATTCAACATAAAAAAAATCCTGAATTGAAAACATTCTCTCTTGTCTTACCTTGATCAAAAATTAAAACAAAAAATTATTTTTCGGAGTGGAATGGAACACCATTAAAGATGTCTTTAGGCATATATGAAAAATACTCAAAAGTATGGAAACTTTCTGAACAAAATTTCATAATGAAGATTATCATTTGTTGACCTGTTCATCTGAATGATAAACAATAAACCAAATAATAGTGTTTTCGATAGAAACAACTAATGTAATATTGAATTGAAGGAAAAAATGCAGATAATTTAACTTTTAAATAAAATATCTCAAGCCTTTTCAAATGTTGGTTAGAAAATGAAGGACGGAATATTTACCTTGGATGACCGATTTGTTGAAAGACAAAAAACAAACTGATAAGAGAGATGTTGATGTCCGTTGAGCCAAATGTTAATAATCTTCAACAGATCTAAAGCTTAGGACACATCTCGATATTTCTTCTGCGGATCTTGATATTCAATGAAAATTTCTATTTTTCTGAAAAAGTTATCAAGAATGTACTAATCCGCTAAATGCAAGTGTGTAGGTAAAATAAATTTCTTTCGAAGCTCCATAGGTTTGAAAAAATATTTAGGTTTTTGTGTGTTTATTTTATTATAAAAGTATAAAACCAGCACCATTCGTTACAAGGATCACATCGATCTTAATGAATTAAAATAAATATTGAATAAATAAATAAATTAGTATCTTTGATCTAAATTGAATACTTTTTCGTTCAGAGTCAACCTATATGCGAAGAATCTCAGTAGCAATATAAAATATAAATTTCAGTAACATAATTAATACAAGTTCATTAAATTATAAAAATATCATGAATTTTATTAGCTTTGGGACGGAATCGGTCACTATTGGAAGGATAGATTTTCACGAGTTGCCCCCATAGCACTTATAGTAACATGGAACGCTGTTAGCCTTGCTGCTCATCTTAAAATAATTAGTTAAACAACTCAGTTGCAGGATCTGCGAGATTTTCATGTTTCCATAGATATGATCTGTCACACAGAACAGAAACACAGAAATACTATGAATCTAACATAGAACTTAGGTACCTACTAAAAGTTCTATGGAAACTAATCATCAATATCCAAATTATGTGTTTCTGTTCTGTGTGACAGGTCATATCTATGGAAACCAACTGAGATGTTTAGCCAATTTTTGATCAGGTAATAGCATTCAATGTTACTTCAAGTTCTATGGTTGCCACTCGATGTTGAGTCTGGAACCTTCATTGGGTGTGCCTCGTTTTGTTCGTGACATGCGGTGGAACGTTGTCTGTGAGTTCTTTCCCGTTCGTTTCGATGGGCAGCATCATGCAAGCTACAGCCGCAGCTAAAGCAGCGATAGTATAGATGGTTATAGCTAACGATAACGAACTCTTGAGTAGAACCTGAAAACGAAACGGTAAAATCCCATCTTCGATTGCGTTTTACATCTCACGAACCTGAGCGACGTAGGGCGTCACCATGGCCCCTAATCTAGCCATGGCGGAGCAAGAACCGACGCCGACGGCCCGGAGGGAAGTGGGGTATACTTCGGGGGTGTAGACGTAAGCCGCTTGGAATACCCCCGCTATTATACCTCTGGCGAAGAACAACATCACAGTCAGGAAAGACCTCCTAGGGTAGAAACCAAAGAACGGCTGTGAGCTCGATCAAAATGCGAAATAACATTGAGTTTAAATATATACAGGGTGAGTCTTTGACTTGTACATATATTTTAACTATAGATTCCTCCCATCAAAAGAAACACTTTTTTCCCATACCATTTTTCAAAATTCCGGTTCGTTTGGAAGATACAGGGTGTCGAAAATCCATGAAATTAACACTATTTTTTCCATATATTCGGAACCGATATTTCGAATGAACTGAATTTTGGTTGATTGTTTACTCTATTCATGGTGCATATTCCTCAATTGAAACTTATTTCATATTTCTACTGGTAAAAAAGTTACAGTATAGTCGACTTATAAATTCACGCAAAAATACTATAAAACCACTTGAAGAAGATGAACGGTTCACGTTTTCGAAAAAATTAATTATTTTAGAAAGCAAAAGTATTCTTATATTTTTTCAATAAAACGCGTCGTTCTCAAGTTATTCCTAATTGTATAAGATTGAATTAGAGGAAAAAATCATGAATTTCAAGAATAATCTGAATGCTGTCCTGAGTTAAATCTCATCGAATATGATTTTTCTATGGCCTCTCAACAAGTTACCAACGTTCTCAGAATGTTTTTCAACTTTGTCAAGACTAAAATCTCTATGATGAAAAAAATCGGATGTAGAGATATGTGATAATAAAATTCCACATTCGTGGGACATAAAATTGAATTCTAAGAAGCATGAAATTATTCATTTTATATGCAGTTTCTATTTGAAATTCATTGTTACCGGTCCTTCAGCAAAATATCTATCGAAACAATATAACTCGACACCAGAACGACACTACTATTACATCAATTCACTGAAAGTCATTTACATAATCATCACCTGTTTGCTTTATTCTCTGTAAATAAATAAAGCGTGAAATTTGTTTATGCCGTGCTGACTAACGTTTTAGGTTGGACTGGTTGGAGCACAGAGCATCGCGGGTACATCTACGGCCTTCTGAAGGGAAGAGTGGTCTACTCTTCCCTTCAGAAGTGTTCAGTTGCCGTGGATGGCAACTGAAATTAGGAACGTAGCGCTATATTGGCGAGAATCAGAACTACTCTTTTGGCATTTTCAAAGAGCAACGCTTAGACGCCTTTAGCGATTGTGATAGTTCATCCGCTAACGATAGGGGACGTACTGCTTTCTTGAGCTCGCATTGTTTGAAGAGAAAATCGGCAATCTGGCATCGTCTTCTCTATAGTTCTGTGGAATATCACAGAGAATGTGGTAAGGTTAGGTCATTGACCCTGAATCATATGACTTTGGTTAATGGAGTTAGGATAGGTTAGTGAAAAACCATTTTTTATGCGATCGTTTTAGAATATCGAGGAAAATATGAACAAATCATTGGTGTTTACAAACTAATCTTCAGGAAAATCGAAGGAGGAACTTATTTTGGTGTGAGAAATATAGCTTTTCAATTGCCGAAATGATCGGACAGAACTGAGTGTTTTGTTAGGAAATATCGTGTTTGTAACATTCTTATTCAAATAAGGTCAGTGCTTGAGTGTTTTCTAATTGTATCAACCAGAATATCTAATAATCACCTCAATTTCAATCGAAAAGTATGAACTTTGAGGTGTTTGCAGAGAATTGATCCAGGCACGCATTAAGCTCAACTTTTTTTTTCAAATGGCTATATCTCTTTAACAGAGCCGAATTCGGAAAAATGGAAAATGAAAAAAAGGTTTCCTTTAGCATCAAGAATCTACAGTTAAAATATATGTACAAGTCAAAGACTCACCCTGTATAGAGGAACAACGTAGTTGAACGATTTGATGCAAAAAATGTTTGGCAGTTTGCTGCCAATTTTAGTGGCGGCACATAGTAGCTACTGAAGGAACTATAATCTACTAGCTATTCATTTACAGAAATCTGTAGGATATTTATTTTCCTCTAGTTCTATGAATCATGGGCAAAATTAATCAGCTTCAAATCGTTCAACTGAGATGTTCCTCTAGGTATATTTAAACTCAATGGTAATAATAGCGCTACTATCTTAATAAATTTACCCACCTGGTAGTGCAGATCATCAATATACTACAACAACAAGCATATATTATGAACTGAACTGCCATCGTCTTTTTCCTGCCGAATTTCTCTATTATGAAAATAGTTATGAAGATGCCTGAAAAAAATTGATCACGTAAATTACTGATGTAAATTTGAGAGCTTTCAAACACTCGCTCATTCACATTTTGAATAGATTCGCGTTTTCCGATTCAAAAAATTGTCTGGAAAAAAATATTTGACGTCTGTCAGAAAGAATTGACATTGACGTACAGAATTGACTTTGACATACAAACATCGTGACGAAATGACATATAAATCTCGGGTAAGTAGAAGGAGCGTTCATATAATGTCAAAATAATGTTAAGTTTTGCTGAAAACTATCAAGCGTACCTGGAAATTCAGCCAGAGTGGTCCATAAAAGATCCATATAATCTGTGGTTTGCAGCTGTTTGCATTCCGCAGAGCAAGTTTCGAACTTGAGGTGATTAACCGGTTCGGACGAACACAGAGAATCGGATGCTTCAAAAAGTTGAGTTGTCATCAATACGAGTCCATAATAACAAAAAGCACAAGCCATCCTGCAAAAAAAATTACAAGAATAAATGCATTAACCGTAATTTGAATAATTCATTTTGATTTTGAACAATTAGAACGCAAAAAACACTCAAAAAAGGCTTATGCAATCCACAGTGAATAAAGTTACCATATAAACCATAACAGCAAGGACGTCTTTCTCAAGACTGGTACTAATAAATCCCTGAAACGCCCTCTATGGGACGGCGCATTCGTTGAATCGTCAACGACCAACCTCCCCAACAGCATCGGTTTCCCGTTGTCCTTGGCTATTTTCTCCAACGTTTCCAATGCTTTATCGGTTTGACCACTGGCAACGTGGTACCTGGCAGATTCGGGCAGCCACTGAAATCAAGCCAGTTTTACCAAGAGAACGATCGGGATTACTAGGTAAAGCTTACAGGACAAATTATTGCGAACAGCAGCAACGGCACTGTGGAGAGTGCAAGCAACCATTTCCAACCCAACGTTGGCATCACAATCAGAGCGAGCACCACTTCGAAACATGCTCCTAACGCCCAGAAGCACTGAAATTTTAACGTTACTTTGTTTCTTTTCGATTCGAATTTCGATCTGAACTCACATCAAGCAAAACAACACATTTAGCTCTTTGTTTCGTCGGTAAAAACTCAGCGTAAAGGGTGACTCTAGGAAACATCAGAATTAGATAAAAAAATATTAAAATATGAAGGAAAGAAGTTGCCATTTTGCTTTGAAGACAAAAAAATGAATTGATGCCTTAAAATTTATGAAAATTTTTCTCTAACTTACGACTGAGGCGTGCAACCTACAGCAAATCCAACAAGGCCCCTGAGTAAGAGTATCCACATGAAGCTTGGTGCCAGTGAACTTAGAATGCCATAATAAAACAACAACACAGAACATAATGTTAACGCCTGGAAAGTATCAAGTCAAATTTTCTCAGATATCAATGTGCACCATTTTACTCACATGCTTTCTCCCATACCTATCACTGAGATTTCCCCAAAATGTCGAGGAAAGCATCATTCCAAGAAAAACTACAGTTGTGGTTAGAGCCTGCTGATATCTGGAATTTTTATTGAATTTCTGATTTTAAGACAAATTTTAGGTACTTCAACACAAATATCATATCCTCCATGATTTTTGACAATAAAATTCAATTGCCTTCTTCAGGCTTGGAAAACAACTAAAAACTGCACCAACATTGGCCATTTCAAAAAAGTTATTACATCCTTGAAGTTAAAGTTATTGCCAAAATATCATTGTTCTAATGATTATTTTGTCTCAGTAGTTTCACCTCACCTAGATATATGCCAGTCACAATGCAGAGAAGGCGATAATATTGATAAAATTGTCATTTCCATACTATCAGCCATCCAACACAGCCCTGTCCACAAAGACAGTTTAACTTGAAACCAACCAAAACCAAGAGCATTTACGGCTTGAGTTATTGTGAATGTATCTGCAATATTTCAGATTGACGGAATATATAATAACAAGTAAATAATTCGGTCTCAAAATATATTTTATTTGGAATAGGTGAGTTAGTACATTATTTGGAAGACTATTTAATTCATTGGGGCATTTTATGTACAGGTAATTATTACCATCTGGTACCACAGATACTGAAGCCATTTCTATTTCCTGTGGAATCTGGCATTCTGAGTCTACTAGGACTGGATTATTAGATTTGCTTTCTGCATCAATATCCTGGTAGCCCTTTGATCTAAGTATCCCCATTTTTATATTAAACTAATGCAATTGGTCAGTAATTTGATAACGAGATTTTTACAGATTTATATTACTGAAATTTTCACTTGTACATGATTCTAAGTATAATGATTATTTATATTCTAAATAAATAATAACTTATTTTCAAAACTTTCACAAATTGCCATTAAATTAAAGGTTATTTCTTATTTGTCAAATCTCAAACCACAAACAGACAACCATCTTCTTCTTCCTTCAATACCCTTGTACGGATTTTTTGGGCTCAGCTTCCATAGATGATTATCCGTTCCATAACCATAGATGAGGTTATTTTGTATATGGAATATCTAATGCCGCGTTCACACCCCGCCGATCATCACGAACGGTGTGACAGAACGAACGTGTCCAATGAAATATTTATGGATGTTTTTAAATGCCAGTTTGTCACTTTTGATTTATAGCTTCAACTAGGGATAGTTTTATTTTATGATAAATTTTACTTTTCTGTTGAAATTTACTGTTAGAATGTCTCGAAAAAAGCACACTAGTGATTTCTGTAAGATTTCCATGGATGAAAATCAATTTCTTCTTCAAATTATCGTTGCAGTTTCCATTATGGATCAAGAAGAGTATGTTTGGGCCATGCGAACATCCGCTTACGAAGAGCAATTGCAGGAAAATTCAAGCGATAGTAGGGAAGAAATGGACGAATATTCACTCACGCCGTCGAGAAACGATAAGAACCTCGTTCTTGTGTATAAAACTACCATTTTGTCTTCTTTTGTGCCTGACGAAATCATATTGAATGTGAACGATTATACGACGAAGACATTCGATGCATGCATTTTATGTGGAGACGTGTCTGGTGGGTTGAATCTAGAATGGAAATAGGAACCTCACGGCTCACGCATTATGGCCACCTTCCTTATTTCAGGTTTCACGGAACTATGCGAAACTTACAACCAGATTGGTAGCGGAGGGCCTTCCAGATTGACAGATATGTTGAATAATTTCATTGGAGCCATGGTGCAAGAAATAATGTCGCATGGGGGAGATGTCATAAAATTTTCTGGAGACGCATTTTTAGCTTTGTGGAAATGTAAGGGATATTCGATGCGTGACTACATTCAAGAAGCCATCAATTGTGCGTTAATAATCCAAAAGAGCCACAATAACTTCATAACAGATGTTGGCGTTACGCTCAGAGGTGACAATAATGCGCTCGAATTTTTATTTCCGACAGTTAACCTAGAAATTTCCAATATAAATTTATATTTTAGTCAAGTTGGCAATATCGTCCGGTGCAGTTCTCTTTTCCCTGATAGGGGATTCCCTTTTATCGCATTACATCGAAGTGGGTCAACCTATTTTGGACACTAAAGATATTTTAGATATATGTCACGCTGGTGATATCATCGTATCTGAAAAGACGTACGCTTTTGTAGACGCATCTTCTTATCTAGCAGAGGAAATTCTCGATGGAAAATATTTTCGAGTATGTACTGATCTTTCATTTCATTTCCATTATTGTTCAAGAAAAATTTATAGATTTTCGGCGTAGGGGAAAGCTGGAGACAAGTTCAAAAGTTCATGACCACTAAAAAAGTCATCATCCACCCAAAAAGTATAAGTTTAATGTGAATACAGTTCATCATTTTGTGATGTTTCTCCTTCAAGTTCTAGCAGCGGATGACGACATTTCGGAGAGTTCATCTTCTAGCAAGGACTCAGTTCTGAAGAGAAAGCATTCGTCCGAATTCGCATGTAAGACAACGCATCCATAAACATTTTCCAATCCATTTATACTCACTTTCATACAACGACGAATGAAGAAACATCGGTCCCGTGTGAAGCGGCTCTTATAACCACAGACCAATCCATATTCTATGCTTAATGTAATTGTTTCTATGGCCTGTCCTGTCTATCTCAATTTTAAGGTTATAATTTCAAATTTAACCTCTAAAACCAAAGATTTTTCACTTTTTTTGCAGAAATAAGTTCAAAATTGATATTGAACTCGATGTGATAGGCATGAAATTCTCAAATTGATGAAAATGTGTTCGCTCAAGTTTCCTTGCAGGTTGCGTTTCATATAATGTATCTAATAAGAAATTTGAGAAAATATACTTCGAGCATCAAGTATCCTCATACTTTGAGCTTCAAAAATACTGTGAGAAGTTTCAAAAATGCGTCCACGGATGATGTACCCTCTGTGTCTACATCCTCCATAAGGAAATTTCTCAA
The DNA here is from genome assembly GCA_951802165.1 of Adalia decempunctata. Taxonomy (NCBI): domain Eukaryota; kingdom Metazoa; phylum Arthropoda; class Insecta; order Coleoptera; family Coccinellidae; genus Adalia; species Adalia decempunctata. Next base: position 270,633 of record OX637705.1, read on the forward strand.
ATCTTCGAATATAAATTTCGAAGAAGGCCATACGTGTTTCAAAACACAATGTCCGATATGCAAACAGAATTCGAAGTCTTCTCTGTCTACGTTGTATGTAAATAAGACGACTGGCCTCTTCATGTGCCCACATTGTAAATATTATGGTGACTGGGATATTCTCGAGTCTTGCATAGCGAAAAAAGGCAACAAACCACCTCCACTGAATTGGAAAGAAATACTAGTCAATTCCTCCAGAATAGAAGAATCTGTTAAAAAGGTGCAAGAATCTACTACCCCAATCAGTGCAATAAATGAAGATTGTGTAAATAAATTGTTTGATAAATTAAATCTTCCTGTTGTGAACAAAACACTTTTGGAGCCTTTGGGCTTGAGAGTTGACGGAAGTTACAAGCAAATATACTTTCCCCTACAAAATGCCAACGGAGAAGTTGTGGGATATAAAATTCTGGGAGATGAGATAACGACTGTTCCTGATACAAAGTGTGGGGGTCTTCTAAAAGGAACCCAACCTGTAGCTAAGGATTCAGCGATATTGGTGGGAAACTTTGCTGATTTCATCATTTTATATACCTCCAATGTTAAAGCAGATATTGTGTGCTTGCCGAATGGAAGTAAGAGTTTACCTCAGTACGTTCTGCCCGCTCTGGAGAAATATAAAAAGATAGTAATATGGTTAGGGTGTGACGCTCAAGCGTGGGATGCAGCAAGACGTTTTGGCAAGAAATTGGGTGAAAAAAGATGTTATTGTGTGCGTCCTAACGATCCCAAGGTTACTTTACCCCATTTAAACAAAACCCAAGACTTTAAATCGATAATTAACAGTGCTCAAAATTTATGGCATAAGTCGATAACGACTTTTGCTTCTCTCAGACAAGACGTGTTGTCAGACCTTCAGAATATCGAACAAGTGGAAGGAATCAAGTGGAACAGGTTTCCATCACTCAATAAAATCCTCAAGGGACATCGTTCAGGAGAGTTAACAGTGCTGACCGGACCGACTGGTAGCGGTAAAACGACATTCGTCAGTGAATACTCCCTAGATTTGGCATTGCAAGGGGTCAGTACCTTGTGGGGCAGTTTCGAAATTAGGAATGCAAGGTTGGCGAGGACAATGTTGCAGCAAATGGTAGGAATGCCCTTGGAGAAAAATTTGCATTTATTCGAATCGTGGGCCGATCAATTTGAACGATTACCCATTTATTACATGACATTTCATGGTCAGCAAACTATAAAGGTGGTTTTAGAAGCGGTGGAGCATGCTTCTTACGTTCACGATATCAATCATGTCATAATCGACAATCTACAATTCATGATGGGTGTAACGGAAGAAAGTAAACATATGGACAGGTTTTGGAAACAGGATGCCATAGTCGCGGCTTTCAGAACTTTCGCCACTAGGAAAAATTGTCACGTGACTCTGGTTATTCATCCTAGAAAAGAGAGGGTGGACGAAGAATTGACGACCAGCTCTATATTTGGAGGAGCTAAGGCATCTCAAGAAGCGGATAATGTTCTTTTAATTCAAGACAAGAGGCTCACCGGACCCAGGGGTAAAAAGTACCTTCAAGTTGCCAAAAATAGGTACAGCGGAGATTTAGGTGTTATGTCTCTGGATTTCGATAAGGAGTCCTTGAGTTACGCCCCGAAAAGAAAGAAGAAAGATCTAACGTCCGTACAAGAAGAGCCAGATGATCGTCCTTCCACCATCAGCTAATTATCAATTGAAATGGTAAAAATTATACTTTGATGTGATATTTTGTATTGGAAAGTTCTATTGATTAAATATTTTTTTAGTCATTAAACTTTTTCATTCGAATGAACAATTTAACTTTTTCATGTGACCGTTATAGCATAGCTACAAATTATCGAATTGGGGAATCCAACGACCTGTCAAATATTTTTTTGAGGTTAGCTGGTGGTCAAACAAACCAAGTTTAGCTTTGTTCATGTAGATATTAAAACCGTTTATTTGCTTGAAAAATTGTTTTATGTGGAAATTTTTTCGATATTTCTAGTCAATCTTACTCCTAGGAATATCAGACCAGTGAAAATTATTTAAATTAAGTGCATTTTCAATAAAAAATGCCATAAATGTGTGCCAAAGTTGGATGTGCAAGTCGTTCAAATTATGAGGATTTTCTTGAATATTTTGGAACACCCAGTGTGTGTAACTTGGTGTATTATACACATATTAAGTGACTTATCAGGAAACAAAAGGAAATTGGGTCAGCAGTCATCAAGACTTGACAATATCGAAGATAAGAAACTAAAGTGAACGTGTCTTCGTAGACACTGAAATAAGCAGTATTCAGTTCATGTAAAATGTAAAACTGATGAATATTTAAATTTATATCATATAAAAGGATAAAGAAGTTACAGGGACAGAGCTCTGATTAATATTCCTTCTCCAATACTTTCTCTTCAATCTCTTCGGGCTCCCAATACTAAAAGTTGTAATCATATGATTGAGTGAAATTTTCTTCGTCAGTGATACTTCAGGATACTTTTTAATATTAGAAATCATAAAAACTGACTCGTTCACTCATGAAATGCATATAAGATAATAAAATTCCTCATATTTACTGCAAGCCAGCGACCTGTCAGAAAATTTATAGGTTATCTGGAGGCAGGGCGCCACGTGGTTTGGATTGCCTAATTATCGAATTAGCAGGAGCATAACACTTTAAAATTGGCTGAAATACTTCGATGAAACTGAAAGTTTCCCACATAACGTCGAAAAAACAGCGTTGCCACATATGACGCAGTATTTCATGGCTTGTATAAACAGGAAGCACAGAACAATAAGAGTTCTGTGGGATAGTCATAGATAGACTAGAAAATGTTTTTGTATGACACTTTGTCACATTTATTCTATGTTCTGTGTTTATTTGAAAATTTTGAATTTCAAAATAAACAAAACAAAATACTGCCAGTGAAAGTGAACGGGCTGGACGAACTGTCTCGGTATTTATTTGGAGACGTAAATTTTTGTATTATTGACAACAGTATCAGTCAAATGAAAAAGTCACAAAATCAAATTATGGACACGGCTAGTAATTGTGAAGCGTACATGTCTAGGTTATTTCGTAAGGAAAAATCCTCGTTTTCTACATCGGGATTCAAGACCAATACAAACAGTGTAAAACCAAAATCGAGCGTCAATAAATATATATCAAAGACAAAACCTTCTGGCAGATCTCAGAGCACGAATCACAATTCTGGAAAAGGTTGCACTGCCTGTACTGTCGAAGGAAATCTGAATGTACATAAGGAGGTATATGTGGAGAATCCGGTTGTAGATATACCCACCAAGCCCAAACCTAGGTCGAGGTCTAACGCTGCTGGCGACAGAGAACCTTGGGGGAGATTATTACAAACGGCAAATAACGACAATTCATCAAAATTCGGCAGTTTCGACCCGTTGAGGACACTACATTTTCTAGCTAAGGAATTACAGTTCAAGTTACAGAATGACCTTCCCGACGACAACAATCTACAACAAATTATAATAGACATGCAACATGCCTTGACCAGGGTTCCCCCCGAAATAGCATCAGCGATTAAATTACAACATTCCTCCGACACCATTCCCATGAGAAAATCCTCCAGTTCCAACTCTGTCCTGCAGAACAAGAAGGCGGAGGAGGAAATTCGAAGGCCGAGAGCCAACACAAGTTCTCAAACCGTACACAGATACGAAGACGCCGAGATGATTCAGAAAATCATGGAGGGCAGCACCATGAAACTGGAGGCGAGTTGTCGGCAAATGGAGATGCTTTGCGGTAGGCTGAAGAGCGAGAAGGAGGATTTGGAGGAGCAATTGAAGACCGAGAGGGAAAACGTGAAGTTTTTGAAGAAGAGGGTGGGGGATTTGGAAGTGCAGACTGACCAACTCGTATCCGTGACTATTCGACGGTAAGTTTTGCAATTTAAGAATTAAAACTTTTTGTTTGAGACACCCAAGGTCAAAGGAATCTTGGACTTTTTTGAGACTTTTGGAATTATTATTGAGGTACTTCTTATTAAATTTTGAGCTTCGTTTATTTTATTCCTAGACTAGAAGAGGAAAAAAACGAACTTCAACTCCAGGTAAATAAACTAACCGACGTAGTTGACTCCCAGTCGGTCCATACGAGTTACGAGCTGAAAACTGTAACGCAAGAATTGAAACAGATACAGATGAAAGCGGAGCAAGAATGCTCCAAGCTCAAACACCAGTTAGCCCTCGCAAACATGGAAAAAGAGAAATATATAGCCATTCTCACGGTTCGAGACAAGCAGATAAACGAGATTCGATCTGAAATGTCTCAACTTCAAGACGTGGTCAACGAACAGCTCATGGACATACATAATAACGCTTTGACTGAGCTACCGAGCACGAATTCTTTGGAAACTGAGAACGCTTGGACGATGAACGAGAATGCAATCGATGACAGCGAAAATCAGTCGAATTTATCGTTACCGGTGAATGAGAAAAATGTGAAGGGTATTCAGAAGGACCCTAAGTCTTTCCAGGATGTGCCTTCGGGAGAACCTACCATATTATCGGAGGGAAACAATAAAGGTGTGGTGAAAAACAAACAGTCCATACGGAACATGTTTGAAGAACTGAAAAAGCAAGCATTCGCTGTTACTTCCAGTGGCAAGTCATGATTGTCCCGTGTATAAAAAGTGATTTAAAAATTTTAATTGTAATTGTTCAGGGTGTTTTTATACTTTAGACAAATTCAACAAATTGTATATGTATATAATTTTTTTTTACGAAATTGTCAAGATACCTCAGCATTTATTTCATTTTATTGTATTACAAGAATATTGGTTTACATTTGTTTTATTATTGTTGTGTGTTGTTTAACTGTTTTGGAAAATTTAACAAAAAGGTCTGTATTACTTGAAAACTGTAATCATTTTCTGATAACAGTTTTCATTAAATAATTTTGGGTTTTTAGTCAAAAGGACAACTGCAGTAGGCGTCTTCAGACGATGCTGTAATACACTGCGCAAAAAAAATTAACGCACATTCTGAAAATCTCAATTTTAATGAAAGTTAACTCTACATTGACTTATTTTTTATGTTCTCTCAGGAAGGTTTTGAACGAAACAAGACACATTAAATGGAAGAAAAATTCAGGATTTCATCGAATCTGAAAGAAGAGAAATGAACAATTTTCAAAATACTGAAATGCTGATAAGTGATTTAATACTTGGTATCTCCACCCCTTGCGTTACTTACAGCTCGGCAACGACGGTTCATACTCAAAATGAGTGATCTTAAAATGTTCTGATCTAATCCCAGATTTCTCCGAGTTGGATTCCTAAGTCATTAAGAGTAGCTGGATGATTTTCTGAACTTCTCAGCCTTATTTTGAGGTTGTCCCAAAGCTGCTCAATCGGATTGAGATCTGGACTTCTTGCTGGCCATTCCATTCGAGAGACTTCAACCTCTGCAAGGTACTCCTGAACGATGCGCGCACGATGGGGTCTGGCATTATCGTCCATAAAAATGAAATTTTCACCAATGCATGGGGCAAATGGCACTACATGCTCTTCAAGAATGTTCCTTATATACTTATCAGCATTCATAGCTCCATTATCAACTACCACTAGGTCTGTGCGAGCAGTCGAAGATATTCCACTCCATACCATAATCGATCCTCCCCCGAAACCAGTAGTATTCAGGAAATTGTACTGAGCATATCTTTCATGTGGACGTCTGTATACATGGGAACGTCGATCACAATGGTAGAGACAGAATCTAGACTCATCTGTGAAGAGAACTCTTTCCCAATCGTCCTCTTCCCAATGGATATGCTCTCTCGCAAAATCCAAACGCGCCCTTCGATGGGCTGGGGTAAGAGCTGGGCCTCTTGCCGCGTCACGAGGCCTTAAATCATATTCTCTGAGACGATTTCTTATTGTCTGAGTGCTAATTTGCACCTCATGAGTTTGCTCAAGCTGATTTTGAAGGAGGCGAGCGGTTGCAAACCGTTGTCTCAACGAAGAAACTTTCAAGTAACGTTCTTGAATGGCAGTTGTCACCCGTGGTCTACCCTGTCCTGGTCTTCGGACATTCATACCTGTCTCCCTGAATCACTGCAACATTCTGGACACACTTGTATGGGAAACTCCAAACCTTTCTGCAATTCTTGTGTATGTCCACCCTTCTTCTCGCAAAACTACCGCTTGGGCACATTCCTCTTGGGTCAAATTGCGTGTTTCGCGTTGCATAGCGATCGAGTGTAGAAAATCAAACGAAAGAAAAACTATTGATCACTAGAATAGATCGAGAACAACTGATTTTAGAATGGAGCCAATACATTCAAAATCTGATAATATCATCTTTTTTTATTCCTGCTGGGAGAAATCATCTGTATGGAAGAAAAACGTTGAAAGTGGTGTAACATATCTGAATTTCCTACCCTGCAAGAAAATAAAATGCACCGTTGCCAGACTCCATGGCTTCCAACTTTGCAACGTCTATTGTCGAAACGTGGAACTACGTTGAATGAACTTATTTGATATTATTTTATAATTCTATGAATGATGAATATTAGTACGACTTCAATCAATACTTTAGGCAATTCGCATCTTTATAAATAGGAGATTTTAATCATATCGAAGATCCACCATGAAGTAAACTTGTTCTTATGTGACCATCGAAGAAATACGATTCTGTGGAAGAAAAACTAACCTCCAAAACGACAACGAATGGAAGGCTCTCTTCTACTTCACTTTCACTCGGCGGCGGTCGGTTTTCACTTTCATTCTGGTTCACAATAGTGTTACTTTGAAATGGAGTTCCTCTTCTGAGAATCCGCCATTTTAGTATATTTTAAAGACGCTTGTTTGTTATCTGGTATGTACTGTCCCCATTTTAAATAACTGTTTGCTTCCACATGATTTGACCTCACGTAAGCTTGTTCTACTTTATTATTGCATTTCTATTGAATATTGTGGAACTCTGTTCTGCTACCAACCCATTTGGAATATTCTTATACTGTTCGTAAGGCTTACTGCACATTTAACTATTCACTCGACATTATGGTATAGGCATTTGGAGTTGTTGCTTTTAGGATAATATTTTACGTACAAATATCACTGGTTTGGAGGCCTAGGGTAAACTGTTTATATCGCCTGTGCTAAGGAAAACATCCCCCACAACAGTGGCCAGTGAAAATTCCTCTGGGAGTTCTATAACGAACGTCCCCAGTAAACCAAGCCTCGCCTTCGGGTCCTTGGCGTACCCGATAAGCAAGGAAATGTGCGTTAATTTTTTTTGCGCAGTGTATAAGGCACGGTAGGTAAAGCCCCACCATTTGTGTGGCCGGTCGCACCATGCCCAACTCCTTGGTCTTCTGTTTCAGCGAACGAAATGTTGTCCATTAATCAGAGCACGTTCGGCAAGTGAAGACTTCATTCAGTCCATATTGATTGATTTCAGTGAGACCGATCGTTATCGAAGCAGCCAATAACGCAGAAAGGCTCTACGACGATCTGAAAAAATTCATAATTCCTCCAGTCATGCAGAGGATCGAATTCAACGAACCTTTAGAACATCTGACTGAGCTGAGGCAAGTGACGGTGATAATGATGAACATCGTGCCTCATTCCATCACTTTCGACTCTCTGATAAGTCTCGTCAAGAGAATTTATAGGATCATCACCATGTGAGATCTTCCACCGTATCTTATAATTTTATTTTAACATTAACATTTCAGTCACATCCAAAAATTCAGTGGATGCATCAATAAAGTATCCTGTTTCGACAAAGATCTCATGTGTGTGATCATTTTCGGACTGAGAGGACTGAAACAAGATCTAGAGTGCCGCAACGCTTTGAGATGTTCGGGATTGATTTACGAAGATATTTATGTCTTGTCGAAAGTAAAGAGTGTGTCCATTGGAGTTTCTACAGGTACAACTACGAATTCAAGATTCATCAGGGCTTCTTCCGTAGTTTATCCAGTGAAATCTTTTCAGGAAAGACTTATTGCGGTGTTTTCGGTCATACTCTGAGAAGGGAATACACGGTTATAGGTCTGACGGTCAATAAGGCTGCAAGGCTGATGGTAGCCTATCCCGATAAAGTGACCTGCTGCAATGAGACTTTCATCAATAGCAAAATGAGAGAATCCTACTTCGAACAACAGAAATATATTCACCTCAAGGGAATAAAGAACCCGGGACCTGTGTATGAGTTCAAATATTCGATTTTGTGAGTATATATCGCGCCCATTCCTTTCTCGTAAAGCCTGGATGCGCCTAGAAATGGAAAACTTTAGAACGTAAGAATTACGAGGATGTATTGATATCTAGTTAGCCTAGACCAGTTCCATGCATAAACAAAATATTGCGATACCATATCAACGAACAATAATTAATTAGAAGTGTCAGTGTAGATTTCGACGTCAAAAAAGTTAACCAGAGTTACGCAATAAATTAAAAAAAAGATGTCCACCGAAATTGAAAAATTGGGAGTATCGAACCATCATCAAGTACCTGTATTTGAAAGGGTTAAGAGGTAAGCAGATTCACGAAGATATGCTTAATACCCTTGGTGATCAATGTCCTTCATATGCGACCGTGAAAAATTGGACTGCAAATTTCAAAAGAGGTAAATTTTCCTTTGAAGATGATGACCGATTGGGAAGGCCAGTTTCTGTGTCATTCCCAGAAAATATCGATGCAGTTCATAACATGATTTTATCAGACCGTGCAATTGGGCTAAAACGGATATCTGAAGCACTGAAGATTTCATACATGTTAAATAATAAAACACTTCTTGGTGGATAACGTGTTGTTTATTCACAATTTATCAGTGGGCTTTATTCGTACAGATTAATACAATGTACGTTCCGTCAGGGAATACAAAATGGCAGGTTATGTTGTGTTGTTTACTTGCTTTGACCTTGCTTGTGTCTGGTCTGGTTAGAGAGCGTGGTACTGAGAGAGAGTAGAGAGGGATCATCGAAAGCCATCGCTTCAGATCACAGAGTGTTTGACATTAGGCCTACGCTATAGATTCGGTAGATATGGTCTCAGCTTATTATTATATCAATTCATAAGGGGGTACAAAATTCATATTGCTTACATACATATAGTTCACGTCAATTTGGACATGAAAAAAATTTCTGCAAAATGGATCCCCAAATGTTTGAATGTTGACCAAAAGCGTGCAAGGGTAGAAGCATCGCGTTCGATGGAATGGCGACACTCTGGTTCTCCAAGACTTGAGAAGTTTCGTGTCCAAAAATATGCTGGAAAAGTTCTTGCTTCAGTTTTTTGGGACTGCCATAGAGTAATCATGATTGATTTTTTTGGATAAGGGCAGAACAATAACTGGAGATTACTATTCGACATTACTGACCACTCTACGGAAAAAAACAAAGAGAAAAGACGCGGAAAGCTATCCAAAGATATTTTGTTTTTACAGTACAACGCCCCAGTAGACAAATCTCATGTTGCCATGCAAAAAATTCGTGATTTTGGGTTAGAATTTCTAGAACACCCTCCTTATTCATCAGATTTGGCTCTGTCCGACTATCATCTCTATCCTCAACCGAAAAAAAGTTTAAAATGTCGTAAATTTTCTTCCAACAAGGAGGTATTAAAGCTGTGGAGGACTGGTTTGCAGAGCAAGAAGAAATATTTTTTTTGACAGGTCTAGAGACGTTGCAGGTTCGCTGTAATAAATGTATGTAAGCAAAGATATCTTTGTATGTAAGCAATGTAAATTTTGTACCCCCTTATCAATTGATATAATAATAAGCTGAGACCATATATACCGAATCTATAGCGTAGGCCTAATGTCAAACACTCTGTGATCTGAAGCGATGGCTTTCGTTGATCCCTCTCTACGCTCTCTGTTGAATTGTGAATAAACAACATGTTATCCACCCTAGAGTGTTTTATTACTTAACATGTTTTCAATTAAGAGGAGAATATGTTGAGTAATAAAATATTTTGACATTGAAATTTTGTTTGGTTCTATAGTAGGCTAAGAATTTTTCGATATATCCTCGTATTGCACACGGGGGCTCTATCGCGTGGAAGGGTCGAGAGAGTACATTCCACAGGCGTCCAGAAAATTCGATATCACGGGAGCGCCGAATGCACAGGGCCGCACTTGTCAAACTACTATTATTTTTGCAGTGATGCAAGTAAAATATTGGCGGTTCCTATTTATCCGATACTGGGAAGAGACGAGGAACTGACACTTTACGAAGTATTACTAGAAAACTTCTTAGCGTCGTGCATGTTCACCAATAAAGAGGTTAGGACCGAGCCGAAGATCAAGATGATCATGATAGAAGGAGAGGCGAAATCGGGAAAAACTAGACTGGTGGAGGAATTCATGCATATCACGCCTCCGGATATTTCTTTTCAAGTAATTCTAGCCGAGAATACGGCACATGTGAGTTGATCGTTACTACCGCACCAGACTGACAAACTTCGCTCCGAATCCGTGCCTTTATCACGCCAAATTTTCCGGTGTTTAATGCATGGAATAAGACAGGTGAACCGAATGAATCTCCGACCTACGCAGCTGTGAGCAGGATGCAAGCCATTGTAGGATAACAATAAAAGATGGATCGAATCTTCAACTTTATTCTTCTAACAGCTACATAAGACATAAGAGAAGTGACCTGACCATTCAACTCACTACACTCGACATAATCTATGGCGGCAAAGTTACTGACATGACAGCTGACTTGTGAACATAGAATGATATACACAGATACATAACCTACAATCCACAGACGGCTTGTAGCATCTTTTATGGCGGTAAATTCAAATTATACTCTAATTCTACTACACCATGTTTATAATTGTTTATTTAGGCGGGTTAGAGATGTGTGTAGCAACCAGCCATGGGGCGGAGTTTGTCAATCTGGCACGGCTCTTTCTATAGTGAGGTGATTATTTAAATTCGATTCGCTTTGCAGAACCCTTTCAACGTCCTGAAACAGATGTTTCTCGTGTCCATGGGAATCGCCTTCAAAGCGCCACGTCCAGTGAAGACGGAAGCTTTCAAAACTTACCTGGTAGACTACGAGAAGAGTAACATTATTTGCGCGTTGAACGAAGTGTTTGACATCAGTTTGCCGATGTCGGAGCAGTATCTCAACGCCACGGAAGAAGACAAAGTGATATATATCGGCGTGGTTCTTCAGTATTTGGCTTGTGTGGTAAGCTATAGTAAGATAGATGCAAACTACAAGAAATGGACTGTTGTACCAATTCTTATCGCCTCGAGAATTAAAAAAAAAATGGATGTTTGATAATTGAAAATAAATACCACAAAGTGAACACTGAAGGAATGGTACTTACGGTTGTTCAGATTAAAAGTTACGTATCTGCTTCTGTCTGGTTTCGTAGGTGTTGTGTAGGGTAAATGTTCTTATCACACGAATTCACTTTGTAAAGGGTGGCGAACTGAAGGCCGATGACGTGGAAAGTATTTGTTAAGGGCTTCGAGCTAAGCCGTGTAAAAACAATGCGACTGAAGGCAGGTATGGTGCTTGAACTGAGCAGGTATATGCTTGTGGGATTTTTGTAACAGTCATAGAATCGCACAGAGCACAGAAAATCTCGGTCTTATTCTTAACCAAGTAAGCCTATCCTATATATAAACTTTGTGGTATATAAAATAAAAAGTATGAATTTTGAACAAGTAGGTATAAAATTCCCTTTAATGTAATGGTACTTTTAGCTTCCCAGAGCAGGGTCGCCCCTTTTTTTTTCAAAAAATATTTCCTTACTTTCAAAGGAGGGAATGTTACAACACCTTCCCAAAAAATATTTCTTACATTGAGGGGAGGACTATGGGAAGTGTTTTTAAAAGAGTGATGGAAGCAGTTGTGCGAAAAATAAGAAACGGCAAACTTCTGTTCATAACATTAATAAATTACTCAATTTACGATGAATGGATGACTTGAAGGTATTCGAAGAACCTAGGATATTCGTGATCGAGAGAATGATGATAATGCACGAGGTGACCTGGCAAGTGTTGCCGCTCCTCATGAAAGTCAGGAACATTTTTCTGATAGGTTCCATGCGGCCTCACAAGAAGAGCAAAGGCGAGACACGAAGATGGATTTTCTCTTCGAAGCGAGTGAAGTATTTGCGATTGAAACCGATCGATAAAATGTATCATGCCGCACTCGCTTGTCAGATGATAGGAGTTGAGGCCATACCGCCGGATTTAGAAAAGTACGTTGATTACCTTCAAATTACTGCGTTTGGTGACGACGTGTTCGATTTTTAGCGCGATCCAGTCGAAGAGCAACGGAAATGCGGGATGGATAAAGAATTTCCTGATATGTTTGAAACAAGCCGAAGCCATCAACACGAAACCCATGACGTACAAGCAAATTTACGACAACGGTTTGGTTGTCCCACCCCTGTATATGATGATGAGGTGAGACCATAGAACTTATAGTAACATTGAAAGTTATTACCAGATCCAAAGTTGGTTGAACATCTCAGTTGGAGGATCTGCAAGATTTTCATGTTTCCATAGATATGTGACCTATCACCATAGAACTTATGATACTATATGTTCTATGCCTGTCACACAGAACAGAATTACCATGAAACTAACGAACTTAGGTACTATAAGTTCTATGAGAACTAATCATCAAAATCCGATTCAATTGACATTTCGGCAAAAATTTCTGTGTTTCACTTCACAGACTAACCAAAAATCAGTTATCGATTTGGAAGAGAATCATGGAAGAACAAACGGGAGATGACGATTTTTGTGATCCTTGGTTCAAATATGTGGACAGCTGTAGGGTGAGAATATCTCTGATTATACCGCAACCACAGAAATGTAATTAATAACCCTCCTTTTTTAAATTCAAGGACGAATTCACTGATATCAGTGTAAGAGAGGAGATAAAAAAACTTTTCGAATGCCACCAAGAAGTCATAGCGTGCGTTACAGCTTCGGGTTTTCAAAATTTCGACAAGCACAGCGAACAATCCGAAGAGATATACGTCATCAAAACGTTCGATTCTCTCTTGTATTCGGAACAACTGGTGGCCAAATGCGGATCTGTTCTCGGATGGCAGTTCCCGAGAACCATGCTAGAATACGTCGTGGGAGCTTCGTTTCATAAAAGGGAAAAAGCTGAAGGTAATAATTAGAAGGCGGGTGTTTAAACATTTCAGTTTGAGGATATCATAGAACTTATAGTCGAAAATTTCTGTGTTTCTGTTCTATGTGACAGGTTATTTCTATGGAAACATGAAAGAACTTATACTATATAAGTTCTATGGAGTATATGCGAGATTTTCATGTTTTCATAGAAATGACCTGTCACACAGAACAGAAATACTAGGAAACTAGCATAGAACTTGCTATAAGTTCTATGGAAACTAATCATCAAAATCCGATTCATTTTGTCAAAAATTTCTGTGTTTCTGTTCCGTATGACAGATTATTTCTATGGAAACATGAAAATCTCGCAGATCCACCAACTGAGATGTTTAACCAATCTTTGATCTGGTAATTGCATTCCATGTTACTATAATTTCTATATGGTGTCTGGACGTTTTTGATGTGAAACATCTAAAGCCATCTCTCGTTGCTTGGCTCTGAATAATAATAATCCTCGGCCAATGTGCTCCGCATATGCATATATCGCGCTGATTCCTATCTCGTAAACATGTGGATGCGCCCAGAAACGGAAAACTATCGCACGCGGGCGCTCTATCGGGTGGAAGGTTCGAGATAGTACATTCCACAGGCGTCCAGACAGCTAAATGATATACTGACGAGGCATTTGACCGGTAATGCACGTCATTTTCATTTTATTTTTCAGCGGTGCAGAGATTATTCGAAAATCGAATATTTGGTTGTTCCAGAGGCGATTTCACAGAAGCAGGGGATTATGTGCTGATAAGATCGCGAAAGAGGATAGATTTCGAAAATCGATCTATTGAATGCAACTGCGAAGGATTGAACATTCCAGGTTTGTTGATGGTACAGAAAAAAATGCGAAATTAAGGAGGTGACCATAGATAACCGAGTACTTGATTTGGTCTTTGAAATTTTGCTTAATTTAGTGTTACCACGTTACAGAATGTTGTAGCGATCTACCAAAGTACGCCTCTTGCGGATATTTGCATTTCATCTCTAGCAGTTTCCTAGAGGCCACGTATAACTTGTTGCCCGAAGTACAAAGAATCGAGTTTCATCTGAAAGCGGCCAGATATCTGGAGAAGTACACGAGAAAGTGCAGATCTTGCGGCAACGGGTTTTTCGAAGAATTCACCGGCAACATGGAAAAAGTATTTTCCGACTACTCGTACGACCACTGAATTATCATTAACGCGATTGTTTTTCAGTCTATGAAACCCAGAAGACCAAGAAGCAGATCTTTCTTTTCGAGATCGTCCGCTGACGACGATTTCCAGTCCCGATCTTTCCATTCGGAAAACGAAGAGAGTATTATCGGATCCCATGCTCAGTCTTCCGAAGTAATTTCGTCCGAATATAGTCCAGACAACGCTTGTAAGTTTCAACTATAACACTACTAATCAACAATTACAGAACTAATTCTAGAAAATAATACCCCTCCGCCAATATGCTCCGTATATATATCGCGCCGTTTCCTTTCTCGTCAAGCCTCAAGCGTAGAATTCGGCATAAAGTAGAATTGTATTACTTAACTTAGATCTTTTCGCACTCGAAAAACCGATTTCTTATATTCACACAGTTTACTGAACCACCTAAAAATAGCTTTTTTGTAACATACAGGCTGCTTCACGTGAACATAAAACTCGAATCAAGTTCTTTCCACATATTCTTGATGGAATATCTTGCAGATTTCGAAGCTCTAGGTGTGATCAATCCCAAACGACTGTACGAGATGAAGGAAAGAGCCTCACTTACCAGAACGTTCTCAATGTACGACTTTTCGAGTTGTCAATGCAAATTGATACAGAATTTTATGTATGGAGAATTGTCTAAACACTACAGATTCTCAGGTACTATCACATTATACTAAGGCTCTATAAAGGGGAGTATACCAGAAACCGCCATTTCGGGTCCAACCATAGACTCGAAAATTACAGATCCCTTCGAAAGAAATGAAATCTGTAATCGAATGAGCATATTTTCGGAATGAGAGATCTTGTGGTGACTTTTTCGGCATGCTCACATTAAAAACATTGGAAATTGGTTAGGTTCGTGATGTTAGAATAATGCCGCGGCAAAATATAAATTTATGTAAGCAATTTGAATTTTGAACCCCCTTATAAACTGATATAATAATAAGCTGAGACCATATCTACCGAACCATAGCGTAGACCTAATGTTAAACACTCTGTGATGTGAAGCGATGGCTTTCGATGATCCCCCTCTACGCTCTCTCTCTCTACCACACTCTCTAACCAGACGCAAGCAAGGTCGAGTTAGTAAACAACACAACATAACCTGCCATTTTGTATTCCCTGACGGAATGTACTTTGTGTACCATTTAAGCCCACTGATAAACTGTGAATAAACAACACGTTATCCACCCTAGAGTGTTTTATTATGTAACATTTATAATAATTTATTGTTTATGTTGGTATATCACCCCGATAGATGGCGATGAAAATGTTGCGAGTTCTGTAATTTTCGAGTCTATGGTTGGACCGAATCAACCATAGAGCCAGGTCTATCTAGCATACCTATCTTTATAGTGCTCTAATTTTACTTTTATATGTATAGAACCGCTCGAAAAAAAAAGAAAAATCCATTAATACCTCGAAAATCGACGAAGATGCAAATACTATACGGCGTGTTCCATCCGAAATGTTGACAGTTGGTGAAACTTTTGAGTAATTTCAACAGAGGCATTGACTTTGAATATGTATACATAAAGGTTCATCGCCCTTGAACGATTTGATACAAAGATTTTCGGCAGTTTACTGCCAACTTTAGTGGCGACACATTGAAGCTACTAAAGGAACCATAATCTGCTAGTTATTCATTTACAGAAATCTGTAAGATATTCATTTTCCTCCAGTTCTATGAATCATTTTTCTGCATAAAAAAAAACAGGTGTGATGAAATATTGAACAACCCTTATTTCTATACGCCGGTCCTGATCGTCATCGCATTCGTCTTAGAAAATTGTGCTTTATAGTTCAGCTACTCACCGCCAGATGCGAGGGTCAAAATTTTCGATTCTCTGAAACAAACTTGCCCCTCTATGAACGGGTGAAGGAACTACACTAAAATCAGCTTTAAATCGTTCAACTGAGATGTTCCTCTATGATAGAGCTGTACGACAGTCTAAGATGCCACAGACAGTGGGTGACTCTGTATACTGTGACTATCTGTTTTAGGTCAGTACGATCTGATGCTCAAAGCGTTGTTCGCTTATTCGAAAAGTTGTTTGGACCTGGAAAACACACCCGAGACTTTTATAGTTCTGGATATGGCGGAGGAACACTTGAAGGTACGAGCATTTCGCGTATTTCCTTTTCTTCTTTAACCTTATTTTACGCAAGAACAAAGGGATAAGCGCCGAGGAACCTTACTGGAAACTGCGTTTATTGGAGGGTAAGGTTGATTGTCTACGCGGAAGGGGCTTATTGCTGACGAATCAGATCGAACAAGCTGAGCATTATCTTCTGAAGGCGTTGGATAAATATGGTAATCATCCTTAGACTGGCAAATTGAATATGGTACATTTTTCATTCATTAGGTGCTCCGTTTCCCAAGTCGAATTTAGCGAGGTACGTCAAGAGTTACAGCATGAAACTGAGACAGAAGTTCGCCCTGTATGTTTGTCCCGACACGTTGACCAAACAACTGAAACTTTACGAGGCGGAATATTTCAACGACGTTGCTGAATGTCTGCACTGGTTGACCAAATTGTATCTAGTGGGTGCTTTTCTGTACTAGAGATTTAAGATCAACATCATTCTCGATCATTCCAGGAGAAGAACCGAATGAAACAAGTCGAACTCTCGGCGATATGGGGACTCCATTGCGCCTTGAGAGCCAACTACGAGTTTTCCATAATTTGCCAAAGTTTTACGAATATGGTGTTGGTGGCTCAGAGAAACTGCAACACCTTTCATTGCCTGGCATTGGAGATCCATTCTCTGCGATACTGCCACAAAAAAATCGCCAATATCGAATCGGACGACTTGAAGTATGTGGCTGAATTGTATCACGCCATCAGAGGATTGAGGTATATGCGAAAGTAACATCAAATATTCTCCTTTTTTTATTCGTCTGAATGACTATTTTCAGGTGTTCTCGTTCGGAATTGGAGAAATCGATCTATATCGGATACATCTCTTTGAGACTCGCGATATCCGTGAACCATTTGAAATTAGTTCTGAAGGTGATACCTCGTCTGGTGCTTTCGTTGATGTTGAAATCGTATCTGCCGGAAGCCTGCTCGCTGCTGAACGAATTGGATTATTATTCCAGCGAATCGGACTGCAACAGCATTCAGTCGGGTAAGAAAGATACTCCTACATAACCATTTTACATATTCCGAATTCGACTCTGTGTGAGATCCTAGCAGTCGCGTTGGTTTGGAAGTGATGATAAACTCCCTATATTTCCTGTTAACTGATGAACGATGGCACCTTCAAAGCACTCCTTGCTTATCGGGTACGCCAAGGGCCCGAAGACGAGGCTTGGTTTACTGAGGACGTTCGTCTATAGAACTCTCAGAGGAAGTCTCACTGGCCACTGTTGTGGGGGATGTTTTCCTTGACACAGACGATATAAACAGTTTATCCTAGGCCTCCAAACCAGTGATATTTGTACGTAAAATATTATCCTAAAAGCAATAACTCCAAATGCCTAAACCATAATGTCGAGTGAATACTGAATAGTTAAATGTGCAGTAGGCCTTACCAACAGTAGGTATAAGAATATTCCAAATGGGTTGGTGGCAGAACAGAGTTCCACAATATTCAATAGAAATGCAATAATAAGATAGAATAAGCGTACATGAGATTAAATCCTGTGAAATGAAACAGCTTTATTTAAATGGGGCAGTGTTATATACCAGGGAACAAAAGAAAAGAATAGATATTTTAACAATGGTGGCGATATGCTGAAAAACGAATGGATTACTTAGAAATGGCACTGGTGTAAATAGTAAATGATTGTTTAAACTGTTATACAGGGTCTTTCACGAGGAACCTCACCCATATTTATACGGGAAACTACTGAACGTATTTTCATGAAATTCAGCACTTATAAGTATTTCACGATGCTGATGAAATCTAAAATATTTTCAAGGCATGAGCACCTCCGGTTTTTCCGGAAATGACGTCAACTTCCGTTTTTCAAATTAGAACACCATTTTTTTATTGCAGAAATAGATTCCTTAGAAAATTTCAAGTTATTTTGATGTACCATTTTTCAGTTTTGGTTGGAAAATTCTCTCTGAGCGGGAAAATTCGAAAAAAAATCGAAAATAGAGCTCCGCTGAAACAAGAATAACTTCGAGGTTTTTGGATGGAAAATTTTCATTTTTGGGATTTTTCAAGATGTAAGATTGATGTATCCACTTTAAAAATCGAAATCGCGATTCATGATACAGGGGGTGAAAAAATCGCTTTCAAAGTTAGGGATGACAAAATCGTGAAAAATCAATTTTTTCAAATTAGAACTCCATTTTTTTATGGCCGATATTGAATCTACGTTAAAAAATAATGTGAGTGTATGCATCACACCCTTGCCGTAAAGTGGATAGTTTCTGAGTTATTCACAAAAAACTGTTTTTCGTCTTGAATTTTCAGCTATTTCTTTTCCCTTCACGCCAAAAAGATGAAATGGTTCATAAGGAATTATTTATTTATCACTGTAAAGAAAACCGATGGCCGATTAGTTGAAATAAAGAGGTTTCCGATACAAATTCGAATCCAAATTCGCCATCTATTTAGGAACAACCTGTAACTTTTTTCTCTTGCATATTATGGTAGTAAAATCTAAAACATGGTTTAAGTAACAGTTCCTGAAAATTTCATCTTTTTGGCGTGAACGGAAAAGAAATAGCTGAAAATTCAAGACGAAAAACAGTTTTTTGTGAATAACTCAGAAAATATCCATTTTAGGGCAAGGGTGTGATGCATACACTCACATTATTTTTTAACGTAGTTTCAATATCTGCCATAAAAAAATGGAGTTCTAATTTGAAAAAATTGATTTTTCACGATTTTGTCATCCCTAACTTTGAAAGCGATTTTTTCACCCCCTGTATCATGAATCGCGATTTCGATTTTTAAAGTGGATATATCAATCTTACATCTTGAAAAATCCCAAAAATGAAAATTTTCCATCCAAAAACCTCGAAGTTATTCTTGTTTCAGCGGAGCTCTATTTTCGATTTTTTTTCGAATTTTCCCGCTCAGAGAGAATTTTCCAACCAAAACTGAAAAATGTTACATCAAAATAACTTGAAATTTTCTAAGGAATCTATTTCTGCAATAAAAAAATGGTGTTCTAATTTGAAAAACGGAAGTTGACGTCATTTCCGGAAAAACCGGAGGTGCTCATGCCTTGAAAATATTTTAGATTTCATCAGCATCGTGAAATACTTATAAGTGCTGAATTTCATGAAAATATGTTCAGTAGTTTCCCGTATAAATATGGGTGAGGTTCCTCGTGAAAGACCCTGTATATCGAATGGTACGCCAGTTATATCAGAGGAAGAAACATACAGTAAACATGTACGAGCATACAGAAATTCAAGATGGCTTACTTACAGTATATTTTAGTTAGATAAACTAAAACGTATAATTGTGGGAATGAATGTAGAATATTCTTCGGCACCCAAAAATCAAAAGAGAGCTAGTTTTTAAAAGCAAGTCCTTTTTAAGCGTTCTCCCTTAACCCCACTTTCTATTGTTTTGCACTTCTGCGCACCTTCACTTATTCACAGAACAGAACTTCCTTCGTTGATACCCTCATAACGGTATCTTTGGGAAACCGTGGTGTTGAATCTCAGTCCAGTGTCGTCTCTAGGTTACGGGCGAGGTTTCTGGGGATTTCGGAATCACTGTATGATCCGATATGTTACACGGGATACATTATAAAAGTGAATGGATTTATCATTTCATCTTGATTGCAGGTAGACTGGCATTCCATGTCGTGTGTCTGAGATTTCAAATAGAAACGGGATACACGTTCATCCCATACTCGGACAGTGAAAAGTTCAATTACGCTGTCAATCTTCAACTCGCTGCCCTGAACGATCCCACAGCCAGAATCGAATTTGTCAGCTTGATGTGGTTGTGGTGAGCGAGACAACATCGCACATTTCGAAAAGCCAGATATGTAGTTTTTATATTTCAGGAATTGTAGAAATAAACGTTGGGAATACACAGGGAAGTGGAAGAATTACGTAGAGAATTACGTGGACAGTCTTTTCAAATCTCATTCCGGAACCCCATACTCAGTCATGTACGTCTTGGAAGGTTACCTCTTGAGCCTGGTTCACTCCAAGAATAGCCAGAATATGAGATCGCACAAGTCCTTGAATAGGATCATATCGAAGTTGTTCAAATCTCTCGAAACTACGTCCAAGTTTTCAAAGGTCATAATACCGAGGTAAATGCCCAGAAGTAGGTAACCAAAATGAAGCATTCCGGACACTTTTACTTCTTTTTATACAAATAGAAGTGGACTAGCTTAGATCTAATTTCCTAAGTACACCACTGGTGCCACCGCATTAAAACTGTACTCAAGTGTTAAGGAGTAATATAAGTTCTGCCGTTTCAGTTGGTTGTTACCGCAGTAAGGGTTATGTGGCACTGATGATGGTTAACAAGCCAGCGACCGGTTTGTCGTTATCCGGCTGTGGTGGTGATACCAGTGGCATACTTTGGACATAAGACCTCTGCGCTAGTCCATTCCCCTTATCTTTCTAGACTGAAACATTTCCGAGCTTATTACGAGTACATAAAGGGCAAGGAGGAGAAAGCGATGAAGATGCTGGAGGATGCTCTTATTTATGCGGCGAAATGCGAAAACGCTTTGGAATTGGTCCATATCAATAATTCCAAGATGGTAAGTTCTTGCTTCTGATTTAAATTCGATACCCCATGAGTTCGTTTCAGGCTTGGAGCAACCAGCTGCCCAAATCCGCCAGAGATAAATGGGTCGGTCATTGCGACGAGGACAATCTTCTCGATTATCGTATTCTAGAAGGATTCGATGATAAAATTATTTCCTTCACGCTTCCAAGGCCTATTTATGATTAATTTACATCTGTATATGATTCATGAATAAATCTGCATAATTCTCGCATCACATAAATAAGTCACCAACATTCGAAAATCAAATGCACATATTTTCATTTCAACCAAGAAAAAAAGACCTGATATGAAAATATAAATGTAAGCAATTTGAATTATGCGCCCCCTATATGAATTGAATATAAAATGCTGAGGCCATAGCGTAGGCCTAATGTACAAACAGTCTGTGATCTGAAGCGATGGCTTTCGATGATCCCTGTCTACTCTCTCTTTCTCTAACAACGCGGCTAGGACCATAGAATAACTGGAGAGAAGGCTCCCCTACGAAAATGAACTGCCAAAAACGTCCGAACTTGTCAGTTCGCCGCAAGGTCACGAGATGGCGACAACGTCGTTTCTTCCTACAACATGGCTATCCTTAATAAAATTATCTTTAATGGTTATTCGTTGTTATTACTTATTAGGTCCCATTTATTACTATATCATAATATATATTCTTTTGAAAGACAGCAATACATACTTTTTTCGTAAATCCGACAATATAATGCATATAGCACGTGTAAAGAAATGGCTACAAGGATCAGATTGAATATAGGAAGAACTGTTTCCCGCTCCGAATCTAAGTGTTAGCTGAGGGAATGTAAACGGGGTACCATACGTATTATACACGAGAACGGATAAGACCTCAGTCTTCCCTTATAATAATAATAATACTTACCGGAATGTTCGCTTTTTCCGATAAGGATATTGTTTTGACAAATTTATTACCGATCACAGACTTATCATAAAATTGCGCATAAAAAGTTGATTAGAATAAAGCGATTTTATGTCATCAATATTGTCTATGTTATGATTTAAGGCCATTTTCAATTAAAAAGAAGCATAAATGTATCAATAACAATGACAGCCACATTATATTCTTTGCAATTGTAGCGCCATAGAACAAGATATCTGACATGTTGCTGAATAAACGATCTCAGCGTTATCTATCGGGCGTCACACGAAACTCTAACCTCCGCCGTTATTGGCAGTTCAAAATGATCTGTCGAGCGTATGAAGCCTTCCCTCCAGTTATTCTATGCTCCTAGAACGCGGTATCCTAAGAGCACATAATTCTATGCCTAAGAGACAAGGTCGAGTTAGTAAACAACATAACATAACCTGGATGTACATTGTGTACCATTTAAGCCCACTGATAAATTGTGAATAAACAACACGTTATCCATCAAGAAGTGTCTTATTATTTAACATAAATATCGCCATGCCTGATAAGTTGGATTAGTCGTTCTAGTTTGAATGAAAGATTCTACAACATAAATGAAAATAAACTTTATTCTTTCGATTCTGAAATCGATTAAGACGAAACAATCACAGTATATACAATAATTAGTATCACTTTCATAAAAATGTCTGAAGTTATTCATCAAATATAATCCTAAGGACGTTTCCTATCATAGTTATTGGTCATTTACAATATAATTATTTTATTTTTGTCTTTCACTTTGAGTAACCTAATGAATCAATTTATTATCAACGAATGAAGATCTAACCCTATTTCTTTCAACAAATATATAATAATTTGAACTATTCATTTTCATAATCATCCTAGAATATGAATGAATTGTAGCCAGCAATATATTCTGCCGTTCAACTCTAGGGCAATTAGAAATATTAAGCATACACGTACAGGGTGACCAAAATTCGATACGCTTGACCCGAACCTGTAAAACACCTTTTAATGTCCTTTTTGCGTTATCGTTATCATCGTGCAGCTATTGTTTTAGGGAAAAATATCAGAAAAATTGGAACGCAGTCCAAAATGACATAACCTCACATTCCACAAAATATGAAGAAGCTATCTCTCTGCGTAAATCAAACTACTGAAACATCGTTACTGAAGGCACTTATGAATTTCAACATACTTTTCTCCTAGACTCCTAGCAAAATGTAAAATTATTAAAATGTCCCAAAAATTTCTTCATACGCCTACTTGAATTAATCAAGAAATGTCAATCTTGATTCAAGATTCTTGAAACAACTGCTGTTCAGTCCAAAGATATTCTACTTCTTGTTCTTTGGTTCAGTCGCATTAGATTCTGTGGTCGAAGGTCGAACGTTTGTTTACAAATAAATGCATGAGTTCCAAAATGGTCGTTACGGCGAGATGATTACTTTCCCTCGCGTCCTGGTTTGGAACTCCAATCTGTTTTTATCTTAAGTAAATGTTTATAAAAAGTATCAAAAAATTAGTGACTGTGTTCGATAAATTGTTAAAGTTGAAGTTTTTCCTGTATTTTTCACAACGACGAAGATTTAAATTATTGTATATCAACTGGTGCTGGGATTGGACTTCCAAGACTCCTGACGCCCATGGGACCCAGCATCAAAGTTATTTTTTATCACACTGAGCCTGGGTACATAGCCTATAGTTGCTGAGCCCATATCTTGGCTGTCCTCAAGTCAGGGGCTTTGCTGGCTGGGGCCATGCCTTTTTGAGAAATTACATACATACAAATAAATGCATGTTTACAAAATGGCGACTTGTCAAATTGAATTTCTGAAAATGCAATCGAGAAAATACCGATTTTTTCATCGGAACCTAAAAATCGCATTTATCGTGGCTTATTCGCAGCTTTATACGCGTTTCATGACACCCCTTTTCAACAATTTAACCCACATCCATAATTTTGGTCCAAAAACAAGTTTCGTGTGAGTAATTGGATCAGAATTAGGGAATCCAACGACCTGTCAAATATTTTTTTGAGGTTAGCTGGTGGTCAAACAAACCAAGTTTAGCTTTGTTCATGTAGAAATTAAAACCGTTTATTTGCTTGAAAAATTGTTTTATGTGGAAATTTTTTCGATATTTCTAGTCAATCTTACTCTTAGGAATATCAGACCAGTGAAAATTATTTAAATTAAGTGCATTTTCAATAAAAAATGCCATAAATGTGTGCCAAAGTTGGATGTGCAAGTCGTTCAAATTATGAGGATTTTCTTGAATATTTTGGAACACCCAGTGTGTGTAACTTGGTGTATTATACACATATTAAGTGACTTATCAGGAAACAAAAGGAAATTGGGTCAGCAGTCATCAACACTTGACAATATCAAAGATAAGAAACTAAAGTGAATGTGTCTTTGTAGACACTGAAATAAGCAGTATTCAGTTCATGTAAAATGTAAAACTGATGAATATTTAAATTTATATCATATAAAAGGATAAAGAAGTTACAGGGACAGAGCTCTGATTAATATTCCTTCTCCAATACTTTCTCTTCAATCTTTTCGGGCTCCCAATACTAAAAGTTGTAATCATATGATTGAGTGAAATTTTCTTCGTCAGTGATACTTTTTGATATTAGAAATCATAAAAACTCACTCGTTCACTCATGCAATGCATATAAGATAATAAAATTCCTCATATTTACTGCAAGCCAGCGACCTGTCAGAAAATTTATAGGTTATCTGGAGGCAGGGCGCCACGTGGTTTGGATTGCCTAATACTTGAAATTTTGTGGGGCTTCTTACTATTTCGCAGCCGCCATCGAATTTTGATCACCTTATACATATTTTGGTATTGGAATATCGGTTATGATAGACAATAATATTATTATCGACTAGAACCACTCGTAATATTATCTTTGCACAATTTCTCAATATTTGGCCCCTTATGAGACGATTTTTATCATTTCTCATCAGATCGATAGAAGAATGCGAATTAAATTCCAATTTACCCCAATTTTTTCAATTTCAACTTGAAATCAAAAATTGCTGTCCAATATTAACATCACTAATGAATGTAGAGAATAAATAAATATATAATACTCAGTTTGCACATCCGGTCATTTGATATTCATTCCAAACATTAATAAAAAATTTTCATAGGAACTGAAATACCAAATAAGTTGGATAGAATATGCCATGGTAATATTCAACAAGACTTACTTCATTATGCTATAACAATTTTCATATTGTGGTTCAGTTCGTTGCTTAGCAGTTCGTCATCGCCCGATAATAAAATATCACTTTCGGAATTCCTTCTCAATTTATTTTTCAGGGACCTATACCTCAGTCTGCTTCGTTGTAGAAAACTCTCTAGGCTGGACCGTCTTCCTGCCTTACGGTCTTTGTACATTAGGAAATTGTCGGTCACCCAAAACATTAAAATCTAAAATAACACGAAATTTGCTAACTATGATTCTTAAAATTTTTAAATTATGTAAATTGTGAATTTGTAAGAACATATAAAAAGAGAGACTCTAATTGAAAGCCAGGAATTTTGAGTTTATAACGTTCTAAGAGAACAGAAAATAAAATATATACTTACATTTACAAAAAATGGAATAACAAGCATAACTAAAGTCACCTCCAAATTCTGATTATTTATGGGATATAACATGAAATCCTTGACATTCTCCCAGAAATTCATTTGCATAAAAAGTGTAATCAACACTTTCACTAGCATCATAAGTCCAACGTATAAACAACACTGCACCATCCAGTAATGAGTTGACGGAGGCTTACCTGAAAAATATACCGTCAATATTTTCAATTCCAAAAAAATTAGAAGAAAATGTCTCACCATATTCACCAAAATTTATACATTCCCAACCTTTTCTCTTAGAGAAAAACTGGGCAGTTCTTATACCCACAAAAATAATTAACAATCCTAAAGATGAGTCTAAGAGAAAATTGATGAAATACCTGTGAATCAAGGCTTGGTTATAGAAAAATCAACTGCATTTCATTGGAAGAGAAATAATTACCAGGTGCAAGGATCTCCATGATATTGACCGGCCAACCAAACATTACTTAAATGGATAGCCATAGCACCCATGCCTTGTTTAGAAGTATCGTAAAACCATATCAACCAGGATCTCCTTCTGTGAGGGGGCTCACAAAATCTTTTCCCTGGTAGCATAAAAAGGAAAACTGAGAATGTAATATGGGTTGTACAGAACCAGGTCATAACAAGCTTAATTATTGCCTAATTGACAATAATTATTCAAGATTATCACTTACCCACTAAACATGTAAATGCTAAACATGCTAGGAGTACTTGCAACATCCAACCAAAAAAATCGGTAAGAGCATCTTTTCTACAGTGAAATTCATTAACTGAAGGACTATCACTTATCTGAAGTGAAAGTATTTCAATTGATTGTGTAGTCATCTTGTTACTTGTTTCAACTTATACTAAAGAATGATTTGGTTTTGGCATAATTCATTGGATAGGCTAGTGATTTCAATTGTACAGATTTTATCGGATACTCGGTTTGAGAAATAATAAACATACGATTTTTTCACATGAATCGAAACTGCGAAATGAAAAAGAAATATTATTGTTGGAGCTGTCAAATGTCAGTGATTTGGTTAAAAATTGAAACCACAGAATGAGCGACCAAGGGTTTCACATAGATATGAAAAATTATTTCTTTTTAAAGCAACCAAGCTGTTCATGTATAGACGTCCGTGGTCATTATAGAAAGCCATGAAATACGATGTGGCTACGCTGCATTTAATTTACAGTATTTGTTTTCCAACCACAGATTCGATTGAGATAACGGTTTCTTTTACAAGCGAATGACGTATTCTAGCTACATGCAAAAATGTTTTCATTGGATTAGTCAATGCGTTTGTACCTACGGTAGTGAATCTATAGTTCTCGAAAAATGAGGTGCGAATAGTAAATAATTATTTCAATAATTGGTTACAAATGTTTTAATTAGTATTAAAATTACAATCTTCGATCTGTATTTCAATTCCTTTTCTTCATTTCCTCCAAAATTTTTCATGCTTGTTTCTATCGGAATACTGATATTTTTCATCACTTCTTTTTTTGTCATAATCTCTAGATCTATTACTTTTGGGTTGTTTTTCCAAACTTCGTGATCGACTCCTGTATTTCCTATTTCTGTTCAAGCTTTGTGATCTACTCCTCCTTCTCTCACTTCTTTCTGTACTGAGTTCTCTTGGTTTCTTCTTTCTTTCATCACTTTTTGATCTATCTCTGCTTCTTCCATCTGCACTTCTCGCATTATGTTTCCTTCTACGAAATTCTTTTTCACTGTCTTTATCCAAGTCTCTCTTTCTTTTTCCTTTCTTCTGATTCTCAGAGTCCGTACTGTCTTCATCATCACTTCCAGAATATTTTCTGGATTTCTTTTTTTTCGTCTTCTCTTTTTCAGTTTTTACCTTTACTGGTTCCTCTAGATCTATTTCTTTCTTAACTTCTGTACGAATGGGTAATCGTGCTGGCAATTTTATTTCAGCTTGGATCTGATCAGCCAAAGTTTCCCTTCTGTATTGGGGATTTTCCATTAAGGGGTTTTTGGCGACAGGTACCACAGCTTTCGGAGCACATCCTTCACTGTACAATTTTTTTGTTTCCTCACCAGTTTGTTTGCCTTCTTTAGGAATCTTATATTCACTCACATGGTCCACCCTGAGGATTCTGTTCAGTACTTTTATACCGTTCAGGTTATCCACAGTTAAATCTGTTGATCTCTGATCTTCATAGCATAGGAAACAAAATCCCTTCGATTTGCCAGTATCTTTGTCTCTAATGAGATTAATGTTCACAATTTCCCCATACCTGAAAAAGCATGACATTGATAATTGTTGAATTAGTAAGTTTAGTTCGTTCCTAGCTACAACTTACTGGGAAAATATGCAGATTATATCACCTTCCGTTAGATCGTAAGGGAGGCCACCTATAAAAATCCACGCGCTATCCCTATATTGATCATGCCAAGAAGATTTGCTATTGTTTTGCAATTCTCTTTCGCTGAGTTTTGTTACATTTTTCATATTCCTGTAAAATATATGAATAAATAAATAATAAAATATATAAATAAATAAAAGCAAAATTTGTTTTATTCTGACAAATCAGTTCATTTATACTCACGTTAAGGGGTTCATTTTCGTTTATTTCTATAGCCAGCAGCAGTGAATAAAGCTCTTTACAATATAAATTTTGAGTTAAAACGAAAACAAACTCTTGTTTTGGTGAATCATAGAATAACAATTTTTTATAATTATGGTTACGTCAGAGAGTAAAGTGAAACCATAGATATAAAATATGAAAGAAGTAAGCGACGGATTCCCATCAACGGTATCTGACAGGCGGCGCGAAGGGCGCGCAGCGTTGCCAGACTGACAAGGATTTATAGGAAGGAGAGTTCTTGTATTTCTGTAATATCGTATTATCTATGGTTAGATAATTCTGATTTCTATGGTCAGGCTGGATCTATGCGCAATTATAGGTTATAAATTGCATGTTTACAAATAAATGTTCTGTGGTCATAAAATAAAAACCAGTTCACGAAAAGATTGAATTTTCCAAAATGAACAAAATATTGTTAATAATATGGCTTGTAATATTTGGAATAGGAAACTGTACAAATAAGGAACCAATTGACTGTGACAACCTTAGAATGGGACAATATATGTGTCCTGATCCAAATTATGATCTTGTTGATCCCAAAACGCAACAAATTCGAGGTTGTCAACCGAACAATATAGCTAGAGGTATTTAATTCCCACTGTTCATTCGCACAATATCATAACGATCTCTTTATAGTTCAATGTTTGACCATAGAAGAAATAACATGTAAGGAAACAAATACATCCACTTTTTTCAAGGAAGTACCTTGCAAATGGACGTACGTATAGTTTTTACTTTACCTTAGTTAGTTTTTGGCGAGCTCCTTCATCTCCATATGTTTTTTTAGGAATGGATACTATTTTGACACAGCTCTCTTGCTTTCCATATTCTTCGGAATGTTCGGATTAGACAGATTTTATTTGGGCTATCCAGCCATCGGTTTAGCCAAATTATGTACATTAGGATTCATGTTTTTAGGACAATTAGTAGATATCATCCTTATATCAACACAAATTGTGGGACCAGCTGATGGTTCTGCGTACATAACGCCGTACTACGGACCAAATGTTCAAGTTGTAACATTCAATAATTTCACTTTTAGATTGAAGCAAGACGATTGGTGATCCTATGGTCCATATGGACACAATGAAAATGGGACTGAATTCTAACTTGAACTGTTGGAAACGCAACACCAAAGTAAAATCATAAAAATTTATCTCTGAACTCGATAATTATATCAGGTAAAACCTGAGGGATAGAACTGATGTTCACTGCAGGGGTATATTTGTTAGTGTCCATAACTATCCATGTTGAAAATGGATGAAATGTATATTTGAAAAATATTGCTATCCTGTAGCGATCTTATGCTTAAGTAAATCCTATATCTATGAATTAACCTCTAACAGTGTTGTGATAAGCTTCTAAAGGTCAAATTTGCATGATGCCAAGCATAAATGAGATTTCAGCATTCTTAAGTGTTGAATGTTTGCAGAAATTTTCGCAAAGAAGAGTCCACATTTTATTCATAAGGACGATCTTTAGCTTGTATAAATTTCTCTAAAAATGAAGATGTGAAACAAGCGTTGCACAAGGACGAAAGAAACAGCAATGGAATGTTACAACTTTAATTTCTTTTAAATTAATATTCGTAAGCAATTCATATTATAGATATGAGAATTGGACAAAAAATTCAAATTGTACATTTACTACAGAGAATAACTTCACAATATAGCCAATTTGTACAATCAATATACTTTCCGCAAGAACAACAAATAAACTCTGTAACACTATAAAATTATATATAAAAATATCGATTCTCACATAATTACAAAAGGAATCCCGCCTTAGTACAATAAATATATTTAAATTAAATTAAGACTAAACAAATAAAAGCCTATTTTGTTAAAATTCGTTTTATTAGACAATCAAGATCACGTGATTCCAACATGACAGCCGCGGGTCAAACCATAGAAGAAACGAACTAGACATAAAAATTTACTGTTATCCATAGAACACTATTATCGACCATAGAATATCACCGGTTTTCCACTTTCAGAGTGAATTTTGATGGTTTATCTATGGTTTGAACGGCGTCCGCCATAGATGTTGATGGATTGCCTAATTAATGAACCTTGAGATTGCTAAAAGTTCGAATGACACTACTTTTCTTGCAGACAAAGGAATGGGTAATACTGTATTCGTTCCAGTTCATAAACAGCAAATTGAATCCTTGTTATAAAAATAACTATCTGAAGAGCTCTTATGGAAGCACAATGTTTGTTTACGTTTTAGATTTTCGATATCGATAAATGGGATAAAATGAGCAGATTCAAATGGTCTGGAACATTTAAAATTCCCAGTAAACTGTAAGAAGAGACTCCTGACCGGACGACCTCTTCGTAAACTAATCCTATTAAACTAGAATAATCAGATCACTTAGGAATATAAAGTCGAATTTAAACAGATCATTCGTTACTGAATATCGTTGGAAATTGTGACGTACGACTATACCCTAGACCAGATCTCTTCACAACATAATATCTATGGGTCTCCCTAGTAATATAAAATCAAAGTCGCCTTATTTATACTCAATTTTCTTGAGAAACATTCAACTTATCATATTGAGAGAAACTCGACTCCAAGAATCGTAAAACCACCTTCTCAACGGAAATATACATGGCGCTTTTAAAAGTGAGTATTTTTTCAACAAGAACTCATTAAAATATACCGTTTAACCGAAAAAGCACATCATAAAAGTTTCAATCGTCAATTAAATAGTCCCGAATGCCGGCCCTGTGCCGTGGTCGTGGATTTGGTCAGAGAATGTGAATTTGTTTCCAAGAACTGTCTAATATTTTGTTTTATCGAATGTACTTCTAATAGTTTGAGATCATTAAAAATAAATGCAAATTAATTTTTGTATGGTCAACTCGGAAAATGCATGAATTTCCTCATTTTTACATCTCGCTAATGTCCTGTCATTTTTTTGAGGTTATCACTGGTGAGCACAGACATAGATGCATAGAATTATTATTCTATGCATTTATGAACAGACCATAGACGCATAATTTGTCAAAGGAACAGACCCGTACTTCAATTTTTTTTGAATAGAATAAAATTTCAAGACATGATATCACCGCCATCTTTAAAGTTTTAGACATGCGATTTATGTTGAAACGATTTATCTCAACGAGTTCTTCTTGCATAAGATACAAAACTATGTCTCCAACAATAATAATACCAAAAAGTGAATTTTAAACATCAAGAATGGACGAAATAACACTAAAGATCATATCCTCAAATTCACAAATTAACGGACTACTCGATCGGAGGCAAGACAAGATAGTTTGCTAGTGTTAGAATAAGACAGCTTTTTCTCTTCAATAGAAACTTCTACTCAAGGCCACAATTTACACCTTTTTTTTTACTATTTGCATGGATCGCCTCAAATGATAGCCAGCCACTATTCGACGTACAACTAACAAACAGTTTGTAAAAACTTTTTTAGGGGATATTCGAAGCTATTTTCTCATAACCAAGCATTTAAGTGATCACCTTCTTAAAATTCAATGAGTATTTACAATTGGCATCTTCAAATAAATAACCGAAAAATTAGGCCAATAGGTTCGACTAAAACCTGCAACGGCGTGAAATTTGAACATTCACCACCTCTCGAAATAATACTTGTATTGAATAGAAACTACTAGGAATCAAGTCAGATTTACGAATAAAATTAAGTTGATAATTATATCAACGAATGCTTAAGGGCTTCGCTGCTAAAAAGAGTGAAAAAAACACGAAACAATAACATCAAAGAATGTATATGTTATAAAACAGCGTAAAACTATATGTTATTAACTAAAAGTTATTCAGGGTGAGTCTTTGACTTGTACATATATTTTAACTGTAGATTCCTCTCATCAAACGAAACACTTTTTTCCTATACCATTTTTCAAAATTCGGTTTGGTTTGGGGGATACAGGGTGTCGAAATTCCATGAAAAAAACACTTTTCTGTTTATATCTTCGGAACTGTTATTTCGAATGAACTGAATTTTGGTTGAGTTTTTATTCTATTCATGGTGTATATTTCTCAATCTTGACCTATTCAATATCTTTACCAGTAAAAAAGTTACAGGGTAGTCGACTCATCAATACACGCTAAAACACCATAAAACCACTTTAAAAAGATAAACGGTTCATATTTTCGAAAGAATCAATCATTTAAGAAACTAAAAGTATTCCTATTTTTTTTCAATAAAACGCGTCGTTTTCGAGTTATTTCCAATTTTACCCGGAGAAATTTGACGAAAAAATCATTAATTTCAAGAATAATCTGAATGCGTCTCTGAATCAACTACATATCATCGAAAATTATTCCTTCTCTGGTCTTTA
This sequence comes from Adalia decempunctata, assembly GCA_951802165.1. Taxonomy (NCBI): domain Eukaryota; kingdom Metazoa; phylum Arthropoda; class Insecta; order Coleoptera; family Coccinellidae; genus Adalia; species Adalia decempunctata. The sequence continues at coordinate 303,147 of OX637705.1, forward strand.
AACGAGTTTACAATGTTGTCACAATATTTATCAACTTTGTCGAGATATTTTAATAATAAAATCCCACAAATGTGGGAGATAAAATTGAACACCAAGGAGGATTTAACACGCACAGTTTCTATTGAAAATTCATAGTTACCGGTCCATATTGAAGTTAAATGTCGATGAAATAAAAAATTCGGATATGAATGATGAATCTCAACACAAACTACTTATTAAATTGAAATTAATGAAACGATACCTGATAATCTGTGGCGATGTTTCTATCTAAACAACATCCTCTTGGAATTTTATAAACTCGACACGGTTGTAATTATATTAATTCACTTCACGTAATAATCACATTAGAACAATAATCCACTGAATGTAATGAATATATTCAGAACTTCACATAATGTTTACAGTTTGTTCAGACTGTTCAGAGACTGCGTTGTTATTGTTTATAGTTGGCTCCACATAACCAATATTTGGGTTTTCGCTCTACGCATGCGTGATAAAATTTGGCGGCAAAGTCGATTTATGATGGAAACGGCAGAATTCATAGATATTCATACCACGGTACACAAATGTATCGTGATTTATACTATGTTTCGTAAAAAAATCCTTAACCTCAATGAAAATATCAGCAAGCTGACAACATCTTCTTGAAATTTCTGTGCAAAATTCACAGAATCGATTCAAATTAGATTAGGTTAGGTTGTTTAATAATAAATCTGAATGAAAAGTCTCTCTTCATGATATTGTTTGGGAATTTAGAGGAAAATATGAACAAGTTATTAGTGTTTACAAACTAATCTGCAGAAAAATCGATGAAGGAACTTATTTTGTTGGAATGAATGTGGCTTTTTAGTTGCAGATATAATCCGATGAAACTAAATGTTTTTGTTGAAATTATCGTGTTTGCAACATTTTTATTCCAATAAGGTTAGTACTTGACTACTTGAGTATTCCCTAAATTGGGCCTAAATGTATAAACTCAATTTCTATCGAGAAATATGAACTTTGAATCAATTCCACAGTATCGTTTCAGGGACGTATTTAGCCCAATGAGAGCCGAATTCGGAAAAATGAACAAAAGGTTTCTTTTGGCCTCAAGAATCTTCAGTTAAAATATATGTACAAATCAAAGACTCACCCTGTATAATTCACGACAAATGTAGGCTGCACCGAAAAACGGCGTTGCCAGTTTGCGCAAGGGATAGAGATTATATTTCTATGGTTTGATAAATTGTCAAAATGACAACCACGGTATATACTTGTCATTAGTATAGAAATTCTATGATCGTAAAAAATGCGTGGAATCCATAGAACTTACTAGTTCTATGGTGGAATCCTAACCTCGATGTTAGGACCGGATTCGCCTTTTTTGGTTTACTTCGAAAATATTCTTACCTTCACAGCTTGGAATGTTACAGAAATTATATAAGTTAGTCACAACGTGGCATCGCTGTGTGTCTGGAATGCTAAGTTCTGTCAAAATTGGAGTTAGTTTCTAGGTTATATAATTTCGAAAGCGTTCCATATGCCTATTTCGCATGAAATGTTGATGGTTTAGCCTGAAAATAACCTCAAAATTCTCGAATACACCTTACCTTCTATTGCCACATGGATTTCCCAAATAAATGGTCTCTTAGGTTAGTGGAGTTGGCGAACGTTCAAATTTCACGCGTCGCCGAACGCAAACCCTCAAGTTCGAAAGTTACACTTACTTTACGGACACGAAACGGCGACTACGCTAGATCCCTCTCAAGTCTTCAACCCTTTGAGGCACTTTTTGACGCTGCGCAACCAGCCCTTGTCCGGTCAAAGGAGGTCGGACCTGTACCGTTCCCATCTCGCGTCGTCCGACTCGTGGGTGATGTAACGGACGCCGATCTGGTTCTCCAGCGACCGCAGGTCGCACCACGTCTGGTAGTCCTTGAAACGAAAGCGAGGAATATGTGAATTAAACGAAAGTTCGCGTCGCCTTCTTTATATCTTACTTGTAACCAGACGTGCTGTAAGGATTTGTCTACCGTGTATCGTTTTCGTTGTTTCACCTGGAGCAGGTTGTTGATCAGGTCGATGGCTGAAATCACACAAAGCATCTCACAATTATCCTCCAACAGTCGTCTCTTAATAGAGACGGCCCTGTCTTGACCGTAGATCTATCTACGGGTAGTTCAAACGAATCGTAGATTATAAGGTTGGGATATAGATGCATAGAATAGACTTTTTTGTCGATCGAAAATCTGTGACATTGCCGCAATAGCGCTAAGGCCGAGAAATATTGCGGATATTTCCGGAACTAGGGCCCGATCTAGAATCTAGAGTGCCCTATTTGATCTGCAATTTTTGGTCACGATTTTAAGCTATGAATCGTTACACCAGGGTTTCTATGCATCTATGTTAGGATGCTAGTAATGTCATTTCATACTTATGTCAATGTCTGTTTCCTAAATAGATGGGGGAAAATGTGATCGGTGTACCATAGATGCATAGAACACCTGGTGTAACGACTCCCTACTAAAAATCGTGACCAAAATTTGTAGATCAAAACGGCATCCTAGATTTCAGATTTTGGACTAGTTCCGGAATAAATCCGCAATATTTATCGGTCGTGGCGCTACTGCGGCAACGACAAAAAACGCGACCCCTTTCGGGAGAAATGAAAAGCTGCACGAAATATCACGTTTTCGATCGACAAGAAAGTCCTCAACAAAATCTAATCAGTGCCAACACCAGGTATTTCTATGCATCTATGGTGTACCCTAAGACTATAGAAAGAGGAAAAGCGTCTTTCAATAATAAATAGTGAAGCCAATTTTCGAAATCATCAGAACTAAACTGGGTAACTGTACTACTACGGAATCAAGATGTAGTAGACATTTTTGCAACGTTATGACGTTCCTTGATATTTCTGATAAATAAACTCTCAATCAAAATAAAAAGTACTTTATATTAAATTTCATTTACCCAATGCTAGGAGCATAGAATAACTGGAGGGAATGCTTCATACGCTCGACAGATCTTTTTTAACTGCCAATAACGGCGGAGGTTAGTGTTTCGTGTGACGCACGATAGATACCTAACGCTGAGATCCTTTATTCAGTAACATGTCAGATATTTTGTTCTATGGCGCTACAATTGCCAAGAATATAATGTGGCTGTCATTGTTATTGATACATTTATGCTTCTTTTTAATTGAAAATGGCCGTAAATCATAACATAGACAATATTGATGACATAAAATCGCTTTATTCTAATCAACTTTTTATGCGCAATTTTATGGGAAGTCTGTGATCGGTAATAAATTTGTCAAAACAATATCCTTATCGGAAAAAGCGAACATTCAGGTAAGTATTATTATTATTATACGGGAAGACTGAGGTTTTATCTGTTCTCGTGTATTATACGCAGAATTGTATGGTACCCCGTTTACATTCCCTCTGCTAACATTTAGATTCGGAGCGGGAAACAGATTTTTCTTCCTATATTCAGTCTGATCCTTGTAGCCATTTCTTTACACGTGCTATATGCATTATATTGTCGGATTTACGAAAAAAAGTATGTATTGCTTTCTTTCAAAAGAATATATATTATGATATAGTAATAAATGGGACCTAATAAGTAATAACAACGAATAACCATTAAAGATAATTTTATTAAGGATAGCCATGTTGTAGGAACGAACGACGTTGTCGCCATCTCGTGACCTTGCGGCGAGCTGACAAGTTCGGACGTTTTTGGCAGTTCATTTTCGTAGGGGAGCCTTCTCTCCAGTTATTCTATGCTCCTAGCCCAATGTGCGCGAATGTCAAAAATGAGTATTTGCTTCTTCAAATATTGTGCATTCTTCACATTTCATTTAATGAAGTATCAGAATGTAAGCGAAACACCTCGGTCGTTATGGCAACATCGTTTTCTGAATCTGTGGTCAGTTAATTCTGAATTTCGTACCGGTATTTTAATTCTGTGTTTCAAATGACGATTTGAACATTGTGTTGTCACTGCGATTTCGCGTTTCATCGCGTACGAAAAGTGAGATTTGGATTTATTTCTGAAAATTATTAGTAAAATACGTAGAAAAAAATGGTTCGAATGCAGCTTGTTTGTGGAAAATGGGACAATTATAATCCTGACAGCTGAAGGACCCTAGGTCGATGGCTCTTTGCCTGATGTAATAAGTCAGACAATAAATTATCTTTTTCTCTCTCTCTCTCTATAATCCTGATTTGGGTTTACACAGGTTTGTTCTACTCTTATCGTTTCTAAGTAACAATGGCGTAGATTCTTCAATTTTTCTGATATTGAGAGGAGGAAAATCAATTCTGAATTTAGCTGACTCTGTTCACCCAACTCAGGATCTGTTTCAATGTTCGGAACATTGTATGAATTCGCCAAAAAGAGTTGATTCACTCGTAATTTTATTTCCATTCTTCAATACCGATAACACCACGCCACTGGACCTTTCGAAGTTAGATTCTGCAATGTTGCCACGGTAGTATATAACGATATTGCTATCATTTATGCTATCTTCGTGGCACTCATTGAATACTGATTGAATTTTGGCTTTACCAATTCTCAAATGAGATGCTGTGTCTCCTCTTTCTATGGTCTAAGCTTATACCTTTTCTCAGAACATAGATGAAACCCTGTTGTAACGACTCCTGATTAAAAATCGCGACCAAAAATTGTAGATCGGGTTCTAGTTCCGAAATAATCCGCATTTTGTCGCGCAGGTGGCGCTACTGTGGCAATGGAAAATAGCGCGACCCTTTTTGGGGCGAAATGAAAAGTAGAACCCATCACAGATTTTCGATCGACAAGAAAGTCTCAAACAAAATCTAATCAGTCTATCTCAGAATTGATATGAAAAAAAAAGTCAAGAATATAAACACAAATTATTGCTTGAAAGAACTATCTACACTATTAACACAACACGTTCACCAGAATAAATACAAATTTTTGATATAACCAATGAAAAATCAGTCATACTTTGTGAATAACGCCACCTGAAGCGAAAATAACGAAACTTTTCTTCTAATATTCTCAATTTTGACGAAACAAAATTTAATCAGTGCTTACACCATTATTCTAGACATCTTAGAGACGACCCTGTCTTGGCCGTAGATCTATATGCGGGTAGTTCAAACGAACCGGCGCGATTATAAGGTTAGAATATGCATATTCTATACATCTATGTTGGAATGCTTGAAATATCAGTTCATGTCGGTGTCAGTTTCCTTAACTTAACAGATGGGGGAGAAAAGTGGTCGGTGTATCTTGTACTCATATTCCAAAGACAGAGATAAAAAAGACAATTAGGGAATCCAACAACCTGTCAAATATTTTTTGGAGGTTAGCTGGTGGTCAAACAAACCAAATTTAGCTTTGTTCATGTAGACATTAAAACCGTTTATTTGCTTGAAAAATTGTTTTATGTGGACATTTTTTCGATATTTCTAGTCAATCTTACTCTTAGGAATATCAGACCACTGAAAATTATTTAAAGTAAGTGCATTTTCAATAAAAAATGCCATAAATGTGTGCCAAAGTTGGATGTGCAAGTCGTTCAAATTATGAGGATTTTCTTGAATATTTTGGAACACCCAGTGTGTGTAACTTGGTGTATTATACACATATTAAGTGACTTATCAGGAAACAAAAGGAAATTGGGTCAGCAGTCATCAAGACTTGACAATATCGAAGATAAGAAACTAAAGTGAATGTGTCTTCGTAGACACTGAAATAAGCAGTATTCAGTTCATGTAAAATGTAAAACTGATGAATATTTAAATTTATATCATATAAAAGGATAAAGAAGTTACAGGGACAGAGCTCTGATTAATATTCCTTCTCCAATACTTTCTCTTCAATCTCTTCGGGCTCCCAATACTAAAAGTTGTAATCATATGATTGAGTGAAAGTTTTTGCGTCAGTGATACTTCAGGATACTTTTTGATATTAGAAATCATAAAAACTCACTCGTTCACTCATGAAATGCATATAAGATAATAAAATTCCTCATATTTACTGCAAGCCAGCGACCTGTCAGAAAATTTATAGGTTATCTGGAGGCAGGGCGCCACGTGGTTTGGATTGCCTAATTACGTGAAACGTCATATCAATGTTTTGTTTACATATTTCGCTAATAAAAATTCTAAAATTGTCGAATGTAGGATTTTTTTTTTGTTGAGAATCCATGCAATTATCTTCGATTCTTAATTTTTGTCTCGTCCTCGGTCTTATACAGCTTTTCAGGGATTGTCAAGGAATACTTTCGGTTTAGATTGCAGAACCGACCATATTTTGAATGCAAGATTGGTATTTCCACACATTATTCTTAACATTTGCGAACATATACAAAAATATTTGTGTCGCATATTAGACTTTCATCTTCTGAAATGCAGTTCGGTATATATGAGCATCTGACAGCTAAGTAGCAATTTTTAGATCTTATTCTCAAATTCCACTTCAGGAGTCATTTTCACATTCCTCGTTAGGTGAGGTGTATTAAAGATGTGAAATATCTCCTCATTCACCTGGAATGTACAATTATCTTGATTTAAGGTCAGCTGTTTCGAAAATTTAGTTAGAGTTAGAACCCATATAAGAATTAAAGGTTTTAATTGGCATAAACTCTTAGACATAGAAAAACAAACTCTTAGATCATTAAATCCATTTTCATTATTCATTCGAGCACAATAATATTCAAATCCATTTGATTGCCAGTTATCAAACTTCTAAAATAAGTTGATTCGGATAAACAGAAACAAGAATCGTTTCCCAATAACAGTTAGGGGTTATGTTATTTCGATTTGAAATTCGCGCTTCGTATGATTTTCTCCCACCAAGATTTTCATCACCCCACAATTTTTCAAGGACATTGTCGCTGATTTGGCGGGAATGGGTAAGTGGATTGCCTTGTTGGTCTGTGGTATAAAGCCACTGTAGTTCAAACGAACCGGCGATTATAAGGTTAGAATATGCATATTCTATGCATCTATGTTAGAATGCTTGAAATGTCAGTTCATGTTTATGTCGGTGTCAGTTTCCTAAATAGATGGGGAAGAAAAGTGATCGGTGTATCTTGTACTCATATTCCAAAGACAGAGATAAAAAAGACAATTCATTGGAGGAAAGTTCCGACGAATATTTGCTGCAAATGGGAGTTTATCAAGGAAACGATCGTTAGAAAAGTAACTAGTTTGGGCCAGAAGATCTACTTGTTGGTGGATAAATATTATCGGTAGATCAATATTAAAGGTATATTGGCATTTATATATACAGGGTGAGTCTTTGACTTGTACATATAATTTAACTGTAGATTCCTCTCATCAAACGAAACACTTTTTTCCCATACCATTTTTCAAAATTCGGTTTCGTTTGGAAGATACAGGGTGTCAAAAATCCATGAAATTAACACTATTCTTTCCATATATTCGGAACCGATATTTCGAATGAACTGAATTTTGGTTGATTGTCTTCTCTATTCATGGTGCATATTCCTCAATTGAAACTTATTTCATATTTCTACTGGTAAAAAAGTATAGTCGACTTATAAATTCACGCAAAAATACTATAAAACCACTTGAAAATGATGAACGGTTCACGTTTTCGAAAAAATTAATTTTAGAAAGCAAAAGTATTCTTATATTTTTTCAATAAAACGCGTCGTTCTCAAGTTATTCCTAATTGTATAAGATTGAATTAGAGGAAAAAATCATGAATTTCAAGAATAATCTGAATGCTGTCCTGAGTTAAATCTCATCGAATATGATTTTTCTCTGGCCTCTCAACAAGTTACCAACTTTGTCAGAATGTTTTTCAACTTTGTCAAGACTAAAATCTCTATGATGAAAAAAGTTGGATGTAGAGATATGTGATAATAAAATTCCACATTCGTGGGACATAAAATTATTCATTTTATATGCAGTTTCTATTTGAAATTCATTGTTACCAGTCCTTCAGCAAAATATCTATCGAAACAATACAACTCGACACCAAAACGACACTAATATTACATCAATTCACTGAAAGTCATTTACATAATCATCACCTGTTTGCTTCATTCTCTGTAAATAAATAAAGCGTGAAATTTGTTTATGCCGTGCTGACTAACGTTTTAGGTTGGACTGGTTGGAGCACAGAGCATCGCGGGTACATCTACGGCCTTCTGAAGGGAAGAGTGGCCTACTCTTCCCTTCAGAAGGCCGTGGATGGCAACTGAAATTAGGAACGTAGCGCTATATTGGCGAGAATCAGAACTACTCTTTCGGCATTTTCAAAGAGCAACGCCTAGACGCCTTTAGCGATTGTGATAGTTCATCCGCTAACGATAGGGGACGTACTGCTTTCTTGAGCTCGCATTGTTTGAAGAGAAAATCGGCAATCTAGCATCGTCTTCTCTATAGTTCTGTGCTATATCACAGAGAATGTGGTAAGCTTAGGTCATTGACCCTGAATCATATGATTTTGGTTAATGGAGTTAGGATAGGTTAGTGAAAAACCATGTTTTATGCGATCGTTTTAGAATATCGAGGAAAATATGAACAAATTATTAGTGTCTATGAACTAATCTTCAGGACAGTCGAAGAAGGAACTTATTTTGGTGTGAGAAATATAGCTTTTCAATTGCCGAAATGATCGGACAGAACTGAGTGTTTTGTTAGGAAATATCGTGTTTGTAACATTCTTATTCAAATAAGGTCAGTGCTCGAGTATTTTCTAATTTTATCAACCAGAACATCTAATAATCACCTCAATTTCAATCGAAAAGTATGAACTTTGAGGTGTTTGCAGAGAATTGTATCATGCACGTATTTGGCCCATTTTTTTTTCCAATGGCTATATCTCTTTAACAGAGCCGAATTCGGAAAAATGGAAAATGAAAAAAAGGTTTCCTTCAGCATCAAGAATCTACAGTTAAAATATATGTACAAGTCAAAGACTCACCCTTTATATAAGAGGCCAATAGTTGGTAAGAAGAAAAAAAAAATTGACAGGTGCATCGAGACTCGAGAGATCTGAAAGTCTCCTTTGCCATTGAGTGAGGTCAATAATTTATTCGTAGTCACATCGCGCAAGGGGTTTTGATTATTTTACTGGTCCACTAGACCAGCGGTCCGCAACCCTGGGGTCGCGAAAGATATTTATGGGGTCGCCAAAAAAGTCAACAAGGTCCTGTTTGCTCTAATATTACTTTCCAAAATAAATAAACTCTTCAATAGAAATAATTTACGAAATAAAAACAGCTAACTTCGTTACCTGAACCAACCTTTGCACTTGTGATTTTTTTTCTGGGGTCACTCATAACTCTTCTTTTAATTTTGGGGTCGCAATATCAAAAAGGTTGCGGACCGCTGCACTAGACGCTATTCATCCACTCATTTAACGCTGTATTGGCTATGTTTCCAACAAATATTTCCGAACCTGTATAAGAAGAAGAAGATTATGGAAGGATTCGTTGCTTACCGTCCGAAGAAATCTCCTTCCACGGATTCGGCGGGTACATGAAGGCGGCGTTCTGTATCTGCTCGTTGATGTCCTCGTCCTCGTTGAACGGAAACGTCCCGCTCAGGCTCACGTAGACGATGACGCCCACGCTCCACATGTCCAAAGACCGGTTGTAACCCTTGTTCCTCAAGACTTCCGGAGCTGCGGAAAGACATAGACACGTCAATGAGAGACGATCGGTTTCGATCCGTGCGCGTCGTTATTACCGAGATAGGCGGGCGTGCCGACCACGGATCTACGGAAGGACTTCTCGCCGATGATCCTGGCGAACCCAAAGTCGCACAGTTTGACCTGCGGGAACTCGGCGTTGGAGCTGAGCAGCACGTTTTCCGGCTTAAGGTCGCAGTGCACGATGTTCTTGCTGTGCAGATGCTTCAGAGCCACCAGGACCTGCGAACATTTTCACACTGATCGATCCTGTATGAAAAGAACGTGTTTTTTCACCTGCGTGATCAAGAACTTGGTCACTCTCTCCGTCAGCCTGCCGTTCTCGTGCGACAAGATCATCTCCAGCATGTCGCCTTTCAGTTTCTCCATGACGACGAAGATCCTCTCGGGCGTCTCGAACATCCTTTCAAGGTTCACGACGCCCGGGTGCGACAGGTTTTGAAGGATCGACACCTCGTTCTTCAGTTGGGCCTCTTGCTTGGTGGGGAACCGCAGTTTGTCGATGACCTGTCGATATCGGTTTGAAATGTATTGCAGGCGAGGACAAACTAAAATCAACCTATTTCAATTTTGACAAGATCTTTCATTTTCACTTGTCCCCGCCTGCAATACATTTTAACATTGAGGACATATTTTATATCGAAGATTACACAACATAGAAGCTAGGAGCATAGAATAACTGGAGAGAAGGCTCCCTTACGAAATTGAACTGCCAAAAACGTCCGAACTTGTCAGTTCGCCGTAAGGTCACGAGATGGCGACAACGTCGTTCGTTGCTACAACATGGCTATCCTTAATAAAATTATCTTTAATGGTTATTAGTTGTTATTACTTATTAGGTCCCATTTATTACTATATCAATATATACTCTCTGTATAAAAAGTACCCGGAAAATGTTATTTAAATGAACCGCCAAAAAGGAATCGGTAATTTTTTTTTTCTTAAAGTTGGTAGGACCTTCCTTTATTACCAAGCCAAATTTGAGCGCGATCTGTCAACTAGTGTGTTTACAACAGCTGTCAGTATCAGTCGACCTCAAAAGTGCTCTGCGAATTTTACAATGGAAAAAATAGTTGATCAAAGAGTTTGCCTCAAATTTTGTCTTGCAAACGAATTTTCTTGTGCCGATTCATTGAAAATGTTAAAAAAAGCCTTTGGTGATAATTGTATGTCAAAAACACAAGCATACGATTGGTACAAATCATTCAAAGACGGTCCGAAAAAACCACGTCAAAGTCGATCGAAAATTAAAGTTTTGCTCACTGTTTTCTTCGATTATCGTGGTGTTGTGCACTCAGAATTTCTTCCTGAAGGACAGACAGTGAATAAGGAGTATTACTTGGGTGTATTGAGGCGTTTGCGTGAGAATGTTCGTCGTAAACGGCCAGATTTATGGAGAGACAATTCGTGGATTTTGCATGATGATAACGCGCCGTCGCACCGAGCCATAATTATTAAGGAATACAAGACCAAAAACTCAATAAATACCATCGAACAACCGCCGTATTCACCTGACTTAGCTCCGTGCGACTTTTTTCTATTCCCAAGACTCAAATTGCCCCTACGTGGAACGCGTTTTGAGTCCATTGAAGCCATCAAAACAAATTCGCAACGAGAACTGAAGGCCATACCTTTGGCGGCGTATGAGCGGTGCATGGAAAAGTGGGTTCGCCGATATCATAGTTGTATTGTAAGCAATGGGGACTATTTTGAAGGAGACAAAATAAATATTGATGATTAAATTTATGTGTTTTTTTTTTACAATTCCGGGTACTTTTTATACAGAAGGTATATTCTTTTGAAAGAAAGCAATACATACTTTTTTTCGTAAATCCGACAATATAATGCATATAGCACGTGTAAAGAAATGGCTACAATGATCAGATTGAATTTAGGAAGAAAAATCTGTTTCCCGCTCCGAATCTAAGTGTTAGCAGAGGGAATGTAAACGGGGTACCATACAATTCTGCGTATTATACACGAGAACAGATAAGACCTCAGTCTTCCCGTATAATAATAGTAATACTGACCTGAATGTTCGCTTTTTCCGATAAGGATATTGTTTTGACAAATTTATTACCGATCACAGACTTCCCATAAAATTGCGCATAAAAAGTTGATTAGAATAAAGCGATGATATGTCATCAATATTGTCTATGTTATGATTTATGGCCATTTTCAATTGAAAAGAAGCATAAATGTATCAATAACAATGACAGCCACATTATATTCTTTGCAATTGTAGCGCCATAGAACAAGATATCTGACATGCTGCTGAATAAACGATCTCAGCGTTATCTATCGGGCGTCACACGAAACTCTAACCTCCGCCGTTATTGGCAGTTCAAAATGATCTGTCGAGCGTATGAAGCCTTCCCTACAGTTATTCTATGCTCCGAGATAGAAGTTTCAGATCGAATTTCGACCTCCAAAAATCGACTACCACGGCCACAGAAATATAATTCATTGAACATAACCGTAAAGGGTTTTTTTCTTGGATCATTAAGATCATGAAATGCTAATTTTTCCTCGCCTGCAACACATTTTAAAATCGACGACATATTTAATATCGAAGAAACCATTAACTGCACAGGTAGGTGCCGAAAAAAAATTACTCACTCAAAATTATACTGATCAAGTATAGGTGTTGTTTCTTTGTTTTTCGGTTAAATGTTTCAACAATCGGGTTCTTGTTTTCTCTTCAATAATTTGTTTATTCCAATCTTTTGAGTTCCATTTTGAACGCACGGTGAAAACTTAAAAGTGAGGACCATGCACTTTTTTTCTATAGCATTTTTCAAAATTAGGTTTCGTTTGGAAGATTCAGAGTGTCAAAAATTCATATCTTCGGAGCGGTTATTTCAAATGAACTCAATTCTGGTTGATTGTTTACTCTATTCACATACACATTGCATATTCCTCAATCAACTCATTCAATAATTCTTCTGGTATGAAAGTTACAGCGTTACCGACTCATAAATCCACGCAAAAATACCATAAAACCACTTGAAAAAGATAAACGGTTCATATTTTCGAAAGGATAAATCATTTTAGAAAATAAAAGTACTCCTATGTTTTTTTTTCAATCAAACGCGTCGTTCTCGAGTTATTCCTAATTGAATACGATAAAATTTGAAGAAAATAAGAATTTAAAGAATAATCTGGATGCTTCCCTGGATTAAATATCATCGAATATTATTACTTTTCTGGTCCCTAAACGAATTAACAATGTTGTCAGAATGTTTATCAACTTTGTCAAAACTAAAATCTGAATGATGGAAAAACGTTTGATGTAGAGATATGTAAAAATAAAATCCCACAAATATGAGAGATAAAATTGGACAAAAAGGATCATGAAATTATACAACGTCGACAAAATACAAAATTCCGATATGTATATGAGCAGAATCACGATAAAAACCACGTATTAAGTTGAAATTAATGAAGAATAAAATGATACTTAGCACTAAATAATTTGTGGCGATGCTTCTATCTAAACCATATCCTCTTGGAATTTTATAAACTCGACACTACACGGTTAATATTACATTCATTCATTGAGAGTCTCCACGTAATCATCAGGAGAAGGAAAACACCCAACATAATCACTTTCCCCTCTTTATTGCAACAAAAAACAAGTAGTTTGGACACCGCTAGCGTTTGTGTTATATTACGTAAAAAGATTATCTCTTTAATCCTGATTACGCAGGCTACGGATGGGTCGATTCACAACCTCCTCTATAGAAGGCTGTGGCGATTCATAGATATTACGTAGTTTCAGGAATATTGCTTGATCTGGCAACGTCCCCATGGGAACTTCTGTGAAATATTCACAGAATGGATACAAAATTGGTTAGGTTAAGTTGAACAATAATTAATTCTGATAAATTGATTGAAAGAAATTCTTTATGAGATATTTTTGGGAGATCGAGGAAAATATGGACAAGTTATCAATGTTTACAAACCAATCATTGGAAAAATCAAAAAAGGAACTTATTTTAATGGGAAAAAATATGGTTTTTTAATGGCAGATATAATCGGGCAAAATATCGTGTTTTCAACATTCTTACTCAACTTAGTTTAGTACTTGAGTATTTTCTAAATGTAACAACCCAATTTCAATCGAAAAATATGAACTTTGAGGCGTTTGCTGAGAATCGTATCAGGCACGTATTTGGCGCATTTTTTTTCAAATGGCTATATCTCCTTAACAGAGCCGAATTCAGAAAAATGGAAAATGAAAAAAAGGTTGCCTTTGGCCTCAAGAATCTACTGTTAAAATATTGTACAAGTCAAAGACTCCCCATGTATAAAGAAGATTGAAGAATTACAACAAAATAGAAGTTTCAGATCGAATTTCGACCTCCGAAAATCGACTACCGCGACCACAGAAATATATTTCATTAAACATAACCTCAAAAGGATTTTTCATGGACCATTCGGAAGATCATGAAATGGTAATTACCGAATTAAATCTAAAAGACTTCGTCGTACCTTGATGGCAACAGAACGAGCAGTTTTCCTGTGAACTCCCCCGTAAACAATACCGAACTGTCCAGATCCGAGAACCTCGTCCGGGTAGATCTGATAAATCTGGTTCATGTCCGTCGTTTGGTTCTCGTCGTCGACGAAACGTTCAGATTCTGGAGAAAAAACAAATATTCAACGTTTTCTCCTCTTCTTAGCCCACTCTTCAACTTACTAGAACTCGAAGTAACAGGCATCAAAGCCTGTCGAATCGCAGTCTCCCAGCTTTTCGCCAAGTAGGCCCCGATACCGCTATCCGAAGGGGGCAGATTGATCTTGTTCACGTCCGGAATTTCGTACAGTGGATCTTGCCCCACGAAATAATCGATGTTGGCGGTTCTGATCTCGAAACAGTGCATAACCTCTAAAAATTAAACGTCAAAATAGTGACGTTTCCGATATCCAAAGCACATACCTCCATTTTTCATCCTCGCCGTCTCTATCGCTATAATATCCACCAGTGGTATCTCCTTATAGAACTTACTACCTTGCTCGGATTGGAACATGACCAACGACTTCGTGTCTAACCTCCAAAAATGTCTCCTAACCTAAAAATCGTTCGCTTTAAATTAGGTTGTCGTTTCGAAACACTGTACTTCTCAAACCATTCGGTCTTTGTTGGTAAAATGCACCAACCATCCCTCTTTGATGACCTTGGACCCTCGTCTTCTCGTGTGTTTCACAGACTGTACAATTCGTTGTAACGGAATATTGGCACTGGGTGAGGAGGAAGTGGTACTTCTAAAAAGTCTGATTTATGTGAAATTTTACGTTTGTAGCAATCCGAAGGAATGGGGGAAAATGAAGGAAATAATCTATAAAAATTCAAATCTTTGGATGAATACTCTTTGAGGGTTAGTATAATGGACCACTTCTCTAAACTTGAAAAATAGAAAAAGGGCCATTAAATGATTGGATTAAGTTTCCTTTAAAATTCAATATGTGCTAATTAGAGAGTAAATGAAAATTTACACGATTCAAAGTAACAATCAAGAAATAATTGAAAGAAAAGTACAAAGACACAAGACAGAAGTGTAAATAAGATACAAACTAAATGAACATGAAAATGGGAGAAGACTTAAAAAGAAAATGAAAAGTATGCAGCAACCTTGAATATATCTTTAAATAAAGTAGTAATGCCGGGAGATCTACATTTTAGGTAGATCAATGTAGTTGGTAGATTTAATTTAAAAGTTAGAGGCCAATAAATGGGAAGAAGAAGAGAAAATTTTGACATTTGTCAAATTCTGTGATGAACATCGAAAAGTAGGAGCTTGTCAAAGATCACAGTTTTATGCACAGAACATCACCATAGATCATCTGTATTTGTACATTAATATTAAAGACATGCCATTTTCTTGCCCTCTCACTCTGATACATTCTATAATTTCGTGACAGTTACATCTCTCTCTCTCTAATCATTCGGAATATTCATATTATTAATGCAATGTTTTTCCCAAGAAATAATGATTTGGATTGTTGGAAATTGAAAAACATCAGCTCTTGTTACACTATCAGATTATTTGATTCTCTAATTCGAGGAACTAATGTCCAGATTGATCTTATTCACACCGAAGTTTTCAGAATATTTCATAAACAGAAAAAATACCCAGACAGAAGAATAAGAGCAGATAGAATTCATACAATTATTATTATCACTCACTTCACTAACCGAGGGCCAATATAGAGGATATTTAGATTGGAATGCAGAGAGAGAATGATTATGTTATCATGATTAGAATTACGGAGATAAGAGCTTCGCTGCGATTTTAAGATTCTTCTGGACCCACTTTTCGACAGATTCCCTCGGGCCAGTCCACCGAGTTACCATTTTAGTATAGTATAGTATAGAACAAACATAAAATCATATTTTTGAAATTTTTCAGGCATGCCGGAGGAAAATAACGAAATGGAAATAATAATTTCATTCAACTCAACAAGTATTGACATATTATAAATTATTTCCGCCATTAACCATTTTTGAGGATTTAGACGATATAATGACTTACAAAGATGGAGTATCCGAATCGCTGTCTCTCACAGGAATACTGTCCATGCCGCTGGCTCCATTTTCTTTGTTATAACCGGAAATGACCGGCTCGAAATCGTCCTCGTTGATTGTGGAATTGCAACGGCTTTCGTTGCTCGCCGAACTTTCTGCATAATCGAAATTTCCTACAAGAATACCAAGAGATTTTGCGGGCTTGTCGAAATGATAAATTCAATTTCCCGATTCTCTGATCGCACGACGATAACGATTTTTGGACTATTCTTCTTTGATTTATATGAAAAGCCCCAGTTTACGAGTTATTATTTTCAGATTAGATGGAAATGAAGTGAAGACAGTTAACTTTACAGTAGGCCGTACAATTATCAATGGTCTCCTTTAGATGAGTTCGACAATTTATATTTATTTAATCAGCTGGTTTATTAAAGGCTAGATTTCTAATGAATAATTTCGTATTTCCTATTGAAAAATCAGACATAATCATCACAATTCTATGTTCATTTAGAATAGTAATTTTTATGATTTCGTTTTTCTCTATGGGACCGACAGTGCACACAATTCTATGCATCTATCACAGATGTTACAGAGATTACTGTTACAGACATAGAATTTAATATTTTACCACTGACAAATCATCTGTGATCAGAGACTACAATATTCTATGTACATGGTCACAGATGATTTGTCAGTTGTGAAATATTCCCAACTCAAATTGGAATTTTTGTAATAAGATGTGTTTTGGTGATAGTATCTGAAGTAGTGTGAGAAACTGATATGTAAGTTTCACCTAGAATTTTCTCATATACATTCAAAATTCAACAAATTTATCATTCAATTCCATTCGAATATGATGTACCACAACCATAGATGTTATAATACAGAAAGTTCAATGACAGAAACCCAACTTTATTTGAATTTTTGGAATTTGTGAAATTCCATATGATGAATTATTTCATTTGAAGATAACGATTTTTTGGCAATCCTTTTCTGATATACATGAAAAGTCCCAGTTTACGAGCTTTCATTTTTAGATTAGATGGAATGAAGTGAAGACATGTAACTTTAGAATAGGCCGTACAATTATCAATTGTCTCCTTTAGATGAGTTCGACAATTAATATTTATTTAATCAACAGGCTAGATTTCTCATGAATAATTTAGTATTTCTTATTGAAAAATTAGACATAATCATCACAATTCTATATTCATTTTGAGTATTTTTTTTGTGAATTCGTTTTTCTCTATGGGATTGACAGTGTACACCACAGAACATTTAATAGTGTACACAATTCTATGCATCTATCACAGATGTTGAAGATTACTGCCACAGACAGAATCTAATATTTCACCACAGACAAATCATCTGTGATTAGAATATTCTATGTCTATGGTCACAGATTATTTGTCAGTTGACTCCGAAACATTTTTGAGTTTGATTTTAATCATTTACTTGCTTGACCTCAAACGTACCCTGAACATTTTAACAGATTTAAGACCAGTATGACGTGAAAATAACGAACCTGCGTTATCTCTGGACAGTTCCCCCACGCAATCCTTGGGCACCTTATCTAAGCATTTCTTGTGAGCGTTATAGTTGCAGTCTTTACATTGTAATCCCTGTTTGAACAGACCCTTCAGTAACTTCTTGCAGTACTGACAGACGGTAGGTCTGGTGTACGTGTGCAGGACGAACGTGTGCGGTATCCTCACGTGACTGTGAGAGTCTCTTTCCAGCCATATCCCGCTGCCGACCGACGGAGATCGACTGTGATGAATCTGCGTCAAACGGAAATCATTTTTATCTTTGCGAGTTTATTTTCCCTTTCGAAAGGAAAGAATGAGAGAAAGCATCGAAAAAAAGTTTGACAGTTGTCAAAAAAAGTCAAAGAAATCCCGGATCTGTGGTTTCGGAAACATTGGAAATTTTTTTCAATGATCGCTAGAATTTTCTATGGTTTTGAAAAAATGTAGAATGTGCCTTCATATGTCATTCTCCATCTAATTCAGAAGAGGATTTCGAATAAAACAAAAAAGGAAAATGATTTAAATAATTTATTGGCAGGCATAAAATGTCAAAAAATAAAATAAAATATCAGCTACAATATTCTCATGAGAAAACATAAAAACAGACAAACATAATACAAAATTTATTCCTTTTGAAGCTTATTCGAAAACCTCCACCTTTATAGTACATCAATAAAACTGTACTAAACACAAAACAAAAAGTAAAAATATTAAGAACAAAATTTAAGTTCCCACTAAAAAAAAATCATCAAAAATAAACCAGTCATTGATTAAACTTATTCAATAAAATTGAACAAAAGTAATTTGTAGAAATAAATTCATTGAACTTAAATTAAAATATCTAAAAGTAGGTAAAAATACTCTGATATAAAATGGACGGATATCTGAGATCACAGAAAACTCGATTCCTAAGGAATCTTACTGCGATTTCGTTTCTTTCAAGTTGGTCACACTGTTAAAAAAGTTAGACAACCTTACCAAGCTACTTTCTTCGTTCTGCGTAGAATTTGCGGAAGCTAAAGACGAGTTTGAACCTCCCGAAGAAGTCAACGGGACCTGCAGGGTACCAGACTTTTTTCTTTTGTCGCCCAATAAAACGTATGAGCAATTATTTGGTACTTTCACAACGCATCTTTTGTGATAGTTCAGACCGCAACCTGAAAGAATTCGTTATCATCAATTTTATGCAATGGCGAGGAAGAGACAGCCCATTCTACAGAATAGACTGTACACTTTTGATTTGTCTCTTTTAGATGAGTTCAACAATTAATATTTATTTAATTTCGTATTTCCAATGAAAAATTAGACATAATCATGACAATTCTATGTTCATTTTGAATAGTCTCTATGGGATTGACAGTGGATACAATTCTATGCATCTATCACAGATGTTATATCAAAGATAACTGTCACAGCCATAGAATGTAATATTTCTCAACTGACAAATCATCTGTGACCATAGACTAGAATATTCTATGTCTATGGTCACAGATGATTTGTCAGTTGAGAAATATTTGACAAATCATCTGTGACCATAGACTAGAATATTCTATGTCTATGGTCACAGATGATTTGTCAGTTGAGAAATATTTTCAAGTTAAATTGAAATTTATATCAATTTCCGAGAATATTTGTAATAAAATGTGTTTTGGTGGTAGTAGCTGAAGTAGTGTGAGAAACTGACATGTAAGTTTCACCTTGAACTTTCTCATATAAATTCAAAATCAACAAATTGATCAATTCCATTTGGGTATGATCACAGAATACCTAACTACACAGAAGCGTCATTCCGCCTTCCCGCCAAAACTTTATTTGATGACGCTTGTGCCATGCTAGGTAGTACAAATGTCAACGTGAAATTCAAACTTCCTGCTGGACCCATAGAATTATAAATAAAGTATAGAATTGGTTAGGTATTCTGTGATTATCCGCTCAAAAATGACATATGTACTACCTAACAGGGAATGAAGGTCACGAAAATTTGCCCCTTGAAGATCAAAGTGCCGACGCTTAGTGACGCTTCTGTGTAGTTAGGTATTCTGTGGTATGATGTACCACAACCATAGATCAGTAAGTTTGTTGACAGAATTCTAACTTGTTTCATTTGAATTTTATCTTCTCATAATTGGTAATACCTAACACAATGAAATACATACCGTCACATTTCAAGCCTTGACGTACAAGACCAAATAACATTTCTCCACAAAAATCGCAAAATGTTGGTGTTTTATACGAATGTACAGAGAGAGCATGTGGTCTTATTCTCACAGAATCGCTGTTCGAAGTTGGTACTGAAAAAAAGACATGTATGAAAAAACTAAACTTGTAAGCTTCACATTTCAAATCTTTTTATATCAGTTGATGAAATCAATAAACATACCTTTGCCTGTTAAAACAATTTCTATTATACTTTCATCGTGAACGTCTGAGGCAGAATTAACGAACTGTAGAATATTATTTGTGCTATACTCATGTCTAAAAAGTAGTATTCTATCTTCTATCCTGTTAATACCATGATCAGGCACCTAAAATAAATGTGAATGTTATATAGATGTTAAAGAAGCCTCTCCAAATTATATACTTGCCTTAGAATTTATGAAATTACATGCAAGATCTTTGAGCGTTTTTAAATTGAGAGATGATTGGGAGACGGCCACAGCATCCCTGATTAAACCAAATTGAAACAAAAACGTTACTTCCGGATCATGGTCCATTTTTTATAGAATATTCTACCTGAAAAACAAGTCCTACGTATATTTGTAATATAAGAGAATAAAATTCAAAATATGGAATGCTATGAAACAGTAAACTATGTTACATAGTATGTGAAGCTGTAACTGTTCAAATTGACATAAATTAGAACCATATCATTAAACATGTAAAACATTTTTGGTCTAAATGAGAAACAAATAGTACCGTTAGAAAATCTACTAATCTGAAACGTCACACAACTTACAATTGATAAAAAATCAAAATATGAGATGATTTGACATTTAAATGAAACCAGGATTCAATTCACACCGTCGTCAACTGATGAGTACAAATCGGTTTCTCACAAAAATACTAAATCAACATGTTGGAATTCCGTAATTTGCAGAGAACATCACAGATCGCTAATATACTTTTGTAATCCTTTTGATTAATTAATCAAAATCAAACTGATTACTGACAGATATGACACTGACAGACGAGGACACAGAATAGATACCACAGAACAGTCTTTTCATTTACAGCCGTCTTTGTGAAGATGGCTATGAATCTAACCTTATAGTAAGCTGTGAAATAGGGTCAACAAGGCAATACTGCTAGAGTAATAGGGGAGAGTTTATTTCGACTGTTCGAAACATAGAAATCATAATATATTACATTCCAGGTTTGTAAATCCTAGGAACATTATGAAAAAGAGAAAAGGGGCAACCCTGCTCTGAAGAGCTGAGGGTAGAATTACGTTAAAGGGGGGTTTATACTTATATTTATGGCTTGTGATGTGATCGTTTAGATTAGTAGAACTCTATGTTATGTCGTAGCAATTCAGATTCGTAATAACTCAGATTAGTGAAATAAAGGATGGGAAATAATGAGGTAAAATAGATAAATAAAACACTAGATTGGACATAAAGGTGGAACAAGAGCCCTTTATTCGTCCAGCGCCATAGTTCGGGGAACCATAGCCTATGAAGGAAAAACGAACGAGAATCTATTGAAACTCAAAGCAAAAACCTTCTAGCATTACAGATGATATGTTTACAATCCATAGAACAATTATCAACAAGACGAGCACTGGTGATATGTACAATATGGGCTTCCTATACTCCGGTAAGGTTATTACTGGCACAATTGTGATAAAAAGCAGAATCCAATACATCCAAAGGTTATAGGCATATAGAGTGTGTCACTTTATTGTTGCGCAGAGCTTTTAAAGTTCCATGTGTAAGAATCCTTCCTTCCAAGTGTGTGTGTGTGTGAGTGATTTTATTCGCGTTGGTTTGGAAGTGGACAATAAACTATTTAAATTTCCTGTTGACTGATGAACGGTGGACCCGGGACGAAGCAATCCGGCCTAGGATACTTGCCCGGCTCACCAAGGCCAATGACCAAGGCTTGTTTTACTGGGGACGTTCGTTTACAGAACTCCCAGAGGGAAGTGTCCTCCACGATGCTAGGGAGGATGTTTTCCTTAGGCACAGGCGATATAAACAGTTTACCTTAGACCTCCAAACCATGTTTCCCCTGTACGTGAAATATTATACTAAAAGCAACAACTCCAATGCGTATACCATAATGTCGAGTGAATAGTTAAATGTGCAGTAGGCCTTACGAACAGTATAAGAATATTCCAAATGGGTTGGTAGCAGAACAGAGTTCCACAATATTCAATAGAAATGCAATAATAAAATAGAACAAGCTTACATGAGATTGAATCCTGTGAAATGAAACAAAGTTATTTAAAATGGGGACAGTACATACCAGATAACAAACAAGCGTCTTTAAAATATACTAAAATGGCGGATTCCTAGAAGAGGAACTCCATTTCAAAAGAAACACTAGAAACACCAGCATGAAAGTGAATTCCAAGAGACCCTTAAGTATATATATTATGATTCCTATGGTTCGAAATGCATTCGAGTAAAGTCCTGAATTTGAAAAATGCAGATAAGTTAACGAAATTAAGTAGGAAGCTCTCAAAAATATCAGTCTGTCTTGTTATTAGCTCCCAAATAATGTCCTGCTGAGAAATAATAGACGATAAAATAACAATAATTTATTAAAATAAAAAATCGAAACGATTAATGGTGAAATTGTAATGTTTAAATGCAAAATAATGCTAAAATAAGCGTACTTAAAAATCGAATTTCGTTCAAACGGAATACGACGAAAACAAAATTTCGAGTAATAACAAAAAAAAGGTGTTCATTCTTCCTCTTCCTCCTCTGCTTCATCGGCGGTATCTTCTTGGGTAGCTGGAGCGTCTTCGGCTTCAGCAACTGGTTCTTCATCCTCCTCTAGAACAGTTTCCACTACTGGTTCTTCTACTAATGGTTCTTCCTCTGCTTGTGGGACATCTTCTGGTTCAAATTTTTCCTCGGCATCATGATGGACTTCTTCTTGTGGTTCAATGTCGGCTTCTTCTGTTACCTCGATTGGCGCCTCATCAGTCTGCGGTGATTCTTCTGTTTGACTCGGTTCTGCGACTGCTTGGTCTTCTGATTCTTCCAGAGTTTCAGATTCTTGTTTAGCTTGTTGCGCCGCTTCTGTCAGTTCCCTTTCCTGTCTCTCCAACTCTGCCAGTTCTTCTGCTAAACGTTCCTGTTCGGCTGCCTCCTCTTCTCGTTTGGCCTGCTCGGCAGCCTCGGCTTCCTTCTTAGCCTGCTCGGCCAGTTCGGCTTCTTGTCTCGCTAACTCGGCAAGCTCGTCCGCTTGCCGTGCGAGCTCTGCTTCTCTTTCTTCCTCTGCCTGTTTGGCGATTTCTTGAAGTCTAAGGAGCTGCTTCCTTTCTTCTTCGGCCCTCGCCTCCTCAGCGAGACGTTTCTCTTCCTCTAAACGTTGCTGTTTCTCCTGCTCCTGACGTGCTCTTTCTATTTCAGCCTGCTTAGCTAATTCCTCTTGCCTCAGCAACTCCGCTTGCCTCTCTAGTTCCGCCGCCCTTTCTGCCGCCTCCTTAGCTGCCTTCTCTTTTCTCTCCTTGGCCTCCTGAGCTTCCTTAACCGCTTGTTCCTCAGCTAGAGCTCTGGAAGGTAAGAATAGATGAAGAGCATAAGAAGATCTTCGTGTTGGGTCAAAACTCACCTTTCTTCAGCCAGTCTAGCTTCTTCGCGCTTCTTCTTCTCCTTGAGAGTGTCTTCGACAGATGGCGCGTCTTCAGCGTTGATTTTAGCCAATCTGGCAGCTCTAGCTTCGCGCAATTCCTTTATTTCAGCTGGGGTTTCGTCGCTGAGCTGCTTGGAAGAGTTGAACCTTCTCGATGGGCGAACTGGGGAGAGTGGAACTGAAATGGTTCGATAAAAATGTGTTTTATCGTGATTTTGGGACAAGTACGTAGGCTAAAAGCATCTCCACATCGTTAGACTGAAAAGATTTGCTTAACTAGACCCTTATCAAAAATTTACCTAACCAAAATTTGTTTCTTCTATTCCCAAATTTCATTTTTCAGTAGGTCTTCTTAGATGCCTTGATTTTTATTAGTATCGAAATGAATATTGCGATGTGGAGAGAAAACTGTTAGCAGCATTGCAGAAGATATATTTACATATCTAGATTGTTAATAAAAGGTTTAATCTACGAATTTCACAGTATCTTTTGAACTTACAGAGTCGACATTTTGGGGGCCAAATTTTTCCATATCCATTGTTGCATTAATTTTTGTTTCGTTTTGGCATTTTCTGTGTTATGTGTTCTTTGACATGTTAAGAATAGTTCAAAACTTCTAGACAAAAATCAAAAATAACTATGGAAAAAATCATGCTAAAAAAGAATCAGAAAACTCTGCAGTCAGCCAAGTGATTATAAGGAGGGAAAGGAAAAATACCTGAAGAATGAGAATTACAAAAAACTGAATATATCGATGATAGCCAAAGTGAATTAATTTTGATTTGAATTAATTTCTCTTCATGCATAATTGGTGATAAAAAAAAAGATTTAGGTGATTCAATTAGATATTTATTGAACACATTTTGCTCGGAAATAACAAAAAAATTCAGGTGACAACTTAACCGGCAATCAGTGTGTAAATATTTATAAAAAATAATATATACTCATTAACGGTGCACATAATATATTCGAAAAAACATCGATCGTCGATAGGGCGTATTTCGAAATACGAAAATTCCAGTACCCTTGCGTGAATGTCAAAATATTTCTTCATTAGCATTGTTAATTTTATTTATTCTATCCAGTATTCCATTGTTTTTAGTCGTCGCATTGAAAGGTCCAAAGGATTGTGAGATATAGAGAAGGGTAAAAGAAATCTGTGTAAGGTTTAGAGAACATCAGCAATGACAATTATTCAGTGATTTCTGTAATTTCAGGTTTGGATTCTTCTATTTTTTCAGCTGCAAGGAAAATTATCGAAGTAAATATCAGTGTTAGAAACATAAAGACGTATAGGAGCAAATAAATAAACAAGAGAAGCGTGTTAAGAGAAAAACATAACACAACATGCGCAATAAATTTTTCGCGCTAGTGTGAATCAAGAACTATAAATCGCAATTGAATCAAACTGTTATACCTAAATACAACACTTATCAAGGTAATATTGTTATTAAGAGCAAAATAACATTGATAAAAACAAAATTTCAATGGTAAAGTGCTAGGACATATACAGGGTGTGTCTTTGACTTATACATTTATGTTAACTGTAGATTCCTCTCATCGAACGAAACACTTTTTTTCTATACCATTTTTCAAAATTCGGTTTGGTTGGGGAGATACAGGGTGCCGAAAATCCATGAAAAAACACTTTTCTGTTTATATCTTCGGAACCCTTATTTCGAATGAACTGAATGGTTGAGTTTTTACTCTATTCATGGTGCATATTCCTCAATCGAAACCTATTCAATATCTTTACTAGTATAAAAGTTACAAGGTAGTCGACTCATCAATACACGCTAAAACACCATAAAACCACTTTAAAAAGATAAACGGTTCATATTTTCGAAAGAATCAATCATTTAGGAAAAAAAAGTATTCGTATTTTTTTTTTAATAAAACGCGTCATTTTCGAGTTATTTCCAGTTTTACCCGGAGAAATTTGGCGAAAAAATCATTAATTTCAAGAATAATCTGAATGCGTCTCTGAATTAAATATCATCGAATATTATTCCTGCTCTGGTCTTTAAACGAGTTCACAATGTTGTCACAATATTTATCAACTCTGTCGAGATATTTTAATAATAAAGTCCCACAAATGTGGGAGAGAAAATTGAACACCAAGGAGGATTTAATACGCACAGTTTCTATTGAAAATTCATAGTTACCGGTCCATATTGAAGTTAAATGTCGATGAAATACAAAATTCGTATATGAATGATGAATCTCGATACAAACTGCTTAATAAATTGAAATTAATGAAAAATAATACGATACCTGATAATCTGTGGCGGTGTTTCTATCTAAACAACATCCTCTTGGAATTTTATAAACTCGACACGGTTGAAATTATATTAATTCACTTCACATAATAATCACATTAGAACAATAAGTCACTGAATATATTCAGATTATTCAGAACTTCACATAATGCTTACAGTTTGTTCAGAGACTCTGGTTTGTTATTGTTCAACGTTGGCCTGCAGATAACCAATAATTCGGTTTTCGCTTTACGCATGCGTGGTAAAATTTGGCGGCAAAGTGGATTTATGATGGAAAAGGCAAAATTCATAGATATTTATACCACGGTACACAAATGTAATGCGATTTATACTATGTTTCGTAAAAAATCCTTAACCTCAAATGAAAATATCAGCAAGCTGACAACATCTTCTTGAAATTTCTGTTCAAAATTTCACAGAATCGATACAAATTAGATTAGGTTAGGTTGTTTAATAATAAATCTGAATGAAAGTCTTTCTTCATGATATTGTTTGGGAATTTCGAGGAAAATATGAACAAGTTATTAGTGTTTACAAACTAATCTGCAGAAAAATCGAAGAAGGAACTTATTTTGTTGGAATAAATGTGGCTTTTTAGTTGCAGATATAATCCGATGAAACTGACTGTTTTTGTTGAAATTATCGTGCCTAAATGTATAAACTCAATTTCTATCGAGAAATATGAACTTTGAATCAATTCCACAGTATCATTTCAGGGACGTATTTAGCCCAATGTTTTTTTTCAAATTGCTATATCTCTTTAACAGAGCCGAATTCGGAAAAATGGAAAATGAAAAAAAGGTTTCTTTCGGCCTCAAGAATCTTCAGTTAAAATATATGTACAAGTCAAAGACTCACCCTGTATAGCTCGGGTGAATATTGTAAAACATTGATTATAGCAAATTCGTACCCAGAAATATGCGGAAAGCTTCACTGTGGTGTTAATAAAACTCAATCCTTTTTCAAATCCAGCTGCCAGGAGTATAACTCTTGCGGCAAATATTATCGAAGAAGCGAAGCAAAGGAAGAAAACTGCAGCGAATCTGGATTTCCTGTACCTTTAACCGGCTCAATAGCTTTCTGTTTCTTATCCTCCCTGAATTTATTGATATAAAAACTCAACAGTTGAATGTCGTTCTTGACCGGATCTTCGTAGATGTAGACGTTACGTCTACGGCCTTGGTAGCCTCTGTCCCTCACGTAAGAGACGCAAGACAAGTGGCCTTGACCTAAACACCAACAAGAGGAAGACTTTTAAGAAGCAGCTAGATCCACATTGACCTTAAAAACACTAGCGACAGTTCTCAATATCATTTTCCACTTTTCAGTTCGGAATGCTTACCTATGTACTTTTTGATCGGTTCTGTGAAGTACGTCACAAATTCCACCTTGGAGTTTTTGGGGGAAATTTGCATCAATCTATTGATATAGTGGTCATTTGACAACCTTGCTGGATATTCGCCATACCTGAAAATTTCGTTAATCGAATTAAATTCGAAATTTAAAAACTCCCCTCAAGAAAAAATGTCTCATCCAGTTCAGCATATTCTTTTCGTTAATTGAATCATTTGTAACATTCCAAGTTTGTAAATCCTAGGAACATTATGAAAAAGAGAAAAGGGACAACCCTGCTCTGAAGAGCCGAGGGTAGATTTACGTTAAAGGGGGTTTTATACTTATATTTTTGGCTTGTGATGTGATCGTCTAGATTGGTAGAACTCTATGTTATGTCGTAGTAATGCAGATTCGTAATAACTCAGATTAGTGAAATATAGGATGGGAAATAATGAGGTGAAATAGATAAATAATACACTAGATTGGACATAAAGATGGAACAAGAGCCTTTATTCGTCCAGCACCATAGTTCGAAGAACCATAGCCATATGAAGGAAAAACGAACGAGAATCAATTGAAACTCAAAGCAAAAAACCTTCTAGCATTACAGATGATATGTTTCTAATCCATAGAACAATTATTAATAAGACGAGCACTGGTGATATGTACAATATGGAGCTTCATATACTCCGGTAAGGTTATTACTGGCACAATTGTGATAAACAGCAGAATCCGATACATCCAAAGTTATCCAAAGGTTATAGGCATATAGAGTGTGTCACCTGATTATTAATCAAATTCATAAGCAGTATCCTTGTAGTTCCTAGTGTGAGAATCCTTCCTTCCAAGTGTTATGTGTGAGATCATAGCAGTCGCGTTGGTTTGGAAGTGACGATAAACTCTTTATATTTCCTGTTAACTGATGAACGGTGGAACCAGATCGAAGCAATCCTTCACTTGCCTGGCTCGCCATGGCCCGAAGACGAGGCTATGTTTAATGGGGACGTTCGTTATAGAACTCCCAGAGGAATTCTCACTGCCACTGTTGTGGGGGATGTTTTCCTTGGCACAGACGATATAAACAGTTTACCCTAGGCCTCCAAACCATTGATTATTGTACGTAAAATATTATACTGAAAGCAACAACTCCAAATGCCTATACCATAGTGTCAAGTGAATAGTTAAATGTGCAGTAGACCTTACGAACAGTATAAGAATATTCCAAATGGGTTGGTAGCAGAACAGAGTTCCACAATATTCAATAGAAATGCAATAATAAAATAGAACAAGCTTACATGAGATTAAATCCTGTGAAATGAAACAGTTATTTAAATGGGGACATTGTACATACCAGATAACAAAGAACTAGGAAGCGTCTTTAAAATATACTAAAAATGATGGATTCCTAGAAGAGGAACTCCATTTCAAAGGAACACTATTGTGAACCAGAATGAAAGTGAAAACAGCCCGCAGCCGAGTGCAAGTGAAGTAAAAGATAGCCTCTCATTCGTTGTCGTTTTGGAGGTTAGTTTTTCTTCCACATAATCGTATTTCTTCGATGGTCACAGAAGAACGAGTTTACTTCATGGTGTATCTTCGATATGATTAAAATCTCCTATTTATAAAGATGCGAATTGCCTAAAATATTGCTTGAAGTCGTACTAATATTCATCATTCATAGAATTATAAAATAATACCAAATAAGTTCATTCAACGTAGTTCCACGTTTCGACAATAGACGTTGCGAAGTTGGAAGCCATGGAGTAGTCTGGCAACGGTGCATTTCATTTTATTGCAGGGTAGGAAATTCAGATATGTTACACATTAATGGTTTATTGAAAAAAGTACTTGAGACAATCTCAAACTTACCTATTAAGAGCAGTAATTGGTTGGCTCCTGTGACGAGGTACTGGCAAATGGATGCTTCTCAAGATAGAAGCAGTTTGTGCACGAATCATTCTAGTTTCATCGTCAAATATCTGCAAAGATTCATCATCAGAAAGGCATTGAAGGTTTACTTCCGAAATCTAACTACAAAGATCCAACTTCTGCTGTTAAGCTAAGTGTAATGATTCGAAATTTATTAACAGAGCAAGCCTTGCTTTTTTATGATGCACTTCCAAGATTGCATTCTTTACTGTATTTCGAAGAAAATGAAGAACTGGATGGCAAAACAAGAGGACTTTTGCACTGGGATAGACATTTCTTTAGAGCCACTTCTGAGACAAAATGCAGACTTTCAATAAAGAAAGCAGCTTGATATGTTTATATTTATTCAAAAATTGATCTTATAAACTTATTCTCTTCTTCTTCTCTGTTTCCAGGTCGATAAAATATTATCAATGATGATTCCAATTGTTACGAATAATTTAAGTTTAAAACCAAAGCTATTTTCAAATGAACTTCGATATATTCCCGTTTAATGATACTTTAGGTGCAATCAGCTTTTAACAAGCGTGCAATCACATGCAAAAGCTAATCTACTTACACGTTGCATTCTTAAAGATCGGTAGGAAAGATCATCGTCATCTAAATAATGTCTATATCTTGGCCACCAGATGGAGGAATAGCTGGCAGAGGCGTACGGCCAGTAATGATCATAGTACAGAGGTCTGTACACTCTATAATAGTTCGTATAGTCAGAGACTGGCAGAGTACTCGTGTAAATCATCCTCTAAAATATTCAACATCTCAGAAACCAGAAATCACTTTTAAGGGCAACATGATTCTGAGAAATTTATCTGGAGAATTGAAATTTATTTCTTCAAGGAGAAGTTTTCCATTTCTCGACATCTCTATTGGCTTCTTGGATAGTCCTATATTAGATTTATGTGAAAATTTACTTTTCCTTTATCGTTTCCAGTTTGGATGATTGTGCCTTCGTAGGGTTTAGGTATAAAATCAATCTAAAACTCAAGGTATCCGTATAAAGAAGCTAGATGTAGGATGCAAGTTAATTCGAAGCCAGTTTTATAAAATATAATGTAAACATGATATGTGGATTAATTTAGGTTTAAACAGGATGTCCCTAACTTGAAGGTTAGATGTACTTCAGTCATAAAATCGTTGGAAATTTGATTGAAAAGCACTGAAACCTAAAGTTGACATTTCGAAATCGATGTTATTATATGCCTAGAGATACTCTGGGCAATGCTGATTAGCAATCTACAAACCAAAACTGGATACGACCACAGGAACGGGAGCTATTGCGTTTTGAAACTCGAAGAAATAACATTTGACAGGTGAATATCTAAACAATGATAGATAGAGCCTCAGGATATTCTTTATTGCATTCAGCGTCCCCGAAAACCTATAAATCGATACCAAACATGACCATATAGTCCTTCTTCGACATGATTTTTTTCAGTTTTTGTTTTCCATTTTTCATTTTCGAGTTTTGTTCAGAGGCTCACAGCACTCGGAGTATAGGTGATACTGATCATCCTTAAGGGTTTTGTGAATGGCTTCAATGGGTAGTAGATCTTCCAGATTGAAAAACGCCTTTAGATCTGCAAGGGATTTCTTGGCGAGCACGAATATGGTGTTTTTGGGGGTCTTACCCCTTTGTCATTTTTCACCCAAAAAGTTGACATTTTCGAAATCGATGTTATTATGCCTAGAGATACATTGGGCAATGCTGATTAACAATTTACAAACCAAAAATGGATACGACCAAAGGAGCGGAAGCTATGGCGTTTTGAAATTCGAAAAAATGCCATTTGACAGGTGAAAATTTAAACTATGATAGATAGAGCCTTGGGATAATTTTTATTGAATTCAGCGTCCCCGAAAACCTATAAATCGATACCAAACATGACCATATAGGCCTTCCTTAACCTGATTTTTTTATGTTTTCTGTTTTGCATTTTTCATTTTCGAGTTTTGTTCAGAGGCTCACAGCACTCAAAGTATAGGTGATACTGATCGTCCTTAAGGGTAATTGGAAAACTAATATTGGGAATTTTGGATATTTATTTATTCAATTGTTCACTTGTAACAACGCCGACGTTTCGAAACGATTCTTGTTTCTTTATCAAGGCTAAAAATAACAATAATTAGCACATAAACAAAACACAAATTTTATAAAAGCAACTATACCTAGTTACGGTGACAATATTGTCCAGAATTAAAATCTTGAATGATACAAATAAAGGAAATCATCATCTCAGGTATAACAAGCATGTAAAAATCACAACAGTTCATATTGGTAGAAACCACGAAAATCAAATTGACCATGACCTGACATGAACCCGTCGTATGTTATAGAAATAAAACAATCAACAAAACATTCAGTCACGGAACCATATTCTAATAAATAACAACATAAGACAAACGTTTGCTCCAATCATTATTCTCATTCTATTATATTTATTTATTCTTACCTTATATTATACCTTTAACTAGGTATAGTTGCTTTTATAAAATTTGTGTTTTGTTTATGTGCTAATTATTGTTATTTTTAGCCTTGATAAAGAAACAAGAATCGTTTCGAAACGTCGGCGTTGTTACAAGTGAACAATTGAATAAATAAATATCCAAAATTCCCAATATTAGTTTTCCAATTATACTTATCATGGATGATAATCTATTTCCAAGTCCTTAAGGGTTTTGTGAATGGCTCCAATGGGTAGTAAAAAGTTGACATTTTCGAAATCGATGTTATTACGCCTAGAGATACTTTGGGCAATGCTGATTGACAATCTACAAACCAAAAGTAGATACGACCACAGGAGCGGGAGCTATGGCGTTTTGAAATTCGAAAAAATGCCATTTGACAATTGAAAATCTAAACTAGGATAAATAGAGCCTCGGGATATTTTTTATTGAATTCAGCGTCCCTGAAAACCCATAAATCGATACCAAACATGACCATGTAGTTCTTCTTCTACATGATTTTTTTCAGTTTTTTGTTTCCCATTTTTCATTTTCTAGTTTTGTTCAGAGGCTCACAGCACTCAAAGTATAGGTGATACTGATCGTTCTGATGGGTTTTGTGAATGGCTCCAATGGGTAGTAGATCTTCCAGATTGAAAAACGCCTTTAGGTTTGCGAGGGATTTCTTGGCGAGGACGAATATGGTGTTTTTGGGGGGTCTTACCCCTTTGTAATTTTTCACCCAAAAAGTTGACATTTTCGATTCAGATGTTATTATGCCTAGACGTACTTTGAGCAATGCTGATTAACAATATACAAACCATAAGTCGATTGGACCATGAATCGAAATAGAGACTTGGTAGGTATCTAGAGTAAGGTCTTCTCGAACGCCAGTATGGACTATAATAAGGCCAGAGGTCGTCTTTAATGGCGGTATAACGACCAATTGGTCCGTACTTCCTGTACAGAGAAGAAGAAGAGATCGAGTCATTGAACAGGCTTGGATATCGATTATAAACTATCCTCTGTAAAAAAAATCGTCAGACACAGAGTTGCGATGGCGTCCTGTTAAAAGCCAATCGCACAGATGGATGACCGGATTTACCACTCTGTCGGGAAAATACCGGGAAGATTGTTGATCAGAAAAGCTCCTGGAACTGGAAATTGGAATAATCCTTTAACGATTTTCCCGGTACTTTCCTGACGCACGTTGCAAGATCAACACACTGGACTTACCACAGCAGAGTTGGAGTTGAGGTAGTTGTTAGTCGCAGAGTATCCCACCCATGGCCTGATCCTGTTCTCGATCCAGTCGTATTCCCGTTGGAGGATCGACGGTCTGGTCGAGTAGACTTTCGGGGAGGTGGTCACCACGGTCAATCTCTTGTGTCCCACATAAGGAACGATGCGGTCGTAGGAGTGGACTATGTGTACCTGCGTACAGGGGGGGGGGGGTCGTTCAATCGGTGTAATTTTTCACCCAGAATTTGAGATTCTCAAAATCGCTCATATTCTGCACATGCTATGCTGATCAACATAATATTGTAACGTTCTCGGGGTTAAGCAAATTGTCTGCTTGTTCAAATGTCTAATTTACACTGCGTAAAAAAATTAACGCACATTATGGAAATCTCAAATTTATTCTACAACTGAAGGTGTTCTCAATTATTTTTATCAGAATTATGCACGCATATGTTATCCACTTTCAACGTTTTTCTTCAATACAGATGTTTTCTCCCAGCATCAGGAATAAAAAAAGATGATATTATCAGGTTTTGAATGTATTGGCTCCATTCTAAAATCAGTTGTTCTCGATCAATTCTAGTGATCAATAGTTTTTCTTTCGTTTGATTTTCTACACTCGATCGCTATGCAACGCGAAACACGCAATTTGACCCAAGAGGAATGTGCCCAAGCGGTAGTTTTGCGAGAAGAAGGGTGGACATACACAAGAATTGCATAAAGGTTTGGACTTTTCCATACAAGTGTGTCCAGAATGTTGCAGCGATTCAGGGAGACAGGTATGAATGTCCGAAGACCAGGACAGGGTAGACCACGGGTAACAACTGCCATTCAAGAACGTTACTTGAGAGTTTCTTCGTTGAGACAACGGTTTGCAACCGCTTGCCTCCTTCAAAATCAGCTTGAGCAAACTCATGAGGTGCAAATTAGCACTCAGACAATAAGAAATCGCCTCAGAGAATATGATTTAAGGCCTCGTGTCGCGGCAAGAGGCCCAGCTCTTACCCCAGCCCATCGAAGGGCGCGTTTGGATTTTGCGAGAGAGCATATCCATTGGGAAGAGGCCGATTGGGAAAGAGTTCTCTTCACAGATGAGTCTAGATTCTGCCTCTACCATTGTGATCGACGTTCCCTTGTATACAGACGTCCACATGAGAGATATGCTCAGTGCAATTTTCTGAATATTACTGGTTTCGGGGGAGGATCGATTATGGTATGGGGTGGAATATCTTTGACTGCTCGCACAGACCTAGTGGTCGTTGATAATGGAGCTATGAATGCTGATAAGTATGTAAGAAACATTCTTGAAGAGCATGTAGTGCCATTTGCTCCATACATGGGTGAAAATTTCATTTTTATGGACGATAATGCCAGACCCCATCGTGCGCGCATCGTTCAGGAGTACCTTGAAGAGGTTGAAGTCTCTCGAATGGAATGGCCAGCAAGAAGTCCAGATCTCAATCCGATTGAGCAGGTTTGGGACAACCTCAATAGAAGGCTCTGAAGGCTGAGAAGTTCAGAAAATCATCCAGCTACTCTTAATGACTTAGGAATCCAACTCGGAGAAATCTGGGAAGAATTAGATCAGAACATTTTAAGATCACTCATTTTGAGTATGAACCGTCGTTGCCGAGCTGTAATTAACACAAGGGGTGGAAATACCAAGTATTAAATCACTTATCAGCATTTCAGTATTTTGAAAATTGTTCATTTCTCTTCTTTCACATAAGATTCGGTGAAATCCTTAATTTTTCTTCCATTTAAAGTGTCTTGTTTCGTTCAAAACCTTCCCGAGAGAACATAAAAAATAAGTTATAAAGTCAATGTAGAGTTAACTTTCATTAAAATTGAGATTTTCAGAATGTGCGTTAATTTTTTCGCGCAGTGTATTTACAATACCACTAACTTATCACACTAATTTATGGACAATAACTAATACTGATTTATTTACACACTATAGCTGATTTATATTCACTAATTGGAATTCGCTATTCACAATTCGACTCGGCTCTATTCAGGAAAGTAACTGACTGCTCTGCAACATGCGCGTCTTTTTATATGGATACAACCCTGTTCGAGAATATTCCAGATATAGTCTGGACGCTTCGAGAGCTTCGGCAAGTTTCGGTACGTGGAATCAAAGAGAGTCCAGAGACGTATTCAGGGGGATTTCGTCCGCTACAATATAAATAACTATTGGCGGCGATGAGAGGAATGGAAGTCATGACACTTTGAAATTTCCGATTTTTCAAAAAATGCCATTTGACAGGTCAAAATCTAAACGGTGATAGTTAGGGCTTTGAAATATTCTTCATTGAATGGAGCGACCTCGAAAACCTACATTTTGATACCCCTGTAGGCCCCATAGTTCATGAAATATTCCACTTTTTATTTTGCGATTTTTCATTTTCGAGTTCTGTTCACGAGCTCACACCACTCAAGGTAAGGGTGCTGTCGGTCCGCAAAATTGCCATCATTGAAGATTCGAATAGGAAGTACAACCTCCAAATTTAATAATAACTTTAGATCCTCCCCAAATATATTTTTTATTGACAAATATGGTGTTTTTAGGGGGTCATACTTGACCATTTTCCCCAAAAAATTGAGATTCCCGTTGATGGAAAAATCGGAAAAATTGGACCTTCGCAAAAAAAATCAGAAAATCTAAACCCTTCGTCTCAGGTATATAAAACATACACCATTTAGTTCTTATAGAACCAAAGTACATATAACCAAAAAAATCGCGAAAAGTAGGTCATTTTTGACTGTCGTATTTCCCAGAAAAATTGATTTATACAGATGCTGATTTTTTTGCATATATATTGATCCTTGGTGAATCAAAAAAACCAATTTTCATCCATCAGAGTCGAACAGTTTGGATTTTCTGATTTTTTTCGCGAAGGTCCAAATTTTCCGATTTTGCATCGTTCGTAAATCAAAAACTGTTTTCCTCACGGAAGAACTGATGACGTTCTCGAATTAGTAAATACGGTGTGAGTTTGAAGTCGATCGGAGCCAAAAATTTTTTTCCGAAAAATCGAAATTTTTCCATATCATATACTGCGCAAAAAAATTAACGCACATTCTGAAAATCTCAATTTTAATGAAAGTTAACTCTACATTGACTTTATAACTTATTTTTTTATGTTCTCTCAGGAAGGTTTTACACGAAACAAGACACATTAAATGGAAGAAAATTTCAGGATTTCACCGAATCTTATGTGAAAGAAGAGAAATGAACAATTTTCAAAATACTGAAATGCTGATAAGTGATTTAATAATTGGTATTTCCACCCCTTGCGTTAATTACAGCTCGGCAACGACGGTTCATACTCAAAATGAGTGATCTTAGAATGTTCTGATCTAATCCTTCCCAGATTTCTCCGAGTTGGATTCCTAAGTCATTAAGAGTAGCTGGATGATTATCTGAACTTCTCAGCCTTCTATTGAGGTTGTCCCAAACCTGCTCAATCGGATTGACATCTGGACTTCTTGCTGGCCATTCCATTCGAGAGACTTCAACCTCTTCAAGGTACTCCTGAACGATGCGCGCACGATGGGGTCTGGCATTATCGTCCATAAAAATGAAATTTTCACCAATGTATGGGTCAAATGGCCATACATGCTCTTCAAGAATGTTCCTTATATACTAATCAGCATTCATAGCTCCACTATCAACGACCACTAGGTCTGTGCGAGCAGTCAAAGATATTCCACCCCATACCATAATCGTTCCTCCCCCGAAACCAGTAGTATTCAGGAAATTGCACTGAGCATATCTTTCATGTGGACGTCTGTATACAAGGGAATGTCAATCACAATGGTAGAGGCAGAATCTAGACTCATCTGTGAAGAGAACTCTTTCCCAATCGGCCTCTTCCCAATGGATATGCTCTCTCGCAAAATCCAGACGCGCCCTTCGATGGGCTGGGGTAAGAGCTGGGCCTCTTGCCGCGACACGAGGCCTTAAATCATATTCTCTGAGGCGATTTCTTATTGTCTGAGTGCTAATTTGCACCTCATGAGTTTGCTCAAGCTGATTTTGAAGGAGGCGAGCTGTTGCAAACCGTTGTCTCAACGAAGAAACTCTCAAGTAACGTTCTTGAATGGCAGTTGTTGCCCGTGGTCTACCCTGTCCTGGTCTTCGGACATTCATACCTGTCTCCCTGAATCGCTGCAACATTCTGGACACACTTGTATGGGAAACTCCAAACCTTTCTGCAATTCTTGTGTATGTCCACCCTTCTTCTCGCAAAACTACCGCTTGGGCACATTCCTCTTGGGTCAAATTGCGTGTTTCGCGTTGCATAACGATCGAGTGTAGAAAATCAAACGAAAGAAAAACTATTGATCACTAGAATTGATCGAGAACAACTGATTTTAGAATGCAGCCAATACATTCAAAATCTGATAATATCAACTTTTTTTATTCCTGCTGGAAGAAAACATCTGTATTGAAGAAAACTGTTGAAAGTGGATAACATATGCATGCATAATTCTGATAAAAATTATTATCATTAAGGACACCTTCAGTTGTAGAATAAATTTGAGATTTCCATAATGTGCGTTAATTTTTTTGCGCAGTGTAGTATAGGATTTTTGAGAATCAATATCTTTTATCACTTATTTAATCAGTGCCAGTTTCCCCATCGAACTAAACACTACCATTTCGATGCAGAAGATTCAAAAATCGTCCCAGAATTTCGAAAAAATACAACTTTCTCACTTACCTTTCCAAGACCTGGCAGCACTCGAACTTGTCTGGATGGTACAGTCTAGAAGACGGTTCGAAAAGAAAACAGGATTATCATTTCGGACAAGGAAAGAAATGTTAGTTGATCAAGTCGAACACATTAGTGCGTAAAACATTCCAGCAGAAAGATCTACCATAAGACATCGCTCAATCATTCCGTAGCAATGTGTTCTGAAGGAGCAGTTGGTTAGTACGAAGGACTCGGTGTAGATATGGAAGGGAAAGTTTTTGGTCGTCGAGAAATCAAGCTCTATTTACATTCAACGAGTATATTAAAATAAAACTTTGAATATCCAAAAATATATCAATAATTCATCTGTTGGAAGCGAAAAATAAAACGTCTAACTTAATCTAGCTTGTTTTCAATCTTCCTATTACAATTTCTTTCACAAAACAAAGGTCGAATAGGCCCATCTTAAACCCTGTAAGAATAGTGACGGTACGAGGTACCCCCGGGTAGTCTGCCGCTCGTGGTGGAGCTGTAACTCGAGGAGTATCCACCGGGTCCGTCGCCTCTGGTACGGCTGGACCTCTCCACGTTATACGAGTATCCTCCGGGTCCTCCGGTGGACGAACGGTTCACCGATTCGCTGGAGGCGTACGACTTCGACGTGGGTCTGGAGTAAGGATCGGTGGAGCGGTTGCTTTCCAAGTTAGAGGTATAGGAGTAAGAGTAAAGTTCGTCGGCGGTTCTGCGGCTCCTGTCGGGAGAATCGCGAACCACGTAATGCCTGGGGCTCTGCAGAAAAAGAAGGGGCATGGTCACACTCTGGTCTTTTCGAAAGCGGCTCAGAAGCTGTGGTCAAAGCGTAAGGTGAACCGATAATGTGCTATGCTGAAGGAACAACTCTTGAGTCCGTGACTTCGAAGGTGAAAGAAGCCAAAATCGTTGACAGTGAAGTCTTCGTACTTTAGTATAGTAGACTAGTAGAGTACACAAAAAACTGCTCAAGAAGACGAAAATACTGAGGCTTCTTGTCTTGTCTTTGAGGATTCACAAACACTGCTGGTTTTTTATTCTCCCCACAATGTGGCCACTGAAACCTTCGAAGGAAACTGTTTTGAAGGCTTCACAAGAGAGCAAATAAATTTGAAAGAACAAAGTCTTCAATTTCACCTTATTTTTTGACCACATGAGTTAATCAAAGAAGTTATGGTACATTCTTAATTCTATTAAATCAAACTTGATTTATGATGAAATATTTAGAAGGATTTCAGATACAAACTACATAGTTGGTTTTTTGTATCACTTATACAGGGTGTTCTGTAATGATCACGATGAACGAATGGCAAATGTAGATCGAAAAATGTCGTCGTACCTATTCGAAATAATTTTTTTTTCGAAAACATTAAGGACTGAACGAGAATAAATTCGCTATCACAAAAACGCTTATATCTTTTGAACCACTGGACCGATTTCGAAAATCAAACTCATTTTCGAATCATCTTCTAATTAAAACTGTTTTTACAATAAAAAAACCAAAACTATTTTTTACAAAATTCATGGATTTTTTCTGGTATTCTTCCCATCATGCTTCTTATATTGTTCTCAGTCACTTTCTGGGATGCTGTCTTCCACTTTTGCTTGAATTCCGCTAATGTTTTCGTTGATTTCTTAGTCTTCTTCAATTCTATTTTTACCAGAGCCCAATATCTTTCGATTGTTCTGGACAATTTGTTGGATTGTCCTCTTTGGGAACAAAAACCACCCCATTAGCTTCGTACCATTCCTTGGTGGCCTTGCTGTAGTGGCATGAAGCTAAATCTGTCCAAAAGATTGTTGACACATCGTGCTCACGTAAAAATGGTAGTCGATGTATATCTTCGATTCAACAGAGCCTTGGCCAACGAAAAATTTGCTCCTTTTCCCACAAGTGCAAATTGCTTGCCAAACCAGGAATTTTTTAGGGAAACTTTGCTTGTTTCTTCACGCGAAATTGTTCGTCAACATTTCCACGAGAATCTGCAGTATAAAATTTCTGACCAGGAAGTTGCGAGAAATCAGCCAAGACATAGGTTTCGTCGTCCATCACGCAACAGGAAAAATTTTTCAAGAAATCTTTTTTTGATTTCTTTGCTCTTGATTTCGCTTCTTGATTCTTCACAGCGTTCCTTTCTGCACTTTGTATGTTCTAAGCCCATACAACTCGACTTGATTTTCTGAACGGTTGACTGCGAACAACCCACTATTTGGGCCACTTTCCGTCCTGAAAGGTTAGGATTCTTCTGAAAAAGGCTGATGGCTTTCTTCACTTTTTTTGGGCTATGAAACCCCTTTTTCCTCCCGGTTCCTTCCTTGCCATTAATTGTAAGATCTTCGTTGAAGCGCTTAACAACTCTTGATACCGTTTCCGGACGAACGCGAGCCTCTTTTGCGATTCTTTTGAAGCTCCATTTTTGATTATTTTGAAAAAGTTTCACTATAAATTCTCGTGTTTTCACTTCGCTTGACATTTTGCGACAGAGAATTGGAATATCTATCAAGTAAATGTTCCACATGTTTCTGAAGTTCATAACAAAGCTAACTATGATCAAATTTTGATTTTTTTCTCAATTGGTTCAAGAGATATAGGCGTTTTTGTGATATCGAATTTATTCTCGTTCAGTCCTTATCAAATCAAACCTGATTTACGATGAAATATTTAGAAGGATTTCAGATACAAACTAATACAGAGTGTTCTGTAATGATCTTGTTGAACGAATGACAAATGTAGATCGAAAAGTGTCGTCGTACCTATTCGAAATAATTTTTTTTCGAAATCATTAGTTCATCAAATCTTTCTATTGTATGTCTTTGTGCTGATGCTGGTACAATTTTACACATTCTAATTCATTTTTCCAGTGAAACATTGTTTTATACTAATGAAAATAAGAATTCGAGGTACCAGGTTAGCGAAATTCGTTTTTTAGTGAGCTACAGGGTGTCCCAAGTTCGAGTTTCTGGAGAACTGGACATATTTGAAATCTGAAAATTGGGATTATGATATTGGTCGAAATTCTCTACAGACCTAAAATATTTTCAGAGCCAGAGCACTTCCGGTTATACAGGGAGTGAAAATAAATGTGCTCAAAAAATTTTTTTTTTCAATCTTTCCGTTTCTGATATGATTGAGCATTCGATGCTGAATACATTTCTGTTAAAACCATTGAATTCATTCGAATAGTTTTCAAAATATCGAAAAAAAACCTGAAAAAAGTCAAATATTCATAGTCAGTATTATGTTCATTTTTCTTATTCTGAACATCCCGAGTGTAAACCGTTCTCACAACGTCAAAGTAGAGGAATGTGGAAAGGTCAAGCATTTTTTCAATTTCATGAATATCATCACAGGGTGTTTCAAATTCTGTGTCAAAAACCGTGATCGAAAATCGGCCATAACTTCTGTTTTTCAAATTAGAACCCTATTTTTTCATTATTGCGTTGGATTCTGCGAAGAAAAATAATGATAGCACTCTCAGATGCTCTCGCTCTTAAATTCAGTAATTTCCGAGATATTTGAGCTTTTCTGGATTCATGTTGTACATAGAATCAAATTCATCTAATGTTTTACTTGAGAATATTCTGCGACCATAGAAGATAAATGATCCCATTAATAATTCACAAGTGACAGGTCTAATTATTAGTTGTTACCATGGTTTCATGAAAATATTCATCGAATCTAAACAGATTCGATGAATTTGACTCTACGTACAACATGAATCGAGAAAAGTTAAAATAACTTGGGTACTGAATTTAGAAGCAACAGCATCTTAGAGTGGTATCACTATTTTTCTTCGCAGAATCCAATGCAATCATAAAAAAATAGGGTTCTGATTTGAATAACGAAAGTTATAGCCAATTTTCGATCACAGTTTTTGGCACAAAATTCAAAACACCCTGTAATGATATTCATGAAATTCAAAAGATGCATGACCTTTCCACATTCTTCTACTTTGACGTTGTGAGAACGGTTTACACTCAGTATGTTCAGAATAAGAAAAATGAACATGATACTGACTACGAATATTTTACCTTTTTTCAGGTTTTTGTCGATATTTCGAAAACTATTCGAATGAATACAATGTTTTTAACAGAAATGTATTCAGCATTGAATACTAAATCATATCAGAAACGAAAAGATTGGAAAACAAATTTTTGAGCAAATTTATTTTCACTCCCTGTATAACCGGAAGTGCTCTGGCCCTGAAAATATCTTAGGTTTGTAGATAATTTCGAACAATATCATAATCCCAATTTTCAGATTCCAAATAAGTCCAGTTCTCCAGAAACGTCTAATATGCATTATGCACTAGAACTTGGGACATCCTGTATACGAGGAGAACGTTTCTTCTCCTCAAGTTTTGGAGATCCAGCACTCAAAAATTTAGCCCATCCTTAACAGTGTGTACCATTTTCTAGGTAATCTTTTTTGTTTTTTGCAGACATCAAATTCTGTATTGTTTACCAAAACCAACTAGAAAATGTGATTTATCTTGTTGTTCTCGTGATCATTCTAGGTTATATAGAAACTGAAACAACCTGTACTGTGTGGTTCCTCCAAAATCAAATTGAACTTGTTTTTCGTAAAAATATATATCTGAAAACCTTGAACAGAACAATGTTGCAGATTTTTCATGACTTATTTCATAAACACTCGATATCATCTAAAGTCTACTGGATTTTTTGAGGACATGAACTTGGGCAAAGGAATTGTTAGATATCTTTCGGAAACGGGAGATAAGAAACAAAAACCCAGATGAAATGATGAAGTTTTTATTGAATAGTGGAAAAATTAAATGTAAAATATAAAAGTACACACACAACAAGCATAAATGCAAGCCTTCACTAAAAAGCAAGAATCACCAACTAATTCTCTTTCAAATCTACGAGGTCCTGTATGAATACTGTGACAAAATGGCGCAAGCGCTGGGTATTTATACAGGGCGACTGGTGACGTAAGGGACAACGGCTAAGTGGAGATAGAGGACCTCAAACCTTAATATGATATGTTTTTCGCTTATATTTTATATTTTTGTTCATACAGGCATTCTCTGTCAGCATAAGAAAAAAAAATTGAAAAAAATTGCTGGCCCGTACTCAAAAATTTCAATTTACATGTCAAGTGAGAAATATCACACGGTATATGAGATGAAATGAAATCAAATAGAAATTTGGAAAGAGGGAAAAAAACTGATGAAATATCTGTTTTTTGTTTGAATGGCACAAATTTTCTTTCGTTTCTATGATATGTTGAAGTAAGAATATTACAATATTTTTATATTCAAATCATGAAAAATAATATTCTTGATAAAACAAAAACAGAGGTGAACGGCTCTCATTTCGAACATTTGCTTACTTGATTTTTTTATGAATTATATTTGCGACTTTTTCTATTTTTGTGTTTGAGTATCCAACTCTTTCATCACCCCATCTACAACAAATTTTATTTTGAAATTTTATATGGCATCGAAATATTAATTGATAGAAATAGATTTCAAGATTTGAAGGAATATTTTGATGCCAGGCTCATTCTAGCGCCTCGAATTCAAGGTTCTTTCTATCAGTAGTACTAATTTTCATGATTTGAATATAAAAATATTGTAATATTCTTACTTCAACATATCATAGAAACGAAAGAAAATTTGTGCCATTCAAACAAAAAACAGATATTTC
Organism: Adalia decempunctata; assembly: GCA_951802165.1. Classification (NCBI taxonomy): domain Eukaryota; kingdom Metazoa; phylum Arthropoda; class Insecta; order Coleoptera; family Coccinellidae; genus Adalia; species Adalia decempunctata. The sequence continues at coordinate 346,315 of OX637705.1, forward strand.
ATCAGTTTTTTCCCCCTTTTCAAATTTCTATTTGATTTTATTTTATTTCATATACCGTGTGATATTTTTCACTTGACATGTAAATTGAAATTTTTGAGTACGAGCCAGCAATTTTTTCAATTTTTTTTTTCTTATGCTGACAGAGAATGCCTGTATGAACAAACATGTAAAATATCAGCGAAAAACATATCATATTAACGAAGATATGGGAGTTCATAGATTTGGCATTTTTTCATAAATCACCCTATATCTCCGAAACGAATACCCTCATGGGACATTTGAAACCCAAATTCTCATTCAGTTTGAGGTCCTCTATCTCCACTTAGCCGTTGTCCCTTACGTCACCAGTCACCCTGTATATTTTTCGGAAATACGCTGTAAAAATGAAGGTTTTTGTCGGATTTGATCGAGTTATTGTTCAGTGAAATTTGATATATCATTTTCGACCCTAATACTAATTTTATTCTCAGATAGGCAAAGTAAAATCGGAATTCCTGATGATCATCCGCTTGTAGGGCAGGTCGGGGTGTTCGGCGACTTTGTGCAAACGTGGCAACACCGTGTCCATGCTCTCGGAATACGCGTAAGGACTCTCGTTCCTCCTGATCGCCAGCATGACGTTTTCCCTCGTCTGATCCCGCGCCGAGACGTAGGGTTTGGGAGGCTGTGCCAGGATCTTGGGACGGATCTTGGCCTTCTCGCTCGCCAGCAAGATGGACTTTCTCTCCGGTTTTTCGCCGCCGTGCTGAGCTCGTTTCCCGAAGGCGGTCACGGGATCGGGGACGAGTCCTGGTCGTGGAACGAACGGCACCTTTTCCCAGGGGATTTCGCGTTTCTGCAAAGATCCAACTATTAGATGCCATTCATTCCACGCCCGGGCCACTGAAAACCACCACCATAAGCTGGGCCCACAACCTATCCGAGGGAAAGTTCAAGCGGGTGCTGTTTTCGGCCGGTTGAGATTAGGAAAAATTGGAAAGGACCCCGCACTTTTTCTATGGCAAATGGCGTTCCGTCAAATTTTCTAAAATTTTGGTATAATGTAGTACTCGACCTTCTGATCAAAAGTGTCCATGGCCCCAACTCAATCCTATGACTAGTTTTCGAGATATAGGGCGTTGAAGTTGAGAATTACTCACTTTTACTACGCCCGTATCTCGGAACAGAATCGAATGAACTTCAATTTTTCTCAGAAAACATTTCATTACATCCCCAAGGAGCAACCAAATAGAGGAATATGACCGAAAATCATCCATAATTTAATGCATGCCTGATTTTGAAAGAATAAAATAAGTCAGTTTCAGAGCGAGAACGTTCACAAAATGAACTATTACACTAGATATATTGTGGGAGTTTTCTTTCACCATTGTACTTGATATGAAAACATCAATACGACCGAGAGTTTTTATACACTTCCTATGAGCAGATTTTTTTTTAATGTAATATGAAAATTATTTATTTAGGTATGTTATTCTATTCTTATTCCAGCATAACAAAAAATCTGGTCATAGGAAGTGGATAAAAACTCTCAGCCGTATTGATGTTTTTATATCAGGTACAGTGGTGAAAGAAAACTCCCACCTCGTCGGAGTTAATCTTGAAATACAGGGTGATGAAAAAAAAAGGTGGTTTTTGGGTATTTTCGTGAGGTTCAAAGTTCATTTCATGACTGAATCACCCTGTATTTTTTGAAGTCGATGATGATATGTTCTAAAAAAATTAAACAAACCCCTTGAATCAACCCATAAATACAGGGTGTCCATTTAACCCTCCTCGAAAATAGTTTCTATAATAATGGATCACCCAGTATAAATTCTGGGTATTTCAGACGTTTTCGATGTAACAACAATATATCTAGTGTGATAGTTCATTTTGTGAACGTTCTCGCTCTGAAACTAACATATTTTATTCTTTCAAAATCAGGCATGCATTAAATTATGGATGACCCTGTATTCGTAACGATTTTCGGTCATATTCCTCTATATGGTTGCTCCCTGGGGATGTAATGAAATGTTTCTTGAGAAAAATTGAAGTTCATTCGATTCTGTTCCGAGATACGGGCGTAGTAAAAGTGGGTAATTCTCAACTTCAACGCCCTGTATCTCGAAAACTAGTCATAGGATTGAGTTGGGGCCATGGACACTTTTGATCAGAAGGTCGAGTACTACATTATACCAAAATTTTAGAAAATTTCACGGAACGCCATTTGCCATAGAAAAAATGCGGGGTCCTTTAAAGAAAATTAGCAGAAGCTTCCAGATAAGGAACATAGAAATTTTGCCGTTTCTCGGGGTCTGTAGCGATCGTAACGTCGCTTGCGACGCCCAATGGGCGTCAGGATGGGAGCTTCGGAAATTAGAAAATTTGAGGATGTACAGGGTGTCCCAAATTCGATGATCACTGAGAGCATCTCGAGAACCATAAGGGTTAGAGAAAAAATGTTCAAGGACTCCCGATCACTTTTTTCAAAATAATCAATTGCCAGTAAACAGATCCGAGATATCTGAATTGGTTCTCGAGTTACAGGAGGGCGTTTCTGAAAAATTGATGTTTCAAATATTTCGCTATATCTCGTCTCCTGTTGGAGATATCACTAAAATTCCAGAAAGTTTTCTTTTGTAATTTTTATTGCCTATACGCTGCTTTCATCTGATCCGAAAAATTGTTCGCCGTTCAAGTGTTAGAGAGAAAAGTTTGTGTTTTTTGAATGGGACACCCTATATTTTTCATCATTGCTTATTAGCCGCAGATTCACAGAGTATCATCCTGTAACCGGTTTTTCGAAAATTTGAGCCGTTTCAGAGATATTAAGTTTTTTGTCTTCACCCGAATTGGGACAGCCTGTATATAAAGATTTTTCTTTCATTTGCAGATATTTTATTTTCTATTCTATGAAAAACTAATATTAATCGAATAAAATCTTTAATACAAATGAATTCTGAAAAAAAACTACAATGAATGTTCGAATTGTATCTAAAGATTTCTTCTTTTCAAGACCATCATTCGGTTAAAATTATTCACTACACAGTAGACAAATTAGATTTTTAATTAAATGGAATATATTTATTCACAAATGAAGTTTTCCATTTTATAGAATCGAAATTTTCAGGAAATATTGTAATCTTCTATGATATCTCTTTCATTCAAGAAGATCAGTTTATTCAAAAAAGCAAACTAGACAAAAAATAAAAATAAAATATCTCTAAATAAAAGAAAAATCTTTATATACAGGCTGTCCCAATTCAAGTGAAGACGAAAAACTCCATATCTCCGAAACGGAACAGATTTTCGAAAAATCGGTTACAGGATGATACTCTGTGAATCTGCGGCTAAGAAGCAATGATGAAAAATATAGGGTGTCCCATTTAAAAAAAAACTTCTCTCCCTAACACTTGAACGGCGCATAATTTTTCGGATCAGATGAAAGCAACGTATAGGCAATAGAAATTACAAAAGAAAACTTCTTGGAATTTCCGTGATATCTCCAACAGAAAACGAGATATAGCGAAATTTTTGAAACTGCAAATTTTCAGAAACCCCCTGTAACGCGAGAATCAATTCAGATATCTCGGATCTGTTTTCTGGCAATTAATTATTTTGAAAAAAGAGATCGGGAGTCCTTGAACATTTTTTCTCTAAACCTTATGATCATCGAATTTGGGACACCCTGTACGGATGAAGGGGAAAATGAATGAAAAACCTATTAAATGGTTACATGGCGATATCGATTTGGATGGAGCGTTTTGAAGTGGATTACGACGATATTTTCCGGATTTCAGAAGCATTTTGGTGATTCTCTAACAAATTTCGAACGTTGACGCTAGTAAAAAACAGGTAGAACTGATTTCGCTTATTTATGGGTCTTTTTTAGGTTTAAACGATGAAAAATGTTTTCTTCAGATCCCCTTTAAAAAACGAGACTCGGATTTACACTGGACGATGGATTTTCAGAAAGTTATGAACGCATTCCATTAGGCATTTTTTGACAGGTCGACATCAGAAACTGAAAAATCGAGTTTTGTTGTCACGTTTTACGTCGTTTTTCAAAGGTTTGTAATGAAATTCACCGATATTTCGAGGTTTTCGTGAAATTTTGAACTTACTTTTATTTTTGACTTTCAGGTCGTTTTTTTTTCGAGAAAATCGTTTGAAAATATATGACAGTCTGAGGATTGTTTCAGAATCACCTTCTTCCATCATAATTTTTCGAAATTCGGCTTCGTCGAAAGATACAGGGTGTAGAGGGAAACTCAAATATTTTATCTACTCCCATAGAATAATATACAGGGTGGCCATTTGAAAACGAAACAGACGAGATTACAGACGAAATAAATTTTTTCGATAGAAATGCTCGGACAGGGCTATTTTTGTTTCGAGGGGGACAACTTAAGATGTGAGTTACGGACGCATAGCGCTTCAACCCTTGCTACTACAACCCTCACCCCCAATTTTTGAATAGGGAAGATGGGGTGAGTGATACCTCAATTCAAAGGTATTTTTATACTGATTTCAGCACAGTAATTGTTTTTTCATTTTATGCATTAGTTCTCGAAATATTCTCAACTAAGTATTTGAAAATGAAGTGGTGTTTTCATGGCACTTGTAGTGTTTTTTTGTGAAAAATCGACATTTTGAGCTTCAAAACAACCATGACTGTGGCTTGCTTCCTCCAATCCACTGACATAGAAATCTTTAATCAAGATGTCGATTTTTCACAAAAAAACACTACAAGTGCCATGAAAACACCACTTCTTTTCAAATACTTAGTTAAGAAAATTTCGAGAACTAATGCATAAAATGAAAAAACAATTACTGTGCTGAAATCAGTATAAAAATACCTTTGAATTGAGGTATCACTCACCCTATCTTCCCTATTCAAAAATTGGGGGTGGGGGTTGTAGCAGCAAGGTTTGAAGCGCTATGCGTCCGTAACCTACATCTTAAGTTGTCCCCCTCGAAACAGAAATCGACCTGTCCGAGCATTTCTATCGAAAAAATTTATTTCGTCTGTAATCCCGCCTGTTTCTTTTTCAAATGGCCACCCTGTATATCCATTATTCAACTGAATTTGATCTGTGATAGTCTCTATAAACCAATAGTGTGAGGTAATAATAACTCACGCCTATAACTCACTCTAATACAAATAGGAAAAATGTAGCTTACGAAATGAATAAAAAAGTCGAGTCAATGGAAAACTCTATTTCAAACATCAAGGTAACGTTCTCGCCATCCATTTCTACATTTTCTTAGGTCTGAATATCCAAAAATTGCATTCGAAAAACGCGAATTTTTGACGTTTTCTACGGGAGTCGATATCGATTCGATTTTTGACCACAGAGATCGCTTTTGACAACTGTTGTCAATTTTGAAAATGCAGATTAATTCGAATTTCACTGAAGAAGTCGAAGATAAAGTATAGTGTTCATAACACACTTGATGAATTACATCCCTCGCCTGACGGCTCGGGCTGCAAAATTCATCTGCGTGTGTTATGGTTATGACATACCTACATTACCGCTCATTGAACAACATACCTAGGAGCATAGAATAACTGGAGGGAAGGCTTCATACGCTCGACAGATCATTTTGAACTGCCAATAACGGCGGAGGTTAGAGTTTCCTGTGACGCCCGATAGATAACGCTGAGATCCTTTATTCAGTAACATGTCAGATATCTTGTTCTATCGCGCTACAATTGCAAAGAATATAATGTGGCTGTCATTGTTATTGATACATTTATGCTTCTTTTCAATTGAAAATGACCATAAATCATAACATAGACAATATTGATGACATATCATCGCTTTATTCTAATCAACTTTTTATGCGCAATTTTAAGGGAAGTCTGTGATCGGTAATAAATTTGTCAAAACAATATCCTTATCGGAAAAAGCGAACATTCAGGTAAGTATTATTATTATTATACGGGAAAACTGAGGTTTTATCTGTTCTCGTGTATTATACGCAGAATTGTATGGTACCCCGTTTACATTCCCTCTGCTCACACTTAGATTCGGAGCAGGAAACAGATTTTTCTTCCTATATTCAATCTGATCCTTGTAGCCATTTCTTAACACGTGCTATATGCATTATATTGTCGGATTCACGAAAAAAAGTATGTATTGCTTTCTTTCAAAAGAATATATATTATGATATAGTAATAAATGGGACCTAATAAGTAATAACAACGAATAACCATTAAAGATAATTTTATTAAGGATAGCCATGTTGTAGGAACGAACGACGTTGTCGCCATCTCGTGGCCTTGCGGCGAACTGACAAGTTCGGACGTTTTTGGCAGTTCATTTTCGTAGGAGAGCCTTCTCTCCAGTTATTCTATGCTCCTAGAACATACTATTAAATCTTCTTCATAAGTTTTCCAGTTATTCTTGATTTTATCCAATGAGATTCGACATTGCAGTTATGAATATTACGATCATTTTACATCCGATTATTTCAGATCCGAAAATACTTTCTCAGGTGTTGAGTTTCGACGGTTGGTGGAAATGTCCGCGCGCGTAGCAAAAGTATCGAACGAAACCGTTAAAAATACACCGAGCGGCGGAATCGTGTGGGAAAATAGAAAACGACATTTATTTAACGAAAAACGTGCGGCGACGAGTGCGAACCCGGCGAAAATAATTCTCTGATCTAGCCGGGCTAAATTTGGTTGGACGAACGATTTTCCCCAACTGTTAATAAACGGCTCGGTTACGAGAGAACGTGTGCAAAATTGAATATTACCGGTCGTAAAAGTGCATTCCGGTATGTGGGTCCATGTACGAGATCCATCATTTCGATTGGCCCCCTCTCAATTCTATAAAAACTGTAAAAATATCTTTAACTCTTCCATATTTTTGAAACTAACAAAATTTTTATTGAAATGTTTATCAATTTATCAATGTCAGAATTTACTGAATTTTTTTCGAAAATATTGATTTTCCTGACAAGTTGAAAGTATTATTTAACTTCTTTTGTTTCGAAAACGGTAGCAGATACGAAATAATTTGAAGAAATCAAAAAGTTTTTATATGAATCGACAATTTTTTTCACATATTTTTAAACTACCAGTGACGTACCCAAAAAAAGTTCTGGGGGGAAGAAGAGACGTATCACACTGCTTATTTTCACAGGCAATTGGACATGAAAAAATATCGTGCTTGAATGAGTTTCTGCAAGGGAAACCTGTTTGGGTTGGCATGTTAAACGTTTGACAAGTCCACGATCTGTTTACATCGAAGTTATCCATTGATGAATGGAAAAATCGAATAGTTTTAAAGAATGTTCACGATTTATTCGAAATATCGAGTTGCCATCATCACCGAAGAAAAAAGAAATTACGAAATGGCGTTTTTATTCGGAAGCAGCGCACGTGTAGCGGAATAATGCGAATTACACATTTAACTTTCGTAAATATTTGGAGGAGGGACTTCTGTTGGTACGAAACAAGAACAACATGCTTCCAAAAATAAATATATTGCGAAATATTGCGACGCATCTCGAATTTTGCTCCAAAATTTCGGAATTTGGGCAATCCAGATCCAGTTTCGAGTTTATCGACGAATAAATCTGAGGAGAGAATTTGGAAACAGCTTATTTGAACATTTGTAACTCTAGACTGGGGAAAACAGGTGGGAGTCCTCTGGAAAATACCTAAAGTTCACTATTGATATTGAATAACAAAACATATTGCATTCACCTTTGATATGACGGGACAAACTCATTTTCTTACATTTGAAAGTTAATAAAGGAAGTTTTACAAATTAAAATTCATGAAAAGAGCAATATACAGGGTGACCATTTGAAAACGAAATAGACGAAATTACAGACGAAATAAATTTTTTCGATAGAAATGCTCGGACAGGTCGATTTCTGTTTCGAGAGGGACAACTTAAGATGTAGGTTACGGACGCATAGCGCTTCAACCCTTGCTGCTACAACCCCCACCCCCAATTTTTGAATAGGGAAGATGGGGTGAGTGATACCTCATTTGAAAGGTATTTTTATACTGATTTCAGCACAGTAATTGTTTTTTCATTTTATGCATTAGTTCTCGAAATATTCTTAACTAAGTATTTGAAAATGAAGTGGTGTTTTCATGGCACTTGTAGTGTTTTTTTGTGAAAAATCGACATCTTGATTGAAGATTTCTATGTCAGTGGATTGGAGGAAGGAAGGCACAGTCATGGTTGTTTTGAAGCTCAAAATGTCGATTTTTCACAAAAAAACACTACAAGTGCCAGGAAAACACCACTTCATTTTCAAATACCTAGTTAAGAATATTTCGAAAACTAATGCATAAAATGAAAAAACAATTACTGCGATGAAATCAGTATAAAAATACCTTTCAAATGAGGTATCACTCACCCCATCTTCCCTATTCAAAAATTGGGGGTGAGGGTTGTAGTAGCAAGGGTTGAAGCGCTATGCGTGCGTAACCTACATCTTAAGTTGTCCCCCTCGAAACAGAAATCGACCTGTCCGAGCATTTCTATCGAAAAAATTTATTTCGTCTGTAATCTCGTCTGTTTCGTTTTCAAATGGCCACCCTGTATATATTGCAAAATTCCATCTCAATCGAACCTGCAGTTTTGAAATTATCAGGAAAATTTTGACTGATCATATTTACGGAACCCCTGGTCGAATTTTACACATTGACAATCTTAATCAAGGAAATTGAATCCTATCTTGGGAATATCATGTCTTCAGGTTTTTCCATTCGAGAGATGTAGTGTTTACGAACGTCCGGACGGACAGAATTGTATTTGATCACGAATTCGTGATCAGTAAGTCGAACCTAGTTCATTGAGAGTATTCTCTGCTCAAAGTTCGAGAGAACAGACAATATGACGAAAACATATAGCTCTCATTTGTGTGCTAAAAAATCATCTAGATAATTATCACTAGACAGGTGGATCTGAAACTCCTTGCCATATATCAAACCGTCATAATGTAATTACGTTTAAATGGACTTCGTTAAATCATGTCTAGTATGTTCTATTTTCGTAGCCCTGTTCCTGCTGAACTCACAATTACATTTGCCAGAAAATATGCAAATCACAATTGAGTAAAGTAGCTACTATACGTATGCTCATACTTAGGAACCTCTAGTAGTCTAGAAAGAGTTAAGCCTCGAATTCAAATAATTTTATGATCTTTACTAGTGGGTTGCATGCAGCTAAAAACAACAATGAATCAAAAAAGAGTCTTTGAGGAACAATTTTATCACTGTCAACTTATTGCAGCGTCAATATTTTTATTATTTTTCCGTATTGAACTATGCCTTCTTCATGTATAATAGACGTAGAATCATGGTCTTAACCCATGTACATTAACAGGGTGACCAACATGCGATGCAATTGGGTGGAAGCTTAAAAATTTGGAAAGTTATAAGAAAAAACTGATGTGAGTTTCCCGAACTCTTTTTCTGGTGCACATGTTATATTTTGGATGTACAGGGTGAATATGACATTATTACAATTACCAAACTTTCGTGTTGTTAAAGTTATAGATACCAACGAAAAAAATTCTTTAGTATAATGATGATGTCAAAATTCAAAACTAAAATTCAACCCTCTGTTTTGATATCCTGTCTAGTTTTGTTGCTAATCTTTTTGGGGCTCTTTTCTGATTCGGTCCACACAAAAAAGGGGCACACGGATAAAATCAACTTACCGAAGTAGTGTACGTGGAGTAAGAAGGCGTGTAGCGATAGGGCCTTCTGGTCGTGTAAAAATCGGACTCGTAAACCATCGTGTGGCGATTTGTTTTTCAGGGGGATCTTCGGAAATTTGACTGTGGCGACTTGATCGACCTGGGTTTTGAGCGGGACTGCTACGCCGAACGAATTTTCGAGTTTTAAACCGTAGATTTACTGCGCCTCCTCTTAAATCTATTATTGGACCGGTGAGAAATCGAGTGAATCAATTTTTAATTTTAAATTGTTTTGTTTCGAATCTTGCTTGGTTTTCTCGTAGTTTTCGGGATTGGGTCAAGGGGTCTGTATAAACCGTGACACGCTTTTATTCGGCACATTCCACGATTCCACTCTTTGCTGCTGCTGCTAACCCGGCGAGAGGATGGAATACTCTCCTTGTATTTACAGGGCTGAATATCTTCTTTTCTGAAGACGGTTATCACCTCTATTTTACCTTTTCGGCATCCTCACAAAATGGGCAACTTTTCAACGTAATATGCAGAAAAGGTCTAGTGTCTTTTTTTTATACCACGTCAGATAGAATTCAGTACAAAAAAACACTTCCTTCAAAACATGAATTTCAATTTTTTTTTCAGAATCCCTGTATAATATTTCGTGCTATTTTTCATTGCATAAATTGAAGTAACCATTCAGCAATATTGACGGAAAACTGATTCAAAAAGTATTCAATTGTAGCTTCCACAAGAGAGAAAGCATTTTAAGTGTAAATATTCAACATTCTCATAAAACATCAAATATCTCGAAAACTGATCTACTTTCCGTTTTCGTTTGACGTGGTCTTTACGGGACACCCTGTATATCAAGCTCCGATGATTACACTTTTGTGAAACACACCGTTAAAGTTGTATCAACTAATCATTGCCATTTTTCAAGCAGGAGATAAATTAGGCAAAATATACAAAATTTTAGTAACATTGTTATTCGCACGAAAATAATTCTCTTTATTCAAGTGGTATCTAATTATTGTTGAACATATAATTTTTCTTTGAATGCTTTACAGTTTCCTCATAGCTGTACCTAAATAAAAATATAAATCACGATCGAATTATATGGATGAGAAATAGTTCCAATGATTAATTACCTCTGATCGCTGTCGAAACCATTTTAGTTCTGCTAATACAACGCTGAAAATTCGAATTGAAGTACTTTGTCTATGGTACTTTAATCTCACTTCACAGAATACAAATACGCTAAGACGTTTTCTTATTTTTCTTCATGACTAAGACATTTTTGTTTTGGTCCAAAGCACAGAATTGGAGGCAACTCAAATTACACACTTTTTGTTTACATCGCCATCTAACGGGGAGAATATCAAATAAAGTACCTACGAATAAGCTGTAGCGTAACTGTAGCGACACCTAGTGGCCTTACTCAGAAGGAGGGAAAGCATTTCCTGTATAAGTAAAATTTTCATCGATTATTTCAAAGTTTTATTGTATTTTATAATACCCAGACCGTAGACTAATCCATATATGAAGTTTCATAACAATCAGTCCATCCGATCTCGAGATATAAATGTTGTAACCAACATCTTTCTTTTATATATACAGGGTGAGATTCCTCTCATCAAACGAAACACTTTTTTCCTATACCATTTTTCGAAATTCGGTTTGGTTTGGGAGATACAGGGTGTCGAAAATCCATGAAAAAAACACTTTTCTGTTTATATCTTCGGAACCGTTATTTCGAATGAACTGAATTTTGGTTGAGTTTTTACTCTATTCATGGTCCATATTCCTCAATCGAAACCTATTCAATATCTCTACTAGTATAAAAGTTACAGGGTAGTCGACTCATCAATACACGCTAAAACACCATAAAACCACTTCAAGAATAATCTGAATGCGTCTCTGAATTAAATATCATCGAATATTATTCCTTCTCTGGTCTTTAAACGAGTTTACAATGTTGTCACAATATTTATCAACTTTGTCGAGATATTTTGATAATAAAACCCCAGAAATGTGGGAGATAAAATTGAACACCAAGGAGGATTTAATACGCACAGTTTCTAGTGAAAATTCATAGTTACCGATCCATATTGAAGTTAAATGTCGATGAAATACAAAATTCGGATATAAATGATGAATCTCGATACAAACTACTTATTACATTGAAATTAATGAAAAATAATACGATACCTGATAATCTGTGGCGATGTTTCTATCTAAACAACATCCTCTTGGAATTTTATAAACTCGACACGGTTGAAATTACATATATTAATTCACTTCACATAATAATCACATTAGATATTAGAACAATAATTCACTGGTATTCAGAACTTCACATAATGTTTACAGTTTGTTCAGAGACTCTGGTTTGTTATTGTTTATAGTTGGCCTCCAGAGTCCAGATAACCAAAACATACTTCGGTTTTCGCTCTACGCATGCGTGGTAAAATTTGGCGGCAAAGTCGATTTATGATGGAAACGGCAGAATTCATAGATATTCATACCACGGTACACAAATGTATCGTGTTTTATACTGTTTCGTAAAAAATCCTCAACCTCAATGAAAATATCAGCAAGCTGACAACATCTTCTTGAAATTTCTGTGCAAAAATTCACAGAATCGATACAAATTAGATTAGGTTTGCAGAAAAATCGAAGAAGGAACTTATTTTGTTGGAATAAATGTGGCTTTTTAGTTGCAGATATAATCCGATGAAACTAACTGTTTTTGTTGAAATTTTCGTGTTTGCGACATTTTTATTCCGATAAGGTTAGTACTTGAGTATTACCTAAATGTATAAAGTCAATTTCTATCGAGAAATATGAACTTTGAATCAATTCCACAGTATCATTTCAGGGACGTTATTAGCACAATTTTTTTTTCAAATGGCTATATCTTTCTAACAGAGCCGAATTCGGAAAAATGGAAAATGTCAAAGACTCACCCTGTATAGATATCTGATTGCATATTCCTAATCTACGACCTCGAATTAGCGAATACATTAACTTTGGTGGCTATCTGACAAAATGATATTTCGGCAAAATTTCCATATGTTGAAAAATTTCGCGTATTTTGAGAAAAATGCTTCCCCTCCCCTGAGAAAAATTTCTGCGGGCGCCCATGCATACATCTAAGGATCTGAGAAAGCTTAGCGACATAACTGATGCACATTACGTGCATAATATTACGTATTTAAATCGGCACCTAATAATAATTCAAACTAAATCGATATGACTCACTTGATCTACTTCGGAGAGGAGAGGCGTCGTGTAGGTTCAAGGAATCCCTGAGACTTTTCCATATAAGGTAACTCAAAACAAATATGAAAAACTCAAGTTCGAACGTAAGATATTACCTTATTACGTGAGCGTGTCTTTGTAGTTCTACATTCCATGTTTATCTTCCATTCATCAAGTTTTTTCAGCAACATGAATTCGCACTAGGATAACGATCAAGGTCGGGATATTCTCCCACTGGTCATTTCGGGGATTAGTTGGATATTAAGGACTGAACGAGAATAAATTCGTTATCACAAAAACGCTTATATCTTTTGAACCGATTTCGAAAATCAATCTCATTTTCGAATCATCTTCTAATTCTAATGAAAACTGTTTTTACAATAAAGAAACCAGAACTATTTTTTACAAAATTCATGGATTCTTTCTGGAATTCTTCCCATCATGCTTCTTATAGTGTTCTAAGACACTTTCTGGGATGCTGTCTTCCACTTTTGCTTGAATTCCGCTAATGTTTTCGTTGATTTCTTAGTCTTCTTCAATTCTCTTTTCACCAGGGCCCAATATCTTTCGATTGGCCTGAGTTCTGGGCAATTTGGTGGATTGGCCTCTTTGGGTCAAAAACCAGCTCATTAGCTTCGTACCATTCCTTGGTGGCCTTGCTGTAGTGACATTAAGCTAAATCTGGCCAAAAGATTGTTGACACATTGCGCTCACGTAAAAATGGTAAAAGTCGCTTCTTCAAGCATTCCTCGATAGGCTCGATGTATATCTTCGAGTCAACAGAGCCTTGGCCAACGAAAAATTTGCTCCTTTTCCCACAAGTACAAATTGCTTGCCAAACCAGGAATTTTTTAGAAAACTTTGCTTGTTTCTTCACGCCAAATTGTTCGTCAACATTTCCACGAGAATCTGCAGTATAAAATTCCTGACCAGGAAGTTGCGAGAAATCAGCCAAGACATAGGTTTCGTCGTCCATCACGCAACAGAAAAAATTTTTCAAGAAATCTTTTTTAATTTCTTTGCTCTTGATTTCGCTTCTTGATTCTTCACAGCGTTCCTGTCTGGCACTTTCTGCACTTTGTATGTTCTAAGCCCACAACTCGACTTGATTTTCTGAACGGTTGACTGCGAACAACCCACTATTTGGGCCACTTTCCGTCCTGAAAGGTTAGGATTCTTTTGAAAAAGGCTGATGGCTTTCTTCGCTTTTTTGGGCTATGAAACCCCTTTTTCCTCCCGGTTCCTTCCTTGCGGTTAATTGTAAAATCTTCGTTGAAGCGCTTAACAACTCTCGATACCGTTTCCGGACGAACGCGAGCCTCTTTTGCGATTCTTCTGAAGCTCCATTTTTGATTATTTTGAAAAAGTTTCACTATGAATTCTCGTGTTTTCACTTCGCTTGACATTTTGCGACAGAGAATTGAAATATCTATGAAGTAAACTTTCTACATGTTTCTGATGTCCATAACAAAGTATAATCAAATTTTTATTTTTTTTCTCAATTGGTTCAAAAGATATAGGCGTTTTTGTGATTTTCTTAGGATTCAGGGTGCTTCAAAAAGAGTCTAACAATTTTTTCAACCTTCTCGATAACTGGAGAAAGATTGAGTGCGCCCCTGTCGAAACAAGACTTTTCGTAACAATAATAAGTATAATTCTTTGATTGCAGACTGTCATGAATTTCGATTTAACTATATTTCGAGTAATTCTCCATTATTGTTATTAATGATATATTCAATTATCCATTTGGTATAAACGATGTTAAAAACGTAAAATTGGACAGATTTTCTGCACGAAATCCCAAGAAAAATTCACCATCATGGGTATAAAACTTGAAGATTCAACCAATCTAGAAATGATTCGAAAAAACTGTCTATTTTGTTAGCATCGTGAAAATATCGTACAATGAAATTCATAATTTCAACTTTTTTTGTGTGTATGTTCATTCATGTAGCACTTTGTGAAGATCCAGTAAAATATACAACAGCCTACGACAACATAGATTTGCACGAAGTGGTACAGAATGAGAGGCTGCTGAAGAATTACGTCAATTGTTTATTGGACTTGGGAAGATGCACTCCTGATGGAGCCGAACTGAGAAGTGAGTAATTTCCATCAAAGTTACATTCTACACAATAGAATTCAATGAAATTTATTCAGTTTTTGAATGAAAAAAGTAAGCGATTCCAAACTTAAAATTTTTTTTCATGTTTAAAACTCTAAGCTCATTTGATTATAAGTGCATTCTATTTTTATTCATTTCGGTATTTTCTTTAGTTTAGTGTTAATTTCAACACTTTTTTCCCAAATATTTATTCAAATTCATTCTGAAATATCCGATGTAAATGAGGATAAAAGTTTTCGATCATTAAATTGTGTTGTATGCTCTGAATTTTCCCCAGAAAATTTGCCGGATGCCATCGAAAACGACTGCAAGAAATGCACCGAAAAACAGAAGGAAGGGTCCGATTTCATGATGCAATATTTGATCGACAATAAGCCCGAATATTGGAATCAGCTCCAACAAAAATACGACCCCACAGAAAGCTACAGAACCAAATATTTAGAAGCCAAAAAGAGTGCTGTTAATTCCGAAAATTCCAAATAATTAAAATCATCCTTTATTTAGAAATGAAGATGTAATTTGAAGGAAAATAAAGAAATAAATTCTCGAGATCTTTCTATGTTTTGACTTTGGAGCACAGAATACCTAACTACTAGTTTAGTTAGGTATTCTGTATTCTGTGCTTTGGAGTGTTAACTTCGAGTTTATTCAATACTGGCCTCGATTGCGAATTCTTCCATAGAAATAACTTGTCACGCAGAACGGAAACAGAAATACTATGAAACTAACATAGAACTTACAATAAGTTCTATGGAAACTAATCATCAAAATTCATAGAACTTATAGTTCTATGTCAAAAATTTCTGTGTTTCTGTTCTGTGTGACAGGTCATATCTTCATATCTATGGAAACCTGAAAATATCGCTGATCCTCCAACTGAGATGTTTAACCAGTTTTTGATCTGGTAAAATAGCATAACCTATTACCTAGGAAATATTTGATGGATTCAGTCTTGATGGAAATTCATGTTCAATAACAGGTGAATAAAATTCAATTTCCACAAACAATATTTAATTTTGATCCATGAACACCAGAAGAGTTATTCATCAAATAGTCCATTTAAGAGAAATTGGTCATAATTTCAACCACAATTACGAAATTATCCATATCGAGAGTAAAGGATCAAGATTAACACTATTAGAATCACTTGAAATTAACAGATATAATTCTCAAAAAATTTTGTTAAATGACCAAACGGATGTTAATAGATCGCCGTTGTTGAATATCTTCACGTAGATTGGAAAAACCAGCGGCAAAACTCAATAACTTTTATTGCCCCTGTCGGTACTTCTTCTTGTAACTTGTGAATACCATCTAAACAACCCCATGCATACCTGTATATCCTATATAATGGCCTGTTATTATACCACCCAATTCGTTCAAATGTAGAACCTGACGAAGCCTCAGTGAGGCGAAACGATCGTTGTTCAAAATTAAATATTGTTTGTGGAAATTGAATTTTATTCACCTGTTATTACCTAGGAGCATAGAATAATTCTATGCTCCTAGCTATTACTGTAAGTTCTAAGGAAATTATTCATTTTGATGAGTTCAAGCTCTCAAAAACTCACCTTTGCAGACTCCCTGAACATTTAATTCATGTTAGAAAAATAGAATGTTAGTTTGAAGAAAAAAACAAGAAAATGCTTAAGATTCGTATATTTTAGTCGAATGTGCAATACAAAACTTAACCTAAAACATAAAATGTTCATTCTTCTCATACATATCATAGGAGTTTCATCATCTCGTCATTCAAATAGGTAATAATTTTGATATAAATACAACATCTACCAAAATCCCGCGGAATAACCCCCCGGAGGAACGCGATTCCTCTTCTGGGAAGAGTTGCAATCCCTCTCGTCTGCATGCACAATATTGTTGACAGCCTTCTTCGGTGTTTGATCCACGCCGTTCTTCTCGTTCCCGTTCAAAACTTCGTTGCTTGTCACCTCCATTGAAGTCGTCACAACGTTCGAATTTTTTTCTATCGTGACCGATTCGGTCCTTTGGCACATCTTCGTGTCTACGTTATCGATATTTTTGGTTGCTTCTTCTCTCTGCTTGTTTCTGTTGCAAGATTCGTCTGAAAATCCGAATATGTCAGAGATTCCACCGGCCGGTCCCTTCGGTTGGATTTTCCTCACTTTGTCTGTGTATCCTACTGTTATATGAGACATCTGCAAGGAAATGAGGAATTTAGAAAAACAGTTTCATTAGTTTTGTTTCTTTTGTTAGCATTTCATGAAATTATCTGTCCGCGAAATATTGACATATCCCATCTAGATAAAATTCGGTGGTTCGCTGTTAAATAAAAAATAACCATGGAGGAGTAGATCCTCCCTGGACACAAAGATATCTTGGCAACAGCGCATTTCCGCGAAGATCATATATCACGGATTCATTCGATTGAATCATAGAACTTATAGTAACTGCAAGTTCTATGGATTGAATATAAGCACAGAATACCTAACTAGTAGTTAGTACAGTGGCTTTATACAAGACAGTGGCGACAATAGGGTCACAGAACACGTTTTTGCACAAACATGGCGGATATTTGTTCACATTTGAGTGTCGTGCTGTTTGACTCGATATTGAGCTTTGTGTACTATGACATGACAACAAAACAATGAAAATCCGCCATTAGTGGTCGAAAACAGTCCGACCAATCAAAACGTGAACGTCTATTGTCGCCACTGTCCTGTATAAAGCCACTGTAGTAGTTAGGTATTCTGTGATATAAGGTTCCACTCATAGAACTTATATACAGGGTCTTTCACGAGGAACCTCACCCATATTTATACGGGAAACTACTGAACGAATTTTCATGAAATTCAGCACTTATAAGTATTTCACGATGCATGAGCACCTCCGGTTTTTCCGGAAATGACGTCAACTTCCGTTTTTCAAATTAGAACACCATTTTTTTATTGCAGAAATAGATTCCTTAGAAAATTTCAAGTTATTTTGATGTAACATTTTTCAGTTTTGGTTGGAAAATTCTCTCTGAGCGGGAATATTCGAAAAAAAAATCGAAAATAGAGCTCCGCTGAAACAAGAATAACTTCGAGGTTTTTGGATGGAAAATTTTTATTTTTGGGATTTTTCAAGATGTAAGATTGATGTATCCACTTTAAAAATCGAAATCGCGATTCATGATTCAGGGGGTGAAAAAATCGCTTTCAAAGTTAGGGATGACAAAATCGTGAAAAATCTATTTTTTCAAATTAGAACCCCATTTTTTTATGGCAGATATTGAATCTACGTTAAAAAATAATTTGAGTGTATGCATCACACCCTTGCCCTAAAGTGGATATTTTCTGAGTTATTCACAAAAAACTGTTTTTCGTCTTGAATTTTCAGCTATTTCTTTTCCCTTCACGCCAAAAAGATGAAATTTTCAGGAACTGTTACTTAAACCATGTTTAAGATTTTACTACCCTAATGTGCAAGAGAAAAAAGTTACAGGTTGTTCCTAAATAGATGGCGAATTTGGATTCGAATTTGTATCGGAAACCTCTTTATTTCAACTAATCGGCCTTCGGTTTTCTCTCCAGTGATAAATAAATAATTCCTTATGAACCATATGCAAAAACTTACCATGTTTTACATTCTTTTTTTTTTAATGATAGATATCATTAATTACATCTGCCAAATTCCTCTTTATTCAGTAGCATTTTGTGTTTACTATTAATTTGGTGATAATTTGTATTAAGTTATAAAATCGATCACTATGCCTAATTTTACCAATGAAGATTATTTAAATCTCATTCTACTTTATGGAGAATGTAATAAAGTTGTAGATAGAACGATTCGACTGTTCATTGAGAGGTTTCCTGACCGACCCAGACCAACGAGAGATACCATTAACAGAACCATGACAAACTTGAGAAATGTCGGATCTTTCGTCAAGAAAACTATGAAAATTTCATCTTTTTGGCGTGAAGGGAAAAGAAATAGCTGAAAATTCAAGACGAAAAACAGTTTTTTGTGAATAACTCAGAAAATATCCATTTTAGGGCAAGGGTGTGATGCATACTCTCACATTATTTTTTAACGTAGATTCAATATCTGCCATAAAAAAATGGGGTTCTAATTTGAAAAAATTGATTTTTCACGATTTTGTCATCCCTAACTTTTAAAGCGATTTTTTCACCCCCTGTATCATGAATCGCGATTTCGACTTTTGAAGTGGATACATCAATCTTACATCTTGAAAAATCCCAAAAATGAAAATATTCCATCCAAAAACCTCGAAGTTATTCTTGTTTCAGCGGAGCTCTATTTTCGATTTTTTTTTCGAATTTTCCAACCAAAACTGAAAAATGTTACATCAAAATAACTTGAAATTTTCTAAGGAATCTATTTCTGCAATAAAAAAATGGTGTTCTAATTTGAAAAACGGAAGTTGACGTCATTTCCGGAAAAACCGGAGGTGCTCATGCCTTGAAAATATTTTAGATTTCATCAGCATCGTGAAATACTTATAAGTGCTGAATTTAATGAAAATACGTTCAGTAGTTTCCCGTATAAATATGGGTGAGGTTCCTCGTGAAAGACCCTGTATAGTAAATTCTATGGTTCCATCCGAACCATTTCAAATCAGTTTTCCAGTAAACCAGAGTAACCAACTTGACAACAGCGCATTTAAGAAGGTGAATTGAAACCGTATCAGTTGCCATCAAATGATCGGGAAATTGATTCAATCCATTACGCGGATTCTGTATCAGTATGATGACCGCTTTAGCGAAAATAACTAAATTCATCTTTGTGCTTGCATAATTTTGGATATTCTTAGATTTATCTCTGAAAACGGAGGGCATCGAACTTTCTTAATGTCAACAATCTATGGTTTCACAAAGAATCTCATTATTTAATGGCGAATAGTGATTAATCTGTTTACGCTGTCTTAATCGTGGCTCCTTAGAAACTTGAAACATCGTACGTTGAATAATGTAAACAGTCGATTGTTCTTCCCAATATAAATCGTTTATGAATAATGAATACCCAGAAAGATATTTTACAAAGGGAGAGTCATTCAGTTTGGTGAAACCATGACACATAAGACATTTCCTGTCTTATGTGCGTACCTACTAAGTGTGATTAAACTGGTATTAATCATAATCCCCATGCAGTTTCAAAAAGAGTTGGCGATATGTTAATAAATATTGAAAACATCCAAGTATGACTATGCCCTGAAATATTGATTATAAATTTGCTATAAATTTTTCCAGATAGTTTATTTTGCACGACGTAGTAACAATGAAACAAACATTAGCACTTTTCCTTCATAATTTCTGTTTATCTTAGATTGTGTATTATCTGGTATTAACCACACAATGAATATTATTAATTTCCACTGAGCTTACTTGGCGACTAGAATAATCATCAACTGATATGCAAACTGAAAAATAATTCTATCGTGAAAATCGCAAGGAAAACTGCTTGAACCAGTAAAAAAATTTCTCATGTTTCGAAGGTATTAAATTCAAGTTCGACCACAATAATGAAGGAAGAGAAACTCGGATTGTGTCGGAATTCCGCATTTATCACAACTAAAAAGAGGCCGAAGGTCTTCGAGATAATGAAATTAACTGTTAGTCATTCTTCTGGTCTGAAAGATATGGCGTTAGTTGTGAAAGCTTTACTGTTATTGTCCTCATATGACTCAAAAACGATAACATTTCAAATGCTTCAACTGTTATCCGACAGATTTTTCCTTCCTCATGCGTAATTAAAGTTTAACTTAGAGGTTTTGAGCTACAGAGAATTTTCAACCCAGCTGAACTCTTGATCTACATAACTTTATTATCTATGTTACAATATTTTCCTCAGATTCAAAAAACGAAAAATATTATCTGTAGAATTGTTTTTCTTGTAACGATTTATTCTTAGTTAGAGTGGGCAGAATGTTATGTTTGTATAGGGTAGCTTGGAACGGAAATGAGTACAAACATTGAAGTCACATTCTAAATCAATTTTTCTAAATCAAATTTCTTCCATACCAACCACTAAAAGTGTGGATTTTTGCCCACAGCCATAAAATTCCAAACTAATTGTTAAATTCCTTACGTCCAGTTTACGTACCTACCCAACAGGAGGGTGAAATTTTAAGGTTAAGTAGGTAGTAAAAACGGTTTTACTGAATTTATCAGAAATAATGACCCAGTTCTCTGAAAAATGCTATTGTCATTGATAAGAATGCAAATCTGAAAGGACATGTTGGCTCAATTTGTATTTATGCAATGGAATAGGGATGCTCTGCAACAATTTAATCAATTTATGATACTGGACGTTTCTCGCCAAAAATTAAGGAGATTCTATTATTGAAGCAATAATGCATCAATTGTGGCTTTCTTAGCTTTGAAAATTTGTTCAATGTGCAGTAAAAACTGAAAATGTACGTAGCATGGGATGGGTTGTTTCTGAACATCGGCAACAAAAATTAGAAAGCCGATCCAGAACTGAAGAAAACTATCAATGGTGTTTTAAACTGATACCGTATTTCATAAGAATCCTAAAATTCCGCCGGAAATCACTACTCTCAAAATTTCATAAGAAAATCACAAATTGCTCAAGTTTCCAAACGGTATAGGTACTTACTATGACTTCTTTTAGTTTCTGCTTCACACAAACTTATTAACTGGTCGTACACTTGGCAATGCAAATTATATTCCTGGTAGACGATGCAACTCAAGTTTTGTTATTGATTGAACGAAAAACAGTGGATGACTAAGAAATGAATACTTGCAGCTGCTGCGTTGCGTACTTGAAATGCGAGGGATATCGGTTGGAGTTGGTTGGTATGTTTTGTGTTGGTACCACTCCCTTTCCCTTGTGTTTCCTCCTTTGGGGCTTCTCACTCACTCGCACGATTCGAAATTCGAACCGTCGCTGTGCCAGTGCCGTAACTAGCAATTTTTACTACAAAATTCAGTATTTGAGTCCCAGAAATTATGGCTTTCCGGTTTCATCAACTGATTTAAGGCTTTCATCTTTCATTGTGCCGAAATATATGTTTGGGATCCACTTTGAAAATGTCGATAGCCAAAGTAAAACCTGAACTGCCTACCTTTCCATTCACGTTTATCTTTTTTTGATAATTTAGTCGTAGCCGACTTGGCAACAACGCAATTCCACATGACAAAAATGGTAGGCTTAGCGCCCACAGCTTTGCAGCGAAGTGAAATTTTTTCTTCACCTATTTTCAGTTTGCGTTATTAAGTTTGTACCCCAAATTTTTGACTTCTGCATTTAAAAATACACATTGCTGTATGAATGGTTGCTAGATTCATGCAGTGGCGCCACCTAACTCTAACTGAGTTATTTAAGAAGAAGTTATCTTTCCTCAAGGCCATTAACTTCAAACTTTTCACAAAAGGTGGCTACGATAAAGTATATATGTTCTCTATGATCAAGCTACAGAATAAATTTTTTAACTCGTATAGTCAATAGCTCTATGGTTCAACCACAATTTCTTTAGGTTCTTTATGGTTCTAATTCTTGATAAACAAATCTTACAATAAAGTTTCTTAAGAAATGAAACATAGCCCTTGTCACCCCCACAATCCATACGAATCTAATGACACCTCATATGCTAAAATCCATCAAGCTATTCGGACTGTAGAGTGTGTAAAAAAATAGCCCTTGTAACTTTACCGGAAATACCAGTTTTGCTGTACCCATACATTGCCAATTTACTGCATTTTATATGGTAATTCTGAGTAGCAGCAGAGAGAATCCAAAAACAAATGTTTTCAATAGATTCAATCTGAGAAACATAAACTTCTCAATCTCAACTTGTTCAATAAAAAAAATTGATCCAGTCATGTTCATTGAACCTTTTGCTATTGAAAATTGGAGGAGAGTCCAACGATGATGAAAGAAAAACACAAATAACAGATATTTCCTTTATTTCACACAGGGTAAAATGCGTTATATCAAAATATTAAAATTCATCCTAGCAAATATTCAATACAGTCAAATATTTAAGTACATTTATGCACCAAATAATCATAGCAAACATGAACATTTTGCTGATGCTAATTATATCACCGAAAAATAGGAATATGAATATTTGAGAGTACTTGAAGCCTTCAAAGTCTTTGATTATCAAGCCATGATAAAATGCAACGAATAATAATATTCCAAACAATATAACTTAATGAAAAAATCGCACCATCGATTGGGAAATTAAAAATGAGATCGTACAGGTTACCATAAACCTGAAGAAAAACCTCCTGGGGGTACTCTGGCTCTTTTCTGAGACTGGTCGTCAATTTTGGCAGGTAAGTCCTGTTTGTCTTCAACCGGACTTGGTTTATTAGCTGGTTTTTCTACAGTTTTGTTGACACAGGGAATTTCCGTATTGGTCCCTTCTAAAATCGATGAAGCATTACGCCTGTTGTCTTCTTTCCTCACTTCTGGGGCGATGGGTTCCTTTATTCCAAAAATATCGGTGTGGCCACCGCCTGGAGGACGTAGCACTCTGCTTGAATTTTTGGCCTCGGAATCCACACCAACATTGAAACTAGTCGAAGTCATTCTGGACAAAATGAACAAAAATGTGTAATACAAGTCGAACACAAACACGAAACAAATTAAATTGCAACTGTCTTTCCTACGATTTGAATCAGAATCAAAACTGTAACATTCGCTGGTTTTTCCGGTTCAATCCGGTTTCGAATGTGAAGTCTGTTATGAGTAACGGAATGGAATCACCGGCAAATGGGATTGAAGTTATGAATCGTTAAATATTGATCAAATTGTCGAACGACATTCGCGTACAGCGATAATTTTTTATAGATACTCACTTTGACTGATAAGGTTTTTCTCAAAATGGAATAAAGAATAAACTGAGCAAATTATCACTAAGGACAATTCGAACGAACACACACAAAAGAAATATGTTGCTACCAGTTCCAACAAAGAATTCTATCCCTTCTCCTTCAAAATAAAACGAATAAAATAAATTACAAACGTCCACTACCAACGACTAAATTCAGACACACAAATGTCAAAATCTTCGCGCCAATCGCGCTTCGCGGGAGGAATGAACCATCGATTAATAATTAAGGGATGTGCAAATTGCTTATCGATAGCTACTCAACCTTCCCTTTCGTAAGCAATGAAATATGAAAATGGCAACGCAGGTTAAGCACAGAGACTTACCATGATACTTTGAATTTTCCTTATAATCATGATTAATTTCCGGTTTTAAAAGCAATATCCTTCAGCGATTCAGGTTTTAGTTTCGAGATGTGATGATTGCACCATGCTTACGATTGTTATCTGTTGCATGCTGTTCATGAGTAATTTCAGCGATTTTAGTTGGGATATCAAATTTTTTTCAATGATATTTTTGAGTTTTTCTTCTGCTTATCTGAGGGATATACCGTTTCGTCACGATGTATTTATCGAATTTTGAGCCGGAAATGGTCTCAATCTGATCTGGTTCGACTCATCGATGACGAAAATATGTCATGAATTCAATACGGAAATAGGTATTGGTGGGAGAATATAAATAAGTTGTTATTAAATAATCATATATTAATACATAAACAAATTATAAACAATTGAAATTCCACTCAAATTCAACAATGTATATACTTCTTCAAGGATAAAATAAGATTGGATGATCTAAAAAACATTAGTCAAGACACTAAGAATTTATAACAAAAGCACCAAAGCACAAAAATTAATTATTTTCACTACAAAGCAGTTGTTATTATTCGTTAAAAATTATAGTTTACTTTTTATGAGAAGCACACGCTGAAAATTAAATTCGTTTTTCATTTCATCAAGTTCATTCTTAAAAAATTTCAGCAGAATGAAAAATCCACTTCATTAATTTCCAAACACTTCTAAAAAATCATGATGATAAATCGGTGCAACAATCATATTAAATAAATAAAGGAAAATATCATATTTTATATCAGTCCAACTGGAAAAATAATTATCACAGATGACCAAATTCAGTTTTCAACACTATTCGATGTTCCAATCGAACTTCGATCTAGCTGCAGAGCTCGGAAACTAAAGCGGATAGGAAAAAAATGTTCATTTTCTCTAATCGAAGAATGTTAGAACCACATTTGCTTTTACTTCTCCCATGGGTCTAATTTTCAAGATCGTATTGGCGAAAATTGACATTTTGAAAATTATCCACACTAAGTTCTATGTGTAAACATAAATTTTATATTATTGTTCTGTGATTTTGGGTCGGACTTTTTACAGACCATAGAACTTAAGATGATAAGGGTGGGATTAGCAAAATCATTTTTTTCGAGTAGATGACAGAGGCGTACTAAAATCATTTTATCAACCTGAATTTTGTTTTTGATAGGTTTTTTGGAATTATGATCCAAATCTGGTTGTTATTGACGTGTTTTTATATAATTTTCGTTCGAAAAACATGATTAGCATATTTTAAACCAATCAAATTCTATTTTTTTCATAGAGAGCTTGGAATCAAAGCTTTCACCGTTATTCGTCTCTCAAATCAGAAAAAACATGTAAATATCACATCGCTTCAACCTTTATTTTTCCAGATGCTCCAATTCTGTTTTATGTTGGAATTAATCATAATTAATTCAATTCTTTTCAGTCTACCCAGGTTTGAGTCAATCAATCACAACAATCACGAACAAAAAATAAATAAAACCCACCGTTTCCTCGAGCTGCTATCGATAAAATCCATCCGATTGAAAATAAAGAACATTAAAGATTTTAATCTTATTAATACAAACAGTGCTGTTTAATAAAACGAAAAATATATCAAAATAACATTACTGTAATGGTAGAGCTTTCTCCAGGGTGTTTGTTACGTATTCTCCCTCCTCGTTCCCCCCCAACAAACGTTGTGCAAGTGATAAAAAATCGCGATTGAACTTTCACAAAGTTTCAAGAAGACAAGACAAGACCGGTCTGTGATGACGAAGAAGCCTGCGTGCTTACGAAAGTTTGGTATAGCTGGGGGGCGAGAACTTCTTTCGCAGAAATTTGAGTATGTACAAGGGTAGACAGGAAATTAGGGTGATACAAATCACCTTCCAGAAAAAGTCCGTCGTTTTTATGAAGTCGGCATCTGAAACAAAAACGAAAGATTAAAGAGTGTAAAAAACGAATAAGAATTACACATACCGAAGTAATCGTGCATCACGACCAGGGATAAGACGTAAAGGGCGAAAGAAAAGATTTCGGCGAGTATCATGAGGATGTGCCACGTTCTTATGTTGAGGGCCACCATGATCAGTTCCGTCACAATCAATGAGGTGAAACTGATGGCTACGATGTGGATGAATTCATCCTCAAACAGCAACAAGGCCCCATACATTATTACTCCGCCTAGAAGAAAAGAAAGTGAACAAAAAATAAAAGATTAAAAAGAATTAAACTTAAGAAAACATTCATAATAGAAGGAAATAGTCAATTCACCTTGATATATCGATATCAACACCCACATGAAGAAAGTTTTGAAAGAGAGGCTTCTTCCTTTCGCCAACTCCTTGTATAATTCCGGATAAGTCAGAGCAATGTCTGCGCTGACGTCTTGATCGAGTACCAAACTGAAAACCTGAAATATGAAGGAAAATTCACATACAATCGTGTCCAAAATTGAACGTCAAGTACCAATACGCAAGATTATACTTTTTTCCATTATCATTTTTTTAAAATCTATTTCGTGTCGTGTCCAAACTCCCAAAAAACACTTTTCTTATTATACAGGGTGATTACTCTATTCATAGTGCATATTCCTCAATCGGAACCTATTCAATATCTTTACTAGTATAAAAGTTACAGGGTAGTCGACTCATCAATACACGCTAAAACACCATAAAACCACTTTAAAAAGATAAACGGTTCATATTTTCGAAAGAATCGACTATTTTAGAAAATAAAAGTATTCTTATGTTTTTTTTTTAATGAAACGCGTCATTTTCGAGTTATTCCTAATTGTATACGATGAAATTTGAGAAAAAAATCATGAATTTCAAGAATAAACTGGATACTTCCCTGGATGAAATATCATCGAATATTATTTCATCTCTGGTATCTTGACAAGTTAACGATGTTGTCAGAATGTTTATCAACTTCGTCAAGACTAAAATCTCTGTGATGGAAAAACTTTTGATGTAGAGATGTGTAATAATAAAATCCCACAAATGTGAGAGATAAAATTGAATTCAAAGAAGAATGAAATTATGCATTTTAAGCATGTACTTTACTCTTTACTCTTTCATTGTTATTTCCACTGCGATATCGTGCCAACGCACAGTTTCTATTGAAAATTTATTGTTACCAGTCCTTTAGGAAAATATCTATCGAAACAATATTCCTCAATCAAAACTTATTCAATATTATTTCTGGTATAGAAGTTACAGCGTAGTCGAGTCACAAATTCAAGCAAAAATACCCAAAAACCACTTGAAAAAATAAACGGTTCATATTTTCGAAAGAATCAACTATATTAGAAAATAGAAGTTTTCTTATGTTTTTTTTAATGAAACGAGTCATTTTCGAGTTATTCCTAATTATATACGATGAAATTTGAGGAAAAAATCATGAATTTCAAGAATAATCTGGATGCTTCCCTGGATAAAATATCATCGAATATTATTTCATCTCTGGTCTCTTGACAAGTTAACGATGTTGTCAGAATGTTTATCAACTTCGTCAAGACTAAAATCTCTGTGATGCAAAAACTTTTGATGTAGAGATGTGTAATAATAAAATCCCACAAATGTGAGAGATAAAATTGAATTCAAAGAAGAATGAAATTATGCATTTTAAGCATGTACTTTACTCTTTACTCTTTCATTGTTATTTCCACTGCGATATCGTGCCAACGCACAGTTTCTATTGAAAATTTATTGTTACCAGTCCTTTAGGAAAATATCTATCGAAACAATATTCCTCAATCAAAACTTATTCAATATTACTTCTGGTATATAAGTTACAGCGTAGTCGAGTCACAAATTCAAGCAAAAATACCCAAAAACCACTTGAAAAAATAAACGGTTCATATTTTCGAAAGAATCAACTATTTTAGAAAATAGAAGTATTCTTATCTGGATGCTTCCCTGGATAAAATATCATCGAATATTAGAGAGAATGATTAATCGGTATTCAGACGGATTTTCGAATTTCGGAAAAAGTTTTCACCTCGAACGGGAGTCGAACCACGTATCTTTGAATTTCCGGTCCAAGGTGTTAGCCAATTACACCACCGAGGTTACTCATCTTTCCGAAATTCGATGTTAATGATGCCACGCAGACCAATATGTATGCGCGGGTTAGAAGGTTAATAGGTGGGGGGAACACATTCGCTTCCATCAGTCAAAGGATTCCCTCTCTACCCTTCTCCTATGCGTCATCGATATTTTATCGACTTCAGCAGGGATCGGATTTTGGGTCTCCGACCGATGAACAATATAAACCGAAATTTTGTAAACTATTAAATTGGAAGTTATCGTCTGTGAAATATATATATTTCACACATCGAATATTATTTCATCTCTGGTCTCTTAACAAGTTAACAATGTCGTCAGAATGTTTATCAACTTCGTCTAAACTAGAATCTCTATGATGGAAAAACTTTTGATGTAGAGATGTGTAATAATAAAATCACACAAATGTGGGAGATAAAATTGAATTCTAAGAACAATGAAATTATACATTTTATACGCACAGTTTCTATTGATAATTTATTGTTACCAGTCCTTCAGGAAAATATCTATACAAACAATATCCTCTTGGAATTTTAACTCGACACTACACAGTTATTATAACATGAGAGAAATATGGCTTTTTAATGACAGATATAATCGGACAACACTATGTATGTGTTTTTGTTAGGGAATATCGTGTTTGTAACATTCTTATTCAAATAAGGTTAGTGCTTGAGTACTTCCTAAATGTATCACCTAGAAAATGTAATAATCACCTCAATTTCAATCGAAAAATATGAACTTTGAGGTGTTTGCAGAGAATTGTATCATGCACGTATTTGGACCAATTTTTTTTCGAATGGCTATATCTCCTTAACAAAACCGAATTCAGAAAAATGGAAAAGGAAAAAAAAGTTGCTTTTGGCCTCAAGAATACAGTTAAAATATAATTACAAGTGGAAGACTTACTCTGTATCTTCGCAACCGTGAATTTCTCACTCGAATTTCATAGAAAAACATTCCAAACCCAAATTACGATCATTTTAAACTTACCATAACCTCATTCAAACGTGGACCTATATCGAAGGCCGAGTTGGAGCCATCGTTAAGACGGCTGTGGCCGCGGCGTTAGAGGATATAATTCAAAAATGACAGAGAGTCGACTCACCGGAAACATCGTGTAGACGGTGGCGTAACCGACCATCAGGAAGCCCTGATACAGCGACACGGAACTGAGATAGAAGACGGTGCTGAAGACGGCCTGCATGGTGGAGATGATGAGTCCGCGATGGATGACGAACTGGGCCAGGGAGGCGGAACGCTTGTAGGAGCGACGACCGTGCACCAGCAGAAGGCGGGAGAGATGGGAGAATTGGGGGATGCTGAAGTCGCCCGCGAGACTGGCCTGTTTGCCCTCGCGGCCCTCGATGCCGATTCCCGCGTCCGCCTGCTGGATCATGCTCACGTCGTTGCCGCCGTCGCCCACGGCCGCCGTACGTTTGCCCGTGTGCTTCTGGATCAGCTGCACCTGGAAATTTAGCGAGACTTTTTTCTGTTTTCTTAGGCGAAATACTCATTCTTGT
The DNA here is from genome assembly GCA_951802165.1 of Adalia decempunctata. Lineage (NCBI taxonomy): Eukaryota > Metazoa > Arthropoda > Insecta > Coleoptera > Coccinellidae > Adalia > Adalia decempunctata. The sequence continues at coordinate 376,101 of OX637705.1, forward strand.
TTGTGGTTATCATTCTGAACAGATCTTCATTATTTGTGAAAATTTCTTATGGCGAAGAAGGTTAGAATTTCCTGGTCCTCAAGAATTATACGTGAGACCTCTTCATAGTGCTTAAAACTTACATTTGGCAACGCTGTCTAGCGTCAACAACATATTCTTTTCATTCTGTAAATGTTGGTACGAATTCCAAAAACTTTTCAATCAATTCACGTCTTTATAATTTGGAGATTTTAATTACCTTGATAATACACAATTGATCTTTATGTAGTTCTATGATCGTTGAAAACCTCCAAAAAAGTTCTGTGACTTAACCTCTATGCCTTGCTGAGAATCGAGATCTGCGCATGTGCAGACATTTTAAGGATTTGTTGTGGTAAATTCCGATTTGATGTTGAATTTTTTATTTATTGGGGTCATTTATGATTTGGCATCTGTGATCTCGACCCGATAATTTGATTTAGTTTTGTGAGACAATAATTTGATCACCATTTAAAAAAAAAGAGGTATTAATAAATTTGAAAGAATTTAAGCTTTCAATTGAATCCGACCAAATACATAATGATAAGATTACGAATGAAATCTGACTAAAATTAAAAAATTCCTTAGCCATTTTGGATCCGATAAAGTAGTTATAATCTTCGATCAATCTGTGAACTCAGGAACTTCTATGCACTAATTTTCTATAGAAACGGCCCATTATCCAGAAACTCACCCGTCATCTTGAATTTTGATAAAAACAATGAAATTTTGAAGACAATCGCAGAATAATTAACAAAAGTCGTCCGCCATCTTCAATTTTTATAGAAACAGTTAAATTTTGAAGAGAATCGCAAAATAATCACAAAACTCGTCCGCCATCCTCTATCTTGATAAAAACAGTAAAATTTTGAGAAAAATCGCAGAATAATTAACAAAAGTTATCCGCCATCTTGATTTTGGTTATAGAAACAGTAAAATTTCGAGGAGAAACGCAAAATGATCATAAAACTCTTCCGCCATCTTGAATTTCGATGAAAACAATTACATTTTGAAGAGAATCGCAAAATATTCACGGAACTCGTCCGCCATCTTGAATTTTGATAAGAACAATAAAATTTTGAAGAGAATCGCAAAATAATTACAAAACTCGTCTGCCATCTTGAATTTTTATAAAACCAGTAAAATTTTAAAGAGAATAACAAAATAAATACTCGTCCGCCATCATGAATTTTGATAAAAACAGTAAAATTTTGAGGAGAATCACAAATTAATCATAAAACTTGTCAGCCATCCTGTATTTCGATAAAAACAGTAAAATTTCGAAGATAATCCCAAAGCTCGTCCACCATTTTGAATTTTTATGAAAACAGTAAAATTGTGAAGAAAAACGCAAAATAATCACTAAACTCGTCCGCCATCTTGAATTTCAATAAAAACAGTACAATTTGCAAAATAACCATAAAACTCGTCCTCCATCTTGAATTTTTATGAAAAGAGTAAAATTTCAAAGAATCTGAAACGAGAGCTTGAAAATAGACTCAAAATCGCAAAGTAATCATAAAACTCGTCCGCCATCTTGAATTTTTATGAAGAACAGTAAAATTTCGAAAAATCTGAAAAAAGAGCTTGAAAATAAACACAAAATCGCAAAATAATCTAAAACTCCTTCGCTATCTTGAATTTAGATGAAAACAGTAAAATTTCGAAGAATGAGAGAGCTTGAAAATAGACACAAAATCGCAAAATAATCATGAAACTCGTCCGCCATCTTGGATTTTTATAAAATCAGTAAAATTTCGAAGAGTCTGAAAAGAGAGCTTGAAAATAAACACAAAATCGCAAAATAATCACAAAACTCGTTCGCCATCTTGAACTTTGATGAGAATCGCAAAATAATCACAAAACTGATCCGCCATCTTGAATTTTGATAAAAACAGTAAAATTTTGAAGAAAATCGCAAAATAATTACAAAAATCCTCCGTCATCTTGAACTTTGATAAAAACAGTAAAATTTCGAAGAAAATAGCAAAACCCGTCCGCCATCTTGAATTTCGATGAAAAAAATCCCAAAATAATCACTAAACTCGTCCGCTATCTTGAATTTCGATGAAAACAGTAAAATTTCGAAGAAAACCCCAAAATAATCGCAAAACTCGTCCGCCATCTTGAATTTCGACGAAAACAGCACTCACCACTTCCGCTTTCTGCGTAGGCGAGCACCTGCAACACACGACGGCCGGCGCCGCAGTCGCCAATTCCATAAACTCCTGCTGGTAATACGAAAGACACACGTCCAGACTCTCGCCGCTTATCACCAAAGCGCATCCCTGCTTCCTCCTGAAGGCGTTCAGCTCCAAGTGGGCGTCGGTCCTAGTCACCACCCTCTTCAGTATGTGCAATCCTGAAATAAACCGAAAAAAAAAGATTCGTACCGTCGTCGCCAATTTGTAATAAATTACAACCCACCTTGCGACTTGGACACCAGCCTCGAACTCTTGGCGATGCAACAGGCCGTCTCCAGTTTGTCGCCGGTGAGCATCCAGATCTTGATCCCGGCGTTCCTCAACAGTTCCAGGGTGGGCCTCACGTTCTCCTGCAACTTGTCCTCCACTCCCGTCACGCACAGCAGCTCCATCTCCCGCTCCAACGACTCGATCACCTGCGACACCCTGCTCATCCTGTCCGACACGGAGAGGCGGGCCGCGTTGTATCGTTGCTGAAAAAAAAAAGACACAGATGTGTAGTATGTATAAACAACCTGTATATTTCGTACGTAACCTTACACCATCTTAGAAGTGTGACCAACACGCAAAATCAGAGATGTAAGGTTACCACCATTGTCATTTATGTTTATCAACAAGGTCAAGCTCAGTATTTATGCCAAGTTTGAAACCATTACTATTTGAATTCAAACTATGCATACAAACTTGGCTTGGCTTCGACAAAACATTAAACCCGTATGCAGTACGTGAAGCCATATCGGAACACGGCCACAACATGGCCGAGATCGAACAGCTGATCGTACTTGTCAAAATATTCTGTGGTCGAAGGTTTGTTCACGAATTTTCTATATAATTTTCCAAGAAAACTGCCCGACGTCAGAACTCGGAAAGCCAATCGGGGGCAGACCGATTCTTCCTCTTTCGATTCGTATATTGAACTCCCGTCTAGGATGTCTGGGACAAAAGCCTTTCGATAAAAGATGTGGTACATTTTTGCCGTTTTCCATCTGAAAACTAACGTGCTTCCCAATCACGTTGAAAGACGAAATATACCTCGAAAGAAGCACCTGTCCTTCTACTTTCTTTTTCCGTGTCGTTTTTCTCCCCTGCTGTCCTATTCGAGCTAGGACCGTTTTGCCGAACCTACTTTTTGACAATTTCAGCCACGCCCCCTACTATGATCCGGTCCAAAAGTGTAAAATACGTTTAGTTTAGAACTATGTAAGCAATGTGAATTTTGTACCCCCTCATGAATTGATATAATAATAAGCTGAGACCATATCTACCGAATCTATTAGGCAATCCAACGACCTGTCAAATATTTTTTTGAGGTTAGTTGGTGGTCAAACAAACCAAATTTAGCTTTGTTCATGTAGACATTAAAACCGTTTATTTGCTTGAAAAAATGTTTTATGTGGACATTTTTTCGATATTTCTAGTCAATCTTACTCTTAGGAATATCAGACCAGTGAAAATTATTTAAATTAAGTGCATTTTCAATAAAAATGCCATAAATGTGTGCCAAACTTGGATGTGCTAGTCGTTCAAATTATGAGGATTTTCTTGAATATTTTGGAACACCCAGTGTGTGTAACTTGGTGAATTATACACATATTAAGTGACTTATCAGGAAACAAAAGGAAATTGGGTCAGCAGTCATCAAGACTTGACAATATCGAAGATAAGAAACTAAAGTGAATGTGTCTTCGTAGACACCGAAATAAGCAGTATTCAGTTCATGTAAAATGTAAAACTGATGAATATTTAAATTTATATCATATGAAAGGATAAAGAAGTTACAGGTACAGTGCTCTGATTAATATTCCTTCTCCAATACTTTCTCTTCAATCTCTTGGGGCTCCCAATACTAAAAGTTGTAATCATATGATTGAGTGAAATTTTCTTCGTCAGTGATACTTCAGGATACTTTTTGATATTAGAAATCATAAAAACTCACTCGTTCACTCATGAAATGCATAAGATAATAAAATTCCTCATATTTACTGCAAGCCAGCGACCTGTCAGAAAATTTATAGGTTATCTGGAGGCAGGGCGCCACGTGGTTTGGATTGCCTAATAGCGTAGGCCTAATGTCAAACACTCTGTGATCTGAAGCGATGGCTTTCGACGATCTCTCTCTACGCTCTCGCGTCTAACCAGACGCAAGCAAGGTCAAAGCAAGTAAACAACATAACATAACCTGCCATTTTGTATTCCCTGAAGGAGCGTACATTGTATTAACCTGTACGAATAAAGCCCACTGATAAACTGTGAATAAACAACACGTTATACACCAAGAAGTGTTTTATTATTTAACAACTATGGTGTTGTTTAAACAAGTAAAAATGTATAAAGAATATACAACAATTGGAGAAGAGTCTAAGAGTTTATCGATTGTTAGTCAACAGTAACAGCCGGTAGTAAACAGTTCCATTCGATGTGAGTTATCATCTGTGTTCAGTATGGTTAAGAAATAAACCCCTTTGACGACTTTGCATCTACCCCAGCCTGGTACATCACAGTAGAAGAAAGAAAGACTCACCTCGAAGTCCCTGTATTGTTCTTCCGTCAGGGTTTTCTTGGCCACCACCAGGGTCCTCAGGCCGTCTCTCGCCATGTTCCCCACCTCTTCTTCCAGCCAGTCGGTGTACTGGACTATGGAGGTCATCACGATATCGGCCCCTTTCAGGTAGAAGTAGATCATTCCGGTCTGCAAATCCTGCGAAATCAAAGTTAGGTTAGGCCGCTCCTTCTTCATACTCCGATCTGATGTATCTTTCTGATCTGCAGGACTTAAATCCGCAGATGCGGGAGGATGAATCTACCGACCTTCACTATGATGCCCATCCTCTTGGTCTCGCTGGTGAAAGGAAACACCTGAAGGATGGAATAGTTCAAAAATCTCCCGTCGGGCGCCTGCAGCTGGATCGAGGTCAAGTCGCGGTTGTTCAGCCTGAGCCCCACCCCTTTGGTCCAGTTGACCAGGGCTATCTCGTCCGGACTGGAAGCCTGGTAGATCACGTTGTCGTTTTCCGAAGAACGCATGTGCTGATCCGCCTCCACCTCGGTTATCACGGAACCTTCAAGGAAAAAATTCGCTAGGACCTCGATTTATCCATAATATCCTCAATTTTTCACGAAAAATGAAATATAAGACATGGAGAAACCGAAAAAAAAGTTTCACCTCGAGCGGGCTTCGAACCCGCTCCCCTTATTCGCCGGTCAATATCTCTAACCTTCAAGCTATCGAGAATCATCGCAGATTTATGAAAATGATTAAAAACTCACTCAAATCGCTGGCGTCTTCGTCCCCATCGACGTTTTGCTCGTAAACGGGAGTAACGTTGTGACATAAGGCTAAGGCTTGGACCGCATCCACAACCCTGGTATTTTCCATTCTTCTGAACTTGCTACCCATCGTGTTTGTAGCGTTTTCCGTCGACGAATAGGCACTTTTCAATATCATACTGATCTGAAAACGAAGACATAAAAACACGAAATGCCCGAAAAAAAAAACACTCACATCGTCGAAGGTGTCAGCGGCGTAGCTGACGGTACCAAGATGGATCCTTTTCAGCACCATCGAATTTTGAGTCAACGTCCCAGTTTTGTCGGAGAGCAAATAGGAAATCCTTCCCAGTTCTTCGGGAATCGTGGTACATCTGACGGCGGTACCTTTCATGGCTGGATCTTTACCGATGGCGTAGGAATAGTAAGATTTTCCCATGTCGAGATTCACCCTCAAACTGAAAGAAAACCGGAAATTTTTTCAAACAGTCTCCAAGGGGGCAATCTAGGCAAATTTCTAACAAAAACTGCCCAAGACACATGTAATTCGAAAGATAATTAGATATCAGAAGGAATTCATGGACAACAGGTGTATTTTTCTTGAAAATCTAATGGTTTAATCTCATCTCGACTTTACCCCAAAATTATACGGAAAACTACCCAAGATATTTGCATTGAATTGATTTCCAGTGAATTCCCATCGATCTTATGACACTGTTGAAATGTAAACAAGAATAATAATATTCTTCTATGAAATTTGACATATGTTCCGAATTTCTATGATTCTGTTTGTCAGTCATAGACATAGAATCCAAGTATTCTATTAACATAGACCTAGAATACTTTGATTCTAGGTCTATGTCAATGACATAGAATCTATGTATTCAATGGTTACTATGGTGATTGATGGACGTCATTTATCGGCTGTAAAACGAATATTAATCTGAATAATTTTAAGCAATCCTAATAATATTTCTGAATATTGTAAGCCGAATTTTTAAAGTGTAAATAGGGACACTTGAAAAATAATTTATTTTCTTATTGAACGCTCGTAAAGGTGACAACTTGAAACGAAAGGAATTCATGGACAACAGGTGTTATCTCTACTTCACCCCAAGATTTTACGGAACACTACGCAAAATATTTGCATTAAATTAATTTCTCTATTTCAGTATCGTAATGAGTTCATTACAGTACTAAAAACAGTGCTGTAATGAACTCATTACAGCATTGTTTTCAGGTATATTTTTCGTTTTTTTGGTTGTCAGCACTGGCTTCCGCTCCTATCAATTTTCAAAGCACGTCAATTTGGAAATGTCAATTTCGTAACAGTCATCAACTGCCAAGATATAATATAAAAGTCACTAGGATGAGTTTTTCATTGAATTTCAACAGTATTTCACGAAATTTGACTGAAATAGAGAAAATATCGTCTAACACTCGTTGCAGAATGCAATTCCAACACTCATGCGTTCGAAAACTCGCTCCTTCGTCGCTCGTTTTCGAATTTCGCATTCGTATTGGAATAGGAGCCCATTCTGCAACTAGTTTTAGAATATACTATTCCAGTGATTTCCCATCGAATTTTAATGTGACTTCGATCTTATGAGTCTGTTGAAATGTAAACAAGAATAATAATATTCTTCTATGAAATTTGACATATCTTCCGAATTTCTATGATTCCATTTGTCAGTCATAGACATAAAATCTAAATATTCTATGCCATTGACATAGACCTAGAATCAATGTATTCTATGTCAATGACATAGAATACTTAGATTCTATGTCTATGGCATAGAATCTATGTATTCTATGTCAATGGTTACTATGGTGATTGATGGACGTCATTTACCGGCTGTAAACCGAATATTAATCTGAATAATTTTAAGCAATCGTAATAATATTCCTGAATATTGTGAGCTGAATGTTCAAAGTGTAAATAGGTACAGTTGGAGAATGATTTATTTTCTTATTGGACGCTCGTAAAAGTGACAACATGATTCTAAAAGACTAACTGATAACCATTCAATATCCCTCCCACTGAAGTTAATAAAAATTGAAAGAATGATCCGTTAAAAATATCTCACTGACCTGATCGGGATGATGTAAGAGAACAGCAGGACGAACCGGAACATGTATCTGTACCAAGGACCGCTGAATCCTTTCAAGGCCATCATGATCAGCGCCAAACCGATGACGGCGACGAAGAGAAGTTTCGTGATCGTGTTAATCTCGAGATCTAACTGCCCCACTTTAGATCGGGGCTGAGAATTGTTCATTACCGACCTCGTTTCAGGACCTGAAAAAGTTCAAATAAGCGTTTCCCCAAAATCACGGATAAATCCTCACCTGTGTAAATGACGACGCCGAGCGCTTGTCCCGAAGCTATAACGCAATTTGTCCATAAGGTATTTTCTAAATCCAAACTCTCGTCCAAATTCTGAGAGTCCAACTGGAAAAAACGATAAAACAGTGACGATCGACATCGATTAATTCAAAATTTACCCTTGTGAACGTCCCGATGAAGGAGTGAATGTCCCTCTGCGGTTTTTCAGCGTAAATACTGGCGTCCATTTCGAACAATTGATGATCGGCGCCCAGTTTCTGAGTCTGAGGAACCGCCAACCTCAATTTCCAATCCGTCTCTCCGTCCAATTGATCTGTACGGATGAAAACAGCACCACTTCTTTCTGTTGTCCGGAGAAGGATCAAATCGGCTGGTACTCTCTCATCTTTATCCACCATTATTATGTCCCCCACCTCCGATAAATAATTTCAGTAACAAACTAACAATACTCAATTTCATTAAAACAAATCTTTTATTCACACTAATCACCTTCAATTTCGATGCTGGTACAATTTCAAACAGCTTATTCCTATCGTTTATGAGCCGTTTACACTTCTGATTGTTAACTTCTTGATCTCTTTTGTGTCGTCTCAAATCGTCAACCGCTTCCCGACAAATCGTAACTAATAAAACGAAGCACTAAAAAACACATTAGAAATCACGAATCACACAACTCTCTAGAACCTACTCACCAATGGTCCCCAATAAGTGTATAAATATCCAATCCGTATATCAGGAACGAATTGACTGAGGGCCATCAATAAAAAGTACAGATTCAGAAAAAACCTGAATTGCTGAAATAAGACAAGCGGAAGGAAGGTTATGATGTTGTATTTCTGATTCCTTATAGCGTTCGCTGGAAATTGTCCTTGTGTAGGCTTGCCCAGCAAGATAGTGCGAGATCTTAGTTCCCTCGGTCCACAACATCTTTTGAAAACGGAACAGAAACAACTGAAATATGAGCACATTAGTATCGAACACTCTGTGATTCGAAGGTTTGTACCTCCAGATTGATTTGTTAGATGGTTTCAAGATCAAGGGAATGTTTTCCCTTGAAGATTTTGCAATAGTACTCTGGGAATCTGCGTTTTCCATTGTTGTTATTATTCAGGACCATTTACAAATGATGGATTCAATCATTGCTTTTATACGTTTTCATTTCAAATATAGAAATCACATATCGATCGTTTGCAATGTTTTGTTTTCAACAGTAATCGCAAAAACTTTACTAACAGTCTTTTTCACGAAGAACATGAATCACTTTCTGACACTGACATCTGTCAGATGCAGTTATAAACTCGTAAAAATATAAACATTCAATGAAAATTGCTTTTATTTCCGATAAAATAATAAATCATTTTAGTTTCCATCTGAGATTTGAGATTATTATTCAAAATTATTTGTTAAATATTTTTCTTCCTCCGATTAATTTCCTTCGATTTGCCGACAAACATCAAATCAAATCATAAATGTTTTTGCACGCGCATTCGCAAGATCGATTTTTGTATTCCTCTGGAGCCGTATTTACGCGTCACAATATTTCAACAAGAGGTATTGAAAGTTTTGTCATGTATTTCGAAATCTCAGAGTAGATATGCAGGATATGCTTTTTATTTCCTCTTAGGTCGAAATACAATATTTTTGATGCGCTAATGTAGCTTAAGCTGGTTACCCACGTATGCGACAGGTTGACAACGCCCGAGAACCAATCAAATTGCAGCATTCGATACGGATAAGTGTGATGTGATGAAACTTGGAAATATATTTGAAAATTTCACAAAATCTTTAAGAAATTTCAATTTCAACAATTCATCAGATAAACTGACATCTGATGATGACCTCTGAACCAAAGACTATCTGACTATCATCTCGATCGGATATGCAGTTTTCGAAATATTGGGAAAATAATATCACAGAGAGACAGAAATAAATTTGAACATTCAGAAATAATTTAGAACTGCAGTAGGTGCGGGATTTTTCTTAGGATTCAGAAACGCAATAATATTCAGGATTTATAATTGAATCAATATTTAGTGTCATTTTGTGTTCAACTGGAAGTGACATGAAAAGCAAATACTTCAGAAGATGAGACTACAATTAAAATTTCTTGTTCCATTTCCCATAAATCACTAATCAATCTGTTAGATAAATTACCCTGTGTATATCTAATATGTCGAGATATGATCTAGTAAATTGAATATCATGTGACATATTATAACACTAATGTTGAGGTATTGTTCAAAGATTAACAACTCTTGAGTGTTTCACTCTTTCAAATAATCTTTTGTTAAGATAACGTCTAAATGTTTGCAGTAGGAACGACTTCGAATAGGAAATTTTCAACATTATAAGGAGGAAGTGTTTCTATACAAATGTATGACTAATATAGAGTAATTACTCATCATATCACCTTCAAATTTGGGTTTATTTCAACACCATGATACTACTAGCTTGTTCAATATTAAATAGAGAAGGCTTTGTGAGGCAGTATGAAAACTCACCCACAACATCGGCTAGCCCAGGATCTCCCTGTTCTAGACCTATTATTTCTTAACAAGGACTCCATTTCACCTTCATGGCTTCTTGTATTTCCCAATAAAAAGTCAGTTTCTTGGTCTCTATCGTTAAATTCCTGTAATGGATATTCCATACCAAATTGAAATCACATAAAACTACATTTTTTTCGTTTTATACGAAAAATTAACAAGGTGAAAAATTACATGGGGGAAAATGTATCTATCACAGTAATACAAATCCACAATTGTTATTGTAGATGAACAGTTTTATAAAGTACAAAAAATTTTTTCCTCAAGAGGTCTACTTGACAACTCTACGTAAATTAACTATTTTTAGGTTAGGTTTTTCTTCCGTAATTCCGAAATTGAATAAATATATCAATTGATTTCTTTTCAATTTTTCTCGAAATAAGGAAAGTGAGGGGAGTCTTGAAAAGACTTTTTGTTTTTCAATTCTCGCCTATTTCTCTTAAGAAAAAGAATCTTTTTTATGGTTTTGAAAGTTTGATCTGTCATTACATCGATGCTCTTTAGGTTATCTTCTTTTCAAGTTTCTTGAAACTTGTGATATTTTTTTACTGGAGTTATCGACTTAAATTAAGGTAATCACGCTCTTTTTTCGAAATTTGTTACAGTTTAGAATGAAAAAGAATTTCCTTCAATCATTCTGAATAAATATTTTCGAATTTATTCATTAACAAATTATAATTTTTCAGTTGACAAACAGTTAAAATGGCAAAGTCAAAGAATCATACCAATCATAACCAAAGTAAGTTATTTATTTATATAAAATAGTCCTATGATTTATTAATGTTCAACGATTTCTGCAGACAGGAAGGCCCACAGAAATGGTATCAAGAAACCTAAACAACACAGGCATGAATCTACCTTAGGGGTAAGTTGTCTTCTGAATGAATTCTTCTATCTTCATTCTACCTTTAAAGGGCGACAGCATGTTCCAGATCTATCTGTTGATTTAGGGATTTCAAATTGTAGACCAAATTCTTGGCAGACTTTATTTAAAATACTTTTTATGATTTCAGATGGACGCCAAATTCTTGAAAAACCAGAAATTCTCCAAGAAACACAATCTGAGCACAAAACAACAATTGAAACGTGCAGCAGAACGTAAAACAGCCAGAGAAGCTAAAGCTACTAAATAGATTGTTTTATATGTTTTGACAATAAATTAATTAAGTAAACAATCATGTTTATATTTTTCTTACCCGTATTGCGAATAATTAGTGGAGGATAAAGCTGGATCTTAGTATAAAGTGAAAAAAGAATCAACACATTTTTTTGGTAAATAATTCAATAAAATGCATGTCGATACACTTTTTTTTGTCTTATCATTGGAAGATCGGAAAGAAGTATTTATCTGATGACAGAGACTTGAGAGACTTAGGCTCTTTCGATGGTAATGAGTTTTCAAATCGAAGATTTGAATTTACTCTACCTATTAGGTGTTTATTTTTTGTTGCTAAAAGATTGGCCCCCTTCCTAGAGCTATTTGGGTAACTGATAGTTGTCTTTAAATAAGCTATCGTTGATGTGAACATCAATTCAAAAAAAAAATGGATAAATTTCATGAGAAATATCATGCAGAGAAGTAGTTCAAATGACCCAAAATCCTTTTTGTAGTATATAATGAGAATAATTAAATTAATAATATCACTGGATGATAACAGTTACAAAAAAAATATAATACTTCAATAATAAATTTATCACTTTGTAATGTCAGTTATTTTTTTCGATACCAGAGGTGCTAACTTTCTAAATTTAGTATTCGAAACTGCAGAGGACGATTTCACTCTCTTGAGACCCTTAGGGGTGCCTTTTTCAGGAAATTTGAAATAATCTTCCTTCACTTGTCCCCCCAAACCTGTATATACAGTTTCCGTGGTAGATGGTCTAACATTTGAAGAAGACGATGGTGCAGTCTTCTGAGGTTTGAAAATTGACTGAAATAAAATAATGGGTAAATATATGTCTTGAATATTTGAGAAGAATTGAAGCAATTACCTTTTTTTGGTTGATGGCACTTGAATATCTCGCAGTAAATATCGAGGAGTAGTTAGTTTTGGTGTTTAAATATGGTGAATCCGATTCCAGAATATTCATGATGTTTTCAGCCTAAAATTATCGAAAAAAATTATTTGTATTTACTATTTCATGACTCGATTTACCAGAGAAGGTGAATCTTTGGGTTCCACATTGTCACATTTGATTAATTCTAGTTTTCTTCTAGGCAACGGGGCGGGACTTTCCGTTAATATCCTTTGTACACTATTGTTCATTTTCTCAGAATTTCCACCTCTCTGTTCCTCCAGTAAATTATTAAGTTGCTCAATTTTTTGTTTGAAATAATTCTTTTCTTCCTCCCATGAATTTTTACTCGTTTCCAAATCTTTCCTATAAAAATTATGGAAAATTTGCATTACGATCATCTTGATGTTTCCGATACACCCAAATAACTACCAAACTAAATTCAGATAATCATTCAATTTGTTGGAGGAATTAACATAAAAATTCGAGAAAAACTTACCGAAGGACAGAAGTTGTTGATTCTAAATTATTAAAATCTCTCTTGTATTTCATCAGCTCATTTTGTGTGTGTTTTAGTCTATTCTGTAAGACATTAGTCTTGTGCTCCTTATCAATTAATGACCTAAAAATTAAAAGCAATAAAATAAAAAATGAGGCATTAAATAATTTTACTTTTTCAGAGTTGCTGATAGTAATGCCAAAGCTTCTATATTCGTTTCATTTCTCAATATTTCAGTCACCTCGGCCCTGGTACCATGAATTGCAGTTTGAACCTTTTCCACATCTTTTAATGCATTATTCAATCTCGAAACTTCGGATTGTAGTCGGTCAGCTTCCGCTGCCCTCAATTTATACAGTCCCAACTTATCCTTCAAACCATGTATTGTGGAATTATAGGACCTATAAAAAAACTAAACTTGATATTTCTCTTGAAAATAATAGAATTATTTTGACAGAAAATTATACCTTATTTTTTCCTCTAAGCTTGATATCATCTCTTTCAATTGAAGATTCTGAGCTTGCTTCGAATCAGCTGCTTCAGTCGTTTCTCTCAAATCTTTAGTTAGCACCTGAATCCTAAACTTAGCGTTGTCTAATTTAGCTTGTAATGTGCCTACATCGTCTGTAATGTGATCAGTATTTACAAAATTAAAGAACACCCTGTGAATTGATTTCTCCGTAGATCTACAACGGCACTGAGGGCAAGTTTTGGATCTGTAAAATATAGTACATTCATTAAATAAATCTTCAGATCTTATTTAAATTTCAACAGTTACCTTTCGAGCCACTGAATTAGACAACTGTGATGGAACATATGACCGCATTGGTTTAAAACCATGTCGGAATTTTGGGTGAACAAATCGCTACAAATTATACAGTTAATTTCCATTTTGATGTATTTTTTATTCGGATTAAATTGGAATAACTCAGTTTTTGTTCCAATACCATTTGAATTTGTTTGGTTGCTGATTGAATTGAACTACTGTCATCATGACGCAAGCACAGAAGAGAATGACACTACTTTGGACCTATTATGCTAACCAACGCTTGAAAACCTACTATCTTTGTTTTGCAATAAATAACCTCCTCTTGATTATATTAGAAATATTAATGCTGACTCTTTCTTTGAACTGTATGATAACTTTGAATTCGATTGATAAAACCTGCGAGGTGACGGAATTCTGATAAAAACAGCAGAGTCGATTGTTTAGCTTTGAACCACAGAACACTAAAATAAGTCAACATGGCAACAGTGAATGGAGGTCATATTTATGGAAGCCCTGGTCGAATTCCACCCATTAATCACACTCCTTGTTACAAACTGGGGAATTATTCAGAAAAGACAAAGTCTTGATAACAAAATTTATTTTCTCAAGAAATACAATAATACATTTTCACGTAAAAACTGAATCAATATGAATTCACTAAAACGGGAAGTCAGGATGATTGTGGATATTGAATCTGAAAGAAATTAAAAAGATTAAAAGGTAAATATCGGTAGAATTTTTTCATCAGAATCCTGTAAAATTAAATCGACGACAGTATCAAATTATTACCCTTTCATGTCGCACACTCTGCAAGCCTCTCCTTTTTCCAGAGTTTTCAGCAAAGTTACATCGTTTTTATCCAATTCAAAATCGAAAATTTCTATATTTTCCTTTATTCTCTTCGCAGTTACACTTTTAGGAATAGCGGCCACCCCGTTTTGAACCAGAAAACGAAGAATCACTTGGGCAGGACTCTTGGCATGTTTTTTCGCAATCGATATAACATTTTTGTCCTCCAATATTTTTGGAACGTCTATGGTACTGCAAAAACACTCTATTAAATTATCGTTTGCATGAAAATAGGATGGAAAAGTGTGCAACTTACGGGAGTCCCCTCTTTTCGTACATCACGTTGATTGCTGGCGATGCTAGAGGCGAGTAGGCAACCACAGAAATACCGTTCTTCTTACAGAACTCGACCAGCTCGTTATTTTGATGGTACAAATGTATCTCGATCTGTAAATTGGCTGGTTTGATCGTCGCCTTTTCCAATATCTTCGCCACTTGTTTCTTGCTGAAATTCGACAATCCTATGGATTTAGTTTTTCCTAATTTCACCATTTCCTCCATTTTCTGGAAAATAACGATCAGAATTTAACGTATGTTATGAATATTACCATCGTTTAAACAATGAAATTACCTTCCAAACTTCTGTATGATCTGTTGATTCGGTCTGCAGAACGCCAGCTTCGTTTAGAGGAAAATCGCTGTTTTCATCATACTTCACACAAACTGGGAAATGAATCAGGTATAAATCGACATAATCCAAACCCAAATTCTTCAGAGATCTGTCCAAAAACATCTCTACTCTGTAAGAGACGATGAAGAAAAAATTTTAAAATGCAACAACCTGAATCCGGCACTGTCCAAAAATTGCAGCTGTCAGAAAAATGCAGCTGTCAAAAAATTTGACAGATGTCAAAAAATTTGACAGATGTCAAAAAATTTGACAGATGTCAAAAAATTTGACAGATGTCAAAAAATTTGACAGATGTCAAAAAATTTGACAGATGTCAAAATTTTGACAGATTTCAAAAAATTTGACAGCTGTCAAAAATTAATTTCATTCACCTGTCGGGTTGTACCCCGGCCATGGGCAGTTTGGTCGTGATGAACAGCTCCTCCCTCTTCACCAGACCTTTCTTTATCCATTCTCGGACGACTTCTCCGACAACGTCCTCGTTTTTGTACAAATAGGCCGTGTCGAAGTGCCGGTAGCCGCACTCGAACGCGGCATTCATGGCATCCTTCAGTTGCGACGGATCCGTAACCTGAAAAACGAAGAAAAAAGGTCAAAAATGTCGGGGGAGATTTTTTACTGTCGAGTATTTTCTGCACTCACTTGCCATGTTCCCAAACCGATGAGTGGCATTTTGGCGCCATTATTCAAAGTTATTACTTTCGACATGTTTAAAACAGAAGTTGAAGAAATTCGAAAATAAATGTTGGCAACACAGTTTATGTTATTTTGAGCTGGTGAACGAGAACTGATCAATTGGAGGAGTCTATTTAAAGTATATCATAATATTTACGTTTCATAATATGTGGCAATAGCGATAAGATAAATAACTTCCAAAAATTCAATATGAAAGTGATAGGTACTCAACTTTATCTATATCTGATTGTTATCGTTAGTTAAAAAACCTATACATACTCCACTTTAAAAAAAATTTATCGTTATATTTGTTGCACAACATTATGAAAGGGGTTTCAATGTTTTCTGCCTAATTGCATATTTCTTTTTACCTTAATTCGACTATTTATTCTCAATTGAAATACTAAATTTCGACAAAAAAGAATTATATTCTCTCCCTAAACCAAATCTCCTCATCAATTTTGAATCCCCTAACCTTAAAAATGTCCGCCATCTTGAATTAAATGGTTCAGACAAAATGCGTCCGCCATCTTGCATCCGACATCTTGGATTCATGAAGAACTCTACTGCTTTTGGACATCATTTGAATAGAACTAGCGCTCAAAAAGCCACTGATGCATTTTCCACCGGAAAATGAGAAATGGGCCAAAATTCACTTTCAAGATTTCACCCGAATAAAGGCACGAGCAAAACCTTGTAAAAAGTTGATTGAAAACGGATCAAGTTTTTGTCGTTCATGACAGATTGTCAATTTCGCTTACGAACAAATGAGACCGTCACAGTTTTCGTACCAATTTGTCAAAATTGTCGTAAAATGGAGGAACTCTTCCATTCAATCACGAAGGTGTTAGCCCACAACATCGTTGTCCATGTCTATTCGCTGCCCAATTTTTCTATCGAAAGCTTCATCACCTCCCTTATGTGCATAGTTCACGTCTTGTTGATTATGGAAGTCAATTCGCTGGTGTCCCATATCACCGATAAGTCAATTGCTAAATTGAGGAGACAGAGGATAATGAGGGGTGAGTCTACACTAAATTTATTATTTATATTCTTCAAACGAAGTTAAGGGCTTTTGCGCGCTCCCTCAGATTTTGGAAATATTGAATGATTTTATTCACAATATTCTGCTTCGCACAGTTGTTTCGTGACTTACCCTCGACGCTCTATTATAAGTTAGATTAACGTTCCTTTGAAAAATATTGTACGTCCTTCCTACGCCTCATGTCAAATTTGCATATTCATTCCAAAAAAATATTTCCGATCGGCACGGATTCGAACCCCCGATCATCCGGACAGAAGCATAACGTTCTATAGATCGAGTTCACAGAAACTTAGAAAGACAGTACCGTCTTCAGATTAGCTAGGTTATAAGGCTTTCCACTGGTTGGAATTTTTTCAAAGTTAAAACATCGAATCTGTATCTATATCTTTCTGTTTTGCAGATGACAGCAAGCCCAGTTCGAGGGTCTCCCTGCAGAGCGGCGATACTCACGTCAAAATACAGCATCACCTCCGAAAATACTACGAGAATCACTCACCTTTCATACCGCCCAACTATACCGCCAAGAAATTGACCAAGATACCGGAGATGCACAGTTCCGACTACAACTGGATTCCCACCACGGTCGAAGAAGAGAAATATGAAAAGATCGACCAGATCTTATCCGTATCTCCGAGCGATTACATAAAGAAGGACAAGGAAAAGAAGATACACGAGAACGAGCTCAGACATTGCCTAAAATCGCTCACCACCCTCTTGGAATGCAGCGTGGCGTCGAGGATGTCGACCACCAGCCTGGCCAAAAGCATCAGCATCATCAGGGACCACTTGAAAACGGCCAACTCTAACGAGAACGTGGCGGAGAATAAGAAAAAGGCGACGGATAACAACAGGAAAACGACAGAGAGTTTGTTCGATATGATGGAAAGGTCTTTGACGCAGAGCGCGAAAGAAGACGGGGTCACGTCGCAAGGCGACAGGGCCCGCGGGGGTAGCTTGGAAGGAAATTTCTCCGTTTACAGTTCTCCCAGCGATACAAGCGCTGACGTCGATCTAGACTCGCAGTCCAATATTACAGAAGTGAAATAGTGAGCACTCGAATTCGGACCGTTGTAAAATAAAGGATAATTCGTTAGTTTTTCATATTTGAACGTACAAGCACTCATTCCTCTGAATAAACATCCAGTTTGCGTCAGAAATCATATTTAAATATTGATGGCATAAAATTAGCATTTTTACCGTATGGGCTGAATCCGCCTCTGTTCTTCTCCTGCCCATAGAAGTTTCTGTCGGAAGACAGTTAACTGAAGTTGGAATCATAGAACAAAAGCAAATTTTCCGTTTAATGAAATTTCAATAATGCACGTTGGTGAAGATCTTTTCTAGCGTATTCCGCCTCAGATTACAAGTTTTTGAAGACAACTTCTTGTTAGCTAGAGTGCGTAAGCTACAAAAAACGATTGTGGATCCACCATCAGCGATCAAATATTCTATGACTGGCTACCTGTCAAAACATATCGGAAAATGAGGTTTGACAACATTACGAAATCCACAAAAGGACGTTTAGAGTTCATATGTATTATTATTATTCCTCGAAATGGAGCTTATTCGTAATTAACAGTGTACAGATGCATATAAGGTTTCATATAGATTTAACAAACATTGTTTTCTCAGCTTGCGAAAGTACAAAATAAAGTGTTAAAAAGTTTTCATATCAACCCAAACAGCATAATTTATTTTTAACAATATTATACATCTAGAAGCATATTACAATATGGAGCATACATTTTCTAAGGATCTAAACGGTTCGTTACCGAAAGCGATCGATCTTAGGGTACGAGGAGATCCTGAAAGTGAAAATCGTGGTACGAACAATACAGTTTGGCCTCCGTCCTTCCGAAAGCACGCTTGAGGGGTGATGGGGGGAAGAATAAGGATAATAACTGAACACAAAGTATAATTAACGATTTGAACAAAGTTTATGATAAACTAATTCCTTCATCAACTCCATCGAGTAATTAGAAAAATGTAAGCAACCAATATCTAAAGTCGTGTTCTAATATAATAGAGATAAATCTTCTATTGCGAAATTCAATTATACAGCTAATATGTACAATCTCTCCAAACTTCAAATTCACAATGCTGGAAAAGACGAGAACAACTTCACTTTTTATAATTTAGTGTTTAGCGATTTGTACAGTTCGGTTCGCTCGGGACGAAGGGAATGTCTTCGTGCAGGAAGAGGCTTTTTGGAAACATCTCCAAACGATGAAAAATTATGGCAATTCTTGAAAGAAAAGAATATCACAAGAATTAAAATGTTAAGGTTCAAATCCAAAAATTATTCCTGTGAACTATTTTCAATTCCGTCAAATTGAAAATCAACCGAAAATGTGAATTGAACACCCTGTATCGGCTTGACTAGATCGTTTTTGGCACTTTCTGAAATCTAAAAATCAGGTTCTCGGGATAGTAAGCTTCAGACTCTCATAACCTACAAAATTGCGAAAAAATGACATTACGAGACATAACCTCTTTCGAAACAGTCGCAATCACAGACAACCCCTGTGTCTATGGTCACAATGGCGAAATATAGCTGGATTCCGAATCAGGAGTCATAGATTCAAAGAAATTTCCATAAATTTCGTAAGAAAATAGATTACTTTCTCTTCTGACGGCAAAATTTACCCCGAAAATATTTCCAAAAGGTCCCTCCCCGCGTCCTTGACGACCCCAGCGAACGCCCCCTACATTTCGACCGACTTCTTTCCTTTTTCCATACAGAAGGGGGCTCTTACCTTTTTTCAAACTTATCTGTACAAAACGCCTCAATATCCCCCTCTGTGACCTCTCATATTGCCTCCTCCTCCCCTGAAGTTGTTGCCCCTCGGAAACCGGGCGTTGCCTCGACCGCGCCCCCTGTGGTTGAAGTTACCGCCCCCTCGGTTCCCGTAGTTATCCCCACCGAAACCTCCCCTACCCCTGTGCGAGGCTCCGCCCCTATTATTCTGGAACTTGTTTCTCTTGAAATGGTTCCCACCTCCGCCGCCGTAAGGACCGTTATTGAAGGATCCCTGGAAGTGGGGGGGATGGTCGCCCATCCAGTTAGGGGGCGGGACCATCGGAGGGGGCGGCATGCGCTGGAACATGGGCGGAGGTTGGGAGTGGTCCACGTCGTTCCAAAACGGTTCCGAAATCTTGTCCTCCAGCAGGTCGTCTTGGTGCAGGAGGAAATCGTTGAGTTCGTCGTTCATCTGGTCGAGCAGGAAATTTTCCTCGACGTCGTCGGGGAATTCGGGCAGCGGCGGCGGGGGTTCCAGCATCAGAGACATCTCGGGGTTGGGGCCGAAACCGTCCTGGCTGTTGGAGCGGGAGTTGGGGTCGATCGGCGATTGGAGCGACCGGGAATTGCTGTTCGAACCTGAGGAAGAGTAGGGTTAAGGGTTCCGTACGGGTATTCGGTGGTGTTGACTTACCGGTGAAGACTCCGTCCATGACGAGTCGTAGATTGTCCCTCTGGACTTGAGGATGACCGGAGGAGTCTTTCTTGTCGGTGGATTCCTCGTCGCTCAGTTCCATGTCGATGCTCTCCACGTTGTCCTGCGGGAACGACATGCCCAGTTTCTTGTTGTGGTTCGCGCTCGATACCACCGGTATGGGGCAGGCGTTGGGATTCGGGGGCGGCGGTGGCGGAGGCGGCAACTTGAGCTGCTCGCCGATGTCGAAAGGCAGCCTGTAATCCCTGTCCGAGTTCTGCTGTCGATAATCCTTGAAGAAAAATCGAGTCAAGTCGATCACGCGTGGGGCGTGTTCAACGATTTTTACCTGATCCCCCCCGTTCCACCCCTCGTTTTGACCCAACTGATTCGAATTAGAATCGGTGGCCGGCGAACCAATCAAACTTATCAGGTTTCTGTGATCCACGTCCTGCTTCCTCCCCACTAGGTTTCCTGAAAAAGAACGAAAACCTAACCTCACACCGCAAACACGATCAAAAATCGCACGAAAACACCGACAATTAAGATTAATCCTCACCTGTTTCGACCAGACCGGAAGGCATCACCCTGTGGTCGACGTCCGCGGCGCCGCTGCCTGCGGCGTTGTCGTGATACTCGATGGGATCGCCGAACGCCTCCTTCTCGAAAGGGGGCGGGCTCTCGGGCGTGTCCGTGCTGTCCAACGGCGGGGGTTGGGCCCAACTGAGATCGCCCTCCCACGTCTGTAGCTCCTCCTCCGGATTGTACTCGTCGTTGGTGGCGGGCGGGTACGGATTGGCGCCGATGGGCGTGTCGAAGGTGGCCTCGGCGGAGAACAGGGAAGATATGGGGTCGTAGCTGGTGTCCGCGGTCGCGTTGCTGTACGAGGGCGGGTAGTTCGGGTCGGGACCGTACGACACGCTCGCGTCGAAAGACGGTTGGCCTGAAAAATAAAAAAAAGAGTAGAGAAATTAAAAAAAAATTAATCGAGAAAGATGTAACTTACCATAATCTGGCACCGTCTCGCTGTCGTACGGGGTTCCGTAACTTCCGCCGTTGGAGAAACTCGCGTCCTCCTTCCCCCCGAAGGGCGGCATGGGCGGCGGTAAGAGGGGAACGGAATGCGTGCTGGGTGAATAAGAATAGGGCTCAGTCTTCGGGGGCATCGGAGGTTGCAGGATCGCGGAAGAGAGACCGCCGAAATTCGTTTGCGACGTTGCGGAATTGGCGCCGAACAAATCGGGCGCGTTGAAGTTCTGAAAGAAAATCGAATTAACCCTCCGTCGTCCGATCGGGCAACGTCGCCTTACCTGTACATTGAAGGGTAGATTCGATCCGATGAAACTGGTGAAACCGTTCGCCAGAAAGGGGGAGGAGCTTTCGGTGGTGGGGGCCGGCACTGGATTGTAATAGTTGGCGTTGGTGATTTGAATGTTCATCAAATCGATCTCTGTAAATAAATTGATCCTTTCGTACTTTGATCCAATTATGACTTTCTAAAGAGTGCATTTTCCAATATTCGAAATAAAAATTGAAATGATGCAAAGAAATAGTTATTTAATGCCCTAGTATATCACTGAATAAGATGCATGATCAAAATCATCAATCGCTACAATACTATACGAGTTGATTACAACATTTTTCAGACTCTGAATGAGATTACGAAATTCTCTTTCATTGCGAAATTCAATTGAAAAATAAAATTTATAAATTTGACGTGATTACAATGATTCTATGCTCATTTCGAATGACATTTGTGATTTCTTTTTCCTCTATGGAATTGAAAGAGACCACAGATCTTATATCTATGATCGATGGCACAGATTATCTGTCAGTTGAGAAATATATTCAACTTGAAAAATTGGAAGATTATATCAATCTTGCGATACTTGTACCAAATATTATCTCACGCTAGTTGATGCAGGAGCGTTTGAAACTGATAAAGCAGTTTTCTCATCTAAATTACGTATCAAATACCAATAAATTTGAACAAAGTGGTACCTTCATGTGTATCCTTCTAAGTTCAATTGCCAATGAAAAAGATACATAGAATATTTCTATTCAGCTTGCCTACGAAGAACACATTCTGTTCAAAATAATTCCCAACTGACAGATAATCTGTGCCACCGATCACGAATATAAGTTCTGTGTCCTCTTTTAGTCCATAGAGAAAAAACGAATTCACAAATATTCAAATTGCACATAGAATTTGGATCATGTCAAGAATGAAATTCCTATTTTGTTGAATGAATATTTCCAATCGAGAGTTTCGAAATTTCCATTAGGAATTATGGATTTTTGGTAATTGCTTCACTCTGAATGCGACAATCCTGTTTAGTATGATAATCAACATCGATTATACTCTAGCGTGACTCTATTCAATTAGAAATAACGAAACAAACCACAACGCAACTGTCAGGTGTCAAACTTAACAGTGTTGCCAATTCAAATATAAAGAAAACGTCATTTAGATCATGATAAATGCGAAAGAAAATGCATTGCGGAATACATTTTAGTGTTATTGCTAAAACAAACCGAAAGTCATGAAGATGAAGATATAGCAAAGTTTCTAAAGAGCAGAAAGAAGAATCTGTTAATGCGATGATCAAAATATGTTGCAGAAAAGATATAAAAACATTGGATGAAATAATGAAAGCGAATCAGGATACAAATAATATACATGCTTTAACGTACTTGATACCTATAAATTTACAGTGAATACTCTAGTTTACCTTCAGAATTAGGCGACGAACTCTTTTCGCGGACTTTTAATCCAGACGATTTCAATTTCACTGATACGTTTTCCGTTGTTCCTTCATCCAGAGACTCCTCTGGTAATGATTGAAACGCAGCAAAAAATAAATACATTACCAATAAATAAACCTTCAAAGTTTTTCCCAGTAAAAACGAATTTGTTCACAATTAAAACTGAAAATACAGAAAAATCCTACCTTTCTGTATCGGGTCTGTCTTTTGTGGTTCCTGCCCTGCAGCAGTTTGTGGATCTGGCAGATCGATATCGGAATCGGAAGTGGGTGATGGAGCATTAATGTCCGGAGATGGAATCGGACTTGCAAGAGTCGCTTTATGGTCTTCTAATTTCTTTTGAACTGCCTTGACTTTGGTCGCGTATGCTTTATAAGCCTGCAGAAAACGTCCACCGTAAATATAAAAAAACAAGAGATATACAAAGGCTACTTCTCGAATTCACACCGTAAAAAATCAAATGTAGAAAATTTCATCAAAACTCACGTTAGCCACAATTTTAACGTCTTTTCTGTCGTTATCCAACTGACCTTCAGCTTGTTTCAAGACAGATATCAAATTAATCCTATTCTTTATTTCCACCTTGAGGGCGTTAATGTAATCTTCCATCGAGGTAACGTAACTGTCCAAATCCTTTTCAGCATCATCTAGATGAGCACGATCTAAAAATTTCCGGAATCACTCAAATTCACCTTCAAATTACCATTCTCACCTTTCAAAGAGCTATAGAATGATTCAGTCTCAATAATTTTGGGATGAACTTCGTTCAACTTTTTCAGTTTGACATCTGTATCGTTCTCCAGATTCGAACAAACCTTAATTTTATTTATCACATAAGATGCCTGAAATTCATGCGGTTCGTCATTTTTGGGTGCAGTGGGGGTAACGCTGATGAGCCCGCACAAATCAGCTATGAATTCTTCATTATATACCCCACGGTCTTCCCATATCTTGAAGATCCTCTGTATTTTCTGTTTCACCTTGTCATCCCTAAAACAATAGGAACATAATCACACGCTCAAATTCAGTAAACGTTTCACTTACCTGACAAGAGTTGTTGCCTTTTGCAGAGCGGTTCCCCAACTTTCCACATATTCAATCTTTTTCCTCTTTGAGTATTGAATAACATCATTTGCCAAATAGAATAAAATAAGTCTCTGTTCAACTTTAACCCTCTTCAGTACATTCAACCATGAATTAACAATCTTCTTATGATGTTGTCTATTATTTAGGCACCACTGACAGCAATTATTTATGCTGTCTTGAGAATCCTTTAGGGAAGTCAACTTCTTCTCAAACTGGAGAACATTGAAGTCCTCTGAATCTTTAGCACCCATTTTGAATATAAAAAAATTTCACATAGCGAATTATAACGTTTTGAATATCGTCCACAAAAACTAAGGAATATTAACTAATCAATATGTTATAGAAGTATTCTAGGAGACAATCGTTATCAAGACTAAAAATTATGTTTGTTTTCAAACCAGTATGCAATGATTGAGTTGCGATTTTAAATGTATTAATTAAAGCCTCAGATTCGGCACTTTGTAAATTATGATTCACCAATTTTCGTTTTAACTCTACAGTGTGATTTAAATTATCCAATATATACTATTTATCAAATTTAAGTGCCGGATTTAATTCGCCAAATTTTGTTGATGGAAACCATGTTGTTATTCTTATTTTTCACTGAAAATTGTAGAAATGTCATTTCAGCTTATTTTCTGTGGTTTACGGCTATGTTCGAAAATAGACCGTTCTGTGTTCTGTGGTTAGATTGTATCACAGCCGTCTTCATGTCAAGTCGTAAACTGAAATTTGTCAACGCCGTATTCAATTTTCTTAAGTATGATTCGTATGAAAAATATAGTACGTTATTAATTCACCAAGTTTAACATCAAATTCTCCTGAAAATGAAATATTTTGAGGATTTATCAGTCAACTGGTAATGAGTAATTAAATACTTCAGGTGTGATTAAAAAATTTATCATATTAGACCTATAAACTTCAAAAACTACAACAGAATTTTGATAAAAACATAGAATGAGAATTTTATTAATTTCATCATAACACCAGCGAAAAAGCGCCTTTAGATAACATATAAATAAATACCAGAAATATATAATGCCACTTGAATAAAATATATATTAATATAGGTTAAACGGATCACTCAATTACAGGACGCAGACTAATGGCTTGTTTATACGCAATTAGTGAACTAAATTTCAACTAAAAGTAAGTTGCTTTTTTCATATAAACGAGGTATTCAGTAAGTAGCAAATTTACTAAATACGTCGTTCACACGAAGAAATCAACTTAATAACAAGTTGAAATTCAATTGACCGAACGGGTGTAAACAAGGCCTAGTTTACAAAAATTAATTTATTATCTCAGTGTGCTCATCGACGTTCAACTTAGATTCGATGCTTTCAGATAAGAATTTCACCACTCCACCAGCCATTTTAGTTCCATAGTGTCCAGCCCAAAACTGATTATCACTTCCCTTATGATCAAATATAATTCCTTTGATATCATCAGGGTAATCTTCCACCAAAATCTCCACCTACAATTCAGAAATAAACATCGCACCTAGTTATGAAAAAATTTTGACAGATGGCAAAATTTTAGCAGCTGTCAAAGAATTCGTCTATGATCCCGAATCCGGAAACGGGAAATTTTTTTCGAATTATTCGCAAATTTAGTACCTTAGAGCAAAGATTTTTATTAATACATTAACGATTTTTCATGATGTTCAATCAACATAAAAAGGTTCACTTGACTGAATAGTTTATTTTTTACCTTGTACCATCTGTCAGATTTCCGGTAATCTGTGTGATCAACATTTAAGGATTAAAATCATGTAGATTCCAATTATTTTTCTTCCATTGATATTTTCATGAAATAACATGAATAGCTTTGATGCTTAATGTTTAGAAGTATTCGTATAATTCAGAAAAAAATCGATCATTCATCCATGAAAGCCATAATCGTTAATAGGCAATATTAGAAAAAAATTAGTTGATCAATGATTTCATGGATTTGTTCTGTACCTTTTGCCATGAAGTAGCTTCATTTGCTTCGAATTGTACTTCCTTTTTTAGCCCCACAACAATGTTTTTCACAAAAACCGGATACCTTATACCCATTGGCGGGTCGTCATCATCATCATCCTCTCCAGGTCTGTGATAAATAGCAACTTTCAATTCATATCGACCTCCACAATCGAACCGACCAGCATACCATTCACTGACTTGAATGTGAGGTTTATACTTCCTGATTATATATTTTGAAAGTTTGCCTTTCAACTCTATTCTCTGCACTTTTTTACAATATTGAAAGGAAGTTACAAAACAACTTTTAGCTCCATTGAAATCAGATACATTGGTAGGAATCTCATCACAGCCAACTGGAGTATCTTCAATCTTCAGATTATGACCTCCATCACGTAATATCATCCAGTGTAAGAATTTTTCTTGACCACAGTTATTTTTCAGTAAGTTTTTGTCTAGAATACTGTTGTCCAAGCACTTATAACACACATACCAAGGAAGATGCTTAGGGGCTTTTCTGCCATTTCTTTGAAAAATAGTAGACCATAAACTGTGAGTTTTCGTCACATTGTACCATCTCTTACAAACTAAACGGAGATTCCAGATATCTTCGATCGGTAAGAAACTTAGAATGTTAATTATAATTTCTTCTGGAAGATAAACATTTTCCAAACAAAGTCCGTTATCTAGATCGTAATCTGAAAAAATATAATATAAGGACTCTGATAAATCAGCCTGGTTTCTGCTCATATTGGATTCTTTATCATAACTGTAGCTGTAAATGGATCCCATTAGATTTTGCTTCCCAGATGTTCTGAGTAATTTGCATAGATAAAAATGATAATAGTCTATGATGATAAAATGCAAATTAAATTTTATTATTTTTATTTCCCTCGAAAGAGGTCGCCACAGTATTTTCCATAGAGTTTCTTCCACAGAACTGTCACAGAATGACAGAACTCTTCCCATTCACAGACATTGACAAAGAACTGGGGACTTGTGACAAAGCCTAGACCAAAAATAATTTTTCGCAAAGATATTCTACGAAGATCTTTGATTGTGACAAAGACATCTTTGGTTATGTTTTTAAATTACTTGAAAAGTCAATAAATGCCCGTGCATTGTTTGACCCGTGTAATTTTCGTAATTCAATGATCAAGTTGTAAATTAATTGGGGATAAAATTACCAAATATTTCTGAGTGATACTTCATTCTTTGATGTTACGATTTTTGAATAGAAATAAGTGAAAAAATGTTCCTTCTAGTAGGTAATGACAAAACATTCTACCTAACAAAAGAAGGAAAATACACGATCGGAAGACATGTAGGTGATATTATAATCAGGCACAACTTAGTCAGTAGAAAGCACGCAGAGATATTCATTGAGAATAAAGAGGCCTACATTCGAGACTGCCAGTCCAAATTTTTCACGAAACACAACGGAAAAATTTTACTAAAAAACGAACGTCCAGAATTGCGGGATGGCGCGGAAATAACTTTGGGCGAACTCAAATTCACCTTCAAGCAAGTTGACACGTATATTACGTGCTGTACGGGAATCAAGGAACAGGAGGGTGAAGTAATTTCTATTGTGAAAGAACTCGGAGGGGAATATTTGAAAGATTGGAATGATTCTTGTACCCATTTAACAACTTCTGAGATAATGGTTACGTTGAAGGTCTTGCACGCCCTCATGGATAATAGGAAGTTAGTGACTCCGAACTTTTGGAAAGCGTGCCTCGAGAAAATGAAAGAAAATGCATCACAACCTGATCCTTCAGAATTTTATCCACCTCTAGGCGAGAGTATGATACAAGCTAAATATCTGGAATATAACCCGAACAGAAAACATGTATTTGATAACAAAAAGTTTGCCTTCTGGAAGAAGAAGAGACAATTGAGTATGAATTCGATAATTTCAAAAGCAGGCGGAACATCCTTACTCATTCCATCCATAAAAAATAAAACAAACAGTGAAATCTTGGATTTTTTGGACGATTGCATCGTGATGGATCCAGAAGATCCCACTCTAGAGGAAACATATTCTCCTATTTTGGAAGCTTACAAAAAGAGAGGAAGAAGAATTATACCAACTCAAGAAATCGTTCTGTCAATTTTACAATGTTCATGCGAAGAAAATTGTAATCCTCTCTTCGACAGAGCTAAGACTGTTTTCAAAAGGGACACCCAAAAACCTGGTCCGTCCAGAGTTGTTATTGGTGAAACCGAATGTTTTCAGGTGGACTCTGAAATGGAACAGGCGAAAGAAAGCTCAAAACCATCTAGAGTCGTTGTCAGGGAAACTGAATGTTCTCAGGTCTTTTCTGAAATGGAACGGGAACGAAAAAGGCCTAAACCTGGTCCGTCTAGAGTTATCGGAGAAACTCAATTTTCACAGGTTGGCTCTGAAATGGAACGCGAAAGAGGAAGCCAGAAACCAGGACCTTCTAGGGTAGTTGTGGCAGAAACTGAAAGTGATGAGGTTGACTCTCGTAGGGAACGGAAACCTTTCGTTATTCCTTCTTCAATTGATGTGGAGAATTACGTGAATACTCAGAATAAGACGATTGAAACTCAAGATCAGCCATTTTTGAGTCAGTCAAAAGGAAATAAAACTCTCACCCAAGAAGTTGAAGTTGTGAAAACATTCAAGAAGGAATCGGAAACCGTTAGTGGAACTAATGAGAAGAAACCAGGTCAGTTTATTCACTTTTTTATGATTTAATTTGAGGCGAGTCTCAAATTTACGCTGGGAATAATATTTTTGATCTCTTATACAGGGTAAGTCTTTGACTTGTACATATATTTTAACTGAAGATTCTTGAGGCCAAAAGAAACCTTTTTTTCATTTTCCATTTTTCCGAATTCGGCTCTGTAAAAAAGATATAGCCATTTGAAAAAAAACATTGGGCTAAATACGTCCCTGAAATGTTACTGTGGAATTGATTCAAAGTTCATATTTCTCGATAGAAATTGAGTTTATACATTTAGGCCCAATTTAGGGAATACTCAAGTAGTCAAGTACTAACCTTATTGGGATAAAAATGTTGCAAACACGATAATTTCAACAAAAACAGTTAGTTTAATCGGATTATATCTGCAACTAAAAAGCCACATTCATTCCACCAAAATAAGTTCCTTCTTCGATTTTTCTGCAGATTAGTTTGTAAACACTAATGACTTGTTCACATTTTCTTCGAAATTCCCAAACGATATCATGAAGAGAGACTTTTCATTCAGATTTGTTATTAAACAACCTAACCTAATCTATTTTGTATCGATTCTGTGAATGTTGGCACAGAAATTTCAAGAACATGTTGTCAGCTTGTTGATATTTTCATTGAGGTTAAGGATTTGTTACGAAACATAGTATAAATCCACGGATACTCAAACACTTTGAGTATCCGTGGTATAAATATCTATGAATTGTGCCGTTTCCATCATAAATCGACTTTGCCGCCAAATTTTACCACGCATGCGTAGAGCGAAAACCGAAGTATGGTTATCTGGAGGCCAACGTTAAACAATAACAAACCAGAGTCTCTGAACAAACTGTAACATTATGTAAAGTTCTGAATAATTTGAATACATTCAGTGACTTATTGTTCCAATGTGATTATTATGTGAAGTGAATTAATATAATTTCAACCGTGTCGAGTTTATAAAATTCCAAGAGGATGTTGTTTAGATAGAAACATCGCCACAGATTATCAGGTATCGTATTATTTTTCATTAATTTCAATTTAATAAGTAATTTGCATCGAGATTCATCATTCATATCCGAATTTTGTATTTCATCGACATTTAACTCCAATATGACTATGAATTTTCAATAGAAACTGTGCGTATTAAATCCTCCTTGGTGTTCAATTTTATCTCCCACATTTGTGGGATTTTATTATTAAAATATCTCGAAAAAGTTGATAAATATTGTGACAACATTGTAAACTTGTTTAAAGACCAAAGAGGGAATAATATTCGATGATATTTAATTCAGAGACGCATTCAGATTATTCTTGAAATTAATGATTTTTTCGTCGAATTTCTCCGGGTAAAATTGGAAATAACTCGAAAACGACGCGTTTTATTGAAAAAAAGGAATACTTTTAGTTTCTTAAATGATTAATTCTTTCGAATATATGAACCGTTTATCTTTTCAAAGTGGTTTTATGGTGTTTTAGCGTGTATTGATGAGTCGACCACCCTGTAACTTTTATACTAGTAAAGATATTGAACAGGTTTCGATTGAGGAATATGCACCATGAATAGAGTAAAAACTCAACCAAAATTCAGTTCATTCGAAATAACGGTTCCGAAGATATAAACAGAAAAGTGTTTTTTTCATGGATTTTCGACACCCTGTATCTCCCAAACCAAACCGAATTTTGAAAAATGGTATAGGAAAAAAGTGTTTCGTTTGATGAGAGGAATCTACAGTTAAAATATATGTACAAGTCGAAGACTCACCCTGTATACAAACCTTGAACATGGTATTTTTTTGAGTACCTAACTTATTTTTTATAAGTTGGCAATACTTTTTTTCCTTGACAAACGATCTGACAGCTGACAGTTGTTTCGTGTTTATCAAGATCACAGACAAATCTCTGACTCTTCTGTGTCTATGGGCAGGATCTATGATTTGATTTATTTTAAATTATAACAATGATCTTTCCTTTTAGAAAAATAATTGTTAATAACTCAATGAATAACGAAGTTTTATGATCTAGTTTTTCTGAACAATTATGGGATGGATTGAAATTTTGCGTTTCAGGTCCGTTTTTCAAGAGACCAGCTCAGGACCCAATAGCCCCACCTCCCAAAAAAGCGAAAGGAGATCAGAAATCCCTGAAATTGAATCCGTTCAGTATCATGAAATCGAGAATAGGAGAAGAAGGATCAACGTCAAGGAAAGAAGAAGCTTTCAGCAATCCCTTCGAACTGATTCAAGTGAAACAAGACATAAAAAGAGAAGATTCAAACGACGACGTCGTCATAATAGAGGATTCGAACGAGAGCTCGAGAAAAAGAAAAAACGAAGAAAGTGTAGATTCCGCGACCGCCAAGAAACGTACGAAAACGTTTTCGAAGAAGAACAGAAAATTCGTAGAGCTGGCCCCCATAGATTTCTCGAATTTGAATCACACGATCACCAGCGGGGTTTGGATCGAAGCGAGCATGAAAGACGAGATGAGATCGACACCGTCAAATTTGGACGAGGAGGAACAGAAATGGTGCGATAGGTTCAAGAATTCGGTAGTCGTGGTGGTCAAGGATTTGTGGAGAAAAGATAAGGAAAATATCTCGAATATAAGTCTCGGTCAAGGTCCGAGTCAGGTTGGAAATTTCAAGAAGTTCCGGAAAGTGCCAGTGCCCAAATCGGGGCAGGTGGTCCAGTGTTCTTCCAAAATCGTTTTTGGAAATAGGAACTTGGGAGTGGATTACCAAAATTCCGACGACGAGGATAACAGGAATATGTGAATGTTGTTATTTGTTCTGCGTTTTGTTTTGTATAAATTTGAATAAATATTTTTCTATGGTTGCCTCTTAATTTTTTGTGCGAACCCAGTAAATCTCGGAATTTTTCCGGGGACAATTGGAATGATGAAGACTTCGTTATTTTTACTTCTTTGTTGGTTTCAAAAAGATGAAATCTCAGTTCTATCTACATTTTCCTGAAATGGAAAGCTGCTCAGTTCAAGATGGAACCAGCGATGTTAAGAGGAAGTTCTGTGGTTTCAAGTCAGTAAAAATCGTTTTACTGAAAGCACTGACGTTAAGATAGGAGCTTTTTTGAACGCTTGTTCATCTATCTTGTCGATAGATTCGCATTTACCAGTTCAAGGAACCAATCGAAGATATTCTTGTAGAATACCTTTGGAACCGATAGAAGAAAATTTCCACAACTGTCAAATAAATTAACGGTTACTGACTGATGCATAGAGAATGCATCTACCATAGACAAAGATAGAGCATGCTAAAACACATCTTCCACAAAAAAATTTTTTTCGAACACTCTCATCTCTGGAAAATATGAAGGTTTTAATTTGAAGGAAAACCGTTGCTGGGTCATTTTTCGGATTTCTCGAGTCCCAGACGGCATCCCAAAAAATTTGGAAAGTGGTATCTTGTAGAGCTTGCAAAAACACATATTCCACAAGAAAATTTTTTTTCGAACAAGCTCATCTCTGGAAAATATGAAAGTTTTAATTTGAAGGAAAACCGTTGCTGGGTCATTTTTCGGATTTCTCAAGTCCCAGACGGCATCCCAAAAAATTTGGAGAGTGGTATCTTGTGGAGCATGCTAAAACACATCTTCCACAAAAAATTATTTTCGAACACGCTCATCTCTGGAAAATATGCAGGTTTCCAGAGCATTTTCCGGATTTCTCAAGCCCTGATAGCCTCCCAAAAAATTTGGAAAGTGGTATCTTGTAGAGAATCTGAAAACACATCTTCCACAACAAAATTTTTTTCGAACACGATCATCTCTGGAAAATATGAAGGTTTCCAGATCATTTTCCGGATTTCCCAAGCCCTGACGGCATCCCAAAAAATTTGGAAAGCGGTATCTTGTAGAGCATGTAAAAACATATATTCCACAAAAAATTTTTTTTTCGAACACACTTTATTTCAGGAAATATTTATTTTTATTTGACACTCAATATACACTTCTGTCTATGGCATCTACGGCAGTAGCCAGAAACCGTCTATGATATGTGGTCACTGTTGGGTAGAGTTTCAGTTAACCAACTGAAGTGCGGTTCAATTTTATGAAAAATTTACCAAATTTCTGAATGAAAAGTTAAGAGAGCCAATGGACTGTATATAATTATAAATAGTTATTGAAACCCAACACAAATGAAAGGATAAATGCACCCAAATAACAGTTGAAATATTGTCTTACCTATTTAAGCAAAACGGCCAACCAGATCTTGTCGGTTACTCCTATTTCCATGAACAGAGTGATCGAGCTCGACAAACGAACATGAAATGAAGCTGATGACGTGAAAATCCGTTGCTAAAAATGTCAAAGTAGGAACACTTATCTTTGTGGCAGAATAATAACCACGCCACTGGTAAAACAGTCCTTTTCGAACTAAATTCGCACAAACGAATGTTCTTAATTAGATGTAATTCGAATGAATCGAAATCACTAAAATTGTGAATCAAGAAAAACTGAACTTTTCTAAATTCACGAAAGGAAACAGAAGAAATTTAAATAGGCGGTAGCAGATATATTCACGATTAAGGCAATCTGAATGAAGAATATGAGAAATGAAACAAATATGCGACATATGCTCTCCACAGCCGACGATTTCTTCTCGCGCCTACATTACATATGGGATTTCCCCAAGTACGGAGAAATTAAATTAATCCTGAAATGAATGAAAATGAAAAATTCAGAAAAGTTATCTGAACCGTTCACTTGGCGTGAACAGTCACAGAAAGATTGGGATTTTTTTTTCGATTATTCGTTAGAATTTAATACGGTTTTACTTGATTTGGGAAAAAACTTCACGTGTAGCTTGAATACGTAATTCACCGTCTAAATACATAGTTTCATCGTGATCGAACTAGCAGTTTTGAAATTTTCATGAAAACAAAATTATCTCACGGCAATTTTATGAAGCTGTCCTACTAGCGTGAAAAGAATTTTGTCCTTGATGTCCAGCCATTTTCGGAGATATTAGCGTCCGTCAGAGTACAGCCGTATCATTAATGGCAAGGTCAACGTGACTTTATGTTATCGGACTATTGATTTTTGTAGAACTCTATTATATTCCATCAACGGTAGCGATTTGCGGTATCTTCAGGTGCATCAGATTCACGTCTAGCACGTGGCTCGCTTTAATCGAAATATACCAGGACTCTCAAAAACAAAATCGTCCTTTTTTTCATTTTTTTAGATTTTACACACAAATTGTTGTTCTCACTAATCTACCTGCTCCGGTAGACTAGTGGTTAGAGTGACTGGAATTTCGAAATTGCAACCTTATAACCCGCGTTCGAATCCCAACACTGTAATTCAATAATCGAAAAAGTATGGTGCGTACAAGTCCAGAAAGATCAAGTTTGGCAAAAACCGGTCCTTCTCAGGACCCACACCCTGAAGACGGCAGGCGAATGCTTGCCGAAACGTCGGAAACAACAAACCGCATAGATAATGGAAACAGCCCAAATAATTTTTCAACAAATATCCCATTATCGAGAATATCTCGATCACAACTAATCTATAAGTTCAAAAATATGATAAATTTATTCTGAAAAGCACTAACCTAAGATCCAAGAGCATCCACCTTTTAGAAAGATTCACACCGTTTTGGGAAGGAAACAATCAGTCTCCCACCGCGAAAACCCCCATCTTACCAAACTCGAACCATAACCTCAAAACTTTCCGCCATCTTGATTTTTTGGAGTTACCTTTGGACGCAAAGCGACATCCTGTTGTGATAGATGAGGATCCTCGCGAAAAACAGAATTCTTTATTACCTATGGATGACGAGTAGATTGTTGAGACACCCTGTACACGACCAAAATATTTCGCGTGCCTCGAACAGCGTTACGCAATTTCAATCTTAACAGACTTTTCCGATCGGCCTGTATTTTCCCGATGAAATTGCATCGAATTCCGTCCAGCCTTGACCTTCAGAGCGCTCAATCCAATTAGGGCCGAGCTCCTATAAAAGGAGGATGATCGGAAAACGTGATGAAATTGCGTGAAGGTATGGAGACCCAGGTGGAAATGCGCGAAAGTGCTTTCTTAGCGACATCCGGAATGCCGGGAGACTGCAGTCCGCTTTTCACTTGGTCGCCCTTGCCCCCCAGAAGACAGCCCAGTTTCGACCAGAAGGAAAAGGTAAGCTTTATCAGTTCCATTTTTTTTAAAGACGTTTCATCGCGCTCGATTCTATGAAAACTAGAGCGTTTTTCCTTCTGTCAAATATCTGTGATCGCGGTCAATTTAATTTATATTATCGGTCTGTTCTTAATAAATATTTTATATTCACTAGTTTCCATATTTACAAGAAAATTAACCAGTTATTGCTGATTATTTCATTTTATAGTTACCCCATAGCGTTTCTGAAGAAGAACTTTATCCCAACTGTGACGTAAATGTCTGGTTGAGATCTTGCGAGAAAGAAATCATCGAACCTTTGGAAGGATCTGTGAAAGGTATATAAATATTGCCATTTATTTTTCTATGAGATAAAACTACGTACACTCTTTCTATGGGCAGAGAACATTTATTTGTTCGAGTTCTATCCATAGAAATTATAGTAATGTAAGTTCTATAGTTGGAAATAAAACCTCACCATAAATGCATAGAATACATAGTATTCTATGGATCTATGCCTCACCTTTCACCCGAAAAATGATCTCTTTCGATTTGTACAGGAACTATTCCGCCCTGGTTACGAGGATGCTTACTAAGAAATGGTCCTGGTTCTCTCAAAGTTGGTCAAGAATATTTCGAGCATTTATTCGACTGTTCTGCCTTGATTCATAGGTGAGTTGAAGCAAACTTTTCAACTCAAATTGTTAACGATTTTATTATGCCTACACATTGGCGACGTCAGCTTTCGAAGACAGAGGGGGCCGATTTTTTTAGGAGGGGCCCACGGAGGGCCAAAGTAAATAGAAATACAGCGGGAAAATTGGAAGTCTTAGTATATGTCAAAAAATTCTAGGGGGGGGAGAGCAAAACTTTAGTGGTGGCCCTGTAGCCCCCAAAGGTAACGAAATATTCCACTTTTTATTTTTCGATTTTTCATTTTCGAGTTCTGTTCACGAGCTCACACCACTCAAGGTAAGGGTGCTGTCGGCATGGGCGCAGCCAGCTATGGGCAGGGGGGGGCAGCTACCCCCCCTGAAAGAAAAAATTTATTAAATTTGCCTTTTCTTTTTATCCTAAAATTTTACATTTTGAACGACCATGGACGATGACCATGGTTTGCCCTCCCCTGTTCTGTTATGAAGCCTGGCTAAGCCCTTGAATGGGTAGTAGTAAGGCTCTATAAAGATAGGTATGCTAGATAGACCTGGCTCTATGGTTGATTGGGTCCAACCATAGACTCGAAAATTACAGATCCCTTCGAATAAAACGAAATCTGTAATCGAAAGAAATGAAATCTGTAATAGAATGGGCATATTTTCGGAATGAGAGATCTTATGGTGACTTTTTTCGGCATGCTCACATGAAAAACATTGGAAATAGGTTAGGTTCGTGGTGTTAGAATAATGCCGCTGCATCTAATAGTCAAATAATAATATAATAATTTATTGTTTATGTTGGTGTATCACCCCGATAGATGGCGATGAAAATGTTGCGAATCCTGTAATTTTCGAGTCTATGGTTGGACCCAATCAATCATAGAGCCAGGTCTATCTAGCATACCTATCTTTATAGTGCCTTAGTAGTAGATCTTCCAGATTGAAAAACGGCTTTAGATTCACCAGGGATTTCTGGGCGAGGACTCGTGTACAAATATGGTGATAGATTGCCTAAAAGGTGGATAGAGATTCATTTTCCATTTTAGATTCAACATTGCCGACGGAAAAGTGACCTATCAATGCAGATTCTTGAAATCTGACGTATACAAGAAGAACTGGCAGGCTAAAAGAATCGTGGTCACCGAATTCGGGACCAAAGCCGTCGCAGATCCATGCCATACGATATTTGACAGGTAATTATGATCACAGAACATATATATGTCGAAACACAGACCAACTGTCTGTGGTCGAAACATCACTATTCACTATAAAGTTGAATTTTTCCGTTTGAATCAGGGTAGCGGCGATTTTCAATCCGTCATTGGACCAATCCGATAACGCCATGATATCTCTGTATCCGTTCGGCGACGAAATTTACGCTTTCGGGGAAATTCCCATAATCCACAAAATTAACAGCGAAACATTGGAGACGGAAGGAAAAGTGGATATAAGCAGGCACATCTCTATTGTTCACCATACGTCACATCCACACGTTCTTCGTAGTGGTAAGGAAGTTCTATGGATTAGGCCACAGAATTATATATAGCTAATGAGCGCACATAGAAGATCATAATAATGAGTTATTGAAAGATTAACATGCTGAATTTGATTAAAAGGTACAGAAAGTTGGCTGTTTCAGGCGATGTCTACAATTTGGCAATGTCGATGAGTTTAAAAGGACCAATTTTCAATATCGTGAAGTTTCCCAGTACTTCAGGTCAGTGTTATCGAATTCATATAGACGCATAGAAAAGTAGGAATTCTATGCATCTTTGAATTTGAATTTTCGTTGGCCCAGAGAACCATTGAAAAAAATACGATTTCATTTGCAGAAGAGCAAAAAACCTCATTCGAGAAAGCGGAAATTGTCGCTAGCATTCCTTCCAGATGGCCCTTTCATCCGTCATACATGCACACCTTCGGTAAGAAAAAAAGTAATTTAACGCTAAACAAAAACGTGAAATTTAAATTGTTCCTTTCTAGGTATAACCGAAAATTATTTCTTAATAGTCGAACAACCATTGAACGTGGCAGCGACGGCTTTGATTGCGAATAAACTGAGGAAAGAACCACTCGTAGGCTGCTTCAGGTGGTTTCCCGAAGAATATGTAAACAAATAGCGAGCTTTTTCGATGGATTTCGTATAATATGGCCCGATTCTTTTTCAGACACAAATCAATGTCATCTCTAGGAAGACGGGAAAATTATCTCGAAAATTCATCGCGAAATCATTCTTCTATCTGCACATAATCAACCAATATGAGGATTCCGGTCATGTGGTGATCGATATTTGCGTTTATCGAGACCCCTCGATGCTCGATTGTATGTATGTAGAGAATATGAAGGCGAGTTTCTTATTATTTATTTGTTTCACTAGTGCCATGGCGTATTGTGTTTTTGGTGGTCTTAACCATAGAACTCATTGTAAGTTCTATGGAGGATCCTCGAGATTTTCATGTTTCCATAGATATGAGATGTCAAACAGAACCGAAACACAGAAATGTTTGCCGAAATGCCAAATGAACCGGATTTTGACGATTGTTTCAATCGTGAGTTGTCAATTTTCATCTTTCCTCTTCATTTCTTAAATGATTTTCAATTGATGTTCGTGTTATAAATATATTTGCGGAAATTATTGAAGCCTAAATCGCCCATAAATAGTATTTGACATATTATTTCCGTGTTTCTGATCTCTGTGACAGTTCATATCTATGGAATCATGAAAATCTCGCGGATCCTTATAGTTACTATAAGTTCTATGGGTTCCTCCAACTTGAGGTCTGGATTATTTTTTTTTAATTGAATTCAGCGACCTCGAAAACCTATATTTTGATACCAAAGTCGACCATAAGTGAATAGAACCGTAAACGTCATTGCAGTCTATGCATCACGATCCAGACTACGCCAAAATGTTCAGAGGACGACCCGCAAGGTACGTACTTCCGATGGACGCCGACGAAACTAAAGAAGAACCAGCGAAAAATCTCGTTAAATTGGAGGGAACGAAAGCTCAAGCCTTCTACGCCGATAAAGGCGACATTTTGGTCATACCGGAACGTTTGTGCGATTTCGGTTGCGAAACTCCGAGGATCCACTACGAGAACTTCTTAGGTGGGTGATGGCTGGTGCGTTCCAAAGAAGAGTTCTGGCCAACCTCTTATGGAACACCTCATATAACCACAGACCAATATAACGCTTGCATTTTATATTACAGGAAAGCCGTACCGTTTTTTCTACGCAATCAGTTCCGACGTAGATGCCGAGAATCCAGGAACGGTAGTGTTTCAAGTAGCTAAAAATAATTCTCACAAAATCAACACATTGTTTTCAGATCATTAAAATTGATTTACAGAACAAAACGGCGAAGAAATGGTGCGAAGCCAATTGTTATCCCAGTGAACCCATTTTCGTACCATCCCCCGAAGCAGAGGTAAGAAAACATCGGGGGAATCGCATCAGATCGAAATTCTATGTTCATTTCACGGAAGCCGTCTTTATCCACAGAACAATAATATAAGTTCTTCTGTGAAGAAATGACAGATCAGCAAGATCCATAGACCTTAACGTTGTTGCAAGTTCTATGCTCAGATCTGTCATAGAAGCATCATAGCAGGTCGGTGGCGCGGTTGCATCAGTTCTATGATTTTTTCAGTGCGAAGATGACGGCGTGGTGATTTCGGCAATGGTTTGGGGAGGAAATGATGAAAATCACGCTGGTATTATCGTCTTGGACGCCCGAACGTTTACAGAAATCGCGAGAGCCGATTTTCACACACCAAGTCCTGTACCCAAATGCCTGCACGGTTGGTTTCTACATAAGAAAGGCGGTTAAAAAAAGGACCCAAAATATACCATGAGGACATCACATCTGAACATTTTATCAATGAAACATTATGAATACTGTAATTGTATAATTCAATGTACATTTTTGAAAATAAAATTGCGTCGATTATGTGAATAATTAGTCACTCCAAGCGACGATAACGTTGAGGCCGAGTGTTTCCAAGTCCTCCAATGCATTCCTTGAAATGAAAGATCCATCTGGTTTTACCACCATGATGAAAGGTATATGCGAAACGCCGAACCTCATACGGATTTCCCTGAAGAACAACTCGATTAAATTGCACCAAAGATGAATCTACCTAACAGACGGATGAACGGGTGTTCAAAATCTTCACGTTAGTGCTTTTTCAATTTCAAATTTGACTAATTTGGGAGGAATTTAAAGGACCCCGCACTTTTTCTATGGCAAATGGCGTTCCGTCAAATTTTCTAAAATTTTGGTATAATGTAGTACTCGACCTACTGATCAAAAGTGTTCATGGCCCCAACTCAATCCTATGACTAGTTTTCGAGATACAGGGCGTTGAAGTTGAGAATTACCCACTTTTACAACGTTCGTATCTCGGAACAGAATCGAATGAACTTCAATTTTTCTCAAGAAACATTTCATTACATCCCCAAGGAGCAACCATATACAAGAATATGACCGAAAATCGTTACGAATACAGGGTCATCCATAATTTAATGCATGCCCAATTTTGAAAGTATAAAATATGTCAGTTTCAGAGCGAGACCATTCACAAAATGAACTATTACACTAGATATGTTGTTGTTACATCGGAAAAGTCTGAATACCCAGAATTAATACTGGGTGATCCATTATTATAGAAACTATTCTCAAGGAGGGTTAAATGGACACCCTGTATTTGTGGGTGGATTCAAGGTGTTTGTTCAATTTTTTCAGAACATATCATCACGGACTTCAAAGAATACAGAGTGATTCAGTCATGAAA
The DNA here is from genome assembly GCA_951802165.1 of Adalia decempunctata. Lineage (NCBI taxonomy): Eukaryota > Metazoa > Arthropoda > Insecta > Coleoptera > Coccinellidae > Adalia > Adalia decempunctata. The sequence goes on from OX637705.1 coordinate 416,505, forward strand.
TGAATTTTGAACTTCACGAAAATACCCAAAAACCACCTTTTTTTTTCATCACCCTGTATTTCAAGATTAACTCCGACGAGGTGGGAGTTTTCTTTCAACACTGTACTTGATATAAAAACATCAATACTGCTGAGAGTTTTTATCCACTTCCTATGACCAGATTTTTTGTTATGCTGGAATAAGAATAGAATTACATAAATAAATAATTTTCATATTACATACAAAAAAATTGCTCATAGGAAGTGGATAAAAATTCTCGGCCGTATTGATGTTTTTATATCAAGTACAATGGTGAAAGAAAATTCCCACCTCATCGGAGTTAATCTTGAAATACAGGGTGATGAAAAAAAAAGGTGGTTTTTGGGTATTTTCGTGAGGTTCAAAATTCATTTCATGATTGAATCACTCTGTATTCTTTGAAGTCCGTGATGATATGTTCTAAAAAAATTAAACAAACACCTTGAATCAACGCATAAATACAGGGTGTCCATTTAACCCTCCTTGAGAATAGTATCTATAATAATGGATCACCCAGTATAAATTCTGGGTATTTCAGGTTTTTTCGATGTAACAACAACATATCTAGTGTAATAGTTCATTTTGTGAAGGTTCTCGCTCTGAAACTGACATATTTTATTCTTTCAAAATCAGGCATGCATTAAATTATGGATAACCCTGTATTCGTAACGATTTTCGGTCATATATACCTCTATATGGTTGCTCCCTGGGGATGTAATGAAATGTTTCTTGAGAAAAATTTAAGTTCATTCGATTCTGTTTCGAGATACGAGCGTAGTAAAAGTGGGTAATTCTCAACTTCAACGCCCTGTATCTCGAAAACTAGTCATAGGATTGAGTTGGGGCGATGGACACTTTTGATCAGTAGGTCGAGTACTACATTATACCAAAATTTTAGAAAATTTGACGGAACGCCATTTGCCATAGAAAAAGTGCGGGGTCCTTTGCGTAGAACCGTATGAAGACTCGTATGTTGTTTATTATTCAAAATTTAATACTCACTCAGCATTACCTTCCAATTTAGTCGTTTCTTCGAATGGAATTGCGTACCAAGGTCCACTCATGCGACGAAAGAAATAATCAAAGTCGGTAGCGCTTTTTTCTGACGGAACTAGTACTATTTCGAACCCACAACGGTGCTTGAACGCTTCCTAGAAGATGCCAGCATCGATTAATTTCGAAAGCCCTTCTCGAAATGATCAGGCAGCTCCAAATACTCACTTTATAAACTTCTTTCAATAAGTTCACCAGTTCCTTGATTCCTTTGCATTTGGAAGAAGCGAAAAGAAGGATGTAAACCTGTTTGTTTTCCAGTATTTCTACGGCACTGAATCTTTCTCCATTTCTGTTTATGAGAGATTTACCAACAAAAACATCCATATTACCGCAACTCGTATTCTCTCGGAATGACAGCTGAATAACTCAACGTCAAAAAAAGAAAAAAATCATAGAAGATCCTAAATCAGTACTCATTTTCTAGTTTGGAATTTTTGCCGAAAGAGGGCGTTTTGATATTTAGCTACATTAGAAACCATGCAATGTTGCCAGGTAGACATTGTTCCATAAGAGAAGATATTATTCTACTAGTCTGTGTTCAAATTTATTAACTATCTGTGATCGATGACATTGAGATAATTTAAAATTTCCTCGAAATAATTCAAATTGCTTTTCGAAAACGATGTTATTTGGAACGCAATGGTCAAGAATGAAAACCAAATATTTTTTATATCATTTTATTTAAACAGTTTCTAAAATTTCTTGAAACTCTTCTTAGAACTACTCCCTTTTGTGACTTTCAATACGTTGAACCTCACGGTCTTGGAAAGAGGTCTGCATTCTCCTATCGTTACGATATCTCCAATTTCAACGTCCCTGAAAAAAGAAAAATAAAATGATAAAAATAGAAGATAAACTCCTCAGGACATAGGATAATCATTGAAAAATATAATCTCGGAATACAAAATTGCATTGCGTCATTTACCTGAAGCATGGTGACAAATGAACAGACATGTTCTTATGCCTCTTCTCGAATCTGTTGTATTTTCTAATGTAGTGGAGGTAATCCCTACGGATTACAATTGTCCTCTGCATTTTAAGTTTTAGTACGACACCAGTCAAGATGCGTCCACGGATGGAAACGTTGCCAGTGAAGGGGCATTTTTTGTCAATGTAGTTTCCTTCAATCGCCTAAACAAAAATCATATAATGCAACACGTTCGAAATGAATTTAAATCAGAATAATCATAAACTAGAGAATAATTGCAATAACATTCTACAACTGAGAAAGTGAAAATTGACTATGTTACATACTACGATGTTGAAATTTGGACAACGCTTCACCCTTAGGCGATTGATTATCTATTAAAACACCTCACCTTGAATATTTTGAGCTCAAATGATGAGCAATATGAAAATAAGCAATGAACGAACACAACCCAGCAGAGAAATTATCCAAAACCAGTAACAGCCAAATTATATTACGAAAATTGCTAAACGATAAATTCACCAACATAAAACTCTGATAAAATTCCATTATTGAAAACTCTTTTCTCCCCAGGTACGATTAAATCAAAAAAGGTAGTCTCTGTTTCCGAAAGAAAAACAAATAAATATCTAGCCCATTAACAGTATGAATCACCCTGTAAAGTTATTCAGTGTGCTTTAATACAAAGTACATTTTTTTTTCTATTTGTTCTGACATCTTCTAAAGTTTTCTGCTAAAATGCCTGAAGATATTAAAGAAAATATGTGAATTATTTTCTTCGGAAACTGAAGGAATAAAGTAAAACTGAAACATTTATGTATAATTCGACGAAACGAGACATTGAGAACCGACCAAGAGAAACGTTATCAAAGATTAAATGTGATGAGAACTTAAGCTACTCGATTTTTCAACAGTTAGTACATTTGATAATGAAAGGGTTTAGCAGATTCTGAAATAGTCCAGAACTATCTCAACTACACCCCAATATGAAAATGGTTAAGACATACAGAATGTAATGGTAAGCGGTTAGTAACTACTTAGAGTAAAAAGTTATTAGCATGAAAACGATAGAGAATCTACACCAATCTGAATGATACAGAAGATCTCCTTCACCACCATGCACCTTTACTGGCGGAGGTCGCCGACCAAGCCCTAAAAAGTAAGTAAACGAACCTCTCTTGGGGTTTTGAAACCTAATCCTACACTCCTGTGGTAACGGAGGTTCTTCTTCTTGACACCCCCCTTCTTGTTCAAGAACACTGTAGGTTGCTTCTGGAAGGCCCTTTCACCCTATGTTGCAAAGAAAAACAAATTAATACGGGTGGAATATTGCCTACCTCGCGAGGAGTCTTAAATCCAAGTCCCACTTCGCGGTGGTATCTCAGGGACTTCCTCGATTTTTTGACGATGCCTTTCTTGCTTTTAATCGTAGCAAGAACATTGGCCACCGTCGGTTGTTTCTGAAATGCTCTTTCGTTCTGCAAAAGTAGCGAGAATTACATTACGGTCTCCATAGTGAAAACAACCACGTGCACCGGAGGCTACACAAACACATATTTAAACTGAAAGGCATGTTTATTAACGTCACATTCTTTGTACGAAATCCGAAAAAAAGTCGGGAAGAATCTATATCAACAGAAACATAAATAAACGTGGATTAATCGTGAAAATATTATAAGCTTACCTGATCCGCCATCTTTACGAACTAAATTCTTAATTTTAAAAGAACCGTCACTTCGAGGACCACCGAACAATATGAACGAGAAACGTCAATTTGTTGGCGACCTAGAATTGTCATCTGGAGCCATAGAAACATAATTCTTTTTCTATGTAGGATCGATTTGAACTACTCTTGTTTTTTTAAATGTTTCGTTAATCTTCTAAATCAAATCTAAATACGATATTCTCTCCTTCTCGTTGGCACATTTTTTCTTTTGGTCTTGATTCCCTTTTTATATATTTCAATACTAGAACTCGTGCTGGGAATATACAGGATGTCCCATCTGATTTTTTTTTAAATCCTTTGATATTTTAAGGGAGCGTTTTACTTCCATAACTTGATCTCTAGCGTTCAAATCTACGCCCTCAAGTTTTTAAATAGGGAATGTGAATATTCCTTTATACTGTGATTGTAATTACTCAATGTTTTGTTCAATTCTTTCGGGAAATTGAAATAAATTTTAAATAAACTTATGGGTTTCAAATGAAAGTCGTTTCCAATAAAAAATCTTCTATTTCACTGCTCTAATAATCTCATAATTATTAACTTTAGAATATGTAATTTGTACAGCAAGCATTTGAACTTAAAACATATACAAAAACTTGAGATATAAAATCTTGTTGGATTTATTTAAGTCTCATTTCTGCAAGCCATCGAAATTTAACATCCTAAAGTTTTATATAAATAATGTTTTCAGTCACATTTTAAATTCTAAACTGGAATTAATTATATCCAATAGTCAAGCTGCGAGAAACGCTTATATTTCTCAATGACCTTTAGCAAACTGACTAGTGTACGTAGGAAATCGAAAGAATCTTGAAAAATGAAACTCTTCAATGTAATACAAGGTTTGAACAATCCAAGCTCGATAAGAATTAAGAAAACGACATTTAAAATTATATCGAGCAATTTGGACATAAATGAAAGTTGACTTCCAATAAACTGATATGTGGAAATAACAGGAAAATAATGCGTCTTAGAAAATAGCCTCAAGTAGAATCACTCCGAATAAAAGTTATGATAGGTGTTCAATTTTCCGAAACCTTGAAGTTTTTTCAAATTCTGCATTTATTTTTAGATGATAATAAGGTCCATGACAAAAAATAATCATTCATCCCCAAGGTACAGCAATAAACCAATGAATAAGAAAAAATTAAGCATTCGTCTCAACTATTCAGGTCTCCGGTATCAAATTTCTGAAAAAAAGAAAGAGATCCTACCTGATTTGCACTCGAAACTATTTTCTGGGACACATATTGAGCTGAAATCGAATTTCCATACAAAATAATGTAAAATATACTTACAGCTACCTTTAAAAAACGTAACCAAGAATGAGACCTGAAGAAAATAACAACGATCCTAACCAACATTGAATTCAATCAGAATTTTTAATGTTTGACTGCATTTTCTTCAATCAATCGAAAATTTAACGAAATCAGTCGAAATTGAGAGGACAGGATCGATTACCGAATATCACAAAGTTCTTCATATGACTGAAAACCGATAATATGAATAAATAAATAAGGGATAATATTGGCACGCGATAACATGCTTTGCAGCCGGCATAACCTGTAAAGATCATACGTTTATTTCACCCTTACGAGGGACCATAAAGCGGGCGGAGGTTAGCTCCGCCTTTAAAGCTCTGTGTACAAATGAATACTATAGGATCGGCAACGTCGCTTCATTCGGCGCTGGCCAAGGGCACGCCCACCAAGGCCACCGGCACGGACTTGACGTGCGTCTGCCAGGCGGAGTTCAACTGGAAGAATTTCACCCCGCTGAATTCGACTCCGTCCACGTACACTGGAACAAAAAAATTAAGATATTCCCTTCGATTTTTATAAAATTCTCGGTTACCTTTCAAAGGAGTGTTGTGAGATGAACGGACCGAGCAGATCATCCTGGAGACGTTCTCTATGTACTGGCTTCGCGCCTCCAACTCTTTCTCCTTCTCCTTCTTTTTCCCCAACCTCATAACTGAAAAGATAAGAATAAAACAAAGAATTCAGTTGGGAAATTAGCTTCTGTGAAATATTTAAGAGAAAATCATTTATCGGTATTCAGACGGATTTTTTAATTCCGAAAAAAGTTTTCACCCCAGGCGGGAGTCGAACCCGCATCTTCGGATTTCCGGTCCGCCGCGTTAGCCAATTACACCACCGAAGTTACTCATTACTGAAGTGAAAACTTTTTCCGGAATTCAAAAACCGATAAATGATCTTCTCTTGAAAAATTCAAAGGTCAATTCGAAAATGAGGGTTATAACGCTCACTCTTCTGCTTCTTCTCCTTGTTGGCGAACTGGATGGCCGCGTTCAGTCCGTTGATGCAGGTGGGGGTCACCTGGATGCCCCTGAACAGCCCCTTCATCGAGATCTTCCCGTCCGTTTTTCCCTTTTCCGTCTTTTGCAAGTTCTCGCCCACCTTGGGAAAGGGCCAGTAGTCGATCTGTAGCTCCAGGGGTTCCCATAGCTCCCTCGTCTGGACGTTGGGGGACGAGGGGGGCGTCAGCGAGGGGACTGACGGGGGGCTGGAACACGTGACGTCGTCCATGTCGACCGACAGGCCGGTGATGGGGTCCACCGGGCCCACTCGGACCTCCTGCAAGAAAAAAAGAGTTGCGAAGTGTCCTACCATCTTTTTTTCCTCTGTCGTTTTTTTTTCAATAGGGATGTTGACTTTTTTTCGGAAATGATTTTAATTTGTAGATAAGCCCTGTACAAACACGAACAAAATATCTTCATGGAAAAGATTTAGCAGATACCAATAAAAAAATGCGCAAATAAAAATAGTTTTCAAAATTCCCGCTGAAACGCTTCGTACTTTTAAGTGATTACGATTACGTCACTATTCGGTAAACAGACTTCGCCGTCTGTCAAAGCGAACTGATCTTGTGTGATTTCTTGCGAACAAATCGTTTTCGTAATAACAAATAATCGTAAAATAGTTCGACGGTTATACGTTTTACTCTCTCCTGTTCTTCGTAAGTTCGTATTCCTGATGACACATAGGATACAGTTAGGTTATAGGTTAGCTTGTTTACCGAACAGTGACGTCACGTATTCTGCTGGGTGTTTGCAGTCACGTGATAATCGGTAATAGAAAACACAATTTAAATCAATTTCATTTAATTTAATGAGAGTAATTAGATCACTAAAATATTTTCTTAGTATTTAAAAAATTGCTTTCAATGTGGAAAACCTCAATTTATATGAATTTGTAACATGTGTCAACATCCCTATTATACAGGGTCATTTTTTCTTAACCCATATCAAAATTATATTGAGAACCACTAAAGATATTTTCATGGAATTCATTTTCAGAGTGTCATAGCCCAGATTTTGAAAGAGATATCGATTAACCTGGTAGACGAGTAATACACAAGTTTGTGACAGCATATTCCTTTCAAACTGTCAAACATTTTAAGTCCCATTGTGAATAGCTTCGAAATAAATCCTAAAATGATCGATCATTTTAATTTATCGATTTAATTTTACTGGAAAAAATGGCTGAACATTTGACAGATGAAGAGCAAACTCATAGATGTTAGGTATTACAGAAAACTGCAAAAAAGGCCGTACCTATATTCCATTCACTTTTATTTAATCACATAGGAGGTCATGGTTTCGTTTTCAGGAGTTGGTGCACCTGATGAAAAGCACAGAACATATGATGAAAAGTCAGTGCGCGCACAGAAAATATCGTTAATGACAAAACGACGTTACCAGTTTTTTTTTTACATCAAAGTGAAAGTATCAAAGATGTTCCACATTTTGTTAGGTTTACAAATTGTTCGCAGATTTTTGGTATTTAATCGACATTTGCAGGTGAGTTTTTCGTCGAAAATCCAAGATTATCGTATGTTTATTGTTTTAAGCAACAGTTTGGAGCGTGAGGACGATTTTCAAGACCAGGACGAATGTTTACATTTCGAGGTTGAAGGGGTACACGGGAATTTCGTTGAAAAAGCTGTTATTTGGACAGATATCGCAGTAGATGGATCGGATGGAGCCTCGAGAGGTCGATTAGGATGATATTTTTCAGGTTTTCCAAGAAATTTGGCGATATCTGAGCAGATTTGCAAAAGTTAGGTACCTCACTAATGAGGTGGAACTTAGACCTAATTCTCCTATAAGAAACGCCTTTCAAAGGTCGAGATGGTGAAAAATGTATTCTTCAGATGTTGTTTGAACAAACGCAGCCGAGTTTTATATCCCAACATTGATTTTAAGAAAGTTATCAACGAAATGAAATTGACATTATTCTTGATTCTTGTAATTACCCATCAATTCATCTTATATCTTTGGGTTGATTTTTTTTAATGAATTCTTGATTTGAATCAATAATTGATGTCGTCAAGTCTTGAACTTTCAGTTCAAGAGGATAATAAACATTAAATCTTCACAAGCATGGATATGAAAATTATGTGAAAGCAATGCAATTTTCTTCCATGGCGAAAAATAATATATTTCAACAGTGATCTCTTGTACTTTTCATGCAAATAACTAGAAAATGAATCCTTTCTATCAATTCATATAAACGTTAAATATTTACGTCCATCACATCTTTTCCAGTTCATTCATTTTCCGAATGAGAAATACGCTAAGAATGTAGAAAGGACAACATAGTGTTGACTTGGAACATAAAAATATTTTGAAAAACGCCAGAACTTCGATACAGAGTGGAATGTCTCAAATTTCCAAGGCCAGAGTTGTGATTTTATAATTGTGAATGTAGTATAGATTCAATTTCGCTGGAAAAATGGCAAAACGAATGACAGATGAAGAGCAAACGCATAGATGTTAGGTATTACAGAAAACTGCAAAAATGCTGCCTCTATGTTCAATTATAATCCTGTGGTCTAACCTAATTATTCAAGGCCATTTTGTATTCTCAATTCTCAGTTCTTGGGCGGAACTCTCGCCCAAAAACAAGAATAGTTTGATTTTTCGAAGCCCTAATTTCCAGGACGTTGAACTAAACCTTGTATCCTTTGCTCCATCAGTTCCACCTTCAAATTGTGTCTAAAAAACGACCTGCATCGACCTAAACCTTGGTCTCACGTTTATGAAAGATATTTTCATCTAATTCATTTTCAGAATTTCCAAGAGGTATTGAAGCACCTGGTAGGCTGGTAGACGAGTAATACACAAATTTGTGATAGCATATTCCTTTCAAACTATCATTTCGTCCACAAAGTACATACATTCTACCTCTCATCGTGAATAGCTTCAAAATAAATCCTATATTGATCGATCATCTTAATTTATCGATTTAATTTTGCTGGAAATAATGGCTGAACGTTTGACAGATGAAGAGCAAACGCATAGATGTTAGGTATTACAGAAAACTGCAAAAAAAGCTCCCTCTATGTTCAATTAAAATCCTGAGGTCTAACCTAATTATTCAAGGCCATTTTGTATTCTCGATTCTCTTTCGCCCAAAAACACGAATAGTTTGATTTTTCGAAGCCCTAATTTCCAGGGCGTTGGACCAAACCTTGTATTGTTGGCTCCACCAGTTCTTCTTCAGTTCCACCTTCAAATTTCTCCTAAAAAACGACCTGCATCGACCTAAACCTCGCTCTCACGTTTATGAAAGATATTTTCATCTAATTCATTTTCAGAATTTCCAAGAGGGATCGAAGCACCTGGTAGACGAGTACTACACAAATTTGTGATAGCATATTCCATTCAAACTATCATTTCGTCCACAAAGTACATACATTCTACCCCCCATCGTGAATAGCTTCAAAATAAATCCTAAAATGATCGATCATCTTAATTTATCGATTTAATTTTGCTGGAAAACAATGGCTGAACGAATGACAGACGTAGAGCAAACACATAGATGTTGGTATTATAGGAAACTGCAAAAAAAGCTCCCTCTATGTTCAATTAAAATCCTGAGGTCTAACCTAAATGTTCAAGGCCATTTTGTGCTCTCAATTCCACATTACTATAGACATTTTAAAAAAATGATAAAGCACATGGTCTTAGGCAGGACTTTCGACCGAGTACTTTCATTTTTTGAAGCCCCAATTTCCATGGCGTTAAACTAAACCTTGTCTCGTGGCTCCACCAGTTCTTCTTCAGTTCCACCTTCAATTTCCCCTAAAAACCGACCAAAATCGACAAAAACCTTGGTACTCACGTTTATGAACGGTATAAAGTGCTGATTGGAGTCGTCGTAACACGTCAGCATGATCTCGCCGACCGGTAACTGCGCGAAGGGGGCGGTGGGCGGAGCCGAGATGTACTTCTGCAACTTCAGCATCGCGTCCTCCCCCCTAAAATCCTGTTCCGAGGCCCACAGAGCGGCGTAGCCTTGATCGAGAAGCGTGAGCTGCTTGGCAACGTTGCAACTGCCACCCATGGGTACCACGTACAGTCTGATGAAGTTCAGCCATTCCGAGGGGCGGGTCGAGAGCAGTTCCACGTAGGGACGTACCGTCCATCCCACCAGCGTGTCCCCTCCGATCAAGATCAGTCGGATGAAGGCGAAGGCTCCCGTCTTGGAACAGCTGTTGTAACTGTAAAGTTATCGATGTGAAGTTGGCAGTAAGGGAGCCATTAACATTAAAAACAAATAACAGAATTAGACTAGTACTAGTCTAATTCTGTTATGTATTTTAGTTGTTCCAACTTAGGGACATGATTCTCCTTTTCATGATTAAAAACAAATGTTCGAAATGAGCTACATTATAGGCCAGGCAATAAAGTGAACTATCGTTAAACTTCTGAGTAATATTTCTTAAGATTTTTCCACGAAAGGTCAAAGGACCCCGCACTTTTTCTATGGCAAATGGCGTTCCGTGAAATTTTCTAAAATTTTGGTATAATGTAGTACTCGACCTTCTGGTCAAAAGTGTCCATGGCCCCAACTCAATCCTATGACTTGTTTTCGAGATACAGGGCGTTGAAGTTGAGAATTACCCACTTTTACTACGCCCGTATCTCGGAACAGAATCGAATGAACTTCAATTTTTCTCAAGAAACATTTCATTACATCCCTAAGGAGCAACCATAAAGAGGAATGTGACCGAAAATCGTTACAAATACGGGGTTATCCATAATTTAATGCATGCCTGATTTTGAAAGAATAAAATATGTCAGTTTCAGAGCGAGAACGTTCACAAAATGAACTATTACACTAGATATATTGTTGTTACATCGAAAACGTCTGAAATACCCAGAATTTATACTGGGTGATCCATTATTATAGAAACTATTCTCAAGGAGGGTTAAATGGACACCCTGTTTTTATGGGTTGATTCAAGGTGTTGGTTTAATTTTTTTAGAACATATCATCATGGACTTCAAAGAATATAGGGTGATTCAGTCATGAAATGAACTTTGAACCTCACGAAAATACCCAAAAACTACCTTTTTTTTTCATCACCCTGTATTTCAAGATTAACTCCGATGAGGTGGGAGTTTTCTTTCACCATTGTACTTGATATGAAAACATCAATACGACCGAGAGTTTTTATACACTTCCTATGAGCAGATTTTTTTTTAATGTAATATGAAAATTATTTATTTAGGTATATGTTATTCTATTCTTATTCCAGCATAACAAAAAATCTGGTCATAGGAAGTGGATAAAAACTCTCAGCCGTATTGATGTTTTTATATCAGGTACAGTGGTGAAAGAAAACTTCCACCTCGTAGGAGTTAATCTTGAAATACAGGGTGATGAAAAAAAAAGGTGGTTTTTGGGTATTTTCGTGAGGTTCAAAGTTCATTTCATGACTGAATCACCCTGTATTCTTTGAAGTCCATGATGATATGTTCTAAAAAAATTAAACAAACACCTTGAATCAACCCATAAATACAGGGTGTCCATTTAACCCTCCTTGAAAATAGTTTCTATAATAATGGATCACCCAGTATAAATTCTGGGTATTTCAGACGTTTTCGATGTAACAACAATATATCTAGTTCATTTTGTGAACGTTCTCGCTCTGAAACTGACATATTTTATTCTTTCAAAATCAGGCATGCATTAAATTATGGATGACCCTGTATTCGTAACGATTTTCGGTCATATTCCTCTATATGGTTGCTCCTTGGGGATGTAATGAAATGTTTCTTGAGAAAAATTGAAGTTCATTCGATTATGTTCCGAGATACGGGCGTAGTAAAAGTGGGTAATTCTCAACTTCAACGCCCTGTATCTCTAAAACTAGTCATAGGATTGAGTTGGGGCCATGGACACTTTTGATCAGAAGGTCGAGTACTACATTATACCAAAATTTTAGAATATTTCACGGAACGCCATTTGCCATAGAAAAGGTGCGGGGTCCTTTCACCCAGTTTACCATAAGGCAATCTAATTGCCCAGTTTCACAGAAAAAATCTGAAAGGTTAAGGTCTGTTGGACCCCCTGGCCAGTTAGTTTCATTTATCGATTTGAAAACTCAGTTTCAACCATAAAAAATCATTCAAAACTTGTGATTTAAATGATGGATATAGTAATGGTGAAAAGTATATTTTTTTCAAATGGATCACCCTGTATGATATCAAATATTGTGAAAGACAGTTCCTTTCAAGCGATGAACCATGTTCCTGCACCTAAATAGTGAAATTTCCGAAACAGAACCAAATTTTTCATTAGGAAAACATGAAATGTCTCTATAAAAATTAAACTATATGTGTATCAATAATAAAACCTTTGAACGTTCCTAAACAAAAATTTGATAAAAAAAATATCAAAATGAGAGACAATCAATGAAAGTTCCAACGAAATTGACCATATTCATAAGCTATCGGTTGCAGCTTTTTGAACGTTTTCAGGTTGGCAGCAATAATTATATGTCGTCACTGTCATTACTGATTTGAAATAGGCCCGCCAATTCATTAACATTTAGGTTTCATTATATTCTTTATTTTTCACTCGGCTGCGGGCTGTTTTCACTTTCATTCTGGTTCACAATAGTGTTCCTTTGAAATGGGGTTCCTCTTCTAGGAATCCGCCATTTTAGTATATTTTAAAGACGCTTCTTTGTTATCTGGAATGTACACGACCTCCATTATGGTTTAGGCATTTGGAGTTGTTGCTTTTAGGATAATATTTTACGTACAAATATCACTGGTTTGGAGGCCTAGGGTAAACTGTTTATATCGCCTGTGCTAAGGAAAACATCCCCCACAACAGTGGCCAGTGAAACTTCCTCTGGGAGTTCTATAACGAACGTCCCCAGTAAACCGAGCCTCGCCTTCGGGCCCTTGGCGTACCCGATAAGCAAGGAAAGCTTTGAAGGTGCCATCGTTCATCAGTTAACAGGAAATATAAAGAGTTTATCGTCACTTCCAAACCAACGCAACTGCTATGATTTCACACATAACACTTAGAAGGAAGGATTCTCACACTAGGAACTACAAGGATACTGCTTATGAATTTCATTAATAATCAGGTGACACACTCTTTATGCCTATAACCTTTGGATGTATTGGATTCTGCTTTTTACCTCAATTGTGCCAGTAATAGCCTTACCGGAGTATAGGAAGCTCCATATTGTACATATCACCAGTGCTCGTCTTATTGATAATTGTTCTATGGATTGTAAACATATCATCTGTAATGCTAGAAGGTTTTTGCTTTGAGTTTCAATTGATTCTCGTTCGTTTTTCCTTCATATGGCTATGGTTCCCCGAACTATGGTGCTGGACGAATAAAGGCTCTTGTTCCATCTTTATGTCCAATCTAGTGTATTATTTATCTATTTTACCTCATTATTTCCCATCCTATATTTCACTGATCTGAGTTATTACGAATCTGAATTACTACGACATAACATAGAGTTCTACCAATCTAGACGATCACATCACAAGCCAAAAATATGAGTATAAAACCCCCTTTAACGTAATTCTACCCTCAGCTCTTCAGAGCAGGGTTGCCCCTTTTCTCTTTTTCATTATGTTCCTAGGATTTACAAAACTTGGAATGTGACAGTGTACACAAGATGTACTTACACCTTTTTATCATCCATTTTTACCAAAAATTGTTTTCTATCTATCAAAATTCAAAATAAATAGCACATTCGAAACTTCAAAAATTGTAAACAATCAATGACAATTGACATTAATGAGGTTTGACATTGAATATTGACATTGATGACACATTGGTACCAACCCAAAGATGCTCAAAAAGCTGCAACCGATAGCTAATGAATATGGTCAGTTCCGTATTCTTTATGGTCGATGCGTCAAATTACCACCAAGAATAAGAGATATGAATCATATTTAATTAGAAGTTCTACTCACTATTTATGGATCTTATTGCACAGATGAGATAGGACAGCTTTGACTTCTACCCCAGAAATCGGTTGGAATACTTTGTGATGAGCAAGTTTCGCACAGATCGGATTGGCCAGACTGTCCGGTCCGCCGACTAAAAAAATATTTTCGGGAAGAACGCTTTCTTCTAACGGTAAACTGCGGGAGATCTGCTCCAAAAACGTCTTTCTGGCCTTGAAGAAAACACAAAAAAAAATCATCGGCTAATCAAGGTTGATCTACAGAAATTCATAAAAATGTTTCGTGAAAAGGACCCCGCACTTTTTCTATGGCAAATGGCGTTCCGTCAAATTTTCTAAAATTTTGGTATAATGTAGTGCTCGACCTTCTGATCAAAAGTGTCCATGGCCCCCAACTCAATCCTATGACTAGTTTTGGAGATACAGGGCGTTGAAGTTGAAAATTACCCAATTTTACATCGCCCGTATCTCGCAACAGAATCGAATGAACTTCAATTTTTCTAAAGAAACATTTCATTACATCCCCAGGGAGCAACCATATAGAGGAATATGACCGAAAATCGTTACGAATACAGGGTCATCCATAATTGAATGCATGCCTGATTTTGAAAGAATAAAATATGTCAGTTTCAGAGCGAGAACGTTCACAAAATGAACTATTACACTAGATATATTGTTATTACATCGAAAACGTCTGAAATACCCAGAATTTATACTGGGTGATCCATTATTATAGAAACTATTCTCAAGGAGGGTTAAATGGACACCCTGTATTTATGGGTTGATTCAAGGTGTTTGTTTAATTTTTTTAGAACATATCATCATGGACTTCAAAGAATATAGGGTGATTCAGTCATGAAATGAACTTTGAACCTCACGAAAATACCCAAAAACCACCTTTTTTTTCATCACCCTGTATTTCAAGATTAACTCCGATGAGGTGGGAGTTTTCTTTCACCATTGTACTTGATATGAAAACATCAATACGACCGAGAGTTTTTATACACTTCCTATGAGCAGATTTTTTTTTAATGTAATATGAAAATTATTTATTTAGGTATGTTATTCTATTCTTATTCCAGCATAACAAAAAATCTGGTCATAGGAAGTGGATAAAAACTCTCAGCCGTATTGATGTTTTTATATCAGGTACAGTGGTGAAAGAAAACTCCCACCTCGTCGGAGTTAATCTTAAAATACAGGGTGATGAAAAAAAAAGGTGGTTTTCGGGTATTTTCGTGAGGTTTTAAGTTCATTTCATGACTGAATCACCCTGTATTCTTTGAAGTCCATGATGATATGTTCTAAAAAAATTAAACAAACACCTTGAATCAACCCATAAATACAGGGTTTCCATTAATAATAATAATAATAATAATAATAAACAACTTTATTTCCAAATGATACAGTATAAAATGGAAATAGGGTCAAATTAAACAAATATTTACATAATCATTTTGAGTTTTAAGTTAGGAACTCTTCAATGTTATACGGTTCCATCTCCAGTAACAGCTTGAATATTTTCTTCTTGAATATTGAAATACTTCTTTCATTTCTTAATTCCGGTGAAATCTTGTTGAAATACTTTACACAGCAATATTTTGGTCCACGCTCAGTATGAGTCAATCTGTGAATAGGAAACTTCAATTGCGTTGTCCTGGTGTTATATGTGTTGAGTGTTTTTTCCTCAAAATATTCTCTGTGTTTAAACACAAAGAGAAGACATTCCTGAATGTGAATTGCTGGTGATGTTAATATTCCCAGCTGACGAAATTTACCCCTACATGAGTCTTTTATTCTCATTTTCAGCATTGTTCTTACTGCTCTTTTTTGCATTATGAAGATCTTGTTTGCAATTTTTCTACTCCCATAAAACATTATGCCATAACGAAGCCTTGACTCAAAAACTGCCTGATATACTGTTTTTATTGCATGTATGTCCAGATATTTTCTCAAAACTCCTAAAGAGTAGCATGTGCTGGCTAGTTTGCTTGTCAAGTCATCTATATGTGTGTTCCAAGAAAGAGTTTCATCTAAGTGGACTCCCAGAAATTTGGTGCTCTTCTCCAAGCTTATTTCACTTGCTGCCATTACTAGTTGTTGTGGAGTGTCAAAGGACGTATGAGATGTCCTCATCATAATGGCTTTTGTTTTTTCTGTGTTCATGCATAGCTGGTTACTAGCAAACCAATGATCACTCCTCTGTAGAATCTGCTCCGTTAAGTGTGTTGTTTCAGAAAAACTTCTTGCTCTAATCAAAATACTGGTGTCATCAGCAAATTGTCTTCCAGAGATTTGAGATCTATCTTTCCTCCCAGGATCCTCCAATATGCCCGAAATGCAGGGTGTATCGATTTCCCTATCATCAAATATGTTTTGGAGATCATTCACGAATAAAATGAAGATTAACGGTCCAAGAATACTCCCCTGGGGCACTCCTAGTTTTATATCTTTCTCTTCAGATAGCTCTCGGAAACCATTGTTGTCAACCGCCACTACTTGGGTTCTTGATTCAAGATATGACTTGAATAAATTCAGAGCCACATCTCTTATCCCATATTGCTCCATTTTTGTGAGAACAAATTTATGGCTCAAACTGTCAAAGGCCTTCGATAAGTCTAGGAACAGAGCAATGACTATATCGTTGTCCTCCAAGGCGTCCAGAACATCCACCAGAAGATCGAAGATTGCAGTCTTCGTTGATTTTCCCCTTATGTATCCATGCTGTTGCGGTGAAAATATCTTGTGTTTCTCCAGGAATTGAAGCAATTGTTGACTGATGCACATTTCAAATACTTTGGAAAAGGCTGGTAGTAAGCTTATGGGCCTATAATTTTCTAACTTGTCTTTTTCTCCCTTCTTGTGGACAGGAACTATCACTGCCTTCTTCAATTGATCCGGAAATATACCATACTTCAGACAGTTGTTCACTATGCTTGTCACAGGTTTGCTTATCTGTTGGAAAGTTTGTTTCACCACTGTGACAGGAATGTGATCAATCCCAGAACTAGTCTTATTTTTCAACATAGCTACTATGTCTACCACTTCTTTTTCTGTGACAGACCTAAATACCAGATGGTCAGTGTTCTGTGGAATTTTGTGCTGAAATGGCAACCTTCCCATATTTCCCACAACATCCTCAGCTATTGTAGAGAAATAGTCGTTGAACTTGTTTGCTTGTTCTCTAGGGTTTCCTTTAATCTCAATCGAAATTACTGGTGTACGTCCTTTGATGTCACGAACTGCATTCCACAAACTTTTATTTTTATTGTCTGAAGTTAATATTTGATTCTTGTATTTTAGGCTTTTCTCTTCTCTCAGTAGTTTATCATATTCACTTTTAACTGTTTTATATGGTTCCAAAAAGATGGAATTTCTTGTTTTGCATAAATGCAATATATCAACCCGTTTCTTACATTCTTTTATTTTCGCACTGTCAAGATAGGTTTTATTATTTCTTTTCGGGTACATTTTCCTCAAGGGGCAGGAATATTCAAAAGCATTTTGAAATAATTTGATGAATAGATTCCACTGTTGATTCACATCCTTTTCATCTATATTGTTTATTGTGTTCCAATCTGTGTTTTCTAATCTGTGTATCAGATCATCCATTCTTTCATGTTGAAGCATTCTTTTGTAAATATATTTCTGTGGGCTTTCATATTCAAAACTTATAACCTGTGCAAAATTGTGATCGGACATTGTTGTTTAACCCTCCTTGAGAATAGTTTCTATAATAATGGATCACCCAGTATAAATTCTGGGTATTTCAGACGTTTTCGATGTAACAACAATATATCTAGTGTAATAGTTCATTTTGTGAACGTTCTCGCTCTGAAACTGACATATTTTATTCTTTCAAAATCAGGCATGCATTAAATTATGGATGACCCTGTATTCGTAACGATTTTCGGTCATATTCCTCTATATGGTTGCTCCCTGGGGATGTAATGAAATGTTTCTTGAGAAAAATTGAAGTTTATTCGATTCTGTTCCGAGATACGGGCGTAGTAAAAGTGGGTAATTCTCAACTTCAACGCCCTGTATCTCGAAAACTAGTCATAGGATTGAGTTGGGGCCATGGACACTTTTGATCAGAAGGTCGAGTACTACATTATACCAAAATTTTAGAAAATTTGACGGAACGCCATTTGCCATAGAAAAAGTGCGGGGTCCTTTGTCTCGAATATGAAAAAATAGAGCGCTCAAACACTGAATCCACATTATAGTAGATTCGCATTCAAGAATGACATCAGCTGTCAAAAAATTGACAAGGGTTGTCAAAAATTGACATGAGCTGTCAGAAAAACTGACAGCTGCTGTCGAAAAAATTGAGAACAGCTAAAAAAAATGACAACATGAAAATTCGAACTATTCGAAGAGGAAATGTCAAAAAATGGCGACTGCAAGAAGAAAAATTGTTTTCGATCCTCAAAAAAACTCACCGTTATTGTCTCAAATATGGGAATGTCTGAGCAGACGCTCAGCGAGTTCTTTTTTTTAGCCGAAGAGGCGGAAGAACGGAAAAGCTTAGCCTTCCTCTCTGTCAGTTCCTGCATGATGTTGCTAAAGTCGTTGTCCGCCGCATTCTTGATCTTCTCGTATTTCGACGTCGGTTCTCTTGGAGGCGAGCCGGTTTGTGCGTCGCTCTGTATTTCCGGGTCCGTAGGGCAGAGATCCGCGTTGCCATCGCTCCCTGAAAACAAAAACGTCAAAAATGACATCTGTCAACGCAGAATGACACATAACCTATCGAAAACCGTTTTCTTACCCGAATACACCTTTTCGTCAAACAATCTATCGGTATCTATAAAAGTTTGACTGCTAGAGTCTAGAAGACTTTTACTGCTGCTGAAGAAGGGTCGTAAACTAGGTTTCGGAGTACTGGAAATGGACATGGTGTCCTGTTCGGCCCCCGAGTCTTCGTCGCAACTCAACGACTCCAATTCTTGGAACAATGCTTGAATATCGCTCGTGTTCGTGAGATCTGCACCCCTCCCTCCCTCGCTATCTGCCACTCGGAACCTTCTCAACAGCGACACAAACCTTTGTTTGAGGTTATGCTAGAAAAAAACATCTCATAACATCTGCAATAAAAAAAAAATCTCTTGATTCCTAAACCACTTTCCACTTACTCTAGCATGCGGAATCTTAGTCCTTATAGGTTCGCTATCGGATAAATCACCAACTTCTTCTTCTCCCGAACTTATTTCATCATCCTCATCGCTAAAGTCGTATTTGTGATCCGATTTACTTTCCTGATCGACTGGAGTCGAGCTCAGCTGCATCACACTCAATCGGGCGACCGGCCCTACTCCTTTTTCTTTGCCGTTACTATCCGACATCAATTCCAGCTCTAAATCCATGTGCTTTTGGAGAACCTGGCATTGTCAACATAATGAAACATTCAAAAGAGGCTTATTTCATAGTATTTCAAGATGACAGACCATTTGTGAGAATCGTAATTTAAGGAATTTACTAAATTAATAACCTACTTGATCCATTCTGATAATCCCTTCCGCTAACGTCTTATATCCTAACATAGTCCTGTTCTTGTACCTCTTTCGTCTCTGAAGCAAAATATGGAGCTTATTTCCCTCCCGTTTCAAAAAATGGGGATACTGAAGACAAAAAGTGAGATCTAGCGAAGCGTCCAGTAAACCGTTGGCTGACAGGTTCAGTTCGTGGGATCGTAGTGTGCGTTTGGTGGATTGCATCTTCACAGCAATCGATAGGGACTGTAACTCTGACCCTAGAGGTTTCAAGACCACCAGTCTGGTAAGCGTAAGGGAGCACAACCTGAAAATATACTACGTATAGTTATGGTTTGAAATTTGTAAGGGGATTTTTCACCTTGGAATACAATTTGAAGGCGTCCTATCCACCCAAGTGGCGTACAGTCGCATTTTGTTTGGGACAGCCCCAGAACTGGTCATGATTTTTATTTTCTCAGACATTGTTCTATCTATATCTACTAATTTATTGCTTTAACGAATTTCAGTCATTGTTCTCGGATGATTGCGGTGTTGTGTGATTATTACTGCAACTTTACCTACAAGTTTCCTCTTACATTTTTCAACGAAAGAAATAAACCGATATCACAAAGATTAGGGACTCTAATCTTTGCTATTTCTGTCAGTTTCAATTGACAAAACAACAATCGTAAAAAGTGGAATTTAAAGGTAGCCATACATTATAGGATTTGCGTGTCCATCTCAAAACTGATCATTTATATTATTACAACAAATGATGAGAGATTGAGGGAATTGTCATTGCTTGTGAAAAACAAAGCCTTTCTGAAGATTTATCGTATATCTTCATATTGAAATCATAACATAATCGCAATTCCGAATTTCAATAAGGCGATCTGAGGATCTACGGAAAGCTTTAAATTCTTCATTGAACCACAGAATATTCGCAAAAATAACCTGTGAAAATCTGACAACAATCATCCATACCATAGAGTTAGAATACTTTGCCCAAACACAAGAAAAAACAAGACTTTTATTTTTGATTTATTATTCCGTGCACCCATATTACTCTATGCCTGTAAAATTTTAAATTGAACTTGCTCCTTGAACTTGAAATTTTCATCAATAATAATATTAATTATCGATGTCTTATTCAGGAAAAGGCTACAATAAAAATGCTGCTTTCAGAAAAAAGAAATCATGGACTCCTAGGAAGAATGTTTTAACAGATATAAGTGTTATTGATACTGAACCATCTAATGGTTATTATGGGTTCAAAATATATTTTCCAGATGAAGGTACGAGCATATCTTGTTCTGGAAATTAATAATTAATTATAATTTCAGCTCTCATCGATGTTAATATCCTACTGCTGCAGTTGAAGATTTGCAGAAAGTTTTTTGATCAAAATAATGGCATGTTTGATGTGAATTCAATACAAAAAACAAAAAGCTTTTCTCTCAACTATAAATTGTTGTTGAAAGATGAATCCTTTATTCAATGGCCAGATTTTCAAAACGATTTGATAAGTAACACTGAATATGTTTTAAATTGTTTTGGTTTAGCTATGCATCAAACAATCTGTGATGATTTCAATGAAAAGAATGAAGACGATCAAAATTCTTCAGAATCGTTTTATACAAGTTTAGGAAAAATAAGGTCAGAAATTGTAAACTACGAACCAACTCTCCAACTGAAAGATCTCAGAGTCAATATTTACGGTGAGAATAGATCGTTGTTGATGTTGATTATTTGCTCAGTTGTGTTTTATTCTTCAGAAAAACTTAGCAGTGTTCGTGGCACCGTGATCAAAGCCAGTGGTATCAAAATACAATGCGAATATCTCTCATTCTCCTGTAGTTCTTGCGGGGGCACCCAAATCGTGAGACAGAAAGATTCTGTGTACATCTGTCCAGTGAAATGTCTCACTAAAGGTTGCCAAGCTAAAAGTTACTTTATACCATTGCCATCTTCCCCCCATACAAGAACCATAAATTGTAAAACCATAAAACTTCAGGAACTGATAGGGAACGACGAGTATGAATACGGAAGAACTCCCAGGACTCTTGAATGTCAATTAACCGAAGATTTGGTGAATTCTTGCATTCCTGGAGACGACGTAACTGTTACGGGAATAATAAAGGTAAGTTAATTTCGGAAATGTTGAGTTGTCGGTGTGGGAATAAGTGATTTTCGTTTAAATAAGGTTAAAAAAGCTTCCGGTAAGATTAAGAGCAATCAACCGTCTCTTTTTGCGATGTACATGGAAGGAATATCGCTGGTCAACAATAAAAATAGAAATCCTGGTAGTTACGGAGCTTCGGAAAGTATAACGTTCCACATGGAAGATTATTATGCCATACAGGTAAGAAACGCCATTTTTAATGGTTCGTTTTGGTTAAATATCGATGAATGTTGTAGAAAATCCATGCGGAACCGATGCTGTTCAGGTATCTCGTCCAGTCTCTGTGTCCGAGCATTTACGGTCATGAAATCGTGAAAGCCGGTCTTCTCCTGGCACTGTTCGGGGGCACCAACAGGAACTGTGTGCGTGCCGAGTCTCACGTGATGATAATCGGTGATCCAGGCCTCGGGAAGTCCAACATGCTTCAGGCTTGCACCAACGTTGCTCCCAGAGGTAAAGTGCCCATTTAATTTGAGGAATATTGGGAATTTTTACGAAAAAATGTGAAGTTGGAGGTTTAAAATTCTCGTTATGTTGAATTGGTAATTCTTGATCTGTCCGTTTGCTGTAACGAATACTTTGTGTTCAACCTTGGTGCCGTATACACTGCGCAAAAAAATTAACGCACATTCTGAAAATCTCAATTTTAATGAAAGTTAGCTCTACATTGACTTTATAACTTATTTTTTATGTTCTCTCGGGAAGGTTTTGAACGAAACAAGACACATTTAATGGAAGAAAAATTCAGGATTTCACCGAATCTTATGTGAAGGAAGAGAAATGAACAATTTTCAAAATACTGAAATGTTGATAAGTGATTTAATACTTGGTATTTCCACCCCTTGCGTTAATTACAGCTCGGCAACGACGGTTCATACTCAAAATGAGTGATCTCAAAATGTTCTGATCTAATCCTTCCCAGATTTCTCCGAGTTGGATTCCTAAGTCATTTAGAGTAGCTGGATGATTTTCTGAACTTCTCAGCCTTCTATTGAGGTTGTCCCAAACCTGCTCAATCGGATTGAGATCTGGACTTCTTGCTGGCCATTCCATTCGAGAGACTTCAACCTCTTCAAGGTACTCCTGAACGATGCGCGTACGATGGCATTATCGTCCATAAAAATGAAATTTTCACCAATGTATGGGTCAAATGGCACTACATGTTCTTCAAGAATGTTCCTTATATACTTATCAGCATTCATAGCTCCATTATCAGCGACCACTAGGTCTGGGCGAGCAGTCAAAGATATTCCACCCCATACCATAATCGATCCTCTCCCGAAACCAGTAGTATTCAGGAAATTGCACTGAGCATATCTTTCATGTGGACGTCTGTATACAAGGGAACGTCGATCACAATGGTAGAGGCAGAATCTAGACTCATCTGTGAAGAGAACTCTTTCCTAATCGGCCTCTTCCCAATGGATATGCTTTCTCGCAAAATCCAAACGCGCCCTTCGATGGACTGGGGTAAGAGCTGGGCCTCTTGCCGCGACACGAGGCCTTGAATCATATTCTCTGAGGCGATTTCTTATTGTCTGAGTGCTAATTTGCACCTCATGAGTTTGCTCCAGCTGATTTTGAAGGAGGCGAGCGATTGCAAACCGTTGTCTCAACGAAGAAACTGTCAAGTAACGTTCTTGAATGGCAGTTGTTACCCGTGGTCTAACCTGTCCTGGTCTTCGGACATTCATACCTGTCTCCCTGAATCGCTGCAACATTCTGGACACACTTGTATGGGAAACTCCAAACCTTTCTGCAATTCTTGTGTATATCCACCCTTCTTCTCGCAAAACTACCCCTTGGGCACATTCCTCTTGGGTCAAATTGCGTGTTTCGCGTTGCATAGCGATCGAGTATAGAAAATCAAACGAAAGAAAAACTATTGATCACTAGAATTGATCGAGAACAACTGATTTTAGAATGGAGCCAATACATTCAAAATCTGATAATATCATCTTTTTTTATTCCTGCTGGGAGAAAACATCTGTATTGAAGAAAAACGTTGAAAGTGGATAACATATGCATGCATAATTCTGATAAAAATAATTATCATTGAGAACACCTTCGGTTGAAGAATAAATTTGAGATTTCCATAATGTGCGTTAATTTTTTTGCGCAGTGTATTAGTCTCCGCCTGTACCGCTCAGTTCAGGGATAAAATTATTGATTTCTGTTCACATTGGTACCGTTTCATGATTTTAAGGTCGATTCAGTGGTAAATTTTGTGTTTCAAGAGATTTTTAACAGTGATGGCGTTTGTAGGACGAAGAATCTCACTTTGAGAGTGCAGGATCGGTCTTATTTCTGTTTGATTTCATTTTGATTGTTCGTTGAGGGAATTTTCGGTCTGAAACTTCTTCAAGTAGTTTTTTTTTAGGAGTTTACGTGTGCGGCAACACGAGCACCAGTTCAGGCTTGACGGTGACCCTGACCAGGGAAGGCGGAGGGAATTATGCCATGGAAGCTGGGGCCCTGATGCTGGCCGATCAGGGATGCTGTTGTATCGACGAGTTCGACAAGATGCGAAATCAGCACTCCGTGAGTCTCCAAAAAAATCGTTCGTTGTGTAAAAGTTGAAATTTAAAGTCTCTGTTGGAAGCGATGGAGCAGCAGAGCATAAGCATCGCCAAGGCGGGGATCACGTGTACTTTACCGTCGAGGACTACGATTTTGGCGGCGGCCAATCCAGCGGGGGGTCATTACGACGTTGCCAAAACCGTGGCGGAGAATTTGAAGATTAGCGCGCCCATGCTGTCGAGATTCGATCTCATCTTTATTCTTCTGGATAAATCTGATGAGGTAATGGAAGTTTGGGGTACAGGGTGGGCAGAATTCGTTGTCTACTGAACAAATATCGAGAAATAATACAGCAGCTAGAAAAAAACTGATAACACTTGAAATTTTCGTCTTGCTTCTCGAATCACTGTTGAATTATAAGCAGGCTGGCGTTACGCAAAAAAATTAACGCACATTATGGAAATTTCAAATTAATTCTACAACTGAAGGTGTTCTCAATGATAATTATTTTTATCCGAATTATGCATGCATATGTTATCCACTTTCAACGTTTTTCTTCAATACAGATGTTTTCTCCCAGCAGGAATAAAAAAAGATGATATTATCAGATTTTGAATGTATTGGCTCCATTCTAAAATCAGTTGTTCTCGATCAATTCTAGTGATCAATAGTTTTTCTTTCGTTTGATTTTCTACACTCGATCGCTATGCAACGCGAAACACGCAATTTTACCCAAGAGGAATGTGCCCAAGCGGTAGTTTTGCGAGAAGAAGGGTGGACATACACAAGAATTGCAGAAAGGTTTGGAGTTTCCCATACAAGTGTGTCCAGAATGTTGCAGCGATTCAGGGAGACAGGTATGAATGTCCGAAGACCAGGACAGGGTAGACCACGGGTAACAACTGCCATTCAAGAACGTTACTTGGGAGTTTCTTCGTTGAGACAACGGTTTGCAACCGCTCGCCTCCTTCAAAATCAGTTTGAGCAAACTCATGAGGTGCAAATTAGCACTCAGACAATAAGAAATCGCCTCAGAGAATATGATTTAAGGTCTCGTGTCGCGGCAAGAGGCACAGCTCTTACCCCAGCCCATCGAAGGGCGCGTTTGGATTTTGCGAGAGAGCATATCCTTTGGGAAGAGGCCGATTGGGAAAGAGTTCTCTTCACAGATGAGTCTAGATTCTGCCTCTACCATTGTGATCGACGTTCCCTTGTATACAGACGCCCACATGAAAGATATGCTCAGTGCAATTTCCTGAATACTACTGGTTTCGGGTGAGGATCGATTATGGTATGGGGTGGAATATCTTTGACTGCTCGCACAGACCTAGTGGTCGTTGATAATGGAGCTATGAATGCTGATAAGTATATAAGGAACATTCTTGAAGAGCATGTAGTGCCATTTGCCCCATACATTGGTGAAAATTTCATTTATATGGACGATAATGCCAGACCCCATCGTGCGCGCATCGTTCAGGAGTACCTTGAAGAGGTTGAAGTCTCTCGAATGGAAGAAGTCCAGATCTCAATCCGATTGAGCAGGTTTGGGACAACCTCAATAGAAGGCTGAGAAGTTCAGAAAATCATCCAGCTACTCTTAATGACTTAGGAATCCAACTCGGAGAAATCTGGGAAGGATTAGATCAGAACATTTTAAGATCACTCATTTGGAGTATGAACCGTCGTTGCCGAGCTGTAATTAACGCAAGGGGTGGAAATACCAAGTATTAAATCACTTATCAGCATTTCAGTATTTTGAAAATTGTTCATTTCTCTTCTTTCACATAAGATTCGGTGAAATCCTGAATTTTTCTTCCATTTAATGTGTCTTGTTTCGTTCCAAACCTTCCGGAGAGAACATAAAAAATAAGTTATAAAGTCCATGTAGAGTTAACTTTTATTAAAATTGAGATTTTCAGAATGTGCGTTAATTTTTTTGCGCAGTGTAGTTCTCGAGATCCTTCCAGTAGACCACGAATTCTGCTCAACCTATACTTATCTTCATTTTCTCAAGGAAGTAGATATGCTCCTGTCCAAACACATCCTAGCCATGCATTCCAGTTCAAAAGACTGTTCCGTGTCCAGATCAGACACTTGCAGTGCATCCTCGACCGGTGAGCTGAGTTTGAGGTGAAAATTCTTCGTAATTCCTCTTGGAATTGTGCCTAACTCCAAAGTTGTATGGTTCCAGGAAGAGACTTCAGATCCACGAAAACGAATCGATCGAGTACCTCCCGCACAGTCTCTTCAGAAAGTACATAGCTTACGCTCAGAAATACGTCAATCCCCATCTGTCGGACGGCGCCAAAAGCGTCATCAAGGACTTTTATCTGAGGCTTCGGAAGCAGTTCAGAACTGGGGAAAGCACCCCGGTCACCACAAGACAGTTGCAGAGTCTTATCCGTCTGACTCAGGTGAGTTTATTTGGAAAATCTACCAATGTTGCATCCTCAAGAGTCCGGCGATGATAGAACCGTCACCCAGCGGGACAGAATTGAATTTGGCCACGAATTCTTTGATCAAACTTTTTTTTGCTTCTTCGAAAGTCTTCAGATACCTTTGGTCAATCCCGATTAAACAATTCGAATCTCAGGGCCATATCCAGAATTATCTTGAAATTTTCGACAAATCTCATCGGATAAAATTTGACGATACTCCATTCACAATTATAAAATCACAACTCTGGCCTTGGAAATTTGACACATTCCACTCTGTATCGAAGTTATGACGTTTTCAAAATATGTTTATGTTCCAAGTCAACACTATGTTGCCCTTTCTACATTCTTAGCGTATTTCCCAGAATGTGAATTTATTCGGAAAATGAATGAATTGGAAAAGATGTGATGGACGAAAATAATTAACGTTTATATGAATTGATAGAAAGGATTCTTTTTCTAGTTATTTGCATGAAAAGTACAAGAGATCACTGTTGAAATATATTATTTTTCGCCATGGAAGAAAATTGCATTGCTTTCACATGATTTTCATATGCATGCTTGTGAAGATTTAATGTTTATTATCCTCTTGAACTCTTCAATACTTGACAACATCAATTGTTGATTCTAACCAAGAATTCATCCAAAAAAATCAACCTAAAGATATAAGATGAATTGATGGGTGATTACAAGAATCAAGAATAATGTCAATTTTATTTTGTTGATAACTTTCTTAAAATCAATGTTGGGGTATAAAACTCGGCTGGGTTTGTTCAAACAACATCTAAAGAATACATTTTTCACCATCTCGACCTTCAAAAGGCGTTTCTCATAGGAGAATTAGGCAATCCAAACCACGTGGCGCCCTGCCTCCAGATAACCTATAAATTTTCTGACAGGTCGCTGGCTTGCAGTAAATATGAGGAATTTTATTATCTTAAATGCATTTCATGAGTGAACGAGTGAGTTTTTATGATTTCTAATATCAAAAAGTATCCTGAAGTATCACTGACGAAGAAAATTTCACTCAATCATATGATTACAACTTTTAGTATTGGGAGTCCGAAGAGATTGAAGAGAAAGTATTGGAGAAGGAATATTGATAAGAGCTCTGTCCCTGTAACTTCTTTATCCTTTTATATGATATAAATTTAAATATTCATCAGTTTTACATTTCACATGAACTGAATACTGCTTATTTCAGTGTCTACGAAGACAAATTCACTTTAGTTTCTTATCTTCGATATTGTCAAGTCTTGATGACTGCTGACCCAATTTCCTTTTGTTTCCTGATAAGTCACTTAATATGTGTACAATTCACCAAGTTACACACACTGGGTGTTCCAAAATATTCAAGAAAATCCTCATAATTTGAACGACTTGTACATCCAACTTTGGCACACATTTATGGCATTTTTTATTGAAAATGCACTTAATTTAAATAATTTTCACTGTTCTGATATTCCTAAGAGTAAGATTGACTAGAAATATCAAAAAAATTTCCACATAAAACAATTTTTCAAGCAAATAAACGGTTTTAATGTCTACATGAACAAAGCTAAATTTGGTTTGTTTGACCACCAGCTAACCTCAAAAAAATATTTGACAGGTCGTTGGGTTCCCTAATTAGGTCTAAGTTTCACCTCATTAGTGAGGTACCTAACTTTTGCAAATCTGCTCAGATATCGCCAAATTTCTTGGAAAACCTGAAAAATATCATCCTAATCGACCTCCCGAGGCTCCATCCGATCCATCTACTGCGATATCTGTCCAAATAACAGCTTTTTCAACGAAATTCTCGTGTACCCCTTCAA
Source organism: Adalia decempunctata (assembly GCA_951802165.1). Lineage (NCBI taxonomy): Eukaryota > Metazoa > Arthropoda > Insecta > Coleoptera > Coccinellidae > Adalia > Adalia decempunctata. The sequence continues at coordinate 444,915 of OX637705.1, forward strand.
CCTCGAAACGTAAACATTCGTCCTGGTCATGAAAATCGTCCTCACGCTCCAAACTGGTGCTGAAAACAATAAACATACGTTAATCTTGGATATTCGTCGGAAAACTCACCTGCAAATATCGATTAAATACCAAAAATCTACGAACAATTTGTAAACCTAACAAAATGTGGAATATCTTCGATACTTTTACTTTGATGTAAACAAAGAAACTGGCAACGTCGTTTTGTCATTAACGATATTTTCCGTGCGCGCACTGACTTTTCATCATATGTTCTGTGCTTTTTATCAGGAGCACCAACTCCTGAAAACGAAACCATGACATCCTATCTGATTAAATAAAATTGAATGGAGTATACGCGCTTTTTTCGACATCCTGTATATTTCAAACAGAGCCGACTGTTAAAAATTGGTATATGAAAAATGTGTTTGATGTGAGAAACTTTCAGTTTAAAAAAAATGTTCGCCTAAGTAAATGCTATGAAGACTTTATGTAAAGGATGGTCCAATACGCTACCTCTGTTTTTCAACGTGTTTAGGCGAGAGCAAAACTGGAACTCAGGGAAGAAGCGACTTCTGAAGACGTAGAAGAAGTTATAGAGATAATGAAGAAGAGTTTGGGCGACATATTCACCGATGAGACAGGTCTGTTGAACACCACTCGATCTCAAAACAGTACCGGGATGAGCAGCAGATATAAGGTGAGTATTGAAGAAGAATCTTCACTAAAATGAGCTAAAAAAGCAACATTTCCAAAAAAGTTACTGAGTAAAAATGAAATTAAATATAGAAGGTAAAGGAAAAAGAACTAAAGAAAGTGTACAATATTAAACTTTTTAGGCACTACGATTACTGAGTAGTTTGCAGCAGCTGGCTAAGACCACTTCGAAATCTCTGTTCACCACGAAAGAGATTCAGGAGCTGGCAACTAAAATAGGGATTCCGTCCGAAAAGTTTCATAATTTGTTACAAACCATCAATATCCAAGGTTATCTTTTGTATAAAGGCTCCGATAGTTACCAACTAATGAGTGCTTAAGTTTTTAATGAAAGTTCACTCATTTGTTGCTGATTGTTACTAATTTAAACGTGAATAAATACGAAATTTGTTATGACTTCTTTTTCTTTATTTTTTGTTGAGAAAAATTCAGGTAGACGAGTATTTGAAAGTTTTTGGCTTCACGATAAAAATTTCCCAACCTCATGGCTCGATAAGAATTTTTTGGAGAACTTATTCATTTACTTGAGAAATTTCAAAGAAATAGATTGAAAAATCTTAATTTTCACGACTAGAAAAGGACAAGATTCTAATTTTCTATTGGGTAAAGAAATAATATCGATTATATTCTGATTATCGTTTATTTGTTCAGTTCGTTACTTTCAACTTGGGCAAACACAGATTCCACTGGAATCTTCCAAAATTCCTTAACATAAGGCAATCTATCCGATGGATTCGTGCTCCAATGGTGCAATCTACATTTCACTTCTTGTTTCTCCTTCGGACTGAACTGAAATTGCAAAATTTAAATATACCTACCGATATCAATCAAAATCAAACTTCATCTTACAACAACGGTAATATAAAATTCTCTCCCTTCCAAATCTAAGTTTGGACCTTTGATCTCCTTTTCCGGAAGGATTATCGCTTTTTCAGGTACTTCCCATCCGCATTTTCTAAAAGAAACTTTAATGTGCCATGGTTTTATGACCCACGTGGATTCCATGTTCATCACGACTGAAAGGGTCATTGCTGCCATTGATTGCATGCACTGAGAAAAGATAAGGTAGTCCAACAAACGATTCAATCAATCTTAACGATATTCACTTACAATGGGCACAATCGGAGATGAAGGTTTATCCTCAACGTCTTCTTTCAAACTGGCATACTTGATCATATTTTCCTCGTTTGCGTACACAGCTTTTTGTAGCAATATCAAATTATTATAACCGTAAGAAGCCCTTACTTCAACTAGATCTCCCCTATTTCCTAAACCTTCAACGTTTGACGTTAAGATCAGTTTCATCAGTGATTTTTTCTCAATCGATGTATCCTTAACCAATTCGTATACATAGTGTCTGCTGCGAAGAGTCTTGGGTGACACATTTTTTTTGTGTAGTGGCACGGGAAATTTCCTTTTTAAGATGTATGTCGTCTACGAAAAAACAGTGAATTTCTAAGGTTTGAATGATACAATCAAATGCTTACTCTGATTTGATTATTCAATACTGTATTACATGAATGAGTCAGTGTTTGGCATTTTGGTATTATATTCCGAACAGCCGGCCACATTTTCAATTTGTTTATTTATAATTATATTTTGTAAAATATTTTTTAATTAGGGTTAGAATCTAGAATGACGTTCAGCTCTATGGTCAAATATTATTGGTTAGAAACACAGAACCATAGAAGAAATTGTGTTTTGTGATTTTATGTAAGTCTGGGTCTCCATGTATGCGTTATCTAAATCAGATTAAAGAATTTGTTCGTATATTATCAAGAAAGAATCCTGATGGGGTCAAGCTTAACAAAGCTCAGACCACAGAACCCTTCAATTTTGAACTCTATGCGTAGATCAATTTTCTATGATTTTTTGAAGTTCTGTGTTCTGCCACAGTTCTGTGGTTTTCCTTAAAATGGTGGTGCTTTCGCCTTTTGTATTTGTGGCAATATCAATGGAAATTTGAAAATATCCTTACATGAATAATTCCTGGAAACCAGTGTTTTGATAACTTGCAGAATATAGTTAAAGTAACATTGGATTTACGCTTCAATCGCTTTTGAAAATTGGTAAGTGCGAAGAGTTTTCGATCTCAAGAAAGATGTGTTATGTTGAGCCAAGTTCTCTTAAATAATTTATCAGTATATCTAGACGGTGTTGGTTTGAATTTGTTATGTTGAGTATTAGGTGATCGTGTTACGTTGAGGTTAATTTCCCAAGAGCAGATATCCTTCGACTTGACCAAAAATAAATCGGGGTCTTATGTGGATTAATTTCTAAATAAATACTGGATATTGTAAATTTCACAATTGAAATGAAATATGTTTGAAGCAAATTGATGAGGATTTAGAGCTCTTTGAATATTCTATTGATCAACATGTAATGACATTTTTAGGTTATATCCCTAATTCGAATTTAGTCTTTGAATTCGACATAAGGAATATTGAGTTATTGTGAAACAAAATGATAATAAATAGAATGATTTCTTCTTGTTTTTGAATGTTTTAAGATATAGCTTCACAGGAAAATCCATAATCAAGTAGGCAGACGACTAATGACAATCGAATGTGGAGCTAGGCTTGATTTTACTGTCCTGTCACTGACATTTTTCATTCTTTAATACGAGCTGAGCTAAGTACTGCTTTAAAAAACCAACAGCTTGCAAGATCACGAATTTTTCTGAAGTCTCGTCATTTCATTATTATGGATTCTCTACGAAGAACGGGATAAATTTGAAAAAAAAATCATTGAGCTATGCAGGAGGCTAATATTCTATGCATATTCATGGACTTGTAGATAGATGCATAGAATATATATTAAAGTTAATGCCTATGAGAGATTGTGGAAAGATTTTGACGTTTCTCGAAGAAAAATCAAGAGTTTACAATGAAAAGCTTTCTGTAGACATTTCTGAGATATAAGAATAATTGAAGTGATAGAATTAAAGGAAGTTATTTCGTAAATCCTATGAAAAAGGGAAGAAAGTGCTTTTTTTTCTGAATATTTTTAGTTGTCACAGTCTTGGAAAACAAGGCTGGCGATGTCATATTTACTAAAAAAATCTTTTCTAAATCGCTATCCCGTCCAATGATCGGCGATCTCTGGCAGCCGATCGCGTTGAGAACCGCCGGTGCCTTTATTTTATTTTTACCCAAGACCGTGTAATGATTTTTCACGAGAAAGAGAAACATATAACATACATAAAACGGGTCGGCCTTGGCATTGACCGTCGATGCAGCTTTGAATATTTTCAAGGTGATCAGGGTGCCATGCTACGCCAGTCAGGATGGTATCGTTTGACCAAGATTCGGTACTCGTATTTTTTCATTCGACCATCGGAACTTTCGAATTGAAAAGGTGTTGCGTCACTTTTGGTTTTGACGTTTTCGGCTAACAAAGGAACGTCATAAATTTTGAGCCAACTTGATGTTAGCTTATTAATTAAATCGTTAAAATTAGTCATTGAGAAGAACTTGTTGGACAAAATAGGGATTTTAATAGAGAAATGTCGATTGTAGTTTTTGAAACATTTTTTCATTTTGTTGAAATTACATGTGGCAACAAATTACTGTTGTTGAATGCTCAGCAGTCGACAGAAAGATGCTTTCCGAGAATGTTCATCGATTTCTAATCAGGACGAATTTTTGGAGATTCAAAAAAACGCGTCATTATCAGAGTTCTTGTTAATTATTCAAAGACGAAATAACAAGACGTGCCCGGCTTATTCTAATTGGCATTAAATGCTCTGCAACTTGCACTACCCCACGCTATAAATAATAATTGGTCGCTATCAAAACGTAAATAACGTTATCGTGAGAAACTTGGTGGAAAAGGTCATGGACGTAAATCGAATTATTTATCGGAATCTAACGTAATTTTTCCCGAATAAAATGGAGTTTGGCAGTCGTAAGAGGAGAAGATGTGAATTTTTCTGTCGACGTTATCGCGGTTCACGTAACCCTTATCAGTTGAAGTCCACAAACACGATTTGTTTGTATCTTTTGGCGAATTATTTTAATCGCAATCGGATAAGTCCGAAAAATCGGAGATAACTGGTAATCTGGACTTATTTGTTGCTCTTAGCTTCGTCCGAGCGAAGATTAACATTTAAATAATTACAGCATAATTATGGATCGAGCATCAATGTAACCAAACTTACTATTTTCAAGAAGAAGCGTTTGAAATACCACATAATAACTAGAATTTTCTTAAATCCTCATTCAATGATTTATTTTTAGAGATTAGTCTATTTTTCTTGACAGCTGAAGAATTGTTTCGCAACTGTCACTTTTTTGACAGCTGTCAACTTTTTTTTGACAGTTGTCAATTTTTTTGACTGACCTGAAGTCAGGAGCTTTCAAGCGCTCGATTATGCACCTTTTGTGTAGATTCGAATTTTCCACTGTAAGAAATCAATTTTTGACAGCTGTCAGAAAAAATTTGACAGTAGATGTTAAAAAAATTGTCAATGATCCTGGATCATCGAAAATGCAGTATTGTGTGTGGAATTTCTTATAGCAATAATACCTTTTTCTTTTTTTCAGATATGACCATAAAAATGTGAAGAATCCAAGAATTCAGGTGAGACGCTAAAAATATTGCTCTGAAGTGTGAATTTTTATCATGCGCTTTTTGAAATTTGTTTTCACTCGACTATTTCCCTCGTCTCAATTTCCACCAATCGTAAACACGCAATTTTGAATCACAAATGGTTTCTAGATGGAAAAACTGTATGGCAGCAACTGTCAGCAGTTTTTTCGCGTTTACCCGCGGCAAAACTTGACCATTCGGCATCTAATTTTTCCTGTGAAAAAAATGGAAAAAACAATGCAAAGTTATATCTTTTTAACAAAAAGCATTCGTGCAGGTGCAAAAATCCTCGTCTTCGACTCGGATTTTAGTTGCCACCAGCACTCATGCATCTTGTTAAAATATTACTTAGCAACGTTTTTTTTTCGATTTTTTTCGAAAAAATTGGATGCCCTTATGATATTACTTACGACTATTTCACTCTTTCCATTTTTAGTGAGGAAGTTTCCGTAGCAACGATCGTTTCATCTCGGCAAAACCAACAATTTGTTTTCCAGCGATAAAATTTTTGACGTTTCTCCAATTCATAGATAGCTTCGGAAATGAATATCATAGAGAAAACAAACAACGTTTAGTTAATCTATGAATTCTAATTTGCCAAATAGCGCAATCCGTGTCAAATGTGACCATATTACTTAATGTTAGAGATTTTCTCGTGGAATAGTCATGCCGAATACCACTCGAGATGAAATTTAAGCAGGTAAAATTGCCTCACGGCTTGTGATTTTGATACAAATGTAATTCGCGAAAGGACCCCGCACTTTTTCTATGGCAAATGGCGTTCCGTCAAATTTTCTAAAATTTTGGTATAATGTAGTACTCGACCTACTGATCAAAAGTGTCCATGGCCCCAACTCAATCCTATGACTAGTTTTCGAGATACAGGGCGTTGAAGTTGAGAATTACCCACTTTTACTACGCCCGTATCTCGGAACAGAATCGAATGAACTTCATTTTTTCTCAAAAAAAATTTCATTACATTCCCAGGGAGCAACCATATCTATATATATAAAAGGGAGATGTTGATTACACCATTTATAACTCGAGATCGGATGGACTGTTTGTTATGAAACTTCATATATGGATTCGTCTACGGTCTGGTTATTATAAAATACAATAAAACTTTGAAAAGATCGATGAAAATTTCACTCATACAGGAAATGCTCTTCCTTCTTTTGACTAAGGTCACTAGGTGTCGCTACAGTTACAGTTACGCTACAGCTTAGATTGCGATGTAAACATATAGTGTGTAATTTGGGTTGCCTCCAACTCTGCGCTGTTGACCAAAACCAAAATGTCTTAGCGTAAGAGTGCAGATCTCTAAAATGATTAGATTTCGTTGAGATATGAGGGAAAATTTGTTCTTACCACTTCAAGTGGCGCTATTCACACATTATGACTGATTGTTCTATACTATACTTAACTGATTATTAGTTATTTTTACAGTTTTATTTATTCAAAACAAAATAAGGTAATCGCGAAGGTACTATATTTGATATTATCACCATTAGATGGCGATGTACAGAACTTATAGTGCCTACTATGAAAGGCTATTACCAGATCAAGAAGCGAATGAATATCACAGTGAATTTTAATCGAAATGTCAAGTAAATCGGATTTTGGCGATCGGTTTCAATCGTGAATTGTCCATTCTCATCTACTCTCATAATTTTTGAAATGTTTTTGAATTTCTGTTTGGGAATTAATATGTTTGCCATAATTAGTAATTACATTTTTGTTTCTGTTCTGTGTGACAGCCCATATCCATGGGAACATGGAAATCTCGCTGCTCCACCAACTGAGATGTTTACCAATTATTCTAAGCTGAGCACGAAAAGGCTAAGATGTTTAAAATAATGGTGTAGGCACTAATTAGATTTTGATTAGCCAACATTGAGAATATTAGAAAAGTTTCGTTTTTTCCACTTCAGAAAGCGCTATTCACAAAATAAGTTCTAATTTTATTAGTTGGTTCAAATATTTGAATTCATTCTGGTGAACGTCAATAAGTCAAGAAGGAAAATAAGAAAATGTCTTAGCGTATTTGTGAAGTGAAGTTGAAGTACTATAGACAAAGTACTTCAATTCAAATTTTCAGCGTTGTATTGGCAGAACTAAAGTGGTTTATACAGTGATCAGAGGTAATTCATCATTGGAACTATTTCTCATCCATACAATTCGATCGGGATTTATATTTGCATTCGTGTTGTCATTCATTACAAGATAGGTACTGCAATGACAGAACTGTGAAGCATTTAAAAGAGAATGTTATATGTTCAACAATTGGATACCACTTAAATGAGGAGAATTTTTTTCGTGCGAATAACAATAGTTCTAAAATTTTGTATATTTTGCGTAATTCATCGCCTGCTTGAAAAATAGCAATGATTAGTTTATACAACGGTAGGTTTCACAAAGCGTAATTACCGGTGATCGGAGCTTGATCTAGCACCAAATAGATTTGACAGTTCAAAAATCAGAGAACCAAGGCGTTGATCTCCGATCACCGGTGATTACGATTTGTGAAATTCACCGTAAGTATCATTTAGGCGAAACAAAGTTCGCCGGGACAGCTAGTAGAGGAATATGACCGAAAATCGTTACGAATACAGGGTAATCCATAATTGAATGCATACCCGATTTCGAAAGTATAAAATATGTCAGTTTGAGAGCGAGAACGTTCACAAAATGAACTATTACACTAGATATGTTGTTGTTACATCGAAAAAGTCTGAAATACCCAGAATTTATACTGGGTGATCCATTATTATAGAAACTATTCTCAAGCAGGATTAAATGGACACCCTGTATTTGTGGGTTGATTCAAAGTGTTTGTTTAATTTTTTTAGAACTTATCATCATGGACGTCAAAGAATACAAGGTGATTCAGTCATGAAATGAACTTTGAACCTCACGAAAATACCCAAAAACCACCTTTTTTTTTCATCACCCTGTATTTCAATTATATATACCAAAATTTTAGAAAATTTGACGGAACGCCATTTGCCATAGAAAAAGTGCGGGGTCCTTTCCGAGCAACAAACTTTCATATTACAATCGAGAAATTTTGCCGGCAAAATTCCATCTCTTAGTGGTATTACATATTACAACGAGAAAGGTAAATTCGAAAAATCTGTAGGGAAACTTTTTGAAGTCAATTACTAATATTCATTTTCTGCGAAAACCCCCAGAAGGTCAGCCGACAGCCATTTCAAACGCAGGTGTTTCAAGAACATTTTTGGACGCCCTCTGTATATTATGATTTGCAAGGTTGTTTTTTGCCATAGAAAAATCTCAGACTATAGACGTTTCTATGACCTGCCATAGATATTTCAATGGTTTTCCATAGATATTTCAATTGTCTTCCATATACATTTCTATGGTCTGCTTTATATGAAGTTCTGTGGTTTTTGTTCGAGGCATAAATATGGCTGTGGTTTTAGCACATAATTCTTTGGTTTCGAGGTTGTCATTCACAGATGCAAATTCGCGGTTTCCTTTTTCACGATTCTATTCGACAAAATGAAAGATGATTTGCGTGGTTCGTATTTCGGACCGCCGTTCTTCCGCGTGTCCACATCTCGGAAATCCTGTCGCGATAATTTACCAATTTCCATAAAACGACGAGATGCATCCGATCTTGCGTTGCATTCGGCCAATCGCGTCTCTTCCCGAGGGCCTCATCTCCGTCGCGTTTTCTCCACGATCGGCCCACTCGAGCACGTGGGCACCGTCATCGACAGCAGCTCTCCGTGTTTCTTCGCCGCGATCGGACCGATCGACTCTGTGTTTACGGCCCGTTTTTTTTGGTGCATACTTTTTCCAGCCGGCCTTATCGGCGTTCGCCATGGGACCGTTCAGTTTCGGCTGATTTTTCCGAGTCGCGAGTGCGAAGGAAAACGAGGATTTTCTCGTAGTTTTTTTCTAAGGTGTTGTTGTTATCACGTGTGTGTTGTTTTCCGACGGAAAATGGATAGCTGGATGCACGAAGTGGTGAGTGTTCATTTCGAAGTCTCTGAAGACGAGGAAGTAGGGTTTTTTCGGTTGTTTTTCGCGGATTTTTCACAGACTTTCTTGTTTTTTCTAAACGGAAATTTGTAATATCGCAACGTCTTTTATTTGTTGTTGTTACAAAATTAAATAGATTATTAATGTTCGAGAGATGTTAGGTACTTCATAAAAGCAATATGAAATACAATTTGTGACTGTACAGGGTGTGCAAAATCAGGGGATCCCGAGAATTTGGTATTAAAGGGAAAAACCGACACAATTTATATTTTCTTTCCTGATTTATCCAAATCAGGATACAGGACCGTCCTATCATTCCTTGATTTTGAGTTTTTATGAGAAATATTGTCAGCGTTTGATAAAAAATTTGAAAACTAATGGTGGTTTTTCGAAACCACATCCGAAGAAAAATGAAGAGGAAAATACTTTTAAGTTTATTTCGAGCTGTTAATTTGAACTTTTCATGAAGAAAACTGAAAGAGGAAGTTACTGTTAGACGACGAAATGCTCTAAGCGTTTTGAAACGCAATAGGTACATTTTCTCCTTATCAGGATCGGAAAATTCATCATTTTCGGAAAAGGGGCAAATTTTCAAAGAAAATTATGGACGATTATTTAAAATCAACAAATTTGTTGGACTTCAATTTTAATTGTATAGGTACGTTGTGAGATGGCCAGCCCGTTCTCCCGATCTGAAACCCGCAGATATTGGGAATACAAAATTTATAAAAACACGAATTTTAAATTCAGAACTGGGCGGAAGAATTAGGTAAAATTACAATCATACACAGTTACTCTGAAACATTCTTGTCTAAGTACTTTTTTTTTTCTATAATATTACTTAGTTCCATCATTTCACCTATTATTAAAGACAAATTGTAGTATTTAATTTCTACAATAAACAACTTTACTCTAAGAAATCCAAAAAAGCCGAGAAAGAAAAATTCGACAATCGTTGTTTGAAATCATAAAATTTTAAAACGCCCTAATCATAGAACTTACACTAAGTTCTATCATAGATGCATCTATGGTCTATCGTTCTATGGCCCTAATATAATGAATTTATTTCACAGTTGCTATGGTAACGCCTATTTACTATTCGAGAACTGTGAACCGAAAAGCGGCAAAAGAGTTTCGCAAAAAAAGTCATGATAATAGTATATTTTAAAACTAAGGCACTATAAAGATAGGTATGCTAGATAGACCTGGCTCTATGGTTGATTGGGTCCAACCATAGACTCGAAAATTACAGGATTCGCAACATTTTCATCACCATCTATCGGGGTGATACACCAACATAAACAATAAATTATTATAAATTTGACTATTAGATGCCGCGGCATTATTCTAACACCACGAACCTAACCTATTTCCAATGTTTTTCATGTGAGCATGCCGAAAAAAGTCACCACAAGATCTCTCATTCCGAAAATATGCTCATTCTATTACAGATTTCATTTCTTTCGATTACAGATTTCATTTCATTCGAAGGGATCTGTAATTTTCGAGTCTATGGTTGGACCCAATCAACCATAGAGCCAGGTCTATCTAGCATACCTATCTTTATAGAGCCTTATTAAAACTAGTTGCAGAATGAGCTCCTATTCCAATACGAATGCGAAATTCGAAAACGAGCGACGAAGGAGCGAGTTTTCGAACGCATGAGTATTGGAATTGCATTCTGCAAAGAGTATTAGACGATATTTTCTCTATTTCAGTCAAACTTTGTGGAATTCAATGAAAAATTCAAATTATTGGTCCTAGTGACTTTCATATTGTATTTTGGCAGTTGGTAGTTTTGCGAAAATTGACATTTCCAAATTGACGTCTGCTGAAATTTAAAAGGATCGGAAGTCATTGCTGACAACCACAAAACGAAAAAGGTAACTGAAAACGATGCTGTAATGAATTCATTACAGTACTGTTTTTAGTACTGTAATGAACTCATTACGATACTGAAATAGAGAAAAATGTGTTATATGCATGTGTGAATATTTATTCTTAATACAACGAAGAGGATATCGTCCTAAGACTGCATTTCCAAATTAGATCTCTGCTAGTCCAATTTCTTCATTCATTCTTAATATTTCTGCCCATGCGCAGATCTCGATTCTTACCAAGGCTCATCATCCATATTGATATATGCATAGATATTATGTTGGTGCCATTCATAGAGTCATAATAGATCATTCTATCATTACATATCTATTTTCTGCTCGTCTGTGCGTGTCTATGGCCCATGCCGTGAGTCACAGAAATAATTTTCCAATGTTTTTTTTTCCTGATTGGCGGAAACATTGCTGTTATTGATAGGAAATTTGTTTAAATTCAATCCACCTTTATCCAAATAGATGTCGATCGTATGGAAACCGAGTTTTTTGGCTCGACCCACCTCGCCGATTATCAAATTCTCGAAATAATTTCGCGAAAACAATCGGATTCGGGGGGCCTTGAGAAGCGGAGCTCAAACGGAGAGGAGGCTAATCCCAGTAGACCTAGTAACTGGATTATTCAAGATCAAGGCCGTCTTAAAAATGCAACGCAACGGTCTCTCGCATACGATTTTCGCACGACAGCCTTGACTTTGTTTCAGCCAAACGACCACGATTTATATGTTGTTTGGATTTTTAATCTAGACTGCTTGGGATCGCTCGCTGTTATATTTTATCACATCCAGGGATCCAGGTTTCGCGGCAGGAACACTTTTTGTGAGAGAATCAACGATAAATCATCTGGCACAGATTATACAGGATTGGGAAAGTTACAGAAAAAATATCAGAAAATCCACCATAAAACACTTTTCCCAAACAATATGTACCTACCCCATATACATATCTAATAATAACAATGATCCATTCAACATTGAAGTCACAATGCCTCAGAATGTCTTGTTCTGTTTTGAATAGCTTTAATGTTCAAGTCTTTGAACTAAACTGGAAATATTTCAGTGGAATAGTTTCATCTACTATATTTATTTTCTTGTGGTCTATCGATCAAAGGAATAACCGTAAATAATCTCTACTTTCCCGTAATTTTTCATTTCGGTCATGCATTCAACTCAATTCTCCACAAAAATTCGGTTTCAACTTTTGACGCATCATCATAGACATAGAACATATTCTGTGTCTATGCGCAGCATAGAAGGAGTAAAATCTAAATCATAGACGTAGAATCTGTATTCTATGTCTATGATCCAATTTGTGTCACAGACGTCTTGATAGCAAGCCATGAAGTATGGTCAACAAGGCAACCCTGGAAGAGGAGAAGATTAAGTTTATTTTTTGATAGATTCATGTTAAAATCGATGTTAATACGAAAAAAACGTTCACATTTATTAATTGGATCTCTTCTTCCATGAATGTAAATATGAAAATGATGGATGGTAAATAAAAAATGAGTAAAATTGAGTTTGACATCGCGTAATTTGGGCGAAAAATTGAGCGGATTCCGACCTTGTACCTTAATTCGTTCGAGCGGAAACAAAAGGAGGGTACCCGCATCGCGACGTCACTACCGCGAATAGCCGAATCTGCGTCCTAGGCGCGTTAAAAAATCCTTCTCCCAGGTCGGGAACGCGCAAACAGCAATTCGTTCGCCGGTCCCCGCCCGGGATTGGTAAACAGATGACGGCTTCGTTAAAAAAATTTAAAATTAAAATAACCAGTCATCCGGAGATGAAAGACCATCACAGCCTTGTAATTTTGGCAGTGTAATGGACCCACGCCGAAATTTTCTCGTAATGGCCCAGGTAAAAACTGCATTTACGTTAGGCGGGTCCTGCGCCGTCTAGACGAAAGTCAAGGTCTCCCGAATGGTCTTTGTTTTTTAAGCAAACATTACGGTCGTGTGATTTTCGTGGATAATTGTTAATGATATCTGCCATGTTTTTCATATAACAACAGGGCTTTGTGAACTTTTACTGCACACTTTTTTCGTACAAAAAACTCCGATTCCATTCAAACCCACCAGACCTCAAACTTTTTTTCCATTCGTCAATCTGACGATACTTTCAGTTTCAGTGTACAATCTTCTCTACAGGTTGTTCCCCAGTATGTCCTTGCATCTATGTCCTTAAAACCAAAAGTCGGATTTTCCTGAAAAATTAGGCGTAGACAACCAATGGGACACCCTGTATACCAAACACTATCTATACTCCATTTATTTTTATAAAGTAGCCCAGTTGGCCCAGGAATTCTGACACATTTCACCGCGTATATTTTGAAAATGTTAGGTTATACTCATTCTTCTGTCAGATATGAACGCAACGTTGCCGTTTCTACATATAAATCGTAGAAATTACGTATTTATCAAAATGTTTATTTACTTTGAGAAAATAATGAATTTGAGCAAATATTATGTGAATTCAATAATCCCAAAGACCTGACGAATATTGAAGAAATTTTTTTCTCTGTTAATACTGGAAATATTTCACGTATATGAAAAAGGGTGGAAGATTCAGTTATGCTATTTTCTTGTACGGAAATCAAGAACCGAGTGTTGAAATTTTACTGAAAACTAATGGACAGAAAAGTGCGTTACTTTGTGATAGTTCATTAACCCGACAGAAAAACTTTTAGACAAACAGAACAGACGGACGTATGGAAATCCCCACTTTTCAAAATTCTCAAGAAATAAGCCTACAGACGACAATTTAATACCTCTATGCGCAACTTGAAAGATTCCAGTATGAAAATGTAGTGGTAGGTACTACGAATCTTGTGTCACAGTTAAACCTTAAAAGAACTAACTCCATTCACAAAGTTAAAAAAGAGTAAATAGAAAGTAGCCTTGGCAACGTCGCACAGCATTATTTTACTTTCACGATTGCCAACCTGCGTCCGTTTTAAGGTGGGTGTGTTTTTATTTTAAGTTGCATTTGAAAATGGTTTCACTTTAGAACTGAAATTTTGTGGGTAAACTCAGAAAGGATTGGAGTTCTCAATGAAATAATTGAAATCGAATTCATTTCGAAAGTTAATTTTTTTCCTTTCAAAAATAGAAGAAAATGAGCCAACTCATGCTTCTGTTTTATTTCAACAGAAATACCCATGAAAATAGTTCAACATCCGATTAAAAGTGAATCTACTGATAATTTCGTTCAGAAAAACAACTTGAAATACGGAATTGGCAGAGAATGGCCAAATTCAAATTTTGGCGGGAAAAAGTTTCTGCTTTACCCACAAATTCATCTATTTCTTAGTTCGGCGATTTTCGGATAGAGAGCGCCATTGTACATGTCATTCATAATCAGAGAGATATTCATAGACCTTGATAATGATAATGCATGTTCTATGGAGATATTCCATAAAATGGACGGTGGCGCCTCTATCGGATGAGCTTTCCTACTCGCTTTAAACGCCGACCTTAAGTAAAACTTGATAAACCTAAACCATGGCCAACCAAGATACTTTATAAAAGTGAATGGGGTATATATTTTTCAATATGAACATTTCTATAAGAAATATTTGCCCGAATTTTCGAATTCATAAATTCATATTAAATTTTTTTCTCAGGTGTCAATGATGGCAGACACCCCTGTACATGTGGAAGTGAGTTCTGCCGCTCCCCCGCCTCCTTCTTCCGTGAAGAAGGAGGTGGAGGGTTATGCTGAGTGCTCCCCCTCCAACAGTAATACTTATTCCCCCACCACGACCATGGTCCATGATCCCAGCGTAAGTAAAATCTTATTTTATTATTCAATTTTTGGAATTGAGAAGAAATGCGGCAACCAAAATTCAAAATATATAGACTTCGTATCATATTAATAGCATTGAGTTTGAATATACATAGAGGAACATCGCAGTTGAACGATTTGAAGCTGATTTTGGTTGTAGTTTCTTCACCCGTTCATAGAGGGGCAAGTGTGTTTCAGAGAATCGAAAATTTTTACCCTCGCATCTGGCGGTGAGAAGCTGAACTATAAGGCACTATTTCCTAAGCCGAATGCGATGACGATCAGGACCGGCGTATGGAAAAGTAGGATGTTCAGTATTTCATCAAGCCTGATTTTTTGGATGCAATAAAACGACAATTAATTTTGCCTATGTTCCATAGAACTAGAGTTAAATAAATATCCTACAGGTTTCTGTAAATGAATAGCTAACAAAATGGATCGGCAGATTATATTTCCTTTAGTAGCTACTATGTGCTACCACTAAAGTTAGCAGTAAACTGCCAAAAATTATTGCATCAAATTGTTCAATTGCGTTGTTCCTCTATATACAGGGTGTCCCAAGTTCGAGTGCCTATTAGACGTTTCTGGAGAACTGGACATATTTGAAATCTGAAATTTGGGATTATGATATTGTTCGAAATTCTCTACAGACCTAAAATATTTTCAAAGCCAGAGCACTTCCGGTTATACAGGGAGTGAAAATAAATTTGCTCAAAATTTTTTTTTTCAATGTTTTCGTTTCTGATATGATTGAGTATTTAGTGCTGAATACATTTCTGTTTAAACCATTGTATTCATTCGAATAGTTTTCAAAATATCGAAAAAAAAACTGAAAAAAAGTAAAATATTCATCGTCAGTATTATGTTTATTTTTCTTATTCTGAACATCCTGAGTGTTAACCGTTTTCACAACGTCAAAGTAGAAGAATGTGGAAAGGTCATGCATCTTTTGAATTTCATAAATATCATCACAGGGTGTTTCAAATTTCGAGTCAAAAACTGTGATCCAGAATTGGCCATAACTTCTGTTTTTCAAATTAGAACCCTATTTTTTTATTTTTGCGTTGGATTCTACGGAGAAAAATAATGATAGCACTCCCTGATGCTCTTGGTCCTAAATTCAGTTATTCCCGAGTTATTTGAGCTTTTCTGGATTCATGTCGTACGTAGAGTAAAACACCCTGTGATGATATTTATGAAATTCAAAAGATGCATGACCTTTCCACATTCTTCTACTTTGACGTTGTGAAAACGGTTAACACTCAGGATGTTCAGAATAAGAAAAATAAACATAATACTGACGATGAATATTTTACTTTTTTTCAGTTTTTTTTTTCGATATTTTGAAAACTATTCGAATGAATACAATGGTTTAAACAGAAATGTATTCAGCACTAAATACTCAATCATATCAGAAACGAAAATATTGGAAAAAAAAATTTTTCAGCAAATTTATTTTCACTCCCTGTATAACCGGAAGTGCTCTGGCTCTGAAAATATTTTAGGTCTGTAGAGAAATTCGAACAATATCGTAATCCCAAATTTCAGATTTCAAATATGTCTAGTTCTCCAGAAACGTCTAATAGGCACTCGAACTTGAGACACCCTGATATTGAAGCTCAATGTTGAAAGTTAAGACTTTTTTTCAAGATGCTATAATTTTTTCATGGAAAAATAGAAAATGTTTCGCTTTTAATCGATTTAATTGAAAACTGCCTTTTTCCAGATCGACTATCAAGAAAGCACGAAGTACGAATTGAGCACCAGATCTCCAGGAAGTCCAGACAGACAGTACTGTTCTTCCACAACTCAACCACACAATGATTCCGGCTTAGAACTCAACGTGAGTCATTTTTTTTTGGTCAATTTTCACTCGGTATGAATCGTACCTAAATTTGATGAGCCAATCGTGAAATCTCTTCAAATCATTCATTTCTGAGCAATCCCATTCGAAAAGAAAATTTTTGGTCCAAATGATAGCAGTTGCTATCATTTTTTGACACCTCTTGTCAATTTTTTGACAGCCCTTGTCAATTTTTGTGACATCTGTCAAATTTTTGCGACAACTGTCAAATGTTTTGACATCTGTCAATTTTTTTTATAAATCGCAGGACGACATAAAGGCGGAAGGCTCGCCGAGGAGGGTCTGTCTAGTGTGCGGAGACGTGGCTTCGGGTTTCCATTACGGCGTCGCCTCCTGCGAAGCCTGCAAGGCTTTCTTCAAGCGGACGATACAGGGGAACATAGAATACACGTGTCCGGCCAACGGAGAGTGCGAGATCAACAAGAGACGGAGGAAAGCCTGTCAGGCTTGCCGGTTCCGGAAGTGCCTGAGGTCGGGCATGCTGAAGGAGGGCGTGAGGCTGGACAGGGTGAGGGGCGGCAGGCAGAAGTACCGCAGGAACCCGGACTGTCCGTATCAGATACAGGTGGTTTCGTCGCAGAGGCCCGTGCTTCAGCTCGAAGGTGAGAAACGAAAAATTCGAACCATTTTTTAGGAAATCCGATCATTTTCGACGTTTTTCGGGAGAATTGAGTTGTCTAATTCAGTTTATAAGTATACAGGCGGAGTTTTTGACGTGTGTTGAATTTTGAAGTCGACAAAACCTTTTTTTACATTAAAACAGGTTCCTGCCCGGATGATCAAATCATAGAACTTGAGATAAGATTGATAAGAAATATAACAAAATATTTAAATTTGACAAATGCGATGTTGACTCCATGTGGAGGATATTTCTCGGTTATACGCGTGAGGCTGTAGCTGCTAATGAGCGAACTAAAACGATCAGGGAAAATCAACTGAAACCTTGGATTGATGAACGTATAATGAAGCTTGCGAGACAGAAGAGGGCATTATGGCGGAGATTCTCTCGCAGTCGCTCATCCGCAGATTATCTAAATCACCGCTCTTTTTCCAAATTTGTTACATCATCAATTCAAGAGGCTAAATCATCCTACGAGAAAAAATTGGCGACGTCCAAAAACAGGAAAAAACTGTTCAAGTATGTGAGATCATGCATGAACTCCAAGGTTGGCGTTCCGACGGTGAGAAACTCTAGTGGGGATCCATGTACGAGAGCTCAAGATTCTGCCGACATATTTGCTGAGGTTTTCGCATCAACCTACACCACCGAACCACCTGGAGGAGTCCCTACTCCTGGAGTCCACCGCGTTGATGCAGAGCTATCTGAGGTCGTGTTCAATACTCAGGTGATTGAAAAATACCTCTCTGAACTGAGAGTTGATGCGGCACCGGGATGCGATGGTATGACGGCACGCTTGCTGCAGCGATGTGCCGGAGCATTTGCTGTCCCACTCAATATGATATTTTCGGAATCACTAGAATCATCATCCATCCCTTGTGATTGGCTTTCGGCATCAATAACACCAGTATTCAAGAGTGGCGACAAACTCAATCCCCAAAACTATCGACCGATAAGCATCCTCTCGACGGTTTCTAAGGTTCTGGAGCGAATCATAGGCGACCAAATCATCCAATTTTGCTTTGCAAATGATATCATCCCTGAGTCTCAGCATGGTTTTTTACCCCGTCGCTCCACTACTACCAATCTTCTGTCGTGTCTTGCAGAGTGGACCAGAGCGTTGGACTCTGGGAACCCCGTAGATGTGGTCTATTTGGATTTTGCGAGGGCGTTTGATCGAGTTCCTCACAGGCGTCTCCTCTCTAAGCTGGACCACCTGGGGCTGAGGGGCGGGTTGTTGAATTGGTTGAGGTCTTTCCTATCCAACCGTAAATTCCGAGTACGAGTTGGAAACGTTCACTCAACTGAAGAAAGAGATGTAACATCAGGAGTACCCCAAGGCTCTGTGCTGGGCCCAGTTCTCTTTCTCCTCTACATATCGGATTTACCAGCTCGCCTCAGATCGCGATGTTCCTTGTTTGCCGATGATGCCAAACTCTTCAACTTGCCACTTTTATTCCCTCACCTTCTTCAAGCGGATCTGGATCTCCTTTCGGACTGGTGTCGTGACTGGTTGTTACCTCTGAACAAAGAGAAATGCTGTGTCCTCCATATTGGTAGAAACAACCCACGCATACCCTACATCATCGATGGATACCAACTGCAATCGGTAACTAGTCACCTGGATCTTGGGGTAACTATCAACTCGGATCTCACCTGGTCGGATCACATTGCGACGGTGGTTGGAAGGGCGAAACAGATCACTTTTCTCCTCGGGAAGTCCTTCAGAGGTGCTGATTGTAGCGTATTTTGTTTGCTCTACAAAACCTACATCCGCCCGATTATCAAATACGCTGGGCAGGTCTGGTGGCCATCGACCAGATTCGATGAGAATGCCCTCGAATCAGTTCAGCGGCAAGCTACTCGTTTGCTTTATACTTATCCCAGACCATCTTATGAGGAACGTTTGAAGATATTCGGACTTCGCAGTTTTGCCGAACGCCGTGAACGGGGAGACCTAATATTCACCCATGGGGCCATATCTGGTCGTCTCGGTGAGGACTTCAGGAACATGTTTCAGTTGAACTCCAACAACCTGAGAGGCCATCGATTTAAGCTGTCGAAGGAACCCTATAGGACAACACCACGCCAGAAGTTCCTTTCCAATAGGATATTCGACAAATGGAATAGTCTACCATCCACAGTTGTAGAGGCCCCTACCGTCAATGCGTTTAAGAACAGATTCGATACATGGAGTGCCGGACGTTGATAGCTTCTAGTTGCTCTCATTTTTGTCTGTTTTTTTTTCTTCTGCTTTGTTTTGTATTCACATTGACTTTTTTTTACTTTCTTATGGGTTTATAGGTTTAACCTCAACCCTTCTTAAAGTTGAAATAAATAAATAAATAGATATATTCTAACCTAACTTCTTGTTCGACACACTTTGATTCCCGATGAAAATTTTCGTATGCTTCACAAATTAAAGTTTCAAATAATGGTTCTTCCAAAATTTTGTTAAATTAGAGTAAATTCGAGGTAGGTTCTTGTTCTTGCTCGCCTGGGCTGATTCTACAATTTTATTGTACTTCGTTACTTTTTAGCCTTGAAAAAGGATCAACTGGATCCGAAACGTTGGTGATGAATTGAAGAAATTCAACAAAAAACATTAAAGTCCAAATTCTTGATAAATTGTTTTATTTTTTATAACATGGACGAAAATTTTGATACAGCTTTTTTTACATTTTCCATTTTCCCAAATTCGGCTCTGTTGTATAAACTGAGGAAATATGGTAATAATCGAGCGTGACTAGAATAAACCACTGATTTCCTTCTATTTATCTATTTTCCAAAATAAATCACAAACTTTTTTACATTTCTTCAACTTTCTAACTAACTCCTAACCTAACTTCCTCATCCCTCATTCTAACTTCAGAACATCTAATACAGACCACAGAACATCTAATTCAGACCACAGAACACAGGTCTGTGTTCTAACCTCCTTTTTACCAAACCATAGAACATAATATTATTCGGTATTCGGACTGACGCCCCCTGGTGTTAAGGGAAAGTATCACCTTCTGAATCGTGGTAGATCTCCATTCAAAAAGTGGTCTCTTTATTTCACCAATAACTACCACGTCTCGATCAAGGCCGTGCCCAGATTTTTGTTTCGGGGGGGGTCTCAATAAAAAAGACCTGCTTATTCAAATTTAATTAATTACCATTACATTGGCACGGGAAAAGCCCTCCACTGAAAACACAGTACAAACATATTCGTTTTTAAAACAAAAAACTTCAAATTTTCAATTCAGTGAATTCACAATATAAAATCAAGCCTTCTAGACTTTTTATGGGCAAATTCTGTTATAACATCATCAGTTGGGATGATGACATCTCTGTGAATTGCCATTAGGGCCAACCCCAACAATTTCTTTGATCTTTGGAATGTTTGCCGATTTTATCTAGTGTTAATCCATTTTATTTCGGGGGGGTCCGGACCCCCCCCTGGGCACGGCCTTGGTCTCGATTTAATTAGTTTTTCAATAAAAAAAAAACAGGTTGAACTTCAGCGTTTTGGAAACTACTCTTAATGATTTTTTTTCGACGGCTGTTCATCATTTTTTGGAAAAAATCTCAACTATTTGCCCTCGGAAATTTAATCTTCTATAAACTACAGAAATTTTCATGATGATTAGTTCAAAAATCTAGCTTGTACTCATGAAAAACGAAAAACATATTCAATTACCCAAATATTGCAGAGATCTTACGATTACCCTGTTTTTAAATGAAAAACTAGCTAAATCGAGAAAAAGAAAACTATTTGCCCTCGGGACGTTCTTCAACTTCAATTTAAAAAAAAATCAAGTCTCTACGTACGATTTACCACGATTCCAAAGGTGATACTTCTCCTTTATACTAACAACTAACATAAAATACACTATAGAATATTTATTTTTTCTTCTTCATGGAATTTCGACACCCTGTGTCTTTTAAACGAATTCGAAGTTCGAAAAATGGCATAGGGAAAATGTGTTTAGTTTGACGACAGTTAAAGGTGAGAAACGGAACCGATCTAAACCATTTTTTTCGTCGATTGCGGTTATTTTCGACGTTTTTCGGAAGAATTTAGTTGTATTATTCAGTTTATGAAAATACAGGGAGAGTTTTTAACTTGTACATTTTTTTATCTGTTGAATCTTGAAGTCGACAAAAACCTTTTTTCACTTTCCATTTTCCCGAATTCGGCTCTGTTAAATAAACTCAGGAATTGAAGTAATAATCGGGAGTGACTAAAATAAACCACTGATTTCCTTCTATTTCTTTATTTTTCCAAAATAAATCATACACTTTTACATTTCTTCCACATCTAATCTCCTAACCATATTATAACCTAGGAGCATAGAATAACTGGAGAGAAGGCTCCCCTACGAAAATGAACTGCCAAAAACGTCCGAACTTGTCAGTTCGCCGCAAGGTCACGAGATGGCGACAACGTCGTTCGTTGCTACAACATGGCTATCCTTAATAAAATTATCTTTAATGGTTATCAGTTGTTATTACTTATTAGGTCCCATTTATTACTATATCATAATATATATTCTTTTGAAAGAAAGCAATACATACTTTTTTTCGTAAATCCGACAATATAATGATTATAGCACGTGTAAAGAAATGGCTACAAGGATCAGATTGAATATAGGAAGAAAAATCTGTTTCCCGCTCCGAATCTAAGTGTTAGCAGAGGGAATGTAAACGGGGTACCATACAATTCTGCGTATGATACACGAGAACAGATAAAACCTCAGTCTTCCCGTATAATAATTGTAATACCACAGTTAGGTGTTTTCTGTGGTACTCACCTGAATGTTCGCTTTTTCCGATAAGGATATTGTTTTGACAAATTTATTACCGATCACAGACTTCCCATATAATTGCGCATAAAAAATTGATTAGAATAAAGCGATGATATGTCATCAATATTGTCTATGTTATGATTTATGGCCATTTTCAATTAAAAAGAAGCATAAATGTATCAATAACAATGACAGCCACATTATATTCTTTGCAATTGTAGCGCCATAGAACAAGATATCTGACATGTTGCTGAATAAAGGATCTCAGCGTTATCTATCGGGCGTCACACGAAACTCTAACCTCCGCCGTTATTGGCAGTTCAAAATGATCTGTCGAGCGTATGAAGCCTTCCCTTCAGTTATTCTATGCTCCTAGCTAACTTCCTCATCCCTCATTCTAACCACAGACCACAGGTCTGTGGTCTAACCTTTTTTTCACAAAACCATAGAACATAATATTATTCGGTATTGGGACTGACGCCCTCTGGTGTTCATATTAAAAACCAACATAAAATACACTATAGAATATTCATTTTGATTTTCTTAATCGAATTTTGCGGCCTTGTATCTTTCAAACGAATTAGAATTTCGAAAAATGGTATAGATACGCCTGACAGGGGCGTACTTCGGATCAATCGTAAGGAAATCTCCTTAAAAAAAATACCTTCTAGATATAAAGATGTTGGAGGCGCTGGCCACTTGCGAGCCCGACCTCCTGGAGATCAACACGATGCCGGGCAGTCCGAAACTGCGCCACCTGCCGATACTCAGCGAGCTGTTCGACAAGGAACTGGTGGGCATCATCGGCTGGGCCAAGCAGATACCCGGCTTCACCGACCTGCCCATCAACGACCAGATGCGGCTGTTGCAAAGTACCTGGGCGGAGATCCTGACGCTCACGCTGGCCTACAGGAGCCTGCCGCTGCTCGGATCGTCCAAGCTGCGATTCGCCTCCGATTTCACGCTGGACGAGAAGCAGCTGAAGGAGTGCGGGGCCTCGGACCTGTATCAAGGGGTGAGAGATCTATCTTTTTTCAGAGAACGATTTCGACGGCACGCTGACGATTTTTGAAATTCCGGAAAAAGTTACGCGCCGAGCGGGAATCGAACCTGCGTCTCCTACTCGCCGGGCGGGTGTTCTCACCTCTAAACTACCTTTTAACGTTTTTCAGTTTTCACGAGTAAAAAATGTCTGGAAATGCGTTTTCCTGATAATTTTGAAACTACAGATGCGATCGACATGAAATTCTGCATCTCGATGAAGAATTACGAAGTGTTGTTCGAATCGCATGACCAGAACAACGTAGAATTCAAGGAATTATCGAAAAAAACATATATTTTTCTTGCGACTGATTTTCCGAGAGAAATGACAATTTATTTGACAGATGCTGTCAGAATTTTTGACAATTGTCAAACAGTTTGACAGTTGTCGAACTTTTTGACAGTTGCCAGACCTTTTTGACAGTTGTTAGACATCTTGACAGTTGACAGACATTTTGACAGTTGTCGAACTTTTTGACAGTTGTTAGATATCTTGACAGTTGACAGACATTTTGACAGTTGTTAGACATCTTGACAGTTGACAGATATTTCGACAGTTTTTGATTTTCTAGCTGGAAAATGCGAATCCGTAAAGAGTGTGTTCCTTGTATTTTGCAGTGTTGCCAAGTGATCGAGAGAATCGATAGTCTGTCTATTTTAAAAGAAGAATACTACCTCCTCAAAGCCCTCGTCTTAACGAACTGTGATGTTAAATTGGAAGAAAACCATTCTTTGAAAAAATTCAGAGATACCATATTGTCGGCTATGTCGGACGCAGTCGGAGTACTAAGGTGAGTCGTCTTAACTTCTGAGAAACTACACTTTTTTATTATATTATATTATTTTCTATGGTGTCCAATTTTCATATAGACGTTACTTGTATTTTCAATTTTATTACAAATGTTTTCATTTTTTTTACTTCTTATTTTGTGATTTCATTTTCTATTCTGAAATTTAAAATTGATGTTTCGTTGCGGTTGAACATGTTCAATTTCATTTTAGTTATTATACAGGGTGTATTTGAAGGTGAGGCTTTTCTTTTGACAGGTGATAGATCAAAATAAGCCATTTTACCGAAAAAAAATTCTATGAATTATGGCCCTGTTTCGAGAAAATGAAACTAGAATATTTTCTAGTTCTAGTCCGAACCTGCTCCCTCGCCTGCTTCTCCGTAGATATCAACATCTTGTTTTTTGTCTTCTTATAGTACATGACTCAGAATATCGATTGTGATCAGTAATCTTCGATCGTGTTACGGCGAGGGTACGAGTGTTTTATGTTTCGAAAATGCCGCACGTTTATTCAAATAATGAACTTGTTGATATGCTTTTAATTAATGGCGAATCAAAACAAAATGCCAGTTCGGCGTATAAGTTGTACAGAACAAGATTTCCGATGAGAAATCACCCAACTTCGCAGACGTTCATAAACCTGGAACAGAGAGATGCAGGCCAGAGTGGTATTAACTATTAAGGTATTGATGCCCAAAATTTTTTGTGAATTTTTCAATGGAACATTTGATAAGTTCTATTACCTGTCAAAAGAAATGCCTCACCTTAGAATACACCCTGCGTACGTTATGAAAAGCTCGCATTACTTCAATATTCATTTCGCGGCTCCACTGGATACGTGCGTTGCGAGCTCCCCTGTGGGCAGTCCTCCTCACGGTGGTCCAGCCAGCAGGTGGAGTGGCATCCGATCTTCTGCCATGATATCGGTTTCCACTTCTCGTTCATGGGTTTGCCACAATTTACCCTTGATGGTCCAGGCAACTTGGGCCGTGGGGACGTCACCCCCCATGTGGCGTGGCAGAAACCAAACCACACCCGTGCGGTTTTATTATTATTTTAATTATTATTTTTTCTCATGTTTATGTGATTTTTAAATTGATATATTTTTTTTTCAGGCCTTCTAGTGTTCTTTACCAAGTTCAACAGTTACTTCTCTGTCTGCCGGCCTTACGTCAAGCGGAGCAGATAGTTAGAAAGTTCTGGTGTAACGTGCACCACCAGAATCTGGCGCCGATGAATAAATTATTCTTGGAGATGTTGGAAGTTTACAGTCGGTAGCTAAGTTCGATCAAAGTCGTCTTCTCGAAGACGACCAATCGGTGAGAGGTCGGTCTAGTACCGGAGACGGAAGGAAATTCTGGTTGGCGAAATGAGATTTGGTGGAACAATTGAGAGAAATCGCGGATATTTTCGTATTGGAATTTCATCCGGTTTTTACTTCGTTCTTAATTAAGTACAAAATGGGAGAATCCTCCTTTTAATATCGCAGATCGCTTTAAATCATCAAGAAGGGGTGTCGTTTCGAAATAAACGCACCAGCAGGGATGTCCAAGCAACGCTACGGGTGAAACAGCGTCAAAATGGCAGTCAACATTTTTAACTGTTTCATCAGCGGTAGATGAAGAGTCAGAGTTTCAGTGTCCATAAAAAACTTCTTTTTTCGACAGTTCAGAGACGTCGTGACGTTTAAATGACACCCCTCAACCTACATCGATGAATTTTGATGCAAGAATCGTGTTTTCCGTACTTTTCCAAAGAAAGTACCAGCAGTTTCTCTCTCTTATTTTGTGATAAATGAAGCCAACTTGATGATAAGATCGGGTTAGTTTTTTCTCTCAGGTTGAATAATTTATTCCGCTTTCTTCCTCAAGAAGTTGCTTTTCTTTGCCATCGTTCCTTGGTAATTTTTATCGATAAATTAAATTGTTGCATCAAATTTCTTGCTGTGGAATTGTATTTTCGATAGACCCGTTCAAATAAGTGGAATATGTAAAATGTTATAACAAATATTTAGTTGAGAAATAATTGTTGAGATGTAGTTTTAAGTAATAAAAATATTTTCAGTAAGTGGTGTGTTTAAAAAATACTCCAATATTAAATAACCAAGTTTTATTCCTGCACTTTAAAAAAATATCATAATAATTATCCATTACTGTTTCCTGAAATAAAACTACATATATTGATCTTTAGCATGAAAAAATTATACCTTCGAAGAAAGTTATCTTCTAAAAACGATTCGGATTTGTTCAGAGAATGAAACAAAAAACTTAACAACATGAATCAACGAGTGAGGTATAAAAAATTGCATCAACAAAGAAAACAGACAGGTAGGTACAAGGCAGTGAAACTAAACAAAAAAAAACGGTAAATATATAAATCTCTACGGAAAGATCGAGAACGATTCCACTACGCAGACGCCATCAAAAATATCTATTTTAAATTTTTCATTTTATTATATTTCCTAAAACGATTACATATTTAAATAAAATCACAGTATATTGATTCATATTTTCGCAACTATCAAGACTTTGACAATTATGGCATTAGGTGAGCGCACGACTCCATCGACTTAACCTCTAGTTTATTTACATCTTGAGTTAACATCGCGCTGGAAGGCAAAATTTTTAACCTCGAAATACAGATAGAAACAGCTCTTTTTGAAAAAATTCACATTGTATAACATCGACAAAACTTCTTCAGTGCTGCTGAAATAAACTGTTTCACCCTGTATATTATACATTCATCATTGAAGATTTTGGGGATAAATTCAAAAAACGAATTATTTATTACAGAATAAAGATTTGCAGGAGAGTATATTGCCTCGGTGTAATGTGAACGCTCCCTTGATTAGTTATTGTCGTTAGGGCTGGCGATGACGTGTACCTGTTTGCCTTTTGTTGCGTTGTAAACTTGCCCGGGGCCGAAGGGCTCCAACCTTGGATGAGTCTCGTTTTTCCCTAGATAAAGCAAAAAAATATATATATTCAAGTACATATGTGGGATTTCATTATTTCCTATATGTATGTAAGCCATTTGAATTTTGTGCCCCCTATGAATTGACATAATAAGCTGAGGCCATAGCGTAGGCCTAATGTACAAACACTCTGTATTCTGAATCGATGGCTTTCGATGATCGCTCTCTAACAACGCCGCATCCTAAGAGACAAGGTCAAGTTAGTAACAAACATAACATAACCTGAGTGAACCATTTTTTGCCCACTGATAAACTGTGAATAAACACCACGTTATCCACCTTGAACTGTTTTATTATTTAAGATTCAAAGTTTGAAAATGATGAGTCTTTGATTTGTATATTGCAGATTCTTGAGGTCAAGAGACACCTTTTTTCATCCTACAATTTTTTCGAAATCGGCTCCAATTCAAAGATATGGGCATTTGAAAAAAACATCTGGACGGGTAGTCGAAGTCGTAATTTCTTGATTGAAAGTTACTAAAAACATTCAGCAAGTGCTCTTATAGTAGTCTTGTTGAAGCAAAATTGTTGAAAAACCGTCATTTTGTAAAAACAAAACCAAATTTTATTCGATTATGTCCGCAATTAAAAAATAATACAGAATAAATCACTTCTTTGATCTTCGTCAAGCTGAATTTGTAAAAATTATTAATTTATTCATACCTTCTCCATATTTTATCTTGGTACATCGCTCTCTATGCGAAAGCACCCCAATTACTCAAGCGGGAGCGCCCTCTGTGTCAGAACGCCTTAATTACCCAAGCGAGATCGCCTTCTATGTCAGAGCGCCATCTATACCACAGCCCGCAATTACTCGAGCGAGAGCGCCCTCTGTGTCAAATCGCCGCAAATACTCCAACGAGAGCGCCCTCTATGTCAGAGCGCTGCAATTACATCAAAGAGAGCGCCATCTATGTCAAATCGCCGCAATTAAATCACTTCTTTGATCTTCGTCAAGCTGAATTTGTGAAAATTATTAATTTATTCATAATTTCTCCATATATTATCTTGATAGAACAGGCGCATTCGGTATTCCCTTCCGGATTGGTAATAATAAGGCTCTATAAGGGGAATTTACCAGAAACCGCCATGTTGGGTCCAACCATAGACTCGAAAATTACAGATTCCTTCAAATGAAATCTGTAATCGAAAGAAATGAAATCTGTAATCTAATGAGCATATTTCTTGGAATGAGAGATCTTGTGGTGACTTTTTCCGGCATGCTCACATGAAAAACATTGGAAATAGGTTAAGTTCGTGGTGTTAGAATAATGCCGCGGCATCTAATAGTCAAATTTATAACAATTTATTGTTTATGTTGGTGTATCACTCCAGTAGATGGCGATGAAAATGTTGCGAGTCCTGTAATTTTCGAGTCTATGGTTGGACCCAATCAACCATAGAGCCAGGTCTATCTAGCATACCTATCTTTATAGTGCTCTAGTAATAACTAGGAGCATAGAATAACTGGAGGGAAGGCTTCATACGCTCGACAGATCATTTTGAAGTGCCAATAACGGCGGAGGTTAGAGTTTCGTGTGACGCCCGATAGATAACGCTGAGATCCTTTATTCAGTAACATGTCAGATATTTTGTTCTATGGCGCTACAATTGCAAAGAATATAATGTGGCTGTCATTGTTATTGATACATTTATGCTTCTTTTTAATTGAAAATGGCCATAAATCATAACATAGACAATATTGATGACATATCATCGCTTTATTCTAATCAACTTTTTATGTGCAATTTTATGGGAAGTCTGTGATCGGTAATAAATTTGTCAAAACAATATCCTTATCGGAAAAAGCGAACATTCAGGTAAGTATTTCTATTATTATACGGGAAGACTGAGGTCTTATCTGTTCTCGTGTATCATACGCAGAATTGTATGGTACCCCGTTTACATTCCCTCTGCTAACACTTAGATTCGGAGCGGGAAACAGATTTTTCTTCCTATATTCAATCTGATCCTTGTAGCCATTTCTTTACACGTGCTATATGCATTATATTGTCGGATTTACGAAAAAAAGTATGTATTGCTTTCTTTCAAAAGGATATATATTATGATATAGTGATAAATGGGACCTAATAAGTAATAACAACGAATAACCACTAAAGATAATTTTATTAAGGATAGCCATGTTGTAGGAACGAACGACGTTGTCGCCATCTCGTGACCTTGCGGCGAACTGACAAGTTCGGACGTTTTTGGCAGTTCATTTTCGTAGGGGAGCCTTCTCTCCAGTTATTCTATGCTCCTAGATTTTAGTATACCTCAACAATGTTGTGTTACTAAGTGACGGTCACGGTACGATAAAACCAGTAGGATCTCATTTCATTGCTTCCCTCTCTCTCTCTTTCTTTTCTCTCTCGCACTAAGGTTTGCGCATCTTTTAATGCTGCCCACAATGCGCATGAAATATACCTGTTTCTGTCTCATTCTGGTTTAGTTCACATCTTTCATCTTTGTTCTACGTATTCTGGAAAGGTCTATTACTCCTAGGGGAGCGCCATCTATACCACAGCGCCGCAATTACTCAAGCGCGAGCGCCGTCTATGTCAGATCGCAACAATTACCCAAACGACAGCGCCATCTATCTCAAAGCGCTGCAATTACTCTTTTCTGCCCTTACCAAGTTAGTTCCGGATATTTCCGCACACATTTCGACAGCGCTGTGTTTGTTTCACCGTTCGAATCAGCAAATAATTCATTTTCTGAGGTTCGGAGAAGAAAAAAACGCCATTCCCCGTCGGTTCCGTGATATTCTCTCACCTGAGTGTCCTTCCGCCGGTATGTACTTGGATATCCTGACCAGCGGCAACGGCAGATACCCGGCCGTCAGGGGCATGATGTCCAGAACTATCGGTTCGGGCTCGACGTCGCTCTCGAAGCTCACCACGCCCGCCGTCCGTCCGCACACGGCCCAGACGCTCTGTTCGGCCAGCACCTGGTACATTATCGACCGCGTCTTGGCGATCTTGGCCTCCGAGGAACCGCCGACGTTCTTGATGGTGAGATTGAGGTGGCACAGGAAGCCGACGCGACAGAATTCGTTGCCTTTGGCCGGTTCCAGCGTCGCGTCCAACACGTACAAAGTCTGGAGATATGATTATTGGAAAACAGAAATTTTTATGAGGGAAAAGGACTTGCGGAGATCTGATTTCAGAGAAACACCACCGGTGGCACCACCACAGCAGGATAATCATCAGCCTTCATCAGTGCCACATAACCCTACTGAGGTTGAAACCAACTAGGTCTCTGCTAGCCCATTTCCCTCATTAATTATGCTATGTGCTAGGGACGTTATCCACTATATTGAGAAATTTTTATTGTGGTTATTTCACTCACCTCGTAGTCCGAAATGTCGAAGAAATATTGGTATAACTTTGGTTCCATGTCGACTTCGTTTATTCTGTAGGTGATGTTGAATTCGGCGTTAAGAGTGGCCCCTTTCAGTTTTGGGTCCAAGATAACCTCCCATATTATTAAATACGTGTGACCGTATTTTAAAGTCTGAAATACGACGAAGAATATTCTGAAAACAATAGTAGATCGACATGCGACACACAAATAAGTACACACGAAATATAAAAGAAAAAACTACCCATAATTACTTGTTTGCGTTCTTTATCGCGTTGATTTTTTCACAGTACAAGTCAAATTCTCAATGAAGCATAACTTTGAACAAAAATTAGATTTTGGCATTCCAGATTGCTCAATTAATCGTCTTTACGACGTTGCCGATGGAATCACTTCCTAAAATGACTACGAAGTTTCCTTAGCGACCATAAAACATAGATTTAGACTCCACATAAACGATTAGCCATTGAAAAACCATAGAACAAATTCAAAGTAAACATTTTAATTTGGAGGAACCCATAGAACTTATATTTTAACGGTAGATTCCTCAGATCAAACGAAACACTTTTTTTCCTATACCATTTTTCAAAATTCGGTTTGGTTTGAGAGATACAGGGTGTCGAAAATCCATGAAAAAAACACTTTTATGTTTGTATCTTCGGAACCGTTATTTCGAATGAACTGAATTTTGGTTGAGTTCTTACTCTATTCATGGTGCATATTCCTCAATCAAAACCTATTCAATATCTTCACTATTATAAAAGTTACAGGGAAGTCGACTCATCAATACACGCTAAAACACCATAAAACCACTTTGAAAAGATAAACGGTTCATATTTTCGAAAGAATCAATCATTTAAGAAACTGAAAGTATTCCGATTTATTTTCAATAAAACGCGTCGTTTTCGAGTTATTTCCAATTTTACCCGGAGAAATTCGACGAAAAAATAATTAATTTCAAGAATAATCTGAATGCGTCTCTGAATTAAATATCATCGAATATTATTCCTTCTCTGGTCTTTAAACGAGTTTACAATGTTGTCACAATATTTATCAACTTTGTCGAGATATTTTAATAATAAAATACCAGAAATGTGGGAGATAAAATTCAACACCGAGGAGGATTTAATACGCACAGTTTCTATTGAAAATTCATAGTTACCGGTCCATATTGAAGTTAAATGTCGATGAAATACAAAATTCGGATATGAATGATGAATCTCGATACAAACTACTTATTAAATTGAAATTAATTAAAAATAATACGTTACCTGATAATCTGTGACGATGTTTCTATCTAAACAACATCCTCTTGGAATTTTATAAACTCGACACGGTTGAAATTATATTAATTCTCTTCACATAATAATCACATTAGAACAATAAGTCACTGAATGTATTCAGATTATTCAGAACTTCACATAATGTTTACAGTTTGTTCACAGACTCTGGCTTGTTATTGTTTAACGTTGATCTCTAGATAACCATACTTCGGTTTTCGCTCTACGCATGCGTGGTAAAATTTGGCGGCAAAGTCGATTTATGATGGAAACGGCAGAATTCATAGATATATTTATACCACGGTACACAAATGTATCGTGATTTATACTATGTTTCGTAAAAAATCCTTAACCTCAATGAAAATATCAGCAAGATTAGGTTAGGTTGTTTAATAATAAATCTGAATGAAAAGTGTTTCTTCATGATATTGTTTGGTAATTTCGAGGAAAATATGAACAAGTTATTAGTGTTTACAAACTAATCTGCAGAAAAATCGAAAAAGGAACTTATTTTGGTGGAATAAATGTGGCTTTTTAGGTTGCAGATATAATCCGATGAAACTAACTGTTTTTATTGAAATTATCGTGTTTGCAACATTTTTATTGCAATAAGGTTAGTACTTGACTACATGAGTATTCCCTAAATTGGGCCTAAATGTATAAAGTCAATTTCTATCGAGAAATATGAACTTTGAATCAATTCCACAGTATAATTTCAGGGACGTAATTAGCACAATTTTTTTTTCAAATGGCTATATCTTTTTAACAGAGCCGAATTCGGAAAAATGGAAAATGAAAAAATGGTTTCTTTTGGCCTCAAGAATCTTCAGTTAAAATATGTGTACAAGTCAAAGACTCACCCTGTATATTTGCGGAAATTATTAAAGCCAAACTTGCCCATAAATAGTTATTGAAGTATTATTTCTGTGTGACAGCTCCTATCTATGGACATATGAAAATCTTGTGGTTCCTCCATAGAAATGGTAAGTTCTATGCATAAACGTCAATTTCTCGATGGGCCATTGGCCAACCATAGAACAATTCCGAAGTAATTTAACGAAATATCACAGAATATTCTGCATCTTGGTACAAACGTCAATTATCGACCGCCATATTGGAAATACGTTCACTCACCTCTATCTTGCCGTTTTTATCGACGATCTCGCAGTCTTGCTTCACGGCCAACCTAGGCCTCTCCACCGCGATGTCAGTCTGACACTGCCCCGCTAAACTGATTTGTACGAATTTCCTAAACTTAACGGTGAGCAACTTCCAGCCGGTCACCAGTGGCGGCGTGAAGCTCAGGCTCACCACTATCGGTTTCGGGTTCCACGGGCATATTATCGAGACCTGGTGATCTTTGGAAAGCATGTCGGCCATCACTCTCAGCTTTCGCCGCACGCTCGAGAAGACCTCCTGTCGTCCCACTTGGAACTCGCAGCTGTTGGTCAGGGGCGCGTCCGGACATATCTGGAGGGCGAGACCGCGAGACGAGTTTAATTTAATCTTGAGAGTCTGGAAAAAATTTGGTTAATTCCACCTGGAGCACAGAATATGGTCGAATACTCACAGGGTCGACGGGGTAACTCCCGATGGTTAGTATTAAATTCATGGTTTGCTCCAAGCCGGCCAATAAGGGGGCGGGATTCTTGTACAGTCTTAACGAAGGTCCTTCCTCCTCGACCTCCAACGCGAGCCTCGGGATGATCTGGTCGGAGAGGAGTTGAAAGTGTCCGATGTGGATGGCCATCTGTCCCAGCTGGAATTTCCCCGTTTGGGTCGCCTTCGCGTTCAGTCTCATAAGATTTGTTCCCGGGGTTAGTAAATAGGGCTGAAAAGTATCGCGATACTGAATGGTTCGAAAAGGAAGCGGTCAAAAAACGCGTTCTCTTCTGTGGTTCACCAATAACGGCTCTATCTAATCGTTACTTTTCCGCCAACCCCTGTACTTTCAATTCGCGATATCAGAATGGGGTTAAACCATAGAACTTACATTAGAAGTTCTATGGATTGAAAGCATATATGTTCTGTGATGGGACATAAATGCATAGAATATTCTATTGGTTCTTTGGTTGAACGTCGAAAAAGAAGTGACAAGTGTAAAAAAATTACGTCTCCAGTCAATCTATCCTGATTAAGTGAAAATACAAGTTTTTAATAACAATTTTACCTGCGCAAGAACAAAGCTGGATTTGAAATTAAATTTAAGACCTTTATTATTGTTATTAACCGATTGGAAAAAGGAAGAGAGGCCGGCCTCGTAGATCCTGGAGTGAAGGAGTTAGGCAGTCCATGGAGGACCGGCAATTGAACGAAGAAGATGCACAGGACAGAAGGAGGTGGCGTTTAGGCGTGGGAATGCAGATGTAATCTGTTTAAAACCCATATATATATATATTATTGTTATTAAACAATCCAATGTGTTGTAGTCCCCTATTATTTAATCCTTTGAGAATAATGGTTAATTTTGGGTGCAATTTTCATTAATTTACTATAACTCTGTGGTTTTCCGAGCATTAGATGCGACAATTTTGCTTGTTGAAGAAGCCACCGACATTGAAATAGAAATGGATCATTTTCATGCATTCCGAAGACCCAATCAGCAAAGAAAAGACGTTGTTGATGATCGTTCGGCTTGTGTTCTTGTGTTGTTAAGGGGAAGTATCACCTTTTGAATCGTGGTAAATCTCCATTCAAAAAGTGGTCTCTTTATTTCACGAGTAAGTACCCTAATTTACGACGTAGAGACTTGATTTTTTTTTTAAATTGATGTTGAAGAACGTCCCGAGGGCAATTAGTTTATTTTTTTCGATTTAATTAGTTTTTCAATTAAAAAAAACAAGGGTAATCGTTAGATCTGGGGTTATTGAATATGTTTTTCGTTTTTCATGAGTACAAGCTATATTTTGAAATAATCATCATGAAAATTTTTGTAGTTTATAGAAGATTAAATTGCCGAGGGCAAATAGTTGCGTTTTTTCCAAAAAATGATGAATAACCGTCGAAAAAAAATCATTAATTCTAGTTTCCGAAACGCTGAAGTTCAATCTGTTTTTTTTTAATCGAAAAACTAATTCAATCGAGAAAAAGAAAATTGTTTGCCCTCGGGACGTTCTTCAACTTCAATTTGAAAAAAAATCAAGTCTCTACGTCGTAAATTAGGGTAGTTACTCGTGAAATGAAGAGACCACTTTTTGAATGGAGATTTACCACGATTAAAAAGGTGATAGGTACTTCCCCTTAACTGAACTTTATAAGCCTTAAGACCCAAATCTTTATGCAAAATACGATGTAATGACGTTTGTGGCATGCCTAATTCCAAAGAACGACGATGAATGGACAAACCTGCAAGTTAAATACGACACACCTCTAATCGTCCGATCGATTTGAAATTTGGCAGGTGCACATAATTCTGGTGACAATGCATCATGAAATATTTTTTATAGAAAAAAACAAAATGGCGGATGAGTTTGGTAATTATGATCCGATTCCATTCGAAATTAGTATCTGGGTGTTTTTGGGTTCGACAATGATGATTCTTCTATCAAAATTGGAAAATTCAAGATGGCGGCTACAATATGGCGGACGAGTTTTGTAATTATGATCCGATTCTATTCAAAATTGGTGTTCAAAATTCATACTTTTTATTTTATATACCACAAACTTTATACAGGGTGGCCATTTGAAAACGAAACAGACGAGATTACAGACGAAATAAATTTTTTCGATAGAAATGCTCGGACAGGTCGATTTCTGTTTCGAGGGGGAAAACTTAAGATGTAGGTTACGGACGCATAGCGCTTCAACCCTTGCTACTACAACCCTCACCCCCAATTTTTGAATAGGGAAGATGGGGTGAGTGATACCTCAATTCAAGGTATTTTTATACTGATTTCAGCACAGTAATTGTTTTTTCATTTTATGCATTAGTTCTCGAAATATTCTTAACTAAGTATTTGAAAATGAAGTGGTGTTTTCATGGCACTTGTAGTGTTTATTTGTGAAAAATCGACATCTTGATTAAAGATTTCTATGTCAGTGGATTGGAGGAAGGAAGCCACAGTCATGGTTGTTTTGAAGCTCAAAATGTCGATTTTTCACAAAAAAACACTACAAGTGCCATGAAAACACCACTTCATTTTCAAAAGTAGTAACTTTTAATCTGAACAACCGTAAGTACCATTCCTTCAGTGTTTACTTTGTGGTATTTATTTTCAATTCTATCAAACATCCATTTTTTCTTTAATTCTCGAGGCGATAAGAATTGGTACAGCAGTCTATTTCTTCTCTCCAAGAGAGCTCGTGTAAAATATTCGATTGGTATCTGGGGGTTTTCTGGGTCGGAAATTACGATTCTTCAAAATCGAGGAATTCAAGATGGCGGATGAGTAGTGTTATTATAAAAGCTTGTCTTTAAAAAAGTTTTTCAAGAATAAGGCTTGTTTATAGCGAATTTTAATAATTTCAATGGAGTAGTTTCTACTTGTCAAATGTCAAAAAATGACAGCTTCAGAAGTGACATCTACCGAAATCGCGGGCTATTCAAAATATCACCTCTTATTGGAAAACCCTTCAGGACGAAAAACGTCACTCACCAACTTGACAGACTCCAGACACCTCCGAAAGTCGCTATGTACTGGCGGACAGCTGTCCTTTCTCTTCAGCTCGCTCAACTTACAGACGACGCTGACGCTGGACAACTGCTTGTCCTGCTTGTAATCCAGGTGTCTCTGTATCTTCAACTTCCTCAAACCCGTCTGCGTCTCCCGCAGGTCCTTCTCCCCGAGGCTCCTACCCTTGCAATACCTGTCGGTCCTCTTGTTCGGCTCGTTGTCCAACGACACCGCTATGTTTGTGCACAAGATCTCCCTGGGGAAATTCGACTCGACCACGCACTCCAATTCGATACGACTGTCTTGCATTATTATACCTAAATTTTTTACACTAACGCTCGTTATCTTAATAATATCACTGAAAGGCACGACTAAGGGTTTGTCCAACTTGTCCAGGTATCTGCGCATGTCGTCGAAGTAGGTCCATCTGACCAGCGTGTCCAGGTCCAACGACGAGGACACCTGCGTGCAGCATCTGGAATGAGCGAGAAAAAGATGCTAATGTAACATATCTGGATTTCCTACCCTGCAATAAAATAAAATGCACCGTTGCCAGACTCCATGGCTTCCAACTTTGCAACGTCTATTGTCGAAACGTGGAACTACGTTGAACGAACTTATTTGATATTATTTTATAATTCTATGAATGATGAATATTAGTACGACTTCGAGCAATACTTTAGGCAATTCGCATCTTTATAAATAGGAGATTTTAATCATATCGAAGATCCACCGAGCAGTAAACTCGTTCTTCTGTGACCATCGAAGAAATGCGATTCTGTGGAAGAAAAACTAACCTCCGAAACGACAACGAATGAAAGGACTCTCTTTTACTTCACTTTCACTCGGCTGCTGTCTGTTTTCACTTCATTCTGGTTCACAATAGTGTTCCTTTGAAATGGAGTTCCTCTTCTAGGAATCCGCCATTTTAGTATATTTTAAAGACGCTTCTTTGTTATCTGGTATGTACACTGTCGCCATTTAAATAACTCTGTTTCATTTCACAGGATTTAATCTCATGTAAGCTTGTTCTATCTTATTATTGCATTTCTATTGAATATTGTGGAACTCTGTTCTACCACCAACCCATTTGGAATATTCTTATACTGTTCGTAAGGCCTACTGCACATTTAACTATTCACTCAACACTATGGTGTAGGCATTTGGAGTTGTTGCTTTTAGTATAATATTTTACGTACAATAATCACTGGTTTGGAGGCCTAGGATAAACTGTTTATATCGTCTGTGTCAAGGAAAACATCCCCCCACAACAGTGGCCAGTGAGACTTCCTCTGAGAGTTCTATAGACGAACGTCCTCAGTAAACATAGCCTCGTCTTCGGGCCATGGCGAGCCAGGCAAGTGAAGGATTGCTTGGATCTGGTTCCACCGTTCATCAGTTAACAGGAAATATAAGGAGTTTATCGTCACTTCCAAACCAACGTGACTGCTATGATCTTACACATAACACTTGGAAGGAAGGATTCTCACACTAGGAACTACAAGGATACTACTTATGAATTTCATTAATAATCAGGTGACACACTCTATATGCCTATAACCTTTGGATAACTTTGGATGTATTGGATTCTGCTTTTTATCACAATTGTGCCAGTAATAACCTTACCGGAGTATAGGAAGCTCCATATTGTACATATCACCAATGCTCGTCTTATTAATAATTGTTCTATGGATTGTAAACATATCATATGTAATGCTAGAAGGTTTTTTGCTTTGAGTTTCAATATATTCTCGTTCGTTTTTCCTTCATATGGCTATGGTTCCTCGAACTATGGTGCTGGACGAATAAAGGCTCTTGCATGTTCCATCTTTATGTCCAATCTTGTGTATTATTTATCTATTTTACCTCATCATTTCCCATCCAATATTTCACTAATCTGAGTTATTACGAATCTGAATTGCTACGACATAACATAGAGTTCTACCAATCTAGACGATCACATCACAAACCAAAAGTATAAGTATAAAACCCCCTTTAACGTAATTCTACCTTTAACCAGCTCTTCAGAGCAGGACAGGATTCACTTTTTCTCTCCCTATTTCATAATGTTTCTAGGATTTAAAAACTTGGAATGTTACAAACGAAAAAAAAGAAATGATGAAAGAAAAGAAAAATCACCTGATGAACTTCCTCCAATCCTTGGCCTGCTTGTAACAATCAGCCAACTCCTTCTCGGTCGCCGCGGCCACCTCATTCCAGCCATCTTGCCTGAAAAGTCGCGCCGCGTCGCTCAGAAAAGCCGCCGCCTTCCGAGTCTCCCCCAGCAGCAGATAGAAAGCGGCCACTTCTCTGCCTACAAGTCTCGCGGATCTGGCTCTCCCTGTATGCTTGTACGTGCCCATCGCCAGTTCGGCCAGCTCCTGTATTTGTAAATGAAAAAAAATCTAATTCTTTTCCTTCATTTGGCTTTAATTTCAACTCACCAAATAAGTTTTATTGAAGGCGTCCTGGGAACAGAGAGCTTCCTTCAATTTATCGGTAGGCGAAGGTGCTATCGGGGTCCCAGGATTATCGCCCATACCAGCGGATAATCCAACAACGGTATGAAGTTGCTCGGAAGTAGGTGTACTACCGGGTAAAAGGCCGCACAACTCACCCAAAGCCTTCAACTGATAGAAGGAAACGAGAATATAATACAACTATCGAATGTGTGCTTTTTTAATTTCAATTTTAATAAACCCACATAAATTCCTGATCTCTAATACAGGATACATCTAGTGAATGCCAAAATGACAAGCAGCAGACTTCTAAAACTGGCGCAGTGTCTCAGAAATCTGAATTAATTGCCGATTTTTCGTCCAGTGTATCGGTGCAA
The DNA here is from genome assembly GCA_951802165.1 of Adalia decempunctata. NCBI lineage: Eukaryota > Metazoa > Arthropoda > Insecta > Coleoptera > Coccinellidae > Adalia > Adalia decempunctata. The sequence continues at coordinate 484,076 of OX637705.1, forward strand.
ATGACTCTACACCGCAGAGAATACAGAAAATTGGATGGATCTCGTTCTCTGTGAAAGACATAGATTTCTATGATTTCTCAGTTTTATGAAGTGCGCCATAGAAATAGGATAAGACTAAGGATCATAGAACTTATAGAAGAATGTTAAGTTCTATGCTAAGAATCCTTTATGATCATATATCTAATAATTAGGCAATCCAAAACACGTGGCGCCCTGCCTCCAGATAACCTATAAATTTTCTGACAGGTCGCTGGCTTGCAGTAAATATGAGGAATTTTATTATCTTATATGCATTTCATGAGTGAACGAGTGAGTTTTTATGATTTCTAATATCAAAAAGTATCCTGAAGTATCACTGACGAAGAAAATTTCACTCAATCATATGATTACAACTTTTAGTATTGGGAGCCCGAAGAGAAAGTATTGGAGAAGGAATATTGATCAGAGCTCTGTCCCTGTAACTTCTTTATCCTTTTATATGATATAAAGTTAAATATTCATCAGTTTTACATTTTTCATGAACTGAATACTGCTTATTTCAGTGTCTACGAAGACACATTCACTTTAGTTTCTTATCTTCGATATTGTCAAGTCTTGATGACTGCTGACCCAATTTCCTTTTGTTTCCTGATAAGTCACTCAATATGTGTATAATACACCAAGTTACACACACTAGGTGTTCCAAAATATTCAAGAAAATCCTCATAATTTGAACGACTTGCACATCCAACTTTGGCACACATTTATGGCATTTTTTATTGAAAATGCACTTAATTTAAATAATTTTCACTGGTCTGATATTCCTAAGAGTAAGATTGACTAGAAATATCAAAAAAATGTCCACATAAAACAATTTTTCAAGCAAATAAACGGTTTTAATGTCTACATGAACAAAGCTAAATTCGGTTTGTTTGACCACCAGCTAACCTCAAAAAAATATTTGACAGGTCGTTGGATTCCCTAATTTGGCATAACATTCATTCAGAATTGAAAATGTACGGAGGGTCCCGAGTTCGAAACTTGGTTGGGATAGAATTTTTTTTGCAAAATAATTATAAATAAGTCCGACCGCTCGGTCTAAAATACAAAAGACCGCGGATTCGAGCGTTCGGAGCGATGTTCGGAGCGTGTTCATGAAATAATCTTCCTGAATATCACTCGACTTTGACAAAGAGCGACTATTATTTTCTTTAATTCATCTCGAGCAACTTGTATTTCGACAATTCAATTCGACCAAATGAACATTAATAATCAAAGAATAACTCCCACGAGCTGAAGTTCTCGGGAGTTATTCAGATTATTAATGTTCATATGGTCTTATCAAATTGTCGAAATACAAAACGCTCTCGATAGAATTAGGTCGAAAATAATAGTCGACTATTTGTCATAGTCTTGGGATATTACCTCCGATTACTCAGTGCGCATAGAAATAGGATAAATTATAGACTAAGGATCATAGAAATTATAGAATAATGTAAGTTCTATGCTAAGAATCCTTTATCTATGATATATGCCATCTTAATTTCATGTTCTGTGCTTAATTCGAATTGCATCAAAGTTCTCTGCTTTGTTCATATTTTTATGGTCATTCCATGTTCTTTCTATGACTTATAGCATATTTTGTGGCCTAGTATTTTCCCCATTTTGACAGGAGAAGTTGAATATCTTGAAAACTAATCAAACTTTTGAAGAGCTTATTAGAAGTTTTTCTGAATAAAAAATCGAGAAAAATGCGTATTTCGACATTCCCATTTTAACCTGTAAATATTCTAGAAATATTGATCACAAAAACTGATGATGAATTCCGAATAATCAATTTTAAAGTCTTACAAGTTCTTTCCCAACCAACCTGTAAACAAATGAATATGAACGAAACTGAACCTACCTTTTGACTAGCGTAAGCCCACAAACTCGCCGTATGCTTCGAATAAGCTTCCACCTCGCCGGCGTGATTAAACTTGTCGCAGGTTTGCAAAACTTCCATAGCGGCTAAAAAAAGCCAGCAATCCAGAGCGCCTGGTGGTGAAGGGATTTCTAATATGGATAATTCTCTAGTACACGTATGCAAGAAAGGTAAGCATCTATAGGCCATCTGGAAATTAAATTTTTTCAGTCGAAGATTGAACTTCTCCGAAAAGTTTTCACTAACCTGCCACACTTTATCTGTCAACAAAAGCATATGAGCCTGGTTGGCAAACAGATAAGCTCTGAGCTCTAAAATAGAAGGACTTTTGATCAGTTGCGATGGCCCCAACTTCAGAGCGTGCCATCTTTCTAACGGGGTTTGAAAATCGCTCAACCAAGCTACCGATTCGCAAGTCACTCCGTTGACTACGAATTGAGAAAAAAGGGCGTCTAATTCATCGAACTGTACCAACGCTTCATCGTAAAGGCCCAACATCTCCAAAACTTGAGCTAATTCCTCCTACAAGATTCACACAGAAATCTTTCACGCCACTTCGCTAAATTTATTTTTATCCATACCTGCAGATGGAAATAGTTCATAAACTTCCAACCTGGTTCATTTCTCTTCTCCCTCTGCTGCCTCACGTGATCTTCCAGTCGTGAGACAGCCTTGGAATAAGCAACTAAAAGCAGATGCCGGATACGGTTTACCAAACCTTTCCACGATTCCGTAGTATCGGATTTTCCAGGGTTGATCACAGAAATACATCGATCTCCTAGAAACACATTTACGAATTGAGAAAGTGCAGAAATAAGACAATTATTTAATTCACCTTGTTTCAAAGCAAAATCAGCTCGTATTTTATCCAAAACTGTTGTCCTGGGCAACAATTTGTTGGCCCTTTTACCATCGTAATTTTCTACCACTACGATCAACCAATCTTGGATGTCTCTAGAAGTTAATTCCTTCAACCAGCCCTCAATGTCTTCTTTCAGTGTCGACTTATACAAATCTACATCCTGTGAAAATTTTACTATTTATACACAGGGAGATATATGTATAGAGATTGAATTTAAGGACATTTAAGAGAATCAGAGATCTTCTCAATTTCATTGAAATTAGTGGAAATCCCAAGAACAGTTTTAAAATTGTTGTTTGATGCATTCATCAGCAAAATAATACCCTCCAACTAAATATGAATCCTATAACTCTTCATTGAACCCATAAAATTGGTCATTTACTGACTTGTAAACCTTTTTTTAAGTTTAAACTTGATATTCTCTGACCAATGAGTTTGATGACAGAAACTCACATTGCATTCAGTCCAATAGATATGGAATAAAGGCTGACGTATCAGATCCCATTGGGAGCCTTTAGGTAGGCCAACAGAGCTGAAGGGTACAAAATTCGCACCAATATGGACCGATCTCACAGGTCTTCCTAATGTGCGTTTCCATTCTGCTGAGTCTCTAGGTAAAGATTGTTGTAAATTGTCTTCGATGGGAGAGAATACTTCTAGCTCTCCAGCGCCTGAAATCACATGTCGATAGTATTATCTCACTATGTGAAAATAAGAGATTACATGTAACCAAAGGTCTTTTATCAACCACTTCTTTCTCTAACCCATTCATTTTCGATTTTAAATTCGTTTTTCATGAACAAAACTGACATTTTCGATTCAATTATTGTTCAATTCGACTCTACATCATGAATGGTTCCTAATCCACCTTCAATATGAGATTTGTTTAGAATATTAATATTTTGAAACACTCCTACATTCTTTTCTCTCAACCTAAAATGACAGTTCGCAGTAACTTTGAATAAGCAGTGCATTTAGTGTCAGTGTAACCTACTTACCTGCCATCTGTTGACAGGAAATCGGTAAACATCATAGCAGATTCCTTGAATTATGTAGAAATCTTGATTTATATGGAGAAATCTATGACACAACGAGACGAAGAAGATTTCTACATATTTTGAAATGGGTTACTTCAACTTTTAATCAACGGGTGGCAGAGTGATCGCTGGCTAGTTGTAATGCTCGACGATAGATGCCGCCTGCTTCCTATTCAAATTGATGTCCAAAGAAACCAAATTTGTAGGTTATTCGCATATAAATAAATAATATAAACAATTTCGTTATGTGTTCAGATTCAGAAAGTCCTAAAATAATCCTCTTAATGAGCGGAAAGAGAAAATGTGGAAAAGATTTCATTGCCGAGAAACTGCGGTCTATGTATGTGTTACTACGAAAAGATAGGGAAGGTCTTAACGCTGATTTGTTCTAGATTACTTGATAAATGCACCGTTTTGAGAATTTCAGAACCGATAAAGAAGTATTACGCTGAGAAATGTGGTATAAGTTTAGAAGAACTCCTAAGTGATGGACCTCAGAAAGAGAAAGTAAGAAAAGAAATGATTATTTGGAGTGAGACGATGAGGTCTGCAGATTCGGGTTGTTTCTGCAGGTCAGCTTGTGAAAATGGTAAATAATTGTTTATCATGAAGTCACAAATATAGAAACAAAATCAAATTGCAGCAAAAATCTGTCCAATTTGGATAGTAAGTGATATACGAAGAAAAACTGACATTGATTTCTTCAAGAAATATTACGACAAACAAATTAGAACTGTCCGAATCAGTGCTAGTGAAAACGTTCGGCAAGATAGAGGATGGGTATTCACTAAAGGTCAGTTCGAAGAGTTTATCTATATTGACTTTGTGTAAATCTTCAAATTAATGAATTTTAGGTGTGGACGATGTTGCATCTGAATGTGACTTGGACGATTATGAAGACTGGGATTTGGAAATAACAAATGAAGGATCTGACAATCATTCATTAAAAATACTTCAGTTAATCGATGAAAAAACAACATTGATATAAATAAAATTTATTATAACTGATTTCTGGTGTAAGGTGCAATATAACAATTTCAATTGATGATTGGCAATATCAATTATTTTTTATATTATTAATACAACCTGTTGCAATACAAAAATTTGAGTTTTATTGACTTCCCTGTGCATTACTTATTTCTTCTTCTTGAAAATATCACAATGAGATCCTCAGTAATAATAAAATGATTAAATATTAAATTCTAACACAAAAAACATCAATTTGACAGAAATACAGAAAATTGGTAATATTTCGTCCATTTTCTATTTACAAACAATAATCTCCAGATGTAGAATCACAAATAAATATCAATTCATAACTGACCTACATAAATAATATCACCAAAGATATTCCACGATATGGAATATCTTTGAATATCACCAATCTAATACCGGAGAAGAGTTCAGCTATTGGCTAATGCCATACCCATCTCATTTGAAAAGAATCTAATTATCTCCTTGAGGACGATACCTTTCAAAGGATCAGAACTGACAATCATGGGCAATACAAGGAGTAAATCTTCGGGAGTGAAGCTTCGCAAAGCTGCCTTCACACTTTCCGCTAATCTTCTCTTCTGATCTGGAGTCATATCGTACCTTATTATGTCAACAACAGATCTACATCTTCCCTTGCATTGATAGGCTGCTGTAGCACTTCCCAAAGTTCCACCTATAATTCAATTATTGATATTTGCAAATAAATATTTTCATCGTATTTGTTTTACCTATGAATAGACCAAATGCACCTCCCAATATAGTGCCTATGGCTGCTCCGATCCCTGCAAGCAAAAATCCTTTTCCTGCCTCTTTAATTGTGACATTGAGCTGTTCTTTTTCAGATAAAACTTCACAGATATCAATTATTTGATCTTGAGAGGGAGGCATCTTAGATAATTAACTACCGAGACGAAATTATTCTAGAATCTAGTGAGGTAATACCTGTTTTTGACAAACCTGAGAAAAACTTCGGATCAGATGTTATGATTGGACTTGGAACCTGACGTTTTGAGTGGTTATTTTGGGGTTTGATATAATCTTCATTTGAGGTTAGATAAATTTTTCGTGAAGTTTAAATCGGAAACATAAATTAATTTGGATGATATTCAAATATTTCGGGTTCAATGTTTCAAAAAATTGTTTCAAGTACTGATTTGAATAATTACGAACATATTTTGTGCGTAATTTTTGAATATTATTGTGACCTCTAGTGTTGAGAATCTAAACTACAGAATGTTATGAAGGACTACCTACCTACTATTAGCGGATTCTGTTTTCGTCCAACTACATTCGCCATCTATATCGAGATGGTTTGAGCGAATACGTATAGGTGGAAGCACCAGACACAATTTAGAATTTTCGGTTCTAAATTTTGAGAAAATTACGAGATTCTTGGTGTTTCATACTTAAAGATTGTTATAATAAACAACTTTCACCATATTGATTTAAAAACATGCAAATAAATGAGGTATTTTGGCGTAGTTAGGATTTTTCCAAGGCGATGGGCAAGAGGGCAAGTTTGAAATGAAGATACCTATATACAAATAAAATGAAGTATCTTCTAACAAAGCCTTGATCACCTGTCCAGGTCTTGACACTGCATCAGTTGCTTTTAAGGGACGTTATTAAAGTTAATAGTCTCAAGCATCTCAGTATTTCGACTCGAAACAGAGAATTACATAACTAATTTTAATTGATGGCAGCTTCTCAGTTTCTCCTTCCCAATTTCCTCGGTCTACGGTTCCTGAGTGCCAGCGGGATTGCAGGAATCAAGTCCCTAATAAGCCACAGAGCAGAGCACACTTTTCACTGATTAAGTGTCTCCTAGGTTACGAAAGCAACTGGTGGAAATTCTAATAATTTCATTTTACCATCATCGCGAGATATTTCGATGGAAACAGACCCGTTTCCCCATTTTCCTCACTTAACTTCTGCAGGATGGAGTAATGGAGAAGTATATGCAAGAAAAAGAATGATAGAATTAATAACATGGTGACAAATTCTTCTCCTGAAGAATGAATTGAAGGTAAGGTCTATCTTATGCGTTTCAACAGGAAACCTAAGAATTCGTGCTGAAAGTTTCGACTATGCCTGAAATTACCCAAATTATTTCGGGGACAACGCAAAATTCGGGCAAAACTGGGAGTTTCTTCAACCGACTGTGGAATAAAAAAGGCAGAAGTTATAACGGCGAAGACTTGGTTTCTTTTATTTATGTTATACATCTTTTATTTATGAAGTCTGCGGTAGAATGGCGTGGTAATAAAAGACTGACTTTCTTTCAACTCACTTTATGAGAAGCCTTAGCTGGATATATTTATTTTATGATATATTTTTTCGAGTCGACTGAAGAGCAGGTATTATGTGGAAGGCAATGAAGGCATTTCTGCGGCACCTGTCGCTGTGGGGCTCTCCTCAAATGAATGAAGATATTATCAGCTAAATCGTGAAAAATGGAGAGAAAATTTCAATCTAGGTTATCGTGTTCGTCCATTATTTCAAATATCCATTCTTTGCCTCGCCGGCGTAAATTTTAAATTGACGTTAAACGAGCGGAATCGAAAATTAACTGACTGAAATCCATCAGTGTTTCTCCCTCGGAAAGGAATTAACTTGAGCGCAGTATTGTCATTTTCCACTTTGAACTTTCCCTCTTCATTATGCCATGTCAATTATTGAAGGGTTTTCGTGGAGGGAGAATATTGGATTACTTCCCTGAAATGGAAAAACTAAATACCCAAACATTTTCACTTTTCGGAGCCGTTTATGGACTTGATAAAAACTTTGTAACATATCTGAATTTCCTACCCTACAAGAAAATAAAATGCTCCGTTGCCAGACTCCATGGCTTCCAACTTTGCAACGTCTATTGTCGAAACGTGGAACTACGTTGAATGAACTTATTTGATATTATTTCATAATTCTATGAATGATGAATATTAGTACGACTTCAATCAATACTTTAGGCAATTCGCATCTTCATAAATAGAAGATTTTAATCATATCGAAGATCCACCATGAAGTTAACTTGTTCTTCTGTGACCATCGAAGAAATACGAGTCTGTGGAAGTAAAAACTAACCTCCGAAACGACAACGAACGGAAGGGCCTTTTTTGACTTGATATTCACTTTCGGCGGCGGTCTGTTTTCACTTTCATTCTGGTTCACAATAGTGTCCCTTTGAAATGGAGTTCCTCTTCTAGGAATCCGCCATTTTAGTATATTTTAAAGACGCTTCTTTGATATCTGGTATGTACACGATCTCCATTTAAATAACTGTTTCATTTCACAGGATTCAATCTCATGTAAGCTTGTTCTATTTTATTATTGCATTTCTATTGAATATTGTGGAACTCTGTTCTACTATCAACCCATTTGGAATATTCTTATACATCCCCCACAACAGTGGCCAGTGAAAATTCCTCTGGGAGTTCTATAACGAACGTCCCCAGTAAACCAAGCCTCGCCTTCGGGCCCTTGGCGTACCCGATAAGCAAGGAAAGCATTGAAGGTGCCATCGTTCATCAGTTAACAGGAAATATAAAGAGTTTATCGTCACTTCCAAACCAACGCGACTGCTATGATCTCACACATAACACTTGGAAGGAAGGATTCTCACACTAGGAACTGCAAGGATACTGCTTATGAATTTCATTAATAATCAGGTGACACACTCTATATGCCTATAACCTTTGGATGTATGTATTGGATTCTGCTGTTTATCACAATTGTGCCGGTAATAACCTTACCGGAGTATAGGAAGCTCCATATTGTACATATCACCAGTGCTCGTCTTATTAATAATTGTTCTATGGATTAGAAACATATCATCTGTAATGCTAGAAGGTTTTTTGCTTTGAGTTTCAATTGATTCTCGTTCGTTTTTCCTTCATATGGCTATGGTTCTTCGAACTATGGTGCTGGACGAATAAAGGCTCTTGTTCCATCTTTATGTCCAATCTAGTGTATTATTTATCTATTTCACCTCATTATTTCCCATCCTATATTTCACTTATCTGAGTTATTACGAATCTGCATTACTACGACATAACATAGAGTTCTACCAATCTAGACGATCACATCACAAGCCAAAAATATAAGTATAAAACCCCCTTTAACGTAATTCTACCCTCGGCTCTTCAGAGCAGGGTTGCCCCTTTTCTCTTTTTCATAATGTTCCTAGGATTTTCAAACTTGGAATGTTACAATACCATAATTATCAATGAAAGTGTTATGAAATTGATCTTCGTAATTCAAGGTACTGAGCTATGCCTTTATCTTTCTGTAAGACAGAAATTAAATAAGGTATCTGAGCGAAAGGATTCATGTTTTAATTTATATTTGTCTTTTATAATTATTTAATGTTGATTATTGTGACACATCCTGTGATTTACTGAGGAGAGAATAAATATATTAGATATTATTACGCCAAAAGCTGTAAATGCTCCATTCACTTTTATTTAATCACATAGGAGGTCATGGTTTCGTTTTTAGGTGCTCCTGAAAAAAGTACAGAACATATGATAAAAAGTCAGTACGCGCACAGAAAATATCGTTAATGACAAAACGACGTTGCCAGTTTCTTTGTTTATATCAAAGTAAAAGTATCAAAGATATACCTCATTTTGTTAGTTTTACAAATTGTTCGCAGATTTTTGGTATTTAATCGATATTTGCAGGTGAGTTTTTCGTCGAATATCCAAGATTAACGTATGTTTATTGTTTTTAGCACCAGTTTGGAGCGTGAGGACGATTTTCAAGATCAGCACGAATGTTTACATTTCGAGGTTGAAAGGATACACGGGAATTTCGTTGAAAAAGCTGTTATTTGGACAGATATCGCAGTAGATGGATCGGATGGAGCCTCGAGAGGTCGATTAGGATGATATTTTTCAGGGGTTCCAAGAAATTTGGCGATCTCTGAGCAGATTTGCAAAAGTTAGGTACCTCACTAATGAGGTGGAACTTAGACCTAATTCTCCTATAAGAAACGCCTCTCAAAGGTCGAGATGGTGAAAAATGTATTCTTTAGATGTTGTTTGAACAAACGCAGCCGAGTTTTATATCCCAACATTGATTTTATGAAAGTTATCAACAAAATAAAATTGACATTAGTCTTGATTCTTGTAATTACCCATCAATTCATCTTATATCTTTGGGTTGATTTTTTTAATGAATTCTTGATTAGAATCAACAATTGATGTCGTCAAGTCTTGAACTTTCAGTTCAAGAGGATAATAAACATGAAATCTTCACAAGCATGCATATGAAAATTATGTGAAAGCAATGCAATTTTCTTCCATGGCGAAAAATAATATATTTCAACAGTGATCTCTTGTACTTTTCATGCAAATAACTAGAAAAGGAATCCTTTCTATCAATTCATATAAACGTTAATTATTTTCGTCCATCACATCTTTTCCAATTCATTCATTTTCCGAATAAATTCACATTCTGAGAAATACGCCAAGGATGTAGAGAGGACAACATAGTGTTGACATGGAACATAAAAATATTTTGAAAAACGTGTAATGGGGGTTTTATCGTAGAAACCTTACCTCGAGCGCCAGCTATTCTTTTTGCTTATAAGGTAGAATAGCAAACCTCCAGGATAGCTGCTTAGCCGGAGACAAAGTTCGGTTGTATCTAGGGTGTTAGCGATAACTGAGAAATCGAAAATAGAGCAATTCACACAATTTATTCAAACGGTTGAAATAGCGATACAAATGCAATAATGTCAAGAAAATATCGAATATGCAATAATAAGAAAAAAATATCAAATATTCACTAATATCAAGAAAACATCAAATATGCATTAATCCCAACAAAATATCAAATAAACACAGGTAAAGAAAAATGGTTCAGTTTTGCCTGACTGCGAGCATTCATTCAAAAGAAATATTTCACGGTACGAGTCAGCCAGAATAGAAGGGGGGGGGTTTGAATTAAACGGAGAATTTAAATCTACAGTTGAAAAATGTGAGACGGATATGAAAATGTAAAGTGCTTACTTTATGTCCGATATTCTTTCAGTCCGGAAACTCAAAAGAGTTATATTGTCTACTTAGCTTGTTTCACGTCTAGAAAGGTCGGGTTCGGCCAGGTTAAATATAAATGGTCAAACAGGACGCACCGAACTAGGGGCGCGAAGGATCGGTACCAAATCGGAATTCAACTCCACGTTCTATAGCATTGGTTTGCATGAGCCCTCCGGTCTGACTATGAGATCACTCTCCATAAAGGACAGACTCTAATCGAGCACCGACTTACTCGGATAAACGTACTATAGGGCGTCTTGTACGAGTAAAGGAAGGTTTAATACGGATCTCGACGTAACAGCTATTTTGATAGACTCAACGAAGATACAGAAAAATAGGACTGAAATGAATTGGGTCGGTACTTACGATTTCGGTGCACTAATACTCACTCGGTAAAGAAAAAAAATCAGAAATTTCTACTAGCAACCAATGACGGAAGGTCGGCTATTGCTGACTATTGAAATAGCTAAACTTTTAAATCGGAAAGGATAATTCGAAACGCAAAAGAAAAGTACTCTACTGAAGCCGAGGCAAACGTGAATTATGGATCACAGATGAGGGAAAAATCGCCTTTTATAATCTCCCTGAGGGGGGCGGAAACGGCAGGCGCAGAAATGCTACTTTTCTAGAAAAGTACTCCGGTAAAATCTTCTTCGAATCTGGCTTATCGTACGTATGAACTAGAAAAACGGCGTTATCCACATTCTACGTTGTTCTTATGACTCTTTTTACTATGTTCTCTGCATGTAAAACAATATCGAACGGACCATATTCGATCTTCTCGGTTTAATTTTGAACGGAAATGAAATGCAGGAATTTGAAATAAAAATCCGGAAAAATTGATTTAAAATGAAGGCCGATTTCATGATCGGAAAATCGGACTCCATTACAAACGTCATAACTTCGATACAGAGTGGAATGTGTCAAATTTCCAAGGCCAGAGTTGTGATTTTATAATTGTGAATGGAGTATAGATGCCTTATTCAAAAAATAAAATCAAAGTAGAAACATTATAACTCAAAGCAGGTTGTTGAGAATGAAAAAAAAAGGTCAACGATGGGAGAGGCAGATCGGAAAACATCGGCGAGGCTCCAGCGACAGCATCCCGCTCCGGCCGAGCCCGTTGTCCTGACGATGCTGATCCGCGCTCCGGGGTCCCGTCATCCCGGCTTGCGCCCCACGCGCCGCTCCTTTTCGCGAAGCATCGGGGGCCTCCGTGGGTTCCGGAGCCTCCAGTCCGGGCGGAGTCAGTCTGCAGAGGTCGCGGCATGGGGGTAACGAAGTCTTCGCCCTTCCAGAGCGCAACACCTGGATAACTCCCGCGCGCCCGACGAGTACGCGATTTCGCGAGCGGAGCCGCGAGCAAAAGCGGGTGATTCGGCGTTTTGACGATTTCGACGGTCGCGTGTGTCGCGAGTGACGTTTCCGGTTTCTTCTCCAGTTCACGTGTTGCATTTCAGTGTTTATCTCTTCGTTAGATCGCTTAGAATTTAGGTGAGCAATTTTTTTTTGTTGGCCCTGTAACATTCCAAGTTTGTAAATCCTAAGAACATTATGAAAAAGAGAAAAAGGGGCAACCCTGAAGAGCTGAGGGTAGAATTACGTTAAAGGGGGTTTTATACTTATATTTTTGGCTTGTGATGTGATCGTCTAGATTGGTAGAACTCTATGTTATGTCGTAGTAATTCAGATTCGTGATAACTCAGATTACTGAAATATAGGATGGGAAATAATGAGGTAAAATTGATAAATAATACACTAGCTTGGACATAAAGATGGAACAAGAGCCTTTATTCGTCCAGCACCATAGTTCGGGGAACCATAGCCTATGAAGGAAAAACGAACGAGAATCAATTGAAACTCAAAGCAAAAAACCTTCTAGCATTACAGATGATACGTTTACAATCCATAGAACAATTATTAATAAGACGAGCACTGGTGATATGTATGATATGGGCTTCCTATACTCCGGTAAGGTTATTACTGGCACAATTGTGATAAAAAGCAGAATCCAATACATCCAAAGGTTATAGGCATATAGTGTGTGTCACCTGATTATTAATGAAATTCATAAGCAGTATCCTTGTAGTTCCTAGTGTGAGAATCCTTCCTTCCAAGTGTTATGTGTGAGATCAAAGCAGTCGCGTTGGTTTGGAAGTGACGATAAACTCTTTATATTTCCTGTTAACTGATGAACGGTGGAACCAGATCGAAGCAATCCTTCACTTGCCTGGCTCGCCATGGCCCGAAGACGAGGCTATGTTTACTGGGGACGTTCGTTATAGAACTCCCAGAGGAATTCTCACTGCCACTGTTGTGGGGGATGTTTTCCTTGGCACAGACGATATGAACAGTTTATCCTAGGCCTCCAAACCAGTGATTATCGTACGTAAAATATTATACTAAAAGCAACAACTCCAAATGCCTATACCATAGTGTCGAGTGAATAGTTGAATGTGCAGTAATCCTTACGAACAGTATAAGAATATTCCAAATGGGATGGTAGTAGAACAGAGTTCCACAATATTCAATAGAAATGCAATAAAAAAATAGAACGAGCTTACATGAGATTAATTCCTGTGAAATGAAACAGTTATTTAAATGGAGATCGTGTACATACCAGATAACAAAGAAGCGTCTAAAATATACTAAAATGGCGGATTCCTAGAAGAGGAACTCCATTTCTAAGGAACACTATTGTGAACCAGCATGAAAGTGAAAACATACAGCAGCCGAGTGGAAGTGAAGTAAGAGAGCCCTTTCATTCATTGTCGTTTCGGAGGTTAGTTTTTCTTCCACAGAATCGTATTTCTTCTATGGTCACAGAAGAACGAGTTTACTTCTTGGTGGATCTTCGATATGATTAAAATCTCCTATTTATAATGATGCGAATTGCCTAAAGTATTGATTGAAGTCGTACTAATATTCATCATTCATAGAATTATAAAATAATATCAAATAAGTTCATTCAACGTAGTTCTACGTTTCGACAACAGACGTTGCAAAGTTGGAAGCCATGGAGTCTGGCAACGGTGCATTTTATTTTATTGCAGGGTAGGAAATTCAGATATGTTACAAAGTTCATCTGAAGCACCCATCTTGAGGTTTCAATGTTCCTCAGAGAATTCATTAAGTACAGGGTGTTTCACCTTCAACTGGATCAACGTATGAGATGGGATCCGGAAAAAACATTTTTACTCATGCTTTATATCCCGTTTTCGAAATATAAGCGAGATACAGGTTGTTTGAAGTAATGGATTATTTGCTACTTTTGAAATAAAAATTCCTCTCCACGTATTACTTCTTTCTGGCACTCGATTCAAATTCGGTAGATAATTCTAAAGAAATTACAAAAATGGTGGAAGAACTTAAGAGCTCGCGATGTTTTTTAATAAAATCAAGAGATGTTTTCCGCAATTTTGGATTGTTTCTCAGAATTCTTCACCACATTTGAATTGAATACGAAAAAATATGAAGATGGGAACGAAAACTGTTTTTTTGGAGCTCAATCGTTACCTATCATGAAGGGAAAATGTTAGTTTTAGAAAAGAATGAAATTCAACCGAATTATTGAAAAAGAGATCCAGAATCAATTATTTTTACGGCTGCCAAAAATACCAATGGGTTTCTGTGCATCTAACCTAACCACATTCAGAGCCATTGACACCACAGATAATAGAAAAATTGGCTCTCTGGGCCGATTGCACCGTAGACAAAACTGTAGATTAAATTTTAAACCTCGATTTGTGTCTAGGATAATCAATAGACACAAATCGAGGTTTAAGATTTAATCTACAGTTTTGTCTACGGTGCAATCGGCCCTTAACAATGAAATAAATTGAATAATACAGGGTGACAAGAAAAACCTCGGACGAACTCTTTTTCATTTAACTTTATTGAACAGAAGAAATTGAACAAAACAACAACAAATAATAATAGCTTGAACATTTGTTAATAATATATTTGAGCCGTTTAGAAGTGGCTTCCTTTGACGGCGATACACAGCTTCAGACGCTTCTTGAAATTTTCGGCAATGGGCCGCAGCTCCTCGGGCGTTAATCGGTTCCATTCCCGGCGCAGAGATTGCTTCAGCGACTCCAAATTTTTGTGTTTCTCAGCACAAGCCGTGTGCTACAAAATCGACCACACGCTGTAGTTCATTGGGTTGAGATCCGGTGAGTAGGGCGGCCACTCTGCAGATGAGATGAAACAAGAAAAATGGGTCTTACACCATTCTTGCGTCATTTTCGCTCTGTGAGCCGGAGCGGAGTCCTGTTGAAAGGTCTAATGCGTATCGCCAAAGTGCTGCTTGGCCCACGGAAGTACTACAGCCTCGAGGATGTCGCAGCGGTAGACTTCTTGCTTGATTTTGACCCCTTGATCCACAAAAACTAAGGGAGTTTTACCACTGCCGCAAATTCCATGACGGATTGCGGATTTTGACGGTGTTCGACGATGGCCGATGTACCGGGAGCCTCTACGGACCAGACTCTGTCGTTTTGGTGGTTGTGGGATTGTTCTACGGTGGAAAGCTTCTCGTCTGTGAAGAGAATTCGCTCCCATTGCTGACCGGCGGCGAGACGAAGGAGTTGGCGGCACCTTTGGAGTCGTACGCGCTTGTTTTCCTCCGTGAGGAGTTGAACTTTTTGGAGCTTGTATGGCTTGAGGTTGACTTCCTTTTTGGCAATTTGACGGGCTGATTCGCGGTTGATACCGGTCTCACAGGATGTTTTCCTTATGGAAACCTTCGGATTTCGATTGACTCGCTTCTTGACGATGTTTCGATTGCTAGGTGTATTGACAGAGCGTTTTCTAACACTTCCTGGACGACGACCATCATGGCCAAGCTCCTTGAAACGACGAATTGCATCGGACACGGTTTGTCGAGGCACATTGAGCAAACGAACAATTTCGCATTGACGCCTACCTTAACGAAACAGCTCCAAAATCGCACTACGTTTGTTTGACATTCTAAAACTCTGTGAAATGAAATTATATCAAACTGAAAATTCACATAATAGTACAGGAAAGTGTAGAGAAACCAAGAGAATAAAAATTATTTGTCTGCGCTGAAATACCTTTGTTCCAGACCACACCAAAGTTTGTCCAAAGTTTTTCTTGTCACCCTGTTTAGTAATATTATCAAAAATGAAGTTCAAGAATTTTCTTCTCCATTTTAATGTGACTGAGTTGATATTGGCGAAAAAAAACCGAATGTCGATTCATCTGGGAACGAATTTTCAATCATCGCTTGAACATAGATCCCAATGGCAATTTGTTTGACATAATGGTTTTTGTAATTACCGATTGCGGCCACAGAATTTATAATCACGTTTAGAATTGATATTTATGCTTCGCCAAAGCCTCTACCTCGAGCAATGAAAATCATCATTTTGGGGCTGGTATCCGACATTATTACAATGGAACAACAAAGGGGAAGCGTAATGTTAGTTATGAATTGGGGAGTAATTTTTGTCCATAAAAGAGATAAATTGGGTTGAATGTACTATATTAGAATTTTCCCTGAATTTTTGTCACTAATTGATAATCCTATTTATGGCTTTTGAAATTTCGATTGGATTCTGTTCTGTTTGGCAGTTTGTATTCAGAGCGTTTTATCAGGACATTTCAGTTCACGAAGAGTCTTTAATGACGATATTGTAACATTCCAAGCTTGTAAATCCTAGAACATTATTAAGAAGGGAGAGAAAAAGTGAATCCTGCCCTGCCCTGAAGAGCTGGCTAAAGGTAGAATTACGTTAAAGGGAGTTTTATACTTATATTTTTGGCTTGTGATGTGATCGTCTAGATTGGTAGAACTCTATGTTATGTCGTACTTAGTTATTCAGATTCGTAATAGCTCAGATTAGTGAAATATAGGATGGAAAATAATGAGGTAAAATAGATAAATAATACACTAGATTGGACATAAAGATGGAACAAGAGCCTTTATTCGTCCAGCACCATAGTTCGAGGAACCATAGCCATATGAAGGGATAAAAAACGAATCAAATCCAATTCCTCATTGGATTTGAAAGCAAAAACCCTTTTAGCATTACAGATGATATGTTTACAATCCATAGAACAATTATTAATAAGACGAGCACTGGTGATATGTACAATATGGAGCTTCCTATACTCCAGTAGGGTTATTACTGGCACAATTGTGATAAAAAGCAGAATCCAATACATCCAAAGTTATCCAGAGGTTATAGGCATATAGAGTGTGTCACCTGATTATTAATGAAATTTATAAGCAGTATCCTTGTCGTTCCTAGTGTGAGAATCCTTCCTTCCAAGTGTTATGCGTGAGATCCTAGCAGTCGCGTTGGTTTGGAAGTGACGATAAACTCCTTATATTTCCTGTTAACTGATGAACGATGGCACCTTCAAAGCACTCCTTGCTTATCGGGTACGCCAAAGGCCCGAAGACGAGGCTTGGTTTACTGAGGACGTTCGTCTATAGAACTCTCAGAGGAAGTCTCACTGGCCACTGTTGTGGGGGATGTTTTCCTTGACACAGACGATATAAACAGTTTATCCTAGGCCTCCAAACCAATGACATTTGTACGTAAAATATTATCCTAAAAGCAACAACTCCAAATGCCTAAACCATAATGTCGAGTGAATAGTTAAATGTGCAGTAGGCCTTACGAACAGTATAAGAATATTCCAAATGGGTTGGTAGCAGAACAGAGTTCCACAATATTCAATAGAAATGCAATAATCAGATAGAATAAGCGTACATGAGATTAAATCCTGTGAAATGAAACAGAGTTATTTAAATGGGGACCGTGTACATACCAGATAACAAAGAAGCGTCTTTAAAATATACTAAAATAGCGGATTCCTAGAAGAGAAACCTCATTTCAAAGGAACACTATTGTGTACCAGAATGAAAGTGAAAACAGACAGCAGCCGAGTGAAAGTGAAGCAAAAAAGAGCCCTTCTATTCGTTGTCGTTTCGGAGGTTAGTTTTTCTTCCACAGAATCGTATTTCTTCGACGGTCACAGAAGAACAAGTTTACTTCATGGTGGATCTTCGATATGATTAAAATCTCCTATTTATAAAGATGCGAATTGCCTAAAGTATTGCTTGAAGTCGTACTAATATTCATCATTCATAGAATTATAAAATAATATCAAATAAGTTCATTCAACGTAGTTCCACGTTTCGACAATAGACGTTGCAAAGTTGGAAGCCATGAAGTAGTCTGGCAACGGTGCATTTTATTTTATTGACATTATTGACGTATACACTCTAAGTAGTAACAATTCATTATGTCATATCGAGTCGAACCGGCTCATCCGCCAATTTGCAACACACAACATGATATTGCAAATTGGCGGAGGAACCAACAGAATCTTGTGTAATAAATGAATGGAATCTTCAATATTTGAACTGTGATTTGGTGATGAACGAGTTTCGAAATTGATTCCATCCAAGGAGGACCATTGAGCAACGTCAAGAAGTGCTAATCACTCCAAGATCGACTCGACATTGTCTGGAAAAGTCTGAATTCATTCCAAGTATGTGATTTTCACTCAACTCCGCGGAAACTAACTTTCCTGCATAATGGTTCGAACGGCGATTGTTCAACACGTCTCATTGCTCGAAGAGTTCTTCTCTCGATTAGCCTCTTTTCATTAAACCTCTTTATGCTCTCCCATTATGTCCCGTAAAGTTGGTAGAGCGAAAATCGAACAAAGAAACGACACGGGATGAAATTACCATTTCCGGGGCATGCGAGAGAGGAGCGCAATAATCATACGCGAGTGCTCCGCATGAATAATGACCTAGGAGGATATTGTTTTGCATATTGTTATCCCGAAATTCAACGGTCCTAGTATGGAATTACTATCCCGGAGGAGAGAGAGAGCCAGGTATTTATGTGTTTGCCTGGGGGGTTTCACGTCGAGTGCTCGCTGTATTTTGCGGATAAGGAGACTTCGTTTGAATTCGTTTAGCATCGCCCGAAAAAATTCAATATCCCTTTCATCTTTTTAACTCTCCAATTTTTTTTTAACGAAGTTCCTTAAATGGGATTGTGGCCTAAATCTTATGGTAGAAATCTATAGAATAACGGAATAAATTTCGAGAAAGACACTGAGCCACTATTTAGCACTCTTTCGTCTATACAGGGTGACTCTTCGACTTGTACATATATTTTAACTGTAGATTCCTCTCATCAAACGAAACACTTTTTTTCTATACCATTTTTCAAAATTCGGTTTGGTTTGGGAGATACAGGGTGTCGAAAATCCATGAAAAAACACTTTTCTGTTTATATCTTCGGAACCGTTATTTCGAATGAACTGAATTTTGGTTGAGTTTTTACTCTATTCATGCTGCATATTCCTCAATCGGAACCTATTCAATATCTTTACTAGTATAAAAGTTACAGAGTAGTCGACTCATCAATACACGCTAAAACACCATAAAACCACTTCAAAAAGATCGGTTCATATTTTCGAAAGAATCAATAATTTAAGAAACTAAAAGTATTCCTACTTTTTTTTCGATAAACGCGTCGTTTTCGAGTTATTTCCAATTCAACCCGGAGAAATTTGACGAAAAAATCATTAATTTCAAGAATAATCTGAATGCGTCTCTGAATTAAATATCATCGAATATTATTCCTTCTCTGGTCTTTAAACGAGTTTCAATGTTGTCACAATATTTATCAACTTAGTCGAGATATTTTAATAATAAAATCCCACAAATGTGGGAGATAAAATTGAACACCAAGGAGGATTTAATACGCACAGTTTCTATTGAAAATTCATAGTTACTGGTCCATATTGAAGTTAAATGTCGATGGAATACAAAATTCGGATATGAATGATGAATCTCGATACAAACTACTTATTAAATTGAAATTAATGAAAAATAACACAATACCTGATAATCTGTGGCGATGTTTCTATCTAAACAACATTCTCTTGGAATTTTATAAACTCGACACGGTTGAAATTATATTAATTCATTTCACATAATAATCACATTAGAACAATAATTTACTGAATGTATTCCAGAACTTCACATAATGTTTACAGTTTGTTCAGAGACTCTGGTTTGTTATTGTTTATACGTAGTTGGCCTCCAGATAACCAAAACTTCGATTTTCGCTCTAATCATGCGTGGTAAAATTTGGCGGCAAAGTCGATTTATGATGGAAATGGCAGAATTCATAGATATTTATACCACGGTACACAAATGTATCGTGATTTATACTATGTTTCGTAAAAAATCCTTAACCTCAATGATAATATCAGCAAGCTGACAACATCTTCTTGAAATTTTTGTGCAAAAATTCACAAAATCGATACAAATTAGATTAGGTTAGGTTGTTTAATAATAAATCTGAATGAAAAGTCTTTCTTCATGATATTGTTTGGGAATTTCGAGGAAAATATGAACAAATTATTAGTGTTTGCAAACTAATCTGCAGAAAAATCGAAGAAGGAACTTATTTTGGTGGAATAAATGTGGCTTTTTAGTTGCAGATATAATCCGATGAAACTAACTGTTTTTGTTGAAATTATCGTGTTTGCAACATTTTTATTCCAATAAGGTTAGTACTTGAGTATTCCCTAAATGTATAAACTCAATTTCTATCGAGAAATATGAACTTTGAATCAATTCCACAGTATCATTTCAGGGACGTAATTAGCACAATTTTTTTTTTCAATTGGCTCAATCTTTTCAATAGAGCCGAATTCGGAAAAATGGAAAATGAAAAAACGGTTTCTTTTGACCCCAAGAATCTTCAGTTAAAATATATGTACAAGTCAAAGACTCACCCTGTATAGGGTGTCCCAGATTAAATATAACAAACAGTTATAAAGTACTGATCAAAATAGGAAATTTTCAATAGGTGAATTGTAAGGTCTATAAATTTTACAGATTTTTCATTATCTGTTTTTGATGTGAATTCTATTTTTAGATGGAAACTATGGATACCAAGAAACAAAGCATTTATTTAAGGGGTGTTCGTTCAGTTAAATAAGTGCTCAGTGTGAAGACTGTAAAATTCATAATAAATCAAACCAAAATGTTAGGTTGTATCACAGACCAGACCAACTGTTGGTCTGTGGTTGTGTCACAGATATGGCATCGGAGCATAATGTGACGTTCAATTTGAATCATAGAGTGTACGTACATTAGATCTACGTCATAGAAGAGAAATATAGCTTTTCAATTGCCGAAATGATCGGACAGAACTAAGTGTTTTGTTAGGAAATATCGTGTTTGTAACATTCTTATTCAAATAAGGTCAGTGCTTGAGTGTTTTCTAATTGTATCAACCAGAACATCTAATAATCACCTCAATTCCAATCGAAAAGTATGAACTTTGAGGTGTTTGCAGAGAATTGATCCAGGCACGCATTAAGCTCAACTTTTTTTT
Source organism: Adalia decempunctata (assembly GCA_951802165.1). Lineage (NCBI taxonomy): Eukaryota > Metazoa > Arthropoda > Insecta > Coleoptera > Coccinellidae > Adalia > Adalia decempunctata. The sequence continues at coordinate 505,321 of OX637705.1, forward strand.
TCAAATGGCTATATCTTTTTAACAGAGCCGAATTCGGAAAAATGGAAAATGAAAAAAAGGTTTCCTTTGGCCTCAAGAATCTACAGTTAAAATATATGTACAAGTCAAAGACTCACCCTGTATGTATGTTGTTGCAAAATGGTGGAGGAACCAGTTCCTTTTTTTTTCCATTTCGAGAAACTCAAACCGATTGTTCGTTTCTCTAATTCCCAACGAGTCTCAACAAAATATGAACAAGCATGTTGATCAAGAATGACGTAATGAAACCATACCCAACTATATCATGTTGATCAACGAAAACCATATAAAATTCTAGCGAATTATTATTATTTCCTATATTTCTTTACAAACAGATCATTTCTTCAACGAAGATGGTCAAATTTTTGTTAATAGCTGTCTAACTGAATTATTTAGAAATGATTCCTTAAACTGAAAATGTAAATACACCTCACACCCTGAACTGCATACACTGACTTTAGTCCTGTTGTAAGTATATGGTTGCAAAATGGCGGAGGAACTGGTTCTTTTTCCATTCCGGGAAACTCCTCGGAATTTCAACGAAACATTAACAAGCGCCCTTTAACCGAAGTTAATCTCAACCCTCCACCTCGAAAAGTTCCAACGAGGCTCGCCTAATCGGGGGAATAATAATAATTGTTAAACGTCTGGTACGAGCAGTGAGTCCTGGGCAATAATTATGTTCTGCTCATTATCGAGGCAGCTGCTTCTGAGGCGTAAATCCCCAAAGCCGACCCTATTTCATCCATATCATTTTCCGAGAAATGATTTTCATACACCGACTCCTTTGATAGAAACGGGTTAACAGAACGGGACGCCGAGAAGGGATTTCGGTTAATAACCGCCATAAAGGAGGCTCCGATCCGTATGGAATTCATTAGGTACAGCTGTTCAATTTATAACGGTTCAAATTGAAAACGTCCATAGAAGGATGGATGAAGAACATAACAGAAGAAAAATTAAGGAACAAGAAAGTGGATTAGACGTTCTGTAGGCCATTTTTTATTTGTCACTGACGTGTCAGTGATATTAAAACATGAAATGACATTATAATATACTGAGGCCAAATCTACTTTAAACATTCTCTGTGATATAGCACAGAACTATAGAGAAGACGATGCCAGATTGCCGATTTTCTCTTCAAACAATGCGAACTCAAGAAAGCAGTACGTCCCCTATCGTTAGCGGATGAACTATCACAATCGCTAAAGGCGTCTAGGCCTTGCTCTTTAAAGGGCCAAAAGAGTAGTTCTGATTCTCGCCAATATAGCGCTACGTTCCTTCAGAAGGCCGTGGAATCCACGGCGTGGATGTAGCCATTGTAGCCGTGACGCAAGACCGTTGTTCTGTGCTCCAACCAGTCCAACCTAAAACTTTAGTCAGTGATCCCATAGACGAAGTTCACTCTTTATTTATTTACAGAGAATGAAGCAAACGGGCTTAGAATATAAAACAAATATTCTAAGCAAACAGGTGATGATTATGTAAATGACCTTCAGTGAATTGATGTGATAGTAGTGTCGTTCTGGTGTCGAGTTATATTGTTTCGATAGATATTTTGCTGAAGGACCGGTAACAATGAATTTTAAATAGAAACTGCCTATAAAATAATTTCATGCTTCTTAGAATTCAATTTTATGTCCCACGAATGTAGAATTTTATTATTACATATCTCTACATCAAACGTTTTTTCATCATAGAGATTTTAGTCTTGACAAAGTTGATAAACATTCTGACAACGTTGGTAACTTGTTGAGAGACCAGAGAAAAAAATTATATTCGATGAGATTTAACTCAGGACAGCACTCAGATTATTCTTGAAATTCATGATTTTTTCCTCTATTTTAATCTTATACAATTAGGAATAACTTGGGAACGACGCGTTTTATTGAAAAAATATAAGAATACTATTGTTTTCTAAAATAATCAATTCTTTCGAAAACGTGAACCGTTCATCTTTTTCAAGTGGTTTCATAGTATTTTTGCGTGAATTTATAAGTCGACTATACTGTAACTTTTTACCAGGAGAAATATGAAATAAGTTTCAATTGAGGAATATGCACCATGAATAGAGTAGACAATAAACTAAAATTCAGTTCATTCGAAACATCGGTTCCGAATATATGGAAAGAATAGTGTTAATTTCATGGATTTTTGACACCCTGTATCTTCCAAACGGAACCGAATTTTGAAAAATGGTATGAGAAAAAAGTGTTTCTTTTGATGGGAGGAATCTATAGTTAAAATAAATGTACAAGTCAAAGATTCCCCCTTTATAACACGACAAAAGTCAGTGTATGTAGTTCAGCTTCAGGGTTTGAGGTGTATTTACGTTTTCAGTCCGAGGAACCATTTCAAAATAACTGAATTAGACTGCTGTCAACAAAAATTTGACAATCTTTATTAAGGAAATGATCTGTTTGTGCAGAAATACAGGAAATAATTATAATTCGCTAGAATTTTATATGGTTTTCGTTGATTAACATGAGTGTATCGGGTATATTTTCATTACTTCACTCTTCATCAATATGCTTGTTAATATTTTGTTGAGACTCGTTGGGAATTCGAGAAACCATCAAGAATCGGTTCGAGTTTCACGAAATGAGAAGGACCAGTTCCTACACCATTTTGCAACCACATCACATACAACACGATAAAAGACGAAAGAGTAATTCGAAAATAATTGTAATAAAAAAATTGATAACGGCAATGAATTTAACTGAAAAAAGTGCCTGTATAATGTTTTTGTCTCATGTTTATAGCACCAGTAATAAAGAAGTTATGAGAACTTTTTATATGACGCCATTTTCCAATTTTCTCTAATAGCTCGGAAACGGTTTGACTTAGAAGGTTGCGGTTTTCACCAAAATAATTCACTCAAAAATCGAGCCCAAAAATGTACCACTCATTTTGTTCTAGCTCATCTGGTTTCTGAGATCCTCTCACTAGTTCTAAATGTAAATATTATAAGAAAATAGTGAATTTCTTCACCTAGAAAAACTAGGAAAATTAACCGATTCCACGTTCCCTAGAGCAAATAGAAAAATCATACTGACCAGCTTGTTTACAATACAAACCAATTTCTATCGTCCAGAGATATGATACGAAAATAATCGATGAAAATCCTTAATCAGAGTATTTGTGCCCCAGTCACGCTGTACTCAACAGCCTGATGCAGTTTTAGGACTGTAACCACACATAAATCGTGATTATCAGGTAATGCGATGTGAACTCATCATTACTATTAGGCATAGGTACTGTAATGGAAACGCTTCGCATGTTGGACTGCTGTGTGCTTTACATCTGATCTAATTATTGAAGTTGTTTCTGTGTTTGTTCGACAATATCCGTTACTTTATTGTCTCTCAACACGATCATCAAATTATGTTTTGTTGTTTTACTGCTTATTGATTATGCCCAACAAGACTATTGATAACTTTTGTAATAGTATAGACAAATTGTGCATTTAGTACTTAACATAAGTTCTACGATGTACGATGCATTCTTTCTCAACTCAGGAGTATACAGTGTAACCTTCCAGGTTTGTAAATCCTAGGAACATTATGAAAAAGAGAAAAGGGGCAACCCTGCTCTGAAGAGCTGAGGGTAGAATTACGTTAAAGGGGGGTTTATTCTTATATTTTTGGCTTGTGATGTGATCGTCTAGATTGGTAGAACTCTATGTTATGTCGTAGTAATTCAGATTCGTAATAACTCATATTAGTGAAATATAGGATGGGAAATAATGACGAAAAATAGATAAATAATACACTAGATTGGACATAAAGATGGAACAAGAGCCCTTTATTCGTCCAGCGCCATAGTTCGGGGAACCATAGCCTATGAAGGAAAAACGAACGAGAATCAATTGAAACTCAAAGCAAAAAACCTTCTAGCATTACAGATGATATGTTTACAATCCATAGAACAATTATTAACAAGACGAGCACTGGTGATATGTACAATATGGAGCTTCCTATACTCCGGTAAGGTTATGACTGGCACAATTGTGATAAAAAGCAGAATCCAATACATCCAAAGGTTATAGGCATATAGAGTGTGTCACTTTATTGTTGCGCAGAGCTTTTAAAGTTCCATGTGTAAGAATCCTTCCTTCCAAGTATGTGTGTGTGTGATATTATTCGCGTTGGTTTGGAAGTGGACAATAAACTCTTTAGATTTCCTGTTGACTGATGAACGGTGGACCCGGGACGAAGCAATCCGGCCTAGGATACTTGCCCGGATCACCAAGGCCAATGACCAAGGCTTGTTTTACTGGGGACGTTCGTTTACAGAACTCCCAGAGGGAAGTGTCCTCCACGATGCTAGGGAGGATGTTTTCCTTAGGCACAGGCGATATAAACAGTTTACCTTAGACCTCCAAACCATGTTTCCCCTGTACGTGAAATATTATACTAAAAGCAACAACTCCAATGCGTATACCATAATTTCGAGTGAATAGTTAAATGTGCAGTAGGCCTTACGAACAGTATAAGAATATTCCAAATGGGTTGGTAGCAGAACAGAGTTCCACAATATTCAATAGAAATGCAATAATCAGATAGAATAAGCTTACATGAGATTAAATCCTGTGAAAACATTCAATAAAATACCTAGGAGTGCATATCGACCAAAAACTGAACTTCAATCAGCATACCAAGTCCATGAAAAAACAAGCAATTACAAGATCAAAATTGTTCTCTAAGTTAATAATCAAAAAAACAAGGACTCTCCATCAAAAACGCATCAAAGATATACAAGACGATATGCCGACCTATACTGGAATATGGCCACCCAATTATGACCAACTGCAGAAATCCAGCAATAAAAAATCTAGAAATTGCAGAAAGAACAGCACTCAGAACTATAACTTGAATAAGACACCCCAACAATATTCTGCACAACCCACCAAACCAACTACTGTACGAGTTAACCAATGTAGAACCTATAGCAGAACGAATGAAAAGGTTGAATTCAAAATTTTTTAAGAGACTGCTGGAAATGCGGGATATCACGGTGCTGTTCCAGGAGGACGCACATCCGAACCCTAAAAGAAAGTTCCCAACAGAAACCATCTTCAAGAAGTTGAAAGAAGACCATAATAATAATAATCGATTTATATAAAGAAAGTTTTAGTGTATATATATATGTGTTTTTTTTTTAATTATTGTAATAATTAACACAATATTAATTATTAATTCAACATGAGCTGAAGGACCCTAGGTCGATGGCTCTTTGCCTGATGTAATAAGTCAGACAATAAATTATCTTTTTCTCTCTCTCTCTCTCTCTCTCTCTCTCCTGTGAAATTAAACAAAGTTATTTAAAATGGGGACAGTACATACCAGATAACAAACAAGCGTCTTTAAAATATACTAAAATGGCGGATTCCTAGAGGAGGAACTCCATTTCAAAGAAACACTATTGTGAACCAGCATATGAAAGTGAAAACAGACCGACGCCGAGTGAACAAAAGAGACCCCTCCATTCGTTGACGTTTCGGAGGTTAGTTTTACTTCCACAGAATCGTATTTCTTCGATGGTCACAGAAGAACAAGTTTACTTCATGGTGGATCTTCGATATGATTAAAATCTCCTATTGATAAAGATGCGAATTGCCTAAAGTATTGCTTGAAGTCGTACTAATATTCATCATTCATAGAATTATAAAATAAAATCAAATAAGTTCATTCAACGTAGTTCCACGTTTCGACAATTAATAGACGTTGCAAAGTTGGAAGCCATGGAGTCTGGCAACGGTGCATTTTATTTGCAGGGTAGGAAATTCAGATATGTTACAACAGATATGGTGTTTGTAGATGGTTATTCTAATAGTAATCACAGAAATCAACTGTCAATTGTCGTAGAGTTTACAGAACACCCTATATATCGATCGAGCAGGCCCTCTAGTGAAGATAAATAATCAAAACAAATCTTAAAATTGAAGAAGTTTAAAAAGAATCCTGGCGAGTTATTTAATGAAAATATGGAAAGCAATGTTGGATTCATAAAGATAATTAAAATTCCCGAGTTTCCAGAAACGACAAACTCTTACATCTCATGAAAATAATCTCCAAAAATAAATTCGTCCATCGATATCAACGTTCCCGGTAATAAACGAAACAGGATATTAAATTCCGAACAATATTGGATTCATTCGAATAACGACTAGACGCGCCTTATCCAGAACACCTGGTATTCCTACATAAAATCAAAATTAGGTCAGTTATCCTTCGGGAAGCCCTTCGAGTCCACCGTTTCGCCGATAGTAATAATAATAAAACGGGCAAAGAGGAAAACTTGAACCGATTCCAACTAAAACGGGACCGTTCCCAATATTGATCCCGTTCTTTCGGAGCGAAACGGGATACATATGTTGTAGAGGAGATCGCTGCATCTTTCGGGATGCTGGGACGTATTCGGGAATGGGCAGAAAGGAAGTTACAAATAACCGATAGAAAACTCCAGAAGTGCAAGACATTTTATATGGAATCGGTATTTAAAATAGATCCTGAAACTATAATGTTATGTGTAACATATTTAAATTTCCTACCCTACAATGAAATAAAATGCACCGTTGCCAGACTACTCCATGGCTTCCAACTTTGCAACGTCTATTGTCGAAACGTGGAACTACGTTGAATGAACTTATTTGATATTATTATAAGAATTTAATTCAATCCTTATTTTCTATTCAAAGAAATAGATGATTTGATGTCTCAATCTGAAAGATTTATTTTCTTTAGTTGAAAATAATACAAACAAACTCTTCTAGCTAAAAGGAATAACTTACGAACCTGAAAGAAATCAAAAACAATGCTATTTCTTAAGGTCTCAATTTACAATATTTGAAATCTAAAATGACGTTAATAAACAATTGACAAAACAAAGCATTCTCTAAGTTAAAATTAAATGAAACATAGAAAAGGAAATAGAATGTGGTTTCTTAACTGAGATTTCGAGCTAGAATGACCACATCCATGAAAATTTGCATAGCTTTTGAAACATCGAATACTGATACGAGGAAAAATGTATTTAAATTCAAGTGGATTCAAACTACAGAAACAGAAGAATATTATGAAATACCAGAAGACAAACAGAATCCTTATGACCACCAGGAACTTTTTGCTGTACCGAAGATGAAAAATATTATGAGATCAATGAAAACAAGAGGTTCATTTCGTACGTGCGTTATTTCTCTAACTCCGGAATTGAAAGAAATATATTTTGATGCTGAAGAAGATGTAATGTTTAGGGATGAGTATCTGCAAATTACTTATTCACCTGCATATGTGAGAACAGAGTTTGGACGAGAACTAGTAGAATCACAAAATACAAGAGAACTGTCAGGCAAGTCCAAGGAGAATAAAAGGGATTTCAAGAAGATAAAGGACGATTTTGTGCTGAATAATTTTGATAGGAAGAATGTTTCCGTGACTTTATGGTTAGAAAAATTTGAGACGGAATGCACGCGTTGTGGAGTTGAAGAAGATAGAGACAAAATTTTAATTTTACGTTTATTTCTGGATGGAATAGCGAAAGACTGGTTTGATTCTAAATTAATAATATTAGGTTTGGACAATGATTTTCAAATATGGAAAAATAACTGCTTAGATAGTTTTTGTGAAACGAGCTGGCATAAGTATAGAGAGGCATATTCGTTTAGGTACATAGGAGGAAGTTTAGTTGATTACGCTTTCAGGAAAGAAAATTTGTTGTTGAATCTCCGAAATAATTTTCCAACTGACATTTTAATTGATTTAGTTGTGACAAGTTTGCCAAAATTTTTACAAGATAGAGTTGATAGATCAAATGTAACAACTTTTGAGAAATTATTAGGTGAGTTACGAAAGTTAGAAGGTCTAACAAAATCTGATAACAGTCGAACTATCAAAAATGGTAAAACGAATAAAACTGCCGAACAAATTTCTTCACCAACAACTAGAAAAATAGATAAGAAGGAACCATGCTCAATTTGTGATCATAATGGTTTCCCAGGGAGATTTCATCCAGAGGCTCTATGTCGGCTAAAGAATAGGAGATTCAATAATTTCATGCGAGAGAACGTATATGGTAACATAAGAACGGTGAACAATGTTGGGGTACAGGATGAATTAAATGAGGCCATTCCCAATCAAAAAAACTAGTTTTGTTGCCATTGATTAAATTGAGAGTGTTCGTAAATGATAATGAATTATGTGGAATTTATGATTCAGGTTCAAATGTTACTCTTATGAATTCTAAGGTGGCAGATGAGTTACGTCTACACATTCAAGAAGATAGGAACACATTCAAAACAGTCAATGGCAGGGCAAATTTTTCAGGAAAAATATCTACAAATATGAGAATCAATGATATTGAAAAAGAAGTTGTATTTTTTGTAATTAATGATAATAATTTCGAGTATGATATTCTACTCGGATTAGATTCTATTTTCAATTTCCAATTGAAACAAGATTTCGATTTGAATATTTATCAAAGATTAGATGTGAATGAAGAGAGAAAGATCGATTTTTTTTGTAGTAATATTGATAAAAATGATTACAATATCAATTTCAATGAAGGAATACCAATAGAACTTTTCGAAGCAAAATTAGAACATTTGACAACAAATCAGAGGAATAAGATTGAAATTATAATAAATAAATATGACAATATTTTTGCAAAACACAAATTCGATATTGGTCAGGTGCAGAATAACGAAGCACATATAAAACTGTTGGAACATAAATTTGTAGCTAAAAAACCATACAGATGTTCAATGGAGGATCAAAAAGAGATAGAATTCCAAATAGGAAAATTGTTGAAAGCGAATCTGATAGAAGAATCTTCCTCACCTTTTGCAGCACCAGTCACTTTGGCATATAAAAGGGATGAGGGAGCTAAGACCAGATTATGTGTTGATTTCCGTGAACTTAATAAATTAATTGTTCCCGAACCACAGCCTTTCCCATTGATTGATGAAATCTTAGCCAAGACACGAAATGCAAAATTCTTTACTACATTAGATGTAAATTCTGCCTTTTGGTCGATTCCTGTTCGTATCAAAGATAGATATAAGACTGCTTTTGTGACGCAAAATGGTCATTGGCAATGGAAATGTTTACCTTTTGGACTTAAAACATCTCCAGCGATATTTCAACGTATTTTGAATAATATTATCAGAAAATATAACTTAAATTCATTCTGCCTAAATTATATAGATGATATTCTAATATTTTCTTCAACATTTGAACAACATATAGAACATTTGGAGGAACTCTTGAAAGCAATATGTGAGGAAGGATTCAGACTTAAATTTATCAAATGTAATTTTGCCAAAGAAGAAGTCAAATATTTAGGACATATTGTGGGAAATAATACAGTACGACCCATAAATGACAATTTGATTTCCATTAGGAACTTTCCTCCACCAGATAATCGGAAGAAGATAAGGCAATTCTTGGGTAAGGTAAATTTTTATCATAAATATATAAAAGATTCGGCTAGATTATTAGAACCGTTGCATAATTTACTGAGGAAAGATGTAAAATTCAACTGGTCCTTGGATTGTCAGGAGGCTTTCATTGAGGTTAAGGACATCCTTTGTTCTGAACCAGTTCTTGCAATTTTCGACCCAAATGCGTATATTACTATATATACTGATGCCAGTATTCTAGGAGTAGGAGCTGTTCTTAAACAAAAACAGATTGATGGTGAAATGAAACCCGTGGCATATTTTTCTAAAAAACTGAATAAATATCAGAAGAATAAAAAAGCAATATTCCTGGAATGTCTGGCAATTAAAGTTTATAAGAATTTAATTCAATCCTTATTTTCTATTCAAAGAAATAGATGATTTGATGTCTCAATCTGAAAGATTTATTTTCTTTAGTTGAAAATAATACAAACAAACTCTTCTAGCTAAAAGGAATAACTTACGAACCTGAAAGAAATCAAAAACAATGCTATTTCTTAAGGTCTCAATTTACAATATTTGAAATCTAAAATGACGTTAATAAACAATTGACAAAACAAAGCATTCTCTAAGTTAAAATTAAATGAAACATAGAAAAGGAAATAGAATGTGGTTTCTTAAATAAAATGATACTGTTCATTTTTACATTATTTTATAATTCTATGAATGATGAATATTAGTACGACTTCAATCAATACTTTAGGCAATTCGCATCTTTATAAATAGGAGATTTTAATCATATCGAAGATCCACCATGAAGTAAACTCGTTCTTCTGTGACCATCGAAGAAATACGATTCTGTGAAAGAAAAACTAACCTTCAGAAACGATAACAAATGGAAAGGCCCTCTTTGACTTCACTTTTTCACTCGGCTGCTGTCTGGTTGCACTTTCATTTTGGTTTACAATAGTGTTCCTTTGAAATGGAGTTCCTCTTCTAGGAATCCGTCATTTTAGTATATTTAAAAGACGCTTCTTTGTTATCTGGAATGTACACTGTCCCCATTTTGAATAACTCTATTTCATTTCGCAGGATTTAATCTAATGTAAGCTTATTCTATCTTATTATTGCATTTCTATTGAATAGTGTGGAACTCTGTTCTGCTACCAACCCATTTGGAATATTCTTATACTGTTCGTAAGACCTACTGTACATATAACTATTCACTCGACACTATGGTGTAGGCATTTGGAGTTGTTGCTTTTAGTATAATATTTTACGTACGATAATCACTGGTTTGGAGGCCTAGGATAAACTGTTTATATCGTCTGTGTCAAGGAAAACATCCCCCACAACAGTGGCAGTGAGACTTCCTCTGAGAGTTCTCTAACGAACGTCCTCAGTAAACATAGCCTCGTCTTCGGTCCATGGCGAGCCAGGCAAGTGAAGGATTGCTTCGATCTGGTTCCACCGTTCATCAGTTAACAGGAAATATAAGGAGTTTATTTCAACGCGACTGCTAGGATCTCACACATAACACTTGGAAGGAAGTATTCTCACACTAGGAACTACAAGGATACTGCTTATGAATTTCATTAATAATCAGGTGACACACTCTATATGCCTATAACCTTTGGATAACTTTGGATGTATTGGATTCTGCTGTTTATCACAATTGTGCCAGTAATAACTAATAGGAAGCTCCATATTGTACATATCACCAGTGCTCGTCTTATTAATAATTGTTCTATGGATTGTAAACATATCATCTGCAATGCTAGAAGGTTTTTTTTGCTTTGAGTTTCAATTCATTCTCGTTCGTTTTTCCTTCGTATAGCTATGGTTCCTCGAACTATGGTGCTGGACGAATAAAGGCTCTTGTTCCATCTTTATGTCCAATCTAGTGTATTATTTATCTATTTTACCTCCTTATTTCCCATCGAATATTTCACTAATCTGAGTTACTACGACATAACATAGAGTTCTACCAATCTAGACGATCACATCACAAGCCAATAATATAAGTATAAACCCCCCTTTAACGTAATTCTACCCTCAGCTCTTCAGAGCAGGGTTGTCCCTTTTCTCTTTCCATAATGTTCCTTGGATTTACAAACTTAGAATGTTACATATGAATTCAGTTTTTCCGAATGCCCTAAGCTGGAAAGAATCATATACTTGACCTCTAACTCTGATGCCAGACCTGTTTTCAAACGCCGAACTTCGCAACGTTTCTTAGTAACGGAGCGTGGTACTTCAGGTTCTCGAAGAGTCTTTCAAAAGCAAAGACTAGTGCGAGGTAGTTTTTTTAGGATTTTTCGACAATTCTGTGGTTTCAAGTTCTATTCTGTGGTTGGCAAGTTCTGTTCTGTGGTTGGCTAGTTCTGTTCTATGGTTGGCTAGTTCAGTTCTGTGGTTGGCAAGTCGGAGCCACAGCCGTCACAACCTATTGTGACAACACCGCATTTTATTTCGATGTGTTGTTTAATTCCAGGGTTCTTTTACCTCCATGATTAATTCAGTGAGACTTATCAAAATCTGTTTAATATAGCAATCCAGGAAATCGTCACCAACCAATCAAATTCTTGAACATTGCGGATTAATCCAAGATTGAGGCAAACTGTACACATGTTTGTTTCAATCAGCCCCACCCAACAATAACAGGCTCGCATTTCTAGTTCGGCTAATTCGAATATTCCCAAATCCTATCACCCAATTTCCGTAATGGATTTTCATCAATCTGTCGCAGCTATACCTGCTCTAACTTTCTTGGCCTTCGTATCCGAGGATGCGAACGGAATTCGAGTTAATGGATGCGAACTCTAGCGACTTCGCATCGCGAATAATTGGAAAATTGACTGGAGGTTTCCTTCTGAACTTTGCGTTCAGTCGAGGGGATCAAAGGAAGATGAATGCGAGAATGCCACTTATCAAGATTCGGAAAAATATACGTTAGGAGGTCTTTGTTGTCCCGCACCCCTGACACCTATACTTTGGGTGACAACGAGTCGGGAACAGTTTGCCCAAGAGCCTATCCAGGAGATTTGGCCTAACTGAATATAAGTCGTTGGAACCACAGCCAGAAGAGGTTGTGTTGGAACCCAGTCAGTCGAATTGATAGACTACCCCTATCATTTTCGTTAACTGAATTTAAAGAAAAACTTCCGTAAGTTTTTCTTTAAATTTCATTTTTCCGCCATCTTTGACACGCGATATTTTCCTATCGTTTGACTTTTGACCAAAACTTATATAACTGTAACATTCCAAGTTTGTTAAACCCTAGGAACATTATGAAAAAGGGGCAACTCTGCTCTGAAGAGCTGAGGGTAGATTTACGTTAAAGGGGGTTTTATACTTATACTTTTAGCTTGTAATGTGATCGTCTAGATTGGTAGCACTCTATGTTATGTCGCAGTAATTCGGATTCGTAATAACTCAGATTAGTGAAATATGGGTTGGGAAATAATGAGGTAAAATAGATAAATAATAGACTAGATTGGACATAAAGATGGAACAAGAGCCTTTATTCGTCCAGCACCATAGTTCGAGGAACCATAGCCATATGAAGGAAAAACGAACGAGAATATATTGAAACTCAAAGCAAAAAACCTTCTAGCATTACAGATGATATGTTTACAATCCATAGAACAATTATTAATAGGACGAGCACTGGTGCTATGTACAATATGGAGCTTCCTATACTCCGGTAAGGTTATTACTGGCACAATTGTGATAAAAAGCAGAATCCAATACATCCAAAGTTATCCAAAGGTTATAGGCATATAGAGTGTGTCACCTGATTATTAATGAAATTCATAAGCAGTATCCTTGTAGTTCCTAGTGTGAGAATCCTTCCTTCCAAGTGTTATGCATGAGATCCTATGTAGTGTACCTAACGTTGGAATGTTAAATAGATATTTCTCAATATTGCGTACTCAGCACTGTACCCATTGTCTTATATTAAGTAGGACAGATAGAAGAAGGATTGATCAGTCATTAGTCATTTATTGTAGAAGTAAGACATCAGTGTACCTAATGAGCTCAATAGATACTTTTATAGTAAAGTGTTCTCCTTCAAACCCTAAGTAACAACCCCGTTACTACACCTAGCAGTCGCGTTGGTTTGGAAGTGACGATGAACTCCATATATTTCCTGTTAACTGATGAACGATGGCACCTTCAAAGCACTCCTTGCTTATCGGGTTCGCCAAGGGCCCGAAGACGAGACTTGGTTTACTGAGGACCTTCGTCTATAGAACTCTCAGAGGAAGTCTCACTGGCCACTGTTGTGGGGGATGTTTTCCTTGGCACAGACGATATAAACAGTTTACCCTAGGCCTCCAAACCATTGATATTTGTACGTAAAATACTATCCTAAAAGCAACAGCTCCAAATGCCTACACCATAATGTCGAGTGAATAGTTAAATGTGCAGTAAGCCTTACGAACAGTATAAGAATATTCCAAATGGGTTGGTAGCAGAACAGAGTTCCACAATATTCAATAGAAATGCAATAATAAAATAGAACAAGCTTACATGAGATTATATCCTGTGAAATCAAACAGAGTTATTTAAATGGGAACAAGTACATACCAGATAACAAAGAAGCGTCTTTTAAATATACTAAAATAGCGGATTCCTAGAAGAGGAACTCCATTTCAAAGGAACACTATTGTGAACCAGGATGAAAGTGAAACGAATGGATAACAGCAACCGCAGTCGAGTGAAAGTGAAGTAAAAAATAGCCCTTCCATTCGTTGTCGTTTCGGAGGTTAGTTTTTCTTCCACAGAATCGTATTTCTTCGATAGTCACAGAAGAACAAGTTGACTTCATGGTGGATCTCCGATATGATTAAAATCTCCTATTCATAAAGATGCGAATTGCCTAAAGTATTGATTGAAGTCGTACTAATATTCATCATTCATAGAATTATAAAATAATATCAAATAAGTTCATTCAACGTAGTTCCACGTTTCGACAATAGACGTTGCAAAGTTGGAAGCCATGGAGTAGTCTGGCAACGGTGCATTTTATTTTATTGCAGGGTAGGAAATTCAGATATGTTACATAACAAACAAACTACCCTTTATTTAGAACAAGAATCACATTTTGAAATATTTCGCTTCAATTCAGATACACCTTGTATAATGGACCTTTTTTTTGACATTTCTTGTGAGGAATAAAATGCATAATTCCAAGTGCATTTCTCAACACGTCAGAGACTTCGTTTATCTCCTACATCCAGAATATTTCACCAAATTACCGCCGTGATCGCGGCAACACCGCAATGTTAATTAATAATTATACCTGTAGCTGTTGCCGGAACGCAGTCTCATAATTAGATGAATTCCTCAGCCGCGAGATAACGCAGGCCAAACGAGAATCGCGTGGGCCCCCAGTCTGCAAAATAGATAATTAGCCCCCTTTATTCCGGGATTCGAGCGAGATAAAATTGTGTGTTTTGGGCTTAACGTAAATATGGATGTTCGCTAATGGATCGGATCACTTCTGCACTCTGAGATAATGAGTTAAATCGCCGTCCGATCTGATTTATTATGTCGGTTACTGCATTATTCGAGCTGCGAGCTCGATTTAGTTTACGATTATGCCGGATTTGTGACGATTTCTGTTTAAACATGGAAGCCAATGAACATATTGAATTGGTGAATCCAAAAATCGAAACGCCCTCTTTCGGCGAAAAGTCCAAATTAGAAAATGAGTACTGTTTTGAGATCTTGTATATTTCGCGTGCTTTTGAGCTAAAATATTTTGTTTCATGCATAAATTCAGGGTCTGGAAGTTATTCTTCCAGAAGGTTGTAACATTCCAAGTTTGTAAATCCTAAGAACATTATGAAAAAGAGAAAAGGGGCAACCCTGCTCTGAAGAGCTGAGGGTAGAATTACGTTAAAGGGGGTTTTATACTTATATTTTTGGCTTGTGATGTGATCGTCTAGATTGGTAGAACTCTATGTTATGTCGTAGTAATTCAGATTCGTAATAACTCAGATTAGTGAAATATAGGATGGGAAATAATGAGGTAGAATAGATAAATAATACACTAGATTGGACATAAAGATGGAACAAGAGCCTTTATTCGTCCTGCACCATAGTTCGAAGAACCATAGCCATATGAAGGAAAAACGAACGAGAATCAATTGAAACTCAAAGCAAAAAACCTTCTAGCATTACAGATGATATGTTTACAATCCATAGAACAATTATTAATAAGACGAGCACTGGTGATATGTACAATATGGAGCTGAATATTTTAAATTGAAGTAAAACACATCAAATTAAGATTGAAGCCAAATTTTATTTTTTTATTTAAAATATAATTTTATTATTAGTCAAGATGCCGCCGAGTGTAGACGTGTGTGGAAAATGCTCCGAGAATTTTATTGTTTCGAGCAAGAATGTGAAGTGCTTCTTCTGTCAAGATAAGTACCACCCAAATTGTGTTGCCATTAAAGATAACTGGCATAAAATTCTTTCCGAAAATTACAATATTTTCTGGGCTTGTGATCCGTGTAAAGGGAAACATACAGCTAGCAAGGAAGTTAACAAGGAAGTCAACAAGGAAATTGACAAGGAAATTAATGGGGATCATAATGTAATCTCAGCAGAGAATACATTATTACGTCAATTAGTAAAAGAGAAAGATTCAAAAAACTCCATTCTGGAGGAAAATATCGTTCTTCTTAAGGAGAAAATTGATAATTTGAAAAAAAATTCCGTAGTCGAGAATAGTCAACAAAAAACACAACAGATAACAAATGAAAACATAAGCAGTGGATCACATGGGATTACCTACGCCAATATTTTAAACAAGGACAAAGAGACTTCCAATAATGTGGTTGGAAAGCAAGTTGATACTAGGCATAACCTCAAAATAGATAATAATAAACAGCATATTTTTCGATCTGAACAAGTAGAATCTGCAATAATGGAAGCGAAATCAATGGCTGGAATGAAGGAGGATGTCAACGTTCATGAACGGAAACATGATGGAGAATGGCAATACGTCAAACGGAAGACAAACCGTCGATTCGTAATAGGACAGAACAGTCAGGCAGGAAATATTCAAACTGTCCCAAAGTTTGTTTCACTTCATGTGACCAGGCTTCATCCACAGACCAAACCGGATGATTTACTGGAAATCTTAAATGAGAAATTTCCCGATGCTAGTTGTGAAATACACCAATCTAGACACCCGGATAAGTACGTGTCGATGAAAGTGAATATTCGTCGAGAAAATCTCAAGGAAGCATGGAATAAAGACGTGTGGCCCGCGGGTTCCTTAATCTCGAAGTTTTTTTTCAAAAAAGGGGGACTATCACAGAAGATAGACCCTCAACAATAAAATCTATTGATGATAATAATAAGGGTCAAGTGATAAGTATAATTCATCAGAATTTACGGTCACTAGGAAATAGCGTCAATCAATTGGAAGAAATTCTAACGGACAATCCAGATTGTCTTATACTCTGTTTAACCGAACACTAGAAATCTCAAGATCAGATCAGTCAAACAGGCTTGAAAAATTTCAAATTGGCTGAAAGTGTGTGCCGTGAAGAAGGTAAACATGGCGGTTCCGCGATCTACATCAGTAATCTGTTCAAGGCAAGAAAATATCGAAACATAAGTGGTCTCTCAGTTTCGGGAGAATTTGAGTGTAGTGCTGTGGAGTGTTTCATTCCATTCATGGGTTGAGATTAATGGTCCTCTCAGTGTATAGACCACCAAGTGGAAATATCGATTTATTTTTCGAGATCATGGAGAGAATTCTATCTGAGAAAATCGATCCTAATAGCACCATCTTCATAGCAGGTGATTTCAATATTGAATTGAAAGATGAAAATGTTGTTAAAAACAGGTTTTTTTTTCACTTCTCAACAATTTTTGTATAAAAGTACTAATTGATGAATACACTAGAATAACCGATCATTCTAAAAGCTGTTTAGATAATATCTGTACAAATTTTTCGAACATCATTTCAACTGAGGTTATGGAATATCATATCTCTGATCATAAGGCACAAAAGGTTAGTTTTCATATAATCAAGAACGTGACTAATGAACTTATTCGAAAAAGATTCTTTAGTGAGTACAACAAATCTGCATTTATGAGTAAGTTGAGGGAACAAACCTGGGATAATGTTTATTGTATTGAAAGGTCGGATGTAAACAAACAATGGCACACATTTGTGCGGGAGTTTCTTAATTTATTCGATGAATGTTTCCCAATTAAACAGGTTTATAAAAACAGAAAACGTCAAAACACCAAGAAAAATTCTAACCTACAGAAAATGAAACAACATTTAGACATTCTGAAATTATTATCAGAATTTGACTCCTCATACCAATCACAATATAATAACTTGAAAAGAGATTATGATATTCTATTAAACAAAGAGAAAAGTCAATTATATGAGGACCGAATCAAAAGGTCTGATTGCAAAATAAAATCCATGTGGGCTATATGTAAGGAAATAACAGGAAAGAACATAACTCAAGAAAATATAATTTGTGAAGATCCGTTAAAATTGTCAAATGATTTCAATGAACATTTAATAAGAGTTATAAAAAATATTCACATGAGTCAAAAGCTGATTCCTTTTGTAAGTAATATGAAAGAAAATGACAAATCTATGTTTCTCAAACCTGTAAGCGTTGATGAATTGATTGATTTATCTCAACACCTGAAAAACAAACATTGTAGTGGGTATGATGGTATACCAGTAAGTCTGGTAAAATCTTCAATCAGGGTTCTTGCCACTATACTCACTTACATTATAAATAATTCAATAAAATATTCAATTTTTCCGGATCAACTGAAGCATGCGTTAATCAAACCTTTATTCAAAAAAGGTGACTTGAATGACCTTAATAACTACAGACCTATTTGCCTTTTACCTGCGTTCTCAAGAATTTTTGAATTAGTTATGAGCTCAAGAATACTTAGTTTTATGAATCAAGAAAATCTTTTTTCCGAATTCCAACATGGATACTTGCGGGGCAGATCAACAAATACTGCAATATATCAATTCATCAATGCAATTTTGGACAACTTAGAGAGCAAAAACCTGTCGATTGGTCTCTTTATAGATCTAAGTAAGGCATATGACTGTGTGAGTCATGATGTTCTATTGTTTAAACTGGAAAAATACGGTATAAGAGGTAATGCTAATGCCTGGATACGATCATATCTTTCAGAGAGACAGCAACAAGTTGTTATTGGAAATAATATAAAATCTGATATCTGTGACATTGATGTAGGTATTGCACAGGGAAGCATTGTTGGACCAATACTTTTTATTATTTATATAAATGATCTACCACTGTCATCAAATGATTTCCTAATCACGAATTTTGTTGACGATACTAATATATTGATTTCTGGATCCAATTCGAAAGATATCATTACAAAAACAAAAAGCTGCTTCGTGAACACCAACGATTGGTTTACAATGAATAAACTTACAATAAATGAGTCAAAAACAAGTGTGATACTTTTTCGAACTAGACAATCTCTTATTTCTGCACCAAGCAGCATTAATCTGGGTAACAACACTATTAATCCTGTCACAAGCACTAAATTTTTAGGTGTCACTATAGATGAATTTCTGAATTGGCATGTTCACATTGAAAATATTTGTTTGAAGTTATCTCGTATTGGTTATGGAATCAGAGTTGTATCTCAGTATATGAATGTAAACACCCTGAAAATTTTATATCAGGCAAACTGTGAATCTGTTGTCAGATTTGGAATACTTTTTTGGGGTAGCAGCTCAAGGGTACAATCAGTATTTGTTATTCAGAAAAGAATTCTTAGAACCATGTGCAAAATGAAGTTCAGGGACTCTTGTAGGGGCAAATTTAAAGGTATGGATATAATGACAGTGTATGCCATATACATTTATGAATGTTTATTGTTTGTGTTTAAAAATAGAGATAAGTTCCAGAACGATATCCAACATAGTTATTCTACTAGAAACAAAGATATATTCTATCCCTATCACAGGTTGACCTTGAGTGAAAAGGGACCTTATTATATGTGTATCAGAGTTTTTAATAAATTGCCGCACCATTTGAAGGGTATTGAGAGTGTGTTTAAATTTAAGAAATTAATTAAAAAAATGTTGGTGAAACTAGAACCTTATAGTCTTGACGATTATTTCGGTTCTGAAAATTTGTAGATAATTATTAGTTATCTTGTATGTTGACGTCATTTCCTCTTTTGTGTAATTTTTATATGAAACTGGAAATAAAGGAGATTTATTATTATTTATTATTATCCTATACTCCGGTAAGGTTATTACTGGCACAATTGTGATAAAAAGCAGAATCCAATACATCCAAAGGTTATAGGCATATAGAGTGTGTCACTTTATTGTTGCGCAGAGCTTTTTCAGCTCCATGTGTAAGAATCCTTCCTTCCAAGTGTGTGTGTGTGTGATTCTATTCGCGTTGGTTTGGAAGTGGACAATAAACTCTTTAGATTTCCTGTTGACTGATGAACGGTGGACCCGGGACGAAGCAATCCGGCCTAGGATACTTGCCCGGCTCACCAAGACCAATGACCAAGGCTTGTTTTACTGAGGACGTTCGTCTACAGAACTCTCAGAGGGAAGTCTCCTCCACGATGCTAGGGAGGATGTTTTCCTTAGGCACAGGCGATGTAAACAGTTTACCTTAGACCTCCAAACCATGTTTTCCCTGTACGTGAAATATTATACTAAAAGCAACAACTCCAATGCGTATACCATAATGTCGCGTGAATAGTTAAATGTGCAGTAGGCCTTACGAACAGTATAAGAATATTCCAAATGGGTTGGTAGCAGAACAGAGTTCCACAATATTCAATAGAAATGCAATAATAAGATGGAACAAGCTTACATGAGATTAAATCCTGTGAAATGAAACAGAGTTATTTAAATGGGGACCGTGTACATACCAGCTAACAAAGAAGCGTCTTTAAAATATACTGAAATGGCGGATTCCTAGAAGAGGAACTCCATTTCAAAGGAACGCTATTGTGAACCAGAATGAAAGTGAAACCAGACAACAGCCGAGTGAAAGTGAAGTAAAGAGACTCTTCCATTCGTTGTCGTTTCGGAGGTTAGTTTTTCTTCCACAGAATCGTATTTCTTCGATGGTCACAGAAGAACGAGTTTACTTCTTGGTGGATCTTCGATATGATTAAAATCTCCTATTTATAAAGATGCGAATTGCCTAAAGTATTGCTTGAAGTCGTACTAATATTCATCATTCATAGAATTATAAAATAATATCAAATAAGTTCATGCAACGTAGTTCCACGTTTCGACAATAGACGTTGCAAAGTTGGAAGCCATGAAGTAGTCTGGCAACGGTGCATTTTATTTTATTGCAGGGTAGGAAATTCAGATATATTACAAGGTTACTTGTTTATCGTTCTTGTCTTCTTGAATAAATACCCCTGAAAGAATATTCATTGAAATCGTCCACTCGTTCTCAACCAATAAATATCAATTTACCCGAATGAAACGGTCCCAAAATTCCGGACTCTTCGAAACTTTCCTGGCATTCGTTTCTTCTCAACTTCGGCTTTCAACTTGGCGGATTCAAATCTTAATGAGGTTCTTAAAAGTTGGCAGCGTTCGATGATAATCCTTCCTGGCCAGATCCCCAAATTGTGCTTGTTCCAGCGGATATAGATAAACTCGAGAAGAAAAACATTCGAGTCCGAGAGTTAACGCAACACGGCGACTTCGAATACGAATCACGTGCCTCATATAATGAACAAATCGTATATTCATCTCGCGAACTCGTATCCGCCTAATAAATTCGGATATTTTGAGAACGGTCCTCTGAATAATGTATGCAACAATCCGGCTTTTAATTCTGGGGAAACATCGAATCGTCATTAGAGATATTTCGATTCTTTTCACGACTCCCATTTCCCAATTTGAATCTCTGAAATCGATAAGTAATTTCCTGAGGGAAGTAGCCGCCCCTACAAACTCATTGCTATTCAGGTGCTTGAAGAGTCTTTCAAAAGTAGAGGCTAGAGGTCGGTAGTGAATTGTTTGTTTTTTAGAATTTTTCGACATTTCTATGGTTGGCAAGATCTGTTCTGTGGTTGGCTAGTTCTCTTCTATGGTTGGCAAGTTGCTCTGTGGATGGCAAGTCGGAGCCACAGCCGTCACAACATCGCATTTTATTTCGATGTGTTGATCCCATAATAATATATCTAATAACATCAATATGGATTATACCCCTACTTTTTACAGTCTCAAAGTGAAGCCAAATCTTTGGTAACCATTGAGTTGTACGCTTGCGTCAACTGGAAATGGAAACATTGCGAGAAATTTGGAGGTTATGTTTATTCTGAAAGACAACAAGAAAATAGATATCGAGAATGGAAATATGTCACTCAAATACTTTCAGTTCAGTTTTAGAATATGAATAGGAGTTAACAATGATATTTAGGACTTGGAGAAAACGGAATAAAGCGATTGAAACATTTCACATGTGGTTATGATCGAAACTATTCACATGAAGTTAAGAATGACACACGTTTCACGACAATAATACGATGTGTCGGAGAGAGACAGAATTAAATAAATATTTTAATTTGCAAGCGCACAAGCGCAGATCTTGATTGTAACCTTAGAGAATCATCAATAGTATTTTATATTCTATGATTGTTACCAAATCCCAGCTTCAGTTTTGATTGGCTCATGGTCCATATAGGAATTCCATCCAGGGTTCTCTTACCTCCATGATTATTTCAAGAGATTGATTGAAATGGGAAAAGTAATGAGCTGGCTGCACTAATTGAATTAGCAGTTTTTTGCTTGTGAAGGATACCTGTTTTCTAGAATTTTTCGACAGTTTATTAGATGCTCTATGGTTGGTGGTAGGAATCAAAGCCATCTCCACAACAAGGCGTGAATTATAATGTGTCAACGTCGCATTTTCTTTCGACGACGTGTTAATATCTATTTGAAAATACTGTTTTGAGGTTGATTAGTAAAAAGGAATAAGTACCTTAGAAATAAATTGAATTATAAACTTGTAACATTCCAGTTTGTAAATCCTAGGAACATTATGGAAAAGAGAAAAGGGGCAACCCTGCTCTGAAGAGCTGGGGGTAGAATTACTTTAAAGGGGGTTTTATACTTATACTTTTGGCTTGTGATGTGATCGTCTAGATTGGTAGAACTCTATGTTAAGTCGCAGTAATTCAGATTCGTAATAACTCAGGTTAGTGAAATATGGGATGGGAAATAATGAGGTAAAATAGATAAATAATACACTAGATTGGACATAAAGATGGAACAAGAGCCTTTATTCGTCCAGCACCATAGTTCGAAGGAACCATAGCCATATGAAGGAAAAACGAACGAGAATCAATTGAAACTCAAAGCAAAAAACCTTCTAGCATTACAGATGATATGTTTACAATCCATAGAACAATTTTTAATAAGACGAGCACTGGTGATATGTACAATATGGAGCTTCCTATACTCCGGTAAGGTTATTACTGGCACAATTGTGATAAAAAGCAGAATCCAATACATCCAGAAGTTATAGGCATATAGAGTGTGTCACCTGATTATTAATGATATTCATAAGCAGTATCCTTGTAGTTCCTAGTGTGAGAATCTTTCCTTCCAAGTGTTATGTGTGAGATCCTAGCAGTCGCGTTGGTTTGGAAGTGACGATAAACTCTTTATATTTCCTGTTAACTGATGAACGGTGGAACCAGATCGAAGCAATCCTTCACTTGCCTGGCTCGCCATGGGTCGAAGACGAGGCTATGTTTACTGGGGACGTTCGTTATAGAACTCCCAGAGGAATTCTCACTGCCACTGTTGTGGGGGATATTTTCCTTGGCACAGACGATATAAACAGTTTACCCTAGGCCTCCAAACCATTGATTATTGTACATAAAATATTATACTTAAAGCAACGACTCCAAATGCCTAAACCATAATGTCGAGTGAATAGTTAAATGTGCAGTAGGCCTTACGAACAGTATAAGAATATTCCAAATGGGTTGGTAGCAGAACAGAGTTCCACAATATTCAATAGAAATGCAATAATAAAATAGAACAAGCTTACATAAGATTAAATCCTGTGAAATGAAACAGTTATTTAAATGGGGACATTGTACATACCATATAACAAAGAAGCGTCTTTAAAATATACTAAAAATGGTGGATTCCTAGAAGAGGAACTCCATTTCAAAGGAACACTATTGTGAACCAGAATGAAAGTGAAAACAGACCGCAGCCGAGTGAAAGTGAAGTAAAAAGAGAGCCTTCCATTCGTTGTCGTTTTTGAGGTTAGTTTTTCTTCCACAGAATCGTATTTCTTCGATGGTCACAGAAGAACGAGTTTACTTCTTGGTGGATCTACGATATGATTAAAATCTCCTATTTATAAAGATGCGAATTGCCTAAAGTATTGATTGAAGTCGTACTAATATTCATCATTCATGGAATTATAAAATAATATCAAATAAGTTCATTCAACTCAGTTCCACGTTTCGAAAACAGACGTTGCAAAGTTGGAAGCCATGGAGTCTGGCAACGGTGCATTTTATTTTATTGCAGGGTAGGAAATTCAGATATGTTACAAACTCCAAAGAATAGGAAACAAATATACACATATTTGACAGTATCTTAGGTCATTTCATTTCGTTACAGCGAGTTCCATTTAGTAGAATATGGCCACGAAAGCCTGCCTCCTGGCTGAAAATAGGTGTGCGGACCACAATCACGTGCCACTTTCGACTTCAAATTAGGGCTTTGGCATTCTGCGCCATTTCCCACTTCACGCCGTCCCATCTCTACTACTTTGTCATATACGTTGTAATTTGATGAAATCGCTACACCAATCCCGCGTCATGTGATGATTAAACTAAGTTGAAATGGGAGCGGATTGAACAGGAGGTAATGGGAGGAATAATTGCTTCAATTATCTCATTTCTTAGACTGCAGCCCCTCCGGTCCTCGGGGAATCAATTCTATGAAGCCCTAGTAGATTATTGCAGTCTGGAGGGTTTCAGCATTTCCGGGAATCAGATTTTTGGCGAGCTCCTTCCGAGCTAATTGAACTGGGATGGAGCGGAAACGAAGAGGTAGCCGTGACATTTAAGATGAAATGAAGTAAGAGACATTTTCGACTTCAATTGGCGAATCCAAAGATCAAAACGCCCTCTTTCGGCGAAAATTTCAAACTAGAAAATGAGTACTCTTTTGAGATCTTGTATATTTCGCGTGCTTTAGAGCTATAATAATTTGTTTTAAATCCAGGTATTCTTGAGGGATAGTGTAACATTCCAAGTTTGTAAATCCAAAGAAATATTATTTGAAAAAGAGAAAAAGGCAAACCCTACCCTGCTCTGGTGAGCTGGCTAAAGGTAGAATTACGTTAAAGGGGGTTTTATACTTATATTTTTGGCTTGTGATGTGATCGTCTAGATTGGTAGAACTCTATGTTATGTCGTAGTAATTCAGATTCGTAATAACTCAGATTAGTGAAATATAGGATGGGAAATAATGAGGTAAAATAGAAAAATAATACACTAGATTGGACATGAAGATGAAACAAGAGCCTTAATTCGTCCAGCACCATAGTTCGAGGAACCATAGCCATATAAAGGAAAAACGAACGAGAATCAATTGAAACTCGAAGCAAAAAAACCTTCTAGCATTACAGATGATACGTTTACAATCCATAGAACAATTATTAATAAGACGAGCACTGGTGATATGTACAATATGGAGCTTCCTATACTCCGGTAAGGTTATTACTGGCACAATTGTGATAAAAAAACAGAATCCAATACATCCAAAGTTATCCAAAGGTTATAGGCATATAGAGTGTGTCACCTGATTATTAATGAAATTCATAAGCAGTATCTTTGTAGTT
This sequence comes from Adalia decempunctata, assembly GCA_951802165.1. Taxonomy (NCBI): domain Eukaryota; kingdom Metazoa; phylum Arthropoda; class Insecta; order Coleoptera; family Coccinellidae; genus Adalia; species Adalia decempunctata. Next base: position 530,662 of record OX637705.1, read on the forward strand.
CCTAGTGTGAGAATCCTTCCTTTCAAGTGTTATGTGTGAGATCCTAGCAGTCGCGTTGGTTTGGAAGTGACGATAAACTCCTTATATTTCCTGTTAACTGATGAACGATGGCACCTTCAAAGCTTTCCTTGCTTATCGGGTACGCCAAGGGCCCGAAGACGAGGCTTGGTTAACTGAGGACGTTCGTCTATAGAACTCTCAGAGGAAGTTTCACTGGCCACTGTTGTGGGGGATGCTTTCCTTGACACAGACGATATAAACAGTTTATCCTAGGCCTCCAAACCAATGATATTTGTACGTAAAATATTATTCTAAAAGCAACAACTCCAAATGCCTAAACCATAATGTCGAGTGAATAGTTAAATGTGCAGTAGGCCTTACAAACAGTATAAGAATATTCCAAATGGGTTGGTAGCAGAACAGAGTTCCACAATATTCAATAGAAATGCAATAATAAAATAGAACAAGCTAACAGGAGATTAAATCCTGTGAAATGAAACAGAGTTATTTAAATGAGGACCGTGTACACACAAAGAAGCGGCTTTAAAATATACTAAAATGAGGGATTCCTAGAAGAGGAACCCCATTTCAAAGGAACACTATTGTAAACCAAAATGAAAGTGCAACCAGACAGCAGCCGAGTGAAAAAGTGAAGTCAAAGAGGGCCCTTCCATTCGTTGTCGTTTCGGAGGTTAGTTTTTTTCCACAGAATCGTATTTCTTTGATGGTCACAGAAGAACAAGTTTACTTCATGGTGGATCTTCGTAGTTTCACGTTTCGACAATAGACGTTGCAAAGTTGAAAGCCATGAGGTAGTCTGGCAAGGGTGCATTTCATTTTATCGCAGGGTAGGAAATTCGGATATATTACAAAATGAAAGTTGTTGAGATTGAGTGTTATTCATTTAAAATATGTATTATTCACAAAGTTATCATGTCTTAGGTTACCAGTCTTAGGTTTTGTGACCTTTCCTAGCAGTATTTAACCGTTGCTTTTTGTTTCAGATACCACCCTTCGATGTAGTTCCGTGTTACCGAGATGTTTAGCCTTAAGGATACGCCGTACCTCGCCCCGACCCCCCTTATAGCCGTCCCGGACATGTAGCCGCCGAAATATGTCGTCCGCAAGCTTCCTAGTGCTCGTTTTGGTGTTCATTGTGACTTGTTCGGAGGCCGAACTGGCCACGGAATTCGCGGAGGCGTCGGACGGCGGCACCGCGACGCTGCCCTGCAGCCTCACCCCGAACCAGCCGTCCGACAAGGTCAGTGTGGTGGTGTGGCACAAGGGCGCGCACGAGGACCCCATTTATAAGTTCGACGTGAGGGGCAATCGGCCGCAGCACTGGGCCGAGCCCACCCTGGGCGACAGACTCTTCATGAGGATCTTGGACGATAATCGCAGCGTGTTGACGATCTCTCCGACGAATTTGTCGGACGAGAATGTGTACCATTGTCGCGTGGACTTCGTCCAGTCGCCCTCTAGGATAACGCACGTCAATTTGACCATTGTGGGTGAGTGGTTTCTCTTCATAAGTTTGTTACAGATTACAGACCTTCGCTCGGTTCCAAGAAACGCCATCAAGGCCTTAAGTTTGAAATTTTCATGCTTTGACTGGTACATATATTTTAAATGAAAATTCCTCCCATCAAAAGAAACACTTTTTTCCCATACCATTTTTCAAAATTCGGTTTCGTTTGGAAGATACAGGGTGTCAAAAATCCATGAAATTAACACTATTCTTTCCATATATTCGGAACCGATATTTCGAATGAACTGAATTTTGGTTGATTGTTTACTCTAATCATGGTGCATATTCCTCAATTGAAATTTATTTCATATTTCTCCTGGTAAAAAAGTTACAGTATAGTTGACTTATAAATTCACGCAAAAATACTATAAAACCACTTGAAAAAGATGAACGGTCCACGTTTTCGAAAGAATTAATTATTTTAGAAGACAAAAGTATTCTTATATTTTTTCAATAAAACGCGTCGTTCTCAAGTTATTCCTAATTGTATAAGATTGAATTAGAGAAAAAAATCATGAATTTCAAGAATAATCTGAATACTGTCCTGAGTTAAATCTCATCGAATATTATTTCTTCTCTGGTCTCTCAACAAGTTACCAACGTTGTCAGAATGTTTATCAACTTTGTCAAGACCAAAATCTCTATGATGAAAAAACGTTTGATGTAGAGATATGTAATAATAGAATTCCTCATTCGTGGGACATAAAATTGAATTCTAAGCATGAAATTTTACATTTTATAGACAGTTTCTATTTAAAATTCATTGTTACCGGTCCTTCAGCAAAATATCTATCGAAACAATATAACTCGACACCAGAACGACACTACTATTAAATCAATTCACTGAAAGTCATTTACATAATCATCACCTGTTTGCTTCATTCTCTGTAAATAAATAAAGCATGAACTTCGTTTATGCCGTGTATGGGATCACTGCTAACGTTGACTGACACAGTTGACACGTTGACTGACACAGAACAATGGTCTTGCGTGGCGGCTACATCCACTGAAGGGAAGAGTAGGCCGTGGCGACTGAAATTAGGAACGTAGCACTATATTGGCGAGAATCAGAACTACTCTTTTGGCATTTTCAAAGAGCAACGCCTAGACGCCTTTAGCGATTGTGTTCATCCGCTAACGTTAGGGGACATGTACTGCTTTCTTGAGTTCGCATTGTTTGAAGAGAAAATCGGCAATCTGGCATCGTCTTCTCTAGAGTTCTGTGGGTGAATATCACAGAGGATGTGGTAAGGTTAGGTCATTGACCACGAATCATATGACTTTGGTTTATGGAGTTAGTGAGAAACCAATTTTTATGAGATCGTTTTAGAATATCGAGGAAATATGAACAAATTATTAGTGTCTATAAACTAATCTTCAGGACAATCGAAAAAGGAACTTATTTTGGTGTGAGAAATATAGCTTTTCAATTGCCGAAATGATCGGACAGAACTAAGTGTTTTGTTAGCAAATATCGTGTTTGTAACATTCTTATTCGAATAAGGTTAGTGCTTGAGTATTATTTAAATGTATCACCCAGTATATCTAATAATGACATCAATTTCAATCGAAAAATATGAACTTTGAGATGTTTGTAAAGAATAATATCAGGCACGTATTCAGCACTATTTTTTTTCAAATGGCTATATCTCTTTAACAGAGCCGGATTCGGAAAAATGGAAAATGAAAAAAAGGTTTCCTTTAGCATCAAGAATCTACAGTTAAAATATATGTACAGTTCAAAGACTCACCCTGTATATTTATTCTGTAGGATAAAATTGAACTCCAAGCAGCATGAAATTATACATTTAACACGCATAGTTTCTGTTGAAAATTTGATGTTACCGGTCCATATTGAAGAAAAATATCAATGAAATACGATATTCAGATATATAAATGATGAATGTCAATACAAACCACGTATTGAATATAAATCAGTGAAAAATAAAATGATACTCAGCACTAAATAATCTGTGGCGATATTTCTATGTTAACAATATCCTCTTGGAATGTTATAATTTTGACACTACACGGTTAAAATTACATTAATTCACTGAATGTCTTCCCCTAATCATCACGAGTTCAAAGAAAAACACCTAAAATAATCACTTTCCCCTTCAATAACCGGTTGATAATTCATAATTTGAATGAAAAGCCATTCTTTATTAGATATTTTTGGGACATAATATGAACAAGTTATTAGTGTTCACAAACAAATTTTCAGGAAAATCGAAGATAGGACTCATTTTGGTGGGAGAAATATGGCTTTTTATATTCAGAGATAATCGGACAATATACTAAGTGTTTTTGTTTAGAAATATCGTGATTTCAACATCCTTATTCAAATATGGTTGTTAGTGCTTGAGTATTCTCCAAATTTATCAACTCATTTTCAATCGAGGAATATCAACTTTGGGGTATTTGAGGAGAATTGTATCAGGCACGTATTCGACCCAATTTAATTTTTCAAATGGCTATAACTTTGAAACAGACCTGAATTCGAAAAAATGAGAAATGAAAAAAAGGTTTCTTTTGGCCTCAAAAATCTAAGTACAGATGAAATATATATACAAATCGAAGACGAAAATCTGAACAATTTTTTTCGGGCCACAAAAATAAGCGAATTCCAAACTCTCCCTAAAAAACGCCCCATTTGGTACTTAAATATCGAACCCATCCATTTTACTCTGAACGGCGTACGTAACAAATGAAAAGACATAAAAAACAAGAACCATTCGTTCTCTCCAATTACTTATTCCTGGAAAACTGTCGTAATCCGAGCGAATATACCGCAGATAATCACACTGTAACCCAACTGAGCAGTACAATACGTCTAATTTTATCTGAAATCTCGGTAAATGGCGACGAGCATGCACCAGAATGAGGTTTGCATGTTGCCGAACGTTTCGTGCCGGAAGCGCATTATCAGGGAAGATCGCCGGGTATTTGTTGAGCCATCTTTATTTCGTAACCGATTTAGAGACGTTTAGAGGGTGATGATCGAAGGTAGAAGTCTCTCTCCTACGTTTTTCAACGTTTTAAAAGTATTCAAAGCTCATGCTCTGTCCAAAATGGAGCTTAATCAATTCGAAAGTTGTGCTAATTTAGCGTTCTTAATCTCCACGTGAAATCGGAGTAAAATATCCACGAATTCAAAAAGTTGCCTTCGCGTAATTATTATGCATGAGATCAGTGAATAGTGAATGAGCACGCCATATTCCAGACATTCTCCCAATTCATTTACCAACGAAACATTCGTTCTTACACGTGATTGCCAAGAACTTAAAGCAGTCTGAGTTCTTGACGGTTTCTCCTTTGTATATTTTTTCCTTTTTTGCCCAATCTGTTGCAGTAGAAAGTGAGACGCATTATAATTCAAATTTTCCCTATTTAAACTCCATAGTCTCCACTAGTTTCCTTCAAACAAGAAAATATAATTCCCTCTCCTAACGTTGTGCTTCCATAGAATTCCCAAGTCTCAGCAGCATCCGCATGGATTCAAAGCGCCGTAACTATTTGCGAATAATGCCAGCTCAAAGGTAGGACCCGAATTCGCGAACTAACTTAGTACTTACTGTCATTAAAGCGTAGCCTTATGTCTGATCAAAGTGAAATACTTCTTTGATTACCTTGGATCCCAGGTTCGTTACTTCAATGAGAATGAGGTTTTCATTACGACCGATCGATACTCAAGGCACATATACGCATTAGGAGTATGTAAGATATAAGCCAGTTCGCCAAAGTGGACTTTGCAGAACTTTCAAGATGACGAAGTTATCATTCTTCGAAGTTGTATTCGATTTGAAGAAATGGGAAGTACGGATCTGCGCCAAACAAAAGTCAGCTGTCTGACAGAGATCATTAGACTATCTTGCAATGGATACACTGTAGAAGCCACTAAACATATTGTGGCAACGTCGTGATGGGTTGTTGAAAAAGGAAAGAGCGAATTCAGTTCAATGGAAATATTTTTCTCTAAAAATTTTGGAACACTACACTACAAAAAAAAACATTGTACGAAATGGAATTTTTGTACAACTGCCATTAAAACTTTTAATGACACTTTTAATGACAGCAAACAATGTTAAAATTGACTCTTTACGTGAAAGCGTGTTGAAAATATTTTTTTCTACAAACGACAAAAAATGACAAGGTTCGCGCATAGACAATAATATGGGAAGTGACCCTTTTTTTCATTTTCCTTCGTTTCCTTGACACCGTGCGCGAAGTAGTGTTCGAAATACTTACTTCGCACACTGCATGTAAACTACATGGGATTTTTATATTTAATTAACCTTTATGTTCCTCAATCAAGCAAAAATCCAAGAAATCATTTACAATTTATTACTGTTTAACAATAATTAAGGCTTTCAAATTGTGATGAATTTAACACTGCCTTATTTTATTTATCATTTACAATGTTAATATTTATGGTGCAGCCAGTGCACGAACGTTTGTAGAAAAAATTTTGTTTGCATCTCATGCGCGAAATACTTTGGTGATCTCGACTAATTTTTTTAACTCGGCTGCGCCTCGTTAAAAAACATCAGTTCTCGATCACCAAAGTAGCATTTCGCGCACTAGATACAAAAATAACTATTAACATTAGTGTTAGAAATATTTTTAGCACTCCATTTTCTTATGATGAAATCAGATGAAAAAATTCAGTAATTGCGAATTTTTATTATCAATATTTAAAAATCATTACTTATGAAAATTAATATTAATCGTAAAACTAGAACAAGTACTAACATTAATGCCCTGTGGCGGACCTTCGCAACACATTATCAAAATCCTCAGCACCATCAGTACTTGTAGAAATCGGAAGTACAATATTGGATGATGATGATCCAAAATCTGTTGAGGTTGGGAGAATTTTTTCAGCAATGACATTTCTATATGCAATGGAATGATCAACATAGCCCTCGGCTACTGTCGTAGACTTCCATTCACCATGTTTTTTTTATATCCGTAATATTTGCTCCTGATTCTGCTAGCAATGAAGCGGAGGATCTTCGAGAACAGTGTCCTGTATATTGCTTTGGTTCTGGCAGTTTGAGGAATTCGGCAACAATAGATAGAATTTTCCCAAATGTATTGATACCAACTGAATTGGCAGTGCATTTATTTTTTATGTATTTCAGGAAAAAACGACGATGTTTGATGACAGAAGGGCGCAGTGCAAAGTACTTATGAAAATAGTCAACATACTACCCAATAATACTGAAAGAACGACTGACTTTCGTTTTTGTGTTTGGAAATTGTATAACCAATGACTTATTTGTTATTTCGATGTCTTCCACAGATAAATTACACAATGCTTCACGACGACAGGCTCCAAATAATCCGAAAATAGTTGCAACCTTAACCATCAAGTATTTCTCATCTGGTGCCTCATTTATGAACTTCATGAGAATTTTCGATTTTTTGGGACGATATCCTTCACTATTCCGTTTTAAATATGCTATTACCTTAAAATATTTACTAACATCCACACCATTTTGAATAAGGGCGCTTGACTTTATCATTGAAAATTTGCTCCACAAAATTGATGAACTCCATATTTTTGATTTTTCTTCTAAGTATGCCAGAAAAACAGGTTCACTGAAGTTCCCTTCTACATTTTTCAATTTACACCAGGCCAGGAAATTGTTATATGCAATATCGTACTGCTGAACAGATTTTTTAGATAGGAGTTCCAGATTTGCTCTTCTTCCAGACTCTTCAATATCCACAGGAACAACCAAAGCGCCACCTTTATGCCATTCACAACAACCTTATGATTATTTAAATATTTGAATGCATTTTAAAGTTTATTGTCATTGCAAATTCGCCCATTTCATTATCAAAATAGGGCAGTTGTACAAAAAACATTGAATGGTATTTGTGTTAAAAGTGATTTTATTTTGTTCGTGAACTCATACTCACACTCATATCATAAAAAACTATTTTATATATCTCGGTAATGAAAGCAACAACTGGGTGTCCTTTTCTCTATGTCACCTAGTATATTCCAGAATGTTTAAACAGAAAGAGTGGTCGTCTCCCCCAATAAAAATTTCTCTGCTCCTTCTGAAAAACCCCTCTCATTTCGAATCTCTAGGGATGCTTAAGATCGTAACAATATCATGAATATTTCAACGGTCGCTGTAAAATAGTCAGCACTTTTTAAAAGTGATACTTCTGCCGTCTCTCCTGAATATTTAGAAACTTTCCCGAATGAGGCATCCACTACGGAGGAGGAAATCATTTACAATTTGGCATCCGCATATCATTCGAATGAAACGTGAGGGAAAGAGAATTCCTGGAAGAAATTGCTTATGTAATGGCGAATTGAGGGAGTTTGTGCGTATTTTCAGGAATTCAATTTCAACTTGGTCATACGCCATGAAATATGGACCATCTCGAAATTAGGGAGAATGGGAATTTTCGTCATTTTTCAGCCACTTATTCGGGGAGAATTGAGTGGTTGTTTCATTTGAGGAATTGGCCAATTTTGTGGTGGAATATTACTCTAATCGCATATCATGCATTTAAAAAAATAGTTATTTATGATATCTATAAATATATAAAAGAAAGATGTTGGTTACACTATTTATAACTCGAGATAGGATGGACTTTTTGTTATGAAACTTCATGTATGGATTCGTCTACGGTCTGGTTATTATAAAATACAATAAAACTCTGAAAAAATCTATGAAAATTTTACTTATACAGGAAATCTTTTCCTTCTTTCGAGTAGGGCCACTAGGTGTCGCTACAGTTAGACAGCGATGTAAACATATAGTGTGTAATTTGGGTTGCCTCCAACTCTGCGATGTTGACCAAAGTCGAAATGTCTTAGCGTTAGATTACAGATCTCTAAAATGATGAGATTTCGTTGAGATATGTCTGATATGAGAGTAGTTTCGTTCTTACCACTTCAGGTGGCGCTATTCAGACATTATGACTGATTATTATTTGTTATTTTCACATCTTTATTTATTCAAAATAACGTAATCGTGAAGGTATTGACATCAATTACTGTATAATTTGCATAGAATTCTAACACAGTGAATTTTTATCGAAATTTCAAGTAAATCGCATTTTGTCGATCAGTTTCAATCGTGAGTTGTCCATTATTCTCATCTTTTCTCATGATTTTTGAAATGTTTTTGAATTTCTGTTTGGGTAATAAATATATTTGCGGAAATAACCAAATATATAATATAATAAATAGCCATATAGTAATTGACATTATTATATTTGTGTTTCTGTTCTGTGTGACAGCTCATATCCATGGAAATCTCGCCCAAAAGCGGATATAGCTTTTTTCATGGGGGGGGGTAATAACGATTGAAAATCAGGTACACAATGTATGAAATATTTTATGTGCACCAGATTGTGTAACTTTTTCTACTTCGATACTCTTGGGGGGTCGTCTGAGTTTCATCTAGCATCAACTCGATTTGACAATTCAAAAATCAGAGAACCAAGCCGTTGATCTCCGATCACCTGTGATTACGATTTGTGAAATTCATCGTAAGTATCATTTAGGCGTAACAAAGTTCGCCGAGTCAGCTAGTGAGTGTTAAAAGTGACGTTTTATCCTGTGAGTGAAAAAGTTTGTGAAATGAGCGGGAGCGAATTTCACAATTTCACGAATAAAATATAATCATTTTTAAATACCATACAATGTTTTTTGTACAACTGCCCTATTTTGATGATGAAATGGGCGAATTTGCAGAGACAATAAACTTCAAAATGCATTTTAATATTCAAATAATCAAACGGTTGTTGTGAATGGCAAACGTTGCCAACGTTATGATTACTAACAAATGAGAAAAGAAGCTGTCATTTGAATTTCGTTCCGGTCCAATTTTCGTCTTGGGTTTTAAACTGCTTTATGTTTGTCGAGAGTCCAATTATTAATAAAAGTGACGATTTGGTTGTTCCTGTGGATATTGAAGAGTCTGCAAGAAGAGCAAATCTGGAACTCCTACCTAAAAAATCTGTTCAGCACTACGATATTGCATATAACAATTTCCTGGCCTGGTGTAAATTGAAAAATGTGGAAGGGAACTTCAGTGAACCTGTTTTCCTGGCATACTTAGAAGAAAAATCAAAAATATGGAGTTCATCAACTTTGTGGAGCAAATTTTCAATGTCAAGCACCCTTATTAAAAATGGTGTGGATGTTAGTAAATATTTTAAGGTAATAGTATATTTAAAACAGGAAAGTGAAGGATATCGTCCCAAAAAATCGAAAATTCTCACTCGTGAACAAGTTGAAAAGTTTATAAATGAGGCATCAGATGAGAAATAGTTGATGGTTAAGGTTGCAACTATTTTCGGATTATTGGGAGCCTGTCGGCGTGAAGAATTGTGTAATTTATCAGTGGAAGACATCGAAATAACAAATAAATCATTGGTTATACAACTTCCAAACACAAAAACGAAAGTCAGTCGTTCTTTCAGTATTATTGGGAAGTATGTTGACTATTTTCATGAGTACTTTGCACTGCGCCCTTCGGTCATCAAACATCGTCGCTTTTTCCTGAAATACATGAATAATAAATGCACTGCCAATCCAGTTGGTATCAATACATTTGGAAAAATTCCATCTATTGTTGCCGAATTCCTCAAACTGCCAGAACCAATATACAGGACACTGTTTTCGAACATCCTCCGCTTCATTGCTAGCAGAATCAGGAGCAAATATTACGGATATAAAAAAACATGGTGGATGGAAGTCTACGACGGTAGCCGAGGGCTATGTTTATCATTCCATTGCATATAGAAATGTCATTGCTGAAAAAATTCTCCCAACCTCAACAGATTTTGGATCATCATCATCCAATATTGTACTTCCGGTTTCTACAAGTACTGATGGTGCTGAGGATTCTAATAATGTGTTGCGAAGCTCCCTTACGTCACAGGGCATTAATGTTAGTAATTGTTCTAGTTTTACGTTTAATATTAATGTTCATAAGTAATGATTGTTAAATATTGATAATAAAAATTTGCAATTGCTGAATTTTTTTCATCTGATTTCATCATAAGAAAATGGAGTGCTAAAATAGTTATTTATGTAATAAGGATCATAAAGACGATAATTATGGTACAAGTCGTGAATGTTATCGGGCGAGGCGTAGCCGAGTCCGATAACACGGCGTGTGCCATAATGATTGTTTATGATTCGTATTACATACAAAATTTTATCTGATGGCATTTATATCAATACATTTTCGAAAAATTAAAAACTGCATTTTCGACATGTCACAATGACAACTATTTTTAAAGGAGTAAATATTGTGTAGTTTCAAATATTAGTAGGTGAGTGAGCTGTGCTTTGCCATTTCCTTGACAACATCATCCGGTTGTAACGGCAATATTTATTTATCGCTGTCAAACTCAATAATTATTGTCAGGTAGAATTTATTATAATTTAAAAAATGAGTGATTCTGAAGCTGATAGTTTACCTTCTGATTTGGAAGAAATGTCGAGAAATATCGTGGACTCCCTTTTGCCGGAAAAATCACGGAGTGTATATGAAATGGTGTTTAATCGGTACGAAGAATGGTGTTCTGCTAAAAAAATCAAGAATATCACTCATGAAAAAGTATTGTTGGCTTACTTTGAATGCTTATCTAAGGAAAGAAAACCATCTTCTCTTTGGTCGTATTATTCGATGATAAGAAGTATTTTATCAACAAGAAAAAACGTCGATATTAGTAAGTACCTACAGCTGGTTGCATTACTAAAACGTAAATCAGAAGGTTACAGAGCTAAAAAATCCAAAATTTTTACTAAACAAGATGTTACAAAGTTTTTAACGGAAGCATCAGATGATACATACTTATTTAATAAAGTTGCCATGATAATTGGACTCAGTGGAGCATGCAGAAGAGAGGAATTGACAAATATGCTTGTTGAAAATGTAATAGATGAAGGATCCGTTTTTAGAATTACATTACCGAATACAAAAACAAAGGTAATGCGAGAATTTTTTGTAACTTCGGGAAATATCCCAGGATTGAATATGGTAGAACTTGTCAGACAATATGTGAAAATACGACCTTGCAACACAAACCATCTACGTTTTTTTGTCACTTATAGAAATAAGAAATGCTCAAAACAACCCGTTGGAATACATACCTTTGGTAAAATGCCAAAAGTTATTGCCACTTTCTTGAATTTACCTCGCCCTGAAGAATATACCGGACATTGTTTTCGGCGATCGTCTGCTTCATTTTTGGCTGATTCTGGAGCTGATCTGTGTACCGTGAAACGCCATGGCGGATGGAAAAGCAATACTGTCGCTGAAGGTTACATCGAAAATTCGAAAGAGCAAAAGAAAAAAATATCAGAAGCAATTTTTGGTGCCAACAACCAAAAAGGATTACAAGTTTGCCAACAATCATCAACTACTGATGTAAAAACTGTAGAATCCATTGGAATTAATATTACAAATTGTAGTAATTGTTCTTTCACCATTTATAATAAATAGTTTTGTACATAGTTATGCATTTTGAATAAACTTTTTTGATCAAACCATTACATGTTTTCCTTATAGAATTTCATTATGGTACTTAGTACCATAATGAATTCATTATGGTACTTAGTCCCATAATGAGCTTCCTTATGTCATCAAAATTGAGTGACATAACGTTGTCATTATGACATGCCATCAGATAAATATTTTTAACACGCTTCCACGTAAACAATCAATTTTAACATTGTTTGCTGTCATTAGAAGTGTCACTTTTAATGGCAGTTGTACAAAAAATCCATTTTGTTAACCATATTCACATTCACATAATCCGAACAGGGAATTTTTGAAATCATTGATATTGCAAGAGACGAGACTGCGTTTTCCTCCTAAATTAATTTGCAAGTTCCGGCTGAATCCAGGAAAATTTCGGGAGCTGAATCGTTCCTGAAAGTTCGTGAAAGGCTAGGTGGGAGTATGTCCGTGAATGTGACAATCCAGCGGAACTTCATGCGAGTAATTCTGCAAAACTCATTAAGGGGGAATGAATGGAAGTTATTAATTTTCGCATGAGAATGAAACTCGAAACTGGCTCTCTGTGACAGGTTCATGATAACACAGCGGAACGTATTCAGCACGAAATTGTTTGGTGGTAGCTACTATATTTCTTAAGAATCACTCGGTTCGGTGAGACTGAACTGAACAGAACTAGAATTGATTGAGGCTACTTCAAGAACTCGAAATTTGTTCAAAATTCATGTTTTGCAGGTGAACCAATTCAATTCCAATGATTCAATGAGAGTTGGATTAAGAAAAGATCTTGCCTGAACAGGTTACATGAGGATTTTTGAACTATCAGCCTTAAATGAGAATGTTACAGCAAGTTTTCAGTAGAACCTTCGCATCCGCCATTTCGCAACAAGAACTGTTCTCGAATTTTTTTCTTACACTGGAAGTATTCTGTGATTCCGAAATCTCAAAGGTTGAGTACTTCTCAGGAATATACAAGGTGTCTCAGATTCAATCGGGGAAGCTTCAATGGAACATTATCATAGACGTAGAATACGCAAAAGACGATGACGTCTGAAATGTTTTGAGAATCTCTCGGTTGAGCTTGTGTAATATGCTTTTATCTACTCCCATAGAATAATACAGGGTGTCCCATGTTCGAGTGCCTATTAGACATTTCTGGAGAACTGGACTTGATTGAAATCTGAAAATTGGGATTATTATATTCGAAATTCTCTACAGACCTAAAATATTTTTGGAGCCTGAGCACTTCCGGTTATACAGGGAGTGAAAATAAATTTGCTCAAAAAAATTTTTTTTCAATCTTTTCGTTTCTGATATGATTGAGTATTCAATGCTGAATACATTTCTGTTAAAATCATTGTATTCATTCGAATAGTTTCCAAAATATCGACAAAAAAACCTGAAAAAAGTCAAATATTCATATTCATTATCATGTTTTTTTTTCTTATTCTGAACATCCTGAGTGTAAACCGTAAATCCGTAAATCTTTTGAATTCCATGAATATCATCACAGGGTGTTTCGAATTTTTTGTCAAAAACTGCCATCGAAAATCGGCCATAACTTCTGTTTTTCAAATTAGAACCTATTTTTTATGATTGTGTTCGATTCTTCAAAGCAAAATAGTGATAGCACTCTAAGATACTGTTGCTTCTTAATTCAGTAATTCCCGAGTTATTTGAAATTTTCTCGATTCATGTTGTACGTAGAGTCAAATTCATCGAATCTGTTTAGAATTCTCATGAAACCATAGTAACAACTAATAATTAGACCTGTCACTTGTGAATTATTAATGGAACCATTTAGACATTTATCTTCTATGGTCACAGAATATTCTCAAGTAAAATATTAGATGAATTTGATTCTACGTACAAAATGAATTCAGAAAAGCTCAAATAACTAGGGAATTACTGAATTTAAGAGCAACAGCATCTGAGAGTGCAATCATTATTTTTCTTCGCAGAATCCAACGCAATAATAAAAAAATTGGGTTCTAATTTGAAAAACAGAAGTCATGGCCGATTTTCGATCATAGTTTTTGATACAAAATTTGAAACACCCTGTGATGATATTCATGAAATTCAAAAGATGCATAACCTTTCCACATTCTTCTACTTTGACGTTGTGAGAACGGTTTACACACAGCATGTTCAGAATAGGAAAAATGAACATAATACTGACTATGAATATTTGATTTTTTGTTGAGCTTTTTTCGATATTTTGAAAACTATTCGAATGTATTCAATGGTTTCAACAGAAATGTATTCAGCATTGAATACTCAATCATATCAGAAACGAAAACATTGAAAAAAAAATTTTTTGAGCAAATTTATTTTCACTCCCTGTATAACCGGAAGTGCTCTGGCTCTGAAAATATTTCAGGTCTGTAGAGAATTTCGAACAATATCATAATCCCAAATTTCAGATTTCGAATATGTCCAGTTCTCCAAAAACGTCTAATAGGCACTCGAACTTGGGACACCCTGTAGTGTTCAATTCGCGGTAATGGTCATAACACTCATAACACACTTGAAACTTCATCTGCGTGTGTTATGACTTACATTATCGCTCATTGAACAATATACTATTAAATAACCTCATAGGACGTATAATAACTATAAGTTCTATGAATAACCTCCAATCCATATTGGCGATTCCAACCACCGATGAGGGCGCTGCTGACTGTAAACAAACATGGCGGAATTCCAGTAATCTCTTTTGAAGCTACGTTGTTTTGATATGTAAAACAGATTATTTTAAGTGATTTTCTTAGTTCTCGTGATGATTTTGTGCATAATTTCAGTGAATTAATGTATTATTGACAGCACAGTGTCGAGTTTATAAAATTTTGTTATACAATTTGGCTTTTTTCCCTTCTAATTGGATCGACAATTCACGAGGTATACGATGGAAATTATGTAAATAAATTATTGTTTTGAATGTTCTTTATTTTCATGGAAATATACTACAAAATAGCAACACAAAAAGATTCACATCTTCCTAAACTATGATCAGAATGTGAATATGTTCTGATGCGACATGACAAACATGAAGATCTGTATGGTATATCCTCATAATTAAGTATCACTTGAATATTCCCAAAATGTTAAGCAGTAAATTCATCAATTCAACCTCAGAACTTGGCCACTGAATACAACCTTCCAAAATATTTGCTAAATACTTAAAATATTCACTAAAAATATTGTTCACAGTTGTTCGAGAAACAACGAAAATCTTTTCAGCAAGTTTTCTCCATCTATAGTTTATCCATGCTTTTCTTCAGTCCAATTTTTCCAATTTAGCGAAGGCATTAGTGATAAATAGTATTAAGGCATCTTTCTCAGGAAATTTATGAAAACGTATAGACTGGTGTTTATTTTTCCTTGAAGAACAATTGAAACCACAACAGTTGAATACAGTTTTTTTTTCAGCACTAGAACTAAGCTTACTCATTGTTCTATAATCAATGCACTGGCCTGAAATTAAACATAACATTAGCATTAAAACATGAACCCCTTCGCTCAGATACTTCACCTTATTTTTTAATTCCTATCTTACAGAATAATAAAGGCACAGCTCAGTACCGTGAATTACGATGATCAATTTCGTAACACTCTTATTGATAATTGTGGTATCAACCTTTCTCATCAGTTAAAACTGCACCAGAAAATCAAACTCAAACAAGACGTCTGGTAACCTAAAACATGATAACTTTGTGAATAATATTTTAAATGAATAACACTGATATAAATACCTTCTCAACAATTTTTATTTAAGTACAAATTAATCTGTTCAGAACACTATAAAAACTTCGAAATATCACTCAAGAATACCTGGATATGAAACAAAATATTATTGCTCAAAAGCACGCGAAACATAGAAGATCTCAACGGGTTACTTGTTCCATAGTTTGGCGTGTTTGCCGAAAGAGGGCGCTTTGATCTTTGGATTCGCCAATATCTAATAATTCCCACGGATACTCAAACACCGGTCAGCGCCCTTTCATCCCACCACTTTTTGGCATACATGTTGTGACGTAAGGCGGGTTTATACAGCATATAAGATAAGAATATGAATAAGAGCGTTTAAACAGATGACTAGTCAGAATAGTCTGTATTCACCTTTATTTTATTATTTATTCTAGTCATCTGTTTAAACGCTCTTATTCATATTCTTATCTTATATGCTGTATAAACCCGCCTGTAGAATTTGCCAACAGATACGGTGTTTACATTGTAGTGTGTACTGTTTTTGAAGTTTTCTTGGTTTTGTGGGTGAAAAACGGTACTTTTTGATATTATTTCAGTTCATTAATTAGAGTAGGACTCAGAAATTGAACATTTCCAATGAGTCTTGATTAAGAAAATACAAGAAAACTGGCTAGAACTATGTATAACCTTACCTTCCAAACGTAACTTTGAGATTTTTTCTTGGAAAAACTAAAAGGATTGCTGAATTTTCGTTTTCATTTTCGTAATCTGGGACCCAAACTTGGTGAGTACAAATTTTTTCACGTCTCCAACACGGTTACTTTAGTTCTAAATGAATCGATTATTAGTATTCTTATATTCTCATTCTAAATCTTCTCGTTTACAGATAATCTTCCATCTGCAGGAGAAATTGATTGGAAAATTAAATACGAACAGCTGCTAGAAAACAATAGTCAGCAACAGAAAGAAATTGAGATGCTAAGGCAGCTATTTCAATTTGTAAAACTTGAGACGAGCAGACAGCTCGAACAAATATCAAACAATATCTCATACACATGCTATATTTATGATCGATGTTGAAAATTTAATGCTCATTCAAAAAAACATTTTTACAGATTTGTTTTTTATTTAAGATAAAATTTACCAAATCAGCACTTAATAACCAAGTTGTCATATTTTCAATTCGAATATACCTTTTTTTAAGTTTCTATGTTGAAGCAGATTTTATATGAATTTGAAGAAATTTCTAGTGGTGAGACATAAAATGTACCATCTTTCAACATAAAATATTGCTGGTATTTATTTGCTCGTTGAGAGTACCTAAAGCCCTTCCGAAGAACTAATTTTCTTAATGAATGCAAACTACTTTTAGCAGAATTTCGTTCTTGAATCAATGAATTTAGATTTACAATATCAGGTTTGGAATTGTCTGTTATTCTATTTGCTTGGATTAGAGTACCTTAGTACCTACCTAGCTCATTCATGGACCTAATTTTCTTAATAAATGCGAACTACTTTTACCAATATTTTGTTCTTGAATCAATGAATTTAGATTTACAATATTGGAATTGGAGCACCCTTTCTACGACCGAAAAATCATATATTTTTTCCGTGTTGTATAAGGCGAGAAGGGGGCAAAATAAGGTAGAATTTAATGAAAATATAGCTGCAGCAATTATATTTTCATATTAATTCGTTTTTTAGGTCAATAAGGTTTATTTTACAAACAAAATTATACTAGAAAAATCATTCATACGCGATTATTAGCGATAAAAGCAATTCATCTCATTCAAAAGTTTAAATCGTTGGCTAATTTGACGTCATCACATGTTTGCGAGAATGGAGGGGATGAAAGGGCGCTGACCGGTGTTTGAGTATCCGTGAATAATTCCTATATGGGGAATGAGCCAATCAAAACTGAAGCTGGGCTTTGGTAACAATCCAGATCTGCGCTTGTGCGGCAATATTGAAAATAAAAATATTTTTTTAATTCCGTCTCTCTCTGACACATGTCGTGAAACGTATGTCATTCTTAACTTCATGTGAATAGTTTCGATCATAACCTCACAATTTCATGTGAAATGTTTCAATCGCTATATTTCGTTTTCTTCAACTCCTAAATATCATTGTTAACTCCTATTTATATTCTAAAATTGAACTGAAAGTATTTAAGTGACATATTTTCATTCTCGATATCTATTTTCTCGTTGTCTTTCAGAATGAACATAACCTCTAAATTTCTCGCAATTTTTGAATTTCCAGTTGACGCAAGCGTACAACTCAAGGCTTACCAAAGATTTGGCTTCACTTTGTGACTGTGAAAAGCAGGAGTATAATCCATATTCATGTTATTAGATATATGCTCCAATCACTTCTGAGTCTTCTTAAAACTTCTATGGATTTTCGATAATAATAAACATAGATGCTAGGAGCATAGAATAACTATGCTCCTAGATAGATGCATAGAAATACAACGATTTCTATGGGTTCATTAAGAAACATCAACTGGTAGGTTTATAAGGGACATTATTTTTATCTGGATGTTAACCCTGTATGCACGATGAGTCCTACACATACTTACTGTATCCATTAAGTATCATAATCCACGTGGAGCTCCGGGCCTTCATGTACTGCCATAACGCACGATTAATCACGAGAGGATAAAATGCCGGACTGACACAAACAATCGTATAGGACAAGAGCACGATCCATCACTTACGGAACGAACATACATGTTTTATCCGGTGACACGAAAGCCGCCGCCTACACGCGACGCGAACTGTCTACAGATGGGGGCGAAGCTAATTACACGTTGAATCCATGAAGATTTTCGGATCCGGAATGACAATGAGGAACGTACGAAGCGCCATACATCATCCGGGGAAGTGGCTGTCAGGGTGACGTTCGCGAAACGTCACACAATTGGATGCGAGCGCCGCGATATTGATAATATCCATAATTTGGTTTTTGCAATTTCGGAAACGAACGCTTTAGTTCCCTTTCTCTTGATGAGGGATATAACTATAACATTTCATCGTGAAGACCATAGTTTACGGAGTTTGAGACGAATCTGTGGTCCTGATAAAAAGACTCTATAGAGATAGGTATGCTAGATAGACCTGGCTCTATGGTTGATTGGGTCCAACTAAGGCCCGGTTGTACAGTCCGAGTTTAAGCCGAGTTCAAGACTGAGCCCTACTCAAACATGAAACATCTGTTGTACAGTGCGAGTTCAAGCCTGAGCTTCGCTCAAATCGACCCTCAAGTTGAGCTACCGAAATCGGGCGCTCAATTCTGGTTCAGATGAAATGTCACTTCGAATTAACAATTTATTGGTTACTAGCTGGCCCGGCGAACTTTGTTCCGCCTAAATGATACTTACGGTGGAATCCACAAATCGTTATCACCGGTGATCGGAGATCAACGGATTGGCTCTCTGATTTTTGAACTGTCAAATGTTTCCATGGATATGAGCTGCCACACAGAACAGATATACAAAAATAATATGTCATAATATGTCGATTACTAATAATGGCAATTTTGGATTCAGTTATTTCCGCAAATATATTTATTACCCAAACAGAATTTCAAAAACATTTTGAAAATTATGAGAAAAGATGAGAATGGACATCTCACGATTGGAACTGATCGCAAAAATCCGATTTACTCGACATTTCGATAAAAGTTCACTGTGATATTCACCCGCTTCTGGATCAGTTAATAATCTTTCATGGTACTATAAGCCCTTTGTAAATTACACAGTAATTGATGTCATATGTCTTTTTTCGACCATTTCAAACCTCGACGACCGAAATGCTCGAAAAAAGAACAGATGACATCGATCGATGGCCGCGCAAGCCTCAACAAATTCATCGCCATTTGATTGTGATAATTTCAAATATAGTACCTTCACGATTACGTTATTTGAAATAAATAAAACTATAAAAATACCTAATAATCATCAGTCATAGTGTGTGAATAGCGCCATCTGAAGTGGTAAGAACGAAACATTTCTCATATCTCAACGAAATCTAATCGTTTCAGACATCTGTACTCCTACGCTAAGACATTTTCGTTTTGCCCAACAGCACAGAGTTGTCGGCAACTCAAATTACACACTATTACAGTGACTATAGAGGGAATATAGTCACTGTACAAACTATTTGTTTGTATCGCCATCTGACGCGGAGAATATCAAATGAAGTACCTACGAATAAGCGGTAGCGTAACTGTAACTGTAGCGACATCTAGTGGCCCTACTCAAAAGGAGGAGAAGCATTTCCTGTATAAGTAAAATTTTTATCGATTTTTTCAAAGTTTTATTGTATTTTATAATAACCAAACCGTAGACGAATCCATATATGAAGTTTCATAACAAACAGTCCATCCGATCTCGAGTTATAAATGGTGTAACCAACATCTTTCTTTTATATATACAGGGTGAGTCTTTGACTTGTACATATATTTTAACTGTAGATTCCTCTCATCAAACGAAACACTTTTTTCCTATACCATTTTTCAAAATTCGGTTTCGTTTGAAAGATACAGGGTGTCAAAAATCCATGAAATTAACACTATTCTTTCCATATATTCGAAACCGATAATCCGAATGAACTGAATTTTGGTTGATTGTTTACTCTATTCATGGTGCATATTCCTCAATTGAAACTTATTCCATATTCCTTCTAGTATAAGAGTTACAGCCTACTCGTCTCATGAATTCATGCAAAAATACTATAAAATCACTCGAAAAAGATAAACGGTTCATATTTTCGAAAGAATCAACCGTTTTAGAAAATAAAAGTATTCTTATATTTTTTCAATAAAACGCGTCGAGTTATTCCTAATTGTATATGAACAAATTCGAGGAAAAAATCATGAATTTCATAAAAAAAACTGAATGCAACCCTGAATTAAATATCATCGAATATTATGTATTCTCTGATCTTAACAAATTAACAACGTTGTCAAT
This sequence comes from Adalia decempunctata, assembly GCA_951802165.1. Classification (NCBI taxonomy): domain Eukaryota; kingdom Metazoa; phylum Arthropoda; class Insecta; order Coleoptera; family Coccinellidae; genus Adalia; species Adalia decempunctata. Next base: position 551,375 of record OX637705.1, read on the forward strand.
GTTTATCAACTTCGTCAAGACTAAAATCTACATGATGGAAAAACGTTCGATGTAATAATTGAATTATGAGAAGCATGAAATGAAATTACACAGTCTATAAGCACAGCTTCTATTGAAAATTTATTGTTACCGGTCTTTCAGGAAAATATCTATCTCCACAATATTATCCTCTTGGAGCTTTCAATCGACACTACACGGTCTGCACATCACAATCATCACCTGTTTGCTTTATTATCTGCAAGTAAATTTAGATAGATAATTAAGGTTATCCCGTTTAAGCGTCTTTCATTATCATAGACTGGCCTGCGGTTCGAGACACAGAAACAGAACAACCACAACACAACGGCCTGTCCCGCCTGTCTGCCTTGCGTGCCGGCTATATCGTAGCGCTATATCGGCAAGAATCAGAACTCGTTTGGCACGCCTAGACGCCTTTAGCCGTTAGCGATTGTGATAGTTCATCCGCTAACGATAGGGGACGTACTGCTTTCTTGAGTTCGCATTGTTTGAAGAGAAAATCGGCAATCTGGCATCGTCTTCTCTAGAGTTCTGTGCTTAGACAGGTTCTGTGCACGGGCTTCTAAAGACTTTAGTCTTTAGATGGCCGTGTTCTGTGGAATATCATATCACAGAAGATGAGTTAGGTTAGGTCATTGACCTCGAATCATCTGACTTAGGTTGATGGAGTTAGAATAGTTTGGTGAGAAACCAATTTTCATGAGATCGTTCCAAAATATCGAGGAAAATATTAACCAATTATTAGTGTTTATAAACTAATCTTCAGGAAAATCGAAGAAGGAACTTATTTTGGTGGGAGAAATATGGCTTTTCAATTGCAGAAATAATCGGACAGTGTTTTTGTTAGGAAATATCGTTTTTGTTACATTCTTATTCGAATAAGGTTAGTGCTTGAGTATTTTCTAATTGTATCACCCAGAACATCTAATCACCTCAATTTCAATCGAAAAATATGAACTTTGAAGTGTTTCCAGAGAATGTATCCAGGCACGGACTCAGCACAATTTTTTTTTTCAAATGGCTATATCTTTTTAACAGAGCCGAATTCGGAAAAATGGAAAATGAAAAAAATATAAAAATATATGTACAAGTCAAAGACTCACCCTGTATATAGATATGTCAAATAGTTGAGAGTTGAAACCACAGAATACCTGTGATGAAACGTTCCGCTTTCTCTTGTCAGTATTATTTATTTTTGTGATTGAATCCAGCAACTTTGGTTTATTCATCTTAGAGGACCTGCCCCTACACCATTTTGCAACGTATTATATGAGTTTTGAGAGCGAGATTTTATTTCAGTTTTGAGAGTTAATACTTCATCTGGTGGTCTTGGAATGTTCTTTGATCTTAATTGAGTTGAATTGATTATGCTGAGTCTTCATTTTAAATTTTTTTCACAGGAAAATGATTGTTTTAGTTATTGTCTTATAATCACTTCTGGCGTACCATGTATCTTCATCCAATAATGATTCTTAGCTTTTTTTCCGATTCCGAAATGATCTTCGAGGCCCCCCTTTATAATCTCCCTTCTCTGTCTCCGTATAGGTACGCACATCCTCCTCCCACCCCTCCAACCAATACACCTCGAATATCTCCCGAATCCCACATTGTTATAAATTCATGGGGAACGTTAAGTGAGCCTATTGTCTAACAGGAGTGCCTCTCTAAATCCCCTCGGCTTCCTTTATACAAGGTTTTCGGTCTTATATCCGTAATGACAACAATGGAATTCGCGCGGGGAAATTTGGATAACAACCATTTCCAATTATGGGAGGAGGCGTTTGCTTCCGGGACACGACGCTCCTCGCTTGTTTTAGGCCAACGATTTGGTACACTTTTTCCCCATAAGAAACTCCGTGATCATACCTTCGCCATTTTCATGGATTTTAAACTTGTTTTTCAGTGAATGGATCTCTACAGGGTCTTTCACGAGGAACCTCACCCATATTTATACGGGAAACTACTGAACGTATTTTCATGAAATTCAACACTTATAATAAGTATTTCACGATGCTGATGAAATCTGAAATATTTTCAAGGCATGAGCACCTCCGGTTTTTCCGGAAATGACGTCAACTTCCGTTTTTCAAATTAGAACACCATTTTTTTATTGCACAAATAGATTCCTTAGAAAATTTCAAGTTATTTTGATGTAACATTTTTCAGTTTTGGTTGAAAAATTCTCTCTGAGCGGGAAAATTAAAAAAAAAATCGAAAATAGAGCTCCGCTGAAACAAGAATAACTTCGAGGTTTTTGGATGGAAAATTTTCATTTTTGGGATTTTTCAAGATGTAAGATTCATGATACAGGGGGTGAAAAAATCGCTTTCAAAGTTAGGGATGACAAAATCTTGAAAAACCAATTTTTTCAAATTAGAACCCAATTTTTTTATGGCAGATATTGAATCTACGTTGAAAAATAATGTGAGTGTATGCATCACACCCTTGCCCTAAAGTGGATATTTTCTGAGTTTTCACAAAAAACTGTTTTTCGTCTTGAATTTTCAGCTATTTCTTTTCCCTTCACGCCAAAAAGATGAAATTTTCAGGAACTGTTACTTAAACCATGTTTTAGATTTTACTACCCTAATATGCAAGAGAAAAAAGTTACAGTTGTTCCTAAATAGATGGCGAATTTGGATTCGAATTTGTATCGGAAACCTCTTTATTTCAACTAATCGGCCATCGGTTTTCTCTCCAGTGATAAATAAATAATTCCTTATGAACCATATGCAAAAACTTACCATGTTTTACATTCTTTTTTTTTAATGATAGATATCATTAATTACATCTGCCAAATTCCTCTTTATTCAGTAGCATTTTGTGTTTACTATTAATTTGGTGATAATTCGTATTAAGTTATAAAATCGATCACTATGCCTAATTTTACCAATGAAGATTATTTAAATCTCATTCTACTTCATGGAGAATGTAATAAAGTTGTAGATAGAACGATTCGACTGTTCATTGAGAGGTTTCCTGACCGACCCAGAGCAACGAGAGATACCATTAACAGAACCATGACAAACTTGAGAAATGTTCCTGAAAATTTCATCTTTTTGGCGTGAAGGGAAAAGAAATAGCTGAAAATTCAAGACGAAAAACAGTTTTTTGTGAATAACTCAGAAAATATCCATTTTAGGGCAAGGGTGTGATGCATACACTCACATTATTTTTTAACGTAGATTCAATATCTGCCATAAAAAAATGGGGTTCTAGTTTGAAAAAATTGATTTTTCACGATTTTGTCATCCCCAACTTTGAAAGCGATTTTTTCACCCCCTGTATCATGAATCGCGATTTCGATTTTCAAAGTGGATACATCAATCTCACATCTTGAAAAATCCCAAAAATAAAAATTTTCCATCCAAAAACCTCGAAGTTATTCTTGTTTCAGCAGAGCTCTTTTTTCGATTTTTTTTTCGAATTTTCCCGCTCAGAGAGAATTTTCCAACCAAAACTGAAAAATGTTACATCAAAATAACTTGAAATTTTCTAAGGAATCTATTTCTGCAATAAAAAAATGGTGTTCTAATTTGAAAAACGGAAGTTGACGTCATTTCCCGAAAAACCGTAGGTGCTCATGCCTTGAAAATATTTTAGATTTCATCAGCATCGTGAAATACTTATAAGTGCTGAATTTCATGAAAATACGTTCAGTAGTTTCCCGTATAAATATGGGTGAGGTTCCTCGTGAAAGACCCTGTATAAGAGGTTTTATTTTGAAGATCGTTATTTCGGTATCTGTCATTTGTGAAGAGGTCATTTTTTGTCTTTGACAAGAAGAAACTACGCCATTAACAATAATGGAACGATGCACGCTTCGAAAACGTATTGAAATTATTAAAATCCACTGTGAAAATGGGGAAAATTTGGTTCGTAAAACTCGAACATTTTTGGGTCGTCGCGAAGCTCCTAGTCGAACCGCAATACAGAAATTGGTGTGAAAATTTGAGCTGTTGCTTGTAGTTCGACTATCTAATTAATTCTCTATCCGAAATTATCAGGAATCCAAAATTCCGATGTGACCACCGGTCGAACAATTATAACCACCCTAAACAGGGTGGGTCTTTTACTTGTACAGGGTGTCCCAAATTCGATGATCACTGAGAGCATCTCGAGAACCATAAGGGTTAGAAAAAAATGTTCAAGGACTTCCGATATCTTTTTTCGAAATACTCAATTGCCATCAACCAGATCCCAGATATCTTAATTGGTTCTCGAGTTACAGGGCGTTTCTGAAAAATTGCTGTTTCAAATATTTCGATATATCTCGTTTTCTGTTGGAGATATCACGGAAATTCCAAAAAGTTTTCTTTTGTAATTTCTATTGCCTATACGCTGCTTCCATCTGATCCGAAAAATTATTCGCCGTTCAAGTGCTAGAGAGAAAAGTTTGTGTTTTTCAAATGGGACACCCTATATTTTTCATCATTGCTTCTTAGCCGCAGATTCACCGAGTATCATCCTGTAACCGGTTTTCAGAAAATCTAGTCCGTTTCAAAGATATTGAGTTTTTGGTCTTCACTTGAATTGGGAAGCCTGTATATAAAGATTTTTCTTTTATTTTGAGATATTTTATTTTCGATTCTATGAAAAACGAACATTAATCGAATAAAAACTTCAAAACAAATGAGTTCTGAAAAAAAACTATAATAAATGTTCGAATTGTTTGCCTCCATTATTTATGCGCTTCCGACAACGCATTGTGGATGTGCAAATTGTTGATTTCTCTCGAGCATTCTTCGAAATTATTTTTAAACTGATTTAAAGTTTCACTTTTCCAACAGAAAACGAGATATAGCGAAATATTTGAAACAGCAATTTTTCAGAAACGCCCTGTAATTTGAGAACCAATTCAGATATCTCGGATATGTTTGCTGACAATTGATTATTTTAAACATTTTTTCTCTAACCTTTATGGTTCTCGAGATGCTCTCAGTGATCATCGAATTTGGAACACCCTGTACATATATTTCAACTGTAGATTCTTGATGCCAAAGGAAGCCTTTTTTTCATTTTCCATTTTTCCAAATTCTACTCTGTTGAGGATATATAGACATTTGAAAAAATAAATTGGGTCAAATACGTGCCTGATACGATTATCTGCAAATACCTCAAAGTTCATAGTTTCCGACTAAAATCGAGGTTATTATTAGATGTTTGTCGTGATACGTTTAGAAAATATTCAAGCACTAACCTAATTCGAATAAGAATGTTACAAACACGATATTTTCTAAAAAAACACTCAGTTTTGTCCGATATTTCTGCAATTGAAAAGCCATATTTCTCTCACCAAAATAAGTTCCATCTTCGATTTTCCTGAAGATAATAGTTTGTTCATATTTTTCTCTATATCCCAAAACTATCTCATAAAAAACTGAATGGGAAAAAAGTGTTTCCTTCGGCCTCAAGAATCTAGAGTTAAAATACACTGCGCAAAAAAATTAACGCACATTATGGAGATCTCAAATTTATTCTACAACTGAAGGTGGTCTCAATGATAAGTATTTTTATCAGAATATTGCATGCATATGTTATACACTATCAACGTTTTTCTTAAATACAGATGTTTTCTCCCAGCAGGAATGAAAAGAGATGATATAATCAGATTTTGAATGTATTGGCTCCATTCTAAAATCAGTTGTTCTCGATCAATTCTAGTGATCAATAGTTTTTCTTTCGTTTGATTTTCTACACTCGATCGCTATGCAACGCGAAACACGCAATTTGACCCAAGAGGAATGTGCCCAAGCGGTAGTTTTGCGAGAAGAAGGGTGGACATACACAAGAATTGCAGAAAGGTTTGGAGTTTCCCATACAAGTGTGTCCAGAATGTTTCAGCGATTCAGGGAGACAGGTATGAATGTCCGAAGACCAGGACAGGGTAGACCACGGGTAACAACTGCCATTCAAGAACGTTTCTTGAAAGTTTCTTCGTTGAGACAACGGTTTGCAACCGCTTGCCTCCTTCAAAATCAGTGAGGTGCAAATTAGCACTCAGACAATAAGAAATCGCCTCAGAGAATATGATTTAAGGTCTCGTGTCGCGACAAGAGCCCATCGAAGGGCGCGTTTGGATTTTGCGAGAGAGCATATCCATTGGGAAGAGGCTGATTGGGAAAGTGTTCTCTTCACAGATGAGTCTAGATTCTGCCTCTAACATTGTGATCGACGTTCCCTTGTATACAGACGTCCACATGAAAGATATGCTCAGTGCAATTTCCTGAATACTACTGGTTTCGGGGGAGGATCGATTATGGTATGGGGTGGAATATCTTTGACTGCTCGCACAGACCTAGTGGTCGTTGATAATGGAGCTATGAATGCTGATAAGTTATAAGAAAAATTCTTGAAGAGCATGTAGTGCCATTTGCCACATACATTGGTGAAAATTTCATTTTTGTGGACGATAATGCCAGAGCCCATCGTGCGCCCATCGTTCAGGAGTACCTTGAAGAGGTTGAAGTCTCTCAAATGGAATGGTCAGCAAGAAGTCCAGATCTCAATCCGATTGAGCAGGTTTGGGACAACCTCAATAGAAGGCTGAGAAGTTCAGAAAATCATCCAGCTACTCTTAATGACTTAGGAATCCAACTCGGAGAAATCTAGGAAGGATTAGATCAGAACATTTTAAGATCATTCATTTTGAGTATGAACCGTCGTTGCCGAGTTGTAATTAAGGCAAGGGGTGGAAATACCAAGTATTGAATCACTTATCAGCATTTCAGTATTTTGAAAATTGTTAATTTCTCTTCTTTCACATAAGATTCGGTGAAATCCTTAATTTTTCTTCCATATAATGTGTCTTGTTTCGTTCAAAACCTTCCCGAGAGAACATAAAAAATAAGTTATAAAGTCAATGTAGAGTTAACTTTCATTAAAATTGAGATTTTCAGAATGTGCGTTAATTTTTTGCGCAGTGTATATGTACAATTCAAAGTCTTATCCTGTATATCGAAAATTGTTCACCCCCTTCGCACAACCGATAGTCGTTCCTCTAACCGTCTCGAAAAACCGAACACATCTCCTCCTGATCTACTCTCTCATCCCCGCACAAAACATCTCTCGCTACATTTCCCGACAACACGCGTCCCGACAGGATGGAAATTATTCATCCCGGGGAACGTATCGTCATCCCATTCTCCTCCGACCGACCATCTCATAACCTTAAAAGCCGCCGCATCGTCTCCGCGGGGACCCCCCTCCGGAAACGCTACTTTATTGAAATGGAGGCTGTGCGCGAAAAAAAAAGGTCGGCTTCGTGATTTCCATCGATTCCGGCCAGGTCGCCACAATTACTTATTCAGATGCGACGGGTCGAGAAAGCGATATTCGATTTGTGTAAATGGCCAGGTGGTCGGGGGTGAGGAGACCGAGTCCCTCCACCGTTCTTTTTTACGGGGGTTACTGATTCGGGTCGTTCGGAGGTGATGACGGTGCGGTCACTTTTTCGCCTTCATACGTGACAGGGAAACTGATGGTTCGAGATTGTCCAGAAATGACTTTTACGATCTTCGAGACTCCTTTTGAGGCCTTTAACTTGAATGGGATTTCCACTTATGACGCGATTCTTCCATTTTACGTCATTCTAAATTTTGTCATTATCAAAAATCATACGTTATTCATGAAGATTGTGAAAAGAATAAATCTATCTATAATCCATTCACTTTTATAAAGTACATATCTCCCTTGGCCATGACATTCTGACACATTCCACCGCGCATATTTTGAAAATGTAAGGTTATAGTTATTTTCCTGTCAAATAATTAAGCAAAGTTGTCCTTTTTACATACAGTTCGTAGTAATTACGTATCTATCAAAATGTTTATTCACTTTGGGAAAATAATGAATTTGAGAAAATATTTTGTGAATTCAATAATTCCAAAGACCTGGCGAATGTTGAAAAAACTTCTTTCTCTGTTAATACTTGAAATATTTCACGTATATAAACATGCTTGGAAGATTCAGTTATGCTATTTTCTTGTACGGAAATCAAGAATCGAGTGTTGAAATTTTCCTGAGAAATAATGGATGGAATAGTCCGTTACTTTGTGATAGTTAATTCGAAAAAAGGATGAAAGTACTCGAATAACCCAACAGAAAAACTTCTAAACGAACAGACGGACCTATAGAATTCCCCACATATGAAAATTTTCCAGAAATGAGAAGACATTAAAATACCTTTTCCACTATGAAAATGTTGTTGTACTACGAATCCTTTATATAACAGTTAAATCTTGAAAGAACCAACTCTATTCACAAAGTAAAAAAGTGGAAAAGAGCATTGTGAACTGTAATGAAGTCCGATTTTCCGATCATGAAATCGGTCTTCATTTTAAATTAATTTTTCCGGATTTTTATTTCAAATTCCTGCATTTCATTTCCGTTCAGAATTAAACCGAGAAGATCGAATATGGTTCGTTCGATATTGTTTTACATGCAGAGAACATAGTAAAAAGAGTCATAAGAACCACGTAGAATGTAGATAACGCCGTTTTTCTAGTTTATACGTACGATAAGCCAGATTCGAAGATGTTTTACCGGAGTACTTTTCTAGAAAAGTAGCATTTCTGCGCTTGCCGTTTCCGCCCCCCTCAGGGAGATTATAAAAGGCGATTTTCCCCTCATCTGTCATCCATTATTCACTTTTGCTCCGGCCTGAGTAGAGTATTTTCTTTTGCGTTTCCGAATTATCCTTTTTTTTGATTTGAAAGTTTAGCGACTTCAGTAATTCTCGATTTTTCTTTTCTTTACCGAGTCAGTAGTAGTGCACCGAAATCGTAAGTACCGATCCAATTCATTTCAGTCCTATTTTTCTGTATCTTCGTTGAGTCTATCAAAATAGCTGTTACGTCGAGATCCGTATTAAACCTTCCTTTACTCGTACAAGATTCCCTATAGTCTATAGTACGTTTAACCGAGTAAGTCGGTGCTCGATTTAGAGTCTGTTCTTGATGGAGAGTAATCTCATCATCAGACCGGAGGGCTCATGCAAACCAATGCTATAGAACGTGGAGTCGAATTCCGATTCGGTACCGATCCTTCGCGCCCCTAGTTCGGTGCGTCCTGTTTGACCATTTATATTTAACCTGGCCAAACCCGACCTTTCTAGACATGAAACAAGCTGAGTAGACAATATAACTCTTTTGAGTTTCCGGACTGAGAGAATATCGGACAGAAAGTAAGCACTGTACATTTTCATATCCGTCTCACATTATTCAACTGTAGATTTAAATTCTCCGTTTAATTCAAATTCCCCCTCCCCTTTCTATTCTGGCTGACTCGTACCGTGAAATATTTCTTTTGAATGAATGCTCGCAGTCAGGCAAAACTGAATCATTTTTCTTTACCTGTGTATATTTGATATATGTTGGGATTAATGCATATTTGATGTTTTATTGTAATTGGTGAATATTTGATATTTTCTTATTATTGCATATTTGATATTTTCTTGACATTATTGCATTTGTATCACTATTTCAACCGTTTGAATAAATTGTGTGAATTGCTCTATTTTCGATTTCTCAGTTATCGCTAACACCCTAGATACAACCGAACTATGTCTCCGGCTAAGCAGCTACCCTGGCTGGTTTGCTATTCTACCTTATAAGCAAAAAGAATAGCTGGCGCTCGAGGTAAGGTTTCTACGGGAAAAACCCCATTACAGAACATCTCTGAGAAATATTTGACTTTCACGAGTGCCAACCTGCGTCAGTTTTAAGTGAAAGAACTCGTTAAACCTAAACCATGGCCAACCGGGATACTTTATAAAAGTGAATGGAGTAATTTACGAGGATATATGGAAAAATTCCTAGCCTACTATAGAATCAAACAGAATTTCAATATCAAAATATTTTATTACTCAACATATTCTCATCTTAATTGAATACATTCACTACAGCGAACCTACAAAGTCTCTAGACATTTCAAAAAAAATGTTTCTTCTGGGTCTGCAAATCAGTACTCCACAGCTTTCATTACCTCCTCGTTGGAAGAAAATTTACAACCTTTTAAACTTTTTTTTCAGTTGAGGAGAGAGATGATAGTCGGACGGAGCCAAATCTGGCGAATAAGGGGGGTGTTCTAGTAATTCTAACCCTAAATCACGAATTTTTTGCATGTCAACATGAGATTCGTGTACTGGGGCGTTGTCCTGTGAAAACAAAATACCTTTGGATAGCTTTCAGGGTCTTTTCCCTTTAATTTTTTCCCGTAGAAAGGTCAGTAATGTCGAATAGTAATCTCCAGTTATTGTTCTACCCTCATCCAAAAAATCAATCATGATTACTGTATGGCAATCCCAAAAAACTGAAGCAAGAACTTTTCCAGCAGATTTTTGGACACGAAACTTTTTAGGTCTTGGAGAACCTGAGTGTCGCCATTCCATCGATTGTTGCTTTGTTTCTGGATCGTAGAAATGTACCCAAGTCTCGTCCATAGTAACAATCGGTTTAAGAAGTCTACATCGTTTTCAAATCGAGCACAGATCGAACGCGATGCTTCTACCCTTGCACGCTTTTGGTCAACATTCAAACACTTGGTGATCCATTTTGCAGAAATTTCTCTCACGTCCAAATTGACGTGAACTATATGATGAACGCGTTCGTATGGAATCTTCAATGCTTCAGATATCCGTTTCAGCCCAATTCGACGGTCTGATAAAATCATGTCATGAACTGCATCGATATTTTCGGGGACTGACACAGAAACTGGCCTTCCCGATCGGTCATCATCTTCAATGGAAAATTTACCTCTTTTGAAGCTTGCAGTCCAATTTTTCATGGTCGCATACGAAGGACATTGATCACCAAGGGTATTAAGCATATCTTCGTAAATCTGCTTACCTCTAAACCCTTTTAAATACAGGTACTTGATGATGGCTCGATACTCCAATTTTTCGATTTTTACAATTTCGGTGGGCATCTTTTCTTTCAATTTATTGCGTAACTCTGATTTACTTTTTCGACGTCGAACTCTACACTGACACTTCTGATAAGTTATTGTTCGTTGATATGGTATCGCAATATTTTGTTTATACATGGAACCGGTCTAGGCTAACTAGATATCAATACATCCTCGTACCAACAGACGAATTTCCTCGATCCGACATGAAAAACAGCGTACAAATTTCAATCGCATCCATCCCGCGTTCCCTGGAAACCCATCCCGATAATGTAACAACCCCGAGTACCTCATGATTTACACACCCCCTTATGTACGCCTCGAAGAACGAGAATAAACGACGCAATATTTTCGCAGCATTCGCGGCGCGGGTAACAAGAAATAATAACATTTCCCATTCTTTTTCATCACGGGCAAATTCCATATCCACTTCACAAACAAGCCGAGTTGAATTTTTTCCCCGCCCGAGATAACGCGAAGAATCTTCAAGGAATATACATTTGCTATTCACAGGGCCTTCTTTGCTCTCGGAATTCGCGATGGAGACGAAATGGCCGGTGAAATTTCAGAGGGAATTAATTAGGGAGAAGTTTCAGTCACGAGCTGTGAAAAATACGCATTGTGGAGGGGGAGATTGCGGGAGTTCCGGGAGATCTGGCCGGAATTTATCTGCATGTTGAGTCCTATCTTCGGGGTTATATGAAATGCATCCCCAGATAAAATTCGGGAACTTTCTTCCTATAATTAGCTTACTTTCATTAGCTCCTCTTGTGAAAATTCCACGAAAAAACTCAGACGGTTCGAAAATAGTCAATGAAGATTCTGAACTAACTGACAAAGAAACTTCAACACAAAGAAGGAGCTGTTTAAATTTTAATTTTTTTTTGTGAAAAAGAAAGTATGGCAAGGAGTAAATGATAAATTTGAATAAAAAACGAAGGCTTTACATTTTTTTGTACAACTGCCATCAAAAGTGACAGCAAACAATGTTAAAATTGATTGTTCACGTGGAAGCGTGTTAAAAATATTCTTAACATTAGTGTTAAAAATATTTTCATTTTACCACTCCATCTTCTTATGATGAAATCAGATGAAAAAAATCCATCAATTGCAAATTTTTATTATCAATATTTAACAATCATTACTTATGAACATTAAAATTAATCGTAAAACTAGAACAATTACTAACATTAAGGTGGGCGTTCAATGTAGTGTGTTTTTATTTCAAGTTGATTTCGAAAACGGTTTCACTTCGAGAACTGAAATTTTGTGGGTGAACTCAGAAACGATTAGGGTTTTTGTTGAAATAATTTTAATCAATTTCATTCCGACAGTCAATTTTTTTCTTTCAAAAATAGAAGAAAATGAGCCAACCCATGCTTCTGTTTTATTTCAACAGAAAGACCCATGAAAATAGTTCAACTTCCGATTAAAACGGAATCTACTGATAATTTCGTTCAGAAGATCAACTTGAAATACGGAATTGGCAGAGAATGGCCAAATTCAAATTTTGGCGGGAAAAAGTTCCTGCTTTACCCACAAATTCGCTTATTCCATAGTTCGGCGTTTTTCGGATAGAGAGCGCCATTGTACATTTCATTCATGATTAGAGAGATATTCATAGAACTTGATAGTGATAGTGCATGTTCTATGGAGATATCCATAAAATGGACGGTGGCGCCTCTATCGGCTGAGCTTTCCAACTCGCTTTAAATGCCGACCTTAATGCCCTGTGACGTTAGGGAGCTTCGCAACACATTATTAGAATCCTCAGCACCATCAGTACTTGTAGAAACCGGAAGTACAATATTGGATGATGATGATCCAAAATCTGTTGAGGTTGGGAGAATTTTTTCAGCAATGACATTTCTATATGCAATGGAATGATAAACATAGCCCTCGGCTAACGTCGTAGACTTCCATCCACCATGTTTTTTTATATCCGTAATATTTGCTCCTGATTCTGCTAGCAATGAAGCGGAGGATCTTCGAAAACAGTGTCCTGTATATTGCTTTGGTTCTTGCAGTTTGAGGAATTCGGCAACAAAAGATGGAATTTTCCCGAATGTATTGATACCAACTGGATAGGCAGTGCATTTATTATTCATGTATTTCAGGAAAAAACGACGATGTTTGATGACAGAAGGGCGCAGTGCAAAGTACTTATGAAAATAGACATACTTCCCAATAATACTGATAAATTACACAATTCTTCACGCCGACAGGCTCCAAATAATCCGAAAATAGTTGCAACCTTGTAACATATCGGGTCATACAGCGCTTCCGAAATCCCCAGAACCCTTGCCCGTAACCTAGAGACGACACTGGACTAAGATTTCAACACCACGGTTTCCCAAAGATACCGTTATGAGGGTGAAATGAAGGAAGTTCTGTAGTCTGAGGATAAGTGAAGATGCGCAGGAGTGCAAAAACAATAGAAAGTGGGGTTAAGGGAAACGTTTAAAAGGGCTTGCTTTTAAAAACTGGGTCTCTTTTGATTTTTGGTGTGCCGAAGATATTCTACATTGATTCCCACGATAATAACGATACATTTTAGTTCGAGTAACTAAAATATCCTGTAGGTAAGCCATCTTGAAATTCTGTATGCTTGTACTTGTTAACTGCATGTTTCTTCCCCTGATATAACTAGCGTACCATTCCAGATACCAGTTTAAACAATTATTTACACACCATTGCCATTTCTAAGTAATACATTTGTTTTCAGCATATCGCCATCATTCTAAAATACCTATTCTTTTCTTCTTGCTTTTTAAATTCGACTGCGCCCCTTTTCACTGCTGGATTCCATCCGTTTCACTCTCATTACTGGTTCACAACAGTGTTCCTTTTGAAATGGAGTTTCTCTGCTAGGAATCCACCATTTTAGTATACTTTTAAAGACGCCTCTTTGTTATCTGGTGTGTACACTGTCCTCATTTAAATAACTATGTTTCATTTCACAGGATTTAATCTCATGTAAGCTTATTCTATTTTATTATTGCGTTTCTATTGAATATTGTGGAACTCTTTTCTGCTACCAACCCATTTGGAATATTCTTATACTGTTCGTAAGGATTACTGCACATTTAACTATTCACTCGACATTATGGTTTAGGCATTTGGAGTTGTTGCTTTTAGGATAATATTTTACGTACAAATATCACTGGCTTGGAGGCCTAGGGTAAACTGTTTATATCGCTTGTGCTAAGGAAAATATCCCCCACAACAGTGGCCAGTGAAAATTCCTCTGGGTGTTCTTTAAACGAACGTCCCAGTGAACCAAGCCTCGCCTTCGGGCCCTTGGCGTACCCGATAAGCAAGGAAAGCTTTGAAGGTGCCATCGTTCATCAGTTAACAGGAAATATAAAGAGTTTATCGTCACTTCCAAACCAACGCGACTGCTATGATCTCACACATCACACTTAGAAGGAAGGATTCTCACACTAGGAACTACAAGGATACTACATACTTATGAATTTCATTAATAATCAGGTGACACACTCTATATGCCTATAACCTTTGGATAACTTTGGATGCATTGGATTCTGCTTTTTATCACAATTGTGCCAGTAATAACCTTACCGGAGTATAGGAAGCTCCATATTGTACATATCACCAGTGCTCGTCTTGTTAATAATTGTTCTATGGATTGTAAACATATCATCTGTAATGCTAGAAGGTTTTTTGCTTTGAGTTTCAATTGATTCTCGTTCGTTTTTCCTTCATAGGCTATGGTTCCCCGAACTATGGCGCTGGACGAATAAAGGGCTCTTGTTCCACCTTTATGTCCAATCTAGTGTTTTATTTATCAATTTTACCTCATTATTTCCCATCCTATATTTCACTTATCTGAGTTATTACGAATCTGAATTTCTACGACATAACATAGAGTTCTACCAATCTAGACGATCACATTACAAGCCAAAAATATAAGTATAAAACCCCCTTTAACGTAATTCTACCCTCAGCTCTTCAGAGCAGGGTTTTCCCTTTTCTCTTTTTCATAATGTTCCTAGGATTTACAAACTTGGAATGTTACAACCTCAACCATCAAGTATTTCTCACCTGGTGCCTCATTTATAAACTTTTCATCTTGTTCACGAGTGAGAGTTTTAGAATTTTTTGGGACGACATGCTTCACTTTTCCGTGTTAAATATGCTATTACCTTGAAATATTTACTAACATCCACACAATTTTCAATAAGGGCGCTTGACTTTATCATTGAAAATTTGCTCCACAAAGTTGATGAACTCCAAATTTATGATTTTTCTCCTAAGTATGCCAGGAAAACAGTTTCACTGAAGTTCCCTCCTACATTTTTCAATATACACCAGGCCAGGAAATTGTTATATGCAATATCGTACTGCTGAACAGATTTTTTAGGTAGGAGTTCCAGATTTGCTCTTCTTGCAGACTCTTCAATATCCACAAGAACAACCGAATCGTCACTTTTATTAATAATTGGACTCTCGACAAACATATCAAGCAGTTAAAAACCCAAGACGAAAATGGGACCGGAACGAAATTCAAATGACAGCGTACACTAGGTATTGAATAACAACTAAACATCTACTTTGGATCTCCCCGAACAGCTGGTTTGCTGTAAAATTCAAAAAGTTGCGAAAAACGACTACAATATTTGAGTTACAGACAATTTTACATGACTATTCCACTCATTCCATTTTTAGTGAGGAAGTTTCCGTAGCAACGATCGTTTCATCTCGATGAAACTTTCAAGCCGGCAAAACTAACAAGTTGGTTTTCCAGCGATACAATTTTTGACGTTTCTCGAATTCATAGATAGCTTCGGAAATAAATATCATAGAGAATACAAACAACGTTTAGTGGTTTAGTTAATCTATGATGAATTCTAATTTGCCAAATAGCGCAATACGCGTCAAATGTGGACATATTACCCTATTTTCTCGTGAAATAGTCATACCGAATACCACTCGAAATGAAATCAAAACAGGTAAAATTTCTCTCTTGTAATATTTAAGTTTGTTGCTTTCCGGAAATTTCGCTCATGACATTTTTTTCATTAACGAAATTTCCGAGCAACAAACTTTCATATTACAATCGAGAAATTTTGCCGGCAAAATTCCATCTCTAGTGGTATTACATATAAAAAACCTTATCGATTTATTTCACCAATCCAATCAATATCAACAGGGACAGAACGAAAGCGTGAAAATCATAACTGGCGCTAAAATTGAAATATATTATTTTATGAATTGGATCGGAATGAAAATATAGAACCCCAACGACCATTCCGCGTTATCAATTCATGAGATCTGCTCGAATGGGATGGGAATTTGAGAAATTCCTCATTATTATGGATAACTTTATTACCATTTCGCGATTTATCTCCAGTTTCTAGAACGTTAGAGTTGGGCGGGCCATAAAAGACCGCTCTATCGTGAATTTTAATTTTCGTCCTGATAATACCAGCATTATGAATATTTTCAGATAATGCAAGGACAATTTGAGATATTCATTCTATGGTACACAAAATGTGAATAGTAGGAGATACAAGATTTTTGTGTACAGATCGAGTTATATCTATACTCTGTTCAAATGTAAGAAGGAGCAATAATAACATGTTTGGCGCAGCGGTAGGAGGTACTTTCCGTCCAGAGTCGAATCGAGGAGATTTCACACAATCGTTCAGTTTATTTATCCATGTCTCATCCAGCTAATAAATTTGTCTGTCTTGTTCCCTCAATGAGCGGATTTTCTGCAAATAATCTCCTCTCCACAAAATTAATTTATCCCTATCTATCAGTAGACTATCACGACCACGTTTTTTGAACTTGAATTCCAATTTTTTCCATAATTTATAGAAATTTATTGAAATTTGGCAAACTGTCGTCATCATTCACGATTTCTAATACTTTAGAAATCGCTGGGATTTCATTCCGGAAAAAAAACCGTGGACAATTCTTCTGATAAGGTTCATATCGAAATTGTCAACCGAGTCGATTATTTTTAACGACTGAGCTCTCCTCTTAGGTGGCGCCAATGTTTTATTCTCTTTATATTCTCTGAGAATTCTGAATACAGCTTGTAAAATTCCAAGTTTGTAAATCCTAGGAACATTATGAAAAAGAGAAAAGGGGCAACCCTGCTCTGAAGAGCTGAGGGTAGAATTACGTTAAAGGGGGTTTTATACTTATATTTTTTTGGCTTGTGATGTGATCGTCTAGATTGGTAGAACTCTAGGTTATGTCGTAGTAATTCAGATTCGTAATAACTCAGATTAGTGAAATATAGGATGGGAAATAATGAGGTAAAATTGATAAATAAAACACTAGATTGGACATAAAGGTGGAACAAGAGCCCTTTATTCGGCCAGCGCCATAGTTCGGGGAACCATAGCCTATGAAGGAAAAACGAACGAGAATCAATTGAAACTCAAAGCAAAAAACCTTCTAGCATTACAGATGATATGTTTACAATCCATAGAACAATTATTAACTAGACGAGCACTGGTGATATGTACAATATGGAGCTTCCTATACCCCGGTAAGGTTATTACTGGCACAATTGTGATAAAAAGCAGAATCCAATACATCCAAAGGTTATAGGCATATAGAGTGTGTCACCTGATTATTAATGAAATTCATAAGCAGTATCCTTGTAGTTCCTAGTGTGAGAATCCTTCCTTCTAAGTGTTATGTGTGAGATCATAGCAGTCGCGTTGGTTTGGAAGTGACAATAAACTCTTTATATTTCCTGTTAACTGATGAACGATGGCACCTTCAAAGCTTTCCTTGCTTATCGGGTACGCCAAGGGCCCGAAGGCGAGGCTTGGTTTCTGAGGACGTTCGTCAAAAGAACTCTCAGGGGATGTGTCACTGGCCACTGTTGTGGGGGATGTTTTCCCTAGCACAGGCGATATAAACAGTTTACCCTAGGCCTCCAAACCAGTGATATTTGTACGTAAAATATTATCCTAAAAGCAACAACTCCAAATGCCTAAACCATAATGTCGAGTGAATAGTTAAATGTGCAGTAAGCCTTACGAATAGTATAAGAATATTCCAAATGGGTTGGTAGCAGAGCAGAGTTCCACAATATTCAATAGCAATGCAATAATAAAATAGAACAAGCTTACATGGGATCAAATCCTGTGAGATGAAACATGGTTATTTAAATGGAGATCGTGTACATACCAGATAACAAAGAAGCGTCTTTAAAATATACTAAAATGGTGGATTCCTAGAAGAGGCACTCCATTTCAAAGAAACACTATTGTGCACCCAAAAGAAAGTGACCCCCGACCCACGCCGAGTGAACAAAAGAGAGCCCTCCATCCGTTGTCGTTTCGGAGGTTAGTTTTACTTCCACAGAATCGTATTTCTTCGATGGTCACAGAAGAACAAGTTTACTTCATGGTGGATCTTCGATATGATTAAAATCTCCTATTTATAAAGATGCGAATTGCCTAAAGTATTGATTGAAGTCGTACTAATATTCATCATTCATAGAATTATAAAATAATATCAAATAAGTTCATTCAACGTAGTTCCACGTTTCGACAACAGACGTTGCAAAGTTGGAAGCCATGGAGTCTGGCAACGGTGCATTTTATTTCGTTGCAGGGTAGGAAATTCAGATATGTTACAAGCTGTATCACTCACCCCTGAGGATTTTGCAACAATTCCTACTAAGTCTCTTTTCGATAAATCAGGATGTTCTTCCAATTCTCTTCGAGAAATGTTCAAAATTATCTCTTTCTCTTCAGCAGAGAAGGACCTTTTGAACCTTTTTCGTGGTGGTCCCCACATATCACCATCAGATGCAGTATCCGTTTCCGAATCCGCCATTGTTCTATAAACACTGTATACACTTTGTCAAAAGATTTTCCAACACAATACACTTTTCACAACAAAATCTATAAACACTTTGAACAGCTAGACCTTCACAGTAGCTCTAGGTATTTTAACTAGTCTTGTCAATTGAAAACTTCGATATTTATGCAAATCAAGATGGCTTCAACCCATTAAGTGAAAGGACCCAAATCTGGTGTTTCCCGGAATTACCTTGTCGTAATCTTGAGCAGCCGACAAAGAGTTTCGTACAAAAAAATATAAAATTTTGGACCGAAACTAAATATATTTGGGATATTACAAGTAAATGACCCTTATAAATTTGAACAGAGATCTTTTACGAGTCTTGTCAATTGAAAATTTCGATATTTATGCAAATCAAGATGGCTTCAACCCATTAAGGTGGGCGTTCAATGTAGTGTGTTTTTATTTCAAGTTGATTTCGAAAACGGTTCCACTTTGAGAACTGAAATTTTGTGGGTGAACTCAGAAAGGATTAAGGTTCTTGTTGAAATAATTTTAATCGATTTCATTCCGACAGTTAATTTTTTTTCTTTCAAAAATAGAAGAAAATGAGCCAACTCATGCTTCTGTTTTATTTCAACAGAAAGACCCATGAAAATAGTTCAACTTCCGATTAAAAGTGAATCTACTGATAATTTCGTTCAGAAGATCAACTTGAAATACGGAATTGGCAGAAAATGGCCAAATTCAAATTTTGGCGGGAAAAAATTCCTGCTTTACCCACAAATTGACTTAATTCATAGTTCGGCGATTTTCGGATAGAGAGCGCCATTGTACATTTCATTCATGATTAGAGAGATACTCATAGAATTTATTGTGATAATGTAAGTTCTATGGAGATATTTCTTAAAATGGACGGTGGCGCCTCTATCGGCTGATCTTTCCTACTCGCTTTAAACGCCGACCTTAAGGGAAAGGACCCAAATCTGGTGTTTCCCAGAATTACCTTGTCGGAATCTTGAGCAGCCGACAAAGAGTTTCGTACAAAAAAATATAAAATTTTGGACCGAAACTAAATATATTTGGGATATTACAAGTAAATGACCATTATAAATTTGAACAGAGATCTTTTACGAGTCTTGTCAATTGAAAATTTCGATATTTATGCAAATCAAGATGGCTTTCACCCATTAGGGAAAAGGACCCAAATTGGTGTTTCCCGGAATTACTTTGTCGGAATCTTGCAAGATTCCGATCCAAATCTCTAAAACTCTGGTGTTTCCTGGAATTACCTTGCCGCAATCTCGAGCATCCGAAAAATAAATTATTTAGTAGATAATAATATAAAAACAAAAAAAAATAAAAATAGGGTACGTCAGATATAAAATGTTTGTTTATAACAGTTGCAAATCAAAACAGAAATTTTGCACTAGAGTTTCTGAGGAAAAAGTTCTAATGTGGGAATTGCTGACTCAAATTATTGAATCATTTCTATCCAGTACCATCTACAGTGCATTCCGAGTATGATCCTGGCAATCTATAGCTTGATTGCTACATTTGGATCGATATTGTTTTACTTTGAGATCTAGTTATTCTTGAGAAAACCTGTCATGCTTTGATTCAAAAGAATGAGGGTTGAGTCTTTGACTACAACGTTTTTTCAGCTGTCTTGTTATCTTCAGAAGAAAAAACGCTGGAGTCCTGGAGGTTCAACAAAAATTAATTATTTACACATTTTTTCTGGAAGTCAAATAACGTCGGGAAAAGTCGCAGCCAACTTTCTGAACGTCCTAATTTACCTAATTCTTCAGCCTGACAAGCTTAATTATGAGAACAGACAAACAAAATAAAGGAAACTCCAAGTTAGCGAATACTCATTCCCACCCCCCCCATCAATTTCTTTGTTGAATCTCATTCAATTTTTCACCCTCGAATATAAGTTTATCTCTTGGCTTAGTTACGTAATTGTTTTTCTCCGGAGGGTGAGAAATTCCGAGATAATAATGATGTTGAATATTCTTCTGACAAGAAATTGTTGATGTAATTATGATTTTCGTTTTGATCTTTTTCATGGCGTCATTTGATTAACGCCCCAATGAAATTTCCTTCGCTATGCATTATTCATTTCTTTTCATTCAGTTTCCACGGATTTTTCTAGTTCGAGATGATGAGAGAGAGAGAGAGAGAGAGAGAGAGAGAGAGAGAGAGAGAGAGAGAGAGAGAGAGAGAGAGAGAGAGAGAGAGAGAGAGAGAGAGAGAGAGAGAGAGAGAGAGAGAGAGAGAGTTTATTGGTGTTTTTTACAATTTCAGGAATTGTTTTCACAGGTCAATGGAAAAAAAAAACACAAAACAACACAACTACAGAAATATATAGACAGGGAGTTTTGTTGCAAGAGCAGTGTGATGAATTATTAATAATCAACCATTTATTCTATAAATGAATAAATTAGGTGTAAAGATAAAATAATAAATTAATTGTTGTATAGATAAAATGATATTTACAAGTTAAAATGTATAAATAAATAAATTAGGTGTAAAGATAAAATAATAAATTAATTGTTGTATAGATAAAATGATATTTACAAGTTAAAATATATAAAAGAAAAGTTTGAAGAGCTCGTAGAGTTAAAATACAAAAATGCATGAAATATAAAAGAGTAAAGCCTGTATAGATAAAAGTCTGTAAAAATAAAATGTGCAAAAATACATAATATATAAATAAATAACCATATATAAATAAACAACCACTGTAGAGATAAAATGGTGAACCAAAAAAAAGACATACACAAAATCATGTTTTCCAAAAAGAAAAGAACTCATCTATCGTATAGATGAGTTGCTTTCAGAGTTCATATTTTCGTAGTGAGAGATTATACGAGAATGTATTGATATCTAGTTACCCTAGACCAGTTTCATGCATAAACAAGATATTGCGATACCATATCAACGAACAATAACTTATTAGAAGTGTCAGAGTTCGACGTCGAAAAAGTAAACCAGAGTTACGCAATAAATAAAAAAAAGATGTCCACCGAAATTGTAAAAATCGAAAAATTGGAGTATAGAGCCATCATCAAGTAGTTGTATTTAAAAGGGTTAAGAGGTAAGCAGATTCACGAAGATATGCTTAATACCCTTGGTGATCAATTTCCTTCGTATGCAACCGTGAAAAATTGGACTGCAAGCTTCCAAAGAGGTAAATTTTCCATTGAAGATGATGACCGATCGGGAAAGCCAGTTATTGTGTCAGTCCCCGAAAATATCGATGCAGTTCATGACATGATTTTATCAGACCGTCGAATTGGCGCACTGAAGATTTCATACGAACGCGTTCATCGTATAGTTCACGTCAATTTTGACATGATAAAAATGTCTGCAAAATGGATCCCCAAATGTTTGAATGTTGACCAAAAGCGTGCAATGGTAGAAGCATCGCGTTCGATCTGTGCTCGATTTGAAACCGAATTGTTACTATGGATAAGACTTGGGTACATTTCTACGATCCAGAAACAAAGTAACAATTGATGGAATGGCGACACTCTGGTTCTCCAAGACCTAAGAAGTTTCGTGTCCAAAAACCTGCGGAGAAAGTTCTTACTTCAGTTTTTTGGGATTGCCATGGAGTAATAATGATTTATTTCCTGGATAAGGGTAAAACAATAACTGCAGATTACTATTCGACATTACTGACCACTCTGCGGGAAAAAATTAAAGAGAAAAGTCGCGGAAAGGTATCCAAAGGTGTTTTGTTTTCAAAGGACAACGCCCCAGTACACAAATCTCATGTTGCCATGCAAAAAATTCGTGATTTAGGGTAAGAATTACTAGAACACTCTCCATATTCACTAGATTTGGCTCAGTCCGACTATCCTCTCTTTCCTCAACTGAAAAAAAGTTTAAAAGGTCTTGAATATTCTTCCAACGAGGAGGTAATAAAAGCTGTGGAGGACTGGTTTGCAGAGCAAGGAGAAACATTTTTTTTGAAAGGTCTAGAGACGTTGCAGGTTCGCTGTAATAAATGTATTCAACTAAGGGGAGAATATGTTGTGTAATAAAATATTTTGACATTGACATTTTGTTTGGTTCTGCAGTAGGCTGAGAATTTACATATACAGGGTCTTTCACGAGTAACCTCACCCATATTTATACGGGAAACTACTGAACGTATTTTCATGAAATTCAGCACTTATAAGTATTTCACGATGCTGATGAAATCTAAAATATTTTCAAGGCATGAGCACCTCCGGGTTTTCCGGAAATGACGTCAACTTCCGTTTTTCAAATTAGAACACCATTTTTTTATTGCAGAAATAGATTCCTTAGAAAATTTCAAGTTATTTTGATGTAACATTTTTCAGTTTTGGTTGGAAAATTCTCTCTGAGCGGGAAAATTCGAAAAAAAAATCGAAAATAGAGCTCCGCTGAAACAAGAATAAACAGAAGGTTTTTGGATGGAAAATTTTCATTTTTGGGATTTTTCAAGATGTAAGATTGATGTATCCACTTTAAAAATCGAAATCGCGTTTCATGATATCATTAATTACATCTACTGAATAAAGAGGAATTTGGCAGATGTAATTAATGATATCTATCATTAAAAAAAAAAGAATGTAAAACATGGTAAGTTTTTACATATGGTTCATAAGGAATTATTTACTTATCACTGGAGAGAAAACCGATGGCCGATTAGTTGAAATAAAGAGGTTTCCGATACAAATTCGAATCCAAATTCGCCATCTATTTAGGAACAACCTGTAACTTTTTTCTCTTGCATATTAGGGTAGTAAAATCTAAAACATGGTTTAAGTAACAGTTCCTGAAAATTTCATCTTTTTGGCGTGAAGGGAAAAGAAATAGCTGAAAATTCAAGACGAAAAACAGTTTTTTGTGAATAACTCAGAAAATATCCACTTTAGGGCATGGGTGTGATGCATACACTCACATTATTTTTTAACGTAGATTCAATATCTGCCATAAAAAAATGGGGTTCTAATTTGAAAAAATTGATTTCTCACGATTTTGTCATCCCAAACTTTGAAAGCGATTTATTCACCCCCTGTATCATGAATCGCAATTTCGATTTTCAAAGTGGATACATCAATCTTACATCTTGAAAAATCCCAAAAATGAAAATTCTCCATCCAAAAACCTCGAAGTTATTTTTGTTTCAGCGGAGCTCTATTTTCGATTTTTTTTTCGAATTTTCCCGCTCAGAGAGAATTTTCCAACCAAAACTGAAGAATGTTACATCAAAATAACTTGAAATTTTCTAAGGAATCTATTTCTGCAATAAAAAAATGGTGTTCTAATTTGAAAAACGGAAGTTGACGTCATTTCCGGAAAAACCGGAGGTGCTCATGCCTTGAAAATATTTTAGATTTCATCAGCATCGTGAAATACTGCTGTATTTCATGAAAATACGTTCAGTAGTTTCCCGTATAAATATGGGTGAGGTTCCTCGTGAAAGACCCTGTATATCCTCGTAGAACCGCCGCATCCGCCATTTTGCATACACACTAATCAACTTTTCGAAAACGAATTCCAACAACGTAGGAACCACATGAATACGAATCCTTTTGCTGTTGAGACCCGACATTTGGTCTTTTGCCAACTGAATTGTTCGCGCAGAATAAACCGTAACCTTTTGGCAAGGCGACTTGCCCCAATGAAAGTCGAAGTGAGTAATGAGAGATAACCAAGTTGGATGGCCAGTTTTCGATGTAATGAAGAATGGTGGAAACCATAACTCTGTAGGATAGTCTGTTTTTGAGTTGCAACCAGATATTTACATTCAGACCATTTAGAACTCTCTTCTAACTAATTATTTGGCCAGACGTGCGGAGAAATAGTTGTTTTATGTTGTATACAAAACTCGCTGATTATATTTATGAAAACCACCGCAAAATGTTCAAAGTAAAAAAGTATTGTTTGCTCTAATTTCGTTAAAATTTCATACTGAATAATTCAACTGTAATCATACTTTTAACGTTCTATCCCACAAATATTAACAAAATATTAACGGATAGTGGAAATGATGGTTTCATGAATAGAGTCTGGAATATTATTTCCATTATCATGCTAGCAACACAAACAAAACTGTTTAACAGGAAGACAAACTCAGTAATAACAGTGGATGTTGTAAATATGCGAATTATGATTTAGGGATATTCGTTTGGGAATATTTTCTCGTTCGTTTTCTCTTCCGCATCGAATGCTGTGGCACGAACCTCATTTGCTCTTTTATTACCTATACATTTTCACCATTATTGAAAATCCTTTTTTACCTGGATGCCTGCCGTAGAAATGCGTTCCGAGACACGTTTCCATTTGGTAATCCGAGAATTTCAGAGCGACTACTCACTAAAAGCCACTGGAGGATCCAGACAGTTTTTCAGAGGAGGGGACATGAATTTTTTCAGGAGGGGCAAAATTTTTTAGTAAAAATATTGGGGACCGTTTGAAACTCTATAAAGGAATTATTGTCAGTTTAGAGGTACAAGGGGGGGGGGCAATGCCAGTGACTCTCTCTGATTTTTATAGTTAAGAGTATCCAATTTTTACAAACGTTGTCCTAAAAACTAACCAGGTGGGAAATAATGATTTCATGAAGTAAAAAAAAAATCTTTAAATCTTCGTTATCTAACAATTTTTCATGGCGCAATAGTATCAAATGAGATTCAGATTTTTTTGCATCTGTGAGGCACATTATTCAGCTAACTCTGAAAAAAAATTGTGTTTTTTGCACACTCTGTATAATGGAAACGATGCTCTTAGGCGTAGCCACTTTCGTTTGATGATGACACGTCACTGCCCACTCAGGTTAATGAAACTTCCATGTAACATACGTCGTTTTTTACACGTCCAGTCAGTTATTGGGGCATTTACCCCATTTTTCCTTTGATGAATTCGCCTCTTAAGAGGAGGCTTTTTATTTCCGTCAATTTTCGGGATAAATGTATGAAATTTTCAGTATACATGCGGAATAATATTTTGCAGAATGTGTATTGATCAGTTTTTATGTTTATCGCCCCTGAATTTTCAAATGAACTATAAAGTAGGAACTTTATTGGTCATATTTTCAACCAGGTCTTTTCATTAATATGTATACAGGGTGAGTCTTCGACTTGTACATATATTTTAACTGAAGATTCTTGAGGTCAAAATAAACCATTTTTTCATTTTCCATTTTTCCCAATTCGGCTCTGTTGAAAAGATATAGCCATTTGAAAAGAAAATCGTGCTAATTACGTCCCTTGGAAACTGTGGAATTGATTCAAAGGTCATATTTCTCGATAGGAATTGAGTTAATACATTTAGGGAATACTCAAGTACTAACCTTATTGGAATAAAAATGTTGCAAACACGATAATTTCAACAAAACCAGTTAGTTTCATCGGATTATATCTGCGACTAAAAAGCCACATTTATTCCACCAAAATAAGTTCCTTCTTCGATTTTTCTGCAGATTAGTTTGTAAACACTAATAACTTGTTCATATTTTTCTCGAAATTCCCAAACAATAAGATGAAGAAAGACATTTGATTCAGATTTATTATTAATCAACCTAACCTAATCTAATTTGTATCGATTCTGTGAATTTTTGCACAGAAATTTCAAAAATATGTTGTCAGCTTGCTGATATTTTCATTGAGGTTGAGGATTTTTCACGAAACATAGTATAAATCACGATACATTTGTGTACCGTGGTATAAATATCTATGAATTCTGCCGTTTCCAACATAAATCGACTTTGCCGCCAAATTTTACCACGAATGCGTAGAGCGAAAACCGAAGTTTTGGTTATCTGGAGGCCAACTATAAACAATAACAAACCAGAGTCTCTGAACAAACTGTAAACATTATGTGAAGTTCTGGAATACATTCAGTGAATTATTGTTCTAATGTGATTATTATGTGAAGTGAATTAATATAATTTCCACCGTGTCGAGTTTATAAGATTCCAAGAGGATGTTGTTTAGATAGAAACATCGCCACAGATTATCAGGTATCGTATTATTTTTCATTAATTTCAATTTGATAAGTAGTTTGTATCGAGATTCATCATTCATATCCGAATTTTGTATTTCATCGACATTTAACTTCAATATGGACCAGCAACTATGAATTTTCAATAGAAACTGTGCGTATTAAATCCTCCTTGGTGTTCAATTTTATCTCCCACATTTGTGGGATTTTATTATTAAAATATCTCGACAAAGTTGATGAATATTGTGACAACATTGTAAACTCGTTTAAAGACCAGAGAAGGAATAATATTCGATGATATTCAATTCAGAGACGCATTCAGATTATTCTTGAAATTAATGATTTTTTCGTCAAATTTCTCCGGGTAAAATTGGAAATAACTCGAAAACGACGCGTTTTATTGAAAAAAAATAGGAATGCTTTTAGTTTCTTAAATGATTGATTCTTTCGAAAATATGAACCGTTTATCTTTTTAAAGTGGTTTTATGGTGTTTTAGCGTGTATTGATGAGTCGACTACCCTGTAAATTTTATACCAGTAGAGATATTGAATAGGTTTCGATTGAGGAATATGCACCATGAATAGAGTAAAAACTCAACCAAAATTCAGTTCATTCGAAATAACGGTTTCGAAGATATAATCAGAAAAGTGTTTTTTTTTCATGCATTTTCGACACCCTGTATCTCCCAAACCAAACCGAATTTTGAAAAATGGTATAGGAAAAAAGTGTTTCGTTTGATGAAAGGAATCTACAGTTAAAATATATGTACAAGTCAAAGACTCACCCTGTATATATTATATATAATATAAAAAATTGTTGGTCTACGCCGCATACGAACTGAGATATCATGGAAATAAAAAGCCCAATTTTTGAAGGGAGCCCGGACGTGTAGCACCTCCCCTTAAGGTGGCGAAATAGGGGGGTCGATAAAGGGAGCCGGGCCAAACTGAATCGTTCTCATTTTCTGTTTGCCGAGCTTGCCCTATCCGGCTATCCCTGGACCGTGTCCGGGCCCCATAATGACGACTTGACCGTTGTTTATTCTATTTCCTGTACGTTCGCCCCGGCCAGTCTCGTATTTGCCCGGACAATATTGGCCCCGTAATAAAAACACCTTTTATATCGGGAGATGAAGATTATTTATTTGGTCCTGAGGTTGCGGTTTCTCATTTTTATCTTTCGGTCCATACTTTATCGCTCGAGATGTTTATAGGGTGATCAACGTCGTCTTGAACGCGAAAACAATGAGATAAATTCACCAGAATCGAAAATTTCTGGTTCTGAACTGAAACTGAGCATTTTTCAAATATATTTTATGGGAACTGAGGTTTGAAAACAATCTAGAGACTCCTTTCCAATGTATACAGGGTGGCCATTTGAAAACGAAACAGACGAGATTACAGACGAAATAAATTTTTTCGATAGAAATGCTCGGACAGGTCGATTTCTGTTTCGAGGGGGGCAACTTAAGATGCAGGTTACGGACGCATAGCGCTTCAACCCTTGCTACTACAACCCTCACCCCCAATTTTTGAATAGGGAAGATGGGGTGAGTGACACCTCATTTGAAAGGTATTTTTATACTGATTGCAGCACAGTAATTGTTTTTTCATTTTATGCATTAGTTCTCGAAATATTCTCAACTGAGTATTTGAAAATGAAGTGGTGTTTTCATGGCACTTGTAGTGTTTTTTTGTGAAAAATCGACATCTTGAGCTTCAAAACAACCATGACTGTGGCTTCCTTCCTCCAATCCATTGACATAGAAATCTTTAATCAAGATGTCGATTTTTCACAAAAAAACACTACAAGTGCCATGAAAACACCACTTCATTTTCAAATACTTAGTTAAGAATATTTCGAGAACTAATGCATAAAATGAAAAAACAATTACTGTGCTGAAATCAGTATAAAAATACCTTTGAATTGAGGTATCACTCACCCCATCTTCCCTATTCAAAAATTGGGGGTGAGGGTTGTAGTAGCAAGGGTTGAAGCGCTATGCGTCCGTAACCTACATCCTAAGTTGTCCCCCTCGAAACAGAAATCGACCTGTCCGAGCATTTCTACCGAAAAAATTTATTTTGTCTGTAATCTCGTCTGTTTCGTTTTCAAATGGCCACCCTGTATAAGCGAAAAATATTGTTCTGAAGGCAGAATCTCCCAAAAACCCGATATTGGAGAATCCTAAGATCGACACGCCCTCTTTGGGCAAAAATTCCAAACTAGAAAATGAGTACTGTTTTGAGATCTTGTATATCTCGCGTGATTTTGAGCTATAATATTTTGTTTCATATCCAGGTATTCTTGAGGGATATTCAGAAGTTTTTATCGTGTTCTGAGCAGATTTATTAGTATTGAAATAAAAATTATTGAGAAGGTATTTATATCAGTGTCATTCATTTGAAATTTTATTCACGAAGTCAGCATGTCTAAGGTTACTAGGCGTCTTGTTTGTGTTTGATTTTCTGGTGCAATTTCCATCAAATTCCTTGTGGAATGCCGAACAAATTTGAAGGGAAAAAGCCAATTTGAACAATTCTATAAACTCGGCACAGCACTGTCAATACTACATTAATTCACTGAAATTCTTCTCAAAATCATAACGAGATCAGAGGGAAATACATAAAATAATCTATTTTACAACTGTAACATATCTGAATTTCCTACCCTGCAATGAAATAAAATGCACCGTTGCCAGACTCCATGGCTTCCAACTTTGCAACGTCTATTGTCGAAACGTGGAACTACGCTGAATGAACTTATTTGATATTATTTTATAATTCTATGAATGATGAATATTAGTACGACTTCAACCAATACTTTAGGCAATTCGCATCTTTATAAATAGGAGATTTTAATCATATCGAAGATCCACCAATAAGTAAACTCGTTCTTCTGTGACCATCGAAGAAATACGATTCTGTGGAAGAAAACTAACCTCCGAAACGACAACGAATGGAAGGGCTCTTTTGTACTGCACTTAGTTCACTTTTTCACTTGGCGGCGGTCTGTTTTCACTTTCATTCTGGTTCACAATAGTGTTCCCTTGAAATGGAGTTCCTCTTCTAGGAATCCGCCATTTTAGTATGTTTTAAAGACGCTTCTTTGTTATCTGGTATGTACAATATCCCCATTTAAATAACTGTTTCGTTTCACAGGATTTAATCTCATGTAAGCTTGTTCTATTTCATTATTGCATTTCTATTGATTATTGTGGAACTCTGTTCTGCTACCAACCCATTTGGAATATTCTTATACTGTTCGTAAGGTGTACTGCACATTTAACTATTCACTCGACACTATGGTATAGGCATTTGGAGTTGTTGCTTTTAGGATAATATTTTACGTACAAATATCACTGGTTTGGAGGCCTAGGGTAAACTGTTTATATCGCCTGTGCTAAGGAAAACATCCCCCACAACAGTGGCTAGTGAAAATTCCTCTGGAAGTTCTATAACGAACGTCTCCAGTAAACCAAGCCTCGCCTTCGGGCCCTTGGCGTACCCGATAAGCAAGGAAAGCTTTGAAGGTGCCATCGTTCATCAGTTAACAGGAAATATAAAGATTTTATCGTCGCTTCCAAACCAACGCGACTGCTATGATCTCACACATAACACTTAGAAGGAAGGATTCTAACACTAGGAACTACAAGGATACTGTTTATGAATTTCATTAATAATCAGGTGACACACTCTATATGCCTATAACCTTTGGATAACTTTGGATGTATTAGATTCTGCTTTTTATCACAATTGTGCCAGTAATAACCTTACCGCAGTATAGGAAGCTCCATATTGTACATATCACCAGTGCTCGTCTTATTTATAATAGTTCTATGGATTGTAAACATATCATCTGTAATGCTAGAAGGTTTTTGCTTTGAGTTTCAATTGATTCTCGTTCGTTTTTCCTTCATATAGCTATGGTTCTTCGAACTATGGTGCTGGACGAATAAAGGGCTCTTGTTCCACCTTTATGTCCAATCTAGTGTTTTATTCATCAATTTTACCTCATTATTTCCCATCCTATATTATACTAATCTGAGTTAGTACGAATCTGAATTTCTACGACATAACATAGAGTTCTACCAATCTAGACGATCACATCACAAGCCAAAAATATAAGTATAAAACCCCCTTTAACATAAATCTACCCTCAGCTCTTCAGAGCAGGGTTGCCCCCTTTTCTCTTTTTCATAATGTTCCTAGGATTTACAAACTTGGAATGTTACACAACGAAGCTTCAGAAAAGAGTACTAGTTATCCTCCATGTTTGTTTACAGTCAGCAGCGCCCTCATTGGTGGTTGAAATCACAAATTGAAGCATTCAAATGGTCTGTAAAGAACTCAGCTTGAAAGATTCATTCAGTTTCAACATGGTCGAAGGAACCAAATGACGTTTGACTCATTTTCATTATGTCATAATAAAACTACCCCATATTTTGTTCAAACTGGAGCACTTTCATACTTTTATGATATTCCCCTCTTGAACAAATACACGCTTGCTGCCACCGAAAGAGTGAAAAAATCCTTTAGCATAAAACTGAATAAAATCATGCATGGACCCGTCAAAACTCCCCATGAAACTGGAATAAGGACATTCTGGCGTAGCATGGGCATACTCCCCGAGGAAATAGAAAAAAAAATGTTTAATGCTTCACAGCGGGAATAAATCGCACACGTTTTCTACCCTGAATTCAAATTATGAGGGGCTGATATTTGTGTTTGAAACGCATTTCGCATGGATCATTCTTTCCGCCCCGAATAACAAAAAAAAGGGATAAAAATGGCAGCGCAATATTTGAGTTGAGGGCTTTACGTGCGTCCTACAAGCGTAACGCAATTGTTGAAAGCATAAAATTTATATGATGAAAAAGGGTTCCTTGGCGAGAGACTTGTATGTCAACACCACCGGAATATGAATGTACACAAATTCATCAGAAACACCATATTTTCTCATATCTTCAGGAGATTGAAGTGAATTCAATAGATAGGAAGCTGTTTTTACGATTCCCTAAAGAATTATCATCACTTTATATTATATTATAGTCAAAAACACAAAAATTCCTAGTCCCTCATTTTGTGACAAAAATACGGGGTTGCCACATCGTTCCTCATAGCTTCAATAGAGAAAACCGTCTATGACTGGGATTCGAAGAGGGAAATCACCACACCTTGCATTAACGAGATACCCGAACAAATACCCCCTAGAAGTTATCATTCGAGTATCACCCCTATAACATTATCTTGAATCATGCAAATCTAATAATATCAAAGCGGAGAATAAGCACACATACGTATAGCCTCTAAACATGTAATTCTCCTTTGTCTCCTCACTCCACACACAGCTCCTGCTCCCGACTCTGTGCATCCGATGTTCCATGAATGCAAACACAATACACACGGTTTTATTGGTAGCTTTGATGAATCTGTTATGAAGTGTATCCCCAAGTTCTCCACTTCCTGACTGCTGCAGTCCTGAATAATGGAACAAAGGCTCGAATTTCTTAGGGAAACCTGACTGCCTCCAGCAGTCTATTCGATCTCAATCCGAAAGACCCTCTTAAGTTTATTTGGACGTGGTTCCTTATTGCGATAGGTCTATGGACGCAACCTATTTCTGTGTTCCAGGAAATTGACGTTTAAAATTTAGGTGTTCTGTGGTTCGAATTCGCATTATTCGAAGATAAATTGGGATTATTAATTAAATTAAAAGGAATTATTTCATGTTGATGGCGTTTTATAAAGTAAACTGAACGAAATCTGCTACCCGAAATATCAAGGAAGCATACCTAATCAATAGTTATAATGCAGTGATGGACAAGAATCTTATTTCCCCATTTGACAGGTATCCATTTCATTTTTCACAGGCACGAAATTCAAAAGATGGCGGTGCATAATTTATGACAAGTGTCAGTTGCGTCCCTGTCAAGCTGACAACTTACCTAATTATGAATTCGGGCCAGAGGTGAATTTTCCGTATTCGGTCGCTGTCTGAATGTAGCCTTTCGTTATTAATTAGTCGCCTCGTACCTCGGAGATGAAAGCGGATCATTCCGTGAAATGAAAAGCTCTTGAATTTTTCAGACCTCGAAATTATTTACTCACCCTTTGGTGGTTCCACCTGCAAGTTTTCCCTTTCTGTGTCAATATGGCCGCTTGAGTAAAGTGTTTATACTGCTTTATACACAAACTGCGCTCTGCACTTTTGGCAGAATTCGCCTCGTTTATTAGAAATTAAAATATACAGTTTCCGTTCTGGTTTCGAAGCTAGGAAGAGAATATACCTAGTGTATACATTACGTAATATTCATAATATGCTTCTCACTGTTTTATGGGATACAGCGCCAGATCTAAAGGGTGTTTCAATGTGGAAGATTTGAACATCGCGCCATGTTTGACGTGACACATCGTGACAGATCGAAAATTGACAGATGGTGAGTGGTGACAGATCGAAACATCGCTATTTAAATATTCGAGCGACCGAAAAATGTTGCAACTAGGAATAACTGCGATATAAACAAACATCGATTGACATGATTCATCATCATCACACGGAACTCAGCAAATAGCGGATTTGTTGATAAATAATCTAAATTTCCTCAAATGGAATACACAAAATAGATGAACTGGGTAATTGAATATTTAACGAAGCAATTACCGCTCCCTATCAATTTTGATGTCTGATAAACAATCAATTATTTCAATTTGGTTTTGTTCTCGATAGCTATGATCTTGTACATCAGAGTGCTTTTGATCATAATTAATGAGACAAAGTGTGAATTGAACAATTAGTGAAATACGAAATGAAAGCATACGTCGAAATTATCACATTATCAATTTTTTTGATTGGAAATGAGGCAACTCGTGAGATTTTTCTGAAAAAAGTTGGAACAATTGGTAAGTAAATTATTTTTTGTACAACTGTCATTAAAAGTGACACTTTTAATGACAGCAAACAATGTTAAAATTGATTGTTTACGTGGAAGCGTGTTAAACTCCATTTTCTTATTATGAAATCAGGTGAAAAATTTTTATTATCAATATTTAACAATAATTACTTATGAACATTAATATTAATCGTAGAACTAGAACAATTACTAACATTAATGCCCTGTGACGTTAGGGAGCTTCGCAACACATTATTAGAATCCTCAGCACCATCAGTACTTGTAGAAACCGGAAGTACAATATTGGATGATGATGATCCAAAATCTGTTGAGGTTGGGAGAATTTTTTCAGCAATGACATTTCTATATGCAATGGAATGATCAGCATAGCCCTCGGCTACCGTCGTAGACTTCCATCCACCATTTTTTTTTTTTATATCCGTAATATTTGCTCCTGATTCTGCTAGCAATGAAGAGGAGGATCTTCGAAAACAGTGTCCTGTATATTGCTTTGGTTCTGGTAGTTTGAGGAATTCGGCAACAATAGATGGAATTTTCCCAAATGTATTGATACCAACTGGATTGGCAGTGCATTTATTATTCGTGTATTTCAGGAAAAAAAGACGATGTTTGATGACAGAAGGGTGCAGTGCAAAGTACTTATGAAAATAGTCAACATACTTCCCAATAATGACTGACTTTCGTTTTTGTGTTTGGAAGTTGTATAACCAATGATTTATTTGTTATTTCGATGTCTTCCACTTATAAATTACTTAATTCTTCACGCGGTCAGGCTCCAAATAATCCGAAAATAGTTGCAACCTTAACCATCAAGTATTTCTCATCTGGTGCCTCATTTATAAACTTTTCAACTTGTTAACGAGTGAGAATTTTAAATGATTAACATTAAAATATTCACTAACATCCACACCGTTTTTAATAAGGGAGCTTGACTTTATCATTGAAAATTTGCTCCACAAAGTTGATGAACTCCATATTTTGGATTTTTTTCTGAGTATGCCAGGAAAACAGGTTCACTGAAGTTCCCTTCTACATTTTTAATGTACACCAGGCCAGGAAATTGTTATATGCGAAATCGTACTGCTGAACAGATTTTTTTAGGAAGGAGTTCCAGATTTGCTCTTCTTGCAGACTCTTCAATATCCACAGGAACAACCAAATCGTCACTTTTATTAAGAATTGGACTCTCGACAAACATATCAAGCAGTTAAAAACCCAAGACGAAAATTGGACAGGAACGAAATTCAAATTTTGTTCGTGAAATTTTTCACTCTCAAAATAAAACGTCACTTTTAACACTCATATCATAAATAACTATTTTGAAACCAACACAGTGGGAGAGTCAAAATTTCTCGATGAATTGTAATTCTCAATTCACGATGAAAAAGAAAACTTATTTGACACATTCATCGTGAAATTGTTCAACTGGCGCGAAAAGATTCATTTTTGCAGTCTCAAACCGAACGGAATATGGTCAACGAACCCTGTTATGAGAAGAACAGACTTGCTACTTTTTATGGAGTCAATGTGCTGAGCGTGAAAGCTTCTCGAAATAAAGCCCAGGAAAAATTTGAGATTAGTTCCGAAAGAAAGTTGTCAGTCGAGGGAAAACTTTTCATTTCTTTTATATTACAGCGTGGTTTTTGATGTCGGATACGGAGGCGGTACGAGATCAACTTTTCGCTCGAGATCGCGCTTTTTCCCAGTCGACAGTTTTTGTCATGCTTTGAATTCAAATCGTCTCGCCGGCATCCACATTTCACACTCCTGAAAACCCAATAGAAGTATTGTAATAAATCGAAATATTGCGGTTAATCAATAAAGATTTCCAAATTTATATTCAAGGCTTCGAATACTACTTTGTTGCTGACGGGTTTTCCTGCGTGAGAAGCAGGATCCATACGAGAAGATGAGCAGTAGAGCTGTTGATTTTCGGATCAAATTTCCCCATAAAACTCAATCAAGAAGACGAAAAATAAATTGTATATCGAGACGGTGTCACGGGACTTTTGTCTCAAGACCTGGGTGGCAGGTTGCTGAGGCAGCGTAAAATTCTAAAACACTATTTCATAATGTAATTGATTGAAGTCGTATCTATTACCATGTTATTTCTTGAATTATTCTGTATACGTCTAAATCAGGAGTGCCTTTTTCGAGATACCTCATTCCTGCAGTGAAATAAAACTAGATGTGTTTGGAATCTGCATTGACAACCCACAAGACTCCATCTGCACCAAATTTTTCTTTGAAAGCTCGGGAATACCATCAAATAAAACTTTTACGGCGCCAATAAAACCTGTTCGCACAGGCCAGGTGATACAAAGTTACCGCGGCATTTATACAGGGCATAACGACAATGTCGTTTGTATCTCTCCTCTTTATGGTCTCGAGTAACCTCCGAAGAAATCCTTGAAGTATTAGATGGGGCAACTTTCCTTTTATATTCATCCAGATGAACATGAATGTCGGAGGTAAATTTCACTCGAGAGCTCGACTTTTCATTAAGTTGGAAATGGGGCTTTCCGCGGTCCAGAACTTTTCCGTGTTATTAATACACAGAAGATGTTCTGAATGCTTGCGGTCTAACAACTTTGGACCGCGGCTCAGTCCACTGAGGGATTGACGAGTGGTTTGTTTTAACTGGGTTTTTTGAGTGGGGAAATTTGGATGGGTTAGCGGAAGGACAGGTTTAGAATTTAACCAGACACCCTTTTTTCATTTACTTTTCTGTGTCGATTCTAGAGGTTACTTGTTTGATCGAATGGTTGAGAGCTGTGACATGTAAATCATCGAAATCAATGAAGATAATGATAAATTTGCTTGCCAGTGTACGATTTTTTTATTTGGAATATTCTCAGCGAAAAAAAATAATATAAACTTGTAAATACAGGGTCACCCAAATTCCTTGAATTTGGCTGTTTCTGGCACTTCTAGGCTCGAAAGGTGAAAATGTTGAGAGGAGGTCTAGGCTCGATTTTCGTGAAAACTCCATAACTGAAAGCCGTTTCACGATATCTCCATTCGTTTTCAAGATATAACGAAATTTTGATATTTTGGCGATTTCAAAAATGTGCCATAACTTCTTAATTTACTGAAATATCTAAAAACGGCAAAAACTTTCTACAGGCACTTTTTTCATTAGCAATACGACACCGTAATCAGTTTTTTTCATCTCGTGTATAAAGGGTGAAAAAAAAACAACTTTCTTATTTTAAATGTATGAACATGACGAGTTCTGCCCAGATGAGGAAATAATAACAGTTAATGTTGAAGCAGAATAATGGGAATATTTACATTTTTAATATAACATATTTTACTCCTTCATTGTTCACAAATATTGAAAGTTACAATGTCATGACAAAATTATTCATAAATTAAATAGATCCATTCGTTAAGTTTTGTTTCTGTCGTGATATCTATATTCTATTGCAATTTTCCAATCCATTCACTTTGCAGCAACACGCTTCAAATTATCAACTAGATTTTTCTGGCTTAGCGAATATTCTTACCGAACTTTGGAAAGGAACATGCTTTTTAATCATCTACGATATTTTTCGTTATCGGCCCAGAATTTTAAGGCTGTATGCTCCTATAATTGATCGTTCGAAAATGTATCAATACAAAATGAAGATAATATACTGCTCGAATACAGATTCTCACGATGGTAATCGTATGTGATAATTGAGGACATTTTCATGTTCAAAGTGCTTTACTTTGAGAAAAATACCATTTAATTTTAAGGTTATATTCTTATTGCTATGAAGAAAGGACAGAGAATTTTAGTTACTTTTTTGTGACTAGAAATAAAGCTTCGACTGGAGTTACAAGGCCTGCTTCGATGTCAATAATTCTTGGATGGACTATATACAGGGTGGCCATTTGAAAACGAAACAGACGAGATTACAGACGAAATAAATTTTTTCGATAGAAATGCTCGGACAGGTCGATTTCTGTTTCGAGGGGGACAACTTAAGATGTAGGTTACGGACGCATAGCGCTTCAACCCTTGCTGCTACAACCCCCACCCCCAATTTTTGAATAGGGAAGATGAGGTGAGTGATACCTCATTTGAAAGGTATTTTTATACTGATTTCAGCACAGTAATTGTTTTTTCATTTTATGCATTAGTTCTCGAAATATTCTTAACTAAGTATTTGAAAATGAAGTGGTGTTTTCATGGCACTAGTAGTGTTTTTTTTGTGAAAAATCGACATCTTGATTAAAGATTTCTATGTCAGTGGATTGGAGGAAGGAAGCCACAGTCATGGTTGTTTTGAAGCTCAAAATGTCGATTTTTCACAAAAAAACACTACAAGTGCCATGAAAACACCACTTCATTTTCAAATACTTTGTTAAGAATATTTCGAGAACTAATGCATAAAATGAAAAAACAATTACTGTGCTGAAATCAGTATAAAAATACCTTTCAAATGAGGTATCACTCACCCCATCTTCCCTATTCAAAAATTGGGGGTGAGGGTTGTAGTAGCAAGGGTTGAAGCGCTATGCGTCCGTAACCTACATCTTAAGTTGTCCCCCTCGAAACAGAAATCGATCTGTCCGAGCATTTCTATCGAAAAAATTTATTTCGTCTGTAATCTCGTCTGTTTCGTTTTCAAATAGCCACCCTGTATATCATTCCAACTCGTGAATGAAGACGTTGTATTGCGAGAAGTGACTCAGCTTCTCCAGGAACAAAAACGCTGATTCCCACTCGAACAACAGAATGACTACTTCTGCACCTTCATTTCCATATTCATTAGATTTCGTTTCCACTCCAATATAAATTGTAGAACTATTTTAATTGAACCGTTCTCTCATGACTCAGGCTCAGACCACCATCTAAAATTTATTCTTGAATTGTCAAACTTAAATTGGTTCCTGAAAGTTCAACCACCGAGATAGAATTAACGTTAAAACGAGAAAATTTAGAGGAAAACTATATAACATCTCATCCTTTTCCGCTAATCCCGAACGAAGAGCGATTTTATCGTTTTGCTGAGAAAATCTGTTAACTTCATAGTATCTGTATAATTCACGCCCAAGGTTTGAGCTCTTCGGCAGTAAAGATACATCATTCAGACCATCACCTCCTCCGGAGTCGTCCCATATTTCATCGGTAAGATCAAAGTATCAGCAATTAAACCCGAACCGATCGACGTCGGCTTACGCCGATTGCTGCAGCAGGATAATCGTCCCCCGGTAGTCCATATCGGCGTCCCGACGCTTCATTGCCTACACGGTTTATCGAAGTGAGTAAGCATGTTCGGATCATTAAGTCGGCAGTGAAAGACACGGCCTGCAAATTCGACGACCGTTAAAGTCAAGCATATTGCCCAATAACATCGAGTTGATGCGTTCGCGATTAACAACCCGACTATTAGCAGTTTATGAGAACTTACTGCGCGAACATCGTTGCGTCCAGAATGCCCGAATCGAATATTTATGGGTTTGGGCCGGTTCCGCACGACGCACCGTTTTACGAGGTCGTGTGTATGGTCTTTAGCGGGTCCTCGTCAATAGGAGATCGGCATGTGTCTATCGTAGATAATGCCTACTAGTTTTATGACCGCCCACAACCCTGTATCTCCTTCTTCAGGCAGAATGACCCCAGAAACTCCCTTGTATGTCATGCTTTGGAGAAGTTACTGCTGAACTAATGGTCCTACAGTTTTAGAAAAAAGCAGAAACTTGTATTCTTCCAGGATTCAAGAGACGAATAATTCAAGAAAATAAAGGGTTTCTACAAGCTCTATGACAAACTTTGACAGATGGTAGCTGTGCTTCTTCTGAACATTTTTTTTCCTAAAACTGTAACATTCCAAGTTTGTAAATCCTAGGAAATATTATTTGAAAAAGAGAAAAGGCAAACCCTACCCTGCTCTGGTGAGCTGGCTAAAGGTAGAATTACGTTAATTTGGCTTGTGATGTGATCGTCTAGATTGGTAGAACTCTATGTTATGTCGTAGTAATTCAGATTCGTAATAACTCAGATTAGTGAAATATAGGATGGGAAATAATGAGGTGAAATAGATAAATAATTAGATTGGACATAAAGATGGAACAAAGAGCCCTTTATTCGTCCAGCACCATAGTTCGAAGAACCACAGCCTATGAAGGAAAAACGAACGAGAATCAATTGAAACTCAAAGCAAAAAACCTTCTAGCATTACAGATGATATGTTTACAATCCATAGAACAATTATTAATGAGACGAGCACTGGTGATATGTACAATATGGAGCTTCCTATACTCCGTTAAGGTTATTACTGGCACAATTGAGGTAAAAAGCAGAATCCAATACATCCAAAGTTATCCAAAGGTTATAGGCATAAAGAGTGTGTCACCTGATTATTAATGAAATTCATAAGCAGTATCCTTGTAGTTCCTAGTGTGAGAATCCTTCTTTCTAAGGGTTACGTGTGAGATCCTAGCAGTCGCGTTGGTTTGGAAATGACGATAAACTACTTATATTTCCTGATGAACGATGGCACCTTCAAAGCTTTTCTTGCTTATCGGGTACGCCGAGGCCCGAAGACGAGGCTTGGTTCACTGGGACGTTCGTTTAAAGAACACCCAGAGGAGGTCTCAAGCCACTGTTGTGGGGGATGTTCTCCTTGGCACAGATGATATAAACAGTTTATCCTAGGCCTCCAAACCAGTGATTATTGTACGTAAAATATTATCCTAAAAGCAACAACTCCAAATGCCTATACCATAGTGTCGAGTGAATAGTTAATTGTGCAGTAGGCCTTACGAACAGTATAAGAATATTCCAAATGGGTTGGTAGCAGAACAGAGTTCCACAATATTCAATAGAAATGCAATAATAAAATAGAACAAGCTTACATGAGATTAAATCCTGTGAAATGAAACATGGTTATTTAAATGGAGATCGTGTACATACCAGATAACAAAGAAGCGTCTTTAAAATATACTAAAATGGCGGATTCCTAGAAGAGGAACTCCATTTCGAAGGAACACTATTGTGAACCAGCATGAAAGTCTAAACACCAGAGACCCTCCCATTCGTTGTCGTTTCGGAGGTTAGTTTTCCTTCCACAGAATCGTATTTTTTCGATGGTCACAGAAGAACAAGTTAACTTCATGGTGGATCTTCGATATGATTAAAATCTCCTATTCATAAAGATGCGAATCTGCCTAAAGTATTGATTGAAGTCGTACTAATATTCATCATTCATAGAATTATAAAATAATATCAAATAAGTTCATTCAACGTAGTTCCACGTTTCGACAACAGCCGCTGCAAAGTTGGAAGCCATGGAGTCTGGCAACGGTGCATTTTATTTCGTTGCAGGGTAGGAAATTCAGATATGTTACAGTGTTAAAAATATTTTTAGCACTCCATCTTCTTATGATGAAATCAGATGAAAAAAATTCAGCAATTGCAAATTTTTATTATCAATATTCAACAATCATTACTTATGAACATTAATATTAATCGTAAAACTAGAACAATTACTAACATTAATGCCCTGTGATGTTAGGGAGCTTCGCAACACATTATTAGAATCCTCAGCACCATCAGTACTTGTAGAAACCGGAAGTACAATATTGGATGATGATGATCCAAAATCTGTTGAGGTTGGGAGAATTTTTTCAGCAATGACATTTCTATATGCAATGAAATGATCAACGTAACCCTCGGCTAGCGTCGTAGACTTCCATCCACCTTGTTTTTTATATCCGTAATATTTGCTCCTGATTCTGCCAGCAATGAAGCGGAGGATCTTCGAAAACAGTGTCCTGTTTATTGCTTTGGTTCTGGCAGTTTGAGGAATTCGGCAACAATAGATGGAATTTTCCCAAATGAATTGATACCAACTGTATTTGAGGAAAAAACGACGATTTTTGATGACAGAAGGGCGCAGTGCAAAGTTCTTATGAAAATAGTCAACATACTTCCCAATAATACTGAAAGAACGACTGAATTTCGTTTTTGTGTTTGGAAGTTGTATAACCAATGATTTATTTGTTATTTCGATGTCTTCCACTGATAAATTACACAATTCTTCACGCCGACAGGCTACAAATAATCCGAAAATAGTTGCAACCTCAACCATCAAGTATTTCTCATCTGGTGCCTCATTTATAAAGTGTTCAACTAGTTCACGAGTGAGAATTTTCGATTTTTGGGACGATATCCTTCAACTTTCCGTTTCAAATATGCTATTACCTCAAAATATTTACTATCATCCACACCATTTTTAATATGGGCGCTTGACATTGAAAATTTGCTCCACAAAGTTGATGAACTCCATATTTCTGATTTTTCTTCTGAGTATGTCAGGAAAACAGGTTCACTGAAGTTCCCTTCTGAATTTTTCAATTTACACAAGGCCAGGAAATTGTTATATGCAATATCGTACTGCTGAACAGTTTTGTCAGGTAGGAGTTCCAAATTTGCTCTTCTTGCAGACTCTTCAACATCCACAGGAAGAATCAAATCGTCACTTTTATTAATAATTGGACTCACGACAAACATATTAAGCAGTTTAAAACCCAAGACGAAAATTGGACAGAAACGAAATTCAACTGACAGCTTCTTTTCTCATTTGCTAGTAATCATAACGTTGGCAACATTTGACATTCACAACAACCTTTTGATTATTTGAATCAAAGATTATACTCTATAATCTTTGATTTGAATATTGAAATGCATTTTGAAGTTTATTGTCATTGCAAATTCGCCCATTCTATTATCAAAATAGGGCAGTTGTAAAAAAAACATTGAATGGTATTTGTGTTAAAAGTGATTAAACGTCACTGTTAACACTCATATCATAAATAACTATTTTTCAAATTCTTGTAACTCCTAAACAAAAACGAATCGGACCTATGTTCATAAAAAAAATGTTCGAAAAAAGCACAGTTACCTTCTGTCGCAGTTATAGAGCTTGTAGAACACTCGATCATTCTCAATTTGCTTGATACTAGTTACATTCAATATTAATAGACCCTAAAACCGAGGGTATTTGCTTTGGGGACCAACACTCTTATAGGCTTTCGACAAACCGACCCCCCATCGCCTTATTCCAACATCGGCACGCTCCCTCCATCGAGGAACCCTTTTCCCAAATTGAAACACTCCTCCAAGAAAACAGAAACCAATCTGTCGAAAGCTCCTCTTGTAATCCTCCTAGAGGCATCTCGCAAAAGGGTGAGATCTTCAAGGGGGAGATATTTCAAACGATCGATCTTCTTTTCAATACATCTCCCCTTCCATACGTTGAGCGGCATGGAAAACTGTCAAAAACATGACAGGGAATATCTTTACATATTAATGCGCGAGAATCGACACGAGAAGACTCGACTGCGTACGTCTGAGCCAGTGTGGCTTTCGGGATAGACACGCATAAATATTCATTTCGATGTGTTATGGAAATGCCGTTCCTTTGTCGGAGACGTCATCGATTTGTTTATTTATAGGCAGATC
Source organism: Adalia decempunctata (assembly GCA_951802165.1). Taxonomy (NCBI): domain Eukaryota; kingdom Metazoa; phylum Arthropoda; class Insecta; order Coleoptera; family Coccinellidae; genus Adalia; species Adalia decempunctata. The sequence goes on from OX637705.1 coordinate 594,452, forward strand.
CAGCGAGTGTGTCCCCTATTCATAACTTGCTTTCGCTGTGGATGAGGAAGGAAGCACAGTTTCGCATGTTGAAAGGACAATTGATAAGGAATTACATGCAAGTGAATCTCGAATATGAAGGTGTAACGTTTTGTTATGATGTTACGAGAAAAAATAGCCCTTTGGAGGGATTTAATGCTATGAGGCAGGTCGTGGAAATGGAATGTCACCGGTTCTTTCAACTGAACCTTTTACGAACCTGGTTCTATATAGTTTAGTGAGGCGATTCCATTGATTCCACTGTGACCTAAAGGTATTTGGAGCTCCCTCAATAGAGCTGCTTCTGCAACTACGTTGTCTACAGCTCGTCCTCCAGCTTCAGAGCTACAATGAACTACAATATCTAAAAGGGTTTCAAGGAAGTTAATTCCTCGTTCCTGCTAGAATTCTCTTGTCCAAGACAATCCTTGCGCAGGAGTGCTTCTCTTTCGCATTCTTCCTTCTCCAAAAACTCTGTCTTATAGGTGCTCTCGCCTGTAGCCTGTATCACAGAAAGGTTCTAGGGCAGAAAGTGGCGTTCGTTTTCCCTTTCTGGCCTGTCTTTTGTCCTCTTTATTTCACAGTGACCAGGAATCCAGATCGAAGAGACCTTGTTGTTCTTGCCTACTTCATTAAGTTTCCTTTGGCACTCCCAAACCAGCTTTGATAGCAACTTGTCTATCAGAAAGGATCGCTATGACACACCCTTGATAGTTTCTTTCCTGGTTTTTGTCCACACATCTTCAAATTGCACGGATTTCTGCCTGAAAACATTCGAGTATGAGCCTAACGATAGTGCACACTTGGTTCTTGCTCTTGTATATTACAGTGCCAGCCTCTATCTATGGCTGTAGAATCGCTCGTTTACCATTTAATGGTATTTAAGGACTGAACGAGAATTTATAGTGAAACTTTTTCAAAATAATCAAAAATGGAGCTTCAAAAGAATCCCAAAAGAGGCTCGCATTCGTCCGGAAACGGTATCAAGAGTTGTTAAGCGCTTCAACGAAGATCTTACAATTAACCGCAAGGAAGGAACCGGGAGGAAAAAGGGGTTTCATAGCCGAAAAAAAGTGAAGAAAGCCATCAGCCTTTTTCAAAAGAATTCTAACCTTTCAGGACGGAAAGTGGCCCAAATAGTGGGTTGTTCGCAGTTAACCGTTCAGAAAATTAAGTCGAGTTGTGGGCTTAGAACATACAAAGTGCCAGACAGGAACGCTGTGAAGAATCGAGAAGCGAAATCAAGAGCAAAGAAATTCAAAAAAGATTTCTTGAAGATTTTTTCCTGTTGCGTGATGGACGACGAAACCTATGTCTTGGCTGATTTCTCGCAACTTCCTGGTCAGGAATTTTATACTGCAGATTCTCGTGGAAATGTTGACGAACAATTTCGCGTAAAGAGACAAGCGAAGTTTCCTGAAAAATTCCTGGTATGGCAAGCAATTTGCACTTGTGGGAAAAGGAGCAAATTTTTCGTTGGCCAAGGCTCTGTTGACTCGAAGATATACATCGAGGAATGCTTGAAGAAGCAACTTTTACCATTTTCACGTGAGCACGATGTGTCAACAATCTTTTGGCCAGATTTAGCTTCATGCCACTACAGCAAGGCCACCAAGGAATGGTACGAAGCTAATGAGATGGTTTTTGTCCCCAAAGAGGCCAATCCATCAAATTGCCCAGAACTCAGGCCAATCGAAAGATATATATATATATATATTCTTTTGAAAGAGAGAATTACATACTGTTTTGTAATATCAAACAATATATGGCATATGGCACGTGTGAAGAAATGGCGACAAGGAACAGATTGTATAAAAGAATAAAATCTGTTTCTCGCTCCAAATCTGAGTGTTAGCAGAGGGAATGTAAACGGGGTACCATACAATTCTGCGTATGATACACGAGAACAGATAAAAACCTCTGAAAAAACTCTGTCTCCCCGTGTATGTGTGGTGATACTGAATTTGTTCAAAAAATATGCTGCTATCCATGTTACAGAGCTCCTTGTGCTTGAAAACATGCCTTTTCATCGAACTGGAGGCAAATATCTTGAAATTATATCTGTAACAAGAAAAAAAAAAAAAAAAAAAAAAAGAAGATATTGGGCCCTGATAAGAAGAGATTTGAAGAAGACTAAGAAATCAACGAAAACATTAGCGGAATTCAAGCAAAAGTGGAAGACAGCATCCCAGAAAGTGACTGAGAACACTATAAGAAACATGATGGGAAGAATTCCGGAAAAAATCCAAGAATTTTGTAAAAAATAGTTTTGGTTTTTTTATTGTAAGAACAGTGTTCATAAGAATTAGAAGATGATTCGAAAATGAGTTTGATTTTCGAAATCGGTCCAGTGGTTCAAAAGATATAAGCGTTTTTGTGATAGCGAATTTATTATCGTTCAGTCCTTACTTTGAAATTTTGGGAACTGTATTCTTTTTCGGATGCAATTGTAAAAATGCAATGATGGAAGCCCTACTTACCTTCTGTACAAAGGGTTTTAGATAGATAGAATAGGAACTGAGGGAATATGGAGGAAAACCCAGTTGTCTCATAGGAAACAACCCTTCTAGGAGCCAAATAGATCACAAGTGAGCTCGTTACGGCGACAAACGAACGAAATTCTGGATCATCCCGCCCCATTGACGAACCCCAGTCTTCGAGATTTCGAGGATTGTTCGACCGTCCCACTAAAAATTCATGAATTCGAAACACTCTCTTCATTCAGCGCCTAATTCTGATTGAAAAGCGAGTACACACACAGTCGTGGGTACGGCGGTGTCGAACCTACGCGAAATTCAATTTTCTATCCGAGCATAACGAGTGGAAACTGCCGGGAATCACGACATCGTCGCGGGAAAATCGATAGACTGGAGACGTTGCGGGCCTCGGGAAAACGCGAACGAACTGGGAAAACGCGTTCGCGGAAAAGTTCGCGTAGCGAGTTGTGCTAGCGTGTCGTTCGTTTCAATTAAGGATGATTCACACTATCAGACATGCAACGACACGGCAAGGACAGACAAAGACCCGATAGTTGCGGCAGCAATTCACATTATACGATAGGTATTCGACATCTCGACGGGTTGTTTGTAATGAATTAGTTTTTGCTAAACAAAATTAGAAGCGTAGTGCTACAAAGTGAGCAACGCACCGTGTCATGTTCAGAAATTTTACCAATAAAGATCTAGCCATAATGGCTGTATTGCTTGATGAAGATGACGAAGCCGTAAAGAAGAAACAAAAACGATTATGGGTGCATAAAATGTTACAAAAACGTAAAACTGAAGGAGAATATCATACTTTATATAAAGAACTGGTAGAGGACGAAAGAAAATTTCTGTTGTTGTCACTATACTTATTATGTGACATGTCATACAGTTCCGGATATTCACGAACAAATTCAATTAACTTTTCATTATCCATTTTGTAATACAAATACAAATCCTCAAACTTCACTGAAGTATCGCGAAAATCCAAATAAACTGTCCACACTCTCCAGCAAGTACGCGTCACGTACAGGCACAGACACGAAAAACATTCTTGCCAAGAATATCGGTCCGCTCCGTCGCTGCCTTTACGTGTCGTTGCTGCGTCGTTGTCGGTGAGTGTGTACATCAGTATTTATTCATCTAGAAAGAATGGTTTGTCGTGTCTTTGTCGGTCCGTGCCGTGTCGTTGCATGTATGATAATGTGAATCATCCTTTAAACGTAGTTTTAGCGGACGACTCAATTGAAAGACGCCTCTGATGGGCCTTGAAATTTGTTCGAAGACGGTAGTTCGATGTCAAGTTCAACTTCGGGCACTGTTTGAAATTTCATATCAGGCGAATTTCATATTGTGTTGGGGACTGAACCAGGAGTTCTGTCGATCTAAAGACGACTCAGGTTGGATGCTGCGACAAGTCTAATACACCGACTATGGATTAGCGATAATATTACTGAAGTATAGCTTGAACCTGCTGTTTCTATACTGCTCCACAAGACTTAGGGATATCGTATTCAATCGTCTTTAAAAGTATGTAATCTTCGAGAAAATCGCTGTAAAATCATTTAAAACTCAATAACAACTTGAATCGATCCAATAAAAATCAGTATGAGACATTTTGGTCGCCTTTTTTCCGAAGTTTGGTTCTTTGCATATGCTTCATGAATGTTCTTATTTTGAAATGAAGTCAGTTTATCAACGGCTTCGATTTGAAACGAGTTTTCTGAAAATGCCAAGACGTGAATTAACAAACGCTGAGGCTAATAGGGCTATCGGAATGCTACAGGGTGGCCTAACTAAGGTTGTTGTAGCGGAAAGGCTCCAAGTCAGCCAAAGTGTGATATCTCGACTTTGGAATAGATTCAGGAAGACAGGTTCCGTCTTGGAAACACCAAGGCTTGGTGGGCGACGAAAAACAACACATGCTCATGATCGTTTCATCGCCGTTTCGGCGAGAAGAAACCCTACATCTACGTGTAGAATGATACGAAATACTCTTCAAAATGCAGATGGGGTCCAAGTTTCCATCGAAACCATCAAACGACGTTTGAGAGAGGTGAATCTAGGTTCTAGACGTCCATTAAGAGGAGTTCCATTAACACGTGACCATAAGCGTCAAAGACTGGAATGGGCAAGGCAAAGTATCAATTGGAACGATCAATGGCGTAGTGTCCTTTTCACTGATGAATCCAGATATAGACGATTTTCAGATTCTCGAAGAATAAGGGTATGGACAATCCCACGCATACCCCGTAATCGTCGCTATGTACAAGAAGCCCATCCATTCCGAGGGGTTAGTGTTATGGTATGGGCCGGGATATGTTTCAACGGGCGCACAGATCTACACATTTGTCCTAGGAATATGACCGCCTTACAATATAGGGAGCATGGCATTGACAATGTTGTGCCAAATTTTCACGCTGTTATTGGTGAAACTTTTCAATTTGTAGTCGATAACGCTAGACCGCACCGTGCAGCCATAGTTGAGAATGAGAGCGAGGAGCTTGGTATTCCACATTTACCAATACCTTCGCACTCACCAGATTTGAATTGCATAGAACATGCATGAGATATGCTCCAAAGAAGATTAGATAATCATCAACCTACCCCAGAATCCTTAAATGATCTGAGAGATCTTCTGCCTCGTTTATGGAACCAAATTCCTCAAGATATGTTCAACATCCTCGTGTGTAGTATGCAAAGAAGATGTCAAGCTGTTATTGATGCCCGTGGAGGCCATACATTGTATTGATAGTCTTAAAATGCTTGAATTCTCTGGGAATAAAATTTCGTTATTTTACTCGATTTTTCTTAACTACCCTGTATACGCTGAATACCTACAGGCTAAAATTAATTTGCAACTTGAAATCATATCAATATGAATTTTTATACCAAAAATCTTATTTTAACTTAATTTTCTTGCAATTTAAGTCAATATCCCTAACTCATGTGGAACAGTTTAATTTCTCATTAGCGCGATAAACTGTTTATCCCGTTACAATTTCACAGATTTTCATATCAAAATTTCGATTTGATTGGGTCCACTAAGGTCATAACCTTGAAAATTATCGAGAAACACTATTTTTTGGATCATCTCCAGTTTCTTCATCTTAATACACTTTTCTCTTCACAAGTGTCACAATTTCCGAAAAATTTCAGCGGAATCGGGTTACGATAATGGCGTGGATCCCCGTCAGATCCTTATACACCGAAATATGATATCTGAGCGACAGACACAATATTCCCCCAAATTGAATGTTGGCGCATGACACCCCCAGCCTCCAAGCACCCCTAAGGCGCGTTTTCCACGTGATTTATGCGCATATGAATGAATTCGCGAGTCCCGAATTTACTGCCTGGGCCGCATTATGCGGGCTAAAGCGGCCCAAACACGTCGAGGTCTTCTGCGCGTTAGGATCGGACAAACCCGATCGTGTGTGGGGAGTAGATGGAAATAAATCACGAATTTGAACGATTTCTGTGCTTGATTTTTCTTTCTTTATGTTATTAAGGGTCTTTGTAGATGACCTGTAACGTCCTAGTGGTCGTAGACAGCGTAGAAAATGGCGAGTTGGAATAATATACACTGCGCAAAAAAATTAACGCACATTATGAAAATCTCAAATTTATTCTACAAATGGAGGTGTTCTCAATGATAATTATTTTTATCAGAATTATGCATGCATATGTTATCCACTTTCAACGTTTTTCTTCAATACAGATATTTTCTCCCAGCAGGAATAAAAAAAGATGATATCAGATTTTGAATGTATTGGCTCCATTCTAAAATCAGTTGTTCTCGATCAATTCTAGTGATCAATAGTTTTTCTTTAGTTTGATTTCCTACACTCGATCGCTATGCAACGCGAAACACGCAATTTGACCCAAGAGGAATGTGCCCAAGCGGTAGTTTTGCGAGAAGAAGGGTGGACATACACAAGAATTGCAGAAAGGTTTGGAGTTTCCCATACAAGTGTGTCCAGAATGTTGCAGCGATTCAGGGAGACAGGTATGAATGTCCGAAGACCAGGACAGGGTAGACCACGGGTAACAACTGCCATTCAAGAACGTTACTTGAGAGTTTCTTCGTTGAGACAACGGTTTGCAACCGCTCGCCTCCTTCAAAGCTTGAGCGAACCCATGAGGTGCAAATTAGCATTCAGACAATAAGAAATAGCCTCAGAGAATATGATTTAAGGCCTAGTGTCGCGGCAAGAGGCCCAGCTCTTACCCCAGCCCATCGAAGGGCGCGTTTGGATTTTGCGAGAGAGCATATCCATTGGGAAGAGGCCGATTGGGAAAGAGTTCTCTTCACAGATGAGTCTAGATTCTGCCTTTACCATTGCGATCGACTTTTCCTTGTATACAGACGTCCACATGAAAGATATGCTCATTTCCTGAATACTACTGGTTTCGGGGGAGGATCGATTATGGTATGGGGTGGAATATCTTTGACTGCTCGCACAGATCTAGTGCCATTTGCCCCAAACATTGGTGAAAATTTTATTTTTATGGACGATAATGCCAGACCCCATCGTGCGAGCATCGTTCAGGAGTACCTTGAAGAGGTTGAAGTCTCTCGAATGGAATGGCCAGCAAGAAGTCTAGATCTCAATCCGATTGAGCAGGTTTGGGAGAACCTCAATAGAAGGCTGAGAAGTTCAGAAAATCATCCAGCTACTCTTAATGACTTAGGAATCCAACTCGGAGAAATCTGGGAAGGATTAGATCAGAACATTTTAAGATCACTCATTTTGAGTATGAACCTTCGTTGCCGAGCTGTAATTAACGCAAGGGGTGGAAATACCAAGTATTAAATCACTTATCAGCATTTCAGTATTTTGAAAATTGTTCATTTCTCTTCTTTCACATAAGATTCGGTGAAATCCTGAATTTTTCTTCCATTTAATGTGAATTGTTTCGTTCAAAACCTTCCCGAGAGAACATAAAAAATAAGTTATTAAGTCAATGTAGAGTTAACTTTCATTAAAATTGAGATTTTCAGAATGTGCGTTAATTTTTTTGCGCAGTGCATAAGGAATTTCTGTGTCCTTACTAGTCATAACGTATAAAAAATAAATTATAAATTCAATGTAGAGTTAACTTTCATTAAAATTGAGATTTTCAGAATGTGCGTTAATTTTTTTGCGCAGTGTATTTCGAAAGCCTCTGTGACCCTATAGTGATGTTGAATGGTAGTTGTTGAGAAATTTGAGCCGTCAAAATAAGATACTGAGGCGGTAGTCCGGTGCAAACCTGCTAGTGTGTGAGGCCCTTTAACCGCTCCGTTTTCACGCAAGGCAATCCGTTGTCAAATATTTATGTTTAGTCGTTTCGAAGAACGAAAGGTACTCGCGGATGATGTCCATGTACCCCGTGAATATTTCATGAAGTAAATATCTCCGTAGCAGGCTAACGTCGTAAATTCGGTATACTCGTATAGGGTATATTTACCATTGAAATTGTCCGTACCCTAGACGAGAGCTGTACCTTCTGGATATTTCAGACATTGTAAGATGGTAATGTGGAAGGTATTTCCTTTTGAGAAGTGGAGATCGGAAAGAAAAGGATTGGGCTCTCAAATTTAAATACTAGCTCGTGATCTCAGCGTACCTTTGATTAAAGAGAAAATCAACAATCTGGCTTCGTCTTCTTGAAAGTTCTGTGAAATATCACAGAAGATGGGTTAGGTTAGGTCATTATTATTATTATTAATAACACAATGAGAGTTGAGGTGAATACCAATAAACTCGAATAAGCTAACATTAAAAAAAAAAAAATTCAATGTACACCTCCCCAAAATAAAGTGAATGAATACAAAAAAAAAAGAATCTTAACATTTCAAACATAGGTAGGCACAACATGATAAAACAAATTCAGCAGCAACAACAGCCATTATTTCCTCATCATCGAAGTCGTCTTAGTCTGTCCAACCCATTCTTAAAGCTGTTGGTGGTAGAGCTATTGACCACGGGACTCGGAAGACTATTCCAGGATGGGAACACTCTATTTGGAAGGAACAACTGCCTTGGAATGGTCCGGAAATTCTCCTGAAAATTGTCCTGAAAATTAATGAGGTTAATGGAGTTCGATTTGTTTAGTGAAAAAACAATTTTTTTATGAGATATTTTTGTGATATCCAGGAAAATATAAGCAAGTTATTAGTGTTTGCAAACTAATCTTCAGGAAAATCGAAAAATGAACTCATTCTGGTGGGAGAAATATGGCTTTTCAATCGCAGACATAATCCGACAAAACTAAGTGATTTTGTTAGGAAATCAGGCACGCATTTGGCCCAATTTTTTTTCAAATGGCTATATCTTCTAAACAGAGCCGAATTCGTCGAAAGGGAAAATGGCCTCAAGAATCTATAGTTAAAATATTCAGCTCGATTTTGGGAGAATGACTATTGAGGATTAAGTTAGACTCACTAATGAAGAATTCGTCATTTTATCTGGCGATAAGTCCTATTTAAGCTTCCTTTGTTTTGTCCTGTCTAATGTTTTCATTATCCTGTTTTGTTGAATATAATTTTCATCGAAACTCTTTAATCGGGAAGCCATCGAAGGACTTTTTAACTTCGAAGGTTTTCATCAACAACCTCTAGTCGATGTGCTGCTCACAAGAATAAATGAGCTTTTATAACCGCGTGGTAGGTAATAAACTTTTTCCCGGGCCGTGAATTAGAAGTGACAAAAGTGCCGTTTAGAGAGCGGTTGAAAATGACAAACGGTGTTGTTAGTATCAAGCGAAAACAGGTAGGAGTGCTCGGAATTCAAATTAGGTGTATATATTATGATTCATCTGCGCTTGATGGGGAATTAAAGGTGATTTAGGGCCCTATATGAAGCGTCATCCAGAAATATCTCAATTTCATGCAAATCTTCACGAAGTTTCGCGGGCAATTCGCACAGATACGGGAACTTCGGGAATATGATAAGGGAGCATTTCAGTCTTCGCTCACTCGATCGAGGAAAATATCGTTCGCTACAAACGCATAAATCTGTGGAAAAGTTTGCGCCGAAAATGAAACATCGAGATCTTGGATCTATGTAGTAGGTACGAGGATGTATTGATATCTAGTTAGCCTGGGTTCCATGCATAAACAGAATATTGCGATACCATATCAACGAACAATAACTTATTAGAAGTGTCAGTGTAGAGTTCGACGTCAAAAAAGTAAACCAGAGTTACGCAATAAATTAAAAAGAAAAGATGTCCACCGAAATTGTAAAAATCGAAAAATTGGAGTATCGAGCCATCATCAAGTACCTGTATTTAAAAGGGTTAAGAGGTAAGCAGATTTACGAAGATATGCTTAGTACCCTTGGTGATCAATGTCCTTCGTATGCGACCGAGAAAAATTGGACTGCAAGCTTCGAAAGAGGTAAATTTTCTATTGAAGATGATGACCGATCGGGAAGGCCAGTTTCTGTGTCAGTCCCCGAAAATATCGATGCAGTTCATGACATGGTTTTATCAGACCGTCGAATTGGGCTAAAACGGATTACTGAAGCACTGCAGATTTCATACGAACGCGTTCATCATAAAGTTCACGCCAATTTGGACATGAGCAAAATTTCTGCAAAATGGATCCCTAAACGTTTGAATGTTGACCAAAAGCGTGCAAGGGTAGAAGTATCGCGTTCGATCTGTGCTCGATTTGAAAACGATGTAGACTTCTTAAACCGAATTAATACTATGGATGAGATTTGGGTACATTTCTACGATCCAGAAACAAAGCAACCATCGATGGACTGGCGACACTCTGGTTCTCCAAGACCTAAGAAGTTTCGTGTCCAAAAATCTGCTGGAAGAGTTCTTGCTTCAGTTTTTTGGGATTGCCATGGAGTAATAATGATAGATTTTCTGGATAAGGGTAAAACAATAACTGGAGATTACTATTCGACATTACTGCCCACTCTACGGAAAAAAATCAAAGAGAAAAGACGCGGAAAGCTATCCAAAGACATTTTGTTTTCATAGGACAACGCCCCAGTACACAAATCTCATGTTGCCATGCAAAAAATTCGTGATTTAGGGTTAGAATGACTACACCTTTCACAGTTGTAATTCAGAAATTCAAAGTTGAATTTCAGAAAAGGGAACATGTATTTCAGAATAGCAATATGTAATTGAGAAAACAGAAATTGAATTTCAGAATAGTTAATTCAATTTCAGAAAAACGAAATTGAAATTCAGAATAGGAAGTTGTAATTCAGAAAAACAAAGTTGTAATTCAGAATAGTGAATTGAAATTCAGAAATGGCAAATTCAATTTCAGAAAAGGAAAATTGTATTTCAGAAGATATCAATTCAATTTCAGAAAATGTAATATGTAATTCAGAATAGTATCGAGCTCGGTATCAAGTGATGCAACATAGGAATCTAGGACAATGTGGCATCGAACTTGTCTTGAGTATTTCGTATTTTCAAATTTGTTTTTTCCTGTTTTCGGTTTTGACTGTATATACCTTCATGTTATTCTTGGAAATAAAGTTATTGTTATTATATTTCTTACTTCTATGAAGGTATCTAAGTATTTTGAGAGTCGAAAATGACCTCAAGAATTATTATTAATATTTTTCGCCACCCATTTTAAATGGAATCATGTCTCTATTTGAATTACATACAAAATATTAGAGAAAGTAGTTTGGGTACCAAGCAATTGAATTACAATTTCTTCTTTCTGAATTACAATTTCGTTTTTCTGAATTAAAATTTCCCATTTCTGAATTTCAAATCACCAATTCTGAATTACAATTTATATTTTCTGAAATTCAAATTACCCTTTCTGAATGACATATCACTATTCTGAAATTCAAATTACCGTTTCTGAATTACATATCACTATTCTGAATTACAATTTCCATTTTCTGAAATTCAATTTGCTTTTCTGAATTACATTTTACGTTTTCTGAATTACAATCGGAAAAGGTGTAGAACACCCCCCTAATTCACCAGATTTGGCTCCGTCCGACTATCATCTCTTTCCTCAACTGAAAAAAAGTTTAAAAGTTCGTAAATTTTCTTCCAACGAGGGGGTAATAAAAGCTGTGGAGGACTGGTTTGCAGAGCAAGAAGATACATTTTTTTTGAAAGGTCTAGAGACGTTGCAGGTTCGCTGTAATAAATGTATTCAGTTAAGAGGAGAATATGTTGAGTAATAAAATATTTTGACATTGAAATTTTGTTTAGTTCTATAGTAGGCTAAGCATTTTCAATATGTCCTCTTACATTCATTCCGGACTTTGTTATATTCTGGCGTTTTTATCATTTAATAGGTTACATGCGATTCTGAATTTCGCCAATAACAGGGCAGTTAAGCCGTACATCCGAAAGGAACGGCAGTATATCCCCAAACTTCATGGCGATTTATAACCGTTTCAATTTTATCACCATCGCAACATTATATAAAGTTTATCTTTATGGACTCCATTTACGTGGAGTGTAGAATAAATCCGTATTTTATAGGGAACGCAGCGGTCACATTTTGATTTGTTCAACGGCACTTTCTGTGTTTAGGTGGAACAACGTCGAAACCTATTAGTTGAACCCTTCCTAGTTCAAATATGCAGACGCACAAGGGCCTAAACTGCGGCATGTTCTTGTACCGTGTAAACGATAATACACTTTGGAGAGACGGCTAAAGTACAACCTCACGATTATGCAGGGTTTGTAATCGCTGCACTTGTAATTCCCGCACAGAAGGTCTTCGCCATGACCTCTCATTGTGGGTATCTTCATAATAGGAGAGACTGCAACAAGGATATCCCTCGCTTCGTTAACCAAACTGTGGGGGATGGTAATCGTAGATGACGTTGGAGATGTGGAGAATGGAAAACAGCTGCATAAAGCTATTGAAGATAGAAAATAAAATACTGCTGATGAATTTGTAACATATCTGAATTTCCTACCCTGCAATGAAATAAAATGCACCGTGGCCAGACTCCATGGCTTCCAACTTTGCAACGTCTATTGTCGAAACGTGGAACTACGTTGAACGAACTTATTTGATATTATTTTATAATTCAATGAATGATGAATATTAGTACGACTTCAAGCAATACTTTAGGTAATTCGCATCTTTATAAATAGGAGATTTTTTAATCATATCGAAGATCCACCATAAAGTAAACTTGTCCTTCTGTGACCATCGAAGAAATACGATTCTGTGGAAGAAAAACTAACCTCCGAAACGACAACGAATGAAAGGGCTCTTTTTTTACTTCACTTTCACTCGGCTGCTGTCTGTTTTCACTTTCATAATCGGGTTCACAATAGTGTTCCTTCGAAATGGAGTTCCTCTTCTAGGAATCCGCCATTTTAGTATATTTTAAAGACGCTTCTTTGTTATCTGGTATGTACATTTAAATAACTTTGTTTCATTTCACAGGATTTAATCTCATGTAAGCTTATTCTATCTGATTATTGCATTTCTATTGAATATTGTGGAACTCTGTTCTGCTACCAACCCATTTGGAATATTCTTATACTGTTCGTAAGGTCTACTGCACATTCAACTATTCACTCGACACTATGGTATAGGCATTTGGAGTTGTTGCTTTTAGTATAATATTTCACGTACAATAATCAATGGTTTGGAGGCCTAGGGTTAACTGTTTATATCGCCTGTGCTAAGGAAAACATCCCCCACAACAGTGGCTTGAGACTTCCTCTGGGAGTTCTTTAAACGAACGTCCCCAGTAAACCAAGCCTCGTCTTCGGGCTTCGGCGTACCGGATAAGCAAGGAAAGCTTTGAAGGTGCCATCGTTCATCAGTTAACAGGAAATATAAAGAAACCAACGCGACTGCTAGGATCTCACACATAACACTTGGAAGGAGGGATTCTCACACTAGGAACTACAAGGATACTGCTTATGAATTTCATTAATAATCAGGTGACACACTCTATATGCCTATAACCTTTTGGATGTATTGGATTCTGCTTTTTATCACAATTGTGCCAGTAATAACCTTACCGGAGTATAGGAAGCTCCATATTGTACATATCACCAGTGCTTGTCTTATTAATAATTGTTCTATGGATTGTAAACATATCATCTGTAATGCTAGAAGGTTTTTGCTTTGAGTTTCAATTGATTCTCGTTCGTTTTTCCTTCATATAGCTGTGGTTCTTCGAACTATGGCGCTGAACGAATAAAGGCTCTTGTTCCATCTTTATGTCCAATCTAGTGTATTATTTATCTATTTTACCCCATTATTTTCCATCCTATATTTCACTTATCTGAGTTATTACGAATCTGAATTACTACGACATAACATAGAGTTCTACAAATCTAGACGATCACATCACAAGCCAAAAATATAAGTATAAAACTCCCTTTAACGTAATTCTACCCTCAGCTCTTCAGAGGAGGGTTGCCCCTTTTCTCTTTTTCATAATGTTCTTAGGATTTACAAACTTGGAATCTTACAAATTGAACAAAGAGTGTTAGAGTAGGGACAAAGAATCATTAAAAAGACATATGGTTAATAGTGTTTGTTGTTAGGCAGACATCTCCAAATTTGGGGTCTTGCTGAAGATCATATCTGTATTCAGATTTCAATGCAGCCAAAGCGGAAAGTCAAACAGAGATAACAATTTGGAAGAAGCAAAAGAATCCTGGGGTGAATGGGAGTTTTCTCCCCATTCCTCAGAAACTACTACACTCTTCAGTTTTTGATGAGCCAATTTTCTTTTTATGCTTCTTACGTCGACAATGTACATACTGTGAGTTAGTGACGAGTCATATCTTAGCCTTTCCGAGATTCCAATATTTCTTGGTCTTTACTCTTTGGAATTATCCATTCTTGGAAGATTCCTCCAGAGCGTTTCTTTTTCTCTCTCTTGTAGCTGCATTTGCCTATACCTAAGAAAAAATCTGGGCCTGTAAGTAGCGTTTGTATTCCCTCTCTAGCTAGGATGTTGGTCTCTTTGTTTCCTTTGATTGACCAAGAACCCAGACTAAAGAGATCTTGCTGTTCTTGCATACTTCATTAAGTTCCTTTGGCACTCCCATATCAGCTTTGTGTCGATGACAGAAGAGTTTGAGCTTCGATAGCAGCTTGACTATCAGACTGAATCACTATGTCACACCCTTGATAGTTTCTATTCAGGTTTATGTTTACGCATCTTCGATTGCAAGAACTCCTGCCTGAAAAAACACCGAACCTATGCTTTCTATTGAGTTATTGAAAATATTCTGCTCAATGTCTTGCCAAAGTTGTGGCAAAAGATCTCCGAGTTGTTGAAGCTTTTTTGGCTGTGGTCTGTAGCCATCAAGGGTTTTTTGTAATTGGTGCCAAGCGTTTTCGATTGGATTTAGGTCGGAGGGGCTGGGAGGTCATGCTAGATGTGGAATACCCTGTCTTCAGTGTCTTCTCTATCAGATATCATATACTGCCAAATTTCTTTTGGAAATTTGACTCATGTCTTCCGAACTATCTTAGATTCGGGACGATTTCTACTTGTAACTGTCGACGAACAGTTCAGAATTATTGACATCTCGGGGCTTTGAAGAATCGAAATTATGTTGCATGGTAATAGCCTATTCCGTAATATTTTGAGTTGCAGAATTCAGGTTGGTGTTGGAAATAACAATGACGTTTTGTTCTATCATTAATATTCGAACAAATTTGGCAAATAATAGGGCAACTGAAACATCTTTGGACTGAGGCTCTTGAAGAATGTAAACTCCATTCACTTTTATTTAATCACATAGGAGGTCATGGTTTCGTTTTCAGGAGTTGGTGTCCCTGATGGAAAGCACAGAACATATGATGAAAAGTCAGTGCGCGCACAGAAAATGTCGTTAATGACAAAACGACGTTGCCAGTTTCTTTGTTTACATCAAAGTAAAAGTATCAAAGATATTCCACATTTTGTTAGGTTTACAAATTGTTCGCAGATTTTTGGTATTTAATCGATATTTGCAGGTGAGTTTTTCGTCGAATATCCAAGATTAACGTATGTTTATTGTTTTAGCACCAATTTGGAGCGTGAGGACGATTTTCGAAACCAGGACGAATGTTTACATTTCGAGGTTGAAGGGGTACACAGAATTTCGTTGAAAAAGCTGTTATTTGGACAGATGTCGCCGTAAATAGATCGGATGGAGCCTCGAGAGGTCGATTAGGATGATATTTTTCAGGTTTTCAAAGAAATTTGGCGCTATCTGTGCAGATTTGCAAAAGTTAGGTACCTCACTAATGAGGTGGAACTTAGACCTAATTCTCCTATAAGAAACGCATTTCAAAGGTCGAGATGGTGAAAAATGTATTTTTTAGATGTGAGATGTTAGTTTTATATCCCAACATTGATTTTAAGAAAGTTATCAACAAAATAAAATTGACATTATTCTTGATTCTTGTAATTACCCATCAATTCATCTCATATCTTTGGGTTGATTTTTTTTAATGAATTCTTGATTAGAATCAACAATTGATGTCGTCAAGTCTTGAACTCTCAGTTCAAGAGGATAATAAACATTAAATCTTCACAAGCATGCACATGAAAATTATGTGAAAGCAATGCAATTTCTTCCATGGCGAAAAATAATTTATTTCAACAGTGATCTTTTGTACTTTTCATGCAAATAACTAGAAAATGAACCCTTTCTATCAATTCATATAAACGTTAATTATTTTCGTCCATCACATCTTTTCCAATTCATTCATTTTCGGAATAAATTCACATTCTGAGAAATACGCTAAGAATGTAGAAAGGGCAACATAGTGGTGACTTGGAACATAAAGATATTTTGAAAAACGTCATCACTTCGATACAGAGTGGAATGTGTCTCCAAGGCCAGAGTTGTGATTTTATAATTGTGAATGGAGTATACAGCTAATAAATGAAAAGCCTGCACAGGGCAAGTAGAAAAAGAAATAAGAGAAGATTAGTCAAAATATATGGGATGTTATGATATTGCTGACATAGAGCCTTCAATTATGAATATGACGAGCTCTGCCCAGATGAGGAAATAATAACAGTGAACGTTGGAGGAATATTTACATTTTTAATATTACATATTTAACTCCCTCATTGTTCACAAACATGGAAAGTTGCAATGTATGACAAAATTCTTCATAATTATATTAAATAGATCCTTTCGTTAAGTTTTGTTCCTGCCTTGATATGTATAACAATTTTTCAATTCATTCACTTTTCAGCAACACGCTTCAAATTATCAACTAGATCTTTCTGGTTTAGCGAATATTAGTATTGAACTTTGGAAAGGAACATGCTTTTTAATCATCCACGATAATTTTCGTTATCGGACCAGAATTTCCTGGCTGTATGCTCCTATAATTGATCGTTCGAAAATGTATCAATAAGAGATGAAAATAATATACTGCTGGTATACAGATTCACACGATGGTGATCGGATGTGAAAATTGAGGATATTTTTATGTTCAAAGTGCCTTACTTTGAAAAAATACCATTTAATCTCAAGGTTATAATCATATATTTATTGCTATGATGAAAGCGCAGAAAATATCCAGTTACTTTTTTGTAACTAGAAATAAAGCTGCGACTGGACTTCCAAGGCCTGCTTTAATGTCAATAATTCTTGAATGAACAATACAAGCTAACATCTTCGAAAGACCCTTTTTAAAAAACGCGGTATATCTGAGAGGAAAATTGCCCGAAATAAAAATGGCGGTTTCTTCCCTCGGGACACACGTCCAACTTCCAACCCGATCCTGCCACAGAGTCGGGCTTTCTCTTCGTGTGTCAGCCTGAATCCGCCAAAGGATGAAATATTCCGCCATATTAAAAAAGTTGCCGCTCGGCACAAAGAAATCCTACATCGCGACAGTTTTATCTGGAACGAAACCAACTAAAGGAGAACTTGTTATTCGGATCCCCCTGTCTTGTCCGACGCTGGGAGGGACGTAAAAACGTCGGGGGTTTCGATAAAAAGCTCTGCCGAAATTGGGGTCGAGATATTTTACACTCTGCGTTGTCGGAGGATCGGAGTATTCTAGAGGGATGGATTTTCTGCTCTTAAGAGGTGGTTACTTGTTGAACCTCCTGTTTATGTTAGTTGGGGGGTTTGTTCTGTTTGGGGGAGAAGGAGGATTGACGGGGAAACCTTGCTATTGAGCTGGTAAGATTCGTGCTCTCTCCTGCTGGTATGGAGTAGCCGTCAATGAAAATGGACAATCCTTTTGGTAATCTTTCCTTCACAAAAAAAATCATTAATCCTTCTCTGGTGCAGGCAGATCTGTAGATGAACCAGCGTTCAGAGGCGGCTTTCCACCAATCAAGGGGTGTTATTACTTAAAGAAAGGAAAAGATGTTATTAAAATTTTGAAGATCTTTACCCGTGAAGGGAGTAAGTGTGGAAATGGCCCAACGCACTAGGGTCAGGACTTAGTGTTTACTAATTCTCCAGGGAGAGGGATGGTGAATGAAATTCGAAAATAAACTTTATACAGGGTGAGTCTTTGACTTGAACATATATTCTAACTGTAGATTCTTGATGCTAAAGGAAACCTTTTTTTAATTTTCCATTTTTCCGAATTCGGCTCTGTTAAAGAGATATAGCCATTTGAAAAAAAAATAGTGCTGAATACGTGCCTGATATTATTCTCTACAAACACATCAGAGTTCATATTTTTCGATTGAAATTTATGTGATTATTAGATATTCTGGGTGATACATTTAAAAAATACTCAAGCACTAACCTTATTTAATGAGAATGTTATAAACACGATATTTCCTAAAAAACCACTTAGTTCTGTCCGATCATTTCGGCAATTGAAAAGCTATATTTCTCACACCAAAATCAGTTTCTTCTTCGATTGTCCTGAAGATTAGTTTATAGACACTAATAATTTGTTCATATTTCCTTGATATTCTAAAACGATCTCATAAAAATTGGTTTCTCACTAACCTATCCTAACTCAATTAACCAAAGTCATATGGTTCGGTGTCAATGACCTCAATGAACTCAAGAAAGCAGTACGCCCCCTATCGTTAGCGGATGAACTATCACAATCGCTAAAGGCGTCTAGGCGTTGCTCTTTGAAAATGCCAAACGAGTAGTTCTGATTCTCGCCAATATAGCGCTACGTTCTTAATTTCAGTCGCCACGGCCTACTCTTCCCTTCAGAAGGCCGTGGATGTAGCCGCCACGCAAGACAAAGACAAACCGTTGTTCTGTGCTCCAACCAGTCCAACCTAAAACGTTAGTCAGTGATCCCATACACGGCAAAAACGAAGTTCACTCTTTATTTATTTACAGAGAATGAAGCAAACAGGTGATGATTATGTAAATGACTGTCAGTGAATTGATGTAATAGTAGTGTCGTTCTGGTGTCGAGTTATATTGTTTCGATAGATATTCTGCTGAAGAACCGGTAACAATGAATTTTAAATAGGAACTGCCTATAAAATGTATAATTTCATGCTTCTTAGAATTCAATTTTATGTCCCACGAATGTGGAGTTTTATTATTACATATCTCTACATCAAACGTTTTTTCATCATAGAGATTTTAGTCTTGACTCTTGACAAAGTTGATAAACATTCTGACAACGTTGGTAACTTGTTGAGAGACCAGAGAAGAAATAATATTCGATGAGATTTAACTCAGGACAGCATTCACATTATTCTTGAAACTCATGATTTTTTCCTCTTTTTCACAATTAGGAATTACTTGAGAACGACGCGTTTTATTGAAAAAATATAGGAATACTTTTGTTTTCTAAAATAATTAATTCTTTCGAAAACGTGAACCGTTCATCTTTCTCAAGTGGTTTTATAGTATTTTTGCGTGAATTTATAAGTCGACTATACTCTAACTTTTTTACCTGGAGAAATATGAAATAAGTTTCAATTGAGGAATATGCACCATGAATAGAGTAAACAATCAACCAAAATTCAGTTCATTCGAAATATAGGTTCCGAATATATGGAAAGAATAGTGTTAATTTCATGGATTCTTGACACCCTGTATCTTCCAAACGAAACCGAATTTTGAAAAATGGTTTGGGAAAAAAGTGTTTCTTTTGATGGGAGGAATCTACAGTTGAAATATATGTACAAGTCAAAGACTCACCCTGTATATTATGACTAAAATAAAATAAACGGTTTTACAGACACTATCTATAATCCAGTCACGTCAAAATATTTGGTCAATTTACCAAATCGAATTCATATTATCAAAACAAACACCAAATTTCACAGCAAAATTAAATTGTCAAAAACCAAATAAAATTATCAAATCAAATTCGAATTACAGAGCAAAACTAAAAAGTATGATGAAAATATCCTGAAAAACTAAAGAAACACAAAATCACGTCGCTAATTCGCTGTCATTGATTAATTTCACCGCCGGTTTGTCGACTAGACATAATCTAAATAATTAAAATTAATTTCAAAATCTTTTACTTTCGTCTTAACACTTTTCTGTCTCCGTTTGAGACCGTACTTCCAAAAGAATCAAAAATGAGTTTTCCTAACACCGTTCCCGAGTCAACCGAGAATCTTCCCGTTACAGACTTCTCCAGCACCTCTCTTCTACGTTCTTTAAAAACCAATCAAATTTGAGATTTTCCTTCTTCCCACCTCGCGTGGGTGGGTTCTGAAAGGATGATGCAATTTCCTATGAAACTTTCGGGTACTGCCACGTTGCAAATCCCACGATTTCAGCCTCAAATTCTTCTGCTATCCGACGCATTTGGTGCAACCGATTTCGTGGAACTATTTTCTGATATCGTCTTAGTCGCATGAGAAACTTATATCAATAATTTCATTCGTTATCGTCTCGCCAACATCCTGTACCATACCGATAAGTCGATACCTACTAGTCAACTGAAATATTTCGATTTATTACATATTTCTCGACGGACAAAAATCGCTACCGAGGTATTTCTCTGAAAAGAAACAACAAAATCGAATCTTTCTCCGGCATAGCCGGCTTGATTAGACTCCGGGGAGAGAAGGCCGTTCTGAAGAGCCTTA
Source organism: Adalia decempunctata (assembly GCA_951802165.1). Classification (NCBI taxonomy): domain Eukaryota; kingdom Metazoa; phylum Arthropoda; class Insecta; order Coleoptera; family Coccinellidae; genus Adalia; species Adalia decempunctata. The sequence continues at coordinate 614,931 of OX637705.1, forward strand.
TAAACGGAGTGAATAACGCGCGAACTTGAGCAGTTACATCCGAGAGCTACCACTCAGTGCCGAACCCTAAATCTGTTCCGTCGCCGTAACCCAATTTTGGGGAGCGAATGCCGGCTTCGTTTTTTGCGCTCCCCGGCTATTAAAAATTTCCATCCGACGTGTTTTCCAGAGATCCAGTTTTCGGGAGAGCCGGAGCGTGAGATAAAACCGAAACGTTCGAAATAGGAAATTGAACTATAACGTTAATATAGAGGCGGACATAATGGCTTTTTTAATTTATTCGAGGCTCGGAGGCGATTATGGCCGTAAATAGAGAAATATACTGGCTGACAGAGAAACTGCAACTTAATACCCAGAAGGAGCTGTTTAAATTTAATTTTTTTGTCGGTAAAACATAAATAAGGACTGAACGAGAATAAATTCGCTATCACAAAAACGCTTACATCTTTTGAACCACTGGACCGATTTCGAAAATCAAACTCATTGTCGAATCATCTACTTCTAATGAAAACTGATTTTACAATAAAAAACCAAAACTATTTTTTTCAAAATTCATGAATTTTTTCTGGAATTCTTCCCATCATGCTTCTTATAGTGTTCTCAGTCACTTTCTGGGATGCTGTCGTCCACTTTGGCTCGAATTCCGCTAATGTTTTCGTTGATTTCTTAGTCTTCTTCAATTTCCTTTTTACCAGGGCCCAATATCTTTCGATTGGCCTGAGTTCTGGGCAATTTGGTGGATTGGCCTCTTTGGGGACAAAAACCACCTCATTAGCTTCGTACCATTCCTTGGTGGTCTTGCTGTAGTGGCATGAAGCTAAATCTGGCCAAAAGATTGTTGACACATCGTGCTCACGTAAAAATGGTAAAAGTCGCTTCTTCAAGCATTCCTCGATGTATATCTTCGAGTCAACAGAGCCTTGGCCAACGAAAAATTTGCTCCTTTTCCCACAAGTGCAAATTGCTTGCGAAACCAGGAATTTTTTAGTAAACTTTGCTTGTTTCTTCACTCGAAATTGTTCGTCAACATTTCTTCGAGAATCTGCAGTATAAAATTTCTGACCAGGAAGTTGCGAGAAATCAGCCAAGACATAGGTTTCGTCGTCCTTCACGCAACAGGGAAAATTTTTCAAAAAATCTTTTTTTAATTTCTTTGCTCTTGATTTTGCTTCTTGATTCTTCACAGCGTTCCTGTCTGGCACTTTCTGCACTTTGTATGTTCTAAGCCCACAACTCGACTTGATTTTCTGAACGGTTGACTGCGAACAACCCACTATTTGGGCTACTTTCCGTCCTGAAAGGTTAAGATTCTTCTGAAAAAGGCTGATGGCTTTATTCACTTTTTTGGGCTATGAAACCCCTTATTCCTCCCGGTTCCTTCCTTGCGGTTAATTGTAAGATCTTCGTTGAAGCGCTTAACAACTCTTGATACCGTTTCCGGACGAACGCGAGCCTCTTTTGCGATTCTTTTGTGATAGCGAATTTATTCTCGTTCAGTCCTTAGTACAGCAAGGAGTGATAAATGATTAAATTTGGAGAAAAAAAAATCGTGATGGTTTTCCCATTTTTTGTTACTTGAATATTGTAGTCGTTGTTGCAATTTTTTTTAATTTTACAACAAACCAGTTGTTCGAAGAGATCCAAAGTCGCTTAGTTGTTGTTGAAATTCCTAGAGCACGTGTACGTGGAATTTATCTCCAGCTAAGTGAATTTGAAATAGTTCCAATTATCGATCTACGGGAGGTAGGACTGTCATTTCGAGAAATCGCTAACCGTACGAACAGAAATCCAACTAAAGTTATGAGATGTTGTCCAGCGTGGTTTGATAATGCCCAAAATCGAAGAAGGGTAGGCACCGGACGTCGAAGGGGCACGAATCAAATTCAAGATCGACGTCTAAGACTTATGACCGTTAGAGACCGATTTGCGGCAACTCGATCTTTGTCTGATGAGTGGTTAGGAGATCAAGGCCATTCTGTAACTATCCGAACGGATTACCGCCGGATAAGATCTTTTGGACTGCAGTATTATCGACCCCATCTTGTGTTACCTCCGACGGTTGAGCATCGCCGGCAACGATTACAGTGGTGCAGAGAACGTCAACATTGGAATGTGGAATGGCATCAGGTCGTCTTTTCTGATGAATCTTGATTCTCCTTGGGTGCTCATGATGGCCGAAGAAGGGTTAGAAGACGTCGGGGAGAAAGACGTGAACTTCAGTTTGATGTTTAGCCTCATGTACACCGGAAAGTAGGCCTTAATAGTATGGGGTGCTATTGCACGTGCAAGTAGGTCATCTTGAGTCTTTATTCGAGGTAACATGACAGCGCTGCGTTACCTCCAAGAAATAGTGGAGCCATATGTTCTCCCTTACCTTAACCGGATCGAGAATCCAATATTTCAACAAGATAATTCTCGATCTCATGTTGCCAGAGTTAGTTCAAACTTTTTCGAAGCGACCCATGTGAATCTTTTGCCATGGCCGCCCAGATCCCCCGATCTTTCGCCCATAGAGCATGTTTGGGGCATCATGGGTAGAAGGCTTGGAAATTTACCGCAGCTCCCACGGACTTTGGCGGCTTTGAGACATGAAGTACAGGTAGCTTGGGATAGTATCCCTCAAGAAGAAAAAGACCATTTTATTGCATCAATGCCAAGACGTGTTGGGGAGTGTATAGATAATCGCGGTGGACAAACACATCATCAACAAATTCATTAAAAAAATTGTAAACCCAAACTCCAAAGGACCCCGCACTTTTTCTATGGCAAATGGCGTTTCGTGAAATTTTCTGAAATACCCAGAATTTATACTGGGTGATCCATTATTATAGAAACTATTTTCAAGGAGGGTTAAATGGACACCCTGTATTTATGGGTTGATTCAAGGTGTTTGTTTAATTTTTTTAGAACATATCATCAAGGACTTCAAAGAATACAGGGTGATTCAGTCATGAAATGAACTTTGAACCTCACGAAAATACCCAAAAACCACCTTTTTTTTTCATCACCCTGTATTTCAAGATTAACTCCGACGAGGTGGGAGTTTTCTTTCACCACTGTACCTGATATAAAAACATCAATACGGCTGAGAGTTTTTATCCACTTCCTATGACCAGATTTTTTGTTATGCTGGAATAAGAATAGAATAACATACCTAAATAAATAATTTTCATATTACATTAAAAAAAAATCTGCTCATAGGAAGTGTATAAAAACTCTCGGTCGTATTGATGTTTTCATATCAAGTACAATGGTGAAAGAAAATTCCCACCTCATCGGAGTTAATCTTGAAATAGGGGGTGATGAAAAAAAAGGTGGTTTTTGGGTATTTTCGTGAGGTTCAAAGTTCATTTCATGACTGAATCACCCTGTATTCTTTGAAGTCCATGATGATATGTTCTAAAAAAATTAAACAAACACCTTGAATCAACCCATAAATACAGGGTGTCCATTTAACCCTCCTTGAAAATAGTTTCTATAATAATGGATCACCCAGTATAAATTCTGGGTATTTCAGACGTTTTCGATGTAACAACAATATATCTAGTGTAATAGTTCATTTTGTGAACGTTCTCGCTCTGAAACTGACATATTTTATACTTTCAAAATCGGGCATGCATTAAATTATGGATGACCCCGTATTCGTAACGATTTTCGGTCATATTCCTCTATATGGTTGCTCCCTGGGGATGGAATGAAATGTCTTGAGAAAAATTGAAGTTCATTCGATTCTGTTCCGAGATACGGGCGTAGTAAAAGTGGGTAATTCTCAACTTCAACGCCCTGTATCTCGAAAACTAGTCATAGGATTGAGTTGGGGCGATGGACACTTTTGATCAGAAGGTCGAGTACTACATTATACCAAAATTTTAGAAAATTTGACGGAACGCCATTTGCCATAGAAAAAGTGCGGGGTCCTTTTAATCATTTACTCCTTGCTATACTATCTATGTTTTACCCAAAAAATTGAAATCTAAACAGCTCATCTGGGTGTAGCAGTTTTTTTGTCAGTTAGTATATTTCTCTGCGTACGTTTGTTGTGCATCGGCATCAACCCATGTTCCGCTGACTTTCAACATCCGGTAATTCTATTTCTGCTGACTAACGCGCATAACGGTGGAAATACAGAGAAACGAGCATATTACTTCAAAGACTTCGAAATGAGCTTTTCCCGCAGCTTCAGGCGTCGCAGATTCCTCTTTATTATCTGGGTATACAATTATTTGGCACAGTCAACATCATCAAGGAATCGCATATTTAGATTTGAAACTTTACCCTGCTGCCATTCACTTTCTTCACTCTCACTAAAGTTTCTGGAAACGCAAACTTAACACATACGAGATTTTGGAATAAACTGCACCAAAGTTAGGAAAGTTGCAAATTTTCGGCCGTCTATTGTTGATCTTTTGTATGATACGAGGATGTATTGATATCTAGTTAGCCTAGACCAGTTCCATGCATAAATAAAATATTGCGATACCATATCAACGAACAATAACTTATTAGAAGTGTCAGTGTAGAGTTCGACGTCAAAAAAGTAAACCAGAGTTAAGCAATAAATTTAAAAAAAGATGTCCACCGAAATTGTAAAAATCGAAAAATTGGAGTATCGAGCCATCATCAAGTACCTGTATTTAAAAGGGTTGAGAGGTAAGCAGATTTACGAAGATATGCTTAATACCCTTGGTGATCAATGTCCTTCGTATGCGACCGTGAAAAATTGGACTGCAAGCTTCAAAAGAGGTAAATTTTCCATTGAAGATGATGACCTATCGGGAAAGCCAGTTTCTGTGTCAGTCCCCGAAAATGTCGATGCAGTTCATGACATGATTTTATCAGACCGCAGAATTGGGCTAAAACGGATATCTGAAGCACTGAAGTTTTCATACGAACGCGTTCATCATATAGTTCACGTCAATTTGGACATGAGAAAAATTCTGCAAGGGTAGAAGCATCGCGTTCGATCTGTGCTCGATTTGAAAACGATGTAGACTTCTTGAAACGATTGTTACTATGGACGAGACTTGGGTTCATTTCTACGATCCAGAAACAAAGCAACAATTGATGGAATGGCGACACTCTGGTTCTCCAAGACCTCAGAAGTTTCGTATCCAAAAATCTGCTGGAAAAGTTCTTGCTTCAGTTTTTTGGGATTGCCATGGAGTAATCATGATTGATTTTTTGCATAAGGGTAGAACAATAACTGGAGATTACTATTCGACATTACTGACCATTCTACAGGAAAAAATTAAAGAGAAAAGACGCGAAAAGATATACAAAGTTATTTTGTTTTTACAGTACAACGCCCCAGTACACAAATCTCATGTTGCCATGCAAAAAATTCGTGATTTAGGGTTAGAATTACTAGAAACCCCCCTTATTCACCAGATTCGGCTCCGTCCGACTATCATCTATTTCCTCAACTGAAAAAAAGTTTAAAAGGTCGTAAATTTTTTTCCAACGAGGAGGTATAAAAGCTGTGGAGGACTGGTTTGCAGAGCAAGAAGAAACATTTTTTTTGAAAGGTCTAGAGACGTTGCAGGTTCGCTGTAATGAATCTATTCAATTAATAGGAGAATATGTTGAGTAATAAATTATTTTGCACTGAAATTTTGTTTGGTTCAATAGTAGGCTAAGAATTTTTCAATATATCCTCGCAAGATTATTTTTTATGTGTTTAAAGGACGTTTGATTTTTTCTCTTGGAATGTACTAAATGAAAGAGCAACTCTAAATGTAAAAGGAATTGCCCGGATCTGCTCCCCTTCTGTATCCCAGCAACTATATCATATAGTTTCAGGGTTTCGGGACAGTTTCTCAGCGGAGGCGTAGGAACTAATAACTATTACCACAAGCTGATGAATTATAGATTCAACAAATGGAAGGCTTTAGGCGAAACTGGGCGCCTCTGAATTATAGCGGCGTTCCGTCAGCTTTTGAATAATGAATTGGCTATTAAAACTTGGTTTCATTGTGGCCATTTCGATTCGGCCGTTTCTCCCTTATAATGGAGGTTTTTCCGCATACGAAACGCGCGTTAGCGACTGGGTAGCGCCAACTATGTTTTCCCGAATTTCGAACGACGAGGGCGATAGGAAAATTTCATGCACTTTTCGACTTTGAATTGATAGTTGAACTTCCAGATGGAATAACGCTTTTAGATTTCTTGATGACAAATATGGTGTTTTTGGGGGGTCTTACCCCTTTGTCATTTTTCACCCAAAAAGTTGAGATTTTCGATATCGATTTTATTATGCTCAGAGATACTTAGGACGATGCTGATTAACAATCTACAGACAAAAAGTGGATAGGATCCCAACAAGGGGAGTTATGACGATTTGAAATTTCGGATTTTTGAAAAAATGCCATTTGACAGGTGAAAATCTAAACTATGATAGATAGCGACTTGAATTTATTCTTATTGGATAGAGCGTCCTCGAAAACCTATATTTTGATACCAAACATGTCGATGTTGGTCTTCTTTGTGTCGACTTTTAATTGATTTATTTTTTCCAAATTTCATTTTCGAGTTTTGTTCAGACGCTCAGAGCACTCAAAGTATAGGTGGTACTGATCAGTCTAATGGGTATTCTGCATGACACGAACGGGTAGTAGATCGTCAAAATTGAAAGAGGACTTTGGATTCGACAGGGATTCCTGGGCGATGACAAATATGGTGTTTTTGGGGGGTCTTACCCCTTTGTCATTTTTCACCCGAAAAGTTGAGATTTTCGATATCGATTTTATTATGCTCAGAGATACTTAGGACAATGCTGATTAACAATCTACAGACAAAAAGTGGATAGGATCCCAACAAGGGGAGTTATGACGATTTGAAATTTCGGATTTTTGAAAAAATGCCATTTGACAGATGAAAATCTTAACTATGATAGATAGCGACTTGAATTTATTCTTATTGGATAGAGCGTCCTCGAAAACCTATATTTTGATACCAAACATGTCGATGTTGGTCTTCTTTGTGTCGACTTTTAATTGATTTATTTTTTCCAAATTTCATTTTCGAGTTTTGTTCAGACGCTCAGAGCACTCAAATTATAGGTGGTACTGATCAGTCTAATGGGTATTCTGCATGACACGAACGGGTAGTAGATCGTCAAAATTGAAAGAGGACTTTGGATTCGACAGGGATTCCTGGGCGATGACAAATATGGTGTTTTTGGGGGGTCTTACCCCTTTGTCATTTTTCACCCGAAAAGTTGAGATTTTCGATATCGATTTTATTATGCTCAGAGATACTTAGGACAATGCTGATTAACAATCTACAGACAAAAAGTGGATAGGATCCCAACAAGGGGAGTTATGACGATTTGAAATTTCGGATTTTTGAAAAAATGCCATTTGACAGGTGAAAATCTTAACTATGATAGATAGCGACTTGAATTTATTCTTACTGGATAGAGCGTCCTCGAAAACCTATATTTTGATACCAAACATGTCGATGTTGGTCTTCTTTGTGTCGACTTTTAATTGATTTATTTTTTCCAAATTTCATTTTCGAGTTTTGTTCAGACGCTCAGAGCACTCAAAGTATAGGTGGTACTGATCAGTCTAATGGGTATTCTGCATGACACGAACGGGTAGTAGATCGTCAAAATTGAAAGAGGACTTTGGATTCGACAGGGATTCCTGGGTGATGACAAATATGGTGTTTTTGGGGGGTCTTACCCCTTTGTCATTTTTCACCCAAAAAGTTGAGATTTTCGATATCGGTTTTATTATGCTCAGAGATACTTAGGACAATGCTGATTAACAATCTACAGACAAAAAGTGGATAGGATCCCAACAAGGGGAGTTATGACGATTTGAATTTTCGGATTTTTGAAAAAATGCCATTTGACAGGTGAAAATCTAAACTATGATAGATAGCGACTCGAATATGCTCTTATTGGATAGAGTGTCCTCGAAAACCTATATTTTGATACCAAACATGTCCATGTTGGTCTTCTTTGTGTCGACTTCTAATTGATTTGTTCAGATGCTCACACTCCCGATCGTTTTTCACTCAAACATTGAGATTCTTCAAATAACAATCCATACAGAGAGAACGGTTGAAACCACGCCCATATTGCGTGTCGTGCTACCCAGAAAGCGTCAACTGGTTCGAAATTTATCACAGGAATCGAGACAGGTCGAGCTTTTAACCTTCTGGAACGTTATCTCCCCTCAGATGTGTAAAATCGCGTCATCTGTTGATGAGCTGAAAGCTCAACGTGGCGGAAAATTGTCGCGTATAAAGATATTGCCTTCCCAACTGTTGATGGATATTTCACAACGGGCCAAGCATGCGAAAAAAGTGGGGTTTATGAATTATAACGCTAACAATTTAGAGTTTGGGATGATTCTCAGTTAGATTACGGAGTTCATTTTGTATAATTGGGAAAACAGAAATTCAACAATATTGTTGTAGTAACAACGTCACAAGGATGATTAGGGTTGCTCGCTTAGGACTTCAGCCTGTAGGACTTATTGTGGAGTGTCAAAGTACGAGGATATATTGAAAAATTCTTAGCCTACTATAGAACCACACAAAATTTCAATGTCAAAATATTTTAGTACTCAACATATTCTCCTCTTAATTGAATACATTTGTTACAGCGAACCTGCAACGTCTCTAGATCTTTAAAAAAAAAATGTTTCTTTTTGCTTTACAAACCAGTCCTCCACAGCTTTTATTACCTCCTCGTTGAAAGAAAATTTAGGACCTTTTAAACTTTTTTTCAGTTGGGGAAAGAGATGATAGTCGGACGGAGCCAAATCTGGTGAATAAGGGGGGTGTTCTAGTCATTCTAACCCTAAATCACGAATTTTTTGCATGGCAACATGAGATTTGTGTACTGGGGCGTTGTCCTGTAAAAACAAAATACCTTTGGATAGCTTTCCGCGTCTTTTCTCTTTAATTTCTTCCCGTCGAGTGGTCAGTTATGTCGAATAGTAATCTCCAGTTATTGTTCTACCCTTATCCAAAAAATCAATCATGATTACTCTATGGCAATCCCAAAAAACTGAAGCAAGAACTTTTCCAGCAGATTTTTGGACACGAAACTTCTTAGGTCTTGGAGAACCAGAGTGTCGCCATTCCATCGATTGTTGCTTTGTTTCTGGATCGTAGAAATATACCCATTAATAGTAACAATTCGGTTTAAGAAGTCTACATCATTTTCAAATCGAGCACAGATCGAACGCGATGCTTCTACCCTTGCACGCTTCTGGTCAACATTCAAAAATATGGGGATCCATTTTGCAGAAATTTTTCTCATGTCCAAATTGACGTGAACTATATGATGAACGCGTTCGTATGAAATCTTCAGTGCTTCAGATATCCGTTTTAGCCCAATTCGACGGTCTGATAAAATCATGTCATGAACTGCATATATATTTTCGGGGACTGACACAGAAACTGGCCTTCCCGATCGGTCATCATCTTCAATGGAAAATTCACCTCTTTTGAAGCTTGCAGTCGAATTTTTCACGGTAGCATACGAAGGGCATTGACCACCAAGGGTATTAACCATATCTTCGTAAATCTGCTTACCTCTTAACCCTTTCAAATACAGGTAATAGATGATGGCTCGATCCTCTAATTTTTCGATTTTTACAATTTCGGTGGACATCTTTTTGTTTTTAATTTATTGCGTAACTCTGGTTTACCTTTTTGACGTCGAACTCTACACTGACACTTCTAATAAGTTATTGTTCGTTGATACGGTATCGCAATATTTTGTTTATGCATGGAACTGGTCTAGGCTAACTAGATATCAATACATCCTCGTATGCCCTTTTAAAATGGTTGTGTTTTTGCTCTTCATCATCTCAAAAGGAACCTAAGTAGTCGCTGAATGATAGCCATGTAGATCCTTGAATTTTGGTTTCTTTACGATCCAAACCGTGCCACGGAACGACTTTCCATTAAAGTTCAACTCGGACCAGCAAATTGAAAACGCCAACTAAAACATCCGTTTATAAATTAATTCAATTCTGCCCCTGGTAAAATTTGCGCCGCCGACATCAACGAAGTACGTCATGTGTCATGTATTTTAGCATTCGGGCACCTCGCCATTTCATTTTAATAGATTCGTCGTAAACGCCGCAGGTACATTTGCATTCCTACCACCGCCATCTCCCCGTAAAGCTACGAATTCCAGATATCCGACTGTCGTTGCGGAGTTTTATGTTCGTATTTCCTTTTTGATGGCGCAACCTGCCATTCTTCGGTTTTAATTGCCGCGGCGCGCTCCCAAACGTGCGACCACGATGGATGAGATCGATATTCATTTGAGTTTGGCTTTACATCGAAAGGACCAAGTTCCAAAAAAATGACCTGTTGTAAGGACTGAACGAGAATAAATTCGCTATCACAAAAACGCTTATATCTTTTGAACCACTGGACCGATTTCGAAAATCAAACTCATTTTCGAATCATCTTCTAATTCTAATGAAATCTGTTTTTACAATAAAAAACCAAAACTATTTTTTACAAAATTCATGGATGTTTCCTGGAATTCTTCCCATCATGCTTCTTATAGTGTTCTCAGTCACTTTCTAGGATGCTGTCTTCCACGTTTGCTTGAATTCCGCTAATGTTTTCGTTGATTTCTTAGTCTTCTTCAATTCTCTTTTCACCAGGGCCCAATATCTTTCGATTGGCCTGAGTTCTTGGCAATTTGGTGGATTGGCCTCTTTGGAGACAAAAACCACCTCATTAGCTTCATACCATTCCTTGGTGGCCTTGCTGTAGTGGCATGAAGCTAAATCTGGCCAAAAGATTGTTGACACATCGTGCTCACGTAAAAATGTTAAAAGTCGCTTCTTCAAGCATTCCTCGATGTATATCTTCGAGTCAACAGAGCCTTGGCCAACGAAAAATTTGCTCCTATTCCCACAAGTGCGAATTGCTTGCCAAACCAGGAATTTTTTAGGAAACGTTGCTTGTTTCTTCACGCGAAATTGTTCGTCAACATTTCCACGAGAATCTGCAGTATAAAATTCCTGACCAGGAAGTTGCGAGAAATCAGCCAAGACATAGGTTTCGTCGTCCATCACGCAACAGGAAAAAATTTTCAAGAAATCTTTTTTTGATTTCTTTGCTCTTGATTTCGCTTCTTGATTCGTCACAGCGTTCCTGTCTGGCACTTTCTGCACTTTGTTTGTTCTAAGCCCACAACTCGACTTGATTTTCTGAACGTTTGACTGCGAACAACCCACTATTTGGGCCACTTTCCGTCCTGAAAGGTTAGGATTCTTCTGAAAGAGGCTGATGGCTTTCTTCACTTTTTTTGTGCTATGAAACCCCTTTTTCCTCCCGGTTCCTTCCTTGCTGTTAATTGTAAGATCTTCGTTGAAGCGCTTAACAACTCTTGATACCGTTTCCGGACGAACGCGAGCCTCTTTTGCGATTCTTTTGAAGCTACATTTTTGATTATTTTGAAAAAGTTTCACCATAAATTCTCGTGTTTTCACTTCGCTTGACATTTTGCGACAGAGAATTGGAATATCTATGAAGTAAATGCTCCACATGTTTCTGACGTTCATAACAAAGCTAACTATGATCGAATTTTGATTTTTTCTCGATTGGTTCAAGACATATAGGCGTTTTTGTGATAGCGAATTTATTCTCGTTCAGTCCTTATTACTAACGGCAAACCTTCCCTTTTATAATGAACCAAACATCTTATCATTCATCTAAAAGAATGGCAATTTTCTATGAATGTCAAAATAACACCTCTTATTTTAAAACCCTTTGTTATTGACCCTTAGCGGTACTAGCGCAAATGTTAAGATCATGCCAAGGTCGCCTACAGAAAAATATCGACGGGATTCGTTGTAAACTGCAGCTGTTCTATGTGTTAGTATCAGCTGACTCGGGGGGGAGTATGCAGTACGCAAAATGGTGCATTCGCCGGTCCCGGAGAAATCGAAAATCGACAGAAATCGCGGTCGGACGCCGCCCCCCAAACCTCTACACATCCATAACTCATCGCGACCGACAAGTACGCGAAACGTGTCCGTATCTCATAGGACCCAGCCGTCCCCCCAGACCCGGAACCGAACGCAGTGAATCATGGTAACTAACACCAACATCAGACGAAGTAATTCAAACTTGCGGCGCGACATTGGAGAGCGGATTATAATTCCGGACCTAATGTAAATAGTCAGCTGGAGATACGATAGCTGAAATACATTGTTTCGCGTCATAACTGGCGCGATGTTTGCTTCGGTTGTGGCGGAGGTTTCTTGTGGGATGCTGGATTAGTTTGCTTGGCGAAATGCTCATCGGGCATAGAAACATCGCCAACTGGTTGTTCTGTGAATTGTTGCGATGCGTGCGATTCTCAAGGGCCTACAAGCTCATACGGTTTCAGTTCCAGTTTCAGAAGGGAATCTCAGCAAATATTCAAACTGATGACCATCGACAATCAATAGCGAAACTATACTGCTCAATGCTCCACAAGAGTTAGAGATATCGTATTCAATCGTTTTCAAAAGTATGTAATCTTCGAGAAAATCGCTGTAAAATCATTTAAAACTCAATAACAACTTGAATCGATCCAATAAAAGTCAGTATGAGACATTTCGTCAATCTGGTCGCCTTTTTTCTGAAGTTTGGTTCTTTGCATAAGCTTCATGAATGTTCTTATTTTGAAATGAAGTCAGTTTAACAACGGCTTCGATTTGAAACGAGTTTTCTGAAAATGGCAAGACGTAAACTAACAAACGCTGAGGCTAATAGGTCTATCGGAATGCTACAGGATGGCCTAACTCAGGTTGTTCTAGCGGAAAGGCTCCAAGTCAGCCAAAGTGTGATATCTCGACTTTGGAATAGGTTCAGGGAGACAGGTTCCGTGTTGGAAATACCAAGGCTTGGTGGGCGACTAAAAACAACACCTGCTCAGGATCGTTTCATCACCGTTTCGGCGAGAAGAAACCCTACATCTACGTGAAGAATGCTACGGAATACTCTTCAAAATGCAGATTGGGTCCAAGTTTCCATCGAAACCATCAGACGACGTTTGAGAGGTGAATCTAGGTTCTAGACGTCCATTAATAGGAATTCCACTAACACGTGACCATAAGCGTCAAAGACTGGAATGGGCAAGGCAACATATCAATTGGAACGATCAATGGCGTAGTGTCCTTCTCACCGATGAATCCAGATATGGACGATTTTCAGATTCTCGAAAAATAAGGGTATGGCCAATCCCACGCATACCCCGTAATAGTCGCTATGTCCAAGAAGTCCATCCATTCCGAGGGGACAGTGTTATGGTATGGGCCGGGATATGTTTCAACGGGCGCACAGATCTACACATTTGTCCTGGGAATATGACCGCCTTACACTATAGGGGGCATGTCATTGACAATATTGTGCCAAATTTTCACTCTGCTATTGGTGAAACTTTTCATTCTTCAGACGATAACGCTAGACCGCACCGTGCAGCCATTGTTGAGAATGGGCGCAAGGAGCTTGGTATTCCACATTTACCAATACCTCCGCACTCACCAGATTTGAATTCCATAGAACATGCATAGGATATGCTCCAAAGAAGATAAGATAATCATCAATCTACCCCAGAATCCTTAAATAATCTGAGAAAGCTTTTGCCCCGTTTATGGAACCAAATTCCTCAAGAAATGTTCAACAACCTCGTGTGTAGTATGCAAAGAAGATGTCAAGCTGTTATTGATGCCCGTGAAGGCCATACATTGTATTGATAGTCTCAAAATGCTTGAATTCTCTGGGAATAAAATTTCGTTATTTCACTCGATTTTTCTCAACCACCCTGTATACGCTGAAGACCTACATGCTAAAATTAATTTGCAACTTCATCACAAAAATATTTTTTTTGCAATTCAAATCAATATCCCTTACTCATGTGGAGCAGTTTATTCGTGTAGACGTCTCATTTGTTGTGAAACTTTATTTTCAACTCTGATTAATACTCACCAGCACCGTTCCAACTCTATGGCCAGGTGACACGGGTACTCCCATTCGCCTTTTCCCTGCCATCGCAAATCTCTTCTCTCGCTAGCCTCACGATGCAAAATCTCTTTTCGTGGCAAACTTTCAGATTTGCTTTTTTCTAGAAGGTAACTTGTTGCAAGCAAGGGAACTCCTGCGTTATCTGGGCCCCAAAATGTTTTATCAGCGTTTTAATAGCTCTGTTCAAACATTCGCTTCGATAATTACCGAGCGGGGACGACTGGCGAGTATTAAATAAAATTCAATTTATCTTCTCAATGCGCTTTTCCCCTCCGCTCGGTTAATCTTTCCGTAAACCCACCGTTGCGCTTTCCACCCTCGAATAAAGAAGAATAAGACGGCGGTGGTTCATTGTTACCTAATTCGAGCCTTTTTTTCCTCGGTTGCGAATGTGAGAGCCGGAATAAAGGCCACGTCTCGAATTCAATACCGAAATCTCCCCAGGTAGGAACACAACAGAAGAAACATAATAACGGGGTCGTCTTCCAAATTGCAGCCATTGTTCATTTAGCGGCGTAATGAAATATAGAAGTGAGGGGGCGAGCTCAAAGACCGTTATTCATACCGCGTTTGGTTTTGGGGCGAAACGGATCGATATAGCCAGGCATTTACCTGGATAGATCGAGTTGTTGGGGATGGTCTGCTGGGAAATTGGGGAAAATCGGGAAATTACATCGGAAATTTGGGTGATTCTCGCCCAACGCATCGCTCCACTTAACCTATGCCTCTGTAGATTGTCCTAGTGTTCTCACTGCGAACATCACCATCCACAAACATAAGAAGTCTTGTCTTGAGAAGGTCATTTCCCTGAAGGAGAAAAGAGAAGAAGAACCAACAGGTGGTCGGCCCCCAAAGCAAAATTCCCGTTCTTTGTTGATATTGAATGTAGCCACAACATAGCAAGTTCTACTCCAGGGTCGGGTTATTAGAAGTTTCAACAGTCTAACAGACAGGCAGTGGGATCAATGAAACTCCTGATCCAGGCCCCATTCATCTTCTTCAAGACTTTATGTACAGTGGATTTATCGTAAATTTGATATTCCTGATCCAAGAACAGAACATGTGGCACAAAATAGGGTGAACGTTCTTGCTCAATGACACCATTGGGTTAAATCAGAACGACAGTGTGACAAGAAAAACCTCGGACAAACTCTTTCTCATTTAACTTTATTGAACAGAAGAAATTGAACAAATCAAAAGCAAATAATAATAGCTTGAACATTTGTTAATGATATATTTAAGCCGTTTCGAAGTGGCTTCCTTTGGCGGCGATTCACAGCTTCAGACGCTTCTTGAAATTTTCGGCAATGGGCCGCAGCTCCTCGGGCGTTAATCGGTTTCATTCCTGATGCAGAGATTGCTTCAGCGACTCCAAATTTTTGTGTTGGAGCACAAGCCATGTGCTCCAAAATCGACCACACGATGTAGTCCATTGGGTTGAGATCCGGTGAGTAGGGCGGCCATTCTGCAGATGAGATGAAACAAGGAAAATGAGTCTTACACCATTCTTGCGTCATTTTCGCTTTATGAGCGGGAGCGGAGTCCTGTTGAAAGGTCCAATGCGTATCGCCGAAGTGCTGCTTGGCCCACGGAAGTACTACGACTTCGAGGATGTCGCAGCAGTAGACTTCTTGATTGATTTTGACCCCTTGATCCACGAAAACTAAGGGAGTTCTACCACTGCCCCAGATTCCGCCCCAGACGATGTTCGATGTACCGGGAGCCTCTACGGACCAGACACTGTCGTTTTGGTGATTGTGGAATTGTTCTAAAAGCTTCTCGTCTGTGAAGAGAATTCGCTCCCACTGCTGACGGCGGCGAGACGAAGGAGTTGGCGGCACCTTTGGAGTCATACGCGCTTGTTTTCCTCCGTGAGGAGTTGAACTTCTTGGGGCTTGTAGAGCTTGAGGTTGAGCTCCTTTTTGGCAATTTGTCGGACTGATTCGCGGTTGATACCGGTCTCACAGGCTATTTTCCTCATGGAAACCCTCGGATTTCAATTGACTCGCTTCTTGACGATGTTGCGATTGCTAGGTGTATTGACAGTGCGTTTTCTACCACTTCCTGGACGACGGCCATCATGGCCAAGCTCCTTGAAACGACGAATTGCATCGGACACGGTTTGTCGAGGCACATTGAGAAAACGAACAATTTCGCATTGACGCCTACCTTGACGAAACAGCTCCAAAATCGCACTACGTTTGTTCGACATTCTAAAACTCTGTGAAATGAAATGATATCAAACTGAAAAGTCACATAATAGTACAGGAAAGTGTAGAGAAACCAAGAGAATCAAAATTATTTGGCGGCGTTGAAATACTTTTGTTCCAGACAACAGCAAAATTTGTCCAAAGTTTTTCTTGTCACCCTGTAAATGGCCTTTCAAATATCGGGCAGCCAAACCAGAATCGCCACATAACTTCCAACACTTTGTCCGACAAATTTGTTCGACGACTAAACAGCATCCCTTCGTACGAAAACGATATTCATCGAATCCGATGAATAATTCAGGAAACAATGACGTAATCTGAATCCTCCTGAGGCTTCAGAGGACTGAAGCGACCAGATAAAGTATCAAGACGGTTGAAGTATCGCCAAAAATACCCTGCTCGGTTTAATTTCTTCCCCTTCATGTACCATCAATTTCTGAAGGATACAAAGATCGCAAAGGCAACTTCTTCGTCTGATTAATCACTTTCGGACGTCAAGGTGAATATTCAGAAACCGTAACTGTCGGATCCTGGGGTCCTGCGGGAATTCCTGCTATTCGTTTCGCTTGTCTCGGAAAGACCCCGGAGGAAAACCTTTTTTTAAACGTATTTGGGTGTGTCGCGAAGTATATCTAAAATAGACGAGTCTCTTCATGCTGGCCAACTGTTTGAAAATACCTGAAAATCACTTCCCTTTTTTCGCAATTAATGAAAACATAAGAAAATAAGAATTTAAAGCTTCCGATGAAGACCTTCGTGACATCTAATATTTTCAGAATACACTCATTAGGATTGAGGCTTTTAGATAAGAGTTGTATTGAATTAACGGAAAAAAAGGGTAGTGATTTCCAGGTATTTCAAACAGTTGGCCAGCATGAAGGGACTCGTCTATTTTGTCACTAATCTTTCAGTTGGCAGTTTCTACGTCTATCCCTTCATTCATTGGTCAAAGTACATGGTCGGTTTCATGCTTTGTGGCATGTTCGTGTCGTTCGTGAATAATCTCCGAGAAACTTCCATAATTCGTCGTAGGAAACTGTCACGGAGTTAACTAAATGTAGCCGTTGGAACCTCTCTGGAGTTTATCAGGAGCAAATATCCACGATTATTTCGGACCTTTGTGCTTCCAGTTTAACGAGCTGGGTATCAAACGGAGGACAAAACACGTCTCGTTGTAGGAATGACGAAACAATGGGACAAAAGGTCCATTTGTAACACTTCGACGTTCGTGACGCTCTAGCTCGTAGCTATACGTGATAACTACTAGGTGTACGAGACAATGAAGAAGGATGACCTTATTATCTATACGGAGAAACATGCTATAAACCCTTGTATCAGTGGAATATATACTGAGAATGTAATATCCGCATACTACTCCACTGTACCATCTATGGTTTTACGCAGAACGATTGGTTTGTACAAAAATTCAACTCGAAGAGTATCACCTTTATCAAGAAGAAGAAGAAACACATTCTGTCTTTTGTGACCGATACCGGACAAGGAATACCCCGACCAAAAAATAAATCAGGCCAATGTCACAAAAAGAGTAGACACAGCATCTCAGTCATAAATTCGAGAATTGGTGAAGCCAAACCAAACGTCTTCTTCGTTTTCCCTTTTCAGTGAATGGCTCCAAAATCATTTCTAAGGACTGAAAGAGAATCGCTATCACAAAAACGCTTATATATTTCGAACCACTGCACTGGACCGATTTTGAAAATCAAACTCATTTTCGAATCATCTTCTAATTCTAATAAAAACTGTTTTTACAATAAAAAAGCCAAAACTATTTTTCACAAAATTCATGGATTTTTTCTGGAATTCTTTCCATCATGCGTCCTATAGTATTCTCAGTCACTTTCTGGGATGCTGTCTTCCACGTTTGCTTGAATTCCGCTAATGTTTTCGTTGATTTCTTAGTCTTCTTCAATTCTCTTTTTACCAGGGCCCAGTATCTTTCTTTGTCAACCCCTTTGAAGAAATGAAGAAGGATTTACATTCGAAGAAGATGCCCTCCAATATAAATATTTGTACACAAATCCAATATCCCTACACTTATACGGGGAGACAGAGTTTTTGCTGAGGTTTTTATCTGTGCTCTTGCATCATACGCAGAACTGTATGGTGCCCCGTTTGACATTCCTCTGCTAATACTGAGATTAGGAGCGGGGAATGGATCAATATGTTTGTTTGAATGATCTGTTCCTTGTTGCCTTTTCGAGACACATGCCATATTTGGAATCAAATCTGTACAGCTCCATTTCATAAGAATATATATATATCTTTCGATTGGCCTGAGTTCTGGGCAATTTGGTGGATTGGCTTCTTTGGGGACAAAAACCACCTCATTAGCTTGGTACCATTCCTTGGTGGCCTTGCTGTAGTGGCATGAAGCTAAATCTGACCAAAAGATTGTTGACACATCGTGCTCACGTAAAAATGGTGAAAGTCGCTTCTTCAAGCATTCCTCGATGTATATCTTCGAGTCAACAGAGCCTTTGCTAAAGAAAAATTGCAAATTGCTTGCCAAACCAGGAATTTTTTAGGAAACTTTGCTTGTTTCTGCACGCGAAATTGTTCGTCAACATTTTCACGAGAATCTGCAGTATAAAATTCCTGACCAGGAAGTTGCGAGAAATCAGCCGAGACATAGGTTTCGTCGTCCATTACGCAACAGAAAAAATTTTTCAAGAAATTTTTTTTTTAATTTCTTTGCTCTTGATTTCGCTTCTTGATTCTTTACAGCGTTCCTGTCTGGCACTTTCTGCACTTTGTATGTTCTATGCCCACAACTCGACTAGATTTTTCTGAACGGTTGACTGCGAACAACCCACTATTTGGGCCACTTTCCGTCCTGCAAGGTTAGGATTCTTCTGAAAAAGGCTGATGGCTTTCTTCACTTTTTTGGGCTATGAAACCCCTTTTTCCTCCCGGTTCCTTCCTTGCGGTTAATTGTAAGACCTTCGTTGAAGCGCTTAACAACTCTTGATACCGTTTCTGGACGAACGCGAGCCTCCTTTGCGATTCTTTTGAAGCTCCATTTTTGATTATTTTGAAAAAGTTTCAGTATAAATTCTCGTGTTTTCACTTCGCTTGATATTTTGCGACAAAGAATTGGAATATCTATGAAGTAAATGTTCCACATGTTTCTGACGTTCATAACAAAGCTAACTAACTTTTATCTCAATTGGTTCAAGAGATATAGGCGTTTTTGTGATAGCGAATTTATTCTCGTTCAGCCCTTACATGGATCCTCATCATCTTAAGAAGATGACAGCTTGGTTCCCCTGTCAGTCTTTCTCAATACAGAGTCATCTTGTCCTTATCTACAATTTTACAATTTTTCCCCATAACTGCGAATTCTTATGAAATGGAGCTGTACAGATTTGATTCCAAATATGGCATGTGTCTCGAAAAGGCAACAAGGAACAGATCATTCAAACAAACAGATTGATCCATTCCCCGCTCCTAATCTCAGTATTAGCAGAGGAATGTCAAACGGAGCACCATACAGTTCTGCGTATGATGCAAGAGCACAGATAAAAACCTCAGAAAAAACTCTGTCTCCCCGTATAAGTGTAGGGATATTGGATTTGTGTACAAATATTCATATTGGAGGGCATCTTCTTCGAATGTAAATCCTTCTTCATTTCTTCAAAGGGATTGACAAAGCATTTTTAAATAATCTGAAACAAAAACCAAAGGGAGAAAAAAGGAGAAGCAAAATCCACTAATATATTCAAATTGTTTTGAAGGTACCAACCTGCGAATTGAACGCTCGCAACGCAAAGCTCCTCGTATGAGTCCGAAATCGATATTGGTAGAAAATAGAAACAAATAAAAATTCCCATTCGGGATAAAAGCTGGTCTAAAATTCATTTGAACTTTCTGGCAGCGGAAATTGAAAAAAATGAAAAAATGACGGCGGCCCTAGGCAGCGCGCAACTTGTTCCATTTATATTCAGTTGATTAATTGGAAAATGTGACTGCGAAAGTGAACGTATACAATAGACCCGGGTTATACGTTTCGTGTATTTGTTTTTCACGGCTGGTTTTGCCGGATCGAACGAAAAAACTTTCATAACGCTCGTTGTTTAGAGAGAGGATGGAAAAAAAACATTTTATTACTCTTTTTCGGTTGTGTTTCGTCGGCCAGGAAAGAGGAAAATTGAGTGGTGCGTTGGCGGTTCTTTGAACGGGCTCCTTTATTATACCTCATATTGTTGAAGTTGGCAGCTATGTTGATTAAAAAAAATCTAATGCGAACTCTATAAAGTCCATTTGGGGACGAAATTGGTGTTCAAAATGCGAAAATGGAAATTATAACAATATCTGCACCATTCGAGTTACAACCGTGGTTTATCATGATGGAGACGTCCAAGTGCAATCCAATTTTCCTACTTCTGCATGAAGTTTTCATTGGATCAATGTGAGATTATCATAATTTCCGTATTCCTCTGGAAATTCCCAAATATCCCCTCGAAAAAATGATCGAATCATCGGAATTGAATGAACGAAACTGGCCAGGAACTTTCCGATTCGATTTTGTTTCCTAGTCAAACTTCACGTCCGGAATATGCTTAATGCAAATTGGCTTTGTCCCAAGTTACGCCTGCTGCAGGCGGTTCCTACGAAAGTGTACCTTCAGGTGGAAGTTTTCAAGATTTTAGGAGTAACTGCTGTCGTGGCTTGAATTCGGAGCTACCAGAAATACGTCCAGTTCCGACTGAAATGTACATTGTTTTCTCGATGGTGGTGAAAATTTCCAGCTGCCCATAAACGTACTTTACTTCACAGGGAAGAGTTCTCCTGGACCGGCGAATGCACCATTTTGTGTTCACTCGCGCGCATTCTCAACTATGGCTCCACGGTGCGGTCTAGCGTTATCGTCTAGAAATTGAAAAGTTTCATCAATTGCAGCGTGAAAATTTGGCACAACATTGTTAATGACATGCTCGCTATAGTGTAAGGCGGTCATATTTCCAGGACAAGATAAATATGTAGATCTGTGCGCCCGTTTGAACATATCCCGGCCCATACCATAACACTACCCCCTCGGAATGGATGGACTTCTTGGACATAGCGACGATTACGGGGTATGCGTGGGATTGTCCATACTCCATACCCTTATTCTTTGAGAATCTGAAAATCGTCCATATCTGGATTCATCAGTGAAGAGGACACTACGTCATTGATCGTCCCAATTGATATGTTGCCTTGCCCATTCCAGTCTTTGACGGGTCACGTGTTAATGGAACTCCTCTTAATGGACGTCTAGAACCTAGATTCACCTCTCTCAAACGTCGTCTGATGGTTTCGATGGAAACTTGGACCCCATCTGCATTTTGAAGAGTATTCCGTATAGCATTCTACACTTAGATGTAATCTTCTTCTCGCCGAAACGATGATGAAACGATTCTGAGCCGGTGTTGTTTTTCGTCGCCCACCAAGCCTCGGTCTTTCCAACACGGAACCTGTCTCCCTGAACTTATTCCAAAGTCGAGATATCACACTTTGGCTGACTTGGAGCCTTTCCGCTACAACAACCTGAGTTAGGCCACCCTGTAGCATTCCGATAGCCCTATTAGCCTCAGCGTTTGTTAATTTACGTCTTGGCATTTTCAGAAAACTCGTTTCAAATCGAAGCCGTTGATAAACTGACTTCATTTCGAAATAAGAACATTCATGAAGCATATGCAAAGAACCTAACTTCAGAAAAAAGGCGACCAGATTGACGAAATGTCTTATACTGATTTTAAGTGGATCGATTAAAGTTGTTATTGAGTTTTAAATGATTTTACAGCGATTTTCTCGAAGATTACATACTTTTGAAAACAATTGAATACGATATTCCTAATTCTTGTGGAGCAGTATATTAACTTCAATCAACGGTTTCCAAGGGAAATTGATGTAAAATAACACCCAAAATTATCTTAAAAATAGATACTGCCATCATGATGCTCTCATAATCAACTTTGTTGTTTTCCTCATCTCTGAAACAATTCGAAAGGATCAATAGAGGTCCAACCGTCCAACTGACCTCAATTCCGTTGTAAGGACGAACTCCCCATCTCATAAAGAGCAATGGCTGCGATGATTACGGCGAACAAAGCAAAGCGTACGAATTAACCTAGAGGAAATCAAATGCTGCCGTTTACAGCAACACAAGAACATTAATAGTCGGTCTGGTTCCCAAATTAAATCCATTGTTTCTTCAGCGCCTCGACGAAGTATGTTTCGTAGACGGTTGAGCAAGAGTTTCGAACAATATGAAAAGTAACGGCGTGTCACGGAGTTGTTACCTCGAATACAGTCGATTTGTCGTCGGCGATAAGGTTGAAACGAGAAAGAGGACGAAATTCGTTTCCACTTTCCAGTTTATCCATGCGAAGCATCACAATTCGAATCAGTGTGGTCAATAATCAAGGAAATCTTTCACCAAGTTCGAAAAATGTTTCGCACTAACTCTACGAGGTGGTTTATCTTTGTAACGACGACTACTTGGGGCCTGGACCAGGAGTTCTGTCGACCTCAGTGTCTGTTTATTCGACAGCTGAGGTAGAACACTGTAAAACGTCTAATACTCTGAGAACTGAATAAACTAATTCACTGAAGTAGAGCAAGAGGCAGCTACTTCTATTTTTTCATCAGAAATCTGATAATGACTCGATCAGTACCTTCCACGTATGCTGATATGTTCTGAATGCTCTGCTCAATATTCTATCAATTATTTCTCGTCAACCTGCTTTGCAATAGCTGTATTATTGGACTGTGAGGTCTG
Source organism: Adalia decempunctata (assembly GCA_951802165.1). Lineage (NCBI taxonomy): Eukaryota > Metazoa > Arthropoda > Insecta > Coleoptera > Coccinellidae > Adalia > Adalia decempunctata. The sequence continues at coordinate 637,920 of OX637705.1, forward strand.
GGGTTTTTGCTGTGAGCTTTGAGGTACCCACCACCTGTTGATTTCTTGAAGGACACTACTTCGAAACTACTTTCACATGTGTAAAAAGCACCTCTTTTGAGATTCGACGGAAGAACGGCTTTCCACCAATCGAGGGGTGTTATTACTTGAAGAAAAGAAAATCTAAATTTTGAAGAACTTTCTCCGTGAAAGGAGAAAGTGTGCAACTTACTAATAATACTCAAACAAGCCAAGCTAACACAAAAATACCTGACCTTTCTTCTCGTACAGTTAATCCTAAGGAATGATGAAAATATCCTGAAAAAACGGCTGATACCCCAATAACCATTTTTGAACTTTATTAATTGAAAACAGCAAACAATAATACTTTACTTGATTAATTCACTCGCGGTTTATCGACGAGACGAAATCAAAATAATTCTAATTAATTTCAAAAATCTTTTACTTTTGACTTAACACTTTTCTTCCAAAAGAACCAAAGATGAGTTACCCTAACACCGTTCCCGATTCAACCGAGAATCAGACTTCTCCAGCTACTCTCTTCTTCGTTCTTTAAAAACCAATCAAATTGAAGATTTTCCTTCTTCCCACCTCCCGTGGGTGGGTTCTGAAAGGATGATGCAATTTCCTATGAAACTTTCGGGTACTGCCACGTTGCAAATCTCACGATTTTAGCCTCAAATTCTTCTGCTATCGTGCGCATTTAGCTTGTCTCATGAGAAACTTAAATCAATAATTTCAATCGTTATCGTCACGCCAACATCCTGTACCATCCGATAAGAAATTCAATAATTTTCGGACCCATGAATATCAATTTCAGAAGTCTATACTAGTCAACTGAAATATACTGCTCCACAAGCAGTTAGGGATATCGTATTCAATCGTTTTTAAAAGTATGTTAGGTTCGGGAAAATCGCTGTAAAATAATTTAAAACTCAATGACAACTTGAATCGATCCAATAAAAATCAGTATGAGACATTTCGTCAATCTGGTCGCCTTTTTTCTTAAGTTTGGTTCTTTGCATATGCTTCATGAATGTCCTTATTTTTAAATGAAGTCAGTTTATCAACGGCTTCGATTTGAACGAGTTTTCTGAAAATGCCAAGACGTAAATTAACAAACGCAGAGGCTAATAGGGCTATCGGAATGCTACAGGGTGGCCTAAGTCAGGTTGTTGTAGCGAAAAGGCTCCAAGTCAGCCAAAGTGTGATATCTCGACTTTGGAATAGGTTCAGGGAGACAGGTTTCCTGTTGGAAATACCAAGGCTTGGTGGGCGACTAAAAACAACACCTGCTCAGGATCGTTTCATCACCGTTTCGGCGAGAAGAAACTCTACATCTACGTGTAGAATGCTACGGAATACTCTGCCCAATGCAGATGGGGTCCAAGTTTCCATCGAAACCATCAGATGACGTTTGAGAGAGGTGAATCTAGGTTCTAGACGTCCATTAAGAGGAGTTCCATTAACACGTGACCATAAGCGTCAAAGACTTGAATGAGCAAGGCAACATATCAATTGGAACGATCAATGGCGTAGTGTCCTTTTCACTGATGAATCCAGATGTGGACGATTTTCAGATTCTCGAAGAATAAGGGTATACACAATCTAACGCATACCCCGTAATCGTCGCTATGTCCAAGAAGTCCATCCATTCCGAGGGGGTTGTGTTATGGTATGGACCGGGATATGTTTCAACGGGCGCACAGATCTACACATTTATCCTGGGAATATGACCGCCTCACACTATAGGGAGCATGTCATTGACAATGTTGTGCCAAATTTTCACGCTGCTATTGGTGAAACTTTTCAATTTCTAGACGATAACGCTAGACCGCACCGTGCTGCCATAGATGAGAATGCGCGCGAGGAGCAAGGGTATTCCACATTTACCAAAATACCTCCGCACTCACCCGATTTGAATTCCATAGAACATGCATGGGATATGCTCCAAAGAATATTAGATAATCATCAACCTACCCCAAAATCTTTAAATGATCTGAGAGAGCTTCTGCCCCGTTTATGGAACCAAATTCCTCAAGAAATGTTCAACAACCTCGTGTGTAGTATGCAAAGAAGATGTTAAGCTGTTATTGATGCCCGTGGAGGCCATACATTGTATTGATAGTTTTAAAAATGCTTGAATTCTCTGGGAATAAAATTTCGTTATTTTACTCGATTTTTCTTAACCAGCCTGTATACGCTGCAGACCTACAGGCTAAAATTAATTTGCAACTTGAAATCATATTAATATGAATTTTCATCACAAAAATCTTATTTTAACTATATTTTTTTGCAATTTAAGTCAATATCCCTAACTCAAGTGGAGCAGTTTATTTCGATTTATTACACATGGACCAATAAAGGTATCAAAGTAACCACTATACTAAAAAAGACCACGACATGCAAGGAACACATAAAATGAACGTAAGAAAACGTATTTCTGCCTCAGACCGTATACATCATTGATGAAAAAACTTATCCCGATGTCCACTACGGACACGCCAGATCATCAAACATCCCCCTAAAGCTCCCCGGACGCGTCACGATGAATAGGTGCAATTTGGCGAAGGCCCCCTCCGGGGGCCCGACCGTCACGTTGTTATGGCGCAAAAATTCACCTCCGTTTTATTTTTTTCAGTTCCTCCGTCCGGCGTCCAAGTGAGCGATGACTTCGGCCTGGTGAAAAATGGAATAACCACATCGTACGCCGAGGGGGCCGGCTTGACCCTCACGTGCAGTGCCAGCGGAGGCAAGCCCTTGGCCAGGGTGAGTATCGGGAGAGGGGCTGATCGATTGTCTTTCTCGGGGATTAGAACAGATCCGGAAGACCGGAAGATCTTAGGCTGGGTCTGTTTGAACGGCTGGAGAGGTAAATTAACGGGATTTGGGGTCGCGAACTTTGCTTTGGTATTAAGGATCGCAGTCGGATAGCCCTAAGCTTATCTTAGACCGTCGCGACCTCTACCGAGCGTTCTAGAAGCTCCAGGACAAATCTGGCCAGGTTATACGAGGATATATTGAGAAATTCTTAGCCTACTACAGAACCAAACAAAATTTCAATGTCAAAATATTTTATTACTCAACAAATTCTCCTCTTAATTGAATACATTTATTACAGCGAACCTGCAACGTCTCTAGACCTTTCAAAAAAATGTTTCTTCTTGCCCTGTAAACCAGTCCTTCACAGCTTTCATAACCACCTCGTTGGAAGAAAATTTACGACCTTTTAAACTTTGTTTCAGTTGAGGAAAGAGATGATAGTCGAACGGAGCCAAATCTGGTGAATAAGGGGGGGTGTTCTAGTAATTCAACCCTAAATCACGAATTTTTTGCATGGCAACATGAGATTTGTATACTGGGACGTTGTCCTGTAAAAACAAAATACCTTTGGATAGCTTTCCGCGTCTTTTCTCTTCAATTTTTTTCCGTATAGTGGTCAGTAATGTCGAATAGTAATCTCCAGTTACTGTTCTACCCTTATCCAAGAAATCAATCATGATTACTCCATGGCAATCCCAAAAAACTGAAGCAAGTACTTTTCCAGCAGATTTTTGGAGACAAAACTTCTTAGGTCTTGGAGAACCAGAGTGTCGCCATTCCATCGATTGTTGCTTTGTTTCTGGATCGAAGAAATGTACCTAAGTCTCATCCATAGTAACAATCCGGTTTAAGAAGTCTAAATCGTTTTCAAATCGAGCACAGATCGAACGCGATGCTTCTACCCTTGCACGCTTTTAGTCAACATTCAAACAGTTGGGGATCCATTCTGCAGAAATTTTTCTCATGTCCAAATTGACTTGAACTATATGTGAACGCGTTCGTATGAAATCTTCAGTGCTTCAGATATCCGTTTTAGCCCAATTCGACGGTGTGATAAAGTCATGTCATGAACTGCATCGATATTTTCGGGGACTGACACAGAAACTGGCCTTCCCGATCGGTCATCATCTTCAATGGAAAATTTACCTCTTTTGAAGCTTGCAGTCCAATTTTTCACGGTCGCATACGAAGAACATTGATCACCAAGGGTATTAAGCATATCTTTGTGAATCTGCTTACCTCTCAACCCTTTTAAATACAGGTACTTGATGATGGCTCACTACTCCAATTTTTCGATTTTTACAATTTCGGTAGACATCTTTTTTTTATAATTTATTACTCATACTCATACTCATACTCATTTATTTCCCTCAAAACTTTACAGGGTGAGTCAATAAGACTAACAAATATCCAACTAGCAATATTTGAACGCGAACACTATTAATACAACATATACAAAATCGAATAAATTAATAAAATGAAACAAAGCAAATGACTAAAGTGACTAGAACCGGTAATTCATGAATTCTTCCATGGAATAAAAAACGTTTTCCATCAGAAGATACCTCACAAGCCTCCTGAAGCCCGGCATCCGAAGAGATGTTACATGGTCCGGAAGCCTATTGTACATTTTTATGCCATTAAACATATACGTATTTTGTGTCCTTCCAATGCGGTGGCTAGGGGTTATAATTTTGTCTCTCGATCTTGTCAGGTGCTCATGTACGTTCGAATGCTTAGGCAAAGCCTCCTTCTTCCCGTGGACGTAGAGGAGACATTCGAGTATGTAGCAGCAAGGGACGGTAAGTATGCTGTATTTCTTAAATAGTGGTCTGCAACTCGTCATTTGGTCAACTCCAGCCATCAACCGTATCGCCGTCTTCTGTTTTAAAAAGACTTTGACAGCATCCGACGACGCACCCCACAGGACGATACCATAAGTCATTCGTCCGTGGAACTGAGCGTGATAGGTGAGCAGTGCCTCTTTCTCCGATAAGATATTCTTTATTTGCCTTATTGCAAATATAGCGGTGGAAAGCCTCTTACATAACCCAGTCACATGCTCAGTCCAAGTTAAATTTCCACTGATGGACATCCCGAGCAGAGAAATACTTTCCAAATTGTGGTGCTTAGTTGTTATTGTAAGGCTTTGAGATTTTTCCGGATTCACTTTTAAGTTGTTGTTTTTGAACCATCCAATGGCTCCTTGAATGGACGTTTCAGCCTTTTGGTGGAGTTCTCTTTCATTCCGTGCTCGATTTAATAGGGATGTATCATCAGCAAAAATAGTTAGACTATCTGCGGTAACGTTGTGTACCATATCGTCGATGTAAATTAAAAAAAGTATCGGACCAAGTACCGATCCCTGGGGCACACCAGTCGTGATACTTCTTTTTGAAGATTTCTTCCCGTTGAAATCAACCATCTGATATCTGCCATGCAGATACGATCCCAAAAGATCCAATGCTGGGCCCCTGATTCCGATGTGATCCAACTTGGACAAGAGCTTATTATGGTCGACACAATCGAAAGCCTTCGTTAGATCCACGCAGGTAAGTACAGCCTCCTCGGCCTCATCCAGTGACTGCAGAATGAAATCGAACATCTGCACCAGAGCTGTGGTGGTGGACCTGCCTCTCCGGAAACCATGCTGATGTATGCTAAGCAAAGAGTTTCCTTCCAAGAACGAGACCAATCTTGTTTTTATTAGGGACTCAAAAATCTTTGATATAGATGGTAGGATCGATATAGGTCTATAGTTGTCATATAGTTCTTGGTCTCCTTTTTTATGGACTGGCACAATTCTTGCCAGTTTCAGCACATCGGGAAAGTAACCTTCCTGGAAGCAGGCATTTATTAGATCCGACAGCGGGTCCACCAGAGTGTCGATAATGTCCTTCAGCAGACCCACTGAGAAACCATACACATCTCTCGATGTTTTCCTCCTCATCTCACACACGGCTCTTTTGACCTCCTCGGGTGTAGTCGGAGTAAGAAAGAATGAGCTGGAATTTCTGACTGGTATCCTCTTCAAAACGTCATCGCTCGTGCCGGAGACACTGTTCTGCGCAATCAGTTTTTCAGCAATTGTTGAAAAATAAATGTTGAATTCCTCAACTGACAGCATATTGGCGTTATTGGATCTTTTCCCGCTTTTAAGCTTCGAATTGATGACCTTCCATATTGCGCGATTTTTGTTGCTGGACTCATTGACTATCTGTGCATTTTTTGTTCTTACTGTGTCATCGATTTGTTGCTTTAATTTCTGTTTCAACCTAGTGTACAACATTCTCGTGTTTTCATTTCTTTCAACAGAAAATATTGTATGCGCTGCATCTACTTTTTTTTTCAATTCAATTATCTCCGGACTTTCCCAGTATTTCTTTGGGGACACACTATTGATCCTTATCCTTTTTTCAGGAAAGCAATGGTCGAATACACACGTCAACGCCCCGTGGAAATCCGTATACGATGCTGAAGCCGACTTACTCTTAATAAATGTCCAGTTTATATTCTTCAGTTGTTCTCGGAAGTTATGAGTAGTGTATTCATTTATTATGCGGATGAACTCGTATTTTTCTTTTTCAGGGATTCCTGTCATCTGCAGTTCTAATCTTTGCGCCAGATGATCCGACAAATGATGATTCACGGTTATCGCTCGATATGCGTCATGTCTGACATTCGTGAAAACATTATCAATACACCTGCTGGATCTTAGTGTTACACGTGATGGGTCATTAAAAACAATGTGTAATCCGAACATAACGAGTAATTCCTCTAGTTTTATTTTGACAGTATTCAATTCGTTGAAGTCGATATTGAAATCCCCTGCGATTACTATATTTTGATGTGGACCATTGAAGACAATATTTAGCGCTACATGTAGTTGTTGTATGAACAAATCGTAATCTCCGCTAGGGGGCCTATAGATACACAGATAATGAGTCTTTGTGGTCTTTTCCAGTATGGCGCATACTTCGACATGCTTTTCAATCGACAGTTCATTTATTTCTGTGACTGCTCCACAAAGTAAGTCATTCCTCGTCATTATCAAGCTACCACCATGTATGGAGTCCTCGCGACAAAAGGCACTCGCCACGTTGTAGTTTGGGATATTTACGCCCTTTAGTTGATCAGCAGTCATCCAGTGCTCCGTTACACAAGCTACTTTATAGTTTTCCGTGTTCAGAACGAAATCCACTTCGTCAAGTTTATTTCTAAGGCATTGCATGTTGATATTCAATATTGCCTCGAACTTTTGTTTCTGTTGGTTTTCTCGTTTCTTAGTTTGATGATTGGGATTTTTTATCAGTCGATTTTGCGAGAAAAAACTTGAAACGGTTCACAACCACACCAAGAGGCCAGTTTTCCGGCTTATAGAGGTCGCCAACAAGAGACAAGTCAGCACCAACCTTGAATGAAGATCTCTTTGATCCTTCTTGACTCGGCAGTCTCTCGATCACAAAATCGCCCCCAGGAAAACACCCCTGAAGGTGCTTCTGAATCTGCGACTCCGTCACTCCCTCGCCCACGCGTCCCACATGGACCCAGGCACGTCGTGGGGCTCCCGCGAAGGTAGTAGGTTTGACACCTGTCCCAGTCACCTCGCCCCTCCTTCTCGCACTTGACTTGCGCCCAGCCTTAACTTTATGTTTATTTTCTTTTCTGAGATTATTTTCTTCCCCAGGTTTTTCTTCATTTGGGCAGATTTCTGTAATTTTTGCTGATTTCTTTGTAACGTATTGCGTAACTCTGGTTCACTTTTTTGACGTCGAACTCTACTCTGACATTTCTAATAAGTTATTGTTTGCTGATATGGTATCGCAATATTTTGTTTATGCATAGAACTGATCTAGGCTAACCAGATTTCAATACATGCTCGTAGCTGTGGTAGTTTTAAACATTTTCATGTTTGAAAGTAGGCTGACGAGCAAAAATTCTTTTCCAACTCTGAAGCATGCAGATTTTGTGTTTGTATATCTCATCTGAATAAGACGATAACAAATATGTCGTTGCTGCTTCTGTCGATCTGCAGAAGATTTTTATACAGTGGATATCGACTTGCTGCTAAAAACATTATTAAACTTGGATTTCTTGGACATCGCCATGAACTTCAGTGACGAAACTGTTGTTAATGTCGGCGTACCTCAGGGTTCAGTGTTGGGACCCTTCGAGTACTTACTGTAGGTACATAGTCTGGAATAGTCTGAACTACCAGCCAGGTATCTCGAATTGTGTTATAATAAACTGATATTGTTCTCTGGTGTTGCTACTTTGAACGTATAAACATTAATGTTTAAATTAATAGGTACTAATTTTAAATTGGAAGAGTGCAACTGAAATATTATTTGTGACTAAACATCTGAGTAGAATGCATTAATGGTAAAAAAAGTTTTTCACTGACAGCAACAGTCACATTAGCCTAACGGAAAGGAAAGTTCCGATATCGAAGGCCACTTTTCATAAGCTAGAATCAATCCACTTAAAACTTCCGTACTATTCATGGCCCGGTTCATTTGACGTTTGGAAAAGTTACCCGGAAAGGTACAAAACGCTAGATAAGATCTCCAAAGAAATAACTTTTAACGACTCCGAACGTTACGGAAACGGAGACATATTCTTCATAAATTTCTGAGAAGGTCTCTCCTCATCTCATTTTCCATCTCTCTGAACTCGCCGTTTTCCAGGTATCGTGGTGGCGAGACGGCAAGCTCGTTACCGACGAATGTCAATATTTCCCGGAGAGGAAAAAGTCCCAGAGTCTGCTGAAGGTGGAGAAGTTAACCAGGAATCATCTCCTGGCGGTGTACAGCTGCGAGGTCAGCAACAGCAAGTTGCAACCGCCTCTGGTGGTCAGAGTGGCCATCGATATGTACCTGAGGCCGTTGGAGGTCACCCTGGTCAAGGAGCACGAGGAGCTGAGCGCGGGAAGGAGGTACAACATCAGCTGCAGGTGTAAGGGGTCAAGGCCTCCGGCTATCATCACCTGGTGGAAGGTAAGTACCAAGTTTTTTGATTCTCCAAAAGATCTTTATGTTGTGTCTCAGAATTATTAGCTTGTTATGACTCTAGATTGAACTAATTGATGAAAACGGTTTTTTGTACAACTGCCATTAAAAGTGACACTTTTAATGACAGCAAACAATGTTAAAATTGATTGTTCACGTGGAAGCGTGTTAATAGTTATTTAATCAACTAGTTTATTAATGACAGCGATTAATGGTCGAAATATTTTAACGCGTGAGCGGAGCGAGCGCGTTAATGTTTGAGACCATTAATCGCCAGATTAATAAACGAGTTGATTACAAGATTTTTCCGTCGACCTCATCATGAATTGAAAATAAACTCTGGATTCAAAAAGATTTTCATTTTGCATAATAGACAAATTTTACATAATTGAAATTTCTGTGTTCATTTCTATATATTAATATTTATGCTCCCTATGGAAAGTTTTCGAAAAATTCATGGATGGAATATAGGACATGTTGTGAAATTATGAATAGTTTACATTTTTTTCATGAGAATAAGTTGGATTAACGATTCAATTGAGTTTTATTTTTACCTTAGATATCAACAAAATACTATTAGGAGCATTCGCTATGAACTCTTTCACATGTTCTTTTTCGATTTTTCGATCAACAGTTTGCTTTATCTGCTTATATCAATGTTATCTTCAGCATCGAATACTTTGACCATAAATTTGCTTAATGCCCTTTTTCTGCAATACACGTAAAGTATGCCAACAAAACCGTTACCGAAAATTTCAGAACTTTCTTCTCCTTGCACCAAGATCGAAATTCTTCCTAGGCTTTCTCATAAATGTCGGCTCTTTCCAGGTAGCATACTCAAAGTTGCTGCTTCAGCAGTTTTTCCCACATCTAGCGGTGTCGACGGGATATTTTCTTCGATATTCATTAGGTAAAATAGCGTAACCTGTAAAATCAGATTCTGATGGAAAGCGAGTAATTAAATTTGACAACTCGTTAGTGCTCCGACATAGATGATCTATGCTCCGACTGAATATTTTATGTTCGGTTGCCATGATAATCATGCATTAATACAAGAAATCATGCATTAATAGGGGTCATTAATGGATGATTTCGAGGGCGTTAAAATGAGCTCTTATTCTATGGTCGACGGAAAAAATATTTTTAACATTAGTGTTAAAAATATTTTTAGCACTCCATTTCCTTATGACGAAATCAGATAAGAAAAATTCAGCAATTGCGAATTTTTATTATCGATATTTAACAATCATTACTTATGATCATCAATATTAATCATAAAACTAGAACAATTACTTACATTAATGCCCTTTGACGTTAGGGAGCTTCGCAACACATTATTAGAATCCTCAGCACCATCAGTACTTGTAGAAACCGGAAGTACAATATTGGATGATGATGATCCAAAATCTGTTGAGGTTGGGATAATTTTTTCAGCAATGACATTTCTATATGCAATGGAATGATAAACATAGCCCTCGGCTACCGTCGTAGACTTCCATCCACTATGTTTTTTATATCCGTAATATTTGCTCCTGATTCTGCTAGCAATGAAGCGGTGGATCTTCGAAAACAGTGTCCTAAATATTGCTTTCGTTCTGGCAGTTTGAGGAAATCGGCAACAATAGATACATAGATACATTTTCCCAAATGTATTGATACCAACTGGATTGACAGTGCATTTAGTATTTATGTATTTCAGGAAAAAACTACGATGTTTGATGACAGAAGAGCGCAGTGCAAAGTCCTTATGAAAAAAGTCAACATACTTCCCAATAATACTGAAAGAACGACTGACTTTCGTTTTTGTGTTTGGAAGTTTTATAACCAATGATTTATTTGTTATTTCGATGTCTTCCTCTGATAAATTACACAATTCTTCACGCCGACAGGCTCCAAATGATCCGAAAATAGTTGCAACCTTAACCATCAAGTATTTCTCATCTGGTGCCTCATTTATGAACTTTTCAACTTGTTCGCGAGTGAGAATTTTCGATTTTTTGGGACGATATCCTTCACTTTTCCGTTTTAAATATGCTATTACCTTAAAATATTCACTAACATTCACACCATTTTTAATAAGAACGCTTGACTTTATCATTAAAAATTTGCTCCACAAAGTTAATGAACTCCATATTTTTGATTTTTTCTTCTAAGTATGCCAGGAAAACAGGTTCACTGAAGTTCCCTTCTAAATTTTTCAATATACACCAGGCCAGGAAATTGTTATATTATGCAATATCGTACTGCTGAACAGATTTTTAGGTATAGGAGTTCCAGATTTGCTCTTCTTGCAGACTCTTCAATATCCACAGGAACAACCAAATCGTCACCTTTATTAATAATTGGACTCTCGACCAACATATTAAGTAGTTAAAATCTCAAGACGAAAATTGGACAGGAACGAAATTCAAATGACAGTGTCGTTACTCATTTGTTAGTACTACTACTAATACTAACGTTGGCAACGTTTGCCATTCACAACAACCTTTTGATTATTTGAATATTAACATGCATTTTGTAGTTTACTGTCATTGCAAATTCGCCCATTTCATTATCAAAATAGGGCAGTTGTACGAAAAACATCGTATGGTATTTGTGTTAAAAGTGATTTTATTTTGTTTGTGAAATTGTTCCATTCACAAACTTTTTCACTCACAAAATAAAACGTCACTTTTAATACTCATATCATAAATAACTATTTCCTATGTCATTTTTCAAAATTTGGCTTCGTTTGAAGGAAATATTTTTCGATGAAAATCGACGTATTTTTCTAAATATTCTGTTGAATTTTCACGTCGAAATAAGGTAGAAAGGTAACCAGAAATATAATGAAGTACACTCATGGTGCATTAAGGAAAAACTGAATGAAACCCCATACGCTTTTTTCCCAGTAATCCAGAAAATTCGTGGCTGAACCGTGAACTTATCTCGACCTAACCAATCCCATTTGCGCTGCAGCTATTTGAAGTTTTTCGAGTGTAACGGAAAACAATTTGAACACTTTCCAAGTCGGTTCGAACGGGGAATCCGAACCCCGACAATTTTCTAATTGCGGACGTTCATCACGACCCGCTAGCGATAACTGCAAGGGAAAACCGCCGAAAGTATTTCACCTTGCGAACTTTCAGACGGCGGAAACGTCCGCATTATGGGAGAAAAATAGACCGGGAGTTAGAGGTCGAGCCTGATACTGTCCTTAAAGAGGAAGGCACGCTGCGAGAATGTCGATAGGATATTTTCAGGTAAAACTGAGCGAGGCTAACTGAGAAAACTCCAGTGGCTTGGAGGAGGCTTCCTTGGAAATGGGGGTAATATGGAACGGTTCCTATTGAACCTATCAATAGAGGGAATTGAATTCGTTTTGTCGTTAAAGTCACGAAAAGTACCGCAACAATTTTTTTATGGAGGGATACTGGATCTGGAACTGGAAGAATCACATAATCTAAAAAAAAGAAAGATGTTGGTTACACCATTTATAACTCGAGATCGGATGGACTGATTGTTATGAAACTTCATATATGGATTCGTCGACGGTCTGGTTATTATAAAAAACAATAAAACTTTGAGAAAATCGATGAAAATTTTACTTATACAGGAAAAGCTTTCCCCTATTTTGAGTGAGGCCACTAGGTGTCGCTACAGCTTATTCGTAGGTACTTTATTTGATATTCTCCCCGTTATATGGCGATGTGAACAAATAGTGTGTTTTTGAGTTGCCTCCAACACTGTGCTGTGGACCAAAACAAAAATGTCTTAGTCAAGAAGAAAAATAAGAAAACGTCTTAGTGTATTTGTAAACTGTGAAGTGAGATTAAAGTACCATAGACAAAGTACTTCAATTCGAATTTTCAGCATTGCATTGGCAGAACTAAAATAGTTTCTACAGTGATCAGAGGTAATTAATCATTGGAACTATTTCTCATCCATATAATTCGATCGTGATTCATATTTTTATTCAGGTAGAGCAATGAGAAAACTGTAAAGCATTCAAAGAAAAGTTATATGTTCAACGATAATTAGAATAAAGAGAATTCTATTCGTGCGAATAACAATGTTACCAAAATTTTGTATACTTTGACTAATTTATCTCCTGCCTGACAAATAGCAATGATTAGTTGATATAACTCCAACGGTGGGTTTCACAAAGCGTAATCATCGGTGATCGGAGCTTGATATAGAATCAACTCGATTTGACAGTTTAAAAATCAGAGAACCAAGCCGTTGATCTCCGATCACCGGTGATTACGATTTGTGAAATCCACCGTAAGTAGGTATCATTTAGGCGGAACAAAGTTCGCCGGGCCAGCTAGTTCTGTATAAATTTGAACGATGTCTTGATATCCCGAAGCTTGAATGAGATGGTTTTGCGACTAAAAACTAAAGGATCCTGCCTTTTACATTCCGAGGACAACTTAAGCAATGCACACGGGGGAATCATTCAATTGTGAATGTTACCATGAAAAAAACCTCGCTTAAGATTGCTTTGCGCTCTATCTAACATCCCTTAAGATGGGCGTTCAATGTAGTGTTTTTTTATTTCAAGTTGCATTTGAAAATGGTTTCACTTTGAGAACTGAAATTTTGTGGGTAAACTCAGAAAGGATTGGAGTTCTTTATGAAATAATTGAAACTGATTTCTTTTCGAAAGTTCATTTTTTTTTCTTTCAAAAATATGATTGTGTTTTATTTCAAACGAAAGACCCATGAAAATCGGTCAACTTCCGATTAAAAGTTATTCTACAGATGATTTCGTTCAGAAAATCAACTTGAAATACGGAATTGGCAGAGAATGGCCAAATTCAAATATATGGCGGGAAATAGTTCCTGCTTTACCCACATATACACTAATTTCATAGTTCAGCGATTTTCGGATTGAGAGCGCCATTGCACATTTCATCCATAATTAGAGAGATATTCATAGAACTTATAGTGATAATGTAAGTTATATGGAGATATTCCATAAAATTCACGGTGGCGCCTCTATCGGATTAGTTTTCCTACTCGTTGTGATGGGCGACCTTGAAACACATTCCTATCGCTCAACTGAGACTGAGAGATATTCGATCGCCATTTAGATAGTCCAGAAATATGATTTGCGCCATTGAGAGTATGGTGGTACAACAAAAATTGCATCAAATTCTGTTGGAACTAGATCTATGTGTGGGATTGTAACATTCCAAGTTTGTAAATCCTAGGAACATTATGAAAAAGAGAAAAGGGACAACCCTGCTCTGAAGAGCTGAGGGTAGAATTACGTTAAAGGGGGTTTAATACTTATATTTTTGGCTTGTGATGTGATCGTCTAGATTGGTAGAACTCTATGTTATGTCGTAGCAATTCAGATTTGTAATAACTCAGATTAGTGAAATATAGGATGGGAAATAATGGGTGAAATAGATAAATAATACACTAGATTGGACATAAAGATGGAACAAGAGCCTTTATTCGTCCAGCACCATAGTTCGAAGGAACCATAGCCATATGAAGGAGAAACGAACGAGAATCAATTGAAACTCAAAGCAAAAAACCTTTTAGCATTACAGATGATATGTTTACAATCCATAGAAGAATTATTAATAAGACGAGCACTGGTGATATGTACAATATGGAGCTTCCTATACTCCGGTAAGGTTATTACTGGCACAATTGTGATAAAAAGCAGAATCCAATACATCCAAAGTTATCAAGAGGTTATAGGCATATAGAGTGTGTCACCTGATTATTAATGAAATTCATAAGCAGAATCCTTGTAGTTCCTAGTGTAAGAATCCTTCCTTCTAAGTGTTATGTGTGAGATCATAGCAGTCGCGTTGGTTTGGAAGTGACGATAAACTCTTTATATTTCCTGTTAACTGATGAACGATGGCACCTTCAAAGCTTTCCTTGCTTATCGGGTACGCCAAGGGCCCGAAGGCGAGGCTTGGTTTACTGAGGACGTTCGTCAAAAGAACTCTCAGAGGAAGTTTCACTGGCCACTGTTGTGAGGGATGTTTTCCTTAGCACAGGCGATATAAACAGTTCACCCTAGTCCTTCAAACCAGTGATATTTGTACGGAAAATATTATCCTGAAAGCAACAACTTCTAATGCCTAAACCATAATGTCGAGTGAATAGTTAAATGTGCAGTAGGCCTTACGAACAGTATAAGAATATTCCAAATGGGTTGGTAGTAGAACAGAGTTCCACAATATTCAATAGAAATGCAATAATAAAATAGAACAAGCTTACATGAGATTAAATCCTGTGAAATGAAACAGTTATTTAAATGGAGATCGTGTACATACCAGATAATAATGAAGCGTCTTTAAAATATACTAAAATGGCGGATTCCTAGAAGAGGAACTCCATTTCAAAGGAACATTATTGTGAACCAGCATGAAAGTGAAAACACACAGCAGCCGAGTGAAAGTGAAGTAAAAGAGAGCCCTTCCATTCGTTGTCGTTTCGGAGGTTAGTTTTTCTTCCACAGAATCGTATTTCTTCGATGGTCACAGAAGAATGAGTTCACTTCTTGGTTGATCTTCGATATGATTAAAATCTCCTATTTATAAAGATGCGAATTGCCTAAAGTATTGCTCGAAGTCGTACTAATATTCATCTTTCATAGAATTGTAAAATAATATCAAATAAGTTCATTCAACGTAGTTCCACGTTTCGACAATAGACGTTGCAAAGTTGGAAGCCATGGAGTCTGGCAACGGTGCATTTTATTTTATTGCAGGGTAGGAAATTCAGATATGTTACAAGATAAAACGAAACCCCTGAAATGTGATATCTTCAGCATATTCTCTGAAACTGCCGGGAGTGAAAAAAGAATCGACTACTTCGTCGTGAACTCCTTGAACTGACGAAAGTTGTTATAGTTTCAGGAGAGGCATATACGTCGAGCGATTTGTTCGAATATTTCAATACCTTTATTTTCTTTCCGAGATTCCGCCTCGTGTACCCGCCGGTGGAATCCAAAGGACGAATTTTACGTATTATAACTTCGTTGGAGAAAGAAATATAGAGAAGTAGCCCGTAAAAACCTCCGCCGGAGTGTGAAAAGTTCGAAATGCATTAACTGTCTGGTTTAAGGTTTTATATTCCGGGAAACAAGACCGTTATGCGGACGAGAAAGAAAAACCGTTTTTGTATCGGATCCGGCTGGCCGACCCGACTCGATTATTATAAATTTCGCTATACACTTCGGGTACATTCTTTCGGCCGAAATACTTCTGGCAATTTCGGGGATTTCTGACATAAAAAAATAATATTTTGTTATTTATAAACTAGTGGTTTCGAATTAATTATCCTTTCCGATTTAAAAGTATAGCGATTATAGAGACAGTAGTCAGCAATAGCCGACTTTCCGTCATTTGCTGCTAGTAGTAATTTCTGCTTTTCATTTTACCGAGTGAGTATCAGTGCACCGAAATCGTAAGTACCGATCCAATTCATTTCAGTCCTATTTTTCTGTATCTTCTTTGAGTCTATCAAAATAGCTGTTACGTCGAGATCCGTATTGAACCTTCCTTTACTCGTGCAAGACTCCGTCTAGTACGTTTATCCGAGTAAGTGGGTGCCTGATTAGTGTCTGTCCTTTATGGCGAGTAATCTCATAGTCCGACCGGAGGGCCCATGCAAACCAATGCTATAGAACGTGCAGTCGAATTCCGATTCGGTACCGATCCTTCGCGCCCCTAGTTCGGTGCGTCCTGTTTGACCATTCATATTTAACCTGGCCAAACCCGACCTTTCTAGACGTGAAACAAGCTAAGTAGACAATATAACTCTTTTGAGTTTCCGGACTGAAAGAATATCGGACAAAAAGTAATCACTGTACATTTTCATATCCGTCTCACATTTTTCAACTGTAGATTTAAATTCTCCGTTTAATTCAAATCCCCCCCCCCTTCTATTCTGGCTGACTCGTACCGTGAAATATTCCTTTTGAAGGAATGCTCGCAGTCAGGTAAAACTGAACCATTTTTCTTTACCTGTGTATATTTGATATTTTGTTGGGATTAATGCATATTTGATGTTTTCTTGATATTGGTGAATATTTGATATTTTCTTATTATTGCATATTTGGTATTTTCTTGACATTATTGCATTTGTATCACTATTTCAACCGTTTGAATAAATTGTGTGAATTGCTCTATTTTCGATTTCTCAGTTATCGCTAACACCCTAGATACAACCGAACTCTGTCTCCGGCTAAGCAGCTATCCTGGCAGGTTTGCTATTCTACCTTATAAGCAAAAAGAATAGCTGGCGCTCGAGGTAAGGTTTCTACGAGAAAACCCCATTACACTATGATCATTGGTACAATTCTGGGCCCACTAGTTCTGTTTAAAAAAATTCTGGGATGCTCTGAAATGTAACTGTTCCAATCAGGGTCACAATATTTCTTTTTTACCAAAGTAAAAATGTCTGGAGCAAACTTTACCATATTTCAGCAGAATCTCATCTCTCCGAAATTTTTATTAAGGTTTCTTTTCTTTTAGCAGTGGAAATGTAGTTTACTCAGATGAAGAATACTGGTTTGTTTTCCCTCCGATGTCATGGACTTGTCTAACGTTTCCGCTTTCAATAGTTTAATGTAGTCAGGTTACTTACGGGGTCCGATCACAACGTGTTGCATAAAAAATCTTTCATTCGGTTTACTGTTGCAAAGCCGGAATTTTGTACCGTACACGTAATAGAGGGATTCGCATTCGTTAAAGGCGATTGACCCCCCGAATCCCATTAAGCGCGATTTTTTCGGCTCCCTATATCGGATCCACGAAAAAAAATAAAACCGGGCGAACGGACGAGTTTCCAATTAGACCTCCCCGCGGCCTCGGAGATACGACGACGCGTCCGAAAAATCGCATTAGGCGGGGGCCGCGTACGTTTCCGATACGCGGCAGATTTCCCTAACGACCCCTCATTTCCACGCCGCCGTCCGCGGCGGTCATATTCGCCGGGAATTGATTCGCAGTTCATCGTGCGTGTCCATCTATTACGGGGCCTCGTCGTTTTTCCAGTCGCGATTTATCGGCGGAAAACGCTGGGAATATAATCCGCCCCCACGGCGCGCGGCCTAATGATCGTTTCTTCGTATGACGGAATGCGGAAAAACGAATGAGGGAACGGGGCTATTTCGCCGGGATGGGCTTTTTTGGGTGGGTTATATTCGCTCGGCTGTCGAAAAATTCACCGAAATGGAAGTAGGGCGAACGTTAAAGGCACTCAAGATTTTTCTGCCTCTGTCGACAACTACTATTGATCCAAGGATTCTTTGATTTGTACAATTTTTTAAATGTAGATTCCTCTCATCGAAAGAATAACTTTATTTGTATACCATTTTTCAAAATTCGGCTTCATAAGGAAGATACAGGGTGTCAAATGTCCTTGGCTGACAATTACTATTGATCCAAAGTTTCTTTGATTTGTACAATTTTTTAAATTTAGATTTCCCTCATCGAATGAAATACTTTTTTCATATACGATTTTTCAAAATTCGGCTTCATAAGGAAGATACAGGATGTCAAAGGTCCTTGGCCGACAATTACTATTGATCTAAAGATTCTTTGATTTGCACAATTTTTCAACAGAAGATTCGTCTCTCCAAACGACAAACTTTCATCTCATACAATTTTTCAAAATTCGGCTTCATAAGGAAGATACAGGATGTCAAAAGTCCTTGGCCGACAATTACTATTGATCAAAAGATTCTTTGATTTGTACAATTTTTTAAATTTAGATTTCTCTCATCGAACGAAATACTTTTTTCGTATACGATTTTTCAAAATTCGGCTTCATGAGGAAGATACAGGGTGTCAAATGTCCTTGGCCGACAAATACTATTGATCTAAAGATACTTTGATTTGTACAATTTTTCAATAGAAGATTCCTCTCGTTAAACGACAAACTTTCGTCCCATACAATTTTTCAAAATTCGGCTTCATAAGGAAGATACAGGGTGTCAAAGGTCCTTGGCTGACAACTATTAATGATACAAATATTCTTCGATTTGTACAATTCTTTAACAGAAGATTCCTCTCGTTAAACAACAAACTTTCTTTCCATACCATTTTTCAAAATTCGGCTTCGTACGGAAGATACAGGGTGTCGAAGGTCCTTGTCCGACAATTACTATTGATCAAAAGATTCTTTGATCTGTACAATTTTTTAACAGTCAATTGCTCTCGTTGAACGACAAACTTTCTCTCCATACCATTTTTCAAAATTCGGCTTCATAAAGAAGATACAGGGTGTCAAAGGTCCTTGGCCGACAATTACTATTGATCTAAAGATTCTTTGATTTGTACAATTTAACAGTGAATTGCTCTCGTTGAACGAAACATTTTCTTTTCATATCATATTTCAAAATTCGGTTTTATAAGGAAGATACAGAATGTCAAAGGTCCTTGGCCGACAATTACTATTGATCAAAATATCCTTGATTTGTATAATTTTTCAACAGTGGATTGCTCTCGTTAAACGAAACATTTTCTTTCCATACCATTTTTCAAAATTCGGCTTTATAAGGAAGATACAGGGTGTCAAAGGTCCTTGGCCGACAACTTCTATTGATACAAACATTCTTGGATTTTTACAATTTTTATACAGAAGATTCCTCTCATCAAACGACAAACTTTCTTCCTATACCACTTTTCAAAATTCGGCTTTATAGGGAAGATACAGGGTGTCAAAGGTCCTTGGCCGACAATTACTATTGATCAAAACATCCTTGATTTGTCAAATTTTTCAACAGTGGATTGCTCTCGTTAAACAAAACATTCTCTTTCCATACCATTTTTCAAAATTCGGCTTCATAAGGAAGATACAGGTTGTCAAAGGTCCTTGGCTGACTACTTTAGATCCAAAGATACTTGATTTGTACAATGTTTTAACAAAAGATTCCTCTCGTTAAACGACAAACTTTCTTTTCATACCATTTTTCAAAATTTGGCTCCTTAAGGAAGATACAGGGTGTCAAAGGTCCTTGGCCGACAATTACTATTGATCAAAACATTCTTTGATTTGTACAATTTTTTAATAGTAGATTACTCTCATTAAACGAAAAATTTTCTTTTCATACCACTTCTCAAAATTCGGCTTCATAAGGAAGATACAGGGTGTCGAAGCTCCTTGGCCGACAGCTTTTTTCTGATCATATTTTCCGAACCGCTACATCAAACGCAGCGAATTCGAGAGAGGAGTTCACTCTATTTATGATGCCTGTTTCTCGATTTGAACTTATTGAATATTCCTTCTAGGATCAAAGTTACAGCTTAGTGTCTTTGAAACGAAGCGTTCATCGGCGTATGTGGAAAATGAAAGTTATTTGCAAAATGACTTTTTCCACCGTCATGTTATGTGTTCTATTGGATTCCCTCACTTTCCCTGCGTGTGAAAGCTTTTTATTGCTACTTTTTTGTTGCGCGGAGCAGAGTACCCGCATAAGGCTCAACAACATTCTTTCCGAGTCCAGAGAGGCATTAGCAGATTCGAATAAAGAACTTAATACCTGGCTTTACGAGTCTAGAAAGGACCGTTAATGAATAATCCATAAAAGTTTCATTAGCGCCGAGTATTGCCGAGAATAACGAGACCTAGCGGGAGATATTCCGACGCTATTACTCGCGTAGCTCAGCAGGCCGGAAAGTATGAAAAAAAGACATTTTTTTCGCGCACTATCCACTATCCGTCACAATTTGTGAGCGAGCAACTTTGACAATTCCGTGTTTGCAGGTTTTTCTTGGTCCATTTATCAAACGAATAACGAAACTGAACAATATTAGCCGGCGTTTCGGTTGATTTATCGCCATTGCCACCGCCTCGTATCTGGCTACCAGTGTACGTTCCATTAGTTTTTTGGTCGGTCCATTTGGGAAGTTTGTGACTATTTGGGATGCACAGCTTGAAATGGTGGCGAGAAACAATATCAGAACGAATAGCATAAGGAATTGAGCTTCTGAATGTTTAATAATCCATCACCGCATAAATGGGCGTGTTTTTTCTCTAGATCTTGTTCTGACCGAAGGTTGCGCTTAGTTAGACACCAGACTATTTTGAAAAGTTCTTTAATTTATCCATACATTTTGAAAGTTGTGTTCCATTCTCCGATATCCCTAGATTTTGTGTTCAATCTCCAAGATACATCCACCAGCAATACCCACTGCAAGGACCTTATTAATGTATGCATGTATACACTGTATGTTATCCACAGACAAAACATATCCTTAATAGGATATGCCGAATATGCTTGTGCACTCTGATACTGAATCAACATCTAATGATAATACCGGTATCAATTCAACACGAATTTATAATGAATAGAATTGATAGGATTCCAATTATTGAATGCGATTGATATCGCTGGAGAAGATTCATTTCATGTTTGTCTTCGTCATCGGATTCGGCCATAGATACTGGCTTTAGATCTAATTCCATCGTTTCAGTTACTGCTCCTAGCCTAGATAATTGCTGCGGTACTGCATATCTCATTTGCACTGAATGCAGAATACTGGTTACTCTCATAACATAACACATCACAGATCTAGGATTATGTTTGTAACATATCTGACTTTCCTACCCTGCAATAAAATAAAATGCACCGTTGCCAGACTACTTCATGGCTTCCAACTTTGCAACGTCTATTGTCGAAACGTGGAACTACGTTGAATGAACTTATTTGATATTATTTTATAATTATATGAATGATGAATATTAGTACGACTTCGAGCAATACTTCAGGCAATTCGCATCTTTATAAATAGGAGATTTTAATCATATCGAAGATCCACCATGAAGTAAAGTTGTTCTTCTGTGACCATCGAAGAAATACGATTCTGTGGAAGAAAAACTAACCTCCGAAACGACAACGAATGGAGGGGTCTCTTTTGACTTCACTTTCACTGAGCGGCTGCTGTTATCCATTCGTTTCACTTTCATTCTGGTTCACAAAAGTGTTCCTTCTCTAGGAATCCGCCATTTTAGTATATATCAAAGACGCTTCTTTGTAATCTGGTATCTACACGGTCAACATTTAAATAACTCTGTTTCATTTCACAGGATTTGATCTCATGTAAGCTTGTTCTATTTTATTATTGCATTCCTATTGAATATTGTGGAACTCTGTTCTGCTACCAACCCATTTGGAATATTTTTATACTGTTCGTAAGGCCTACTGAATATTTAACTATTCACTCGACATTATGGTTTAGGCATTTGGAGTTGTTGCTTTTAGGATAATATTTTACGACAAATATCACTGGTTTGGAGGCCTAGGATAAACTGTTTATATCGTCTGTGTCAAGGAAAACATCCCCCACAACAGTGGCCAGTGAGACTTCCTCTGAGAGTTCTATAGACGAACGTCCACAGTAAACCAAGCCTCGTCTTCAGGCCCTAGGCGTACCCGATAAGCAAGGAAAGCTTTGAAGGTGCCATCGTTCATCAGTTAACAGGAAATATAAAGAGTTTATCGTCACTTCCAAACCAACGCGACTGCTATGATCTCACACATAACACTTAGAAGGAAGAATTCTCACACTAGGAACTACAAGGATACTGCTTATGAATTTCATTAATAATCAGGTGACACACTCTATATGCCTATAACCTTTGGATAACTTTGGATGTATTGGATTCTGCTTTTTATCACAATTGTGCCAGTAATAACCTTACCGGAGTATAGGAAGCTCCATATTGTACATATCACCTGTGCTCGTCTTATTAATAATTGTTCTATGGATTTTTAACGTATCATCTGTAATGCTAGAAGGTTTTTTGCTTTGGATTTCAATTGATTCTCGTTCGTTTTTCCTTCATATGGCTATGGTTCCCCGAACTATGGTGCTGGACGAATAAAGGCTCTTGTTCCATATTTATGTCCAATTTAGTATATTATTTATCTATTTTACCTCATTATTTCCCATCCTATATTTCACTAATCTGAGTTATTACGAATCTGAATTACTGCGACATAACATAGAGTTCTACCAATCTAGACGATCACATCACAAGCCAAAATTATAAGTATTAAACCCCCTTTAACGTAAATCTACCCTCAGCTCTTCAGAGCAGGGTTGCCCCTTTTCTCTTTCCATAATGTTCCTAGGATTTACAAACTTGGAATGTTACATGTTGTTCTTGCGACATGAGAAGTCAGGAAAACCATAAGCTTCATCCCGACGAATTCAATTCAGAACAACATCTGAAGAAAACTGATTTCGTAAAGCAATTATGGAGACTTTAAGGACGTCATTTGAAGTGACCTATCGCAATTGACGAAGAATACTAAACAACGCCACTTTAGACATTCGAATTGTCAGGAGTCGTAAGAATGTCCCTGTATAGATTGGCAAACAGGAGACTTGCCGCCTATGTACCAATCACCAAGACCACTAGGGAAAATGGAGAAATTATCTGATGGCAACTCCATCCGCGAACGTACAAACATTTGACCAATCCGAGCGATAACGTCGACATCGTCGTCGGAAAAGCAGCATCAGAAAGGGGAATTTTCCATTTCCATCGATTCGTTAAATTGGCCGCACCGACAAAAAAGAATCCAAAGGTCGACCCGGTTTTGAAAAGTATGTCACGTCCTTTGGCAGAGGCTCGAACGGCGTCCATGTTGAAATTGCAGCCAGGCGATCGTTGATTAAATCACATGAAATGATACGCAGCATGATGAAACTGTTTCAGTTTTCGGACGTAAAATCGAGTTTGTGATGTACCCGAGTACATTACATTTCGACCAATTGAACATTGTTTATAAACTGCCATTTATAGGAGGTCTGTGATCTGCAGTCGAAGCTGAATCTTATCGGTTCAGGAGGCTATTCCACAGCGACGTCCTTGGGAGTTGACATCGGCGAGATCACAACGGGGTTACGACCGCGCTTCACCCTTTGTCAACCCGCTGGACGTTTACGTTTGCGGATTTACTAGGATCGCTTCGTCAGGTCGAGGGGTTCCATTCTCTGTAGTCACTTGTCCGGAGGTTGTTTGCTGACAGAGCTGCCCCTGTTCCCTTGTCCTATGCGCCACAGTATAAGTATTAGTAAAAGAAATATAGGATAAGTAATAGAAATAGGGCAATTCTTGGTGAATCCAGAAACCTTTCAGAAGATATTAACAATCTGCTGTTAGAAACGTACAGTAGTTGGTCCTGTATCTTTGGCTGATGGATGTGTATTAAATTCCCTGATTAAACACAACGTATAAAGGAGCAAACCCTCATTACGCCGTCCTAACTAAAACGTAAATTTGACGTTTTCCACTTTTGAATTCCACCTCCTGATGAAAGGTCTTTCGACGCCGGCATAATCCTCTTGAATTAATGAAAATTTCCATGAATATAAGAGTGGGAGCGGAGGAAGTGATTATCAGATTTGATGTCGGTGGATTTATCGTCAGCTGCTTTTACGCTGCCTCGCTAATTTCGCGACAAGACTTACAGTCGCTAATGACGATCGGGATCCGAAATTAAAAACTAACATTGTTCCGGAGATCGGTTCCGATAGCTGGCGTTAATCGCTGTAGGAAACCTGTTTTTCTATTCGTGTTTGAACTCGCTCGAGTATTTTCTATCGTTGTTATTATGTTCGAACTGGATGAGGGCTTTCGCTTTCAATAGTCAAGGTGGTATTCATAGATATGTAATACCTGATAAGTTTCAAGAGCTATTTTCTGATCTAAATCGTGCAGAATTGACTGGAATCAACTTTACTGACATCTCCGAGATCGATTCCATTATACCTAGAGGTTCTCAGACCAATGCTGATTAACAATTTACAAACCAAAAGAGGATACGACCACAGATGCGGGATCTTCAATTTTTGATAAAATTACATTTCGCAAGTGAAAATCTAAACTATGATAGATTGAGCCTAGGATTAATTTTTATTGAATTTAGCGTTCTCGAAAGCCTACATTTTGATACCGAACTTGTCTATATTGGCCTTTTTTATGTTGAATATTAATTGTTTTATTTTTTCCATAATTCATTTTCGAGTGTTCAGACGCTTAGAGCACTCAAAGTAGAGGTGTTACTGGTCAGCCAAATGGGTATTCTGAATGATTCGAATAGATAGTAGACCTTCCAGATGAAATAACGCTTTAAGATTTGCCAGGGATTTCTTGATGATGACAAATATGGTGTTTTACCGAATTATTGAAAAAAACCACTTCCTCCGCCATTTTGCAACGTGTTACATGATTCGAATAACTAGAAGCATAGATAACTAGGCTTCTAGCGAATAAACCAGTTTTGAATGTCAGGTTTTCATGAAAACTGATTTCTTTTGTGGATGTGATTCTAAGAGTTAATACTAATATCTGGAATGCTTCGCGAGTTCTTTGATGTAAATTGAATTGATGATGTTGAATCTCCTATTCGTCATTATTTTCTTTTTTTAGGAAGTTTTATTCTCGAGTTTTGGTTAGACCTTTAGACTTTAGAGCACTCAAATTAAAGTTGTTAGTGATCAGCCAAATGAGTATTGTGCATGATTCGAATAGAAAGTAGATCTTTCAGATGGAATAACGCGAGGGATTTCTTGATTATGACAAATATGGTAATTTTGGGGCGCCCTTTTCAATTTTTCACCCAAAAAATTGACATTTTCGAAATCCATTTTGATGATCCTACTGATATCTGTACAATGCTGATTATCAATAAACAAACAAAAGTGGATACGACCACAGGAGCGGAAGCTATGACGATTTGAATTTTTGATTTTTCAAAAAAAATTGCCATTTGACAAGTGAAAATCTAAACTATGCTAGATAGAGCCTCGATTATTTTTAATTGAAATCAGCGTCCCCAAAAACCTATACTTCGATACCAAACTTGTCAATGAAGGCCTTCGTTTACCCGGTTTTTTTTTGTTTTGCATTTTTCATTTTCGAGTTTTGTTCAGAGGCTCACAGCACTGACAGTAGAGGCGATACTGATCGTCCTCAGGGGTTTTGTGAATGGCTCGAATGGAAAGTAGATCTTTCAGATTGAAAAACGACTTTAGATTCGCCAGAGATTTCTTGGCGAGGAAAAATATGATGTTTTTGGGGGGTCTTATCCCTTTGTCATTTTTCACCCAAAAAGTTGACATTTTCGAAATCGATGTTTTTATGCCTAGGGGTACTTTGGGCAATGCTGATTAACAATATACAACCCAAAAGTGGATACTACCACAGCAGCGGAAGCTATGGCGTTTGAAAATTCAAAAAATGCCATTTGACAGGTGAAAATCTAAACTATGGTGGATGGAGCCTCGAATTATTTTTCATTGAATTCAGCGTCCTCGAAAACCTATAATTCGATACCAAACTTGTCCATATAGGCCTTCCTTAACCTGATTTTTTATGTTTTCTGTTTTGCATTTTTCATTTTCGAGTTTTGTTCAGAGGCTCACAGCACTCAAAGTATGGGTGATACTGATCGTTCTAATGGGATTTGTGAATGGCTCGAACGGGTAGTAGATCTTACAGATTGAAAAACGCCTTTAGATTCGCCAGGGATTTCTTGGCGAGGACAAATATGGTGTTTTTGGGGGGTCTTACCCCTTTGTGATTTTTCACCCAAAAAGTTGACATTTTCGATATCGATGTTATTATGCCTAGGGGTACTTTGGGCAATGCTGACTAACAATATAAAAACCAAAAGTAGATACGACCACAGGAGCGGGAGCTATGGCGTTTTGAAATTCGAAAAATGCCATTTGACAGGTGAAAATCTAAACTATGATAGATGGAGCCTCGAATTATTTTTTTTTGAATTCAGCGTCCTCGAAAACCTATAATTCGATACCAAACTTGTCCATATAGGCCTTCCTTAACCTGATTTTTTTATGTTTTCTGTTTTGCATTTTTCATTTTCGAGTTTTGTTCAGAGGCTCACAGTACTCAAAGTATGGGCGATACTGATCGTTCTATTGGGTTTTGTGAATGGCTAGAATGGTTAGTAGATCTCCCAGATTGAAAAACGCATTCAGATTAGCCAGGGATTTCTTGGCGAGGACAAATATGGTGTTTTTGGGGGGTCTTACCCCTTTGTCATTTTTCACCCAAAAAGTTGACATTTTCGAAATCGATGTTATTATGCCTAGAGGTACTTTGGGCAATGCTGACTAACAATATGAAAACCAAAAGTAGATACGACCACAGGAGCGGGAGCTATGGCGTTTTGAAATTCGAAAAATGCCATTTGACAGGTGAAAATCTAAACTATGATAGATGGAGCCTCGAATTATTTTTTATTGAATTCAGCGTCCTCGAAAACCTATAATTCGATACCAAACTTGCCCATATAGGCCTTCCTTAACCTGATTTTTTTATGTTTTCTGTTTTGCATTTTTCATTTTCGAGTTTTGTTCAGAGGCTCACAGCACTAAAAGTTTGGGTGATACTGATCGTTATAATGGGTTTTGTGAATGGCTAGAATGGATAGTAGATCTCCCAGATTGAAAAACGCATTTAGATTAGCCAGGGATTTCTTGGCGAGGACAAATATGGTGTTTTTGGGGGGTCTTACCCCTTTGTCATTTTTCACCCAAAAAGTTGACATTTTCGAAATCGATGTTATTATGCCTAGCGGTACTTTGGGCAATGCTGACTAACAATATAAAAACCAAAAGTAGATACGACCACAGGAGCGGGAGCTATGGCGTTTTGAAATTCGAAAAATGCCATTTGACAGGTGAAAATCTAAACTATGGTAGATGGAGCCTCGAATTATTTTTTATTGAATTCAGCGTCCTCGAAAACCTATAATTCGATACCAAACTTGTCCATATAGGCCTTCCTTAACCTGATTTTTTTATGTTTTCTGTTTTGCATTTTTCATTTTCGAGTTTTGTTCAGAGGCTCACAGCACTCAAAGTAAAGGTGATACTGATCGTTCTAATGGGTTTTGTGAATGGCTCGAATGGGTAGTAGATCTTTCAGATTGGAAAACGCCTTTAGATTCGCCAGGGATTTCTTGGCGAGGACAAATATGGTTTTTTGGGGGTCCCACCCTTTTGTCATTTTTCACCCAAAAAGTTGACATTTTCGAAATAAATGTTATTATGCCTAGAGATACTTTGGGCAATGCTGATTAAGGTGGACGTTCAATGTAGTATGTTTTTATTTCAAGTTGCATTTGAAAATGGTTTTCACTTTGAAAACTGAAATTTTGTGGGTAAACTCAGAAAGGATTGGAGTTCTTGATGAAATAATTTTAAACGATTTCATTTCGAAAGTTAATTTTTTTTCTTTCAAAAATAGAAGAAAATGAGCCAACTCATGCTTCTGTATTATTTCAACAGAAAGACCCATGAGAATAGTGCAACATCCGATTAAAAGTGAATCTACTGATAATTTCATTCAGAAAAACAACTTGAAATACGGAATTGGCAGAGAATGGCCAAATTCAAATTTTGGCGGGAAAAAATTCCTGCTTTACCCACAAATTCACTTATTTCATAGTTCGGCGATTTTCGGATAGAGAGCGCCATTGTACATTTCATTCATATACTGCGTTCGTTATTACCAATCCGGGAGTGGAGCGAGAGAAAACGGACACAGAACATCTAATAAATACGGATCTCTCTCTCTCTCTCTCTCTCTCTCCACTCTTTCAGCTAGAGAGAGAGAGAGATTCGAATTATTGGATGTTCTGTGTCCGATCCACTTCCGAAAGGGAATACCGAATGCGCCTATAATCAGAGAGATATTCATAGAACTTGATAGTGATAATGCATGTTCTATGGAGATATTCCATAAAATGGACGGTGGCGCCTCTATCGGATGACCTTTCTCACTCGCTTTAAACGCCGAGCTTAACAATCTACAGACAGTGGATACGACCACAGGAGCGGGAGCTATGACGAGTTGAAATTTCGAAAAAATGCCATTTGACAGGTAAAAATCTAAACTATGACAGATAGAGCCTCAGGATATTTTTTACTGAATTCAGCGTCCCCGAAAACCTACATTTTGATACCAAACTTGTCCATATAGGCCTTCTCTGAGTCGAGCTATAATTGTTTCATTTTTTCCAAAATTCCAATTTCGAGTTTTGTTAAGACGCTCAGAGCACTCAAAGTATAGGTGATACTGATCAGCCAAATAGGTATTCTGCATAATTAGAATAGATTGTAGATCTTCCAGATGAAATAGCGTCTTTAGATCCGCCAGGAATTTCTCGATGATGATTTGATTATGCCTAGAGGCATAATTATTTAATTCAGAGTCCGTATTCTACTTGCTACTTTACTGGCACGTATATTCTTACTGAATCCATTGTCTCCATTACCATCACTTCCAGAATATTCCCTGTCCTTTTATGTTGGAAAGTACCTAACAACTTCAAATTTTATCAAGCAGACCTCATTTCGCTCGTAAACCATCAAAGCTAGACCAAGTAGTCCTATTTTCGATCAGTTCCTGATGAAGACGTACGGACAATCCAGTCAAATGAAATCCAACAGAGTTCCCGATCGCCAAATAACCCCAATTCGACCGAAACAAACCCCCATAAATCTCCACATCCTCCCTAAACCACCTGGATCTGACGTCGATAACGTAGCCTGCAATCCGTCGGAGATACTCCATCCCTGACCCGTATTTTTCGTAACGAGGAACCCCGGACGCGATTCGAACAATACAGGACTCGTCTACCCCAACCCAGTATGAAATTTCACCGGCTCGTTTACCGGAACAACACCGAAAGTGCGAAATCCATTCGAACTCTCTAATTAGAACGACTCAACATTAATTGCTCGCCCTATCGAACCCCTCTCTACGGTCGGGAAGTGTCATACATCAATAGTGGGTAATTTTAAATTTCTGTTTATGACAACTTTGTTCGCCGCCATCAAGGTTTCGATTAATCAGGAACTCGGCGAAACGGAAAATCCGCGGAATTGGATTCTGTGTGTTTATCATCGACTGCGTCAATCGGAAATGTAATTTCGGCGAGGAAAAAAAGAGTTTCGCGTGATGCGACAACGGCGGACGAAACCGCGGTCCTAATGGAGTTGAAATTTTTCATCGACCGACTGTCAGAGTCCGAGTGTTTTATGACATTTTCAAACTCCGATATTGTAGTTCCTTTGATCCCGCTGTAACAAAGAGGACCTTCACAATGAAATTTGAAATTGATATAGATTCGAGCCGTTGTACCTTTCGGTAAATTTTCAAATATTCAACAACAAAAAATTTAATCGAC
The DNA here is from genome assembly GCA_951802165.1 of Adalia decempunctata. Taxonomy (NCBI): domain Eukaryota; kingdom Metazoa; phylum Arthropoda; class Insecta; order Coleoptera; family Coccinellidae; genus Adalia; species Adalia decempunctata. The sequence goes on from OX637705.1 coordinate 667,944, forward strand.
TTGTTATGTCCAGGATTGGCGGATGCAAATTTTCCGTTCCCTGATCGTGGTAACGCCACTGTATTACGACGAAGTTGAGGGAAGATATGTTTTCTTGTCGGGAAACCTGTTGTGTCGCCTGCGGTGTGGGAACGAGATAGAATTTTGGAAATTTCGATTTGTGGGACAAGGATGGGGATATGTTGGTTAGGGATTTTAGTTGAGGATTTCGGAACTGAAATACGGTGATAGGTGCATTTGATTCACGTGGAGACTAGTGGAATGGTTGTTTTCTGCACATTCTTCAATTTAATGGTGGTTTTCGAAAGTCGAGGAGTTTTAATACTTACCTGATTTTGGGATTTGAATTTTGAAAACGTTATACAGGGTGAGTCTTTGACTTGTACATATATTTTAACTGAAGGTTCTTGAGGTCAAAAGAAACCTTTTTTTCATTATCCATTTTTCCGAATTCGGCTCTGTTAAAAAGTTATAGCCATTTGAAAAAAAACATTGTGCTAATTACGTCCCTGAAATGATACTGTGGAATTGATTCAAAGTTCATATTTCTCGATAGAAATTGAGTTTATACATTTAGGCCCAATTTAGGGAATACTCAAGTAGTCAAGTACTAACCTTATTGGAATAAAAATGTTGCAAACACGATAATTTCAACAAAAACAGTTAGTTTCATCGGATTATATCTGCAACTAAAAAGCCATATTTCTCACACCAAAATAAGTTCCTTCTTCGATTTTTCTGCAGATTTGTTTGTAAACACTAATAACTTGTTCATATTTTCCTCGAAATTTCCAAACAATATCATGAAGAAAGACTTTCATTCAGATTTATTATTAAACAACCTAACTCAATCTAATTTGTATCGATTCTGTGAATTTTTGGACAGAAATGTCAAGAACATGTTGTCAGCTTGCTGATATTTTCATTGAGGTTAAGGATTTTTTACGAAACATAGTATAAATCACGATAAATTTGTGTACCGTGGTATGAATATCTATGAATTCTGCCGTTTCCATCATAAATCGACTTTGCCGCCAAATTTTACCACGCATGCGTAGAGCGAAAACCGAAATATTGGTTATCTAGTCTGGAGCCAACTAAAACAATAACAATGCACGCTCTGAACAGTCTCAACAAACTGTAAACATTATTTGAAGTTCAGAATACATTCATTACATTCAGTGGATTAATTGTTCTAATGTGATTATTACGTGTAGTGAATTAATATAATTTCAACCGTGTCGAGTTTATAAAATTCCAAGATGAGTTGTTTTAGATAGAGAAACATCGCCACAGATTATCAGGTATCGTTTCATTAACTTCAATTTAATAAGTAGTTTGTGTTGAGATTCATCATTCATATCCGAATTTTGTATCCCATCGATATTTAACTTCAATATGGACCGGTAACTATGAATTTTCAATAAAAACTGTGCGTGTTAAATCCTCCTTGGTGTTCAATTTTATCTCCCACATTTGGGGGATTTTATTATTAAAAAATATCTCGACAAAGTTGATAAATATTGTGACAACATTGTAAACTCGTCTAAAGACCAGAGATCCAACAATTTTCGATGATATTTAATTCAGAGACGCATTCAGGTTATTCTTGAAATTAATGATTTTTTCGTCAAATTTCTGCGGGTAAAATTGGAAATAACTCGAAAACGACGCGTTTTATTGAAAAAAAAATAAGAATACTTTTAGTTTCTTAAATGATTGATTCTTTCGAAAATATGAAGCGTTTTATGGTGTTTTAGCGTGTAATGATGAGTCGACTACCCTGTAACTTTTATACTAGTGAAGATATTGAATATGTTTCGATTGAGGAATATGCATCATGAATACAGTAAAAACTCAATCAAAATTCAGTTCATTCGAAATAACGGTTCCGAAGATATAAACAGGAAAGTGTTTTTTTCATGGATTTTCGACACCCTGTATCTCCCAAACCAAACCGAATTTTGAAAAATGGAATAAGAAAAAGGTGTTTCGTTTGATGAGAGGAATCTACAGTTAAAATATATGTACAAGTCAAAGACTCACCCTGTATACAGTGGGATTGTTTCGTTTAGCTTCAGAGCTCATTTGGAGAATTTTGTCTGATCTCACTGTGCCTGAAAAGGGATTTGCCATATTGAGAGGTGAGATTCATCATTCCTTCAATTCTGCCTCGAGCAATTTGTGTCTTCTATTTTAGAACCAGGATCAATATTCTGCTGGAACTCTATTTCGGTATAATCAGTGAGGAAACTGTACTTGATTTGGTACTGAGAAAACCCTCTGAAAGAGGTAGGTATTTCTGACTGGCGAGTTCGCCATTTTGATGTATCTGAATTTGTGTCCATAGGGTCCTTGTTCTAGGACATTTCAGTGGTTTCGCTGGAATATCTGCAGTATCTATTGTCGATTGATAAGTCACCGGGTCGAATCAGCCCCAGGAAAATCAGTCCTGCTGCCGTCAGTTACCTCTTCGTGATTTCAACATCGTGGAGGTTGTAAATCGTCACTACCTTCTCCCTTTGGACCGAGGAACTTTATTAAGGTCGTGGTTCTGGAATTTATCAGCGCCAATATCGAACTGTTTTATTAAGTTTAAGTCAGATAATTAATACTTGTATTAATTATTAAGTCTCATCACTATTAGGTTAACGTATGAGACCAGTTTAAGTTATTTTGATGGGAACCTCATGAGGTTTCTGTACTTTATTTCACACATTATTTGCTTACGTTGTATGATCTATTTATATATACAGTGTGAACCATATATAGCGCTCTATAAGGACCTCGGAGTTATTACTCCCCCTTCAGATTTATCGTTAGAGATCATTTATGATTTGTTTAGTGATTTTTCGGCAACTAGAGCAAGTGTGCTGGATGTGAATATAAAATCACTTGGCGTCCCCTTAATAATATCGTTTTTGTATAACCCACTCCCATCTTCAACTGAGCTTTGGGACCATCCAGTATACATAAGCGAGATTTTCAGTCCTGAGCGCTATAAAGCAAATTATAGCGTAGCAGACTACCCGAAATCACTGGCAGTTAGAGAAAAAGAAAGAATGGTTCAGCTTCTAACTTATGAGGATATATTGAAAAATTCTCAGCCTACTATAGAACCAAACAAAATTTCAATGTCAAAATATTTTATTACTGAACATATTCTCCTCTTATAATTGAAACATTTATTACAGCGAACCTGCAACGTCTCTAGATTTTTAAAAAAAATTGTTTCTTTTTGCACTGCAAACCAGTCCTCCACAGCTTTTATTACTTCCTCATTGGAAAGAAGTTTACGACTTTTTAAACTTTTTTTCAGTTGAGGAAAGAGATGATAGTTGGACGGAGCCAAATCTGGTGAATAAGGGGGGTGTTCTAGTAATTCTAACCCTAAATCACGAATTTTTTGCATGGCAAGATGAGATTTGTTTACTGGGGCATTGTTTCTCCATGATTTTTTCTTGTAGAGTGGTCAGTAATGTCGAATAGTAATCTCCAGTTATTGTTCTACCCTTATACAAATAATCAATCATGATTACTCCATGTCAATCCCAAAAAACTGAAGCAAGAACTTTTCCAGCAGATTTTTGGACACGAAAGTTCTTAGGTCTTGGAGAACCAGAGTGTCGCCATTCCATAGATTGTTGCTTTATTTCTGGATCGTAGAAATGTACCCAAGTCTCATCCATAGTAACAATTCGGTTTAAGAAGTCTACATCGATTTAAAATCGAGCACAGATCGAACGTGATGCTTCTACCCTTGAACGCTTTTGGTCAACATTGAAACATTTGGGGATCCATTTCGCAGAAATTTTTCTCATGTCCAAATTGACGTGAACTATATGATGAACGCGTTCGTATGAAATCTTCAGTGTTTCAGATATCTGTTTTAGCCCAATCCAAAGGTCTGATAAAATCATGTCATGAACTGCATCGATATTTTCGGGGACTGACACAGAAACTGGCCTTCCCCATCGGTCATCATCTTCAATGGAAAATTTTCCTCTTTTGAAGCTTGTAGTTCAATTTTTCACGCTCGCATACGAAGGACATTGATCACCAAGGGTATTAAGCATATCTTCGTAAATCTGCTTACCTCTTAACCCTTTTAAATACAGGTACTCGATGATGGTTCGATACTCCAATTTTTCAATTTCGGTGGACACCTTTTTTTTTTGGATTTATTTCGTAACTCTGGTTTACTTTTTTGACGTCGAACTCTACACCGACACTCCTAATAAGTTATTGTTCGTTGATATGGTATCGCAATATTTTGTTTATGCATGGAACTGGTCTAGGCTTACTATGATATCAATACATCCTCGTACCTTCAATATTCAATAAAGTCTGAGACAACCGACCGAACTCTATGCTGCCACTTGACGCAGGTACTTCCTACGCATTTTCCGTTGTCCGCGACGCCGTCATTCGAAAGCACGCGACGCACAAATTCCTTCCGTGTCTCTTCACTTGACGAAACTGAGGGAACTCTCCCCTACTTTCGTGTTCCCTTCGAAGTTCTAGAACTTAAGAAAACTGTTGATTCCGCTCCCCTTTGCCTTGTCCAAACCCCGGTTTTTCGATTGGATTCTTCGTCCTTTGAAACCTACCTGGGCAATGAACTTTTTCGTTCAATTTTTTCTCAATCAGTTTTGGATTTTAGCTCACGAGCCCAGTCCAGGGCCGTACCTCGGTCCGGCCCTGATTTCCAGCGAACTGAGCGATATCATTATGCTCTTTATTATATCCTTTTTCGCATGCCGACACAGCGTCTACAAAGTAAGTGTATACTGCACAAACAGTTCCTTCTGAAAACGCAATATTCGCAATTCCATCCTTCTCGATTCCCGTTTTTGCATCTCCCGGAATGGAGGAGACGGCGGAATAACGCGTTCATTGTAAGCGAATTTATGCACGTTCTGCCCATTACGAATATACCGTACATTCCGCATGGAAATGGCCGACATAGGCGGAAATATCGGGGCTATGAAGCCCGCGAAAGGCTGACCGAGCCTTCGGCCTTTGGGCCATTGTATCTTTCTGCTCGTCGCGTTATTATGCAGTATGCAAAATGGAGATTCGACCTGCTGTACCGATGTTTTCTTAACGAGCTGTTTTATTCCGAGTGTGCCGTTTGAGGACGGCGAACTGACCGTCGACGGCACGTAAATGTTTATTGTGGTATTGCGGTTATTTTCTTTGTGAGGGGAATTCTTTTCCATATAGTCCCTGTTTGCACCGATCCTTGTTTGTTTTATCATTTCCATAATTCATTTTCGAATTTTGTTCAGACGCTCAGAGCACTCAAAGCATGCTTGTTACTGATGGGTATTCTGCATTAATCGAATTGATAGTTAAACTTCAGATGGAATAACGCCTTTAGATTTGCCAGGGATTTCTTGGTGATGTGATGATAAATATGGTGTTTTTGGAGGGTCTTAGGACATTGCTGATTAACAATGTACAGACAAAAAGAAGATAGGATCCCAACAACGGGAGTTATTACGATTTGAAATTTCGAATTTTTGAAAAAATGCCATTTGACAGGTGAAAATCTAAACTATGATAGATCGCTACTTGAATTTGTTCTTATTGGATAGATCGTCCTCGAAAACCTATATTTTGATACCAAACATGTGAGGTGATGCGTTTACGGGAAACATTGAAACACTTGTGTACTAGGACGTAACTTTATTTTTGTGGAGACCTATTCTAGCTCTTAACTAACAACTGTCTGCTTTTACCTATTGCTGTGGTATTTATAGACCTGCCCAATGGGCTCCGTGGACTTGCGCTTCCCAAATTTTTCTAGTCCCTCTTGTACCTGAAAGTGACCGATATACTTTGAAGGTTTCTGGTTTATGAAATTCGGGAATTTCCTTGACGGTAGAGAAAGTTGAGGGTCAAGTCCAAGAATGCCATTGTTACAATGTGCAGGTACAGGGTGGGGCAGAAGAACCTATCCGATTTCAAATCCCTTTTTCTCAGAAGAGAGAGCAGGTAGAGTAGTGAGGTAAAAACCGTTAGAAAGCTGGTTTTATGCCATTTGTCAGTAGTCAACATGCCTTGGTCTGGTGAACATCGTGCTTTTGTTATTGAGCGGTTTATCGAATGCGGCGGTTCGATAATTGCTACACAACGTGCTTTTCGAATTCATTTCGGACTCGGGCGTCATGATCCTGTTCCACATCACGCTACGATTAAAGTGTGGGTGTCAAATTTTAGACAGACGAGTTCAGCATTGAAAAAGAAGTCGCCTGGACGTCCCAGGACAGCAACAGGACCTGAAAACGTGGCCAATGTGAGAGCCGCGATTGAACGTTCCCCGCGTCGTTCGGCGCGAAAACATTCGCTCGCTTTGGGGATTTCCAACCGCAGTATTCGGCGAATTTTGCACCGGGACCTCAAAATGCATCCCTACAAAATGGTTGTTGCACATAAATTAAGTGAAAGGGATTTTGAAACCCGTACGAACCTGTGTCGCGATCTCCGAGAACTGCCAAACGACGATGTTGTGCTCTTCACGGACGAAGCCAAGCCCAAGGACGACATTTGAGTGATGTGCTTTTCAAAACTTAAATTTAAAAATGGCATAAAATTTGCGATATGTTAATAAAAAAAATTTTTTGACAAGCTGAGTGGTTTTAATTTTATAACGTTTTGAAATCGGATAGGTTTTTCTGCCCCACCCTGTATCTTATGAATTATGGGGGTGACAAACTTGGTTCGACACAGGCACTGTGTCGAATCGCTTTTGTCGTCACACATGTCCATATTGGTCTTCTTTGTGTCGACTTTTAATTGATTTATTTTTTCCAAATTTCATTTTCGAGTTTTGTTCAGACGCTCAGAAGCACTCCAAGCATGCGTGTAACTGATCAGCCAAATGGGTATTCTGCATGATTCTAATGTGTATAAGATCGTCAAGATTGAAAAATGACTTTGATTTCGCTAGGGATTTCTTGGTGATGACAAATATGGTCTTTTTAGGGGTTGAGATTTTCGATATGGATTTTATTATGCTCAGAGGTACTAAGGACAATGCTGATTAACAATGTACAGACAAAAAGTAGATGGGATCCCAACAAGGAGAGTTATGACGATTTGAAATTTCGGATTTTTGAAAAATGCCATTCGATAGGTGAAAATCTAAACTATGATAGATAGCTACTTGAATTTGTTCTCATTGGATAGATCGTCCTCGAAAACCTATATTTTGATGCCAAACTTGTCCCTATAGGCCTTATCTCAGTCGACTTTTAATTGTTTTATTTTTTCCAAATTTCAATTTGGAGTTTTGTTCAGACGCTCAGAGCAGTCAAGAGCACTCAAAGTATAGGTGGTACTGATCAGTCTAATGGGTATTCTGCATGACACAAACGGGTAGTAGATCGTCAAGATTGAAAAAGGACTTTGATTTCTACAGGGATTTCTTGGTGATGACAAATATGGTGTTTTTGAGGGGTCTTAACCCTTTGTCATTTTTCACCCAAAAAGTTGAGATTTTCGATATCGATTTTATTATGCTCAGAGGTACTCAGGACACTGCTGATTAACAATGTACAAACAACAAGTAGATAGGATCCCAACAAGGGGAGTTATGACGATTTGAAATTTCGGACTTTTGAAAAAATGCCATTTGACAGGCGAAAATCTAAACTATGATAAATAGCGACTTGGATTTGTTCTTATTGGATAGAGCGCCTTCGAAAACCTATATTTTGGTACCAAACATGTCCATATAGGCCCTCTTTGAGTCGACTTTCAATTGATTTATTTTTTTCAAATTTCATTTTCGAGTTTTGTTCAGACGCTCAGAGCACCCAAAGTATAGGTGGTACTGATCTGTGTAATGGGTATTCTGCTTGATTCGAATGGGTATTAGATCGTCAAGATTGAAAAAGGACTTTGATTTCGCCAGGGATTTCTTGATGATGACAAATATGGTGTTTTTGGGGGTTCTTACCCCTTCGTCATTTTTCACCCAAAAAGTTGAGATTTTCGATATTGATTTTATTATGCTCAGAGATACTTCGGACCATGGTGATTAACAATGTACAAACAAAAGGTGATTAGGATCCCAAAAGGGGAGTTATGACGATTTGAAATTTCGGATATTTGAAATAATGCCATTTGACAGGTGAAAATCTAAACTATGATAGATAGCTACTTGAATTTGTTCTCATTGGATAGATCGTCCTCGAAAACCTATATTTTGATACCAAACATGTCCATATAGGTCTTCTTTGAGTCGACTTTTAATTGATTTATATTTTCCAATTTTCATTTTCGAGTTTTGTTCAGACGCTCAGAGCACTCAAAGTTTAGGTAGTACTGACCGGAACCCGCGCTTCCTATCTGTCATACATATATCAAAAACCTCTTCAAGAGATGGATTGACAAGAAATTCTCCTCTGAGTGGAAAACGAAAACGGACCTCAGGCAGTCGAGATTCCTTATCAAGGGGCCTTCTTCGAAGCCGGAAGTCAAAAAGCTCTTGATTCTCGAGAGGAAGCAATTGTCTCTGGTGACTGGTGCTCTAACTGGTCATCTGTTTAATAAACATTTAAAAAGAATGGGTCTAACTGAGTGTTCCCTGTGCCGTTGGTGCAAGAACACGGATGAAACGACGGAGCATATACTGTTCACGTGGGGTAACTTATCCACACTGAGGTTAACACACCTAGGGAACCCTACACCTTCCATCTCTATGGTGAGAGAATCTCCTCCTTGTCGGCTCGCGGCATTCTTGTCAGCGTGCCTTCGGGTCTGGGTCTCTCCAGTATTACACAAATGCGGTATGAACAATGGGCCATAAGGCCTAAGTTCGGCCAACGAAAGGCACCGCACAAGAAGAAGAAGATAGGTGGTACTGATCAGTCTAGTGGGTATTCTGCATGATTCGAATTGATACTTGATTTTCCAGATGGAATAACGCCTTTAGATTTGCACATTAGGGCGTTCAGGCTTGCTACGAAATGTGGTCTGGCATCAGAGTAAGAGGTCTAGCGTATAATTCTTTCAAAAGTATTTTTCGAGAAGGATTTGCTCATTATTTCGTGGTTTCCTTCTTCCGAACGTATATAAGAGACCCAGATATATCTCGCAGGAGTCGCAGGAAAAGGATTCGTCCAACTCCCAACCATATAATTTCGCCATCGGAACGAGAACACGAGAAACCTGGCCAATTAAGGAACCTCCTGCAGCTGCCGAATCCGCTTCATTAATTAGTGATACAGCACAACGTCCCGTTCCTGGCAATCTCAACAGTTTTCTCCCGGAATTATCCAATCTTCCGTCTTGTTCCTCGGCAGACGCGCGCGGCTTAGCTGCAGCATCCAGCATCCCAGCTCCCTTGTTGGTTAGGATCGTGTATAAGCTCTCTTTCGGGCGATAGACTTTTAGATACACCCTGTTTCCCGGAATCTCCGAACTGACTGATATATTCCGATTTGCCGACTTTATCGGAGCGGAAACGGCTGAGGGGTTCCGGAAGCTAATCGTATCGCCCGACGGAAGATTGAGTTTGTGAGTCGCCGGAATGAAATCGGGAGAGGAAAATTTACCGCCACGTGTTTATCCTCGAAATTTGACTTAACGCATGTGAATAGATTAATTTATTGTCGTATTGTCGATACGATTTGATATGCCGATGGTTCTGAGACAGTTGCCCTTTGCAACAGCTTATTTAACTCAAAAAACACTGAGTCTCGGCAGCATAGTCTAGATCTTCCGGACTAATACTAAAAGAAGAACAACTGATACGAGGATGTCTTGATATCTAGTTAGCCTAGACCAGTTCCATGCATAAACGAAATATTGCGATACCATATCAACCAACAATAACTTATTAGAAGTGTCAGTGTAGAATTCGACATCAAAAAAGTAACCCAGAGTTACGCAATAAATTAAAGAAAAAGATGTCCACCGAAATTGTAAAAATCGAAAAATTGGAGTATCGAGCCATCATCAAGTACCTGTATTTAAAAGGGTGAAGAGGTAAGGAGATTTACGAAGATATGCTCAATACCCTTGGTGATCAATGTCCTTCTTATGCGACCGTGAAAAATTGGACTGCAAGCTTCAAAAGAGGTAAATTTTCCATTGAAGATGATGACCGATCGGGAAGGCCAGTTTCTGTGTTAGTCCCCGAAAATATCGATGCTGTTCATGACATGATTTTATCAGACCGTCGAATTGAGCTAAAAAAAAATCTGAAGCACTGAAGATTTCATATAGTTCACGTCAATTTGGACATTTGCAGAAAAATTTCTGCAAAATGGATCCCCAAATGTTTGAATGTTGAACAAAAGCGTGCAAGGGTAGAAGCATCGCGTTCGATCTGTGCTCGATTTGAAAACGATGTAGACATCTTAAACCGAATTGTTACTATGGATGAGACTTGGGTACATTTCTTCAATACAGAAACAAAGCAAAAATCGATGGAATGGCGACACTCTGGTTCTCCAAGACCTAAGAAGTTTCGTGTCCAAAAATCTGCTGGAAGAGTTCTTGCTTCAGTTCTTTGGGATTGCCATGGAATAATCATGATTTAGTTTTTGGATAAGGATAGAACATTAACTGGAGATTACGATTCGACATTACTGACCACTCTACGGGAAAAAATTAAAGAGAAAACACGCGGAAAGCTATCCAAAGGTATTTTGTTTTTACAGGACAACGCCCCAGTACACAAATCTCATGTCAAAATTCGTGATGTAGAGTTAGAACTACTAGAACACCCCCCTTATTCACCAGATTTGGCTCCATCCGACCATCATCTCTTTCCTCAACTGAAAAAAAGTTTGAAAGGTCGTAAATATTCTTCCAAGGAGGAGGTAATAAAAGCTATGGAGGACTGGGTTACAGAGCAAAAAGAAACATTTTTTTTGAAAGGTCTAGAGACGTTGCAGGTTCGCTGTGATGAATATATTCAATTTAGAGGAGAATATGTTGAGTAATAAAATATTTTGACATTGAAATTTTGTTTGCATCTACCACAAAATTTTGATGTGTCTTCTACAAACTTCTAATCTGAACGCCCCACAGTTGCATAGGTTTCCATTGCTTCTTCTGCAATTTCCGCACTTGCTGCTACGAAACCCAAACACAGAAATGAACTCCATACAGAAAACAAACTCGGGATGTTCAACATGAAACCAAATTTAGAGAGGTATGAAGAGTATGCTTTACCGCATTCAGTAAAGCAGCATACGAACGATTAAGGTGGGTGTTCAAAGTCGTGTGTTTTTATTTCGAGTTGCATTTGAAAATGGTTTCACTTTGAGAACTGAAATGTTGTGGGTAAACTCAGAAAGAATTGGAGTTCTTAATGAAAAAATTGAAATCGATTTCAATTCGAAATTTTAGTTTTTTTCTTAAAAAAATATCCAACTCATGCTTCTGTTTTATTTCAACAGAAAGAAATAGTTCAACATCCGATTAAAAGTGAATCTACCGATAATTTCGTTCAGAAAAACAACTTCAAATACGGATTTGGCAGAGAATTGCCAAATTCAAATATATGGCGGGAAATAGTTCCTGCTTTACCCACATATTAACTTATTTCATAGTTCAGCGATTTTCGGATAGAGAGCGCCATTGTACATTTCATGCATAATTAGAGAGATTTTCATAGAACTTATAGTGTAATGTAAGTTCTATGGAGATATTCCATAAAATGCGTGGTGGCGCCTCTATCGAATTAGTTTTCCTACTCGCTCTGAACGGCGACCTTAAGTGGAAACAAAACTGACGGAATGAAGGACAAGTGGAGTTTCTGGCAACTTCCAACAAAACGACGTACTTCCCAAGCAATTAGCTCAAATATTACGAAGACCAAGTTATAGCTTCGTATCCCAATTCAAAGCCCCTATTACCTGACGTATAATACAACACACCTAATTTAATATTCCATCCGAGTCGTACCCGAAGAAAAAAAATCGCCTCGAGTGAGACCCTCGCATAGGCTTGGTGAAATTAGTGGGAAACCATCAGTTGTCGAGGGCTGTAGGCGAATTCTCGACAAAACTGGGTAATTAGTTGTTGCACAAACTCCCTTCGTTAACGAGTTTTATGAAGTGTTCCCCACTATAGTATATTTGAATTGAGCACGAAACAAAGTTGACGATAAACTAATTCAAACTCGAATCCGGGCCGAAATTAATTTTAATTCGTAATTCCTGGCGACATTTCGCGTCTCCGGGTTTGGATGATGAGGACTGGGAAGGATTTGTTTATCTTTTCGAAGCCGGTGAGGGGAGATATGCACCTGTGGAGGTCCCCAAATCGCCGAAAGATTTCCACATAATCGGTTTTCAGATTAAAAGTTTATTGCGCATCAAATTCTCCTTGTGGAACAGAAAATAATATGGATGAAATGTAAAAAGAGCTTGATGGAATCCTAAGTCAATATCATTCGATCTTTACAATGACCTTAATCAGTTTAAGAGCATGTATTGATATCTAGTTAGCCTAAACCAGTTCCATGCATAAACAAAATACTGCGATACCATATCAACGAACAATAACTTATTAGAAGTGTCAGTGTAGAGTTCGACGTCAAAAAAGTAAACCAGAGTTAGGCAATAAATTAAAAAAGAGATGTCAACCGAAATTGTAAAAATCGAAAAATTGGAGTATCGAGCCATCATCAAGTAAACCTGTATTTAAAAGGGTTAAGAGGTAAGCAGATTTACGAAGATGTGCTTCGTATGCGACCGTGAAAAATTGGACCGCAAGCTTCAAAAGAGGTAAATTTTCCATTGGAGATGATGACCGATCGGGAGGGCCAGTTTCGAAAATATCGATGCAGTTCATGACATGATTTTATCAGACCGTCGAATTGGGCTAAAACGGATATCTGAAGCACTGCCGATTTCATACCAACGCGTTCATCATTTAGTTCACGTCAATTTGGACATGAGAAAAATGTCTGCAAAATGGATCCCCAAATGTTTGAATGTTGACCAAAAGCGTGCAAGGGTAGAGGCATCGCGTTCGATCTGGGCTCGATTTGAAAACGATGTAGACTTCTTAAACAGAATTGTTACTATGGATGAGACTTGGGTACATTTCTACGATCCAGAAACAAAGCAACAATCGATGGAATGGCGACAATCTGGTTCTCCAAGACCTAAGAAGTTTCGTGTCCACAAATCTGCTGGAAAAGTTCTTTCTTCAGTTTTTTGGGATTGCCATGGGGTAATCATGATTGATTTTTGGAATAGGGGTAGAACAATAACTTGAAATTACTATTCGACATTACTGACCAGTCTACGGGAAAGAATTGAAGAGAAAAGACGCGGAAAGCTATCCAGAGATATTTTGTTTTTACAGGACAACGCTCCAGTACACAAATCTCATGTTTCCACGCAAAAAATTCGTGATTTAGGGTTAGAATGACTTGAACACCCCCCTTATTCACCAGATTTGCCTCTTTCCGACTTTCATCTCTTTCCTCAACTGAAAAAAGTTTTAAAAGGTCGTATATTTTCTTCCAACGAGGAGGTAATAAAAGCTGTGGAGGACTGGTTTGCAGAGGAAGAAGAAAATTTTTTTTTTGACATTCCTAGAGACGTTGCAGGTTCGCTGTAATAAATGTATTCAATTAAGAGGAGAATATGTTGAGTAATAAAATATTTTGACATTGAAATTTTGTTTGGTTCAATAGGCTAAGAATTTTCCAATATATCCTCGTATCAATGGGAGAAAGAGAATCATAGGCGTGCAGAAAAAATATTTGAGACTCAGGAAAAAGTTACAAACCGAGCAGGCATCGAACCTGCGTATCTTGTTTACTGGACAATCGCTCGACCGCCAAGCTATCGGTTGGTATGGTACTTTTTCGGTCTCGTCAGTGTAAGATCTCTGCACAACTAAAAAAGAACTTTGAACGTCTGGAGTGCCCCTAAAACAAACAAATTTTATAAATTTCGAAGGCTTTGCGCCCTGGATAGCTTTCAAACCGCTTCATAAAATAATAAGCCAATCTATTGGTCATCTTAGGTTATCCTGATCATTCATTATATGCATAATATCCACACAGAAATAGGTATATTTCTTGTTTGATTTTCATGGAGACGAACATGCCTCGTACTCCCTTATCGATTTCCTGCAATCAGAATTTTCCACCAGGAGTTCTCGGCAACCTCTTTCATTACATTCGAAACAGTTCCTTCTCTCTAATGAACGTAATTACAGGATTTCATCCAGACTCAACGCTCGTAACGCTTACAAATCGTGTTGTTTTCTAATTATTTCGGATTGTTAGTAGGGTAGCTCTATCATTTCACTCGAATTATGTATTTCGCGTCATTCGCCTCGTTAGCTATTCCCCGTTTCGCAAAATCTATGCTTTGCGATCTCTGGCGAACCATAAAAATGCATAATGGCAAACATGAAAACCGATTCGGGTTTCAGAACTAACGATACTCGTTTCGAACTCATTTCTTGGAAAAATTCACATATAGTCCATCCAAGAACTATTGACATAGCAATGAATTCATAAATATAACCTTAAAATGAAATCGTATTTTTTCAAAGTAAGACTTCGAACATGAAAATGTCCTCAATTATTACATACCATAGTGTGAATCTGTATACCAGCAGTATTTTATTTTCCTTTTGTATTGATACATTTTCGAACGATCAATTATGGGAGCATACAGCCTGGAAATTTTGGTCCGATAACGAAAAATATCGTGAATGATTAAAAAGCATGTTCCTTTTCAAAGTTAAATATGAATATTCGCTAAACCAGAAAAATTCAAATGATAATTTGAAGCGTGTTGCTGCAAAGTGAATGGATTGGAAAAATTTTAATAGATATCATGGCAGAAACTAAACTCAACGAATGGACCTATTTGATATATGAAGAATTTTGTCATGACATTGTAACTTTCAATATTTGTGGACAATGAAGGAGTAAAATATGTTATATAAAAATGTAAATATTCCTATTATTCTGCTTCAATAATCATTGTTATTATTTGATCTGGACAGAACTCGTTATGTTCATAATTAAAGACTTTAAGTCAGCAATATCATAACATCCCCTATATTTTGACTTATCTTCTCTTATTTTTTTCTACGTGATATGTGAAGGCTTTGTAATGGGGTTTTTTCTCGTAGAAACCTTACCTCGAGCGCCAGCTATTCTTTTTGCTTATAAGGTAGAATAGCAAACCTGCCAGGATAGCTGCTTAGCCGGAGACAGAGTTCGGTTGTATCTAGGGTGTTAGCGATAACTGAGAAATCGAAAATAGAGCAATTCACACAATTTATTCAAACGGTTGAAATAGTGATACAAATGCAATAATGTCAAGAAAATATCAAATATGCAATAATAAGAAAATACCAAACATTCACTAATATCAAGAAAACATCAAATATGCATTAATCCCAACAAAATATCAAATATACACAGGTAAAGAAAAATGGTTCAGTTTTGCCTGACTGTGAGCATTCATTCAAAAGAAATATTTCACGGTACGAGTCAGCCAGAATAGAGGGGGGGGATTTGAATTAAACGGAGAATTTAAATCTACAGTTGAAAAATGTGAGACGGATATGAAAATGTACAGTGCTTACTTTCTGTCCGATATTCTTTCAGTCCGGAAACTCAAAAGAGTTATATTGTCTACTTAGCTTGTTTCACGTCTAGAAAGGTCGGGTTTGGCCAGGTTAAATATAAATGGTCAAACAGGACGCACCGAACTAGGGGCGCGAAGGATCGGTCCCGAATCGGAATTCGACTGCACGTTCTATAGCATTGGTTTGCATGGGCCCTCCGGTCTGACTATGAGATTACTCTCCATAAAGGACAGACTCTAATCGAGCACCGACTTACTCGGATAAACGTACTATAGGGAGTCTTGTACGAGTAAAGGAAGGTTTAATACGGATCTCGACGTAACAGCTATTTTGATAGACTCAACGAAGATACAGAAGAATAGGACTGAAATGAATTGGGTCGGTACTTACGATTTCGGTGCACTAATACTCACTCGGTAAAGAAAAAAATCAGAAATTACTACTAGCAACAAATGACGGAAAGTCGGCTATTGCTGACTACTGAAATCGCTAAACTTTTAAATCGGAAAGGATAATTCGAAACGCAAAAGAAAAGTACTCTACTGAAGCCGGAGCAAAAGTGAATAATGGATCATAGATGAGGGGAAAATCGCCTTTTATAATCTCCCTGAGGGGGGCGGAAACGGCAGGCGCAGAAATGCTACTTTTCTAGAAAAGTACTCCAGTAAAAACTTCTACGAATTTGGCTTATCGTACGTATGAACTAGAAAAACGGCGTTATCTACATTCTACGTTGTTCTTATGGCTCTTTTTACTATGTTATCTGCATGTAAAACAATATCGAACGGACCATATTCGATATTCTCGGTTTAATTCTGAACGGAAATGAAATGCAGGAATTTGAAATAAAAATCCGGAAAAATTAATTTAAAATGAAGGCCGATTTCATGATCGGAAAATCGGACTCCATTACAGCTTTCCATGTAGTAGCTATACATTCTTCAAGAGCCTCATTTCAAATATTTATCACTTGTTCAATTATTTGCCAAATTTCTTCGAATATTAATGACAGAACAAAACGTCAGTGTTATTTCCAACACCAACCTGAATTCTGCAACTCAAAATATTACTGAATGGGCTATAATCAACATAATTTCGATTTTCCAAAGCCCCCCGAGATGTCAATAATTCTTGGATGAACTTGTACTGGTTTGTTCATCTTGTATGTTTCATTAGTTGTTTGTACTTCTTTTAAAGTATTCTCTTCCTTTGTTCATCAAAACAACCCACAAAAGTAAATTCCCCATTTCTTCCTTAAATTCACACCTTAGAAGGGTTATCTGTTCTTCCAACTTAAAAACGGTGGTAGAGGTGAATTCAAAGACTAGTAATTTTTTGATAAAAATCTCAAACCCTAATTTCGGCAATAAAGAGTCCAATTAAACAACTACACCCACAGATTTATCTTCCTGAAAAAAAAATAAAAACCAGTTCGTCCAAACAGTTTGAGCTTCCAATCAACGTAGCATTCGATTGTTATCTCTTCAGCACGCTCTATTCCGCACGAAAATCAAAGCACGTCATGCTTGCACGCGACGTTTAATTGGCTTGCGAGAATGAATGGTGGGCGGGTATCGCTGAAAAAAATCCACGCAAATGACCCACTTACTTTTGGGTAGCATCAGGACTTTTCAGTGAATACGTCAAGCTATTTCAGTAACGCTTAATTCCATTAATTTATCTTTGTTTTTTCAATTCTCTTTTTTAAATTGTTCACGAATGCCAATTTTTTTGTAATTCTTCGGAATATAGCGGTGATCATTTCATTCCCCACATTCGTCCTCGAGACAAATGTTTGGGGACGGACATTACAAATGGTTACAGCGGTGGGATGGAAAAACTGATACCCTTTGTCGTAATTAATTGGAATGCTTGCAGAAACTAGTTTTAATGAAATCGCAAATTGGGAACAGAATACCTTCCGTGAATTCCCACTGTTGCTCGTTAACAATTCAACGAAAACTGCATTCCGTCAAACGAACGTTCGCTCCACATTCATTTCGAATGATTTTACATGGAAATCAAAGGCCGAAGAACGGATTCATCATTAAACCTTCACAGCAGGCGAGTTTCCATCTCTATTCGTTCCGATTTGATTTATTTGTATGTACCGAAATGAATTTCCACATTTATGAGGTGTGAAGTTTGTTCAGAGCGTTCATTCGTAGGATTCACGTTCTAAACATTTGAATGGTACAATTCAGAAGTACCTTAGAAGTAATGGTTGATCTTATATTTTCCATGGCTTGAATTGATATTATTTAAAATTCTATTAAATATTCGAATAACGGGTATGCATTCATGGGGCTACATTCAATCTTGCTCTCGCATTCAATAAACTGTACTATCAAGTCCTTAGCATTCGTCGACAACTGTGTAATGATATGATGAACGTATTCTCCATTCACTTTCATAAAGTATCTCGGTTGGCCATGACATTCTGATACATTTGACCGTGTTTATTTTTAAAATGTTAGGTTATAGTTATTTTCCTGTCAGATAACTACGCAACGTTGTCAAAATAATTACGTATTTATCAAAATGTTAATTTACTTATTAGAGAAAATATTGAGTGAATTTGACAATTCCCAAGACCTGGCGAAAGTCGATGAATCTTTTTTCTGTATTAATACTGGAAATATTTCACGTATATAATGAAATTTTAGTGAAAAATTATGGACAGAATAATCCGTTACTTTGTGATTGTTCCTTAGAAAAAAAAATACTCGAATAACCCGACAGAAAAACTCAAAAACGAACAGTGGAATTCCTCACTTTTCAAAATTCTCAAGAAATAAGCCTACAGAAGACATTTAAATACCTTTTTGCACAACTTGAAATACTCCAGTACGAAAATGTAGTAGTACTAGTAGAGCGCGTAGATCTACCTTGTTGATAGATCCATGTAACAAGTAGATAAGTATAGACGGTCGATTTAATTTAAAAGTTAAAGAGGCCAATAAATGGGAAGAAGAAGAAAATAAGTCTTTGACATTTGTCAAACTCTGTGATGAACATCGAAAAGTTACGAGTGCCAACCTGCGTCAGTTTCTAGTAAAAAAAACTTGATAAACCTAAATCTTGGCCAAACGGGATACTTTATAAAAATGAATGGAGTATACTTGGTTCTACTGTATTCATTGTAACTGGTTCTTGATATGTCCATTATGTCCATTTGAAAGTCTACAGAGAGTCCTGATTAATACTCGTTATTCCAGAGGTAATGGACTTGTATTTTCTTGCGTAAGTACTGTAACGTTATTAAAACATCTGGGATAAATAATTAATAGTTATTTATGTTATGAGTGTTAAAATTTATGTTTTATTTTGTGAGTGAAAAAGTTTGTGAAATGAGCGGAGCGAATTGAACAATTTCACGAACAGAATAAAATCACTTGTAACACAAATACCATACAATACTTTTTGTACAACTGCCCTATTTTGATAATGGAATGTGCGAATTTGCAATGGCAATAAACTTCAAAATGCATTTTAATATTCGAATCATCAAAAGATTGTTGTGAATGGCAAACGTTGCGAACGTTATGATTACTAACAAATGGGAAAAGACGCTGTTATTTGAATTTCGTTACTGTGCAATTTTCGTCTTGGGTTTTTAACTGCTTAATATGTTTATCGAGAGTCCAATTATTAATAGAAATGACGATTTGGTTGTTCCTGTGGATTGTTTGCAAGAAGAGCAAATCTGGAACTCTTACCCAAAAAATGTGTTCAGCACTACGATATTGCATATAACAATTTCCTGGCCTGGCGTAAATTGAAAAATGTAGAAGGGAACTTCAGTGAACCTGTTTTCCTGGCATACTTGGAAGAAAAATCAAAAATATGGAGTTCATCAACTTTGTGGAGCAAATTTTCAATGCTAAAGTCAAGCGCCCTTATTAAAAATGGTGTGGATGTTAGTAAATATTTTAAGGTAATAGCATATTTGAAACGGAAATCGGATATCGTCCCAAAAAATCGAAAATTCTCACTCGTGAACAAGTTGAAAAGTTTATAAATGAGGCACCAGATGAGAAATACTTGATGGTCAAGGTTGTAACTATTTTCGGATTATTTGGAGCCTGTCGGCGTGAAGAATTGTGTAATATATAAGTGGAAGACATCGAAATAACAAATAAATCATTGGTTATACAACTTCCAAACACAAAAACGAAAGTCAATCGTTCTTTCAGTATTATTGGGAAGTATGTTGACCATTTTCATGAGTACTTTGCACTGCGCCCTTCTGTCATCAAACATCGTCGTTTTTTCCTGAAATACATGAATAATAAATGCACTGCCAATCCAGTTGGTATCAATAGATTTGGGAAAATTCCATCTATTGTTGCCGAATTCCTCAAACTGCCAGAACCAAAGCAATATACAGAGGACACTGTTTTCGAAGATCCTCCGCTTCATTGCTAGCAGAATCAGGAGCAAATATAACGGATATAAAAAAACATGGTGGATGGATGTCTACGACGGTAGCCGAGAGCTATGTTGATCATTCCATTGCATATAGAAATGTCCTTGTTGAAAAAATTCTCCCAAGCTCAACAGATTTTGGATCACCATCATCCAATATTGTACTTCCGCTTTCTACAATGGTGCTGAGGATTCTAATAATGTGTTGCGAAGCTCCCTAACGTCACAGGGCATTAATGTTAGTAATTGTTCTTGTTTTAAGATTAATATTAATGTTCATAAGTAATGATTGTTAAATATTGATAATAAAAATTTGCAATTGCTGAATTTTTTTCATCTGATTTCATCATAAGAAAATGGAGTGTTAAAAATATTTTTAACACGCTTCCACGTAAACAATCAATTTTAACATTGTTTGCTGTCATTAAAAGTGTCACTTTTAATGGCAGTTGTACAGAAACAATTTATTCACACTATTTATAAAACCACTAATCAACAACTAAACAACTAATACTATCAAAAGTCTGTACAATTTATTTTCACTGATTTATCTGTACTTATGTTTATTTCCTTTCGTAGCTTGGCTATGGCTTATAATAATAATTCCCTCCGGCAATGTGCCCCGTAAATATATCGCGCCGATTCTCTTCTCGTTAAGCCTGGACGCGCCTAGAAATGGAAAACTCCAGAACGCGATCGGAGGGTAAAGAAGGAACCTTCTATTGCGTCGAGAACATTCTAGATCAACATTAAAACTTAGTCGATTGGAGACGCCCGATATTTATCGAAATTCACCAGCAGTTTCCGGTCGTCAAAGGAAACTTCCGGAAGCCCAGTAAGTAAGCATTCGTGATCGCGGGTACGAACAGAATTAGAGTGCGTAAGACAAACTGCCATTAGTGCCGGAGTTTGAGGCCATTTGTAGTCGATGGGCTGTCGGGACTCGTCGATAAAGTGTCCCGAAACTTTACAACTTACGTTCCCGTTCGCAAAGTTCGGAGTGACGGAGGAACCCGCGATAAATTTCGCCTGATGAGGGTGTTGTATCGCAGCGTGAGCCCGGTCTCGCTATAAATCACAGGATGATGATCAGATTGCGTCGGCGGCCATTAGTTGTCGGTCCGAATAACTGGAGCGTTTGAGATATTATCGACGTCTTGTCCAGAAACTATCAAATTTGTAGCCGGAGGGACCTAATAATATCCGCTACCAGATCGCTCAATCGCGCCCTTACCCCACAAATGAAGGATCAGAAGTTTTCATGGCCCCAACTCAATCCTATGACTAGTTTTTTAGATACAGGGCGTTGAAGTTGAGAATTACCCACTTTTACTAAGCTCGTATCTCGAAACAGAATCGAATGAACTTAAATTTTTCTCATGAATCATTTCATTCCATCCCCAGGCAGCAACCATATAGAGGAATATGACTAAAAATCGTTACGAATACAGGGTTATCCATAATTGAATGCGTGCCCGATTTTGAAAGTATAAAATGTGTCAGTTTCAGAGCGAGAACGTTCGCAAAATGAACTACTGCACTAGATATGTTGTTGTTGCATCGAAAAAGTCTGAAATACCCATAATTCATACTGGGTGATCCATTATTATAGAAACTATTCACAATGAGGGTTAAGTGGACACCCTGTATTTTTTTTTGTTTATTTTTCTTTGTTTGATTTTTCAGAACATATCACCATGGACTTCGAAGAATACAGGGTGATTCAGTCATGAAATGAACTTTGAACCTCACGAAAATACCCAAAACCACCTTTTTTTCATCACCCTCTATTCCAAGATTAACTCCGTTGAGGTGGGAGTTTTGTTTCACCACTGTACTTGATATAAAAACATCAATACGGCTGCGAGTTTTTATCCACTTTCAATGACCGGATGTTTTCTTATGTAAAAATTATTTATTTCTGTTATTCTATTCTCATTCCAGGATAAAAAAAATCTGGTTATACGAAGTGGATGAAAATTCTCGGTCGTATTGATGTTTTTATATCAAGTACAGTGGTGAAAGAAAACTCCCACCTCAACGGAGTTTATCTTGAAATAGAGGGTGATGAAAAAAAGATGGTTTTTGGGTATTTTCGTGAGGTTCACAGTTTATTTCATCACTGAATCATCCTGTATTCTTTGAAGTCCATGGTGACATGTTCTGCAAAAATCAAACAAACATCTTAAATCAACCCAAAAATACAGGGTGTCCATTTAAGCCTCATTGTGAATAGTTTCCTAAAATAATGGATCACCCAGTATGAATTCTGGGTATTTCAGGTTTTTTCGCTGTAACAACAACATATCTAGTGAAAAAGTTCATTTTGCGAACGTTCTCGCTCTGAAACTGACACATTTTTTACTTTCAAAATCGGCATATATTCAATTATGGATAACCCTGTATTCGTAATGATTTTTGGTCATATACCTCTATATGGTTGCGCCCTGGGGATACAATGAAATAAATTTTGAGAAAAATTGAAGTTTATTTGATTCTGTTCCGAGATACGAGCGTAATAAAAGTGGGTAATTCTCAACTTCAACGCCCTGTATCTCAAAAACTTGTCATAGGATTGAGTTGGTATCATGGACACTTTTGATCAGTAGGTCGAGTACTACATTATATGTACCGAAATTTTAGAACATTTGACGGAACGCCATTTGCCATAAGGAAAGTGCGGGGTCCTTTATTAGAAGAAAATGTAAACCCTTCGATTTTTCTGCGAATTTCAATCATTTACTTCTTGCTATACGATCTATATTTCACCAAAAAAATTTGAAATTCAAACAGCTCCTTCTGGGTGTTGCAGTTTCTTTGTCAGTTGGTATACTTTCTTCGTAACTAGAAATTGTAGAACCTCCGCATCCGCCATTTTGCATACACACTTCACAGTTCCAATGAAAATTTCGAAAACGAATTCCAACAACGTACCGACCACATGATTACGAATGCTTTTACTGTTGGGACTCATTTGGTCTTCTGCCAACTGAATTGTTCGTGCAGAATAAACCGTAAACTTTTAGCAAGGCGACTTGTCCCAATGAAAATTTGAAATCCTTCGTTTTTTTCTTCAAATTCAGTTTAGTATCTATGTTTCACAAAAAATAAAAATTTAAACTGCTTCTTTTGGGTATTATAGTTCTCATGTTCCCAGTCATAAATCGGCATCTTCCGCACTGAGAAACATCGTTCAATGTAGTGTGTTTATATTTTAAGTTTCATTTGAAAATGGTTTCACTTTGAGATTTTGTGGGTACACTCAGACAGGATTGGAGTTCTTATTGAAATAATTCGAATCGATATAATTTCGAAAGTTCATTTTTTTTCTTTCGAAAATAGAAGAAAATGGGCCAACTCATGCTTCTGTTTCATTTCAAACGAAAGACCCATGAAAAAAGTTCAACTTCCGATTGAAAGTGAATCTACAGATAATTTCGTTCAGAAAATCCACTTGAAATATGGCATTGGTAGAGAATGGTCAAATTCTAATATATAGCGAGAAATAGTTCGTGCTATACCTACATATTAATTAATTTCATAGTTCAGCGATTTTCGGATAGAGAGCGCCATTGTACATTTCATTCATAAGGAGAGAGATATTCCATAAAATGCACGGTGGCGCCTCTATCGGATTAGTTTCCCTACTCGTTCTGATCGTCAACCTTAATTAACCTCATGATGAATTCGACCCGCTGTCGTAAAAATCGCCTCGGACACATCATCGTCCTTATTTTCCGGCGCTGACTACAACAGCCCCCCCTTAATAAGGGGGTTACGTTCACGGAGCTCGCCGCTAAATGGCGAGCAATTTGCGAAGTTGGCCACGAACGGAAACTTCAATTAAATTCGTATGTCAGACGGATGAAAGTTCTTATTTGCGCCAATTTTCCACCGCCGTCTTCGCCTCGTGATCTTATTTTCTGTACAAACAGAGGATTAGGTGGGAGCACATGAAGAGAGAGTAACGTTTGGCGGAGAGAATCGCTGATGAGAGACGGTTTATTCGTGGAAACGAGCGATTGTTATGTTGAGATGGTTAACCGTATAGTTGAGGAAACCGTTAATAAACTGCTCCACATGAGTTCGGGATATTGACTTAAATTGCAAAAAATAGAGTTCAAATAAGATTTTTCTCATGAAAATTCATATTAATATGATTTCAAGTTGCAAATTAATTTTAGCCTGTAGGTCTGCAGCGTATTCAGGGTGGTTAAGAAAAATCGAGTAAAATAACGAAATTTTATTCACAGAGAATTCAAGCATTTTAAGACTATCAATACAATGTATGGCCTCCACGGGCATCAATAACAGCTTGACATCTTCTTCGCATACTACACACGAGGTTGTTGAACATTTCTTGAGGAATTTGGTTCCATAAACGAGGCAGAAGCTCTCTCAGATCATTCAAGGATTCTGGGGTATGTTGATGATTATCTGATCTTCTTTGGAGCATATCCCATGCATGTTCTATAAAATTCAAATCTGCTGAGTGCGGAGGTATTGGTAAATGTGGAATACCAAGCTCCTCGCGCGTATTCTCAACTATGGCTGATCGGTTATCGCCTAGAAATTGAAAAGTTTCACCAATAGCAGCGTGAAAATTTGGCACAATATTGTCAATGACATGCTCCCTACACTGTAGGGCGGTCATATTCCCACGACAAATGTGTAGATATGTGCGCCCGTTGAAACATATTCCGACCCATTCCATAACACTACCCCTTCGGAATGGATGGACTTCTTGGACATAGCGACGATTACGTGGTATGCGTGGGATTGTCCATACCCTTATTCTTCGAGAATCTGAAAATCGTCCATATCTGGATTCATCAGTGAAAAGGACACTACGCCATTGGTCGTTCCAATTGATTTGTTGCCTTGCCCATTCTAGTCTTTGACGCTTATGGTCACGTGTTAATGGAACTCCTCTTAAGGGACGTCTAGAACCTAGATTAACCTCTCTCAAACGTCGTCTGATGGTTTCGATGGAAACTTGGGCCCCATTTGCATTCTGAAGAGTATTCCGTAGCATTCTACACGTAGAAGTAGGGTTTCTTCTCGCCGAAACGGTGATGAAACGATCCTGAGCAGGTCTTGTTTTTCGTCACCCACCAAGCTTTGGTCTTTCCAACACGGAACCTGTCTCCCTCAACCAATTCCAAAGTCGAGATATCACACTTTGGCTGACTTGGAACCTTTCCGCTACAACAACCTGAGTTAGGCCACCCTGTAGCATTCCGATAGCCCTATTAGCCTCAGCGTTTGTTAATTTACGTCTTGGCATTTTCATAAAACTCGTTTCAAATTGAATCCGTTGATAAACTGACTTCATTTCAAAATAAGAACATTCACGAAGCATATGCAAAGAACCAAACTTCAGAAAAAAGGCGACCAGATTGACGAAATGTCTCATACTGATTTTTATTGGATCGATTCAAGTTGTTATTGAGTTTTAAGTGATTTTACAGCGATTTTCTCGAAGATTACATACTTTCAAAAACGATTGAATACTATATCCCTAACCCTTGTGGAGCATCAGTATACAGGGTGGCCATTTGAAAACGAAACAGACGAGATTACAGACGAAATAAATTTTTTCGATAGAAATGCTCGGACAGGTCGATTTCTGTTTCGAGGGGGACCACTTAAGATGTAGGTTACGGACGCATAGCGCTTCAACCCTTGCTGCTACAACCCCCACCCCCAATTTTTGAATAGGGAAGATGGGGTGAGTGATACCTCAATTCAAAGGTATTTTTATACTGATTTCAGCACAGTACTTGTTTTTTTCATTTTATGCATTAGTTCTCGAAATATTCTTAACTAAGTATTTGAAAATGAAGTGGTGTTTTCATGGCACTTGTAGTGTTTTTTTTGTGAAAAATCGACATCTTGATTAAAGATTTCTATGTCAGTGGATTGGAGGAAGGAGTCATGGTTGTTTTGAAGCTCAAAATGTTGATTTTTCACAAAAAAACACTACAAGTGCCATGAAAACACCACTTCATTTTCAAATACTTAGTTGAGAATATTTCGAGAACTAATGCATAAAATGAAAAAACAATTACTGTGCTGAAATCAGTATAAAAATGCCTTTCAAACGAGGTATCACTCACCCCATCTTCCCTATTCAAAAATTGGGGGTGGGGGTTGTAGCAGCAAGGGTTGAAGCGCTATGCGTCCGTAACCTACATCTTAAGTTGTCCCCCTCGAAACAGAAATCGACCTGTCCGAGCATTTCTATCGAAAAAATTTATTTCGTCTGTAATCTCGTCTGTTTCGTTTTCAAATGGCCACCCTGTATAATCCGGCACCCATGATATTGTCATTGTGCCGCATGTCCCTTTTGATTAAAAATTAATCGAAAATAGAGGCCTCACTCATCGAGCTTTGAAAAGCCTTTCGATACGCCCCATAAAAACACGGATCCCGATTCTTCCACGTGCAATTAATATCAAAGTCCGCTGTCCGCCGCGAAAAACCAATCAGCGATGAATGGCCGCACGATTTTACCGAAGTTGCCTTCTCGTCCATCTTTTCAGTTCAGACGGGACGTCCTGATCGAAAACGGTCAAACTCGAGAGGGGTCGACAGGAAAGGACGTTAACGCGAGTTTTCAAACAACAAAGAAGAATCGAAAAAACCTTTTAATTACTTCTGGTCCCCCATTCAGGTCGGAGCGATGGGTCTATTGATTTCGCGTTGATTGCCGTCGCTCGGGATGGTCTTTTATCGTCCGGGCAGAGAAGAAAGGGTTGATTCGACGGGTTTGTAGAACATCGCGGAGTTTAACACGATTCCCTCCGGAAGAATGCCCGGATTGTTTCCGTTCGAGTTGGGCAATGATTGCGAGGGGACGTACGTCTGTGATCGAACCAAATACTGACCATTTTCTATCCAGCTTAAGAGAAACGTACAACGCCACATGGCGGTGCAGTGCATTAACTATTATTTATTGGATTATTCAACTTAATAGAACAAATGTTGGGGCTAAGGGAATATTAGCAAGAAATCCTACCCTGAACTAGATCTCACACTGACTGTATAATACATCAATTTTCTTTCACCAGTCATCTGGGAGTAGATACCTGCGGACGTGTCATTTAAAAGAAATTCAATTCCATGTAAGAATCCACAATTGTAAGAAACAATTAATTTTCACTAATCGACGGCTAATAAAATCCTTAATAAAATGTCTTTGGTAAAAATGGATATTTATCATTTCGAATAGAAACATTCAAGGAAATAAATTTCGCGAAAACAACACATTGTTGTAATATTGATTACAAAAAAACGGTAAATTCTGAAAGAAAAAGGAGATAGACATTTAATCAACTGAATGATAGACTTCAATACTGAAATGAAAAAACACAAAAATATTTGTTCGTTTTGATGGTGAAAATGTAGAAAAATTACCAAAAATGATGGGGAATATCCTTTTTATTCATTTAATACTTATGAAATTTTTTTTTATTATTTTTTTCGTTATACACTCATACATCCCTTCATCAATCAGAAAAAAATAAATCGTTTCTGACTCCCTTTTTCTCAGGGGCGTAGACCCTTGGAGGGAAACCTCAGTTTCCATCCATACACAAGGTGGCTTTCAGATTTTCAAGTTTTGGATTTTGGTCTTCTTGAATAATGGCGATAGTATTAGATGGTAAATAGGGCGCACCCTTAAACTATTAAAAGATGAGACGCTCTTTTCAATAATAAATAGTGAAGCCAATTTCCCAAATCATCAAGACTAAGCTGGGTAACTGTAGGACCACGGAATCAAAATGTAGTAGACATTTTTGTAACGTTGTGACGTTCGTTGAATTTTCTAATAAATAATCTCTCATTCTGAATGAAAAGAACGAGGATGTATTGATATCTAGTTAGCCTAGGCCCTAGACCAGTTCCATGCATAAACTAAATATTGCGATACCATATCAACGAACAATAACTTATTAGAAGTAACAGTGTAGAGTTCGACGTCAAAAAAGTAAACCAGAGTTACGCAATAAATTAAGAAGAAGATGTCCACCGAAATTGTAAAATCGAAAAATTGGAGTATCGAGCCATCATCAAGTATCTGCATTCAAAAGGGTTAAGAGGTAAGCAGATTTACGAAGATATGCTCAATACCCTTGGTGATCAATGTCCTTCGTATGCGACCGTGAAAAATTGGACTGCAAGCTTCAAAAGAGGTAAATTTTTCATTGAAGATGATGACCGATCGGGAAGACCAGTTTCTGTGTCAGTCCCCGAAAATATCGATGTAGTCCATGACATGATTTGATCAGACCGACGAATTGGGCTAAAACGGATATCTGAAGCACTGAAGATTTCATACGAACGCGTTCATCATATAGTTCACGTCAATTTGGACATGAAAAAAATTTCTGCAAAATGGATCCCCAAATGTTTGAATGTTGACCAAAAGCGTGCAAGGGTAGAAGCATCGCGTTCGATCTGTGCTCGATTTGAAAACGATGTAGACTTTTTAAAGCGTATTGTTACTATGGATGAGACTTGAGTATATTTCTACAATCCAGAAACAAAGCAACAATCGATGGAAAGGCGACACTCTGGTTTTCCAAGACCTAAGAAGTTTCGTGTCCAAAAATCTGCTGGAAAAGTTCTTGCTTCAGTTTTTTGGGATTGCCATGGAGTAATCATGATTGATTTTTCGGATAAGGGTAGAACAATAACTGCAGACTACTATTCGACATTACTGACCACTATACGGGAAAAAATTTAAGAGAACAGACGCGGAAAGCTATCCAAAGGTATTTTGTTTTTACAGGATAACGCCCCAGTACACAAATCTCATGTTGCCATGCAAAAAATTCGTGATTCAGGGTCAGAATTACTAGAACACCCCCCTTATTCACCAGATTTGGCTCCGTCCGACTATCATCTATTTCCTCAACTGAAAAAAAGTTTGAAAGGTCGTAAATTTTTTTCCAACGAGTAGGTAATAAAAGCTGTGGAGGACTGGTTTGCAGAGCAAGAAGAAACATTTTTTTGAAAGGTCTAGAGACGTTGCAGGTTCGCTGTAATAAATGTAATCAATTAAGAGGAGAATACGTTGATTAATAAAATGTTTTGACATTGAAATTTTGTTTGGTTCTATAGTAGGCTAAGAATTTTTCAATATATCCTCGTACCAAGGTTTCCAAACATGGAGAATTATGCCAGAGTTTCTACAAATCATTGATGAACTTTCATCGAATACAATAATTCTGACGGACATGCACAAATTCCATCGGACGAATTTCCCCTCGACGCGCCATCATTAACACTGAATTATGATTAAATCGAATATAGCAAATGCAATCGAACATAATGATGTATTTCGGCTCTATTCGTACCTACATATATGGCAGAATCAAACAGCCTCGCATGATATACGAGCTTTTCGTCGAATTCCCCCAGGGCATTGTTTCAACAATGGGAAATGAAGCAATCTAATATCGGGAAGCATAAATGTTAATTTCAGCTGTGTGTGCCGTGATGAGTATTGTATTTTACCCCGCCACAACGTGATGCAAGATGGAAGTGACGTTTGCTTTGTTCGCGAGAAATTTAGATAGCAATAGGTTTCGTCCTCATCGATAAATGATGAATGGGGAAATATTCCCCGGCGAAAACAGGAGTTTCGCATAATCTCCATGCATCTTTCTGGTCGAGAACGAGAGTTATTCTCACAAGCGAGGGTTGGTGTTAAAAATGGTGACAGCGGTGGGATTTAACGTTAGTTTTCTGAGAAAAAGGAGCGTGGTTTCTCTTTGATGAATGGGTGATCCATATATCTGTATAAAAATACAGGGAAACAATATATTATTGACGATTCCATCCACCGTTGAGGGTGCGGCTGACTGTAAACAAACATGGAGGAAAATGAGTAATGCAAGCTACGTTGTTTCGACATGTGAAACAGATTATGTTAGTTCTGAAGTTTCTTTTACCTATTATAGATTATGTTGGTGTTCTTTTATGATCTCGTGATGATTTTGTGACGAATTCCAGTGAATTAATCTATTATTGATAATGCAGTGTCGAGTTAATAAAATTTTGGTGTACAAATTGGCTTTTTCCCTACTAATTGGGTCGACATTTCACGGGGAATTCGATGGAAATAATGTAAATAAATTATTAGTTTGAATGTTCTTTATTTTCATGGAAATATACTATAAAATAGTAACACAAAAAGATTCACATTCGCCATAAACTATGATCTGAAAGTGAATAAGTTCTGATGCGACATGACAAACATGAAGATCAGTGTATGGTGTTTACTTGTAATCAAGTATCACTTGACTATTCGCAAAATGTTATGTGGTGAATTCATCAATTGAACCATAGAACTTGGCCACTGAATACAATCTTCCAACATATTTGCTGAATACTTAATATATTCACTAAAAATTTTGTTCGAGAAATTCTTAACGAAAATCTGTTTAGCAAGGTTTCTCCATCTATAGTTTATCCATGCTTTTTTTCAGTCCAATTCTTCCAATATACCAGAGGCATTTGTGATATATAGTGTTAAGGAATCTCTCTTGAAAATTCATGAAAACTTATAAGATCGGCTGTAATTTTTCCTTGAACCGCAATTGGAATCACAACAGAAATAATTCAATACAGTTTTTTTTCAGTACTAGTACTCAGCTTACTCATTGTTCTAAAATCAATGCACTGGCCTAAAATTATATACAACATAGCATTAAAACATGAATTCCTTCGCTCAGATACTTCACCTTCATTAATTTCTGTCTTACAGAAAGATAAAGACCAAGCTCAGTACCTTGAATTACGATGATAAATTTCATAACACTATTGTTGATAATTATTTTATCAACCTTTTTCATGCATGAGTTAAATTTGCTCCAGAAAATTAAACTCAAACAAGACGCCTTGTAACCTAAAACATGATAACTTTATGAATAATATCTTAAATGAATAGTAAATAATAAATCACTCCAAGGTGGATAACGTGGTGTTTATTCACAGTTTATCAGTGGGCAAAAAATGGTACACAATGTACACTCAGATTATGTTATGTTTGTTACTAACTTGACCTTGTCGCTCAGGATGCGGCGTTGTTAGAGAGGGAGCGTAGAGAGGGATCATCGAAAGCCATCGATTCAGATCATAGAGTGATCTCATGCACATTATGTCAATTCATAGGGGGTACAAAATTCAAATTGCTTACATAAATAACACTAATATAAATGCCCACACTCTCCACAATTTTCATTTCAATACTAATTAATCTGCTCAAGAAACAATACAAACAAAAATACCTGGGTATGAAACAAAATATTATAGCTCAAAAGCATGAGAAATATACAAGATCTCAAAACAGTACTCATTATCTAGTTTGGAATTTTTGACGAAAGAGGGCGTTTTAATCTTTGGATTCGCCAATTGTAAAGTGCAGTCTATCCTACATTTAATTCGATTTTCATCGAAGCAAAACAAACCGTTCCATGAAACAAACCAATAAATGAAATCAGAAACGAAAATGGCGATTCAATCAGGGATCCCATGTTTCAATTAATGTACCTACGATGTTTCCTTCGCTCTATTTCCTAATGACGAAAGTCAAAGGTCCTCGCAAACCGCAGATTTATTCGGCACATCTTCATTTCATTATACCCGATTTCCTGGAGCGTTCCCCGAAAGGACGATATAATTACCGAAAAGGATCTGGCGAGATCATCTGTAGGATGTTTCCAGACCGTCTGGTTATCAGATCGAACATTTGTTCCCTCTGCTCATCGACGGTTTCCCGGACGACCGAGATCTGATATGATTTCTTGTGATGCTGTGAAATTGGCAACAAAGGGGTTTCTTTTTTCGTTTATTGGCCGTCCTTACACGAGTTTTCTCTTTGAGTATCCGATACTCGGTGTTTTTAGATTGATGTTGTTGAGTTTTTACAGAAAATTGGGAAGATTTTAGCGCCCCTTTTGTTTTCTGGATGATGTAAAACTTATGAACTTGAAAAAACTGAAACGCTAAATAAATTGAAAAAGTAATAGTAACAACAACCTTCTCTTTCCACAAGATGAAAAATTCAACAATGAACGATTATGAAATAATTCCACCGTCTGTCAAAACAACGATGATTCTAAGCTTGGCATCTGACGCCAGACATTAATAACAAGAACGATTCATATACAAATTCGGGTATCCCGAAACTGAGGGGCTGTTTCATCTTCAGAGGGCCATTATTCCCGTCTGCCACATTATCCGGATCTGCTACAGAGACTGGATGGACTTCATAAACAAATTCATAATTCGTGCCGGAGAAACAAATCATTCATTATTCTTCGGGATGATTTTATAAAGCTTCCTTCTGCTGAATCCCAAATTAGGCATTCAGAACTCGTAACTTTCACTCAGAGAATTGCGCCTCCAGAATTTGGGTAATCTGGAATACAGGATGTTCCCGGGGCACAAAACAAACTGCTCCACAAGAGTTAGGGATATCGTATTCAATCGTTTTTAAAAGTATGTAATCTTCGAGAAAATCGCTGTAAAATCATTTAAAACTCAATAACAACTTGAATCGATCCAATAAAAATCAGTATGTGACATTTCGTCAATCTGGTAGCCTTTTTTCTGAAGTTTGGTTCTTTGCATATGCTTCATGAATGTTCTTATTTTGAAATGAAGTCAGTTTATCAACGGCTTAGATTTGAAGCGAGTTTTCGGAAAATGCCAAGACGTAAATTCACAAACGCTGAGGCTAATAGGGCTATCGGAATGCTACAGGGTGGCCTAACTCAGGTTGTTGTAGCGGAAAGGCTCCAAGTCAGCCAAAGTGTAATACCTCGACTTTGGAATAGGTTCAGGGAGACCTGTTCTGTGTTGGAAAGACCAAGGCTTGGGGGGCGACGAAAAACAACACCTGCTCAGGATCGTTTCATCACCGTTTCGGCGAGAAGAAACCCTGCATCTCGGTGTAGAATTCTACGGAATACTCTTCAAAATGCAGATGGGGTCCAAGTTTCCGTCGAAACCATCAGACGACGTTGAGGTGAATCTAGGTTCTAGACGTCCCTTAAGAGGAGTTCCATTAACACGTGACCATAATCGTCAATGACTGGAATGAGCAAGGCAACATATCAATTGGAACGATCAATGGCGTAGTGTCCTTTTCACTGATGAATCCAGATATTGACGATTTTCAGATTCTCGAAGAATAAAGGTATGGACAATCCCACGCATACCCCGTAATCGTCGCTATGTCCAAGAAGTCATTCCGAGGGGGTAGTGTTTTAGTATGGGCCGGGATATGCTTCAACGGGCGCACAGATCTACACATTTGTCCTGGGAATATGACCGCCTTACTCTATAGGGAGCATGTCATTGAAAATATTGTGCCAAATATTCACGCTGCTATTGGGGAAACATTTCAATTTCTAGACGATAACTCTAGACCGCACCGTGAAACCATAGTTGAGAATGCTCGCGAGGAGCTTGGTATTCCACATTCACCAATACCTCCGCACTCACCAGATTTGAATTGCAGAGAACATGCATGGGATATGCTCCAAAAAAGATTAGATAATCATCAACCTACCCCAGAATCCTTGAAGGAACTGAAAGAGCTTCTGCCCCGTTTATGAAAACAAATTTCTCAAGAAATGTTCAACAACCTCGTGTGTAGTATGCAAAGAAGATGTCAAGCTGTTATTGATGCCCGTGGAGGCCATACATTGTATTGATAGTCTTAAAATGCTTGAATTCTCTAGGAATAAAATTTCGTTATTTTACTCGATTTTTCTTAACCACCCTGTATACGCTGCAGACCTACAGGCTAAAATTAATTAGCTCCTTGAAATCATAATAATATGAATTTTCATTACAAAAATCTTATTTTAACTATATTTTTTTGCAATTTGAGTCAGTATCCCTAACTCATGTGGAGCAGTTTATTTCTACAGGTTAGAGTTACGTGGGATGAGGTAAGGTTAGGATAGTTTAGCTCAGGTTAGACCAGGCAAGGTAAGGTTAGGCTAGGCTTGGTTGCTTTTGGCTAGGTTAGGTTAGGCAAAGTCAGGTTAGGTTAGGCTAGGTTAGGTAAGGCTAGGTTAGGTTAAACTGGGTTGAATCAATCATCAGAAACATAGTCAATCAATGAGAGAGAGTAAACTGAATACG
The DNA here is from genome assembly GCA_951802165.1 of Adalia decempunctata. Classification (NCBI taxonomy): domain Eukaryota; kingdom Metazoa; phylum Arthropoda; class Insecta; order Coleoptera; family Coccinellidae; genus Adalia; species Adalia decempunctata. Next base: position 702,135 of record OX637705.1, read on the forward strand.
ATTACTTGGTCCTTGAATAGAAGGAACAAATGGACTTCAAGAGAATTGATCTGGATTTGAGACCAGACACAAATGTAGGTTTGGCATCCAAAGTGAAATCACATCTCTCGGATGGACTAAAATAGATCTACAAATTCGTACCAACATAAAAGCCTTGATAAGTTCCCGATATCCGAGGAAATACCGCCGCAAATCATAGGACGTGTCTTTCTCCGAAGCGTGAAGATCACAAACAACCCATCCCATTAGGAATCCAGGTCAGAGAGAAGCTGCCCCCCTCGACGTTTTCGCACGCGGATAATACAGATTGCTTTTTCCCCAACCTTCCTTTGTCGACCGAAGAAGAAAAACCGGTGTTTCAATAAACACGACGCGTGCAAACAATTTCGATTCATCTGCTGAAAAGCCAGATTATCCTTCAAGGGGTTGCGCGCCCCTTCTCCTTTTTTTTACTTTTCTACGAATCTAAACATTCCGGCGAATACAATGGAGAGAGGGCTTTATCGATTCCGATTCAGGGTGGATGCACTTGTGTGAGGAGAACAAAAAAGAAATAGGAGATAGAGGAAGTAGAAGAAGTGTGGCCGAACTTCAAATAGACGCTCTACAAAGAAAAAAATTCACCACGTCTAGGAAATCACTTTAATGAAGGACTCGTTTAGTTATCAATCCTTTTGCGAGTGTCAGGTTCTTATAAAAATTGACCACTTCTGTAGACACCTTGTATACAGAGGGTGTCCCAAGTTCGAGTGCCTATTATTTGAAATCTGCAAATTGGGATTAGGATATTGTTTGAAATTCTCTACAGGCCTAAAATGTTTTTGGAGCCTGGGCACTTCCGGTTATGCAAGGAGTGAAAAGAAATTTGTTCAAAAATATTTTTTTCAATTTTTTCGTTTCTGATATGATTGTGTATTCAATGTTGAAAACATTGCTGTTGAAACCATTGTATTTGTTCGAATAGTTTTCAAAATATCAAAAAAAAAACAGAAAAAAAGTCAAATATTCATAGTCAGTATTATGTTCATTTTTCTTATTCTGAACATCCTGAGTGTAAACCGTTTTCACAACGTCAAAGTAGAAGAATGTGAAAAGGTTATGCATCTTTTGAATTTCATAAATATCATCACAGGGTGTTTCAAATTTTGTGTCAAAAACTGTGATCAAAAATTGGCCATAACTTCTTTTTTCCAAATAAGAACACTATTTTTTTATGATTGCGTTGGATTCTGCGAAAAAAATAATGATAGAACTTTCAGATGCTCTTGCTCCTAAATTCAGTAATTACCGAGTTATTTGAGCTTTTCTCGATTCATGTTGTACGTAGAGCCAAATTCATCGAATCTAAACAGATTCGATTAATATTCTTATGGAACCATTGTAACAACTAATAATTAGACCTGTCAGTTGTGATTTTTTAATGGGATCATTCATCTTCCATGGTCACAGAATATTCTAATGCAACAGATTCGATGAATATTCTTATGAAACCGTAGTAACCATTGAATAAAATCGAGAAGTATTCACAGGAAAAATATGAATTTGTGTGACTGGGGTAAAGGGAGAATCGAGTCTTTTATATTTCATGGTCCAATTTTCGCCACAATCTCGTAATTTTTCCCTTCGATTGTCATTGTCGAGCTCTCTAATCTTCACGAGAAATTGGACCCCGAGAACTTTGGAATGAGAGACTCGAATTTATGTGACCTAAGCCGTCTCTTGACGATCGGATTCCGCTTCTTGAACATCCAAATGCCATCGTTTGATTCCGAAAGAATGGACGAGGATTGAAAATGAGGTGGGATGAAATTAAGTTCCAAAAGAGAAATATATCGGCAGCAACTGTTGGCTGATCCCCAAAGCAAAAACCCTCGGCTTCACCGATACTATAGAAAGAGCAGTTTCATGTTATATTTCAGTACAGTTAAGCTACGTTCTGAACCTTGTTACATAGTCAAGATGACTTCTTAGAGAATATGACAAGGAACACCTCAGTGGGCCCATAATACTCACTAAGTGGTGATCCTTAAAGTTACAAATTAGACCGAAATACACTGCGCAAAAAAAATTAACGCACATTCTGAAAATCTCAATTTTAATGAAAGTTAACTCTACATTGACTTACATAACTTATTTTTTATGTTCTCTCCGGAAGGTTTTGAACGAGACAAGACACATTAAATGAAAGAAAAATTCAGGATTTCACCGAATCTTATGTGAAAGAAGAGAAATAAACAATTTTCAAAATACTGAAATGCTGATAAGTGATTTAATACTTGGTATTTCCACCCTTTGCGTTGATTACAGCTCGGCAACGACGGTTCATACTCAAAATGAGTGATCTTAAAATGTTCTGATCTAATCCTTCCCAGATTTCTCCGAGTTGGATTCCTAAGTCATTAAGAGTAGCTGGATGATTTTCTGAACTTCTCAGCCTTCTATTGAGGTTGTCCCAAACCTGCTCAATCGGATTGAGATCTGGACTTGCTGGCAATTCCATTCGAGAGACTTCAACCTCTTCAAGGTACTCCTGAACGATGCGCGCACGATGGGGTCTGGCATTATCGTCCATAAAAAATGAAATTTTCACCAATGTATGGGGCAAATGGCACTACATGCTCTTCAAGAATGTTTCTTATATACTTATCAGCATTCATAGCTCCATTATCAACGACCACTAGGTCTGTGCGAGCAGTCAAAGATGTTCCACCCCATACCATAATCGATCCTCCCCCGAAACCAGTAGTATTCAGGAAATTGCACTGAGCACATCTTTCATGTGGACGTCTGTATACAAGGGAACGTCGATCACAATGGTAGAGGCAGAATCTAGACTCATCTGTGAAGAGAACTCTTTCCCAATCGGCCTCTTCCCAATGGATATGATCTCTCGCAAAATCCAAACGCGCCCTTCGATGGGCTGGGGTAAGAGCTGGGCCTCTTGCCGCGACACGAGGCCTTAAATCATATTCTCTGAGGCGATTTCTTATTGTCTGAGTGCTAATTTGCACCTCATGAGTTTGCTCAAGCTGATTTTGAAGGAGGCGAGCGGTTGCAAACCGTTGTCTCAACGAAGAAACTCTCAAGTAACGTTCTTGAATGGCAGTTGTAACCCGTGGTCTACCCTGTCCTGGTCTTCGGACATTCATACCTGTCTCCCTGAATCGCTGCAACATTCTGGACACACTTGTATGGGAAACTCCAAACCTTTCTGCAATTCTTGTGTATGTCCACCCTTCTTCTCGCAAAACTACCGCTTGGGCACATTCCTCTTGAGTCAAATTGCGTGTTTCGCGTTGCATAGCGATCGAGTGTAGAAAATCAAACGAAAGAAAAACTATTGATCACTAGAATTGATCGAGAACAACTGATTTTAGAATGGAGCCAATACATTCAAGATCTGATAATATCATCTTTTTTTATTCCTGCTGGGAGAAAACATCTGTATTGAAGAAAAACGTTGAAAGTGGATAACATATGCATGCATAATTCTGATAAAAATAATTATCATTGAGAACACCTTCAGTTGTAGAATAAATTCGAGATTTCCATAATGTGCGTTAATTTTTTTGTGCAGTGTATTTCTCAGGCCCAATTAAGAACCCACCAGTCACTGTTGAGGATTGAGTAGTTGCAGTACGAAAAAATAAATCAAATCTTGTCAACGCGAAGGGGTAGCTTCGCGCCGTCGAAATTTTCGTCCCGGAATTTTCATTTCGTACGAATTTTCCATCTAGAGGAGCCACTTCTGTAAATATGGAAATCGCTCAGCCATTAAGTGAATCCTCCACTTCTATTCAAGTTCCAAGTTTTACATACGAGGAACAGGGATATTGAATTTCTTTTCAGCCTGTGCGGATATTCATATTCCTTCCTCTCGTAACCGGATTCCGGAGAGGGTATAAGAGTTTTCATTTCGCGGAGTCTTCCTCGACCAAGTGGGTCCAAAAATGTAGGTGGATCGTGGTTATACATAGACGAGTCCCTTCATGCTGGCCAACTGTTTGAAAATACCTGAAAATCACTTCCCTTTTTTTCGCTATGATTCAACTCTCAACTGAAAGCTTTGATCCTGAAAATATTAGATGTCACGACGGTCTTCATCGGAAGCCATAAATGTTTGTTTTCCTATGTTTTTATTAATGTAAATGCTATAAATCTATGACTTCGGCAAAAATTCCAACCTAGAAAACGAGTTGTTTTTTTTAACGTGCTTCTAAGCTGTTTTATATCCAGGTATCCTTGAGGAATATTTGAAAGTTTTCATTGTTTCCTGAGCAGATTAATTGGTATTGAAAATAAATTGTTTAGAAGGTTTATCAGTGTTATTCTGTTTAGAATATTATTCACATATTTATCATATTTTAGGTTACAAGGTGTCTTGTTTAAGTTTTTATTTTCAGGTATTGTTTTTACTATTGAGAAAGTTTAATTCCATAACTATTGTTTCTTCTTTATATTAATGATCTACCTGATCATATTGCTTCCGATATTTTAGTAAAGTTGATCATATTTGCTGATGACACGTCAATGGCGGTCTCGGCGCACAGCCTTGGGGCACTCTTGTCCTTATGTAGTCAGCTTATTGAAGGTTTTGAGAATTGGTGTCGCTCTAATGCTCTCATATTGAACACTGAAAAAACTGAGTGCATTTACTTTCGTATTAGAAACCCTACTGCGGAACGTTTAGAGGTTAATTGTTTGGGCAAGCAAATGACCTCCTGTGAATATGTGAAATTTTTGGGAATATACTTAGATTGCTCTTTAAGATGGGATCAGCAGGTTATGGCAGTTTGTAAGAAGTTGGGGAGTTCTTATTATGCCATTAGTAGGGTGAAAAACTCTCTCCCAATTCATTCTATTATTACCATTTATTATAGTTTAGTCTATAGCTTTATGAATTATAACATTTTGCTGTGGGGTAATTCTGTAGATTCTAACAGAGTTTTTATAGTGCAAAAAAGAATATTACGTCCTATTTTCAATTTGGATTCTCGTGAATCATGTAGACCTACCTTTAGGAAATATGAACTCTTCACACTCTCGAGTTTGTACATATATAGATGTTTACTTTATGTTAAAGAAAATGAAGATACTATGGTTAGGTTATCAGATTTCCATTCTTATTCAACCAGAAACGCAAGTACTTTGTGCATACCTTCTCATACTACTTCTAAATTTGAATCATCTTGTGTTTATCAGGCAATAATTCTCTATAATCATGTACCACCAGCTATTAAATTGTTGGGTAAAACAAAATTTAAAAAATTAATTAAATGTGAATTGCTGAGAAATTGTTAATACAGTGTTGGAGAATTTTTGGCTGATGACCGGTTTCTGGTTTAGGTATTTCAATCTTGAATAATATTTAATTTGTACTCACCTTGACTTGTCCAATACATATTTTTTTCTGTGTCTTAATGGATCAATAAAGCTTATTATTCTTCATCGGTCTCCCGTTCTCAGCTCGAGCTGGTTATTCTTCTATGAACCAGTGAAAAAACAATTCAGTTCCTCCCACTAGTTCAGAAATTTCCGCACGATGTAACAGGTTTGCAAATCCACAGCCTGCTGTGCACATCCCGCGATATTCCGGGATAATTCGATCCCTTGAAGATTTCTCTTCTCCATCCAGGAAGTGGTTTGTCCTCGCAATTGTTCACGTAATGAAAAGCTCGCATTACTTCAATATTCATTTCGCGGCTCCACTGGATACGTGCGTTGCGAGCTCCCCTGCGGGCAGTCCTCCTCACGGTGGTCGAGCCAGCAGGTGGAGTGGCATCTCGATCTTCTGCCATGATATCGGTTTCCACTTCTCGTTCATGGGTTTGCCACCATTTACCCTTGGTGGCCCAGGTAACTCGGGCCGTGGGGACGTCACCCCCCATGTGGCGTGGCAGAAACCAAACCACACCCGTGCGGTATAAATAAAGCTTATTATTATTATTATTATTATTATCAACAAGAGTATTATGAAGTTGATCCTCTTAATTCGAAGTATCTGAGCGAAAGGATTTATGTTTCAATCCTCATGATATATTTGAATTTTAGGTCAGAAGATTGATTATATAACAATGTAAGCAAAGTACTAGTACTGGAGAAAACTTTTTTCAATTGCTCTTCAAGGAAAAGTAAAAACACGTCATCCGTTTTCATAAATTTCCTGAGAAAGATGCCTCAACACCAAATATCACTAATGCCATTGGCATATTGAATAAATTGGACTGGAGAAAAGCATGGATAGATAAACTATTGACGGAAAACCTTGCTGCAAAGAATATATGCGTTTGTTCCCTTCACGTGGACGATTATGTCAAGTTAATTTCAGATTTATATGCAGATAGAAAAATCCATAAAAAGAGTGCTTAAGAGAAAATAATTTTAGTATTAATAAAATTGAAAATATTTGTGAAGTAGCATTTTTTTTGAGAGTTTCTCAAACAAGTGCGAACAATAATTTTAGTGAATATATCGTGTATTTAGCTGATATTTTAAGATGTGGTATCCACTGGCCAAATTCTGATGTTGAATTGATAAATTTACCACTTTTCATTGTAAGAATATACTATGATTTGAAAGTGATACTTGATTATAATGATTTTCCAGTACAATGATCTTAATTTCTCATGCGGCATCAGAACTAATTCACATCTAGATCAAAGTTTATGGCAGGTGTAAGTCCTTTTGTGTGGTTATTCTGTCGTGAGTTTCCATGCAAATAAAGAACAATCAAAACCATCATTTATTTCCCCAATTTCCTTTGAATTCCCCGTAGAAATTCTATCCAATTAGAAGGGAAAATCCAATTTATACACCTTTATTTCATAAACTCGACAACAAACTGTTCAAAATACATTAATTCACTGAAAGTCTTCATATGATCTCCACGAATTCAAAGAAAACACCTATAATACGCAGTTTCACATCTTGCAACAGGTTTTTGAACGAGTGCTTCTTCTTGGGAAATGGATGAAATTTAAATTTGATATTTCTGCAGTATCTGGAATCATTTTTACACTGTTAGTAGAAACATCAAATTTATGAGAAATTTTATTATAAAAAACACTCTAGCGAAATCCTCATTTGATTCTAAAATTTCAAATTCTCCATACAAACATTGGTGGGGATATTTTTTTCCTTTCCATTGATGAAAACATAAGAAAACGAACATTTATAGTTTCCGATTAAGACCTTCAGGATACACTCATCAGGATTAAAGCTTTCAGGTAAGAGTTGAATCATTGCGAAAAAAAGGGGAGTAATTTTTAGGTATTTTCGAACAGTTGGCCAGCATGAAGGGACTCGTCTATTGTCCAGCATTATACTCCATTCACTTTTATTTAATCACATAGGAGGTCATGGTTTCGTTTTCAGGAGTTGGTGCACCTGATGAAAAGTACAGAGCATATGATGAAAAGTCAGTGCGTGCACAGAAAATATCGTTAATGACAAAACGACGTTGCCAGTTTCTTTGTTTACATCAAAGTAAAAGTATCAAAGATATTCCACATTTTGTTAGGTTTACGAATTGTTCGCAGATTTTTGGTATTTAATCGATATTTGCAGGTGAGTTTTTCGTCGAATATCCAAGATTAACGTATGTTTATTGGAGTCTGGAGCGTGAGGACGATTTTCAAGACCAGGACGAATGTTTACATTTTAAGGTTGAAGGGGTACACGGGAATTTCCTTGAAAAAGCGGTTATTTGGACAGATATCGCAGTAGATGGATCGGATGGAGCCTCGAGAGGTCGATTAGGATGATATTTTTTAGGTTTTACAAGAAATTTGGCGTTATCTGAGCAGATTTGCAAAAGTTAGGTACCTCACTAATGAGGTGGAACTTAGACCTAATTCTCCTATAAGAAACGCCTTTCAAAGGTCGAGATGGTGAAAAATATATTCATTAGATGTTGTTTGAACAAACGCAACCGAGTTTTGTATACCAACTTGATTTTAAGAAAGTTATCAACAAAATAAAATCGACATTATTCTTGATTCTTGTAATTACCCATCAATTCATCTTATATCTTTGGGTTGATTTTTTTTAATGAATTCTTGATTAGAATCAACAATTGATGTAGTCAAGTCCTGAACTTTCAGTTCAAGAGGATAATAAACATTAAATCTTCACAAGCATGCATATGAAAATTATGTGAAAGCAATGCAATTTTCTTCCATGGCGAAAAATAATATATTTCAACAGTGATCTCTTGTACTTTTCATGCAAATAACTAGAAGAGGAATCCTTTCTATCAATTCATATAAACGTTAATTATTTTCGTCCATTAAATCTTTTCCAATTCATTAATTTTCCGAATAAATTCACATTCTGAGAAATACGCTAAGAATGTAGAAAGGGCAACATAGTGTTGACTAGGAACATAAAAATATTTTGGAAAACGTCATAACTTCGATACAGAGTGGAATGTGTCAAATTTCCAAGGACAGAGTTGTGATTTTAAAATTGTGAATTGAGTATATGTTCCCAACATAATATCAGTAATTTGAAAACTAATGTTGCATCGAATATCTGGAATCGATACTTGCAGTCGTTCCAAATCCACAAAACAACGTTGGGGGTAGAAGAGAGACAGAAAATATAATCACCCCGAAGCAAACCTCCAACGAGCGACTGGCCAATTAAAACGTTCATAATTAATTTTCAATTAATATACAAACAAAGCCAGGAATTTAGTTCTACAGTTTTCAATTTCACGAACAATCTAATTCGTTTCACGTTGATGGCCGAAAAACGAAAGTGAACATCGTAATTCCGTCTAGTTCATAACGTTAGCTTTGGCCGATCGGAATCAAAGGGTTACCTGCTTTTGTTCGACGTCAAAAGAGATCAAGCTCATTTGCTCGAACGGTTTCCGCATCCGCTGACGCGCGTCTAAAACGCCATGAAAGACTTGCGGTATAATATCTTTCAGCTGGCGGATTATTGGATTCTGTGCGCGGAAAACGCGCGGAAAATGCGGATCGGAAATACACGTTTTTCGCCTGTTGGATTTATTGCTTAAAGTAGGATTCGCCTCTATGGTTTGTAATTCTTCGGGACGAATTGTAACATATCTGAATTTCCTACCCTGCAACGAAATAAAATGCGCCGTTGCCAGACTCCATGGCTTCCAGCTTTGCAACGTCTATTGTCGAAACGTGGAACTACGTTGAATGAACTTATTTGATATTATTTTATAATTATATGAATGATGAATATTAGTACGACTTCAATCAATACTTTAGGCAATTCGCATCTTTATAAATAGGAGATTTTAATCATATCGAAGATCCACCATGAAGTAAACTTGTTCTTCTGTGACCATCGAAGAAATACGATTCTGTGGAAGTAAAATTAACCTCGGAAACGACAACGAATGGAGGGGTCTCTTTTGGTTCACTCGGCGTGGGTCGGTGGTCACTTTCTTTCTGGATCACAATAGTGTCCCTTTGAAATGGAGTTCCTCTTCTAGGAATCCACCATTTTAGTATATTTTAAAGACGCTTCTTTGTTATCTGGTATGTACACGATCTCCATTTAAATAACCATGTTTCATTTCACAGGATTTAATCTCATGTAAGCTTGTTCTATTTTATTATTGCATTTCTATTGAATATTGTGGAATTCTGCTCTGCTACCAACCCATTTGGAATATTCTTATACTGTTCGTAAGGCCTACTGCACATTTAACTATTCACTCGACACTATGGTATAGGCATTTGGAGTTGTTGCTTTTAGGATAATATTTTACGTACAATAATCACTGGTTTGGAGGCCTAGGATAAACTGTTTATATCATCTGTGCCAAGGAGAACATCTCCCACAACAGTGGCTTGAGACCTCCTCTGGGTGTTCTATAACGAACGTCCCAGTGAACCAAGCCTCGTCTTCGGGCCTCGGCGTACCCGATAAGCAAGGAAAGCTTTGAAGGTGCCATCGTTCATCAGTTAACAGGAAATATCAAGAGTTTATCGTCACTTCCAAACCAACGCGACTGCTATGATCTCACACATCACACTTAGAAGGAAGGATTCTCACACTAGGAACTACAAGGATACTACTTATGAATTTCATTAATAATCAGGTGATACACTCTTTATGCCTATAACCTTTGGATAACTTTGGATGTATTGGATTCTGCTTTTTACCTCAATTGTGCCAGTAATAACCTTACCGGAGTATAGGAAGCTCCATATTGTACATATCACCAGTGCTCGTCTTGTTAATAATTGTTCTATGGATTGTAAACATATCATCTGTAATGCTAGAAGGTTTTTTGCTTTGAGTTTCAATTGATACTCGTTCGTTTTTCCTTCATAGGCTATGGTTCCCCGAACTATGGCGCTGGACGAATAAAGGGCTCTTGTTCCACCTCTATGTCCAATCTAGTGTTTTATTTATCTATTTTACCTCATTATTTCCCATCCTATATTTCACTAATCTGAGTTATTACGAATCTGAATTACTACGACATAACATAGAGTTCTACCAATCTAGACGATCACATCACAAGCCAAAAATATGAGTATAAAACCCCCTTTAACGTAATTCTACCCTCAGCTCTTCAGAGCAGGGTTGCCCCTTTTCTCTTTTCATAATGTTCCTAGGATTTTCAAACCTGGAATGTTACAGTATCAATCTTGCAGAATATTGATGTCTGTCGGAGGTGTGACCAGTCTGACTCAATGATAAAAATAATTGGAAACAAGAGATTGTTGGTCTCCTAAAGCAAAAACCTTGGCTTACACCATAGAAGAATTGTTGAAATACGTAGATCAGACGTTAATAATTGAATAACATACACGAGCTCTCTTGGAGAGAAGAAATGGACTGTTGTACCAATTCTTATCGCCTCGAGAATTAAAGAAAAAGAAAGAATTATGTATGGAATGAAAAACAATACCACAAAGCAAATGGAATGGTACTTACGGTTGGTAGTTCTTTGAAGATGAATATCAGCTGGTGATTTGTAGTCTCTTGAAGAACAATAGTCTGTTTATTGTCTTTCACGTAACGACTACACTGGATTAGTACTTATGATTTAACGGAAATGTTTGAGTTTTGGTAGGCACGTGCCAAATCGCGTTCCGGCGAATTACTTCTACAGACGGGTAGTGACACCAGAAATTAGGTAGACTTAAGGTGTCGTAAGACTGGTTACTCGACCGAGTGGTGTGTAAAACGAGTGATTGTGTTCAGAAGGGCTTTTTTATTGGGGTTCTGGCGCATTTCAGGCCATAGACGCGATGAGAGTGGGAGTAATCACCGAGTTTTCATTCTTCTTCTTTTCCCAATGAAGCCCATCCAAGCATGAACTTTGTGGTATATAAAATAAAAAGTATGAATTTTGAACAATAATACATACGAGGATATATTGAAAAATTCTCAGCCTACTATAGAACCAAACAAGATTTCAATGTTAAAATATTTCATTACTCAACTTAATCTCCTCTTAATTGAATACATTCAGTACAGCGAACTTGCAACGTCTCTAGACCTATCAAAAAAAAATGTTTCTTCTTGCTCTGCAAACCAGTCCTCCACAGCTTTCATTACCTCCTCGTTGGAAGAATTTACGACCTTTTAAACTTTTTTTCAGTTGAGGAAAGAGATGATAGTCGGACGGAGCCAAATCTGATGAATAAAGGGAATGTTCTAGCAATTCTAACCCTAAATCACGAATTTTTTGCATGGCAACATGAGGTTTGTGTACTGGGGCGTTGTCCTGTGGAAACAAAATACGTTTGGATAGCTTTCCGCGTCTTTTCTCTTTAATTTTTTCCCGTAGAGTGGTCAGTAATGTCGAACAGTAATCTCAAGTTATTGTTCTACCTTTATCCAAAAAATCAATCATGATTACTCCATGGCAATCCCAAAAAACTGAAGCAAGAACTTTTCCAGCAGATTTTTGGACACTGTAACATTCCGAGTTTGTAAATCCTAAGAACATTATGAAAAGAGAAAGGGGGCTACACTGCTCTGAAGAGCTGAGGGTAGATTTACGTTAAAGGGGGTTTTATACTTATATTTTTGGCTTGTGATGTGATCGTCTAGATTGGTAGAACTCTATGTTATGTCGTAGTGATTCAGATTCGTAATAACTCATATAAGTGAAATATAGGATGGAAAATAATGAGGTAAAATTGATGAATAATACACTAGATTGGACATAAAGATTGAACAAGAGCCTTTATTCGTCCAGCACCATAGTTCGAAGAACCATAGCCATATGAAGGAAAAACGAACGAGAATCAATTGAAACTCAAAGCAAAAAACCTTCTAGCATTACAGATGATATGTTTACAATCCATAGAACAATTATTAATAAGACGAGCACTGGTGATATGTACAATATGGAGCTTCCTATATTACGGTAAGGTTATTACTGGCACAATTGTGATAAAAAACAGAATCCAATACATCCAAAGTTATCCAAAGGTTATAGGCATATAGAGTGTTTTTCGAATTTGCTCTTGCTTTTTTGCTGATTTTTTGCTAAAAACAACCACTCTAATCTATGGGAGATCATCCCCCAACATAAGGGGCCTGTAGCGTTCCTCGAACACCTGAAGAACAGAAGAATCATCACTTGGAAGATCGGACCTGATCGAAAGATCCTCCCGATCCATGAGAGAGTTAGGACTTTGTGAAAAGGTTTTTTTAGCAGGTGAAGTATTTTTTTTACTGCTTCTTTCTCGTTTTTCTTCTTTTTTTGTCTTGTTACAGATATAATTTCAAGATATTTGCCTCCAGTTCGATGAAAAGACATGTTTTCAAGCACAAGGAGCTCTGCAACATGGATAGCAGCATATTTTTTGAACAAATTCAGTATCACCACACATACACGGGGAGACAGAGTTTTTTCAGAGGTTTTTATCTGTTCTCGTGTATCATACGCAGAATTGTATGGTACCCCGTTTACATTCCCTCTGCTAACACTCAGATTTGGAGCGAGAAACAGATTTTATTCTTTTATACAATCTGTTACTTGTCGCCATTTCTTCACACGTGCCATATGCCATATATTGTTTGATATTACAAAACAGTATGTAATTCTCTCTTTCAAAAGAATATATATTAATGAAATTCATAAGCAGTATCCTTGTAGTTCCTAGTGTGAGAATCCTTCCTTCCAAGTGTTATGTGTGAGATCCTAGCAATCGCGTTGGTTTGGAAGTGACGATAAACTCCTTATATTTCCTGTTAACTGATGAACGATGGCACCTCCAAAGCTTTCCTTGCTTATCGGGTACGCCAAGGGCCCGAAGGCGAGGCTTGGTTTACTGAGGACGTTCGTCTATAGAACTCTCAGAGGAAGTTTCACTGGCCACTGTTGTGGGGGATGTTTTCCTTGACACGATATAAACAGTTTACCCTAGGCCTCCAAACCAGTGATTATTGTACCTACGTAAAATATTATACTAAAAGCAACAACTCCAAATACCTACACCATAGTGTCGAATGAATAGTTAAATGTGCAGTAGGTCTTACGAACAGTATGAGAGTATTCCAAATGGGTTGGTAGCAGAACAGAGTTCCACAATATTCAATAGAAATGCAATAATCAGATAGAATAAGCTTACATGAGATTAAATCCTGTGAAATGAAACAGAGTTATTTAAATGGGGACAGTGTACATACCAGATCACAAAGAAGCGTCTTTAAAATATACTAAAGTGGCGGATTCCCAGAAGAGGAACTCCATTTCAAAGGAACACTATTGTGAACCAGAATCAAAGTGAAACAGCCAGCAGCAGTCGAGTGAAAGTGAAGTAAAAGAGCCCTTCCATTCGTTGTCGTTTCGTAGGTTAGTTTTTCTTCCACAGAATCGTATTTCTTCGATGGTCACAAAAAAACAAGTTTACTTCATGGTGGATCTTCGATATGATTAAAATCTCCTATTTATAAAGATGCGAATTGCCTGAAGTATTGCTTGAAGTCGTACTAATATTCATCCTTCATAAAATTATAAAATAATATCAAATAAGTTTCATTCAACGTAGTTCCACGTTTCGACAATAGACGTTGCAAAGTTGGAAGCCATGGAGTAGTCTGGCAACGGTGCATTTTATTTTATTGTAGGGTAGGAAATTCAGATATGTTAGTGATCTGATATTCTCAGTTTTCTCGATATTCATCCTCCTGACGTTCTCCCAAATTAATCGAACCGATGAGTGATGATTATCCCGAAATCTCAATTTTTCACAACCCACCTCGAACAATGCCAGTGCGGGAATTACGAAGAAGTCAACGTCTGTAAAATTGATGATCTGACCTTCATCCCTCGTCCCGAAATGAGAACAGGGATTGAGTTTCCGAATATGAGGGATATGGATCCATACGTTCTTCTCGCGATTTGATTGATCAGTTAGGAATGAAGGCGTCGAAAGCGATTTCCATAATACATTCGATGTCGAGGCCTAGGTAGGAGGTTTCAGATGCCGGATGAGGGTATTTGAATAATGGCCTAGCATATTAAGTAAATTGCTTGTGGGCTGCAACTAACACCTATATAATAGAGGAGAATACCCGGTATTAGGCCACGTCGGGACGTGGAAAGCGCTCTGGAGATTATCTAGCGAAAATTCGGCTAGGAAAGGGAATACCGTTGAATATTTTCTGCACATTTACCTATTCACTCGACATTATGGTGTAGGCATTTGGAGCTGTTCCTTTTAGGATAATATTTTACGTACAAATATCAATGGTTTGGAGGCCTAGGATAAACTGTTTATATCGTCTGTGCCAAGGAAAACATCCCCCAAAAAAGTGGCCAGTGAGACTTCCTCTGAGAGTTCTATAGACGAACGTCCTCAGTAAACCAAGCCTCGTCTTCGGGCCCTTGGCGTACCCGATAAGCAAGGAGTGCTTTGAAGGTGCCATCGTTCATCAGTTAACAGGAAATATAGGGAGTTTATCGTTACTTCCAAACCAACGCGACTGCTAGGATCTCACACATAACACTTGGAAGGAAGGATTCTCACACTAGGAACTACAAGGATACTGCTTATGAATTTCATTAATAATCAGGTGACACACTCTATATGCCTATAACCTTTGGATAACTTTGGATGTATTGCATTCTGCTTTTTATCACAATTGTGCCAGTAATAACCTTACCGGAGTATAGGAAGCTCCATATTGTACATATCACCAGTGCTCGACTTATTAATAATTGCTCTATGGATTGTAAACATATCATCTGTAAAGCTAGAAGGTTTTTTGCTTTGAGTTTGAATTGATTCTCGTTCGTTTTTCCTTCATAGGCTATGGTTCCCCGAACTATGGCGCTGGACGAATAAAGGGCTCATGTTCCACCTTTATGTCCAATCTAGTGTTTTATTTATCAATTTTACCTCATTATTTCCCATCCTATATTTCACTAATCTGAGTTATTACGAATCTGAATTACTACGACATAACATAGAGTTCTACCAATCTAGACGATCACATCACAAGCCGAAAATATAAGTGTAAAACCCCCTTTAACGTAAATCTACCCTCAGCTCTTCAGAGCAGAGTTGCCCCTTTTTCATAATGTTCCTAGGGTTTAACAAACTTGGAATGTTACAAACCCTCTGGAAGAAGAGATGTAGCAAGAACGAGAAGAAGAAGTTTAGAAAGCTGGGTCTCCACCTCAGTAGGGACACCGTGAAGAACAGGTTACGACCTAAATTAGAGAGGAAGAAGATGAAGACAAATCTCATCAGTCACGCACGATAGATATTTACCAAAAAAACGTCGAAACATTGACGAGATGTCTGTCAGCCCGTCGAAAATCGAGCTCTCTGAAAATACACGTGATAATTCGCCTCCCCTTCAAGATTAGCATATTCGCCAGCCAACCATGAAAAATAACAGTTTAAGGTTCGTACCGAAAAAACATCAGGACATTCCATTAGCATTTTAAACGTCCTGTTGAAGTCGCGTAGCTTGTCGGACTGACAACAGGAGGATAATTTATGTCGCGTTCTTGACCTAGGAAAATAATCTGCATAATCAGCTGACGCTCCAGATGCGAACGAGAAACAATGGTTGTGCAGTTGGATACAAAGTTTTGGAGAAGCTGTGGTTGAATAACGCCCCTTTAATCATGAGCTCCTTCTGTGAAGATCAACAGAAGCTGTCTTATCCTTATGAAGTGGTATAGAATCTCGAGGAGCTTCTTGATGAATGGGATGTATGCTGCACGATATAATCTGTGTAGATCTTGGTCCATTTCCTATGGATGCTGTGTTCAGTGACGCAATTTCGTTAAATCGTGTAACATTCCAAGTTTGTAAAACCCTAGAACATTATGAAAAAGGGGCAACTCTGCTCTGAAGAACTGAGGGTAGAATAACGTTAAAGGGGGTTTTATACTTATATTTTTGGCTTGTGATGTGATCGTCTAGATTAATAGAACTCTATGATATGTCGTAGTAATTCAGATTCGTAATAACTCAGATTAGTGAAATATAGGATGGGAAATAATGAGGTAAAATAGATAAATAATACACTAGATTGGACATAAAGATGGAACAAGAGCCTTTATTCGTCCAGCACCATAGTTCGGGGAACCATAGCCATATGAAGGGATAAAAAACGAACCAAATCCAATTCCTCATTGGATTTGAAAGCAAAAACCCTTTTAGCATTACAGATGATATGTTTACAATCCATAGAACAATCATTAATAAGAAGAGCACTGGTACAATATGGAGCTTCCTATACTCCGGTAAGGTTATTACTGGCACAATTGTGATAAAAAGCAGAATCCAATACATCCAAAGTTATTCAAAGGTTATAGGCATATAGAGTGTGTCACCTGATTATTAATGAAATTCCTAAGCAGTATCCTTGTAGTGCCTAGTGTGAGAATCCTTCCTTCCAAGTGTTATATATGAGATCCTAGCAGTCGCGTTGGTTTGGAAGTGACGATAAACTCCTTATATTTCCTGTTAACTGATGAACGATGGCACCTTCAAAGCACTCCTTCTTGCTTATCGGGTACGCCAAGGGCCCGAAGACGAGGCTATGTTCACTGAGGACGTTCGTCTATAGAACTCTCAGAGGAAGTCTCACTGGCCACTGTTGTGGGGGATGTTTTCCTTGACACAGACGATATAAACAGTTTATCCTAGGCCTCCAAACCAGTGATATTCGTACGTAAAATATTATCCTAAAAGCAATACCTCCAAATGCCTAAACCATCATGTCGAGTTAAATGTGCAGTAGGACTTACGAACAGTATAAGAATATTCCAAATAGGTTGGTAGCAGAACCGAGTTCCACAATATTCAATAGAAATGCAATAATCAGATAGAATAAGCGTACATGAGATTAAATCCCGTGAAATGAAACAGAGTTATTCAAATGGGGACAATGTACATACCAGATAACAAAGAAGCGTCTTTAAAATATACTAAAATAGCGGATTCCTAGAAGAGGAACTCCATTTCAAAGGAACACTATTGTGAACCAGAATGAAAAAGTGAAAACGAATAGCAGCCGTCGAGTGAAAGTGAAGTAAAAAAGGCCCTTCCATTCGTTGTCGTTTCGGAGGTTAGTTTTTCTTCCACAGAATCGTATTTCTTCGATGGTCACAGAAGAACAAGTTTACTTCATGGTGGATCTTCGATATGATTAAAATCTCCTATTTATTAGGATGCAAATTGCCTGAAGTATTGCTTGAAGTCGTACTAATATTCATCATTCATAGAATTATAAAATAATATCAAATAAGTTCATTCAAAGTAGTTCCACGTTTCGAGAATAGACGTTGCAAAGTTGGAAGCCATGAAATAGTCTGGCAACGGTACATTTTATTTTATTGCAGGGTAGGAAATTCAGATATGTTACAATCGTAACGTTATCAACAAGCCATTTTGCCCCAACAATCATGGAGAAGTCTACAACCCTGTAGAAAAGAGTATTCTGATTGAAAACGAAAACTAATGAGCCAATTCAACCGAATTAAATGGCTTCTTCCAAATGAAAATTCGCCAATAGCGAGGTAAGAAATCCGGGTTTTTCCTGGAACGAAATCTAGTTCGCCCGGATTTATTATGTTAATCGGTTCGAGAGCTAGAACAACTCCAGATCCTATCTGTTGATTCAATTCCCCGAAATAGCCAGGCTTCATGAATATTTCAATTGATCCGTTCAATCCGTTTTCGTCTCGCGAATCTGCGATCGCTTCACTTCACCTGCTTTCACACTTTTTACGGGTTCGTTCAGAAAACACGTCAATTCCTTAAGTGTCGTTCTATTAGGAAATGGCGTGCGAATGTCATCGAACGAGAAAATTAATCACGAAATAGTTTTTCTGTTGATTTTGTGCTCAAATTGGGTCTCGCCTAAAATATCTTCGAATATTATTTCTTATCTGGTCTCTTAACAAGCTAACAATGTTGTCAGAATGTTTATCAACTTCGTCAAGACTAAAATCTCTATGATGGAAAAACGTTTAATGAAGAGGTATGTAATAATTGAAACCCTCAAATGTGGGAGATGAAATTGAATTCTCAGGAGCATGAAATTACACATTTTATAAGCACAGTTTCAATTAAAAACTTATTGTTACCTTCAGTCCTTCAGGAAAATATCTATCTTAACAATATCCTTTTGGAATTTCAAGTCGACACCACACGGTTTACATCACATCAAATCACTGAAAGTCTTCACTCCACAATCATCACCTGTTTGCTTCATTCTCTGCAAATAAATAAATAAATCGAAGTCCATGGCACAGGTTATCGCGTAAGCGTCGTTCATGGGATCAAAGATTAACGTTGGAGACACAGAACAACGGTTTGTCTTGCGTAGCGGCTACATCGCAGCGCACCGAAATTAAGATCGTAGCGCTATATCGGCAGAATCAGAACTACTCGTTTGGAGTTTCCAAAGAGCCTTTAGCGAAAATAAAACAAAACTAGTGGCCTTGCGATAGTTCATCCTTTAATGATCGGCAATCTGGCATCGTCTTCTCAAATGTTCTATGGAATACCACAGAAGATGGGTTAGGTTAGGTCATTGACCTCGAATCCTAGGACCTAGGTTGATGGAGTTAGGATAGGTAAGTGAGGATCCAATTTTTATGAGATCGTTTGTAACATATCTGAATTTCCTACCCTGCAATAAAATGAAATGCACCGTTGCCAGACTACTTCATGGCTTCCAACTTTGCAACGTCTATTGTCGAAACGTGGAACTACGTTGAATGAACTTATTTGATATTATTTTATAATTCTATGAATGATGAATATTAGTACGACTTCAAGCAATACTTTAGGCAGTTTGCATCTTTATAAATAGGAGATTTTAATCATATCGAAGATCCACCATGAAGTAAACTTCTTCTTCTGTGACCATCGAAGAAATACGATTCTGTGGAACAATAGTGTTCCTTTGAAATGGAGTTCCTCTTCTAGGAATCCGCCATGTTAGTATATATTAAAGACGCTTCTTCGTTATCTGGTATGTACACTGTCCCCATTTAAATAACTCTGTTTCATTTCACAGGATTTAACCTCATGTAAGCTTGTTCTATTTCATTATTGCATTTCTATTGAATATTGTGGAACTCTGTTCTGCTACCAACCCATTTGGAATATTCTTATACTGTTCGTAAGGCCTACTGCACATTTAACTATTCACTCGACATTATGGTATAGACATTTGGAGTTGTTGCTTTTAGTATAATATTTTACGTACAATAATCAATGGTTTGGAGGCCTGGGGTGAACTGTTTATATCGCCTGTGCCAAGGAAAACATCCCCCACAACCGTGGCAGTTAGAATTCCTCTGAGAGTTCTTTAACGAACGTCCTCAGTAAACATAGCCTCGTCTTCGGGCCATGGCGAGCCAGGCAAGTGAAGGATTGCTTCGATCTGGTTCCACCGTTCATCAGTTAACAGGAAATATAAGGAGTTTATCGTCACTTCCAAACCAACGCGACTGCTAGGATCTCACACATAACACTTGGAAGGAAGTATTCTCACACTAGGAACTACAAGGATACTGCTTATGAACTTCATTAATGATCAGGTGACACACTCTATATGCCTATAACCTTTGGATAACTTTGGATGTATTGGATTCTGCTTTTTATCACAATTGTGCCAGTAATAACCTTACCGGAGTATAGGAAGCTCCATATTGTACATATCGCCAGTGCTCGTCTTATTAATAATTGTTCTATGGATTGTAAACATATAATCTGTAATGCTAGAAGGTTTTTTGCTTTGAGTTTCAATTGATTCTCGTTCGTTTTTCCTTCATATGGCTATGGTTCCTCGAACTATGGTGCTGGACGAATAAAGGTTCTTGTTCCATCTTTATGTCCAATCTAGTGTATTATTTATCTATTTTACCTCATTATTTCCCATCCTATATTTCACTAATCAGTGATCTGAGTTATTACGAAACTGAATTACTGCGACATAACATAGAGTTCTACCAATCTAGACGATCACATCACAAGCCAAAAATATAAGTATAAAACCCCCTTTAACGTAAATCTACCCTCAGTTCTTCAGAGCAGGGTTGCCCCTTTTCTCTTTCCATAATGTTCCTAGGATTTACAAAACTGGAATGTTACACGTTTTAGAATTTCGAGGAAAATATGAACAAATTATAGTTTTCACGAACTAATCTTCAGGAAAATCGAAAAAGGTACTTATTTTGGTGTGAGAAATATGGCTTTTCAATTGCAGAAATAATCGGACAAAACTAAGTGTTTTTGTTAGGAAATATCGTGTTCGTAACATTCTTATTCGAATAAGGTTAGTGCTTTAGTATTTTCTAAATGTATCACCAAGAATATCTAATAATCATATCAATTTCAATCGAAAAATATGAACTTTGAGGTGTAGAGAATGATATCAGGCACGTATTTAGCCCAATTTTCAAATAGCTTTATCTCTTTAACAGAGCCTAATTCGGAAAAATGGAAAATGAAAAAAGGTTTCTTTTGGCCTCAGAATCTACAGTTAAAATCTTTGTACAAGTCACAGACTCACCCTGTATAAACTCCTCTTTAACGTCCACAATGCCCTTTATCCTTCTTCCTATATCTTGCATTGGCCGGCCAGTCATAGCCGGACAAATGGAAGAACAAGAAAATTATGAGGAATTGACAGGTCACAAACCCAAGCTACTCATATTTAACATATTCATATGCATATTTCAAAAAAAGGAAATTAGATTGAAATAGATGTACCTAAGAAGGCCACGTCAACAGGGAAAATTGACTTTCCAATAACGTGGCCGGAATATCGTAATCCCCGTAGATTATTCCCATTAAAAACCTTTAAATATTCATTCGAAATGTTAGATAACAGTTTGATCGATTTATTCAAATCGGGCCTTAATTGAAAATGTGCTTCGAGGGCTCCATTTTTTCATCCCGCCCGTCTTCGGCCCATCGAATATCACCTTCTGCGAACGGCTTTCGAGAGCTTCACGAGTAGAATGCAATTTCTGGAATAACTACGCTCCGAGAGCGGTTTAATTGGAGGAAAGGAAAATTTCATCGAGTGGACGGAGCTGGGGAAGACGGCCGTTAGGCGAGGGGGGCGGGAAAAGAGTGGAAATTTTATGTATATCGCCCGAATAAGGGTCGTTTTCGACTGGATAACTTCGTGATAGAGGTCTGAACGTTCTGTTCGAAGTTCTGCTATATCGGAGATAATGTCCGAACTTTACTCAGAAGGACCAATGAAATATGTTTATAGATCCGCAAACGACGTGTGGAGTTTCCCGGAAATCTGAGGGGATTTTCCTTATGTTCCTATTTCCGAAAATGTAATTCATCTGTTGCACACGCACCATGCCAGGTGAGTCTGTGACTTGTACATATATTTTAACTGTAGATTCTTGAGTCCAAAAGAAACCTTATTTCATTCTCCATTTTTCTGAATTCGGTTCTGTTGAGGAGATATAACCATTCGAAAAAAAATTGGGCCAAATGCGTGCCTGATACCATTCTCTGCAAACACCTCAAAGTTCATATTTTTCGATTGAAATTAAGGTGATTATTGGATGTTCTAGGTGATACATGTAGGAACAACTCAAACACGATATTCCCTAACAAAAACACATAGTTCTGTCCGATTATATCTGCAATTGGAAAGCCATATTTCTCACACCAAAATAAGTTCTTTTTTCAATTTTCCTAGAGATTAGTTTGTGAACAATAATAACTAGTTCATATTTCCCTCGATATACTGAAATAGTTATTTATGATATGTTGAAAGTGACGTTTTATTTTGTGACCGAAAAAGTTTGTGGAATGAACAATTTCATGAACAAAATAAAATCAGTTTTAACACAAATACCATACAATGTTTTTGTACAACTGCCCTATTTTGAAAATGATATTGGCCAATTTGCAATGTCAATAAACTTCAAAATGCATTTTAATATTCAAATAGTTAGAAGGTTGTTGTGGATGGCAAACGTTGCCAACGTTATGATTACTAACAAATGAGAAAAGACGCTGTCATTTGAATTTCGTTCCTGTCCAATTTTCGTCTTGGGTTTTTAACTGCTTCATATGTTTGTCCAATTATTATTAAAAGTGACGATCTGGTTGTTCCTGTGGATATTCAAGAGTCTGCAAGAAGAGCAAATCTGGACCTCCAAACTAAAAAATCTGTTCAGCAGTACGATATTGCATATAACAATTTCCTGGCCTGGTGTAAATTGAAAAATGTAGAAGGGAACTTCGGTGAACCTGTTTTCCTGGCATTCATAGATAAAAATCAAAAATATGGAGTTCATCAACTTTGTGGAGCAAATTTTCAATGATAAACTTAGGCGCCCTTATTAAAAATTGTGTGAATGTTAGAAAATATGTGAAATTAATAGCATATTTAAAACGGAAAAGAGAAGGATATCGTCCCAAAAAATCAAAAATTCCCACTCGTGAACAAGTTGAAAAGTATACAAATGAGGCGCAAGATGAAAAATACTTGATGGTTAAGGTGGGCGTTCAATGTAGTGTGTTTTTATTTCAAGTTGATTTCGAAAACGGTTTCACTTTGAGAACTGAAATTTTGTGGGTGAACTCAGAAAGGATTAGGGTTCTTCTTGAAATAATTTTGATCGATTTCATTCCGACAGTTAATTTTTTTTCTTTCAAAAATAGAAGAAAATGAGCCAACCCATGCTTCTGTTTTATTTCAACAGAAAGACCCATGAAAATAGTTCAACTTCCGATTGAAAGTGAATCTACTGATAATTTCGTTCAGAAGATCAACTTGAAATACGGAATTGGCAGAAAATGGCAAAATTCAAATTTTGGCGGGAAAAAATTCCTGCTTTACCCACAAATTAACATATTTCATAGTTCGGCGATTTTCGGATAGAGAGCGCCATTGTACATTTCATTCATGATTAGAGAGAGACTCATAGAACTTATTGTGATAATGAAAGTTCTATGGAGATATTCCTTAAAATGGACGGTGGCGCCTCTATCGGCTGATCTTTCCTACTCGGTTTAAACGCCGACCTTAAGGTTGCAACTACTATTTTCGGATTATTTGGAGCCTGTCGGCGTGTAGAATTGTGCAATGTATCAGTGGAAGACATTGAAATAAAAAATAAATCATTGGTTATATGGTTATACAACTTCCGAACACAAAAACGAAAGTCAGTCGTTCTTTCAGTATAATTGGGAAGTATGTTGACTATTTTCATAAGTACTTTGCACTACGCCCTTCTGTCATCACACATCGTCGTTTTTCCTGAAATACATGAATAATAAATGCACTGCCAATCCAGTTGGTATCAATACATTTGGGAAAATTCCATCTATTATTGCCGAATTCCTCAAACTGCCAGCACCAAAGCAATATACAGGACACTGTTTTCGAAGATCCTCCGCTTCATTGATAGCAGAATCAGGAGCAAATATGACGGATATATAAAAACATGGTGGATGGAAGTCTACGACGGTAGCAGAGGGCTATGTTGTTCATTCCATTGCATATAGAAATGTCATTGCTGAAAAAATTCTCCCAACCTCAACAGATTTTGGATCACCATCCAATATTGTACGGTTTCTACAAGTACTGATGGTGCTGAGGATTCTAATAATGTGTTGCGAAGCTCCCTAACGTCACAGGGCATTAATGTTAGTATTTGTTCTAGTTTTACGATTGATATTGATGTTCATAAGCAATGATTGTTAAATATTGATAATAAAAATTTGCAATTGCTGAATTTTTTTCATCTGATTTCATCATAAGAAAATGGAGTGCTGAAAATATTTTTAACACACTTCCACGTAAACAATCAATTTAAACATCGTTTGCTGTCATCAAAAAAGTCACTTTTAATGTCAGTTGTACAAAAATATCTTAGGAAGAATTATTTCCTCACTATCCCAATCTAACTCCATTAACCTAGGATTCGAGGTGAATGACCTAACCTAACCCATCTTCTGTGATATTTCACAGAACTTTTAGGAAGACGATGCCAGATTGCCGATTTCCTCTTCAAATCAAACAATGGTATAGGCGAAACCAGGGAAGCAGTACGTCCCCTATCGTTAACGGATGAACTAAGACAAGGGCACTAGTTTTGTTAACTTCTCGCTAAAGGCGTCTAGGCGTTGCTCTTTGGAAATGCCAAACGAGTAGTTCTGATTCTCGCCGAAATAGCGCTACTTTCTTAATTTCAGTCGCCTATAACGGAGCGCTACCTTGGATCGTAGCCGCCACGCAAGACAAACCGTTGTTCTGTGTCTCCAACGTTAATCCCATCACAGAGTAGGTCTTCCTACAACCGAACCCGAGCAAACTGAGAACCTTCCCGTTTAAGAATTCTCCAGCTACTGTAACTTTTTCGTTTTCAACGGCAATTAAAGATTTTCTTTTCATACCTCCCGTGGGAAGATTCCGAGAAGGGTTTCGTAGTCGTATGAGGTTTACGGTTAGTTGCAATGTTGCAATTCCCACGATCTAGTCTTGAATTTCACACTGCCTCCGCATCCCGTCATCTTAACGTGCGACTGAAGTCTCCTGACACCGTCTCGATGTACAATTTATTTTTCGGCTCTGATTGCTTTTTATTAGGAAACTTGCATACATCCTGTTTCTAATCTACTGAAACCCTTCAGCAACAAAGTGATATTCGAAGCCATGAATATAAATTGAGAAATCTATATTGATTAACCGCAATATTTCGATTTATCACATCGCCAGTTTTCGATGGCATAGCAGGGAAACTCCGAGGCGTGAAAATAAGCTGGGAAACTCTTCATCCGCCATGAAAACAGACGGCCTTACAAATGGGTAATGAAAGAAGTGTGGGAAAACGGCGGGGTATATTGAAAACACGAAAGGAGCCCTTGAAAAAGAATACGAGCTATCGAACAGCAACAGTCACTGAATGGGGAACTCGGAAGTGAAAACGTCGAACCTAATGGCCGTGCTGCTTTTTGTACTATTCACGCCGTATAATGGAATAAGACGTCGTGGATCGATACGAGCTTCCGCTGTAGTTGCGATAACGTGCCGTTTCCAAATTTTTTCGGGGGAAATCGAAATTTCAGTGAGCGTAACGGAATATCAGAGGATTCTGTTTTACCGCGAATGCCGACTTCATAAGAGGCAAAATAAAATTCATTGACACAGAGTTAAACACAATTGAGCATCACTTCCTGGAAATTTTTTCCCCGGAGTTTTTTTTCAACCGGAAACATTTTTTCCCCGAAGTGTTTCTACCAGGGAATTTCCCCGATAAAAAAAGCTTCGAAGAATTTCATACGAACTTTACTGCTCCACAAGAGTAAATTAACAAACGCTGAGGCTAATAGGACTATCGGAATGCAACAGGGTGGCCTAACTCAGGTTGTTGTAGCGGAAAGGCTCCAAGTCAGCCAAAGTGTGATATACTTTGGAATAGGTTCAGGGAGACAGGTTCCGTGTTGAAAAGACCAAGGCTTGGTGGACGACAAAAAACAACACCTGCTCAGGATCGTTTCATCACCGTTTCGGCGAGAAGAAACCCTACATCTACGTGTAGAACGCTACGGAATACTCTTCAAGATGCAGATGGGGTCCAAGTTTCCATCGAAACCATCAGACGACGTTTGAGAGAGGTGAATCCAGGTTCTAGACGTCCATTGAGAGGAGTTCCATTAACACGTGCCCATA
Source organism: Adalia decempunctata (assembly GCA_951802165.1). NCBI lineage: Eukaryota > Metazoa > Arthropoda > Insecta > Coleoptera > Coccinellidae > Adalia > Adalia decempunctata. Next base: position 728,283 of record OX637705.1, read on the forward strand.
AGCGTCAAAGACTGGAATGGGCAAGGCAACATATCTATTGGAACGATCAATGACGTAGTGTCCTTTTCACTGATGATTCCAGATATGGACGATTTTCAGATTCTCAAAGAATAAGGGTATGGACAATCCCACGCATACCCCGTAATCGTCGCTATGTCCAAGAAGTCCATCCATTCCGAGGGGGTAGTGTTATGGTATGGGCCAGGATATGTTTCAACGGGCGCACAGATCTACACATTTGTCCTGGGAATATGACCGCCTTACACTATGGGGAGCATGCCATTGACAATGTTGTGTCAAATTTTCACGCTGCTATTGGTGAAACTTTTCAATTTTTAGACAATAACACTAGACCGCACCGTGCAGCCATAGTTCAGAATGCTCGCGAGGAGCTTGGTATTCCACATTTACCAATACCTCCTCACTCACCAGATTTGAATTGCATGGAACATGCATGGGATATGCTCCAAAGTAGATTAGATAATCATCAACCTACCCCAGAATCCTTAAATGATCTGAGAGAGCTTCTGCCCCGTTTATGGAACCAAATTCCTCAAGAAATGTTCAACAACCTCGTGTGTAGTATGCAAAGAAGATGTCAAGCTGTTATTGATGCCCGTGGAGGCCATACATTGTATTGATAGTCTTAAAATGCTTGAATTCCCTGGGAATGAAATTTCGTCATGTTTCTTAACCACCCTGTATACGCTGCAGACCTACAGGCTGAAATTAATTTGCAACTTGAAATCATATTGATATGAATTTTCATCACAAAAATCTTATTTTAACTATAATCTTCTTGCAATTTAAGTCAATATCCCAAACTCAGGTGGAGCAGTTTATTTCCAAGAAAAACTCGAGTCCTTTCAAGATTCTCTATGAGATCAACCTTACGGAAAATCTGAATTCATCAGTTTTCCTTTTCCTCATTAATTCCTTCTCCGGAGCATGAAATATCGAAGAATCAACATGAAAATACCAATTACCCCCGGAAAAGCATTCCGCCGTACGAATTCCTCGGGGAACATCCTTTTCTTCCGAAATTACAATCTCGGAGTCCTCATTAATAACGGTCGACGTCACTGCTCCGGTTATTTACAATTATTGATACCGCGGGCCCCCCCACCTTCCTTTCCGACGTTTTCCTGCAGAATTATTGTTTTCATTACGGTCCGGACTCCGCAGAGGTCGTCCACTCATCTTCGCCGACTATAGAGCCATTAGTCCTAACCACCGAAGACGCACACGTAATGAATATTCATCCTCATACGGGGACATCCGGCTTGCGCCAGCCGTTCGGTTCACGCAGGTTTGGAATTGCCGCTTAGTTGAAAGGGGACCCAGGCTGGATTATGTCCTTAATTGAAGATGTTAACAGATGTATATATTCTTACTAGCTGGCCCGGCGAACTTTGTACCGCCTGAATTATACTTAAAAGTTGTATAAACATACCATTGCTTTTTTTCAAGCAGGAAAAAAATTAGGCAAAATTAAAGTTCAAAATATACAAAATTTTAATAATTTTGTAATTTACATTGAAAGAATTCTCTTTATAAAAGCGGTAACTAATTGTTGAACTTGAACATATAACTTTTTGTTTTTAATTGTTGTACAGTTCTCTTTTTTCAGTAACTCATGTGACTGTGAATAGCAGGAGTATAATCCATATTATAGGTACCTTTCCTCTTATATGAATCAAAATGTCAAGAATATAAACAAAAATTATTCCTTTAATGAACTATCGACTATTAACACAGCCCGTCGACCAGAATTAAAAAATCAGTCATTTGTTAATAGCCCAACCTGAAGTGGCGAACACAGAACTTTTCTTATATTCTCAAAATCTAATCAGTGGTCACACCATTATTTTAGACATCTTAGCTATGCTGCTAAGCTCAAAATAATGGGTAAACATCTCAGTTGGTAGAGCAGCGTGATTCTCATTATTCCATGGATATGAGCTGTCAATCTCTCTTCAATTTGTTCAATTCAGTTGACGATATCAAGCTCGTTAGAAGACAAATCGAGATGTTAAAATGTCGATAGTACGATCGACACGGCAAAATTATCAACACTGTGAATTATGTTGAACTCATATTCAAATTTATTGATGGTCATTCGACCAGATCAGATTAGGCAACCCATGAAACATTATTGTAGATCATAAGTGAAAGCCCGATGAGCAAACGTTTCAAAATTATTGACGCTTACAATACTGTCTCTGTGCGAACAGAAACACGAATATAATATGTCAATTACTAATTATGGGCAATTTTGGATTCAGTTATTTCCGCAAATATATCTATTACCCAAACAGAAATTCGAAAGCATTTCAAAAATGAAGAAAAAAGATGAAGATGGCCAACTCACGTTTGAAACTGATCGTCAAAATCAGATACTTGATATTTTGGTAAAAATTCACTGTTCCACCATCTTGAGATAAGTTTACCCGCTTTTTGATCTGGCAATAGACTTCCATGTTACCATGAGTTCTATGCGAATCACATATCGCCATCTAACAGCGGTAATATCAACCTACGACTACGTACAGTCTTTTCACTGTACGACTATGCATCAACGGTAGCGACCCCTAGTGGCCTTATTCAAAAGAAGGAAAAGCATTTCCTGCATCAGTAAAACTTTCATCAATTTTTTCGAAGTTTCATTGTATTTTATAATAACCAGACCGAAGACGATTCCATAAATGAAGTTTCATAACAAACAGTCCATCCGATCTCTAGTTATAAATGGTGTAACCAACATCTTTCTTATATATATATATATATATATACACACTGGTTTAATTCCCGAACAATTATAGAAAATGATTAAGGGGTGTGGGAAATGATTGGTGTTATATTTGTACTCTCTTCTTTATTTCATATGTCTACGTTTCGATCCACATTGGGATCTTCTTCAGGACAACTAAAAACATTAATATAAATCAGCACATGTATGAAGGACAAAACTATAAAATGACCTACCGAAATACAGAGGCGTTCAAGTTGTTTCCAGAATTACAGCAATCATGATACGTAGTTAACATAGGATGCGACTGTCAGGAGGTGCATACTTCCAAATGAGTATGATATTATTATAATCTTATATAGCTTGCAGAAATGATCTTACAATCGACATAAAAAGGCACATTCGGAAGTTTATAAACCATAGAGCAACAAAGAGGTTAAAGCGAAGTGGAGCATAGAGCCAGGTGGAAACCCGTGAACACAAAACCCTGAATTGGTTTCAAAGAATTGTCATTACCATATTAATTATTTATAAGTTGTTGATATTGTGTTATTTTAATTTATTTTATTATATTTATTCTATTTTATTCATTAAATGTCCTATCATTATTCTATTTTATTCATTAAATGTCCTATCATTATCACTATCACTTTTCCAGTCTGTTCTTTCATTCATTATTGTCTAGTTGTCTTTTCACATTTACACATCGGTATCTCTATTCCAGTCCTTTTCTTCTATCAGTCAATTGTTCTCCCCTTTATTTGACCTCGTGATTCACTCTCACTAAAACACGGTTTGGTAAAAAGTCCCTCTCACGGACCGCATTACCCGTTACTTAATCACTTGTCGGTTCGCAATTGACCAAGTCCCAACTTTTGCCATCCTTTCACTCTCACTGAAGGATAGAAAATGTGGATGGAAATCCAAACATCCGAGGCTCATCCACCATCCAATGCACTCATATCAGCTCCACCTAGCGGCCTCGCCACCTCACTCTCACTGAGTTGGTCGAAACGGATCAAGTACGTGTAGATACTACTGATATTATTGATGTCTCTTCTATAATTCATAGAATTGACATGTCGTATGATATGGTACATCTCTAGAAAACATCGTTTGCTTCCATTCCGCTCACAGTCAAGGACCTGGACAGAGTTATAGTCCATCAGATGATCTCTGTTCCTAGTATGGTCAGCCAATGCACAAATCTTTTTGGGGTTTTTTATGTCGCTCTTGTGCTGTGTCAATCTTTTCTTTAATTGTTGTGATGTCTGGCCTATGTATATATATATATATATATATATATATAGATTATGGCATGTGTCTCGAAAAGGCAACAAGGAACAGATAATTCAAACAAACAGATTGATCCATTCCTCGCTCCTAATCTCAGTATTAGCAGAGGAATGTCAAACGGGGCACCATACAGTTCTGCGTATGATGCAAGAGCACAGATAAAAACCTCAGCAAAAACTCTGTACCCCCGTATAAGTGTAGGGATATTGGATTTGTTTACAAATATTCATATTGGAGGGCATCTTCTTCTTCGAATGCAATTCTTTCTTCAACAACTTTCTTGACAAAGCATTTTTGAATAATCTGAAACAAAAACCGAAGAGAGAAAAAACGGAAAAGGAAAATCGACTAATATATTCAAATTGTTTTGAAGGTCCCAACCCATCTCAAAAATGAATCAGATACTTATGGATGCATACTGTGTCGAAAAAATACCGAAAATCGATTAATGAGGTCTCGGATATACAAGGATATATTGAAAAATCCTTATCCTACTATAGAACCAAACAAAATTTCAATGTGAAAATATTTTATTACTCGACATAGACTCCTCTTGATTGAATACATTCATTACAGCGAACCTGCAACTTCTCTAGAACTTTCAAAAAAAATGTTTCTTCTTGCTCTGCAAACCAGTCCTCCACAGCTTTTATTACCTCCTCGTTGGAAGAAAATTTACGACCTTTCAAACTTTTTTCAGTTGAGGAAAGAGATTTTAGTCGGACGGAGCCAAATCTGGCGAATAAGGGGGGTGCTCTAGTCATTCTAACCCTGGATCACGAATTTTTTGCATGGCAACATGAGATTTGTGTACTGGGGCGTCGTCCTGTAAAAACAAAATACCTTTGGATAGCTTTCCGCGTCTTTTCTCATCAATTTTTTTCCGTAGAGTGGTCAGTAATGTCGAATAGTAATCTCCAGTTATTGTTCTACCTTCATCCAAAAAATCAATCATGGTTACTCCATGGAAATCCCAAAAAACTGAAGCAAGAACTTTTCCAGCAGATTTTTGGACACGAAACTTCTTAGGTCTTGGGGAACCAGAGTGTCGCCATTCCATCGATTGTTGCTTTGTTTCTGGATCGTAGAAATGTATCCAAGTCTCAGCCATAGTAACAATTCGGTTTAAGAAGTCTACATCGTTTTCAAATCGAGCACAGATCGAACGCGATGCTTCCACCCTTGCACGCTTTCGGTCAACATTCAAACATTTGGGGATCCATTTTGCAGAGATATTTCTCATGTCCAAATTGACGTGAACTATATAATGAACGCGTTCGTATGAAATCTTCAGTGCTTCAGATATCCGTTTTAGCCCAATTCGACGGTCTGATAAAATCATGTCATGAAGTGCATCGATATTTTCGGGGACTGACACAGAAACTGGCCTTCCCGATCAGTCATCATCTTCAATGGAAAATTCTTCTCTTTTTAAGCTTGCAGTCCAATTTTTCACGGTAGCATACGAAGGATATTGATCACCAAGGGTGTTGAGCATATCTTCGTCAATCTGCTTACCTCTTAACCCTTTTAAATACAGGTAGTTGATGATGGCTCGATACTACAATTTTTCGATTATTACATTTCGGTGAACATCTTTTTTTTCAAATTTATTACGTAACTCTGGTTCACTTTTCGACGTCGAACCCTACACTGACACTTCTAATAAGTTATTGTTCGTTGATATGGTATCGCAATATTTTGTTTATGCATGGAACTGGTCTAGGCTAACTAGATATCAATACATACTCGCACTACAACCTTTATCGAGAGAATATTGCGTCTGTGTGGTATCACGTGCACGGAACGAATTAACGGATTAAACACCTGCTTAGTCGTTGAGTCAAGTCATGCTGCCCTACACTTTTAGGTACCTCTTTTTTTGATTACTAGAGGGAGATTCGAATTTGCCCACACATCCTCATGAGTGAAGTCCCAAAACATAACTATATTTTTATGCGAAACGGGAGAATGCCACGTAATCGATCGCAGTTGGATGCAGCCGGCCTCGCGATGCGATTTTTCACGCCAACACCGAAAAGCCGGTATAATGAGTATGCAGATTCACACAATTTTCCACGGGAATATTTCATTATGTGGTTTCGCATGCCAGCAATTCCGGATGTGAAAAACGGGATGGAGTAATTGAAAAACTCGTTGTTTCGATCTACCGCCCGCCGAGTAGTATCAAAAATGGCGAGTTTTGAAGTTTTAATGGAGTTCCGAATTTTTTTTTAATTCACAGGGTCTGATTGAACCTAATGCTTAGGAAATAAATTGTCCCCAGTCCTGATTTTGATTTTTGCTCAACCAAACGTCTTATTGTATTGACATTACCGCCATTACAAGTCGACAACAAGTCATTTATAGTCCATAGAGTATTCTTCGTTCTTACCTTCTTTGGTCTCAGTATTTATAAGTCGATACCTGTTGGATATGAAGACTTAAGGACTGAACGAGAATAAATTCGCTATCACAAAAACGCCTATATCTCTTGAACCAATTGAGAAAAAATCAAAATTTGATCATAGTTAGCTTTGTTATGAACGTCAGAAACATGTGGAACATTTACATCATAGATATTCCAATTTTCTGCCTTAAAATGTCAAGCGAAGTGAAAACACGAGAACTTATAGTGAAACTTTTTCAAAATAATCAAAAATGGAGCTTCAAAAGAATCGCAAAAGAGGCTCGCGTTCGTCCGGAAACGGTATCAAGAGTTGTCAAGCGCTTCAACGAAGATCTTACAATTAGCAGCAAGGAAGGAACCGGGAGGAAAAAGGGGTTTCATAGCCCAAAAAAAGTGAAGAAAGCCATCAGCCTTTTTCAGAAGAATCCTAACCTTTCAGGACGGAAAGTGGCCCAAATAGTGGGTTGTTCGCAGTCAACCGTTCAGAAAATGAAGTCGAGTTGTGGGCTTAGAACATACAAAGTGCAGAAAGTGCCAGACAGGAACGCTGTGAAGAATCAAGAAGCGAAATCAAAAGCAAAGAAATTGAAAAAAGATTTCTTGAAATTTTTTTCCTGTTGCGTGATGGACGTCCAAACCTATGTCTTGGCTGATTTGTCGCAACTTCCTGGTCAGGAATTTTATACTGCAGATTCTCGTGGAAATGTTGACGAACAATTTCGCGTGAAGAAACAAGCAAAGTTTCCCAATAAATTCCTGTTTTGGCAAGCAATTTGAACTTGTGGGAAAAGGAGCAAATTTTTCGTTGGCCAAGGCTCTGTTGACTCGAAGACATACATCGTGGAATGCTTGAAGAAGCGACTTTTACCATTTTTACGTGAGCACGATGTGACAACAATTGTAATGGGGTTTTCTCGTAGAAACCTTACCTCGAGCGCCAGCTATTCTTTTTGCTTATAAGGTAGAAAAGCAAACCTGCCAGGATAGCTGCTTAGCCGGAGACAGAGTTCGGTTGTATCTAGGGTGTTAGCGATAACTGAGAAATCGAAAATAGAGCAATTCACACAATTCATTCAAACGGTTGGAATAGGGATACAAATGCAATAATGTCAAGAAAATACCAAATATGCAATAATAAGAAAATATCAAATATTCACTAATATCAAGAAAACATCAAATATGCATTAATCCCAACAAAATATCAAATATACACAGGTAAAGAAAAATGGTTCAGTTTTGCCTGACTGCGAGCATTCATTCAAAAGAGTAAGCCAGAATAGAAGGGGGGGGGGATTTGGATTAAACGGAGAATTTAAATCTACAGTTGAAAAATGTGAGACGAATATGAAAATGTACAGTGCTTACTTTCTGTCCGATATTCTTTCAGTCCGGAAACTCAAAAGAGTTATATTGTCTACTTAGCATGTTTCACGTCTAGAAAGGTCGGGTTTGGCCAGGTTAAATATAAATGGTCAAACAGGACGCACCGAACTAGGGGCGCGAAGGATCGGTACTGAATCGGAATTCGACTGCACGTTCTGTAGCATTGGTTTGCATGGGCCCTCCGGTCTGACTATGAGATTACTCACCATAAAGGACAGACACTAATCGAGCACCGACATACTCGGATAAACGCACTATAGGGAGTCTTGTACGAGTAAAGGAAGGTTTAATACGGATCTCGACGTAACAGCTATTTTGATAGACCCAACGAAGATACAGAAAAATAGGACTGAAATGAATTGGGTCGGTACTTACGATTTCGGTGCACTAATACTCACTCGGTAAAGAAAAGAAAAATCAGAAATTACTACTAGCAACAAATGACGGAAAGTCGGCTATTGCTGACTACTGAAATCGCTAAACTTTTAAATCGGAAAGGATAATTCGAAACGCAAAAGAAAAGTACTCTACTGAGGCCGAGGCAAAAGTGAATAATAGATGACAGATGAGGGGAAAATCGCCTTTTATAATCTCCCTGAGGGGGGCGGAAACGGCAGGCGCAGAAATGCTACTTTTCTAGAAAAGTACTCCGGTAAAACTTCTACGAATCTGGCTTATCGTACGTATGAACTAGAAAAACGGCGTTATCTACATTATACGTGGTTCTTATGACTCTTTTAACTATGTTCTCTGCATGCAAAACAATATCGAACGGACCATATTCGATTTTCTCGGTTTAATTCTGAACGGAAATGAAATGCAGGAATTTGAAATAAAAATCCGGAAAAATTAATTTAAAATGAAGGCCGATTTCATGATCGGAAAATCGGACTCCATTACACAATCTTTCGGCCAGATTAAGCTTCATGCCACTACAGCAAGGCCACCAAGGAATGGTACGAAGCTAATGAGGTGGTTTCTATCCCCAAAGAGGCCAATCCACCAAATTGCCCAGAACTCAGGCCAATCGAAAGATATTGGGCCCTGGTAAAAAGAAAATTGAAGAAGACTAAGAAATCAACGAAAAGATTAGCGGAATTCAAACAAAAGTGGAAGACAGCATCCCGGAAAGTGACTGAGAACACTATAAGAAGCATGATGGGGAGAATTCCAGAAAAAATCCATGAATTTTGTAAAAAATAGTTTTGGTTTCTTCATTGTGAAAACAGTTTTCATTAGAATCAGAAGATGATTCGAAAATGAGTTTGATTTTTGAAATCGGTCCAGTGGTTCAAAAGATAAAAGCGTTTTTGTGGTAGCGAATTTATTCTCGTTCAGTCCTTAAGAGTAGAATTTTCCCTATTTTTGTAAGAGACATTCTCAAACATGTCTTTGGTTTTCAGAATAAACATTCTCTCTTTTATCTTTTCAGGATGGTCTGTCGTTGGAAGGCGGCACCGTGACCGTCTCGGCGGACGGAAACACCACCACCAGCACCCTCTCCTTCACGCCTACCTCCGCTGATCACGGCCTGGTGCTCAGCTGCAAGGCGTCCAACCATAGAATACCGTTTAGCGAACAGCAGAGGACTTGGATGTTGCGCGTGCTGTATCCGCCCAAAGTGACCTTGAACCTGGGTCACGGTTTGGACGCAGGGGACATCAAGGAAGGGGCCGACGTCTACTTCGAGTGCCATCTGATCGCCAATCCCTGGGTGAGTCGGGTATAAATTTGTTGATATGCTTCGAAAGAAGGTGGCGATATGAGATTTAATCCTGTTACAATAACCAGAAAATCGTTACAAAACTTATATAGAGGATATAGTGTAATATACGGGAGTTGAGTACTTTTCATGACATCAGCATTTCCCTCCGAAGATGTTGATAATTTTGAAGACGCCGTCTCGCTCTACAATTTATTTTTGATTTCTCCCTCGCGTTTCATGAGGAAGCTTGTCCGAAAATCAACAGCTCTATTGCAAAGTATACTGCTCCACAAGAGTTAGGGATATTGTAATCAATCATTTTCAAAAGTATGTAATCTTCGAGAAAATCGCTGCAAAATCATTTAAAACTCAATAACAACTTGAATCGATCCAATAAAGATCAGTATGAGACATTTCGTCAATCTGGCCTTTTTTCTGAAGCTTGTTTCTTTGCATATGCTTCATGAATGTTCTTATTTTGAAATGAAGTCACTTTATCAACGGCTTCGATTTGAAACGAGTTTTCTGAAAATGCCAAGACGTAAATTAACAAACGCTGAGGCTAATAGGGCTATCGGAATGCTACAGGGTGGCCTAACTCAGGTTGTTGTAGCGGAAAGGCTCCAAGTCAGCCAAAGTGTGATATCTCGACTCTGGAATAGGTTCAGGGAGACAGGTTCTGTGTTGGAAAGACCAAGGCTTGGTGGGCGACGAAAAACAGCACTTGCTCAGGATCGTTTCATCACCGTTTCGGCGAGAAGAAACCCTACATCTACGTGTAGAATGCTACGGAATACTCTTCAAAATGCAGATGGGGTCCAACTTTCCATCGAAACCATCAGACGACGTTTGAGAGGGGTGAATCTAGGTTCTAGACGTCCATTACGAGGAGTTCCATTAACACGTGACCATAAGCGTCAAAGACTGAAATGGGTAAGGCAACATATCAATTGGAACGGTCAATGGCGTAGTGTCCTTTTCACTGATGAATCCAGATATGGACGATTTTCAGATTCTCGAAGAATAAGGGTATGGACAATCCAACGCATACCCCGTAATCGTCGCTATGTCCAAGAAGTCCATCCATTCCGAGGGGGTAGTGTTATGGTATATGGGCCGGGATAAGTTTCAACGGCCGCACAGATCTACACATTTGTCCTGGGAATATGACCGTCTCACACTATAGGGAGCATGTCATTGAAAATGTTGTGCCAAATTTTCACGATGCTATTAGTGAAACTTTTCAATTTCTAGACGATAACGCTAGACCGCACCGTGCAGCCATAGTTGAGAATGCGCGCGATGAGCTTGGTATTCCACATTTACCAATACCTCCGCACTCACCAGATTTGAATTGCATAGAACATGCATGGGATATGCTCCAAAGAAGATAAGATAATCATCAACCTACCCCAGAATCCTTAAATGATCTGAGAGAGCTTCTGCCCCGTTTATGGAACCAAATTCCTCAAGAAATGTTCAACAACCTCGTGTGTAGTATGCAGAGAAGATGTCAAGCTGTTATTGATGCCCGTGGAGGCCATACATTGTATTGATAGTCTCAAAATGCTTGAATTCTCTGGGAATAAAATTTTGTTATTTTACTCGATTTTTCTTAACCAACCTGTATACGCTGCAGACCTACAGGCTAAAATTAATTTGCAACTTGAAATCATATCTATATGAATTTTCATCACAAAAATCTTATTTTAACTAGATTTTTTGCTATTTAAGTCAATATCCCTAACTCATGTGGAGCAGTTTGTTTAGTTATATTTCATCTTTCATCACCTCCCTCCTGTAGGAGGTGTCAATTTATGACAATTCATTCTTTGTTTTGCTTCGAATGCTTCGATACTCCTCGGAACTATAAATGCTTAACCCTTGACTACCCTCTCAACATTTCACACCGCTATTCCCCGAGTATCACTTTTTTTCGTCTCCCCTTTGCGTCCTAACTCTGAAGTACTAAATCTTCCTACAACCGAACCCGAGCAAACTGAGATTCTTCCCTTTTAAGAATCCTCCAGCTACTGCCACTTCTTCGATTCCAAAAGCAATTAAATATTTTTTTTTCCCACCACCCGTAGGCGGATTTCGAGAAGGATGTAGTAGCTGTATGAGGTTTTCTGTTAGCCGCTCCCTCGGTCTAGACTCGAATTTTACGCCACCTAGGTCGTGGGACAAAAATCCCCCTGACACCGTCTCGATATACAATTTATTTTCGATTTTTTGATTTCGTTTTACGAGGAAACATGTGGGGAATTCAGGTAGATACCGTTGACGGTTTAACAGGAAAGTGTAATTTCCCAGGAAAACAACTGGAAATTGAAGGATTTGAATGTCTTACCGAAGCTACATCCCCAATAAGTCTTCAACAACCCTCCATTTACAAGATGAGGGGAGAGAAATAATTTCTGAGAACCGAATAACAATGGCTCCCCGCTAAATGACATACCAAATATCAACCTACCCCTCTGTCATAACCGATTTGGAAAATCGTCTCAACTCTGTGTTCTAGCGGTTCGGCGTGATTGCTTTAACGGCCGCACAAGAGCGCAGTTTCTGTGTTCGCCGACACTTTTATGCGCCCATGAAAACATAAGACTGTCTTCGATTTTCGATGTTTTTACGGGTCGGATCGGGGGGTGTTTTAATTCCGGCCGCCTCTCGTGCTTTTATTACTCCGGCTGCTTAATCGTCGGAAAGACTGCTCCCCCAAGAACCCTTTTTCAATTTCTGGCGCATTATCGGGAATTTTCGAGGTCGGGGAGAGACCTGTGGAAGCTTGGGGATTAGGTATACAGAACCGGATGAATGAGCATCGCTAGGTTCGTCGAGGACGATTATAATGAAGTTCTCCATGTTTGGCCTTGGTGCCGTCTGCGAGCTCCCGCACGTACCGCGCTCCGTCCGAAAGGTAGGGTCCTTGTGAGTTCTGCCTAGATATGCTAGAGATATGTCTGTATTGGGGATGTTTTTGAGTAAAAAAACCGAACAACAAAGGAAAACAGAGCAATGGAAATTGTTTTGGACTAGATTGATTTCAAGGAGGCCTACGTTCAGGAGTGGATAATGAATGGCTGTGGTAGAAGAAAAAGATTGATAAACAAAGAAACAGTCCATTAAACAAACAAGATCTAGACAAATCCTAGGAAAGTGAATAAAAAATACATAGAAATGAGGTAGTTGACTGGATTATGAATAGGTTGAAATTTATTTGGGATAGCAGTCTATTTAATAAGGAAAAAAGAGTGCACTTATTAAATAGACTGCTATCCCAAATAAATTTCAACCTAAAAAATACATATACAGGGTGAGTCTTTGACTTGCACATATATTTCAACTGTAGATTCCTCTCATCAAACGGAACACTTTTTTCCTATACCATTTTTCAAAATTCGGTTTGGTTTGGGAGATACAGGGTGTCGAAAATCCAAGAAAAAAACACTTTTCTGTTTATATCTTCAGAACCGTTATTTCGAATGAACTGAATTTTGGTTGAGTTTTTACTCTATTCTGGTGCATATTCCTCAATCGAAACCTATTCAATATCTCTACTAGTATAAAAGTTACAGGGTAGTCGACTCATCAATACACGCTAAAGCACCATAAAACCACTTCAAAAAGATAAACGGTTCATATTTTCGAAAGAATCAATCATTCAAAAAACTAAAAGTATTTCTATTTTTTTTTTCAATAAAACGCGTCGTTTTCGAGTTATTTTCAATTTTACCCGGAGAAATTTGACGAAAAAATCATTAATTTCAAGAATAATCTGAATGCGTCTCTGAATTAAATATCATCGAATATTATTCCTTCTCTGGTCTTTAAACGAGTTTACAATGTTGTCACAATATTTATCAACTTTGTCGAGATATTTTAATTATAAAATCCCACAAATGTGGGGGATAAAATTGAACACCAAGGAGGATTTAATACGCACAGTTTCTATTGAAAATTTATAGTTACCGGTCCATATTGAAGTTAAATGTCGATGAAATACGAAATTCGGATATGAATGATGAATCTCGATACAAACTACTTATTAAATTGAAATTAATGAAAAAAAAATACGATACCTGATAATCTGTGGCGATGTTTCTATCTGAACAACATCCTCTTGGAATTTTATAAACTCGACACGGTTGAAATTATATTAATTCACTTCACATTATAATGACATTAGAACAATGATTTACTCAGAATGTATTCAGAACTTCACATAATGTTTACAGTTTGTTCAGAGAATCTGGTTTGTTATTGTTTATAGTTGGCCTCCAGAGTCCAGATAACCAATACATACTTCAGTTTTCGCTCTACGCATGCGTGGTAAAATTTGGCGGCAAAGTCGATTTATGATGGAAACGGCAGAATTCATAGATATTTATACCACGGTGCACAAATGTATCGTGATTTATACCATGTTTCGTAAAAAATCCTTAACCTCAATGAAAATATCAGCAAGCTGACAACATCTTCTTGAAATTTCTGTGCAAAAATTTACAGAATCGATACAAATTAGATTAGGTTAGGTTGTTTAATAATTAATCTGAATGAAAGTCTCTCTTCATGATATTGTTTGGGAATTTCGAGGAAAATATGAACAAGTTATTAGTGTTTACAAACTAATCTGTAGAAAAATCGAAGAAGGAACTTAGTTTGGTGGAATAAATGTGGCTCTTTAGTTGCAGATACAATCCGATGAAACTAACTGTTTTTATTGAAATTATCGTGTTTGCAGCATTTTTATTCCAATAAGGTTTGTACTTGAGTATTCCCTAAATGTATAAAGTCAATTTCTATCGAGAAATATGAACTTTGAATCAATTCCATAGTATCATTTCAGGGACGTAATTAGCCCAATTTTTTTTTAAATGGTTAAACAACTAAAAGAAGCTCTGATTCAAGGATGAAAGAACACGAAAGGTGTTGTTGACCGTATCACCTGCACTCATAGGACATGATTTGATGAATGAACTTCTAGAAGCATTGAAGGAACGATTACAAATTCTGAACAGCACAGCGGGAAGTTTCCACCTTTATGAGCATATCTAACCTCTCTCAATTTCCGATCGTTCAAGATGAACAAATTCAATTTTCGATGAAAAGTCTATGTTTGCGGATAATAATCGAAAGAAAACAGGGAAAAATTCGTCATTGCGCTGGAGTAGATCCTTCAGAGTAAACAGAAAGCGATATATGGCGGAAACAAATACGGGAAAAAACCTAACTGCGAGGTTATCAGCGAAACCTTATTGCGTCATCCATTTATTGAGGGGAGACTTCGGGGTTTCTCATATGCTTGATTACATATGCTTGTCGACGATATATTATCTGTTGTTTTTTTAGAGTGATGGAACTTTAAATTGAAACAAAACACATTTAAATTAAGATTGAAGCCAATAAGTTTCTTCATTTGAAAGATAATTTTATGACATTAATGTTTCAAATAGTTATTTATGATATGAGTGTTAAAAGTGACGTTTTATTTTGTAAGTGAAAAAGTTTGTGAAATGAGCGGAGCGAATTGAACAATTGCACGAACAAAATAAAATCACTTTTAACACAAATACCATACAACGTTTTTTGTACAACTGCCCTATTTCGATAATGAAATGGGCGAATTTGGAATGACAATAAACTTCAAAATGCATTTTAATATTCAAATAATCAAAAGGTTGTTGTGAATGGCAAACGTTGCCAAAGTTATGATTACTAACAAATGAGTCATTTGAATTTCGTTCCTGTCCAATTTTCGTCTTGGGTTTTTAACTGCAATATGTTTGTCGAGAGTCCAATTAATAATAAAAGTGACGATTTGGTTGTTCCTGTGGATATTGAAGAGTCTGCAAGAAGAGCAAATCTGGAACTCCTACCTAAAAAATCTGTTTAGCAGTACGATTTTGCATATAACAATTTCCTGGCCTGGTGTGAATTGAAAAATGTAGAAGGGAACTTCAGTGAACCTGTTTTCCTGGCATACTTAGAAGAAAAATCAAAAATATGGAGTTCATCAACTTTGTGGAGCAAATTTTCAATGATAAAGTCAAGCACCCTTGTTGAAAATGGTGTGAATGTTAGTAAATATTTCAAGGTAATAGCATATTTAAAACGGAAAAGTGAAGGATATCGTCCCAAAAAATCAAAAATTATCACTCGTGAACAAGTTGGAAAGTTTATAAATGAGGCATCAGATGAGAAATACTTGATGGTTAAGGTTGCAACTATTTTCGGATTATTTGGAGCCTGTCGGCGTGTAGAATTGTGTAATTTATCAGTGGAAGACATTGAAATAACAAATAAATCATTGGTTATACAACTCCCAAACACAAAAACGAAAGTCAGTCGTTCTTTCAGTATTATTGGGAAGTATGTTGACTTTTTTCATAAGTACTTTGCACTGCGCCCTTCTGTCATCAAACATCGTCATTTTTTTATGAAACACATGAATAATAAATGCACTGCCAATCCAGTTTGTATCAATTCATTTAGAAATAGTTCCATCTATTGTTGCCGAATTCCCCAAACTGCCAGAACCAAAGCAATATACAGGACACTGTTTTCGAAGATCCTCCGCTTCATTGCTAGCAGAATCAGAAGCAAATATTACGGATATAAAAAACATGGTGGATGGAAGTCTACGACGGTAGCAGAGGGCTATGTTGATCATTCCATTGCATAAAACGAAAAGTGAACGACATCGTCCCAAAAAATCGAAAATTCTCACTCGTGAACAAGTTGAAAAGTTTATAAATGAGACACTAGATGAGGAAAAATTGATATAAGGTTGCAACTATTTTCGGATTATTTGGAGCCTGTCGGCGTGAAGAATTGTGTAATTTATCAGTGGAAGACATCGAAATAACAAATAAATCATTGGTTGTACAACTTCCAAACACAAAAAGTAAAGTCAGTCGTTCTTTCAGTATTATTGGGAAGTATGTCGACTATTTTCATATTAAGTACCCAAGAATATGATACCAAAGATGAACTCTTATGTTTTATTTTCCCTATTTTAGAAAAATAAAGTCATGGCTGGCTTTAGAGATCCATTTATCTGTTCCTGAATTGGAAGAAGATTCGCAGCAAAAAGCAGCTTCCAAATGGATCAAAGAAGAAATTTTCCCACGAGTCCAATAGAGCGTTTTATTTATCTATCTTTTAATCATTTCGCAAGCCATATCTTTGACGCAAATTCCTCCAGACACAAGGTTACTTCTTTAATTTATCCAAAAATCGGAGCCAATCGCATAAAATTTCTAAAGTAATCGGATCACAGGAAGGGAAGCTTATAATATAACAAACTCGAGTAATGAATACGAGTCGCAGTCACAAAAGGCAGCTCAACCTACTTAAACAGAGTCGTATTTCCCGGATTCTCTTATTAATTGACTAGAGGAAATTTAATTAAAGAATTAAAACTTCTTCTAGGAACACTAAAATATGAGAAACTCCCCGGACGATTTTATTTCGACTCCATCGTTGCTAATTATTGAGCATCCAGATGAATAAGACCGGTTCCAGAATCCCTTCCGAGAGGATATTTCAACTGAAAATATGCTTCATCAGATTATTGGGCTCTGTAATTAAAAGGAAACTCGGCTATTCTGAGAGCTGTAATATTTTCGGTAGTAATTAAGTTCTAGAATCACTTCCTCAGTTCAACTTAATGCCGATTTTGGATGAAAGTTTCCAGTTTTCGACGACTCGCTTGTTGAAAGCATCTTCCAATTGATTTCGAAATCAGTTCGGTTGATTTGTATGGACTTTATGGACAAGATTAATCTGAAACTTCGCCCCAAAGTTTTCCCAGCGTTAGGTAGTTTTCAAATTCTCAAAACCTCGATGATGACATAGAAACGATATGGATGCTGTTTCTCAATAATTAAATACGAATTCACTCGAAACAAATTCAATCAATCATAGATCAAATTTTCGTGTGCGAAAAGGAATACTATCCAAATGTAAATGACAATCTGTCAAATATGCCGTTCTAATTGTCCCATTCACTGAATTTTAGTAACGCTTGTCTTTTTTAGAGAGATAGAATCCTCGGTAGGGATAACTGTAATTTGACAGAAGGTAGAAGTCGAGTTGTTTTGACATTTCTGTTCAGTAGGCAATGACAAATTACGAGGATGGATTGATATCTAGTTAGCCTAGACCAGTTCCATGCATCAACAAAGTATTGCGATACCATATTAACAAACAATAACTTATTAGAAGTGTCAGTGTAGAGTTCGACGTCAAAAAAGTAAACCAGAGTTACGCAATAAAAAAAAGATGTCCACCGAAATTGTAAAAATCGAAAAAATGGAGTATCGAGCCATCATCAAGTACCTGTATTTAAAAGGGTTAAGAAGTAAGCAGATATGCGAAGATATGCTTAATACCCTTGGTGATCAATGTCCTTCGTATGCGACCGTGAAAATTAGACTGCAAGCTTCAAAAGGTAAATTTTCCATTGATGATGATGACAGATCGGGAAGGCCAGTTTCTGTGTCAGTCCCCGAAAATATGGATGCAGTTCATGACATGATTTTATCAGACCGTCGAATTGGACTAAAACGGATATCTTAAGTACTGAAGGTTTCATACGAACGCGTTCATCATATAGTTTACGTCAATTTGGACCTGAGAAAAATTTCTGCAAAATGTATCCCCAAATATTTGAATGTTGACCAAAAGCGTGCAAGGGTAGAAGCATCGCGTTTGATCTGTGCTCGATTTGAAAACGATATAGACTTCTAAAACCGAATTTTTACTATGGATGTGACTTGGGTACATTTCTACGATCCAGAAACAAAGCAAAAATCGATGGAATGGCGACACTTTGGTTCTCCAAGACTTAAGAAGTTTCGTGTCTAAAAATCTGCTGGAAAAGTTCTTGCTTCAGTTTTTAGAGATTGCCATGGAGTATTCATGATTGATTTTTTGGATAAGGGTAAAACAATAATTGGAGATTACCATTCGGCATTACTGACCACTCTACGGGAGTTTATTCAAGAGAAAAGACGCGGAAAGCTATTCAAATGTATTTTGTTTTTACAGGACAACGCCCCAGTACACAAATCTCATGTTGCCATGCAAAAAATTCGTGATTTAGGGTAGAATTTCTAGAACACCCCCCTTTTTCACCAGATTTGGCTCTGTCCGACTATCATCTCTTTCCTCAACTGAAAAAAAGTTTAAAAGATTGTAAATTTCCTTCTAACGAGGAGGTAATAAAAGCTGTGGAGGACTGGTTTGCAGAGCAAGAAGAAACATTTTTTTTGAAAAGTCTAGAGACGTTGCAGGTTCGCTGTAATAAATGTATTCAATTAAGAGGGGAATATGTTGAGTAATAAAATATTTTGACATTGAAATTTTGTTTGGTTCTATAGTAGGCTGAGAATTTTTCAATATATCCTCGTATTAATATCAATTCAGAAGAATCAAAGTCGGTGAAAATTCGCTTTTCGTTGAGTTTATTTCATAAAAACGAAACATCTAAATGTACCACCAATGCGGATATTTCGATCGCGCCACGCTCTAGTATGCGTTTTTCCACCTCAAAAGCCTCAATAGTAGATTCGTTAGCGATCAGGCCAATTTTCCGTGCGGAGCGACGAAAAGAGACTAGCGTGCAAAGTTGGATTTCCATCAAAGGCGGCGGCGGAGTAATCCAACTGAACCTGCATACATTCAGAGGAATGTTTACCCTCTCTGACTCGCCCATCCACCGGGAACGCAAATATTCCCGAATGCAATGAACGCAAAGGGCGGAAAATCACCATGGTTAATTCCGAAACGCTCTATCGGACTTTTTCTGCATCCTTAAGCGACGATCACACCAGGCCGGTAACGAGACCGAGAAAAACAAACGAATTAGGTACCGCTTCTTGCGGTTCGAATTCGTTTGGTGAGTTTGAAGGGTGTTCATGGGCGCCCGCATGGGGGAGGCTAGGGATTTTGATGGCCTTATCGTTTTTCAGCACAACACCCTCAATATTACTTTCTCCAAACACCCTGTGTTTGGATGGTAAGTAGCCATAGGAAAATGGTGGATAGGTGATGTTCTTGGCTACTTGTTGCGCCTAATAAAATAACATTTTGCCCAAAGTTCAAAGTTTTTTTCATTTTTCTAGAAATTTCCCATTTTTGTCATATAAATCTTGTATTTTTTTGAATTTATTGCTCGAGGTGCCTATAAAATGATTTATTTTTTTAGTCTAGTCTTGTCTTATTACAGGGTGACAAGAAAAACTTCGGAAAAATTTTGCTGTGGTCTGGAACAAAAGTATTCCAGCGCAGCCAAATAATTTTTATTCTCTTGGTTTCTCCACACTTTCCTGTACTAATATGTGAATTTTCAGTTTGATATAATTTCATTTCACAGAGTTTTAGAATATCAAGCAAACGTAGTGCGATTTTGGAGCTGTTTCGTCAAGGTAGGCGTCAATGCGAAATTGTTCGTTTGCTCAATGTGCCTCGACAAACCGTGTCCGATGCAATTCGTCGTTTCAAGGAGCTTGGCCATGATGGTCGTCGTCCAGGAAGTGGTAGAAAAAGCACTGTCAATACACCTAGCAATCGCAACATCGTCAAGAAGCGAGTCAATCGAAATCCGAGGGTTTCCATGAGGAAAATAGCCTGTGAGACCGGTATCAACCGCGAATCAGTCCGTCAAATTGCCAAAAAGGAGCTCAACCTCAAGCCATACAAGCTCCAAAAAGTTCAACTCCTCACGTAGGAAAACAAGCGCGTACGACTCCAAAGGTGCCGCCAACTCCTTCCTCTCGTCGCCGGTCAGCAATGGGAGCGAATTATCTTCACAGACGAGAAGTTTTTCACCGTAGAACAATCCCACAGCCACCAAAACAACAGAATCTGGTCCGTCGAGGCTCCCGGTACATCGGCCATCGTCGAACACCGTCAAAATCCGAAATCCGTCATGGTCTGGGCGTAATTTGCGGCAGTGGTAAAACTCCCTTAATTTTCGTGGATCAAGGGGTCAAAATCGATCAAGAAGTCTACCGCTGCGACATCCTCGAGGCCGTAGTACTTCCGTGGGCCAGGCAGCACTTCGGCGATACGCATTGGACCTTTCAACAGGACACCGCTCCGGCTCACAGAGCGAAAATGACGCAAGAATGGTGTAAGACCCATTTTCCTTGTTTCATCTCATCTGCAGAATGGCCGCCCTACGCACCGGATATCAACCCAATGGACTACAGCGTGTGGTCGATTTTGGAGCACAGGGCTTGTGCTAAAAAATACAAAAATTTGGAGTCGCTGAAGCAATCTCTGCGCCGGGAATGGAACCGATTAACGCCCGAGGAGCTGCGGCCCATTGCCGAAAATTTCAAGAAGCTTCTGAAGATGTGTATCGCCGCCAAAGGAAGCCACTTCGAAACGGCTTGAATATATCATTTACAAATGTTCAAGCTATTATTATTTGTTGTTGTTTTGTTCAATATCTTTTGTTTATTAAAGTTAAATGAAAAAGAGTTTATCCGAGGTTTTTCTTGTCACACTGTATGTTCCTTTTAAAGAATACTAATACCGTTATAATTGTCTTTCCAAAAAAAGATAGTTCACAATCAGTGACTCAAATCTATCTAGTCATCAAGGAAATGTCAGAACAATCTCATCAATGATTCAAAAATTAGCATGACAATTCCGATGATTATTTCAATTACCCATCTTCAATACCGACAAGATAACTAGATAAAAATGACAGCCCCCGCATTATCCGTATCGTAAACTGTCATTAGATACCGTTTTCGGGGTTGTCATTCGTCCGTCGTTATCTCTCATTTACTCATCAATCAAATTGATGAACATTCCCCGTGATATTCGATTTTTAGTTACGCCCCGATCGATTTTGTGATTACACTAATGAGCGAAATAATTTCAAGGACGCTCGCAACGGATTTCGAGGGTTTGACAATGGGAAATTGATGAAATCGCAATGGCGGATATTTCCAAGCACCTGTAACATTCCAAGTTTGTTAATCCTAGGAACATTATGAAAAAGAGAAAAGGGGCAACCTTGCTCTGAAGAGCTGAGGGTAGAATTACGTTAAAGGGGGTTTTATACTTATATTTTTGGCTTGTGATGTGATCGTCTAGATTGGTAGAACTCTATGTTATGTCGTAGTAATTCAGATTCGTAATAACTCAGATTAGTGAAATATAGGATGGGAAATAATGAGGTAAAATTGATAAATAAAACACTAGATTGGACATAAAGATGGAACAAGAGCCCTTTATTCGTCCAGCGCCATAGTTCGGGGAACCATAGCCTATGAAGGAAAAACGAACGAGAATCAATTGAAACTCAAAGCAAAAAACCTTCTAGCATTACAGATGATATGTTTACAATCCATAGAACAATTATTAATAAGACGAGCACTGGTGATATGTACAATATGGAGTTTCCTATACTCCGTTGAGGTTATTACTGGCACAATTGTGATAAAAAGCAGAATCCAATACATCCAAAGGTTATAGGCATATAGAGTGTGTCACTTTATTGTTGCGCAGAGCTTTTAAAGTTCCATGTGTAAGAATCCTTCCTTCCAAGTGTGTGTGTGTGTGATTTTATTCGCGTTGGTTTGGAAGTGGACAATAAACTCTTTAGATTTCCTGTTGACTGATGAACGGTGGACCCGGGACGAAGCAATCCGGCCTAGGATACTTGCCCGGCTCACCAAGGCCAATGACCAAGGCTTGTTTTACTGAGGACGTTCGTCTAAAGAACTCTCAGAGGCAAGTCTCCTCCACGATGCTAGGGAGGATGTTTTTCTTAGGCACAGGCGATATAAACAGTTTACCTTAGACCTCCAAACCATGTTTCCCCTGTACGTGAAATATTATACTAAAAGCAACAACTCCAATGCGTATACCATAATGTCGAGTGAATAGTTAAATGTGCAGTAGGCCTTACGAACAGTATAAGAATATTCCAAATGGGTTGGTAGCAGAACAGAGTTCCACAATATTCAATAGAAATGCAATAATCAGATAGAATAAGCTTACATGAGATTAAATCCTGTGAAATGAAACAAAGTTATTTAAAATGGGGACAGTACATACCAGATAACAAACAAGCGTCTTTAAAATATACTTAAATGGCGGATTCCTAGAAGAGGAACTCCATTTCAAAGGAACACTATTGTGAACCAGAATGAAAGTGAAAACAGACCGCCGCCGAGTGAATGAGTGAAAGTAAAAAGAGACCATTTCATTCGTTGTCGTTTCGGAGGTTAGTTTTACTTCCACAGAATCGTATTTCTTCGATGGTCACAGAAGAACAAGTTTACTTCATGGTGGATCTTAGATATGATTAAAATCTCCTATTTATAAAGATGCGAATTGCCTAAAGTATTGCTTGAAATCGTACTAATATTCATCATTCATAGAATTATAAAATAATATCAAATAAGTTCATTCAACGTAGTTCCACGTTTCGACAATAGACGTTGCAACGTTGGAAGCCATGGAGTCTGGCAACGGTGCATTTTATTTGCAGGGTAGGAAATTCAGATATGCTACACACTAATGAGCGAAATAATTTCAAGGACGCTCGTAACGGATTTCGAGGGTTTGACAATGGAAAAACGATGAAATCGCACGGCGGATATTTCCAAGCACCCTCGGATCGTGGAATCCACGCAAATACCAATTTCCGGTACGTAGAAAACGTACCCAGAACTGACCCGCTCGTTAAATCGTGCCAACAAGTCATTCGAGTGATCTTTAATCGAATCATCGATTACCACCAAGAGGACCGGTCGATGTATCGAGTGTTCGCATCAAACTCCGCATGCATTAATCTTGTAACCGACCCATCACTCGACTAATATCTGTCGAGAAGTTTCACAAACTCCGAGAGAATGCCACCGGGAAGTTTCCAGCTTCGAGGGCAATATCCATCTCGTAAATGTCTCGCGATATGGGATCAGATTGGATTTCGGTAATTTCGAATTTGGCGAACGATATTAGAAGGGCAGAGATTATGAGCTAACTCCGGAAATTCAAGAATTCGATCACCAGAAAGGGATATCTTTGATTCTTCATTGATTTCCGTATCAAGTTTTCTCATAAAACGCTATCAAGAAAAATAAATTGTATATTGAGACGGTGTCAGGGGATGCTGTGCTAAGGAAATTGATCCTATACGTTTATATGCCAGGCCTGAGGCTAGCTTAGGGTCTTAACTACCATTTGGTTTGGTATTTCTTTGGTTCTACACATACACTGCCCAAAAAAATTAACGCTCATTCTGAAAATCTCCATTTTAATGAAAGTTAACTCTACATTGACTTCATAACTTATTTTTTATATTCTCTCGGAAGGTTTTGAACGAAACAAGACACATTAAATGGAAGTAAAATTCAGGATTTCACCGAATCTCATGTGAAAGTAGAGAAATGAACAATTTTCAAAATACTGAAATGCTGATAAGTGATTTAATACTTGGTATTTCCACCCCTTGCGTTAATTACAGCTCGGCAACGACGGTTTATACTCAAAATGAGTGATCTTAAAATGTTCTGATCTAATCCTTCCCAGATTTCTCCGAGTTGGATTCCTAAGTCATTAAGAGTAGCTGGATGATTTTCTGAACTTCTCAGCCTTCTATTGAGGTTGTCCCAAACCTGCTCAATCGGTTTGAGATTTGGACTTCTTGCTGGCCATTCCATTCGAGAGAATTCAACCTCTTCAAGGTACTCCTGAACGATGCGCGCACGATGGGGTCTGACATTATCGTCCATAAAAATGAAATTTTCACCAATGTATGGGGCAAATGGCCCTACATGCTCTTCAAGAATGTTCCTTATATACTTATCAGCATTCATAGCTCCATTATCAACGACCACTAGGTCTGTGCGAGCAGTCAAAGATATTCCATCCCATACCATAATCGATCCTCCCCCGAAACCAGTAGTATTCAGGACATTGCACTGAGCATATCTTTCATGTGGACGTCTGTATACAAGGGAAAGTCGATCACAATGGTAGAGGCAGAGTCTAGACTCATCTGTGAAGAGAACTCTTTCCCAATCGGTCTCTTCCCAATGGATATGCTCTCTCGCAAAATCCAAACGCGCCCTTCGATGGGCTGGGGTAAGAGCTGGGCCTCTTGCCGCGACACGAGGCCTTAAATCATATTCTCTGAGGCGATTTCTTATTGTCTGAGTGCTAATTTGCACCTCATGAGTTTGCTCAAGCTGATTTTGAAGGAGGCGAGCGGTTGCAAACCGTTGTCTCAACGAAGAAACTCCCAAGTAACGTTCTTGAATGGCAGTTGTTACCCGTGGTCTACCCTGTCCTGGTCTTCGGACATTCATACCTGTCTCCCTGAATCGCTGCAACATTCTGGACACACTTGTATGGGAAACTCCAAACCTTTCTGCAATTCTTATGTATGTCCACTCTTCTTCTCGCAAAACTACCGCTTGGGCACATTCCTCTTGGGTCAAATTGCGTGTTTCGCGTTGCATAGCGATCGAGTGTAGAAAATCAAACGAAAGAAAAACTATTGATCACTAGATTTGATCGAGAACAACTGATTTTAGAATGTAGCCAATACATTCAAAATCTGATAATATCATCTTTTTTTATTCCTGCTGGGAGAAAACATCTGTATTGAAGAAAAACGTTGAAAGTGGATAACATATGCATGCATAATTCTGATAAAAATAATTATCATTGCGAACACCTTCAGTTGTAGAATAAATTTGAGATTTCCATAATGTGCGTTAATTTTTCGGCGCAGTGTAGTTCCTGCTGTACCTACTTATTCACTGATTTCATAGTACATCGATTTTCGGATAAAGAGCGCCATTGTACATTTCATTCATAATTAGAGAGATATTCATAGAACTTATAGTGATAATGTAAGTTCTATGAAGACATTTCATAAAATGCAAGGTAGCGCCTCTATCGGATTAGTTTTCCTACTCGCTCTGAACGGTAGCCTTAATTCGGCCGAAGATCAAATGCGTTCAGTCGATTCGCTGATACTACTATCCCAAAAGTAGGGAAAAACGAGCAGAACTATTTTATGAGATCTCTACCCAGCATATCCTTCATTGCTATGAGAACCCTGCTATGCGCTTCGGATGCTGCATGACCAAATTTCCTCCTCTCTCGAAAACGTTCGGCATGACATTTTCCTGCATGAACCGTACGTGACAGAGTTCGAACGTTTTCCAATTTTAGAGTCAATAACAGGTCAAATTCCGGGAATATATTCGACGGGCGTGACCTTCGGGTCCGTGGACGCGCCCAGGACTCATGTCCCGGAGAAAACGCGACGGGACGTATTTTCTTATGGAAATGAATATCTGGTTCAATTTTCCCTTCCGCTCGGCTCAGACGTCCGGACGGGATCCGGCCGAAAAAAAATCTTCACGTGAAATTTATGAACAGGATCGTCGGGAGACTGCGATTTATGGGCCGTGAATGATGGATGGTGGTAAATATGTCGCGTGAAGTGTGTAAGGACGGCGTTCTGGAAATGGTAATGATGGAAAACAGGGATATGCGGAACTGTCTGTTTTTCTCCGACGAATTTTGGCAGAGTGTATGGGTCTGCGTATACATGGTCGTTCACGAATGAAGGATTTGAAATGTTCGACTGAAAGATGAATAACCAGATTCTTTTGAATCTTTGGTTGTCGTCAACCTGATCAAATCAATGATCCATCTAGAAGCCAGGGGCTTTTGACTCGCTGATTGGATATCGGTCGTTTTTAGCTACGAGGATTTACCCTAGGAGCATAGAATAACTGGAGGGAAGGCTTCATACGCTCGACAGATCATTTTGAACTGCCAATAACGGCGGAGGTTAGAGTTTCGTGTGACGCCCGATAGATAACGCTGAGATCGTTTATTCAGTCAGATATCTTGTTCTATGGCGCTACAATTGCAAAGAATATAATGTGGCTGTCATTGTTATTGATACATTTATGCTTCTTTTTAATTGAAAATGGCCATAAATCATAACATAGACAATATTGATGACATATCATCGCTGTATTCTAATCAACTTTTTATGCGCAATTATATGGGAAGTCTGTGATCGGTAATAAATTTGTCAAAACAATATCCTTATCGGAAAAAGCGAACATTCAGGTGAGTATTACTATTATTATACGGGAAGACTGAGGTCTTATCTGTTCTCGTGTATTATACGCAGAATTGTATGGTACCCTGTTTACATTCCCTCTGCTAACACTTAGATTCGGAGCGGGAAACAGATTTTTCTTCCTATATTCAATCTGATCCTTGTAGCCATTTCTTTACACGTGCTATATGCATTATATTGTCGGATTTACGAAAAAAAGTATGTATTGCTTTCTTTCAAAAGAATATATATTATGATATAGTAATAAATGGGACATAATAAGTAATAACAACTAATAACCATTAAAGATAATTTTATTAAGGATAGCCATGTTGTAGGAGTGAACGACGTTGTCGCCATCTCGTGACCTTGCGGCGAACTGACAAGTTCGGACGTTTTTGGCAGTTCATTTTGCGTAGGGGAGCCTTTTCTCCAGTTATTCTATGCTCCTAGATATACCTATTGAAAAATTCTTAGCCTACTATAGAACCAAACAAAATTTCAATGTCAAAATATTTTATTACTCAACATATTCTCCTCTTAATTGAATACATTTATTACAGCGATCCTGCAACGTCTCTAGACCTTTAAAAAAAATGGTTCTTCTTGCTCTGCAAACCAGTCCTCCACAGCTTTTATAACCTCCTCATTGGAAGAAAATTCACGACCTTTTAAACCTTTTTTTCAGTTGAGGAAAGAGATGATAGTCGTAATTCTAACCCTAAATCACGAATTTTTTGCATGGCAACATGAGATTTGTGTACTGGGGCGTTGTCCTGTAAAAACAAGATGCCTTTGGATAGCTTTCCGCGTCTTTTTTCTTCAATTTTTCCCGTACAGTGGTCAGTAGTGTCGAATAGTAATCTCCAGTTATTGTTCTACCCTTATTCAAAAAATCAATCATGATTACTCCATGGCAATCCCAAAAAACTGAAGCAAGAACTTTTCCAGCAGATTTTTTTGGACACGAAACTTCTTAGGTCTTTCCATCGATTGTTGCTTTGATTCTCGATCGTAGAAATGTACCCAAGTCTCATCCATAGTAACAATTCGGTTTAAGAAGTCTACATCGTTTTCAAATCGAGCAAAGATCGAACGCGATGCTTCTACACTTGCACGCTTTTGGTCAACATTCAAACATTTGGGGATCCATTTTGCAGAAATTTTTCTAATGTCCTAATTGACGTGAACTATATGATGAACGCGTTCGTATGAAATCTTCAGATATCCATTTTAGCCCAATTTCGGGGACTGACAAAGAAACTGGCCTTCCCGATCGGTCATCATCTTCAATGGAAAATTCACCCCTTTTGAAGCTTGCAGTCCAATTTTTCACGGTCGCATACGAAGGACATTGATCGTCAAGGGTATTAAGCATATCTTCGTAAATCTGCTTACCTCTTAACCCTTTTAAATACAGGTACTTGATGATGGCTTGATACTCCATTTTTCGATTTTTACAATTCCGGTGGACATCTTTTTTTTTAATTTATTGCGTAACTCTGGTGTAACATTCCAGTTTTGTAAATCCTAAGAACATTATGGAAAGAGAAAAGGTGCAACCCTGCTCTGAAGAGCTGAGGGTAGATCTACGTTGAAGGGGGTTTTATACTTATACTTTTGGTTTGTGATGTGATCGTCTAGATTGGTAGAACTCTAAGTTATGTCGTAGTAATTCAGATTCGTAATAACTCAGATTAGTGAAATATAGGATGGGAAATAATGAGGTAAAATAGATAAATAATATACTAGATTGGACATAAAGATAGAACAAGAGCCTTTATTCGTCCAGCACCATAGTTCGAGGAACCATAGCCATATGAAGGGATGAAAAACGAACCAAATCCAATTCCTCATTGGATTTGAAAGCAAAAACCCTCTCAGCATTACAGATGATATGTTGACAATCCATAGAACAATTATTAATAAGACGAGCACTGGTGACATGTACAACATGGAGCTTCCTATACTCCGGTAAGGTCATTACTGGCACAATTGTGATAAAAAGCAGAATCCAATACATCCAAAGTTATCCAAAGGTTATAGGCATATAGAGTGTGTCACTTTATTGTTGCGCAGCCCTTTTACAGCTCCATGTGTAAAAATCCTTCCTTCCAAGTGTGTGTGTGTGATTCTATTCGCGTTAGTTTGGAAGTGGACAATAAACTCTTTAGATTTCCTGTTGACTGATGAACGGTGGATCCGGGGCGAAGCAATCCGTCCTAGGATACTTGCCCGGCTCACCAAGGCCAATGACCAAGGCTTGTTTTGCTGAGGATGTTCGTCTATAGAACTCTCAGAGGGAAGTCTCCTCCACGATGCTAGGGAGGATGTTTTCCTTAGGCACAGGCGATGGAAACAGTTTACCTTATACCTCCAAACCATGTTTCCCCTGTACGTGAAATATTATACTAAAAGCAACAACTCCAATGCGTATACCATAATGTCGAGTGAATAGTTAAATGTGCAGTAGTCCTTATCGGATGTATAAGAATATTCCATGGGAATTAATGGCAGTAGAACGAAGTTCCACAATATTCAATAGAAATTCAATAATAAGATAGAATAAGCTTACATTAGATTTAATCCTGTGAAATGAAACAGAGTTATTTAAAATGGGGATAGTTTACATACCAGATAACAAAGAAGCGTCTTTCAAATATACTAAAATGGCGGATTCCTTGAAGAGGAACCAGTGTGAACCAGAATGAAAGTGAAAACAGGCAGCAGCAGTCGAGTGAAAGTGAAGTAATAGAGGCCCTTACATTCGTTGTCGTTTCGGAGGTTAGTGTTTCTTCCACAGAATCGTATTTCTTCGATGGTCACAGAAGAACGAGTTTATTTCTTGGTGGATCTTCGATATGATTAAAATCTCCTATTTATAAAGATGCGAATTGCCTAAAGTATTGCTTGAAGTCGTACTAATATTCATCATTCATAGAATTATAAAATAATATCAAATAAGTTCATTCAACGTAGTTCCACGTTTCGACAATAGACGTTGCAAAGTTGGAAGCCATGGAGTAGTCTGGCAACGGTGCATTTTCTTTATTGCAGGGTAGGAAATTCAGATATGTTACACTGGTTAAACTTTTTTGACATCTATCGTACTTGGAAAGGGCGAAAGTGTAGCTGCACGT
The DNA here is from genome assembly GCA_951802165.1 of Adalia decempunctata. NCBI lineage: Eukaryota > Metazoa > Arthropoda > Insecta > Coleoptera > Coccinellidae > Adalia > Adalia decempunctata. Next base: position 758,088 of record OX637705.1, read on the forward strand.
TTCATAAAATCAAAGTATGAAAGTGGGTCCAGTTTGTCGAAAAATCCAATTACGAAATCGTAGGTAGAAACTCCCCTTATTCCGACTAACCGAATAAAAACGAGAAGCTGTCTCGGCGGCGATAAAAACGTTGCTTGGACGTGCCCCGGACCGAAAGAACTGCAGCTTTCCCGGAATCCGGTTCGCGCCTTAGTAACGCTCCGGATGCCCGGAATTTATGAAACATCTCCGCACGCCGCGGTCTATTTATTTTAATTGAATCGGAATAAGGGTTTCGTACACGGGTGAAATAACGCTCGAGGCGGCGGGCAAGGAGTGAATTGTGAAGCACAACAAGAACGAAATCCTCTTTTCAGAAGTTGGGATTGAATTAATTTGCCGCACCCGATTCCTTTTGGACCCTCTCGGGAAGTAATCCCGGTGTTCAGTGAACTTATTTTCCGAATATGAACGGTTTGATCTGCGGATTCGAACGAAATTAAGTTAATTAGTTGCCCGCTCGGTAGCGTGACGACGATAGGATCAAGAACGCATATCTCCGAGCAATTCGGCACGCATCAACGAAGAGGGCCAAATCCACTTGGGCACACGTCAAACTCAGCCTTGTAATAATTTTTATTTGTTTCTCATTTGTAAATGTCAGTTTACAAAAACACAAAATTAATCAAGAAAGTTTATTTTATCAAGTCACTAACTTGTAAAATTGACAGTTAACTTGCAAAATTTTTACAAGTTAGTAGTATTATTTACATTAGAAAATTTTGTTTTATCGTCATATATGTTGAAAATCATGGTACAATTGTTATTTCCAGATACACAGATTTTTGATGATGAAAGAGTTGATACTGATGATGATGAACCATCTGTTGACTCAGAAACTGCTGAACTCGAGGACTGGACTGCAGAACATTTGTACTCTCCTTACTATCAAATAATTTGCTAGACATTTCGATTTTTTGTTGACCGAATCATCGATATAACTCATCGCAATTTCGGTGCTCTTCCACTCTCCTGCACGCTTTAGTGCTAAAATATCTCCACCCGAATCTGCAACCATAGTGGCTCTAGTTGTGCGAAAAGAGTGGCCGGTGTATAACTCTGGGTCTTTTAAACCTAAATATTTCGTTATTTGCTTTGGGACACCAACAATAGTGTGCTGGCCAGCATTAAGGGAAATGCACTTTCCATGTCGGTATGTCGAAAAAAATTTTAGGCTTTCTGTTCCAGGAGGCCGAAGATTTACATATTTTCTGTATAACATGCAAGGCTTGAAGGTGCAGCCATCATCGGTTATGGTGAACCTTCTTGTTGTTAAATTTTTTGTTTGCCGCAATGTCACAATAACGTATTTTCCCATATCTTCTACATCATTCATGTTTAAGGAGAGAATTTCGTCACATCGACAACATCCAAAAATCCCAAATATTGTTACAATTTTCGCCAGCAACCACTGGTCATCAGGAGCATGTAAAAGAAATTGTTCAGCCTCTTCTTCACTTAAAACCTTGGCTTTTTTGGCGTATAACGCTTTATCGTTTCAGAAACGCTATTACCTTTTGAAATCTGCAAATGACAACTAAACGTCATATTTTTCAATAAATTTTTCAAGTAAAACAAACCTACGAACAGGAGCATTTTCTTTCATTTCCAAGCAGCTTTTCAGCAAAGACCATTTTGCTCATAAAGTATTAGGGCTGAATCTAGCTGATAGTTGATTCAAGTAGACCAACAAAACATCTTCAGTTACCCCAATCACACTATTTTTGTTTTGCCACTTTTTGAAGTCGTCGTATTCTCGCTCGTACCTTGAAGCTGATTTTGCAGGTAATGAACTTGAAGCTCCACTGCTGGCTGCCTCAATAATTTCTTTTGGTACATTCATTTTCGCTTTCGCCAAAACAAATGTAAAGAAAAATAAACAGATATCTTCATGGCAACGCTTCTAGAGCTACTGGAGGCATCGATTTTAGGAGTCCATCTCTAGCCATCGGACTGGAAATAGTTGATTTTTGGTTGGCCAATAACTTTGTCTTCTTTTTCGGGATAATCATTGAAAAGGAGGAACATTTCCTTGAAATTATTCAAGCTTTCATTGTAATGTAGGTAAGACTAAGGTAACAAGAAGTTCTTTTTCATTTCCACCTCTTTTTCTCTTTACTGAAGCGTCAAATACAGGGTGTCGCAAGATGATCCAAACAGCCAATATCTCGGATCTCTGACAAGGTAGAAAATTCAAACAAAAAGTTCTTCAAATGTCATCGAAAACTCTACCAGAATCCGTCGTAAAAATTCTGTTTCTAATTACCACCCCTGAAAAAACTACCCCCAGATATTTGTTTTAAAATGGCACCCTTATATTCTTCTTACTCTAAACGATTTCCTAGTGAAAAAAGAAATATTTTAGAACAATTTTTCATCATTTTACTTAAATTCAACCCTCAAAAATAGTTATTTATGATATGAGTGTTAAAAGTGACGTTTTATTTTGTGAGTGAAAATGTTTTTTGTACAAACGCCCTATTTTGATACTGAAATGGGTGAATTTGCAATGATAATAAACTTCAAAATGCATTTTAATATTCAAATAATCAAAAGGTTGTTGTGAATGGCAAACGTTGCCAACGTTATGATTACTAACAAATGAGAAAAGACGCTGTCATTTGAATTTCGTTCCGGTCCAATTTTCGTCTTGGGTTTTCAACTGCTTAATATGTTTGTCGACAGTCCAATTATCAATAAAAGTGACGATTTGGTTGTTCCTGTGGATATTGAAGAGTCTGCAAGAAGAGCAAATCTGGAACTCCTACCTAAAAAATCTGTTGAGCAGTACGATATTGCATATACCAATTTCCTGGCCTGGTGTGATTTGAAAAATGTAGAAGGGAACTTCAGTGAACCTGTTTTCCTGGCATACTTAGAAGAAAAATCAAAAATATGGAGTTCATCAACTTTGTAGAGCAAATTTCCAATGATAAAGTCAAGCGCCCTTATTAAAAATGGTGTGGATGTTCGTGAATATTTTAAGGTAATGGCATATTCAAAACGGAAAAGTGAAGGATATCGTCCCAAAAAATCAACAATCTACAAGTGCTGATGGTGCTGAGGATTCTAATAATGTGTTGCGAAGCTCCCTAACGTCACAGGGCATTAATGTTAGTAATTGTTCTAGTTTTACGTTTGATATTAATATTCATAAGTAATGATTGTTAAATATTGAAAATAAAAATTTGCAATTGCTGAATTTTTTTCATCTGATTTCATCATAAGAAAATGGAGTGCTTAAAATATTTTTTAACACGCTTCCATTTAAACAATCAATTTTAACATTGTTTGCTGTCATTAAAAGTGTCACTTTTAATGGCAGTTGTACAAAATAGCTATTTATGTAACAAGTACATAAATTAGGTCTTTATGGACGAGTCCAAAATTTATGGCAGAGCGAGCAAAGCGAGCGAGGCCAATAATTTGGGCAAGTCCATAAGCCTAATTATGTACGAGTTTGCATACAAAGCTTTATGTTTGACTGCAATGCAGACATTTTATTTTCTGAAATGGCAATTAATATATTCGTCGCTTTATTTCAAGAAATACTTTGAGTGTGCTTTTGCTTATCCTACCTTAGTAACCATCAGCGACCTTAGCAACCTCACTGAACAAAGTTGTTTACTTCGTTAATTCTGTGACAAACGTCATAATAATCCCAAAAATGGATGATTCGGAAGAGGAAAGCGTGAATAATTTAGCCGCAAGTGCCAAAGAATCTCTCCTACCCACTAAAAGTGCTTATGAAAATTTGTATGCGGCCTATAACAAGTGGTGTGAAACGAAGAAAATTGCAAAATCGAGAGAAGACTGTGACAGTTGAGTCCAATAAAGTGGTGTACAATAAAGTGGTGTCCAATAAAGTAGTCAATTCTGGACGCTAAACAAATTCATGAATCAAGTGTTTATGAAGCAGTCGAACATAAAAATAATTATAATTTCTGGCACATTCACCATTTATCTCAGTTCATTTTCTATTTCTATGTTCTATACTTATTTTATTTCGAAAACTGGCATTGTTTCCAGTTCGAGTATAGAATAATTATACAGTAGAGAACTGAAAAACTTTATGTTTGAATTTTCCACCTTGTCTGAGAGCCGAGATATTGCGTGTTTGGAACATCTTGGGACACCCTGTATAGGTACTTTGATGCCAAAAAGTTTGAGATGACATTCCCTCTGGGAGTCAGACTTCTAATGTCACTGATTAAACAAAGCTTCCCTCCGATCTATAAGTTCATTTCAGACGTTCTTGGCAAACTTTCCTTATGATAAATATCCATTATTCATCAACATCTCCCAGATCCAGAAATTCCGAGAATAAGGGAAACCCTTTAGAAAACGAATCAGTGACAAATTAATGTTGGATAACCCGAACCCCTGTAAACTTTTTCCACGACAAAAGCCCGTTCCACTCCGGCGTAAAGAACGCGCCCCGGTCCACAATAGATTCCGTCACTTCATCGCAAAGTACATGTTTGTCTCTGAAACTTTTAGTTAAAAAGCTTTCCCGCAACATCCTCCGGGAATACACACCCATTAAGGAAAATCCCAAAGTAACACATCGCATATTTTTTCTCCACTTTAGGACCGGCAACTTGCCGGAATTCGGGAAGGTAGTATAACGTCGCCGGGTACTTTAAACTTCGAGGAACGAGTATCGGGAAAAAAAGGACCGAATTGAATTCCCGTTTCGGGAATTCCCGGCGATCGGGATAACGGCGAGGTTTACGACGGTACGGGACAAAAAATAATTACACGGGGACGTACTTCCACAAATCATCTCGTTTTTCCGTCGCCAAATTACGCTGACCCAGTTCTGCGGGAAACATTAATTTTCATCATGTGACCGGGCAATATCGAGCTTCGGAGTTTCCAAGTTTCAGACCGTCCGTGTATGCAGCGAGAGTTAATGTTTAAAACTTCATTTTTTAATGTTTCGAAAAAGTCGATTGCCCCGGTTTTCTCGGAAATTTCGGCTCGAATGACTCTGTCCGCCCTAAAGTTGCCGGAGTTTTTTTTAAGGACAGGAAGTGGCTTGATAAAACATTTATTTGTTTCTCATTTGTAAACGTCAGTTTCCAAAAACACAATATTAATCAAGAAAGTTTATTTAATCAAGTCACTAACTTGTAAAACTGACAGTTAACTTGCAAAATTTTTACAAGTTAGTAGTATTATTTACATTAGAAAATTTTGTTTTATCCTCGTATATGCTGAAAATCATGGTACAATTGTTATTTCCAGTAACACAGATTTTTGATGATGAAAGAGTTGATACTGAGGATGATGAACCATCTGTTGACTCAGAAACTGCTGAACTCGAGGACTGCAGAACATTTGTACTCTCCTTACTACCAAATAATTTGCTAGACGTTTCGATTTTTTTGTTGACCGAATCATCGACATAACTCATCGCAATTTCGGTGCTCTTCCACCCTCCTGTACGCTTTAGTGCTAAAATATCTCCACCCGAATCCGCAACCATCAGGCTCCAGTATAACTCTGGGTCTTTTAAACCTAGATATTTCGCTATTTACTTTGGGACACCACCAATAGTGTGCTGGCCAGTATTAAGGGAAATGCACTTTCCATGTCGGTATGTCAAAAAAAATCTTAGGCTTTCTGTTCCAGGAGGCCGAAGATTTACATATTTTCTGTATAACATGCAGAGCTTGAAGCTGCAGCCATCATCGGCCATGGTGAATCCTCTTGTTGTTAAATTTTTTGTTTGCCGCAATGTCACAATAACGTCTTTTCCCATATCTTCTACATCATTCATGTTTAAGGAGAGAATTTCGTCACATCGACAACATCCAAAAATCCCAAATAATGTTACAATTTTCGCCAGCAACCACTGGTCATCAGGGGCATGTAAAAGAAATTGTTCAGCCTCTTCTTTACTTAAGGTGGGCGTTCAATGTAGTGTGTTTTTATTTCAAGTTGATTTCGAAAACGGTTTCACTTTGAGAACTGAAATTTTGTGGGTGAACTCAGAAAGGATGAGGGTTCTTGTTGAAATAATTTTGATCGATTTCATTCCGACAGTTAATTTTTTTTTCTTTCAAAAATAGAAGAAAATGAGCCAACCCATGCTTCTGTTTTATTTCAACAGAAAGACCCATGAAAATAGTTCAACTTCCGATTGAAAGTGAATCTACTGATAATTTCGTTCAGAAGATCAACTTGAAATACGGAATTGGCAGAAAATTGCCAAATTCAAATTTTGGCAGGAAAAAATTCCTGCTTTACCCACAAATTCACGTATTTCATAGTTCGGCGATTTTCGGATAGAGAGCGCCATTGTACATTTCATTCATGATTAGAGAGATACTCATAGAACTTATTGTGATAATGAAAGTTCTATGGAGATATTCCTTAAAATGGACGGTGGCGCCTCTATCGGCTGATCTTTCCTACTCGGTTTAAACGCCGACCTTAATACCTTGGCCCTTTTTGGCGTGTAACGCTCATTTCATCGTTTCAGAAACGCTATTACCTTTTGAAATCTGCAAATGACAACTAAACGTCATATCTTTCAATGAATTTTTTAAGGAAAACAAACCTGCGAACAGGGGCATTTTCTTTCATTTCCAAGCAGCTTTTCAGCATAGATCATTTTGTCCATAAAGTATTAGGGCTGAATCTAGCTGATAGTTGATTCAAGTAGACCAACAAAACATCTTCAGTTACCCCAATCACACTATTTTTGTTTCGCCACTTTTTGAAGTCGTCGTATTCTCTCTCGTACCTTGAAGCTAATTTTGCAGGTAATAAACTTGAAGCTACACTGCTGGCTGCCTCAATAATTTCGTTTGGTACATTCATTTTCGCTTTCGCCAAAACAAATGTAAAGAAAAATAAACAGACATGTTCATGGCAACGCTTCCATAGCTTACGACATTTGCGACAAATTATTGAGATTTTTTCGTAATTTATCTAACCTTTTTACAAATGAGAAACAAATAAAATATAAAACAATACACGCAAGGTAACGGGTTTTACTGGCTCAAGGTGGTAACTGATTCGCCTTCGGCTCGTCAGTTATATCTTCCTTTTGCCAGTAAAAATACTCTTACCTTGCTAGTAATGTTATATACTATTATACACGAATACTTTCATACATATTCAACGGAACCGCTTATGCACAGTGAAGTTTTTGGTAAATGCCATGTGAGTACCATCTCTTCTGTTCTCAAACCTAGGTTTTTATATTAACTATTGATTAAATAAACTTCCAAGCAGTTTAGAGTGACGCTTGAAGCAGACTATCCCGGGGACCTGAGTTAGTCGACCCGGATTTGAAGGCAATGATAAGTGCATCTACAATTCTGAAGTCGTCATAATTTTTTTTTCAATTCAAATATAAAGCTACTGATCCTTTGTTCCAGAGATGCATCCATCCGACTGGGTTGAGTCCTCCAGACTCAGAGTTACTTTCAGTTCATTTCATCCAACTTCCAAGATATTTCTTGCCTTGTTAGAACGGATTATTACAGGCGTTATAAATTAGTTCCCACTCACATAATTTGTTTTGCTCTTGTTTCGCTTTATTCCTCCCGTCTGGAGTCGCCCATTCTACGTGGAGGAAAGGAATAAAAGGACTGGTAAGTAGGTATACGTGCAACATGACAAACGGATGTTTCCAAGGTAAATGAACCTCTTACAGCACCTCGTTAAGAGCTGAACCATCTTCCACTGTGTAGACGGCGGTGAGATATGTTAATTGTACATTCCCATATTTCGTTGCATTAACGAGATGAGGTAACGTTTAGGGAGTGCCTCGAGAAGGGAGAATTCGGGAAAGTCAAACAGGAATGGGAGATTTTCTGGGGTCGACTTGGAAAGATATACCCTTCATTATCCACTGGAAAAAATGTAATTCTGTTTTTCAGTTAACCATAGCATATCACGGAGAAGTTTGACGGAATAGTCCGCTGATATACCTCAGGGTATAATCGTTTCGATTCAGTAATATCATTGAGTTTAAATACAGGGTGGGCCATGCATAACATTCCACCCCGAATTTTGAGCTTTGGACTGGAATGACGAAAAAACGCTCGGGCAGGTCAAATTTTTTTGAAAGGGGGACAAATAAGGGTGTTCAAATGAGTTTGATATCACTACCCCTCTAGCTGCAACCCCTAATAGCTCTCATTTTTGAATAGTTAAAAGGGGTCGTGCAGCACCTTGTTGGTAAGGCAATTCAATTTCCTGCATGAGTGTGTAACATTCCAAGTTTGTTAAACCCTTGAACATTTTGTAAAAAGGGAAAAGGGGCAACCCTGCTCTGAAGAGCTGAGGGTAGATTTACGTTAAAGGGGGCTTTATACTTATATTTTTGGCTTGTGATGTGATCGTCTAGTTTGGTAGAACTCTATGTTATGTCGTCGTAATTCAGATTCGTAATAACTCAGATTAGTGAAATATAGGATGGGAAATAATGAGGTAAAATAGATAAATAATACACTAGATTGGACATAAAGATGGAACAAGAGCCTTTATTCGTCCAGCACCATAGTTTGAGGAACCATAGCCATATGAAGGAAAAAAACGAACGAGAATCAATGGAAACTCAAAGCAAAAACCTTCTAGTATTACAGATGATATGTTTACAATCCATAGAACAATTATTAATTGAACGAGCACTGGTGATATGTATAATATGGATCTTCATATACTCCGGTAAGGTTATTACTGGCACAATTGTGATAAAAAGCAGAATCCAATACATCCAAAGTTATCCAAAGGTTATAGGCATATAGAGTGTGTCACCTGATTATTGATGAAATTCATAAGCAGTATCCTTGTAGTTCCTAGTGTGAGAATCCTTCCTTCCAAGTCTTATATCTAGCAGTCGCGTTGGTTTGGAAGTGACGATAAACTCCTTATATTTCCTGTTAACTGATGAACGATGGCACCTTCAAAGCACTCCTTGCTTATCGGGTACGCCAAAGGCCCGAAGACGAGGCTTGGTTTACTGAGGACGTTCGTCTATAGAACTCAGAGGAAGTCTCACTGGCCACTGTTGTGGGGGATGTTTTCCTTGACACAGACGATATAAACAGTCTATCCTAGGCCTCCAAACCAGTGATATTTGTACGTAAAATATTATCCCAAAAGCAACAACTCCAAGTGCCTAAACCATAATGTCGAGTGAATAGTTAAATGTGCAGTAGGCCTTACGAACAGTATAAGAATATTCCAAATGGGTTGGTAGCAGAACAAAGTTCCACAATATTCAATAGAAATGCAATAATAAGATAGAATAAGCGTATATGAGATTAAATCCTTTGAAATGAAACAGAGTTATTTCTATGGGGACAGTGTACATACCAGATAACAAAGAAGCGTCTTTAAAATATACTAAAATGGCGGATTCCTAGAAGAGGAACTCCATTTCGAAGGAGCACTATTGTGAACCAGAATGAAAGTGAAAAACAGCTAGCAGCAGTCGAGTGAAAGTGAAGTAAAAAAAGAGCCCTTCCATTCGTTGTCGTTTCGGAGGTAAGTTTTTCTTCCACAGAATCGTATTTCTTCGATGGTCACAGAAGAACAAGTTTACTTCATGGTGGATCTTCGATATGATTAAAATCTCCTATTTATAAAGATGCGAATTGCCTAAAGTATTGATTGAAGTCGTACTAATATTCATCATTCATAGAATTATAAAATAATATCAAATAAATTCATTCAATGTAGTTCCACGTTTCGACAATAGACGTTGCAAAGTTGGAAGCCATGGAGTAGTCTGGCAACGGTGCCTTTTATTTCATTGCAGGGTAGGAAATTCAGATACCTATGTTTCACAGTCATGCAGGAAATTGAATTGCCTTTCCAACAAGGTGCCGCTCGACCCCTTTTCCCTATTCAAAAATGAGAGCTGTTGGAGGGGTAGTGATATAAAACTCATTTGAACACCCTCATTTGTCCCTCTTTCAATAAATTTTGACCTATCCGAGCGTTTTTTCGTTATTCCATCCCAAAGCTCAAAATTCGGGGTGGAAAGTTATGGATGGCCCACCCTGTATATTTCAACTCAATGGTTGTATCAAAAATTGAGGTATTCGAAATTCATCGAGGCTGCATAAATGAGCGACGAGACGACCTTTTTATATTTAGGGAAAATACGTTGAGTGTTGGGAGTACCCAAAACAGAATTCGGCTTCCAGTGGCGATGCAAACTGTAACCAGGTGTTCTGGATTGTCTTCACCGCAAAGAATCTGCATCATTACTCGATAATTCTGCGGCCTCCCGGTACAAGTTGCCCTGGATATACCCCTTACAAGATGGCAGAACAAATGGGTAGCTTTTAAAAGCTCCAGTGCCGAGTAATGTCTCGGTAAAACCGGAATTCGCAATGACGGCATCCCTAAGAGCCAATCCATTCGACTAACGGCCCTTTAATGTACCCAATACGTACCCTTCAGCGGACGCATATCCGGACATACGGCCGCAAATGAAACAATCGGAGAAAATCAACCGCCGAACTGATGGTCGGAATTCGTCGAATAAATTCCGGTTTTCGAGCCGAGAGACAGTCGCCGTACAGCGGAAGCGGAAACGCCATTCCTATATTGGATATTTTTTGCAGCGACAGAGACAAACGACCGCTTTCTTCGAGAGGAAATTAATGGTATGTTTACGGATGATTACCGTGCGCTGGTGTCGCTGTGACTTTTCCGAGATCGATTCGACGTCGCATACGTTCTTCGTTGAACCGTACTACATCATCGTGTAAGTTCTATAATCTATAATATACGAAAACTATCGCCATAACTCGAATCAGCCAGGATTTATGCGAAGTCGATGAGTGGATTGAGTTCTCGGAACTACCTTTGTTTATCGCACTGCTGCAACGAACACTAGGCCCTTTTGTACCCTTTGTAACGGCCCGCAAACCCATTTAACTTCACCAAAGACTCATTCCCCTATGAAATTGCGCTTGGTTGTGTTGTTTCCGCAAACCCAAATTGTCGGTTCCGTGTTCGTTTTATATTTGTTTAATTTGGTAATCTGGTGCAGGATTTCGATCGGCGTAAAGTGAGATATTTCGTGAGTTATGCGAAAGGGATTGTGACGGTCATAACTCCCGAAATATGTGTGGAATACAAAAAAAATACCAATCCGAATGGTAGTTGAGACGCTCAGCTTGTCCCAGGCCAGGCATATAAATGTATAGGTTCAATTTCCTTTGCACAGCAAAATTATTCCACTATCATGGTTTCTCGCACTTGAATCTTGATATAGTATATAACATTACTAGCAAGGTAAGAGGGTTTTTACTGGCGAATGGAGTATATAACTGACGAGCCGCAGGCGAGTCAGTTACCTCCTTGAGCCAGTAAAACACGTTACCTTGCGTGTATTGTTTTATATTTTATTTGTTTCTCATTTGTAAAAAGGTTAGATAAATTCAAAAAAAATCTCAATAATTTGTCGCAAATGTCGTAAGCTATGGAAGCGTTGGCATGAACATGTCTGTTATTTCTCTTTACATTTGTTTTGGCGAAAGCGAAGATGAATGTACCAAAAGAAATTATTGAGGCAGCCAGCAGTGTAGCTTCAAGTTTATTACCTGCAAAATCAGCTTCAAGGTACGAGCGAGAATACGACGACTTCAAAAAGTGGCAAAACAAAAATAGTGTGATACTAGTAACCCTAATACTTTATGAGCAAAATGGTCTATGCTGAAAAGCTGCTTGGAAATGGAAGAAAATGTCCCTGTTCGCAGGTTTGTTTTCCTTAAAAAAATTATTGAAAAATATGGCGTTTAGTTGTCATTTGCAGATTTCAAAAGGTAATAGCGTTTCTGAAACGAAAAAATGAGCGTTATACGCCAAAAAAGGCCAAGGGATTAAGTAAAGAAGAGGCTGAACAATTTCTTTTACATTCTCCTGATGACCAGTGGTTGCTGGCGAAAATTGTAACAATATTTGGGATTTTTGGATGTTGTCGATGTGACGAAATTCTCTCCTTAAACATGAATTATGTAGAAGATATGGGAAAATACGTTATTGTGACATTGTGGCAAACAAAAAATTTAACAACAAGAAGATTCACCATAACCGATGATGGCTGCAGCTTGAAGCCCTGCATGTTATACAGAAAATATGTAAATCTACGGCCTCCTGTAACAGAAAGCCTAAGATTTTTTTTGACATACCGACATGGAAAGTGCATTTCCCTTAATGCTGGCCAGCACACTATTGGGGGTGTCCCAAAGCAAATAGCGAAATATTTAGGTTTAAAAGACCCAGAGTTATACACCGGCCACTCTTTTCGCAGAACTGGAGCCACTATGGTTGCGGATTCGGGTGGAGATATTTCAGCACTAAAGCGTGCAGGAGGGTGGAAGAGCACCGGAATTGCGATGAGTTATGTCGATGATTCAGTCAACAAAAAAATCGAAATGTCTAGCAAATTATTTGGCTGTAAGGAGAGTACAAATGTTCTGCAGTCCTCGAGTTCAGCAGTTTCTGAGTCGACAGATGGTTGTTCATCATCAGAATCAACTCTTTCATCATCAAAAATCTGTGTTACTGGAAATAACAATTGTACCATGACTTTCAACATATATGACGATAAATCAAAATTTTCTAAAGTAAATAATACTACTAACTTGTAAAAATTTTGCAAGTTAACTGTCAGTTTTACAAGTTAGTGACTTGATAAAATAAACTTTTTTGATTAATATTGTGTTTTTGGAAACTGGCGTTTACAAATGAGGAACAAATAAAAGTAGTTAGTTATATTTCATTTTTTTCGCCACCTTCTGGTGGGGATTATAGGCTAAATCTATTGTATTTTCCTGCTAGAGGTTTCAATTTTTGACAATTCTTCCTTTATTCTGCTTATTTCGGCATCAACGAAGACAATAATCTGAAACCGTCTACAAGGAAAGACAAGTGCGCATTTTTTGTCCCCGCACTTTTTCCTAGCTCGTAATTTTTGCCCCGGACTTTTTCCAAGTGCGCATTTTTTGTCCCCTCACTTTTTCCATGCGCGCAATTTTTGTCCCCGGAGTTTTTCTAAGCGCGTAATTTTTGTCCCCGGAGTTCTTCCAAGAGCGTAATTTTTGTCCCTGGACTTTTTCCAAGTGCGCATTTTTTGTCTCCGCACTTTTTCCTATCTCGCAATTTTTGTCCCCGGAGTTTTTCCAAGCGCGTAATTTTTGTCCCCGGACTTTTTCCAAGCGCGCAATTTTTGTCCCGGGAATTTTTCCAAGCGCTCAATTTTTGTCCCCGGACTTTTTTAAAGTGCACAATTTTTGCCCCGGACTTTTTCCAAGTGCGCATTTTTTGTCCCCTCACTTTTTCCATGCGCGCAATTTTTGTTCCCGGAGTTTTTCCAAGCGCGTAATATTTGTCCCCGGACTTTTTCCAAGCGCTCAATTTTTGTCCCCGGACTTTTTTAAAGTACACAATTTTTGCCCCGGACTTTTTCCAAGTGCGTAATTTTTGTCCCCGGACTTTTTCCAACCGCGAAATTTTTGTCCCTTGAGTTTCTCCAAGTGCGAATTTTTTGTCCTTGGAGTTTTTCCAAGCGCGTAATTTTCGTCCCCGGACTTTTTCCAAGCGCGCAATTGTTGTCCCCGGACTTTTTCCAATCGTGGACATTTTTGGCCCTATATTTCTTTGGTGGAATTCGTTCAATTAAATGAATGCGGAACAATATATATGTATGAATACCTCGTTCGTAAGAAGATTCTGGCAACAGCGAAAACGACCCCCAGACCCCACCGCCAGCGAAGGCAATCTGCAGTCCCCAGAGCCAAGAAGAATCTTGCCATAGCGAAAAAGAGCTCCAGCTTCCGAGGTGAAGAATATTTCGATATCAACGAAGACAATAATCTGGAACCGTCTACAAGGAAAGACCCAAGTCAATAGAATTCCTTTCAGTTCACTTCTCACACCATCTCGAAAATATTCCTTGCATTCTCAGATGAAGAACTCAAGTGAGGTTTCCCGTAAATGAAGAAATCCACCCATTAATCTCCGCTCGTCGTCCCGCAAATCTGGCAATCAAATCAACCCGGAAGAAACCGGGCTCGTAAAACACCGAGAAACAAACGAATACAAAACGGAACTTGAAACACACCGCCCATAACTCATCTCGGGCGCGGAAACTTCTGCCTTGAATCCTGCCAGCCCAGGCATCATGTTTCCTACAGTTTTACGTGATTTCATCGGCGAGAATTTATGGCCTCGACTCAGACACGTTAAACAAGGCCGATATTTCATTACGTTAACCGGTAATAACCGGATGATCCGATGTAATCGGTTTGGGCTGACAAGTGCAACAAGCCGGAGTCAAAGTACACACTGGGAATCGCTCGGAGATCTCTGAACTGAATTTGCGAGACCGGTAATTTAACCAGCGTTCAAAAGCTACTCAGATAATCGGTTAGACTATCGAATTTCGAAAGCAGGACTCAACTTGAATCGAATAAATGAGTCCTAGTCTTGAAAGTCGATAGTCTTATTGAATACCTTTTTTTTCGAATCTATTTCTTTGTCTCCTTCTTCTATTATTGAAGTCTTCTGCTCTACGTCTTTTTGTGCTGATTATGGCATCTTTCAAACGACCAGTTTCATTCATATTTGGCTTTTTGTGTGAATATGATGATGTCACCGATTTTTATGTGACCGTCGCATTCGCCAATTTGCATGTGACCGTCGCATTCGCCAATTTGCATCTGACCGTCGCCTTCACCAATTTGCATGTGTAGAAGACTATTTTACTAACAAACTCTGAAAAAAATTGAATAATGAAAGTCATCAAGTAAATCTATCTTGATAGAAGCCATATGGTTTCATTCAGCATGCTGACCATCTAATAAACTAATGATTAGTGTGCAGCTTTTAAATCGACCCAAAACTCATGCTTTGAAAGTCCTGATCCTTCTCATACGAGGATAGATATATTGAAAAATTCTTAGCCCACTGTAGAACCAAACAAAATTTCAATATCAAAATATTTTATTACTCAACATATTCTCCTCTTAATCGAATACATTTATTACAGCGAACCTGCAACGTCTCTAGACCTTTCAAAAAAAAATGTCTCTTCTTGCTCTGCAAACCAGTCCCCCACAGCTTTTATTACATCCTCGTTGGAAGAAAATTTACGACCTTTTAAACTTTTTTTTAGTTGAGGAAAGAGATGATAGTCAGACGGAGCCAAATCTGGTGAATAAGGGGGGTGTTCTAGTAATTCTAACCTTTTATCACGAATTTTTTGCATGGCAACATGAGATTTGTGTACTGGGGCGTTGTCCTATAAAAAAATTACTTTTGGATAGCCTTCCTCGTCTTTTCTCTTTAATTTTTTTCCGTAGAGTAGTCAGTAATGTCGAATATTAATCTCCAGTTATTGTTCAACCCTTATCCAAAAAATCAATTATGATTACTCCATGGCAATCCGAAAATACTGAAGCAAGAACTTTTCCAGCAGATTTTTGGGCACAAAACTTCTTAAGTCTTGGAGAACCAGAGTGCCGCCATTCCATCGATTGTTGCTTTGTTTCTGAATCGTACAAATGTACCCAAGTCTAATCCATAGTAACAATTCGGTTTAAGAAGTCTACATCGTTTTCAAACGATCACAGATCGAACGCCATGCTTCTACCCTTGCACGCTTTTGATCCGCATTCAAACATTTGGGGATCCATTTTGCAGACATTTTTCTCATGTCCAAATTGACGTGAACTATATGATGAACGCGTTCGTATGAAATCTTCAGTGCTTCAGATATCCGTTTTAGCCCAATTCGACGGTCTGATGAAATCAAGTCATGAACTGCATCGATATTTTCGGGGACTGACACAGAAACTGGCCTTTCCGATCGGTCATCATCTTCAATGGAAAATTTACCTGTTTTGAAGCTTGCAGTCCAATTTTTCACGGTCGCATACGAAGGACATTGATCACCAAGGGTATTAAGCATATCTTCGTAAATCTGCTTACCTCTTAACCCTATTAAATACAGGTACTTGATGATGGTTGGATACTCCAATTTCTCGATTTTCACAATGTCGGTGAACATCTTTTTCTTATTTATTGCGTAACTCTGGTTTACTTTTTTGACGTCGAACTCCTCACTGACACTTCTGTAATAAGTTATTGTTCGTTGATATAGTATCGCAATATGTTTATGCCGGGAACTGGTCTAGCCTAACTAGATATCAATACATCCTCGTATGTGAAGACAAGCACTAGAACTCTCTACGTTCATATTTGGCTCTTTGTTCTAGTGAATATGATGTCGCCACTGATTTTATGTAACCTGCGCATCCACCAATTTGCATTGGTAAAAGACTCGTGGGGAAAAAACCATTGCACTAACAAACTCCTATAGAAAAAAACTCAAACGGAGAAAGTCATCAAAACTCAAGCTCTGAATATCCTGCTCCTTCGTATATTGTATCATTTATCAGACCACTATCTAGGAAAATGGTTTATTTTGACCAGTTCTACCTTCTTTTCGAAGCAGTATAACAGTTTTCAATTCGATCTAAACTCTCTTTCGTCTCCACCAAGGTGGATGTATTTCCTTCGTCAAATTACTGATTGATATTTTCCATCGAGCTACAAGATTTAAATTTCAACGTTATCAAGAGCTCAATCCAATTATTCGAAATCCTCCCTCAGGTGAATATTCACGTTGTAAATATTGGTTCAACGAGAAAATGCCGTGTAATACTATATGATTCACTGTATCCGATGTACACTCACCCTATATACGGAGAGAAAGGCTGGTTTAATTAAAACTCTCGAATGGATAATCCATTTTAGCCGATAACTGAATATTTGTTCCTTTTCAATTCGTTGATGGAGAAAAAATGTACGTTTTTCACGTTTTCGTAATAAATAAGCATACGGGATATTCCATCAATAATTCAACACCGAATTCATCAACATCTGGCTCGGGAACATTTCAATAAAAAAATTTATTCGATACCGTACTCCGGATCCATTCCAAGCTGATTTAACCGAAGCGAAATACCTTGTACGAAAGTTTTCATGGTATGGGTTACACAAAAATAAGTTCCCCTGTACAAACAGCGGCTTCGAAAGGAGAAGAATGATTGGCTGGAGCGATATTTCACACTCGATTTGCCCCTCTCGAATGCGTAAAAAATACGTTATGAGAGGAATATAGAGCCTGTTTTTCGGCTTTTCCAGATGGGATTTGAGATCTGGGTAATTCCAGATAAGTACTCCTATTGAAAATTATCTGGGAGTGGTTCTTTTCTGATCAATTCGCCATGGAAATTTGTCGTCGAGAAAGTCCTTTGTCGGTCGTTTCCGCATGTTGGGTGTTACAAATTAAAAAATAGAATAACATGTCCAAAAACCAGGTACGAGGATGTATTGATATCTAGTTAGTCTAGACCAGTTCCATGCATAAACAAAATATTGCCATACCATATCAACGAACAATAACTTATTAGAAGTGTCAATGTAGAGTTCGACGACAAAAAAGTAAACCAGAGTTACGCAACGAATTAAAAAAAAAGATGTCAACCGAAAATGTTAAAATCGAAAAATTGGAGTATCGAACCATCATCAAGTACCTGTATTTAAAAGGGTTCGGAGGTAAGCAGATTTACGAAGATATGCTCAATACCCTTGGTGATCAATGTCCTTCGTATGCGACCGAGAAAAATCGGACTGCTAGCTTCCAAATTTTCCATTGAAGATGATGACCGATCGGGAAGGCCAGTTTTTGTGTCAGTCCCCGAAAATATCGATGCAGTTCATGACATGATTTTATCAGACCGTCGAATTGGGCTGAAACTGATATCTGAAGCACTGAAAATTTCATACGACCGCGTTTATCATATAGTTCTCGTCAATTTGGACATGAGAAAAATTTCTGCAAAATGTATCCCCAAATGTTTGAATGTTGACCAAAAGCGTGCAAGGGTAGAAGCATCGCGTTCGATCTGTGCTCGATTTGAAAACGATGTAGACTTCTTAAACCGAATTGTTAATATGGATGAGACTTGGGTATATTTCTACGATCCAGAAACAAAGCAACAATCGATGGAACGGCGACACTCTGGTTCTCTAAGACCTAAGAAGTTTCGTGTCCAAAAATCTGCTGGAAAAGTGTTTTGGGATTGCCATGAAGTAATCATGATTGATTTTTTGGATTAGGGAAGAACAATAACTCGAGAATACTATTCGACATTACTGACCACTCTACAGGAAAAAATTAAAGAGGAAAATCGCGGAAAGCTGTCCAAAGGTATTCTGTTTTTACAGGACAACGCCCCAGTACACAAATCTCATGTTGCCATGCAAAAAATTCGTTGTTTAGGGTAAGAATTACTAGAACACCCCCCTTATTCACCAGATTTGTCTCCGTCCGACTATCATCTCATTCCTCAACTGAAAAAAAGTTTAAAAGGTCGTAAGGAGGTAATAAAAGCTGTGGAGGACTTGTTTGCAGAGCAAGAAGAAACATTTTTTTTGAAAGGTCTAGAGACGTTGCAGGTTCGCTGTAATAAATGTAATAAATTAAGACGAGAATATGTTGAGTAATAAAATATTTTGTCATTGAAATTCTGTTTGTTTCTATAGTAGGTTAAGAATTTTTCAATATATCCTCGTTATATCGAAAAAATTTGAATCTTTTCCACTTCTCTCAGTCCTAATCATAGAAATCATAATATATATACTTACTCTAGAATGCTAATTCCTTCTAGTTCCGCAGCGAAAAACGTGCCGCATAGGCAACTCATTCACAATGTGCGCATGTTCACCATTAGCACATTTCACGTAGAACGATGCCAAGTCCCTAAATGTTTTGTCGGTTCTATTTTGAGTTCAATATAATTAAACAATGAAAATACTCCATTGGGTAACAAACTTATTTTATAGCTCATGCGCCACTGCCTACGACTATTAGACACATCAATATCATAAGTGAATTGCAATATTTGTGGAATTGGTGAGAAAATCAGAGCAGTAATGTAGTAGGTTTCACTAAATAGATATAGACCGCGCAACACCGCTTTTTCTGTCTCATGGCAAATGACTTTGAAATGACCTTAGTGAAAGTTTAGGCAGGACCGTGTTCAGTGTCAGTCTGCAGCCACAGTTTAGTTTACTGCATAGACAAACTAGTTTACTGGTGCGTAACTGTTATTTTCGTGTTTGATATTCTTCGTGTGCATTTTGCTTTTGTTGTGTGTTGTGTTAGATTTGGATTTTTTCGTATCCGATAAACAATGAACTGTATAGTGTTGTGGTGTCCTTGTCTTGACCCGTTCATTTCCCACTTGAGTATGTAAACTATGTGCACCTTTTCATTCATATAAACTGTTAGAAATTTATGATTTACGCTTTGCTTTTCATTCGATTGACACATATCTATCCACTCGCACCATGAGATTGGTTCTTTATATAGCAAAAGAACGCAATTCATTATGAAAAATCATGAAATCTTGTGAGTAAACTATCTTTTAATGGATAATTCGAACTCGAAAATAAAATATATTGAAGTAAAACTTTGCAGTTTCATTCAGATAAGATAACAGATTGATTTTGGAATATACTCGGAACTCAAAAAGACAAATGACTCGGAGAACAAGGGCAGATTTACGGGGGGGGGGGGTTACTGGGGGTTACTTCCCCCCCCCCGTGAGTATCGAAGACCTAAGAAAAAGGTGGTGCACATACAATATTTCATACATATTTCACCTGATTTTATGGTTTTCAATCGTAATTACCCCCCCCCCATGATCGTTATTACCCCTCCCATGAAATAGAGCTATATCCGCCCTTGTTGGAGAATGAATGTAGGTATCAGAATTCACTCATGAAACGATGCAGATGGTAACGCATTGGCAGATGTACAATACATTTTCATGTTTCCACTATTTTCAGGAACACCGAAGAATAGAACTGTCCTGAAGGGATATATTAGTATATTTTGCTCATTTGATTTTTTTTCTGTACTTTACCAAGAGATTCGTTGTTTGTTAACCAGAATTTGTCTTCCTTGATCCTTGAATTAATTTTTATACCGAAACCGGGTTTTTTCAACGCCTGAAGAGGTTTTGGAACAATGAAAGATTTTCAGCTTATCATCCAGTCGCTGATGATTCCAAATTTACCACTCAAATAGCTGTTGAAAATTATCAATATGTTCAAAACAACTAGTAAGTGTCGAATACTAATTATGAATTGATTAAATCCAACTGCAACAATAACAGCATAAAATTTTATTGAAGCCGACCCTGTTCAGAAACAACCTGATGGCACATATGCGCATTGTGGACCACACTGAAATTTTTACAACACTTCGATCCAATTGATTTAGCATTCTAGAGTAAGTATATATATTATGATTTCTATATGATTTCTATGGTCCTAATGGAGCTAATCTATGCACAAATTCATCTAGACATATTCTGCGTGCTCAGAAATTTACTTGATCTTGGTAGTTGTATCATTATACGCTTTCTGATTGGACACTTTGGATCTGCAGATCCAGAGAACATTCTCAAGAATTCTTTGAAAGATAACCACGGAGAATGAAGCCATCAATCATCTCTACTATCCAAACTCAACAAAATAGATGAACATGTCATAAAAAAACGGTGATAAGAAAAAATCACACTTTTTTTCTTTCTGACATCGTTGCCATTCGGACAAATGCGCTCAATAAAAGAAGAAGGCCTTTCTCATCAAAGCAACAGAACTTGCCTCCGACAAGGAGGTGTTCCTTACAGTGGCTTTATACAAGACAGTGGCGACAATAGGGTCACAGAACACGTTTTTGCCCAAACATGGCGTATATTTGTTTACATTTGAGTGTCGTGCTGTTTGATATTTGATTCGATCTTGAGCTTTATGTTTAGATACATGACAAGAAAACAATGAAAATCCGCCATTAGTGGTCGAAAACAGTCCGACCAATCAAAACGTGAACGTCTATTGTCGCCACTGTCTTGTATAAAGCCACTGTAGTGTTCCTGTACTTCTAGCTCCATCTAGCAGAGAATAGACCAGTTAAAACAGTTCTAACTCTTATAGGCTTTCGCTCATAAGCTAGGATATACGACTCCCCTCGAAACCAGTGACGGCTCGTGCCCTTCAGGAGTGGGTCGGCCAGACCCAATATGTATTTACATATACCATACACCACTGACGCGATGCTCATTTTGAGGGAGTAAATGAAGATATTTCGAAAATATTTTCTTGTGGTGTATGTAGGGTAATCAAAAGCACCATTTAAAGTTATTTACATATATACAGGGTGGCCCAATAAAAAGATAGTTACAGTTTTTTGAATGTAACACCCTATATATGGCCTCAAAAATGGAGAGGTAAGCTCAAATTATGATGTGTTTCTTCAGAATTCTTTGCACATTTGATGCACCATTTACGAGAAAATCACGAAAAATTGAAAATATGGAGTTTTTTAGATAGCAATTCATGAAGAAACCAGTTAGGCCGGCCATACAGACAATGTTTTTTTGAGTAGAGATATTAGATACTCCTCTAAAGGAAAAAAGAATTGAACTCTGGAATATACAGAGTGATCTTAATTAATTTGCAAACATCTACTACAAATAATGGCCAAATACTTTCTTATTTCAAATGGCACACCCGGTATTTCTTCATCTCGTTGAACGCAAAATTCAATTTCGAAACTTTTTTCATAAGGTGTTCCTATACGTAAACCTGATATTTAGTTCCTCAGCAATTTTCGATATACAATTCACAACACATTGATTTCTGAATAATTGTGACCACATCAGATGAATCGCACATCCAGAATGAAAGGGCGCTCAACTCAAAAATACCATCTCGAGTTAGTACTATTTTACGATTCACCAGTACGGTACGAATTTTATATTTCTAGCTTACAGGTTTAGCTTGATTTGCCACTTGAATACCGGGTGTGCCATTGAAATAAGAAAGTTTTCGGTCATTATTTGTAGTATGTAGATGTTTGAAAATTAATTAAGATCACTCTGTATATTCCAGAGTTCAATTCTTTTTTTCTTTAGAGGAGTAGCTAATATGTCTACTAAAAAAAAACAATGTCTGTATCGCTGGCGTAACTGGTTTATTCATGAACTGCTCTTTAAAAATAACTCCATATTTTCAATTTTTCGCGATTTTCTCGTAAAAAGTGCATCAAATGTTCAAAGTAATCTGAAGAACACTCCATAATTTTAGCTAGCCTTTCCATTTTTGAGGTCATATATAGAGTGTTACATTCAAAAATTGTTACTTTGGCCTATATCTTTGTATTGGAACACCCTGTACATACGTAAATAATTTTAAATTGTGCTCTTGATTACCCTTCACACACCACAAAAAAAGATTTTCGGAATATCTTTATTCACTCCCTCAAAATGACCATCGCGTCAGTGATGGGCCACCCGGTATACACCGTTAATAAACTTACCAAGTCGCCGGTACTTGATACTACCTCCCTTAAATTTGCCATAAGAATTCACGAAACGAACTTTTACCAAAAAAACACGAAGACGGTTGGACGGCTCTAATATTTTAAGACACTGACCTAATTCAATATTCCTAATTCCTACCATGCAAGTCGACTTGACGTGATTCTGCAACCCCCACCCTTCGGTCCGGCCCGCCGACCCACCGATCTAATGAACTGACAAGCGCGCGTATTGCACGACGATTGAATTTCCTAGGAATTTTTATATTTTCATGGTGAGAAAATCAGTAAACTACTTTTAAAGGGTACGAAAACCTTTGTTTTCTGATAGAGACATAATAATTAATAATCAACTAGTAACTATTCATGTAATATTACTAATATTATTAGGAATAAACAGTAAGAAGCTGTGTAGTTCATAACATAGTCCATAGTCGAGTTGGTTCAGTCCCTAGGGTAGGCAGGCCGAGTCTGTATGTATGAATCCGCGACCTAATATTGAGGTATTGTACCGTTCTTCTTAGTAGCAACTGCGTACGACGTAGGTGTTGTATAGTGCAATATTGTTCAGAGAGCTTTAGCTCTCTTGCGGCGGGCCGACCCTGTGGCCTGTATGGAAGTAGCGCGTTTGCGGCGTTTGTTTTATTTGTGGGAAGCACTCCGTTGACTGACTGGCAGTATATAGTATTCAGAAATATGTGATGGGGAAAGAACTTTTTGTGGAAATATAAGATTTTGAGGGCAATCATCGAGATTATAATTTCGGAATTGATCATTTTGAATAAGGTTCAAAAATAAAGTTTATATATTTATTTCCTATTCTCAAGATTATTCTTGGGTCGGCCTGGCCGACCCTGCCGACCCGGACGAGCCGTCACTGCTCGAAACCAATAATCTCCGACGCCAGAGAATTGATACTACCACGAGTGGGGTCCATAATCAATCTTGCTCCAATTTCGTTCCGGAATTTGCAGAGTCAACCACGACGAGGGCGAAACCGCATACTTCAGCCCGTCCCAATTACGCGATAAGGAAAGGGGTTGCCGGAAAACTGCTCGTTCCAGCGAGAAAAAATAAATGTAAAGTGTCGAGCATATACGGTGAAAAACCGTCGGGAAAAACGTGAAATATGGAAGCCATTCCGCGAGACTACCTGGCATGGCACTACTCCTGGCATGCCTATTTATGTCTCACGTTGGGACGAATTTTTTTATACCATTGTCGTCGGTTATCAATGTCGGTTTTCGCGTTATGTTCGCGGCGGGTGGCATGGAGGAATTCTCTGATTTTTTCTACCTGGCAGCTGTCGAAAAACAAAACCATTTTGATCTCTCACACTGCCGATTTCCACCGAAAGTCCAATCCCATGTAACATATCTGAATTTCCTACCCTGCAATAAAATAAAATGCACCGTTGCCAGACTACTCCATGGCTACCAACTTTGCAACGTGTATTGTCGGAACGTGGAACTATAGTCCATCCAAGAATTATTGACATCTCGGGCGGCTTTGGAAAATCGAAATTAAGTTGGTAATGCCCGTTCAGTTATATTTTGAGTTATAGAATTCAGGGTGGTGTTGGAAATAACACTGACATTTTGTTCTGTCATTAATGTTTCGAATGAATTTGGCAAATAATTGAACAAGTGAAATAAATATCTTTAGAATGAGGCTCTTGAATAGTGTACAGCTAATATTTGGAAAGGCTTTCCATAGCACATATAAAAAGAAATCAGAGAAGATTAGTCGAAATATATGGGATGTTGCTGACATAAAATCTTTCATTATGAACATGATGAGGGAATAACATTTGTGGTTGTTGAAACAACAGTAGGAATATTTACATTTCATATTTTACACCTTCATTGTTCACAAATATTGAAAGTTACAATGTCATATAAAATTCTTCATATATTAAATAAATCCATGCGTTAGGTTTTGTTTCTGTCTTGATGTCTATTACAATTTTCCCAATCCATTCAGTTTGCAGGTAATCGTATGTGATAATTGGAAACATTTTCATGTTCAGATTGCCGTACTTTAAAAAAATTCAAAGATATTTTACATATCTTTGAAAAAATATCATTTAATTTTCAGGTTATATCTATATTTTTTATTGCTATGATAAAAGCACAGAAAACTTTTAGTTACTTTTTTGTAACTAGAAATAAAGCTGCGACTGGACTTCCAAAGCCTGCTCTGATGTCAATAATTCTTGGATGGACTATACGTTGAATGAACTTATTTGATATTATTTTATAATTCTATGAATGATGAATATTACTACGACTTCAAGCAATACTTCAGGCAATTCGCATCTTTATAAATAGGAGATTTTAATCATATCCACCATGAAGTAAACTTGTTCTTCTATGACCATCGAAGAAATACGATTCTGTGGGAGGAAAACTAACCTCCGAAATGACAACGAATGGAAGGGCCTCTTTAACTTCACTTTCACTCTACTGCTGTTGTCTGTTTTCACTTTCATTCTGGTTCACAATAGTGTTCCTTTGAAATGGAGTTCCTCTTCTAGGAATCCGCCATTTTAGTATATTTGAAAGACGCTTCTTTGTTATCTGGTATGTACACTGTCCCCATTTAAATAACTCTGTTTTATTTCACAGGATTTAATCTCATGTAAGCTTGTTCTATCTTATTATTGCATTTCTATCGATTATTGTGGAACTCTGTTCTACCACCAACCCATTTGGAATATTCTTATACTGTTCGTAAGGATACTGCACATTCAACTATTCACTCGACACTATGGTAGAGACATTTGGAGTTGTTACTTTTAGTATAATATTTTACGTACAAATATCACTGGTTTGGAGGCCTAGGATAAACTGTTTATATCGCCTGTGCCAAGGGAACATCGCCCACAACAGTGGCCAGTGAGACTTCCTCTGAGAGTTCTATAGACGAACGTCCTCAGTAAACCAAGCCTCGTCTTCGGGCCCTGGCGTACCCGATAAGTAAGCAGTGCTTTGAAGGTGCCATCGTTCATCAGTTCACAGGAAATATAGGGAGTTTATCGTCACTTCCAAACCAACGCGACTGCTAGGATCTCACACATAACACTTGGAAGGAAGGATTCTCACACTAGGAACTACAAGGATACTGCTTAGGAATTTCATTAATAATCAGGTGACACACTCTATATGCCTATAACCTTTGGATAACTTTGGATGTATTGGATTCTGCTTTTTATCACAATTGTGCCAGTAATAACCTTACCGGAGTATAGGAAGCTCCATATTGTACATATCACCAGTGCTCGTCTTATTGATAATTGTTCTATGGATTGTAAACATATCATCTGTATTGCTAGAAGGTTTTTGCTTTGAGTTTTCATTGATTCTCGTTCTTTTTTTCCTTCATATGGCGATGGTTCCTCGAACTATGGTGCTGGACGAATAAAGGCTCTTGTTCCATCTTTATGTCCAATCTTGTGTATTATTTATCTATTTTACCTGATTATTTCCCATCCTATATTTCACTAATCTGAGTTATTACGAATCTGAATTACTACGACATAACATAGAGTTCTACCAATCTAGACGATCACATCACAAGCCAAAAATATGAGTATAAAACCCCCTTTAACGTAAATCTACCCTCAGCCCTTCAGAGCAGGGTTGTCCCTTTTCTCTTTCCATAATGTTCATAGGATTTACAAACCTGGAATGATACAAGCTGACGAAAAACAAAACCATTTTGATCTCTCACACTGCCGATTTCCACCGAAAGTCCAATCCTACAACACCCATTTAATCAACCCGACTCCAAATCGTACGTATATTCATCACGTTCTCCCATTTTAAATCACGCGATATCAATTGAGAAACGTGAGCTGTCCCTGCTGAATCTTTCACGGCGTCGCATCGCGTCGAGAGACGTCGGGTCGCAGGGTTTTTCTGGCCCCTGCGAGGTTTAAAAACGTCAGGTCTGGGAAATTTTCGACCTTCGAACCTTGACGCTCTAGGGAGCAGGCCGAAAGACTTCCCATTCATGAAAAATGCATCATCCTGCCACCTGGGTGTCAGGAAAGGTCCTGCTGGCGGAACGAGCGTGGATTATGCTGGGCTGAACGTAAAAAAGGGGGGCAAATTGACGTTTTTACGAATGGAAATTTGCTGGAGATGGTTGAAGGATTGACGTAGTTCACTTGATATTAATTGTAGAGTCGAAATCGCGTTGAAACTATTTCTGGGTACTCCCAACGCTTCTGAACGCATTTTCCCTCGCATATCGACAAATTCCCAACATTCACGGAAGACTAATCAAATTACGACGTTATCGGATGAGAAAAGTGCCGTTTCGAGTAATTTACCCCCATATATCCACCTCTGACGGATATAATGTGTTAAACGTGTTGTTTGGAATCAAGGCCAACAAAATTATTCACGCCGGTCACCCCGAACGACCAGTACAAAGGGCGGCACGGCGCTATATCTGTCCGAACTCAAATATTATGACATAATATATCAACATTAAAATGTCGTAGACTGGACGGTAATTCGTCCAAATACGTGGTCGAGCTGGAAGAGCTTTGTGATCGGGTCGAAACAAAGCGCCGATACCTACCCCTACCTTGTAGTCATTAGGGATGATAGATTGGCGCGCGTCAATAAGGTACAAGTGACTCTTTTGTCGGTCCGCTTTCATAAATTTAACAATCGGCGGTGATGGAAATTGATTGGGCTTCGGTAACTACTGAATGCTTCGTTATTAAAACACGCCTCGCCGTCCGACAAAGAGCTAACGTTATTCATCGAGAGTATAGAACAATTGAACTTTTCAACTGCACGAGGGCCCTTCGATGTGTGGTTGTCGGTCGAATGCTGTTGACGGTTTCGGAAATTATACATATTCCGCTGGGGAAACTGATATCCATGATAATTTACCTGGTCGTCGTCTAACTGCACATTTAATTACACTAACGATTTTAGCAGCATGCTATCTATACTCCATTCACTTTTATAAAGTATCCCGGGAGGCCAAGTTTTAGGTTTATCAAGTTTTTTCCCCCTGAAAAAATCGCAGGTTGGCATTTGTGAATGCATTACGTCAATTAATAAATGTCGGAGACGTTGCCGGCGTTTGTTTTCCATTATTAATTATTAATTATCAAGCCTGGAAACTTAGAATGCCGAAGGTAGTTTCGAAAAAGCAGAGGTAAAGTATCAGGAAGTGCTATTTAGAATTGAAATCTGCGCATTCTAAAAGTAACCCTGATAATTTGGTATCGACAGTTCATGACCAGCTATCCAACATTTTCGACGTATAAGTGAGTGAAAACCAAGGTTTAATATTTTATATGAATAGATATTCAATTTTTAGCTGCACATAAACACAATTAGGAGGATTTTAAGTGAAAGAGACGACAAAGAATTTCCTACAATTGGGGTACCCAAAAAGACACTGATTGAAGACTTTATTTAGAAGAAAGATCTGCAACGACAAATTTGGAATTATAATTTGAAAAATGAACACTTTTCGATTGATAAACTACTCACTTTTGCGAAAGAACTGCCTTTTTCAACAGAACCCTCTATGCAGTGTGAAAGACCTAACATTTGGGTTTTCTAGTATTGCAAAAATGTCGAATACCCTCCTTATAAAACTAGTACTGTATCGATGATTTTCTACGATCAATGAGGTTCAACTGAATCAAACAAAATGAATTATATTATGGATAATATGGAAGAGGAAGTTGCTGCAAACCACCTAGATAGAAAAATAACCAATTGGGAAACTTTGGGAAAAGCTTTCTCTTTATGAGGGACATAAAGCTTCTTCGTAAACCTCAGGATCTCAAAAATAATTGCTTGGTGGACCAGATATGGTCGGAAGACCTTCGTTGTCAAGGACCAAATGTGGGTTATATACTATGTCCTGATGATTTTCTATCTCCTTTTCTGTTGCAGATTTCAAGATATTTTGTCAGTGTCAATCCAAAAGAAAGATGAAATGTTGTTCCTAAAGAAGATTCTGTCCGTTATGAATATGTCAGCCTATTCTTTGAAAAAAATTACAAAATCTCTATACTTATTCAGAGGTTTTCATCTTTGTGCTCATGTATCATAGGTAAAAATATATGGCGTCCTGTTCAAATCTGTTTTCCTAAAACTGTAATTGCTTCGAACATGCCATATTGTTTGATACATTAAAAAATCTAATGCTCTTTCTCAAAAAGAAACATATACATGTAACGATGTTAGATATTATTGTTTTGTGATGGAAAATTGTTGAAGTTTTTTTTTATTATATATCAAAACCAATTTCTTCATTGTGTTACCGTTTTCTCAAGTTTTGTATCCAATCATTATATGCCAGTTGATATGATAATTAAATTTAAGACGTTTAACACCCACCTGGAGATTGAATATTTGAACTGACTTCGAAGTATGTCCATAAAACATAATTCCATATCTTGC
Source organism: Adalia decempunctata (assembly GCA_951802165.1). Classification (NCBI taxonomy): domain Eukaryota; kingdom Metazoa; phylum Arthropoda; class Insecta; order Coleoptera; family Coccinellidae; genus Adalia; species Adalia decempunctata. The sequence goes on from OX637705.1 coordinate 787,008, forward strand.
TTTCGACTCGAATACTGTATGATAGATGGTTTTTATGCAGAATTTATCCAGATATCTTGTCATTACACCCAAAGATAACAGAATGAAGCTAAGGTGCATCCCAGTTTAGAAATACGTTCTTCTTGATTCGGTTTACCTATCATTCACATAGATTCTCACGAACTTTGTAAATGGAGTTAGTTCTCTTAAGGTTTAACAGTGACTCAGGTTTCGTAGTACCACTACATTTTCATACTGGAGTATTTTAAGGGGTGCAAAAAGGTATTTCAATTTCTTCTGTAGGCTTATTTTTTGGAAAGTGGGGAATTCCAGTGTTCGTTTATAAGTTTTTCTGTAGGGTTATGCGAATACTTTTATTATTTTTTCAAATGAACTATCACAAAGTAACGGACTATTTTGTCCATTATTTTTCAGTAAAATTTCAGCACTCGGTTCTTGATTTCCGTACAAGAAAATAGCATAACTGAATCTCCCAACCAGGTTTATATACGTGAAATATTTCCAGTATTTAGATGAAAAAAGTGTCTTCAACATTCGCCAGGTCTTTGGAATTATTGAATTCACATAATATTTTCTCGAATTCATTATTTTTCCAAGGTGAATAAACATTTTGATAAATACGTAATTACTACGACATAAATGTAGAAACGGCAACGTTTCTTGTTCAACTGACGGAAGAATGACCATAACCTAACATTTTCAAAATATACACGGTGAAATGTGTCAGAATTCCATGGCCAACCGGTATACTTTATAAAAGTGAATGGAGTATAGTTGTTTTATTAGGACTACGCCAGTAATAACTCTACCGAAATACGTACGGGGATATATTGAAAAATTTCAATGTCAAAATATTTTATTACTCAACATATTCTACTCTTGATTGAATACATTTGTTACAGCGAACCTGCAACGTCTCTAGACCTTTAAAAAAATGTTTCTTCTTGCTCTGCCAACCAGTCCTCCACAGCTTTTATTTCCTCCTCGTTGGAAAAAAATTTACGACCTTTCAAACTTTTTTTCAGTTGAGGAAAAGATGATAGTCGGACGGAGCCAAATCTGGTGAATAAGAGGGGTGTTCTAGTAATTCTCACCCTAAATCACGTACTGGGGCGTTGTCCTGTAAAAACAAAATACCTTTGGATAGCTTTCCACGTCTTTTCTCTTTAATTTTTTCCCGTAGAGTGGTCAGTAATGTCGAATAGTAATCCCCAGTTATTGTTTTACCCTTATCCAAAAAATCAATCATGATTACTCCATGGCAATCCCAAGAACTGAAGCAAGAACTTTTCCAGCAGATTTTTGGACACGAAACTTCTTAGGTCTTGGAGAACCAGAGTGTCGCCATTCCATCGATTGTTGCTTTGTTTCTGGATCGTAAAAATGTCTCATCCATAGTAACAATTCGGTTTAAGAAGCCTACATCGTTTTCAAATCGAGCACAGATCGAACGCGATGCTTCTACCTTTGCACGCTTTTGGTCAACATTCAAACATTTGGGGATCCATTTTGAAGAAATTCTTCTCATGTCCAAATTGACGTGAACTATATGATAAACGCGTTCATATAAAATCTTCAGTGCTTCAGATATCCCAATTCGACGGTCTGATAAAATCATGTCATGAACTGCATCGATATTTTCGGGGACTGACACAGAAACTGGCCTTCCCGATCGGTCATCATCTTCAATGGAAAATTTACCTCTTTTGAAGCTTGCAGTCCAATTTTTCACGGTCGCATACGAAGGACATTGATCACCAAGGGTATTAAGCATATCTTCGTAAATCTACTTACCTCTTAGCCCTTTTAAATACAGGTACTCGATGATGGCTCGATACTCCAATTTTTCGATTTTTACAATTCCGGTGAACATCTTTTTTTTCAATTTATTGCGTAACTCTGGTTTACTTTTTTGACGTCGAACTCTACACTGACACTTCTAATAAGTTATTGTTCGTTGATATGGTATCGCAATATTTTGTTTATGCATGGAACTGGTCTAGGCTAACTAAATATGAATCAATACATCCTTGTATGTTATTGAAATCTGATCCAGGGGTTGAAGAACTCATCTGCAGCGTAAAGCCAAGGGATCAACTACCTAGTGGTCTCGACCACTTATAGACCATAACAAGTTCACATTTTAAATGACGCTTCAGCTCTTTCGATGTAGGCTAGGTTCTGCCATTCTTATCTCGATGTTGAAGCTTTGGTTCAATTGTGTTCCACAAAAACCAGGGCAGGGGAATCATTAGAATCATTATATGCTTTTACATCGTCGATCGATCTCATCTTGAGCACGAAAAGCCCTTCGAACGTTTCGAAATGAGCAATCAGGCTGAAAACTCAGTCGATATCTCCCGATTGTCACGAAGAATTTCCATAGAAATGATCCCCTTCCCTCCCGCACCCCATTCCAATAATACAGCCGGATGAGCAAATACAGATAGGGACCGGTCGACGAGTTACAAATGCCCCCCTCCAGTTCAGCTGGGTCCATACAGAATATTCATCCGGGCCCCCACGCCTGATTAGACCGATCCATATTTTGGGATGTAGACGATTTTTTTGTCGCCCGAAAACCCGTTTATCTTCGTCGACTGATTGAGACCGCGGTTCCGAGTTTGGAAATCCGGCGATATTGCTTTGTTTCGCGGCGGTTGATTGAGAGGGGGGAGGGAAAGAAAAAAATTGGATTTCGGCGAATTTGCGGGAAGGTCCTTATCCTTCAGTTCACGCTCGCGAAATGGAAGAGAAGGACAGCTTTTGTTATCTGCCAAAGAAAATTAAAACCAGTCGAAATTATCACCCAGTCCATTATTGATATTTGGTAAAGACATGTAATGGTTAGATTGGATTCGGAGCTATCTATGCTACGATCAAGGTCATTGGTATGTTTAGAACTCTACTCGAGATCCTTCATGGTAGTGTAGTATTCATGAACAACCTGTGTATTTCGTACGTGAGATGAGAAGGACTTAGAAGTATGACCTAACACGCAAAGCCAGATCTGTAAGGTCATCAACAATGTCATTTATGTTTATCAGTTATGATGTTATTCAAACAAGTAAACTTCATAAAGAATATACAGGGTGAGTCTTTGACTTGTACATATATTCTAACTGTAGATTCTTGATGCTAAAGGAAACCTTTTCTTTCATTTTTCATTTTTCCGTATTCGGCTCTGTTAAAGAGATATAGCCATTTGAAAAAAATAATGCTGAATACGTGCCTGACATTATTCTTTACAAACACCTCAAAGTTCATATTTTTCGATTGAAATTGATGTGATTATTAGATATTCTGGGTGATACATTTAAAAAATACTCAAGCACAAACCTTTTTTGAATAAGAATGTTATAAACACGATATTTCCTAACAAAACACTTAGTTCTGTCCGATCATTTCGGCAATTTAGAAGCTATATTTTTCACACCAAAATAAGTTCCTTCTTCGATTGTCCTGAAGATTAGTTTATAGACACTAATAATTTGTTCATATTTCCTCGATATTCTAAAACGATCTCATAAAAATTGGTTTCTCACTAACCTATCCCAACTCCATTAACCAAAGTCATATGTTTCGGTGTCAATGAGCTAACCATACTCATCCTCTGTGATATTCAATTCACCCACAGAAGTCTAGAGAAGACGCTGCCAGAATGCCGATTTTCTCTTCAAACAATGCGAACTCAAGAAAGCAGTACGTCCCCTATCGTTAGCGGATGAACTATCACAATCGCTAAAGGCGTCTAGGCGTTGCTCTTTAAAAATGCCAAACGAGTAGTTCTTAATTTCAGTCGTCACGGCCCACTCTTCCCTTCAGAAGGCCGTGAATGTAGCCGCCACGCAAGTTAAAGACAAACCGTTGTTCTGTGCTCCAACCAGTCCAAACTAAAACGTTAGGCAGTGATCCCATACACGGCATAAACGAATGTTACGCTTTATTTATATACAGAGAATGATGCAAACAGGTGATGATTATGTAAATGACTTTCAGTGAATTGATGTAATAGTAGTGTCGTTCTGGTGTCGAGTTATATTGTTTCGATAGATATTTTGCTGAAGGACCGGTAACAATGAATTTTAAATAGAAACTGCCTATAAAATGTATAATTCCATGCTTCTTAGAATTCAATTTTATGTCCCACAAATGTGGAATTTTATTATTACATATCTCTACATCAAACGTTTTTTCATCATAGAGATTTTAGTCTTGACAAAGTTGATAAACATTCTGACAACGTTGGTAACTTGTTGAGAGACCAGAGAAGAATAATATTCGATGAGATTCAACTCAGGACAGCATTCAGATATTTCTTGAAATTCATGATTTTTTTTTCTAATTTAATCTTATACAATCAGGAATAACTTGAGAACGACGCGTTTTATTGAAAAAATATAAGAATACTTTTGTTTTCTAAAACAATTAATTCTTTCGAAAACGTGAACCGTTCATCTTTTTCAAGTAGTTTTATATTATTTTTGCGTGAATTTATAAGTCGACTATACTGTAACGTTTTCACCAGGAGGAATATGAAATAAGTTTCAATTGAGGAATATGCACCATGAATAGAGTAAACAATCAACCAAAATTCAGTTCATTCGAAATATCGGTTCCGAATATATGGAAAGAATAGTGTTAATTTCATGAATTTTTGACACCCTGTATCTTCCAAACGAAACCGAATTTTGAAGAATGGTATGGGAAAAAAGTGTTTCTTTTGATGGAAGAAATCTACAGTTAAAATATATGTACAATTCAAAGACTCACCCTGTATAATAATTGGCAAGGGACATTCATGCAGAAGAGTCTATTGATTGTTAAGGTGCAGACACATTGTTATCACGTCACGTCACATCACGTCATCTTCCCAAAATGTGCAACCACGATAGTGCATGGAACTTAGACCATAGGAAGAGAGACACACCTTTCAATAATAAATAGTGAAGCCAAATCATCAGAACTAAACTGGGTGATTATACTACTACGGAATCAAAATGTAGTAAAAATTTTTGCAATATTGTATCTGATGTCACGTTATAGCACTGAAACATAGACAACTTAAGTTGTTGTCTATGCACTGAAAGCACGCAAGATCTATATTCCGCAAATTTACATTTTCTGTATGCACGTGATTTTACGTCTTATATTATGTGAAATGTCATTCTGACATACATTTGAAACCGATTTGGGTGCTCATTCAATAATTCTTGAATCAATTGATGGAATTCCCCCACTTCCTCTGTTCGTTGATTCATTTGGTAAATCGAATACCTTCTATGAGAATCACCAGCAACTGTAAAAGCAGCTATATTTTCCATGTCTTCTTGCCCATTTCTCGCGTGAGCTCACATGACGTGACAACAGTTTGTATGCACCTTTAGTCAACAGTAATTCAATTCAATGTGAGTTATCATCTGTGTTCAGTATGGTTAAGAAATAAACCCCATTGAAAAGTCTGCATCTTATTATTCACCATCCCTGAACTGTATAACGATTGACCGAACCTCCCTAGCCTGGTACATCACAGAAGGGAAAATGTGCAATCCAGTCGTTCGAACCAAAAGCAAAGAAAATCCCCTGGCTTATAAATGATAAATTGAATAGAACAGATTCAATGCAAGTTGACAATAGGCGCATTCGGTATTCCCTTTCGGAGACGGATCGGACACAGAACATCCAATAATTCGGATCTCTCTCTCTCTCTGGCTGAAAGAGAGGAGAGAGAGAGATCCGTATCTATTAGATGTTCTGTGTGCGTTTTCTCTCCGGATTGGTAATAACGAACGCAGTATATGATCAGTAGACAGCAAGGATCATAGACCTCTCTGATTCGAACGTTCTATGCTCGGATGTGAACGAGGAAGAGTGATGGACGATTCCCCAGAAGCAAATAACCTCTTCAAACCATTCGTCCTCCGTTTACAGCGTCGTACAACGGACGCCATTCATAAATTCTGTACAAACCAACTGGACTCGCTCCCGGACCGACGGTTGACCGTGAATTATCGCGTATTACATAGAGTTGGCCTCGCAAGTGTTGAACCCCATTTTTCACAATTTAAAATGCGATTTACACGAGACAGTGACCTGAAATACCACCGTCGTCTCTTCTCGTCCTTCCACCCTGAAAAATAGTCTCTGTAGAAGGAGAGGAAACGAATTAGACCTTCTCTCCACTATACAACAGTTATTGAGAAGCTGCCTTATCAGTAGCAAATCTGCCCAAATTTGTGATGAAGGTTGTTTGAACTTCACCCTAAGATTATTAAGGACTGAACGAGAATGAATTCGCTATCACAAAAACGCTTATATCTTTTGAACCACTGGACCGATTTCGAAATTAAAACCATTTTCGAATCATCCTCTAATTCTAATGAAAACTGTTTTTACAATAAATAAACCAAAACTATTTTTTACAAAATTCATGGATTTTTTCTGGAATTCTTTCCATCATGCTTCTTATAGTGTTCTCAGTCACTTTCTGGGATGCTATGTTCCACTTTTGCTTGAATTCCGCTAATGTTTTCGTTGATTCTTAGTCTTCTTCAATTCTCTTTTTACCAGGGCCCAATATCTTTCGATTGGCCTGAGTTCGGGGCAATTTGGTGGATTGGCCTCTTTGGGGACAAAAACCACCTCATTAGCTTCGTACCATTCCTTGGTGGCCTTGCTGTAGTGGCATGAAGCTAAATTTGGCCAAAAGATTGTTGACACATCGTGCTCACGTAAAAATGGTAAAAGTCGCTTCTTCAAGCATTCCTCGATGTATATCTTCGAGTCAACAGAGCCTTGGCCAACGAAAAATTTGCTCCTTTTTCCACAAGTGCAAATTGCTTGCCAAACCAGGAATTTTTTAGGAAACTTTGCTTGTTTCTTCACGCCAAACTGTTCGTCAACATTTCCACGAGATTCTGCAGTATAAAATTCCTGACCAGGAAGTTGCGAGAAATCAGCCAAGACATAGGTTTCGTCGTCCATCACGCAACAGGATAAATTTTTCAAGAAATCTTTGTTTAATTTCTTTGCTCTTGATTTCGCTGCTTGATTTTTCACAGCGTTCCTGTCTGGCACTTTTTGCACTTTGTATGTTCTAAGCCCACAACTCAACTGGATTTTCTGAACGGTTGACTGCCAACAACCCACTATTTGGGCCACTTTCCGTCCTGAAAGGTTAGGATTCTTCTGGAAAAGGCTGATGGCTTTCTTCACTTTTTTGGGCTATGAAACCCTTTTTCCTCCCGGTTCCTTCCTTGCGGTTAGTTGTAAGATCTTGGTTGAAGCGCTTAACAACTCTTGATACCGTTTCCGGACGAACGCGAGCCTCTTTTGCGATTCTTTTGAAGCTCCATTTTTGATTATTTTGAAAAAGTTTCACTATAAATTCTCGTGTTTTCACTCCGCTCGACATTTTGCGACAGAGAATTGGAATGTCTATGAAGGAAATGTTCCACATGTTTCTGACGTTCATCACAAAGCTAACTATGATCGAATTTTGATTTTTTCTCGATTGGTTCAAGAGATATAGGCGTTTTTATGATAGCGAATTTATTCTCGTTGAGTCCTTACGAAATATTCACTCATTTTTATTGCACTTCTTTCAATACTTTTCCCCGAAGAATCACAAAGATATCCAATCCTTGACAGGTTTCCGATAACGTGTCACTTGGAAGCTTTCCTATTTTTCCGCAGATAATCTCGTCAGATGTGACGGATTACTTGTACCGAAGGAAACAAAATAGGGTGCATTCGTCCGGAACGGGTAATAAATATTCTAGGAACGGTTCCTCTCACCGACTGGAATAAATCAAAATGAAGAGCGGTGTAATATTTCAATTTAAAAGTACATACGAGAAACGACGTCCGACAATAACTCATGTCGGCTGTCTTATATTGCCACTCTACCTGGATGTGGACACGACAATTTTCAATCTGGGTTGTACCTATACGACGACAAAATGTATTTTGGCAGAGGAAATATAAGTTCATCTACTCCTATAGAAGTTTAGAACAATATATCCATTATTCAACTGTAATAGTCTCTATGAACCAATAGCGTGAGGTAATAATAACTCACTCTATCATAATACAAATAGGAAAAATTAAATTAGGAAATGAATAAGGAAGTCGAATCGTTTGGGAACTTTTTTCAGACATCCAGGTAACGTTCTCGCCATCCATTTCTACATTTTCCATTAAAAGTGACACTTTTAATGACAGCAAACGATGTTAAAATTGATTGTTCACGTGGAAGCGTGTTACAAATATTTTTAACATTAGTGTTAAGAATATTTTGAGCACTCCATTTTCTTATGATGAAATCAGATGAAAAAAAATCAGCAATTGCAATTTTTTTTTATCAATATTTAACAATCATTACTTATGAACATTAATATTAATCGTAAAACTAGAAAAATTACTAACATTAATGCCCTGTGACGTTAGGGAGCTTCGCAACACATTATTAGAATCCTCAGCATCATCACTTGTTGAAACCGGAAGTACAATATTGGATGATGATGATCCAAAATCTGTTGAGATTGGGAGAATTTTTTCAGCAATGACATTTCTATATGCAATGGAATGATCAACATAGCCCTCGGCTACCGTCGTAGACTGCCATACACCATGTTTTTTTATATCCGTAATATTTGCTCCTGATTCTGCTAGCAATGAAGCGGAGGATCTTCGAAAACAGTGTCCTGTATATTGCTTTGGTTCTGGAAGTTTGAGGAATTCGGCAACAATAAATGTAATTTTCCCAAATGTACTAGGGGAGAGGGGGGGACATTGGGACGCTACAAGAATAATTAGCTGTATAAAGCTTGGCTTTCAATATATCGATCAAATAATTTTATGTCGTTGACATTGATGAGTGAACTGTCGATCACCATAGGGTTAGCGCTTATCCACTGATAGATTAATAAGATTTTCATATTTTCCCAAGTATCCCGTATTGTCCCGATGTGCCCCTTGGCTGGGGTAGATTGGGACAGTGTAGGGGCAGATGTGGACAGAAACAAATTTTTCTATTTAAAAAGTATCAATCACATTCATTTGGTGAATAAAGAGGGTACCATCTATCATTAATCGTATAAACAGTAAAAAAAAATAAAAAATACATTTAAATCAATATTTTTATTCAGATGACATTATAGGCAAGTAAGTCATCTTGAAACCGCTTTATTGAACTCGACCTTGCAGTTGTTTCAGACGTTTTTGGCTTAGGTATTTCTAGTTCTACTTGTTCCAATTCTATTAGGTCCTCATCAGGTACTTGGGATATGGTTAATCCAGTTCCTTTCTTTCTGAAAAAATGTATCGAATATTTGCCGTCGACTATTTTTTCCACTTCTCCAACATAATATTTTTGGATTTTCTTTGTGCAATACTTAACTACTTTTCACGGTCCAATTCACTTAAATGGTCAGATTCATCATCAGCATAGGTCACTTTCTCCCCGGAATCATCTGAATCATTCGCTTGCTGCTCTACATTATAAAACAGGTTATGTTTTATTTGCTTCTTCTTTTGCTTGGCTATTTTTTCTTTTTCTAGCCTTTCTTTTTTTATGTTTTCCTTCGATATAGCAGAACGATTGTAAGTTCTCACCATGTTAATTCCTGAAAAAAAATTAAGTCAATTCCACTCTGGGGCAGATTGGGACAGTGTCCATATGTGCCCCCCTCAAAATTACTGTGGGGATATATACATAACTAAAATGAACAATAACAATACAAGCAAATACAGACATAGCCAACATGAACAAGTCCACTTACCTTTAGAATTTCAACTGAGGTAATTCTAGTATCCACTTGCAAAATATTCGATCTTGACCGATTTCTGAGTTATTCATCACAACGGATACGTGCACGTTACGAACTGTAACTAGCTACTGAGTAGCTAGACGCAGTCGAAACTTTTCTAAAATAAAATGGGTACTTAGTGCACTCTAACAATGATTAGTACAATTAAACTGTACGTTTACTGGCACTAAAATTTGAAATGTCCATATGTGCCCCGCGTCCCAATGTCCCCCCCTCTCCCTATTGATACCAACTGGATTGGCACTTGGCAGTGCATTTATTATTCATGTATTTCAGGAAAAAACGACGATGTTTGATGACAGAAGGGCGCAGTGCAAAGTACTTATGAAAATAGTCAACATACTTCCCAATAATACTGAAAGAACGACTGACTTTCGTTTTTGTGTTTGGAAGTTGTATAGCCAATGATTTATTTTTTATTTCGATGTCTTCCACTGATAAATTACACAATTCTTCACGCCGACAGGCTCCAAATAATCCGAAAATAGTTGCAACCTTAACCATCAAGTATTCCTCATCTGGTGCCACATTTATAAACTTTTCAACTTGTTCACGAGTGAGAATTTTCGATTTTTTGAGACGATATCCTTCACTTTTCCGTTTTAAATATGCTATTACCTTAAAATATTCACTAACATCCACACCATTTTTAATGAGGGCGCTTGACTTTATCATTGAAAATTTGCTCCACAAAGTTGATGAACTCCATATTTTTTATTTTTCTTTTAAGTATGCCAGGAAAACAGGTTCAACGAAGATCCCTTCTACATTTTTCAATTTACACCAGGCCAGGAAAATGCAATATCGTACTACCGAACAGATTTTTTAGGTAGGAGTTCCAGATTTGCTCTTCTTGCAGACTCTTCAATATCCACAGGAACAACCAAATCGTCACTTTTATTATTAATTGAACTCTCGACAAACATATTGAGCAGTTAAAAACCCAAGACGAAAATTGGACTGGAACGAAATTCAAATGACAGCGTCTTTTCTCATTTGTTAGTAATCATAACGTTGGCAACGTTTGCCATTCACAACAACCTTTTGATTATTTGAATATGAAAATGCATTTTGAAGTTTATTGTCATTGCAAATTCGCCCATTTCATTATCAAAATAGGGCAGTTGTACAAAAAACATTGTATGGTATTTGTGTTCAAAGTGATTTTATTTTGTTCGTTAAATTGTTCAACTCGCTCCGCTCATTTCACAACCTTTTTCACTCACGAAATAACACTCATATCATAAATAACTATTTCATGAATTGTTCGCGTCTAGAAATTCGAGACACTCTCAAAGAGTCCTGAGAAAGAAATCGAGCATGTTTGAATTCATGAAACATGGCAGTAAGTGATACTTCCGCTCCTATTTTATTTAAAGATGTTTCTGCAGATACGCAGCATCCATAAACCCTGCGGAAGAAGTCGAACAGAAGGGCAGTGGCTCCCGCAGGGAAAACATCGCCGTGGGAATTGTTGTCCACTCGAGCGACCTTAAAAAGGTTCATGTTTCTTTTATACGTGTCAATTCTCCCGAATAGCCGCGGCGGTTACCGTTAAATCCTTTTTTTTCGGACCGAACCTCGTAAAATCGCCGAAATCGCGGGTTTTATGAGCGAAGTGAAACGTCGAGGTCTTCTGGGACTTCGGGACGTTGAAAACCAACTTGAAACTCGGCCAAATCAGGACGGGTCGAGCGGATTCTATCGATCCGCGTCGAAACGGAAGAGAAACTTCGGGAATCTGTTTGATAGAGTCGCGTCCGTACCGTATATATCTCCGGTATAGATTTATCCCGTCGCTTGGATGCGGAATCCTCTTACAAAGACACCCGGAGCAGCATCAGAGCCGGCCCGTCGCCAAGACCGCCATGATTAAGAAGAATCCAGAAGACAAAATCTGTGGAAATTGTAGTACAGAAAAGAGAAGACAATGTAGGAGGAAACAAGAGGAATACCGATAAAATTCAACATCGAAACCATCATTTTAGTCGTAGATATCCTACTTAGCGGGTACTCCCTTTCACGGTAGTTATTATAATTCACATTTTCCCACTAGTTTTTGGCCTCTAAACTCATCAAATTTATCGGCATCCTCTCTGATAAACATCACCGACTGAGGCTGTCAATTTTCCAATCAGAGAACGTTGATTCCTCAGGAAGAAAAATTTCATTAACATTCTTCACTGGAACATTCTTGAGGATAAACTTGAACTGTGTTCACTTGGACTGTCTTGAACCATGAATACATTGGGCCATCACACTCAACAGGTTGTGCTCCAAAAATATTCATAAAAATCTGCATTTATATATACATTTATAAAATGTACTGGCATCAAATCATATTCCTGGCTATGTGGTGGTGCACCATCGTGCTGATACCTTATATTTCTAACAATGTTGAGCTCTAAGTCATCAATGAAGTCAAAAGTGTTGTGCTCCAAAAAATGTTATACAAGTTGTAACATATCTGAATTTCCTACCCTGCAAATAAAATGCACCGTTGCCAGACTCCATGGCTTCCAACTTTGCAACGTCTATTGTCGAAACGTGGAACTACGTTGAAATAACTTATTTGATATTATTTTATAATTCTATGAATGATGAATATTAGTAGGTACGACTTTAATCAATACTTAAGGCAATTCGCATCTTTATAAATATAAATTTAATCATATCTAAGATCCACCATGAAGTAAACTTGTTCTTCTGTGACCATCGAAGAAATACGATTCTGTGGAAGTAAAACTAACCTCCGAAACGACAACGAATGGAAGGGCCTCTTTTTACTTCACTTTCACTCGGCTGCGGTCTGTTTTAACTTTCATATTCTGGTTCATAATAGTGTTCCTTTGAAATGGAGTTCCTCTTCTAGGAATCCGCCATTTTAGTATATTATAAAGACGCTTCCTTGTTATCTGGTATTTACTCTGTTTCATTTCACAGGATCTAATCTCATGTAAGCTTATTGTATCTTATTATTGCATTTCTATTGAATATTGTGGAACTCTATTCTGCTTCAAACCCATTTGGAATATTCTTATACTGTTCGTAAGGCCTACTGCACATTTAACTATTCACTCGACATTATGGTATACGCATTGGAGTTGTTGCTTTTAGTATATTTCACGTACAGGGGAAACATGGTTTGGAGGTCTAAAGTAAACTGTTTATATCGCATGTGCCTAAGGAAAACATCCTCCCTAGCATCGTGGAGGAGACTTGCCTCTGAGAGTTCTTTAGACGAACGTCCTCAGTAAAACAAGCCTTGGTCATTGGCCTTGGTGAGCCGGGCAAGTATCCTAGGCCGGATTGCTTCGCCCCGGGTCCACCGTTTATCAGTCAATAGGAAATCTAAAGAGTTTATTGTCCACTTCCAAACCAACGCGAATAAAATCACACACACACACCTGGAAGGAAGGGTTCTTACACATGGAACTGTAAAAGCTCTGCGCAACAATAAAGTGACACACTCCATATGCCTATAACCTTTGGATGTATTGGATTCGGCTTTTTATCACAATTGTGCCAGTAATAACCTTACCGGAGTATAGGAAGCTCCATATTGTACATATCACCAGTGCTCGTCTTATTAATAATTGTTCTATGGATTGTAAACATATCATCAGCAATGCTAGAAGGTTTTTTGCTTTGAGTTTCAATAGATTCTCGTTCGTTTTTCCTTCATAGGCTATGGTTCCCCGAACTATGGCGCTGGACGAATAAAGGGCTCTTGTTCCACCTTTATGTCCAATCTAGTGTATTATTTATCTATTTTACCTCATTATTTCCCATCCTTTATTTCACTAATGTGCGTTATTACGAATCTGAATTACTACGACATAACATAGAGTTCTACCAATCTAGACGATCACATCACAAGCCAAAAATATGAGTATAAAACCCCCTTTAACGTAATTCTACCCTCAGCTCTTCAGAGCAGGGTTGCCCCTTTTCTCTTTTTCATAATGTTCCTAGGATTTACAAACCTGGAATGTTACAAAGTCTGCATTTAAACAATCATTCATAACTTGTATTGGCATCAAATCATATTCCTGAGTCGTAAAAGAATGCATTGTTATTCAAAACGTACATCAAGTGTCAAATGAATAATTAAAATAACGTCAATTACCATATCAACCTGTCGGCCTACTAAATCAAAACATGAAAATAATTTTTCTCAAATGAAAATGAATTGGACCTATGTTTATAAAAAAACATGTTCAAAAGAAGCACAGCTACCTTTTGTCAAAGTTTGTCATAGATCTTGCAGAATTCCCTGTAGAGTAGGCCATTTTCCTAGATAACCTTCGATTCTACATTGAAAAAGATCACCGATCACCAGAGTTACCCTCGCGGTTGAGGAAGGAACACGGTCCAGAGATATCGAGATCAAAAACCCCGGAAGCCGATCTAAAACTTTCGAAATTATGCCCCGTTCTTTTCGAACAATGAGCCCAGCAAAAGGTCGACCCCATTCGTGTCCTCCGGAATGCAATATCAAAGCGGATCTCTTCCTCTCTCTAAACTCGATGGAGCGAAATTTCAGAGGATCCGAAAATTGTCTTCTCTCGAGCGAAAGGCCGGACAATTTTTCCCTCGTCGATCGGCCTTTGGAGGACGCTCCGCATATTTTACATACCGGAAACGGGGATTTATATTAGCTGGCGAACATGTCCCCCCTTTGTGATTCTTAACGAAGCCTCAACAGAAATAGTTGAAGGAATTAAGCGTTATTTTCTACCGACGAAGAGGAAGTGTTTTAATTGGACATATATGGACATGTCGTGAAGGATTATTTTACAGAAAAAGGTATAGGTTCGGAGGCAACCTGGACGAAAGCTTCCGGGGAAAGCTTTGCATTTCGATCATTAGGAGTTTTTATGCCCGATTGCAAATTGGCGGAAGCGACGGTTTCATTATAGATACATACTACGAGGATGTATTGATATCTAGTTAGTTTAATAACTTATTAGAAGTGTCAGTGTAGAGTTCGACTTCGAAAAAGTGAACCAGAGTTACGCAGTTAATTGAAAAAAAAGATGTCCACCGAAATTGTAAAAATCGAAAAATTGGAGTACCGAGCCATCATCAAGTACCTGTATTTAAAAGGGTTAAGAGGTAAGCAGATTTAAGAAGATATGCTCAATACCCTTGGTGATCAATGTCCTTCGTATGCTACCGTGAAAAATTGGACTGCAAGCTTCAAAAGATCTAAATTTTCCATTGAAGATGATGACCGATCGGGAAGGCCAGTTTCTGTGTCAGTCCCCGAAAATATCGATGCAGTTCATGACATGATTTTATCAGACCGTCGAATTGGGCTAGAACGGATATCTGAAGCACTGAAGATTTTATACGAACGCGTTCATCATAAAGTTCACGTCAATTTGGACATGAGAAAAATTTCTGCGAAATGGATTTGAATGTTGACCAAAAGCGTGCAAGGGTAGAAGCATCGCGTTCGATCTGTGTTCGATTTGAAAACGATGTAGACTTCTTAAACCGAATTGATACTATGGATGAGACTTGAGTACATTTCTACGATCCAGAAACAAAGCAAAAATCGATGGAATGGCGACACTCTGGTTCACCAAGACCCAAGAAGTTTCGTGTCCAAAAATCTGCTGGAAAAGGTTTTGCTTCAGTTTTTTGGGATTGCCATGGAGTAATCATGATTGATTTTGAGATAAGGGTAGAACAATAACTGGAGATTACTATTCGACATTACTCTACGGGAAAAAAATTAGAGCGAAAAGACGCGGAAAGCTATCCAAAGATATTTTGTTTTTACAGGACAACGCCCCAGTACACAAATCTCATGTTGCCTTGCAAAAAATTTGTAATTTAGGGTTAGAATTACTAGAACACCCCCCTTATTCACCAGATTTGGCTCCGTCCGACTATCTTCTCTTTTCTCAACTGAAAAAAAGTTTAAGAGGACGTAAAATTTCTTCCAACGAGGAGGTAATAAAAGCTGTGGAGGACTGGTTTGCAGAGCACGAAGAAACATTTTTTTTTAAAGGTCTAGAGAAGTTGCAGGTTCGCTGTGATAAATGTATTCAATTAAGAGGAGAATATGTTGAGCAATAAAATATTTTGACATTGAAATTTTGTTTGGTTCTTTAGTAGGCTAAGAATTTTTCAATATATCCTCGTATATGGACATGTCGTAATGAATCATTTTACAGAAGAATGTATACCTTCGGAAGCAACCTTCGCAAAAGCTTGCGCTGGAGCTTTTGCATTTCAATTCAATGTGGATCTTTGAGCAATCACTGTTTATTATATTAGGTTGCAAATTGGCGGAAGCGAAGCATTACGAGGATGTATTGATATCTAGTTGGCCTAGAGACCAGTTCCATGCAAAAACAAAATATTGCGATATCATATCAACGAACAATAACTTATCAGAAGTGTCAGTGTAAGGTTCGACGTCAAAAAGTGAACCAGAGTTACGTAATGAATTAAAAAAAAAAGATGTTCACCGAAATGTAATAATCGAAAAATTGGAGTATCGAGCCATCATCAAGTACCTGTATTTAAAAGGGTTAAGAGGTAAGCAGATTTACGAAGATTTACGAAGATATGCTCAATACCCTTGGTGATCGATGTCCTTCGTATGCGACCGTGAAAAATTGGACTGCAAGCTTCAAAAGAGGTAAATTTTCCATTGAAGATGATGACCGATCGGGAAGGCCAGTTTCTGTGTCAGTCCCCGAAAATATCGATGCAGTTCATGACATGATTTTATCAGACCGTCGAATTGGGCTAAAACGGATATCTGAAGCACAGAAGATTTCATACGAACGCGTTCATCATATAGTTCACGTCAATTCTGACATGAGAAAAATTTGTGCATAATGGATCCCCAAATGTTTGAATGTTGACCAAAAGCGTGCAAGGGTAGAAGCATCGCGTTCGATCTGTGCTCGATTTGAAAACGACGTAGACTTCTTAAACCGAATTGTTACTATGGATGAGACTTGGGTACATTTCTACGATCCAGAAACAAAGCAACAATCGATGGAATGGCGACATTCTGGATCTCCAAGACCTGAGAAGTTTCGTGTCCAAAAATCTGCTGGAAAAGTTCTTGCTTCAGTTTTTTGGGATTGCCACGGAGTAATCATGATTGATTTTGGGATAAGGGTAGAACAATAACTGCAGATTACTATTCGACATTACTGACCACTCTACGGGCAAAATTAAAGAGAAAAGACGCGGAAAGCTATCCAAAGGTATTTTGTATTTACAGGACAACGCCCCAGTACACAAATCTCATGTTGCCATGCAAAAAATTCGTGATTTAGGGTTAGAGTTACTAGAACACCCCTCTTATTCACTAGATTTGGCTCCGTCCGACTATCATCTCTTTCCTCAACTGAAAAAAATTCAAAAGGTCGTAAAATTTCTTACAACGAAGAGGTAATAAAAGCTGTGGAGGACTGGTTTGCAGAGCAAGAAGAAACATTTTTTTTTTGAAAGGTCTAGAGACGTTGCAGGTTCGCTGTAATAAATGTATTCAATTAAGAGGAGAATATGTTGAGTATAATAAAATATTTTGACATTGAAATTTTGTTTGGTTCTTCAGTAGGCTGAGAATTTTTCAATATATCCTCGTATATGGATATGTCGTAAGATATTCTCTCTATGTCAGTCAAATTTTGTGAAATTCAATGAAAAATTCAAATTATAGGTCCTAGTGACTTTCATATTGTATTTTGGCAGTTGGTGTGAATGTTAAGAAATACGGAAATTGACATTTCAAAAACGACGTCTGCTGGAATTTGATAGGATCGGAAGTCATTGTTGACAACCAAAAAACCAAAAATGTAACTGAAAACGATGCTGTAATGAATGCATTACAGTAGGTACTGTTTTTAGAACTGTAATGAACTCATTACGATACTTAAATAGAGAAAGAATCATTTCACAGAAGAATGTATAGGTTCAGAAGCAACCTTCGCGAAAGCTTGCACTGGAGCTTTTGCATTTCAATTCAATGTTGATCTTTGAGCAATCACTGGTTATTATATTAGGTTGCAAATTGGCGGAAGCGACGGTTTCAATGTGCGAAGTTGCAAATTGGCGGAGGCGAAGGTTGTTTTAATTTTTTAAACGCGCAACGAATTAAAAATACGCATCCAGTGATTGAAGCAATAGGGAACACTTGTTGTAAAACAAACTCCCGAAGCTCTCATCGATGAAATCCGACAGGTTTGTGGCCCAGGGATAGGTTCACGACGGAATCTATAACGCTCCTCTAAGCTGTGATCACGCAGGCCAATCAGAGCGGGAAATGAGATTTTCCAAAGTCAAAGGAATACACGGGGTGGTTCGTTAAACCTACACGCAATCACGGGTAACGAGAAATATCGCGCCTTCTCATTTGCCCCGTTTTCGGGGTTGTGTCGAGCGCCATTGTTGATTTACTTCTTGTTTACAGGTTCACAGGGTGTGGTGGTTACGTGACGGCGAACGGATCCTGAGCAACGCCACCTCCGGCATCATAGTCAGCAACCAGACATTAGTGCTTCAGGTGGGTAGAATGTAAATCATATTTAATTTCGTTAGTTCCGGGCCGAGAGCGGAGTTTTACCGCGTCGCGGCGGGTCCGGGAGCCGTTTTTGCCCGACGCCGAATCGCATTACCCCGGGAGCAAATATAATTATGATCCCGCGAAAATGGCTCTGATTTTCTGTCTGTCGGAAAGTTTGACCCGGTTTTTATTCGGTCCATTCGTTTGCCTGTTTATACGTCGCAGGAATTTTTCATCGATATACATCAACTCTATTGGTTGATGAGTTTGAATAGACTAACAAAACTGCTCCACATAAGTTATGGATATTGACTTAAATTGCAAAAAAATATAGTTAAAATAAGATTTTTGTGATGAAAATTCATATCAATATGATTTCAAGTTGCAAATTAATTTTACCCTGTAGGTCTGCAGCGTATGGTTAAGAAAAATCAAGTAAATTACGAAATTTTATTCCCAGAGAATTCAAGCATTTTATGACTATCAATACAATGTATGGCCTCCATGGGCATCAATAAAAGCTTGACATCTTCTTTGCATACTACACACGAGGTTCTTGAACATTTCTTTAGGAATTTGGTTCCATAAACGGGGCAGAAGCTCTCTCAGATCATTTAAGGAATCTGGGGTAGGTTGATGATTATCTAATCTTCTTTGGAGTATATCCCATGCATGTTCTATGCAATTCAAATCTGGTGAGTGCGGAGGTATTGGTAAATGTGGAATACCAAGCTCCTCGCGCGCATTCTCAACTATGGCTGCACGGTGCGGTCTAGCGTTATCGTCTAGGAATTGAAAAGTTTCACCAATAGCATCGTGAAAATTTGGCACAACATTGTCAATGACATGCTCCCTATAGTGTAAGGCGGTCATATTTCCAGGACAAATGTGTAGATCTGTGCGCCCGTTGAAACATATCCCGGCCCATATCATAACACTATCCCCTCGGAATGGATGGACTTCTTGGACATAGCGACGATTACGAGGTATGCGTGGGATTGTTCATACCCTTATTCTTCGAGAATCTGAAAATCATCCATATCTGGATTCATCAGTGAAAAGGACACTACGCCATTGATCGTTCCAATTGATATGTTGCCTTGCCCATTCCAGTCTTTGACGCTTATGGTCACGTATTAATGGGACTCCTCTTAATGGACGTCTAGAACCTAGATTCACCTGTCTCAAACGTCGTCTGATGGTTTCGATGGAAACTTGGACCCCATCTTAAACAGTTTAAGGTAGTAGGTACATCATCCTGTGACTCTACTCGACTCGATTGCTGGCGTTCGCACACGGGAAATTACAAAATCATTCGCTACTCGACTAATCTACTGGCCTAGTCCGAACAAGCCCTTACTCTTGTGGAGCAAGATCTGGACAGCATCCACCAGTGGGGCCGATATTAGCTGCTTCCCCTAAACATCTCTAAATGCGTCGTGCTGCACATTGGCAATCAAAATCCTCAACACCATTACTTCGTCAGTGGGGTAGCTCTTTCGGGGGTTGATTCCCATTCAGACCTGGGCGTGTTGGTAACGAGCGACTTGAGTTGGTCCAAACATATTGCCTCCGTCTACAAACGAGCCAACACTTCCATCTACTTGCTGCGTAAAAATGAGTTTTTCCACTTCAATCAAGCTCTACACAACATATATCAGGCCGATTTTTGGAGTTCGCTGGACCGGTTTGGAGTGTCGATTTTGTGCGGGACCGTAATCTACTGGAGACGATGCAACGTAGCTCTTCGCGCATGTTTTTCGTTCGGCTGAGACCATCTTACGAAGAACGGCTTGTAATGTCTCGTCTGACAACCTTTGAACGAAGGAGACTTCGTGGTGACCTTATTTGGACTTTCAGAGCGTTGAACGGCTTCGTTGGTTGTGACTTGTCACACCTCTCCGCGCTAAACAATGACACCCGACTCCGTGGACATTGTCTCAAGTTGAGACAACAGAATTTCAGCGCGGTGGTGAGAAGAAATTTTTTGCCAAATCGAGTTTTTGGACAGTGGAACTCTTTGCCCCCTAGTGTTGTGATCTCCCCCACAGTGAACACTTTTAAGAATCGATACGATTTGATTTAAACTATTATTTGATTGGTGAACTGGTAGAGATTAGTAGTGGGAGCAGCTATTGTCATAATATGTTATTTTTTTTTCTTGGAATTGATTGTTTATTTTGATTAGAGTTTCTGTTGAAGTCTGTTCGCATTGTTATAATGTGTTTTTACATTGGATCATATAGGACCTTGTCCTCGATTCAGATCATTTTGTAATAATAATAATAATAATAATAATGCTGAGAACGGGAGACCGATGAAGAAGAATAATAATGTCTTCTCAAATTCATTGAGAAGGTAAACCCAGGGAAGCAATTTTCAGTAGTAGACGTAGATTAAGAAAATCCAATCAGATCTTCCAAGAGGAATACAGTTTTCGATTTACAAACGATGAAAAATCAGAAAATTTGGAAATTCGCGAAAAAAATCAGAAAATCTGAACATCTGAAGCATAGAAAATTTTTAGTGACTTTTTGTAACCAGAATTAAAGCTGCGACTGGATTTCCAAGGCCTGCTCTGATGTCAATAATTATTGGATGGACTATTTGAAGATCAAAATTGGAAGTTCTGATCTAGATTGCAGATTTATCCGCGCGCAGTCGATCACGTCGTCGGCGTAAATGAAGACAAAGTTGATTTTCGCCGCACCCTTTGTGGCTGGGGCGGCACGCCGCGACGCCGTTGTTACCGCCGTTATAATCGAATTTTTCGGAACGCATTGCCGTACGCCGGGGGTAACCCGTCGGGCTCTAATTCCGGAATCGATTGGCGGCGTACAGTCAATAAAGGCTGAGATTCGATTTTCGCAATCACATTACCCGGTTACGATGTAGAATTTGCGGCGAATATGTTTGTGTTTGCCGGGTTGTAATTCTGATATGTGTACGAATTGCCGGTGTACGTTGTTTGCGTATAGATCTTCTAGCTAGGGGCGTTCTCGTTGATTTGAGGCAAGATTTGTGTCCTCTGAAATGGCTACGTTCTCCTTTGACGTTATTAGTTTGTAGGAGTATAGAATAATATATACCTACTCCTAGTTAGTTCTCTTTGTAACGATCGTTAGGGGGCAATATCACCTTTTGAATCGTGGTAAATCTCCATTCAAGGGTGGTCTCTTTATTTCACGAGTAACTACCCTAATTTACGAGGTAGAGACTTGATTTTTTTAAATTGAAGTTGAAGAACGTCCCGAGGGCAAATAGTTTTCTTTTTTGATATTTAATTAGTTTTTCAATTAAAAAAAACAGGTTAATCGTTAGATCTGGGGTTATTGAATATGTTTTTCATTTTTCATGAGTACAAGCTTTATTTTCGAAATAATCATCATGAACATTTTTGTATTTTATAGAATATTAAATTTCCGAAGGCAAATAGTTACGATTTTTCCCAAAAAATGATGAATAACCGTCGAAAAAAAATCATTCAGTGTAGTTTCCAAAACGCTGAAGTTTAACCTGTTTTTTTCAATGGAAAAACTGATCAAATCGAACAAATCGCAACTATTTGCCCTCGGCAATTTAATCTTCTATAAACTACAAAAATTTTCATGATGATTATTCCAAAAATATAGCTTGTACTCATGAAAAACGAAAAACATATTCAATAACCCCAGATCTAACGATTAACCTGTTTTTTTTTTAATTGAAAAACTAATTAAATCGAAAAACAGAAAACTATTTGCCCTCGGGACGTTTTTCAACTTCAATTTAAAAAGAAATCAAGTCTCTAAGTCGTAAATTAGGGTAGTTACTCGTGAAATAAAGAGACCACTTTTTGAATGGAGATTTACCACGATTCAAAAGGTGATACTGCCCCTTAACGTAGAGACCTGTGCTGTGACTAAGACTAACGAAACGTACTTATTTGCGTCTTTCTGAAGAGTTTTCCAATAAAAAGTGTTATTTTGAATTCAAAGAAAAATGTCATTTTTCTTCAGATAAAAGATCGGAAGTTTATCTATACCTACTAATATGATAAAGAGGAAAGATTTGTATTTTTGTGTGTTTGATACGACTTGACTCAAAAACTACTGGACCGATTTCAGAAATTCTTTCACCCTTAGAAAGCTACATTATCCCTGAGTGACATAGGCTATACTTTTCACCCGAAAAAGTAAGGATACCTACTATAACAAAAAAACAGCCATAATCAGCTATTTTCACGTAAGCTGCAAAAACCGTACGATTTAAGGTGCATACAAATTGTTGTCACCTCATGTGAGCTCACGCGAGAATTTGGGAAGAAGATATCGAAAATATAGCTGCTGGTGATTCTCATAGAAGGGATTCTATTTACCAAATGAATCAACGAACAGAGGAAGTGGGGGAATTCCGTCAATTAATTCAAGAATTATTGAATGAGCACCCAGATCGGTTCCTACTCGTCAAATGTCAAAAACTTACAGCTGTGAAATCATTTAAAACTCCATAACAACTTGAATCGATCCAATAAAAATTAGTATGAGACATTTCGTCAATCTGGTCCCTTTTTTCTGAAGGGTTCTTTGCTTATGCTTCATGAATGTTCTTATTTTGAAATTAAGTCAGTTTATCAACGGCTTCGATTTAAAACGAGTTTTCTGAAAATGCCAAGACGTAAATTAGCAAACGCTGAGTCTAATAGGGCTATCGGAATGCTACAGGGTGGCCTCTCAGAATGTTGTAGCGGAAAGGCTCCAAGTCAGCCAAAGTGTGATATCTCGACTTTGGAATAGGTTCAGGAGGACAGGTTCCGTGTTGGAAAGAACAAGGCTTGGTGGGCGACGAAAAACAATACCTGCTCAGGATCGTTTTATCACCGTTTCGGC
The DNA here is from genome assembly GCA_951802165.1 of Adalia decempunctata. NCBI lineage: Eukaryota > Metazoa > Arthropoda > Insecta > Coleoptera > Coccinellidae > Adalia > Adalia decempunctata. The sequence goes on from OX637705.1 coordinate 810,245, forward strand.
GAGAAGAAACCCTACATCTACGTGTAGAATGCAACGGAATACTCTTCAAAATGCAGATGGGGTCCAAGTTTCCATCGAAACCATCAGACGACGTTTGAGAGGTGAATCTAGGTTCTAGATGTCCATTAAGAGGAGTTCCATTAACACGTGGCCATAAGCGTGAAAGACTGGAATGGACAAGGCAACATATCAATTGGAACGATCAATGGCGTAGTGTCCTTTGCACTGATGTATCCAGATATGGACGATTTTCAGATTCTCGAAGAATAAGGTTATGGACAATCCCACGCATACCCCGTAATCGTCGCTATGTCCAAGAAGTCCATCCATTCCGAGGGGTTAGTGTTATGGTATGAGCCGGGATATGTTTCAACGACGGGCGCACAGATCTACACATTTGTCCTGGGAATATGACCGCCTTACACTATAGCGAGCATGTCATTGACAATGTTTTGCCAAATTTTCACGCTGCTTTTGGTCAAACTTTTCAATTTCTAGACGATAACGCTAGACCACACCGTGCAGCCATAGTTGAGAATGCGCGCGAGGAGCTTGGTGTTCCACATTTACCAATACCTCCGCACTCACCAAATTTGAATTCTATAGAACCTGCATGGGATATGCTCCAAAGAAGATTAGATAATCATCAACTTACCCCAGAATCCTTAAATGATCTGAGAGAGCTGCTGCCCCGTTTATGGAACCAAATTCCTCAAAAAATGTTCAAGAACCTCGTGTGTAGTATGCAAAGAAGATGTCAAGCTGTTATTGATGCCCGTGAAGACCATACATTGGATTGATAGTCTTAAAATGCTTGAGTTCTCTAGGAATAAAATCTCGTTATTTTACTCGATTTTTCTTAACCAGCCTGTATACGCTGGAGACCTACAGCCTAAATTGATTTGCGACTTGAAATCATATTAATATGAATTTTCATCACAAAAATCTTATTTCAACTATATTTTCTTGCAATTTAAGTCAATATCCTTAACTCATGTGGAGCAGTTTAGATGGCTATTCAAAATAAAATCTTTTATTGAAAAACCCTTTATGTCTACGCCGTTAGCCTATTTCAGGAAGAGACAACTGTTGGTACTAGTCCAAGAAGGAGCTTCAATGACCTTCCTTCCAATTCTCTAAACTCCACTTGGCAGGAGTACCTACTACCTTTTCAAGAGGTGTCTTTTCTTCGCGCCCCACCCTGTATCATTGTTAAAATTTCTGACACAACGTAAAAGCGAATATAATATATTCGAGTAATTCGAAACGAAAAAAAATTCTTGCTCCAGCGGATACTTTTCCCATTAGTTTAATTGCTCCTTAAATAATCTGCGGCCGTTCCGCCATCTTGAAGAAATTTTTCCGGGACGTTTCCGGTCCCGACTCAATTAAACGAAAGCGACTTGTAAACTTCCGTCCACTATCCAATTCCCGGAAAGACAATTCCGATCCGCGAGCGAAAAAGTTGATACGATTTTCAATTAGTCCTTTTAGCAAATTGAAGCGAGCCCCAGGGAAATCTGGGATGGACCGAGGATGCTTGTCTGGAGATATCGCTCTCGTTATCCCGGACTCTTCGGTCGGCCTTTTTTCCAACTTATGGTAGCGGCTGTAACGTATGGAGCACTAAATCTGAATTATAAAAACATCATCTGGGAGGGAAACTACTTCATTATTTCGGCTCTGGGAAATCACGAAAACTCATTTTTGTACAACTGCCATTAAAAGTGACACTTTTAATGACAACAAACAATGTTAAAATTGATTGTTTACGTGGAAGCGTGTTGAAAATATTTGTTAAAATTTTCAGCTCTTCTTTTCTTATGATGAGATCAGATCAAAAAAATTCAGCAATTGCAAATTTTTATTATCAATATTTAACAATCATTACTTATAAACATTAATATTAATCGTAAAACTAGAACAATTACTAACATTAATGCCCTGTGACGTTAGGGAGCTTCGCAACACATTATTAGAATCCTCAGCACCATCAGTACTTCTAGAAACTGGAAATACAATATAAGATGATGATGATGATCCAAAATCTGTTGAGGTTGGGAGAATTTTTTCAGCATTTTATATGCAATGGAATGATCAATATAGCCCTCGGTTACCGTCTTAGACTTCCATCCACCATGTTTTTTCATATCCGTAATATTTGCTCCTGATTCTGCTAGCAATGAAGCGGAGGATCTTCGAAAACAGTGTCCTGTAAATTGCTTTGGTTCTGTCAGTTTGAGGAATTCGGAAACAATAGAAGGAATTTTCCCAAATGTATTGATACCAACTGGATTGGCAGTGCATTTATTATTCATGTATTTCAGGAAAAAACGACGATGTTGGATGACAGAAGGGCGCAGTGCAAAGTACTTCTGAAAATAGTCAACATACTCCCCAATAATACTGAAAGAACGACTGACTATCTTTTTTGTGTTTGGAAGTTGTATAACCAATGATTTATTATTGTTATTCGATGTCTTCCACTGATAAATTACACAATTCTTCACGCCGACAGGCTCCAAATAATCCGAAAATAGTTGCAACCTTAACCATCAAGTATTTCTCATCTGGTGCCTCATTTATAATTTTTTCAACTTGTTCACAAGTGAGAATTTTCGATTTTTCGGGACGATATCCTTCACTTTTCCGTTTTAAATATGCTATTACCTTAAAATATTTACCAATATCCACACCATTTTTAATAAGGGCGCTTGACTTTATCATTGAAAATTTGCTCCACAAAGTTGATGAACTCCATATTTTCGATTTTTCTTCTGAGTATGCCAGGAAAACAGGTTCACGGAAGTTCCCTTCTACATATTTCAATTTACACCAGGCCAGGAAGTTGTTATATGCAATATCGTACTGCTGAACAGATTTTTTAGGTAGGAGTTCCAGATTTGCTCTTCTTACAGACTCTTCAGTATCCCCAGGAACAACCAAATCGTCACTTTTATTAATAATTGGACTCTCGACAAACATATTAAGCAATTAAAAACCAAAGACGAAAATTGGACAGGAACGAAATTCAAATGACAGCGTCTTTTCTCATTTGTTAGTAATCATAACGTTGGCAACGTTTGCCATTCACAACAACCTTTTGATTATTTGAATATTAAGATGCATTTTGAAGTTTATTGTCATTGCAAATTCGCCCAGTTCATTATCAAAATAGGGCAGTTGTACCACAGAATACCTAACTACACAGAAGCGTCACTAAGCGTCGGCACTTTGATCTTCAAGGGGCAAATTTTCGTGACCTTCATTCTCTGTTAGGTAGTACATATGTCACTTTTGAGCGGATAATCACAGAATACCTAACTAATTTAGGGTATTCTGTGACATAATTATATACTTTATTTATAATTCTGTGGATCCAGCAGGAAGTTTAATTTTCACGTTGACATTTGTACTACCTAGCAAGGCACAAGCGTCATGAAATAAAGTTTTGGCGGGAAGGCGGAAAGACGCTTCTGTGTAGTTAGGTATTCTGTGGTTGTACAAAAAACATTGTATGGTATTTGTGTTAAAAGTGATTTTATTTTGTTCGTTAAATTGTTCAACTCGCTCCGCTCATTTCACAACCTTTTTCACTCACGAAATAAAACGTCACTTTTAACACTCATATCATAAATAACTATTGTATCTGTGCTATTAACCTTGTATCAACTAGAACTCCAGAAATTGGATAATGTGATATTGAGTTGATCATTTTCTCGGCAAACTTTGTGATTCCTCGCCTTGGTCCTCAGGGCGTCAGCCGCTTCAGCTCGGGCAGATACTGTTGCGAGGCAACGAACACAGAGGGCACTACCAAGAGCGGTCCCTTTCATCTGAAGGTGAAATTCGAGCCGATGTGTGGGGACGGAACAGGAAGGAAGGTTCTGGGGGCCGCCAAAGATGAGCCACTCCAAGTTGAATGCAAGGTAAGTGGAGCAAACGTTTTTAATCAGAGTCGGTTTAAATGTCGCCTCTTCCTTCTCGTCGAGATGGGACCCGGATTATTTTCACGCTTTCCCGAAGACGACGAGAAGGAAAAGGAGGTAAAAGGGAGAGAAAGTAGGCTGGGAGACGTCGAATATACAGCTCTGCTGATTCTTGGAACTGACCTTCTTCGGGGAATTTATTTTATTGGGTCGATCTAGGAAATGTCCCACTTTTATCGTTCGCAGGCTCCAGGGAAGGAACAGTAAAGTTGGTATCGAAAATACTGATAACTATTGATAATGATTAAATGATTTTTCTCGACAATTTAATGACTACCTCTATTGAATTACGAGGATGTATTGATATCCAGTTAGCCTAGACCAGTTTCATGCATAAACAAAATAGTGCGATACCATATCAACGAACAACTTGTGGACCCGGGACGAAGCAATCCGGCCTAGGATACTTGCCCGGCTCACCAAGGCCAATGACCAAGGCTTGTTTTACTGAGGATTTTCTTCTACAGAACTCTCAGAGGGAAGTCTCTTCCACGATGCTAGGGAGGATGTTTTCCTTAGGCACAGGCGATGTAAACAGTTTACCTTAGACCTCCAAACCATGTTTTCCCTGTACGTGAAATATTATACTAAAAGCAACAACCCCAATGCGTATACCATAGTGTCGAGTGAATAGTTAAATGTGCAGTAGTCCTTATCGGATGTATAAGAATATTCCATGAGGATTAATGGCAGTAGAACGAAGTTCCACAATATTCAATAGAAATGCAATAATAAGATAGAACAAGCTTACATGAGATTATATCCTGTGAAATCAAACAGTTATTTAAATGGGGACAATGTAAATACCAGATAACAAAAAAGCGTCTTTAAAATATACTAAAATGGCGGATTCCTAGAAGAGGAACTCCATTTCAAAGGGTCACTATTGCGAACCAGAATGAAAGTGAAAACAGACAGCAGCCGAGTGGAAGTGAAGTAAAAGAGATTCTCCATTCGTTGTCGTTTCGGAGGTTATTTTTTTCTTCCACAGAATCGTAGTACTTCGATGGTCACAGAAGAACAAGTTTACTTAATGGTGGATCTTCGATATGATTAAAATCCCCTATTTATAAGGATGCAAATTGCCTAAAGTATTGATTGAAGTCGTACTAATATTCATCATTCATAGAATTATAAAATAATATCAAATAAGTTTCATTCAACGTAGTTCCACGTTTCGACAATAGACGTTGCAAAGTTGGAAGCCATGGAGTAGTCTGGCAACGGTGCATTTTATTTTATTGTAGGGTAGGAAATTCAGATATGTTACACGGTTAAGTGATAAGCAGATTTGCGAAGATATGCTAAATACCCTTGGTGATCAATGTCTTTCGTATGCGACCGTGAAAAACTGGACTGCAAGCTTCAAAAGAGGTATATTTTCCATTTAAGATGATGACCGATCAGGAATTCCAGTTTCTGTGTCAGTTCCCGAAAATATCGATGCAGGTCATGACATGATTTTATCAGACCGTCGAATTGGGCTAAAATGGATATCTGAAGCACTGAAAATTTCATACGAACGCGTTGATCACATAGTTCACTTCAATTTGGACATCAGAAAAATTTCTGCAAAATGGATCCCCAAATGTTTGAAAGTTGACCAAAAGCGTGCATGGGAAGAAGCATCGCGTTCGATCTGTGCTCGATTTGAAAACGATGTAGACTTCTCAAACGGAATTGTTACTATGGATGAGACTTGGGTACATTTCTACGATCCAGAAACAGAGCAACGATCGATGGAATGGCGACAATCTGGTTCTCCAAGACCTAAGAAGTTTCGTGTCCAAAAATCTGCTGGAGAAGTTCTTGCTTCAGTTTTTTGGGATTGCCATGGGGTAATCATGATCGATTTTTTGGATAAGGGTAGAACAATAACTGGAGATTACTATTCGACATTACTGACCACTCTACGGGAAAACATTGAAGAGAAAAGACGCGTAAAGCTATCCAAAGGTCTTTTGTTTTTACAGTACAACGCCCCAGTACACAAATCTCATGTTGCTATGCAAAAAATTCGTGATTTAGGGTTAGAATTGCAGTAACACCCCCCTTATTCACCAGATTTGGCTCCGTCCGACTATCATCTCTTTCCTCAACTGAAAAAAAGTTTAAAAGGTCGTGAATTTTCTTCCAACGAGGAGGTAATAAAAGCTGGGGAGGACTGGTTTGCAGAGCAAGAAGAAAAACATTTTTCGACAGGTCTAGAGACATTGCAGTAATCAAATATTTTGACATTGAAATTTTGTTTGGTTCTGTAGTGGACTAAGAATTTTTCAATATACCCTCGTACGATAATCAATGTAACAGAGTTTTCCGCAATTTTGCGACGAGTTTTCGCTTCCTTAAGAAGCAACATACTGTGTATTTTCATAATATAATTTCGTCTGAATTTTTTAGGAGTCCCGCTAACTGTACATGAGTACCGAAAGATGGACTTTTCGTCAGCCTGTTCTCGAGTCCTAATTCGATGAGCAACTTTTATCGACTGCCGGCAAAGTTTCCTTCTCCGTTCCCCCGCATTACGCACCATTTGATGGATTGCTGCATTATGTCTTCGCCCGGGAAACAAATTGAAGAATAATATCCTGTTAGCGTCCCCAGGGAAATGAGCTGTATAAACTTTACCTCCGAGGGGGATTCTTAAGGGTTGTAAAGTTGGATAATCGATCAGGCCGAGAAAGATCAAAAATTCATGGCTAAGATTGGTAATTTTGTGGATACGACTCAATTCGTTGAGAACTCCAATAGAAAACGTGAAAATGCACTGCGCAAAAAAATTAACGCACATTATGGAAATCTCAAATTTATTCTACAACTGAAGGTGCTCTCAATGATAATTATTTTTATCAGAATTATGTATGCTTATGTTATCCATTTTCAACGTTTTTCTTCAATACAGATGTTTTCTCCCAGCAGGAATAAAAAAAGATGATATTATCAGATTTTGAATGTATTGGCTCCATTCTAAAATCAGTTGTTCTCGATCAATTCTAGTGATCAATAGTTTTTCTTTCGTTTGATTTTCTACACTCGATCGCTATGCAACGCGAAACACGCAATTTGACCCAAGAGGAATGTGCCCAAGCGGTAGTTTTGCGAGAAGAAGGGTGGACATACACAAGAATTGCAGAAAGGTTTGGAGTTTCCCATACAAGTGTGTCCAGAATGTTGCAGCGATTCAGGGAGGCAGGTATGAATGTCCGAAGACCAGGCCAGGGTAGACCAGGGTAACAACTGCCATTCATGAACGTTACTTGAGAGTTTCTTCGTTGAGACAACGGTTTGCAACCGCTCGCCTCCTTCAAAATCAGCTTGAGCAAACTCATGAGGTGCAAATTGGCACTCAGACAAGAAGAAATCGCCTCAGAGAATATGATTCAAGGCCTCGTGTCGCGACATGAGGCCCAGCTCTTACCCCAGCCCATCGAAGGTCGCGTTTGGATTTTGCGAGAGAGCATATCCATTGGGAAGAAACCGATTGGGAAAGAGTTCTCTTCACAGATGAGTCTAGATTCTGCCTCTACCAATGTGATCGACGTTCCCTTGTATACAGACGTCCACGTGAAAGATATGCTCAGTGCAATTTCCTGAATACTACTGGTTTCGGGGGAGGATCGATTATGGTATGGGGTGGAATATCTTTGACTGCTCGCACAGACCTAGTGGTCGTTGATGATGGAGCTATGAATGCTGATAAGTATATAAGGAACATTCTTGAAGAGCATGTAGTGCCATTTGCCCCATACATTGGTGAAAATTTCATTTTTATGGACGATAATGCCAGACCCCATCGTGCGCGCATCGTTCAGGAGTACCTTGAAGAGGTTAAAGTCTCTCGAATGGAATGGCCAGCAAGAAGTCCAGATATCTGATTGCGCAGGTTTGGGACAACCTCAATAGAAGGCTGAGAAGTTCAGAAAATCATCCAGCTACTCTTAATGACTTAGGAATCCAACCCGGAGAAATCTGGGAAGGATTAGATCAGAACATTTTAAGATCACTCATTTTGAGTATGAACCGTCGTTGCCGAGCTGTAATTAACGCAAGGGGTGGAAATACCAAGTATTAAATCACTTATCAGCGTTTCAGTATTTTGAAAATTGTTCATTTCTCTTCTTTCACATTCGGTGAAATCCTGAATTTTTCTTTCATTTAATGTGTCTTGTTTCGTTCAAAACCTTCCCGAGAGAACATAAAAAATAAGTTATAAAGTCAATGTAGAGTTAACTTTCATTGAAATTGGGATTTTCAGAATGTGCGTTAATTTTTTTGCGCAGTGTATTTCAAAATATCTCGGCACACACAGAATGAATTTCACGAAAATATCTAGAGTAGTTTTCCATTTAATTTTGTCTGAGGTGATGAAAGAATGATCCTGCATGCATTAACTGGTTCCCTAAGGACGAAATGAAGCGTAAACATGGCGAGAAATAATTTCTGTTGGGGCCATTTCGCGTCTTATAGAAGTGGCTTAGTGGAATACTGATGAATGCGGTTGGTTGCTCTTGACGTTTATGTTTTATTGGGGCGCTGACATAGGTAGGAGAGTAAGCACTTAGTTGCAGGAGTCAGCAGCGAGTGTTTCAAACGTCCTCCCTATATTACGACGTCTTTATTCGGAATGAATTCTCCTTCTAAGAGTTACAAGAAGGAACCATGAATTCACATGGAATAATAATTCAATTCTAGTCAACATGAGCGATCTTTGAATTATCAGTCAAGTTTCTTCCACCCAAAAAGTTGACAGTTTTGAATAGTTTGTAGTTGCACAGGGATGCTTCGGACATTGCTGTATTCTCGAATAAAACTCCACTAGAAGCTTTCAAAAAGACAAAATTCCCAAAACGTTTTTATCACTTTCCTCCATCACCTGCATCAACGACAGGACAGGCTCCTCCGCCATTCTGTAACCACGTGTAGTTTAAAATTCACTAGAAATGAAATTCATAAGCAGTATCCTTGTAGTTCCTAGTGTGAGAATCTTTCCTCTCAAGTGTTATGTGTGAGATCCTAGCAGTCGCGTTGGTTTGGAAGTGACGATAAACTCCTTCTATTTCCTGTTAACTGATGAACGATGGCACCTTCAAAGCACTCCTTGCTTATCGAGTACGCCAAGGGCCCGAAGACGAGGCTTGGTTTACTGAGGACGTTCGTCTATAGAACTCTCAGAGGAAGTCTCACTGGCCATTGTTGTGGGGGATGTTTTCCTTGACACAGACGATATAAACAGTTCATCCTAGGCCTCCAAACCAATGATATTTGTACGTAAAATATTATCCTAGAAGCAACAACTCCAAATGCCTAAACCATAATGTCGAGTGAATAGTTAAATGTGCAGTAGGCCTTACGAACAGTATGAGAATATTCCAAATGGGTTGGTAGTAGAACAGAGTTTCACAATTTTCAAAAGAAATGCAATAATCAGATAGAATAAGCTCACATGAGATTAAATCCTGTGAAATGAAACAGAGTTATTTAAATGGGGACAGTGTACATACCAGATAACAAAGAAGCGTCCTTAAAATATACTAAAATGGCGGATTTCTAGAAGAGGAACTCCATGACGAAGGAACACTATTGTGAATCAGAATGAAAGTGAAAACATACAGCAGCAGTCGAGTAAAAGTGAAGTAAAAGAGAAAGAGCTTCCATTCGTTGTCGTTTCGGAGGTTAGTTTTTCTTCCACAGAATCGTATGTCCTCGATGCTCACAGAAGACGAGTTTACTTCATGGTGGATCTTCGATATGATTAAAATCTCCTATTTATAAAGATGCGAATTGCCTAAAGTATTGCTTGAAGTCGTACTTATATTCATCATTCATAGAATTATAAAATAATATCAAATAAGTTCATTCAACGTAGTTCCACGTTTCGACAATAGACGTTGCACAGTTGGCAGCCATGGAGTCTGGCAACGGTGCATTTTATTTTATAACAGGGTAGGAAATTCAGATATGTTACAAGGTATGCGATCTTTTGAGGTTCATTTTGAGACACTCCTGAGCGCATTCGTAAACAGCCAGTATTTCGGTCTGCAAAACAGAAGGTTCACTTCCTAGAGCTCTAGAGATCCTCAGTTTAGGTCCGTATATCCCAATGCAAGTGCCTCCCTCTAATTTTTATCCATTGTCAAACCATATGGATGACTTTTTGTCCAAGCGATTAAAGAAACTCACTGCACTAGGACAGTCAGCTATGACTGCTTCAAAGGAAGATTGTTGGCATAACATCCGAGGCATCAGCCTATCGGAGCCCTGGAAGCTCACTCAATGGAGTTATGCTTTGTTGCTACTCGACAAGAGGATGAAAGCCAGATCGCGGACGGACAGACCACGAACCGGAACGTACCACAAACCAATAATTCAGCGTAAACTGTAATATAAACAGATAAGTCCGAATGAATGCACTGGCATGTTTGTAAATAAATATATCGGCATGGACCAGCCGGATAACAATGACCACATACACGTTTTACAAATTCGAACGAATTCTCTCCCGGATTTTTGCTCCACGTTCGAAAATTACGGGAAAAAGGCTATGGCGGATAAATATTTACGGTATGTTTGGCGCTATTACATCTGGCATATCGGGAAATTTTTATTACGTGAGCTGAAATTCGATCGGGACGCACAAATGGTCGAAATTATCGGGGACGCACAATAAACATTGAATCGGACGAAATATTATTGTGAGGGGTCAAACAGAGTTTTTCAACACAACTTGCAACCGTGCTCAAACCTCCTAGGACTCATTTATCAACGAACAATAACTTATTAGAAGTGTCAGTGTACAGTTCGACGTCAAAAAAGTAAACCAGAGTTACGCAATAAATTATAAAAAAAGATGTCTACCGAAATTGTAAAAATCGAAAAATTGGAGTATCGAACCATCATCAAGTACCTGTATTTGAAAGGGTTTAGAGGTAAGCAGATTTACGAAGATATGCCTAACATCCTTGGTGATCAATGTCCTCCGTGAAAAATTGGACTGCAGGCTTCAAATCAGGTAAATTTTCCAATGAAGATGATGGCCGATCGGAAAGGCCAGTTTCTGTGTCAGTCCTCGAAAATATTGATTCAGTTCATGACATGATTTTATCAGACCGTCGAATTGGGCTAAAACGGATATCTGAAGCACTGAAGATTTTTTACGAACACGTTCATCATATAGTTCACGTCAATTTGGACATGAGAAAAATTTCTGCAGAATGGATCCCCAAATGTTTGAATGTTGACCAAAAGCGTGCAAGGGTAGAAGCATCGCGTTTGATCTGTGCTCGATGTAGACTTCTCAAACCGAATTGTTATTATGGATGAGTCTTGGGTACATTTCTACGATCCAGAAACAATCGATGGAATGGAGACACTATGGTTCTCCAAGAACTAAGAAGTTTCGTGTTCAAAAATCTGCTGGAAAAGTTCTTGCTTCAGTTTTTTGGGATTGCCATGGAGTGTTCATGATTGATTTTTTGGATAAGGGTAGAACAATAACTGGAGATTATATTCGACATTACTGGCCACTCTACGGGAAAAATTAAAGAGAAAAGACGCGGAAAGATATCCAAAGGTATGTTGTTTGTACAGGACAACGCCCCACTATACAAATCTCATGTTGCCATGCAAAAAAATTGTGATTTGGCTCCGTCCGACTATCATCTCTTTCCTCAAGTGAAAAAAAGTTCAAAAGGTCGTAATTTTTTTTCCAACGGGGAGGTAATAAAATCTGTGGCGGATAGGTTTGTAGAGCGAGAAGAAACATTTTTTTCTGAAAGATCCAGAGACGTTGCAGGTTCGCTGTAATAAATGTATTCAATCGAGAGGAGAATATGTTGAGTAATAAAATATTATGACATTAAAATTTTGTTTGGTTCTACAGTAGGCTGAGAATTTTTCAATATATCCTCGTACGACTAGATATTCAGTTTCAAACTCACTCACAGCACAGCTTGATCCCAAATAGGCCTTTATCCTTACCAAACATCCGTACAAACAAGCATTCAACCGACATCACCAACTCCCTTTTCGAAAGAGCCCATTTACTAAAATTCCTTTCGAATTGGCCCGATTCGATTCAAACGAACGCAAACTGTATACAGCAGACCTCAAAAGTGACGAACCAAAGAGTGCCGATGTCGGTAATTCAGAGCCATATTCACAGACAAAACGGGTATTACGAAAGCCGTATCTCAATGTAATGGCCCGATCCTTTCCAGTTCGCCATTGACCGTCCTGAAATACAAGCTACAAACGAAAATCTATGACGGTCGTGATGTTGGTCTGGCCGATTTAATTCGTATCAATGAGCAGATCCAGAATGATATATTATTCTTTCTCTATTTCAGTATCGTAATGTGTTCATTACAGTACTAAAAACAGTGCTGTAATGAATTCATTACAGCATCGTTTTCAGTTACATTTTTCGTTTTGTGGTTGTCAGCAATGACTTCCGATCCTTTTAAATTTCAGCAGACGTCAATTTGGAAATGTCAATTTTCGTATTTCCTAACATTCACACCAACTGCCAAGATAAAATATAAAAGTCACTAGGACCTATTATTTGAATTTTTTCGTTGAATTTCACAAAATTTGAGTGAAATAGAGAAAATATCGTCTAACACTCGTTGCAGAATGCAATTCCAATACTCATGCGTTCGAAAACTCGCTCCTTCGTCGCTCGTTTTCGAATTTCGCATTCGTATTGGAATAGGAGCCCATTCTGCAACTAGTTTTAGAATATACTATTAATGGACGCCAATGTTTGGTCATTGAATTGCTCCGAGGGACGTTTTTGACGACCCAGAAAGGAAGTGTCCTTTCTGATTTCCCAATTCTTCAATTTGTTGTATATGTATGAACAACCTGTATATTTCGTACGAATTGTGACCTAACACGCAGAGCCAGAGCTGTAAGGTTCTTTATGTTCATCAATTATGATCTTATTTAACGCTGCTGAAATGTGGAACTTCGTTAAATGAAGCTTGGATGACATTTTTCACAATTGCATGGATATTTCTACAACTTTGGAGATTGCTCTACAGGGATCTGCATGTTTGAATGTTGAATATTTTAACTAGTCTGCTCCATTGGTTTAACCTTGAATTCACCCCTTTGATGTTCTTCGTAAGCTCAAACTCGAGCAATCTCCCTATTGAAGCGCACAACGCCGAAAAATGGTTATCATTCATCAACATCGACTCGGATCGTATCGAAAAATTCCCAGATTTTCATCGACCCTTCCAAACTTCGTTACGGCCTGACGTATCCGACGTTAAAGGGCCGAAATTGGAGCCTTTTCATCAGTTCCGCCTAATGAACTGCTCTCGAATATAAATTGCTACGATTTAATTGTATTATATTCGGCATTCCCAACAAAAGAAAAGCTTCGGGCTTTGATATCCCGGAGACGGCATTTTCCGGGAGAGGCTCCTCAGTTGCCGAAAAAATGGGAGAACAAATATTTCGGTGAAATATGCGGGACAGGAAATTCATATTAATCGGTTTTTCCGGAGGGACAATAGAGGCCTTTAGTACAGTCCTAATTGAAGGCTTATAATGGAAATTGTGGACTATAAGCGTTCATTGGTGAATCGATAAAGGAACTCGCCACAAAAACTAAGAGTACCGTCGCATATTAAGGGCAAGTGCTACTCGTCCGAGCTTGCGAGCTCTCCTTTCAATAATTGGGCCTTTTATTTCCATGATATCCCATTTCGTATGCGGCGTAGATCAACCACTCTTTTTTAATTTAAAGCTTAATCATTTCTCTAGAATGTGTATTACTCGCTTTTCTGTTTTTCTTCGTATATTAAGAAAAATCCTGGTGAGCTGTAATTTCATAAAAATCTGGACAAATAATTTCATTTACATGATATATCCGTTAATTTTCAGGATAAATGTAAGAAATTTTTAGTAAACATGCGGAATAATATTTGGCAGAATGTGTATTAATCAGTTCATCTGTTTAATCCCTCCTGAATTTTTAAATGAATTATAAAAAAGGAAATATATTGGTCATATTTTCTACCAGGTTTTTTTTTCTAATATAGCAAGAAAAATGGAAAAGCGAGTAATACACTATACGAGGATGTATTGATATCTAGTTAGCCTAGACCAGTTCCATGCATAAACAAAATATTGCGATACCATATCAACGAACAATAACTTATTAGAAGTGTCAGTGTAGAGTTCGACGTCAAAAAAGTAAACCAGAGTTACGCAATAAATTAAAAATAAAAGATGTCCACCGAAATTGTAAAGATCGAAAAATTGGAGTATCGAGCCATCATCAAGTACCTGTATTTAAAAGGGTTACGAGGTAAGCAGATTTACGAAGATATGCTCAATACCCATGGTGATCAATGTCCTTCCTATGCGACCGTGAAAAATTGGACCGCAAGCTTCAAAAGAGGTAAATTTTCCATTGAAGATGATGACCGATCGGGAAGGCCAGTTTCTGTGTCAGTCCCCAAAAATATCGATGCAGTTCATGACATGATTTTGTCAGACCGTCGAATTGGGCTGAAACGGATATCTGAAGCACTGAAGATTTCATACGAACGCGTTCATCATATAGTTCACGTCAATTTGGACATGAGAAATATTTTTGCAAAATGGATACCCAAATGTTTGAATGTTGACCAAAAGCGTGCAAGGGTAGAAGCATCGCGTTCGATCTGTGCTCGATTTGAAAACGATGTAGACTTCTTAAACCGAATAATTACTATGGATGAGACTTGGGTACATTTCTACGATCCATAAACAAAGCAACAATCGATGGAATGGCGACACTCTGGTTCTCCAAGACCTAAGAAATTTCGTGTCCAAAAATCTGCTGGAAAAGTTCTTGCTTCAGTGTTTTGGGATTGCCATGAAGTAATCATGATTGATTTTTTGGATCAGGATAGAACAATAACTGGAGATTACTATTCGACATCACTGACCACTCTACGGGAAAAAATCAAAGAGAAAAGACGCGGAAAGCTATCCAAAGTTATTTTGTTTTCACAGGACAAGGCCCCAGTACACAAATCTCATGTTGCCATGCAAAAAATTCGTGATTTCGGGTTAGAATTACTAAAACATCCCCCTTATTCACCAGATTTGGCTCCGTCCGACTATCATCTCTTTCCTCAACTGAAAAAAAGTTTAAAAGGTCGTAAATTTTCTTCCAACGAGGAGGTAATAAAAGCTGTGGAGGACTGGTTTGCAGAGCAAGAAGAAACATTTTTTTTTGGAAGGTCTAGAGACGTTGCAGGTTCGCTGTAGTAAACGTATGGTCTTTATGAGTCTCATGAAGATTCCCTTTTAAACAAGAAGTTACTTTATCCTACTACGATGCCTACAAAGTCTCGTCGTCTATCGGAAAAAGACAGACTCGAGTTTAGGAGTTCACCCAGTTTTTCCGCGAATCCAAAGCGGCCTCTCTTTTCCAATCAAGTTGTTATTTTTCAGTTCCGTTCATCCGATACGGCTTATCGTATTCGGAAATAAGTTCTGCTGATGCTTTTCCCGCCGATCGAGGCAGACGCTTTTCCGCGTATATCCGTCGGATGGAAAACATTTATGGAAATTAGGTTCGTGACGTCGTTGACAGGTAAATTTCATTATGGGAGTACGATCCTTTTTTCATATTTTCCGGGGCTTTCGAAGAGATGAAAGGGGACGTTCGTTACCTGGGGGTTTTTATCTGGTAGAATGAATTTCGGCGTTTATGAAGGAATTTGAATCTGGCATTCTATCTCAGTGAAAGTGCTGCTATGTTTTAAAAACAAAAATTGTGTAGGAGTCTTGTAACATATCTGAATTTCCTACCCTGCAATAAAATAAAATGCACCGTTGCCAGACTACTTCATGGCTTCCAACTTTCCAACGTCTATTGTCGAAACGTGGAACTACGTTGAATGAACTTATTTGATATTATTTAATTCTATGAATGATGAATATTAGTACGACTTCAAGCAATACTTTAGGCAATTCGCATCTTTATAAATAGGAGATTTTAATCATATCGAAGATCCACCATGAAGTAAACTCGTTCTTCTGTGACCATCGAAGAAATACGATTCTGTGGAAGAAAAACTAACCCCCGAAACGACAACGAATGGAAGGCTCTTTTTCACTTCACTTTCACTCGGCTGCTGTCCGTTTTCACTATTTGATTCTGGTTCACAAAAGTGTTCCTTTGAAATGGATTTCCTCTTTTAGGAATCCGCCATTTTAGTATATTTTAAAGACGCTTCTTTGTTATTTGGTATGTATACGATCCCCATTTAAATAACTCTGTTTCATTTCACTGGATTTAATCTCATGTAAGCTTGTTCTATTTTATTATTGCATTTCTATTGAATATTATGGAACCCTGTTCTGCTACTAACCCATTTGGAATTTTCTTATACTGTTCGTATGGTCTACTGCACATTTAACTATTCACTCAACACTATGGTATAGGCATTTGGAGTTGTTGCTTTTAGGATAATATTTTACGTACAATAATCAATGGTTTAGAGGCCTAGGGTAAACTGTTTATATCGTCTGTGCCAAGGAAAACATCCCCCACAACAGTGGCAGTCAGAATTCCTCTGAGAGTTCTCTAACGAACGTCCTCAGTAAACATAGCCTCGTCTTCAGGCCCTTGGCGTACCCGAAAAGCAAGGAGTGCTTTGAAGGTGCCATCGTTCATCACTTAACAGGAAATATAAGGAGTTTATCGTCACTTCCAAACCAACGCGACTGCTATGATCTCACATATAACACTTGGAAGGAAGGATTCTCACACTAGGAACTACAAGGATACTGCTTATGAATTTCATTGATAATCAGGTGACACACTCTATATGCCTACAACCTTTGGATAACTTTGGATGTATTGGATTCTGATTTTTATCACAATTGTGCCAGTAATAACCTTACCGGAGTATAGGAAGCTCCATATTGTACATATCACCAGTGCTCGTCTTATTTATAATAGTTCTATGGATTGTTAACATATCATCTGTAATGCTAGAAGGTTTTTTGCTTTGAGTTTCAATTGATGCTCGTTCGTTTTTTCCTTCATATGGCTATGGTTCTCCGACGAATAAAGGCTCTTGTTCCATCTTTATGTCCAATCTAGTGCATTATTTCCCATCCTATATAAAATAAATAAAATATCTTCGAATAGCTTTCCGCGTCTTTTCTGTTTAATTTAATCCCGTAGAGTGGTCAGAAATGTCGAATAGTAATCTCCAGTTATTGTTCTACCCTTATCCAAAAAATCAATCATGATTACTACATGGCAATCCCAAAAAACTGAAGCAAGAACTTTTCCAGCATATTTTTGGACACGAAACTTCTTAGGTCTTGGAGAACCAGAGTGTCGTCATTCCATCGATTGTTGCTTTGTTTTCGGATCTTAGAAATGTACCCAAGTCTCATCAATAGTAACAATTCAGTTTCAGAAGTCTACATCGTTTTCAAATCGAGCACAGATCGAACGCGATGCTTCTACCCTTGCACGCTTTAAGTCAACATTCAAACATTTGGGGATCCATTTTGCAGAAATTTTTCTCATGTCCAAATTGACGTGAACTTTATGATGAACGCGTTCGTATGAAATCTTCAGTGCTTCAGATATCCGCTTTAGCCCAATTCGACGGTCTGATAAAATCATGTCATGAACTGCATCCATATTTTCGCGGACTGACACAAAAACTGACCTTTCCGATCGGCCATCATGTTCAATGGAAAATTTACCTCTTTTGAAGCTTGCAGCCCAATTTTTCACGGTCGCATACGAAGGACATTGATCACCAAGGGTATTAAGCATATCTTCGTAAATCTGCTTACCTCGTAACCCTTTTAAATACAGGTACTTGATGATGGCTCGATACTCCAGTTTTTCGATTTTTACAATTTCGGTGGACATCTTTTTTGTCAATTCATTGCGTAACTCTGGTTTAATTTTTTGACGTCGAACTCTACACTGACACTTCTAATAAGTCATTGTTCGTGATATGGTATCGCAATATTTCGTTTATGCATGGAACTGGTCTAGGCTAACTAGATATCAATACATCCTCGTATAATTCACTTTCGTTCGCAATCCATATCCGTTTTCACTCCAAACATGATCACAATATCACGTGACACGTTGAAGTTCCCATTCGAAACTCAAACATCCTCTTTAAGGTATCGTTGTTCTATTATCATCTCGAAGATACCCATTGTACGAAGCTTAGGAAAGCAAGAAACCTTAGCTTTGTCGATCCCGAGTTCCCAACAATTATTGAGGATTCTCGTCTGAAGGAAGCGGGCCCGAAGCCAGATTTTCTGGAACAATATTGATTCAGCTAAGTAATTAGCCGTTGTGAGCTTTGCCTTTCGTGAGGCCCAAATAATTCAAGGATTCGAGGGTCTCCAAGAGAATATAGCAGCTTTTCGATGCAGTATATATTCCTGCTTGTATCTCTTTCTCTAATCTACGAATTGTATAACGTTTCTCAGGTTAATTAAATCGTCTGGAGACTCGACGTTGCCAGATTAAACTCAAAGTTTCGCTTTTAGAGATGAGTCAATTGGAATTGGCGATTTCAACCACCTTTGAGGAGACTACTGACTGTAAACAGACATGGAGGAAAAAAGGTACTCTTTTCTAAAGCTATAGGTACGTTGTTTTGATATGTAAAACAGATTATTTTAAGTTTTTTTTTTTTATTCATTTGACGGCATCGACTGCTCTGGTCATTAGCCGGATATCGGTTTTCTCACTTCAGGTGAATGCGAATCTTACATCCGTGTTTTGCCATGTAAGGACAATAATGCTCCCGCAGAATGGGTAATCCCTTCCAATAAAGAAACACACATTTACACACAAACATAAGAGATACACATACAACATCCATACTAAACGAGAATAAAATGATTAAATAGATAAATAGGCGAATAGACAAACAAATAATAAATGGATAAACAGATAGAATAACTAGATGAAATAAACAGTTAAAAAAAATAGATAAAATAAGTAGGTAAAATAAACAGATAAAATAAATGAATAGATACTAAATGAATAGATGAGTATATAAGGACATTCACATAAATAAACAGCAGAATAGACCAGTTCAATAAATATGTGAGCAAGATTATTTTAAGTGTTTTTATTTTATCTAGTGATGACTTTGTGAAGAATTTCAGTGAATTAATGTATAATTGACAGTGCAGTGTCGAGTTTATAAAACTTTGGTGTACAAATTGGCTTTTTCCCTTCTAGTTGGATCGATTTTTCACGGGGAATTCGATGGAAATTACGGAAATAAATGATTGTTCTGAATGTTCTTTATTCTCAAGGAAATATACTAGAAAATAGCAACACAAAAAGATTCACACCTGTCATAAACTATGATCTGAATGTGAATAAGTTCTGATGCGAAATGGCAAACAGGAAGATCTGTGTATGGTGTTTCCTTGTAATCAAGTATCACTTGACTATTCCCAAAATGTTGAGCCGTGAATTCATCAATTGAACCTCAGAACTTGGCCACTGAATACAACCTTCCAATATATTTCCTATACTTAATATATTCACTAAAAATATTGTTCACAGTTTTTCGAGAAACTTTTAACGAAAATCTTTTTTTGTACAACTGCCATTAAAAGTGACACTTTTAATGGCCGCGAACAATGTTAAAATTGATTGTTTACGTGGAAGCGTGTTGAAAATATTTTTAACATTAGTGTTAAAAATATTTTTAGCACTCCATTTTCTTATGATGAAATCAGATGGAAAAATTCAGCAATTGCAAATTTTTATTATCAATATTTAACAATCATTACGTATGAACATTAATATTAATCGTAAAACTAGAACAATTACTAACATTAATGCCCTGTGACGTTAGGGAGCTTCGCAACACATTATTAGAATCCTCAGCACCATCAGTACTTGTAAAAACGGGAAGTGCAATATTGGATGATGATGATCCAAAATCTGTTGAGGTTGGGAGAATTTTTTCAGCAATGACATTTCTATATGCAATGGAATGATCAACATAGCCCTCGGCTACCGTCGTAGACTTCCATCCACCATGTTTTTTTTATATCCGTAATATTTGCTCCTGATTCTGCTAGCAATGAAGCGTCCTGTATATTGCTTTGGTTCTGGCAGTTCGAGGAATTCGGCAACAACAGATGGAATTTTCCCAAATGAATTGATACCAACTGGATTGACAGTGCATTTATTATTCATGTATTTCAGGAAAAAACGACGATGTTTGATGACAGAAGGTCGCAGTGCAAAGTACTTATGAAAATAGTCAACATACTTCCCAATAATACTGAAAGAACGACTGACTTTCGTTTTTGTGTTTGGAAGTTGTATAACCAATGATTTATTTGTTATTTCGATGTCTTCCACTGATAAATTACACAATTCTTCACGCCGACAGGCTCCAAATAATCCGAAAATAGTTGCAACCATCAAGTATTCCTCATCTGGTGCCTCATTTATAAATTTTTCAACTTGTTGCACGAGAATTTTTATTTTTTGGGACGATATCCTTCACTTTTCCGTTTTAAATATGCTATTATCTTGAAATATTTACTAACATCCACACCATTTTTAATAAGGGCGCTTGACTTCATCATTGAAAATTTGCTCCACAAAGTTGATGAACTCCATATTTTCGATTTTTCTTTTGAGTGTGCCAGGAAAATAAGTTCACTGAAGTTCCTTCTACATTTTTCAATTTACACCAGGCCAAGAAATTGTTATATGCAATATCGTACTGTTGAACAGATTTTTTGAGTAGGAGTTCCAGATTTGCTCTTCTTGCAAACTCTTCAATATCCACAGGAACAACCAAATCGTCACTTTTATTAATAATTGGACTCTCGACAAACATATTAAGCAGTTAAAAACTCAAGACGAAAATTGGACAGGAACGAAATTCAAATGTCTTTTCTCATTTGTTAGTAATCATAACGTTGGCAACGTTTGCCATTCACAACATCCTTTTGATTATTTGAATATTGAAATGCATTTCGAAGTTTATTGTCATTGCAAATTCGCTCATTTCATTATCAAAATAGGGCAATTGTACAAAAAACATTGTAGGGTATTTGTGTAAAAAGTGATTTTATTTTGTTCGTGAAATTGTTCAATTCGCTCCGCTCATTTCACAAACTTTTCCACTCATGAAATAAAACGTCACTTTTAATATTCATATCATAAATAACTATTAGCAAGGTTTCTCCATACATACCTTATCAGTGCTTTTCTTCAGTCCAATTTTTCCAATATGATTATAGTGTTGAGGCATCTTTCTTAGGAAATTTATGAAAACATATAGACCGGTTTTTATTTTTCCTTGAAGAACAATTGAAATCCTAACAGTAACAATTGAAAACATTTTTTTAGTACTAGTACTTAGCTTATTCATTGTTCTATAATCAATGCAGTGGCCTGAAATTATATATAACATCAGCATTAAAATATTGATCCTCCTCGCTCAGATACTTTACCTTATTTAATTTCTGTCTTATAGAACGATAAAGGCACAGATTAGTACATTCAATTACGATGATCAATTTCATAAGACTCTTGTTGATGATTATGGTATTAACCTATCTCATCAGTTAAAACTGCACCAGAAACTTAAACTCAAACAAGACGCCTTGTATCCTAAAACATGATAACTTTGTGAGTAGTATACCAACAGGAGTTCTGGCACCATTTGAATATTAAAATATTAAAAAATTGTAATTTGAACCTTATTAACTTTAGGAATTTCGGGAATTGGTAATCGCATCAACAATGCGATTACCAGTTCCCGAAATTCCTAAAGCTAATAAGGTTCAAATTACAATTTTTTAATATTCAAATTGAGCCAGAACTCCTGTTGGTATACTACTTTTGTGAATAACATTTTAAGTGAATAACACTGAAATAAATACCTTCTCAACTATTTCTATTTCAATACCAATTAATCTGCAGAGAAAACACGATAAAAACATCTTAATATCCCCCCTGGATATGAAACTAAATGTTTTAGCTGCAAAGCACGCGATATATACCTACAAGATCTCAAAACAGTACTCATTTTCTAGTTTGGAATTTTCGCCGAAAGAGGGCGTTTTGATGATTATTATAGTGAACGCTAAGACACCTCAATTTTTCTACGACTGTCTCGGTTAAACTTCCTGTATCTCATCGTCGAAACAACACTCCACAAATGGCGGAGAAACAACATTCCGTCAGCCTTTCACGTTTCAGCACAGATGATTGATAGCGAAGGAGTGGCATGTTGTGCCATATTGTTTCCGCGACAGGCACATTGTAGAAAAGGCTTTCCATTCCGTTCGATCAGCCGGCATATTGCGCTTTACTGCTATTTCCTATCCGATTGTTATTTGTAGCGATGGCCGCGTATCAAGGACGAACGTGTTCGTCGTATCGATGAACAGGCCCAAACTTGTTCCGTTTTTGTACGACCGGACGCGAACTCTTGTCGCATATTTAATTGACACGGTGTCGCGTTTAGTTTCGCCCGCTGACCTAATTGAGGCTTTCTACCGAATGATACGAGGATGTCTTGATATCTAGTTAGCCTAGACCAGTTTCATGCATAAACAAACTATTGCGATACCATATCAACGAACAATGACTTAGTAGAAGTGTCAGTGTAGAGTTCGACGTCAAAAAAGAAAACCAAAATTACGCAATAAAAAAAAAAAGATGTCCACCGAAATTGTAAAAATCGAAAAATTGGTGTATAGAGCCATCGTCAAGTACCTGTATTTAAAAGGGTTAAGAGGTGAGCAGATTTACGAAGATATGCTCAATACCCTTGGTGATCAATGTCCTTCGTATGCGACCGTGAAAAATTGAACTGCAAGCTTCAAAAGAGGTAAATTGTCCATTGAAGATGATGACCGATCAGGAAGGCCAGTTTCTGTGTCAGTCCCCGAAAATATCGATGCAGTTCATGACATGATTTTATCAGACCGTCGAATTGGGCTAAAATGGATATCTAAAGCACTGAAGATTTCATACGAACGCGTTCATCATATAGTTCACGTCAATTTGGACATGAGAAAATTTTCTGCAAAATGGATCCCCAAATGTTTAAATGTTGACCAAAAGCGTGCAAGGGTGGAAGCATCGCGTTCGATCTGTGCTCGATTTGAAAACGATGTAGACCTTTTAAACCGAATTGTTACTATGGATGAGACTTGGGTACATTTGAACGATCCAGAAACAAAGCAACAATCGATGGAATGGCGACACTCTGCTTCTCCAAGACCTAAGAAGTCCAAAAATCTGCTGAAAGAATTCTTGCTTCAGTTTTCTTGGATTGCCATGGAGTAATCATGATTGATTTTTTGGATAAGGGTAGGACAATAACTGGTTATCACTATTCGACATTAGCGACCACTCTACGGGAAGAAATTAAAAAGAAAATACGCGGAAAGCTATCCAAAGGTATTTTGTTTTGACAGGACAATGTCCCAGTACACAAATCTCATGTTGCCATGCAAAAAATTCGTGATTTAGGGTTAGAATTACTAGAACACCCCCCTTATCCACCAGATTTGGCTCCGTCCGACTATCATCTCTTTCCTCAACTGAAAAAAAAGTTTAAAAGGTCGTAACTTTTCTTCCAACGAGGAGGTAATAAAAGCTGTGGAAGACTGGTTTGCAGAGCAAGAAGTATCATTTTTTTTTAAAGGTCTAGAGACTTTGCAGGTTCGATATAATAAATGTATTCAATTAGGAGGAGAATATGTTGAGTAATAAAATATTTTGACATTGAAATTATGTTTGGTTGTATAGTAGGCTAAGAATTTTTCAATATATCCTAGTAGGCCGTTACCTGAAACGGTTTGTGGTACTCACTTGCTAGAGAGTGTGAGGCATGATCGAGTGTATCACATAATTGTTCTCTTAAGGGTCTACGTCCCTGAAAAAAGGGAGTCAGAAACGATTTATTTTTTTCTGATTGATGAAGGGACCTATGAGTGTATAAAGATGAAAATAATATTTTATAAGTATTGAATGAATGAAAAGGATATTCGCCATCATTTTTGGTTATTTTGTAACATTTCCACTATCAAAACGAAGAAATATTTCTGTGTTTTTTCATTTCAGTATTGAAGTCTATCATTTAGTTAATCAAATGTCTATCTCCTTTTTCTTTCGAAATTTACCGTTTTTTTATAAATAATATTACAACAGTGTGTTTGTAACATATCTTAATTTCCTACCCTGCAACGAAATAAAATGCACCGTTGCCAGACTCCATGGCTTCCAACTTTGCAACGTCTGTTGTCGAAACGTGGAACTACGTTGAATGAAATTATTTGATATTATTTTATAATTCTATGAATGATGAATATTAGTACGAATTCAATCAATACTTTAGGCAATTCGCATCTTTATAAATAGGAGATTTTAATCATATCGAAGATCCACCATGAAGTAAACTTGTTCTTCTGTGACCATCGAAGAAATACGATTCTGTGGCAGAAAAACTAACCTCCAAAACGACAACGAATGGAAGGCGCTCTTTCACTTGGCTTTAAGGCGGCGGCTGTGTGTGTGTTCCTTCGAAATGGAGTTCCTCTTCTAGGAATCCACCATTTTAGTATATTTTAAAGACGCTTCTTTGTTATCTGGTATGTACACGATCTCCATTTAAATAACTGTTTCATTTCACAGGATTTAATCTCATGTAAGCTTGTTCTATTTTATTATTGCGTTTCTATTGAATATTGTGGAACTCTTTTCTGCTACCAACCCATTTGGAATATTCTTATACTGTTCGTAAGGATTACTGCACATTTAACTTTTCACTCGACATTATGGTTTAGGCATTTGGAGTTGTTGCTTTTAGGATAATATTTTACGTACAAATATCACTGGTTTGGAGGCCTAGGGTAAACTGTTTATATCGCTTGTGCTAAGGAAAATATCCCCCACAACAGTGGCCAGTGAAAATTCCTCTGGGTGTTCTTTAAACGAACGTCCCAGTGAACCAAGCCTCGCCTTCGGGCCCTTGGCGTACCCGATAAGCAAGGAAAGCTTTGAAGGTGCCATCGTTCATCAGTTAACAGGAAATATAAAGAGTCTATCGTCACCTCCAAACCAACGCGACTGCTATGATCTCACACATAAAACTTAAAAGGAAGGATTCTTACACTAGGAACTACAAGGATACTGTTTATAAATTTCATTAATAATCAGGTGACACACTCTATATGCCTATAACCTTTGGATAACTTTGGATGTATTGGATTCTGCTTTTCATCACAATTGTGCCAGTAATAACCTTACCGGAAAATAGGAAGCCCCATATTGTACATATCACCAGTGCTCGTCTTATTAATAATTGTTCTATGAATTGTAAACATATCATCTGTAATGCTAGAAGGTTTTTTGCTTTGAGTTTCAATTGATCCTCGTTCGTTTTTCCTTCATAGGCTATGGTTCCCCGAACTATGGCGCTGGACGAATAAAGGGCTCTTGTTCCAGCTCTATGTCCAATCTAGTGTTTTATTTATCAATTTTACCTCATTATTTCCCATCCAATATTTCACTAATCTGAGTTAGTACGAATCTGAATTACTACGACATAACATAGAGTTCTACCAATCTAGACGATCACATCACAAGCCAAAAATATAAGTATAAAACCCCCTTTAACGTAATTCTACCCTCAGCTCTTCAGAGCAGGGTTGCCCCTTTTCTCTTTTTCATAATGTTCCTAGGATTAACAAACTTGGAATGTTACATGTTGTTTTCGCGAAATTTATTTCTTTGAATTTTTCTATTCGAAATGATAAATATCCATTTTTACCAAAGACATTTAATTAAGGTTTGTTTTAGCCGTCGATTAGTGAAAATTAATTGTTTCTTACAATTGTGGATTCTTACATGGAATTGAATTTCTTTTAAATGACACGCCCCGCAGGTATCTACTCCCAGATGACTGGTGAAGGAAAATTAGTGTATTATACAGTCAGTGTGAGATCTAGTTCAGGGTAGGATTTCTTGTTAATTTTCTCTGCGCCCCAACATTTGTTCTATTAAGCTGAATAATCCAATAAATAAAAATTAATGCACTGCACCGCCATCTGGCGGTAAACGTTTCCTATTTTGAAGGCTGAAGACGCTTAAGGAAGGGAGCTCTTGTTCTGAAGGCAATCTTCAATGGAAGGATTGTCCTAGCATAATGCGCGAGCATCCATCACTGTTTCATCAAAAACTTTGCTTCCAAACCGTTCATCTATACACGTAGATGTTCGGCGTTGCCACGTTGCTTTTAATGTCCCGTCATTAAGACGGCTGTGCTTCTGGATATGGAAAATGTGCCTATTTTTAGGGAACTCGTACGAAAACCGCAATAAACAAAGTTCCCACCGATTCGCAAAGTTCTGGCCCTGTCGAAGCGTCTAACTTTTCGGCGATATAAACTACCACAATAAAGGAAAACCGTGAATCTATCCGCCATTTCGGAAACTGGAACCGGTGTTTCTTAGTGCGCTAGTTTCGAAAAGTTGCGCTCAGACTTGAACCGGATACGGGCGATAAATCGAAAAAGCACTCGGCGGCGCGGAGAACGCCGAAGATGGGGAAAAGAACGCCGCCAACAGTTGGTTCGTTTCCCGGTCTCTACGTTACTGACTTTTGTATGCCATTATGTTCGCGTTAGTTTGTCTCCGAGCCTAATTTATGCCCGGAGTTGCCGCTGGTGGAAATCCGATAGAAACTACCCCCTTTCTCCACATGGAGATTTGTTTTCATTGTTTTCGTATCAGGGCTTTCGTTCCGGATGTTTTCGAAACATTCATTTTCGCTTTCGATCCGTTCCCATCTTCATTTCGGCTGAAATTAAACTGCTCCACATGACTTAGGGGTATTGACTTAAATTGCAAACAAATATAGTTAAAATAAGATTTTTGTGATGAAAATTCATATTGATATGATTTCAAGTTGCAAATTAATTTTAGCCTGTAGGTCTGCAGCGTATACAGGGTGGTTGAGAAGAATCGAGTAAAATAACGAAATTTTATTCCCAGAGAATTCAAGCATTTTAAGACTATCAATACAATGTATGGCCTCCACGGGCATCAATAACAGCTTGACATCTTCTTTGCATACTACACACGAGGTTGTTGAACATTTCTTGAGGAATTTGGTTCCATAAACGGGGCAGAAGCTCTCTCAGATCATTCAAGGATTCTGGGGTGGGTTGATGATGATCTAATCTTCATTGGAGCATGTTCTATGCAATTCAAATCAGGTGAGTGCGGAGGTATTGATATAAATGTGTCTAGAAATTGAAAAGTTACACAAATAGCAGCGTGAAAATTTGGCACAACATTGTCAATGAAATGCTCCTTATAGTGTAAGGCGGTCATATTCCCAGGACAAATGTGTAGATCTGTGCGCCCGTTGAAACATATCTAGGCCCATACCATAACACTACCCTCTCGGAATGGATAGACTTCTTGGATAAAGCGACTATTACGGGGTATGCGTGGGATTTTCCATACCCTTATTCTTCGAGAATATGAAGATCGTCCATATCTGGATTCATCAGTGAACAGGACACTACGCCATTGATCGTTCCAATTGATATGTTGCCTTGCCCATTCCGGTCTTTGACGTTAATGGTCACGTGTTAATGGAACTCCTCTTAATTGACGTCTAGAACCTAGATTCACCTCTCTCAAACGTCGTCTGATGGTTTCGATGGAAACTTGGACCCCATCTGCATTTTGAAGAGTATTCCGTAGCATTCAACACGTAGATGTAGGGTTTCTTCTCGCCGAAACGGTGATGAAACGATCCTGAGCAGGTGTTGTTTTTCGTCGCCCACCAAGCCTTGGTCTTTCCAACACGGAACCTGTCTCCCTGAAACTATTCCAAAGTCGAGATATCACACTTTGGTTGACTTGGAGCCTTTCTGCTACAACAACCTGAGTTAGGCCACCCTGTAGCATTCCGATAGCCTTATTAGCCTCAGCGTTTGTTAATTTACGTCTTGGCATTTTCAGAAAACTCGTTTCAAATCGAAGCCGTTGATAAACTGCCTTCATTTCAAATCAAGAACATTCATGAAGCATATGAAAAGAACCAAACTTCAGAAAAAAGGCGACCAGATTGACGAAATGTCTCATACTGATTTTTATTGGATCGATTAAAGTTGTTATTGAGTTTTGAATGATTTTACAGCGATTTTCTCGAAGATTACATACTTTCAAAAACGATTGAATACGATATCCCTAACTCTTGTGGAGCAGTGTATTTTCCGGATACACTCATCAGGATTGAAGCTTTCAGGTGAGAGTTGAAAAGGGAAGTGATTTTCAAGTATTTTTAAACAGTTGGCCAGCATGAAGGGACTCGTCTATTGACCATATTCACCGTCGCCATATTGTTGTGCGACAATACCAACTACCCAGTGTTCCCAACGAAGAAATCTGGAGTTTATCAAAAGTACTATCAGATTATTAGTATCATATATTAAAGAATTATTATGAAAGAATAATAATATTTGATATTCAGGGTTTTAATATTTCAAAATATAATAGAAACTGGCAACGTTTCGGGCAGTACCCTTTTTCTAGCCTGTAAAAAACAATATACACAATGTAAAAACAACAAGAACAAACAAACAATTTGTGAGTATTATAAAATTCTAAAACACTTTGTTGGATAGAGATCTTATTCTTTTATTACCTTCGAAAAATTTTTATTTTATGTTATTTTCCAACTTACTTGTTGAATGTCATTGGGGTTATGATTTTGGAGTTGTCACGTCAATAATATCTTCTTCTTGTTTGTTTTAGTTGGTCGGTTTATTTGAGGCTGTTCAAAACAGTGGAGTAGATGTTGTGAAGGTATCTTATGTCTGATCTGTCATTAATGGATTTTTCATTTTGTTTTATGTGAATCATTTCGAGAAATTCTCTAGATTTCTTATTTTTTTCTCGGTCTAACACTACAGTCTCGTCATAATTGAATGTATGTCCATTTTCGGTTTTGTGCTTGTAAAGTGCTGTCTGTGTTTTGGAGTACTTATGTCCTTTCAGTCTGTCTTTCAGTTTTTGTTCCGTCTGTCCTATGTATACACCCTCGCAATTATTGCAATTGATCTTATATACCACATGAGATGTTTCTGTTAATGGTGTTGGTGATTTTAATTTGCTATATAGTTGTTTAATTTGAATGTGTGGTTTGTGCGCAATTTTCACGTTGTTGTAGGGTTTTAAGATGTTTTCTATTTTTTCAGATAGAGAAGGTACGTATGGTATTGGTATGAATGTGATTGGTTCTTCTTTTTTATTTGTTGAATTTTCGGTGTTGTATAATTTGTGTGTGCGTTGTTTTATTATCTTCTTTATTTGTGGTAGATGATAGTTATTTTTTATTAATAGTGAGGTAATGTCATGTATGATGGTGGGTCTGTATATAGGTGAAGTATATATACACCTATATACAGACCCACCATCATACATGACATTACCTCACTATTAATAAAAAATAACTATCATCTACCACAAATAAAGAAGATAATAAAACAACGCACACACAAATTATACAACACCGAAAATTCAACAAATAAAAAAGAAGAACCAATCACATTCATACCAATACCATACGTACCTTCTCTATCTGAAAAAATAGAAAACATCTTAAAACCCTACAACAACGTGAAAATTGCGCACAAACCACACATTCAAATTAAACAACTATATAGCAAATTAAAATCACCAACACCATTAACAGAAACATCTCATGTGGTATATAAGATCAATTGCAATAATTGCGAGGGTGTATACATAGGACAGACGGAACAAAAACTGAAAGACAGACTGAAAGGACATAAGTACTCCAAAACACAGACAGCACTTTACAAGCACAAAACCGAAAATGGACATACATTCAATTATGACGAGACTGTAGTGTTAGACCGAGAAAAAAATAAGAAATCTAGAGAATTTCTCGAAATGATTCACATAAAACAAAATGAAAAATCCATTAATGACAGATCAGACATAAGATACCTTCACAACATCTACTCCACTGTTTTGAACAGCCTCAAATAAACCGACCAACTAAAACAAACAAGAAGAAGATATTATTGACGTGACAACTCCAAAATCATAACCCCAATGACATTCAACAAGTAAGTTGGAAAATAACATAAAATAAAAATTTTTCGAAGGTAATAAAAGAATAAGATCTCTATCCAACAAAGTGTTTTAGAATTTTATAATACTCACAAATTGTTTGTTTGTTCTTGTTGTTTTTACATTGTGTATATTGTTTTTTACAGGCTAGAAAAAGGGTACTGCCCGAAACCTTGCCAGTTTCTATTATATTTTGAAATATTAAAACCCTGAATATCAAATATTATTATTCTTTCATAAATCACACAGGGTAAATACTTATCATTCGAGAATTATTATGATTAGTATGGTATGTGGTATGAGAGGTTATATAAAATTGGTGGTAAACTTTGATTTGGAATATGGGTAGATATCAGTATAGTGTAGGCCATGGTTGTTGTGTCAGTAATTGTTTGGCAAAAAATAGATCTAAAAATAAAAAAACTGACACCAAAATATGTCCATTTAAACTTTCGCGGTCCTAAGAAATTAGTGACTTTCGTTATTCGAAGTTGAGCACCCTGGGTAGTTGGTATTGTCGCACAACAATATGGCGACGGTGAATATGGTCAATTGAGACTGAAAGTGTCTTCCGTTATCATTATTCCGCGCAGTTCTGGTAATTCAAACCGAACCCTTTTAACTGGAGCTGACAAACAGCCCGAATTTTCAGGTGAGTTGGTAGCGAGGGTGGTTTTGCCGAGTCAGCCTCGTCGTTGTGCATGATGGAATCCCAGAAACAATGTGCCCGCATTCAGGTCCGGATTAGCGTGGACCTTCTGACCCATTTGTCACCATTATACGCTTGTCGCGACGTTGAATTGCGACACAGGACCAGAATTCATAGTGTTCGTTGTCGGTCGTCGGAATTTTCACCTGTGTAATCATGGTAGTCGGCCTGTGAGGCATAATCCTGCATTATGTGGCGTTGCACGGCAGGCTCGCCTCCTGCATGGCAATGAATTCTTCGTTGGTCCATAGTCGGGAGACAGCAGGAGATGAATCGGTCGTGTAAAGGCGGGAAGGCTAAATGTGATGTTTGAAGACGTTAATCGTGTTATATTGGCCAATAAGATCTAAGAGATCTTGGATTCTATTGGTTGACGTACGAGGATGTAATGATACCTAGTTAGCCTAGACCAGTTCCATGCATAAACGAAATATTGCGATACCATATCAAAGAACAATAACTTATTAGAAGTGTCAGTGTAGAGCAGTGTTTTTCAACCTGTGGGTCGCGACCCCCTGGGGGGTCGCGAAGCTTCTGTAGGGGGTCGCCGGAGGTCGAGAGAACTTTAGTAAAAAAAAACAATAAAGATTGATTTATTTAGTAAGAGAATTTTCCAACTGAATGTCAATACAAACAAATTAAAAAAATATAAATTCCTAAGATACATGTTAATGCGAAGGTTGTGCTTGTTTTCGACTAATCAATTTGTCCCATCGTGGATCTGTATTTGATACACATAAAATTAAATCGTTTGCCAAATTCAAGCGATTTCTTTGCCTACTTTTTATTTGGGCCATTGATGAAAATGTCAACTCGCATAAGTACAAGATGGCAAATGGGATCAAACACTTCAAAGCCTCAGTTGTCAATTCCGGGTATTCTGTTTTTCTCCTCAACCAAAAGGTATCCAAATTAACAGACTTGAATTCCAAAAGTAACATCCCATCGGCAGATAATTCTAGCAGATTCTCTTTGAGCTTAGTTGGCAAGTTAACCTCATCTATAGCTGCATTTAAAAACGGGTTTATGATCCACCTTTGCCCAGTGTTCTCCGATATCTCTTGCACTGAGAAGTAATGACCCATTTCTTCTTTCAAATTATTCAACACCATTTTCATACCAGGTATATGTGCCTTGATGTTTATCTCACATCCGACTTCGTCAGTAAAAGATTGTGTCGATGAGAATGAATCGAAGTTATTTTGAGTTATAGACGACGACCAAAAGTCGATTTTTTTTGTGAAGCCATGTATTTTGTCTTTTGCAGTGATGACATTTTCATCTCGCCCTTGAAGACTTTTATTCAAGGTATTTAAATGCTCAAATAAGTCAGAAAGAAAAGCTAATTTCAAAAGAAATTCCGGGTCGCTAATGAATTCAGAGTATTCTGACTTGGCCTGCTGTAAATATATTGAAAGTTCAGCACGAAGTTCCATAACTCTGGTCAGTACTTTGCCTTTTGACAACCACCTAACCTCTGTATGGTAAAGTAAATTTTGGTGGAGTGCCCCCATATCTTCACAAATAATCCGAAACAATCGTGACTGCAACTCTTTTCCTTTTATAGAATTAACAATCTTAATAATAATATTTAGAACTTGGCTGTATTCCTGTGGTAAGGTTTTGGCCGCAAGAGCTTGGCGGTGGAGAAAGCAATGCACCCAACAAGCTTTTGGCATCTGTTCTTTCAGCCAAGCAATAAATCCATTCTTTGAACCAATCATCGCTTTTGCTCCGTCGCTGCAAAGAGCAATGCATTTATTTGCCCAATCGATGTTCATATCTTGCGTAGCTTCAAGGAACATATTATGCAAGCACTGACCTGTAGTATTTGTGGGAAGTGCTCTGCAGAATAGTATTTCTTCCATTAATTTTTCACATGATTCAAAACGCACAAAAGCTAAAAATTACGCACAACCCGCAATATCCGTAGATTCGTCAAATTGCAAAGATAAAAAAGTACTTTCCTTTATTTTTTCTATGACTTGATCACGAACGTCAGTGGTCATATCGCTTATCCTGCGTTGAATGGTATTGTCAGAAAGAGGTATACTTTTCAGTTTTTCGACCTCTTGTTTCCCAAACATAATCTCTGCTATGTCTAAAGCCGCTGGTAAAATCAAATTTTCGGCAATAGTGTGAGGTTTCCCTGCTTTAGCCACACGAAAAGCTACTCGATAACTAGCAAGCACTTATACTCGAATCCTAATTACCTATGGAGACGCATAAAAACGTCGTATAGAATGAATATTCGTAACACTGTAACATACACATACATACATGATGAAAAAACGAAGGGTCGGGGGGTCGCGAAAAAATTTTTCGTACTAGGGGGTCGAATCATGAAAAAGGTTGAAAAACACTGGTGTAGAGTTTGAGGTCAAAAAAGTAAACCAGAGTTACGCAATGAATTGAAAAAAGATGTCCACCGAAGTTGTAAAAACCGAAAAATTGGAGTATCGAGCCATCATCAAGTACCTGTATTTAAAAAGGTTGAGAGGTGAGCAGATTTACGAAGATATGCTTAATACCCTTGGTGATCAATGTCCTTCGTATGCGACCGTGAAAAATTGGACTGCAAGCTTCAAAAGAGGTAAATTTTCCATTGAAGATGATGACCGATCGGGAAGGCCAGTTTCTGTGTCAGTCCCCGAAAATAACGATGCAGTTCATGACATGATTTTATCAGACCGTCGAATTGGGCTAAAACGGATATCTGAAGCAGTGAAGATTTCATACGAACGCGTTCATCATATAGTTCACGTCAATTTGGACATGAGAACAACTTCTGCAAAATGGATCCCCAAATGTTTGAATGTTGACCAAAAGCGTGCAAGGGGAGAAATATCTATAAAGTTAGCAGTGCCACTTGCGAGAAAATCAATAAAACCGTTTGCATTAATTGTCGAGAATTTGTCGTGAAAGAAAAAAAATTGTCGCGTCCTTAGTTTGTTTTCTTTGGCTTTGCTAACTTAACGATAAGTTAGCAGAACCACCTTCTCAATATCTACCAAATATCTTGAAAATGGTTATAAATAATTGTCGAGTAATGGTCGAAGTCCATCTGAAGTAAAAAAAACACAAAAAAAACCTTTCCTTCTTTTTTATTTTACGCGAGTTCGAGATATTTCTAGAATTATCGCATTTTTGGCAACAGCGCATTCGTTATTGACTTTTTTTCTATCGCATTGATTGTCGAATACCTTCCTCGAATTTGTCGTGAAAGAAAAAAATTGTC
The DNA here is from genome assembly GCA_951802165.1 of Adalia decempunctata. Classification (NCBI taxonomy): domain Eukaryota; kingdom Metazoa; phylum Arthropoda; class Insecta; order Coleoptera; family Coccinellidae; genus Adalia; species Adalia decempunctata. Next base: position 844,353 of record OX637705.1, read on the forward strand.
GCGACCTGCGTTTTTTTTTACTAGGTGGCTTTGCTAACTTCATATTAATTTAGCAACTAGTGGTCGAATATCATCACGATGATCATAAATGATTGTCGAGTAATTGTTGATGTTCAAATAAAGTAAAAAACACACAAAAATTTAATCTTTCTAGCAATTTCCACTCCATTTTCTCGCGATTTCCTTATATTTCGACCACTATTTGCTAAATTAATATAAAGTAAGCAAAGCCACCTTGTAGAAGAAAAAACGGAGGTGGCGACAATTTTTTTTCTTTCACGGCTAATTCGAGGCAGGTGTTTGACAATTAATACAATAGAAAAAGGGTCAATTACGAATGCGCTGTTGCCAAAATGCTATAATTCCAGATATATCTCAAACTCGCGGGAAAAAGACGTGAAATAAACAAGAAGGAATGGATTTTTTGTGTTTTTTTTTACTTCATATGGACTTCGACAATCACTCGACAATTATTTATAACCATTTTCATGATATTTGGTAGATATTGAGTGGTTCTGCTAACTTAACGTTAAGTAGGCAAAGCCATCCCGTAGACCACAAACTAAGGACGCGACAAATTTTTTTCTTTCGCGAAAAATTCTCGACATTATTCGACAATTAATGCAATAGGTTTCATTGATTTTCTCACAAGTGGCACTGCTAACTTTATAGACATGGGGGAGAAGCATCGCGTTCGATCTGTGCTCGATTTGAAAACGATGTAGACTTCTTAAACCGAATTGTTAATATGGATGAGACTTGGGTACATTTCTACGATCCAAACAAAGCAACAATCAATGGAATGGCGACACTCTGGTTCTCCAAGACCTAAGAAGTTTCGTGTCCAAAAATCTGCTAGAAAAGTTCTTGCTTCAATTTTTTGGGATTTCCATGGAGTAATCATGATTGATTTTTTGGATAAGGGTAGAACAATAACTGGAGATTACTATTCGACATTATTGACGATTCTACGGGAAAAAATTCAAGAGAAAAGACGCGGAAAGCTATCCAAAGGTATTTTGTTTTCACAGGACAACGCCCTAGTACACGAATCTCATGTTGCCATGCAAAAATTCGTGATTTAAGGTTAGAATTACTAGAACACCCCCCTTATTCACCAGATTTGGCTCCGTCCGACTATCATCTCTTTCCTCAACTGAATAAAAGTTCAAAAGGTCGTAAATTTTCTTCCAGCGAGGAGGTAATAAAAGCTGTGGAGGAGTGGTTTGCAGAGCAAGAAGAAAGATTTTTTTTGGAAGGCCCAGAGACGTTGCAGGTTCGCTGTAATAAATTTATTCAATTTAGAGTAGAATATTTGAGTAATAAAATATTTTGGTACATTGACATTCTGTTTGGTTCTATGGTAGGCTAAGAATTTTTCAATATATCCTCGTACATCTCCCGAAGACGCTCATCGAATTTTAAATACCCAGTTTTATGCAGACTTCGTCGAGAAGCGGAACGGTACAAAGTTTATACGGAATATTCCTGCGGTGTCTCACGTTACCGCCCTCATATATAAATTAACGTCGTCTTCTCATTTCGTCAAAAGAGATGATATAAAATATTCCGAGGTTAGAATCTGCATACTCGAGTTCGCGACTTGTTCAAGATTTATGACGTGTATCACTCCGAACAGCCGAGCTCCTTTCCTTCCGTTATACCTGAAAATTGCTTAATAACCATATTTTATTACCTACCTCCTGCTGGAGATTCCCGAACAAAGTTATTTCGCTGTGAAACGGGAAACTGTGCCTCTCATATCGATTACGTTCGGTGTTTTAACGGCGACCTCGATTTTCGATCTAAAATCGGCAAAGGTCTACTTGATGATCTTCAAAAAGTAGCACCGAGATTTCATTGTTGAAAAGCACATGATGTGAGTAACACAGCTTTGAGAGAATCTCAATCTTTAGTGGTTTCCCAACTAAATATCGCTCACAGCTTCATTTTATACAAGCTGTGTGATATTTATTTGAAAATACATACACAGTTGGCAACTGTGCTGGTAAGCGTAAAGCCATCTGCACGAGTGAGTCTCCTGTGATTCCAGACAAGCCCGAAGGCTGGAAATTAATTAATGGAAGCGCAACTTGAAGAGAATTGGCGGACTTTCTTAAAGAGTCAAGTGAATACGAGGATATATTGAAAAATGCTTAGCCTACTATAGAAGTAAACAAAATTTCAATGTCAAAATATTTTATTACTCAACATATTCTCCTCTTAATTGAATACATTTATTACAGCAAACCTAGAACATCTCTTGGCCTTTCAAAAAATAATTTTTCTTCTTGCTCTACAAACCAGTCCTCCACAGCTTTCATTACCTTCTCGTTGGAAGAAAATTAACGACCTCTTAAACTTTTTTTCAGTTGAGGAAAGAGATGGCAGTCGGACGGAGCCAAATCTGGTGAATGAGGTGGTGTTCTAGTAATTCTAACCCTGAATCACGAATTTTTCGCATGGCAACATGAGATTTGTGTACTGGGGCGTTGTCCTGTAAGAACAAAATACCTTTGGATAGCTTTCCGCGTCTTTTCTCTTTAATTTTTCCCGTAGAGTGGTCAGTAATGTCGAATGGTAATCTCCAGTTATTGTTCCACCCTTATCCAAAAAATCAATCATGATTACTCCATGGCAATCCCAAAAAACTGATGCAAGAACTTATCCACCAGATTTTTTGACACGAAACTTCTTAGGTCTTGGAGAATGGGAGTGTCGCCATTCCATCGATTGTTGCTTTGTTTCTGGATCGTAGAAATGTACCCAAGTCTTATCCATAGTAACAATTCGATTTAAGAAGTCTACATCGTTTTCAAATCGAGCACAGATCGAACGCGATGCTTCTACCCTTGCATTTTTCGTCAACATTCAAACATTTGGGGATCCATTTTGCAGAAATTTTTCTCATGTCCAAATTGACGTGAACTATATGATGAACGCGTTCGTATGAGATCTTCAGTGCCCCAGATATCCGTTTTAGCCCAATTCGACGGTCTGATAAAATCATGTCATGAACTGCATCGATATTTTCGGGGATTGACACAGAAACTGGCCTTCCCGATCGGTCACCATCTTCAATGGAAAATTTGGCTCTTTTGAAGCTTGCAGTCTGATTTTTCACGGTCGCATACGAAGGACATTGATCACCAAGGGTATCAAGCATATCTTCGTAAATCTGCTTCCCTCTTAACCCTTTTAAATACAGGTTCTTGATGATGGCTCGATACTCAAATTTTTCGATTTTTACAATTTCGGTGGACATCTTTTTTTTTAATTAATTGCGTAACTCTGGTTTACTTTTTTGACGTCGAACTCTACACTGACACTTCTAATAAGTTATTGTTCGTTGATATGGTATCGCAATAATTTGTTTATGCATGGAACTGGTCTAGGCTAACTAGATATCAATACTTTTTTCTTCATTCATTTACCGGGTATATTTTTTTTTCTCCTAATTCTCTTCTTTTTCTTTTTGCCTTGATAGTTCATATTTTTGTGATAAATTTGGTTGGGGGGAATGTTCGGTTCCTTGTTAAATTTTAAATTAGCCGCGCATTTTCTATCTCCCACCTCTGTTTTCCATCCTTTGTTTTCCATCCTTTGTTTTTCCTTCCACCAATGAGGGAAGAAAACGCCTAACCAACAAGAGAGACCGACAACGGAGGTTAACCGGCGAGTACTCGAAGTGACTGGTGTATTTTTCACGTATAAATAACGTTAGAATTTATAGACAATATTACCGAATCGACAATAGTGGCGAGGAACATTTTCCACGAAAGTGATCTAAACAGCAGATCCAGGAATACGAAGATTTCCGTACCTGAAATCAACAAGGTTAGTTCCCGTCCCTCCATTTGATTTCCCTTACCGTTTATCTTTAACGAATTTAATTATATTAGTTTATTTTCAACGATCAGATTCTCAACACCTCGTATTTTGTGAAATTTCACTTAAAATCGCTTACACAAGATGAATTTTTTACATTTTGACATTTTCCTGAACTGCAGATTCCTCTCTCTATGCTGAAAAATGGCGCTTATTGATGAGGTATCAACCTCAGAATCTACCCTTTGATTTTTTCCGTCTATTTAAATTTCAAATGATTATTTTTGCGACCCAAATATCGACCAATAGAATTGCACCATTCGACGTCACATGGTACAACCTACATGGTATTATCACAGAATACCTAACTACACAGAAGCGTCACTAAGCGTCGGCACTTTGATCTTCAAGGGGCAAATTTTCGTGACCTTCATTCCCTGTTAGGTAGTACATATGTCATTTTTGAGCGGATAATCACAGAATACCTAACTAATTTAGGGTATTCTGTGACATAATTCTATACTTTATTTATAATTCTATGGGTCCAGCAGGAAGTTTGAATTTCACGTTGACATTTGTACTACCTAGCATGGCACAAGCGTCATCAAATAAAGTTTTGGCGGGAAGGCGGAATGACGCTTCTGTGTAGTTAGGTATTCTGTGGTATTATACTGATAATTTTTTGAAAATTTTCTCTGGTAGTTGCTATATATAAAAAACAAAACATGATCCAGTCAAATTAATCACACGTCAAACTGACAGGTTGAATTCAATTATGAAAATTGGAGATTTTGCATGAAAATGAGTCGATTTGGAGTTTGTTCTCTGTCCACCATCGATAAAAAAGTCAAAGGAAACGTTCCCATTAATACGGGGAAGTCAAAAAAAAACAGTTTGGAACCAATTTACTACTTTTTGTACTGAGAGGGAATACACATTGAGTGCTGAAACGAGTGAAGCGCAATTGGCAAACATTATGAAAGATTACGCTTACAATATGAAGAAAATAGATGGAGAAGACTATGAGGAAGGTATAATAAAAACAATGTGGAATCAGACTGCAAAATTACTTCAAGAAAAGTATTTGAACGATTTCGACATCAAAATCAACCCATTTTCGGATGCTGCATTCAAGACCGCTCGAGGAGCTCGTGATGCCAAGCGTAAGGCTTTACAATCTATTCCGGAAAAACGGAGGGCAAGTGCAGCAGCGTTGGAGGAAAAAGATTGGGATGCAATGACCACTGTTTGGGACGAGGAAACTCCTGATGGCCTCCAGAAAAAATTATTCATGATAATATCAGTGGAATTGGCTTGGAGAGGTGGTGAGGGCAGCAAGGCGTCAATACATCACTTCAAGGCAGAACAGCGAAATGACGGGGAAACAACTGGGAGAATTGAATACAATCCAATTTTCAGCAAGACCACACAAGGTGGTGATAAAAAATTATCAGACAGCAAGTGGCTGGTGGAGAATCGGGAAATCCCTGACAAGTGCCCAGTGAGACTGTTCCAGAAATTGAGAGAGAAGAGAGATGCCAATATCAAGAGCGACAGACTATTCCTGACCCAAAATCCATTCTGGAATAAAGTTCCAGGCGCTAGGTGGTACAAGGATTCCCCAGTAGGCCAAAACACGATTTCAAAGTGGGTTAAGGAGTCAGCACAAAAAGCTGGGCTTGACCTTGGTAACAAAAAATTCACCAATCACTCCAGTCGTGCAACAGCCGTCTCCAATCTAGCGAAATCGGGCCTAGGAGAGCAGCAGATAATCAAAATAACTGGACATGCCAACAGTAACTCCATCAAGTCGTATCTCCAACTCGACCAGGAACACCACGAATTAATTGTCAAGAAACTGCGAAGGAGTGAGCCTACTGCAGAAAATGCCATCAACAGCATAAACCTCATGCCATCTACCTCTTCTGGGACCATTACCGATAACTCTGACTTGAAGAAAACATGCACCAATGTTTACAACAATTGTATTTTTAATTGCACTAGTCTTTATCTTAATTAAATGTTGTTTTATTCATTATGAAATTCTTATTTGTTAACTGTACATTTCGTCTCATGGTGCAATTCTATTGGCCGACATTTGGGACGGAAAAATAATCCCCCGAATACCACACGAGCTTTAAAATTATCTAGCATTTCCCTCAAGGTTCCCTGCAAACAAATAAAGTCGTCAAGTTTTTCAGGAAAAATCACTCGCGCTTCGCGCTCGTGATTTTTTAACCTGAAAAACTTGACTCCTTCATTTGTTTGCAACGAACCTATCGGGAAATACCCGATAATTTTGAAGCTCTTGTGGTATTAAAAGTGAAAATTCCCCCGATTGGTCTCGTAATAACGAAGTTTCCCAAACGACAATTTCCACCTGGATTTCGCAACGATCCCGATTCCCGTAGGAATCAGACTGTCCGGCGAAAACTATGGAGATAATCATTGAGCGCAGACGGAAAGTTGCGGGCGCGTTTCCCGAAAACTTTTCCGGGTCGATCCGCCGAAAGTTCGATCTCGACGTGTGCCCGAATTGAAATCTGCCGGATTAATGGAAAATTGCGGTCTTGTCGTTTCTGCTGTCGTAGGCGCGGAGGAAAAGCCGTCCCGGAAAATTGGGAAAAATTCCCGATAATACTCCGATACGGGGTTCGTCCTGTGAACGACGTACAGGAAAATGGTCTCATTCCTCACGATTTTTTTTTCAGAAATGTGGGATTTCATTCTGATCAAATGTGCATAGTTGTTGAATTCCTCTGTCTTTTTTAATTTCGTCTGTGGAACGCTTAATACAGGGTGAGTCTTTGACTTGTACATATATTTTAACTGAAGATTCTTGAGGCCAAAAGAAACCTTGTTTTCATTTTTCCGAATTCGGCTCTGTTAAAAAGATATAGCCATTTGAAAAAAAAATGGGCTAAATACGTCCCTGAAATGATACTGTGGAATTGATTCAAAGTTCATATTTCTCGATAGAAATTGAGTTTATACATTAAGGCCCAATTTGGGGAATACTCAAGTAGTCAAGTACTAACCTTATTGGAATAAAAATGTTGCAAACACGATAATTTCAACAAAAACAGTTAGTTTCATCGGATTATATCTGCAACTAAAAAGCCACATTTATTCCACCAAAATAAGTTCCTTCTTCGATTTTTCTGCAGATTAGTTTGTAAACACTAATAACTTGTTCATATTTTCCTCTAAATTACCAAACAATATCATGAAGAAACACTTTTCATTCAGATTTATCTAGGAGCATAGAATAACTGAAGGGAAGGCTTCATACGCTCGACAGATCATTTCGAACTGCCAATAACGGCGGAGGTTAGAGTTTCGACTTTGCCGCCAAATTTTACCACGCATGCGTAGAGCGAAAACCGAAGTATGGTTATGTGGAGGCCAATGTTATACAATAACAAACCAGAGTCTCTGAACAAATTGTAAACATTATGTGAAGTTCTGAATAATCTGAACACATTCAGTGACTTATTGTTCTAATGTGATTATTATGTGAAGTGAATTAATATAATTTCAACCGTGTCGAGTTTATAAAATTCCAAGAGGATGTTGTTTAGATAGAAACATCGCCACAGATTATCAGGTATCGTATTATTTTTCATTAATTTCAATTTAATAAGTAGTTTGTATCGAGATTCATCATTCATATCCGAAGTTTGTATTTCATCGACATTTAACTTCAATATAGACCGGTAACTATGAATTTTCAATAGAAACTGTGCGTATTAAATCCTCCTTGGTGTTCAATTTTATCTCCCACATTCGTAGGATTTTATTATTAAAATATCTCGATAAAGTTGATAAATATTGTGACAACATTGTAAACTCGTTTGAAGACCAGAGAAGGAATAATATTCGATGATATTTAATTCAGAGACGCATTCAGATTATTCTTGAAATAAATGATTTTTTCGTCAAATTTTCCGGGTAAAATTGCAAATAACTCGAAAACGACGCGTTTTGTTGAAAAAAATTTGAATACTTTTAGTTTCTTAAATGATTGATTCTTTCGAAAATATGAACCGTTTATCTTTTTAAAGTGGTTTTATGGCGTTTTAGCGTGTATTGATGAGTCGACAACCCTGTAACTTCTATGCTAGTGAAGATATTCAATAGGTTTCGATTGAGGAATATGCACCATGAATAGAGTAAAAACTCAACCAAAATTCATTTCATTCGAAATAACGGTTCCGAAGTTATAAACAGAAAAGTGTTTTTTTCATGAATTTTCGACACCCTGTATCTCCAAAACCAAACCGAATTTTGAAAAATGGTATGAGAAAAAAGTGTTTCGTTTGATGAGAGGAATCTACAGTTAAAATATATGTACAAGTCAAAGACTCACCCTGTATTGTGCCCAAGATCAGCGTGACATTTTTGCTTTGCATTTGATGCCTTCCATGTGTAAGCTTTCGAGTCCGGAATGTGAAACCTTCATCTTATAGTTGATTGGAAGTGCAATATAAGATTTAACAGTTTTACCATTTCGTGGTAATTTAGGCTCAAGTGTTTTCTTTGTAACTTTTCATCCCTAGGTGGCATCGAGCCACCAGGTAGGATAGTTTATGATGCGTAAAGATGCACTTGGCATTTGCTTATTTCATTGGCATCGTACAAGAAGTATAGAGATGGTTGGACTTTTATTGATTCTTGGGAGGACTGTAGACAGCGATAAAGACTAAAATATAGGTTTGGCAGCCAAAGCTAAGGTCATATTCCTAGAAGACCGAAAACAAACCTTCAGAAATGAAAAAGAGTACAATAAAATTCAAACCTACCGAAATTAAAAAGAGTAGGTACAATAAAATTCTCATGAATATCAGAGACTTATTGAATCGAATCCTTATTGTTTTCCCGCTTTATTTCGACGCAGTCCGACAAATTAATTAGTAGAAACGAAAACTTCAAATTTATCAATTACCGTTTCCGAGAAGTGCAGTTCTTTGGGAAATCAGAGTAGAAAAGAATTGTGTCAATTCGATGAAGCTTTCAGCTCTGGAGCCCGTTCCAGTCCAATTGTGCTGATCGACCTCCTTTTTCCATTGTTCCGAGTGTACTCACTTCTGGATTTCGGGTTAATCAGGACTGTTAGTTGTAAATCGCAATCTCATTTTGACTGACTGAATTTCTCGAAAGGGATATTGTGAATTTCTGATACAAGATATAAGTTGCTCTCGAGTTTTGATTTGTGATTCGATTACTTTACTTTAAATGCAGGTATTAAGACGAATTATGAACCGTAATTTTTTGTACAACTGCCATTAAAAGTTACACTTTTAATGACGGCAAACAATGTTAAACTTGATTGTTTACGTGGAAGCGTGTTAAAAATATTTTTAACATTGGTGTAAAAAATATTTTTAACACTCCATTTTCTTATGATGAAATCAGATGAAAAAAATTCAGCAATTGAAAATTTTCATTATCAATATTTAACAATAATTACTTATGGACATTAATATTAATCGTAAAACTAGAACAATTACTAACAATAATGCCCTGTGACGTTAGGGAGCTTCGCAACACATTATTAGAATCCTCAACACCATCAGTACTTGTAGAAACGGGAAGTACAATATTGGATGATGATTATCCAAAATCTGTTGAGGTTGGGAGAATTTTTTCAGCAATGACATCTCTATATGCAATGGAATGATCAACATAGCCCTCGGCTACCGTCGTAGACTTCCATCCACCAAGTTTTTTTATATCCGTAATATTTGCTCCTGATTCTGCTAGCAATGAAGCGGAGGATCTTCGAAAACAGTGTCCTGTATATTGTTTTGGTTCTGGCAGTTTGAGGAATTCGGCAGCAATAGATGGAATTTTCCCCAATGTATTGATACCAACTGGATTGGCAGTGCATTTATTATTCATGTATTTCAGGAAAAAACGACGATGTTCGATGACAGAAGGGCGCAGTGAAAAGTTTTTATGAAAAAAGTCAACATACTTCCCAATAATACCTACTGAAAGAACGACTGACTTTCGTTTTTGTGTTAGGAAGTTGTGTAACCAATGATTTATTTGTTATTTCGATTTCTTCCACTGATAAATTACACAATTCTTCACGCCGGCAGGCTCCAAATAATACGAAAATAGTTGAAACTTTAATCATCAAGTATTTCTCATTTGGTGCCTCATTTATAAACTTTTCAACTTGTTCACGAGTGAGAATTTTCGATTTTTTGAGACGATATCCTTCACTTTTCCGTTTTAAATATGCTATTTCCTTAAAATATTTTCTAACATTCACACCATTTTCAACAAGGGCTCTTGACTTTATCATTGAAAATTTGCTCCACAAAGTTGATGAACTCCATATTTTTGATTTTTCTTCTAAGTATGCCAAGAAAACAGGTTCACTGAAGTTCCCTTCTACATTTTTCAACTTACACCAGGTCAGGAAATTGTTATATGCAATATCGTACTGCTGAACAGATTTTTTAGGTAGGAGTTCCAGATTTGCTCTTCTTGCGACTCTTCAATATCCTCAGGGACAACCAAATCGTCACTCTTATTAATAATTGGACTCTCGACAAACGAATTAAGCAGTTAAAAACCCAAGACGAAAATTGGACAGGAACGAAATTCAAATGACATCGTCTTTTCTCATTTGTTAGTAATCATAACGTTGGCAACATTTGACATTCACAACAACCTTTTGATTATTTGAATGCATTTTGAAGTTTATTGTCATTGCAAATTCGCCCATTTCATTATCAAAATAAGGCAGTTGTACAAAAAACATTGTATGGTATTTGTGTTAAAAGTGATTTTATTTTGTTCGTGAAATTGTTCAATTCGTTCCGTTCATTTCACAAACTTTTTCTCCCACAAAATAAAACGTCACTCTTAACACTCATATCATAAATAACTATTCAATGCCTTCTTTAGGCTTATTTCATGAGAATTTCGAAAAGTGCTGAATTCCATAGGTCCGTTTGTTCGTTTTGAAATTTTTCTGTCGGGTTATTCGAGTAGTTTTATTCTTTTCTTGATTTCCGTACAAGAAAAGAGCACAACTGAATCTTCCAATCATGTTTATATACGTGAGATATTTCCAGTATTCACAGAGAAAAAAGTTTCTTCAACATTCGCCAGGTCCTTCAAATTATTGAATTCACATTATATTTTCTCAAATTCATTATTTTCCCAAAGTAATGAAACATTTTGATAAATACGAAATTACTACGACCTCTATGTAGAAAGAACAATGTTGCGTAATTATCTGACAGGAAAATGACCTATAATCTAACGTTTCCAAAATAAACACGGTGAAAAGTGTCAGAATGTCATGGCCAATCGGGATAAAAGTGAATGAAATATATTCTAGATATTCGTTGCAAAATGGCGGAGGGATCGGTTACATTTAAAACTCAATATAACGCTCCAGTTAATGTTTTCAGTGGATGTTTTGGAAAACTATACAGGGATGCTTAATGATAATGAGCTTATACCGTAGTCAAGCAGCGTCTCTTTCGGAATTATCCGAAAAGCAAGTCGATACCTGTTGTAATTTCCTCGTATTTTGTAACTGGAGCGACGCAAGGGTAAATATTGATATGCCGAGTTTCGGAGCTAGAGTTCCGTCGAATAAATATTTGTAGCGAGCGCGAGGGCACTCGCCGAACAGAGACGACGTCAACAGTTTGTTTTTCATCGACGGTGAAATGCGACGACTCGTTGGAAATTCGAATGGTTTGTGTTTTTCTGAATTATGTATCAGATGTTTGTTGTTGGTTGTGCAGTTGGAGAGATCATGTCGTCGATAGGTCAGAAGATATAGAGGGAATTCGTATTGAGATTTGAAAAGAAATTGAAGACAAATTTCCGGATAACGAGGTCTTTGACGAATATTTTTTCCTTGATGTTGGTGTAAAAAGCACTCCCTTTGAGAGGAATTTCCACCAATCAAGGGGTGTTATAACTTAGAGAAAAGAGAAGATGTTATTGAAATTTTGAAGATCCTTTTCCGTGAAAGGAGAAAGTGTGGAAACGGCCCAACGCACTATGGTCAGGACTTAAGGTGAATACAGACTATTCTGACGTGACGTGGAATCACGTCACGGACGTGTATCAGTGCTTCCATTGGCCTAATATGACCGTGAACGTCAAAATGTGAGTGATTTAAAAATTCAACACATCGTTCTGTGCGTTCACGTTCATATCAGGCCAATGGGAGCACTGAGGGTGCCTGACGTTACGTGGAATCACGTCACGTCAGAATAGTCTGTATTCACCTTTAAGCCCGCAACGGACGGCGAGCGATATATTATATCTCATATATTACACCAATATCGCTCCTTATGAAAATGCACCAAGCCCCGCGGACGACGCTATAATATAAGGGGTTTTCCAATAAGGACTTGACACCTTTATATATTTTCTTTTTATATTCCGATATTACGATATTTTTCCATACTAAAATGACATATGTCAATGCAAAGCTATAATATATATTATATTATCGCTCGCCGTCCGTTGCGGGCTTTAGTGTTTACTAATTCTCCAGGGAGAGGAATGGTAAATGAAATTCGAAAATAAACTTAAGACGTATATTATGACTCAAATAAAATGAACGATTTCACAGATACTATATATAATCCAGTCACGTCAAAAGACTAAATTATCAAAATACACTGCGCAAAAAAATTAACGTACAGGAATAAAAAAAGTTGATATTATCAGATTTCGAATGTATTGGCTCCATTCTAAAATCAGTTGTTCTCGATCAATTCTAGTGATCAATAGTTTTTCTTTCGTTTGATTTTCTACACTCGATCGCTATGCAACGCGAAACACGCAATTTGACCCAAGAGGAATGTGCCCAAGCGATAGTTTTGCGAGAAGAAGGGTGGACATACACAAGAATTGCAGAAAGGTTTGGAATTTCCCATACTAGTTTGTCCAGAATGTTGCAGCGATTCGGGGAGGCAGGTATGAATGTCCGAAGACCAGGACAGGGTAGACTACGGGTAACAACTGCCATTCAAGAACGTTACTTGAGAGTTTCTTCGTTGAGACAACGGTTTGCAACCGCTCGCCTCCTTCAAAATCAGCTTGAGCAAACTCATGAGGTGCAAATTAGCACTCAGACAATGAGAAATCGCCTCAGAGAATATGATTTAAGGCCTCGTGTCGCGGCAAGAGGCCCAGCTCTTACCCCAGCCCATCGAAGGGCGCGTTTGGATTTTGCGAGAGAGCATATCCATTGGGAAGAGGCCGATTAGGAAAGAGTTCTCTTCACAGATGAGTCTAGATTCTGCCTCTACCATTGTGATCGACGTTCCCTTGTATACAGACGTCCATCATGAAAGATATGCTCAGTGCAATTTCCTGAATACTACTGGTTTCGGGGGAGGATCGATTATGGTATGGGGTGGAATTTCTTTGACTGCTCGCACAGACCTGGTGGTCATTGATAATGGAGCTATGAATGCTGATAAGTATATAAGGAACAGTCTTGAAGAACATGTAGTGCCATTTGCCCCATACATTGGTGAAAATTTCATTTTTATGGACGATAATGCCAGACCCCATCGTGCGCGAATCGTTCAGGAGTACCTTGAAGAGGTTGAAGTCTCTCGAATGGAATGGCCAGCAAGAAGTCCAGATCTCAATCCGATTTAGCAGGTTTGGGACAACCTCAATAGAAGGCTGAGAAGTTCAGAAAATCATCCAGCTACTCTCAATGACTTAGGAATCCAACTCGGAGAAATCTGGGAAGGATTAGATCAGAACATTTTAAGATCACTCATTTTGAGTATGAACCGTCGTTGCCGAGCTGTAATTAACGCAAGGGGTGGAAATACCAAGTATTAAATCACTTATCAGCATTTCAGTATTTTGAAAATTGTTCATTTCTCTTCTTTCACATAAGATTCGGTGAAATCCTGAATTTTTCTTCCATTCAATGTGTCTTGTTTCGTTCAAATCCTTCCCGAGAGAACATAAAAAATAAGTTATGAAGTCAATGTAGAGTTAACTTTCATTAAAATTGAGATTTTCAGAATGTGCGTTAATTTTTTTGCGCAGTGTTTTTCGATTTATTACCTTGGGATCGTTTTCAAAATTTTATCCACAACTTTACAGAAAGAAAGGTAGAGCAACACAAGTTTTATTTCGAGTTTTCTGCAGCAGCTAGTAGCCGACAGATCGGAGTGATGACTGGACGAAGCTTTAATGCGAAAATCATTCCCTCATTCATATTCGTAGTAGCGAGAACAATCGTAGAACTCGATGAATATTGAACGTCGAACTTGAAGTTCAGTTCTTGCCTAGGCTGTGTCAACAACAGAGTCCCGAGAGCCATGTCCATTACCCTTTCAATAATTAACGACCGAATTCGTTAAATTAAGGATGGTTCGATGCCCTCGGAGGTGTTTGGACGTCACAACTGAATCCTTAAAGGATATACTCACCAGTTAGTTTACAAGACCTGGGCGCTTTGTATCCCAAACCTCTTCAATCATTCACATAAAAGTAACAACTTGGGCCTAGTGAATAGGGCTTTCTTGATTCGTCCCTCTCAAAGCGACGTCTATGATGAGGGTGGATTGTTCGAATTGCAGGAGAAACAATTGGGACGTCACGTGAAAATTGACAGATCTGAAACAAGTAAACTGCTCCACATGAGTTAGGGATATTGACTTAAATTGCAAAAAAATTAAGTTAAAATAAGATTTTTGTGATGAAAATTCATATTAAAATGAATGCTAATGAATTTTAGCCTGTAGGTCTGCAGCGTATACAGAGTGGTTAAGAAAAATCGAGTAAAATAACGAAATTTTATTCCCAGAGAATTCAAGCATTTTAAGACTATCAATACAATGTATGGCCTCCACGGGCATCAATAACAGCTTGACGTCTTCTTTGCATACTACACACGAGGTTGTTGAACATTTCTTGAGGAATTTGGTTCCATAAACGGGGCAGAAGCTCTCTCAGATCATTTAAGGCTTCTGGGGTAGGTTCATGATTATCTAATCTTCTTTGGGGCATATCCCATGCATGTTCTACTCAATTCAAATTTGGTGAGTGCGGAGGTATTGGGAAATGTGGAATACCAAGCTCCTCGCGCGCATTCTCAACTATGGTTGCACGGTGCGGTCTAGCGTTATCGTCTAGAAATTGGAAAGTTTCATCAATAGCAGGGTGAAAATTTGGCGCAACATTGTCAATGACATGCTTCCTATAGTGTGAGGCGGTCATATTCCCAGGACAAATGTGTAGATTTGTGCGCCCTTTGAAACATATCCGAGCCCATACCATAACACTACCCCCTCGGAATGGATGGACTTCTTGGACATAGCGACGATTACGAGGTATGCGTGGGATTGTCTATACCCTTATTCTTCAATAATCTGAATTTCGTTCATATCTGGATTCATCTGTGAAAAGGACACTACGCCATTGATCGTTCCAATTGATATGTTGCCTTGCCCATTCTAGTCTTTGACGCTTATGGTCACTTGTTAATGGAACTCCTCTTAATGGATGTCTAGAACCTAGATTCACCTCTCTCAAACGTCGTCTGATGGTTTCGATGGAAACTTGGACCCCATCTGCATCTTGAAGAGTATTCCGTAGCATTCTACACGTAGATGTAGGGTTTCTTCTCGCCGAAACGGTGATGAAACGATCCTGAGCAGGTGTTGTTTTTCGTCGCCCACAAAGCCTTCGTCTTTCCAACACGAAACCTGTCTCCCTGAACCTATTCCAAAATCGAGATATCACACTTTGGCTGACTTGGAGCCTTTCCGCTACAACAAAATGTGTGAGGACACCCTGTAGCATTCCGATAGCCCTATTAGCCTCAGCGTTTGTTAATTTACGTCTTGGCATTTTCGGAAAACTCGTTTCAAATCGAAGCCGTTGATAAACTGACTTCATTTCAAAATAAGAACATTCATGAAGCATATGCAAAGAACCAAACTTCAGAAAAAAGGCGACCAGATTGACGAAATGTCTCATACTGATTTTTATTGGATCGATTCAAGTTGTTATTGAGTTTTAAATGATTTTTCCGTCGACCATAGAATAAAAGCTCATTTCAACGCACTCGAAATCATCCATTAATGACCCCTATTAATGCATGATTTTTTGTATTAATGCATGATTATCATGGCAACCGAACATAAAATATTCAGTCGGAGCATAGATGCATCTATGTCGAAGCACTATCGAGCTGTCAAATTTAATTATTCGCTTTCGATCAGAATCTGATTTTACCAGTTACGCTATTTTACATAATGAATTTCGAAGAAAATATCCCTTCGACACCGCTAGATGTGGGAAAAACTGCTGAAGCAGCAACTTTGCTATGCTACCTAGAAAGGGCAGACATTTATGAGAAAACCTAGGAAGAATTTCGATCTTGGTGCAAGGAGAAGAACGTTCTGAAATTTTCGGTAACGGTTTTGTTGGCATACTTTACGTGTATTGCAGAAAAGGGGCATTAAGCAAATTTATGGTCAAAGTATTTGATGCTGAAGACAACATTGATATAAGCAGATACCCCAAACTGTTGATCGAAAAATCGAAAAAGAACATGTGGAAGAGTTCATAGCGAATGCTCCTAATAGTATTTTGTTGATGTCTAAGGTAAAAATAAAACTCAATTGAATGGTTAATCCAACTTATTCTCATGAAAAAAATGTAAACTATTCAGAATGTCACAACATGTCCTATATTCCATCCATGAATTTTTCGAAAACTTCTATAGGAAGCATAAATATCAATATATGGAAATGAACACAGAAATTTACATAATGTCAAAGGACCCCGCACTTTTACTTAGGAAAATGGCGTTCCGTCAAATTTTCTAAAATTTTGGTATAATGCAGTACTCGACCTACTGATCAAAAGTGTTCATGGCCCCAACTCAATCCTATGACTAGTTTTCGAGATACAGGGCGTTGAAGTTGAGAATTACCCACTTTTACTACGCTCGTATCTCGAAACAGAATCGAATGAACTTCAATTTTTCTCAAGAAACATTTCATGACATCCCCAGGGAGCAACCATATAGAGGAATATGACCGAAAATCGTTACGAATACAGGGTTATCCATAATTGAATGCATGCCCGATTTTGAAAGTATAAAATATGTCAGTTTCAGAGCGAGAACGTTCGAAAAATGAACTATTACACTAGATATGTTGTTGTTACATCGAAAAAGTCTGAAATACCAAGAATTTATACTGGGTGATCCATTATTATAGAAACTATTCTCAAGGAAGATTAAATGGACACCCTGTATTTATGGGTTGATTCAAGGTGTTTGTTTAATTTTTTTAGAACATATCATCATGGACTTCAAAGAATACAGGGTGATTCAGTCAGGAAATAAACTTTGAACCTCACGAAAATACCCAAAACCCACCTTTTTTTTTCATCACCCTCTATTTCAAAATTAAATCCGAAGAGGTGGGAGTTTTCTTTCACCATTGTACTTGATATGAAAACATCAATACGGCTGAGAGTTTTCATCCACTTCCTATGACCAGATTTTGTTTTATGTTATACTTTTACTTGCATTTTGCATTTTCAACTGACTCGTAGGAGGTTTGGAAAACAAAATCATGACATCAATATAGGCGTATGTCATCGAACACTTTTGAGTTGTCAGTGTTTTGTAATATCAGCATACCAGCAAAAAACTATATTTTGAGTGTTGTTCGTGTGGTTTTCAGTTCAGTAACTTTTAGAGTACAATATGGCATTTGCAAATAGAGAAAGATGTTATGTTTGCGAACAAAATTGTAGCCGTAGACTTACAATTCCTTTAAATAAAGGTGACAATGTTGATTTGTTTGAAATTGCCATATATTGTTGTTCATGAGTAGTTTTAGATTCGATTTCAGGAGTGGTTCATTTGATTTCGATCAGAATTGCAAATTAATAATTTTCATATTACATAAAACAAAATCTGGTCATAGGAAGTGGATGAAAACTCTCAGCCGTATTGATGTTTTCATATCAAGTACAATGGTGAAAGAAAACTCCCACCTCTTCGGATTCAATTTTGAAATAGAGGGTGATGAAAAAAAAAGGTGGGTTTTGGGTATTTTCGTGAGGTTCAAAGTTTATTTCCTGACTGAATCACCCTGTATTCTTTGAAGTCCATGATGATATGTTCTAAAAAAATTAAACAAACACCTTGAATCAACCCATAAATACAGGGTGTCCATTTAATCTTCCTTGAGAATAGTTTCTATAATAATGGATCACCCAGTATAAATTCTTGGTATTTCAGACTTTTTCGATGTAACAACAACATATCTAGTGTAATAGTTCATTTTTCGAACGTTCTCGCTCTGAAACTGACATATTTTATACTTTCAAAATCGGGCATGCATTCAATTATGGATAACCCTGTATTCGTAACGATTTTCGGTCATATTCCTCTATATGGTTGCTCCCTGGGGATGTCATGAAATGTTTCTTGAGAAAAATTGAAGTTGATTCGATTCTGTTTCGAGATACGAGCGTAGTAAAAGTGGGTAATTCTCAACTTCAACGCCCTGTATCTCGAAAACTAGTCATAGGATTGAGTTGGGGCCATGGACACTTTTGATCAGTAGGTCGAGTACTACATTATACCAAAATTTTAGAAAATTTGACGGAACGCCATTTTCCTAAGTAAAAGTGCGGGGTCCTTTGTCTATTACGCAAAATAAAAATATTTTTGAATGCAGAGTTTATTTTCAATTCAAGATGAGGTCGACGGAAAAATCTTGTAATCAACTCGTTTATTAATCTAGCGATTAATGGTCTCAAACATTAACGCGCTCGCTCCGCTCACGCGTTAAAATATTTCGACCATTAATCGCTGTCATTAATAAACTAGTTGATTAAATAACTATTACAGCGATTTTCTCGAAGATTACATACTTTTAAAAACGATTGTCAACAAGAAGAAATCGGGAGAACACAAAGTCCAATCCGATTCCCGATTTCTTCTTGTTGAAAATTGGAAAGTCTCTTTGAGAAAAAATGGATGTTTATTTTAAATTAAAAACGATTGAATACGATATCCCTAACTCTTGTGGAGCAGTATACTTCTTATCTTCTTATCTTACAGGTGGACGCTGAGCCTGTGGCCAAGCTGTTCCGATGGAGCTTCAACAGCACCCCGGGGATATCGAGGGAGCTGACGGAGTTCACGAGCGGCGAGGGGGGCAGCAGGCTGACGTACGTGCCCAAGATACCGGCCGATTACGGCACGCTGCAATGCTGGGGTCAGAACGACATCGGGACGCAGCGACAGCCCTGCACGTATCACATCGTGCCGGCCGGCAGGCCCGACCCGCCCCACGGGTGCCAACTGTCGAACGTCACGCATCTGTCCGTTTTTCTCGGCTGCAAGAAGGGATTCGACGGAGGTGAGTGAATCCGGACCGGATTTCTTTCAACTTACAGAACGCAGAACGCAGGCAGCAATCTCGTGATCTAAATTGTCAGATTTCAAATTGGTCTTGAAGGCGCTCGAGTCTGGGACGCCCTGTATATTCGATGCCAACTCATCCTGACGAATGCCGGCTTTAATTAAGTATCCCGGTTGGCAAGATTTAGGTCTATCAAGTTTTTTTTCACTTGAAACTGAGGCAGTTTGGTATTCGAGAAATGCCAAATAATTCTCAGGAATGTTGCCCATGCTAATTTCATGTACTCTCTTTCAACTTTGTAAATGGAGTTATAGTCCTTTTGAGATTTAACTGTAGAACTACTACATTCTCATACTAGATTTATTTCAAATTGTGCAAAAGGGATTTAAATGTCTTCTGTAGGCTTATTTCTTGAAAATTTTGAAAAGTGGGGAATTCCATAAGTAGGTCCATCTGTTCGCTTAGAAGTTTTTCTGTCGGGTTATTCGAGTACTTTAATTCTTGTTTCGAATGAACTATCACAAAGTAACGGTTCTTGAATTCCCTACAAGAAAATAGCATAACTGAATCTTCCAACCATGCTTAGGTATATGTTATGTGAAATGATATATGATATGATATGATATATTGTTTATCCTGACTACTCCTAGGTCTCCTGAGGAGACCCCTCTGAAACTACAAGCTTCGAAGCTTGTAACTTGTGCCGAGTTCGGAGTAAGCAGTTGTGTTCTGTGTAGGCTTTGTTACTGTGTCCTTACGCCACCTTAGGCACAGCACTGTTAATTTTTGACCCAACAGTGAGAATGGTGGCCCCTACCGAGACTAGAAAATTTCTTTCCTTGCTCGGGATTGAACTCCGGACCTTTGGGACCTTTGGGACCTTTGGAATTCCAACGCTCTACCACTGAGCCAAGGGCACTCATACGAGGATATATTGAAAAATTCTTAGACTACTATAGAACCAAACAAAATTTCAATGTCAAAATATTTTATTACTCAACATATTCTCCCCTTAGTTGAATAAATTCATTTCAGCGAACCTGCAACGTCTCTAGACTCATCAAAAAATATGTTTCTTCTTGCTCTGCAAACCAGTCCTCCACAGCTTATATTACCCACCGTTGGAAGGAAATTTACGACCTTTTAAACTTTTTTTCAGTTGAGGAAAGAGATGATAGTCAGACGGGGCCAAATCTGGTGAATAAGGGGGTTGTTCTAGTATTTCTAACCCTAAATCACGAATTTTTTGCATGGCAACATGAGATTTGTGTACTGGGGCGTTGTCCTGTGAAAACAAAATACCTTTGGATAGCTTTCCGCGTCTTTTCTCGTCAATTTTTTCCCATAGACTGGTCAGTAATGTCGAATAGTAATCTCCAGTGATTGTTCTACTCGTATCCAAAAAATCAATCATGATTACTCCATGGCGATCCCAAAAAACTAAGGCAAGAACTTTTCCAGCAGATTTTTGGACACGAAACTTCTTAGGTCTTGGAGAACCAGAGTGTCGCCATTCCATCGATTGTTGCTTTGTTTCTGGATCGTAGAAATGTACCCAAGTCTCATCCATAGTAACAATTCGGTTCAAGAAGTCTACATCGTTTTCAAATCGAGCAGAGATCGAACGCGATGCTTCTACCCTTGCACGCTTTTGGTCAACATTCAAACATTTGAGGATCCATTTTGCAGAAATTTTTCTCATGTCCAAATTGAGGTGAACTATATGATGAACGCGTTCGTATGAAATCTTCAGTGCTTCAGATATCCGTTTTAGCCCAATTCGACGGTCTGGTAAAATGATGTCATGAACTGCATCGATATTTTCGGGGACTGACAAAGAAACTGACCTTCCCGATCGGTCATCATCTTTAATAGAAAATTTACCACTTTTGAAGCTTGCAGTCCAATTTTTCACGGTCACATACGAAGGACATTGATCACCAAGGGTAGTAAGCATATCTTCATAAATCTGCCCACCTCTTAACCCTTTTAAATACAGGTACTTGATGATGGCTCGATACTCCAATGTTCGATTTTTACAATTTCGGTGGACTATTTTTTTGTATTGCGTAACTCTGGTTTGACTTCGAAGTCTAATCCGAATTGCCCAAAATTTGACAGGAATTTTTATAAAATTTTCCCAAAAAGCCATTTATTTCCTAAAATATCGATCCTAGGAGATATCTGATTACATATCCGCAATCTACGACCTTGAATTAATATAGAATCTGACCCGGGTCGATATGACTCGAAAAAACTTTCTTCATTATATCAAAACGCATCATTGATCTGTGGTGTGACACTGAATGAAGTATACTCCATTCACAATTATAAGATCACAACTCTGGCCTTGGAAATTTGACAAATTCCACTCTGTATCGAAGTTATGACGTTTTTCAAAATATTTTTATGTTCCAAGTCAACACTATGTTGCCCTTTCTACATTCTTAGCGTATTTCTCAGAATGTGAATTTATTCGGAAAATGAATGAATTGGAAAAGATGTGATGGACGAAAATAACTAACGTTTATATGAATTGATAGAAAGGATTCCCTTTCTAGTTATTTGCATGAAAAGTACAAGAGATCACTGTTGAAATATATTATTTTTCGCCATGGAAGAAAATTGTATTGCTTTCACATAATATTCATATGCATGCTTGTGAAGATTTAATGATTATTATCCTCTTGAACTGAAAGTTCAAGACTTGACGACATCAATTGTTGATTCTAATCAAGAATTCATTTAAAAAAATCAACCCAAAGATATAAGATGAATTGATGGGTAATTACAAGAATCAAGAAAAATGTCAATTTTATTTTGTTGATAACTTTCTTAAAATCAATGTTGGGATATAAAAACTCGGCTGCGTTTGTTCAAACAATATCTAAAGAATACATTTTTCACCATCTCGACCTTTGAAAGGCGTTTCTTATAGGAGAATTAGGTCTAAGTTCCACCTCATTAGTGAGGTACCTAACTTTTGCAAATCTGCTCAGATATCGCCAAATTTCTTGGAAAACCTGAAGAATATCATCCTAATCGACCTCTCGAGGCTCCATCCGATCCATCTACTGCGATATCTGTCCAAATAACAGCTTTTTCAACGAAATTCCCGTGTACCCCTTCAACCTCGAAATGTAAATATTCGTCCTGGTCTTGAAAATCGTCCTCACGCTCCAAACTGGTGCTAAAAACAATAAACATACGTTAATCTTGGATATTCGACGAAAAACTCACCTGCAAATATCGATTAAATACCAAAAATCTGCGACCAATTTGTAAACCTAACAAAATGTGGAATATCTTTGATACTTTTACTTTAATGTGAACAAAGAAACTGGCAACGTCGTTTTGTCATTAACGATATTTTCTGTGCGCGCACTGACTTTTCATCATATGTTCTGTGCTTTTCATCAGGTGCACCAACTCCTGAAAACAAAACCATGACCTCCTATGTGATTAAATAAAAGTGAATGGAGTATATAGTATTATCTTTCCCCCTCGTCAAAAAGACCGCACTTGTCAAAACCTCATCCTTATCTCCGATTCTGTCAATCACACATACAACACGAAGCAGCCATTTCGCTTTTTCAATTTCACTCGGCGCTTTTGTTAAACCGATGAATCGATCGCTCTAAAATTTCATCCGATGTACATTTATACCCCCGTAATATGAATTATTCACGACGCCCACGAGGAATTTTCACGCGCTCCCCCCCCCCCCCCCCGACGTACCGGGAAATATGGCACCTCGCCGGGATCACAACTCGAACCGTCGATATGTCTTTTATTACTCGCCCGGAATTCCCGGAAAATGGCCAACTTGTGTTCAACTCCGGGGACTTGGACCCGTTCGCGGTTTTCCACGTGTACCTACAGGCGGCTTTGTAAATCAATGAGCTTCACTCCTTTGTTCTGCGTGCATGGGAGAAACTTTTCAATGAAATCCGGGAGATCGCTCGGAGAATCGTAAGCAGGAGGTCTTGGATTATTACGGGATTTATTTCGGGTTTATTCGTTTTATTCGGGTGATGAGGATCGATTTTTTTCCTTCAGAGATCTCCATTCGTGGTCATCGAAAATACGTGATTTAAATGGGAACTGTAGAGGATATGATAGAACTATGATAGATAGAGCCTCAGGATATTTTTTATTGAATTCAGCGTCCCCGAAAACCTATAAATCGATACCAAACATGACCATATAGTCCTTCTTTGACATGATTTTTTTTCATTTTTTTGTTTTCCATTTTTCATTTTCTAGTTTTGTTCAGAGGCTCACAGCACTCAAAGTATAGGTGATACTGATCGTTCTGATGGGTTTTGTGAATGGCTCCAATGGGTAGTAGATCTTCCAGATTGAGAAACGCCTTTAGATTCGCCAGGGATTTCTTGGCGAGGACGAATATGGTGTTTTTGGGGGGTCTTACCCCTTTGTCATTTTTCAACCAAAAAACCGACATTTTCGAAATCGATTTAATTATACCTAGGGATACTTTGGGTAGTGCAGATTAACAATCTACAAACCAAACGTGGATACGACCACAGGAGCGGGAGCTATGGCGTTTTGAAATTCGAAAAAATTCCATTTGACAGGTGAAAATCTAAACTATGATAGAAAGGGCCTCGTTTTTTTTTATTGAATTCAGCGTCCCCGAAAACATATAAATCGATACCAAATATGACCATATAGTCCTTCTTTGACATGATTTTTTTCATTTTTTTGTTTTCCATTTTTCATTTTCCAGTTTTGTTCAGAGGCTCACAGCACTCAAAGTATAGGTGATACTGATCGTTCTGATGGGTTTTGTGAATGGCTCCAATGAGTAGTAGATCTTCCAGATTGAAAATATCCTTTAGATCTGCAAGGGATTTCTTGGCGAGGACGAATATGGTGTTTTTGGGGGGTCTAACCATAGAAATCATAATATATATACTTACTCTAGAATGCTAAATCAATTGGATCGAAGTGTTGTAAAAATTTCAGTGTGGTCCACAGACCACAATGCGCATACGTGCCATCAGGTTGTTTCTGAACAGGGTCGGCTTCAATAAAATTTTATGCTGTGATTGTTGCAGTTGGATTTAATCAATTCATAATTAGTATTCGACACTTACTAGTTGTTTTGAACATATTGATAATTTTCAAGAGCTATTTGAATGGTAAATTTGGAATCATCAGCGACTGGAAGATAAGCTGAAAATCTTTCATTATTCCAAAACCTCTTCAGGGGTTGAAAAAACCCGGTTTCGGTATAAAAATTAATTCAAGGATCAAAGCAGACAAATTCTGGTTAACAAACAACGAATCTTTTGGTAAAGTACAGAAAAAAAAAATCAAATGAGCAAAATATACTGATATATCCCTTCAGGACAGTTCTATTCTTCGGTGTTCCTGAAAATAGTGGAAACATGAAAATGTATTGTACATCTGCCAATGCGTTACTCTGCATCGTTTCTTGAGTGAATTCTGATACCTACATTCATTCTTCAAGTCATTTGTCTTTTTGAGTTCCGAGTATATTCCAAAATCAATCTGTTATCTTATCTGAATGAAACTGCAAAGTTTTACTTCAATATATTTTATTTTCGAGTTCGAATTATCCATTAAAAGATGGTTTACATACTCACAAGATTTCATGATTTTTCATAATGAATTGCGTTCTTTTTCTATATAAAGAACCAATCTCATGGTGCGAGTGGATAGATATGTGTCAATCGAATGAAAAGCAAAGCGTAAATCATAAATTTCTAACAGTTTATATGAATGAAAAGGAGCACATAGTTTACATACTCAAGTGGGAAATGAACGGGTCAAGACAAGGACACCACAACACTATACAGTTCATTGTTTATCGGATACGAAAAAATCCAAATCGAACACAACACACAACAAAAGCAAAATGCACACGAAGAATATCAAACACGAAAATAACAGTTAAGCACCAGTAAACTAATTTGTCTATGCAGTAAACTAAACTGTGGCTGCAGACTGACACTAAGCCGTTCCTGCCTAAACTTTCACTAAGGTCATTTCAAAGTCATTTGCCATGAGACAAAAAAGCGGTGTTGCGCGGTCTATATCTATTTAGTGAAACCTACTACATTACTGCTCTGATTTTCTCACCAATTCCACAAATATTGCAATTCACTTATGATATTAATGTGTCTAATAGTCGTAGGAAGTGGCGCATGAGCTATAAAATAAGTTTGTTACTCAATGGAATATTTTTATTGTTTAATTATATTGAACTTAAAATAGAACCGACAAAACATTTAGGGACTTGGCATCGTTCTACGTGAAATTTCCTAATGGTGAGCATACGCATATTGTGAAGCAGTTGCCTATGCGGCACGTTTTTCGCTGCGGAACTAGAAGGAATTAGCATTCTAGAGTATATATATTATGATTCCTATGAGTCTAACCCCTTTGTCATTTTTCACCCAAAAATTTGACATTTTCGAAATCGATTTTATTATGCCTACATATACTTTGGACAATGCTTATTAACAATCTACAAACCAAACGTGGATAGGACCACAGGAACGGGAGCTATGGCGTTTTGAAATTCGAAAAATTCCATTTTATGGGTGAAAATCTAAACTATGATAGATAGAGCCACAGGATATTTTCTATTGAATTCAGCGTCCCCGAAAACCTATAAATCGATACCAAACATGACCATATAGTCCTTCTTTGACATGAATTTTTTCATTTTTTTGTTTTCCATTCTTCATTTTCGAGTTTTGTTCAGAGGCTAACAGCACTCAAAGTATAGGTGATACTGATCGTTCTGATGGGTATTCTCTAGGAATTGACGCCCCGCACCCGATGCGTAAATCATCTCTATCTTTAACCATTCCAGGTCTCAAGCAACGCTTCACCATGATCCTCAGTTCGAAGGACACTCCGGTGGCCAACATGTCCTCCGTCACGGCGCCAGACTTCCACATAACGAACCTGGAGCCCGACCAGGAATACGCGATCTCCGTGTCTTCCTACAACAGCAAAGGCTGGTCCAAGCCCGGCGATCCCATTGACTTCAGGACGCTGCCCGCTCCCGGACTGAACGAGCAGCGACGGCTGACGGGCCCGAACGGCGACGGACAGGACGGGACCGGGCCCTGGCTCTACATCACGCTGGCCGCAGCCTCCACCCTCGTCATCGCCGGGACGGTCGTCGTGATCGTCTTCGCCGTCAAGAGATTCAGGGTGAGTGAGAGAAAGAGAGAAATATACTGCTCCACAAAAGTTAGGGATATCGTATTCAATCGTTTTTAAAAGTATGTAATCTTCGGGAAAATCGCTGTAAAATCATTTATGTTCGACTGCTTCATAAACACTTGATTCATGAATTCGTTTAGCGTCCAGAATTGACTACTTTATTGGACACCACTTTATTGGACTCAACTGTCACAGTCTTCTCTCGATTTTGCAATTTTCTTCGTTTCACACCACTTGTTATAGGCCGCATACAAATTTTCATAAGCACTTTTAGTGGGTAGGAGAGATTCTTTGGCACTTGCGGCTAAATTATTCACGCTTTCCTCTTCCGAACTATCCATTTTTGGGATTATTATGACGTTTGTCACAGAATTAACGAAGTAAACAACTTTGTTCAGTGAGGTTGCTAAGGTCGCTGATGGTTACTAAGGTAAGATAAGCAAAAGCACACTCGAAGTATTTCTTGAAATAAAGCGACGAATATATTAATTGCCATTTCAGAAAATAGAATAGCAAGGCACACACGAAAGGGAAATCTGTAAGATCTGATCGGCAGTCCAGATCTGTAACAGATCTGGACTGCGGATCGGATCGCTCCCGCTGATCTGGTCCGTCGCGGATCAATGAGATATATGATCCGCGACGGACCCGATCAGAAGAAACGATCCTATCCGCAGTCCAGATCTGTTACAGATCTGGACTGCCGATCAGATCTTACAGATTTCCCTTTCGTGTGTGCCTAGCTAATGTCTGCATTGCAGTCAAACATAAAGCTTTGTATGCAAACTCGTACATAATTAGGCTTATGGACTTGCCCAAATTATTGGCCTCGCTCGCTTTGCTCGCTCTGCCATAAATTTTGGACTCGTCCATAAAGACCTAATTTATGTACTTGTTACATAAATAGCTATTAAAACTCAATAACAACTTGAATCGATCCAATAAAATTCAGTATGAGACATTTCGTCAATCTGGTCGCCTTTTTTCTGAAGTTTGGTTCTTTGCATATGCTTCATGAATGTTCTTATTCTGAAATGAAGTCAGTTTTTCAACGGTTTCGATTTGGAACGAGTTTCTGAAAATGCCAAGACGTAAATTAACAAACGCTGAGGCTAATAGGGCTAAAGGAATGCTACAGGGTGGCCTAACTCAGGTTGTTGTAGCGGAAAGGCTCCAAGTCAGCCAAAGTGTGATATCTCGACTTTGGAATAGGTTCAGGAAGACAGGTTCCGTGTTGGAAAGACCAAGGCTTGGTGGGCGAGTAAAAACAACACCTGGTCAGGATCGTTTCATCACCGTTTCGGCGAGAAGAAACCCTACTTCTACGTGTAGAATGCTACGGAATACTCTTCAAAATGCAGATGGGGTCCAAGTTTCCATCTAAACCATCAGACGACGTTTGAGAGAGGTGAATCTAGGTTCTAGACGTCCATTAAGAGGAGTTCCATTAACATGTGACCATAAGCGTCAAAGACTGGAATGGGCAAGGCAACATATCAATTGGAACGATCAATGGCGTGGTCCTTTTCACTGATGAATCCAGATATGGACGATTTTCAGATTCTCGAAGAATAAGGGTATGGACAATCCCACGCATACTCCGTAATCGTCGCTATGTCCAAGAAGTCCATCCTTTCCGAGGGGGTAGTGTTATGGTATGGGCCGGGATATGTTTCAATGGGCGCACAGATCTACACATTTGTCCTGGGAATATGACCGCCTTACACTACAGGGAGCATGTCATTGACAATGTTGTGCCAAATCTTCACGCTGCTATTGGTGAAACTTTTCAATTTCTAGACGATAACGCTAGACCGCACCGTGCAGTCATAGTCGAGAATGCGCGCGATAGATATAATTATAGCACAAAACAAAGAAATAAGTATGGAAATGTATCCTAAAATTTCAAATTATTGGTCTTCTCCGGCTGATTCCCTGAAATTACCCAGTAGAAGCATCAGGGAGCCATCCTTCTATTACCGTCCGATAGAAAGACATTCAAGAATTAGGCAATCCAAACCACGTGGCGCTCTGCCTCCAGATAACCTATAAATTTTCTGACAGGTCACTGGCTTGCAGTAAATATGAGGAATTTTATCATCTTATGCATTTCATGAGTTTTTATGATTTCTAATATCAAAAAGTATCCTGAAGTATCACTGAAGAAGAAAATTTCACTCAATCATATGATTACAACTTTTAGTATTGGGAGCCCGAAGAGATTGAAGAGAAAGTAATGGAGAAGGAATATTAATCAGAGCACTGTACCTGCAACTTCTTCATCCTTTTATATGATATAAATTTAAATATTCATCAGTTTTACATTTTATATGAACTGAATACTGCTTATTTCAGTGTCTACGAAGACAAATTCACTTCAGTTTCTTATCTTCGATAATGTCAAGTCTTGATGACTGCTGACCCAATTTCCTTTTGTTTCCTGATAAGTCACTTAATATGTGTATAATACACCAAGTTACACACACTGGGTGTTCCGAAATATACAAGAAAATCTTCATAAGTTGAACGACTTGCACTTCCAAGTTTGGCACTCATTTATGGCATGTTTTTATTGAAAATGCACTTAATTTGAATAATTTTCACTGGTCTGATATTCCTAAGAGTAAGATTGACTAGAAATATCAAAAAAATGTCCACATAAAACAATTTTTCAAGCAAATAAACGGTTTTAATGTCTACATGAACAAAGCTAAATTTGGTTTGTTTGACCACCAACTAACCTCAAAAAAATATTTGACAGGTCGTTGGATTGCCTAATACCACTTATAGATTATCAGTAGAACCACGTCACCGCTCTCTCGATTGTTCTACTCCCTGGTTTTCTAGAATGGAGGCCTTGGCGTCTCACTCTCGCGTCCCTACAGCCTACTTATTCTTCTGTAGGGCTGTCCTGATTGGTCACTTTCATTAATCAATTACAAGTTAACTACGTTATCAAAAAATTTCGAACATGGATTTTTTGGCTCAGAATATTTTTCACTTTCGATCCCCTCAATGGGTTGCGCGACTTCTGGGACAACTCTGTATGACAACCAAGTCCGAACGAGTCAGTCCATCAGAATCAGAATACGAGTTTGTATCGGCCAGAAACGCTCCAACAGAATTGAAGTCAAAGAATTTGCTCGTTTATTCGCAATCTAGCTGGCCCGGCGAACTTTATACCGCCTGAATTATACTCAAAAGTTGTATAAAAAATTAGGTAAAATTAAAGTTCAAAATATACAAAATTGTAATAATTTTGTAATTCACATGGAAAGAATTCTCTTTATTTAAGCGTTAACTAATTGTTGAACTTGAACATATAACTTTTTGTTTTTAATTGTTGTACAGTTCGCTTTTTGCAGTACCTCATGTGACTATGAATAGCAGGAGTATAATCCATATTATAACTTTCCTCTTATATGAATCGAAATGTCATAAATATGAACAAACATTATTTCCTATTAACAAAGCCCGTCGACCAGAATTAAAAAATCAGTCATTTGTTAATAACCCAACCTGAAGTGGCAAAAACAAAACTTTTCTTATATTCTCAAAATCTAATCAGTGGTCACACCATTATTTTAGACATCTTAGCTATGCTGCTAAGCTCAAAATAATGGGTAAACATCTCAGTTGGTGGAGCAGCGCGATTCTCATTATTCCATGGATATGAGCTGTCAATCTTTCTTCAATTTGTTCAATTTAGTTGAAGATATCAAGCTCGTTAGAAGACAAATCGAGATGTTAAAATGTCGATAGTACGATCGACACGGCAAAATTATCAACACTGTGAATTATGTTGAACTCATATTCAAATTTATTGATGGTCATTCGACCAGATCAGATTAGGCAACCCATGAAACATTATTGTTTATAATAAGTGAAAGCCCGATGAGCAAACGTTTCAAAATTATTGACGCTTACAATACTGTATCTGTGCGAACAGAAACACGAATATAATATGTCAATTACTAATTATGGGCAATTTTGGATTCAGTTATTTCCGCAAATTTATCTATTACCCAAACAGAAATTCGAAAGCATTTCAAAAATAAAGAAAAAAGATGAAGATGGCCAACTCACGTTTGAAACTGATCGTCAAAATCAGATACTTGATCTTTCGCTAAAAATTCACTGTTCCACCATTTTGAGATGTTTACCCGCTTTTTGATCTGGCAATGTACTTCCATGTTACCATGAGTTCTATGCGAATCACATATCGCCATCTCTAACAGCGGTAATATCAACCTACGACTACGTACAGTGACTTGTCTATTCACTGTACGACTACGCATCAGCGGTAGCGACACCTAGTGGCCTTATTCGAAAGAAGGAAAAGCATTTCCTGCATAAGTAAAACTTTCATCAATTTTTTCGAAGTTTTATTGTATTTTATAATAACCAGACCGAAGACGATTCCATAAATGAAGTTTCATAACAAACAGTCCATCCGATCTCTAGTTATAAATGGTGTAACCAACATCTTTCTTTTATATATATAGATATATAGATTAGAAACGGAAGGGGTCGTTTCAAAACGCCATTTTGACCGAAGTCTCGCATGTTCTTCTTTTCAATTCCGACCGTGCGGTTGGCCCGCCGCAAAAACGGGAACTGCGCGAGATAAGGGTCCGATGATAAGGTAATAACAACGTCAATTATAACTGAGTTATCCCGCAGGAAACCTCCCGCAGATCCGCTCGTGGCAAATATGATAACTCCCACGGTCCCAGCTTTAATTACGTCGGGGTCCGGGCCCCCGGGCCCCACTCGGCCCGTTTTTTCGCGGAAAGGTCAGCCTTAATTGCGTGCTCAGGTGTGCCGGTTCACGGCGGACCTCCGATGGTTGAACCTAATTTTCAACTCGGAATGAAATTTTCGCTGAAGAAGACGCCAGGAGCAAAAGTGCTGCAATGATTATCAGTTCTTGTTAATTATACGAGAGATCTCTTGGAGAGGAGAATGGACGGATGTACCAATTCTTATCACCACGAGAATTAAAGAAAACATTTATGTGTGTGAAATTCCAGAATACGTTCTTCCTGGAATTATCATGAAAGAAGAAAAAATACTCAAAAACCGACTGTGAACTCGTAAAAATCTATCAGAAGATTTATTTTTAAAGGTGGTAAAAGGTTCAAAACAAACCCTTATTGAAAGGGCTAACAATATAGGAGCCTCTTCGTGAGATGACTGAAGCGGACCACTCTCAAACGCCTAACACACTGACTGTGTGGTACGTTTGTTCTGAGAACTCTTTTGCTTGGAATGTTAACATCTCAGCTACTCATTCCCTGGAGAGAAAATTCAAAGCGATCTGAAATATTGAGCTTAAAAATTCTCCCACTCTGTTTTGAATATAAATCATATTTACTTTCAAAACTTTTCTGTTTTCATTGCTTACTTATTTAGATGGGTCGTCTTTAAAAATGTTATCTACATACGTTTTCGTAATGTTTTGCAATATTTCAGTTCTACAGTATTTTATCTTTAATTCTAGTTAGGTCCTAGCACTTGAAATTTAATTTAGAGGTTTTCAACGTTCACAAACCTACGAGGATGTATTGATATGGAGTTAGCCTAGACCAGTTCCATGCATAAACAAAATATTGTTATACCATATCAACGAACAATAACTTATTAGAAGTTTCAGTGTACAGTTCGACGTCAAAGAAGTAAACTAGAGTTACGCAATAAATTTAAAAAAAAGATGTCCACCGAAATTGTAAAAATCGAAAAATTGGAGTATCGAGTCATCATCAAGTACCTGTATTTAAAAGGATTAAGAGGTAAGCAGATTCACGAAGATATGCTTAATACCCTTGGTGATCAATATCCTTCGTATGAGACCGTGAAAAATTGGACTGCAAGCTTCAAAAGAGGTAAATTTTCCATTGAAGATGATGACCGATATGGAAGGCCAGTTTCTGTGTCAGTCCCCGAAAATATCGATGCAGTTCATGATTTTATCAGACCGTCGAATTGGGCTAAAACGGATATCTGAAGCACTGAAGATTTCATACGAACGCGTTCATCATATAGTTCACGTCAATTTGGACATGAGAAAAATTTCTGCAGAATGGATCCCCAAATGTTTGAATGTTGACCAAAAGCGTGCAAGGGTAGAAGCATCGCGTTCGATCTGTGCTCGATTTGAAAACGATGTAGACTTCTTAAACCGAATTATTAGTAGGGATGAGACTTGGGTACATTTCTACGATCCCGAAACAAAGCAACAATCGATGGAATGGCGACACTCTGGTTCTCCTAGACCTAAGAAGTTTCGTGTCCAAAAATCTGCTGGAAAAGTTCTTGCTTCAGTTTTTTGGGAATGCCATGGAGTGATCATGATGAATTTTTTGGATAAGGGTAGAACAATTACTGGAGATTACTACTCGACATTACTGACGACTCTACGGGAAAAAATTGAAGATGAAAGACTCTGAAAGCTATCCAAAGGTATTTTGTTTTTACAGGACAACGCCCCAGTACACAAATCTCATGTTGCTATGCAAAAAATTCGTGATTTTAGGTTAGAATTACTAGAACATCCCCCTTATTCACCAGATTTGGCTCCGTCCGACTATCATCTCTTTCCTCAACTGAAAAAAAGTTGAAAGGTCGTAAATTTTCTTCCAACGAGGAGGTGATAAAAGCTGTGGAGGACTGGTTTGCAGAGCAAGCAGAAACATTTTTTTAAAGGTCTAGAGACGTTGCAGGTTCGCTGTAATAAATGTATTCAATTAAAAGGAGAATATGTTGAGTAATAAAATATTTCGACATTGAAATTTTGTTTGGTTCTATACTAGGCTAAGAATTTTTCAATATATCCTCGTATCTTTCATGGGAATAAATAAACTCGATAAAACCAGACATCTTGGCTCGTCCTTTGAAAGACTTGAAAGATTCTTTCAGTCCTTTCTCTCCGGGCACGTTCCTTGTTCCTTTTGAGGTCAGTTCGAATCCTACCAGTACATGGACCGAGTGATGAATGGCGGCAGCATCCAGTATCAGTTTTCAGAGCAGAACGGATGCGAACTTGGGTCCGGAGCCAACTGGAAGCATTCATATTGAATGAAACAAGTCTGTGTAGTTGCGACATCGGCTTGTACCAACTTTGTACCTCACGATCGGAATCGGAACTTGATCAGAGTTGTTTGGACACGCCCAGGGCAATTTGTTCCCCGAAACAATATGTCTGGTTTGTTGGGAATCAGGGAATCCCTAATTGGAATTGTTTATGCACGTTGGGCTGAGGTGAAAAAGTTGGATTGATGGCTGTGACTCGAAATAAGAATTACGAGGGTGTATTGATATCTTTGCAGAAAAGAAGAAGAGGTCCTTTATCCCACACTCTTTATTAAAAACTAAATACAGTTGACGACTAGTTTCGGAATTTTTTCACTACAATTCCATTCTCAAGTCTAAGATACAAGCTTCGGAAAATTCGAAAATTCGACGCATTTTCCGAAGATTGTAGCTTGTATCTTAGACTTGAGAATGGAATGGTAGCGAAAAAATTCCGAAACTAGTCGTCAACTGTATTTAGTTTTTAATAAAGATTGTGGGATAGAGGACCTTTTCTTCTTTTCTGCAATTATGAATTGCCCACATTTATCAATCTTCCAATTTATTGAATTGATATCTAGTTAGTCTAGACCAGTTTCATGCATAAACAAAATATTGCGATACCATATCAACGTACAATAACTTATTAGAAGTGTCAGTGTAGAGTTCGACGTCAAAAAAGTAAACCAGAGTTAGGCAATAAATTAAAAAAAAAGATGTCCACCGGAATTGTAAAAATCGAAAAATTGGAGTATCGAGCCATCATCAAGAACCTGTACTTAAAAGGGTTAAGAGTTAAGCAGATTTACGAAGATATGCTTCATACCCTTGGTGATCAATGTCCTTCGTATGCGACCGTGAAAAATTGGACTGCAAGCTTCAAAAGAGGTAAATTTTCCATTGAAGATGATTACCGATCGGGAAGGTCAGTTTCTGTGTCAGTCCCCGAAAATATCGATGCATTTCATGACACGATTTTATCACTCTGTCGAATCGGGCTAAAACGGATGAATGAAGCACTGAAGATTTCATACGAACGCGTTCATCATAT
This sequence comes from Adalia decempunctata, assembly GCA_951802165.1. NCBI lineage: Eukaryota > Metazoa > Arthropoda > Insecta > Coleoptera > Coccinellidae > Adalia > Adalia decempunctata. Next base: position 878,946 of record OX637705.1, read on the forward strand.
AGTTCACGTCAATTTGGACATGAAAGAAATTTCTGCAAAATTGATCCCCAAATGTTTGAATGTTGACAAAAGCGTGCAAGGGTAGAGGCATCGCGTTCGATCTGTGCTCGATTTGAAAACGATGTAGACTTCTTAAACCGAATTGTTACCATGGATGAGACTTGGGTACATTTCTACGATCCAGAAACAAAGCAAAAATCGATGGAATGGCGACACTCCGATAGTTCTCCAAGACCTAGGAAGTTTCGTGTCCAAAAATCTGCTGGAAAAGTTCTTGCTTCAGTTTTTGGGGATTGCCATGGAGTAATTATGATTGATTTTTTGAATAAGAGTAGAACAATAACTGGAGATTACTATTCGACATTATTGATCACTCTACGGGAAAAAATTAAAGCGGAAAGCTATCCAAAGATATTTTGTTTTCACAGGACAACGCCCCAGTACACAAATCTCATGTTGCCATTCAAAAAATTCATGATTTAGGCTTATAATTACTAGAACACCCCCCTTATTCACCAGATTTGGCTCCGTCCGAGTATCATCTCTTTCCTCAACTGAAAAAAAGTTCAAAAGGTCGTAAATTTTCTTCCAAAGAGGAGGTAATAAAAGCTTGAAGGACTGGTTTGAAGAGCAAGAAGAAACATTTTTTTGAAAGGTCTAGAGACGTTGCAGGTTCTCTGTAATAAATGTTTTCAATTAAGAGGAGAATATGTTGAGTAATAAAATATTTTGACATTGAAATGGGCTAGGAATTTCTCAATATATCTTCGTATCCATCACTGAATGTCCTCTTTTATGTATTTGGTTTTTTTGGAAGATTTCAAACAAACACGCTTCATACTGCATCACTTTCTTTATAAACTTAACTGCATTTGAAATTTTACAATTGAATATTTCAAAACAGTCCGATACTCTCCAGGTGCACCAATAAACCATCTAACAACTTGCGCATTTCCTCAACGTCGAATTCCGCATTCATGGCGTCTTCAAAACTCTGAGTCGCCTCTCCCAAATTCAGTCTTATCTTATGCACCAGCAGCCCTCTGATAACTCCATATTCCCCGTATTTCCTCCATTGTTCTTCCAGAACCCGGAAAGGGTAAACATTTTCCACCTCGAGTCCCGCGTAAGAAAGAGAATCCTGGAGAGCTTCGTGATATATTTTCAAGTATTTGTCCAGGTTATCTAACACCGTCCTGGAAGCTATGGAGTAGAGGGCTATAGACAGATCTACCGCCGGTGTTCCTACGCTGCAAGTTTGCCAGTCGAATAACTTTACGTCCGTAGGAATTTTAATCCCCTTCGAATCCTAAAACAACACACAGTTATCGCGAGATAACTCATGATCCAATAATGAAACCTTTCTTTACTCACGCTATATTTGAACATAAAATTGTTGATCCACCCGTCGTAATGTATTATACAGGAGTACTGGTCTCTACCACTAGCCAGCAAGAGATTCCTGTACGTCTTCTCTATGTTCTCAACATAATAATCAACGATCTCACTCCTCCAACCCTTCCCGTCCAAGCCCGATTGAATGACAGACGCACACTGCGTCAAAAACCCACCTTTGTATCTCAAAAAACCTAAATGTACAGACTGAAGTTCGTTCACCAAACTCTCGTACATCTCAGATTTGAGATGCTTGAACGCGAAAGAAAGGGCGTGGAATCTCCCAAAAAGTCGACAGATAATCTCGACGTGTTCCTCGTCGACTTCTTTTCTCAAATCGAACATTTCAAAACCAGAAGCTGCAAGGTCTTCCATAGCTATATAACTCTGGTCTTCACACTCCCCACACTCGTAGTATTCCGGAACAGAATTGAAGATATTCCGGATTCCTAATTCTTTTTGTAGTTTGTCCATCTCGAAGAAGATGTCTTTGTAGAACAGTAGTTCGTTGTTGTATGCTTCATCAACTGGTATCACTGCCCTAGCTTCGTCAGTTCTTACAGACACTTTCACTACCATTTCTAGAGACCTGTTGGTTCCTCTCACCTTGACCTTTTTTATGTCTCCGAAATATCCGTTGCCTTGATCTTCTCCTAAGATCGATATCGCTAGATCCTTTCCCTGAAGTTTCTTGCGTGCAATTTCATCAACCAATTTTGTCAAATACTCCTCTTTACTCGTCATCTCTTCCTATTTAGTGAACTAGTTTATCACAGACTCCGCGAGTTGAAAATTAGAAATGAATCCTATTTGCAGAGTGTTAGATAAACGGTGGAACAAGCAGTCATCCTTGAAATTGTTATCGCATATTTGAACAGTGGAAAAGTTAATGCAGAGGTTGCAAGCGAGGACCGTACTACATTAATTCCTACATAAATGTAGCTACGAGGATATATTGAAAAATGCTTGGCCTACTATAGAACCAAACAAAATTTCAATGTCAAAATGTTTCATTAGGTACTCAACATATTCTCCTCCTAATTGGATACATTTATTACAGCGAACCTGCAACGTTTCTAGACCTTCAAAAAAATGTTTCTTCTTGTTCTGCACGCCAGTCCTCCACAGCTTTTATTACCACCCCGTTGGAAGAAAATTTACGACCTTTTAAACTTTTTTTCAGTTGAGAAAAGAGATAATTGTCGGACGGAGCCAAAACTGGTGAAAAAGGGGGTGTTCTATTAAATCTAACCCTAAATCACGATTTTTTTGCATGGCAACATGAGATTTGTGTACTGGGGCCTAGTCCTGTGAAAACAAAATACTTTTGGATAGCATTCCGCGTCTTTTCTCTTTAATTTTTTCCCGTAGAGTGGTCAGAAATGTCGAATAGTAATCTCCAGTTATTGTTCCACCCTTATTCAAAAAATCAATCATGATTACTCCATGGCAATCCCAAAAAACTGAAGCAAGAACTTTTCCAGCAGATTTTTGGACACGAAATTTCTTAGGTCTTGGAGAACCAGAGTGTCGCCATTCCATCGATTGTTGCTTTGTTTCTGGATCAAAGAAATGAACACAAGTCTCATCCATAGTAACAATCTGGTTTAAGAAGTCTACATCGTTTTCAAATCGAGCACAGATCGAACGCGATGCTTCTACCCTTGCACTCTTTTGGTCAACATTCAAACATTTGGGGATCAATTTTGCACAAAATTTTCTCATGTCCAAATTGACGTGAACTATATGATGAACGCGTTCCTATGAAATCTTCAGTGCTTCAGATATCCGTTTTAGCCCAATTCGACGGTCTGATAAAGTCATGTCATGAACTGCACCGATATTTTCGGGGACTGACTCAGAAACTGGCCTTCCCGATCGCTCATCATCTTCAATGGAAAATTCACCTCTTTTGAAGCTTGCAGTACAATTTTTCACGGTCGCATACGAAGGACATCGATCACCAAGGGTATTAAGCATATCTTCGTAAATCTGCTTACCTCTTAACCCTTTTAAATACAGGTACTTGATGATGGCTCGATACTCCAATTTTTCGATTTTTACAAGTTCGGTGGACATCTTTTTTTTAATTTATTGCGTAACTCGGTTTACTTTTTAGACGTCGAACTCTACACTGACACTTCTAATAAGTTATTGTTCGTTGATATGGAATCGCAATATTTTGTTTATGCATGGAATGGGTCTAGGCTAACTAGATATCAATACATCCTCGTAATTTAGTGATGTTCTGAAACTAATTCTCTTTGCACACATTTTACTATGGACAATTCAAAAAAACTATTCATGTTTTCTCATTCAAGGCATAATCAGGAATCTGGTGTCAGTATTCCATTTCTTGATGAATCTCATTTCAACCAACAGGATGTTCTTTTAGCTCTATAACAAACTTTGGTAGAGACTTGGAACTGTATGTCTAAACTTTGAACATTATTTTCAAGTTCTTCGACAATTAACGATAAAAAGAGACTACAAAAATTGTCAAAATTATTTTGCTTTGGCTACGTACGCATAGGCAGGAGGCTTGCTTAGCGCCTAGAGCCTAGCGAGTCACCTAGCGAGTCGCCTGGCGAGTCACCAAGCGAGTAGCTTAGTGAAACGAACGTTAGAGAATGTACACAAGTATGCACAATGATGACTGCAGTTGATCTAACATTACAGTTTTGGGATATAATGAAGAATAAACTAAAGAAAGAGTTTTCTTTGGAAGTCAGTTCTCTTTGTAGTAGCCAGATTGCAAGCCGCTAAGCAAGCCTCTAGGCGCTAAGCAAGCCTCTAGGCGCTAAGCAAACCTCTAGGCGCTAAGCAAGCCTCCTGCCTATGCGGACGTAGCCTTAGACTTTTCAAATTCAAGTCACATGAATATTGCATGAGGAAAAAATTAAAATTTCATACTTTTGTCTTGCTTCTCGTTCCACTGTTGAATTATAAGTAGGCTGGTGTTACCACTGCTACCGTTGAATATGCTTTATCTCTTGTGATAATTTTCAATATTACTGACTTTTTAAATTGATTCATAAATAACAAAAAGAGATATAGATTTTTCTCTTCAATAATTAGATGAAATTTTGTGAATGAAATACGCCATTAGTGCGTTTGGATGAAAAAGGAAAATAAGGGAAGACACACTATTAAAAGTACATAATTATATTATTTGACTATCGGTTTCAGCCTCTAGGCCATAATCAGTTAAGTCAAATATTCAATAGGTACATATTTCATTCTCGACAGTGAGTACCTGACACCAAAATCTGTCCAGCTTGTACATTTTTGGTGCTCTTTTTTAAAAAATCGTTTTGCGAACCTTACATGTAGTTCACACGTGCTTGTTTCATAGTCTGTTTCTATTTTTATTTCAGCTTACCTGATGATGGCCTAGAGGCCGAAATCGATAGTCACTTAATATAATTACTTTTAATAGTGTGTCTTCCCTTATTTTCCTTTTTCATTTGAAACAGATGAAAGTCTTTCACTCTCTATTGAAGGTCGAGATCACATGGAATTATGTGGAGTTCACCAACTACAATGCGTAACGTATGGTCCGAAAGTTTTGGGAAAAATTTCGAAAGCATATAACTCTGACTCAAATTATCTTATATTTTTATCGAATTACTCAACAATTTAACTTAACTATCCTTATTATAAATCAAAATTCAAGTAACAGACAAGGGACCATTATTTTCGATTTGCCTAATTATTCCCCTGACACGTTGCTTCTCAATCAGACCAGGTGAAATTTTTCCCAAAACTTTCGGACCATACGTTATTCAACGGTCGCTGTGGTAACGCCAGCCTACTTATAATTCAACAGTGAATCGAGAAGCAAGGCAAAAGTAATAAAATAATAAATAGCGACATATGATACATTTTTTAAATCACCAAAATTTTGTAGCAATCTAAAATAAGAACTTTCTACTAGAGTTTACATTTGAGAAATCATGAAGCCTTCTAATTTCTCGATTTATTCAGCATTATAGAAAATGATGACAATTTCTCGTCTTTTTGTTGCAGGTGGAGAGCCCCGCGAGAGGCAGGAACCCCCAACGAAACCCGAAGCAGCGCTGCGCGGAGGAGCTACCTCTGGACCCCCGCGTGCCCCCCTTGTATACCGACGCCCTGACTGACGACAACAATCCCGATCTCATTCCTCCCACAAACGGTGAGTCTAATGAGACGTTGCAACGTCCCGGGTGGCGACGAGGGTGGGATGACGCGGTTCTTACCGCCAAGAACCGGTTTACACGTGCTACGATAATTGCCGAAACTCGGCGTTCGCTTGTTTCTCTTGTCGGTTTAGTTTAACGCTGTTTATGGAATTCTACGAGGTGTACGGTTTTTGGTTTTTTAGTGTTACAAAGAATGATAAGAGTAGAACATTTTTAAACATATTTTGCTAATGATGTTCAGAAATAAATCCAAATCTCACTTTTCATACTCAATGAAAAGCGATATCCTGATGACAACAGTGTTCAAAATGTCATTAATAACACAGAATTGAATTAGCGGAAGGAAATTAATGAATGGACTGACCACAGATTCAGGAAACGGTGCTGCCATAACGTGTCCATATATTCCATTCACCTTCATAATAGTATCCCGGTTGGCCATGATTTAGGGTTGTTGTCCATTGGTTTTTCGATGGTGGTGAAAATTACCAGCTATTCATAAACATATCTTACTTACATGGCACTAACTATTTCTCCAGGACCGGCGAATGCACCATTTTGATTTTTTTGATGAGTCCTTATGAGTCCTTAGTAGTACAGTTACCCAGTTTAGTTCTGATGATTTTGACAATTGGTTTGCACTATTTATTATTGAAAGGCGCGTCTTCTCTTTCTATAGCCTAAGGTTATCCTAAATAAACTGCTCCACAAGAGTTAGGGATATCGTATTCAATCGTTTTTAAAAGTATGGAATCTTCGAGAAAATCGATGTAAAATCATTTAAAACTCAATAACAACTTGAATCGATCCAATAAAAATCAGTATGAGACATTTCGTCAATCTGGTCGTCTTTTTTCTGGAGTTTGGTTTTTTGCATATGCTTCATGAATGTTCTTATTTTGAAATGAAGTCAGTTTTTCAACGGTTTCGATTTGGAACGAGTTTCTGAAAATGCCAAGACGTAAATTAACAAACGCTAAGGCTAATAGGGCTATCGGAATGCTACAGGGTGGCCTAACTCAGGTTGTTGTAGCGGAAAGGCTCCAAGTCAGCCAAAGTGTGATATCTCGACTTTGGAATAAGTTCAGAGAGACAGGTTCCGTGTTGGAAAGACCAAGGCTTGGTGGGCGACGAAAAACAACACCTGCTCAGGATCGTTTCATCACCGTTTCGGCGAGAAGAAACCCACATCTACTTGTAGAATGCTACGGAATACTCTTCAAAATGCAGATGGGGTCCAAGTTTCCATCGAAACCATCAGACGACGTTTGAGTGAGGTGAATCTAGGTTCTAGACGTCCATTAAGAGGAGTTCCATTAACACGTGACCATAAGCGTGAAAGACTGGTATGGACAAGGCAACATATCAATTGGAACGATCAATGGCGTAGTGTCCTTTTCACTGATGAATCCAGATATGGACGATTTTCAGATTCTCGAAGAATAAGGTTATGGACAGTCCCACGCATACCCCATAATCGTCGCTATGTCCAAGAAGTCCATCCATTCCGAGGGGGTAGTGTTATGGTATGGGCCGGGATATGTTTCAACGGGCGCACAGATCTACACATTTGTCCTGGGAATATGACCGCCTTACACTATAGCAAGCATGTCATTGACAATGTTGTGCCAAATTTTCACGCTGCTATTGGTGAAACTTTTCAATTTCTAGACGATAACGCTAGACCGCACCGTGCAGCCTTAGTTGAGAATGCGCGCGAGGAGCTTGGTATTCCACATTTACCAATACCTCCGCACTCACCAGATTTGAATTGCATAGGACATGCATGGGATATGCTCCAAAGAAGATGAGATAATCATCAACCTACCCCAGAATCCTTAAATGATCTGAGAGAGCTTCTGCCCCGTTTATTTTTATGTTCAACAACCTCGTGTGTAGTATGCAAAGAAGATGTCAAGCTGTTATTCATGCCTGTGGAGGCCATACATTGTATCGATAGTCTTAAAATGCTTGAATTCACTGGGAATAAAATTTCGTTATTTTACTCGATTTTTCTTAACCTGCCTGTATACGCTGCAGACCTACAGGCTAAAATTAATTTGCAACTTGAAATCATATTAATATAAATTTTCATCACAAAAATCTAATTTTAACTATATTTTTTTGCAATTCAAGTCAATATCCCTAACTCATGTGGAGCAGTTTAGTTGATTCCAGCCCTTTTCCAGCATCTCCTGATCCGACAATCCCTGAATCGGTTTAAAATCGTCGTCCATCTTAAGTTTCCAAAATGGAGGAAAACCTTGGAAAGTCGGTAATAATTCCGGCGAACGATTATGACCATAATTTTTCGAGGTTGCCAAATGGCGACGACCTATTCGTTTCTCGGAAGGCGAGGTTATATATTTTTATGGAATCCAGCATTTTTATCGCGACCCTAGAGCATTCAGGTGGAGATATATTCTGGATGGCTTTCGATTTCGCATTTACCTACCCAGTTTTCGCGTCTGCTTTCCATGGGCTCGTGATATCCTGGAATCTTGTATGAAAAAAGTTTAATTAACGTAGAATAAAATTAGAGACATTTTTTCAGCCTGAACAGAATGTACAATTCATCCACGAATTATTGACATCTCGGGGGGCCTTGGAGAATGGAAATCATGTTGATTATAGACCATTCAGTAATATTTCGAGTTGCAGAATTCAGGTCGGTGTTGGAAATAACAATGACGTTTTGTTATGTTATTAATATTCTAACAAATTTGGCAAATAATTGTGCAAGTGAAACATCTTTGGAATGAGGCTCTTGAAGAATGTACAGCTAATAAATGGAAAGCCTGCACAAGCACGTAGAAAAAGAAATAAGGGAAGATTAGTCAAAATACACTGCGCAAAAAAATTAACGCACATTATGGAAATCTCAAATTTATTCTACAACTGAAGATGTTCTCAATGATAATTATTTTTATCAGAATTATGCATGCATATGTTATCCATTCTCAACGTTTTTCTTCAATACAAATGTTTCTCCCAGCAGGAATAAAAAAAAGATGATATTATCAGATTTTTAAAATCAGTTGTTCTCGATCAATTCTAGTGATCAATAGTTTTTCTTTTATTTTGATTTTCTACACCCGATCGCTATGCAACGCGAAACACGCAATTTGACCCAAGAGGAATGTGCCCAAGCGGTAGTTTTGCGAGAAGAAGGGTGGACATACACAAGAATTGCAGAAAGGTTTGGAGTTTCCCATACAAGTGTGTCCAGAATGTTGCAGCGATTCAGGGAGACAGGTATGAATGTCCGAAGACCAGGACAGGGTAGACCACGGGTAACAACTGCCATTCAAGAACGTTACTTGAGAGTTTCTTCGTTGAGACAACGGTTTGCAACCGCTCGCCTCCTTCAAAATCAGCTTGAGCAAACTCATGAGGTGCAAATTAGCACTCAGACAATAAGAAATCGCCTCAGAGAATATGATTTAAGGCCTCGTGTCGCGGCAAGAGGCCCAGCTCTTACCCCAGCCCATCGAAGGGCGCGTTTGAATTTTGCGAGAGAGCATATCCATTGGGAAGAGGCCGATTGGGAAAGAGTTCTCTTCACAGATGAGTCTAGATTCTGCCTCTACCATTGTGATCGACATTCCCTTGTATACAGACGTCCACATGACAGATATGCTCAGTGCAATTTCCTGAATACTACTGGGTTCGGGTGGAATATCTTTGACTGCTCGCACAGACCTAGTGGTCGTTGATAATGGAGCTATGAATGCTGATAAGTATATAAGGAACATTCTTGAAGAGCATGTAGTGCCATTTGCCCCATACATTGGTGAAAATTTCATCTTTATGGACGATAATGCCAGACCCCATCGTGCGCGCATCGTTCAGGAGTACCTTGAAGAGGTTGAAGTCTCTCGAATGGAATGGCCAGCAAGAAGTCCAGATCTCAATCCGATTGAGCAGGTTTGGGACAACCTCAATAGAAGGCTGAGAAGTTCAGAAAATCATCCAGCTACTCTTAATGACTTAGGAATCCAACTCGGAGAAATCTGGGAAGGATTAGATCAGAACATTTTAAGATCACTCATTTTGAGTATGAACCGTCGTTGCCGAGCTGTAATTAACGCCAGGGGTGGAAATACCAAGTATTAAATCACAGTATTTTGAAAATTGTTCATTTCTCTTCTTTCACATAAGATTCGGTGAAATCCTGAATTTTTCTTCCATTTATTGTGTCTTGTTTCTTTCAAAGCCTTCCCGAGAGAACATAAAAAATAAGTTATAAAGTCAATGTAGAGTCAACTTTCATTAAAATTGAGGTTTTCAGAATGTGCGTTAATTTTTTTGCGCAGTGTATATGGGATGTTATGATATTGCTGTCATATAAAGCCTTCAATTACAAACATCTTCTGCCCAGATGAGGAAATTATATCAGTTGTGGTTGTTGAAGCAGAATAATAGGAAAAATTACATTTTTAATATTACATAATCACATATTTCACCCCTTCATTGTTCACAAATATTGGTAGTTACAATGTCATGACAAAATTCTTCATAAATTAAATAGTTCCATTCGTTAAGTTCTGTTTCTGTCTTGATATCTATTACAATTTTTTCAATCCATTCACTTTGCAGCAACACGCTTTAAGTTATCAACTAGATTTTTCTGGTTCAGCGAATATTCATATTGAACTTTGGAAAGGAACATGCTTTTTAATCATCCACGATATTTTTCGTTATCGGTCCAGAATTTCCAGGCTGTATGCCCCTTACCTGATCGTTCGAAAATGTAACAATACAAGATGAAAATAGTATAGGTATCGATGCCCAAAACTTTTTATACATTTTTTAAATTGGAACAATCATATAAGAAATTTTCGGTAAAATGATTTATTTTGATGAGTTCTACCATCTGTGAAAAGAAAAGCCTCACCTTTAAAAATACACCCTGTAATAGTTCAGTTCTGTGGAGGAATTAGTAGAAGAACTAGTATGGGCCAGCTGATCTACACTTTAAGTAGTCTACACTTTAAGTAGTTATCCTCATCGTAGAACTCGGGTGATTTTATTGGCGAAATGTCAAAGTTTGATCAATTTTCCTGAAGAAATGGAAAAATTATGGGAAATATAAATACCAAACTATTTTGCATTGACTTTTCTTCTTTCGATCTGTATATTCACATCACGGCCAGGATATCTGTGAAAAATGTTTTATCGAGTTTAAAATGGCTCTTTTTATCGGATCTTTTTTGCCATTTTCGCGAATTTTTAAAAAATACATCTACTTCACCTAGAGAATCAAAATTTCACCGACGTATGAATCGATTATTCCTCTTTTCGACCGTTTAAGAATTTTCTTACCGTATCGCAGCTTCGCTTCGATCTTGAAATTCTTCTGGACCAACTTTTCGGCAGATTCCCTCGAGCCGGTCCACCAAGTTACCAGTTTAGTATAGTATAGAAATATCTGGGAAGTACGTGAGACAAAAAGAAGGAAACCCTTCACAAATATGAGTACAAAGAATAAAGATTCTGTTTCCACTCGCGTTACTTCCGGTTGACGAGCGCGCGAGTGTCGCGGTCATAACGAGGGTAGCCCGATGAAGCGGAATCCTCCACACAATCCTCCCCGACACAGCATCCCTTTCATCCGAAGAATAGTTCGACATCGGGCTATCCTTTTCACCGAACCCGTTCATTTATGCAAATATTCCTCGATAGCGATTTTATACGGAAACTTTGCCACCGCACACGTCGAAAGTTTGCGATGTTTGCCGGTTTCGTTCCCATCAAGCTCCGCCGCCTTTCGCCGTGCCTGATTTCATTTCTACCGGGTTCGCATTAATTTTTACTCTCGTCAGACGGGGGATGCGCCCGCTCGTACGGCGAACAAACTGTCGTCGGTAATATCATGCAAATTGGGACCCATATCCTGGCTGGAAACTCGAAAAGTTTACTTTGTGGGGATGCTGCAGGGTCGAGGAGATGAAAGGAGGAAGAAATCTTGTTTTGGAGTCCTCCTTTTCGTCAAGATACGGCAGGACCTCCTTTGAAAACAATCCACCTAACACTACTGCCAATCACTGCCAAATGTTTGGTAGATTGCTTAAGTCAAGATGCCATTATCTACGTTCGCTTCCAAAATCTGGACATCCTCTCTATTTTTACCGAACGAAACAATAGTTTGCTGATACAAGAGGATATTTCCTTCACTTTCCCATGTGGAAGTGGTTTCGAAGACATTTCTGCGAAAAAGAAAATGAAGAAGTGTAACATATCTGCATTTCCTACCCTGCAATATGATAAAATGCACCGTTGCCAGAATCCATGGCTTCCAACTTTGCAACATCTATTGTCGAAACGTGGAACTCCGTCGAATGAACTTATTTGATATTATTTTATAATTCTATGAATGATGAATATTAGTACGACTTCAAGCAATAGGTACTTCAGGCAATTCGCATCTTTATAAATGGGAGATTTTAATCAAATCGAAGATCCACCATGAAGTACACTTGTTCTTCTGTGACCATCGAAGAAATGCGATTCTGTGGCAGAAAAACTAACCTCAAAAACGACAACGAATAGAAGGGTCTCTTTTGCTTCTTTCACTCGGCGGCTGTCTGTTTTCACTTTCATATTCCGGTTCACAATAGTGTTCCTTTTGAAATGGAGTTCCTCTTCTAGGAATCCGCCATTTTAGTATATTTTAAAGACGCTTCTTTGTTATCTGGTATGTACACGATCTCCATTTAAATAACTGTTTCATTTCACAGGATTTAATCTCATGTAAGCTTTTTCTATTTTATTATTGCATTTCTATTGAATATTGTGGAACTCTGTTCTGCTACCAACCCATTTGGAATATTCTTATACTGTTCGTAAGGCTTACTGTACATTTAACTATTCACTCGACATTATGGTATAGGCATTTGGAGTTGTTGCTTTTAGGATAATATTTTACGTACAAATATCACTGGTTTGGAGGCCTAGGGTAAACTGTTTATATCGCCTGTGCTAAGGAAAACATCCCCCACAACAGTGGCCAGTGAAAATTCCTCTGGAAGTTCTATAACGAACGTCTCCAGTAAACCAAGCCTCGCCTTCGGGCCCTTGGCGTACCCGATAAGCAAGGAAAGCTTTGAAGGTGCCATCGTTCATCAGTTAACAGGAAATATAAAGAGTTTATCGTCACTTCCAAACCAACGCGACTGCTATGATCTCACACATAACATTTAGAAGGAAGGATTCTCACACTAGGAACTACAAGGATACTGCTTATAAATTTCATTAATAATCAGGTGACGCACTCTTTAATCTTTATGCCTATAACCTTTGGATGTATTGGATCCTGCTTTTTATCAAAATTGTGCCAGTAATAACCTTACCGGAATATAGGAAGCCCCATATTGTACATATCACCAGTGCTCGTCTTATTAATAATTGTTCTATGGATTGTAAACATATCATCTATAATGCTAGAAGGTTTTTGCTTTGAGTTTCGATTGATTCTCGTTCGTTTTTCCTTCATATAGCTATGGTTCTTCGAACTATGGTGCTGGACGAATAAAGGGCTCTTGTTCCATCTTTATGTCTAATCTAGTGTATTATTTATCTATTTTACCTCATTATTTTCCATCCCATATTTCACTAATCTGAGTTATTACGAATCTGAATTGCTGCGACATAACATAGAGTTCTACCAATCTAGACGATCACATCACAAGCCAAAAATATAAGTATAAAACCCCCTTTAACGTAATTCTACCCTCAGCTCTTCAGAGCAGGGTTGCCCCTTTTCTCTTTTTCATAATGTTCCTAGGATTTACAAACTTAGAATGTTACACAACGTCTATTGTCGAAACGTGGAACTACGTTGAACGAAACTTATTTGATATTATTTTATAATTCTATGAATGCTGAATATTTGTACGACTTCAAGCAATACTTCAGGCAATTCGCATCTTTATAAATGGGAGATTTTAATCATATCGAGGATCCACCATGAAGTAAACTTGTTCTTCTGTGACCAACGAAGAAATACGATTCTGTGGAAGAAAAACTAACCTCCAAAACGACAACGAATGAAAGGACTCTCTTTTACTTCACTTTCACTCGACGGCTGCTGTCTGTTTTCACTTTCATTCTGGTTCACAATAGTGTTCCTTCGAAATGGAGTTCCTCTTCTAGGAATCCGCCATTTTAGTATATTTTAAAGACGCTTCTTTGTTAACTGGTATGTACACTGTCCCCATTTGAATAACTCTGTTTCATTTCACAAGATTTAATCTCATGTAAGTTTTTTCTGTCTTATTATTGCATTTCTATTGAATATCTTGGAACTCTGTTCTACCACCAACCCATTTGGAATATTCTTATACTGTACGTTAGGCCTACTGCACATTTAACTATTCACTCGACATTATGGTTTAGGCATTTGGAGTTGTTGCTTTTAGTATAATATTTTACGTACAATAATCACTGGTTTGGAGGTCTAGGATAAACTGTTTATATCGTCTGTGTCAAGGAAAACATCCCCCACAACAGTGGCCAGTGAGACTTCCTCTGAGAGTTCTCTAACGAACGTCCTCAGTAAACATAGCCTCGTCTTCGGGCCATGGCGAGCCAGGCAAGTGAAGGATTGCTTCGATCTGGTTCCATCGTTCATCAGTTAACAGGAAATATAAGGAGTTTATCGTCACTTCCAAACCAACGCGACTGCTAGGATCTCATGCATAACACTTGGAAGGAAGGATTCTCACACTAGGAACTACAAGGATACTGCTTATGAATTTCATTAATAATCAGGTGACCCACTCTATATGCCTATAACCTTTGGATAACTTTGGATGTATTGCCAGACAGGAATGCTGTGAAGAATCAAGAAGAGCGAAATCAAGAGCGAAGAAATTAAAAAAGATTTCTTGAAGAATTCTTCCTGTTGCGTGATGGACGACCAAACAAACCTATAGCTGATTTCTCGCAACTTCCTGGTCAGGAATTTTATACTGCAGATTATCGTGGAAATGTTGACGAACAATTTCGCGTGTAGAAACAAGCAAATTTTCCTAAAAAATTCCTGGTTTGGCAAGCAATTTGCACTTGGGGGAAAAGGAGCAATTTTTTCGTTGGCCAAGGCTCTGTTGACTCGAAGATATACATCGAGGAATGCTTGAAGAAGCGACTTTTACCATTTTTACGTGAGCACGATGTGTCAACAATCTTAAGGCCTTATTTAGCTTCATGCCACTACAGCAAGGCCACCAAGGAATGGTCCGAAGCTAATGAGGTGGTTTTTGTTCCCAAAGAGGCCAATCCACCAAATTGCCCAGAACTCAGCCCAATCGAAAGATATTGGGACCTTGTAAAAAGGGAATTGAAGAAGACTAAGAAATCAACGAAAACATTAGCGGAATTCAAGTAAAAGTGGAAGACAGCATCCCAGAAAGTGACTGAGAACACTAGAAGAAGCATGATGGGAAGAATTCCAGAAAAAAACCATGAATTTTGTAAAAAATAGTTTCGTTTTTTTTATTGTAAAAACAGTTTTCATTAGAATCAGAAGATGATTCGAAAATGAGTTTGATTTTCGAAATCGGTCCAGTGGTTCCAAAGATATAAGCGTTTTGTGATAATGAATTTATTCTCGCTCAGTCCTTAGATGGAATTATACGACATTTTGAATGGCAGTTTTTCGTTATCTTTTGAGTTTTTTTATCAACCCCAAGATGAGGGTTTCTTCACACAATCGGTCCCATTGCTTCTTTAAATTCCTACCGCCTTCGTCGAATCCTCATTCAGTCCATGAACTCCCTATAAATCGCCGGGGCGAAAATAAAAACAAAGGCCGTATAAGTGATATCCCGGGGGGCGGCGGCTTCGATCGCCGCCCCCGTTTCATTCCGGCCACGATCCGCCAGTGTTTATCGTTCCACCCGCCCCCTCGGCGGACGCGACGAACGTCTAATCGTCACCAGAACTTCGCACCGGGGGGGGCTCGATCGAAGGTAGCCGTGACGAGGGGGGGGCGGCGGACTGGAGGTGCTCGGAAGATAAACTTCGATTCGTCGAAATCCCATCGCCGATTTTTCCGCGTCATTAATCAGAAACACGAGCGGATTTGTTGATGAGGCTGATGAATGAAGGTCTCTGTAGGTATCGATTGATGGGGACTCCGGGGGAGAAAAAAATGGGGGTGACGGCGTTACAGCTGGCCCGGAACCGGGACTTCGGGACCTGAGGTTCGTCTGATATAGATACGTATCAGGGGAGGCTGGTGAATAGTTTTTACACCTTGTTGTTTTAGTTGTTATAGTCCATCCAAGAATTATTGACATCAAAGCAGGCCTTGGTAGTCTAGTCGCAGCTTTATTTCTAGTTACAAAAAAGTAACTAGAAATTTCCTGTGCTCTCATCATAGCAATAAATATATGTTAGCAATGTGAATTTTGAACCCCCTATAAATTGATATGAAATGCTGAGACCATAGCGTAGGCCTAATGTCAAACACTCTGTGATCTGAAGCGATGGTTTTCGATGATCTCTCTACCACGCTCTCTCTCTCTCTCTCTAACAACGCCGCCGCATCCTAGACAGACGCAAGCAAGTAAACAACAACATAACCTGCCATTTTGTATTCCCTGACGGAATGTACTTCAAGCCCACTGAACTGTGAATAAACAACACGTTAACCACCCCGATTGTTTTTTTATTTTACATACAGGGTGGCCATTTGAAAACGAAACAGACGAGATTACAGACGAAATAAATTTTTTCGATAGAAATGCTCGGATAGGTCGATTTCTGTTTCGAGGGGGACAACTTAAGATGTAGGTTACGGACGCATAGCGCTTCAACCCTTGCTACTACAACCCTCACCCCCAATTTTTGAATAGGGAAGATGGGGTGAGTGATACCTCATTTGAAAGGTATTTTTATACTGATTTCAGCACAGTAATTGTTTTTTCATTTTATGCATTAGTTCTCGAAATATTCTTAACTAAGTATTTGAAAATGAAGTGGTGTTTTCTTAGACAAAGGAAAGAGTCCTTTGTCTAAGGGTGTTTTCATGGCACTTGTAGTGTTTTCATGGCACTTGTAGTGTTTTTTTGTGAAAAATCGACATCTTGATTAAAGATTTCTATGTCAGTGGATTGGAGGAAGGAAGCCACAGTCATGGTTGTTTTGAAGCTCAAAATGTCGATTTTTCACAAAAAAACACTACAAGTGCCATGAAAACACCACTTCAATTTCAAATACTTAGTTAAGAATATTTCGAGAACTAATGCATAAAATGAAGAAACAATTACTGTGCTGAAATCAGTATAAAAATACCTTTCAAATGAGGTATCACTCATCCCATCTTCCCTATTCAAAAATTGGGGGTGAGGGTTGTAGTAGCAAGGTTGAAGCGCTATGCGTCCGTAACCTACATCTTAAGTTGTCCCCCTCGAAACAGAAATCGACCTGTCCGAGCATTTCTATCGAAAAAATTTATTTCGTCTGTGATCTCGTTTGTTTCGTTTTCAAATGGCCACCCTGTATAAATATGTATAACATTAAAATTAAATGGTATTTCTTCAAAGTAAGGCACTTCGAACATGAAAATGCCCCTCAATTATCACATAACATTACCATCGTGTGAATCTGTATACCAGCAGTACCTACCTTAAGGGGCAGTATCACCTTTTGAATCGTGGTAAATCTCCATTCAAAAGTGGTCTCTTTATTCCACGAGTAAGTACCCTAATTTACGACGTAGATACTTGATTTTTTTTTTAATTGAAGTTGAAGAACGTCCCTAGGGCAAATGGTTTTCTTTTTTTCAATTAAATTAGTTTTTCAATTAAAAAAACCAGGGTAATCGTTAGATCTGGGGTTATTGAAGATGTTTTTCGTTTTTCATGAGCTCAAGCTATATTTTTGAAATAATCATCATGAAAATTTTTGTAGTTTATAGAAGACAAGCAGGCCGTCCTAGCTTCGCCCGGTGAGAAATTTGTTTCATGCGGCGGTTTCATCTTCAACACTTCAACCTGCCATATCTTTTGATGTGCTCGTCGTAATTGTATGATGTGAGGGTCAATTTCGTTCTAAATTAAATACTGGGGATAAATAACGTATTAAGTTGGATGAGGATCAATTACCTATTCATAAAAACACACTCCCAAAAAATGCATAATTTTGGAAAACATCTGATTACCAAGAACAGGTAATACCAAGTCAATCTTGACAGATAGATATATGCTATCGCGGACTTTTTTGTGGAACTATTCAAGAGGTACATTTCCGTCATACATTGTATCCACGTAAGTCTTACGATTTTTGCAGCGCACGTAAAAATAGCTGATTATGGCTGATTTTTTTGTAATTATTGAAGTTATAGTAGGTAACCTAATTTTTTTCGGGTGGAAAGTATAGCCTATGTCACTCAGGGATAATGCAGCTTTCTAAGGGTGGAAGAATTTCTGAAATCGGTCCAGTAGTTTTTGAGCCTATTCGTATCAAACAAACAAAAATACAAATCTTTCCTCTTTATTATACAAGGTGCGGCACGGAGGGCGGACGTTTTTCAGATGGGCATAACTTTCCCCCACTGAGGACGAGAGAAGTGGGGAAGGTGCCGTTAGACTCGTGTGTTCCTAGCATTTATTTACCAGTTGGATCTCCGCTTTCACCCCTACAAATTGGCCATTGTGCAACAGTTACACCCCGGAGATTATGCACAACGAATGAACTTCGCACGTGGGATGGAAGCACTGATCGATCAAAATGAGAACCTCATTTTGTTCATGAGTGACGAAGCCCACTTTCACCTCAACGGCATGGTTAACCGGCAGAATTGCCGTTATTGGGCTAATGAAAATCCGCAACACTTACACGAAAGACCGCTGCACAGCCCAAAAGTTACGGTTTGGTGCGCTGTATCGCAAACTCGCATCATTGGCCCTTACTTCTTCGAAGACGTTAATGGTCAACGCTAGAGTATACGAGACCAAGCCCGGAACTCTGGACGAATTTAAAAGGGCTATTCGCGTGGAAGTTGCCCAAGTTGAGAGAGCGATGTTGGAGAGAGTCTACGCGAACTTCCAAGAGCGCCTCCAGCACTGCATCACCGATTTCGGCCACCACATGCCTGATGTGATTTTCCACACTTGACTGTCTCAAATGCTATTTCCTTGAAAATCTGATTCCGTCAATAAATGTGTTTTTGAGTAAAAATTAACGCTTTTATTATTTTTTTAAAACCATCCATCCTCCGTGCCGCACCCTGTATTAGTATAGATTAAATTGCCGAGGGCAAATAGTTGCGATTTTTTCGATTCAATTGGTTTTTCAATAAAAAAAAACAGGTTGAACTTCAGCTTTTTGGAAACTACACTTAATGATTTTTTTCCAACGGTTATTCATCATTTTTTGGAAAAAATCGCAACTATTTGCCCTCGGCAATTTAATCTTCTATAAACTACAAAAATTTTCATGATGATTATTTCAAAAATATAGCTCGTACTCATGAAAAATGAAAAACATATTCAATAACCCCAGATCTAACGATTACCCTGTTTTTTTTTAATTGAATCGAAAAAAAGAAAACTATTTGCCCAAGGGACGTTCTTCAACTCCAATTTCAAAAAAATCAAGTCTCTACGTCGTAAATTGGGGTAGTTACTCGTGAAATAAAGAGATCACTTTTGAATGGAGATTTACCACGATTCAAAAGGTGATACTGCCCCTTAATACTCTGGCCTGCATCTCTCTGTTCATAATTTCTCTACAGAATGCACCGAGTTTATGAACATCCGCGAAGTTGGATGATTTCTTGGCGGAAATCTTGTTCTGTACAACTTATATACGCTGAACTGACATTTTGTTGCATGGGGGCCATGCCCCCCCCCCCCCTTGGACCTCGAAATTGACAATAATTCTTTTATTAGCTGTCCTATAACGTTGGTAAAAAATTTCTATCTATTGATGGCCACCCCTGAAAGAATTCTTCCCCCCCTGAAAAACTGTCTGGATCCGCCAGTGATATGAATATAAGAACCAAAAATTAGTTACCCTAACACCGTTCCCGAGTCAACTGAGAATCTTCCCGTTTCAGACTTTCCAGTTACTCTCTTCTTCGTTCTTTAAAAACCAATCAAATTTAAGATTTTCCTTCTTCCCACCTCCCGTGGGTGGGTTCTGAAAGGATGATGCAATTTCCTATGAAACTTTCGGGTACTGCCACGTTGCAAAACTCACGATTTTAGCCTCAATTCTTCTGCTATCGCACCCATTTAGTGCAACCGATTTCGTGAAACGATTTTCTGATATCGTCTGAGAAACTTGAATTTCTTTTCATAACGATATAATATGTCCAATATGGTCTTTAAGTATGGGAGTTATGAAGATATTGAAGAGGATGAAAACATCAAAAGCAATTCCTGAATGACGAATACAAGTACTAACAAATTCTCGGTGGCATTGTTGTCCCTACATTTAATCGGTTATGCTTTCTTTTCAAGCTAATTATTGGATTATTGATTTGAATTTTCATGATATGATTTTGGAAAGACACTTTTGTCTAGTCTAGCCTTGAAGATGGAAAAATATATTTCCGAAACGTCGGCGAACTGACAGTGTGTCATTTTCCTGCAATTTGATCCTTATACCACCATTTATATTCTTGACAAGTACTAACTCCCTACTGAAGCTCTAAATCTTTATAAAATTGTTTTGAGACATCCCAGCTGCAAATAGGTACTTTATGTTCATCGCATCGACAATGCTGCACCGGAAATTTCGAATCGTCCTGTCCGGTCCTCGCAAATCGAAGGACAATTTTCTCGGAAGCCGCCTCGGGATCCTCCGAACGCCGAACAAGTTCTCAAGAACAGAAATTATCTATTTCGAAATGCAAATTTCCCGACCGACTTCTTGCACGAAAATCGTTCAGTCCGGAACTTTTCCTCGCGGTTAACTCCCACTCGGTTAAATGGTCATGCATACTAAGGGGGGCAATTTGAGTCGCCATTTTGCCCTTTTCCGATCCGGCCCGGAATCCTGAATGGCGGCACTAACGATGCATGAAACAAGAGCGATTGTGGAAGGTCTTTCAGTCCGACTCGTATGAATGCGGCGGAGGCAGATTCGCTGACCCTGATGCATCGCCGGTTCGCCCGAGATGCACTCTCCGATTGGTCCATTTATCTCTCCGGGTATTTCGTTTTGCCATTTCCGAAAGATGGTTTTCTACGTGCCTAATGCGACGATGAATGAGAGGAGGAAAAACCCAGAATAACTGTGTTCTACCATGGAGCCATCTGAGAGTCTCGCTCATACCGCTCCGTGCAGGGATAAGTTCTGGATCCTTGAGTCAATAATAGCTATTTATGTAACAAGTACATAAATTAGGTCTTTATGGACGAGTCCAAAATTTATGGCAGAGCGAGCAAAGCGAGCGAGGCCAATAATTTGGCAAGTCCATAAGCCTTATTATGTACGAGTTTGCATACAAAGCTTTATGTTTGACTGCAATGCAGACATTTTATTTTCTGAAATGGCAATTAATATATTCGTCGCTTTATTTCAAGAAATACTTCGAGTGTGCTTTTGCTTATCTTACCTTAGTAACCATCAGCGACCTTAACAACCTCACTGAACAAAGTTGTTTACTTCGTTAATTCTGTGACAAACGTCATAATAATCCCAAAAATGGATAGTTCGGAAGAGGAAAGCGTGAATAATTTAGCCGCAAGTGCCAAAGAATCTCTCCTACCCACTAAAAGTGCTTATGAAAATTTGTATGCGGCCTATAACAAGTGGTGTTAAACGAAGAAAATTGCAAAATCGAGAGAAGACTGTGACAGTTGAGTCCAATAAAGTGGTGTCCAATAAAGTGGTGTCCAATAAAGTAGTCAATTCTGGACGCTAAACGAATTCATGAATCAAGTGTTTATGAAGCAGTCGAACATAAATGATTAGGCTTATGGACTTGCCCATATTTTGGACTCGTCCATAAAGACCTAATTTATGTACTCGTTACATAAATAGCTAGTTTGTGTTTTCGAAAATCTAGATCGATCCTCTGTTTTCTACATTTACTGAACCAATCGAATTGAAGATTTTCCACCTTCCGTGGGTGGGTTCTGAAAGGATGATGCAATTTCCTATGAAACTTTCGGGTACTGCCACGTTGCAAATCCCACGATTTTAGCCTCAAATTCTTCTGCTTTCGTACGCATTTAGTGCAACCGATTTCGTGGAACGATTTTCTGATATCGTCTGAGTCTCATGAGAAACTTGAACCGAAAATCAATAATTTCGATCGTTATCGTCTCGCCAACATCCTGTACCATACCGATAAGAAATTCAATAATTTTCGGACCCATGAATATCAATTTCAGAAGTCTATACTTACTAAACTGAAATATTTCGATTCATTACATTCTTAAGGGAGGTATCTGTCTAAGAGCCATGTGCAATATGGTTAAAGTTAATCACTATCTCCATCATGAAGTCGAGAACAACGTTATCGTAAATCCGATGAATATTGTAACCGAGCAGCGAGAGCATTGTAGCGTGGCTGAAACTCATTAAACCTGAGGCGTACCGGCGGTTTAGGACTGGACGGAAATCACATCTACACCCCTTGTTCAACATTTTCCCTAATCACAATTATTACCCCCGCCCGGTTAAACGTGTTTATACGGCTCGATTTCTATTCGCCCCGTCCGATAACAGCGCGAATAATAATTGACTTTATCGCATCATACAAATACCCTATGTAGGATTCAAGTCACACCCACACGTTGGTCATTCTTCGCCAGAAAAGTTATGTCGTAGTTAAGCAGATTCGTGATAGCCCAGTGAAATGTTGTTTGTCAAATAATAAGGAGAAACTTATCACTAAAATACCTGATTATGCCTGGATCATATTATAAAGCGTTTGATATTTTTATGATTAACTAGCTGGCCCGGCGAACTTTGTACCGCCTGAATTATACTTAAAAGTTGTATAAACTTACCATTCAAGTTCAAAATATACAAAATTTTAATAATTTTGTAATTCACATGGAAAGAATTCTCTTTATTTAAGCGGTAACTAATTGTTGAACTTGAACATATAACTTTTTGTTTTTAATTGTTGTACAGTTCTCTTTTTGCAGTACCTCATGTGACTGTGAATAGCAGGAGTATAATCCATATTATAGGTACCTTTTCTCTTATATGAATCAAAATGTCAAGAATATGAACAAAAATTATTCCTTTAATGAACTATTGACTATTAACACAGTCCGTCATTTGTTAATAGCCCAACCTGAAGTGGCAAAAACAAAACTTTTCTTATATTCTCAAAATCTAATCAGTGGTCACACCATTATTTTAGACATCTTAGCTATGCTGCTGAGCTCAAAATAATGGGTAAACATCTCAGTTGGTGGAGCAGCGCAATTCTCATTATTCCATGGATATGAGCTGCAATCTCTCTTCAATTTGTTCAATTCAGTTGACGATATCAAGCTCGTTAGAGGACAAATCGAGATGTTAAAATGTCGATAGTACGATCGACACGGCAAAATTATCAACACTGTGAATTATGTTGAACTCATATTCAAATTTATTGATGGTCATTCGACCAGATCAGATTAGGCAACCCATGAAACATTATTGTATATCATAAGTGAAAACCCGATGAGCAAACGTTTCAAAATTATTGACGCTTACAATACTGTCTCTGTGCGAACAGAAACACGAATATAATATGTCAATTACTAATTATGGGCAATTTTGGATTCAGTTATTTCCGCAAATATATCTATTACCCAAACAGAAATTCGAAAGCATTTCAAAAATAAAGAAAAAAGATGAAGATGGCCAACTCACGTTTGAAACTGATCGTCAATATCAGATACTTGATCTTTCGGTAAAAATTCACTGTTCCACCAAATTGAGATGAGTTTACCCGCTTTTTGATCTGGCAATAGACTTCCATGT
Source organism: Adalia decempunctata (assembly GCA_951802165.1). Taxonomy (NCBI): domain Eukaryota; kingdom Metazoa; phylum Arthropoda; class Insecta; order Coleoptera; family Coccinellidae; genus Adalia; species Adalia decempunctata. Next base: position 902,468 of record OX637705.1, read on the forward strand.
TACCATGAGTTCTATGCGAATCACATATCGCCATCTAACAGCGGTATTATCAACCTACGTACGACTACGTACAGTGACAGTGTACGACTACGCATCAACGGTAGCGACACCCAGTGGCCTTATTCAAAAGAAGGAAAAGCATTTCCTGCATAAGTAAAACTTTCATCAATTTTTTCGAAGTTTTATTGTATTTTATAATAACCAGACCGAAGACGATTCCATAAATGAAGTTTCATAACAAACAGTCCATCCGATCTCTAGTTATAAATGGTGTAACCAACATCTTTCTTTTATATAGATAATATAGATTATCAAACTCCCTCTTCAGTCCCTTCATATTCAACCGTACAGTCGTCGGCTGAAGCAAAAGAATATCAAATGAAATGATTCTACGGTGCCTCGATGAAATCAAAATTATGCAAATCCGGTCATATCCTCGCGAGCGAGCGAGCAACTTAGGCCGTGCGGATGGATAAGCACTGTACATCGTTTTTACGAAGGGTCGTAAGCTTTTGATAAAAAACGAAAGTTCCGGAAGAATGGCTAATCTCGTTTTATTCAAATATCTCAGTAGATCTCTTTTCCCTGCTCTTTAGTTCGTCGCCGATATAGGCCGCAAGCACTCGAGCATGAAATTCTGACCAAGCATTTCTACCCCTTTATTCTTCGATAATTATGGTTATAAGGACTCGATTCTTCTAGTGTTCGTGTTACAATGAAACAGGTCAAACCGGATACAATCACTTCATGCCACGTCATTATTAATCAACCATTAATTATCGATCCTTAATCATTAAACATTCATTCATCAATCAATCATTAATTGGTTCATCCAACATTAATCAATCTCAATCAGTCAACAATCATTCATCAATCAATCATCATTCCTTCATTCATGATTAATTCATTCGTCATTTATTCATTCTTCAATCAATCAATCATTCATCAGGCATCCATCAATCATCATTTCTTCATCCATGTTTTATTCATTCATCATTCATTCATTCTTCAATCAATAATTCATCAGGCATCAATCTTTCTTCAACCATTCATCAATCATCATTCCTTTCAATCTTCCATTATTCGTTCATTCATTCATCAATCAATCAGTCATCAATAATTCATTCCTCAATTAATCATCATTTCTTCATTCATGATTCGTTCATTCCTCAGACATCAATCCTTTATTCATCAAACAATCATTAATTCATTATTTATGTATTCATTAATCAATAAATTATAAATCAATCTTCAATCATTCCTCGGGCATCAATCAATCATTCTTAATTCATGCATCAATCATCCATAAATTCTTCATTCATTCATCAGGCAGCAATCATTCATTCATCAGGCAGCAATCATTCATTCATCAATCGATAATTCTACAACCATTCATCAATCGTCAATCATTTATCAGGCATCATTCATTCATTCTTCAGTCATTCATCAATCAATCATTCATTCTTTAATCATTCATCAATAATTCATTCATCAATAATTCATTCTTCAACCAATCATCAATCAATTACTCATCATTCATTTTTCAATCATTCATTATTCAATCAATCATAAATCATCATTCATTCTTCAATAATTCTTTAATCAATCAATCAATCATCATTCCTTCATTCATGATTCATTCATTCTCCATTTATTCATTCTTTAGTCAATCAATTATTCATCAGGCATCAATCAATCATCATTTCTTTATCCATGTTTGATTCATTCATCATTCATTCATTCTTCAATCAATAATTCATCAGGCATCAATCTTTCTTCAACCATTCATCAATAATCATTCTTTCAATCTTCCATTATTCGTTCATTGATCAATCAATCAGTCATCAATAATTCATTCCTCAATTAATCATCATTTCTTCATTCATGATTCGTTCATTCCTCAGACATCAATCCTTTATTCATCAATCAATCGTTCATTCATTCTTTAATCGTTCATTAAGGTCGGCGTTTAAACCGAGTAGGAAAGATCAGCCGATAGAGGCGCCACCGTCCATTTTAAGGAATATCTCCATAGAACTTTCATTATCACAATAAGTTCTATGAGTATGAAATGTACAATGGCGCTCTCTATCCGAAAATCGCCGAACTATGAAATACGCGAATTTGTGGGTAAAGCAGGAATTTTTTCCCGCCAAAATTTGAATTTGGCCATTTTCTGCCAATTCCGTATTTCAAGTTGATCTTCTGAACGAAATTATCAGTAAATTCACTTTTAATCGGAAGTTGAACTATTTTCATGGGTCTTTCTGTTGAAATAAAACAGAAGCATGGGTTAGCTCATTTTCTTCTATTTTTGAAAGAAAAAAAATTAACTGTCGGAATGAAGTCGATCAAAATTATTTCAACAAGAACCCTAATCCTTTCTGAGTTCACCCACAAAATTTCAGTTCTCAAAGTGAAACCGTTTTCGAAATCAACTTGAAATAAAAACACACTACATTGAACGCCCACCTTAATCAATAAGTTATAAATCAATCTTCATTCATGAATGAATGAAGAATGATTGATTGATGCCCGAATCAATCATTCTTCATTCATTCATCAATCATTCATTAATTCTTCATTCATTGATCAGGCAGCAATCATTAATTCATCAATCGATAATTCTTCAACCATTCATCAATCTTCATTAATTCATTCATCAATCAATCATTCATTCCTTAATAATTAATCAACCAATGAGTGCCCTTGGCTAAGTGGTAGAGCATTGGAATTAGGACCCAAGGGTCCGAAGTTCAATCCCGAGCTGGGAAAGAAATTTTCTAGTATCGGTAGGGGCCACCATTCTCACTGTTGGGTCGAAAATTAACAGTGCCGTGCCTAAGGTGGCGTAAGGACACAGTAACAAAGCCTACTCAGAACACAACTGCTTACTCCGAACTCGGCACAAGTTACAAGCTTCGAAGCTTGTAGTTTCAGAGGGGTCTCCTCGGGAGACCTAGGAGTAATCAGGATAAACAACATATTAATATCAATATATCAATCATTCATTCTTCAACCGATTTTCAATCAATTACTGATCATTCATTCATTAATCAATCAATCATCATGCATTCTTCAATTATTCATTAATCAATCATTTATTATCAATTCTTCAACCATTCATCAATCAACCATCATTCATTAATTCTTCAATTATTCATTAATCAATCAGGCATCAATCATTCATTCATCAATCAATATTTCTTCAGTCATTCATCCATCAATCAATAATTCTTCAATCATTCATCAATCAATCATCCATTCATTCTTCTATCATTCAATCAGTTATAAATCAATCAGTCATCAATCAATCAATCAATCTGTCATCAATCAATAAATAAGTCATCAATCAATCAGTAATTAATCAATCAATCAGAGATCAATTAATGAATCAGTCATCAATCAATCAGTCATTAATCAATCAATCATCAATCAATCAATCAGTCATCAATCAATCAGTCATCAATCAATCAGTCATCAATCAATCAGTCATCAATCAATCAGTCATCAATCATTCAATAATCACAGGTTTTTCTTTTCAGAAAGTCTGCTGGACTCCTCCCTGACCCCCTTCATAATATCGGCGAGACCGTCGAGCAAGAGGAACTGCGCTACTCAGATGCCGGTCAAGCCGTACCACGTGACGTGGGCCCCCATCTTGCAGTCCCGCAACTGCTCCACCCAAACGCCCCCTCCGCACAAAGAAAGCTCAGTCTAGTCTAAAGAAATACAATCCAATCAGAAGTCTCGGTATATCGGGACCAATACCACCTGTGATACTTGTGAATATCTCATATTTTTAAGCATTAACTTTATCAAAACAAAAAAACTATACTGTTATATTAACAATGTTATTATTGTTTACGTTCCGTTTTCTTACTGATCGATAAAATATCATTCGTGTGAAAATGATTTGTTATGATATGACTGTATTGTTTCGAGGATACGACTTACGAAATTAAATGTTTTTCAAGTGTTTTCTAATCATTTTCATTTCGGTGGGCGTTTTTCCCCTTCATCTATAATATGCAGGAGTATGCAAGGTAGGTATTTGCAGAATACTTTCAGGTTATTTCAGAATTGATTGACAGGTTAGATTTTCTCAAATAGCCCTCCATTGGTTGTAATGTGATAAATGGACTAGCAGAGATCTGTGTCACCACCACAGCAGGATAATGACAAACCGGTTTCTGGCTTGTTAGCCTTCATCAGTGCTACATGACCCTTCCTCTTGTATGAAACGTAGACGTTTGTCCGCTTGGTGGGACACTGTACAATTAAACTGTACTCAAGTGTTCCTGCTAGGGACAAATATACGACGATGTATTGATATCTAGTTAGCCTAGACCAGTTCCATGCATAAACTAAATATTGCGATACCATATCAACGAACAATGACTTATCAGCGTAGAGTTCGACGTCAAAAAAGTAAACCAGAGTTACGCAATAAATTTTAAAAAAGATGTCCTCCGAAATTGTAAAAATCGAAAAATTGGAGTATCGAGCCATCATCAAGTACCTGTATTTAAAAGGGTTAAGAGGTAAGCATATTTACGAAGATATGCTTAATACCCTTGGTGATCAAAGTCCTTCGGTATGCGACCGAGAAAAATTGGACTGCAAGCTTCAAAAGAGGTAAGTTTTCCATTGAAGATGATGAGCGATCGGGAAGGCCAGTTTCTGTGTCAGTCCCCGAAAATATTGATGCAGTTCATGACATGATTTTATCAGACCGTCGAATTGAACTTTAACGGATATCTGAAGCACTAAAGATTTCATACAAACTCGTTCATCATATAGTTCACGTCAATTTGTACATGAGAAAAATTTCTGCAAAATGGATACCCAAATGTTTGAATGTTGACCGAAAGCGTGCAAGGGTAGAGGCATCGCGTTCGATCTGTGCTCGATTTGAAAACGATGTAGACTTCTTAAACCGAATTGTTACCATGGATGAGACTTGGGTACATTTCTACGATCCAGAAACAAAGCAACAATCGATGGAATGGCGACACTCTGGTTCTCCAAGACCTAAGAAGTTTCGTGTCCAAAAAGCTTCAGTTTTTGGGATTGCCATGGAGTAATCATGATTGATTTTTTGGATAAGGGTAGAACAATAACTGGAGATTACTATTCGACATTACTGACCACTCTACGGGAAGAAATTGAAGAGAAAAGACGCGGAAAGCTATCCAAAGGTATTTTGTTTTTACAGGACAACGCCCCAGTACACAAATCTTATGTTGCCATGCAAAAAATTCGTGATTTAGGGTAAGAAATACTAGAACATCCCCCTTATCCACCAGATTTGGCTCCGTCCGACTATCATTTCTTTCCTCAACTGAAAAAAAGTTTAAAAGGTCCTAAATTTTCTTCCAACGAGGAGGTAATAAAAGCTGTAGAGGACTGGTTTGCAGAGCAAGAAGAAACATTTTTTTTGAAAGGTCTAGAGACGTTGCAGGTTCGCTGTAATGAATTTATTCAATTAAGAGGAGAATATGTTGAGTAATAAAATATTTTGACATTGAAACTTTGTTTGGTTCTATAGTAGGCTAAGAATTTTCCAATATATCCTCGTAAGTTCTGCCGTTTCAGTTGGTTGCTACCGCAGTAAGGTTATGTGGCACTTATCAAGGCTAACAAGCCAGGAACCATTTCGTCATTATCCTGCTGTGGTGGTGACACCAGTGGCGTACTTTGGAAATTAGATCTCTGCTAGTCCATTTCTCGTATATATTATATTTAGTTGGTCCTAACTTAGAGACATGATCCTCATTTTTGATTGGTGGTAATGAGAAACAAGCAATGAAAAAAATCAATATTTATGAAAGAAGAGAAAAAGGTCCTTAGGTCCCACAATCTTTATTTTTTGACGACTAGATTCGAGACTTTAAATTAGTCTCATTCTCAAGTCTTCTAAAGCTACAAAAAATTATTCCAAATTAGGTGTAGAGGTCATAAATTATAAAATCAATTACACTTACATACAAGCTACTAATTAAGAAAACACAAATAAATATATAATATAATAAAGAAAGGTTTTCATCACGAAACAAAATGACCAAGATGGAGTCTATACCTATTCGAATTACACAAAAACACCTTCACAACAAAATTATGATTTTTTAAAGAGACAAATAACGCGACATCTAGATTATGGAACGAACATGTGTTTATCAAATATGCAGAACAAGGACAGTAAACTGTGATCAAAGTTGAAGAAAATACACTCCTACACAAGATGTCGTTCAAAGTAATGAAATATACAGGGTCTTTCACGAGGAACCTCACCCATATTTATACGGGAAACTACTGAACGTATTTTCATGAAATTCAGCACTTATAAGTATTTCAAGATGCTCATGAAATCTAAAATATTTTCAAGGCATGAGCACCTCCGGTTTTTCCGGAAATGACGTCAACTTCCGTTTTTCAAATTAGAACACCATTTTTTTTATTGCAGAAATAGATTCCTTAGAAAATTTCAAGTTATTTTGATGTAACATTTTTCAGTTTTGATTGGAAAATTCTCTCTGAGCGGGAAAATTCGAAAAAAAAATCGAAAATAGAGCTCCGCTGAAACAAGAATAACTTCGAGGTTTTTGGATGGAAAATTTTCATTTTTGGGATTTTTCAAGATGTAAGATTGATGTATCCATTTTAGAAATCGAAATCGCGATTCATGATACAGGGGGTTAAAAAATCTCTTTCAAAGTTAGGGATGACAAAATCGTGAAAAATAATTTTTTTCAAATTAGAACCCAATTTTTTTATGGCAGAATCTACGTTAAAAAATAATGTGAGTGTATGCATCACACCCTTGCCCTAAAGTGGATATTTTCTGAGTTATTCACAAAAAACTGTTTTTCGTCTTGAATTTTCAGCTATTTCTTTTCCCTTCACGCCAAAAAGATGAAATTTTCAGGAACTGTTATTTAAACCATGTTTTAGATTTTACTACCCTAATATGCAAGAGAAAAGAGTTACAGGTTGTTCCTAAATAGATGGCGAATTTGGATTCGAATTTGTATCGGAAACCTCGTTATTTCAACTAATCGGCCATCGGTTTTCTCTCCAGTGATAAATAAATAATTCCTTATGAACCATATGCAAAAACTTACCATGTTTTACATTCTTTTTTTTAATGATAGATATCATTAATTACATCTGCCAAAGTCCTCTTTATTCAGTAGATGTAATTAATGATGTCTATCATTAAAAAAAAGAATGTAAAACATGTTAAGTTTTTGCATATGGTTCATAAGGAATTATTTATTTATCACTGGAGAGAAAACCGATGACCGATTAGTTGAAATAAAGAGGTTTCCGATACAAATTCGAATCCAAATTCGCCATCTATTTAGGAACAACCTGTAACTTTTTTCTCTTGCATATTAGGGTAGTAAAATCTAAAACATGGTTCCTGAAAATTTCATCTTTTTGTCGTGAAGGGAAAAGAAATAGCTGAAAATTCAAGACGAAAAACAGTTTTTTGTGAATAACTCAGAAAATATCCACTTTAGGGCAAGGGTGTGATGCATACACTCACATTATTTTTTAACGTAGATTCAATATCTGCCATAAAAAAATGGGGTTCTAATTTGAAAAAATTGATTTTTCACGATTTTGTCATCCTTAACTTTGAAAGCGATTTTTTCACCCCCTGTATCATGAATCGCGATTTCGATTTTTAAAGTGGATACATCAATCTTACATCTTAAAAAATCCCAAAAATGAAAATTTTCCATCCAAAAACCTCGAAGTTATTCTTGTTTCAGCGGAGCTCTATTTTCGATTTTTTTTTTTCGAATTTTCCCGCTCAGAGAGAATTTTCCAACCAAAACTGAAAAATGTTACATCAAAATAACTTGAAATTTTCTAAGGAATCTATTTCTGCAATAAAAAAATGGTGTTCTAATTTGAAAAACGGAAGTTGACGTCATTTCCGGAAAAATCGGAGGTGCTCATGCCTTGAAAATATTTTAGATTTCATCAGCATCGTGAAATACTTATAAGTGCTGAAATTCATGAAAATACGTTCAGTAGTTTCCCGTATAAATATGGGTGAGGTTCCTCATGAAAGACCCTGTAGACAGGCGCGAAGTCACAACCAACTTGTTTCCTTCTTTCATAATGAGTCACCCACATTTGTCAATCTTCAAGTTTATTTTAAATCAATATTTATTTACATATCCAAATTAAATCATAATTAAAGCCAGTTCGTCACTTTTTCAATAGCCGTGTACAACTTTCTCAATTCCACATTATTCCATATCTTTTCCTTAATACTCCAGTCCACCAGCTCACCTCGTCTTTCTCTGGTCACGACCTGCCTCATCATTCCTTCCAGCATTTCGTGGCAACAATCTACGGCGAAATCTAACGGTGTCAGGTTGTTCCAACAAACCGCCATCATGCTTGCGTCGTTCTCCAGAAGGATACGAGCGTAATGAAAGCTGCTTTTTTGGCAGGCGAGAAGCAAGGCTGTTTCTTGCCGAACATTTTGGGCGTCAAGGTCAACAATCTTCGGTATGATTTTAGAAGCTATGGCTTCCACATCCTTGAGATCCAGTTGGGAACTTCTCAGTGCGAAAGTGTGCAAGCAGTTGCTGCCGGTGCTGTCAATCAAGTTGGGATTGGCGCCCATTTCCAAAAGTTGTAAAATCACTTTTACCTCTTTCAGATTCCATTTGATCAACGATTGTAGCAAGGTGGATCCTAGACTGTCCTTCGCGTTTATGTTCGCGTTGTGTTTGACCAGTTCCTTCAAGCACTCCAGTTTATTTGGGGAGCGTAAGATGAGATGGATGGGTCTGTATCCGTCTGTGCCTCGCATCTCTGTGTCTGCTCCTCTGGCTACGAGCGGGCCGATCAAGTGGTGGTGGCCGTTTCCAACGGCCATGTGGAGAGGTCCGAAAAAATCGGCATTCGGTTGGTTCACATCAGTCGTGTGATCCAGAATATCCAGAACTTCGTTTAGATCTCCTCTTTTCGCAGCTGAATGGAGGATGGTGTTGCGCTGGACCAGTTTCACTGGGAAAGGCATCTGTAAAAGAAATGGTCATTTTTGTAACCAATTGTCGCCATATTGTTGTGCGACAATACCAACTACCCAGTGTTTCCAACGGAGAAATATTGAGTTTATCATAAATACTATCAGATTTTTAGTATCGTATGTGGTATGAGAGGTTATATAAAATTGGTGGTAAACTTTGGTTAAGTATTTTGTGATAAAATCCAGGAAATATGGGTAGATATCAGTATAGGGGAGGCCATGGTTGTTGTGTCAGTAATTAATCGGCAATTGACCATATTCACCGTCGCCATATTGTTGTGCGACAATACCAACTACCCAGTGTTTCCAACGGAGAAATATTAAGTTTATCAAAAATACTATCAGATTTTTAGTATCGTATATGGTATGAGAGGTTATATAAAATTGGTGGTAAACTTTGGTTGAGTATTTTGTGATAAAATCCAGGAAATATGCGTAGATATCAGTATAGGGGAGGCCATGGTTGTTGTGTCAGTAATTAATCGGCAATAAGACATCTTATTCGGCAAGAAATAGATCTAAAAATAAAAAACTGACATCAAAATATTTCCATTTAAACTTTCGCGGTCCTAAGAAATTAGTGACTTTCGTTATTCGATGTTAGAACCCTGGGTAGTTGGTATTGTCGCACAACAGTATGGCGAAGGTGAATATGGTCAATTTGATGAAGAAAAGCATCTATACTCCATTCACTTTTATTTAATCACATAGGAGGTCATGGTTTCGTTTTCAGGAGTTGGTGCTCCTGATCAAAAGCACAGAACATATGATGAAAAGTCAGTTTGTATGTTTATTGTTTTAAGCACCAGTTTGGAGCGTGAGGACGATTTTCAAGACCAGGACGAATGTTTACATTTCGAGGTTGAAGGGGTACACGGGATGTTCGTTGAAAAAGCTGTTATTCGGACAGATATCGCAGTAGATGGATCGGATGGAGCCTCGAGAGGTCGATTAGGATGATATTTTTCAGGTTTTCCAAGAAATTTGGCGATATCTGAGCAGATTTGCAAAAGTTAAGTACCTCACTAATGAGGTGGAACTTAGACCTAATTCTCCTATAAGAAACGCCTTTCAAAGGTCGAGATGGTGAAAAATGTCTTCTTTAGATGTTGTTTGAACAAACGCAGCCGAGTTTTATACCCCAACATTGATTTTAAGAAAGTTATCAACAAAATAAATTTGACATTATTCTTGATTTTTGTAATTACCCATCAATTCATCTTATATCTTTGGGTTGTTTTTTTTTAATGAATTCTTGATTAGAATCAACAATGGATGTCGTCAAATCTTGAACTTTCAGTTCAAGAGGATAATAAACATTAAATCTTCACAAGCATGCATATGAAAATTATGTGAAAGCAATGCAATTTTCTTCCATGGCGAAAAATAATATATTTCAACAGTGATCTCTTTGACTTTTCATGCAAATAACTAGAAATGGAATCCTTTCTATCAATTCATATAAAAGTTAATTATTTTCGTCCATCACACATTTTTTCCAATTCATTCATTTTCCGAATAAATTCACATTCTGAGAAATACGCTAAGAATGTAGAAAGGGCAACATAGTGTTGACTTGGAACATAAAAATATTTTGAAAAACGTCATAACTTCGATACAGAGTGGAATGTGTTAAATTTCCAAGGCCAGAGTTGTGATTTTATAATTGTGAATGGAATATAAAGGAATAACTTTTTCCACCAAAATGTCGACAACGAAATAATTTTTTTTTTTATTCTGTAAATCACTCACCATTCTGGGCATTTCTCAGGAATTTCACAAAAGAACTTTCGAGCAAACTACATTTATTTCAACTGTGTTATGTACCATTTCACTTGCCATTTAAAGGTAAACTTAGGCAATTATTTACAAATTCACCCCCCGCTGAGTCGAAGATATACTTTAGGGGTAGTTACATAAAAGCTTTTTTATCTGAAATAGTCTTATCTTTCGAATAACTATTCATAATAATCTTGCGATTGGAATTTTAAACAGCCCGAAGAACTTAAAGATGTGCCTAAAGTTAATTAAAATCTCGTTTTGTTTCTGCCATAAAATGTTTATTGGGTCGAAAATATGTGATGGGGTCCTACTCTTCATTTCTCCCGAAAAGAGTTGCGTCAAATACTGCGGATAATTCCGGAAGTAGGACCCTATCTAAAATCTAGAGTGCCGTTTTAATCAACAATATTATTGGATGTCATATATTTTAAATTCTAACGAAATTCGTATGTGAAACTGTGCCGCCATCTTCAGCAACATTTCAGAACGAAGCATTCGTGTGCCATCTACTGCCGGGATGTAGAACTAACATAATATCAGAGCAACCTGCTACAGTGACCTGCGAAGTTCGTGTGACATCTATGGTCAAGGTTGAAAACTAAACAGGACAGAAATCTATACGCACTTAAGCTTCATCAATTTACAGACGAATTTACTGACTTCCGTAAGAGGTAAAAGATATAAGATGCATACAATTATTGGATAATACCAATAGGAGTATTAAACCCATGAGAAATGAATCTGTCTTTGATAAGAATTATCTCGTGATTCTACCAGTTTCGGAAAATCCGCAACAGATGGCTCAGCTCAAAGTAGTTCATTTGCTCATCAGTCATCTTTGCTTTCATAGAATATTATTAATCTACAAAACTCTCATACTTTTCTTACGTTAACTCATTTTATCATGATGATTATATTTCATTTTGTCAACCTATAAACTTGTCTACCTCTTGAAGCCTACTTGTACTCTCTCGAAGTATATGATTTAAATTATTGTACACATATTCCACAAAAATTTTTTTTTCGAACACGCTCATCTCTGGAAAATATGAATGTTTTAATTTGAAGGAAAACCGTTGCTGGGTCATTTTTCGAATTTCCCAAGCCCAGACGGCATCCCAAAAAAATTGGAAAGTGGTATCTTGTAGAGCTTGCGAAAACACATATTCCACAAGAAATTTTTTTTCGAACACGCTCATCTCTGTGAAATATGAAGGTTTCAATTCATTTTCCAGATTTCCCAAGCCCTGACGGCATCCCAAAAAATTTGGAAAGTGGTATCTTGTAGTGAATCTAAAAACACATCTTCCACAGGAAATTTTTTTTCGAACACGATCATCTCTGGAAAATATGAAGGTTTTAATTCAAAGGAAAACCGTTGCTGGGTCATTTTTCGGATTTCTCAAGTCCCAGACGGCATCCCAAAAAATTTGGAAACTGGTATTTTGTAGAGCATGCTAAAACACATCTTCCACAAAAATTTTTTTTCGAACACGCTCATCTCTGTGAAATATGAAGGTTTCAATTCATTTTCCAGATTTCCCAAGCCGCGACGGCATCCCAAAAAATTTGGAAAGTGGTATCTTGTAGTGAATCTAAAAACACATCTTCCACAGAAAATTTTTTTTCGAACACGATCATCTCTGGAAAATATGAAGGTTTTAAGTTAAAGGAAAACCGTTGCTGGGTCATTTTTCGGATTTCTCAAGTCCCAGACGGCATCCCAAAAAATTTGGAAACTGGTATTTTGTAGAGCATGCTAAAACACATCTTCCACAAAAAATTTTTTCGAACACGCTCATCTCTGTGAAATATGAAGGTTTCAATTCATTTTCCAGATTTCCCAAGCCCTGACGGCATCCCAAAAAATTTGGAAAGTGGTATCTTGTAGTGAATCTAAAAACACATCTTCCACAGGAAATTTTTTTTCGAACACGCTCATCTCTGGAAAATATGAAAGTTTTAATTTGAAGGAAAACCGTTGCTGGGTCATTTTTCGGATTTCTCAAGTCCCAGACGGCATCCCAAAAAATTTGGATAGTGGTATCTTGTAGAGCTTGCAAAAACACATATTCCACAAGAAAATTTTTTTCGAACAAGCTCATCTCTGGAAAATATGAAGGTTTTAATTTGAAGGAAAACCGTTGCTGGGTCATTTTTCGGATTTCTCAAGTCCCAGACGGCATCCCAAAAAATTTGGAAACTGGTATCTTGTAGAGCATGCTAAAACACATCTTCCACAAAAAAATTTTTTTCGAACACGATCATCTCTGGAAAATATGAAGGTTTCAATTTGAAGGAAAACCGTTGCTGGGTCATTTTTCGGATTTCTCAAGTCCCAGACGGCATCCCAAAAAATTTGGTAAGATGTATCTTGTAGAGAATCTAAAAACACATCTTCCACAAAAAATTTTTTTTCGAACACACTGTATTTCAGAAGATATGAATTTTTATTTGACACTCAATATACACTTCAAAAGAACACTAATTTCGAGCGTATAACCAATTTCACAATAGATGGAATATGTTCAAATGCTTCTTAAATGATCGAATTTCATTATTCCTTCAAAAATAATACGATATTACAGAAATATTAGCAATTAACTATAATCCTTCCTTCCGTTAAATCCTTGTCAGTCTGGCAACGCTGCGCGCTTTTCGACCGTCGCGTCAGAAACCGTTGCTGGGAATCCGTGAACTTCTAACAGTTCTAACCAATGTTAATTCGATGATTTATTGAAAAATCCATAGAAGAATTACACTCAAATTAAACCAAATTATAAGGAAATGAAAAATCGTTTATAATAAATTTTTATTGATACAAAAGCTTAATTATAAGTATAAAAATATATTTTAAGTATCGAGAGCTACCAACTTTTACAAAATCGATTAATTATATGAAGAACCATATTTATTTACATTCAACAGACTCTCCAAGATCAATTTTATGTACAGTTCTAATTGAAGCAACACGAATAATTATGATAGAAAATTGGTCATAATTTTCACTGTGTTATTTATTATTTTACAACAAATAATCTATTTTCAATCTTGAGAGGATGATTAGGTTCATTCATAATAATGCTCATCATAAAAATAGTATAGTGAACATTCTTAGTTCTGCTATAATTTTTATTTTCAGGATAGAAAATTACGTATTCTTTTCGAGAATTAAACTTCTAGAAATAGTAGAAGAACTTGTCTCGAAACTTAACATAAATCGGATAATATATCACAATAAAATAATATCCTAAATTTCTGCATACCCCGAAGGATATTTCTTCGATATGTGCATTTTCAGGCATTTCATGTAGCTGAAAAGAGTATCTATGAGGGCTAAATTGACAACGGACTGCGGAAGCCAGCCTTTCAGGTTTGTGTTCAGAATGAACGTTTTCCTGCATTGATTGTGACTTTCCCCTTCCTCCAGCAGGAAACAGGTTACGTTTTCCCCTCTGAAATGAAGAACGAGTTGTCATCGAGGATTCGCAGCACTTCACCATCTGGGTAAGATTCAATACAGGGTGTCCCACCGATATATTTCTAACAAGTTATTGGCACTCACCTGACGTATTTGCCGTTTTTTTTGGGCACACTCGGATGTTGAGTATATTTCGTCCCCAACAAAAAAGAGTTGCCTGACTGCGTCCAGCGCCTCAAACTGACAAAATCCCTGCTCGAGACCAAACCTCCGGCCCCAGGTGCTGCCAACTGATAAACGATGTCCGTCTTGTCGTCGATTATCTGTACCCTTTGAGCTTCTAGCAAGGCGGTATTCCACCTAGGAAGATTCTCCACTTCGTGATACAACTCCTCCAGCATGTTTCCGGGGGACGTGTTGAAAATTCCCTGAAATATTCACTCGGTCACCTTATTGAGACACTCTGTATCGATATAAGACGGAAAATTGGAAAAATTTCTTTTCTTGTCCTTGTGCCCCTAGCCCGGTGGTTAGGGTGTTGAACTAGAAGCCGGTAAGTCCGAGTTCAATCCCGAGCTAGGAGAGAATTTTCGTGCACCGTTTTTTTTTTCTACTAAAGCATAACTCACGGATATTTTGAAAATTGTGTGGCCGCTGGGTAGACACATGGAATAGGCAACTGTATTGTCGATTTCTCTCTCCATGGACCATCTTTCTGAACCCAGCATCTCCTTGCATTCCTCCATCAAGTCTCTGGCCGCCATTTCGTACTTGCTCATCTGAAAAACGCTCAACTATGTCTACGAAAAATTCGCATGGAAGAAAAAT
The DNA here is from genome assembly GCA_951802165.1 of Adalia decempunctata. Taxonomy (NCBI): domain Eukaryota; kingdom Metazoa; phylum Arthropoda; class Insecta; order Coleoptera; family Coccinellidae; genus Adalia; species Adalia decempunctata. The sequence goes on from OX637705.1 coordinate 917,557, forward strand.
TAGGTACCTGTATTCCAGGCATTTTCTAACTTTTTTTATGTAAATATATTCTTGTTGTGTACAACGAGAAATTCGGAATACGATGTTTCTTGTCTGGCTTTTTCTAGCAAATGAGAGAAAAGAAACTCGAATGTTATATATAGGGGCACATTATAATTTCAAATCTCTATTGACTACCCTTATAATGCAGACTCCACTGAATTGATTAACGAAATTCACGTCGAATACATTGATTAGATTAGCATGTATAAATATACGATGTATGTTATACCGTTTGGGAATATTATGGAAAAATTACAGTTTCATTACTTAGGGATTTCTCTCCCAATATCTTAAACACAACCAATAAAAAAAATCAGTTTGTATACTCCATTCACAATTATAAAATCACAACTCTGGCCATGGTTTCGTTTTCAGGAATTGGTGCACCTGATAAAAAATCTGTGCGCGTACAGAGAATATCTTTAATGACAAAACGGCGTTGTCAGTTTCTTTGTTTACATCAAAGTAAAAGTATCAAAGATATTTTGACATGGGTACGAACGGCAAATTTGAATTGGACCAAAAATCGATTTATAAGCATGAATAAAGCAAAAGTAATTACTAATCGCCTTTTTTACACTTGATAACGAAGTTTTTTTCAGGTATCTGGCCGTTTGGAAAGATTTCAAACGAAATTCCGGTCCCCCAGAATTTTGGTTAGTTTCGGTATCGTTTTTGGTGATCAAAATTTATTTGGAATGTGTAAATGGACGAAAAAGGCTTCCTTATACGATCTTCTCACGAAAGCGACCGGAAAATATGATTCAGGTAGGATTTTCGAGGAATTATGAGGAAAGAACTTACAGAATGAAATTGCACGATTTTCGTAAGTAAACGGGTTTTGGATGGCCATCATCGGTCTCTAAATGATTATTGTTGATCGTTTTCACGTTTCAGAAAAAGAACCACTTCGTATAAGCTCATTTTGAAGAAATTTGTGTATGTAACATTCAACGGTAGGTATTTGCTTCAATCGAAAGAATATATTATATCTAGATCTAGTGAATGATAAATGTGAAGCATATGTTTGACCTGTTCCATATTATTTGTACAAACCTACTGTGGTTGTAATCTATGAATATTTTTTAAACTAATAAATTACTATACAGTCAGAATATTTTACTCCTTGTTCATAAGATCAAATAAATGAAATGTATATCTTCTACTCTTATTTTTATTAAGTTAGCTATTAAGGTTATGTTCCAAGAAAAAGTTCCTGTTGCATCAGAACTCCCTTCAACTATTTGGATTCCAGTAGAGGGATATAATGTTCCATTATTCTTGATTCAACAATTGATGTCAAGTCTTGAACTTTCAGTTCAAGAGGATAATAAACATTAAATCTTCACAGGCATGCATATGAAAATCATGTGAAAGCAATGCAATTTTCTTCCATGGCGAAAAATAATATATTTCAACAGCGATCTCTTGTACTTTTCATGCGAATGACTAGAAAAGGAATCCTTTCTATCAATTCATATAAACGTTAATTATTTTCGTCCGTCACATCTTTTCCAATTCATTCATTTTCCGAATAAATTCACATTCTGAGAAATACGCTAAGAATGTAGAAAGGGCAACATAGTGTTGACTTGGAACATAAAAATATTTCGAAAAACGTCATAACTTCGATACAGAGTGGAATGTGTCAAATTTCCAAGGCCAGAGTTGTGATTTTATAATTGTGAATGGAGAAGTTCAACGTGTCGTCAAGAGCGAGTTTCAAATGCATTTTCATTTCTCCCGAAAGGGGTCGCGCTATTTTACATTGCCGCAATAGCGCCACAACCGTGAAATATTGCGGATTAATCCGCAAGTACGACACGATCGGTAATCTAGAGAGCCGTTTTGATCTACAATTTTTGGTCACGATATTTAGTTAGGAGTTGCTACATCAGGGTTTCTTTGCAGCGATGTTATCTGTGACACCGTGTCAAACTTGACATACACCCATAGAACTTATAATAATGTAAGTTCTATGCTTGAACCACAGACCAACGTATCTATGCTTGAACCACAGAGCAACGTATCTATGCTTGAACCACAGACCAACGTATCTATGCTTGAACCACAGATCAACGTATCTATGCTCGAACCACAGACCAACGTATCTATGCTTGAACCACAGACCAACGTGCTGAACATCGATAATTAGGATTGAAATTTTTCTTCACGAAACGTCAATTCTTGGAATCCGAAAATTTGAAAGCAGCCGTCATTTTTTACCGTTTTTCAACGCTTCATAAGAATAGATTCCACGTACCTCATCCCTCGTGAATTCACATGGCGGAAATCTGCCTAAGGCAGGGTTCTCGTCCAGTCTGAACCTGTACAACGATCCCTCCGGAGTATTCATGGGCGACTGAAAGTTGTCGATGCTCTCTGTGATCCTAGAAGGAGCCGCTGCCCTCAGATAATGCTGGATAAGCGGCGATCTTTCATTACTTGCATCTGGAAATTTTGTTCAATCTGTCAGATTTCATTATTGTCATTGCAAAATGGATTCCAGAAAAAATCAGTACATATATAGATTTATAATTTAATTGAAATTACTCACTAACAATTAGGTGATTAGCACAAGACTCCTGTGGTATAACTCTATAATCAAAAAACCACGCTTCGCCCCATGCTAGTATGAACGTTACTAAGATTGATAGAACCTCAAAGACAGGTTGCGGTGTTTGTTGCCACTAAAAAAATAGAGGAAGTAATATTTTTCCATTGTATAAAGTCCAATAAAAACACTCACATTGTAACAAAAAACTTTAGCAATGCAGAACGCACTTGTGGTAGCTGTTGTTAACTAAAATAAGAAAGAAATTTTCAAGATCTAAATAGTGAAATCAGTCACACTTTTACAGAAACGGTTATAAATATAAGCTGGAAAATGATTAATACAAAAAATTATTTCAGTGTATCGAGAATGTAAGTAGCAAAACGAAATGATGAGAGAATTAGTACTAACAGAAAAGATAAGAAGAAATACTCACAAAGATAATAATCCAGTGGTCTATTTGTAGAATACCATAAAAAACCAAGAGTAAAATGAACCGACAGATGGCTAAAAAGAGAACATCGAAAAAGGAGGTTTTTATGTTGAAATGTATGATTTGAAAGTCTAGTATCTGCCAAATATTTTTCCCTTGTAGCTGAAATACTTAATTTCAATAAGAAATCTTGAAAAATATTAAGGGTTAATCCATATTTAACAAATTATCATTGAATGAATGAACTTGAAAACACTAAATTAAGCATAGCTTGAGACCTGTTCTTCATGCTAATTATGTTTTTTTCATTGAAATTATGCAGAAAATTAACAAATCAAGATGTCAAGTGAAATCTTGGATATTAAGAATATTATTCATATCAGATTTTATATGGTTCCTGTTCATTTTATTCTTTGATGAAATAAAAATATTTTACCATGACACATATCAGCCACATGAGTCCGACAAATAGTACATCAAATGTGATATAAAAACAGAAAAACCTCCGTACACTAGACATTCTTCCTTCAAATCTATACCCCCTATACAAAGCATCGTTAAGCAAATATTCATTCTGCAGCGTTGGTACTGTATTGACACTCACAGAATGAGCTGGAAAAAAGGTTAAATACTTCATTATTAGAATAAAAACTGCAATATCAAACAATAGGAAAGACAAAGAACTACCTGAAGAAGCTTTTTCAATTGAATACTCACCTAAATCAACAGCGGGTGTAGGATTTATTGGGCTAACATAATAGTTTCCTTCGTTTTCAACAAATTGAGATCGTGTTGTCATTTCTACTTGGTAAATAATCTATTATAATGAAAAATAAAATTCTCTTTCAAGTTAATCACAGATATATTAATTATGTAAATATCAACAAATTTTATTTCACATTGTTCACATTTCTGGATACCGGTTAAATAGGTAGTTTAGGCACTGATTGAAATAGGATCCCATTGAATTAACGCTGACGATTGCACTTGATGGCCATTCGAAACATGAGCCCCATCACAAAATATCCATTTATTCAATTTTAAAATTAAGAATTCCCATGATAATCCAAATAATCAGAGATGAAGAAGATAATAATAATCTTGTCATCACAGGCAATAATAATACATTGTCTATGTCTATGATAATAATAAGGCCAAAGCCACACTGTTTTAACAGTCACAGCTTAGTTCATACAAGCCATGAACAAGTCAACATGGCAGCACTGATTGTGATTTTTTTCAATAAGAGGTGAAGCTTGTTGAAATAATACGAATCACTTATATTGATGAAATACTAATTATTTAGGTTAAATTAATGTAAAATCAATAATAAACCGAGAAATAAACGCACTACTTTGTAGTAGTAGCCCTCTCCCAGTGTTGCCACGTTATCGCATTATACTGGCTTGTTATAATGACGGCTCTGAATTATCAAATTGGTCACTTCAATCGGGATAATCGAATTTTTTACCCATCCCTGACGCGTGTTGAGCAAAAAGTCAAAAAAGTGTTAACCTGAAATTAGTTCATGTTTATACATTTTCTAAGCATATGCTTCGGAAAAATTGATTCTATTGACTTAAAACAAGTATTATATTTCATTCCTACTCGAATTTTAAAATGGGAGATTCAGAAAAGTTGACATCTGCAATGGAAAATGTGAACATAACCAAGCAGGACAAAGCTGAAAAGGCATGATTCTTTATACATTTTTCGATAGTTAAAGAAGAACAATGATTAAACTTTTTAAGTCGCATAGGTCTATTTTATTTACTGTTCGTCAATCTTATGCCACTTTGGTTTGTACCACCTTATTTCAAAATGAAATTAATTGTTGCATCAGCACCTTAAACCCAACAAATTTAATATTTATACTGGTCTTTGCAGGCTAAATTGAAGAAAGATAAGAAAGCAGCTGCTGGCGGAGGTGATAAATCAACGCTGAAGGAACTGAATCCTTCTCCTGATTATATCAGTGACAGGTTGAAACTATGGGATAAACTTAAAATAAAATATACGGAAGAATTAGCCAATAAACCTCATGATCCAATCAAAGTAACCTTACCGGACGGTAAAGTAGTCGATGCTGTATCTTGGCAGACAACTGCTTACGATGTTGCTAAAGGAATAAGGTATAATTTGTTCACGTTATTCAGCAGGTATGTCATTACATCTTGACCGTCATTCCAGCTCAGGGTTGGCGGATAACTCTGTCATTTCGAAAGTTAACGGGGTTCTTTGGGACTTGGACAGACCCCTAGAGGAGAGCTGTAAATTGGAACTTCTCAAATTCGATAATCCTGAAGCGCAAGCCGTGTTTTGGCATTCCTCCGCCCATATTTTGGGCGAAGCGTTGGAAAGATTGTACGGGGGTTGCTTATGTTACGGACCGCCTATTGAAAATGGTTTTTATTATGATATGCATTTAGATAACAAGAGTGTGAGTACAAATATTGGGTGTGCATTTTTCAGCAAAGGGATTTCAAATTGAGAGTAGAATATGATAGTTTCGAATTCAGTATGACTATTTTTTTGATAGCTGTCACATATTTTGACATCTGTCACAATATTTTTGACATCTGTCACAACATTTTTGACAGCTGTCATAATATTTTCGACATCTGTCACAATATTTTTGACATCTGTCACAACATTTTTGACAGCTGTCATAATATTTTCGACAGCTGTCACAATTTTTCAATTGATTTCTCGAACTGGGAAATGCGAATCTGCCTAAAAGATGGATGAACGAGCGAACAAAAGCCAGATTTTCAATTTGTAGGTTACTGCAGGAGATTTTCCGGCAGTCGAAGGGCTCATGAAAAATATAGTGAAAGAAAAGCAACCTTTCGAAAGGTTGGAAATGACCAAAGAGGACCTTCTGGAAATGTTCAAATATAACGAATTCAAAGTCAGAATTCTGAACGAGAAAGTCGATACTCCCACGACAACCGTATACAGGTGTGGGCCCCTAATAGATCTTTGTAGAGGTCCCCACGTTAGGCATACCGGAAAGGTGAAGGCTCTCAAAGTAACCAAGGTAGAATCGACATGTTTTTAATTTAATTTCTCCGTTTATTCACTGCTGGGTTTTTAGAATTCCTCGACTTATTGGGAAGGTAAAGCGGACGCTGAAACTCTGCAGAGAGTTTACGGAATAAGTTTTCCCGACCCCAAACAGCTGAAGGAATGGGAAAAGCTGATGGAGGAGGCTGCGAAACGTGATCACAGGAAACTTGGAAGGGTGAGAAAATCTGCATTTCATCGTTACGTTTGTGATCGTGTGCTCGATGTGTTTTAGGAGCAAGAACTGTTCTTCTTCCACGAGTTGTCGCCTGGGTCTTGTTTCTTCCAACCTAAAGGTGCCCACATCTATAACACCTTGGTGAATTTCATCCGGAAGGAATACAGGAAAAGGGGCTTCCAAGAAGTCGTCACCCCCAACATTTTCAACGCCAAGTTGTGGCAGACTTCTGGACATTGGGCTCATTACGCGGTGAGTACATTCAGGGAAAAATACCTCCGTAACAGCACAAAACAAAAGGAATGTCCATATACAGGGTGAGTCTTTGACTTGTACATATATTTAAACTGTAGATTCCTGTCATCAAACGAAACACTTTTTTCCTATACCATTTTTCAAAATTCGGTTTCGTTTGGAAGATACAGGGTGTCAAGGATCCATGAAATTAACACTATTCTTTCCATATATTCGGAACCGATATTTCGAATGAACTGAATTTTGGTTGATTGTTTACTCTATTCATGGTGCATGTTCCTCAATTGAAACTTATTTCATATTTCTCCTGGTAGAAAAGTTACAGTTTAGTCGTCTTATAAATTCAAGCAAAAATACTATAAAACCACTTGAAAAAGATGAACGGTTCACGTTTTCGACAGAATTTATTATTTTAGAAAACAAAAGTATTCTTATATTTTTTCAATAAAACGCGTCGTTCTCAAGTTATTCCTAAATGTATAAGATTGAATTAGAGGAAAAAATCATGAATGTCAAGAATAATCTGAATGCTGTCCTGAGTTAAATCTCATCGAATATTATTTTTCTCTGGTCTCTCAACAAGTTACCAACGTTGTCAGAATGTTTTTCAACTTTGTCAAGACTAAAATCTCTATGATGAAAAAAGTTGGATGTAGAGATATGTGATAATAAAATTCCACATTCGTGGGACACAAAATTGAATTCTAAGAAGCATGAAATTATACATTTTATATGCAGTTTCTATTTAAAATTCATTGTTAGCGGTCCTTCAGCAAAATATCTATCGAAACAATATAACTCGACACCAGAACGACCCTACTATTACATCAATTCTCTGTAAATAAATAAAGCGTGAACTTTGTTTATGCCGTGCTGACTAACGTTTTAGGTTGAACTGGTTGGAGCACAGAGCATCGCGGGTACATCCACGGCCTTCTGAAGGGAACAGTAGGCCGTTGGCGACTGAAATTAGGAACGTAGCGCTATATTGGCGAGAATTAGAACTACTCTTTTGGCATTTTCAAAGAGCAACGCCTAGACGCCTTTAGCGATTGTGATAGTTCATCCGCTAACGATAGGGGACGTACTGCTTTCTTGAGTTCGCATTGTTTGAAGAGAAAATCGGCAATCTGGCATCGTCTTCTCTATAGTTCTGTGGAATATCACAGAGAATGTGGTAAGGTTAGGTCATTGACCCTGAATCATATGACTTTGGTTAATGGAGTTAGGATAGGTTAGTGAAAAACCATTTTTTTATGAGATCGTTTTAGAATATCGGGGAAAATATGAACAAATTATTAGTGTCCATACTGTCTATAAACTAAACTTCAGGACAATCGAAGAAGGAACTTATTTTGGTGTGAGAAATATAGCTTTTCAATTGCCGAAATGATCGGAAAGAACTAAGTGTTTTGTTAGGAAATATCGTGTTTGTAACATTCTTATTCAAATAAGGTTAGTGCTTGAGTATTTTCTAATTGTATCAACCAGAACATCTAATAATTACCTCAATTTCAATCGAAAAATATAAACTTTGAATCAATTCCACAGTATCATTTCAGGGACGTAATTAGCACTATTTTTTTTTTCAAATGGCTATATCTCTTTAACAGAGCCGAATTCGGAAAAATGGAAAATGAAAAAAAGGTTACATTTAGCATCAAGAATCTACAGTTAAAATTTATGTACAAGTCAAAGACTCCTCCTGTATAGCTATTTTCGTGGATTCGCTAATTTTTGTAGGACTTGTCACGTTTTAAAATTCCTATTCTGTCGATTTATGGATTTCTACCTTGGTGCCATCTAAGAGTTCCCGCCGGTACCGCTCCGTTCACGGGTAGGTTCCTATCGGCGTTTGGATCTTTGTTTCAACGATTCATGGGTTTTTTTTACTCAAATATTCGATCCGGCAAAACGTTTCAGAAGATCTTGGAAATATTGACTCATAAACTTCATCCCGCAGGAAAACATGTTCCAATTCGACGTCGACAAGGACACCTTCGCCCTGAAACCGATGAACTGCCCCTCCCACTGGTAACACCCCCCCTTAACGCGATCCTATAAATTCTCACTCGTCCCCGTAACTTTCCAGCCTCATCTTCGACAACCGCACCCGTTCCTGGAGGGAGCTGCCCCTCAGACTGGCGGATTTCGGGGTGCTCCATCGTAACGAGATCTCCGGCGCGTTGACCGGTCTCACCAGGGTGCGCAGGTTCCAGCAGGACGACGCCCACATCTTCTGCACGCCCGAGCAGATCGGGGACGAGATCAAGAACGCCCTGGACTTCCTGAAGCACGTCTACGGGATATTCGGCTTTTCCTTCAATCTGGTGCTGTCCACCAGGCCCGAGAAGTACCTGGGGGAGGTGGAGATGTGGAATCAGGCCGAGAAGGTGAGTTGGACGGTTTTCAAGGTCGAAATGTCGGTCGGGAGGTCTAGTTTGAGGAGTTGCGGCGCTGTGGTATAGACATAGAAATCATAATATTTATATACTCACTCTAGAATGCTAAATCAATTGACCGAAGTGTTGTAAAAATTTCAGTGTGGTCCACAAGGCGCATAAGTGCCATCAGGTTGTTTCTGAACAGGGTCGGCTTCAATAAAATATTATGCCGTTATTGTTGCAGTTGGATTAAATCAATCCATAATTAGTATTCGACACTTACTAGTCGTTTTGAACATATTGTTAATTTTCAACAGCTATTTGAATGGTAAATTTGGAATCATCAGCGACTGGAAGATAAGCTGAAAATCTTTCATTATTCCAAAACCTCTTCAGGCGTTGAAAAAACCCGGTTTCGGTATTAAAATTAATTCAAGGATCAAGGAAGACAAATTCTAGTTAACAAACAAAGAATCTTTTGGTAAAGTACAGAAAAAAAAATCAAATGAGCAAAATATACTAATATATCCCTTCAGGACAGTTCTATTCTTCGGTGTTCCTGAAAATAGTGGAAACATGAAAATGTATTGTACATCTGCCAATGCGTTACTCTGCATCGTTTCATGAGTGAATTCTGATACCTACATTCATTCTTCAAGTCATTTGTCTTTTTGAGTTCCGAGTATATTCCAAAATCAATCTGTTATCTGAATGAAACTGCAAAGTTTTACTTCAACATATTTTATTTTCGAGTTCGAATTATCCATTAAAAGATGGTTTACTCACAAGAATTCATGATTTTTCATAATGAATTGCGTTCTTTTGCTATATAAAGAACCAATCTCATGGTGCGAGTGGATAGATATGTGTCAATAACAGTTTATATGAATAAAAAGGTGCACATAGTTTACATACTCAAGTGGGAAATGAACGGGTCAAGACAAGGACACCACAACACTATACAATTCATTGTTTATCGGATACGAAAAAATCCAAATCGAACACAACACACAACAAAAGCAAAATGCACATGAAGAATATCAAACACGAAAATAACAGTTAAGCACCAGTGAACTAGTTTGTCTATGCAGTAAACTAAACTGTGGCTGCAGACTGACACTGGACCCGTTCCTGCCTATACTTTCACTAAGGTAATTTCAAAGTCATTTGCCATGAGACAAAAAAAGCGGTGTTGCGCGGTCTATATCTATTTAGTGAAACCTACTACATTACTGCTCTGATTTTCTCACCAATTCCACAAATATTGCAATTCACTTATGATATTAATGTGTCTAATAGTCGTAGGAAGTCGCGCATGAGCTATAAAATAAGTTTGTTACTCAATGGAATATTTTTATTGTTTAATTATATTGAACTTAAAATAGAACCGACAAAACATTAAGGGACTTGGCATCGTTCTACGTGAAATTTCCTAATGGTGAGCATGCGCACATTGTGAATCAGTTGCCTATGCGGCACGTTTTTCGCTGCGGAACTAGAAGGAATTAGCATTCTAGAGTAAGTATATATATTATGATTTCTATGGGTATAGAGGCCGTTGTAGGTTGAGTAGTTGCGCCGCTCTGTCATAGAGGGCGTGCTCCAATCACTCTAAGTGTTAAGAAGAACTCTTGTTTTATGATTTATGAAATGCTTCTTAAGGGTTTCTGGTACATTCGTTTCAGCACTTTTTTTTCTAAATGTTTAGGCTCTGGCGGACAGTTTAGACGCTTTCAACGAACCGTGGACGTTAAATCCTGGAGATGGAGCTTTCTACGGTCCCAAAATCGATATAACAGTGACCGACGCTCTGAAGAGGCAACATCAGTGTGCCACCATTCAACTCGATTTTCAGCTACCCATTAGGTTCAACCTTTCATACGTAAGGTGAGGTTATGTGAGATTTTTTTTCTCTATGAGTCTTTTCTACAGTTGTCGTCTAGTTTGGGTCAATTCCGACTCGAATTGTCCATCATTTTAGAATAGGAGTGCTGTTGGAAGTTTTTCCTTTTCTCGCAAAGTAATTAAACTAAACACACTTCATTCTCAACGAAGGAGGAGTGGAGTATTCATAGACTAAGGCATCGGAGGTTATGACACAGACCAAGTTATAATGAAATTATTCGAAAATAATCCACAATTTAAGTCGAAATTGACTGAATCGAGAGGACCATTATATTCAGCTATACAGGGTGTCACATATGTTGAATAATAAGACACTTCTTGGTGGATAACGTGTTGTTTATTCACAATTTATCAGTGGGCTTAAATGGCACACAAAGTACATTCCGTCAGGGAATACAAAATGGTGTACTCCATTCACAATTATAAAATCACAACTCTGGCTTTGGAAATTTGACACATTCCACTCTGTATCGAAGTTATGACGTTTTTCAAAATATTTTTATGTTCCAAGTCAACACTATGTTGCCCTTTCTACATTCTTAGCGTATTTCTCAGAATTTATTCGGAAAATGAATGAATTGGAAGAGATGTGAGGACGAAAATAATTAACGTTTATATGAATTGATAGAAAGGATTCCTTTTCTAGTTATTTGCATGAAAAGTACAAGAGATCACTGTTGAAATATATTATTTTTCGCCATGGAAGAAAATTGCATTGCTTTCACATGATTTTCATATGCATGCCTGTGAAGATTTAATGTTTATTATCCTCTTGAACTGAAAGTTCAAGACTTGACATCAATTGTTGAATCAAGAATAATGGAACATTATATCCCTCTACTGGAATCCAAATAGTTGAAGGGAGTTCCGATGCAACAGGAACTTTTTCTTGGAACATAACCTTAATAGCTAACTTAATAAAAATAAGAGTAGAAGATATAAATTTCATTTATTTGATCTTATGAACAAGGAGTAAAATATGCTGATTGTATAGTAATTTATTAGTTTAAAAAATATTCATACATTACAACCACAATAGGTTTGTACAAATAATATGGAACAGGTCAAACATATGCTTCACATTTATCATTCACCTGTTCTAAAATAACACACAAACTCCTCCACATTATAGGGCCCCTACAGCATTGAAAGCTTGTGTCTCTTTTGAAAGAAGTAGCACTAGATATAATATATTCTTTTGATTAAGAGCAAATACCTACCGTTGAATGTTACATACACAAATTTCTTCAAAATGGGCTTATACGAAGTGGTTCTTTTTCTGAAACGTGAAAACGATCAACAATAATCATTTAGAGACCGATGATGGCCATCCAAAACCCGTTTACTTACGAAAATCGTGCAATTTCATTCTGCAAGTTCTTTCCTCATAATTCCTCGAAAATCCTACCTGAACCATATTTTCCGGTCGCTTTCGTGAAAAGATCGTATGAGGAAGCCTTTTTTGTCCATTTACACATTCCAAATAAATTTTGAGCACCAAAAACGATACCGAAACTAACCAAACTTCTGGAGGACCGGAATTTCGTTTGAAATCTTTCCAAACGGCCAGATACCTAAAAAAAACTTCGTTATCATGTTTAAAAAAGGCGATCAGTACTTACTTTTGCTTTATTCATGCTTATAAATCGATTTTTGGTCCAATTCATATTTGCCGTTTGTACCCATGTCAAAATATTTTTGATACTTTTACTTTAATGTGAACAAAAAAACTGACAACGCCGTTTTGTCATTAACGATATTCTATGTACGCGCACAGATTTTTTATCAGGGGCACCAATTCCTGAAAACGAAACCATGGCCAGAGTTGTGATTTTATAATTGTGAATGGAGTATAGGTTATGTTATGTTTTACTTGCTTTGACCTTGCGTCTGTCTAGAGCGCGTAGTACTGAGAGAGAGAGAGAGAGAGAGAGAGACATTCACTAGGATCATCGAAAAGCATATCGATTGAGATCACAGAGTATTTGTACATTAGGCCTACGCTACATATTCGGTAGATATGGCCTCAGCATACTATTATATCAATTCATATAGGGGGCACATAATTCAAATTGCTTACACATATAAAATGAAACGGAGGTCATTCCTAGTAGAAAAACAAGATGAAGTGTTCCGAATTATTTTTATCTGACGAAACTCTCGGATTTCCCGTTCTTAGCGAGACCGGCGAGGCGAAACGGCCCGTGATCATCCACAGGGCCATCCTGGGTTCCGTAGAGAGGATGATCGCCATCCTCACGGAATCGTACGCGGGAAAATGGCCGTTCTGGCTTTCCCCCCGTCAGGTGATGGTCGTGCCGGTCGGGCAAACTTACGACGATTACGCCAGACAGGTCAGGGATCAGGTGCACGAGGCCGGATTTATGGCGGAGGTGGACACGGACGCGGGCGACACCATGAACAAGAAGATAAGGAACGCGCAGTTGGCGCAGTTCAATTACATCCTAGGTGAGTGTGCGCGAAATGAAAACGGGGTTATGTTGGGAAAACTTGTATTGTTGACAGTTGGCGTAGAAATAGAAAAGAGAAATGACGGCGGCTCTTTACTTTGTCCTCTGTCAGAATCATCGAATTACATATGTATACAAGGTGAGTCTTCGACTTGTACATATACAGGGTGTTTGGAGGGTGAGTAGCCATAGGTAAATGGTGGATAGGTGATGCTCTTGGCTACTTGTTGCGCCTAATAAAATAACATTTTGCCCAAAGTTCAAAGTGTTATAATTTTTTTACCATTTTTCTAGAAATTTCCCATTTTTCTCATTAAAACCTTGAATTTTTTCAAATTTAAGGCTCGATGTGCCAATAAAATGATTTATTTCCTTAGTCTAGTCTTGTCTCATTCAGATTGAATCGAAATTTCATACAAACGTCTTCAAAAAACCTGACAGCGTCGTATCAAACTTCAAAATGAAAAAAAAATAATGTTGTGTCCACTTCACAAAGTGAAATAAAAAAAAAGTTTACATAGGGTTGGGTTTTAAAATGGCTTTAAAAACTTCTCTAGTTAATACTCTTTGCAATGGTATGTAACATGTACCATTAATAATCAGATAACTCAACAAAAAATCGTTTTGTCTTCAAGGATGCCTTGAAAGGATGACGACAAAACTATTCCATTGAGCAGGCAAAATCTTTTCTCTCATTCTCCCACAGCTAAAAATAGCGTGCTCTCTCTATCGTCGGCTAACAATACTCCCAAGGGCGTCGCCAGGGAGGGAGCAGCTCAACCCCGTGAACCCCCCCCCCCCCAATTAGAATAGAAAAAATGAACTGATTTTCTTATATTATGCTATTATTTCATGAGTTTTTAAGGGATTTTTGAGCTCTAGGGGGGGGGGGCAGTTGCCCCCCGTGCCCCCACGCTCAAAAGCAAGTCATTTCATAGGCCTGCAGTAAAGGTGCAGTAATGCAGTTTTGAGTTCACTCAACATTTCGGTGATTCATCAACATATTCTGTAGAAAACTAAAGATAGAGAACTTCAAATCATTTATTTTAAATCTTGTTCAAATTGTTGGCCATTATTTCTAATACATGCGTAACATCTCTTTCTTATTTCCGTTGTGGTATAGCTTAGTCCAATTTCTTGCTTCATTATCACAAATGCATTTTCTATTTTTTTTATTAATTGCTCTCTTGTGTCAATGGCCAACAATTTGAACAAGATTTAAAATAAATGATTTCTATCTGATTTGAAGTTCTCTATCTTTAGTTTTCTACAAATTATGTTGATGAACCACCGAAATGTTGAGTGAACTCAAAACTGCATTACAGCACCTTTACTGCAGGCCTATGAAATGACTTGCTTTTGAGCTTGGGAGGGGGGGGCAGCTGCCCCCAGGCACTGGGGAAAACTAAAGATAGAGAACTTCAAATCACTAGGGGCAGCTGCCCCCCTAGAGCTCAAAAATCCCTTAAAAACTCATGAAATAATAGCATAATATACGAAAATCAGTTTATTTTTTCTATTCTAATTGGGGGGGGGGGGTGGGGGGCAGCTGCCCCCTCCCTAGCGACGCCCTTGGGAGTATTGTTAGCCGACGATAGAGAGAGCCCGCTATTTTTAGCTGTGGTAGAATGAGAGAAAAGATTTTGCCTGCTCGATGGAATAGTTTTGTCGTCATCCTTTCAAGGCATCCTTGAAGACAAAACGGTTTTTTGTTGAGTTATCTGATTATTAATGGTACATGTTACATACCATTGCAAAGAGTATTAACTAGAGAAGTTTTTAAAGCCATTTTAAAACCCAACCCTATGTAAATTTTTTTTTATTTCACTTTGTAAAGTGGACACAACATTATGTTTTTTTTTTATTTTGAAGTTTGATACGACGCTGTCAGGTTTTTTGAAGACGTTTGTATGAAATTTTGATTCAATCTGAATAAGACAAGACTAGACTAAGGAAATAAATCATTTTATAGGCACCTCGAGCATTAAATTTGAAAAAATTCAAGGTTTTAATGAGAAAAATGGGAAATTTCTAGAAAAATGGTAAAAAAATTATAACACTTTGAACTTTGGGCAAAATGTTATTTCATGAGGCGCAACAAGTAGCCAAAAGCATCACCTATCCACCATTTACTCATGGCTACTCACCCTCCAAACACCCTGTATTTTAACTGTAGATTCCTCTCATCAAACGAAACACTTTTTTCCTATACCATTTTTCAAAATTCGGTTTGGTTTGGGAGATACAGGGTGTCGAAAATCCATGAAAAAAACGCTTTTCTCTTTATATCTTCGGAACCGTTATTTCGAATGAACTGAATTTTGGTTGAGTTTTTACTCTGGTCATGGTGCATATTCCTCAATCGAAACCTATTCAATATCTCTACTAGTATAAAAGTTACAGGGTAGTCGACTCATCAATACACGCTAAAACACCATAAAACCACTTTAAAAAGATAAACGGTTCATATTTTCGAAAGAATCAATCATTTAAGAAACTAAAAGTATTCCTTTTTTTTTCAATAAAACGCTTCGTTTTCGAGTTATTTCCAATTTTACCCGGAGAAATTTGACGAAAAAATCATTAATTTCAAGAATAATCTGAATGCGTCTCTGAATTAAATATCATCGAATATTATTCCTTTTTTGGTCTTTAAACGAGTTTACAATGTTGTCACAATATTTATCAACTTTGTCGAGATATTTTAATAATAAAATCCCACAAATGTGGGAGATAAAATTGAACACCAAGGAGGATTTAATACGCATAGTTTCTATTGAAAATTCATAGTTACCGGCCCATATTGAAGTTAAATGTCGATGAAATACAAAATTCGGATATGAATGATGAATCTCGATACAAACTAATTATTAAATTGAAATTAATGAAAAATAATACGATACCTGATAATCTGTGGCGATGTTTCTATCTAAACAACATCCTTTTGGAATTTTATAAACTCGGCACGGTTGAAATTATATTAATTCACTTCACATAATAATCACATTAGAACAATAATTTACTGAATGTATTCAGAACTTCACATAATGTTTACAGTTTGTTCAGAGACTCTGGTTTGTTATTGTTTATAGTTGGCCTCCAGAGTCCAGATAACCAATACGTACTCCGGTTTTTGCTCTACGCATGCGTGGTAAAATTTTGCGGCAAAGTCGATTTATGATGGAAACGGCAGAATTCATAGATATTTATACCACGGTACACAAATGTATCGTGATTTATACTATGTTTCGCAAAAAATCCTTAACCTCAATGATAATATCAGCAAGCTGACAACATCTTCTTGAAATTTCTGTGCAAAAATTCACAAAATCGATACAAATTAGATTAGGTTGGGTTGTTTAATAATAAATCTGAATGAAAAGTCTTTATTCATGATATTGTTTGGGAATTTCGAGGAAAATATGAACAAGTTATTAGTGTTCACAAACTAATCTGCAGAAAAATCGAAGAAGGAACTTATTTTGGTGGAATAAATGTGGCTTTTTAGTTGCAGATATAATCCGATGAAACTAACTGTTTCTGTTGAAATTATCGTGTTTGTAACATTATTATTCCAATAAGGTTAGTACTTGAGTATTACCTAAATGTATAAAGTCAATTTCTCTCGAGAAATATGAACTTTGAATCAATTCCACAGTATCATTTCAGGGACGTAATTAGCACAATTTTTTTTCAAATGGCTATATCTTTTTAACAGAGCCGAATTCGGAAAAATGGAAAATGAAAAAAAAAAGGTTTCTTTTGACCTCAAGAATCTTCAGTTAAAATATATGTACAAGTCAAAGACTCAACCTGTATATATGCCGTTTTCTATGTTCTCAGTTTTTGAATAGAATGAACCTTAGACCATAGAATGTCTATATCCATAGCTTCCATAGTCTAAGGAATTAATAGTAAACAAGGCAACACCGACTGAGGTAATTTGTACAGGGCTGTTCAGTTTATTCTTGATGAATTTGGGTTTAAATTGACTGTTGTTGAACGGAAAAACTCGGTAAAATTTAGTTAATTATAATTTGACCTAATTTTATTGTAGTTGTTGGAGAAAAGGAAAGATCTAATAGAACGGTGAATGTGAGAACAAGATCGAATGAAGTGCATGGCGAATCTACAGTCGTGGATCTGATTGAGAAACTTAAAAAGCTGGTTGATCAACCTGAACTTGAAGCAACAAGTTTGAAACTTTAATATAATTCGAAACAACAACTTATCACGCTTAAACCAGTGTTAGGATAATATTACAACTCTATGTTAATTAGGGTAGTTATTTATTATTGAAAGGTTCGTGTAAACATGAATAAATGAATTTGAAATCGAAGTTTTATTATTTCCCTTTCGCCATCTTTGAAGAAATCCTCCGAAGACTGCAGTGAAAGAACGAACGAATTTTACGTGTGAGTTTTTGGTTCAAAAGTGTGAAATTTTCGTTTGAATGACTGACTGTACGTTATTTTCGCCGAATTCACAGCAACTTGGTCGAAAAACGGATATAGCAAACGGATAAAATAATGACATTGACATTACGTGGAGTTTAATCATAATAGTTCATCGGATATTGTCACTGATAAAGTTACCATATTCAGTGACAATATCCGATGAACTATTTTGATCAATATCAAAGGTAAGTTGGAATCCAAAGTGAATTCCTGTCAATTTCACCATAAAATTATCTTCTCTTTTTCAGGGGATCGATCCACAAAACTCGCAAAAGTTAAATATTTCGGGATATTGCTCTTCTAAATTTTTTTACAGCTATGATTTTGCTTATTTCAGAATAGACTTTATCGTTCATACCTTGCACATTTGGATCAATTTTAAAAGTATGGATCTCATTGAAAACATCTGTATTTTATTTCAGAACATTTATTTCACCAATAGTTTGAAATACACATGATTTATGATTATGATATTAAAAAATGCTGCCATCAGACGAGACAATTACTTCTTTTCTTGACCGGGAAACCATGCTTGACAAGCTTCACTTGCAATTTCACACATGGCAGAGAGTGCTTTGCTAGCTTCATACTCTGAAAAAAGATATATCCTATATAATATTCAAACTTTCAGTCTTTTATACCGTTAAAAGTTCTAAAGCTATATAACTGAATTTTATAAAAATGCAATTTTTTTGCTTGCTCGAGAATTGAATAAAATAAAGTGTTCATTACAAAATAGTTACTCTGAAAAATTTTCAAAGGTATTATCATTGTTTTCAGATACAAAAAAATACATGGTTAGCTTTTTATACTCACCAACTGCAGTACCACGTTTTCCAAAGATGGAACCATTGAAAGGTGGTTTTCTGTAAGTTGCCTCAACAATCATTGCCATGAAAACAATAGAAATGACGACGAATACTGTTAGGAAATTGAAGGACATGTTTGTTCTGAAAAGAGAAGATACTTTTTAACATATCAAAAATTATGTTGACATGTATTCAGACAATTCGAGATATTGTATTAACAATTTGTCAAGAAAACGTTTAAACTGCGTTTGAAATTCATCAGATCTTATTTAAGTTCGTAATTGGCCAAAATCCGTTCAGTGGTTGCAGGTTTATTAATTTTCCCAATACTTAATCAAAGATCAAATATTAGATCGTGATGAAATTTAGTAGTAGGCTGTAAATAACGACTTTTGAGTGTAAAAGAAATATCGCGAAATAAGTGATATCAGAAGAATAAAAAAATAGTAAATGAGATACCAAAAAATCGTTATCATGGGCTACGAATTTGGACAAGCGCTCAAATGTTTAAAAATACAACAAAGAACAAATGAAGTAATACTCACCCTTTGATGTTTGGACGTTGAGATTTCTTCTTACTCTGCTCTGTTGGAAAGCTTGAACGATATGGCAGTTAAAAGCCTGTCAGGGTTTATATACGTTGTTCTGGGGCATTAAGAGTTTGTATTGGCGCATGCACGGTCATCTCCTGCTAAATGGATTAGCCACACATTTTACCTTTTAATAGAAAAGGAAATCTAATAACATATCCTGAATTTCCCACAGGATTTTCATCGGGGAGCCGTCCTTGATTGATCTTGACGACAAGATAAACTCACAATGTTTTCATCCAGTAAATGTTTCGTACTGTTAGTTTTTCCGCAGACATTTCTCCATTTTTGCAAGAAATTTTTAGGTAAGAATCTAAGGTATGACTGTTATTTTTTTATTGAATTCTGCATCCTCAAAAAGCAACAAATTTTATTTTTTCGCTCCTTAATTTCCTAGTTTGGTTCACAAGTTTCCAGCATTTTAGCGAAGACTATTTTATTGATCCTTAAAATGTTCAATATGAATTACTCTAACAACTTCATTTATCTTTATAGATTGTTCACTTCAATCAAATACTATACAACGATTTTTTGTATCTTCAGAAAATTTGTTCAAATCAACTGAAATAATCAACATTCTAACGCTCTTAGGAAATTAACCAGTTCAGCTCAAAACTATTTAATTTTCACTAGAATTAAGTATTTGCGTTGAATAACTTTGTCATTAAACAGATTTCCCACTCTCAAAACGAAAATTAAATAAGGCGTTGCCAGGTGTTACTGGATGGCTTGACAATTGATATGAGGTAATTCTCCTGAATACTCGATATCTTTCGCAAAACGGTGTCCGAGAAATACAGACATTGTTTAAACAACGAAACAGACATCATGTCGAAATAATACGTTCTTTGTTTAAGTAGAAGGAGTGTCCGAACAAGAAGATTCATAATCTTTGGTCGATGTGGCTCTATGGTTTATATTTTCCAAAACTTAACCTCTATTCGTTTGACGTTAAGGATTCATTTACAAACCCGGTGTCCGAAGTTATTTCGTAAGTAATTCCAACAAGTTCTTCTGATCCCAGTATTTGCGAGTTATTAATTAGTGTCCCAGACAAGCACGGTTTTCTTAATATTCGCAGAATTAGTTTTGGAGTATTTGAAATATCAATTCCGAAAGCATGTATAGCGACAGAACAAATAACCGCGGAAGAAGAGGTAACGGCAACGGTGGTGGAAATTATTCCCGAAATTCTGGCAATGGAAGTTATTCCGGAAACGGGGGCGGTGGTGGAGGTTATTCCGGAAACGGAAACTATTCCAGAAATTCAGACTTCGAGAAAACCACTATTAATATACCAACACACATGGTAGGAAAAGTTATAGGTGAGAAACATTGATTTTTCTATATTCCAACGATGTTTTATCGAATTTTTGTCAGTGAAGGCAGCATGCATTGCACAATATCATTATTATTCTTATTATATAAGTGAAAATATTCACATGACCGAATTCTGGAAGAAGTTCATTGCTATTCGAAATGTTTAGGTCGCGGTGGAGCTAAAATCAAGGAGATCCAGAGCGAATCTGGAGCACGAGTTAATGTCACAAAAGATACTGACGGAGATCAAACAATTGTTAGAATTACCGGAAAAACTGAAGAAATCGAGAAAGCAAAGGAGATCATCGAATCCTTGACCAGCGACGTGGAGAGGTTGAGTTTTAATCCTGTTTCGTACGATGAGCAGCAGCAACAGGAGGAAGAGAACCCAGATAATGTCATATACATTAACGGCTGGAAGACTAAGAAGTACGAGAACAAAAATATCGATTGGCAAGCTGTTGTCAAAGAAAGCGTAAGCAATTTTATTTGTATACTCCATTCACAATTATAAAATCACAACTCTGGCCTTGGGAATTTGACACATTCCACTCTGTATCGAAGTTATGACGTTTTTCAGAATATTTTTATGTTCCAAGTCAACACTATGTTGCCCTTTCTACATTCTTAGCGTATTTCTCAGAATGTGAATTTATTCGGAAAATGAATGAATTGGAAAAGATGTGACGGTCGAAAATAATTAACGTTTATATGAATTGCTAGAAAGGATTCCTTTTCTAGTTATTTGCATGAAAAATACAAGAGATCACTGTTGAAATATATTATTTTTCGCCATGGAAGAAAATTGCATTGCTTTCACACGATTTTCATATGCATGCTTGTGAAGATTTAATCTTTATTATCCTCTTGAACTGAAAGTTCAAGACTTGACATCAATTGTTGAATCAAGAATAATGGAACATTATATCCCTCTACTGGAATCCAAATAGTTGAAGGGAGTTCTGATGCAACAGGAACTTTTTCTTGGAACATAACCTTAATAGCTAACTTAATAAAAATAAGAGTAGAAGATATACATTTCATTTATTTGATCTTATGAACAAGGAGTAAAATATTCTGACTGTATAGTAATTTATTAGTTTAAAAAATATTCATACATTACAACCACAGCAGTTTTGTACAAATAATATGGAAGAGGTCAGACATATGCTTCACATTTATCATTCACATGTTCTAAAATAAGACACAAACTCCTCCACATTATAGGGCCCCTACAGCATTAAAAGCTTGTGTCTCTTTTGAAAGAAGTAGCACTAGATATAATATATTCTTTGGTTCAAGAGCAAATACCTACCGTTGAATGTTACATACACAAATTGCTTCAAAATGGGCTTATACGAAGTGGTTCTTTTTCTGAAACGTGAAAACGATCAACAATAATCATTTAGAGACCGATGATGGCCATCCAAAACCCGTTTACTTACGAAAATCGTGCAATTTCATTCTGCAAGTTCTTTCCTCATAATTCCTCGAAAATCCTACCTGAACCATATTTTCCGGTCGCTTTCGTGAAAAGATCGTATAAGGAAGCCTTTTTTGTCCATTTACACATTCCAAATAAATTTTGAGCACCAAAAACGATACCGAAACTAACCAAACTTCTGGGGGACCGGAATTTCGTTTGAAATCTTTCCAAACGGCCAGATACCTAAAAAAACTTCGTTATCAAGTGTAAAAAAGGCGATTAGTACTTACTTTTGCTTTATTCATGCTTATAAATCGATTTTTGGTCCAATTCAAATTTGCCGTTTGTACCCATGTCAAAATATCTTTGATACTTTTACTTTTATGTAAACAAAGAAACTGGCAACGCCGTTTTGTCATTAAAGATATTCTCTGTACGCGCACAGATTTTTTATCAGGTGCACCAATTCCTGAAAACGAAACCATGGCCAGAGTTGTGATTTTATAATTGTGAATGGAGTATACTAATGATATTTAATATTGACTCTCTACTACACCGAATTTTTCCAATCTTTTTAGGAGGAAAGAAACAAGGAAGAATTCGACAGCATGTACATAATCGTGAAAAATTTCTATCAAGAGCATCCGGAAGTGACAGCCATGACAGAAGAAGAAGCCAACAAGTTCCGTTTAGAAAGCAATAACATAGTCGTTAAAAGGGTGTTTTCCGAGGAAGACACCGACATCAAAAACCCGTGCACAAAATTCGAACACGCTTTTCATCAGTACCCCGAGATATTGGAAGAAATCAAGAAGGCGGGCTTTGAGAAGCCCTCTCCGATCCAGTGCCAAGCCTGGCCGGAACTCTTGAGCGGTGAAGATCTGATTGGAATCGCTCAAACCGGTACGGGAAAGACTTTGGCGTTTTTGCTCCCCGCCTTGATACACATCGAGGGACAGACGATCCCTAGACAGGAGCGGGGAGGGCCTTCCGTCTTGATCATAGCCCCCACCAGGGAACTGGCGCTTCAGATCGAGAGAGAAGTGAAGAAGTACCATTATAGAGGGATCTCATCGTGAGTTGTTATTTTTATTATTGTTTTTTTTCTACTGTTGGTTTTCGTTTCAAAAGTTGTTGATTCGAAAAATTTGATTCTGGTTTATTGCAATTTGATTAAATGATGATGAAATCCTTGTCCTAGGGTAAGTTTTGGTGATCGAAAATCTTGTTTTAAGGTTCCGATAATTAACTCTTACCTATTAATGAGGACAATCGAGGCATTTGTCTGATATCAAATTGACTTTCCGATAAAATATTTATTTTCCACCATCTGTTTCATCAATCATCCATAAATCACTTTTTATTACTTGGAATTCGACCAAATTGAGAATATTGGACTTGTTTCGTGGCGGCGCCGCAATGTCAAACTCGCCATTTCGATGTTTCTTCCTTTCATCGATTTGATTGATGTGTCAACAGCATAGAACCCATTTTCTATAGTTCTATAGTCAACAGTTTAACTGCAAAGGCACAGAATACCTAACTACACAGAAGCTAAGATGACTAAACATCCTAACAGAAGCGTCTTTCCGCCAAAACTTTATTTGATGACGCTAAACTCCATTCACAATTATAAAATCACAACTCTGGCCTTGGAAATTTGACACATTCCACTCTGTATCGAAGGTATGACGTTTTTCAAAATATTTTTATGTTCCAAGTCAACACTATGTTGCCCTTTCTACATTCTTAGCGTATTTCTCAGAATGTGAATTTATTCGGAAAATGAATGAATTGGAAAAGATGTGATGAACGAAAATAATTATCGTTTATATGAATTGATAGAAAGGATTCCTTTTCTAGTTATTTGCATGATAAGTACCAGAGATCACTGTTGAAATATATTATTTTTCGCCATGGAAGAAAATTGCATTGCTTCCACACGATTTTCATATGCATGCCTGTGAAGATTTAATGTTTATTATCCTCTTGACATCAATTGTTGAATCAAGAATAATGGAACATTATATCCCTCTACTGGAATCCAAATAGTTGAAGGGAGTTCTGATGCAACAGGAACTTTTTCTTGGAACATAACCTTAATAGCTAACTTAATAAAAATAAGAGTAGAAGATATACATTTCATTTATTTGATCTTATGAACAAGGAGTAAAATATTCTGAGTGTATAGTAATTTATTAGTTTAAAAAATATTCATACATTACAACCACAGTAGGTTTGTACAAATAATATGGAACAGGTCAAACATATGCTTCACATTTATCATTCACCTGTTCTAAAATAAGACACAAACTCCTCCACATTATAGGGCCCCTACAGCATTAAAAGCTTGTGTCTCTTTTGAAAGAAGTAGCACTAGATATAATATATTCTTTCGATTAAGAGCAAATACCTACCGTTGAATGTTACATACACAAATTTCTTCAAAATGGACTTATACGAAGTGGTTCTTTTTCTGAAACGTGAAAACGATCAACAATAATCATTTAGAGACCGATGATGGCCATCCAAAACCCGTTTACTTACGAAAATCGTGAAATTTCATTCTGCAAGTTCTTTCCTCATAATTCCTCGAAAATCCTACCTGAACCATATTTTCCGGTCGCTTTCGTAAAAAGATCGTATAAGGAAGCCTTTTTTTGTCCATTTACACATTCCAAATAAATTTTGAGCACCAAAAACGATACCGAAACTAACCAAACTTCTGAGGAACCGGAATTTCGTTTGAAATCTTTCCAAACGGTCAAACCTCGTTATCGAGTGTAAAAAAGGCGATTAGTACTTACTTTTGCTTTATTCATGCTTATAAATCGATTTTTGGTCCAATTCAAATTTGCCGTTTGTACCCATGTCAAAATATCTTTGATACTTTTACTTTGATGTAAACAAAGAAACTGGCAACGCCGTTTTGTCATTGAAAATATTCTCTGTACGCGCACAGATTTTTTATCAGGTGCACCAACTCCTGAAAACGAAACCATGGCCAGAGTTGTGATTTTATAATTGTGAATGGAGTATAGGTAGTACAAATGTCAACGTGAAATTTCAACTTCCTGCTGGACCCATAGAATTATAAACCATAGAATTATAAATAAAGGATAGAATTATGTCACAGAATACCCTAAAAGTACAATATGTATTCTGTGGCAAAGGGCATTAATGACCCGACCACAGAATGGCATTCTTATAAATGAAAGTTTTATACCCGCCCTCAAAACTGATAGCAATCAAAATGTCAAGTGTAAAAACGCATTTGTTGCTTGAAAATTCCATGCGCAGATCTTGATTCTCATCAAAGCCCAGCTTCAATTCTCACATTTGCTAATAATTCATAATGGAATATTAGATATATGGTTTTAAGACATCTCACTTGTGATCTATGGTTTATCAAACTTCAATCTGAGAATCACAGAATATATCAATCGAAAACTCAAATTCTTGTGAGCAGAGAATACTATGAAATGTAAGAATAGGTTTAACATCTGTGATTATGGAGAAAGAGTAAATGGCAAGCAGACAATTTTTTTCCGGACTTTCAAAAAATGTGTCTGCTTGCCGTTTATTCTTTCTATTATACTTGTAATCTCTCTGGGTTTAAATTGAAATTAGATTTAAAAATGGGAGACTGAAAGCACTGACCTGAATATACAGGGTGAGTCTTTGACTTGTACATATATTTTAACTGTAGATTCCTCTCATCAAACGAAACACTTTTTTCCTATACCATTTTTCGAAATTCGGTTTGGTTTGGAAGATACAGGGTGTCGAAAATCCATGAAAAAAACACTTTTCTGTTTATTACTTCGGAACCGTTATTTCGAATGAACTGATTTTGGTTGAGTTTTTACTCTATTCATGGTGCATATTCCTCAATCGAAACCTATTCAATATCTCTACTAGTATAAAAGTTACAGGGTATTCGACTCATCAATACACGCTAAAACACCATAAAACCACTTTGAAACGATAAACGGTTCATATTTTCGAAAGAATCAATCATTTAAGATATTAAAAGTATTCTTATTTCTTTTTCAATAAAACGCGTCGTTTTCGAGTTATTTCTAATTTTACCCGGAGAAATTTGACGAAAAAAAACATTAATTTCAAGAATAATCTGAATGCGTCTCTGAATTAAATATCATCGAATATTATTCCTTCTCTGGTCTTCAAACGAGTTTACAATGTTGTCACAATATTTATCAACTTTGTCGAGATATTTTTTAATAATAAAATCCCCCAAATGTGGGAGATAAAATTGAACACCAAGGAGGATTTAACACGCACAGTTTCTATTGAAAATTCATAGTTACCGGTCCATATTGAAGTTAAATGTCGATGGAATACAAAATTCGGACATGAATGATGAATCTCGACACAAACTACTTATTAAATTGAAATTAATGAAACGATACCTGATAATCTGTGGCGATGTTTTCTATCTAAACAACATCCTCTTGGAATTTTATAAACTCGACACGGTTGAAATTATATTAATTCACTTCACGTAATAATCACATTAGAACAATAATCCACTGAATGTAATGAATGTATTCAGAACTTCACATAATGTTTACAGTTTGTTCAGAGACTCTGCTTTGTTATTGTTTATAGTTAGATAACCAATATTTCGGTTTTCGCTCTACGCATGCGTGGTAGAAACGGCAGAATTCATAGATATTAATACCACCATTTGAAAATATTTTCTTCAGCTGTCAAAAAATCGACAGAACCAATAAATTGAACACGAACTGGTAAGATACCAATAAATTTCAAAATTCCACAGTGAAAACCACCAAAGAAGCGAATACCGAAAATGAATCGCTGTTTTTTATATAAATTAGTTTTTCCTTCTTTTCAGTATTTGCATTTATGGAGGAGTAGACCGTAAAGCGCAAATAAGCGCTCTGAAACAAGGAGTGGACATCGTGATTGCCACCCCTGGACGTATGAACGACCTGGAAGAAGCAGGTAAGGATTTTCGTCGACGCACGCTCATATTCGCGTGAATATTCCGACATTTTCGCGACTTTGAATCTTGATCCCCTTCGCAGGTCATTTCAACATAAAATACATAACGTACGTGGTGATAGACGAGGCGGACCGCATGCTGGACATGGGTTTCGAACCCCAGATCCGCAAGATCATGTACTCGGTCAATCCGAACAGACAGACAGTGATGACCAGCGCCACCTGGCCGGATTCCGTCCGAAGACTCGCGACGAGTTACATGGTGAACCCCGTTCAGATCTACGTCGGCTCCCTAGACCTTGCCGCCACCCACACCGTCACCCAGGTGATCGAGATGGTGGAGGACGACTGCCAGGCCAAGATGGACACTGTAAGTGTTTAACATAACCTTAATTTCCCCCCTTTTAGCTTTGAACATGCTCTGTAGTTCTACCTAGGAGCATAGAATAACTGGAGAGAAGGCTTCATACGCTCGACAGATCATTTTGAACTGCCAATAACGGCGGAGGTTAGAGTTTCGTGAGACGCCCGATAGATAACGCTGAGATCGTTTATTCAGCAACATGTCAGATATCTTGTTCTATGGCGCTACAATTGCTTCTTTTCAATTGAAAATGGCCATAAATCATAACATAGACAATATTGATGACATATCATCGCTTTATTCTAATCAACTTTTTATGCGCAATTATATGGGATGTCTGTGATCGGTAATAAATTTGTCAAAACAATTTCCTCATCGGAAAAAGCGATCATTCAGGTGAGTATTACCATTATTATATGGGAAGACTGATGTCTTATCTGTTCTCGTGTATCATACGCAGAATTGTATGGTACCCCGTTTACATTCCCTTTGCTAACACTTAGATTCGGAGCGGGAAACAGATTTTTCTTTCTATATTCAATCTGATCCTTGTAGCCATTTCTTTACACGTGCTATATGCATTATATTGTCGGATTTACGAAAAAAAATATGTATGTATTGCTTTCTTTCAAAAGAATATACAGGGTGAGTCTTTGACTTGTACAT
Organism: Adalia decempunctata; assembly: GCA_951802165.1. Lineage (NCBI taxonomy): Eukaryota > Metazoa > Arthropoda > Insecta > Coleoptera > Coccinellidae > Adalia > Adalia decempunctata. Next base: position 945,466 of record OX637705.1, read on the forward strand.
ATATTTTAACTGTAGATTCCTCTCATCAAACGAAACACTTTTTTCCCATACCAATTTTCAAAATTCGGTTTCGTTTGGAAGATACAGGGTGTCAAAAATCCATGAAATTAACACTATTCTTTCCATATATTCGGAACCGATATTTCGAATGAACTGAATCTGAATGCTGTCCTGAGTTAAATCTCATCGAATGTGATTTTTCTCTGGTCTCTCAACAAGTTACCAACGTTGTCAGAATGTTTTTCAACTTTGTCAAGACTAAAATCTCTATGATGAAAAAAGTCGGATGTAGAGATATGTGATAATAAAATTCCACATTCGTGGGACATAAAATTGAATTCTAAGAAGCATGAAATTATTCATTTTATATGCAGTTTCTATTTGAAATTCATTGTTACCGGTCCTTCAGCAAAATATCTATCGAAACAATATAACTCGACACCAGAACGACACTACTACCACATCAATTCACTGAAAGTCATTTACATAATCATCACCTTCATTCTCTGTAAATAAATAAAGCGTGAAATTTGTTTATGCCGTGCTGACTAACGTTTTAGGTTGGACTGGTTGGAGCACAGAGCATCGCGGGTACATCTACGGCCTTCTGAAGGGAAGAGTGGCCTACTCTTCCCTTCAGAAGGCCGTGGATGGCAACTGAAATTAGGAACGTAGCGCTATATTGGCGAGAATCAGAACTACTCTTTTGGCATTTTCAAAGAGCAACGCCTAGACGCCTTTAGCGATTGTGATAGTTCATCCGCTAACGATAGGGGACGTACTGCTTTCTTGAGTTCGCATTGTTTGAAGAGAAAATCGGCAATCTGGCATCGTCTTCTCTATAGTTCTGTGGAATATCACAGAGAATGTGGTAAGCTTAGGTCATTGACCCTGAATCATATGACTTTGGTTAATGGAGTTAGGATAGGTTAGTGAGAAACCATTTTTTATGCGATCGTTTTAGAATATCGAGGAAAATATGAACAAATTATTAGTGTCTATAAACTAAGCTTCAGGACAATCGAAGAAGGAACTTATTTTGGTGGGAGAAATATAGCTTTTCAATTGCCGAAATGATCGGACAGAACTAAGTGTTTTGTTAGGAAATATCGTGTTTGTAACATTCTTATTCAAATAAGGTTAGTGCTTGAGTATTTTCTAATTGTATCAACCAGAACATCTAATAATCACCTCAATTTCAATCGAAAAATATGAACTTTGAGGTGTTTGCAGAGAATTGATCCAGGCACGCATTAAGCTCAACTTTTTTTTTCAAATGGCTATATCTCTTTAACAGAGCCGAATTCGGAAAAATGGAAAATGAAAAAAAGGTTTCCTTTAGCATCAAGAATCTACAGTTAAAATATATGTACAAGTCAAAGACTCACCCTGTATATTATGCTATAGTAATAAATGGGACCTAATAAGTAATAACAACTAATAACCATTAAAGATAATTTTATTAAGGATAGCCAAAACTGACAAGTTTGGACGTTTTTGGTAGTTCATTTTCGTAGGAGAGCCTTCTCTCCAGTTATTCTATGCTCCTAGGTTCTACGGACGATTTTTGGGTACTTTGTGCGCATTTTCCCTAAAAATGCGTAACGAAGCGGTTTCGTGAAGAGAGGAGTAGTTTGGGGAGTTATCGGTGAATGTTTCTTTGCAGCTTTTGGAATTCGTGAAAGGCATGGAGCCGAACGATAAGATCATAGTTTTTTGCGGTAAGAAGGCGATAGCCGATCACGTTTCGTCGGAATTGGCGCTGATGCGCATACCGTGCACCTCCATCCACGGAGACAGGGATCAGTGCGACAGGGAGCAGGCAGTTCAGGATATCATGAGCGGGGACATCAGGATACTCATCGCGACCGACGTGGCGTCCAGGGGATTGGACATTGACGACCTCACGTGAGTGAATTAACTATCTGTAATATTTTCAATTAATTAGATTGTATAATCATCGGATTCGCCAAGTTCGTAGAAATATGTGCAGCTTAAACATTGATACAGTTTGAGTAGGAGTTACAAAACTTAGTATACGCTAACAAGACTACAAGAATGATATAGACTTACCAGTAGGGCAGCGAAGAAACACTTGGAGTTAGTTTTGCGGACGGAGTTATGCGTTTTGTCGTTTTAAAGTGTACTGACTTATCGGACCGTATCAGAAGAACTGACCCGCATTGGGTTTTAAGGGCTGGACGTCGACTTATCGCGAACCCCCACTCCTTCCCTTCAGCCCTTGGTCTGAAAGGGGCGTAGCCCTTATTTTCTTCTTCTTGGCTCGCCGACTTAAGCCTCATCATTCATTACGCATGTCAGCGAGATGGGGTTAAAATAAAGGCAAACACCAAGAATACTACACAGGCGCTACAATTGCATCGTTTTAAGTGAAATCCAAAGTAATACAATAATGATAAAAATAAAGGAAAATAAACTTATATACATACAGGGTGAGTCTTTGACTTGTACATATATTTTAACTATAGATTCCTCCCATCAAAAGAAACACTTTTTTCCCATACCATTTTTCAAAATTCGGTTCCGTTTGGAAGATACAGGGTGTCAAAAATCCATGAAATTAACACTATTCTTTCCATATATTCGGAACCGATATTTCGAATGAACTGAATTTTGGTTTATTGTCTACTCTATTCATGGTGCATATTCCTCAATTGAAACTTATTTCATATTTCTCCTGGTAAAAAAGTTACAGTATAGTCGACTTATAAATTCACGCAAAAATACTATGAAACCACTGGAAAAAGATGAACGGTTCACGTTTTCGAAAGAATTGATTATTTTAGAAAACAAAAGTATTCCTATATTTTTTCAATAAAACGCGTCGTTCTCAAGTTATTCCTAATTGTATAAGATTGAATTAGAGGAAAAAATCATGAATTTCAAGAATTATCTGAATCCTGTTAAATCTCATCGAATATAATTTTTTTCTCTGGTCTCTCAACAAGTTACCAACGTTGTCAGAATGTTTATCAACTTTGTCAAGACTAAAATCTCTATGATGAAAAAACGTTTGATGTAGAGATATGTAATAATAAAATTCTACATTCGTGGGACATAAAATTGAATTCTTAGAAGCATGAAATTATTTTATAGGCAGTTTCTATTTAAAATTCATTGTTACCGGTCCTTCAGCAAAATATCTATCGAAACAAAACTCGACACCAGAACAACACTACTATCACATCCATTCACTGAAAGTCATTTACATAATCATCACCTGTTTGCTTAGAATATTTGTTTTATATTCTAAGCCTGTTTGCTTCATTCTCTGTAAATAAATAAAGAGTGAACTTCGTCTATGGGATCACTGACTAAAGTTTTAGGTTGGACTGGTTGGAGCACAGAACAACGGTCTTGCGTTACGGCTACAATGGCTTCATCCACGCCGTGGATTCCACGGCCTTCTGAAGGGAACGTAGCGCTATATTGGCGAGAATCAGAACTATACTCTTTTGGCATTTTTAAAGAGCAACGCCTAGACGCCTTTAGCGATTGTGATAGTTCATCCGCTAACGATAGGGGACGTACTGCTTTCTTGAGTTCGCATTGTTTGAAGAGAAAATCGGCAATCTGGCATCGTCTTCTCTAGAGTTCTGTGGGTGAATTGAATATGTTCTGTGTTGAATATCACAGAGGATGGGTATGGTTAGGTCATTGACATATGACTTTGGTTAATGGAGTTGGGATAGGTTAGTGAGAAACCAATTTTTATGAGATCGTTTTAGAATATCGAGGAAAATATGAACAAATTATTAGTGTCTATAAACTAATCTTCAGGACAATCGAAGAAGGAACTTATTTTGGTGGGAGAAATATAGCTTTTCATATAGCCGAAATGATCGGACAGAACTAAGTGTTTTGTTAGGAAATATCGTGTTTATAACATTCTTATTCAAATAAGGTTAGTGCTTGAGTATTTTTTATATGTATCACCCAGAATATCTAATAATCACATCAATTTCAATCGAAAAATATGAACTTTGAAGTGTTTGCAGAGAATTGATCCAGGCACGCATTAAGCTCAACTTTTTTTTTCAAATGGCTATATCTCTTTAACAGAGCCGAATTCGGAAAAATGGAAAATGAAAAAAAGGTTTCCTTTGGCCTCAAGAATCTACAGTCAAAATATATGTACAAGTCAAAGACTCACCCTGTATATACAATATGAGAACAGAACACTATCAATTCTCTTTAGGGGCAGTAGCGATCTCAAACAGGCGGAGTACTTGATGGAGTGTTTTGCTCGATTACAGTTCCGTACTTACCCTTTTATTGAATGGAATTCGACTTCAAGCGATGATGACTTTGTCATCTTGAATTCTTCAGCTTTTAACGTGGGCGGTTTTCGGTGAAATGGTTGTATGAATGAATTCTCTTTTTCAGACACGTGATCAATTTCGATTTCCCTAAAAACATCGAGGAATACGTACACAGGGTCGGCAGAACGGGAAGAGCAGGAAAAAGGGGAAAATCAATAAGCTACGTGACTAAAAGCGATTGGCACCATGCCAAAGAGTTGATCGACTTGATGGAGGAAGCAGGACAGGTAATTTAAACATTTTAAGAGCGTAATGATCAACTTGAAGAAAAAATTTTGAATGTTTTAATTTTTTTCAATTTTTTTTCTTTTTTCAGTATGTTCCGGAGGAGATTTACAGCATGGCGGAGCGATATGCGGCCATGATTGCCAAAAGGAATTCGTTCGGGGGTAGAGGAGGCAGAGGGGGGAGAGAAAGTAGAGGAAGAAGGTGGTGAAAATTATATTAGTTGTTCTATCTCATTTCCTAATTTTCTAGGGAAGATTATTTTTTTATTTGAGTTGCATTATTTTTTTTAATATTTAAAATTGTTGGAAACCAATCTGAATATATTTTGGGCTGAATACTTTGTTTTTTTTCATCTCATCAAACGAAACACTCTTGTACTCATTTTTAGAAATTCGGTCTCGTCTCAAAGATGGAGAGTGCTGAAAATTCGTTGAAAAACACTTATTCAATATTTCTTCTGTTATAAAAGTTACAGCGTAGCTGACTCATAAATACACGCAAAAATACACTGCGCAAAAAAATTAACGCACATTCTGAAAATCTCAATTTTAATGAAAGTTAACTCTACATTGACTTTATAACTTATTTTTTATGTTCTCTCGGGAAGGTTTTGAACGAAACAAGACACATTAACCCAAATAAAGCTAAAGGCCTTTGAAAAGGCATTCTTATGAAACCTTCTTATTCTTCGGATAGCAAAGTTTCTACGCTTTGCTCATATATGCCTGTTGCTGTTCATTACTAAGGATATAATTTCTGGCAGTTTGAGTCAGTTTGTGACCGAGTCTGCACGTTTTTCAAAAATCTGTACCCAAATAAGTGTTGTGTGTATTTGAAAAATTCAACATCGAAAACTGAAGGTAAGATAATCAAATAATTTTCAAATATTAGTGTATTGGAGTATGAGATACTAATCTTTAGTGATTACTGTTTCATTATTTACATATAGTGTATACAAAAACATTCGATAAATGTCAGTTTTTTTCAAAATGGCATAGTCCTTTTAAAAGGACTTTAGCTATACTATACAATTTTTTTCAGGGATCGTCGACCGTTGAAATTACATGAACTCATGGAGGAGCTTGAAATAATTACTTCTGAACAAGATGTGCCCAGTTCATAAGCAATTTTGCCCCCTGAGAATGCGAATGGAGCAATTACGGATGAAGATTCCGTTGACGGTTATTGCCTGTAGATGGAATGACAATAATTTTGTTTCCTTAGCAGCTAACAAGACGCCAGTTCAACCAATATCACAAGTGAAAAGATTTCCCCAGAAAGAAAAAATAATATAATTGTTGAGCAGCCAAATATTGTGAAAAAATATAATGAAAATATGGGAGGGGTAGACAGAGCCGACCAAAATATAAGCCTCTACCGTGTGTCAATACGCGGAAAAAAATTGTACTTTCTCATCATTTATCATTTAGTTGATATGAGTATCCAGAATGCCTGGCAATTACACCGAAAAAGTATGGGGGAAATGAACCGTTTATCCTTTAGGAGAACAATAGCACTATAGTCTGTTCAAATATAAGAGAATGTAAACAAACAAACCAAATCGGTTTGTTTTGCGCATTACTAACATATGATTGGTGAAACAGTCGGCTGTCAATTCTTTTCACGCCCCCAAAAGACTGCCAGGATCGTACTTAAAGCTTAGAACGATTTCACAGTTATCTTTTCCGGACAATAATGTCGAATTCAGAAACGGACACTGCATCTGAAGGTGGTATATTGGGCCATCCACGAAAAAGAACGAATCGTTCACATTTGTCTATTCAAATCATGTGTATTCCATTCAGAGAATAATATCAAGTTTATATGATTGTGTGAACTATCCTCGATCCGACCCTGGAGCCCTGAAAGCAAGTCTTTACCTGAACGAAGCCCATCCTTCGTGTGCGCGACTTTGTTTACGTCGTAGTCGCTTGTATTTGAACAGAGTATAGGTATATTGGAGACCCATAAAAAATGCTCGAATTACCAGACAGGGAAGAGTAGTGAAAGTTTGCATCAAACTTCTCGTTTTGATCAAATTGATCATCTTATTATATATAACAAAAAACAAGTAAAGTGCAGGTTTTGTACAAAAAAGGCCACTTCATCTGCCAAAAATGTAATGTTGGACTTCATCCTAAAGAATGTTTTTACCAATACCATGTTCCGAGTTAGTATATATATATTATTTTATAGGTGTGTGCAATTTTCTGAAAAGTATTAATTGTGTTCGCTTTACCAAAGAATAAATAAAAATTTTTTAAGTTTAGTATTCCACATTTTCAATAGCCCTATATTAACCTAAAGTCCTTATAAAAGGACCTACCATTACGAAAAAAATATGCACTCATATTTTTTTTCAATATTTTTCTGGTGGTCTGAAGGGTTTGAAAAACAACAATAGTAACTCTGTTGCCCGTTTCGGAAAAATAAATATTTCAGCTTTATTTGGGTTAAATGGAAGAAAAATTCAGGATTTCACCTAATCTTATGTGAAAGAAGAGAAATGAACAATTTTCAAAATACTGAAAAGCTGATTAGTGATTTAATACTTGGTATTTCCACCCCTTGCGTTAATTACAGCTCGGCAACGACGGTTCATACTCAAAATGAGTGATCTTGAAATGTTCTGATTTCTCCGAGTTGGATTCCTAAGTCATTAAGAGTAGCTGGATGATTTTGTGAACTTCTCAGCCTTCTATTGAGGTTGTCCCAAACCTGCTCAATCGGATTGAGATCTGGACTTCTTGCTGGCCATTCCATTCGCGAGACTTCAACCTCTTCAAGGTACTCCTGAACGATGCGCGCACGATGGGGTCTGGCATTATCGTCCATAAAAATGAAATTTTCACCAATGTATGGGGCAAATGGCACTACATGTTCTTCAAGAATGTTCCTTATATACTTATCAGCATTCATAGCTCCATTATCAACGACCACTAGGTCTGTGCGAGCAGTCAAAGATATTCCATCCCATACCATAATCGCTCCTCCCCCGAAACCAGTAGTATTCAGGAAATTGCACTGAGCATATCTTTCATGTGGACGTCTGTATACAAGGGAACGTCGATCACAATGGTAGAGGCAGAATCTAGACTCATCTGTGAAGAGAACTCTTTCCCAATCGGCCTCTTCCCAATGGATATGCTCTCTCGCAAAATCCGAACGCGCCCTTCGATGGGCTGGAGTAAGAGCTGGGCCTCTTGCCGCGACACGAGGCCTTAAATCATATTCTCTGAGGCGATTTCCTATTGTCTGAGTGCTAATTTTCACCTCATGAGTTTGCTCAAGCTGATTTTGAAGGAGGCGAGCGGTTGCAAACCGTTTTCCCAACGAAGAAACTCTCAAGTAACGTTCTTGAATGGCAGTTGTTACCCGTGGTCTACCCTGTCCTGGTCTTCGGACATTCATACCTGTCTCCCTGAATCGCTGCAACATTCTGGACACACTCCAAAGCTTTCTGCAATTCTTGTGTATGTCCACCCTCCTTCTCGCAAAGCTACCTCTTGGGTCAAATTGCGTGTTTCGCGTTGCATAGCGATCGAGTGTAGAAAATCAAACGAAAGAAAAACTATTGATCACTAGAATTGATCGAGAACAACTGATTTTAGAATGGAGCCAATACATTCAAAATCTGATAATATCATCTTCTTTTTATTCCTGCTGGGAGGAAACATCTGTGTTGAAGAAAAACGTTGAAAGCGGATAACATATGCATGCATAATTCTGATAAAAATAATTATCATTTAGAACACCTTCAGTTGTAGAATAAATTTGAGATTTCTATAATGTGCGTTAATTTTTTTTTGCGCAGTGTACTATAAAACTACATGAAAAAGATAAACGGTTCACATTTCCGATAGAATCAATTATTTTAGGAAATAAGATTATTCCTAAGTTTTTTCGGTAAAACGCGTCATTCTCGAGTTATTCCTAATTCCATCCGATAAAATCTCAAGAATAATCTGGATGCTTTCCTGGATCATGAATATAACCGAATCGCGAAAAAAATAACTAACTCTGATCGCAATACAAGTCGAGCAGCACCTTGTTGGAAAGGCAATTCAATTTCCTGCATCAGTGTATTTTTTTCTTCGCTTTATTATTATACAGAGTGACTCGGTATTCCATCAATAACTTTCACACGCCGAATTTGGATCTTTGAGATGGAAAAAACGCTCGGACGGGTCAAAAAATCAATTCGATATCACTACCCCTTTGGCCGCTACCACTTAAAGCAATTATTTTTGAACTAGCTGGCCCGGCGAACTTTGTTTCGCCTAAATGATACTTACGGTGGATTTCACAAATCGTAATCACCGGTGATCGGAGATCAACGGCTTGGTTATCTGATTTTTGAACTGTCAAATGCTTTCATGGATATGAGCTGTCACACAGAACAGATGCACAAAAATAATATGTCAATTACTAATTATGGCAATCTTGGATTCAGTTATTTCCGCAAATATATTGATTATCCAAACAGAAATTCAAAAACATTTTAAAAATTATGAGAAAAGATGAGAATGGACATCTCACGATTGAAATTGATCGCTAAAATCCGATTTACTTGACATTTCGATAAAAATTCACTGTGATATTCAACCGCTTCTGGATCTGTTAATAGCCTTTGAAATTACTATAAGTCCTATGCAAATTACACGGTAATTGAAGTCATTATGTTCTTTTTTCGACCATTTCAAACCACGCGACGACCGAAATGCTCGAAAAAGAACATATGACATCAATCGATGACCGCGAAAGCCTCAACAAATTCATCGCCAATCTAATGGTGATAATGTCAAATATAGTACCTTCACGATTACGCTTTTTGAATAGATAAAACTATAAAAATAACTAATAATCAGTCATAATGTGTGGATAGCGCCATCTGAAGTGGTAAGAACGAAACTTTTCTCATATCTCAACGAAATCTAATCGTTTTAGACATCTGTACTCCCACGTTAAGACATTTTGGTTTTAGCCAACAGCGCAGAGTTGTAGGCAACTCAAATCACACACTATTACAGTGACTATAGTGGGAATATAGTCGCTGTACACACTATTTGTTTACATCGCCATCTAACGGGGAGAATATCAAATAAAGTAACTACGAATAAGGGGTTACGTAACTGTAGCGACACCTAGTGGCCTTACTCGAAAGGAGGAAAAGCATTTCCTGTGTAAGTAAAATTTTCATCGATTTTTTCAAAGTTTTATTGTATTTTATAGTAACCAGACCGTAGACGAATCCATATATGAAGTTTCATAACAAACAGTCCATCTGATCTCGAGTTATAAATGGTGAAACCAACATCTTTCTTTTATATATATATATATATATAGATAGAAGATAGAGTTAGGTCGAGTAGCATTGTTTTAGAAAATAAATCGTGCGCTTCCGTTTAAATTGAAATACTTGCTGTTAGGGTAGCGGCTAGAGGGGCAGTGATATCGAATTCATTTTTTGACCCGTCCGAGCGTTTTTTCCATATCAAAGATCCAAATACGGCGTGTAAAAGTTATTGATAGAATACTGAGTCACTCTCTAATAATAAAGCGATGAAAAAAAAACACACTCATGTAGGAAATTGAATTGCCTTTCTAACAAGGTGCTGCTCGACTTCTTTTCCCAATTCAAAAATTAGAGCTGTTAGGGGTTGCAGCTGTATAACGTGAAAAAATTGTTTTGGTTTGTCTACAGTCGAAGCCTTTATTAAAGATTTTAAAAATGTCCAACAAAGACAGGTTTGGAAATGCACAGTTTATTTCTTTAATGAAATCCACAAAAGGAGCCCCGGAGAGAATGTTTGCTTTCTTTAAGGATTTCAACCACATACGCTGTATCTTTATCTTCCCTGCAATCTCCTTCTTGGTAAATATCCATCACCGGCCCCGATTTGTCAGTCTGAAAGGAGAGACTGAGTTTTCATTACATTCATAAAAAAATCTACATCATTATTATTTCAAAATTAGAAAATTCCGAGCTTTCTAGCAGTGGTTCAATAAGAATTTCACCAAACGTTTCCCCCTACAACTGTAGTGGGCATCTTGAGATTGTAACCCGTGATTGACTACTCCGAATTTGGTTTTTTTTTTCGTTCGAGTTATCTTGTTTACGGTGGGGCGAACAGAATTGAATTCGGCCAGGGAAACGAACATTATCGTTCGGGGCCATTCCCAACACAAAATTCGAAATAAAGAGGTAGTTTGCACTCACAATCGAAAAAAAAAATAAGGAAAAGATTAACGTGGTTCAATACTAAATAGAAATCTTCAGAGGTTTCTCGGTCGTCTCGAAGGTTGTACCCCTACGATTGACCGCTCCGAACTGCGAAAACCTTCATCCATATAATACACTGCGCAAAAAATTAACGCACATTATGGAAATCTCAAATTTATTCTTCAACTGAAGGTGTTCTCAATGATAATTATTTTTATCAGAATTATGCATGCATATGTTATCCACTTTCAACGTTTTCCTTCAATACAGATGTTTTCTTCCATGATATTATCAGATTTTGAATGTATTGGCTCCATTCTAAAATCAGTTGTTCTCGATCAATTCTAGTGATCAATAGTTTTTCTTTCGTTTGATTTTCTACACTCGATGGCTATGCAACGCGAAACACGCAATTTGACCCAAGAGGAATGTGCCCAAGCGGTAGTTTTGCAAGAAGAAGGGTGGACATACACAAGAATTGCAGAAAGGTTTGGAGTTTCCCATACAAGTGAGTCCAGAATGTTGCAGCGATTCAGGGAGACAGGTATGAATGTCCGAAGACCAGGACAGGGTAGACCACGGGTAACAACTGCCATTCAAGAACGTTACTTGAGAGTTTCTTCGTTGAGACAACGGTTTGCAACCGCTCGCCTCCTTCAAAATCAGCTTGAGCAAACTCATGAGGTGAAAATTAGCACTCAGACAATAGGAAATCGCCTCAGAGAATATGATTTAAGGCCTCGTGTCGCGGCAAGAGGCCCAGCTCTTACTCCAGCCCATCGAAGGGCGCGTTTGGATTTTGCGAGAGAGCATATCCATTGGGAAGAGGCCGATTGGGAAAGAGTTCTCTTCACAGATGAGTCTAGATTCTGCCTCTACCATTGTGATCGACGTTCCCTCGTATACAGACGTCCACATGAAAGATATGCTCAGTGCAATTTCCTGAATACTACTGGTTTCGGGGGAGGATCGATTATGGTATGGGGTGGAATATCTTTGACTGCTCGCACAGACCTAGTGGTCGTTGATAATGGAGCTATGAATGCTGATAAGTTTATAAGGAACATTCTTGAAGAGCATGTAGTGCCATTTGCCCCATACATTGGTGAAAATATCATTTTTATGGACGATAATGCCAGACCCCATCGTGCGTGCATCGTTCAGGAGTACCTTGAAGAGGTTGAAGTCTCTCGAATGGAATAGCCAGCAAGAAGTCCAGATCTCAATCCGATTGAGCAGGTTTGGGACAACCTCAATAGAAGGCTGAGAAGTTCAGAAAATCATCCAGCTACTCTTAATGACTTAGGAATCCAACTCGGAGAAATCTGGGAAGGATTAGATCAGAACATTTTAAGATCACTCATTTTGAGTATGAACCGTCGTTGCCGAGCTGTAATTAACGCAAGGGGTGGAAATACCAAGCATTGAATCACTTATCAGCAGTTCAGTATTTTGAAATTTGTTCATTTCTCTTCTTTCACATAAGATTCGGTGAAATCCTGAATTTTTCTTCCATTTAATGTGTCTTGTTTCGTACAAAACCTTCCCGAGAGAACATAAAAAATAAGTCAATGTAGAGTTAACTTTCATTAAAACTGAGATTTTCAGGATGTGCGTTGATTTTTTTGCGCAGTGTATAAAAAGAACGTTTACACTTACTTGACAGGGACAAATGCAGCCCTCCATCATCTTGATGACGTTCACCTGCTTGTAAGCCAGCTTTTCGTCACTCCTCGAACTGCTCCTTATGCAGCACGTCATTTCCAAGAACTTCAAGAGTATGGCGAGTGGATATGCGATGAAAAATACAACATTGAGGAAAAACTCGGTGTGCCTGAAAAACGCCACGAGATAAAACGACGAATTACTCAAAATCGCTCAGACTTTTCATTGTATACCTTGTAAGGACCTTCACGGTCCTTTCCCCGGTGTCAGGATGGACCGGCCAACCCGCCTCGTCGTACACCACTTCTCTGCAAGCTAAACACGGCTCCTGGTAATTGGGCAGAGGCCTAGGGAGATCGATGAGCATGCTTAGGCCCCAACTGCCCACACACGAACAATAAAGAAGCCCAATGATCCCTTTAAGAAGACCTGCAGATTCATATGCCTATTAAGGTCGCCGTTCAGAGCGAGTAGGAAAACTAATCCGATAGAGCGCCACCGTGCATTTTATGGAATATCTCCATAGAACTTACATTATCATTATAAGTTCTATGCATATCTCTCTAATTATGAATGAAATGTACAATGGCGCTCTCTATCCGAAAATTGCTGAACTATGAAATTAGTGAATATGTGGGTAAAGCAGGAACTACACTGCGCAAAAAAATTAACGCACATTCTGAAAATCTCAATTTTAATGAAAGTTAACTACATTGACTTTATAACTTATTTTTTATGTTCTCTCGGGGAGGTTTTGAACGAAACAAGACACATTAAATGGAAGAAAAATTCAGGATTTCACCGAACCTTATGTGAAAGAAGACAGATGAACAATTTTCAAAATACTGAAATGCTGATAAGTGATTTAATACTTGGTATTTCCACCCCTTGCGTTAATTACAGCTCGGCAACGACGGTTTATACTCAAAATGAGTTATCTTAAAATGTTCTGATCTAATCCTTCCCAGATTTCTACGAGTTGGATTCCTAAGTCTAAGTAGCTGGATGATTTTCTGAACTTCTCAGCCTTCTATTGAGGTTGTCCCAAAACCTGCTCAATCGGACTGAGATCTGGACTTCTTGCTGGCCATTCCATTCGAGAGACTTCAACCTCTTCAAGGTACTCCTGAACGATGCGCGCACGATGGGGTCTGGCATTATCGTCCATAAAAATTAAATTTTCACCAATGTATGGGGCAAATGGCACTACATGCACTTCAAGAATGTTCCTTATATACTTATCAGCATTCATAGCTCCATCATCAACGACCACTAGGACTGTGCGAGCAGTCAAAGATATTCCACCCCATACCATAATCGATCCTCCCCCGAAACCAGTAGTATTCAGGAAATTGCACTGAGCATATCTTTCATGTGGACGTCTGTATACAAGGGAACGTCGATCACAATGGTAGTGGCAGAATCTAGACTCATCTGTGAAGAGAACTCTTTCCCAATCGGCCTCTTCCCAATGGATATGCTCTCTCGCAAAATCCAAACGCGCCCTTCGATGGGCTGGGGTAAGAGCTGGGCCTCTTGCCGCGACACGAGACCTTAAATCATATTCTCTGATGAGGCGATTTCTTATTGTCCGAGTGCTAATCTGCACCTCATGAGTTTGCTCAAGCTGATTTTGAAGGAGGCGAGCGGTTGCAAACCGTTGTCTCAACGAAGAAACTCTCAAGTAACGTTCTTGAATGGCAGTTGTTACCCGTGGTCTACCCTATCCTGGTCTTCGGACATTCATACCTGTCTCCCTGAATCGCTGCAACATTCTGGACACACTTGTATGGGAAACTCCAAACCTTTCTGCAATTCTTGTGTATGTCCACCCTTCTTCCCGCAAAACTACCGCTCGGGCACATTCCTCTTGGGTCAAATTGCGTGTTTCGCGTTTCATAGCGATCGAGTGTAGAAAATCAAACGAAAGAAAAACTATTGATCACTAGAATTGATCGAGAACAACTGATTTTAGAATGGAGCCAATACATTCAAAATCTGATAATATCATCTTTTTTTATTCCTGCTGGGAGAAAACATCTGTATTGAAGAAAAACGTTGAAAGTGGATAAGATATGCATGCATAATTCTGATAAAAATAATTATCATTGAGAACACCTTCAGTTGTAGAATAAATTTGAGATTTCCATAATGTGCGTTAATTTTTTTGCGCAGTGTATTTGAATTTGGCCATTCTCTGCCAATAATTGCCAGTGAAGTTGAGGAAGGTTCAAAACACATAAAAGAAAAAGTTATACAACAGTTTTAGATCCTCCCCAAATATATTTTTCATTGACAAGCTTGGTGTTTTTAGGGGGTCATACCCCTTTGTCATTTTTCCACTCAAAATTTGAGATTTTTAAAATCGCTCATATTCTGCACAGGGATACTTGGGGCCATGCTGATCAACATTATATAAATCAATATTGGCGGCGATGAGAGGGACGGAAGTTACGACACTTTGAAATTTCCGATTTTTCAAAAAATGCCATTTGACTGGTCAAAATCTAAACGGTGATAGTTAGGTCTTTGAAATGTTTTTTAATGAATGCAGCGTCCTCGAAAATCCACATTTTGATACCAAAATCACCCCTGTAGCACAACACAAAATACACAAACAATACTTACCCATTAAAATAAGAATGAAGAGAATAAACAGCAGTATGCAGACCCAGTTGCAACAGCAACAAGGACAGGGCCTGGTGCAACATTTCGACTGATAGGAATAATACCTACAGCAAGGTTCGTAGCAATAGTCCGTCTCTTGATTTTGTAAATATATCTTGAAAAATATAAAATACTACCTTTGGTTAACATGAACTCTTGACACTCAACTGACGTGAAGGAGTCAAAATAAAACACAGAATATAATAAAAAATATATTCGAGAAATGTACACAGTTAAATGTTTAATATTTTACAATTCAATCTTTCTACCAGGGGAGTTACACCTGGTGATATTGTGATATCTGCGAATGCCCCTCCTGCGTTTCCTTTGGTCAGCCTTTCTGGATTCAACACGACGCATCCTTGAATATTCTATCAAAAAAAATATTATAACCACCTAGTTATAACTGTTACACAATTATTCGTGTTCAACATCTCAAAATAAGATTGTTCTGAATAAAATAAAGGATTTTCCAATAAGAAACATTCAAAGAAAAATGCCATTTTTTTAGATAAATGATCAGATTTTTATCTCATTATAGAGAGGCAGCTCCTCGGGCGTTAATCGGTTCCATTCCCGGCGCAGAGATTGCTTCAGCGACTCAAAATTTTTGTGTTTTTTAGCACAAGCCTTGTGCTCCAAAATCGACCACACGTTGTAGTCCATTGGGTTCAGATCCGGTGAGTAGGGCGGCCGTTCCGCAGATGAGATGAATCAAGGAAAATGAGTCTTACACCATTCTTGCGTCATTTTCGCTCTGTGAGCCGGAGCGGAGTCCTGTTTAAAGGTCCAATGCGTATCGCCGAAGTGCTTGGCCCACGGAAGTACTACGGCCTCGAGGATGTCGCAGCGGTAGACTTCTTGATTGATTTTGACCCCTTGATCCACGAAAACTAAGGGAGTTTTACCACTGCCGCAAATTCCGCCCTAGACCATGACGGATTCCGGATTTTGACGGTGTTCGACGATGGCCGATGTACCGGGAGCCTCTACGGACCAGACTCTGTCGTTTTGGTGGTTGTGGGATTGTTCTACGGTAAAAAGCTTCCCGTCTGTGAAGAGAATTCGCTCCCATTGCTGACCGGCGGCGAGACGAAGGAGTTGGCGGCACCTTTGGAGTCGTACGCGCTTGTTTTCCTCCGTGAGGAGTTGAACTTTTTGGAGCTTGTATGGCTTGAGGTTGAGCTCCTTTTTGGCAATTTGACGGACTGATTCGCGGTTGATACCGGTCTCACAGGCTATTTTGCTCATGGAAACCCTCGGATTTCGATTGACTCGCTTCTTAACGATGTTGCGATTGCTAGGTGTATTGACAGTGCGTTTTCTACCACTTCCAAGACGACGACCATCATGGCCAAGCTCCTTGAAACGACGAATTGCATCGGACAAGGTTTGTCGAGGCACATTGAGCAAACGAACAATTTCGCATTTACGCCTACCTTGACGAAACAGCTCCAAAATCGCACTACGTTTGTTTGACATTCTAAAACTCTGTGAAATGAAATTATATCAAACCGAAAATTCAAATATTAGTACAGGAAAGTGTAGAGAAACCAAGACAATAAAAATTATTTGGCTGCGCTGAAATACTTTTGTTCCAGACCACAGCAAAATTTGTCCGAAGTTTTTCTTGTCACCCTGTAATGGCGTAGTTTCTACTTGTTAAATATCTAACAATGACAGTTTCCGAAGTGACATCTACCGAAATAGCAGGCAATTCACATTAACACCTCTTATTGGAAAACCCTTCATTAGTTTCGAGTTAAATGATTTACCTTAGCGAACGTCTTAAATTTGGACGGCAACAATAACATGTGGGGCAGACAGTCCATCATCCCGTAGCTCTCCAAAAATTGATGGCTAACGCTGACTTCGCTGTTCGGCGGATACAACGGATAGAAACAGCGTTGTTGCAGAATATGCGATGATAAACGGGCCAACGTATCGCTATTTTTAGTGCTGAAACGAAAAAACAAACCTGATGACTTCTTCGATACGCACCCGGTATCTAGGAGCATAGAATATATTCTATGCTCCTAGCCGGCATATTCAACCTACAGTGGCTTTATACAAGACAGTGGCGACAATAGACGTTCACGTTTTGATTGGTCGGAATGTTTTCATTGTTTTGTTGTCATGTATGTAAGCAATTTGAATTGTGTGCCCTATGAATTGATATAATAGTGTGCTGAGGCCATATCTACCGAATCTGTAGCGTAGTGTGTACAAATGCTCTGTGATCTCAATCGATGTGCTTTTCGATGATCCTAGTGAATGTCTCTCTCTCTCAGTACCATGCGCTCTAGACAGGCGCAAGGTAAAAGCAAGTAAAACATGTAACATATCTGAATTTACTACCCTGCAATAAAATAAAATGCACCGTTGCCAGACTCCATGGCTTCCAACATTGCAACGTCTATTGTCGAAACGTGGAACTACGTTGAATGAACTGATTTGATATTATATTATAATTCTATGAATGATGAATATTAGTACGAATTCAAGCAATACTTTAGGCAATTCGCATCTTTATAAATAGGAGATTTTAATCATATCGAAGATACACCATGAAGTAAACTCGTTCTTCTGTGACCATCGAAGAAATACGATTCTGTGGAAGAAAAACTAACCTCCGAAACAACAACGAATGGAAGGCTCTCTTTTACTTCACTTTCACTCGGCTGCGGGCTGTTTTCACTTTCATATTCTGGTTCACAATAGTGTTCCTTTGAAATGGGGTTCCTCTTCTAGGAATCCGCCATTTTGGTATATTTTAAAGACGCTTCTTGGTTATCTGGTATGTACACGATCTCCATTTAAATAACTGTTTCATTTCACAGGATTTAATCTCATGTAAGCTTGTTCTATCTTATTATTGCATTTCTATTGAATATTGTGGAACTCTGTTCTGCTAGCAACCCATTTGAAATATTCTTATACTGTTCGTAAGGTCTACTGCACATTTAACTATTCACTCGACACTATGGTTTAGGCATTTGGAGTTGTTGCTTTTAGTATAATATTTTACGTACAATAATCAATGGTTTAGAGGCCTAGGGTAAACTGTTTATATCGTCTGTGCCAAGGAAAACATCCCCCACAACAGTGGCAGTGAGAATTCCTCTGGGAGTTCTATAACGAACGTCCCCAGTAAACATAGCCTCGTCTTCGGGCCATGGCGAGCCAGGCAAGTGAAGGATTGCTTCGATCTGGTTCCACCGTTCATCAGTTAACAGGAAATATAAAGAGTTTATCGTCACTTCCAAACCAACGCGACTGCTAGGATCTCACACATAACACTTGGAAGGAAAGATTCTCACACTAGGAACTACAAGCATACTGCTTATGAATTTCATTAATAATCAGGTGACATACTCTATATGCCTATAACCTTTGGATAACTTTGGATGTATTGGATTCTGCTTTTTATCACAATTGTGCCAGTAATAACCTTACCGGAGTATAGGAAGCTCCATATTGTACATATCACCAGTGCTCGTCTTATTAATAATTGTTCTATGGACAGAAACATATCATCTGTAATGATAGAAGGTTTTTTGCTTTGAGTTTCAATTGATTCTTGTTCGTTTTTCCTTCATATGGCTATGGTTCCTCGAACTATGGTGCTGGACGAATAAAGGCTCTTGTTCCATCTTTATGTCCAATAGAGTGTATTATTTATCTATTTTACCTCATTATTTCCCATCCTATATTTCACTAATCTGAGTTATAACGAATCTGAATTACTACGACATAACATAGAGTTCTACCAATCTAGACGATCACATCACAAGCCAAAAATATAAGTATAAACCCCCCTTTAACGTAATTCTACCCTCAGCTCTTCAGAGCAGGGTTGCCCCTTTTCTCTTTTTCATAATGTTCCTAGGATTTACAAACTTGGAATGTTACAACATAACCTGCCATTTTTGTATTCCCTGACGGAATGTACTTTGTGTACCATTTAAGCCCATTGATAAATTGTGAATAAACAACACGTTATCCACCCTGAAGTGTTTTATTATTTAACATGTATCTAAACATGAAGCTCAAAATCGAGTCAAATGCCAAACAGCACGACACTCAAATGTAAACAAATATACCTACGCCATGTTTGGGCAAAAACGTGTTCTATGACCCTATTGTCGCCACTGTCTGGTATAAAGCCACTGTAATTCAACCATAGAAATCATAATATATATACTTACTCTAGAATGCTAATACCTTCTAGTTCCGCAGCGAAAAACGTGCCGCATAGGCAACTGATTCACAATGTGCGCATGCTCACCATTAGGAAATTTCACGTAGAACGATGCCAAGTCCCTAAATGTTTTGTCGGTTCTATTTTAAGTTCAATATTATTAAACAATAAAAATATTCCATTGAGTAACAAACTTATTTTATAGCTCATGCGCGACTTCCTACGACTATTAGACACATTAATATCATAAGTGAATTGCAATATTTGTGGAATTGGTGAGAAAATTAGAGTAGTTATGTAGTAGGTTTCACTAAATAGATATAGACCGCGCAACACCGCTTTTTCTGTCTCATAGCAAATGACTTTGAAATGACCTTAGTGAAAGTATAGGCAGGAACGGGTCCAGTGTCAGTCTGCAGCCACAGTTTAGTTTACTGCATAGACAAACTAGTTCACTGGTGCTTAACTGTTATTTTCGTGTTTGATATTCTTCGTGTGCATTTTGCTTTTGTTGTGTGTTGTGTTCGATTTGGATTTTTTCGTATCCGATAAACAATGAACTGTATAGTGTTGTGGTGTCCTTGTCTTGACCCGTTCATTTCCCACTTAAGTATGTAAACTTTGTGCACCTTTTCATTCATATAAACTGTTAAAAATTTATGATTTACGCTTTGCTTTTCATTCGATTGACACATATCTATCCACTCGCACTATGAGATTGGTTCTTTATATAGAAAAAGAACGCAATTCAATATGAAAAATCATGAAATCTTGTGAGTAAATCATCTTTTAATGGATAATTCGAACTCGAAAATAAAATATGTTGAAGTAAAACTTTGCAGTTTCATTCAGATAACAGATTGATTTTGGAATATACTCGGAACTCAAAAAGACAAATGACTTGAAGAATGAATGTAGGAATCAGAATTCACTCATGAAACGATGCAGAGTAACGCATTGGCAGATGTACAAATGTACAATACATTTTCATGTTTTCACTATTTTCAGGAACACCGAAGAATAGAACTGTCCTTAAGGGATATATTAGTATATTTAGCTCATTTGATTTTTTTTCTGTACTTTACCAAAAGATTCGTTGTTTGTTAACCAGAATTTGTCTTCCTTGATCCTTGAATTAATTTTTATACCGAAACCGGGTTTTTTAACGTCTGAAGAGGTTTTGGAATAATGAAAGATTTTCAGCTTATCCTGCAGTCGCTGATGATTCCAAATTTACCATTCAAATAGCTGTTGAAAATTATCTATATTTATATGTTCTAAACAACTGGTGTCGAATATTAATTATGAATTGATTAAATTCAACTGCAACAATAACAGCATAAAATTTTATCGAAGCCGACCCTGTTCAGAAACAACCTGATGGCACGTATGCGCATTGTGGACCACACTGAAATTTTTACAACACTTCGATCCAATTGATTTAGCATTCTAGAGTAAGTATATATATTATGATTTCTATGAATTCAACCTACGTTACGAGTTCCTCTTTGGCTATGTGATACATGACGTCTGTGGTCGTCGCCCCCAACAAAAGATCATCGATTTTCAATATGCACGGATCGGGGAAACATTTAACGTTATGGTACTCTTGCTTCAATTTATACGGGGGCGTAGGAAAAACTTTCCCGTGATGCACGTCTTTCATGGAAGAAATCACCACGATCTTCACGTTGGTATCCTGTAGCGCCGCCGAGATACTCTCGACCATATTCTCGAAGTATTCCTCGAACGTTGCCCCTATATCCCCTTTGGATATCACGGGGTGGTTCTCGTCCGCGAAAGGCCCCATCAGGATCAGCACGTGGGGTTCTTTTTCCAACACGTAGTTGAGGAGGTCGCGCATGGGGTCGTAGTTCAAGTCCGAGTCCAGCGTGAACGGTCCAGCGGCCGCTATTATCCTCAACGCATCTTCAAATGGAGGTCTTTCAATCATGATTATTGACCGACACATACAGGGTGAGTCTTTGACTTGTACATACATTTCAACTGTAGATTCCTCTCATCGAACAAAACACTTTTTTCCTTTCCCATTTTTCGAAATTCGGTTTGGTTTGGAAGATACAGGGTGTCGAAAATCCATGAAAAAAACACTTTTCTGTTTATATCTTAGGAAACCGTTATTTCGAATGAACTGAATTTTGGTTGAGTTTTTACTCTATTCATGGTGCATATTCCTCAATCGAAACCTATTCAATATCTCTACTAGTATAAAAGTTACAGGGTAGTCGACTCATCAATACACGCTAAAACACCATAAAACCACTTTGAAAAGATAAACGGTTCATATTTTCGAAAGAATCAATCATTTAAGAAACTAAAAGTATCTCTATTTTTTTTCAATAAAACGCGTCGTTTTCGAGTTATTTCCAATTTTACCCGCAGAAATTTGACGAAAAAATCATTAATTTCAAGAATAATCTGAATGCGCCTCTGAATTAAATATCATCGAATATTATTCCTTCTCTGGTCTTTAAACGAGTTTACAATGTTGTCACAATATTTATCAACTTTGTCGAGATATTTTAATAATAAAGTCCCACAAATGTGGGAGATAAAATTGAACACCAAGGAGGATTTAATACGCAGTTTCTATTGAAAATTCATAGTTACCAGTCCATATTGAAGTTAAATGTCGATGAAATACAAAATTCGGATATGAATGATGAATCTCAACACAAACTACTTATTAAATTGAAATTAATGAAACGATACCTGATAATCTGTGGCGATGTTTCTATATAAACAACATCCTCTTGGAATTTTATAAACTCGACACGGTTGAAATTATATTAATTCACTTCACGTAATAATCACATTAGAACAATAATCCACTGAATGTAATGAATGTATTCAGAACTTCACATAATGTTTACAGTTTGTTCAGACTATTCAGAGACTGCTTTGTTATTGTTTATATTTGGCTCCAGATAACCAATATTTCGGTTTTCGCTCTACGCATTCGTGGTAAAATTTGGCGGCAAAGTCGATTTATGATGGAAACGGCAGAAATCATAGATATTCATACCACGGTACACAAATGTATCGTGATTTATACTATGTTTCGTAAAAAATCCTTAACCTCAATGAAAATATCAGCAAGCTGACAACATCTTGACATTTCTGTGCAGAAATTCACGATACAAATTAGATTAGGTTAGGTTGTTTGATAATAAATCTGAATGAAAGTCTTTCTTCATGATATTGTTTGGGAATTTCCAGGAAAATATGAACAAGTTATTAGTGTTTACAAACTAATCTGCAGAAAAATCGAAGAAGGAACTTATTTTTGTGGAATAAATGTGGCTTTTTAGTTGCAGATATAATCCGATGAAACTAACTGTTTTTGTTGAAATTATCGTGTTTGCAACATTTTTATTCCAATAAGGTTAGTACTTGAGTATTCCCTAAATGTATAAACCCTATTTCTTTCGAGAAATATGAACTTTGATTCCACAGTATCATTTCAGGGACGTAATTAGCACAATTTTTTTTTCAAATGGCTATATCTTTTTAACAGAGCCGAATTCGGAAAAATGGAAAATGAAAAAAGGTTTCTTTTGACCTCAAGAATCTTCAGTTAAAATACATGTACAAGTCAAAGACTCACCCTGTATACAGATCTGACACTTGACAAAAAAGTTGACAGCTGTCAAAAAATTTGACAGACTTAAAAGAAAACTGTCCCCAGCTGTCAAAGAAAGTGTCTGTTGCAGAACTATTGTTTTCTGGGGCGCTTCGGATTCGTACCTTGGGTCACCGCGGGTGCGGGGGGCGAATCGCAGCTGGCGTCGGTGTACAGATTTTCGACGATGAGTTTGCCCCCGCTCAGCATCTTCCCCTTGACCGCCACGATCTGTCCGGGAAACAGGGCCGCGCCCGGAACTTTGTTGACGTTCAAACTGACGCACAGACCGGTGTTTTCGGCCGTTCCCTCCAGCATTATGGATTGCGCGTCCAGGTGGCCCTTGCCGTCAGTGTAAATTCTGCCGTAAGTGACAATCGGGCCCTGAAAATTAGTCTGTGTAAATCGTAGAACTCGCTATAAATTCTATGGTGTAAATTCCGTTTCAAGAAAATTCAAAGGGATCGACCATAGAACTTCCTTCATATGTCACTATAAGTAAGGCTCTAAAAAGATAGGTATGCTAGATAGACCTGGCTCTATGGTTGATTGGGTCCAACCATAGACTCGAAAATTACAGATCCCTTCGAATGAAATGAAATCTGTAATCGAAAGAAATGAAATCTGTAATAGAATGAGCATATTTTCGAGATGAGAGATCTTGTGGTGACTCTTTTCCGCATGCTCACATGAAAAACATTGGAAATAGGTTAGGTTCGTGGTGTTAGAATAATGCCGCGGCATCTAATAGTCAAATTTATAATATTTTATTGTTTATGTTGTTGTATCACCCCGATAGATGGTGTTGAAAATGTTGCGAATCCTGTAATTTTCGAGTCTATGGTTGGACCCAATCAACCATAGAGCCAGGTCTATCTAGCATACCTATCTTTATAGTGCCTTACTATAAGGACTGAAATAGATGCATAGAATACCTGGTGTCGGCACTGATTAGATTTTGTTTAAGACTTTCTTGTCGATCGAAAATGTGACATTTTGTGCTGCTTTTCATTTCTCCCGAAAGGGGTCGCGCTATTTGTCGTTGCCGCAGTAGCGCCTCGACCGATAAAAATTGCGGATTTATTCCGGAACTAGACCAAAATCTGAAATCTAGAATGCCGTTTTGATCTACAAATTATGGTCACGATTTTTAGAGAGGAGTCGTTACACCAGGTATTCCATGCATCTATGGACTGAACGAGAATAAATTCGCTATCACAACAACGCCTATATCTCTTGAACCAATTGAGAACAAATCAAAATTTGATCATAGTTAGCTTTGTTATGAACGTCAGAAACATGTGGAACATTTACTTCATAGATAGATGCATAGAACACCTGGTGTAACGACTCCCTACTAAAAATCGTGACCAAAATTTGTAGATCGAAACGGCATCCTAGATTTCAGATTTTGGACTAGTTCCGGAATAAATCCGCAATATTTATCGGTCGTGGCGCTACTGCGGCAACGACAAAAAACGCGACCCCTTTCGGGAGAAATGAAAACCTGTACAAAATATCACGTTTTCGATCGACAAGAAAGTCTTAAACAAAATCTAATCAGTGCCAACACCAGGTATTTCTATGCATCTATCTTCATAGATATTCCAATTCTCTGTCGCAAAATGTCAAGCGAAGTGAAAACACGAGAATTTATAGTGAAACTTCTAAATAATCAAAAATGAAGCTTCAAAAGAATCGCAAAAGAGGCTCGCGTTCGTCCGGAAACGGTATCAAGAGTTGTTAAGCGCTTCAACGAAGATCTTACAATTAACCGCAAGGAAGGAACCGGGAGGAAAAAGGGGTTTCATAGCCCAAAAAAAGTGAAGAAAGCCATCAGCCTTTTTCAGAAGAATCCTAACCTTTCAGGACGGAAAGTGGCCCAAATAGTGGGTTGTTCGCAGTCAACCGTTCAGAAAATCAAGTCGAGTTGTGGGCTTAGAACATACAAAGTGCAGAAAGTGCCAGACAGGAACGCTGTGAAGAATCAAGAAGCGAAATCAAGACAAAGAAATTAAAAAAAGATTTCTTGAAAAATTTTCCCTGTTGCGTGATGGACGACGAAACCTATGTCTTGGCTGATTTCTCGCAACTTCCTGGTCAGGAATTTTATACTGCAGATTCTCGTGGAAATGTTGACGAACAATTTCGCGTGAAGAAACAAGCAAAGTTTCCTAAAAAATTCCCGGTTTGGCAAGCAATTTGCACTTGTGGGAAAAGGAGCAAATTTTGTGTTGGCCAAGGCTCTGTTGACTCGAAGATAAACATCGAGGAATGCTTGAAGAAGCGACTTTTACCATTTTTACGTGAGCACGATGTGTCAACAATCTTTTGGCCAGATTTAGCTTCATGCCATTACAGCAAGGCCACCAAGGAATGGAACGAAGCTAATGAGGTGGTTTTTGTCCCCAAAGAGGCCAATCCACCTAATTGCCCAGAACTCAGGCCAATCGAAAGATATTGGGCCCTGGTAAAAAGAGAATTGAAGAAGACTAAGAAATCAACGAAATCATTAGCGGAATTCAAGCAAAAGTGGAAGACAGCATCCCAGAAAGTGACTGAGAACACTATAAGAAGCATGATGGGAAGAATTCCAGAAAAAATCCATGAATTTTCTAAAAAATAGTTTTGGTTTTTTAATTGTAAAAACAGTTTTCATTAGAATTAGAAGATGATTCGAAAATGAGTTTGATTTTCGAAATCGGTCCAGTGGTTCAAAAGATATAAGCGTTGTTATGATAGCGAATTTATTCTCGTTCAGTCCTTATGTTCTGTGGGATCAACTTACTATGTGACTTCTCATGCTCATTTCGTTCGAGAACATGCAACAATTCCTCTTGAGAATATTGGTTCCGATCCAGTTTGCTATGCTATCCAAACAACTGACTTTCTCCCCTAAGACTTCATACATGTATTTGGCGTCGCTAGCAAGTGGCTTTCCTTCGTGTACCAGAGATATTGATACAATTTTTTCAGTATCGATAGGACATCCTTCGTCTTTTCCCACTTGCAGTTTTGTACGAAGCGAATTTTTTCTATCCGCATATTTATTGGGGCCCTGCGTGCTATAACAATATCGACTTGGTGTTTATTCAAGAAAAAAGATTATAGAATATTATATTCTAAAACTAGTTGCAGAATGGGCTCATTAGGCTCCTGTTCCAATACGAATGCATGACTGTTGGAATTGCATTCTGCAACGAGTATTAGACTATATTTTCTCTATTTCAGTCCAATTTTGTGAAATTGAATGAAAAATTCAAATTATAGGTCCTAGTGACTTTCATATTGTATCTTGGCAGTCGGTGTGAATGTTAGGAAATACGGAAATTGACATTTCCAAATTGACGTCTGCTGAAATTTAAAAGGATCGGAAGTCATTGCTGACAACCACAAAACGAAAAATGTAACTGAAAACGATGCTGTAATGAATTCTTTACAGCACTGTTTTTAGTACTGTAATGAACTAATTACGATACTGAAATAGAGAAACAATCTTAGGCAAAGGAAACAACATTACCTGGATATTTGACTCTCCACCAATTCATCCAGGAATTGTTCTTCGGGTAGTTCATCGGAAAAATCTACATTTTTAATCTCAATATCCTTGTTTGGTTGTTCCTGAAAATCAGCAGTTAAGTGTTAGGTTAGAAACCCTATGCATCTATACTCCATTCACTTTTATTTAATCACATAGGAGGTCATGGTTTCGTTTTCAGGAGTTGGTGCTCCTGATAAAAAGCACAGAACATATGATGAAAAGTCAGTGCGAGCACAGAAAATATCGTTAATGACAAAACGACGTTGCCAGTTTCTTTGTTTACATCAAAGTAAAAGTATCAAAGATATTCCACATTTTGTTAGGTTTACAAATTGTTCGCAGATTTTTGGTATTTAATCGATATTTGCAGGTGAGTTTTTCGTCGAATATTCAAGATTAACGTATGTTTATTGTTTTTAGCACCAGTTTGGAGCGTGAGGACGATTTTCAAGACCAGGACGAATGTTTACATTTCGAGGTTGAAGGGGTAGGTACACGGGAATTTCGTTGAAAAAGCTGTTATTTGGACAGATATCGCAGTAGATGGATCGGATGGATCCTCTTGAGGTCGATTAGGATGATATTTTTCAGGTTTTCCAAGAAATTTGGCGATATCTGAGCAGATTTGCAAAAGTTAGGTACCTCACTAATGAGGTGGAACTTAGACCTAATTCTCCTATAAGAAACGCCTTTCAAAGGTCGAGATGGTGAAAAATGTATTCTTTAGATGTTGTTTGAACAAACGCAGCCGAGTTTTATATCCCAACATTGATTTTAAGAAAGTTATCAACAAAATAAAATTGACATTATTCTTGATTCTTGTAATTACCCATCAATTCATCTTATATCTTTGGGTTGATTTTTTTTAATGAATTCTTGATTAGAATCAACAATTGATGTCGTCAAGTCTTGAACTTTCAGTTCAAGAGGATAATAAACATTAAATCTTCACAAGCATGCATATGAAAATTATGTGAAAGCAATGCAATTTTCTTCCATGGCGAAAAATAATATATGATCTCTTGTACCTTTCATGCAAATAACTAGAAAAGGAATCCTTTCTATCAATTCATATAAACGTTAATTATTTTCGTCCATCACATCTTTTCCAATTCATTCATTTTCCGAATAAATTCACATTCTGAGAAATACGCTAAGAATGTAGAAAGGGCAACATAGTGTTGACTTCGAATATAAAAATATTTTGAAAAACGTCATAACTTCGATACAGAGTGGAAGGTGTCAAATTTCCAAGGCCAGAGTTGTGATTTTATAATTGTGAATGGAGTATATTTCTGATGCATCTAGATCAAAATAATAACCAACTTTTGAGTACATCCGATGAGAAAACTACTTGATGATAAGTACATGAAGTCAGGAGCTTTTGCGCGCTCCTTGATCCATCTTATAGGTAGATTCGCATTTTAGAAAAATTTTGACAGCTATCTAAGAAATCTTTCATGATCAAGGAAATGTTATTACAGAAATATTTGTAGTTTTCATTTTCAACAAATCGCAAGCATTTTATGTGGTTCTGTTCGAGCGATCTGGATCAAATTTCGCATTTAGCTCAACTTCGTAATTCTATATCTAAATGCGAAATTGCATCTCGATCGAATCGGTAGTTTTGAAATTATCAAGGAAACAAAATTTAGAACGTCCGAATTTTACGGAACTTGACTACAGAATGCGCGTTACGGAATGCTTCCGAATCACTTCATCTCCGAATCTTGGATGTATACTCGACAGAAATTATTGAAATTTGGAATCTAACGTATTGGTGCATGCAAACCTATTAGGATTGATGAATTTATATTTTTGAGGGAAATCCATGAGAGTGATTGGAAAATTGAAGGAAAAAATTCTAATAATTAGATCATGTGTGACATCAAAGATAAAGAACTTTCTTCTTAAATTCTCTGATCATTAATTCAGAAGTATTCAGGAAATATGGGAAGATTTGGCAACACCACCAACCCTATAAAGAAATTGAAAGGAAATTGGAGTATAGTACGTGGAAATGGCTCCCATTTGAGAATTCTACCTGCACTGGATAACTTTTTTGAGTGTTTTAAAAATTGACCTCACAAAAAGAATTCGTCTCGAACAAGTTAACTTTCGAAATATTCCCGCCACAGCTCTTTTCACTTATACCATAAAGGTGGACCAAGAAAACAAAAGAAATCTTCAAGAATTCGAATTTTTTTAAACAATGTGTTCAAAAACATTTCATGAATAAAAACTGGAAGGTATAACAATTTTGATGGCAAGATACAAATTACACAATCGACCATCACAAAATTCCCGTGTCTGTAACTTCATTCTTCGAACATTTGCGGCATTATTTTAACGTTTCGAAAATTTCGTCGTCATATGGCTATCGAGTTTTGTATTTGGTGCGAATCTTAAACAAGCCTTGTCTTTTGCAATCATTTGATACACAAAAAATCGGCAGCCTACTTGATCAATAATTTCACAAACCTTAAAACGGTTACGAAAAATCATACCCTGTAATAAAAATGTAATCTGTAATTGGATACACTCTTATCTACAAATAAAAAACAGTATACATTGATAAAAGTATATTTGTCAGCATTTATAAGACAGAACAATGTTCTTGGAATTCAAATACCTATTAGGCTTTGATAAGTGAAAAATTCTCACCACCAGGATAGCTAATAATTAATAATAAACATGGTTACATATTCAACACAAAAATGGTCCCACTGAATCTTTGTTTAGTTGATTCAAAGATCCTCACAGGGCACTTGATGACAGGAGCATTTTGGATAGACGAGTATGGATCTAGTCATGGTGTCAAATATACATGAACTAGTCCATCGTCGCCTTTCTGAAACACTCAAGACGTACGATTCGGAAAAATTCGCGAAAGCATCTTTTCTCCAAGGGATCGATCTCCAAAAATCACTTTTAATGAGTGTGGATCTAGTCACTGGTTCAAATGTAAGCGAATTCTAGACCCAAACCCACTGAAAGGAACCCTTTCAGATCCCCAATTCTGGTAACAAAGACAACTTATTTAACCTTGTGCTGGACCCATCGCCAATTCGCAGAGTTTCAAATCGAAAATCCTTGTTTACACAATTTTCACCAAAACAACACCACGGAAACACAGAATAGATAAGTTGTAGATGCGTAGAATACTAGAATCGACAAAATGCCGATCATTATTCATTCAAATTTTGAATTTCTAAACGGCTTCTTGCCTTTTTAGTAGCGTCTTATGAACCAAAGTGAAGCGTCTTTAACAGATTTTTTAACAATGGCCGCCAAAGAAGGGAGAAATAGCAACAACCTTGAGAAGTTGAGAAAAGTTTCAAGTTGTTTGCGCAGATGTTCAATTGCGACATACGTCAATACTTCCGTCTCTTTTTATTCGACGCCGGTAAGAGGAAAGTGGCAATAAAAATATGAACGTACGTCTTTTACCACACCATCTGAAGGAATTTTAAGACAAAGGCAATAAGATGGTGGTCAAATTGTTTTATATGTAATTTTTCATATTTATAAGTGATATTTGGTGTACTTACATCTAGGCCCTGTGTTTTGTCTTCGCCGACGGACTGATTTACTTCGTCTAATTCGCTAAATTAAGTTAAGGAACATGAACATCAGTGGAAAAGAATGAATTTACCCATATCAGAAAGGATACTTTCTTTTTTCAACAGTTTTCCTCTGAGGAGTCTTTGGAAATGGTTTTTCTTTGTTCAATTTTTGTAATTCTTTCTTCTCCACCTTTTCTAATTTCTCTAAAGTAGGGCTGTCTGTACACATTGTTGAAGCTGCATAGGCACACCAAATGTTGCAAAATTCTTCAGGGTCCACTTCATATTTCTTGCACAAATCTTCACCTGAATTAAAGGGTTACGGTGTACAAATTCACTCATTTCGATTAAGGTTGTAACATACATTTCGTAAGAACTTTGGGTTCCAACTTCAAATTCATGAATTCGAAACAGGCCACGAGTTCATTCTTCAAATCCATTCCGAAAATTCGATTATAACTAAAATCAAGACGCACTTGATATTTGAATTTGTTGAAAATCCTCGATCTCTCAACTTCCAAACATTCGCGTTTACTTTTTTAATCTTGACGTTGAAAAACGCGGGAAATACGATTTAGAATCATAGAGCCCCATAATTTTTTTGAAACACCCGACCTACAGCACAGAACATATATATACCTATAGCCAGTCGTAAGCTATGAAATACTATGTGGCAACGCTGTTTTTTCGACGCTTCGTATTACCAGTCATTTCACCAAAGGTAATATCCAGTTTTCCCCAAAATTAAATGGATTTTAGCAGTTCTGGTCAAGATTCATGAGTAAAAGAAGGTAAAAGTTTGAATGTGACGTATCTCTGAGAAAATATCTTGATTTTCTGTGCGATATATCACATGACTGATCTGTCACATATGAAAATCTGTCAAAGTTATTATCAAATCGCTGCTTAATTTTACAAAGTCGTAGAAATCGAAAATTCAGTTTTCATCGAGACAGTTCGACTCAACAAGTGATACAATTACCCAATGTATATAATAAAAATTTCACACCCTATAAATTACTCCAGTGGGGGCTGAAATTAGAAAATGAGTGACAAAAATTCTGCCCAGCAAGGGGCTCAGCCCCTTGTCAAAATCGGACATTACATTTTGGGGCAAACCTTAGGAATTGGAACGTTCGGCAAAGTGAAAATCGGAGAGCACCAACTGACCAAACACAAGGTAGCAGTTAAAATTTTGAATCGTCAAAAGATCAAAAGTTTAGACGTGGTTGGTAAAATCAGAAGAGAGATTCAAAACTTGAAACTCTTCCGTCATCCGCACATTATAAAACTTTACCAGGTGATAAGTACCCCATCGGATATTTTCATGATAATGGAGTACGTATCAGGAGGTGAATTATTCGACTATATTGTTAAACACGGTAAGCTGAAGGAACAGGACGCTAGGAGATTTTTCCAACAAATAATATCCGGAGTCGACTATTGCCATCGTCACATGATCGTTCACCGAGATCTTAAACCTGAAAATTTGCTGTTAGATCATAACATGCATGTTAAAATAGCAGATTTCGGTTTGTCTAACATGATGATGGACGGGGAATTCTTGAGGACAAGTTGTGGCTCTCCGAACTATGCCGCTCCTGAGGTAATGTTGAGTAATTAGAATCGAATTACGGTCCAGTTGTTTTGGATTATGCATTAGTTTGAAATGGCTGTGATTGACCTTGAATTTTATGACTATCTGATATTTATTATACTGCATTCATCAACTGGATATAATGAGGTCGTTTCATTGAAGAATTTAGTATTCAGCTTTTCAGAATGTTCACTATCTTAGGATATGATTCATTTTGTTGGAACTTTCACTGCAAAAAAATAAAAATTCATTTTTATACACTGCGCAAAAAAATTAACGCACATTCTGAAAATCTCAATTTTGATGAAAGTTAACTCTACATTGACTTTATAACTTATTTTTTATGTTCTCTCGGGAAGGTTTTGAACGAAACAAGACACATTAAATGGAAGAAAAATTCAGGATTTCACCGAATCTTATGTGAAAGAAGAGAAATGAACAATTTTCAAAATACTGAAATGCTGATAAGTGATTTAATACTTGGTATTTCCACCCCTTGCGTTAATTACAGCTCGGCAACGACTGTTCATACTAAAAATGAGTGATCTTAAAATGTTCTGATCTAATCCTTCCCAGATTTCTCCGAGTT
The DNA here is from genome assembly GCA_951802165.1 of Adalia decempunctata. Classification (NCBI taxonomy): domain Eukaryota; kingdom Metazoa; phylum Arthropoda; class Insecta; order Coleoptera; family Coccinellidae; genus Adalia; species Adalia decempunctata. The sequence goes on from OX637705.1 coordinate 977,729, forward strand.
GGATTCCTAAGTCATTAAGAGTAGCTGGATGATTTTCTGAACTTCTCAGCCTTCTTGTGAGGTTGTCCCAAACCTGCTCAATCGGATTGAGATCTGGACTTCTTGCTGGCCATTCCATTCGAGAGACTGCAACCTCTTCAAGGTACTCCTGAACGATGCGCGCGCGATGGGGTCTGGCATTATCGTCCATAAAAATGAAATTTTCACCAATGTATGGGGCAAATGGCACTACATGCTCTTCAAGAATGTTCCTTATATACTTATCAGCATTCATAGCTCCATTATCAACGACCACTAGGTCTGTGAGAGCAGTCAAAGATATTCCACTAATACCATAATCGATCCTCCCCCGAAACCAGTAGTATTTAGGAAATTGCACTGAGCATATCTTTCATGTGGACGTCTGTATACAAGGGAACGTCGATCACAATGGTAGAGGCAGAATCTAGACTCATCTGTGAAGAGAACTCTTTCCCAATCGGCCTCTTCCCAATGGATATGCTCTCTCGCAAAATCCAAACGCGCCCTTCGATGGGCTGGGGTAAGAGCTGGGCCTCTTGCCGCGACACGAGGCCTTAAATCATATTCTCTGAGGCGATTTTTTATTGTCTGAGTGCTAATTTGCACCTCATGAATTTGCACAAGCTGATTTTGAAGGAGGCGAGCGGTTGCAAACCGTTGTCTCATCGAAGAAACTCTCAAGTAACGTTCTTGAATGGCAGTTGTTATCCGTGGTCTACCCTGTCCTGTTCTTCGGACATTCATACCTGTCTCCCTGAATCGCTGCAACATTCTGGACACACTTGTATGGGAAACTCCAAACCTTTCTGCAATTCTTGTGTATGTCCACCCTTCTTCTCGCAAAACTACCGCTTGGGCACATTCCTCTTGGGTCAAATTGAGTGTTTCGCGTTGCATAGAGATTGAGTGTAGAAAATCAAATGAAAGAAAAACTATTGATCACTAGAATTGATCGAGAACAACTGATTTCAGAATGGGGCCAATACATTCAAAATCTGATAATATCATCTTTTTTTATTCCTGCTGGGAGAAAACATCTGTATTGAAGAAAAACGTTGAAAGTGGATAACATATGCATGCATAATTCTGATAAAAATAATTATCATTGAGAACACCTTCGGTTGTAGAATAAATTCGAGATTTCCATAATGTGCGTTAATTTTTTTGCGTAGTGTATAATCATTTTTGTAGATTGGAAAATCTTGGCGTTTTCAATTTTAAATGGAGCTTTCAAATTACTTTGAAGTTAAATTCCTCAATTTTTTTCTTTTCTTTTTCGTTGAATGCAATAATTTGAGCAATTTATAAGTTTATAGCATTGATGTACTGGTATAATTGATTTAATCTTATAGGTAATTTCTGGCAAGCTTTATGCCGGTCCAGAAGTTGACATTTGGTCTTGCGGTGTCATTTTGTACGCATTACTTTGTGGTACCCTTCCGTTCGACGATGAATACGTGCCATATCTTTTCCGTAAGATCAAATCGGGGATATTCCCCATACCGGAATACTTGAACCAGTCCGTCGTCAGTTTGCTGTGTCAGATGTTGCAAATCGACCCGATGAAGAGGGCGACGATCGAGGACATCAAAAAGCACGAATGGTTCCAGAAAGAGTGCCCGGCTTATCTCTTTCCTTCTCCAGTCGAACAGGATTCTTCCGTCATCGACACAGATGCCATAAACGAGGTAGGTTGGAAAGGACCTCGCACTTTTTCTATGGCAAATGGCGTTCCGTCAAATTTTCTAAAATTTTGGTGTAATGTAGTACTCGACCTACTGATCAAAAGTGTCCATGGCTCCAACTCAATCCTATGACTAGTTTTTGAGATACAGGGCGTTGAAGTTGAGAATTACCCACTTTTACTACGCCCGTATCTCGGAACAGAATCGAATGAACTTCAATTTTTCTAAAGAAACATTTCATTACATCCCCAGGGAGCAACCATATTGAGGAATATGACCGAAAATCGTTACGAATACAGGGTTATCCATAATTGAATGCATGCCTGATTTCGAAAGTATAAAATATGTCAGTTTCAGAGCGAGAACGTTCACAAAATGAACTATTACACTAGATATATTGTTGTTACATCGAAAACGTCTGAAATACCCAGAATTTATACTGGGTGATCCATTATTATAGAAACTATTCTCAAGGAGGGTTAAATGGACACCCTGTATTTATGGGTTGATTCAAGGTGTTTGTTTAATTTTTTTAGAACATATCATCATGGACTTCAAAGAATACAGGGTGATTCAGTCATAAAATGAACTTCGAATCTCACGAAAATACCCAAAAACCACCTTTTTTTTCATCACCCTGTATTTCAAGATTAACTCCGATGAGGTGGGAATTTTCTTTCACCATTGTACTTGATATAAAAACATCAATACGACCGAGAGTTTTTATCCACTTCCTATGAGCAGTTTTTTTTTTTTAAGTAATATGAAAATTATTTATTTATGTTATTCTATTCTTATTCCAGCATAACAAAAAATCTGGTCATAGTAAGTGGATAAAAACTCTCAGCCGTATTGATGTTTTTATATCAAGTACAGTGGTGAAAGAAAACTCCCACCTCGTCGGAGTTAATCTTGAAATACAGGGTGATGAAAAAAAAGGTGGTTTTTGGGTATTTTCGTGAGGTTCAAAGTTCATTTCATGACTGAATCACCCTGTATTCTTTGAAGTCCATGATAATATGTTCTAAAAAAATTAAACAAACACCTTGAATCAACCCATAAATACAGGGTGTCCATTTAACCCTCCTTGAGAATAGTTTCTATAATAATGGATCACCCAGTATGAATTCTGGGTATTTCAGACTTTCTCGATGTAACAACAACATATCTAGTGTAATAGTTCATTTTGTGAACGGTCTCGCTCTGAAACTGACATATTTTATACTTTCAAAATCGGGCATGCATTCAATTATGGATGACCCTGTATTCGTAACGATTTTCGGTCATATTCCTCTATATGGTTGCTCCCTGGGGATGTAATGAAATGTTTCTTGAGAAAAATTGAAGTTCATTCGATTCTGTTCCGAGATACGGGCGTAGTGAAAGTGGGTAATTCTCAACTTCAACGCCCTGTATCTCGAAAACTAGTCATAGGATTGAGTTGGGGCCATGGACACTTTTGATCAGAAGGTCGAGTACTACATTATACCAAAATTTTGGAAAATTTGACGGAACGCCATTTGCCATAGAAAAAGTGCGGGGTCCTTTATAATTTTGTACCCCGAACGAACAATCAATTGAATGGATCCCCGTTTTAGGTTTGCGAGAAATTCGGGGTGAAGGAAAAGGAGGTGCACAACGCCCTGCTCAGCGGGGACCCCCACGATCAACTCGCCATAGCTTATCACTTGATCATCGACAATAAACGTATCGCTGACGAGGCCGCGAAAGCGGAAATCAAAGACTTCTACGTGGCGGGTAGTCCGCCTCCGGTCAGCATGAGTCCGACTCCGGTCGTCAGCGACGGAATGTCCAGCCCCTTGAAGCCTCACCCGGAAAGGATAGCCCCTCTCCGAGACAGGGTCATCGCCTCGAATCATGCTGCTTCTGGAGAAAGAGGGAGAGGTAATGGACACAAACTTATCGATTATGAGGAAAGAGCGTATACTCCATTCACAATTATAAAATCACAACTCTGGCCTTGGAAATTTGACACATTCCACTCTGTATCGAAGTTATGACGTTTTTCAAAATATTTTTATGTTGCAAGTCAACACTATGTTGTCCTTTCTACATTCTTAGCGTATTTCTCAGAATGTGAATTTATTCGGAAAATGAATGAATTGAAAAAGATGTGATGGACGAAAATAATTAACGTTTATATGAATTGATAGAAAGGATTCCTTTTCTAGTTATTTGCATGAAAAGTCAAAGAGATCACTGTTGAAATATATTATTTTTCGCCATGGAAAAAAATTGCATTGCTTTCACATGCTTGTGAAGATTTAATGTTTATTATCCTCTTGAACGGAAAGTTCAAGACTTGACGACATCAATTGTTGAATCAAGAATAATGGAACATTATATCCCTCTATTGGAATCCAAATAGTTGAAGGGAGTTCCGATGCAAGAGGAACTTTTTCTTGGAACATAACCTTAATAGCTAACTTAATAAAAATAAGAATAGAAGATATACATTTCATTTATTTGATCTTATGAACAAGGAGTGAAATATTCTGACTGTATAGTAATTTATTAGTTTAAAAAATATTCATACATTACAACCACAGTAGGTTTGTACAAATAATATGGAACAGGTCAAACATATGCTTCACATTTATCATTCACCTGTTCTTAAATAAGACACAAACTCCTCCACATTATAGGGCCCTCACAGCATTAAAAGCTTGTGTCTCTTTTGAAAGAAGTAGCACTAGATATAATATATTCTTTCGATTAAGAGCAAATACCTACCGTTGAATGTTACATACACAAATTCCTTCAAAATGGGCTTATACGAAGTGGTTCTTTTTCTGAAACGTAAAAACGATCAACAATAATCATTTAGAGACCGATGATGGCCATCCAAAACACGTTTACTTACGAAAATCGTGCAATTTCGTTCTGCAAGTTCTTTCCTCATAATTCCTCGAAAATCGTACCTGAACCATATTTTCCGGTCGCTTTCGTGAGAAGATCGTATAAGGAAGCCTTTTTTGTCCATTTACACATTCCAAATAAATTTTGAGCACCAAAAACGATACCGAAACTAACCAAACTTCTAGGGGACCGGAATTTCGTTTGAAATCTCTCCAAACGGCCAGATACAAAAACTTCGTTATCAAGTGTAAAAAAGGCGATTAGTACTTACTTTTGCTTTATTTATGCTTATAAATCGATTTTTGGTCCAATTCAAATTTGCCATTTGTACCCATGCCAAAATATCTTTGATACTTTTACTTTAATGTGAACAAAGAAACTGACAACGCCGTTTTGTCATTAACGATATTCTATGTACGCGCACAGATTTTTTATCAGGGGCACCAACTCCTGAAAACGAAACCATGACCTCCTATGTGATTAAACAAAAGTGAATGGAGTATACAAGAGATCACTGTTGAAATATATTATTTTTCGCCATGGAAGAAAATTGCATTACTTTCACATAATTTTCATATACATGCTTGTGAAGATTTAATGGTTATTATCCTCTTGAACTGAAAGTTCAAGACTTACGACATCAATTGTTGATTCTAATGAACAATTCATTTAAAAAAAATCAACCCAAAGATATAAGATGAATTGATGGGTAATTACGAGAATCAAGAATAATGTCAATTTTATTTTGTTGATAACTTTCTTAAAATCAATGTTGGTATATAAAACTCGGCTGCGTTTGTTCAAACAACATCTAAAGAATACATTTTTCACCATCTCGACCTTTGAAAGGCGTTTCTTATAGGAGAATTAGGTCTAAGTTCCACCTCATTAGTGAGGTACCTAACTTTTGCAAATCTGCTCAGATATCGCCAAATTTCTTGGAAAACCTGAAAAATATCATCCTAATCAACCTCTCGAGGCTCCATCCGATCCATCTACTGCGATATCTGTCCAAATAACAGCTTTTTCAACGAAATTCCCGTGTACCCCTTCAACCTCGAAATGTAAACATTCGTCCTGGTCTTGAAAATCGTCCTCACGCTCCAAACTGGAGCTAAAAACAATAAATATACGTTAATCTTGGATATTCGACGAAAAACTCACCTGCAAATATCGATTAAATACCAAAAATCTGCGAACAATTTGTAAACCTAACAAAATGTGGAATATCTTTGATAATTTTACTTTGATGTAAACAAAGAAACTGGCAACGTCGTTTTGTCATTAACGATATTTTCTGTGCGCGCACTGACTTTTTATCATATGTTCTGTGCTTTTCATCAGTTTCACCAACTCCTGAAAACGAAACCATGACCTCCTATGTGATTAAATAAAAGTGAATAGAGTATACTCCATTCACTTTTATAAAGTATCTTGGTGGGCCATGGTTTAGGTTTATCAAGTTCTTTTACTTAAAACGGACGCTGGTTGGCAATCGTGAAAATCAAGCGACATTGCCAAGTCTACTTTCTATTTACTCTTTTTCAACTTTGTGAATGGAGTTAGTTCTTATAAGGTTTATCCTGTGACACAAGATTCGTAGTACCACTACATTTTCATACTGGAGTATTTCAAGTTGCGCAAAGAGGTATTTAATTGTCGTCTGTAGGCTTATTTCTTGAGAATTTTGAAAAGTGTGGATTTCCATACGTCCGTCTGTTCTGTTCTTCTAAAAGTTTTTCTGTCGGGTTGATAAACTATCACAAAGTAACGGACTATTCTGTCCATTATTTTTCAGTAAAATTTTCAACACTCGGTTCTTGATTTCCGTACAAGAAAATAGCATAACTGAATCTTCCAATCATGTTTTATTATAATATTTCCAGTATTAACAGAAAAAAAGTTTCTTCAATATTCGTCAGATCTTTGAAATTATTGAATTCACATAATATTTCCTCAAATTCATTGTTTTCCCAAAGTAAATAAACATTTTGTTAAATACGTAATTTCTACGATTTATATGTAGAAACGGCAACGTTGCGTTCATATCTGACAGAAGAATGACTATAACCTAACATTTTCAAAATATACGCGGTGAAATGTGTCAGAATTCCAGGGCCTCCCGGGCTACTTTATGAAGGTGAATGGAGTATATATTTGCACGAATTTTCGTTTTTTCGTATTCGATTCATTATTTCAAGAATAATAAACTTTGGTTGGCAGCCCTTCATGACAGTTGAGGGTTGTCAGTGTCAAAAAGGGAACATTGAAAATTCTAAAAACTCTGTGGTTGTTGTCAAGAACAAATTTTGTGGCCTCGAAGTTTATTTTTGTAGATCCTGGTACATCGAAAAGTGCCTTGAGCTATGGTGATTGGTGGGGTCATTTCTAAAAGAATTGACTGCCGCATGTTGCAGGTGCCGCAGTCAAGAAAGCAAAGTGGCATTTGGGTATACGTTCACAAAGCAAGCCGAGTGACATCATGATGGAGGTTTATAGGGCGATGAAAGCGTTGAATTACGAGTGGAAAGTGATCAACCCTTACCACGTTCGTGTGAGGCACAAGAACGTCCTTCACGATAAATACGTACTTATGTCTCTCCAGCTCTATCAGGTAAAGATCAGTTGGAAGGTTTTAACGATTTTGGTCAATTTCGAATTCTTCCGGCAGGTCGATTATAAAAGTTACCTGTTGGATTTCAAGAGTTTGAGCACCGAGGAGGTGGAGACGAATCCGATGAACACTGCTGCCATGCTGGGATCCGTCCCAACGCCGCTGCAAAGTAGCACCCAATCTCTCTCTAACAAGAACAGCGGTCATCATACCATGGAGTTCTTCGAGATGTGTGCCGCCTTGATCATACAGTTGGCTCGTTAATAAAGGCTTAGGAGCGTTGTTTTTTCTATAAATATATGTTTATCTAGTCTTCTAGGGTTTGGAAACTTGTTATATCGACAATCGGGGAAGGTAAGTTTTCCAGAAAGTTTTGGTTTATTTCGGTGGAGTTGTTCTGCGAAACGAGCTTTATCTAAATTTTATGTTGGTGTCTGTTCATATTTTACGCATTATTCTTTCAAAGTTTTATTGTTTCTGAATGTTGAAGACTTTGTACAGAATTATTCTCTTATTGTATATTTCTCCAATGATTTCCAATAAACGCGATGATTATTGGTAAGGCATGTGTTGTTATTTCAGAATTTCCAGGATACATCTTTTGAAACTGGCGCAAAACGTTCTCAAACGTCAAACTATGATATCTGTCTGGTGTCAAAATGCAACTAAGTTGAATGGAAAACTTTCTTTTTGCTTGAATGATAACGAATTGTTCGACTTCACATATCACCTCACATTTTAAAAATAAAAAATAAATTAAAATCAATTTTAATTACTTTGAAAGTCGACCACGGTATCGTTCATACAGATGTTCTGTGATCTGGCTTAAAAATGATATTCTGTGAAACTTAACCTCGATGATTTTAGACATGATCATAGATGTCAAATATTCTATGCCTATGGCAAGTTCAACAAAAATTTCATTATTTTTTCTTGAAAATTGTTGCTTCTTTGGGAACGAATGGAGCCTGAGCCATATTGCCCCGATTTTAAATTCTGTCAGATGCTGTGGAAAGTATTTAACAATGTAACATTCCAAGTTTGTAAATCCTAAGAACATTATGAAAAAGAGAAAAGGGGCAACCCTGCTCTGAAGAGCTGAGGGTAGAATTACGTTAAAGGGGGGTTTATACTTAAATTTTTGGCTTGTGATGTGATAGTCTAGATTGGTAGAACTCTATGTTATGTCGTAGTAATTCAGATTCGTAATAATTCAGATTAGTGAAATATGGGATGGGAAATAATGAGGTGAAATAGATAAATAATACACTAGATCGGACATAAAGGTGGAACAAGAGCCTTTATTCGTCCAGCGCCATAGTTCGAAGAACCACAGCTATATGAAGGAAAAACGAACGAGAATCAATTGAAACTCAAAGCAAAAAACCTTCTAACATTACAGATGAGACGTTTACAATCCATAGAACAATTATTAATAAGACGGACACTGATGATATGTACAATATGGAGCTTCCTATACTCCGGTAAGGTTATTACTGGCACAATTGTGATAAAAAGCAGAATCCAATACATCCAAAGTTATCCAAAGGTTATAGGCATATAGAGTGTGTCACCTGATTATTAATGAAATTCATAAACAGTATCCTTGTAGTTCCTAGTGTGAGAATCCTTCCTTCCAAGTGTTATGTGTGAGATCCTAACAGTCGCGTTGGTTTGGAAGTGACGATAAACTCTTTATATTTCCTGTTAACTGATGAACGGTGGAACCAGATCGAAGCAATCCTTCACTTGCCTGGCTCGCCATGGCCCGAAGACGAGGCTATGTTTACTGGGGACGTTCGTTATAGAACTCCCAGAGGAATTCTCACTGCCACTGTTGTGAGGGATGTTTTCCTTGGCAAAGACGATATAAACAGTTTATCCTAGGCTTCCAAACCAATGATTATTGTACGTAAAATATTATAATAAAAGCAACAACTCCAAATGCCTATACCATAGTGTCGAGTGAATAGTTAAATGTGCAGTAGGCCTCACGAACAGAATAAGAATATTCCAAATGGGTTGGTAGCAGAACCGAGTTCCACAATATTCAATAGAAATGCAATAATAAAATAGAACAAGCTTACATGAGATTAAATCCTGTGAAATGAAACAGAGTTATTTAAAAGGAGATCGAGTACATACCAGATAACAAAGAAGCGTCTTTAAAATATACTAAAATGGCGGATTCCTAGAAGAGGAACTCCATTTCAAAGGAACACTATTGTGAACCAGAATGAAAATGAAAACAACTAGCAGCCCAGTGAAAGTGAAGTAAAAGAGAGCCCTTTCAGTCGTTTCGGAGGTTAGTTTTTCTTCCACAGAATCGTATTTCTTCGATGGTCACAGAAGAACTAGTTTTTTTCTTGGTGGATCTTCGATATAATTAAAATCTCCTATTTATAAAAATGCGAATTGCCTAGAGTATTGATTGAAGTCTTACTAATATTCATCATTCATAGAATTTTAAAATAATATCAAATAAGTTCATTCAACGTAGTTCCACGTTTCGACAATAGACGTTGCAAAGTTGGAAGCCATGGAGTAGTCTGGCAATGGTGCATTTTATTTTATTGCAGGGTAGGAAATTCAGATATGTTACAACAACAATCAAAAAGTGCGAAAAAACTATTTATTCTTTCTCCTTTCGGCTAACATTTCTAAAACTTTCGGTAACTGTTCCAATAACTCTTCTTCCGAAGCGGCGAAATTGCTTTCCACCCAGCAAGCCTTCAATTCGTACAGCACGACGCCCATGAACTTGCCGCTCTGTACCCCTTTTTCCTTCAACACCGAACCGGTTATGGGAAACCTTGGCGCGGTCCAAGCCTCGAATTCTTCCAGTTGAGGAAAGTTATTGTATTTGAGCACTTCGATAATCCACGCTTTAGCGTCGGATTGCTTTGATTTACTCATAACGAGTAACTGTTTGTAAGGTAACAACGGATCGTTGTTTGGTTTCGGATCTCGGTTATCGACGATGAAAAATGCCAAGTCTCTTTCGAAGGCTGAAAGTTTGAGTCGGAGGTGCAGTTTGGCAACGTCGTCTGCTGTTGATAGTAGGGAAGATAATAAGGTGATTGCATTCATTTTCTGGTGGCCGCTTCTTTTCCAAACCTCTTTCAATTCCTCGATATTAGGATTATCTGGAAGGCCTGAAAGCAATTTCACCTTATTTCCCATAAGAGGAGCTCTACAGGGTCTTTCACGAGGAACCTCACCCATATTTATACGGGAAACTACTGAACGTATTTTCATGAAATTCAGCACTTATAAGTATTTCACGATGCTGATGAAATCTAAAATATTTTCAAGGCATGAGCACCTCCGGTTTTTCCGGCAATGACGTCAACTTCCGTTTTTCAAATTAGAACACCATTTTTTTATTGCAGAAATAGATTCCTTAGAAAATTTAAAGTTATTTTGATGTAACATTTTTCAGTTTTGGTTGGAAAATTCTCTCTGAGCGGGAAAATTCGAAAAAAAAATCGAAAATGGAGCTCCGCTGAAACAAGAATAACTTCGGGGTTTTTGGATGGAAAATTTTCATTTTTGGGATTTTTCAAGATGTAAGATTGATGTATCCACTTTGAAAATCGAAATCGCGATTCATGATACAGGGGGTGAAAAAATCGCTTCCAAAGTTAGGGATGACAAAATCGTGCAAAATCATTTTTTTCAAATTAGAACCCCATTTTTTTATGGCAGATATTGAATCTACGTTAAAAAATAATGTGAGTGTATGCATCACACCCTTGCCCTAAAATGGATATTTTCTGAGTTATTCACAAAAAACTGTTTTTCGTCTTGAATTTTCAGCTATTTCTTTTCCCTTCACGCCAAAAAGATGAAATTTTCAGGAACTGTTACTTAAACCATGTTTTAGATTTTACTACTCTAATATGCAAGAGAAAAAAGTTACAGGTTGTTCCTAGATAGATGGCGAATTTGGATTCGAATTTGTATCGGAAACCTCTTTATTTCAACTAATCGGCCATCGGTTTTCTCTCCAGTGATAAATAAATAATTCCTTATGAACCCATATGCAAAAACTTACCATGTTTTACATTCTTTTTTTTTAATGATAGATATTATTAATTACATCTGCCAAATTCCTCTTTATTCAGTAGCATGTAATTAATGATATCTATCATTAAAAAAAAAGAATGTAAAACATGGTAAGTTTTTGCATATGATTCATAAGGAATTATTTATTTATCACTGGAGAGAAAACCGATGGCCGATTAGTTGAAATAAAGAGGTTTCCGATACAAATTCGAATCCAAATTCGCCATCTATTTAGGAACAACCTGTAACTTTTTTCTCTTGCATATTAGGGTAGTAAAATCTAAAACATGGTTTGTGTAACAGTTCCTGAAAATTTCATCTTTTTGGCGTGAAGGGAAAAGAAATAGCTGAAAATTCAAGACGAAAAACAGTTTTTTGTGAATAACTCAGAAAATATCCACTTTAGGGCAAGGGTGTGGTGCATACACTCACATTATTTTTTAACGTAGATTCAATATCTGCCATAAAAAAATGGGGTTCTAATTTGAAAATAATGATTTTTCACGATTTTGTCATCCCCAACTTTGAAAGCGATTTTTTCACCTCCTGTATCATGAATCGCGATTTCGATTTTTAAAGTGGATACATCAATCTTACATCTTGAAAAATCCCAAAAATGAAAATTTTCCATCCAAAAACCTCGAAGTTATTCTTGTTTCAGCGGAGCTCTATTTTCGATTTTTTTTTCGAATTTTCCCGCTCAGAGAGAATTTTCCAATCAAAACTGAAGAATGTTACATCAAAATAACTTGAAATTTTCTAAGGAATCTATTTCTGCAATAAAAAAATGGTGTTCTAATTTGAAAAACGGAAGTTGACGTCATTTCCGGAAAAACCGGAGGTGCTCATGCCTTGAAAATATTTTAGATTTCATCAGCATCGTGAAATACTTATAAGTGCTGAATTTCATGAAAATACGTTCAGTAGTTTCCCGTATAAATATGGGTGAGGTCCCTCGTGAAAGACCCTGTATAGTGAATTTAAATTATACCTATGTAAGATGCTAAACCACATTCAATAATTTTCAACATTAAATCTCCAGCAAAATTTCCCTCCAAAATTTTCTTCAATTCCATCCAAATCCTCTCTCCTGATATATTTCCAAGGCCTTGCGCATTTTCTTTTATAGATTTCAGCGTCAATTCCTCATGTTTGTTAGGTTCTTCCGCTATTCTCCCATAAAACCTTGAAAAATAGAAAATCTATGCAAGTGTAGAAGGGCAAACACTTACTGTGGAATGAAACATGACAATTTTTGGCTGAGACATTCTTGAATTAGTAAGAAAGCACTAAAATGGTTCTCACCTAAAATATCTCAAAATTCTAAGATAATCTTCTCGAATCCTTGTAGTGGCGTCCCCAACAAAAGCTACCCTACGATTTTTTATATCTTCATATCCAAAAAAATAGTCGAATACAGTTCCATCCACACCTAAGGAAGACCACTGTAATAAATTACAAAAACACGTTTCTAGAAAATACCTAAAAACATAGAATTTATTGTTAAATCTCTCCTGAAGGAATCAAGCATCCAGTCGGTTGTGAATTGAACCTCTGCATGTCTGCCGTCTGTTAGTACGTCTATTCTTAAGGTAGTTACTTCGAAATTTTCCTTATCGTTTATTCTTGGAGTGATTGTTCCATGTTTTTCCCCTTTCGTGTTGATCATTCTTATATTTTCGATCGTGAACATTTCTTTCATTTGGTCGGGAGTGGCAACTGTGGCAAAATCGATATCCTTTGGTGTTTTACCCATCAGGAGATCTCTAACGGCTCCTCCTGCCATTCTGATCTCATATCCATATTCTTTGAATAAAGAAATAAGAGATCGCAATTCTTCACTGAACAGCGAGTTAAATTCAGGAGAATCCAATTTCATTATTACCGGGTTAGACCGGCTTTTTGGGAGAGCCATTTTCCGTACGTAATTCAGATATTCCAAGTTTTTAGGAGATACCTAGAACTGAATTTTGCTTGGAGAAATTGGAAAAATCGACATGCCATTCTTACGTTTGATGAAAATCTTCTGCTTGTAGAGAATAAATACTTTGCAAATCCTCTTATCAACATTTTTTAGCAGTTCATGATACTTGAGAAAATTTGTTGACAATTTTGTAGAAAATGTTTGAGTTATGTTGAGGTTAGGTCAATTAACCCCAATATTCTTAAACCACAGAACAGATAAAAGTTGAGGCCGGAATTTATGTATTCGCTGTGAACTTATCATGACGCATACATGGATTCCAACCCTTAAGGCCTCTTGCAACGACAGAGAATTCTCGCGAGAATTTTCTGTCAAATTCACTGACCGAGAATTCTCTACCGATGCATACGATGGAACAATGGAATTCCACAGAGAATTCTACCGAAAGTAGTATGCAACGGCAGAGAATTTTCGGTCAGTGAATTTGACAGAAAATTCTCGCGAGAATTAGGGAATCCAACGACCTGTCAAATATTTTTTTGAGGTTAGCTGGTGGTCAAACAAACCAAGTTTAGCTTTGTTCATGTAGACATTAAAACCGTTTATTTGCTTGAAAAATTGTTTTATGTGGAAATTTTTTCGATATTTCTAGTCAATCTTACTCTTAGGAATATCAGACCAGTGAAAATTATTTAAATTAAGTGCATTTTCAATAAAAAATGCCATAAATGTGTGCCAAAGTTGGATGTACAAGTCTTTCAAATTATGAGGATTTTCTTGAATATTTTGGAACACCCAGTGTGTGTAACTTGGTGTATTATATACATATTAAGTGACTTATCAGGAAACAAAAGGAAATTGGGTCAGCAGTCATCAAGACTTGACAATATCGAAGATAAGTGAATGTGTCTTCGTAGACACTGAAATAAGCAGTATTCAGTTCATGTAAAATGTAAAACTGATGAATATTGAAATTTATATCATATAAAAGGATAAAGAAGTTACAGGGACAGAGCTCTGATTAATATTCCTTCTCCAATACTTTCTCTTCAATCTCTTCGGGCTCCCAATACTAAAAGTTGTAATCATATGATTGAGTGAAATTTTCTTCGTCAGTGATACTTCAGGATACTTTTTGATATTAGAAATCATAAAAACTCACTCTTTCACTCATGAAATGCATATAAGATAATAAAATTCCTCATATTTACTGCAAGCCAGCGACCTGTCAGAAAATTTATAGGTTATCTGGAGGCAGGGCGCCACGTGGTTTGGATTGCCTAATTCTCTGTCGTTGCAAGAGGCCTTTATCAAAGAGTAGGAACCACAGAACCAACTTGTAGATTTTATGTTCTGTGGTTATCGACAAGTGACACTTGGCATAGAAAAATAAGATAGATGTCAAATTGACATCGAGGATCGAGACCTTAAAAAATTTAGGAAAACAATTAATAAATATGAGTATTACGGAGGAAACTTATTTGCCCACGGAGGAAGAACTCACGGTTCAAGAAGTAAATCTATCGGGGCCTGTTCTGAAGGCGTCTGCTTTTCACTATGGCTTGGCTTGTTTGAAGGAGAATAATGTATGGTTAAAATGTTATCTAATCATTAAACTGGTTGATCTGTTCTCATTTCAGGAGTATATGCTTTGTAGAAATGAACTCAAAGACCCAAGGGCTTGTATAAATGAGGGAAAGGCAGTTACCAACTGTGCTTTGAATTTTTTCCGTCAAGTCAAGAAATCTTGTGCTGAAGAGTTCCACCAATATTATACTTGCATTGACAAGTCTACTTCAAATCAGTCTTACAGTCCGTGAGTATAAGTTTTCATTTGAGTGTTGTAAATCGATTATTATCGAATATTTTGCAGATGCCGTAAAACTCAAGCTGTTTTTGATACTTGTATGAAGGATAATCTTAATTTAGAAAGGGCTCCTTTCGATTATTTTGCGAGGGTGCATGTCCATAAGACAGATAGACCCAGACCACCAGTGGATCCTATTCCCCACTATCCCGATACTCCTGTGGCTTTACCCCCAGATGCACCGAAACCTCCTGCCAAATACGGAGCACGTTATATGGGTTTCTGGTGAAAATCCAAATTTTTATTATTGATTGAATGTAGTAAGATGTACATTGAGGATTTAAAGTAAATAATTACCATTGTTCATATTTATTTTTGAGAATCAATATCAATGGAAAGGAAAGAAAAATCGGTCCAATAGTTTTGGTGGATTTTGAAATTTTACTTGTCCAATATTTCAAATACTACTTATCTGATATCTTCGAAATAAGTTGAATAATATCGACTCCTAAATACGTTCAAAATTTGGTGGCGATCGTCAAATTAGAAGATACAAAATTGTTGAAAAAGAATTCCATGAAATGAAAACGAATAAATAATAATCAAATCACAGAACCTAACCTATCGTTCCCACCATAGAACAGAGTATGCACGTCCGCCACCTTGGAGCGCTTGAAAAGAAAAATGGTACAAAAAATCGTTAAAAAATAGGATTTGGGTATAGTTCCTGAGATTTTTCATCAAACTAATTGTTATTTTTAGATATTAACAAAGAGGTATTCCTCTGCACGACCTAATTTTTTATAAAATTTCAGTTGGCACAATTGTCCGTAAAAAAATAAAATACACCAATAAATTTTCAAGTGCGTAAATAAAGTTTTTTTGTATTTTCGGTGATGTTCATTGTATTTTGGATTTGTTCATCAGAGTGATTTGTCTCGTCTAGTATTAGTTTATAATTGCCAATTTTCATAAAGGTTGGCTAATAGTCTTTTATTGATTGTGATCATACATGAGTCATTAGTTAGCCGACTGAACTAGATATTTTCCAGATTTAAATTATCCGATAATGTCATCTGGCCGGGATTTTAGGATACCGGAAGGCCCCCAGTCTATGCCCGCTATGGAATCAGAAGATGAAGAATCTTTTGTTGTCCTCGGTCAATCTTTAATGCCTGATGTTGATCTATCTTTTAACAACTTGACATTGGAAGGTAGTAAGAGTTTAGACGAAGGAAAAAAGTTGATGAGTATGGCGTTGTCCCAATTAGAGATGTCTACCATGAGTAAAGGACCTGAATTAGCTCAGGTATCCTTAAAAGTTTTCACAAGAAAGTTTCACGAGATTGTGTAAATTTATGTTTTTTTTATAGATGAAAAGTTCAAAAGATGTTTGTGTTAGTTTGCCTTCAATTTCGAACAGTGCGTCTCCTGCAGATATTCAGGAGAAAATCGAGATGCTTATCGACGAAAATGTCAAACTTCGAGGTGGGTGAACTGGTCCATTTTCATATTATTTTCAGCTTCAATTTTGTTCTAATTTTTAGACATAATTCTGAAAAATAATGCGGCAATGGAATTACAGCATAAAAAAATTGTTGATTGGAAAGAGGAGGTCCATAAAACTCATCAGTTACACAAACAAAAATTTGCTGAAGCTAAAAATTACATAACGAATGTGAGTACTTAATTCGCAATCGACTTTTAGTTTATTCGTGTAATTTCCAGTTGGCGCAAGAGAAAACTAACTTGAATCACGAACTTGAGAAAAACAAGGAAATCAGGAGAGTGCAGGAGACGGAATTATTCGTCCTAAAAGAAGAACTAAAGAAGAATTCGAAACAGGTCAATCTTCAAATCGAAGATGGTTCTCCGTCTATTGGTGAAAGAGAAAAGAATTCCGCCGAAATGGATGCCTTGAAGAAGGAACTGGAAGAGGCTGTAAAACAGAGAAACGAAGCCAACGAATTGAAGAACGAGGCTGTTGCTAAAAGACTGGAAGTGGAGGAATTTTCGAAGATAGTTTTCAGTCAAAAGGATGCTTTGAAAAAGGAAAAAGACGAGATGGAAAAGGAGAAGAACAATTTTATTTCCGAACAGCAGAAAGAGTTGCTGAAAAGGGACAATCTCCTCGCCCAGGTAGGATTCGATGGAGAAAATTAGGAAATGAATAAATTCTGTTACTCGTAGATCAAAAACGAATGGAAAGCTCAAGATGAAAGCGCAAGCAAGAAAATTTCTGAGCTCTCTGCAGAATTGCACAGTCTTAAATCTCAGATGGCCAACGCTTCCCACGTCAAGGAGGACCTGGACAACGTCCGTAAACAGCTGATGGCTTCCCAGGAAAACATAACTCGTTTGCTTCAGACCAATGGCGTTTTGGAGGCTCAGCTCACTTCGGAACAGGAGAAGGTGAAGGAATTGAAAAAATTGGAATCCATGAAGGACGACTTCTTTGCTCTTCAGCAACAGGTGAGTGAAATTTGATTCTGTCCGTCCGTTAACACTTTCCAAGAAATAATCTTGATATTTTCACTGTAAATTTGGGGTTCAACGTTTGACGGAAAATATTTAAAGGAACTGCGTGTCTGACCGATATTGAATTGGCGATCCGAGAGAAAAATGTTTCTGAAAATACGCGAATTTCCCTTCATTATGGAAATTTCCCGAAAAATCATACTCTCAGATGGCCACCAAAATATACTTTTCTCAATAATTCGAGGTCGTAGATTACGAATCTGTAATTAGTTTCTTCCTAGGTTTGATATTTAAGGAAATTTTCATATTTTCGAAAATAACTGAATCCAAAATAGCCATAATTATACTCCATTCACAATTATAAAATCACAACTCTGGCCTTGGAAATTTGACACATTCCACTCTGTATCGAAGTTATGACGTTTTTCAAAATATTTCTATGTTCCAAGTCAACACTATGTTGCCCTTTCTACATTCTCAGCGTATTTCTCAGAATTTATTCGGAAAATGAATGAGAGAGATGTGAGGACGAAAATAATTAACGTTCATATGAATTGATAGAAAGGATTCCTTTTCTAGTTATTTGCATGAAAAGTACAAGAGATCACTGTTGAAATATATTATTTTTCGCCATGGAAGAAAATTGCATTGCTTTCACATGATTTTCATATGCATGCCTGTGAAGATTTAATGTTTATTATCCTCTTGAACTGAAAGTTCAAGACTTGGCGACATCAATTGTTGATTCTAATCAAGAATAATGGAACATTATATCCCTCTACTGGAATCCCAATAGTTGAAGGGAGATCTGATGCAACAGGAACTTTTTCTTGGAACATAACCTTAATAGCTAACCTAATAAAAATAAGAGTAGAAGATATACATTTCATTTATTTGATCTTATGAACAAGGAGTAAAATATTCTGACTGTATAGTAATTTATTAGTTTAAAAAATATTCATACATTAAAACCACAGTAGGTTTGTACAAATAATATGGAACAGGTCAAACATATGCTTCACATTTATCATTCACCTGTTCTAAAATAAGACACAAACTCCTCCACATTATAGGGCCCTCACAGCATTAAAAGCTTGTGTCTCTTTTGAAAGAAGTAGCACTAGATATAATGTATTCTTTCGATTAAGAGCAAATACCTACCGTTGAATGTTACATACACAACTTTCTTCAAAATGGGCTTATACAAAGTGGTTCTTTTTCTGAAACGTGAAAACGATCAACAATAATCATTTAGAGACCGATGATGGCCATCCAAAACCCGTTTACTTACGAAAATCGTGCAATTTCATTCTGCAAGTTCTTTCCTCATAATTCCTCGAAAATCCTACCTGAACCATATTTTCCGGTCGCTTTCGTCAAAAGATCGTATAAGGAAGCCTTTTTTGTCCATTTACACATTCCAAATAAATTTTGAGCACCAAAAACGATACCGAAACTAACCAAACTTCTGGGGGACCGGAATTTCGTTTGAAATCTTTCCAAACGGCCAGATACCTAAAAAAACTTCGTTATCAAGTGTAAAAAAGGCGATTAGTACTTACTTTTGCTTTATTCATGCTTATAAATCGATTTTTGGTCCAATTCAAATTTGCCGTTTGTACCCATGTCAAAATATCTTCGATACTTTTACTTTGATGTAAACAAAGAAACTGGCAACGCCGTTTGGTCATTAAAGATATTCTCTGTACGCGCACAGATTTTTTATCAGGTGCACCAATTCCTGAAAACGGAACCATGGCCAGAGTTGTAATTTTATAATTGTGAATGGAGTATACTCAGTCATTGACATATTATTTTTGTGTATCTGTTCTGTGTGACAGCTCATATCCATGGAAACATTTGACAGTTCAAAAATCAGAGAACCAAGCCGTTGATCTCCGATCACCGGTGATTACGATTTGTGAAATCCACCGTAAGTATCATTTAGGCGGAACAAAGTTCGCCGGGCCGGCTAGTTTTTTATAAAATATAGTTTTCGAGTAATGACCATCAAAAATTGTTTCCTTAACCCCCCCTTGCGGGCGACCATGTTCAGAAACGCTTTCACGCAAAGAATTTTCGCGAATTCACTCATTATCCTCGCCGTCAGCTTATAGCTCATCTTATCAATTTCGCGACAGCTGGAAATCTACAAGAGCGACTTCGAACAAGAGAGACGCATGAAGGAAAACTACAAGGAGGAGAACAAGCAACTTTCCAGCGATTTCCAACAGATTCAAAAACGTAACGGCGAACTGCAGGAAGAACTGGAGTTCCTGAAGGAACGCGGCTGGGAATACGTCAGACACGATCGCAGGACTTCGAGCACGTCTAAGGCTTCGACCGCGTCTAGCGCTCCCCCAGAGGTGAGCATTTCTATTCCTATTCTATGTAAAATTCCTTCGTTTTGGCTCCCCTTCGATACTAACGTCGAATTCCGGAAAGATTTGTAGTTTCGATAGTTTAGAGGCGAGAGCGCTCGGTCGGCATTGAGGGACGCAGGTTCGATTCCGGCTCGTGGTAGAGCTTTTTTATCTCAAAAATTCGAGTGCACGCCGTTGAAATTTACTCTCAATATTATTTTTGTCTAACTCGTATGTCATATACAGGGTCTTTCACGAGGAACCTCACCCATATTTATACGGGAAACTACTGAACGTATTCTCATGAAATTCAGCACTTATAAGTATTTCACGATGCTGATGAAATCTAAAATATTTTCAAGGCATGAGCACCTCCGGTTTTTCCGGAAATGACGTCAACTTCAGTTTTTCAAATTAGAACACCATTTTTTTATTGCAGAAATAGATTCCTTAGAAAATTTCAAGTTATTTTGATGTAACATTTTTCAGTTTTGGTTGGAAAATTCTCTCTGAGATGGAAAATTCGAAAAAAAAATCGAAAATAGAGCTCCGCTGAAACAAGAATAACTTCGAGGTTTTTGAATGGAAAATTTTCATTTTTGGGATTTTTTCGATTAAAAATCGAAATCGCGATTCATGATACAGGGGGTGAAAAAATCGCTTTCAAAGTTAGGGATGACAAAATCGTGAAAAATCAATTTTTTCAAATTAGAACCCCATTTTTTTTATGGCAGATATTGAATCTACGTTAAAAAATAATGTGAGTGTATGCATCATACCCTTGCCCTAAAGTGGATATTTTCTGAGTTATTCACAAAAAACTGTTTTTCGTCTTGAATTTTCAGCTATTTCTTTTCCCTTCACGCCAACAAGATGAAATTTTCAGGAACTGTTACTTAAACCATGTTTTAGATTTTACTACCCTAATATGCAAGAGAAAAAAGTTACAGGTTGTTCCTAAATAGATGGCGAATTTGTATCGGAAACCTCTTTATTTCAACTAATCGGCCATCGGTTTTCTCTCCAGTGATAAATAAATAATTCCTTATGAACCATATGCAAAAACTTACCATGTTTTACATTCTTTTTTTTTTTAATGATATATATCATTAATTACATCTGCCAAATTCCTCTTTATTCAGTAGCATTTTGTGTTTACTATTAATTTATAAAATCGATCACTATGCCTAATTTTACCAATGAAGATTATTTAAATCTCATTCTACTTCATGGAGAATGTAATAAAGTTGTAGATAGAACGATTCGACTGTTCATTGAGAGGTTTCCTGACCGACCCAGACCAACGAGAGATACCATTAACAGAACCATGACAAACTTGAGAAATGTCGGATCTTTCGTTAAGAAAACTATACACAGAGAAAAAAGTGTAGTAGAAGATGAGAACAACGAAATTACAGTTCTTGCATATTTTCGTGTGAATCCTCAAAATTCTCTCAAAGATGCCGAGATTGATCTGGGATTATCTCAATCGAGTGTTTGGAGAATATTAAAAAAACATAAAATGCACCCATATAAATTCAATAGGGTACAGCATTTGAAGGAAACTCATTTCGTCAGGAGAACAGAGTTTTGCGAAGCTATGATGATTCGATTTCAAGAGAATGAAAACTTTTTGGACTGTACAATTTGGACAGATGAATCTAAATTCACAAAGAATGGTTCTTTCAATAGGCATAACAGTCATTATTGGGATGAAGAGAACAACCACCACTTCAGACAATGGAACTTTCAAGAGACCTGGAGTTTCAATGTTTTTTGCGCCATCAAAAATAATGCAATTCTCGATGTTCACATTTATGATGTGACTTTAACTGGTAAGATAGAACACTACACATGTTTGCATTATTTAAAGAATGTTCTCCCTTAGGAGATAGATATTCTGACATATTGACTCAAATAATTGAGCCGCTAGTACAGAACCATAATGACTTATGGTATCAACAAGATGGCGCGCCTCCACACAATTCACTCAATGTGTCAAATATCCTCTACAGGCTATTTGAAGATCGATGGTTGGCGAACAATGGTCCACATCTTTGGCCACCACGTTCTCCCGATTTAACTCCTTTAGACTATTATGTTTGGGGTAGGATAAAAAATATTGTCTACTCAACTCCCCTGACTGATAAAGAGGACTGCATTGAACGAGTCAGAAATGCGTTCAGGTTTGTTTAGATTTTTAGATTCATAGTTTTGAAACTCAATTTGGTTTTTAAACACTTTTGCAGATCTCTTCCTCCCGATTAAATAAGAAGAGCAACGCACGAAGCATTCCTGAGACGTATAAATAAATGTCTAGAAATTAACGGTCAAAACTTTGAGCATCTTCTCTAGTTATAACTGCGAGAGTTTGCCATGGTTCTCCTAATAGTAACTTGAAGTCGGTTTCAAGAAGGGTAGTAAAATCTGAAACATGGTTTAAGTAACAGTTCCTGAAAATTTCATCTTTTTGGCGTGAAGGGAAAAGAAATAGCTGAAAATTCAAGACGAAAAACAGTTTTTTGTGAATAACTCAGAAAATATCCATTTTAAGGCAAGGGTGTGATGCATACACTCACTTGATTTTTAACGTAGATTCAATATCTGCCATAAAAAAATGGGGTTCTAATATGAAAAAATTGATTTTTCACGATTTTGTCATCCCTAACTTTGAAAGCGATTTTTTCACCCCCTGTATCATGAATCGCGATTTCGATTTTTAAAGTGGATACATCAATCTTACATCTTGAAAAATCCCAAAAATGAAAATTTTCCATCCAAAAACCTCGAAGTTATTCTTGTTTCAGCGGAACTCTATTTTCGATTTTTTTTTCGAATTTTCCCGCTCAGAGAGAATTTTCCAACCAAAACTGAAAAATGTTACATCAAAATAACTTGAAATTTTCTAAGGAATCTATTTCTGCAATAAAAAAATGGTGTTCTAATTTGAAAAACGGAAGTTGACGTCATTTCTGGAAAAACCGGAGGTGCTCATGCCTTGAAAATATTTTAGATTTCATCAGCATCGTGAAATACTTATAAGTGCTGAATTTCATGAAAATACGTTCAGTAGTTTCCCGTATAAATATGGGTGGGGTTCCTCGTGAAAGACCCTGTATTCTTGGAGATATAGAGTGTCCCCAAAAAATCGCGAAATCTTCTTTAATCGGGTTATTTCTTTTACGTTTTTTTTGTACCTTTCAGTCTCCTCCTCCTTCGACGTACGAATGTCCTATTTGTTTTCTGAGGTTCAGAACGTTAAAATTTTTGGAGGACCACGTTTCTACTTGCATCCCTGAACCCACGTGGACGTAAACTTCCGGTATGGGTAAATTTGATTGTGTGTTTTTTTGCGACGCTCGTTAAATGAGAAAGTAAGTTTGAAATTTTTTTGATTCCTTTCGAAAGTGTGGATTAACAGAAAATTTGGGAATTTTGAGAAAGATCGTTCAAAATTCCATTTCCAATTGAATCTTTCTGAAATAAAGATGATAAATTAACTTGATAACTGTTTCGTTTAGTTTTGAGACATTGCAGTGAATTAAAACCTTGAATTCAGATTGTGGTTTTGAAAATTATCAATATACACTGAGCAAAAATATTTACGCACATTATGGAAATCTCAAATTAATTCTACAACTGAAGGTGTTCTCAATGATAATTATTTTTATCAGAATTATGCATGCATATGTTATCCACTTTCAACGTTTTTCTTCAATACAGATGTTTTCTCTCAGAAGGAATAAAAAAAGATGATATTATCAGATTTTGAATGTATTGGCTCCATTCTAAAATCAGTTGTTCTCGATCAATTCTAGTGATCAATAGTTTTTCTTTCGTTTGATTTTCTACACTCGATCGCTATGCAACGCGAAACACGCAATTTGACCCAAGAGAAATGTGCCCAAACGGTAGTTTTGCGAGAAGAAGGGTGGACATACACAAGAATTGCAGAAAGGTTTGGAGTTTTCCATACAAGGGTATCCACAATGTTGCAGCGATTCAGGGAGACAGGTATGAATGTCCGAAGACCAGGACAGGGTAGACCACGGGTAACAACTGCCATTCAAGAACGTTACTTGAGAGTTTCTTCGTTGAGACAACGGTTTGCAACTGCTCGCCTCCTTCAAAATCAGCTTGAGCAAACTCATGAGGTGCAAATTAGCACTCAGACAATAAGAAATCGCCTCAGAGAATATGATTTAAGGCCTCGTGTCGCGGCAAGAGGCCCAGCTCTTACGCCAGCCCATCGAAGGGCGCGTTTGGATTTTGCGAGAGAGCATATCCATTGGGAAGAGGCCGATTGGGAAAGAGTTCTCTTCACAGATGAGTCTAGATTCTGCCTCTACCATTGTGATCGACGTTCCCTTGTATACAGACGTCCACATGAAAGATATGCTCAGTGCAATTTCCTGAATACCACTGGTTTCGTGGGAGGATCGATTATGGTATGGGGTGGAATATCTTTGACTGCTCGCACAGACCTAGTGGTCGTTGATGATGGAGCTATGAATGCTGATAAGTATATAAGGAACATTCTTGAAGAGCATGTAGTGCCATTTGCCCCATACATTGGTGAAAATTTCGTTTTTATGGACGATAATGCCAGACCCCATCGTACCTTGTAGAGGTTGAAGTCTCTCGAATGGAATGGCCAGCAAGAAGTCCAGATCTCAATCCGATTGAGCAGGTTTGGGACAACCTCAATAGAAGGCTGAGCAGTTCAGAAAATCATCCAGCTACTGTAAATGACTTAGGAATCCAACTCGGAGAAATCTGGGAAGGATTAGATCAGAACATTTTAAGATCACTCATTTTGAGTATGAACCGTCGTTGCCGAGCTGTAATTAACGCAAGGGGTGGAAATGCCAAGTATTAAATCACTTATCAGCATTTCAGTATTTTGAAAATTCTTCATTTCTCTTCTTTCACATAAGATTCGGTGAAATCCTGAATATTTCTTCCATTTAATGTGTCTTGTTTCGTTCAAAACCTTCCCGAGAGAACATAAAAAATAAGTTATAAAGTCAATGTAGAGTTAACTTTCATTAAAATTGAGATTTTCAGAATGTGCGTTAATTTTTTTGCGCAGTGTACATATTGATTTTCTATATTGCCTCGACCAAATTGAAGATCGATTTTTTTCGTTCTTTGCAGACCCGATTCAGCTGTCCCATCTGCAATTTTGGCTTCTTGTCGTATCAGGCTCTCGAAAATCACGTGGATAGATGCATGAATTTGAGCGCAACTTTGCCGTAATTTTTTTTCGTTTTTTTGTTATTTATAATCTTTGTTTCTTCTTTTGATATCAGAGTTAACTTTGTCCTATAAATTTCGTTTGAAGATTATTCTACTGATCAGTATCTATATTGTTGTTTTAGCGTTATTAGTTGATAGTATTTCAGTTCGTCGAATATGCGACAGTAATCTCTTTTCTTTAAAATCTTCGACCTTTTAGACTGATCGTTTTTGCGATAAATATTTTTCTTTGATTTTATTCGACTTGATATTGGTGATATTTGAGTGATAATTAGTGTATTTTGGAAAATGATGTGTATGTGTAGATATGTAGGATACGGAATAAATATTTTCCTTTTCTGAAAATTTTTTTCCTCCATCCCCTCTCCGCAGTGGCGACGCCAGCTTTCGCAAACAGGGGGGGCCAAGAGGGGGCCGGATTTTTTTAGGAGGGGCCAAAGTAAATAGAAATACAACGGGAAAATTGAAAGTCTTAGTATGTCAAAAAATTCTAGTCAGCGAAATTTTAGGAGTGGCCCGGGACCCCCTGGCCCCTCTCTAGCGTCGCCACTGCCTCTCCGCGATAGGAAAAAGGAACTTTACAGATCTGAAAATTAGATTTTTTTCAAGAAATAATTCAGCAAACAAAAAGTTTGTGAAATGAATTGAACAATTTCACGAACAAAATAAAATCACTTTTAATACATATACCATACAATGTTTTTTGTACAACTGCCCTATTTTGATAATGAAATGGGCGAATTTGCAATGACAATAAACTTCAAAATGCATTTTAATATTCAAATAATCAAAAGGTTGTTGTGAATGGCAAACGTTGCCAACGTTATGATTACTAACAAATCAGAAAAGACGCTGTCATTTGAATTTCGTTCCTGTCTAATTTTCGTCTTGGGTTTTTGACTGCAATATGTTTGTCGAGAGTCCAATTATTAATAAAAGTGACGATTTGGTTGTTCCTGTGGATATTGAAGAGTCTGCAAGAAGAGCAAATCTGGAACTCCTACCTAAAAAATCTGTTCAGCAGTACGATATTGCATATAACAATTTCCTGGCCTGGTGTGAATTGAAAAATGTAGAAGGGAACTTCAGTGAACCTGTTTTCCTGGCATACTTAGAAGAAAAATCAAAAATATGGAGTTCATCAACTTTGTGGAGCAAATTTTCAATGCTAAATCAAGCGCCCTTATTAAAAATGGTGTGGATGTTAGTAAATGTTTTAAGGTAATAGCATATTCAAAACGGAAAAGTGAAGGATATCGTCCCAAAAAATCGAAAATTCTCACTCGTGAACAAGTTGAAAAGTTTATAAATGAGGCACCAGATGAGAAATACTTGATGGTTGAGGTTGCAACTATTTTCGGATTATTTGGAGCCTGTCCGCGTAAAGAATTGTGTAATTTAACAGTGGAAGACATCGAAATAACAAATAAATCATTGGTTTTACAACTTCTAAACACAAAAACGAAAGTCAGTCGTTCTTTCAGTATTATTGGGAAGTATGTTGACTATTTTCATAAATACTTTGCACTGCGCCCTTCTGTCATCACACATCGTCGTTTTTTCCTGAAATACTTGAATAATAAATGCACTGCCAATCCAGTTGGTATCAATACATTTGGGAAAATTCCATCTATTGTTGCCGAATTCCTCAAACTGCCAGAACCAAAGCAATATACAGGACACTGTTTTCGAAGATCCTCCGCTTCATTGTTAGCAGAATCAGGAGCAAATATTACGGATATAAAAAAACATGGTGGATGGAAGTCTACGACGGTAGTCGAGGGCTATATTGATCATTCCATTGCATATTGAAATGCCATTGCTGAAAAAATTCTCCCAACCTCAACAGATTTTGTATCATCATCATCCAATATTGTACTTTCGGTTTCTACAAGTACTGATGGTGCTGAGGATTCTAATAATGTGTTGCGAAGCTCCCTAACGTCACAGGGCATTAATGTTAGTGATTGTTGTAGTTTTACGATTAATATTAATGTTCATAAGTAATGATTGTTGAATATTGAAAAATTTGCAATTATTGAATTTTTTTCATCTGATTTCATCATAAGAAAATGGAGTGCTAAAAATATTTTTAACACTAATGATAAAAATATTTTTAACTCGCTTCCACGTAAACAATCAATTTTAAAATTGTTTGCTGTCATTAAAAGTGTCACGTTTAATGGCAATTGTACAAAAACGCTTTTAATTTCTCTCGGAAGAGAACTCGCTATCAAAGATATTCTGTAGAATATCTTTGCTCGCTATTCTTCCATAACCTCAATCTTATATGTCAACCCAAGGACCTGTCAAAATTTTTGCATTTCTGACAGAATTAGGGAATCCAACGACCTGTCAAATATTTTTTGGAGGTTAGCTGGTGGTCAAACAAACCAAATTTAGCTTTGTTCATGTAGACATTAAAACCGTTTATTTGCTAGAAAAATTGTTTTATGTGGACATTTTTCTGATATTTCTAGTCAATTAAAATATTTCTTAGCGTCCTCCAAGATCAAATAAAGGAAAATTTGTTGTGGGAATAGGACAGTTTAGAATATGTCAGATTCTTCAATACATATATTTGGCGACGTTTCGCAAATTCACATTTGCTTCTTCAGGCCTACAAAAATGAAAATCAATAACATTTTTTTCCTACACAGATACACAAAATGACAGAAAATTAAACGTATTGAGGTATGTAATTTTCTGTCATTTTGTGTATCTGTGTAGGAAAAAAATGTTATTGATTTTCATTTTTGTAGGCCTGAGGAAGCAAATGTGAATTTGCGAAACGTCGCCAAATATATGTATTGAAGAATCTGACATATTCTAAACTGTCCTATTCCCACAACAAATTTTCCTTTATTTCTAGTCAATCTTACTCTTAGGAATATCAGACCAGTGAAAATTATTTAAAGTAAGTGCATTTTCAATAAAAAATTCCATAAATGTGTGCCAAAGTTGGATGTGCAAGTCGTAAGGGACTTATCAGGAAACAAAAGGAAATTGGGTCAGCAGTCATCAAGACTTGACAATATCGAAGATAAGAAACTAAAGTGAATGTGTCTTCGTAGACACTGAAATAAGCAGTATTCAGTTCATGTAAAATGTAAAACTGATGAATATTTATATTTATATCATATAAAAGGATAAAGAAGTTACAGGGACAGAGCTCTGATTAATATTCCTTCTCCAATACTTTCTCTTCAATCTCTTCGGGCTCCCAATACTAAAAGTTGTAATCATATGATTGAGTGAAATTTTCTTCGTCAGTGATACTTCAGGATACTTTTTGATATTAGAAATCATAAAAACTCACTCGTTCACTCATGAAATGCATATAAGATAATAAAATTCCTCATACTTACTGCAAGCAAGCGACCTGTCAGAAAATTTATAGGTTATCTGGAGGCAGGGCGCCACGTGGTTTGGATTGCCTTATGATGACATCTGTCATCTCACTCAAAATAAATCATTACCTAACCTATTTGACACGAAAAATAGCGCCACGACCGTGAAATATTGCGAATCATTCTGAAACTAGGCTAAATATTACAAACAAGAGTGCCGGTTTGATCTACACCAGGGTTTCTATGCATCTATGTTCTTTTCTCATAGAAATATCACGTTAAGTAAAATAAAACTCTCAAAGAAGATTGATTGGGTTTAATGGAACCATTCTTACAATTCTGTATAACACACTGCAGATAATATAGATCAACCACAATTTTTTAGAGGTATCCACAGTGCGTTTTAACTTTTTCGAGTAAGCGGAATGAAAAAATAATCAACATTTAAGTTTCTTTCCGCCCGGATGTTTAGTTCTCAAATGAGAAATCAGAACGGACTTTTCTTTTGTAACGAACTGGCACAAGTGACACCGCCGCATGGCCAAATGCACGTTCTTGACGTGCACCTTCAAGGAGTACCTCCTGCCCGTCGTGTGGTCGCACAAGTGGCACTTGTGCGGCTTCCTGTCGGTATGGACGTTGTTCAGATGCTTCTTGAGGTTCTCGCTCAGACTGAAAGACGTGTGGCAAATGTTGCACTTGTGAAGCCTCAATCCCAGATGGACGTACTTGATGTGTTCCTTCAGGATGTTACTCCTGCTCGTGGCGTAATCGCATAGGTGGCATCCGTGGTACCTGTCGAATATTTTATTTGAAATATATACAGGGTGAGTCTTTGACTTGTACATATATTTTAACTGTAGATTGCTCCCATCAAAAGAAACACTTTTTTCCCATACAATTTTTCAAAATTCGGTTTCGTTTGGAAGATACCGGGTGTCGAAAATCCATGAAATTAACACTATTCTTTCCATATATTCGGAACCGATATTTCGAATGAACTGAATTTTGGTTGATTGTTTACTCTATTCATGGTGTATATTCCTCAATTGAAACTTATTTTATATTTCTACTGGTAAAAAAGTTACAGTATAGTCGACTTATAAATTCACGCAAAAATACTATAAAACCACTTGAAAAAGATGAACGGTTAACGTTTTCGAAAGAATTAATTATTTTAGAAAACAAAAGTATTCTTATATTTTTTCAATAAAACGCGTCGTTCTCAAGTTATTCCTAATTGTATAAGATTGAATTAGAGGAAAAAATCATGAATTTCAAGAATAATCTGAATCTTGTCCTGAGTTAAATCTCATCGAATATTATTTCTTCTCTGGTCTCTCAACAGTTACCAACGTTGTCAGAATGTTTATCAACTTTGTCAAGACTAAAATCTCTATGATGAAAAAACGTTTGATGTAGAGATATGTAATAATAAAATTCCACATTCGTGGGACATAAAATTGAATTCTAAGAAGAATGAAATTATACATTTTATAGGCAGTTTCTATTTAAAATTCATCGTTACCGGTCCTTCTGCAAAATATCTATCGAAACAATATAACTCGACACCAGAACGACACTACTATTACATCAATTCACTGAAAGTCATTTACATAATCATCACCTGTTTGCTTCATTCTCTGTAAATAAATAAAGCGCGAACTTCGTTTATGCCGTGTATGGGATCACTGACTAACGTTTTAGGTTGGACTGGTTGGAGAACAACGGTCTTGGGTGGCGGCTACATCCACGGCCTTCTGAAGGGAAGAGTAGACCGTGGCGACTGAAATTAGGAACGTAGCGCTATATTGGCGAGAATCAGAACTACTCGTTTGGCATTTTCAAAGAGCAACGCCTAGACGCCTGTAGCGATTGTGATAGTTCATCCGCTAACGATAGGGGACGTACTGCTTTCTTGAGTTCGCATTGTTTGAAGAGAAAATCGGCAATCTGGCATCGTCTTCTCTAGAGTTCTGTGGGTGAATATCACAGAGAATGTGGTAAGGTTAGGTCATTGACCCCGAATCATATGACTTTGGTTAATGTAGTTAGGATAGGTTAGTGAAAAACCAATTTTGATGAGATCGTTTTAGAATATCGAGGAAATATGAACAAATTATTAGTGTCTATAAACTAATCTTCAGGACAATCGAAGAAGGAACTTATTTTGGTGTGAGAAATATAGCTTTTCAATTGCCGAAATGATCGGACAGAACTAAGTGTTTTGTTAGGAAATATCGTGTTTGTAACATTCTTATTCAAATAAGGTTAGTGCTTGAGTATTTTTTAAATGTATCACCCAGAATATCTAATAATCACATCAATTTCAATTTCAAAATATGAACTTTGAGGTGTTTGTAAAGAATAATATCAGGCACGTATTCAGCACTATTTTTTTTTCAAATGGCTATATCTCTTCAACAGAGCCAAATCCGGAAAAATGGAAAATGGAAAAAAGGTTTCCTTTAGCATCAAGAATCTAAAGTTGAAATATATGTACAAGTCAACTCACCCTGTATGTACGGGGTGTCTTTAAAGGTGAGGCTTTTTTTTTGACAGATGGTAGAACTCATCAGAATAAGTCATTTTACCGAAAATTTTTCATATGAATTATGCCCTGTTTCGAGAAAATGAAACTAGAATATTTTCTAGTTTCTAGATGAATCTGAAATTTCTCAGTCCGAACCTGCTCCCTCGCCTGCTCCTCCGTAGATATCAACATGTTTTTCGTCTTCTTATCATACATATTAAATAATAAAACATTTCAAGGTGGTTAACGTTAACGTGGTGTTTATTCACAGTTTATCAGTGGGAAAAAATGGTACACAATGTACACTCAGGTTATGTTATGTTTGTAACTAACTTGACCTTGTCGCTCAGGATGCGGCGTTGTTAGAGAGAGAGAGAGAGAGAGAGAGAGCGTAGAGAGGGATCATCGAAAGTCATCGATTCAGATCACAGAGTGTTTGTACATTAGGCCTACGTCATGGCCTCAACATATTATGTCAATTCATAGGGGCACAAAATTCAAATTGCTTACATACATGATTCAGAATATCGATTGTGATCAGTAATCTTCGATCGTGTTACGGCGAGGGTACGAGTGTTTTATGTTTTGAAAATGCCGCACGTTCATTCAAATAATGAACTTTTTGATACGCTTTTAATTTATGGCGAATCAAAACGAAATGCCAGTTCGGCGTATAAGTTGTACAGAACAAGATTTCCGCTAAGAAATCACTCAACTTCGCGGACATAAACCTGGAACAGAGAGCTGCAGGCCAGAGTAGTATTAATGTATCGATGTCCAAAATTTTTTATAAATTTTTCAAATCGGACATTTCATACAAAAAATTTTCGGCAAAACGACTTTAATTGAACATTTCATACAAGAAATTTTCGGAAAAACGACTAACCTTGATGGGTTCTAACGCCTGTCAAAAGAAGAGCCTCACCTTTCAATACACGCGCTGTATAGATATAATAGATTACAGTACCTGTTGTTCTCGTGGACGGAACTCACGTGACCTTTTAGGTTATATTTAAAGCGCGTCGAAAATTTGCAATATCGGCATTTGTATCTCTTGGAATGTGCACAACCTATGTGTTTTCTGAGGGTTTCCAGCGATGACTTTTCGACGCCGCACGAATGACATTTGTATTTTTTCGGTGCGGGACGAACGGCTCGGATCGGTGCCGCTTCCGATGGGTCGTAATCACATAAGTAGCCCTCGGGTCGATCGCTATCGTTGATTTTAGGGTTGGTACGGCCGAACGGGACGTCGATCAGTTGGTTTTTGTCTATGAATTCTTGTTTGTCGTAAACCTCGAACTCGTCCGTGAATTGTTCGACTATCTCCAATTTTACTTCTCTGGCGGTTTCGAAATCTGGTTGATCCAGATTTTGCGTCCTAAATTAACAGAGATACAGGATTATTAGCACGAAGATTCAGTTAAAATTGAGTCAAGACAAATAAGCATAGAGAGGCATCGCAGTTGAACGATTTGAAGCCGATCTTAGTTGTAGTTCCTTCACCCGTTCATAGAGGGGCAAGTGTGCAACAGAGAATCGAAATTTTTACCCTCGCATCTGGCGGTGAGTAGCTGAACTATAAAGCACTATTTCCTGAGCTGAATGCGATGACGATCAGGACCGGCGTATGGAAATGTGGGATGTTCAGTATTTCATCACACCTGATTTTTTGGATGCAATAAAACGACATTATGATGATTCATAGAACTAGAGGAAAATAAATATCCTGCAGATTTCTGTAAATGAATAGCTAGCAGATTATAGTTCGTTCAGTAGCTACTATGTGCCTCCACTAAAGTTGGCGGTAAACTGCAAAAAATGTTTTCATCAAATCGTTCAAGGGTGATGTACCTCTATGTATACAGGGTGTCCCAAGTTCGAGTGCCTATTAGACGTTTCTGGAGAACCGGACTTATTTGAAATCTGAAAATTGGGATTATGATATTGTTCGAAATTCTCTACAGACCTAAAATATTTTCAGGGCCAGAGCACTTCCGGTTACAGGGAGTGAAAATAAATTTGGTCAAACATTTTTTTTTCGATCTTTTCGTTTGTGATATGATTGAGTATTGAATGCTGAATACATTTCTGTTAAAACCATTGTATTCATTCGAAAAGTTTTCAAAATATCGGCAAAAAATCTAAAAAAAAGGGCAAATATTCATAGTCAGTATCATGTTCATTTTTCTTATTCTGGACATCCTGAGTGTGAACCGTTCTCACAACGTCAAAGAAGGAGAATGTGGAAAGGTCATGCATCTTTTGAATTTCATGAATATCATCAAAGGGTGTTTCAAATTTTGTGTCAAAAACTGTGATCGAAAATTGGCCATAACTTCTGTTTTTCAAATTAGAACCCTATTTTTTTATTGCGTTGGATTCTGCGAAGAAAAATAGTGATAGCACTCTAAGATGCTATTGCTCCTAAATTCAGTAATTCCCGTGTTATTTGAGCTTTTATCGATTCATGTTGTACGTAGAGTCAAATTCATCGAATCTAAACAGATTCGATGAATATTCTCATGAAACCATAGTACCAACTAATAATTGGGCCTGTCACTTGTGAATTATTAATGGGATCATTTATCTTCTATGGTCACAGAATATTCTCATGCAACATATTCGATGAATATTTTCATGGAACCATTGAATAAAATCGAAAAGTAAAGATGAAACCTAAAATTTGACATGTCACTTGTGAATTATTAATGGGAAAATGTATCTTCTATGTTCACAGAATATTCTCAAGTGAAAGATTAGATGAATTTGATTCTATGTACAACATGAATCCAGAAAAGCTCAAATAACTCGAGAATTACTGAATTTAGGAGCAAGAGCATCTGAGAGTGCTATCGCTATTTTTCTTTGTAGAATCCAACGCATTAATAAAAAATAGGGTTCTGATTTGAAAAACGGAAATTATGGCCGATTTACGATCACAGTTTTTGACACAAAATTTGAAACAACCTGTGATGATATTCATGAAATTCAAAAGATGCATGACCTTTCCATATTCTTCTACTTTGACGTTATGAAAACGGTTTACACTCATCAGGATGTTTAGAATAAGAAAAATGAACATGATATTGACTATGAATATTTGACTTTTTTTCAGGTTTTTTGTCGATATTTTGAAAATTATTCAAATGAATACAATGCTTTCAACAGAAGTGTATTCAGCATTGAATACTCAATCATATCAGAAACGAAAAGATTGTAAAAAAAAATTTTTGAGCAAATTTATTTTCACTCCCTGTATAACCGGAAGTGCTCTGGCTCTAAAAATATTTTAGGTCTGTACAGAATTTCGAACAATATCATATTCCCATTTTTCAAATATGTCCAGTTCTCCAGAAACATCTAATAGGCACTCTAACTTGGCACACCCTGTATTTAAACTCAATGGTCAAGAGGAAAAAACTTACTCGTCCTCAAAATCGAGATGTTCTTGTTTCACAGCTTCAATATCCATCTTTAGGGGATTCCGATCTGGAAAATTTGATTAAGTGATGAGTGATACCTTCTGCAGTTTTCGCAAGGTAAGTGGTAGTAACGAGCGGATCCAGAGTTTTGGGAAAAAGGAGACGTTGGATCATTTTGAAAATTGGGTTTCTCCAATAATCGGAGAAAAGTGGATATTTCCAGTCGAACATTCCTGTGTATTATTCATATTTCGCGTTGCCATTGATTTCCGATCATTTTTGTTTAATACTTTCCGTTATATTCAAAGCATGCCTATTGAATAAATGAATTCATTGGCGTTTTTCGAAGGTCATTTTCGAAAACTCGCAGTGCCTTTCGGAACACCTGTAGAGGGATCCTTTAAACGGCAGAAGACTTGAAAACTGTTCAGGAATTCGATGAAAAAAATTATACGACTTTTTGTTTAGGAAACCTCTGTACTCATATTAAAAGTACGACTGAATATTATACAGGTGTCCCAGAAGTCCCGCACTTCCTTGAAGGGATCGAATGTGAAAAATATTCTAAGCCCAAATATCCATGTTGTAAATTTTTTGATAACGTAGTTCACTAGTTATTAATTAATGAAAGTGACCAATCAGGAGCGCGCTATAGAAGAATGAGTAAGCAGTGGGGACGCGAAAGTGAGACGCCAGTCTCGGTTTACTGCGAAAAGCAGCTCTGGCGTCTCACTCTCGCTTCCCCAACTGCTTACTCATCCTTCTGTAGCGCGCTCCTGATTGGTCACTTTCATTAATTAATTACTGATTAACTACTTTATCGAAAAATTTGAAACATGGATATTTGGGCTTAAAATATTTTTCTCTTTCGATCCCCTCAAGGAAGTGCGGGACTTCTGGGACACCCTGAATAATATAATTGTTTAAGGAGAACAGTTTAAACAATGATAACATACTCCATTCACTTTTATAAAATATACCGGTTGGCCGTGGAATTCTGACACATTTCACGCGTATATTTTGAAAATGTTAGGTTATGGTCATTCCTCTGTCAGATACGCCCGCAACGTTGTCGCTTCTACATATAAATCGTAGTAATTAAGTATTTATGAAAATGTTGATTTACTTTGGGGAAATAATGAATTTGAGAAAATACTATGTGAATTCAATAATTTCGAAGACCTGGCGAATGCTGGAGAAACTTTTTCTCTGTTAATACTGGAAATATTTCACGTATGACAATGAACATGGTTGGAAGATTCAGTTATGATATTTTCTTTCACGGAAATCAAGAAACGAGTGTTGAAATTCTACTGAAAAACAAGGGAAAATAAAAATTAATGAATATCCCAGAAAAACGAACAGAACAGACGGACCTATGGAATGCCCCACTCTTCAAAATTCTCAAGAAATAAGCCTACCGAAGACATTCAAATACCTTTTTTGCACAACTTAAAACAATCCAGTATGAAAATGTAGTAGTACTACGAAATCTGTGTCACAGTTAAACCTTTGAAGAACAAACTCCATTTACAAAGTTGAAAAAGAGTAAATAGAAAGTAGCCTTGGCAATGCCGCTTGATTTTCACTAGTGCCAACCTGCGTCAGTTTTAAGTGAAAGAACTTGATAAACCTAAACCATGGCCAACTGAGATATACCTTATAAAAGTGAATGTAGTATTTTTCTATACAAAATCTAAATGGAATTTACTAAATGAAAATAAAAATACGTACAGCCGTAATAGTAGACCAATAACAAATATTGATAAAGAACAGCAAGTTATGTCAGCACAGCACGAAAATGGAAAGTTATTGAAACTTCTTAACTTGCCTACTGGATATAAAATGGATTTTTTCCAAGACTCGATTCAAGGAATGTTTCTACATGTGAGAATTGTTTATTTTATTGTCACATATGTATGATTGTAAGAACTTAGGCACACGACAGATGTTTTTTTATTTGAAAGATAGAAGGAGAATGTATTTTTTGAAAAGTTGAATCAATGAGATGAAAACATCGATATCATGGTAATAAAGACAATTGCGTATCTTTCTAAAATCTGCGTGAAAAATTCTTGGCTTCACGTCAGTACTTTTATTTTATTCACTAGCTGGCCCGGCGAACTTTGTACCGCCTGAATTATACTTAAAAGTTGTATAAACTTACCATTGCTTTTTTTCAAGCAGGAAAAAAATTAGGCAAAATTAAAGTTCAAAATATACAAAATTTTAATAATTTTGTAATTCACATGGAAAGAATTCTCTTTATTTAAGCGGCAACTAATTGTTGAACTTGAACATATAACTTTTTGTTTTTAATTGTTGTACAGTTCTCTTTTTGCAGTACCTCATGTGACTGTGAATAGCAGGAGTATAATCCATATTATACCTTTCCTCTTATATGAATCAAAATGTCAAGAATATGAACAAAAATTATTCCTTTAATGAATTATCAACTATTAACACAGCCCGTCGACCAGAATTAAAAAATCAGTCATTTGTTAATAGCCCAACTTGAAGTGGCAAAAACAAAACTTTTCTTATATTCTCAAAATCTAATCAGTGGTCACACCATTATTTTAGACATCTTAGCTATGCTGCTAAGCTCAAAATAATGGGTAAACATCTCAGTTGGTGGAGCAGCGCGATTCTCATTATTCCATGGATATGAGCTGTCAATCTCTCTTCAATTTGTTCAATTTAGTTGACGATATCAAGCTCGTTAGAAGACAAATCGAGATGTTAAAATGTTGATAGTACGATCGACACGGCAAAATTATCAACACTGTGAATTATGTTGAACTCATATTCAAATTTATTGATGGTCATTCGACCAGATCAGATTAGGCAACCCACGAAACATTATTGTATATCATAAGTGAAAGCCCGATGAGCAAACGTTTCAAAAGTATTGACGCTTACAATACTGTCTCTGTGCGAACAGAAATACGAATATAATATGTCAATTACTAATTATGGGCAATTTTGGATTCAGTTATTTCCGCAAATATATCTATTACCCAAACAGAAATTCGAAAGCATTTCAAAATTGAAGATGGCCAACTCACGTTTGAAACTGATCGTCAAAATCAGATACTTGATCTTTCGGTAAAAATTCACTGTTCCACCAACTTGAGATAAGTTTACCCGCTTTTTGATCTGGCAATAGACTTCCATGTTACCATGAGTTCTATGCGAATCACATATCGCCATCTAACAGCGGTAATATCAACCTACGTCTACGTACAGTGACTTGTCTATTCACTGTACGACTACGCATCAACGGTAGCGACACCCAGTGGCCTTATTCAAAAGAAGGAAAAGCATTTCCTGCATAAGTAAAACTTTCATCAATTTTTTCGAAGTTTTATTGTATTTTATAATAACCAGACCGAAGACGATTCCATAAATGAAGTTTCATAACAAACAGTCCATCCGATCTCTAGTTATAAATGGTGTAACCAACATCTTTCTTTTATATATATAGATTTTATCTATATTTCAGAAACTATCTGTCAGATTTACTTGGAATTTTGCATAAACCTTAAGGCCATTTTCAAACCGATTTTTTTCAAATTGTAGGGTGAATGAGTATACAAGGTGTATTTTAAGGTGAGGCTTTTCTTTTGGCAGGTGATAGAACTCATCAAAATAAGTCATTTTACCGAGAATTTCTTATAAGGAATGTTAAGGTTTATGAACATCCGCGAAGTTGGGTGATTTCTTAGCGGAAAACTTGTTCTGTACAACTTATACGCCGAACTGGCATTCCGTTTCGATTCACCATAAATTGAAAGCATATCAACAAGTTCATTATTTGAATGAAGGTGCGGCATTTTCGAAACGTCAAACACTCGTAACCTCGCCGTAACACGATCGAAGATTACTGATCACAATCGATATTCTGAGTCATGTATGATAAGAAGACAAAAAACATGTTGATATCTACGGAGGAGCAGGTTTGGACTGAGGAATTTCCAGATTCACCTAGAAACTGTTTTAGTTTCATTTTCTCGGAACAGGGGCATAATTCATGTAGAAAATTGTTGGTAAAATGACTTATTTTGAGGAGTTCTATCACCTGTCAAAAGAAAAGACTCACCTTTAAATACACCCTGTATATTGCTTAATGTTACGAGTATCTTCTCAAAAAAGTCCTTCAAAATCCGAATTGGTCAAATTACAAAGAACGAGAATTAACGTAACAAAACTTTTATTTACAATTTGAAATTTTCAACAATATCTCTATCTCTTTAAAGCTTTGTCCACTCTCTTCATCTTCTTTTTCTTGCTTCCTCCTAACTTTTTCTTGAACTGTTTGTTTTTCTTCTGGACATTTTTAATTTTCTTCCTCACCACCTGCATGAATTCCCTCCTCTCCTTTTCGAATTGCCCTTCGGCTCTTTTTTGTGTAGCTATTCGCTTCACAAAGTCTAAACCCTCTGAAAAAACATAAAATTAGCCATGAATTTTCGATTATTGAAGCTGATTCAAAGTCAAAGTGAAAACGAAAAAAGTACAGAATTTGTTTACCTTGGAATCTGAAATCATTTTCCTGGAAAAAGAGACGCTCTGTCCACAACTTTTTCGGTTTTGTTGTTTGAGGTTGTGGACGTTTTTCTTCCTGTACCTTTTCAATCTCCTCTTCATCGTCTGATGATTCGTATCTGAATGGATTCTTCACGTTTTCGCACACTATGTCAATATGTCATAACGTTCCATAAGTACCAATTCTCTGAAACTCTCGAAGTGTGGCAGTAGGGAGCGAATATTCACATGTGAGAATCTCATCCCTATTGAAATTTCAATATATTAAGCATCAATAACCCCCCAAGGGCAAGAGTGGAAACCCGAAAACATTATGTTAAAATTAATAAATGAAAAATATATTCGAATACACGCGCAGCTAAATAAGCACGAAATATTCGATTAGCTGAACACAGAGTGATGCTGAAGCGGTCACGACGCTCGAGAGAAACAAAACAAAAATAAAATTAAAGTTAAATGAGAGATAGACAAACTTCAACTAAAATTTAAAAAAATAACTATGAATCGCTAGGCTAAATTTCCAAAAGCTGATTGATTCAGCCAGCATCAAAATCATTATCAATCAGGCCCCATATAATGAATTGAACTATCCAGGGAAAATTGACATAAATAAACAACAATCTGAATTGAATAGCATGGATAATATTGTAATAACAAAATCAATTCCTCACCACTTGATATTTTACGAAGAAAAATGAGAATAAACTATAGAGATACTGTAACACATTACCGAATACACTCAAACGACAATAAACTAATCAGTTTTATTCATTGACTGTACCTTTCGAGCAATTTCCTGAAGATCCATTTCAGAATTGATAGGCACTTTCTTGTTCCCAGAACACACAAAAACTACACCATTTCTCGTCCAAGTAGAGTTCTTGAATTGCAATCTTGCAGTCTTGAATAACCTAGCCTTCTCTGCAGTGAGAAGCTCCGAGATTAATATTTTTGTTCCCTTCAGTTGTTTTTTACTATAAAACACCAAGTCACGAATCCACCCTTGACAGAAGGAAACGACAACTGGCCTCGGTCTTGTTGTTGTATTGACTTCACGGCGCCCCATACGGTGGCAATTGTTTATGTTGTTTTTGTCTAGGTCAATGCCCATCTTTTGAACCAAATTCACAATATTTGTTTTCAGATCAATATTTCGATCCTCTTCAATGCCGTGAATAAGCAGGCTATTCCGATTTATGGAATTTTTGGATGTCTCAATTATAGATTTCAAATCTTTGACATCTTTTCTAATTTGATTCAGATTATCCATAACCTGTTCCTCGAAATTCTGAAATTTTTTACCAAGGGATTCCAGAACTTCACTGTCTTTAGGTGCAGAACATTGTTCCGTGTTCTCCCTCAAATTTTTCTTGAAAGAAATTAGTTCAGCATTGAACTTGGCAGCCATTTCTTCGATTTTCTCGCCGAGTTTTTTGATCTCCAGGGATTGTTTCTCCGAAGATGCATCATCATTTCTTGTTCTCGGCATGATAAGCAGGTCACTTTTGAGATCTATGTAGATATTATAAAATTTTCACAATACTTTTTACTTTTGAAATTTGGAAAAACTCGGGACCCGACTTGACAACGAACTATATCGTTCGCAGCGACATCTGGCGATTTATTTTATTTTATCACGTATCAGTGAGTCAGATTCTTGAATCAGAAAAGAAGTTGAAAATTTTAAGTCTTCTGAAACTGAAATCGGCTAAATTCGGATCATTCTCGCTAAAAAATTTTTGTAATTTAGATTCTGAAGAAAGTACCTCCCCGGATGCATCTGGTGGCGACATCAGTCAGTTTGAAAATATATTAAATACGTTCAATTATATTGCTATCGAAAGCAGCGAATTAACGTCATTATTTTTCGTCGCTGGTTACTGTACCCATAGTCTCATTAAATTTTTAAATCACTGTCCACACTGTACTGAGTTGGTAAGCTCAAACGAAGAATTTCAAGTAGAATTACCAGATCAAGATGTCTTTGTAAGTGATTATCTACGGAACTTAACACGCGGTTCATTAAAGAGTCCATCACAATTTTTATTTGAGTGTTCAATAGATTGCTACAAAATTTTTAATACAATTCTCACTGCCGAATATGAAATGAAATATGGTAAAGTAGATAATCAAAGAGACATTTTGAAGACTTTGTTCATGAAATATTTTGAGGGTACTTGGGATTTTTATCACGACAAATGTTCATTATGCCAGCAACCTTCTAAAATTTTATTGGGTAAATTTTCTCAAGTTTTGTGTAATATATTCCTCAATAATTATTCCAAAATGGTTAGTGATAGAATTCCAAGGACCTCTATTTCCGACCGAAAATTGCTGACTTTCAGTCGATAATAATCAAAATATTTCATTTTATTTATTCGAAGTTGAATTTCTGTTTTATAGAATTTATTTTCAGTTTTAGTTCTAAGATATTTATCAAGAGTTTATTTTTGTTGACATTTTGTTGTATAGAATTTATTTTTAGTTTAAGATCAACAGTCAGAGTATATAATCGTTTCGAGGGCAAACATCTTTTTATTTTTTTTGCTGTTTTGGTGATTATTTCTCATTTTATCGACGTTTTCTATTGAATTTGAATGCCTCAGGAAACCGAATACATATTCTGATTGCAATCTCTTGGAACTCAATACTACAGCTACCTCCTCGTGGTGAGTTCTGGATTATTTGCGATGAAAGATTATGATACTAATCGCAAATAAACGAAATGCTGTATTACTTTCAACCCTCCATATCGTTTTAAGTGTTATTATGAATTCA
The DNA here is from genome assembly GCA_951802165.1 of Adalia decempunctata. Classification (NCBI taxonomy): domain Eukaryota; kingdom Metazoa; phylum Arthropoda; class Insecta; order Coleoptera; family Coccinellidae; genus Adalia; species Adalia decempunctata. The sequence goes on from OX637705.1 coordinate 1,019,462, forward strand.
AGTACTCCAAAATTACATCGCTAAATGCATTAATGCCTGCAATATCCATACTCGGTCCGTGCTTCGCTACCCTCCGATGGTAACAACGGCAACGTCTAACCTTCCGGCCTGTTAGATTACGTAGGCTACGTCGAACTGTAACTTATTCCCTTAAAGAGAACAAATTTTAAGGGCATAAGTTACGGGCCTATTATATGTTCTGTGCGGGCCAGTATAAACGACCCTTAAGGTGGGCGTTTAAACCGAGTAGGAAAGATCAGCCGATAGAGGCGCCACCGTCCATTTCATAGAATACTCAGCGAAGTTTCCAAACATCCAAATACTCAAAACTACCTTCCACTATATGACACGATCGCTAGACGGTCCGTCAAACTATAAACGTTGACCATAGACTAACTAACGTTGACACTGTTGCCGATAGTTTGGAATTAGAGAGTTGAAGTGCTGCCATGAACGTAAACGTTAACGCAAGAATTGACATCTACGCACGCGCATTCGTCAGGTATTTACGTTAACGTTGAAAATGAGTTTACGGGCGTACGTAACGTAGCGTTCTCTCACGGATACCTTATAAATGAACGTACGTAAACCGAAGAATATACGAATGATACCGATAAGCTCCGAATGGCCGATTTTTGAATTCGAAGTAGATATCCATAACTTGGAAAATTCATGAAGAAGTTACTAAATATTTGTTTTTGTTTAATTTCAGAATAGTTTTTTTATTTATTTTATATTTAAGAAATGACTGAAACGCTACTAACTGTGATTATAATGTTTGTGGTAATACTACTGTGATTATAATTGATCTCATATTAATGATAGTGATGTGTACCCGGACTTTCACTTTTTTTTTTAATATATATTTGATATTAGATTACATTCAGTTGGAAAATTCATGAAGAAATTACTAAATATTTGTTTCATTCCAGATTAGTTTTTTTATTTATTTTATATTTAAGAAATGACTGAAACGCTACTGTGATTATAATGTTTGTGGTGATACTACTGTGATTATAATTGATCTCATATTAATGGTAGTGATGTGTAGGTACTAGGACTTTTACTTTTTTTTAATAAATTTTTGTTATTAGATTACATTCAGTTGGAAAATTCATAAAGAAGTTACTAAATATTTGTTTTTGTTTTATTCCAAATTAGTTTTTCTATTTATTTAATATGTAAAGACGAAAAAAACTCTTCTAGTAGTTCAAACTTTTTTTATTAGGCATATAAGTATCATCAAAACATTCAATTCCCTAAATAATGTTCCAGCTGTGGAGGTTCAATGTTGAGGTATGTACTGGTCTGGCTTCCATATAAATAGGTATGGCAATTAGTCAAAATCATGCATGTTTTGTACATGGTGCCAATTTCCTGCAGTAAAAGCTTCTGATTCTTCTTGAAATCCTCAAAAGCAAATTCCTTTACTATTTTTTGGAATCCCCATTCTACAGCAATTCTCAAACTACTCATGGTTGTATTGAAAATTTGACGGTCTGGGTGTCCTACTGTATATGGCCTCAATAGTAATTCCCTCAAGCCATAGCCTTTGTCTCCATAAATGACATAATTCTTATTTCCAAATATCGTGTACTGGAGAAGTTCTTCATAAGTCTTGACTCCCTTAGCATTCCTGCATCATGTCGGCGACCAGGATAAGCACCTTTCAGACTAATAACAATTCCATCAGGGCATAAAACTGGTATTTCACACAATGCACTTTCTTGTATCCAGAGTAATACTCCTCTTGATTATCTGTTGGCCTACAAATCGGTCTGATAGTGCCATCTATGAAGCCCCAACAATTGTTCATGGGAGCACCTTTTTCCATTATTGCCTGAAAGTGATGAGAATATCAAATTATATAATATATAAATTTATAAACTGATAATTTTTATATAATTTGCTAAAATAATTTATAGAAATAGAATGGGTCTTGGCTTCAAATTAATGCTATATGGCTATTTTTTGGTTCATAACACATTCAGGTTTTCTGTTTGTTTTATTTAACGTTTCTTTATACATCATTTCGATTAAAATAAATATATTTTTAGAATGTGAATTCACAAGCACCTGTAAATGATCTAAAGGACCTACACATGACAATATCATTTTTATAAGTATATCACATACCTCTGAATATGCTCTCAACTTGGCTTCATTCAACCATGGCATATTTCCAAGGTTTTCCAATAAATGGCTTTTATTATTGCATATGACCATCATGACAGTGTTAATAATGCTGGAGATACTTTTGTAACTATAACCAAATATACATTCCAAATCTATGAGGCGATATATTAGGATGTGCAAACCTTCCACACCTAGAAAATAATAAGGATGTTAAAACATTGTTATTGAACCTATAAAAAGAACATTCAATTCAATGTAATGTTGTTTTCCGTCGTTATAGTTTCCGGAAGGCCTAATGCAATTGCAAGGAGAGGAATATGATATTTATCAAAGCGAGACCAATTTTTTACCTCGATATTGGATACATTGTCCAGAGTGAATCGTCCATAAAGCACTGCTCGATTCCCAACAGGATCATTGTTAAATTATGTAACAAGATTGCCTCATCCATTTCATCCTCAAGTTGCGCTGCATCAAGAATACCTTCCATCTGGAATTAAATTTTCTGAAATAGAGCCTAATTGAACATGTATAACGAGTAACGACTTGCTTACCATAAAATGAAGCTTCTATTTTCAGTAGAATTTCAACAAATCCAATTCTAAAATTTTATCATTTTGTTGACAGAAAACAAAATACACTCAAATTTATAGGTTAGGGTTGTTAACGTTTGACATACACGTTAACGTTCATCAACCACGCATGCACTTCAACTCAAATTTCATTCAATCCGTAAACCAGACGTACACGTTATATTTCGTACGTTAACGTCTACGTAAAGCTTCACGTACTGTACTCACTTCAACTCTCTATTTATTTTATGTATTCGTTGTCCTAGAAAATCAATTATCATTTGATTTGGAAATTATTCAGGAAGAAATGATTCATGAAATAATTATTCCAAAATAATATGTTTTGGAATAAAATTCAACATTGTTATATCCGTCACAAATTACCATCAGTTCCAAGGATGCTTAGATGAAGGCGTTGGCAACACGACTATAAAGGGGTATTGGTATATTCATTTTACGGTAGAATATTCATTATTCCAGCGCCAGTGACAGAGGACAGAGGAAACTTTGGTACAATATTATTTCCATAGTGAATATTTTGAAAATCTCTTGCCTATACATATTTGAATTCTTAGTGCAGATTGATTTATATTAATTTCGTTTGCGACTTATGTGTTAGTTTGAGAAGTTTTTCAACAAAACTCGTTCCTCAACTTTCACAAAAAACTGTTTTCAATACATGAGTTTTCACGGTTCATTCTAAATAACATTAATTTCTCTTCCCACCATGAATAATAAGTATATTATTCAACGAGCGGTAATGTAAGTCATAACATATGCAGATGAATTTTGCACAACGAACCGTCAGGCGGATGGTGTGATTCATCAAGTGTGTTATGACCATTACCGGGAATTGAACACCATACTTTATCTTCGACTTCTTCAGTAATAGTCGAATCAATCTGCATTTTTGAAATTGACAACAGTTGTCAAGAGCGATATCTGTAGTCGAGAATCGAATCGCGTACAAAGCGTCTAAAATTCACGTTTTCCAAATGCAATTGGATATTCAGAACCAAGGAAATGTAGAAATGAATGCTACCTTGATGTCTGAAATGGAGTTCTCGATCGATCCGACTTTTTTATTCATTTCGTAAGCAATTTAATTTTTACTATTTGTATTAGAGTGAGTAATAGGATATATTATAACTCACGCTTATAGCTCGCGCTATTGCGGCAATGGAAAATAACGCGACCCCTTTCGGGAGGAATGAAAAGTAGGCCCCAGCACAGATTTCGATCGACAAGAATGTCCAAAATCTCATCAGTGCCAACCATAGATCTTATAGTGAGTTCTATGGTGCCAACATCAGGTATTCTATGCATCTATGTTCATAGATACTATTACAGATCAAAATCTGTTGAATTATGGATATATTATTCTATGGGAGTAGATCAAATTGTTTTGTGTTTTACGTTTATTGGTATTTTTATAAAATAAAAGACATTATTTTGATAACGAACATTTCAAGTTTATCGTGAGTTTTGAAAACCCCCACATACTACTTTTGAATCGAATTGAAACATAATAACAAGACGCGTCCGCTATCTTGAATTCACGAATTTTGACAAGAAAATCATGATCACCGACACCTAAAACCCCCCACAAACCAATTTCGAAACAAATCGCGCAATAATCACAAAAGTTGTCTATATATTATTATTAACAGGCCGCCATCTTGAATTTGTGAATTTTAACAAAAAATCACAATCTCCAACTCCGAAAACCCCCACATGCTAATCTTGAATCGAAATAAACCATAGTAACAAAATTGGTCCGCCATTTTGATTTCACGAATTTTGACAACAATATCATAATATCCGATCCGACCCCGGAAACCCCTATATACCAATTTCGAATCAAATCGGGCCATAATCACACAAGTTATTGTATTATTATTATTATCAGGCCGCCATCTTCAATTTGTGAAATTTGATAAGAAAAATCATAATCTCTGACCCCAAAACCCCCACACGCCAATTTCGAATCAAATCAGATCATACTCACATAACTTGTCCGTTCTTCGCGTAAAATTGCATTTTCTCAGACACCTATCCTAGATAAAATGATAAAATATCCTTTCTACATATACATACCAAATTTCATCAAAATCGTTAGTGCAGTATCTGAGATAAGCCAATACAAATATATAAATAAATATTGCTCCTCTGAATATATTAGATAGATTATAGATTTATCGTTCCCCATATCACACTCCATGATACGCTTATGAATAGTCCGAATCAGATAGTCTATGGTCCGAATACCCAATAACAAATATCTTCATACTTGCTATATCAAAACTTATTTCTCACCTTATTCAATAATAATGAATGAAATGTACAATGGCGCTCTCTATCCGAAAATCGTCGAACTATGAATTACGTCGATTTGTGGGTAAAGCAGGAATTTTTTCCCGCCAAAATTTGAATTTGGCCATTTTCTGCCAATTCCGTATTTCAAGTTGATCTTGTGAACGAAATTATCAGTAGATTCACTTTTAATCGGAAGTTGAACTATTTTCATGGGTCTTTTTGTTGAAATAAAACAGAAGCATGGGTTGGCTCATTTTCTTCTATTTTTGAAAGAAAAAAAATTAACTGTCGGAATGAAATCGATCAAAATTATTTCAACAAGAACCCTAATCCTTTCTGAGTTCACCCACAAAATTTCAGTTCTCAAAGTGAAACCGTTTTCGAGATCAACTTGAAATAAAAACACACTACATTGAACGCCCACCTTAAGGGAAAAGTTTAAGTTACGGGCCAGTATAAACGACCCCTTATTCGAAACAATGTGGACATACCTTTAGACGGGGAAAGGAAAAACGAATGTGAAAAAAAAGTTGAAAAAGTGTTAGAAAACGTAATGGTGTATTATTCTCATTTCAGAACATGAATACCATGGATAACGTGATTAATACGAGTGCGTTTTATGATAGCGATGAAGATGTTGCTTGGGGTCCGGTCTCAATGAGAGAACGCAGAAGGGATTTGGAGAGCAAGAAGACATTAAATCAGAGACAATTAAATCCAAATTACAGACGTCAAACGTGAGTTACATTTTTTCAAAGATGAGACGAATATAATTGCAAGTCGAAAGGATGCATATAAAATTAGATTAGAAAGATATGAGTATTTTGGTATGCCAAGAAATATGTTCAAAAACAATAATATCAGGAATTTATTGCAGAAGCAAAAGGCCATCGACCTACGGTCCTTCAGCCCATTCGTAGTTACATTTCAAAAAAAAAATACAACTGATATATTACAAAAATATGATTTGCTTCATCAGCTGCTACCCTGTTCATCAAATGTCTGTATCAGTGATTTTGGTGGATACTTTCTGGCTGCTTGGGCGGTCGGTTCGCGGTGGAAGAGCTCCAAGATATCCTGCGATTCTTTCAGACGTGTATAGAAATTTTTGTTCAGTTTCTTTAGTCTTTCTTCTATCAGTTGAACTTCTGTTATTTCGTACAATAATTCATTAGATGGATTGTGGAGTCTGTTTCGCGGGTACCTAATTCTTGTAATTGTACGAAGGGAAGTAGTTTCTGCCGTTTTTAAGTTATAAAGATCTGGATGTCGACAATTAATGAATATTGGATGTGCAGACTCCAGGACAGGTCGTGCTTATTCCTCAATTTCCGACAGTAAGTTTGGTAAAAGTTCTGGCTCTTGATATAGTCCACTTCAACTCCAAGATATTTAATTTCCTCAGCAGGTTTTTTCGCTATTCCTTTTATTGATATGGTAGGCGAAGTTGAACATATTTTATGATGGAAAATAATATATTGTGATTTCTTGGGATTAGGTTTCAAACGCCATTTGCTGAGCCACATATATTTATATAATTTTTTAATTTGGCGTTTTGTGTGTTGGATACCAAAATGGTCAGTGGGTGTGTGGTTGACCTTTTATTCCTGAACCCAAACTGAAAAGTGGATATAATGTTGGCAATATGTTTTTCCATCTTGAGTTTCATTATTTTCTCGAAGAGCTTTCCCAGGGTCGGTAAAATAAATAAATAAATAATCCTTTATTTCTCAAAGCAAAAACCTTACATTTACTCATACAATCATGAGGATATGCAAAAGAATGACGTCCAAAAGAAAACAAAACATATTTCTACCTGTTTCTGATGAAATATTCATTTAGAGAATAGGGTTCTAATTCTACCAAAAATTTTCTTATGTTTTTTACATATATTTTGTACGATTCAAGGACCTTCAAATGTGGTGGTAAATTATTGAAAATTCTTCTACACATATAGTCTGGGTGTTTTTCTGTAAGTGTTAGACGATGTTGTGGATATTGAATATTCATGGACCTTGTAGGATATCTATCATTTGTATAGCTTTCAAAACGAGAACTATTTTTGTACAAAAACTTCAAACAATCAAGTATGTATAAACCAGTCAAAGTTAATATTCCATTCCTCCTGAAAACCCCTCTACATGACTCTAAGTATGACATTCTGAAAATAATCCTGATAATTCTTTTTCTGAGCTGGCTCCCCAGAATATAATTCCATATCTTGCTATAGATTCAAAATTTGCAAAATATATGCATTTGCAACATTCCTTGTTTAGGTAATTAGCCATGACCCTTACTCCAAAACATATACTGCTCAATTTCCTACTGAGCCAATCTATATGGTGAGACCATTTGAGAAATTCATCTATGTATAGTCCTAAAGAGTAAGTAAGAGTCGGTAAGAGCGTAATAGGTCTGTAGTTTTTTACTGACTTATTATTCGAGTTAGCTTTAGGGATTGTTATTATACATCCTGACTTCCAAATGAATGGAAATAAATGTTTTCTGAGAAAAGTTTCAAAAATTTTCATTATATGTGAATGAATCCACACATCAAACTGTTTTAATATTTTCCACGAAATGCCGTCTCGCCTGGTGCACTGTTCTTGGTTGCATGCAGTAGTTGGTAATAGTCACATTCATCTATTTTCACATCTTCCTCTAAAAAATATGTTAATTCGTCCTCTATAGATTCATCGTACCATCTGTTGATATTTTCCTCTGTTATCTTGCAGAAATTTTGGTTATTATCATATGCAAATGAAGATTCGTAATAATTTCTGAATAGTTCAACTTTGTCCTTGTCAGTTACATACCATTTTCCTCAAGGGCAGGTATCGAGAATGTTTGTTTGTATCTCGATATAGTTTTTGATCTCTTGATAGAAGGTTTTACCCTTCGTTCAGTTAATGTTGTTACACGCTTCAACCCATGTGTGTTCCCTGTACTGTTGCACCATTATTTGAATATTTTTATTATGAATGTTGATCTGTTTTTTGCTCAGAGGATCTTGGTTTTGGTAATATTCCCTGTACATTCTCCGTTTTGTTTTGATCAGCTTTATCAGAAAGATTGGTTGTTCGTGTCTGAAGTAACAAGGTTTTTTTATTGGACAGTTGTCTTTAATGCTTATTGAGACTGCTTTATTGAAGGACTCTATATATTCCTCATTCACATCATTTTCCATGCTTTGTTGTATGAAATTGTTGATATCTAACTTTACTTTTTTAACATTACATTTGCCATAATTATATGTAGTTGTTGCAGGCTCCTCCACCACATCGCATTCAAGATCAAGCTTCAACAAAACACCCAAATGATCTGATCCTATGTCTGGGGTTAAAGTTATTCTTCTAATAATATTCTCTAGATTTTTTGGGTATAAAATTAAATCAGGTGTGCTATCAGGGTTATGGTCCATTAGAAATGTAGGGGCTGTAAAAAATCCGCATAGAAGAAATCTATTTATCTGTTTTTGCTTGCTACGGTTCTGGTTGAAATCTCCTATGATTATCACGTGCTGGTAAAGTGATGCTTTGTTAAAAATGTTTTCTCCAATTTTGCTATGTGGATGTATGTAAACCAAAAAAATGTGTAGCTTGTCGTCTTTGAAGGGAATGGTGAAATGGAGCACTTCATTTAGCTCATTATTGATTGAAGGTGAATTGGCTTTACCCATTTTTAATTTTGGATGGCGATACTGCCCCCCCTAGTGTTCAGTTGGCAGTTACCAATTTTAATAATAATGTTTATTTACGGACTTGCCATTTTTACAATAAGTCTTAAGCTAGATCACAGATTATTTCTAGGTATATTTACAAGTGAAAGTGTCCTTAACCGCTCTCTTAAAACTATTCAGCGACATATGAAAACAGTCCAATTCGCACAGGTTCATATTTCTACACATTCTCTGCATGGGTTTATTCACTGCATAGTTCTGATAATGAAATTCTAAGTGAAACGTAGATTTAAGTCTAGTAACTCTACTTGGAACATGAAAGTTCAGTTTTTCTTTAATATATCCCAGTCTCTGTAGGAAATTACATGTTCATCCTTGATCTATCTCCATTGAGACAAACTTGGTGTCAAGTTTTCAAGAATTCAGTGCTTGAAAATTCGCAATACTTAAAACGCAATATCTTAACTATATATAGGTGTGATCTCTACAGATGCGAGCCGTGAAGTCTATGTTCAATATTTCAATAAAATAAGTATTTACTGTGAAATACAACCCCTTATATAAGAATTCACTGAATGGTAAATATAAATAAAATTAACTCTTTACTTTCAGAGCTGCTTTACCTACTGAAAACAACTCGAAAATATATACAGCAACCTCAAGTCACTCCAGCAAATATTTCACTGCAAATGAATCCTTGGAATCAAACATCAGAACAAGCCATCAACTTCCTGAAGCTGCCTCAAATTTGAAGGACGACTTCTTTGCTCTTCAGCAACAGGTGAGTGAAGTTTGATTCTGTCCGTCCGTTAACACTTTCCGAGAAATAATCTTGATATTTTCACTGTAAGTTTGGGGTTCAACGTTTGACGGAAAATATTTAAAGGAACTGTGTGTCTGACCGATATTAAATTGGCGATCCGAGAGAAAAATTTTTCTAAAAATACGAGAATTTCCCTTCATTATGGAAATTTCCCGAAAAATCATACTCTCAGATGGCCACCAAAATATACTTTTTTCACTAATTCGAGGTCGTAGATTACGAATCTGTATACTCCATTCACAATTATAAAATCACAACTCTGCCCTTGGAAATTTGACACATTCCACTCTGTATCGAAGTTATGACGTTTTTCAAAATATTTTTATGTTCCAAGTCAACACTATGTTGCCCTTTCTACATTCTTAGCGTATTTCTCAGAATGTGAATTTATTAACGCTTATATGAATTGATTCCTTTTCTAGTTATTTGCATGAAAAATACAAGAGATCACTGTTGAAATATATTATTTTTCGCCATGGAAGAAAATCGCATTGCTTTCACATAATTTTCATATGCATGCCTGTGAAGATTTAATGTTTATTATCCTCTTGAACTGAAAGTTCAAGACTTGACATCAATTGTTAAATATAATATAATTAATAAAAATAAGAGTAGAAGATATACACTCCATTTATTTGATCTTATGAACAAGGAGTAAAATATTCTGACTGTATAGTAATTTATTAGTTTAAAAAATATTCATACATTACAACCATAGTAGGTTTGTACAAATAATATGGAACTGGTCAAACATATGCTTCACATTTATCATTCACCTATTCTAAAATAAGACACAAACTCCTCCACATTTTAGGGCCCTCACAGCATTAAAAGCTTCTGTCTCTTTTGAAAGAAGTAGCACTAGATATAATATATTCTTTCGATTAAGAGCAAATACCTACCGTTGAATGTTACATACACAAATTTCTTCAAAATGGGCTTATACGAAGTGGTTCTTTTTCTGAAACGTGAAAACGATCAACAATAATCATTTAGAGACCGATGATGGCCATCCAAAACCCGTATACTTACGAAAATCGTGCAATTTCATTCTGCAAGTTCTTTCCTCATAATTCCTCGAAAATCCTACCTGAACCATATTTTCCGGTCGCTTTCGTGAAAAGATCGTATAAGGAAGTCTTTTTCGTCCATTTACACATTCCAAATAAATTTTGAGCACCAAAAACTATACCGAAACTAACCAAACTTATGGGGGACCGGAATTTCGTTTGAAATCTTTCCAAACGGGCAGATACCTAAAAAAAATTCGTTATCATGTGTAAAAAAGGCGATTAGTACTTACTTTTGCTTTATTCATGCTTATAAATCGATTTTTGGTCCAATTCAAATTTGCCGTTTGCACCCATGTCAAAATATCTTTGATACTTTTACTTTGATGTAAACAAAGAAACTGGCAACGCCGTTTTGTCATTAAAGATTTTATCTGTACGCGCACAGATTTTTTATCAGGTGCACCAATTCCTGAAAACGAAACCATGGCCAGAGTTGTGATTTTATAATTGTGAATGGAGTATAATTAGTTTCTTCCTAGGTTTGATATTTAAGGAAATTTTAAATTTTTTGTGGAAAATTTAGTCATTTTTGTAGTGTGTTTTGATGGTCATTACTCGAAAACTATATTTCATAGAAAATATCTGATTGCATATTCTTAATCTACGCCCTCGAGTTAGTAAATCCAACAATTTTGGTGGCGATCCGGGTGAAAAAAATTTCTAAAAATACGCGAGTTTCCCTTCATTATGGAAATTTCCCGAAAAATCATACTCTCAGATGGCCACCAAAATATACTTCTATATATATAAAAGAAAGATGTTGGTAACACCATTAATAACTCGAGATCGGATGGACTGTTTGTTATGAAACTTCATATATGTATTCATTTACGGTCTGGTTATTATAAAATACAATAAAACTCTGAAAAAATCGATGAAAATTTTACTTTTACAGGAAATGCTTTTCCTTCTTTCGAGTAAGGCCACTAGATGTCGCTACAGTTACGCTACCGCTTATTCGTTTGTACTTCATTTGATATTCTCCGCGTTAGATGGCGATATAAACAAATAGTGTGTACAGTGACTATATTCCCTCTATAGTCACTGTAAAAGTGTGTAATTTGAGTTGCCTACAACTATATGGGCTGATCGGCAAAACCAAAATGTCTTAGCGTAGGAGTACAGACTACAGATGTCTAAAATGATTAGATTTCGTTGAGATATGAGAAAAGTTTCGTTCTTACCACTCCAAATGGCGCTATTCACACATTATGACTGATGATTATTAGTTATTTGTATAGTTTTATTTATTCCAAATAACGTAATTGTGAGAGTTCTATATTTGACATTATCACAATCAAATGGCGATGAATTTGTTGAGGCTTTCGCGGCCATCCATTGATGTCATCTGTTTTTTTTTTCGAGCATTTCGGTCGTCGTGGTTTGAAATGGTCGAAAAAAGAACATATGACATCAATTACTGTGTAATTTACATAGGGCTTATAGTACCATGAAAGGCTATTAACAGATCCAGAAGCGGGTGAATATCACAGTGAATTTTTATCGAAATGTCAAATAAATCGGATTTTGGCGATGAGTTCCAATCGTGAGATGTCCATTCTCATCTTTTCTCATAATTTTTAAAATGTTTTTGAATTTCTGTTAGGGTAATAAATATATTTGCGGAAATAATTGAATCCAAAATTGCCATTATTAGTGATTGACATATTATGACATATTATTTTTGTGTATCTGTTCTGTGTGATAGCTCATATCCATGGAAACATTTGACAGTTCAAAAATCAGAGGACCAAACCGTTGATCTCCAATCACCGGTGATTACGATTTGTGAAATCCACCATAAGTATCATTTAGGCGGAACAAAGTTCGCCGGGCCAGCTAGTTTCTGATAAATTTCAGGTCGATATTTTTTTGGTAGGCTGTTTTGTTACCGGTGACTTGAAATTTTGTTGTTTTTTCTTTATAGTCGATATAGATTGTGGGAGACTTCTGTCTGCTTACGCGAATATTCGTTTTTCTTGTGTTTTTTGGTATATCCTGAGTATCTGTTTCATTCAGATAGGGATTTTCTTCTTTGAATTTTCGTTGATATTGTATATTCAATCATGGAATCGAAACTTGATATAAACAGGTTGGAAAAAGATGAATTGGCGTACGAATTATCTTTTCGGGGCGTGACGGATCCAAAGACTGTTGAATCCATGAGAAAGACTTTGAGAAATATTATTAGATTCGAGAGAACGGGTTCGAAGTTCACTTATCCAACTTACCCATACACATTCGCAGATGATTTGAAGTATTTAAATGATAAGGTTGCTGAAGCCAAAGTTTTAGTTTCCGATTTCTCAAATAATGAGGAGAGCAATATATTCAAAAAAATTTCGACGAAGATTGTGCATTGTATAGGAAGGGCAAATAAAAGCAAACCAGTCCAACCTGAGGATATTGCTACTAAAGCAAATTTATTGGCTTCTTTGATAAACTTACAAGCGGAGCTGAATAGTAGGGCTAGGAGATTTGAGAGACGTAGGGTTTCAGAGGCTAACCCCTCAAATATTTCGATGATGTTGGCGTCGAATCTGTCATTGGGATCTTCTTCTTCTGAGACGGAATCAGATGACGACAAGGTTCTTGATAGAAGCTTGCCTGTCTCGGATAGGTCAGCGAATGATGTGTCACAAGGTGGTAATAAGTCAGTTCCGGTTTATAAATGGAATCTGAAGTTCAGTGGAAAAAATCGGGTATGTCCTTAAGTACCTTTTTGGAAACTGTAGAAGAGTACTGTTGTTCTCGAAATGTATCAAAGTCTGATTTAATAGTTTCTGCGGCAGATTTGTTCTGTGATGATGCATATCAATATTATTGTTCAATTCGTAAAGATATTCATACCTGGGAGAAATTGGTAAGTGCGCTGAGGAGTCAATTCCAATCGCCTTACTATGATGAAGAACTGTTTGATCAAATCAAACGTCGAACGCAAGGCGCAGATGAGTCGGTTGGTATCTATATAGCAAAAATTTCTAATATGTTCAATAAATTATCTCGTCCGATTGCCGAGAATGTGAAGGTCCGTCTTCTTGTGAATAATTGGCTTCCATTCTTTCAAACTCAATTGGGGTTGGTTGATATTAGTTCTGTTGCGGAACTAGTTAATTTGTGTAGAAAGTTGGAAGCTAGAAAAGAATCTATTGATAAATTTTCACCGCCTACACGTTCTAGAAGATGGGTAGAGCCTGAGTTGGCATACGTTAATGCGAGTGGTGTGTCTGATGGGACAGATTGCTCCGGGAAGGTGAATAGGGGTGCATCAGGGTCCTCTAAACAGTCTGCGGTATGTTGGAATTGTCGATTGGCTGGACATATGCGTTCAAATTGCCCAACACCACAAGTCAACCGTTTTTGTTATAAGTGTGGAAAACAGGGATTTACCACTAAAACTTGCGATTTTTGCAACCGAAGTCCGGAAAACTACCGCCGAGGGAATTAAATGACCGCCTAGTTTCCTCAACCTTAATCGATAAGTCGGTCTGTGATAATTTTTCTCCGCCATTTTCACAACTGTTGTCCAATCAACGAGTTATTTTGGACTTTCTTCTAGCTAGTACGCAGGGTGATGAGAGGCCATACTTGACGGTAAAAATATTTGATAGAGAGATCGTCGGTCTTTTGGATTCTGGAGCAAATCGTACCATTATGGGTAGAGCAGGAGCACGGTTAGTAGAGCAATTAAAGCTAACTTGGAGTACGGAACCACCAGTTTCGTGTGTGGTGGCCGATGGCACAAAACATGTGTCTAAAGGATCTGTTTACGTTCCTTTTAGTGTAGAGGGTAAATTAAGTATTATAAAGGTTTTAGTTATGCCTTCATTACCGCATGCTCTCATATTGGGCGCTGATTTTTGGAGAGATATGGGTATTGTGCCTGATCTGCGAGGGGGAAATTGGCGATTTTCGTCAGAAGCTCCTTGCGAGTTAAGTTCCGTGTCTGCATTGAAACCTCAGTCCGAACTAACCTCTGATCAATGTCTGAGGTTGGATAATTTAGTAAAGAAGTCATTCGATGAAATGGGAGACGGTTTGGGTTGTACTCATCTGGTAGAGCATAAGATAGTAACGGACTCGCCAGCCATAAAGCAGCGGTGCTTTCCGGTGAATCCAATAATGCAGGGTCATTTAGATAGGGAACTTGACAAATTGTTGAAGGAAGGTGTGGTAGAACCATCGAATAGTCCATGGTCCTCACCCATTTTACTGGTGAAAAAAAAGGATGGGTCATATCGCGTATGTGTTGACTTTCGAAAATTAAATAAAGTCACGGTCAAGGATGCTTATCCTTTGCCGTTTGTCTCTTCGGTACTTGACAAGTTGAGAGATGCCCGCTATCTGTCTTCGTTGGATGTTAAGTCAGCTTACTTTCAAATTCCTTTGGCCCCAGATTCCCAACAATATACAGCATTTTCGGTTCCGAATAGAGGCCTGTTTCATTTTAAGAGACTTCCTATGGGGTTGTCGAATTCGACGGCAACTTTTCAGCGTTTCATCGACTCAGTTTTGGGACCTGAATTGGAACCTTATGTCCTCGTTTATGTAGACGACATTATTATAGTAACGCAGACTTTTGAGAGGCATCTGGAGATCCTTGAGGAGGTTTTTAGTCGCCTGAAAAAGGCAGGATTATCTTTGAGCAAAGAAAAATGCCAGTTTTGTAGGCCTGAACTTCATTTTCTGGGCTATGTAGTTGACAAGAATGGGTTACATGTAGATTCGCAGAAAGTAGAGGCAGTTCTTTCTATACCGGCACCTCGTAACGTTTCGGAAGTCCGAAGATTTTTGGGTTTGGCATCTTGGTATAGGCGTTTTATACCGGACTTCTCAACTATCGTTGCCCCTATATCTTCATTGTTAAAGAAGAGTAAAGTATTTTCTTGGGACGAAAATTGTGAAAGGTCTTTCAATAGAATAAAGGAATATCTCGTGTCGTCTCCTGTGCTTGCGTGTCCAGATTTTGATCTCCCGTTCTTTGTGCAAACTGATGCTTCTGATTTCGGATTGGGCGCAGTGTTATATCAGGTACATCCTGAAATGGGAGAGAGAATTGTTTGCTATTTGAGTAGGTCTTTGAGCAAACAAGAGCGAAAATATAGTACAACTGAAAAGGAGTGTTTGGCTGTTTTGTATGCGATAGAGAAGTTGAGACCCTATTTGGAGGGCACTCATTTCACTGTGGTCACTGACCATTACAGTCTCAAATGGATTAACACTATAAAAGATCCCGTCGGTCGTATCGCTCGTTGGGCAGTTAGGTTGCAGCAATTTTCATTTGATGTTGAACATCGAAAAGGTAAGGATAATGTCGTTCCTGACGTCCTATCGCGCAGTGTACCGGTCGTTGATGAAGTGGTACAAGTATCACAGGATTCTGAAGAGCCTCTTAGGGATCATTGGTATCTAAAGATGCTAAAAAGTGTGCAGAGTAAACCTCATAAGTTCCCAGGTTGGAGAGTGGAGCATGGTAAACTGTTTAAGCATGCTAAACTGAAAGTTCCGGATTTATCTGAGGAGGAATCGTGGAAAAAGGTAATTCCTAAGGAGGAGCGAGCGGATATGATGTCGAAATGTCATGATCATCCTTTGGCAGGGCACTGCGGTGTTCGAAAAACAATCGCAAGATTGTCAGCTTTTTATTATTGGCCAAAAATGAGGTCGGATGTGGCACGATATGTTCGGAGATGCGAGGTTTGCCTCAAGATTAAGCCAGAACAGAAAAGTCCGGCTGGACTAATGCTGAGTAAAACACCCACCATTAAAGAACCTTGGCAACTTTTAAGTCTGGATCTGATAGGTCCTTTGCCTCGCTCATCAAAAGGATTCCAATATATCCTATCGGTAAATGATAGTTTCAGTAAGTTCACGCTTTTATTTCCGTTGCGCAAAGCTACTGCTGATCTGGTCGTTAGGCATCTTGAGGATGATGTTATTTTGTTGTTTGGTCCTCCCTCAATTATATTATGTGATAATGGAAAACAGCTGAAAGGAAAAGTGTTTTCGAGTTTTGCTGAGAAATACAATATCAAGGTGGTCTATACCTAATGCTAATTATCATCCACAAACGAATCCTACGGAAAGAGTAAATAGGGTCACTAAGTCAATTCTTACGGCATATGTAGCGGATAATCAGAAAAATTGGGATAAATATTTGCCATCTACAGGTGCCGCTTTGAGGTCTGCTAAACATGAGGCTACCGGATATTCTCCAAATTTCTTAATGTTCGGAAGAGAAATAAATTTTTTCCAGTCACAGGATATGAACCTCGATGTGAAAAATATTGAAATCGAGAGGAAAACCGATTTTGAAAAACGGGCAGCTACATTAAAGAGCTTGTTTTGTGACGTACAGAAGCGTTTGAAGTTAGCGCATGAAAAGAGTAAACGCTATTATGATTTACGGCGACGTCCCGACACATTATCTTTGAACCAGAAAGTGTGGAAAAGAAATTATGTTTTGTCGGATGCAACAAAGAATTTCACGTCCAAATTAGCCAATAAGTTTGTGGGACCATTCGTTATTCACAAGATAGTATCTCCGTGGACTTATGAGCTACGGGATGATTCTGGCAAGAATTGTGGAGTATGGCATGCGAAAGATTTGAAGGCGCACCCTCCGGATGAATAGGATGCCAGTGTCTTTTTTTTTATCGTTTTTTTTTTCTTTTCAAGTAAGGGGAGAGTTGTTATGTCCGGAATTGGCGAACGCTAGTTTTCCGATCCCTGATCGTGGTCACGCCACTGTGTTACGACGAGATTGGGGGAATATGTTTTATTGTCTGTTGTATCGCCTGCCGTGTGGGAACGAGATGGATTTTGGAAATTTCGAATTGTGGGACAAGGATGAGGATATGTTGTTTCGTGATTTTATTTGAGATTGGCGAATCTGAAATACGGTGTTAGGGAGATTTTTTAACTCACTTGAGGACTTGGGATGGTTGTTTTCTGCGCATTCTTCAGTTATTAGATGGTGGTTTTTCGAAAGTCGAGGAGTTTTAATACTTACCTGATTGAGGGATTTGAATTTCGAAAACGTTATATACAGTGGGATTATTTTCGTTTAGCTTCAGAGCTTATTTGGAGGATTTTGTCGAATCTTACTGTGTACCTGAAAGGGGATTTACCATATTGAGAGGTGAGATTAACTGTTCCTTCAATTCTGCCTCGTGCAACTTGTGCTTTCTATTTTAGAACCAGGATCAATATTCTGCTGGAACTCTATTTCGGTGAAGCATTCTCATTTATAATCATTGAGGAAACCGTACCTAATTTGGTACTGAGAGAACCCTCTGAAAGAGGTAGGTATTTCTGACTGGCGAGTTCGCCATTTTGATTTCTTCGAATTTGTGTTCATAGGGTCCTTGTTCCGGGACATTTCAGTGGTTTCGCTGGAATATCTGCAACATCAATTGTCGATTTATAAGTCACCGGGTCGAATCAGCCCCAGGAAAATCAGTACTGCTGCCGTCCGTTACCTTTTGGTGATTTCAACATCGTGGAGGTTCTAAATCGTCACTACCTTTCCCCTTTGGATCGAGGAACTTTATTAAAGGTCGTATCATCAATTTCTGGAATTTGTCAGCGCTAATATCGAGCTGTATTTATTACGTTTAAGTCAGATAATATTTGCATTATTATTTAGTATCATCAATAATAGGTTAACGTATGAGACCTATTTAAGCTATTTTGATAGGAACCTCATAAGGTTTCTGTACATTATTTCACACCAAATTTGCTATTGTTGTATGATCTATTTATGTATACAGTGTGAGCCATATATAGCGCTATATAAGGACCTCGAGGTAATTACTCCCCCTTTAGATTTATTATTAGTGATCATTTATCTAGATTTATTTAGTGATTTTTCGGAAACTAGAGCAAGTGTGCTGGATGTGAATATTAAATCACTTGGCGCCCCATTAATATATCGTTTTTGTATAACCCACTCCCATCTTCAACTGAGCTTTGGGACCATCCAGCATATAAGCGAGATTTTGAGTCCTAAGTGCTTATAAAGAATAATGAACCGTGGCAACCCTTAGGGTAAGGGGTCGTTTATACTGGCCCTTAACTTAAACTTTTCCCTTACCCTAAGAGTTGAAACATAGAAATTTCATGCTATGGTTTATACTCGAACTGTAACTTATTCCCTTAAAGAGAACAAATTTTAAGGGCATAAGTTACGGGCCAGTATAAACGACCCTTAAGGGAAAAGTTTAAGTTACGGGCCAGTATAAACGACCCTTAAGGGAAAAGTTTAAGTTACGGGCCAGTATAAACGACCCCTTATTCGAAACAATGTGGACATACCTTTAGACGGGGAAAGGAAAAACGAATGTGAAAAAAAAGTTGAAAAAGTGTTAGAAAACGTAATGGTGTATTATTCTCATTTCAGAACATGAATACCATGGATAACGTGATTAATACGAGTGCGTTTTATGATAGCGATGAAGATGTTGCTTGGGGTCCGGTCTCAATGAGAGAACGCAGAAGGGATTTGGAGAGCAAGAAGACATTAAATCAGAGACAATTAAATCCAAATTACAGACGTCAAACGTGAGTTACATTTTTTCAAAGATGAGACGAATATAATTGCAAGTCGAAAGGATGCATATAAAATTAGATTAGAAAGATATGAGTATTTTGGTATGCCAAGAAATATGTTCAAAAACAATAATATCAGGAATTTATTGCAGAAGCAAAAGGCCATCGACCTACGGTCCTTCAGCCCATTCGTAGTTACATTTCAAAAAAAAAATACAACTGATATATTACAAAAATATGATTTGCTTCATCAGCTGCTACCCTGTTCATCAAATGTCTGTATCAGTGATTTTGGTGGATACTTTCTGGCTGCTTGGGCGGTCGGTTCGCGGTGGAAGAGCTCCAAGATATCCTGCGATTCTTTCAGACGTGTATAGAAATTTTTGTTCAGTTTCTTTAGTCTTTCTTCTATCAGTTGAACTTCTGTTATTTCGTACAATAATTCATTAGATGGATTGTGGAGTCTGTTTCGCGGGTACCTAATTCTTGTAATTGTACGAAGGGAAGTAGTTTCTGCCGTTTTTAAGTTATAAAGATCTGGATGTCGACAATTAATGAATATTGGATGTGCAGACTCCAGGACAGGTCGTGCTTATTCCTCAATTTCCGACAGTAAGTTTGGTAAAAGTTCTGGCTCTTGATATAGTCCACTTCAACTCCAAGATATTTAATTTCCTCAGCAGGTTTTTTCGCTATTCCTTTTATTGATATGGTAGGCGAAGTTGAACATATTTTATGATGGAAAATAATATATTGTGATTTCTTGGGATTAGGTTTCAAACGCCATTTGCTGAGCCACATATATTTATATAATTTTTTAATTTGGCGTTTTGTGTGTTGGATACCAAAATGGTCAGTGGGTGTGTGGTTGACCTTTTATTCCTGAACCCAAACTGAAAAGTGGATATAATGTTGGCAATATGTTTTTCCATCTTGAGTTTCATTATTTTCTCGAAGAGCTTTCCCAGGGCCGGTAAAATAAATAAATAAATAATCCTTTATTTCTCAAAGCAAAAACCTTACATTTACTCATACAATCATGAGGATATGCAAAAGAATGACGTCCAAAAGAAAACAAAACATATTTCTACCTGTTTCTGATGAAATATTCATTTAGAGAATAGGGTTCTAATTCTACCAAAAATTTTCTTATGTTTTTTACATATATTTTGTACGATTCAAGGACCTTCAAATGTGGTGGTAAATTATTGAAAATTCTTCTACACATATAGTCTGGGTGTTTTTCTGTAAGTGTTAGACGATGTTGTGGATATTGAATATTCATGGACCTTGTAGGATATCTATCATTTGTATAGCTTTCAAAACGAGAACTATTTTTGTACAAAAACTTCAAACAATCAAGTATGTATAAACCAGTCAAAGTTAATATTCCATTCCTCCTGAAAACCCCTCTACATGACTCTAAGTATGACATTCTGAAAATAATCCTGATAATTCTTTTTCTGAGCTGGCTCCCCAGAATATAATTCCATATCTTGCTATAGATTCAAAATTTGCAAAATATATGCATTTGCAACATTCCTTGTTTAGGTAATTAGCCATGACCCTTACTCCAAAACATATACTGCTCAATTTCCTACTGAGCCAATCTATATGGTGAGACCATTTGAGAAATTCATCTATGTATAGTCCTAAAGAGTAAGTAAGAGTCGGTAAGAGCGTAATAGGTCTGTAGTTTTTTACTGACTTATTATTCGAGTTAGCTTTAGGGATTGTTATTATACATCCTGACTTCCAAATGAATGGAAATAAATGTTTTCTGAGAAAAGTTTCAAAAATTTTCATTATATGTGAATGAATCCACACATCAAACTGTTTTAATATTTTCCACGAAATGCCGTCTCGCCTGGTGCACTGTTCTTGGTTGCATGCAGTAGTTGGTAATAGTCACATTCATCTATTTTCACATCTTCCTCTAAAAAATATGTTAATTCGTCCTCTATAGATTCATCGTACCATCTGTTGATATTTTCCTCTGTTATCTTGCAGAAATTTTGGTTATTATCATATGCAAATGAAGATTCGTAATAATTTCTGAATAGTTCAACTTTGTCCTTGTCAGTTACATACCATTTTCCTCAAGGGCAGGTATCGAGAATGTTTGTTTGTATCTCGATATAGTTTTTGATCTCTTGATAGAAGGTTTTACCCTTCGTTCAGTTAATGTTGTTACACGCTTCAACCCATGTGTGTTCCCTGTACTGTTGCACCATTATTTGAATATTTTTATTATGAATGTTGATCTGTTTTTTGCTCAGAGGATCTTGGTTTTGGTAATATTCCCTGTACATTCTCCGTTTTGTTTTGATCAGCGTTATCAGAAAGATTGGTTGTTCGTGTCTGAAGTAACAAGGTTTTTTTATTGGACAGTTGTCTTTAATGCTTATTGAGACTGCTTTATTGAAGGACTCTATATATTCCTCATTCACATCATTTTCCATGCTTTGTTGTATGAAATTGTTGATATCTAACTTTACTTTTTTAACATTACATTTGCCATAATTATATGTAGTTGTTGCAGGCTCCTCCACCACATCGCATTCAAGATCAAGCTTCAACAAAACACCCAAATGATCTGATCCTATGTCTGGGGTTAAAGTTATTCTTCTAATAATATTCTCTAGATTTTTTGGGTATAAAATTAAATCAGGTGTGCTATCAGGGTTATGGTCCATTAGAAATGTAGGGGCTGTAAAAAATCCGCATAGAAGAAATCTATTTATCTGTTTTTGCTTGCTACGGTTCTGGTTGAAATCTCCTATGATTATCACGTGCTGGTAAAGTGATGCTTTGTTAAAAATGTTTTCTCCAATTTTGCTATGTGGATGTATGTAAACCAAAAAAATGTGTAGCTTGTCGTCTTTGAAGGGAATGGTGAAATGGAGCACTTCATTTAGCTCATTATTGATTGAAGGTGAATTGGCTTTACCCATTTTTAATTTTGGATGGCGATACTGCCCCCCCTAGTGTTCAGTTGGCAGTTACCAATTTTAATAATAATGTTTATTTACGGACTTGCCATTTTTACAATAAGTCTTAAGCTAGATCACAGATTATTTCTAGGTATATTTACAAGTGAAAGTGTCCTTAACCGCTCTCTTAAAACTATTCAGCGACATATGAAAACAGTCCAATTCGCACAGGTTCATATTTCTACACATTCTCTGCATGGGTTTATTCACTGCATAGTTCTGATAATGAAATTCTAAGTGAAACGTAGATTTAAGTCTAGTAACTCTACTTGGAACATGAAAGTTCAGTTTTTCTTTAATATATCCCAGTCTCTGTAGGAAATTACATGTTCATCCTTGATCTATCTCCATTGAGACAAACTTGGTGTCAAGTTTTCAAGAATTCAGTGCTTGAAAATTCGCAATACTTAAAACGCAATATCTTAACTATATATAGGTGTGATCTCTACAGATGCGAGCCGTGAAGTCTATGTTCAATATTTCAATAAAATAAGTATTTACTGTGAAATACAACCCCTTATATAAGAATTCACTGAATGGTAAATATAAATAAAATTAACTCTTTACTTTCAGAGCTGCTTTACCTACTGAAAACAAATCGAAAATGTATACAGCAACCTCAAGTCACTCCAGCAAATATTTCACTGCAAATGAATCCTTGGAATCAAACATCAGAACAAGCCATCAACTTCCTGAAGCTGCCTCAAATTTGAAGGACGACTTCTTTGCTCTTCAGCAACAGGTGAGTGAAGTTTGATTCTGTCCGTCCGTTAACACTTTCCGAGAAATAATCTTGATATTTTCACTGTAAGTTTGGGGTTCAACGTTTGACGGAAAATATTTAAAGGAACTGTGTGTCTGACCGATATTAAATTGGCGATCCGAGAGAAAAATTTTTCTAAAAATACGAGAATTTCCCTTCATTATGGAAATTTCCCGAAAAATCATACTCTCAGATGGCCACCAAAATATACTTTTTTCACTAATTCGAGGTCGTAGATTACGAATCTGTATACTCCATTCACAATTATAAAATCACAACTCTGCCCTTGGAAATTTGACACATTCCACTCTGTATCGAAGTTATGACGTTTTTCAAAATATTTTTATGTTCCAAGTCAACACTATGTTGCCCTTTCTACATTCTTAGCGTATTTCTCAGAATGTGAATTTATTAACGCTTATATGAATTGATTCCTTTTCTAGTTATTTGCATGAAAAATACAAGAGATCACTGTTGAAATATATTATTTTTCGCCATGGAAGAAAATCGCATTGCTTTCACATAATTTTCATATGCATGCCTGTGAAGATTTAATGTTTATTATCCTCTTGAACTGAAAGTTCAAGACTTGACATCAATTGTTAAATATAATATAATTAATGAAAATAAGAGCGCTCGGTCGGCATTGAGGGACGCAGGTTCGATTCCGGCTCGTGGTAGAGCTTTTTTATCTCAAAAATTCGAGTGCACGCCGTTGAAATTTACTCTCAATATTATTTTTGTCTAACTCGTATGTCATATACAGGGTCTTTCACGAGGAACCTCACCCATATTTATACGGGAAACTACTGAACGTATTTTCATGAAATTCAGCACTTATAAGTATTTCACGATGCTGATGAAATCTAAAATATTTTCAAGGCATGAGCACCTCCGGTTTTTCCGGAAATGACGTCAACTTCCGTTTTTCAAATTAGAACACCATTTTTTCATTGCAGAAATAGATTCCTTAGAAAATTTCAAGTTATTTTGATGTAACATTTTTCAGTTTTGGTTGGAAAATTCTCTCTGAGCGGGAAAATTCGAAAAAAAAATCGAAAATAGAGCTCCGCTGAAACAAGAATAACTTCGAGGTTTTTGGATGGAAAATTTTAATTTTTGGGATTTTTCAACATGTAAGATTGATGTATCCACTTTAAAAATCGAAATCGCGATTCATGATACAGGGGGTGAAAAAATCGCTTTCAAAGTTAGGGATGACAAAATCGTGAAAAATCAATTTTTTCAAATTAGAACCCCATTTTTTTATGGCAGATATTGAATCTACGTTAAAAATTAAGTGAGTGTATGCATCTCACCCTTGCCCTAAAATTGATATTTTCTGAGTTATTTACAAAATACTGTTTTTTGTCTTGAATTTTCAGCTATTTCTTTTCCCTTCACGCCAACAAGATGAAATTTTCAGGAACTGTTACTTAAACCATGTTTTAGATTTTACTACCCTAATATGCAAGAGAAAAAAGTTACAGGTTGTTCCTAAATAGATGGCGAATTTGGATTCGAATTTGTATCGAAAACCTCTTTATTTCAACTAATCGGCCATCGGTTTTCTCTCCAGTGATAAATAAATAATTCCTTATGAACCATATGCAAAAACTTACCATGTTTTACATTCTTTTTTTTAATGATAGATATCATTAATTACATCTGCCAAATTCCTCTTTATTCAGTAGCATTTTGTGTTCACTATTAATTTGGTGATAATTCGTATTAAGTTATAAAATCGATCACTATGCCTAATTTTACCAATGAAGATTATTTAAATCTCATTCTACTTCATGGAGAATGTAATAAAGTTGTAGATAGAACGATTCGACTGTTCATTGAGAGGTTTCCTGACCGACCCAGACCAACGAGAGATACCATTAACAGAACCATGACAAACTTGAGAAATGTCGGATCTTTCGTTAAGAAAACTATACACAGAGAAAAAAGTGTAGTAGAAGATGAGAACAACGAAATTACAGTTCTTGCATATTTTCGTGTGAATCCTCAAAATTCTCTCAAAGATGCCGAGATTGATCTGGGATTATCTCAATCGAGTGTTTGGAGAATATTAAAAAAACATAAAATGCCCCATATAAATTCAATGGGGTACAGCATTTGAAGGAAACTGATTTCGTCAGGAGAACAGAGTTTTGCGAAGCTATGATGATTCGATTTCAAGAGAATGAAAACTTTTTGGACTGTATAATTTGGACAGATGAATCTAAATTCACAAAGAATGGTTCTTTCAATAGGCATAACAGTCATTATTGGGATGAAGAGAACAACCACCACCACTTCAGACAATGGAACTTTCAAGAGACCTGGAGTTTCAATGTTTTTTGCGCCATCAAAAATAATGCAATTCTCGATGTTCACATTTATGATGGGACTTTAACTGGTAAGATAGAACACTACACATGTTTGCATTATTTAAAGAATGTTCTCCCTTAGGAGATAGATATTCTGACATGTTGACTCAAATAATTGAGCCGCTAGTACAGAACCATAATGACTTATGGTATCAACAAGATGGCGCGCCTCCACACAATTCACTCAATGTGTCAAATATCCTCTACAGGCTATTTGAAGATCGATGGTTGGCGAACAATGGTCCACATCTTTGGCCACCACGTTCTCCCGATTTAACTCCTTTAGACTATTATGTTTGGGGTAGGATAAAAAATATTGTCTACTCAACTCCCCTGACTGATAAAGAGGACTGCATAGAACCAGTCAGAAATGCGTTCAGGTTTGTTTAAATTTTTAGATTCATAGTTTTGAAACTCAATTTGGTTTTTAAACACTTTTGCAGATCTCTTCCCCCCGATGAAATAAGAAGAGCAACGCACGAAGCATTCCTGAGACGTATAAATAAATGTCTAGAAATTAACGGTCAAAACTTTGAGCATCTTCTCTAGTTATAACTGCGAGAGTTTGCCATGGTTCTCCTAATAGTAACTTGAAGTCGGTTTCAAGAAGGGTAGTAAAATCTGAAACATGGTTTAAGTAACAGTTCCTGAAAATTTCATCTTTTTGGCGTGAAGGGAAAAGAAATAGCTGAAAATTCAAGACGAAAAACAGTTTTTTGTGAATAACTCAGAAAATATCCATTTTAGGGCAAGGGTGTGATGCATACACTCACTTAATTTTTAACGTAGATTCAATATCTGCCATAAAAAAATGGGGTTCTAATTTGAAAAAATTGATTTTTCACGATTTTGTCATCCCTAACTTTGAAAGCGATTTTTTCACCCCCTGTATCATGAATCGCGATTTCGATTTTTAGTGTGGATACATCAATCTTACATCTTGAAAAATCCCAAAAATGAAAGTTTTCCATCCAAAAACCTCGAAGTTATTCTTGTTTCAGCGGAGCTCTATTTTCGGTTTTTTTTCTTCGAATTTTCCCGCTCAGAGAGAATTTTCCAACCAAAACTGAAAAATGTTACATCAAAATAACTTGAAATTTTCTAAGGAATCTATTTCTGCAATAACGAAATGGTGTTCTTATTTGAAAAACGGAAGTTGACGTCATTTCCGGAAAAACCGGAGGTGCTCATGCCTTGAAAATATTTTAGATTTCATCAGCATCGTGAAATACTTATAAGTGCTGAATTTCATGAAAATACGTTCAGTAGTTTCCCGTATAAATATGGGTGAATTTCCTCGTGAAAGACCCTGTATTCTTGGAGATATAGAGTGTCCCCAAAAAATCGCGAAAGCTTCTTTAATCGGGTTATTTCTTTTACGTTTTTTTTTTTGTACCTTTCAGTCTCCTCCTCCCTCGACGTACGAATGTCCTATTTGTATTCTGAGGTTCAGAAAGTTAAAATTTTTGGAGGACCTCGTTTCTACTTGCATCCCCGAACCCACGTGGACGTAAGCTTCCGGTATGGGTAAATTTGATTGTGTGTTTTTTTTTGCGACGCTCGTTAAATGAGAAAGTAAGTTTGAAATTTTTTTGATTCCTTTCGAATGTGTGGATTAACACAAAATTTGGGAATTTTGAAATAGATCGTTCAAAATTCCATTTCCAATTGAATCTTTCTGAAATAAAGATGATAAATTAACTCGATAACTGTTTCGTTTAGTTTTGAGACATTAGCAAGGCACACACGAAAGGGAAATCTGTCAGATCTGATCGGCAGTCCAGATGTGTAACAGATCTGGACTGCGGATCGGATCGCTCCCGCCGATCTGGTCCGTCGCGGATCATATATCTTATTGATCCGCGACAGACCAGATCGGCGGGAGCGATCCGATCCGCAGTCCAGATCTGTTACAGATCTGGACTGCCGATCAGATCTTACAGATTTCCCTTTCGTGTGTGCCTTGCTATTGCAGTGAATTAAAACCTTGAATTCAGATTGTGGTTTTGAAAATTATCAATATACACTGAGCAAAAATATTAACGCACATTATGGAAATCTCAAATTTATTCTACAACTGAAGGTGTTCTCATTAGCTAGGCACACACGAAAGGGAAATCTGTAAGATTTGATCTGCCGCCGATCTAGTCGCTCTTATTATCTGACAATTAATGCGCGATGACAGTCCCGATCGTTGAAAGATACGGACTTTGAAGGTTTTCTCCCTTCGCAGATCTCCTTTCGTGATATCTTCCAATTAGTGGGTGACCACGTGTTTTTGGGTATTGATTTGAATTTATAAAGTGTATACTGTAAAAGAAAAAATGTGGTCAAAAGAAATCTTAACTGAGATGATCGAAATGTATAGGAAAAGGCCATGTTTATGGAAAATTAGGGATCAAACATATTTAAACAAAAATCTAAAGATACAAGCGTACAACGAAATATTGAATTATTTGAAAAGCAGAAATTTAGATACAACCATGAAAGAGATGAAAGGAAAATTGCAGAATTTAAGGAACGCATTTAGGAAAGAAACAAGAAAAATCGAAGAAAGCAATAGAAGTGGGGCAGGTACGGATGAAATATATACACCTACTCTGTGGTAAGTTGAACAAAAGTTTTGTTATCTTCATTTTGTTGAGTTATATTTCTATATTTCAAAAAAGAAGGATTGAGCGTTATTACAGTATAAGCATATTTAAACAAGTCTTTTTGTAGGTATTATCACTTGCTTATATTTACCAAGGACCAGGATACTCCTGTAGAGTCGATAGATAAGGTGCATTCCCAAGAAGCAGAATCGTTGGAAAGTGTGGAAGACGAAGAAACCGAATATAATAGTATCATATACGAGAATGTTGAGAATATTCCACCAAACACTCCGACTGATTCCAATTTGGAAGCAAAAAAAATCGAGTCAGGTGTGAAAGAAATAAAGAAATTGGTAGATTATTTTTATTTCAACAAATAATATACCTTGATACATTGTCTTATGAGGTTTAACTTTTTCCAATACTCAACATATCTTCTTGCCAGATAACTTGACCTACACCGTTGAAAAACTCTTTATATTTTATGCGATTAGTTTTAGCCTGCAGGGTAGCATTTTTGACACTACTGGTTTGCAATGCCGGCATAACATCAGGAGTGTTGTTACTGCAAGAACTTCCCGACTGTATATTAGACTCCTGATTGAATTGTAAGGAACTGGCATACGATGGACTCTTTTTTCTTAAAAAATTGTGTAAATAACAAATAGCTAACACAACATAATTAATTTTATGAGGTTCAATGTTAATAGAAGTATGCAAGATTCTGAACACTGAAGTTATGAGCCCGAATGTATTTTCTACAACATTCCTTGCTCGTGAAATTCTGTAATTATAAATGCGTGTATCGTGGGTCAACTGCGTTTGTGAATATGGTGTTAAAAGGTGAGGCCCTAATGGAAATGCTGCGTCACCTATGAAAACGAAATTAAGGTTTTCTTCAGTTTCATCAGTTTCTGGTAAATTTAGGGTATTTCCTTTTAATCGCCAACCAAAAAGCGTTGCATCAATTATACCTCCGTCAGATAATCTACCCTGCTTCCCTACATCCACGAATAAAAATTCATAGTTATGATTGACAACAGCTAATAATACAACACTGTGAAATTTTTTGTAATTATAATATAGAGCAGCAGACCCAGCCGGCGGTTTTATACGTATGTGCTTTCCATCAATTGCTCCACCACAATTTATTACTTGCCAACGGTTTTTGAAACCCAATGCAATTTTTTTCCATTCTGCTTTCGTCTCTGGCATCTGCAAATAAAGTAACTATCAAATTATATTGTTACAGGTATTCAAGCAACCATCATTGAAAATAAATAAAAGAAAACATGAGCATGATGCAGAAGTTACGGAATTTATGAAAGCATGTACTAAAACACTAAATACACCTGATACACAGGATGAATTTGATAGTATTTGCGTGTCTTTTGCAGCTAAAATGAGAAAAATGGACCAAAGGCAACAAATTTTAGCTGAATCACTAATGCACAAAGTCATCACGAAAGGTTTATTAGGTGAATTACACGAACATTTCGATATTATAGATCAACGAAATGTCTTCAGTAGTTTCAACACCTTTGCCATCCCCGAGCAGTGATACCGCATCATCATCTAAATCTTCCCTGCTCACAGATTACAATATACAATCCAATTATAATTAAAATTTAAATTTCTAACATGTTTATTATTAAAAAAAGTTTTGTATTTTTGCAAAATACCTTTGTATAGTTACCTTCGTTTGTATTCAATAAATTCTTGAAATATGTATGTATCCACTTACTTTTAGATATTTTTCTAATGCTCTACATATTGCAACACAGGTCTCTGGAATGATATATCCTAATGTTTGAGCAGCTATTCCCGTAGAAAACTTCAAATCTGCATACGAACGACCTGTAGCTAAATACCTCAAGGTTGCAGAAAGTCTTTCTTCGGCTGGAATAGCATTTCGCATGACAGTGTCCTGTTTTGTTATATACGGAGATATTAATCCTAAAGAATACAAAAATATTTCATTTAAATAATTCACAACAATTGTATATACCTACCTAGTAATTCATCAAAGTGTGAAGTACTCATTCGCAAGTAATTCTTGAAATCCTCCTTGTCATTTTGTCGAAGTTCTTTAAGTAACGACATGTGCCCGTATTTATTTTTATCTTGAACCCATTGCTTCACCCATTTAGTTCTACGAATTTTTTTTTTATTCCTCTTGACTATTCCTAACATACATAAACCCATTAGGGCCAAATCTCTCTTTTTCGGCATTTTGAAAACGGTATTACACAAAACCTCTCGCCAGGATTTTATACACGTATAAAATATCTATCCCTCCGTCCAATCCCCACGAACTTTGAGAGAATTTAGCACTAATTGACACATCCGGTCTGTCACATATCAGATCCGTTGATATTATAAAAGACGAGATATGTACGTTAATGCGGAATGAGATATATGGTCCGCGACAGACCAGATCGGCCGAGCGATCCGATCCGCGGTCCAGATCTGTTACAGATCTGGACTGCGGATCGGATCTTACAGATTTCCCTTTCGTGTGTGCCTAGCTAATGATAATTATTTTTATCAGAATTATGCATGCGTATGTTATCCACTTTCAACGTTTTTCTTCAATACAGATGTTTTCTCCCAGAAGGAATAAAAAAAGATGATATTGTCAGATTTTGAATGTATTGGCTCCATTCTAAAATCAGTTGTTCTCGATCAATTCTAGTGATCAATAGTTTTTCTCTCGTTTGATTTTCTACACTCGATCGCTATGCAACGCGAAACACGCAATTTGACCCAAGAGGAATGTGCCCAAGCGGTAGTTTTGCGAGAAGAAGGGTGGACATACACAAGAATTGCAGAAAGGTTTGGAGTTTCCCATACAAGTGTGTCCAGAATGTTGCAGCGATTCAGGGAGACAGGTATGAATGTCCGAAGACCAGGACAGGATAGACCACGGGTAACAACTGCCATTCAAGAACGTTACTTGAGAGTTTCTTCGTTGAGACAACGGTTTGCAACCGCTCGCCTCCTTCAAAATCAGCTTGAGCAAACTCATAAGGTGCAAATTAGCACTCAGACAATAGGAAATCGCCTCAGAGAATATGATTTAAGGCCTCGTGTCGCGGCAAGAGGCCCAGCTCTTACCCCAGCCCATCGAAGGGCGCGTTTGGATTTTGCGAGGGAGCATATCCATTGGGAAGAGGCCGATTGGGAAAGAGTTCTCTTCACAGATGAGTCTAGATTGTGCCTCTACCATTGTGATCGACGTTCCCTTGTATACAGACGTCCACATGAAAGATATGCTCAGTGCAATTTCCTGAACACCACTGGTTTCGGGGGAGGATCGATTATGGTATGAGGTGGAATATCTTTGACAGCTCGCACAGACCTAGTGGTCGTTGATAATGGAGCTATGAATGCTGATAAGTATATAAGGAACATTCTTGAAGAGCATGTAGTGCCATTTGCCCCATACATTGGTGAAAATTTCCTTTTTATGGACGATAATGCCAGACCCCATCGTGCGCGCATCGTTCAGGAGTACTTTGAAGAGGTTTAAGTCTCTCGAATGGAATGGCCAGCAAGAAGTCCAGATCTCAATCCGATTGAGCAGGTTTGGGACAACCTCAATAGAAGGCTGAGAAGTTCAGAAAATCATCCAGCTACTCTTAATGACTTAGGAATCCAACTCGGAGAAATCTGGGAAGGATTAGATCAGAACATTTTAAGATCACTCATTTTGAGTATGAACCGTCGTTGCCGAGCTGTAATTAACGCAAGGGGTGGAAATACCAAGTATTAAATCACTTATCAGCATTTCAGTATTTTGAAAATTGTTCATTTCTCTTCTTTCACATAAGATTCGGTGAAATCCTGAATTTTTCTTCCATTTAATGTGTCTTGTTTCGTTCAAAACCTTCCCGAGAGAACATAAAAAATAAGTTATAAAGTCAATGTAGAGTTAACTTTCATTAAAATTGAGATTTTCAGAATGTGCGTTAATTTTTTTTGCGCAGTGTACATATTAATTTTCTATATTGCCTCGACCAAATTGAAGATCGATTTTTTTCGTTCTTTGCAGACCCGATTCAGCTGTCCCATCTGCAATTTTGGCTTCTTGTATCAGGCTCTCGAAAATCACGTGGATAGATGCATGAATTTGAGCGCAACTTTGCCGTAATTTTTTTTCGTTTTTTTGTTATTTGTAATCTTTGTTTCTTCTTTTGATATCAGAGTTAAATTTGTCCTATAAATTTCGTTTGAAGATTATTCTACTGATCAGTATCTATATTGTTGTTTTAGCGTTATTAGTTGATAGTATTTCAGTTCGTCGAATATGCGACAGTAATCTCTTTTTTCTTTAAAATCTTCGACCTTTTAGACTGATCGTTTTTGCGATAAATATTTTTCTTTGATTTTATTCGACTTGATATTGGTGATATTTGAGTGATAATTAGTGTATTTTGGAAAATGATGTGTATGTGTAGATATGTAGGATACGGAATAAATATTTTCCTTTTCTGAAAAATTTTTTCCTCCATCCCCTCTCCGCAGTGGCGACGCCAGCTTTCGCAGACAGGGGGGGCCAAGAGGGGGCCGGATTTTTTTAGGAGGGGCCAAAGTAAATAGAAATACAACGGGAAAATTGAAAGTCTTAGTATGTCAAAAAATTCTAGTCAGCAAAATTTTAGGAGTGGCCCGGGACCCCCTGGCCCCCCTCTAGCGTCGCCACTGCCTCTCCGCGATAGGAAAAAGGAACTTTACAGATCTGAAAATTGGATTTTTTTCAAGAAATAATTCAGCAAACAAAAAGTTTGTGAAATGAATTGAACAATTTCACGAACAAAATAAAATCACTTTTAATACAAATACCATACAATGTTTTTTGTACAACTGCCCTATTTTGATAATGAAATGGGCGAATTTGCAATGACAATAAACTTCAAAATGCATTTTAATATTCAAATAATCAAAAGGTTGTTGTGAATGGCAAACGTTGCCAACGTTATGATTACTAACAAATGAGAAAAGACGCTGTCATTTGAATTTCGTTCCTGTCTAATTTTCGTCTTGGGTTTTTGACTGCAATATGTTTGTCGAGAGTCCAATTATTAATAAAAGTGACGATTTGGTTGTTCCTGTGGATATTGAAGAGTCTGCAAGAAGAGCAAATCTGGAACTCCTACCTAAAAAATCTGTTCAGCAGTACGAATTTGCATATAACAATTTCCTGGCCTGGTGTAAATTGAAAAATGTAGAAGGGAACTTCAGTGAACCTGTTTTCCTGGCATACTTAGAAGAAAAATCAAAAATATGGAGTTCATCAACTTTGTGGAGCAAATTTTCAATGCTAAAGTCAAGCGCCCTTATTAAAAATGGTGTGGATGTTAGTAAATGTTTTAAGGTAATAGCATATTTAAAACGGAAAAGTGAAGGATATCGTTCCAAAAAATCGAAAATTCTCACTCGCGAACAAGTTGAAAAGTTTATAAATGAGGCACCAGATGAGAAATACTTGATGGTTAAGGTTGCAACTATTTTCGGATTATTTGGAGCCTGTCCGCGTAAAGAATTGTGTAATTTAACAGTGGAAGACATCGAAATAACAAATAAATCATTGGTTTTACAACTTCTAAACACAAAAAGGAAAGTCAGTCGTTCTTTCAGTATTATTGGGAAGTATGTTGACTATTTTCATAAATACTTTGCACTGCGCCCTTTTGTCATCACACATCGTCGTTTTTTCCTGAAATACATGAATAATAAATGCACTGCCAATCCAGTTGGTATCAATACATTTGGGAAAATTCCATCTATTGTTGCCGAATTCCTCAAACTGCCAGAACCAAAGCAATATACAGGACACTGTTTTCGAAGATCCTCCGCTTCATTGCTAGCAGAATCAAGAGCAAATATTACGGATATAAAAAAACATGGTGGATGGAAGTCTACGACGGTAGCAGAGGGCTATGTTGATCATTCCATTGCATATAGAAATGTCATTGCTGAAAAAATTCTCCCAACTTCAACAGATTTTGGATCATCATCATCCAATATTTTACTTCCGGTTTCTACAAGTACTGATGGTGCTGAGGATTCTAATAATGTGTTGCGAAGCTCCCTAACGTCACAGGGCATTAATGTTAGTAATTGTTCTAGTTTTACGATTAATGTTAATGTTCATAAGTAATGATTGTTGAATATTGAAAAATTTGCAATTATTGAATTTTTTTCATCTGATTTCATCATAAGAAAATGGAGTGCTTAAAATATTTTTAACACTAATGTTAAAAATGTTTTTAACACGCTTCCACGTTAACAATCAATTTTAACATTGTTTGCTGTCATTAAAAGTGTCACGTTTAATGGCAGTTGTACAAAAATGCTATAATTTCTCTCGGAAGAGAAATCACTATTCTTCCATAACCTCAATCTTTTATGTCAACCCAAGGACCTGTCAAAAATTTTTGAGGTTAGTGCATTTCTGATAGAATGAAGACATCTGTGATCTCAATCAAAATGTATCGGAGGTAATATCACAAGACTGTGACAAATAGCCGACTATTATTTTCGACCTAATTCTATCGAGAGCGTTTTGTATTTCGACAATTCGATAAGACCATATGAACATTAATAATCTGAATAACTCCCGAGAGCTTTAGCTCGAGGGAGTTATTCTTTGATTATTAATGTTCATTTGTTCGAATTGAATTGTCGAAATACAAGTTGCTCGAGATGAATTGAAGAAAATAATAGTCGCTTTTTGTCGAAGTCGAGTGATATTCAGGAAGATTATTTCATGAACACGCTCCGAACGCTCGAATCCGCGGTATTTTGTATTTTAGACCTTATTTTTAATTATTTCGCAAAAAAATTGCTATCCCAACCAAGTTTTGAACTCGGGACCCTCCGTACATTTTCAATTCTGAATGAATGTTATGCCAAATTTTGACACTTTAAAATAGCCGCTGATATTTCTTTGTTTACCTAAATAGTCGATAATATTGCATATCGCGTGACTGAATTCATGACTTTTCATTGGCGGAGCCATGTGTGAATGAAATAATCATAAATATTGCGAATCATTTAGAAACTAGGCCGAATATTACAAACAAGAGTGCCGATTTGATCTACACCAAGGTTTCTATGCATCTATGTCCTTTTCCCTTAGAAATATCACGTCAAGTGAAATAAAACTCGTAAAGAAGATTGATTGGGTTTAATGGAACCATTCTTACAATTCTCTATAACACACTGCAGATATTATAGATCAACCACAATTTTTTAGAGGTATCCACAGTGCGTTTTAACTTTTTCGAGTGAGCGGAATGAAAAAATAATCAACATTTAAGTTTCTTTCCGCCCGGATGTTTAGTTCTCAAATGAGAAATCAGAACGGACTTTTCTTTTGTAACGAACTGGCACAAGTGACACCGCCGCATGGCCAAATGCACGTTCTTGACGTGCACCTTCAAGGAGTACCTCCTGCCCGTCGTGTGGTCGCACAAGTGGCACTTGTGCGGCTTCCTGTCGGTATGGACGTTGTTCAGATGCTTCTTGAGGTTCTCGCTCAGACTGAAAGACGTGTGGCAAATGTTGCACTTGTGAAGCCTCAATCCCAGATGGACGTACTTGATGTGTTCCTTCAGGATGTTACTCCTGCTCGTCGCGTAATCGCATAGGTGGCATCCGTGGTACCTGTCGAATATTTTATTTGAAATATATACAGGGTGAGTCTTTGACTTGTACATATATTTTAACTGTAGATTGCTCCCATCAAAAGAAACACTTTTTTCCCATACAATTTTTCAAAATTCGGTTTCGTTTGGAAGATACAGGGTGTCAAAAATCCATGAAATTAACACTATTCTTTCCATTTATTCGGAACCGATATTTCGAATGAACTGAATTTTGGTTGATTGTTCACTCTATTCATGGTGCATATTCCTCAATTGAAACTTATTTCATATTTCTCCAGGTAAAAAAGTTAGAGTATAGTGGACTTATAAATTCACGCAAAAATACTATAAAACCACTTGAAAAAGATGAACGGTTCACGTTTTCGAAAGAATTAATTATTTCAGAAATCAAAAGCATTCTTATATTTTTTCAATAAAACGCGTCGTTCCCAAGTTATTCCTAATTGTATAAGATTGAATTAGAGGAAAAAAACATGAATTTCAAGAATAATCTGAATCCTGTTAAATCTCATCGAATATTATTTCTTCTCTGGTCTCTCAACAAGTTACCAACGTTATCAGAATGTTTATCAACTTTGTCAAGACTAAAATCTCTATGATGAAAAAACGTTTGATGTAGAGATATGTAATAATAAAATTCCACATTCGTGGGACATAAAATTGAATTCTAAGAAGCATGAAATTATACATTTTATAGGCAGTTTCTATTTAAAATTCATCGTTACCGGTCCTTCTGCAAAATATCTATCGAAACAATATAACTCGACACCAGAACGACACTACTATTACATCAATTCACTGAAAGCCATTTACATAATCATCACCTGTTTGCTTTATTCTCTGTAAATAAATAAAGCGCGAACTTCGTTTATGCCGTGTATGGGATCACTGACTAACGTTTTAGGTTGGACTGGTTGGAGCACAGAACAACGGTCTTGGGTGGCGGCTACATCCACGGCCTTCTGAAGGAAAGAGTAGACCGTGGCGACTGAAATTAGGAACGTAGCGCGCTATATTGGCGAGAATCAGAACTACTCGTTTGGCATTTTCAAAGAGCAACGCCTAGACGCCTTTAGCGATTGTGATAGTTCATCCGCTAACGATAGGGGACGTACTGCTTTCTTGAGTTCGCATTGTTTGAAGAGAAAATCGGCAATCTGGCATCGCTTTCTCTAGAGTTCTGTGGGTGAATATCACAGAGAATGTGGTAAGGTTAGGTCATTGACCCCGAATCATATGACTTTGGTTAATGGAGTTAGGATAGGTTAGTGAAAAACCAAGTTTTATGAGATCGTTTTAGAATATCGAGGAAAATATGAACAAATTATAAGTGTCTATAAACTAATCTTCGGAAAATCGAAGAAGGAACTTATTTTGGTGTGAGAAATATAGCTTTTCAATTGCCGAAATGATCGGACAGAACTAAGTGTTTTGTTAGGAAATATCGTGTTTATAACATTCTTATTCAAATAAGGTTAGTGCTTGAGTATTTTTTATATGTATCACCCAGAATATCTAATAATCACATCAATTTCAATCGAAAAATATGAACTTTGAGGTGTTTGTAAAGAATAATATCAGGCACGTATTCAGCACTATTTTTTTTTTCGAATGGCTATATCTCTTCAACAGAGCCGAATCCGGAAAAATGGAAAATGGAAAAAAGGTTTCCTTTAGCATCAAGAATCTAAAGTTGAAATATATGTACAAGTCAACTCACCCTGTATGTACGGGGTGTCTTTAAAGGTGAGCCTTTTTTTTTGACAGATGGTAGAACTCATCAGAATAAGTCATTTTACCGAAAATTTTTCATATGAATTATGCCCTGTTTCGAGAAAATGAAACTAGAATATTTTCTAGTTTCTAGATGAATCTGAAATTCCTCAGTCCGAACCTGCTCCCTCGCCTGCTCCTCCGTAGATATCAACATGTTTTTCGTCTTCTTATCATACATGTTAAATAAAAATAATAAAACACTTCAAGGTGGTTAACGTTAACGTGGTGTTTATTCACAGTTTATCAGTGGGAAAAAATGGTACACAATGTACACTCAGGTTATGTTATGTTTGTTACTAACTTGACCTTGTGGCTCAGGATGCGGCGTTGTTAGAGAGAGAGCGTAGAGAGGGATCATCGAAAGCCATCGATTCGGATCACAGAGTGTTTGTACATTAGGCTTACGCTATGGCCTCAGCATATTAATGTCAATTCATAGGGAGCACTAAATTCAAATTGCTTACATACATGATTCAGAATATCGATTGTGATCAGTAATCTTCGATCGTGTTACGGCGAGGGTACGAGTGTTTTATGTTTCGAAAATGTCGCACGTTCATTCAAATGAACTTGTTGATATGCTTTTAATTTATGGTGAATCGAAAAAAAAGGCCAGTTCAGCGTGTATAAGTTGTACAGAACAAGATTTTCTATTAGAAATCACCCAACTTTGCGGATGTTCATAAATCTGGAACAGAGAGATGCAGGCCAGAGTAGTATTAAGGTATTGACGCCCAAACTTTTTTATAAATTTTTCAAATTGAACATTTCATACAAGAAATTTTCGGTAAAACGACTTACTTTGGCGAGTTCTAACGCCTGTCAAAAGAAGAGCCTCACCTTTAAATACACGCGCTGTATAGATATAATCGATTACAGTACCTGTTGTTCTCGTGGACGGAACTCACGTGACCTTTTAGGTTATATTTGAAGCGCGTCGAAAATTTGCAATATCGGCATTTGTATCGCTTGGAATGTGCACAACCTATGTGTTTTCTGAGGGTTTCCAGCGATGACTTTTCGACGCCGCACGAATGACATTTGTATTTTTTCGGTGCGGGACGAACGGCTCGGATCGGTGCCGCTTCCGATGGGTCGTAATCACATAAGTAGCCCTCGGGTCGATCGCGATGGACGGTTTTAGGGTTGGTACGGCCGAACGGGACGTCGATCAGTTGGTTTTTGTCTATGAATTCTTGTTTGTCGTGAACCTCGAACTCGTCCGTGAATTGTTCGACTATCTCCAATTTTACTTCTCTGGCGGTTTCGAAATCTGGTTGATCCAGATTTTGCGTCCTAAATTAACAGAGAAACAGGATTATTTGCACGAAGATTCAGTTAAAATTGAGTCAAGACAAATAAGCATAGAGAGGCATCGCAGTTGAACGATTTGAAGCTGATTTTAGTTGTAGTTCCTTCACCCGTTCATAGGGGGGGCAAGTGTGTAACAGAGAATCGAAAATTTTTACCCTCGCATCTAGCGGTGAGTAGCTCAACTATAAAGCACTATTTCCTGAGCTGAATGCGATGACGATCAGGACCGGCGTATGGAAATGTGGGATGTTCAGTATTTCATCACACCTGATTTTTTTGATGCAATAAAACGACATTATGATGATTCATAGAACTAGAGGAAAATAAATATCCTACAGATTTCTGTAAATGAATAGCTGGCAGATTATAGTTCCTTCAGTAGCTACTATGCGCCGCCACTAAAGTTGGCAGTAATCTGCCAAAAATGTTTTCATCAAATCGTTCAAGAGCGATGTACCTCTATGGGCTCTATGTATACAGGGTGTCCCAAGTTCGAGTGCCTATTAGATGTTTCTGGAGAACTAGACTTAATTGAAATCTGAAAATTGGGACTATGATATTGTTCTAAATTCTCTACAGACCTAAAATATTTTCAGAACCAGAACACTTCCGGTTATACATGGAGTGAAAATAAATTTGCTCAAAAATTTTTTTTCCAATCTTTTCGTTTCTGATATGATTGAGTATTGAATGCTGAATACATTTCTGTTAAAACCATTGTATTCATTCGAATAGTTTTCAAAATATCGACAAAAAACCTAAAAAAAAGGGCAAATATTCATAGTCAGTATCATGCTCATTTTTCTTATTCTGGACATCCTGAGAGTGAACCGTTCTCACAACGTCAAAGTAGAAGAATGTGGAAAGGTCATGCATCTTTTGAATTTCATGAATATCATCAAAGGGTGTTTCAAATTTTGTGTCAAAAACTGTGATCGAAAATTGGCCATAACTTCTGTTTTTCAAATTAGAACCCTATTTTTTTATTATTGCGTTGGATTCTGCGAAGAAAAATAGTGATAGCACTCTAAGATGCTCTTGCTCCTAAATTCAGTAATTTCCGAGTTATTTGAGCTTTTCTCGATTCATGTTGTACGTAGAGTCAAATTCATCGAATCTAAACAGAATATTCTCATGAAACCATAGTAACAACTAATAATTAGGCCTGTCACTTGTGAATTATTAATGGAATCATTTATCTTCTATGGTCACAGAATATTCTCATACAACATATTCGATGAATATTTTCATGGAACCATTGAATAAAATCGAAAAGTAAAGATGAAACCTAAAATTAGACATGTCACTTGTGAATGGGAAAATGTATCTTCTATGTTCACAGAATATTCTCAAGTAAAAGATTAGATGAATTTGATTCTATGTACAACATGAATCCAGAAAAGCTCAAATAACTCGAGAATTACTGAATTTAGGAGCAAGAGCATCTGAGAGTGCTATCGCTATTTTTCTTTGTAGAATCCAACGCATTAATAAAAAATAGGGTTCTGATTTGAAAAACGGAAATTATGGCCGATTTACGATCACAGTTTTTGACACAAAATTTGAAACAACCTGTGATGATATTCATGAAATTCAAAAGATGCATGACCTTTCCATATTCTTCTACTTTGACGTTGTGAGAACGGATTACACTCAGGA
Organism: Adalia decempunctata; assembly: GCA_951802165.1. Lineage (NCBI taxonomy): Eukaryota > Metazoa > Arthropoda > Insecta > Coleoptera > Coccinellidae > Adalia > Adalia decempunctata. The sequence continues at coordinate 1,059,761 of OX637705.1, forward strand.
TGTTTAGAATAAGAAAAATGAACATGATATTGACTATGAATATTAGACTTTTTTTCAGGTTTTTTGTCGATATTTTGAAAATTATTCAAATGAATACAATGCTTTCAACAGAAATGTATTCAGCATTGAATACTCAATCATATCAGAAACGAAAAGATTGTAAAAAAAAATTTTTGAGCAAATTTATTTTCACTCCCTGTATAACCGGAAGTGCTCTGGCTCTAAAAATATTTTAGGTCTGTACAGAATTTCGAACAATATCATATTCCCATTTTTCAAATATGTCCAGTTCTCCAGAAACATCTAATAGGCACTCGAACTTGGGACACCCTGTATTTAAACTCAATGGTCAAGAGGAAAAAACTTACTCGTCCTCAAAATCGACATGTTCTTGTTTCACAGCTTCAATATCCATCTTCAGGGGATTCCAATCTGGAAAATTTGATTAAGTGAGTAATACCATCTGCAGTTTTCGCTAGGTAAGTGGTAGTAACGAGCGGATCCAGAGTTTTGGGAAAAGGGAGACGTTGGATCATTTTGAAAATTGGGTTTCTCCAATAATCGGAGAAAAGTGGATATTTCCAGTGGAACATTCCTGTATATTATTCATATTTCGCGTTGCCATTGATTTCCGATCATTTTTGTTCAATACTTTCCTTTATGTTTAAAGCATGCCTATTGAATAAATGAATTCATTGGCGTTTTTCGAAGGTCATTTTCGAAAACTCGCAGTGCCTTTCGGAACACCTGTAGAGGGATCCTTTAAACGGCAGAAGACTTGAAAACTGTTCAGGAATTCGATGAAAAAAATTATACGACTTTTTGTTTAGGAAACCTCTGTACTCATATTAAAAGTACGACTGAATATTATACAGGGTGTCCCAGAAGTCCCGCACTTCCTTGAGGCGATCGATAGTGAAAAATATTCTAAGCCCAAATATCCATGTTTGAAATTTGTTGATAACGTAGTTCACTAGTTATTAATTAATGAAAGTGACCAATCAGGAGCGCGCTACAGAAGAATGAGTAAGAAGTGGGGACGCGAAAGTGGGACGCCAGTTTCGGTTTACTGCGTGAAAAACCGGCAGCAGCTCTGGCGTCTCACTCTCGCTTCCCCAACTGCTTACTCATCCTTCTGTAGCGCGCTCCTGATTGGTCACTTTCATTAATTAATTACTGATTAACTACTTTATCGAAAAATTTCAAACATGGATATTTGGGCTTAGAATATTTTTCACTTTCGATCCCCTCAAGGAAGTGCGGGACTTCTGGGACACCCTGTATAATATAATTGTTTAAGGAGAACAGTTTAAACAATGATAATATACTCTATTCACTTTTATAAAATATACCGGTTGGCCATGGAATTCTGACACATTTCACCGCGTATATTTTGAAAATGTTAGGTTATGGTCATTCCTCTGTCAGATACGCCCGCTTCTACATATAAATCGTAGTAATTACGTATTCATCAAAATGTTCATTCACTTTGGGGAAATGATGAATTTGAGAAAATATTATGAGAATTCAATAATTTCAAACGCCTGGCGAATGTTAAAGAAACTTTTTCTCTGTTAATACTGGAAATATTTCACGTATATGAACATGGTTGGAAGATTCAGTTATGCTATTTCCTTTCACGGAAATCAAGAAACGAGTGTTGAAATTTTAATGAAAAACAATGGAAAGAATAGTCCGTTACTTTGTGTTAGTTCATTCGGAAAAGAATAAAAGAAAAAAAACGAACAGACGGAAATGGAATTCCCCACTATTCAAAATTCTCAAGAAATGAGCCTACCGAAGACATTCAAATACCTTTTTTGCACAACTTGAAACAATCCAGTATGAAAATGTAGTAGTACTGCAAAACCTGTGTCACAGTTAAACTAAATCCATTTACAAAGTAGAGTAATAAATAGAAAGTAGCCTTGGCAATGTCGCTTGATTTTCACGAGTGCCAACCTGCGTCAGTTTTAAGTGAAAGAACTCGATAAACCTAAACCATGGCCCACCGAGATGTACTTTATAAAAGTGAATGGAGTATAGAAAAAGAATTTCTTTACAAAATCTAAATGAAAATAAAAATACGTACAGCCGTAATAGTAAACCAATAACAAATATTGATAAAGAACAGCAAGTTACCTATGTTAGCACAGCACGAAAATGGAAAGTTATTGAAACTCCTTAACTTACTGGATATAAAATCGATTTTTTCCAAGACTCGATTCAAGGAATGTTTCTACATGTGGGAATTGTTTATATTATTGTGACATATTATGTATGATTGTAAGAACTTAGACAGACGACAGATGTTTTTTTATTTGAAAGACAGAATTAAGGAGAATGTATTTTTTGAAAAGTTGAATTAATTAGATGAAAACATCGATATCATGGTAATAAAGACAATTGCGTATCTTTCTAAAATGTGGGTGAAAAAGCCCTTAAAAATTCTTGGCTTCACGTCAGTACTTTTATTTTATTCACTAGCTGGCCCGGCGAACTTTGTACCGCCTGAATTATACTTAAAAGTTGTATAAACTTACCATTGCTTTTTTTTCAAGCAGGAAAAAAATTAGGCAAAATTAAAGTTCAAAATATACAAAATTTTAATAATTTTGTAATTCACATGGAAAGAATTCTCTTTATTTAAGCGGCAACTAATTGTTGAACTTGAACATATAACTTTTTGTTTTTAATTGTTGTACAGTTCTTTTTTTGCAGTACCTCATGTGACTGTGATTAGCAGAGGAGTATAATCCATATTATGCCTTTCCTCTTATATGAATCAAAATGTCAAGAATATGAACAAAAATTATTCCTTTAATGAATTATCGACTATTAACACAGCCCGTCGACCAGAATTAAAAAATCAGTCATTTGTTAATAGCCCAACCTGAAGTAGCAAAAACAAAACATTTCTTATATTCTCAAAATCTAATCAGTGGTCACACCATTTTTTAGACATCTTAGCTATGCTGCTAAGCTCAAAATAATGGGTAAACATCTCAGTTGGTGGAGCAGCGCGATTCTCATTATTCCATGGATATGAGCTGTCAATCTCTCTTCAATTTGTTCAATTTAGTTGACGATATCAAGCTCGTTAGAAGACAAATCGAGATGTTAAAATGTCGATAGTACGATCGACACGGCAAAATTATCAACACTGTGAATTATGTTGAACTCATATTCAAATTTATTGATGGTCATTCGACCAGATCAGATTAGGCAACCCATGAAACATTATTGTATATCATAAGTGAAAGCCCGATGAGCAAACGTTTCAAAATTATTGACGCTTACAATACTGTCTCTGTGCGAACAGAAACACGAATATAATATGTCAATTACTAATTATGGGCAATTTTGGATTCAGTTATTTCCGCAAATATATCTATCACCCAAACAGAAATTCAAAAGCATTTCAAAAATAAAGAAAAAAGATGAAGATGGCTAACTCACGTTTGAAACTGATCGTCAAAATCAGATACTTGATCTTTCGGTATAAATTCACTGTTCCACCAACTTGAGATAAGTTTGCCCGCTTTTTGATCTGGCAATAGACTTCCATGTTACCATGAGTTCTATGCGAATCACATATCGCCATCTAACAGCGGTAATATCAACCTACGACTACGTACAGTGACTTGTCTATTCACTGTACGACTACGCATCAACGGTAGCGACACCTAGTGGCCTTATTCAAAAGAAGGAAAAGCATTTCCTGCATAAGTAAAACTTTCATCAATTTTTTCGAAGTTTTATTGTATTTTATAATAACCAGACCGAAGACGATTCCATATATGAAGTTTCATAACAAACAGTCCAACCGATCTCTAGTTATAAATGGTGTAACAAACATCTTTCTTTTATATATATAGATTTTATCTATATTTCAGAAACTATCTGTCAGATTTACTTGGAATTTTGCATAAACCTTAAGGCCATTTTCAAACCGATTTTTTTTAAATTGTAGGGTGAATGAGTATACAGGGTGTATTTTAAGGTGAGGCTTTTCTTTTGGCAGGTGATAGAACTCATCAAAATAAGTCATTTTACCGAAAATTTCTTATAAGGAATGTTAAGGTTTATGAACATCCGCGAAGTTGGGTGATTTCTTAGCGGAAAACTTGTTCTTACAACTTATACGCCGAACTGGCATTCCGTTTCGATTCGCCATAAATTAAAAGCATATCAACAAGTTCATTATTTGAATGAAGGTGCGGCATTTTCAAAACGTCAAACACTCGTAACCTCGCCGTAACACGATCGAAGATTACTGATCACAATCGATATTCTGAGTCATGTATGATAAGAAGACAAAAAACATGTTGATATCTACCGAGGAGCAGGTTTGGACTGAGGAATTTTCAGATTCGCCTAGAAACTGTTTTAGTTTCATTTTTTTGGAACAGGGGCATGATTCGTATAAAAAATTGTTGGTAAAATGACTTATTTTGATGAGTTCTATCACCTGTCAAAAGAAAAGACTCACCTTTAAATGCACCCTTAATGTTATGAGTACCTTCTCATAAAAGTTCTTCAAAATCCGAATTGGTCAAATTACAAAGAACGAGAATTAACGTAACAAACTTTTATTTACAATTTGAAATTTTCAACAATATCTCTATCTCTTTAAAGCTTTGTCCACTCTCTTCATCTTCTTTTTCTTGCTTCCTCCTAACTTTTTCTTGAACTGTTTGTTTTTCTTCTGGACGTTTTTAATTTTCTTCCTCACCACCTGCATAAATTCCCTCCTCTCCTTTTCGAATTGCCCTTCAGCTCTTTTTTGTGTAGCTATTCGCTTCACAAAGTCTAAACCCTCTGAAAAAAGATAAAGTTAGACATGAATTTTCGATTATTGAAGCTGATTCAAAGTCAAAGCAGAATTGTAAATACGAGTAAAAAAAAAGTACAGGATTTGTTTACCTTGGAATCTGAAATCATTTTCCTGGAAAAAGAGAGGCTCCGTCCACAACTTTTTCGGTTTTGTTGTTTGAGGTTGCGGACGTTTTTCTTCCTGTAACTTTTCAATCTCCTCTTCGTCGTCCGATGATTCGTATCTGAAAGGATTCTTCACGTTTTCGCTCTGAAAAGGTGTTATCGTTGTTTCTTCATCTTCGCATTTCTCTCCTGAAAAGAAAGGTTTCAAGACTTATATTCCAGTCAACAGAACCATTTCAAATTAGGCAATCCAAACCACGTGGCGCCCTGCCTCCAGATAACCTATAAATTTTCTGACAGGTCGCTGGCTTGCAGTAAATATGAGGAATTTTATTATCTTATGCATTTCATGAGTGAACGAGTGAGTTTTTATGATTTCTAATATCAAAAAGTATCCTGAAGTATCACTGACGAAGAAAATTTCACTCAATCATATGATTACAACTTTTAGTATTGGGAGCCAGAAGAGATTGAAGAGAAAGTATTGGAGAAGGAATATTAATCAGAGCACTGTCCCTGTAACTTCTTTATGCTTTTATATGATATAAATTTAAATATTCATCAGTTTTACATTTTACATGAACTGAAAACTGCTTCTTTCAGTGTCTACGAAGACAAATTCACTTTAGTTTCTCATCTTCGATATTGTCAAGTCTTGATGACTGCTGACCCAATTTCCTTTTGTTTCCTGATAAGTCACTTAATATGTGTATAATACACCAAGTTACACACACTGGGTGCTCCAAAATATTCAAGAAAATCCTCATAATTTGAACGACTTGCACATCCAAGTTTGGCACTCATTTATGGCCTTTTTTTTATTGAAAATGCACTTAATTTAAATATTAAAATTATAGCAGGAATTTGGACTAATTTAATTCAGTATCCTTTTAGTACATCGCCAACGTTTCGAATCGGTTGTGATTCTTTTTCAAGGCTCGTATCTCATTGGATTGAATATCAAAGGATACTGAATTAAATTAGTCCAAATTCCTGCTATAATTATTTTAATGTTTGTAACATGGACGCCATCAATAATAAAAAAAAAAATTAATTTAAATAATTTTCACTGGTCTGATATTCCTAAGAGTAAGATTGACTAGAAATATCAAAAAAATGTCCACATAAAACAATTTTTCTAGCAAATAAACGGTTTTAATGTCTACATGAACAAAGCTAAATTTGGTTTATTTGCCCACCAACTAACCTCAAAAAAATATTTGACAGGTCGTTGGATTGCCTAATTCGACACTGAAAAAATTATGTACTTTGTTGTCTCACCCTTTTTATTGCTGTCACCGCCAAACATTTCAGTTAAGCTGAAACCACCGCTGTTTCCCAAAATTGTCTTCAAATCAGCATTTATCTCATAAATCGTTTCTTGGGATACTTCAGGGGCCGGCTTCTCTTCAACTCTCTTCTCTATCTTTTTTTTCCCTTTCTTATCCAATTCCTGTTTTTCATATTTTATATGTTCGGGATTTGTTGGATCATACCTTATATACTTATTTCCTTTCCTACAATAAGGAAAATTATTATTATTTTTTTGAATTATTTGAGCGGCCTGGACTTACTGGTTTGATGATTTTTGATCTGGTACTTCATCTTCTTCACCCTCGAATCTGTGATCAAGAGCGAATCTGTCGTCACTTTTAATCTGACAGAAAGAAGTGTTAAATTCGATATTCCATAACTTGATTTTTAATTTCTTACCCTTCTCTCGATATTTTTTCCAATATCGATGTCGTCCTCTTCTGAATCCGACTGGAATAGATGAACCTTTTGGGATTTACTTTTACTTGTTTTGTTATTTCCTCCATTTTCGTTAGTTTCGTTATCGTCATCAGTGAATTTGATAATTTTACGCTGCGTAACAAACGTACTGAAAGCTTTCTTCTGTTGGTGGTACGCCCTGATTTTTTCCTGAACTGCCTTCTTTCTTCGTGCTTCCGCCTCGGCTTGACGATCATCTAGTTTTTTATCTTCCGATTTGTTTGGGAAAACTGGTCCTTTCCCGAAATCCTCAATTTTTAAACGGCCGTTCACAAATTTGGCCCCTCCAGTCGCTTTCTTCAATTGAAGAAACTCATTAACAGGTGCCTCTTCTTTATCACTACTTTTTGTGATTTTTGCTGGAATTTCGTCTTCGTCATCAGAAGAATCTGAAGAACTTGATACGGCTTTTCTTCTTTTGGCTTTTTGTTTTTCAACTGGGTTTTTTGAAGCAGGAACAATTGCTTCTTTGGAGGACTTCGATAAGCTTAATTCTGTCTTCTTTTGTTTAATATGCTGGTTTTCAGCCACAATTTTACCTTTACTTGTGATTGATTTTGTCTCTTTTTCAATATTTTGGCTGACACTTTCAATAGGTCCATTTTTCGACAAATTTGATTCTCTCTCCCTCTTCAATCTTTCCAAGAAGCTTTCTTTAGCTATCTGTAATTTCACATATTGTCCACACCATGGATTTTCGGCAAATGAGTGAAAACCTAACAAAACAATGGAGATAGAGCACTTGGTACAGTAAATTGACAAATTTTAACTGGTTTTCAATTGAATCAACACATTAATTTACTCACATTTCTGAAGATTATTTTCGTTTGTCGTTAAATTCACGTATGCGAAAAAATTTGACGAATGCTTGGCGGTTACTATTTTTCTTTCCTTAATTTCTAGAGAGGTCACATCCCCGAATTGCGAAAATTTCGATCTGATTTCGGTTTCAGTCACGGTCTCTGGAAGGTTTTCGATGAAAATTCTGTTCTGTTTCATTTTGCACGTGGGATTATCCTAATCCCCGGCACAAATCCACTGGGAATTCTGAAGTTATTCGCACGGATACGTGTTTGAGTATCCGTGGTTATTCGTACAATTTTAACCTATATTTGTCGATGTTGACAAAACAACCACAGATTCTAGGTATCATAGAACTACCCACAGAACATTCGAAATCTATAGACACAGCCGTCTTTATAACACGCCGTGAACTAGCATCAACTAGGCAACACTGCAAGAGTAATAGGGTGGTTTGTTTTTCAATAGATTCTTGTTTAAATCGATAATTTTTACTAATGGCGCACCATTGAAATATCACCCTACAGTATTCCATACGTACATCTTTCAATGAAATTCCACTGAAAATACTCTTATATCAATTTATTTACAAATATTTTTTTTTAAATTTCTTCATCCAGGTATTGTAAAACATAAATTAACAAATAAAAGAATGGTCACAGGCTGAATCGTAGTCTTTTTCTTAGTCAATCTTCCTCCTTCCATCCATCTTCATCGCTCAAAATTGTTCCTATTGGATTCTTATTCAAATAATTTGTTAAACTCCATTCAACATCAGCGGCATCAGATTGATCTAGGGTTCCACGTTCTATTTTATAGGGCATCATTTGGAAGCGTGGACCCACCTCCTCCAATTCAATCTGTAAATTTAAATTTAAAGTTTATTAAAAACAAAATCAATTAGTGCATCAAAAAATTTAATACTTCTACTAATAGTTCAGAACGTTCTTGACATATAAATTACCGAAAATTCATGAAATCTCACCTCTTTATCAACCTTTTTGTAAGTATGATGTCTAAAGCAGATGTAATCTTGATGGTTTGCAAATGTCATAACTCTTTTAGAATCTTCTTTGGGAACTGGGAATAAATATTTCAGAATACTCATCACCCGTTGTCCCCTATCACTTTTGAAATTATGGAATATCAAATGAGGGTACTGCTCGGACATGGTTCCAATATCGGGTATGTCGTGTCTCATTACAATACCCGATAAATTGAAATAGGCTGTGGGCCCATATGGTAAATGACATATAATGAGTTCGCTCGGTACACCTCTAACTTCATGCACCATGATGAAATCCGTTACATCGTTCGCTCTACACGCATCTAGCAGTTGCTTCATTTCGTAATTACCCCTGTTCATCCTTTGCGAATTGGGGAATAATAAACGCAGTTCTTTGGCGAACTGTTTCAATTTGGAACTGGGATCTCTCGACGTCGTAATCATGATTTTGGGGTTTTCAATACCAGCATACCTATACTCATCGTCTTGAGAGTTTGTAATCGCACCTCCACTTTCCCCACCTATCTGTACGGCTCTTTCGGGACCAGCGTCGTCGTACTCGGTTTTTCGGGTATAATACAAAGCTTTACTTTGTAAATCTCCATGGATTTTGGAATTGTTCACTAAACTGTTCTGGACGAGATTTTTCTTTTTTTGGATGGCACGGTGTTTCTCTTCCACCGATTTTCGGTATAGATACTCTCTTCTCAAACGTGCACTTCGCTTAAACATCTTGATAATCCAGCAATTTTAACTTATCAACACTAATAATAATAATAAATACAGAAATCACTCGTGCATTGACTTCTAAACTAATTCTCGTGTGTTGTTGATTTGAAAATTTTGAGGTTATATTTGAATCACAGAACATATAATAGAAGAAGTGGGAAACCACTAATATCTATGACAGCTATGGGCGATTTCAACCATTGTTGGAGGCGCAAACATGGAGGAAAACTAGTACTCTTGTCTAAAGCTACGTTGTTTTGATATTTAAAACAAATTATTTACTCATCTCTTTGATCTCGTTATGATTTAGAGAAGAATTTCAGTGATGTATTATTGACAGTGCAGTGTCGAGTTGATAAAATTTTGGTGTACAATATTATCTTTTTTCCCTTCAAATTGGATTGACATTTCACGAGGAATTCGATGGAATTATGGAGATAAATGATTGTTTTGAATTTTCTTTATTTTCATGGAAATTTACTACAAAATAACAACACAAAAAGATTTACATCTGCCAGAAACTATTACATGAATGTGAATAAGTTCTGACACGACATGACAACATCATACAACATGTAAAGATCTGTGTATGGTGCTTCCTGTTCCTTGTAATCAAGAATCACTTGACTATTCCCAAACTGTATAGCGGTGAATTCATCGATTCAACCTCAGAACTTGGCCACTGAACACAACCTTCCAAAATATTTGCTAAATACTTGAAATATGGTTCGCAGTTGTTCGAGAAAATCTCTGCAGCAAGGTTTTTCCAGCCATACTTTATCCATGCTTTGCTTCATTCCAATTATGCCAATATACCGAAGGCATTAGTGATATATAGTGTTAAGGCATCTTGAGAAATTTATGAAACGTAAAGACCGGTTTTTATTTTTCCTTGAAGAGCAATTGAAATAACAACAGTTACAATTGAATATAGTTTTTTTTTCAGAACTTAGTAGTACTTAGCTTACTCCTTCTATAATCAATGCACTGGCTTAAGATTGTATACAGGGTGACCATTTGAAAACGAAACAGACGAGATTACAGACGAAATAAATTTTTTCGATAGAAATGCTCGGACAGGTCGATTTCTGTTTCGAGGGGGACAACTTAAGATGTAGGTTACGGACGCATAGCGCTTCAACCCTTGCTGCTACAACCTCCACCCCCAATTTTTGAAGAGGGAAGATGGGGTGAGTGATACCTCATTTGAAAGGTATTTTTATACTGATTTCAGCACAGTAATTGTTTTTTCATTTTATGCATTAGTTCTCGAAATATTCTTAACTAAGTATTTGAAAATGAAGTGGTGTTTTCATGGCACTTGTAGTGTTTTTTTGTGAAAAATCGACATCTTGATTAAAGATTTCTATGTCAGTGGATTGGAGGAAGGAAGCCACAGTCATGGTTGTTTTGAAGCTCAAAATGTCGATTTTTCACAAAAAAACACTACAAGTGCCATGAAAACACCACTTCATTTTCAAATACTTAGTTAAGAATATTTCGAGAACTAATGCATAAAATGAAAAAACAATTACTGTGCTGAAATCAGTATAAAAATACCTTTCAAATGAGGTATCACTCACCCCATCTTCCCTATTCAAAAATTGGTGGTGAGGGTTGTAGTAGCAAGGGTTGAAGCGCTATGCGTCCGTAACCTACATCTTAAGTTGTCCCCCTCGAAACAGAAATCGACCTGTCCGAGCATTTCTATCGAAAAAATTTATTTCGTCTGTAATCTCGTCTGTTTCGTTGTCAAATGGCCACCCTGTATAACATTAGCATTTAAACATGAACACCTTCGCTCAGATACTTTTTCTTCTTCAATTCATATCTTACAGAAAGATAAAGGCACAGCTTAGTACCTTGAATTACGATGATCAATTTCATAACACTCTTGTTGATAATTGTGGTATTAACCTTTTTCAGCAGTTGAAACTGCACCAGAAAATCAAACAAGACGCCTCGTGAACTAATACATGATAACTTTGTGAATAATATTTTAAATGAATAACACTGATATTAATATCAACAAGTTTTATTTCAATACAAATTAAACTGCTCAGAACACTATAAGAACCTCTAAATATACCTCAAGAATACCTGGATCATAAACAGAATATTATAGATCGAAAGCACGTGAAATATAGGTCTCAAAACAGTACTCATTTTCTAGTTTGAGATTCTTGCCGAAAGAGGGCGTTTTGATCTTTGGATTGGTCATATTTTCCATAGATTTTAACACAGAACATATGTCATAGATATTAACTATAGTTAAGTCACAGAAGTCTGTTTTATGGCAAGCCAGGAACTGAAATATTGCAACGTCGTATCTTATCTTACTTATCGCGTCTTTATTTAAGTGAAGTAGGTATTGTAATCGTCAGAGCCGAAAAACGATAAGGTTGGTCTCAGCGATGAAGAGTTCTGAAGAGACTGGATAATAAATTGAAACACAAGATGTGTGATTTATTTTATGTGAAATATAGCAGTGTAAAAAACAATTTCAAAACAGAAAATAACAAATATAAACACAACTGAATAAAATATCCATCGAAAATAGATGGGTACATTTCAAAAATGGAAAAAAAAATTGGTAAACGGTTCAACAACGTTTGTGTTCTGAGATTCTCAACAGATGTAACGGAAAATATCAAAATTAAAGTAATTCAATCATCTTCAGAATCACTCATTATCCTGCGCGTTTTTTTCTTGACTGCGGTTTTCTTATTTTCAGAATCTTCAACTTCCGATTTCTTCTCTTTAGGTTCACTATCAGATTCTTCTTCTTCTCCTCCTTCTTCTTCATTTCGACCGAAACCGTATTTCGCTTTCAGTCTTTCCCTGATCATCAGTCCTCTGATCAATTTTTTCCAGTTGCCGTACACTCTCTTCTCGTACTTTTCTTGATCTTTCCTCTCTTGCTCTTCTTGCTCCTGTCGAGGAAAATTTTCAGTATTTCACCGTGAAAATGTGGCCAAGACACACAGCACTAAATTATTAATAACCAGTTTGTGTTTTTTCGGAAAAAGAAATAACTGTTGTTGGAGAAAGAGTTAACGGCATGCAAACAATTTTTTGAAAATCCGGAAAAAGTTACACACCGAGCAGGATTCGAACCTGCGTCCCCTGTTTGCCGGACTGGTTACTCTACCTCTAAGCTACCGATTTTTCCGGAATGTCGTCGTTTCCTGTAAAATCCACTAGAAAATGTACTTACGATGTTCCACGCCGCCACAAGTTCGTCTTCAAACTCCTCGCAGACGACGAATCCGTCGTATACGGGGTGGCTCCAGCCGCCGTGAAAATCGAAGCCGACGATGGCGGTGGCGCAGTCGATGTTCAATCTTCTGGCCGTCTTGTTCAGACCCGGCACTGAAAACGAGAAGAGATAAAGTTTTGGGCGATCGCTCTGTCTCGAACTTACGCCTGAGATGAACGCACTTCTTGGGCAACATGCACTCTTTGAAGAGGTCCACGTTTCCGAAAGCGTTACGGGGAACGTTTCCGTTTTCCGCGGTGGGCGGATCGTAATCCTCCACCTGCCACGGACCGAATATCTCCAGGTTCTGGTCCGTTATCATCGTGTTCGATAACTGAAAAAAGTCGGGAGAGTTTTCAGATCGAATCGAAATTGGTCGCCGTTTTTCGAACGCCCCGTAGAGTTTTTTCGTCGGAATCGACGGGAAAAACGTACGACGTGGCTTCGATGACAGTTGTTGAAAATTTCATCCTTCTAACGTTGAAGGGCAAGTAGCTACGTCCATCTTTCTGATCGTCCCAAATGGAGAATATTTGTCTGGAATAACTCTGGACGCTTCGGAATTTCGAAGTCCATTTAAATTCTATGGGGAATCCAAAAATGTGACTTTAGCTAACCTCAAAGCCTCTCATGGCAATCCAACGAGCTGACAAATATTTTTTGAGGTTAGTGCTGGTGGTCAAACAATGGGAATTTAGCGTGGTTGATGTCGATATTAAAAACGTTTTTTTGTTTAATGGGACGTTTTTGTTTGAATTTCTAGTGACTCTTACTCTCAGAAATATCAAACCAGTGCAATTTACCAAAATTAAGAGGATTTACTTAAATACACTGCGCAAAAAGATTAACGCACATTCTGAAAATCTCAATTTTTATGAAAGTTAACTCTACATTGACTTTATAACTTATTTTTTATGTTCTCTCGGGAAGGTTTTGAACGAAACAAGACACATTAAATGGAAGAAAAATTCAGGATTTCACCGAATCTTATGTGAAAGAAGAGAAATGAACAATTTTCAAAATACTGAAATGCTGATAAGTGATTTAATACTTGGTATTTCCACCCCTTGCGTTAATTACAGCTCGGCAACTACGGTTCATACTTAAAATGAGTAATCTTTAAATGTTCTGATCTAATCCCAGATTTCTCCGAGTTGGATTCCTAAGTCATTAAGAGCTGGATGATTTTCTGAACTTCTCAGCCTTCTATTGAGGTTGTCCCAAACCTGCTCAATCGGATTGAGATCTGGACTTCTTGCTGGCCATTCCATTCGAGAGACTTCAACCTCTTCAAGGTACTCCTGAACGATGCGCGCACGATGGGGTCTGGCATTATCGTCCATAAAAATGAAATTTTCACCAATGTATGGGGCAAATGGCACTACATGCTCTTCAAGAATGTTCCTTATATACTTATCAGCATTCATAGCTCCATTATGAACGACCACTAGGTCTGTGCGAGCAGTCAAAGATATTCCACCCCATACCATAATCGATCCTCCCCCGAAACCAGTAGTATTCAGGAAATTGCACTGAGCATATCTTTCATGTGGACGTCTGTATACAAGGGAACGTCGATCACAATGGTGGAGGCAGAATCTAGACTCATCTGTGAAGAGAACTCTTTCCCAATCGGCCTCTTCCCAATGGATATGCTCTCTCGCAAAATCCAAACGCGCCCTTCGATGGGCTGGGGTAAGAGCTGGGCCTCTTGCCGCGACACGAGGCCTTAAATCATAATTTCTGAGGCGATTTCTTATTGTCTGAGTGCTAATTTGCACCTCATGAGTTTGCTCAAGCTGATTTTGAAGGAGGCGAGCGGTTGCAAACCGTTGTCTCAACAAAGAAACTCTCAAGTAACGTTCTTGAATGGCAGTTGTTACCCGTGGTCTACCCTGTCCTGGTCTTCGGACATTCATACCTGTCTCCCTGAATCGCTGCAACATTCTGGACACACTTGTATGGGAAACTCCAAACCTTTCTGCAATTCTTGTGTATGTCCACCCTTCTTCTCGCAAAACTACCGCTTGGGCACATTCCTCTTGGTCAAATTGCGTGTTTCGCGTTGCATAGCGATCGAGTGTAGAAAATCAAACGAAAGAAAAACTATTGATCACTAGAATTGATCGAGAACAACTGATTTTAGAATGGAGCCAATACATTCAAAATCTGATAATATCATCTTTTTTATTCCTGCTGGGAGAAAACATCTGTATTGAAGAAAAACGTTGAAAGTGGATAACATATGCATGCATAATTCTGATAAAAATAATTATCATTGAGAACACCTTCAGTTGTAGAATAAATTTGAGATTTCCATAATGTGCGTTAATTGTTTTGCGCAGTGTATTTAAGAAGATCTTCTTGATTTGATTGGCTTGCACATCAGATTGCCTCACACATTTGCACCGAATTTTGATCATTTTCACTGGTTTAATATTCCTTAGAGTAACATTAAAAATATCGAAAAAATGTCACCCTGAAACAATTTTTCGAGCAAAAAAACGTTTTCAATATCAACACGAATACAGCTAAATTCTCATTGTTTAACCACCAGCACTAACCTCTAAAAATATTTGACAGTTCTCTGTACTGCCTAATTAGGCAATCCCTTAGATAAGGGAAGGGTAGTCTAAGGGCAATCCAAACCACGTGGCGCCCTGCCTCCAGATAACCTATAAACTTTCTGACAGGTCGCTGGCTTGCAGTAAATATGA
Source organism: Adalia decempunctata (assembly GCA_951802165.1). Taxonomy (NCBI): domain Eukaryota; kingdom Metazoa; phylum Arthropoda; class Insecta; order Coleoptera; family Coccinellidae; genus Adalia; species Adalia decempunctata. Next base: position 1,074,987 of record OX637705.1, read on the forward strand.
GGAATTTTATTATCTTATGAGTGAATTTTATTATCTTATGCATTTCATGAGTGAACGAGTGAGTTTTTATGATTTCTAATATCAAAAAGTATCCTGAAGTATCACTGACGAAGAAAATTTCACTCAATGATATGATTACAACTTTTAGTATTGGGAGCCCGAAGAGATTGAAGAGAAAGTATTGGAGAAGGAATATTAATCAGAGCTCTGTCCCTGTAACTTCTTTATCCTTTTATATGATATAAATTAAAATATTCATCAGTCTTACATTTTATATGAACTGAATACTGCTTATTTCAGTGTCTACGAAGACACATTCACTTTAGTTTCTTATCTTCGATAATGTCAAGTCTTGATGACTGCTGACCCAATTTCCTTTTGTTTCCTGATGAGTCACTTAATATGTGTATAATATACCAAGTAACACACTGGGTGTTCCAAAATATTCAAGAAAATCCTCATAATTTGAACGACTTGCACATCCAAGTTTGGCACTCATTTATGGCATGTTTTTATTGAAAATGCACTTAATTTAAATAATTTTCACTGGTCTGATATTCCTAGGAGTAATATTGACTAGAAATATCGAAAAAATTTCCACATAAAACAATTTTTCAAGCAAATAAACGGTTTTAATGTCTACATGAACAAAGCTAAACTTGGTTTGTTTGACCACCAGCTAACCTCAAAAAAATATTTGACAGGTAGTTGGATTCCCTAATAACAAACCAAACTAACCTCAGAGCAACTGTCAGCTGTCAATCAAAACAACGATGCCAACTGAAATATGTGAATCCTCTGAAGAAACTCCTTTTACTCGCTGCAGTTAGGAAAATTGACTTCCAGCTTTTATTGACTAATAATTATCGATCTCAGGGTCGGCTATAACTAAATAGAAAAAAAACTAACCTTATCGTACTTGGGCCTCGCCTTCACGATCTTGTAAGGTTGCTCCTTCCGTTTGACGACTTTGGCCTGCTTCAACCAGATGTCCCTGGAATGACAGATGAACACGCAGTCTCTCGAATAAACCGGCTCGTTCCTCACGAAACCCAAGGGGGCCGCGTTGGGCGGATACAGGGCCTCGAATTTCAGCAGATGCCTCTCCAGCGCGTACAGCGGATGGTTTTTGTACCTAAATCGTTAACTGAAATTTCGAACACTTGAGATTTTTCGAGAACTCACTCTGATATCGTAGTTGGCAGCGGTTTCTCCTGTTGTTGTCTGTCTAGTTCGTCGTCTTCTTCTCTGTCTCTAGCGTTTTTGGGGCCCAAGAAAGGTTTCAAGGATTCCTCCCACCAGGCAGCTTCAATCCTCAATTTTCTGGTTACCGTATTGAAGTTCTGGCAGTATCTCCTGGTGATGTCCTTGACGTGGCTCAGGTTGTTCCACGCTAAAACGTACGAAACGGGGTGAGAGGCCCGAGACTAAAAAAAAGGGATAGAAGATTCAACATTTTAAAATCTCGTTCGCAACAAAGGACCCCGCACTTTTAGTATGTAAAGTGGCGACCGGTCCAATTTTCTGAAAGTTTGGCATGTTGTTGTACCCGACTCAGTGACCAAAAGTGTCAATGGGCCCAACCCAATCCTATGGCTAGTTTTCTAAATACGGGGTGTTAAAGTTGAAAATTGCCCAGATTTTCGGATTTATTTGCTAACTAGCTGGCCCGGCGAACTTTGTACCGCCTGAATTATACTTAAAAGTTGTATAAACTTACCATTGCTTTTTTTCAAGCAGGCAAAAATTAGGCAAAATTAAAGTTCAAAATATACAACATTTTAATAATTTTGTAATTCACATGGAAAGAATTCTCTTTATTTAAGCGGTAACTAATTGTTGAACTTGAACATATAACTTTTAATTGTTGTACAGTTCTCTTTTTGCAGTACCTCATGTGACTGTGAATAGCAGGAGTATAATCCATATTGTACCTTTCCTCTAATATGAATCAAAATGTCAAGAATATGAACAAAAATTATTCCTTTAATGAATTATCAACTATTAACACAGCCCGTCGACCAGAATTAAAAAATCAGTCATTTGTTAATAGCCCAACCTGAAGTAGCCAAAACAAAACATTTCTTATATTCTCAAAATCTAATCAGTGGTCACACCATTATTTTAGACATCTTAGCTATGCTGCTAAGCTCAAAATAATGGGTAAACATCTCAGTTGGTGGAGCAGCGCGATTCTCATTATTCCGTGGATATGAGCTGTCAATCTCTCTTCAATTTGTTCAATTTAGTTGACGATATCAAGCTCGTTAGAAGACAAATCGAGATGTTAAAATGTCGATAGTACGATCGACACGGCAAAATTATCAACACTGTGAATTATGTTGAACTCATATTCAAATTTATTGATGGTCATTCGACCAGATCAGATTAGGCAACCCATGAAACATTATTGTATATCATAAGTGAAAGCCCGATGAGCAAACGTTTCAAAATTATTGACGCTTACAATACTGTCTCTGTGCGAACAGAAACAGTAATATGTCAATTACTAATTATGGGCAATTTTGGATTCAGTTATTTCCGAAAATATATCTATTACCCAAACAGAAATTCGAAAGCATTTCAAAAATAAAGAAAAAAGATGAAGATGGCCAACTCACGTTTGAAACTGATCGTCAAATTCAGATACTTGATCTTTCGGTAAAAATTCACTGTTCCACCAACTTGAGATAAGTTTACCCGCTTTTTGATCTGGCAATAGACTTCCATGTTACCATGAGTTCCATGCGAATCACATATCGCCATCTAACAGCGGTAATATCAACCTACGACTATGTACAGTGACTTGTCTATTCACTGTACGGCTACGCATCAACGGTAGCGACACCTAGTGGCCTTATTCAAAAGAAGGAAAAGCATTTCCTGCATAAGTAAAACTTTCATCATTTTTTTCGGAGTTTTATTGTATTTTATAATAACCAGACCGTAAACGAATCCATAAATGAAGTTTCATAACCAACAGTCCATCCGATCTCTAGTTATAAATGGTGTAACCAACATCTTTCTTTTATGTATATAGATTATTAAGAGTTAGATTGGATTTCTGTTGCATACACACGTTCACTACATGTTCTAGTAATGAAATTAGTGGATACGTATGATCAAAAATATTTATATTTACAGGGTGATTCACGAATATATGACAGTAGTTTTTTGCCAAAATTCACTTTTTCTTTTTGATTTAGTATTATGACGACAAAATATCGCACAGTGCATATTTTTTATACAGGGTGCTTCACGGAGAGAACCACTAGACATAATCATATTTTTTTAGGATTAATTCGAAACCCTGTATTTTTGAATTGATTTTTGAGAAAAGTAATACCACAAACATATGTGTGTCTCTAATCTCCAAAATATTCAGGGTGGTTTATTCATAGGAAGGTATTCTATTTTGGGAGAAGTACAAAAAACATGAACACCCTGTATTCGAAAATTTCCTCGGTCAAATGCAACTATTTTCTCACTATATATTGATTCCCACAACATCTCCCGAAGTATGAATTCTAAATCCGATACTATGACCAGTTTTAGAGATACAGGGCGTAAAAGCGGAGAGTAACTTATTTCATCAATTTTTTTTTAAATTGAAAAGCCGGATTGATTTTATGTTGCGCCCATGAGTTCAGTATGAGAACAGATCAGATGCACATGGAAAGGTTCAGCTAAAATATTTACTGTTAGAGGGTGATTCACGAATAAATCACAATAGCTTTTGCAAACACTCGATAATTCTACAGTTTCGTCACAGAGAAATTATTCCATGAAGTTAATACCTAGTAGTTAACAATTTTCAGTCTTAAAAACTTCATAATAATTACTTTTCACACAGGGTGAACCATAAATAATATGCTTTGAAATAATTGAAAGGAGATCTTTTCTGGTGAATTTTGAATAACTGTCTAACATAACAGCAAGTGAGCATAACCGCAAGAATTTTTAAATATATAAATAATAAATATACAAGGTGATTTAGAAATAATCACCTACCAAAAATACACATTTCTTGCATGCGTAGATCATCCTAAATAAACTTTTTTTTGTTGAAAAAAGTATATTTATAAAGTAATAACCGAGGTTATGACTAAAATGAGATTTAAACTTTTCAATATACCTAGTTTTAACTCACTCAACACGACTGGACTGTGGAGTACCTACCAATGAAAAATATATTCGTATTTTACCTACATAAGAAGAAGGTTTATTGTCATCTTTTTGGGGGTGATAGCGCAATTAGTAAGCGCGCTCATAAAGATACTCAAAATTCACTAAAAAATTCTTATTTCAATCAATTCAAAGCATAAGTGTTTTCGGTATGGTTGGCTGTATGACTCACCCTGTATGAAGAGTAAACATAATGAAGTATTTCAGACTGAAAATTGTGAACGACTAGGTATTAACATCATGGAATAATTTCTCTATGACGAAACTGTAGAATTATCGAGTGTTTGCAAAAGCTATTGTGATTTATTCGTGAATCACCCTCTAACTGTAAATATTTTAGCTGAACCTTTCCATGTGCATCTGATCTGCTCTCATACTGAACTCATGGGCGCAACATAAAATCAATCCGGCTTTTCAATTTGAAAAAAAATTGATGAAATAAGTTATTCTCCGCTTTTACGCCCTGTATCTCGAAAACTGGTCATAGTATCGGATTAAGAATTCATACCTCTGGAGATGTTGTGGGAATCAATATATCGTGGGAAAATAGTTGCATTTCACCGAGGAAATTTTCGAATACAGTGTGTTCATGTTTTTTGTACTTTTCCCAAAATTGAAAACCTTCCTATGAATAAACCACCCTGAATATTTTGGAGATTAGAGACACACATATGTTTGTGGTATTACTTTTCCCAAAAATCAATTCAAAAATACAGGGTTTCGAATTAATCCTTAAAAAATATGATTATGCCTAGTTGTTCCCTCTGTGAAACACCCTGTATAAAAAATATGCACTGTGCGATATTTTGTCGTCATAATACTAAATCGAAAAGAACATTTCAAAAATATGCCTTCCTGACGTCACTGTAGAAAAAGTGAATTTTGGCAAAAAACTACCGTCATATATTCGTGAATCACCCGGTAAATATAAATATTTTTAATCATACGTATCCTCTAATTTCATACCTAGAACATGTAGTAAACGTGTGTATGCAACAGAAATCCAATGTAACTCTTAATAATCAGAAAATAAATCAGAAAATCTGGGCAATTTTCAACTTTAACACCCCGTATTTAGAAAACTAGCCATAGGATTGGGTTGGGCCCATTGATACTTTTGGTCACTGAGTCGGGTACAACAATATACCAAACTTTCAGAAAATTTGACCGGTCGCCACTTTACATACTAAAAGTGCGGGGTCCTTTCTAACAAAATATCAGCGTCTTCAACATGAAAACCTGTAAATTGAAACCCAATACCTGCAAGATAACCGAAATTTGAAAAAAAAAAAAAATAACTCACATAAAGTTCATTGACGCAATGTGCCTGTCCATAAACGACATCCACGCTGATCCACTTCTCTTCCATCTCGAGGAAAACTTCCAACCACACATCGTTACCCCTCTTCTTTTTTTCTTTCACAAGTTGCGGTTCTTCTTTCTTCACCACCACTTCTTCTTCCCTGTACTCGCTGTCGCTCGATATCACTTTTCTGCTGTTTGTATCCTTCGGCTTTTCCTTCTTTTTCTTTATTTTCTTCACCACTTCTTTCGTCTGAATCCTTTTCTTAACCTTGGAGAAAATACAACTTTCTTTATCTTCTTTTTTTAATTACTTCAAAACTAACCTTTAGTTTCGGATAGAATTCATCGTCGCTGTCTTGATATTTTTTCTTTATCGGTTCCGGAGCGTAATCGCTGTCTTCGCTGTCAGATTTAGGGGCCGGTTTTCGTTTCTTGACCAATTTGCTCCTGTCGATGTGTTTCTGTTCTTGTATTCTTCCTTTTATGAGATTCATTATGTCCTCTTTGACGTCCAGGGTCTTTTGCGGTGATTTCTTCTCGCTCCTTCGGCCTGAACGAAAAATTAAGAAAAGAATAAGGATTTTTGTGGAAGGAAACGAAAGAAATATGCCACTAGAAAAAACTAAACAGGAAATAATTATCCTCTTGAAGAAACCAAGAAAAAAATGATTGACCAATGGAAGAAACTGAAAGAAAAATATGTACTTAATATCTTAATGAAACTGAAAAAAAAAACATTGAAAAAACTAAAAGATAATAATTAGCCAAAGGAAGAAACTTAAACCAAATCAATTACTTTCTGAAAGAAACTGATGGAAAGAATCAAAAAATTCTGAAAAGAATTCAAAAGAAAAACATTCAAACTATAGAAAGAACTAAAATGTATACAGGGTGGCCATTTGAAAACGAAACAGACGAGAATACAGACGAAATAAATTTTTTCGATAGAAATGCTCGGACAGGTCGATTTCTGTTTCGAGGGGGACAACTTAAGATGTAGGTTACGGACGCATAGCGCTTCAACCCTTGCTACTACAACCCTCACCCCCAACTTTTGAATAGGGAAGATGGGGTGAGTGATACCTCATTTGAAAGGTATTTTTATACTGATTTCAGCACAGTAATTGTTTTTTTATTTTATGCATCAGTTCTCGAAATATTCTCAACTAAGTATTTGAAAATGAAGTGGTGTTTTCATGGCACTTGTAGTGTTTTTTTGTGAAAAATCGACATTTTGAGCTTCAAAACAACCATGACTGTGGCTCGCTTCCTCCAATCCACTGACATAGAAATCTTTAATCAAGATGTCGATTTTTCACAAAAAAACACTACAAGTGCCATGAAAACACCACTTCATTTTCAAATACTTAGTTGAGAATATTTCGAGAACTGATGCATAAAATAAAAAAAACAATTACTGTGCTGAAATCAGTATAAAAATACCTTTCAAATGAGGTATCACTCACCCCATCTTCCCTATTCAAAAATTGGGGGTGGGGGTTGTAGTAGCAAGGGTTGAAGCGCTATGCGTCCGTAACCTACATCTTAAGTTGTACCCCTCGAAACAGAAATCGACCTGTCCGAGCATTTCTATCGAAAAAATTTATTTCGTCTGTAATCTCGTCTGTTTCGTTTTCAAATGGCCACCCTGTATACATAATTAAACTCTGTGAGAATAATCAACATTTCAAAAAAAGCAATAATACTTACTTTTGGAAGATTTCAAATCCTTCAATTTTTGTAAATTAACTTTTCCTTTCTCTTTTCTATCTGAAACTTCTTTTTCCGATTTTTTTGGTGTGTCTTCCTCCGATCTCCTCTTTTTCTTCGGCGAAACATCTTCGAAATCGTCTTCAGAAAACGAGGTGTTCTCGACATAGGTAGGTTTTTTGACGCTTCTTCTGTGTTTTCTCGATTTACAATCTTCATCGTCGTTGCTGGAACTGGATTTCAGATTTTTGAGATTCACTTTCGACGATTCGGGTTTATTAGATACTCGATTATAGATTTCGGAGTAGAATTGTTCAAACTTATTTCCACTTATCTCCCTGAAATATAAGATTGATAATAACAGAAAAATGGTACCATTAATAATAATTCTTCAAAGTAGACCTTTTTATTGCTTACTTGGTCTTCCGTGGAGGCTCTTTGAATCCCTTGAAGTCTTCAGAATCGTCCATGCCGTCCAACTGAGGGATCTTTTTTTTATTTGTTTCTTTCGCTTTTGAGGTAGAAGATGAACTTTTTGAACGATGTTTACCCTGCTCTTCATCTATCTTTTCCAAGCTTACCTTCAAGGTGCTGGCGCTTTTAGATCTAACGTTCTGAGATTCCACAGAAGGGCTCTTCGACTTGGCCCTTGTAACCCTTTTGGATTCAGAACTTTTTTCTTCGGTTTTCTTTGATTTGCTTTTTTCTTCTGTTTTCTTCGATTCGCTTTTTTCTTCTTTTAACGCAGCTTCCTCTTTGCTACTCTCTTTATTTCTCAGACTTTGTCTGCTATTTGTTGTACTTTTAGTCTTTTTAGAATCATTATTCTTTTTATCACTTGATTTAATATCTTTGTTATTTGCTACTGAATCTTTTTGTGAGCTTTTAACTTCCTTATTATAATTTTTTTCAGTAGTTTTGCTAAGTTTAGAATCTTTCTTTTTTACTTCTTCTTCATTCGTTTTAGTATCTTTTTTATCAATTTGATTAGAGATTCTCTCACTGCTCATTTTAGTTTCTTTGAAATATTTACTGGTTTCTTTTTTATCGTCTTTGGATGATTCAGGTGCTTTATTATTTTCTTTCATAGAACTTTTTCTTGATTTATCAATCTTTTCCTTTTTCGAACTGTCTTCAGTTGTCTTTGCTTCTGATTTCTTCTTAGATGATTTCTCTTTCTCATTGGAAGTCTTTGATTTAGTTTTATCTTCATCCTTGATTTTTTCAGTTTTCTTATCTTGCTCTTTTGAACCAGAAGCGTTTCCCAAAAAATGTAAATCGCTGGTGGGAGGCCTCAAAGATTCCACTTGAAGTGAAAGAACCAACCTACACTGAATTCCCAAAGACCTTAAGATGATGATGAATATCATGGCTAGCATTCCTTTACTGTAGGCCTCCTTATTTTCGATTTGGTCTTCTAGTAAAGTTTCCAACGATTTATTCTCCGGAGTATTTTTTTCAGAAAGTTTTACGGTCTTTTTGTACCATTTCAAAATCTGTTCCAAATAATCCAAATCTAATCTTTTGGAAGGAAAGCTTTTTTCCGAAGGCATCAAGGAAAGTCCCAGCGCCAACATATTTTGGTCGTTGAGGATATTATTCACGTAATTTCCGTGTGCTATCCAACACAGCAGATGGACTTTGTGAATTAGAAGCTGATTTTCTTTTCTTATTCTGTTCAAACGACGCTTGACAGCAGCAAGTAAATCGTTGCCTGAAAGGAATTCCATTTGAACAAAATGAAGAAAATTTTATTGAAAACATTGTCAGCTTCTCATTTGGAAAGTTTTTCGACAAAAACTATCAAAATACGAAGACGACAAGAATAATTCTGAAAAATTTCGTTTGATGTCCAATTTAGGCTTCGAAGTGCTACTTTTACATTCTAAATTCATCAATCTTATTGTTAAAAGAAATTGACCCTGACAGAAAGTGTTTAAATTATAACATAGGAGCATTTTCTGTAGAAATAGTATACAGGGTCTTTCACGAGGAACCTCACCCATATTTATACGGGAAACTACTGAACGTATTTTCATATGGGTGCATTTTATGTTTTTTTAATATTCTCCAAACACTCGATTGAGATAATCCCAGATCAATCTCGGCATCTTTGAGAGAATTTTGAGGATTCACACGAAAATATGCAAGAACTGTTATTTCGTTGTTCTCATCTTCTACTACACTTTTTTCTCTGTGTATAGTTTTCTTAACGAAAGATCCGACATTTCTCAAGTTTGTCATGGTTCTGTTAATGGTATCTCTCGTTGGTCTGGGTCGGTCAGGAAACCTCTCAATGAACAGTCGAATCGTTCTATCTACAACTTTATTACATTCTCCATGAAGTAGAATGAGATTTAAATAATCTTCATTGGTAAAATTAGGCATAGTGATCGATTTTATAACTTAATACGAATTATCACCAAATTAATAGTAAACACAAAATGCTACTGAATAAAGAGGAATTTGGCAGATGTAATTAATGATATCTATCATTAAAAAAAAATAATGTAAAACATGGTAAGTTTTTGCATATGGTTCATAAGGAATTATTTATTTATTTATCACTGGAGAGAAAACCTATGGCCGATTAGTTGAAATAAAGAGGTTTCCGATACAAATTCGAATCCAAATTCGCCATCTATTTAGGAACAACCTGTAACTTTTTTCTCTTGCATATTAGGATAGTAAAATCTAAAACATGGTTTAAGTAACAGTTCCTGAAAATTTCATCTTTTTGGCGTGAAGGGAAAAGAAATAGCTGAAAATTCAAGACGAAAAACAGTTTTTTGTGAATAACTCAGAAAATATCCACTTTAGGGCAAGGGTGTGATGCATACACTCACATTATTTTTTAACGTAGATTCAATATCTGCCATAAAAAAATGGGGTTCTAATTTGAAAAAATTGATTTTTCACGATTTTGTCATCCCTAACTTTGAAAGCGATTTTTTCACCCCCTGTATCATGAATCGCGATTTTGATTTTTAAAGTGGATACATCAATCTTACATCTTGAAAAATCCCAAAAATGAAAATTTTCCATTCAAAAACCTCGAAGTTATTCTTGTTTCAGCGGAGCTCTATTTTCGATTTTTTTTTCGAATTTTTCCGCTCAGAGAGAATTTTCCAACCAAAACTGAAAAATGTTACATCAAAATAACTTGAAATTTTCTAAGGAATCTATTTCTGCAATAAAAAAATGGTGTTCTAATTTGAAAAACGGAAGTTGACGTCATTTCCGGAAAAACCGGAGGTGCTCATGCCTTGAAAATATTTTAGATTTCATCAGCATCGTGAAATACTAATAAGTGCTGAATTTCATGAAAATACGTTCAGTAGTTTCCCGTATAAATATGGGTGAGGTTCCTCGTGAAAGACCCTGTATAATATTACTACCAAGGTAAGAGGGTTTTTACTGGCGAATGGAGGATATAACTGACGAGCCGCAGGCGAGTCAGTTACCTCCTTGAGCCAGTAAAACCCGTTACCTTGCGTGTATTGTTTTATATTTTATTTGTTTCTCATTTGTAAAAAGGTTAGATAAATTCCAAAAAAATCTTAATAATTTGTCGCAAATGGCGTAAGCTATGGAAGCGTTGCCATGAACATGTCTGTTTATTTTTCTTTACATTTGTTTTGGCGAAAGCGAAAATGAATGTACCAAAAGAAATTATTGAGGCAGCCAGCAGTGTAGCTTCGAGTTTATTACCTGCAAAATCAGCTTCAAGGTACGAGCGAGAATACAACGACTTCAAAAAGTGGCAAAACAAAAATAGTGTGATTGGGGTAACTGAAGATGTTTTGTTGGTCTACTTGAATCAACTATCAGCTAGATTCAGCCCTAATACTTTATGAGCAAAATGGTCTATGCTGAAAAGCTGCTTGGAAATGAAAGAAAATGCCCCTGTTCGCAGGTTTGTTTTCCTCGAAAAATTTATTGAAAAATATGACGTTTAGTTGTCATTTGCAGATTTCAAAAGGTAATAGCGTTTCTGAAACGAAAAAATGAGCGTTATACGCCAAAAAAGGCCAAGGTATTAAGTAAAGAAGAGGCTGAACAATTTCTTTTACATGCTCCTGATGACCAGTGGTTGCTGGCGAAAATTGTAACAATATTTGGGATTTTTGGATGTTGTCGATGTGAAGAAATTCTCTCCTCAAACATGAATGATGTAGAAGATATGGGAAAATACGTTATTGTGACATTGCGACAAACAAAAAATTTAACAATAACCGATGATGGCTGCAGCTTCAAGCCCTGCATATCATACAGAAAATATGTAAATCTTCGGCCTCCTGGAACAGAAAGCCTAAGATTTTTTTTGACATACCGACATGGAAAGTGCATTTCCCTTAATGCTGGCCAGCACACTATTGGTGGTGTCCCAAAGCAAATAGCGAAATATTCAGGTTCAAAAGACCCAGAGTTATACACAGGCCACTCTGAACTAGAGCCACTATGGTTGCGGATTCGGGTGGAGATATTTCAGCACTACAGCGTGCAGGAGGGTGGAAGAGCACCGAAATTGCGATGAGTTATGTCGATGATTCGGTCAACAAAAAAATCGAAATGTCTAGCAAATTATTCGGTAGTAAGAAGAGTACAAATGTTCTGCAGTCCTCGAGTTCAGCAGTTTCTGAGTCAACAGATGGTTCATCATCATCAGTATCAACTCTTTCATCATCAAAAATCTGTGTTACTGGAAATAACAATTGTACCATGATTTTCAACATATATGACGATAAAACAAAATTGTCTAATGTAAATAATACTACTAACTTGTAAAAATTTTGCAAGTTAACTGTCAGTTTTACAGGTTAGTGACTTGATAAAATAAACTTTCTTGATTAATATTGTGTTTTTGGAAACTGACGTTTACAAATGAGAAACAAATAAATAACAGGACAGAAAACCCAAAAAAGCTTCAACAAGACACAAAATCCTTTAAACGATACACTATGATTTAAATAAATTCACATACCTTTCTTCTTCTTCATATTTGACGGCATTTCAACGGTTATCTGAAGCTCCGTATTAGGTATCAAAGATTCTTCTTCGTTCTTTGGTTTCTCATCAATTTCCTCCCAGTCTTCTTGTTCCGAATCAGAATACGAATCTTTTCCAACATTACCGACTGAAGAAGAAGCACTTTCTGCATCCAACTCGTCTTTGGCAGTTTTAGATTCCCCAATAGCGAGCAAATCTTCGATATTGAGAGTCTCTTCTGATTTCTCTTCCTTTGTAACGTTTTCTTGTAGTTGTTTAGCTTGGTATTGTTCCACGCTTCGTTTCGCCTCCTCCATTTTCTTGGAGTAATCTTGCAATCTTTGGAAATTTAGTCTTGCGATTTCTTCTCCTTCTTTCCAAGACTGAAGGTTTTCTTTCTCACTTTCATCCGGTTTGTCATTAATGGATATTCGAGGTATAACGTTTTTTTGTTCAACAGTTTCAGATTCGTCGTCTTCAGAAGAATCTGAATCGGAAAGCCTGGTAACTTTGATGTCTGAGAAAATTTCTTTCTCGATTTCATCGAAAGGTACGTCATCTTTAGATTTGTTGTTACTGTTGAAGAAAGAAGAATTTAAATCAATCTCACTGGCTGGTTTGAGGTAGTTTTCGATATCGCTTTCGCTGGACGAAGATGTGATTTTTCTTCTTTGTTTTTTAGGTGTTTTCGTAGATTTCTCTGTGAAATTTTCTTCATTATCGCTGCTTTCCGAATTTGAATCATGTTGATTAGTTTTTCTTTTCCTAGGTGTTTTCTTAGGTTTCCTCTGTACAAAGTCACTGTCACTGCTTTCCGACTCTGAATTATTCAAATTGCTCTTTCTTGGTGCCCTTGTAGGTCTAACTGGTTTGGAAGATTCTAATTCTAAAGGTGATGAACACTTTTTCATTGACCTTGTGGATCTTCGTTGCATTTTCTACAATAAAACAATGAATTCTTCTCACATTTTTAAATTGAAACAATAATAGTTTCGATTTTAAACTCCAACTCTTCTATCCCATTTTTCTAGTCATAATAAAGAATTGCGAATAATTGCGCAATAAATGAGAGATTTTCATTCATAGCATCAACAAGTCGTGAAAATTCTTTCTTCTACAACTATTCCATGAATTCCGTTTTGATACTTACAATTGAATTTCAAGAGATGCCGCCAAAATTTGATAAAAATATTTTAGCGCGATTTTGGTCGGTTTGAAATTTTTCACTCTAATTCTTCCACCTGAAATTTATAAATATCAACACTTTCATTGAAGAATATATGAAATAATGTTTTTGTTATTCTTCACTCTTCAGGAACCATAATAAATGTCCTTGAATCTTCAGCGAAAAGGAAAGGAATAATTAGGTTAGTTTCTCGTTCCCCAAAAACAGGGGCGTAACTAAGATTATTTCTGTATTCTGACTATTTCGAGCTACTTATTTTATGCTTTAATATAATATTTTTTGTTCTAAATGTGCTGGGGATTCTCATTGAGGATCCCGACTTAAGATAATTTCTTAGTTAATGATAAAACCACTGCGAAATGAAAAATATAAAGAAGGAACCGGGCCTGGTTTTTTTGACCTATTTTTGTTTTGGATTCAATTTGAGCACCGCTGCAATAGAACATAATATGATAAATCATAAATCAATTTTGTTAACTAGAGTTGATATAGGTCTAACTAAACGCAATAAATTAGTTATAATTCGCATTCCGCATTCTTGGAAGCGTAAAAATTTGAATTTACATAAACTCGCACCGCGTTTCAAGTCTTATTTGCATTGGTTTCAATTTTACAAGGGTAATAAATTGTTAACAAGGAGAATAGGAAGTTTTTGCTTCTGATTGATAGGATATCGAAAGACAATCTATAAATTTCTTGAGCTGTTTCATCATAGCAACGACTGTGGACGAATTTGTATCCCTATTTGCCTATTTCGTACTTGGGACCTCTGAAATCTCGTCAATAAAATTTTGACAACCTCCTGCATAATGCCGAGTTGTGTACACTCCAATCAGTAAGCGTCATCCTATCGCGCATGCGCAATGAATGGGACGTTGTCACGTCGTACAAATTGGTGCGAAATCTGCAGATAACTCCATTGGGTAGCAATGATAAGTGAGACAAAAGGCAAATCGGCGGAGATATTTCGCCTAGGTATTTCACTCACTGAATGATTCTGTTTCGGAGAAGATAGTTAAACATCTTGGCTACATTCTATACCGAAAAATTGAGCAGAAGCTTGCATTTGTATTGAACGGATTCGCGAAAAATTCGTTTCAAAAAGGGCGAATTCAGTGACGAATTTCTTAACAATTGATGCAATTTCACTGAATCAATTAAAACAGTCTCTTCTGCAATTATCAGGACGGTAGGCTGTACACATGACCCCATATTTTGTTTAGGAAATTGCGGCAGGAGATCTGACAACACCGTATTTTCACGAAACAACCCAGGGATCGCCATTTTCTAAGCGTCTGGTGATTGTTTGAGAAACGCTTTCGGGCTAGTGTTTTTAACAGGATAGTACCGTATATTTGGGCAAGTTGAGTTAAAATTACGAATTCGTACCGGCCGGCATGGGTGATTACCAAGTTGCAAGTGTGCAGCAGGATGCTATACAAAGTGCTCAATTGGAAATGGGATCAAACCCGAATACCCTAGCTCTACGGCGGCCTTTTGACCCTTTGGCTCATGACTTGGAGGCTGGTTTCAGGTTGACGCGTTTCGCAGATTTGAAAGGCAGAGGTTGTAAAGTTCCTCAAGAAGTTTTGAATAAGTTGGTTGAAGGACTCCAGCAAGACTTCAACACAGCAGCAGATCATGAACATGCCCACTTCATGCATATGGCCATTCCAAGAATTGGAATCGGCTTAGATTGTTCTGTGAGTATTTATTATAGTTGATGAAATCCTTTGTTTACTTATTTATGACAGGAATGAACAATCAACTAGATTCAGTTCGTAAATTATTTTTGCATGAACAACAATGTTTTTCATTCAAAAATAAACAATGATTTAAGGTCACACCACTTCGCCATGGGGGACTGTGCTTGGTGCAAACTACAGATTTCTTCTATCCACTCGTTGACGATCCATACATGATGGGAAAAATAGCTTGTGCGAACGTATTGAGTGATCTGTACGCAATGGGAGTGACGGAATGTGATAACATGCTCATGTTGTTGGGAGTGAGCACCAAGATGACAGAAAAGGAGAGAGATGTTGTTATTCCTTTGATAATGAGAGGCTTCAAGGACTCTGCTTTAGAGGCTGGAACTTCTGTAACCGGTGGACAGACAGTTGTGAACCCCTGGTGTACCATAGGAGGTGTCGCCACCACTGTATGCCAACCTAACGAATACATAGTGCCAGACAACGCAGTTGTGGGAGATGTTCTAGTTTTGACTAAACCTCTGGGAACACAGGTGAGTTGGAAATTTGAAGGTTTTCTTGTGTCGGGTTTGTCTTGGGTCTCATTATGTTGTTCCAGCGTTTTTCAATGATTCAAGTCTTGATTTTGTTGAATTTTATCGTTTCTTCTTTGATTACATTACATTTTGTCAAAAGCTACCTTACGGTACTTTGGTACCAGAGTAGTTACCCTTGGTGCTCCCCTCATCGACGCCCTAGGGTATATGACAACAGTGCACTCTGTTTATGTAGTGTGCTGTCTCAAACCCAGAAAAAGTACTGGAAATTCGAAATGGAACCTGAAATGTGGGATTAAGGTTATGAAATCAAGCCAGAATCAGAGAAATAGAATTTTTTTTCAATGTGATGTTCGCACAAGAAGCATAGAATACCTGGTATGGAGACTGGCATTTTTTTGACTTAAATGCAGTCATAGAACTTATAGTAAGTTCTATGAATGCATAGAATACCTGGTATGGATACTCTATGACATTTTTTTGACTTAAATGCGGTCATAGAACTTACAATAAGTTCTATGAATGCATAGAATACCTGGTATGGATACTCTATGACATTTTTTTGACTAAAATGCAGTCATAGAACTTATAGTAAGTTCTATGAATGCATAGAATAACTGGTATGGATACTCTATGACATTTTTTCAACTAATAATAAAACCACAGAATACCTAACTACACAGAAGCGTCTTTCCGCCTTCCCGCCAAAACTATATTTGATGACGCTTGTGCCTTGCTAGGTAGTACAAATGTCAACGTGAAATTTAAACTTCTTGCTGAATCCATAGAATTATGAATAAAGTATAGAATTATGTCACAGAATACCCTAAATTAGTTGGGTATTCTGTGATTATCCTCTCAAAAGTGACATATGTACTACCTAATAGAGAATGAAGGTCACGAAAATTTGCCCCTTGAAGATCAAAGCACAGAATACCTAACTACACAGAAGCGTCACTAAGCGTCGGCACTTTGATCTTCAAGGGGCAAATTTTCGTGACCTTCATTCTCTGTTAGGTAGTACATATGTCACTTTTGAGCGGATATTCACAGAATACCTAACTAATTTAGGGTATTCTGTGACATAATTATATACTTTATTTATAATTCTATGGATCCAGCAGGAAGTTTAAATTTCACGTTGACATTTGTACTACCTAGCAAGGCACAAGCGTCATCAAATAAAGTTTTGGCGGGAAGTCGAAAAGACGCTTCTGTGTAGTTAGGTATTCTGTGATCAAAGTGCCGACGCTTAGTGACGCTTCTGTGTAGTTAGGTATTCTGTGATAAAACTTACTGTAAGTTCTATGATAGTTGCATAGAATACCTGGTGTTGGCACTGATTAGATTTTGTTTAACACTTTTTTGTCGATCCAAAATCTGAGATTTTGTGCGGCTTTTCATTTCTCCCGAAAGGGGTCGCGCTATTATTCCATTGCCGCAGTAGCGCTAGGACTGTGAATTATTGCGGATTATTCCGGAACTAGACCAAAATCTGAAATCAAGAATGCCGTTTTGATCTACACATTTTGGTCAAGATTTTTAGTAAGGAGTCGTTACACCAGGTATTCTATGCATCTATGTTTTATGAATGCAGTCCAATTAACATCAAAAACAGCTGCTACTGTTCTATGTCAATTTACGGACATGTCAAATCAAATTCGAAACTTTGTTAGTTCTTTTTCTTGTTGGAAGTCTTTCTTCAAATTTCGAATTAAGTTTCATTTTTTCTTGGTTATTAGGTTCTTTCTGTTTCGCTCTTGCTTTGTGTTTATCTCAGTTTATGATCATCGTGAGTTCTATTCAATATGTTTGATTTCCCTACTGAAAGTGATTCGAAAATACAGATTCAATAGAAGAGTCCCTTTATGCTGGCCAACTGTTTGAAAATACCTAAAAATCACTTCCCTTTTTTTCGCAATGATTCAACTCTTACCTGAAAGCTTTAATGCTAATGAATATATCCTGAAAATATTAGATGTCACGAAAGTCTCCTTTAGGAGTCATAATTTTCCCTTTTCTTATGTTTTCATCAATGTTTTTTTGCTATGAATCTATGAATAAGATATCCCCACCAGAAAGTTTCTATGGAGAATTTGAATTTTACGATCCTTATGAGAGTTTCGCTTTGCCTTGAATATTGTGTAAATTGTCAAAAATGAGATGTTTTATTAGATAATTTAGATTTCGAAATGTCCACAATTTTGGTGGGGATATCTTATTCATAGATTCACAGCAAAGAAGCATTGATGAAAACATAAGAAAAGGAAAAATTATGACTTCTAAAGGACACTGGTGACATCTAATATTTTTAGGATATATTCATTAGGATTAAAGCTTTCAGGTAAGAGTTGAATCATTGCCAAAAAAAGGGAAGTGATTTTTAGGTATTTTTAAACAGTTGACCAGCATGTAGGGACTTCTATCAAATGATCATGAAATTAATAATAAATCACAGATCAGCAAATATGTCACACTGAGGTTCATAGAACTATATTCGTCAGCAGTTTTTCGTTCGAAAATTTCTATGGGTTATTGGGGGGAATTGTTGACACTTGGTATTCTATGCGTCTTGGCTCCGCCCATCAGCATATTATGTTTTTTTGTTGCTTGTTGACTCGAAATAAGGAATTTTTCGGCTTAATTTTCCTCTTTCTGTCGATCGATTATAAACGAAGGATTCCTCCTGCAGGTCGCAGTGAACGCGCATCAGTGGCTGGACCAGCCCGAACGTTGGAATCGCATCAAACTCGTGGTGAGCGAAGAGGACGTTCGTAAAGCATACCACAGGGCCATGGACTCGATGTCCAGACTGAACCGTATCGCGAGCAGATTGATGCACAAATACAACGCCCACGGAGCCACGGACGTCACAGGTTTCGGCCTGTTGGGACACGCCCAGACCCTCGCCTCGCATCAGAAGAACGAGGTTTCCTTCGTCATACACAACCTGCCGGTGATCGCCAAGATGGCGGCCGTGGCCAAGGCGTGCGGCAACA
Organism: Adalia decempunctata; assembly: GCA_951802165.1. Classification (NCBI taxonomy): domain Eukaryota; kingdom Metazoa; phylum Arthropoda; class Insecta; order Coleoptera; family Coccinellidae; genus Adalia; species Adalia decempunctata. The sequence continues at coordinate 1,093,609 of OX637705.1, forward strand.
TGTTCCAGCTGCTTCAAGGTCACTCGGCCGAGACTTCGGGAGGTCTGCTGATTTGCTTGCCGAGGGAACAGGCGGCCGCGTATTGTAAAGACATAGAAAAACAGGAGGGCTACCAGGCCTGGATTATCGGTATTGTGGAAAAGGGAAACCGCACAGCGAGGATAATCGACAAACCACGGGTGATAGAAGTGCCAGCTAAAGAATGATGAGTTGATTTTGTTGAACGACACAGATATTTTCTCTCGATATGACTTGGCCGTTGATTTTATAACTGCTTCCGTCATATACTTGTAGGCGTACATCTAAAATAATTTTCGGTTCTTCCTGTTTTCCACGACCGGGAAATGAAAATCGCGTCACGTGTATGAACATTGTCAAAAGTATGTTTCGAATGAGTTAATTTTTATTATAGTTAGTTTGTATGGTACTACAATAAAAAGATGTTCATATTTGGTATTTTGTAAAGAGTTTTAATTACATGACTATTTAAGTAACTTTATACTTTCTTTCATTTCCGAAATTCTCCAAAATTCTCCTAAAATTGACACTTACTTTGGACGATGCTGATCAACCTTACAAAGGTAAGTGAGTGACTTGGTTTAAAACTTGAAAGAACAAGTTATGAGAAGGCTGAATGCTTAAGCTCTCCAATTAAGTTCACAGTTTTCTTTAAAAATCAATTTTTTTCTGGATTTCTTTGAAATTTAGTAGGAGGGTTGAACCAAAAGAAAATTTCCAAATATATCCGATTAATAACGATTTCCGGAATGAGAAAGCTCTAAGGTCAGAGCACTTAGGTGCAAACAACAAACGCAGGTTCGATTCCTGCACGGGGTGAAACTTTTTCCGAAATTGGAAAATATTTCGCCAGAAAGAAGTCAAAACCAATGATGATTATCATAGAACTTGGATTATCTGTGATCCCAACCAGGGTTGCCAGTTCGAATTTCACTTCCTCAGTAGATACCATGACAGAAATTCAGTAGATTTATTTTTCAGGAAAGGTTAATGAAATAAACGGCGCCGGAAAAATATGTGATTTTATTGAACAAAAAAACCCATTTTCAATAAAATAGAAACAAATATGCATAAATCTTTTGCAATAATTATGTTATTCACCCTTGGAATCTTTTTCACTTGAACTAATGTTTAAAGAAATCTGTAAACTTTCCGTGTAACACCTAACAATGAGCGAATTCTGGTAATACTTCGAATACTTGACAAAACCGAAAAAACCCGCAAGCAGTAATGCTGCGTAATGCCCGTGCAGATTTTATGAATCCAATTCCATAATTCCTGTGACCCTGAAATTCGGGAAGCCCCTTTGAAAACTCCGCTGCCCAACAAGACATCATGAAAGTAACACTAGTCCTCATAAACATCAAATGATAAGGTCTTCACCCCATCCCCTTTAGAGAACTCCGAAGCATAACAACCCATCATAAAAGTGAGAGTATCATTATGAGTTATGACGGTATCTACAAACAAGACACAAATGTTTGATGCATGAAATGTCACGCAATATAATAGATAATTGTAAAAATAAATGGCAAAAATTTTTTTTCAGTAGATCAGTAGATTGATATGCAAATCAGTAGAACGTAGAACCACAGAATACCTAACTACACAGAAGCGTCATTCCGCCTTCCCGCCAAAACTTTATTTGATGACGCTTGTGCCATGCTAGGTAGTACAAATGTCAACGTGAAATTCAAACTTCCTGCTGGACCCATAGAATTATAAATAAAGTATAGAATTATGTCACAGAATACCCTAAATTAGTTAGGTATTCTGTGATTATCCGCTCAAAAATGACATATGTACTACCTAACAGGGAATGAAGGTCACGAAAATTTGCCCCTTGAAGATCAAAGTGCCGACGCTTAGTGACGCTTCTGTGTAGTTAGGTATTCTGTGGTAGAACTGGTAACCCTGATCTAACCGCCGTTGGATCATAGAATCCATGTATTCGTTGACTTGAGATACAGTTCTATGACCTAACCTCATCCTTATGTCAGTTATGTCTAGTTAGGTTAGGTTCTTGAAAACTTGTCAACATTTTTCGGCTGCATAAAAAATTTCACACAATATTGCAGATGTCTAAGAGAAAATTAGTCAACGACAATGCTTTTCCAGAAAAAAAGGCCAAATCCAGCCACTGGTCGTTGGGAATTCTAGAAGCGGTAAAAGATTCCAAAAATTTATTAAAAGAGGATTCCTCTACCTACGTTATAACCGATAAATATCCAAAAGCTAAGTACCATTATCTTATAGTCAGCAAAGAGGATATTCCATCTATTAGCAAAGTGACAAAGAAGAATATAAATCTTCTGAAACATATGCAGAAAGTGGCTGAAGAAGTTATCCAAGATATAGCAATTTTAGATAGAAAACACAATTTTAAAATCGGTTACCATGCCCAACCTAGTATGGCAAGATTGCACCTCCATGTAATCAGTGACGATATGAATTCAACGGCCCTAAAGAATAAAAAGCATTGGAACAGTTTTACAACTGATTTCTTTATTCCTTCAGAGAATCTGATTAGAAATTTAGAGAACGAAGGTGTTATTTCACTCCCATCAGATGATCAATGTAAAGAATATCTGAACAAAAATTTGAAGTGTAACAAATGCGAATATTTACCTAAAAATTTACCTGACTTGAAAAAACATATTTTGGTTCATCTGAAGGAATAATTTGGAATTTTATGGAACTATGACTGCAAATTTTTTTTTTTGACTATTCTTTCTATAATCAACCTGTGTCAATTTTGTAATGTCCCATTCATGTTCGTGAAAGTTGGTAAGAGTCAAACGTTTATAAAGAGATATTTCAATTTTGTATATTCCTATTGTACAATAGTTTATAGTACAACAGGCAGAATTTGTTGTTGAGAGGAATAAAATTAGTCTATTGATGAATCTGGTATTGTCTTTTTCTTAAGATTTTTGAGATCAAATAATTATCGGAAAGGTACAGAAAATAGCTCTAAATAAAATTAATGAGAACTATGAAAATAAATAACAATATATTTCATTATAAAACAATTTACACATATTACAATTTCAGTTTTTTTGCATTATAATTACTTTGATTAGCTTTTCTCTTCTTTCCTTTACTCAAAGTCTTGGTTTTCATATTCTGCTTTTCCTCAATCTGTTCGAAGAAAGCTTTCGAAGTCTTTACCGTATCTGTACTTTGAACCATCTAGAGAAAAAGAAAATATAAATAAAAAAACTTGAATTCCACAATATCATCTTTTAAATATCAGAAATTTCTCTTACCTTCTTAGTATTTGAATCCTTTGTCAACTGTTTCAATATCTCTTCTTCTTTTTTCTTATTTTTCATTCCTGTCTTCTTTTCTTTCTCTGATTTTTCTGCATGTAACTTGGCATGGTATTTTTGTTTTGATTTTTTCTTTCTTCGTTCTCGTTTCTTATCAGTAGAAGTTCTCTCACTCTTGCCTGAAATGGGAAAATATTAATTAATAATGAAATGCTTCAGAAGGTTGATTAATTAAAATTTCCTATAAAAAAGAATAATCACCTAGAATATCCCCTTTAGGTTTTCCTGCAACTATTTCAGGTGGTAAAACTGGGGCATCACTTATCGCAAGTGGTCCAACTTCCTCAGTATTCAGTGCTGGAATGTTGCTGACTACCTTCAGTTCTGGAATAGCTGGTTTCGGAGTGTAATGATAATTGGACAAAGCGTCCAGCTGTTCAAATAACGTCTTCATCGACTTTTTTATTTGTTTATGAGTTTCCGGCTCATCTTCTTCTTTTGTTGTTTCGGGGTTCATACCAGCCAAATATTCCTTCTCATAGATCTGTGCCAGGGATTCCTTACTCTTTTCTTGATTTATGACCAATTTTTTTTTATATTCGAATGGTTCATCCGCTACTTTCACCTTTCTCTCCACGCTATCAAATGCTCTATCCTTGATCCTCTGGTGAATTATGTTTTCTAGTGTAACTGTAACTTGTCCGGTAACTGTGGGAGCTGGTCTAGCGTTTCTGTCAAATTCCATATGCTCCTCAAGCAGAGAATTTATTGGTCTACTATCTGCTTTTATCTCTCCTTTTAGAGTCCAAGGTTTCTCAGCAACGGCATTATTTTCAATGTCTGCAATTTTTTTCTGTAACCTTTCTTGTCTAAGCTCGAAATTAGAGTATGGATTTTCTTCTTCCCCTTCCGATAAATCATCTAGAAAAGAGTTTTTAATTGGTTTCTTTTCTTCTTCATTGGCCCTGAAGAAATCTTTGAATTTTGCCACTCTTGCTTTGGAATCTTCACTTTCGTCTAAGTTTTCATCAAAGTAATCTATGTCTTCTTCATTCTCATCTTCATCGTCTTCATTATCGCCTGTTTCTTTCTCTTCGGATTCAAGGAATTCTTCCATTTCCTGATCTGTTTCATATTCCCCGTTCTCCATTTTAGGACTGTTCTCCTTCTGGTCATCAGATAAATGGACATCTTCATCGTTTTCAATTTCAGATTCCTCAGAGGTTTTCTCTTCATCATCATCTTCAATTTCATCTGATTTCATGGAATCTATATCTTCATCGTCACTATCTTGTTCGTCATTTTCATCAGATAATTGATCATGTTCATATTCCTGTTGGGATATCAAGTTTTCCAGTTTCTTGACATTAACGTTTAAAACTTCGTTATTCTGAAGTTCTAATTGCTGCCATATCTGTTCATTAACCAGATTTCCAATTATCAATTTAGGAAGAGCATTCGATTTATCACTGGATTCATTGCTTTTGCTCTTAGTAAAATCATAAATACTCTTGATATATTTTTTTATTTGTGCAGGTTGCACATCACTAAAAAAGAAACGTGTTACGAATATTGTTATTACTATCGAAATATTCAAGACTTACTTTAAATTTGCGATTTTGGCAAATGCACTCAAACAATCCTCCTTCGCTGGCATGATTCTGTATACTTTTATTATAAATTATAAGAAAATGTTTTACTTGCTCAACAGAACATCAACAGTTAACCTTAAATTTTTGATCCCATAGAATAAAATTGTTTTATTCCAGCACAGAAATATTTGGATCATAGAAAAAATGCTTCAGTTCCATAGCCGTTTCTATATCATTCTGTGTTTCTATAACAAGTCGTAATACGAAATTTGGCAACGCCGAACTTACATTACAGATGTCAAACAGTCCTTTCCATTTTTCCGGAAAACGGCGAGACAATTTTTATTTGGAGGAGGATATGTCTCTGAGGATATCTTTCGAGCATCCTTAACTAGGTGGAAACCAGAAATATCAAATGGTTGACACATCTTTTCAAAGTTTGCATTTTTGCTGTTTGGAGTTTACTGTGGTTATGGTTTTTGTCATAGATAAACTTGATTGTTGTTCTGTGTTTATGAAACTGACGAAAAATATTTTCATTGGTGATATAAAAATTTTACAAGAACACAATTCTTGTTGGGATTTATTATACAGACAATTGTATCTTGGAATATATCAATTTTAATGATGGGTAGTTACGCAAAGGCTGTAATGGTTGGTTACATATGCCGTTTATGCTCAGAACAGAAGAAAAGAGTGATTCACTTATATAGCAGAAAAGCAAAAACCTTACAACTTTTAGAAAAAATCAAATTACTCCCTATCACAGTAAGTAGTTAATGTACAAACTAGGAGATTTTGATTTCCTTGAGATATACTTCTAGGTGCAAAAATATGATAATTTACCTAAAACTATCTGTGAAAGTTGCATTGAACGATTAGAGGTACAATATAAACTGGTTCAGAGAATTCGAAAGAACAATGTTATCCAAAGGAGTCACAGGATTTTTCATGTGAGTTGAATTTGTTTCACCATTATGGCAATAGAGTTCCAAATTGTTTTACTCTTACAGAGTAATGGAAGATGTCCAGTTGAATGTCCATTATATGGCACAGCTGATTCTTCTTGGACTGAAGACGGAGACCCTTCGGGTTCTACTAGTTGAATTTTTACTCATATTTCCATGTATTATTTATATATTACTATTTTTCTATTATAATGAAGTGTGTTACAGGTGGAAGCATTTATTGATCTTTTATTTGATGTAGCAGGTTAATTAAATAATTGTGTCAATAAGAATAGTGTGACAGATTTTATGTGGCGATTAATGTATATTTAGCCTTCAGTTTTACTCACATAAAATCCCTATTTGGATTCAAACTTATTCAGGTTGACACAAAGTTAACGGTAATCTGGGAACAGATTCTTATGACAAATATGTGAAATAATATTGTACGAAAGCCAACATTTCAAATCCCATTGTTCCGTAATTATCGTTTAGTTTGGTCAGCCTGTATAATTATATATTATGTTATGTTTAATTGATTGAACTGTGATTTTCCTTTGTCCGATACTCTGATGGAGTGGGACTGTTAGATTATCTGTGATACATCACTTGGCAGTTTATTTTGTTGGAAATATTAATTGACAAGGCTAAATTATACTGATTCGGAGTTCTCATTTGGTTTTAGAAGCAAATAATTTTCATTTCGAATAAATCCTTTGTGGAATTTCTCTTTCTTTTATATATATTTAATTGTTGCTTATTATACATAATTTTTCTTCTGTGTGAATTTATGTAGAGCCCAAGGAATTTAATTCAAATAAAATTTTTTAAAGCCCAATTGTGTTTCATTCATTAGTCAGAATAGAATATAGGCGTATTTAAAAAAAATGATAATCTGACTCAGTAGGTATTTCGAAAAGATTATCACAGAGTTGCATAAAAACCCAGGTGTAACGACTCTTTAAAAAGTCAAATCGGCACTCTTGTTTGAAGTATTTGTTCTAGTTCCGGAATTATCCGCAATATTTCACGGCCGTGGCGCTATTGCGGAAATAAAAAAATCGAAAATCTTAAATGGGGTTCTATATTTCATTTCTCTCGAAAGGGGTCGCTCTTTTTTTCCGTTGCCGCAATAGCGCCACGACCGTGAAATATTGCGGATTATTCCGGAAGTAGGACCCGATATACAATCTGGAGTGTCGTTTTGATTTACAATTTTTGGACCAAAGATTAGATTTAATCTTTGTTTTGGACACTTCTTTGTTAGGAGTCGTAACAACAGGGTTCTATGCATCTATATAGAAACCTATGAATCGATATAGAAACCTTTGCATCGATATACAAACCTATGCATCGATATAGAAACCTATGCTTCTATTCATACGGCAAGGCTTCACTTAAAATTCTTACCACCAGATGTTGCTAATGAAATTCGAATAGAACTCTGTAGAGAACGAAAACTAAAATTTACGTTCTACGGGAATGATTAACCCCAGGTTAAACATAGATGCATAGAAATATGTTCTATGCATCTATGGTTAAACAAAACCATTGCATTACTTTCTATTAAACGTTTTTAGATAAGAACTTTGTAGTAGTAAAATATAATACTTACGATACATTATAATCAAAGTCACTCTCAATTTTTATCTATTGATACGGATTTTGGGAATTTATAAGATTCATGTACCAGCTGATCTAATTGTTCTCTTGAAAGATTTCCAGATAATTTTTCAAGCTTTTTCCTGATGTGTGAGAAATTTATCTTGAGTGGACCTCATTCATAGAGAGTCCAGTGATTGAATCAGTTGTAAAAATGTTGCTTCTATTGATATGCGAGTTTTTATTAGTCAGTAAGTTGATTTTTCGATTTTAGTATGAAATATCATTTGAAACTATACGCACTATTTCCAGAATTCAACGATCATTTACTTTTTCATTTTAGCATCTATTTTAATGAATTTCATGTTAAATCATAGGTAATTTAATTGTACCTTCATTTTCGAGACTATTGAGAGTATTGAGACAGTAGAGATTCCAAAGCGATTTGACGCTTTACACAAGAATAATAGAGAGAAGCATCTCAGGTTAATGTATCCAAAAATGTTCATTTTAATACATAGTTTTAAAATGGTTTGATTCTTTTTTAGCATACGCTACAGCAGACTCTACTGACTGTCTACTTAAGGAATATGGAGAAAACAAAAAAGTATGCGTTTGCAATTCGCAGCACTGCGACTACAATCTAGTGGACATAACACCGGGTAAGGTAAACGTCATTAGATCAACAAGAGATGGCGCAAGGTACCTGAAAACCCTTCAAGATTTCGACGAAGCGCAAAGCAATCCTAACATCGTAGCAATAAATAAAAAAAGGACGTATCAAAAAATCAGTGGATTCGGGGGCGCCTTGACCGACTCCACTGCCATAAACATTTTGTCGCTTCCTAAAGCAGCAGGGGACCATCTAATGAGGTACGTAAACAATCGACAAAAGCCCGTAACAAAATTAGCAATATACACTGCGCAAAAAAATTAACGCACATTCTGAAAATCTCAATTTTAATGAAAGTTAACTCTACATTGACTTTATAACTTATTTTTTATGTTCTCTCGGGAAGGTTTTGAACGAAACAAGACACATTAAATGGAAGAAAAATTCAGGATTTCACCGAAACTTATGTGAAAGAAGAGAAATGAACAATTTTCAAAATACTGAAATGCTGATAAGTGATTTAATACTTGGTATTTCCACCCCTTGCGTTAATTACAGCTCGGCAACGACGGTTCATACTCAAAATGAGTGATCTTAAAATGTTCTGATCTAATCCTTCCCAGATTTCTCCGAGTTGGATTCCTAAGTCATTAAGAGTAGCTGGATGATTTTCTGAACTTCTCAGCCTTCTATTGAGGTTTTCCCAAACCTGCTCAATCGGATTGTGATCTGGACTTCTTGCTGGCCATTCCATTCGAGAGACTTCAACTTCTTCAAGGTACTCCTGAACGATGCGCGCACGATGGGGTCCATAAAAATGAAATTTTCACCAATGTATGGGGCAAATGGCACTACATGCTCTTCAAGAATGTTCCTTATATACTTATCAGCATTCATAGCTCCATTATCAACGACCACTAGGTCTGTGCGAGCAGTCAAAGATATTCCACCCCATACCATAATCGATCCTCCCCCGAAACCAGTAGTATTCAGGAAATTGCACTGAGCATATCTTTCATGTGGACGTCTGTATACAAGGGAACGTCGATCACAATGGTAGAGGCAGAATCTAGACTCATCTGTGAAGAGAACTCTTTCCCAATCGGCCTCTTCCCAATGGATATGCTCTCTCGCAAAATCCAAACGCGCCCTTCGATGGGCTGGGGTCTTGCCGCGACACGAGGCCTTAAATCATATTCTCTGAGGCGATTTCTTATTGTCTGAGTGCTAATTTGCACTTCATGAGTTTGCTCAAGCTGATTTTGAAGGAGGCGAGCGGTTGCAAACCGTTGTCTCAACGAAGAAACTCTCAAGTAACTTTCTTGAATGGCAGTTGTTACCCGTGGTCTACCCTGTCCTGGTCTTCGGACATTCATACCTGTCTCCCTGAATCGCTGCAACATTCTGGACACACTTGTATGGGAAACTCCAAACCTTTCTGCAATTCTTGTGTATGTCCACTCTTCTTCTCGCAAAACTACCGCTTGGGCACATTCCTCTTGGGTCAAATTGCGTGTTTCGCGTTGCATAGCGATCGAGTGTAGAAAATCAAACGAAAGAAAAACTATTGATCACTAGAATTGATCGAGAACTGATTTTAGAATGGAGCCAATACATTCAAAATCTGATAATATCATCTTTTTTTTATTCCTGCTGGAAGAAAACATCTGTATTGAAGAAAAACGTTGAAAGTGGATAACATATGCATGCATAATTCTGATAAAAATAATTATCATTGAGAACACCTTCAGTTGTAGAATAAATTTGAGATTTCCATGATGTGCGTTAATTTTTTTGCGCAGTGTACTTACATGAATTTTGAGGAAATATCCTACCGTCGACAAAAACCTTATTTGAAATCTCATTTTTGAATTTTTATTCAGTACCTACCTCTTGTGTATCTGTGTAGGCAACCATTACAGCCCATACTTGTATTAATGGTTGCCTATGTTGATAACAGGCTCCTGTTCGAAGATCTACTGTTCTGTTGGAATGAATGTTATTTATATCCTATGGCTAGATTTGAATCATTTTTCAGATCGTATTTCACTGAAATGGGGTCCATGTATAATCTGTGTCGGGTACCAATGGGTGGAACAGATTTTTCCACGCGTGGTTACAGTTATGACGATGGACCCGAAGATACAAACTTGACCAATTTCAAACTGGCCGAGGAAGATTTCCAGTACAAGGTGAAAAACATCGATTTTTCTCATTGCGTCCGCAGAATCGTAAATCAAAAGAGGAATAAATGAAGAAACTATATTAGTATATAACATTACTAGCAAGGTAAGAGGGTTTTTACTGGCGAATGGAGGATATAACTGACGAGCCGCAGGCGAGTCAGTTACCTCCTTGAGCCAGTAAAACCTGTTACCTTGCGTGTATTATTTTATATTTTATTTGTTTCTCATTTGTAAAAAGGTTAGATAAATTCCAAAAAAATCTCAATAATTTGTCGCAAATGTCGTAAGCTATGGAAGCGTTGCCGTGAACATGTCTGTTTATTTTTCTTTACATTTGTTTTGGCGAAAGCGAAAATGAATGTACCAAAAGAAATTATTGAGGCAGCCAGCAGTGTAGCTTCAAGTTTATTACCTGCAAAATCAGCTTCAAGCGAGGCTTCAAGGTACGAGCGAGAATACGACGACTTCAAAAAGTGGCAAAACAAAAATAGTGTGATTGGGGTAACTGAAGATGTTTTGTTGGTCTACTTGAATCAACTATTAGCTAGATTCAGCCCTAATACTTTATGGGCAAAATGGTCTATGTTGAAAAGCTGCTTGGAAATGAAAGAAAATGCCCCTGTTCGCAGGTTTGTTTTCCTTAAAAAATTTATTGAAAATATGACGTTTAGTTGTCATTTGCAGATTTCAAAAGGTAATAGCGTTTCTGAAACGAAAACATGAGCGTTATTCGCCAAAAAAGGCCAAGGTATTAAGTAAAGAAGAGGCTGAACAATTTCTTTTACATGCTCCTGATGACCAGTGGTTGCTGGCGAAAATTGTAACAATATTTGGGATTTTTGGATGTTGTCGATGTGACGAAATTCTCTCCTTAAACATGAATGATGTAGAAGATATGGGAAAATACGTTATTGTGACATTGCGGCAAGCAAAAAATTCAACAAAAAGAAGATTCACCATAACCGATGATGGCTGCAGCTTCAAGCCCTGCATGTTATACAGAAAATATGTAAATCTTCGACCTCCTGGAAGAGAAAGCCTAAGATTTTTTTGACATACCGACATGGAAAGTGCATTTCCCTTAATGCTGGCCAGCACACTTTTGGTGGTGTCCCAAAGCAAATAGCGAAATATTTAGGTTTAAAAGACCCAGAGTTGTACACCGGCCACTCTTTTCGCAGAACTGGAGCCACTATGGTTGCGGATTCGGGTGGAGATATTTTAGCACTAAAGAGTGCAGGAGGGTAAAAGAGCACCGAAATTGCGATGAGTTATGTCGATGATTCGGTCAACAAAAAAAATCGAAATGTCTAGCAAATTATTTAGTAGTAAGGGGAGAGTACAAATGTTCTGCAGTCCTGGAGTTCAGCAGTTTCTGAGTCAACAGATGGTTCATCATCATCAGTATCAACTCTTTCATCATCAAAAATCTGTGGTACTGGAAATAACAATTGTACCATGATTTTCAACATATATGACGATAAAACAAGATTTTCTAAAGTAAATAAACTAACTTGTAAAAATTTTGCAAGTTAACTGTCGGTTTTACAAGTTAGTGGCTTGATAAAATAATAAACTTTCTTGATTAATATTGTGTTTTTGGAAACTAACGTTTACAAATGAGAAACAAATAAAAGCAATAACCTAAAATGAGTTTGTTCGAATAGCTTTCGAAAAATTGGTAAAACTCCGAAACCATTATGTCGATTTTGCTCATTTGTGGCTCCAAATTGGAGAATTACACAAAGTGGCTAGGAAAACAAGCTAAAAAAACTGTGTTAAAATAGAACTTTTTTCAGATCCCCTTCATGAAAATGGCCCTGAATTTGACCCAAAACCAAACCCGACTAAAATTCTTCACGGCCTCATGGATAGCTCCTAAATGGATGAAAGACAGCGGGGAATATACCGGGGGCTACCTAAAACAAGAACATTACCAAACGTGGGCCAATTATTTCTTGAAATTCCTGGAAGAGTACAAAAAACAAGGGCTTGACTTTTGGGGTATATCTACTGGAAACGAGCCAGTATTGGCGAAAATTAAACTTGTTAAAATACCCTCTGTCAATTGGGACTCAGACAAAGCAGTGAGTGACTTTATAGGTTAGGTAGTTATGGCGTCGGAAACCATCCTTAACTTTGGCGAGCAGTTTATATGATTGTTCAAGATTTTCTCAATTTTGTTTCCAGAGCGTATGGATTAAAGATTATTTAGGTCCCACCATAAGATCTTCGCGGTTTTCAGACATCAAAATATTGGCTATAGATGACCAGAGGTATTTCTTCCTAGACTACTTGAACAAGGTAACTTAACGAAAACACCCTGTATCTTCAATGTTCCCCCTCTCCTGGCTACATTTTTAAAAAACTCTAACAACAACGAAAAATTTTTATTCGCTTCAAAAAAGAATTACAATTATCAATTCAACACTTTATCAATGAACGAATGGAGTCGAAAATATTCTTCTGTTTTTTTCAAGGTGATGGAAAACGAGACTGCCAGAAACTACGTGGATGGCTTCGGGGTCCATTGGTACATGGGTTCCATCATTTCCCCGGAAGTTTTGACGAAGACTCACCAAACTTACCCCGAAAAATTCTTGCTGGCTACAGAGGCGAGCAACGGTAACCGCTACTCGAGCACGCGAAATTCCATAAATAAAATCGTTCTTCGCTCATTTTTTAGGATACCTCCCTGGCTTCATCCACGTTGACTTGGGTTCTTGGGAGAGAGGAGAAAAATACGCTAAGGACATCATCGATGTGAGTATTTGTATTTTTCTGTATTCTGCCCGAAAAACATAGATGCATATAAAACCTGGTGTTGGCGCCATTGACAAGATTGGCACCATAGAACTTATGGTAACATAATGGAGTTCTATGGTTGGCACTGATTAGATTTTGTTAGTCTGTGTTTTGTTCTTAGACCATAGAAAGTCAGCGGATTCGATGCAATTTTTGACAAGTACTCATAGAGCTTATTAGTAACTATAAATTCTATGCATGTACTTCATAAAGACATCTGTCATATCTATGAAATATAAAATAACCAATTTCACGCGAAAATAAGCTCCAGAACCGTGAAATACTGCGGATTATTCCAGAACTAGGACCCGATCTACAATCTAGAGTGCCGATTTGATCTAGAATTCTTGTTCGCGATTTAGTTATGAGTCGTTACACCAGGGTTTCTATGCATCTCTCTGATAAACCACGGTTTCAAATAAATCAACAGTTTTGTTAATTTCTGCTTTAGAATCTCAACAACTGGGTGACGGGCTGGGTGGATTGGAACATGGCCTTGGATACACAGGGAGGACCGACATACATAAACAACGTCATAGATTCCGCCATCATAGTCAACGCTACAGCGGGCGAATTCTACAAGCAACCGATGTACTACGCCATAGGTCACTTTTCCAAATTTATCCCCGAAGGATCTGTGAGATTGGAGATGATAACGAGTATGGATCTGCCTATGGTGGCTTGCACCAGGCCTGATAACAGAACAGTATTGGTGATTTTGAATAAGTGAGTACTCTCAGTCTTACAACATGGCCAAAAAAAATCATAAAGATAATCCTTTTGTTTACCATATGTCAGTTGTCACATGTCAATTGTCAAATGTCACACTTTTCGCTGATTCTGCTGATTTTGCAGGAATAACGAATATATACCCATCACTGTACAGGACGAATCGAAATATATTAACCTCTTATTGGATGGGAAGTCCATCACAACGATTATTTACTGAAAAACCGTTGAGACGTACCTGTAAATGACTGAAGAAGGCTTTCCATGTCCAAGAAATAAGAATAAAAGATGTTTCATAGGAAAACAATGTAATGTAATTGGACAATATACATAAAACAATAAAATTCTAATAAATATTGTATATCAAATTATAAACAACAACATAAATAAAAAATGAGAATTATTGTTGATTCATTAGTGCTTCAGTTAAGGATTGCCGTCAGTTTATTTCGCGATTAAAAAATAATCGGAAGAAAAAAAACATATATAATAAATCAACGAAAACAGAACGTTTCTGTATGAAATATCGTTCTCTATATATAGTTAACTCGATGTATACAGGCTGACTTTTTGACTTGTACGTTCTTCTAACTGTATACAGGGTGAGTCTTTGACTTGTACATATATTTTAACTGTAGATTCCTCTCATCAAACGAAACTCTTCTTTCCTATACCATTTTTTTCAAAATTCGGTTTGGTTTAGGAGATACAGGGGGTCGAAAATCCATGAAAAAAACACTTTTCTGTTTATATCTTCGGAACCGTTATTCCGAATGAACTGAATTTTGGTTGAGTTTTTACTCTATTCATGGTGCATATTCCTTAATCGAAACCTATTAAATATCTTTACTAATATAAAAGTTACAGGGAAGTCGACTCATCAATACACGCTAAAACACCATAAAACCAGTTTGAAAAGATAAACGGTTCATATTTTCGAAAGAATCAATCATTTAAGAAACTAAAAGTATTCTTTTTTTTTCAATAAAACGCGTCGTTTTCGAGTTATTTCCAATTTTACCCGTAGAAATTTGACGAAAAAATCATTAATTTCAAGAATAATCTGAATGCGACTCTGAATTAAATATCATCGAATATTATTCCTTCTCTGGCCTTTAAATGAGTTTACAATGTTGTCACAAGATTTATCAACTTTGTCGAGATATTTTTTTAATGATAAAATCCCCCAAATGTGGGAGATAAAATTGAACACCAAGGAGGATTTAACACGAACAGTTTCTATTGAAAATTCATAGTTACCTGTCCATATTGAAGTTAAATGTCGATGAAATACAAAATTCGGATATGAATGATGAATCTCAACACAAACTACTTATTAAATTGAAATTAATGAAACGATACCTGATAATCTGTGGCGATGTTTCTATCGAAACAACATCCTCTTGGAATTTTATAAACTCGACACGGTTGAAATTATATTAATTCACTTCACGTAATAATCACATTAGAACAATAATTCACTGAATGTATTCAGAACTTCACATAGTGTCCACAGTTTGTTCAGACTGTTCAGAGACTGCATTCTTATTGTTTATAGTTGGCCTCCAGATAACCAATATTTCGGTTTTCGCTCTACGCATGCGTGGTAAAATTTGGCGGCAAAGTCGATTTATGATGGAAACGGCAGAATTCATAGATATTCATACCACGGTACACAAATGTATCGTGATTTATACTGTTTCGTAAAAAATCCTTGACCTCAATGAAAATATCAGCAAGCTGACAACATCTTCTTGAAATTTCTGTGCAAAAATTCACAGAATCGATACAAATTAGATTAGGTTAGGTTGTTTAATAATAAATCTGAATGAAAGGTCTTTCTTCATGATATTGTTTGGGAATTTCGAGGGAAATATGAACAAGTTATTAGTGTTTACAAACTAATCTGCAGAAGAATCGAAGAAGGAACTTATTTTGGTGGAATAAATGTGGCTTTTTAGTTGCAGATATAATCCGATGAAACTAACTGTTTTTGTTGAAATTATCGTGTTTGCTACATTTTTATTCCAATAAGGTTAGTACTTGAGTATTCCCTAAATGTATAAACTCAATTTCGATCGAGAAATATGAACTTTGAATCAATTCCACAGTATCATTTCAGGGACGTAATTAGCACAATTTTTTTTTCAAATGTGTTACAGTATAGATTATGATCAGAGAATTTTATGGAAATTTTAAGAGAAAGCTAGTTGCAATGAATTTCATTTTCACTCATATAATATTAAAGTCAACCCTGTATGTTCGACACAGAATCGATTGATAAATTCAAATTATATTTACCATTCATAGAACATGTAAGGAAATATTGTTACGCATGTTTATAATTTTTTTTGCGACAATATGTTTCCAAGAACGAGCCCGATTCTTGATTCCTCTTTCTTTTGCGTTCTGAATTTGTTGAGAGAAGTAACGAAATAGGAGTAAAAAACGGCAAATTTTTGATTTCCTTAGATTGCTGGATAATTCCTTTTGCTAGGCAAATATTTTCGGCTCTGCCGGATAAGCCCTGTTATTTTATCGATAATTCAATTCGTTGGTGAAATAAGTTTGTGAGACTGAGGGTAAGAGTTATTTTTTCTCGATTTTTCTTTGAAGCGTAAAACATGCCTTTATCCAATTTAGATTTGTCTGCCATTAAAATCTTCATTTTTATCGTCGATTCAAGAACATCACTTCGAGTCATCTGGCATCAAATTTAATACCATCGCTTCGGATATTGGACGAGCCATATTTTGAGATTTTTCGGGATTTCGCTTCCGACAAGAAATTCCCTTGCAGATTGCAACACGAGATTCCATCATCCCCTGGAGATCACATCGTCTGTCCAAACGAGCTTGCAGCAGCCCCTTCGTTCATTTGAAAAAAACAAAAGATAAGTGAAATTGAAAAAAACAGCTATTTTCTGTATGTGTAGTTCTTTTGTTGAAATTCACCTGGTTCACCTAATAATTTTGAAGTTGAATTCATTTTTGAAGTTAAGGCCTGTTCTTGTTAGAACAGAGAACTCAGACCCTGACTTTGAGATTTGGAAGTTGGAAATATTGAAATTACAGTAATTCTTTCATGTTTGAATTTGGTAGTGTTTAAGCATATAGGTATCATTTATTTTCTTGCTTGTATAATTTCCATTTATAATACCTGTAGAATTGCGTTTAACCTTGATGAAATTTGTGAAATAATAAAATTTGTAAAATTTGTACACTCATTTTGTTTTCTGAAAAAGGTTAGCCGGAAAACCGTATCATTTGGCGCCCAACAACTACAACAACTTCAAATAAATCTTCAGAAGCTTTGAGATCACCAGGAATCCAGAATATTGTCAACTTATTGTGAAGAAAATAGCAGTATTTGGAATTACATTTCTCAGCACAACCCGTCTCGTCGACCAGGACATTGAGTAAGACCTAATTTTTTTCCTTTTTTATCTGGACCAACATTAATACTTTGAAACATATATACTAGTTGATTGTTGCTGTGGTTATCTCATTGATTTATTTTTCCTTTTGAGTTATTTACCTTAAAGAAAAAACCATCATATTATTTTTCCTATACTTTTGTGAATTACTACGAACTTTTCGTACATTATGGCTTCACCAACTTTGAAGATAGATCCCGACAGATTACTAAAGGAAGAACTTGAATTTGAAATTTCATTAAGAGGTGTTAATCCAGCAGGTTCTGTAACCGAACTTACTTCCATATTGCGCAATTTACTTAAGCTAGAAAGTGAAGGCCAACATTTCACTATAACCTATAATCGTGACCCAGAAACTGAATTAGGGATATGTCAGAAAAAACTTGAAGAAATCGATAAATCGCTTTCAGAAGTTATAACAAGCTCTTGGCAACGTAAAGTAAAATCAAAGTTAGGACATGTACTTAATCGAATTGAACATATACAACCAACAGATCAGAAAGGTAAAGAGAAAAAATCAGAACTACTAGCTATAATTTTAAATTCAATTTCAATATTTACAAAAAAAATAAAAACCGCAGAATCTTCAACTGACATACCACCAATAGATATTGCGATTGAACAGAAGTTATTTGCAGATAGTGTGTCTTCAACACCAAAATCCAAACCTAATATTTCACAAGCTAATACTTCTGGTCAACAAATCCCTACAACACAATCTTCGACGTCTATAGAACAAGTCACAGATATTCTCAAAAATTTTAGTTTACTCGATTCAAAATTCAGTATGAAAAACTTCGGTATTAAGTTTTCAGGTAATAATGGTTCTTTGAGTTTCAATGTATTTTTCGAAAAAATTCAGGAAATGGCTGCAGCTCGAGGTATAACAAAAGAATTTTTATTTCGATGTGCCTCAGATTTATTTGAAGGGGAAGCTTTGATTTATTTTCGAGCAGTAAGAGATCAGGCTAATTCATGGGAGGATTTAATGAAACTATTTCGTGATGAATATTTCAGAGATGGTGATCGTAAAATTTTCGAACAGATCAAATCTCGAACTCAAGGCGAAGAGGAAACGATTGCAATTTACATTGCGAAAATGCAACGTTTGTTTAGTTTTCTGTCATTTTCGGTAGATGGAAAGATGAAATTGGAGATGATTAGAAGTAGATTGAGACCCGAATATCAGTTGAGTTTCGGACTTCTAGGAAATATAGATTCTATTAATGATTTAATTGCACTGGGTAGAAAGTTTGAGGACACGAAGCGTTCAGTTAGTCAATTTGTTGCCCCTCATTTTAATAAGAACGCGGTTGAACCAGATTTAGAATACACTGGTGCTAAAAAGAAATTAGATAATATTAACTTGAATAAACAGGTCAAATTTTCAGACAAGTCCTCAGTCCCTACAGACGAAACACTTATTAATTTTGATTCTTTGAAGACAAATTCTCGAAGATCTCGATCAAGATCAAATTCAAAGAATAGAAGTAGTAGAAGCAATAGTAGAAGTACATCTAGATCAAGAGACAATTGTAGTAATCATTGTTGTAGTACGCTAAGAAGTAGAAGAAATTACGAAAGATCAAATCGTTTTGAAAATCATTGTTCTAGAGATAATCATATGAGATCGTCACATTTTGCTAGAGATAATTGTAACAGTAGATATTCTAGAGACCGGTCATATAGTAGAGATCGAAATAGACAATATTCTCATATTCATAATAATGAAGTACCAGTTGATAATGCATCTTCTAGCAATACTTTTTCGAATTGTAACACACAAAGAGATGAGTTTTCACCTGAACAGTGTTCATTGAATGTTAATGCTAAAAGTTTCACGAATGTACCTAATAGAAATAATTCAAGCAGAAATACACCAACATTCATTAGTCGAAATACTGAAGATAGAAATATCGTTTGTTTCAGATGTAATGGTTTGAATCATTTCGCTAAAAATTGTACTTCGTCAATTAGAAAATGCTTCGGTTGTGGATTAGTTGGTTTCACGAAAAGATCATGCCCGAAATGCTCTTTAAACTAAATAAGAAGTGTAGTGCAGACCGAACTACCACTTCTGATGATTGTCCGGTCATAGATAATATTGAGACAAGTACTGATCCTGATTCTGTTCATTTTTCGCAGGATATCTTTCAAAGTTCAAATAGTTTTGATAATCAACTATCATTTCAGTGCTCATCGTCTGAAATCGATCAATATTTCAAGAAACATAAACCGGTATTAGATTTTCTTTTGGACCGAGTTTCCGAGAATGAATGCCCTTATATTGCTGTCGAACTTTATGGCAATTCTTTTAAAGGTTTGTTGGACTCAGGAGCAAATCAAATCTTCATTAACGGACATACATTTAAATTTCTTCAAAATTTAGGAGTAAAATTAACACCTGATAGCTCTATTTCTTGTACAGTTGCAAATAATTCAGAATTATCTTGTTTAGGCTATGTTACCATTCCGATAAAACTAGAGGAAAAAGTTCACATTTTTGATTGCTACGTCTTGCCCGAATTGCGTCACAACATAGTGCTAGGAACCATATTTTGGGTAAAAATGGGTATAATTCCAGATTTACGTAGAGGATGTTGGTATTTCGTAGAAAATAATTGCGTGGATACATTGGATTTGCAAGTAAAATATACTCAGACCACTGACGACTTGACGTTCGACCAACGTGAACAAGTTAAACAGGTCATAGACGAATATTTTGGGTCTGTAAAGAATATTAAGCTAGGTTGTACGAATTTGATCGAACATGAAATTAAGACTGATAGTGCGCCCATAAAACAACGGTACTACCCTGTGAGTCCGTTTATGCAACAAAAAATTGATAAAGAAATCGATAAAATGTTAGAGCTCGACGTAATTGAACCATCCACTAGCGGTTGGAGTTCACCAATTCTTATGGTTCCCAAAAAAGACAACACTTACCGATTTGTAGTGGACTTTCGTAAATTAAATGCTGTTACAGAAAAATGCGCCTATCCTTTACCTTACATTTCAGCCGTTCTTGACAGTTTAGGAAATGCAAAATATTTAACTTCTTTGGACATCACAAGTGCATATTGGCAAGTTAAAATGGAAGAAAATAGTAAAAAATATACAGCTTTTACTATCCCTGGTCGTGGTTTATTCCAGTTTAAGCGTATGGCATTTGGTCTTTGCAATGCACCAGCCACATTTCAAAAATTGGTGGACACTCTCTTCGGTCCCGAATATTCAAAAAATGTTTTTCGCTATCTTGACGATATTATTATTGTATCAGATAATTTCTCTAAGCATGTCCAATTGTTGAGGTCTGTTTTTCAAAAATTATTAAACGCGAATTTAATCCTCAATAAAGAAAAATGTTGTTTCTTCAGATCAGAATTGAAATATCTAGGTTTCATTGTAAATAATCATGGTCTTTCTGTCGATCCAGAAAAGGTTAAAGCTATCGTGGACTTACCTAGGCCTGAAAAACCTAAAGACATAAAGCGCATAATAGGTATGATAACATGGTATCGAAAATTCATTCCCAACTTGTCAAATATCATAGAACCATTAACAAATTTGACTCGAAAAAATGTAAAATTCAACTGGAACCCCGAATGCGAACAAGCTTTTCAAAGCATCAAGAATTGTCTAGTAAGCGCACCTATCTTAAGTTGTCCAAATTTCAATTATGAATTCGTTTTGCAATGTGATGCTAGTAGCTATGGCTTGGGATGTGTTTTGTCACAATTTTATAATGGCAGAGAACATGTAATATGTTATCTCTCTAGAAGTTTAACCCGTTCCGAACGTAACTTCACAGCAACCGAATTAGAATGTCTGAGTGTTCTTTGGTCAGTAGATCGTTTAAGATGTTACATCGAAGGTGCTCCTCATTTCACTATTATAACTGATCATCACAGTTTAGTATGGTTAAATAATTTGAAATGTCCCCAAGGAAGACTAGGTAGATGGGCACTAAAATTACAACAGTACAATTTCACCATTATACATCGACCCGGAAAAAATCACCTTGTACCAGATTGCTTAAGTCGAGCTATTCCCGAAAATTATGAGATCTCAGATATTAAATTCGATATTGTTCAAGATTCGTGGTATAATAATCTAATTTCAAAAGTTCGTACAAATCCTCTGAATTTTCCAAATTTCCGTATATCAGAAAACGGTTGTCTTTATAAAAATATTGGTCAGAACTCACTGAATAAAAATTGTTGGAAACAAGTTGTTCCAAAACATGAAAGAAAAAATCTTCTAATGAGGTTTCATGACGAACCTAAAACAGGAGGTCATTTGGGTATTTATAAGACGTATTATCGTATACTTGAAAACTATTTTTGGCCCGGAATGAAGTGTGATATTACCAAATATGTAAATAAATGTAGAGTATGTGCAGCACATAAACCAGAACAATCCCGTGAAGCTGGTGAAATGGGCACAAAACCTAATATCGATAAATGTTGGCAATATCTCGCATGTGACTTAATTGGACCTTTTCCAAAATCATCTAGAGGATACCAGTATGTCTTTGTTGTTTGTGATTATTTTAGTAAGTTCACATTACTTTTCCCTCTTAGAACAGCAACAGCTACAGCGATAGTAAGAATTCTCGAAGAACAAGTTTTTTTGTTATTCTCTGTTCCGGAGATAATAAAATGTGACAATGGAAGTCAATTTAAAAGTAAGGAATTCACCAAATTACTTAAAGACTATAATGTCACCCCTTATTATAATCCTTTGTACCATCCGGAACCGAATTTCACAGAACGAGTCAATAGGGTCATTAAAACAATGATCTCGAGCTATGTGGAATCTAATCACAAAACTTGGGATAAGCATCTCATGAAATTAGGATGTGCTTATCGAACAGCAAAACACGAAGTTACTCAAAATTCTCCATACTTCGTCAATTTTGGTTGCGAGATGACAGTCGATGGTAACCACTATAAATTTGAGAGAGACCGTAAAAGTATTACCGATCAATTACCAGACAATACTAATTCTAGTTCTACTCAATCTAGTCGTTTAGAGAAATTAGAAGAATTAAGATCATTCGTGAAAAAGAGATTGAATGTAGTTCATGAAAAAACAAAACATGCATATAATCTAAGACATCGACCTAAACAATATTCCGTAAACGATTATGTGTGGGTAAAATCACATCAACTTTCATCAAACATTAAAAATTTCAATGCCAAATTGGGTGATAAATATATTGGTCCATATAGAATTGGGAGGAAGTTGGGAATCAATGCCTATGAACTGGTTGATGATGCCGGAATTTCCAAAGGAAATTGGCACATTTCCCAACTTAAACCTGATAAAACTCATGATACAAATTAATTTTTTTTTGCTTTTTGTTTCAGGTCTGTAAGGTTGTTTGGAGTGACGTTGTGATTTCCAGAGATTGTTGCACTTATTTTTCCACTTCTCATTTTCGTTTACCGGAAAAAAAAATCTTCGATTTTTTTTATTCCAGGGAGGGGAAGTATGTTACAGTATAGATTATGATCAGAGAATTTTATGGAAATTTTAAGAGAAAGCTAGTTGCAATGAATTTCATTTTCACTCATATAATATTAAAGTCAACCCTGTATGTTCGACACAGAATCGATTGATAAATTCAAATTATATTTACCATTCATAGAACATGTAAGGAAATATTGTTACGCATGTTTATAATTTTTTTTGCGACAATATGTTTCCAAGAACGAGCCCGATTCTTGATTCCTCTTTCTTTTGCGTTCTGAATTTGTTGAGAGAAGTAACGAAATAGGAGTAAAAAACGGCAAATTTTTGATTTCCTTAGATTGCTGGATAATTCCTTTTGCTAGGCAAATATTTTCGGCTCTGCCGGATAAGCCCTGTTATTTTATCGATAATTCAATTCGTTGGTGAAATAAGTTTGTGAGACTGAGGGTAAGAGTTATTTTTTCTCGATTTTTCTTTGAAGCGTAAAACATGCCTTTATCCAATTTAGATTTGTCTGCCATTAAAATCTTCATTTTTATCGTCGATTCAAGAACATCACTTCGAGTCATCTGGCATCAAATTTAATACCATCGCTTCGGATATTGGACGAGCCATATTTTGAGATTTTTCGGGATTTCGCTTCCGACAAGAAATTCCCTTGCAGATTGCAACACGAGATTCCATCATCCCCTGGAGATCACATCGTCTGTCCAAACGAGCTTGCAGCAGCCCCTTCGTTCATTTGAAAAAAACAAAAGATAAGTGAAATTGAAAAAAACAGCTATTTTCTGTATGTGTAGTTCTTTTGTTGAAATTCACCTGGTTCACCTAATAATTTTGAAGTTGAATTCATTTTTGAAGTTAAGGCCTGTTCTTGTTAGAACAGAGAACTCAGACCCTGACTTTGAGATTTGGAAGTTGGAAATATTGAAATTACAGTAATTCTTTCATGTTTGAATTTGGTAGTGTTTAAGCATATAGGTATCATTTATTTTCTTGCTTGTATAATTTCCATTTATAATACCTGTAGAATTGCGTTTAACCTTGATGAAATTTGTGAAATAATAAAATTTGTAAAATTTGTACACTCATTTTGTTTTCTGAAAAAGGTTAGCCGGAAAACCGTATCAAATGGCTAGGGGAAGGTGGGGACCCTTCGTACGGTTTCAACATTTTATTTTTTTTATTTTTTGTTTTTTCATTAATCAATCACCTGACAGCTTGAATGTATAGTCTAACTATCTGAGATTCATATGAAAAAATTACAGATGATTTCATCTTATGTTTCAACCATAATTATGATTTAATACTAAATCTGGAATATGTACGAACCTGCCCCAACAACGGGGCACCTACATACAGTCAGTATAAATACGTGATTTTCCTAGTCGTCGTCCTTTGTTTGTTTTATTACTTCTCACAACAGTCGGATAGAGTCGAATTGCCTCTAGTGTCAAAACTTCAAAGGAGCTACTATTATTTGATGGATTGGTGAATTATTTAAAGGATCTAAATTAAACCTTTGTAGTTCATCATAAGTTATCAATGGTGAGTTAATAGTTTGTTCTCGCGAAACGGCGGAACCTCCAAGAAAGAAGTTAATGCAAAAATTAGCAATTAGTACACTAATACACTAAATCGTACCTAGTTGGGGCACATTCTTACGCGTCCAAATGTGCCCCATCTAGTTCTGTACGAAAGTACCCCACTTACTAAACAACAGCAAAATATATCCTCTTTCAATATTGATAGGAAAACGTCATAAATTTATTATTGAAAACGTATCTTAAGTATATTTTGCTAGTTACTGATAGAATTCTCTTCACGAAAACCTATCTTATCTACGGTAACAATAGACAAAAACATTGATCAAAAAATTACTTAGCGAGCGCGAAAACACGTTCGTGCCTGACAATTCGCTCTCACCAGTGCGAATGGCGCGATAGTACGTTGACGTAAAGTTGGTACCTCCACTCAAGCACACATACAGAAGCAAGGCCGTACGTCGTTTCGTTCAAGTTTTATTTTGACTGTATGAATGTGCCCCGCGTACGAAGGGTAACGATCTCCCCCTATATCTTTTTAACAGAGCCGAATTCGGACAAATGGAAAATGAAAAAAGGTTTCTTTTGACCTCAAAATCTTCAGTTAAAATATATGTACAAGTCAAAGACTCACCCTGTATTCTTGACAGGGACGTCGATAAATTTGTTCTTGGGCGGGAAATGGAAGAAATTTACTTAAATTGCATAGGAAAGAAACTGTTTCTGTTTGTTGAGGGAAAACAACAGTTGAAAAAAAAACAAATCAAAGACTCACCCTGTATATTAAACATCGTATTCTTGGTTGAACCTTCATCCAAATGTCAAAGTTGTCTTCCTTACTGGACAACGGCTATCACCAAATTCCACTCCAAAGTTTTAATTTGGAAAAATAAAAGAATAAATAAAAGACAAAACATAAGACACAAAAGATGCAGACAGAGAGCACCCAAAACCTCAGCACCGTCGTAAATTGAGACTAAGGCACCAAAAGATAATATCGTTAAGCCTGGCCATGTCGAAAAACGAACCCTCAGGTATTGAAAAACATCAATTCGAGTATTCTATTCCCTAAAATTAGTCTTCAGTCCATTTATTATCACCATTTTTTAAATCTTTTTTATCACTAGCGTCGAACATGCGCACGTCACCCTGCTCCTCGCAGAAGAAGTCGTCGTCGAAGGGGTCGTTCTCTCTGGCGAAGATGTTCACCGACTCGGACTTCTTCAGGTCCTGGCGCAGGATGCCGGACAGTCGCTTGCTCAGCCTGCTCGAGTGCTGGGCGAACTCGAAGCCGTCGCTCTCCTCGCAGGTCATCTCCTCCTTGATCACCGATATGGAGTTGTCCTCCGGATGGACCTTGTCCATGGAGAAGTCGTCTTCGAACAGGGATTTCGAGCGGTGCTGGTAGGCTCTCGGCTTCTGGTCCTTCTTCCTCTGCAGCTCGATCATGGACAGCTGCTGTTTCAGCTTGGCCGTCTTCGCCAGCATGGGGACCTCCGGTTCCGCCTTCAAGGGAAAAAGAACGTCTTGGTAGTCTTTTCGTTTCATTTTTTAACAGTCACTCTTAACTATCCTTATGGGGGACTGGGGGATATCTACCCTTTTATGGAGCCCTAGGGACCCTAGGGTAGGTGAGCTGCTTCACAGGGTAGGCAATGGAGCTTGGTTTCTAATTTATAGGCTATGTTGATGACTTAGTCTTGATGGTAGAGGTATATTCGAGAATCCTGCACAATCTTGTATGAGGACCTTGGAATTATCGAGCAATGGTGCTTGGCAGCGGGGCTGGACATTCACCCAACCATGACCACAGGAATGTCCACCCAAAAGAAGACTTCAAGCTATGAAACAGCACTTCCTGAATGAAGAGAACCTTAGACAGCTAACTTCTATGGAAAAGGCATGTTGCAATCACTGCTACTAAAGCAACAAAGGCACTGATGGCTGACAAGACTTGGGGCTGTAGCCTTAAAATACTGCGATGGATGTGCGTCAAGATTGTGAGACCTTGAATCACCTACGGGGCAAAGTCTGGCACGCCAAAGCAAGCCAGAACAGCTCGAGGAAATTCCTTGGCAAGATGCAAAGACTTGCCTCTTTGAGCATCTCTGGAGCTTTGAGAAAGTGACCGACTATGGCACTGGAGATCACCACAGACCTCATACCAACAGCAAACTTTCCCGGTGACGAAATGACCAGGAAGCACCGAAAGATGCTGAGAGGGAAGGAAGACTGGGAAAGGGAATACAACGCACATAGCTTCCAAAGACAATGGTACACATTTGGATCTAAAACCCAATCAGCATGCAAAAACTGCATCAAGGTTAATATCTGCTGGACCTGATCCTTTCTGTGGGCTTGGAAATTACAAATATAAGGCGGCGCTTCAACAATGGGAGTTGGACAACAGAAAACCCTCTGGAGAAACCCTACTGGACTTACTCACTCCGAGAAATTCGTGAAGCAATTAGAAGATGCGCGGAGATGGAGTTTCAGTTCTTGTTCACTTGGGAACCAGAGGAAACGAGATGACCAATAATCTTACCAGAGAAGAAGAGCATCAAGGTCCTTAATTGGTACAATTGGTCCAGAACCTCTTTGCGTTAAGGAAAAATGCACCTACAAGAAAGATTTTTGGAAGAGAAATACCCTGGACTCTTCCAAAGCTGGATCATTCCAGAAAGTTCCATCAAACCCTAAGCACAAATCTTGAAAGTATCTAGATCTGCCGCACCTCTTCGCTGGCTTCCTAACAAAGATCTACCATCTCAGGAAGCACCTGAAGAGAAAGGACCTAGGGGAAACTGAAGATTGCAGATACTGCGAGGAGGAATGACCCCAAGATCACCTGGTTACAGAATGCCTCACCAACGCAAGTAAACGCAAAAACTGTGAAATTAAGTATCAGTAGATGTGCACTTCCACCCTAAGATCTATGTAGGTAAAGTAAGTCGCCTTCTATCGTTTGTGAAAAAATAGTAAATCTTCATTTTCGGATCAAGTTTCCTCATGAAACGCAATCAAGAAAAATAAATTGTACATTGAGACGGTGTCAGGGGATTTTTGTCCCACGACCTGAGTGGAGAGATGGCGAGGCAGCGTAAAATTCAAGACTAGATCGCGGGAGCTTCAATCGTCCTTCTCGGAATCCGCCCACGGGACGTGGGAAAAAAAATCTTTAATTTCTTTTTAAAACGAAGAAGTGACAGTAGCTGGAGGCTTCTTAAACGAGAAGAATTTCAGTTTACTCGGGTTCGGTTGTAGGAAGATTTAGGAAGTTAGGTCCCAAAGCGGAGACGGAAAAAGTGCTATTCGGAGAATAGCGGTGTAAAGTATTGAATCGGTAGTTGAGGGTTAAGCATTACTTCCGAAGGGTGTCGAAGCAAAACAAAGGAAGAACTGTCAGAATTGATTCCTCTTTCAAGAGAGAGGTGATGAAAAGATAAAATATAACGAACCTAAGCAAGTGCGAGAATATAAGAAATAGGGCTGTTGATTTTCGGACAAGTTTCCTCGTGAAACGCAATCGAGAAACCGAAAATAAATTGTATATCGAGACGGTGTCAGGGGATTTTTGTCCCACGACCTGGGTGGAGAGATGCTGAGGCAGCATAAAGTTCGAGATCGCAGGAGCTGCAAATAACCGAAAACCTAATACGGGTTCGACATCCTTCTTGGAATCCGTACACGGGAAGCACCTAAAGAGAATGGACCTAGCGAAAACTGAAGATTGCAGATGCTGCGAGGAGGAAAGATCTCAAGATCACCTGGTTACAGAATGCCTCACCAACGCAAGCAAACGCAAAAACTGTGAAATCAAGTATCAGTAGATGAGCACTGCCACTAGGATCTATGTAGGTAAAGTTAGTCGCCTTCTATCGTTTGTGAAAAAATTGTTAATCTTCATTGATTCTGTAATAAATCAAAATATTGGATGCCGTTGATTTTTGGATCGAGTTTCCTCATAAAACGCAATCAAGAAAAATAAATTGTACATTGAGACTGTGTCAGGGGGATTTTTGTCCCACAACCTGAGTGGAGAGATGCTGAGGCAGCGTAAAGTTCAAGACTAGATCGCGGGAGCTTCAATCATCCTTCTCGGAATCCGCCCAATGGATGTGGAAAAAAAATCTTAATTTTTTTAAACGAAGAAGTGACAGTAGCTGGAGGATTCTTAAACAAGAAGAATCTCAGTTTACTCGGGTTCGGTTGTAGGAATATTTAGGAAGTTAGGTCTCAAAGCGGAGACGGAAAAAGTGCTATTCGGAGAATAGCGGTGTAAAGTGTTGAATCGGTGGTTGAGGGTTAAGCATTAGTTCCGAGGAGTGTCGAAGCAAAACAAAGGAAGAACTGTCAAAATTGATTCCTCTTTCAAAAAAGAGGTGATGAAAAGATAAAATATAACGAACTTTAGCAAGTGCGAGAAGATAAGAAATAGGGCTGATGATTTTCGGACAAGTTTCCTCATGAAACGCAATCGAGAAACCGAAAATAAATTGTACATCGAGACGGTCTCAGGGGTTTTTGTCCCACGAACTGAGTGGAGAGATGCTGAGGCAGCATAAAGTTCAAAATCGCATGAGCTGCAAATAATAACCAAAAACCTAATACGGGTTCGACATCCTTCTTGGAACCCGTACACGGGAAGCATCTGAAGAGAATGGACCTAGCGAAAACTGAAGATTGCAGATGCTGCGAGGAAGAAGGATCTCAAGATCACCTGGTTACAGAATGCCTTGCCAACGCAAGCAAACGCAAAAACTGTGAAATCAAGTATCAGTAGATGAGCACTGCCACCCTAAGATTTATGTAGGTAAAGTTAGTCGCCTTCTATCGTTGGTGAAAAAATAGTAAATCTTCATTGATTCTGTAATAAATCAGAATATTGGATGCCGTTGATTTTCGGATCAAGTTTCCTCGTGAAACGCAATCAAAAAAAATAAATTGTACATTGAGACCGTGTCAGGGGATTTTTGTCCCACGACCTGAGTGGAGAGATGCTGAGGCAGCGTAAAGTTCAAGACTAGATCGCGGGAGCTTCAATCATCCTTCTCGGAATCCGCCCACGGGACGTGGGAAAAAATCTTTAATTTCTTTTTAAAACGAAGAAGTGACAGTAGCTGGAGGATTCTTAAACTAGAAGAATCTGAGTTTACTCGGGTTCTGTTGTAGGAAGATTTAGGAAGTTAGGTCTCAAAGCGGAGACGGAAAAAGTGCTATTCGGAGAATAGCGGTGCAAAGTGTTGAATCGGTAGTTGAGGGTTAAGCATTAGTTCCGAGGAGTGTCGAAGCAAAACAAAGGAAGAACTGTCAAAATTGATTCCTCTTTCAAGAAAGAGGTGATGAATAGATAAAATATAACGAACTTTAGCAAGTACGAGAAGATAAGAAATAGTGCTGTTGATTTTCGGACAAGTTTCCTCATGAAACGCAATCGAGAAACCGAAAATAAATTGTATATCGAGACGGTGTCAGGGGATTTTGTCCCACGACCTGGGTGGAGAGATGCTGAGGCAGCATAAAGTTCAAGATCGCAGGAACTGCAAATAACCGAAAACCTAATACGGGTTCGACATCCTTCTTGGAATCCGTACACGGGAAGCACCTGAAGAGAATGGACCTAGCGAAAACAGAAGATTGCAGATGCTGCGAGGAGGAAAGATTTCAAGATCACCTGGTTACAGAATGCCTCGCCAACGCAAGCAAACGCAAAAACTGTGTAATTAAGTATCGGTAGATGAGCACTGCCACCCTAAGATCTATGTAGGTAATGTTCGTCGCCTTCTATCGTTGGTGAAAAAGTAGTTAATCTCCATTGATACTGTAATAAATCAAAATATTGGAAGCCGTTGATTTTCGGATCAAGTTTCCTCGTGAAACGCAATCAAGAAAAATAAATTGTACACTGAGACGGTGTCAGGGTTTTTGTCCCACGACCTGAGTGGTGAGATGCTGAGGCAGCGTAAAGTTCAAGACTAGATCGCGGGAGCTTCAATCATCCTTCTCGGAATCCGCCCAAGGGATGTGGAAAAAAAATCTTTATTTTTTCTTTAAACAGTAGCTGTCTACTGTCACTTCTTCGTTTAAAGAAAAAATAAAGATTTTTTTTCCACATCCCTTGGGCGGATTCCGAGATTAAACAATCGGGTTCGGTTGTAGGAAGATTTAGGAAGTTAGGACTCAAAGTGGAGACGAAAAAAGTGCTATTCGGAGAATAGCGGTGTAAAGTGTTGAATCGGTAGTTGAGGGTTAAGCATTAGTTCCGAGGAGTGTCGAAGCAAAACAAAGGAAGAACTGTCAAAATTGATTCCTCTTTCAAGAAAGAGGTGATGAAAAGATAAAATATAACGAACTTTAGCAAGTGCGAGAAGATAAGAAATGGGGCTGTTGATTTTCGGACAAGTTTCCTCATGGAACGCAATCGAGAAACCGAAAATAACTTGTATATCGAGACGGTGTCAGGGGATTTTGTCCCACGACCTGAGTGGTGAGATGCTGAGGCATCGTAAAGTTCAAGGCTAGATCCCGGGAGCTGCAAATAACCTAAAACCTCATACGTGTACGACATCCTTCTCGGAATCTACCCATGGGAGGTGAGAAAAGAATATCTTTGATTGTTTTCAAAACGGGGAAATCATAGTATTGGAGAATTCTTAAACGGGAAGGTTCTCAGTTGACTTCGGTTTTAGGAAGATTTAGGAAGTACTTCAGAGTTAGGAAGTTATGTATCAAAGCGCCAAAGCGGGGACGAAAAATATGCTATTCGGGGAATAGCGGAGTGAAGGAAAAAATCTCCAATGTTTAGAGCTGTTGATGTTTTCAATTCTATTCCTGTGGAATTAGCGTGCTATGGAAATGAAAAAAATTGCCATGACCTTGAAGAATATCTTAAACTGTTTTTTTTTTGTATATGAAGAACTATTTTTTTTACAAGGCTGTAGATTATTGTTGTTACTTTTACATGAGCGAGATAACAGGCTCTGATACCATGCATCGTCAACGCAAGCAGAACATTTGGTCAAGAAAGCGGTAGAAGCGATGGTTACTTCCTAAAGATCATCCAAGGAACTGGAGTCCTTTGGAACTCTGGACCTAGAGGACGATTCCTGGCTGTTTCATAATAAATGAGTCTTCACAACATCTTCTTCTGTTAGAACTACCAAAATCCGACACATACCAAGCAAGAAATCTTCCGAGGAAAGATAAGTGTCGGAACTTTAGACTCGTGACATCAAAACTTCTCTACAATCCAACCTCAAAGACCCGCCACCTACCTTAAAGTCGTTCTCGAACTCCCTGCTCCTCTCCGGCTGGAAATTGTTATCGAAACCCTGCTTCGTCTTGGACGACTTCCTGGGGAAGGTGTTGGTGTTCTCCTCCCCCTTCGCCGCCTCCTTCTTCTTGCGGCTCTGCGCCACGAACGGCTTCTTCAGCTCGGACGGACTGTTGTCCATCTGCTTCTTGGCGGCCAGCGCGTCCGTAAAGTCGGATTCGAACTGCGGTTTCGGGTACGGACCGTGCTGTTTGTTCTTGTAGCCGTCTCTGGTCAGCGAGCCGGTGTCCGGTTTGTGTCTGTAGACCGGCGTAGGTTCGGAGTACTGCGAGTCTCGGCTGCGGGACCGTCTGCCGCCCTTGTAGCGCTTGTCGCGCTCGCCGTCGCTGCCGGCTGTCGAAAGTCTCGATTAGAAAAGGATCGAGGTTGGCGGAATTATGACAGAAACTTTGAAAATTCCAGTTTAAATGTTCCCAGAACAACAATACAAGGTGAGTCTTTGACTTGTACATATATTTTACCTGAAGATTCTTGAGGTCAAAAGAAACCTTTTTTTCATTTTCCATTTTTCCGAATTCGGCTCTGTTAAAAAGATATAGCCATTTGAAAAAAAAAATTGTGCTAAATACGTCCCTGAAATGATACTGTGGAATTGATTCAAAGTTCATATTTCTCGATAGAAATTGAGTTTATACATTTAGGTAATACTCAAGTACTAACCTTATTGGAATAATAATGTTGCAAACACGATAATTTCAACAAAAACAGTTAATTTCATCGGATTATATCTGCAACTAAAAAGCCACATTTATTCCACCAAAATAAGTTCCTTCTTCGATTTTTCTGCAGATTAGTTTGTAAACACTAATAACTTGTTCATATTTTCCTCGAAATTCTCAAACAATATCATGAAGAAAGACCTTTCATTCAGATTTATTAAAACAACCTAACCTAATCTAATTTGTATCGATTCTGTGAAATTTTGCACAGAAATTTCAAGAAGATGTTGTCAGCTTGCTGATATTTTCATTGAGGTTAAGGATTTTTTTACGAAACATAGGATAAATCACGATACATTTGTGTACCGTGGTATAAATATCTATGAATTCTGCCGTTTCCATCATAAATCGACTTTGCCGCCAAATTTTACCACGCATGCGTAGAGCGAAAACCGAAATATTGGTTATCTGGAGGCCAAACATAAACAATAACAAACCAGAGTCTCTGAACAAACAGTAAACATTATGTGAAGTTCTGAATACATTCAGTTAATTATTGTTCTAATGTGATTATTATGTGAAGTGAATTAATATAATTTCAACTGTGTCGAGTTTATAAAATTCCAAGAGGATGTTGTTTAGATAGAAACATCGCCACAGATTATCAGGTATCGTTGCATTAATTTCAATTTGATAAGTAGTTTGTGTCGAGATCCATCATTCATGTCCGAATTATGTATTTCATCGACATTTAACTTCAATATGGACCGGTAACTATGAATTTTCAATAGAAACTGTGCGTGTTAAATCCTCCTTGGTGTTCAATTTTATCTCCCACACTTGTGGGATATTATTATTATAAAATATCTCGACAAAGTATTGTGACAACATTGTAAACTCGTTTAAAGACCAGAGAAGGAATAATATTCGATGATATTTAATTCAGAGACGCATTCAGATTATTCTTGAAATAAATGATTTTTTCGTCAAATTTCGCCGGGTAAAATTGGAAAAAACTCGAAAACGACGCGTTTTATTGAAAAAAAATAAGAATACTTTTAGTTTCTTAAATGATTGATTCTTTCGAAAATTTGAACCGTTTATCTTTTTAAAGTGGTTTTATGGTGTTTTAGCGTGTATTGATGAGTCGACTACCCTGTAACTTTTATACTAGTAAAGATATTGAATAGGTTTCGATTGAGGAATATGCACCATGAATAGAGTAAAAACTCAACCAAAATTCAGTTCATTCGAAATAACGGTCCCGAAGATATAAACAGAAAAGTGTTTTTTCATGGATTTTCGACACCCTGTATCTCCCAAACCAAACCGAATTTTGAAAAATGCTATATGAAAAAAGTGTTTCGTTTGATGAGAGGAATCTACAGTTAAAATATATGTACAAGTCAAAGACTCACCCTGTATAGCTGTTAATTTTCGGATAAAGACTCCTTAAAAAGCGCAATCGAGAAACGGAAAATAAATTGTATATCGAGACGGTGCAGCTCACCTAGATGCCTGGATTTGAAGTCCCCGATCTTCCTCTCCATCTCGGACGCGCTGTTTGGTCGTTTCCAATTGCGCTTGGACTGCACGTAATGCGGGGGATGCGTCTCTTCCTTCTCCAACGGATACTCGTCCTCCCAGGGAGATTCTTCCCGGCTGTAATAACGGTCGTCGTGTTTTCTCTCCCTCCATTTGCCCGGTCCCGGCGGGGTGCTGGCGCTCGACCACCTGCCCGAACTGCTGTATCTTCCCGAAGGTTTGTCTGTAGAAAAATCAGAGAAAAAGTATAACTTGTAACATATCTTAATTTCCTACCCTACAATTAAATAAAATGCACCGTTGCCAGACTACTCCATGGCTTTCAACTTTGCAACGTCTATTGTCGAAACGTGGAACTACGTTGAATGAACTTATTTGATATTATTTTATATCTCTGTGAATTATGAATATTAGTACGACTTCAATCAATACTTTAGGCAATTTGCACCTTTATAAATAGGAGATTTGAATCATATCGAAGATTCACCATGAAATAAACTCGTTCTTCTGTGACCATCGAAGAAATACGATTCTGTGGAAGAAAAACTAACCTCCGAAACGACAACGAATGGAAGGGCCTCTTTTTACTTCACTTTCACTCGGCTGCTGTCTGTTTTCACTTTCATTCTGGTTCACAATAGTGTTCCTTTGAAATGGAGTTCCTCTTCTAGGAATCCGCCTTTTTAGTATATTTTAAAGACGCTTCTTTGTTATCTGGTATGTACACTGTCCCCATTTAAATAACTCTGTTTCATTTCACAGGATTTAATCTCATGTAAGCTTGTTCTATTTTATTATTGCATTCCTATTGAATATTGTGGAACTCTGTTCTGCTACCAACCAATTTGGAATATTCTTATACTGTTCGTAAGGCCTACTGCACATTTAACTATTCACTTGACGCTATGGTGTAGGCATTTGGAGTTGTTGTTTTTAGTATAATATTTTACGTACAATAATCACTGGTTTGGAGGCCTAGGATAAACTGTTTATATCGTCTGTGCCAAGGAAAACATCCCCCACAACAGTGGCAGTGAGACTTCCTCTGAGAGTTCTCTAACGAACGTCCTCAGTAAACATAGCCTCGTCCTCGGGCCATGGCGAGCCAGGCAAGTGAAGGATTGCTTCGATCTGGTTCCACCGTTCATCAGTTAACAGGAAATATAAGGAGTTTATCGTCACTTCCAAACCAACGCGACTGCTAGGATCTCACACATAACACTTGGAAGGAAGGATTCTCACACTAGGAACTACAAGGATACTGCTTATGAATTTCATTAATAATCAGGTGACACACTCTATATGCCTATAACCTTTGGATAACTTTGGATGTATTGGATTCTGCTTTTTATCACAATTGTGCCAGTAATAACCTTACCGGAGTATAGGAAGCTCCATATTGTACATATCACCAGTGCTCGTCCTATTAATAATTGTTCTATGGATTGTAAACGTATCATCTGTAATGCTAAAAGGGTTTTTGCTTTCAAATCCAATGAGGAATTGGATTTGGTTCGTTTTTATCCCTTCATATGGCTATGGTTCTTCGAACTATGGTGCTGGACGAATAAAGGCTCTTTGTTCCATCTTTATGTCCAATCTAGTGTATTATTTATCTATTTCACCTCATTATTTCACATCCTATATTTCACTAATCTGAGTTATTACGAATCTGAATTACAGCGACATAACATAGAGTTCTACCAATCTAGACGATCACATCACAAGTCAAAAATATAAGTT
The DNA here is from genome assembly GCA_951802165.1 of Adalia decempunctata. Lineage (NCBI taxonomy): Eukaryota > Metazoa > Arthropoda > Insecta > Coleoptera > Coccinellidae > Adalia > Adalia decempunctata. The sequence continues at coordinate 1,129,111 of OX637705.1, forward strand.
TAAAACCCCCTTTAACGTAATTCTACCTTTAACCAGCTCTTCAGAGCAGGGCAGGATTCACTTTCCCTTTCCCTTTTTCATAATGTTCCTAGGATTCACAAACTTGGAATGTTACAAACTTTGAGGTCATTTTGCGGCGGGATTTTATCTTGTCGTCTCTCCGGGCGATGTAACCCAAATTAAAATCAGTGTCCACTTACCGTGTTCTTCTTCTTCCCAATCGGGACAGCAGCGATGGTCCCTGTCGCTCTCTCTCCTTCTCCTTCGTCTTCTGTCGTCGTCGTTCCATCTTCCTCTAGGCTCGTTGTCTAATTCTCTGCTACCCGCGCAAAACCTATCGGGTTCTCCCCTGTTGCCGTACTTGTCCGGCCAATGGAACTTCCTAGGGTCGTCGTATCTGAAATAAAGTATCAGTAGATGTGCGCTGTCACCATAAGATCTATGTAGGTAAAGTTAGTCGCCTTCTATCGTTGGTGAAAAAATAGTTAATCTTCATTGATACTGTAATAAATCAAAATATTGGATGCCGTTGATTTTCGGATCAAGAATCATCATAAAACGCAATTAAGAAACCGAAAATAAATTGTATATCGAGACGGTGTCAGAGGATTTTTGTCCCACGACCTGGGTGGAGAGATGCTGAGGCAGCATAAAGTTCAAGATCGCAGGAGCTGCAAATAACCGAAAACCTAATACGGGTTCGACATCCTTCTTGGAATCCGAAATATTGCGGTTAATCAATATATACAGGGTGTCCAGAAGTCGCACAACCCATTGAGGGGATAGTTAATTAGTAATTAATTGATGAAAGTGACCAATCAGGAACGCGCTGCAGAAGAATAAGCAGGCAGTTGGGGACGCGAGATGACGCCTGCTTTTAACGCAGTAAACCAAGACTGGGGACTGACCGACTCGCGTCCCCTACTGCCTACTGTTCTGTAGCGCGCTCCTGATTTGTCACTTTCATTAATTAATTACTGATTAACTACGTTATCAAAAAATTTCGAACATGGATTTTTGGGCTTAGAATATTTTTCACTTCTGGGACACCCTGTAGACTTCTAGGAAGTATGCGAGATTCTATGGCTGTTTCAAAAATCCCACAAGCATATACCTGCTCAGTTCTCCAAAATACCTGCCTTCAGTCGCATTGTTTTTATACGGCTTAGCTAGAAGCTCTCAACAAATAGTTTCCACGTCGTCGGCCTTTAGTTCTCCACCCTTTATACAAAGTGAATTCGAGTGATAAAGACTTTTATCCAGTACAACACCTACGAAACCAGACAGAAGCAGATACGTAACTTTTAATCTGAACAACCGTAAGTACCATTCCTTCAGTATTTGCTTTGTGGTATTTACACTGCGCAAAAAAATTAACGCACACTCTGAGAATCTCAATTTTAATGACAGTTAACTCTACATTGACTTCATAATTTATTTTTTATGTTCTCTCGGGAAGGTTTTGAACGAAACAGAACACATTAAATGGAAGAAAAATTCAGGATTTCACCAAATCTTATGTGAAAGAAGAGAAATGAACAATTTTCAAAATACTGAAATGCTGATAAGTGATTTAATACTTGGTATTTCCACCCCTTGCGTTAATTACAGCTCGGCAACGACGGTTCATACTCAAAATGAGTGATCTTAAAATGTTCTGATCTAATCCTTCCCGGATTTCTCCGAGTTGGATTCCTAAGTCATTAAGAGTAGCTGGATGATTTTCTGAACTTCTCAGCCTTCTATTGAGGTTGTCCCAAACCTGCTCAATCGGATTGAGATCTGGACTTCTTGCTGGCCATTCCATTCGAGAGACTTCAACCTCTTCAAGGTACTCCTGAACGATGCGCGCACGATGGGGTCTGGCATTATCGTCCATAAAAATGAAATTTTCACCAATGTATGGGGCAAATGGCACTACATGCTATTCAAGAATGTTCCTCATATACTTGTCAGCATTCATTTCTCCATTATCAACGACCACTAGGTCTGTGCGAGTAGTCAAAGATATTCCACCCCATACCATAATCGATCCTCCCCCGAAACCAGTAGTATTCAGGAAATTGCACTGAGCATATCTTTCATGTGGACGTCTGTATACAAGGGAACGTCGATCACAATGGTAGATGCAGAATCTAGACTCATCTGTGAAGAGAACTCTTTCCCAATCGGCCTCTTCCCAATGGATATGCTCTCTCGCAAAATCCAAACGCGCCCTTCGATGGGCTGGGGTAAGAGCCGGGCCTCTTGCCGCGACACGAGGTCTTAAATCATATTTTCTGAGGCGATTTCTTATTGTCTGAGTGCTAATTTGCACCTCATGAGTTTGCTCAAGCTGATTTCGAAGGAGGCGAGCGGTTGCAAACCGTTGTCTCAACGAAGAAACTCTCAAGTAACGTTCTTGAATGGCAGTTGTTACCCGTGGTCTACCCTGTTCTGGTCTTCGGACATTCATACCTGTCTCCCTGAATCGCTGCAATATTCTGGACACACTTGTATGGGAAACTCCAAACCTTTCTGCAATTCTTGTGTATGACCACCCTTCTTCTCGCAAAACTACCGCTTGGGCACATTCCTCTTGGGTCAAATTGCGTGTTTCGCGTTGCATAGCGATCGAGTGTAGAAAATCAAACGAAAGAAAAACGATTGATCACTAGAATTGATCGAGAACAACTGATTTTAGAATGGAGCCAATACATTCAAAATCTGATAATATCATCTTTTTTTATTCCTGCTGGGAGAAAACATCTGTATTGAAGAAAAACGTTGAAAGTGGATAACATATGCATGCATAATACTGATAAAAATAATTATCATTGAGAACACCTTCAGTTGTAGAATAAATTTGAGATTTCCATAATGTGCGTTAATTTTTTTGCGCAGTGTATTTTCAATTCTAACAAACATACATTTTTTTCTTTAATTCGCGCGGCGATAAGAATTGGTACAGCAGTCCATTTCTTCTCTCCAAGAGAGCTCGTGTATATTATTCATTATTGTTGTATTTTTAGATTTGTTTATTATTAATTATTTTTTTTTCAAAAGGCTAATGTAGATTATTGTTGTTCATTTTGCATGAGAGAGATAACAATGTCAATGCAGGCTCTGATACCATCTTTTTTGCTGTTTAAGGGTCAGGAATAAATAAATGAATATTACGAGTGTTGAATCGGAAGTTAAAGGTAGAGAACACGACCACACTCACTCGTACTCGTCTTCCTCGTCCCAACTGTCCGTAGGCCTCCTCTCCCTGTACCTGTCGAACTGCTGTTTGGAAGACCTGGACCACCCGGCCCTCTCGGCGCTCCTGCTCTCCCTCGACTCCCTCCTCTTCGGCTGTTCCTCCTCCCACGGACTCACGTCCCTCGAGCTGGACGAATGGCCCCCCGCCACCGGACCCCCAACTCCGCCGCCCCAGCCTCCCTGTCTCCTCCTCCTCGGTCGCTCGTAGCACTCGTAGTACTCGTCGTCGTAGCTGTCCGTCGACCGTCGGTTCGACGAGCTGTACGGCACTGGAAGAAATTTATGGTCACGATACGCGTATACGAGGGACAGGTTGGCACCATAGAAATCATAATATATATACTTACTCTAGAATGCTAATTCCTTCTAGTTCCGCAGCGAAAAACGTGCCGCATAGGCAACTGATTCACAATGTGCGCATGCTCACCATTAGGAAATTTCAGGTAGAACGATGCCAAGTCCCTAAATGTTTTGTCGGTTCTATTTTAAGTTCAATATAATTAAACAATAAAAATATTCCATTGAGTAACAAACTTATTTTATAGCTCATGCGCCACTTCCTACGACTATTAGACACATAAATATCATAAGTGAATTGCAATATTTGTGAAATTGGTGAGGAAATTAGAGCAGTTATGTAGTAGGTTTCACTAAATAGATATAGACCGCGCAACACCGCTTTTTCTGTCTCATGGCAAATGACTTTGAAATGACCTTAGTGAAAGTATAGGCAGGAACGGGTCCAGTGTCAGTCTGCAGCCACAGTTTAGTTTACTGCATAGACAAACTAGTTCACTGGTGCTTAACTGTTATTTTCGTGTTTGATATTCTTCGTGTGCATTTTGCTTTTGTTGTGTGTTGTGTTCGATTTGGATTTTTTCGTATCCGATAAACAATGAACTGTATAGTGTTGTGGTGTCCTTGTCTTGACCTGTTCATTTCCCACTTAAGTATGTAAAGTATGTGCACCTTTTCATTCATATAAACTGTTAAAAATTATGATTTACTCTTTGCTTTTCATTCGATTGACACATATCTATCCACTCGCACCATGAGATTGGTTCTTTATATAGCAAAAGAACACAATTCATTATGAAAAATCATGAATTCTTGTGAGTAAACCATCTTCTAATGGATAATTCGAACTCGAAAATAAAATATGTTGAAGTAAAACTTTGCAGTTTCATTCAGATAACAGATTGATTTTGGAATATACTCGGAACTCAAAAAGACAAATGACTTGAAGAATGAATGTAGGTATCAGAATTCACTCATAAAACGATGCAGAGTAATGCATTGGCAGATGTGCAAATGTACAATACATTTTTATGTTTCCACTATTTTCAGGAACACCGAAGAATAGAACTGTCCTTAAGGGATATATTAGTATATTTTGCTCATTTGATTTTTTTTCTGTACTTTACCAAAAGATTCGTTGTTTGTTAACCAGAATTTGTCTTCCTTGATCCTTGAATTAATTTTTATACCGAAACCGGGTTTTTTCAACGCCTGAAGAGGTTTTGGAATAATGAAAGATTTTCAGCTTATCTTCCAGTCGCTGATGATTCCAAATTTACCATTCAAATAGCTGTTGAAAATTATCAATATGCAACAATAACAGCATACAATTTTATTGAAGCCGACCCTGTTCAGAAACAACCTGATGGCACGTATGCGCATTTTGGACCACACTGAAATTTTTACAACACTTCGATCCAATTGATTTAGCATTCTAGAGTAAGTATATATATTATGATTTCTATGGTTGACACTTACGTTCCGGTTCCGCCGACGTGTCCCACCACCCCTCCTGGGTCTTCCTGCTGGCCTTGCGCGTCCACTGGTCCCCCCCGCTCTCCGAGTCCCCCTTCCGGTAGTCGGAAGGGGACCCGTTGCCATCCTTGGAGTCGCTGGACCAGGAGAGGCCTTCCTCGCTTTGCACCGCCTGCTTCTCCCTCACGGACTCCTGCGGGGTGCTCGTTTGGTCGAAGATGGCCCAGCTCTCTCCTTGAAGAGAAAAAAACGTTCAAAAGTAGTCATTTTTTACGAATTCGGTTCTGTTTAAGAGATATCCATTGAAAAAAATTGGGCTGAATACGTGCCTGATATGATTCTCTGGAATTGATGCAAAGTTCATATTTATCGATTGAAATTGAGTATTGAGTTGATACATTTGGGAAATACTAAAGTACTAACCTTCTTTGAATAAGAATGTTGCAAACACGATATTTCCTAACAAAAACACCTAGTTTGTCCGATTATTTCTGCTATTGGAAAGCCATATTTCTCCCGCCAAAATGAGTTCCTTCTTTGATTTTCTCGAAGATTAGTTTGTTCATATTTTTCTCGATATCCCAAAAATATCTCATAAAAATTGTTTTTTCACTAACCTAACTCCATTAACCTAGGTAATAAGTTTCTAGGTCAATGACCTAACCTTACCCGTCCTCTGTGATATTTCACAGAGCTTTTGAGAAGACGATGCCAGATTGTTGATTGTCTCTACAATTAATGGTACGCTACCTACTATGTTGTTATAGAAGGGGAGAGTGATTCTTTCAGGAAATTTTCTTCGATATCGTGATGATTATGGGTGGACTTTCAGTGAATTAATTCAATAACTAGCTGGCCCGGCGAACATTCTTCCGCCTAAATGATACTTGCAGTGGATTTCACAAATCGTAATCACCGGTGATTGGAGATCAACGGCTTGGTTCTCTGATTTTTGAAATGTTCAATGTTTCCATGGATATGAGCTATCACACAGAACAGATACACAAATATAATATGTCATAATATGTCAATCACTAATAGTGGCAATTTTGGATTCAATTATTTCCGCAAATATATTTATTACCCAAACAGATATTCAAAAACATTTTAAAAATTATGAGAAAAGATGAGGATGGACATCTCACGATTGGAACTCATCGCCAAAATCCGATTTACTTGACATTCCGATAAAAATTCACTGTGATATTCACCTGCTTCTGGATCTGTTAATAGCCTTTCATGGTACTATAAGCCCTATGTAAATTACACAGTAATTGATGTCATATGTTCTTTTTTCGACCATTTCAAACCACGACGACCGAAATGCTCGAAAAAAGAACAGATGACATGAATCCATGGCCGCGAAAGCCTCAACAAATTCATCGCCATTTAATTGTGATAATGTCAAATATAGTACCTTCACGATTACGTTATTTGGAATAAATAAAACGATAAAAATAACTAATAATCATCAGTCATAATGTGTGAATAGCGCCATCTGAAGTTGTAGGAACGAAACTTTTCTCATATCTCAACGAAATCTAATCATTTTAGACATCTGTACTCCTACGCTAAGACATTTTGATTTTGTCCAACAGCGCAGAGTTGTAGGCAACTCAAATTACACACTATTACAATGACTGTAGAGGGAGTATAGTCACTGTACACACTATTTGTTTTTATCGTCATCTAACGCGGAGAATATCAAATGAAGTACAAACGAATAAGCGGTAGCGTAACTGTAACTGTAGCGACATCTAGTGGCCTTACTCAAAAAGGGGAAAAGCATTTCCTGTATAAGTAAAATTTTCATCGATTTTTTAGAAATTTTATTGTATTTTATAATAACCAGACCGTAGACGAATCCATATATGAAGTTTCATAACAAACAGTCCATCCGATCTCGAGTTATAAATGGTGTAACCAACATCTTTCTTTTATATATATAGATTAATTTCAATTTATTACGTGGTTTGTATAGATACATATTCATCTATATATATAAAAGAAAGATGTTGGTTACACCATTTATAACTCGAGATCGGATTGACTGTTTGTTATGAAACTTCATATATGGATTCGTATACGGTCTGGTTATTATAAAATACAATGAAACTTTGAAAAAATCGATGAAAATTTTACTTATACAGGAAATGCTTTTCCTTCTTTTGAATAAGGCGTCTAGGTGTCGCTACCGTTGATGCGTAGTCGTACAGTGAATAGACAAGTCACTGTCGTAGGTTGACATTACCGCTGTTAGATGGCGATATGTGATTCGCATAGAACTCATGGTAACATGGAAGTACATTGCCAGATCAAAAAGCGGGTAAACATCTCAAGTTGATGGAACAGTGAATTTTTAGCGAAAGATCAAGTATCTGATTTTGACGATCAGTTTCAAACGTTTTCTTTATTTTTGAAATGCTTTCGAATTTCTGTTTGGGTAATAGATATATTTGCGGAAATAACTGAATCCAAAATTGCCCATAATTAGTATTGACATATTATATTCGTGTTTCTGTTCGCACAGAGACAGTATTGTAAGCGTCAATAATTTTGAAACGTTTGCTCATCGGGCTTTCACCTATGATATGCAATAATGTTTCATGGGTTGCCTGATTTGATCTGGTCGAATGACCACCAACTGATATGTTTACCATTATTTTATTTTGAGCTTAGCAGCATAGCTAAGATGTCTAAAATAATGGTGTGACCACTGATTAGATTTTGAGAATATTAGAAAAGTTTTGTTTTTGCCACTTCAGGTTGGGCTATTAACAAATGACTGATTTTTTAATTCTGGTCGACGGGCTGTGTTAATATAGTCGAAAGTTCTTTAAAGGAATAATTTTTGTTCATATTCTTGACATTTTGATTCATATTAGAGGAAAGGTATAATATGGATTATACTCCTGCTATTCACAGTCACATGAGGTACTGCAAAAAGAGAACTGTACAACAATTAAAAACAAAAAGTTATATGTTCAACAATTAGGTACCGCTTAAATAAAGAGAATTCTTTCCATATGAATCACAAAATTGTCAAAATTCTGTATATTTTGAACTTTAATTTGGCCTAATTTATTTCCTGCTTGAAAAAAAAAGCAATGGTAAGCTTATACGACTTTTAAGTACAATTCAGGCGGAACAAAGTTCGCCGGGCCAGCTAGTCAATCATATATCTGAGTTCTGTATTTCATTGACAGATTGATAGATTTTCGATAGAAACTGTGCGTATAAAATGTATAATTTCATGCTTCTTAGAATTCAATTCATCTTCCATATTTTTTGTGGGATTTTATTATTTTAGTCTTGACAAAGTTGATAAACATTCTGACAACATTGGTAACTTGTATAGAGATCAGACAGTTTAACAATTTCGCCATTCTCTGATATTAAAAATCCAGGGAAGCATCCAGATTATTCTTATGATTTTTTTATTTTTTCGTAAAATTTTATCGGGCGAAATTACGAAAAACTCGAAAAAGACGTAGGAATACTTTTATTTATTCAAATCCAAATGATTGATTCTTTCGAAAATATGAACCATTTACAAAGTTAAAAAAGAGTTAATAGAATTCAGCATTGGCAACGTCTCTCAGAATAATTTGACATTTCACAAGTACCAACCTGCGTCATTTTTAAGTAAAAAAAAACCTAGATATATACTCCATTCACAATTATAAAATCACAACCCTGGCCATGGTTTCGTTTTCAGGAATTGGTGCACCTGATAAAAAATCTGTGCGCGTACAGAGAATATCTTTAATGACAAAACGGCGTTGCCAGTTTCTTTGTTTACATCAAAGTAAAAGTATCAAAGATATTTTGACATGGGTACAAACGGCAAATTTGAATTGGACCAAAAATCGATTTATAAGCATGAATAAAGCAAAAGTAAGTACTAATCGCCTTTTTTACACTTGATAACGAAGTTTTTTTTTAGGTATCTGGCCGTTTGGAAAGATTTCAAACGAAATTCCGGTCCCCCAGAAGTTTGGTTAGTTTCGGTATCGTTTTTGGTGCTCAAAATTTATTTGGAATGTGTAAATGGACAAAAAAGGATTCCTTATACGATCTTTTCACGAAAGCGACCGGAAAATATGGTTCAGGTAGGATTTTCGAGGAATTATGAGGAAAGAACTTGCAGAATGAAATTGCACGATTTTCGTAAGTAAACGGGTTTTGGATGACCATCATCGGTCTCTAAATGATTATTGTTGATCGTTTTCACGTTTCAGAAAAAGAACCACTTCGTATAAGCCCATTTCGAAGAAATTTGTGTATGTAACATTCAACGGTAGGTATTTCCTCTTAATCGAAAGAATATATTATATCTAGTGCTACTTCTTTCAAAAGAGACACAAGCTTTTAATGCTGTAGGGGCCCTATAATGTGGAGGAGTTTGTGTCTTATTTTAGAACAGGTGAATGATAAATGTGAAGCATATGTTTGACCAGTTCCATATTATTTGTACAAACCTACTGTGGTTGTAATGTATGAATATTTTTTAAACTAATAAATTACTATACAGTCAGAATATTTTACTCCTTGTTCATAAGATCAAATAAATGAAATGTATATCTTCTACTCTTATTTTTATTAAGTTAGCTATTAAGGTTATGTTCCAAGAAAAAGTTCCTGTTGCATCAGAACTCCCTTCAACTATTTGGATTCCAGTAGAGGGATATAATGTTCCATTATTCTTGATTCAACAATTGATGTCAAGTCTTGAACTTTCAGTTCAAGAGGATAATAAACATTAAATCTTCACAGGCATGCATATGAAAATCATGTGAAAGCAATGCAATTTTCTTCCATGGCGAAAAATAATATATTTCAACAGTAATCTCTTGTACTTTTCATGCAAATAACTAGAAAAGGAATCCTTTCTATCAATTCATATAAACGTTAATTATTTTCGTCCATCACATCTTTTCCAATTCATTCATTTTCCGAATAAATTCTGAGAAATACGCTAAGAATGTAGAAAGGGCAACATAGTGTTGACTTGGAACATAAAAATATTTTGAAAAACGTCATAACTTCGATACAGAGTGGAATGTGTCAAATTTCCAAGGCCAGAGTTGTGATTTTATAATTGTGAATGGAGTATACCTAAATCTTGGTCAACGAGGATACATTATAAAAATGAATGGAGTATACTCACCAGTTGCTTCGTTGTCCTTAGTCCCGGTTTCCGAGCCGCCGAGGATGTTGTCCACCTCCGGAGAGCTTCCGCTGATGATGTCGGACAAAGATCCAGAGTTTAACCTCGTGTTGGTTTGGATGATCTCGGTGATGACGTTCGATATCGAACTTTTCGAGATAATCTTAAGGGGTGACTTCGGAGGACTCAATTTGGAACTTTTAACTTCTTCTATTTTATCTTCTTCGATCTCGACCTTGTCCACCTCCGTCTTAACCTCAATCTTTTCTATTTTCAATTCTTCTTCTTCTTCTTTCGTATCTATCAACTTGGCCTCAGTCTTCATCAACTCTTCCTCCACTATTTCTCTTAACGCAGCGTATCTGTCTTCTGCCGATCTGGTTTCAGCAACCGTAGCCTTGATTTCCAAAGGAGGAAAAACCATATTTTCCTCGATGCCCACATTTTCGATTTCCTCAGGCTCTGTGTCTATCTTGGTCTGTTTGATCTCTTCGTTTATCAACTCCCTGAAGACGGCGTACCTGTCGTAGCTCTCCTCGACGGAAATCTTGGCGTTCTCGAAATTCGTCTCGAAGTCCGCTTGGAAAGCCGGAAACTCCAAAGTCGCGTCTTTCTCCTTCTCCCCACCCTCCGTGGCTTTAGTCTTGGCCTTGATGACGTTCGAGAGGTACTCGGTAAGTTGCACCAAGGTCATGTTACTCAATTGGCTGGAGGGTATGTTCAGTTTGACGGCCAATTCGTTCAGACCGCTCAAGGTCAATTGACTTAAGGTTATGTCCAAACCTTCCAGGCTGTCACTCAAGGAACCCTTCAAGCTCGGTTCTTTGACCTGCGTGGTGGAGTCAGAAGACACGGTTTGGGTGCTAACGGGAGATTTGTTGAGGTTAGTGGAGGGCAGGAGAAGGCTGTTTGTGAACTCCCCGGGTTTGGTGAACTGGATGGGGGTCAAGTAATCGTCTTCGAAGCTATGCGCCACTCCCTGCTTCACCGGTCTTTCCGGTGCTGTCGAATCGCTGTCGAACCTCGACTTCCTCATGGGTATGGGCAAGGCGGGGCTTCTTTCGATGGAAGAACTAAAACTGGTAGAAACGGTGGAGCTGTCTAAATACCCATACAAAGAATCCTCAACGTGTGGAGGTCTCGGAGGAGGCTTCACCATCAGATCATTCGTTTGTTTCTTCGGAGGTAATGGTGGAGGTTTAATCAGCAACAGCGCAGTGTCAGGTCGAGGTGGGGGTTCTGGCGCGCTCTCATCTTTAACTCCCTCATCTTTACCACCCTCCGAACTATCTTTAAACTGCACATTCTTCAAGGTTCCCCCGGTCAGAGACATGCTGCTCAACGCTGAAGAGTTTGGACTCTTGGACAAAGGTCTGGTTAAAAACCCGACATCGATCTTGGTCTTCTTGTACTCATTGAAATCTTTCTCGAAAGGATCTTGCTTGAATTCAGTTTCAGCGAAAGGATCCAAGGATACGAAGGGATCTTCTCCGAAGGGATCAGTTTCGAAGTCGCTCAAGCTCTTTGGCGTGGTGCTTAATTTAAAGCCCTTCTCTTTGATATCGGTCTGTTGTACCAGATCGTTGAGCACCTTTTTAGGAGGGTTTTTGAGCTCTTGAAAGAAATTTTTCTTATCAATATAGGGCTTACTTCTACCTGTACCTGAGGTAAAATAAAATATAAAACTAACTGAGGTGAAAAATCGCAGAAACGGAAACAACAAACACAAAGATCGATAGTAGTTTATATTTTATTTTATTTTACCAGAGATTCTGACCTTGGGTACCTACGGCAAGAAGTCGAGTGTTCATGATCAAAGCAGCTGGCCGAATATTTAACTGAACGGTACCGTTTTCTTTTTTTTTATTTTTTCTCTAGAAATGGATAAGCTGCCATTGTGAATGAATTTTAAGTCGTGAATTTTTAAAGAATTCTCAAAATATTGGTTGTTTGCCGAACTCGAAACATTTGAATACAGGGTGAGTCTTTGACTTGTACATATATTTTAACTGAAGATTCTTGAGGCCAAAAGAAACCTTTTTTTCATTTTCCATTTTTCCGAATTCAGCTCTGTTGAAAAGATATAGCCATTTGAAAAAAAAACAACATTGGGCTAAATACGTCCTTGAAATGATACTGTGGAATTGATTCAAAGTTCATATTTCTCGATAGAAATTGAGTTTATACATTTAGGCCCAATTTAGGGAATACTCAAGTAGTCAAGTACTAACCTTATTGGAATAAAAATGTTGCAAACACGATGATTTCAACAAAAACAGTTGGTTTCATCGGATTATATCTGCAACTAAAAAGCCACATTTATTCCACCAAAATAAGTTCCTTCTTCAATTTTTCTGCAGATTAGTTTGTAAAAACTAATAACTTGTTCATATTTTCCTCGAAATTCCCAAACAATATCATGAAGAGAGACTTTTCATTCAGATTTATTATTAAACAACCTAACCTAATCTAATTTGTATCGATTCTGTGAATTTTTGCACAGAAATTTCAAGAAGATGTTGTCAGCTTGCTGAAGTATGGTTATCTGGAGGCCAACGTTAAACAATAACAAACCAGAGTATCTGAACAAACTGTAAACATAATGTGAAGTTCTGAATAATCTGAATACATTCAGTGACTTATCGTTCTGATGTGATTATTATGTGAAGTGAATTAATATAATTTCAACCGTGTCGAGTTTATAAAATTCCAAGAGGATGTTGTTTAGATAGAAACATCGCCACAGATTATGAGGTATCGTATTATTTTTCATTAATTTCAATTTAATAAGTAGTTTGTATCGAGATTCATCATTCATATTTCATATCCGAATTTTGTATTTCATCGACATTTAACTTCAATATGGACCGGTAACTATGAATTTTCAATAGAAACTGTGCGTGTTAAATCCTCCTTGGTGTTCAATTTTATCTCCCATATTTGTGGGATTTTATTATTAAAATATCTCGACAAAGTTGATAAATAGTGTGACAACATTGTAAACTCGTTTAAAGAGCAGAGAAGGAATAATATTCGATGATATTTAATTCAGAGACGCATTCAGATTATTCTTGAAATTAATGATTTTTTCGTCAAATTTCTCCGGGTAAAATTGGAAATAACTCGAAAACGACGCGTTTTATTGAAAAAGAAATAGGAATACTTTTAGTTTCTTAAATGATTCTTTCGAAAATATGAACCGTTTATCTTTTCAACGTGGTTTTATGGTGTTTTAGCGTGTATTGATGAGTCGACTACCCTGTAACTTTTATACTAGTAAAGATATTGGATAGGTTTCGATTGAGGAATATGCACCATGAATAGAGTAAAAACTCAACCAAAATTCAGTTCATTCGAAATAACTGTTCCGTAGATATAAACAAAAAAGTGTTTTTTTCATGGATTTTCGACACCCTGTATCTCCCAAACCAAACCGAATTTTGAAAAATAGTATAGGAAAAAAGTGTTTCGTTTGATGAGAGGAATCTTCAGTTAAAAAATATGTACAAGTCAAAGACTCACCCTGTATACATATACTTTTGATAACAATGAATGAAAACTACAATCTTTACTGAAATTCTGTATGTCCCATACCTTTTTATTTAAATTAAATCAAATTTATCGAGTACAAGTTTTAGAAACAATCTTATTTTTAATTGGGATGAAAGTTAACTCGAAGAATTCTAAAGAAAACTGGAACTGGCATATAGAACACGCAGAATGTCAAAGTTTATAAGATATTCAAATTACATCAAGGTAATTTGAACTTCTATACAATCATCTGATTCGTTTACTTTCAAACTTTCTCCAAAAAATCCTGAAGGCAATTAGAAAATAGATAAAATATTTAATTATTGAAAACAGCGTTGAAAATACGTTTCAATTGGATACATTTCAGAGATCTTTATGTATTCAAGAAAAAAATGCAGAAAAATTTTTGACAGAGGCCAAAAAAATTGACAGCTGTCAAGAAATTTGACAAGTGTCAAAAAAATTGACAGCTGTCAAAAAAAATCGACAGCATCTGTCAAAGAAACACCGATGTCACTATGTCAATACCAAATAACCTCCGGAAGACATAATCGAGATACACCAACAGGACCACATGCACTGGCAAATCGTAACTACCGAATTCAGGGTTTGACATTTCAATGGCCACTAGGAGAAAGTTCGAACGAAGTATCATTCCAAACGATATACCATGCACAGCTACTTAGTATCACGAACACCAAACTACGGGTCATGTCCAAAAATGGTACTTACCCAACGGATCTAGTTCGGTGAAAACGTCAAACTGAGACAGTATTTCTTTTTTTGTCTGTTCCAGTTTTTCGTCTTTTATAGACTTTTGCGACGTTTCCGATATTAAGGTTGAATCTTCGAATAGGCTGTTAGACGGAGTGAACCATTCTCCGCTGCTCGGTTCTTCGTGGCTGCTGCTGAAATCTCTATCGAGTAGCGGTTTTGCGTTATCAGTCAATAATGAAGTAGATAAATGAAAGTTATTCAAAATTTCTTATAAAACTTTCTCAAAAATACCCACCTTGAAAATTTGAAATCTGTGGTTGGCATACTCGTGAACGAATAAGAATCAATACCACTTGAAGTGGCAAGACTGTCCCCGGTATGAGGAGTCTTAGGGCTGAACAAATTGCTTGAATCCGAAGCCCTGGAACCTCTTTCTTTACCAGACGAAGGAGGCGGCGGAAGTATAGGATTCTAAAATTAGGAGTGGCCCTATTAGTGCACTCAAACTGGGCCATTTCCTCTAAAGAACATTGGTTTCGATAATGAATTTCAATGATTTTTTTCACTTTTCTGTGATAAAAATGTGAAATCATCATAGAAATAAGACAAGACCCATAGAATTATAAATATAGAATTATTTCTTATACCATGGTTTCAATGACCTAACCTATTAAAATGTTCATATTATGTCAGTGTTACCAATATCGAAAACTGGTGAATATTTTACTAACCGGAAAAGAGGTAAAACTGTCGCCAAATGGGTCATCCTTGGACCCGAAAGGTTCAGAAGGAGTGATCTTTTCCATCTGATTCAGTCCCTGCTGCAGGCTGTTGAGTTCTAATTGCAGATCCACCAGATTAGCTACAGCCGTACCGCTCATCTTGGACTCGGCAGAATTCGATGAAGTTTTAGAGTCCCCTTTTATTGCTTCGTACTTTGCGGGAAGTTCTGGAGTGACGCTCTGAAAAAAATCCTATCGAATATTCTTGAACAGGAAGGAAATTTCTGTAGATTTCAATAGAGAGTAAAATATTACTTACTTTCGTGCTTGAACTGTCTGAGAATAAGGGAGAATTGTATAGACAGTTTTTTTCAAGATGTTGCTTTGCCAACTCTATTTCTTTTCTCTTCAATGCAAAAACTACTTGAAAAAGATCTCTCATGGCAATGACAACCTGAAAATAATTCGAAATCAATCATTTAACAACAAAAAATTAATAAAACAAATACAGAAAAACTAAAAGAATTAGAAAAAACCAAATAAAAATAAGATATGTACATTGAAAACTTCCAAACTTAACACTTCATTAAAGAGAAAATGTCACCTGGCTAGCTGCTTTATCAGTTTTTATTCCAAAAAATCGATGGCCTGTATCGGGTGAACCAAAAATGTACCCAAAAGCCCTTGAGTCTGTCATATCTTGGGCAATGAATGAAATCTTGTGTACTGGATGGTGATACAAGCAATCCTGTGAAAACAATCTCTAATAAAGTTAACAATAATATAAAACTTCCATTTGATGTTGGTAGTATTGCTCATAAATGATATAAAATATAGAAGACAAACATTGTTTATTATCACTTTACGAATACAAGCAAAAGGAATTCCCATTAATTCATTTTTATGGTTTTTTAATATGCCTTCCTCTATTAATACACATTGAAAGCTTCAAAACAACCACACCCGATACAACATTCAACTTTTTCATGCATTTATTTCACAATCGTAGGAACTTCCGAAACAACTCTCGAATGAATATTATTGACTTACACCTGTTTTTTCATCTCTTAATCTCAAACCATCCAAAGCTATGTGAACTGTTATCCTTTGCTTATGTTCACCAGCAGCTCTGATGGCCATTTTAAGATCAGAAAGAGCCTCTTGGCACATTCTGTCTCCCCTTGCTTCGGAAACTTCCAGTATTCCAATAAGTTTCGCTTTGAAACATTGCCCTTCTCCCCCAAACCTTGTGGTCTCATGCTTGTCTGAAAGATACAAATATTGGCTTATTTACCTTCATTTGATTATGTATATTCAGATCACTGAGAAATATGTTTGGAGAGAATCCACTTACACTTGAAGGGGCTAGTTTTCTTCCTCAAAGTTTGCATTTTTAATAATTTAGTCAATTTGAAAAAGCTAATTATTATCCAAATTTATAATACGAACCGAGACCGAAAAGATTGCATATTTATTTTCCTTGATATCCCTTTTTGAGTAATGGAAACGTAAACGTTTTGGAGTTACATCTTTTATTGATTAAATTGAGGTTCATTGAATATAACAACTCTACACAGGGGGTGAGATGTAACAGGGGGTTGTATTTTCTATCAATGCGCATGGTAGGAGGCGGCGGAGAAGAGATTTATTGATCTTTTTTCGAATCCAGAGAAAACTCAAGATTTGGATTTTGTAATTTTGAGGTTAGTGGTACAATAATAAAATACCAAAATAAACAAATAAAGGATAATGGCAAATTGATGTTTTTGGTGATGAGTGAAATAAAAAAGGCTTGAATTATTCCTACCATCATTTTCTTCCAATTTTTTTGCAACCATTTTCCATTACTGAATAAATTGTTGATGAGCGGTCTATTTACCATGAATTTTCAACCTTCAGGAAGTATTCATGAGATAACAGTTCATTTTATTAATAATTATTTTATTAATCTCGGGTGACAATAAAAATTCAAATTATGAATATCATTGTTGAAACATTATTTGGGCTGTTTCCATTATCTATGCGGTTTGTTGTTTCCGACGTTTCGGCAAGCAACAACAAACCGCATAGATAATGGAAACAGCCCAAATAATTAAGGAAAGAAATAACGGCATGCAGACAATTGAATATTTTTGAAATTCCGGAAAAAGTCACACACCGTGCAGGAATCGAACCTACGTCTCCCTACTTTCCGGGCATGGGGCCTTGACCACTGGGCTAACGATGCATATGATACTTTTCCCGGAATTCAATATCCTGAGGTTCACCTCATATGTTGGTGAGAGGGGGGATCCTAGTTGGGGAGCAATGATTCACCATCATTGGTAGGGAGACGTAGGTTCGATTCCTGCACGGTGTGTGACTTTTTCCGGAATTTCAAAAAAATATTCAATTGTCTGCATGCCGTTATTTCTTTCCTTAATTATATTTACAGACGTTAAACTATTCTCAAGCCCAAATAATGTTTCAACAAATATCCCATTATCAAGAATATCTCGATCATGAATATCATTGTTTCGAAGACTTTTTTACGGAATATTCCGATAAAGGGAATCATGATTTGTGAAAAATGATTAATTGATACCGAAAATATTCAATAATTCGAATTCTACCGCCTATTCAAAGGATATAGAAAATCCCATATTATTCTTTTGAAAAACGTATCACTTGATAGAATAGGTATTCTATTTAATTTCTTTGAAGGGGACATAATAAAATGTGTTAATAATAACTATTTATTTTATCTTTTATTGACTACGCTATATACATCTCCTCTTGAACTCTCTTTATAGTTTATATCCACAACAATAGTGAAATGTTGATGATAATATAATATGTACTACATTTTTTGCTACTAAATATAAACCAAAGTTAAGTTTTTTCCATCTTCTTATCGCACATGTCTTTGAATGGAACGTTATCCAATTTGACTGTTTCTGGTCGTATTTTTGCTTCTGTAATGAAAAAAAATCAACTCAAAATTTTGCAATAAGTTCTTTATTTAATCTCACCGTATGTTCCAGGAGACACCTCAATTGCTTGAATGACAGAACTTTTCAACTCTTTTTTGACCTCTTCAGAAAATTTCAGCATCTGAAAGAGCAACTGAGGTATTTTGAATGGTGCTTTATAATATTTATATGTTGATAAAATGAAGCAATGGAAATTTCAGTTTAGGTGTTTGTAGTACCTCATTTATCTTATTACTATCACTAATGTTCTTATTTTTCTTATATTCTTCATTTATTCTTAGCCTTACTGTCTGTAAGGCAGCTAAATCTCCTTCAAATACCATTTTTCCTGCTTTATGGAGAGATTTGAACGATTTCAGGACCTAAATGAAAAGATAATTAAGATAACGCATAATTTTTCTTGAATCCAAAGAAAATAATACGTCCGAAATATACGTACCTGTCTTTTCATTTTTATCTGTTCTTCTATTTTTAAATTTTAATTTTTACAAAACAATATAACCTAAAATTAAATCATGAACCATAAAATGTAATGAAAAAAATTCATGTCTATGACTTCGAGATATAATTTTTGGTTATATTTTGAAAATATTTTCCATACTTTTCCCAGATCTCTGCTTTTCCTGAAAAAGTTGGATGGATTGTTTCTGTTATGTAGACAGGAAGGTGAAAATTAAATATCGAACTTAAAATGAATGTGAGGAGAATCTATCAGGGTTTGAAAAATATAAGGTATAAGTATTTATTTAGACCCTCTCTGAGAAAAATGGATACGAAACCGATATTTCTAGATATTCGTCGAGTAGTTCATCTAAAACAGTTGACCCAAATGAAATAAATTTGTTCAATAAGTTATCTGCCGACTGGTGGAATGAAAATGGTAAATTCAAACCCTTGCATTCCTTTAATAAAGTTAGAGTACCTTTCATACGAGAGGGTCTTGTACAGAATGGAGCTGTTAAGAATGAATTGATCAATACATCAAAGGTACTGCAGGACCTAAGGATACTCGACGTAGGATGTGGTGGTAAAAAAGTTTGCTTCACAGTTGAATAATTGTACTTGGGAATATACGTTTTAGGGGGATTATTATCAGTACCTTTGTCGAAGTTGGGGGCAAATGTTACTGGTTTGGATGCAGATTCTCAAGCAATAGATATTGCCAAAGAACACGCTTTGAAAAATAATCTAGAAAATGTGTCTTACGTAGATTCGTGTATTGAAGATCATGTGATAGATAACGAAGAGAAATATGATGCTGTGATAGCTTCTGAAATCCTAGAACATGTATCGAATAGGGAAAGTTTTCTGAAGATTTGCGTGCAGTGCTTGAAGCCAGGGGGAAGTATATTCGTAACAACACTCAATAGGACACTTTTGGCTGATATTTTAGCCATTAGAGTAGCCGAGTGCATTAATATAGTTCCCAAAGGTACACATCAGATTGAGAAATTCACGGAGCCTCATGAAGTGCAGAGGATGCTGGAAAAATGTAAATAATTTTCTCAATTTTAACTGATTGTGTTTATAAAATTGAAAATATCCTTAATATTTCAGCTAAGTGTCAAACGGTAATGGTCCATGGCTTCATGTACGTATTTTTCACAAATACTTGGTCGTTCACTTCTGATACTTCAATAAATTATGGTCTTTGTGCTTTGAAAATAGAGTGAACTGTATATTGAAATAATAATAAAGTTACTGTAATATATGAAATTTTATTAAAAAGTTTTCAACATTTTTTTCTTTTATTCACTTATTTAAAGCATCTGATATAATTCTTTTCAGGTTCTTAGCAAATAAATCACTAGAAAATGAATTGTATAATATACGGAAACCATTTTGGCCCATTTCTTCGAAATTATTGTCATAAATCATTTTGAACATATATTCAGCTAAACTTTGTGGATTCGGTTCGCACAAATACCCATTTTTACCGTGGCTTATTGTTTCTTTCGGGCCCCCACTGTTGCAAGCTATAACTGGTTTTTTCGCCATCATTGCTTCGAGAGGCACAATCCCAAAATGTTCATTCACTGGTGTGTATAACAAGCATTTGCATGAAAGTAAAAGCTGCACCTTCTTGCTTTCCGAAGGTGATTTGAAAAAAATTACGTTTTCCTTCAGTTTCAACTTGAGGGTCAGCTCCTGAAGTTTATCGAAATATACCTTGTTGATGTCTGATTTAGGATCGAATCCTCCCACCATAACAAGATAAACTTTTCTCCACATAGAATCGTCAATCATGAATCTCAAACTGCTCATAGCTTCAATAGCCAACTCTAGCTTTTTAGCTGGATGAAATCGATTGATTGATATGAATACAGTTGAATCCTTTGGTATCCCTAAAATGCCATCTTCAACTTTTTGAGATTCAGACGAATCCAAAAGTTTTATGACGGAAGAGGATATCGTAGGATATAAGACTTTAACTTGTTTGTCAATATCAGGAAAAGTCTCTTTAAAAACTGACGCCGTATATTTACTATTCACCAATGTTATATCGGAAGTCTTTGTTGCTTTGTATTCCATCCAATCTATCGGAGTTCTATAAATTTTTTTCAAAGTACTTTCCCTAGTGGTAGCTAACAAATCTGGATGATGACAGTAGTACAAGACTTTCTTATTAAATAGTTTCAGAAATGGAATTGCTATCGGAATGAGATCAACTATGTGAAAATCCACTTCATATTCTTTTCGGTAAAATATGAGGTACGTCAACACCAAATAAATCATTTTTATATAAGCGCACAAGGCTCGACATCTCCCAAATATGCTTCTTGGTATCCAATCCCCAAAAATATGGATTTTATAACGTTCGTCTTTCAATTCATCGAAACAATGATCTGAATCGAAGTGATTAACTAGAAACATAATTTCGTTTTCATCAACGAGTGCATCTGCCATATCTATTATCAGTCTTTCAGCCCCTCCTATCCCCAAATCAGGATGAATAAAGGCTATTCTGGTACGCTTCTTGGTCTCCATTCTCAATTTTTTTGTTATCACATAACTATTCTCGAAAATATGAAAATTAGATTCCGAACTTTGAAAATTGCAGACGTCAAAACAGAAATAAAGGTTATAACCAATAACCACAGAACATCTCATAAACAAATCAGTAGTTCAAAGCGTTTGACAGAAGAATAGTGCTCTCTGTGATCATAACTGGATTTTCAGGTTAGTTGAAATTGAAAAGCCGCTTCAATTTTTTGCTCATATCAATATTTATTATGGTTTCGTCGGGAATTTAATCTTCGAAAATTAACAAATATGTCCGAGAACAAAAACAACGAAGTGAATGATACTATTTGCAAAATGGTCAATTATCTGAGAGCCTCAGTGAACACCTTGGAGGACGTTGTAACGCAGCCTCCTAATACAGAATCAGTTCCCAATATTGATAAAACACCGTTAAAGAGGCCTGCATCCAACATGACGAACGACCAGGAAGTGGTGACCCCCAAAAAATTCAGAGGGGATCTGAAAATGGATTTTGAATATCTTGGTTCCCCGAGAGAAATGAGAAGGCTTCGTTCTGACGTTTTGGAAGCTAGGAATACAATTCTGAATTTAGAAAACAGGATAAGTCAAATGCATAATGTCCGAAAGGAGATGCAGGTAATATTCGACAATGAAAATGGAACTTTGAAGAAACAGCAAGAAGTGGATAGAAGAACGATCTTAGAATTGGAGAGTAAATTACAGCAGGTCCGCAGGAAGGAGCAAGAATTAAAACAAGAACTTCTGACTGTAATAGAATTATACATCTTGTTTTAGAGATCACATTATCATATATAATTTGTTGTAGATGAAATCCAAGTATGATAACTTGAAAATTCAAACTGATCAAAAAATGGAAGCGATGGAAAAGAAGGTTTGTGATGTGACCTCCGAATTCAAGGCGAATGAAGGTCAGGAGTATTCTGAAGTTGCTAGTCTTAAAAGACAAGTTTTGGAGTTGCAAGATCGTGCGAGATCTGCAGAAGAAGATGCTGATGTACACAGGAAACTCTATGTAGAACTAGGTTGAATTTCTCGAAATGAATAACGCAATTTGGTTCTACTTTTTATTTTTTTTTCAGAAAAAGGTTTGAGTGAAAAAAACTCGACAATGGCGGAGTTAGAACTGAAGAATGCAGAAATACGAAAACTGCAATTACAGTTGAAGGAATACGAGTATATTAAAGAAAATTACTTGGAGTACCAGGAACAGACAAAGGTGAGAACAGATTTGATTTTTATATTGATGATTTCAGAATAAATGTTGAATTCTTCTCTTTTCAGACTCAGGCTCGTAAATTATCGCAATATATAGACATGGAGAAGGAAACTCAAAAATTAAAAGAAGAAAATCAAAGAATTAAAGATGAAATAAGGAACAAATTGGTTTTAGAAGAAGAGGTTCATGATTTGAAGAGTAGACTCCTAAAATACAAAGAACAGGAGTCGAAATTTTCTTCAGTTCAGGTAAATATTCATTTTTTGGCTTATTTCTTTGAACACATAATTTTATGTTTTTAGATGCAACTGGTACAAACAGAGATGTATCTGAATGAATGGAAGGCCGTGGCGAGAGGAATTCTGGAAGAATCCGAAGCTAATGATATGGCCTTACCGCATTTATTGAGATCTACGGTCGAACATCTGCAACAGAAGGAATTGAACCTGACGGACGAAAAAGTAAATCTGCAGTCCCAGTTGAATACGGCTCTACACGTGAGTAAAACTTATTCTTTTGCTATTTCCAATATTTCCATACTCGAACTTGTAAGTTTATACATCTGTCAAATTTGAATCACAGAGCGGACAATATCACAGAAGAAGATAAAGTGTTCTTTTCTACTTTTATCGGTTCTTAACAAATTGAAGTGAAATGATTAGGAATAAACAAATTATAATCTTTATTTTCGTATGTTTCTTTATTTTTGTATTTTACTGGATATCTATGGATGGGGAAATTAAAATTATAGGAAGCGAGAGTGGCTAAGGAAGAATTAGCAAAGAACCAAAAACTGTTAACAAAGTTGAGTGGCACGGACGAGCAGAAGAAGAATCTCATTCACCGTATGCAGAAAAAATTGCTGTTGGTCAGCAGAGAAAGAGACAGCTACAGGTACGATTTCACAAAGATCACCAAGCAGAAATCGTGAATTCCCCTTCTTAACATTTTTACAGACTCCAACTGGATTCGTACGAGAGAGATTTGACGATGACCGTAAACACAACAGCTTTAGGCACCCAGGCGGCTTCTCAAGTACAGAGCCTGAAGGAACGCGTGGAAAATCTCGAGAAAATAGTCACAGAATACAGGGATTTGGTGGCGAAGTTGGAAAACGACATTCAGAACGCTGAGAACGACTCCAGTTCTGGTGAGTTCGATTTCTCATAACTTTACGTTTTGAAGTTACACGATTGTCTTTCAGATTTGCCCCCGATCAAACTGGAACAGTTATCCAGGCTCCAGAGCGACTTGGAGCATTTGAAGCAGGAAAATTCTCGTTTGAGAGAGAGAAAGGATCAGTTGGAAATCCAACTGGAAGAGTACATCGTGGGTAATGATACTCTGAGAGGGGGTAACGTGTACCACCTCGCCAACAATCCCTTGACGGAGTGCATAAATCAGAGGGAGGTTTTGATCGACAGATTGGAAGACGAGGTGAGTGAAAGGCTTTTTTAACGTAGACTACAAAAATTAGCTTTCTATTTAACGAGTTTTAGGAAATTTCGGAAATACTTACATGTAAATTTCAATAACAGTAATAATAGAACTTTATTTTGACTTCATTTCAAAGTTAGGGTCATATTTAACGGTAACAATTGATGGTAGCAGTAGTGGACCTAAATTTAATTTTAATTTAATTATTGTACTTTTGACATCTTGCTGAAGGCTCAAATTGACAATGTTGCTGGATTGGACACAGTATTTATAGTCCCACCACTGTCCGTTCATTCCCTCCGCTTGGGGTAGGTTTAACAGTGTTGAAGATGGCAGGAAATCATACGCTACGAACAATGGCAGTCTCCCCTTCCCTGTTCATTTTTTTTATCGAACAGAAAGACATGTACATCCTTGAAAGCGTTTTCCACAAATGCAGACTTCTCTATTCGCTTCAGTCGAAAACGCTGTTTGTGTTCTTTGATTCGTGTATGGATGCTGCTTTTAGTGGTGCCAATATAAACTTTCCCACAGCCTGAAGGTGTTCTAAAAGTACCAGCTTTAGAAGGTGGTCTTTTTGATCTTTGACACTTCTTTGAAATTGGAAAACATCTAAAAACAAAGAGATAGAAACTAGGACATGTCTCAAGGAGTGCCAAAGACCAAATTGATCCAGTTTCTTAAGCTGTTCACATTGGGACAGCATTCATGCTGTCAATTGAATCAAACGGAGAAGTTGGCAATCTCAAAATGGCTCACATTTAAGGCAATTTTCTGAATTTTGAGAAAAAAATTTTTCTCGGATCACGACCAAAGTAGTTGGATTCGCTTATTCGAGGGCGTAGATTAAGAATATGCAATAAGATATTTTCTATGAAATATACACTGCGCAAAAAAATTAACGGACATTCTGAAAATCTCAATTTTAATGAAAGTTAACCCTACATTGACTTTATAACTTATTTTTTATGTTCTCTCGGGAAGGTTTTGAACGAAACAAGACACATTAAATGGAAGAAAAATTCAGGATTTCACGGAATCTTATGTGAAAGAAGAGAAATGAACAATTTTCATAATACTGAAATGCTGATCAGTGATTTAATACTTGGTATTTCCACCCCTTGCGTTAATTACAGCTCGGCAACGACGGTTCATACTCGAAATGAGTGATCTTAAAATGTTCTGATCTAATCCTTCCCAGATTTCTCCGAGTTGGATTTCTAACTCATTAAGAGTAGCTGGATGATTTTCTGAACTTCTCAGCCTTCTATTGAGGTTGTCCCAAACCTGCTCAATCGGATTGAGATCTGGACTTCTTGCTGGCCATTCCATTCGAGAGACTTCAACCTCTTCAAGGTACTCCTGAACGATGCGCGCACGATGGGGTCTGGCATTATCGTCCATAAAAATGAAATTTTCACCAATGTATGGGGCAAATGGCACTACATGCTCTTCAAGAATGTTCCTTACATACTTATCAGCATTCATAGCTCAATTATCAACGACCACTAGGTCTGTGCGAGCAGTCAAAGATATTCCAACCCATACCGTAATCGATCCTCCCCCGAAACCAGTAGTATTCAGGAAATAGCACTGAGCATATCTTTCATGTGGACGTCTGTATACAAGGGAACGTCGATCACAATGGTGGAGGCAGAATCTAGACTCATCTGTGAAGACAACTCTTTCCCAATCGGCCTCTTCCCAATGGATATGCTCTCTCGCAAAATCCAAACGCGCCCTTCGATGGGCTGGGGTAAGAGCTGGGCCTCTTGCCGCGACACGAGGCCTTAAATCATATTCTCTGAGGCGATTTCTTATTGTCTGAGTGCTAATTTGCACCTCATGAGTTTGCTCAAGCTGATTTTGAAGGAAGCGAGCGGTTGCAAACCGTTGTCTCAACGAAGAAACTCTCAAGTAACGTTCTTGAATGGCAGTTGTTACCCGTGGTCTACCCTGTCCTGGTCTTCGGACATTCATACCTGTCTCCCTGAATCGCTGCAACATTCTGGACACACTTGTATGGGAAACTCCAAACCTTTCTGCAATTCTTGTGTATGTCCACCCTTCTTCTCGCAAAACTACCGCTTGGGCACATTCCTCTTGGGTCAAATTGCGTGTTTCGCGTTGCATAGCGATCGAGTGTAGAAAATCAAACGAAAGAAAAACTATTGATCACTAGAATTGATCGAGAACAACTGATTTTAGAATAGAGCCAATACATTCAAAATCTGATAATATCATCCTTTTTTATTCCTGCTGGAAGAAAACATCTGTATTAAAGAAAAACGTTGAAAGTGGATAACATATGCATGCATAATTCTGATAAAAATAATTATCATTGGGAACACCTTCAGTTGTAGAATAAATTTGAGATTTCCATAATGTGCGTTAATTTTTTTGCGCAGTGTAGTTTTCTAGTAATGACCTTAAAAAAATTCAAAAATTTTCGTAAATTTTCCACAAAAAGTAGAAAATTTCGTGAAGTATCAAACCTAGGAAGGAACTAATTACAGATTCCCAATCTACGACCTTGAATAATTGAATACAGCAACTTTGGTGGCTATCTGAGAAAATGATATTTCGGCAAAATTTCCATGTTGGAAAATTTTGAAAATGCACTCAATTTTGATCAGTCCAGAAAGTCAGATTGACTGAAAATATCAAAAAAATTTCCCCTTACAACAATTCCTCAGGCAAATACACGTTTTCTACATGAACAAAGCTAAATTTCCATTACGTGACTACAAGCACTAACCTCAAAAAAAATTTGACAGATACCTCAAAATTAAATGATTTCAATGATTGAATAATGATCAAAAATACAGGAAATACGTACTGAAAATGCTATCGAATGACTAAATAAAAAAATTATGGGAAACTGTCAGGTGAGAGTTTACAAAGTCGAAGAAACAAAGGCAAATAGTGGGATGGCATGACCTTCAAGAAATTAACCTAATGTTTGTGTCTTTATCGAAACGACTCCATTTTGTAAATATCCCAGCCTCCCAGAACCGTCTAATTTTAGGTGGACAGACTGAAACGTAAAATAAAGAACATGGAGGAAGGGATGGAGAGCAGCAGATTGGCCGACATCTCCATGTCGACCAGAGAAGTACAGCTGCTCAAGGAGGAGTTGAAAAGCAAGGAAGCGCAACACCTTCAGGTGAAGGAGCACTACAAGTCCTCCATACAGGAGTTTAGGGACGTGGTGTACATGTTGCTCGGTTATAAGATCGATAGAAACGCGAAGGCAATGTACAAATTGACCAACATGTACGCGGAGAGCGAAGACGATATTTTGTGTTTTCAGTTGAAAAAAGAGGGGGTTTTGCAATTGCTGGAAACGGCGTTCAGTTCGGGGTTGGGGGAGATGATCGATCTACATCTGAGGCAGCAAAATTCTCTACCGACCTTTCTTAGTAGCCTCACACTTAATTTATTCGCTTCTAGAACGTTGGTGACTGAACAAATCGAGTAGGTTCAGCTCATCGGGTAGATAGATATAATGTTTATTTTGTATGATAATAATTGGAGAATAAATTAACAAAACTACGTTTGCTGGATTTCAGATTTCTCATTCCGTTAGTGTTAACAAGTTAATTTGTAAATTATAGAATTTTTTATGATACATTTTAGTGATTAAAGTATTTTCGGGGTGATCCTTTGAACAATTGTTCATAATAAACTCAAATTCCAAACTTTTGCCTTCTCATTATTTCCTTATGTGAAAGTTTGTTGTTCTCCAAATGAAATTATGCACATACAAGATGAAGCGTAATCATTGGATAATCATAGCGGAAGTCTCAAGGTTTTTTTCCATTTCAAAAAAGGCGTAAACTCAAAAACCTTGATACTTTTACTCAACATAACTTTCTGAACAGTGCCTCACCCTGTATGTGCACATGTTACAGATGCAGACACTGCAATATGCGATCTGTGAGTGTCTAATGGAATATTTCGATATGTAACCTAAAAAATTGACATTTTGAGGTTAACTAGACGTAGGTAGTTGACATGTACAGTTGATGAAGTTTGAATTGATGTATTGACATTGTATCTTAATGACATTAGATTTAAAGTATTCCACTAACGTCGATTGATTTCAATTCCATCTTAAACCACATACAGTCCCTGCTAAAACATCCTTTAGATAACAACGTAAGTAGCACTTTGAAGAGGTCAAACTTGATTTGAAATGATACATTTTTTATTTTTCAGGGGGTTATTACTGAAGTCTTCGTTGAATTCCAAGAAAATTGATGGTTTTTTATTGTCTCTGAGAATTGCATTTTTATTTTCAAGATTTATCTATTTTTGTTTATGTTCATTAAAAGTTGAAAACAGTTTATTTCTTTATTTCTGATTTAGAACAATATTTTTATAGTTTGGAGCTGGGAAAATGATGGAAGCTCTAACCTGAGGTAAGGACTTTTGTGAGATTGTTCAAATTCTTAGCCAGCGCGGTCACCCATTCAGTTATTGAATCCGCCCAATCCTGCTTAGTTCCCAGATAAAAACAATCCACCGATCTTCTAATGGCACGATGCTAATGAAAAATTTCAGACGAAATGAACGATTAGTTGGACTTTTTTTTTATCATCTTTTTATTTGGTATTGTAGAGCTTAATAACAACTTTAACCCTTCTGGATATGTGATTTTGAAATATTGGGAAGGTCAAATTTCAAAAATTAATCACTCTGAAACCGTTATTAGATCGATATTGCTCATTAACGAGGCATTGAGACTTCAAAAGCGCACTGGGATTTTTAAGACTCTTAGATCTTCTAGATCTATCTACAGACGGAGGGAGAGAAATTAATTCCAAATTTGGAGTACCTATTCCTGTCTTTTAGCCCGCAAATTCCACCTAACACTTCGCCTAGAACTCCATCTTTAGGGGTTTCTCGGTTGGAGGTTGTAACCCGACGATTGACCGCTCCGAACTGGGGATATTACTGGATCTATCGCCGCAGCCCCACCGCTGGCGTGACCGGCCAGTTAACCCCTCCGCTTCGGACCGTTTTAGTTTCAGCATTGCAGATCGCTGGCAACCACGCACTGCGAACAATGGGAGGCTCCTCTTGCCTGTTCATGCTGTTTTTGAGCTTGTTGATTTCGATGGCCAACATATTCCATGTTTGATACAGTCGACAACACTCCCGTGTTATTTGATCCGTGCATGAAGGCTCCTTTATGTAGTCCCGATGTAGACTTTCCCGAAGTTGAAAGGAACTAAATTTGAACACGAATTCTTCAAGTTTAAGACTTTTTTAAAAATAAAATCCGCTAATTTCGGCAAAATGCAAACACAATAATTTGGGAATGGAATCTCATTGTTGGAAAAGAAATCAGATATAATTTTTAAAATATATTTTACTCAAAGCATTACATCATAACTTATCGTCAAAGTTTAAATTACAGCTTAATAAATCATAGGAATTCTCAGTAACAAACGCATCGCCTAAAGAACAAGAGATACGTTAAATTAAAACAAATGGACTAGAAATAACACTTGTAGCTTTCTCTACTGTGCCTCGCATTCTTGCATTGAATCGTCACCTGCTGTTGGTCGATACAAAGAAGTGTTTTTAACTTAAGACTTAAGTGATTGTGTCAAGGTCACGAATACCAACCGAAAACTGCTAAATCAGTCCCAAAGTTGAATGAACCTAAGCGTAGGAAAAATATTGCAACATTCAGTTCAAAAAATACTCTACGACCAGATTGAGCAAGGAAAACTTTAAAACTTAGTCAAATTACTCTCGGAAAGTTACAATCTTAGTAAAATTCCCTAAATGCAATATTTACAAAATAATTCAAGGCACTAAGATCCTCACCATCCAGCGATTTAAGGCACAAATCGATTTCGAAAATTATTTCCACTCTAAAACTCGTATATACAGGGTTGGTCTCATCAAACCGAACAACTCCTACTCATGCCAAGCACGTAAAAGTCTTCAAAGAGACGTTTTCCAGTTATAAAATCGGATCACAATATTTTCAGGTTGGCGACACTGCTTCACCGGAAATGAATGTCAAAATATGACATTTGACACTTGTTTCATGAGTTTTTAGTTTTGAAAAACACTCATAGAGACTTTATAAAGGTTTAAACAGTTTTGTCTGCGTCAAAAAGTTCTCAAGATATTTGTATTAACAGAAGTTCAGCTGGAGATAAAAATGCTCCAAAAAACGCCTTCAAAGAGAACCGTTTTCAAATTTGAAAATTGGATCACAATATTTTAAGGTTTGCGACACTGCTTCACCGGAAATGAATGTCAAAGTATGACATTTGACACTTGTTCCATGAGCTTATAGTTTTGAAAAACACTCATAGAGACTTTACAAAGGTTTTAACAGTTTTATCTGCGTCATAAAGTTCTCAAGATATTTGTGTTAACAGAAGTTCAGCGGGAGATAAAAATGCTCCAAAAAACGCCTTCAAAGAGAACGTTTTCAAATTTGAAAATTGGATCACAATGTTTTAACGTTTGCGACACTGCTTCACCGGAAGTGAATGTCAAAATATGACATTTGACACTTGTTTAATGAGTTTTTAGTTTTGAAAAACACTCCTAAAGACTTTACAAAGGTTTTGACGGTTTTGTCTGCGTCATAAAGTTCTCAAGATATTTCTATTAACAGAATTTCAGCAGGAGATAAAAAAAAATTCATTGAAACATTTTTATATACTCTCTTCAACACTTCCTGCACCAAAAACCACTGAGACTCGACCAGGAACCGACATTTCAGAACTCAACGAAGTGTCGAATGTCATATTTGACATTCTGTCATACCGGAAGTGCTACCAACCTGAAAATGAACTTGGGAACTCCTGAATATCACCAGATCACTCTGAAACGCACAAAGAGAGTCCAACATGGTTAAAATTGCCTAAATTGTCACATAAAGTCTCGGTTATGTTGATTCGCTGTCACACAACCCTAAACGCAGAAAAAAATTAAAAAACGTTCACTAGCGGATTTAATTCCGAAAAATCCATAAATATAAACACAGCTGTCCAACATCCTACAATAATTCTCAGTCTCTTTAAAAAAATTAGCTAAACTCCTCGTCGCAAACCCGACCTATCTGTTGTCCTCGAAATTTATCACTTTTCGAATACGATCGATCCTACTTTCCGGTTTTTGCACTGTGGGGGCACTATTTTTGGTCACCGAGTCCCCCCCGTTGCTGTCTCTATCCTTTAGGGCCGACTCCCTGGAAAAAGGGTTGTAGTCTTGAGGGGCCACGTAGCCCTGAGGCTTCAGGTTCTTCGCCTTGGCTCTGTTGAACTCGCTCATGATCTCTTCGACCGATTTTCCCTTGACCACGGCGTAGGAGTGGCGTCTGGCGATGCGGAGCATCTTTTCGCTGGTTCCGCTGCCTTCCAGCTTGATGTTGGAAGAGACGATGATCCTCCTGGTCACCCTGGCCAGCACGGAGGCGAACACTTTGAACTGGGGATGGGCGGTGGTCACGTTCTGCAACTTCAAGGTCTCGTACACGGCCCACTGCAACTTCTGGAACAAAACAACGATTTGAAGAGAGAGTTTTCGCATTTTGGACCCAAAAATATGCTGCAAGGCTCAACAGACCGACGAAAAAGAAAAAAACGTTACCGGTTGTAACATTCCAAGTTTGTAAATCCTAGGAACATTATTAAAAAAAAAGGAGGCAACCCTGCCCTGAAGAGCTGAGGGTAGAATTACGTTAAAGGGGGTTTTATACTTATATTTTTGACTTGTGATGTGATCGTCTAGATTGGTAGAACTCTATGTTATGTCGTAGTAATTCAGATTCGTAATAACTCAGATTAGTGAAATATAGGATGGGAAATAATGAGGTAAAATAGATAAATAATACACTAGATTGTACATAAATATGGAACAAGGGCCTTTATTCGTCCAGCACCATAGTTCGAGGAACCATAGCCATATGAAGGGATAAAAAACGAACCAAATCCAATTCCTCATTGGATTTGAAAGCAAAAACCCTTTTGGCATTACAGAATACAGATGATATGTTTACAATCCATAGAACAATTATTAATAAGACGAGCACTGGAGATATGTACAATATGGAGCTTCCTATACTCCGGTAAGTTTATTACTGGCACAATTGTGATAAAAAGCAGAATCCAATACATCCAAAGTTATCCAAAGGTTATAGGCTTATAGAGTGTGTCACCTGATTATAAATGAAATTCATAAGCAGTATCCTTGTAGTTCCTAGTGTAAGAATCCTTCCTTCCAAGTGTTATGTGTGAGATCCTAGCAGTCGCGTTGGTTTGGAAGTGACGATAAACTCCCTATATTTCCTGATAACTGATGAACGATGGCACCTTCAAAGCACTCCTTGCTTATCGGGTACGCCAAGGGCCCGAAGACGAGGCTTGGTTTACTGAGGACGTTCGTCTATAGAACTCTCAGAGGAAGTCTCGAGTATAGAATCACAATCATCTGCAGAAATAGTCTGGTACTCAGACGGTTCTAAGACAGATGAAGGAACAGGAGCGGGAATACATGGAGTGAGGCCAAGAAGGGATTACATAATACCTCTCGGCAAACACGCCACGATATTTCAAGCTGAAACACATGCCATTAGGACATGCATACAGAAGAACCTGGAAAGTGGCTACCAAAGAAAACACATCCACATTCTCTCTGACAGCCAGAGCGCCATCAAAGCTCTCAACTCGACACAGATAAAGTCTAGACTCGTCTGGAAATGCCTCCAGGACCTTCTGGAGCTGGCTAAACACAACAAGGTCACTCTGATGTGGGTGCCAGGTCACAGGGGAATAGCGGGCAACGAAAAAGCAGACCAGTTAGCAAGACAAGCATCTGAAACACCATTCACAGGGCCAGAACCTGTGCTTGGAATCAGCAAAAACCGATGCAGGACCCTGATTGAGGAGTGGATAAAACAAAGACACCGACAACACTGGGAACAAACGGGCAAACACA
Source organism: Adalia decempunctata (assembly GCA_951802165.1). Taxonomy (NCBI): domain Eukaryota; kingdom Metazoa; phylum Arthropoda; class Insecta; order Coleoptera; family Coccinellidae; genus Adalia; species Adalia decempunctata. The sequence continues at coordinate 1,161,871 of OX637705.1, forward strand.
CAGCAAAGCCATGGTAGGACGCACAAGCCAAACCTTGACAGCTGACTTTTTGAATCTAAACAGAACAAAGGCACGTATAATAGTAGGTCTACTGACGGGACACTGCGGCCTTAGAAAACATCTTAACACCATATAATACTTGGAGAACCCGTGGATTGCAGACTCTGCGGTGAAGAGGAAGAAACAGCCTCTCACATAATTTTTGAATGCGACGCCCTGGGAAGAAGGCGCCACAGAATCTTCGAAGAAATCGAAACGGAAATGAATCCGAAAAACCTCATAAAAAAGCTACTGAACCTGATAAAGGACACAATTCTATTCTCGTGAGGAACCACTGACGAAAGAGTGATACAATAGACCCAAGCTGGTCGCAGTGTCACAGGGAGGCCAAGCGCTAACCCGCTCTCTTGTTTGTCAGCTTATCAATCAATCAATCAAGTCTCACTGGCCACTGTTGTGGGGGATGTTTTCCTTGACACAGACGATATAAACAGTTTATCCTAGGCCTCCAAACCAGTGATTATTGTACGTAAAATATTACCCTAAAAGCAACAACTCCAAATGCCTAAACCATAATGTCGAGTGAATAGTTAAATGTGCAGTAGGCCTTACGAACAGTGTAAGAATATTCCAAATGGGTTGGTAGCAGAACAGAGTTCCACAATATTCAATAGAAATGCAATAATAAAATAGAACAAGCTTACATGAGATTAAATCCTGTGAAATGAAACAGAGTTATTTAAATGGGGACAGTGTACATACCAGATAACAAAGAAGCGTCTTTAAAATATACTAAAATGGCGGATTCCTAGAAGAGGAACCCCATTTCAAAGGAACACTATTGTGAACCAGAATGAAAGTGAAAACAGACAGCAGCCGAGTGAAAGTGAAGCAAAAAAGAGCCCTTCCATTCGTTGTCGTTTCGGAGGTTAGTTTTTCTTCCACAGAATCGTATTTCTTCGATGGTCACAGAAGAACAAGTTTACTTCATGGTGGATCTTCGATATGAATAAAATCTCCTATTTATAAAGATGCGAGTTGCCTAAAGTATTGCTTGAAGTCGTACTAATATTCATCATTCATAGAATTATAAAATAATATCACTCGACACTATGGTATAGGCATTTGGAGTTGTTGCTTTTAGTATAATATTTTACGTACAATAATCACTGGTTTGGAGGCCTATGATAAACTGTTTATATCGTCTGTGCCAAGGAAAACATCCCCCACAACAGTGGCCAGTGAGACTTCCTCTGAGAGTTCTATAGACGAACGTCCTCAGTAAACCAAGCCTCGTCTTCGGGCCCTTGGCATACCCGATAAGCAAGGAGTGCTTTGAAGATGCCATCGTTCATCAGTTAACAGGAAATATAAGTAGTTTATAGACACTTCCAAATGAACGCGACTGCTAGGATCTCACACATAACACTTGGAAGGAAGGATTCTCACACTAGGAACTACAAGGATACTGCTTATGAATTTCATTAATAATCAGGTGACACACCCTATATGCCTATAACCTTTGGATAACTTTGGATGTATTGGATTCTGCTTTTTATCACAATTGTGCCAGTAATAACCTTACCGGAATATAGGAAGCTCCATATTATACATATCACCAGTGCTCGTCTTATTAATAATTGTTCTTTGGATTGTAAACATATCATCTGTTTCAAATCCAATGAGGAATTGGATTTGGTTCGTTTTTATCCCTTCATATGGCTATGGTTCCTCGAACTATGGTGCTGGACGAATTAAGGCTCTTGTTCCATCTTTATGTCCATTTAGTGTATTATTTATGTTAGCTATGTGAATTTTGAACCCCCTATGAATTGATATAAAAATAAGCTGAGACCATATCTATCGAATCGTAGTAGGCCTAATGTCAAACACTCTGTGATCTGAAGCGATGGCTTTTCGATGATCCTTTTTTACTATCTCTCTCTAACAGCACTACGCGCTCCAGACAGACGCGTGTTAGTAAACAACAACATAACCTGCCATTTTGTATTCCATGACGGATCGTACTATTTCTGTACGAATAAAAGCCCACTGTTAATAAACGACACGTTAAACCACCACGAGTGTTATTATCTTACATTTATCTATTTAACCTCATTATTTCCCATCCTATATTTCACTAATCTGAGTTATTACGAATCTGAATTACTACGACATAACATAGAATTCTACCAATCTAGACGATCACATCTCAAGCCAAAAATATAAGTATAAAACCCCCTTCAACTTAATTCTACCCTCAGCTCTTCAGAGCAGGGTTGCCCCTTTTCTCTTTTTCATAATGTTCCTAGGATTTACAAACTTGGAATGTTACAACAGATCGACGAAAAAGAAAAAAACGTTACTGGTATTAACCATTTAACCCGATCTTACCTTCTTGTTGGCGGCGCTCATGTCGCTCATCGTCTGCGAGTTCAACAGGACGCTCTCGCTCTTGGTCCTGGTCAACGACGAGTCCGCCTTGGGGGCCCTGTCCGCGAAGCCGTACGACGACTGGCTCCTAAAGAACTTGGGCTGATTGGCCAAGTTCTCGTCCTCGTCCTCACGCTTCCTCTTCTTCTCGAACCCCTGCTGCTGGCTCTTGAACGGCGACTTCTTGCCGGGCGACGGGAAGAGAGACGTCCTGGCTTTGTTGGGGGAAGAGAACAGGGATCTCCTGGTACCCCGACTCGCCAGGTCCCTCTCGAAGGAGGAATTCAGACTGGACGTCGAATCTGAAAGAAGAAAAAAGGTACAATCTAGGTTTTCGTAGTGGATGTAAGTCTTCACTCACTGTTTAGAATGTTCCTGCTGAACTTGCTGTCTTTGTCGGGACTCTGGAAGAGGGCCCTCTTGGAGGCGGAAACGTTGGAAGAACCGGGTCCGGACATCAATTCTTTGAAGTCTCCAGAAAGTAAACGGAAGCGCATCCTCAGTTTTCTCTTGGCTGAACTGCTGGGCGTCCTGCCGTTCATGGGACTGGCGGGGGATTTCATGGGCGTTTTCCTGGGGCTCTTCTTCGGGCTGTTCTTCCTGTTCAGGAGCTCAAGTTTCCTGCGAAAATTACGCATTTTCGTAAAATTATACTTTTTTTTTAATTCATTGAAATTGATGAACCTCAAAACGTTTTTGACAGGTCGCTGGTTAGCGTTGAATAAGAGGAATTTTATGCATTTTAAGAGTTAATCAGTGAGTTATTCCGCTTGGAAATATCATAAAATAGCTTGAAGGAACACTGACAACACGGTGGGCCATCCATAACTTTCCACCCCGAATTTTGAGCTTTGAGATGGAATAACGAAAAAACGCTCGGACATGTCAAATTTTGTTGTAAGGGGGACATATAAGGGTGTTCAAATGAGTTTGATATCACTACCCCTCTAGCTGCAACCCCTAACAGCTATCATTGGGGAAAAGGGGTCGAGCAGCACCTTGTTAGAAAGGCAATTCAATTTCCTGCAGAGTGTATTTTTTTTCATCGCTTTATTATTATACAGAGTGACTGCATTTGGATCTTTGAGATGGAAAAAACGCTTTCGTTTAAATTGAAATAATTGCTGTAAGATTTTTTGACCCGTCCGAGCGTTTTTTCCATCTCATAGATCCAAATACGGCGTGTAAAAGTTATTGATGGAATACTGAGTCACTCTGTGTAATAATAAAGCGATGAAAAAAAAACACTTATGGCGGAAATTGAATTGCCTTTCCAACAAGGTGCTGCTCGACCCCGTTTCCCTATTCAAAAATGAGAGCTGTTTGGGCTTGCAGCTAGGGGGATAGTGATATCAAACTCATTTGAACACCCTTATTTGTCCCCCTTTCAACAAAATTCGACCTGTCCGAGCGTTTTTTTCGTCATTCCATCCCAAAGCTCAAAATTCGGGGTGGAAAGTTATGGATGGCTCACCCTGTATAATCAGAACTTTCAATATTGGGATAAGGAAAAGAATATTTATCAGAACACTACAACCTGTAACTTCTTGTACCATTCATATGATATAAAATCAAAATATTCATCACACAAACAGAAACTGAATATCTACGAAACAAATCTATCAAGTTTATTTACAATTTGGACTTCTTAACACCAACAGCTCAACTATATGTTGGTACGTTAACATTAAAAATAGAGAGACTGAAAAACTGGAACAGACAAAGATGGTTTGCAAAACAAAGAATAATTTATCGAGAACACAAGCTACTTTACCCGAAGTTAGAGAAGAGCATGATCACAACGTTAGAAGTAGAAATGATTTGAGAAAAAAATTTGCAAGAACATGTATCAGACAAAATTCTCCAAACTTCATAAAAACCCATGCCGAAGAGTTATCTAATAAGAAAAAGGAGAACACAACACAGTCTTCAAACTCTTCTAAATAAGTGGAACCTTTATTTTATTTATCTAGGTTTGACAATGCTTCGAGCTTTCGATGTTATCAATTCTATTCCTGTGGAAATAGAATGCAATGGAAACATCAAAAAAAAATGTGCAATGACCTTAAAGAGTTTCTTAAACTTCGGTAATATCTTTGTATATGAAGATCTAATGCCTATTTTTTATTTAATTTTTTTTCCTTTTACAAGGCTGATATAGGTTATTGTTGAGAGTTATTATTGCTTGTGAGAGATAAATGTAGGCTCTGCTACCAGCTTTTTTGGTGTTCAAAGAAACGGAAAAAATAAACAAATAAAAGAGCAAGTTGCACATAGTGGGCGTTCCAAAATAATTAAGAAAATCCCCTTAATTCCGACTTTGGCACACATTGATGGCTTTTTTTTTAATAAAAAAGCAATTAATTCAAGTCATTTTCAAGGTTTGATATTTCTCAGAGTAAGATTGACTGAAAATATAAAAAAAAGCTCCCATAAAACATTTTTTTAAGCAAATAAATACAAACTACAAACCGAGCTAAAATCCAATTGTTTGACCACCAGCACTAACCTCAAAATATATTTTACAAGTCTTTGGATTGCCTTATAGATGCATAGAATACCTGGTGTTGGCACCTTTTTGATTTTGTTCAAGATTTCCTTGTCGATCGAAAATCTATGACGGGGTCCTACTTTTCATTTCTCCCGAAATGGGTCGCGCTATTTTCCGTTGCCACAATTAGGCAATCCAAACCACGTGGCGCCCTGCCTCCAGATAACCTATAAATTTTCTGACAGGTCGCTGGCTTGCAGTATATATGAGGAATTTTATTATCTTATATACATTTCATGAGTGAACGAGTGAGTTTTTATGATTTCTAATATCAAAAAGTATCCTGAAGTATCACTGACGAAGAAAATTTCACTCAATCATATGATTACAACTTTTAGTATTGGGAGCCCGAAGAGATTGAAGAGAAAGTATTGGAGAAGGAATATTAATCAGAGCTCTGTCCCTGTAACTTCTTTATCCTTTTATATGATATAAATTTAAATATTCATCAGTTTTACATTTTACATGAACTGAATACTGCTTTTTTCAGTGTCTACGAAGACACATTCACTTTAGTTTCTTATCTTCGATATTGTCAAGTCTTGATGACTGCTGACCCAATTTCCTTTTGTTTCCTGATAAGTCACTTAATATGTGTATAATACACCAAGTTACACATACTGGCTGTTCCAAAATATTCAAGAAAATCCTCATAATTTGAACGACTTGCACATCCAACTTTGGCACACATTTATGGCATTTTTTATTGAAAATGCACTTAATTTAAATAATTTTCACTGGTATGATATTCCTAAGAGTAAGATTGACTAGAGATATCGAAAAAATTTCCACATAAAACAATTTTTCAAGCAAATAAACGGTTTTAATGTCTACATGAACAAAGCTAAACTTGGTTTGTTTGACCACCAGCTAACCTCAAAAAAATATTTGACAGGTCGTTGGATTCCCTAATAGCGCCAAGACCGCTAAATATTGCGGATTATTCCAGAACTAGGATCAGATCTACTATCTACAATTTTAGGCCACGATTTTTAGTTAGAAGTCGTTACACCAGAGTTTCTATGCATCTTTATTGCATTATATCCTCAACTTTTGACAGGCAGTTCATTTTGAATGTCATAAAATATTAAGGTTATGGTGAAATAGCGGGACCTGATGAAAAGTGTAATGAAATCTTGAAATTTCAGTACCAATCCCTGAGTTTCTTATACCTAATGAAAAAATAAAGTAAAAAAATAACCATTGACATAAACACAGAAGAGAATCATTTGGAAGCGAACCAGCCACAGAGTACCATCTTCAAAACGTCAATTGAGCAGGGATACCACCATCGAATAAATTAAACACCCAGAATTCTCACAGTAAAACCGAATAAGGGTATTTAATGAGTTTGCAATCTATAATTTCTACTCACTTGTAGTCGATCAGGATCTGTCTAGCTCTAGAGGCGGCGCTAGACGAACTGCTAGCCTGCAGACTGGCGCTAGAGAAAGTTATCCTGCGTTTGGCCAGATGGCTAAGCCTTCTACCTGGCGATTTGACAGCCCACATCGGTTTGACCCCCTTGCGTTTACTGGGGCTCAGGTATTGGGTCTCTACCGCGTTGCAGGTAGATTGGGTCTCTGCTCCTATGTACCTCTTGCCGTATTTATCGCATAAATGCTCGATTTCTTCCGACATTTTGCTCCTATTGTAGCTGTAAAAGGATAGACGTATTATACCAAGTTCTAACTTTACAAGAAAAAAAAAGTTATTTGAAAAAGAACAATAATTGAGTATTAAATATTGAAACTGGTATCGCATCATGAACTCATTGACCTGCATTCTCATTAAAGTGAACTCTTTCTTCCTTATTTTTACTGAAATTATAGGAAATTTAGAACATCTAAAAACTGCTATATTCTTGAATAAACTAATTAAGTCACCTTTTTTCTCTCCGAATATGATCAAATCATGTTAAAAGGACACTTAATCACAGACTTAAAGTAAACCCAAAGCAAACATTACTATTTTAATTTATTTTTTGGCTCTTCAAAGAGAAATCTATCCTCCATTCACAATTATAAAATCACAACTCTGGCCATGGTTTCGTTTTCAGGAATTGGTGCACCTGATAAAAAATCTGTGCGCGTACAGAGAATATCTTTAATGACAAAACGGCGTTGCCAGTTTCTTTGTTTACATCAAAGTAAAAGTATCAAAGATATTTTGACATGGGTACAAACGGCAAATTTGAATTGGACCAAAAATCGATTTATAAGCATGAATAAAGCAAAAGTAAGTACTAATCGCCTTTTTTACACTTGATAACGAAGTTTTTTTTAGGTATCTGGCCGTTTGGAAAGATTTCAAACGAAATTCCGGTCCCCCAGAAGTTTGGTTAGTTTCGGTATCGTTTTTGGTGCTCAAAATTTATTTGGAATGTGTAAATGGACAAAAAAGGCTTCCTTATACGATCTTTTCACGAAAGCGACCGGAAAATATGGTTCAGGTAGGATTTTCGAGGAATTATGAGGAAAGAACTTGCAGAATGAAATTGCACGATTTTCGTAAGTAAACGGGTTTTGGGTGGCCATCATCGGTCTCTAAATGATTATTGTTGATCGTTTTCACGTTTCAGAAAAAGAACCACTTCGTATAAGCCCATTTTGAAGAAATTTGTGTATGTAACATTCAACGGTAGGTATTTGCTCTTAATCGAAAGAATATATTATATCTAGTGCTACTTCTTTCAAAAGAGACACAAGCTTTTAATGCTGTAGGGGCCCTATAATGTGGAGGAGTTTGTGTCTTATTTTAAAACAGGTGAATGATAAATGTGAAGCATATGTTTGACCTGTTCCATATTATTTGTACAAACCTACTGTGGTTGTAATGTATGAATATTTTTTAAACTAATAAATTACTATACAGTCAGAATATTTTACTCCTTGTTCATAAGATCAAATAAATGAAATGTATATCTTCTACTCTTATTTTTATTAAGTTAGCTATTAAGGTTATGTTCCAAGAAAAAGTTCCTGTTGCATCAGAACTCCCTTCAACTATTTGGATTCCAGTAGAGGGAGATAATGTTCCATTATTCTTGATACAACAATTGATGTCAAGTCTTGAACTTTCAGTTCAAGAGGATAATAAACATTAAATCTTCACAGGCATGCATATGAAAATCTTGTGAAAGCAATGCAATTTTCTTCCATGGCGAAAAATAATATTATTCAACAGTGATCTCTTGTACTTATCATGCAAATAACTAGAAAAGGAATCCTTTCTATCAATTTATATAAACGTTAATTATTTTCGTCCATCACATCTTTTCCAATTCATTCATTTTCCGAATAAATTCACATTCTGAGAAATAGGCTAAGAATGTAGAAAGGGCAACATAGTGTTGACTTGGAACATAAAAATATTTTGAAAAACGTCATAACTTCGATACAGAGTGGAATGTGTCAAATTTCCAAGGCCAGAGTTGTGATTTTATAATTGTGAATGGAGTATACATCATATTGAAATTGAAATTACAGGAAATTTAGGACATCTAAAAACTGCTATATTCTTGAATTGCCTAATTCACTCAGATTTTCTTTCTTTAAATATGATCAAATTATATTAAGAAAAAATTATATACAGACTTAAAGTGAACCCATAGCAAACGTTGCTATTTTCATTTATCTTGACTCTTGAAAGAGAAATCAATATAGAAAATCACTTTCAAAGTTGCAATTGTGGAATCTAAATTACAAAACAAATGGATTGAAAAAACTGATAAAACTTGAATACTTACTGCAATCCATGATGCCTTGAGTATAGAATGTTCGGAAATTCCTTATCAATAGCCTCTTCAAACTTTCCTTCAATCAAAATGGAACTAGGGCCCCCAAACGACGAATTGTGACTTCCATTCAACGATGCCTTCTCTTTTTCATCACTCTGTTTTTTGGCTTCCTCCAAATTTTCTCTAGTCCAAAATAAATCCTTATTCTCTTCCAACTTTTTCAAGATATCGTCCAGTGTCAGTTTGGTAATGGTCATGTCGGGAGGTGGGGGCACACCGCTTATACTCCTTTGCACCCTTTTTATCAGCCTTTGGTCCAATTTGTGAACAAACCTTTCCTCCATTATCTTGGGGGAAGGTAAAGGCTTGGCCTTGCTGCTTTCGTCGTCCGAAAACAAGTCCGGACTGCCTATTTCGCTAAATTTCCTTTTGAGGCATTTGCTTGGGGTTTTGAACACTTCAGGTTCCCTTGAATTCTCCTTATTTTTCGTCGAATTTCTACGTGGGGGCAGCGCGATTTTGCTAGGTCCAGCTTGGTTTAAATCACAAACGCTCTTATTGGAATTCGTCAGAATTTTGTTCTCCATATTCTTCGATATTTCGTTTGAAGTTAACTCTCTTTTTTTTGGTATTTCTTCAATTTTCATCATTTTATTTTTATCACAGGAATTTGTTATTGATGGAGACAAATATATTTCAGCATTCCTATTTTCCAGAGTTGAGTCAACCACAATTTCATTTGGTTGCTCTTTTAGTGGAGTTTCAGAAATGGGTGTAGCATTTTTCATAAGAATTGGGTTCTCTCCAATGAAAACAGGAAGATCTTCTATGTTGAAAGACACATCTGTGATCGAAATTGAACTTTTTTCTATGGATTCTTGTGTATCTATGGTATTTATGGTGATGGGTATTTGTAAGGTATTTTCAATGTGAGGTATAGTTTCTTTTGTACCAACTGGAGCAGATTTCACTTCAGTTTCCTGTAATTCAACCGAATCTGCAAGTGCTATCACAGAAAAAGCTTTTTCCAATATAACATCAGACTGTTCTACCACAGAAGTTTGTCTACTAACCACAGAATCACCATTATCTTCTGCTTCATTGAGTTTGTTCTCTTCTTCAGCCAAGCCACTTTGTTCTAATACAACCGAGTTGTTAATACTTGCAGGTCTCTGTTTGTTGCCGAAAAATCCCAGAAAGAATGAATTGATCTTGTCGTCAGTGGACATGAATTCATTTGCAGAATTATTGAAACCTTTCTTGAACACTTGGTTCGATCTCTGCATAGGAACATTCTCATATCCGAAAAACGGTCCATCACTTGGATTGCTGCTAATGTTATCTTCTTCGTTCAGAAGCGATGAAACAGATTCAGTCTTGTTGTTCAAATCGTAGTAGATAGGTTCGGCGATTGGAATTATCAAAGAACAGGCGGAGCTTCCTGAATCTGATTGAAAACTGTTGAATTTGGTCGCAGTGCGTTGGTCGTTGTTGATGGAATTCACGAAAATGTTAGTTGATAAGTCTTCGTAGTTCAATTCGGTATAGTTTTCGTTTTCTGATGGTGCGTCGACTGTTTTATAGAGATCAGGACGTTCTAGCAGAGCATCTTCGCTGATGTAGATCGATTTGGGAAGAAGAGATTTCAGTATTTCTACAGACGAGTTGTTCAAACTTTCCGTCACAGAATCAGAGTTGGATTCTTGATCCAAGTTGTTAGAAACATATCCACTATCGTTATTCATTATCAAATAACTACCGGATTTTCCCGAGTTAAAGACAACATCCATAGTTTGTTTTCATTCAGATATCAGAGTTCTTAAGGTCAAATCACCAATCCAAAACAACATTTATCAAAACTGTACTCACAATTTACATCGATGTTTATCTCAGTCTCAATACTCACTGCATTCGAATCAGCATCTTGTCGTAATCTTCAAACATTTTTGGAAATAATGGAAGAACGGCGTGAGAGTTCAACGTACTTTTTCAGCAATGTGAAAAGTGTAAAGCCACACAAACAGGTGGCAACGAAATACAGGATCCACGCAAATTTGTTTATCACTTCTCAATGTCGTAAAATAACCAGAAATTGGAAAGTTGAATAATATTATAATAAGCGCGCTAATAAAATTTTGTTTTCACAGCTAGGTCAAAAACGTTACACACATACGTTTGACGTGACGTCTGATTTATCCAAAGTGCTGTATATTCCATCACAGAATGCAATTTATTCTTTTCTATGCTTCATTTGAATTCCAAATGAGAAAACGGAAAAAAAGAATTGAGAGAATGATAAATTTATTTTAAATTATGATCAAATTATGCTTCCTCAACTCAGAATTCTATATTAAAATGGTCAATCAATTAGAAATTTTGCATTCGACGCTATCAATCGCATAGCCGTCACTATTATCGTCAGATGTCTGTGTTATCGTAACTATACCAGTGGCGTAGTGACCAAACAGTTTTTTAATTTTCAAAAATTTTTATTTTTGTATTGCAGAAGTTCGTCAATAATGATTTTCTCCAATATGTTGAAATTTGCATTTTGTAGTAGGTTTTCATTTGAATATGTATTTCAACATTGTTTTAACAAAATTCTATATTTTACAAGTACATTGTAATTTTCTTACACCTCATGTTTTTTTCCTATATCTTGGAAAACTATTTTTCATTTTTGCCCGAGTATTCCTCGGAATTTGAGCATTCATAGAAAGTCGTGGACTGTAAACTGTTCTTGGGACGAAAGCGAAGTTTTGTGAAAGAGTGTGATAAAACTTCACTTCCTTGGAATTTCATTTATGTTTCATCCAAAAATCCAAACCGTTCTACGCCCCTGGACATGAAAATAAAACTCTTTGCCTAAACGTCACATTTGACGTTACTGTCACATGAAATGAAATTTCAAATTTTGACATTGGGTTGAAATTGTATGAAAAAATCCAATTTCCATTTGGAAAAACCAATTTTTTTATGAATAAGAACGTTCATATGAGAAATAATCTATCCAATTACCCAAAAAATTTGATCCCATATATCCGAATAAAGATGAACCTGAATGTTAGACAAGTTAATTAATTTTTTAAGCACAAGAAGGTATGATTTAGAAATCTACTCTGTGCGTAATAGATATCTCAATAAATCATAATAATCAGTCTATTTCAAAAAGTGATGAATTAGATGAATATTTATTAGGCTTATTTATGTATTGTGTTCGTTGTGGACCAATGGACTGACTTTGTCCTATTTATTACAGGATAATTTTGATGAAAATTGAATCATGTCTGCCAATAATCCACTGGAAGTCGTTCCTGAAGGAGTGAATCCAGAAAATAACGCAATAGGAAACGCCCCACTCATCGACATTAGAATAAGAAACAATCAACAAAGCCCTATATTTCACATAAGAGACAGATTGTTCCACACGTTATTCTTCAGAGCATCCATAGCTTACGCTTCTGCATTTCCACCAAACTTCAGACGTTTTATCGAATTTTTTATCTTGTTGCAAGCACTGTCTTCTTTTTTTATACTGATATATATACACATAGCGTTCTCTAGAACTTCTTCATGTCTACATAATGTAAGGGACGTCTGGCCCAGGGACGGTATATTGAGGGTGGAAATCATGACAAATCCCTCCCCGGATTATAATATTGAACACAGTTACGCCAGGGAACAAAAGCTGAAGCAAGGCAAGGCTGACGAGGTTCCCAGTGTTTTGGGACTGTTGACAATTGATAATTTTATCAATCTTGAACCTTCGACCGCCGAAGAAGTTTCCCAAGAGACCGAACCACTGGACCAGTCCCTACTGGGTGAGTAAACCTCAAATAGACCACAAAAGTAGCTTTGATAAAGGGAATAACGTTATTGGGCATTCTAATGACCTGTCAAAACAAATTCTCAATATGGCGGCTGAGGGCAAACCATAGAACTCATAGTACATGTACTATAAGTTCTATGGGGCGAACAATACGTTGGTGTTTATGTTGCATCTTAAAAAGTCTATCAACAACAACAATAACAAATACACACAACTAATTTATTCACCAGGTTCCTTATGACGTGTTATGACACTTCAGAAAGTTGTTTGCCCCATAGACAACTTGTTGTCTATGGTTTGCCCTCAGCAGACGCCATTTTAGGTCACGTGATTTAGAATGCCTAATAGTTGTTGCGGTATTCATAGTAACCTATAATTTGATCGGTAAAAGTCATTTCTTTCTAAAACAAATCTTGAACGATCAACTGGTTTGAATCAAACTGTAGTTATAGATATTTCATGAGTATTTGGATTTTGAAATGTTTCTAAAGGACGAGTGGTCATTTAGAACATTTTCTAAATTTTAATGTAGGTACATGAAGAATAAAGAATTAATTTAAAACTTCATTTAAATAGTCAATTGATAGATGCAAAGAAAACCTCATGTTGGCACTTATTAGATCTTTTATAAGACTTTCTCTGCAGCAGAAAATCCTAGTATTTGCCCTGCTTTCCATATATCTCGAAAGGGGTCGCCCTGATCTTCCATAACCACAATCTTATATGTCATTCAAAATCTCAGACCATAGAACGTCTGATGTTTTGATGGAATTTTTGACATATACTTCCTAAACACAACAAAGACATCTGTCATCCTTCTAAAACATAACATAACCTATTTCACGCAAAAAATAGCTCCATGACCTCGAAATATTGCGGATAATTTCGGAACTAGGACCTAATACTACCATCTAGAGTGCCGATTTGATCCACAATTTTGGTCTTGATTTTTATTAAGGAGTCGTTACATCTATGCATCTCTGTTTACTACGACTTATTCAATTCCTTTCATAGTTAATCCTGTTTGGGGACTAATTTTTTTCCTGTCTAGGATTCCACAATGTTAACCAATATCCAGCTGTAAGAAAAAAAGGACCACAGGTTAACGTTACAAAAGTATCGTCTAGCATTTGGGACAGATTGGACGAAGCCACGAATTTCTTTTTCCCCAGCAGTACTCAGCATGTTTCCGAATATGCAAACCTATCAGGCTCTCAAAGTGATCGGAAAAGTGACCAGTTTGAAAGTTCCGACAGAGACAAGGATAAAGAGGAATTTGAAGATATGGGTAACGTCTTTATCGTAAAGTTAGGGGAACAATTTGGTTCGAAATAATCAATTTTTTTTTAGTTTGGCCTGACGATCATTACATAGTTGAGTACTCGATGGAGTACGGGTTCTTGAGGCTGAACCCGTCGACTAGGGCCAGATTGGGCATTCCGGTTTTGATAGTTACTTTGGATCCGAACAAGGATCAGTGTTTCGGGGATCCGTTCAGTAAGATGATACTGAGGGAGTTTCTGGGGTACGATGACGTTCTGATGGCGTCGATCAAGGCTCTGGCCGAGCAGGAGAACAACAAGGGCTACATGAGGTAGGTCATTTGTACCACCTTCTGTTAATACGAGGGATTTGAAAATATGGTCATCAGAAATGCAATATAACAGATTTTCTTTTTTTCAATACTTGAAGGATCTTTTTTTTTCTATACTTGAAGGATCTTTTTTTTTCTTCAGAAATGTGGTCACTGGGGAACACTACCGGTTCGTCAACATGTGGATGGCAAGGAGTGCCTACTTCGCAGCTTTCTTCATTATGATTATTTTCGTAAGTATCCTTTCAGATTTCTTTTTCTCTCTTCTTCGATCTGTCTAATTGGATGTTAATTATCTTGTTTATTTCTTTCTTATTCTCTTCCTGGATTTTTGAGAAGATTACATACCAAAAATGCAATGAAATGCTCGTTTTCCAAAAGAAAATAAGTAATTTTGATATGATACACTCCTGCAGAGTAATCACTCACTTTTGAAATCACCCTGTATTTTTTTTGGAATCTATTTTTCATTAAACAGTTTCGTGAGTGGATCTTGCCACAATATTTATCGAACCTAAGATCTAATTAGGAATCCAACGACCTGTCAAATATTTTTTTGAGGTTAGCTGGTGGTCAAACAAACCAAATTTAGCTTTGTTCATGTAGACATTAAAACCGTTTATTTGCTTGAAAAATTGTTTCATGTGGACATTTTTTCGATATTTCTAGTCAATATTACTCCTAGGAATATTAGACCAGTGAAAATTATTTAAATTAAGTGCATTTTCAATAAAAAATGCCATAAATGTGTGCCAAAGTTGGATGTGCAAGTCGTTCAAATTATGAGGATTTTCTTGAATATTTTGGAACACCCAGTGTGTGTAACTTGGTATATTATACACATATTAAGTGACTCATCAGGAAACAAAAGGAAATTGGGTCAGCAGTCATCAAGACTTGACAATATCGAAGATAAGAAACTAAAGTGAATGTGTCTTCGTAGACACTGAAATAAGCAGTATTCAGTTCATGTAAAATGAAAAACTGATGAATATTTTAATTTATATCATATAAAAGGATAAAGAAGTTACAGGGAGAGAGCTCTGATTAATATTCCTTCTCCAATACTTTCTCTTCAATCTCTTCGGGCTCCCAATACTAAAAGTTGTAATCATATGATTGAGTGAAATTTTCTTCGTCAGTGATACTTCAGGATACTTTTTGATTTTAGAAATCATAAAAACTCACTCGTTCACTCATGAAATGCATATAAGATTATAAAATTCCTATATTTACTGCAAGCCAGCGACCTGTCAGAAAATTTATAGGTTATCTGGAGGCAGGGCGCCACGTGGTTTGGATTGCCTAATAAAACATACAAACCTACACAGAAAGTTTAGGAGAAGAAATCTGGCAACCTTGTAGCGTAGGCATAGAACTTTTGTTTACTTATTCTTCCTGAGGCTATTATAATTGATCATTACGTGCCAAACAGGTTTTTGGAGTTCAATATTCGGATATTGATAGTGTTGTTTTTGTATTATGTTCTTTCTGCTTGATATATCGTATAACAAATTTGAAAAATGGGTCACTAAAAGCATTGACGTGAATTCAGAAGCTTTTGAGCGATCGTTAATCGTTCTTATGAGTTGATCCACCTTGTTGGTAGATTCGTTCTCAAGAATCCAAAAATTTTTTTTTGACAGCTGTCAAAAATATTGATAGCGACGTCGAAGTAATCGTTCTTGATTTCGGATATGTTATTACAGAAATATTGGGAATTTTTCCATAAATCGTTAGAATTTTATATGGTTTCAGTGACGCATTCTATAACTTATCGCAAAAAAATTCGCCTCGATCGCATTGGTTCAAAATTCGAGAAATAGATTAGAGACACCGTGACGAAATGATATAGCCCTCGTTCAAGTAGAACCAGCTCAAAAAGTCAAGAGAATTGAATTCGTTCTCATAGAGATTATCTGTGGTTCTCCTACTTAGAGGTTAAGATTTCGATCACAGAATAGCATGATTGTTAATTCTCGAGCATAGATATAACTCTATGTTCTCGAGTGTCGCATAGGAACAAGAATAAATAGTGGTGGACTTTCGAAATACAGGGTGAGTCTTTGACTTGTACATATATTTTAACTGAAGATTCTTG
The DNA here is from genome assembly GCA_951802165.1 of Adalia decempunctata. Lineage (NCBI taxonomy): Eukaryota > Metazoa > Arthropoda > Insecta > Coleoptera > Coccinellidae > Adalia > Adalia decempunctata. Next base: position 1,178,118 of record OX637705.1, read on the forward strand.
AGGTCAAAAGAAATGTTTCTTTCATTTTCCATTTTTCCGATATCGGCTCTGTTGAAAAGATATAGTCATTTGAAAAAAAATTGTGCTAATTACGTCCCTGAAATGATACTGTGGAATTGATTCAAAGTTCATATTTCTCGATAGAAATTGAATTTATACATTTAGGGAATACTCAAGTACTAACATTATTGGAATAAAAATGTTGCAAACACGATAATTTCAACAAAAACAGTTAGTTTCATCGGATTATATCTGCAACTAAAAAACCACATTTATTCCACCAAAATAAGTTCCTTCTTCGATTTTTCTGCAGATTAGTTTGTAAACACTACTAACTTGTTCATATTTTCCTCGAAATTCCCAAACAATATCATGAAGAGAGACTTTTCATTCAGATTTATTATTAAACAACCTAACCTAATCTAATTTGTATCGATTCTGTGCATTTTTGCATAGAAATTTCAAGAAGATGTTGTCAGCTTGCTTATATTTTCATTGAGGTTAAGGATTTTTTTACGAAACATAGTATAAATCCCGATACATTTGTGTACCGTGCTATAAATATCTATGAATTCTCCCGTTTCCATCATAAATCGACTTTGCTGCCAAATTTTACCACGCATGCGTAGAGCGAAAACCGAATTATTGGTTATCTGGAGGCCAACTATAAACAATAACAAACCAGGGTCTCTGAACAAACTGTAAACATTATGTGAAGTTCTGAATAAATTCAGTGAATTATTATTCTAATGTGATTATTATTTGAAGTGAATTAATATAATTTCAACCGTGTTGAGTTTATAAGATTCCAAGAGGATGTTGTTTAGATAGAAACATCGCTACAGATTATCAGGTATCGTTTCATTAATTTCAATTTAATAAGTAGTTTATTGTGTCGAGATTCATCATTCACATCCGAATTTTGTATTTCATCGACATTTAACATCAATATGGAACGGTAACTATGAAATTTCAATAGAAACTGTGCGTGTTAAATCCTCCTTGGTGTTCAATTTTATCTCCGACATTTGTGGGATTTTATTATCGAAATATCTCGACAAAGTTGATAAATATTGTGACAACATTGTAAACTCGTTTAAAGACCAGAGAAGGAATAATATTCGATGATATACAATTCAGAGACGCATTCAGATTATTCTTGAAATTAATGATTTTTTCGTCAAATTTCTCCGGGTAAAATTGGAAATAACTCGAAAACGACGCGTTTTATTGAAAAAAATTGGAATACTTTTAGTTTCTTAAATGATTGATTCTTTCGAAAATATGAACCGTTTATCTTTTTAAAGCGGTTTTATGGTGTTTTAGCGTGTATTCATGAGTCGACTACCCTGTAACTTTTATACTAGTAGAGATATTGAATAGGTTTCGATTGAGGAATATGCACCATGAATAGAGTAAAAACTCAACCAAAATTCAGTTCATTAGAAATAACGATTCCGAAGATATAAACAGAAAAGTGTTTTTTTTTTCATGTATTTTCGACACCCTGTATCTCCCAAACCAAACCGAATTTTGAAAAATGGTATAGGAAAAAAGTGTTTCGTTGGATGAGAGGAATCTACAGTTAAAATATATGTACGAGTCAAAGATTCACCCTGTATGTAATTAAACTCTTCAATTTTTGGATTCCCTGGTCTATTGCTCAACTTTGTACCAATAAATGTGCTTTAACTAGTTGACGTTCATAGAATCTTGAAATGTGATATTCAAGCTTCACTCAACATAAGTTCCACGTTTCGACGGTAGATAGCGTTGCCTTGTTTGGGGTCAGACTAAAGACGTCTAGCCATAGAGTTTACATTACTATAAGTTCTATGGGTTTAGCGCATAATTTCTTGGAAAAGTCACAGAATGTAGACGTATTTTCGCCGGAATCAAAATCGTTGTCGGCGACGACCCGACAACGTCGCTCTCATCCTCGGGATTACGCGGAGCGTTAACTCGCGTCACCCGATAGGTGACATAATTACGTCGTAGTAGGCCACTGGGAGTCAGTTAACCTCTAACGACTCCGGAAATGATTTATTCGGGACCGGAAATACGATCGCCCTGATTAACATCCAACACCTCTTCCCTCCTCGTCCTCCAAACCCCCTCGATTCCCTTTCCGCCGCTTATTTTTGTCCCCCGATCCCCCCCTTTCAAGGAGGATTACTTTAATTAACTCTCCCGAGATGTCCCTTTTTTTCCCAGCCGCCGTCGTGCTTACCTCTTTCTTTTTTACGCCGGGATCGGGGGAGGCGTCCCTTTGATCTCTGCCGGAAGGAAGTCGCGAAATTAAAAACTAATGAAAAATATTTCCCCGGACTTTCTTTTTTCTCTTCGGGAAATTGAGTGTCACTACGGATTTGTCCAAACAAGTATTTTTAAGGGCACGCGGATTGTTTGGGATATTGCCGGGATGTCTGAGCGGGGGTATGCTTTTTCCCATTTTTTTTCGCTTCAGATTCGCGTTCATTTCTTTGTGGAAGGGGTGGATATGCGAAATTTCAATATTCCGGGAAGACAATTCATCAGTTCCTTCAATTCTATTTTTCTATGGTCTATATCAAAGCCGTCTTTATACGAACCATGAATTAAGTCAATGAGATGATTTTGGGGATTAGTAAACTGGTTCAGTTCACTCCCTGATTAATTTTCATTAAAATCGACGGCAATTCAAAAGAAAACAAGTTTCACTTGCTGAAATCTTCGAGAATTGAAGGTGCTTCAAGTTTAACGCACTGCGTCGAAAGAAAATACGACATTGCCACATAGTATTTCATGGCTGGAATGAAGATATCTGTGACACAATGGAACCATAGAGGCATCCTTGGGAAAACATCGAATAGTGATCAAGATATGTAAATCTTTGGTTAGCCACGCCAATTTTTTCTTGTTGTGTTCTGTTTCGGTGGTTGGGAAGTTTTCGGCGTATACTTCCGCAAACTGGCACGAGGTCTTCTGTTTCCGACTCTAAATCGTCACGTTTCCCCATCATCGACGCCGAATAACTTTCCGGAGCAATCGAGGCGTGGAAAATGAACCCCGCTCCCGGTTTCGGCTCTCGGATTGTGCATCGGAGCGTGAGGCTCGCGCCAGGCCTCAGCGCGGGCCACGTGAGTCCGAAAGGCACGAGGCTCGCGCCGGGCGTAGTCGTTTTCGCAATAATTCTTCCGAACCTGCCGATGGCACATGTCGGATCGGCGGATCCGCCGTGTTGCGACGACACCGCAACGATTCGGACGATGCGAATAAATTAGATTTATCGATCCGCGGGGGGTTGATGAGGGCCCGGTTTATTCTTTCGGGTTGTACGGATCTCGAACGAACATGGAGCTACCTAATGATGCTATACGGGGGGATTATTGCCTCTGATCATTGCTGCACTGACCCGCTAATTAAGGTGACAGCCATTTTGTCTCGAATTTCAAAATTAATCCCTGCAGCGAATTCGTTGATTCCATTCAGATTTAATCTATCTCTATGGTTCGATTCTTATGTCAGTCACAGCCGTCTTCGGGTCAAGCCGTGATCTGAAATTTGGCAACGCCGTATTTTTGTTCTCAATCGTAATTATTTTGTAAACATTATTATTTCTGTGTTCCGGTCATTTTGTCGATGACAATGTAAGGTAATGTATATAGATTCTGAAAACTTCGAAGGAAAATAATGAAATACCGAAAATTTACGCGTGAAAATCATGTCGCATCGTAAAAAACGAATCGCCGTCTCTTATCGGCCCCGAATATCCGTTTTTACCGCCCCCTAAACGCGGCCGTGTTTACACACGGTCGCGATAAGATCGACTTCGGATCGGGACCGTAAAAAATCGCCCACCTGTGGTTCCGCCGTTGCCGAAACGCGAGCCCGACTGCGAAGGACGCCCCCGCGCGTAATTTGAATATTTACGGCCGTTCCGCTCTAGTCGTGAGAATTCATTAAGGGCCGTTTCTCTATCGACTGTAAAATTTTACGGTTCACTTTTTGACGATAATATAATTAGGAAGTTGGCGCGGCGGAGGGGGACGGTTGCGATAGAACTGCTACAAATTAACATAACGCGAAATTGGGCGTAGAAAGGGCCATTATCCAGGGGACGGAGAACTTTATGGAGCAGTCACGAATTAACCTAACAGTTAGGCCGCGAGTTTTTCCTCGTCGTATTAACGGCGAAAATTTACTCGACTGCTGCGAATCGGACGAAGTTTGACAGCGGGGGAATTTTTTACGCTTTCGATTCTTCGGGAGGTAAATTTGACTATACCGAGGTGAAATTTTGTCCAGAAATTTATGTGAAATTCTAGCGAATTATTCTACAATGACTCCTGTATTTCCATGAGGACTGAACGAGAATAAAAACGCTTATATCTTTTGAACCACTGGACCGATTTCGAAAATCAAACTCATTTTCGAATCATCTTCTAATCCTAATGAAAACTGTTTTTACAATAAAAAAACCAAAACTATTTTTTACAAAATTCATTGATTTTTACTGGAATTCTTCTCATCATGCTTCTTATAGTGTTCTCAGTCACTTTCTGGGATACTGTCTTCCACTTTTGCTTGAATTGCGCTAATGTTTTCGTTGATTTCTTAGTCTTCTGCAATTCTCTTTTTACCAGGGCCCAATATCTTTCGATTGGCCCGAGTTCTGGGCAATTATGTGGATTGGCCTCTTTGGGAACAAAAACCACCCCATTAGCTTCGTACCATTCCTTGGTGGCCTTGCTGTAGTGGCAAATCTGGCCAAAAGATTGTTGACACATCGTGCTCACGTAAAAATGGTAAAAGTCGCTTCTTCAATGTATATCTTCGAGTCAACAGAGCCTTGGCCAACGAAAAATTTGCTCCTTTTCCCACAAGTGCAAATTGCTTGCCAAACCAGGATTTTTTTAAGAAACTTTGCTTGATTCTTCACGAGAAATTGTTCGTCAACATTTGAACGAGAATCTGCAGTATAAAATTCCTGACCAGGAAGTTGCGAGAAATCAGCCAAGACATAGGTTTCGTCGTCCATCACGCAACAGGAAAATTTTTTGAAGAAATCTTTTTTTAATTTCTTTGCTCTTGATTTCGCTTCTTGATTCTTCACAGCGTTCTTGTCTGGCACTTTCTGCACTTCGTATGTTCTGAGCCCTCAACTCGACTTGATTTTCTGAACGATTGACTGCGAACAACCCACTATTTGGGCCACTTTCCGTCATGAAAGGTTAGGATTCTTCTGAAAAAGGCTGATGGCTTTTTTCCCTTTTTTTGGGCTATGAAACCCCTTTTTCCTCCCGGTTCCTTCCTTGCGGTTGATTGTAAGATCTTCGTTGAAGCGCTTAACAACTCTTGATACCGTTTCCGGACGAACGCGAGCCTCTTTTGCGATTCTTTTGAAGCTCCATTTTTGATTATTTTGAAAAAGTTTCACTATAAATTCTCGTGTTTTCACTTCGCTGGACATTTTGCGACAGAGAATTGGAATATCTATGAAGTAAATGTTCCACATGTTTCTGACGTTCATAACAAAGCTAACTATGATCAAATTTTGATTTTTTTCTCGATTGGTTCAAGAGATATAGGCGTTTTTGTGATAGCGAATTAATTCTCGTTCAGTCCTTAGTAGTTTTGACTGATTTCAGTTGTCTTTGACATATGTCAATTTTTCTTCGACAGCTGTCAATTTTCTTTGACAAATGTCAATTTTTTTGACATTTGTGAATTTTTTTGACAGCTGGGACATTTTCGAGGGGGTTTTCAACGCTTTTGGTCACTGTGTGTCGGGTGTCCCGTGAAAAAAATGCGGGAGGCGTTTTCGATAGTATCGATCGGATGAAGTGTCGGCGCTTGAAGAACGAAAGGACTCCCCGTAGCGTTGTAATCCCGAATAAACGTCATCATTATTCAATCTGAACTCTACCCGGGGGACGTTCATTATCGTCGCATTCCCCGAATGACATTCATGGGACTTCCGACACCGTCGGACGTGTGGCGTCAATTGGTTCGTCAAACACGAAGTCTTACGGTCTGATTCGCAGTGATCGGGATTCTCAACCCGAATTTTTTTCTGCATCTTCGTTACAGAAATAATGGAAAATTTTAGATAATTCGCCAGCATTTTATCTAGGAGCATAGATTTCATGCGAATCTATGCTCCTAGGTTTTATATTGGTCTACGACCTGTAATGGAGTCCGATTTTCTGATCATGAAATCGGCCTTCATTTTAAATTAATTTTTACGGATTTTTATTTCAAATTCCTGCATTTCATTTCCGTTCAGAATTAAACCGAGAAGATCGAATATGGTCCGTTCGATATTGTTTTACATGCATCAGAGAACATAGTAAAAAGAGTCATAAGAACCACGTAGAATGTAGATAACGCCGTTTTTCTAGTTCATACGTACGATAAGCCAGATTCGTAGAAGTTTTTACCGGAGTACTTTTCTAGAAAAGTAGCATTTCTGCACCTGCCGTTTCCGCCCCCCTCAGGGAGATTATAAAAGGCGATTTTCCCCTCATCTGTCATCCATTATTCACTTTTGCTTCGGCTTCAGTAGAGTACTTTTCTTTGCTTTTGCGTTTCGAATTAATCCTTTCCGATTTAAAAGTTAAGCGATTTCAGTATCAGCAATAGCAGACTTTCCGTCATTTGCTGCTAGTAGTAATTTCTGATTTTTTTTCTTTACCGAGTGAGTATTAGTGTACCGAAATCGTAAGTACCGATCCAATTCATTTCAGTCCTATTTTTCTGTATCTTCGTTGAGTCAAAATAGCTGTTACGTCGAGATCCGTATTAAACCTTCCTTTACTCGTACAAGACTCCCTATAGTACGTTTATCCGAGTAAGTCGGTGCTCGATTAGTGTCTGTCCTTTATGGAGAGTAATCTCATAGTCAGACTGGAGGGCCCATGCAAACCAATGCTATAGAACGTGCAGTCGAATTCCGATTCGGTACCGATCCTTCGCGCCCCTAGTTCGGTGCGTCCTGTTTGACCATTTATATTTAACCTGGCCAAACCCGACCTTTCTAGACGTGAAACAAGCTAAGTAGACAATATAACTCTTTTGAGTTTCCGGACTGAAAGAATATCGGACAGAAAGTAAGCACTGTACATTTTCATATTCGTCTCACATTTTTCAACTGTAGATTTAAATTCTCCGTTTAATTCAAATCCCCCCTTCTATTCTGGCTGACTCGTACCGTGAAATATTTCTTTTGAATGAATGCTCGCAGTCAGGCAAAACTGAACCATTTTTCTTTACCTGTGTATATTTGATATTTTGTTGGGATTAATGCATATTTGATGTTTTCTTGATATTAGTGAATATTTAATATTTTATTATTATTGCATATTTGATATTTTCTTGACATTATTGCATTTGTATCACTATTTCAACCGTTTGAATAAATTGTGTGAATTGCTCTATTTTCGATTTCTCAGTTATCGCTAACACCCTAGATACAACCGAACTCTGTCTCCGGCTAAGCAGCTATCCTGGCAGGTTTGCTATTCTACCTTATAAGCAAAAAGAATAGCTGGCGCTCGAGGTAAGGTTTCTACGAGAAAACCCCATTACAGACCATAGAACAGATTGAAAACGAAAGAAAACCATAGAACTTATAGAAACTTTTTCTTCTTTTATTGTGCCTGGCAGCGGGACCATATACACTTAACTTATAGTAACATAACTATAAGTTCTATGAAGAGAACCGTACACCCGCCACAGATTGTTCAGCAGATTTCTCCTCCCGATCCATCATCCGATCGGAGCGTTTTCGATATACGGAAAATAAAATCGCACACCCGGTCGCCTAATTAATTTGCGGGGTGGGCGAAAATACACGTCGACGTCCTTCGTATCTGATTGATTGGTAAAACAACATGTTGACGTAACCTGAGCGATTGTATCGGAGAGTTCGTTATTTTCGATAGCGGAGCATATCGCATGCAAATTTATCCCCGTCGATAAGTTTGCCGTCGTTTATTTGACGTCGCGCTAGCCCCCTTTAATGGAATGAGGCAAACAAGGACTCGCACAGACCGCGGAGGATAACAGGGACGTCCCGTCGATACTTTCCGGGAGTCTAAAGCGAGAAAAAACCGGCATAATTCACGATTTATGACAGTTATCAGAAAGAATGGTCGAATTCTATGGTCTCTGCAAGCCGATCGAAATGTATCCGTCATTTTATCAACCCCATAGAAATTATAGTGTATACTGCAGTAAGGTCTATGGTTATTCCACAGATTAAAAACTCTACATATTCATTAGTCTATGGGTAACCTTACTTCAATCAATCCTTCCACCCATAGAATTATGGATACTTCTCTATGATGTGCGTCTGACATTGGCAATTTCTGTGAATAAATTGAAATCGAATATTGAATATTTTTCCATGTAGCTGTGAAAAGTGAAAAATGTCGAATTTTATGTGCAACAACATGTGCGAAGAGCATTCTGGCCGCATTAAGCATGATTGCAGATCTGGACTCGGTCTCGACCTGCAAACCTCATGCGTCCAGCTGTAGCGATTGGTTGTTCAACGTGTGGTTTGTTTTCAGACGGTGTCCGTGTCCATGCTGCTGCGATATTCCCATCATCAGATATTCGTGTTCATAGGTGAGTCCTTTGATTTATCCTTTAAACACGTTCTGCGGACATTTCACTTATAAACGGTCCGTCGAACGTCCAAGAGAGGCTTCCGACGAGCGGTCCGTCGTGTTTGCTCTCTGGTTCTCTCCCGAGCATCGAACGACGTTTTTTTCCAGTTCTAGGTGAATCCGGAATCGTGAATAATTATAAGTATACTCCATTCACAATTATGGAATCACAACTCTGGCCTTGGAAATTTGACACATTCCACTCTGTATCGAAGTTATGACGTTTTTCAAAATATTTTTATGTTCCAAGTCAACACTATGTTGCCCTTTCTACATTCTTAGCGTATTTCTCAGAATGTGAATTTATTTGGAAAATGAATGAATTGGAAAAGATGTGATGGACGAAAGTAATTAACGTTTATATGAATTGATAGAAAGGATTCCTTTTCTAGTTATTTGCATGAAAAGTACAAGAGATCACTGTTGAAATAAGTATATCATTTTTCGCCATGGAAGAAAATGTCATTGCTTTCACATGATTTTCATATGCATGCCTGTGAAGATTTTATGTTCATTATCCTCTTGAGCTGAAAGTTCAAGACTTGACATCAATTGTTGAATCAAGAATAATGGAACATTATATCCCTCTACTGGAATCCAAATAGTTGAAGGGAGTTCTGATGCAGCAGGAACTTTTTCTTGGAACATAACCTTAATAGCTAACTTAATAAAAATAAGAGTAGAAGATATACATTTCATTTATTTGATCTTATGAACAAGGAGTAGAATATTCTGACTGTATAGTAATTTATTAGTTTAAAAAATATTCATACATTACAATCACAATAGGTTTGTACAAATAATAACAGGTCAAACATATGCTTCACATTTATCATTCACCTGTTCTAAAATAAGACACAAACTCCACATTATAGGGCCCCTACAGCATCAAAAGCTTGTGTCTCTTTCGAAAGAAGTAGCACTAGATATAATATATTCTTTCGATTAAGAGCAAATACCTACCGTTGAATGTTACATACACAAATTTCTTCAAAATGGGCTTATACGAAGTGGTTCTTTTTCTGAAACGTGAAAACGATCAACAATAATCATTTAGAGACCGATGATGGCCATCCAAAACCCGTTTACTTACGAAAATCGTGCAATTTCATTCTGCAAGTTCTTTCCTCATAATTCCTCGAAAATCCTACCTGAACCATATTTTCCGGTCGCTTTCGTATAAGGAAGCCTTTTTTGTCCATTTACACATTCCAAATAAATTTTGAGCACCAAAAACGATACCGAAACTAACCAAACTTCTGGGGGACCGGAATTTCGTTTGAAATCTTTCCAAACGGCCAGATACCTAAAAAAACTTCGTTATCAAGTGTAAAAAAGGCGATTAGTACTTACTTTTGCTTTATTCATGCTTATAAATCGATTTTTGGTCCAATTCAAATTTGCCGTTTGTACCCATGTCAAATTATCTTTGATACTTTTACTTTGATGTAAACAAAGAAACTGGCAACGCCGTTTTGTCATTAAAGATATTCTCTGTACGCGCAAAGATTTTTTATCAGGTGCACCAATTCCTGAAAACGAAACCATGACCAGAGTTGTGATTTTATAATTGTAATGGAGTATACATAGCTAGGAGCATAGAATAACTAGAGGGAAGGCTCCCCTACGAAAATGAACTGCCAAAAACGTCCGAACTTGTCAGTTCGCCGCAAGGTCACGAGATGGCGACAACGTCGTTTCTTCCTACAACATGGCTATCCTTAATAAAATTATCTTTAATGGTTATTAGTTGTTATTACTTATTAGGTCCCATTTATTACTATATCATAATATATATTCTTTTGAAAGAAAGCAATACATACTTTTTTTTGTAAATCCGACAATATAATGCATATAGCACGTGTGAAGAAATGACTACAAGGATCAGATTGAATTTAGGAAGAAAAATCTGTTTCCCGCTCCGAATCTAAGTGTTAGCAGAGGGAATGTAAACGGGGTACCATACAATTCTGCGTATAATACACGAGAACAGATAAAACCTCAGTCTTCCCGTATAATAATAATAATACTTACCTGAATGTTCGCTTTTTCCGATAAAGATATTGTTTTGACAAATTTATTACCGATCACAGACTTCCCATAAAATTGCGAATAAAGCGATTTTATGTCATCAATATTGTCTATGTTATGATTTATGGTCATTTTCAATTAAAAAGAAGCATAAATGTATCAATAACAATGACAGCCACATTATATTCTTTGCAATTGTAGCGCCATAGAACAAAATATCTGACATGTTACTGAATAAACAATCTCAGCGTTATCTATCGGGCGTCACACGAAACTCTAACCTCCGCCGTTATTGGCAGTTCAAAATGATCTGTCGAGCGTATGAAGCCTTCCCTCCAGTTATTCTAAGCTCCTAGATACATAGGTTCGTTATTACAAGCTTTTATTCGAGTTGTAATGCTCAAGATATGATCAAGAAGTGCAGGGTGAATTATAATTTACATAAATAAATCGTTGTTGACAGATCCGAGCATAGAACTACATAATAGTAACGTGAGTTCTATGTATCCGGGTCGTACCTTCGGCGGCGTTGCCGCTTCTTCGAAAAATCGGTAGATTCCCCGAAATCTACCTACGTCTTCGGAAACTTCCCTTATCGATTCGTCCTGGTTCTGCCTATTATTCATCCAGGCCGAGACGACGAGGGTACGCGGCGGTTGACTCTTCGGTCTTTCGCACGGCTCGTCTCCGGATTACCGCCATCAATCATCTGCGTGCAACAATTTATGCCCGACGCCGTTTGTGTGTTCTTCTTTTCAGCGTCGTCGACGGAATCCGCGATAGGGGCCGCATTATGTCCGCGTTAGTTCCGGGGGGACGAGCAGGGCTCCTTTAAGAAACCTCGGCGGATGTTGGATGCTGGAAGATCGACCGAGCGGTAGCGATAAGAAACATCGCTTAGGTTCGAGGGGCTGCGCTTTGTTTATTATTCCGGGCGGGGGCGGGTGGGGAGCGTTTTCCGAAGAATAAGGTCCGATGATGCCGTGATAGCGAAAACAGTCACTTTCAAGGTGAAAATGAGGACAGAAATTTGAAGACTTATTTGAAGAGACGATTTTTATACAAGATAAAAGTTGCAACATTCCAAGTTTGTAAATCCTAGGAACATTATGAAAAAGAGAAAAAGGGGCAACCCTGCTCTGAGGAGCTGTGGGTAGGATTACGTTAAAGGGGGTTTTATACTTATACTTTTGGCTTGTGATGTGATCGTCTAGATTGGTAGAACTCTATGTTATGTCGTAGTAATTCAGATTCGTAATAACTCAGATTAGTGAAATATAGGATGGAAAATAATGAGGTAAAATAGATAAATAATACACTAGATTGGACATAAAGGTGGAACAAGAGCCTTTATTCGTCCAGCACCATAGTTCGAGGAACCATAGCCATATGAAGGAAAAACGAACGAGAATCAATTGAAACTCGAAGCAAAAAAACCTTCTAGCATTACAGATGATATGTTTACAATCAATAGAACAATTATTAATAAGACGAGCACTGGTGATATGTACAATATGGAGCTTCCTATACTCCGGTAAGGTTATTACTGGCACAATTGTGATACAAAGCAGAATCCAATACATCCAAAGTTATCCAAAGGTTATAGACATATAGAGTGTGTCACCTGATTATTAATGAAATTCATAAGCAGTATCCTTGTAGTTCCTAGTGTGAGAATCCTTTCTTCCAAGTGTTATGTGTGAGATCCTAACAGTCGCGTTGGTTTGGAAGTGACGATAAACTCTTTATATTTCCTGTTAACTGATGAACGGTGGAACCGTGGAATCGAAGCAATCCTTCACTTGCCTGGCTCACCATGGCCCGAAGACGAGGCTATGTTTACTGGGGACGTTCGTTATAGAACTCCCAGAGGTATTCTCACTGCCACTGTTGTGGGGGATGTTTTCCTTGGCACAGACGATATAAACAGTTTACCCTAGGCCTCCAAACCATTCATTATTGTACGTAAAATATTATACTAAAAGCAACAACTCCAAATGCCTAAACCATAATGTCGAGTGAATAGTTAAATGTGCAGTAGACCTTACGAACAGTATAAGAATATTCCAAATGGGTTGGTAGCAGAACAGAGTTCCACAATATTCAATAGAAATGCAATAATAAAATAGAACAAGCTTACATGAGATTAAATCCTGTGAAATGAAACAGTTATTTAAATGGGGACATTGTACATACCAGATAAGAAAGAAGCGTCTTTAAAATATACTAAAAATGGTGGATTCCTAGAAGAGGAACTCCATTTCAAAGGAACACTATTGTGAACCAGAATGAAAGTGAAAACAGACCGCAGCCGAGTGAAAGTGAAGTAATAGAGGGCTTTCCATTCGTTGTCGTTTCGGAGGTTAGTTTTTCTTCCACAGAATCGTATTTCTTCGATGGTCACAGAAGAACAAGTTTACTTCATGGTGGATCTTCGATATGATTAAAATCTCCTATTTATAAAGATGCGAATTGCCTAAAGTATTGCTTGAAGTCGTACTAACATTCATCATTCATAGAATTATAAAATTATATCAATTAGTTCATTCAACGTAGTTCCACGTTTCGACAATAGACGTTGCAAAGTTGGAAGCCATGAAGTAGTCTGGCAACGGTGCATTTTATTTTATTGCAGGGTAGGAAATTCAGATATGTTACAAAGTGCTCTATAGCACAACCTGTACTTTTTTATGTTTGGCAACGTCGATTACGTGAATGTAAACGAACGGTTCGTTTTTCCCCCAAAGTCAGATATAGTCCATCCAAGAATTATTGACATCGAAGCAGACCTTGGAAGTCCAGTCGCAGCTTCATTTCTAGTTACAAACAAGCCTCATTCTCAAAAAACATTTTTGAAGACAAGCTTTTATGATAATAACACTCATCCGCCATTTTGAAGCCGCCATCTTGAATTCCTCAATTTCGAAAAATCGTAATTTCCGACCCAGAAAACCCCCATATACCAATTTTGAATAGAATAGGATCATAATGATACAAAACTCGTCCGCCATATTGTGGCCGCCATCTTGAATTTCGCAATTTTGACAGAATTATTATAATTTTCGAACCAAAATACCAACAGATAATAATTTTGAATGGAATCGGATCATATGTAATTAAAAAACTCAGCCGCCATTTGGAGCCGCCATTTTGTTTTTTCCTATAAAAAATATTTCATGATGCATTGTCACCAGAATTATGTACATCTGCAAAATTTCAAATCAATCGGACGATTAGAAGTGTGTCATATTTAAATTGCAAGATTTGATTACAGATAGACAGACAGACAGACACCGGACAGGTGAAACTTAATAAAAGCTTATAAAAAGCATGTTCCTTTCCGAAGTACAGTATGAATAATCGCTAATGCAGGAAATTCTAATTGATAATTTGAAGCGTGTTGCTGCAAAGTGAATGGATTGGAAAAATTGTAATAGATAACAAGACAGACACAAAACTTAACGAAAGGATCTATTTGATATAGGAGGAATTTTGTCATGACATTGTCACTTTCAATATTTGTGAACAATGAAGGAGTAAAATATGTAATAATGAAAATGTAAATGTTCCTATTATTCTGCTTCAACAACCACTATTATTATTTCCTCATCTGGGCAGAACTCGTCATGTTCATAATTAAAGGCTTTATGTCAGCAATATCATAACATTCCAAATAAACTGCTCCACGTGAGTTAGGGATATTGACTTAAATTGCAAAAAAATATAGTTAAAATAAGATTTTTGTGATGAATATTCATATTAATATGATTTCAAGTTGCAAATTCATTTTAGCCTGTAGGTCTGCAGCGTATACAGGGTGGTTAAGAAAAATCGAGTAAAATAACGAAATTTTATTCCCAGAGAATTCAAGCATTTTAAGACTATCAATACAATGTATGGCCTCCACGGGCATCAATAACAGCTTGACATCTTCTTTGCATACTACACACGAGGTTGTTGAACATTTCTTGAGGAATTTGGTTCCATAAACGGGGCAGAAGCTCTCTCAGATCATTTAAGGATTCTGGGGTAGGTTGATGATTATCTAATCTTCTTTGGAGCATATATCATGCATGTTCTATGCAATTCAAATCTGGTGAGTGCGGAAGTATTGGTAATTGTGGAATACCGAGCTCCTCGCGCGCATTCTCAACTATGGCTGCACGGTGCGGTCTAGCGCTATCGCCTAGAAATTGAAAAGTTTCACAAATAGCAACGTGAAAATGTGACACAACATTGTCAAGGACATGCTCCCTATAATGTAAGGCGGTCATATTCCCAGGACAAATGTATAGATCTGTGCGCCCGTTGAAACATATCCCGACCCATAATACCATAACACTACCCCCTCGGAATGGATCAAGTGTTACCGCATGTTATTGGAAATACTGCAAATTATATCGAAGATAATTTAGATTGAGTTTCAGCAAGATTGAGCTCCTTCGCAATACGCTTTGTTTGTTCGACATCTTGATTGAAGATTTCTATGTCAGTGGATTGGAGGAAGAAAGCCACAGTCATGGTTGTTTTGAAGCTCAAAATGTCGATTTTTCACAAAAAAACACTACAAGTGCCATGAAAACACCACTTCATTTTCAAATACTTAGTTAAGAATATTTCGAGAACTAATGCACAAAATGAAAAAACAATTACTGTGTTGAAATCAGTATAAAAATACCTTTCAAATGAGGTATCACTCACCCCATCTTCCCTATTCAAAAATTGGGGGTGAGGGTTGTAGTAGCAAGGGTTGAAGCGCTATGCGTCCGTAACCTACATCTTAAGTTGTCCCCCTCGAAACAGAAATCGACCTGTCCGAGCATTTCTATCGAAAAAATGTATTTCGTCTGTAATCTCGTCTGTTTCGTTTTCAAATGGCCACCCTGTATAAGGAGGTTCATTTTCAATTGTCACCACAAAAACAATTCAGGGTCACGATTGTCCGTCCCAATTCCTCGGGATGAGCTGGAGGAAGCCCTCCAATCCATGGTATTGATCACACAGCACATCACTTTGATCAATTGCGCCAGAATTTTCATTTCGAACTTTAAATCCTTATATCGATTCTGCCGGATTGATCAGGGTAGGAGGTAGACTACAATTCCCTTCTTTACCACAGATTGGCGAATGTTAAGCATCCAGTTTTGCTCCCGAAAAAGTGTGCGTTGTCACGTTTAATATGTCTCCATTTTTACTTAATCTCGCTTCATTCCGGTCCTAACACGACTATGTCTTTAATTCGGCAAAATTATTGGATTTTGTCTGTACGAAATCTGGTTCGAGAGTGCATTCGAAAATGCATAACAATATTAACGGAGATAGCTATTGAGCAAAGTATAAACAATTACCCTGTACGTTATATATATATATCAGGTATATCATTACCTTGTGCTTCTAACTCTTTTTTCAGCTCAATCTTTTTGTAATCTTGTTCTAAGTTTCTTGATCTCGTTTCTGGTTTTTCTTTTATTTCTCTCATTTTTCTGCAATCATTTCATAGTCTTCGTCTTTAAAAAAACTTAACTCTCTCTGTTGTCGTTGTGGATATTTTTCCCCATTTTCAATTCGGTAGCAGAAGAAGACGACGGACCCGCGGTCGATTTTAACATAACGCCATTCCTTATACCGAACCGCCCGAATGATCCCTCCGAATCCGGGGACGCGTTCCGGAAATCTCGGGATATAAATCAGGGGCGCGGACGCGCGCGGCAAGACCGACGGGTCTTTCCGTATTTACATCCGATGAAATAAAGAAAAATAGCCAGATTTCGCTCATTCGCCCCGGGGAGCGACACGTTACTCTTTCCGCCCCCCGGCGGGCGTCCGTCCCCCTCTCCGCGTTCGTTTGCTCCATTCGATTTCATTAGGGACGTGGGGGGGCCGAGATTGCCGCCGGCGAAATTTCGGTAGGTACGCAGGTTTTGAGCAAATACCGGGATATTGGACGGTGTATCGATGACCGATTATCGCTTTTTTATTGGTTACGTGCACGTTTGACAACTACAGTTCATCCAAGAATAATTGACATCTCGGGGTGCTTTGGAGAATCGAAATTATGTTGGTAATAGCCCATTCAGTAATATACTGCTCCACAAGAGTTAGGGATATCGTATTCAATCGTTTTTAAAAGTATGTAATCTTCGAGAATATCGCTGTAAAATCATTTAAAACTCAATGACAACTTGAATCGGTCCAATAAAAATCAGTATGAGACATTTCGTCAATCTGGTCGCCTTTTTTCTGAAGTTTGGTTCTTTGCATATGCTTCATGAATGTTCTTATTTTGAAATGAAGTCAGTTTATCAACGGCTTCGATTTGAAACGAGTTTTCTGAAAATGCCAAGACGTAAATTAACAAACGCTGAGGCTAATAGGGCTACCGGAATGCTACAGGGTGGCCTAACTCAGGTTGTTGTAGCGGAAAGGCTCCAAGTTAGTCAAAGTGTGATATCTCGACTTTGGAATAGGTTCATGGAGACAGGTTCCGTGAGGGAAAGACCAAGGCTTGGGGGCGACGAAAAACAACACCTGTTCAGGATCGTTTCATCACCGTTTCGGCGAGAAGAAACTCTACATCTACGTGTAGAATGCTACGGAATACTCTTCAAAATGCAGATGGGGTCCAAGTTTCCATCGAAACCATCAGACGACCTTTGAGAGAGCTGAATCTAGGTTCTAGACGTCCATTGAGAGGAGTGTCATTAACACGTGACCATAAGCGTCAAAGACTGGAATGGGCAAGGCAACATATCAATTGGAACGATCAATGGCGTAGTGTCCTTTTCACTGATGAATCCAGATATGGACGATTTTCAGATTCTCGAAGAATAAGGGTATGGACAATCCCACTCATACCCCGTAATCGTCGCTATGTCCAAGAAGTCCATCCATTCCAAGGGGGTAGTGTTATGGTATGGGCCGGGATATGTTTCAACGGGCGCACAGATCTACACTTTTGTCTTGGGAATATGACCGCCTCACACTATAGGAAGCATGTCATTGACAATGTTATGCCAAATTTTCACGGTGCTATTGGTGAAACTTTTCAATTTCTAGACGATAACGCTAGACCGCACCGTGCAGCCATAGTTGCGAATGCGCGCGAGGAGCTTGGTATTCCACATTTACCAATACCTCCGCACTCAGCAGATTTGAATTGCATAGACCATGCATGGGATATGCTCCAAAGAAGATTAGATAATCATCAACCTACCCCAGAATCCTCAAATGATCTGAGAGAGCTTCTGTCCCGTTTATGAAACTAAATTCCTCAATAAATGTTCAACAACCTCTTGTGTAGCATGCAAAGAAGATGTCAAGCTGTTGTAATATTCAAGATTGGAATGCTTCCCTTTTTAAACACGTGGGTAGACATCGGATATCGCTGTGCGGTTTTTACCGAAATAAATGAACGACGGGTCGATTTCGATAATACGTACTCGAACGAAGTACCGCAATTCGCCCGTATCGCAAATTCGGTATTCAAATATCCCTCCCACTTGGATTCACTCCCGAATAATTATGTGAAAATTCGGATTAAATCCGGGATGGAAATTCATGACGGAGTAATGATACGTATGTGTAGGTTCGTAAAATAATATTTCATCGAGAACTACTAGATAGAAAAAAGGTACGTGGGGGAAATCAGATATTCATACGGGTAGTGTTCGGGCTAATTTATGTTGTACAGGTCGTATATACGAGGATGTATTGATATCTAGTTAGCCTAGACCAGTTCCATGCATTAATAAAATGTTGCGATACCATATCAACGAACAATAACTTATTAGAAGTGTCAGTGTAGAGTTCGACGTCGAAAGAGTAAACCAGAGTTTCGCAATAAAGTGAAAGAAAAGATGTCCACCGAAATTGTAAAAATCGAAAAATTGGAGTATCGAGCCATCATCAAGTACCTGTATTTAAAAGGGTTAAGAGGTGAGCAGATTTACGAAGATATGCTTAATACCCTTGGTGATCAATGTCCTTCTTATGCGACCGTGAAAAATTGGACTGTAAGCTTCAAAAGAGGTAAATTTTCCAGTGAAGATGATGACCGATTGGGAAGGCCAGTTTCTGTGTCAGTCCCCGAAAATGCAGTTCATGACATGATTTTATCAGGCCGTCGAATTGGCTATAACGGATATCTGAAGCACTGAAGATTTCATACGAACGCGTTCACGTCAATTCGGACACGAGAAAAATTTCTGCAAAATGGATCCCCAAATGTTTGAATATTGACCAAAAGCGTGCAAGGGTAGAAGCATCGCGTTCGATCTGTGCTCGATTTGAAAACGATGTTGACTTCTCAAACCGAATTGTTACTATGGATGAGACTTGGGTACATTTCTACGATCCAGAAACAAAGTAAAAATCGATGGAATGGCGACACTCTGGTTCTCCAAGACCTAAGAAGTTTCGTCTTCAAAAATCTGCTGGAAAAGTTTATGCTTCAGTTTTTGGGGTTGCCATGGAATAATCATGATTGATTTTTGGGATAAAGGTAGAACAATAACTGGAGATTACTATTCGACATTACTCTACGGAAAAAAAATTAAGAGAAAAGACGCGGAAAGCTATCCAAAGGTATTTTGTTTGTACAGGACAACGCCCCAGTACACAAATCTCATGGTGCCATGCAAAAAATTCGTGATTTAGGGTTAGAATTACTAGAACACCCTCCTTATCCACCAGATTTGGCTCCGTCCGACTATCATCTCTTTCCTCAACTGAAAAAAAGTTTAAAAGGTCGTAAATTTTCTTCCAACGAGGAGGTAATAAAAGCTGTGGAGGACTGGTTTGCAGAGCAAGAAGAAACATTTTTTTGAAAGGTGTAGAGACGTTGCAGGTTTGCTGTAATAAATGTATTCGATTAAGAGGAGAATATGTTGAGTAATAAAATATCTTGACATTGAATTTTGTTTGTTTCTATAGTAGGCTAAGAATTTTTCAATATATCCTCGTACGGTCAGTTTCTGCTTTTTTGTACTTATTAGTCCTGGGTGTTTTCCATGCTCCAAGAATTTCTACTTAATTATGATCGTTATTCAATCAAAAGTTTTGATTTTTTGAGTCGTTGAAAGAATGCAGATCAATATACATACAAATGGAATGTGAATCTGCGAAGAGTGAGGCTTAGAAATATTGAATTTCTACTTTGAAAAAAAAAAACCATTTCGCTAGTGAAAATCTAAAGATTCTGAAGTATAATACTTTGTGCTCTGAATTATTTGAAATCTTGTGTTTTGAATTCTAACTCGACAATTTCATCAGTATTTCATTTTTTCGATAGTTAATTTTCGAGTTGGGTTTACCGGCTCAGTTCCCTTGAGATAAGATTGCCGTGAGTCCACAGAATGGCTATTATGAATAGTTATGATAGCTTTAACAACTTTTCCATACGAGCATACCGTTTCCTTCCAGAGTTTTAGTTGATAAAGGAATAAATCAAAATTATCAAGGTCGCCGTTCAGAGCGAGTAGGAAAACTCTTCCGATAGGGGCGCCACCGTGCATTTTATGGAATATCTTCATAGAACTTACATTATCACTATAAGTTCTATGAATATCTATTTCCTTATGAATGAAGTGTACCATGGCGTTATCTATCCCAAAATCGCTGAACTATGAAATTAGCGAATATGTGGGTGAACTATTTCTCTGTATATATTTGAATTTGGCAATTCTCTGCCAATTCCGTATTTCAAGTTGATTTTCTGAACGAAATTATTTGTAGATTCACTTTTAATCCGAAGTTCAACCATTTTCGTGGGTCTTTCGTTTGAAATAAAACAGAAGCATGAGTTGGCTCATTTTTTTCTATTTTTGAAAGAAAAAAAATGAACTTTCGAAATGAAATCGATTAAAATTATTTCATTAAGAACTCCAATCCTTTCTGAATTTACCCATGAAATTTTAGTTCTCAAAGTAAAACCATTTTCAAATGCAACTTGAAATAAAAACACACTACATTGAACGCCCACCTTAAGGGGCAGTATCACCTTTTGAATCGTGGTAAATCTCCATTCAAAAGTGGTCTCTTTATTTCACGAGTAAGTACCCTAATTTACGACTTAGAGACTTGATTTTCTGAATTGGAGTTGAAGAACGTCCCGAGGGCAAATAGTTTTCTTTTTTTCGATTTGATCAGTTTTTCAATTAAAAAAACCAGGGTAATCGTTAGATCGGGGGTTATTGAATATGTTTTTCGTTTTTCATGAGTACAAGCTATATTTTTGAAATAATCATCATGAAAATTTTTGTAGTTTATAGAAGATTGAATTGCCGAGGGCAAATAGTTGCGATTTTTTCGATTTAATTAGTTTTTCAATTAAAAAAAACAGGTTGAACTTCAGCGTTTTGGAAACTACACTAAATGATTTTTTCCGACGGTTATTCATCATTTTTTGGAAAAAATTGCAAATATGTGCCTAGGCAATTTAATCTTCTATAACCTACAAAAATTTTTATGGTGATTATTTGAAAAATATAGCTTGTACTCATGAAAAACGAAAAACATATTCAATAACCCCAGATCTAACGATTACCCTGGTTTTTTTAATTGAAAAACTAATTAAATCGAAAAAAAAACTATTTGCCCTCGGGATGTTCTTCAACTTCAATTTAAAAAAAAATCAAGTCTCTACGTCGTAAATTAGGGTAGTTACTCGTGAAATAAAGAGACCACTTTTGAATGGAGATTTACCACGATTCAAAAGGTTATACTGCCCCTTAAAGTATGTGGCGCACATAGGTCGAATTTTCCATCTGGTTTCCCTAGATCGACTACAGTCTCAATCCCTGTTTCCGAATCGGTTTCTGTCCGTGTTGCCTTGGGTTCTAATGAAGCGGCGAGATTTTGTTATGAATTTTCGGTTCTCGCTCTTGCATTTAACCTTTAGGTATAGCATCGCCACAATTCCGACGTTCTGGTAGGTGGGCATAAAGAACGTTCTGTGCAAGATGGAAATTCGAAATGATTACGAACCCCAGAGCGAATGCCATTATTTTAAGAGGAAATTATGTTTAGAAAACAGAACGAATAATCGAGTATATCAACGTGCGCATCCGTGGTTGTTCTCTTCGGGGGTCAAACCGCTGCTTCTGTGTATTAGGTGAGGATGGGTTTTCGCCGTTTTTATTCCTAGAGATACTTTGGACAATGCTGATTAACAATTGAGAGACAAAAAGTGGATACGATCACAGGAACGGGAGCTATGACGTGTTGAAATTTCGAAAAATGCCATTTGACAGGTGAAAATCTAAACTGTTATAGATAAAGTCTCGAATTATTTTTTATTGAATTCAGCGTCCTCGAAAACTTATAATTCGATACCAAACTTGTCCATATAGGCCTTCGTTTACCCGATTTTTTCCCGTTTTTTGTTTTGCATTTTTCATTTTCGAGTTTTGTTCAGAGGCTCACAGCACTAAAAGTAAAGGTGATACTGATCGTTCTGATGGGTTTTGCGAATGGCTCCAATGGATAGTAGATCTTCCAGATGGAATAACGCCTTTAGATTCGCCAGTGAAGTCTTGGCGAGGGCAAATATGGCGTTTTTGGGGGGTCTTACCCCTTTGTCATTTTTCACCCAAAAAGTCGACATTTTCGAAATCGATTTTATTATTCCTAGGGATACTTTGGACAATGCTGATTGAAAATTGAGAGACAAAAAGTGGATACGATTACAGGAGCGGTAGTTATGACGTGTTGAAATTTTGAAAAATGCCATTTGACAGGAGAAAATCTAGACTGTTATAGATAGAGTCTCGAATTATTTTTTATTGAATTCAGCGTCCTCGAAAACCTATAATTCGATACCAAACTTGTCCATGTAGGCCTTCGTTTACCCGATTTTTTCCCGTTTTTTGTTTTGCATTTTTCATTTTCGAGTTTTGTTCAGAGGCTCACAGCACTAAAAGTAAAGGTGATACTGATCGTTCTGATGGGTTTTGCTAATGGCTCCAATGGATAGTAGATCTTCCAGATGGAATAACGCCTTTAGATTCGCCAGTGAAGTCTTGGCGAGGGCAAATATGGCGTTTTTGGGGGGTCTTACCCCTTTGTCATTTTTCACCCAAAAAGTCGACATTTTCGAAATCGATTTAATTATTCCTAGGGATACTTTGGACAATGCTGATTGAAAATTGAGAGACAAAAAGTGGATACGATCACAGGAACGGGAGCTATGACGTGTTGAAATTTCGAAAAATGCCATTTGACAGGTGAAAATCTAAACAGTTATAGATAGAGTCTCGAATTATTTTTTATTGAATTCAGCGTCCTCGAAAACCTATAATTCGATACCAAACTTGTCCATTTAGGCCTTCGTTTAACCGATTTTTTCCTATTTTTTGTTTTGCATTTTTCATTTTCGAGTTTTGTTCAGAGGCTCACAGCACTAAAAGTAAAGGTGATACTGATCGTTCTGATGGGTTTTGCGAATGGCTCCAATGGATAGCAGATCTTCCAGATGGAATAACGCCTTTAGATTCGCCAGTGATTTCTTGGCGAGGGCAAATATGGCGTTTTTGGGGGGTCTTACCCCTTTGTCATTTTTCACCGAAAAAGTCGACATTTTCGAAATCGATTTTATTATTCCTAGAGATACTTTGGACAATGCTGATTAACAATTGAGAGACAAAAAGTGGATACGATCACAGGAACGGGAGCTATGACGTGTTGAAATTTCGAAAAATGCCATTTGACAGGTGAAAATCTAAACTGTTATAGATAGAGTTTCGAATTATTTTTTATTGAACTCAGCGTCCTCTAAAACCTATAATTCGATACCAAACTTGTCCATATAGGCCTTCGTTTACCCGATTTTTTCCTGTTTTTTGTTTTGCATTTTTCATTTTCGAGTTTTGTTCAGAGGCTCACAGCACTAAAAGTAAAGGTGATACTGATCGTTCTGATGTAGATCTTTCAGATGGAATAACGCCTTCAGATTCTTCAGGGATATGTCAATTTTCAAAAATCCATTTCATTATGCTCTGAGATTCATTTTTTATTTCTGTTCAGAACCTCAAGACATGATGGAAAGGCCAAATAATGCATCGTTGACGTCAAGCAAGAAACTAAAATCTCCCTATCCAACCCCAACTCTGTCATAACTAATTTGATGGCACAAGATAACTTCGTAAATATATTTACTGACGGAAGCAAATACCCCAACGCCAGATCAGTTGGTAGTGCAGTAGTCTCAGAAGAGTTGAAATTAGATCTTTCCAATAGTTTGCCTGAAGAATCCACAATATTTACCGCTGAATGTGTAGCCGTTTATGAGGCAATCAAAATAACGCTATCCAACCCAAATAAGAACTATAGAATTTTCTCCGATTCCCTCAGCGTATTACAATGTTTGACTGACATCAAGTTAGATATAAAAATTAACCCATATATTTTATTCGCCAAAGAAAAATACCTACTGTTTCTAAAAAGTTCAAATAACTCAAGAAAAATAGAGTTTTATTGGATACCGTCTCATAGCAATATAGAGGGTAACGATAAAGTTGATAAATCTGCTAAAAACGCAGCTTTGAAAGAAAGCGACAGTAAAATAAAAATACCATACACTGACTATAGACAACAATATAAACAGAAAATGTTTAAAAACACAAAAAAGGAGAATGAAAGTGATGGAATGTACAAGGGAAAACTGTATTTTCAGAATTTCATATCTGGGTCAACGAAACCTTGGTTTTGGAAAAAAAATCTACCTAGAAAACTAGTGGTTAGCATCAACCGGTGCAGAAGTAACCACTACAATTTAGCTTCATCTTTAGCAAGGGTTGGAATTATAGAAGACCCATCTTGTTCTTGTGGTTATGAAGACCAAAACCTAGATCACATATTATGGCAATGACTTTTGTATGACAATCAAAGATCTGTACTTTACGGAAATTTAGCAAGGTACAAACAATTCCCACCCTTTATCTCCAATTCATTTCTATCAGAACTCAAAATTAGTCATATAACTTTGATAATTAAATATTTTCAAGATTGTGAATTGAACATTTAGACATATTTCAAAAATTTTAAAGGATAAATCTGAAATTGTAATTGAATTGTAAATAATTCAGCTGTATAGTCCCTAGGGACTTTGATAAGCTTAATAAAAAAAAAATTTTTCCCTATATCGCGTACACCTGTGAAAACGACGTCTCTCTTCGAAGGTCAATTCTACCGGATCCGACAGTCTCTCTATCTCCGTATTCCTCGCGGCCATTCGGCTTCACTTCTCGTTCTCGATTAGTTTTCACCTACCTCGATCGAGCGTCGATCCGTCGAAAAGTTTCGTAACGGAAAGTTTCCGTTATGGAAAACAAAGTTATTACCGTCGTCAACATACGATACGATGATCATCGTCCGGGCTGTGGGAGTCGTTCCCGGAGTTTGCAGTTCGGCGGACCGGAAGTTTCCGAGGTTTCGGGGATCCGCGCTTCGGTTCACCGCCAAAAACCGGAGCCGAAAGTGACCGGAACCGGCGGTTTGGGGCGGTTCGTCCTTCGGGCATATTCTCCGATCTTGCGGGATTGTCCGGTTAGATCGGTGGATCGAGAATTTTTCGATTTTTCTGTTCTCATGGAAGAAAATGTTTCTTAATCTGAATTGTTAGAGATTCAACGTTCGTTTATTGTCATCAAAATGATCACATGACACGTCAAATAAGAATATGTACCACTGTAAATCCATGAAGGTATATATGCACAGAAAAATAAAAAAAAAATAAAAAAATATTTCAAACTATGTATGTATACTCCATTCACAATTATAAAATCACAACTCTGGCCTTGGAAACTTGACACATTCCACTCTGTATCGAAGTTATGACGTTTTTCAAAATATTTTTATGTTCCAAGTCAACACTATGTTGCCCTTTCTATATTCTTAGCGTATTTCTCAGAATGTGAATTTATTCGGAAAACTAGCTGGCCCGGCGAACTTCGTTCCGCCTAAATGATACTTACGGTGGATTTCACAAACCGTAATCACCGGTGATCGGAGATCAACGGCTTGGTTCACTGATTTTTGAACTGTCGAATGTTACCATGCATATGAGCTATCACACAGAACAGATACACAAAAAAATATGTCAATCACTAATAATGGCAATTTTGGATTCAGTTATTTCCGCAAATATATTTATTACCCAAACAGAAATTCGAAAACATTTTAAAAATTATGAGAATAGATGAGAATGGACATTGTAATATTTCAAGGTTTTTTGAGCTTGAGATATTTTCTAAGGGGAGATAAAAGGGCAAATCCTTCGCTGTAACTCTAAGGGGTGTTTTACTCTAAAGGGGGTTTTATACTTTTGGCTTGGCTTGTGATCATCTAGTTAGGTAGAACTCTATGTTATGTCGTAATAATTCAGTTTCGTGATAATTCAAGTCTGTGAAATAATGGATGGGAAATAATGAGGTAAATACATAAATAAAACACTTGATTGGACAGAAAGGGGAACAGGCCTTTATTGGTCCAGGTGGCAGGAGTTTTCGAGCCACTTAAAGAGGGAAAACGAAAAGAAGAACCCAACAGTTCTTCTAAAAGCAAAAACCCTCAGCTTTACAGTTGAATAAAATTACATGTAGCAAGTATCAGAATCCATTGGTTGAATATTATAAAGGACATAGAAGACATGAGCATAGATAGAATAAGATGGTGCTATAATTCAGTAAATCCTGTCATTCAGTTCTTCAAGTATAACTACTCCAGAGTCAATGTATACGAGCGAGTAAACAGTATCCTACCTCAGCTGTCTACGAACAAGCACTGAGCTCCAACAGATAGCAGTTACAGACCCACAATGACGATCCTTTGTAATGGTTGTTACAAGGTAAACTATTTCCGGAGGCAGTGAGTGCAATTGAACCTGTCACAGTATCCTACCCCAGCTATCTAAGCAGACATCTGCTGGGATCCAACAGAAGTTCTGATCGAGACTCTTCACAACTTCCTTAGTAGTTTACGTAGTGACTTTCTCACCAATCTATGATTCCCGATCTAAGAACTGAACTCCATAGAAATACATGTGATATATAATTAAAGATGGACGTTACTTGCATTTGAATATCATTGGATGGTAGGCGTTACAGTTTAAAACAATAATACAGATGGAAAGGAAATAGCCTCTCAAATCACAGGTTGCTGAAAGAGAGGATGGATTAATAATGAGAACATAAAATGTACCTGAAACCCTGTGATTTGCATAAAGCCACTCGATCCATTGCATAAGGAAATATTCAGAATAATAAAATATATAAGATGGAGATCAAATGGCCTCTTCTTTCATAGAGGACTTCCAAACAGAATTCATGTATAGATATAAACAGTTCTGACCAATGTAAATCGTGGATGTTATAGATAATTATTGGATGATGCTTAGTAGAATGATTGGTGGAATATAATTAAATAGACAGTATGTAATTGTTCCCATTGGTTCGTGCTGGTATAAACACAATGAATTAGGAACCTAGAAATAAGACCGATTAGTCAATATAAATGGAGGATGAACTTACACGTTGAACAAAAATGCCGTTTGGATTTCTTAAAATGGCCGACTAACAACTAACAACAACCAGGGCACCTTCTTTCACGATTCACCACTATCTTCCTCCCTTAACAAAAACCGTCCCCGTCTTCCTTCCCTTTAACCTCTAAGGCCCTCTCTATGAACTAATCGATAGCATAGATCGATAACAGCCGGCCTACTCCGCAACGTCCAGATAGCCGGACCACCCTCTGTGAAACACAATATGGCAGCGTCGGATTTTATTTCTTCTACTCAACAGGGTTCCATTCAGCTATACGTGATATTTATATGAATTATTTGTGTCTTGAAATTCGGGGATACTACAACATCTCACGATTGGATTGGAACTCATCGCCAAATTCCGATTCACTTGACATTTCGATGAAAATTCACTGTGATATTCACCCGCTTCTGGATCTGTTAATAGCCTTTCATGGTACTATGAGCCCTATGTAAATTACACAGTAATTTATGTCATATGTTCTTTTTTCGACCATTTCAAACCACGACGACCGAAATGCTCGAAAAAAGAACAGATGACATCAATAGATGGCCGCGAAAGCCTCAACAAATTCATCGCCATTTAATTGTGATAATGCCAAATATAGTACCTTCACGATTACGTTATTTGGAATGAATAAAACTATAAAAATAACTAATAATCATCAGTCATAATGTGTGAATAGCGTCATCTGAAGTGGTACGAACGAAACCTTTCTCATATCTCAACGAAACCTAATCATTTTAGATATCTGTACTCCTACGCTAAAACATTTTGGTTTTGCCCAACAGCGCAGAGTTGTAGGCAACTCAAATTACACACTATTACAGTGACTATAGAGGAAATATAGTCAGTGTACACACTATTTGTTTATATCGCCATCTAACGCGGAGAATATCAAATGAAATACAAACGAATAAGCGGTAGCGTAACTGTAACTGTAGCGACATCTAGTGGCCTTACTCAAAAGGAGGAAAAGCATTTCCTGTATAAGTAAAATTTTCATCGATTTTCTCAAAGTTTTATTGTATTTTATAATAACCAGACCGTGGACGGATCCATTTATGAAGTTTCATAACAAACAGTCCATCCGATCTCGAGTTATAAATGGTGTAACCAACATCTTTCTTTTATATATATAGATGAATGAATTGGAAAAGATGTGATGGACGAAAATAATTAACGTTTATATAAATTTATAGAAAGGATTCCTGTTCTAGTTATTTGCATGAAAAGTACAAGAGATTACTGTTGAAATATATTATTTTTCGCCATGGAAGAAAATTGCATTGCTTTCACATAATTTTCATATGCATGCTTGTGTTAATGTTTATTATCCTCTTGAACTGAAAGTTCAAGACTTGACGACATCAATTGTTGATTCTAATCAAGAATTCATTAAAAAAAATCAACCCAAAGATATAAGATGAATGATGGGTAATTACAAGAATCAAGAATAATGTCAATTTTATATTGTTGATAACTTTCTTAAAATCAATGTTGGGATATAAAACTCGGCTGCGTTTGTTCGAACAACATCTAATGAATACATTTTTCACCATCTCGACCTTTGAAAGACGTTTCTTATAGGAGAATTAGGTCTAAGTTCCACCTCATTAGTGAGGTACCTAACTTTTGCAAATCTGCTCAGATATCGCCAAATTTCTTGGAAAACCTGAAAAATATCATCTTAATCGACCTCTCGATGCTCCATCCGATCCATCTACTTCGATATCTGTCCAAATAACAGCTTTTTCAACGAAATTCCCGTGTATCCCTTCAACCTCGAAATGTAAACATTCGTCCTGGTCTTGAAAATCGTCCTCACGCTCCAAACTGGTGCTAAAAAGAATAAACATACGTTAATCTTGGATATTCGACGAATAACTCACCTGTAAATATCGATTAAATACCAAAAATCTGCGAACAATTTGTAAACCTAACAAAATGTGGAATATCTTTGATACTTTTACTTTGATGTAAACAAAGAAACTGGCAACGTCGTTTTGTCATTAACGATATTTTCTGTGCGCGCACTGGCTTTTCATCATATGTTCTGTGCTTTTCATCAGGGGCAGCAACTCCTGAAAACGAAAACATGACCTCCTATGTGATCAAATAAAAGTGAATGGAGTATATATGCCATTTATTTCCTTAGATACTGATCCCAGAAGAAATCTGATTACATATCCGCAATCTACGACCTCGAATTAATGTAGAATCTGACCCGGGTCGATATTACTCGAAATAGTATATAACATTACTAGCAAGGTAAGAGGGTTTTTACTGGCGAATGGAGGATATAACTGACGAGCCGCAGGCGAGTCAGTTACCTCCTTGAGCCAGTAAAACCCGTTACCTTGCGTGTATTGTTTTATATTTTATTTGTTTCTCATTTGTAAAAAGGTTAGATAAATTCCAAAAAAATCTCAATAATTTGTCGCAAATGTCGTAAGCTATAGAAACGTTGCCATGAACATGTCTGTTTATTTTTCTTTACATTTGTTTTGGCGAAAGCGAAAATGAATGTACCAAAAGAAATTATTGAGGCAGCCGGCAGTGTAGCTTCAAGTTTATTACCTGCAAAATCAGCTTCAAGGTACGAGCGAGAATACGACGACTTCAAAAAGTTCAAAGCAAAAATAGTGTGATTGGGGTAACTGAAGATGTTTTGTTGGTCTACTTGAATCAACTATCAGCTAGATTCAGCCCTAATACTTTATGGGCAAAATGGTCTATGCTGAAAAGCTGCTTGGAAATGAAAGAAAAGGCCCCTGTTCGCAGGTTTGTTTTCCTTAAAAAATTTATTGAAAAATATGACGTTTAGTTGTCATTTGCAGATTTCAAAAGGTAATAGCGTTTCTGAAACGAAAAAATGAGCGTTATACGCCGAAAAAGGCCAAGGTATTAAGTAAAGAGGAGGCTGAACAATTTCTTTTACATGCTCCTGATGACCAGTGGTTGCTGGCGAAAATTGTAACAATATTTGGGATTTTTGCATGTTGTCGATGTGACGAAATTCTCTCCTTAAACATGAATGATGTAGAAGATATGGGAAAATACGTTATTGTGACATTGCGGCAAACAAAAAATTTAACAACAAGAAGATTCACCATAACCGATGATGGCTGCAGCTTCAAGCCTTGTATGTTATACAGAAAATATGTAAATCTTCGGCCTCCTGGAACAGAAAGCCTAAGATTTTGTTTTACATACCGGCATGGAAAGTGCATTTCCCTTAATGCTGGCCAGCACACTATTGGTGGTGTCCCAAAGCAACTAGCGAAATATTTAGGTTTAAAAGACTCAGAGATATACACCGGCCACTCTTTTCGCAGAACTGGAGCCACTATAGTTGCGGATTCGGGTGTAGATATTTTAACACTGAAGCGTGCAGGAGGGTGGAAGAGCACCGAAATTGCGATAAGTAATGGCGATGATTCGGTCAACAAAAAAATCGAAATGTCTAGCAAATTATTCGGTAGTAAGAAGAGTACAAATGTTCTGCAGTCCTCGAGTTCAGCAGTTTCTGAGTCAACAGATGGTTCATCATCATCAGTATCAACTCTTTCATCATCAAAAATCTGTGTTACTGGAAATAACAATTGTACCATGATTTTCAACATATATGACGATAAAACAAAATTTTCTAATGTAAATAATACTACTAACTTGTGAAAATTTTGCAAGTTGACTGTCAGTTTTACAAGTTAGTGACTTGATAAAATAAACTTTCTTGATTAATATTGTGTTTTTGGAAACTGACGTTTACAAATGAGAAACAAATAAAAACTTCTTTCATTATATCAAAACGCATCATTAATCTGTGGCGACCAACTTTCGACCGCTGTAAAAAACGATATAAGGCGGTTTTCCCGCGACTATTCTATTATTCGATAGGAAATTTTCTCGCCGATCCAATGGTTTGCGAATTATCGTGCTAGGACGAAAGGTTCTTGCAGAATACGAGATTTCCTTTATATAGTATGGTTATTTGAGGCTACGATTGTTGATACTTTCATAGTTGGTTACTTAAGAATACTAACAAGTGTATTTTTCGCATACCATCTCGATTTCAACCCGGACTCCTCGAACGATACGAAAGACACTCGCAACATATTAAATCCTCTCCCCCTCCGCCGCCCACCCCTACGCCCGTCCGCGACGCCCGAAGACGATAGATCAAGACGGCCGTCGAAATCCGTAAGACGGACGGAATAAAAACGTACCTCCGTCCTATCCTCGCGTTGCCGAATTGAATAAACGCCCGATTGATATTTATTATGTTTCAGTCGACCTGCTGCAAATGCTGGAATTCAACGTGACGGTCAGCTTTCCCGCCGCCCCCCTGCTGACGGTCATCCTGGCCCTGGTCGGTAAGTGACAAACGACTCTCATCATCTTTCATTCGTAGATCGCTCCGTTTGGTCAGGAGATCTTTTGATCTGCACAAATCTCTGTGCGGTGTACAGGGACATCCTATATACAGGTTCGGAAATTCACTGCGCAAAAAAAATTAACGCACATTATGGAAATCTCCAATTTATTCTACAACTGAAGGTGTTCTCAATGATAATTATTTTTATCAGAATTATGCATGCATATGTTATCCACTTTCAACGTTTTTCTTCAATACAGATGTTTTCTCCCAGCAGGAATAAAAAAAGATGATATTATCGGATTTTGAATGTATTGGCTCCATTCTAAAATCAGTTGTTCTCGATCAATTCTAGTGATCAATAGTTTTTCTTTCGTTTGATTTTCTTCACTCGATCGCTATGCAACGCGAAACACGCAATTTGACCCAAGAGGAATGTGCCCAAGCGGTAGTTTTGCGAGAAAAAGGGTAGACATACACAAGAATTGCAGAAAGGTTTGGAGTTTCCCATACAAGTGTGTCCAGAATGTTGCAGCAATTCAGGGAGACAGGTATGAATGTCCGAAGACCAGGACAGGGTAGACCACGGGTAACAACAGCCATTCAAGAACGTTACTTGAGAGTTTCTTCGTTGAGACAACGGTTTGCAACCGCTCGCCTCCTTCAAAATCAGCTCGAGCAAACTCATGAGGTGCAAATTAGCACTCAGACAATAAGAAATCGCCTTAGAGAATATGATTTAAGGCCTCGTGTCGCGGAAGGAGGCCCAGCTCTTACCCCAGCCCATCGAAGGGCGCGTTTGGAATTTGCGAGAGAGCATATCCATTGGGAGGAGGCCGATTGGGAAATAGTTCTCTTCACAGATGAGTCTGGATTCTGCCTCTACCATTGTGATCGACGTTCCCTTGTATACAGACGTCGACATGAAAGATATGCTCAGTGCAATTTCCTGAATACTACTGGTTTCGGGGGAGGATCGATTATGGTATGGGGTGGAATATCTTTGACTGCTCGCTGATGACCTAGTGGTCGTTGATAATGGAGCTATAAACGCTGATAAGTATATAAGGAACATTCTTGAAGAGCATGTAGTGCCATTTGCCCCATACATTGATGAACATTTTATTTTTATGGACGATAATGCCAGACCCCATCGTGCGCGCATCGTTCAGGAGTACCTTGAAGAGGTTGAAGTCTCTCGAATGGAATGGTCAGCAAGAAGTCGAGATCTCAATCCTGATTGAGCAGGTTTGGGACAACCTCAATAGAAGGCTGTTCAGAAAATCATCCAGCTTTAGATCAGAACATTTTAAGATCACTCATTTTGAGTATGAACCGTCGTTGCCGAGCTGTAATTAACGCAAGGGGTGGAAATACCAAGTATTAAATCACTTATCAGCATTTCAGTATTTTGAAAATTGTTCATTTCTCTTCTTTCACATAAGATTCGGTGAAATCCTGAATTTTTCTCCCATTTAATGTGTCTTGTTTCGTTCAAAACCTTCCCGAGAGAACATAAAAAATAAGTTATAAAGTCAATGTAGAGTTAACTTTCATTAAAATTGAGATTTTCGGAATGTGCGTTAATTTTTTTGCGCAGTGTATAAGATGGAAACAGCTAAGTCAGCGATGAACGGGTATATGAATATTGTCTAGTGGTCCAGTAAAATAATCAAAACCCTCGGCGCGATGCGACAACGAATAAATGACTGACCTCACTCAATGGCATAGGAGACTTGAGAGTGGGGGCTTCGAGATCTCTTGAGTCTGGATGCAGTTGCAATGCCATTTTTTCGTTGTCGAATCAATCAAGACGAGTCGTTCTAACTTGTAATTCTCTATGTGTACTAACTCCCATGTGTCTACTTTCGATCTGTCACGTCGTAATCGTGTGACATTACCAGTGGCGGATTTACGATTTCAAGGGCCCTACGCTTCAAAACTTCTGGGGCCCCTCTGAAACATTTTTGATTTTTTTCAAAAGAATTTTTTAATTAAAACTCACTTCTTTAAAAACAAAATATAAAGTTTATTAAGGTGGGCGTTCAATGTAGTTTGTTTTTATTTCAAGTTGCATTTGAAAATGGTTTCACTTTGAAAACTGAAATTTTGTGGGTGAACTCAGAAAGGATTAGAGTTCTTGATGAAATAATTTGAGTCGATTTCATTCCGACAGTTATTTTTTTTCTTTCAAAAATAGAAGAAAATGAGCCAACTCATGCTTCTGTTTTATTTCAACAGAAAGACCCATGAAAATAGTTCAACATCCGATTAAAAGTGAATCTTCTGATAATTTCGTTCAGAAAAACAACTTGAAATACGGAATTGGCAGAGAATGGCCAAATTCAAATTTTGGCGGGAAAACATTCCTGCTTTACCCACAAATTGACTTATTTCATAGTTCGGCGATTTTCGGATAGAGAGCGCCATTGTACATTTCATTCATAATCAGAGTGATATTCATAGTGATAATGTATGTTCTATGGAGATATTCCATAAAATGGACGGTGGCGCCTTTATCGGCTGAGCTTTCCTACTCGCTTTAAACGCCGACCTTAATAAAATACAAGGTATGTATATCAAAACAAAATATAAAAGATGCATAAAAATCTTAAAGAAGGGAAAAAATACCACAAAAATTAAAATATCTTTAGAATATCATATCTGCCAATTTTTTATTGCGGCGTCGAAATTAAGGAATAAATAAAATCATCACAAAAGATACAAGTATCGTAAAGCTGCATATCCGTTACCTACAAAATGAAATTGCACTAAAGAAATTGTTTTTTTTTTCTTATTTAGCAGCAAATTCTTTTATTGCAGAATTATAATCGAGACTGCTCGTTATATCACTTTCGATAGAAAGTATTCCTAAAAACTGCAATCTATTTTCTGTCATAACAGTTCTATATTTATTTTTTATCCGAGGATGTAGTGTTATGGTATGGGCCGGGATATGTTATTTTTCGCTTTACACCCCTAAACCAAACAACATCTGGTCGGCCGTTCTGTAGCACATTCCTAGATTTTAGAGTAAATGCCGACAAATTGATGGAATTATGATGTAATTGTCAACATTGGAATTCGGCCGCCAGTCGCCACCCTTGACGGAATTTATTGCAGGCAGACAAGATAAGTAGGGACAGTACGCTGAATCTCGAATGGTGTGTTTTTTCCAACAACGAGTTTTGCTCTGAAGCAAGGGCGTACCCAGCCTTTGAGCTAGGGGGGGGCAAATTGAGCTAGGGGGGGGGGGGCAAAATGAATCAGAATAGAAAAAATGAACTGATTTTCGTATAAAATGCTATTATTTCATGAGTTTTCAAGGGATTTTTAAGCTCTAGGGGGGAGGCAGCTGCCCCCCCCCCAGAGCTTCCTGGGTACGCCCATGCTCTGAAGATTTTGTTATTCATTGCGTTTCATGTGAATGTAATAATCCATAATTCACAAGTTGCCTCTGAGCTTCCTATAAAATATAGTACATCCTATTTTTTTCACACTTACAGACTGAATTTTTATTCTAAAAAAAAAATAATTCGATCGCCGGGGGCCCCTTTGGACCTCGGGGCCCTACGCTGCAGCGTACTAAGCGTACCGGTTAATCCGCTACTGGACATTACGATTGTCAATGATGGCGCGCGATTCAAATCTTGCGAAACAACCTTTATAGCGGCCTCTCACGAAGACTCAGTTCCAGGCATTTTATGGCATTGTATAAGCCCTCGTGCATGCCTCGACCAATCGCGGAGACTATTTTCGCACGTGGGCTCATAAAACGCCATAAAATGCTCGAAACGGACGCCTCGTGAGTGGGCCGCATCAGGATCGCCGTCGAAGCGACTATCGCGGCGCGTTCATTCGCGATGATGCCGGATCGATTATCGCGGTCCATCGGGCCGATCTGAATGGCCGAGATTCGATTAGGACGGCCGATCGGGCGTATCGAACCTCGGCGTGCTCGTCGACTCGAAAACCCATTAATTCGCGGCGACCTTCTCGTCCTCCTCCTACTCCTCGAGCGACGACGCGTTCTTTCGCGGTTTGACGGTCTCTAACGTTTGGACCCGGAGTAATTATCGCCCGGAATCGTCCGGACGCGGATCCGGATACGCAGCGGTCGACGAGAGATCGTTCGCTTTGATGCGAAACGTTTATTGCATATCTGGCGTTAATTTACTGTGTCGACCGACGGTTTGTACGGGGTGGTCAGAGTTGACGATGACGAGGGGATTGATTGTCAATTTGGGAGTACGATTTTGGAATGGAATGTATTAATATTAAGCCCTTCGTTGTCCCTTTGGCTTAGTGATCATAATCGCTAATTCTTCGAGAAGTTGCAGACTATTTGATTCTAGTTTGGGTAGCCCCTATAGGAGCAATTCGTTCTTGATGACATTCCGCTTGTTCTCGAGCCTATTTCCCTATAAATATTATAGTTTCCGACAAAATATCCCCCAGAATATTAAATTCCATTTATTGTTTTTCCGACACTATTATTAGAGTATTCCTCTAAGAATATCCCTCTCAGAATATTCTCGAGAAAGTTTCCTTGAGGATATTTCTTCAATCGAGTGATGCTCCCAAAAATACATTCATTCTCGAGGCTATTCTAATAACCTTATCGTTCTCAAGAATTACCCAGGAATACTATTGGTTTCGAGACCATTCCTCCGAAGATTTCTCTGGGAATATTCTCGTTCTCGAGAGAATAATCCGAGTAGAATAGTCTCTGAAGCTCTCGAAAACGAGAATATTCTCAGAGGAATATTCTGAGGGGGAAATCTTTAGAAGAATAGTCTGGGGATAGTGACCTCTAAGGCTCTTGAAAACGCGAATATTCTCAGAGGAATATTCCCGAAAATATTACTTGGGAATATTCTCGTTCGGAGTTATGCTTTCTAGATCAAATTTGTTCTTGACACTCTTGAGTTTATTATAGTTTCCCATTATATTCCCTCCAGAATATTAATTTTAATTTAGTGTTTTCTTTTTCGAATCTATTTCGAGAATATTCCCCTGAGAATATCCCTCTCAGAATATTCTTCTCCCAAAAATGCATTCATTCTCGAGGCTATTCTGATAACATTACCGTTCTCGAGAATAACCTGGAACACTATTGGTTTTACGGCTATCCCTCTGAAGATTTCTCTGGGAATATTCTCGATCTCGAGAGAATAATCTAGGGAGAATAGTCCCTGAATCTCTCGAAAACGAAAAGTGATATTCCTCTTAGAATATTCTGAGGGCGAAATCTTTAGATGAATATTCTGAGGATAGTGGTTTCTAGGGCTCTTGAAGACGAGAAGAGTCTCAGAGGAATATTCCTCTTAGAATATTCTGAGGGCAAAATCCTTAGAGGAATATTCCTCTGAGAATATTTGCGTTTTCGAGCCTTAGTGACCAGTATCCTCAGACTATTCCTCTGAAGATTAAGCCCTCACAATATTCTAACAGGAATATTCCTTTTGAACATTTTCTCGTTTTCGACAGCTTAAAGACTATTATCCTCAGATTATTCTCTCAAGAACGAGAATATTCTCAGAAAAATATTCCTCTTAGAATAGTCTGAGGGCAAAATCCTTAGAGGAATATTCCTAAGAGAATATTCTCGTTTTCAAGGGCCTAAGAGACCACTATCCTCAGGCTATTCCTCTAAAGATTTCGCCGTCAGAATATTCTAAGAGGAATATTCCTCTAAGACTATTCTCGTTTTCGAGAGCTTCAGAGACTATTCTCCTCCGATTGTTCTCTCGTGAACGAGGATATTCCCAGAGAAATATTCCTCTTAGAATATTCTGAGGTCAAAATATTCAGAAAACTATTATTCTCAGACTATTCATCTGAAGATTTTGCCCTCAAAATATTCTAAGAATCTCTTAGAAGATTCTCGTTTTCGAGAGCCTGAGAGACTATTCGCCTCAGAATATTCCTCTTAGAATAGGCTGAGCAAAATAGTCTTTAATGGTCTCGAAAACGAGAATATTCTCTGAAGATTATCGTCTTAGGAAAGTTTAGAGAATCTCTTTGTATTAAGAAATATGTTTTCTTCAAAATATTTTTGTTTTCGAATAGAGTTCAAGAGTATTATCATTCTCAAGACTATTACCTCAAAAAAGTTATAGTTTTCGGAAAAACCTTCCTGAGAATATATATTAAATAAGAACGAGAATATTCCTAAGGTATCTAATATTTTCGCGAATGTTCTCATTTTCGAGTGATGCCCACTAGATACAATTTTTTCTTGATGCTCTTACGATTATTATCGTTTTCGAGAATATTCCCCTGAGATTAATACTCGTCCTCGAATGTTTGCCTTCAGAACATCTTCGTTCTCGGGAATAGTCTGGTTTCTAGGACTATTCTTCTTAGAAATTTCTTATTCTCGGGAATGTAATCGATCCACATCTTTTGCTGAACGAGAAAAAAATTGTCGGATTATGGTAGATTCAAGGGATATTGTTATAATCTGAAAGGATAACTGTCCTAATTGTTTTTCAACAGAAGGTATTTTATAGAAAAAGATATACACTTGTAGAACTATAAGTCTCAATTCGAATGGATTCTCACTAGGACGACGTTTCAGCCTTTCTTTAACGAGTTTCAATGAAAAACAGATTTCGGATACTCGAAGGAAAAGGGATACATACAATATCTTCAAAACCACCAGTTTTTGATAGTGGTGTGGAAAAATAAATGGAATAAAAATGGCTATAAAGCTGTCGGACTTAAAATGTTAAATCAGCATTGAGGTTCTTTCGATTGAAACAGACACAGAAAAAGATCTTCGCGTATTTCTCGTGAACCATTAAATGTTTCAGCCGGGAAATACGACCTAGCTCCTTCGCCA
This sequence comes from Adalia decempunctata, assembly GCA_951802165.1. NCBI lineage: Eukaryota > Metazoa > Arthropoda > Insecta > Coleoptera > Coccinellidae > Adalia > Adalia decempunctata. The sequence goes on from OX637705.1 coordinate 1,216,566, forward strand.
TTTTGTTGACAGTAGAACAGAATAAAAAAAAACACAAAACAATGGATAGAATTGGATCGAATTAAATGATGTAATAATTCAATTATAAATAAAATAATGAGAAATCAAAATTTATATATCAAGTTTACGAGTAGGCTTATCGAGTCCAGAAACAGATTTACGGTTTTTTCTACCCACGAAAAACTCTTTGACTTTATGATAATTACGTCTGAAGAAAACCAAGTTAACAATCTGCAGATCCACTTTGATCTCTCGGCTCTAAATGAATTCCATAAACAATGATGTTTCGTCGGAACCTCGACCACTATACAATACACAAAGAGCAAAAGGGAAATACGAAAAAAAAACATTTATTGTGTTCCATTGTCAGCGATCGTAGTTTCGGTCTGAAGATTCCTTCCTACATAATTCTTTTATAAAAGAGGTCGTTCCTTGTGTTCAATAATGTAAAATTTGAAAGTTGTAGGAATTTCTTAGTTATCCCATCCGCTCGAGTTTTCTATAATGATGTAATAATAGTCGAACTATCTACTTCGAACTTTGCAACCCTGAAAATGTGGGTTGTAGTTTTAAGTCTATTCATTACAAACTTGGTTTGCATTTTCTCTTTGTAAAGTGAAATCATGGAAAATTAATAAGTTGAATTTGAACTGGGAATAGCTGCTTTCGATGCGAAATATGGCATTTGAACGAATTGACTTATTGACCATCTTAAATGTCATTTTAAAAAAATCGCAGTGCAAAAGAATTATACTTACAGAGTGTTTCTTAATTCCTGCAATAAAAATCAGGAGGTGAATGCTCGTATGAAATTAAGATGGATCTTTCCTATAACAAAATTTTCTCAGCTCACCCCCTGTCCGAGATTTCACCCTTAAAAAGTGGTGACTAAATAAATTTTTTTTTTTAATTTCAGGGAAGGTAGAATATTGAAATTCTGTAATTTTCGTGCGCTCGCAAAGGAACCATCACGGGTATTTTTTCAATATTCCTGCTACATTATGTTGAAATTAACAACCCTTACTTTATTTCATATCGAAACTTTTTTTCGAGATGAAGTTCAATGAAATTAAAGTATAACTGAAATCCTTGTTTTATTTGAAACTATTTGTCTTGAAGTTTTTCCCAAAACCAATAGCTGAAGAGAAAAAAAAATAAAAACTCAATTTTAGTCATCACCTTTCAAGGGTGATATCTCAGGGGTGGACTGAGAAAATTTTGTTATAGGATAGATCCATCTTAATTTCATACGAGCTGTGATGTACCTCGCTAGGGTAGGTTCGGTCAATCGTTATACAGTTGAGAGATGGTGAATGATAAGATGCCGACTCATCAAAGGAGTTTATTTCTCAACCATACTGAACACAGATTTTAACTCACATTGAATGAAACTGTTTACTACCGGCAATTACTGTTGACTAACAATCAATAGACTCTTGGACTCTTCTCAATGAATATCCCTAGCCAATTGTTAAACAGTGTGACACGAAAAACCTCGGACAAACTCTTTTTCATTTAACTGAACAAAACAACAACAAATAATAATAGCTTGAACATTTGTTAATAATATATTTGAGCCGTTTCGAAATGGCTTCCTTTGGCGGCGATACACAGCTTCAGACGCTTCTTGAAATTTTCGGCTATGGGCCGCAACTCCTAGGGCGTTATTCGGTTCCATTCCCGGCGCAGAGATTGCTTCAGCGACTCCAAATTTTTGTGTTTTTTAGCACAAGCCCTGTGATCCAAATTCGACCAGACGCTGTAGTCCATTGGGTTGAGATCCGGTGAGTAGGGCGGCCATTCTGCAGATGAGATGCAACAATTCTTGCGTCATTTTCGCTCTGTGAGCCGGAGCGGAGTCCTGTTGAAAGGTCCAATGCGTATCGCCGAAGTGCTGCTTGGCCCACGGAAGTACTACGGCCTCGAGGATGTCGCAGCGGTAGACTTGTTGGTTGATTTTGACCCCTTGATCCACGAAAACTAAGGGAGTTTTACCACTGCCGCAAATTCCGCCCCAGACCATGACGGATTGCGGATTTTGACGGTGTTCGACGATGACCGATGTACTGGGAGCCTCTACGGACCAGACTCTGTCGTTTTGGTGGTTGTGGGATTGTTCTACGGTGAAAAGCTTCTCGTCTGTAAAGAGAATTCGCTCCCATTGCGGACCGGCGGCGAGACGAAGGAGTTAGCGGCACCTTTGGAGTCGTACACGTTTGTTTTCCTCCGGGAGGAGTTGAACTTTTAGGAGCTTGTATGGCTTGAGGTTGAGCTCCTTTTTGGCAATTCGACGGACTGATTCGCGGTTGATACCGGTCTCACAGGCTATTTTCCTCGTGGAAACCCTCGGATTTCGATTGACTCGCTTCTTGACGGTGTTGCGATTGCTAGGTGTATTGACAGTGAGTTTTCTACCACTTCCTGGACGACGACCATCATGGCCAAGCTCCTTGAAACGACGAATTGCATCGGACACGGTTTGTCGAGGCACATTGAGCAAACGAACAATTTCGCATTGACGCCTACCTTGACGACACAGCTCCAAAATCACACTACGTTTGTTTGACATACTAAAACTCTGTGAAATGAAATCAAACTGAAAATTCACATATTAGTACAGGAAAGTGTGGAGAAACCAAGAGAATAATTATTTGGCTGCGCTGAAATACTTTTGTTCCAGACCACAGCAAAGTTTGTCCGAAGTTTTTCTTGTCACCTTGTATATTCTTTATAAATGTTCACTTGTTTAAATAACATCATAATTGATGAACATAAATATAGACCTACAGACAACAATGATATGGTTATATGGATACAGTTCTGCCGTCTCCAAAAGATTTTTCAATATTTTTCTCGAATTATTTTCCAATTTTCTACTGTTATCTAGAGACGGTGTTTCTCTTCATCATTCGATGGGGATCTTCAGATTTGGTCGGTTTTCGATGACCGGCGTCCGTAGCTTGGGTCCGATCCGTCGACGCGCTTCCCCCCCGAGAGAGCGAGCCTCATAGACGGCGGGCGGACGATCGATATTACAGGAAATGCGCAATTGTGAAGAATGGATGGATACACCGTTAAATGAAAGGCCGGAATTAGCCTTTCGCGAAAACGAGATCAACAACCTTGATTCCGCCCCGCGCTCAACAACCCCCACCCCTCTCTCTACCTCCTTCCCCGCCCCTCTCGCGATGTCGGCTTGTTTTCGCCTCGAGGCCGACGGAAAGCCAAAAAAAAAAATCGCCAGCGAGTCGAGCAACAGGCGTGACCCACTCCTTAGCTTCGGAGATTTTCCGGTTCATTTCGCTAGACGGGGTGAAAAACGGTCGTATGGCGGTACCCGGGGTGCTTTTCGGGGACTCCTCGAAGTACTGGAAGGTCTCCAAGTGGTAGATTAGTCTGGCGGAATCTCCCAGATATGGATCACTGCAAAAAGTTCATTCGGAACTTTGAAACTGCCCCAAAAGGTATCTGGATCTCAGTAAGAACCTCCTCATCGGCTTTCTTACAAGATGCTGAAGAGTCTGTGGAGAGGAGAAAGAATCTCCTTTCCACCTAGTCACCGAATGCCTTACCATTGTAGTCTAATGGAAAGAATCATTCAGGTGAGAAACTTGCAAGAATGAGGAACTTGCCTCGTTGAAACTTTCCCAGAAACTGTTGGAAACTGTTTTTACAATATGAAACCAGAACTATTATTTACAAAATTCATGGATTGTTTCTGGAATTCTACCCATCATGCTTCTTATAGTGTTATCAGTCACTTTCTGTCTTCCACTTTTACTTGAATTCCGCTAATTCTCTTTTTACCAGGGCCCAATATCTTTCGATTGGCCTGACTTCTGGGCAATTTGGTGGATTGGCCTCTTTGGGGACAAAAACCACCTCATTAGCTTCGTACCATTCCTTGGTGGCCTTGCTGTAGTGGCATGAAGCTAAATCTGGCCAAAAGATTGTTGACACATCGTGCTCACGTAAAAATGGTAAAAGTCGCTTCTTCAAGCATTCCTCGATGTATATCTTCGAGTCAACAGAGCCTTGGCCAACGAAAAATTTGCTCCTTTCCCCACAAGTGCAAATTGCTTGCCAAACCAGGAATTTTTTTTAGGAAACTTTGCTTGTTTCTTCACGCGAAATTCATCAACATTTTCCACGAGAATCTGCAGTAGGAAAAATTTTTCAAGAAACCTTTTTTTAATTTCTTTGCTCTTGATTTCGCTTCTTGATTCTTCACAGCGTTCCTGTCTGGCACTTTCTGCACTTTGTATGTTCTAAGCCCACAACTCGACTTGATTTTCTGAACGGTTGACTGCGAACAACCCACTGTTTGGGCCACTTTCCGTCCTGAAAGGTAAGGATTCTTCTGAAAAAGGCTGATGGCTTTCTTCACTTTTTTTGGGCTATGAAACCCCTTTTTCCTCCCGGTTCCTTCCTTGCGGATCTTCGTTGAAGCGCTCAACAACTCTTGATACCGTTTCCGGACGAACGCGAGCCTCTTTTGCGATTTTTTTGAAGCTCCATTTTTGATTATTTCGAAAAAGTTTCACTATAAATTCTCGTGTTTTCACTTCGCTCGACATTTTGCGACAGAGAATTGGAATATCTATGAAGTAAATGTTCCACATGTTTCTGACGTTCATAACAAAGGTAACTATGATCAAATTTTGTTTTTTTCTCAATTGGTTCAAGAGATATAGGCGTTTTGTGATAGCGAATTTATTCTCGTTCAGTCCTTATTTGTGAAGGTAAAACTGACAGTTTAAACTGTACGTGAGTGGACGGCCTTAGGGGGCACAATAGACCTTAAGATCGCCGTGAACTGTAACCCCTTTCGTACTAGAAATAAGTGGTAGATTGAATGAGGTTCTCTGTCGGTATTTCTGAAGTTCACGAAGCGTTCGTATCGAAACCTGGTCGACGTTTATGAACTCTCCGACCTCATCAAAGAAAAATGACCGACTCCCCCGAGGTACGATGTAAAATGGACCGTTTTCCCCGCGCGGAATGTTTTCTTTTGTAGTCGCCGGTAAACGGCGTGCTTTGTTCTCGGGATCAGTAGGCGGAACGACGTATAGTTCCTCTTTTTATTATAGATCGTTCGTCGGAATCGTCTCCCCCCCCCAGCCTTCCTACGACAATGGTGATGTTTTACGGTCGTCTCTTGTTCGCGAATCGTAAAAGCCGCTAATTGAAACGTTCGCACACGTGATTCGTTACCGTCCTGTAGGGAGGATTGGAGGACGAGAAATCTGAGAGATCCCCATTTAAACGATGTAGTTCTTAAAAACCGATAGAAGTCTCCGAACTTGAGTAAATGATATCAAATATATCACCGTCCAATCTTGCTGTATCATCGCTCGAACGTGCGATGGTTTCGGTCTTATTCGGGCCACCACCAGAGCAACGTAACTCGATTCTGATAAGTAGAGGTTTTCATATCGAGATTTTTTTTTGAGTGATAGAACTTTATATTGAAATAAAACACATTTAAATTAAGATTGAAGCCAGGTTTTTTCATTCGAAAGATAATTTTATGCCATTTATGTTTTAAAAATAATTTCCGGCATATGTTCACCACGACTAGCTCTGAAGAACCGCATTTAACCAGACCAATTTTGGACCACATTTTCGAGTAATTTAGGCCTAATTTCAGCAAAAACACGAGTTATGTTGGCTCCCGAAGCGTCTATTGTTTCTGGTTTATCAAAAAAAAACCAATGACTTGATATAACCCCGAAGAAAATAATCCACTAGAGTTATTTCGCATGATCTTTAAGGCCAATTGATTGAACCATTTCGCGAAATGATGTTATCGCCAAATCTTTCTTTCAATAAATCTATTGTTACGGTAGTAGCATGAAATGTAGCACAATCTTGTTGGAACTTAAACACTTCTAGGTCGATATCATTCAAATTTTGAAACAAATGATCATCGATCTGTATCGAGCGCCATTCACTGTTACATTAGCTCCAGCATCGTTTTTGAAGAAATTTGAACCGATGATGCCTCCAGCGTGTAAAGTACACAATTCAGTGTATTTTTTAGTATGCAATGGAACCTGCAGAACTTCTTGGAGATTATTCTCACTCCGTATACGGCAATTTAGCTTGTTTACGTAGCCGTTCAACCAGAAATGAGCTTAATCACTAAACACAATTTCTCGATGAAAAAGTGGATCAACTTCAAGCTGTTCTAGGGCCCAATCACCAAACAAACGACGCTTATTATGGTCAAGTGGGTTAAGTTCTTGATCCAGTTGGATCTTGTATGGGTGTAGACCAAAATTTTCCATTTGGTGGATGCACAGAGTCCAACTTGTTGTGAACGTAGACGAATAGACAAATTTGGATCTTCATTAACACTATCACTTACAGCAGCGATATTTTCTTCTGTACGTACAGTTTTTTGTGTTGTTGTTGTTGTTGCATCGAGTAGAGAAAATGTTTTCCGAAATCTATCGGTAGTTCGACGAATAAACTGCTCTGATAGACGATCATGTAAACCATAAAATCACGAAGTGCTGGCGAATAGAACACTGATTTTGAATATAAATTTCAACAATTTGTGAACGTTGTTGCGGCGTGAGTCTTTCCCTAATAATTTGTCAATGTTTACTGATCAGGAATCATGAATGCCAAAATAACATGAATTCTACCTTCTGTCAAATCATAGTTATCCCTATCGAAATTTCACTTAAAAAAATCATCCCGATATAAAATAATTACAACTTACGGACAATGTCCATGCTCTCTTTACTGACTTAATTTGTAATCGTCTTTAGGTTTTACTGTAAAATTTCGGTATTATCTTAGTTGACCGAAGATGTGAGATTTCTTTTATTTCTGAAGCCACTAAAACAGTCTGGCTGCCGCTTTTCCGAACCCTCTGCCCAAAACTCCGGCACCGGAGTTCTCGGCATCTCTGCGAATTTGATGCCTGGATGAAACGCGAAATTAAACACTCGTAACATTTCAACTTGTTAATTATGCGTCTTTGACCGGATCTAGGCGCTCGGCAAATTGAGATTTCGAAGAGGAAAACGCCGACCGTGATGGTACGTCAGGTTGATTGGAAAATACGCCCTCGTTCTCTTAAACTATACTCGCGGGAGAAACTTACAGCTTTCGACAACTTACGGAAGCGTTGTGAGGATTTTGAATAATATCGAATTGTGTGAATTCAGCAGGTTTTCGATGGGGACAAGAGGTTTCTTTTGACCTCTAGATTTCAAAGTTGCGCCAGCCTACTTATAATTCAACAGTGATTCGAAAAGCACGACAAATAAATTGAATTTTTTCCATGTAACATTTAATTAAACTAATTAAATCGAAAACCAGAAAACTATTTGCCTCGGGACGTTCTTCAACTTCAAGTCTCTGCGTCGTAAATTAGGGTAGTTACCCGTGAAATAAAGAGACCACTTTTTGAATGGAGATTTACTTCAAAAGGTGATACTTCCCCTTAATAGCGAAAACCAGGAATTGGTATAGATGCCAGATAATAATATGAATGTAGGAATATCCTCTCAGAATATTCTGAGGGCAAAATCTTTAGAGGAATAGTCGGAGGATAATGGTCTCTAAAGCTCTTGAAAACGCGAATGTTCCCAGTGGAACATTCCTCAGAATATTCTGAGGGCAAAATCATAAATGGAATATTCCTCTGAGAATATTCGCGTTTTCAAGAGCCTCAGAGAACATTATCCTCAGACTATTCTGCTGATGATTTTGCCCTCACTATATTCTAAGAAGAATATTCCTTTGAACATATTCTCGCGTTCGACAGCTTGAAGTCTATTCTCCTCAGATTATTCTCACGAGAACGAGAACATTCTCAGACAAATATTCCTCTTAGAATAGTCTGAGGTCAAAATTCTCGGAGGAATATTTCTCGGAGAATATTCTCGTTGTCAAGGGCCTTTGAGACCATTATCCTCAGGCTATTACTCTAAAAAATTTTGCCCTCAGAATACTCTAGGAGGAATATTCCTCTAAGACTATTCTCGTTTTCGAGAGCTTTAAAGACTATTCTCCTCAGATCATTCTCTCGTCAACGAGATTATTCCCAGAGAAATATTCTGAGGGCAAAATCTTTAGAGACTATTATCCTCAGACTATTCAACTAAACATTTGGCCCTCAGAATATTCTAAGACGAACATTCCTCTCAGAATATTCTCATTTTCGGGAGCCTGAGGGACTATTCAGAATATTCCTCTTAGAATATTCTGAGGGCAAAATTTTCAAGGAATAGTCTGAGCAGAAGAGTCATTGAGGCTCTCGAAAACGAGAATATTCCGAGAAGATTATTCTCTTAGGAGATTTCAGAGAATGTAGGAATATCCTCTGATAACCTCGAGCCTGTGGCGTGCCTATTTGGTTATAATTCTCATATTCCTTCTTGAAGTTTTGTAAGTATTTGCCGAAGTATATTCGTGTCTTCGATAGTTCTTCATCTGAATTTGGTGGTGGTTGTGATCGTCTTTATTGTGTTTGCTGCATTATCTTCGATTTCAGCAAAAGATTTTTCTAGAAATCATTCCTGATGAGCTTTTCCTACCAGAACCTTTTTCAGGAAAGATTCAATTTCAATATTTGTTTTTTCAAAAGCTGGATTTTCTGTTCAATTATTATCCTAACCCTCAGAGATGTAAACAAAAAATTGTTGTGATGAACCATAATTACTGGGTGTTCTTTCTTTCTGTGTCTTATCATTACACAAAAATAGAAAAACCTAATTTGAATATCCGTCTTGATTCTACTCCGGGAGTCCCCTTAAGAACCACGACGCGAAATTACCAGTTCATCAAAAAACCTTTAATGGAAGAGACAGAAAAGCCGCGACGACTTAAAGACCGGCATTCGGGCGAAACGCGCGCGGCATTTTTCCCGAAGAGAGGATTTTCCGCAAATTGAATCTCTGTATTTCTTTCCCCGAATGAAGAAGCATTAATAGGAACAAATTGTTTTCGCTCCCCGAACGCTCCGGGTCATAACCGAACCAACTCACGGATATTATTATTATGATCGGGGACTTTAAAGCGACTGACGCCCGGCTGAGAGGAATTCCAGATGATCCCGTCGCCGGGACGCGGGACGCCCCCGACTTGCGTCTTGAATAAAATTAAAATCGGGACCGGAGTTCGAGACCCGGAGGCGCTTTTGCCCCGGCTCTCTAAGGTTCTGTACTGTGTTACACCTGGGGCCCAGCGTATACTGAACTACGTATTGTAACTTTTCGCTGTAATTTCGATGTCAGCAAGAATATTCGATGAGTTTTTATTGAGAAATACACCACAGATTCCAAAGATATGGATAGAAAAGTGTTTCTTCATGGATTTTTAACACCGTAAATCTTTCAAACGAAGCCGAAAAGGTTCGAGTAAATAACTGATTCGTATGCTGAGATGAATCTACAGTTAAAAAATGTATAAATCAAAGACCCACCTCTCATAAATATATAGTTAGGTATAGTTAAAAAGGGTGTACAGTTCGCTGCGACCTTAGGGTCTATTGTGCCCCTTAACAGAGCTTTTCTCATCACGCACTCTACAGCTTGTCTTCCAGTTCCAGAGAAAAGGGAAGGTGTCAATGAGACTAAGGACTGAACGAGAATAAATTCGCTATCACAAAAACGCTTATATCTTTTGAACCACTGGACCGATTTCGAAAATCAAACTCATTTTCGAATCATTTTCTAATTCTAATGAAAACTGTTTTTACAATAAAAAACCAAAAGTATTTTCTACAAAATTCATGGATTTTTTTCTGGAATTCTTCCCATCATGCTTCTTATAGTATTCTCAGTCACTTTCTGGGATGCTGTCTTCCACTTTTGCTTGAATTCCGCTAATGTTTTCGTTGATTTCTTAGTCTTCTTCAATTCTCTTGTTACCAGGGCCCAATATCTTTCGATTGGCCTGAGTTCTGGGCAATTTGGTGGATTGGCCTCTTTGGGAACAAAAACCACCCCATTAGCTTCGTACCATTCCTTGGTGGCCTTGCTGTAGTGGCATGAAGCTGAATCTGGCCAAAAGATTGTTGACACATCGTGCTCACGTAAAAATGGTGAGAGTCGCTTCTTCAACCATTCCTCAATGTATATCTTCGAGTCAACAGAGCCTTGGCCAACGGAAAATTTGCTCCCTTTCCCACAAGTGCAAATTGCTTGCCAAACCAGGAATTTTTTGGGAAACTTTGCTCGTTTCTTCACGCGAAATTGTTCGTTAACATCTCCACGACAATCTACAGTATAAAATTCCTGACCAAGAAGTTGCGACAAATCAGCCAAGAAATCTTTTTTTAATTTCTAAGCCCACAACTCGACTTGATTTTCTGAACGGTTGACTTCGAACAACCCACTATTTGGGCCACTTTCCGTCCTGAAAGGTTAGGATTCTTCTGAAAAAGGCTGATGGCTTTCTTCACTTCATTTGGGCTATGAAACCCCTTTTTCCTCCCGGTTCCTTCCTTGCGGTTAATTGTAAGATCTTCGTTGAAGCGCTTAACAACTCTTGATACCGTTTCCGGACGAACGCGAGCCTCTTTTGCGATTCTTTTGAAGCTCCAGTTTTGATTATTCTGAAAAAGTTTCACAATAAATTCTGGTGTTTTCACTTCGCTCGACATTTTGCGACAGGGAATTGGAATATCTATGAAGTAAATGTTCCACATGTTTCTGACGTTCATAACAAAGCTAACTATATGATCAAATTTTGATTTATAGGTGTTTTTGTGATAGCGAATTTATTCTCGTTCAGTCCTTAATTCCTCACTCCTGCAAGTTCCTTGCCCAAAGGATTCTTTCCTTTGGGCTGCAATGGCAAGGCATTCCGTGACAAGGCGAATAGGAGTTTCTTTCTACTCTCCACAGAATCTACACTCTTCAGTGTCCGAAAAACCCATTCTCACCAGATGCTTCCTGCGACGAAAGTATCATGTAAGAAAGCCGTTGAGGAGGTGTAGTTGGTTCTTGTTCTTACTGAGATCTTTAGATCTTGAAGTTACAAAGTTCCGAAGAAACTTTAAGGAGCCATACATTCCTGCGAGATAACTTCATTGTGTTTCTCTTTCAGTTTCTTCCTTCTGCAAAAACTCTTTCTTATAGGTGCTGTAATCGGGTTTTCTCGTAGAAACCTTACCTCGAGCGCCAGCTATTCTTTTTGCTTATAAGGTAGAATAGCAAACCTGCCAGGACAGCTGCTTAGCCGGAGACAGAGTTCGGTTGTATCTAGGATGTTAGCGATAACTGAGAAATCGAAAATAGAGCAATTCACACAATTTATTCAAACGGTTGGAATAGTGATACAAATGCAATAATGTCAAGAAAATACCAAATATGCAATAATAAGAAAATATCAAATATTCACCAATATCAAAAAAACATCAAATATGCATTAATCCCAACAAAATATCAAATATACACAGGTAAAGAAAATGGTTCAGTTTTGCCTGACTGCGAGCATTCATTCAAAAGAAATATTTCACGGTACGAGTCAGCCAGAATAGAAGGGGGGGGGGGAGTTTGAATTAAACGGAGAATTTAAATCTACAGTTGCAAAATGTGAAACGGATATGAAAATGTACAGTGCTTACTTTTTGTCCGATATTCTTTCAGTCCGGAAACTCAAAAGAGTTATATTGTCTACTTAGCTTGTTTCACGTCTAGAAAGGTTGGGTTTGGCCAGGTTAAATATAAATGGTCAAACAGGACGCACCGAACTAGGGGCGCGAAGGATCGGTACCGAATCGGAATTCGACTGCACGTTCTATAGCATTGGTTTGCATGGGCCCTCCGGTCTGACTATGAGATTACTCACCATAAAGGGCAGACACTAATTAGGCACCGATTTACTCGGATAAACGTACTAGACGGAGTCTTGCACGAGTAAAGGAAGGTTTAATACGGATCTCGACGTAACAGCTATTTGATAGACTCAACGAAGATACAGAAAAATAGGACTGAAATGAATTGGATCGGTACTCACGATTTCGGTGCACTGATACTCACTACTAGCAGCAAATGACGGAAAGTCGGCTATTGCTGACTACTGAAATCGCTATACTTTTAAATCGGAAAGGATTAATTCGAAACGTAAAAGCAAAGAAAAGAACTCTACTGAAGCCGAAGCAGAAGTGAATAATGGATCACAGATGAGGGGAAAATCGCCTTTTATAATCTCCCTGAGGGGGGCGGAAACGGCAGGCGCAGAAATGCTACTTTTCTAGAAAAGTACTCCGGTAAAAACTTCTACGAATCTGGCTTATCGTACGTATAAACTAGAAAAACAGCGTTATCTACATTCTACGTGATTCTTATGACTCTTTTTACTATGTTCTCTGCATGTAAAACAATATCGAACGGACCATATTCGATCTTCTCGGTTTAATTCTGAACGGAAATGAAATGCAGGAATTTGAAATAAAAATCCGGAAAAATTAATTTAAAATGAAGGCCGATTTCATGATCGGAAAATCGGACTCCATTACAGTGCATATGCCTTAACCACAGAAAGGTTCTGGATAGTGTTTTGGCCTTGCCGTTTCCTTTTTTTCCCGAATGGCTAGAATCCCAGATTGAAGAGGCCTTGGTTTTCTTGCCTATCTGATTAAATTTCCTTCGGTACTCACAAAGAGATAGCCAAGAACAATTAGGTATAAGCATATAACACACTGCTGAACTCGAATTCGAACTTTTAAGTAATTATCGAGTATTTTCGCAATACCAATGGAATTCCAGGTAATAGCATGATGCACAAAAAAAAACCAAGTCGAAATTCAGTTTTATTTGTATCAATACAGCTCCATATCTTATTAACCCGGAAAGTTCCAGGAAAAAAACAAGAAATACTCCCGTCAATTACCGCACTCGAAGCGTGATATTCCCGATCGTTATCGGATCCAAACAGAGTCGATTCCGGGAACCGTCAAAACAGTTTTATTCCGCGTACAAACATCTCGATTCCGTCGGAAGCTCATCATCTGCACCTGAAAGCAAACAGCGCGGCGATATCCGAACAAATATCCCGATCCCAATCTGAACCGTCTCTTTACACCAAAGAAGAGATACGCTCGCGTTACCGGCCAACAAAACACGAAGTTCAAGGAAACCGTTTCTATTCATTTTATATATTTTCGCGTCCTTTATACGTCGTTCCCGGAAACGTATTTCACTTAAGGTGCGACAATACGAAGCTTTACGATTGTCTCTTTTATTCGCCATAAAGCTTTTTTACGTTTCGCTTTATATAATACAAATTTACCCGCCGCCGCTGAAGCGGGATACGGGGGGGGCCACTTGGCGGGCCTCCTCCTCCTCCCTCTCTCTCCAGCTTCCCGTGATGGATTCCAGAGATTTTTTCGGACGCGGTCGTGACGTCTCAGTCTCAGGCCAGCCAGATGCAGATTTCGAATCAATCGGGGGGGCAAATATTTGATCGAGTTTGGGGTTTTTTGCGGGTCGAGAAGGACGTGACTGAGGTCGGGATATCTTCTCGCGCCAGCTTCTCGCTTTACGGCTTCCACATCTTTTCTTAACACCCCTTGCGGGTAGAGTCCGTCAAAGAATGGATATTTTAAGGGTTTTTGGAAGGGGGGAATGCAACATGATGCGGAGAGTGATCTGAAAGTCTGCCGAGCTTTGCTGGAAGTTAGAGATCGCTGAGTCAAACTTAGTTGATCTAAGAACTGAACGAGAATAAATTCGCTATCACAAAAATGCGTATATCTCTTGAACCAATTGAGAAAAAATCAAAATTTGATCATAGTTAGCTTTGTTATGAACGTCAGAAACATGTGGAACATTTACTTCATATACTCCATTCACAATAATAAAATCACAACTCTGGCCGTGGAAATTTGACACATTCCACTCTGTTTCGAAGTTATGACGTTTTTCAAAATATTTTTATGTTCCAAGTCAACAATATGTTGCCCTTTCTACATTCTTAGCGTATTTCTCAGAATGTGAATTTATTCGGAAAATGAATGAATTGGAAAAGATGTGATGGACGAAAATAATTAACGTTTATATGAATTGATAGAAAGGATTCTTTTTCTAGTTATTTGCATGAAAAGTACAAGAGATCACTGTTGAAATATATTATTTTTCGCCATGGAAGAAAATTGCATTGCTTTCACATAATTTTCATATGCATGCTTGTGAAGATTTAATGTTTATTATCCTCTTGAATTGAAAGTTCAAGACTTGACGACATCGATTGTTGATTCTAATCAAGAATTCATTTAAAAAATCAACCTAAAGATATAAGAGGAATTGATGGGTAATTACAAGAATCAAGAATAATGTCCATTTTATTTTGTTGATAACTTTCTTAAAATCAATGTTGGGATATAAAACTCGGCTGCGTTTGTTCAAACAACATCTAGAGAATACATTTTTCACCATCTCGGTCTTTGAAAGGCGTTTCTCATAGGAGAATTAGGTCTAAGTTCCACCATATTAGTGAGGTACCTATAACATTGGCAAATCTGCTCAGATATCGCCAAATTTCTTGGAAAACCTGGAAAATTTCATCCTAATCGACCTCTCGAGGCTCCATCCGATCCATCTACTGCGATATCTGTCCAAATAACAGAAATTCATGTGTACCCCTTCAACCTCGAAATGTAAACATTCGTCCTGTCTTGAAAATCGTCCTCATGCTCCAAACTGGTGCTAAAAACAATAAACATACGTTAATCTTGGATATTCGACGAAAAACTCACCTGCAAATATCGATTAAATACCAAAAATCTGCGAACAATTTGTAAACCTAACAAAATGTGGAATATCTTTGATACTTTCACTTTGATGTAAACAAAGAAACTGGCAACGTCGTTCTGTCATTAACGATATTTTCTGTGCGCGCACTGACTTTTCATCATATGTTCTGTGCTTTTCATCAGGTGCACCAACTCCTGAAAACGAAACCATGACTTCCTATGTGATTAAATAAAAGTGAATGGAGTATAGATATTCAAATTATCTGACTTAAAATGTCAAGCGAAGTGAAAACATGAGAATTTATAGTGAAACTTTTTCAAAATAATCAAAAATGGAGCTCCAAAAGAATCGCAAAAGAGGCTCGTGTTCGTCCGGAAACGGTATCAAGAGTTGTTAAGCGCTTCAACGAAGATCTTACCATTAACCGCAAGGAAGGAACCGGGAGGAAAAAGGGGTTTCATAGCCCAAAAAAGTGAAGAAAACCATATCAGCCTTTTTCAGAAGAATCCTAACCTTTCCGCACGGAAAGTGGCCCAAATAGTGGGTTGTTCGCAGTCAACCGTTTAGAAAATCAAGTCGAGTTGTGGGCTTAGAACATACAAAGTGCAGAAAGTGTCAGACAGGAAAGCTGTGAAGAATCAAGAAGCGAAATCAAGAGCGAAGAAATTAAAAAAAGATTTCTTGAAAAATTCATGTTGCGTGATGGACGACGAAACCTATGTCTTGGCTGATTTATCGCAACTTCCTGGTCAGGAATTTTATACTGCAAATTCTCGTGGAAATGTTGACGAACAATTTCGCGTGATGAAACAAGCAAAGTTTCCTAAAAAATCCTGGTTTGGCAAGCAATTTGCACTTGTGGGAAAAGGAGCAAATTTTTCGTTGGCCAAGGCTCTGTTGACTCGAAGATATACATCGAGGAATGCTTGAAGAAGCGACTTTTACTCAGTAAACAAGATGGGGCCACGTCTCATTCAGGTCGTGCATCTATGAACGGAGTCATTTAAGATCACGTCCCCCGCATAATGTAGACCAGCCCTAACGGTAAAGGAGTCGTAAAGATTTAACTCCGAGCATTCGCCATTCGACCGCAAGCAGTGGCAGCGAAGGCGCTCTGAACACGCAAGAATTCGCAGAAATCGAGTCTCGTCCTTTTCCTTCCAACCTCCTCCCTCCCTCGAAATCCAATTACGTGTTAATTAACACGGAAGGGATTTCTTTCCCAGTCATAACTCCGGCCTTATTGTCTTCCTCACGGACGACTGATCCTCCCGGACCGCGGGTAAAAAAAGGCGCCGCGCGCGACGCTTACTCGACGCCGGAATTATGCGAGATGTTTTCTGCTCCTCGCTAAGAACCGAAGAAAGTTGAGAACTGTTGGGGGGGACAGAAGGGGGTTGGGTTTAACTCTTTCCCGTTTACGGTTATTATTGTTTATATCGGCGAACACCTGCGACTTAAACTTTTCCGGGAGGAACTTACGACGCCTATTTTTGCGGTCTTTCTCGCGGGAGGGAAGGGGGGGAGTCGGACGGGATTAATCGCCCGCGAGGAGAGCAAGGGGGGACGTTTATGCGCGCTCTTATCTAGAAAGCAGGCTGTGGCGGTGAGAAATTAAAAAAAGTTTCAAAGTTTCTTGCAGATCTTTGAGGAAAATTTCAAAATGTGAATTGGCAGTTTTCAATGAATTCAAATGCTCGATAAATAAAGGGTTTTCCAAAAGGAGGTGTTATTTTGAATAGCCCGCTATTTCGGTAGATGTCACTTTTGAAGCTGTCATTTTTGATAATTAACAAGTATAAACAACGCCATTCAAATATGGACTGTGAAGATAATGAAAATTTCGTAAAACTCGAACATTTTTGGGTAGTCGTGAAGCACCTTGTCGAACCGCAATACAGAAATTAATATTATTATTTGTTCGATAAGAATAGAGGTTCAACATATAAACTTATTACGAAACTTGAAAATAGAATGGTAAACACTTAATAATGTAAAAAAAAATCAATATTGCTAACAGAAAAGAAGAAAAAAAATATTATGTGATATACACTGCGCAAAAAAATTAACGCATATTCTGAAAATCTCAATTTTAATGAAAGTTAACTCTACATTGACTTTATAACTTATTTTTTATGTTCTCTCGGGAAGGTTTTGAACGAAACAAGACACATTAAATGAAAGAAAAATTCAGGATTTCACCGAATCTTATGTGAAAGAAGAGAAAAGAAAAATTTTCAAAATACTGAAATGCTGATAAGTTATTTAATACATGGTATTTCCACCCCTTGCGTTAATTACAGCTCGGCAACGACGGTTCATACTCAAAATGAGTGATCTTAAAATGTTCTGATCTAATCCTTCCCAGATTTCTCCGAGTTGGATTCCTAAGTCATTAAGAGTAGCTGGCTGATTTTCTGAACTTCTCAGCCTTCTATTGAGGTTGTCCCAAACCTGCTCAATCGGATTGAGATCTGGACTTCTTGCTGGCCATTCCATTCGAGAGACTTCAACCTCTTCAAGGTACTCCTGAACGATGCGCGCACGATGGGGTCTGGCATTATCGTCCATAAAAATGAAATTTTCACCAATGTATGGGGCAAATGACACTACATGCTCTTCAAGAATGTTCCTCATATACTTATCAGCATTCATAGATCCATTATCAACGACCACTAGGTCTGTGCGAGCAGTCAAAGATATTCCACCCCATACCATAATCGATCCTCCCCCGAAACCAGTAGTATTCAGGAAATTGAACTGAGCACATCTTTCATGTGGACGTCTGTAGACAAGGAAACGTCGATCACAATGGTAGATGCAGAATCTAGACTCATCTGTGAAGAGAACGCTTTCCCAATCGGCCTCTTCCCAATGGATATGCTCTCTCGCAAAATCCAAACGCGCCCTTCGATGGGCTGGGGTAAGAGCTGGGTCTCTTGCCGCGACACGAGGCCTTAAATCATATTCTCTGAGGCGATTTCTTATTGTCTGAGTGCTAATTTGCACCTCATGAGTTTGCTCAAGCTGATCTTGAAGGAGGCGAGCGGTTGCAAACCGTTGTCTCAACGAAGAAACTCTCAAGTAACGTTCTTGAATGGCAGTTGTTACCCGTGGTCTACCCTGTCCTGGTCTTCGGACATTCATACCTGTCTTCCTGAATCGCTGCAACATTCTGGACACACTTGTATGGGAAACCCCAAACATTTCTGCAATTCTTGTGTATGTCCACCCTTCTTCTCGCAAAACTACCGCTTGGGCACATTCCTCTTGGGTCAAATTGCGTGTTTCGCGTTGCATAGCGATCGAGTGTAGAAAATCAAACGAAAGAAAAACTATTGATCACTAGAATTGATCGAGAACAACTGATTTTAGAATGGAGCCAATACATTCAAAATCTGATAATATCATCTTTTTTTATTCCTGCTGGGAGAAAACATCTGTATTGAAGAAAAACGTTGAAAGTGGATAACATATGCATGCATAATTCTGATAAAAATAATAATTATCATTGAGAACACGTTCAGTTGTAGAATAAGTTTGAGATTTCCATAATGTGCGTTAATTTTTTGCGCAGTGTATAAAGAACAAAAATTTTCATGATGATTAGATCAAAAATATAGCTTGTACCCATGAAAAACGAAAAACATATTCAATAACCCAAATATTGCAGAGATCTAACGATTACCCTGTTTTTTTTAAATTGAAAAACTAATTAAATCGAAAAAAAGAAAACTATTTGCCCTCGGGACGTTCTTCAACTTCAATTTAAAAAATCAAGTCTCTACGTCGTAAATTAGGGTAGTTACTCGTGAAATAAAGAGACCACTTTTTGAATGGAGATTTACAACGATTCAAAAGGTGATACTTCCCCTTAAGGGTGTCGCCAAAAAAGGTAGCATTGTGAGATTTTGCCTATCAAAAAATTGGTGTGTTCCAAATTCACCAGATTCTGAGAAGAAAGAAGAGACTTCTCATTTTGGGGCCGAAATTCAGGGATATTCTGTTGATATATATATTCTTTTGAAAGAGAGAATTACATACTGTTTTCTTAAATCAAACAATATATGGCATATGACAAGTGTGAAGAAATGGCGACAAGGAACAGATTGTATAAAAGAATAAAATCTTTTTCCCGCTCCAAATCTAAGTGTTAGCAGGGGGAATGTAAACGGGGTACCATACAATTCTGCGTATGATACACGAGAACAGATAAAAACCTCTGAAAAAACTCTGTCTCCCTGTGTATGTGTGGTGATACTGAATTTGTTCAAAAAATATGCTGCTATCTATGTTACAGAGCTGCTTGTGCTTGAAAACAAGCCTTTTCATCGAACTGGAGGCAAATATCTTGAAATTATATCTGTAACAAGAAAAAAAGAAGAAAAACGAGAAAGACGCAGTAGAAAAAAATACTGCACCCGCTAAATAAACCTTTTCACAAAGTCCTAACTCTCTCATGGATCGGGAGGATCTTTCGATCAGGTCCGATCTTCCAAGTGATGATTCTTCTGTTCTTCAGGTGTTCGAGGAACGCTACAGGCCCCTGTTGGGGGATCATCTCCCATAGATAAGAGTGGTTGTTTTTAGCAAAAAATCAGCAAAAAAGCAAGAGCAAATTCGAAAAACGTCTGACACTTCATTGTCATTTCTGACAATGTTGATGCTTTGCTTGAAGTGAAGAAGGCTGTGGTACTGATTTCGAGCCGTCTATTGGGATCTTGTATCCGCTCGACTTCCCTGGATATCTTCCCTGTCTTTTGAAGGGAAAACGCGATTATTTTTCGGCGTATCTTCCAGGATCCCGCGGGTCGGGAATCGAGTTCCTCGATCGAAACAACAACAACAACAACAACAACAAAAGAACAAAAATAAAAAAACAAAAACAACGTTCCGAAATCGTGCCTTCACCCAGGTTCGCTCTTCCGATTAATTAGCTCGCTGCTGTGTTCGATGCCATGTAGCTCCTGGGACGGTCTGAAAATAGAAGGGGCGAATTTATTTTTAATGGAACGGGATCAATTAGGAATGCCGCGGGCCGTCCGGAAAGTGAAGCAGAAATCCGGTAAGCGAAAACAATTGTTGTTTGTTTCGAGGCTTCTTCGTCCCTTTCGCCGCCGCCGCTGCTGCTCCTCCTACGGTCATGGTAACGACGGGCGTGTGGCGATTGGTCGCTGGGACGACACGTAGGTATCTGTCCCGCCGAAGGACGAAAATCTCGTCACTATCAATAGCCATCATCTTTCCGCTCCAACAATCGAACAGCATTTTTTTTTTGCTAATAACGAATTGAAAACATTTTTTTGAACCGAGTTCTCAAAAGTGCTCTTTTAAGCGATAGTTCGCGGTCATTGCATGGACGTATTGAACTAGACTGAACACCTATGACGGGTTGAAATTTCGAAAAAATGCAATGGAAATGGCGTTGACAAATATGGTGTTTTTGGGGGGTCTTACCCCTTTTCATCCAAAAAGTTGACATTTTCGAAATAGATTTTATTATTCCTAGAGATACTTTGGACAATGCTGATTATCAATATACAAACAAAAAGTTGATACGATCTCAGGAGCTGGAGTTATGACGTGTTGAAATTTCAAAAAATGCCATCTGACAGATGAAAATCTAAACTCTTATAGATAGAGTTTCGAATTATTCTGTATTGAATTCAGCGTCCTCGAAAACCTATAATTCGATACCAAACTTGTCCATCTGGCCTTTGTTTACTCGATGTTATCTCGTTTTTTGTTTTGAATTTTTCATTTTCGAGTTTTGTTCAGAAGCTCACAGCACTCATAGTATACGTGGTACTGATCGTCCGTAGGGGTTTTGTGAATGGCTTCAATGGATAGTAGATCTTTCAGATGGAATAACGCCTTTAGATTCGCCGGTGATTTCTTGGCGAGGGCAAATATGGCGTTTTTGGGGGGTCTTACCCCTTTGTCATTTTTCACCCAAAAAGTCGACATTTTCGAAATCGATTTAATTATTCCTAGAGATACTTTGGACAATGCTGATTAACGATTGACAGACAGAAAGTGGATACGATTACAGGAGCGGGAGTTATGACGTGTTGAAATTTCAAAAAATGCCATTTGACAGGTGAAGATCTAAACCCTTATAGATAGAGTCTCGAATTATTTTTTATTGAATTCAGCGTCCCCGAAAACCTATAATTCGATACCAAACTTGTCCATATAGGCCTTTCTTTACTCGATTTTTTCTTGTTTTTTGTTTCGCATTTTTCATTTTCGAGTTTTGTTCAGAGGCTCACAGCACTAAAAGTATAGGTGATACGGATCGTTCTAATCGGTTTTGTGAATGGCTCCAATGGATAGTAGATCTTCCAGATGGAATAACGCCTTTAGATTCGCCAGTGATTTCTTGGCGAGGGCAAATATGGCGTTTTTGGGGGTCTTACCCCTTTGTCATTTTTCACCCAGAAAGTCGACATTTTCGAAATCGATTTTATTATTCCTAGAGATACTTTGGACAATGCTGATCAACAATTGAGAGACAAAAAGTGGATACGATCACAGGAACGGGAGCTATGACGTGTTGAAATTTCAAAAAATGCCATTTGACAGGGGAAAATCTAAACCCTTATAGATAGAGTCTCGAATTATTTCTTATTGAATTCAGCGACCTCGAAAACCTATAATTCGATACCAAACTTGTCCATATCGGCCTTTCTTTACTCGATTTTTTTCTTGTTTTTTGTTTTGCATTTTTCATTTTCGAGTTTTGTTCAGAGGCTCAGAGCACTCAAAGTATAGGTGATACTGATCGTTCTTATGGGTTTTGTGAATGGCTCGAATGGATAGTAGATCTTCCAGATGGAATAACGCCTTTAGATCAGCAAGGGATTTCTTGGCGAAGACGAATATGGTGTTTTTGAGGGGTCTTACCCCTTTGTCATTTTTCACCCAAAAGTAGACATTTTCGAAATCGATTTTATTATTCCTAGAGATACTTTGGACAATGCTGATTAACGATTGAGAGACAAAAAGTGGATACGATCACAGGAACGGGAGCTATGACGTGTTGAAATTTCGAAAAATGCCATTTGACAGGTGAAAATCGAAACTGTTATAGATAGAGCCTCGAATTATTCTTTATTGAATTCAGCGTCCCCGAAAACCCATAATTCGATACTAAATTCGTCCTTATAGGGCTATAGGCCTTCGTTCACCCTATTTTTTCTTGTGTTTTGTTTTGCATTTTTCATTTCGAGTTTTGTTCAGAGGCTCACAACACTTAAAGTATAGGTGATACTTATCGTCCTAATGAGTTTTGTGGATGGCTCGAATGGGTAGTAGATCTTTCAGATTGAAAAATGCCTTTAGATTCGCCAGGGATTTCTTGGCGAGGACAAATATGGTGTTTTTGGGGGGTCTTACCCATTAGTCATTTTTCACCCAAAAAGTTGACATTTTCGAAATCGATTTTATAATTCCTAGAGATACTTTGAACAATACTGATTAACAGTTGACTAGACTGAACACCTATGACGTGTTGAAATTTCGAAGAAATGCCATGGAAATGGCGAGGACGAATATGGTGTTTTTGGGGGTCTTACCCCTTTGTCATTTTTCACCCAAAAAGTTGACATTTTCGAAATCGATCATTATTTCTAGAGATACTTTGGACAATGCTGATTAACAATATACAAACAAAAAGTGGATACGACCACAGGAACGGGAGCTATGACGATTTGAAATTCGAAAAAATGCCATTTGACAGGTGAAAATCTAAACCCTTATAGATAGAGTCTCGAATTACTTTTTATTGAATTCAGCGTCCCCGAAAACCTATAATTCGATACCAAACTTGTCCATATAGGCCTTCGTTTACGCGATTTTTTCTTGTTTTTTGTTTTGCATTCTTCATTTTCGAGTTTTGTTCAGAGGCTCACAGCGCTAAAAGTGAGAGTGATACTGATAAGCCAAATGGGTATTCTGAATCATGAGAATGAGAGTTTCGTATCTTGAAAACAGATACATAGTAAAAATGTTTCTCTATTTCAGTATCGTAATGAGTTCATTACAGTACTAAAAACAGTTTTAATGTAACTGAAAACAATGCTGTAACGAATTCATTACAGCATCGTTTTCAGTAACATTTTTCGTTTTGTGATTGTCAAACAATGACTTCCGATCCTATCAAATTCCAGCAGACGTCAATTTGGAAATGTCAATTTTCGTATTTCCTAACATTCACACCAATTGCCAAGATACAATATGAAAGTCACTAGGACCTATAATTTGAATTTTTCATTGAATTTCACAAAATTTGACTGAAATAGAGAAAATATCGTCTAATACTCGTTGCAGAATGCAATTGACCATATTCACCGTCGCCATATTGTTGTGTGACAATACCAACTACCCAGTGTTTCCAACGGAGAAATATTGAGTTTATCGAAAATACTATCAGATTTTTAGTATCGTATGTGGTATGAGAGGTTATATAAAATTGGTGGTAAACTTTGGTTAAGTTTTTTGTGATAAAATCCAGGAAATATGGGTAGATATCAGTATAGGAGAGGCCATGGTTGTTGTGTCAGTAATTAATCGGCAATAAGACATCTTATTCGGCAAGAAATAGATCTAAAAATAAAAAACTGACATCAAAATATTTCCATTTAAACTTTCGCGGTCCTAAGAAATTAGTGACTTTCGTTTTTCGATGTTAGAACCCTGGGTAGTTGGTATTGTCGCACAACAGTATGGCGACGGTGAATATGGTCAATTCCAATACTCATGCGTTCGAAAACTCGCTCCTTCGTCGCTCGTTTTCGAATTTCGCATTCGTATTGGAATAGGAGCCCATTCTGCAACTAGTTTTAGAATGTGCTATTTCTTGGTATGAACAATATAATAAAATATTTTCTACGTAATAGGCCGAGGTAATTTCATCGATTATCGTAATAACATCAATACAATTTCTGGAATAACTTTTCAACCATAACTATCTATAGATAGAGTTGTTGTTATGCTGAAATCCAACTTTTTTTTTTTAATTTCAGGTATGGAGGCAATAATGTCGGAGTTCTTCAACGACACTACGACCGCATTTTACATCATCATCATCGTGTGGGTGGCCGATCAGTACGACGCTATCTGCTGTCATACGCCAATCACTAAGAGACATTGGTTGAGGTGAGTTTTTTTCCACGTAAGTTTGTAGAATCGGTCGAAATGCGAAATCTTCCTTTTCTACGGAATATGCCAATCTTTCCTTGCGAGAAATTAGTGTGATTTCGCCATAGAAATCATAATATATATATACTTACTCTAGAATGCTAATTCCTTCTAGTTCCGCAGCGAAAAACGTGCCGCATAGGCAACTGATTCACAATGTGTGCATGCTCACTATTAGGAAATTTCACGTAGAACGATGCCAAGTCCCTAAATGTTTTGTCGGTTCTATTTTAAGTTCAATATAATTAAACAATAAAAATATTCCATTGAGTAACAAACTTATTTTATAGCTCATGCGCGACTTCCTACGACTATTAGACACATTAATATCATAAGTGAATTGCAATATTTGTGGAATTGGTGAGAAAATTAGAGCAGTTATGTAGTAGGTTTCACTGAATAGATAAAGACCGCGCAACACCGCCTTTTCTGTCTCATGGCAAATGACTTTGAAATGACCTTAGTGAAAGTATAGGCAGGAACGGGTCCAGTGTCAGTCTGCAGCCACAGTTTAGTTTACTGCATATACAAACTAGTTCACTGGTGCTTAACTGTTATTTTCGTGTTTGATATTCTTCGTGTGCATCTTGCTTTTGTTGTGTGTTGTGTTCGATTTGGATTTTTTCGTATCCGATAAACAATGAACTGTATAGTGTTGTGGTGTCCTTGTCTTGATCTGTTCATTTCCCACTTAAGTATGTAAACTATGTGCACCTTTTCATTCATATAAACTGTTAGAAATTTATGATTTACGCTTTGCTTTTCATTCGATTGACACATATCTATCCACTCGCACCATGAGATTGGTTCTTTATATAGCAAAAGAACGCAATTCATTATGAAAAATCATGAATTCTCGTGAGTAAACCATCTTTTAATGGATAATTCGAACTCGAAAATAAAATATGTTGAAGTAAAACTTTGCAGTTTCATTCAGATAACAGATTGATTTTGGAATATACTCGGAACTCAAAAAGACAAATGACTTGGAGAATGAATGTAGGTATCAGAATTCAGTCATGAAACGATGCAGAGTAACGCATTGGCAGATGTACAAATGTACAATACATTTTCATGTTTCCACTATTTTCAGGAACACCGAAGAATAGAACTGTCCTTAAGGGATATATTAGTATATTTTGCTCATTTGATTTTTTTTTCTGTACTTTACCAAAAGATTCGTTGTTTGTTAATTAGAATTTGTCTTCCTTGATCCTTGAATTAATTTTTATACCGAAACCGGTTTTTTTCAACGCCTGAAGAGTTTTTGGAATAATGAAAGATTTTCTTCCAGTCCAGTCCAGCTGATGATTCCAAATTTACCATTCAAATAACTGTTGAAAATTATCAATATGTTCAAAACAACTAGTAAGTGTCGAATACTAATTATGAATTGATTAAATCCAACTGCAACAATAACAGCATAAAATTTAATCGAAGCCGACCCTGTTCAGAAACAACCTGATGGCACGTATGCGCATTGTGGACCACACTGAAATTTTTACAACACTTCGGTCCAATTGATTTAGCATTCTAGAGTAAGTATATATATTATGATTTCTATGGATTTCGCTGGAAATACGAATATCCCAGTTGGCCAGTTCTTGGAGCAACCGGAGTCCTTTGGCGCTCCCACGCTTCGAGAACGAAACCCGAGCGGTCAAGAGCCTCAATCACCACCCGATACCCGGAAAAACCGAAAATAACGGCACGGACGGGTCGTCAAATTAATCAATCAACGGAAACCCGCGACCTGAAAGGAGAAACCCGACGCTCGAGGCCGAAGAGAGCAACGCGCGCGTCCCTCTTTCTTTTTCCTTCGGGAAACCGCCGAGCGCGCGCTAATGAAATACGTATGTGACGTGGACACTTCTTATCGACATCAAAGGCCGATATGAAATCCCGGTGATGAAAGGACAAGAGGAGGAGGGGGCGATCGCCGCCCCCGGCAATAGACCTGATTGCTTTCTTTGCCCCTCGTCGTTCCGCCGCCCCCGCTACTGTCAATGTTTGTCCGGTACGGTATATGATGACGTGTAAACAAGGTGTTCGGTTTCTAATAGCCTCCGAAGATAATAAGTTGATGCTTCAGTTCCTCTCGAGGATTTTATTACGTATCGAAGGAATAAGGATAACGTTTTGACACATGTTCGGATTGTATGTTCCCGTTGGATGTTTGTCCGTTTTGACGGCGTAATCGGGAATCTGAAACGCGAAAGACGGGGATTCTAGATTATTTCTTCGTTGTCGAGTATTTACCGATTGTCTTTTCGATGAGGAGTGACTGATATAGAAAAGATGTCCTGAGGACGTCGACAGACAGTTTATTAGTGCTGGGACAAAACAAATTGATTACACAAGTCTTAAAGTATCCAACAAAACAAACACATCTTCTATATATATAAAAGAAAGATGTTGGTTACACCATTTATAACTAGAGATCGGATGGACTGTTTGTTATGAAACTTCATTTATGGAATCGTCTTCGGTCTGGTTATTATAAAATACAATAAAACTTCGAAAAAATTGATGAAAGTTTTACTTATGCAGGAAATGCTTTTCCTTCTTTTGAATAAGGCCACTAGGTGTCGCTACCGTTGATGCGTAGTCGTACAGTGAATAGACAAGTCACTGTACGTAGTCGTAGGTTGATATTACCGCTGTTAGATGGCGATAGGTGATTCGCATAGAACTCATGGTAACATGGAAGTACATTGCCAGATCAAAAAGCGGGTAAACATCTCAAGTTGGTGGAACAGTGAATTTTTACCGAAAGATCAAGTATCTGATTTTGACCATCAGTTTCAAACGTGAGTGGGCCATCTTCATCTTTTTTCTTTATTTTTGAAATGCTTTCGAATTTCTGTTTGGGTAATAGATATATTTGCGGAAATAACTGAATCCAAAATTGCCCATAATTAGTAATTGACATATTATATTCGTGTTTCTGTTCGCACAGAGACAGTATTGTAAGCGTCAATAATTTTGAAACGTTTGCTCATCGGGCTTTCACCTATGATATGCAATAATGTTTCATGGGTTGCCTAATCTGATCTGGTCGAATGACCATCAATAAATTTGAATATGAGTTCAACATAATTCACAGTGTTGATAATTTTGCCGTGTCGATCGTACTATCGACATTTTAACATCTCGATTTGTCTTCTAACGAGCTTGATATCGTCAACTAGATTGAACAAATTGAAGAGAGATTGACACCTCATATCCATGGAATAATGAGAATCGCGCTGCTCCACCAACTGAGATGTTTACCCATTATTTTGAGCTTAACAGCATAGCTAAGATGTCTAAAATAATGGTGTGACCACTGATTAGATTTTGAGAATATAAGAAAAGTTTTGTTTTTGCCACTTCAGGTTGGGCTATTAACAAATGACTGATTTTTTAATTCTGGTCGACGGGCTGTGTTAATAGTCGATAGTTCTTTAAAGGAATAATTTTTATTCATATTCTTGACATTTTGATTCATATAAGAGGAAAGGTATAATATGGATTATACTCCTGCTGTTCACAGTCACATGAGGTACTGCAAAAAGAGAACTGTACAACAATTAAAAACAAAAAGTTATATGTTCAAGTTCAACAATTAGTTACCGCTTAAATAAAGAGAATTCTTTCCACGTGAATTACAAAATTATTAAAATTTTGTATATTTTGAACTTTAATTTTGCCTAATTTATTTCCTGCTTGAAAAAAAGCAATGGTAAGTTTATACAACTTTTAAGTATAATTCAGGCGGTACAAAGTTCGCCGGGCCAGCTAGTGTATAAATAAAATAATAACTCAATAGAAACACTATCGGGCGATAGGACTTTCTACCAACTTTTATTCTTCAACCACGCCAACGTTTCGGTAAAAGGATTCCTCTTTATCAAGGTTGAGAGAGAGCTTACTCCACCAGGCAAAGTAATAAATTGAGAAATGAGTTCAGAAAAACTAATAAAACTCAAAACTCACCGATATATCAAAGCATCAATTCATATAATTCATTACCACATGAAATTGTCAATATTAAGAAAAATGTGCAATGTGCAATAGCATCAAACAGTACATACAGGGTGAGTCTTTGACTTGTACATATATATCAACTGAAGAATCTTGAGGCCAAAAGAAACCTTTTTTTCATTTTCCATTTTTCCGAGTTCGGCTCTGTTAAAAAGATATAGCCATTTGAAAAAAAAAACATTGTGCTTATTACGTACCTGAAAAGATACTGTGGAATTGATTCAAAGTTCATATTTCTCGAAAGAAATTGAGTTTATACATTTAGGGAATACTCAAGTACTAACCTTATTGGAATAAAAATGTTGCAAACACGATAATTTCAACAAAAACAGTTAGTTTCATCGGATTATATCTGCAACTGAAAAGCCACATTTCTCACACAAAAATAAGTTCGTCCTTCGATTTTTCGGCAGATTAGTTTGTGAACACTAATAACTTGTTCATATTTTCCTCGAAATTCCCAAACAATATCATGAAAAAAGACTTTTCATTCAGATTTATTATTAAACAACCTAACCTAATCTGATTTGTATCGATTCTGTGAATTTTTACACAGAAATTTCAAGAAGATGTTGTCAGCTTGCTGATATTTTCATTGAGGTTAAGGATTTTTTACGAAACATAGTATAAATCACGATACATTTGTGTACCGTGGTATAAATATCTATGAATTCTCCCGTTTCCATCATGAATCGACTTTGCCGCCAAATCTTACTACGCATGCGTAGAGCGAAAACCGAAGTTTTGGCTATCTGGAGGCCAACTATAAACAATAACAAACCAGAGTCTCTGAACAAATTGTGAAGTTCTGAATACATTCAGTGAATTATTGTTCTGATGTGATTATTATGTGAAGTGAATTAATATAATTTCAACCGTGTCGAGTTTATAAAATTCCAAGAGGATGTTGTTTAGATAGAAACATCGCCACAGATTATCAGGTATCGTATTATTTTTCATTAATTTCAATTTACTGAGTAGTTTGTATCGAGATTCATGATTCATATTCGAATTTTGTATTTCATCGACATTTAACTTTAATATGGACCGGTAACTATGAATTTTCAATAGAAACTGTGCGTATTAAATCCTCCTTGGTGTTCAATTATATCTCCCACATTTGTGGGATTTTATTATTAAAATATCTCGGGAAAGTTGATAAATATTGTGACAACATTGTGAACTCGTTTAAAGAACAGAGAAGGAATAATATTCGATGATATTTAATTCAGAGACGCATTCAGATTATTCTTGAAATTAATGATTTTTTCGTCAAATTTCTCCGGGTAAAATTGGAAATAACTCGAAAACGACACGTTTTATTGAAAAAGAAAAGGAATACTTTTAGTTTATTAAATGATTGATTCTTCCGAAAATATGAACCGTTTATTTTTTTAAAGTGGTTTTATGGTGTCTGGTCGAATGCTGTTCCTCATAGCTAGTCGTGGTAGACATATGTCGGTAAATTATTTTCGAAACATGAATATCATAAAATTCTTAAAGAAGGAATTGTCTTCAATCACAATTTAAATGTGTTTTATTTCAATTTGAAGTCTATCAATCTATAAAAAAAACACCCGAAATGATGAATTTGAAGAAGACGAAGAATAGACCTTATAAAGCAGTATAGTTAGCGTCCAACGCAGATTTAAACAACTTATTAGGATAATAGAGGATAACGTCCATAGGACTTAACATAATCAATGAGGGAAATGGACTCGCAGAGATCTAAATTTGACCATTTGTGTCAACACCACAGCAGGACAATGATGGACCGGTTTCTGACTTGTTAGCCTTCATCAGTGCTACAAACCCCCCTTCTGCGGTAGCAACCAACTGCACATTGAACTGTACTCAAGTGTTCCTGATATGAAGTTATATAAGATCCGCCGTTTCAGTTGGTGGCTACCGCAGGGGACTATGTGGCACTGATGAAGGCTAACGATTTCCCTCACAACCATTACGGTTAGTACCATTCGGCTCGAAGGACTTTTTCTCATGAACGGTAAACGCTCGTCCTCTCACGCGTAAGCTTAATCCCGCCGACGTCCTCTAGAGCGACGAAGGAGTGCGATCTCAATTTCCCGTGAAAATCGGGACGTCTTCGCCGGAGACACGTACGGCATCGGCTTCCCGCAGAGAGGACGTCTGTGTTTGCCCCCCCGGGCCCGGCTTATCGCTTACATAATCCCCGTCCCCTTCTCGCCGCCCCCTTTCTTCGAATTAGCCTTTTTGTATCCGGGGCGGCGTAGGGAGACGGCCTTGCCTCGACCGTGATTGAGACGAGTAATGGACCCGATACGGACGGCGGTATCGGGCCTTAATTAATTTACGTGGCGGCGGGCGTCGCGACGCCCGCCGAGGAGGAAGACGACGTCCGGGATACCCGGTTTTAATGGTACTCGCATATAAAGGGTTTTCCGATAAGAGTTGATATTTCG
Organism: Adalia decempunctata; assembly: GCA_951802165.1. NCBI lineage: Eukaryota > Metazoa > Arthropoda > Insecta > Coleoptera > Coccinellidae > Adalia > Adalia decempunctata. The sequence continues at coordinate 1,246,954 of OX637705.1, forward strand.
ACACTGAATCCTATTTTTTGCGAGCCTCAGATGCTAAAATTTTGCTTGTTGACGAAGCCGCCGACTTGAGAATCTGCCCAAATCTTAATTTCAAAGAAAATTGAAGGACATATTCGTCAGCAATGCTTCCTATCCTATAGATGAGTTCTTTTCTTTTTGGAAAACAAGATTTTGTGTATGTCTTTTTTTTGGTTCACCATTTTATATTTACACTGTATGTTTACATGGTTGTTTATCTATATATTATGCATTTTTTTTAATATATTTTATTCATACAGGCTTCTATTTATACAAGCTTTAATTATTTATATTTCATGAATTTTTTTGTATTTTAACTTTTTCGATCTTTTTGATTGTTCATATTCTTCAACTTGTAAATATTATTTCATCTATATAACAATTAATTCATTATTTTATCTTTTCACTAAATTTATTTATTTAAAGATTTGTTGGTTGATTGTTTAATTCATCACGCTGCTCTTGCAAGAAAACTGTCTATACAGTGTGATAAGAAAAACCTCGGACAAACTCTTTTTCATTTAACTTTATTAAACAGAAGAAATTGAACAAAACAACAACAAATAATAATAGCTTGAACATTTGCTACTAATATATTTAAGCCGTTTCGAAGTGGCTTCCTTTGGCGGCGATACACAGCTTCAGACGCTTCTTGAAATTTTCGGCAATGGGCCGCAGCTCCTCGGGCGTTAATCGGTTCCATTCCCGGCGCAGAGATTGCTTCAGCGAGTCCAAATTTTTGTGTTTTTTAGCACAAGCCCAGTGCTCCAAAATCGACCACACGCTGTAGTCCATTGGGTTGAGATCCGGTGAGAAGGGCGGCCATTCTGCAGATGAGATGAAACAAGGAGTGTTCGAAATTCGAACATTATTCTAAAAAATATTCATCTTCGATAATATGGAAAATTCCATTTAAATTATTAATCAAAAGTGGGTCACGACCGAGTGAGCCGCCGATCGACCAAAATCTGCTGACTGGCTAGAAACAATTGATGCAATTGATGCAACCGGGGACTCCGCTAGTGAAATGATACCAAATAAGGCAATGTTATTTTATCGTCAATATTCAATTTAGTATATAAGATTAGATTGTAATCAATAAAGACATCATTCATCATTAGTCTGATCAATACACCTCTTCGGCAACTGTGGAGTTAAGACATCCCTTGAACGTTCTGAGTCTGGTCGTTCAGTTGCCTCAACCTCAAAGCAAGTGTTGTTTCAAACCAAATGGGTCTTACACCATTCTTGCGTCATTTTCGCTCTGTGAGCCGGAGCGGAGTCCTGTTGAAAGGTCCAATGCGTATCGCCGAAGTGCTGCTTGGCCCACGAAAGTACTACGGCCTCGAGGATGTCGCAGCGGTAGACTTCTTGATTGATTTTGACCTCTTGATCCACGAAAACTAAGGGAGTTTTACCACTGCAGCAAATTCCGCCCCAGACGATGTTCGATGTACCGGGAGCCTCTACGGACCAGACTCAGTCGTTTTGGTGGTTGTGGGATTGTTCTACGGTGAAAAGCTTCTCGTCTGTGAAGAGAATTCGCTCCCATTGCTGACCGGCGGCGAGACGAAGGAGTTGGCGGCACCTTTTCAGTCGTACGCGCTTGTTTTCCTCCCTGAGGAGTTGAACTTTTTGGAGCTTGTATGGCTTGAGGTTGAGCTCCTTTTTGGCAATTTGACGGACTGATTCGCGGTTGATACCGGTCTCACAGGCTATTTTCCTCATGGAAACCCTCGGATTTCGATTGACTCGCTTCTTGACGATGTTGCGATTGCTAGGTGTATTGACAGTGCATTTTCTATCACTTCCTGGACGACGACCATCATGGCCAAGCTCATTGAAACGACGAATTGCATCGGCACATTGAGCAAACGAACAATTTCGCATCGACGCCTACCTTGACGAAACAGCTCCAAAATCGCACAACGTTTGTTTGACATTCTAAAACTCTGTGAAATGAAATTATATGAAACTGAAAATTCACATATTAGTACAGGAAAGTGTAGAGAAACTGAGAGAATAAAAATCATTTGGCTGCGCTGAAATACTTTTGTTCCAGACCTCAGCAAAATTTGACCGAAGTTTTTCTTGTCACCCTGTATAGATTTGTTAGTTGATTTTTTTATTCATCACGCTGCTCTTGCAACAAAACTGTCTATATATTTCTGTAGTTGTGTTCTTTTGTGTTTTTATGTCATTTCTATGTTTTAACCATTGACATGTGAAAGCAATTGTTGTAATTGTTAAACACACCAATACACTCTCTCTCTCACCTAGTTGGTTAATGTTAGTTAGTTAATGGCGTAGTTTCTACTGGTCAAATGTCAAAAAAGACCAACTTCAAGGGTGACATCTACCTAAATAGCGGTCTAGTCAGACTAACACCCCTTATTGGAAAACCCTTTACTTGGAAACACGAAGCAGCAAACTCGTCCAAAGTAGGAATTCCGCTCCCATTTCGATTTCGAGGTCGCATCCCTCCAAATGACGAATCAAAAACCATTCTCCGGGATGATTTCCGACCGCTGAAATTCACGAGGACGTATAAATCGTCCTGTCCCAGTCGACCCTCGGCGGCAACTTCAAACAGTCATTTAACGGTTCATTTCCCGATGTAGAAAGTCATGTCGGCTTCTCCAGGATATGAATTATAACCCGTAATTCTCTGTTATGCCAAGAGAGAGTCGGAGAGAAGTGAAGGAACGGGCAAAAGTCAAATATTTGAACGTTTATAAGGGGGGGAAGGAGTAAAGACGGTGGTACATAAAGGCGAGCGGTTATTAAATTCTTCTCAAATTTTATCCCATTGTTTTGCCCGAAATGTCCAACAGTTTTTATCGAACTCCGAGGTTCCTTCCTTCTCTATCGTTCTAGCTATACGAGAGGAAGAATGGCCAGCGTAAATACGGGGTGGCACTTTTTTAACGAAAGGTCGAGACATTTATCGTTTTCTTAAAAATTCATCCGGTCCTAAGGACCAGAAATTCTTATAACACGATTTATGTTGGCTTCCAAAGCTTCTGGTTCATCATATGTAATACTACTAGAGATCGATTTTTGCCGGCAAAATTTCTCGATTGTAATATGAAAGTTTGTTGCAACAAACTTGAATATTACAAGAGAGAAATTCCACCTGCTTAAATTTCATCTCGAGTGGTATTCGGCATGACTATTTCCCGAGAAAATCTATATATATATAAAAGAAAGATGTTGGTTACACCCTTTATAACTCGAGATCGGATGGACTGTTTGTTATGAAACTTCATATATGGCGTCGTCTACGGTCTGGTTATTATAAAATACAATAAAACTTCGAAAAAATCTATGCAAATTTTACTTATACAGGAAATGCTTTTCCTCCTTTTGAGTAAGGCCACCTGATGTCGTTACAGTTACAGTTTCGCTACCGCTTATTCGTTCGTACTCCATTTGATATTCTCCGCGTTAAATGGCGATATAAACAAAAAGTGTCTACAGTGACTATATTCCCTCTATAGTCACTATAATAGTGTGTAATTTGAGTTGCCTACAACTCTGCGCTGTTGGGCAAAACCAAAATGTCTTAGCGTAGGAGTACAGATGTCTAAAATTATCAGATTTCGTTGAGATATGAGAAAAGTTTCGTTCTTACCACTTCAGATGGCGCTATTCTCACATTATGACTGATGGTTATCAGTTATTTTTATAGTTTTATTTATTCCAAATAACGTAATCGTGAAGGTACTATATTTCACATTATGACAATTGAATGACGATGAATTTGTTGAGGCTTTCGCGGCTATCGATTGATGTCATCTGTTCTTTTTTCGAGCATTTTGCTCGGCGAGGTTTGACATGGTCGAAAAAAGAACATATGACATCAATTACTGTGTAATTTACATAGGGCTATTAGCAGATCCAGAAGCGGGTGAATATCACAGTGAATTTTTATCGAAATGTCAAGTGAATCGGATTTTGGCGATGAGTTCCAATCGTGAGAGGTCCATTCTCATCTTTTCTCATAAATTTTAAAAGGTTTTTGAATTTCTGTTTGGGTAATAAATATATTTGCGGAAATAACTGAATCCAAAATTGCCATCCTAGTGATTGCCATATTATGACATATTATTTTTGTGTATCTGTTCTGTGTGATAGCTCATATCCATGTAAATATTTGAAAGTTCAAAAATCAGAGAACCAAGCCGTTGATCTCCGATCACCGGTGATCACGATTTGTGAAATCCACCGTGAGTATCATTTAGGCCGAACAAAGTTCGCCGGGCCGCGTATTGGCATTGTTTACTACGGTGCAACGCATACATGGTGTTGGAACGCGGTAAAGAATGGCTGAGAACCAATGCTTTCTCTACCCAGACATATTTTACCACGTCTCAGCGCAGGATGGTGTTCAGACGTAGTACCTAACTATTTTATTATGAATACGCGCCTATTCTCGGGTTATTGTTTACGAAAATACCTTTTTAGTTTCTTCAGAGATAGATGACCACATGTTTTATACTGCATTATGTAGATATTGCATTTTGCGACTGAGTTTTTGCCTTTTGGACAGGGTGGAAGGTATTGTGAGCATATTTGCGCCATAAAAAATAAGTATGGAATCACTTTTAGGACCTGTATGCAAATAAACACTAACGACGGAAAAGAATTAGCAAAATTAGCCCTAGGGCCTAGGAGAAAACATATCCTCAGAATTTTATGACGACATGACAACTGAAGTGGGTATAGCAAATGAATTCCTAATTACTACAAAACAATGGTTTTACCCGACAGGATAATTTGTGGTACCCATAAACACTGTCGATAATGCCAATGAAATAAATTTAGGTGAAAAACATCCCGCAGCTGCAACAGAACTAAGAGACAACGCATTACAAAAATAACCTGCAAAAATAAAACGGTTGATATGGTTGATGCCATGAAAAAATTTAATCAGACTTCAAACAAAATTGTTACACAATCCGACTTATTAAATTTTATTCTTGCATCAGAAAATATCTCACGAAAAAAGAACATTTCTGTTCAGCCAACATCAGTGAGCCGAAGAAGAATTAGACGTGGCTTATCATGCGGCGCAAAATGCATTCAACCTGGTAGGCCATCCAACAAAGAAATGCCAAAAAATCCTTAAAGGCAAAGATCTTTAAAGAAAAATATTGATCTTGATGGACCAAATGCAAAATCACATGGAAATGCACACTAGGATTATTTCTTACTACTACAGTTAGTTTTGCATTCAATATAATTGTTTTCACCGATACTCATTGTATTTATAGGTACTATTAGTATTTTTATGTATTACGTATTTTAATGTGGTTCAATAAACTATTTTTGGCATATTATTGTTATCGTTATGAACGCGGATTGCAAAATTGCGAAAGAAAACAAATTTGAACATAGTTGAGTTGGAACGCGGTAAACAATGACCCGAGATTAGGCGCGTATCCATAATACAATAGTTACTCCGCCTGAACACCTCCCTGCGCTGAGCCGTAGTAAGATATGTCTGGGTAGAGAGAGCTTTGGTTCAGCCATTCTTTACCGCGTTCCAACACCATGTATGCGTTGCACCGTAGTAAACAATGCCAATACGCCGCCGGGCCAGCTAGTGTCTAATATTAAGTAATATGGTCACATAAGACACGGATTGCGCTATTTGGCAAATTAGAATTCATAGATTAACTAAACGTTGTTTGTTTTCTCTATGATATTCATTTCCGAAGCTATCTACGAATTGAAGAGAGGTCAAAAATTTTATCGCTGGAAAACCAACTTGTTTGTTTTGCCGGATTGAAAGTTTTATCGACATGAAACGATCCTTGCTACGGAAACTTCCTCACTAAAAATGGAAAGAGTGGAATAGTCACCAAAAAAATACCCGACATTTAAATGTCGATTTTTCTTCAATTGAACATGACCTATATTTCCGAATGAAGAACGCAACTCAAAAAAGAATCTCGAAGTAATTCATCAAATGGACCTAATATCAACGTTGTCAAATTGCACACTAAAGATTGTTTAATATAGATCTTAAAATAGTGAAACTGTTGAAACGTTTGACAACTTTCCACCAGTTAAATTATTAAATAATTGCAGTTCTTAGACATAACAGTCCTCCTTGCGGACTCGAAAGTTGGAATTGATTTAACTCGCTTCTCGACAGGTCGAAAATACCCGTTGACCGTAGCGATCCCGACGAATTAGCGAAATTCGCGTTAATTTTCCGCGACGAACGGCAGAGTGCAGCGAAAATTGAATCTCGCACACGCGTTAACGCTGTCGCTGATTGCGCCCGTAATGAAATGCGGCGCTAAGTGAAAAGTTATGAATAGAAAATTCGACCGGACGAAAAGGTTCGCGCGTTGCCGAGTGCTCTCCGGAAAAACCGCCCGACGAACTTTGGAGTTCGCGAACTAATCGGACCGCGCCGCGTCGAGTTGTTATTTTTACCTGCATAAATGGAGCGTGATGAAGTGTTGTCGGATCCGTTGATGATGAAAAAGCCCGAGTACCTGTTTGCGTAAAGGGGAAAACGAGTGTTTTAGATCGGTAGGTATCGTTTTCGGTAATTTCCCCGTGAGGGTTGGAGTGGATGGAGCGGATTTCTCGTTTGTTGTATTGGGGACTTTTCTCCTTTCCCGCACGCCACACGTGTCTGACTTGGTCGAATGCATAAAAACTTCAAAAAATACATTTACAGTTCATCCAAGAATTATTGACATCTCGGGTGACTTTGGAAAATCGAAATTATGTTGGTAATAGTCCATTCAGTAATACAATGCGCAAAAAAATTAACGCACATTATGGAAATCTCAAAGGACCCCGCACTTTTTCTATGGCAAATGGCGTTCCGTCAATTGTTCTAAAATCTTGGTATAATGTAGTACTCGACCTACTGATCAAAAGTGTCCACTCAATCCTATGACTAGTTTTCGAGATATAGGGCGTTGAAGTTGAGAATTACCCACTTTTACTACGCCCGTATCTCGGTACAGAATCGAATGAACTTCAATTTTTCTCCAGAATCAGTTCTTTTCATCCCCAGGGAGCAACCATATGGAGGAATATGACTGAAAATCGTTACGAATACAGGGTTATCCATAATTGAATGCATGCCCGATTTCGAAATTATTAAATACGTCAGTTTCAGAGCGAGAACGTTCACAAAATGAACTATTACACTATATATGTTGTTTTTGCATCGAAAAAGTCTGAAATACATAGAATTCATACTGGATGATCCATTATTATAGAAACTATTCACAAGGAAGGTTAAATGGACACCCTGTATTTATCAGTTGATTCAAGGTGTTTGTTTAATTTTTTTAGAACATGGACTTCAAAGAATACAGGGTGATTCAGTCATGAAATGAACTTTGATCCTCACGAAAATACCCAAAAACCACCTTTTTTTTTCATCACCCTCTATTTCAAGATTAACTCCGATGAGGTGGGAGTTTTCTTTCACCATTGTGCTTGATATAAAAACATCAATACGGCTGAGAGTTTTCATCCACTTCCTATGACCAGATTTTTTTATGTAACGTATGGTCCGAAAGTTTTGGGAAAAATTTCAAAAGCATATAACTCTGACTTAAATAATCTTATATTTTATCGAATTATTCAACAATTTAACTTAACTATCCTTATTATAAATCAAAATTCAAGTAAAAGACAAGGGACCATTATTTTCGATTTGCCTAATTATTCCCCTGACACGTTGCTTCTCAATCAGACCAGGTGAAATTTTTCCCAAAACTTTCGGACCATACGTTAATATGAAAATAATTCATTTATGTTATTCTATTCTTATTCCAGCATAAAAATAAATCTGGTCATAGGAAGTGGATGAAAACTCTCAGCCGTATTGATGTTTTTATATCAAGTACACTGGTGAAAGAAAACTCCCACTACATCGGAGTTAATCTTGAAATAGAGGGTGATGGAAAAAAAGGTGGTTTTTGGGTATTTTCGTTAGGTTCCAAGTTCATTTCATGACTGAATCACCCTGTATTCTTTGGAGTCCATGATGATATAGATATGCTCTAAAAAAATTAAACAAACACCTTGAATCAACCCATAAATACAGGGTGTCCATTTAACCTTTCTTGTGAATAGTTTCTATGATAATGGATCGCCCAGTATAAATTCTAGGTATTTCAGACTTTTTCGATGTAACAACAACATATCTAGTGTAATAGTTCATTTTGTGAACGTTCTCGCTCTGAAACTGACATATTTTATAATTTCAAAATCGGGCATGCATTCAATTATGGATAACCCTGTATCCGTAACGATTTTCGGTCATATTCCTCTATATGGTTGCTCCCAGGGGATAGAATGAAAGGTTTCTTGAGAAAAATTGAAGTTCATTCGATTCTGTACCGAGATACGGGCGTAGTAAAAGTTGGTAATTCCCAACTTCAACGCAACAATATCTCGAAAACTAGTCATAGGATTGAGTTGAGGCCACGGACACTTTTGATCAGTAGGTCGAGTACTACATTATACCAAAATTTTAGAAAATTTGACGGAACGCCATTTGCCATAGAAAAAGTGCGGGGTCCTTTATTCTACAACTGAAGGTGTTCTCAATGATAATTATTTTTATCAGAATTATGCATGCATATGTTATCCACTTTCAACGTTTTTCTTCAATACAGATGTTTTCTCCCAGCAGGAATAAAAAAAGATGATATTATCAGATTTTGAATGTATTGGCTTCATTCTAAAATCAGTTGTTCTCGATCAATTCTAGTGATCAATAGTTTTTCTCTCGTTTGATTTTCTACACTCGATCGCTATGCAACGCGAAACACACAATTTGACCCATGCAACAGAAATGTGCCCAAGCGGTAATTTTGCGAGAAGAAGGGTGGACATACACAAGAATTGCAGAAAGATTTGGAGTTTCCATTCAAGTGTGTTCAGAATGTTGCAGCGATTCAGGGAGACAGGTATGAATGTCCGAAGACCAGGACAGGGTAGACCACGGGTAACAACTGCCATTCAAGAACGTTACTTGAGAGTTTCTTCGTTGAGACAACGGTTTGCAACCGCTCGCCTCCTTCGAAATCAGCTTGAGCAAACTCATGAGGTGCGAATTAGCACTCAGACAATAAGAAATCGCCTCAGAGAATATAATTTAAGGCCTCGTGTCGCGGCAAGAGGCCCAGCTCTTACCCCAGGCCATCGAAGGGCGCGTTTGGATTTTGCGAGAGAGCATATCCATTGGGAAGAGGCCGATTGGGAAAGAGTTCTCTTCACAGATGAGTCTAGATTCTGCCTCTACCATTGTGATCGACGTTCCCTTGTATACAGACGTCCACATGAAAGATATGCTCAGTGCAATTTCCTGAATACTACTGGTTTCGGGGGAGGATCGATTATGGTATGGGGTGGAACATCTTTGACTGCTAGCACAGACCTAGAGGTCGTTGATAATGGAGCTATGAATGCTGATGAGTATATAAGGAACATTCTTGAAGAGCATGTAGTGCCATTTGCCCCATACATTGGTGAAAATTATGGACGATAATGCCGTACCCCATCGTGCGCGCATCGTTCAGGAGTACCTCGAAGAGGTTGAAGTCTCTCGAATGGAATGGCCAGCAAGAAGTCCAGATATCAATCCGATTGAGCAGGTTTGGGACAACCTCAATAGAAGGCTGAGAAGTTCAGAAAATCATCCAGCTACTCTTGATGACTTAGGAATCCAACTTGGAGAAATCTGGGAAGGATTAGATTAGAACATTTTAAGATCACTCATTTTGAGTGTGAACCGTCGTTGCCGAGCTGTAATTAACGCAAGGGGTGGAAATACCAAATATTAAATCACTTATCAGCATTTCAGTATTTGAAAATTGATCATTTCTCTTCTTTCACATAAGATTCGGTGAAATCCTGAATTTTTCTTCCATTTAATGTGTCTTGTTTCGTTCAAAACCTTCCCGAGAGAACATGAAAAATAAGTTATAAAGTCATTGTAGAGTTAACTTTCATTAAAATTGAGATTTTCAGAATGTGCGTTAATTTTTTTGCGCAGTGTAATTGGTACAGCAGTCCATTCTTCTGTCTGAGAGAGCTCCTGTATATTATCTAGATGTCTCATCTGAACAATGAGAAATTTCGGTTCCCGTTGTTTCTTGTCGACGTAAATGAGACTTGCGGATGTCGAAAAATACGCGGGGAGTTTCGGGAACTCATTGGCGTCGACTAAGCGCGAAAATGGGAAAAATTCGCGTCGACCATCGACAACGAGGTTCGCTAGAAGACTCTTCCCCGCTCCCCGACCTCCGTCTTTCGTCACGTCTCCGTATAAAATTCCCGAAATTCCGCCTCGAGAACATTCCCCGGGACGTGTGGGCGAATTCCCGAGCGGAAAATCGCCGTCTCTCGAAATCGCGACGTCGTCGACGGCATAATTGAGGTCGGGGGGCATCTCCGCCGTGATTAGCGGGCGTCGCGACCGTCGAGGACGGCGGCTTCGCGCCCGGCGGCGCGGAATCGCGAAACGGAGGCGGCTTAGCGGGACGTCGGTGCGTGTTAGCGTCGACGTGCGAACAAAATAATTACGGGTCGCGAGCCGGCGTCGACAAATTACGCGGGTAGTGGATCATCCGCAGGTGGGAAAAATTTGAGTAGCCGCCGAGGACTTTGAGATCAAGATGTCGCATAATTGGAGTGATGGAGGCGGTCGAAAGAATTGGGTGGGCTTAAGTGGGATGAGCTTTCGTTCGTTGGTTCGTCGTTACCTAAAGGCATAGGGTTTTTCCGGAGTTTGGGAAACTGATGTTGTTTTTATCATGATGAATATCAAGAGTGACTACTACACCGTTTACTTATTCACTTCCTCAACGAAACTACTCAACTATCGCTTTGATAACTCTAAGATTGCGGTTTCAAAAGCGTAGAACCGTTTGATCTTACTGAAAATGAAACAGAAGTGTGCAATGTATAAAGAATATATGACATCGAAAGTTTCATTAATGTTTCGTCAACAGTGATCGATGTATATACTCCAATCACAATTATAAAATCACAACTCTGGCCTTGGAAATTTGACACATTCCACTCTGTATCGAAGTTATGACGTTTCTCAAAATATTTTTATGTTCCAAGTCAACACTATGTTGCCCTTTCTACATTCTTAGCGTATTTCTCAGAATGTGAATTTATTCGGAAAATGAATGAATTGGAAAAGATGTGATGGACGAAAATAATTAACGTTTATATGAATTGATAGAAAGGATTCCTTTTCTAGTTATTTGCATGAAAAGTACAAGAGATCACTGTTGAAATATATTATTTTTCACCATGGAAGAAAACTGCATTGCTTTCACATAATTTTCATATGTATGCTTGTGAAGATTTAATGCTTATTATCCTCTTGAACTGAAAGTTCAAGACTTGACCAAATCAATTGTTGATTCTAATCAAGAATTCATTAAAAAAAATCAAACCAAAGATATAAGATGAATTGATGGGTAATTACAAGAATCAAGAATAATGTCAATTTTATTTTTTTAATAACTTTCTTAAAATCAATGTTGGGATATAAAACTTGGCTGCGTTTGTTCAAACAACATCTAAAGAATACATTTTTCACCATCTCGACCTTTGAAAGGCGTTTCTTATAGGATAATTAGGTCTAAATTCCACCTCATTAGTGAGGTACCTAACTTTTGCAAATATGCTCAGATATCGCCAAATTTCTTGGAAAACCTGAAAAATATCATCCTAATCGACCTCTCGAGGCTCCATCCGATCCATCTACTGCGATATCTGTCCAAATAACAGCTTTTTCAACGAAATTCCCGTGTACCCCTTCAACCTCTAAATGTAAACATTCGTCCTGGTCTTGAAAATCGTCCTCACGCTCCAAACTGGTGCTAAAAACAATAAACATACGTTAATCTTGGATATTCGACGAAAAACTCACCTGCAAATATCGATGGAATACCAAAAATCTGCGAACAATTTGTAAACCTAACAAAATGTGGAATATCTTTGATACCTTTAGTTTGATGTAAACAAAGAAACTGGCAACGTCGTATTGTCATTAACGATATTTTCTGTGCGCGCACTGACTTTTCATCATATGTTCTCTGCTTTTCATCAGGTGCACCAACTCCTGAAAACGAAACCATGGCCTCCTATGTGATTAAATAAAAGTGAATGGAGTATAGTAAATAGTGTTGAGAGCAGATACTATGAGAAAAAAAACTTGAAAAAAATTTTAAGTTCTAAGGCTGGGTGCTGGGTTTACCAACGATTTCAATCTCGTTCAAGGCAGTAAACGATAATATTATGTGGTTTTGAAGTCAAAAAATGTTTGCTGAAACCCGGCCTTAGTCCAGTATCTCGAGAACGAAATGTTTGCGGTGATAATTGATGTGGCAGTACCATTGACTCATAACATCGGAAGAACGGAGTCCGGAGAAATAACGAAGTACGAGAACTTGGTAATAGAACTGAAGAATATGTAGTCATTGTCGAAAGTCACTATAATACCATTGGTGATTTCGGCTGAGGGAGTCATGTCGAAATCATTCAAAAGAAATCTTCAAAAGATAGAATTATCGCAGAGGATCGCGGGATATGCACAACAGGCTGTAGCATTGCAAACCTGTCACATCGTGCGGAAATTCCTGAACTAGTGGGAGGAACTGAAATTTTTTTACACTGGTTTATAGAAATAATACCAGCTTAAGCTGAGACCGGGAGACCTATGATGAAGAATAATAATAAATTTTATTTGCAGACAATATACAATAAAATATTTATAAATCACAAAGAAATACAGCCTTCCATAATTTTTTCTGCGAAAAGGAGACTCACGGCAGTAAAACTGTTTATATGTAAGCTCCCAAAAAGCGCATTTAAGACTAAAAAAATGACTTTCTTTCTTGAAATGATCCAAGGAATCTCCCTTTTTCGTTTGAACCCCCAATTTAGGAACATCTTGTATACAGATGGTAAATAGTTGCGGAAGTTTTGACTCCCAAGAAGGACGAACAGAAACCACAAATACATCGAAGCAAGATACATTTCCTTCGAAAATATCAACCACAATTCTCGCTGTGCATGTTTGTAATTTGCCCGCAAACCTTCTGCGGAACGATTTTCGAAGAAGAAGCAGATATGATACGGGACCGCCGCCCCCGCGCCATCGGCGGCGCGGAAAGCCAATTTCGCCTTTTCTTTCCGGTCGACGAGAGCGGCCCGAGTGCGGAACTAGGTGAACATGTATAAAAGACGTGATTAGGACCAGCAGCCGCCGCCGCCGCCGCTCGCCGCCGCTACCCGAGGCCGGGATCGACTTACATCACGGCAAGATGAAACGGGGGGAGATGACGGCTACTACCCCCGGATATGCGCTACTGATGTATGCCGTTTGGGGTCGGGAGGCGAGTTTGAAGAATTGCCGAGGAGGAGATTACAGGCGGCGGCGTATATTCCGCGGCGCGGGTTGCCTTACACTAGATACGTCATTATATGAATAAGAAGAAGCGACCGCCACAGCTTTCTCAGATTCCGAGACGCGCGAACTATCAGGTGGCAACGCGACATTGCAATAACTTGAATTCATGAGGACTGAACGAGAATAAATTCGCTATCACAAAAACGCCTATTATATCTCTTGAACCAATTCGGAAAAAATCAAAATTTGATCAGTTAGCTTTGTTATGAACGTCAGAAACATGTGGAACATTTACTTCATAGATATTCCAATTATCTGTCGCAAAATGTCGAGCGAAGTGACAACACGAGAATTTATAGTGAAACTTTTTCAAAATAATCAAAAATGGAGCTTCAAAAGAATCGCAAAAGAGGCTCGCGTTCGTCCGAAAACGGTATCAAGAGTTGTTGAGCGCTTCAACGAAGATCTTACAATTAACTGCAAGGAAGGAACCGGGAGGAAAAACCCGAAAAAAGAGGAAGAAAGCCATCAGCCTTTTTCAGAAGAATCCCAACCTTTCAGGACGGAAAGTGGCCCAAATAGTGGGTTGTTCGCAGTCAACCGTTCAGAAAATCGAGTCGAGTTGTGGGCTTAGAACATACAAAGTGCAGAAAGTGCCAGACAGGAACGCTGTGAAAAATCAAGAAGCGAATTCAAGAGCAAAGAAATTAAAAAAAGATTTCTTGAAAAAATTTTCCTGTTGCCTGATGGACGACGAAACCTATGTCTTGGCTGATTTCTCGCAACTTCCTGGTCAGGAATTTTATACTGCAGAGTCTCGTGGAAATGTTGACGAACAATTTCGCGTGAAGAAACAAGCAAAGTTTCCTAAAAAATTCCTGGTTTGGCAAGCAATTTGCACTTGTGGGAAAAGGAGCAAATTTTTCGTTGGCCAAAGCTCCGTTGACTCGAAGATATACATCGAGGAATGCTTGAAGAAGCGATTTTTACCATTTTTACGTGAGCACGATGTGTCAACAATTTTTTGGCCAGATTTAGCTTCATGCCACTACAGCAAGGCCACCAAGGAATGGTACGAAGCCAATGAGGTGGTTTTTGTCCCCAAAGAGGCCAATCCACCAAATTACCCAGAACTCAGGCCAATCGAAACATATTGCGCCCTGGTAAAAAGAGAATTGAAGAAGACTAAGAAATCAACGAAAACATTAGCGGAATTCAAGCAAAAGTGGAAGACATCATCCCAGAAAGTGACTGAGAATACTATAAGAAGCATGATGGGAAGAATTCCAGAAAAAAATCCATGAATTTTGTAAAAAATAGTTTGGTTTTTTTATTGTAGAAACAGTTTTCATCAGAATTAGAATCTGTCGAAAAAAATATAAAAATGGGCTAATAATTTCCAAGTGGATGAAACTTGGTAAGTCGTTAGAGACTAATGAAAGGAAGCTTACCCGTGACTGGCCAGGGCCACCTATTCGGGGATTCAAAAAAAACTCAAAAATATTTTGAAATGCATTTTTCTCGAAAACTATGCATTTCACAGAAAAATTTAATGAACAAAAAATGTAGAGGACTTCTTTATCTACAATTAATGTCATTGGTGCTATGTTGTAAAACAAAAAATGTGCGCAGTAGGTGGCGCTAAAGTTCCCAAAAAAGTGTTTTTTCAATTTTTCGTCCAGAAATTTTCATTTTTCAGTTACGATTCAAATGGAAAAATTGTTCCTTTCAATTTTTTAAACAACTTTTATTTTTAAACTTTTTTCGTACGACTTACCGTTTCAAAGTTATAGTGGCATAGTATTAACAAAAGGGCCGAATCATAGAGCTGCCCAATTCTTCTAGGAAGGTACATTTTTCAGTTGCTATGTAAGTTTCGGAGACTAGTGACAGCAAAACTTTGCTCTGTGAAATTGAGTGAAAATATTCCTGTTTGTTTTATTTGTGATAAGTTTATAGATTATTAATAATAGATTATAGCTATAGCAATTTTTCCATTTGAATCGTAACTGAAAAATGAAAATTTCTGGACGAAAAATTGAAAAAACACTTTTTTGGGAACTTTAGCGCCACCTACTGCGCACATTTTTTGTTTTACAACATAGCACCAATGACATTAATTGTAGATAAAGATGTCCTCTACATTTTTTGTTCAATAAATTTTTCTGTGAAATGCATAGTTTTCGAGAAAAATGCATTTCAAAATATTTTTGAGTTTTTTTTGAATCCCCGAATAGGTGGCCCTGGCCAGTCACAGGTAAGCTTCCTTTCATTAGTCTCTAACGACTTACCAAGTTTCATCCACTTGGAAATTATTAGCCCATTTTTAGCCAGATTGACTGTACTATGAGTTTGATTTTCGAAATCGGTCCAGTGGTTCAAAAGATATATGCGTTTTTATGATAGCGAATTTATTCTTGTTCAGTCCTTAGTAGTAGAACAAAGTTTCACAATATTCAATAGAAATGATGAATACGTCATGCTTGGACTCTTTGGACCATCATTCAAGTTCCGAAACTAGACGAGTCCCTTTTTTTCAACGATATAATTATTATCAACCTTCAGAATAAACCAATATGGCGATAACATCAAAGCCCATCATGTTCCACCTAATAATGCCCTAATTACATACAAATCCCACATCGACGAATAATGAAATACCGCGCGCGAAGGGCGCGCGTCCGGAGAAGAAATGAATAATATTTCGGTCGAGTTCCCAGTCGGTCGGCGCCGCGGTCAGGCGGGCGGGTAATTTAACGCGAATTTCGAGCTTTAATGAAATACCGTCCAATCTACACCCCATTGATTATGGCGTTTCATCATCGGCCGGACTATCCCCGGAAAAAAATACTGTTGGGCACTCTCGTCGATTCGCAAACATCGAAATTAGCGACTGACACACATCCGCTACGCCGCGCACGCACTCAGGGATGACCAGAGCACGCCCGAATTGTCGACAAGACTTCGGAGACATCTGCGTCGCAAGATTGGCTCCGGTATTCATAGCTCCACCACTGACGTCACCGATCGTTCCATTCTGACTCTAATGCTGGTGATGGTAGGCAACCACGCACTATGAACATTGAAAGCCACCTCTTTCATGCTCTGTGCTCATGGATCTCAATGGCCTCCATATTGTACATGTCGAGTCCACTTTTCGATATATGTTTAGCGAGTGAAGACTTCTATGTTTGATTCAGTTGTGATGTACTCAGCTCGGGTAGGTTCGGTCATTCGTTATACAGTTGAGGGATGGTGAATAATACGATGCAGACTCATCGAAGGGGTTTATTTCGTAGACACACTGACACAGATGATAATTCACATTCAATTGGACATTATGTTATTTACTACGACAATAACTGTTGACTAACAATCAATACGTAAACGCTTCTCTCCATGAATCTCCCTCCCCTATTGTTATATACAGGGTGAGTCTTTGACTTGTACATATATTTTAACTGTAGATTCTTGAGGCCAAAGGAAACCTTTTTATCATTTTCCATTTTTCCGAATTCGGCTCTGTTAAAGAGATATAGCCATTCGAAAAAATCAATCGGGCTAAGTACGTGCCTGATATTATTCTCTGCAAACACTTCAAAGTTCATATTTTTCGATTGAAATTGATGTGATTATTAGATATTCTAGGTGATACATATAAAAAATACTCAAGCACTGACCTTATTTGAATAAGAATGTTATAAACACGATATTTCCTAACAAAACACTTAGTTCTGTCCGATCATTTCGGCTATATGAAAAGCTATATTTCTCACACCAAAATAAGTTCCTTCTTCGATTGTCCTGAAGATTAGTTTATAGACACTAATAATTTGTTCATATTTCCTCGATATTCTAAAACGATCTCATAAAAATTGGTTTCTCACTAACCTATCCCAACTCCAAAGTCATATGTTTCGGTGTCAATGACCGAACCATACCCATCCTCTGTGCAGATATTCAATTCACCCACAGAACTCTAGAGAAGACGATGCCAGATTGCCGATTTTCTCTTCAAACAATGCGAACTCAAGAAAGCAGTACGTCCCCTATCGTTAGCGGATGAACTATCACAATCGCTAAAGGCGTCTAGGCGTTGCTCTTTAAAAATGCCAAAAGAGTAGTTCTGATTCTCGCCAATATAGCGCTACGTTCCTTCAGAAGGCCGTGGAATCCACGGCGTGGATGTAGCCATTGTAGCCGTGACGCAAGACCGTTGTTCTGTGCTCCAACCAGTCCAACCTAAAACTTTAGTCAGTGATCCCATAGACGAAGTTCACTCTTTATTTATTTACAGAGAATGAAGCAAACAGGCTTAGAATATAAAACAAATATTCTAAGCAAACAGGTGATGATTATGTAAATGACTTTCAGTGAATTGATGTAATAGTAGTGTCGTTCTGGTGTCGAGTTATATTGTTTCGATAGATATTTTGCTGAAGGACCGGTAACAATGAATTTTAAATAGAAACTGCCTATAAAATAATTTCATGCTTCTTAGAATTCAATTTTATGTCCCACGAATGTAGAATTTTATTATTACATATCTCTACATCAAACGTTTTTTCATCATAGAGATTTTAGTCTTGACAAAGTTGATAAACATTCTGACAACGTTGGTAACTTGTTGAGGAACCAGAGAAAAAAAATTATATTCGATGAGATTTAACTCAGGACAGCATTCAGATAATTCTTGAAATTCATGATTTTTTCCTCTAATTCAATCTTATACAATTATGAATAACTTGAGAACGACGCGTTTTATTGGAAAAATATAAGAATACTTTTGTTTTCTAAAATAATTAATTCTTTCGAAAACGTGAACCGTTCATCTTTTTCAAGTGGTTTCATAGTATTTTTGCGTGAATTTATAAGTCGACTATACTGTAACTTTTTTACCAGGAGAAATATGAAATAAGTTTCAATTGAGGAATAAGTATGCACCATGAATAGAGTAGACAATAAACCAAAATTCAGTTCATTCGAAATATCGGTTCCGAATATATGGAAAGAATAGTGTTAATTTCATGGATTTTTGACACCCTGTATCTTCCAAACGGAACCGAATTTTGAAAAATGGTATGGGTAAAAAGTGTTTCTTTTGATGGGAGGAATCTATAGTTGAAATATATGTACAAGTCAAAGACTCACCCTGTATTCTTAATAATATGCATCCACTCATTTAATACTGAATTGGCTATGTTTCCAACTTATTTTTCCTAACCTGTATATTCTTATAAATGTTTACTTGTTTTAATAACATCTTAATCGATAACATAAATGACATTGGCGAGACCTAGAGCTCTGGCTTTACGTGCTGCTCAAGGTCTAAAGGGAGGTCGAATAGTCCTTGTTATCTCACGTACGAAATATACAGGGTGGTCAACTTACTACACAGTCGACAACACCGTTCTTGTTCTGTGTATGGATGCTTCTCATACTCTTCTTCTTCTTAAGGTGTCATCTACAATTTCGGCAAAGCTTTCTCGATCTTGTGTCATTCTCACTTCTCAGCAATGCTTCGGAACCAGTTCGATCTCAAGTCAACAATGTTATCAGAATATTTATCAACTTTGTCGAGACTAAAATCTTAATAATGGAAGAAGTTTGATGTAGAGATATGTAATAATGAAATCCCACAAATGTGGGAGATAGAATTGAACACTAAGAATCATGAAATCATACATTTAATACGTACAGTTCCTATTAAAAAATTATTGTTGCCGGTCCATATTGAAAATAAAAATCAACGAAATTCAAAAGTCAGGTATATGAGCTGAATCAAGATTCAAACCACGTATTAAGTTAAAATTAATGAAAAATAATATGATACTTAGCAATAAATAATCTATGGCGATGTTTCTATCTAAACAGTATCCTCTTGGAATTTCATAACCTCGACAATACACGATTCCTGAACTTATAAAAACGAAAGCATTGAAACTTTCGAACTATAATTATCTATCTACAATATCGATTTTCACCGACGTTTCCTCAGAATTGGCCATCCCTGGACCAAATCTATATTCGTAGTTATTCGTTCGATATCGCGGAATCCTGTTGATATTTTCCGGAATAGTCCAATCAAAACGTCGGATTTGTTGATGCCGCACGAGACGCGGAAATAATGGATACACGTTGTCGAAAAATAGTTCTCTCTTGTCGACCGCCAGTTTTTTTTGCGAAATAACGAACTTGGAGCGCCAATTTGCGGCAACAACGCACCTTCCAATTTCGCCAATCAATGCATCGCGAATTTTTATTTAACGAATTCGATATTTGTAGGTTTTCCGGTCGACATGAATAAATGATAATTAATGCGGAACGGGTTTATGATTGTGTGAAGTCGGCGTGTATCGAATTATCTGGAGTTTTTGTTCGCCCACATTGAAATAGATACAATTCCGGATTGATTTCGGGTTTGATATCGAAAACCGCACGGAACATGATAAAAATTCAGTGATTTTTATTCGCGCTGCTCTTGAAACGAAGTTAACCCTAAAACACGTCAACTGCATGGCACGTGGCTACTAAATGGTGCAGGAGCAAGTTATTTGCTTCCCAGTCCAGTTAGTAAAATGGCGGCCAGAGTTCTCCAAGCTAACACTACGACTTTCAAAGCTTGTTTGAGACATCTCGCAGATTTTTCCGTTATTGACAGACGCCATGAACTAAAAAATCTGTAAGGAATTTCAAATGAGCTTTGATAATCGTTGTTGAAACTTGAGGATTTTATCTTCGAAACGTTAAGGGGAAGTATCACCTTTTGAATCATGGTAAATCTCCATTCAAAAAGTGGTCTCTTTATTTCACGAGCAACTACCCGAATTTACGACGTAGAGACTTGATTTTTTTTAAAATTGAAGTTGAAGAACGTCCCGAGAGCAAATAGTTTTCTTTTTTTCGATTTAATTAGTTTTTCCATTGAAAAAACCAGGGTAATCGTTAGATCTCTGCAATATTTGTGTTATTATAGAATATGTTTTTGGTTTTACATAAGTACCTACAAGCTATATTTTTGAACTAATCATCATGAAAATTTTTGTAGTTTATAGATTTGATTGATTGATTGATTGATAAGCTGACAAACAAGAGACCTGGTTAGCGCTTGGCCTCCCTGTGACACTGCGACCAACTTGTGTCTATTGTATCACTCTTTCGTCAGTGGTTCCTCACGAGAATAGGTTTGTGTCCTTTATCAGGTTCAGTAGCCTTTTTATGAGGTTTTTCGGATTCATTCCCGTTTCCGGATTG
Source organism: Adalia decempunctata (assembly GCA_951802165.1). Classification (NCBI taxonomy): domain Eukaryota; kingdom Metazoa; phylum Arthropoda; class Insecta; order Coleoptera; family Coccinellidae; genus Adalia; species Adalia decempunctata. The sequence goes on from OX637705.1 coordinate 1,267,649, forward strand.
ATTTCACCGAAGATTCTGTGGCGCCTTCTTCCCAAGGCGTCGCATTCAAAGATTATGTGAGAGGCTGTTTCTTCCTCTTCGCCACAGAGTCTGCAAACCACGGGTTCTCCAAGTATTCCTATGGTGTTCAGATGTTTTCTGAGGCCACAGTGTCCCGTGAGTAGACCTACTATTATGCGTGTTTGCCCGTCGCTCTGTTCCCAATGTTGTCGTTGTCTTTGTTTTATCCACTCCTCAATCAGTGTCCTGCATCGGTTTTTGCTGATTCCAAGTAGTTCATAGAAGATTGAATTGCCGAGGGCAAATAGTTGCGATTTTTTCCAAAAAATGATGAATAACCGTCGAAAAAAAATCATTAAGTGTAGTTTCCGAAACGCTGAAGTTCAACCTTTTTTTTTAAATTGAAAAACTAATTAAATCGAAAAAATGAAAATCATTCGCCCTCGGGACGTTCTTCAACTTCAATTTAAAAAAAAAAATCAAGTCTCTACGTCGTAAATTAGGGTAGTTACTCGTGAAATAAAGAGACCACTTTTTGAATGGAGATTTACCACGATTCAACTAAGAGAAAAATCATTGTTTAATAATATTTTGATTCATTTTTTCGTTTACTTGCTTCATAATTGAATTGCGTCATAAAATATGATAAGTTACTGACTAGGTAGGTACTTTGTTTTCTAGTTTTCCTCTTTCGGAGTAAATAAACTCTTTGCCCTTTTATGTACACTTGATTAGATTTTCTCTTTCCCTCTTCATTTGTGGATTTAGGTTGTGGAAGGTTATTTAAAAAAAAAGGATCAAGAAAGCATTTTCGTATCGTCACTTCGTCACTTCTTTTTTGTCGAGAATTGAAATTGGTAGGTACCGAATTGTAACGAGTTAATGTTCAACAAATACGAGCATTGATTTGAGGTCAGGAGCATTCGAGAGCTCGTTCATTCAGAGTTCAACCCTTAGACCTTAAAAAGGGGAGACACAGCATCTCATTCATAAATTCGAGAATTGGTGAAGACAAAACTTAATCTTTATTCAATGTATGGAACGAAGATAGCATAAATGATAGCAATATCGTAAGATAAGGACGTGGCAACATTGCAGAATCTTTCAAAGGTCCAGTGTTAACGTTATTAAGGAATGGAAATGAAATTACAAGTGAATAAACCTTTTTTGGCGAATTCATACAATATTCCGAAAGTTGAAACAGATTCGGAGTTAAGTGAACACAGAGTCAGCTAAATTCAGAATTGATTTTCCTCCACTCAATATCAGAAGGGAATCTGAGAAGTGAAATTCAAACAATCGTTTAATCTACGCCATCGTTGCTTGGAAATTATGAAAAAAACCAGTGGGAACTCAAATCAGGATTGAAATAATCCAATTTACCATGAACAAGACACATATATTCCATTCACTTTTATTTAATCACATAGGAGGTCATGGTTTCGTTTTCAGGAGTTGGTGCACCTGATGAAAAGCACAGAACATATGATGAAAAGTCAGTGCGTGCACAGAAAATATCGTTAATGACAAAACGACGTTGCCAGTTTCTTTGTTTACATCAAAGTGAAAGTATCAAAGATATTCCACATTTTGTCAGGTTTACAAATTGTTCGCAGATTTTTGGTATCTAATCGATATTTTCAGGTGAGTTTTTCGTCGAATATCCAAGATTAACGTATGTTTATTGATTTTAGCACTATTTTGGAGCGTGAGGACGATTTTCAAGACCAGGACGAATGTTTACATTTCGAGGTTAAAGGGCTACACGCGAATTTCGTTGAAAAAGCTGTTATTTGGTCAGATATCGCAGTAGATGGATCGGATGGAGCCTCGGGAGGTCGATTAGGATGATATATTTCGGGTTTTCCAAGAAATTTGGCGATATCTGAGCAGATTTGCAAAAGTTAGGTACCTCACTAATGAGGTGGAACTTAGACCTAATTCTCCTAAAGAAACGCCTTTCAAAGGTCGAGATGGTGAAAAATGTATCCTTCAGATGTTGTTTGAACAAACGCAGCCGAGTTTTATACCCCAACATTGATTTTACGAAAGTTATCAACAAAATAAAATTGACAATATTCTTGATTCTTGATTACCCATCAATTCATCTTATATCTTTGGGTTGATTTCTTTTAATGAATTCTTGATTAGAATCAACAATTGAGACGTCGTCAAGTCTTGAACTTTCAGTTCAAGAGGATAATAAACATTAAATCTTCACAAGCATGCATATGAAAATTATGATAAAGCAATGCAATTTTCTTCCATGGCGAAAAATAATATATTTCAACAGTGATCTCTTGTACTTTTCATGCAAATAACTAGAAAAGGAATCCTTTCTATTAATTCACATAAACGTTAATTATTTTCGTCCATCACATCTTTTTCAATTCATTCATTTTCCCAAAAAATTCACATTCTGAGAAATACGCTAAGAATGTAGAAAGGGCAACATAGTGTTGACTTGGAACATAAAAATATTTTGAAAAACGTCATAACTTCGATACAGAGTGGAATGTGTCAAATTTCCAAGGCCAGAGTTGTGATTTTTTAATTGTGAATGGAGTATACGAACCATTTTTTCAACGTCTTTTGCTAATAATATTCAGAAATGAATCTAAATTTCACTGTTTCCAAACGTCATTAGTTACACAAAATTAAAATAGCGGAACAAAATTAATGAATGAACAGGCCACAGATTCAGAAAACGGTGCTGCCATAACGTGCCCATTTATTATTTGAGGCAAAAACGACCGATCCGTTTCGCAAGTTTTCCTATACTTGAGTATAAATGTAATGTGAGAAATTCACAATATGTATTCGAAAAAAACAACTCATTTCGTACATTCACGCACAAATGAGTGAATGAATTTCAATCTAAAGTACTTTTCATTTTGATTGAGAGTTTATTTATCAGAAAATTCAAAACTCGTGACAACGTTACAAAAATTTCTTCTATATTTTGATTCTGTAGCAATACAGTTACCCAGTTTAGTTGTGATGATTGTGAAAATTGGCATCATTATCTTTATATATATATATATAACTATATGGGATAAGGGTATTATCGACTCATTTAAGCAAACTCGTGTTATATATATATATATATATATATATATATATATATATATATATATATATATATATATATTTAATTGACAAGAATACCTCCGTATTATGAATATCGTAAGATTATCAGGGTTTGGAACGGATAAAAAGGCACTTCAATAAGTATGCTTCATTTATTTATGTCGACGTTTCGGTTACAATTTCGCAACCTTCCTCAGGACACTGCAATTATGACTTAGCCATTATTTCAATTCAGAATCTTCTATAAACTTAAGACTCACCAAATAGTCGAGGTTAATAAGTAAGCCACATGGCAAGGAACAGACTCACAGTTTAAAACCATGCAAATTCCTGTCTAATATTAAAAATCTTATAAAACAATGGAACATAAAACTCAATGGACAATATAAGATGTTGATTTCCAATTTCAAAGCAAGAACTACATTAATTTCCAATTTTTCTTCTATTACTTAAAAATCAACTGCCAAAATTTTAAGGTTAGGTTACTTTGACATTATGACATACAATTTGGCTCAAATGTTTCTTCTTCTTCTTTTCTACTTCTACACTGTCATGTTCACTAATCTGAATTATTTGCTACAATTTGTTGGTTGAATCTGTTATGACCTATCAAATATGAATAAATACTACTAATGTTTTTTATGTCAGACCGCGAATTCATCGTTAACGGGTTATTTTTTATATGATACATCTCCAAGAACAATCTCTTTCCCAAGTTCCCCTCAACATCCAGGACTGTCACATCCCCAAAATCCATGTCATGATCCGTATTCCTAACATGCTCCGCCAGAGCACATGCCTTGCTAGGGTTTTTTACAACATCAACAAACAACATCACAACAATTAAAAAAACGTTTAATACAGCATAAAAGTGATGTAAAAAACCCTAGCAAGTTAATCAAACCACAAACATCTTGGTTCAAAAATGTCAGTTCCTCTCTAATTCCTGGTAGGTTCTCGGATTTCGTGTCACTGGGTCCAAGGTTCGGTGTGGATGTTCCAAAAAAAGAAGTGGCCTTGCGAAAAGTCCTGGCAGATTGCGAGAATGTAATCAATTTAAAAAATTTTGACAATGTTGATAATAGAAATATTGTTAGATCACTAGCCACTAACATTCTTACTAATTATATTTACTATACTCCTAACATCTCCAATAACTATCAAAAAGAATACTATTTCTGCAGGGACTTCCTAAGGGAACATCCAGATGTAATTGTTTTAAGGTCAGATAAGGGCAATGTCACGGTAGCTATGGACAAGCCAGAATACCACAGGCTGTCAATTGAAATTTTAAATGATAGTAAATACTATAAGATCCTAAATAGAGAGCCCACATTGACAATTCAGGGGAGGAGCAATGACTTTGTAAGGGCATTAGTCAACAAAAAGTACATCACAAAAATAGAAGGTAAAAAATTATATGAATATAATGCAATTCCAGCAAAATTTTATGGCCTTCCAAAAGTTCATAAACCAGTTTTGTCCCTAAGACCTATTGTTTCGTGCATAAATACTCCCACGTCAAAACTTTCGGCTTTTATTGCTGATATATTAACCAAATCAATGGGAAACTCGGCTGATAGATATTTTATAAAAGATTCCTTTGAATTTTCGGACCTAGTAAACAACTTTCAACTTCCTGATAACTACGAATTAATAAGCTTGGACGTTGTCTCTTTGTATAGTAATATACCAGTCGAACTTGCAGTGGAGGTGATTGAGTTTGGGTGGGGGCTCATTTCAAAAAACACTAACATTCCCAAGGATCAATTTATTTTGATTGTTAGATTTCTTTTTTCTTCGAATTACTTTGTTTACAATGACACCATATACAGTCAGATTTTTGGATCACCGATGGGCTCTACACTTAGTCCTATTTTAGCAAAAATAGTGATGGATTTTGTTCTTGACCGGGTTCTTGAGGCCATGCCTTTTGAGATTCCCATAATAAAGAAATATGTGGACGACATATTTTGTACAGTTCCAAGGAATCATGTAGATTTCATACTTGATAGGTTCAATGATTATAATGAACATATTCAGTTCACTGTAGAAAGGGAAACAGATAATTCTGTCCCATTTCTAGACACTAAGATAATAAGAACTAACAACAATTCTCTCTTGGTGGACTGGTATAGAAAACCTATGTCGTCAGGTAGGTACTTACATTTTCAGTCAAGTCACCCTATAAAACAAAAGGTAAATTTGGTTTTGGGAATGAAGAATAGAATAACACGTATCTCTCATCCATCATTGTTAAATAAAAATTTGAAAATATTGTATGACATATTAGGCACCAATGGATATCCAAAGGGCCTGTTGTCAAAGCTTATATATAGTACTCCGAATATAGGTAATGAACTGCTAGCCAATAACATAGGTAGTCAAGATGATATAGGGGTGGACTCCCGGTTGGAATTGAGGAACCCCACTCGAGAAAATAGCATGCAAAATGAAGAAAATATAAAGTTCACGTCTCTACCACTAATTAAAAATATTACTGGTCCACTTATGAGGTTGTTTCATGATAATCAATTAAAGATAGCTGTGAGAAATGAGTTCCTTGTGGGTAGACTATTCAGCTCGATGAAAGACAGAACTCCAAGTCTAAAATGTAATAATGTAGTGTATAAGATTCAGTGCTCCTCTTGTGAGTTGTGCTATGTGGGACAAACATCACAACAATTAAAAAAACGTTTAATACAGCATAAAAGTGATGTAAAAAACCCTAGCAAGGCATGTGCTCTGGCGGAGCATGTTAGGAATACGGATCATGACATGGATTTTGGGGATGTGACAGTCCTGGATGTTGAGGGGAACTTGGGAAAGAGATTGTTCTTGGAGATGTATCATATAAAAAATAACCCGTTAACGATGAATTCGCGGTCTGACATAAAAAACATTAGTAGTATTTATTCATATTTGATAGGTCATAACAGATTCAACCAACAAATTGTAGCAAATAATTCAGATTAGTGAACATGACAGTGTAGAAGTAGAAAAGAAGAAGAAGAAACATTTGAGCCAAATTGTATGTCATAATGTCAAAGTAACCTAACCTTAAAATTTTGGCAGTTGATTTTTAAGTAATAGAAGAAAAATTGGAAATTAATGTAGTTCTTGCTTTGAAATTGGAAATCAACATCTTATATTGTCCATTGAGTTTTATGTTCCATTGTTTTATAAGATTTTTAATATTAGACAGGAATTTGCATGGTTTTAAACTGTGAGTCTGTTCCTTGCCATGTGGCTTACTTATTAACCTCGACTATTTGGTGAGTCTTAAGTTTATAGAAGATTCTGAATTGAAATAATGGCTAAGTCATAATTGCAGTGTCCTGAGGAAGGTTGCGAAATTGTAACCGAAACGTCGACATAAATAAATGAAGCATACTTATTGAAGTGCCTTTTTATCCGTTCCAAACCCTGATAATCTTACTATATATATATATATATATATATACGAGGTCTGGCTATTAAATAACGAGACTGCTTATGAAAAAGAGTTTTATTTTAAAAATTATTCTACAATCGAATGCTCCCCTTCAATATACTCCCCTTCCCTCGCCACACACCGTTCCATTCGTTTTTTCCATTGGTCAAAGCAATGCTGGAAGTCTTCTTTTGTAAGAGCATTTAGGAGCTCCGCCGATTTTCGCTTTACCTCTTCCATCGACTCGAACCGGGTTCCTTTTAAGGCAGACTTGATCTTCGGAAATAGGAAAAAGTCACAGGGTGCTAAATCAGGCGAGTACGGCGCTTGTTCGAGCACTGGAGTGCCTCTAGCGGCTAAATAACGCTTCACAGACAGCGCGTTATGGGCAGGTGCGTTGTCCTGGTGCAAGATCCACGATTTGCTTTTCCACAACTCCGGCCGTTTCTTACGAACTCGCTCTCGCAGCGTTGCCAAAACTTTCAAATAGTAAGTTTGGTTTACAGTTTGACCCTCTGGAACCCATTCAGTCATCACGATACCGTTGATGTCGAAAAAAACGGAGTTGAAACAGAGACAGGTCGACCTGGACGTTGGTCATCTTCGATGCTCTCTCGGCCTTCAGAAAACCTTTTATACCATTCGAAAACACGCGCACGAGATAGAGAATTCTCACCATAGGCCTCTTTCAACAACTTATAGCACTCAGTCGGAGTTTTTTTTAATTTGACGAGTAATTTCACATTGATCCGTTGCTCGTGTTTTTCGTCACACATCGTTATCGGCACGAGAAAAAAACACGTTCGTTTCTAACCTCTACACAAAAATACTACTACAGCGACGAAAACGTGTTTTCGTACTGGAATAGTAGACACTTCCAGCTATCCAATGCTGCATTCGTTTCCCAACCTACCCCTCTAGGACGCCTTCTGCGCGCGCAGTCTCGTTATTTAATAGCCAGACCTCATATATATATATATATATATATATATATATATATATATATATATATATATATATATATATATATATATATATATATTTATATATATATATTATAAGAAAGATGTGGTTACACCATTTATAACTCGGGATCGGATGGACTGTTTGTTATGAAACTTCATTTATGGATTCGTCTACGGCCTGGTTATTATAAAATCCAATCAAACTCTAAAAAAATCGATGAAATTTTGCTTAGGTAGAAATGCTTTTCCTCCTTTGGATAACGACGCTAGGTGTTGCTACGGTTAATGGGTAGTCGTTCAGGTACTATACTTGATATTATCGCCATTGGATGGCGATGTATACAATTACAAATCAAAAAGCGGGTAAACATGTTCAGTTGGTGGAACAAATTTTTACCGCAATGTCAAGCAAATCGGCTTTCAACGATCAGTTTCAATCGAGAGTTTTCCATTTTCGTCTTTTCTCTTTATTTTTGAAAAGTTTTCAACTTTCTGTTTGGACAATGAATATATTTGCGGAAATAACTGAATCCAAAATTGCCCACAATCAATTTTGTAGAAATTTTGGATATTTTGAACTTCAATTGGGCCTAATTTATCGCCTGCTTGGAAAAATAGCAATAGTAGGTTTATACAACATTAGCGGTGTAGTTCACGTAGCGAAATCATCGGTGATCGGAGCTTGATCTAGAATCAACTCGATTTGACGGTTCAAAATAAGAGAACCAAGCCGTTGATCTCTGATCACCGGTGATTACGATTTGTGAAATCCACCGTTAGTATCATTTAGGTGAAACAAATTTAGCCGGGCCACCTAGTTTATTATTGAAAGGTGCGTCTCCCCTTTCTATAGTCTAAGGTTCAAGCTATCGCAAAATTTACACTCGAGTCGGTAAAGACTTCAAGCGAAATATTAAATCCCACCGATTCCATAAAAATAAACTTCGAGAAAAAATTCAAAATACAAAACATTGTTTTGATCTCGTCCTATTCTATCACGATCGAACAAACCGACATCAAACCATTCTCTTTCGCTCGTATCCTCTATCAGTCCGCCTAGAAAAAAAAAGCGCAAAACGCATAGGTCGGCTTAACTACTTTTTATTTAATATAGTCCGGTAATCGATAGCTGCGTGCCCGTAAATCAGCCTGATTGACTACGGTCGTTTACTTTCGACTCGTAAATGGAAGAGAGCCCGCGTCCGGATTGATTTCATCGCCGAAAAACTTTACCGGGTTACGTTCTCCCGCGCTCGTGTGAGTGCGATGCGGTCGCGCGCGAATGCGTCGATTCGTGAAATTAGAGCCCCCTAATGAAATATCATCCGGTCCTTTATCGGGAGAGGAGTACGCGCAATATTCATGAATTCCCGAGCGAAACGACGATACAGAGTGACATCGCCGAGTATTTTTCGATTCGTTACCGGATTTTACGTCGATGTTTATGGCTTTTGGAGAGTTGCAGCTCGGTTAATTACGACGTACTTGTCCGGGAATGACAACGCCGCAGATTCGCTCAAATTAATGCAGGATGCGGATGCGTCATTCAGATTGAGAATGCAATTCGAAATAATCATCTTTGAGTTGTGTCTAGTCACCTGGTTGATTTTGGCGTTTGCCTTGGTGCCATCTACGAGTTCCCAGCGGTACCGCTCTCTAAGATCTCGATATACAGCTTGATTGACTGCTGATATTTGACTATGCCCGATAGACATCGCACTCCCTCGTAGAATGATGATTTCTGGTTGTGAAAAGACTTATTATTAATTATTTAAAATAACTATTGTTTCGTTATACTCAGTAGCTTCTTCAGATTCAACATTTTTCAATAACTTCAATTCAAGAATAACTTGTGCTGATACGGGGTTTTCGCCAATAAATACGGTGAAGACGAATTATTTTTTATTGGTCAAATAGCTACAAGATTTTCTCATCTATATATATATATATAAAAGAAAGATGTTGGTTACACCATTTATAACTCGATCTCGGTTGGAGTGTTTGTTATGAAACTTCATATATGGATTCGTCTACGGTCTGGTTATTATAAAATGCAATAAAACTTTGAAAAAATCGATGAAAATTTCACTTATACAGGAAATGCTTTTCCTACTTTTGAGCGAGGCCACTAGGTGTCGCTACAGTTACAGTTACGCTACCGCTTATTCGTAGGTACTCGATTTCATATTCTCTCCGTTAGATGGGGTGTACAGTGGCTATATTACCACTATAGTCAATGTAATAGTGTGTAATTTGAGTTGCCTACAACTTTGCGCCGTTGGCCAACACCAAAAAGTCTTAGCGTAGGAGTACAGATGTCTAAAATGATAAGATTTCGTACCACTTCAGATGGCGCTATTCACACATTATGACTGATTATTAGTTATTTTTATAGTTTAATTTATTCAAAATAACGTAATCGTGAAGTAGGATGTCTAGAATAATGGTGTAGGCACTGATTAGATTTTGTTGTGACCAAATTGATTACATTAGCAATGTTTCGTTCTTTCCACTTCAGGTGGCGCTATTCACAAATTATGACTGATTTTTATCAGTTATTTCAAATACTTGAATTTATTCTGGCGAAAGTGGCGTGTTAATGGTAGATAATTTTGTCAAGCAATAATGTGTGTTTATATTCCTGACATTCTGATGTAATTAGTTCTTAGGAAAAGTAGAAAACTTTCATTATAAAAAGATGCCATTCTGCTGTCATGTCATAATTGACTTTAGCAAATCAGCTGTTGATACATCCATCAAATTGACAACGGAAAATACACTGAAATGATATTGCGGCGCCGCCACGTTGCTAATATTTTCGATTTGGTCGAACGTCATTCCATTCAAAAATTGACGGGTGCCTACACCATTATTCTAGACATCTTATCGTGAAGGTACTATATTTGACATCAGCACCATTAGATGGCGATGAATTTGTTGAGGCTTTCGCGACCATCAATTCATGTCATCTGTTTTTCTTTCGAGAATTTCGGTCGTCGTTGTTTGAAATGGTCGAATAAAGAACATATGACATCAATTACTGTGTAATTTGCACAGGACTTATGGTACCATGAAGGTCTATTAACAGATCCAGAAGCGCGTGAATATTACAGTGAATTTTTATCGAAATGTCAAGTATATACGATTTTGGCGATCAGTTTCGATCGTAATATGTCCATTCTCATCATTTCTCATAATTTTTGAAATGTTTTTGAATTTCTGTTTGGGTAATAAATATATTTGCGGGAATCACTGAATCCAAAATTGCTATAATTGGTAATTGACATATTATTTTTATGTATCTGTTCTGTGTGACAGGTCATATCCATCGAAACATTTTGACAGTTCAAAAATCAGAGAAGCTGTTGATCTCCGATCACCGGTGTTTACGATTTGTGAAATCCACCGTAAGTATCATTTAGGCGGAACAAAGTTCGCCAGGCCAGCTAGTTTAGCATAACAATCAAAATATAAATTTATGAACTCACCAAAAATGATGGCGAATATCCTTTTCATTCATTTAATACTCAAAAAATATTTTTCTTATTATTTTCATCTTTATACACTCATACATCCCTGCATCAATTAGAAAAAATAAATCGTTTCTGACTCCCTTTTTTCAGGGACGTAGACCCTTAGCTGTTGGTCAGTGACATTGACGTTGTGAAAGCTTAGGAGTAGAACATCCAAAATCGCATTGAATGTTACGTTCATTTCCGATTCGATCTTGATTGTCAGCGGATCATTGGCATTTATCGCGATTCGTCCATTGAGGTTGTAAAAATCGATTTCGTTCTTATTTGGACTCGTCGGAGTCGTACATTCCAAATCGCAGTATTGCGAGACGAAACAGTAGGTAAATTTCCGATTCGAGTTTCGCATTAGGAAGATGGACGTCGCTCGAGCGATCGAATCGTATCCGTCTTCTGACCGCGACGTCCGGGAGATCGACGCGTACAAACGGCGATCGGACGCCCTCCGATAATCGTAACGCATTGTTCTACCCCGGTCCCTCTTATTAATAGTAGTCGTAGTCGTCGACGATTATGCAAATGCCCCCGGAGCTTTTCGAGCCATTAGTTCTCCTTATTCCTACGCCGGACCGTCGTCGTTCTCCTGCGGCATCAAGACGGCGGCGGACGCAATAACGCGGAGACGACCCGGAAAATTAATTACGGGACAAGATTGATGGTTCGCGGTACCACTTTTGCGAAGACGAGGTCCGCTTTCGACGGCGACGATTATCGTCATCCCACTCCTCGTCGCCGTTGTTGTTGTTGTTGTTCGAAGGGGTGGTTGGGCGTTTGTAGGTCGATTCGTTTGTTTTGGATGAGACGAGGGCGAAGGGGGTATATTCGAAGATTGAAGAAGTGCTAGATTTCATTCCCGGTGGTCGAGTTTTACTGTTATAAACTGCTCGTCCTTAGTTGAAGATATTGAAATTTTCCGTATAATCTTTAAAGGCTTGTTCGGACTAGGCCAGTATTTTAGTCGAGTGGAGAGTAGCTAATCTACTCACTACTGTCACAAAACTGTCAGGAAATCGTTCGCACTTTGGTCAAGTCGAGTTCAAAAGTGAAATGAGAAGTGAGTGATGTTTCGAAGAACGAACAGCATGCAACACAATAAAGTAAACAAACTGGTTAACCTCATCGTAATGGCTATTTTAGAAGAGGTGGATGAGGAAATATGTGAGATACGTAAAAAGCAGCTTTGGCTGCGGAAATGGATCAATAGATACGAACTAGGAGCTACGAATTGTCTTCTGAAGGAATTGGCATTAGAAGATCCCAAAGAATACCTCGATACTTTGAGAATGTCAGAAAGTTGTGTAAATTTTCTGTTAATAAAACTTTATAGACGTGAAGAATATACAAACCTGATATTTTTAATTTTCGTTTTTATTTCTTTTTCTCCTAAAGCGGGTAAATGCATTTCTGATTCTATTTCCTCTAATGCGGATTTCCTCATCATTTTATTTTTGTAGTCTTTCGACTTAATGTTCCATAAACATTCGCGATCCAAATAGTTTTGAACAAATCTATATGTGATATGTTTGCTCCCACGAAACATATTTGAAAAACGACGGACGGTATCTTTTCCTTTCGCCTGTGACAGTACGGTTTTGTCAGTACTAATGCACTCGACTATCATGAAATGTTCGGACTACTGTCTACTGGCGGTCCAGTGGCAAGTGGCGCGTGGTGGGGGAAGCTACTCGCCCGAGAAAATAGAATGGAATGGATCGACTCGACTCGCCCACTGACTAATCCATTCGACTCGATTGTTGGCGTTCGCACACGGCAAGTAACTAAATCACTCGCTACTCGACTAATCTACTGGCCTAGTCCGAACAAGCCTTTAGTGTTGCTCAATTAGTTGCGTTCGTTAAATACATATCCGCGGATTGAAGGGAGAGAATACGAACACAGAACATCAAATTAATTCGGATAAAAATATACAATTAAGTGACTTCAGAGCAGAAACTGTGAGGGAAGTGTCCACGTTGGGTTCCTTCATTCCTTCTGTCGACACTTTCCTCACCGTTTCTGCTCCGAAGTCACTTAATTGTATATTCTTATCCGAATTAATTAGATGTTCTGTGTTCTCTCCCTTCAATCCGCGGATATGTATTTAACGAACGCAACTATTGTGATGTAATCCTTGCCATCAATTAATATTATTTTAATATCACGTTAAATCCAATTATGAAAGGATATTATAACACTTTATTATAGCACTTAAGTAGGTTAGGTAGTAAGCACAATAAGTATGTTAGAATTAGTCAAATCTTTGATTGCATTACCTACTGAATAGTACAATCATCCTCATCATCATTAATGACAATAAGGAAGGCGAGAGTCCAATTGTAACGATCCAATGTACAAGATGTCATTCGAAGAGATTGAATGATGAGTAGTTTCAAGGACTGAACGAGAATAAATTCGCTATCACAAAAACGCCTATATCTCTTGAACCAATTGAGAAAAAATCAAAATTTGATCATAGTTAGCTTTGTTATGAACGCCAGAAACATGTGGAACATTTACTTCATAGATATTCCAATTCTCTGTCGCAAAATGACAAGCGAAGTGAAAACACGAGAATTTATAGTGAAAATTTTTCAAAATAATCAAAAATGGAGCTTCAAAAGAATCGCAAAAGTTGTTCGCTTAAACGGACATCTTACAATTAACCGCAAGGAAGGAACCGGGAGAAAAAAGGGGCTTCATAGACCGAAAAAAGTGGAGAGAGCCATCAGCCTTTTTCAGAAGAATCCTAACCTTTCAGGACGGAAAGTGGCCCAAATATTGGGTTGTTCGCAGTCAACCGTTCAGAAAATCAAGTCGGGTTGTGGGCTTAGAACATACAAAGTGCAGAGAGTGCCAGACAGGAACGCTGTAAGGAATCAAGAAGCGAAATCAAGAGCAAAGAAATTAAAAAAAGATTTCTTGAACAATTCTTCCTGTTGCGTGATGGACGACGAAACCTATGTCTTGGCTGATTTCTCGCAATTTCCTGGTCAGGAATTTTATACTGCAGATTCTCGTGGAAATGTTGACGAACAATTTCGCGTGAAAAAACAAGCAAAGTTTCCTAAAAAATTCCTGGTTTGACAAGCAATTTGCACTTGTGGGAAAAGGAGCAAATTTTTCGTTGACCAAGGCTCTGTTGACTCGAAGATATACATCGGGGAATGCTTGAGGAAGCGACTTTTATCATTTTTACGTGAGCACGATGTGTCAACGATCTTTTGGCCAGATTTAGCTTCATGCCACTACAGCAAGGCCACCAAGGAATGGTACGAAGCCAATGAGGTGGTTTTTGTCCCCAAAGAGGCCAATCCACCAAATTACCCAGAACTCAGGCCAATCGAAACATATTGCGCCGTGGTAAAAAGAGAATTGGAGAAGACTAAGAAATCAACGAAAACATTAGCGGAATTCAAGCAAAAGTGGAAGACAGCATCCCAGCAAGTGACTGAGAACACTATAAGAAGCATGATGGGAAGAATTCCAGAAAAAATCCATGAATTTTGTAAAAAATAGTTTTGGTTTTTTTATTGTAAAAACAGTTTTAATAAGAATTATAAGATGATTCGAAAATGAGTTTGATTTTCGAAATCGGTCCAGTGGTTGAAAAGATATAAGCGTTTTTGTGATAGCGAATTTATTCTCGTTCAGTCCTACAAGTTCCCTCACAGTTTACCACACAAATACAAACTCATAGCGTTAATGAAGGGCGATTCAATAAGAGCCCAAGATTCAAATTGCGCGCCATAATTGACAGTCATAATTTCACTTAATTATGACATGACAGATCGAAAGTTGACAGATGGAGGTTGGTAAACTAGGAGCACTAAAAAAATTTTCATGCCCCCTGGAAGGCTTTCTAGATCCTCTAGTGAATAAACCCAACCTTGAACCCTTCCTTTCTCTCTCTCCGACCCTCACTTTCGCCGACACGTCCCCGCAGAAAAACTGCAATAAAAACAGCGACGAGCGGGGATTTCCGCGTCCATCTAATCTCGTCCGGCACGGCTGTCCGTCCATCCCGTGTGTCTGTCTGTGTGTGCAAACATCACACACTTCATTAGGTCCGAGAGATGATGCTCCAGTTATGTTATAATGTTTATGGACAAACACGGTCGCTCCAAATCACGTGCCGCCCTGATTGCTTTCTATACGCGGATCGCCGACGGTTTTACGAGGACGCGCGGTATTTTTTCATCCGGGAAATCGTAAAACTCGCGCCGTTCCTGCGATCGCGGGATTTGGACGATGATTGTCGCCCGCTCTTATATCGGTAAGCGCCCAGGTTATACTTTGTCGCTTGTTTGACTACAATTTGGGAGCTCCGATTTTCTTCATTATTGAAGATGACGTTTGCTTTACTAATTAAGAACTTTCGTCGATACATTCTAACGACGATCAATCAAAAAAGTACATTATTAAGGTCGGCCGTTCAGAGCGACTAGGAAAACTAATCCGATAGAGGCGCCACGATGCGTTTTATGGAATGAGTACTAAACGAGAATAAATTCGGTATCACAAAAACGCCTATATCTCTTGAACCAATTGAGAAAAATCAAAATTTGATCATAGTTAGCTTTGTTATGAACGTCAGAAACATGTGGAACATTTACTTCATAGATATTCCAATTCTCTGTCGCAAAATGTCAAGCGAAGTGAAAACACGAGAATTTATAGTGAAACTTTTTCAAAATAATCAAAAATGGAGCTTCAAAAGAATCGCAAAAGAGGCTCGCATTCGTCTGGAAACGGTATCAAGAGTTGTTAAGCGCTTCAACGAAGATCTTACAATTAACCGCAAAGAAGGAACCGGGAGGAAAAATAGGTTTCATAGCCCAAAAAAAGTGAAGAAAGCCATCAGCCTTTTTCAGAAGAATCCTAACCTTTCAGGACGGAAAGTGGCTCAAAAAGTGGGTTGTTCGCAGTCAACCGTTCAGAAAATCAAGTCGAGTTGTGGGCTTAGAACATTACAAAGTGCAGAAAGTGCCAGACAAGAACGCTGTGAAGAATCAAGAAGCGAAATCAAGAGCAAAGAAATTAAAAAAAGATTTCTCGAAAAATTTTCCTGTTGCGTGATGGACGACGAAACCTATGTCTTGGCTGATTTCTCGCAACTTCCTGGTCAGGAATTTCATACTGCAGATTCTCGTGGAAATGTTGACGATCAATTTCGCGTGAAGAAACAAGCAAAGTTTCCTAAAAATTCCTGGTTTGGCAAGCAATTTGCACTTTTGGGAAAAGGAGCAAATTTTTCGTTGACCAAGGCTCTGTTGACTCGAAGATATACATCGGGGAATGCTTGAAGAAGCGACTTTTACCATTTATACGTGAGCACGATGTTTCAACAATCTTTTGGCCAGATTTCGCTTTATGCCACTACAGCAAGGCCACCAAGGAATGGTACGAAGCTAATAAGGTGGTTTTGTCCCCAAAGAGGCCAATCCACCAAATTGTGCAGAACTCAGTCCAATCGAAAGATATTGGGCCCTGGTGAAAAGATAATTGAAGAAGACTAAGAAATCAACGAAAGCATTAGCGGAATTCAAGCGAAAGTGGAAGACATCATCCCAGAAAGTGACTGAGAACACTATAAGAAGCATGATGGGAAGAATTCCAGAAAAAATCCATGAATTTTGTAAAAAATAGTTTTGGTTTTTTATTGTAAAAACAGTTTTCATTAGAATTAGAAGATGATTCGAGAATGATTTTGATTTTTTCGAAATCGGTCTAGTAGTTCAAAAGATATAAGCGGTTTTGTGATAGCGAATTTATTCTCGTTCAGTCCTTTATACAAAGGAATTATTTATATTTGTCTCAATTACAATGCAAAATTGCTATAACATCTCGTGATTTTTAATTGAGACAATCTTTTCGGATATATTAGTAATGAGTAAATCGAGGAATATAGCTATTTTTTGCTATAGGTTATTGTACCAAAGAAATGCAGGTTACATTGAAGACAACACCGCTCATATCTCAACTTCAGGTCGAAGGGAGATGGAAAGATTCTTTCCTCAACACGTGGTTATCGAAGAAACAGGTTGCCGGTAAAATGGGATACAGTGAAAAAATATCATAGTGCGAGAACGCTGAAAGCTATTCCACCCTGAAGGTTGGAATTGATATTTCGAATATCCTCTGGAATCAATATAGCTCATTTCGACACAGAACCAAATGAATCGACTCGTTTATTTCGATGTTGTCCATTCATGGTCCTTTGAGCCGAATAGAATAGTGGTAAAGCCGTAAACAATGGCCAATTATAGTGTCCTCGGGATTCGGGAAATATGAATAGTTAATTAATGAGGCGCCTTCATCGCGATATCTACGACGGTCGATAAGTACCCGAATTTCGGGCGTCATAATCATAAATTCGGCGACGTCGAGACCTAGAACACCCACAGCTTCTTCGGGAGGACACTCCTCGTTATCGTATCATTCATACGTCCCGGGGCCTAATCACAGGCCCTTCAACCTCCGGAAAACCGCGCAACACGACGCGATGCGGCGTCTGATTACGACCCGACGCCGTCGGACGGCGTCGTCTACGTCGCGGCGGCGGCGTCGGCTAATAATACGCGATCCGTTCCTCTTAATCCGTGTTTACCAATTAGACGTAATTCCGGCGAATTGTCCTCCATCTATCATTAGTTAATGACCGCTGAATGGGCCCTAATTGGGGCCGCAGCGCGCGCGCCTATATCGGATTCCTGTTTGCCCACGACTCCGGACTGTCCGGATGAAAAATTACGAGGGGGCGGGAGGGCCCCCACGTTTTAATTTGTTTGAGTTGTGCGGCCGGCTCGCGAGGGCGGAAGAAAAGCGGTTTCGCCACCGTATATAGGTGCGCCGCGGCCACATCCTACCTTTCCGAAGGCTCTATAGGAAAAGGGGTCACTCGAAGCGCCAACCCGCCTTTCCCAGTTCAACAAACCAGTTGAAAAAAAAATTTGATAGCTGTCAGAAAAAAAACTGCATTTGCCAAATAAATGTCACATTTGACATTCGGCTCCAACGATTTGAAGTGAACTGTTAACCGAGATCCTTACAATACAGTGTGACAAACAACTCTTTCTCATTTAACTTTATTAAACAGAAGAAATTGAACAACACAACAACAAATAATAATAGCTTGAATATTTGTTAATAATATTAACCGCCGTTTCGAAGTGGCTTCCTTTGGCGGCGATACACAAATTTTCGGCAATGGGCCGCAGCTCCTCGGGCGTTAATCGGTTCCATTCCCGGCGCAGAGATTGCTTCAGCAACTCCAAATCTTTGTGTTTTTTAGCACAAGCCCTGTGCTCCAAAATCGACCACACGCTGTAGTCCATTGGGTTGAGATCCGGTGAGTAGAGCGGCCATTCTGCAGATGAGATGAAACGAGGAAAATGGGTCTTACACCATTCTTGCATCATTTTCGCTCTGTGAGCCGGAGCGGAGTCCTGTTGAAAGGTCAAATGCGTATCGCCGAAGTGCTGCTTGGCCCACGGAAGTACTACGGCCTCGAGGATGTCGCAGCGGTAGACTTCTTGATTGATTTTGACCCCTTGATCCACGAAAACTAAGGGAGTTTTACCACTGCCGCAAATTCCGCCCCAGACCATGACGGATTGCGGATTTTGACGGTGTTCAACGATGGCCGATATACCGGGAGCCTCTACGGACCAGACTCTGTCGTTTTGGTGGTTGTGGGATTGTTCTAGGGTGAAAAGCTTCTAGTCTGTGAAGAGAATTCGCTCCCATTGCTGACCGACGGCGAGACGAAGGAGTTGGCGGCACCTTTGGAGTCGTACGCGCTTGTTTTCCTCCGTGAGGAGTTGAACTTTTTGAGCTTTTATGGCTTGAGGTTGAGCTCCTTTTTGGCAATTTGACGGACTGATTCGCGGTTGGTACCGGTCTCACAGGCTGTTTTTCTCGTGGAAACCCTCGGATTTCGATTGACTTGCTTCTTGACGATGTTGCGATTGCTAGGTGTATTGACAGTGCGTTTTCTACCACTTCCTGGACGATGACCATCATGGCCAAGCTCCTTGAAACGACGAATTGCATCGGACACGGTTTGTCGAGGCACATTGAGCAAACGAACAATTTCGCATTGACGCCTACCTTAACGAAACAGCTCCAAAATCTTACTACGTTTGTTAGACATTCTAAAACTCTGTGAAATGAAATTATATCAAATTGAAAATTCACATATTAGTACAGGAAAGTGTAGAGAAACCAAAAGAATGAAAATTATTTGGCTGCGCTGAAATACTTTTGTTCCAGACCACAACAAAATTTGTCCGAAGTTTTTCTTGTCACCCTGTAATGGCGTAGTTTCTACTTGTCAAATGTCCAACAATGACAGTTTCCGAAGTGACATCTACCGAAATAGCGGGCAATTCAAATTAACACCTCTTATTGGAAAACCCTTCATTAGTCTTTAAGCAGTAGGTACTTCAGGCAATTCGCATCTTTATGAATAGGAATTCTAATAATCATATCGAAGGTCCACCATGATGTACTCTTGTTCTTCGGCCACGAACGAAGACATCTGATTCCGTGGATGAAGACTAACCTCTTTGTAGTATGTTGAACACCCTGTATATTTCGTACGTGATATAATAAGATTAGTGCGACCTCCCTTTAGACCTACAGCGGCACGTAAAGCCAGAGCTCTAGGTCTCATCATTGCCAGTTATGTTTATCAAATATAATGTTATTAAAACAAGTAAACATTTGTAAAATATATATAACAATTGGCTAGGGAGATTCATTCATAGAAGTGATTCATTCAGAAGCTTGTACGTATTTAATGTTTGTTAGTCAACAGTTATTGTCGGTAGTAAACAGTTACGTTGAATGTGAATTATCATCTGTGCCAGTATGGTTAAGAAATAAACCCCTTTGATGAGTCTGCCTGGTATTATTCTTCACCATCCTTAACTGCATAACGATTGGCCGAACCTACCCCTAGCTGGGTACATCACATGGCGATCCTGCCAGTTCTATGCAGTTAAAGGTCCAGGGTCCAGAAGGTTTTCATCAGGATTTGGATATGGGTATGTGACTTCATCAAAAATTCGTAGTTCAACCAACAAGCCAAGATGGGATCAGGCCAGCCCAAGCCAGACGAGATCATTATTGCCCAATGGTCAAAGAAGCTTTGGAGCCGATTGGGCCGAGGATACAACTCGAGGCCAGGAGAAGCCACCAGGAATTAGTGTAAGAACTATTTCGTATGCCCCATTATGTCTGATTGTGAAGTGAAAAGTGATGAACTAATTTCTGACTTAAATGGTGTGAAAACGTCACAAATGAGCCGCGAGAAGATAGTGAACGGGCCGATAGGGTGAATAATGAATTAATCAAGATTATAAATTTAACAAATTATGTAAATTGTCAAGTCGGAACCAAATTTTCTCAAAGCATCGCAAATGAATCATGGTTATTTTAATCAGAAAGAAAATTCGTACCATTCAAATCGAGGTCGTGACCCCTGACCGAAACAAAATTTCATGTCAGCGTAAGATAGTTACGCACAAGGTCTCGGTCACCAGTTCACGAATCATTCTGAAAACAATAACACCTCGGATTTATTTGTTCAATATGATCAAAATTCGTCAAGCAGATTAACCAAATTCCGTTTGATTTTAGAAAAGTATAACTTCACGGGTCATTATGTAAAAGTTTCAGAAAATTTTTTCAGCACATGCCTTATCGCGTATTCAAAATGAATTAGGTTCTAAGCAATACGAGACGAATGCCTTCGATGGCAAAAGGATTGATCACCTTGTTGTTGTCGAAGTTTCAAAACGTCCAGTAAAAAGTATTGAGTAAAGTCCACTTTCAGAAAAAGAATTTCATAATTTGAAAAATCAATATTCAGAGGTTTACAATGAGAATTTAATATATAATGTGAATTCAGAAATTATTTTCATTAACCAGGACATCCGATCGGCGTAAGACTTAGGTACATCGTTGAGGAAACTGGAAAAATTGTGCGCAGAAAATAATATATTAGAATTGTACCTCATAAAGCTAGCTAGCAATATAAAATTTTTGAATATGTTGTCAAATTATAAGAATGAAATTCTAGGAACATCCCTTAAGATTAATATAATACGAGATGTAACGCGTATTCAAGACACAGAGTTAAGGCAAATTATTCTGAACGATTTTCACATGCTTCCAACCGGTGGACATGCAGGCATCGAACGCATGTTTAACAATATAAAAAGAGAGTATTGTTGGAATGGTTTAAAATCTGATGTTGAAAAATTTGTAAAGAAGTGTGATGATTGTCAACGTCATAAACATTCCTTACCTAGGAAAGAACCTTTGACAATCACAACCACAGCTTCGTCTGCTTTCCAAAAAATTTTCCTAGATCTCGTAGGTCCATTACCTATTGATATTCAAAATAACAAATATATACTAACAATTCAGTGCGATCTAACCAAATTCGTAGAGTGTTACCCACTACCAAACAAAGAAGCAGAAACAGTTTCAAAGTCTTTTATTCAAAACTTTGTTTTAAGGTATGGTATACCTTCTGAAGTTGTTACAGACCAAGGCACAGAATTCTTATCAAGAATATTTAGTGAATCGTGTGATTTGCTCAAAATTAAGCAATTCAATTCAACAGCTTATCACCACGAAACACTGGGTGCTCTTGAAAATTCGCATAAACACTTAGGAGCTTTCCTTCGTATGCACGCAGCTAAGGAAAGTAACAACTGGAGTAATTGGGTTCCGTATTGGTGCTTTTCATATAACAATACCGTGAACTCTTCAACTCGCTATACTCCTCACGAATTAGTGTTCGGAAAACCTAGTAGATTTCCTCAAAATTTAAAAAGCCAAGTAGATCCAATCTACAATTTTGACAACTATCCTATTGAATTAAAATATAGGTTACAAACGGCATGGAAAGATGCTAGAGAAAACTTGGTGAAGGTAAAATCGAAAAGGAAAGAAATTTTTGATAAAACATGTAATGAAATTAACTTTAAAGTAGGAGATAAGGTGCTCTTGAATAATAAGAACATTGACAATAAACTGGATCCCTTATTCAACGGTCCCTACGAAATAGTGAAAGTGAAAAACCCGAACATTATGGTGAAAACGGACAAGAACAAACTAAAAGAAGTGCACAAGAACAGAGTGAAACCGTATTTTTCATAACAAATGATTAGAATTAAGAGACCAATGTAAAAATTAATTTAGGTAAATATCGTATTTAACTTGTACAGGTAAGATCCATTGAGACTGATATTGTAGATATTAAGCTATAGATAAGTCAAAAAAAAATATTTTTTACATTTGTATAAAATTTTTTTTTTCTCTCAAAGAGGGAAGGTGTAGTATGTTGAACACCCTGTATATTTCGTACGTGATATAATAAGATTAGTGCGACCTCCCTTTAGACCTACAGCGGCACGTAAAGCCAGATGTGACGTACCCAGCTAGGGTAGGTTCGGCCAATCGTTATGCAGTTAAGGATGGTGAAGAATAATACCAGGCAAACTCATCAAAGGGGTTTATTTCTTAACCATACTGGCACAGATGATAATTCACATTCAATGTAACTGTTTACTACCGACAATAACTGTTGACTAACAAACATTCAATACGTACACGCTTCTGAATGAATCACTGAATGAATCTCCCTAGCCAATTGTTATATATATTTTACAAATGTTTACTTGTTTCAATAACATTATATTTGATAAACATAACTGGCAATGATGAGACCTAGAGCTCTGGCTTTACGTGCCGCTGTAGGTCTAAAGGGAGGTCGCACTAATCTTATTATATCACGTACGAAATATACAGGGTGTTCAACATACTACACCTTCCCTCTTTGAGAGAAAAAAATTTTTTTATACAAATGTAAAAAATATTTTTTTTTTGACTTATCTATAGCTTAATATCTATATCTACAATATCAGTCTCAATGGATCTTACCTCTACAAAGTTTAATACAATATTCATCTTACTAATTTTTCATTACATTTTTTGTCGAAAATTTCCGATTTTACCTTCGCCAAGTTTTCTCTAGCATCTTTCTAATCCGTTTGCAACCTATATATTAATCCAAGAGTTGTCAAAATTGTAAATAATATCTACTCGGCTTTTTAAATTTTGTGAAAATCTACTAGGTTTCTGAAAACTAAATTGAACATGTCTGAATGTCCACCGGTTGGAAGCATGTGAACATCGTTCAGAATGATTTGCCTTACTCTTCGATACGCGTTACATCTCGTATTACATTGATTTTAAAGGACGTTCCCTAGAATTTCATTTTTATAATTTGACAACATATTCAAAAATTTTATATTGCTAGCTAGCTTTATGAGATACAATTCTAATATATTATTTTCTGCGCAAAATTTTTCCAGTTTCCTCAACGATGTACCTAAGTCTTACGCCGATCGGATGTCCTGGTTAATGAAAATAATTTCTGAATTCACATTATATATTAAATTCTCATTGTAAACCTCTGAATGTTGATTTTTCAAATTATGAAATTCTTTTTCTGAAAGTGGACTTTACTCAATACTTTTTACTGGACGTTTTGAAACTTCGACAACAACAAGGTGATCAATCCTTTTACTATCGGAGGCATTCGTCTCGTATTGCTTAGAACCTAATTCATTTTAAATACGCGATAAGGCATGTGCTGAAAAAATTTTCTGAAACTTTTACATAATGACACTTGAAGTTATACTCTTCTAAAATCAAACGGAATTTGGTTAATCTACTAGACGGATTATAATAATATTGAACAAATAAATCCGAGGTGTTATTGTTTTCAGAATGATTCGTGAACTGGTGACCGAGACCTTGTGCGTAACTCTCTTACGCTGACATGAAATTTTGTTTCGGTCAGGGGTCACGACCTCGATTTGAATGGTACGAATTTTCTTTCTGATTAAAATAACCATAATTCATTTGCGATGCTTTGAGAAAATTTGGTTCCGACTTGACAATTTACATAATTTGTTAAATTTAAATCTTGATTAATTCATTATTTACCCTATCGGCCCGTTCACTATGTTCTCGCGGATCATTTTTGATGTTTTCACACCATTTAAGTCAGCAATTAGTTCATCACTACTCACTTCACAATCAGACATAATGGGGCATACGAAATAGTTCTTACACTAATTCCTGGTGGCTTCTCCTGGCCTCGAGTTGTATCCTCGGCCCAATCGGCTCCATGGCTTCTTTGACCATTGGGCAATAATGATCTCGTCTGGCTTGGGCTGGCCTGATCCCATCTTGGCTTGTACTAAGAATTTTCAATGAAGTCACATACCCATATCCAAATCCTGATGAAAACCTTCTGGACCCTGGACCTTTAACTGCATAGAACTGGCAGGATCGCCATGTGACGTACCCAGCTAGGGTAGGTTCGGCCAATCGTTATGCAGTTAAGGATGGTGAAGAATAATACCAGGCAAACTCATCAAAGGGGTTTATTTCTTAACCATACTGGCACAGATGATAATTCACATTCAATGTAACTGTTTACTACCGACAATAACTGTTGACTAACAAACATTCAATACGTACACGCTTCTGAATGAATCACTGAATGAATCTCCCTAGCCAATTGTTATATATATTTTACAAATGTTTACTTGTTTCAATAACATTATATTTGATAAACATAACTGGCAATGATGAGACCTAGAGCTCTGGCTTTACGTGCCGCTGTAGGTCTAAAGGGAGGTCGCACTAATCTTATTATATCACGTACGAAATATACAGGGTGTTCAACATACTACACAGAGCTCTAGGTCTCATCATTGCCAGTTATGTTTATCAAATATAATGTTATTAAAACAAGTAAACATTTGTAAAATATATATAACAATTGGCTAGGGAGATTCATTCATAGAAGTGATTCATTCAGAAGCTTGTACGTATTTAATGTTTGTTAGTCAACAGTTATTGTCGGTAGTAAACAGTTACGTTGAATGTGAATTATCATCTGTGCCAGTATGGTTAAGAAATAAACCCCTTTGATGAGTCTGCCTGGTATTATTCTTCACCATCCTTAACTGCATAACGATTGGCCGAACCTACCCCTAGCTGGGTACATCACATCTTGACTAAACGACAGCAAACGGAGGAGCTTCTGCTCCTCCAATTCTCGATTTTATCTTCATTCGTTTCACATTTATTTTCATTCTAATTTTCAAGAGGTATTATTTGAAATGATGTTCCTCTTCCAGGAATTCGCCATTTTAGTTTCATCCTTCTGGTATGTACACTGAAGGATTGTTAAGGTTTCATCTGTTATGTTTGCTAAAAAGGGTTTTTTGCCTTGGGTCCAATGATGAATTGGATCTCGTTCGTTTTTATACCTCTAAGGCAAGTGGTTCCTCGAACTACTCGTCTGAACCAATAAAGGCCTGTTTCACCTTTGTGCCCAATCAAGAGTTTTATGTATCTATTTCACCTCAATATATCCCATCCTATATTTCACTAATCTGAGTTTTTACGAATATGAGATACCGCGACTTAACCTAGAGACCTAGAGTCCTACCAACCATAGACAATCACAAGCCTGGCCAAAAATATAAGTATAAAATCCCCTTTAACGTAATAAGTGACCCTTGAGGTGCCCAGGGTAGGTTTTGCCTTTTAACCTAACTACCGTTCGCGTTCGTCGAGACGGAAGGGACGCCCGTGGCCCCCCTTAGGAGCGCCCAGCGGGACGCCCCCCCGCGGCGGCCCCACTTTATTCTTATCCCCGGGCCGGACATGTCATTTCGATTATCGTCGGCGGTGCTCCCGGTCGTAAACATGCGTTCGATATCGCCGTACACCGAAAGCCAATTGTCTACACATAAACTAAGTTTAATAACGTAATTACGTGGGCGTACGGGTGTGGGGGACGTACGCTCGTGTGTATGCGTCGGACACGATGTATTCATGACGATGATGATACGACAACGCAAGGGCGGATTTACGCGGGGGGTACTGGGGGTAACTAACCCCCCCCCCATGAGTATGGAAGACCTGAGAAAAAGGTGGTGCACATAAAATATTTCATACATTGTGTACCTGAGTTAATGGTGTTCAATCGTTATTACCCCTTCCATTCGTTATCTACGAAATCGAATTAGTGAAAATGGTAACTTTATGTAAAAAATATAATGAAATGTGCTCCCTTACTGACATTTATGCGGACCGCTTTGGTCAATTTAAGTATAAAGTAAAATCAAATTTATTTCAAAATTGTGTTGGGTAATGTATTTTTGTACTTATCATTATTTTTGTCGAAATTTATAATTTAGTGAAAGACTTAATTTCAAAATTATGTCGTGCAGCTATGAATTTATGTACCTCTTATTACTTTTGTGAATCTTTATGATTCACTGGAAGAATTTTTCAGAATTGTACTGAGTAGCTAGGTTTTTATTTTTCATTATTTTTTGTTAATCTCTATAATTTTGTTGAGAAATTTGTAATTGACAACATATTGTCTTGTAATTGGGTTTTCTCCTGTTAGACAATAAAGGAATTTTTCTTCAACTTTGGTGGTTATCTAAGAAAATTGATATTTCGGCTAAATTTCTCGGATCTCCACCAAAGTTGCTGGATTTACTGATTCGAGGGCGTAGATTAAGAATATGCAATCAGATATTTCTTATTGAATTTAGTTTTCGAGTAATGATCATAAAGAAATACAAAAATTTTCGGAAATTTTCCACAAAAAAAATGAAAATTTCCCAAAGTATTAAGCCTAGGAAGAAACAAATTACAGATTCGTAATATACGACCTCGAATTAGTGAGTACAGTAACTTTGGTGGCTATTTGAGAAAGTGATTTTCGGCAAAATTCCCGTATTTCGGAAAATCACGCGTATTTTTAGAAAAAAAATTTCTCGGATCTCTACCAAAGTTGCTGGTATTACCAATTCGAGGGCGTAGATTAAGAATATGCAATCAGATATTCTTTATAAAATATAGTTTTCGAGTAATGACCATCAAACATTTTCGAAAATTTTTCACAAAACGTTAAAAACCGGGGAAGAAACTAAGAACTGAACGAGAATAAATTCGCTATCACAAAAACGCTTATATCTTTTGATTTCGAAAATAAAACTCATTTTCGAATCATCTTCTAATTCTAATGAAAACTGTTTTTACAATAAAAAAACCAAAACTATTTTTTACAAAATTCATGGATTTTTTCTGGAATTCTTCCCATCATGCTTCTTATAGTGTTCTCAGTCACTTTCCGGGATGCTGTCTTCCACTTTTGCTTGAATTCCGCTAATGTTTTCGTTGATTTCTCAGTCTTCTTCAATTCTCTTTTTAGCAGGGCCCAATATCTTTCGATTGGCCTGAGTTCTGGGCAATTTGGTGGATTGGCCTCTTTGGGGACAAAAACCCCGTCATTAGCTTCGTACCATTCCTTGGTGGCCTTGCTGTAGTGGCATGAAGCTAAATCTGGCCAAAAGATTGTTGACACATCGTGCTCACGTAAAAATGGTTAAAGTCGCTTCTTTAAGCATTCCTCGATGTATATCTTCGAGTCAACAGAGCCTTGGCCAACGAAAAATTTGCTCCTTTTCCCACAAGTGTAAATTGCTTGCCAACCAGGAATTTTTTAGGAAACTTTGCTTGTTTCTTCACGCGAAATTGTTCGTCAACATTTCTACGAGAATCTGCAGTATAAAATTCCTGACCAGGAAGTTGTGAGAAATCAGCCAAGACATAGGTTTCGTCGTCCATCACGCAAGAGGAATTTTTAAAGAAATCTTTTTTAAATTTCTTTGCTCTTGATTTCGCTTCTTGATTCTTCACAGCGTTCCTGTCTGGCACTTTCTGCACTTTGTATGTTTTAAGCCCACAACTCGACTTGATTTTCTGAACGGTTGACTTCGAACAACCCACTGTTTAGGCCACATTCCGTCCTGAAAGGTTGGGATTCTTCTGAAAAAGGCTGATGGCTTTCTTCACTTTTTTTGGGCTATGAAACCTATTTTTCCTCCCGGTTCCTTCCTTGCGGTTAATTGTAAGATCTTCGTTGAAGCGCTTAACAACTCTTGATACCGTTTCCGGACGAACGCGAGCCTCTTTTGCGATTCTTTTGAAGCTCCATTTTTGATTATTTTGAAAAAGTTTCACTATAAATTCTCGTGTTTTCACTTCGCTTGACATTTTGCGACAGAGAATTGGAATATCTATGAAGTAAATGTTCCACATGTTTCTGACGTTCATAACAAAGCTAACTATTATCAAATTTTAATTTTTTCTGAATTGGTTCAAGAGAAAAATAACGGAAAATAACGCATATTTTTAGAAAAAAAAATTCTCTCGAGGGCTCAGATTAAGAATATGTAATCAGATATTTTTTATATGATATAGTTTTCGAGTAATGACCATCAAAAAAATACGAAAATTCTCCACAAAAAATTGAAAATTTCCTGAAGTATCAAACCTAGGAAGAAACTAATTACAGACCCAATATCGCCGCCAACTTTCGGGCAAGGGCCTAATTTTGACATCAACTCTTGAGTTAGAGCCCAAGATCTGTATGGCCGTTTCTTTGCCCACTTAGAGTGAAACCTTGTCTCAGAATTCAGACAAGGGCCTTGCTCCATTGAAACAACATATTTAAAATTTCGAATTATCGTTAAACCATCACAAAATCCGCATATACGACTAACCAGACGAGACAAAATACGCGAGGCCTATTATTATTATTATTATATCAATTTAACTGACGTGGGATTCCCTTCTTATATTCTCCTGTTTTCTTAAGGAAATAAAGTCCCTTCTTCTCCCGGCCGTGCCTGACGCGAATAAATGATCCTCCCACGACCGTATTTCGAAGATCCCGCAACAACCGTTTCCTTCTTCCTGGAGGTCGTCCTTTGTGTTGTTGTTCTCGGGCGCGTATTATCTCCGAGAAAAGTAGAAAAATGTGTAGCTCTTTGCGAGGAGGGCAGGGCTCGAGCCCGTTATTTGCATACCGCGGATAACGTGACGGCATTGTCCGCGGATTTGCAGTCTGGACCATGTCCGTAATCTGCTTATGCGTTTCCGAAAGTTCGGACGTTTCGGATGAGGGGTTCTTCTTTGATGTCCCCGGCCGTTCCAGGGATGAAGGCGGTAGAGGGGATAGTTTTCGATTCTGATATTTGTTCAGATTCGGTTTGGAAAGATTCGGTTTGACGTCCACTAACTGTCGCCAAGTTGGTGGTCGAGATATGGAGGAGTCTTTTTTACTCACCGTGGGTTTTCTTTATTTTCTTCAAAATTAAATCCTTCTATGAGTTTTAACACTTTTAGAACCTGAAGAAAGCCTGGATAAGGACTGGACGAGAATAAATTCGCTATCACAAAAACGCCTATTATATCTCTTGAACCAATTGGGAAAAAATCACAGTTTGATAATAGTTAGCTTTGTTATGAACGTCAGAAACATGTGAAACATTTACTTCCTAGATATTCAAATTATCTGTCGCAAAATGTCAAGCGAAGTGAAAACACGAGAATTTATAGTGAAACTTTCTCAAAATGATCAAAAATGGAGCTTCAAAAGAATCGCAAAAGAGGCTCGCGTTCGTCCGGAAACGGTATCAAGAGTTGTTAAGCGCTTCAACGAAGATCTTACAATTAACCGCAAGGAAGGAACCGGGAGGAAAAAGGGGTTTCATAGCCCAAAAAAAGTGATGAAAGCCATCAGGCTTTTTCAGAAGAATCCTAACCTTTCAGGACGGAAAGTGGCCCAAATAATGGGTTGTTCGCAGTCAACCGTTCAGAAAATCAAGTCGAGCTGTGGGCTTAGAATATACAAAGTGCAGAAAGTGCCAGACAGAAACGCTGTGAAGAATCAAGAAGCGAAATCAAGAGCAAAGAAATTAAAAAAAGATTTCTTGAAACATTTTTCCTGTTGCGTGATGGACGACGGAACCTATGTCTTGGCTGATTTCTCGCAACTTCCTGGTCAGGAATTTTAAACTGCAGATTCTCGTGGAAATGTTGACGAACAATTTCGCGTGAAGAAATAAGCAAAGTTTCCCAAAAAATTCCTGGTCTTGCAGGCAATTTGCACTTGTGGGAAAAGGAGCAAATTTTTCGTTGGCCAAGGCTCTGTTGACTCGAAGATATACATCCAGGAATGCTTGAAGAAGCGACTTTCACCATTTTTCCGTGAGCACGATGTGTCAACAATCTTTTGGCCAGATTTAGCTTTATGTCACTACAGCAAGGCCACCAAGGCAAGGTACGAAGCTAATGAAGTGGTTTTTGTCCCCAAAGAGGCCAATCCACCAAATTGCCCAGAACTCAGGCCAATCGAAAGATATTGGGCCTTGGTAAAAAGAGAATTGAAGAAGACTAAGAAATCAACGAAAACATTAGGGGAATTCAAGCAAAAGCGGTAGACAGCATTCCAGAAAGTGACTGAGAACACTATAAGAAGCATGATGGGAAGAATTCCAGAAAAAATCCATGAATTTTGTAAAAAATAGTTTTGGTTTTCTTAATGTAAAAACAGTTTTCATTAGAATTAGAAGATGATTCGAAAATGAGTTTGATTTTCGAAATAGGTCCAGTGGTTCAAAAAATATAAGCGTTTTTGTGATAACGAATTCATTCTCGTTCATTCCTTAGTTACATGAAATTATCGGTACTGTATCAATTTGATGAAGAAAATCATCCATACGTAAACTTTTTGGACTGTATTTAGGTACTGGAGTTTCTTGAAGGACCGTATAAGTTTTTATGGTTTTTCTTGAAACACACTTTTTCAGTTCGGGATTCAGTATCATCCAAGAAAAAATTAGAAACAGAAAATCAAGTATCAAGTATTTGGACAGAACTTTATTATATTTCTTATAACAAGGCTAACGTTTCGAAGTCTATCGACTTCTTCTTCAGGGCTACATCCACGAAAAAAGAATAGGTTACCAAGTTAATATGAGGTAAATAAAGGGTAGTAATAATTACTAAGATATTGTCTCGGTATTCTAGAAGGCATGAGTAACAAGGAAAATTTCTATTTCAGATTATTAATTATTGTTTTGAATTTCATTTTCGAATTATGTTAAGGTGGGCGTTCAATGTAGTGTGTTTTTATTTCAAGATGCATTTGAAAATGTTTTGACTTTGAGACCTGAAAGTTTGTAGGTAAACTCAGAAAGGATTGGAGTTCTTAATGAAAATTATTATTTGAATTATCAAATCCATTTCATTTCTAAAGTTTATTTTTTCTTTCGAAAATAGAAGAAAATAATCCAACTCATGCTTCTATTTATTTCACACGAAATACCCATAAACATAGTTCAACTTCCGATTAAAAGTGAATCTACAGATAATTTCGTTCAGAAAATCAACTTGAAATACGGAATTGGCAGAGAATGGCTAAATTCAAATACATAGCGATACATAGTTCCTAATTTACCCACCTATTCACTAATTCCATAGTTCAGCGATTCTCGGATAGAGAGCGCCATTGTACATTTCATTCATAATTAGAGAGATATTCAAAGAACTTTAGGTGATAATGTAACTTCTATGTAGATATTCCATATAATGCACAGTGGCGCCTCTATCGGATTAGTTTTCCTACTCGTTGTAAACGGCGACCTTAAATTGAGTAATAACATGTGAGCGATCGTTTCCTCAATAAAAGGAGAGTAACCTCACTTTTATCCTTCGCATGACTGAAACAAAGAATGTTACAATTGTCGCATTCTCCCTGTAAAGATATGACAAGTCAAAAATTATACAGTATGTACCAACCAACAACTACAAGAATAATGAGAAATATTATTACATTTTGATCGTATCAATTACAATCGTCAGAGAAAGAACGAATGTAAAATTCGAAATTTCTTTTTATTTCAGATTCTTCTATCTGTACCAGTTCTCATTTTATGCCTACCATTATCGTTTCAACGGACAATACAGCAGCCTGGCCCTTGTCACTTCTTGGCTCTTCATACAGGTGAGTACTTTCCGATTTCTTTAGGGTTTCGTACATATGATTATGTGGAAAGAATGTAATGTCATTTGTTAAAAAATGGGGCAACGTGCCATGCTATTAAGAGCGAATGTCACTGAATTATTAGATAAATCACGGTGTCTATATTTATGTGACTTGTTTTCTTTTTACGCTTCAAGTTGACCCTTGGTAGACTGAATTTTGAATCGTCTACTTTTGCTTGGGTTTGGATCAAGCGATGTTATTCCGAAGGAGATAAATATGAAAGTCCGTCGGTGGTGAAATTTTCGACATCAAAGCGGATATCGATGGACGCAGTACAAAATTTCGAACAAAATCGGGTAGCAGATATCGCGTTGCTAAGCGGATTTGAACAAAAAAAATTGTTTTCGATGCATCCGTTTCAAAGCCGAATATCGGCTTGGAAATTATAAAATCCCCGTGTAGAGAAAAAGAGAGAGTGTTGCGTATTCTGTGAACTGAAAACTTATGGACGTCGCACGAAACCGAGGACGAAAAAATGCACCAATAATTTGACCTCTTTCAAATTCACTTAGCTGGCGATAAAGTCCGCATACACGTGCTGTAGGCATTTTAACAAAAACTAAACATCGACTTTGGATCTCCTCGAAAAGCTGGTTTGTTGTAAAATCAATAAAAATTGCAAAAAACTACTACAATATTCAAGTACCAAAAAATGTTCACATGAAAAATCCTTCACGATTGTTTTCTCCAAATTTAATCATTCACTCCTTGCTAAGGACTGAACTAGAATAAATTCGCTATCACAAAAACGCTTATATCTTTTGAACCACTGGACCGATTTCGAAAATCAAACTCATTTTTGAATCATCTTCTAATTCTAATGAAAACAACAAAAAATCAAAAATATATTTTACAAAATATATGAATTTTTTCTGGAATTCTTCCCATCATGCTTCTTATAGTGTTGTCAGTCACTTTCTGGGATGCTGTCTTCCACTTTTGCTTGAATTCCGCTAATGATTTCGTTGATTTCTTAGTCTTCTTCAATTTTCTTTTCACCAGGGCCCAATATCTTTCGATTGGCCTGAGTTCTGGGCAATTTGGTGGATTGGCCTCTTTGGGGACAAAAACCACCTCATTAGCTTCGTATCATTCCTTGGTGGCCTTGCTGTAGTGGCATGAAGCTAAATCTGGCCAAAAGATGGTTGACACGATGTATCTTCCAGTCAACAGAGCCTTGGCCAACGAAAAATTTGCTCCTTTTCCCACAAGTGCAAGTTGCTTGCCAAACCAGGATTTTTTTAGAAAACTTTGCTTGTTTCTTCACGCGAAATTGTTCGTCAACATTTCCACGAGAATCTGCAGTATAAAATTCCTGACCAGGAAGTTGCGAGAAATCAGCCAAGACATAGGTTTCGTCGTCCATCACGCAACAGGAAAAATTTTTCAAGAAACCTTTTTTTAATTTCTTTGCTCTTGATTCTTGACAGAGTTCCTGTCTGGCACTTTCTGCACTTTGTATGTTCTAAGCCCATAACTCGACTTGATTTTCTGAACGGTTGACTGCGAACAACCCACTATTTGGGCCACTTTCCGTCCTGAAAGGTTAGGATTCTTCTGAAAAAGGCTGATGGCTTTCTTCACTTTTTTTGAGCTATGAAACCCCTTTTTCCGCCCGGTTCCTTCCTTGCGGTTAATTGTAAGATCTTCGTTGAAGCGCTTAACAACTCTCGATACCGTTTCCGAACGAACGCGAGCCTCTTTTGCGATTCTTTCGAAGCTCCATTTTTGATTATTTTGAAAAAGTTTCACTATAAATTCTCGTGTTTTCACTTCGCTTGACATTTTGCGACAGAGAATTGGAATATCTATGAAGTAAATGTTCCACATGTTTCTGACGTTCATAACAAAGCTAACTATGATCAAATTTTGATTTTTTTCTCAATTGGTTCAAGAGATATAGGCGTTTTTGTGATACCGAATTTATTCTCGTTCAGTCCTTGTACTATCTATGTTTTACCAAAAAAAATTTAACATTCAAACAGCTCCCTCTGAGTGTTGCAGTTTCTTTGTCAGTTAGTATATTTTCTTAATGAAAACATTCCGATGAAAGCGTTTTCCTGTTGTGCCAAATCTCTCTTCGTTTTTTAGAGGTCGATACGTGGAAGATCGTTATGTAATCCGAAACATAAACATCGTCTCGAACTTTTTTCCACTCGTAGTATAGTCGGTTAATTAAAGACCTGCTACAGTCGCCGGCGTTTCGGGGGAAAGTCATCTCGGAAAAAACGGAAAAAGTCGGCAGGTTTCGAACGCGATACAAAGGCGAAAGTTTCGGAGATGCGACAGAGAGACCGTCGGCGTTGACGCTAATGATGTCTCTTCCGGTTCTTTAAAATATTCAGGTTAGGGTTAATTTTTAATAGGGTTCAATTTCCGAGATTCCGACGCCGACGACATTGCGTTTTTTTCTTGTAGCCGTAACTTTTTCGGTGGAAAATCTGAAAGTTTTCGCTGCGTGGATTGTTGCTCGACTATTTTTCTATGGTCCCAATTAGGCGGTTCGGAGAGAGAGATTCCAAAATGACGGCCGCAGGTCAAATCGAAATGAGATATTTTTGGTTGCGTTCATCTCAGACAAGTCTATGGTAACGGTGGTAAAATAAACCATCTATTTACACTAAAGAAGTTTATTTCGGCTGATGCGAGAAAATGTTGTCCATCCGAGAATTATTGACATCAAAGAAGGCCTCGGAAGTCCAGTCGCAGCTTTATTTCTAGTTACAAATAAATAACTAGAAATTTTCATCATAGCAATAAATATATAAATAAAACCTTAAAATTAAATGGTATTTTTTTAAAGTAAGGCACTTTGAACATGACAATGTCCTTAATTATCACATGTGAATCTGTATACCAGCAGTATCTTATTTTCATCTTTTATTGATACATTTTCGAACGTATTATAGGAGCATACAGCCTGGAAATTCTGTTCTGATAACGAAAAATGTCGTGGAAGTTCAAATAACATGTTCCTTTTCAAAGTTCAATATGAATATTCGCTAAAACAGAAAAATCCTGTTGATAATTTGAAGGGTGTTGCTGCAAAGTGAATGGATTGGAAAAATTGTAATAGATAACAAGACAGAAACAAAACTTAACGAATGGATTAATTTCATATATGAAGAATTTTGTCATTACTCTGTAACTTTCAATATTTGTGAACATTGAAGGAGTAACACATGTAATATTAAAAATGTAAATATTACATGGTGGTGCAATTTGGAAGAAAGTTTCCTTTATTGTTCATTCAATCACCGAGGGGGGCGGTCTTTTCTGAAGGTGGATAGATGTCGCTCATTAATTTCTCATCGAAATAGTGCGGCGCCAGATGTCCATATCTTGACGAAAAGATTTTCCATCCAGCGTCGACTTTGGGATATTCCACCCTGATGAGTCCTAATAGGACGAAACTGCAGTCGGTGCGATTCTCAGTTGACGTTGGACCATTCGATCTGGTAGGGTGAACAGTATCGGAGACCTAGTTCGTATTCACATTTCATTTGTCATTATTTATAATGGCAAATGATTTGTGTCTTATTTCTTTGAATTATATAGGTAGCTGCCTTCTCAGCAGATGATCCCATATCATCATTTTCTTTGTAAATATTACTGTTATTCTGCTTCAACATTAACTGTTATTATTTCCTCATCTGGGCAGAACTTGTCATGTTCATTATTATTCATTTATATCAGCAATATCATAATATTTCATATTTTTTGACTGATCTTCTCTTATTTCTTTTTCTACGTGCTCTGTGCAGGCTTTCCATTTATTAGCTGTACATTCTTGAAGAGCCACATTCCAAAGATATTTCACTTGCCCAATTATTTGCCAAATTTGTTCGAATATTGATGACAGAACAAAACGTCACTATTATTTCAAACACCAACCTGAATTCTGCAACTCAAAATATTACCTATAGGTACTCCATTCACAATTTTGAAATTACAACTCTGGCCTTGGAAATTTGACACATTCCACTCTGTATCGAATGTTATGACGTTTTTCAAAATATTTTTATGTTCCAAGTCAACACTATGTTGCCCTTTCTACATTCTTAGCGTATTTCTCAGAATGTGAATTTATTCGGAAAATGAATGAATTGGAAAAAATGTGATGGACGAAAATAATTAACGTTTATATGAATTGATAGTAAGGATTCCTTTTCTAGTTATTTGCATGAAAACTACAAGAGATCATTGTTGAAATATATTATTTTTCGCCATAGAAGAAAATTGCATTGCTGTCACATAATTTTCATATGCATGCTTGTGAAGATTTAATGTTTATTATCCTCTTGAACTGAAAGTTCAAGACTTGACGACATCAATTGTTGATTCTAATCAAGAATTCATTAAAAAAAATCAACCCAAAGATATAAGATGAATTGATGGGTAATTACAAGAATCAAGAATAATGTCAATTTTATTTTGTTGATAACTTTCTTAAAATCAATGTTGGGGTATAAAACTCGGCTGCGTTTGTTCAAACAACATCTAAAGACTACATTTTTCACCATCTCGACCTTTGAAAGGCGTTTCTTCTAGGAGAATTAGGTCTAAGTTCCACCTCATTAGTGAGGTACCTAACTTTTGCAAATATGCTCAGATATCGCCAAATTTTTCGGAAAACCTGAAACATGTCATCCTAATCGACCTCTCGAGGCTCCATCCGATCCATCTACTGCGATATCTGTCCAAATAACAGCTTTTTCAACGAAATTCCCGTGTACCCCTTCAACCTCGAAATGTAAACATTCGCCCTGGTCTTGAAAATCGTCCTCACGCTCCAAACTGGTGCTAAAAACAATAAACATACGTTAATCTTGGATATTCGACGAAAAACTCACCTGCAAATATCGATTAAATACCAAAAAATCTGCGAACAATTTGTAAACCTAACAAAATGTGGAATATCTTTGATACTTTCACTTTTATGTAAACAAAGAAACTGGCAACGTCGTTTCGTCATTTACGATATTTTCTGTGCGCGCAATGACTTTTCATCAGGTGCACCAACTCCTGAAAACGAAACCATGACCTATGTGATTAAATAAAAGTGAATGGGTTATTAGTATAACCAACAAAATAATTTCGATTTGCCAAAGCCCCCCGAGATGTCAACAATTCTTGGATAAACTGTAGTTCCGTAGTTGAGTGGCTGTTTTTTCTATTGTATATTTTCTTGTTGACACCATCTTTCAGTGTACTAGGAGAGCCAGCTCTGTTGAGGGATGAATCACAACAGTATTGAGAACAATCTCTTCGTACGTGGTTCATTGTTTTATTCGTCAGTACCATCATTGACTGTAAGGTTGAATGCCGATGGTTCATCTAATTTTCTCGCCGTGAAATTCGAGAAGAAAAATTATTTCGCGCGTCAATCCTGTCCCCGACAGCCCGACCTTGCCGAATAGATTCCACCCCCTGCCCCCGGAAAAACAACCTGCACACCCCGCCCTCCTACTCGTCATCTCTCCTCGGCGAGCAGTACCCGAAGGGTTTCTGGAAATAGCTTCATAATGTAACTGTTAAAAAGACCGACTGGATATCGTGAGCAGTTGTCGTATCCAGGTTGGCGAATAACAAACCCCGCAGGAGGCTTTCCTCGGATAGGGGGGCGACATTGTTTTTCTCCCACATGCCGAGGCACATCTCGACGGGCACTCGGAGCGAAGGGGAAGGGGGGTTCGTGAAAAAGTCGCATGTCTTTAGAAAATGGAAACGTCAGCTTACGTAAACAATTCCCCTTTTATAATGGACCGCTAATAGATACACAATACGCCGTTTCCAGGGACGGATCCGGCTCGAGCCGGCCACCCAATTACGAGCCGGATTTTGACTACGTTTTGTGTTAGCTGCACCAGAACACCTTGTTAGAAAGCACAATTTTTATTGGTTATAGTCATGCCTCAACATCATCTACAGTTCCAGAAGTCTTATGAACTCTGGTACGTGCCATGGCTTCGAGGCAAGTACATCCTTGCTTTTGCAGGTTTATGTAAGTTTTCTCTTTGTCCCCACAGAATCTGCGGCACTCGTCGTTTTCTCCAAGACCTATCATACCTTAAGTGGTCGTTGAGGTTTATCATACTCTTACTAAAGATCCAGATACATTCTTCTAGATCTTTACTCAAATTTCGAAAAAAAAGTTTGAAATGTTTCTGCAGTTCTGAAAGATTTCGCGCAATATCTAACTCTTAAAAAGGAGTGATCGAATTATGGAAAAACTCCTTCGAGCATCTTATGTTACTAGTTGGAGCTCTATTGGCTATTTGATTTTTGTTTATTTTTAATAGCACAAAAAACAATGTGCAATCTTATCTTGCTTTTTTCGTCCAAGTAATGATTCTCATGTCTGTTGAATGTACTATTCTTCGTGGTTTGCGTTCTTTCAACAATATCATTTTTGTACAACTGCCATTAAAAGTGACAGCAAACAAGTTTAAAGTGATTGTTTACGTGGAAGCGTTTTAAAAATATTCTCAACATTATTGTTAAAAATATTTTCAGCACTCCATTTTCTTATGATGAAATCAGATGAAAAAAATTCAGCAATTGCAAATTTTTATTATCAATTTTTAACAATCATTACTTATGAACATCAATATTGATCGTAAAACTAGAACAATTACTAACATTAATGCCCTGTGACGTTAGGGAGCTTCGCAACACATTATTTGAATCCTCAGCACCATCAGTACTTGTAGAAACCGGAAGTACAGTATTGGATTTTGATAAATCTGTTGAGGTTGGGAGAATTTTTTCAGCAATGACATTTCTATATGCAACGGAATGATCAACATAGCCCTCGGCTACCGTCGTAGACTTCCATCCACCATGTTTTTTACATCCGTAATATTTGCTCCTGATTCTGCTAGCAATGAAGCGGAGGATCTTCGAAAACAGTGTCCTGTATATTGCTTTGGTTCTGGCAGTTTGAGGAATTCGGCAACAATAGATGGAATTTTCCCAAATGTATTGATACCAACTGTATTGGCAGTGCATTTATTATTCATGTATTTCAGGAAAAACGACGATGTTTGATGACAGAAGGGCGCAGTGCAAAGTACTCATGAAAATAGTCAACATACTTCCCAATAATACTGAAAGAACGACTGACTTTCGTTTTTGTGTTTGGAAGTTGTATAACCAATAATTTATTTGTTATTTCGATGTCTTCCACTGATAAATTGCACAATTCTTCACGCCGACAGGCTCCAAATAATCCGAAAATAGTTGCAACCTTTGCCATCAAGTATTTATCATCTGGTGCCTCATTTATAAACTTTTCAACTTGTTCACGAGTGAGAATTTTCGATTTTTTGGGACGATATCCTTCACTTTTCCGTTTTAAATATGTTATTACCATAAAATATTTACTAACATCCACACCATTTTTAACAAGGGCGCTTGACTTTATTATTGAAAATTGGCTCCACAAAGTTGATGAACTCCATATTTTTGATTTTTCTTCTAAGTATACCA
Source organism: Adalia decempunctata (assembly GCA_951802165.1). Taxonomy (NCBI): domain Eukaryota; kingdom Metazoa; phylum Arthropoda; class Insecta; order Coleoptera; family Coccinellidae; genus Adalia; species Adalia decempunctata. The sequence continues at coordinate 1,307,171 of OX637705.1, forward strand.
GGAAAACAGGTTCACTGAAGGTCCCTTCTACATTTTTCAATTTATACCATGCCAGGAAATTGTTATATGCAATATCGTACTGCTGAACAGATTTTTAGGTAGGAGTTCCAGATTTGCTCTTCTTGCAGACTCTTCAATATCCACAGGAACAACCAAATCGTCACTTTTATTAATAATTGGACTCTCGACAAACATATTAAGCAGTCAAAAACCCAAGACGAAAATTGGACACGAACGAAATTCAAATGACAGCGTCTTTTCTCATTTGTTAGTAATCATAACGTTGGCAACGTTTGCCATTCACAACAACCTTTTGATTATTTGAATATTAAAATGCATTTTGAAGTTCATTGTCATTGCAAATTCGCCCATTTCATTATCAAAATAGGGCAGTTGTACAAAAAACATTGTATGGTATTTGTGTTGAAAGTGATTTTATTTTGTTCGTGAATTTTTCACTCACAAAATAAAACGTCACCTTTAACACTCATGTCATAAATAACTATTTCATTCCAATATTTCTCAGGAAACAAAATTTTCCATGCTGTTCATTATCCTACTGATGATAGAGGTTGTTATGTCTTATGAGTTCATATTTTATTCATCATACATATCTAGATAGATGCATAGAAATACCTGGTGTTGGCACTGATTAGATTTTGTTTAAGACTTTCTTGTCGATCGAAAATGTGATATTTTGTGTAGCTTTTCATTTCTCCCGAAAGGGGTCGCTTTTTTTGTCGTTGCCGCGGTAGCGCCACGACCGATAAATATTGCGGATTTATTCCGGAACTAGTACAAAATCTGAAATCTAGGATGCCGTTTTGATCTACAAATTTTGGTCACGATTTTTAGTAGGGAGTCGTTACACCAGGTGTTCTATGCATCTATATATCTAGTATGTAGTTTGACGTTTTGTCAGATAGTTCTTAAAATAAATTACAAAAATGAAAATACCGTTGGGAGACTCTTCGTTCTCCAAAATTCGGTGTCACCAATTTGCGGCAGGGAATGGTTAAAGCTAATAAAACTCGATTGCTCCGGGATTCACAGTATTGATACAAATGTCGACAAAAATTATGAAGGCAATCTTACAAATCTACTTCAGGAATATAGTGATCTATTTTCAGAGGAAATTGGCGTCATTAAAAACCATAAATGTGTACTCAAATTGAGAGAAAATACAAAACGTCAAACTACATACTAGATATGTATGATGAATAAAATATGAACTCATAAGACATAACAGAGGTCAGTCTGGAAAACTCTCAATGTAGTGTTTACCTGTTCTATTCACAACATTTGTCATTAACAAGAATGACATTCACATAATCTTCATTTGTGAAATCTTGCATTTTGTCGGAACGCAAATGAGAATAAATGAAATCGACTTTCGCAAGTGTCAATCTCTGAATTTGGCCATTTCCAATATTGATCTAATTTCTTGAATATCTTAAAAACAGTCAATTGGACATTATTATTATTCGTTTTGAGGGATGGCATCATACATAACCTCTCAATTTTGACCCATGTCCCCAGCGGTTTTCGAGAAAAGATTTCCTTATTTTTGCGCGACAGCTCTTTCCTCTCGGCCCTTTCTACCCGGGATCTCTCCTAATTTCGGGTCGGCGTCGTCCACGGCCGGTTCCGTAACGAAAATCCATCAGAGAGAGCCTAAACACGGCAGTGTCCCTGATCTTATTACGTCGCGAGATGGGAAAATATTGCGAGAAGCTGGAGGAGGAGGACGTATCGTCGTCGTACCCTTCGGATCGGCGGCGTATCCGCCACGAAATCGTTCCCGCCGCCCCCATGGGACACGCTCCGGAATTGGGTTTCGTGGATCTCTCGCTCCGGTCGCGCGCGGACCTTGCGAGGACCGAGAAAAAAAGCGAGTTTTTTGGTTGAGATCAGTTTGGGTTCAAGGTTCTGAAGGAAATATACAGAAAAATATGTTATTAAATTAAGGTTTTTTTAATTGCCGAACACCATTCATATTGCAATATAAAAAAATCTACGTTCTTTCATGTATTACAAGAAATGTATGAGGAAATATAGAGGGCGTAACAATCTTGCATGAATCTATGGTATAAACCAAGCATCCTTGTTTTAGTTCAAATTGTAAAATAATAAAGAATCATGTGGTATAAGCTTAGCACTTTTGATTACAGAATAACATAAGGACTGAACGAGAATAAATTCGCTATCACAAAAACGCCTAATCTCTTGAACCAATTGAGAAAAAAATCAAAATTTGATCATAGTTAGCTTCGTTATGAACGTCAGAAACATGTAGAACATTTACTTCCTAGATATTCCAATTCTCTGTCGCAAATTGTCAAGCGAAGTGAAAACACGAGAATTTATAGTGAAACTTTTTCAAAATAATCAAAAATGGAGCTTCAAAAGAATCGCAAAAGAGGCTCGCGTTCGTCCGGAAACGGTATCAAGAGTTGTTAAACGCTTCAACGAAGATCTTACAATTTACCGCAAGGAAGGAACCAGGAGGAAAAAGGGGTTTCATCGCCCAAAAAAGTGAAGAAAGCCATTAGCCTTTTTCAGAAGAATCCTAACCTTTCAGGACGGAAAGTGGCCCAAATAGTGGGTTGTTCGCAGTCAACCGTTCAGAAAATCAAGTCGAGTTGTGGACTTAGAATATACAAGGTGCAGAAAGTGCCAGACAGGAACGCTGTGAAGAATCAAGAAGCGAAATCAAGAGCAAAGAAATTAAAAAAAGATTTCTTGAAAAATTTTTCCTGTTGCGTGATGGACGACGAAACCTATGTCTTGGTTGATTTCTCGCAACTTCCTGGTCAGAAATTTTATTCTGCAGATTCTCGTGGAAATGTTTACGAACAATTTCGCGTGAAGAAACAAGCAAAGTTTCCTAAAAAATTCCTGGTTTGGCAAGCAATTTGCACTTGTGGGAAAAGGAGCAAATTTTTCGTTGCCCAAGGCTCTGTTGACTCGAAGATATGCATTGAGGAATGCTTGAAGAAGCGACTTTTACCATTTTTACGTGAGCACGATGTGTCAACAATCTTTCGGCCAGATTTAGCTTCATGCCACTACAGCAAGGCCACCACGGAATGGTACGAAGCTAATGGGGTAGTTTTTGTCCCCAAAGAGGCCAATCCATCAAATTGCCCAGAACTCGGGCCAATCGAAAGAAATTGGGCCCTGGTAAAAAGAGAATTGAAGAAGACTAAGAAATCAACGAAAACATTAGCGGAATTCAAGCAAAAGTGGAAGACAGCATCACAGGAAGTGACTGAGAACACTATAAGAAGCATGATGGGAAGAATTCCAGAAAAAATCCATGAATTTTGTAAAAAATAGTTTTGGTTTTCTTATTGTAAAAACAGTTTTCATTAGAATTAGAAGATGATACGAAAATGAGTTTGATTTTCGAAATCGGTCCAGTGGTTCAAAAGATATAAGCGTTTTTGTCATAGCGAATTCATTCTCGTTCAGTCCTTAAATTCCAAACTGGAATTTTCTTGAACATTCCTTGTATTCCGTCGAGACCTTGCTAAAGCCAAATGTCAAAAGTGTAGCCCCCTGGAATAAGGAAAATATAAAGAAACTTTCTATACATAAACCACAGATTTGAAAAGCACAAGACGACTTTGATTTCTTTTTTCAACATGAATAAGTTTGCCATTTCCCAGCAGTGGTATTTGTCAGTTTGACAATCAATCGCTGACATAATTTTTTCTTTCCAAGTAAATAGTTTCGCAATTCCTAAATGATCTCTGTCCGGATGTGATAAAGGCTCTCGTGTATTCAACATTGAGATGCATCTGATGACGAATCTTCTCCGGTGGAACCAATAGCAGATATTCTCGAGAATCTTATACTCTTATACATATACCTGGCGTAGCGCGACATTTTCGACATTTTCCGTTTCAGCATTCTATGGTGTACTTCTTCCACCACTACGAGCTACCGACCATCCTTCAGCAGGCCCACATCCAGCAGTTCTTGCTGCGCAACACCCAGATACTCGGCAGGACACAGCGCGGACAGACGAACAGGACCGGAGCCAGCAGGACCAATCGGGCAATCGGCCGACTGAATCCCATCAGACGCATCAACCACTTCTTGAACACGGTGCGATCTTCGGTGACCACGCAAACCAGCGTCACCGCCACCACACAGGCAAGTCAATCAAAATCATATTGAAAAAAAAATTCAAATACTCTTTATTTCGATAACCAGTTCTTTTATGAATCAGAAATGAAACAAGCTTGAAAATGTTGAAATATCTTTATTCACTCAAGAATTTAGTACATTTTCATTTTAAATTATAAAAATAGAATATACGGTTTGGGTATTTGACATCAAATACACTGCGCCAAAAAATTAACGCACATTCTGAAAATCTCGATTTTAATGAAAGTTAACTCTACATTGACTTTATAACTTATTTTTTATGTTCTCTCGGGAAGGTTTTGAACGAAACAAGACACATTAAATGGAAGAAAAATTCAGGATTTCACCGAATGCTGATAATTGATTCAATACTTGGTATTTCCACCCCTTGCGTTAATCACAGCTCGGCAACGACGGTTCATACTCAAAATGGGTGATCTTAAAATGTTCTGATCTGATCCTTCCCAGATATCTCCGAGTTGGATTTTTAAGTCATTAAGAGTAGCTGGATGATTTTCTGAACTTCTCAGCCTTCTATTGAGGTTGTCCCAAACCTGCTCAATCGGATTGAGATCTGGACTTCTTGCTGGCCATTCCATTCGAAAGACTTCAACCTCTTCAAGGTACTCCTGAACGATGCGCGCACGATGGGGTCTGGCATTATCGTCCATAAAAATGAAATTTTCAACAATGTATGGGGCAAATGGCACTACATGCTCTTCAAGAATGTTCCTTATATACTTATCAGCATTCATAGCTCCATTATCAACGACCACTAGGTCTGTGCGAGCAGTCAAGGATATTCCACCCCATACCATAATCGATCCTCCCCCGAAACCAGTAGTATTCAGGAAATTACACTGAGCATATCTTTCATGTGGACGTCTGTATACAAGGGAACGTCGATCACAATGTTAGAGGCAGAATCTAGACTCAACTGTGAAGGAACTCTTTCCCAATCGGCCTCTTGCCAATGGATATGCTCTCTCGCAAAATCCAAACGCGCCCTTTGATGGGCTGGGGTAAGAGCTGGGCCTCTTGCCGCGACACGAGGCCTTAAATCATATTCTCTGAGGCGATTTCTTATTGTCTGAGTGCTAATTTGCACCTCATGAGTTTGCTCAAGCTGATTTTGAAGGAGGCGGGCGGTTGCAAACCGTTGTATCAACGAAGAAACTCTCAAATAACGTTCATTGAATGGCAGTTGTTACCCGTGGTCTACCCTGTCCTGGTCTTCGGACATTCATACCTGTCTCCCTGAATCGCTGCAACATTCTGGACACACTTGTATGGGAAACTCCAAACCTTTCTGCAATTCTTGTGTATGTCCACCCTTCTTCTCGCAAAACTACCGCTTGGGCACATTCCTCTTGGGTCAAATTGCGTGTTTCGCGTTGCATAGCGATCGAATGTGGAAAATCAAACGAAAGAAAAACTATTGATCACTAGAATTGATCGAGAACAACTGATTTTAGAATGGAGCCAATACATTCGAAATCTCATAATATCATCTTTTTTATTCCTGCTGGGAGAAAACATCTGTATTGAAGAAAAACGTTGAAAGTGGATAACATATGCATGCATAATTCTGATAAAAATAATTATCATTGAGAACACCTTCAGTTGTAGAATAAATTTGAGATTTCCATAATGTTCTTTAATTTTTTTGCGCAGTGTAAGTCAATTTTTTTCCTATGCAATTTTTTTAAATCCGTTTTCGTTTGAAAGATACACAGACCGTTATTTTGAAGAAACTGAAATTTCGTTGAAGAGTTTACTCTATTTTTTATGACGCTTCAACATTTTTTGGAAAGTGATCTTATTGAAAACCAAATGCAGGCTGAACTGAAGAAACTTAAAAAAGATTCTTTGACAGGCGGCAACGTCAACGTCGAACGAGAACACGACATCGGTGGGTACCTCGGCGTCACCGATAACGGCGAGTACCACGAGTCAGACGAGCAGCGCGTCGCTGGCCACACACTCGGTTCAGACGCCCGAGGGCGAGTATGTCCACGAGGGGATCCAGACGGCAGATTACCCGCCCAGACCGCCGCCCGGCGAACCGGACCAACCCTAAGGTGAGGTTTCAAAAAAATTGCCATTTAGCGTTTTTGAGATGTGGAGGTGTCATCTTGTAAAAAATACCCCCTTTGAGATTCGACGGAAGGGCGGCTTTCCACCAATCGAAGGGTGTTATTACTTAAAGAAAAAAAAATCTTCTCCTTTTGACTTAACACTTTTCTGTCTCCGTTTGAGACCCTATTTTAAAAAGAACCAAAAATGAGTTACTCTTCCGCCATTTCCGAGTCAACTGAGAACCTTCCCGTCTAAGGCTTCTCCAGCTACCCTCAACTTCCGATTCCAAACGTAACCAAACCTGTGTCAACTGAAAACCTTCCCGTTTGAGGCTTCTTCAGCTGCTCCCTATTACCGAACGCGAGTCAACCGAGAACCTTCCCGTTTAAGGCTTCTCCGGCTACTGCCTCTTTCGTCTCTCCAAAGCAAATTGAAGAGTTTCCTTCTTCCCACCTCCCGTGGTTGGGTTCTGAAAAGGTTGATGCAATTCATATCAAACTTTCGTGTACCTGCCACGTTGGGAGTCCCACGATCTCAGCCTCGAATTTTCTGCTCTCGTTTGCACTTAGGACTACCATTTTCGTGGAACGATTTGCTCATATCGTTCTGAGTTTCCGGAGGCAACTCGATCCGAAAATACATAATTTCAATCGTCATCGTCTAGCCTGCATCCTGTACCATACCGCTAGCAATCAATAATTTACGGTGGGTCCGTATATCAATTTCAGAAGTCTATACTAGTCAACTGAAATATTTCGATTTATTACAATTTGTCTAACATAACTTCGTTGCCAACCTTAAAAAAAATGCTCTTCGTGATAGTGGTCCCGAATATTGGTATGTTGATGATGAATTATCGCTTTCAGATCTTCAATTCGTACTTAGTGATACCTGTCCGTTCGGAACACGGAAGCTACTGACTCGAAGCCAATGCGTCTTCACAGAATCAACACCGATGGCACTCAGCAATCGTCCGCTCCGTTCCGTGTTCTCTGCCATAAATAATAAGTATGTATCTAAACCATAGAATGTCCGACGATGGTAATATTTCGTTTTGTATAGCAATCCACAGACGTTTCCGCGCGATATTATTGTTTCTGATGAAAACGCTATGTACTTGTGATTGTTGTATATTGGAATAAATGGATCCTCATGTAAATTGTGATCGCCCTGTGATGTTTGTTCATTTTATTCCGAAATTGTTTATTTTTCAGTTCCTTGGTTCTGGTTGTTTGTTTAAGTTTTATATAATGTAAATAATGAGTATATATATTTGAATTGTGGATATTGTGGATTATTGGATATATCAATACAGGAGTTGAAAAGAATTTGTTTTTTGTTCCCAACAAACCTCTTCCACGTTCTTTACAGGGTGTCTTCGAAAAAGAAGGTAAGACTCTAAAAAAACATGGGGAAATTTGACGAACGTAAAGACAATTTCGAGAAGTGACGAGATTAATAAAAAAAGAATTTCGGTAGGGGGGAACGAAATTAATTTAACAGAGAGCGTTCCGGCAGTATCTCCATCCCATACCGTTCCTCTCAGACGTTACACAGTGGCGCAAACATGACAGCTGTAGGAGGCCAGCGGCTTCGATTTCATCAGGTAATGGCAGGGCAAACAGCAGTCGGTGTCGAACCGCCGCCCCCCAGGGCAGGGGGATCGGAAACACCTCAACATAATACACAAGAACAAAGGAAGTCACTCCTGTGAAACGGCTCAAAGATGCCCTCTCAATCGGAGGAGCGATGTATCCGATACATCCCATTTCGATGCCATCCGACCGAGCGACATATTCGGTTAATTGATTTCTGTTATCTTACTGCTTGGTTATTAATACGGGGGAAGAGGACTTCATCGAATTCCACTTCTGATGATGAAATTAGCGGTGGAGTGGTACGTGCAATTTGGTAATTAAACCGGCGAAACCTGCTGAATCCTGAAGTCGTTCCGTTCGCTTTCTGAATGGTCATGATTTAAGGGTCGACATCCCTGAAAAAAAGGGAGTCAGAAACTATTTACTTTTCTGACTGATGAAGGGATGTATGAGTGTATAAAGAAAAAAACTATGAAAAAATATTTTATACTATTAAATGAATGAAAAATATATTCCCCATCATTTTTGGTAATTTTTCTACATTTCCACCATCAAAACGAACAAATATTTTTGTGTTTTTTCATTTCAGTTGTAATGGAGTCCGATTTTCCGATCATGAAATCGGCCTTCATTTTAAATTAATTTTTCCGGATTTTTATTTCAAATTCCTGCATTTCATTTCCGTGCAGAATTAAACCGAGAAGATCGAATATGGTACGTTCGATATTGTTTTGCATGCAGAGAACATAGTAAAAAGAGTCATAAGAACCACGTAGAATGTAGATAACGCCGTTTTTCTAGTTCATACGTACGATAAGGCAGATTCGAAGAAGTTTTTACCGGAGTACTTCTCCAGAAAAGTATCATTTGTGCGCCTGCCGTTTCCGTCCCCCTCAGGGAGATTATAAAAGGCTATTTTCCCCTCATCTGTGATCCATTATTCACTTTTGCTTCGGCTTCAGTAGAGTACTTTTCTTTGCTTTTGCGTTTCGAATTAATTATCCTTTCCGATTTAAAAGTATAGCGATTATAGAGTCAGTAGTCAGCAATAGCCGACTTTCCGTCATTTGCTGCTAGTATTAATTTCTGATTTTTTACCGAGTGGGTATCAGTGCACCGAAATCGTAAGTACCGATCCAATTCATTTCAGTCCTATTTTTCTGTATCTTCGTTGAGTCTATCAAAATAGCGTATTAAACCTTCCTAAGTTAGTCGGTGCCAGATTAGTGTCTATCCTTTGTGGTGAGTAATCTCATAGTCAGACCGGAGGGCCCATGCAAACCAATGCTATAGAACGTGCAGTCGAATTCCGATTCGGTACCGATCCTTCGCGCCCCTGTTTGACCATTTATATTTAACCTGACCAAATCCGACCTTTTTAGACGTGAAACAAGCTAAGTAGACAATATAACTCTTTTGAGTTTCCGGACTGAAAGAATATCGAACAAAAAGTAATCACTGTACATTTTCATATCCGTTTCACATTTTGCAACTGTAGATTTAAATTCTCCGTTAATTCAAATTCCCCCCCCCCTCTATTCTGGCTGACTCGTACCGTGAAATATTTCTTTTGAATGAATGCTCGCAGTCAGGCGAAACTGAACCATTTTCTTTACCTGTATTTGATATTTTGTTGGGATTAATTAATGCATATTTGATGTTTTCTTGATATTGGTGAATATTTGATATTTTCTTATTATTGCATATTTGATATTTTCTTGACATTATTGCATTTGTATCACTATTTCAACCGTTTGAACAAATTGTGTGAATTGCTCTATTTTCGATTTCTCAGTTATCGCTAACACCCTAGATACAACTGAACTCTGTCTCCGGCTAAGCAGCTATCCTGGCAGGTTTGCTATTCTACCTTATAAGCAAAAAGAATAGCTGGCGCTCGAGGTAAGGTTTCTACGAGAAAACCCCATTACACAGTATTGAAGTCTTATCATTTTGTTAATCAAATGTCCATCTCCATTTTCTTTCAAAATTTACCGTTTTTTTTGTAAATAATAGTACATCAATGTGTTGTTTTCGCGAAATTTATTTCCTTGAATTTTTCTATTCGAAATGATAATTATCCATTTTTACCAGAGACCAGAGACCAGGATTTTATTAGCCGTCGATTAGAGAAAATTAATTGTTTCTTACAATTGCGGATTCTTACATGGAATTGAATTTCTTTTAAATGACACGCTCCGCAGGTATCTACTCCCAGATTAAGGAAAATTAGTGTATTATACAGTCAGAGTGAGATCTAGTTCAGGGTAGGATTTCTTGTTAATATTCCCTGCGCCCCAACATTTGTTCTATGAAGCTGAATTATCCAATAAATAAAAATTAATGCACTGCACCGCCATCTGGCGGTATACGTTTCCTATTTTGAAGGCTGAAGATTCTTAATTCACTTTCGTTTATATTCTTCCATCGAGCAACAAATTCCATTCTCCACAACAGACGTATTTGGTTGCTAGAAATCCCCAGAACGTATTTTCCCAATAAAGAATTATCGACGAATCGCAGACAGACTGTTTTTCGTGGGGGACAAGACAGCAGTCGATAATGATTAACCCCCCGTCGGGGGTGAACATATTAAATAGGAGACAGAACGATGGAGCAGGCTGAGTAACCCTTACTCGCACCTCGTCTATCAGAATTTCTTCTCCTCGAACGGCTAGAAAAATAATTTGCGATCGCTGAACCGTGAGTCCTGCATCTCAAGATAGAGCAGACCTACGCCGCCCCCTTTTCACACTCACGCGGGCGATTTTCATCTGGTCTGGAATCGATGCGAACTATAAATAGGAAAAATTGAGGATATTGAATTCATTCATGTTTTCTCTTCAGAGAAAACCCGATTTCAAAAGTTTTCTGATTTTTCTTTTCGGTCAGGTCAGGTCTAATCGAACGTACAATCTTTCTTTCTGGAAATTTAAGGTTTCAGGTCAGGTCAGGTTCGAGGTCAGAGTCGATGTCGAGGTGTAGAGATCGGGGTGAGGTCAGGTCAGTTGGAGGTTGACCTTGACCTTGACATTCACCTAACCTCTCACCTCTGACATTGATCTAGATCTTGACCGTGACCTCGACCTTGACCGCGACCTCGACATCGAATTCGACCTCTACCGTGGTCAGAAGTCAAGGTTGACCTTGACCCTGACCTTGACCTTGTCCTTGAATAGGCCATCGCATTGACCTTGATCTCTGCCTCGACCTCAAATTCGAGACCTCGACCGTGACTCCGACATCGACCGTGACCTTGACGTCGATCTAGACCTCGAGGTCGAGATTGAGGTTGACCTTGACCTCGACCTGGGCGTCGAGATTGAGGTTGACCTTGACATCGATCTTGAAATTGACCTTGACATCTACCTTGGCATTGACCTGGAACTTGACCTCTACCTCGACCTCAAAGTCGACCTCGACCGTGACCTCGACCTCAACCTCGAGATAGGAGATCAGAGGTTCAGGTTGAGTATTTGGTCTACTTCTCATTTCCATCGAAAGGGGTCGCGCTATTTTTCATTATTGCAAAAACGCCAAGACCGTGAATTATTGCGGATTATTCCGGAACTAGGCCAAATACAATCAAGAGTGCCGATTTGATAGGAGTTTCTTTGCACCTAGGTAAGTAAAAACTTTTTTCAGTGCCTCAATTTTGTTGGTGATTATTCTGCCACTTTTTCGTGGGTTTGTTTGATGACGCATAAAGAGGTGATAGTGAAGGGAAAACACATCTATCTAGAGACCGAAATCAATAATCGACTGGAAAAGGAGCGAAGTTATCCCTCGGAATAATAAAGAAGCTGTATCTAACATAAAAACAAACTGTTATTCCTGTATACGATGAGAAAGGCAGCATGAAAGACCTCAGATGCCCAATTAGGTATCGCAAAGCACGATAACACTGATAAAATCTCCTTGTTAAGGGAAAGGTCCGCCTATAAAAGGCGCATTTAGCGCAAACGAATTTTTGTCAAGCAGCGAATTCTATTCAGAAATTGAAATATAAAAATATACCTGAATGCTTCTCTGTAATTCAACTGTGCAGTGCCCCTAACAAGCACTTCATATACGGCGAAAGCGTATTCGGGAAATAACTGCCCCTGAAAATATCACAAAGCAGCTCGTCATTATTTTCGACTCGTGTTAGTGTGTGTTGTGCACTCGTTTATCGAATTTCCCTCGATGGAAACGTTACAAATGAAAGGGGAAACAGATCCGGAAATTAGCTTTCACTTCGAATGCTCGCTAATTCTTTTCACTGCAGTATTAGTTTCTGTCGTACGTCTATGGTATTAGGTCATTAAAAGGATTCGAAAATATGATATGAAAAATTTAAATTAAATTGGTTGACAGACAGATACATGAAGTCTATACAGGTGTTCAACAAGCTCTATGACAAACTTCGACAGAAGGTAGCTGTGCTTCTTTTGAAAATTTTTTTTTTCTACAAACATAGGTCCGATCCGTTTTCGTTTACGAGTTACAAGCATTTGAAAAGATTCATTTTCGTGTTTCAATCAAGTAGGCCGACTGGTTGGTATGGTAATTGACGTTATTTTAATTATTCAGTTGACACTTGATCTACGTTTTGAATAACAATGCATTCTTTTACGACTCAGGAATATGATTTGAAGCCAGTACATTTTATGAATGATCGTTTGGATGCAGACTTGTATCCAATTTTTTGGAGCACAACCTTTTTGACTTCATTGATGACTTAGTTAGAGATCAACATTGTGAGAGAGATACAGGGTGGCCATTTGAAAACGAAACAGACGAGATTACAGACGAAATAAATTTTTTCGATAGAAATACTCGGACAGGTCGATTTCTGTTACGAGGGGGACAACTTAAGATGTAGGTTACGGACGCATAGCGCTTCAACCCTTGCTGCTACAACCCCCACCACCAATTTTTGAATAGGGAAGATGGGGTGAGTGATACCTCATTTGAAAGGTATTTTTATACTGATTTCAGCACAGTAATTGTTTTTTCATTTTATTCATTAGTTCTCGAAATATTCTTAACTAGGTATTTGAAAATGAAGTGGTGTTTTCATGGCACTTGTAGTGTTTTTTTGTGAAAAATCGACATCTTGATTAAAAATTTCTATGTCAGTGGATTGGAGGAAGGAAGCCACAGTCATGGTTGTTTTGAAGCTCAAAATGTCGATTTTTCACAAAAAAACACTACAAGTGCCATGAAAACACCACTTCATTTTCAAATACTTAGTTAAGAATATTTCGAGAACTAATGCATAAAATGAAAAAACAATTACTGTGCTGAAATCAGTATAAAAATACCTTTCAAATGAGGTATCACTCACCCCATCTTCCCTATTCAAAAATTGGGGGGGGTTGTAGCAGCAAGGGTTGAAGCGCTATGCGTCCGTAACCTACATCTTAAGTTGTCCCCCTCGAAACAGAAATCGATCTGTCCGAGCATTTCTATCGAAAAAATTTATTTCGTCTGTAATCTCGTCTGTTTCGTTTTCAAATGGCCACCCTGTATATGGTATCAGCACGATGGTGCACCACCACATAGAAGGAGACAAGTAGTCAGTTGGCCGAATAAACATTTACCGAATGAATGGATAGGTCAATGAGGACCAATTCAGTAGACATTTCTAAAAAATAATTTTTTTTAAAGTGCCTTTCTATGCCAAAACTGCATGGTTAAGGATCTTTCTAATTTTGTTTTTCGAAAACGGTTCATTTTATCGACAATAAACAGGAATACCTTCTTTTGAGCCTAATGTTCAAGCTATCCAAATTTGTTTTTTCTACTCCTTATCATACAGGGTGTTGAAAATGTAAGTATTAAACTGTACAACCTAGTCCGCCCCTGGTAAACTAAAAGAGCTAATTTAAATTTGAGGGCAGGTTTTTAAGAGGTCCTTACTACTGTTCATCATATCAATTTTTTTTAATTATAACAAATACACTGCGCAAAAAAATTAACGCACATTCTGAAAATCTGAATTTTAATGAAAGTTAACTCTACATTGACTTTATAACTTATTTTTTATTTTCTCTCGGGAAGGTTTTGAACGAAACAAGACACATTAAATGGAAGAAAAATTCACGATTTCACCGAATCTTATGTGAAAGAAGAGAAATGAACCATTTTCAAAATACTGAAATGCTGATAAGTGATTTAATACTTGCTATTTCCACCCCTTGCGTTAATTACAGCTCGGCAACGACGGTTCATACTCAAAATGAGTGATCTTAAAATGTTCTGATCTAATCCTTCCCAGATTTCTCCGAGTTGGATTCCTAAGTCATTAAGAGTAGCTGGATGATTTTCTGAACTTCTCAGCCTTCTATTGAGGTTGTCCCAAACCTGCTCAATCGGATTGAGATCTGGACTTCTTGCTGGCCATTCCATTCAAGAGACTTCAACCTCTTCAAGGTACTCCTGAACGATGCGCGCAGGATGGGGTCTGGCATTATCGTCCATAAAAATGAAATTTTCACCAATGTATGGGGCAAATGACACTACATGCTCTTCAAGAATGTTCCTTATATACTTATCAGCATTCATAGCTCCATTATCAACGACCACTAGGTCTGTCAAAGATATTCCACCCCATACCATAATCGATCCTCCCCCGAAACCAGTAGTATTCAGGAAATTGCACTGAGCATATCTTTCATGTGGACGTCTGTATACAAGGGAACGTCGATCACAATGGTAGAGGCAGAATCTAGACTCATCTGTGAAGAGAACTCTTTCTCAATCGGCCTCTTCCCAATGGATATGCTCTCTCGCAAAATCCAAACGCGCCCTTCGATGGGCTGGGGTAAGAGCTGGGCCTTAAATCATATTGTCTGAGTGCTAATTGGCACCTCATGAGTTTGCTCAAGCTGATTTTGAAGGAGGCGAGCGGTTACAAACCGTTGTCTCAACGAAGAAACTCTCAAGTAACGTTCTTGAATGACAGTTGTTACCCGTGGTCTACCCGGTCCTGATCTTCGGACATTCATACCTGTCTCCCTGAATCGCTGCAACATTCTGGACACACTTGTATGGGAAACTCCCAACCTTTCTGCAGTTCTTGTGTATGTCCACCCTTCTTCTCGCAAAACTACCGCTTGGGCACATTCCTCTTGGGTCAAATTGCGTGTTTCGCGTTGTACAGCGATCGAGTAGAAATCAAACGAAAGAAAAACTATTGATCACTAGAATTGATCGATAACAACTGATTTTAGAATGGAGCCAATACATTCAAAATCTGATAATATCATCTTTTTTTATTCCTGCTGGGAGAAAACATCTGTATTGAAGAAAAACGTTGAAAATGGATAACATATGCATGCATAATTCTGATAAAAATAATTATCATTGGGAACACCTTCAGTTGTAGAATAAATTTGAGATTTCCATAATGTGCGTTAATTTTTTTGCGCAGTGTAGTTTGAGATTTATCCCAGTAAAATGGATTTCCAGTGACGTCATTCAGGAGGCCGTATCTCCGTAGGGAGGGCCGCTAGGAAAAAAAATTATGGGAACTTGTCATCTTATTTTTTTTGTTTTATCTGAATATGAGAGATTTCCTACATTTTCCGGGACACCCTGTATATGCCATCGAATTTGGAATGCCAGATGGTGTAAACTATAAATTGTAATATCTTATCCCAATTTCAGTTGAATAATGATTTCCAGATTTTTTTTTTGAAGCAATAAAGTTGAAAAGATAGCAGAGATTTTTTTATGAAAGAAACAAATTCTTCGAATGAAAAGATCTCCTTTAAAATGCACAAATCGCTTATTTCAATATCGAGGATTCACTTATAAAATGCAAAGAACGAGAAACAATTTAATTTTGGAGAAAGCCCAGTGTAAACCTGTAATCAATATCAAATTGACAAAGGATTTAGAGTGCGCTAGTTCATCAATCAATACAGAGTGTTCGCAACGAATAAACTCATTCGCAACGTATATTATTTCCTGGAAATTCCCAGAATCACAGAGCCGTCAACAGTCATTTCTGACGAAGAAGAACGCACAGAATTTCCTCTCCGGAAGATCCGAATCTCATTCCTCCACATCGATAAATCTCAATATCGGGGGCGCAGGCTCATCGCACCTGTGCGAAATCAAAAAAATTCCGGCCCCGAGAAAAAACCGTGGCGCCGGATCTTTAAATAAAACATCGTGCCCGAGATTGAGACAAATGGACCGGGGGAAGATTAAAGGCGATGCGGCGAACGGAACGGAGGTGCAACTTACACCCGATCCGTTTGACAAACAAAGACGGACGTAGATCCGGCAAAGACGGAGAATGAATGACAAATAAACCTGAAAATCCCATGAATTACAAAGAAGTGTCTCCGGTTACAGTAATTTAGATCGGGTTCCCTCTCCCGGCGCTACTGGTGCGATCCGGCTGAAATTAAATTGGAAATTACATATGTATTTGTTTCCTGTAGGGGAAAACTAATTTTCTCTCTCTTAGATATCGCCCCTTCTGGATTGCTTCTGCCGGTTCGACTTTTTTTTTTCGCAGGAGATTCTTGACCATCTCGGGTCGATCAAAGGCCTCTGAATTCTTTATGGACTGAGGTTGTATTCGTTACCCAGTCGGATTCACGATTCAGCTCAAGCTACCACCTGCGAAGGGATTATAATACACAGGAATGGATTTCTTATGAACCAGTTCCTCCACCATTTAGCAACGATAGATAGTGTCTTAATATGGGGCTCAGATGATCTACACCTTTCACAGTTGTAATTCAGAAATTCAAAGTTGAATTTCAGAAAAGGGAACATGTATTTCTGAATAGCAATATGTAATTCAGAAAACAGACATTGAATTTCAGAATAGTTAATTCAATTTCAGAAAAACGAAATTGAAATTCAGATTAGAAAGTTGTAATTCAGAAAAACAAAGTTGTAATTCAGAATAGTAAATTGAAATTCAGAAATGGCAAATTCAATTTCAGAAAAGAAAAATTGTATTTCAGAAGTTAAAATTCAATTTCAGAAAATGTAACATGTAATTCAGAATAGTATAGAGCTCGATATCAAGTGATGCAACATAGGAATCTAGGACAATGTGGCATCGAACTTGTCTTAAGTATTTCGTATTTTCAAATTTGTTTTTTTCCTGTTTTCATTTTTGACTGTATATACCTCCATTCTATTCTTGGAAATAAAGTAATTGTTATTATATTTCTTACTTCTATGAAGGTATCTAAGTACTTTGAGAGTCGAAAATGACCTCAAGAATCATTATTAATATTTTTCGCCGCCCATTTTAAATGAAATCATGTCTCCATTGGAATAACATACATAATATTAGAGAAAGTGGAAAGCAATTGAAATACAATTTCTTTTTTCTGAATTACAATTTCGTTTTTCTGAATTAAAATTTCCCATTTCTGAATTTCAAATCACCAATTCTGAATAACAATTTATATTTTCTGAAATTCAAATTACCGTTTCTGAATTACATATCACTATTCTGAAATTCAAATTACCATTTCTGAATTACATATCACCATTCTGAAATTCAAATTACCTTTTCTGAATATCAACTTACTATTCTGAATTACAATTTCCATTTTCTGAAATTCAATTTGCTTTTCTGAATTACATTTTACGTTTACTGAATTACAATTGGAAAAGGTGTAGTTCTGTGTTTCCCACTATCTTCATTTTCGACAATTCAATCCAAACATAAAAATTCCATGTGAGAAATGTTGCTGAAGTTATGAAGCTCAACAAATTCATTGTTAAAAGTTATCATATCTCATGTACGAGGATATATTGTAAAATTCTTAGCCTACTATTGAACCAAACAAAATTTCAATGTCAAAATATTTTATTACTCAACATATTCTCCTCTTAATTGAATACATTTATTACAAAAAAATGTTTCTTCTTGCTCTGCAAACCAGACCTCCAAAACGTTTATTACCTCCTGGTTGGAAGAAAATTTACGACCTTTCAAATTTTTTTTCAGTTGAGGAAAAAGATGATAGTCGGGCGGAGACAAATCTGGTGAATAAGGGGGGTGTTCTAGTAATTCTAACCCTAAATAACGAATTTTTTGCATGGCAACATGAGATTTGTGTACTGGGGCGTTGTCCTGTGGGAACAAAATACCTTTGGATAGCTTTCCGCGTCTTTTCTCTTTAATGTAAAGTCGAATAGTAATCTTCAGTTATTGTTCTACCCTTATCCAAATAATCAATTATGATTACTCCGTGGCAATCCCAAAAAACTGAAGCAAGAAGTTTTCCAGCAGGTTTTAGGACACGAAACTTCTTAGGTCTTGGAGAACCAGAGTGTCGCCATTCCATCGATTGTTGCTTTGTTTCTGGATCGTAGAAATGTACCCAAGTCTCATCCATAGTAACAATTCGGTCTAAAAAGTCTACATCGTTTTCAAATCGAGCACAGATCGAACGCGATGCTTCTACCCTTGCACGCTTTTGGTCAACATTCAAACATTTGGGGATCCATTTTGCAGAAATTTTTCTCATGTCCAAATTGACGTGAACTATATGATGAACGCGTTCGTATGAAATCTTCAGTGCTTCAGATATTCGTTTTAGCCCAATTCGACGGTCTGATAAAATCATGTCATGAACTGCATCGATATTTTCGGGGACTGACACAGAAACTGGCCTTCCCGATCGGTCATCATCTTCAATGGAAAATTTACCTCTTTTGAAGCTTGAAGTTCAATTTATCACGGTCGCAAACGAAGTACATTGATCACCAAGGGTATTAAGCATATCTTCGTAAATCTGCTACCTCTTAACCCTTTTAAATACTAGTACTTGATGATGGCTCGATACTCCAATTTTTCGATTTTCACAATTTCGGTGGACATCTTTTTTTAATTCATTGCGCAACTCTGGTTTACTTTTTTGACGTCGAACTCTATACACTGACACTTCTAATAAGTTATTGTTCGTTGATATTGTATCGCAATATTTTGTTTATGCATGGAACTGATCTAGGCTAACTAGATATCAATAAATCCTCGTATATCCAAGCCCTAAAGAACATTACAGATTTCTCAGTTTTCTGTTTATTCTGAGCATAAGCACAGCACACCAAATACCAACTTCTTCGCATATTTGGATGTAACTACCCATAAATAATTTTATTTACTCTAAACCCCACATAATGAAAGGTTAGGCTGTGGGTATCAGATTTCTCAATCTTTCCGTTGTTTATGAGCCAATTTTAGACTACATAACAAATTTCAGCTTTCTATGTTTTGGAAAGTAACGTTCCATTAATGTAGGGGAAATGTATTCCAAATTTTAGCTATCCAAGTAGACATGATGGAAATTAATGTGATACAGACCCATAACGCAATTACAGGGTGTCCACCGAAGTTAAAGCATCAAACTTTAGTCACAGATTCTAGAGACGAAATTGGGAAACCTCTATTTTTTTATTTTTGACAGTAGGCCTTTTCTTTCGGAGGTACAGCCCTATGAAATATTCTCTTCATATTACCTGAGAATCCGGTCATACAAAAATCAGTGAATTTGGTATTTTGATGTGTGAAATTTCACAGTGCCTCCTGGCAAAAATCCGAAGAAAGATCGAGATCGATCCAATGGTTTCGAAGTCATTGATTTTTTAAATCTCCCAATATTCGAATAACTGATTGGGTTAAAATCTTGTAATATAAAAAACGAATCTTAAAGTTGAACAGTTTTTTCGACTGTGGATTCTGGAGGTCGAAAGAAACTTTTTTTCATTTTCCATTTTTGCGAATTCAGCGAATTTAGAGTGACATGATTTTTTCTGTGGATGGAAATACCTCGAAGTTAAAAGCAGAATGCTCTCCTTTTATTATAAGCTTTTATTTAGTTTCACCTGTCCTGGTGTCTGTCTGTCTGTCTGTAATCAAATCTTGCAAGTTGAATATGACACACTTCTAATCGTCCGATTGATTTGAAATTTTGCAGGTGTACATAACTCTGGTGACAATGCATCATGAAATATTTTTTATAGAAAAAAACAAAATGGCGGCTCCAAAATGGCCGATGAGTTTCGTAATTATTATCCGATTCCATTCAAAATTAGTATCTGGGGGTATTTGGGTTCGAAAATGATGATACTTGTGTCAAAATTGGAAAATTCAAGATGGCGGCCACAATATGGCGGACGAGTTTTGTAATTATGATCCTATTCTATTCAAAATTGGTATATGGGAGTTTTCTGGGTCGGAAATTCCGATTCTTCAGAATTGAGGAATTCAAGGTGGCGGCTTCGAAATGGCGAATGGGTGTTGCTATAAAAGCTTGTCTTCAAAAATGTTTTTTGAGAATTGGGCTTGTTTTTTCTTGGGACTAAATTGTTAACATGTAAGATTTTCTAATAAAAAAATGTTTTTCATTAATTTATTTCGAATGATTTTTAGTATCTTTATTTCAGTTAATGTTAAATTCGGTGGCAGTTTTGAAATCTTTCGTATTCACCAAATTACTTTCCCCAAATAGATGAAAAAAAAGTGATCAGTTCCTTGCACTTATATTTAAAAGCACAAGATGAAGTTGTCAATTCATTGTAGGAATGTTTTGATGAATATTCAATGGAAATTACGAGTGAAATTCAATTCAATTGACATCAAAAAGTTCCGGAGATGTGGAGAGAAAAGTTTTTTTGTTGGATTTTCGACATCCAATATCTTTCCAACGAAGCCTAATTTGGTGGAATTATGATCGAGAAATTTTATCTTATTACTGCAAGTCGCCTCAATTTCTATTGGATTCTTGTGATTATATACTTCCCATCGAAAGTGCAGTTTTCGAAATATTGGGATAATAATATTTCCAAAATAAATTCCGAAATTATTGTGCTGATTTAACTGAATTAATTACGGAACTGGAAAAAACCTTCGTTCCTAGTTGTCTTCCTCCTCAAATTATTTGGTTTAGTATAATAATTGGCGTTTTTAACTTTAAAAAAATATCCATTTCTCGAAGTCCAATATCTCGAAACCAGTTGTTCCTAGAGAATCTCGATAGAGCTCAAATTTTAGGAAATTTTATGTTACTCGAAACGGTTCCTGAGGTCTATCCATTAAAAATGCAACCCTGACAAGTCGAAGGTCGAAGATTGAAAAATGTCCGGAAATTTCAAGGTTTTTGACGACTTTTCAGTCACCTCATTGACAAGAAAGAATAAAAACAGCTAACATCTGCAAGAGTTTGTCGAAGAGCAAATAGAACACCCTGTATAACCTTGAGTAGATCCGAACGAATTGACAGGAAAAAAATTTCGAATGTGTAACATATCTGAATTTCTTACCCTACAATAAAATAAAATGCACCGTTGCCAGACTACCACATGGTTTCCAACTTTGCAACGTCTATTGTCGAAACGCGGAACTACGTTGAATGAAACTTCTTTGATATTATTTTATAATTTTATGAAGGATGAATATTAGTACGACTTCAAGCAATACTTTGGGCAACTCGCATCTTTATAAATAGGAGATTTTAATCATATCGAAGATCCACCAAGAAGTAAACTTGTTCTTCTGTGACCATCGAAGAAATACGATTCTCTGGAAGAAAAACTAACCTACACAACGACAACGAATGGAAGGGCCTCTTTTACTTCACTTTCACTGTGCTGCTGCTGTTATCCATTCGTTTCACTTTCATTCTGGTTCACAATAGTGTTCCTTTGAAATGGGGTTCCTCTTCTAGGAATCCGCCATTTTAGTATATTTTAAAGACGCTTCTTTGTTATCTGGTACGTACACGGTCCCCATTTAAATAACTCTGTTTCATTTCACAGGATTTAATCTCATGTAAGCTTGTTCTATTTTATTATTGCATTCCTATTGAATATTGTGGAACTCTGTTCTGCTACCAACCCATTTGGAATATTATTATACTGTTCGTAAAGCCTACTGCACATTTAACTATTCACTCGACACTATGGTGTAGGCATTTGGAGTTGTTGCTTTTAGTATAATATTTTACGTACAATAATCACTGGTTTGGAGACCTAGGATAAACTGTTTATATCGTCTGTGCCAAGGAAAACATCCCCCACAACAGTGGCAGTGAGACTTCCTCTGAGAGTTCTCTAACGAACGTCCTCAGTAAACATAGCCTCGTCTTCGGGCCATGGCGAGCCAGGCAAGTGAAGGATTGCTTCGATCTGGTTCCACCGTTCATCAGTTAACAGGAAATATAAGGAGTTGATCGTCACTTCCAAACCAACGCGACTGCTAGGATCTCACACATAACACTTGGAAGGAAGGATTCTCACACTAGGAACTACAAGGATACTGCTTATGAATTTCATTAATAATCAGGTGACACACTCTATATGTCTATAACCTTGGGATAACTTGAATGTATTGGATTCTGCTTTTTATCACAATTGTGCTAGTAATAACCTTACCGGAGTATAGGAAGCTCCATATTGTACATATCACCAGTGAGCGTCTTATTAATAATTGTTCTATGGATTGTGAACAGATCATCTGTAATGCTGGAAGGTTTTTTGCTTTCAAATCCAATGAGGAATTGGATTTGGTTCGTTTTTATCCCTTCATATGGCTATGGTTCTTCGAACTATGGTGCTGGACGAATAAAGGCTCTTGTTCCATCTTTATCTCCAATCTAGTGTATTATTTATCTATTTTACCTCATTATTTCCCATCCTATATTTCACTAATCTGAGTTATTACGAATCTGAAATACTACGACATAACATAGAGTTCTACCAATCTAGACGATCACATCACAAGCCAAAAATATAAGTATAAAACCCCCTTTAACGTAAATCTACCCTCAGCTCTTCAGAGCAAGGTTGCCCCTTTTCTCTTTCCATAATGTTCTAGGGTTTAACAAACCTGGAATGTTACAAATGAAAGCTCAAATTTGCGATTATGTTACCCTAGTTTTGTCCTCCTTTGTCATTCTTCAATTCCGTAAAAGCTTTAAAAAAGTTCTCCGGTCCCAGCGGTGTCCACCGTGAAAAATTCGATCTGCAATTTTTTCCGCCTCTTAATTAATTTCCCGGCCATCGAGAAACAGTTCGCGTGTCTCCGGCCTTGCAGCGGCTCAAAGGAAGGCTGTAGTTATTGAATAAAGAGGTGCGGTAATTGGTGATATTCATTTTCGAAATGTTTTCCACCGATGTGTTCGTTGTACCTGCCGGTATTAATGGGGATGTGTTGACACACCGAATCCGCTATACGAGCCCCGTTGTTGTTCTGCGTGCCGGTCCCTAATGTCTTTGCCGCCGAAGGCTAATGGCATGATCTCATCGACTCCGGGTATCGCGATGCCGAATACTCGATTTTGCGGTTCGATTTTTACCATCAAATGGAACTTCAACATTTTCCTCGTTAGGAAATGTACCAATCATCATCAGTTTCCAAATGAATGATGTTTAAATGAGGGATTGAATCCCAAGACCTGCCTAATAATGTAACAGGTTACCCAGAAAATACGGATAAGTGGAAGTTCATTCGCCATTTAATAACGGGCACCTCCACCATTTTGCAACTCATCTGAATTGACTAGTGTTCAATAGAATTCTCTGCTCAGACGAATTTGAGTTTTCTATTGATCTATTCTGTGGTTCTCACATTGAAGTTTGATAATCCATAAATCACAAGTGATTTATGAATGTCATAAAACTTGATGAAACAGATTAATTATAAGCACTTTAGTCGATGGTCGTGGAGAAAACTCTATTATTGCCACAGAACTTATAGAAACAATGTAAATTATATGATTATTACAGTGACTTACTTGATGCAACAGATTTTCATAGCAGCAGCTTTATCTCCATTTCCATGTGTACATTTGCAGACGTTACTTATTTGCTACGTGTATTCTCAAGCAATAACATTTCTAGATATGTGTTAATTACCCCAGAATACACGTGACCAACATCGTAACACATCCCGTTCCCTATCCAGTGGCGTCTCAGGTAGGTTACAGGAATTTGGTGCATTCTGCTGCTGAAAAAAGGAGTATATCATAAACTGTTTGTCAAAAATTAAGAATATTGCATTAATTTGTGTTTTTTCTTGAAAAAAAAGATGTATCGGTCAAAATATGTATATGTAGTGTTTTTCAGATGAGAATAATAAGAATTCGAATTCACAATAACAAAATACAATATTTGAAAAAGTACAGAATCCAAAACTCAGGTTTGTCATGAAATTCTGATACATTTCACAGTGTATATTTTGAAAATATAAGTCTTGTCCCTGTCAGATGAATGAGCAACGTTGTCCTTTCTACATAAAGGTCGTAGTAATTACGTATTTATCGAAATGTTTATTCACTTAGGGAAAACTAATGAATTCGGGAAAATATTACGTGAATTCAATAATTCCAAGGACCTGGTGAATGTTGAAGAAACTTTTTTCCCTGTTAATACTGGAATTATTTCATGTATACAGGGTGAGACTTTGACTTGTACATATATTTTAACTGATTCTTGAGGTCAAAAGAAACCTTTTTTTCATTTTCCATTTTTCCGAATTCGGCTCTGTTAAAAGGATAAAGCCATTTGAAAAAAAATTGTGCTAATTACGTCCCTGAAATGATACTGTGTAATTGATTCAAAGTTCATATTTCTCGATAGAAATTGAGTTTATAGTGTTTATACATTTAGGGAATATCAAGTACTAACCTTAATTGAATAAAAATGTTGCAAACACGATAATTTCAACAAAAACAGTTAGTTACATCGGATTATATCTGCAACTAAAAAGCCACATTTATTCCACGAAAATAAGTTTCTTCTTCGATTTTTCTGCAGATTAGTTTGTAAACACTAATAACTTGTTCATATTTTCCTCGAAATTCCCAAACAATATCATGAAGAAACACTTTTCATTCAAATTTATTATTAAACAACCTAACCTAATCTAATTTGTATCGATTCTGTGAAATTTTGCACAGAAATGTCAAGAAGATGTTGTCAGCTTGCTGATATTTTCATTGAGGTTAAGGATTTTCTACGAAACATAATATAAATCACGAATAATTTGTGTACCGTGGTATAAATATCTATGAATTCCGCCGTTTCCATCAAAAATCGACTTTGCCGCCAAATTTTACCACGCATGCGTAGAGCGAATTGGCTATCTGGAGGCCAACTATAAACAATAACAAACCAGAGTGTCTGAACAAACTGTAAACATTATGTTAAGTTCTGAATACAATCAGTGAATTATTGTTCTAATGTGATTATTATGTGAAGTGAATTATTATAATTTTAACCGTGTCGAGTTTATAAAATTCCAAGAGGATGTTGTTTAGATAGAAACATCTCCACAGATTATCAGGTATCGTATTATTTTTCATTAATTTCAATTTAATGAGTAGTTTGTGTCGAGATTCATCATTCACATCCGAATTTTGTATTTCATCGACATTTAACTTCAATATGGACCGGTAACTATGAATTTTCAATAGAAACTGTGCGTATTAAATCCTCCTTGGTGTTCAATTTTATCTCCCACATTTGAGGGATTTTATTATTAAAATATCTCGACAAAGTTGATAAATATTGTGACAACATTGTAAACTTGTTTAAAGACCAGAGAAGGAATAATATTCGATGATATTTAATTCAGAGACGCATTCAGATTATTCTTGAAATTAATGATTTTTTTGGTCCAATTTCTCCGGGTAAAATTGGAAATAACTCGAAAACGACGAGTTTTATTGAAAAAAAAATAGAAATACCTTTAGTTTCTTAAATGATTGATTCTATCGAAAATATGAACCGTTTATCTTTTTAGAGTGGCTTTATGGTGTTTTAGCGTGTATTGATGAGTCGACTACCCTGTAACTTTTATACTAGTGAAGATATTGAATAGATTTCGATTGAGGAATATGCACCATGAATAGAGTAAAAACTCAACCAAAATTCAGTTCATTCGAAATAACGGTTCCGAAGATATAAACAGAAAAGTGTTTTTTCATGGATTTTCGACACCCTGTATCTTCCAAACCAAACCGAATTTTGAAAAATGGTATAGGAAAAAAGTGTTTCGTTTGATGAGAGGAATCTACAGTTAAAATATATGTACAAGTCAAGGACTCACCCTGTATAAACATGGTTGATCATTTCGTTTTATTCGAGTTCCTAGACATGCAGATGGTAAATGAACTAATTATTTGAAAGATTGTTTATGAAATTTTAATATTAGAAGTTGGTTGAACAACCATCAAGGATTTATTGTCGACCTAGAAGAAGGGGGCCATGTCTCCCATGGCTTCCTCCTCAAATCCTCCAGTTTGTCTTCCTAATAATGCATAGTTATCAGATCAATATTTAATGAGTTCCAAAACGCCGTCAACGCCTAGAAAATCGTTATCAGAACGTAGTGTGGGCGTCTAAACTAAGACATAAGAATCCATCGGTGATTTCCATGACGCTATATTACGTATCGTCGTTGAGGTAATATCCATCGTTATCCGATTCCGGTGCGATCGTTCCCAGCCGGGATCAGTTGAGCTTAACAGTTACCTGAAACCGACGACCTCAAAGCAACAAGTACCGTTTCCGATCGCGCTAATTGGTCTTTCGCATCAGATTTGCCGGGAAATCATATTGTAGCCAAGGCTCAGCATCCGTGTATGCTCAATGAGAGTTCGGGGATAATCGACTTCGACCTCACGGTATTATGGAACTGCTCGTAAACGATATCGTTGCCCATAATGGGGGCTATCGGAAGGATAGAGATGCCGTTTCGAACGGTCTAATCCTTTCCGTTCCATAAACGCCGTTTGGTTTATCGATTTGAGGCTTTGTGTCTCTTCTACATATTTTTTTGTTTTTATTGAAGTTTGCGTTGGAATCTGCAGTTGATATGGACGGTTAGGTTAGATGATACTAATGAAACTGAAAGCATATTTCCTGAAAACTTCATCCTTACTTCCTTTATTTACTATAGGCTGTTAAAGTTGACAAAATACACTGCGCAAAAAAATTAACGCACATTCTGAAAATCTCAATTTTAATGAAAGTTAACTCTACATTGACTTTATAACTTATTTTTTACGTTCTCTCGGGAAGGTTTTGAACGAAACAAGACACATTAAATGGAAGAAAAATTCAGGATTTCACCGAATCTTATGTGAAAGAAGAGAAATTAACAATTTTCAAAATACTGAAATGCTGATAAGTGATTTAATACTTGGTATTTCCACCCCTTGCGTTAATTACAGCTCGGCAACGACGGTTCATACTCAAAATGAGTGATCTTAAAATGTTCTGATCTAATCCTTCCCAGATTTCCCCGAGTTGGATTCCTATGTCATTAAGAGTAGCTGGATGATTTTCTGAACTTCTCAGCCTTCTATTGAGGTTGTTCCAAACCTGCTCAATCGGATTGAGATCTGGACTTCTTGCTGGCCATTCCATTCGAGAGACTTCAACCTCTTCAAGGTACTCCTGAACGATGCGCGCACGATGGGGTCTGGCATTATCGTCCATAAAAATGAAATTTTCACCAATGTATGGGGCAAATGGAACTACATGCTCTTCACGAATGTTCCTTATATACTTATCAGCATTCGTAGCTCCATTATCAACGACCACTAGGTCTGTGCGAGCAGTCAAAGATATTCCACCCCATACCATAATCGATCCTCCCCCGAAACCAGTTGTATTCAGGAAATTGCACTGAGCATATCTTTCATGTGGACGTCTGTATACAAGGGAACGTCGATCACAATGGTAGAGACAGAATCTAGACTCATCTGTGAAAAGAACTCTTTCCCAATCGGCCTCTTCCCAATGGATATGCTCTCTCGCAAAATCCAAACGCGCCCTTCGATGGGCTGGGGTAAGAGCTAGGCCTCTTTCCGCGACACGAGGCCTTAAATCATATTCTCTGGGGCGATTTATTATTGCCTGAGTGCTAATTTGCACCTCATGAGTTTGCTCAAGCTGATTTTGAAGGAGGCGAGCGGTTGCAGACCGTTGTCTCAACGAAGAAACTCTCAAGTAACGTTCTTGAATGGCAGTTGTTACCCGTGGTCTACCCTGTCCTGGTCTTCGGACATTCATACATGTCTCCCTGAATCGCTGCAACATTCTGGACACACTTGTATGGGAAACTCCAAACCTTTCTGCAATTCATGTGTATGTCCACCCTTCTTCTCGCAAAACTACCGCTTGGGCACATTCCTCTTGGGTCAAATTGCGTGTTTCGCGTTGCATAGCGATCGAGTGTAGAAAATCAAACGAAAGAAAAACTATTGATCACTAGAATCGAGAACAACTGATTTTAGAATGGAGCCAATACATTCAAAATCTGATAATATCATCTTTTTTTAATCCTGCTGGGAGAAAACATCTGTATTGAAGAAAAACGTTGAAAGTGGATAACATATGCATGCATAATTCTGATAAAAATAATTATCATTGAGAACACCTTCAGTTGTAGAATAAATTTGAATATTATGTTTATGCATGGAACTGGTCTGGGCTAACTAGATATCAATTCATCCTCGTAAATCAAAAAAAATGGTGAAAACTGGACATTTATTCTCAAAATTTTCGCGCAATGAAAAAAAACTCGTGACCTATTGATTCCTGTTATCACTCAACTAGAGTAGCTCTTGAGAGTTTTCAGAGGTTAATAGAAGCCACTCGGGTCATGTGATATGGTGAGCAGTTCCGCATTTGATACCTTCTATAAACTCAATTTATAATGCCCATGTCATTCTGTACGTATTTTCCCTAGAATCAGGAAGTTGGCAAAGAAATAAAATTCAAGTAGATGCTCGAAATCACCACCCATGAACTCAGTTAAATAATTTTCTAGTGAGAACCTGCAGATTCCTTGTTGATTATCGAAAAAATGTTTCTTCATATATGGATCGAGCACTCTCTATATGCGAAAGAGTGGGCCAATAAAAACAAATCTAAATCTTCCCCGAAGCAACAAATAAGAAAAAATCGCTCGAAACTTCCCAGTTTTCCACCGAATAAGGAAATGCAAAAACAACAAATCCATGCAAGCGAGCAATTTTCAATTTGCAACAATTCGCCCGAAACATTCGCGCTAAATCCGGTGGTACCCCGTTTCGTGTTTAGCCGAGTAAAAATGTTTTCATTGGAGGAAAATATTGTTGTTTGAACAATAACAGGTTCGTTTACGTAGCTCAAGCCCTACGCCGTCTCACACGGGACAACATAAACAAGGTGCGCTTTGTTAACGGATTCCACAAAGAGTGCTTCGTTGGCCCCCGGCGCCCCACGTGCCCCCGGCCGGAATAAGAATAGCGTAGGAACCATCAGAATTATTGTTTGTGGCCTTTTCTTCGTATCCGGTGTTCAGTCTGTTTTTCCGTAAGTTTGAGTAGAATATTGCTCGGGAAATGATTCGACCTGACCCTATACAGGGTGAGTCTTTGACTTGTACATATATTTTAACTGTAGATTCCTCCCATCAAAAGAAACACTTGTTTCCCATACCATTTTTCAAAATTCGGTTCCGTTTGGAAGATACAGGGTGTCAAAAATCCATGAAATTAACACTATTCTTTCCATATATTCGGAACCGATATTTCGAATGAACTGAATTTTGGTTTATTGTCTATGTCTACTCTATTCATGGTGCATATTCCTCAATTGAAACTTATTTCATATTTCTCCTGGTGAAAAAGTTACAGTACAGTCGACTTATAAATTCACGCAAAAATACTATGAAACCACTTGAAAAAGATGAACGGTTCACGTTTTCGAAAGAATTAATTATTTTAGAAAACAAAAGTATTCTTATATTTTTTCAATAAAACGCGTCGTTCTCAAGTTATTCCTAATTGTATAAGATTGAATTAGAGGAAAAAATCATGAATTTCAAGAATTATCTAAATGCTGTCCTGAGTTAAATCTCATCGAATATAATTTTTTTCTCTCTTTTTTCTCAACAAGTTACCAACGTTGTCAGAATGTTTATCAACTTTGTCAAGACTAAAATCTCTATGATGAAAAAACGTTTGATGTAGAGATATGTAATAATAAAATTCTACATTCGTGGGACATAAAACTGAATTCTAAGAAGCATGAAATTATTTTATAGGCAGTTTCTATTTAAAATTCATTGTTACCGGTCCTTCAGCAAAATATTTATCGAAACAATAAAACTCGACACCAGAACGACACTACTATTACATCAATTCACTGAAAGTCATTTACATAATCATCACCTGTTTGATTAGAATATTTGTTTTATATTCTAAGCCTGTTTGCTTCATTCTCTGTAAATAAATAAAGAGTGAACTTCGTCTATGGGATCACTGACTAAAGTTTTAGGTTGGACTGGTTGGAGCACAGAACAACGGTCTTGCGTCACGGCTACAATGGCTTCATCCACGCCGTGGATTCCACGGCCTTCTGAAGGGAACGTAGCGCTATATTGGCGAGAATCAGAACTAATCTTTTGGCATTTTTAAAGAGCAACGCCTAGACGCCTTTAGCGATTGTGATAGTTCATCCGCTAACGATAGGGGACGTACTGCTTTCTTGAGTTCGCATTGTTTGAAGAGAAAATCGGCAATCTGGCATCGTCTTCTCTAGAGTTCTGTGGGTGAATTGAATATCTGCACAGAGGATGGGTATGGTTAGGTCATTGACACCGAAACATATGACTTTGGTTAATGGAGTTGGGATAGGTTAGTGAGGAACCAATTTTTATGAGATCGTTTTAGAATATCGAGGAAATATGAACAAATTATTAGTGTCTATAAACTAATCTTCAGGACAATCGAAGAAGGAACTTATTTTGGTGTGAGAAATATAGGTTTTTATATAGCCGAAATGATCGGACAGAACTAAGTGTTTTGTTAGGAAATATCGTGTTTATAACATTCTTATTCAAATAAGGTTAGTGCTTGAGTATTTTCTAATTGTATCACCCAGAACATCTAATCACCTCAATTTCAATCGAAAAATATGAACTTTGAAGTGTTTGCAGAGAATAATATCAGGCACGTATTCAGCCCGATTGATTTTTTCGAATGGCTATATCTCTTCAACAGAGCCGAATTCGGAAAAATGGAAAATGAAAAAAAGGTTTCCTTTGGCCTCAAGAATCTATAGTTAAAATATATGCACAAGTCAAAGACTCACCCTGTATATCGGACAGGGTGGAATTTTGATAAAATTCATGAAAATTTCGCTTGGTGCGACGATTAATAGTTTAGATTTGGCCAAATAAGAAGATTTTGAAGGATAGTCCTAGTTATAAGTTATTCAAAAAAAGTGTTGGTTCTTGAAGATCCATTTTAATTTCTCATTTCGAAGGGGACACCCTCAATATTTCAGTAGAGTTAGAAATTCCAATTTCAAAAATATGCCATATTATTCTGAGATCATCTTCGAAAATCAGAGATTGATAATACACGAGGGTTTTATGATTTAGTTGTATCACTCTAAAAAAAAACCGATATAAATGTTGTACTGCTGCTCTAGATGAGGACATTGCCATAACTCCTTTTAAGTTGCCTGTACTCTTCCACTCTTGAGTAAATACAAGGTGACAAGAAAAACTTAGGACAAATTTTGCTGAGGTCTGGAACAAAAGAATTTCATCGCAGCCAAATAATTTTTATTCTCTTGGTCTCTCTACACTTTCCTGTACTAAAATGTGAATTTTCAGTTTGATATAATTTCATTTCACAGAGTTTTAGAATGTCAAACAAACGTAGTGCGATTTTGGAGCTGTTTCGTCAAGGTAGGCGTCAATGCGAAATTGTTCGTTTGCTCAATGTGCCTCGACAAACCGTGTCCGATGCAATTCGTCGTTTCAAGAAGCTTGGCCATGATGGTCGTCGTCCAGGAAGTGGTAGAAAACGCACTGTCAATACACGTAGCAATCGCAACATCGTCAAGAAGCGAGTCAATCGAAATCCGAGGGTTTCCACGAGGAAAATAGCCTGTGAGACCGGTATCAACCGCGAATCAGTCCGTCAAATTGCCAAAAGGGAGCTCAACCTCAAGCCATACAAGCTTCAAAAAGTTCAACTCTTCACGGAGGAAAACAAGCGCGTACGACTCCAAAGGTGCCGCCAACTCCTTCGTCTCGCCGCCGGTCAGCAATGGGAGCGAATTCTCTTCACAAACGAGAAGTTTTCCACCGTAGAACAATCCCACAACCACCAAAACGACAGAGTCTGGTCCGTAGAGGCTCCCGGTACATATTCCATCGTCGAACACCGTCAAAATCCGCAATGCGTCATGGTCTGGGGCGGAATTTGCGGCAGTGGTAGAACTCCCTTGGTTTTCGTGGATCAAGGGGTCGAAATCAGTCAAGAAGTCTACCGCTGCGACATCCTCGAGACCGTAGTACTTCCGTGGGCCGAACAGCACTTCGGCGATACGCATTGGACCTTTCAACAGGACTCCGCTCCGGCTCACAGAGCGAAAATGCCGCAAGAATGGTGCGAGACCCATTTTCCTTGTTTCATCTCATCTGCAGAATGGCCGCCCTACTCACCGGATCTTAACCCAATGGACTACAGCGTGTGGTCGATTTTGGAGCACAGGGCTCGTGCTAAAAAACACAAAAATTTGGAGTCGCTGAAGCAATCTCTGCGCCGGGAATGGAACCGATTAACGCCCGAGGAGCTGCGGCCCATTGCCGAAATTTTCAAGAAGCGTCTGAAGCTGTGTATCGCCGCCAAAGGAAGCCACTCCGAAACGGCTCAAATATATTATTAAGAAATGTTCAAGCTATTATTATTTGTTGTTGTTTTGTTCAATTTCTTCTGTTTAATAAAGTTAAATGAAAAAGAGTTTGTCCGAGGTTTTTCTTGTCACACTGTAAGTTCCTTTCGTTTTATAAACCATGTATGTTTAGTTAAATACTTTTCTCAGACTTTTGTTTAACGATACATAAACTCCAACGGAGTTCCAGTGTGAAGATTTAAAAATCAATTAGTAACTCCATTGCACACTAAAAAATATACCCAACAGTTTGTGGACTTCTGGGGAGTAGAATTATACAATCACTTACCAGAAAAATATTAAATGTCTCATGCAGCCACATTTCAACAAGAAAGTGAAAGAAGTCTTGATAAGGGGTGCATTTTATTCAGTGGATGAGTTCCTTCAGTCAAGATTGGATAGTTGAATTTTTTTTATGTTGTTTGTTCTCATGTTATTTCTTTGTAATGTGATATATACTTTCATATTATTGTGGACGAGTCATGTAATATTGATGACAATAAATTACTACTACTACTACTACTACTAAGCTGACTATCCCAAGGATCTGAGTGTCGTGACAATTTGTCGACTCAGATAGGAGACTAAGAAAGTTGTATCCACAATTCTAGATGTCTTATCGACAAAAACATCTGTCCATTTCCTAACACAAAGATGGTATGTTGAAATATCTGAAGATTTGAGGAAAATAGTTCCACGTCGATCCGACAACGTCGAACTGCCAACCCTTTTCCATCCTCGGATGCACAAGCAGCGCCGGTAATGCGGCAAACAGACGCCCCAAAGTGCAAATCTCATTTAGTTGGAGGCTAATACAAATTGGGTTGAACGTCACTTTGTCGAAGTTCCAAACGTGCGGATTTAATTCTCAGAGACCTGTTTTCAACCCTATATACGCCGCGCCCGCCCTATACGAGACCAGATACGGGTATATCCGTTTCCGGAATTCATTAGAGTCGGATTTGAACCGAGGATACATCGCTTATCGGAC
This sequence comes from Adalia decempunctata, assembly GCA_951802165.1. Taxonomy (NCBI): domain Eukaryota; kingdom Metazoa; phylum Arthropoda; class Insecta; order Coleoptera; family Coccinellidae; genus Adalia; species Adalia decempunctata. The sequence goes on from OX637705.1 coordinate 1,340,705, forward strand.
GGTCTTTAAGGCTTAGCTGCAGTTAATGATCCGGTCTGGTCCTGGGGCAGTTTGGTCCCCGCCGATGGGCTCGTTTGAAATTTTCCGACGACGGTCGTCAGCTGCGGCCAAGCTTCAATCGGACATAGGCATAGGCGGAGGACAAAGAGACGGGGGGTTTTTTCCGGAAATTGGATCGAGGTGTCCACACTGGTCAACGCAGAATACTGATTTAGACCCATGTCGTTAAAAATTAGTGACACTTTTATGTTCAGACTTTCTTACTTGTTATGTGGCTCTGATGTTTCTTCTTTATAGGTTTTACCACATAAAGGGTTGCAGATGATGATTGTAACCTTAGACCATAGAAAGCGAAGACACAGCATCTCATTCACCAATTCGAGGATTGGTGAAGACAAAATTCAGTCAGATTTCAATGAGTTGAATGAAAAACGTATGGTCCTAAAGTTTTGGGAAAAAGTTCAAAAGCATATAACTCTGACTTAAATAATCTTATATTTTTATCAAATTATTCAACAATTTAACTTAACCACCCTTATTATAAATCAAAATTCAAATAACAGACAAGGGACATTTCAAATCCATGACCTTCTTCGTTAAATGCATTTTGCCTCTCAATCAGACCAGATGAAATTTTTCCCAAAACTTTAGGACGATACGTTATAGCATGAAGCATAGCAATATCATCAGATACGGCCGTGGCAACATTGCAGGTTCGAACTTGGAAAGGTCTAGTGGCGTGGTGTTAACGGTATTGAGAAATGGAAATGAAATTACAAGGGAATTATCTCTTTTTGACGAATGCATACAATGTTACGAACATTGAAACAGATTCTGAGTTAGGTGAACTGATTCAGCTGAATTCAGAATTGATTTTTCTCTTCCAAACATCAGAAGGAAATCTGAAAAGTGAAATTCACGTTAACGTCATTGTTACTTAGAAATGATGAGAGCAGAAAATATACCTGTGTAAATTCAAATCAGGATTCAAATGGTCCAATTCACCACAAAAATGACACATACAAACCATTTTTCAACGTATTCTGCTGATGATATTCAGAAATAAATCAAAATTTTACATTTCCTACGCGATATCCTGATGACAACACTGTTCAAAACTTCATTAGTTAAACAAAATTAAAATAGCGGAACGAAATTAATGAACGAACTGGCCACAATTCCGAAATTGTTGCTGCCATATGGCGTCCATTCAATATCGTCTTCTCAGAATCTCTATGAAATATCATAGAAGGTGGGTTAGGTTAGGTCGTTGGACTAGAAATTTATGACCTAGGTTGATGGAGACAAAACTGAGTGTTTTTCTTATTCAAATATGGTTAGTACTCGAGTATTTCCTAAATATATCAACTCAATTTCAATCGAGAAATATAAACATTGCATCAATTCTAAAGAATCAGGCACGTATTCGGCCCAATCTTTTTTCAAATGGCTATATCTTTCAAATAGAGAGAAAATTCGAGAAAATGGAAAACGAAAAAAGGGTTCTTTTGGCCTCAATAAATCTGAGAGCTACTATTGGCAGTGTATATGTGGTAAAACCTAAATAGCAGTTAAGCAGTTTATGCATGTTCTAGCAGTGGTGAAAACGTCATAGGCTGGAATGACCTAACCTGTGAAAACCTAAGTGCATTGTAAAATTCTAGCGATGACAATAAGAGAATATTTCCAAATAGACAATGAAAAGGGTAAAGGAAAGGGTTCAAATTTCATGTTTTTATTACTACAGGGTTTATACTGCGAATGGTAACAAAGAAGACCCAGAGCTCTATGTTTTACCTACCTTCTTCGGCTCTGTAGTCTGAAGTTCTGAATGAAAGTTGCATCTTGATATACTGCTCCACAAGAGTTAGGGATATCGTATTCAATCGTTTTTAAAAGTATATAATCTTCGAGAAAATCGCTGTAAAATCATTCAAAACTCAATAACAACTTGAATCGATCCAATAAAAATCAGTATGAGACATTTCGTCAATCTCGTCGCCTTTTTTCTTAAGTTTGGTTCTTTGCATATGCTTCATGAATGTTCTCATTTCGAAATGAAGTCAGTTTATCTACGGCTTGGATTTGAAACTAGTTTTCTGAAAATGCCAAGACGTAAATCAACAAACGCTGAGGCTAATAGGGCTATCGGAATGCTACAGGGTGGCCTAACTCAGGTTGTTGTAACGGAAAGGCTCCAAGTCAGCCAAAGTGTGATATCTCGACTTTGGAATAGGTTCAGGGAGACAGGTTCCGTGTTGGAAAGACCAAGGCTTGGTGGGCGACGAAAAACAACACCTGCTCAGGATCGTTTCATCACTGTTTCGGCGAGAAGAAACTACGTGTAGAATGCTACGGAATACTCTTCAAAATGCAGATGGGGGTCCAAGTTTCCATCGAAACCATCAGACGACGTTTGAGAGAGGTGAATATAGGTTCTAGACGTCCATTAAGAGGAGTTCCATTAACACGTGACCATAAGCGTCAAAGACTGAAATGGGCAAAGCAACATATCAATTGGAACGATCAATGGCGTAGTGTCCTTTTCACTGATGAATCCAGATATGGACGATTTTCAGATTCTCGAAGAATAAAGGTATGGACAATCCCACGCATACCCCGTGATCGTCGCTATGTCCAAGAAGTCCATCCATTTCGAGGGGGTGGTGTTATGGTATGGGCCGGAATATGTTTCAACGGGAGCACAGATCTATACATTTGTACTGGGAATATGACCGCCTTACACTATAGGGAGCATGTCATTGACAATGTTGTGCCAAATTTTCACGCTGCTATTGGTGAAACTTTTCAATTTCTAGACGATAACGCTAGACCGCACCGTGCAGCCATAGTTGAGAATGCGCGCGTAGAGCTTGGTATTCCACATTTACCAATACCTCCGCACTCACCAGATTCGAATTGCATAGAACATGCAAGGGATATGCTCCAAAGAAGATTAGATAATCATCAACCTACCCCGAAATCCTTAAATGATCTGAGAGAGCTTCTGCCCCGTTTATGGAACCAAATTACTCAAGAAATGTTCAACAACCTCGTGTGTAGTATGCAAAGAAGATGTCAAGCTGTTATTGATGCCTGTGGAGGCCATACATTGTATTGATAGTCTTAAAATGCTTGAATTCTCTGGGAAAAAAATTTCGTTATTTTACTCGATTTTTCTTAACCACCCTGTAAACGCTGGAGACCTACAGGCTAAAATTAATTCGCAACTTGAAATCATATGTATATGAATTTTCACCACAAAAATCTTATTTTAACTATATTTTTTTGCAATTTAAGTTAATATCCCTAACTCATGTGGAGCAGTTTGAATGAAGCTACTACAGAGCAGGTTGATAACAAACTATCAGTTTGTAGAATATTGAGCAGAGCTGTCAGAACGTAACATTGTAACATATCTGAATTTCCTACCCTGCAATAAAATTAAATGCACCGTTGCCAGACTACTCCATGGCTTCCAACTTTGCAACGTCTATTGTCGAAACGTGGAACTACGTTGAATGAACTTATTTGATATTATTTTATAATTCTATGAATGATAAATATTAGTACGATTTCGAGCAATACTTTAGGCAATTCGCATCTTTATAAATAGGAGATTTTAATCATATCGAAGATCCATCATGAAGTAAACTTGTTCTTCTGTGACCATCGAAGAAATACGATTCTGTGGAAGAAAAACTAACCTCCGAAACGACAACGAATGGAAGAACCTTTTTTATCTTCACTTTCACTCGGCTGTTGGCTGTTTTCACTTTCATTCTGGTTCACAATAGTGTTCCTTTGAAATGGGTTTCCTCTTCTAGGAATCCACCATTTTAGTATATTTTAAAGACGCTTCTTTGTTATCTGGTATGTACACTGTCCCCATTTAAATAACTCTGTTTCATTTCACAGGATTTAATCTCATGTACGCTTATTCTATCTTATTATTGCATTTCTATTGAATATTGTGGAACTCTGTTCTGCTACCAACCCATGTGGAATATTCTTATACTGTTCGAAAGGCCTACTGCACATTTAACTATTCACTCGACGCTATGGTGTAGGCATTTGGAGTTGTTGCTCTTAGGATAATATTTTACGTACAAATATCATTGGTTTGGAGGCCTAGGATAAACTGTTTATATCGTCTGTGTCAAGGAAAACATCCCCCACAACAGTGGCCAGTGAAACTTTTTCTGAGAGTTCTATAGACGAACGTCCTCAGTAAACCAAGCCTCGTCTTGGGGCCCTTGGCGTACCCGATAAGCAAGGAAAGCTTTGAAGGTGCCATCGTTCATCAGTTAACAGGAAATATAAGGAGTTTATCGTCACTTCCAAACCAACGCGACTGCTAGGATCTCACACATAACACTTGGAAGGAAGGATTCTCACACTAGGAACTACAAAGATACTGTTTATAAATTTCATTAATAATCAGGTGACACACTCTATATGCCTATAACCTTTGGATAACTTTGGATGTATTGGATTCAGTTTTTTTATCACAATTGTGCCAGTAATAACCTTACCGGAGTATAGGAAGCTCCATATTGTACATATCACCAGTGCTCGTCCTATTATTAATTGTTCTATGGATTGTAAACATATTATCTGTAATGCTAAAAGGGTTTTTGCTTTCAAATCCAATGAGGAATTGGATTTGGTTCGTTTTTATCCCTTCATATGGCTATGGTTCCCCGAACTGCTGGACGAATAAGGGCTCCTGTTCCATCTTTATGTCCAATCTAGTGTATTATTTATCTATTTTACCTCATTATTTCCCATCCTATATTTCACTAATCTGAGTTATTACGAATCTGAATTGCTACGACATAACATAGAGTTCTACCAATCTAGACGATCACATCACATCACAAGCCAAAAATATCAGTATAAAACTCCCTTTAACGTAATTCTACCTTTAGCCAGCTCTTCAGAGCAGGGCAGTTCTCTCCCTTGTTAATTATGTTCTAGGATTTACAAACTTGGAATGTTACAACATGAACATTTCAATTTTTTATTCGCTGGAATTTGGTAATTTTCCGGAGGATAAGACCCCCCCGCCCCTGCGTAACCTCGGTTTCCCCTCTTGCCGCGCGTGTACCACCTCGAACGACCCACATGCCGATGTTCAAATTGGGGGTATTCATTCCAAATAAGCAGTTTATAATGAACAGACGAAGCCCGCGCCGTCAAACCAGGGCCCGCAGACGAAACAATGGAGACGATGTAATTGAGACCGCACCAGCCTAATATGATGACACGACGCTCAGCCAGAGACCCGTCGTCCGACGTCCAATTACGTCGAATGCTCAATCGATAGACGGGTTCAGATGGCGCCACCCCCGCTTCAAAGGGCGCCGAACGCCGGGGGACCGAACAAGATCAAACGAAATGCCGCCGACGATTCGGGCGTTTTCAGGAAATTGAGGTAAGTGTCACAACGGCGCGGGCGGTTCGTTGTCGCTAAGGAAGACGATGCTGAGAGGATATTCGCAGATGAGTCGAGTACGTTGTTTTAAATGGCTTCAACTTTTGCTCTAAGAAGCCTCAAGAAAGTTTCTTTCCGTTGGAAATGAGCCAAGTGATCAAAGAAAACATTAGATGGTTAGGAACTCTACAGAAGCTAATCCATAGACGAAACAGACTCAGGAGTGTAATGTTACAGTGTCTCTGGAAGTTCTCCACCTGAATTTGGTGGGTGATTGTGTTTGTCTTCCATGAGTTTGTTGTATTACGAGGATATATTGAAAAATTCTTAGCCTACTATAGAACCAAACAAAATTTCAATGTCAAAATATTTTATTACTCAACATATTCTCCTCTTGATTGAATGTATTTATTACAGCGAACCTGCAACGTCTCTAGATCTTTCTAAAAAAATGTTTCCTCTTGCTCTGCAAACCAGTACTCCACAGCTTTCATTACTTCCTCGTCGGGAAAAAAATTACGATCTTTTAAACTTTTTTTCAGTTGAGGAAAGAGATGATAGTCGGAGGAAGCCAAATCTGGTGAATAAGGGGGGTGTTCTAGTAATTCTATACTATACTAAACTGGTAACTCTGTGGACCGGCCCGAGGGAATCTGTCAAAAAAGTTGGTCCAGAAGAATCTTAATATCGCAGCGAAGCGGTATGTAGTTTTATACGGTCGGAAAGAGGAATAATCAATTTATACGGGGGCGATTCCTTAGGCGATCTAGAAGTATTTTTAAAAAATTCGCGAAAATCGCGAAAAAAACCAGCAAAAAGGGCAATTCTATCCTCGATAAAACTTTTTCCACAGATATCCTGGACGTGGTGTAAATACACGGATCGAAAGAGGAAAGCTCAATGCACAATAGCTTCGTATTGATATTTTCCATAATTTCCCCATTTCTTCAGGAAAATTGATCAAAGTTTGACATTTCCCCTATAAAATCACCCGATCTGTAGCGATCACAGAGAACGATTTGACATTACAGCTGTAAGCTGTCAGAGTTTGACGTAGCCCGGCAGAGACAGTCCGGGATTGTTTTGTTTCATTGTTTGTTGACATCTGGTTAATGGGAATGTATTTTGAATAACTATTATAAGTAAGCCATGAATTTGGACCTTATTCCACATATTTTTCGCCTTCACTCATGATGTAAGTTTTGGACAGTAATCTGAACATCTCGATTTAATCATTTTCATCTTAACCTCAAATCGACAACAACTTTTTGTTTCTAAACTAAATAAGATAATGGTCAAAATGTTCAGTATATTAGAAGAATTTGAGGTAAGTGTATATGTATATATGTGGTTATTAGAGGTTTTAACTATGTTTTCTTCCAGATTTTGGTATTTTCGATTTTTTCCAATGTTTTCATCGCCAGGCATTCCAGGCAAACATAAAGGTTTTTACGAACTTGCTCCCTACGTTGGATGAAAGAGGATTGTGTTATAGCGTCACTTATTATGATTATTTGATCTGATGAAAAATTGCTGATAATCTATCTGCCAACGTGCCAACAGGTCAGTATTATGGAGTCTAAATAGGGCGTTCCATGTCTGATAGATTTCAACTGAATTACTTCCCAGATTTTTAGTTCTAATGGCGCGTTTACATTAGTCAAGTGAGTTGATCAAGTCAGTTGAATTCAAGTGACTTCCACAAAGTTGACGGTGCTTCAACTTAGAAGCCGTTCAATTCAGCCGATCGAGTGAAACGAATTGGGGGGTTTACACATTCAATTCGCTTTCAATTCAACTGACTTGATCAACTCACTTGACTAATGTAAACGCGGTGTAACCCTAAATCACGAATTTTTTGCATGGCAACATGAGATTTGTGTACTGGTGCGTTGTCCTGTAAACACAAAACACCTCTGGATAGCTCCCCACGTCTTTCCTCTTCAATTTTTTCCAGTAGAGTGGTCAGTAATGTCGAATAGTAATCTCCAGTTATTGTTCTACCCTTATCCAAAAAATAAATCATGATTACTCCATGGCAATCCCAAAAAACTGAAGCAAGAACTTTTTCAGCAGATTTTTGGACACAAAACTTCTAAGGCCTTAGAGAACCAGAGTGTCGCCATTCCATCGATTGTTGCTTTGTTTCTGGATCGTAGAAATGTACCCGAGTCTCATCCATAGTAACAATTCGCTCTAAGAAGTCTACATCGTTTTGAAATCGAGCACAGATCGAACGCGATGCTTCTACCCTTGCACACTTTTGGTCAACATTCGAACATTTGGGAATCCATTTTACAGAAATTTTTTCATGTCCAAATTGACGTGAACTATTTGATGAACGCTTTCGTATGAAAACTTCACTGCTTCAGATATCCGTTTTAGCCCAATTCGACGGTCTGATAAAATCATGTCATGAACTGCATCGATATTTTCGGGGACTGACACAGAAACTGGCCTTCCCGATCGGTCATCTTCAATGGAAAATTTACCACTTTTGAAGCTTGCAGTCCAATTTTTCACGGTCGCATACGAAGGACATTGATCACCAAGGGTATTAAGCATATCTTCGTAAATCTGCTTACCTCTTAACCCTTTTAAATACAGGGACTTTATGATGGCTCGATACTCCAATTTTTCGATTTTTACAATTTCGGTGGACATCTTTCTTTTTAATTTATTGCGTAACTCTGGTTTACTTTTTTGACGTCGAACTCAACACTGCCACTTTTAATGAGTTATTGTTCGTTGATATGGTATCGCAATATCCTGTTTATGCATGGAACTGGTCTAGTCTAACTAGATATCTATACATCCTCGTATATGCATTGATATCCTCGATTTCAGCAAAAGTTATTTCTATAAAGCATAAGCATTTCCTGCCAGGACAAGTTCAGGTAAGATACCCCCATTTTCAATATTCGAAGCTGAAACTCTCCCCAGTCTCCATATGCTGATGCTACACCAGCATCACGATGGTCATCCGACCACATATGCCTTTCAATAACAACACAACCGCATGCATCATGTCAAATCGCTGTACAATCTTGTACCAACAACGTCGGTTATGATTCTGCATCGATGCACGTTTACAGAGGCAACATCAACGTTAATATAATAACTGTGGCCTCAGCTGTCTGCAATTAACCATCAGTAGCGACGATGATCTGTGATGGAGATACGGTAATTCATAAAAGGTCGGCCAGTAAAACGATGGTTGAATGACGGCGCTTTGAAAAGGCTTGCGAAGAGTAAAAAAAAAAGTAGACCCCACTCATTATTACGATTCACAAGAATCAGCCAGCAATCTGTAACATTCCAAGTTTGTAAACCCTAAGAACATTATGAAAAAGAGAAAAGGGGCAACCCTACTCTGAAGAGCTGGGGGTAGAATTACGTTAAAGGGGTTTTATACTTATAATTTTGGCATGTGATGTGATCGTCTAGATTGGTAGAACTCTATGTTATGTCTCAGTAACTCAGATTCGTAATAACTTAGATTAGTGAAATATAGGATGGGAAATAATGAGGTAAAATAGATAAATAATTCACTAGATTGGACATAAAGATGGAACAAGAGCCTTTATTCGTCCAGCACCATAGTTCGAAGAACCATAGTCATATGAAGGGATAAAAAACGAACCAAATCCAATTCCTCATTGGATTTGAAAGCAAAAACCCTTTTAGCATTACAGATGATGTGTTTACAATCCATAGAACAATTATTAATAGGACGAGCACTGGTGATATGTACAATATGGAGCTTCCTATACTCCGGTAAGGTTATTACTGGCACAATTGTGATAAAAAGCAGAATCCAATACATCCAAAGTTATCCAAAAGTTATAGGCATATAGAGTGTGTCACCTGATTATTAATGAAATTCATAAGCAGTATCCTTGTAGTTCCCAGTGTGAGAATCCTTCCTTCCAAGTGTTATGTGTGAGATCATAGCAGTCGCGTTGGTTTGGAAGTGATGATAAACTCCTTATATTTCCTGTTAACTGATGAACGGTGGAACCAGATCGAAGCAATCCTTCACTTGCAGGCTCGCCATGGCCCGAAGACGAGGCTATGTTTACTGAGAACGTTCGTTAGAGAACTCTCAGAGGAATTCTCACTGCCACTGATGTGGGGGATGTTTTCCTTGGCACAGACGATATAAACAGTTCAACCTAGGCCTCCAAACCAGTGATATTTGTACGTAAAATATTATCCTAAAAGCAACAACTCCAAATGCCTATACCATAGTGTCGAGTGAATAGTTAAATGTGCAGTAGGCCTTACGAACAGTATAAGAATATTCCAAATGGGTTGGTAGCAGAACAGAGTTCCACAATATTCAATAGAAATGCAATAATAAGATAGAATAAGCTTACATTAGATTAAATCCTGTGAAATGAAACAGAGTTATTTAAATGAGGACCGTTTACATACCAGATAACAGAGAAGCGTCTTCAAAATATACTTAAATGGCGGATTCCTAGAAGAGGAACTCCATTTCAAAGGAACACCATTGTAAGCCAGAATGAAAGTGAAACGAATGGATAACAGCAGCCGCAGTCGAGTGAAAGTGAAGTAAAAAGAGCCTTCCCTTCGTTGTCGTTTCGGAGGTTAGTTTTTCTTCCACAGAATCGTATTTCTTCGAGGGTCACAGAAGAACAAGTTTTTACTTCATGGTGGATCTTCGATATGATTAAAATTTCCTATTTATGAAGATGCGAATTGCCTAAAGTATTGATTGAAGTCGTACTAATATTCATCATTCATAGAATTATAAAATAATATCAAATAAGTTCATTCAACGTAGTTCCACGTTTCGACAATAGACGTTGCAAAGTTGGAAGCCATGAAGTAGTCTGGCAACGGTGCATTTCATTTCATTGCAGTGTAGGAAATTCAGATATGTTACAGGACATCGAATCAAATCAAATCCCAAATGAAAAACCTAATAAAAAAGGAGAACATTCGAAGTTGTAAACAGTTTTTGATCCCGGTCTTTAAGAGAAAGACCAGTCATCACTGTATTCGTTGCGTTAAAATCCTGAAAGTCTCCATACCGAATCCTCGCAGAAAGCGGGCGTTTGAGCCAATTGAGCAGAAGCTGTAAGATCGGAGGCAATCATAGGCCGCTAATTGACAGATTCCGATTCCCCTTTGTCGGTCTAGCGTTACACCTTGCGAACTTTGACTAGCAATTATTCCCGAAGACCCTCGCTCGCCGAAATCTGCCGCTAAACAAGTAATTTATTGCCTGGCAGGCTCACAGGGCCCAATTAGCCGAACAAATGGGCCAAATTAATAGATTCATTTATATGGAAACAGAGATCATGGTGGTGCTGCGAACTTGCGGAGGGTGACTTCGTTATAACATATTCACACTCGAACTACGACCGCGCCCGCGAAATGAACAGAATGCGTAATTTACACCTGACAGGCTCGGACTAAACGGGATTTCGTCGGGAAATGTTACCGAAATTAAGAGATATGGCTTTCCCTCGCGAATACTTCATCAGGAATGGTTATTTTCAACTTGTTGATTGATGATGTCTTAGATCATGACTCGATGAATAATTTTGGATTAGCTTAACGGACAACTTATTATATGGAATTTTTGTTCACCGTTGTCGAAAAAGATGCTATCTTGTGTGGGCTCGTTTTTGGGAAGAATTCCGGATTGATTTCGAGTTCGATACCGAAAAACCGCACGAAACATGATAGAAATGAAATGATTTGTATTCGTTCACATGTTGTTACTAAATGGTGCATGAGCCAGTTATTTGTCTTGCTATTAGACAAGAATAAATAGTGAAGCCAATTTTCAAAATCATCACAACTTGACTAGGTAACTGCACTAATACGGAATCAAAATGTAGTGAAAACTTTTTGCAACGTTGTGACGTTCGTTGACTTTTTCAATAAATAAACTCTCAATCGAAATGAAAAGTACTGCGGATTGAAATTAATTTATTAATTTGTGCGTGAATGCCAGAAATAAGTAGGTATACTGCTCCACAAGAGTTAGGGATATCGTATTCAATCGTTTTTAAAAATATGTAATCTTCGAGAAAATCGCTGTTAAATCATTTAAAACTCAATAACAACTTGAATCGATCCAATAAAAATCAGTATGAGACATTTCGTCAATCTGGTCGCCTTTTTTCTGAAGTTTGGTTCTTTGCATATGCTTCATGAATGTTCTTATTTTGAAATTAAGTCAGTTTATCAACGGCTTCGATTTGAAACGAGTTTTCTGAAAATGCCAAGACGTAAATTAACAAACGCTGAGGCTAATAGGGTTTTCGGAATGCTACAGGGTGGCCTAACTCAGGTTGTTGTAGCGGAAAGGCCCCAAGTCAGCAAAAGTGTGATATCTCGACTTTGGAATAGGTTCAGGGAGACAGGCTCCGTGTTGGGAAGACCAAGGCTTGGTGGGCGATTAAAACAACACCTGCTCAGGATCGTTTCATCACCGTTTCGGCGAGAAGAAACCCTACATCTACGTGTAAAATGCTACGGAATACTCTTCAAAATGCAGATGGGGTCCAAGTTCCAATCGAAACCGAACAAATATCAAAGGGCCATCAGTGCGAAAAACTTCACCACTCCTCCAAGCCACTTCGTCAGAATTTTTCGAACCAAAATCAATCAAAATGAACATTCACTTCTTTTGAAAATTCTTTTACGATTTTGAATGATGTGTTAGTTTATGAATATACACATACGAGGATATATTGATATCTAGTTAGCCTAGACCAGTTGCATAAACGAAATATTGCTATACCATATCAACGAACAATAACTTATTAGAAGTGTCTGTGTAGAGTTCGACGTAAAAAAATAAACCAGAGGTACGCAATAAATTAAAAAAAAAGATGTCCACCGAAATTGTAAAAATCGAAAAATTATAGTATCGAGCCATCATCAAGTACCTGCATTTAAAAGGGTTAAGAGGTGAGCAGAATTACGAAGATACGCTTAATACCCTTGGTGATCAATGTCCTTCGTATGCGACCGTGAAAAATTGAACTGCAAGCTTCAAAAGAGGTAAATATTCCATTGAAGATGATGACCGATCGGGTCAGTTTCTGTGTCAGTCCCCGAAAATATCGATGCAGTTCATGACATGATTTTATCAGACCGTCGAATTGGGCTAAAACGGATATCTGAAGCACTGAACGCGTTCATCATAAAGTTCCCGACAATTTGGACATGAGAAAAATTTCTGAAAATGGATCCCCAAATGTTTGAATGTTGACCAAAAGCGTGCAAGGGTAGAAGCATCGCGTTCGATCTGTACACGATTTGAAAACGATGTAGCCTTCCTAAACCGAATTGTTATTATGGATGAGACTTGGGTACATTTCAACGATCCAGAAACAAAGCAACAATCGATGGAATGGCGACACTCTGGTTCTCCAAGACATAAGAAGTTTCGTGTACTAAAATCTGCTGGAAAAGTTCTTGCTGCAGTTTTTTCGGATTGCCATGGAGTAATCATGATTGATTTTTTGGATAAGGGTAGAACAATAACTGAAGATTACTATTCGATATTACTAACCACTCTTCAAGGAAAAATTAAAGAGAATAGACGTGGAAAGCTATCCAAAGGTGTTTCGTTTTTACAGGACATCGCCCCAGTACACAAATCTCATGTTGCCATGCCAAAAATTCGTGATTTAGGGTTAGAATTACTAAAACATCTCCCTTATTCACCAGATTTGGCTCGGTCCGACTATCATCTCTTTCCTCAACTGAACAAAAGTTTAAAAGGTAGTAAATTTTCTTCCAACGAGTAGGTAATAAAAGCTGTGGAGGACTGGTTTGCAGAGCAAGAAGAAACATTTTTTCGAAACGTCTAGAGACGTTGCAGGTTCGCTGTAATAAATGTATTCGATTAAGAGGAGAATATGTTGAGTAATAAAATATTTCGACATTGAAATTTTGTTTGCTTCTATAGTAGGCTAAGAATTTTTCAATAAGTTCAAAGTAATTGTGAACTTTTCGCACAGAAAAGATTCCGATCCAGCACGTCACCTCTCCCTCGTACAGATCGATGCAATAAAACCCGACACCGGACAAAAGCGCATCGTTCGTCTGGCGGGGCCTCCATTATGACCGAATAATTAACCGGAACAGGGGCAGCGGCAACCAACGTTCAATAGAAACTTTACGGAGACCGGAGTGCGAGCCAGCTTCGATATAAAATAAAAATAGAGAGCGGGTCGAAACCATCGGGACCGGCGGGTGCGCGAGCGAGACGCGACGACCGGAGCGGTCCGGCGATCGGTCGCGTTCTTCGCATTCCGGGCCCGCCGGACTTCTAATCATTTTTAATATCGCCGAGTCGGGCTTTTAATGGGACGCGGGCTGCCAGGACGACTGGGGAGGGCGATTCTTCGAATACGTCGGTGTGAATCGTACGTTTTGTAGTCGGGTATGCGTGCTGTTGCCTCGTACCTTTGACGATCCTTCTATTTACTGGAATATGCAACGGTTTATGAGTGTTTTTGTCATTCATTCAGAGTTGAAATGATTACGACGTATTTTGGTGAGGATTGCATGAAAGCGATAAAGTTAGAAGAGCGTGTACTCGTGTAGAGAGCGGTCTCCCATTCAGATACTGAACTCGCCCAACGCTGCTTATCGTCCAATTAAAACAATTTCCTGATCTTCTAATGCCTCTTTTAGAACGATTTCTTGGGCAACTCATTCGTATACGAGAAATTAGGTGTTCTTGCGCGAGTTGTTGAAATGGATAGTTAATTAATATGTTAATTATACGAGGGCTCTCTTGGAGAGAAGAACGGACTGCTGTACCAAATCATATCACCATGACAATTAAAGAAAAATATGTATGTACGATAAAAAAAGGGCGTGTTAAACGAAGAGAGTTAGCGAACCGATGGCGCTGTATAACTGTTGTTGGACAAGTAGCAGAGGTGTGATAAGACAGGTAGAATCTTTCGTGGAGATCTAGGTGACTCCTAAAACTTCAGACCACGGAGAAAGTGGGTACATACCTAATAGAGCTTTGTGTCTTCTTTGTTACCGAAGAAGTACATTCGCAGTTTGAACTTTCGGTTTTAAAAAATATAACTTTCGAACTGACATAGAGGGTGTACCAAGTTCGAGTGCCTATTAGACGTTTCTGGAGAACTGGCCATATTTGAAAATCTGGAAATTGGGATTATGATATTGTTCGAAATTTTCTACCGAGGTGAAAAATTTTTGGAGCCTGAGCACAGATATACAAAGGGTGAAAATAAATTTGTTCAGAATTTATTTATTCAATCTTTTCGTTTCTGATATGATTGGGTATTCAATGCTGAATACATTTCTGTTCAAACCATTGTATTCATTCAAATCTGAGCAAAAAAAATTAACGCACATTCTGAAAATCTCAATTTTAATGAAAGTTAACTCTACATTGACTTTATAACTTATTTTTTATGTTCTCTCGGGAAGTTTTGAACGAAACAAGACACATTAAATGGAAGAAAAATTCAGGATTTCACCGAATCTTATGTGAAAGAAGAGAAATGAACAATTCTCAAAATACTGAAATACTGATTTAATACTTGGTATGTCCATCCCTTGCGTTAATTACAGCTCGGCAACGACGGTTCATACTCAAAATGAGTGATCTTAAAATGTTCTGATCTAATCCTTCCCAGATTTCTCCGAGTTGGATTCCTAAGTCATTAATAGTAGCTGGATGATTTTCTGAACTTCTCTGCCTCCTATTGAGGTTGTCCCAAACCTGCTCAATCGGATTGAGATCTGGACTTTTTGCTGGCCATTCCATTCGAGAAACTTCAACCTCTTCAAGGTACTTCTGAACGATGCGCGCACGATGGGGTCTGGCATTATCGTCCATAAAAATTAAATTTTCACCAATGTATGGGGCAAATGGCACTACATGCTCTTCAAGAATGTTCCTTATATACTTATCAGCATTCATAGCTCCATTATCAAGGACCACTAGGCCTGTGCGAGCAGTCAAAGATATTCCACCCCATACCATAATCGATCCTCCCCCGAAACCAGTAGTATTCAGGAAATTGCACTGAGCATATCTTTCATGTGGACGTCTATATACAAGGGAACGTCGATCACAATGGTAGATGCAGAATCTAGACTCATCTGTGAAGAGAACTCTTTCCCAATCGGCCTCTTCCCAATGGATATGCTCTCTCGCAAAATGCAAACGCGCCCTTCGATGGGCTGGGGTAAGAGCTGGGCCTCTTGCCGCGACACGAGGCCTTAAATCATATTCTCTGAGACGATTTCTTATTGTCTGAGTGCTAATTTGCACCTCATGACTTTGCTCAAGCTGATTTTGAAGGAGGCGAGCGGTTGCAAACCGTTGTCTCAACGAAGAAACTCTCAAGTAACGTTCCTGAATGGTAGTTGTTACCCGTGGTCTATCCTGTCCTGGTCTTCGGACATTCATACCTGTCTCCCTGAATCGTTGCAACATTCTGGACACACTTGTATGGGAAACTCCAAACCTTTCTGCAATTCTTGGGTATGTCCACCCTTCTTCTCGCAAAACTACCGCTTGGGCACATTCCTCTTGGGTCAAATTGCGTGTTTCGCGTTGCATAGCGATCGACTGTAGAAAATCAAACGAAAGAAAAACTATTGATCACTAGAATTGATCGAGAACAACTGATTTTAGAATGGAGGCAATACATTCAAAATCTAATAATACCAGTTTTTTTATTCCTGCTGGGAGAAAACATCTGTATTGAAGAAAAACGTTGAAAGTGGATAACATATGCATGCATAATTCTGATAAAAATAATTATCATTGAGAACACCTTCAGTTGTAGAATAAATTCGAGATTTCCATAATGTGCGTTAATTTTTTTGCGCAGTGTAGTTTGCAAATATAAAAAAAAACGACAAAAGTAGAATATTCATAGTCATTTTCATCATAGTCAGTACATATTATGTTCATTTTTCTTATTCTCAACATCCTGAGTGTAAACCATTCTCATGAATTTAAAGTAGAAAAATGTGGGAAGGTCATCACAGAGTGTTTCAAATTTTGTGTCGAAAATTGGCCATAACTTCTGTTTTTCAAATTGGATCTCAATTTTTTTATGATCGCGTTAGATTCTGCGAAAAAAATTGATAAATTTAACACTACTACAAGATAAATCCAGAAAATCTCAAATAACTCGGAAACTACTGAATTTAGGAACAGGAGCACCTTAGAATGTTATCATTACGCATTCAAGTTGCGGAAAGAATATTTCAGATCTACTCAGAGGCAGCATTTTCTTAGCAATAGAGTGTTCGATGTTTGGAATCGCTTACCTTCTACTGTGGTTGGTGCTTGTTCGGTGAATGCCTTTGAGAACATGTATGATGAGTGGTCTATGCAGTGACTTTATTTTCTTTTTATTTTCTGTTCATATCATTATACATATAACTTATTTTTGTTTTCGAACTAGTTTTTAATTTTTGTATTTTGAACCTATGTTCACTTGAATTTTTGATATTTTTTGTGAGTTTATAGAACTCTTATCTAATAAATAGAAATAATAATTATTATTATTTTTCTTCGCAAAATCCAGCGCAATCATAAAAAAATAGGGTTCTTATTTGAAAAACAGAAGTTGTGACCTATTTTCGATCACAGTTTTTAACACAAAATTTGAAACACCCTGTGATGATAATTACTAAATTCGAAGGATGCATGTACTTTCCACATTCTCCTACTTTGAATTCATGAGAGTGGTTAACAATCAGGATGTTGATAAAAAGAAAAATGGACAGGATACTGACTATAAATATTTGACTTTCTTCCGGGTTTTTTCAATATTCGAACAACTATTTGATAGAATACAATGGATTTGACAGAAATGTATTAAGCATTGAATATTCAATCATATCAGAAACGAAAAAATTAAAAAAAAAATTTTAACAAATTTATTTCCACTCCTCGTACAACCGCAAATGCTCAGGCTTCGAAAATATTTTAGCTCAGTAGTGAATTTCGGACAATATCATAATACCAATTTTCAGATTTCAAATATGATCAGTTCTCCAGAAACGTCTGATAGTCACTCGAACTTGGGACATTCCGTATTTATGAAACCCTAGTCGATTGAAATTCGATATAAGCCTCGTTTAAGAGCAACGAGCTCTCTGAAATGTGTCAATTCATTGAGCAAAAATATGATAATTTTTCAGATTTTCTGGGCAATAACACACAGAAAATTAAATTCGTAAAAATATCTCGAGTATATTTAAGTATTATTGCAAAATTGAATCAAGAATTTTGGGGTGAGGGCACGCACACCGAAATGAAAATTCTCGATATCCTAAATGAGGGTCCGACATTCGTCACAAAATTAAAATCGTCCTGGTGCCCCCCCAAATAACTCCCCAAATCCTCGTCCTCAATTTTTCATCGCCGACGCGATTCGAGGAATGCCGTCAACGATAATTCCGAGATTTCCTGCCGGGAAAACGGACGGAAACGCGGAAAATGCCGCATACCTTTCCCCCCCCCCCCCCTCCCTACGACCCACTCTACTTTGTTATCATTGCCGGCTAGATTGCCCGGTGTAAATTATAATTTCGGAATCTGCAGTTTCATCATGAATAATTATATCTCGTGATTGCGCCAATTTACCTCGACGTGCCGAATTATTCTCGCTGAATTTTTCTCGGGAAATATTATTGCGGGCCGGAATTTTCCCTAGG
This sequence comes from Adalia decempunctata, assembly GCA_951802165.1. Classification (NCBI taxonomy): domain Eukaryota; kingdom Metazoa; phylum Arthropoda; class Insecta; order Coleoptera; family Coccinellidae; genus Adalia; species Adalia decempunctata. The sequence goes on from OX637705.1 coordinate 1,358,865, forward strand.
AAAACGACGACGCGGTAATTTGGCCGTGAGATCTCGAGAATGGAAATGTTAATGCCGGGTGGAGTGGAGTGTTAATTATCCACGGCCGAATGGAGGAGGGTTTCAGAAAATATTGTGACGACTGCGGACTGGGGAGTGCGAGATGCTTGATACCATGAAGACAACGTTCGCTGTCGAAAAGAGGAAAATTCTGTTCTCTTTCCTCTCCAAAAATACTTTTACAAGTTTTACAGGGTAGACAAAATTCTTTTACTAGAGAGAGGATCTCGAGAAAAATGAGACTTACTAATGTTGGTGAATATGAAATAAATTGAGGATATTTTATTCTTGGTTTCGATACCTACTTTGTTGCAGACGGGTCTGCGTACATGAGAAACAGGGTGTATGCGAGAAAATGAGCAATAGAGCTCTAGATTTTCGGATTTTCAAGTTTGTAACATTCCAGTTTGTAAATCCTAAGAACATTATGAAAAAGAGAAAAGAGGCAACCCTGCTCTGAAGAGCTGAGGGTAGAATTACGTTAAAGGGGGTTTTATACTTATTATTTTGGCTTGTCATGTGATCGTCTAAATTGGTAGAACTCTATGTTATGTCGTAGTAATTCAGATTCGTAATAACTCAGATTAGTGAAATATAGGATGGGAAATAATGAGGAAAAAAAGATAAATAATACACTAGATTGGACATAAAGATGGAACAAGAGCCTTTATTCGTCCATCACCATAGTTCGGGGAACCATAGCCATATGAAGGGATAAAAACGAACCAAATCCAATTCCTCATTGGATTTGAAAACAAAAACCCTTTTAGCATTACAGATGATACGTTTACAATCCATAGAACAATTATTAATAGGACGAGCACTGGTGATATGTACAATATGGAGCTTCCTATACTCCGGTAAGGTTATTACTGGCACAATTGTGATAAAAAGCAGAATCCAATACATCCAAAGTTATAGGCATATAGAGTGTGTCACCTGATTATTAAAGAAATTCATAAGCAGTATCCTTGTAGTTCTTAGTGTGAGAATCCTTCCTTCCAAGTGTTATGCATGAGATCCTAGCAGTCGCGTTGGTTTGCAAGTGACGATAAACTCCTTATATTTCCTGTTAACTGATGAACGATGGCACCTTCGAGGCTTTCCTTGCTTATCGGGTACGCCAAGGGTCCGAAGACGAGGCTTGGTTTACTGAGGACGTTCGTCTATAGAACTCTCAGAGGAAGTTTCACTGGCCACTGTTGTGGGGGATGTTTTCCTTGACACAGACGATATGAACAGTTTATCCTAGGCCTCCAAACCAATGATATTTGTACGTAAAATATTATCCTAAAAGCAACAACTCCAAATGCCTAAACCATAATGTCGAGTGAATAGTTAAATGTGCAGTAGGCCTTACAAACAGTATAAGAATATTCCAAATGGGTTGGTAGCAGAACAGAGTTCCACAATATTCAATAGAAATGCAATAATAAAATAGAACAAGCTTACATCAGATTAAATCCTGTGAAATGAAACAGAGTTCTTTAAATGGGGACAGTGTAAGTACCAGATAACAAAGAAGCGTCTTTAAAATATATCAAAATGGCGGATTCCTAGAAGAGGAACTCCATTTCAAAGGAACACTATTGTGAACCAGAATGAAAAGTGAAAACAGACAGCAGCCAAGTGAAAGTGAAGTAAAAGAGGGCCTTTTCATTCGTTGTCGTTTTGGAGGTTAGTTTTTCTTCCACAGAATCGTATTTCTTCGATGGTCACAGAAGAACAAGTTTACTTCATGGTGGATCTTCGATATGATTAAAATCTCCTATTTATAAAGATGCGAATTGCCTAAAGTATTGCTTGAAGTCGTACTAATATTCATCATTCATAGAATTATAAAATAATATCAAATAAGTTCATTCAACGTAGTTCCACGTTTCGACAATACAATAGACCTTGCAAAGTTGGAAGCCATGGAGTCTGGCAACGGTGCATTTTATTTTATTGCAGGGTAGGAAATTCAGATATGTTACAAGTTTCCCCATAAAATGCGATCGAGAAACGGAAAATAAATTGTATATCGAGACGGTGTGAGGGGATTTTCAGCCCCTCGACCTTTATGTTCATTTTTGAGTATATTAGTATATTTAGCTGATTTATTGTAATATAATATGGTATGAATAAACATTGATTGATTGATTGCCGACCTTAATGCATACCATCGAACTTCAAAACTGGCAATCGTTATTATTTTTCATAACCCAACTTCGGACCTTTGATCCCGACAAAATTCCAATTTGGAAGCTCCTCCCGAATTTCTCCCACATACCGATTTTCGATTTCCCCGGAATCATAGAGCATCGTCACGACTACCTGTCAAACAATGAGAGAGAGCGGACGGAGCTGGCAACGGTCACGTGTCCGTTTTTATTCTGCGTGTCAAACGCCCTCGTAAAGTGGAACGGGGTCAAAGGGTGCACGCATGCAAACGGGAATTGTACCCTTCGGGAACAAAGGCCTTTTCGGAACTTTTTTCGAACGTTCGAAAAAAAGGTCGGCAGTAGGGAAAATGCGGAAATTTCGCGGGGCGATTGGGTCTCTCGTCTATGTCAACGATGACGTGCCGGTTTGGACGATTGGCTGCAGGGTGGTGAAGGTTGACGAAACGACTTGACAATTTTTTTTTAGGTTGATGGACGGTTTGGAAGTGTTTGCAACTGTTTCATAGCTTCGGAATACATGGTGTTCTACAAGCTCTTTGACAAACTATGACTATGACAGATGGTAGATCTATTTTGAACATTTTTTTCCTATGGACATAGGTCCGATTTGTTTTTGTTTAGAAGATAAAAGCATTTGAAAAATTATATTTTTATGTTCAAATCATAATAAATGAAAATTTTGAGACTATAAAAATTGTTCAAAATGTCCACCTTCTCCTTTACCTATCCATTCATTCGGTAAATGTTCATTCAGCCAACTGACTACTTGTCTTCTTCTATGTGGTGGTGCACCATCGTGCTGATACTTTATATTTCTAACAATGTTGAGCTCTAAGTCATCAATGGGGTCAAAAAGGTTGTGCTCCGAAAAATTTATACAAGTCTGCATTCAAACGATCATTTATAACATATTCCTGAGTCGTAAAAGAATGCATTGTTATTCAAAACGTACAGGGTGGTAAGATTTCGATGATTTAGTACTACAACTCCTAAACTATAAAAGATAGAGAAAAAGTAAGATACATGTCATGTTTTCTTTTATCGAGAAACAGAAATTGCTGCAAACCCCAAGTGGCTACAGCGTCTTGTTTCCGAGCTACAGGGCGATTTTGTTAATTGGTCCATTATTATAATTGGCTATATAACTTCCGTATCATGGGATCTACGCTCTTGAAAAAACACATCTTGTAACATATCTGAATTTCCTACCCTGCAATAAAATAAAATGCACCGTTGCCAGACTCCATGGCTTCCAACTTTGCAACGTCTATTGTCGAAACGTGGAACTACGTTAAATGAACTTATTTGATATTATTTCTATGAATGATGAATATTAGTACGACTTCAAGCAATACTTTAGGCAATTCGCATCTTTATAAATAGGAGATTTTAATCATATCGAAGATCCACCAAGAAGTAAACTCGTTCTTCTGTGACCATCGAAGAAATACGATTCTGTGGAAGAAAAACTAACCTCCGAAACGACAACGAATGGAAGGGCCCTCTTTTACTTCACTTTCACTCGGCTGCTGTCTGTTTTCACTTTCATTCTGGTTCACAATAGTGTTCCTTTGAAATGGAGTTCCTCTTCTAGGAATCCGCCATTTTAGTATATTTTAAAGACGCTTCTTTGTTATCTGGTATGTACACTGTCCCCATTTAAATGAATCTGTTTCATTTCACAGGATTTAATCTCATGTAAGCTTATTCTATCTGATTATTGCATTTCTATTGAATATTGTGGAACTCTGTTCTGCTACCAACCAATTTGGAATATTCTTATACCGTTCGTAAGGCCTACTGCACATTTAACTATTCACGCGACATTATGGTATACGCATTGGAGTTGTTGCTTTTAGTATAATATTTCACGTACAGGGGAAACATGGTTTGGAGGTCTAAACTCTAAGGTAAACTGTTCACATCGCCTGTGCCTAAGGAAAACATCCTCCCTAGCATCGTGGAGGAGACTTCTCTCTGAGAGTTCTATAGACGAACATTCTCAGCTAAACAAGTCTTGGTCATTGGCCTTGGTGAGCCGGGCAAGTCCCCTAGGCCGGATTGCTTCGTTCATCAGGTAACAGGAAATATAAGGAGTTTATCGTCACTTCCAAACCAACGCGACTGCTAGGATCTCATGCATAACACTTGGAAGGAAGGATCCTCACACTAGGAACTACAAGGATACTGCTTATGAATTTAATTAATAATCAGGTGACACACTCTATATGCCTATAATCTTTGGATAACTTTGGATGTATTGGATTCTGCTTTTTATCACAATTGTGCCAGTAATAACCTTACCGGAGTATAGGAAGCTCCATATTGTACATATCACCAGTGCTCGTTTTATTAATAATTGTTCTATGGATTGTAAACATATCATCTGTAATGCTAAAAGGATTTTTGCTTTCAAATCCAAGGAGGAATTGGATTTGGATCGTTTTTTATCCCTTCATATGGCTATGGTTCCTCGAACTATGGTGCTGGACGAATAAAGGCTCTTGTTCCATCTTTATGCCCAATCTAGTGTATTATTTATCTATTTTACCTCATTATTTCCCATCCTACATTTCACTAATCTGAGTTATTACGAATCTGAATTACTACGACATAACATAGAGTTCTACCAATCTAGACGATCACATCACAAGCCAAAAGTATAGGTACAAAACCCCCTTTAACGTAGTTCTACCTTCAGCCAGCTCAACAGAGCAGGGCAGGATTCACTTTTTCTCTCCCTTTTTCTTAATGTTCCTAGGATTCACTAACTTCGAATGTTAAAGTTCAAAGAAAAAAAATGTTCAAAAAAAGAACAGCTACCTTCTGTCAAAGTTTCTCATAGAGCTTGTAGAACACCCTGTATAGTCCTGTTGAAATAAAGTTGGCTTTTTTGATGAACACTTCTTGAAATCCTAATTCTTATAGGACACTATATTGAGCTTCTAATGTTCTTCTTCTAATTCTGATCCATCAAGTTCGTCAGTAACAAATGGGCCACTTGAAGCATTGACCTGGGGTCCTTGGAGCTCTCCAGCGCCGTCAAAAAAATTGACAGTAGCTGTCAAAGAAATCGTTCACACTACCGGATGTGCTGCCACGAAATATTGGATTTTTTTTCTCAATAATTGGAATTACAAATGCGCCTTGCAAGACAGGGACAAGTGGCTCGATCCGCATTATTTATAACCACGAAAACAACACGAGAACAACGATGAATAAAGAGGACAAAAAAAGGAGGTAACAAAGAACGGTTATACGAAGCGGGTATAAACTTTCGGCCGCCGTAACTTACATAGTAACCGCCATATTCTCTTCATCGGTTATCGGTCGTAGATTTATGAAAGAAGTTTTCCTTTTATTGGAATTTTATGAGGTTTCTCTAATAGAATACTCCCCAAACATTCATTTAGTTTACGACGTCGACGGGGTAGATTCTACCCCGCCTCGTATACCTACCGATTGATTACGACGAGAGAGAGAGGGTAAAAGTTGAGGGAAGTCGATAGAAATTGGTTTTATCGGGGGTTTTGATGAACTCCGAGGAGAAGATGATCGAGTCTGGAAAGAATATGATGAGAGGGGGACTATAGGGGGCGATCTGTAGTCAATGAAACTGGTCTCAGATGTTGTCGAGTTTCGTGGAAGGTGATTTTATCTTTTTAGGACGGTTGTTCGGATTCACATGAACCTATTTTCGGGATCTACGGTTCGTTTGGTCCATTTTGTCGAAGAAAAACTTGTTCCTGGCCAGTTTGACCATTTTCACAAGAGTTAGTCTAAAATTGTAGTGAATAAGTAATTGGTTTATGTCAACAGCTTCTTTTGGTTTTGCATCATTTTTGTTGTTTTCTTTATTATGAGTTTACCGTTTTATTTCATATTCCAGTATTCCACACTACATTTCATGATACTTGTATGCTTTTCACTGTGTGAAAAAATAAGAAATGTACTCACCTCCTATACAACTTGAAGAGGAAGTTTTGGGATGTGATGTTACAGGTAAATCTTCATCAGAATCAACCAATCTGAAACAAACAAAAATATTTCAAAAGAAGCCAAAGGTTGTGAAAATACCAAGGAGAAAATATTATACATGGTGAGTCTTTGAATTGTACATATATTTTGACTGAAGATTCTTGAGGTCAAAGGAAACCTTTTTTTCATTTTCCATTTTTCCGAATTCGGCTTTGTTAAAAAGATATAGCCATTTGAAAAAAAATTGTGCTAATTACGTCCCTGAAATGATACTGTGGAATTGATTCAAAGTTCATATTTCTCGATTTAAATTGAGTTTATACATTCAGGGAATACTCAAGTACTAACCTTATTGGAATAAAAATGTTACTACTTTCAACAAAAACAGTTAGTTTCATCGGATTATATCTGCAACTAAAAAGCCACATTTATTCCACCAAAATAAGTTCCTTCTTCGATATTTCTGCAAATTAGTTTGTAAACACTAATAACTTGTTCATATTTTCCTCGAAATTCCCAAACAATATCATGAAGAAAGACTTTCATTCAGATTTATTATTAAACAACCTAACCTAATCTAATTTGTATCGATTCTGTGAATTTTTGCACAGATATTTCAAGAAGATGTTGTCAGCTTGCTGATATTTTCATTGAAGTTGAGGATTTTTTACGAAACATAGTGTAAATCACGATAGATTTGTGTACCGTGGTATAAATATCTATGAATTCTGCCGTTTCCATCATAAATCGACTTTGCCGCCAAATTTTACCACGCATGCGTAGAGCGACTTCAATCAATACTTTAGGCAATTCGCATCTTTATAAATAGGAGATTTCAATCATATCGAAGATCCACCAAGAAGTAAACTCGTTCTTCTGTGACCATCGAAGAAATACGATTCTGTGGAAGAAAAATTAACCTCCGAAACGGAAAGCGAAGGGCCCTCTTTTACTTCACTTTCACTCGGCTGCTGTCTGTTTTCACTTTCATTCTGGTTCACAATAGTGTTCCTTTGAAATGGAGTTCCTCTTCTAGGAATCCGCCATTTTAGTATAATCTAAAGACGCTTCTTTGTTATCTGGTATGTACACTGTCCCCATTTAAATAACTCTGTTTCATTTCACAGGATTTAATCTCATGTAAGCTTATTCTATCTGATGATTGCATTCCTATTGAATATTGTGGAACTCTGTTCTGCTACCAACCCATTTGGAATATTCTTGTACTGTTCGTAAGGCCTACTGCACATTTAACTATTCACGCGACATTATGGTATACGCATTGGAGATATTTTCATTGAGGTTGAGGATTTTTTACGAAACATCGCGCATCGTATAAATCACGATACATTTGTGTACCGTGATATAAATATCTATTAGTTCTGCCGTTTCCATCATAAATCGACTTTGCCGCCAAATTTTACCACGCATGCGTAGAGCGAAAAAACGAAATTTTGGTTATCTGAAGGCCAACTATAAACAGTAACAAACCAGAGTCTCTGAACAAACTGTAAACATTATGTGAAGTTCTGAATACATTCAGTGCATTATTGTTCTAATGTAATTATCATGTGAAGTGAATTAATATAATTTCAACCGTGTCGAGTTTATAAAATTCCAAGAGGATGTTGTTTAGATAGAAATCTCGCCACAGATTATCAGGTATCGTTTCATTAATTTCAATTGAATAAGTAGTTTATATCGAGATTCATCATTCATATCAGAATTTTGTATTTCATTCACATTTAACTTTAATATGGACCGGTAACTATGAATTTTCAATAGAAACTGTGCGTATTAAATCCTCCTTGGTGTTGAATTTTATCTCCCACATTTGTGGGATATTATTATGAAAATATCTCGACAAAGTTGATAAATATTGTGACAACATTGTAAACTCGTTTAAAGACCAGAGAAGGAATAATATTCGATGATATTTAATTCAGAGACGCATTCAGATTAGTCTTGAAATTAATGATTTTTACGTGAAATTTCTCCGGGTAAAATTGGAAATAACTCGAAAACGACGCGTTTTATTGAAAAAAATAGGAATACTTTTAGTTTCATGATTGATTCTTTCGAAAATATGAACCGTTCATCTTTTTGAAGTGGTTTTATGGTGTTTTAGCGTGTATTGATGAGTCGATTACCCTGTAACTCTTATACTAGTGAAGATATTGAATAGGTTTCGATTGAGGAATATGCACCATTAATAGAGTAAAAACTCAACCAAAATTCAGTTCATTCGAAATAACGGTTCCGAAGATATAAACAGAAAAATTGTTTTTTTCATGGATTTTTGACACCCTGTATCTCACAAACCAAACCGAATTCTGAAAAATGGTATAGGAAAAAAGTATTTCGTTTTTTGAGAGGAATCAACAGTTAAAATATATGTACAAGTCAAAGACTCACCCTGTATTTGGTGACATAAAAAAATCTCAAGCTGTACAAAGCCTCAGAGAAACATCGAAGCTTAAATTTTCACCGCAACCACAGTCTACAAAACCCCCTCAGATCCCCCCTCTTCCACCCCTTCCTTTCACGCATCGACGCACCCGCAGCTCCCGCTAATTTCACTCCGGTAGACCGCGACAAGTCGCCGCGAAGCCAAATTATAACTTGCTTAATTTTTCCGGTTTGCGATTTCGGCGATTCGACTCTTTCCCGTCGTCAGCCTTTGTCGCAATTTCTGTCGCACCTCGCCGGATGCTGCGAGAAAGCAACATCTGGGGACAAATGAAGAAATAGAGGCGGCCTGGGGATTAGGCGGTCGACGTCTCGCCGCGGCACGTTCCGGAAGTAAACAATGGTCTCGGTTAATTCCGAACATTCGTGACAGGTGTATTGGGCGGAGATAGTTTGACATTAGTCGACGCGGCGGGGCGTGTTCCGGTGTTTTCGAGGCTTTATTCACGAAGAAAGGAAGTATCTCAGCTCTATGGTCCTATTCGATGCTTTATGGTATCAGTGGTTCGTTCACGTTTGAAGTTTGGGATGAAACTCGATATTCTATGATTGAATGGTTTGCACAGAAGTTTTTGAGAAGCCGTGAAAAACCATATGGCAACGCCGTATTTACTATCCAGTGTATAACTGGACTTTCATGAACACATTTAAACATTAATTGGACCAAATTCAAATATTTCTATTTCATTACAAACTGAGAGCTTTTAGTGATTTGAAAATTTGTTTTATCGAAGAAAAATTCTTGATGACTTTGATATTCTAATCTCAATTTATAATCATTAGCTGATTTGATTCTATTTTGAAAAACTTTTTATGGCGATGAAAAATATGATAATCAAAATAAACTTAAACAAACTGTATCAATTTCACTTTCAAAAAAGGTCTTCCTGAGACCCAGTTCCTTCTCAATTTTGCAAACACAAATTCAACTTGATATGCGAAAATTCCGGAGAGAATACGTGAAAGATGACGTTTTTGTTCTGTGGTTAATGAAGAAACTCATAGATCGTTCTTCAAACACCGAACATTCTCCCACATGCATTCTTCATGAAACCTGGCCCCTTCGCCATTTTGCAACAATAAATTGTAATAATATGATCAATGGAAATATAAACTATACTCCATTCACTTTTATTTAATCACATAAGGTCATGGTTTCGTTTTCAAGAATTGGTGCCCCTGATGAAAAGCACAGAACATATGATGAAAAGTCAGTGCGCGCATAGAAAATATCGTTAATGACGAAACGACGTTGCCAGTTTCTTTGTTTACATCAAAGTAAAAGTATCAAAGATATTCCACATTTGGTTAGGTTTACAAATTGTTCGCAGATTTTTGGTATTTAATCGATATTTGCAGGTGAGTTTTTCGTCGAAAATCCAAGATTAACGTATGTTTCAATGTTTTTAGCACCAGTTTGGAGCGTGAGGACGATTTTCAAGACCAGGACGAATGTTTACATTTCGAGGTTGAAGTGGTACACGGGAATTTCGTTGAAAAAGCTGTTATTTGGACGGATATCGCAGTAGATGGATCGGATGGAGCCTCGAGAGGTCGATTAGGATGATATTTTTCAGGTTTTCCAAGAAATTTGGCGATATCTGAGCAGATTTGCAAAAGTTAGGTACCTCACTACTGAGGTGGAACTTAGACCTAATTCTCCTATAAGAAACGCCTTTCAAAGGTCGAGATGGTGAAAAATGTATTCTTTAGATGTTGTTTGAACAAACGCAGCCGAATTTTATATCCCAACATTGATTTTAAGAAAGTTATCAACAAAATAAAATTGACATTCTTCTTGATTCTTGTAATTACCCATCAATTCATCATATATCTTTGGGTTGATTTTTTTTAATGAATTCTTGATTAGAATCAACAATTAATGTCATCAAGTCTTGAACTTTCAGTTCAAGAGGATAATAAACATTAAATCTTCACAAGCATGAATATGAAAATTATGTGAAAGCACTGCAATTTTCTTCCATGGCGAAAAATAATATATTTCAACAGTGATCTCTTGTACTTTTCATGCAAATGACTAGAAAAGGAATCCTTTCTATCAATTCATATAAACGTTAATTATTTTCGTCCATCACATCTTTTACAATTCATTCATTTTCCGAATAAACTCACATTCTGGGAAATACGCTAAGAATGTAGAAAGGGCAACATAGTGTTGACTTGGAACATAAAAATATTTTGAAAAACGTCATAACTTCGATACAGAGTGGAATGTGTCAAATTTCCAAGGCCAGAGTTGTGATTTTATAATTGTGAATGGAGTATACATCATATACATATATATACTTGTTATCCTGAACCAGTGTTGTCATGTAGACGCTAGTTCAGAGCTTCTCATAGAGAAATCTGTGATTGTCTTAGGGATTCATAGAATACTGCTGTGTGACAGCCATAGAGATATTTCCAAGTATTCACAGAATTAATTTAAAATATCCAGCAACTAAATCAATTCGTTATCTATCGTGCTGCCATTTTTGTACACAAATCGTCAACTGAGGTGAATGACAGTGTACTATAGACCAAGAATTTATTCGAATGCCCGAGGTTTCAAAATAATGCTTGTAAATATCGCTATGGTTGCTTCACCAGACTTCTATGCACGTCTATGACATTCACAGAATTCTCTGTGAGAAGCTGTGCTTATATGAAGCTTCGAACTAGCGTCAATAAGACAACACTGGGTCAGGACAACAAGTTCATGTTGGTAACGTTGGGAATGTGATTGCAATTTGGCGAATGAGCCACGTTTCATGAATGCTATCTTGGCAGGTGAATATTCTGTGTTCGAAGCACGATCTATGAAAGTTCAGAGTCTATGATTCAATGGTTCGCGCAGAATTTTCAAGGAGGTGTGAAGAACCATTTGGCAACGCCGTATTTTTCATCCTTTTTGGAGTTCTTTGATAAATGTATCTTAGTAACATCGAAGTATTTCAGCGTTGATTTGATCAAATTCAAATAAATTTTATTGTATTTCAAACTAAGGATTTTGATTTGATGTGAACATTTCGTTTCATTGAAGAAAAATTGATGATTATGACACTCCAATATTTGTTGAAGAAGATTGTTAGAGTCAAAAGTTTATTTATGATGGTACATTTATAGAATGGGGGTGTATTAAGTCTTTTGAATCTAACAAGAAATTAACTCAAACACCCTGTATCAATTTTGAACTTTCACTTTCAAGAAATCCTTTTCCTTCGCCATCTTGCAAATACAATTTCCAACCTAATCAACATCATATGCGAATATTAGGGAATCCAACGACCTGTCAAATATTTTTTTGAGGTTAGCTGGTGGTCAAACAAACCAAATTTAGCTTTGTTCATGTAGACATTAAAACCGTTTATTTGCTTGAAAAATTGTTTTCTGTGGACATTTTTTTGATATTTCTAGTCAATCTTACTCGTAGGAATATCAGACCAGTGAAAATTATTTAAAGTAAGTGCATTTTCAATGAAAAATGCCATAAATGTTTGCCAAAGTTGGATGTGCAAGTCGTTCAAATTATGAGGATTTTCTTGAATATTTTGGAACACTCAGTGTGTGTAACTTGGTGTGTTATACACATATTAAGTGACTTATCAGGAAACAAACGGAAATTGGGTCAGCAGTCATCCAGACTTGACAATATCGAAGATAAGAAACTAAAGTGAATGTGTCTTCGTAGACACTGAAATAAGCAGTATTCAGTTCATGTAAAATGTAAAACTGATGAATATTTAAATTTATATCATATAAAAGGATGAAGAAGTTACAGGGACAGAGCTCTGATTAATATTCCTTCTCCAATACTTTCTCTTCTATCTCTTCGGGCTCCCAATACTGAAAGTTGTAATCATATGATTGAGTGAAATTTTCTTCGTCAGTGATACTTCAGGATACTTTTTGATATTAGAAATCATAAAAACTCACTCGTTCACTCATGAAATGCATATAAAGATAATAAAATTCCTTATATTTACTGCAAGCCAGCGACCTGTCAGAAAATTTATAGGTTATCTGGAGGCAGGGCGCCACGTGGTTTGGATTGCCTAATTCCGGAGAGAATACATGAAAGATGACGTTTTCGTTCTGTGGTCAATGAAGTAATTCAAAACTCTCATAGATTGTCCTCCAAACACCGAATAGTCCCCCCACATGCATTCATAAAACCCGGTTCCTGCACCAATTTGCAAACTTCGCCGATCAATATATCAATTGAAATGAACTGCATCATACTTCTCGCCCTCACCCAGTGTTGTCTTTTGAATGCTAGTTCACGGCTTCTAATGAAGAATTCTGTGATTGTCATAAAAGTACATAGAATACAGTGTTGCAGCAGCCATAGAGATATTTCAAAGCATTCACAGAATTATTTTGAAACATCGAGAAACCAAATGAATTCGTGGTTCATTCTGCTGTGGCATTCTACTTGAACACAATTTTTTACACATATCGTCAACTGAGGTGAATGACAGTGTATTCTAGACTCTAGAGTCTAGAGGAAGAATTTATTCGAATGCCCGTGATTTCATAATAATGCTTGGAAATAATTTTCGCTATGATTACATCACTACAGCATTCTGTGCACCTCTATGACATTCACAGAATTCTCTATAAGAAGCCATGCTTATATCAAGCTCTGCACTAGCGTCAACAAGACAACACTGGGTGAGGACCAGTTCATGTTGATTATGTGGTTGCAATTTGGCGAAGGAGTCAGGTTTCATGAATGCTATCTTGGAAAGTGAATGAATATTCTGTGTTCGAAGCACGATCTATGGAAGGTTCGAATTCCTTCGTCGACCACAGAACAAAAACGTCACTTTTCCCGCATTCTCTCCGGAATATTCATATCGCTCTCGTTTCCGCTCGAAACGACGCGGTCGCATCAACCCCGACGAGGTCGAGCATCCAAAACAATTCCATTAACCTCCCAACTAGAGCGAAAGCGTCTGGTAAACCCTCGCAATCTTCCCCGCATCCTTCCTTAACGAAGTGGGCCATGAGAACACCAAACAACTTCCGAACCTCGGAGTGGCGAGGAGCGTGGGGGAGGGGGGGTTATCGATTGTCTCTTTCTCTTCTTCCTCAAGAGCAATAAACTCTGGCAGGTGCCTCCAAGCCAACTTTTACAGGAAATAACATTTGATTAAGGGAGCGTTTTATATCGGGGGTAAATACGCTTTGGGGACTCGCCTGACTCGACCTTATAATATGGGCAATTTTCTACTTAGCATGCCGCCTAATTTGGCGCAGGTAGGCGGACGGGAGAGTGGGGAAAGGGGGGCAAGCGCATCGTTTCCCATTCTGAGTAAGTACTCGAGTAATTTGGGCTGATTTTTATTACTGGAGGATTGGGCGATTTGGAATTCGGTAAAGAAGCCAGTTATAGAGTCGTCTTCATCACCGAATCACGAAGGGAATCATTTGGCAACGTCGCATGTTAATCTGTGGTTCAATGGGGGCCCAATCTAATCTCGATTTTTCACCGTGAATACTCGGTGGTTTTTAGAATTTTTTAATAGGAGGTTGAATTAATAAAAAATATCATTGACACCTATATTCCATTCACTTTTATTTAATCACAGAGGAGGTCATGGTTTCGTTTTCAGGAGTTAGTGCCCCTGATGAAAAGCACAGAACATATGATGAAAAGTCAGTGCGCGCACACAGAATATCGTTAATGTCAAAACGACGTTGCCAGTTTCTTTGTTTACATCAAAGTAAAAGTATCAAAGATATTCCACATTTTGTTAGGTTTACAAATTGTTCGCAGATTTTTGGTATTTAATCGATATTTGCAGGTGAGTTTTTCGTCGAATATCCAAGATTAACGTATGTTTATTGTTTTTAGCACCAGTTTGGAGCGTGAGGACGATTTTCAAGACCAGGACGAATGTTTACATTTCGAGGTTAAAGGGGTACACGAGAATTTCGTTGAAAAAGCTGTTATTTGGACAGATATCGCAGTAGATGGATCGGATGGAGCCTCGAGAGGTCGATTAGGATGATATTCTTCAGGTTTTCCAAGAAATTCGGCGATATCTGAGCAGATTTGCAAAAGTTAGGTATCTCACTAATGAGGTGGAACTTATAGACCTAATTCTCCTATAAGAAACGCCTTTCAAAGGTCGAGATGGTGAAAAATGTATTCTTTAGATGTTGTTTGATTGAACGCAGCCGAGTTTTATACCCCAACATTGATTTTAAGAAAGTCATCAACAAAATAAAATTGACATTATTCTTGATTCTTGTAATTACCCATCAATTCATTTTATATCTTTGGGTTGAATTTTTTTTAATGAATTCTTGATTAGAATCAACAATTGATGTCGTCAAGTCTTGAACTTTCAGTTCAAGAGGATAATAAACATTAAATCTTCACAAGCATGCATATAAAAATTATGTGAAAGCAATGCAATTCCATAGCGAAAAATAATATATTTCAACAGTGATCTCATGTACTTTTCATTCAAATAACTAGAAAATGAATCCTTTTTATCAATTCATATAAACGTTAATTATTTTCGTCCATCACATCTTTTCCAATTCATTCATTTTCCGAATAAATTCACATTCTGAGAAATACGCTAAGAATGTAGACAGGGCAACATAGTGTTGACTCGGAACAAAAAAATATTCTGAAAAACGTCATAACTTCGATACAGAGTGGAATGTGTCAAATTTCCAAAGCCAGAGTTGTGATATTATAATTGTGAATAGAATATGCCTACGTACATAAACAAGAGAATAATTTTTTGGGACATCCTGTATATTTCACCGTAAATAATATCTTGTAGGAAAAGAAATATTTGACCTTTCGAATTTACGACATTTTGATAAATCAAATAGGATAAGATTAGAAGTAACACGAAAATAGCAAAAAAACATTAGAAACATTTTCATTTCCCAATATGTCAAATTTAGAGAAATTTGAAAAAATGTAGAAGACCCAGGGTGAGTCTTTGACTTGTACATATATTTTAACTGTGGATTCCTCTCATCAAACGAAACACTTTTTTTCTATCCCATTTATCATTTGAGAAACTAAAAGTATTCATATTTTTTTCAATAAAACGCGTCATTTTCGAGTCATTTCCAATTTTACCCGGAGAAATTTGACGAAAAAATCATTAATTTCAAGAATAATCTGAATGCGTCTCTGAATTAAAAATCATCGAATATTATTCCTCCTCTGGTCTCACAATGTTGTCACAATATTCATCAACTTTGTCGAGATATTTTAATAATCAAATCCCCCAAATGTGGGAGATAAAATTGAACACCAAGGAGGATTTAACACGCACAGTTTCTATTGAAAATTCATAGTTACCGGTCCATATTGAAGTTAAATGTGGATGAAATACAAAATTCGGATATGAATGATGAATCTCGACGCAAACTACTTATTAAATTGAAATTAATGAAACGATACCTGATAATCTGTGGCGATGTTTCTATCTGAACAACATCCTCTTGGAATTTTATAAACTCGACACGGTTGAAATTATATTAATTCACTTCACATAATAATTACATTAGAACAATAATTTACTGAATGTATTCAGAACTTCACATAATGTTTACAGTTTGCTCAGAGACTCTGGTTTGTTATTGTTTATAGTTGACATCCAGATAATCAATATTTCGGTTTTCGCTCTACGGATGCGTGGTAAAATTTAGTGACAAAGTCGATTTATGATGGAAACGGCAGAATTCATAGATATTTATACCACGGTACACAAATGTATCGTGATTTATACTATGTTTCGTAAACAATCCTTAACCTCAATGAAAATATCAGCAAGCTGACAACATCATCTTGAAATTTCTGTGCAAAAATTCACAGAATCGATACAAATTAGATTAGGTTAGGTTGTTTAATAATGAATCTGAATGAAAAGTCTTTCTTCCTGATATTGTTTGGGAATTTCGAGGAAAATATGAACAATTCATTAGTGTTTACAAACTAATCTGCAGAAAAATCGAAGAAGGAACTTATTTTGGTGGAATAAATGTGGCTTTTTAGTTGCAGATATTATCCGATGAAACTAACTGTTTTTGTTGAAATTTTCGTGTTTGCAACATTTTTATTTCGATAAGGTTAGTACTTGAGTATTCCCTAAATGTATAAACTCAATTTCTATCGAGAAATATGAACTTTGAATCAATTCCACAGTATCATTTCAGGGACGTAATTAGCACAATTTTTTCTTCAAATGGCTATATCTTTTTAACAAAGCCGAATTCGGAAAAATGGAAAATGAAAAAAAGGTTTCTTTTGACCTAAAGAATCTTCAGTTAAAATATATGTACAAGTCAAAGACTCACCCTGTATACTGAAAAGGCCCACGAATCGAGAACCTCTTTCTTTTCAAATCGCCATAAACATCAGAAAGCGAATAATCACGAAAAGAATCAGACACAATCCCCTTCTGAAAAAGTACACCCTTATTTTCTTCAACAGAGCTGCTCACCATCCTCGATTCTCGTCAGAGAAAAAGAAACCGGTTATTCCGGTCCCTAATTCACCTCTCTCTGTGATCCTAATGAAAACACATCCGTCAAAAAGACCTTCTAGGATTCCCGAATTCATATCGAATCGCAAAGCAATTTCCGTCGCTCGGTAACAGAAATGAAAACGCGAGTCTGCCGGATAATTTCCTCTCTCTCCCAACGCCGCGGCGTAGTTTCGGTCGAAAATAATCCGAAAAGACTGAGGCGGCGGTTTCGTTCTTCAAACAGATCGAGATTCGAAAGTCTGTGTCTTCGACGGGAGAAGGTTTCTGTAATCTGACGTTCCCGGTTTATCCGCGTCTTCTGTGTGTGTATTTGGTTGCGGGTTCTGTGGTTCGCTTGTTTGCGGGTTACGGAGGTTATTAGAAATTTCCGGGAAGGAGAGTAACGTTTTTCGAGTGTATGTATGTTAAATAATAAAACACTTCAGGGTGGAAAACGTGTTGTTTATTCACAGTTTATCAGTGGGCTTTATTCGTACAGATTAATACAATGTACACTCCGTCAGGGAACACAAAAATGGCAGGTTATGTTATTACTTGCTAGGAGCATAGAATAACTGGAGAGAAGGCTCCCCTACGAAAATGAACTGCCAAAAACGTCCGAACTTGTCAGTTCGCCGCAAGGTCACGAGATGGCGACAACGTCGTTCGTTCCTACAACATGGCTATCCTTAATAAAATTATCTTTAATGGTTATTAGTTGTTATCACTTATTAGGTCCCATTTATTACTATATCATAATATATATTCTTTTGAAAGAAAGCAATACATACTTTTTTTCGTAAATCCGACAATATAATGCATATAGCACGTGTAAAGAAATGGCTACAAGGATCAGATTGAATATAGGAAGAAAAATCTGTTTCCCGCTCCGGATCTAAGTGTTAGTAGAGGGAATGTAAACGGGGTACCATACAATTCTGCGTATAATACACGAGAACAGATAAAACCTCAGTCTTCCCGTATAATAATAATAATACTTACCTAAATGTTCGCTTTTTCCGATAAGGATATCTAGGAGCATAGAATTCTATGCTCCTAGAGGATATTGGGCGCGTTCATCCGACTAAGCAGCTACCGCTACCGCTCCTTCAAACGTCAAAACCATATGATTTTTTCGATTCGTTGTGTCAAAATTACTAACTAATTTGACACAACGGATCGAAAAAATCATATGGTTTTGACGTTTGAAGGAGCGGTAGCGGTAGCTGCTCAGTCGGATGAACGCGCCCATTGTTTTGACAAATTTATTACCGATCACAGACTTCCCATAAAATTGCGCATAAAAAGTTGATTAGAATAAAGCGATGATATGTCATCAATATTGTCTATGTTATGATTTATGGCCATTTTCAATTAAAAAGAAGCATAAATGTATCAATAACAATGACAACCACATTATATTCTTTGCAATTGTAGCTCCATAGAACAAAATGTCTGACATGTTACTGAATAAAGGATCTCAGCGTTATCTATCGGGCGTCACACGAAACTCTAACCTCCGCCGTTATTGGCAGTTCAAAATGATCTGTCGAGCGTATGAAGCCTTCCCTCCAGTTATTCTATGCTCCTAGGTATGTATGTTGAATAATTATACACTTCAGGGTGGATAACGTGTTGTTTATTGACAGTTTATCAGTGGGCTTTATTCGTACAGATTGATACAATGTACACTCCGTCAGGGAATACAAAAATGGCAGGTTATGTTATTACTTGCTTTGACCTTGCTTGCGTCTGGTTAGAGCGCATGGTACTGAGAGAGAGAGAGACATTCACTAGGATCATCGAAAAGCACATCGATTCAGATCACAGAGTATTTGTACATTAGGCCTACGCTACAGATTCGGTAGATATCATAGAAATCATAATATATATACTTACTCTAGAATGCTAAATCAATTGGATCGAAGTGTTGTAAAAATTTCAGTGTGGTCCACAATGCGCATACGTGCCATCAGGTTGTTTCTGAACAGGGTCGGCTTCAATAAAATTTTATGCTGTTATTGTTGCAGTTGGATTTAATCAATTCATAATTAGTATTCGACACTTACTAGTTGTTTTGAACATATTGATAATTTTCAACAGCTATTTGAATGGTAAATTTGGAATCATCAGCGACTGGAAGATAAGCTGAAAATCTTTCATTATTCCAAAACCTCTTCAGGCGTTGAAAAAACCCGGTTTCGGTATTAAAATTAATTCAAGGATCAAGGAAGACAAATTCTGGTTCACAAACAACGAATCTTTTGGTAAAGTACAGAAAAAAATCAAATGAGCAAAATATACTAATATATCCCTTCAGGACAGTTCTATTCTTCGGTGTTCCTGAAAACAGTGGAAACATGAAAATGTATTGTACAATGCGTTACTCTGCATCGTTTCATGAGTTCTGATACCTACATTCATTCTTCAAGTCATTTGTCTTTTTGAGTTCCGAGTATATTCCAAAATCAATCTGTTATCTTATCTGAATGAAACTGCAAAGTTTTACTTCAATATTTTCGAGTTCGAATTATCCATTAAAAGATGGTTTACTCACAAGATTTCATGATTTTTCATGATGAATTGCGTTCTTTTTCTATATAAAGAACCAATCTCATGGTGCGAGTGGATAGATATGTGTCAATCGAATGAAAAGCAAAGCGTAAATCATAAATTTCTAACAGTTTATATGAATGAAAAGGTGCACATAGTTTACATACTCAAGTGGGAAATGAGCGGGTCAAGACAAGGACACCACAACACTATACAGTTCATTGTTTATCGGATACGAAAAAATCCAAATCGAACACAACACACAACAAAAGCAAAATGCACACGAAGAATATCAAACACGAAAATAATAGTTACGCACCAGTAAACTAGTTTGTCTATGCAGTAAACTAAACTGTGGCTGCAGACTGATACTGAACACGGTCCTGCCTAGATTTTCACTAAGGTAATTTCAAAGTCATTTGCCATGAGACAGAAAAAGCGGTGTTGCGTGGTCTATATCTATTTAGTGAAACCTACTACATTATTGCTCTAATTTTCTCACCAATTCCACAAATATTGCAATTCACTTATGATATTAATGTCTCTAATAGTCTTAGGAAGTCGCGCATGAGCTATAAAATAAGTCTGTTACTCAATGGAATATTTTTATTGTTTAATAATATTGACTTAAAATAGAACCGACAAAACATTTAGGGACTTGGCATCGTTCTACGTGAAATTTCCTAATGGTGAGCATGCGCACATTGTGAATCAGTTGCCTATGCGGCACGTTTTTCGCTGCGGAACTAGAAGGAATTAGCATTCTAGAGTAAGTATATATATTATGATTTCTATGGTAGATATGGCCTCAGCATATTATTATATCAATTCATAAAGGGGTACAAAATTCAAATTGCTTACATGTATGTGAAGATCGTTTTTACGCTGTACATCCTGAACGACTCGATGGATTTTAACGTGTGAGGTGTCATTGGATTCGAATCAGTTGAGAGAGTGACATATGTTATGTCTTTTCTTTTAAGAATTTTGATTGAGTGAGAAAATATAGGTAATGTGATTGGAGCCGAGGAAACTCCTTAAAATGGATTCTCGTATATTTCCGAGAAGAAATTCGTTATTTGGACTACATTCAAGACTCTCTGAATGAATTCGAGATATCAAGGTAGTCGGCAGATAAAAATGATATCTCCAGGATTAATACGTCCAATTTTTAATATACGGAATTCCTGGAAAGGCAATTTCCCCTCGTCCCCCCTCGGTACGACGTCTCCGCCGACACCGGGGACGAATCGCGAAATACAAACATTAAATTTTTCGCCATTCGCGTATCGTTAAAAAATTCATTAATTTCTATTTCGCGAGTCCCTCGTCCGATTCGCAGGGACGGGGGGTTCGCGGGGGTAGTCCTCCCCGTCGTTTCTCTCCTCCCAAATCCCTGCTTGGCTTGTCTCGGCACGATCCGCTAATGCCCCGGACGGGAGCCGTGCGCTAAGTGCAATTTCGGACCGTATCATGATGTAGTTCCGGCCCTTCATTTCAATTTTATGAAAGCGGAATTTTCGCCGATCCGACCGGGAGAAAGGGGAGGTGGAGAGGGGGAAAGGGGGAGAGAGGTTCGTTCCGTGCGGATGAATCGGCGAAAAAGGTGATAAATCGAGCGGAGATTCGATGTTGTTTCTTTCGTTTAAGGATGGGAAAGGTCATTCTGGCTCTCGCCAGAATCCGGGTCACATCGAAACTGATCACATCCACCGCGTGAGTGCTCCTAGCTCAGTGGTAAGGGCGTTGTCTCGGACACGGAAAGTCCGAGTTCAATCCCGGGGCTAGGACAGAATTTTTCAGGTCAAAAATTAACATTGCTGTGTCTAAGGTGGCGTAAGGATACAGTAGCAAATTCATGCTGCTCAACAGAGCTGTTACCACCACGCACTTCACAGCTCGCATTCCAGTTCCAGAGATCTAATGAAATCCAATATCTGGGGAGATTTCAACAAGGCTAGTTCTTGACTCATGTCCAAAGGATTTCGCTCCACAAAGTTGATGAACTCCATATTTTTGATTTATCTTCTGAGTATGCCAGCAAAACAGGTTCACTGAAGTTCCCTTCCACATTTTTCAATTTACACCAGGCCAGGAAATTGTTATATTCAATATCGTACTGCTAAACAGATTTTTTAGTTAGGAGTTCTAGATTTGCTCTTCTTGCAGACTCTTCAATATCCACAGGAACAACCAAATCGTCACTTTTATTAATAATTGGACTCTTTCAAGCAGTTAAAAACTCAAGACGAAAATGGGACAGGAACGAAATTCAAATGACAGCGTCTTTTCTCATTTGTTAGTAATCATAACGTTGACAACGTTTGCCATTCACAACAACCTTTTGATTATTTGAATATTAAAATGCATTTTGAAGTTTATTGTCATTGCAAATTCGTCCATTTCATTATCAAAATAGGGCAGTTGTACAAAAAACATTGTATGGTATTTGTGTTAAAAGTGATTTAATTTTGTTCGTGAAATTGTTCAATTCGCTCCGCTCATTTCACCAACTTTTTCACTCACAAAATGAAACGTCACTTTTAACACTCATATCATTAATAACTATTTTATACCGTTAAAGATTCAATTCAATGACAAAATCATCATCAGCAACAGAAGTTCTCAAGATTACTTACTACATACTGTCTTTTATTTACCGTTTTATAAAGGTCTTGTTATACAGGGTTATTATTATTATTAACATAGGTTACGGAGTTTTATTTCATCAGTAAATTTCCTACGCAACTTTTGTCACCGGATTTTCCAAGCGCGCAATTTTTATACCCGGAGTTTTTCCAAGCCAGCATTTTCTCTCCGGACTTTTTCCAAGGGCGCAATTTTTGTCCCCGGACTTTTTCCAAGCGCTCAATTTTTGTCCCCGGACTTTTTCCAACCGCGAATTTTTTTCCCCGGACTTTTTCCAAGGGCGCAATTTTTGTCCCCGGACTTTTTCCAAGCGCTCAATTTTTGTCCCCGGACTTTTTCCAAGCGCTCAATTTTTGTCCCCGGACTTTTTCCAACCGCGAATTTTTTTCCCCGGACTTTTTCCAACCGCGAATTTTTTTCCCCGGACTTTTTCCAAGGGCGCAATTTTTGTCCCCGGACTTTTTCCAAGCGCTCAATTTTTGTCCCCGGACTTTTTCCAAGCGCTCAATTTTTGTCCCCGGACTTTTTCCAACCGCGAATTTTTTTCCCCGGACTTTTTCCAACCGCGAATTTTTTTCCCCGGACTTTTTCCAAGGGCGCAATTTTTGTCCCCGGACTTTTTCCAAGCGCTCAATTTTTGTCCCCGGACTTTTTCCAAGCGCTCAATTTTTGTCCCCGGACTTTTTCCAACCGCGAATTTTTTTCCCCGGACTTTTTCCAACCGCGAATTTTTTTCCCCGGACTTTTTCCAAGGGCGCAATTTTTGTCCCCGGACTTTTTCCAAGCGCTCAATTTTTGTCCCCGGACTTTTTCCAAGGGCGCAATTTTTGTCCCCGGAGTTTTCCCAAGCGCGTAATTTTTGTCCCCGGACTTTTTCCTCTGATAACCATAAACAGGTAATAGCAAGTCAATCTTGAGAGATAAATATATGCTATCGCGGACTTTTTTGTAGAACTATTTGAGAGGTACATTTCCGTCATACATTGTATCCACGTAAGTCTTACGGTTTTTGCAGCGCACGTGAAAATAGCTGATTATGGCTGTTTTTTTTTGTAATTATTGAGGTTATAGTAGGTATCCCTGATTTTTTCGGGTGAAAAGTGTAGCCTATGTCACTCAGGGATAATGTAGCTTTCTTAGGGTGAAAGAATTTCTGAAATCGGTCCAGCAGTTTTTGAGCCTATTCGTATCAAACAAACAAAAATACAAATCTTTCCTCTTTAAAATATTAGTATAGAAATAGGGCAGTTGTACAAAAAACATTGTATGGTATTTGTGTTGAAAGTGATTCAATTTTGTTCGTGAAATTGTTCAATTCGCTTCGCTCATTTCACAAACTTTTTCACTCACAAAATAAAACGTCACTTTTAATACTCATATCTTAAATAACTATTTCTTCCCATATAGTTATAGTTATAGTAATAGTGAAAAGGGGTTACAGTCCACTGCGACCTTAAGGTCTATTATGCCCCCTGACAGAGCTGTCATCATCGCGCCTCCTACAGCTCGCCCTTCAGTTCCAGAGATTCTTCCCATATTTTGGGTAGTACTATTTCGAATTTAGACTTAGAGTCTGCTCCACTTATGGTGCATTTTTCCCAATTAACACATCTTAAATTTTTGTATCCAATTTACAGTCAAACGCAATCCAAAATTCCTAAAAAATACAATAGTACTGTTCGAAAAAGATGTACATTTGAGGACTTCAGGGGAAAACTCACTTTCAAAGCGGTAACGTCGTAACGGAAAGACATTTGACAATCGGATAAACTTGGATTATTAGCAACTCTACCACGGACGGGGAAATAATTATGGAATTTTAACGTTAATGTATAGGTTCAATATTTTCATCGATGGATTTGAATCGAACAGGTATATTCAGAGGATATGTTCGGAAGAATATCAACGAATTATCAATGTTCAATGATAATTGAAAAACAATGGAGAAGGAATTGCTTTTCAACTAGAATTATAAACCAACAAAACTATCGCTATTGTTACCAAATATCGTTCATTTCAAAATGTTGATTCCAATGGAGTAATTCCTACAATTATCAACTTATTTTCAATCTAAAAATAACACCTTTTGATTGTTTAAAATCATATTGAAAATTCTTATCCAGGCAACTTCTCCTTACATGGTAAGCTTATTCACGATTACATGCAATAGCAGAAATCTCAAATTTTGTAACTGTCAAACATCTCGCGAGAAGGACTGCAATTTCATAGCCCTCCACTGGTTGCGCCAGGGGTTTTATTGCTCACTTCCCAGAATGACATCGAAACCTTCTGCATTGACTTAAAGCTACCGCAGCTATTATCAACAGTAGTAGTATAGCAACAGGAGTTCTGGCTCAATTTGAATATTAAAATGTTAAAAATTGTAATTGGAACCTTATTAGCTTTAGGAATTTCGGGAATTGGTATGAAGCTAGCTTCATACATATTGAAATGTCTTATCCAGGCATCTTTTCCTCACATGGTAAGCTTATTTCACGATTACCAGCTATAGCAGAAATCTCAAATTTTGTAACTGTCAAACATCTCGCGAGAAGGATTGCAATTCCATAGCCCTCCAATGGGTGCGCCAGGGGTTTTACTGCTTACTTCCCAGAATGACATCGAAACCTTCTGCATTGACTTAAAGCAACCGCAGCTATTATCAACAGTAGTAGTATAGCAACAGGAGTTCTGGCTCAATTTGAATATTAAAATATTAGAAATTGTAATTTGAATCTTATTAGCTTTAGGAATTTCGGGAATTGGTATGAAGCTAGCTTCAAACATATTGAAATGTCTTATCCAGGCATCTTTTCTTTACATGGTAAGCTTATTTCACGATTACCAGCTATAGCAGAAATCTAAAATTTCATAACTGTCAAACATCTCGCGAGAAGGACTGCAATTCCATAGCCCTCCACTGGGTGCGCCAGGGGTTTTAATGCTTACTTCCCAGAATGACATCGAAACCTTCTGCATTGACTTAAACACTTAAAGCAACCGCAGCTATTATCAACAGTAGTAGTATAGCAACAGGAGTTCTGGCTCAATTTGAATATTAAAATATTAGAAATTGTAATTTGAATCTTATTAGCTTTAGGAATTTCGGGAATTGGTATGAAGCTAGCTTCATACATATTGAAATGTCTTATCCAGGCATCTTTTCCTCACATGGTAAGCTTATTTCACGATTACCAGCTATAGCAGAAATCTCAAATTTTGTAACTGTCAAACATCTCGCGAGAAGGATTGCAATTCCATAGCCCTCCAATGGGTGCGCCAGGGGTTTTACTGCTTACTTCCCAGAATGACATCGAAACCTTCTGCATTGACTTAAAGCAACCGCAGCTATTATCAACAGTAGTAGTATAGCAACAGGAGTTCTGGCTCAATTTGAATATTAAAATATTAGAAATTGTAATTTGAATCTTATTAGCTTTAGGAATTTCGGGAATTGGTATGAAGCTAGCTTAAACATATTGAAATGTCTTATCCAGGCATCTTTTCTTTACATGGTAAGCTTATTTCACGATTACCAGCTATAGCAGAAATCTAAAATTTCATAACTGTCAAACATCTCGCGAGAAGGACTGCAATTCCATAGCCCTCCACTGGGTGCGCCAGGGGTTTTAATGCTTACTTCCCAGAATGACATCGAAACCTTCTGCATTGACTTAAAGCTACCGCAGCTATTATCAACAGTAGTAGTATAGCAACAGGAGTTCTGGCACAATTTGAATATTAAAATGTTAAAAATTGTAATTTGAACATTATTAGCTTTAGGAATTTCGGGAATTGGTATGAAGCTACCAATTCCCGAAATTCCTTAAGCTAATAAGGTTCAAATTACAATTTTCGATATTTGAATATTCAAATTGAGCCAGAACTCCTGTTGCTATACACTAACAGTTCCCTAAAGGTGTTAGAACTTCGCAGATCCCATTGTAACTGGCGCCCGAGCAGGTGGCTGTATCCGTCTTGAAATTACATTATCGTCTAAGCATACTTCAATTGAGGTCACTTTGTCGCCAGAAAAGTTCAGAAATTATCCCTCTCTGAGTATATTTCAACCTTACACCAAACTTAACAGCGACAATTCTTTGGAGTTATACTGGAAAAAGACCTTTTCACATTGAAAAGGCTGTATACGATCGATTGCATACAGAAAATTCACTCGTTCCACATTCACCGAAACCCATTTTCACCCCTAATAGAAAGGTTAACAAACCGGAAACCATTACCCAAACTTTCGAATCTTACTGGCGTCACTCGAATCGGGTGTCAAAATCGCAGCTTTTCCGGAAAATTAAATTTTCGACGAGTAGAGCGAACACAACGAATAAATCAGACGACGAGTAGGAGGACGAAAAAGAAAACGGGAAACTAGCTCCTATTTCAGAACCTCCGTCTCCCTTTTCCGCCTCGGAACGAGAAACATATTTGCATTCCCTCGGCGAGCGAAATTATAATAAGTTCCGGGGGGATCCTTCATATGTCGCGCCGTTCCGAAAAAGAGGAATCTCCGACTGTAATTTGCATCCTTTCGTGATCTGCTTGGGATTCATGAAGGGTGTTTTGTATCCGCGTCTGGTGATCTGGAACGGACGTATCGATGGCTCTTGAAACATGGATACAATATTACTTTTCGGCTCATTAATAACTTTTCGGAACCGAGCAACCGAGTCGACGCATAACGAAAAAACGGCATGCGTGTAGCCACCAAATTCAACATACGTTTTTCTTGAAATTCAATTATGTACTTTCAACCCCATTTCAGTGGCAACCTGTCTCTTTGATAACCACGTGTTGAGGAAAGTATCTCTCCATCTTTCTTCGAACTGAAGTGGAGATAAGAGCGTTAAGGTCGGCGTTTAAAGCGAGTAGGAAAGCTCAGTCGATAGAGGCGCCACCGTCCATTTAATGGAATATCTCCATAGAACATGCACCATCACTATCAAGTTCTATGAATATCTCTCTGATTATGAATGAAATGTACAATGGCGCTCTCTCTCCGTAAATCGCCGAACTATGAAATAAGTCAATTTGTGGATAAAGCAGGAATTTTTTTCCGCCAAAATTTGAATTTTGCCATTCCCTGCCAATTCCGTATTTCAAGTCGTTTTTCTGAACGAAATTATCAGTAGATTCCCTTTTAATCGGAAGTTGAATTATTTTCATGGGTCTTTCTGTTGAAATAAAACAGAAGCATGAGTTGGCCCATTTTCTTCTATTTTTGAAAGAAAAAAAATTAACTTTTGGAATGAAATCAACTAAAATTATTTCATCAAGAACTCCAATCCTTTCTGAGTCTACCCACAAAATTTCAGTTTTCAAAGTGAAACCATTTTCAAATGCAACTTGAAATAAAAACACACTACTTTGAACGCCCACCTTAATTAATAAATGTAACACGAATTTCTTTAGTACAATAGCCTCAAGCATGAAATAGCACAATCAACTATAGTCCATCCAAGAATTATTGACATCTCGGGGGGCTTTGGAAAATCGAAATTAGGTTGGTAATGCCCGTTCAGTGATATTTTGAATTGTAGAATTCAGGTTGGTGTTGGAAATAACACTGGCATTTTGTTCTGTCATTAATGTTTCGAATAAATTTGGCAAATAATTGAGCAAGTGAAATAAATAGCTTTAGAATGAGACTCTTGAAGAGTGTACAGCTTATAATTGAAAAGGCTTTCCATAGCACATATAAAAAGAAATAATAGAAGATTAGTCGAAAGATATGGGATGATGCTGACATAAAATCTTTCATTATGAACATGATGAGGTCTGCCCAGATGAGGAAATAACAGTCGTGGTTGTTGAAACAACAGTAGGAATATTTACATTTCATTTTTTACACCTTCATTGTTCACAAATATTGAAAGTTACAATGTCATATAAAATTCTTCATATTATATTAAATAAATCCATGCGTTAAGATTTGTTTCTGTCTTGATGTCTATATTACAATTTTTCCAATCCATTCAGTTTGCAGGTAATCGTATGTGATAATTGGAAACATTTTCATGTTCAGTTTGCCGTACTTTGAAAAAATACAAAGATATTCTACATATCTTTGAAAAAACATCATTGAATTTTCAGGTTATATCTATATTTTTTTATTGCTATGATGAAAGCACAGAAAACTTTTAGTTACTTTTTTGTAACTAGAAATAAAGCTGCGACTGGACTTCCAAGGCCTGCTCTGATGTCAATAATTCTTGGATGGACTATATATTCTTTGATTTACCCCCTTAGTTTTCGTGGATCAATGGGTCAAAATCAATCAAGAAGTCTACCGCTGCGACATCCTCGAGGCCGTAGTACTTCCGTGGGCCAAGCACAGCGTTGCCAACCGTACGGTAATTACCGTACATGTACGGTAAATTGATTCCAAATACGGTATACGGTCCAAATGGGCTACCGTACGCCGAAATACGGTAATTTCATTTGCATTTTCTCTAATGCATCTCAACAAATTCTATTCAAAACAAACGCTCAAACCTCAAAATTTTAAGGTCGTCGATCTCAAACGAGTAGGAAAGCTAGTCCGATAGAGGCGCCACCGTGCATTTCATGGAATATTCCATTGAATGGTCTCCTTTATGAATGAAATGTACAATGGCGCTCTCTATCCGAGAATCGCTAAACTATGAAATTAGTGAATATGTAGGTAAAGCAAGAACTATTTCTGGCTATATATTTGAATTTGGCCATTCTCTGCCGTATTGCAAGTTGATTTTCTGAACGAAATTATCCGTAGATTCACTTTCAATCGGAAGTTGTAGAATAAATATACCTTATCATCATTAGATGTATCCTCTTATATCAATTCTATTTAGGACTTAGTTGTAACACAACCCCCGTCAAAGAACTCTATAGAAGGTTGTGGTTGAATATTGACAAGTTTAAATTACTTAGAATATAAAATAATTTGATATTGTTAATTTATATTCTAAGTTAAATTACAATTTGTAGGTTACGTATGGCCATAGAATAGAAAGAATTGTTTATCTCCGTCTCCATGTAGTTGTGTGGTACAGTGTACGGTAAAAAATTCCCAAATACGGTAATTTTTCGTCCCTGATACGGTAATCTCAAGATTTTGGGTTGGCAACGCTGGCCAAGCAGCACATCGGCGATACGCATTGGACCTTTCAACAGGACTCCGCTCCGGCTCACAGAGCGAAAATGACGAAGAATGGTGTAAGACCCATTTTCCTTGTTTCATCTCATCTGCAGAATGGCCGCCCTACTCACCGGATCTCAACCCAATGGACTACAGCGTGTGGTCGATTTTGGAGCACAGGGCTAAAAAACACAAAAATTTGGAGTCGCTGAAGCAATCTCTGCGCCGGGAATGGAACCGATTAACGCCCGAGGAGCTGCGGCCCATTGCCGAAAATTTCAAGAAGCGTCTGAAGCTGTGTATCGCCGCCAAAGGAAGCCACTTCGAAACGGCTCAAATAAGTATATTATTAACAAATGTTCAAGATATTATTTGTTGTTCTTTTGTTCAATTTCTTCTGTTTAATAAAGTTAAATGAAAAAGAGTTTGTCCGAGGTTTTTCTTGTCACACTGTATAGTCTGAGTATGGAACCGTTTATTATCGCAGCATCAGTTTTCATTGATCTTATCAACTTATTTGAACTTGTGGTCAACTCTTCTTCTTGAAGTCTTGAATCATGTCAACTTTTCCAACGAAAAGCAGCCGTCTCTTCCTCCATTCCCAACGCGGGATGCAGAATCCTTAAGTTATACGCGAAAAAGTCGAAGGAAAACGTACAACCGGCATGTTATTCCTGATCCCTTTTTCTCGTACTCCTTCCTCAGGTCGCAACATATCGAATAATACCTACCTGTCGTCGTCTCCGGAACGATACGTCGTCGTGAATATTTTGCATGCCGCCCCCGCGCCTCGTACGCATTCTTAACGACAGATGGATCGGAAAATCGGATTAGAAGAGAACGGCGGAAGCAAATTGGCGGATGTGCATCGGAAAACTCGAGGCGGGCGGAAAACTCCTCGCGGAATGTTGGAAATCCGGGTTAGTCATTTCCTCCGCGATATTTGTTGTTGTTGTATATATCTAAAGGAGCATCAGGTATTATTGCGTACTTTGCCGATCGGAAAGTTGACGGATGTCGTCGTTAAATCGGGATTATTAGGGGGCTCGATGTTGATGCGGATCGGCGTTTTTCGAATGGGCGTATCTCAGAAGATTCTGTATGAATTAAACCGTATTTTAAGCCGAAGACATTGGTTACGGCCTAAAATACAGGTGAATATCGGCCGAAATTCAAGAGGTTATTCCCTGGACTATTCTAAGTATATTTTATTCCTTGATTATTCACGAAAAAGCCCTTTGTTGTGAAGATATAAGTCAAAAACATTCGAGGTAAGAATTACAAATTTCCTGCATTCTATGCTCCTTTCCTTTCTATGGTACAACCCACGCCTCCGAGGTAGATAGTTCTGTACGCCATTACTCTATTTTTTTGATTTACTTTTAACCTTTACCCTATTCATTTTAATGAAGTATGCCGGTTGGCCAAGATTTAGGTTTATCAAGTTTTTTACTTAAAACTGACGCAGGTTGGCACTCGTGAAATGTCAAATGATTTCTATTTACTTTTTTTCAACATTGTAAAAGGTGTTAACTGTGTTATATGTTTTGTAGTACTACTACATTTTCATGCTGGAGTATTTCAAGTTGTGCAAAAAGGTATATAAATGTTGAGAAATGTTACATGTATTTTGTAGTAATGAATTGTTATTAGTTGAAAATCTGTTTCGTCCTATACTGGTTGAGTCTTCGACTTGTACCTGTGGATCCTTGAGGCCAAAAGGAACATTTTTTTCATTTTCCATTTTTTCCGAATTCGGTTCTGTTTAAAAGATATAGCCATTTGAAGAAAAATTGGGCCAAATACGTCCCTGATTAGATTCTCTGGAATTGATGCGCAAAGTTCATATTTCTCGATTGAAATTGAGTTGATACATTTAGCAAATAGGTACCCAAGTACTAACCTCATTTGAATAAGAATGTTATAAACACGATATTTCCTAACAAAATCACTTAGTTTTGTGCGATTAATTCTGCAATTGATAAGTCATATTTCTCCCACCATGACTTGTTCATATTTCCTCCATATCCAAAGAATATCTCATGAAAATTGTTTTTTCACTTACTTAACCTAACTCCATTAACCTGGGTCATAAGTTTCTAGGTCAATGAAAAACCTATCCCATCTTCTGTGATATTTCACAAAGCTTTTGAGATAACGACGCCAGAATATTGATTTTCTCTTAAAACAAACACTCAAACCAATGTGATGTGAATGGCGTAAAATGCCCTAATCATTTCTAGTGCTATGTTGTTATAAAAGGGAAAAATGATTCTTTTGGGAGATTTTTCTTCGATCTCGTGATGATTATGTGAAGACTTTCAGTGAATTAATGTAAAAATAATAATCTAGGGTCGAGTTTATAAAATTCCAAGAAAATATTTAGATAGAAACATCGCCACAGAATATCATTTTATTTTTCACAAGCAGGCCGTCCCAGCTTCGCCCGGGTAGAAATTTATTTCACGCGGCGTTTTGATCTCCAACACTTCAACCTGCCATATCTTTTGATGTACTCGTCGTAATTGTATGATGTGAAGGGTAATTTCGTTCTAAATTAAATACTGGGGATAAATAACTTATTAGGTTGTATGACGATCAATACCCAATTCATAAAAACACACTCCCAAATACATAGTGCATAATTTTGGAAAACATCTGATTACTGTAAACAGGTAATAGCAAGTCAATCTTGAGAGATCGATAAATGCTATCGCGGACTTTTTTGTGGAACTATTTAAGAGGTACATTTCCGTCATACATTGTATTCACGTAAGTCTTACGGTTTTTGCAGCGCACGTGAAAATAGCTGATTATGGCTGATTTTTTTGTAATTATTGAAGTTATAGTAGGAATCCTAAATTTTTTCGGGTGAAAAGTAGCCTATGTAGTTTTTGAGCCTATTCGTATCGAACACACAAAAATACAAATATTTCCTCTTTATAATATTAAATATAGATTAATTTCAATTCAATACGTTATTTGTATCGACATTCATCATTAATATCCGAATTTTAGTCTTGACAAAGTTGATAAACATTCTGACCACATTGTTAATTTGTATAAAGAACAGAGAATTCAGAAAGACTGTTGCACTTGTGTTAGATCGGCCTGAATCATCCCAAGGGCCATTTTGTCATCGTCATCGGTTAAAACTCGACTTGGCATGGTGAAAATTCGACTTTCTAATTGTCTAAAATCGTTTGATCTCATCGAGACAGAGAGAATCAGTACTAGTGCTCTGATACCCGATTTTCAAACTTTTCCTTTAGGAAACGAGATACTCCTTCGGCGCGAATTCCGACCGATTTTCGGCATGGCCCGAGATCGGCGCTGGACCAACGCCGTATTGATTAATTGCCGGCCAGATGGCGGCGTCGAAAACCTGCGGGAACGACGACGTCGACGACGACTGACGCTCCTTCATCGGAATGGCGTGCCTCTCCATCATCCCGTCCTGTCGATATTAAACACGTCAGAAACGGTTAACGGCGGCGTCGCTCGCATCTTTCGGACGTCGCAACGCCGTTCTGGGAAATACATCCGGATCCATCTATAGCGACGCTTTGTGTGCACCTTGGGCTTAGAAGGTCTCCGGTGGATTCCTTTCGATTACTTCGACTGCGATAAAAATTTCGAGAATGACGAACTGACGCTCAGGACTCATCGACCGAATACGATAGATACGTTTCCTAATTTGTCGCCTCGTTTCGATATCAGTTTATGAAGAAGACGTACGAGGATGTATTGATATCTAGTCAGCCAAGACCAGTTCCATGCATTAATAAAATATTGCGATACCATATCAACGAACAATAACTTATTGAAAGTGTCAGTGTAGAGTTCGACGTCAAAAAGTAAACCAGAGTTACGCAATAAATTGAAAAAAAAAGATGTCCACCGAAATTGTAAAAATCGAAAAATTGGATAATCGAGCCATCATCAAGTACCTGTATTTAAAAGGGTTAAGAGGTAAGCAGTTTTACGAAGATATGCTTAATACCCTTGGTGATCAATGTCCTTCGTATATGCGACCGTGAAAAATTGGACTGCAAGCTTCAAAAGAGGTAAATTTTCCATTGAAGGTGATGACCGATCGGGAAGGCCAGTTTCTGTGTCAGTCCCTGAAAATATCGATGCAGTTCATGACATGATTTTATCAGACCGTCGAATTGGGCTAAAACGGATATCTGAAGCACTGAAGATTTCATACGAACGCGTTCATTATATTGTTCACGTCAATTTGGACATGAAAAAAATTTCTGCAAAATGAATCCCCAAATGTTTGAATGTTGACCAAAAGCGTGCAAGGGTAGAAGCATCGCGTTCGATCTGTGCTCGATTTGAAAACGATGTAGACTTTTCAAACCGAATTGTGACTATGGATGAGACTTGGGTACATTTCTACGATCCAGAAACAAAGCCACAATCGATGGAATGGTGACACTCTGGTTATCCAACACCTAAGAAGTTTCGTGTCCAAAAATCTGCTGGAGAAGTTCTTGCTTCAGTTTTTTGGGATTGCCATGGAGTATTTTAATCCCATAGCATTTTATCCGCCTAATCTTTCAGTATCAACGCCAGTGTTTGAACTGCGAACCAATTGAAAAACATACATTAACATACGAGATTATGCAAAACAACAATTCATAACAAGGTAATAAGATGTCAATTTGTTTTGAATATGAATGACTTGGGCAATTAATACTAACATAAACCAAACAAACCGTCGACATTTTTATCGGCGGATGTTGAAAGAGCCATCAACAGAGCTGGAGCCTAAAGGCCTCTTGCAACGACAGAGAATTCTCGCGAGAATTTTCTGTCGAATTCACTGACCGAAAATTCTCTGCCGTGGCATACGATGGAACAATGGAATTCCACAGAGAATTCTACCGAAAGTAGTATGCAACGGCAGAGAATTTTCGGTCAGTGAATTTGGCAGAAAATTCTCGCGAGAATTCTCTGTCGTTGCAAGAGGCCTTAAGAAGATGAATCGGCAGATCTTCGAGTTGGCGAACACTTTGCTCCGCCAAGACACAAATTCTGGCAAACCCTTCTGCACATCTTATCAAATATTCCATTTTCTTTTCCAAATATTGAAACATCTTGTCGCGCCAACTCTCCCAAACTTCCGTCTCGAAGAAGTAGAACCACGTTTAATTCCTCTGATGAATTATATACTACATGGAAGGCGGGGAAACCGTTAGTTGGCCATTATATAATCACTCGGGACTGACGTAACTGCCACAATTTGATAATGCGCCCTGCTTGCTTGCTCTTTCGGCGAATATCCCGAGAGCCGCCTGGAAAACAATCCATTAGCGGGAGCGATTCCTTTCCCCGATTGACCACTTTCTGATATACATAGCGGCCCGCTTGATCATTGTTCCCTTTCTATCAATTATGCCCGTGGCGGAGGCCGGTTGCGAAAGTGTTTTCCCGGATTTGCATACGAAGGTTTCCGTTCATGAGGAACGAAAACAAATATTGGTAATCGAGTCTTGTTCAATCGTTCTTAAAAATTTCACACTCGGAAACGGATACGAGGATATATTGAAAAATTCGTAGCCTACTATAGAACCAAACAAAATTTCAATGTCAAAATATTTTATTACTCAACATATTCTCCTCTTGATTGAATACATTTATTACAGCGAACCTGGAACGTCTCTAGACCTTCCAAAAAAGATGTTTTTTCTTGCTCTGCAAACCAGTCCTCCACAGCTTTCATTACCTCCTCATCGGAAGAAAATTTACTTTAAAACTTTTTTTCAGTTGAGGAAAGAGATGATAGTCGAACGGAGCCAATTCTGGTGAATAAGGAACCTAAACTACTAACCCTAAATCACGAATTTTTTGCATGGCAACATGAGATTTGTGTACTGGGGCGTTGTCCTGTGAAAAGAATTCGTCCTTCCTATGAAGAAAGGCTCAGTATCTTCGGGTTACCGAATTTCCAGTCACGCCGTGAGAGAGGAGACTTGATATTCTCTTTCAGATCACTCCATGGTCACTTTGGCGAACGTATTAGTGACTTCTACAGAATTAACACCAACAGTCTGAGAGGGCATCACTTCAAACTATCGAAGGAGAATTTCAGGACCTTTCAACGACAAAATTTTCTGACCAACCGGATTTTCGAGAGATGGAATCGTTTGCCAGGCGCTGTAGTCGAGGCTGGAACTGTCAATGGCTTCAAAAACGCCCTGGACCTCTTAGATGCAAGATCTACTTGATTCAACTAGTGAACACTCTAACTTATTTGTTTTTGAGTTCATAGGAATTTCCTCAACTCTTGTTTTGATTTAATAATAATAATAATAATAAAAACAAAATAACTTTGGATAGCTTTTCGCGTCTTTTCTCTTTAATTTTTTTCCGTAGAGTGGTCAGTAATGTCGAATAGTAATCTCCAGTTATTGTTCTACCCTTATCCAAAAAATCAATCATGATTACTCCATGGCAATCCCAAAAAACTGAAGCAAGAATTTTTCCAGCAGATTTTTGAACACGAAACTTCTTAGGTCTTGGAGAACCAGAGTGTCGACATTCCATCGATTGTTGCTATGTTTGTGGATCGTAGAAATGTACCCAAGTCTCATCCATAGTAACAATACGGTTTAAGAAGTCTACATCGTTTTCAAATGGAGCACAGATCGAACGCGATGCTTCTACCCTTGCACGCTTATGGTCAACATTCAAACATTTGGGGATCCATTTCGCAGAAATTTTTCTCATGTTCAAATTGACGTGAACTATATGATGAACGCGTTCGAATGAAATATTCAGTGCTTCAGATATCCGTTTCAGCCCAATTCGACGGTCTGATAAAATCATGTCATGAACTGCATCGATATTTTCGGGGACTGACACAGAAACTGGCCTTCCCGATCGGTCATCATCTTCAATGGAAAATTTACCTCTTTTGAAGCTTGCAGTTCAATTTTTCACGGACGCATACAAAGGACATTGATCACCAAGGGTATTAAACATATCTTCGTAAATCTGGTTACCTCTTAACCCTTTTAAACCCATGTACTTGATGATGGCTCGATACTGCAATTTTTCGATTTTTACAATTTCGGTGGACATCTTTTTTTTAAATTTATTGCGTAACTCTGGTTAACTTTTTGGACAGCCAACTCTACACTGACACTTGTAATATATTATTGCACTTTAATATGGTATCGCAATATTTTGTTTATGCATTGAACTGGTCTAGGCTAACTAGATATCAATACATCCTCGTATATTTCATCCCGCCGCTGTCGCCATTTGTAGCCGCTACTCTTGAATCAGGGCCGATCCCAGGGTGTTGACCGCCCGCGTGCAGAATCCTTATGTGTCGCCCCAAAGACAAAAAAATATATATTTTTTTGACATATATGTATCTAAAAAATGCTTAATGGGCCTCCTTTTATTGTTAGGAAAAAACTGTACATACAGTATAACCCTTTTAATACTAAATACTAAAAGAATAAACACAAACAAACGAACTAATATATAACAAAAAGTATAATTACGAACAGGGACAGTCTTTTATCAAGTCTGTAATGACTAGTATATGTATAAACAGGTACCTATAAAATAATTTTCCTAGCTTTTTGAGAAGCAAATAAATCAATAATTTCGCTCATATGAGTATCAATTCTTTCCGATATTTCAGATTCAAAAGAGACAATGGCCAAATTCGAGAGTTCCTCATGTGACATATTGCTCCTCAAGTAATCTTTAATTATTTTTAAATGACTGAAACTCCTTTCTCCTGAAGCAACAGAGACAGGCAATGTTAATAAAATTCTTATGGCTAATGTGAAATTGGAAAAACAAGAAATCAAATAATTTCCAATAATAATTTCTAATATGTCTTTAGGTTGATATTTACCCAGGAAAGATGTTTAAATGAATTAATTTCTTTAAAAAGTTGTACGCCATCTAAATCCTTAACAATATTTCCTTCTGCATTTACCTGTAATCTAATATCTAAAGTCAATGCAGGCTTTCATAAGATCATCATTAGAAAAATTTCCGAACTCATAGAGGAAGCAAAATTGATTATAACATTCAGACAGTGAAGTAAATCTTTCCTGTACTGAGGATGTAGCGTGATCCAGAACTGTATAATAAAACTTAGCCTTTGAGCCTTAAGTTTCTGGTAGGAATTAGAAATTGGTTCATCGCTGCCCTCATAATTAAATAAGCGAACTTTATTTCTGGGTTAAGGGATAGGAAAGCTTGAATCAATTTCTAAGTCATTGGCTAAACATGTTGCTGAATCAACAAATGTTCTGAAATTCTTATCAGATCTTTGTGAAATTATATTTTTTCAAATTTTCTAAACCCTTTTTACTCTCTGCAATACTTACTCTAGGGTTTTGTAGCATTTAACTTAAAACGTCTATTCTTGTTGATAAGTCATGCCAAATTAACATTGAGCATAGAAACTTAAATGTTTTCATGTTTTTCACTTGAGTTTTAGCTGCGATTTTTGTCCTATTGTCCCTATTGGGATCCCCAATTTAAAGCTCCTACGATATTTTTAAAGTCCTGTTTTAAAGGTCTTATAGCATTTATGCGACTCCCCCACCATGTGCCAGCATTCCTTTGTTTCTTTTTGTCGGTAAGGAGGAACAAGGAATATTTGATTTGACAAGATTGAAGAATTCAGTTTCATTTAATTTTTTTTCTCGTCTCATTCAAAATTTGGATGATTAGAGTTGGAAAGTAATAATCAATAATTGAAAACAATTATCTCTTTAAGATTTGTTGAAAATAATTCTTTTTACAAACTGACATAAAAATGTGGCGGCCTGCGGCCGCCCCTTGAGTTTGGCCGCCCGCGTGCGGGGCACGCGCTGCACACCTGCTAGGATCGGCCCTGTCTTGAATGCATCCGCGGCGAAGCCGACAACGGCGCGACGAGCCTCGCTCCCGAATCGAACGTCAACAAGTATCCGTCGGTACAATCGGAAGCAGAGAGAGCCTTTTCCCATAAACTTTAATATAAATCCTCCGCGATTCCGCTCGGTACACGGGACGTGAGGGAAACTACCAATTTCGTCGCTGATAAAATTCGCTGTCGCCGAAATATGGAGCGCTCATGTTTAATTCAGGCAGAGGGACACGCCGAGACCGATAATGACCGCATTCTTTAGATGTGTCGCCTTGCCGAGGACGATCTTCGCGAATGTATTAGATCCGTATTATTTTCGTTTGTGACGAGATGAGTCCTGGGAGAGATCCTCTCCAGGAATTCCTCGTCGGACTTGAGGGCCGTTCGCTTTTTGATGTCGGCGGCTTTTACGCTAGCGAGTTTCGAGTGGGAAACAAGGGCAGAAATGGCCTTTGGGCTTTCGGGGCCGGATTTCGTTTGAGGGAGGTGACGACGTGGCAACGTGGGGGTCTGGTCGAATGGGAAGGGTTTTTGGAATTGATTGTAACATGAATGGCCAGACCTACCCTTCGAAAACGAGATGAAAATATACAAACTACCTCTGCTCTTGCAGAGGTAGAGCCGTCTAATGAACAAGCACTGAGATCGACAGAACTCCTGATCCAGGCCCCAAGGTTACC
Source organism: Adalia decempunctata (assembly GCA_951802165.1). Classification (NCBI taxonomy): domain Eukaryota; kingdom Metazoa; phylum Arthropoda; class Insecta; order Coleoptera; family Coccinellidae; genus Adalia; species Adalia decempunctata. Next base: position 1,397,933 of record OX637705.1, read on the forward strand.
AATATGAACTTTTGAATGGATGAGGGCTTCCATAGCCAGATTCAACTATAAAATAAGGAAGTTTTCGAGTTGCAACCACCGACCAAGATACCTTTGAAAATATCTACAGTAGTAGAAGGCGAAACGTAAGGTGAAATTAGACCAAGACTATACAGGGTGAGTCTTTGACTTGTACATATATTAGTTATTAACTGTAGATTCCTCTCATCAAACGGAACACTTTTTTCCTAAACCATTTTTCAGAATTCGGTTTGGTTTGGAAGATACAGGGTGTCGAAAATCCATGAAAAAAACACTTTTCTGTTTATATCTTCGGAACCGTTATTTCGAATGAACTGAATTTCGATTGAGTTTTTACTCTATTCATGGTGCATATTCCTCAATCGAAACCTATTCAATATATTTACTAGTATAAAAGTTACAGGGTACTCGACTCATCAATACACGCTAAAACACCATAAAACCACTTTAAAAAGATAAACGGTTCATATTTTCGAAAGAATCAATCATTTAAAAAACTAAAAGTATTTCTATTTTTTTTCAATAAAACGCGTCGTTTTCGAGTTATTTCCAATTTTACCCGGAGAAATTTGACGAAAAAATCATTAATTTCAAGAATAATCTGAATGCGTCTCTGAATTAAATATCATCGAATATTATTCCTTCTCTGGTCTTTAAACGAGTTTACAATGTTGTCACAATATTTATCAACTTTGTCGAGATATTTTAATAATAAAATCTCACAAATGTAGGAGATAAAGTTGAACACCAAGGAGGATTTAATACGCACAGTTTCTATTGAAAATTCATAGTTACCGGTCCATATTGAAGTTAAATGTCGATGAAATACAAAATTCGGATATGAATGATGAATCTCGATACAAACTACTTATTAAATTGAAATTAATGAAACGATACCTGATAATCTGTGGCGATGTTTCTATCTAAACAACATCCTCTTGGAATTTTATAAACTCGACACGGTTGAAATTATATTAATTCACTTCTCATAATAATCACATTAGAACAATAATGCACTGAATGTATTCAGAACTTCACATAATGTTTACAACAGTTTGTTCAGAGACTCTGGTTTGTTATTGTTTATAGTTGGCCTCCAGATAACCAAGACTTCGGTTTTCGCTCTACGCATGCGTGGTAAAATTTGGCGGCAAAGTCGATTCATGATGGAAACGACAGAATTCATAGATATTTATACTATGTTTCGTAAAAAATCCTTAACCTCAATGAAAATATCAGCAAGCTGACAACATCTTCTTGAAATTTCTGTGCAAAAATTCACAGAATCGATACAAATTACATTAGGTTAGATTGTTTAATATTAAATCTGAATGAAAAGTCTTTCTTCATGATATTTTTTGGGAATTTCGAGGAAAATATGGACAAGTTATTAGAGTTTACAAACAAATCTGCAGAAAAATCGAAGAAGGAACTTATTTTGGTGGAATAAATGTGGCTTTTTAGTTACAGATATAATCCGATAAAACTAAATGTTTTTGTTGCAATTATCGTGTTTACAACATTTTTATTCCAATAAGGTTAGCACTTGAGTATTCCCTAAATGTATAAACTCAATTTCTATAGAGAAATATGAACTTTGAATCAATTCCACAGTGTCATTTCAGGGACGTAATTAGCACAATTTTTTTTTCAAATGGCTATATCTTTTTAACAGAGCCGAATTCGGAAAAATGGAAAATGAAAAAAAGGTTTCTTTTGACTTCAAGAACCTTCAGTGAAAATATATGTACAAGTCAAAGACTCACCCTGTATAGCCTGAGATACTCTAATTTGAAGAGATAAATCACTCCAGGGTTAGTGTATTCGATGTTTCATCCTATTTTGAAGGCGAATGGATCAACTGCTGTTAGCGAATTGGCAAAAAAAGGTGAAGAAGTAAAGCAACTGCTGAAAATTACTGTTCATAGCAATTAGAATTGAAAAAAACCATACTTCAATCTTCTTTTCAGCTGGCTGCATCCTGGATGGTCTTTCGTTCCCCAGAGTATTTTGGTTTCACTCTACACTCTACAGTGTGATGCTTTCAACATTGGACCAAGAATGTTCATCCTATTTCTAGTTCTCAAGACTGATGATCAGCCTAACATACACAGATTGTGAGGGAGTGTAGTAGAACGTTCCTCGGACCTGCAGGAAAGGATTCTCCTGCGGCCATTCCCGTCGACAATAAACTGCACAACTCCAGAACTCGTGCCACGAACAGTATCAGAAGGGGAGGATTCGCCAGTAATGACATTTCTCGGTGGGAACGCATGTAATTCGGTTAAGTTACGTAACTTGTTGTTGGCTAGCACCAGGTGAAGCCGAAGCGCCCCAAATTAATGGGTTCGCCTGTTGACTGCCGACCTTTTTCGGAGAAAATTGAAAGAGAGACTGAGATATGGTTTCGGACAGAACCCGAGACCTACAGGGGTCTGCACAGTTTAGTTTATCTTCGTTTGGTCTGCAGTACTAAATAACGATATTGAAGAGATTTTTTGTACAACTGCCTTTAAAAGTGACACTTTTAATGACAGCAAACAATGTTAAAATGGATTTTTTACGTGGAAGCGTGTTAAAAATATTTTCAGCACTCCATTTTCTTATGATGAAATCAGATGAAAAAAAATCAGCAATTGCAAATTTTTATTCTCAATATTTAACAATCATCGATTTCACCATAAAAAAATGGAGTGCTAAAAATATTTTTAACACTATTGTTGAAAATATTTTTAACACGCTTCCACGTAAACAATCAATTTTAACATTGTTTGCTGTCATTAAAAGTGTCACTTTTAATGGCAGTTGTACAAAAAAATATATTCCAAAATCCAGAGTCCTTACTAGCATAGTTTATACTTTCACCTGTCAAATGGCATTACCATTTTATTTCGCAAATCGATAACACCAATTTCTTGATTGGTGTGTGCTCGCGAACAAAACTCGAAAATGAAATGTCGAAAAAACAAATCAAGATAAATCTCGGCTAATAAGGGCTACAGAGTTGATTTTGGTATCAAAATGTGGGTTTTCGAGGTTGCTGAATGCAATAAAAAATATTTCAGAGTCGTAACTAGCATAGTTCAGATTTTCACCTGTCAAATGGCATCTTTTGAAAAATTGGAAATTTCAAACTACTAGAGCTCACATAAATGACTACGGCTATATAGTCTAGGGATCGGACGAAGATGCAATTCTAGGATGCATCGATACACTTAGGAACAAGGAACAAAGGACGTCGTATGTTGTTTGTCCTCAAAACCTCTTTGTGAAACGTCGATTAAGTACGCCCTTCTAGTAGGCGGAGACATAAATTCGACATCTTCCAGGCCGTCTTTAATGAAATAAACGAAATAATGCAACCGGATCACCCTCTCGAGTTAATGACGAATAAAAAGGGACAATATCCTTCGATGGCGCGATGACTTTCACCCAATTAATTCTTGATGAGCAAGACATAAACCTGAAGCATAGAAGTGGGTCAAATATCCACTCGAACCTTCTTTCGGTGACTCCCGAATAATTGAAGTGGATAAAACGAGAGAGGGGTTAGAATTCATCGCCGAGGACGCCGAAAGTAATTAAACGAGAGTCTGAGGTAGCAGAGCCTCGTTTATCCCCGAATATTTCGGGGGATGAAAAATTGATGGCGCGATCGTCGAGGACCGAGTTATGCTAAAGCTCGGCCAATTAAGTCACCCTGTAGCTAGACCTACTGACTATGTTGCCAATTCGAAACGAAATCCAGGTTATTCTAGAAGAACGAATCGATTTTTTAAGTTAACAAAACAAGCATATCCCATGCATGTTCCATGCAATTCAAATCTGGTGAGTGCGGAGGTATTGGTAAATGTGGAATACCAAGCTCCTCGCGCGCATTCTCAACTATCGCTGCACGGTGCGGTCTAGCGTTATCGTCTAGAAATTGAAAAGTTTCACCCATAGCAGCGTGAAAATTTGGCACAACATTGGCAATAACATGCTCCCTATAGTGTAAGGCGGTCATATTCCCAGGACAAATGTGTAGATCTGTGCGCCCGTTGAAACATATCCCGGCCCATACCATAACACTACCCCCTCGGAATGGACGGACTTCTTGGACATAGCGACGATTACGGGTTATGCTAGGGATTGTCCATACCCTTATTCTTCGAGAATCTGAAAATCGTCCATATCTGGATTCATCAGTGAAAAGGACACTACGCCATTGATCGTTCCAATTGATATGTTGCCTTGCCCATTCCAGTCTTTGACGCTTATGGTCACGTGTTAATGGAACTGCTCTCAATGGACGTCTAGAACCTAGATTCACCTCTCTCAAACGTCGTGTGATGGTTTCGGTGGAAACTTGGACCCCATCTGCATTTTGAAGAGTATTCCGTATAGCATTCTACACGTAGATGTAGGGTTTCTTCTCATCGAAACGGTGATGAAACGATCCTGAGCCGGTGTTGCTTTTCGTCGCCCACCAAGCCTTGGTCTTTCCAACACGGAACCTGTCTCCCTGAACCTATTCCAAAGTCGAGATATCACACTTTGGCTGACTTGGAGCCTTTCCGCTACAACAACCTGATTTAGGCCATCCTGTAGCATTCCGATAGAACTATTAGCCTCAGCGTTTGTTAATTTACGTCTTGGCATTTTCAGAAAACTCGTTTCAAATCGAAGCCGTTGATAAACTGAATTCATTTCAAAATAAGAACATTCATGAAGCATATGCAAAGAACCAAACTTTAGAAAAAAGGCGACCAGATTGACGAAATGTCTCATACTGATTTTTATTGGATCGATTCAAGTTGTTATTGAGTTTTAAATAATTTCACAGCGATTTCCTCGAAGATTACATACTTCTAAAACCGATTGAATACGATATCCCTAATTCTTGTGTAGCAGTATATTTGCTTCCTTCAGGCAACAATCAGTATTTCGCTTCATCCCGAGTGTTGATTGAGGATCTTCATTCCGAAACACACTCGCCGTTACCCACCCTAACAATTTCACAGACCCCTAACTCAACGTCATAGAAATGGGGCAATAGCATGGCCATCGCGATAATCCACGGTGCGGATGCATGGGATGCCACCGTGCAATACGTGACCTAAGAGTTATTCCCTTTGTGCACACAGAGTTTAATTAATTCCCCGGAATTATAGAGTGCTCTGCTTGGGTCCCACTTCCGCGGCACGAAAATTACCGGGATATCTCAGCTGTTTCCACCTATGGCGAGCTCCTAACCAGGTTGTTCTTGGGGGACTCGTTTAAGAAGGTGGTATCAGTTCGATGGACAAATCTGTGTTTATCTGAAGAACAGCAGATTGTGAATAGACAGAAAGTTTGATGGTCTGCAGCTGTATATTGAATTCCTATGATAATTAACACTCTTGACTGACTATTGTCGATCTGAATCACACTGTCAGAGATCTCTGCTGACCTGGGAGTGCTGTAACACCATAAAGCAACTGGCCAGAGGTAGAGTGACTCTACTTAGAGGCATTGTGGTGTTGAAGGAAATGAAGAAGCCGATGAGCTGGCGAAAAGTGCATCAAGGTTAGCACCTGCTTGATCTGAGCCTTTTTGTGGGCTTGGAAAAGACCGATATAAGGCTGCTGTTCAACAATGGGAGTTGGACAACAGAAAAGCCCTCTGGAGAAGCTTTCCTGGAATTACCAAGTCCAAGAAATTCGTGATCTTCACCGACCTACACCAGTAAGCTTCTAAAGATGTCACGAGCTGATCTTCGGGTGATGGTAAGTCTGTTGACTGAGCACTGCCGGTACAAACATCATTTGTACCGTATGGGAAAGTCAGGAGATGATATTTGTAGGCTAGGATCAGGAGCAGAATCAGCTGAACACATAGTGAGCAAGTGTCTAGAGCCCTATTTTGATAATGAAATGGACGAATTTGCAATGACAATAACTTCAAAATGCATTTTAATATTCAGATAATCAAAAGGTTGTTGTGAATGGCAAACGCTGCCAACGTTATGATTACTAACAAATGAGAAAAGACGCTGTCATTTGAAATTCGTTCCTGTCCAATTTTCGTCTTGGGTTTTTAACCGCTTAATATGTTTGTCGAGAGTCCAATTATTAATAAAAGTGACGATTTGGTTGTTCCTGTGGATATTGAAGAGTCTGCAAGAAAAGCAAATCTGGAACTCCTACCTAACAAATCTGTTCAGCAGTACGATATTGCATATAACAATTTCCTGGCCTGGTGTAAATTGAAAAATTTAGAACCTATTTTCCTGGTATACATAGAAGAAAAATCAAAAATATGGAGTTCATCAACTTTATGGAGCAAATTTTCAATGATAAAGTCAAGCGCCCTTATTAAAAATGGTGTGGATGTTAGTAAATATTTTAAGGTATTAGCATATTTAAAACGGAAAAGTGAAGGATATCGTCCCAAAAACTCGAAAATTATCACTCGTGAACAAGTTGAAAAGTTTATAAATGAGGCACCAGATGAGACATACTTGATGGTTAAGGTTGCAACTATTTTCGGATTATTTGGATCCTGTCGGCGTGAAGAATTGTGTAATTTATCAGTGGAAGACATCGAAATAACAAATTAATCATTGGTTATACAACTTCCAAACACAAAAACGATCTTCGAAAACAGTGTCCTGTATATTGCTTCGGTTCTGGCAGTTTGAGGAATTCGGCAACAAAAGATGGAATTTTCCCAAATGTATTGATACCAACTGGATTGGCAGTGCATTTATTGTTCACGTATTTCATGAAAAAACGACGATGTTTGATGACAGAAGGGCGCAGTGCAAAGTACTTATGAAAATAGTCAACATACTTCCCAATAATACTGAAAGAACGACTGACTTTCGTTTATGTGTTTGGAAGTTGTATAACCAATGATTTATTTGTTATTTCGATGTCTTCCACTGATATATTATACAATTCTTCACGCCGACAGGCTCCAAATAATTCGAAAATAGTTGCAACCTTAACCATCAAGTATTTCTCATCTGGTGTCCCATTTATAAACTTTTCAACTTGTTCACGAATGAGAATTTTCCATTTTTTGGGACGATATCCTTCGCTTTTCCGTTTTAAATATGCTATTACCTCAAAATATTTACTAACATCCACACCATCTTTAATAAGGCCGCTTGAGTTTATCATTGAAAATTTGCTCCACAAAGTTGATGAACTCCATATTTTTGATTTTTCTTCTAAGTATGCCAAGAAAACAGGTTCATTGAAGTTCCCTTCTACATTCTTCAATTTACACCAGGTCAGGAAATTGTTATATGCCATATCGTACTGCTGAACAGATTTTTTTGGTAGGAGTTCCAGATTTGCTCTTCTTGCAGACTCTTCAATATCCACAGGAACAACCAAATCGTCACTTTTATTAATAATTGGACTCTCGACAAACATATTAAGCAGTTGAAAACCCAAGACGAAAATTGGACAGGAACGAAATTCAAATGACAGCGTCTTTTCTCATTTGTTAGCAATCATAACGTTGGCAACGTTTGCCATTCACAACAACCTTTTGATTATTTGAATATTAAAATGCATTTTGAAGTTTATTTCATTGCAAATTCGCCCATTTCATTATCAAAATAGGGAAGTTGTACAAAAAACACTGTATGGTATTTGTGTTAAAAGTGATTTTATTTTGTTCGTGAAATTGTTCAATTCGCTCCGCTCATTTCACAAACTTTTGCACTCACAAAATAAAATGTCACTTTCAACACTCATATCATAAATGTAAGATAATAAAACACTCGATGTGGTTTAACGTATTTATTCACAGTTCACAGATTATCAGAGGGCTTTATTTACAATTCCGTCAGGGAATACAAAATGACAGGTTATGTTGTGTTTACTTGCTTTTGACATTGCGTCTGTGTGTAGAGCGCGTAGTGCTGTTAGAAAGAGAGGGAGCGTAGAAAGCGATCATCGAAAAGCCATCGCTTCAGATCACAGAGTGTTTGACATTAGGCCTACTACGATTCGGTAGATATGGTCTCAGCTTATTTTTATATCAATTCATAGGGGGTTAAAAATTCACATAGCTAACATAAATAACATTTTAATTCAGCAACCTCGAAAACCTACATTTTCATAGCAAAATCAACTCTGTAGCCCTTATTAGCCGATATTTATCCTTATCGACCAATAATAACTTCAAATTTTTCCCCTCAAAACGCCTTCATCGAACCAAAAATCCGAAGAGACAATCGCCGGTCCCGACCTCCGATCTTTTCATCCCCCTGTATAATTACCCCGATTAGTAATACAGACGACCGTAATTGCTAATTAATGAGACCCGAAACGTTAGCGAAGAGCGACCGCCGAAACGACATAATATTATCTCGATTTGACGACGAGCCCCCCCCCTCACTTCGGCGACATCGCGATTTTAATTAGCCCCGTTCTCGCATTTTACTGCCGTCACGTTCCCACCGTTCCCGATTAATTCCATAATTAACGGGAGATATCAGGTTGACTGAAATCCGAGAATGGGTGCCTACGTACGTGCGATGCGACGCGATTCTAGCGAGCTTCGTTGACTAGTTTCGTCTTCCTAGCCTAGTGGTTAAGGTGTTTGACTAGGACCCGGCAGACCGGGTTCAATCCCAAGGTAAGGAAATTTTTCTTTTTAAACTAGGTAGTGGGGTACCAATTCACAGTTGGGTTGAAAAAATTAACCAGTGCTGTGCCTAAAGTTGCGTAAGGACACAGTAACAAAGCCTACAGAGAACACAACTGCTTGTCCGACCTCGTACAAGTTTTGAGCTTCGAAGCTTGTAGTTTCAGAGGGGTCTCCTCAGGAGACCTAGGAGTAATCAGTATAATTGACCATATTCATTGGTACCAATCTGTCATCGATGTCGATGTCAATGTTCAATGTCAAACCTCATTAATGTCAATTGTCATTGTTTGTTTGCAATTTGTGAAGTTTCGAACGTGCTATATACAGGGTGAGTCTTTGACTTGTACATATATTTTAACTATAGATTCTTGAGGCCAAAGGAAACCTTTTTTTCATTTTCCATTTTTCCGAATTCGGCTCTGTTGAAGAGATATAGCCATTCGAAAAAATCAATCGGGCTGAATACGTGCCTGATATTATTCTCTGCAAACACTTCAAAGTTCATATTTTTCGATTGAAATTGAGGTGATTAGATGTTCTGGGTGATACAATTAGAAAATACTCAAGCACTAACCTTATTCGAATAAGAATGTAACAAAAACGATATTTCCTAACAAAAACACTGTCCGATTATTTCTGCAATTGAAAAGCCATATTTCTCCCACCAAAATAAGTTCCTTCTTCGATTTTCCTGAAGATTAGTTTATAAACACTAATAATTGGTTAATATTTTCCTCGATATTTTGGAACGATCTCATGAAAATTGGTTTCTCACCAACCTATTCTAACTCCATCAACCTAAGTCAGATGATTCGAGGTCAATGACCTAACCTAACTCATCTTCTGTGATATGATATTCCACAGAACCTGTCTAAGCACAGAACTCTAGAGAAGACGATGCCAGATTGCCGATTTTCTCTTCAAACAATGCGAACTCAAGAAAGCAGTACGTCCCCTATCGTTAGCGGATGAACTATCACAATCGCTAAAGGCGTCTAGGCGTGGCTCTTTGGAGATGCCAAACGAGTTCTGATTCTTGCCGTTGCCGATATAGCGCTACGATATAGCCGGCACGCAAGGCAGACAGGCGGGACAGGCCGTTGTGATTGTTCTGTTTCTGTGTCTCGAACCGCAGGCCAGTCTATGATAATGAAAGACGCTTAAACGGAATAACCTTAATTATCTATCTAAATCTACTTGCAGATAATAAAGCAAACAGGTGATGATTGTGATGTGCAGACCGTGTAGTGTCGATTGAAATCTCCAAGAGGATATTGTTGAGATAGATATTTTCCTGAAAGACCGGTAACAATAAATTTTCAATAGAAACTGTGCTTATAGACTGTGTAATTTCATTTCATGCTTCTCAGAATTCAATTATTACATCGAACGTTTTTCCATCATGTAGATTTTAGTCTTGACGAAGTTGATAAACATTGACAACGTTGTGAATTTGTTAAGATCATAGAATACATAATATTCGATGATATTTAATTCAGGGAAGCACTCAGATTTTTTATGAAATTCATGATTTTTTCCTCGAATTTGTTCGTATACAATTAGGAATAACTCGAAAACGACGCGTTTTATTGAAAAAATATAAGAATACTTTTATTTTCTAAAATGGTTGATTCTTTCGAAAATATGAACCGTTTATCTTTTTCGAGTGATTTTATAGTATTTTTGCATGAATTCATGAGACGAGTAGGCTGTAACTCTTATACTAGAAGGAATATGGAATAAGTTTAAATTGAGGAATATGCACCATGCATAGAGTAAACAATCAACCAAAATTCAGTTCATTCGGATTATCGGTTTCGAATATATGGAAAGAATAGTGTTAATTTCATGGATTTTTGACACCCTGTATCTTTCAAACGAAACCGAATTTTGAAAAATGGTATAGGAAAAAAGTGTTTCGTTTGATGAGAGGAATCTACAGTTAAAATATATGTACAAGTCAAAGACTCACCCTGTATTTTGAATTTTGATAGAGCAAAAACAATTTTTGGTAAAAATGGAGGCTAGAAAGGTGTAAGTACATATTGTGTACACCTAAATTTTATAAAGAATATAATGAAACCATGTTAATGAATTGGCGGGCCTATTTTAAATCAGTTATGACAGTGATGACATTGTTATAATTATTGCTGCCAACCTAAAAACGCTCAAAAAGCTGCCACCGATAGCTTATGAATATGGTCAATTCATATCAATTTCAAGCCATGAAAAGTAATGTGATAATGAGGCAGAAAGAGATTGATGAAATGCTTTTGAATGATGAAACAATAAATATAGATAAGATAAGACAGGCATATATACTCCATTCACTTTTATTTAATCACATAGGAGGTCATGGTTTGGTTTTCAGGAGTTGGTGCTCCTGATGAAAAGCACAGAACATATGATGAAAAGTCAGTGCGCGCACAGAAAATATCGTTAATGACAAAACGACGTTGCCAGTTTCTTTGTTTACATCAAAGTAAAAGTATCAAAGATATTCCACATTTTGTTAGGATTAAAAATTGGTGGCAGATTTTTGGTATTTAATCGATATTTGCATGTGAGTTGTTCGTCGAATATCCAAGATTAACGTATGTTTATTGTTTTTAGCACCAGTTTGGAGCGTGGGGACGATTTTCAAGACCAGGACGAATGTTTACATTTCGAGGTTGAAGGGGTACACGGGAATTTCGTTGAAAAAGCTGTTATCTGGACAGATGTCGCAGTAGATGGATCGGATGGAGCCTCGAGAGGTCGATTAAGATGATATGTTTCAGGTTTTTCAAGAAATTTGGCGATATCTCAGAGATTTGCAAAAGTTAGGTACCTCACTAATGAGGTGGAACTAAGTAACTAAGACCTAATTCTCCTATAAGAAACGCCTTTAAAGGTCGAGATGGTGAAAAATGTCTTCTTCAGATTTTGTTTGAACAAACGCAGCCAACATAGTTATCAACAAAATAAAATTGACATTATTCTTGATTCTTGTAATTACCCATCAATTCATCTTATATATTTGGGTTGATTTTTTTTAATGAATTCTTGATTAGAATCAACAATTGATGTCGTCAAGTCTTGAACTTTCAGTTCAAGAGGATAATATTAATAAACATTAAATCTTCACAAGCATGCATATGAAAATTATGTGAAAGCAATGCAATTTTCTTCCATGGCGAAAAATAATATATTTCAACAGTGATCTCTTGTACTTTTCATGCAAATAACTAGAAAAGGAATCCTTTCTATCAACTCATATAAACGTTAATTATTTTCTTCCATCGCATCTTTTCCAATTCATTCATTTTCCGAATAAATTCACATTCTGAGAAATACGCTAAGAATGTAGAATGGGCAACATAGTGTTGACTTGGAACATAAAAATATTTTGAAAAACGTCATAACTTCGATACAGAGTGGAATGTGTCAAATTTTCGAGGCCAGAGTTGTGATTTTATAATTGTGAATGGAGTATATATTTACAGTCCTGTGAGGATGTGAAACTTGGCAGTTCGCAAAAAGCTCCTGAAGTGGACTATTGGCGAAGTTCGGTAAGAGTATCAAAAATGGATAAAATAAGAAATGAAAGATTTATGAAGGTGGACAAAATAATATCAGTGATAGTTACTCAGCAAAAACAACTAACTCATTCGGAGATGTTGAGAGGATGCCAGATCAGAGAATACCTGAACGTGGATAGAGTGAGTTATAAAAAAAGAGAGAGGGACCAAATGTTACCTGGATTAGAGGCATACAGAAGGCAACGCCGAATATTATACAAATACTAGCTGGCCCAGCGAACTTTGTACCGCCTGAATGATACTTAAAAGTTGTATAAACTTACCATTGCTTTTTTTCAAGCAGGAAGAAAATTAGGCAAAATTAAAGTTCAAAATATACAAAATTTTAATAATTTTGTAATTCACATGGAAAGAATTCTCTTTATTTAAGCGGTAACTAATTGTTGAACTTGAACATATAACTTTTTGTTTTCAATTGTTGTACAGTTCTCTTTTTGCAGTACCTCATATAATCCATATTATACCTTTCCTCTTATATGAACCAAAATGTCAAGAATATGAACAAAAATTATTCCTTTAATGAACTATCGACTATTAACACAGCCCGTCGACCAGAATTGAAAAATCAGTCATTTGTTAATAGCCCAACCTGAAGTGACAAAAACAAAACTTTTCTTATATTCTCAGAATCTAATCAGTGGTCACACCATTATTTTAGACATCTTAGCTATGCTGCTAAGCTCAAAATACTGGGTAAACATCTCAGTTGGTGGAGAAACGCGATTCTCATTATTCCATGGATATGAGCTGTCAATCTCTCTTCAATTTGTTCAATTTAGTTGACGATATCAAGCTCGTTAGAAGACAAATCGAGATGTTAAAATGTCGATAGTACGATCGACACGGCAAAATTATTAACACTGTGAATTATGTTGAACTCATATTCAAATTTATTGATGGTCATTCGACCAGATCAGATGAGGCAACCCATGAAACATTATTGTATATTATAAGTGGAAGCCCGATGAGCAAACGTTTCAAAATTATTGAAGCTTACAATACTGTCTCTGAGCGAACAGAAACACGAATATAATATGTCAATTACTATTTATGGGCAATTTTGGATTCAGTTATTTCCGCAAATATATCTATTACCCAAACAGAAATTCGAAAGCATTTCAAAAATAAAGAAAAAAGATGAAGATGGCCAACTCACGTTTGAAACTGATCGTCAAAATCAGATACTTGATCTTTCGGTAAAAATTCACTGTTCCACTAACTTGAGATAAGTTTACCCGCTTTTTGATCTGGCAATAGACTTCCATGTTACCATGAGTTCTATGCGAATCACATATCGCCATCTAACAGCGGTAATATCAACCTACGACTACGCACAGTGACTTGTCTATTCACTGTACGACTACGCATCAACGGTAGCGACACCTAGCGGCCTTATTCAAAAGAAGGAAAAGCATTTCCTGCATAAGTAAAACTTTCATAAATTTTTTCGAAGTTTTATTGTATTTTATAATAACCAGACCGAAGACGATTCCATAAATGAAGTTTCATAACAAACAGTCTATCCGATCTCTAGTTATAAATGGTGTAACCAACATCTTTCTTTTATATATACAGGGTCTTTCACGAGGAACCTCACCCATATTTATACGGGAAACTAGTGAACGTATTTTCATGAAATTCAGCACTTATAAGTATTTCACGATGCTGATGAAATCTAAAATATTTTCAAGGCATGAGCACCTCCGGTTTTTCCGGAAATGACGTCAACTTCCGTTTTTCAAATTAGAACACCATTTTTTTATTGCAGAAATAGATTCCTTAGAAAATTTCAAGTTATTTTGATGTAACATTTTTCAGTTTTGGTTGGAAAATTCTCTCTGAGCGGGAAAATTCGAAAAAAAAATCGAAAATAGAGCTCCGCTGAAACAAGAATAACTTCGAGGTTTTTGGATGGAAAATTTTCATTTTTAAAATTTTTCAAGATGTAAGATCGATGTATCCACTTTTGAAATCGAAATCGCGATTCATGATACAGGGGGTGAAAAAATCGCTTTCAAAGTTAGGGATGACAAAATCGTGAAAAATCAATTTTTTCAAATTAGAACCCCATTTTTTTATGGCAGATATTGAATCTACGTTAAAAAATAATGTGAGTGTATGCATCACACCCTTGCCCTAAAGTGGATATTTTCTGAGTTATTCACAAAAAACTGTTTTTCTTCTTGAATTTTCAGCTATTTCTTTTCCCTTCACGCCAAAAAGATGAAATTTTCAGGAACTATTACTTAAACCATGTTTTAGATTTTACTACCCTAATATGCAAGAGAAAAAAGTTACAGGTTGTTCCTAAATAGATGGCGAATTTGGATTCGAATTTGTATCGGAAACCTCTTTATATCAACTAATCGGCCATCGGTTTTCTCTCCAGTGATAAATAAATAATTCCTTATGAACCATATGCAAAAACTTACCATGTTTTACATTCTTTTTTTTAATGATAGATTTCATTAATTACATCTGCCAAATTCCTCTTTATTCAGTAGCATGTAATTAATGATATCTATCATTAAAAAAAAGAATGTAAAACATGGTAAGTTTTTTCATATGGTTCATAAGGAATAATTTATTTATCACTGTAGAGAAAACCGATGGCCGATTAGTTGAAATAAAGAGGTCTCCGATACAAATTCGAATCCAAATTCGCCATCTATTTAGGAACAACCTGTAACTTTTTTCTCTTGCATGTTAGGGTAGTAAAATCTAAAACATGGTTTAAGTAACAGTTCCTGAAAATTTCATCTTTTTGGCGTGAAGGGAAAAGAAATAGCTGAAAATTCAAGACGAAAAACAGTTTTTTGTGAATAACTCAGAAAATATCCACTTTAGGGCAAGGGTGTGATGCATACACTCACATTATTTTTTAACGTAGATTCAATATCTGCCAGAAAAAAATGGGGTTCTAATTTGAAAAAATTGATTTTTCATGATTTTGTCATCCCTAACTTTAAAAGCGATTTTTTCACCCCCTGTATCATGAATCGCGATTTCGATTTTTAAAGTGGATACATCAATCTTACATCTTGAAAAATCCCAAAAATGAAAATTTTCCATTCAAAAACCTCGAAGTTATTCTTGTTTCAGCGGAGCTCTATTTTCGATTTTTTTTTCGAATTTTCCCGCTCAGAGAGAATTTTCCAACCAAAACTGAAAAATGTTACATCAAAATAACTTGAAATTTTCTAAGGAATCTATTTCTGCAATAAAAAAATGGTGTTCTAATTTGAAAAACGGAAGTTGACGTTATTTCCGGAAAAACCGGAGGTGCTCATGCCTTGAAAATATTTTAGATTTCATCAGCATCGTGAAACACTTATAAGTGCTGAATTTCATGAAATTACGTTCAGTAGTTTCCCGTATAAATATGGGTGAGGTTCCTCGTGAAAGACCCTGTATAGATGAGATTATTATCCAAATCTACTACCGACAAATACCATTTCTTGTCTCTCTTAAAGACCCGATTACAATTCCACAACCGTCTCTCTCCACAGCTTCATAACGCAATCCTTTCCTTCCTCGAAAACCTCCAATTTAATCGCCCATCTCACCCCCCTTCCCGCAACCCCCCCGTAATAAGTGTTTATTATACCGAAACGTAAAAATCGTCTCGTATCCATTCCGCAAGATGTTATTGCCGAAAAGTTCATATCGCCGTCGGCTGCGCGCGCGCTCTCGTAATAAAAGGAAGCGTTGAATATCAACTACATCGCCGCCCCAAAGCCACCGCTCTGGTTTTATCCGGGGACGGCGGTGCCAATATGTACGGAAAACACTTAAAATGCAAATGTCCCGTCGTCCGGGAAGTACGCCTCGGTGTCCCATCGACGGACATCGACGCGATATTACCAATTTATCCGTTTTATTGGACGATTCCGGTGTCGCGACAATGCACAGAAGGGTTAGCGGCGGGAATGAACCGATCTAGATAGCCTCGTCGTGATATTACGCTATTCCGAGGCAATTTCCAGCCGAGAATGGTCTTCAACGATTAGGTCGGACTCGGTGAATTCGCGGTCGGTTTCGATTCTGTCCGTTCGGTCGCGAACGCGATAACTTTAGAACGAAAAGATTCAGAAACTTGAAGCTTTCAAGGTAGTTTCGACTACTGGTTGCATTCTATTCGAAATTAAGGATTCGATCGAGATGAAAGTTTGCGTTCAGATGGAGAATGACATGTTCAAGCTCTATGCGAAAATTCGTCCAGATCACTCAACTAGAAATATATACTCCATTCACTTTGTTCAGAATTCACACATTTGTTTTATTATACCACAAAGTCTATACATAGGATGGGCTTACTCAGTAAGAATAAGAACGGGATTTTCTGTGGTCTGTGCGATTCTATGGCTGTTGTAAAAATCCCACAAGCATATACCTGCTCAGTTCTCCAGCAACCTGCCTTAGTCGCATATCGTTTTTACACGGCTTAGCTCGAAGCCCTTAACAAATACTTTCTACGTCGTCGGCCTTTAGTTCGCCACCCTATATACAAAGTGAATTCGTATGTGATAAGAACTTTTACCCTGCACAACACCACACGAGACCAAAACAGAAGCAGATACGTAACTTTTCATCTGAACAAACGTAAGTACCATTCCTTCAGTGTTCACTTTGTGGTATTTATTTACAATTCGATCAAACATCCATTTTTTTCTTTAATTTCTCGAGGCAATAAGAATTGGTATCAGCAGTCCATTTCTTCTCTCCAAGAGAGCTCGTCTATATTATTCACACTTTTATTTAATCACATAGGAGGTCATGGTTTCGTTTTCAGGAGTTGGTGCCCCTGATGAAAAGCACAGAACATATGATGAAAAGTCAGTGCGCGCACAGAAAATATCGTTAATGACAAAACGACGTTGCCAGTTTCTTTGATTACATCAAAGTAAAAGTATCAGAGATATTCGACATTTTGTTAGGTTTACAAATTGTTCGCAGATTTTTGGTATTTAATCGAAATTTGCAGGTGAGTTTTTCGTCGAATATCCAAATTAACGTATGTTTATTGTTTTTAACACCAGTTTGGAGCGTGAGCACGATTTTCAAGACCAGGACGAATGTTTACATTTCGAGGTTAAAGGGGTACACGGGAATTTTGTTGAAAAGGCTGTTATCGCAGTAGATGGATCGGATGGAGCCTCGAGAGGTCGATCAGGATGATATTTTTCAGGTTTTCCAAGAAATTTGGCGATATCTGAGCAGATTTGCAAAAGTTAGGTACCTCACTAATGAGGTGGAACTTAAACCTAATTGTCCTATAAGAAACGCCTTTCAAAGGTCGAGATGGTGAAAAATGTATTCTTTAGATGTTGTTTGAACAAACGCAGCCGAGTTTTATATCCCAACATTGATTTCAAGAAAGTTATCAACAAAATAAAATTGACATTATTCTTGTAATTACCCATCAATCATTCTTATATCTTTGGGTTGATTTTTTTTCAATGATTTCTTGATTAGAATCAACAATTGATGTCGTCAAGTCTTGAACTTTCAGTTCAAGAGGATAATAAACATTAAATCTTCACAAGCATGCATATGAAAATTATGTGAAAGCAATGCAATTTTCTTCCATGGCGAAAAATAATATATTTCAACAGTGATCTCTAGTACTTTTCATGCAAATAACTATAAAAAGGAATCCTTTCTATCAATTCATATAAACGTTAATTCTTTTCGTCCATCACATGTTTTCCAATTCATTCATTTTCAGAATAAATTCACATTCTGAGAAATACGCTAAGAAGGGCAACATTGTGTTGACTTGGAACATAAAAATATTTTGAAAAACGTCATAACTTCGATACAGAGTGGAATTTGTCAAATTTCCAAAGCCAGAGTTGTGATTTTATAATTGTGAATGGAGTATATGAAATGACGAATATTTTTGTAATACCATATCCAGGTTTATGGACGATTTCTTAGACAGCTTCTATCAGTTTTTTGACAGCTTTCAACACATTTCTGCGTTGGATTCTTCAATACAAATCTACCTATAAGATGCATCAACTTACAAGATGGATTGACGAGCGCGCAAACGATGCTGACTTCACGTCATTTAAGTGACTCATTTCTTTAAGGAACTTTAAACACCTTTGAAATGAAGAAACATTTTGAAAAATCGTATAGAAGAAAATTGTTTCATTTGATGACAGGGCTCTATACTAAAAAAAATTGAGAAATAATAGACTCGCCCTGTATACTCGGAGAGGACGGTAAAGTACAACACAAAATACTACAAGGAATTCAAGATAAATAAGACATAGAGAAGTACTTAACAAACGCAAAAAATGTTACAAATCTTGCGCATGATGATTACCCCTTTTTTGTTCATTATCGGAAGTACTTAGCCCAAATTGCATATTATATGACAGCAATAGATATTGCTTGAGAATACACATAATTATAGAAGATTCTGGATTCAAGAACATTGCTAAATATACTGCTCCACAAGAGTTAGGGATATCGTATTCAATCGTTTTTAAAAGTATGTAATCTTCGAGAAAATCGCTGTAAAACCATTTAAAACTCAATAACAACTTGAATCGATCCAATAAAAATCAGCATGAGACATTTCGTCAATCTGGTCGCCTTTTTTCTGAAGTTTGGTTCTTTGCATATGCGTCATGAATGTTCTTATTTTGAAATGAAGTACGTTCATCAACGGCTTCGATTTGAAACGAGTTTTCTGAAAATGCCAAGACGTAAATTAACAAACGCAGAGGCTAATAGGGCTATCGGAATGCTACAGGGTGGCCTAACTCAGGTTGTTGTAGCGGAAAGGCTCCAAGTAGGCCAAAGTGTGATATCTCGACTTTGGAATAGGTTCAGGGAGACAGGTTCCGTGTTGGAAAGAACAAGGCTTGGTGGGCGACGAAAAACAACACCTGCTCAGGATCATTGCATCACCGTTTCGGCGAGAAGAAACCCTACATCTACGTGTAGAATGCTACGGAATACTCTTCAAAATGCAGATGGGGTCCAAGTTTCCATCGAAACCATCAGACGACTTTTGAGAAAGGTGAATCTAGGTTCTAGACGTCCATTAAGAGGAGTTCCATTAACACGTGACCATACGCGTCAAAAACTGGAATGGGCAAGGCAACATATCAATTGGAACGTTCAATGGCGTAGTGTCCTTTTCACTGATGAATCCAGATATGGAAGATTTTCAGATTCTCGAAGAATAAGGGTATGGACAATCCCACGCATACCCCGTAATCGTCGCTATGTCCAAGAAGTCCATCCATTCCGAGGGGATAGTGTTATGGTATGGGCCGGGATATGTTACAACGGGCGCACAGATCTACACATTTGTCGTGGGAATATGACCGCCTTACACTATAGGTAGCATGTCATTGACAATGTTGTGCCAAATTTTCACGCTGCTATTGGTGAAACTTTTCAATTTCTAGACGATAACGCTAGACCGCACCGTGCAGCCATAGTTGAGAATGCGCGCGAGGAGCTTGGTATTCCACATTTACCAATACCTCCGCACTCACCAGATTTGAATTGCATAGAACATGCATGGGAAATGCTCCAAAGAAGATTAGATAATCATCACCCTACCCCAGAATCCCTAAATGATCTGAGAGAGCTTCTGCCCCGTTTATGGAACCAAATTCCTCAAGAAATATTCAACAACCCCGTGTGTAGTATGCAAAGAAGATGTCAAGCTGTAATTGATGCCCGTGGAGGCCATACATTGTATTGATAGTCTTAAAATGCTTGAATTCTCTGGGAATAAAATTTCGTTATTTTACTCGATTTTTCTTAACCACCCTGTATACGCTGCAGACCTACTGGCTAAAATAAATTTGCAACTTGAAATCATATTAATATGAATTTTCATCACAAACTCATGTGGAGCAGTTTATCAACACGAAAATATTGTATTGCATTTGGCGATATTTTGATAAAAAGTATATGAATCACTGAAATGTAACTACTCTTAAGATAAATAGAATATTTCCTTCGGCTGAGTGAACATTTCAGATGCAAACTCTGCCATATTTTGTCATGATTCTTTTTCCTTTAATATTTTATTTAACCTTGACTTCTTGTCTCTTCTTTTAGGCTTCACAAACATTTATGTTTTGAAGCAGATGGAATTCTGATAAAAACACAAAAATGTACATACCAGAACCAAAATTCAACTTTTCAATTCAATTTTTCTTCTAGTTCACTTAGATAAAGTATGAGGATCTGATACTTCAGAATGGAATCGAAAAAAAAAACAACCAAGTAGAAATGTTGTAATGTTGATGACTTCGGTGTAATCTAATGCTGGGTTTACCTACGATGACTTAAACCGCTTAAACGTCTTGTCAAACTTGCACGCAACCAATAGCAAAATAAAGTATGTTCCAAGTTTTTCAATCAAAGTTCTAAAATTGTCACGAATAATCAATATTATGTACTCACAAACTGCAGATTGTGGCTGAGTTCGTCATCAATCACCAAGATCAATTACCAAGCAAGGATACTCACGATATCTTCGATCCTGAAACAAACAAAACATAAAACTAAATTGGATGTAACAAACAATCATTCAGAAAAGCTTCAAATTCAGATTTATTCCTGAGCTACTTCCTGCGATACACGCTTTTACTCAGATATTGTCCTTCGTTCGAAACAACAACAATTCGGTAGCAAAACACGGACCATAAATCTAAAGAACGAAGGCGTGAGTCATAAAAGAAAACTGAGCCATTCTACCTTATCCCGCTTTCAGCTGAAATATTCAACAAATCCAGGAAAGGGCACTTTTGGGGATCGCAAATTAAAGTCATGATGTTACGGAAAAGTGTGTCCTGGGGGAACTCGAAGGAAAACTAGACAATATATATGAGAAATAAGAAAACAATCGACTGTTTCCCGGCTCTGGCCCCGGGAGAATCAGGTGACGTCATCCAAGAAATAGCCCTCGAGTATCAGGAGTCTACTAGATTATATTCCTATTCGAACGGCGGAAATTCTGTCGAGGATAAAACTTTAGGACGGGCGTGACTCAGGATCCAAGTTTCGTCGCAGAATTCGTCTCATTCTCGTCTATCTTTCACTCGAAAACTACCTGCAATTTAGATTATCTGCATCTTTGTCCATTTCCACCACATAATTCTACACTATTATAAATATAATTCTATGATTTCCAATACTTGTTGACAGATGTTTTCGTATTCTATGACTCCGATACAACCACAGCTTGCACAAACCACAGACCCTCTTCTCCGGATGAAACATAGATGTAACCACAGCCATAGATTCCACGTCTATGGGTTTCAACCACCGACATCGTGTCCTCGAATCGAGATCAGCCGACGCGGAAAAACCACGAAAGATAATCAAGCGATAGTTCGCCCCCTCGGTCCCCGGGGAACTCCTTCGTCGCTTCGATTATTTCCGGTGGAACCCATTCGGCATACGTAAAAGGACGAAAAAGGAACGCGGCCCCACGTCGGTCGTGTTAATTCGCTAAAAGCTTTTCTATGGCAGAAATGAGCGGGAGGGGGCCTCGGATGACGTTTCCGCTGGAAAAACGACACATTCCGTTTATTCACGACCTCTTAACGGAACACAGAAATGTTTTCAGAAAAAAGGCAGATTCTCCGATTTCGCCGGATGATTTATTCAATCTGCGGAAAAATTGGATCCGAAATCGACTGCGCTACTTTCGTCGCCCTCCTCCTGATTCGATTTCGAAATTTGGCACCGAATTTGGGATTTCGCGAGGTTTATAATGGAATGGAGGCATAGAGATTATAAGGCCGTGACTTTTATGAGTGGAGGTGAGCTTGAGTCTGTGGTGGCGGACGGAAGGCGTTTTTTCGCCGGTGGCTCAATGAAGCGTTTTTTGCGGGTGGATCAATGAAGCGTTTTTTTGCGGGTGGATCAATGAATCGTTTTTTTGCGGGTGGCTCGATGAAGCGTTTTTTGGCGGGTGGATCAATGAAGCGTTTTTTTGCGGGTGTCTCGATGAAGCGTTTTTTGGCGGGTGGATCAATGAAGCGTTTTTTTGCGGATACCTGTTGGTAACTGACGAGGTGTTCTTCCGTAGTTTCGTATTGTTTTTTGAATGTTTTGATTATATTAAACTGTTTCTGAATCTATAGGTCCGAAAGTGGTGTATTTCCAAATGAGAATGAACCCTGATAAAATATGGTCCTCACTATCAAACCCTTTAGTCGAATGCCTGATTCCTTGAAATAAAACGTGCTCTAAAAGACGCGGGCACGAAAACTGCCGGCAATAACAAAGCGAAATGGAAGGGAAAATCATAAATAAATTGTGAAATCAAATAACGATAATTCCGTTTGGGGAACTCTCCACTCTCTCTCTCTGGTGAAAACCGCCGGCGGCCACGATTTGAATAACAAATTGGATCTCGGTCAACGCGCCCATATTTTTGTGAAATACGGGGTTTCACTCGATTTCGGCAATCTGCTGGTACTCATGGAAATCGACGTGATCTACAGGTGTTTAACGATCGAGCGGGTCGTTGTTTATGCATTCAGCTGTAGGAAGGTATCAGCCCGCACTTTTTGGATCGATGATTCTGCTTATGATACGTGGTAGCATTGTGGGACGACTTTAAAAGCCGGCTGTTGGAGGAATTCTTCGTCGATTTAGTTTTTCTGGGTGATAATTCACTTGGTGATGGCTGCTATAGAAAACCATAGCATTCCACATCTGGCATAACCTCCAAAACCCCCTAATCTAAATGTAATCGAGCAAGCTTGGAACCAATTACAAAAAAACCCTTGATGACCACATACGAGGATATAGTGAAAATTTCTTAGCCTACTATAGAACCAAACAAAATTTCAATGTCAAAATATTTTATTACTCAACATTATTCTCCTCTTAATTGAATACATTACATACAGAAGAAATCGCTGCCTGCACCAGCTACACATACCTGGGTGTGGAGTTTGATATTACTGGTAGGGACGAACAGGAAATTAAAAAACGCGTCAACCAGGCCAGAGGTCTCATCTCTTGTTTAAATGGAGTCTTCTGGAGCAGTGAAATAGGGAAAAAACGGAAACATAACATCTATGAAACGATGATAAAGAGTTCTTTATTGTATGGGGCTGAAACCTGGAGAATAACAGAGAACAATCGAAGGAAACTGGAAGCTACCGAAATGGATGTATTTAGACGGTCATTGGGAATATCTAGAAGAGACCGAATACGGAATGAAGATGTTCGAGCAAGAATGGGAATAGAGGGATCCCTAATGACAGATATTGAACGAAAACAGCTTATTTGGTATGGACATGTTCAGCGGATGGATGACACCAGACTACCAAGACAGATCTTGGAATGGAAATCACCATATCGTAGAAAACGGGGAAGACCGAGGAAAACCTGGATGGAACGAGTTTCAAGAGCGATGAGATCTAGAAGCTTAGCAGCGAACCAGTGGAATGATCGAAGGGCATGGAAATTAGGCATCGGACAACGACGGAAGACGTTATAAAACCGATATATATATATAATTGAATACATTTATTACAGCGAACCTGCAAAGTCTCTAGAACTTAAAAAAAATGTTTCTTCTCGCTCTGCAAACCAGTCCTCCACAGCTTTTATAACCTCCACGTTGGAAGAAAATTTACGACCTTTTGAACTTTTTTTTCAGTTGAGGAAAGAGATGATAGTCAGACGGAGCCAAATCTGGTGAATAATGGGGGTGTTCTAGTAAGTCTAACCCTAAATCACGATTTTTTTGCATGGCAACATGAGATTTGTGTACTGGGGCGTTGTCCTGTGAAAACAAAACACCTTTGGATAGCTTTCCGCGACTTTTCTCTTTAAATTTTCCCCGTAGAGTGGTCAGTAATGTCAAATAGTAATCTCTAGTTATTGTTCTATCCTTATCCAAAAAATCAATCATGATTACTCCATGGCAATCCCAAAAAACTGAAGCAAGATCTTTTCCTGCAGATTTTTGGACACGAAACTTCTTAGGTCTTGGAGAACCAGAGTGTCGCCACTCCATCGATTGTTGCTTTGTTTCTGGATCGTAGAAATGTACCCAAGTCTCAGCCATAGTAACAATTCGGTTTGAGAAGTCTACATCGTTGTCAAATCGAGCACAGATCGAACGCGATGCTTCTACCCTTGCACGCTTTTGGTCAACATTCAAACATTTGGGGATCCATTTTGCAGAAATTTTTCTCATGTCCAAATTGACGTGAACTATATGATAAAAGCGTTCGTATGAAATCTTCAGTGCTTCAGATATCCGTTTTAGCCCAATTCGACGGTCTGATAAAATCATGTCATGAACTGCATCGATATTTTCGGGGACTGACACAGAAACTGGCCTTCCCGATCGGTCATCATCTTGAATGGAAAATTTACCTCTTTTGAAGCTTGCAGTCCAATTTTTCACGGTCGCATACGAAGGACATTGATCACCAAGGGTATTAAGCATATCTTCGTAAATCTGCGTACCTCTTAACCCTTTTAAATACAGGTACTTGATGATGGCTCGATACTCCAATTTTTCGATTTTTACAATTTCGGTGGACATCTTTTTTTAAATTTATTGCGTAACTCTGGTTTACTTTTGTGACGTCGAACTCTACACTGACACTTCTAATAAGTGATTGTTCGTTATATCGCAATATTTTGTTTATGCATAGGACTAGTCTAGGCTAACTAGATATCAATACATCCTCGTATTTCCAGAACATAGATTGTTTATTTCTTGAAGAACCTACTGGTGGGGGCAAGTCTTTTGACGATGTGTGTATGAGTGTTGAAGTTTTCGATAAGTTTCCTCATAACTTAAAATTTAGAAACAAGGTGAAAAAATTTTTCATGAAGATATTATGACTTTTCGAAAATTCGACGTAATAAAACTAAGGCACTATAAAGATAGGTATGCTAGATAGACCTGGCTCTATGGTTGATTGGGACCAACCATAGACTCGAAAATTACAGGATTCGCAACATTTTCATCGCCATCTATCGGGGTGATACACCAACATAAACATTAAATTATTATAAATTTGACTATTAGATGACGCGGCATTATTCTAACACCACGGACCTAACCTATTTCCAATGTATTTCATGTGAGCATGCCGAAAAAAGTCACCACAAGATCTCTCATTCCGAAAATATGCTCATTCGATTACAGATTTCATTTCTTTCGATTACAGATTTCATTTCATTCGAAGGGATCTGTAATTTTCGAGTCTATGGTTGGACCAATCAACCATAGAGCCAGGTCTATCTAGCATACCTATCTTTATAGAGCCTTAATAAAACTGGGATACCTTTGGCAATCGGATTCGAATTCTGGAACGGTTCGGCCGGCGTGAAATTCGAAAAATCAACGTGGAAACAATCGTCGATAATCAAAGCTAAACAGGGCCCCAAGAAGGAGGGCAAACATGTCCGGGAGATTGCTACAAATCCCGAGAGGAACAGCAACACTCCGGATTTAACGTTTGTTGCGGGGGAATATCGCAGAGTGCTTGGAAATCGATCCCCGGGATGGATTTCGGGAGATGATTGGTCGACGGGCTGCAGAGAGATTTCGTCAGATATCGCCGGGCATAACCGTAAAAGGGCCTTTCGAAGCCGGCCAGTTGATGACCTCGTCGAGGATAAGGAGAAAATGGATTTCTTTTCGAAGGTGTCCGACCGTGCTATATATATCACTTATGGGAAAATTGATGGTCTAGACCTGGATTCTTCGACCGACTTCCACAAGCGAGCTCCAGAATTCCATACGTCAAATTACTGCTCTTCAAAAGCTGTGTTGGAAATATGTATTTGTAGAGTTTCTCAGTCTATAATTATATCAGAAATACAATAATTGAAATACGAAGATGTATTGATATTTAGTTCCATGGATAAACAAAATATTGCGATACCATCAACGAACAATAACTTCTTAGAAGTGTCAGTGTAGAGTTCGACTTCAAAAAAGTAAACCAGAGTAACGCAATAAATTAAAAAAAAAAGATGTCCATCGAAATTGTGAAAATCGAAAAATTGGAGTATCGAGTCATCATCAAGTACCTGTATTTAAAAGGGTTAAGAGGTAAGCAGATTTACGAAGATATGCTTAATACCCTTGGTGATCCATGTCCTTCGTATGCGACCGTGAAAAATTGGACTGCAAGCTTCAAAAGAGGTGAATTTTCCATTGGAGATGATGACATATCGGGAAGGCCAGTTTCTGTGTCAGTCCCCGAAAATATCGATGCAGTTCATGACATGATTTTATCAGACCGTCGAATTGGGCTAAAACGGATATCTGAAGCACTGAAGATTTTATACGAACGCGTTCATCATATAGTTCACGTTAATTTGGACATGAGAAAAATTTCTGCAAAATGGATCCCCAAATTTTTGAATGTTGATCAAAAGCGTGCAAGGGTAGAAGCATCGCGTTCGATCTGTGCTCGATTTGAAAACGATGTAGACTTCTTAAACCGAATTGTTACTATGGATAAGACTTGGGTACATTTCTACGATCCAGGAACAAAGCAACAATCGATGGAATGGCGACACTCTGGTTCTACAAGACCTAAGAAGTTTTGTGTCCAAAAATCTGCTGGAAAAGTTCTTGCTTCAGTTTTTTGGGATTGCCATGGAGTAATCATGATTGATTTTTTGAATAAGGGTAGAACAATAACTGGAGATTACTATTCGACATTACTGACCACTCTACGGAAAAAAAATTGAAGAGAAAAGACACGGAAAGCTTTCCAAAGGTATTTTGTTTTTACAGGACAACACCCCAGTACACGAATCTCAAGTTGCCATGCAAAAAATTCGTGATTCAGGGTTAGAATTACTAGATCAACAGATTTGGCTCCGTCCGACTATCATCTCTTTCCTCAACTGAAAAAAAGTTTAAAAGGTCGTAAATTTTCTTCCAACGAGGAGGTAATGAAAGCTGTGGAGGACTGGTTTGCAGAACAAGAAGAAACAATTTTTTTGAAAGGTCTAGAGACGTTGCAGGTTCGCTGTAATAAATGCATTCAATTAAGAGGAGAATATGTTGAGTAATAAAATATTTTGATATTGAAATTTTGTTTGGTTCTATAGTAGGCTAAGAATTTTTCAAATCATCCTCGTAAGATGAATATTCTGTTTGTTACTGTTCGCTTTATGCAGGATGAGACAAAATAGAAAAAATGAGAAAAAAATCTGAATTTATCGATGACATACGACGACTAAACATTATTATTATTTTTTATTCTTTATTGTTTTCAGTTGGCTGATAAGATAGTAAAGATTCCACACACAAAAAATTCAACAAGACGATGTGTGTATACTCCATTCGCTTTTATTTAATCACATAGGAGGTCATGGTTTCGTTTTTAGGAGTTGTTGCTCCTGATGAAAAGCACAGAACATATGATGAAAAGTCAGTGCGTGCACAGAAAATATCGTTAACGACAAAACGACGTTACCAGTTTCTTTGTTTACATCAAAGTAAAAGTATCAAAGATATTCCACATTTTGTAAGGTTTACAAATTGTTCGCAGATTTTTGGTATTTGATCGATATTTGCAGGTGAGTTTTTCGTCGAAAATTCAAGATTAACGTATGTTCATTGTTTTAAGCAACAGTTTGGAGCGTGAGGACGATTTTCAAGACCAGGACGAATGTTTACATTTCGAGGTTGAAGGGGTACACGGGAATTTCGTTGAAAAAGCTGTTATTTGGACAGATATCGCAGTAGATGGATCGGATGGAACCTCGAGAGGTCGATTGGGATGATATTTTTCAGGTTTTCCAAGAAATTTGGCGATATCTGAGCAGATCTGCAAAAGTTAGGTACCTCACTAATGAGGTGGAACTTAGACCTAATTCTCCTATAAGAAACGCCTTTCAAAGGTCGAGATGGTGAAAAATGTATTCTTCAGATGTTGTTTGAACAAACGCAGCCGAGTTTTATATCCCAACATTCATTTTAAGAAAGTTATCAACAAAATAAAATTGACATTATTCTTGATTCTTGTAATTACCCATCAATTCATCTTATATCTTTGGGTTGATTTTTCTAATGAATTCTTGATAAGAATCAACAATTGATATCGTCAAGTCTTGAACTTTCAGTTGAAGAGGATAATAAACATTAAATCATCACAAGCAGGCATATGAAAATTATGTGAAAGCAATGCAATTTTCTTCCATGGCGAAAAATAATATATTTCAACAGTGATCTCTTGTACTTTTTATGCAAATAACTAGAAAAGGAATCCTTTCTATCAATTCATATAAACGTTAATTATTTTCGCCCATCACATCTTTTCCAATTCATTCATTTTCCGAATAAATTCACATTCTGAGAAATACGCTAAGAATGTAGAAAGGGCAACATAGTGTTGACTTGGAACATAAAAATATTTTGAAAAACGTCATAATCTCGATACAGAGTGGAATGTGTCAAATTTCCAAGGCCAGAGTTGTGATTTTATAATTGTGAATGGAGTATATATATAATGGAGAAAGCAGTTCAACATGCTGAAGTTATAACAGCAAAGAAAAAGCCTACAAAACATCTTAATTTCACCGTGAAGACGATCAATACCTGGTAGGAGAACAATAAAACCTTGTTGTCTCTAAACACACAGCGTTTCTATGGGGAAAATTTCAGATCTCATTCCGATAAAAAATACCTCGTTATATCCGGAAACAATAATTAATAACGCTCGCACCAATTCAATTAGCGTGAAGCATAAAGAATATCGCAGGGAGCCATATTATATAACTCCCAGACCAATATCATCGCATATTGGCGTCCTACCGTTTTAATTGTTCCTTTATTGGACTCTAATTTTTTGTTATTGCCTCAATATTCCTAACACTACATGGAGAAACCATTCGTTTCCAAATTTACGATCGTTTAATTGAGTTTCGGAACTCAATTCCTCGAACGTGGAACAAAAGGGTAAGGAGATTTGGGATTTTCCATGCATCCTCTGTAAATTTCAACTATTCGGGAGAAAAAAAATTCAGTTCGGAAAAAAAGGGATTATATTTTCGTTTCGACTAAAACTTCATTATTGACGCATTTTTCGAACAATAATCTACCTTTGAGGAGGATTCTCATTTGAAATAGACTGCGCGAAAAAATTAACGCTCATTCTGAAAATCTCAATTTTTATGAAAGTTAACTCTACATTGACTTTATAACTTATTTTTTATGTTCTCTCGGGAAGGTTTTGAACGAAACAAGACACATTAAATGGAAGAAAATTTCAGGATTTCACCGAATCTTATGTGAAAGAAGAAAAATGCACAATTTTCAAACTACTGAAATGCTGATGAGTGATTTAATACTTGGTATTTCCATCCCTTGCGTTAATTACAGCTCGGCAACGACAGTTCATACTCAAAATGAGTGATCTTAAAATGTTCTGATCTAATCCTTCCCAGATTTCTACGAGTTGGATTCCTAAGTCATTAAGAGTAGCTGGATGATTTTCTGAACTTCTCAGCCTTCTATTGAGGTTGTCCCAAACCTGCTCAATCGGATTGAGATCTGGACTTCTTGCTGGCCATTCCATTCGAGAGACTTCAACCTCTTCAAGGTACTCTTGAACGATGCGCGCACGATGGGGTCTGGCATTATCGTCTATAAAAATGAAATTTTCACCAATGTATGGGGCAAATCGCACTACATGCTCTTCAAGAATGTTCCTTATATACTTATCAGCATTCATAGCTCCATTATCAATGACCACTAGGTCTGTGCGTGTAGTCAAAGATATTCCACCCCATACCATAATCGATCCTCCCCCGAAACCAGTAGTATTCAGGAAATTGCACTGAGCATATCTTTCATGTGGACGTCTGTATACAAGGGAACGTCGATCACAATGGTAGAGGCAGAATCTAGACTCATCTGTGAAGAGAACTCTTTCCCAATCGGCCTCTTCCCAATGGATATGCTCTCTCGCAAAATCCAAACGCGCCCTTCGATGGGCTGGGGTAAGAGCTGGGCCTCTTGCCGCGACACGAGTCCTTAAATCATATTCTCTGAGGCGATTTCTTATTGTTTGTATTTCCAACGATTGAACTACAGAATAATCTGTGATTGAACTATGGATACCAACGGTTTGTCAACTGATAAATATAAATTGAAGACGTCAACATGAGTGTTTCTTTGCTTTTATCGAATATGGATTTTCTGACCTTTTATTTTATTCGCGAAATAGTCTTATTAATTATCTCACGAGATTGAATTTACCTCATAAGTCTATCGATTTATTTCCAAACTCAAATGAGTTGCTTGTAAACATCACGAGTCCGTAGGACGAGTGATGTTTCTCTCCCTTACCACGGAAATTCAATCTCTTATTATATTACTACTGACCATACAATGAACGTCACAACGTTGCAAAAATTGGCTTCACTATTTATTATTGAGAGGTGCGACCTCCTTTTCCTAAAGTCTAAGGAGAAGACTAAGAAAGAACGACTGTGTTTTCGTACGAAATAGATTCCGCGAGAAAAAAGTGACAAATGAGATTCATACTCTTTCAAATAAACCCCTTCTGAATGAACCTAAAAGAAACATCGGATTTTCTAATCTAAACTCAAATCTTTGAATTCCCATCATCAGTGCCATAAATTCCGGTCAGGTTTTCCCTCATTTTCGGCATCACGAGACGAGCTCAAAGATCGACCCGTTTTCCTAAAACTCAAACGCCAATTATCGCCGCGTTTCTTTGAAAAGGACTCTCTCTCTCGAATAAAAAAACATGAAAGCGGGATTTAACCCCCGCAAAAATGAATGTTTCGTTTCCATTGCCGGAAAGGTGTATCGCATAATATTCGGTAAATCCGTTCCGCGATCGTAATCGGAAAAGCCGAAAGGAGAACGGTCCAGCGGTAGGTTCTTTTCGTGATGTAAAAATGGAAAACAGCCCGCGGCAGTGTCGGTCCGGGGGGCGAAATGTTGTCGGCGAGAGGGTTATTTTTCCGTTTCGAGCGCGCTGGCCGCACGATGATGGGATGCTTTTGTGCCGCAGTGAAAATGAACACGGGGTATCGGCCAATTACAGAAGTGGAATGTGCGGCGAGATGTTTAATCCCAGGAATTAGTTTTTAGCGAGTAAATAACCGGGTTTTACTTAGGGAGAACCGCAAACGAACTGGATTTTGTAGGCCTTCTTTTTGATGTTCTGGACGTATCATGAACTCAACAATGTATCCACTGGCGGATTTGATGGGGTGCCATGGGGATCATGCCCCCCCTTCGATGTCGAGAGTAAACCCTTGATGGTTATCAAACCGATTTCTTATATTCGAATTTCAGAAAAATCATTCGAATATTTTTTTTATTCTCTGCAAACGAAATAATATTGACACTCTAATTTTGAATCAAAAATGAGGCTCCTTTCCTCAAGTTGGGACCAACTAAATAAATATGAGAAATGGACTAACAGACATCTAGGACATACATATGTTTGTGCTTGTATGTTTAGGAGAGAAAGAATTGAATTCTAAGAATTTTTTCTTTATTTATTCTCAAACTTTGAAATTTCATCATTCTTTCTGTGGTCTCGTTGAGATATAGAGCTCTTATTCTTTTTTAGAAAAAAACATTTAAAGTTGTATTTGCGGTGGTTAGATTGGAAGGGAAAAAATCAGATCCAAAGAATTTTTTTTTGTAAATTCCATTGTCAAACTTTTTGAAATTATAATTCTGTCTGAGATCAAGCATGAGCGAGAAAATTTTCATGAAATATAGAGCATTTATTCCTCTTCAGATTAAACTCTATTTTAAATATCTGTGATCTCAAGTTTGGGAGAAAAAAATCGAATCCAAATAAACGATTTTTTCGGCAACCGTCCGGGAAGTACCCACTTCCCGGACGCTTTTTCTTTGAGAAAGTAGCATTTCCCGGCCTAGGCCGGAAAGTACGTACTTCCCGGCCTAGGCCGGAAAAACACGTCGTTGTTGTCATTGTAATGATCATCACATTAGCAACGAAATAACGGATGACAGTTCTGTTCTGTGTTCTGTTTAATTCAAATATGAATCAAAATCAATAAAGAGAAGTGTCATCTCATTGATTTGTAATTCTTCACGGTTGCCGAAAAAATATTGTACGCAACACGCCCGGAAATAGTTTTTTTGGACTCACAGACTTCCAGGACTCGCCTCCGGCTCGTCCTAGAATCTTGTCTATTCGTCCAAAAAAACCCTATTTTCCGGACTTGTTACGTAAATTACTATTTTTGATCAAACTATGTTCGAGTCATGGGTTGTTCTTCGCAAATGTACTATTTGTAAAAGTTGCTATATTTTTTTCCTTGGCGAAACAATTTTCCGAGAGCCCTTTCTTCACGTAGAATTCAATGGTGTCAGTAGTTTTTCCGAAAACCTTACATATAATTAAATAGTCATAAATAGTATATTCTAAAACCAGTTGCAGAATGGGCTCCTATTCCAATACGAATGCGAAAACGAGCGACGAAGGAGCGAGTTTTCGAACGCATGAGTATTGGAATTGCATTCTGCAACGAGTATTAGACGATATTTTCTCTATTTCACTCAAATTTTGTGAAATTCAATGAAAAAATCAAATTATAGGTCCTAGTGACTTTTATATTGTATTTTGGCAGTTGGTGTGAATGTTAGGAAATACGAAAACTGACATTTCCAAACTGACGTTTGCTGAAATTTAAAAGGATCGGAAGTCATTGCTGACAACCACAAAACGAAAAATGTAACTGAAAACGATGCTGTAATGAATTCATTACAGCACTGTTTTTAGTACTGTAATGGACTCATCTTCGAAAATAAAAACTTACAAATTTCCTCTTGAATTGAAATTGAAGTACTCTTGGTTGATAATTTTCAACCCTGAAACGCCTGAATATTTATTTTTTCATTTTCAACTTAGTCCGGCTCATTCGCCATTTTGCGACGTCAATAGATCTTCTAGATAAGGACTGAACGAGAATAAATTCGCTTGTATCTTTTGAACAACTGGATCGATTCCGAAAATCAAACTCATTTTCGAATAATCTTCTAATTCTAATGAAAACGGTTTTTACAATAAAATAACCAAAACTATTTTTCACAAAATTCATGGATTTTTTCTGGAATTCTTCCCATCATGCTTCTTATAGTGTTCTCAGTCAATTTCTGGGATGCTGTCTTCCATTTTTACTTCAATTCCGCTAATGTTTTCGTTGATTTCTTAGTCTTCTTCAATTCTCTTTTTACCAGGATCCAATATCTTTCGATTGGCCTGAGTTCTGGGCAATTTGGTGGATTGGCTTCTTTGGGGACAAAAACCACCTCATTAGCTTCGTACCATTCCTTGGTGGCCTTGCTGTAGTAGCATGAAGCTAAATCTGGCCAAAAGATTGTTGACACATCGCGCTCACGTAAAAATGGTAAAAGTCGCTTCTTCAAGCATTCCTCGATGTATATCTTCGAGTCCACAGAGCCTTGGCCAACAAAAAATTTGCTCCTTTTCCCACAAGTGCAAATTGCTTGCCAAATCATGATTTTTTTAGGAAACTTTGCTTGTTTCTTCACGCGAAATTGTTCGTCAACATTTCCACGAGAATCTGCAGTATAAAATTCCTGACCAGGAAGTTGCGAGAAATCAGCCAAGACATAGATTTCGTCGTCCATCACGCAACAGGAAAAATTTTTCATGAAATCTTTTTTTAATTTCTTTGCTCTTGAATTCGCTTCTTGATTTTTCACAGCGTTCCTGTCTGGCACTTTCTGCACTTTCTGTGTTCTAAGCCCACAACTCGACTTGATTTTCTGAACGGTTGACTGCGAACAACCCACTATTTGGGCCACTTTCCATCCTGAAAGGTTAGGATTCTTCTGAAAGAGGCTGATGGCTTTCTTCACTTTTTTTGGGCTATGAAACCCCTTTTTCCTCCCGGTTCCGTCCTTGCGGTTAATTGTAAGATCTTCGTTGAAGCGCTTAACAACTCTTGATACCGTTTCCGGACGAACGCGAGCCTCTTTTACGATTCTTTCGAAGCTCCATTTTTGATTATTTTGAAAAAGTTGCACTATTAATTCTCGTGTTTTCACTTCGCTTGACATTTTGCGACAGAGAATTGGAATATCTATGAAGTAAATGTTCCACGTGTTTCTGACGTTCATAACAAAGCGAACTGTGATCAAATTTTGATTTTTTTCTCAATTGGTTCAAGAGATATATGCGTTTTTGTGATGGCGAATTTATTCTCGTTCAGTCCTTAATATACTCTGGATCGTGAATTTAACCCGACAATTATTTTTCACCAAGCTGAAGGGTTCATTTTCTTTTTCGTCTTTCATTCTGAGTCAAGAGACATAAAAAAAGGACGTATCCTGGCTGGACTTTGGCAAAATTTTCCTGACAATTCCATTCTTGATTCACTACATTATCCACATCGTCAAAGAAAAGTATGCGATTTAATTAAAATAAACAACAATTTTGAGGGCGGTGAAAAAGTTGACCCCCGATTAGTTAGTAACAAAACACCAATGACCCCAGACTAGTAAGTGGCGGCATGAGTAATCCGAACGCCCTATAGATGCGGTTATCAATTATCATTAGACCGGATTCGACCCGAAACTAGAGTCATCGCTGTATAAACCTCAAATTACACGGTTATAAAATGGAAATCCACCCCTGAAACAACTACCACTATGCAAATTGACAACTCATAATTACTGGCCACGGCTTTCTACAAACTATTGTGTTACACACAGTTGGCGGAAAATAGCTACTGCGGTTTTGGGCCGCTGCAAACTTTGATGGCGGCGAGTTCTGCTCGAAGTTCACCTGTTAAAAGTTCTTGATTATTCGATATTTGGATATTTAATGAGTCACGGTTTCGACGGAATTTTCGGGGATTATTTGGACAGGATTCGGGCTTGGGAATGGGAATTCGAGATGACCTACGAGGATGTACTGATATCTAGTCTGCCTAGACCAGTTCCATGCATAAACAAAATATTGCGATACCATATCAACGAACAGTAACTTATTAGAAGTATCAGTGTAGAGTTCGACGTCAAAAAAGTAAACCAGAGTTACGCAATAAATTTAGAAAAAAGATATCCACCGGAATAGGGATGTTGACTATTTTTTTGGAAATGATTTTAATTTGTAGATAAGCCCTATACAAACACGAAAAAAATATTTTCATGGAAAAAATATAGCAAATACCAATAAAAATGCGTAAATAAAAATAGTTTTCAAAATTCCCGCTGAAACGAAGTGATTATGATGACGTCACTATACGGTAAACATACTTCGCCGTCTGTCAAAGCGAACTGATCTTGTGTGATTTCTTGTGAAAGAATCGTTTGCGTAATATCAAATAATCGTGAAATAGTTCGCTGGTGATACGTTTTACTCTCTTCTGTTCTTACCCTTGGTGATCAATGTCCTTCGTATGCGACCGTGAAAAATTGGACTGGAAGCTTCAAAAGAGGTAAATTTTCCATTGAAGATGATGACCGATCGGGAAGGCCAGTTTCTGTGTCAGTCCCCGAAAATATCGATGCAGTTCATGACATGATTTTATCAGACCGTCGAATTGGGCTAAAACGGATATCTGAAGCACTCAAGATTTCATACAAACGCGTTCATCATATAGTTCACGTCAATTTGGACGTGAGAAAAATTTCTGCAAAATGGATCCCCAAATTTTCGAATGTTGACCTAAAGCGTGCAAGGGTAGAAGCATCGCGTTCGATCTATGCTCGATTTGACAACGATGTAGACTTCTCAAACCGAATTGTTATTATGGATGAGACTTGGGTACATTTTTACGAATCAGAAACAAAGCAACAATCGATGGAATGGCGACACTCAGGTTCTCCAAGACCTAAGAAGTTTCGTGTCCAAAAATCTTCTGGAAAAATTCTTGCTTCAGTTTTATGGGATTGCCATGGAGTAATCATGATTGATTTTCTGGAAAAGGGTGGAAGAATAACTGGAGATTACTATTCAACATTACTGACCACTGTACGGGAAAAAATTAAAGAGAAAAGACGCGGAAAGCTATCCAACGGTATTTTGTTTTTACAGGACAACGCCCCAGTACACAAATCTCATGTTTCCATGCAAAACATTCGTGATTTAGGGTTAGAATTACTAGAACACCCCCCTTATTCACCAGATTTGGCTCTGCCCGACTATCACCTCTTTCCTCAACTGAAAAAAAGTTTAAAAGGTCGTAAATTTTCTTCCAACGAGGAGGTAATAAAAGCTGTGGAGGACTGGTTTGCAGAGCAAGGAGAAACATTTTTTTTGAAAGGTCTATAGTCTGTTCAAATATAAGAGAATGTAAACAAACAAACCAAATCGGTTTGTTTTGCGCATACTAACAGCTTATTGGTCAAAGGGTGTTCTCTACAATTCTTGTCACGCCCCCAAAAGACTGCCAGGATCGTACTTAAAGCTTAGAACGGAATGTCGATAGAAGGTACAGGAGAAGACCAACAAAATTCTGAATAATTTTTAATAGGGTAATACATAATATATTCTTTTGGACTCTGCATAATTTTTTTCAAACTTATGACATTTGTAATTTGAATATGTTGAATAAATGAATTTGAATTTGAGTTTATATGATTGTGTGAACTATCCTCGATCCGACCCTGGAGCCCTGAAATAAAGTCTCTACCTGAAGGAAGCCCTTCCTACCTCTGCGCGACTTTGTTTATTTTGATGTCTCTTATATTTGAAAAGAGTATAGAGACGTTGCAGGTTCGCTGTAATAAATGTATTCAATTAAGAGGAGAATATGTTGAGTAATAAAATATTCTGACATTGAAATTTTGTTTGGTTCTATAGTAGGCTAAGAATTTTTTAATATATCCTCGTATATCTGATCTGATCTGATCTTTTAAATGGAATTCTGACCCTTAAGATCTTGGTTTATTTCAGAGGAGCTTGAGGTCACCATTCCAAAAATACACAATACTTGATATATCCTGAAATCGTCACTATACCATTAACTTCAAAGTTCAAAGAACACCACTTCTATTATGATACACGAGAAAACTTGAAATCTCTAATTTTCGAAGATGATTTCAGTATAATTCCAAGTATGGCATATTTTTGAAATTGGAATTTCAAGCTCACTGAAATATTAAGGGGCAGTATCACCTTTTGAATCGTCGTAAATCTCCATTCAAAAAGTGGTAACTACCCTAATTTACGACGTAGAGACTTGATTTTTTTTTAATTTAAGTTGAAGAACGTCTCGAGGGCAAATAGTTTTCCTTTTTTTCGATTTAATTAGTTTTTCAATCGAAAAAAACAGGGTAATCGTTAGATCTGGGGTTATTGAATATGTTTTTCGTTTTTCATGAGTACAAGCTATATTTTTGAACTAATCATCATGAAAATTGTTGTAGTTTATAGATTGCCGAGGGAAAATAGTTGCGATTTCTTCCAAAAAATTATGAATAACCGTCGGAAAAAAATAATTAAGTGTAGTTTCCAAAACGCTGAAGTTCAACCTGTTTTTTTATTTAAATCGAAAAAAGAAAACTATTTGCCCTCCGGACGTTCTTCAAGTCTCTATGTCTTAAATTAGGGAAGTTACTCGTGAAATAAAGAGACCACTTTTTGAATGGAGATTTACCACGATTCAAAAGGTGATACTTCCCCTTCGAATTAAGAAAGAAGAAATATGTTTCCAATTTAAATGATACCATTGCACTCCAAATATTTAACCCCTACTCATTCATAGGTTCATACCGGTTCCGCAATCTAAAACCGCTCCAACAAATTCCTCCCCACACAGATGGAAATTATCTACAAATCAAGAGGTTTCTCGTAATCAAACAGCAAATACGACATCTAAACTCCAAAACCTGACCCTGTTTCGCATTGACATACACGGGGACCAACTTAACATATTAAAAGTAACAAATTGGATGGGATCGATAGTTGGAAAGTTCTGGTAAACGTGTTCGATTCCAAGTACCCAATGGAGCGCTTTCCATGTACCGAAATCGAGTGATAGAGTAGTTCGAATGGCTCCACTCTAATTCATACGTAATCAGTTGTAAATTATTGTAAATCTAATGATTTCCAACAATAATCCCTAGTGCGGAACGAATCTGTATGATAGGTAATGTTGCCGCGCTAAATTTTAGAGTAGTCTCTTCGATTATTCAGCGTTTCAACAATATTCAAATTGGGAGATTTACTATTTGTTTCGATGAAGATACATTGATGAATTTCAAAGTAGTTAATCGGGAAAAGAGGCTTTTGGTTTTGATTCGCTCGTATCGTTCGCAGTTTCGTGCAAAATACGATGATTTTGAAAATAACATGCCCTACAAAAATTAATCTTAATGTTCTGAGCATTTTTAGGGTTTTCTGTGCCAATATCTGAAATACACAGCAATTTTCTTGAAACAATATTGGATAAGAAACAAAACTGGGACAATAAGAATGTAGAAGTTGTAAACAA
The DNA here is from genome assembly GCA_951802165.1 of Adalia decempunctata. NCBI lineage: Eukaryota > Metazoa > Arthropoda > Insecta > Coleoptera > Coccinellidae > Adalia > Adalia decempunctata. The sequence continues at coordinate 1,436,635 of OX637705.1, forward strand.
CAAGGGAAAATCTTCAGAATCATAAAAGGTGTTTGTTAAATCAATTAATTTAGGAAATACACTGCGCACATTATGGAAATCTCAAATTTATTCTACAACTGAAGGTGTTCTCAATGATAATTATTTCTATCCGAATTATGCATGCATATGTTATCCACTTTCAACTTTTTCTTCAATGCAGATGTTTTCTCCCAGCAGGAATAAAAAAAGATGATAATATCAGATTTTGAATGTATTGGCTCCATTCTAAAATCAGTTGTTCTCGATCAATTCTAGTGATCAATAGTTTTTCTTTCGTTTGATTTTCTACACTCGGTCGCTATGCAACGCGAAACACGCAATTTGACCCAAGAGGAATGTGCCCAAGCGGTAGTTTTGGGAGAAGAAGGGTGGACATACACAAGAATTGCAGAAAGGTTTGGAGTTTCCCATACAAGTGTGTCCAGAATGTTGCAGCGATTCAGGTAGACAGGTATGAATATCCGAAGACCAGGACAGGGTAGACCACGGGTAACAACTGCCATTCAAGAACGTTACTTGAGAGTTTCTTCGTTGAGACAACGGTTTGCAACCGCTCGCCTCCTTCAAAATCAGCTTGAGCATACTCATGAGGTGCAAATTAGCACTCAGACATTAAGAAATCGCCTCAGAGAATATGATTCGAGGCCTCGTGTCGCGGCAAGAGGCCCAGCTCTTACCCCAGCCCATCGAAGGGCGCGTTTGCATTTTGCGAGAGAGCATATCCATTGGGAAGAGGCCGATTGGAAAAGAGTTCTCTTCACAGATGAGTCTAGATTCTGCCTCTACCATTGTGATCGACGTTCCCTTGTATACAGACGTCCACATGAAAGATATGCTCAGTGCAATTTCCTGAATACTACTGGTTTCGTGGGAGGATCGATTATGGTATGGGGTGGAATATCTTTGACTGCTCGCACAGACCTAGTGGTCGTTGATAATGGAGCTATGAATGCTGATAAGTATATAAGGAACATTCTTGAAGAGCATGTAGTGCCATTTGCCCCATACATTGGTGAAAATTTCATTTTTATGGACGATAATGCCAGACCCCATCGTGCGCACATCGTTCAGGAGTACCTTGAAGAGGTTGAAGTCTCTCGAATGGAATGGCCAGCAAGAAGTCCAGATCTCAATCCGATTGAGCAGGTTTGGGACAACCTCAATAGAAGGCTGAGAAGTTCAGAAAATCATCCAGCTACTCTTAATGACTTAGGAATCCAACTCGGAGAAATCTGGGAAGGATTAGATCAGAACATATTAAGATCACTCATTTTGAGTATGAACCGTCGTTGCCGAGCTGTAATTAACGCAAGGGTTGGAAATACCAAGTATTAAATCACTTATCAGCATTTCAGTATTTTGAAAATTGTTCATTTCTCTTCTTTCACATAAGATTCGGTGAAATCCTGAAGTTTTCTTAAATTTAATGTGTCTTGTTTCGTTCAAAATCTTCCCGAGAGAACATAAAAAATAAGTTATAAAGTCAATGTAGAGTTAACTTTCATTAAAATTGAGATTTTCAGAATGTGCGTTAATTTTTTTGCACAGTGTATAATTTTCCAGAAACAACTATAATTTTCATCTCACTCAATTTTAGGATAAAACTTAATTAAATGAGTGCATAAATACAACCTAAGCTGCTGAATATTCCCGAACAAAACGTCATGTATTTTTTTTAAGGAAACAAACAAAACACGCAAAACAAACTTTCCCGGTGTGTTTCGGAGCTCGCGCAAGTTTTAACTTGCGCCAATTACGCCAAGAGATACCGTTCGTACTCTTCGCCCCTCCGCCCCTTTTCGAATTGTACCCTGAAATAACAATAGGGTTTAACAGTCATCAGCCTGTAATTAACATACGCCCGTTTTGTTGACTTTCGACAATTCTATTTACATTTCATAACATTTGGAAATGTGAAACAGTAATTGAATGAAATAGCTACGACCATTGTTTGATGCGCGAATTGGATGGAGTGGTGCGTTCCGTATTTGTCGATCGGTGCATTAGAAATTTACCGCTATGAAGTTAGCTTCTGACAAACTGACCGACGTCAAAATGTGGGCGCTTTCATCGACATGACGGTGATTATGTGACTGCTAATGAGGCTATTCGATGGTTTTCGTCTAGATTTGGTGCAACAGTTGCACTATCTCGAAAATACAGACATGGAAAATGTAGTTGGAAACACTGGGGTTTCAGTACAAAATTCGAGCAGTCTTCTAGTCCAGTTCAACAGTGGAAGAATCGAAACCTCAGTGCGATTCGATATCGAATAAGCGGCTGGTCTAGTTTTATGGCAGTTTGTAGTGGGGATGCCAGAGCGCAACGATCTAGGATCTCGGATCGAATTAGATTAGATTAGAGGAAGGAATCACTGAATCAGTAACACTCCCAACGCGCGAAGCGATGGGTGTTATCATGTCCGTTGAAAATAAATACGACAATTTTATTCCACTCTTATCGGAGGAATTAATTCGCCTCAATGAATGACACAATAATAAAGGAATTTATTGTCTCCGCAATTGATTGACCACCGAAATACCATTTTATTATTTGAATTTTCTCTCGAACAGTAAACATATTCACGCGGAATCTAATTTATCTTCAAACAGTATGGTCTATAGCATCCAAGTTCGGATTGAGACTGAATTCGATCTTCGATCCGCGAAGAGCAGCAGAGATCCAGGCATCCCCACTACGATCGAAACTGCTATTAAACTAGACCAGCCGATTATTCGATATCGAATCGCACTGAGTTTTCTATTCTTCCACTGTTCAACTGGACTAGAAGACTGCTCGAATTTTGTACTGAAACCCCAGTGTTTCCAACTTAATTTTCCATATCTGTATATGCGTAGAAGGTTCAAGAATGGCAAATCCTAATCTCTTTTTTCACGCATCACCCATTCGAGATGTTGAGGAGCAATGAAAACTAAAAGATGTCTGCTTATACGAGGATACATTGAAAAATTCTTAGCTTACTATAGAACAAACAAAATTTCAATGTCGAAATATTTTATTACTCAACATATTCTCCTCTTAATTGAATACATTTATAACAGCGAACCTGCAACGTCTCTAGACCTTTCAAAAAAAATGTTTCTTCTTGCTCTGCAAACCAATCCTCCATAGCTTTTATTACCTCCTCGTTGGAAGAGAATTTACGACCTTTTAAACTTTTTTTCAGTTGAGGAAAAAGATGATAGTCAGACGGAGCCAAATCTGGTGAATAAGGGGGGTGTTCTAGTAATTCTAACCCTAAATCACGAACTTTTTGCATGGCAACATGAGATTTGTGTACTGGGGCGTTGTCCTGTAAAAACAAAATACATTTGGATAGCTTTCCGCGTATTTTCTCTTCAATTTTTTTTTCCGTAGAGTAGTCAATAAAGTCCAATAGTAATCTCAAGTTTTTGTTCTACCCTTATCCAAAAAATCAATCATGATTACTCCATGGCAATCCCAAAAAACTGAAGCAAGAACTTTTCCAGCAGATTTTTGGACACACAACTTCTTAGGTCTTGGAGAACCAGAGTGTCGCCATTCCATCGATTGTTGCTTCGTTTCTGGATCGCAGAAATGTACCCAAGTCTCATCCATAGTAACAATTCGGTTTGAGAAGTCTACATCGTTTTAAAATCGAGCACAGATCGAACGCGATGCTTCTACCCTTGCACGCTTTTGGTCAACATTCAAACATTTGGGGATCCATTTTGCAGACATTTTTCTCATGTCCAAATTGACGTGAACTATATGATGAACGCGTTCGTATGAAATCTTCAGTGCTTCAGATATCCGTTTTAGCCCAATTCGACGGTCTGATAAAATCATGTCATGAACTGCATCGATATTTTCGGAGACTGACACAGAAACTGGCCTTCCCGATCGGTCATCATCTGCAATGGCAAATTCACCTCTTTTGAAGCTTGCAGTCCAATTTTTCACGGTCGCATAAAAAGGACTTTGATCACCAAGGGTATTAAGCATATCTTCGTAAATCTGCTTACCTCTAAACCTTTTTAAATACAGGTACTTGATGATGGCTCGATACTCCAATTTTTCGATTTTTAAAATTTCGGTGGACATCTTTTTTTTCAATCTATTGCGTAACTCTGTTTTACTTTTCCGACGTCGAACTCTACACTGACACTTCTAATAAGTTATTGTTCGTTGAAATGGTATCGAAATATTTTGTATTTTATGCATAGAACTGGTCTAGGCTAAGTAGATATCAATACATCCTCGTAAGTAAGTAAGATAGAAGCGTTTTTATACATTCGAAAATCAAATTCCCTGCAGTTTCTATACATCAAAGTGATACAGCAACAATCAATAATCATGTGCAGATTCGACAAACGATTTGATAGCAAACAAAATAATGATTCGTTCATAACATCATAACATGGCGAACATTCTATTTGTAATGTTGTAGGGTTGCCCAGTAGTTTGCATATGTTTCATTATAAACAACCACTGGGATATGTTTGTTGATATTAAATCGCATAATTTACATACCATCAGTCGGGTATTCTATGATCTGCATACGCTGGATATTATCGAACTTTGTTTCCGTAAAATGGATGTTTTCTCGAAACTAGGTAAAGGACGGTTGTTGTTTCCATAATATTATCATATTTTCTCGGATATACGTGCTAGTTTCTCCACATTCGAAACAATGAATTTTGAATGAAAATACCTGCTCACAATATATGTATTTTAAATGTAATGCCACAAATTTAATACAGTTTCAAACTACACTGCGCAAAAAATTTAACGCACATTATGGAAATCTCAAATTTATTCCACAACTGAAGGTGTTCTCAATGATAATTATTTTCATCAGAATTATGCATGCATATGTTATCCACTTTCAACGTTTTTCTTCAATACAGATGTTTTCTCCCAGCAGGAATAAAAAAAGATGATATCATCAGATTTTGAATGTATTGGCTCCATTCTAAAATCAGTTGTTCTCGGTCAATTCTAGTGATCAATAGTTTTTCTTTGGTTTGATTTTCTACACTCGATCGCTATGCAACGCGAAATACGCAATTTGACCCAAGAGGAATGTGCCCAAGCGGTAGTTTTGCGAGAAGAAGGGTGGACATACACAAGAATTGGAGAAAGGTTTGGAGTTTCCCATACAAGTGTGTCCAGAATGTTGTAGCGATTCAGGGAGACAGGTATGAATGTCTGAAGACCAGGACAGGGTAGACCCCGGGTAACAACTGCCATTCAAGAACGTTACTTGAGAGTTTCTTCGTTGAGACAACGGTTTGCAACAGCTCGCCTCCTTCAAAATCAGCTTGAGCAAACTCATGAGGTGCAAATTAGCACTCAGACAATAAGAAATCGCCTCAGAGAATATGATTTAAGGCCTCGTGTCGCGACAAGAGGCCCAGCTCTTACCCCAGCCCATCGAAGGGCGCGTTTGGATTTTGCGAGAGAGCATATCCATTGGGAAGAGGCCGTTTGGGAAAGAGTTCTCTTCACAGATGAGTCTAAATTCTGCCTTCTACCATTGTGATCGACGTTCCCTTGTATACAGACGTCCACATGAAAGATATGCTCAGTGCAATTTCCTGAATACTACTGGTTTCGGGGGAGGATCGATTATGGTATGGGGTGGAATATCTTTGACTGCTCGCACAGACCTAGTGGTCGTTGATAATGGAGCTATGAATGCTGATAAGTATATAAGGAACATTCTTGAAGAGCATGTAGGGCCATTTGCCCCATACATTGGTGAAAATTTCATTTTTATGGACGATAATTCCAGACCCCATCGTGCGCGCATCGTTCAGGAGTACCTTGAAGAGGTTGAAGTCTCTCGAATGGAATGGCCAGCACGAAGTCCAGATCTCAATCCGATTGAGCAGGTTTGGGACAACCTCAATAGAAGGCTGAGAAGTTAAGAAAATCATCCAGCTACTCTCAATGACTTAGGAATCCAACTCGGAGAAATCTGGGAAGGATTAGATCAGAACATTTTAAGGTCACTCATTTTGAGTATGAACCGTCGTTGCCGAGCTGTATCGCAAAGGGTGGAAAAACCAAGTATTAAATCACTTATCAGCATTTCAGTATTTTGAAAATTGTTCATTTCTCTTCACATAATATTCGGTGAAATCCTGAATTTTTCTTCCATTTAATGTGTCTTGTTTCGTTCAAAACCTTCCCGAGAGAACATAAAAAATAAGTTATAAAGTCAATGTAGAGTTAACTTTCATTAAAATTGAGATTTTCAGAATGTGCGTTAATTTTTTTGCGCCGTGTATATTAGCCGTGAGTACCATCTTCTCAGTATTTATTTAGTGGTTCATTTGAGTCTCGCAATCGATTTCACACGTTTTTTCAGTCCATTTTCCATTCCAACAATTTAAACAATACCTTCATTTTAGAGAATTTAAACGTTATTGTAAGAAAGCGTAATGTACAAAATGGTGAATGCGACGGTCTCTAAATCCTTCGTAAAATCAGTAACAGGTAATAATATACAAATCTAAGAATTGCTACAAGCTGAACAAATGCTCATTGAATGTGATATTCATCGGTTAACCCTAATGGTTCCTCTATGGTTACATCCAGCTCAGAATTCTAGTTATCAGTATGGTGTAAGAAATATTACTATGATGTCCTTCAAGATATATTTTTTTATAAAATTGACCTTATTTCGTGCGTATGGTAAATAATACGCGTGAATAATAATAATAATAAGCGAGTAGACTACACAATTCTGTCCGAGACTCTAGAATAGTTCTTTTTTAACTAAATCACAATTTTATTTCTTCAAACCAATTGGAGTCAACTGCGTTTGAAATTTTTTCAATAAAATACAAATTGTTGATAGTGTCCCAATTCTGAATAATAGTCATAATAAGCGAGTAGCACCTAACTCTTATCACAACTCTTGAATGATCATTTTTTAAATATTCACAATTTTTATAACTAATCAAAAGTTCCAAATTGAATTGAAATATCAGAGCATTCTCTATAAAAAATGGGTTCTTTATAGATATTCTGTGGTTGTAAGATTAAAATTTGATGAATCACTAAATTGACTCATAAATCACGAGTGCTTTATAAATAATATCATATTGTCATATTCAGGAAGTATTCAATATCCATGAGCATCAATTTATGAAATGCACTGAAATGTTCAATTTCGACAAACAGAAAAATGCGAATAAATTGAGATAGAATCATAAAGAAAAAGGTGGTTGATAAAATTATCAAAACTTCGAATTGAGAGACTGATAAAAAATCAGTTATGAAATCCTAAACGACCAAGAACTTGAAATAATAATACATTCTTTCTTCATAACAAAAAAAAATAGGAAATTTAAAAGAAATAATTTTAAAAATGACCAACTATAGAGAAAAACTGTTTCAGGAATATTTTTCCTTAGCAACGATCGTTTCATCTCGACAAAACTTTCAAACCGGCAAAACCTACATGTTGGTTTTTCAGCGATAAAATTTTTCACGTTTCTCCAATTCATAGATAGCTTCGGAAATAAATATCATAGAGAGAACAAACAACGTTCAGTGGTTTAGTTAATCTATGATGAATTTTAATTTGCCAAATAGCGCAATACGCGTCAAATGTGAACATATTACCCTATTTTCTCGTGGAATACTCATGCCAAATAACACTCGAGATGAAATTTGAGCAGGTAAAATTTATCTCTTGTAATATTCAAGTCTGTTGCTTTTCGGAAATTTCGCTCATGACATTTTTTCCAAAATCAAAAATATCATTCGCGAAATTTCCGAGCAACAAACTTTCATATGACAATTGAGAAATTTTGCTGGCAAAATTCCATCTCTAGTGGTATTACATATGACAAAATTTCAGAATCTTGAAAATTTAGAAAACGATCAATGAAATCTTAAAGGACCAAAACCATAAAGTTATCACTGAGTTTTCGACATTTGGAAAAAAGGAAAAAAATTGAAATGAATAATTTTCGAAATAAACTAGATGAAAGATTATACAGGGGAATTTTCGTCAATACAGTTTTAAGATCTTGAGAATGAATAAAATCATTGCATTCTCAAAGAACCAAGAATTTAAAACAAATAAAAATACTAAAATAAATAAAAAATCGTTGGGAATTCGGAAGAAAAATTTCTAAACCGACCGACTGGAGGATAGCAATATTTTTTGGGATACACAAAGTGAAAATTCAATAATGTTGATTGAAAATGAATTTTCGAGTCACAAAAAAACACTAAAATAACATTCGCATTGTACGGACTTAGTGAACATCTTCCGTGCTTGAAAACTACAATTCCAAACTCACCCAAAACGGCCACTCTGCGTATCTCCGAACCGTCGCGATGAACCAGATGGAAAAAGGCGAAAACCCGCTTTTCTCAGATGGGACCATGTTGACCGGTCGACGGAAGCACGAGCCACTGAGACAGAGACGGGACCGGCGTCCGCCACACCCCAAAAGCGGCGAATGCGCGCGCGCGGCCTCGCTCCCACCCCCTACACTTTACCCCCAAACCTACTAACTTGGAACTGAAGCGTCGTTCCGCTAATGTTGTGCATATAATTAATTAAATGTAACCTGTTCGAATCGACGTCGAACCCGGTTCGGATATACAGGGCGCGCCGGGTAATTCGCCCGTCGGCAGTTGATGTATATCGAACTATACTCCATTCACTTTTCTTTATAATGTATCTCAGTAGGACACATTTCACTGTGTATATTTTGAAAATGTTAGGTTTCAGTCATTTTCCTTTCAGATAATTAGGCAACGTTGTCCCTTCTACATACAGGGTGTCTCAAGTTCGAGTGCCTATTAGACGTTTCTGGAGAACTGGACATATTTGAAATCTGAAATTTGGGATTATGATATTGTTCGAAATTCTCTACAGACCTAAAATATTTTCAGAGCCAGAGCACTTCCGGTTATACAGGGAGTGAAAATAAATTTGCTCAAAAAATTTTTTTTTCAATGTTTTCGTTTCTGATATGATTGAGTATTCAGTGCTGAATACATTTCTGTTAAAACCATTGTATTCATTCGAATAGTTTTCAAAATATCGTAAAAAAACCTGAAAAAAAGTAAAATATTCATAGTCAGTATTATGTTCATTTTTCTTATTCTGGACATCCTGAGTGTTAACCGTTTTCACAATGTCAAAGTAGAAGAATGTGGAAAGGTCATGCATCTTTTGAATTTCATAAATATCATCACAGGGTGTTTCAAATTTCGTGTCAAAAACTGTGATCCAAAATTGGCCATAACTTCTGTTTTTCAAATAAGAACCCTATTTTTTCATTATTGCGTTGGATTCTACGAAGAAAAATAATGATAGCACTCCCAGATGCTCTTGGTCCTAAATTCAGTCAGTCCCGAGTTATTTGAGCTTTTCTGGATTCATGTCGTACGTAGAGTGAAATTCATCGAATCTAAACAGATTCGATGAATATTCTCATGAAACCATAGTAACAAGTTATAGTCAGAACTGTCACTTGTGAACTATTAATGGGATCATTTATCTTCTATGGTCACAGAATATTCTCATGCAACATATTCGATGAATATTTTCATGAAACCATTGAATAAAATCGAAAAGTAAAGATAAAACCTAAAATTAGACCTGTCACTTGGGAATTATTAATGGGAAAACTTATCTTCTATGATCACAGAATATTCTTAAGTAAAAGATTAGATGAATTTGATTCTACGTACAACATGAATCCAGAAAAGCTCAAATAACTCGGGAATTACTGAATTTAAGAACAAGAGCATCTGAGAGTGCTATCATTATTTTTCTCCGCAGAATCCATCGCAATAATAAAAAAATAGGGTTCTAATTTGAAAAACAGAAGTTATGGCCAATTTTGGATCACAGTTTTTGACACGAAATTTGAAACACCCTGTGATGATATTTATGAAATTCAAAAGGTGCATGACCTTTCGGCTTTCTTCAACTTTGACATTGTGAAAACGGTTAACACTCAGGATGTCCAGAATAAGAAAAATGAACATAATACTGACTATGAATATTTTACTTTTTTTCAGGTTTTTTTTCGATATTTTGAAAACTATTCGAATGAATACAATGGTTTTAACAGAAATGTATTCAGCACTGAATACTCAATCATATCAGAAAGGAAAACATTGAAAAAAAAATTTTTTGAGCAAATTTATTTTCACTCCCTGTATAACCGGAAGTGCTCTGGCTCTGAAAATATTTTAGGTCTGTAGAGAATTTCGAACAATATCATAATCCCAAATTTCAGATTTCAAATATGTCCAGTTCTCCAGAAACGTCTAATAGGCACTCGAACTTGAGACACCCTGTATAGGTCGTAGTGATTACGTAGTTATCGGAATGTTTATTTACTGAAGAAACTTTTTTCTCTGTTAATATTAAGGACTGAACGAGAATAAATTCGCTATCACAAAAACGCTTATATTTATCTTTTGAACCACTGGGCTGATTTCGAAAATCAAACTCATTTTCAAATCATCTTCTAATTCTAATGAAAACTGATTTTACAATAAAAAAACCAAAACTATTTTCTACAAAATTCATGGATTCTTTCTGGAATTCTTCCCATCATGCTTCTTATAGTGTTCTCAGTCACTTTCTGGGATGCTGTCTTCCACTTTTGCTTGAATTCCGATGATGTTATCGTTGATTTCTTAGTCTTCTTCAATTCTCTTTCTACCAGGGCCCAATATCTTTCGATTGGCCTGAGTTCTGGGCAATTTGGTGGATTGGCCTCTTTGGGGACAAAAACCACCTCATTAGCTTCGTACCATTCCTTGGTGGCCTTGCTGTAGTGGCATGAAGCTAAATCTGGCCAAAAGATTGTTGACACATCGTGCTCACGTAAAAATGGTGAAAGTCGCTTCTTCAAGCATTCCTCGATGTATATCTTCGAGTCAACAGAGCCTTGGCCAACGAAAAATTTGCTCCTTTTCCCACAAATGCAAATTGCTTGCCAAACCAGGAATTTTTAGGAAACTTTGCTTGTTTCTTCTGCACGCGAAATTGTTCTTCAACATTTCCACAAGAATCTGCAGTATAAAATTCCTGACCTGGAAGTTGCGAGAAATCAGCCAAGACATAGGTTTCGTCGTCCATCACGCAACAGGAAACATTTTTCAAGAAATCTCTCTTTAATTTCTTTGCTCTTGATTTCGCTTCTTGATTCTTCACAGCGTTCCTGTCTGGCACTTTCTGCACTTTGTATGTTCTAAGCCCACAACTCGACTTGATTTTCTGAACGGCTGACTGCGAACAACCCACTATTTGGGCCACTCTCCGTCCTGAAAGGTTAGGATTCTTCTGAAAAAGGCTGATGGTTTTCTTCACTTTTTTTGGGCCATGAAACCCCTTTTTCCTCCCGGTTCCTTCCTTGCGGTTAATTGTAAGATCTTCGTTGAAGCGCTTAACAACTCTTGATACCGTTTCCGGACGAACGCGAGCCTCTTTTGCGATTCTTTTGAAGCTCCATTTTTGATTATTTTGAAAAAGTTTCACTATAAATTCTCGTGTTTTCACTTCGCTTGACATTTTGCGAGATAGAATTGGAATATCTATGTTCCACATGTTTCTGACGTTCATAACAAAGCTAACTATGATCAAATTTTGATTTTTTTCTCAATTGGTTCAAGAGATATAGGCGTTTTTGTGATAGCGAATTTATTCTCGTTCAGTCCTTAGAAATATTTCACGTATATAAACATGGTTAGAAGATTCAGTTATGGTTTTTTCTTGTACGGAAATCAAGAATCGAGTGTTGAAATTTTACTGCAAAATAATGGACAGAATAGTCCGTTACTTCGTGATAGTTCATTCGAAAAAAGAATAAAAATTCTCGAATAACCCGACAGAAAAACTTCTAAACGATCAGAAGGACCTATGGAATACCCCCCTTTCCAAAATTCTCAAGAAATAAGCCTATAGAAGACATTCAAATACCTTTTTGAACAACTTGAAATACTCCAATATGAAAGTGAAGCAGTACTACGAAACCTGTGTCACAGTTCAACCTTAAAAACTAACTCCATTTACTAAGTTAGAAAAGAGTAAATAGAAAAGAACATTGGCAACGTCTCTGAGAATTATTTGACATTTTATGGGTACCAACTTACGTCAGTTTCAAGTGATAAATCTTGATAAACCTTTCTCTTCGGAAAAGTCAAATCTCCTTCTGAAATATGTATTTGTACCAATTTCAAGGTTGGAATAATATGATTTTGAAAAAAAAACGATGTATGCACAATAACAAAATATCAAATTTGAAAATGAGCATTCTCTCCACCGAATCATTGAGCATATCCTTCTAAATTCTTTGCCAAAGTTGTGGAAAAAGATCTAGAATTAGTTGGGGAGAGGTACAAAATTTTTTTATTGGCATATCACATTCGAGCATAAAAAATGTTAACATTGAAAAGAATATGGGATGAAAGAACATGAACCCGAAACTTAAAATACTCAATCGTCAAAAACTATAACTAATCAAAAATGAATAATCGATATACATATTTCATTTTTTTCTCATTTTTCCTATTTTGTCTCATTCTGCAAAAAGCAAAGAGTAACAAACGAAAATTTTCTATCAAATATATTGCAGTTGACATAGAGGAAAATATTCATCTCATTTTCATTACGTAGATTGTTTATTTCTTAAGAAACCTAGGAGGGAAAGACTTTCGACGATTGTCTTATTTCACTCTGCATATTTATCTTATAAAATTTACTTCCATAAACTTATGGAGAGACTGTGAGGAATGGTGATGAGAAACTGAAGGACGCATTGGCGTAGTTAGGTATTTTTCCTGAGGGGTCCGAAAATTTTAATGAATATACAAATGGAAAGTGAAAATATAAAATACTTGTTCCATACCTCCGAAGATAAACTTCCAATATACGAGGATGTATTGATATCTAGTAAGCCTAGACCCCAAAATATTACGATATCATATCAACGAACAATAACTTATTAGAAGTGTCAGTGTAGAGTTGGACATCAAGAAAGTGAACCAGAGGTACGCATTAAATTTAGAAAAAAAGATGTCCACCGAAATTGTAAAAATGGAAAAATTGGAGTATCGAGCCATCATCAAGTACCTGTATTCAAAAGGGTCAAGAAGTAAGCAGATTTACGAAGATATGCTTAATACCCTTGGTGATCAATGTCCTTCGTATGCGACCGTGAAAAATTTGACTGCAAGCTTCAAAAGAGGTAGATTTTCCATTGAAGATGATGACCGATCGGGAAGGCCAGTTTCTGTGTCAGTCCCCGAAAATATCGATGCAGTTCATCGATTTCATCAGACCGTCGAATTGTGCTAAAACGGATATCTGAAGCACTGAAGATTTCATACGAACGCGTTCATCATATAGTTCTCGTTAATTTGGACATGAGAAAAATTTCTGCAAAATGGATCCCCAAATGTTTGAATGTTGACCAAAAGCGTGCAAGGATAGAAGCATCGCGTTCGATCTGTGCTCGATTTGAAAACGATGTAGACTTCCTAAACCGAATTGTTATTATGGATGAGACTTGGGTACATTTCTACGATCCAGAAACAAAGCAACAATCGATGGAATGGCGACACTCTGGTTCTCCAAGACCTAAGAAGTTTTGTGTCCGAAAATCTGCTGGAAAAGTTCTTGCTTTAGTTTTTTGGGATTGCCATGGAGTAATCATGATTGATTTTTTTGTTTGGGGGTAGAACAATAACACAAGATTAATGTTCGACATTACTGATCACTCTACGGGAGAAAATTAAAGAGAAAAGACGCGGAAAGCTATCGAAAGGTGTTTTGTTTTTACAGGACAAGGCCCCAGTACACAAATCTCATGTTGCCATGCAAAAAATTCGTGATTTAGGGTTTGAATTACTAGAACACCCCCCTTATTCACCAGATTTGGCTCCGTCCGACTATCATCTCTTTCCTCAACTGAAAAAAAGTTAAAAAGGTCTTAAATTTTCTTCCAACGAGGAGGTAATAAAAGCTGTGGAGGACTGGTTTGCAGAGCAAGAAGAAACATTTTTTCGTAAGGTCTAGAGACGTTGCAGGTTCGCTGAATAAATGTATTCAATTAAGAGGAGAATATGTTGAGTAGTTAAAATAGGGTTGGCAAAAAACATCTTTTTAAAAAAAAAAACAAAACATTGTGTTTTTTTTATTTGAAACTGTTTTATTTGATTTAAATCATGTTTTTTTTAACATTCAAAAAACATGATTTAAAACATTTAAAACATGTTTAAAACAAAAGTTTTGGCAACATTGCTATGATACTATCGGGTAAAATATTTAAATCTGGCAACACTGAATAGAACTTCTATATTGTTTACAGGGTAATCCCCTTGTCAAATTCGCCGCAAATGAATATTATTCCGGTAATTGAAGAATAGGACATAGTTCTTTTCTTCATAGCATTTTTTTCAATAAAAATATGGTTCAATCAGAAAACTCTTTCAAAACAATTCTAATTGATTAAATTAGAATTAATATCTTTATTACGTGACAATAGATGTGATGAGAAACAATAAAGTGCAATCGAATTTAATATATTTTTTCTTTGCATTTTATTTCCCGCTGAGGTGAATTTCGAAGGACAAATGGCAAAAAATTGTCACAAGACATTCTTCACGCTTTACTGAAAATACCTAAAAATATCTTCTTGATAAAATTTGTCTTAATGAACGAACTGCATTTGAGAAAAAATTATGAGTATTAATAAATATTGGCCCAAAATTAAGACTTAATTAGATTGATTTACACAAAAAAAGCCAACATTTCGACAACTGTGCCAACATTTGTTAATACTCATAATTTTTTCTCAAATGCAGTTTGTTCATTAAGACACATTTCATCAAGAAGATATTTTTAGGTATTTTTAGTGAAGAGTGTAGAATATTTTTTGTTTTATTTGTTTTTTTTTCTTATTATAGGATTACTTATCTAGTGTTTTATTCCTTCAATAAAAAACTGATTAAAAACAATTGTTTTAAAACAAATATGTTTTAAACAGAGGCTTGTGTTTAAAACATGTTTTAAAACACTGTTTTAAAACAAATGTTTTAAAACATGCCAACCCTGAGTAAAATAATTTGACATTGAAATTTTGTTTGGTTCTATAGTAGGCTAAGAACTTTTCAATATATCCTCCTATGGCAGAAAAGCAAAATACCTGTCGTTCAGCCGCCAATGAACTCCCTCTGTGCCTACCCCCCTCAAAGATAAGCAAACTGAAGCGGCGGTTCTGTTAATGTTGTGCACATAATTAATTAGATAACCTGTTCGAATTATCGCCGCACGTATTTAGGCTACGGGAATATATGTAGGGATAATCGCTATGTTAATACCCCCAAAAAGGGCCGTTAGATGCGGAAAATGTAAATTATGGCTGCGAGCACTGTATTCCGCCTTGTGTTTCCCGAATAATCGCTCGAGCGTACGCCGGATTTCTGTTTTATCGGCGATAACCTGCCAGAAGGGCTTCATCGACGCTTCTGACTGCGTTCGATGCCTTTGCGTCCTTTCGGAACAGACTACAGTCGTTTGCAGACGATCGAGATATCTCGCTTTAGAGAGCCTTGCACCCCTCTTCAATTTTTCACAGGCGAGATGAAAGGTATCCCGAAATCAACGCGAGATTTTAATTTGTCGCCATTTGTACTGTTGAGTGTTGGCAACCCTGAAACAATGTGACAGCTGACAGTTTCGGCTAGGAGCATAGAATAACTGGAGAGAAGGCTCTCCTACGAAAATGAACTGCCAAAAACGTCCGAACTTGTCAGTTCGCCGCAAGGTCACGAGATGGCGACAACGTCGTTTCTTCCTACAACATGGCTATCCTTAATAAAATTATCTTTAATGGTTATTCGTTGTTATTACTTATTAGGTCCCATTTATTACTATATCATAATATATATTCTTTTGAAAGAAAGCAATACATACTTTTTTTCGTAAATCCGACAATATAATGCATATAGCACGTGTAAAGAAATGGCTACAAGGATCAGATTGAATATAGGAAGAAAAATCTGTTTCCCGCTCCGAATCTAAGTGTTAGCAGAGGGAATGTAAACGGGATACCATACAATTCTGCGTATAATACACGAGAACAGATAAAACCTCAGTCTTCCCGTATAATAATAATAATACTTACCTGAATGTTCGCTTTTTCCGATAAGGATATTGTTTTGACAAATTTATTACCGATCACAGACTTCCCATAAAATTGCGCATAAAAAGTTGATTAGAATGAAGCGATTTTATGTCATCAATATTGTCTATGTTATGATTTATGGCCATTTTCAATTAAAAAGAAGCATAAATGTGTCAATAACAATGACAGCCACATTATATTCTTTGCAATTGTAGTGCCATAGAACAAAATATCTGACATGTTACTGAATAAAGGATCTCAGCGTTATCTATCGGGCGTCACACGAAACTCTAACTTCCGCCGTTATTGGCAGTTCAAAATGATCTGTCGAGCGTATGAAGCCTTCCCTCCAGTTATTCTATGCTCCTAGGTTTCGGGATCAGCACGTAATAAACTGCTCCACATAAGTTAGGGATATTGACTTAAATTGCAAAAAAATATAGTTAAAATAAGATTTTTGTGATGAAAATTCATATTGATATGATTTCAAGTTGCAAATTAATTTTAGCCTGTAGGTCTGCAGCATATACAGGGTGGTTAAGAAAAATCGAGTAAAATAACGAAATTTTATTCCCAATGAATTCAAGCATTTTAAGACAATCAATACAATGTATGGTCTCCACGGGCATCAACAACAGCTTGATATCTTCTTTGCATAGTACACACGAGGTTGTTGAACATTCCTTGAGGAATTTGGTTCCATAAACGGGGCAGAAGCTCTCTCAGATCATTTAAAGATTCTGGGATAGGTTGATGATTATCTAATCTTCTTTGGAGCATATCCCAAGCATGTTCCATGCAATTCAAATCTTGTGAGTGCGGAGGTATTGGTAAATGTGGAATACCAAGCTCCTCGCGCGCATTCTCAACTATGGCAGCACGGTGCGGTCTAGCGCTATCGTCTAGAAATTGAAAAGTTTCACCAATAGCATCGTGAAAATTTGGCACAACATTGTCAATGACATGCTCCCTATCGTGTAAGGCGGTCATATTCCCAGGACAAATGTGTAGATCTGTGCGCCCGTTGAAACATATCCCGGTCCATACTATAACACTACCCCCTCGGAATGGATAAACTTCTTGGGCATAGCGACGATTACGGGGTATGCGTGGGATTATCCATACCCTTATTCTTCGAGAATCTGAAAATCGTCCATATCTGGATTCATTAGTGAAAAATACACTACGCCATTGATCGTTCCAATTGATATGTTGCCTTGCCCATTCCAGTCTTTGACGCTTATATGGTTACGTGTAAATGGAACTCCTCTTAATGGTCGTCTAGAACCTAGATTCACCTCTCTCAAACGTCGTCTGATGGTTTCGATGGAAACTTGGACCCCATCTGCATTTTGAAGAGTATTCCGTAGCATTCTACACGTAGATGTAGGGATTCTTCTCGCCGAAACGGTGACGAAACAATCCTGAGCAGGTATTGTTTTTCGTTGCCCACCAAGTCTTGGTCTTTCCAACACGGAACCTGTCTCCCTGAACCTAGTCCAAAATCGAGATATCACACTTTGGCTGACTTGGAGCCTTTCCGCTACTACAATCTGAGTAAGGCCACCCTGTAGCATTCCGATAGTCCTATTAGCCTCAGCGTTCGTTAATTTACGTCTTGGCATTTTCAGAAAACTCGTTTCAAATCGAAGCCGTTGATAAACTGACTTCATTTCGAAATAAGAACATTCATGAAGCATATGCAAAGAACCAAACTACAGAAAAAAGGCGACCAGATTGACGAAATGTCTCATACTGATTTTTATTGGATCGATTCAAGTTGTTATTGAGTTTTAATTGATTTTACAGCGATTTTCTCGAAGATTACATACTTTTAAAAACGATTGAATACGATATCCCTAACTCTTGTGGAGCAGTATATTTTCAAAATTTCCAATATGGTTCCGACAATCTGGTCTGGATGCGGCCCTGTCACCCTTCCAGCGCCTTATCAATTATCATCGCTATCAGCGGCGATCGGACATCTGTTGACAATATTTCCTAACTCCATTGTTATTTCGAACGCAATAAAAGATTCACGAGGGCTACATCTTTATCGGAGCGATTGTGTGTTTGCTCGGTTACGTTTAAATTGGGGAACGACACTAGCTGTCAAACCATCATCGCAGATTCGACCAGCGATCTGCATTCGTTAGCTTTCTCCCCTTTTCCTTCTTTCTTTCTAGTAATTGATGTCGTCGTGAATTGAGGATTTTTATGGAGAGTGTCATGATCAATGTTCACCCAAAAAGTTAACATTTTGGAAATCGTTTTGGTTATACCTAGAGATACTTTGGGGGGCTCTTATCAACAATTAACAAACAAAAACAGAATACTATCGAAGGAGCGGGAGGTATAACAATTTGAAAACTCGATATTCGAAAAAATGCCATTTGACAAGTGAAAATCTGAACTGTTATAGATAGAGTCTCGAATTATTTTTTATTGAATTCAGCGTCGTCGAAAACCTATAATTCGATACCAAACTTGTCCATATAGGCCTTCGTTTACCCGATTTTTTCCTGTTTTTTGTTTTGCATTTTTCATTTTCGAGTTTTGTTCAGACGCTCAGAGCACTCAAAGTAAAGGCGATAATGATCGGCAAATTGATTATTCTGCATGATTCGAATGGGTAGGTGATCATCAAGATTGAAAACCGACTTTGGATTTGCCAGGGATCTCTTGGTGATGACAAATATGGTGTTTTTGGGGGGTCTTAACCCTTTGTCATTCTTCACCCAAAAAGTTGACATTTTCGAAATCGATTTTATCATTCCTAGAGATACTTTGGACAATGCCGATTAACGATTGACAGACAGAAAGTGGATACGATCACAGGAACGGGAGCTATGACGAGTTGAAATTTCGAAAAATGCCATTTGACAGGTGAAAATCTAAACTATGATAGATAGCGACTTGAGATATTTTTTATTGAATTCAGCGTCCTCGAAAACCTATGATTCGATACCAAACTTGTCCATACAGGCCTCCGTTTATCCGATTTTTTCTTGTTTTTTGTTTTGCATTTTTCATTTTCGAGTTTTGTTCAGAAGCTCAGAGCACTCAAAGTAAAGGCGATAATGGTCGGCCAATTGATTATTCTGCATGATTCGAATGGGTAGTTGATCATCACGACTGAAAAACGACTTTGGATTTGCCAGGGATCTCTTGGTGATGACAAATATGGTGTTTTTGGGGGGTCTTACCCCTTTGTCATTTTTTACCCAAAAAGTTGACATTTTCGAAATCGATTTTATCATTCCTAGAGATACTTTGGACAATGCCGATTAACGATTGACAGACAGAAAGTGGATACGATCACAGGAACGGGAGCTATGACGAGTTGAAATTTCGAAAAATGTCATTTGACAGGTGAAAATCTAAACTATGATAGATAGCGACTCGAGATATTTTTTATTGAATTCAGCTTCCTCGAAAACCTATAATTCGATACCAAACTTGTCCATATAGGCCTTCGTTTACCCGATTTTTTCCTGTTTTTTGTTTTGCATTTTTCATTTTCGAGTTTTGTTCAGACGCTCAGAGCACTCAAAGTAAAGGCGATAATGATCGGCAAATTGATTATTCTGCATGATTCGAATGGGTAGGTGATCATCAAGATTGAAAACCGACTTTGGATTTGCCAGGGATCTCTTGGTGATGACAAATATGGTGTTTTTGGGGGGTCTTAACCCTTTGTCATTCTTCACCCAAAAAGTTGACATTTTCGAAATCGATTTTATCATTCCTAGAGATACTTTGGACAATGCCGATTAACGATTGACAGACAGAAAGTGGATACGATCACAGGAACGGGAGCTATGACGAGTTGAAATTTCGAAAAATGCCATTTGACAGGTGAAAATCTAAACTATGATAGATAGCGACTTGAGATATTTTTTATTGAATTCAGCGTCCTCGAAAACCTATGATTCGATACCAAACTTGTCCATACAGGCCTCCGTTTATCCGATTTTTTCTTGTTTTTTGTTTTGCATTTTTCATTTTCGAGTTTTGTTCAGAAGCTCAGAGCACTCAAAGTAAAGGCGATAATGGTCGGCCAATTGATTATTCTGCATGATTCGAATGGGTAGTTGATCATCACGACTGAAAAACGACTTTGGATTTGCCAGGGATCTCTTGGTGATGACAAATATGGTGTTTTTGGGGGGTCTTACCCCTTTGTCATTTTTTACCCAAAAAGTTGACATTTTCGAAATCGATTTTATTATTCCTAGAGATACTTTGGACAATGCTGATTAACGATTGACAGACAGAAAGTGGATATGATCACAGGAACGGGAGCTATGACGAGTTGAAATTTCGAAAAATGTCATTTGACAGGTGAAAATCTAAACTATGATAGATAGCGACTCGAGATATTTTTTATTGAATTCAGCTTCCTCGAAAACCTATAATTCGATACCAAACTTGTCCATATAGGCCTTCGTTTACCCGATTTTTTCCTGTTTTTTGTTTTGCATTTTTCATTTTCGAGTTTTGTTCAGACGCTCAGAGCACTCAAAGTAAAGGCGATAATGATCGGCAAATTGATTATTCTGCATGATTCGAATGGGTAGGTGATCATCAAGATTGAAAACCGACTTTGGATTTGCCAGGGATCTCTTGGTGATGACAAATATGGTGTTTTTGGGGGGTCTTAACCCTTTGTCATTCTTCACCCAAAAAGTTGACATTTTCGAAATCGATTTTATCATTCCTAGAGATACTTTGGACAATGCCGATTAACGATTGACAGACAGAAAGTGGATACGATCACAGGAACGGGAGCTATGACGAGTTGAAATTTCGAAAAATGCCATTTGACAGGTGAAAATCTAAACTATGATAGATAGCGACTTGAGATATTTTTTATTGAATTCAGCGTCCTCGAAAACCTATGATTCGATACCAAACTTGTCCATACAGGCCTCCGTTTATCCGATTTTTTCTTGTTTTTTGTTTTGCATTTTTCATTTTCGAGTTTTGTTCAGAAGCTCAGAGCACTCAAAGTAAAGGCGATAATGGTCGGCCAATTGATTATTCTGCATGATTCGAATGGGTAGTTGATCATCACGACTGAAAAACGACTTTGGATTTGCCAGGGATCTCTTGGTGATGACAAATATGGTGTTTTTGGGGGGTCTTACCCCTTTGTCATTTTTTACCCAAAAAGTTGACATTTTCGAAATCGATTTTATTATTCCTAGAGATACTTTGGACAATGCCGATTAACGATTGACAGACAGAAAGTGGATACGATCACAGGAACGGGAGCTATGACGAGTTGAAATTTCGAAAAATGTCATTTGACAGGTGAAAATCTAAACTATGATAGATAGCGACTCGAGATATTTTTTATTGAATTCAGCTTCCTCGAAAACCTATAATTCGATACCAAACTTGTCCATATAGGCCTTCGTTTACCCGATTTTTTCCTGTTTTTTGTTTTGCATTTTTCATTTTCGAGTTTTGTTCAGACGCTCAGAGCACTCAAAGTAAAGGCGATAATGATCGGCAAATTGATTATTCTGCATGATTCGAATGGGTAGGTGATCATCAAGATTGAAAACCGACTTTGGATTTGCCAGGGATCTCTTGGTGATGACAAATATGGTGTTTTTGGGGGGTCTTAACCCTTTGTCATTCTTCACCCAAAAAGTTGACATTTTCGAAATCGATTTTATCATTCCTAGAGATACTTTGGACAATGCCGATTAACGATTGACAGACAGAAAGTGGATACGATCACAGGAACGGGAGCTATGACGAGTTGAAATTTCGAAAAATGCCATTTGACAGGTGAAAATCTAAACTATGATAGATAGCGACTTGAGATATTTTTTATTGAATTCAGCGTCCTCGAAAACCTATGATTCGATACCAAACTTGTCCATACAGGCCTCCGTTTATCCGATTTTTTCTTGTTTTTTGTTTTGCATTTTTCATTTTCGAGTTTTGTTCAGAAGCTCAGAGCACTCAAAGTAAAGGCGATAATGGTCGGCCAATTGATTATTCTGCATGATTCGAATGGGTAGTTGATCATCACGACTGAAAAACGACTTTGGATTTGCCAGGGATCTCTTGGTGATGACAAATATGGTGTTTTTGGGGGGTCTTACCCCTTTGTCATTTTTTACCCAAAAAGTTGACATTTTCGAAATCGATTTTATCATTCCTAGAGATACTTTGGACAATGCCGATTAACGATTGACAGACAGAAAGTGGATACGATCACAGGAACGGGAGCTATGACGAGTTGAAATTTCGAAAAATGTCATTTGACAGGTGAAAATCTAAACTATGATAGATAGCGACTCGAGATATTTTTTATTGAATTCAGCTTCCTCGAAAACCTATAATTCGATACCAAACTTGTCCATATAGGCCTTCGTTTACCCGATTTTTTCCTGTTTTTTGTTTTGCATTTTTCATTTTCGAGTTTTGTTCAGACGCTCAGAGCACTCAAAGTAAAGGCGATAATGATCGGCAAATTGATTATTCTGCATGATTCGAATGGGTAGGTGATCATCAAGATTGAAAACCGACTTTGGATTTGCCAGGGATCTCTTGGTGATGACAAATATGGTGTTTTTGGGGGGTCTTAACCCTTTGTCATTCTTCACCCAAAAAGTTGACATTTTCGAAATCGATTTTATCATTCCTAGAGATACTTTGGACAATGCCGATTAACGATTGACAGACAGAAAGTGGATACGATCACAGGAACGGGAGCTATGACGAGTTGAAATTTCGAAAAATGCCATTTGACAGGTGAAAATCTAAACTATGATAGATAGCGACTTGAGATATTTTTTATTGAATTCAGCGTCCTCGAAAACCTATGATTCGATACCAAACTTGTCCATACAGGCCTCCGTTTATCCGATTTTTTCTTGTTTTTTGTTTTGCATTTTTCATTTTCGAGTTTTGTTCAGAAGCTCAGAGCACTCAAAGTAAAGGCGATAATGGTCGGCCAATTGATTATTCTGCATGATTCGAATGGGTAGTTGATCATCACGACTGAAAAACGACTTTGGATTTGCCAGGGATCTCTTGGTGATGACAAATATGGTGTTTTTGGGGGGTCTTACCCCTTTGTCATTTTTTACCCAAAAAGTTGACATTTTCGAAATCGATTTTATTATTCCTAGAGATACTTTGGACAATGCTGATTAACGATTGACAGACAGAAATTGGATACTATCACAGGAACGGGAGCTATGACGAGTTGAAATTTCGAAAAATGTCATTTGACAGGTGAAAATCTAAACTATGATAGATAGCGACTCGAGATATTTTTTATTGAATTCAGCTTCCTCGAAAACCTATAATTCGATACCAAACTTGTCCATATAGGCCTTCGTTTACCCGATTTTTTCCTGTTTTTTGTTTTGCATTTTTCATTTTCGAGTTTTGTTCAGACGCTCAGAGCACTCAAAGTAAAGGCGATAATGATCGGCAAATTGATTATTCTGCATGATTCGAATGGGTAGGTGATCATCAAGATTGAAAACCGACTTTGGATTTGCCAGGGATCTCTTGGTGATGACAAATATGGTGTTTTTGGGGGGTCTTAACCCTTTGTCATTCTTCACCCAAAAAGTTGACATTTTCGAAATCGATTTTATCATTCCTAGAGATACTTTGGACAATGCCGATTAACGATTGACAGACAGAAAGTGGATACGATCACAGGAACGGGAGCTATGACGAGTTGAAATTTCGAAAAATGCCATTTGACAGGTGAAAATCTAAACTATGATAGATAGCGACTTGAGATATTTTTTATTGAATTCAGCGTCCTCGAAAACCTATGATTCGATACCAAACTTGTCCATACAGGCCTCCGTTTATCCGATTTTTTCTTGTTTTTTGTTTTGCATTTTTCATTTTCGAGTTTTGTTCAGAAGCTCAGAGCACTCAAAGTAAAGGCGATAATGGTCGGCCAATTGATTATTCTGCATGATTCGAATGGGTAGTTGATCATCACGACTGAAAAACGACTTTGGATTTGCCAGGGATCTCTTGGTGATGACAAATATGGTGTTTTTGGGGGGTCTTACCCCTTTGTCATTTTTTACCCAAAAAGTTGACATTTTCGAAATCGATTTTATTATTCCTAGAGATACTTTGGACAATGCTGATTAACGATTGACAGACAGAAAGTGGATATGATCACAGGAACGGGAGCTATGACGAGTTGAAATTTCGAAAAATGTCATTTGACAGGTGAAAATCTAAACTATGATAGATAGCGACTCGAGATATTTTTTATTGAATTCAGCTTCCTCGAAAACCTATAATTCGATACCAAACTTGTCCATATAGGCCTTGGTTTACCCGATTTTTTCTTGTTTTTTGTTTTGCATTTTTCATTTTCGAGTTTTGTTCAGACGCTCAGAGCACTCAAAGTAAAGGCGATAATGATCGGCCAATTGATTATTCTGCATGATTCGAATGGGTAGGTGATCATCAAGATCGAAACCCGACTTTGGATTTGATAGGGATCTCTTGGTGATGACAAATATGGTGTTTTTGGGGGTCTTACCCCTTTGTCGTTTTTGACCCAAAAAGTTGACATTTTCGAAATTGATTTTATTATTTCTAGAGATACTTTGGACAATGCTGATTAACGATTGACAGACAGAAAGTGGATACGATCACAGGAACGGGAGCTATGACGAGTTGAAATTTCGCAAAATGCCATTTGACAGGTGAAAATCTAAACTATGATAGATAGCGACTTGAAATATTTCTTATTGAATTCAGCGTCCTCGAAAACTTATAATTCTATACCAAACTTGTCCATATAGGCCTTCGTTCATCCGATTTTTTCTTGTTTTTCGTTTTGTATTTTTCATTTTCGAGTTTTGTTCAGACGCTCAGAGCACTCAAAGTAAAGGCGATAATGATCGGCAAATTGATTATTCTGCATGATTCGAATGGGTAGGTGATCATCAAGATCGAAACCCGACTTTGGATTTGCCAGGGATCTCTTGGTGATGACAAATATGGTGTTTTTGGGGGGTCTTACCCCCTTGTCATTTTTCACCCAAAAAATTGACATTTTCGAAATCGATTTCATTATGCCTAGAGATATTTGGACAATGCTGATTGACGATTGACAGACAGAAAGTGGATACGATCACAGGAACGGGAGGTATGACGAGTTGAAATTTCGAAAAATGCCATTTGACAGGTGAAACTCTAAACTATGATAGATAGCGACTTCAGATATTTTTTATTGAATTCAGCGTCCTCGAAAACCTATAATTCGATACCAAACTTGTCCATATAGGCCTTCGTTTATCCGATTTTTTCTCGTTTTTGTTTTGCGTTTTTCATTTTCGAGTTTTGTTCAGACGCTCAGAGCACTCAAAGTAAAGGCGATAATGATCGGCCAATTGATTATTCTGCAAGATTCGAATGGATAGGTGATCATCAAGATTGAAAACCGACTTTGGATTTGCCAGGGATCTCTTGGTGATGACAAATATGGTGTTTTTGGGGGGTCTTAACCCTTTGTCATTCTTCACCCAAAAAGTTGACATTTTCGAAATCGATTTTATCATTCCTAGAGATACTTTGGACAATGCCGATTAACGATTGACAGACAGAAAGTGGATACGATCACAGGAACGGGAGCTATGACGAGTTGAAATTTCGAAAAATGCCATTTGACAGGTGAAAATCTAAACTATGATAGATAGCGACTTGAGATATTTTTTATTGAATTCAGCGTCCTCGAAAACCTATGATTCGATACCAAACTTGTCCATACAGGCCTCCGTTTATCCGATTTTTTCTTGTTTTTTGTTTTGCATTTTTCATTTTCGAGTTTTGTTCAGAAGCTCAGAGCACTCAAAGTAAAGGCGATAATGGTCGGCCAATTGATTATTCTGCATGATTCGAATGGGTAGTTGATCATCACGACTGAAAAACGACTTTGGATTTGCCAGGGATCTCTTGGTGATGACAAATATGGTGTTTTTGGGGGGTCTTACCCCTTTGTCATTTTTTACCCAAAAAGTTGACATTTTCGAAATCGATTTTATTATTCCTAGAGATACTTTGGACAATGCTGATTAACGATTGACAGACAGAAAGTGGATATGATCACAGGAACGGGAGCTATGACGAGTTGAAATTTCGAAAAATGTCATTTGACAGGTGAAAATCTAAACTATGATAGATAGTGACTCGAGATATTTTTTATTGAATTCAGCTTCCTCGAAAACCTATAATTCGATACCAAACTTGTCCATATAGGCCTTGGTTTACCCGATTTTTTCTTGTTTTTTGTTTTGCATTTTTCATTTTCGAGTTTTGTTCAGACGCTCAGAGCACTCAAAGTAAAGGCGATAATGATCGGCCAATTGATTATTCTGCATGATTCGAATGGGTAGGTGATCATCAAGATCGAAACCCGACTTTGGATTTGATAGGGATCTCTTGGTGATGACAAATATGGTGTTTTTGGGGGTCTTACCCCTTTGTCGTTTTTGACCCAAAAAGTTGACATTTTCGAAATTGATTTTATTATTTCTAGAGATACTTTGGACAATGCTGATTAACGATTGACAGACAGAAAGTGGATACGATCACAGGAACGGGAGCTATGACGAGTTGAAATTTCGCAAAATGCCATTTGACAGGTGAAAATCTAAACTATGATAGATAGCGACTTGAAATATTTCTTATTGAATTCAGCGTCCTCGAAAACTTATAATTCTATACCAAACTTGTCCATATAGGCCTTCGTTCATCCGATTTTTTCTTGTTTTTCGTTTTGTATTTTTCATTTTCGAGTTTTGTTCAGACGCTCAGAGCACTCAAAGTAAAGGCGATAATGATCGGCAAATTGATTATTCTGCATGATTCGAATGGGTAGGTGATCATCAAGATCGAAACCCGACTTTGGATTTGCCAGGGATCTCTTGGTGATGACAAATATGGTGTTTTTGGGGGGTCTTACCCCCTTGTCATTTTTCACCCAAAAAATTGACATTTTCGAAATCGATTTTATTATGCCTAGAGATATTTGGACAATGCTGATTGACGATTGACAGACAGAAAGTGGATACGATCACAGGAACGGGAGGTATGACGAGTTGAAATTTCGAAAAATGCCATTTGACAGGTGAAACTCTAAACTATGATAGATAGCGACTTCAGATATTTTTTATTGAATTCAGCGTCCTCGAAAACCTATAATTCGATACCAAACTTGTCCATATAGGCCTTCGTTTATCCGATTTTTTCTCGTTTTTGTTTTGCGTTTTTCATTTTCGAGTTTTGTTCAGACGCTCAGAGCACTCAAAGTAAAGGCGATAATGATCGGCCAATTGATTATTCTGCAAGATTCGAATGGATAGGTGATCATCAAGATTGAAAACCGACTTTGGATTTGCCAGGGATCTCTTGGTGATGACAAATATGGTGTTTTTGGGGGGTCATACCCCTTTGTCATTTTCGACCCAAAAAGTTGACATTTTCGAAATCGATTTTTTTATTCCTAGAGATCCTTTGGATAATAATGCTGATTAACGATTGACAGACAGAAAGTGGATACTATCACAGGAACGGGAGCTATGACGAGTTGAAATTTCGAAAAATACCATTACCGAATTTTTATTGAATTCAGCGTCCTCGAAAACCCACATTTTGATACCAAAGTCAACCATGAGTGAAGTTTTTTTTTCATTTCGATTCGATCCAGATGAGATTTCGAGTCCAGAAGGATAACCGGGCATCCAAGCTGAATTTTCCATTTTGAATGTTTACAAGCTGCCTCCACGGTCTTTCATAAACTCTGAAGGTGGGTTTAAACCAAACGAACAAAGAGCAAGAGCTAGAACAAGAACATTCTTTGTTGATCTTTTAGTAGTTTTAGTGCTGATAGAATGACGAAAGAATACTCCACGTATGTTCAAACTAGAAGAATTGGGTTAGAATGAGCATTCGCTCGTCTAACGGTGCATTTACATCAGACGAGCGAATGCTCATTCTAACCCAATTCTTCTAGTTCGAACCATAGAAATCATAATATATATACTTACTCTAGAATGCTAAATCAATTGGATCGAAGTGATGTAAAAATTTCAGTGTGGTCCACAATGCGCATATGTGCCATCAGGTTGTTTCTGAACAGGGTCGGCTTCGATAAAATTTTATGCTGTTATTGTTGAAGTTGGATTTAATCGATTCATAATTAGTATTCGACACTTATTAGTTGTTTTGAACATATTGATAATTTTCAACAGCTATTTGAATGGTAAATTTGGAATCATCAGCGACTGGAAGATAAGCTGAAAATCTTTCATTGTTCCAAAACCTCTTCAGGCGTTGAAAAAACCCGGTTTCGGTATAGAAATTAATTCAAGGATCAAGGAAGACAAATTCTGGTTAACAAACAACGAATATCTTATTAAAGTACAGAAAAAAAATCAAATGAGCAAAATATACTAATATATCCCTTCAGGACAGTTCTATTCTTCGGTGTTCCTGAAAATAGTGGAAACATGAAAATGTATTGTACATCTGCCAATGCGTTACAATCTGCATCGTTTCATGAGTGAATTCTGATACCCACATTCATTCTCCAACAAGGGCGGATATAGCTCTTTTTCATGGGAGGGGTAATAACGATCATGGGGGGGGTAATTACGATTGAAAACCATAAAATCAGGTGAAATATGTATGAAATATTGTATGTGCACCACCTTTTTCTTAGGTCTTCGATACTCATGGGGGGGGAAGTTACCCCCAGTAACCCCCCCGTAAATGCGTCCTTGTTCTCCAAGTCATTTGTCTTTTTGAGTTCCGAGTATATTCCAAAATCAATCTGTTATCTTATCTGAATGAAACTGCAAAGTTTTACTTCAATATATTTTATTTTCGAGTTCGAATTATCCATTAAAAGATGGTTTACTCACAAGATTTCATGATTTTTCATAATGAATTGCGTTCTTTTGCTATATAAAGAACCAATCTCATGGTGCGAGTGGATAGATATGTGTCAAGGGAATGAAAAGCAAAGCGTAAATCATAAATTTCTAACAGTTTATATGAATGAAAAGGTGCACATAGTTTACATACTCTAGTGGGAAATGAACGGGTCAAGACAAGGACACCACAACACTATACAGTTCATTGTTTATCGGATACGAAAAAATCCAAATCTAACACAACACACAACAAAAGCAAAATGCACACGCAGGCGCGGATCCAAGGGGGGAAACTGGGGGAACGTCCCCAAATGGCCCGTGACCACCTAAAATTTGCTGGCGACTCCAAGAATATATACTTCGGCTAAAACAATTAAAAGATGGGCAAAAATTTAATTTGACTCAATTTCTGAAACAAAGATGTTGAAAGTGTAAGTACGGATAAGGAAGGATTTGCAATGAGGTCAGAAATGATAAATATGGACCAATTTCTATGTTCAAATGTGCCGCATTCAAGTCGTAAATATTTTTGTCGGTCGCCGGCATGTTCAAAGGTGACCGTAATTAGGTCGTGAATATTACTGTTGCCCGTCGGCGTGTGATTTCCTGCTTACCCCTATTTTCAAGTGTTTTTTTGCGCTTCTTCGAGCTCGTCGGTATCTGTCCGACAAACGTTATCTGTTTTAATGTGAAATGCGGCTTCTTTGATCGGTTGTTTAGAATTTTAGATTTCAGGCGTTAGCCCTGACATTTCAGCAATTGTTTTCATTTTCAATTCGCCAATCAGAATTATGGAATATGGACCCCAAGTCCAAGATGAGGGAAAAATATATAAATACTCTTGATAACTCGAAAATTTTCAATTAAACCCAATTGATCCTTAGAATTATCAAGAGTCAACTGTATTTGTGTTTACCTTGGTTTGGATATTTTTTTCCTTCGAATAATCGAGTGTACCCTATTGTAATTGAATGTTTTGCTAAATCAAAAACTCACCGTCTATGCCTCTAATATCATACTAGTTCAAATGGGTTGCAATTTTTGAATCTCATTTTGTTATTGCATTTCTTTGATTCACATATACTTACTTTTCTATTGACCCCATGTTTATCATAAAGTGTTCTTTTGTGACTGGAATTATATAACTTTTATTCATCTCCACAGATCAGTTTGGATTTCATGACAGTCCAAAATTTTGGATTTTTTGATGGTCATTACTCATTTTTTATAAAAAATACCTGATTGCATATTCTTAATCAACGCCCTCGAATTAGTGAATCCAGCAACATTTCCAACATGGAAATTTTGCAAAAATATCATTTTCTCAGATAGCTACCCAAAGTAACTGTACTTATTCACTAATTCGAGGTCGTAGATTACGAATCTGTAATCAGTTCCTTCGTAAGTAAGGAAATTTTTAAATTTTTGTGGAAAATTTCCGAAAATTCTTGGATTTTTTTATGGTCATTACTCGAACTATTATTTATGACAAAAATCTGATTGCATATTCATAATCTACCCCCTCGAATTAGTGAATCTAGCAACTTTGGTGGTGATCCGAGAAAAATTTTTTCTCAAAATGCTCGAAATTTTCCAACATATAGAAATTTTGCCGAAATATAATTTTCTCAGATAGCCATTAAAGTTACTGTATTCACCAATTTGAGGTCGTAGATTAAGATTACTAATAGATAATCAGATATTTTTTATAAAATATAGTTTTCGAGTAGGTAATGACGATCAAAAAATTTTTCCTTGCCCTTTGTGTAAAGAAAGTAATATTGAGGGTGTTGTGCTGAAAATGTCATCAAAACCTCAGGGGGGCCATGGCCACCCCTGTCCCCTCTTGCGGGCACCCATGGCAGTTTTTGAATATTTTTGCAGTTGGCGTTGATTAACCATTGCCTAAAATACCAGTACTTTTAGCATTTTAATATCTAAAAGTTCCCCCCCCAAAATTCGGGCCTGGATCCGCGCCTGTGCACACGTAGAATATCAAACACGAAAATAACAGTTACGCACCAGTAAACTAGTTTGTCTATGCAGTAAACTAAACTGTGGCTGCAGACTGACACTGAACACGGTCCTGCCTAAACTTTCACTAAGGTCATTTCAAAGTCATTTGCCATGAGACAGAAAAAGCGGTGTTGCGCGGTCTATATCTATTTAGTGAAACATACTACATTACTGCTCTGATTTTCTCACCAATTCCACAAATATTGCCATTCACTTATGATATTAATGTGTCTAATAGTCGTAGGCAGTGGCGCATGAGCTATAAAATGAGTTTGTTACTCAATGGAATAATTTCATTGTTTAATTATATCGAACTCAAAATAGAACCGACAAAACATTTAGGGACTTGGCATCGT
The DNA here is from genome assembly GCA_951802165.1 of Adalia decempunctata. Classification (NCBI taxonomy): domain Eukaryota; kingdom Metazoa; phylum Arthropoda; class Insecta; order Coleoptera; family Coccinellidae; genus Adalia; species Adalia decempunctata. The sequence goes on from OX637705.1 coordinate 1,468,141, forward strand.
TCTACGTGAAATGTGCTAATGGTGAACATGCGCACATTGTGAATGAGTTGCCTATGCGGCACGTTTTTCGCTGCGGAACTAGAAGGAATTAGCATTCTAGAGTAAGTATATATATTATGATTTTTATGGTTTGAACATACGTGGAGTATTCTGTCGTCATTCTATCAGCACTAAAACTACTAAAAGATCAACAAAGAATGTTCTTGCTCTAGCTCTTGGTCTCTGTTCGTTTGGTTTAAACCCACCGTGATGTAAATCCACCTCAACAATCTCTCCAGAAATTCGCCGATTATTAATCAACATTACGCGAGTAGCGTTGAAACGTCTCAAGTATACTCACATTATTTGCATTTTTCCGGAGAAAAAGTGGGTTAACCTGAACGCGAAACCACATCATCGAAGCTAACAAGAAGCGTGTCAGTTCTTGCAGCGCAAACATGCCCCGAGACGCCGCCACCCCCCTCGCCGCCCTTCCTCCCCCGTTTCCACCTAGCAAACACCAACGAAATGTACACATTCTTTTGAAAGACGAAAGAACTTTCCATATCATCCCAATTTCGCATAGCCCTCGGCCTCCCCGAGTTTATCCATAATAAATAATGTAACGTTTCGGCTTTCCCAAAGTAGCAGACTTCAGGACGAGCATTGCTCGTCGGAGCGAGAAATATGATCCTTCAGATATTCTGACACGAATAATTCCCGTTTAACGCACGTTATTGCCAGATAACATGTTTTCCCATAATTAAAATGATTATCAGAGCTTTGGCGCAACTGGAGCGTCAACATCTTCGAGACGTGCCCTAATGCAGAATTCAGAAGAAGAGAAATTATTTACTCGCTGCCGCTGCAAGCTGCAGGGGGCGAGGGGGGCGAAAGTTTGGGTGGTTTCGGGGTGGGGGAAACACGCTGTTGTCTTCAGGTTGAGAGCGTTTTGGAGAAATTAAAATAATTAGAATCTTTTCCTGATCCAATTGAATGTTTTCTATCACTTTATGAGGAATAATTCATATCATCAATAACATCGCAATTTAAAATGTAACATTCCAAGTTTGTAAATCCTAAGAACATTATGAAAAAGAGAAAAGGGGCAACCCTGCTCTGAAGAGCTGAGGGTAGAATTACGTTAAAGGGGGTTTTATACTTATATTTTTGGCTTGTGATGTGATCGTCTAGATTGGTAGAACTCTATGTTATGTCGTAGTAATTCAGATTCGTAATAGCTCAGATTAGAGAAATATAGGATGGGAAATAATGAGGTAAAATTGATAAATAAAACACTAGATTGGACATGAAGGTGGAACAAAAGCCCTTTATTCGTCCAGCGCCATAGTTCGGGGAACCATAGTCTATGAAGGAAAAACGAACTATAATCAATTGAAACTCAAAGCAAAAAACCTTCTAGCATTACAGATGATACGTTTACAATCCATAGAACAATTATTAATAAGCCGAGCACTGGTAACAGGGGCGGATCCAGAATTTTTTCCAGGGGGGGGCACAAGGGCAGTGGAGGGGGGGGACAAGGGGCGGATGGGCAAAAAAGTATGTATCTATAAGGTAAAATTTAGAGTATACTAACGTCTGGGGGGGGGCACGTGCCCCCGTGCCCCCTCCCCCCTAAATCCGCCTATGACTGGTAATATGTACAATATGGGGCTTCCTATATTCCGGTAAGGTTATTACTGGCACAATTGTGATAAAAAGCAGAATCCAATACATCGAAAGATATCCAAAAGTTATAGGCATATAGAGTGTGTCACCTGATTATTAATGAAATTCATAAGCAGTATCCTTGTAGTTCCTAGTGTGAGAATCCTTCCTTCCAAGTGTTATGTGTGAGATCATAGCAGTTGCGTTGGTTTGGAAGTGACGATAAACTCTTTATATTTCCTGTTAACTAATGAACGATGGCACCTTCAAAGCTTTCCTTGCTTATCGGGTACGCCAAGGGCCCGAAGGCGAGGCTTGGTTTACTGAGGACGTTCGTCAAAATAACTCTCAGAGGATTTCTCACTGGCCACTGTTGTGGGGGATGTTTTCCTTAGCACAGGCGATATAAACAGTTTACCCTAGGCCCTCCAAACCAGTGATATTTGTACGTAAAATATTATCCTAAAAGCAACAACTCCAAATGCCTAAACCATAATGTCGAGTGAATAGTTAAATGTGCAGTAATCCTTACGAACAGTATAAGAATATTCCAAATGGGTTGATAGTAGAACAAAGTTCCACAATATTCTATAGAAATGCAATAATAAAATAGAACAAGCTTACATGAGATTAAATCCTGTGAAATGAAACAGTTATTTAAATGGAGATCGTGTACATACCAGATAACAAAGAAGCGTCTTTAAAATATAATAAAATGGCGGATTCCTAGAAGAGGAACTCCATTTCAAAGGAACACTATTGTGAACCCGAATGAAAGTGAAAAGTAAAAAAAAAGAGCCCTTCCATTCGTTGTCGTTTCGGAGGTTAGTTTTACTTCCACAGAATCGTATTTCTTCGATGGTCACAGAAGAACAAGTTTACTTCATGGTGGATCTTCAATATGATTAAAATCTCCTTTTTATAAAGATTCGAATTGCCTAAAGTATTGCTTGAAGTCGTACTAATATTCATCATTCATAGAATTATAAAATAATGTCAAATAAGTTCATTCAACGTAGTTCCACGTTTCGACAATAGACGTTGCAAAGTTGGAAGCCATGGAGTCTGGCAACGGTGCATTTTATTTGCAGGGTAGGAAATTCAGATATGTTACAAGTGAATTCAACATTGACAATCCTGAGGATCTGAGCGATGCCATTTAGTCGACCCATCTAGTCTAGTGGTGCCTTTAAAAGGAGTATCCCAGCTGGCCATGAGATTCTAAAACCGTTCACCGCGTATATTTTGAAAATGTTAGGTTGTGGTCATTCTCCTGTCAGATGAATGAGCAACGTAGTCCTTTCTACGCATCGTATTGAGCGCGAGTAGGCGTGGACTTAGCGTGTTGGGCGAGCGTTGGTATTTCGAGTAGGGGAATTGGTCAGATATTTTTTGTGAAATATAGTTTTCAAACTGATCGATGAAGATTAATGAAAGTTATATATGAAATTCCATTCGCAAAGGAACACTTTCTGAAAAATAGAAAGCCTCATTCGTCCAGTGCAATGTTTCCGGTAGAGAGAGCCCTACAAATATTACTCGAATGAGTACGTGGATGTATTGATATCTAGTTAGCCTAGACCAGTTCCATGCATAAAAAAAATATTGCGATACCATATCAACAAACAATAACATATTAGAAGTGTCAGTGTAGAGTTCGACGTCGAAAAAGTAAACCAGAGTTACGCAATAAATTAAAAAAAAGATGTCCACCGAAATTGTAAAAATCGAAAAATTGGAGTATCGAGCCATCATCAAGTACCTGTATTTAAAAAGGTTAAGAGGTGAGCAGATTTACGAAGATATGCTTAATACCCTTGGTGATCAATGTCCTTCTTATGCGACCGTGAAAAATTGGACTGCCAGCTTCAAAAGAGGTGAATTTTCCATTGAAGATGATGACCGATCGGGAAAGCCAGTTTCTTTGTCAGTCCTCGAAAATATCGATGCAGTTCATGACATGATTTTATCAGACCGCGAATTGGGCTAAAACGGATATCTGAAGCACTGAAGATTTCATACGAACGCGTTCATCATATAGTTCACGTCAATTTGGACATGAAAAAAATTTCTGCAAAATGGATCCCCAAATGTTTGAATGTTAACCAAAATCGTGCAAGGGTAGAAGCATCGCGTTCGATCTGTGCTCGATTTGAAAACGATGTAGACTTCCTAAACCGAATTGTTACTATGGATGAGACTTGGTTACATTTCTACGATCCAGAAACAAAGCAACAATCGATGGAATGGCGACACTCTGGTTCTCCAAGACCTAAGAAGTTTCGTGTCCAAAAATCTGCTGGAAAAGTACTTCCTTCAGTTTTTTGGGATTGCCATGGGGTAATCATGATTGGTTTTTTAGATAAGGGTAGAATAATAACTGGAGATTACTATTCGATAAGTATTACTGACCACTCTACGGAAAAAAAATTGAAGAGAAAAGACGCGGAAAGCTATCCTAAGGTGTTTTGTTTTTACAGGAGACCGCCCCAGTACACAAATCTCATATTGCCATGCAAAAAAATCGTGATTTAGGGTTAGAATTACGAGAGCACCCCCCTTATTCACCAGATTTGGCTCCGTCCGACTATCATCTCTTTCCTCAACGGAAAAAAGTTTAAAAGGTCGTAAATTTTCTTCCAACGAGGAGGTAATGAAAGCTGTGGAGGACTGGTTTGCAGTCATAGGGGATGCAATCTCGGTGCGGGATCGCAAATGCGGGATCCCGCGGGATTAGAAATTACAATCCCGCGGGATAGCGGAATTTTCGAGATCCCGGTAGTACTGAAGAAATTCAAAAAGTGGTGAAAATTTCTTGGTTGTAAACTTGTGAATATGAGGTTAGTTAAGATAAAATATAACTAAAAAGAAAAAACTCTACTCATTGATACATAAAACATAACTTATTTCCTTCATTTTATAATAACAAAAACGATAATAAAAAACACAATAAGAACAATAATAACAAATACAATAAAAAAAATTGTGTCAATTCCGGTGTTTTTCTATCCCTGATTTTGAAAATTACTCCGTAAAAAGCAGAGATTACTCAGGGTGTTGTCTGATAATCTACACCTTATGTCAGTTGCTAAATATCCTGTAGCTGAAAATGCTCTTTCTGATTCCACACTAGTTGGCGCCAGTGTGATAAGGCAATTATGGGCAAATGTTAAAAAACTTCCCCTTGCTCCTCCACACTCATAGAGTAACATCTCTTTCTTCAGAAGAGACTAGTCTGTCTAGACTGTTGGTAGGAATGGTAGGTGTTTTCAAAGGATTTTAGAGTTTAGAGGCTTTCAGAGTCTCTTCTAACTCTTCTTGCAGTGTCTTGAAACATTGCGGCCCAATCCCGTCGATCTGCGGGATTGATCTCGAAAAATCATGCGGGATCGGGATCGCATTCCCTATTTGCAGAGCAAGAAGAAACATTTTTTTGAAAGGTCTAGAGACGTTGCAGGTTCGCTGTAATAATTGTATTCAATAATATTGCAGTTTGAATATAGAGGAAAATATTCATATCATTTCCAGAATATAGATTGTTAATTCTTTGAGAAACCTAGGGTGTAAGCCTATTAACGATAGGTTTTTTCAAGTTGAATCGATCCTGGATCATTAGCTCCCGCTCGACCTGTAAAAAGGAGAAATTCTGTCGCTTCCAAGAATCCATTTACGGGGTGTTATTCCCGATATATACGACGAGCCCGTTTCTCGGCCTTTCGTAATTCATTTACTGGCGCTAATATCGCCTGTAAGCCGCTTTAATTTCTTTTTAATAGACGCCGTCAATCAAAAGGCCGCGTCTTCGATTACGTGTCTCGAAATAATTAGATGTAAAATGAGCGACGTCGACAGGAAACGCGGGGGCCCGTCCCGCGGAAAACGGTGCCGTCGACAGATTACAAATTTGTGGTAACTTTGACGAACGCGAAATGAAACTGCGACACCGATCGACCGTTCCGAGAAAAGGGGCTTGTGGCTGACGGAGCGACTTCGTTAAAATAACTCGAAATACTCGTTTCGAGCTATGTTTCGCCCTAGAAGCGGCTATTGCGATTTGAAACAACGGGGTGTGGTCCCGTCCCATCATGAATTTCATCCTCATTCGATTGGAAAACAATCTTTTGTGAAAAACATTCTTAAAGACAAGCTTTCATAAATATAACAACACTCATCCGCCATTATGAAGCCGCTATCTTGAACTTCTCAGTTTTGGAGAATCGTAACCCAGGCAACGCAGACTTCTTCGCTGTATCTCTGAGAGGTTACAAGGCGGCTTTATTGTGAGCTCCTACCGCGGGATTTCAGAGATTTCTTCGTGATGTTACAAAGCGAAGTTTCCACTGATGTGCCCTTGCGATATCTTGACAAGATGATCTTGTAGACCTCGCCATGCGACATCTTGGAGACCTCACCATGCGATATTTTGGAGACCTCGCCATGCGATATCCTTGAGACCTCGCCATGCGATATCCTTGAGACCTCGCCATGCGATATCTGAACAATTTTCAAAATACTGAAATGTTGATAAGTGATTTAGTACTTGGTATTTCCACCCCTTGCGTTAATTATCGGTGTGAAGTTGGCCACATCCACACATACACTCAAAGACAAAAATTGGCTAATGGAAAAAAATCATAACTCTCTGAAATGGGATGGTAATCCAATCAGATTTTGGTGTGATCTTCATGGGTTGATAAGTAATAGATAATAGAATCCTTTTTCATTTGGAGATGCGTTAATTACAGCTCGGCAACGACGGTTCATTCTCAAAATGAGTGATCTTAAAATGTTCTGATCTAATCCTTCCCAGATTTCTCCGAGTTGGATTCCTAAGTCATTAAGAGTAGCTGGATGATTTTCTGAACTTCTCAGCCTTCTATTGAGGTTGTCCCAAACCTGCTCAATCGGATTGAGATCTGGACTTCTTGCTGGCCATTCCATTCGAGAGACTTCAACCTCTTCAAGGTACTCCTGAACGATGCGCGCACGATGGGGTCTGGCATTATCGTCCATAAAAATGAAATTTTTACCAATGTATGGGGCAAATGGAACTACATGCTCTTCAAGAATGTTCCTTATATACTTATCAGCATTCATGTAGCTCCATTATCAACGACCACTAGGTCTGTGCGAGCAGTCAAAGATATTCCACCTCATACCATAATCGATCCTCCCCCTAAACCAGTAGTATTCAGGACGTGTGGACGTCTGTATACAAGGGAACGTCGATCGCAATGGTAAAGGCAGAATTTAGACTCATCTGTGAAGAGAACTCTTTCCCAATCGGCCTCTTCCCAATGGATATGCTCTCTCGCAAAATTCAAACGCGGCCTTCGATGAGCTGGGGTAAAAGCTGGGCCACTTGCCGCGACACGAGGCCTTAAATCATATTCTCTGAGGCGATTTCTCATTGTCTGAGTGCTAATTTGCACCTCATGAGTTTGCTCAAGCTGATTTTGAAGTAGGCGAGCGGTTGCAAACCGTTGTCTCAACGAAGAAACTCTCAAGTAACATTCTTGAATGGCAGTTGTTACCCGTGGACTACCCTGTCCTGGTCTTCGGACATTCATACCTGTCTCCCTGAATCGCTGCAACATTCTGGACACACTTGTATGGAAAACTCCAAACCTTTCTGCAATTCTTGTGTATGTCCACCCTTCTTCTCGCAAAACTACCGCTTGGGCACATTCCTCTTGGGTCAAATTGCGTGTTTCGCGTTGCATAGCGATCGAGTGTAGAAAATCAAACGAAATAAAAATCATCTATGATCTATTGATCACTAGAATTGATCGAGAACAACTGATTTTAGAATGGAGCCGATACATTCAAAATCTGATAATATCATCTTTTTTTATTCCTGCTGGGAGAAAACATCTGTATTGAAGAAAAACGTTGAAAGTGGATAACATATGCATGCATAATTCTGATAAAAATAATTATCATTGAGAACACCTTCAGTTGTAGAATAAATTCGAGATTTCCATAATGTGCGTTAATTTTTTTGCGCAGTGTATATATTGAATATTGAATTTTTTCTCGTTGGATTCTTGATTGCGAATCTACCACCAAGGTAGATCTACTCATACTGATTTCACATCAGTGCATGCTTTAGGTGACCCATTTTTTATCTGGAAGACAAGCTGCGTTGGGCGGTTTCATTGTCCGAACGGATCGCATCTCCTTCTTCGAATTCGAAGAATGTCCCAAAAGCCCCCAATTTCAGGGTAGTCCTTTCGCAATTTTTCAACGCTCGTCTTAATGCACAGGCAGATGTTTCGAAGCGTCCAACCTAATTAGTAATTTCTCATTTCCATCCCGGGCTTCTTTCTGGCGACCGAAATCTTGAACAAACAATAATTTCCTGCTTTCGAATTTCGGCCGATTGCCGAACGACTCGGCCGGGGGGGGGTCGTCTCCGATAGGGCATCAACAACAACATAATCAGGTTTTTAATCACACTCCGAGCCTCGTGAGGTTTCACCGAACGAATCCCTAATTCATTTCGTTTTATTGTCTCGGCGCATCCGACAGAAGCAAACAATTCCGCCCGGAAATAATGGAATTGATTTTATCAAGCCGGAAAAATTATTTAATTTCCCGAATGTACTCTGGAAAAGGACGGAAGTGGGATTCGGTATTTGCTGGAATCAACTTGACGCGAAACGTTGGAAACTCCGCTAAGCAGGTATTTCGAATATGATAAAATGATGATTAAGCATTCGTATGTATCGAAGAAAGACCAGGTGCTGTCCTGTTCCACCACTTCTGGACCAGCCTGTAGGGCCAAGAATGATTCTAGCTGAAAAGGATCCCGTCTAATTTGAATCATATATACTCCATTCACAATTATAAAATCACAACTCTGGCCTTGGAAATTTGACACATTCCACTCTGTATCGAAGTTATGACGTTTTTCAAAATATTTTTATGTTCCAAGTCTACACTATGTTGCCCTTTCTACATTCTTAGCGTATTTCTCAGAATGTGAATTTATTCGGAAAATGAATGAATTGGAAAAGATGTGATGGACGAAAATAATTAACGTTTATAAGAATTGATCGAAAGGATTCATTTTCTAGTTATTTGCATGAAAAGTACAAGAGATCACTTTTGAAATATATTATTTTTCGCCATGGAAGAAAATTGCATTACTTTCACATAATTTTCATATGCATGCTTGTGAAGATTTAATGTTTATTATCCTCTTGAACTGAAAGTTCAAGACTTGACGACATCAATTGTTGAGTCTAATCAAGAATTCATTCAAAAAAATCAACCCGAGGGTATAAGATGAATTGACTGGTATAATTACAAGAATCAAGAATAATGTCAATTTTATTTTGTTGATAACTTTCTTAAAATCAATGTTGGGATATAAAACTCGGCTGCGTTTGTTCAAATAACATCTTAAGAATACATTTTTCACCATCTCGACCTTTTAAAGGCGTTTCTTATAGGAGAATTAGGTCTAAGTTCCACCTCATTAGTGAGGTACCTAACTTTTGCAAATCTGCTCAGATATCGCCAAATTTCTTGGAAAACCTGAAAAATATCATCCTAATCGACCTCTCGAGGCTCCATCCGATCCAAATCTGTCCAAATAACAGCTTTTTCAACGAAATTCCTGTGTACCCCTTCAACCTCGAAATGTAAACATTCGTCCTGGTCTTGAAAATCGTCCTCACGCTAACAGAATAAACATACGTTAATCTCGGATATTCGACGAAAAACTCACCTACAAATATCGATTAAATACCAAAAATCTGCGAACAATTTGTAACCTAACAAAATGTGGAATATCTTTGATACTTTTACTTTGATGTGAACAAAGAAACTGGCAACGTCGTTTTGTCATTAACGATATTTTCTATGCGCGCACTGAATTTTCATCATATGTTCTCTGCTTTTCATCAGGGGCACCAACTCCTGAAAACGAAACCATGACCTCCTATGTGATTAAATAAAAGTGATTCACCCGGTTAGCCATGCTATCCTGACGCATTTCACCGAGTAAGGACTGAACGAGAATAAATTCGCTATCACAAAAACGCTTATATCTTTTGAACCACTGGACCGATTTCGAAAATCAAACTCATTTTCGAATCATCTTCTAATTCTAATGAAAACTGTTTTTACAATTAAAAAACCAAAACTATTTTTTACAAAACTCATGGATTTTTCTGGAATTCTTCCCATCATGCTTCTTTTAGTGTTCTCAGTCACTTTCTGGGATGCTGTCTTCCACTTTTGCTTGAATTCCGCTAATGTTTTCGTTTATTTCTCAGGCTCCTTCAATTAATTCTCTTTTTACCAGGGCCCAATATCTTTCGATTGGCCTGAGTTCTGGGCAATTTGGTGGATTGGCCTCTTTGGGGACAAAAACCACCTCATTAGCTTCGTACCATTCCTTGGTGGCCTTGCTGTAGTGGCATGAACCTAAATCTGGCCAAAAGATTGTTGACACATCGTGCTCACGTAAAAATGGTAAAAGTCGCTTCTTCAAGCATTCCTCGATGTATATCTTCGAGTCAACAGAGCCTTGGCCAACGAAAAATTTGCTCCTTTTCTCACAAGTGCAAATTGCTTGCCAAACCAGGAATTTTTTAGGAAACTTTGCTTGTTTCTTCACGCGTAATTGTTCGTCAACATTTCCACGAGAATCTGCAGTATAAAATTCCTGACCAGGAAGTTGCGAGAAATCAGCCAAGACATAGGTTTCGTCGTCCATCACGCAACAGGAAAAAATTTTCAAGAAATCTTTTTTTAATTTCTTTGTTCTTGATTTCGCTTCTTGATTCTTCACAGCGTTCCTGTCTGGCACTTTCTGCACTTTGTATGTTCTAAGCCCACAACTCGACTTGATTTTCTGAACGGTTGACTGCGAACAACCCACTATTTGGGCCACTTTCCGTCCTGAAAGGTTAGGATTCTTTCGAAAAAGGCTGATGGCATTCTTCACTTTTTTTGGGCTATGAAACCCCTTTTTCCTCCCGGTTCCTTCCTTGCGGTTAATTGTAAGATCTTCGTTGAAGCGCTTAACAACTCTTGATACCGTTTCCGGACGAACGCGATCCTCTTTTGCGATTCTTTTGAAACTCCATTTTTGATTGTTTTGAAAAAGCTTTACTATAAATTGTCGTGTTTTCACTTCGCTTGACATTTTGCGACAGAGAATTGGAATATCTATGAAGTAAATGTTCCACATGTTTCTGACGTTCATAACAAAGCTAACTATGATCAAATTTTGATTTTTTCTCAATTGGTTCAAGAGATATAGGCGAATTTATTCTCGTTCAGTCCTTATATTTTGAATTCACTCACCCTGTATCAATTGGTTTCAAATCGTTACAAAAAGGGGGTGGGATTCCCAAAACAAGCTAAGTCCGTCTCTGCCCGTAAAATAGTGGGAAACTACAGGTGGTTTTCACTTGTCGCTGTCGCTGTTTACACTGGGATGATATCAGCCCTCCGCATGTTTTATTTTCCATATAGATAAATCTGACAGTTATTTCAGCGGTGCAACGGACCGCGAATAACGAAATGTGCAAAATCGAATTGAACTACTCATCGATTTATCTACCGACCGACTACGCGTTTGTTGTTTCAATCAAACGCTGAAAATATGCGAACCTGAAAATTCCTGGCTGGTCCGAATACGTAGAAAATTCGGTTTTCGAAAAATCCGCGCCAATTCCTGTTCTTTGTCCGATTTCATACCCGGAATTTGGCAGATTTGACCGATTAATGAACCGTGAAATACTAGGCCCGTTGTTTTCGAGCACCGGCTGAATTCTACGAAATTATCTGACATTTATGTTCGTGGAATACGCTCGGGTATTTTCACATGTCTTTCGAATGTAACAGAAAATCAAAACAAATAGTTATAAAGTTTCAACTGGGTGAAATTGGAGAATTACGTTCTAAACCCTACCTTTTATGATGAGAAATCCCCTCACAAACTTATTTTTCATGTTTCCACTAACGATAGGTTACACGACTAACATAGAACAATAAGAAACATATCTACGACGGCCATTAATGACCATAGACAAAAGATCTCTTTCGCTCAAAAGGCACGGATCATGGTGCGGGCACGCTTTGACAATTTAGGCTGGGATCATAGAATTATGTGTCCCGACTGCCAAGATGCATAGATGGTATTCTATGAATCTTGCTTCTGCATATGTCAATGACGTTCCGTCATAGAATAGAACCAAAATTAAATGAATAATTTGAATCAGTTCGTTGTTTATGGTGACCAAAATGTAATATAATGCAAAAAAATCTTGAGTGTCAACCAGAAGTGAATGGATATAAAATAGAGGAATAGTAGGTACGTTAAGTTGACAGCCCACCAAAACGGATCGAGTTCGAACCTATGCCATAATTTTGTACCCATTTTGTACCAATTTGTACCACTTTTAAAAAATTTTGTACCCCCACCGTTTTCGAGATATCGACCCCCTCTAGGTGGTCTGCCAACTTAACGTTAAGTTGGCAGACCACTCTGCCAGAATTGATCGTATCGAATTCAAACAAAAACTGCAATTTTGTACCCATTTTGTACCCTCCTGAATCACTTTTATTTTCTCTCTAGGACCTACCGTTCGCGAGATATGGAATTTCGAAAAAAAAAATTTCAAAAATTTTGAGATTTTTACTCCATAATTTTGTACCCATTTTGTACCAATTTGTACGCCTACCGTTTCCGAGATATCGACCCCCTCTTAGTGGACTGCCAGATTAACGTTCAGCTAGCGCCAACATTTCGGGGTTCTTCGGATTGAATTCGAAGAAAATATATAGTATTGCACCAATTTGAACCACTCTTCTGTTTTCTCTAGGACCGAGATATTGGATTTTGAGAAAAATCGAAAAAAAAAGGTACAGAAGAACGAAAAGAGTGAAAACAAAGTGTACCTTATAATATATCAATAATTATGTGGTTTCTTCTCATTCAATAAAATCAATAGCTTTTATTGAAATGTGTGAACGCTACTTAGGTCCACGAGTCGCCACTGGTGTTCTAATTCATGATAATTACTTGCATCTTCATTATTGGTTAAACCTATTTATCCCTATATGATTTATATATATTTATATGATTTATTCCAATTCTGTTACTTCATTTAAACCGCTTTTTTTAATTGTTGTTGCCTCTGTTAGTAGTTGTGATGAATTATTATTAATCCCTAATAGTCTCGAAATCAAGAATCAAATATTTCTCTTGCGAATCATTTTCTTTGCGCCGAATAAGCAGTGGCAAAATTTTGATGACCTGAAGGATGTGATTACAATAGTATCATAAAATCAAAATTAAATACAACCTCTTGTATACTTACTAACGATAGAATATATTGTAAAATGTCTTGAAAATAGATATATTATACTCGACACTTTTGTTGCACTGTATTCGTCCTTCTGTATGAAGATGCAATGAAGATGTTACAAATTGGTACACAACAGTAGTTCTTGAAAACCGTGGGCAAGGCCGTAGCCAGAGGGGGGTCCGATGGGGTCCGGACCCCCCCCGAAATTTATTTTTTCAGAAATGCCAGATAATCATTTCACCGAAAATTCTTCGAATAAATTTTTTTTTAGCTACGGCCTCGGACGGACCCCCCCCGAAATTTTTTTCTAGCTACGGCCTTGACCGTGGGGGTTCAAAATAAAGTCAAGGTGATCAAAATTGACACAAAACGAGTACAAGATGATAGCTTTTGTTCTAATTCGATCCGATCAACCCACGCAATATGAGCACTAGCTGAACGTTAGCAGTACACATGGAGGGGGTCGATATCTCGGAAACGGTGGGGGTACAAAATTTTTTAAAGGTGGTACAAATTGGTACAAAATGGGTACAAAATTATGGAGTAAAAATCTCAAAATTTTTGAAAAATATATTTTTTTCAAAATCCCATATCTCGGGAACGGTAGGTCCTAGAGAAAAAATAAAAGTGGTTCAGGAGGGTACAAAATGGGTACAAAATTGCAGTTTTTGTTTGAATTCGATACGATCAATTCTCGCAGAGTGGTCTGCCAACTTAACGTTAAGTTGGCAGACCACCTAGAGGGGGTCGATATCTCGGAAACAGTGGGGGTACAAAATTTTTTAAAGGTGGTACAAATTGGTACAAAATGGGTACAAAATTATGGAGTAAAAATCTCAAAATTTTTGAAAAATATTTTTTTTTCAAAATCCCATATCTCGGGAACGGTAGGTCCTAGAGAAAAAATAAAAGTGGTTCAGGAGGGTACAAAATGGGTACAAAATTGCAGTTTTTGTTTGAATTCGATACGATCAATTCTTGCAGAGTGGTCTGCCAACTTAACGTTAAGTTGGCAGACCACCTAGAGGGGGTCGATATCTCGGAAACGGTGGGGGTACAAAATTTTTTAAAGGTGGTACAAATTGGTACAAAATGGGTACAAAATTATGGCATAGGTCCGAACTCGATCCGTTTTGGTGGGCTGTCAACTTAACGTACCTAGGAATAGTTAGGTGAGTCACTCTTTTTACGATCTGCTGTTTGCGAGGTATACCTACGTAAAAAAACAGCAATAAGAAATCCCTCTAACCAAAGTTTTATGTTCTATGGGATCTTTTTCCAATCCAAGTTCCTCAAATTTCACCGAAGAATACGATATTCATCGACTGAACAGGAACTGAGGAAGTTTCTAACCGATTACGCAAAATTGAAGAATATTCCCGAAGAAAATAGTTGATAAAAGTTTCAATCGCGAATTTCTTGTTGTACTTACTGTACAGCTCTCAATCCTACTTCATAAACTCATTAAATCCGGGCAATCATAATGGACTCGACGGCGGCAAAAAGAGCGGTTTTATCATTGTTCGATATTTTTAATTTGAGAGGTTTAAAATTTCAAAGGTAACCGATTATGCCCGGCTCTTGGGCGAAATTATCTAGAGCGCACTGAAAAATTAAGTAACTACCTGACGACAGCGCTCACTTTCAAGGAAAGTCCTTTTAGGCGAAACTTTTCTGCTTTCGGAATGACTTTTCTGTCTTGGGAGTTGATGCTCTTCGGTGTCTGTCAAACTTAAATTAATGCTACAAGAGGTAATCAGTACCCTCAAAGAGATTAATTTGGTTTTCACAGTCTAAAACTCTTCACGACAAAAAACAGTATTGCAATTTTATTTCTTGTCTTTTCTGTCTGTCTGTAATCGAAGCAAGTTAAATATGACACACTTCTAATCGTCCGATTGATTTGAAATTTGGCTGGTGTACATAGGTGATTGAGGTGACAATGCATCATGAAATATTGGTTATAGAAAAAAACAAAATGGCGACGAGTTTTGTAATTATAATCCGATTCTATTCAAAATTGTTATCTGGATTCTGGGGGTTCTTGGGTTCGACAACGATGATTCTTCCGTCAAAATTGGAAAATTCAAGATGGCGGCTACAATATGGCGGACGAGTTTTGTGATTATGATCCGATTTCATTCAAAATTAGTATCTGGGGGTTTTTGGGTTCGACAACGATGATTCTTCTGTCAGAATTGGAAAATTCAAGATGGCGGCTACAATATGGCCGAGGAGTCTTGTAATTATGATCCGATTCTATTCAAAATTAGTATCTGAGGATTTTGGGTTCGACAACGATGATTCTTCTGTCAAAATTGGAAAATTCAAGATGGCGGTTACAATATGGCGGACGAATTTCGTAAATATGATCCGATTCTATTCAAAATTGTTATATGATGGGGGTTTATGGGTTCGACAACGATGATTCTTCTGTCAAAATAGGAAAATTCAAGATGGCGGTTACAATATGGCGGACGAGTTTCGTAAATATGATCCGATTCTATTCAAAATTGTTATATGATGGGGGTTTTTGGGTTCGACAACGATGATTCTTCTGTCAAAATTGGAAAATTCAAGATGGCGGCCACAATATGGCGGACGAGTTTTGTAATCATGATCCGATTCTATTCAAAACTGTTATCTGGGGGTTTTTGGGTTCAACAAGAATGATTCTTCTGTCAAAATTGGAAAATTCAAGATGGTAGCTACAATATGGCGGACAAGTTTTGTGATTATGATCCGATTTCAATCAAAATTAGTATCTGGTGGTTTTTGGGTTCGACAACGATGATTCTTCTGTCAGAATTGGAAAACTCAAGATGACGACTACAATATGGCCGATGAGTTTTGTAATTATGATCCGATTCTTTTCAAATGGAAGATGGCGGGGCTCAATTTGAGCATTTGTTGGATTCAACTATATTCTCGACAAGCATTCCGTCCCAGCTTCGCCCGGGTAGAAATTTTATTCACGCGGCGGTTTCATCTTCAACACTTCAATGATAAATGATAAATGATAAATGATAAATGATAAATGATAAATGATAAATGATAAATGATAAATGATAAATGATAAATGATAAATGATAAATGATAAATGATAAATGATAAATGATAAATGATAAATGATAAATGATAAATGATAAATGATAAATGATAAATGATAAATGATAAATGATAAATGATAAATGATAAATGATAAATGATAAATGATAAATGATAAATGATAAATGATAAATGATAAATGATAAATGATAAATGATAAATGATAAATGATAAATGATAAATGATAAATGATAAATGATAAATGATAAATGATAAATGATAAATGATAAATGATAAATGATAAATGATAAATGATAAATGATAAATGATAAATGATAAATGATAAATGATAAATGATAAATGATAAATGATAAATGATAAATGATAAATGATAAATGATAAATGATAAATGATAAATGATAAATGATAAATGATAAATGATAAATGATAAATGATAAATGATAAATGATAAATGATAAATGATAAATGATAAATGATAAATGATAAATGATAAATGATAAATGATAAATGATAAATGATAAATGATAAATGATAAATGATAAATGATAAATGATAAATGATAAATGATAAATGATAAATGATAAATGATAAATGATAAATGATAAATGATAAATGATAAATGATAAATGATAAATGATAAATGATAAATGATAAATGATAAATGATAAATGATAAATGATAAATGATAAATGATAAATGATAAATGATAAATGATAAATGATAAATGATAAATGATAAATGATAAATGATAAATGATAAATGATAAATGATAAATGATAAATGATAAATGATAAATGATAAATGATAAATGATAAATGATAAATGATAAATGATAAATGATAAATGATAAATGATAAATGATAAATGATAAATGATAAATGATAAATGATAAATGATAAATGATAAATGATAAATGATAAATGATAAATGATAAATGATAAATGATAAATGATAAATGATAAATGATAAATGATAAATGATAAATGATAAATGATAAATGATAAATGATAAATGATAAATGATAAATGATAAATGATAAATGATAAATGATAAATGATAAATGATAAATGATAAATGATAAATGATAAATGATAAATGATAAATGATAAATGATAAATGATAAATGATAAATGATAAATGATAAATGATAAATGATAAATGATAAATGATAAATGATAAATGATAAATGATAAATGATAAATGATAAATGATAAATGATAAATGATAAATGATAAATGATAAATGATAAATGATAAATGATAAATGATAAATGATAAATGATAAATGATAAATGATAAATGATAAATGATAAATGATAAATGATAAATGATAAATGATAAATGATAAATGATAAATGATAAATGATAAATGATAAATGATAAATGATAAATGATAAATGATAAATGATAAATGATAAATGATAAATGATAAATGATAAATGATAAATGATAAATGATAAATGATAAATGATAAATGATAAATGATAAATGATAAATGATAAATGATAAATGATAAATGATAAATGATAAATGATAAATGATAAATGATAAATGATAAATGATAAATGATAAATGATAAATGATAAATGATAAATGATAAATGATAAATGATAAATGATAAATGATAAATGATAAATGATAAATGATAAATGATAAATGATAAATGATAAATGATAAATGATAAATGATAAATGATAAATGATAAATGATAAATGATAAATGATAAATGATAAATGATAAATGATAAATGATAAATGATAAATGATAAATGATAAATGATAAATGATAAATGATAAATGATAAATGATAAATGATAAATGATAAATGATAAATGATAAATGATAAATGATAAATGATAAATGATAAATGATAAATGATAAATGATAAATGATAAATGATAAATGATAAATGATAAATGATAAATGATAAATGATAAATGATAAATGATAAATGATAAATGATAAATGATAAATGATAAATGATAAATGATAAATGATAAATGATAAATGATAAATGATAAATGATAAATGATAAATGATAAATGATAAATGATAAATGATAAATGATAAATGATAAATGATAAATGATAAATGATAAATGATAAATGATAAATGATAAATGATAAATGATAAATGATAAATGATAAATGATAAATGATAAATGATAAATGATAAATGATAAATGATAAATGATAAATGATAAATGATAAATGATAAATGATAAATGATAAATGATAAATGATAAATGATAAATGATAAATGATAAATGATAAATGATAAATGATAAATGATAAATGATAAATGATAAATGATAAATGATAAATGATAAATGATAAATGATAAATGATAAATGATAAATGATAAATGATAAATGATAAATGATAAATGATAAATGATAAATGATAAATGATAAATGATAAATGATAAATGATAAATGATAAATGATAAATGATAAATGATAAATGATAAATGATAAATGATAAATGATAAATGATAAATGATAAATGATAAATGATAAATGATAAATGATAAATGATAAATGATAAATGATAAATGATAAATGATAAATGATAAATGATAAATGATAAATGATAAATGATAAATGATAAATGATAAATGATAAATGATAAATGATAAATGATAAATGATAAATGATAAATGATACATGATAAATGATAAATGATAAATGATAAATGATACATGATACATGATACATGATACATGATACATGATAAATGATAAATGACAAATGACAAATGACAAATGATAAATGATTAATGATAACAAATACCCACTTTGTGAGTTATGCCAACTTCCATAAAAATTTGGTGCAATTTCCGTCACATATTCTCATACCATGATATGGAAGATTCAAAATTAGTATCTGGGGGTTTTTGGGTTCGACAACGATGATTCTTTTGTCAAAATTGGAAAATTCAAGATGGCGGTCACAATATGGCGGAGTTGTTTTTTAATTTTGATCCGGTTCTATTCAAAATTAGTATCTGGGGGTTTTTGGGTTCGACAACGATGATTTGTTGGTTAAAATTGGAAATTTCAACATGGCGGCTACAATATTGCGGACGAGTTTTGTAATTATGAAGCAATTCTAATCAAAATTTGTTTCTGGGGGTTTTCTGGGTCGGAAATTATGATTCTTCAATATTGAGGAATTCAAGATGGCGGATGATAAAAGCTTGTCTTTAAAAATGTTTTTTGTGAAAGCTTGTTCGACTCGTATTTCTCCTTGACGAACTGTTCGCGTGTCTGAATCAAAATTATTGACGGTCCATTGAAGCTGCAAATGTGTTTATCATTTTCTCCCGTGTCGGAAACATCATAACATCGTAGAGATACCTAGCTAGCTCGACTACGACGTTCTCCCTCCAAAAGACGAAACAAATAAACTCGTGAATAATTTATAAATATGCTTTTACGGGCGTAGAGCACGACGATAAGGAAAAATTTGTATTCAAAATGCGATTTTTGCAATTTCATCTCATCACCGGGATGTCTCTCCCATTTCAAAAATTAATTTACATTCATAAACCTCGGAAAAATCCATCTGATGGCAGCGAGACTGGATGGGGCCGAATGCGTATGCATAAATGGGACTCTGCTATGCAAATTCCTCTCCTCTCCTTCGAAATAATGTCGGGGGGCCCCGAGAAATGGTATAGAGGGGGCAACAAGCCCCTGTCTGCTTCTGCTCCATTAAAGACAATTCGTTTCTCATTTTGAATCTTTGATGATGTGACTAAGTCCTTATAATTTGATATAGATATACCTACCAGTGGCGGCTCGTTCAACTCTGATTTGATGTTATTGTTCAAATCGAAATAATTCAAAAGTTACAGTGGTTTAGATGAAAAAATTTTCTATTTTGAAACAATGGAAAACAAAGAATTATTACTGTGCTCGTTCCAACATCTTCGAAAATGAAATGAAACTGAATATTGTGAGTTATCCTTAAATAAAGATAAAGCGTGTTGCATTCCAAGTTTGTAAATCCTAGGAACATTATGAAAAAGAGAAAAAGGGACAACCCTGCTCTGAAGAGCTGAGGGTAGAATTACGTTAAAGGGGGTTTTATACTCATATTTTTGGCTTGTGATGTGATCGTCTAGATTGGTAGAACTCTATGTTATGTCGCAGTAATTCAGATTCGTAATAACTCAGATTAGTGAAAGGTAGGATGGGAAATAATGAGGTAAAATAGATAAATAATACACTAGATTGGACATAAAGATGGAACAAGAGCCTTTATTCGTCCAGCACCATAGTTCGAAGAACCATAGCCATATGAAGAAAAAACGAACGAGAATCAATTGAAACTCAAAGCAAAAAACCTTCTAGCATTACAGAGGATATGTTTACAATCCATAGAACAATTATTAATAAGACGAGCACTGGTGATATGTACAATATGGGGCTTCCTATATTCCGGTAAGGTTTTACTGGCACAATTGTGATAAAAAGCAGAATCCAATACATCCAAAGTTATCCAAAGGTTATAGGCATATAGAGTGTGTCACCTGATTATTAACGAAATTCATAAGCGGTATCCTTGTAGTTCCTAGTGTGAAAATCCTTCCTTCTAAGTGTTATGTGTGAGATCCTAGCAGTCGCGTTGGTTTGGAAGTGACGATAAACTACTTATATTTCCTGTTAACTGATGAACGATGGCACCTTCAAAGCTTTCCTTGCTTATCGGGTACGCCAAGGGCCCGAAGGCGAGGCTTGGTTTACTGGGGACGTTCGTTATAGAACTCCCAGAGGAATTTTCACTGGCCACTGTTGTGGGGGATGTTTTCATTAGCACAGGCGATATAAACAGTTTACCCTAGGCCTCCAAACCAGTGATATTTGTACGTAAAATATTATCCTAAAAGCAACAACTCCAAATGCCTATACCATAGTGTCGAGTGAATGGTTAAATGTGCAGTAGACCTTCCGAACAGTATAAGAATATTCCAAATGGGTTGGTAGCAGAACAGAGTTCCACAATATTCAATAGAAATGCAATAATAAAATAGAACAAGCTTACATGAGATTAAATCCTGTGAAATGAAACATGGTTATTTAAATGGAGACATTGTACATACCAGATAACAAAGATTACAAAGAAGCGTCTTTAAAATATACTAAAAATGGTGGATTCCTAGAAGAGGAACTCCATTTCAAAGGAACACTATTGTGAACCAGAATGAAAGTGAAAACAGACCGCAGCCGAGTGAAAATGAAGTAAAAGAGAGGGCCTCCATGCCCTCCATTCGTTGTCGTTTCGGAGGTTAGTTTTTCTTCCACAGAATCGTATTTCTTCGATGGTCACAGAAGAACGAGTTTACTTCTTGGTGGATCTTCAGTATGATTAAAATCTCCTATTTATAAAGATGCGAATTGCCTAAAGTATTGATTGAAGTCGTACTAATATTCATCATTCATAGAATTATAAAATAATATCAAATAAGTTCATTCAACGTAGTTCCACGTTTCGACAATAGACGTTACAAAGTTGGAAGCATTGGAGTCTGACAACGGTGCATGTTATTTTATTGCAGGGTAGGAAATTCAGATATGTTACAAGCGGAAACTTTTCTATTCGAAACATATAAACATCGGAAGAACATTTCAGAAAAAAAAACATAACCTATATCACTCCCACAGTTCATAGAAATGGCACCTCATACGTTCAAGTTAGATGCGTTATACGCATAGAACTCACATTAAAACTATATCTTACTATAAGTTATATGATTATACGTCATTGCAAATGCCCGCAAAGTTTCAAAAACATATATCGTTCTTTTTCGTTTTAAAAATATCAAGTCGGTTCAATACTTTATCCGAGCCATAGAAATCATAATATATATACTTGCTCTAGAATGCTAATTCCTTCTAGTTCCGCAGCGAAAAACGTGCCGCATAGGCAACTGATTCACAATGTGCGCATGCTCACCATAAGGAAATTTCAGGTAGAACGATGCCAAGTCCCTAAATGTTTTGTCGGTTCTATTTTAAGTTCAATATAATTAAACAATAAAAATATTCCATTGAGTAACAAACTTATTTTATAGCTCATGCGCGACTTCCTACGACTATTAGACACATTAATATCATAAGTGAATTGCAATATTTGTGGAATTGGTGAGAAAATTAGAGCAGTAATGTAGTAGGTTTCACTAAATAGATATAGACGGTGCAACATCGCCTTTTCTTTCTCATGGTAAATGACTCTGAAATGACCTTAGTGAAAGTCTAGGCAGGAACGGCTCAGTGTCAGTCTGCATTCACAGTTCAGTTTACTGCATAGACAAACTAGTTTACTGGTGCTTAACTGTTATTTTCGTGTTTGATATTCTTCGTGTGCATTTTGCTTTTGTTGTGTGTTGTGTTCGATTTGGATTTTTTCGTATCCGATAAACAATGAACTGTATAGTGTTGTGGTGTCCTTGTCTTGACCTGTTAATTTCCCACTTAAGTATGTAAACTATGTGCACCTTTTCATTCATATAAACTATTAAAAATTTATGATACGCTTTGCTTTTCATTCGATTGACACATATCTATCCACTCGCACCATGAGATTGGTTCTTTATATAGCACAAGAACGCAATTCATTATGAAAAATCATGAATTTCTGTGAGTAAACCATCTTTTAATGGATAATTCGAACTCGAAAATAAAATATGTTGAAGTTAAACTTTGCAGTTTCATTCAGATAACAGATTGATTTTGGAATATACTCGGAACTCAAAAAGACAAATGACTTGAAGAATGAATGTAGGTATCAGAATTCACTCATGAAACGATGCAGAGTAACGCATTGGCAGATGTACAATACATTTTCATGTTTCCACTATTTTCAGGAACACCGAAGAATAGAACTGTCCTTAAGGGAAATATTAGTATATTTTGCTCATTTGATTTTTTTTTCTGTACAAAAGATTCGTTGTTTGTTAACCAGAATTTGTCTTCCTTGATCCTTGAATTAATTTTAATACCGAAACCGGGTTTTTTCAACGCCTGAAGAGGTTTTGGAATAATGAAAGATTTTCAGCTTATCTTCCAGTCGCTGATGATTCCAAATTTACCATTCAAATAGCTGTTGAAAATTAACAATATGTTCAAAACAACTAGTAAGTGTCGAATACTAATTATGAATTGATTTAATCCAACTGCAACAATAACAGCATAAAATTTTATTGTAGCCGACCCTGTTCAGAAACAACCTGATGACACGTATGCGCATTGTTGACCACACTGAAATTTTTACAACACTTCAGTCCAATTGATTTAGCATTCTAGAGTAAGTATATATATTATGATTTCTATGATCCAAGCCCTGTATAATATCGCTAAAAATAAGGATTCCGTGTGTTATTTGTCTATGATCAAGACGTGTTTTGACGTTTAAGGCCCCAACCCAACGACCATAGATGAAGGAGACGCTAACAGCTTGTCTGTCACACATCGAACTCGATGAATCGTTTAATTCATCATCGGTTCAGCGCCGTATACGGCGTTCCGTCAAATAAATCCGCGGTATCAGGCTCCAACGGCCTGTTAAAGTGAAACTCAATTTGCAAATTAATTGTTGAATTTTAACGGTTGCCTCCGCTGTTCCTGAAACGGGGCTCAATAGAGCGAAAAATATTGCTTAGGACACGAAACCGAGCAAGGCGAACTCGTTCACGGTATATCGAGCATGAAGCTGACAGAGTCATTACGAACATTTTAATTGGAATATAGCGGATTGCTCAATGGGATGTGCCGAACGGGCTGGGGCGCGAGAAACGGCGCCCTACGTGGATTTCAGCTGGTTTGGATACTGCCTACAAGCAAACGATGAACAATTTCAACAAGATGTATTCATAAAATTCATTTTCGATGTATAAATCCATAAATACACAGTTGGCAACCCTGCTTGTAAGCCGCACAGAATATATAACAAGCTGGATGACACTTGCACATAATTCTATAACCACTCGCTCTCGCTGTCTTCACCTTCTATGATCCAAGACATAGAATCCAAAAGCGTCACTTCATAGATTTGAAGAATTGTATGTGGTTAGTTCACATATTTCCTGTATATTTAAAAGAATTTGAGAACTATTGCCTTCATAACAGTAAATTCTACATCAGAATATGGAACCACGGCGAAAAAATGTAAGCAAATCAACAACATTCTTTTTTATTGCATAACAATTACCTAAGACATTTTCCGAACGAAAAATATGAAAGCAATTTGATCGATTCCTTTGCTCTACGACAACCTAAAAGTTCTATTAAATTAAAATATCAAAATTCAAGGCATGTCTTCTCCTTCTTTCTGTTTGGACTCCTTGTGGGCCTTCCATTTGGCCATGTAGGTTCCTTCCGGATCGAATTTGTTTTCCAGAGAGCGCCACATGTCGGGTTGGTTTTCTATCATGAAGTTGATCACTTTGGTTCCAACAGTTTTCTGTTTTTCCGTGCATTTTATACACTCTGTTTTTAGAGCGTCGGGGAGGTGCTCTGAAAGAATTTTTCGGTGAAAACTAAAATAATGTAGGAGTGAAATGGCACAATGTAGATGTAGATAACCCCTAAAAATCAATACTACGACCATAGACATATTATCACAATTATTTTGGTCTATGACTACGACCAAAAAGTCTTTGCTCCGACATAGAATATTATTATTCTTTACGAAGTGGCCTTGATGATATGCCCAAACTTTAACAAGAGTTTCTACATGACTATTCCACTCTTTTCATTTTTAGTGAGGAAGTTTCTGTAGCAACGATCGTTTCATCCCGATAAAACTTTCAAACCGGCAAAACCAACATGTTGGTTTTACAGCGACAAAATTTTTGACGTTTCTCCAATTCATAGATAGCTTCGGAAATAAATATCATAGAGAGAACAAACAACGTTTAGTGGTTTAGTTAATCTATGATGAACTCTAATTTGCCAAATAGCGCAATACGCGTCAAATGTGAACACATTACCCTATTTTCTCGTGGAATAGTCATGCCGAATTCCACTCGAGATGAAATTTGAGCAGGTAAAATTTCTCTCTTGTAATATTCAAGTTTGTTGCTTTTTGGAAATTTCGCTCATGACATTTTTTCCAAAATCACGAGCCGTCAGGCGATACGCGATACGCAATACGCGTCAAATGTGAACACATTACACTATTTTCTCGTGGAATAGTCATGCCGAATTCCACTCGAGATGAAATTTAAGCAGGTAAAATTTCTCTCTTGTAATATTCAAGTTTGTTGCTTTTTGGAAATTTCGCTCATGACATTCATATTACAATCGAGAAATTTTGCCGGCAAAATTCCATCTCTAGTGGTATTACATATGAAAATTGTCAGAAATGACAATGAAGTGTCAGACGTTTTTCGAATTTGCTCTTGGTTTTTTGCTGATTTTTTGCTAAAAACAACCACTCTAATCTATGGGAGATGATCCCCCAACATAAGGGGCCTGTAGCGTTCCTCGAACATCTGAAGAACAGAAGAATCATCACTTGGAAGATCGGACCTGATCGAAAGATCCTCCCGATCCATGAGAGAGTTAGGACTTTGTGAAAAGGTTTTTTTAGCAGGTGAAGTATTCTTTTTTACTGCTTCTTTCTCGTTTTTCTTCTTTTTTTTTTGTTACAGACATAATTTCAAGATATTTGCCTCCAGTTCGATGAAAAGGCATGTTTTCAAGCACAAGGAGCTCTGTAACATGGATAGCAGCATATTTTTGAACAAATTCAGTATCACCACACATACACGGGGAGACAGAGTTTTTTCAGAGGTTTTTATCTGTTCTCGTGTATCATACGCAGAATTGTATGGTACCCCGTTTACATTCCCTCTGCTAACACTCAGATTTGGAGCAAGAAACAGATTTTATTCTTTTATACAATCTGTTCCTTGTCGCCATTTCTTCACACGTGCCCTATGCCATATATTGTTTGATATTACAGAACAGTATGTAATTCTCTCTTTCAAAAGAATATATATATATATGAAAAAATAATTATTCTTTTTTGTTCCCTTTTGATTGTTTTCGTTCGTTTTGGCTTGTAGTTTGACCTTGTTTGTTTTCATTGGTCTTTTGTATGTTTTTATTATGTTTATATGTTTTATATTGTTTTGTTTCCGTTTGTTTTTTGTTAATGTTTCTCAATTTTGTTTTGTTTGAGCTAATTTTTGTTCGATTTTTATTTTGTTCTTTATATTTTTGTTTGTTTTCTTCTTCGCTTTTTTCCATTGATTTCGGTTCGTAGATTTGTTTATTTCGCTGCAAAAACGAATAAACGAATGTATAACAGTTTTTTGATCAAGTCCTACTTCGGAAAAATACCATTTAATTTTTGAGTCCTATTTATATATTTTTTTGGTATGGTGAATGCACAGAAAATGTTGGTGACTTTTTTGTAACTAGGAAAAATGCTGCGACTGGACTTCCAAGGCCTGCTTCGATGTCAATAATTCTTGGATGGACTACATATTCAAGAAATTCATTTTCGTTGTATATATTTCGCAATACACAGTTAGCAACTCTGCTAGTAAGCACAGATGCACATAATTATATGGCCACTTGCACGTCTTCGCCTTCTGTGACCCGAAACATAGAATCCAATAACGTCAGTTAAATTCATAGAATTATAAATGAGGAATTACCATAGAACATAGATTTTTAGATTTGGATTAAAATCAAAAAGAGTCGAAATTGTTATCTTTAAACAAGATTCATAGAATAGCAAAGAAATAGTACACCAAATTCG
Source organism: Adalia decempunctata (assembly GCA_951802165.1). Lineage (NCBI taxonomy): Eukaryota > Metazoa > Arthropoda > Insecta > Coleoptera > Coccinellidae > Adalia > Adalia decempunctata. The sequence continues at coordinate 1,494,962 of OX637705.1, forward strand.
AAGTTTTAGCACAAAAAATTGGGCAAAAATGTAGTGACTTTTTGAACTATCGTAGAAATTATATGATTTATTATTATAGACAGATGAATTAGAATCAAACCTTTCAATTCCTTAGCTGGTGGTGGGCAAGCTCCCTTGTCCAGCAAGCAGTCAACGTAATTCTTCAACAGCCTCTTGCTGTGCAGAATCTCGTCCACGTCCATGTCTTCATACGAAGTCTTGTATTCTTCTCCGGCTGGAAAAGCGGACGCACAAAAGACCAAGACGGAAAGTAGTAAAACGAACTTCATTTTGCTGTCACTGGTAACGATTTCGAACAGCGAATGACATAGATTTTGGATAATTCGACAATTTGAGTGAATGTCAATTAATTTCCTTCAATTAAAGTAAGTGCATTATCTTGTTAGGCATGGATATTTTGAGGTGATTTGATTTGCGTCGTGTTTTAATTGAAAGAAAGTACTTGGAGGTCTTTTTTTAATAAATTTCATGGGTAACCTGTCGATGATTCATGAAAAAATGAGTAGAGAAAAACGTCAACAATTAGTTTTGGACATTTCCTTAGTACTTCATTAGAATTCAACTACGGAGTGATATTTCGTTCATTCTCCAAACAAATACAACCGCATTATTTGAGCAGGAATTTTTTTTTAATAAATTTCGACGGCAAGATTTTTGACAGCTTGTATTCTGAGCCCAGAATAATCTCAAACGAAAAGTTTCGGTTCAATGATTATTAATTCTTATTTGGTTCTTCTTATAATTTCAAAACAAATGATTCGTTCGAGATAATACCTAGGAGCATAGAATAACTGGAGAGAAGGCTCCCCTACGAAAATGAACTGCCAAAAACGTCCGAACTTGTCAGTTCGCCGCAAGGTCACGAGATGGCGACAACGTCGTTTCTTCCTACAACATGGCTATCCTTAATAAAATTATCTTTAATGGTTATTAGTTGTTATTACTTATTAGGTCCCATTTATTACTATATCATAATATATATTCTTTTGAAAGAAAGCAATACATACTTTTTTTCGTAAATCCGACAATATAATGCATATAGCCAAGGGCGTCGCCAGGAGGGGGCAGGGAGGGGCAGTTGCCCCCCCCTAGAGCTCAAAAATCCCTTAAAAACTTATGAAATAATAGCATAATATACGAAAATCAGTTCATTTTTCCTATTCTGATTGTTTTTTGCACCCCCCTAGCTCAATTGCCCCCCCCTAGCTCAAAGGCTGGCGACGCCCTTGCATATAGCACGTGTAAAGAAATGGCTACAAGGATCAGATTGAATATAGGAAGAAAAATCTGTTTCCCGCTCCGAATCTAAGTGTTAGCAGAGGGAATGTAAACGGGGTACCATACAATTCTGCGTATAATACACTAGAACAGATAAAACCTCAGTCTTCCCGTATGATAATAATAATACTTACCTGAATGTTCGCTTTTTCCGATAAGGATATTGTTTTGACAAATTTATTACCGATCACAGACTTCCCATAAAATTGCGCATAAAAAGTTGATTAGAATAAAGCGATGATATGTCATCAATATTGTCTATGTTATGATTTATGGCCATTTTCAATTAAAAAGAAGCATAAATGTATCAATAACAATGACAGCCACATTATATTCTTTGCAATTGTAGCGCCATAGAACAAAATATCTGACATGTTACTGAATAAAGGATATCAGCGTCAAGGCCCTAGCTAGAAAAAAATTTCGGGGGGGGGTCCGTCCGAGGCCGTTGCTAGAAAAAAATTTATTCGAAGAATTTTCGGTCAAATGATTATCTGGCATTTCTGAAAAAATAAATTTCGGGGGGGTCCGGACCCCCCCCTGGCTACGGCCTTGATCAGCGTTATCTATCGGGCGTCACACGAAACTCTAACCTCCGCCGTTATTGGCGGTTCAAAATGATCTGTCGAGCGTATGAAGCCTTCCCTCCAGTTATTCTATGCTCCTAGTTATATCCCTCGTTTAAGTAGAACCACAGGTCTGTGGTAGAACGAGCACGCGAAGAGATAACTTGATCTATGGTGTATTATATGTTCTGTGGTGTATGATCGATCTCGAAGAAACTGTCATAGAGAAATTATGCTTTTCTATGGAAATCAGGCAAAAATATAGTTTTGTTCTGAATTTTCGAAAGATTTTCGGATTAATTATTGTTACGAAATACCGTTTTTTCATCACTTTCGCTTCAAGAGTGCTATTATATTCCTGAATATATGATATGTGGTCAGTTTCAATCAAGAAATACACTTGGAGTGTTTAATATCCTATAAAAATCATATCAGGTACGTTGAAATGGTATATCTTTCTGACAAAGTCGAATTCGGCAAAAAGAAACATCAATAATCAATATTTTTATTAGTTTTTCCAACTTTTGTTTACAGCCTTCTTCCGCTTTTGATACATTTTCCTTTTTGTAAATTCCAATGTTTCATCAATTAATTTGTTCACTTAAAAGATTTTGGTACAATCTGATATTATAATTTTTAAAATTCAATAACCTTCTAGCATATAAAGAAGTACTGACATTCGACAACATTAAAATTCTTCCTGATATCTCAAGAAAATTACTTTGAAGTCCTGAATTGAACAAGGAATAAAAAGATGATTTCACCACATTCCTCAGCTATAATACTTCCATTTTTCATTCTTTCAATAGAAAAATCGAGAAAAGTGGAAAACGAATAACTTTCTGTACATCTTCAAGCAGAACAAACTAAAATCGTAACATTTTCTCTTGATAAAAAAATGGAATTATCACAGCTATCACGCATATTCAAGGTCGAATCACTTCCTTCCAAACGAAATCAACACTAATCCTCCTTCCTCTTCTTCGACCGAACATTCTCATCAGACACCCTCTTCCTCTTCAAACCCGGCTCGCTCGTTCTCGTCTCGCGCCTCGGGGGCGCGTCCTCGCTCGACTGGGCCTGCAACAGCAGCTGTATGGACTCTACAGCCTCCTGCTGCAGCTCCCTCGTCATATTGTACACCGTCCCGTTCGTCTTGTTGTACATGATGGCGTTGTTCAACATCAACATCACGTCCCGCTTGAACTCCTGAGTAGTTCTAATGACCCCGTTCTCTATGTTCTTGCGTAGGGTGTGGAAGTCCATGGGTCTGTAGATTAAATTGTGGTAACCTGGTGCTTGCTCGTCGGTTATGGGTTTGAGGAATAGGGAGGAGTATTTGTGGGCCGCCAGCCAGCTGTAGACCAGCATTATCGACTTTTTCCAGTTGCGGTACTCTTTGTCGTCGTCGTAGTAGGCTGAGCTGGACGCCGGGGAGTTGGGGATCGAGTCGGAAGGTGTGGCGGGGGTAGAGATCCTCCTCTTCGATTGGCTGCTAGAAACGTCTTCCTCTTCCGTCCAGGGACTGTTGGACCTCTCGTTCTCGCTCTTAGGGTCGTCTTTCTTCGTCCTTTCCTCCTCCCTCTTGTCTGAGAACTCCCGGTCCGAGAAGTCCTCCATCAGTTCGCTCTCCTCCATGTGAGCCTTCTCGATAGCTAGAAGAATATCGAAATCTTTCTCCTCCTTCTTTTTGGTGCGAGAGTAATCCCTCTTGGCCTTACCGCTCTTGTCGATCTTCACCTCCATCTGCACGTCGTCGTACAGTTCCTCGTTGAAGTTGTGCTCTATGGTGATGCTGTCCGAGGACTTGTCGATCTCCAGGGAGATGTTCATGCGGTCCAGGGCGGAGTCTACGGGGGATATCTGCCGGTCTTCCTCCTCCTTGACCTCCAGTTTGATCTCTTCTGGGGGTAGTTCTTCCGGTTCTTTGGTTTCTTCCGTTTCGTCTGGTTCTTCTAGTTTGACTTCAGTTACAGTCTCGATTTCTTCAGGGATCGGTTCTTCAGTCTCTTTCGGAGGCTCCTCGATGATATCCGCCTTGCTGGTGTGGACTATGTCTTGAATCTGAGTCTTATCCAACACCTTGTTCACTTCTTCTTCCTCCATGGCCACCTCTACGATTTCTACGGAACCTGAACCAGTGGCCTCCTCCTCTTCTTTCTCCTTCTCCAAACCGTCGTCTTCGAACGTTATCTCAGCCGTCTCGACCTCCACCTGGCTATCCACAGTCTCCTCCACGACTCCGATGGTCTGTTCTTCAACTTCGACCTGCGGACTGGGGATCGAGGCGAAAACTTGCACCTTACTCTGATCCGGCTGCTTCAACGGCATCTTAGGCTCGTATTCCGGATCCTCTTGAAACTCGAACGGATCTACAGGGGGCGCCACTCTCTCCACCTTCTCAATCTCTCTAACCTCTTCCTCCACGACCGCTTCTTCCATAACCACTGTCTCTTCGATCTTCTGTTCGGGATCCTCATCCAGATCTCCATCCTCCAAATCATCTAACCCCAGATTGATGTTGATGTCTCCGTTGTTATCGAGCTGTAGATGCTGCTCGGGGTCCGCTATGAGGTCGGAAATGATGACGTCCACATCATTCTTCATCTCAGGTAGCGGACCGTCGGGAGTTATGATACTATTCGTTATATCCTCGATCTTCAGATTCCGCAGAGTCTCGTCGTCCAGAATATCCGGCGTTGCCAGATCGTTCTGAAGGTCCAACGCCACGTTGTCGGCCTCTTGACCTATGGCGGTGCTCACCAGGTGCTGTAATCCGGGGGAAACTGCCACGTTCGCTGTCGAATTCAACAAACTGGCAATCATGGGGTTCGTGGAACTGTTCGTGCTTATGCCGGGTGAGTTACCACTCACCGTTCTTTGATTGGTTATAGCCGAGTGTAGTATGGAGGCCTGGTTGATGTTCTGAACTTGCGAGGGGGATTTTAACAGACTGGTGAGAAGGGGCGATAAAGACAATTGAGGTTTAGGGGATTCTTGGATGGATTGATTCGAGTTCGAGTTGGAACTGTTATCGTCCAAGTGTTGCTGATCGTCTAGCAGGATATCGAAAGCGTCCGAGTTCTTGCGTTTCTGGGGGTTCATCTGGGGAGTGTTTGGTTTCGCGGGTCTCCAAGCCCTTTCGATCTCCAGCTTTCTAGTTTCTCTCTCTTTCAACCACTGAGAGTGTCTCAGGGTCTCTAATTCTTTTCTGTTCTCCTCGTCGTCGATCTCTTTGCTCCATCTGTCTAATTGTTCTTCTGTGAATTTGCCTGAAACAGTGGAGGCGTAAAAAGTCGAAGAGTAACAAGAAAATTCATTTTGTGCACAAAAATGCATATAACAAAGACCGAAACATAACCGTTTTCTAAGGACTGAACGAGAATAAATTCGCTATCACAAAAACGCTTATATCTTTTGAACCACTGGACCGATTTCGAAAATCAAACTATTTTCGAATCATCTTCTAATTCTAATGAAAACTGTTTTTACAATAAAGAAACCAAAACTATTTTTTACAGAATTCATGGATTTTTTCTGAAATTCTTCCCATCATGCTTCTTATAGTGTTCTCAGTTACTTTCTGGGATGCTCTCTTCCACTTTTGCTTGAATTCCGCTAATGTTTTCGTTGATTTCTTAGTCTTCTTCAATTCTCCTTTTACCAGGGCCCAATATCTTTCGATTGGCCTGAGTTCTGGGATTGGCCTCGTTGGGGACAAAAACCACCTCATTAGCTTCGTACCATTCCTTGGTAGCCTTGCTGTAGTGGCATGAAGCTAAATCTGGCCAAAAGATTGTTGACACATCGTGCTCACGTAAAAATGGTAAAAGTCGCTTCTTCAAGCATTCCTCGATGTATATCTTCGAGTCAACAGAGCCTTGGCCAACGAAAAATTTCCACAAGTGCAGATTGCTTGCCAAACCAGTAATTTTTTAGGAAACTTTGCTTGTTTCTTCACGCGAAATTGTTCGTCAACATTTCCACGAGAATCTGCAGTATAAAATTCCTGACCAAGAAGTTGCGAGGAATCAGCGCCAAGACATAGGTTTCGTCGTCCATCACGCAACAGGAAACATTTTTCAAGAAATCTTTTTTCAATTTCTTTGCTCTTGATTCCGCTTCTTGATTCTTCACAGCGTTCCTGTCTGGCACTTTCTGCACTTTGTATATTCTAAGCCCACAACTCGACTTGATTTTCTGAACGGTTGACTGCGAGCAACCCACTATTTGGGCCACTTTCCGTCCTGAAACGTTAGGATTCTTCTGAAAAAGGCTTAATTTCCAGTTTAAGTCCCCCTCGATTTTGCGATGTTTTAATTTTTTTCGTGAAAAAAAAGTGATTTGGTATGATTTACTACTAGTTTCAATGCTGGCAAATAAGTAATTTTGCGGTTTTTCCAACTGGATTTGGAGTGAATAGGGGTGCTGGGTGGGTTTGATTTTTAGAAATTTTCTTCAAAAAATTACAATTTACGGAAAGAATTAGTCTTGAATCGTCTAAAAAGATCAAAATTTGTCAAAAATGTCAAGGTAATTGACCTATTCTTTCAAGGACATGACCAAGAGAGGAATACGAAAAATGTACAATTTCATTGGCGCTGAATCAATGAAGATATTAAATTTTCTCGAGGCTATAGTTTCTGAAAATTTCAAAAATAATTTGTTTTTTCGAAAGTCTCCGACAGTATCCATTGATAAAAATATGTCGACCAGAAAGCATATTTTCATTAAATCAAGATGCGATTGCTCCAAAAATAAACCTTGAAAGATACTGACTGAAGTATCACATTTTCGGTATCCTCTTTTCTGTAAGTATTGTAACCGCAACTTGGAACACACACACATTCAAATCTTCCATTGTTACACTCACACTTGAAGAACTTCGGACAAATTACTATTTTATAATCTAAGGAAAGATGAATGAATATCTCGAATGAATTTTCAACTTTCATCTCATGAATTATTTTTTTGAAATACCTAGCAACGATACCCTACGCTCGTGATTTGGACGGGGAAAATTTTGTTTGAATTAAATTCAATGAAAATTCAGCGTACGATGCTTGTTGCCACGTTCAATCAATGCATTTTTATTGCTCAAAAAAAAATGAAACCGAAGGTTTTTATATCATATATAGGCATTCGATATCTCATAGGAATGGAGCAAGATATGAAAAATAGATTGGACAAATTTCATTCAGGCGTCGTTTTACGAATGTAACGTTGCTTTCTCGAGGTTAACATCATAATATCAGTTGAAATAATATGTTATCATTGCAGTATATATTTAACTAGCTGGCCCGGCGAACTTTGTTACGCCTAAATGATACTTACGGTGAATTTCACAAATCGTAATCACCGGTGATCGGAGATCAACGGCTTGGTTCTCTAATTTTTGAACTGTCAAATGTTTCCATGGATATGAACTATCACACAGAACAGATACACAAAAATAATATGTCATAATATGTCAATCACTAATAATGGCAATTTTGAATTCAGTTATTTCCGCAAATATATTTATTACCCAAACAGAAATTCAAAAACATTTTAAAAATTATGAGGAAAGATAAGAATGGGCATCTCACGATTGGAACTCATCGCCAAAATCCGATTTACTTGACATTTCGATAAAAATTCCATGTGATTTCCACCCGCTTCTGGATCTGTTAATAGCCTTTCATGGTATTATAAGCCCTATGTAAATTACACAGTATAATTGATGTCATATGTTCTTTTTTCGACCATTTCAAACCACGACAACCTTAATGCTCGAAAAAAGAACAGATGACATCAATCGATGGCCGCGAAAGCCTCAACAAATTCATCGCCATTCAATTGTGATAATTTCAAATATAGTACCTTCACGAATACGTTATTTGGAATAAATAAAACTATAAAAATAACTAATGATCATCAGTCATAATGTGTGAATAGCGCCATCTGAAGTGGTAAGAACGAAACTTTTCTCATATCTCAACGAAATCTAATCCTTTTAGACATCTGCTCTTACGCTAAGACATTTTGGTTTTGCCCAACAGCGCAGAGTTGTAGGCAACTCAAATTATACACTATTACAGTGACTATAGAGGGAATATAGTCACTGTACACACTATTTGTTTATATCGCCATCTAACGGGGAGAATATCAAATGAAGTACAAACGAATAAGGAATAAGCGGTAGCGTAACTGTAACTGTAGCGACATCTAGTGGCCTTACTCAAAAGCAGGAAAAGCATTTCCTGTATAAGTAAAATTTTCATCGATTTTTTCAAAGTATTATTGTATTTTATAATAACCAGACCGTAGACGAATACGTATATGAAGTTTCATAACAAACAGTCCATCCGATCTCGAGTTATAAATGGTGTAACCAACATCTTTCTTTTATATATATAGATTAAGCCATCAGACTCCGAAGTGACATAACCTAACCTTACCGAACTGGTGAAAAACGATAAGGCCAAAAAAATCTCAAGGGGGGGCATGCCCACCCCTAAACCCCCCCTTGTGGGCGCTCATGCCCTCGTTTGAATAGAACGAAAAAAGTGCCGACGTCATCGGGGAACAAGGGGATAAATGTCTAGAGCCTAACCCAACCTGAACCTAACCTAACTGCTGAAAACGATAAGGCCACCAAAATCTCAGGGGGGGACACGCCCCCCCTGAACCTTCCCTTGTGGGTGCCCATGGCCTCGTTTGAATTGAATGAAATCAGTGCCGACGTCATCAGGGGACAAGGGGATAAATGTCTAAACTCTAAAGGCTCAGCTCTTGAAAATCCACCTGCCCTGTGTGGAAGTTCTATGTCTATCTTAGTATTTAAGACATTACTGAGATTTGGCAACACCGTCTGTTCGAGAAAAAAATCACCTTACGGTATTTTACACTGCCGACGCGATTCAAATAAACATAAAGTCTAAACGCAGGTGGAAATATTCACAATCTTTTTTATTTTTTTTCTCCGAAACTACTTGTTTGCCAATGCTGAAATTAAAACTGTAGGGTGTCTTCACCATATACAATCACGAGACAAAATATTTTTAAAATCGGAGAGGGGGACCTAAACTAGATATTGACCCATAGCTCATTTTTTTGAGCTATGAAACCCCTTTTTCCTCCCGGTTCCTTCCTTGCGGTTAATTGTAACATCTTCGTTGAAGCGCTCAACAACTCTTGATACCGTTTCCGTACGAATGCGAGCCTCTTTTGCGATTCTTTTGAAGCTCCATTTTTGATTATTTTGAAAAAGTTTCATTATAAATTCTCGTGCTTTCACTTCACTTGATATTTTGCAACAGAGAATTGGAATATCTATGAAGTGAATGTTCCACATGTTTCTGACGTTCATAACAGAGCTGACTATGATCAAATTTTGATTTTTTCTCAATTGGTTCAAGAGATATAGGTGTTTTTGTGAAAGCGAATTCATTCTCGTTCAAACCTTAGTAATCTTCAACACAAAATCTAAACCACACAAAATTCTCCATTTGGGCCAAATTATTAATAGGAACAAGCACACAACTTCGCAGTCCTTTCAAGACGATAAAATCAATCATTACCTGAGGATAACACTGCCATATTCTCCTGCAACTTCAAATACTCTGCTTTCTCTTCCGCCAGTAACTTCCTCAACTCCGCGATTCTGTCACTTTTTAACTGTCTCAAGATACATTCCGCTGGGGTTTCGATGCCAAAATCCGCCCCTGAAGCCCTCTTTTTCCTCTTGGGGGTTTCGACGTTGGCCAGAAGGGCTCCATACTGGGCAGCGCAATTTTTCTGGTGGAACCAGTCGGAGGGACGGTTTTGATCGCCGAAAGGTTTTAGGGATCTGCTAACGGACATCCAGTTTTGATCTCCGCTTCTTGCCACTGCGGATGCTAGGCATAGTTGTTCCCTTACTGACCATTTGTCTATAGGTTCTCGTTTCAGTTGCAAACGTTGTTCAACAGAAGCCATGTCTTCAATTTGTTCGGATTTAATGTGTAAGAAAAATTCAATATGCACTTCCACTAGTCGATGGAGGTACAAATTGTATACTACAATGTTTCTCAATTGTTTCTTTTCAGGAATTAGATCAGTAAGTCAAATGATTCATTAGAATAGTTTCTTTATTTCTCAACATTCTTGCATTCGTTTTTATTTTTCATTTAGCACATGCTGAAAATAAACAATAAACATGTAAACAACTGCCAACGCCGCTTTTGACTTTTGACGTGAATCATAGAGTTGAGTTGAGATTTAAAATTTTCATTAATCTCAATTATGATACAACTGGCCTGAAAAGGGTGAAGTTACTTGTATCTGTTCACTTCTGATTAGAATCTCAAGAAACAACTAAATATTTTTTCAAAAAAAATATATAACTTGCGCCACAGAACACACAGACTTACGCCTTCCATGCAAGCCATGAAAACTATGTGTCAACGTCGTATTTTTGACGCATTTTAAAACAAAATTTGTGTCGAAGTATTTCCGAATTCGGCAATAGACATTGATTTTAGCATATTCAGGTAACTTTCGAACAGAAAACCTAGAAACTCCATATTTTCCGGATGAGTGTGGTTATCTAATGACGCGGAAGGTTGGTTAATGAGCAAAACTGAACCTGTCTAAAATCTTCCTCACTCGGTGTTGCCTTGTTGACTTTGTTCATGGCTTGTATTAGAGAGCGGCTATGGCTGGATCAACTTATATTGTGTTCTGTGGTTCAGGACCTACTCCACAGAACCAGAGACTTTGACAGAACTCAAATATATTATTCTATGACTGAACCACAGAATCTTCTTGACATGAAGGTGATTAGTGACAGCACGAATAAAAAATTAAACTATAGAATCCGATGAGACCAAAAATTTTATTATTGTTTGAAGATTTTATTGAATCTGCAAATAATTTTTATTCCTACAACTATGTGAACATCCGAAAAGGATTTCACTCGTTGGGTTGAAAAGTCTCAAAATGAATCCTAAACTGTCGGAAGGGGCATCATCCAGTAATCACGAAGACAAAAATGCAAATTTGAATAATGAAATTAACGTCAGCAAGGGTGCAATCCCAAAGACGAAAAACTATTTGAAGAATTCTCAAAATGGGAAGAAAAACGTAAAGTTGAATAACAATTTCGAGGGTCTATCATCCCCTAACTACGAATGTTCAAGCACTAACTTGTGTAAAAATGGTTTTTCAAAGGCTCTCGCTAATGGTTTTCTTAACAATGATCTTCATACTGAACCTGTGAATAATTGGGGGAGTTCAGAAGCAAGGGTTGAGGTGTCAAACCAAGATATCTATCTTAATGTTGAATCGGACTCGAGTTCTAGCGAGGATAATGACTTATCACTCTCGGATGATGGATGTATTTATACATATAAGGCTGATAGCGTTCCTGATTTACCTGATGTTTTGAACAATCTAGATATACCTTTATTTGGGGATGGAGCAGCAGAGCCTAGAGAAAGTAAGTATGAGGTCTTTATTGAATTAAATAAGAATATCCTAAGATATCATTGGCTGTTGGTGATGCAGTATAACTTTTTAAAAATTCAGAACTTTTTATCATATTTCACTTCTAGATACATCAAGTCCTGAAATGGATTTCCTTGAAATGGATTTTGATCCCGAGCCTCCTATGGAGACTGAATCTGAGTCACCCCCCGATATCCAAACACAGGAAACTAATGAAATTGACACAGGAGATAACGTGACAGATTATCAACAGCCTTGCAGTTCCAAAGACCTAGAAAACCCATGCTTATCTGATAATCAAGAACGGAGAGAAGAATGTCCGAATTTCGATCAAACCGACAGAAGTAGCATAAAAAATACAAAGGTTAAGAAAGAAATTAAAATGCCGTGGTCGTGTTGTGTTGATAAGAGAACGAAGGCTTCCAGACATTTGAGGATCATCAAAACAGACTCGAATTCTGGAGAGGAATCGTTAGCTTCCGTCTTAAGCCACGATAAAACGGTTAAGGAGAAAGTTATGATCTGGAGCCACGAGGAAGCTTACGTTAAACAAATAACCCAAATCGGACCTTCGTCTTGCAGCGCTACAGCCATACTAAACGTCCTGATAGCTCTCCGCCTCCCTGTCCCATCCTTAGAAGTGATCTGCAACTGCGGAAAAGCAGACCCGAGTTCCGAACTCTTGGCCTACTTGCGGTCGAGAAGCGCAGAGGGGCAAGGCCATCGGGAGATCATCTCTGGTCTACACAAAGCTTCGAACGGCAGAATTTACGCAAGATTCTTCTCGATGTACCCCGAACGTTGCGTGAACGTTTTCGAGTGGTTGGGCTTCTGGATACAAAACGGGGCCGTGCCCGTAGCCACTTTGAACCTGCAGAAGAGCCAGGAGCCAGTTCCGGACAGTTGGTGCCATCAGATGATATACGGGTTGGACGAGGACAATGTTTATCTTACGAATCCGTTGGAGTGCGTTAGTTTTAGTGTTTTGTGGCATCAGTTGGTTTCCGAGTCGGTGCTGATGGTGCGGAGGGGGAAGATTGTGGATAAGTTTAGGGAATGTAACGATTTGACTGATTTGAGGGCGTTTGGGGATGCAGGGTACGACGAACTTAATGTTTTAGGTAAGTAGGAGGTGCAATATGATTTCCTGACCTTCTTATGACGCAATCAAACGATTTTTTGGGAATATTATTCATAAATCTATTTTATTGATGTTCATGAGAAATGTCAGCTGAATTGGATTGCAAGTTTTTGAGATATTTGAAATTTTAATGACACCATCTCCATGAAATCTCATGTTCCCTCCAAATAGGATGATTTACAGCTTAAAACCAAATTTTAACGCATCCATGCAGTTTTTAATTTTGAAATATCGAGAAAATCATAAATTACATTTTAATGCTCTGTGGTTACAGCCACAGCTCTCTGAATATTATGACAGATGGCACAGATGTTTTTATATCAAGCCATGAAATAGGGTTAACTTGGCAACACTGCGAGAGTAACTACTGCGTTCACCATTTTCTTTGAAGAGGAACTATTTTGTTTTCCAATCTCTTCTTGATATTTTATATTGAGGTACATGGTGGTCAACTGAAATCGTAACTGAACTATTTTTAGGAACTGTATGAACATTTTACTTTCAGGTCAAGTGGCTAGACTAATTCGGGAAGATTCTGGGTTGAAACAGGAAAATGCTCACGCCACAACGCACATAAAAGTACCCACTGCCTTCAGGTCAGGTATCACCTTAGCTATAGACAGAAATTCTAAAGCGTATCCGCTTTTGCTAGAGTGTCCAGAATTGCCTTTACTGAATCTCAACAACTGTAAGCAGTAGTGTTATTTGTTTCATTGTTTGGTAATTGAATTCATACAAAAAAAATTGTCATATCAATTTATATCAATTATAGTTGCATTTTTTGTACATATGTAAAATTTTATATCTTATTTTCAAGAATTGAGAATATTAGCCTTGTGAAGTATAGTTTCAAGATATTGAATTCGTTGTAATTGTATATGCTTTTCTGATTCTTTCCGCATTAATTCTAAAAGATTCATTAAAAATCGATAATCACTAGATTGCCTACGAAATTGAGCTTTTTTTCCAGACCTGCATTCACCGGCTCAAAATTAGAGACAGCTTTGGTTTCAGTTAATTCTTTTTGTCAAAATCCAGGGTGTTTTCAAAGGTAAGTGTTTTTCACAACATATTAACATCGAATTCGATCATCCTACTTCGGTTTTAGTAATTTTTGTCAGTTTCCGAATGAACTAGTCTCCATGATGGACAAAATAGGAAACTATATTTGTGCATCACATACTTTATTACGTCATTTTATACCATCAAAATTACAGAATAAAGAGAAAAATCGTTCCTTCCTTGGTAAACTTCACGATTCATTCGTATTCTTCGCAGCATCTGAAAAATAATCAAGTTTTTTCATTCCCCGAGAATATTATTGAACCTAACACAGACCCCTGGGGAATCTCTCACATTCATTATAACCTCTCAAAGTGGTACAACCATAGACATAGAATACAACAAGTATTATGTCTCAAAACTCACTTTTCGGTACAGACTCATCGGATCTATTCCTATTGTTTGGTACTCTGGTGACTTGCTCCTTCGTCACCATCACTGTGTTTTCATTCTGATTACCCGAACTGTTTTCTGTCTAAAATCAAAGAAATAACATGGGGAATTTGGGCGAAAATCGAGGAGGTCATACCAGATTGTCGTGATGAGCGGCTGCTGCTGCCGCTGCCGCTTGGACGTGGCTGAACCATTGGTCGTTTCTTATGCCGGATATCCTTACGCGCGATTTCGCGGGTGACAGAATTTTGTTGATCAGCGTCTTGCATATCGGCGAGACTCTCGGATCCTTCGGAAAGACGACCTTGTTGCTAACTTGCTGAAAGAGCAGATTGATCGTTCGTAGAGAGATCAACAATGATTAGAAAGTGTGGTGACAAAAAATGCTCGAATTTAAGTTCAAAATATTTCATAATTGACAGATCATCTGTGGCTCCGACCATCGATATAAAATCTGTGTCCTCTATCAATTCCATAGAGAAATCACAAATCTATGAACAATTAGTTCGTCTATGGAATGAACCATAGAAGAATGAAGATAGAATTGTGATCATAACGTCAAATTTGACAACTAATTTGCTATTTTCAAATTGAGAATTTCGTAATTTTATTAGGAATAAGATCGACGGAAAAAAGTTGTAGTCAACTCGTATATTAATCCAGCTATTAAGTTTTCTTCATAAATAGATCTCGTTTTGAAATGACTTTATGAAAAAGTCTTGTACCTATCCACCGCTCCTTATTTTACCTTTATCAGCTCTCTGTAGTTGGAATCGTCGAAAGGGAGTCTTCCGAAGACCATGGCGAAGAGCACCACCCCCATAGACCAAATGTCCGCCTGCTGGGGTTGGTACGGTATCCCCCTTAATATTTCGGGGGAGGCGTAAGCGTAGCTGCCGCAAAAAGTATCGCTGAGCGGCATTTGACCGTTTCTGGGCTTCAGGTGACCTCTGGCGAAACCAAAGTCGGACAGTTTTATGTTGTTTTCGCCGTCCATCAGCATATTCTCACATTTTATGTCTCTGAAAAAGATGGGTTAAGTGTTTTGGCCGGTTGGATAAATGCGGACCGACCTGTGTACGACGCCTCTCTCGTGGCAGTAGTCCACGGCTTCGACCAGTTGTCGAAACCATTTTCTCGCCCTGTATTCGTCGATGGAACTGTCCCGCCTGATGATGTCTAAAAGACTGCCGTTTTCCGCATATTCCATTATGATGTAAACTCTGAACGGTTTCGGAAAATAACAGAACTGGGTAAAAGCATTGAGTTTAAATAATATGCATAGAGGTACATCGCCCTTGAACGATTTGAAGCTGAACTAGAGGAAAATAATTACATTTACAGATTTCTGTAAATGAATAGCAAGCAGATTATAGTTCCCTCGATAGTTTCTTTAGTATAGCTACTATGTGCCGCTACTGAAGTTGGCAGTAAACTGCCAAAGTTTTTGCATCAAATCGTTCAAGGGCGATGTACCTCTATGTATATTTAAACTCAATGGTAAAAGTAAACATGCACCTACCTGTGTGTTGTTTCGATTGCTTGCAAAAACCTGATCAAGTTTGGATGACGTAGCCCTTTCACAACTTCTATCTCCCTCGGTAGGAATTTCTTTAAGTAATCTGCTGGTGCCGAGAATTTACTGACAATCTTTATGGCTACATCCCCTTCATGTTTGCTACTATGAGCCACCTACGAAATAAAAAAAACACTAAATTTTGACCAATTACAATCCAAAGTACCAATATTTCTCGAAATAAGGTGCAATTTTTACCCGAACGGTGGCATAAGAGCCAGTTCCGATGGTTTTTCCAAGGTAATATCCGTGACATTCAAGAACTGTCGGTTTTTTGTCTTTGATTGGTTCTGTTGTTGTGGTGACTGCTGTAGGAGGAACGGGCGGTTGTTTAGGTAAGTTTGTTACGGAAGATGGCATATCTTAAGGTGTTCTGCATTTTTTTCACAGGAATTTTGTGCTGTTCATTATTCGTGACAGTCCTTGACAAATGAAAATTACTAAAAATTGTTGCCATGATTTTCAAATTGTTTTATATTTCTATATTCCGGAGATAGATGCATAGAAATGCATCTATTTCCGGAGATGAATGGTAAAATTCCTCCCCTCAAGTTCCATTCGTATGGGAACCAGGAAGGTACAAAGATAAGATAATGGGTGTACAAATGAAATATCCCATAGTTTTCCTTTTTGAAATATCCGCCGAAACATCATCCTTATCGGAGATCTAACATGCGCTTTATCATTTCCCCATTTAACTTCTGCGCAATCTGTTATTGAGTGTGTAGTGACGTTTGTTCAACAGACAACTGTCACAAATAAAGTTCTATTATTGTTAAGTTATTGCGATTCATTATATTCCAGCTTTTCACTAGAAAATAAAAATGTCGTACGCTTATTTATTCAAATATATAATCATAGGAGATACAGGTAAGTTAATTTATGTTTGCCGTGATTTAACAATCTTGGAATATGTTATCACTGGGACAATTTGATACGGATTATTTCCTATTGATAATGGTCCTGGCTGTGTAAGAAAATCGATATTTTCAAAAATGTGGAGGAGTCACGTTTATCGATTTTGTATTGTAGTGAGAAATATGGTACATCTTACTAATATTTTCTGTAAATTCTCCTGTATTCTCTGATATAGACAAGGAGATGTAATTGAAATAATCTCCATTCTTTGTTCTGGATATCCTATAAGGAAAATTAAAAACAATGGCCACGTTTATTGGAATTGAATTATATTATGTTTTTAGGGGTTGGGAAATCCTGTCTCTTATTGCAATTCACTGACAAGAGGTTCCAGCCAGTGCACGATCTGACAATTGGTGTCGAATTTGGAGCCCGAATGATAACGATCGACAGTAAACAAATCAAATTACAAATTTGGGATACCGCAGGCCAGGAAGCCTTCAGGTCCATCACTAGATCTTATTATCGAGGGGCTGCAGGTGCTTTACTTGTTTATGACATCACCAGAAGGGAGACCTTCAACCATCTCACCACCTGGTTGGACGATGCAAGGCAACATTCTAATTCCAATATGGTTATTATGTTAATTGGCAACAAAAGGTGAAGATTTTGTTTGTTTTAGAAGTTTGTTTTTATATGTGAGTGGTTTTTTAGTGATCTAGAAAGTAGGAGAGAAGTTAAAAAGGAGGAAGGCGAAGCTTTTGCCAGGGAACACGGGTTAGTTTTTATGGAAACTTCAGCAAAGACAGCTGCTAATGTAGAAGAGGCCTTCATCAATACCGCTAAGGAAATTTATGAAAAAATCCAGGAGGGTGTGTTTGACATCAACAATGAGGTAATGAATCATCTCAATATCTATCAGTTTTATTGAATTTCTTTGTCTTTATTCATCTTTTAATTTTATCCCAATCGAAAATTTTTCATTTAATCTCACTTCCAAGAGAACTTTAAAATTCTAATATTTCATTTTATCACAAATAACTGAAAACTAAAAAAACTCCTCCCACATGAATTATTTTCATGTTTTTACTGAAATTTATTCTTCAAAAATGGACAGGATTATTTTTCTTTGGTTTGAAATTTTATAATTTTCTTTCTAACTTTTACATTTGTCGATTTCACATCTAACAAGAAGCCAAAATTGTCCAGATTGTTGCGGTATCCTTATACCACAGCCCTGAACCTAAAATGAACGATTGACGGCCCCAAAAAGAATTCTTCGATTATTTTCGACAAAAACTTTCAGGCGAATGGTATCAAGATTGGCCCCCAGCATTCTCCCACCAATCCATCTCTGCCCGGTGCCACAGGATCCAGCGGATCGCAGGGCGGCGGTTGCTGTTAAATTAATTCTCTAACCCATATTTTTATCTTAAGTCCAAGTAAATTACGAGGTGGTCATTTTATTAACCAGTACCTTGTTCTTCTATTTATTTGAAGTTACGGTGTAAATCTGTGCGCGGTAATATTCTAGCGATTGGTCTGAGAGTTTTTATTTTATCTTATTGACAATTCCGTTGTTGATTTTTTTACATAGAATCCAATACCATTCTAAAGAACAAGTGAGTAGATCTTTTGAACAAGGAACCCTGCAAAGAGCGATAAGTGTTTAAGGAGGGGAATTTCAAAGGTTTTTTGAATTTGTCTCCAATCTATGTCTGATCGATTATATATACTATCTTCTATTCTAAAAATCATCACATTCCTTGCGGAGAAATGTAATTGTTTTTTGAAAGAAAAGGGTATTTCTAATCTGGATTGTAATTTTTGTATGTAAGCTTCAGTATAACCAAATACAAATTGTAAAGAAACTTTTTATTGATTTATTTCTTCTTTCGAAGCGCAAAATGAAAAGATACACTTCTTCATTGTTACAAGCTATTTGATTCTCAAGTATTTCAATCTAATTTTTTCTACATCCTTGTTGAATGAAATTCACATCGGTTTTTCAAATGCACCAATTTTCCGACGAGAAATTATGGATTTATTCAACGCAGCAGAATTTGAACATTGTAGAAATCTTCATTATTGGGTTCTAATTTTCGTTAAGCATTGCGCCATCTCTTAACAAGCCTCTGAACTAATTATTGGTGAAACCTCAGTTACAGTTTTCTGCCTAAACACTTGATTGGTTTGGGAAGTGTCCGGGAGATGGCGCCACCTATTGTATGTTATAGAAAACTGTAATATGGTAGATTTTCTTAATTCAGTAGGTTGTCAATAGATGGCACAACCTATGTATAATGCAGGTATCTGTAATACGTCGAAATTTATTTTTTCTATTTCTGCATTATTGCATCGATAATATCCTCATTTTGACCGAAGTTTATAACAAAATGAAGAATTAATTATCAATTTTGTGCAGAAATGTTACCAATTGAGGTTTATTTGAAAAAAAAAAATGAAACTAATCAATATTTTTGGTTTCAAGGACGGTTTGAAATAAAAAAAATATGAATTAGATATCCTCTTTATTGAATACATAATTTGTTCACAATTCTCAACGTATTCATTATATCTGCAAATTGAGCTTCGAAACTGTTGATCGTTGACTGCCCTACGAATCTCATTTATCTCTAATGGTGAAACTATATTCACAATCACCGTGTATATCTACTATAACTCGATTTCTTCGAAAAAAATTCACAAATTCCATAACAATCGTCCATAACAAAAATATCCAATAGGAAAAAAATTCATTAAAAAAATATGGTATGGTTCAAGTCTTCCTAAGCCTAATTTACTCCTATTAGGAAACAACTCCAAAAGATATTTTCGAAAAAATTAAATAATACAGTTGTACTCTCGACTATAACTACCAATAAGTATGTACAAAAAATACAATTCGATAAAAATATTTCCTTTGGATACAGATATTGTGCTTCCACTTAAAACTAAAAATCAACAAATTAGTACAATATTATTTGATTATTTGAATTATTCTCATGGAAATATGATTGATCGTTAAATACGGTTAATTATATTTACACATCACTACTCCTTAATAAATTAATCTGCTTGTAATTATAAATCGGCTTCTGCTCACTGGATTCATTATTTCTGAAAGAGAAATTAACAACCTTACTTACAAATAAATGCAGAAGAAGTAAAAACAACAAAAACAAACAAAACCTTTAAAAAGTAAAGTCAGGTGATTTTTTCAATCTTTATTGGTTTAGTTAGTTTTATTTTGTATTGGATTGCGCTTTCAATCTTTTACCTCAATTGTGTTTAGTTTTCTAATCTAAGATTATATATGTATGTATATATACAGGGTGAGTCTTTGACTTGTACATATATTTTAACTGTAGATTCCTCTCATCAAGCGAAACACTTTTTTCCTATACCATTTTTCAAAATTAGGTTTGGTTTGGGAGATACAGGGTGTCGAAAATCCATGAAAAAAACACTTTTCTGTTTATATCTTCGGAACCGTTATTTCGAATGAACTGAATTTTGGTTGAGTTTCTACTCTATTCATGGTGCATATTCCTCAATCGAAACCTATTCAATATCTTTACTAGTATAAAAGTTACAGGGTAGTCGACTCATAAATACACGCTAAAACACCATATTTTCGAAAGAATCAATCAGTTAAGAAACTAAAAGTATTCATATTTTTTCAATAAAACTCGTCGTTTTCGAGTTATTCCCAATTTTACCTGGAGAAATTTGACGAAAAAATCATTTATTTCAAGAATAATCTGAATGCGTCTCTGAATTAAATATCATCGAATATTATTCCTTCTCTGATCTTTAAACGAGTTTACAATGTCGCACAATATTTATCAACTTTGTCGAGATATTTTAATAATAAAATCCCACAAATGTGGGAGATAAAATTGAACACCAAGGAGGATTTAACACGCACAGTTTCTATTGAAAATTCATGGTTACCGGTCCATATTGAAGTTAAATGTCGATGAAATACAAAATTCGGATGTGAATGATGAATCTCGATACAAACTACTTATTAAATTGAAATTAATGTAAAATAATACGATACCTGATAATCTATGGCGATGTTTCTATCTAAACAACATCCCCTTGGAATTTTATAAACTCGACACGGTTGAAATTATATCAATTCACTTCACATAATAATCACATTAGAACAATAAGTCACTGAATGTTATTCAGAACTTCACATAATGTTTACAGTTTGTTCAGAGACCCTGGTTTGTTATTGTTTATAGTTGGCCTCCAGATAACCAATAATTCGGTTTTCGCTCTACGCATGCGTGGTAAAATTTGGCGGCAAGGTCGATTCATGATGGAAACGGCAGAATTCATAGGTATTTATACTACGGTACACAAATGTATCGTGATTTATACTATGTTTCGTAAAAAATCCTTAACCTCAATGAAAATATCAGCAAGCTGACAACATCTTCTTGAAATTTCTGTGCAAAAATTCACAGAATCGATACAAATTAGATTAGGTTAGGTTGTTTAATAATAAATCTGAATGAAAAGTCTTTCTTCATGATATTGTTTGGGAATTTCGAGGAAAATATGAACAAGTTATTAGTGTTTACAAACTAATCTGCAGAAAAATCGAAGAAGGAACTTATTTTGGTGGAATAAATGTGGCTTTTTAGTTGCAGATATAATCCGATGAAACTAACTGTTTTTGTTGAAATTATCGTGTTTGCAACATTTTTATTCCAATAAGGTTAGTACTTAAGTATTCCCTAAATGTATTAAGTCAATTTCTATCGAGAAATATGAACTTTGAATCAATTCCACAGTATCATTTCAGGGACGTAATTAGCACAATTTTTTTTTCAAATGGCTATATCTTTTTAACATAGCCGAATTCGGAAAAATGGAAAATGAAAAAAAAGGTTTTTTTTGACCTCAAGAATCTTCAGTTAAAATATATGTACAAGTCAAAGACTCGCCCTGTATATATGTGTTTAGTTTTGTTCATTTGCGTTTGTTTTTTTCAATTTTTCTTGTTTGTTTCTGTCTATTCATGTTTCTCTTGGGTCGTTATCTTTCGTTTTGATTGTTCTCGTCTATTTCATTATGAAATATTTTTTCTCAACTTGTGTTCGTTTTTATTAGATTGTATTTGTTTTGTCTGTGTTATTTCTCTATTTTTGTTTATTTTTGATCCATTTTTGTTTCTGTTTGTCAGTTTTTAGTTCTTGATTCATTCGTACCATAAAAAACCTTCTAAACTCACCTTTTTTTCTTCCTCCTCTGGTCTAATCGTTCGACAGAAACTCCCTCTCCAACGCCGCCCCCATCATGTTCCACTCCCCGTCGGTCAGTTCGTCCGGCGCGTCGTAGCTGTTCTGGGAGTCCTGCGACTCCCATTCCTCCATCCCCTCCACGGCCTCGCCCCTCCTGAACTTGGCCGAGGGCCACTCGTCGTCCGTCACGTTCTCCTCTCCCTGATTGTCCTCCCCCAGCTGATCCTCCATCATCTCCTCGAAGGACCTCTTGTTGTACTGCCGGGGACACTCGGGGTCCAAGGATTCCCCGCTGCTGCTGCTGCTACTGCTGGAGTTCTCCTCTTCTTCCGCCGGTGGCTCCGGTCGTTCTTCTTCGTTCTTGCCCTCCTCCTCCTCGCTGTCGGTATCGTCGTCGAGGATGTCTTCCACCTAGAATAGAGAAACGTAGACTTCGTTGCTTTATACAGGGGGAGCCTTGAACTCACCTCCTTGTCCATATCGGCTATGTCGTCGCTAGAAAAGGACATCAAGGGGTTGATGGTGTCCATGAAACGTCCGCTGGGCGTTCTTTTTCGCAGAGTCGGTGTGCCCGGTTTCAAATACTCCGGGACGTGCGTTGGACTGGTACAGTGAGGAGGGGGATGCCGGTTTTTTGAACCCTTGCCGTTTAGAGGAAATATCTTCTCGTCCGCGTGCTCCCAACGCTCGGCGCAACACCACAGCCAGTCTGGCGTTACGATTTTCAGGTTCTTTCGTCTTTTTCCTGAAATAAAAGGGATAACTTCAAGTTGAGAGTTTTTCCGAGAAAAATCACAATTACAGACATTAGGACAAAAATCGACGTGAATCTGAGAAGACATTTCAGTCCTGATAGAAAACAGAGTCGAGTTAGTTTGATTTTTCAACTTCCAAATCTCAGTAGTTCAAATGAACCGACCAATAATCTCATCACTGGAACTGTTAGAAGTGTCACAAATCTTTCTGCGTCCCAGGTTTTCGTCAAATAGTCAACAATTATCTGTAATTTCTTTGAAATTCACACAGAATACAACAAAATGTTTGATAGATGAAAATATTCAATTCAATATGCTTTCCAGATTAACTGTTTACTGCATATAGAATTAATAGACGAATCCACAAAATTTAAAAAGACCAGTAGTTCAAATGTACTGGCCCATAATCTCATTACAGCTCATCACTGGTACTGTTAGAAATGTCACAAATCTTTCTGCATCCCAGGTTTTCTTCAAATAATCAACGATTATCTGTATTCAATGAAATTCATACTAAATTCAACGAAATGAAGAACGAAATTGTTGAAAAAATTAAATTTAAATGCTTTTCAGATTAACTGTTTACTCCATTTAGAAATAATATACGAATCCACAAAATTTAAAAGACCAGTAGTTCAAATGTACTGGTCCATGATCTCATTACAGCTCATCACTGGTACTGTTAGAAATGTCACATATCTTTCTGCATCCCAGGTTTTCTTCAAATAATCAACCAAGGGCGAACCCAGTCTTTGAGCTAGGGGGGGCAAAAAAAATCAGAATAGAAATAATGAGCTGATTTTCGTATATTATGCTATTATTTCATGAGTTTTTAAGGGATTTTTAAGCTATAGGGGGGGGGCAGCCCCCCCCCCCCCTAGGGCTTCCTGGGTACGCCCATGTAATCAACAATTATCTGTATTTAATGAAATTCATACTAAATTCAACAAAATGAAGAACGAAATTGTTGAAAAAATTCAATTTAAATGCATTTCAGATTAACTGTTTACTCCATATAGAAATAATAGACGAATCCACAAAATTTAAAAGACCAGTAGTTCAAATGTACTGGCCCATCATCTCATTACAGCTCATCACTGGTACTGTCAGAAATGTCACAAATCTTTCTGCATCCCAGGATTTCTTCAAATAATCAACGATTATCTGTATTTAATGAAATTCATACTAAATTCAACAAAATGAAGAACGAAATTGTTGAAAAAATTCAATTTAAATGCTTTTCAGATTAACTGTTTACTCCTTATAGAAATAATAGACGAATCCACAAAATTTAAAAGACCAGTAGTTCAAATGTACTGGCCCATAATCTCATTACAGCTCATCGCCGGTACTGTTAGAAATGTCACAAACCTTTCTGCATCCCAGGTTTTCTTCAAATAATCAACGATTATCTGTATTCAATGAAATTCATACTAAATTCAACAAAATGAAGAACGCAATTGTTGAAAAAATTCAATTTAAATACTTTTCAGATTAACTGTTTACTCCATATAGAAATAATAGACGAATCCACAAAATTTGAAAGACCAGTAGTTCAAATGTACTGGCCCATAATCTCATTACAGCTCATCACTGGTACTGTTAGAAATGTCATAAATCTTTCTGCATCCAAGGTTTCCTTCAAATAATCAACGATTATCTGTATTTAATGAAATTCATACTAAATTCAACAAAATGAAGAACGAAATTGTTGAAAAAATTCAATTTAAATGCTTTTCAGATTAACTGTTTACTCCTTATAGAAATAATAGACGAATCCACAAAATTTAAAAGACCAGTAGTTCAAATGTACTGGCCCATAATCTCATTACAGCTCATCGCCGGTACTGTTAGAAATGTCACAAACCTTTCTGCATCCCAGGTTTTCTTCAAATAATCAACGATTATCTGTATTCAATGAAATTCATACTAAATTCAACAAAATGAAGAACGCAATTGTTGAAAAAATTCAATTTAAATACTTTTCAGATTAACTGTTTACTCCATATAGAAATAATAGACGAATCCACAAAATTTGAAAGACCAGTAGTTCAAATGTACTGGCCCATAATCTCATTACAGCTCATCACTGGTACTGTTAGAAATGTCATAAATCTTTCTGCATCCCAGGTTTTCTTCAAATAATCAACGATTATCTGTATTTAATGAAATTCATACTAAATTCAACAAAATGAAGAACGAAATTGTTGAAAAAATTCAATTTAAATGCTTTTCAGATTAACTGTTTACTCCATATAGAAATAATAGACGAATCCACAAAATTTAAAGGACCAGTAGTTTAAATGTACCGGCCCATAATCTCATTACACCTCATCACTGGTACTGTTAGAAATGTCACAAATCTTTCTGCATCCCAGGTTTTCTTCAAATAATCAACGATTATCTGTATTCAATGAAATTCATACTAAATTCAACAAAATGAAGAACGAAATTGTTGAAAAAATTCAATTTAAATGCATTTCAGATTAACTGTTTACTCCATATAGAAATAATAGACGAATCCACAAAATTTAAAAGACCAGTAGTTCAAATGTACTGGCCCATCATCTCATTACAGCTCATCACTGGTACTGTCAGAAATGTCACAAATCTTTCTGCATCCCAGGTTTTCTTCAAATAATCAACGATTATCTGTATTTAATGAAATTCATACTAAATTCAACAAAATGAAGAACGAAATTGTTGAAAAAATTCAATTTAAATGCTTTTCAGATTAACTGTTTACTCCTTATAGAAATAATAGACGAATCCACAAAATTTAAAAGACCAGTAGTTCAAATGTACTGGCCCATAATCTCATTACAGCTCATCGCCGGTACTGTTAGAAATGTCACAAACCTTTCTGCATCCCAGGTTTTCTTCAAATAATCAACGATTATCTGTATTCAATGAAATTCATACTAAATTCAACAAAATGAAGAACGCAATTGTTGAAAAAATTCAATTTAAATACTTTTCAGATTAACTGTTTACTCCATATAGAAATAATAGACGAATCCACAAAATTTGAAAGACCAGTAGTTCAAATGTACTGGCCCATAATCTCATTACAGCTCATCACTGGTACTGTTAGAAATGTCATAAATCTTTCTGCATCCAAGGTTTCCTTCAAATAATCAACGATTATCTGTATTTAATGAAATTCATACTAAATTCAACAAAATGAAGAACGAAATTGTTGAAAAAATTCAATTTAAATGCTTTTCAGATTAACTGTTTACTCCTTATAGAAATAATAATAATAATAATAATAATAAGCTTTATTGATCCCTTTTGACATAAAAAAATATGCATGAGACAAGTCAACAGAAATACAAAATTAACTATAACTACAAACTATACTACCTCAACCAGAAAGCGGTCATCAGCCAAATATTCTCCAACACTGTAGTAACAATTCTTTAGTAACTCATTTTTAATTATTTTTTTGAATTTTGCTTTACCCAACAATTTAACAGCTGGTGGTACACGATTATAGAGAATAACTGCCTGATAAGTACAAGACGATTCAAATTTAGAAGTTGTATGATGAGGAATGCACAAAGTATTCGCATTTCTGGTTGAATAATTATGAAAATCGGACAACTTCACCATGATATTTTCGTTATCTTTCACATAAAGTAAACATCTATAAATGTACAAACTTGAAAGTGTAAAAAGTTTATATTTCCTAAAAGTAGGTCTGCAAGATTCACGAGAATCCAAATTAAAAATTAAACGTATTACTCTTTTTTGAGCAATGAACAC
The DNA here is from genome assembly GCA_951802165.1 of Adalia decempunctata. Lineage (NCBI taxonomy): Eukaryota > Metazoa > Arthropoda > Insecta > Coleoptera > Coccinellidae > Adalia > Adalia decempunctata. The sequence goes on from OX637705.1 coordinate 1,521,109, forward strand.
TCTGTTAGAGTCAATAGAATTACCCCATAATAAGACGTTATAGTTCAGAAAACTATAGACTAAACTAAAGTAAATGGTTATAACAGATTGGAATGGAAGAGAGTTTTTAACCCTACTAATGGCATAATAAGAATTTCCCAACTTTTTACAAACTGCCATAACCTGCTGATCCCATCTCAAGGAACAATCTAAGTAAATTCCCAAAAATTTTACATATTCACAGGAGGTTACCTGCTTGCCCAGACAATTTACCACTAAACGCTCATCACCAGGGTTTTTTATACGAAAATAAATGCACTCAGTCTTTTCAATATTCAATATGAGAGCATTGGAGCGACACCAACTCTCAAAACCACCGATCAGCTGACTACATAGGGACAAGAGTGCCGGAAGGCTCTGCGCTGAAACCGCCATCGATGTGTCATCAGCAAATACAATCAAATTCATTGAATTATTGCAAACAATATGATCAGGTAGATCATTAATATACAGAAGAAACAATAGCGGTCCCAGAACAGAGCCCTGCGGCACCCCCAGTTCCATATTATATTCACGTGAAACAAATTTTCCAATTTTAACCGACGATGTACGTTCCGAAATGAAATCATCGAGCCAGCTTAGAAAAACACCGCGGAATCCCAGATTATAAAACTTACTTAGCATAAAGTTACGGGTAAGTACATCAAAAGCACGTGATAAGTCGAAAAATAGAGCAGCAACAACATGACCGTCGTCTAATTTTCTGTATACGAAATTTACAAAAGAAAGGGCAGCCGTTTCAGTGGATCTACCCTCCCGGAAGCCGTGTTGACAGTTGGTAATAATTTTGAAACGTGTTAGGTACGATATCATTCGACTATATATAATTTTTTCAAAAATTTTTGAAAAGACGCTCAAGATCGAAATTGGGCGGTAATTTGCAATATTGCAAGGATCGCCCTTTTTAAAAACCGGGATAATGGAAGCGGATTTCAACATTGAAGGAAATTTCCCTGTGTTTACAGATAAATTTATCATATGTGCAATATGATCCGCAACAATGTTTACTGTAGCTTTCAAAATACGAACTGATATATTGTCCACACCTGTACATTTTTTATTTTTAAAGGACATTACAGTATTAATTATGTCTTCTCCAATGACAGGAAAGAAGAAAAATGTGTTCAGCGATAACTTTGAGGTAGTACAAGTTAGTGAAATCGAGCCACCAAAGTGATTTACAAGACTATCCCTTGCAACAGAGCTAAAATATTCAGCAAACTCATTTGCAACTTTAACAGGATCGGAACATACTCCGTCTGCTTGGTTAAGCTTGATATTCGGACGAGAATTAATTTTTCTACCAGTCTCCCTATTTACAATACTCCAAACAGTTTTATTTTTGTTTGGAGAATTTTCTATTAAACGCTGGTTAAAGTTGAATTTTGTTTGTTTCAACAAATTTTTGAAATTAATTTTGGCCTTCTTATATATTTCATGGGAGTTATGACTATTCAAACTTTTATTAACCCATGCCAATTTTTTTAATTCAGTGCTAGCATCTCTTATTTCATTATTAATCCATAGCTTATTGTTATAACGCTTAGAAAATCTCATTGGACATGTTCTCTCAATACAATAACTTATAATATTCATAAATTCAGAAAAACAGTTATCAATATCCGAAAGTAAATACAAATTGTCAAAACTCACATAGGACAAATAATTTACCAAGTCAATTAAAGACTGGGAGGATACATTTCTGACCAATTTACGTTCACAATCATATTTTGCAACATTCATTACTTCCCCCAGGTGCTCCAATAGAAGAACCTTGTGGTCACCAAAATGACCATCGAAAACCTTAGATTTAAATTTAATATTGGTGTTCGTCAGGATGTAATCAATCTTAGAAGTTGATGTCAAATTGTTTACATTTGTGAAAACTCGGGTGGGCTCAAGAGAGGTAACCCTTAAATCAAAACAGTACAACAGATCGTCCAAAAGTTGCTTACGTTTACATGTTAGGTTCAAATAATTTACATTTAGATCTCCACAAAGAAATATAACATCTGCAAGTTTGATACAGTGTTGTAAAATAAAGGTCAATCTATCAAGAAATAGGATGAAATCACCATCCGGAACCCTGTACGCACTTATAACACAATAGCTAAAGCTACGAAGAGTCACTTTAACACCACAAAACTCAAACTGTTTTTCCAATGAGAACTTGGAAATTTCAACGTCTTTCACTTGTAGGCCTGTTCTTGCATATATCACAACACCTCCATGAACATAGGTTTTTCGACAGAAAGACGCCACCTGAACATAGCCATTAATGGCCATACACTGTAGTTTTTCAGTGTTGCACCAATGTTCCACAACGCTAGCAATAAGAGGGCATTCCTCTTCAATTAAAAATTCCAAATTGTTCATCTTGTTTGGTAAAGATTGAACATTTACATGTAAAATTTTAAAGTTTTCTGGAACTATATTCATCGGTCGGAATTCTTCTTTCGGCTCTGGAAAAAATAATGTATGCTCGCATTGATAGGCCAATTAGCAGCATCCTTAACTTTGTCAAATTCGCCTTGCGGTATTAAAACTTTGAAGGAGGAATACGTATCAGGATAACTTGACTGAAGAGGTTCACATTTCACATAAGTGAACCTACGAGCAAGAAATCCATGAAGATCCTCAGCAGTAGTAGCTGGGTTTAGTCTGGAGACATGAAGGGCCTTGAACTTTTCAATACCCTGTATCGTACCTGATTCTGCACAGTTTCCGACAACTAAGGCTGGTCGATTTTTCCTTTTATATTTACGGGAAGGCGCAGGTTTCCATTCACTATCACCAACTGTGTCTGAGTTTCTGTTGACGAGCTTGTTATTGTGCATCGCTGTTTCAACATTCTTCAGTGCTTCATTAACCTCACTTAATGTTATCTTAGTATTGGTTTGTTGCTTATATTTAATTTGGGGAACACCCGTATTCGGCGATCTCGATGCGGAATCAGATTGAATATCAATCACTTTTGTAACGGGCACAGGATGACCAGTTGAAGTACTCGCTACGTTTGCGTAAGATACAACCGTTCCAATGCCGTCTGTGTTTATATTACGCTTATCAGGTTTGATAATTTTTTCTTTCTGAGTATGAGTCGTATTTTTATCACAACGGCTACATACTCGATTTTCATTTTCCAATTTGGAAATTTTATATTTCAACAACTGAGAATTTTCTTCCAACAGGCGATTTTTATCCTCAAGTTCGTGTATTATTTTCAATAATAAGACACGATCCGATGAGTCTCGCGTGATATGTACATCGGTTTGCAAATTGACTTCTTTCAGGAGTTTCAGGGATTCTTCATCTTCGTTCTTCATATCGAATAAAGTTGAAATCTCCATATCACAACAGTTTTTAACTTTTGAAGCACAAGTACGGTGATAAATTTTGGGGCAATTTGTGCATTTCAGCCCACTTTTAGCTATGGGATTTTTACATCCACTGCATACACGTAGTTCGACACTCATAATTCTTTAAGGGTGCAACGTTTCGAAATTGAATCGGCAATACAGCTCGATCAATCCGGGGTTTTATGCCCGGAGTCGGTGGCTGACTACTGTGAAACAATATTCGAAAACTAGGTAATTCGATAACACTTGATTGTATCACAACGATTAGAAAATCAGAGCGACACATACATACGTCTGCACGGAATGGCATATGGACGACTACTACTAATAGACGAATCCACAAAATTTAAAAGACCAGTAGTTCAAATGTACTGGCCCATAATCTCATTACAGCTCATCGCCGGTACTGTTAGAAATGTCACAAACCTTTCTGCATCCCAGGTTTTCTTCAAATAATCAACGATTATCTGTATTCAATGAAATTCATACTAAATTCAACAAAATGAAGAACGCAATTGTTGAAAAAATTCAATTTAAATACTTTTCAGATTAACTGTTTACTCCATATAGAAATAATAGACGAATCCACAAAATTTGAAAGACCAGTAGTTCAAATGTACTGGCCCATAATCTCATTACAGCTCATCACTGGTACTGTTAGAAATGTCATAAATCTTTCTGCATCCCAGGTTTTCTTCAAATAATCAACGATTATCTGTATTTAATGAAATTCATACTAAATTCAACAAAATGAAGAACGAAATTGTTGAAAAAATTCAATTTAAATGCTTTTCAGATTAACTGTTTACTCCATTTAGAAATAATATACGAATCCACAAAATTTAAAAGACCAGTAGTTCAAATGTACTGGTCCATGATCTCATTACAGCTCATCACTGGTACTGTTAGAAATGTCACATATCTTTCTGCATCCCAGGTTTTCTTCAAATAATCAACGATTATCTGTATATAATATGAAATTCATACTGAATTCAACAAAATGTAGAACGAAATTGATGAAAAAATTCAATTTAAATGCTTTTCAGATTAACTGTTTACTCCATATCGAAATAAACATGAATCAACAATGTTTTGAAGACCAGTAGTTCAAATGTACCAACCCATAATTCCATCAATCCTCATAACTGGAACTGTTAGAAATATGTCAAATCTTTCTGCATCACAGGTTTTCTTCAAATAGACAACAATTATCTTCATTAACCTTGAAATTCATACCACTTTCAACAAAACATAGAGCGAAATCAATGAAAAAATTCGATTTTTATGCTTTTCAGATTAACTGTTCACCCCATATAGAAATATAGATGATCCAACCAAAATTTCGACCAGTAGTTCAAATGTACCAACTCATAATTTCATCGATGAATCTCAGTAAACTGTTCTAAATATCCCAGTACAAGTTCCCTTCACTTACCCGTATTAACTTTGGCGGTCCCCGGTCTGATAGCCACCAGATGCGTAGAGTCCTCCTCCAAATCCTGAGTCACCTCGGCCCCCAGACTCCTGGCGATGAGGTAAGGTTTGGACTGCTCAAGTTTCTGATGCGTCGGCACCAAACCGCTGAAATAGAGCTTCTTCCCCTTCAAAACCTGACTCTTGACCAACGGTATGACTTCTTTTAAATCTGGTACCTGGCCGGACTCCATCACGTCGTACCTCTCGTAAAACTCCCTGTGGATCTGCTTCAATATGCACTCCAGGTCCAGGAGGTAGCTGTCCGGGTCTTCGATCTCTATCAGATCTTTCTCTTTGTTTTTTGTTCTCGAAGCGGAACTGTTTACGAAATTGGTGTTTTCTTGTTCTTCCTTTTCGATCTGAGAGTCTTCGGGTGTTTTGGGTTCTGAATCAGTGTTTTCTTGTTCTACCTTTTGAGCTTTTGGATCTTTGATTTTTTCAGGTTCTGAATCAGTTGGAGCTTTGGGTTTTTCTTGTTCTTCGTTTTCTATTTGGGAGTCTTCGACTTTTTTAGATTCTGTATCAGTTAAAACTTCGTTATTTTCTTTTTCTTCTTTCTTGATTTGTGTGTCTTCAATTTTTTCATCTGTTTCTTTTGTTTCAGGATTTTCTTCTTTTTCTGCTTCTTCTCCATTTGTCGTTTTCTCATAAATTTCACTCTTTCCTTTCAAATCTTCTGACAACTCATCAATGTTAACATTACTCTCTTGCATCTTTTCTTCATTTTTGTCTTCATCTTCAATTTTCTTCTCAAGTTTCCCCTCTTTATTTTCTCCCTGTTTTTCTTTTATATCACAACTATTTTTAGTTTGATCCTCCAATTTTTCCTCTAAACTGTTCGAATTAACTTTGGGGCTCATTTCAACCCCACTCTCCGTTTCATCTTTATCGGATTCTTTAATTTCATTCTCTTCGTCCATATTCTCTTTCTCATCTGGTACCACATCACCATTTCCATTAGTTTTATTGTCGAGTCCATTCAAGTAAACGTTTCCATTGTTCTTCGTATTGAGGCTGGATAAATCAACGCCTGACCTGTCGTCATTCTCCTGTTTGTCAAGACCTGGAGGAGCGTTTATGTCTCCTGTGTGTCGGAAGAAATGATAAGGTTTTACGTGTATCAAATTTGAAGCGTTTGACCAAACGTCTTCTCTATCGTCTATGATACACACCAAATTGTCTCCGCAAGGAAAAAGGGCCCTGGAAAGATTTATATCCCCTTTCAAGACATCTTAAGATATGATAACGACAAAAAATAATACAAAAAATTATTTATTATAACAAATCACTTGACGATTGAAATTATTTGAAAACTCACTTCAAGTTCGCCTTCTTGCTGGTAGGATCGAAGCATTCGTCTCTGGACAAAATCCTATTGGAAAAATATTTCTGATCCCTATCCAGGAACGTAGCTATCATATGGGCATAGTTCCTCGTCCCAAAAGTGCAAATATGCAACTCAAACAGCGGAAATATATTCTCTAGGAATTTATGAGTCCCAGGTCTCAATCTAGTGTGATACCAAGGCGAATGTGGACCATACAATTGAAAATGATACACATCTTTCAAGTTTGCTGGTACGTTATCGTTTGTTGTATGGATCAGAGTTTGATCTAAATCAACCAGAAGGACTAACTTTCTATCTCTTAATAAACGGTCGCTGTCTGCCCTACCAATGACTTGCGCTTGCTAAAAGAAAATATCTTATTACTTACCTCATCTTACGAACATTACAACCATAAATTACACTATTTCAAAATGAATATAAAAGATCCCTAAAGCTACCCAAATTCCATACAATCCACCAATTGTAATGATTTTTAAATTTCTTACTTCTTCGCTGACTTTCAGATCAGGTATTGCATGTATCATAGGGACTGATGCAACAACTTCTCCTTTTTCATTTCTGAGATCAGCTCCGCACTCAGCGCACATATCATTCATAATAGTCGGATGATTACATAGTTTTAACCAGTATAGAAGCTCCCTTAAAAGAAAATTTAAAAATTGTAAACAAAAACTTTCCCGCGCTTTTTTGAATCAACATACCCTGGCTCCGCAATGGCGCCTTCCGGCGCCACAATTTTCTTTAATATTCCAGCTTTTGGGGACTTGAATTTATGTTGAATGCCATCGTTCTCCTTCGCATTCAGATGAATAAACAGCACTTTACCGATGGAAACTGTCGAACCTTCCCGTACTTTCCATTTTAACACTTTTATAGGGTTATTTTCATCACATGAAATGCTCAACATTTCTTCAGCCATCTTGACGGAAATAAACAAATTGACGCTGATCAGATTCGAATTGTTTCAGGTTCGGATGCCTCAGAAGCAGCTCATAGTGCAATTGAATTATCGGATTATTCCTCCTGGAATTTATCATTTATTATTTAAGGTTCTTAGAAAAAATTGGAGTAGTATTTCTGAAAAATATCTATTCGCCTCTTGTGACGCGAGTTCTTTTTCTTCCCTCGAAAATGGCTCCTCTCGAAATGTAAACTGTTTAACTTTTTTATTATCATTTGATATATCGTGAATTCGATGAAATAAAGAAGCGGTGATATACCACGAAATCAATCGATTTTATATGCTTTTCCGATTAACCTCTGCCTAAAATAGAGAAAAGGGAGGCTGTGGCACTTGAGAAAACTTTCTTCATTTCTCTGATTTCAATTGATTTGTCAATATTGACATTTAATTAACCTCAATAAAACAGTAAAATATTTACTTCGTTATTATTAAAAAAATGGAAAATATAATAGATATAGACGGTTCAGAATTAGAAGGAGTAAGAAAAATGCAAGTATTTTGCTAATAAACAAAATAACGCGTTCGAATTTTTATTATAGGGTGGCCAAATCTTGAGGATAGCTCTCTCAATGAGTGTTTTAAAAAATTTACCGGTAAGGATAAATAATATTAGGGCAGGAAGATCGAAACCTGGTTTAATGGAGCAGCATTTAAAAGGTACTTTGAACCAAAAAAACAACAAAGATTATGGAGTTAATTAATCTTTGGGTAACAAATAATAATTTTGGCAGGGGTTGAATTGATAGGTAATCTATCAAACGCTGAGGTGAAAGGAGCGCACTTAGGCTCCTCTTGTGTAGAATTCTTCCCTAAAAAGTTGAACGGAGGTCGTTATCAAGCACTCATAAAAACAGCTGGTAGTATAACGTTACTACTGCAGGTACCAATATTTTCTCATTGAATCATCGGTTAAATCTAAATAGAAAATTTTAAGGTAGCTCTCCCCTGTTGCTTATTTGCTACAACAGAAACAGAACTAGAGCTACGTGGGGGCACCAACGCTGAAATGGCTCCCCAAATAGATTACACAACGGAAGTTTACAGACCTAACTTGGAAAAGTTTGGAGCTACGTTTGATTTAGATTTAATCAGAAGGGGGTATTTCCCTAAAGGTGGAGGGAAGACTCTGTTCAATATAAAGCCTGTAAACCATTTGAAACCAGTTACTCTGCTGGACCAAGGGGAAGTTTGTTCAATTTATGGATGGTCATATGTGGCTGGTTCTTTACCTTTGAGAATGGCCGAGCAGATGGCCGCTACAGCCAGTGAAAAATTGAAAAGTATTCATGATAATGTTAAAATAGAAGTTTACAAGGAGGATAGGAATATAGCCCCTGACAATGGCGCAGGTATCATGTGAGTATCTTAAATAAAACAAATTTTGAGGACAGTTTATCAATCTACTTCCAGTCTAGTTGCGGAAACGACCACAGGTTGTATATTAGGAAGTTCCGATTTAGTAAAAAGAAACGAACAAGCCAGTAATGCTGGCTCGAGAGCGGCTGAATCATTGATGAAATCAATTTCGGAAGGAGCTTGTGTTGATCAATATTGCCAAGATCAAATAATTATCTTGATGTCCTTAGCAGATGGTACATCAAGGGTCAGAACTGGAGAGGTCACAATGCATACGAAAACTGCAATTCATGTGATCGAGAAATTTGTCAAAACGGTAAATATTTTATTGGGTTTTCTTTGCAATTCACAACCAAATTTATGTATAATTTTTTTTTCAGTGTGAATTCAGTATTGTTCCAGATGGAAAGTCCAATATAATTGAATGTGTGAAATAGGTCACGATTTAAAATACAAAATATGTTGTTTTTTAAATGATTGATGATAATGACTGAATAAAGAATAATCTGAGCAAAAACGTTCCTATTTTAAATTCCCTGCAGATATGGAAATACTTTTATTATTTTCTAAAGTATGTAATTATCCTTATTTATTTCTTATAAAAAATTTTCTCCTTCAAGCATTCAAAAAAAGAAAAACTTTCTATGGTCTAAGGTTAATACCTTATCCACAATTTTCTGAATAATCTTTACTGATCAATTTTAAGTCTCCGTCTTTTAATAACTTAATTTTTTCGTTCTTGTCATGTTATTTAAACATCTTTTTGGGTGTGATTATCTTCAGATTCCACAAGACTAGAACAGTTGCAAAAAGGACCTGAGAAGGTTGTAGTTCTGTGGTTTTAGACTACGTACTTCATTTTCTATGTCTCTGTTTTCTATGACATTTTTTTTGAATAACATGAATCAGAAATGAAGAAATTTATGGCCAAAAGGTCAACATTTTCGGTCGCATATTTTAGAAAATATTGAAAACAGAATATTTATTCGATTTTTGATTGTATTTTCCAAATAATATCCGAATTAATTGCGATTTGAACCAGAACATGTCTCTGATTCAAAAATTACTTTTACCTATTCGCTATATGAATTTCCATAAGGTAGAGACCGATTCGAATATGCAAAATGATTTCGAATAATAGAAATAGATATTGGTGTAGCAATGAAGTGATAATTTCTGTCATTAATATTTTATCCACGTTGTTAATAAAGAAGGAATGTTAACGGTGGTTTCACCAAGATTTCGTTGCTTTTATCAAATGGGCCGCCAATTACATACTTAAAAAAAATACATCGCCCCAATTTATTTCTGTTCCCATTTAATGATTCCATCGATAAAATTCCCTAAATTTAAATACTAACAGAAACAATCTGTCTCTGATGCTAATTAGGAAATTGAGGTAGGTTCATGAATTCCGTGTTTCTAGGTCACGCCCTTGATTTACTGAAAGTTCGAAATTTATCAAGACCACGTTGACTTGACATTTCGAGACACCTTTCAGGTTTCTTCCTAACCTAACCTAAAAACTGTTTTTTCATTTTCTCCTAATTATGTAATTTTACAATCACACGAATCGAAAATGTATGCTTGTTGAGAAAATAATAAAATTTCCATTAAAGTTTTTATCGATATGGCCCTCGTTTGTACACCAACGTCTACTAGCTGTCTCACATCGTTGATTTTAATTAACGGAATAACTTGGAATACCGGTATCTTTGAATCTGTTCCTTTAACTATCCAAACTGCTACCAAATACTCATGATGCTACATTCCTAAATAGTACTCATTAAAGATCACCTAGACACATAAGATTGGTATCAATATTCAAGTATCCAAATACCTACCGATTGGAAAAAAATACAAAAAATGACGGCGCGGTCTGTAGGAAAATGTGTTATTTCGAAAGCGTTTGGACTGTTTGGAGCATTCAGTTCGAATCTGAATGTAAGTAGGGTCAGTTCTGACAAACTCCGTCAAGTGCCACAACGTTTCTTTACCATGGACAGAGAGTTCAGAGACATGGATCGGAAACTCTTAATGAAGACAGTAACTGCGACTAGCCCTGATCAAAAATGGTAATGTAACTAAACATCAAGCGATTTGAAAAAAATAGTGATCCCGATTTTGCAGTCCTTTTTCCTCAGACTCATCATCAGAGTCTGATGTTCCCGAAGAAGCGCCGATGAAAATTAAGTTAGTGACTGAAGAAGAGGCAGAGGAATTTGAATATTTATTTCCCATTCTCGCATCTGATGTTGTCGAAATGGTATCGAAAGATGCATTCAATTCTTGGTTGGAAGTCAAAGACAGATTTACTATGTGCATGTTACACACTGTACCTAATGGAAAGAAAAACAGAGGGTTGGCTGTGGTTGCTTCCTATAAAATCTTGGAAAAACCAGAGAATTTAACAAAACACAATGTTAAATTGGCGAATATTCTTGGATGGACGGTTGAAATTGTAAGCAAAAAATTTCTGGATGTAGCTGCATAATTCAATAACTCATTTTCTTCAAAATCCTTGAACCTAACCTCATTTTCCTAAGTTTTTTTTTTTATTTTCTATGCATTAAGGCAAAGAGTAGCATAAATATTTACATTAATTTGCATTCCTGACTTCTGAGTTTGTAGTGAATTTATTCTGAGCCTGTTCTGCATAAAATACACATCACCGTTCATTCCATTCATTCTATTTCCGGTATTGAAACTGAAAGAAGTCTGCTGAATATTTAAAACGACAATGAGACGCAAGAGTTTAAATTTAGAATAGCGTTTTGTTAACAGAAGATATTCTTCGGGGATTCAATGAAATATGTAAATTTAAAGTTGTACAGGTCAAATAAAATCGTTGTGAAATTATGATAAGTTAATATAACTCCGTTTTTTATTGTTTTTTTTTGCTACATCGAAATATTGGTACCGAATACCGATTATCTTTAGTATGAAATAAAAAATAATGATTGGTACATTCTGAGAGCAGCAATCATGTCATAAAACATGGTTCATATATAGATAGATGTCATTATTTTTATTTTCAACCTTATAAATGCGAAAAAATACACAAAATTGATTTTAAAAATCGAATTTGTTTGAAATATGTATTCGTCATCGAGACATGTATTTTCATTATTTCGAAGATGCAGGTTGTTTGATCGATTTGAAGATTTTTTAATATCGACCCATAAAATCTAGCAAACTTTATAAATTCGAATTTGTTTGAAATATGATGTGTTCGTTATTGAGACATGTATCTTTATTGTTTCAAATATTGCAGGTTGCTTGATCGATTTTGATCATTTTCTTATAACTATTTGTTGTACATGCTTCTCATTCGGAGTTCAAATGAGAAATTCAGAAATTGAAATGAGAAAAATTCAGGTCCGTATCAAGCAGTTGTGATCTTGAATTTTATTTAGAATTTTTCGAAAAGCGAATTTCTAACATCTCTCATTATTTTACAGTTGCAAGCCTTCTTCCTGGTCATGGACGACATTACAGACGGCTCAGAGCTGAGAAGGGGCAAACCCTGCTGGTACAAAAAGCCAAATATAGGGATGGGCGCAATAAACGACGGTCTCCTTCTGGAGAACTCGGTGTACATGTTGTTGCAAAAATATTTCAAACTCCATCCTTCCTACATCTATCTGATGGAGTCTTTCCTTGAAGCTACCAGGAAGACCACCCTCGGGCAGATACTGGACTGCAACACAGTGCCAGTGGCACTGATTCGAATGGAAAGGATGAAGCAGATAGCTTATTTTAAGACAGCCTATTATTCATTCTATCTCCCCGTGTCTTTAGCTTTGTATCTGGCTGGTTATAAAGACCCCGCAATTCATAATCAAGTCAAGACGGTGCTTCTGGAAATGGGTTTATACTTCCAAGTTCAGGTAATTCCACACAGACGTCCATAGTTTAGTACATTTTCAACCAGTTATTAATTTCAGGACGACTACTTGGATTGCTATGGCGATCCAAAAGTAACAGGAAAGATCGGTACAGACATAGAAACTGGAAAATGCACTTGGCTGGCGGCGATGGCCATGGAAATAGGTACCCCACAACAAAAAGCGACAATGAAGAAGCACTACGGTAAGAATGTACCGGAAAGTGTGCAGAAAATCAAAGACATGTATAACAAGTTGGATATGCCCAAACTTTACGGTGACTTTGAGACTACTAGTCATTTCGGTCTGAAGACGATGATTGAGGAAATGCCAAAGGGTGGGACGCAGGATTTGATGCATAAGCTTCTTGCTGTGATCTATAAAAGGAACGCTTGAATGTCAGGTCGCAACTTTAATCGATGATTATGTTCAGTTCTTCAAAAATGGTTCTCTAAAAATTCCAGCCTCCTTTGGATTATCTTAAAAAATTTCAATTTATTGCCTGCATTGTGGTTCTTTGTGAAATATATGTGGGGATTTTTTTAGATTTTCAAAATTGATTTGAGCGAAGATTCACAACTGCTGAAGTTCAAATTTAAAACATTGGTAGCTACTTTGAGTAGTAGAAAACAGTCAATATCGAATTAAAATCTGTATGAATGTTTGCTTTGTATGGATGGGCATTATCAGTTGAGTAATTTTACTAATTTAATGGTGAATGTGTTATCTTTGTGAAAGTATTACCTAGATTTTTATATTTCTATATAATATTAAAGTTTTGTATTTTCAGTGTAAATTGTTGATGAGTTTAATAAATATGTTTTGAATTAACAAATTCGTTTATTTTCAATTGATTTCGTAATCGTTTGTAATTTGACCAATAAAATCTGTGCAGTAGATACATATTACAGTAGACAACTTGTCTGTCCCATTGAAAAGGAATCTTTTCTCTATGGTCTGTCCGCATAGAGGAAATCGTATCCACAAATCACAGAACATATTCAAAATGATCATAGAATTTGATTAAAATGGCATAGAAATTCATGCTTTTCCGCATCGTTTATTTGATGTTCTGTGATCGTGATCATTATGTCAAATTCAAGTGTGAGGTCGACAGGAAAATGCTGTAATCAACTCTTAAATTAAATAGGCGAATAACGATCTCAAATATCAATGATGCATTAAGCACTCTCATAAATAAACTGCTTGGTTAAACAATTTAGAACGTCCTGATGAAACGATAATTTATTTCAGTATGCGATTCTGATACTCGAAAATATTCTCTTTAAACAATGTCGAAATGAAACTTCGACTGAAATTTCGTATTTAGATGGGGAATGCAGTATGTAAGCTACGTAAAAATTGTGTAACCAGAATCATAGAAAATTCTAGGGAAAATCGAGAAAATTCCCAAAATTTCTGTAACCACAGATCATTTACGATTTAATTGACAGGTGTTGTCAATTTTATTGAAAGATGTCAAAAATTTTTCTTCCAAATTGTCACATTTCATCGCAATATCTAAGAGCTTCAAAAAAAAAAACAGTACATTTCCAAAGAATCTTTGGAACGCCAAAAAGAGTTCGAAAATGTCCTAAAAATTTGGAAAAGACAGAATTAGGTTGAAAAGTGAAAAAACAAAACAAAAATAAATATAAATTTTTACTTATCGAAATAAATTTTGTCGATTTCAATGCGAAATATAATTCAGAATTTGGACGTCAAGATAACATTAACAGAAAATTCTTCGAGTCTTGACTTTGCACTTTGCGGTACTGTGGCTACGTCCCAGGTATTCGAGTATCTCCAATCATGCACACTTAATCATAATTTCAACGCTGAAAGAAAGAAAGCCGGGAATAAGTAATCATAATATTATTTATTAATATTTTACAGTTAATTTACAAATAAAATGAAAACGTGTATAGATATTCAACTTTAACTCCTTCTCAATTTAATACTTATCCGATGCCAAGATGGAACGGCCACACTCAAGTATGGTCGTTTCATCTCGGCCACTTTTCTTACACCTAACGAATCAACGCATATCATTTATACACTTTTCATTTATTTATATTGGGCAGAGTCATGGGAATTATCAGCCTTTTCATCCGTATATGTGGCTGCTGAAATTTGACGATGGCCTACTTTCGAGTTTGTTGTATTCTAGATGGAATTCCTTCGCCACCTTCCGCCAGTTCTGCGCGTCGAAGAAGTAGTACGTGCCTCGTTCGTACGTCGAAGTTTTTTCTATCAAGACCATACCGGGGACCTGAGTGATCCACACCTTCTCTTCTATGTGGTACCTCCACTCTCTCGAGTATCTGAAAGGGAAAACTCAAGTCTAAAACGTTTATTGTTTATAACAGATTACTGATCAATTGCGCCCTATTTAGAATATCTTCATTTCATTCTTCAACATATTTTCCATCATAAACAGTTGACGGAACCTGTACAGGGGGTTCTAAAGGGTTTCAACCCACAAAACATTAAATGTCAATAAAAATTTCTAGTGACTTCAGCAACAATTTGGAATAATTTCATGTCACTCCTCATTATATTTTCATCATAATCAACTGCCATAATTCAGTGACAGTCAATACAGAGCGTTATAATAGGATCGAAAACCCAAAATTAGAGGGATTTGACTCTAAAAACATTAATTGTTAATAAAAATTTCTGGAGACTTATGCAACAATTGGGAATAATTTCATACCACTCTTCGTCATGTTTTCCTTCATAATCAACTGCCAAAATTCAGTGCCAGTCACTACAGGGTGTTCTAATGGGATCCAAAGCTTAAAATTAGAGGGATTCATTTGCCTTTCAAAACGTTAAATGTTGATAAAAAATTTCTGGTGACTTTTGCAACAATTGAGAATAATTTCATTTCATTCTTCGCCACATTTTCCTTCACAAACAACTGTCAAAATTCAGTGGCAGTCAATACAGTGCGTTCTATAGTGATCAAAATTACAAAATTAGAGATTTGACTCCCAAAATATTAAATGTTGATAAAAATTTCTGGTGACTTCTGCAGCAATTGGGAATAATTTCATTTCATTCTTAGTCATATTTTCCTTTATAAACAACTCCCAAAATTTAATGGCAGTCAATACAGGGCGTTGTAATAGGATCGAAACCTCAAAATTAGAGGAATTGGACTCTCAATACATTAAATGTTAATAAAAATTTCTGGTGACTTTTGCAACAATTGGAAATAATTTAATTTCATTCTTTGTCATATTTTCATTCATAAACAACTCCCAAAATTTAGTGGCAGTCAATACAGGGCGTTCTAATGGTATCGAAAGCTCAAAATTAGAGGAATTTGACTCTCAATACATTAAATGTTAATAAAAATTTCTGGTGACTTTTGCAACAATTGGAAATAATTTTATTTCATTTTTTGTTATATTTTCTTTCAAAAATAACTGCCCAAATTCAGTGGCAGTCAATACAGGGCGTTCTAATTCGATCGAAAGTTCAAAATTAGAGGAATTTGACTCTCAATACATTAAATGTTAATAAAAATTTCTGGTGACTTTTGCAACAATTGGAAATAATTTTATTTCATTCTTCGTCATATTTTCTTTCATAAATAACTGCCCAAATTCAGTGGCAGTCAATACAGGGCGTTCTAATGAAATCGAAAGCTCAAAATTAGAATTTGACTCTCAATACATTAAATGTTAATAAAAATTTCTGGTAACTTTTGCAACAATTGGAAATAATTTTATTTCAATCTTCGTCATAGTTTCTTTCATAAATAACTGCCCAAATTCAGTGGCAGTCAATACACTGCGTTCTAAAGGAATCGAAAGCACAAGATTAGAGGAATTTGACTCTCAATACATTAAATGTTAATAAAAATTTCTGGTGACTTTTGCAACAATTGGAAATAATTTTATTTCATTTTTTGTCATATTTTCATTCACAAACAACTTCCAAAATTTAGTGGCAGTCAATACAGGGCGTTGTAATAGGATCGAGAGCTCAAAATTAGAGGAATTTGACTCTCAATACATTAAATGTTAATAAAAATTTCTGGTGACTTTTGCAACAATTGAAAATAATTTTATTTCATTCTTTGTCATATTTTCATTTATAAACAACTTCCAAAATTCAGTGGCAGTCAATACAGAGCAGTATAATATGATCGAAAGCTCAAAATTAGAGGAATTTGACTCTCAACACATTAAATGTTAATAAAAATTTCTGGTGACTTTCGCAACAATTGGAAACAATTTTATTTCATTCTTTGTTATATTTTCTTTCATAAACTGACAAAATTCAGTTGCAGTAATACAGGGAGTTATAATAGGCTTGAAAGGTAAAATTAGACAGATTTAACTCTCGAAACATTAAATGTTAATGAAAATTCCTGGTGACTTTTGCAAGAATTGGGAATCATTTTATTTCATTCTTCCTCATATTTTCCTTCATAATCAACTGTCAATTTTCACTCGCAGTCAATACAGGGCGTTATAATAGGATCGGAAGCTCAAAATTAGAGGGATTCAACTCTCAAAACGTTAAATATCAATACAAATTTCTGGTGACTTTTGCAAGAATTGGAAATAATTTAATTTCATTCTCGGTCAATATTTCCTTCATGAACAACTGCCAAAATTCAGTTGCAGACAATACAGGGCGTTATAATAGGATCGGAAGCTCAAAATTAGAGGGATTCAACTGTCAAAACGTTAAATATCAATAAAAATTTCTGGTGACCTTTGCAAGAATTGGAAAAAATTTCATTTCATTCTCGGTCAATATTTCCTTCATGAACAACTGCCAAAATTCAGTTGCAGTCAATACAGGGCGTTATAATAGGATCGGAAGCTCAAAATTAGAGGGATTCAACTCTCAAAACGTTAAATATCAATAAAAATTTCTGGTGACTTTTGCAAGAATTGGAAATAATTTCATTTCATTCTCAGTCAATATTTCCTTCATAAATAACTGCCAAAATTCAGTTGCAGACAATACATGGCGTTCTAATGGGATCAATAGCTCAAAATTTGTAAAGTTTCAAAAACCTTCGGTGCCTACCGTTCTTTTTGTTTTCTTCTTTCTTTCTTTTTCTTATTAAGTTTTAATACTTACAATTCACTAGCTGCCATCATCTGAAGTACTTCTCCCACATTGTTGTAAAATATGAAAAAGAGCAAGTCGTCTTTATAGCGGCTTAATTTCATTGACGCCAATTTATCTCTGAAAATAACACAGTTATCATGAAAAAGTAGTATTTAAAACTTGCTGTACAACTTTTTTTTTATAATATATAAATAATTATTGGGGTTTTCATCAATTTGATTCAGTTTTCAAGAAAAATGAGCAAGTAAAAAAACAATAAATTTTTTCATCGAGTTTGAAACACTCTGTAGAGTTGGTGAGTAACCCAAATTTATTTAAATATGCTTCAGAATAAAGTCAATTTCATTTCAAACATTCTGTTTTTTCATTCGTCCTAATATCCCATGTGGTTTAGGAGATTTATACACATTTTCACAAAAAAAGATTTAAATTGAACGATAGAAAAAAGGTTTTCATCCACTGAATTAGTAGCAGGATTTTGTTGATTAATATTATCCTACCTGATCGCGTGGTTGATGATGTACTCGGGAGGAACGTTGAAATCGATGTCTTGAGGTCGACATGGGTATTCGGCCCAGGGGCCTCCGAAACTGGGATAAAGGTTTTCAGGCGAGTTGAGATTCAGTCCTAACGCCGTCAAATCCTGCCCCAGCGCCAACGACACCAGATCCGGATCGGTTTCCGCCGCCCTGATGAACGTCAGTAGGCCCACAATGCCGAACTGATCGTTCACCATACTGGCAGGAATGTTCGTCACCCTTCCATCGGGATATGTTTGGATACCTGCCAGGATAATCGATTACTCAAAAAACCACCGTTGTTTCACTTGAAAACACAGAGATCACTGAACTGCCCTACCTGTCTTCGAACTGCACTTGTCGTTCTCCCTCGTACTGGATCCGTCTCCTCCACCCCCGTTGTTCTGCTTGTCTACAGCCGTGCTGCCACCCGGCGAGGCCCCCTCTCGGTTCTGCGTGCCTGGTAGTGCTGGGAAATCTTCCGATGACATGGTGAACTCACTCGACTCGGAAGTTGGTTGTTTCACCATACCTACGTAGGGTTTAGCCCCGGGCATGGGACTTGGTTGGGGTACGTTGTCTCCTGAACTCCTGTTGGTCAATGAGGGAAACTCGCTTAAATCTAACAGGGACGGGGTATTTGCATCACCAGAGCCAAACACTGCGTTAAAAGAATTATAACCTCCTAAAGCATTGACATTGCCCATTTGGCCAGCGGACCTGGAAAATAGGGAATCTGTTGAGCTTGTCATGAGAATTAGATCTAATTTTTATGGGGAAATGCCAGTTTGAAGGGAGATGTCACTTGCTGATTTTGATTTGAAAGAAAAGTGAATCCATCACATCAAACTTCAAACACTGATATAAAACATTTTAAAGTCTGAAACCATTATCATATAAACTGAGCAACTTATCAATCTAAAGAATCTTTATGAGATATCCTTCCAATTCAAGGAATTCCTTATACAAATACTAAATTAACGTACAGTAAATGCTAGACTACTGAGTCAGATGGTGAAATACTCTTTCTAATTTATGAATTAACAGTGTGAATATTTACCCCATAGCTGGGATCCCTCTTCGATCAGATAGGGCCCTCTGGCCAAAGACGGGAGTTACATGCCCAGACATAGAACTATTTCCAATACCAACACTAGCTGGTCGACCGAGGCTGTTGCCTCCAATGTTCCTTGTGAAATTCAAATTCGCCATAGCTATCTATCAACACTAGGGTGGCAATTTTTCATCACGAAACAAGGAATGAGCTATTGTGAAAGTCTGTGTTTTTTTTCTCTCAACACTACGTGAATATTCTACGATAGAAAAATACAAAACATTATATACAAGACTGTGTAAATGCCTATCTATTGGAGTAGAAGTAAATCGAGTCCACTGGTATGGTTATCCTTTTTGTTAAAACACAAATCTCGGATAGAAAAAACTATCTACTGTAAGTTAAATAAACGAAGTTTTTGGAAAGTGAAGATGTTATTGTCCAACTTTTCTCCGCCATTACTAGAATTACGGTTTCGTGACCTGTCAGATGTCATAATAAACGACAGGTCGATCTGTAAAGCGGCTATAAAAACTAAAGCTTCGTCCGCTTGCCGACAGGTTGCACTAGCTCAATCACGCCAATAATTATAACAATATCCCAGAGATGTCACTACATATTTCTGAATTTAAAACATGGGCGTATCCATGATAGGGCAAGGTGGGTCGTGACCTCACGAATTGGTTCACCCTATACATGCAAAAAGTGTTTGTATCAAAGATTATTCGAAGAAGTAACGGGACTCATTTTGTGTAGGAAAGCTTCCATGGACTAAAAGTCTTTTATTAGAGACATCTTCAGATGGGATCTTTGAGAGCAAATCTGCATATTGATTCAGGATAGATTTTTCAATAAAAATCCAACTAATTTAGAGCATTTTTTATTATATGTCATGCGTCAAGTTAAACAATATCC
This sequence comes from Adalia decempunctata, assembly GCA_951802165.1. Classification (NCBI taxonomy): domain Eukaryota; kingdom Metazoa; phylum Arthropoda; class Insecta; order Coleoptera; family Coccinellidae; genus Adalia; species Adalia decempunctata. The sequence continues at coordinate 1,541,125 of OX637705.1, forward strand.
GCTACATCTACAGATAATACAATAATGGAATAGAATACACAATTTCGAATAAATACAATACACAATAACATTGAATTGAATAGTCATCAATGGTAACAGAAAGAAATCTCAACAGGAAAGTCACTTCTGAAAGAATCTCCAATTTAGTAAGCTTGCTTCTTCATTGGTTCCTACTTCATTTTTTTGTGTTTTTACAGTTTTTCATTTTTTTTTTCTAGTTTTCGGAAGCGTGGAAAGTTCCCGGTTTAGTCAGCTTCTTCACGGCTCATCCTGAACCTAGCAAAGTCCTCGAAGATGATATTATCGTCATCATCGTTTGTGTAGCTGTTTTCGTATCTGGATTTCTCGATGGATCTCGCCTTTTTCAGCGCTCTCGCCTTGTCTTTTTCGATGCTTCCAGGGGCTGGGTTCAGAAGTTTGAACGGCACGTCGGTCACCAGCTCTCCTCCAAGAGTGCCACAGTTGAGTTTCACCCTCAAAGAGTAAGAAATGACGATACCAATTGCGTCGATAGGGCATTTTCCTTCAGGTACCAGAGTGGAGCTTGCAAGATTGACATCGTCGTCTTTGAGACGACCGTCTAAGGCTATGCCTCGTCTGTCTTTGTTGCTGGAGGCTAGAGGCACCAAATAGACGACTTTGGTGAAGCTGGCACCAGGCGTGATTGGGCAACCTTCTCTAGTTTCCAAACTGGCGACGTATTTCGAGAATTGGGCATTCACCATTGTTACTTCGCAGTGTTGGACCACGTAGACCTTGATGTTCCTCACCTGCTTCCTGGAATTGTTGGAAATCATGATGTTAGCCCCGATTTTCTCGCCGTGGTAGTAGAGGTCCTTGTCCAAGGTCACTTCCAGGTTGATTTTTCCACTGGAGAAGGTGAAACCTTTGGAGACCAGAGAGCTGGGAAGGCGGGTGTTCTCGCGATTGAAAGGCGCATATTGTAGCTTTTTGATGGCGAGAGTTACGGTGCTCCTTTTGTGTCCTTTGTCCTCCTCGTTGGAGCCTACGTAAACCTGTAACATTCCAAGTTTGTTAATCCTAGGAACATTATGAAAAAGAGAAAAGGGGCAACCCTGCTCTGAAGAGCTGAGGGTAGAATTACGTTAAAGGGGGTTTTATAATCATATTTTTGGCTTGTGATGTGATCGTCTAGATTGGTAGAACTCTATGTTATGTCGTAGTAATTCAGATTCGTAATAGCTCAGATTAGTGAAATATAGGATGGGAAATAATGAGGTAAAATTGATAAATAAAACACTATATTGGACATAAAGGTGGAACAAGAGCCCTTTATTCGTCCAGCGCCATAGTTCGGGGAACCATAGCCTATGAAGGAAAAACGAACGAGAATCAATTGAAACTCAAAGCAAAAAACCTTCTAGCATTACAGATGATATGTTTACATTCCATAGAACAATTATTAATAGGACGAGCACTGGTGATATGTACAATATGGAGCTTCCTATACTCCGGTAAGGTTATTACTGGCACAATTGTGATAAAAAGTAGAATCCAATACATCCAAAGGTTATAGGCATATAGAGTGTGTCACTTTATTGTTGCGCAGAGCTTTTAAAGTTCCATGTGTAAGAATCCTTCCTTCCAAGTGTGTGTGTGTGTGTGATTTTATTCGCGTTGGTTTGGAAGTGGACAATAAACTCTTTAGATTTCCTGTTGACTGATGAACGGTGGACCCGGGACGAAGCAATCCGGCCTAGGATACTTGCCCGGCTCACCAAGGCCAATGACCAAGGCTTGTTTTACTGAGGACGTTCGTCTAAAGAACTCTCAGAGGCAAGTCTCCTCCACGATGCTAGGGAGGATGTTTTCCTTAGGCACAGGCGATATAAACAGTTTACCTTAGACCTCCAAACCATGTTTCCCCTGTACGTGAAATATTATACTAAAAGCAACAACTCCAATGCGTATACCATAATGTCGAGTGAATAGTTAAATGTGCAGTAGGCCTTACAAACAGTATAAGAATATTCCAAATGGGTTGGTAGCAGAACAGAGTTCCACAATATTCAATAGAAATGCAATAATGAGATACAATAAGCTTACATGAGATTAGATCCTGTGAAATGAAACAGAGTACATACCAGATAACAAGGAAGCGTCTTTAAAATATACTAAAATGGCGGATTCCTAGAAGAGGAACTCCATTTCAAAGGAACACTATTGTGAACCAGAATATGAAAGTGAAAACAGACCGCCGCCGAGTGAAAGTGAAGTAAAAGAGCCCCTTCCATTCGTTGTCGTTTCGGAGGTTAGTTTTACTTCCACAGAATCGTATTTCTTAGATGGTCACAGAAGAACAAGTTTACTTCATGGTGGATCTTCGATATGATTAAAATCTCCTATTTATAAAGATGCGAACAATAGACGTTGCAAAGTTGGAAGCCATGGAGTCTGGCAACGGTGCATTTTATTTGCAGGGTAGGAAATTCAGATATGTTACAAACCTTGACGTAGTACTCGACACCAAGGGGTTTTCCACCGTCGTCTTCACCAGGTTGAAGGATGACGGAGCAAGGGGACATGTCTGGGAATCTAAAGATGAACGGGATGGCGTTCGGTCCCATCTTCTTCAGCAGCTTCTCCTGGATAGGGGTAGAACTCTCCTTTTCTGCAGTCTTCTTGGCCGGTACTAACTGTTCGGAGGCAACCACCATCTCCTTGCTGAACTTGAGGCCCATGACCTCATCCTCCTCACGGCCATACCTGTATACAGTGATGACCTGCCCGTAGACCCTCCTGCCTTGCAGATACCCATCCTCGACGACTACCACGCCATCTATGGGATCGGTGTGGCCCAGATGGTCGATGAAGTCGCGCTTGCCAAGATAGACGGTGAGTTTACCATTAGGTGCAGTTTTTTTGAAGACTTTGACGGCAACAACCATTGGATTTTAAGATGTACGGGATGTACGTACTTTCACGTTTCGAGCAGTAGAGGCGGTTAGATTGAATCTTCTACCAGAAGTGGGTTTGTAGGTGGCTGCGCTCGCGTTTTAAAGCGTCGTGCATGGCTTCCCGCGCATAATTCTTAATCTTTTAATGAGATTAGGGGGGCGTAAAGGGATTTGTTCCTAAGGATTCTTGAATGTCTTCGGTTGTTCCTTGAGAAACGGAATTTGTTTTTGCGCGCTCTTTCTACTACGAAAGAGGGTTATATAATTTCGTCACGCCTGGAAACTTGAAATTTCAGGGTAGTTTTTCGAAAGTCGCGGTCGAGTTCGTTAATGCGCAAATTTAACCAAGAGTTTCGTTAATATACCGTTTGAAATTTAGTTTTCCTGATAATTTCAAAACTGCAGATTCGATTGAGATGAAAATTTGCATTTAGATAGAGAATTACTTATTTATGGCACATGCGGAATTTTGTTCAGATCGCATTACCAGAACCATATTAAATTCTAGAAAGTTATCGAAAAAAACTCCAATATTTCGGTAGCAGACGAAACTGGATCATAGAAGATTTCTTTGACAGTTGTCAGAAAATTCTCTCATTTAAAATTTGCATTGTTTTTCTCTAGTGTTTCGTTTAGAATCAATATGCCTGCTCAAAACATTAGAAATGATGTTTCCCAAATTCGGAAGGAGTATCCTAATTATCAGAAAATTCTGAAATAATTGAGACGCAAAGAAAGGGATTCTTTGCGAATAGTGATACGACTACCTAGGAGCATAGAATAACTGGAGGGAAGGCTTCATACGCTCGACAGATCATTTTGAACTGCGGAGGTTAGAGTTTCGTGTGACGCCCGATAGATAACGCTGAGATCCTTTATTCAGTAACATGTCAGATATTTTGTTCTATGGCGCTACAATTGCAAAGAATATAATGTGGCTGTCATTGTTATTGATACATTTATGCTTCTTTTTAATTGAAAATGGCCATAAATCATAACATAGATAATATTGATGACATAAAATCGCTTTATTCCAATCAACTTTTTATGCGCAATTTTATGGGAAGTCTGTGATCGGTAATAAATTTGTCAAAACAATATCCTTATCGGAAAAAGCGAACATTCAGGTAAGTATTATTATTATTATACGGGAAGACAGAGGTTTTATCTGTTCTCGTGTATTATACGCAGAATTGTATGGTACCCCGTTTACATTCCCTCTGCTAACACTTAGATTCGGAGCGGGAAACAGATTTTTCTTCCTATATTCAATCTGATCTTTGTAGCCATTTCTTTACACGTGCTATATGCATTATATTGTCGGATTTACGAAAAAAAGTATGTATTGCTTTCTTTCAAAAGAATATATATTATGATATAGTAATAAATGGGACCTAATAAGTAATAACAACGAATAACCATTAAAGATAATTTTATTAAGGATAGCCATGTTGTAGGAAGAAACGACGTTGTCGCCATCTTGACCTTGTGGCGAACTGACAAGTTCGGACGTTTTTGGCAGTTCATTTTCGTAGGGGAGCCTTCTCTCCAGTTATTCTATGCTCCTAGCGACTACTAACTTGGATTGTATTATTTGGCCTAGTTTTAGAATTATCCGCGATATTTTACGTTCGTGGCGCTATTTTTTGTGTGGAATAGGTTATGTTGTGTTTTTGGAAAGATGACATATGTTATATTATAGTTCTGTGGTCCTACCTCGATGGTTTTGGACCATAGAATATACAATATAAGTTCTATGACAATTTTTTTATCGACAAGAAAGCTAGGAGCATAGAATAATAAAATAAATAAATAAAATCACTGCCAACACCAGGTTTTCTATGCTTCTATGAAATGAAAATGATCTCATTTTATAGGAATCAATTCTACGAGCGTGCCCAAATTAGTTCTCATGCAATTTCGGGCACAAAGTTACACATTTCTGCTCTGAGTGAGAAAAAGTAAAACTGCACAAAAATATCATTGATGTTTCGACTTACCTTACCTGGAATTTTTGTTCACTTTTTTGTATTACGAGAGAAAATATAGAGAATTGATCTTAATTTTTATTAGAACTCATGAATTTTCCATTTTTTTTATGGGATCAGATTGAAAGTGTCCCAATATGATTTGATTTTGTATTAGATCCACTTTTCAGATATAATTGCAGATTTTTCATCATTTGTTGAAAGTTAAATGGAAAGAATTCAAACTGGGGTGAAATAAAACACGAAATTATTCAATAAGCTCATTTAATCATATTTGTGGAAGCAGTACATTATGAAAAGATCCATTCAGCTCGAAAAGTTTCGAATATGGCATTTTGTGAGATGGCAACATTTATTTATAATAATTTCTCCAGCGAATGCGAATAAACAGACGAGATTCTAAAATATCTGTATAATAGGTATGTATAGTAGAAGGCAATCGTCAAGTGTGAAGGTTCTTGATAGAAAAAGCACAATTCAAAGCAACTATCTGGATTTTCAAAAATAAAATGGTCATTTACAAACAAAGTACCTTAAAAGGGATAATTTATCACCGATTTCATTTGGTCCAGTAAGAAATTCTTCGGTTGATGTGATATGTGAACCTAACCTTTAAATTTCTACAATTGTGATAATTTGAGAACGGCCACTTTTAGTACTAATTGTGCTTAAGTCGATCCGGTCGCCCCGAGTCGTCGTAACTCAACATTTCTCTCTCTGAACCAGCCATCGAGAATTTTAAAAATCTCAACTCGAGTAAACCATTCAAGACCTCGGAACGACCAGAAACACTATCGAACTGGTTCGATAGTAGATTGTGCTTGAATTTCTTCACCTCACAGCTCCTATGATACAGGGCGATATAACTATGGAAGGTCTATAGTGTAAACTATTTAAAAACGCAGGAAAATATATTATTCCGCACATGGGAATTATCGACATAGGCTTGATCATCAGTTCAAACAAGGAGGCAGTCTTTCAATTTCAAAAATCTACCGTTTTTAATAATCTCAAGGAAAATTGTGACTAGTTTCTCGAGAGGGATGGTCCATCGATCACACTCTTCAAATTTCTGGAGAGATTGATGGACGATCCCTAAACTACTTCAATTTGATAAAATGGGTTCAATATGAATTGTGCTATCGATCGAAGGAAAAAAGTAGATCATTACAACTAACACCCAAATTTACACATAAAACCAGAGAACTACTTCTTCGGGAACAGTTAACAGACAAGCCCCTAGTTAAGACAACCATCTATCTATTAAACTAACATTTATTCACTGAAGAATTCATCAGACCCTGGAATTTTCTAATACTTCAAACGAATACACTCTACGATAAACCAACAAAATTCTTCAAAGACATTTAACTTCATCAAGTTTAATATCAGTGTTTGATCTCTCGACTGTTCTAAACTCCTTATAAAACCAATTTTACCCTGTAATTTCCAAAAAAAGTCCTCTCTCGAGTGTATTCAAAATATATCTTACTCTATTAAGGTTTCTAAATCTAAGGTACGAGCCTGACAAATTCTTCCGGAAATATAATATTCTTCTTAAAAATTAAGTCTGTTATTGGTTACTTCACCTTAACCTCCGTTATGTGATATGAGTTACAAACTTTCCAAATTTCGGTGATTTTCGAGAAAACAACGTCATCTACAGCAGGGGTTGGTCTAGGTAGGGGGCTGTGCTTAGCATACCTAACCTCAATCAACTGACAGATATGTGAAGGTTTCACTGGGACCTCAACATCTACACTCACCCAGAAATAAATCAGTTTGGGAACTTTTTTAATCATTTTCCTCAAATTGTAGATCACTCTGTAGAGTTATTTAGGGATCTGAACCCACTCAAATATGCTTTAGTACAAAGTCTGTTCAATATTCAACATTTTCCTTTTTCTTTCGTTATAATATCTTCGTTGATTCAGGAAATATAAGATGATGTATCTTGAAAAGAGAATAAAAAAAGTAATTTTTTTTTTCATTTTGAAACGCCCGGTAGACTTCTTTAGGGATCTGAATCCATTCAAATATGCTTTAACACAAAGTCCGTCCAATACTAAGCTTTTTACTGTTTCATTCGTCATGATATCATTATTGGTTCGGGAGATATAAGATGATATACGTTGAAAAAAATAGGATTTTTTCTCCTCGACTTTGAATCGCTCCTCAAAGTTATTCAGTGGTCAAATCTCATTCAAATATGCTTTAACACAAAAAAAGTTCCCAAATATTGACTTGAAACAGAATTTAAGCTGTACCAATTTTTTTGTTGGTGAGTGTAGATAGTGAAATACGGGTTGCAGAACAGTTTTCTACTTCTTCTGAAGCGAATGATAACACAAACAAAAATTTATAAACCCTTTCAGTTCTTTAAATGAAAGGGATCAAAAGTGGGTCATTTGAACTACTATTTTCATTTTACATAAAAAAGAGACAACCCTGTTGTTACAGTGTTTGGATTATTTTCTTTCCGATCACCAAAATTAACAACAACCTCGACACAACATGAAGGTTTGGTCTAGACCTCATCGAGTCAAATATACCAAGGTAACCCTTTAGAATCTCAGTTATGCTTCAAGCGTTAAGATTCAGCCTTCATCTTCGTTTGAGAGAAAATGTTTTCAGTGCTGAGGCTACAATCTATATATAGATGAGGAACCAAGTGAAAATGAGCAAATAAATCGTTATTAAACTATAAAATAAATATAATAAATATTCAGGAGACGATACTTTGGGTCATTCAAGAAAATGGAATGATTTCGTTCGTTTTAAAATTGAAAAACTGAGCATATAACGTAGGAAATAAAAAAAAGAATCTTGATTAGTAACAAACTCGAACATTCGTTGAATTTGAATCACCCAAGTCGATAAAATAATCTACATTTCAACAGTAACTAAACAATCTAAGTCTTCGGTCCGAGAAAATATTTCTTCGGATAAGACGAAACAACAAATTAATAAATAAATGTAAAATAAACTCTATTATTTGTACTAGTACAAATCAGTTAAAATCGAACATAACTTAAAGCTAAAAAAATGAACGGACAGAAAAATGCTTAATAAGTAGCCAACTGTTCACACTTAGTCAACATTCAGTACAGACATTTAAATTAAATTTATCATCGGCTATAGCTACGAGCTACAGCCGTGTTAGGTACTTCCGTAAGATCCTACAGTTACAGTTAATTGTTTCCACGTGTTTGTTCTAATTTTACTGAGAAAATTGGAAAATTTCATCTATTACAATTGATTCTTTACTACTTGAACGTAGCGTCAAGGTAAATTTTGAAGGGATTCTTAACGATGAATGCCCCAACATACAGGATGTTCCAATATGTAAGTGAGAGAATGTAGGAAACTAAAGAAGTGTTTCGGTCTACCAGATTCCTTCGCTTACATCTTGGGCATCCGGTACAGACCTACCGAAGCAAACTGATGAATCCGTTGCCCTCTCAAATTACTCGTACTCGACCAAACTACTCAATTTTTTTCCTAAAAGGCACACACTCATCCCCTCCCTTTGATTTCGTCACCAATTCAAACCCGAACAGAAAAATAACACTGAACCAGCATTTGTAATATGAAAAAGTTAAAGAAAGTACAATTTGATGAATCGATTAAAGGTTACAGTTTAAAACGACCAATTTTGAATCATTTCCTGGATCGAGTGTCCTAACAAACACGTAAACGGGAACACACAAGTTTATGGGAAACGAACAAACACATTTAGAACATCGATAGGGGAGCAGCCACTTAGTCGGTGATTTAAAACACGAAGCCGCCATCGAGGAAGATATGGCACTGTCCAGCAGTAGAAAGGGGGCCCCTCCGACGCCACAAGGTCCGGCGATAGCGTTACAACAAAGCATCTCGGTTCGTATTTGTTTCATATTTATATATTTATATATATGTTATGTACACATGACTAGTGAACTTTTCACCCCCGTTTTTGGCGCGTTTCTTTGTGTGTGTGTACTTTTTTTTTTGTTACTTGACTTAGGTATCTACTGGGTGCGCGTCTGCGGCGCTCGGCCCGAAAACGCGCGTCGTTTCCGTTTAAAATTAAATACAAAGGCGGATTATGAACCGGGGGAGCGTTTGGGAGCGGCCTCCGCCGCTTCATCGGATGTCCCGCATGTTCTGCTTTGAGCCGAATATCTTGAGCAATTGTTCCTCGTAATCATTGATGTTACGCTTCATCAGCTGCATACATGGCCCTAATAATCTTTCGAAGGCCTCCACATCTAAAACTGCAAAGAGATATCGTTAGGTTTTGCCATCGGGGTTACCGTCGAGTAGACGTAACATAAAGCGTTACTCTCGACTTAGACGCGACAGAGAGATGTAGGAGCGGACTAATTTTCAAAACTGTGAGTTTTCCGTAGCTCTTCAGGTCCAAAAATGTCTATATCGTGTCATTCGGCAGTTAACCTTACTGCTCGCTTGGAAAAACATTTATTTAGAATACAGGGTCGCTCACATTTGAAAAGACAAAGTTGATAGCTACTTCCGGCACAACCGGAACGATCCTACAGATCATCCAAGAATTATTGACATCTCGGGGGGCTTTGGAGAATCGAAATTATGTTGGTAATAGTCCATTCAGTAATATTTTGAGTTGCAGAATTCCTGTTGGTGTTGGAAATAACACTGACGTTTTGTTCTGTCATTAATATTCCAACAAATTTGGCAAATAATTGCGCAAGTGATGAATCTTTAGAATGAGGCTCATGGAGAATGTAAAGTTAATAAATGAAAAGCCTGCACAGATCACGTAGAAAAAGGAATAAGAGAAATTTAGTCAAAATACAGGGTGAGTCTTTATCTTGTACATATATTTTAACTGAATATTCTCGAGGCCAAAAGAAATCTCTTTTTCATCTTCCATTTTTCCGAATTCGGCTCTGTTAAAAAGATATAGCCATTTGAAAAAAAACATTGGGTTAAATACGTCCCTGAAATGATACTGTGGAATTAATTCAAAGTTCATATTTCTCGATAGAAATTGAGTTTATACATTTAGGGAATACTCAAGTACTAACCTTATTGGAATAAAAATGTTGCAACAAACTGTAAACATTATGTGAAGTTCTGAATACATTCAGTGGATTATTGTTCTAATGTGACTATTACGTTAAGTGAATTAATATAATTTCAACCGTGTCGAGTTTATAAAATTCCAAGAGGATGTTGTTTAGATAGAAACATCGCCACAGATTATCAGGTATCGTTTCATTAATTTCAATTTAATAAGTATTTTGTGTTGAGATTCATCATTCATATCCGAATTTTGTATTTCATCGACATTTAACTTCAATATGGACCGGTAACTATGAATTTTCAATAGAAACTGTGCGTACTAAATCCTCCTTGGTGTTCAATTTTATCTCCCACATTTGTGGGATTTTATTATTAAAATATCTCGAGAAAGTTGATAAATATTGTGACAACATTGTAAACTCGTTTAAAGACCAGAGAAGGAATAATATTCGATGATATTTAATTCAGAGACGCATTCAGATTATTCTCGAAATTAATGATTTTTTCGTCAAATTTCTGCGGGTAAAATTGGAAATAACTCGGAAACGACACGTTTTATTGAAAAATAGGAATACTCTTAGTTTCTCAAATGATTGATTCTTTCGAAAATATGAACCGTTTATCTTTTTAAAGTGGTTTTAGCGTTTATTGATGAGTCGACTACCCTGTAACTTTTATACTGGTGAAGATATTGAATAGGTTTCGATTGAGGAATATGCACTATGAATAGAGTAAAAACTCAACCAAAATTCAGTTCATTCGAAATAACGGTTCCGAAGATACATATAAACAGAAAAGTGTTTTTTTTCATGGATTTTCGACACCCTGTATCTCCCAAACCAAACCGAATTTTGAAAAATGGTATAGGAAAAAAGTGTTTCGTTTGATGAGAGGAATCTACAGTTAAAATATATGTACAAGTCGAAGACTCACCCTGTATATGGGATGTTAGATATGGCTACATAAAGCCTTTAATTATGAACATGACGAGTTCTGCCCAGATGAGGAAATAATGAAAGTGGTTGTTGAAGCAGAATAATAGGAATATTCACATTTTTAATATTACATATTTTACTCCTTCATTGTTCACAAATATTGAAAGTTACGATGCCATGACAAAATTCCTCATATATTGAATAGATCCATTCGTTAAGTTTTGTTTCTGTCTCGTTATCTATTACAATTTTTCCAATCCATTCACTTTGCAGCAACACGCTTTAAATTGTCAGCTAGATTTTTCTGGTTCAGCGAATATTCATATTGAACTTGGGAAAGGAACATGCTTTTTAATCATCCACGATATTTTTCGTTATCGGACCAGAATTTCCAGGGTGTAATGCTCCTATAATTGATCGTTCGAAAATGTATCGATAAAAGATGAAAATAATATACACTGGTATACAGATTCACAGGATGGTAATCGTATGTGATAATTGGGGACATTTTCATGTTCAAAGCGCCTTACTTTGAAAAAATACCAATTAATTTCAAGGTTATATTTATAGCTTTGATAAAAGCGTAGAAAATTTTTAGTGACTTTCTTGTTTCGGAGCTAACAGATAGAAAAAAGTCGAATCTGAACTATTGATTAGAAAAAATGATAAATTGATCAATGATCCATACGAGGCGGCGACAACATTCAACGAATTTTTCGTTAATAAACCTATTGATTTGGTTAATCAGATAAGACAAACTAGAATCCGTCATTTTGATCATTGTGATTTTAACGACCAAAGTATGTTTTTGAGGCCTTACTTTGATGAAGAGTTGATGATTTTGTTGATGCGTAGGCTAAAAAATAAAAAATCTGCTGGACCCGATGAGGTTCCCACTTTTCTTTTGAAAAAAATTCTAGATGTAATAATAACACCATTATGTTTTTTGGTTAATATGTCTTTCAATATGGGTAAATTTCCGGAAATAATTAAAACTGGAAAAGTAGTTCCGATATTCAAGAAGGGTAATCGGTCCTCTTTGGATGCTTACAGGCCCGTTACGGTTCCATGCGGTTTCTCGAAAATTTTCGAGTATGCATTTTTGGAGCATTTGTTGGACTTCACAAATAAATTTAATCTTATATCGGAGGGACAGCATGGTTTCTGTAGAGAGAGGTCTACAGCAACAGCCATGTTGAGTTTTTATAATAAAATTATTGAACAACTTGAGGCAGGCGAGAGCCCTGCTGTCATATTCTGTGACTTAAGTAGGGCTTTCGACTGCGTTAATCACGTGGCTTTGTTGTCGATTTTGGAGAGGCGCGGGGTCGCATTGAGTTGGATTTCTGATTTCCTTAGAAATCGTGAACAGTTTGTGTGTGTTAGAGCAAAGGAGGGAAATTGTTTGAAATGTGTTGAGTCTGATAATGTCAGAGTTAATATGGGGGTCCCACAGGGCTCTATATTGGGTCCCATATTATTTATATTGTATGTGGGAAATGTCCACAAAGTGCTTGATGGAAACTTCTATGCGGCTTATGCAGATGATTTCTCCCTTATTGTGTCATCTGGTGACTCTGTTTCTTTGGGTCTCAGGGCTTCCCAGGCAATATCTGGGATATCAGACTTTTTCAATAGTTTAGATCTGTTCTTCAACACTGGGAAGACTGAGATGCTGAGAATTCATTCTTACCAGAATAGAGTAGATGATTTGAGTGTGAGTGTGGGTGATGTGGTTCTCGGGAATAGCCATGATTGTGTGCGGTTTTTGGGAATTTACCTCGATGAATTTCTTAATTGGGGTTCTCATTGCCAAAAAATGGTAGGAAAACTGAATTCGCTAAATTATCTATTCGTGAATTTGAGATCGGTATTGGAGGTTGATCAGCTCCTCATGATTTATTACGCCCAGGTGGAATCGCGACTTCGTTATGGCATATGTCTGTGGGGAAGCTCTACGCATGCGGTTGATGTCTTTAAGGCACAAAAAAAATTATACGTTGTATGATGAGGCTTTCTCAACGTGAGTCCTGTAGGGGAAGTTTTGTTAGGTTGGGTATACTGACAATTCCATGCTTGTATATACAGGAAATATGTGTGTATGTTTACAAGCGGCGTAATAGCTTTTTTCAAGGTAGGGACATACATCAGTACAACACCAGAACTGCTGATCGGTTTCATATTCCCACTGCAAGACTAAAGGTGGCTACTCAGTCTCCTAATTATTGTGGTCTGAAATTATATAACCATCTTCCTGATGAAATCAAACTTTCCAGGAGTTTATTTGTGTTCAAGCGGAGTTTGAAACAATTTTTGTTGAAGGGATCTTTTTATAGTTTGAATGAATATTTGTGTCCTAAGTAGTTTAGTTTGATTGTTGTATTTTTTCTCCTTTTCTTTTTGACAAAGCCCATACAATGTAATGTTGTCGAATGGTTAATAAAGAATATTATTATTATTATTATTATTGTAACTAGAAATAAACCTGCGACTGAACTTCCAAGGCTTGCTTTGATGTCAATAATTCTTGGATGGACTATACAGGGTGTACCAAGATGTTCCAAGCAGCCAATATCTCGGCTCTCAGACAAGGTAGAAAATTCAAACAAAAAGTTTTTCAAATGGCATCAAAAACTCTACCAACATCCGTCGTTGAAATTCTGTTTTTAATTATCACCCCCAGATATCTTTTTAAACGGCAACCTTATATTTTTCTCACTCTGAACTATTTCTTAGTGAAAGAAGAAATATGTACAATCATTTTACATAAATTCAACCCTCAAAAAAATAATTATAATTTCCGGCATTTCCATTTTTCTCAGTCCATTCTCTATGTCTAAGTTCTATACTTTTTATTTTATTTCGAAAACTGGCATTGTTTTCGGTGGCAACCTTTGAGTATAGAATAATTATAGAGTATTGTTCTCGGGGTTCAAACAAATTGTCTGCTTCGTTTGAATGTCTAATCTATTTATAATACCGCTAACTTATCACACTAATTTATGGACAATAACTAATAGTGATTTATTTAAACACTTGCTAATTTATATTCACTACTTGGAATTCGCTATTCCCAATTCGATTCGGCTCTATTCAGGAAAGTAACTGACTGCTCTGCAACATGCGCGCCTTTTTATATGGATACAGCCCTGTTCGAGAAAGTCTCTGGAGGCTTCGAGAGTTTCTGTACGTGGAATCAGAGAGTCCAGAGACGTATTCAGGAGGATTTCGTCCGCTACAGTATAGAACGTAGACATAGAGAAGAGACTGAGAAAAATGGTGAATGTGCCGGAAAATTTATTTGGTGGGGGGTTTAATTTATGTAAAATGATGAAAAATTGTTTCGACATATTTCTTCTTCCACTAAGAAATCGTTTAGAGTGAGAAAAATATAAGGGTGTCAAAAAAATATCTGGGGTTAGTTTTTTCAGGGGTGGTAATTAGAAACAGAATTTTAACGACGGATTCTGGTAGAGTTTTTGATGCCATTTGAAAAACTTTTCGTTTGAACTTTCTACCTTGTCTGAGAGCCGAGATATTGGCTGTTTGGAACATCTTGGGACACCCTGTAAATCGATATTGGCAAAAAAAAAAGACTTACACGCCAGCTTAACATCTCCTTCCGCGTACGCCGAAGCGGCCCTTGGTCTGTGGGTGACCAGAGCCAATTCGCCGAAGTATCCCCCCTTGTTGATCCTATTTATCTCGACCTCCTTGCCGCTGTCGTCGTACACCTTGATGACCACCACGCCTTGCTCCACGAAGTACATGCCGTCGGCCGCGTCTCCCTGCCTGAAAACCCCAAACTTGTACCCCCTTTCCTCCCAAAACTACCACGGAGGGTCTGCCTACCTTATGATCCTCTCGCCCGGCGTGCACACTCTCGGCACGAGCGCGTCGGCGAGGTTCATCCGCTCGTACGCCTGCAGCGTGCTGAGCATCGGCACGCTCTCGATGAGCGTCTCGTACATCTTCCTCTTCTTGAAGGCCGATTTGAGCAGGATGCGCCTGAACGTTTGACGGTCCATGGCCCAGAGGGCGCCGTCCGTCATCGCCTTGATGGTGGCTGCTCTGGGCATGTTGTAAAGGAGGGCCAGCTCCCCGAAGCTGCCGCTGTGCTCGTAGGTGTGGATGTGCTTCGGCTCCTGGCCGGGCTCGCCCACCAGAGCGTGGTAGATGCCGCTAGATAATTTCAGAAGATTGAATAGAGGAAATTTTCGACCTTTAGGCCTAAGATTTGTTTATTTTATGCTTGTTGCTATCGTATATTTATCCTTTTATAGAAGACAACGTCTTGTACACTGCGCAAAAAAATTAACGCACATTCTGAAAATCTCAATTTTAATGAAAGTTAACTCTACATTGACTTTATAACTTATTTTTTATGTTCTCTCGGGAAGGTTTTGAACGAAACAAGACACATTAAATGGAAGAAAAATTCAGGATTTCACCGAATCTTATGTGAAAGAAGAGAAATGAACAATTTTCAAAATACTGAAATGCTGATAGGTGATTTAATACTTGGTATTTCCACCCCTTGCGTTAATTACAGCTCGGCAACGACGGTGCATACTCAAAATGAGTGATCTTAAAATGTTCTGATCTAATCCTTCCCAGATTTCTCCGAGTTGGATTCCTAAGTCATTAAGAGTAGCTGGATGATTTTCTGAACTTCTCAGCCTTCTTTTGAGGTTGTCCCAAACCTGCTCAATCGGATTGAGATCTGGACTTCTTGCTGGCCATTCCATTCGAGAGACTTCAACCTCTTCAAGGTACTCCTGAACGATGCGCGCACGATGGGGTCTGGCATTATCGTCCATAAAAATGAAATTTTCACCAATGTATGGGGCAAATGACACTACATGCTCTTCAAGAATGTTCCTCATATACTTATCAGCATTCATAGCTCCATTATCAACGACCACTAGGTCTGTGCGAGCAGTCAAAGATATTCCACCCCATACCATAATCGATCCTCCCCCGAAACCAGTAGTATTCAGGAAATTGCACTGAGCATATCTTTCATGTGGACGTCTGTATACAAGGAAACGTCGATCACAATGGTAGAGGCAGAATCTAGAGTCATCTGTGAAGAGAACTCTTTCCCAATCGGCCTCTTCCCAATGGATATGCTCTCTCGCAAAATCCAAACGCGCCCTTCGATGGGCTGGGGTAAGAGCTGGGCCTCTTGCCGCGACACGAGGCCTTAAATCATATTCTCTGAGGCGATTTCTTATTGTCTGAGTGCTAATTTGCACCTCATGAGTTTGCTCAAGCTGATTTTGAAGAAGGCGAGCGGTTGAAAACCGTTGTCTCAACAAAGAAACTCTCAAGTAACGTTTTTGAATGGCAGTTGTTACCCGTGGTCTACCCTGTCCTGGTCTTCGGACATTCATACTGTCTCCCTGAATCGCTGCAACATTCTGGACACACTTGTATGGGAAACTCCAAACCTTTCTGCAATTCTTGTGTATGTCCACCCTTCTTCTCGCAAAACTACCGCTTGGGCACATTCCTTTTGGGTCAAATTGCGTGTTTCGCGTTGCATAGCGATCGAGTGTAGAAAATCAAACGAAAGAAAAACTATTGATCACTAGAATTGATCGAGAACAATTGATTTTAGAATGGAGCCAATACATTCAAAATCTGATAATATCATCTTTTTTTATTCCTGCTGGGAGAAAACATCTGTATTCAAGAAAAACGTTGAAAGTGGATAACATATGCATGCATGTTAGCTATGTGAATTTTGAACCCCCTATGAATTGATATAAAAATAAGCTGAGACCATATCTACCGAATCGTAGTAGGCCTAATGTCAAACACTCTGTGATCTGAAGCGATGGCTTTTCGATGATCCCTTTCTACGCTCCCTCTCTCTCTAACAGCACTACGCGCTCTACACACAGACGCAATGTCAAAAGCAAGTAAACACAACATAACCTGCCATTTTGTATTCCCTGACGGAATTGTAAATAAAGCCCACTGATAATCTGTGAACTGTGAATAAACACGTTAAACCACCCCGAGTGTTTTATTATCTTACATGCATAATTCTAATAATAGTATATTCTAAAACTAGTTGCAGAATGGGCTCCTATTCCAATACGAATGCGAAATTCGAAAACGAGCGACGAAGGAGCGAGTTTTCGAACGCATGAGTATTAGAATTGCATTCTGCAACGAGTATTAGACGATATTTTCTCTATTTCACTCAAATTTTGTGAAATTCAATGAAAAAATTCAAATTATAGGTCCTAGTGACTTTCATATTGTATCTTGGCAGTTGGTGTGAATGTTAGGAAACACGAAAATTGACAATTCCAAATTGACGTCTGCTGAAATTTAAAAGGATCGGAAGTCATTGCTGACAACCAAAAAACGAAAAATGTTACTGAAAACGATGCTGTAATGAATTCATTACAGCACTGTTTTTAGTACTGTAATGAACTCATTACGATACTGAAATAGAGAAAAATAATTATGATTGAGAACATCTTGAGTTGTAGAATAAATTTGAGATTTCCATAATGTGCGTTGATTTTTTTGCGCAGTGCATATTGCTTCTACTCATACAAGGTGAATTTTTAATATTTTTTCGAAATGCAACTGCTGAAAATTATTCAAAAAAAAAGCCACTCACTGCTCGATGACGTAAAAGTTGTCGCCGTCGTCCCCTTGGGTGATGACCGTCTCGCCGTCCTCCACCTTCCTCTCGAACATGGCGTCCAGCACGTCCTGCATCTGCTCCTTGTCCAGCGAGCGGAACAGCAGGATGTTGCGGACGGCCTCGGCCAGCCGGGACCTCTGCTCGTCCGACTTGGGATACACTAGTTTCTCGCCCTCGTCCTCGTCCTCCTCGGGATCGTAGGTCTCGGCGAAGACCGACTTGCGTCGCGAAGAGAATCTCGATATCGGGGGCTCTGGAACAACGAAAAAAAAAATGGTAAATTTCCAGTTTAAGTCCCCTTCGATTTTGCGATGTTTTAATTTTTTTTCGTGAAAAACAAGTGATTTGGTATGATTTACTACTAGTTTCAATGCTGGCAAACAAGTAATTTTGCTGTTTTTCCAACGGGATTTGGAGTGAATAGGAGTGCTGGGTGGGTTTGATTTTTAGAAATTTTCTTAAAAAAATGACAATTTACGGAAAGAATTAGTCTTGAATCGTCTAAAAAGATCAAAATTTGTCAAAAATGTCAAGGTAATTGACCTATTCTTTCAAGGACATGACCAAGAGAGGAATACGAAAGATGTACAATTTCATTGGCGCTGAATCAATGAAGATATTAAATTTTCTCGAGGCTATAGTTTCTGAAAATTTCAAAAATAATTTGTTTATTCGAAAGTCTCCGACAGTATCCATTGATGAAAATATGTCGACCAGAAAGCATATTTTCATTAAATCAAGATGCGATTGTATCACATTTTCGGTATCCTCTTTTCTGTAAGTATTGTAACCGCAACTTGGAACACACACACACATTCAAATCTTCCATTGTTACACTCACACTTGAAGAACTTCTGACAAATTACTATTTTATAATCTAAGGAAAGATGAATGAATATCTCGAATGAATTTTCAACTTTCATCTCATGAATTATTTTTTGAAATACCTAGCAACGATACCCTACGCTCGTGATTTGGACGGGGAAAATTTTGTTTGAATTAAATTCAATGAAAATTCAGCGTACGATGCTTGTTGCCACGTTCAATCAATGCATTTTTATTGCTCAAAAAAAAAATGAAACCGAAGGTTTTTATATCATATAGGTATTCGATATCTCATAGGAATGGAGCAAGATATGAAAAATAGATTGGACAAATTTCATTCAGGCGTCGTTTTACGAATGTAACGTTGCTTTCTCGAGGTTAACATCATAATATCAGTTGAAATAATATGTTATCATTGCAGTATATATTAAATTAAGCCATCAGACTCCGAACTGACATAACCTAACCTTACCGAACTGGTGAAAAACGATAAGGCCACCAAAATCTCAGGGGGGGGGCACGCCCCCCCCCCCTTGTGGGCGCCCATGCCCTCGTTTGAATAGAACGAAAAAAGTGCCGACGTCATCGGGGAACAAGGGGATAAATGTCTGAAACCTAACCCAACCTGAACCTAACCTAACTGCTGAAAACGATAAGGCCACCAAAATCTCGGATTTAGGTCTGGATAAGGAGGCGGACACGTGGTTATTTAAAGACTTTGCTCACTCCTTATTCACGAAAAAGTAAGGACCAATGACCCCGCAGGACCATAAACCGCACCAAACAGTCACACATGGAGGATAGAGAGACTATTAAACAATAACTCTTGGGTTTTCCGAGACCCAGATGCGACAATTTTGCTTTTCGACGAAGCCATCGAGGTGGAAATGGGCCTCGTCACTCAAAATGATTTTTCGATGGAATTTCGGATCATTTTCATGCATTTCAAGGACCCAATCAGCAAAACACGACGTTGTTGATGACCTGCCGACTTGCGTGCTTGTGTTAACTGAACTTTATAAGCCTGAAGACCCAAATCTTTATGCAAGACTAGCTGGCCCGGCGAACTTTGTACCGCCTGAATTATACTTAAAAGTTGTATGAACTTACCATTCCTTTTTTCGAGCAGGAAATAAATTAGGCAAAATTAAAGTTCAAAATATACAAAATTTTAACAATTTTGTGATTCACATGGAAAGATTTCTCTTTATTTAAGCGGTACCTAATTGTTGAACATATAACTTTTTGTTTTTAATTGTTGTACAGTTTTTTTTTTGCAGTACCTCATGTGACTGTGAATAGCAGGAGTATAATCCATATTATACCTTTCCTCTTATATGAATCAAAATGTCAAGAATATGAACAAAAATTATTCCTTTAATGAACTATCGACTATTAACACAGCCCGTCGACCAGAATTAAAAAATCAGTCAGTTGTTAATAGCCCAACCTGAAGTGGCAAAAACAAAACTTTTCTTATATTCTCAAAATCTAATCAGTGGTCACACCATTATTTTAGACATCTTAGCTATGCTGCTAAGCTCAAAATAATGGGTAACATCTCAGTTGGTGGAGCAGCGCGATTCTCATTATTCCATTGATATGAGCTGTCAATCTCTCTTCAATTTGTTCAATTTAGTTGACGATATCAAGCTCGTTAGAAGACAAATCGAGATGTTAAAATGTCGATAGTACGATCGACACGGCAAAATTATCAACACTGTGAATTATGTTGAACTCATATTCAAATTTATTGATGGTCTTTCGACCAGATCAGATTAGGCAATCCATGAAACATTATTGTATATCATAAGTGAAAGCCCGATGAGCAAACGTTTCAAAATTATTGACGCTTACAATACTGTCTCTGTGCGAACAGAAACACGAATATAATATGTCAATTACTAATTATGGGCAATTTTGGATTCAGTTATTTCCGCAAATATATCTATTACCCAAACAGAAATTCGAAAGCATTTCAAAAATAAAGAAAAAAGATGAAGATGGCCAACTCACGTTTGAAACTGATCGTCAAAATCAGATACTTGATCTTTCGGTAAAAATTCACTGTTCCACCAACTTGAGATAAGTTTACCCGCTTTTTGATCTGGCAATAGACTTCCATGTTACCATCAGTTCTATGCGAATCACAAATCGCCATCTAACAGCGGTAATATCAACCTACGACTACGTACAGTGACTTGTCTATTCACTGTACGACTACGCATCAACGGTAGCGACACCTAGTGGCCTTATTCAAAAGAAGGAAAAGCATTTCCTGCATAAGTAAAACTTTCATCAATTTTTTCGAAGTTTTATTGTATTTTATAATAACCAGACCGAAGACGATTCCATAAATGAAGTTTCATAACAAACAGTCCATCCGATCTCTAGTTATAAATGGTGTAACCAACAACTTTCTTTTATATATATAGATACGGTTGTGGAATGCCTAATTCCAAAGAACTACGAGAAATGGAAAAACCATGGTTTTCTTCAACACTTTCGGCTGCAGCAGCTATATTCCCGTCTGTTCTGAGTGACGTGCACGGGTTTTTGTCCCCACATCACTAACTTGTCCTAACAGCTCGAATTTTTCCACCAATTTCTGTATTGCGATTCGACAAGGTGCTTCACAACGACCCAAAAATGTTCGAGTTTCACGAACCGTCTCTGCCAAATTTTCACCATTTTTAAGGACTGAACGAGAATAAATTCGCTATCACAAAAACGCTCATATCTTTTGAACCACTGGACCGATTTCGAAAATCAAACTCATTTTCGAATCATCTTCTAATTCTAATGAAGACTGTTTTTACAATAAAAAACCAAAACTATTTTTTACAAAATTCATGGATTTTTTCTGGAATTCTTCCCATCATGCTTCTTATAGTGTTCTCAGTCACTTTCTGGGATGCTGTCTTCCACTTTTGCGTGAATTCCGCTAATGTTTTCGTTGATTTCTTAGTCTTCTTCAATTCTCTTTTTACCAGGGCCCAATATCTTTCGATTGGCCTGAGTTCTGGGCAATTTGGTGGATTGGCCTCTTTGGGGACAAAAACCACCTCATTAGCTTCGTACCATTCCTTGGTGGCCTTGCTGTAGTGGCATGAAGCTAAATCTGACCGAAAGATTGCTGACACATCGTGCTCACGTAAAAATGGTAAAAGTCGCTTCTTCAAGCTTTCCTCGATGTATATCTTCGAGTCAACAGAGCCTTGGACAACGAAAAATTTGCTCATTTTCCCACAAGTGCAAATTGCTTGCCAAACCTGGAATTTTTTAGGAAACTTTGCTTGTTTCTTTACGCGAAATTGTTCGTCAACATTTCCACGAGAATCTGCAGTATAAAATTCCTGACCAGGAAGTTGCGAGAAATCAGCCAAGACATAGGTTTCGTCGTCCATCACGTAACAGAAAAAATTTTCAAGAAATCTTTTTTTAATTTCTTTGCTCTTGATTTCGCTTCTTGATTCTTCACAGCGTTCCTGTCTGGCACTTTCTGCACTTTGTATGTTCTAAGCCCACAACTCGACTTGATTTTCTGAACGACTGACTGCGAACAACCCACTATTTGGGCCACTTTCCGTCCTGAAAGGTTAGGATTCTTCTGAAAAAGGCTGATGGCTTTCTTCACTTTTTTCGGGCTGTGAAACCCCTTTTTCCTCCCGGTTCCTTCCTTGCGGTTTATTGTAAGATCTTCGTTGAAGCGCTTAACAACTCTTGATACCGTTTCCGGACGAACGCGAGCCTCTTTTGCGATTCTTTCGAAGCTCCATTTTTGATTATTTTGAAAAAATTTCACTATAAATTCTCGTGTTTTCACTTCGCTTGACATTTTGCGACAGAGAATTGGAATATCTATGAAGTAATGTTTCACATGTTTCTGACGTTCATAACAAAGCTAACTATGATCAAATCTTGATTTTTTCTCAATTGGTTCAAGAGATATAGGCGTTTTTGTGATAGCGAATTTATTCTCGTTCAGTCCTTATATTGAATTTTAATAGTTTCAATGCGTTGTTGAAGCGTGTATCTTTGCATTTCTTTTAATGGCGTAGTTTCTACTTGTCAAATGTCAAAATTGACAGCTTCGAAAGTGTCATCTACCGAAATAGCGGGCTATTCAAAATAACACCCCTTATTGAAAACCCTTTACTTTATTTCAAAGGGATTTCAAATCTAAAACTCTAGTAACTTCTTGATGAGTTCTTGATAATGTGATGAAATTTGAAGCAGGGATTATTTACACATAAAATGACAAAACCAGAAAGTTAACAAACCATAGGCGGAACCGTTATGTTGTCTCTACATTAAATAACTAGCTGGCCCGGCGAACTTTGAACCGCCTGAATTTTACCTAAAAGTTGTATAAACTTACCATTGCTTTTTTTCAAGCAGGAAAAAAATTAGGCAAAATTAGAGTTCAAAATATACAAAATTTTAATAATTTTGTAATTCACATGGAAAGAATTCTCTTTATAAAAGCGGTAACTAATTGTTGAACTTGAACATATAACTTTTTGTTTTTAATTGTTGTACAGTTCTTTTTTTGCAGTACCTCATGTGACTGTGAATAGCAGGAGTATAATCCATATTATAGGTACCTTTCCTCTTATATGAATCAAAATGTCAAAAATATGAACAAAAATTATTCCTTTAATGAACTATCGACTATTAACACAGCCCGTCGACCAGAATTGAAAAATCAGTCATTTGTTAATAGCCCAACCTGAAGTGGCAAAAACAAAACTTTTCTTATATTCTCAAAATCTAATCAGTGGTCACACCATTATTTTAGACATCTTAGCTATGCTGCTAAGCTCAAAATAATGGGTAAACATCTCAGTTGGTAGAGCAGCGCGATTCTCATTATTCCATGGATATGAGCTGTCAATCTCTCTTCAATTTGTTCAATTTAGTTGACGATATCAAGCTCATTAGAAGACAAATCGAGATGTTAAAATGTCGATAGTACGATCGACACGGCAAAATTATCAACACTGTGAATCATGATGAACTCATATTCAAATTTATTGATGGTCATTCGACCAGATCAGATTAGGCAACCCATGAAACATTATTGTATATCATAAATGAAAGCCCGATGAGCAAACGTTTCAAAATTATTGACGCTTACAATACTGTCTCTGTGCGAACAGAAACACGAATATAATATGTCAATTACTAATTATGGGCAATTTTGGATTCAGTTATTTCCGCAAATATATCTATTACCCAAACAGAAATTCGAAAGCATTTCAAAAATAGAGAAAAAAGATGAAGATGGCCAACTCACGTTTGAAACTGATCGTCAAAATCAGATACTTGATCTTTCTGTAAAAATTCACTGTTCCACCAACTTGAGATAAGTTTACCCGCTTTTTGATCTGGCAATAGACTTCCATGTTACCATGAGTTCTATGCGAATCACATATCGCCATCTAACAGCGGTAATATAAACCTACGACTACGTACAGTGACTTGTCTATTCACTGTACGACTACGCATCGACGGTAGCGACACCTAGTGGCCTTATTCAAAAGAAGGAAAAGCATTTCCTGCATAAGTAAAACTTTCATCAATTTTTTCGAAGTTTGATTGTATTTTATAATAACCAGACCGTAGACGAATCCATAAATGAAGTTTCATAACAAACAGTCCATCCGATCTCTAGTTATGAATGGTGTAACCAACCAACTTTTATATTTATATAGATAGGAAACATGTTTTGAAGTTACCCGGTATATCTACCATATGTAATTAACTCTTATCTTTCGTTTGATTCCATCTCAACGCTTCATCTCACCGTTCAGAGAATACCTTGTTAGATAAGAAGATTAACGCGATTTCGTAACGCCTCACGTGATCAGAAAAAATTCTTAACGACGCCTATACGGTGACCCTAAAAAACGCACGTAAAAAAACTAATTGATGGATCCACTATTAAGAGTTAAAAGTTCGGAAATAATCGTTGTTCTATTAATATCCGGCATTGAAACGAGTTTGTCGTATACAATTATTTCGGTATTCGTATTGGTACTAAACGCCAAAAATTTACGACCACGTATGAGGCGTCGGTGAAATTGCGCAGGAAACGAACGAAAAAAATGGAAATTAGCGAGGCTCGTCCTATACGGGAATAAAAATACCACGCGGTAGGAATATTAAGTAACTGGTTTATTAGGAGGAATTAGTACTAATTGATCGAATTGTATTCTACGTGCAACGCAGCGTCAAAAATTTTGAAAAGATGTACAATGTTTCTTCATCGAATTAAATTTTGACATTTCTCAAATTCATAGCTTGGGAAATGAAGACCATAGATGAAACAAACAACGTTCAGTCATCTATGATGAATTCATAGAACTTATACTAACTATAAGTTCTATGGATGAATTCTTATTTGCGTGTCAAATGTGACCTAGGAGCATGGAATATCTACGCTCCTAGATATCACTCGAGATGAAATTTAAACAGGTAAAATTTCTCGATTGTAATATTTCATGTTTAGTGGTATTATTAAGATGTCTAAACATCTAGGTATTATATAAATGAAAATTCGTTCAATCTGTCTGTACATTTTAATTCTATCTGAACCAATAAAAGGCTATAATATTTTTTGAGGTCACCTTGCCAGACCATCGAAACACAAACAGAATTCGCGTACCTGAGAAAAAACGACGTGACCGTTTCTACCGTTTAATTTCGTCTCACGCCTTATCTTTATCGTAGTTTTATGGCCGATTTCAGCACTTCGAAACAAAACGTTTTTCGATTTCACGTATTCCATATCGAAGGATCTCTCATTGAAGCTTTGAATACAAATCAAATAATGCGGCGGATCGAGATGTGAATACCTTGTTCGAAGTATAATAAATCGTAAAATTGTTTCGGTAAACATGGGAATTAGGAACTGATGGCGGTCTTGTGTACACAAGACAATATATGCGCGCAAACAATCTCCTTGATTACCGTTCAACGTTTAGGAACGTTCTAAAATGGTATATGTTTCGAGCAGATTTGTTCATTAAGTACTGAGAATTCGGGCAAACGGTGAAATTCGACAAATAATAAAAATAAAACCAATGAACATTGTTTGAAGGAAATATTTGATCCTTTTATGGATCTACATTGGGGAAAAAATATTAATTCAACAGATCAGGGATCATTAACGATTTCTTTGACACCTGCTGTCATTTTTTCTGACAGCTGTCAGGAAAAATGACAACTGTCAGAAAAAATGACAGCAGGTGTCAAAGAAATCGTTTTTCTGACAGCTATTATTTTTTCAAACGCCAGAGCCCGTTATTTTATTCTGGAAATCATACGATTCATATAAAATTTCAATAACAGTTAGAAGTCAAAGAAGGAAAAAGAGTTACATACATTTCTTCTGTATGTTCCGTAAAGACTAGAACAGTTTCGAGTGAACTGTATCATTTGAATCTAAATTTTCTGTTCTACAAAATATTGTTATTCCTCCATTTATATCATACAGTCAAGGAACACACAATGAAGATGCAAGATACTTAATGAGATTTACTAACAAGTCTAGCAAGCAATAAGAAATTATTAAGTCCCATACACTGAAAATAAATTCCATAGTTCTTTCTTATTTTCTTATATCAAATTTTGATTCATAAAGCGATAGTTTCGAAATTAATGGCATGAAAAATAATTTTTGAACAGAATCAGAGTTTGGTTGCAATTCAAACTTATTTTAACGTTATCTACAATTAAGGGACCATGTACGAATTTTGTATGTTTTTATTGATTTTCAAGGGCAATGATACACGTTTATGAATTTATAAAGTGCTAAGCATGATCCGAAATTTCTTCTTTTAATGTTTAACTTTCAGTCTTTTAGCTGAAACAAAATCTTCATTAAACACTCAACGATTACATACCTACACGAGAAAAATATCAAGGAGTCAATTGCATGGAGACAAAATAAAATCTTATTGCTTTTGAATAGTGAAAGAGCTTTACCTTCTTCTCGAGACATGGTGGATTCCTCATCAGGGGATATCGCAGCACCTTCGTACAACAAAGCAGTTGTTCTGGTCTCCCTCAGTCGGCTGAAGTATTCAGCAGCAAACTCAACAACATCCCCTGGTTGCTCTAACAAATAACTTATCGTGAATTCAAGTAATACTTCGCGAAGATCATCAGGTACTTGAATTCTCTGTCCTGGGCGGCTCATGTCGTAAAGTGCACAATGAATTTATCTGCCAATTTACTAAAATAATTACCTTACCCAGGCGAATAAGATGTAAAGCTTACCACAACTGAATAATTGAGAGAATAACTCGATTGGTTTTAATAGTAAATTAACTGCTTAGCACTAAAGAATTGTCATTAATTGCAATAATTTATTAGATTTCCACTCATATTTGCTAAACCTGTCAAAACCTAACAACCTTCAATTGTTTAGAGATCACACGGCAATGTTCCTTTTCTGAAATTATAAGTCACTTTGAATTTCCCAGGCAAGCCCTGTGTTAAAATGGACGATTAGAATCAAAGGACAACTTTCCAAGAAAATAAGTAGGTCGTGAGGTGTTTGCTTAATTTTCACTTTTCCGAAAACGTCTCACTATTCACTGCTATCTTGGAATCGAGGCATTTGACGAAAAAACAACCAGAATTTCTACGAGAATCAAAAATACACTGGAAAATATTTCATCTACAAGTTGAAAATTTGACAGGGTGGCTCTTGGACAAAATTTGTATGCGCCGAACGTTTGTCGGACGTCTATCAGCGAGATAAGTACCAGCCTGCTTCAGAGTTCAAATCTCGATATTGCCAAACGTATCGATCACTCCTGGAGTGAGGTAAACTGGTAAACATTCTAATTTCACGTTAGATTTTGAAATAACGCGAGTGCAGCGTGCGCCTTTGAAGACAAATACCTATTAAAATGAACAATTCTGAAGGAAAGTCACAAATTTATAAAA
The DNA here is from genome assembly GCA_951802165.1 of Adalia decempunctata. Classification (NCBI taxonomy): domain Eukaryota; kingdom Metazoa; phylum Arthropoda; class Insecta; order Coleoptera; family Coccinellidae; genus Adalia; species Adalia decempunctata. The sequence continues at coordinate 1,568,471 of OX637705.1, forward strand.
AAGACCAAAATTCTCACATTTTAGTCCAAACATAACAGTTTCGGTTGTAATTATTAGTATTTGGGACTTTTTACGCACCTTGAAAAAATTTAATTTGATAAAAATCCTAAGAACAGCGACAACTCAAGAATTTTGAAAATTTTTAAAAAAAGCCATCGATTGTGAGAGCACAGAAGAATATTTTTAGTTCCGATTTCCCAAAAAGGATGTCCAAGAAATAATATCGATAACCTATTCCAAAAAGTCATGAAAGACCAGGGAGGTGGGAGAAATTCCCTGCGAAAGACATCTTTTATAAGGTCTTTAGTGGTACCTTGTTAACTGAATTCATCGAAACGAAAACATCGATGTGTAATCATCATCCCTGGATCCATTAGTCTGTGATTCCAAACCTCTGTGATCCTGTCAAGTGGTCTATGATCCGGCCATAGACAAGATCCGGCAGCGTTGTTTTTTCATCCCAACAAACAAGTTTTCTGAATATTTTATATTTGAACTAAATAGGAGTCGAGTTCTACTTAAAATTTCATATTCTGCGAGTCTATGAAAAACATATTCTCCTTGCAGTTGTTCATTCCAGTTACAAAATAAATAATTTGCCGGTATGTATGTTTATGTAGGTATTTGAGTACATAACTTTTTTATATGAGGAAGAATTCACCAAATACCATGAAAACAATTGTTTATCTAGGGTTCTAACATGAAAGACGTAATAGACGTGATGGAATTGCAAAGGGGTAAAGAAAGGAAAGCTCCAGTTATTGACTACCGGCAGTTGGAATTTGACAAAGGATTCACTCCAGCTAGGTTCATTTTCGAGTGTGGAATAAAACTGAATGCTCAACCATTAACTCTCGCAACAGCTGCTGTACTCATGCACAGATTTTTCAAAACTGTGGACCACACCAATTATGATTGTTTCGTAAGTATTGTAACTTCAAATGTATTTAGGCTGTTTTCACAAGAAAGGAAGTAACCATGTTCTTATTCAGTTGATTGCAGCCTCCTCTTTATACTTGGCTGGGAAAGTAAAGGACGATCCTCTCAAAATAAGGGATATCATAAACGTATCACATAATACACTCCATAGGGGAAGTAGTCCGCTTGAAATCGGGGAAGAATATTGGAGTATGAGAGACGGAATCGTTCAAACTGAGTTATTGCTGATGCGGGTGTTGAAGTTCGAGGTCTCTATCGTTCATCCGCATAAATACATGTTGCATTATCTCAAATCCTTGGAAGGATGGATCGGCAAAGAGAGCTGGAGCAGTTCACCTCTTGCCAGAACTTGCGCAGCATTCCTGCAAGATTTCCATCACGATCCCAGCATTTTGGAGTACGATCCTCAACATATCGCCATCGCTTGTATTTCCTTGGCTCTGCAAGTGTTAGGTATAAGGCTCCCGTTGATGGAGGAGAATGACGAAACGTGGTTTACGATATTCTGTAAGGACTTACAGAAAGATAAGAACTGGGAGATTATGGAAAAAATCATGGAATCTTATAACAGGGAGATGGAAATGGTGTAGATGGAAGTGAAAAGATTTGTTCATTGTGATTTTATTTTGTAAACCTTTGTATATGGAGTTGTCTTGGAAATATATTCAGTATTCTTTCATTGTCAATTCTTTTATTTTATTTACCGGATGATTTGCATTTTGAATAATGAACCTCTGGTGGAAAATTTGGGAGGGAAGTCACCAAATAAAAGTTCTTGCCTTCAACCCTTATCATAAAAAATAGAGAGACTAGAAAATTGAGAAACTAAGTACGGATCTGATTATTATGTCAAAACTCAAAACCTTTGTCTAAGGTCAAAACAATCTAGATGAAAATTCGCATTGAAATGGGACGATTTACAGCTAAATGCGAAATATTGTCCATATTGCTTGACTAGAACCGTATTAAATTCTAGCGAATTATGGAGAAAATTTCCCAATATTTCTGTGACAACAGATCCGGTTTCATAGACGATTTCTTTGACAGCTGCTGTCAATTATTTTGGCACCTTTAAAAAAAAATTTTAACTATATTCTATGCAAAGATATTCTACAGTAGATTATCTTTGATTCTATGAATCAAATACCTATTTGATTTCCAATTCATCAAAATAGTGGACGATATTGCCTCGCATCATTTAAATTAGCAGTTTTTCAGAAATCGACGTAGATCTCACTGTTTATAATCCCCTCATATTATTTATTTGTATAAAATTTCAAATTATTATAGTCGACAGTTACTGTACCGTATATGATGCGATGAAATGCTTGTATTTACATCAGGGGGCGTAGCTCAGATGGTAGAGCGCTCGCTTAGCATGCGAGAGGTACCGGGATCGATGCCCGGCGCCTCCAAACGTTTTTCTGTCTGATCAATGTTTAGTCTTGATTTTTATTATTTTATACGCGCTTGTTACTATCATTTTGCCCAAATCTCATTTTGATTGTGGAATTTTGAACCGAAAATAGTTGATTCACGTTAGAAATTTCAACTTTATAAGGAAACTTTAAAACATCGAATTTGTTTTCCATATTTTTTCTTATTCTTTCACTCCCACAATTTTTCATTAGATGAATGAATGGGTACCAACAAATCAAACTCTCAAATTTGGTAAATAATTTATTGAAAATATAATAAGTTCAAAGTTCGTTATACATAGCTAAAACTAAAATTAAAGCTTGTGATATAGTGGTCAGACGTCTTTAAACTATTTATTATAACATTCCTCTCCTTCTGTACCAATCTGAGATGTTACAAAAGCAAGGCCCCACTTAAGATTCGTCAGCATGAACTTCAAGGCTTTAGTCCATTGCTCTTCCGAGTTCAATTGAATCCTGAACAAATTTCAAGATATCAGCAAAAGATTTCACACAAAGCTAAAAAGTAATAAAAAAAATTGAAGCTTACTTGATCGAATAACAAATCCCATTATCCTCAATCTTGCCCTTGCTGCTATGTATTTTATACGGAAACACAAACGGTTTTCCTTGCTTCGCCAGCTCATCCTGAAACTGCTGCACACAATCCAGAAACGCCACCATGGCACTATCGAATTTGGTGTCCCACAAGTACCTCACACCCCCATTTCCATACAGAGGCAACTCTTGCTGTTTCCCGATCACCTACAAACAACCCAAAGTCATCATTTCCAAACCAGCAAAAACCCTTTTCAATGTTTGTACCTCAATACGAGAATGATTTCCGAAAGGGACCACCCTGTATCTGTCGAATGTAAGATTGATCTTTCTGGATAACGCAGAGAGCAGGAGGGCAGCTTGGCCCCAGGCTGCGTTGATTTCTGACCAGGTTACAGGGACTAAAGGCAGTCTACCTAGACAGAAGTTGTTTATGGTGCCGAAGTGGCCCTTGTGCCAAATGTGGAAGGTGGAATTGAAGACGTTGGTCTTTTTTAGTTTCTCTAGATGGGTCGTTGTGAAGCTCATCGAGTTTTGGAGACTGCGGGAGAAGAAAATGAATCAAAGGCAATGCGCAACCAGAAATAATTTTCTGTACCTTCTTCCGTCATCTTCGATCCTCATGAGATCTTTAGAGTGTTTAGCGTGCTCTTTATAATACTTTTTCTCATTCTTCTCCAATTGTTCTGCCACTTCTTTCTGCTCAGCAATGGCTTTCTTCAATTCTTCTTCTTCCTGATTTATACTCTCTAATTCTTTCAGAAAACTGGCTTCTTGTGCTTTCAACTCCGCTAGTTCTTTCTCCAATTCATCTAGTTTCAATTCCTTCTTTTCATTTTCTAACCTAATATTGCGTACGACCCAAAAACATCTGATTAAGTGAACACGATAAAAAAGAACCAATTCTCATTCGCAAAGATTTATTCAAACACCATCACAATAATCATCTCACGTAATATAAAAAAAATAGCTCACCTATTCAAATATGCCTCGTAATCCTTCAAATCTGTTTGTTTCATTCCAATTTCTTGTTCCATGATCTCCATCATATAATCAGCACATTCCTCACATAAAGGATGGTCGATGTTTGAGTTTCCAGAAATTGCATCGAACAATTGTGTGTACACCTAGAAATCCCGATAACAATGAAATAATATAAAGAAAATTACAATGTTTACCCTTGCTTTATGACTCGGAAGAGAGGTATCGTCCTCTTCGTCAGACACCAATAAAAAACCATTGACACCATTACCGGATTCTGATAATCGGAAGGGATGGACGTAATGATCGAAACTGGTAATTTGGGATTCCAAATCAACCTCTGTGTTGCTGTGTACAGGTACTGGAAATAAGTTATTAAAAAGTATACACACATATCAAGTACAATATAAATGAACCTACAGTTCAATTCCGCTTTTTCGTGCTCGCTTATGTTACCAAATGATTCATCTAGAGTTAAGGGCTGTGAGCATCTTTGGCACGTGAAACTAACAGAAATTCTATCTTCTGCCATTTCTCTACTTTCTAAAGTGGAGATTTTCGGAAAGAAATAATAATAGCAGTAATAGCACAGATTTTTTGTTATGTTCGGGATGGAATGGAATCAGCTTTAGAATGGAAAAAAGGTGTCACAGTTTCCACATAGAGATATCTTTGTACTTTTGTTTGTTATTTATGTTTTCATTCCTCACTTTTCGTTTCCACTCCACCATAGAACACCAGGATGAATTTTGTGGTTTTTTATGGATGGTAGGGATGCCCCAAAAAAATTTGCATCGTTTCTATTTTCTTGCAAAGCGGGCCCTTGAAGCCATGGCATACCATACGGCAACGCTGTATTTCCTATCCAGTGATTATGACTCAAAATTTTGGCAAAAAAAGGACTATTTATCTCCTTTTCATTCAAAATTTTAATGAATTCCCTACGATCAAAACCGATCAGAAGAAATTTTCTATGGATCAGTTCTTTTTCTTCTGTGCGTTCAATACCTATGCCATTCTATGTTCGGACGTCAGAATTCCTTGAATAGGTTGATTTTACATAACAAGAAAATAAATTAGATTTATACTCTAAAAATGCCACCCAAATTAAAGAAGGATGAGGCTCCGGCTCCAAAATACGATTACTTCGCCAAACCAGACGGTGAAGATATACCTCAAAAATTAATGTACTGTTTGCATCCAGCAGCAGTATCTGCACTGGTCTTGTCCACTGTAGATGTAATGTTGATGAGCAAACCGAAGGGCTACGCTAACATTCTTATGAGGTACGGCTACGTCAGTTTCCCAATCATCGGATGCACTGCCGCTTTCGTGTTGACCACCAATGCATTGGGTGCTGTGAGGCAAAAATCAGACCGATTAAACTGGGTTGTAGGAGGTATGGCAGCCGGAGCAGTTGTAGGCTTGTGGAGAAGGAAGCAGATCACTGGATGTTTGTCTGCTGTAGGTTTTGGTATCCTCGGCTATATGAGGAAATACGGGGCAGATAATAACTTTGTTATGGTTCCGGAAACTAGATCTCACTTCAACTTGAGGTCAGGTGGTTACGATTATACTTTGGCTAAGGAAATTCCTGGCAATTATACCAAAGGACCGTAATTGTGAAAGTGGAACACTTGTGAATATAATAAATAGTTCAAATTTTTGTCACATTGTTATTGTGAACTAGTGTAAAGAATTAACAGAGTTTAATTCTGTTAACTGTGACGATTAAAGCTTGTGAAATATTTTTGTATCTTTTAGATGTAGTTTCAGTTTGGCTTAATATTTTTGAAATATTGCATTTCCTTTATCAAACTTTGTTAGCAAAGAGTCTGTTTTTCATTATGGAAACAAAAAGTCAATGTGATAAGTTCACGAATTCCCAGAATAGAAAGTCGATATTTCGCAGTTCTTCAAAAGTTATGTGTAGGGTGTTTTACAGAATGATCATAAGAAACAATGCTCTTTAGTAAAGCCCTGATTTATTGATTACGACAAGAGGGACGGAAGCTAGGACAGGTAGAAATTGACAAAAATTCAATTTACTAAAATCTGAGCTATGATAGTTAGGGCTCTGAATTATTTTTTTTCGAATTCAGCGACCTCGAAAACCCACATTTTGATACCAAAGTCAACTCTGTACCCCTCATAAGTAAATATTTTATAATTATTTTTAGGTCAGTTCCAAGAACTGGCAACATGGCCATGAGTTGATCTGTGAACGATGAGTTGCAGTTGGTAGCATTGCCGTGCATTTGAACTAACTTAACCTCATTTTTTATCTGTCACCTGTTGAAACTTGCACAAACACTCACTAGACTAGAGAAATTGTGTGGGGTTTATTGGAAAAAAGCTGTAAATAAGTTTTGAATGAATATTTGGTAACTTTGAGATTGTTTATTTCCTGGAACATTAACAAACAATAATTTCATGAAGTATATTAGTAAGTACTACATAATTTCACATACTGCAGCAAAAACATGCTTTTTCCATCCATAATCTACAATTGGGAATATTATAGGATAAATATAATTAACATCAGTCATTTCAAATCCAAAAATTAAACAAACATTCTCGACAAATCAACTCGAAACCAAAAATTTCAATGGATTAAATTAGTTGGAGTTATTTTCTAAAACTTCCTCATCGTCGGAGTACTCTTCAATTATTTCTTCTATAATCTCCTCTTCTTCACTATCTTCATCCTAGAAAGTCGAATAAGAATTCAGAGAACTTAAAATTCAGGATAAACCTGAAATAGTTTGAAAAAGAAACAAGGTGGCACCTTTAACCAGTCATTTTGAAAAATACAAGTATTCTAAAGTTTTTCGCTAAAACCAACTGTTTCGGAGTTATTCCAAATTTTATCTGGTAACACTTGTTGAATAACCTTTGAAAAATCACCGAATTCTATGCTCCCAGTGTTGCCAGTTTTATTCTTCGGCTGTAGAGAAAATATTTTTCGAAAACTGGTTATATCTTTTTAAGAGAACCACATTGGGAAGAATGGAAAATAGATTTATTATTCAAAATTTTAATACCTCAGCGTTTCCGTTCTGTGGAACTGCACCGTTAACCAATCCAGCTCCTGCGTTCCTAATTTCAGGGACAGATTCCCTTTCAGTCTCGTTGTTTTCGATTTCATCCTCGTCTGTGACTTCTATCTCTTCTTCCTCGTATTCAGACTCTTCTTCGGAGACTTCTTCAACTTCTACCTCCTCATCCTCCTCTCCATCTTCGTTACCAACTTCTCTAGTGCTCAAGTTTATAACAGACCCTTGGTTTGAGTCTGACAACACCGTGCTGCCACTGTCTTCACTCGAAGATTTTGCGTTCAGATTTAACATGGGAGAACTGGCAACTCCGGACGTTTGGAGGCTTGGAGAGTCAGAGTCATTGTTTTTATGTCCATTTTGTTCAGTTTCAGTAGAAGTTGGTGATATTTTTTCAATTTCACAGTTGGCTTCAGTTATTGTTGTTTCTTGTTTCTCTTCTCTTTTATCGTTGCTATCTACGTTAGTTTCTTCTTTTGGCACATTATTTTCTTCAAATTCAACTGGATTTTTTTCCATTTCTTCATCATCTTTTTTGTATTGCACTTTCAATTCTTCTTTTGGATCTTTGTCGTTAACTTCTTCCATTTCTTCTTTTGGTGAATCAGTCTCCGGTGAACCATTGGTGGTGTTCTCCAGTTCACCATTACCTAAACTTTCAATAGCTTTTTCGATGATGTGATTTATTTCCTCTTCGATAACTGGTTTGTTATCCATGATTTCTTCAGTTTCGTTGCTGTTAACCTTCAAGATATCACCGATTTCAAGCTGTTCTGTAAATTACATTATTTAATAATTTTGGGTTATCAGTGGATTTCTAGAATAAATGAAGACTTAAATTTGAGGATTAGAAGTATTTCTGTGTGGGTAGAATACTGAAAAGTGATGAAAAAGTCATTTCCTAAATAAACTGGAAATAGTGAATTAAATTGAGAAAACAGTGCCTAAAAAGTGTCAAACAGTTCAGATACCTTTTTATTTTGCTGGTGGTTCACTGAACACCCTGTATATGTAATTAAAGGGAAACAAACCTTGTTCAAAGCAGAATTAGAGCACTTCAAACCACATACCTTTCCAAAGATCCTGGACAAATAATGATTGAATAAAAAAATTAAAGTAACAACAATAAGTTTTATTCACAGCTTCAACATACAACATACAGATCTTACTGTCAAATGTATCTTGCATTTATTCTAGAAACAATGGGAAATGTTCAATCTTTAGTCTAGAGAACATGGAATACAACTTTAACTAACATCACTAAAGGTATAAGATTTTCTACAGGTGGAGAATTATTCTTGACGACTCAATACTTTGCCCTGTTCAAAACTTACCATTCTCAAGACTTATCACCGATAGAGTCATTTTTCCAGCTAAAACCACAGCTGAGTCATCATCGTTGGAGTTCTTTTCAGTTTTGGTAGCAGAATCTGCTACCAAAAGTTGAGACTGGGCTGGTAGGGCCCTTTCCAAGAAGATTTCCTGAAATTTTAAGAGAAATTTGGATTCACAGTTCATACGAACCATGAGTATGAAAAATGGTTATGATTTCCAACTTAACACAGACCTTTGGAGGCTCAACTTTTTCGCTGACTGGCTGAGGAGCTGTTGGAAGTACTGAAGAATTGGCAGATTGCCATTTTTTACCGTCCTCGCAGCTCTCTGACGTTTCCATGGCCATAATTTTGACCGAAGGCTTGTCTTCCTTCTTTACGCTACCATTGGAGAGACTGGCACTGTTGAGGCATTCATCCTATATGGAAAGGATGGAAATCAGAAGAAGAATGAACATTTGGAGCTAGTTGGGTTCAAACTTGATGCCAGAATGAAGAAAAGGTGGAAGCAAAATACTCCTGTTGTCTTATATTTTCTTTGTTATGTTTTTAAAGACTTGTTATTTTCTTTATTTCTCACTAGATTTTGGGAAAGTGTGAAGCATTTGATGAAATATCTAAAATAATAACTATTCAAAACATTGTTACTGCTATTAATTTTTATTTCAGCATCAAGTTTTCAAAATGAAACCAAACATGCGTAAGGAACACATAATAACAATCTAAACCGAATAAAAAACGCATATAAGATCCAAGCTTCCAAAATAAATATGGAACAACAAAATTAAAAATATAATAAAAAAGATATCTCAAAAAACGTTACAGAGACGAAAAAACAACCAAACGATAACTGAATTTGCTCACTACAGCGAAAGCCTTAACAGAGGGGGTGTAAGTAAGGCGAGTAGCCATTCCAGGTTAGGGATACAAAAAAGAACGGGTAACGACAGGTTGTTACCTGTGCGACCTCGCTAGATTTTCTTCTGGCCTCCATTTCCAGGTCAACCTCTTCCAATAGAGCTGACATGGCATTTACAACTACGGAGAGAGAGATCATAGTGCTGAGAGATGACAATCAGTTCTTATGGGGTTATTGATGCGGAGGATATTAACGAATTTGGAAAGGGGCGAGATAAAGTGATAGATGTTACACTAAGTCACTAAATACTTGTTCTCTCAGTAAGGGAACCGATGCCATAAACAATTCGTACTCCATTTTATGAAGTATCCCAGTTGGCCAAGATATAGGTTAATCAAGTTTTCTTACTTGAAACTGACGCCGGTTGGTACTTGTGATATGTCAAATAATTCTCGGAGACGTTGCCAATGCTAATTTCTATTTACTCTTTTTAATATTTGTTAGTTCTTTTACGGTTTAAAAGTGACAGGTTTCGTAGTACTACTACATTTTCATACTGGAGTATTTCAAGTTGTGCAAAAAGGTATTCAAATGTCTTCTGTAGGTTTATTTCTTGAGAATTTTAAAAATTGGGAAATTCCATAGGTCCGTCTGTTCTGTTGGGTTATTCGAGTACTTTCATTCTTTTTTCGAATGAACTATCACGAAGTAACGAACTATTCTGTCCATTATTTTCAGTAAAATCTCACCATTCGATTCTTGATTTCCGCACAATAAAGTAGCATAACTGAATCTTCCAACCATGTTTATACAGGGTGAGTTATTCCTAATGGTATACGATGAATTTCAAGAATAATATGGATGCTTTCCTGGATGAAATAACATCGAATATTATTTCTTCTCTGGTCTCTTGACAAGTTAACAATCTTGTCAGAATGTTTATCAACTTCGTCAAGACTAAAATATCTATGATGGAAAAACGTTTGATGCAGAGATTTGTAATAATAAATCCCACAAATGTGTGAGATGACATTGAATTCTAAGAAGCTTCAAACTAATCTTCTGGAAAATCGAAGAAGGAACTTATTTTGGTGGGAGGAATATGGGTTTTCAATTGCAAATAATCGGACAAAACTTAGTGTTTTTGTTTGGAAATATCGTGTTTGTAACATTCTTATTCGAATAAGGTTATGCTTGAGTATCTCCAAAATGTATCACCACAATTTCAATCGAAAAATATAAACTTTGAGGTTTTTGCAGAGAATTGTATCAGGCACGTATTCGGCCCTATTTTTTTTTTCAAATCGCCGTATCTCTTTAACAGAGCCGAATTCGGAAAAATGGAAAATGAAAAAATGGTTTCCTTTGGCCTCAAGAATCTACGCTTAAAATATATGTACGAGTCAAAGACTTACCCTGTATACGTGAAATATTTCCAGTATTAGCAAAGAAAAAAGTTTCTTCAACATTCGCCAGGTCTTTGGAATTATTGAATTCATAAATATTTTCTCAAATTCATTATTTTCCCAAAGTAAATAAACATTCTGATAAAAAAGTAATAACTAAGATCTCTATGTAGAAATGACAACGTTTACTTAGATATCTGACCTGAAAATGACTATAACCTAACATTTTAAAGATAAGGACTGAACGAGAATAAATTCGCTATCACAAAAACGCTTATATCTTTTGAACCACTTGACCGATTTCGAAAATCAAACTCATTTTCGAATCATCTTCTAATTCTAGTGAAAACTGTTTTTACAATAAAAAAATCAAAACTATTTTTTACAAAATTCATGGATTTTTTCTGGAATTCTTCCCATCATGCTTCTTATAGTGTTCCCAGTCACTTTCTGGGATGCTGTCTTCCACTTTTGCTTGAATTCCTCTAATGTTTTCGTTGTTTTCTTAATCTTCTTCAATTCTCTTTTTACCAGGGCCCAATATCTTTCGATTGGCCTGAGTTCTGGGCAGTTTGGTGGATTGGCCTCTTTGGGGACAAAAACCACCTCATTAGCTTCGTACCATTCCTTGGTGGCCTTGCTGTAATGGCATGAAGCTAAATCTGGCCAAAAGATTGTTGACACATTGTGCTCACGTAAAAATGGTAAAAGTCGCTTCTTCAAGCATTCCTCGATGTATATCTTCGAGTCAACAGAGCCTTGGCCAACGAAAAATTTGCTCTTTTTCCCACAAGTGCAAATTGCTTGCCAAACCAGGAATTTTTTAGGAAACTTAGCTTGTTTCTTCACGCGAAATTGTTCGTCAACATTTCCACGAGAATCTGCAGTATAAAATTCCTGACCAGGAAGTTGCGAGAAATCAGCCAAGACATAGGTTTCGTCGTCCATCACGCAACAGGAAAAATTTTTCAAGAAATCTTTTTTTAATTTCTTTGCTCTTGATTTCGCTTCTTGATTCTTCACAGCGTTCCTGTCTGGCACTTTCTGCACTTTGTATGTTCTAAGCCCACAACTCGACTTGATTTTCTGAACGGTTGACTGCCTACAACCCACTATTTGGGCCACTTTCCGTCCTGAAAGGTTAGGATTCTTCTGAAAAAGACTGATGGCTTTCTTCACTTTTTTGGGGCTATGAAACCCCTTTTTCCTCCCGGTTCCTTCCTTGCGGTTAATTGTAAGATCTTCGTTGAAGCGCTTAACAACTCTTGATACCGTTTCTGGACGAACGCGAGCCTCTTTTGCGATTCTTTCGAGGCTCCATTTTTGATTATTTTTGTTATAGTTTCACTATAAATTGTCGTGTTTTCACTTCGCTTGACATTTTGCGATAGAGAATTGGAATATCTATGAAGTAAATGTTCCACATGTTTCTGACGTTCATAACGAAGCTAACTATGATCAAATTTTGATTTTTTCTCAATTGGTTCAAGAGATATAGGCGTTTTTGTGATAGCGAATTCACTCTTGTTCAGATCTTATACACGGTGAAATGTGTCAGAATTTCATGTTAGCCAACCGGGATACCTTACAATACAAAAGCGAATGGAGTATACTTCTATTGTGTAAGTGAAAAAGTGGTTTATTTGCTGGGGCAATTGAACCATTCGTCTTGTGGGTTACAGTTTTTTCTTAGGTTTTCATCTAGTCACTGCCTGAAAATTTATTTTGCCACCATTGTAATAAAGACGAAGATTGGGTCCAATGAATATCACCGTCTCTAAATAAAGAAGAACACAATAACGCTTCAAACTCTGTGGGTTTTTTGTGATAACATTCACATTTGTGTGACTGGCTCTGTGCATTGCTTAAGTCATCCGCGGGACGTAAAATAAACGTTCCTTTCACAACAAAAACACGCATTTACTCCACATCTCCTTACCTCCAGTTGGTACCATCGAAAATAAGAAAAAAGAACCAAAAGGCCGCGTCGGGCGGGGACAGGGGGGCGGGGGGGCGGTGGAGAAGAATCGGGGGCAACTACTGAAATAAAAAATAAGCGAAGCCAAGCTGCTAGTGCGGGCAGGAGGGAAATGCAACCAGTCGTCTCGATAGGTCGCACCTGTAACTTAAGTGGCACTTTGGCCATTTGGGCCACCACCCTTTCCATGGCCAACTCGGTTTCTTGCAGTCGACGACGCAGCTGATCCAGCTCCACGTCCCCTGCGGAACAAACACGTACTGCAATCACGCTAGACTTAAACTACAGGGTGGTTCTCTTTTTTTTTCTCCGTCGGAGATCCCTCCTGAGCGACACTAGACAGTGACCGGACTAAGAGTTCCTGGATTTTTTTCGATTTACGTCAATTCAAACTCGTCGTATAAAGATTAAACTTTGTTTTTCGAATGGAACATCCTGTATATCATTGCATTTTCGAATTCTACATCAGTTTGTTTTCGATGTATTCAATTTCTTTAAAATATTTGACAGATTAAATGACCAATCAAAATATGTGTATCAGCAACAATTATTAGGGAATCCAACGACCTGTCAAATATTTTTTTGAGGTTAGCTGGTGGTCAAACAAACCAAGTTTAGCTTTGTTCATGTAGACATTAAAACCGTTTATTTGCTTGAAAAATTGTTTTATGTGGAAATTTTTTCGATATTTCTAGTCAATCTTACTCTTAGGAATATCAGACCAGTGAAAATTATTTAAATTAAGTGCATTTTCAATAAAAAATGCCATAAATGTGTGCCAAAGTTGGATGTGTAAGTCGTTCAAATTATGAGGATTTTCTTGAATATTTTGGAACACCCAGTGTGTGTAACTTGGTGTATCATACACATAGTAAGTGACTTCTCAGGAAACAAAAGGAAATTGGGTCAGCAGTCATCAAGACTTGACAATATCGAAGATAAGAAACTAAAGTGAATGTGTCTTCGTAGACACTGAAATAAGCAGTATTCAGTTCATGTAAAATGTAAAACTGATGAATATTTAAATTTATATCATATAAAAGGATAAATAAGTTACAGGGACAGAGCTCTGATTAATATTCCTTCTCCAATACTTTCTCTTCAATCTCTTCGGGCTCCCAATACTAAAAGTTGTAATCATATGATTGAGTGAAATTTTCTTCGTCAGTGATACTTCAGGATACTTTTTGATATTAGAAATCATAAAAACTCACTCGTTCACTCATGAAATGCATAAGATAATAAAATTCCTCATATTTACTGCAAGCCAGCGACCTGTCAGAAAATTTATAGGTTATCTGGAGGCAGGGCGCCACGTGGTTTAGATTGCCTAATTAGTTGATTTCGCTATTAAAAACGTATTTTGGTTTGATATCTTGTTTTATGTGGAGATTTTTTGATATTTCTATTCAATCTCACTCTTAGGAATATCAGACACGTGAAAATTTTCATTAAAACTAGCTGGCCCGGCGAACTTTGTTTCGCTCAACTTATTCTTACGGTGGATTTCACAAAGCGTAATCACCGGTGATCGGAGATTAACGGCTTGGTCCTCTGATTTCGGAACTGCCAAATCGAGTTGATTCTAGATCAAACTCCGATCACCGGTGATTACGCTTCGTGAAACCCACCGTTAAAGTTGTATAAACTCACCATTGCTATTTCTCAAGCAGGAGATAAATTAGGCAGAATAAAGTTCAAAATATACAAAATTTTAATATTATTGTAATTTACATGAAGAGAATTCTCTTTATTTAAGCGGTACCTAGTTGTTGAACATATAACTTTTTGTTTTTAATGTTTTGAAAATCAGTCATGATAAATTCTCAAAATCTAATCAGTGCTCACACCATTATTTTAGACATCTTAGCTATGCTGCTAAGCTCAAAATAGTGGGTAAACACTTGGAAGGTGATTAACCCAAAAAAAGGATCCAGAAATGAGTACAAAATATTTAACAGTGTTATTAAGTTTCAGTTTAATGATGGCGATTTATACAGGGTGAGTCTTTGACTTGTACATATATTTTAACTGTAGATTCCTCTCACCAAACGAAACACTTTTTTCCTATACCTTTTTTCGAAATTCGGTTTGGTTTGGAAGATACAGGGTGTCGAAAATCCATGAAAAAAACACTTTTCTGTTTATATCTTCGGAACCGTTATTTCGAATGAACTGAATTTTGGTTGAGTTTTTATTCTATTCATGGTGCATATTCCTCAATCGAAACCAATTCAATATCTTTACTAGTATAAAAGTTACAGGGTAGTCGACTCATCAATACACGCTAAAACCCCATAAAACCACTTTAAAAAGATAAACGGTTCATATTTTCGAAAGAATCAATCATTTAAGAAACTAAAAGTATTCCTATTTTTTTCAATAAAATGCGTCGTTTTCGAGTTATTTCCAATTTTACCCGCAGAAATTTGACGAAAAAATCATTAATTTCAAGAATAATCTGAATGCGTCTCTGAATTAAATATCATCGAATAATATTCCTTCTCTGGTCTTTAAACGAGTTTACAATGTTGTCACAATATTTATCAACTTTGTCGAGATATTTTTTAATAATAAAATCCCCCAAATGTGGGAGATAAAATTGAACACCAAGGAGGATTTAACACGCACAGTTTATATTGAAAATTCATAGTTACCGGTCCATATTGAATTTAAATGTCGATGAAATACAAAATTCGGATATGAATGATGAATCTCAACACAAACTACTTATTCAATTGAAATTAATGAAACGATACCTGATAATCTGTGGCGATGTTTCTATCTAAACAACATCCTCTTGGAATTTTATAAACTCGACACGGTTGAAATTATATTAATTCACTTCACGTAATAATCACATTAGAACAATAATCCACTGAATGTAATGAATGTATTCAACACTTCACATAATGTTTACAGTTTGTTCAGACTGTTCAGAGACTGCTTTGTTATTGTTTATAGTTGGCTCCAGATAACCAATATTTCGGTTTTCGCTCTACGCAAGCGTAGTAAAATTTGGCGGTTAAGTCGATTTATGATGGAAAAGGCAGAATTCATAGATATTCATACCACGGTACACGAATGTATCGTGATTTATACGATGTTTCGTAAAAAATCCTTAACCTCAATGAAAATTAGGCAATCCAAACCACGTGGCGCCCTGCCTCCAGATAACCTATACATTTTCTGACAGGTCGCTGGCTTGCAGTAAATATGAGGAATTTTATTATCTTATATGCATTTCATGAGTGAACGAGTGAGTTTTTATGATTTCTAATATCGAAAAGTATCCTGAAGTATCACTGACGAAGAAAATTTCACTCAATCATATGATTACAACTTTTAGTATTGGGAGCCCGAAGAGATTGAAGAGAAAGTATTGGAGAAGGAATATTAATCAGAGCTCTGTCCCTGTAACTTCTTTATCCTTTTATATGATATAAATTTAAATATTCATCAGTTTTACATTTTACATGAACTGAATACTGCTTATTTCAGTGTCTACGAAGACACATTCACTTTAGTTTCATATCTTCGATATTGTCTAGTCTTAATGACTGCTGACCCAATTTCCTTTTGTTTCCTGATAAGTCACTTAATATGTGTATAATACACCAAGTTACACACACTGGGTGCTCCAAAATATTCAAGAAAATCCTCATAATTTGAACGACTTGCACATCCAAGTTTGGCACTCATTTATGGCATGTTTTTATTGAAAATGCACTTAATTTGAATAATTTTCACTGGTCTGATATTCCTAAGAGTAAGATTGACTAGAAATATCGAAAAAATGTCCACATAAAACAATTTTTCAAGCAAATAAACGGTTTTAATGTCTACATGAACAAAGCTAAATTTGGTTTGTTTGACCACCAACTAACCTCAAAAAAATATTTGACAGGTCGTTGGATTGCCAAATTTGCCACTAGGAAAAACTTAAATTTCCTCAGGCAATGCCATTTTGTTTTGAAAAAAATCCAGGAATTCCTATCTACATTAGTGTACATTGAATGAGAGAGTAGACTGTGGGTATTATGAGTGGAAATTAAAATGAATGGTATAATTTAAAAAAAAATACTAAAAAGAATCAACAAAATCATGTCTTTATCAGATTTTACCCAACTTGACTTTACCAATGGATTCTTCTTTGGGATAAATCAATATAAATATGGTAAAAGAATCTTCACTTTGCGTGGAATATCAATATCAAATTTTTGCAAGATTGTGTTGTTTCAATGTGGAAAAAAAGAATTGAGTTTAGATTTATATCGTGTCGAAGATGAAGATTAAGAAGAACAATAATGATACAAAAAAATAGGTCATCTCAAGGAAGACTTGAATATTCTCAAATCTAAGGATGAGTGGTTTCAGAAAACGAATGAATGACTGATGATGATCGCATAGTGTGAAAAGAGGTGGGTTTTACTGTTAAAAGCAACCAACTAAGCGAAACTTACTTGTGTCCCTTTCTTTCCAACCTGAGAAAGCATGAACAAAGGAATTTCCAGATTATTAAACAGAATTTGCCTATATTTTACACCACTGAAGGCCGGATTTAGATTTGTATACACCGTTCCATATAACACACTCATATATCGCTCTATTATTCTCAAGACAAGTAATCTTACAATTCTTTTTTACTTACCAAGTTTACATGAACCAGCATCTCTTGGACCTCTGGACCCGTTCTCGGCCAACGCCTCCTTTCGAAAACGTGGATCTACCTCCATCTTGCTGTAGATCGTATCCGTATCCGGATGCTTCTTGCAGATAATCTGCCCGAAAAAAAAATCGATTTTTCGAGTTATACTAGGATATATTGAAAAATTCTTAGCCTACTATAGAACCAAACAAAATTTCAATGTCGAAATATTTTATTACTCAACATATTCTCGTCTTAATTGAATACATTTATTACAGCGAATCTGCAACGTCTCTAGACCTTTCAAAAAAAATGTTTCTTCTTGCTCTGCAAACCAGTCCTCCACAGATTTTATAACCTTCTCGTTGGAAGAAAATTTACGACCTTTCAAACTTTTTTTCAGTTGAGGAAAGAGATGATAGTCGGACGGAGCCAAATCTGGTGAATAAAGGGGGTGTTCTAGTAATTCTAACCCTAAATCACGAATTTTCTGCATGGCAACATGAGATTTGTGTACTGGGGCGTTGTCCTGTAAAAACAAAATACCTTTGGATAGCTTTCCGCGTCTTTTCTCTTTAATTTTTTTAATTTTTTCCCGTAGAGTGGTCAGTAATGTCGAATGGTAATCTCCAGTTATTGTTTTACCCTTATCCAAAAAACCAATCATGATTAGTTCATGGCAATCCCAAAAAACTGAAGCAAGAACTTTTCCAGCAGATTTTTGGACACGAAACATCTTAGGTCTTGGAGAACCAGAGTGTCGCCATTGCATCGGTTGTTGCTTTGTTTCTGAATCGTAGAAATTTACCCAAGTCTCATCCATAGTAACAATTCGGTTTAAGAAGTCTACATCGTTTTCAAATCGAGCACAGATCGAACGCGATGCTTCTACTCTTGCTCGCTTTTAGTCAACATTCAAACATTTGGGGATCCATTTTGCAGAAATTTTTCTCATGTCCAAATTGACGTGAACTATATGATGAACGCGTTCGTATGAAATCTTCAGTGCTTCAAATATCCGTTTTAGCCAATTCGACGGTCTGATAAAATCATGTCATGAACTGCATCGATATTTTCGGGGACTGACACAGAAACTGGCCTTCCCGATCGGTCATCATCTTCAATGGAAAATTTACCTCTTTTGAAGCTTGCAGTCCAATTTTTCACGGTCGCATACGAAGGACATTGATCACCAAGGGTATTAAGCATATCTTCGTAAATCTGCTTACCTCTTAACCCTTTTAAATACGGGTACTTGATGATGGCTCGATACTCCAATTTTTCGATTTTTACAATTTCGGTGGACATCTTTTTTTTAATTTATTGCGTAAATTTGGTTTACTTTTTTGACGTCGAACTCTACACAGACACTTCTAATAAGTTATTGTTCGTTGATATGATATCGCAATATTTTGTTTATGCATGAAACTGGTATAGGCTAACTAGAAGAAGCGAAAACTCACTTTCATCAAGGTGTAAGTGAAGAATATGACGATCCCTATGGTATAAATCGGCATGATGATTCCCATACTTCCGCTTCCTTGTTGCTTGGGCGGGGGTACCATATGACCCGGCCCTCCCATGGTGGGTCGCATTCCAGGGAGCGGTCCCGGCTGAAAACAAAAAACAAAATGTTATATTTGGAATATGTCTAAATACACTGCGCAAAAAAATTAACGCACATTATGGAAATCTCAAATTTATTCTTCAACTGAAGGTGTTTTCAATGATAATTATTTTCATCCAAATTATGCATGCATATGTTATCCACTTTCAACGTTTTTCTTCAGTACAGATGTTTTCTCCCAGCAGGAATAAAAAAAGATGATAGAATCAGATTTTGAATGTATTGGCTCCATTCTAAAATCAGTTGTTCTCGATCAATTCTAGTGATCAATAGTTTTTCTTTCGTTTGATTTTCTACACTCGATCGCTATGCAACGCGAAACACGCAATTTGACCCAAGAGGAATGTGCCCAAGCGGTAGTTTTGCGAGAAGAAGGGTGGACATACACAAGAATTGCAGAAAGGTTTGGAGTTTCCCATACAAGTGTGTCCAGAATGTTGCAGCGATTCAGGGAGACAGGTATGAATGTCCTAAGACCAGGACAGGGTAGACCACGGGTAACAACTGCCATTCAAGAACGTTACTTGAGAGTTTTTTCGTTGAGACAACGGTTTGCAACCGCTCGCCTCCTTCAAAATCAGCTTGAGCAAACTCATGAGGTGCAAATTAGCACTCAGACAAAAAGAAATCGCCTCAGAGAATATGATTTAAGGCCTCGTGTCGCGGCAAGAGGCCCAGCTCTTACCCCAGCCCATCGAAGGGCGCGTTTGGATTTTGCGAGAGAGCATATCCATTGGGAAGAGGCCGATTGGGAAAGAGTTCTCTTCACAGATGAGTCTAGATTCTGCCTCAACCATTGTGAGCGACGTTCCCTTGTATACAGACGTCCACATGAAAGATATGCTCAGTGCAATTTCATGAATACTACTGGTTTCGGGGGAGGATCGATTATGGTATGGGGTGGAATATCTTTGACTGCTCGCACAGACCTAGTGGTCGTTGATAATGGAGCTATGAATGCTGATAAGTATATAAGGAACATTCTTGAAGAGCATGTAGTGCCATTTGTCCCATACATTGGTGAAAATTTCATTTTTATGGAAGATAATGCCAGACCCCATCGTGCGCGCATCGTTCAGGAGTACCTTGAAGAGGTTGAAGTCTCTCGAATGGAATGGCCAGCAAGAAGACCAGATCTCAATCCGATTGAGCAGGTTTAGGACAACCTCAATAGAAGGCTGAGGAGTTCAGAAAATCATCCAGCTACTCTTGATGACTTAGGAATCCAACTCGGAGAAATCTGGGAAGGATTAGATCAGAACATTTTAAGATCACTCATTTTGAGTATGAACCGTCGTTGCCGAGCTGTCATTAACGCAAGGGGTGGAAATACCAAGTATTAAATCACTTATCAGCATTTCAGTATTTTTCTTCTTTCACATAAGATTCGGTGAAATCCTGAATTTTTCTTCCATTTAATGTGTCTTGTTTCGTTCAAAACCTTCCCGAGAGAACATAAAAAATAAGTTATAAAATCAATGTAGAGTTAACTTTCATTAAAATTGAGATTATCAGAATGTGCGTTAATTTTTTTGCGCAGTGTATTTAGAAAACCAATTAAAAATTCGACAGTTTTCAAAAACTTGACAGATGTCAAAAAATGACAGCCGATGTCAAAAAACTGACAGCCTGTGTCGAAAAATTGCAAACGAAATAAGACACATTCAAATTGTATCTTAAAACTGACAAAAAACTTTCAGATTCGCGCCGGTTCGACCCTGTACTCTGATTATTCTTATTTAACCTTCAGTTATGACGTAACTCATGTTGGGACAAGCAAACTTAGCAAACGAAATAATAATTTCTCGATATTCTCAACTGCTGCTAGTTCGGATCAATGGAAGTTAACTCAAAACCGAAAAATGTGCGTTTAAACTGATATGGTTGATACGATAAACTGCCAAACTGGGCATATTATGATTGTGTTATTTCATTTATCGTTCGAAAATAATCATTAGTGTGTGTGACTAGTCTAGGTAATGCATTGTACAGTGATAATTTCATATACAAGTTTTCAAATTCACGTTTAAATGAAGGAAGAATTACAATTTTAACCAAATAATTGTTCCCTCGGTAAGTTCTTTATCTGTAATCATGACAAAATGTTCATCCAACCATTATTTTGATTCGATGAGATAACAAAACTTTTCAACCTTCAATTATTAATCTCATACACTTTATAATCATTACAATTTTCTCACATCATGACAGAGCAACAATCAGCGAGGTAGATACAAAAAGGACAACTTATATGGGTGATTTTCACAGGTGCTAGAAAGTTAGAATCATCGATGATAAGATAACCAAAAAAGTTACAGTCGACGCTGACCGTTTCATTGAGAGATGTGTATTTGGTGACTGTGGATTGAATAATTCGAAAAGTTCTTTTGGGGAAATAAACATGGAGATTTTATCGACTAAAAATAGGCTTTTGTTGTGCCTGGTGCTGGTAAGTGAAGAATTCCTTTATTGTACATTCAACATTGAATTTTTCTTCGATGAGGATCAGATTTAGTTGATTACAAATGTGATGTGTTATTGGGTGGCCAAACATATCCTTTTCATGAAATTGTCCATAACCAAATCGCAAAGTGGCTGCCCTATGTCCTCGATACTCGATAGCCTCATGAATTCCATCTTTGCTAACCTTTTTTTTTTGTGCCCTGAGGAAGGAGGAAAGCATCATGCCTTCTCCGCAGCAGGCGGTTCAATGCTGGGATTCGTGTGGGACTCTAACCCAACTAAAACCTCCTCCTCGCCATCTTAGTCGGAATCCCAAGGACACCGATTCCAACTATGATGGTTTGCGCAGGCACCATACCGGATCACCAAGACGATTGGTATTTCACGGTCTGCGTGGTAGTCCCAGACTCTTGCCCCCCTTGGATGTAGGGATTGAGGGGAAGAAACCTGCACCTCGACTGACGGGTCTCACAGTTTGCGGTCTCACAGAGAACTTGTGAGGAGTCCACTGACTGTTGTTGACCCAGTTCCGTATTTTCACCTGGCTTTTTCACAACGGAACTCAAACACCAGGGATAGATCCTCAGGAGGTCTTGGCCGGCTCACTATCAGTTTGTCAATTACTGACTCCCTGATAGCTAGCCGTTGGCCCTGGTCCCTCGGGGATTGAGCTATGAGAGTGCGGTTTCCGTCAGACATTAACGTTACTCCTTGGGTCTGCCCCGAGTCCGAGGATTCGGGGGGCCAAGTGGGTCATAGTTACTCTGATTCATGCAGTGGCCTTCAGCCCGAGGGGAAAAGTGAGTCGTAACTCCTTGTCCACGCCCGGGTTGCCAGTGTGGCGTAGACCAGATGCAAGTTCTCCACGTTCGAAACACTAACGTTACTCCTTGGGTCTACCCTGTGTCTGTGATTACAGGTGGCCAAGTGAGTCATAGTTGTTCCCTGCATGTGGTGCTAACATTACTTCTTGGGTCTACCCCTTGTCAGTGGATCCTCGATTTTTGTTATTTGAGTGTCCTTTCTTACTGGTGAACATTGACAATGAAGCTTTCAATCATTCTTCTTCCAGGACAACATGTGCTTCACCATGATGATCGTCCTGTTTTACCCCTACGTCAACGGAATAGGCGGAAGTCAGCTCTATCTGGGATCAATAATGTCCGTCATGTCCCTGATCGGTCTCGTTTGGAACCCCATGATCGTAAGCAAGAATACCAACAAAAAAAAAGTTATCAGCTGATTTAAATTTTCGTTTTTCATCTAGGGAAGTTTGGGCGACAGCTACGGAAGAAAAATCCTGTTATTTAGGATGTCGGCAGTGAGTGCCGTTTCCAATTTGATGCTCCTGGTCAACGATTCGCTCGCGTGGATTTTCATCGCCAGACTCGTGGCAGGTTAGTAAACTTCAAAAATACGTCCAAATTGAACCTTGTTGCTAGTCCGAAAGATGGGAAAAACTGTTGGCTCACCCTGTACATCATATTAGCTGTGTAGGTCGAAAATTTCACAAACCGTTAACCCTTCTTTTTGCAGCTTTCGGAGGCCCGTTGATGCCCATATTGAGCACAGCTGCCAGCGAGTTCCTCAGCAAGGAAGAGCAATCGTCTTACTTTGGAAAAATGCCGGCAGTGATGGCTGTCGTCTTCATTGCAGGGTCTCTGGTCGGAGGGTTCATCAGCGAGATGCAGAACGGGTTCACCCTCTGTTTCCTATTGATGATTGCGTTCAATTTGATGAACTTAGGTGAGATATGAGAAATTTAGAAAGTATGTCGAAATTGGAATATTCAAGATGGCGGACGAGTTTTGATGATCCGATTCTATTCAAAATTGGAATCTGGGGGCTTTCTGGGTCGGAAATTACGATTTGTCAATATTGAGGAATTCAAGATGGCGGCTTCAAAATGGCGGATGAGTTTTATAATTGATGATCCGATTCCATTCAGAATAAAATTGGTATCTGGGGGTTTTTGCTAGGAGCATAGAATAACTGGAGAGAAGGCTCCCCTACGAAAATGAACTGCCAAAAACGTCCGAACTTGTCAGTTCGCCGCAAGGCCACGAGATGGCGACAACGTCGTTTCTTCCTGCAACATGGCTATCCTTAATAAAATTATCTTTAATGGTTATTAGTAGTTATTACTTATTAGGTCCCATTTATTACTATATCATAATATACAGGGTGGCCATTTGAAAACGAAACAGACGAGATTACAGACGAAATAAATTTTTTCGATAGAAATGCTCGGACAGGTCGATTTCTGTTTCGAGGGGGACAACTTAAGATGTAGGTTACGGACGCATAGCGCTTCAACCCTTGCTACTACAACCCTCACCCCCAATTTTTGAATAGGGAAGATGGGGTGAGTGATACCTCATTTCAAAGGTATTTTTATACTGATTTCAGCACAGTAATTGTTTTTTCATTTTATGCATTAGTTCTCGAAATATTATTAACTAAGTATTTGAAAATGAAGTGGTGTTTTCATGGCACTTGTAGTGTTTTTTTGTGAAAAATCGACATCTTGATTAAAGATTTCTATGTCAGTGGATTGGGGGAAGGAAGCCACAGTCATGGTTGTTTTGAAGCTCAAAATGTCGATTTTTCACAAAAAAACACTACAAGTGCCATGAAACACCACTTCATTTTCAAATACTTAGTTAAGAATATTTCGAGAACTAATGCATAAAATGAAAAAACAATTACTGTGCTGAAAGCAGTATAAAAATACCTTTCAAATGAGGTATCACTCACCCCATCTTCCCTATTCAAAAATTGCGGGTGAGGGTTGTAGTAGCAAGGGTTGAAGCGCTATGCGTCCGTAACCTACATCTTAAGTTATCCCCCTCGAAACAGAAATCGACCTGTCCGAGCATTTCTATCGAAAAAATTTATTTCGTCTGTAATCTCGTCTGTTTCGTTTTCAAATGGCCACCCTGTATATTCTTTTGCAAGAAAGCAATACATACTTTTTTTTCGTAAATCCGACAATATAATGCATATAGCACGTGTAAAGAAATGGCTACAAGGATCAGATTGAATATAGGAAGAAAAATCTGTTTTCCGCTCCGAATCTAAGTGTTAGCAGAGGGAATGTAAACGGGGTACCATACAATTCTGCGTATAATACACGAGAACAGATAAAACCTCAGTCTTCCCGTATAATAATAATACTTACCTGAATGTTCGCTTTTTCCGGATATTGTTTTGACAAATTTATTACCTATCACAGACTCCCCATATAATTGCGCATAAAAAGTTGATTAGAATAAAGCGATATGTCATCAATATTGTCTATGTTATGATTTATGGCCATTTTCATTTAAAAAAAAGCATAAATGTATCAATAACAATGACAGCCACATTATATTCTTTGCAATTGTAGCGCCATAGAACAAGATATCTGACATGTTACTGAATAAAGGACCTCAGCGTTATCTATCGGGCGTCACACGAAACTCTAACCTCCGCCGTTATTGGCAGTTCAAAATGATCTGTCGAGCGTATGAAGCCTTCCCTCCAGTTATTCTATGCTCCAAGGTTTTTGGGTTCGACAACAATGATTTATCTGTCAAAATTGGAATATTCAAGAATGCGGACGAGTTTTGTAATCATGATCCGATTCTATTTAAAATTGGTATCTGGGGGATTTCTGGGTCGGAATTTACGATTCTTCGAAATTGAGGCATTCAAGATGGCGGCTTCAAAATGGCGGATGAGTTTTATAATTGATGATCCGATTCCATTCAAAATTAATATCTGGAGTTTTTTGGGTTCGATAACAATGATTCTCATGCCAAAATTGGAAAATTCAAGATGACGGCTACAATATGGCGGACGACTTTTGTAATTATAATCCGAAATTTGTATCTGGGGGGTTTCTGGGTGGGAAATCATGATTCTTCAAAATTGAGGAATTCAAGATGGCGGATTCAAAATGACGGATGGATTTTGTAATTATGATTCGATTTCATTCAAAATCAGCATCTTGGGGTTTTTGGGTACGACAACGATGATTCTTCTGTCGAAATTGGAAAATTCAAGATGGCGGCTACAATATGGCGGACGAGTCTAGTAATTATGATCCGATTCTATTCAAAATTGTTATATGGGGGTTTTTGGGTTCGACAACGATGATTCTTCTGTCAAAATTGGAAAATTCAAAGATGGCAGATACAATATGGCGGACGAGTCTTGTAATTATGAACAGGATTCTATTCAAAATTGGTAACTGGTTGATTTCTGGGTAGGAGATTACGATTCTTTAAAATTGAGGAATTCAAGATGGCGGATTCAAAATGGCGGATGGATTTTGTAATTATGATTCGATTTCATTCAAAATTAGTATCTTGGGGTTTTTGGGTTCGACAACGATGATTCGTCTGTCAAAATTGGAAAATTCAAGATGGCGGCTACAATCTGGCGGACGAGTCTTATAATTATGATCCGATTCTATTCAAAATTGTTATATGGGGGTTTTTGGGTTCGACAACGACGATTCTTCTGTCAAAATTGAAAAATTCAAGATGGCGGCTACAATATGGAGGACGAGTCTTGTAATTTTGATCCGATTCTATTCAAAATTGTTATATGGGGGTTTTTGGGTTCGACAACGATGATTCTTCTGTCAAAATTGGAAAATTCAAGATGGCGGCTACAATATGGCGGACGAGTCTTGTAATTATGAACAGGATTCTATTCAAAATTGGTAACTGGTTGATTTCTGGGTAGGATATTACGATTCTTTAAAATTGAGGAATTCAAGATGGCGGATTCAAAATGACGAATGGATTTTGTAATTATGATTCGATTTAATTCAAAATTAGCATCTTGGGGTTTTTGGGTTCGACAACGATGATTCTTCTGTCAAAATTGAAAAATTCAAGATGGCGGCTACAATATGGCAGACGAGTCTTGTAATTATGAACAGGATTCTATTCAAAATTGGCAACTGGTTGATTTCTGGGTAGGAGATTACGATTCTTTAAAATTGAGGAATTCAAGATGGCGGATTCAAAATGGCGGATGGATTTTGTAATTATGATTCGATTCCATTCAAAATTAGCATCTTGGGGTTTTCGGGTTCGACAATGATAATTCTTCTGTCAAAATTGGAAAATTCAAGATGGTGGCTACAATATGGCGGACGAATTTTGTAATTATGATCAGGATTCCATTCAAAATTGTTATCTGGGGGGTTTCTGGGTCGGAAATTACGATTCTTCAAAATTGTGGAATTCAAGATGGCGGCTTCAAAATGACGGATGAGTGTTGTAGTCATGAAAGCTTGCTTTATCGGTGGATTACTTCGATGCAGGGTTGGCAAAAAACATGTTTTAAAAAAAAAAACAAAATATTGTGTTTTTTTTTAATTTGAAACTGTTTTATTTGATTTAAATCATGTTTTTTTTAACATTCAAAAAACATGATTTAAAACATGTTTAAAACAAATGTTTTGGCAACATTGCTATGATACTCTCGGCCCTCGGGTAAAATATTTAAATCTGGCAACACTGAATAGAACTTGTATATTGTTTACAGGGTAATCCTGTTGTCAAATTCGCCGCAACTTCGCCAGATCGGGCAATTATTCCGGTAATTGAAGAATAGGACATTGTTCTTTTCTTCATAGCATTTTTTCCAATAAAAATCAGAAAACTCTTCCAAAACAATTCTAACTGATTAAATTAGAATTAATATCTTCATTACGTGACAATAGATGTGATGAGAAACAATAAAGTGCAATTATTATTATGATCGTGGACTTATTCACTATCTCAGCATACGGCCGGATAAATTTACCTTTGCCAGATACAATTATCAAAGGGAATAGGCTCGATCACGATACACTTGACAAAAATTTACGAACAATTCTACAGGTATTGAGAATAACAGCTTTTTGCATTTCAATGTAGCTGTTTACATTTAATTCTAATTTGTTCAGGCTATTGTGTAAGCTCTTGGGTATCAATCCAGTCGACGAGATGATCACTGGAACGATATCAACCTTCTCTAGGTGCCACACTGCCACATTTCCTTGATCTCGAAAGCCAGGTCTGTGTACTTGCTTATCTTCTCCTGGTACTTATTCAACATGTTGTTGTTGTTGGACACAGCTACATCTATCAAAATTGCCTTTCTGACCCTCTTGTCGTAAACCACAATATCCGGCCTGTTATTCGTCACCGTTCTGTCAGTGATAATAGGCCTATCGTAGTATAGTCTAAAAGAGTCATTTTCTAACACAGGCAGCGGCTGATACTTATAATACGGCTTGTAGGAGTTGAGAAGTCCGAACTTGAGCGCCAATTTCTGGTGTATGATGTTGCACACTTGGTTATGTCGGTGGAGGTAATCAGTGTTGGCCAGTTGTTCGCAGCCAGAAGTTACATGCTGAATTGTTTCAGATTTTTGATGACACTTCCTACACATATCTGTTGGCACTGTACGGTCCTTCATGATGTATTTCTTGTAGTTGTTGGTGGAGATGACTTGATCTTGTATAGCCATCATAAAACCTTCCGTCTCAGGAAACAGTTCACCCTTCGACAACCATTTGTTGGATGAGGTTTTGTCAATATGTGGCTGATTTAACTCATGGTGATGCCGTCCATGGAGTTCTTTTTTTGACCATTGTTCTAGCTTGTCAGTTTCAGAAAGAGATGGCAGATCCAGCAATTCATCTGCAGTAGCCAGAGTTAAAGGTGTGAACTTCTTATCAACCAAAGTCACAACTCTGTGTAGATTGGAATTATTCGCCTTCTCAAAGAAGAATTCCCTGAGGTTTTTAATCTGGCGAGTGTGAAGGTTGATAATATCCGCAAGTCCCCGTCCTCCTTCCTTCCGTGGTAAAGTGGTTCTTAATACTGACGACCTTGGGTGATGACCTCTCTGTTTCGTCAGCATCGTTCTGGTTTGCCTTTGAATGTCATCCAGATCTGTCCTGGTCCACTTGATAACTCCAAATGAATAAACCAGCACTGGGATTGCGTAGCTGTTGATGGCTTTGATGAGATTTCCAGAAGTCAACAGTGACTTCATCACCGTTCTCAGTCGGCCAGTATACTCCTCCCGGATTTTTGCCTTCGACTGCTTTTGCTCCAAACATCTAGCCTGTTGGTATCCCAGATATTTATAAGTTTCTCCATCCCTCATGGCTTGAAGTATATCTCCATTCGGTAGTTGTGATTCACCGTCCACGACTTTTCCCCTATGGATGTTCAGGGTTCTACATTTTTCAATGCCGAATTCCATTCGAACATCAGTTGAAAAAGAACTGACGGTTTTCAGAAGCTCATCCAATTGCTTCTTGTTTGCAGCATATAGTTTGATGTCGTCCATGTAGAGTAGGTGGGAAATAGTATGTTCTTCCCGCGCTGTCTTGATCTTAAATCCACACTTCGTTTCTTGGAGCATCGATGATAAAGGGTTCATTGCCAAACAGAACCATAATGGGCTCAAGGAGTCTCCTTGAAAGATCCCACGACGAATGGGGATTTCTTCGAGCTTAATCGTCTTGTTGTTCATAGTGACTTGTATTGATGTTCGCCACTGAGACATTGTTGTCCTCAAAAATTCCACCAAAACAGGATTGATTCCATAAATGTGCAGCACCTCGATGAGCCACGAATGAGCGGTGCTATCAAATGCCTTCTGATAATCGAGGAAGGCTGAGTGCAAGTTGCGTCCTTTCTCATGGGCCTGTTTCATGATCACTGAGTCGATGATGAGTTGTTCCTTGCACCCTTGGTGTTTTCTTCTGCATCCTTTCTGTTCTTCTGCCATAATGTTGTTTTCATCCAAATGTTGATATATTCGGTTGGATAAACATGAGGTGAGTATTTTGTACAGTGTTGGAAGACAAGTGATAGGTCTGTACTGCGATGGTTCTTGAGTCTTATCGCTTTTTGGAAGCATATAGGTTACTCCTTCGGTTAAGAATTTAGGAGCTTCTTGAGCTCCTAAATTCTTCCTATTATTATTATTATTATTATTATTAAACCAAATTACACTCTGAGATGAATTTCAAAGAACAAATGGCAAAAAATAGGTTGCCTTGTCTAAGAAGTGAAAAGAATTCAAAACTACTAATTTCAAAATTAAGACTTAATTAAATTCATTTAAATTCAAAACTACTAATTTCAAAATTAAGACTTAATTAAATTCATTTAAACAAAAAAAGCCAACATTTCGACAACTAACATAATTTTTTCTCAAATGCAGTTTTTTCATTAAGACAAATTTCATCAAGAAGATATTTCTAGGTATTTTTATGTACAAGAAGTTACATTTTGTTACAGAGTGAAGAATATTTTTTGTTATATTTGTTTTTTTTGTTATCAAAAGATTACTTATCTAGTGTTTTATTCTTTCAATAAAAAACTGATTAAAAACAATTGTTTTAAAACAAATATGTTTTAAACAGAGACTTGTGTTTTAAACATGTTTTAAAACACTGTTTTAAAACATGCCAACCCTGCTTCGATGTGAACAAATAGTTGTTCCATACACCCGATTTTACGCTGGTATCACCTCACCCTTCATTTTATCTTGCAGGCGTGGCCTCAACCCTTCCGGACAGCACCACCGCCAAAAAAGAAGCAGAATCCCTCTCCGTCCTCAAGATAGCCGACCGCGAAGTCAAGAACATCGTCGTCAAACTCAAGGCCGTAAAATGGGCCGAATACTCGGACATCTTCTCCGTCAAGCTCTGCTTCGAGCTCGGCTGCTCCCTCTTCTTCCGCTCCATCGGCCCCATCTTCATCGGCTACGGCGTCCAGGGCCGGTCCATGGGCTACGTCTTCAGCCTCCTCAGCGTGGCCACCATCGTCGCCAACCTGGCGGTCGAAAAGCTCAAGGCCACCACCTACAAAGACGACAAGTTCGGCGGGAAGAGACTCTTCCATGCCGCCTGCCTCTACGTGGCGACCGCCTTCACCATGGGCTTCTCCGACAGCCTGTACCTCTTCACCGCGGGGCTGATACCGATGGCGGTGGCCAACACGATCTCGGGGAGCACCTTCACGGAGGCGCTGATGGCCAAGGCTTCGGATAAGGACAGGGGTGGGGTGAACGGGGCGTTCGAGAGCATCACCAGTTTTTGCGGGTTGACTACGCCGCTGGCGGCAGGGTTTTTGTCCGATTGGTTCGGGAACCAGTTCGTGCTGCAGATGGCGCTGTTGCCGACGGCCGCGGGGTTATGGTTGACTTATAATAGGCTGTGAAGGAGGCTGTGATGACGAATAAAGTATTATTTTGTTTTTTGGAGAATTGTTCTACCCACCCTTTGATCCAAGACCTACAGCACACCCCCTGTATTTCAAATTCGAGCTAGAACTCTTGATATTTAAAGGGGCTGCTCTAATTTCGCGCAAACAGTTCATGAAAAAGTCACAGGGACCTGAAACTAACTCTGAAGACAAGCATATTCTCTTGAAGGCGCTTTTGTCTACCTAAGATCCCTCTGTTCAGAATTCATACTTTTTATTTTATATACCACAAAGTTTATATATAGGATGGGCTTACTCGGTTAAGAATAAGACCGAGATCTTCTGTGCTCTGTGCTATTCTATGGCTGTTTCCAAAATCTCACAAGCATATACCTGCTCAGTGGAACAAACCACCTGCCTTTCAGTCGCATTGTTTTACACGGCTTAGCTCGAAGCCCATAGCAAATACTTTCCCCGTCGTCGGCCTTTAGTTCGCCAGTTATCGCCACCCTTTATACAAAGTGAATTCGTATGTGATAAGAACTTTTACCCTGCACAACACCACATGAAACCAGATAGAAGCAGATACGTAACTTTTCGTCTAAACAACCGTAAGTACCATTCCTTCAGTGTTCACTTTGTGGTATTTATTTACAATTCGATCAAACATCCATTTTTATATTTAATTCTCGAGGCAATAAGAATTGTTAAAATAGTCCATTTCTTCTCTCCAAGAGAGCTCGCGTATATTATTTACCCTCTATCTACCTTCTAGTGTCGATCTTTCACTGAAAAACGCAAAAGTTTTATTGATGCCGGTTAAAAAAAAATAATTTTGATGACGAAATAAACTGCTCCACATGAGTTAGGGATATTGACTTAAATTGCAAAAAAATAGAGGCCAAATGAGATTTTTGTGATGAAAATTCATATTTATGTTAGCAATTTGAATTTTGTGGCCCCTATGAATTAATATAATAATATGCTGAGGCCATATCTACCGAATCTGTAGCGTAGGCCTAATGTACAAATACTCTGTGATCTGAATCGAAGTGCTTTTCGTGGATCCTAGTGAATGTCTCTCTCTCTCTCTCTCTCTCTCTCTCTCTCTAACAATGCCGCATACTAAGAGACAAGGTCAAGTAAGTGAAACATAACATAACCTGAATGTACATTGTGTACCATTTAAGCCCACTGATAAATTGTGAATAAACAACACGTAAACCACCCTGAAGTGTTTTATTATTTAACATTTATATGATTTCAAGTTGCCAATTAATTTTAGCCTGTAGGTCTGCAGCGTATACAGGGTGGTTAAGAAAAATCGAGTAAAATAACGAAATTTTATTCCCAGAGAATTCAAGCATTTTGAGATTATCAATACAATGTATGGCCTCCACGGGCATCAATAACAGCTCGACATCTTCTTTGCATATTACACACGAGGTTGTTGAACATTTCTTGAGGAATTTAGTTCAATAAACGGGGCAGAAGCTCTCTCAGATCATTTAAGGATTCTGGGGTAGGTTGCTGATTATCTAATCTTCTTTGGAGCATATCCATGCATGTTCTATGCAATTCAAATCTGGTGAGTGCGGAGGTATTGAGAAATGTGGAATACCAAGCTCCTCGCGCGCATTCTCAACTATGGCTGCATGGTGCGGTCTAGCGTTATCGTCTAGAAATTGAAAAGTTTCACCAATAGCAGCGTGAAAATTTGGCACAACATTGTCAATGACATGCTCCCTATAGTGTAAGGCGGTCATATTCCCGGGACTAATGTGTAGATCTGTGCGCCCGTTGAAACATATCCCGGCCCATACCATAACACTACCCCCTCGGAATGTATGGATATAATGACGATTACGGGGTATGCGTGGGATTATCCATACCCTTATTATTCGAGAATCTGAAAATCGCCCATATCTGGATTCATCAGTGAAAAGGACACTACGCCATTGATCGTTCCAATTGATATGTTGCCTTGCCCATTCCAGTCTTTGACGCTTATGGTCACGTGTTAATGGAAATCCTCTTAATGGATGTCTAGAACCTAGATTCATCTCTCTCAAACGTCGTCTGATGGTTTCCATCGAAACTTGGACCCCATCTGCATTTTGAAGAGTATTCCGTAGCATTCTACACGTAGATGTAGGGTTTCTTCTCGCCGAAACGGTGATGAAACGATCCTGAGCAGGTGTTGTTTATCGTCGCCCACCAAGCCTTGGTCTTTCCAACACGGAACCTGTCTCCCTGAACCTATTCCAAAGTCGAAATATCACACTTTGGCTGACTTGGAGCCTTTCCGCTACAACAACCTGAGTTAGGCCACCCTGTAGCATTCCGATAGCCCTATTAGCCTCAGCGTTTGTTAATATACGTCTTGGCATTTTCAGAAAACAGGCTTCAAATCGAAGCCGTTGATAAACTGACTTCATTTCAAAATAATAACATTCATGAAGCATATGCAAAGAACCAAACTTCAGAAAAAAGGCGACCAGATTGACGAAATGTCTCATACTGATTTTAATTGGATCGATTCAAGTTGTTATTGAGTTTTAAATGATTTTACAGCGATTTTCTCGAAGATTACACACTTTCAAAAACGATTGAATACGATATCCCCAACTCTTGTGGGGCAGTTTACATATTTGATTCTATTTCTTTATTCAATTGTTTCCTTGTTTATTGTTCATATCATTGTAAATTTTTCATTTGTATTTTGTATTGTTGTTTATATTTTTTCTCTATTTTTAGCCTGAAGAAGGCCCAATAAAGGAGACGAAACAGTTTTCATCTTTATTCATCTGTGAACAGAGAAATTTTGCCACTATTGTTCTTTAAAACACACGACGTGTCTTTCTAAATTGATTTAAGGTTTTATAGCACAATTACAAAATCTAATTCTTATGATTTCAACCATTCTGATACTGAAGAAACGAATATCAGGCATTTTTCTTGAATACCATGCATGCTGTCTTGTTGAAATCAGAAAGAAATACGTAGTTTTTATGGAAACGCATTTTGATAATAAAATTCATTGATTTGCAAGCGTTGTTCGTTTGTAAGACGATGCATGGTTAAATTATAGACCAAACACTGAAGATGTTTGACAATGACACAAAACGTGCGTGAGCTGTCAGAATCAGTGTTGCCAACTAAAAAAATCACCCGCTATGAGTCAAACTTTCAAGTCTGCCGACCTATACTCCATTCACTTTTATTTAATCACATAGGAGGTTATGGTTTCGTTTTCAGGAGTTGGTGCCCCTGATGAAAAGCACAGAACATATGATGAAAAGTCAGTGCGCGCACAGAAAATATCGTTAATGACAAAACGACGTTGCCAGTTTCTTTGTTTACATCAAAGTAAAAGTATCAAAGATATTCCACATTTTGTTAGGTTTACAAATTGTTCGCAGATTTTTGGTATTTAATCGATATTTGCAGGTGAGTTTTTCGTCGAATATCGAAGATTAACGTATGTTTATTGTTTTAAGCACCAGTTAGGATCGTGAGGACGAATTTCAAGACCAGGACGAATGTTTACATTTCGAGGTTGAAGGGGTACACGGGAATTTCTTTGAAAAAGCTGTTATTTGGACAGATATCGCAGTAGATGGATCGTATGGAGCTTCGAGAGGTCGATAAGGATGATATTTTTCAGGTTTTCCAAGAAATTTGGCGATATCTGAGCAGATTTGCAAAAGTTAGGTACCTCACTAATGAGGTGGAATTTAGACCTAATTCTCCTATAAGAAACGCCTTTCAAAGGTCGAGATGGTGAAAAATGTCTTCTTTAGATGTTGTTTGAACAAACGCAGCCGAGTTTTATACCCCAACATTGATTTTAAGAAAGTTATCAACAAAATGAAATTGACATTATTCTTGATTCTTGTAATTACCCATCAATTCATCTTATATCTTTGGTTTGTTTTTTTTTCAATGAATTCTTGATTAGAATCAACAATTGATGTCGTCAAGTCTTGAACTTTCAGTTCAAGAGGATAATAAACATTAAATCTTCACAAGCATGCATATGAAAATTATGTGAAAGCAATGCAATTTCCTTCCATGGCAAAAAATAATATATTTCAACAGTGATCTCTTGTACTTTTCATGCAAATAACTACAAAAGGAATCATTTCTATCAATTCATATAAACGTTAATTATTTTCGTCCATCACATCTTTTCCAATTCATTCATTTTCCGAATAAATTCACATTCTGAGAAATACGCTAAGAATGTAGAAAGGGCAACATAGTGTTGACTTGGAACATAAAAATATTTTGAAAAACGTCATGACTTCGATACAGAGTGGAATGTGTCAAATTTCCAAGGCCAGAGTTGTGATTTTATAATTGTGAATGGAGTATACGTTCATATACAAAGTGAAATAGTTAAAGAAACAGTTTTTCCACGACATTTATCAGAACCTCTTGAATTATTTTATGGCCATTTATCATTTCACGCATCGGTATGCCGCATAACTCCTTGGAAAATCAAGGAAATTCGCTTTCCCTCCCGAAATAGACGGTCGGTCGGCAAAGAAATACACTGGTTATTTCGGGAATCAGCGATAGTTATTATTTCTCGGTGATCTATCTTTATGATCGCGATCTTGTACCGTTCGCGTAAACATCGCCGAGATGTGCAACGACGTCTTTATTGTGCCTTAAAGGATCAAACGGTTTTTCGCGATACTTTGGCGATACGATTATTTTCGCTACCTACGATTTCCTGTTGCTACAACGCATTTGTTAGTGTTCGATGAATCCAGAAAATCCAGCTCCGGTTTTACGTCTGATATGAGAAAACATATACAGGGTGTCTAAGAGTAGGTGTACCAAAAAGATGGGAAACATTTTTCGCAAGGTTTTTTAAATTCTTGAAGATTATTCTTCAAAAATGGTGTTCTTGGTCGAAATCTCAAATTTACTGAGAAACCCGGTTGGACTGTTTTATGTGGGCCATCCTGTAAAGGGTTTTCCAATGAGAGGTGTTATTTTGACATTCGAAGTAAAATGCCATTTTTTCAGATCAATGATCGAATGTTTATCTATACTTATACACTGCGCAAAAAAATTAACGCACATTCTGAAAATCTCAATTTTAATGACAGTTAACTCAACATTGACTTTATAACTTATTCTTTATGTTCTCTCGGGAAGGTTTTGAACGAAACAAGACACATTAAATGGAAGAAAAATTCAGGATTTCACCGAATCTTATGTGAAAGAAGAGAAATTAACAATTTTCAAAATACTGAAATGCTGATAAGTGATTTAATACTTGGTATTTCCACCCCTTGCGTTAATTACAGCTCGGCAACGACGGTTCATACTCAAAATGAGTGATCTTAAAATGTTCTGATCTAATCCTTCCCAGATTTCTCCGAGTTGGATTCCTAAGTCATTAAGAGTAGCTGGATGATTTTCTGAACTTCTCAGCCTTCTATTGAGGTTGTCCCAAACCTGCTCAATCGGATTGAGATCTGGACTTCTTGCTGGCCATTCCATTCGAGAGACTTCAACCTCTTCAAGGTACTCCTGAACGATGCGCGCACGATGGGGTCTGGCATTATCGTCCATAAAAATGAAATTTTCACCTATGTATGGGGCAAATGGCACTATGTGCTCTTCAAGAATGTTCCTTAAATACTTATCAGCATTCATAGCTCCATTATGAACGACCACTAGGTCTGTGCGAGCAGTCAAAGATATTCCACCCCATACCATAATCGATCCTTCCCCGAAACCAGTAGTATTCAGGAAATTGCACTGAGCATATCTTTCATGTGGACTTCTGTATACAAGGGAACGAAGGTTATTCATAATTTTTAGGAAAAAATCGCAACTATTTGCCCTCGGCAATTTAATCTTCTATAAACTACAAAAATTTTCATGATGATTATTTCAAAAATATAGCTTGTACTCATGAAAAATGAAAAACATATTCAATAACCCCAGATCTAACGATTACCCTGTTTTTTTAATTGAAAAACTAATTAAATCGAAAAAAAGAAAACTATTTGCCCTCGGGACGTTCTTCAACCTCAATTAAAAAAAAATCAAGTCTCTACGTCGTAAATTACTCGTGAAATAAAGAGACCACTTTCGAATGGAGATTTACCACGATTCAAAAGGTGATACTGCCCCTTAACTGAACTTTATAAGCCTTAAGACCCAAATCTTTATGCAAAATACGGTGTAATGACGTTTGTGGAATGCCTAGATCCAAAGAACGACGACAAATGGACAAACCTGGGTTTTCTTCAACACTTTCTGCAACAGCAGCAATATTCTCGGCTGTTCTTG
This sequence comes from Adalia decempunctata, assembly GCA_951802165.1. NCBI lineage: Eukaryota > Metazoa > Arthropoda > Insecta > Coleoptera > Coccinellidae > Adalia > Adalia decempunctata. The sequence goes on from OX637705.1 coordinate 1,605,268, forward strand.
AGCGACGTGCACGGGTTTTATTCTTCACATCACTAACTTGTCCCAACAGCTCAAATTTTTCCACCAATTTCTGTATTGCGGTTCGACAAGGTGCTTCACGACGACCCAAAAATGTTCGAGTTTTACGAACCGTTTCTGCCAAATTTTCACCATTTTCATAGTGAATTTCAATAATTTCAATGCGTTGTTGATGCGGCCAAATCAAAATAACACCACTTAATGGAAAACCCTTTACATGAGAAATTTTCTTTCTTACAAGAAAGAAGACTCCACTTCCAATATTGAACTTCGATATTCTAATCATCATCATTAAGATGTTCTCATGAACAAAATACCTAAATATGAATTCGACTCAAAGATGGGTCGTATACAGGGTGAATAAAAAAGGGTGGATACTCACGGCACCGTCGATAATCTTCGGATGAGGATGTGAAGCCTTAGATTGCGGTATGGCTCTGCCTCTTTCTCTGAAAGCCGGATGGACCATCTCTGATCTCACCAAGGGGGAACGCTCCTGACGAACGGCTAAAACAACGAAACCATTTTAGAGAGCAGGGAGTCAAAAAAGAATTAAAGCTGCAAGAATATCCCAACAAATACAAGAGGAATAACACAGCCAGATATTGCTAACAAGTTATGTCCTAAAAACCTGGATAAAGCCACAAAGTTTGTTATTGCATTAAAAAGCCTTTAAAATCAAAGTATTCCACGATTTTTACCAGTGGTCCCAAAGGAATTCCACAAGTTCGAAGCAGAGTCAATCGATAACATGAAGAAACCTCTGAAGATGCATATCGAGTTGCAGCCGAAACTTTTCTCATATCTCAACAAAATCTAATCATTTTAGACATCTGTAATCCTACGCTAAGACATTTTGGTTTTGGCCAACAGCGCAGAGATGTAGGCAACTCAAATTACACACTACTACAGTGACTATGGTGGGAATATAGTCACTGTACACACACTGTTTTATTACATCGCCATTTAACGGAGAGAATATCGAATAAAGTACCTACGAATAAGCGGTAGCGTAACTCACAGTGACTATATTACCATTATGGTAATATAGTCACTGTAGCGTAACTGTAACTTTAGCGACACCTAGTGGCTTTACTCAAAAGGAGGAAAAGCCTTATCTTCTCTATAAGTAAAATTTTCATCGATTTTTTTCAAAGTTTTATTGTATTTTATAATTACCAGACCGTAGACGAATCCAAATATTGCACTAAATATGTATGCAAGTAGATTAAGAGATTTCATGTAAAATGTATTATTATACACAAATTCAACAAATATTTACTTTCCCGCACTAGTGCGGGAAAGTATCTTTCCCGCAGTAGTACGGGAAAGTGACACTTTCCGAATCAAAAACAATGCGGGAAAGTAGTTACTTAGGCCCGGTTGTAGAAAAAATATTGTTTATATTCTCTGTACTTTCACTTCGATGGTTTGGAAAAGGATTTCCAAATCAAAAAAATACAATTTCGAATGGTTCTTTTGAATTTTCATTTGTTTTAGTAATAACAATATTTTAATCCCAAAAATGCCCAGAAGTGTCAGTTCAATGGACCAACAGCGAGTCGTCAATGTGAGTAACTTTCTTGGTCTTACTCTTAGGCATAGAACTTCAATTATGTTACTATAAGTTCTATGGTCTTAGGTGGTGGTTAATTTCAGGTATATTGGCATCAATGTCAGAAAAGTTTTGGCGAAGGAGAATAATCGACCGGTCATAGAGAACATATGCGCCATTTGTCTCTTATATACAGGGTGAGTCTTCGACTTGTACATATATTTTAACTGTAGATTCCTCCCATCAAAAGAAACACTTTTTTCCTATACCATTTTTCAAAATTCGGTTCCGTTTGGATACAGGGTGTCAAAAATCCATGAAATTAACACTATTCTTTCCATATATTCGGAACCGATATTTCGAATGAACTGAATTTTGGTCGATTGTTTACTCTATTCATGGTGCACATTCCTCAATTGAAACTTATTTCATATTTCTCCTGGTAAAAAAATTACAGTATAGTCAACTTATAAATTCACGCAAAAATACTATAAAACCACTTGAAAAAGATGAACGGCTCACGTTTTCGAAAGAATTAATTATTTTAGAAAACAAAAGTATTCTTATATTTTTTCAATAAAACGCGTCGTTCTCAAGTTATTTCTAATTGTATAAGATTGAATTAGAGGAAAAAATCATGAATTTCAAGAATAATCTGAATGCTATCCTGAGTTAAATCTCATCGAATATTATTTCTTCTCTGGTCTCTCAACAAGTTACCAACGTTGTCAGAATGTTTATCAACTTTGTCAAGACTAAAATCTCTATGATCAAAAAACGTTTGATGTAGAGATCTGTAATAATAAAATTCCACATTCGTGGGTCATAAAATTGAATTCTAAGAAGCATGAAATTATACATTTTATAGGCAGTTTCTATTTAAAATTCATTGTTACCGGTCCTTCAGCAAAATATATATCGAAACAATATAACTCGACACCAGAACGACACTACTATTACATCAATTCACTGAAAGTCATTTACATAATCATCACCTGTTTGCTCTGTAAATAAATAAAGCGTGAACTTCGTTTATGCCGTGTATGGGATCACTGACTAACGTTTTAGGTTGGACTGGTTGGAGCACAGAACAACGGTTTGTCTTTGTCTTGCGTGTCGGCTACATCCACGGCCTTCTGAAGGGAAGAGTAGGCCGTGGCGAATGAAATTAAGAATGTAGCGCTATCTTGGCGAGAATCAGAACTACTCGTTTGGTATTTTCAAAGAGCATCGCCTAGACGTCTTTGCGATTGTGATAGTTCATCCGCTAACGATAGGGGACGTACTGCTTTCTTGAGTTCGCATTGTTTGAAGAGAAAATCGGCAATCTGGCATCGTCTTCTCTAGAGTTCTGTGGGTGAATTGAATATCACAGAGGATGGGTATGGTTAGGTCATTGACACCGAACCATATGACTTTGGTTAATGGAGTTAGGATAGGTTAGTGAGAAACCAATTTTTATGAGATCGTTTTAGAATATCGAGGAAAATATGAACAAATTATTAGTGCCTATAAACTAATCTTCAGGACAATCGAAGAAGGAACTTATTTTGGTGTGAGAAATATAGCTTTTCATATAGCCGAAATGATCGGACAGAACTAATTGTTTTGTTAGGAAATATCGTGTTTTATAACATTCTTATTCAAATAAGGTTAATGCTTTAGAATTTTTCAAATGTATCACCCAGAATATCTAATAATCACATCAATTTCAATCGAAAAATATGAACTTTGAGGTGTTTGTAAAGAATAATATCAGGCACGTATTCAGCACTATTTTTTTTCAAATGGCTATATCTCTTTAACAGAGCCGAATTCGAAAAAATGGAAAATGAAAACAAGGTTTTCTTTAGCATCAAGAATCTACAGTTAGAATATATGTACAAGTCAAAGACTCACCCTGTATTTCTTCGTTTTGAAAAACGCACCATGCGTAGGCAAGGCAGGACATAAGTGTACACAAAAACACACACACAAATATGTATATCTCATCATCGCTTAAGTCACCCTTCAAAAAGTTAGAACAAAACAAAAACGTGTTAATATCGCAAACACCACACCCCCTTACTCTCGGACACATTCTTGAGGGTCAACATATGCGGCACCCCCAGCCTCCAAGGCTGCACCCCGAAGTTGTACTTGAAACACAGAGACCCGTTGAGCGACCTGATCTCGTCCAGAATCTGCTTGGTGGTGTGGCCCAGCCTAACCTGCTCTTGCAGGACCAGGGACACGTCTATGCCGCAGGTCCTGAACACCTCGTCCTGGCAGACGTTTATTATCTGCCTGCCTGTGAGCGGCATGTCGCCGACCTGTCTTTTTATTATGTCGCCGCAAAGTTCCGACATTATCTTGATGGTGTCCACGTCGTTTTCGGAGAGGACGTAGCAGCAACCTGGGAAGACAATGCGGAAGGTTGAGGGTCTGTCTTTTTGGAAATGAGGAAACCGGAGTGAAAATACATAGCGTTTTCTTTTTTCATAAAGAGACATGAAATACAATATGTCAACGCCGCATTTTAATTTTCTTTCCATCCCTGATGGGGTAAAATGACGGATGAAAATTAGTATTAGACATAGAACTTATAGTAACTATAAGTTCTATGGTATTAGGGCCTGCCATAGATGCATAGAATATTCTATGGCATCAAACTTCTAGTTTAGTATAAGTTCTATGATCTACGGCCTGCACATTCACATCTATCGAAATTTCTGGGAAAAAAGACCCCAATTCTTTCGCAACTTCTATGGTTTTCGATTCAGACCGGCCGTTAATGTACCTTTAGATAAAGCTCAATAAAGACTACCAATCTCTTTCCTAACTGCTTTCTCAAAAAAAACCCTCAAAGGGTAAAACAACCGGATTTCCAGCAGAATAGCGATGCATAGATTCCTGTAATTTAATTCAAATTATCCGAAGTATCAAATCTTTTATTGGTTAGAAGTTAGCAACGGTTTCTGACGCGACGGTCGAAAAGCGCGCAGCGTTGCCAGACTGACAAGGATTTGTCGGAAGGAAGGATTATAGTTAATTGCTTATATTTCTGTAATATCGTATTATTTTTGAAGGAATAATGGAATTCGATCATTTAAGAAGCATTTGAACATATTCCATCTATTGTGAAATTGGTTATACGCTCGAAATTAGTGTTCTTTTGAAGTGTATATTGAGTGTCAAATAAAAATTCATATCTTCTGAAATACAGTGTGTTCGAAAAACATTTTTTTGTGGAAGATATGTTTTTACATGCTCTACAAGATATCGCTTTCCAAATTTTTTGGGATGCCGTCAGAGCTTGGGAAATCCGGAAAATGATCGGGAAACGTCCATATTTTCCGGAGATGAGCGTGTTCGAAAATTTTTTTTTGTGGAATATGTGTTTTTGCAAGCTCTACAAGATACCACTTTCCAAATTTTTTGGGATGCCGTCTGGGACTTGAGAAATCCGAAAAATGACCCAGCAACGGTTTTCCTTCAAATTAAAACCTTCATATTTTCCAGAGATGAGCGTGTTCGAAAAAAAATTTTTTGTGGAAGATGTGTTTTTAGATTCTCTACAAGAAACCACTTTCCAAATTTTTTGGGATGCCGTCAGGGCTTGGGAAATCCGGAAAATGTTCTGGAAACCTCCATATTTTCCAGAGATGAGCGTGTTCGAAAAAAATTTTTCTGTGGAATATGTGTTTTAGCAAGTTCCACAAGATACCACTTTCCAAATTTTTTGGGATGCCGTCTGGGACTTGAGAAATCCGAAAAATGACCCAGCAACGGTTTTCCTCTAAATTAAGACCTTCATATTTTCCAGAGATGATCGTGTTCGAAAAAAATTTTTTTGAGGAAGATGTGTTTTTAGATTCTCTACAAGATACCACTTTCCAAATTTTTTGGGATGCCGTCAGGGCTTGAGAAATCCGGAAAATGTTCTGGAAACCTCCATATTTTCCAGAGATGAGCGTGTTCGAAAAAAATTTTTCTGTGGAATATGTGTTTTCGCAAGCTCTACAAGATACCACTTTCCAAATTTTTTGGGATGCCGTCTGGGACTTGAGAAATCCGAAAAATGACCCAGCAACGGTTTTCCTCTAAATTAAAACCGTCATATTTTCCAGAGATGAGCGTGTTCGAAAAAATTTTTTTGTGAAATATGTGTTTTTAGATTCTCTACAAGAAACCACTTTCCAAATTTTTTGGGATGCCGTCAGGGCTTGGGAAATCCGGAAAATGTTCTGGAAACCTCCATATTTTCCAGGGATGAGCGTGTTCGAAAAATTTTTTGTGGAATATGTGTTTTTGCGAGCTCTACAAGATACCACTTTCCAAATTTTTTGGCATGCCGTCTGGGACTTGAGAAATCCGAAAAATGACCCAGCAACGGTTTTCCTTCAAATTAAAACCTTCATATTTTCCAGAGATGAGCGTGTTCGAAAAAATTTTTTTGTGGAATATGTGTTTTTGCAAGCTCTACAAGAAACCACTTTCCAAATTTTTTGGGATGCCGTCTGGGACTTGAGAAATCCGAAAAATGACCCAGCAACGGTTTTCCTTTAAATTAAAACCTTCATATTTTCCAGAGATGATCGTGTTCGAAAAAAATTTTTTTGAGGAAGATGTGTTTTTAGATTCTCTACAAGATACCACTTTCCAAATTTTTTGGGATGCCGTCAGGGCTTGAGAAATCCGGAAAATGTTCTGGAAACCTCCATATTTTCCAGAGATGAGCGTGTTCGAAAAAAATTTTTCTGTGGAATATGTGTTTTCGCAAGCTCTACAAGATACCACTTTCCAAATTTTTTGGGATGCCGTCTGGGACTTGAGAAATCCGAAAAATGACCCAGCAACGGTTTTCCTCTAAATTAAAACCGTCATATTTTCCAGAGATGAGCGTGTTCGAAAAAATTTTTTTGTGAAATATGTGTTTTTAGATTCTCTACAAGAAACCACTTTCCAAATTTTTTGGGATGCCGTCAGGGCTTGGGAAATCCGGAAAATGTTCTGGAAACCTCCATATTTTCCAGGGATGAGCGTGTTCGAAAAATTTTTTGTGGAATATGTGTTTTTGCGAGCTCTACAAGATACCACTTTCCAAATTTTTTGGCATGCCGTCTGGGACTTGAGAAATCCGAAAAATGACCCAGCAACGGTTTTCCTTCAAATTAAAACCTTCATATTTTCCAGAGATGAGCGTGTTCGAAAAAATTTTTTTGTGGAATATGTGTTTTTGCAAGCTCTACAAGAAACCACTTTCCAAATTTTTTTGGATGCCGTCTGGGACTTGAGAAATCCGAAAAATGACCCAGCAACGGTTTTCCTTTAAATTAAAACCTTCATATTTTCCAGAGATGATCGTGTTCGAAAAAAATTTTTTGTGAAATATGTGTTTTTAGATTCTCTACAAGATACCACTTTCCAAATTTTTTGGGATGCCGTCAGGGCTTGAGAAATCCGGAAAATGTTCTGGAAACCTCCATATTTTCCAGAGATGAGCGTGTTCGAAAAAAATTTTTCTGTGGAATATGTGTTTTCGCAAGCTCTACAAGATACCACTTTCCAAATTTTTTGGCATGCCGTCTGGGACTTGAGAAATCCGAAAAATGACCCAGCAACGGTTTTCCTTCAAATTAAAACCTTCATATTTTCCAGAGATGAGCGTGTTCGAAAAAATTTTTTTGTGGAATATGTGTTTTTGCAAGCTCTACAAGAAACCACTTTCCAAATTTTTTTGGATGCCGTCTGGGACTTGAGAAATCCGAAAAATGACCCAGCAACGGTTTTCCTTTAAATTAAAACCTTCATATTTTCCAGAGATGATCGTGTTCGAAAAAAATTTTTTGTGAAATATGTGTTTTTAGATTCTCTACAAGATACCACTTTCCAAATTTTTTGGGATGCCGTCAGGGCTTGAGAAATCCGGAAAATGTTCTGGAAACCTCCATATTTTCCAGAGATGAGCGTGTTCGAAAAAAATTTTTCTGTGGAATATGTGTTTTCGCAAGCTCTACAAGATACCACTTTCCAAATTTTTTGGCATGCCGTCTGGGACTTGAGAAATCCGAAAAATGACCCAGCAACGGTTTTCCTTTAAATTAAAACCTTCATATTTTCCAGAGATGATCGTGTTCGAAAAAAATTTTTTTGAGGAAGATGTGTTTTTAGATTCTCTACAAGATACCACTTTCCAAATTTTTTGGGATGCCGTCAGGGCTTGAGAAATCCGGAAAATGTTCTGGAAACCTCCATATTTTCCAGAGATGAGCGTGTTCGAAAAAAATTTTTCTGTGGAATATGTGTTTTCGCAAGCTCTACAAGATACCACTTTCCAAATTTTTTGGGATGCCGTCTGGGACTTGAGAAATCCGAAAAATGACCCAGCAACGGTTTTCCTTTAAATTAAAACCTTCATATTTTCCAGAGATGAGCGTGTTCGAAAAAAATTTTTTGTGGAAGATGTGTTTTCAGATTCTCTACAAGATTCCACTTTCCAAATTTTTTGGGATGCCGTCAGGGCTTGGGAAATCCGGAAAATGTTCTGGAAACCTCCATATTTCCCAGAGATGAGCGTGTTCGAAAAAAAATTTTTCGTGGAATAAGTGTTTTTGCAAGCTCTACAAGATACCACTTTCCAAATTTTTTGGGATGCCGTCTGGGACTTGAGAAATCCGAAAAATGACCCAGCAACGGTTTTCCTCTAAATTAAAACCGTCATATTTTCCAGAGATGAGCGTGTTCGAAAAAATTTTTTTGTGGAATATGTGTTTTTGCAAGCTCTACAAGAAACCACTTTCCAAATTTTTTGGGATGCCGTCTGGGACTTGAGAAATCCGAAAAATGACCCAGCAACGGTTTTCCTTTAAATTAAAACCTTCATATTTTCCAGAGATGAGCGTGTTCGAAAAAATTTTTTTGTGAAATATGTGTTTTTAGATTCTCTACAAGAAACCACTTTCCAAATTTTTTGGGATGCCGTCAGGGCTTGGGAAATCCGGAAAATGTTCTGGAAACCTCCATATTTTCCAGGGATGAGCGTGTTCGAAAAATTTTTTGTGGAATATGTGTTTTCGCAAGCTCTACAAGATACCACTTTCCAAATTTTTTGGCATGCCGTCTGGGACTTGAGAAATCCGAAAAATGACCCAGCAACGGTTTTCCTTCAAATTAAAACCTTCATATTTTCCAGAGATGATCGTGTTCGAAAAAAATTTTTTGTGAAATATGTGTTTTTAGATTCTCTACAAGATACCACTTTCCAAATTTTTTGGGATGCCGTCAGGGCTTGAGAAATCCGGAAAATGTTCTGGAAACCTCCATATTTTCCAGAGATGAGCGTGTTCGAAAAAAATTTTTCTGTGGAATATGTGTTTTCGCAAGCTCTACAAGATACCACTTTCCAAATTTTTTGGCATGCCGTCTGGGACTTGAGAAATCCGAAAAATGACCCAGCAACGGTTTTCCTTCAAATTAAAACCTTCATATTTTCCAGAGATGAGCGTGTTCGAAAAAATTTTTTTGTGGAATATGTGTTTTTGCAAGCTCTACAAGAAACCACTTTCCAAATTTTTTGGGATGCCGTCTGGGACTTGAGAAATCCGAAAAATGACCCAGCAACGGTTTTCCTTCAAATTAAAACCTTCATATTTTCCAGAGATGATCGTGTTCGAAAAAAATTTTTTTGAGGAAGATGTGTTTTTAGATTCTCTACAAGATACCACTTTCCAAATTTTTTGGGATGCCGTCAGGGCTTGAGAAATCCGGAAAATGTTCTGGAAACCTCCATATTTTCCAGAGATGAGCGTGTTCGAAAAAAATTTTTCTGTGGAATATGTGTTTTCGCAAGCTCTACAAGATACCACTTTCCAAATTTTTTGGGATGCCGTCTGGGACTTGAGAAATCCGAAAAATGACCCAGCAACGGTTTTCCTCTAAATTAAAACCGTCATATTTTCCAGAGATGATCGTGTTCGAAAAAAATTTTTTTGAGGAAGATGTGTTTTTAGATTCTCTACAAGATACCACTTTCCAAATTTTTTGGGATGCCGTCAGGGCTTGAGAAATCCGGAAAATGTTCTGGAAACCTCCATATTTTCCAGAGATGAGCGTGTTCGAAAAAAATTTTTCTGTGGAATATGTGTTTTCGCAAGCTCTACAAGATACCACTTTCCAAATTTTTTGGGATGCCGTCTGGGACTTGAGAAATCCGAAAAATGACCCAGCAACGGTTTTCCTCTAAATTAAAACCGTCATATTTTCCAGAGATGAGCGTGTTCGAAAAAATTTTTTTGTGAAATATGTGTTTTTAGATTCTCTACAAGAAACCACTTTCCAAATTTTTTGGGATGCCGTCAGGGCTTGGGAAATCCGGAAAATGTTCTGGAAACCTCCATATTTTCCAGGGATGAGCGTGTTCGAAAAATTTTTTGTGGAATATGTGTTTTTGCGAGCTCTACAAGATACCACTTTCCAAATTTTTTGGCATGCCGTCTGGGACTTGAGAAATCCGAAAAATGACCCAGCAACGGTTTTCCTCTAAATTAAAACCGTCATATTTTCCAGAGATGAGCGTGTTCGAAAAAATTTTTTTGTGAAATATGTGTTTTTAGATTCTCTACAAGAAACCACTTTCCAAATTTTTTGGGATGCCGTCAGGGCTTGGGAAATCCGGAAAATGTTCTGGAAACCTCCATATTTTCCAGGGATGAGCGTGTTCGAAAAATTTTTTGTGGAATATGTGTTTTTGCGAGCTCTACAAGATACCACTTTCCAAATTTTTTGGGATGCCGTCTGGGACTTGAGAAATCCGAAAAATGACCCAGCAACGGTTTTCCTCTAAATTAAAACCGTCATATTTTCCAGAGATGATCGTGTTCGAAAAAAATTTTTTTGAGGAAGATGTGTTTTTAGATTCTCTACAAGATACCACTTTCCAAATTTTTTGGGATGCCGTCAGGGCTTGAGAAATCCGGAAAATGTTCTGGAAACCTCCATATTTTCCAGAGATGAGCGTGTTCGAAAAAAATTTTTCTGTGGAATATGTGTTTTCGCAAGCTCTACAAGATACCACTTTCCAAATTTTTTGGGATGCCGTCTGGGACTTGAGAAATCCGAAAAATGACCCAGCAACGGTTTTCCTCTAAATTAAAACCGTCATATTTTCCAGAGATGAGCGTGTTCGAAAAAATTTTTTTGTGAAATATGTGTTTTTAGATTCTCTACAAGAAACCACTTTCCAAATTTTTTGGGATGCCGTCAGGGCTTGGGAAATCCGGAAAATGTTCTGGAAACCTCCATATTTTCCAGGGATGAGCGTGTTCGAAAAATTTTTTGTGGAATATGTGTTTTTGCGAGCTCTACAAGATACCACTTTCCAAATTTTTTGGCATGCCGTCTGGGACTTGAGAAATCCGAAAAATGACCCAGCAACGGTTTTCCTCTAAATTAAAACCGTCATATTTTCCAGAGATGAGCGTGTTCGAAAAAATTTTTTTGTGAAATATGTGTTTTTAGATTCTCTACAAGAAACCACTTTCCAAATTTTTTGGGATGCCGTCAGGGCTTGGGAAATCCGGAAAATGTTCTGGAAACCTCCATATTTTCCAGGGATGAGCGTGTTCGAAAAATTTTTTGTGGAATATGTGTTTTTGCGAGCTCTACAAGATACCACTTTCCAAATTTTTTGGGATGCCGTCTGGGACTTGAGAAATCCGAAAAATGACCCAGCAACGGTTTTCCTCTAAATTAAAACCGTCATATTTTCCAGAGATGAGCGTGTTCGAAAAAATTTTTTTGTGAAATATGTGTTTTTAGATTCTCTACAAGAAACCACTTTCCAAATTTTTTGGGATGCCGTCAGGGCTTGGGAAATCCGGAAAATGTTCTGGAAACCTCCATATTTTCCAGGGATGAGCGTGTTCGAAAAATTTTTTGTGGAATATGTGTTTTTGCGAGCTCTACAAGATACCACTTTCCAAATTTTTTGGCATGCCGTCTGGGACTTGAGAAATCCGAAAAATGACCCAGCAACGGTTTTCCTCTAAATTAAAACCGTCATATTTTCCAGAGATGAGCGTGTTCGAAAAAATTTTTTTGTGAAATATGTGTTTTTAGATTCTCTACAAGAAACCACTTTCCAAATTTTTTGGGATGCCGTCAGGGCTTGGGAAATCCGGAAAATGTTCTGGAAACCTCCATATTTTCCAGGGATGAGCGTGTTCGAAAAATTTTTTGTGGAATATGTGTTTTTGCGAGCTCTACAAGATACCACTTTCCAAATTTTTTGGGATGCCGTCTGGGACTTGAGAAATCCGAAAAATGACCCAGCAACGGTTTTCCTCTAAATTAAAACCGTCATATTTTCCAGAGATGAGCGTGTTCGAAAAAATTTTTTTGTGAAATATGTGTTTTTAGATTCTCTACAAGAAACCACTTTCCAAATTTTTTGGGATGCCGTCAGGGCTTGGGAAATCCGGAAAATGTTCTGGAAACCTCCATATTTTCCAGGGATGAGCGTGTTCGAAAAATTTTTTGTGGAATATGTGTTTTTGCGAGCTCTACAAGATACCACTTTCCAAATTTTTTGGGATGCCGTCTGGGACTTGAGAAATCCGAAAAATGACCCAGCAACGGTTTTCCTCTAAATTAAAACCGTCATATTTTCCAGAGATGATCGTGTTCGAAAAAAATTTTTTTGAGGAAGATGTGTTTTTAGATTCTCTACAAGATACCAGTTTCCAAATTTTTTGGGATGCCGTCAGGGCTTGAGAAATCCGGAAAATGTTCTGGAAACCTCCATATTTTCCAGAGATGAGCGTGTTCGAAAAAAATTTTTCTGTGGAATATGTGTTTTCGCAAGCTCTACAAGATACCACTTTCCAAATTTTTTGGGATGCCGTCTGGGACTTGAGAAATCCGAAAAATGACCCAGCAACGGTTTTCCTCTAAATTAAAACCGTCATATTTTCCAGAGATGAGCGTGTTCGAAAAAATTTTTTTGTGAAATATGTGTTTTTAGATTCTCTACAAGAAACCACTTTCCAAATTTTTTGGGATGCCGTCAGGGCTTGGGAAATCCGGAAAATGTTCTGGAAACCTCCATATTTTCCAGGGATGAGCGTGTTCGAAAAATTTTTTGTGGAATATGTGTTTTTGCGAGCTCTACAAGATACCACTTTCCAAATTTTTTGGCATGCCGTCTGGGACTTGAGAAATCCGAAAAATGACCCAGCAATGGTTTTCCTTCAAATTAAAACCTTCATATTTTCCAGAGATGAGCGTGTTCGAAAAAAATTTTTTGTGGAAGATGTGTTTTCAGATTCTCTACAAGATTCCACTTTCCAAATTTTTTGGGATGCCGTCAGGGCTTGGGAAATCCGGAAAATGTTCTGGAAACCTCCATATTTCCCAGAGATGAGCGTGTTCGAAAAAAAATTTTTCGTGGAATAAGTGTTTTTGCAAGCTCTACAAGATACCACTTTCCAAATTTTTTGGGATGCCGTCTGGGACTTGAGAAATCCGAAAAATGACCCAGCAACGGTTTTCCTCTAAATTAAAACCGTCATATTTTCCAGAGATGAGCGTGTTCGAAAAAATTTTTTTGTGAAATATGTGTTTTTAGATTCTCTACAAGAAACCACTTTCCAAATTTTTTGGGATGCCGTCAGGGCTTGGGAAATCCGGAAAATGTTCTAGAAACCTCCATATTTTCCAGGGATGAGCGTGTTCGAAAAATTTTTTGTGGAATATGTGTTTTTGCGAGCTCTACAAGATACCACTTTCCAAATTTTTTGGGATGCCGTCTGGGACTTGAGAAATCCGAAAAATGACCCAGCAACGGTTTTCCTCTAAATTAAAACCGTCATATTTTCCAGAGATGAGCGTGTTCGAAAAAATTTTTTTGTGAAATATGTGTTTTTAGATTCTCTACAAGAAACCACTTTCCAAATTTTTTGGGATGCCGTCAGGGCTTGGGAAATCCGGAAAATGTTCTGGAAACCTCCATATTTTCCAGGGATGAGCGTGTTCGAAAAATTTTTTGTGGAATATGTGTTTTTGCGAGCTCTACAAGATACCACTTTCCAAATTTTTTGGCATGCCGTCTGGGACTTGAGAAATCCGAAAAATGACCCAGCAATGGTTTTCCTTCAAATTAAAACCTTCATATTTTCCAGAGATGAGCGTGTTCGAAAAAAATTTTTTGTGGAAGATGTGTTTTCAGATTCTCTACAAGATTCCACTTTCCAAATTTTTTGGGATGCCGTCAGGGCTTGGGAAATCCGGAAAATGTTCTGGAAACCTCCATATTTCCCAGAGATGAGCGTGTTCGAAAAAAAATTTTTCGTGGAATAAGTGTTTTTGCAAGCTCTACAAGATACCACTTTCCAAATTTTTTGGGATGCCGTCTGGGACTTGAGAAATCCGAAAAATGACCCAGCAACGGTTTTCCTCTAAATTAAAACCGTCATATTTTCCAGAGATGAGCGTGTTCGAAAAAATTTTTTTGTGAAATATGTGTTTTTAGATTCTCTACAAGAAACCACTTTCCAAATTTTTTGGGATGCCGTCAGGGCTTGGGAAATCCGGAAAATGTTCTGGAAACCTCCATATTTTCCAGGGATGAGCGTGTTCGAAAAATTTTTTGTGGAATATGTGTTTTTGCGAGCTCTACAAGATACCACTTTCCAAATTTTTTGGGATGCCGTCTGGGACTTGAGAAATCCGAAAAATGACCCAGCAACGGTTTTCCTCTAAATTAAAACCGTCATATTTTCCAGAGATGAGCGTGTTCGAAAAAATTTTTTTGTGAAATATGTGTTTTTAGATTCTCTACAAGAAACCACTTTCCAAATTTTTTGGGATGCCGTCAGGGCTTGGGAAATCCGGAAAATGTTCTGGAAACCTCCATATTTTCCAGGGATGAGCGTGTTCGAAAAATTTTTTGTGGAATATGTGTTTTTGCGAGCTCTACAAGATACCACTTTCCAAATTTTTTGGCATGCCGTCTGGGACTTGAGAAATCCGAAAAATGACCCAGCAATGGTTTTCCTTCAAATTAAAACCTTCATATTTTCCAGAGATGAGCGTGTTCGAAAAAAATTTTTTGTGGAAGATGTGTTTTCAGATTCTCTACAAGATTCCACTTTCCAAATTTTTTGGGATGCCGTCAGGGCTTGGGAAATCCGGAAAATGTTCTGGAAACCTCCATATTTCCCAGAGATGAGCGTGTTCGAAAAAAAATTTTTCGTGGAATAAGTGTTTTTGCAAGCTCTACAAGATACCACTTTCCAAATTTTTTGGGATGCCGTCTGGGACTTGAGAAATCCGAAAAATGACCCAGCAACGGTTTTCCTCTAAATTAAAACCGTCATATTTTCCAGAGATGAGCGTGTTCGAAAAAATTTTTTTGTGAAATATGTGTTTTTAGATTCTCTACAAGAAACCACTTTCCAAATTTTTTGGGATGCCGTCAGGGCTTGGGAAATCCGGAAAATGTTCTGGAAACCTCCATATTTTCCAGGGATGAGCGTGTTCGAAAAATTTTTTGTGGAATATGTGTTTTTGCGAGCTCTACAAGATACCACTTTCCAAATTTTTTGGGATGCCGTCTGGGACTTGAGAAATCCGAAAAATGACCCAGCAACGGTTTTCCTCTAAATTAAAACCTTCATATTTTCCAGAGATGATCGTGTTCCAAAAAAATTTTTTTGAGGAAGATGTGTTTTTAGATTCTCTACAAGATACCACTTTCCAAATTTTTTGGCATGCCGTCTGGGACTTGAGAAATCCGCAAAATTACCCAGCAACGGTTTTCCTTCAAATTAAAACCTTCATATTTTCCAGACATGACTGTGTTCGAAAAAAAATTTTGTCCACGACTTCCCTATAATCCTTACATTTCGAATGATCTTTGAGAAACTTAATCATTCACCGGTGAATAATGGCAGTGAATAATGATTCATTAATCACTGCTGAATTGCACTTCTGAAAATTTTTAATTCGTCAGGATTCGAACCCGAGATGCCCTTTTTCCACGACGGAAAAATGACTGCCAACCACCAAGCCATCAGCGCAATGACAATTAAGAGGGAAAAAAACCACTTAATGTTTTCTTCTATGATTCCCATTCAGTTTGACAAGCTGAAAAATATTCAAACCGTCTGTTTTCATTGAGCCTCCCATAAATTGTAATTCTTCTCGAAGATACCTGCATTACAGAGTCATGAAGAAATGTTGTGTACTCCACCAGAAATAAGACAGGCTGCAAGAAATACTGCATTACATATATTGCCGGAAAAATCAAGGAATCTCAGCCTAAAAGCGTTTAATAATTTCATGGACTGAGAGCAGCTAAAAAAATCCACTCATTTTCGGAGTCAGTTTTACTGGCTTATTTTTCGAAAATATCAGCTACCTATATAAACAAAAAACCCTATGGGGCCATTATTCCATGCTCAAGAATACTCTCAACATAAATGAAGGCAACGATATTGGAAATTATGAAAAACTGCGTTCACTTTTGAAAAGGAAATCAGAAGGAAGAAAGCTAGAGTTTTATTCCTGAAGCATGCGATCAAAAATATCTTGTGATGAAGGTGAAACACTAGCTTGCATATATTTGTATTTCATTTTCATCAGAGCGAAAGTATGGAAATGAATCGATGTCAACTGAACTTTTTGACGTTTATCGAGATTTTGCATTATTCAGTGCGAACACAGAAAATGTTATGCCAACGCTTGTGATAACTATTTTCGTTGTTGAAAATGCAGATTAAATCGAATTTTACCGAGGAAGTCGTGGACAAAGTATAGTATTCTATTCGCACATAATTACTATTATTCACGAGGGGGAAGTTTGCGACGCGAGCCGCCAGGCGAGTGTCGCAATTCACCCGAGAGTAATCATTATGTGCTCATCGAATAATATACTATTTTGTGGAAGATGTGTTTTTGCAAGCTCTATAAGATACCACTTTCCAAATTTTTTGAGGTGCCGTCAGGGCTTGGGAAATCCGCAAAATGTTCTGGAAACCTCCATATTTTCCAGAGATGAGCGTGTTCGAAAAAAATTTTTTGTGGAAGATGTGTTTTCAGATTCTCTACAAGATACCACTTTCCAATTTTTTTGGGATGCCGTCAGGGCTCCAATGAATCTTTTTCCCCCTCAATATTTTCCTGAAATACGCAAGGACCTACCTGTTGTCTTGTCGATAGCACTAGGCTTAATTTGCTGATTAGCGGAGCCAACTAGCATCGGATAAAATATTTTGGGCCACAAAACCGCGAAGCAAGCCACCACTATGACCATTATAATCATGGTTTTCTTAGGCGTGAATTCGTTCTCCATTTTCGCTGGATTTACGTAGGTTTCCCCCAAACCACTCGATCGACGGTATCGCTCAGTCATTTTTTTAAATTTCGAAACGTTCAACACACAAGACACACCACACAACCTAACACTAACAAAAACACACTCAAACTAAAATTGCGAATATGTTGACGCGAGCGGGTACTTTCCGCAAAATACAGAAATAGCAACGGAACGGAATTAGATCAAGATCGCGAAATGGGATACACTTATGTCATGGCACCCTTCGAGCCGAGCCATCGGAAGTTTTCTCGCAAATAAATTCAGCACCTTCACTGCTACTGCTGCGTTAGTGCATTTTGCTTAGGGAAATCTGGAAATTTGAACAATGAGAAATTTATCTGAAAACAAATTAAGATAGAAACAATTTGGATTTCCGGAAGTGCTTGTCAAAATACGAAAAATTGTCAATAAACAACTGTCATAGAATACGCAGATTGCAACGTTGCCAGATCCAATAAACTTTCCTAACCAAGTCACCACAGATCAATGAAATATGTGGCGACGCCGTTAGCATTGTTTAAACAATGCCGTTGGTGTTACTGAAATCATTGTTTAAACAATGCTAAAATGAATATATTGATTATTTTCCCGGACTTTCTCCAAGCGCGCAAATTTTGTACCCTGGACTTTTTCCAAGCGCGCAATTTTTGTCACCGCAGATTTATCTAGCAAGAAATTCTCAAATTCGTTGTATTCCAGGTTTTCTAGGCGTGGTCCAATAGGAATTTCACGTACAACTGATCTTCAAAGGTTTCTCGATCTGAAAGAAAACCCGGAATACTCTAAACTTGAAATAATTAAACATAAACTATTTGATGTTTCTGGGGATGAATAATGTACGGGAAATGGTTTCCGAATCTGACCACTATAGCGCTGGCGTCTTTTTGAATTCCCAATTGACGGAAATGAAAATTTGTTAGGTTCTTGTCAAATGCAACTTGAAAAATTTTCCTGAGTTCGAAATTTTTCTCATAATATCTCCGAACGTTGAATTATTATCATACTGTTATTCATTCGTGGTAAAACAGCGGAAAAGTTTGAAATAAGAAGAGAATAATTCTAGACCCGAAACATGGATCAAAAACCTAAGGAATTGGTCGATCAGGATCTCCAAGAAGAAGGGCAATTTGTCGTGGACGATGTCAGTAAAATAATAAAGGATGCTATTGAAAATGTGATTGGGGGAAACGGATACCAACAAACCAAAGTAAACAATTGGACAACAGCTGTGGTGGAAGCCTGCACTTCAGAATTGACCAAGCTTATGAAGCCCTACAAGTACATTGTCACTTGCACTATTATGCAGAAGAACGGTGCAGGTTTACATACAGCTAGTTCATGTTATTGGGATAACAATACAGATGGAAGTTGTACTGTGCGTTGGGAGAATAAAACAATGTTTTGTATCGTCTCAGTATATGGCTTGGCTATATAATTCTAGTAGGTAAATTATGAATATAAAGATGCACTTCTATATATAGTAAAGTCATTATTTTATTTGTTGATTTCTGCAAGTTTTCAACCGATTTCTATTATATTTTTGTTCCATAAACCGTATTTTTTTAACTACACTTAGTTAATTGTTCTATTTAATTAGGTTTATAGTATTTAAAGTCATGCCTATTGAAAGTATCAACTGTCAAGTTACAATGTGATAAATTAAATGAAGTTAATTAAGTGATACTCGTGTTTTTATTCAAGTTGTTCTCTTTTGTGTTGTGTGTTTCAGTATAGGACGGAAATAAGATTTAAATCCTATAAAATAATAATAATAACTCTCTTTATTTCCAAGAATATACACTGTACATATTGTGGAATGCGTCAATGGAATACATATAATTTCACTTTTTATTTAACAACTGGTATAACAATTCATTTCCTTTTTCTATCGCTTTTATAAGTCTTTCCCTCTGTTCCATTTTTCTTTGCTCCGCTTTATCTCTTTTAAAGTTTCCTGTTTCAATTGCTTCAATAATTTTTGCAAGTTTCGTATTTATGCCTCCAGCATTCCGGCTTGAACTTGCATCCGAAACTTTTTCATCAGGTACTTCAGCTTGGGTGATATTGAACCTTCGTATTTTTTCTTCCCTTGCTTTGGAAACTTTTTCATCAGGTTCTTCAGCTTGGGTGATATTGAACCTTTGTATTTTTTCTTCCCTTGCTTTGGAAACTTTTTCATCGGGTTCTTCAGCTTGGGTGATATTGAACCTTTGTATTTTTTCTTCCCTTGCTTTGGAAACTTTTTCATCGGGTTCTTCAGCTTGGGTGATATTGAACCTTTGTATTTTTTCTTCCCTGTCGTTATTCCCCAATTTTATTCTCTTAACTCCACATGGTGTAACATGTGATGATCTTTCCCCACATTTATTCAAATTTGATATGATTTCTCTGATGTCCCTGAATTAAATATGAATCTTTTATAAATATTTCAGCACAAGTTTCTAAATTTCAATACTTACTCATTAAAAGGCCTCTTCTGTAGAAAACGCTTATTTTTAACATTGAGTCCCATTCTGTATGTTCTCCTCAGAGTTTTCCATTTACTTTCGACTTGCTGAATCTCGTAATGGAAGCCATTTTGGTCCAGTTCTTTGGCTATAATTTCCCACATTTGTTTCATTGTCTTAATACCGTGTGGATGGAATACATGAGGACTTAGTTGTTTCATCATGTCGATCAATATTTGAACACCACTTCGTGTCCAAATCGCGTTCATTCTTGAATTTTGGGACAAATCTATGAATCTCTCCACATTTGATTCATTGTTTTCATCACTTAATGTCACCAATTCAACATGATCGTCTACAACTATGTCGTTGGTCAGTTTCAAAAAGGTCTCATCGTCCATTTGGATCAAACCTCCCTTCTTAGTAGGAAAATTATTTCCTATCACTTCATATTGTTCACCATCTGAGTAAAGAGGAAAAATTCAAGCTCAACCAAAGAAAATCATTTATATTTTTCATTTCGTATAAATCAAGCATTCTTACCTTTATCACTCAGTATATAAGCTCCATCGTTAGCAGATTTGAATTCTACTGGGATAATTTTATAAGCTTTTACAATTTTTTCCATTTGTTACTATCTCAGATACCCTGAAATAGATATTAAACGGATTTGAATATCCAGAAGCATGGAACAATTGCAGCAAAATACTTTTCACTTTCCAAAGGTAGCAAAATGAAAAGTAATTATGTGGCACATAATTTCTCTCCGCCCTTTCAATCATATTGAAGATAAACTCCATTTGCGTTAAACAATATTAGACTAAGAAGTGAAAAGTTACAGTTTTCGCAATATAAGAGAGAATGAAAACTAAAATAATCCTATTTGAAAATTCAAATTTCGAAAGCACGGAAAATACTAATTTACCTACTTTCGACACAGAATTACACTAATCCAGAATTTGGAGCAGGTTCTTGCGGAGTCAAAGTTCCAATCTTCGTGTCCGGATGTTCCGAAGAGATCACTTCTACTTCATATGTCAAAATATTCAGACAATTTTGTATTCCACCCTTATGAAATAGCTTTAAAAATAACACAAATTTACCGTAAATTTGCTATTTCATGCGTTAGCAGCAAAAATAGTCGTATTCAACTGAAAAACTTTATAACCTGACTTCCAAAGTTCTGTTCTGGAACCAGAGAGCACTCTTGGATCTACAGAGCAGAACAGGTTATCTACGGAGTAGAACACAGAAAATTCTACGCTTCGTAGTGACTCACACCTGAGAGGTGCAAATGGGAATTTCAAAAAGGATGCAATCCATATTTTTAATAACACCAATATGGATGATCCGGCTGCTATTCAGATCCACAAAGTGAAACCAATATCTGGTAAGAATTTTGTTGTACGCATGCGCCATATTGAAATTTGAAAAATCTCAACGTGAAATGCATGTTTGACATGAATTTCCTTTGGGACGAAAACATTAAGGAAGAAAAACAACTCATTAATTTTTTATTGCACACTGTTCTACATCTTCATGACTTTTCCTAAAATAATTCAAACTAAACTCTGAAACAGGAGTCCCTACAATTCTAGCACTCCCTAAACACTCATCACCCCTACAAAAAACAGCGTACTGTCCAGGCGTTAGAGCTCTTTTGGGCGATAGCAATTGGACCATTAAACCTTGAGAACATTCGAAAATGATACAAGGCTCCCAATTGTGAGAATGCTGAAACTTAAAGTCACATTCAAGTATGTCCTCATCTTGCAACTCCTTGGGTTTTTCTGTGATCCAATGGGCTTTAGACGTGAAAAAAAGTTTGCTATACAGAAGAGGATGCTCAGTTCCACTTGCCTGAAACAATCTCAAAGATCAGTTTAAGGGAACTCAAGAATATTTAGTTCGAAAAAGTAACATCAATACGAGAACAATGAATTGAAGATTTCATCATGAAACTTAGCTATTTCCTCACCAGAATTATATTGTTGGTCTCAACATGTTTTCTCGCAGTAAAATAAGCTTTAGACAGTCCACTTATTCTACTCCTTTGTCCTAAGGTCCATTGATGAAGTCCTTCATGTCGTGCAACAATTTTTCCTGTATCGATATCGAGAAAATCCCCTGGTTTGTCTTCTATATACTGGGAGGCACAACAAATTCATCATTGGAAATGATCCCAGATAATTTTACCTTACCTCCCCTATGAAATCTTGAAAATCTCTAGATCCTATGAAGCAAATTCCCATGCTCTCCTTTTTCCTTGCAAATTTTTCCAACCCGTTTTCCCTGGCTATAGTTTTAATTTCCGATTTCAAATAATTTCCTAACGGGAACATTGTTCTTCTTAAGGCATTTTGTTCAACCTGACATAAAAACAATACTTGGTCCTTCTTAGGATCTATGGCTTTCAGTAATTTCACAGCTTGATAAAATAATTTAAAATTACATTGCGGAAGGATGTAAATTTTGTCTGCACCTACCCTCGTCTGGGGAGTAATTCTCGAGAAAGGGTCCAAAAGTTGTACGAGCATAATGGCCTGTCGCCAGAGCATCTGCTTTTAGAGTTTTCAAAGCATAGTCGTGAAGATAGTTGAATTTTATCCTTCTATTACATAATATATCTGGATTTGGTGTCATTCCATTCTGATAATCTTTAACGAGATCACTAAAAACGAGCTCATGAACGCACTCGATAGAATTGCATTATAATTAAAATACCAAAATACTTCATTCCAATATTGCTTAACATAGTTCACTTTATGAAGTTTAATCTTCAAAGTATCACATAAACTGACTGCATCAGCATAATCACTGTCTGATGTACAGAATCCTTTTTCATCATTTGTATCCCAATTTTCCATAAATACGGCTTCAACGTTGAAACCTACGATTTTTCTTAAATTTTTCGAACTTCCAAAAATTATTCAGGTTACCTTTTAATTTCAGGAGGAGAGCTGCTACAGCACTATCTACCCCCCCAGAAACAGCCACAGCTACACGATTCAGTAGCATTTTAATGCTATAACTTCTCAAATTTTCACAAACATTTATTTAAATTTTTCTCATTTTGAAACACTGACTTATAAACTAGTTTTGAAAATGTGGAGGTTATGTCAGTACAAACCATAGAGGAATCAAAATTTTGAAATAAAGAAGTTGTTTGTTGTTACGAAAACATGAGGAAAATGGTATTTATTCAGCTTTGATGGGATACTTTTTTCCACATGTTGATATTTTCCATGAAAAAATCCTAAAAAAAAACAAAATCTGCAATCAAAACTGGTCTCCTCGATGGCTAGAATTGGCGGATGAGGGAGTGAGATAGAAATAGAGAAACAATAAACAAACGGACCTTCTATTAGTTCTTCCAGAGAAGCGATTATTTTTATTAAATTTTCAGTTTCCTAAGTAGGAATGACCTCAAATCCAGTTTTCTAAATAGTTGTACCTATTTTAAGTTGCGAAATACCAAGGTGATTGAAGATTCAAGAATAGGAATTAGCGAAGCAAACAGAATCTCGTCCCTCTCTCCCTTCATATAAACAATAGAATACAGCATCAGCTTCGCAATTATTAAGTTCCCGGATTAGTTGTGCCAAGCCGAAAATGTAACGATGAATTCCATCGAATGATCTTCGAATGCTGAAATTTGTCGGCAAAATGCTGAGAAAAGTTGATAAACATTGGATTTTATGTATAGTGTTGATTGATGTAGTGTTCTTCAGTGTTACAGCAAAAGAGCAGGATTTTTCCGATGCAGGTAGATGGGTTTCCAATGCATGATCTGTAGTATGCAAAATTGTCCAAGCAAGCTGTGTCCTTATTCCCACTAATAACTTTTCCTCTTCAAACTATGCTCTTCGATCAAATGAAAATCTGAATTGTGGGTCATTTATCTGCCTGTTGATTAAAACTTTATTCAGATCTCATGTAGTTTTGTTTTTTTGCATGATTTGATTCGTTTTCTTACTAACTTGTTATATTTATGCTATCATATAGAGTACCTATTTGCAGAATGATGATCTCTTATCAATTCATCAGGTATTCTTAAGTTATGCATTGAGATTTGAATTATATCATATTCGTTGTGCATGGGGACGAATAAAAAAAATCATTCTATCAATAGATTTAGATATAAGATGATCTAAAATCTGTTGGTTTGCTTGTCGATAGTGAAGAAAGGTCAAATGTTAAATCAATACAGTTTTCTAAACTGTGATCGAATCATTGTTGTGACAAAAAATATATCGTATATTTGAAACTTCTCACTTCAGTTTATTATGGATCAATGCCCTCTGAGTATTTGATAGGTGCTTGAAATATTGTGTAAACATTTACTTTGTAGACAGATAATCTGTTTTATATTGAAAATGAGAATATCTCAACTGCTTTTGAAGTTAGGAGTTCATTGCATCCAACTTAGTTTTGAATGTGAGATTTTCATTCAGTAATTATTATTTTAGAGGAATATCTTGAAGTATTATTTGGGATTGTAGGAAAAGCTTCCGCCAAAAATCCGTTTATTCAACTAAGGCTACATCTTTTGATCCTGAGTTTGGCAAAAGATGGACGAATTTTGAAGAAATTCCCTAATAATGAAGATTTTTATATAATTCTCTATTATGCATAGTATTCTATGCATCTATATTCTCTTTGAGAGGCCATAGAATCTTTCGAAAGCAGCCACAGAAATGAGTGAGGAGGATTTTTCGAAATTTACGAAATTTAAAGGATAATGAACCAGCTTCCGCCAAAAATCCGTTTATTCAACCAAGGATCTTTTGATCCTAAGTTTGGCAAAAGATGGGACGAATTTTAAAGAAATTCCCTATTAAAGAAGATTTTATATAATTCTCTATTATACGAAGTATTCTATGCATATTCTTTTTAAGAGGCCATAGAAATTTTTGAAGCTGCCACAGAAATGAGCGAGAATGAGGATTTTTCGAAATGTAACTTTGAAGGAAAATGAACCATTTAGTACTAATTTCCCTTCATTTATATGTACGAGAGTGGTATCTATCTACACAGTAATTTACCGATTCTAGTTCCCAGAAATTTTACATTAATCCAATTGATAGTCTCAAAAAATGCCAATATCTTCAGATAAGTTTTGAAGGTCAACGTAGATGCCGATTAAAAGATGCAACAATTCACATATCCCCATATCAATATTATTTAGATTTGAAATCGACATCATTTAGATAAGAAAACCGATTACCGAACAAATCAAACTGAGATTTGTGAGGTCCTAGGTCCTATTTCGAATAAATAATGCTTGCAAACAAATCCATTACCGTTAACTGTTTATTTAAGTTACAGCGGATGCGGATGCGTCAATATCCTTTCCATTTCGAAGAGCAGAAGCCCATTCATGGTGGTACTGAATTTTACACGGAAATTCACGTCATCGTTGTTACAACCACATTTTTAAATATTGTAATGGAGTCTTTTTTACTACGATGACATTCGTCATCTGCATTTTCGAAAGAATAAGGACTGATTTGAAAAAGTGAAAGCCAAATCATATTTATTTCGGAATCAGGATTTTAAGAACTTACGCACAGAACTTTATTATCTAAATTTTCCAGTATCTACATCTTTTCATTTCTGTGATTGCAACAATGGAAAATATAAATTTTTCAGTGTATTCTCATCGAGTTTTCACTATTTGGATGTTCAATTTTCCAAATAAAAACGAGGGCATTTTACATCGCAAATGGTAGAATCAGAATATACAGTAGTTCGATTGTATTTTTCAGCATACACGATTTGATGTATCCACAGCTGAACTATCAATTAATGCATCATAGATGCATAGGGTTTTTATGCATCTATGATGCATCTATTGCCAAGGTCATCAGTGACCCGACCACAAAAAGCATTTTCATGAAGTGAAATTCGCGAATAGCGCCACCTGCAGGGAATGAAAGAAACTTATCCCAGATTCCCAAATCTGGACAACAAATTCTAATTGTTCCTTATTTCGGAGCTTAGAAATTGTTTTTCACCTAGAAATAAGAAGTTTTTATCATAATACTGCATTCCAGCCAACTGCACCAGTACCCAATTCGCCTGCAAAAGCGTCAGGAGCTGCATACCCCTCCGATGGAGATGTGACTCCCGCATCGACTGTCCGGACGGTTCGGACGAGACGGACGGCTGCGAGACCGGCAGAGACTGCGGACCGGAAAAGTTCCAGTGCAAACTGACCAAGAAGTGCATACCTTCCGGATATTTCTGCGACGGCGAGAGCGACTGCGGCGTCGACCCGCACTACGGCGAAGATCTCTCCGACGAGGACCCGAGACTATGCGTAAGAACCTTCCTCGACAAACTAACGGGAATCTGTCAATAAAACACCTCTGTCATCGTCTATGCATCATAGATGCATAGAATATGGCTTCTATGCATCTATACCTGTCTGAATAATCAAACCATAGAATATTTTTTGCTCTAAAGCTTGTCACCCACTAGTCCGGCTCGGAACAGTGCGCTCCGCTCATTCTAAAGCATCTATGGTTGGTCGTGCGAATCGACAACCGCGCAGTTCATTGCCTGACTAGTGCGCGGTGTGCTTTACAGCCACCGAACTCGATAAATTTTAGAATTTACGTCGTAATTTCAGCAAAAGACCCGATGTGGCCACAACCAGGCCCTCTGTCCGGACAGCACGGAATGCGTGCACCTGTCCAAGTTCTGCGACGGCAGGAGCGACTGTCCGGGGAACGGAGACGAGTGGGACTTTTGCCGGAACGCTTCCACCTCGTGCGACGGCGCGAGATGCGACAGCTGCAGACCGACGCCGGACGGTCCGAGGTGCTACTGCGCTGAAGGGCTGAGATGGGAGGGGTCCGAGTGCGTGGATGCCGACGAGTGCGAGACGGAGAACTCCTGCGCGCAGACCTGCAGGAATACCGTGGGTTCGTACGAGTGCGACTGCGCGGCTGGGTACAAGAAGGAGGGCAGGAGGTGTAGGGCTGTCAATGGTAAGTCTTTTTTCCATTTGGACAGAAATTTAGACGGTTGTCTGAGGGTAGATTCATCGAGAGTTCTTTGGCGCTACTATTCAGACATTTAGACCATTTCCTGTTGCAGTACCGGAAACAGAACCGCCATCCTTGATTCTAACGACCCTGTTCAACATCAGACACGTGGGAGTGGACGGTAGCAAATGGCCAGGCAACTCCACTTACAACGTTCTGAACAGTCAAGCCTTGGAAGTGATCCACAGAAACCACACCTTATGCTACGTCCACAACAACATGACCAAATCCGACATAGTGTGCGCGAACGTTAACAATCTAAATCAAAGATGGGTGCTTCACCCTACTTCGAACTTGGTGGACCCCAGTACCATAAAACAGATGGCTTTCGATTGGGTGGCTGAAAACTGGTACTTCCTGGACTACGACAGAGAGATCATATACGTGTGTAACAAGAATCTTTCTTGGTGTAAAATCGTGGTCGAGAATAACCTTGGAAGTCCCAGAGGAATGGCTTTGGATCCTCTCAAAGGATATTTATTCTTCACCAGATGGGGGGTGTCTCCCCCGGCTTTAGAAAGGTGTCTTTTAGACGGAAGTTCCAGAAAGATCATAGTGGAACACAAAATCTTATATCCTCACGGTATAGCCTTAGATCTACCTAACCAGAGGTTGTACTGGGTGGATAACTACTTGGATTTCGTGGAGAAGGCGAATTACGAGGGTGAACGAAGAAGCACTGTGCTCAAATTGAATAACACCTTTTCGAGGTATAACAAAGTGAGCGGTATAACTTTCTTCGAGAGCAAGCTTTTCCTGTCTTCGGAAGTGAACAACAGCATCTTGGAGTTCGATACCATGTCGAACAGCCATAAGGTCATCTTGCAGAACGTCAGACAGCCGAACGACATTGTTATATTTCATAGGCAAGGGCAGCAAGATCCCAAAGGTGAGTTCAGGAATTTTTATAGGTGACGTAACTGAAATTGAACATTGAATAATAAAAATATGGTTCATACCATGTGCATAATATCAGAGCATTACCTTGTAAAATGTTGATTGTTGATGTTATGGCTCCCACATTGAAAGTCCCAACAAAGATAAAAAAAAATATAGGATCTCTGAATAATCTGATGTGGGCCATGCTTACTTCTGAGCTTTGGGATGGAATAACGAAAAAATGCTGGAACAGGTCAAATTGTGTTAAAAAAAAATATACTCATGCATTAAATTGCCTTTCCAACAAGGTGCTGCTCGACCCCTTTTCCATATTCAAAGATGATTGCTGTTAGGGGTTGCAGCTAGAGGGTAAGTGATATCAAACTCATTTGAACACCCTCATTTTTCCCCCTTTCAACAAAATTTGACCTATCCGAACTGTTTTTCGTTATTCCATCCCAAAGTTCAAAATTTGGGGTGGAAAGTTATGAATGGCCCACCCTGTATAGTCTGAGGTTCATAACAACATTCGGTATAGAGGACATGTGCAAATGGCCCTAATTCTTAATACATCCACAATAGGCGTTACAGTACTTGTATACAGGGTGAGTCTTTGACTTGTACATATATTTTAACTGTAGATTCCTCTCATCAAACGAAACACTTTTTTCCTGAACCATTTTTCAAAATTCGGTTTGGTTTGGAAGATACAGGGTGTCGAAAATCCATGAAAAAAACACTTTTCTGTTTATATCTTCGGAACCGTTATTTCGAATGAACTGAATTTTGGTTGAGTTTTTACTCTGTTCATGGTGCATACTGCATATTCCTCAATCGAAACCTATTCAATATCTCTACTAGTATAAAAGTTACAGGGTAGTCGACTCATCAATACACACTAAAACACCATAAAACCACTTTAAAAAGATAAACGGTTCATATTTTCGAAAGAATCAATCATTTAAGAAAATAAAAGTATTCTTATTTTTTTTCAATAAAACGCGTCGTTTTCGAGTTATTTCCAATTTTACCCGGAGAAATTTGACGAGAAAATCATTAATTTCAAGAATAATCTGAATGCGTCTCTGAATTAAATATCATCGAATATTATTCCTTCTCTGGTCTTTAAACGAGTTTACAATGTTGTCACAATATTTATCAACTTTGTCGAGATATTTTAATAATAAAATCCCACAAATGTGGGAGATAAAATTGAACACCAAGGAGGATTTAACACGCACAGTTTCTATTGAAAATTCATAGTTACCGGTCCATATTGAAGTTAAATGTCGATGGAATACAAAACTCGGATATGAATGATGAATCTCGACACAAACTACTTATTAAATTGAAATTAATGAAACGATACCTGATAATCTGTGCGAATGTTTCTATCTAAACAACATCCTCTAGGAATTTTATAAACTCGACACGGTTGAAATTATATTGATTCACTTCACATAATAATCACATTAGAATAATAATTAACTGAATGTATTCAGAACTTCACATAATGTTTACTGTTTGTTCAGAGACTCTGGTTTGTTATTGTTTATGTTTGGCCTCCAGATAACCAATATTTCGGTTTTCGCTCTACGCATGCGTGGTAAAATTTGGCGGCAAAGTCGATTTATGATGGAAACGGCAGAATTCATAGATATTTATACCACGGTACACAAATGTATCGTGATTTATAGTATGTTTCGTAAAAAATCCTTAACCTCAATGAAAATATCAGCAAGCTGACAACATCTTCTTGAAATTTCTGTGCAAAAATTCACAGTATCGATACAAATTAGATTAGGTTAGGTTGTTTAATAATAAATCTGAATGAAAGGTCTTTCTTCATGATATTGTTTGGGAATTTCGAGGAAAATATGAACAAGTTATTAGTGTTTACAAACTAATCTGCAGAAAAATCGAAGAAGGAACTTATTTTGGTGGAATAAATGTGGCTTTTTAGTTGCAGATATAATCCGATGAAACTATCGTGTTTGCAACATTTTTATTCCAATAGGATTAGTACTTGAGTATTCCCTAAATGTATAAACTCAATTTCTATCGAGAAATATGAACTTTGAATCAATTCCACAGTATCATTTCAGGGACGTAATTAGCACAATTTTTTTTTTCAAATCGCTATATCTTTTTAACAGAGCCGAATTCGGAAAAATGGAAAATGAAAAAAAGGTTTCTTTTGACCTCAAGAATCTTAAGTTAAAATATATGTACAAGTCAATGACTCACCCTGTATACGACTTTTTTTGAACAAAAGTGTTCTTAGTTTTGCTAATTTTCACTACTTTGTTATTCCCTAAAGGTAATTTTGACTGGAATTCCTCCCAACGTCATAAATTATCAAGCAAATAAACCTTTATATTGTTCGACCACCAGATAGCCTCAAAAATTTACAGGTTATGTTACAATTCGATTTCAATGTTTCCAGTGCGTCACCCTTGTCAAGACCAAGCTGCATGCGACCACATATGTATACCCATGTGGACCGACGACAAACCTTCAAAAAAATGCATATGCGCACCAGGCTACAATCTAAACCCCGTAGGAAAATGCGAGCTTAACACTCCTTCTTCCTTCTTACTTTTATCGAAACTGAAGCCGTCCCTTATAAGAGGTATAGACCCGGAAACCGGAAACGAAACGATACTGCCATTTTACTCCGAAGGGATGCCCGTCTCCGTAGATTTCGACGCTAAAACAAACACAACTTTCTACGTAGACGTCCAAGGACTGTCCATCAACAAACTGACCGCGAACAATCTGTCCCAACATTCCGTGGTCAAAAAGATGGACCGTAGGGTAGACGGATTGGCCTTCGACTGGATGTCCAACAACCTCTACTACACCATCAGCGAACTGGGCATCGTCGGCGTTTTCAAAGCCGACAACGTGTCCGTCTTCAAGACGCTGCTATACAACACCCTGTACTACCCCACCTTGATCGTGGCGAACCCGAAGGGCGGCATGATGTACTGGGTCCATTGGTCCACCATAAACCCTCTAGACGGCAAGATTTACTCCACTCAGATGGACGGCTCAGGCAACAGGATCTTCATCAAGGACGACGTCTACAAACCCAGCGGTTTGACTCTGGACCTTCAGGAGAGCCTCCTGTATTGGTGCGATCAGAGCTTGAGCAGGGTGGAGAGCGTGGATTTGGAGGGGAACGGCAGGAGGGTTGTTCTGGATTTGGGCATGCAGAACCCTTTGGGGTTAGCCTCGGGAATAGGAGGGGTGTTGTATTTTGCCAATTTGGATAAGGGTGCGGTTATGTCTTATTGGAACGGGACTCTGAAGGTGGTCAACGATGGGAATTACATGATCAGGGATCTCAAGTTGTTCGATCCTCGACTACAAAAGGGTGAGTAGATAGATCTGCCTTGAATTGGTCGAAATCTTTCATTTATTTAGATTATCGAACTGAAAGTAACTTTTAACCTCAATTTTTCATATTTCATCAGTGTGAACAAGCGAATGATTTCAGGGGAAAACAAATGCGCGAAGAGCCAAAACAAATGCCCGGAACTCTGTCTGCCTACTCCTGAGGGCGCGGCGTGCCACTGCAGAGACGGCTACGAATACAAACATGCCGCTTGCGTCAAGATAAAGAACTTCACGGCCATCAAGCTGGACATGTGCCCCCCCGACCATTTCCAATGCGTTTCCGACAAGAAATGCATTCCTTTAAATTACCGATGCGACGGCCAGAACAACTGTGCGGATGGATCGGACGAGGAGCTGCTACCTTTAGGTACGTGAAATGTTCATAGAAGATGGGTTGGGTTAGGTCAAAGACCTAGAATCTTATGGGTTTTTAATTGTAGAAATAATCGGACAAAACTAAGTGTTTTTGTTAATAAATATCGTGGTTTTAACTTCTTTTTCGAATAAAGTAAGTACTTCAGTATTTCCAAAATGTATCAACTCGATTCCAACCAAGAAATATGAACTTTGAGGTATTTGCATAGAATCGTATCAGGCACGTATTTGGCCCAATTTTTGGTCACGAGTTTTACTTAGGAGTGTTTCTATGCATCTATCTTCTTGTCAATCTCTCAATGAGAATTTTCATATTACGGGTCCCAAATTGTAACCTCAAAAATCTTGAAACATGGTAACGATTCAGGTCCTTTTCATTTAAGAAATATCGTGTTTGTATCATTCTTATTCAAATGAGGTTAGTACTTGAGTATTCCCTAAATGTATCAACTCAATTCCAACCAAGAAATATGAACTATGAGGTATTTGCATAGAATCGTATCAGGCACGTATTTGGCCCAATTTTTGGTCACGAGTCTTACTTAGGAGGGTTTCTATGCATCTATCTTCTTGTCAATCTCTCAATGAGAATGTTCATATTACGAGTCCCAAATTGAAACCGCAAAAATCTTGAAACATGGTAACGATTCAGGTCCTTTTCATTTAAGAAATATCGTGTTTGTAACATTCTTATTCGAATGAGGTTAGTACTTGAGTATTCCCTAAATGTATCAACTCAATTCCAACCAAGAAATATGAACTTCGAGGTATTTGCATAGAATCGTATCAGGCACGTATTTGGCCCAATTTTTGGTCACGAGTTTTACTTAGGAGGGTTTCTATGCATCTATCTTCTTGTCAATCTCTCAATGAGAATTTTCATATTACGAGTCCCAAATTGTAACCGCAAAAATCTTGAAACATGGTAACGATTCAGGTCCTTTTCATTTAAGAAATATCGTGTTTGTAACATTCTTATTCGAATGAGGTTAGTACTTGAGTATTCCCTAAATGTATCCACTCAATTCCAACCAAGAAATACGAACTTTGAGGTATTTGCATAGAATCGTATCAGGCACGTATTAGGCCCAATTTTTGGTCACGAGTTTTACTTAGGAGGGTTTCTATGCATCTATCTTCTTGTCAACCTCTCAATGAGAATTTTCATATTACGAGTCCCAAATTGTAACCTCAAAAATCTTGAAACATGGTAACGATTCAGGTCCTTTTCATTTAAGAAATATCGTGTTTGTAACATTCTTATTCAAATGAGGTAAGTACTTGAGTATTCCCTAAATGTATCAACTCAATTCCAACCAAGAAATATGAACTTTGAGGTATTTGCATAGAATCGTATCAGGCACGTATTTGGCCCAATTTTTGGTCACGAGTTTTACTTAGGAGGGTTTCTATGCATCTATTTTCTTGTCAATCTCTCAATGAGAATTTTCATATTACGAGTCCCAAATTGTAACCGCAAAAATCTTGAAACATGGTAACGATTCAGGTCCTTTTCATTTAAGAAATATCGTGTTTGTAACATTCTTATTCGAATGAGGTTAGTACTTGAGTATTCCCTAAATGTATCAACTCAATTCCAACCAAGAAATATGAACTTTGAGGTATTTGCATAGAATCGTATCAGGCACGTATTTGGCCCAATTTTTGGTCACGAGTTTTACTTAGGAGGGTTTCTCTCAATGAGAATTTTCATATTACGAGTCCCAAATTGTAACCTCAAAAATCTTGAAACATGGTAACGATTCAGGTCCTTTTCATTTAAGAAATATCGTGTTTGTAACATTCTTATTCGAATGAGGTTAGTACTTGAGTATTCCCTAAATGTATCAACTCAATTCCAACCAAGAAATATGAACTTTGAGGAATTTGCATAGAATCGTATCAGGCACGTATTTGGCCCAATTTTTGGTCACGAGTTTTACTTAGGAGGGTTTCTATGCATCTATCTTCTTGTCAACCTCTCAATCAGAATTTTCATATTACGAGTCCCAAACTGTAACCTCAAAAATCTTGAAACATGGTAACGATTCAGGTCCTTTTCATTTAAGAAATATCGTGTTAGTAACATTCTTATTCAAATGAGGTTAGTACTTGAGTATTCCCTAAATGTATCAACTCAATTCCAACTAAGAAATATGAACTTTGAGGTATTTGCATAGAATCGTATCGGGCACGTATTTGGCCCAATTTTTGGTCGCGAGTTTTACTTAGGAGGGTTTCTATGCATCTATCTTCTTGTCAATCTCTCAATGAGAATTTTCATATTACGAGTCCCAAATTGTAACCTCAAAAATCTTGAAACATGGTAACGATTCAGGTCCTTTTCATTTAAGAAATATCGTGTTTGTAACATTCTTATTCAAATGAGGTTAGTACTTGAGTATTCCCTAAATGTATCAACTCAATTCCAACCAAGAAATATGAACTTAAGGTATTTGCATAGAATCGTATCAGGCACGTATTTGGCCCAATTTTTGGTCACGAGTTTTACTTAGGAGGGTTTCTATGCATCTATCTTCTTGTCAATCTCCCAATGAGAATTTTCATATTACGAGTCCCAAATTGTAACCTCAAAAATCTTGAAACATGGTAACGATTCAGGTCCTTTTCATTTAAGAAATATCGTGTTTGTAACATTCTTATTCAAATAAGGTTAGTACTTGAGTATTCCCTAAATGTATCAACTCAATTCCAACCAAGAAATATGAACTTTGAGGTATTTGCATAGAATCGTATCAGGCACGTATTTGGCCCAATTTTTGGTCACGAGTTTTACTTAGGAGGGTTTCTATGCATCTATCTTCTTGTCAATCTCTCAATGAGAATTTTCATATTACGAGTCCCAAATTGTAACCTCAAAAATCTTGAAACATGGTAACGATTCAGGTCCTTTTCATTTAAGAAATATCGTGTTAGTAACATTCTTATTCGAATGAGGTTAGTACTTGAGTATTCCCTAAATGTATCAATACAATTCCAACCAAGAAATATGAACTTTGAGGTATTTGCATAGAATCGTATCAGGCACGTATTTGGCCCAATTTTTGGTCACGAGTTTTACTTAGGAGGGTTTCTATGCATCTATCTTCTTGTCAATCTCTCAATGAGAATTTTCATATTACGAGTACCAAATTGTAACCGCATAAATTTTGAAACATGGTAATGATTCAGGTCCTTTTCATTTAAGAAATATCGTGTTTGTAACATTCTTTTCAAATGAGGTTAGTACTGGAGTATTCCCTAAATGTATCAACTCAATTCCAACCAAGAAATATGAACTTTGAGGTATTTGCATAGAATCGTATCAGGCACGTATTTGGCCCAATTTTTGGTCACGAGTTTTACTTAGAGGGTTTCTATGCATCTATCTTCTTGTCAACCTCTCAATGAGAATTTTCATATTACGGGTCCCAAATTGTAACCGCAAAAATCTTGAAACATGGTAACGATTCAGGTCCTTTTCATTTAAGAAATATCGTGTTTGTAACATTCTTATTCGAATGAGGTTAGTACTTGAGTATTCCCTAAATGTATCAACTCAATTCCAACCAAGAAATATGAACTTTGAGGTATTTGCATAGAATCGTATCAGGCACGTATTTGGCCCAATTTTTGGTCACGAGTTTTACTTAGGAGGGTTTCTATGCATCTATCTTCTTGTCAATCTCTCAATGAGAATTTTCATATTACGGGTCCCAAATTGTAACCGCAAAAATCTTGAAACATGGTAACGATTCAGGTCCTTTTCATTTAAGAAATATCGTGTTTGTAACATTCTTATTCAAATGAGGTTAGTACTTGAGTATTCCCTAAATGTATCAACTCAATTCCAACCAAGAAATATGAACTTTGAGGTATTTGCATAGAATCGTATCAGGCACGTATTTGGTCCAATTTTTGGTCACGAGTTTTACTTAGGAGGGTTTCTATGCATCTATCTTCTTGTCAATCTCTCAATGAGAATTTTCATATTACGAGTCCCAAATTGTAAACTCAAAAATCTTGAAACATGGTAACGATTCAGGTCCTTTTCATTCAAGAAATATCGTGTTTGTAACATTCTTATTCAAATGAGGTTAGTACTTGAGTATTCCCTAAATGTATCAACTCAATTCCAACCAAGAAATATGAACTTTGAGGTATTTGCATAGAATCGTATCAGGCACGTATTTGGCCCAATTTTTGGTCACGAGTTTTACTTAGGAGGGTTTCTATGCATCTATCTTCTTGTCAATCTCTCAATGAGCATTTTTATATTACGAGTCCCAAATTGTAACCGCAAAAATCTTGAAACATGGTAACGATTCAGGTCCTTTTCATTTAAGAAATATCGTGTTTGTAACATTCTTATTCAAATGAGGTTAGTACTTGAGTATTCCCTAAATGTATCAACTCAATTCCAACCAAGAAATATGAACTTTGAGGTATTTGCATAGAATCGTATCAGGCACGTATTTGGCCCAATTTTTGGTCACGAGTTTTACTTAGGAGGGTTTCTATGCATCTATCTTCTTGTCAATCTCTCAATGAGTATTTTCATATTACGAGTCCCAAATTGTAACCTCAAAAATCTTGAAACATGGTAACGATTCAGGTACTTTTCATTCAAGAAATATCGTGTTTGTAACATTCTTATTCAAATGAGGTTAGTAATTGAGTATTCCCTAAATGTATCAACTCAATTTCAATCGAGAAGTATGAACTTTGCAGATAATCGTATCAGGCAAGTATTTGGCTCAATTTTTCTCTTCAAATGGACATCTTTTAAACGGAGCCGTATTCGGAAAAACATCTATATTCCAGCTATCTTGATGACGTCCTGACGTCGTCATTTTCACGTCACCAGATCACTAAACTGGCGTGAAAATGTCACAGACTTTTTTATCTGTCACCCATTAACTTCCTGTTAACCTCTCAACGAAAATTTGTTATATAACGAGTCCCAGATTTTAACCTAAAAAATCTTGAAACGATTCAGGTCCTTGCGAGAACGTTACTTGCACCGCGAACGAGATAAAGTGCGACAACATATGCATAATGAAGGACTGGCTGTGCGACGGCGAGAAAGACTGCAGCGACGGATCAGACGAGGCTTCGGAACTGTGCGCCAAAGACTGTCAGGCCACGCAGTTCAAGTGTAAGAAGTCGAACCGCTGCATACCTCAAAAGTGGCGCTGCGATTCTCAGTACGACTGCGGTATCGGAGACCAAAGCGACGAGGACGGTTGCGGTGAGTGTTTCTTCTGTTTCAGATCAAAGAAGGTTCTCTCTTAGAACGTTATTGAATCCAGAATGATCCGAACGAATGAATGGATGTTTTTCAGCGTCCAACGCGTGCGACATGACGGAGTTCACGTGCAAGAACCATATGTGCATCCCCCTGATTTTGTACTGCGACGGAAGGAACGATTGCGTGGACGGTTCGGACGAGATTAACTGCGCCACATGCGATCCCGGCAACGAGATATACTGCGGCCCGCTCAACACCTGTCTGGCCATCAGCAAACGTTGCGACAACGTCACCGACTGTCCGGACAGGTCCGACGAACTCAACTGCGCGTCGAGAATCTGCGAAGAGCACGAGTTCAACTGCACCACCAACGGCGAATGCATACCCAAGGTAGGTGTAGATAAATCTTGAGATCTTCAAGATCTTTAAGCTATTGATATTCCACACAGGAATACGTCTGCGACAACGACCTGGACTGCATAGACGGCTCCGACGAGAAAGAGTGCCCTTTGGACCAATTCAAGAACGACACAGCCAAACCGAACGCCACCCCCAAGTGCGAATACCCCTCCAGACAGTGCGACAACAGCACCAAATGCATCCCCGTCCAAAAACTCTGCGACGACGTCCAAGACTGTTCGGACGGCTCGGACGAGAGCTTCAGATGCGTGGAGAAGATGTGCGACCTGAGCCACGAATGCTCCCACATCTGCCACAACACACCGGAGGGTCTGATCTGCATGTGTCCCCAAGATCTGCACCTGCAGCCCGATAAGAAGAGCTGTTTGACCACGCATCCGTGCGAGGCTTGGGGCTCGTGCTCGCAGAAATGCATAGAGAAAGGGTCGAGATACAAGTGTTCGTGTCTGCCTGGTTTCTATCTGAAGGACGACGGGTTCACTTGCAAGAGTATGGAACAGAGTACCCCTTACGTGTTGTTCAGCAACAGGCACGAGATAAGGGTTGTGGATCTGCACACTTTCAATGTCAAGTCCTTTATATCGAGTCTGAAGAACACTATCGCTTTGGATTTCTTCCATACAAAGGATTTGGACATGGTGAGTGGTCTGGTTTTCAATTTTCCAGTGACAAACTGTTCCTATTCGAAAATTCCAGGTTTTCTGGACGGACGTGATCGACGACAAAATATACAGAGGCTCTATAGTAGGCGGCTCCCTGAGCAACATCGAGGTGGTGGTCCAGACCGGCCTATCCACGGCCGAAGGCCTGGCGGTGGACTGGATCGGGCAGAATCTATACTGGGTGGAGAGCAACCTGGATCAGATCGAGGTGGCCAAACTGAACGGCAGCTTCAGACGCACGCTCATCGCGGGCGACATGGAGAGTCCCAGGGCGGTGGCGGTAGACCCCAGAGACGGTTACCTCTTCTGGAGCGACTGGGACAACACGAATCCCAGGATCGAGAGATGCTCCCTGGCCGGCCGGGACAGGAAGGCCATCGTGTACATATTGGAATTGACGGACGGCGGCTGGCCGAACGGACTCACCCTGGACTACGACTTGAGAAGGGTAACATCTAATTTCCTATTCAAATTCGATCAGATTTAATGAGGGAGGATTGTTACAGGTATACTGGGTGGACGCGAAGTCAGACTCAATCCACACCGTCACTTACGACGGCACGGATTACCACGAGGTGATGCGGGACCTGGAGATGTTATCGCATCCGTTCGCCATCAGTCTCTTCGAGAACCACGTGTACTGGACGGACTGGAGAACCAACAGCGTGGTGAGGGCCAACAAGTGGAACGGCGGCGACGTGTCGATAATGCAGAGGACTCTGACGCAACCTTTCGATATTCAGATAATGCATCCTAGCAGACAGCCGGTCGACGCGCCCAGTCCTTGCGGCACGAACAACGGAGGCTGTTCCCATCTGTGTCTCATACACACCAATTACACGTACTTGTGCGATTGTCCGCACGTCATGAAGCTGAGCGAAGATAGGAAGACTTGCGTGGGTGAGTCCCATCGACGTTGTAGGTTTTTTTCATATTGATAACAACCGAGAATCTTTCTTTCAGTGAACGAGAAGGTGCTCCTGATAGGCAGAGGAAGCGAGATACGAGGCGTGGACATAGAACAGCCCTACTATCACACCATCCCGACCATCAGCATGCCCGTGGTGCAGAGCCCCATCAAGATCGAGTACCTAGCCCGCAACAACACCCTCTATTGGGCGGACTCCCAAACCAGCGAGATCAAACGGTCCGGTCTGACCCGAGGCCCCAGCGTCACTCTAATCGACACGGGGCTCCAACATCCCACCGGACTGGCCGTCGACTGGCTCTCCAACATCATGTTCGTCTCCTCTTCGGCCGGCATCTCGGTGTCCAACTTGGACGGGGAGTACTCCACCAGTTTGATCAAAGGAAACGTTCTGAGCGTTGCGATCTTACCATCGGAAGGCATGCTGTTCTGGATCTCCGAAGAGGAGGAGAAGTTCCGCATCGAAACCAGCCTGATGGACGGGAGTTCCAGGAAGGTGATCTCGAAAGATTTCGACGGGCCCGTCAAGAGTCTGACCGTGGACGAAGAGACCAAGAGGCTGTATTGGATCAGCGACTTCGAGATTTTCTACACCGAGTACAACGTGACGGACGGGAATATCACCAAGTTGAAGCTGTTGAACAATTATTCCGTTTCCGCCATCACGATATACAAAAAGTTCATCTATTA
Source organism: Adalia decempunctata (assembly GCA_951802165.1). NCBI lineage: Eukaryota > Metazoa > Arthropoda > Insecta > Coleoptera > Coccinellidae > Adalia > Adalia decempunctata. Next base: position 1,644,302 of record OX637705.1, read on the forward strand.
CGCGGACGACGACGACCAGTCTATACATCGCGCGGATAAATCGACCGGACTTGAAGATATCATCATGAGGAACAGCACAGGGGACATTTTGTCTTTTAGAATCTACGACCCGGCCCTCCAGAAGGGTTACCATCCTTGCGGCGACAACAAAGGAAAGTGCCAACATCTGTGTTTACCCAGTTCCTCCAAGACGTACAGCTGTAAATGCGCGACGGGTTACCAGACGGATCCTGAAGACTCCTCGAAATGCGTCAGCATCCAAGAGTTTCTCTTCTACTCCGTAGGCTGGGAGATACGCGGGCTACCCTTGAACGGCGACAACGACACCCAAGTCTTAGGCCCCATCTCCAGGGTTTCGATGGCCAACGCCGTGGAGTACATAGCGGCCAAAGACCTGATAATCTGGGCGGACAGCGACCATTGCTCGGTCACCAGGATCAACAGAGACGGCACCGACAGAGCTTTCATCATCGAACAACCTGAAGTGATGGACTCGGTGTCGGTCGACTGGTTGACCAGCATCGCCGTGGACTGGGTGGCCGAGAACATATTCTGGAGCGATTCCAAACGGGGGGTGATCGAAGTGGCCCGATTGGACGGCACCAATCAGCACGTGTTGCTGTCGAACGAGATCGGAAAACCGGCTTCCATAGCTGTGGATCCGGTGAAGGGGGTGCTGGTCTGGTCGCTGGGTTCGAGGTTGGAGATCGCGACCATGGCGGGTCAGGGGCGTAGACTGCTGCTGGACTCGGCCAAGTTGATATCGGACGTCACTCTGGACGCGGATAACGAGCTGATTTATTTTTGCGACACGGTCAGCAACACGATTGAGAGGATCAAGTACGACGGGACCGGATATGAGCTGTTGTTGAACGCGTCCATCGAGAATCCGGTGGGCGTTACAGTGTTTGAGGACAAGATCTACTGGATAGACACGTGAGTTTTTGTTTTTGGGCATCTTTTTTTGGGTTATTTGGTCGATGGATAGCGCCTCATCGTGAATATCGGACAAAATGTGTTTTTGTCAGGAAATATCGTGTTTGTAACATTCTTATTCGAATAAGGTTAGTACTTGAGTATTTCCTGAATGTATCAACTCAATTTCAATCGAAAAATATGCACTTTGAGGTGTTTGCAGAGAATCGTATCAGGCCCATTTTTTTCAAATGGTTATAGCCAAATTAAGAAAAATGGAAAATGAAAAAAAAAGTTTCTTTTGGTCTCAAGAATCTACAGTTAGAATATATGTACAAGTCGAAGTCTCACCCTGTATAGTCTCCCTAGATCATCGTGAGCAAGCAAGCAACTCCAAAAACTCTAAAAAAGTCGATTCAATATTGCCCCCAAAGAAAACCTGAAAGCTGTAATAGGGTTTTTTTCCCGTAGAAATCTTACCTCGAGCGCCAGCTATTCTTTTTGCTTATAAGGTAGAATAGCAAACCTGCCAGGATAGCTGCTTAGCCGGAGACAGAGTTCGGTTGTATCTAGAGTGTTAGCGATAACTGAGAAATCGAAAATAGATCAATTCACACAATTTATTCAAACGGTTGAAATAGTGATACAAATGCAATAATGTCAAGAAAATATCAAATATGCAATAATAAGAAAATATCAAATATTCACCAATATCAATAAAACATCAAATATGCATTAATCCCAACATATACCAAATATACACAGGTAAAGAAAAATGATTCAGTTTTGCCTGACTGCGAGCATTCATTCAAAAGAAATATTTCACGGTACGAGTCAGCCAGAATAGAAGGGGGGGGAAGAGATTTGAATTGAACGGAGAATTTAAATCTACAGTTGAGAAATGTGGGACGGATATGAAAATGTACAGTGCTTACTTTCTGTCCGATATTCTTTCAGTTCGGAAACTCAAAAGAGTTATATTGTCTACTTAGCTTGTTTCACGTCTAGAAAGGTCGGGTTTGGCCAGGTTAAATATAAATGGTCAAACAGGACGCACCGAACTAGGGGCGCGAAGGATCGGTACCGAAGCGGAATTCGACTCCACGTTCTATAGCATTGGTTTGCATGAGCCCTCCGGTCTGATGGTGAGACTACTCTCCACCAAAAACAGACGCTAAATCGAGCACCGACTAACTCGGTTAAACGTACTATAGACTATAGGGAATCTTGTACGAGTAAAGGAAGGTTTAATACGGATCTCGACGTAACAGCTATTTTGATAGACTCAACGAAGATACAGAAAAATGAGACTGAAATGAATTGGATCGGTACTTACGATTTCGGTGCACTACTTCTCACTCGGTAAAGAAAAGAAAAATCGAGAATTACGGAATTCGCTAAACTTTCAAATAAAAAAAAAAGGATATTTCGGAAACGCAAAAGATAATACTCTATTCAGGCCGGAGCAAAAATGAATAATGGATGACAGATGAGGGGGACAATCGCCTTTTATAATCTCCCTGAGGGGGGCGGAAACGGCCGGCGCACAAATGCTACTTTTCTAGAAAAGTACTTCGGTAAAACATCATCGAATCTGGCTTATCGTACGTATAAACTAGAAAAACGGCGTTATCTACATTCTACGTGGTTCTTATGACTCTTTTTACTATGTTCTCTGCATGTAAAACAATATCGAACGAACCATATTCGATCTTCTCGGTTTAATTCTGAACGGAAATGAAATGCAGGAATTCGAAATAAAAATCCGGAAAAATTAATTTAAAATGAAGACCGATTTCATGATCGGAAAATCGAACTTCATTACAGAGCATTTAATGAAAAAATCTCTTTAGAACCGACGAAAGGGGAAGCATCAAAGTAGCCTCCGTATCCGACCTCGCAAACTACACAATATTAGCCAGAGACATCGGAGATTCCCTCAAGGACATACAAATTTTCTCGAAACGGAAGCAGAAAGGCACGAATCCTTGCGCCGTCAACAACGGCGGTTGCCAACAACTGTGCATGTTCAACGGAACCCACCCGGTTTGCGTCTGTTCGCACGGGAAACTGACTAAGGACGGCAAAAAATGCGAGGGTAGGTCTTGGCACCGAGTATTAATCGAACAAGAGCGTTAATTCACTGGCGAGGATTTTTTTTCAGATTACGACAGCTTCGTGATGTACTCGAGGGTGGTGAGCATAGATTCCGTGCACACATCGAACGAAGAGAATATACAGAACGCGCCGTATCCCAGCGTGAAGAACAACACGCTGTTGAGGAACGCCATAGGTTTGGCGTTCAGCTACAAACACCAGAGGCTGTTTTACTCTGACATACAGAAGGGTTCCATCAATTCCGTGTTTTTCAATGGATCGGACCACAGGACCATAGTGCACAGTACGTATGACGAACATCTTCTTGATTCAAGGCTGAAATTGTTGTTTTTCCTCAAGGACAAGGATCCGTGGAAGGCCTAGCCTACGAGCAGATCCACCAGGCCCTATACTGGACCTGCAACAACGACGCCACCATAAATCGCGTCAACCTGACCGATCGCATGACGAACGCCAGCCATGTGGAGACCATATTCAGGTTGCGTAGCCAGGACAAGCCGCGCGGCATCGCCATCGACAGCTGCGGCGGGCGGATATTCTGGACCAACTGGAACTCGCACACGCCCAGCATCGAGCGCGCCTACTTATCCGGCTTCGGCAAGACCTCCATCGTCATCACCGACATCCGGATGCCGAACGCCCTAACCCTGGACCACAAGGCCCAGAAGCTGTATTGGGGCGACGCCAGGCTGGACAAGATCGAGAGATGCGAGTACGACGGAACCAACAGGGTGGTCTTGGCTCAAGTGACCCCGCAGCATCCGTTCGCTTTAGCCGTTTACGGCGATTACATCTATTGGACCGACTGGATCTTACACGCGGTGTTGAGGGCGGACAAGTTGACGGGACAGAACGTGGTCTGGTTGCGGAGAGAGGTGGCGAGACCGATGGGTATCGTCGCGGTGGCCAACGACACGGAGAACTGCTCGGCCGACCCCTGTTCGATCTTGAACGGCGGCTGCGAGGAGCGGTGCTCTCTGTCCGCCTCCGCAAAGGTGCAGTGCACGTGCCAGGAGGGACACGTCTTGGCGAACGACGGCAAGCGGTGCTACAAGAAACTCCCCGACCAACAAAGCAACGACGTCTATCATTGCTCCGACGGACACGCCATTCCGTTCTCGCTTACCTGCGACGGCATCTACCACTGTCTGGACAAGTCGGACGAAGAGCCGGGATATTGCGATAGGACTGCTTGTCCTTCAGGTTGGTACCTCTGCAAAAACAAGAGGTGCGTCCCGGAGAAGAACGTGTGTAACGGCGTGGACGATTGCGCCGATTCGTCGGACGAACCGCGCAACTGCAGCTGTCCGTCGGACACTCACTTTCGGTGCAAGAGCGGGGAATGCATAAGCGTCGACTTTAAGTGCGATAGGGACCTGGACTGCGCCGACGCCAGTGACGAGATGGGCTGCGGTGAGTAAAGGGACTTGACAGAACGATTATGTGCATGTATAGCCTAGGAGCATAGATAACTGGAGAGGATGCTACGCCACAAAAATGAACTCCCGCAGACGTCGAAACTTGTTAGTTCGCCGCACGGTCACGAGGTGGCGCCAACGTCGTTATAGGCTCCAACCAGACTATCCTTTTAAAATAAAATGATTATTAGTTGTATATATATATATATTCTTTTGAAAGAGAGAATTACATACTGTTTTGTAATATCAAACAATATATGGCATATGGCACGTGTGAAGAAATGGCGACAAGAAACAGATTATATAAAAGAATAAAATCTGTTTCCCGCTCCAAATCTGAGTGTTAGCAGAGGGAATGTAAACGGGGTACCATACAAATCTGTTATTACTTATTATGCCGGGTTTCCACCAAGCGGACAGAACAAAAACAAAACACGAACTCGGTCCGTTTGTGACAGTCCGCGAACTGTTTGCAAACTGTTCTAGAACTTGTGGATTGTTTTCCGGACTCGAAAGTCCGCGAATTGCGTTTTTACGGACACAGAGTCCCATCCAATGTCGGTAAACTTCAAAGGATTTACGAGTTCTAGGACTGTTTGTTAGCTTGGTGTAAACGCCTAGTTTGTTTTTATTTACGTTGTTGCGATCTAATGTGGTAGTTTGATTCGGTGCGTGAAGGGAAGAAGTCGTGTTTATTAAAACTTGATCGAAGTTTACCTCCTATACTCATATCATCTCCTCTGAGATCTTGTAACAGTTTAGACGTCACATTTCCCCTTTCTTGCCTTAAGGATGGCCTAATCCAAAACCGGCGTTTAGTTTTGTTCTTTTTAATAATGTAAAATGTAACTGCCAGCAAAAATAAATCCTCGTCGTTTTGTTCTCTCAAGTTTGCAGCGCGCCACATTCTCAAAACTACACGTCCGGTGTCTCTATGTAAACTGAATCAAACTGAAAGTCCGTTGGGAACCCCAACAGTCTTCGAACATTTTCCGAACAAAATTGTTCGAAATTTCTATCCGAACGGACAGTTCGTGTTTTGTTTTGACCTGTCCGCTTGGTGGAAACCCGGCATTAGGTAGCATTTGTTACTATATCATAATATATATTCTTTTGGAGGAGGGCAATACATATTTTTTTCTTAAATCAAACAATTTTATGCATATGGCGCGTGTGAAGAAATGCGACAAAAAACAGATTGAATAAAGGAATAAAAATCTGTTTCCCGCTCCACATCTAAGTTTTAGGGGAGGTAATGTAAACGGGGTACCATACAGGTTTGCGTATGATACACGAGAGCAGATAAAAACCTCTGTATTTCCGTATAATAATATCAATACTTATCTGAACGTCCGCTTTTTTCGATATGAGGATATTGCTTGACAAATTAATTTCTAGGTGAAAACATTAAATAGTCACCATTCAAAAGAAGAAAAGATTTAAGGCAATTTTCAATTAAAAAGAAGCATACATGTATCAATAACAATGACAGCCATATTACATTCTCTGCAACTGTAGCTCCACAGAACAAGATATGTGATGTGTAGCTGCCTAAACGATCACAGCGCTACACTAGCGGTCGTCACACGAAACTCTGACCTACGCCGTCATTGGACTCTCCAGTTCTTCTACGCTCCTATATTGCTTTTTCAATGAACGTAAACTTGCACGTGTACCATCCATCAGGCGACATGCCGTGCCCCATCGACGACGAGAACCAGATCAAGTGTCCCTTCACCACGGCCTGCATCAACAAAGATTGGCTCTGCGACGACGAGAACGACTGCTGGGACCATTGGGACGAACAAAACTGTACCACCATCAAGAAGAGGACCTGCAGCAGCAGTCAGTTCAGATGCAGGAACGACAACTGCATTCCCATCGAGAAGAAATGCGACGGCAACAACGATTGCGACGACGCCATACCTCCCAACGGCGCCAGTTCCGACGAAGAACTATGTAAGTCTCCCTGTCTCAAAATAGGATGTGTTAAAAACGTTTTGTCTGTGTTTCCAACGTTGAAAATCGAAAATTTCTAGGTGGTCTTTGTCAATCCGACCAATTCAATTGCGCTGATGGCACCTGCATCCCCAAATCGTGGGTTTGTAACGGTCTGCACGACTGTCGAGACCTGAGCGACGAGTACAACTGCAGTAAGTGAAATACGAGAGTTTTACTCGAAGAAATTTGAGATAGAATCATATTTCTTGGGTGCGATCATTTTCTCGGCGTATCTCGTTGATTTTCTCAATTTCCAGAGCCTCAGTGTCGGTCCAATCAGTTCAGGTGCGAGAGCGGAGAGTGCATCCCGAAATCCTGGCAGTGCGACGGCAGACCGGACTGTAGCGATCAGTCGGACGAGTCCGAACACTGCAAAACGCGACTGTGCGATCCTTCCGAATTCAGGTGCAACAGCACCGGCAGATGCATACCCTTGGAATGGGTTTGCGACGGGGAGGCCGACTGTACCGATCACGACGACGAACACAGAGAAAGAGGTTAGACTCGGCAGCAGTGGAAACTGACTTATAATAACAAAATCTTTCGTCCGCAGGGTGCAGTACGGCCGCCTGCCTCAAGGACGAGTTCCAGTGCGCGGACGGCACCTGCATCAACAAGATCTACTTCTGCGACGGCGACCGCGACTGTAACGACGGCACTGACGAGCCGAGCGACTGCCGGCACAACTGCGCGGCCGGCGAATTCCGATGCGACAACGGCAGGTGCATCATGGACCTGTTCAAGTGCGACGGCGCCGATCACTGCGGCGACAACTCGGACGAGGGCAAGCAGTGCCGGAACGAGGGCGACTACTGCAAGGGAGTCGGCTGGTTCCACTGCGGCAACGGCGTTTGCATCAACGATACGCTGTTGTGCAACGGGGACAACAACTGCGGAGATTACAGCGACGAGAACAAGTGCAGTGAGTACCTCTTGAATTTTTTCAATTGCAGGTCGATTTCCACCAATTATTCTTCCAGATATCGACGAGTGTACAGCGACCCCGCCCCCCTGTTCCCAAAAGTGTATCGACAAACCGGTCGGCTTCGAGTGCCAATGCATGCCCGGCTACAAGATCAGCCACAAAGACCCCCGGCTCTGCGAAGACGTCAACGAATGCCTCCAACGTCCATGCAGTCAAGTGTGCCGAAACACCCTGGGCTCGTACCGCTGCGGCTGCGTCGAGCCCGATTACGTCCTGAAGCCCGACAGGACCTCTTGCGGCGCCAACTCCACCGTCCGAGCTTCCGTCATCCTGGCCAACAGGTACTACATCAGGCGGCTGGACCTGGACGGTCGCTCCACCTTGCTCGCCCACAACCTGAGCAACGCGGTCGCCTTGGATTACGACTGGAGGGAGCGGTGTCTGTACTGGTCGGACGTCACCCAGCACGGCAGTTCCGTACGGAGACTGTGCGACTACGAGAACAGCTCGGCGGTAGTTCAAACGCTCCATTCGCAGACGCTGCAGAACCCGGACGGATTGGCGGTCGATTGGGTCGGGAGGAACTTGTATTGGTGCGACAAGGTTAGTAGATACTCAAGAAAGAAACACGTTGAATTGTTATTCGAAAGCTCTTTATTTGGTAAGTATATTAAACCAAATTTCCGCAGGGTCACGATACCATAGAAGTCTCAACCCTAAACGGAAAATACAGACGCGTGGTCATATCCTCGAGACTCGAAGAACCTCGCGCCATCGCTCTGGACCCCAAAGAAAGGATAATGTTCTGGTCCGACTGGGGCGTTCAGGTCCACATAGGAAGAGCCAGCATGGACGGTTCCAACGCCCGGATAATCGTCAACAGCAGTCTGGGCTGGCCGAACGCCCTCACCGTCTCGATGGAAACGAAAGAGTTCTTCTGGGCGGACGCGAGAGAAGACTACATAGCCGTCGCCGACTACGAGGGTAGGAACGTGAAGATAGTGGCCAGTCGGGATAGAACGCCCAGTCTCAAACTGCACCACGTGTTCGCCATAGACGTGTGGGAAGACTTCGTGTATTGGACCGACTGGGAGACCAAGAGCGTGGAGAGATGCCACAAGTACAACGGCACCCAATGTTCCTCTCTGTTGACGATGGTGCACCGACCCATGGACCTGAGGGTGATGCATCCCCTCAAACAGCCGAAGGTCGACAATCCGTGCGAGTCCGCCAACTGTTCGGCGTTGTGTCTTTTGAAGGAGGCGAAGCCTTATTACAGCTGCGCGTGTCCGGAGAACTACGTGTTGGGAGAGGACGGTAGATCCTGTATTGCCAACTGCACGAATACCCATTTCGAATGCGAGAACACGTACAAGTGCATACCGTTCTGGTGGAAGTGCGACACCCAGGACGATTGCGGGGATAGGAGCGACGAGCCGGAGAGCTGTCCGCCTTTCAGGTAGGAGTTCTTTTTTTTCAACTTCTAATATAGCCAAAGGTCAGCGTTAGGTCTTTTTATCTCGTGCCCAGGACTCGTTAAAAAACGTCCTCGTCTTTAGGTGCACCCCGGGCCAGTACCAGTGCAAGAACGGCCACTGCCTCCACCCCTCGGACCTCTGCAACGGCCAAAATAACTGCGGCGACAACTCGGACGAGGAGGACTGCGCGAACTACACCTGCCTGAGCACCCAGTTCAGATGCGCCGGCAACAACACGGTCCCACCGAGGTGCATACCTGCCAAGAGCCGTTGCGACAAGAAGCCCGACTGTCCCTTGGACGAAGACGAGTTAGACTGCCCTCCCGTGACTTGCCCGTCCACACAGTTCAAGTGCAAGAACGACAAGTGCATACCGGCCGTTTGGGTCTGCGACACCGACAACGACTGTGGCGACAACTCCGACGAACAGCAGAGCTGCGAGAACAGGACTTGCAGAGCCGACCACTTCAGATGCAGCTCCGGTTAGTTCCGCTCATCGATCTTTCATATAACCTCTTGTTTAATATCATAATTATCACTATCCGAAATTGTTTCTTTTCCAGGACGCTGCATACCGGAATCCTGGAAGTGCGACGGCGACCCGGACTGCGCGAACGGCGAGGACGAGCCGGCCACCTGCAGCCAGCCGGAGTTCCACACCTGCGAGGCCTCCTACTTCAAGTGCACCAACAACAAGTGCATACCGGGCAGGTGGCGCTGCGACTACGACGACGACTGCGGCGACGACTCGGACGAGACGAACTGCGCGCCCAGGAACTGTTCAGAGTCGGAGTTCCGATGCGGAAACGGACGGTGCATCAAGGGAGCGTTCAAGTGCGACGGCCAGTTCCAGTGCGAGGACAGGTCGGACGAGGAGAACTGCCGGCTCAAGTGCAAGAAGAACGAGTTCCAGTGCACGAATCCGAAGATCTGCATTTTCTTGTGAGTATTCTGGGTTTTTGAAGAGATGTCCGAGTTCTAGTAGATCTTTTTGAGGCCAAGTCTAAATTTTGGAAGATCCTTCTTGAAGAAAAGCCCTTGGTAAATATTTTGGGGACAAGGTTGAGTTCCAGAAGATCTCCTTGAGATCAAGCCCAAGTTTTAAAACATCTTTCTGAGCGCATTGAGAGTTTTTTTTCGGAAACACCCATGCTTTGAAATATCTCTTTGGGGACAAGCCCAAGTTTTGGATAAATCCTCTGTAGGCTAGTCCGAATTTTGGATCTCTGTTTGATGGCAAGCCCAAGTTTTGAAAGATCTTTTTGGGGACAAGGTTAGAGCCGAGATTGATCCCGTCTGACTTTTTTTCGGGATATTTGAAGAGATGTCCAAGTTTGAGAAGATCTTTTTGAGGAAACGCCAAAATTTTGGAGGATCTTCTGAAATACAGGCCCAAATTTTGGAATATCTTTTGGGGACAAGGTTGAGTTTTAGAAGATCTTCTTGAGGTCAAGACCAAGTTTTGAAACATCCTTTTGAGCGCGAGATAAAGTTTTGGCAGATCTTCCTGACAACAACGAGAGCATCAAAAGAGCCTTTTCGGAAACGCCCATGATTTGGAAGATCTGTTTGATGACAAGCTTAAGTTTTGAAAGATCTTAATGGGGACGAGGTTGAGTTTTAGAAGATCTTTTGAGGACACAACCAAATTTTGGAAGTTCTTTTTGAAGACAGGCCCAAATTTGGAAGAGCTTCTTGGGGACAATGATGAGTTTTAGAAGATCTTTTCGAGGACACGCCCAAATTTTGGGAGTTCTTCTTGAAGACAGGCCCAATGTTTGGAAGGGCTTTTTGCGGACAAGAATTAGTTTTAGAAGATCTTCTTGAGGACGAGCCCAAGTTTTGAAACATTTTTTTGGGGACCTCTTTTAGAAACGCTCTTGTTTCGCAATATCTCTTTGTCGACAAGCCCATGTTCTCTTTAGGGAAAAGTCCAGGTTTTTGATAATCTCTCGGTGAGCAAGCCCAAATTTAGGAAGATCCTTGTGGCGACAAGTCCAAGTTTCGCAAGATCTTTATGAGGTCATGGTTGAGTCTGACAAGATCTTCTCGAGGACAGCCCGAGTTTTGGAAGATGTTTTTGGGCGCAAGGTTCATTTCAACAGGATCTGTTGAAGATAACCTCTTTACAGACAATAAATTCTTGCTTCAAATGAATAAAAGCCTCATGTCCGCAGAGAATGGAAATGCGACGGCCAGCGCGACTGCACGGACGGCTCCGACGAGGAAAACTGCAGCGACGTCTGTCCCGAGGACGGCTTCAAGTGCAACAGCGGCCAGTGCGTCAACTCGGACTGGCGCTGCGACGGCCAGGTCGACTGCGAGGACGGCTCCGACGAGCAGGACTGCTCGGGACTGGCGTGCGGTTTCGACCGGTTCCGCTGCAAGAACGACCGGTGCGTGCCGGTTAGCGCGGTCTGCGACGGCCAAGATCAGTGCGGAGACGGCAGCGACGAAGATACGAGGATATGCAAAAGGTACGGAAGGTGTCCGCCGGACCAGTTTACGTGCAAGAGCGGCCATTGCGTGGATAAGAGGCTGAGGTGCGACGGGGAGAATGACTGCGAGGACAACAGCGACGAGGAGGATTGTCGCAGGTCGGCGTGTCAGTGGAATTCTTGCTCGCAGATTTGCATCGAGAAGAAGAACAACACGTTTATTTGTAAATGCGCGCCTGGGTATTATCTAGTCTGGGGCCATCATTGTCAAGCTAAAGGTGAGTTGAAAGAAGATGGAAATTGTGAGTTTCTTATATTGTATTTTGAAAGGTGGTTTGGCCGATTTGGTCCTGGCTACGGAAGCTGAACTACGACTGGTATCTCCGTACAAGATCGGAGACATCACCAACAATAAACTGCGAAGCAAAACCCTGGCCACGGCCCCGGGTTACAAAGTATACGGCGTGGATCTGCTCTATAAAAACGAACAGGTCCAGGCCTTCTGGACGGATCACCACAACAAACGCGTCCAGAGCATCCTGCTGGACGTCAACGCCAGAAACAGGACCAAGAGAGACGTGGACCAACCCAAGACCATCCTATCCAACCTGGAAGACCCGAGAGGCATCAGTATAGACTGGGTGGCCAAACGTCTCTACGTCACGGACGGCTCCAGGATCATGGTAGCGTCGCTGGACGGAGAGAACACCTACACTTTGATATCTGGAGATATGCAGGAGCTGAGGGACATAGCGGTAGCGCCGGCGCAAGGGGTGCTGTTCTGGACGGACTGGGGACTCCCGCCTAGGATCGAAACGGCCTACATGGACGGGAACAAGAGGAAGGTCTTGGTCAATACCAGCTTGCTGTGGCCGACCAGCATCGCCGTGGATTACCTGGCGGAGAGGCTGTATTGGGCCGATCCGAAAGGTTTGGTGGTAGAGAGCGTCAAATTCGACGGCACGGACAGACAGGTCGTGCGACATTTCACCAAAGGTAAAGGATCATCTTTACTTTGTCTCTTCACGATTAACCATGATTTTTCCAGAAACCAAACCGTTCAAGATCGAGATCTTCGAGTCCAGCATGTTCGTGTCGACCTACAGGACGCACAACATACTGAAGATGCACAAGTTCGGAACCGGCAACATAACGTTGATAGGTCAGGGACTCACCAGGATCTCTGATCTTTTGATCCTGCAAGAGAACAAGCAGGACGTGTCCTTGAACAACACCTGTCACGATTTTTGTCATCCTACTGAGTTCTGTCTGCTTAGTCCTCACGGGGCCACCTGCACCTGCGCCGATAACTACATCAAGAGTAACCTGGTGAGTGTTTGAGCCATGAATATCGTTCACAGGTCGGTGAAGGCCCCTTTTTGGAGAGATGAGCTGCTTAGATGCTTGGGCGCCAGTTAGAATGGGTTTTACAAGTTTTTTTTTCGATTTGGACGTTACTGGCAGAACTGGTGCTTTATTTTCGTTTTTCAGACCTGCAAGCCCGTGCCGAACCGGATCCCGTCGTGCCCCCTGAACTGCAACAACGGCAAGTGCAAGATCATGCCGGGCGTGGGCCCGAAGTGCGTCTGCGACCCCCAATACACGGGCGCCCGCTGCGAGCACTACAGATGCTCCCAGTTCTGCAGGAACAAGGGCATGTGCTACGTGGACCTGATCAGCCCCAAGTCCCCGGACGCCCTGCCCCCGCTGCGCTGCAGCTGCCTGCCCCAGTGGACCGGGGACAGGTGCGAGATACCGGTGAATCTGTGCGACGGCAGGTGCTCCAACGGCGGCACCTGCTACTCCCCCAAGCCGGGCCTGGCGCAGTGCAGCTGTCCGTCCGGGTTCTCGGGCAACCGCTGCCAGAACTGCGCCGGCCTGGTCTGTCAGAACGGCGGGAATTGCACGGTGGCGGGAGGAAGTAAGGCGTGCAAGTGTCCGGTGGGATTTGCCGGCATACATTGCGAGGTGAGTGTTCTAACTTTTCACTTGTGAATGCACTCTATTCCCGCAGCTTTTTCTCCGGTCAGCAGGTTTCTATCGATTGCTCTATGGAATTCGCTTCGAAACAATCGAATTCGTCACCGTTATTTTCCATGATGAATATTTAAATTTAATGAAAATCTTCGAATTTCGAACAGAGCTATTGAAAGTAAGGAAATATTATTTGAAAAGAGAAAAAGGGTGCAAAACGTACCATGGGGATCTAAAGTTACAATTATGTTAAAGGGGATTTTAGACTCATACTTTTGGCCTGTCTCATCATCGTCTATGCTATGATTGCTATGTCGTAGTATAGATGCATAGTGTAACGACTCCTTTCTAAAAATCGTGACCAAAATTTGTAGATCAAAACGGCATTCTAGATTTCAGATTTTGGTCTAGTTCCGGAATAAATCCGCAATTTTTATCAGTCGAGGCGCTACTGCGGCAACGGCAAATAGCGCGACCCCTTTCGGGAGAAATGAAAAGCACAAAATGTCACATTTTCGATCGACAAGAAAGTCTTAGACAAAATCTAATCAGTGCCAACACCAGGTATTCTATGCATCTATGTCGTAGTGATTCAGATGACGCACCGAACTAGGGGCGCGAAGGATCGGTACCGAACAGGATATTATTCGACTGCACGTTCTATAGCACTGGTTTGCATGGGCCCTCCAGTCTGACTATGAGATTACTCGCCATAAAGGACAGACACTAATCAGGCACCGATTACTCGGATAAACGTGCTATAGCGGAATCAAAGGAAGGTTCAATACGGATCTCGACGGAACAGCTTTTTTTGATAGACTCAACGAGGATACAAAAAAAAATAGGACTGAAATGAATTGAATCGGTACTTACGATTTCGATGCACTGATACTCACTCGGTAAATGCAAAAATAAGAATTTAATGATAGCGGAAATAACGGTAAATCGGCTTTTGCTGCCTAATGAATCTATAATCGCTATACTATTTAATCAAAAAGGTTGAATTAACTCGAAAAAGCAAGAAGGAACTGTACTCTACTCAAGACGAATCAAAAGTGAATAATGGATGACAGATGAGAGGAAAATCGCCTTTTATAATCTCCCTGAGGGGGACGGAAACGGCAGGCGCACAAAATGCTACCTTTCTAGAAAAGTACTTCTGTAAAAACTTCTTCGAATCTGGCTTATCGTACGTATGAACTAGAAAAACGGCGTTATCTACATTCTACGTGACTCTTTTTACTATGTTCTCTGCATGCAAAACAATATAGAACGTACCATATTCGATCTTCTCGGTTTAATTCTGAACGGAAATGAAATGAAGAAATTTTCTAAAGTTACAATTACGTTCAAGGGGATTTTATACTTTTGGCTTGGCTTATGATCGTCTATGGTTAGTAGAACTCTATGTTATTTCGTAGTAATTCAGATTCGTACTAACTCAGATGAATCAAAATAATATAGGATGGGAAATAATGAGGTGAAATCAGATAAATAATAACACTTGATTGGACACAAAGGTGGAACAGGCCTTTATTGGTTCAGCGAAGCAGTTCGAGTGAAAGGTTTTGCTCTGAAAGGAGAAAAACAAAGGAGATCCAATTTATCATTGAACTCGAAGCAAAAAACCCTTTTAACATACATTACAGATGAAATTTTAGCAATTCATAGATCAATAATTATTAAGGTGAGCACTGGTGATATGTGAAAAGCGAAAAAGGGGGCAAAACCTACCCTGGGGCTCTAAAGTTACAATTACGTTAATGGGGATTTTATACTTATACTTTTGGCCTGGCTTGTTATCGTCTATGGTTGGTAGGACTCTATGCTATGTCGTAGTTATTCAGATTCGCAATCACTCAGATTATTGAAATATAGGATGAGAAATAATGAGCTGAAATAGATAAATGATTGGACACAAAGGTGGAACATGCCTTTATTGGTCCAGCAAAGCAGTTCGAGTGAACGGCTTTGCTCTGAAGGGAGAAAAAACGAACGCGTATCCTCTTAGGATGAAAGTAACAGCGAACGGAATCAAAATAAAATGGCTCCCGAGGTGGAATAGTAACATCGTCGTTTCTCTTACAGGTCAGGATCTGCGGTAGGTTCGGAACGCCCGTAGCCACCGTTGGCGGGTTCCGTTGCAGCTGTCACGCCGGTTACACGGGGGAGAGATGCGAGCAGGACAGCTGTCACCTTCACTGTCAAAACGGCGGGACGTGCAGGATGGGACTCAAGCAGCCCGAGTGCATCTGCCCGACGACGTACGCGGGCAGGAGATGCGAGACGGACCTCTGCGCCGGCGACAACTCCCTGCCCCAGTGTTCGAAGAGCTGTCAATGCGAGAACGGCGTTTGTTTGACGCTTCAAGGCAAGCGAGTCTGCAAGTGCAACGAGCAGTGGATCGGGAAACGTTGCGACGTGAGTACATGGTTTGTCTTGTAACATTCCAAGTTTGTAAATCCTAGGAACATTTTGAAAAAGAGAAAAGGGGCAACCCTGCTCTGAAGAGCTGAGGGTAGAATTACGTTAAAGGGGGTTTTATACTTATATTTTTGGCTTGTGATGTGATCGTCTAGATTGGTAGAACTCTATGTTATGTCGTAGTAATTCAGATTCGTAATAACTCAGATTAGTGAAATATAGGATGGGAAATAATGAGGTAAAAAAGATAAATAATACACTAGATTGGACATAAAAATGGAACAAGAGCCTTTATTCGTCCAGCGCCATAGTTCGAAGAACCACAGCTATATGAAGGAAAAACGAACGAGAATCAATTGAAACTCAAAGCAAAAAACCTTCTAGCATTACAGATGATACGTTTACAATCCATAGAACAATTATTAACAAGACGAGCACTGGTGATATGTACAATATGGAGCTTCCTATACTCCGGTAAGGTTATTACTGGCACAATTGTGATAAAAAGCAGAATCCAATACATCCAAAGGTTATAGGCATATAGAGTGTGTCACCTGATTATTAATGAAATTCATAAGCAGTATCCTTGTAGTTCCTAGTGTGAGAATCCTTCCTTTTAAGTGTTATGTGTGAGATCATAGCAGTCGCGTTGGTTTGGAAGTGACGATAAACTCTTTATATTTCCTGTTAACTGATGAACGATGGTACCTTCAAAGCTTTCCTTGCTTATCGGGTGCGCCAAGGGCCCGAAGGCGCTTGGTTTACTGGGGACGTTCGTTATAGAACTCCCAGAGGAAGTTTCACTGGCCACTATTGTGGGGGATGTTTTCCTTAGCACAGGCGATATAAACAGTTTACCCTAGGCCTCCAAACCAGTGATATTTGTACGTAAAATATTATCCTAAAAGCAACAACTCCAAATGCCTAAACCATAATGTCGAGTGAATAGTTAAATGTGCAGTAATCCTTACGAACAGTATAAGAATATTCCAAATGGGTTGGTAGTAGAACAGAGTTCCACAATATTCAATAGAAATGCAATAATAAAATAGAACAAGCTTACATGAGATTAAATCCTGTGAAATGAAACAAAGTTATTTAAATGGAGATCGTGTACATACCAGATAACAAAGAAGCGTCTTTAAAATATACTAAAATGGCGGATTCCTAGAAGAGGAACTCCATTTCAAAGGAACACTATTGTGAACCAGCATGAAAGTGAAAACACACAGCAGCCGAGTGAAAGTGAAGTAAAAGAGGCTCTTCCATTCGTTGTCGTTTCGGAGGTTAGGTTTTCTTCCACAGAATCGTATTTCTTCGGTGGTCACAGAAGAACAAGTTTACTTCATGGTGGATCTTCGATATGATTAAAATCTCCTATTTATAAAGATGCGAATTGCCTAAAGTATTGATTGAAGTCGTACTAATATTCATCATTCATAGAATTATAAAATAATATCAAATAAGTTCATTCAACGTAGTTCCACGTTTCGACAACAGACGTTGCAAAGTTGGAAGCCATGGAGTCTGGCAACGGTGCATTTTATTTTATTGCAGGGTAGGAAATTCAGATTTGTTACAGTCTTGAGTTTAGATTTTTTTATTGATTTCTTTCTTTAGATATTCGTGGGGGCCAGCAACGACTGCAAGGATCTGTGTCAGAACGGAGGCGTCTGTCTGATGGAAGACAGGAAGGAGGTGCCGAAGTGCAGATGCCGAGAAGGTTGGAGCGGCCCTACCTGCGAACAGCCTTCCGAGTGTCTCACGTTCTGCCTTAACGGCGGAGTGTGCCGACTGAACGACGACAAGAAACCGGCTTGCGAGTGTCCGGAGGACTACGAGGGCCCCAGATGCGAGCGGGAGACGATGCACAAACTGATGAGGATGAAACATCACTCGTGGACGGAGAAGGCGGTGGTGCTGGTGGTGTGCGCCATCTTATTCGTGGTCACCGCGTCGTTCGCGGGCTTCATCGTTTACGCCCATTGCACCAGGAAGATAAGGGCGTTCACGCACGAGAGGTTGCAGGAGAACGATTTCAACAACCCGATTTATCAGGACAGGGACGCCGAGCCTTTCTCTCTGGACGCCGATAAGGTAAGTTTGAAACTTTGATTCGAATTGACCATATTCACCGTCGCCATATTGTTGTGCGACAATACCAACTACCCAGTGTTCCCAACGCCAACGGAGAAATATTGAGTTTATCAAAAGTACTATCAGGTTATTAGTATCATAGATTAAAGAATTATTATGATTAGTATGGTATGTGGTATGAGAGGTTATATAAAATTGGTGGTAAACTTTGGTTAATTATTTTGTGATAAAATCCAGGAAATATGGGTAGATATCAGTATAGTGTAGGCCATGATTGTTGTGTCAGTAATTAATCGGCAAAAAATAGATCTAAAACTAAAAAACCTGACACCAAAATATGTCCATTTAAACTTTCGCGGTCCTAAGAAATTAGTGACTTTCGTTATTCGATGTTGAGGACCCTGGGTAGTTGGTATTGTCGCACAACAACGACGGTGAATATGGTCAAATTGATCATATTCACCGTCGCCATACTGTTGTGCGACAATACCAACTACCCAGTGTTCCCAACAGAGAAATATTGAGTTTATCAAAAATACTATCAGATTATTAGTATGGTATGTGGTATGAGAGGTTATATAAAATTGGTGGTGAACTTTGGTTAAGTATTTTGTGATAAGATCCAGGAAATATGGGCAGATCAGTATAGTGGAGGCCATGGTTGTTGTGTCAGTAATTGTTTGGCAAGAAATAGATCTAAAAATAAAAAACTGACACCAAAAATCAAACAAAGATGATAAATCGGGTGTCTACAAGCTTACTTGTGATGATTGCCCATTGGTCTACATTGGTCAAACCGGCAGATCATTTAAAAAACGGATCCATGAACACCAGAAGAGTTATACATCAAATAGTCCACATTCAACATACGCCGACCATTTAAGAGAATTTGGTCATAATTTCAACCACAATTACGAAATTATCCATATCGATAGTAAAGGATCAAGATTAACACTATTAGAATCACTTGAAATTAACAGATATAATTCTCAAAAAATTTTGTTAAATGACCAAACGGATGTTAATAGATCGCCGTTGTTGAATATCTTCACGTAGATTGGAAAAACCAGCGGCAAAACTCAATAACTTTTATTGCCCCTGTCGGTACTTCTTCTTGTAACTTGTGAAAACCATCTAAACAACCCAATGTATACCTGTATATCCTATACAGGGTCTTTCACGAGGAACCTCACCCATATTTATACGGGAAACTACTGAACGTATTTACATGAAATTCAACACTTATAAGTATTTCACGATGCTGATGAAATCTAAAATATTTTCAAGGCATGAGCACCTCCGGTTTTTCCGGAAATGACGTCAACTTCCGTTTTTCAAATTAGAACACCATTTTTTTATTGCAGAAATAGATTCCTTAGAAAATTTCAAGTTATTTTGATGTAACATTTTTCAGTTTTGAATGGAAAATTCTCTCTGAGCGGGAAAATTCGAAAAAAAAATCGAAAATAGAGCTCCGCTGAAACAAGAATAACTTCGAGGTTTTTGGATGGAAAATTTTCATTTTTGGGATTTTTCAAGATGTAAGATTGATGTATCCACTCTGAAAATCGAAATCGCGATTCATGATACAGGGGGTGAAAAAATCGCTTTCAAAGTTAGGGATGACAAAATCGTGAAAAATCAATTTTTTCAAATTAGAACCCCATTTTTTTATGGCAGATATTGAATCTACGTTAAAAAATAATGTGAGTGTATGCATCACACCCTTGCCCTAAAGTGGATATTTTCTGAGTTATTCACAAAAAACTGTTTTTCGTCTTGAATTTTCAGCTATTTCTTTTCCCTTCACGCCAAAAAGATGAAATTTTCAGGAACTCTTACTTAAACCATGTTTTAGCTTTTACTACCCTAATATGCAAGAGAAAAAAGTTACAGGTTGTTCCTAAATAGATGGCGAATTTGGATTCGAATTTGTATCGGAAACCTCTTTATTTCAACTAATCGGCCATCGGTTTTCTCTCCAGTGATAAATAAATAATTCCTTATGAACCATATGCAAAAACTTACCATGTTTTACATTCTTTTTTTTAATGATAGGTATCATTAATTACATCTGCCAAATTCCTCTTTATTCAGTAGCATTTTGTGTTTACTATTAATTTGGTGATAATTCGTATTAAGTTATAAAATCGATCACTATGCCTAATTTTACCAATGAAGATTATTTAAATCTCATTCTACTTCATGGAGAATGTAATAAAGTTGTAGATAGAACGATTCGACTGTTCATTGAGAGGTTTCCTGACCGACCCAGACCAACGAGAGATACCATTAACAGAACCATGACAAACTTGAGAAATGGCGGATCTTTCGTTAAGAAAACTACAGCATGGTTCAAATAACAGTTCCTGAAAATTTCATCTTTTTGGCGTGAAGGGAAAAGAAATAGCTGAAAATTCAAGACGAAAAACAGTTTTTTGTGAATAACTCAGAAAATATCCATTTTAGGGCAAGGGTGTGATGCATACACTCACATTATTTTTTAACGTAGATTCAATATCTGCCATAAAAAAATGGGGTTCTAATTTGAAAATATTGATTTTTCACGATTTAGTCTTCCCTAACTTTGAAAGCGATTTTTTAACCCCCTGTATCATGAATCGCCATTTCGATTTTTAAAGTGGATACATCAATCTTACATCTTGAAAAATCCCAAAAATGAAAATTTTCCATCCAAAAACCTCGAAGTTATTCTTGTTTCAGCGGAGCTCTATTTTCGATTTTTTTTCGAATTTTCCCGCTCAGAGAGAATTTTCCAACCAAAACAGTAAAATGTTACATCAAAATAACTTGAAATTTTCTAAGGAATCTATTTCTGCAATAAAAAAATGGTGTTCTAATTTGAAAAACGGAAGTTGACGTCATTTCCGGAAAAACCGGAGGTGCTCATGCCTTGAAAATATTTTAGATTTCATCAGCATCGTGAAATACTTATAAGTGCTGAATTTCATGAAAATACGTTCAGTAGTTTCTCGTATAAATATGGGTGAGGTTCCTCGTGAAAGACCCTGTATAATGGCCTGTTATTATACCACCCAATTAGTTCAAATGTAGAACCTGACGAAGCCTCAGTGAGGCGAAACGATCGTTGTTCAAAATTAAATATTGTTTGTGGAAATTGAATTTTATTTACCTGTTATTAAAAATATTTCCATTTAAACTTTCGCGGTCCTAAGAAATTAGTGACTTTCGTCATTCGATGTTGAGAACCCTGGGTAGTTGGTATTGTCACACAACAGTATGGCGACGGTGAATATGGTCAATTTCGTTTTTAATTCTTCTTTCGCAGCCCGGAAACTTTGCGAACCCCGTCTACGACTCGGTGTACAACGGCAGCACCAGTAGCGGAGACGAAAAGGCGGTTTTGTTGCACCACAACGCGGACGAGATACCCCTCACTCTGGTCGACGAATCGGAGACATATCAAAACTGAATAAAACGAAAAGCGAACAAAGACCCTAAATTTTATAAATTGCTGTGAATTGTGCCATTTTTATTTTACGTGAAAAAACGTGATCTGTCAATATGTACTAAGTGTAATTTTCGATATGACGAAATGAAAAATCAGAAAAAGAAAAGACGAAAAATATTCAGTTGCAAAGTACGTCTTTGCCTGATCCGATTTTTCGAGTTGAGGTTACTTTACTACTTTCATTGTCTCTAATTCGTGTATTTTTTACTTATTTTATTACGTAACGCTTCAATTTTACTAATAGTTTTCGATATCGTATAAGTGTTGTATGTTTTGAACTTTAGTTTTGAACACGTTCAATTTCAAGCTTCTTTAACATACTAGATTACTTGCATAGCTGAATATATCTCGATTTCCAATAATATCAAGTTTGATTTTAAAATGATATTTGGTGTGGAAAGGTTCAAATGTATCATTCAAGTCGCTGAGGATAAGAAGAAACCAATTTTGATCTTATCGTGGCAACTGAATATTTTTTTTTAAGTCCGCAGATATATTTGAATACGACAATTTTTCAGAGAAGGTAATTCTATTGCTCATAAATACGTCCATGCCAAAACAATAAAAACGAAATGACTGATAAATATATGAGAATATTCTAATCTAACATTATCGTATGTGTTTTTTGTGCCAAAAGTAGCTTTTCGAATGTCTAAAAAAATATGCTATGTAAAGTATGGTTGTGCCAAAATATGTTTTAATCGCTCATCGATATTGAGAAGGCAGCTGATGTGAATGTTTGGATATTTTTGTATATATATTTTAGGTGATATTGTGCTCAATACTCATTTACAGTGAATTTACATGAAATTTATATTTTAGGTATGATTTTCTTTTGATTATATTTTCAGATCAAAGCATTTTAAAAACTCAACTTGTGTTTTATTGCACCCACCCAAAATCACATACAACTTGCCAAAATCTATATATATAAAAAAAAGATGTTGGTTACACCATTTATAACTCGAGATCGGATGGACTGTTTGTTACGAAACTTCATATATGGATTCTTCAACGGTATGGTTATTATAAAATACAATAAAACTTTGAAAAAATCGATGAAAATTTCACTCATACAGGAAATGCTTTTCCTCCTTTTGGGCAAGGCCACTAGATGTCGCTACAGTTACAGTTACGCTACCGCTTATTCGTTTGTACTTCATTGGATATTCTCCGCGTTAGATGGCGATAAAAACAAATAGTGTGTACAGTGACTATATTCCCTCTACAGTCATTGTAATAGTGTGTAATTTGAGTTGCCTACAACTCTGCGATGTTGGGCAAAATCAAAATGTCTCAGCGTAGGAGTACAGATGTCTAAAATGGTTAGATTTCGTTGAGATATGAGAAAAGTTTCGTTCTCACCACTTCAGATGGCGCTATTCACACATTATGACTGATGATTATTAGTTATTTTCATAGTTTTACTTATTCCAAATAACGTAATCGTGAAGGTACCATATTTGACATTATCACAATTAAATGGCGATGAATTTGTTGAGGCTTTCGCGGCCATCGATTGATGTCATCTGTTCTTTTTTCGAGCATTTCGGTCGTCGTGGTTTGAAATGGTCGAAAAAAGAACATATGACATCAAATACTGTGTAATTTACATTTTACATAGGGCTTATAGTACCATGAAATTAACAGATCCAGAAGCGGGTGAATATCACAGTGAATTTCTATCGAAATGTCAAGTAAATCGGATTTTGGCGATGAGCTCCAATCGTGAGATGTCCAATCTCATCTTTTCTCATAATTTTCAAAATGTTTTTGAATTTCTGGTCGGGTAATAAATATATTTGCGGAAATAACTGAATCCAAAATTGCCATTATTACTGATTGACATATAATGACATATTATTTTTGTGTATCTGTTCTGTGTGATAGCTCATATCCATGGAAACATTTAACAGTTCAAAAATCAGAGAACCAAGCCGTTGATATCCGATCACCGGTGATTACGATTTGTGAAATCCACCGTAAGTATCATCTAGGCGGAACAAAGTTCGCCGGGCCAGCTAGTAAGCAATAAATTGGCAAAAATTATTATTTATTCAACTTCGTGGACCCGCTCAAGAGTCGACAGAGACTTTGGAAGATCACTGGGTTTACCACAATGTACCTTCGCGATGTATAAAATGTTCCAAAAGATAAACACAAGCTTAATATATTGCTCTCAAATGGAACACATGTATATACGAAAATATTTCCAGAATGTGCTACGAAAAAAACTCGAATTCATATTATGATGTAGCCCCCATAGGTAATGAAATACATAATCCACTTTTATTTTTCGATTTTTCATTTTCGAGTTCTGTTCATTTTTCACCCAAAATTTGAGATTTTTCAAATCGCTCATATTCATCACAGAGATACTAGGGGCTATGCTGATCAACATTATATAAATAACTATTGGCGGCGATGAGAGGGACGGAAGTTATGACAGTTTGAAATTTCCGATTTTTCAAAAAATGACATTCGACAGATCAAAATCTAAACGGTGATAGTTACGACTTTGAAATAGTTTTTATTGAATGGAGCGACCTCGAAAACCTACATTTTGATACCAAAATCACCCATGTAGCCGCCATAACTAATGAAATATTCCACTTTTTATTTTTCGATTTTTCATTTTCGAGTTCTTTTCTCGAGTTCACACCACTCAAGTTAAGGGTGCTGTCGGTCCGCAAAATTGCCATTATTGAAGATTCGAATAGGAAGTATAACCTCCAATTTCAATAATAACGTTAGATCCTCCCCAAATATATTTTTTATTGGCAAATATGGTGTTTCCAGGGGGTCATACCCCTTCGTCATTTTTCACCCAAAATTTCAGATTTTTCAAATCGCTCATATTCTGTACAGAGATTCTTGGGACTATTCTGATCAACATAATATATATAACTATCGGCGGCGATGAAAGGGGCCGAAGTTATAACGAAGTTGAAATTTCCGATTTTTCAAAAAAATGCCATAAATATAAACGGTGATAGTTGGGGCTTTGGAATAGTTTTTATTGAATGGACCTCGAAACCTACATTTTGATACCAAAATCGCCCATGTAGCTGATACCTAACTATGGAGAAAAAACGCGAATAACTAGGAAACAGCCTGTATATTGAGGGATTCTATTTTTCATGGAATATAGATGCATAGAAATCTGTGCATCACTCATAGGATGTAGATAGAACTTTTAGTAAGGCTCTATGACATGAATCCATGAGATATTCATTACCATGGAGACAAAAATATATTCAGAACTATAGTAATGACCACAGCATACTTGTTTAATCAATGATTGACAGTGGTGGAAAACTCAATCTCAGAATCTGAAAATATTTTAGACAATCCTAAAGAATGGACTCTGTACTTTTGCCCACCGAGATAGAATTTTACATTGACACCATGAAAATACAGGAAATGGAAAATCTTGGGAGTCACCAGTAAGTTTACCTATATACTGCATTTTATTGCAACATTACATTATTTATCGTAATTTAGGTGGTTGGCATGGCATAGCAGATTGCAGAAACTCAACCAAGAGGCTATGATTGAGGCGTCTGCTTTGAAGGAGGAATATGTGAAAGAAACCTTAGTTTCGTTTGGCAAGGTGGGTTCCTATTTCTTCTTTTTGTGAGCGTTACAAACGAAAATGTGGTCGCATGTAGTCCAAATTTCATTTTGAGCCGAAAATAAACCTCTATGAATGCAGGATTGTCAATGAGCAGCGAACATAGAAATTCAAAAGTTATCCAAGTCAAGGCACTTAATTTGAGGAAAAAAAGTGCCATTTTAGTTACAGCTATACCTCGTATCGACGCGTATGCTTCATAAACTAGATCCGAAACACGTTTTATTAGAAATTGACAAGAGCCTGAGGATAATACCTATAGGGCTCAAAATATAATTATGAGATAAACTCGAAAATCTTTCACAACTAACGCCACCCGTCTTCTGTGTTCTCTGACAATTCCATAGAGGAAGAACGAATTCACAAATATATGATTTGAAATGAACATAGAATAGTTATCAATTCGTCGAGGGATTTCGCGAAAGAGTTTCTCATTAATTCCCAATTTTGACGCATTCAGGTGAATCTTTTGATTCACGAGGCCATCCTGATCAACATATGGAAGCACAAGGTTCTGCCTCAACTTCTCAAGCTGGAGCCCTATCCCGAGAGCACAATGATCGCCTATTCCATCATGTACCACGAGGCCGTTTGCGTTTCGCTGTTGGAATTGGTCACCTTCCATTCCTCATGTTGCGAAGCGTTGGAAGACTCGGCTCTAGAACTTCTGGATTATTGTACGGGAAACGTATCGAGGCTACTTTCCGTCCAGTTCAGCGAAGCGGTTACCAAAGAATCTGCCAAAGCGGAACTGGGCAGGCAGAGAGACAACTTGGTGTTCGATATCGGCATCAAGTGCCTGAGCATCGTCAGGTATTTGTGCGAGAGCATGGATAGGTGAGGAATTTGAGAAAATGGGTTCAGACCATAGAACATATAGTAACATGGATCAAAAAGTGGGTAAACATCTCATTCTATGGTGGAAGAGCAAGATTTTCATGTTGCTATGGATACGAGCTGTCACTAAGGAGAGAAACACAGAAATATTTGCCGAAATGTCAAGTGAATCTGATTTTGACGATTAGTTTTAATCGTGAATTGTCAATCTTCATTTTTCTTTTACAATTTTAAATGTTTGTATTATAAATATGTTTGCGGAAATTGTTGAAGCCATTCATGCCTATAATTAGTAATTTCTGTTCAGTGTGACAATTCATATCTATAGAAACATGATAATCTCCCGGTTCCACCAACTCGAGATGTTTACCCATTATTTTAAGCTGAGCAGCAAGGCTTATATTCCATGATAATTCAAGTTCTATGGTTCAGATCTGGGATTTTAGATTGCCGCTCTGCGTATGTTCGGGAATATACACCCAGTACGATGTACCGACTTTGTTCGTTGAAATTTTGAGAAGTAAGCCATGGATCGATGGTAACAAGCAGTACGTTTCCGGAAAATGGAGAGACTGGGACGGAGAAGTCGTTTGTCCTTCAGAAGCTCAGGTGCAATATTTGAAAAAAAATTCAATTATCAGGAACAATTTTGAAATAATTCTTTTCAGACTTGGCTGACGTTGAGACACATACTCCTAGACCAGGAGTGTCCAAAGTACTATCAAATTACGGAATCTCGAAAAGTGCAACTTCTAAGCTTGCTTTCTTTATTAACACCGGTGATTTTAGACCAACTGTCTCCGTTGATTGAATTGAAACAGTGGCTTAGTCGTATGTCTGTTATGGACCAGCCAGCGGCCCCTTCAAGACCGCTTCTACTTGAACCTTGTTTAGAGATCAAAGAAGGTATTTTGAGTCAAACTGGTGAAAATTGGAAAGAAATTGCTAGGGGACAGTTACCTGTTATTTTTTGTAACGAGAAGGAAATATTGATGGAGAGTGCTAAAATGTGAGTGTCGTTGAAATAGTTATGGCATAATTCCATCAAAAATTCTTATTATGCTTCTTTGAAACATATAAGTTGTTTTTCAGACTAAACGAGGCATACAACACAGATTTACTAGAAAAATTTGATGTTAAAAATACCCTACCTTGTGCGAGATGTGGAAAAGATTCAACCCAGAGATGTTCCCGATGCAAAAAATCGTGGTATTGTTCGAGAAACTGCCAAGTTACTCACTGGCAGCAGCATAAGGAAAGTTGTGTTCAAGTTTAATAAAGAAAAAAATATCGTTATTGAAAATTTTTTATTGTCCTATATTTACATTACTTGGCTTTGATGTATTCTTTGAGAACATCCAGTGCTGGCGTATCTTCTCCCCATTCCTAAAAATAAAGCTTCTATAAATATTCGGAGAAAAACAAATAGAATTTTGTGAGAAGAAAATAAAAACTTTTTCAAGATCAACTGAGTCTACGCAAAGAGCAATGTTTAATTTTCAACAGAACGTCAATAGTGAGGAGTCAACATGAAGAAGTATAATAATAATTTAGTCAAATTCTGAATTATTTCCTACAAAAATAATCTGGTTTCTACTTACGCTGATAACTACACTAGAGCATCCAACAATCTTTCTGGCTTTGCCTGTGGAGTCAATTTTGCACAAACCGCTCCATTCTCCCAATTTTTTGTTGTTGTCTACTTTGATCAGGGGAATTCCATGTTCAGCGCAAAGGGCAGAAATCAATTTCTTGTACCTCTCATCGTCACAGTTCTCTGCCAAGATACAAAGGAGGGCCTGCCTTTTGTCCAAAGCTTTACAGACTTGGTGGAGTCCGTGAAGGACACCGTCGGCAATGAGGGAATTTTTCAAGACTTCTTGGAGTGCTTGGTTTACATCCATTGACCCACTGGAGACAGGGGCTACAGGAACGGTTTCTCTAAAAACATAAGAATTTTAGTAATCATTGAAGTAACAATAGGAAATCAAAATACACCCAACATTGAACGGGTAAACAATGTGATACGAAAAATTTTACTTACACCTCAGCATCGGACATTTTGGACTACTGAAAAAAAATAAACAGGTTAATATTTCAATTATGGAAATATCTAATTATTTTAGGCTGGATTCTGTTCCGATGAACGGAAATATTGGAAATATATTCAGATTATACTCACATTCCACAAACTTCCAATATCAGCTTTATCGTCAGTTCGAAAGAGAGAGAACGATGACAGGAATGAGGTTAGTTTTCAATTCTATGAAACCAAAGAGGATGAAACATGACATTTGTCTATTCTTTTTTAAACCTTAGTCTCAGCTGTTCTAACAAGCCCTCGATACAACAAGGCAACACCGAGTAAGGGAGTCCACAGATCAACTAGAAAACTGTGGACTCTTTTTAAATCATATTTAAATGAAATATTATATTGTTTTTACCCTTATGGGAGTTGAACTTTCAAGCGTGATCCTCAAAGCTATTTAATATTTAGGAAAGTTAGAATCTATTTAGGTGTTTATTAGTTTTATATACGGCGGAGAAATAAGATGCGGCATTGCCACATGATATTTCGAGCCTTTCATTTGTAAATTTGGTGACTACAAAAATCCGCATTGATAATCTCAATTTAACACAATCGTTGGGTTATCAGTACGACAGTTTGTATAAATAATATGGATCCAATACGAATTAAAAAAAATCTTTGATGAGTTTTATTGTTACATCAACATAAAATAATTAATCAATTAATAATGAAATAACTTAATATCCCTAACTCCCTCCCAAAACATGTCCTTGCCCTAAATTACGTCTACCAAAAAGACCACCAGTTCCACCATTTCTATTTGCCGGTGCTGGACCATTTTGAGGCCTCCTAGGCGCCGTCCCAAACGTATGCACTCCGCCGATTCTATCGGGAAACCAACTTTTCAAAAGACTTGGAGTTTCGAGAAGAATGGGACCACCCAGTTCTTGGGGATATTTGAATTTGAGGAAAAAGTACAAATGTCCAATTATAATTCCGATGAGTTCAGTCAGACCCATTCCGTTTAGAATCATATTGAAACCGAATAAGACCCAAGGCAGATACATAGCTTTGAATCTGGTCCCAAACCAGAAAGTGACTATTGTGTCTTTGTTCAGTTGGCACCATACATAAAGAACTGAGAGTATCATGGCATCCATCAAGAGCTGAAAATGATGCAACCGTTAAGTTATAATTATTTTCAACTGATTTAATTTCAACATACAGGCATTCCAATTATCAATCCAGCTGTCACACAGCAAATCCAATTGAATAACAGCATGAATAAATAGTCAGAAGGTCTTCCACCGAAATGATCTAAAAAAATACTTTAACGTCTCTGTAAACAAGGATGAACCAAGCTGAACTCACCTTCCTCTAATCGTTTAGAATAGTTGTACAAAAAGTATAAATTTATTAAGAAATGAAATCCAGTTTGAGGACTCAACGGGTAATACAATAATGCTGTTAAAGGTCTCCATATTTGAAATTTATGTAAAAAAGGTTCGTAGTACAAGACTAATGTGTATGGGCTAACTATTCCAAATCGCCCTATCAATGTGAGGGCTATAGTTGAACCGAACCAGTACCTCGTAAAAACTGGTATAGTTTTGAACCAATCGCTGATATCTGACATTGTTTAGTTGTATTAATAACAATTCCCTCGAATAATTTTTCAGAACTATATTATGAGGAATCAAACCATTCACTTCATTTTACTTTGACAACTAATAATATTTTCGTTGGACACGTGTACTTCTCGAATTAGTTGTGTTTACAATTGATTTATCATTTTCCTCTACACTTCATTGAAAGTGAAAATTTTTGACAATTCATCGTTGGATGTTGGCAGCACAGCACAGAACATTTTCACGCATGGATACCAACCGATATTTTCCACAAAGGAAATTCAATTCAGAGTTTTCGGTTTGTAATTTGACTTTTAGGCAATAATTTCTTTTCATTCTTAGGATATTTTCCATCAAAACCAGTTTTCGAAATACACTGATATAGTTGTGATTCCAAGCCCAAAATTTTGAAATGATTTTGAAAGAAGGCTGTGACTTGGGCAAAAATGGAAATGAATCCGTTTCTTTCTCCATATATAATTTTTCATCATAAACACCGGAAGTCAGTGCCACTCCGTAAGGGAAAAGCCTATATAGGGTGATCAGAATCTCAAAATGTGATTTACAGACATTTGCGCCAAAAATAATTCACCTTAGAGTTGAGCCACATATTATATTTTCTCTGTAAAATATTATCGTTGTTCATCATGAGATTATATGAATATAAAACAAAAATTTAACGGAAAAATCGAAACATTTTATCTTGCTCGTTTTAAATTCAAAATTGGATTCACGACATGTGCTTTCAATATTGAAATCGTTCTTGTGATAAGTGTTTTTATCAACGTTATCAGCAAATTAAAATTGAGATTGAATAAATTCGATTGATGGGATTTGGTCGGCATCAATTTTGGTTGTATAAATAAGTGAAGTATTGGATAATCTTGGTACGAATAAATAAATTTGGAAATATGTTTTCTTGTTGTAGGCAACCGAAAAGAAGATTCAGTAAAAACAGCTCTAAAGCGCAATCGCAAGGTGAAATTATGAAATTCTTACAATCGAATGTTAGTCATTATACGGAAACGACAATTTTCATATTATTTCCTTTCAGAAAATGTTAAAACCGAACCTGTGGTCGAGGTTCCCAATGTGGAAACCATTTATATGGAAGCTACCAAAACAAAATTGCAAAAATTAGACAGTTTAGATAGTAATAAATCGTACTATAGCGTGGCTTCAAGAAAATCAACAACCAGCAGAGACCAAGATTTTATTAGTGTATGCAGTGATGATTCCCTCCCCAATTCATAAATTGTTCAATATGAAAAATTTCACATACTTTTTTGTTTTTAACATATCAATCCTACTTCAGTGTCAATTTTTATGAGTCGTCCATTGAATATAAACGAATTTTTATTGTTTACAATGTTTTAATTAATATATCTTCCTCAGAATATTTGAATGCCACTTAATCCACCAGAATTCATTTATATTCATGTTATAATTACATTTAAATCATTTTAATAAATTATGAAATCAAATTAATGAAAAAGTTGATGGAATGATCAGAATGATACTGTGACCTTGATAATTTTGACAGAAACGTCAGAATGTTGAGAAGAGGTTAGGAAAATTGAATTTTGAAACTGAATTTTTAGATATTCTCCGAGTTCTGTAATTTAAACGAGAAGCAATGTCGGGAAATAGCGAAAACGCTACGCCTTCACTCAGTCAATACTTCGGATCTGAGGACCAGTCAGATTTTACATCGAAACTTTCAGATACGTCCAATATGTTGAACACTTTAAAACTTGAAGACAATCAATTCGAACCGGACAACAAACAAGAGCCTGTGGTGTGTAGATTATTTTCTGATAATGTACCGCCCTCTAAGGACCCTACAGCTCCTTTCTTCGACTATTTTGGATCAGGTTCTGATGCCTCTTTGAACAAGAATAACGTAGATAAAAATTTGATGCCTGATTTGGATATTCCAACGTTAATGGATGTATGTTTTCATCAACGTTTTTATATTTGCTCTGTCATGTTGATTTTGTAGAATGGATTTGAACCAAGGGTTGCTGTTGGTTCGGAGGCTGAGAGGAGAAGAGATGCCTGGATCCCTAGCGAAAAAACTAGACAGATACTGATTAAATGTGTTACGTCTACACCTGGTACTTTTTTTCCAGAAAGAGAGAATCTTACTTTGCCTGGAGTTCTTTTGGAAGAAGAGCTGGTAGGTTGAAATGAAATGTACAAAATGGGGTACACATTTAGGTTGATGAATTTTGAATACAGGGTGATAGCATTGGGGAAGCAGTCACAATCTGTTTAGGGGAAGCTGAAGCAGCAGAAAGAAGAATAATCACGGCAAATGATGTGACTCAAGACGAAAGGGGGCTTCGGGAGTTGGTCCAAGCTGGTGCCTACAGGTAGAACACGAATTTAATTTCCTTCCTTCTCTCTGACTGTTTTATTCTCAATTTTCCTCAAAGAGCGGCCATCAACCTAACCTCCCGATTGCTGGAAATCTACGGACAAGGAAAAGGTCGAGCAGGACATCCAAGCAAACATTCGGCCCATTCTCTACAGCTCTGGTTCACCAGAATCGCGCTTCTGATCAAGACGAAGGCGTTCAGTATAGCCCAAGCGGAGGCTGAAACATTCGGAGAGCTGGATAAGCCCGACATTTTCTATCAGGTAGAATTACCCAGGATTTGAATTTTTCAAAGTGACGATGAGCTTTCAGTTTTATCCAGAAATGTACGGAGACCGGCCGGGTTCCATTGCATCGTTTTCTTTCCGACTGCTGCTAGCCGAGTTACCCATGCATTGCGGAAACTTCTTAGACAGCCTCCCCAGACTGTTCAATCTTTGGTCTATTGTGAAACAAGTGAGTGCGGTGTTGGGTTTTGCATGCAGATAATTTTGACAAGTTGTCTTTTTACTGTCACTGTTTGACAGATGACAAATGATTTAACAGAATCTATCTCATTTAGTTAGCCTATACTTGCATCGTCTGAAATCAGATATTCCATTGCTGGGTGGTTTTAGATCCAGAAGAATTTGCAAGCCGGCCTCTGCGAAGATGGGAATCCGTTGGGCATAAGCGAATCCGATAGGTCAAATTCGGAACGTTTGTGGAAATGTCGGGAGATCAGACTCATGCATTCCATTATCGATTGCGCTATCTGCCTGAAGAACTTTCAGTTGGCGATAGATCTGATGAGGGAGATATGTGAAATGTAAGTATTTTCTTTCCCAATGTTTCAAAAACTACTAAAATAGAATAAATGATTGAAGAAAATCGAAGTGCGTCCATTTTAAGATGAAAATATTTCGCAAATGTCAAATCATCTATGCTACAGATCTGTGCTTTCTTGCAATTCCATAGAAGAAGATCGAATTCACAATTCTATGATTCGAAATGAACATAGAATTGTGTCATTACTTCAAATAGGAAGAAGAAGAATCCAAATTTATCACCAGAGATTAGGCCACAGACCAACTTTGATTAGGCAGATGCTGCCTTATCTTTGGTCATTACTTTTATAATTTTTTGCAGAGATTTAGCCAACAGACATACACTTCTATCGGCTTTAGGTCGTCTACATTTGATAGTCGGTGATATAGGTGGGGCAGAGGATAGCTTTAACAAGGCAGGCCAATGCATAGAAGAAAAGGGAGTGAAAGATAAAAAATTGGAAGTAAGATCTTTGATCGACAGGGGACTACTTTGCATAGCCAATAAAAACTATAATGAAGCCCTACAGTTCTTTCATGAAGCGAAATCTATAGAACCAAACAAGACTATGGTGAGTTTTATCATAAATGTCGGTCAAACTCAAATTGGATTTAACGTTTTCAGATATTGAATAATATGGCGGTTTGCCATATGTATAGCGGACGATTAAAGGATGCAATAGCGATTTTAGAATCGGCTATAGCAGCGAATCCGCCACAAGCTTTACACGAATCTGTCATTCTGAATCTTTGCACTTTGTATGACATGGAATCGTCGAAAGGAAGAATGAAAAAGTTTGCGCTCTTGAGACAGATTTCTCGATACCAGGCCGATGCCCCTACGAGCATCTTGGAAAAATTGTACGGATGAGGAAATTTGTTCTAATTTTGCCCGACTAGATGTGTTCTATTCGAATGTGAATACTAACACCATGGGGGCCTAAAGAAATAAACCTCTTTCATCAACGAAGCTCGATTTTTCGAAGAGGTTAAAAATTATCACTTGTTGAAGTTTTCTTGGTCTTCAAGGTACACTATTTTCTCGTGATGACTGTATTGAGCTGTGACGATGAATAATTTTTCCATTTTGCACTGTGCAAGTCTTGGATTTGATCAAAAATGATATTTTCTACAGATAAAATTTTATTGCAGTAAAAAATAATCTGCAAATTTTCACACAATGTAAATTAATTTCTATTAAACGCTCCAATTGGTCTCGGTAAGTTCCAACTACACTGGTTCATAAAGAAAAACAAGGATGAAGCTCCAATCCATCACTATTTTCATGTAACAATGAAGTTTTGAGTCTATCTTTGTAGCTTTAGGTCATACAAAAAAGTATTACTAAATTTTTATGGGATTTCATTCTTTATAACTTGTACTTCACTGAGTGAGATTTTTTACGTTTTTGTAAACTTTTCAATGTTACTGTTGTGTTGTTATTGTGATTGATATACGTTGTTTTTAATATAGTATTTATTTCCATTTTACACATTATTTAATGCTTCTCTAAAACATTCTCAACAATAGGTCAAATATTCAATCAATTATGGAACTTTTTATCTGGTACATTCTTATAAAGTTTCTCCCACAATTTAACATATTCTTTCTTCATCTCTTCTCGCTTGGCAAAATATTCAGGATATTGAGCTTTTTCCAATGGGTGCCAATAATCTAATACCCAGTCTGGTGGATCAACTTCCCTTTCATATGCAACTCCACCAGGTGATTCTGGGACTGAAAAAATTAAGCAATAAACGGATCTGAATTATTTGAATCGGTATACGGAATCTCACATTTTTTCGGAATTGGATGCATTTTTTGGAACAATTCTTCTTCCCCATCTTCCAGTAATTTTTTTGCGACTCTTAGATCTGCAATATCCTTATTCTTATCAAATTCAGCCCTCATTAGGACTGCTTGATACCGATAAATTTCTCTGAAAGTATGAATTTGTTATGTAAGAAGCAATGAAAGGATAAACCACTTTCGAACCTTCTATCATAGAAATTTTCTAGATTCCTCAGTACCCTTTTATACAAGCTCTGAACTTTTCTCGTGTGGGTAACGAGCCCTAAGATGGGCACTCCTACAGACATTTTTGAAAAACCTAAATTTGATTTCCTTTTCGGATTCTAACCTAAGCTCAAAATGTCAAAACATCTGTGGGTAGCAGTAATCATAGAATTTTCTATCTATTTGTGTTTTGTGAAGTCGACCACAGAATATTTAATTAATACAGGCCATGAACCATGGCAACACTGAGTGAGGTATACTATTACAAAGTGACTCAGTTCTTTTGAAAGATTACTGTTCGATTTGTGTGATAATGTTTTATATTTTTGATTTTCATGAGGAAATTAGTGCTGAAATAAGTCGATGCCAGTTTTAAAAAAATTACCTCACTAGGACAAAAATACGGAATACGGAGTTGCCATGTAGTATTTCATGGCCTTGTATAAAGGCAGCTGTGATTCTGTTTACACACTTTTAAATAGATTTTGTGAACTTAAGTACCTAGGATTATTAAGAAATGATCGAATCTTCGAAAACAAGAGATTAATCGAATAGTATTGTTTTTTCGTAGCTTTTTTGAACCAGCTCGTCAAGAAGAAAATCGCGAGTGCTCATGCGCATCCATCCGAAATTTGGTCAGTCCCCGGAGATAAGTCAAAGTCAAATATTTTCATCCATCTTTATCGTTCGTAGTTAAACATTTTAGCCAAGTTTTATTTGCTGTTTTTCACGAAAAACAATAAATAATTACACTGAAAGTGTTTCATACGTAATACACAATTTATTTTCGAGTCGAAGTTGCGTGTTTAGTGCGACATTAAGATGAGCGACAAGAAATGTAAGTATCTAGTTGGCTCCGGTCTCGGCCCTTCAGATTCAGAATTTTTCTTGAATTGACTCGTTTTTCAATAGGGTCCCTTTTAAGATCGAACATATTCCGCAGCAATGTTGTTAAAAGTCTGATGCGATTGTGATCTTGCATAATAAATTGCAGGATGTTCTAATCAATACCGATAGTTTATCTTTGTCTTATTCACGTAAATCCGATTTCCTCACTCAGTCGAGTCTTTAAATAGCCTTGCCCTACTTGCAATACTGCAGTATTCTGTAGGGTTTTAAATATTCCTTGAAATTTAGGGCGAATATATGATGTCAAATTGTTATTGCAGCAACTTCTATAACAGATCCAAAAAGGGCAGCCCACCGGACAACTTTGGACTTACTGGGACCTCAAAGAAAACAGTACATATTAATTTTCATGTGTTTTATACAGTGGCTGATGCTTGTTGGTTATATACCCGCTCAACGATTTTACCTACACTAGATTATTGGTTGGGATTGTCACAACAGTGCACTTTCAATCATTTCATGTTTCTTTCTAATTACTTGATGGAAGCGCGCTGCAGACAGTGAATACCCATAACCCGGTTAAAATCATCTTCAAATTTGGGGATTCATGAAACCTGAAATGATCATATTGTCCCTTTTTTCATTATGACATCGCTGGGAAATCGAAAAACATGGGTGTCAGTATTAATTCCTCTGATTTCACATATTCTTCTCATTTAATCCCATTTAATTATATCAAAATAAAAATTGAGAATTCTGTTCTATAAATTTCCTGAAAATTGTCGAAATTATCTGCTCATAATGAGTGTATAAGATGGTCCCAAAATTATTTCGGGACCTTCAGAAGCTTCGAATTTCCTCCCTCAAAGCTCGATGCCCTGAATCTGCAGGTCGCCCCAGAAATGCAATGACGTCACTGGAACATCTGTTGTGGATTTTCACATTTCCTCGTACATTTCAAGGCGAAGCTCAGGGTGTTGCGCGTGCGTCTTGACCTTGTTTCCCGATGAAAATCAATACCAGGAAATGTTTACTACCCGTGTCGATGGGTCACCTTTATTCAGCATCTCAACACCCCGGACTCAATTTCCGCTCGTTTTTCCAAGGGCTGGGTGTCATCAGTTTGCAGTTTTCTTTTCCAGTATAACGCAAAAGTGCATTGTTGTATCAATTGACGTAGCTGGAGATGTATCAAATATCTCAGTGGTCCAACATTAGACGATTTGTGGTCTATTCACTGCATGACGTACAAAAAATATGTAACTGAAATCTACGGCAAATTTTACCGCGAAGAATTTTTAATCAGGCTTCGACTTTCCAAAGAAGGGGCTACATCTAATATCACATATACATGAGGCCCATAGCTGTGACAGTCCAAAATTTGAAGCCCAAATTTCATTCTATGTTACGTCAAAAAGCGAAGCCAAAGTCATAGATGCATCAATCCTAAGCCCATAGACATGATCAATGAAGTCAATCTGTGGTCGAATCTTGTACCCATAGAAGTTGTAGTAGGTTTATGTTGGTACCAATTTCTAGATTGTACGTGGTACTCATACAAAATTAAGACAAGGAAATAATGAGGATGAAATCGAACGATTATGAAGTTCTAGTTTTGGTTAGCGCTGGTTATAAGTTCCATGGGTGATTCCCAAAAACAGTATAATTATTGGCGATGCATAAGTTAGACCCATAGAGATATAATTCTATCTCTATGGTTAGACCCTATTTATTCAAAATTTCCACTCGATGGTAGTGATTTCTTAGAGATAAATACAATAAAATACATTGCATCAAGTTTACAGTGATGATATGTTACATATTTTTTGTTTTATGGGTGTAGGGTGTTATCTACTGGAGTCACCCGGTGTTTGCTACTACAATGTTGGCTATACCGCTGCAGCACATCTATTCGTCGCTAATGAATCAAATTCTATCTTTACCTATCAAAACGGATGAAAAACGTCTATCGTATTATGGTTTATGCAAATCATTTGATAGGTACAAGGTATTTGCCAGAGGTCGACGGGATTTCGTAATTTACAATGTTTGGATTATTTACTACTATTAACATGTGACTAACATAGATTTAAGTGAACCTGTAGGTTTAGACCAGCGATTTTGTTTTGGATGGTTGTTTTTATGGCTACCTGTCATTTGACCTTGGGGTTATCTGAAATACGAGTCATTTGAACTACTTCTGGTGACCATTATGGTTCGTTTGATCTACGAGCTGTGTGACGTCTAGTCCTCGAGACAAGCCATGAACTAAGACAATGCAACACTGTCTTTGAGCGAAGCTTTGTTTCAGTTCTTTTTTTATAGATAATATAAACTACGGCATTGCCACATGGTATTTCATGGCTTGTATAGAGACGGTTCATAAATATAAGTAATAATTTTCTGAATAATCTATCGATGAAAAGAAAGAAGAAAAAAATCGTAATGCTCGAGACTCATCCAAAACAGAATCTGAAAAACCATTATTTAGTTTGCTTGCTAACATAAATCATTTCTAGGCATGACTTTATTTTCAGTATTCTTTGAATTTTTTTCATTTAACAAAATCCATTTGGTTTATTTTTCAGAAAATGAAAATCCGATTACTATTGTTTTCAATGTTTACAGTTCATTTTCATCCTAGCTTTATTTGAATCGAAAATGATTTCAATAAAACTTGGATACGATTAGAGCCGCATGTTCAATGGATTTTGCTTGACAGATTTTCCGGAACTATTAACTTGTCTCATACAGGAAAATCTGTTGGGCAGTCTAGCATGTCATATTTTCATTTAACATCATTAGAACGAGAACACAAGACGTTTTTTCGCTTGGGTTCTCGATTTTTGTTTTTATTTTCATTTAGCATGCTGTTTATGCAAGTGTTCACTCAAGAGATACTTATATTGTGTAATTTAAAAATTAAAAATGTCTTCTCTTGACTGAACAGTCATTCAAGCATGGTATAGGATACGGCATATTTTAGGTCCATCGAAATCTCAATGTATATATTTAGTGATAGATAATGTATCATAAAACATATGGATAAACTTCTCACAAGGAAATTAATGCAAAAATGTTTTCAGTAAAAAAATTGCCACTGAAAATAATGAACATATCAGATCGTATAAAAATGAAAATCAACTCAATTTATCAGTTTCTGCCATGGTATCGATATCCTTAACTTTTCTTCCACACAGGAACCAACATATTTGCATAAATTTTTATGCACTGAATGTTTAAAGTTGTTAATTTGGTAAACTTCCACCAATGAATATTTCACTTTTTCAATAGCTTTTTCTGTTCTTGAAAATCTCGTTAGTTACTTATATATGTTTGGGTTTAGTAATTTTTGTTTTAACTTTTAGTTACGTTGATTTTGTTATTTTCAAGTTGGTTAATTTTTTTATTAGTTTGTATATTTTGTGCATAATTGACCGGATTGAATTTGCAGCTATTGGTGGTGCTGTACCCCCACCACCGCAAGCTCAAGCTTATACCCCACAACCACCTCCGCAAGGTAATCCGAATGTGCAAGCACCTCAACCTTATGGAGGTGAGTTCATCAATCTTAAAGAGTTTATTTGATGAAAATAAAAAGAAATAAAGTTGTCGAATGTTGGTCGCCATCTTTGGAGTGGATATTCTGTGACTTAACCTCACTTCTAACTGTCAGTTCAGCCTTAATGAATTATTATTAATTTCAGTTATTCCGGGAATTCCCACGTCGTCTCCCTATGTGCTACCAGGACAAACTCAGCTCTATCCGCAGGGACCACCCCCTACGTATGATCAGGCTTTAACTCATCCTGCATTGGTTGGACAACATGTAAGTGAAAATCTTCGCATGTATACTCCATTCACAATTATAAAATCACAACTCTGGCCTTGGATTATATCCCTCTACTGGAATCCAAATAGTTGAAGAGAGTTCTGATGCAACAGGAACTTTTTCTTGGAACATAACCTTAATAGCTAACTTAATAAAAATAAGAGTAGAAGATATACATTTCATTTATTTGATCTTATGAACAAGGAGTAAAATATTCTGACTGTATAGTAATTTATTAGTTTAAAAAATATTCATACATTACAACCACAGTAGGTTTGTACAAATAATATGGAACAGGTCAAACATATGCTTCACATTTATCATTCACCTGTTCTAAAATAAGACACAAAATCCTCCACATTATAGGGCCCCTACAGCATTAAAAGCTTGTGTCTCTTTTGAAAGAAGTAGCACTAGATATAATATATTCTTTCGATTAAGAGCAAATACCTACCGTTGAATGTTACATACACAAATTTCTTCAAAATGGGCTTATACGAAGTGGTTCTTTTTCTGAAACGTGAAAACGATCAACAATAATCATTTAGAGACCGATGATGGCCATCCAAAACCTGTTTACTTACGAAAATCTTGCAATTTCATTCTGCAAGTTCTTTCCTCGTAATTCCTCGAAAATCCTACCTGAACCATATTTTCCGGTCGCTTTCGTGAAAAGATCTTATAAGGAAGCCTTTTTTTGTCCATTTACACATTCCAAATAAATTTTGAGCACAAAAAACGATACCGAAACTAACCAAACTTCTGGGGGACCGGAATTTCGTTTCAAATCTTTCCAGACGGCCAGATACCTAAAAAAAACTTCGTTATCAAGTGTAAAAAAGGCGATTAGTACTTACTTTTGCTTTATTCATGCTTATAAATCGATTTTTGGTCCAATTCAAATTTGCCGTTTGTACCCATGTCAAAATATCTTTGATACTTTTACTTTGATGTAAACAAAGAAACTGGCAACGCCGTTTTGTCATTAAAGATATTCTCTGAACGCGCACAGATTTTTTATCAGGTGCACCAATTCCTGAAAACGAAACCATGGCCAGAGTTGTGATTTTATAATTGTGAATGGAGTATAGTTAACAGACCTGTCGAAAGAGAATGGTTAGTGTTGATTGGCAATTTGCAGATCTATCCACCTGGAACGATGTATGCCGCAGGTTATCCTACCTACCTGGGGTACCCAGCTTACACACCGATGCAGTATTACCCCTCGTTAGGTGCTTATTCTTATGCTATGCAACCTACGGCTCAGCTAAGACCGACAATCATGATACCAGTGAGTATTACTCTCAGAAACAAATAAAACTAATAATGGAACATAAATAGACCAAGTATACAGTTGTAGGAAGAAAAAAAGTGACATTTAAGGTTATAAAAATGAAGGTTTTCGCAATTTTCTATGCGCAGAAGGCGAGTCTATGATCTCGCTCTGTCTCTTTCAGAACGGGTATGACGCAGGCGCGAGATTCGATGGAATAGCGCAACAAGTGATACCACCCGCACCACCCGGTGTTCCCCCATCCGCGGCGCAGTTGGCAGCAATGGCCGGCCACCAGGTGGCGTTGGGACAGAAGAAAAACACCTTCCTGACCGGCGGATCAGACGGGGGCTACACATTTTGGTAGAGTGTTCAATTAGGTTAGAAAATTTTCATTTTATAGACAGGTTTCTTTCTGATCTATTTAAACATGATGATATTCTCCCGAAACTTCGGGAGCAAGTATTATTTATAAGACTTCAGTTTACCTTTAACTTATTCTGACGATTTGCGAAACGTTTCTTGAGGTCTGTGTTCCGAAAAGAAGTATTCATTGCAGCGATTTTACCTTCAGTTCACTGTTGAAACTTCAAAGATATTGTTTATTACTGTTGTAAGAATAGATTCTCTTATTTTATACTTTAATATTTTTTCGAGTTTTGTAAAATTGCAGTTTATGTTTTTCAAGGGTTGTTCATCTCACACATTCCTTCATTTGTTGTTATCATTTTCCAGAAGTTATATCTAACGTTTTTTGAAGTTTAATATTCTTGGAATGATTTCAAATGAACTATTACAAACTGATATTGACGAAGTAGTGCAATAAATGTTTTATAGTAGGTTTATAAAGTTGAATCTTGTTGATGATATTTTGTTTGAAGTTGATTTATTAGAGAAATTGAAATCATTCGGCAATAAAAAAAAACTAAGAAATAAGTGAAATATGACTTTTGCTCATTAAATCAGATATAGCATGACTTTCCTTCTTAATTTTTCGAGAGGACTAAAACAAGAATGCTTCTCTAAGACAACATTTTTTTGTTGAATCTGAACATTGTATTATGTAAAACTGTTAATTTTTTTCTGAAGAAATTTTTGCAGCTTATTTCTTCCTAGTCAATAATGAATATTTAATACAATCTTCAGGCAATGACAATGTAGATTATATATGAAACACCAACAAAAATTTGTTACTTGCCATTATTTTGTTGTATTGATGTTTATGTTGTTAACTTTTACAATGAAAATTACTATTGTAAGACTGCAAAAATCTATTGTGAAATATATTATGAACAGTAATAATTTGTTTTTATCCTACAACCTGATTTCCTATGAATCGCCTCTCTACAAAAGTAGACGAAAAAATTTAGTAGGTAACGAAAAAATGTAAGCTGAATCCAACCATTTTCCCAAAATAAAAAGTTGTCCAAAGATA
The DNA here is from genome assembly GCA_951802165.1 of Adalia decempunctata. Classification (NCBI taxonomy): domain Eukaryota; kingdom Metazoa; phylum Arthropoda; class Insecta; order Coleoptera; family Coccinellidae; genus Adalia; species Adalia decempunctata. The sequence continues at coordinate 1,686,302 of OX637705.1, forward strand.
AATACAGGGTCTTTCACGAGGAACCTCACCCATATTTATACGGGAAACTACTGAACGTATTTTCATGAAATTCAGCACTTATAAGTATTTCACGATGCTGATAAAATCTAAAATATTTTCAAGGCATGAGCACCTCCGGTTTTTCCGGAAATGACGTCAACTTCCGTTTTTCAAATTAGAACACCATTTTTTTATTGCAGAAATAGATTCCTTAGAAAATTTCAAGTTATTTTGATGTAACATTTTTCAGTTTTGGTTGGACAATTCTCTCCGAGCGGGAAAATTCGAAAAAAAAAATCGAAAATAGAGCTCCGCTGAAACAAGAATAACTTCGAGGTTTTTGGATGGAAAATTTTCATTTTTGGGATTTTTCAAGATGTAAGATTGATGTATCCACTTTGAAAATCGAAATCGCGATTCATGATACAGGGAATGAAAAAATCGCTTTCAAAGTTAGGGATGACAAAATCGTGAAAAATCAATTTTTTCAAATTAGAACCCCATTTTTTTATGGCAGATATTGAATCTACGTTAAAAAATAATGTGAGTGTATGCATCACACCCTTGCCCTAAAGTGGTTATTTTCTGAGTTATTCACAAAAAACTGTTTTTCGTCTTGAATTTTCAGCTATTTCTTTTCCCTTCACGCCAAAAAGATGAAATTTTCAGGAACTGTTACTTAAACCATGTTTTAGATTTTACTACCCTAATATGCAAGAGAAAAAAGTTACAGGTTGTTCCTAAATAGATGGCGAATTTGGATTCGAATTTGTATCGGAAACCTCTTTATTTCAACTAATCGGCCATCGGTTTTCTCTCCAGTGATAAATAAATAATTCCTTATGAACCATATGCAAAAACTTACCATGTTTTACATTCTTTTTTTTTAATGATAGATATCATTAATTACATCTGCCAAATTCCTCTTTATTCAGTAGATGTAATTAATGATATCTATCATTACAAAAAAAGAATGTAAAACATGGTAAGTTTTTGCATATGGTTCATAAGGAATTATTTATTTATCACTGGAGAGAAAACCGATGGCCGAATAGTTGAAATAAAGAGGTTTCCGATACAAATTCGAATCCAAATTCGCCATCTATTTAGGAACAACCTGTAACTTTTTTCTCTTGCATATTAGGGTAGTAAAATCTAAAACATGGTTTAAGTAACAGTTCCTGAAAATTTCATCTTTTTGGCGTGAAGGGAAAAGAAATAGCTGAAAATTCAAGACGAAAAACAGTTTTTTGTGAATAACTCAGAAAATATCCACTTTAGGGCAAGGGTGTGATGCATACACTCACATTATTTTTTAACGTAGATTCAATATCTGACATAAAAAAATGGGGTTCTAATTTGAAAAAATTGATTTTTCACGATTTTGTCATTCCTAACTTTGAAAGCGATTTTTTCACCCCCTGTATCATGAATCGCGATTTAGATTTTTAAAGTGGATACATCAATCTTACATCTTGAAAAATCCCAAAAATGAAAATTTTCCATCCAAAAACCTCGAAGTTATTCTTGTTTCAGCGGAGCTCTATTTTCGATTTTTTTTTCGAATTTTCCCGCCCAGAGAGAATTTTCCAACCAAAACTGAAAAATGTTACATCAAAATAACTTGAAATTTTCTAAGGAATCTATTTCTGCAATAAAAAATGGTGTTCTAATTTGAAAAACGGAAGTTGACGTCATTTCCGGAAAAACCGGAGGTGCTCATGCCTTGAAAGTATTTTAGATTTCATCAGCATCGTGAAATACTTATAAGTGCTGAATTTCATGAAAATACGTTCAGTAGTTTCCCGTATAAATATGGGTGAGGTTCCTCGTGAAAGACCCTGTATAATCATCGTAATTCATAAGCACGAAGACAACAGGAACATTGTTCCTTGTGCATGGTTGCCTGCCATCATCAACACTAGAGCAGTTATGGTGTGACTTAAAACAAACCCACTCAAAGGGGATGAACCTTCCGAGCATGCCAGCACTGGTGCTATTAACACTCAAAAATTTCACACAGAAAACTCAAAACAAAGTTAAAATTCTCAAAAGTACAATGTTTTCGATGATAAAGTGAATAAATGAGGATATTCTAACTTCAAACTTGGTAATAATTTTCTACTCGACCAGAAAATATCGATAAAACCAGAGAGTTTTTGTTATTTCGATGACTTTTGACGTTAAATTCAAGTTGGGATACTTGACAACGGCATTCAAAGTTTGACGCGACGCACAGATGTCCGTTTTGAGCAAAGATAGTGTAGAATATCTTTGGTTTTGAGCTTGGATTTTTTCGACGTCACAGCTCACCGATGACGTTAGATATAGGTTAGGGTTTATGACAACGGCATTCGAAGTTTGACACGACGCACAGATGACCGTTTTGAGGTTGGATTTTTTCGAATTTTCTTGACGTGATATGACTCCTTTCGATGTCTATGGATTATCACAGAATATTATGGCATTTTTATCATCTCAGACCTGTTGGTTTCTTTTTTACTGTCAAATGAATCTATCTTCAAAGGGGGTTCTACCAACAAACTGGATCTGTGGGCCCAAACTAGTTTAAACTAACTCTGGCAACATGAGGTCGAGCATTATCTTGCTGAAATATTGGATTCTCGAGCCGGTTGGGTAAGAAGAAACATATGGCTTCAATATTTCTTGAAGGTAACGCAGCGCTGTTATGTTCAGTCAACAACTATAAAAAGAACCTGAATAAAACGGATTAAAGCGATTGAAAAATATCACATGAAAATGTTAGGTTATGAACGAAAGTTTTCACAAGAAGTTTTGGATGACATACGCTTCACTACATAAGAGAGAGACAGAATAAGAAAGTTATTTTTATTCCTAATATTACTGCACATGCGCATTCTTACCATAGCCCGGCTTCAATTTTGATTGTCTCAATACCCATATATATATATATATATATATATATATATATATATATATATATATATATATATATATATATATATATTCTTTTGAAAGAGAGAATTACATACTGTTTTGTAATATCAAACAGTATATGGCATATGGCACGTGTGAAGAAATGGCGACAAGGAACAGATTGTATAAAAGAATAAAGTCTGTTTCCTGCTCCAAATCTGAGTGTTAGCAGAGGGAATGTAAACGGGGTACCATACAATTCTGCGTATGATACACGAGAACAGATAAAAACCTCTGAAAAATTTCTGTCTCCCCGTGTATGTGTGGTGATACTGAATTTGTTCAAAAAATATTCTGCTATCCTTGTGCTTGAAAACATGCCTTTTCATCGAACTGGAGGCAAATATCTTGAAATTATATCTGTAACAAGAAAAAAAAGATGAAAAACGAGAAAGAAGCAGTAGAAAAAAATACTTCACCTGCTAAAAAAACCTTTTCACAAAGCCCTAACTCTCTCATGGATCGGGAGGATCTTTCGATCAGGTCCGATCTTCCAAGTGATGATTCTTCTGTTCTTCAGGTGTTCGAGGAACGCTACAGGCCCCTTATGTAGGGGGATCATCTCCCATAGATTAGAATGGTTGTTTTTAGCGAAAAATCAGCAAAAAAGCAAGAGCAAATTTGAAAAACGTCTGACACTTCATTGTCATATATATTTTTGCTTATTTTTATTCGATTTGTTGTATATACCTTTACCTTCGATATTTAACTTTCTCTTTACCCTAAATGTTTTTGTTGATTATAAACTTGATCTTAATTCAGTGCGTATTCACCAAACCTAACCTTTTTGTTGATTATAAACTTAACCTCAATTCAGTGCTTATTTATAGGTATGCTTTAATGAAGAAAGAAACTTTCATATCAAAATATATTTATAAACTTAAAGTACAACAAATGACATAAACATATCAGTCTCAAATGAATATTATACAACCCGCCCATAACAATGAACGGTATAAAGAGTGAACAATTTTGGCGAAACCTGAATCAAGCTTATGTAAGTTCCGACAAACGTCTCACTCTCAAATATTTAGGAGCGCTAGTTTCTCCATTTGGTGCTTGCTCAGAAGGTCCATTTTTCTCTTTGTTCATCTCCGTCCTATCACAATTGTTGTTGGCTTGATGTGTACGTGGCACGATTAGAATTTTCCTTAAAGCTTTCGGTATTCTCTTCAAAGGTGGTGGTGCTTTGGGTCCTTGATTCGAGGACGGTACTTGCGGCGGTTTGAACAAGTGGATGGCAGGAGCGGGTGCTTGTTTCGGAGGCGGCAACGGTTGAACGAATACGTGACCCGACAAATCATTTTTAGGAGAAGTACCACGGGCTGGTCCCAACGTTGGCGTTTGTGGACTGGAAAGTACTTGATTCGGATTTTTGTTAGTTGGAGAATCACCGTTTGGTACCGAAGTTCCAAACACTTGACCCAACGATACTATTTGGGTACTGGAAAGTAACTGAATCGGATTTTTAGCAGTTAATGGAGAATTACTTTTGGGTAACGAAGTACCAGGTACTTCCAACGATGGACTGGGTACTACCAGATTCGGATTTGCCTGAATAGAAGGACCAATTTTCTGTACCATAGTATTCTTTTTCGGAAGAAGCTTAGGCTGAGAATTACTTTTGGGTAACGAAGTGCCAGGTACTTCCAACGATGGACTAGGTACTACCAGATTCGGATTTGCCTGGATAGAAGGACCAATTTTCTGTTTCATAGTATTCTTTTTCGGAAGAGGCTGAGAATTACTTTTGGGTAACGAAGTGCCAGGTACTTCCAACGATCGACTGGGTACTACCAGATTCGGATTTGCCTGGATAGAAGGACCAATTTTCTGTGCCATAGTATTCTTTTTCGGAAGAGGCTGAGAATTACTTTTGGGTAACGAAGTGCCAGGTACTTCCAACGATGGACTGGGTACTACCAGATTCGGATTTGCCTGGATAGAAGGACTATTTTTCTGTACCATAGTATTCGTTTTCGGAAGAAGCATAGGCTGATGATTACTTTTGGTTAACGAAGTGCCAGGTACTTCCAACGATGGACTGGATACTACTGGATTCGGATTCGCCTGAGCTATAGAAGGACCAATTTTCTGTGCCATAGTATTCTTTTTCGGAAGAAGCATAGGCTGCTTAGACTTAGCTAGTAACATTTTCATATTTGGTATTGGGTGCATTGGTGGAGGACCTCCAGCTCTAGGAAGCACGTTCTGAGTACTCGGAGTAGCAATAGTGGTACTAGAAGTACTAGTCTGTATTGTATTTGAAGAGCAAGTGAGCAAAGTGTTAGGCGTCGCGTTAGGTTTAACCAGATATAGTGTCTGTTGGTGTGGTTGCATTGGAGTACCAAATGTGTAGCCGATAATTGGCACAGATGAGTTCGAGGAAATTGTACTAGTTCCCGCAGTAGTTGGAACGATCACACCATTACAGAACAAATTATTGATCGTGTTGTCTTGGGGAACTTTGTCGGGTACTACTGACTGGACGTTTTGACCGCTCATTTCCATGGTATTGGTAGAATTCTGCACATCTCTGACGAATTGGCTTGTGTTTTGATTCTCTTGGACGACCTGGCTTGAAGTAGTAGTACTATGCGTTTCTGATCCGGATGTTTCAGTGCTCTGATTGAATTTGTTGTATATATAGGTCTTCTTTGGATTTTCTTTGGTTTGCGTTGTTTCAGTGTTTCCACCACTAGATTTCTTTAGCGTGTTGGTTTGTGCGACCGAAACCATATGAGATGATTCAGCAGTGACGTGAGTGTACTGCGATTTCTTCTGGCTCTTCATCAAAGCAGATGGTTCGTAGGAATACTTCAAAGAGAGCGTCTTGCCGTGGGTCATAGTCACAGGGATGTCGGCAAAACTCAAAAAGCTCCTTAAATTCTTCAGTTCGAACAGAAAGCCATTCTTATTGGAACGTGAGATGTCTTTGTTGCTAGGTACATCTGTTTGGACGGTTTTAGCAACCTTATCGATTTTGATTCGTTTCATCAAATTCTTCAAGCAAGTGGTCTCATCTTCCTCCGAGTCTACCTCTAGGGCGTCTGCGTCTTTGATGATTACTTTAGGTTTAAATGAACATTTCCCCAAAGAAGTATTTTGTAGTATTGTGATAGATCCAGGGTTTTCAGGGGTCTTCACGTCTTTTTTTCGAGACTTTGTTGCTTTCGTTTTGGGCTCAATGGTTACTTCGGTATCTCCACTTTTGGAGGTACCTACGTCAGTGCTTTCTTCCACAGCTTCCGTGGTCGTGCTACTTTTTTCTTCTTCGTCATCGGAAATCTCTATGATTAAGCTTTGGAAAGCATCAGAATATTTCTCGCGAATTTCTTCGATCTCTTCGCATCTTCGAATCTCTATCTTCGGGTTGTTTCTCATCACCTTCATTATCGGACAATCCTCTTTGTGTTCTAAGGTTTTTTCCATGGAAACGAACGATATTCTGCACAAGCTACATCTCTTGTGTGTGTTTCTATGTTTTTTAAATTCCCTTGCAGTATACGACACTCTATTGCACACATCACATATGAGAAGAGTTTTAGATACTGCTCTAACTGTGAAAAGCGAATTCCGATCTTCTTCTTCATTCCCACTATGTTCTGGTTCTGGATTTTCCAGATGTTCTTCTTGCTCTTTATTGTCTACATGCCCCTCTTCACCATTCAGGTTTAGTTTCTGTTTCTTGATTTTCTTATTTTTCTTCGTTAGTTCGTGGTTTGTTTTCCGTTTCTGATTGAGTTCCTGTTCTTGTCCCTGCTCCTGAATTAATACTTCAACTTCTATAGGTTCATGCTGCTCTTTCTGCATAGATTCCCTTGTTTCCCCTTCTTTTTGTTCCTGTTGATCTTTCTTTCTTCTAGCGGATTCTCCTTTTTCTCTCTGTTTCTGAATTAGTTCGATTTTTTCTTTCTCTCTCTGATATTTGTCTTTTTCTTCCTTCTCTTTTCGAATTTGCTCCTCTTTTTCTCTCTGTTTTTGCATAAATTCTTGTTTTTCTTTCTCTTTCTGAACTCGCTCTAGTTTTTCCTTCTCCTTCTGTTCCTCTTTCTGTTTTGCCTTCTGTTTCTGCATAAACTCTTTCTTTTCCTGTTCTTTCTGCTCTTGCCAAAGTTTTTTTCTTTGTTTCTGCAAGAATTCTTGTATTTCTTTCTCTTTACGAACCTGCGCTTGTTTTTCTTTCTCTATCTGATCTTGTTCCCGTTTTTCTTTTTGTTTCTGAATGACCTCTTGTTTTTCTTTCTCTCGACGAACTTCCTCTAGTTTTTCCATCTCTTTCCGCTCTTGTTCCCGTTTTTCTTTCTCTTTCTGCTCTTGTTCTTCTTTCTCTCTACGAACTTTCTCTAGTTTTTCCATCTCTTTCCGCTCTTGTTCCCGTTTTTCTTTCTCTCTTCGAACTTGTTCTAGTTTTTCCTCCTCTTTCTGCTCTTGTTCTTGTTTTTCTTTCTCTCTACGAACTTTCTCTAGTTTTTCCATCTCTTTCCGCTCTTGTTCCCATTTTTCTTTCGCTCTTCGAACTTTTTTTTCCATCTCTTTCTGCTCTTGTCTCCATTTTTCAATTTGTTTTTGCACGAACTCTTGTTTTTCTTTCTCTCCTTGGTTTTGCTCTAATTTTTCCTTCTTTTTCTGCTCCTGTTCTCGTTTTTGCTTTTGAATTTGCATAAACTCTTGATCCCGTTTTACCTTCTGTTTCTGCATGAACTCTTGCTTTTCATTCCGATCTTGATTTAGCTGTTCCTTCTCTCTCTGGACTTGTTGCTGTTTATCTTTTTGTTTCTTCGAAAACTCTTGTTTCTCTTTTCCATCGTGCCCTTGCATTTCTTGCTGTTTCTCAATCAATTCCTGTTTTCTTCTCTGATTTTGTTGTCGTTTTTCTTCCTCTGATTCTTGGTCCTTGTTTATCTGTTTTCGAATATTTGTTTCCAGTTGTTGGTATCCGTTTTGCTTCTGGTTTCCTTCCATCCTGAGTATTTTGTTTGGGCAATGATCCCAACTAGGTTCCATCGTTCGTTTTTTACCAGAAATTTTTCTTCCCATCTTGACCACAGGAAGCACATTCTGGTGGATTAGAGAGGTGGGGACAATTAGTTTAGGATATTTCCGGAATATTTCCACCATCGATTTGTGAATATCTTTTTGTTTGGCAGCTTTCTCCTGAAATACACCTGAATTTGTTAGTACTTCATGTTAAATGTATGCACAAGAAATACTGAATAAAACACAACATAACTGCCACTATAATTTTGTAGATTTCGATAATTAAAATGAGGAATTTTTGTTTTTCAATACTAAATTGTCCCGATGATTTTCAAAAATTTGAATTACTAATTATTTGCTTCTGAATTTTACATTTTGCTGGGTATTTTCTCGTTTGAATTTTCTGACCCATTTATCTAGGAGCATAGATAACTGGAGAGAAGGCGCCGCTACAAAAATGAACTGCCACAGACGTCGGAACTTGTTAGTTCGCCGCACGGTCACGAGGTGGCGCTCAAGTCGTTAGTGTCTCCAACCAAGAATGATAATACTTACCTTTTCGCTTTTTTCGATAAGGATATTGTTTCGACAAATTTATTTCCGACCATAGACTTTCCATATACTTGTGCATAAATAGTTGATTAGAAAAAGGCGATGATGTGTCAACAATATTGTCTATGTTATGATTTAAGAAGCATAAATGTATCAATAACAATGACAGCCACATTATATTCTTTGCAACTGTAGCGCCACAGAACAAAATATGTGATGTGTAGAGGTGGTAACGATCACAACGTCCCTCTACCGGGCGTCACACGAAACTTTAACCTCCGTCGTCATTGGATGTCCAAAATGACGTGTCGAGCGTACAAAGCCTGTTCTCCAGTTATTCTATGCTCCTAGCATTCAATTTGGTCATAGATGCATAGAAACCCTGTTGCATTTATTTATTATTATTAACTATTTGGGAATCAGGATAAACACGTGAACTCGGTTTTTATTACCGCTAACAGATTAGGTATCAAGAATCCTAACTTCGGCCAAGAGCTGCAACAAGGGATTCGCACTAGGAATATTGGGGATTCAAACTAAACGTTGCGCCATCTGGTGATCATCTTCGGTACACATTTCATGTACATTGGTACTTTGTTTACATAACTTCACTTTGATTTTGGTTTTCTCGAATAATCAGAACTAAATTTGATGTATATATTTCAACATTTGGTTTGTGTTTGTTTCTATATTTTATTCTGCTTGTTTTTGAGTTTGTTTTCATTCTTGTTGTCGGCTAAAGTATGTTGTCTGTTTATTTCTGTATACTTCTGTTGATTTGTTTCATTCGTTATTTTGTGTTTGTTTTTGTGTGTTTCTATTTGTCTGTCGGTCCATTTTCATCGTAATTTTCTATCCCCAGTATTATTTTTGTGCAGACATGGACAATAAGATGTTTAATGTGAACGCTTGATGATGCAGTGTTTGACAGTTATGATAATGTGAATGATGTTATAATTATATGCAAAACTTACTCGGAGGTCCATATCATTGATCATGGAAGTCGCTCTGAATTTGTACATTCTTATCGTTAGGTGCAGGCATTTACTGCATAGCATTTGCGAAATTTCATCGTTTCGATTGATCTGCAACAGAAGATATGATGGTTATTATTGCCAACTGAATTTTTGTACTCAAAACAACTCAACTGAGTATAACTTCTAAGTCCACTTGACCTCGACATTATTTTTTTTCTCATTTCATCGATGCAACCATATCTCAATCACTTTAATAAAAAACTTACCACTAGACGCATAGATCTCTATGCTCCTAGCTCGACGTATCAATTTCGCATGAAATTGTGAGGTTATGATCGAAAATATTCGCATGAATTAGTGAAAGACAGGTTTCACGACTAACACAATGTGTCAGAGTGAGATAGAATAAATAATTCATGTTTATTCTCAATTTCACTGCACATGCGCAGATCTGGATCCTCACATAATTCTATATTCTATAATTTGATCCTTGAAATTAAAAGAGATCTAGAGGGCTGTGCCGATGGTCAGTGGGAACTATTGCGCATGTGAGATAGGAAAATCGTGATTGGGTAATCGACAGCACGAGAAAATTCCATAAGGTAACCATGGATACATGTGACATGTCCCTTCTCTTCGCCCGACGCATGCGTGTAGCGCATAGAACTTATAGTACATGGAATGCCATTAGCCTTGCTGCTCAGCTTGAAAAAATGGATAAACATCTCCAGTTGGTGGAATACTGAAATTTCCATGTTGCCATGGTAACGACTTGTCATACAGAACAGAAACACAGAAATACTATGAATTCAATCGTCAAGATCCGATTCACTTGGCATTTCGGCAAACATTTCTGTGTTTCTGTTGTGTATGACAAGTCGTAACCATGGCAACATGGAAATTTCAGTATTCCACCAACTTGGGATGTTTATCGACTTTTGGATCTGGTAATAGCATTCCATGTACTATAAGTTCTATGGTGTAGAGACAACTGACGAATTCTATATTTATAATTCTATGTGGATTCTTAGCAAAGTGTGGAACGTCACAAATTGTTCGTAGAAAAAAAGGTGTGATTATTTTCGAAAGAATTATCGAAGAGTCGTGGACAAAGATAAATTTTCTACTCGCATATTATGGCTAATGAAATGAAAACATTATTAATATACCCGTTATTTAACTAGTTATTTTCCTCCCTATTCAACATAAACGGATCAATTGATGTAAAATTTTTTAAGAATTATATCATCACTATTTCATCAGCTCATCGAGGACAAAGGAGAAAAAATCAGAAAAGAGTACAGCAATGGTAAAAGAACAACTATAGAGACTGAGTTCGAGATCGTAACCCTATTCGAAAAGAAAAAGAACTATTCTATGGCTATTTCCAATGCCTATAGAACTTAAAGTAACTATAAGCACAGAATACCTAACTACAGTTAGGTATTCTGTGCTATAAGTTCAATGGGAACGCCTCAACATAGATGCATAGAATATTTTATGCATCTATGCCTCAACGCTAATTGCGAAAAGTCAACAAAACTAGGGCTCATGCCATTCATTCGTTAACGAATAGATGCATAGAATATTTATTCTATGCATCTATGTTAACGATTAACGTCTGACATATAGTGACAAGAATATATTCAATGAAATCATAGAAATATGCGAACACTGCAACATCCAGAATGAAGGGTAAAATCAAATAATTGAATCGAAAATGGTTCATACTTGTGCGTGCGCATCAAACCACACAATCGCACAATACCTATGCGCAATCGCAGGAATACTTATGTCAAACGATGATTTTTTAGTATTTTATGTAACAAATTCAAGATAATCAACTTACCTTCACACCCGTTGTTAGTTCAATCACTTCCGGCATGTTTTCTTTGTACTCCAATCGTTCATCGAAAATGTTGATTAATGTATTTGGGGAACAACATAACCTGCATATACTTTGCAGATTATGGAACACATACTGGGTTTCTGCCATGTCTCTTCTCAGACTTGTCCGATGTTTCGGCTTCCGACATAAATAAAATTAAGAAATGAGGTAGCACGAGGCACTACAAGTTTCGTAATATAGGTTTATTTATATTCATGAAACACAGTACGAAAACCACAACAGAATCGAGCTGGTTGAATGAGGCGGGGATACGACAAGTGCTTGCTTTATATCAATGCCCCCCTCCACTCAGAAGCGTCGGTTAAAACGCGGCAACTGGTAGAATGAACTACCGAATAGTATAATCACAGATCAACAGAATTCTTTGATATAACTACAGAATATGACGTAATAAATCGTGGTAAAAAATACTGATAATTTGAAAACTTTATATTTTGGTAGGTAGAATTAGTTTTTTCTTCAATCGAATTCTAATTTTTACGAAATGCTATGCTCAAACTGCGTTAATTACCATGAAACATTGAAACCAACAACGAACAAGTTTCTCTAAATGATTAGGAGTTCATGAAAGTAAGGAGGTCTACTATTTACTCAACCATAAAAATATGGAGGTCTATTTGATCCAGAATGTGTAAACATTATTTCAACTCACAAGCTCAGAAACTACGAAGAGAAAGTTTTAATTTTAGCACTATTTATTTATTGTATTTCATCCAAAATTCTCAAGAACTCACTATCAGTTGTCACATTGTTCTGTTTCGCAGTTTCGATAAATACAGAGTACTGTTTATGGCGCCATCTCTGTAAGTACTTATGTTTCATTGTTATTGCGTTGGTTCGTAGAGAGATCTGTAATGTGTTGAAACTTCATTCGACATTTATTTTAAGTCAAGGTGGTTTTTCTAGAATTTAATTTTTTGGATTTTTTCATTATGTAACTTGATTACTTCTCAAGCTTGTTTCCTTGTTTTGCTAATAAATTATCAAGTGGTTCCCAGGGTCATAGTCAAGTTTTCCTAATCAACTTGACAAAAATGATTGGAATTTGGGACTCGGAAGAAAGTTAGATAATAAAAAAAAATTTGAGATGAATAATACTAAAGAGATTCAGAAAGTAATAAGAAGATAGTTATCCTGAGTTTATTTGTGATTAATGCAGAAGATGACAGGTATGAGCTCATCTTGAAGATATGACTCTTCGACTTGAATAAATTCAAGACCTAAAGTAATTAGTAAATTGGATTATATAAAAATTACTCCAAGGTGACAGCGCCGATGACAGAACTCATCGGGAAGTTCGCTATAAATTATGCAGATTTCTTCTCGACTCCGATGTAAACTGGGTATTGTGTATGTTCTCGGATAGGTGGCGCTCTGCTGATTACCGATTGAAACGTCAAGTAAAGTGGTAAAAAGTAGGCGGGCTTATGGAATAACTGACGTTTATGTTTATGTCATATATATAGAATCTAGGGAAATTTTTCCATCCGCAGCAATATGATTCGTTAGAAAACTCGAAGAGTATTCTTGAATAGATTTATTAGATAGATTCTATACTCACTTTCATAATGTATTTCGTTCAGCCTTGAAAGTTTGACACATTTCTCCATGTTTATTTTGGAAATGTTTGGTTACAGTCATTTACATACCTGTCAGATCACCAAGCAACGTTGTCCTTTCTACATAGAGGTCGTAGTAATTACGAAGTGATCAAAATGTTTATTTACTTTGGGAAAATGATGAATTTGAGAAAATATTATACGAATTCAATATTTCCAAAGACCTGGTCAATGTTTTAGAAACTTTTTTCTCTGTTAATACTGAAAGAATTTCACGTATACGTATAAGCATGGATGGAAGATTGTACGGAGTCAAGCATCGTTGAAGATTTTACTGAAAAATAAAGGAAAGAATAGTCCGTTACTTTGTGAAAGTTCATTCGAAAAGAATAAAAGTACTCGAATAACCCATCCGAAAAAGTCCACCTTTCAAAATTCTCAAGAAATAAGTCTGCAGATGACATTTAAATACCTTTTTGCACAACTTGAAATACTCCAGTATGAAAATGTAGTAGTACTAAGAAACCTGTGCCACAGTTAAGCCACAGTATAGACACCATGTGTCTATACTGTGGTTAACTCTTAAAAGAACTAACTCCATTCACAAAGTTAGAAAGGAGTGAATAGATATTAGCATTGGCAACGTGTTAGAATTATTTGACATTCCACGAGTACCAACCTGCGTCAGTTCGTGAATTTTGTAGGTTAGGTTAGGTTTCATTATCAGATTATCGAACAAATTCGAGGAAATTTTGGTAGTGTGCATAAACAGTGATTTCCATATTCATGTACATATGAAAATCCTGCTGTTTTTACTGATAATATCAATTTGTTACCTTCTTGTCTAACGGAAATAACGTATCACTTTTCAGTTTTCTCGGAAGATGTCACGCCATTATTCCATAACCTACAGTGACTCTAACAAGACAGTGGCGACAATTGGGCCTCTAAGCCCCGCCCATTCTGATTTAGCAATTTAATGGCGGACTAAATCAGAATCAGCTGATTAGTTTGACGTTTGACTTTCTATTTTATTTGGAATATATTTTGATTATATTCATTATTTGCGTGCGGAAAAATGACATTCTATTCTTTTTCTACACGTATATGCATGGGAATTTGGAAAAAGACGACTTTCGAAACGTGAATGCTCTTGGAAAGTGATAGTTTCGAAAGTTTGAAACGATAATAGAAAAAATGAAATAATCATTTTTTATTCAGAGGTATAAGAAATATAACATCCCTTAAAATTCAGGTTTTATTATTTGAAATTTCTGTATAAACAACAGATTTGCAGGACGGCCCCATCAACGAAGGTTTCATTTGAAGGAAAAATCAGAAGTGTGAAAACTGGAGAATATCCTAGCAATATTTAAGCACAGTTTTCAATATGACAAATTTATTTCATTATTTTAATGATTCACCAAGTCCATCATTATAGATATGTACATACATTATGAATTAGATGTTTCACGGTTGTGATATTTGAAGTAGATACTTCACAGGCTTTCGACCAGGGGCAAGATATTCAAATCAAAGTCAAACTGTTATTGGATCTATATAATTCGTTACAAATTGTGCTCCTGAAGAAGTTACAATTCGCAACAAAATATATAGAGCCAATAACAACTTGACTTTGTTTTGAATATCTTGCCCCTGGTCGAAAACCTGTGAACTAACTTAACTACTTCATACATTATCATATACCTATCCAAGATATATGATGATATGATATCGATTCACTGTAAAATAAAGAGAGTACACCAAAATTTCAAACTTATATTGTAATATTTACATATAGAATACATATATCTATATATATACAAAATTAGACAATATAAATGTTGTTTGAGTAGTTACATACATTGATTAAAATTCAGTCCACTTCAAAGTAAATTACCAGCTACTGACTTGCTGCTATATTTTTTCGATTGTGATTTTTTCCTCTTCCAATTTATTTTCAATCGAAAGGAAATAAATCATTTAATCTTTTAAATTGTGGCAATTTGGAATATCAAATTTCAAATTCGCCATCTCATAAATTATATTTTTTTGTGCAATTTCTGAGAAGCATTATGTACTTCCTAGCCCTGAGCTTTTCTCGTAAGTACATTTTCTCTAATTTCTTTAATTTTTCGGAGGAATCCAATGTTATGTTTGGTATTGGAGTATCATCGCTAGTAGTCTGAGGCGAAGAACTTTTGTTCAAATCCACCGGAGAGGTAGATGGATTATTTTCATCCTCATTGGATCGTATCAGGGATTTCTGATGACATATCATCTGGGGATAAAATGAAATCTCTTAATATCATGATTATACATGTAACTTTTTATGACCTGATTTACGTTCGTAAGTTTCAGTACTCACCTGAATGTAAAATATCTGGTTCTTCTGGAGATATTGGTTTTCTTATTTTTGGTGATTTTCTAACTTTCGCAGGTTGTTTAAATAAAAAGAGAGTAGGTACAGCATTGGATTTTAAAGCCTGTTTTCCGTCTACTCTAGTTTTCTCCCACATTTCTGGAGCAAGATGAACCTAAAATGTATGTTTTGTAACTTAAGAACAGACAGAGAATAAAATTAAGATCTTACCTCACACAAACAAGAATAATCCGTAGGCTTCCAATTTTCCCTCTTCATTTTTATCAACCACTGTTGCCTCCTCAATGGATCTTTGGGGAAATGTTTCATTAAAGAGCCATTCTTCGCAGAATTGCTGGCATGATCTGTTAACAAGTGCAAAGGCTTATATGAAATAAATTTTCTGATACCTCAATTCCAGTATTCAACAATGTATATTTGGTGTTCATATTTGAATATGAAGAAAATTATCATGATATCATCATGTAACTCACCAATGAAAAGAAATCGGTCTCCACAAAATAATGAAATGATTTCACACTTTTCACAGAACTAAAACAGTTTTGAAAAGAATAATGTCTGTTTCTAATATCGAAATTACACTCACTCACAAAAAATCAAAAGTTTCAAAATAACTAAACTCATCGAACGCAAGAGGGACGAGAAATACGATAATGCAGCGTTTAGTTTATAAGTCTTTGAGCGTGCTCGAGCCTCGAGAATGCTAGGTTAATTTATCCAAGATGTAAACAAAGAAATTTAGCAATTTAATGGCGGATTTCGTCACGTGAACCAATCAAACACGAGACACTCCATTGTCGCCACTGTCTTGTTAGAGTCACTGTACCATAACCACAATCTTTTATGACATGTGACCATAAGAACTATCGGTTACCTCCTCAAACGAAATAATAATATCGATACTCGATAGGGAAAGGAGGGCTTAGAGTCCACAAACCTCTACCCCTATCCTTCAAACTGAGTGATATTGTTGTGTATTCATTAGTTAGTTTATACTGTCACATCGAAACCTGTAATTTTATGTATGTGTATCATTCATTGAAATTTGAAGAATATCAGTCAAATCCCTCGAATAATTGTGCTCAACCTAACTTGAACAACCGGCGCCGTGGCTTAGTTGGTTAAAGCGCCTGTCTAGTAAACAGGAGATCGAGGGTTCGAATCCCTCCGGGGCCTGGACTGTAAATTCGACAGTCAAACTTTTTTATTATTGAGATATGGTGAAAATACGCAAAATTGAAAGACTTTATTTATTGGTTAAATAGTTTTGTTCGAAATATTTCCCCTTGGCTTCGATCCTCCATTATTTCCCTCAGAACACAAAGGACGACGACTGCTTAGATTTATTTATCGAAGCTTTTCCAGTGTTCTTCAGCTGCGCAATCCTATTTTCGTACTGCTGCACCGCAGCCCTCAACCTCTTCAGATTCTTCATCACCGCCATGTTGCTTTCTTCCGTCTTGCGTATGGTCTCGTCGTTGATGTGCATGTAGAGGTCAGTTTGGTTGGCTACAGCGTTTATTTCGGCTGCCAGTTCTTGACCGTGGGCTGCCTCCTCCTGGAAATCGATATTTCTCGAAATACCCTCCTACTACTCATCCTGAAGACTCACCTCAACCTCTTTCTGCTTCTCCAAGACAGCCTCTCTCATCCTGTCGTACAACTTGGAGTGCTCCGACAGCTTCATGGACTTGGCCTCCAAATTCTTCTGTTCCACGTCCGCCTTCTTCTGGTAGGCCTTCCTGACGTCCAGGAGGATCTTCCAAGCGATATCGCTTGACTTCTTGCAAGACTGAAAACAAATAGTGAGGCAGAAGTACTTTGGCATCGTTGCAGAGAGTCAACCACGGTCGCTGGCACCTTAAACGCTGAGGAAGAAGTTCTTCTACCTCACCATGGACCGTAGTTGACCCTGTACCTCTTCATTGACCAGTATCAAGCCTTACCGCCATCTTCCTCTGTCCTTTCTCCCCTTCGATACGCAGTTCCTTCTTCATCTGGGTGAGCATGTTCTCGTGACGTCTGTGCATCTGCACAGCTATCTCCTCCTTCAGCTTGGCCAGGAGATCCACGAACCTGAGGAATCGAGCAAACTTTGCGACCCGGCAAGAAGCCAATGGTACTCACCTCTGTATCACAAACATGGGATACTTCTCCTTCAGCTTGTTGATGTTGCCCTTGTTCGGGTACTTGTTGATGGCTTGCTCCCACATGACAGCCGGTAGCTCGTATTTGTCTTCTGGCAAAGCAGAGTCGTCGAAGAACGACTGAGGCATCAGCTTCTGCTCAATTTCATCCAGGATCTCTTCTCGTTTGGCTATCTAGAATGGAACATGAGAAGAATCAGCTCTTCTTCTTCCAATCTTTTGGTATCAAGTTCCTTGACCATTTGGTCTTGTCTGGACCAACAGGAGGAAGCTACAAACAGTGCATAATGATACCTTGAATCTTCTGGTCTGCACGTTGTTGAACAGCATCATCAGAAGACTCTTCCTTCTCTGTTTCTCGTTCATGTCTTCGTACTCTTGGTACTGCTCCTTGTTCTTCAAGTCTTCGATGAGCTGTTCGAGTAGACCGTTTACAGTTTCGTTCTGCTGTTCTTCTATTATCCCTGGAATTGGCAATAGTCATCAGGCCATCCAGAATGTTAAAAATACAAGAGCTCTCTGGGAGAGAAGAATGGACTGCTGTACCAATTCTAATCACCACGAGGATCAAAGAAAAAAAAAATGGGTGTATGGAATTATAAATACCACAAAGTAAACACTGAATGAATGATACTTGATGAATTTATACATTTCATACGCACAGTTCCCATAAATTATTTTTTGTTGGGTACCGGTTCATATCAAAAATAAATGTCAATGAAACACAAAACTCGGAAATTAATGATGAATGTCGACACAAACCACGTATTGAATAGAAATCAATGAAAAATAAAATGATACTCAGCACTGAATATTCTGTGGCGATGTGTCTACCTAAACAATATCCTATTGGAAATTTAGAAACTCGACACTACACGGTTATTATCACATTAATTCAACATTAATTCACTGCAAGTCTTCACATGATCATCCCGAGATCAAAGAACAACTAAAATAGTCACTCTCTCCTTTTATAACAACAAGATTTTCCCCTTTTTTGTCATGCGTCGTTCACAGCCACGGTGGCCACGGATGGGTCGATTCATAGACCTCACCAAAGGCTCTTCGATCTTTCGGTTTGTCTTGCGCGTTTGAAGAGAAAATGAACAATATGGTATCGCCGTCTAAAAAGCTCTGTGAAATATCACAGAAGATGGGTTAAGTTAGGTCATTGACCTCGAATCTTATGACTTGTGTTGATGGAGTTAGGATAGGTCACTGAAAAAACAATTAGTTGAGAGATATTTTTGGGATATCGAGAAAAATATGAACAAGTTTTCAGTGTTCACAAACTAATCTTCGAGAAAATCGGAGAAGGAACTTATTTCGGTGGGAAAAATGTGGCTTTTCAATTGCAGATATATATATACAGGGTCTTTCACGAGGAACCTCACCCATATTTATACGGGAAACTACTGAACGTATTTTCATGAAATTCAGCACTTATAAGTATTTCACGATGCTGATGAAATCTAAAATATTTTCAAGGCATGAGCACCTCCGGTTTTTCCGGAAATGACGTCAACTTCCGTTTTTCAAATTAGAACACCATTTTTTTATTGCAGAAATAGATTCCTTAGAAAATTTCAAGTTATTTTGATGTAACATTTTTCAGTTTTGGTTGGAAAATTCTCTCTGAGCGGGAAAATTCGAAAAAAAAATCGAAAATGGAGCTCCGCTGAAACAAGAATAACTTCGAGGTTTTTGGATGGAAAATTTTCATTTTTGGGATTTTTCAAGATGTAAGATTGATGTATCCACTTTAAAAATCGAAATCGCGATTCATGATACAGGGGGTGAAAAATCGCTTTCAAAGTTAGGGATGACAAAATCGTGAAAAATCAATATATTCAAATTAGAACCCCATTTTTTTATGGCAGATATTGAATCTACGTTAAAAAATAATGTGAGTGTATGCATCACACCCTTGCCCTAAAATGGATATTTTCTGAGTTATTCACAAAAAACTGTTTTTCGTCTTGAATTTTCAGCTATTTCTTTTCCCTTCACGCCAAAAAGATGAAATTTTCAGGAACTGTTATTTGAACCATGCTGTACCCTATTGAATTTATATGGGTGCATTTTATGTTTTTTTAATATTCTCCAAACACTCGATTGAGATAATCCCAGATCAATCTCGGCATCTTTGAGAGAATTCTGAGGATTCACACGAAAATATGCAAGAACTGTAATTTCGTTGTTCTCATCTTCTACTACACTTTTTTCTCTGTGAATAGTTTTCTTAACGAAAGATCCGACATTTCTCAAGTTTGTCATGGTTCTGTTAATGATATCTCTCGTTGGTCTGGGTCGGTCAGGAAACCTCTCAATGAACAGTCGAATCGTTCTATCTACAACTTAATTACATTCTCCATGAAGTAGAATGAGATTTAAATAATCTTCATTGGTAAAATAAGGCATAGTGATCGATTTTTATAACTTAATACGAATTATCACCAAATTAATAGTAAACACAAAATGCTACTGGATAAAGAGGAATTTGGCAGATGTAATTAATGATATCTATCATTAAAAAAAAAGAATGTAAAACATGGTGAGTTTTTGCATATGGTTCATAAGGAATTATTTATTTATCACTGGAGAGAAAACCGATGGCCGATTAGTTGAAATGAAGAGTGTTAGATATTGATTTGGTTTTATAGATTAACACACATGTTGGCATATGTTGTACTGTCGCTATGTGGAATTTTAATAAAAAAATTAGTTCGAATTAGACCTTATTACCGTACGCAACAGCTGGCGACGAGCGATTTAAAAAGAATTTACGTGCTATTATATTAAATCACCAAATTGTGATATTTTTGTGCAAAAATGTCGAATCCAACGACAGTTAATCAAGTGATTGGCCATTTAAGAGAGTTCGACGTTCACAATAACGACTGGACCATCTTCAGGCCCCGTTTGACGAATTATTTCGAGGCGAATGATATTCCCGACGAGGCGAAAAGGAGAGCCATACTTTTAAATTTACTCTCAGAAGATTCCTACCGATTGCTGTATAATCTGTGCATTCCAAAAGCCCCAGAAGCAAAATCTTATGGTGAGCTGATCGAAATTTTCGACAAACATTTTGGTAGTCAACGAAGTATTTTTGTGGAAAGAAGTAAATTTTATAATTCAAATAAACAACCTCAAGAAACATTGAATGAATGGGCAGCACGTGTACGCAGCCTGGCACTTCATTGTGGATTTCAAGAGGAACTTCAAATTTGTCTGAGGGACCGTTTCATAATGGGATTACCAACTGGTTCTGTGAAAGACCGATTATTCGAAGAAGACAATAATCTGAGCTTGGGGGATGCTATCAGAATTGCCCTATCCAAAGAAGCATCAAGTAAGAAAAATGAATTTCCGCCTCCATTTTCTATCAAGAACGAAGATAAGCAACTTTACCAACTGCGCAGTGGTAGAAATACTGGTGGGACGAAGATGTCAAAGGTGACGTATCAAATGTCTTCAGCAACTTGTTCAGTTTGTGGACGGAAAAATTTATAGAAATTCGGTTCACTCTACGACAGGTGTTTCTCCTACTGAATTGATTTTTCGTCACAAAGTAAGGAATAAATTCAGTTTATTATTGCCATCAAATGAGATGATAAAAAACAGGGTAGCTCATTTGCAAGACAAAGAGAAAAATTGTTTCAGGGGGAAGAGACAAGTACAGTTCCAAAATTTGGAAAAAGTTTTAGTTAGAGGTTACACAAACAATAAAGAATATTGGGAAAAAGGTGAAATTAGATCGGCAATAGGGAAAAGTATTTATCTGGTATGGATACCTAGTAAAAATTGTTTATGGAAAAGACACAAAAATCAATTGAAAAAATATAGTGTTAATTCTTTACCAATAATAGAAAATAAGATTAATGTCAATGAAGATAATTTACCTATTGCTCTAAGAAAACCTCAAAGAAATATCAAACCACCTGATAGATATGGTATGGTATAATGAATAGTTGTAAATATTAGATCAGATCAATTCTATTGATTATTATATATCATAATTGTATATTGGTTAAGGAAAAATTGTGAATGTTCGAATTGAATTGATTATGACATATTCTATGTACTTATGTTGATTTGATTTTTTTGAATTTGTTCAGGAATTTGATATAAATAGTTTGAATATTTTATAAATGTAAAAATTAATTTTTAGGGGAGAAAACTGTTAGATATTGATTTGGTTTTATAGATTAACACACATGTTGGCATATGTTGTACTGTCGCTATGTGGAATTTTAATACAAAAATTAGTTCGAATTAGACCTTATTACCGTACGCAACAAAGAGGTTTCCGATTCAGATTCGAATCCAAATTCGCCATCTATTTAGGAACAACCTGTAACTTTTTTCTCTTGCATATTAGGGTAGTAAAATCTAAAACATGGTTTAAGTAACAGTTCCTGAAAATTTCATGTTTTTGGCGTGAAGGGAAAAGAAATAGCTGAAAATTCAAGACGAAAAACAGTTTTTTGTGAATAACTCAGAAAATATCCACTTTAGGGCAAGGGTGTGATGCATACACTCATATTATTTTTTAACGTAGATTCAATATCTGCCATAAAAAAATGGGGTTCTAATTTGAAAAAATTGATTTTTCACGATTTTGTCATCCCTAACTTTGAAAGCGATTTTTTCATCCCCTGTATCATGAATCGCGATTTCGATTTTTAAAGTGGATACATCAATCTTACATCTTAAAAAATCCCAAAAATGAAAATTTTCCATCTAAAAACCTCGAAGTTATTCTTGTTTCAGCGGAGCTCTATTTTCGATTTTTTTTTCGAATTTTCCCGCTCAGAGAGAATTTTCCTCGTGAAAGACCCTGTATATATACGTACAAAACTAAGTGTTTTTGTAGGGAAATATCGTCTTTGTAACATTATTATTCAAATAAGGTTAGTACTTGAGTATTCCCTAAATGTATCAACTCAATTTCAATCGATAAATATGCACTTTGAGGTGTTTGCAGAGAATCGTATCATGCACGTATTTGGCCCAATTTTTTTCAAATGGCTATATCTTTTTAACAGAGCCGAATTCGGAAAGATCGAAATTGAAAAAAGGTTTCTTGTGGCCTTAAGAATTTACAGTTAAAATATATGCACAAATCAAAGACTCACCCTGTATATCTGAGCCGAATGACCGTTGCCTCTAGTGGCAGAGGTATAATTGTGTTATTGAGAGGTAGGACCTTTTTTGGGATTCTAACTGAACCACAGAGAAAGTGGGTAAAGTCATAGAGTTGGTTCTTCTTTGTTACCGCACCATTCGCAGTAGGGAACTTTGTGGTATTAGAAAACAACGTTGATAAAAGTTCACACAGTTCCTAGGTGAACTTCTTGTTGATACCGACCAGTGAAAAACTCACCATCCAGCTCATCCGATATGTTCTGCATGAGCACGTCGTAGAACGTGAGGACCTTCTCCCTCTCCTTTGGGTCCTTCCTCCTGGCCAGGATCTTCTCCATCTCGTACACTGGAGGCACGTACTCCCTGAATTTCTCTGATAATTTCCTCTCCAACATCCTAAAACAGATGACTTTGATGTAGCCGAGTGTCAGAAAGTCTTCTGGCGATTACCCCTCTCCTCCGCCTATCCATTTGGGTTCTTCGTCGCCCATCGATAATGCCACGTAGGCAAAAGCTCCTACTCCCCCAGGCAAGACTCTGGTAGCGATGTAGGTCCTGCCTTCCTTCTGGTTCCTACCGTCGCTTCTTGGTACGTCGTCTTTCTCTTGCAGCCACTCTGGTTCCTGGAAGAATACCCTGAATTTTGGTACCAAAAAAGGCGCAGACTCTGAATTGATTCCGAGGAAAACTCTCTTTCCATTTAGCCATTTTCTCTACCTTGCACGACTCCGAGATGGGTTCAAACACGTCAAAAGCATCGGAAATATCCACTTCTCCAGGTACCAATCTAAACGGTCCTTCCAGCACGTTGTTCTGCATGCAGACCAACAGCTGTGTCAGGTAAATGTTCCTGCACCTCTTGCTGTCGATTCCTACACATTTCTCTCCTAAAAGTCTATGCAGCCATTGCTGGAAGAGAATCAACGTTTAGACGACGTAATCTGAGACGCACGAAGATTGTCTCACTTGACATCTTAATTTAACTTCCTCGTCTTTGATCCTGGCGAAGAATGTGCTGGTGAAACCGCAATAGAATAAGAAATCTTGATCTAGCTTCGATTCGGGGTCCATTTTGACTAGTAATTTGGAAGTTTAGACTTGAAAGAGTCATCGGTATAATGACGTTTGTTGGATTGAAGTGGGAGTCTTGATCATAGATAGTCTTGATGGTTCGGGTGGATTTTTGGACGAACATAGAAATATCTTCGGACTGGGTTGAGATGTCTTAAAACATGGTGCAAGCACTCGTCAATTTTTGAATGCAATGACATTCGACCAAATCGAAAATAAACTGCTCCACATGAGTTAGGGATATTGATTTAAATTGCAAAAAATATAGTTAAAAACATTTTTGTGATGATAATTCATATTAATATGATTTCAAGTTGCAAATTAATTTTAGCCTGTAGGTCTCCAGCGTATACAAGGTGGTTAAGAAAAATCGGGTAAAATAACGAAATTTTATTCCCAGAGAATTCAAGCATTTTAAGACTATCAATACAATGTATGGCCTCCAAGGGCATCAATAACAGCTTGACATCTTTTTTGCATACGACACACGAGGTTGTTGAACATTTCTTGAGGAATTTGGTTCCTTAAACGGGGCAGAAGCTCTCTCAGATCATTTGAGGATTCTGGGGTGGGTTGATGATTATCTAATCTTCTTTGGAGCATATCCCATGCATGTTCTATGCAATTCAAATCTGGTGAGTGCGGAGGTATGGGTAAATGTGGAATACCAAGCTCCTCGCGCGCATTCTCAACTATGGCTGCACGGTGCGGTCTAGCGTTATCGTCTGGAAATTGGAAAGTTTCACCAATAGCAGCGTGAAAATTTGACACAACATTGTCAATGACATGTGAGGCGGTCATATTCCCAGGACAAATGTGTAGATCTGTGCGCCCGTTGAAACATATCCCGGCCCATACCATAACACTACCCCCTCGGAATGGATGGACTTCTTGGACATAGCGACGATTACAGGGTATGCGTGGGATTGTTCATAGTCCATACCCTTATTGGCCTTATTCTTCGAGAATCTGAAAATCGTTCATATCTGGATTTATCAGTGAAAAGGACACTACGCCATTGATCGTTCCAATTGTTATGTTGCCTTGCCCATTCCAGTCTTTGACGCTTATGGTCACGTGTTAATGGAACTCCTCTTAGTGGACGTCTAGAACCTAGATTCTCCTCTCTCAAACGTCGTCTGATGGTTTCGATGGAAACTTGGACCCCATCTGCATTTTGAAGAGTATTCCGTAGCATTCTACACGTAGATGTAGGGTTTCTTCTCGCCGAAACGGTGATGCAACGATCCTGAGCAGGTGTTGTTTTTCGTCGCCCACCAAGCCTTGGTCTTTCCAACACGGAACCTGTCTCCCTGAACCTATTCCAAAGTCGAGATATCACACTTTGGCTAACTTGGAGCCTTTACGCTACAACAACCTGAGTTAGGCCACTCTGTAGCATTCCTGTAGCGTTTGTTAATTTACGTCTTGGCATTTTCGGAAAACTCGTTTCAAATCGAAGCCGTTGATAAACTGACTTCATTTCAAAATAAGAACATTCATGAAGCATATGCAAAGAACCAAACTTCAGAAAAAAGGCGACCAGATTGACGAAATGTCTCATACTGATTTTTATTGGATCGATTCAAGTTGATATTGAGTTTTAAATGATTTTACAGCGATTTTCTCGAAGATTACATACCTACTTTCAAAAACGATTGAATACGATATCCCTAACTCTTGTGGAGCAGTATATCAGAAATGTTTCGTGGCGGCGCCGCAATGTCATTGCCTCGTTTTGTTCCGAAGATTTTGAAAGTTGGTTTCACTATTTCTTCTTTCTATAGTCTAAGAAATTTCTTCTTTTGCAATGTGACATTTTGTATTTTTCACTTAGACCATAGAAAGAGGTCTAAGATTTTACACTTTATATTGGCAAATACAAATCTATCTGTAAGGTGGATGGATGCATGAGCTCTTAAAAGATCTATAGTTTATGGCTAGATTTCGATATTATTGTTATTATTGATTATTATTGAAATGAAAACTGTCGAATCTGGCAATAATTTTTGTTTCGAAAGGAATAAATGTATACTCTGTCACGTCATATCACATGAGAATTTAGGTGCAGACAAATTGTTGTCACGTCATGTGAGCTCACGCGAGAAATTGGGAAGAAGATATGAAAAATATAGCTGCTTTTACAGTTGCTGGTGAGTCTCATAGAAGGGATTCGATTTACCAAATGAATCAGAACAGAGGAAGTGGGGGAATTCCATCAATTAATTCAAGAATTATTGAATGAGCACTCAGATCGGTTTCAAATATATGTCAGAATGACATTTCACAAAATATCAGACGTGGTATCACGTGCATTCAGAAAATGTTAAGGTGCAGACACATTGTTATCACGTCACGTCACATCACGTCATCTTCCCAAAATGTGCAACCACGATAATACATGGAACTCAGAGCATAGGAAGAGAGACACACCTTTCAATAACAAATAGTGAATTCAAATCATCAGAACTAAACTGGGTGATTGTACTACTACGGAATCAAAATGTAGTAAAAATTTTTGCAACCTTGTATCTGCTGTCACGTTATAGCAATGAAAGCACGCAAGATCTATATTCCGCAAATTTACATTTTCTGAATGCACGTGATATTACGTCTGATATTTTGTGAAATGTCATTCTGACATACATTTGAAACCGATCTGGGTGCTCATTCAATAATTCTTGAATTAATTGATGGGATTCCCCCACTTCCTCTGTTCGTTGATTCATTTGGTAAATCGAATCCCTTCTATGAGAATCACCAGCAACTGTAAAAGCAGCTATATTCTCCATATCTTCTTCCCATTTCCTCGCGTGATGTGACGTGACGTGATAACAATGTGTCTGCACCTTTAATTTGCGGAATATAGATCTTGCGTGCTATCAGTGCTATAACGTGACAGCAGATACAATGTTGCAAAAATTTCTACTACATTTTGATTCCGTAGTAGTATAATCACCCAGTTTAGTTCTGATGATTTGGCTTCACTATTTATTATTGAAAGGTGTGTCTCTCTTTCTATGCTCTAAGTTCCATGCATTATCGTGGTTGCACATTTTGGGAAGACGACGTGATGTGACGTGACGTGATAACAATGTGTCTGCACCTTTTGCGAGCGGTTATAAATCTGTTGACGAATAACGTAGCGAATTTGAAATGTCATCAAGCCTGGCTTAAGCCCGAAACTTTTTTACGAACCTGGAAACTGCAATCGTATTTGATTCACAGCTATGAAAATACCATTCGAGTACGAAAGGAACCAATGAATCCCGACTGCCTGTACTGCAATAATAACCATCTGCATTATTCTTGTTGCTATCAAATTGGCTGTTACACGAACTTTATTCGCTGTTCGTCCGGCGTGGCTTATAAAATTCAATTCAGTCGTGAATTTAAAAGAGCCGAACGATATTAATTATAGCGACGCGGTTATTGTTCCCCCCAATGAGCTGGAGGAGAGAAAGGTGGCAGTAAAAATGGAAATTTGGCGGTTTACAAAAGGAGGAAGTTAATCAAGTTTATGGGTCTTGGTTTGTGGTTGGGTGTCTAGTCACTTGTGGTATTTAAGAAGAACTGTTTGGGAACCACCGAAATGTACCATCAAAATTCACTGTATTGCTTCGGATGATACATAAGAGGGCAACGTTTTTGTGAGGAAATCTCTGGAACAATTACTCGGATAATTGTTCATTTGAGCATTCAGTGAACCGTTTCAAATAAACTGCTCCACATGAGTTAGGGATATTGACTTATATTGCAAAAAAATATACTTAGTCAAAATAATATTTTTTGTGATAAAAATTCATATTAATATGATTTTAAGTTGCAAATTAATTTTAGCCTGTAGGTCTGCAGCGTGTACAGGGTGGTTGAGAAAAATCGAGTAAAATAACGAAATTTTATTCCCAGAGAATTCAAACATTTTGAGGCTATCAATACAATGTATGACCTCCACGGGCATCAATAACAGCTTGACATCTTCTTTGCATACTACACACGAGGTTGTTGAACATTTCTTGAGGAATTTGGTTCCATAAATGGGGCAGAAGCTCTCTCAGATCATTTAAGGATTCTGGGGTAGGTTGATGATTATCTAATCTTCTTTGGAGCATATCCCATGCATGTTCTATGCAATTCAAATCTGGTGAGTGCGGAGGTATTGGTAAATGTGGAATACCAAGCTCCTCGCGCGCATGGAACTATGGCTGCACGGTGCGGTCTAGCGTTATCGTCTAGAAATTGAAAAGTTTCACCAATAGCAGCGTGAAAATTTGGCACAACATTGTCAATGACATGCTCCCTATAGTGAAAGGCGGTCATATTCCCAGGACAAATGTGTAGATCGGTGCGCCCGTTGAAACATATCCCGGCCCATACCAAAACACTACCCCTTCGGAATGGATGGACTTCTTGGACATAGCGACGATTACGGGGCGTGCGTGGGAATGTCCATACCCTTATTCTTCGAGAATCTGAAAATCGTCCATATCTGGATTCATCGATGGATACTTGAACCCCATCTGCATTTTGAAGAGTATTCCGTAGCATTCTACACGTAGATCGTAGATGTAGGGTTTCTTCTCGCCGAAACGGAACCTGTCTCCCTGAACCTATTCCAAAGTCGAGATATCACACTTTGGCTGACTTGGAGCCTTTCCGCTACAACAACCTGAGTTAGGCCACCCTGTAGCATTCCGATAGCCCTATTAGCCTCAGCGTTTGTTAATTTACGTCTTGACATTTTCAGAAAACTCGTTTCAAATCGAAGCCGTTGATAAACTGACTTCATTTCAAAATAAGAACATTCATCAAGCATATGCAAAGAACCAGATTGACGAAATGTCTCATACTGATTTATATTGGATCGATTCAAGTTCTTATTGAGTTTTAAATGATTTTACAGCGATTTTCTCGAAGATTACATACTTTTAAAAACGATTGAATACGATATCCCCAACTCGTGTGGATCAGTACTGCAGTATGTAGGTATACACTGTGACCGTAAAGTATGGAACATATTCATTTTTAGCTAAACATATCATTTTGAGAAATAATCCTGAAACACGTCGATTTTTTATGTTAATTTACCGTATTTTGAAATAATAAACTAATATACAGCGTGAATTACGTTCGAGTAATGACGTCACCGTCATTTTTTTCAAATGGAACACCCCCTTTTTGTCTCAATTTTCGGATTACTCTAGCCCAGCTGATTCCAAAAATGTATCACATGTTGATTCTAATTGGTACAGGGTGGACAAAAATACAATAGTTTTTGTGTCTGCTAGACCACAAGTACCAAACATGTTTGGAAACATCTCATTTTTATTACTGTAAACATGTAGCAAACTACGGGGTGTTACATTTAAACCAATTGCCGCTAGACAATAAGTATTTTTGATAATATTGTTAATTTACCTAATAAAGAATGTTACGTGTTACTTTATGAGCACACACAGAACTATTGTATTTTTGTCCACCCTGTACCAATTGGAACCAACATGTGATACATTTTTGGAATCAGCTGAGCTAGAGTAATCCGAAAATTCAGACAAAATGACGTCATTACTCGAACGTAATTCACCCTGCATATTAGATTATTATTTTAAAATACGGTAAATCAACGTCAAAAATCGACGTGTTTCAGGATTATTTCTTAAAATGACCTGTTTAGGTAAAAATGAATTTGTTCCATACTTTACGGACACAGTGTATATTGCATTTGAAATATAGGAAAATATTCATATCTCATTTCCAAAACATAGATTGATTTCTTGAGAAACCTATGAGGGCCAAAACTTTTGACGACGTGTGTGTTTCAATCTATATATATAAAAGAAAGATGTTGGTTACACCATTTATAACTAGAGATCGGATGGACTGTTTGTTATGAAACTCCATTTATGGAATCGTCTACGGTCTGGTTATTATAAAATACAATAAAACTTCGAAAACATTGATGAAAGTTTTACTTATGCAGGAAATGCTTTTCCTTCTTTTGAATAAGGCCACTAGGTGTCGCTACCGTTGATGCGTAGTCGTACAGTGAATAGACAAGTCACTGTACATAGTCGTAGGTTGATATTACCGCTGTTAGATGGCGATATGTGATTCGCATAGAACTCATGGTAACATGGAAGTCTATTGCCAGATCAAAAAGCGGGTAAACTTATCTCAAGTTGGTGGAACAGTGAATTTTTACTGAAAGATCAAGTATCTGATTTTGACGATCAGTTTCAAACGTGAGTTGGCCATCTTCACCTTTTTTCTTTATTTTTGAAATACTTTCGAATTTCTGTTTGGGTAAAAGATATATTTGCGGAAATAACTGAATCCAAAATTGCCCATAATTAGTAATTGATTATTATATTCGTGTTTCTGTTCGCATAGAGACAGTATTGTGAGCGTTAATAATTTTGAAACGTTTGCTCATCGGGCTTTCACTTATGATATACAATATTTTATGGGTTGCCTAATCTGATCTGGTCGAATGACCATCAATAAATTTGAATATGAGTTCAACATATTTTGCCGTGTCGATCGTACTATCGACATTTCAACATCTCGATTTGTCTTCTAACGAGCTTGATATCGTCAACTAAATTGAACAGATTGAAGAGAGATTGACAACTCATATCCATGGAATAATGAGAATCGCACTGCTCCACCAACTGAGATGTTTACCTATTATTTTGAGCTTAGCAGCATAGCTAAGATGTCTTAAATAATGGTGTGACCACTGATTAGATTTTGAGAATATAAGAAAAGTTTTGTTTTTGCCACTTCAGGTTGGGCTATTAACAAATGACTGATTTTTTAATTCTGGTCGAGGGGCTGTGTTAATATAGTCGATAGTTCTTTAAAGGAATAATTTCTGTTCATATTCTTGACATTTTGATTCATATTAGAGGAAAGGAATAATATGGATTATACTCCTGCTATTCCCAGTCACTCACATGAGGTACTGCAAAAAGAGAACTGTACAACAATTAAAAACAAAAAGTTATTATATGTTCAACAATTGGGTACCGCTTAAATAAAGAGAATTCTTTCCATGTGAATTACAAAATTATTGAAATTTTGTATATTTTGAACTTTAATTTTGCCTTATTTATTTCCTGCTTGAAAAAAAGCAATGGTACGTTTATACAACTTTTAAGTATAATTCAGGCGGTACAAAGTTCGCCGGGCCAGCTAGTTTCTTCATAAATGTTACTTAAACTGCTGATTTGGTAAAATTTGTGTTGTTTTAGTTCTCGATGCATTTTTCTCATGAATGTTAAACTGCTGAAATAAATGAATTATTCTTCATTTATTATTTATCAATCTTCCTTCGGTATAAATTTTTGAGAGGTCCTGTGAATAATCTAATAATCCGGAAACAATACGGATCCGAAGAATTTTTCCCGGTTCCAGACCGCTCTCAGACAACAATGAAACCTGTCACCTGTCACCTTCGCAACATTTCAATCCATCCCAGAACACTTAAACAAATAAAATTTTACGGCAGATATCAAGGATCGAAGCACCTTCGCCGAAATTTGTCGTAAACTCCGCGATTTTGCGCACGGCCGTTTCGCTCGGGCGCGAAACGCATCCGAACCGCTCGGAACAGTCGCAAACCGCCGCCCCCGACAAGAAGAAGGCCCCTCGAAGCCCCCGCGCAACAGTGGAGCGCGCCAAAGTTTTTCGCGAAAAAAATTAGAGTTTGGACTGCATGGAACTGTCCGAGCTTTGACTCGATGGATTTGTGGGAGCGTTTGTTGATGGTCGTGTTCTTGGGAAATGTTAACAAAACGGACAAACAAAAATAGAGGAACGTGCCTTGTGAGGTCGTTTGTCGCGCGCGGATTAACGCGTGTTTATTTAGGTGGACAATTCGGTGATTTCTACGGTGCGAATTGTGCGAAGTTTCGTTTTCTGTGAGGGTTTTGTGGAAAAAGGATATTTTGAAGGTGAGTTTTGGGGGATGGGAAAATTGAAATTATGCGCTCCAAAAAATTTATCGAATTCAATCGTGGTAGGTGGACTGTCAATTATAAAACTGAAATTTCAAAAAGATTTACTAAAAAAAATTATCGAGTTCAGAAGTTAAACATTCATGAAAAAAAAACATCGAGAACTAAACTAACACAAATTTTACCAAATCAGCAGATTAACTTACATTTATGAAGAAACTATAATACATATACTCCATTCACAATTATAAAATCACAACTCTGGCCTTGGAAATTTGACACATTCCACTCTGTATCGAAGTTATGACGTTTTTCAAAATATTTTTATGTTCCAAGTCAACACTATGTTGCCCTTTCTACATTCTTAGCGTATTTCTCAGAATGTGAATTTATTCGGAAAATGAATGAATTGGAAAAGATGTGATGGAAGAAAATAATTAACGTTTATATGAATTGGTAGAAAGGAGTCCTTTTCTAGTTATTTGCATGAAAAGTACAAGAGATCACTGTTGAAATATATTATTTTTGCCATGGAAGAAAATTGCATTGCTTTCACATAATTTTCATATGCATGCTTGTGAAGATTTTATGTTTATTATCCTCTTGAACTGAAAGTTCAAGACTTGACGACATCAATTGTTGATTCTAATCAAGAATTCATTAAAAAAATCAACCCAAAGATATAAGATGAATTATTGATGGGTAATTACAAGAATTAAAGTAATGTCAATTTTATTTTGTTGATAACTTTCTTAAAATCAATGTTGAGGTATAAAACTCGGCTGCGTTTGTTCAAACAACATCTGAAGAAGACATTTTTCACCATCTCCACCTTTGAAAGGCGTTTCTTATAGGAGAATTAGGTCTAAGTTCCACCTCATTAGTGAGGTACCTAACTTTTGCAAATCTGCTCAGATATCGCCAAATTTCTTGGAAAACCTGAACAATATCATCCTTATCGACCTCTCGAGGCTCCATCCGATCCATCTACTGCGATATCTGTCCAAATAACAGTTTTTTCAACGAAATTCCCGTGTACCCCTTCAACCTCGAAATGTAAACATTCGTCCTGGTCTTGAAAATCGTCCTCACGCTCCAAACTGGTGCTTAAAACAATAAAAATACGTTAATCTTGGATATTCGACGAAAAACTCACCTGCAAATATCGATTAAATACCAAAAATCTGCGAACAATTTGTAAACCTAACAAAATATGAAATATCTTTGATACTTTTACTTTGATGTAAACAAAGAAACTGACAACGTCGTTTTGTCATTAACGATATTTTCTGTGCGCTCACTGACTTTTCATCAGGTTCTACCAACTCCTGAAAACGAAACCATGACCTCCTATGTGATTAAATAAAAGTGAATGGAGTATATGTACAGGGTCACCCAAATTGCTTGATTTTGGCTGTTTCTGGTAATTCTATAGGCTAGATAGGTGAAAATGTTGAAAGAAGTTCTGGGCACGATTTTTGTGAAAACTCCATAACTGGAAGCCGTTTCACGATATCTTCATTTGTTTTCAAGATATAACGAAGTTTTGATATTTTGGCGATTTCGAAAATGTGCTTCTTCAT
This sequence comes from Adalia decempunctata, assembly GCA_951802165.1. Taxonomy (NCBI): domain Eukaryota; kingdom Metazoa; phylum Arthropoda; class Insecta; order Coleoptera; family Coccinellidae; genus Adalia; species Adalia decempunctata. The sequence continues at coordinate 1,719,530 of OX637705.1, forward strand.
TCTCTGAAATATCTAAAAACGGCAAAGACTTTCTACAGGCACTTTTTCATTAGCAATACGACACCGTATTCGTTTTTTTTTATCTCTCGTATGAAAGGTGGAAAAAAACAACTTTCTTATTTTAAATACGAATGTTATCTTTTTTCGATCTTATATTATGCAGAAAAAAATAAGCTCTTCGAAAATATATATATGTCGATATTTTATTTTCCGACCCTCACTTTCATAAAATAATGTATAACACACTCAACTTTAAGTGAAAATTCCACTTTTTTGCTATTTCTGTCTCAAATATGGAAATAATATATCGACATATATATATATATTTTCCAAGAGCTAATTTTTTTTAGCATAACATAGGATCAAAAAAAGATACCATTCGTATTTGAAATAAAAAAGTTGTTTTTTTCCACCCTTTATACAAGGGATAAAAAATAACTGAATACGATGTCGTATTGCTAATGAAAAAGTGCCTATAGAAAGTTTTTGCCGTTTTTAGATATTTTAAAAAATGAAGAAGTTATGGCACATTTTCGAAATCGCCAAAATATCAAAATTTCGTTATACAGGGTGGCCATTTGAAAACGAAACAGACGAGATTACAGACGAAATAAATTTTTTCGATAGAAATGCTCGGACAGGTCGATTTCTGTTTCGAGGGGGACAACTTAAGATGTAGGTTACGGACGCATAGCGCTTCAACCCTTGCTACTACAACCCTATAACCCCAATTCTTGAATAGGGAAGATGGGGTGAGTGATACCTCATTTGAAAGGTATTTTTATACTGAGTTCAGCTCAGTAATTGTTTTTTCATTTTATGCATTAGTTCTCGAAATATTCATGCGTTAGTTAATTTTATCACTTAAATTAATTTTTTGCGAATAATTGACATTTCGTGCTTCCGAAACACCAAAATTTCCGTACTTGTATTTGAAATTGCAAAACATCTACCACTGGGCAAATGAAGTCATACCGTACGTGTTAATGCTACTAGGGTCAGATGTTCGACTAGCTGTTTTATTCACTGAAATCATTCTCCAACTGTACGGTATCAGAACGATTTGAAGTATTGATCTAAGAAATAAGACTTTTCAAAGTAAAGTAAATAATTTATCAAAAACTCACATAAATTAATTAAATATTCAAATTGGTTGTTTTGAAGCTCAAAATGTCGATTTTTCACAAAAAACACTACAAGTGCCATGAAAACACCACTTCATTTTCAAATACAACTTAGTTAAGAATATTTCGAGAACTAATGCATAAAATGAAAAAACAATTACTGTGCTGAAATCAGTATAAAAATACCTTTCAAATGAGGTATCACTCACCCCATCTTCCCTATTCAAAAATTGGGGGTGAGGGTTGTAGTAGCAAGGGTTGGAACGCTATGCGTCCGTAACCTACATCTTAAGTTGTCCCCCTCGAAACAGAAATCGACCTGTCCGAGCATTTCTATCGAAAAAATTTATTTCGTCTGTAATCTCGTCTGTTTCGTTTTAAAATGGCCACCCTGTATATATTTTCCAGGAGCTGATTTTTTAGCATAACATAGGATCAAAAAAAGATACCATTCGTATTTGAAATAAGAAAGTTGTTTTTTCCACCCTTTATAAAAGGGATAAAAAATATCTGAATACGATGTCGTATTGCCAATGAAAAAGTGCATATAGAAAGTTTTTGCCGTTTTTAGATATTCTAGAAAATGAAGAAGTTATGGCACATTTTCGAAATCGCCAAAATATCAAAATTTCGTTATATATTCTAAACAAATGAAGATATCGTGAAACGGCTTCCAGTTATTGAGTTTTCACGGAAATCGAGGCCAGGACACCTTTCAACATTTTCACCTATCTAGCCTAGAAGTACCAGAAATAGCCAAAATCAAGCAATTTGGGTGACCCTGTACATACATCGTCAAAAGTCTTAGCCCCCTTTGGTTCTCAAGAAATAAAAAATATATGTTCTGTAAATGAGATGAATATTTTCCTCTATTTCAACTGCAATATATTTAATAAAAAATTTTCGTTCGTTACCCTTTGCCTCTTGCAGAATGAGACAAAATAGGAAAAATGAGAAAAAATCTAAAGGACCCCGCACTTCCCTTTGGGAAATGGCGTTCCGTCAAATGTTCTAATATTTTGAAATAATGTAGTACTCGACCTCCTGATCAAAAGTGTCCATGGCCCCAACTCAATCCTATGACTAGTTTTTGAGATACAGGGCGTTGAAGTTGAGAATTACCCACTTTTACTACGCTCGTATCTCGGAACAGAATCGAATGAACTTCAATTTTTCTTAAGAAACATTTCATTCCATCCCCAGGGAGCAACCATAAAGAGGAATATGATCGAAAATCGTTACGAATACAGGGTTATCCATAATTGAATGCATGCCCGATTTTGAAAGTATAAAATATGTCAATTCCAGAACGAGAACGTTAGCAAAATGAACTATTTCACTAGATATGTTGTTGTTACATCGAAAAAACCTGAAATACCCGGAATTCATAGTGGGTGATCCATTATTATGGAAACTATTCACAATGAGGGTTAAGTGGACACCCTGTATTTTTGGTGGATTTAAGATGTTTGTTTGATTTTTTCAGAACATATCACCATGGACTTCAAAGAATACAGGGTGATTCAGTCGTGAAAAAACTGGGAACCTCACGAAAATACCCAAAAACCACTTCTTTTTTCATCACGCTCTATTTCAAGATTAACTCCGTTGAGATTGAGTTTTCCTTCACCACTGTTCTTGATATAAAAACATCAATGCGGCTGAGAGTTTTTATCCACTTTCTATGACCAGATTTTTTTTTATGTAATATGAAAATTATTTATTCATGTTATTCTATTCTTATTCCAGCATAAAAAAAATCTGGTCATAGAAAGTGGATAGAAACTCTCAGCCGCATTGATGTTTTTATATCAAGTACAGTGGTGAAAAAAAATTCATCATTCAGTGAACATTTTTTTTATACACAGTGTCAAATATAAATTTTCCAATTTACTCAAATTAAATATGTGATAACTCGATTTTTTCAAATGGGACACCCTGTATCTTTCTCTTTCATGAAATTGATTTTTCACATGTCTACATTTTCAACACAATTTGTCCCATATTTAAACAGCTCTTTTCTGAGATATTCCACTTTTTTCACAAAGTAATCGTTTTTTAAAAAATGTGGGATATTTAAAAAAGGGTGGTTTAAATAGGGGACATACTTTGTAAAAAATGTAGACACTAATTTCGTTTATCTAAATTCTAGATTGAACACAGAGGTTGCTGAAAAAAACTTTGATTAACCCCTTAAAACACTAAAAATATCCTAAATTACGAATTATTTGGCAACGCAGTGATTCAAAATAACAAGCTCTTTCAAAATCTGTAAAAATATATAGGGTGTCCCATTTAGATTAAAGAAGTTGATGGCATTTTCGGTTAAACCGGAGGTATATTATTAACAAAAAATGTACATTAGATGCATTTTGATCCATTGCACTTACGTGCAATTTTTCATAAATATCGTTCTTTTCGTTTAGAAGATATTTACTTGGTTCCATACTTTATCTCAACCCTGTATTTTCATGAACATTAAATATTGACTGCTTCATGTGTTTATATCTATAAATTTAATGTCTTCCCCATTCTAAGGATAATGAGGGATTGTATATTATTGAGCTCTCTAGCTTTCATAACTACAACACAAGAAATGAAAACTTGTTGTCTATACCAAAGCATAATACCAGCAAATTTGAAAGATCTCCAATTTATATAGGTATCAAGTTATTTAACAAACCTCCAGACAATATAAGAATTACGAACAAGAATTGTTTTCGTACAGCATTGTTGTGCGAGAAATGTTATTATGGTATCGACGAATATTTGTGTGACAGTTTCTATAGTCTTGGCACTCTTTCTTTCCATTTATTCATTTTGTACTTTCTCTGACCCTATGAGCGCTCGTTTATCCACCATTTTCCAGTTCCTGAACATTATTTGACAGCTGTCAAAGAAGTCATACATGACACATATCAGATATTTTTCAATTTCTTTATGAAAGAGTTCTATAAACACTCCTATCGTCTACGAGGCACGTCTGAAACCCACAAATGCGTAAATTATGCGCAAATGAGATCTTAATCGATGTGGAATAGACTAAACATCTTGTTTCAATGTTCCCTATCCTCCTTGATGCTCTTGTGTAACTCTTGAGGAATTGACTAAAAGCATTCTCCCGCTATGTTTATGTAATAACTACCCTAATATCAATTACTTTCACGTTTACCTTACCCAAGTTTATGGAACACAACTTCTCAAACTACTCCAGCATTTGAGTTGCACTGCAGTGAGAATCAACAATGTTGGAACTTGCCTAGAAGATGAGTGAGCAATCTAAAACCAACCACATACATATACTCCATTCACTTTTATAAAAAATTCTGACATGTTTCACCGCGTATATTTTGAAAATGTTAGGTTATAGTCTTTCTTCTGTCAGATATCTACACAGAGGTCGTAGTAATTACGTATTTATCGAAATATTTATTTATTTGGAAAAATAATGAATTTGAGAAAGTATTATGTGAATTCAATAATTTCAAAGACCTGGCGAATGTTGAAGAAACTTTTTTATCTGTTGATACTGGAAATATTTCAAGTATATAAAGAAAGTTGGAAAATTCAGTTATGCTATTTTTTTTACGGAAATCAAGAATCGAGTTTTGAAATTTCACTGAGAAATAATGGACAGAATAGTCCGTTACTTTGTGATAGTTCATTCGGGAAAAGAATAAAAGTACTATAATAACCTGACAGAAAAACTTCTAAACGAACAGATGGACCTATGGAATTACCCAATTTTCAAAATTCTCAGAAATAAGCCTACAGAGGACTATAAATACCTTTTCGCACAACTTGAAATATGTGAAAATATATGAATCTTGTGTGACAGTTAAACCTCAAAACTTCATTTACAAATTAAATAGAAAGTAACCTTGGCAACGTCTCTCAGAATTATTTGACTTTCACGAGTACCAACCTACGTCAGTTTTAATTCAAAGAACTTGAAAAATCTTAATTATGGCCACCGGCATACTTTATCAAAGTAAATGGAGTAGGTATATTTAAATGATAAAAAAGGATCAAACATAATTTTCTGTATGTTTGCACAAAGGTTTCTTGCTTTTCCAAACGTCCTTTCAAAGCGAGGCATATTCGCAACCAGGACTCATTTAAACTTTCAATTGGACTGTCTGATAAATCTGCACTTTTCCCTCAATCAACTTTTTATATTTCGCATTAATGATTGTTTGATGATATAGTAAATAATGGAAACCGTGCAAACACAACTCCACTTCAGGTTAATTATTAGAATTCATGAATATCGAAAAAGCATTCAACTGTTCGAACATGTTTGACAGACATCAAATTTAATTAGTTTGCAATATTTTCTACTCTGGTATCGAGTTGTTGAACCTGAAATGGTGGAAATAATAGAAGGGTACTTTCGAGCATCTGTTCTACAAGGATTTTGATGTATGTATTTATCGAATTTTGAGCCCATCAAGTTCTCGAACTCACTGATATCGAATCCAGGGATAAATTCATGTCTGTCCGTCCAACAGAACATTGAAAATTTCAGGGTAATTTAGGATATGGAATTTTTAAAAATGAACTCCTAGGATCAGTATCTTAGGAAATAAATGGCTTTTTGGGAAAATTTTATAAAAATTCCTCTCAAATTTTCGGAAATCCCTCATTTTTGGAGAACCTATCGTCCTAGCCCTATAATTCGCACATCATTGTATCGGCGAGGAAATTTCCTATCGATTAATAAAATAGTCGTGGGAAAACCGCCTTACATCGTTTTTTAGAGCTGTCGAAAGTTGGTCGCAGGGCAAGCACCTCCTAATTCTCTCAATTTTCTTTTCGAAAACTGCCAAATGCGAGTCTACCTATAAGCAATTTCGGTGCTCTTCCACCCTCCTGCACGCTTTAGTGCTAAAATATCTCCACCCGAATCCGCAACCATAGTGGCTCCAGTTCTGCGAAAAGAGTGGCCGGTGTATAACTCTGGGTCTTTTAAACCTAAATATTTCGCTATTTGCTTTGGGACACCACCAATAATGTGCTGGCCAGCATTAAGGGAAATGCACTTTCCATGTCGGTATGTCAAAAAAAATCTTAGGGTTTCTGTTCCAGGAGGCCGAAGATTTACATATTTTCTGTATAACATGCAGGGCTTGAAGCTGCAGCCATCATCGGTTATGGTGAATCTTCTTGTTGTTAAATTTTTTGTTTGCAGCAATGTCACAATAACGTATTTTCCCATATCTTCTACATCATTCATGTTTAAGGAGAGAATTTCGTCACATCGACAACATCCAAAAATCCCAAATATTGTTACAATTTTCGCCAGCAACCATTGGTCATCAGGAACATGTAAAAGAAATTGTTCAGCCTCTTCTTTACTTAATACCTTGGCCTTTTTTGGCGTATAACACTCATTTTTTCGTTTCAGAAACGCTATTACCTTTTGAAATCTGCAAATGACAACTAAACGTCATATTTTTCAATAATTTTTTTTAAGGAAAACAAACCTGCGAACAGGGGCATTTTCTTTCATTTCCAAGCAGCTTTTCAGCATAGACCATTTTGCCCATAAAGTATTAGGGCTGAATCTAGCTGATAGTTGATTCAAATAGACCAACAAAATATCTTCAGTTACCCCAATCACACTATTTTTGTTTTGCCACTTTTTGAAGTCGTCGTATTCTCGCTCGTACCTTGAAGCTGATTTTGCAGGTAATAAACTTGAAGCTACACTGCTGGCTGCCTCAATAATTTCTTTTGGTACATTAATTTTCGCTTTCGCCAAAACAAATGTAAAGAAAAATAAACAGACATGTTCATGGCAACGCTTCCATAGCTTACGACATTTGCGACAAATTATTGAGATTTTTTTGGAATTTATCTAACCTTTTTACAAATGAGAAACAAATAAAATATAAAACAATACACGCAAGGTAACGGGTTTTACTGGCTCAAGGAGGTAACTGACTCGCCTACGGCTCGTCAGTTATATCCTCCATTCGCTTTTCGAAAACTGGCAAATGCGAATCTACCTTAAAGCTGGACGAGAGCTATTTCCTTCGTCGATGTTTTTTCGAAATGTATTTCGTAATTTCTTTTCCCTGCATGCGAATATCACTGTAATAAAGATGGATTTTCAACTGAATCTATTTGAAATTTATCGATGCATATTGATATTGAAATCAAACAACATTTATTCGTCAGCAATAAATCCATTGTTATGGAGATGTCGGACCAACTTCAAAGTATTGTCACGGAATCTAACGCTGGGCGTAAGAATTTCACGGTTTTTTCATTCCATTATATCCTCATTACGAAACTTATAGATCGTCCTCAGAAACGAAAGGAATTTTTATTGATGGCTTAAACACTCTCGGAATTTGTCTCATTGGAAAACAAGTTGTGAAAGAACTAAACTAATGTCACTAGCTTTTGTGCGTTTGTTGGAATTCATAGCCAGTGGGGTCATGCAATCAGGGAGTGAATTCGCCCAATATGTATATATCAGAGCCGCCCAAGTCTTTGGGGGCTGGGGTAAATTTCCAAGCCTTCTACCCATGATGTCCCAAACATGATCTATGGGCGAAAGATCGGGGGATGTGGGCGGTCATGGCAAAATAGTCACATGGGTCGCTTCAAAAAAGTTTAAACTAACTCTGGCAACATGAGATCGACCATTATCTTGCTGAATTATTGGATTCTCGAGCCGATTAAGGTAAAGGAGAACATACGGCTTCACTTTTTCTTGAAGGTAACGCAGCGCTGTCATGTGACCTCGAATAAAGTCTAAAGGTGACCTACTTGCATGTGCAATGGCACCCCATACGATAACGCCCACTATCCGGTGTACATGACGGTCAACATCAAACTGAGGTTCACATCTTTCTCCCCGACGTCGTCTAACCCTTCTTCGGCCTTCATGTGCACCCAAGGAGATCGAGATTCTTCAGAAAAGACGTCCTGATGCCATTCCACATTCCAATGTTGACGTTCTCTGCACCACTGTAATCGTTACTGGCGATGTTCAACCGTCAGAGGTAGCACAAGGTGGGGTCGATAATGCTGCAGTCCAAAAGATATTATCAGGCGGTAAACCGTTTGGACAGTTACAGGATGGTCTTGTTCTCCTAACCACTCATCAATAAAATATCGAGTTGTCGCAAATCGGTCTCTAATGGCCAGAAGTCTTAGATGTCGGTCTTGAACTTTATTTGTGCCCCTTCGACGTCCGGTGCCTACTCTTGAATCAACTATCAGCTAGATTCAGCCCTAATATTTTATGGGCAAAATGGTCTATGCTGAAAAGCTGCTTGGAAATGAAAGAAAATGTCCCTGTTCGCAGGTTTGTTTTCCTTAAAAAATTTATTGGAAAATATGACGTTTAGTTGTCATTTGCAGATTTCAAAAGGTAATAGCGTTTCTGAAACGAAAAAATGAGCGTTATACGCCAAAAAAGGCCAAGGTATTAAGTAAAGAAGAGGCTGAACAATTCCTTGTACATGCTCCTGATGACCAGTGGTTGCTGGCGAAAATTGTAACAATATTTGGAATTTTTGGATGTTGTCGATGTGACGAAATTCTCTCCTTAAACATGAATGATGTAGAAGATATGGGATAATACGTTATTGTGACATTGCGGCAAACAAAAAATTTAACAACAAGAAGATTCACCATAACCGATGATGGCTGCAGCTTCAAGCCCTGCATGTTATACAGAAAATATGTAAATCTTCGGCCTCCTGGAACAGAAAGCCTAAGATTTTTTTTTGACATACCGACATGGAAAGTGCATTTCCCTTAATGCTGGCCAGCACACTATTGGTGGTGTCTCAAAGCAAATAGCGAAATATTTAGGTTTAAAAGACCCAGAGTTATACACCGGCCACTCTTTTCGCAGAACTGGAGCCACTATGGTTGCGGATTCGGGTGGAGATATTTTAGCACTAAAGCGTGCAGGAGGGTGGAAGAGCACCGAAATTGCGATGAGTTATGTCGATGATTCGGTCAACAAAAAAATCGGAATGTCTAGCAAATTATTTGGTAGTAAGGAGAGTACAAATGTTCTGCAGTCCTCGAGTTCAGCAGTTTCTGAGTCAACAGATGGTTCATCATCATCAGTATCAACTCTTTCATCATCAAAAATCTGTGTTACTGGAAATAGCAATTGTACCATGATTTTCAACATATATGACGATAAAACAAAATTTTCTAATGTAAATAATACTACTAACTTGTAAAAATTTTGCAAGTTAACTGTCAGTTTTACAAGTTAGTGACTTGAAAAAATAAACTTTCTTGATTATTATTGTGTTTTTGGAAACTGACGTTTACAAATGAGAAAAAAATGAAATTATTGTCAAGTACATCTCAGTTAAACCTAATCCCTTCAATTCTAGAACCTGGAACCGATAATAATATGTCTCAAAAACGTGAGTCATAATAAATTCTTCATTCAATATTTTTGTAGATGTCCAATTTGATTCCGTAATACCTATGTTTGTTTGTTTTGTTTTGTTTTCAATATCGAATAATAAACAATAGAATGTCAATCAAGGTTTGTATTTGTATTCTCCTTATCGGGTTTATCCCAATACACGCTTGCTGGACAATATCTTGTCTGAGCTCAATAGCTACGAACATTGTAGGTTGAATCTGAAAAGCAATATCGGCCTTACACACTTCGTACACAATATACATTGACAGGGGCAAAGAGTCTATTATATCGAAACAATATATTCCGGATTATTACCAGGGATTCTTTATGCCCATTGGGACACTGCAAATCCATGGAACTTTCCATATCCCAGAGAAATGGGTTCTGTTCTATATCCCGGTTCAATATCGGCTCGGAAACGTTACAATAATTTCGTGTTCGAATGCGGAATTCGATCTAATCATTGGAGAATTTTGCGTTGTAGGTGTCCAGTTTTCATTTACAGATGTGTGCGTGTGCATTAATAAACATTGGTTCTATTTACACAACTAAAAATATGGATCGATGTTGCTTATTGCATTTTGTTTTGTCCGAGTGAGTCAGACGATCGATTCGATTCTAAACAATTCAATAATTTTAGCGAAAGTGCATTCCGACGTGTGTGATGACCATTACCGCTGATTGAACTCTATACTTTATCTTCGACTTCTTCAGTCAAATTCGAATTAATCTGCATTTTGAAAATTGACAACAGTTGTTAAAAGCGATCTCTGTGGTCGAGAATCGAATCGATATCGAATCCTGTAGAAAACGTCAAAAATTCACGTTTTCCGAATGCAATTTTTGGATATTCAGACCCAAGAAAATGTAGAAATGGATAGCGAGAACGTTACCTTACTAAGTAGGTTTACAAATTGATCGCAGATTTTTGGTATTTAATCGATATTTGCAGGTGAGTTTTTCGTCGAAAATCCAAGATTAACGTATGTTTATTGTTTTAAGCACCAGTTAGGAGCGTGAGGACGATTTTCAAGACCAGGACGAATGTTTACATTTCGAGGTTGAAGGGGTATACGGGAATTTCTTTGAAAAAGCTGTTATTTGGACAGATATCTCAGTAGATGGATCGGATGGAGCCTCGAGAGGTCGATTAGGATGATATTTTTCAGGTTTTCCAAGAAATTTGGCGATATCTGAGCAGATTTGCAAAAGTTAGGTACCTCACTAATGAGGTGGAACTTAGACCTAATTCTCCTATAAGAAACGCCTTTCAAAGGTCGAGATGGTGAAAAATTTCTTCTTTAGATGTTGTTTGAACAAACGCAGCCGAGTTTTATATCCCAACATTGATTTTAAGAAAGTTATCAACAAAATAAAATTGACATTATTCTTGATTCTTGTAATTACCCATCAATTCATCTTATATCTTTGGGTTGATTTTTTTCAATGAATTCTTGATTATAATCAACAATTGATGTCGTCAAGTCTTGAACTTTCAGTTCAAGAGGATAATAAACATTAAATCTTCATAAGCATGCATATGAAAATTATGTGAAAGCAATGCAATTTTCTTCCATGGCGAAAAATAATATATTTCAACAGTGATCTCTTGTACTTTTCATGAAAATAACTAGAAAATGAATCCTTTCTATCAATTCATATGAACGTTAATTATTTTCGTCCATCACATCTTTTCCAATTCATTCATTTTCCGAATAAATTCACATTCTGAGAAATACGCTAAGAATGTAGAAAGGGCAACATAGTGTTGACTTGGAACATAAAAATATTTCGAAAAACGTCATAACTTCGATACAGAGTGGAATGTGTCAAATTTCCAAGGCCAGAGTTGTGATTTGATAATTGTGAATGGAGTATATGCAATCACCCGAATCCCGATACAGGAGAGTTGTTGTGATTCGATAAACGATTTATGATTAAATGTCAAACCAGACCTACTGAATTGAATGTCAACATAATTTCACGATTTTCAGCTCCCAAAACATAAATATCCTCATAGGCAGTAAAAAAACCCTGATAAATTTACATACGGGTCAACCACTCTATTTACTTTATTACAGTTACTGGTTTGAATGAATTTCAACATCAAACAAGCCGAGAAATTGTGTTATAAGTTGAAAATTCACATAAAAACAAAATAATTGTTTTTTGCCGATGAATGTTGGTCTCAAAATTGCTCAGTGACAGCGACAATATGAAGTTAGGACTGAACGAGAATAAATTCGCTATCACAAAAACGCCTATATCTCTTGAACCATCAATTGAGAAAAAAAATCAACATTTGATCATAGTTAGCTTTGTTATTAACGTCAGAAACATGTGGAACATTTACTTCATAGATATTCCAATTCTCTGTCGCAAAATGTCAAGCGAAGTGAAAACACGAGAATTTATAGTGAAACTTTTTCAAAATAATCAAAGATGGAGCTTCAAAAGAATCGCAAAAGAGGCTCGCGTTAGTCCGGAAACGGTATCAAAAGAGTTGTTAAGCGCTTCAACGAAGATCTTACAATTAACAGCAAGAAAGGAACCGGGAGGAAAAAGGGGTTTCATAGCCCAAAAAAAGTGAAGAAACCAACGGCCTTTTTCAGAAGAATTCTAACCTTTCAGGACGGAAAGTGGCCCAAATAGTGGGTTGTTCGCAGTCAACCGTTCAGAAAATCAAGTCGAGTTGTGGGCTTAGAACATACAAGGTGCAGAAAGTGCCAGACAGGAACGCTGTGGAGAATCAAGAAGCGAAAACAAGAGCAAAGAAATTAAAAAAAGATTTCTTGAAAAATTTTTCCTGTTGCGTGATGGACGACGAAACCTATGTCTTGGCTGATTTCTCGCAACTTCTTGGTCAGGAATTTATACTGCAGATTCTCGCGGAAATGTTAACGAACAATTTCGCGTGAAGAAACACGCAAAGTTTCCTAAAAAATTCCTGGTTTGGCAAGCAATTTGCACTTGTGGGAAAAGGAGCAAATTTTTCGTTGGCCAAGGCTCTGTTGACTCGAAGATATACATCGAGGAGTGCTTGAAGAAGCGACTTTTACCATTTTTACGCGAGCACGATGTGTCAACAATCTTTTGGCCAGATTTAGCTTCATGCCACTACAGCAAGGCCACCAAGGAATGGCACGAAGCTAATGAGGTGGTTTTTGTCCCCAAAAAGGCCAATCCACCAAATTGCCCAGAACTCAGACCAATCGGAAGATATTGGGCCCTGGTAAAAAGAGAATTGAAGAAGACTAAGAAATCAACGCAAACATTAGCGGAATTCAAGCAAAAGTGGAAGACAGCATCCCAGAAAGTGACTGAGAACACTATAAGAAGCATGATGGGAAGAATTCCAGAAAAAATCCATGAATTTTGTAAAAAATAGTTTTGGTTTTTTTATTGTAAGAACAGTTTTCATTAGAATTAGAAGATGATTCGAAGATGAGTTTGATTTTCGAAATCGGTCCAGTGGTTCAAAAGATATAAGCGTTTTTGTGATAGCGAATTTATTCTCGTTCAGTCCGTAACTTCCCTAAGGTTCAAAACTGGTACCGCACAAGGGACAATAATTTGGGTGCGAAAGCCAATCGAAACGGTAGCAATGGTCCAAGGTTTCGAAAATCACGTTTGCAAGTCAAAGTAAAGAATCCTTAGGACAAGAAACTAGCAGGAGTAAGGAACAATACTCGTTGAAACCTTCACAGATATGGATTTCAATAGATCTGTGGAACTGGAAAGCGAGCTGTAGAGTGCGTGGTGATAACAAGCTCTGTTAGGAGGCACAATAGGCCTTAAGGTCACAGTGAACTGTAACCCCTTTTTGATTCCATATACCCCGTGAACTAATTGAAATTATTCGATTGGGTAATCACAGTGCGGCAATAAACCACTTAACCAAATATAAATTGTATAAACCTTACTGATGGTGTATAACGTAAATCAATGTAACAAGTGAAACGCATTAGTTCGACAGACAATCGGCTCATCCCCCTCTATGCTCCGCGTCTTCTCCAATCGACCGAATACAGAATGTTCCAATAATTCAGTACCAAAGAGAACTGAAAATCTCAAATTTCAGTGTTTTTTTCGAAATTTTCTGTGGATTTCTGTGCATCATTATTGAAAAAACACTACCAAACGATATTTCCAATCTTCCACATCTTCTGTTTGTTCAAAGTTATTTACCGTCGTCTTAAACCCAGCAGTTTTTCCTGGTCGTTCATAAAGTTCCAAGTCTATATTCGCAAAATCCATGGTCATAATGCATTCGCCTTGTTTTGCAGCTCATAAAATCGAGAAGATGCAAAATTTATGGTGAAAATTGTTTACGATGTAATACCGTACACCCTTTAGGCCATAAACGGAAAAATTACGTAGCTAAGATATTATATTAGTTATAACACACTAAAGCTTTTACTACATAGCAAATGCTTCGCGATACATTCAAGCCGAAACATTTCGAGAATAAAACATTGAACGACTGCATTCAGGTATTTCATTTTCGAGTCCGAAGTCTCAATATCCACTGCTCGCCAAAAGTTGAGGGTATTTGTGTTTCCGAATTTTTTTTCAGTCATACGAATGCGCTGTTGCCAAAAATGCGATATTTTCAGAAATACAGGGAAATCGCGAGAAAATGGAGTGGAAATTGCCAGAAAGATTAAATTTTTTGTGTGTTTTTCACTTTATTTGAATATCGATAATTACTCGACAATCATTTATGATCATCGTGATGATATTCGACCACTATTTGCAAAATTAATATGAAGTTAGCAAAGCCACCTAGTAGAAAAAAAACGAAGGTCGCGACAAATTTTGATCTTTCACGACAAATTCAAGATAGGTATTCGACAATTAATGCAATCCAAAAAGGGTTAATAACGAATGCGCTGTTGCCATAAATGGGATAAATTCAGAACATCTCGCTTCTGTTTGTGACATATCTGAATTTCCTACCCTGCAATAAAATAGAATGCACCGTTGCCAGACTCCATGGCTTCCAACTTTGCAACGTCTATTGTCGAAACGTGGAACTACGTTGAATGAACTTATTTGATATTATTTTATAATTCTATGAATGATGAATATTAGTACGACTTCAAGCAATACTTTAGGCAATTCGCATCTTTATAAATAGGAGATTTTAATCATATCGAAGATCCACCATGAAGTAAACTTGCCCTTCTGTGACCATCGAAGAAATACGATTCTGTGGAAGAATAACTAACCTCCGAAACGACAACGAATGGAAGGGCTCTCTTTTACTTCACTTTCACTCGGCTGCGGTCTGTTTTCACTTTGATATTCTGGTTCACAATAGTGTTCCTCTGAAATGGAGTTCCTCTTCTAGGAATCCGCCATTTTAGTATATTTTGAAGACGCTTCCTTGTTATCTGGTATGTACTCTGTTTCATTTTCACAGGATCTAATCTCATGTAAGCTTATTGTATCTTATTATTGCATTTCTATTGAATATTGTGGAACTCTGTTCTGCTACCAACCCATTTGGAATATTCTCATACTGTTCGTAAGGCCTACTGCACATTTAACTATTCACTCGACATTATGGTATACGCATTGGAGTTGTTGCTTTTAGTATAATATTTCACGTACAGGGGAAACATGGTTTGGAGGTCTAAGGTAAACTATTTGTATCGCCTGTGCCTAAGGAAAACATCCTCCCTAGCATCGTGGAGGAGACTTGCCTCTGAGAGTTCTTTAGACGAACGTCCTCAGTAAAACAAGCCTTGGTCATTGGCCTTGATGAGCCGGGCAAGTATCCTAGGCCGGATTGCTTCGTCCCGGGTCCACCGTTCATCAGTCAACAGGAAATCTAAAGAGTTTATTGTCCACTTCCAAACCAACGCGAATAAAATCACACACACACACACTTGGAAGGAAGGATTCTTACACATGGAACTTTAAAAGCTCTGCGCAACAATAAAGTGACACACTCTATATGCCTATAACCTTTGGATGTATTGGATTCTGCTTTTTATCAAAATTGTGCCAGTAATAACCTTACCGGAGTATAGGAAGCTCCATATTGTACATATCACCAGTGCTCGTCTTGTTAATAATTGTTCTATGGATTGTAAACATATCATCTGTAATGCTAGAAGGTTTTTTGCTTTGAGTTTCAATTGATTCTCGTTCGTTTTTCCTTCATATAGCTGTGGTTCTTCGAACTATGGCGCTGGACGAATAAAGGCTCTCTTGTTCCATCTTTATGTCCAATCTAGTGTATTATTTATCTATTTTACCTCAGTATTTCCCATCCTATATTTCACTAATCTGAGTTATTACGAATCTGAATTACTACGACATAACATAGAGTTCTACCAATCTAGACGATCACATCACAAGCCCCCCCTTTAACGTAAATCTACCCTCAGCTCTTCAGAGCAGGGTTGCCCCTTTTCTCTTTTTCATAATGTTCCTAGGATTTACAAACCTGGAATGTTACATGTTTCAGGAGGCATGGTGTTTGATTTATTATCTCATCATTCTGACAGGATCAAGCGACTCAAGTGTGTTTTAAAACGATGCATGTGTCGCTGTTTTCTTTGCGTGCATAGCATTCTGAACCTATTTTCTTAATCGGAAATTACCTTCCGATGTCAACGGAGCGACGAAAATCGAAAAATAGGCAGCTAATGGCGTTGGTTAGACGGAAATCATACGAAAAGGTAACTTAATTAGCGAGAGATCACGCGAGGTCTTGATGGAAACGCCCCTGGTAATTACCACAGATTCTCCCCTAACATGAAGGCACGATCGGTCCAATTTTATGTGGAAACGATTCGAGGTCGAGTAATTGGCTTTATGACCGTTTTATGTCCATAATCGAAGTCACTTCCAGGATTGCGGATCCGCGAAATGTCTTCGCAAGATCCATTGTCGAGTGGAAATAGTATACTGAGGGTCCTAAAAACTCGAACGAAATCAGTTGGGGGTAACAATATTAATCAGAGCTTTGGGGAACTTTAGTAATTGTACCTTGTTACTTGTTTGGTATAATGTAGTACTCGACCTACTGATCGAAAGTGTCCCTGGCCCCAACTCAATCCTATGACTAGTTTTTGAGATACAGGGCGTTGAAGTTGAGAATTACCCACTTTTACTACGCTCGTATATCGGAACAGAATCGAATGAACTTCAATTTTTCTCAAGAAACATTTCATTCCATCCCCAGGGAGCAACCGTATAGAGGAATATGACCGAAAAATGTTACGAATACAGGGTTATCCATAATTGAATGCATGCCCGATTTTGAAATTATAAAATATGTCAGTTTCAGAGCGATAACGTTCGCAAAACGAACTATTACACTAGATATGTTGTTGTTACATCGAAAAAGTCTGAAATACCCAGAATTCATACTGGGTGATCCATTATTATAGAAACTATTCTCAAGGAGGGTTAAATGGACACCCTGTATTTATGGGTCGATTCAAGGTGTTTGTTTAATTTTTTTAGAACATATTATCATGGACTTCAAAGAATACAGGGTGTTTCAGTCATGAAATAAACTGCGAACCTCACGAAAATACCCAAAAACCACAATTTTTTCATCAACCTCTATTCCAAGATTAACTCCGTTGAGGTGGGAATTTTCTTTCACCACTGTACTTGATATAAAAACATCAATAAGACTGAGAGTTTTCATTCACTTCCTATGACCAGATTTTTTCTATGTAATATGAAAATTATTCATTTATATGAATGGATTTTATCGTCTGTGTGAATAATTATGGAAAGATTTAGCGGCATGCAGACAAATTTTGTGAAATTCCGGAAAAGGTCACACACCGAGCAGGAATCGAACCTGCGTCTTCCACTTGCCGGGCGGATGCTCTACCGCTAAGCTACCAGTGTGTGTGATACCTTTTCCGGAATTCAGTATCATACGGTTCACCTCGTATGTAGTGAGAGGGGGTACCTAGGTGGGGAGCACTGATTCTTCGTCATCATTAGCCAGAGGACTCCATTTATCCTTCACTTTTACGTCATCGAATTTTTTCGATTTCAGTTTTAGGTCAGATGTTGGATTCCGACCAATGATGAAATACTTAAGCCGAGAATTAATATATGAATGGATTTTATCGTCTGTGTGAATAATTATGGAAAGATTTAGCGGCATGCAGACAAATTTTGTGAAATTCCGGAAAAGGTCACACACCGAGCAGGAATCGAACCTGCGTCTTCCACTTGCCGGGCGGATGCTCTACCGCTAAGCTACCAGTGTGTGTGATACCTTTTCCGGAATTCAGTATCATACGGTTCACCTCGTATGTAGTGAGAGGGGGTACCTAGGTGGGGAGCACTGATTCTTCGTCATCATTAGCCAGAGGACTCCATTTATCCTTCACTTTTACGTCATCGAATTTTTTCGATTTCAGTTTTAGGTCAGATGTTGGATTCCGACCAATGATGAAATACTTAAGCCGAGAATTCACACAGACGATAAAATCCATTCATATATTAATTCTCGGCTTAAGTATTTCATCATTGGTCGGAATCCAACATCTGACCTAAAACTGAAATCGAAAAAATTCGATGACGTAAAAGTGAAGGATAAATGGAGTCCTCTGGCTAATGATGACGAAGAATCAGTGCTCCCCACCTAGGTACCCCCTCTCACTACATACGAGGTGAACCGTATGATACTGAATTCCGGAAAAGGTATCACACACACTGGTAGCTTAGCGGTAGAGCATCCGCCCGGCAAGTGGAAGACGCAGGTTCGATTCCTGCTCGGTGTGTGACCTTTTCCGGAATTTCACAAAATTTGTCTGCATGCCGCTAAATCTTTCCATTATTCATTTATGTTATTCTTTTCTTATTCCAGCATACAAAAAATCTGGTCATAGGACGTGGATGAAAACTCTCAGCAGTATTGATGTTTTCATATCAAGTTCAGTGGTGAAAGAAAATTCCCACCTCAACGGAGTTAATCTTGAAATAGAGGGTGATGAAAAAAAAAGGGGTTTTTGGGTATTTTCGTGAAGTTCACAGTTTATTTCATGACTGAATCACCTTGTATTCTTTAGAGTCCATGGTGATATGTTCTGAAAAAATCAAACAAACATCTTAAATCAACCCAAAAATACAGGGTGTCCACTGAACCCTCATATTGTGAATAGTTTCTATAATAATGAATCACTCAGTATGAATTCTGAGTATTTCAGGTTTTTTCGATGTAACAACATATCTAGTGAAATAGTTCATTTTTCAAACGTTCTCGCTCTGGAACTGACATATTTTATACTTTCAAAATCGGACATACATTCAATTATGGATAACTCTGTATTCGTAACGATTTTCGGTCATATTCCTCTATATAGTTGCTCCCTGGGGATGAAATTAAATTATTCTTGAGAAAAATTGAAGTTCATTCGATTCTGTTCCGAGATACGCGCGTAGTAAAAGTGGATGATTCTCAACTTCAACGCCCTGTATCTCAAAAACTAGTCATAGGATTGAGTTGGGGCCATGGACACTTTTGATCAGTAGGTCGAGTACTACATTATATAAAAATTTTAGAACATTTGACGGAACGCCATTTCCCATAAGGAAAGTGCGGGGTCCTTTCAAAGATGGGTTATGTTGCTCTGCTGATGGTAATAATGTGGTCGAAACCACATTCTCTTTGGCACTTTTGGCAATAACGGAAATCTTGTTGTTCTCCCCGAATTCCAATAATCCAATAGAAAGTGGCATTCTTAGACATCATACAGTATCAGCGAATGTGGATACTTTTTCTTCCCGCATTTCTCATCCCGATATCAATTTCCTCTCCTGTACAAGCCCTTTATACGTCTCATTGCGAAAGTTCGCCAAACTTACAGTCGTACATTACCCGCAAAAGAAGCAGTTTATAATTTTTTTCGCAACTTCTTCTGTATCCCCGCTGTGACGTCCTCGTAAAAACGACGCTTCAGTGGGAGCCAGTGGTTGAGAAACTTTTATATTGTCGCTCTCTGGAACGTTTCTATCTACGAAAGTGTCCTTTTTAACCGTTTCTTATTTCTCAACATAAAAGAGTATTAGATTCCGTGCAAGAAATTGGTTAGGTCGGATATCCTAATTCTTTAAGTGTGCCATAAAAGGGATGATTTATGATATTGAATTGCGCATTTGCCTATTTCGTTTCGCAGCACGAAAATAGGAATTCTGAGGTTGTTTATGTGCTCCCCATAGAAAATGTCGCGAAAAACATCGACAGTGCAAAGAAGGAATGTTTTTCTGATAAATTGAAATAGACTTTTTTTCAGGGAAATAAACTGCTCCACATGAGTTAGGGATATTGACTTAAATTGCAAAAAAATATAGTTAAAATGAGATTTTTGTGATTAAAATTCATATTGATATGATTCCAAGTTGCAAATTAATTTTAGCCTGTAGGTCTGCAGCGTATACAGGGTGGTTAAGAAAATCGAGTTAAATAACGAAATTTTATTCCCACAGAATACAAGCATTTTAATAACAGCTTGACATCTTCTTTGCATACTACACATGAGGTTGTTGAACATTTCTTGAGGAATTTGGTTCCATAAACGGGGCAGAAACTCTCTCAGATCATTTAAAAATTCTGGGGTAGGTTGATGATTATCTAATCTTCTTTGGAGCATATCCCATGCATGTTCTGTGCAATTCAAATCTGGTGAGTGCGGAGGTATTGGTAAATGTGGAATACCAAGCTCCTCGCGCGCATTCTCAACTATGGCTGCACGGTGCGGTCTAACGCTATCCTCTAGAAATTGGAAAGTTTCACCAATAGCAGCGTGAAAATTTGGCACAACATTGTCAATGACATGCTCCCTATAGTGTAAGGCGGTCATATTCCCAGGACAAATGTGTAGATCTGTGCGCCCGTTGAAACATATCCCGGCCCATACCATAACACTACCCCCTCGGAATGGATGGACTTCTTGGACATAGCGACGATTACGGGGTATGCGTGGGATTGTCCATACCCTTATTCTTCGAGAATCTAAAAATCGTTCATATCTGGATTCATCAGTGAAAAGGACACTACGCCATTGATCGTTCCAATTGATATGTTGCCTTGCCCATTCCAGTCTTTGACGCTTATGGTCACGTGTTAATGGAACTCCTCTTAATGGACGTCTAGAACCTAGATTCACCTCTCTCAAACGTCGTCTGATGGTTTCGATGGAAACTTGGACCCCATCTGCATTTTGAAGAGTATTCCGTAGCATTCTACACGTAGATGTAGGGTTTCTTCTCGCCGAAATGGTGATGAAACGATCCTGAGCAGGTGTTGTTTTTCGTCGCCCACCAAGCCTTGGTCTTTCCAACACGGAACCTGTCTCCCTGATTCTATTCTAAAGTCGAGATATCACACTTTGGCTGACTTGGAGCCTTTCCGCTACAACAACCTGCGTTAGGCCACCCTGTAACATTCCGATAGCCCTATTAGCCTCAGCATTTGTTAATTTACGTCTTGGCATTTTCAGAAAACTCGTTTCAAATCGAAGCCGTTGATAAACTGACTTAATTTCAAAATAAGAACATTCATGAAGCATATGCAAAGAACCAAAGTTCAGAAAAAAGGCTACCAGATTGACGAAATGTCTCATACTGATTTTCATTGAATCGATTCAAGTTGTTATTGAGTTTTAAATGATTTTTTTCGAAAATTACATACTTTTAAAAACGATTGAATACGATATCCCTTACTCTTGTGGAGCAGTATATTTGCTGAAAACATATTTCTCTATATATATGTGCATTGAGTCTCATATTCTTCAGTCTGGTGCAAAAAAAGCGTTTGTTTGAGTAGATTTGTGACAGCTGGCATATTCGTCTTCAGTAATTTTTTCCCTGATTTTGACCTGTGAATTGGATTATTTCAAAACTGTGTACTGTTGATCGGAATTGTTCAAAGTATCACTGTGCAAAATGAACTTTCTATACACGAGGAACCTCACCCATATTTATACGGGAAACTACTGAACGTATTTTCATGAAATTCAGCATTTCACGATGCTGATGAAATCTAAAATATTTTCAAGGCATGAGCACCTCCGGTTTTTCCGGAAATGACGTCAACTTCCGTTTTTCAAATTAGAACACCATTTTTTTATTGCAGAAATAGATTCCTTAGAAAATTTCAAGTTATTTTGATGTAACATTTTTCAGTTTTGGTTGGAAAATTCTCTCTGAGCGGGAAAATTCGAAAAAAAAAATCGAAAATAGAGCTCCGCTGAAACAAGAATAACTTCGAGGTTTTTGGATGGAAAATTTTCATTTTTGGGATTTTTCAAGATGTAAGATTGATGTATCCACTTTAAAAATCGAAATCGCGATTGATGATACAGGGGGTGAAAAAATCGCTTTCAAAGTTAGGGATGACAAAATCGTGAAAAATCTATTTTTTCAAATTAGAACCCCATTTTTTTATGGCAGATATTGAATCTACTTTAAAAAATAATGTGAGTGTATGCATCACACCCTTGCCCTAAAATGGATATTTTCTGAGTTATTCACAAAAAACTGTTTTTCGTCTTGAATTTTCAGCTATTTCTTTTCCCTTCACGCCAAAAAGATGAAATTTTCAGGAACTGTTACTTAAACCATGTTTTAGATTTTACTACCCTAATATGCAAGAGAAAAAAGTTACAGGTTGTTCCTAAACAGATGGCGAATTTGGATTCGAATTTGTATCGGAAACCTCTTTATTTCAACTAATCGGCCATCGGTTTTCTCTCCAGTGATAAATAAATAATTCCTTATGAACCATATGCAAAAACTTACCATGTTCTACATTCTTTTTCTTTAATGATAGATATCATTTATTACATCTGCCAAATTCCTCTTTATTCAGTAGCATTTTGTGTTTACTATTAATTTGGTGATAATTCGTATCAAGTTATAAAATCGATCACTATGCCTAATTTTACCAATGAAGATTATTTAAATCTCATTCTACTTCATGGAGAATGTAATAAAGTTGTAGATAGAACGATTCGACTGTTCATTGAGAGGTTTCCTGACCGACCCAGACAACGAGAGATACCATTAACAGAACCATGACAAACTTGAGAAATGTCGGATCTTTCGTTAAGAAAACTAACAGCATGGTTCAAATAACAGTTCCTGAAAATTTCATCTTTTTGGCGTGAAGGGAAAAGAAATAGCTGAAAATTCAAGACGAAAAACAGTTTTTTGTGAATAACTCAGAAAATATCCATTTTAGGGCAAGGGTGTGATGCATACACTCACATTATTTTTTAACGTAGATTCAATATCTGACATAAAAAAATGGGGTTCTAATTTGAAAAAATTGATTTTTCACGATTTTGTCATCCCTAACTTTGAAAGCGATTTTTTCACCTCCTGTATCATGAATCGCGATTTCGATTTTTAAAGTGGAGACATCAATCTTACATCTTGAAAAATCCCAAAAATGAAACTTTTCTATCCAAAAACCTCGAAGTTATTCTTGTTTCAGCGGAGCTCTATTTTCGATTTTTTTTCGAATTTTCCCGCTCAGAGAGAATTTTCCAACCAAAACTGAAAAATGTTACATCAAAATAACTTGAAATTTTCTAAGGAATCTATTTCTGCAATAAAAAAATGGTGTTCTAATTTGAAAAACGGAAGTTGACGTCATTTCCGGAAAAACCGGAGGTGCTCATGCCTTGAAAATATTTTAGATTTCATCAGCATCGTGAAATACTCATGAGTGCTGAATTTCATGAAAATACGTTCAGTAGTTTCCCGTATAAATAAGGGTGAGGTTCCTCGTGAAAGACCCTGTATAATACGTGATCTAGAATTGTACTCCTATTTTGTCTTAGTTTCTCCACCAGAGGAGTCAACACATCAACCAACAGACGAAGAATGACGTGACATATTCACATTTTCCAAATTCTTCAATTTGTGGATGTTTGCCAGGATGCCGGCGGGAATATTCCGAATGTCATCGGAATTGGAAATTTGAAATTGATTTGTCTCATTCCGTCCGCATCGAAAGGAATATCGGAAATAAAGTCCCGATCCCATTTCGAAATAAATAGATTATTTCCGATTAGTCGAACACGTGTGACAAAGGTTTTCACGGCTTTCGATTCGTGCTGATGAAGTAATAAACAGCACCACGGAATAGAGACCGAAGAGAAAATGATTAAAAAGTGCGTTTCTGGCATACGTGGACAAAAAACTGTATAAAAACTTGCTTCACGATGATATAGAAGACTTTTCTGAAGGGTTTTCCAATAATTCAAGCGAGCTCTCTTGGAGAGAAGAAATGGACTTTTGTACCAATTCTTATCGCCTCGAGAATTAAAGAAAAAATGGGTGTTTGATGGAAAATAAATACCACAAAGCAAATACTGAAGGAATGGTACTTACGGTTCTTCAGACTGAAAGTTACGCCGTATCTGGTTCTGCTTTAGTCTCGTGTGGTGTTGTGAAGGGTAAAAGTTCTTATCACAGAATTCACTTTGGCGAACTGAAGGCCGACGACGTGGAAAGTATTTGTTAAGGGCTTCGAGCTAAGCCGTGTAAAACAATGCGACTGAAGGCAGCTAGTTCTTGTCGAACTGAGCAGGTATATGCTTGTGGGATTTTTGAAATAGCCATAGAATCGCACAGAGCACAGAAAATCTCGGTCTTATTCTTAACCGAGTAAGCCCATCCTATATATAAACTTTGTGGTATATAAAATAAAAAGTATGAATTTTGAACACAATTAGAGGTGTTATTTTGACATTCAAAGGAAAATACCATTTTTTTAGCTGAATGATCGGATGCTTATTTCATTATTTTCACCAATTTCTGTATTGCGGTTCGACAAGGTGCTTCAGGACGACCCAAAAATGTTCGAGTTTTACGAACTGTCTATTCCGAATTTTCATCATTTTCATAGTGAATTTTAATAAGTTCAATGCGTTGTTCAAGCGTGTATCGTTCCATTTTTAATGGCTTAGTTTCTTCTTGTCAAATGTCAAAGAATTACGGCTTCTAAAGTGACATCTACCGAAATAGGGCGCTATTCAGAATAACACCTCTCTTTGGAAAACCCTCTATATTATTCAACATAGTTCGAAAAGAAGATAGAAGCTCCTAACCAAAGTTCGGTCCACGGAGATGGCCGCAACAGTTTTGTGAATACTCAACGAATGCTGGTCCGAAACTATGAACGTGTTGCGTTCCCCTGGCAGAGAATGCTCTGATTGAATTCAGATTTAAATGCGGTCGTTTCAACTCGTCCGAAGAACGTGCCTTGAAATTTGATTCTCCATCAATTTATTATTCACGATTGAGGTCTCGCCGAGATTGGATTATATTTGGGATGGACTCACCCCTCTGGATGCATTAGTGGTTTTTCTTAACACAATGCGAATTCAATGGGTTTTTTCTGAAGACAAATATCCATAAAATGTACGAGGATGTATTGATATCTAGTTAGCCTAGACCAGTTCCATGCATAAACAAAATATTGCGATACCATATCAATGAACAATAACTTATTAGAAGTGTCAGTGTAGAGTTCGACGTCAAAAAGGTAAACCAGAGTTACGCAATAAATTAAAAAAAAATGTCCACTGAAATTTTAAAAATCGAAAAATTGGAGTATCGAGCCATCACCAAGTACCTGTATTTAAAAGGGTTAAGAGGTCAGCAGATTTACGAAAATATGCTTAATACCCTTGGTGATCAATGTCCTTCGTATGCGACCGTGAAAAATTGGACTGCAAGCTTCGAAAGAGGTGAATTTTCCATTGAAGATGATGACCGATCGGGAAGGCCAGTTTCTGTGTCAGTCCCCGAAAATATCGATGCAGTTCATGACAGCACTGAAGATTTCATACGAACGCGTTCATCATATAGTTCACGTCAATTTGGACATGAGGAAAATTTCTGCAAAATGGATCCCCAAATGTTTGAATGTTGACCCAAAGCGTGCAAAGGTAGAAGCATCGCGTTCGATCTGTGCTCGATTTGAAAACGATGTAGACTTCTTAAACCGAATTGTTACTATGGATGAGACAACAATCGATGGAATGGCGACACTCTGGTTCTCCAAGACCTAAGAAGTTTCGTGTCCAAAAATCTGCTGGAAAAGTTCTTGCTTCAGTTTTTTGGGATTGCCAATGCCATGGAGTAATCATGATTGATTTTTTGGATAAGGGTAGAACAATAACTGGAGATTACTATTCGATATTACTGACCACTCTACGGGAAAAAAATAAAGAGAAAAGACGTGGAAAGCCATCCAAAGGTATTTTGTTTTTGCAGGACAACGCCCCAGTACACAAATTTCATGTTGCCTTGCAAAAAATCGTGATTTAGGGTTAGAATTACTAGAACACCCCCCTTATTCACCAGATTTGGCTCCGTCCGACTATCATCTCTTTCCTCAACTGAAAAAAATTTTGAAAGGTCGTAAATTTTTTTTCAACGCGGAGGTAATAAAAGCTGTGGAGGACTGGTTTGCAGAGCAAGAAGAAACATTTTTTTGAAAGGTAGAGACGTTGCAGTTTCGCTGTAATAAATGTATTCAATTAAAAGGAGAATATGTTGAGTAATAAAATATTTTAACATTGAAATTTTGTTTGGTTCTATGGTAGGCTAAGAATTTTTCAATATATCTTCCTAAGTAGTTGGCGCACGGTTCTCCTTCATAATACCGCCCCTCAGTCTGGGTTCTCCTCTCTTGTTTCGTAGCCGAAAGGGTTCATAGATTATGAATTGGTTTATTACGAATTGATGAAATGTTTAGGTTGCTTCGTAAACATCGATGATTTGTCTTAAGAGCTTTTTGAATATTCATTATTAATTGGCTTAATATTACCCTGTATTCAGCAGGGAATAGTAGAGGTTAATCGGATTATATCATCAATAAATTATCAGTTGTAGTCCCGTTTTTGTGTTGCACGAATTTCATGAATACAATTCTGAATCCTGCGAGATTCAACAACTTGAAGCTTTATTCAGCGATGATTTATCATGGTTTCGTTTATTTAGAATTATTTAGAATACAAAATATAATTGGAATTATTAGTACCGTTCACTCTCGTAGCGTTGTAAAGATCCAGTAATGATAAAAACTGGTTTATTTTATTGAATTTATTTACTAAAGCCCGCAACGGACGACGAGCGATAATATAATATACAGGGTGGCCATTTGAAAACGAAACAGACGAGATTACAGACGAAATAAATATTTTCGATAGGAATGCTCGGACAGGTCGATTTCTGTTTCGAGGGGGACAACTTAAGATGTAGGTTACGGACGCATAGCGCTTCAACCCTTGCTGCTACAACCCCCACCCCCAATTTTTGAATAGGGAAGATGAGGTGAGTGATACCTCATTTGAAAGGTATTTTTATTCTGATTTCAGCACAGTAATTGTTTTTTCATTTCATGCATTAGTTCTCGAAATATTCTTAACTAAGTATTTGAAAATGAAGTGGTGTTTTCATGGCAATTGTAGTGTTTTTTTGTGAAAAATCGACATCTGTTCGTAATAAATAAAAAATTATCGATTCTCATTTTTTTGAAAAAGATATGAATTCAATAATCAACAAAATGAAAACATTATTGAAGCCAACTGAGAAAACACTTCATAATTAAGTCGGAAATCGTTTCACGAATTGGGACTGGAATATTTCTGTGGCATCATTAATGATTTGATTTTCTTACCTGGTAATCTGATTAGAGATATGTACGTATTTGGACTTTTTGGAGATTTCTATCGATCAAGTGTTACCGCATGTTATTGGAAATACTGCAAATTATATCGAAGATAATTTAGATTGAGTTTCAGCAAGATTGAGCTCCTTCGCAATACGCTTTGTTTGTTCGACATCTTGATTAAAGATTTCTATGTCAGTGGATTGGAGGAAGGAAGCCACAGTCATGGTTGTTTTGAAGCTCAAAATGTCGATTTTTCACAAAAAAACACTACAAACTACAAGTGCCATGAAAACACCACTTCATTTTCGAATACTTAGTTAAGAATATTTCGAGAACTAATGCATAAAATGAAAAAACAATTACTGTGCTGAAATCAGTACAAAAATACATTTCAAATGAGGTATCACTCACCCCATCTTCCCTATTCAAAAATTGGGGGTGAGGGTTGTAGTAGCAAGGGTTGAAGCGCTATGCGTCCGTAACCTACATCTTAAGTTGTCCCCCTCGAAACAGAAATCGACCTGTCCGAGCATTTCTATCGAAAAAATTTATTTCGTCTGTAATCTCGTCTGTTTCGTTTTCAAATGGCCACCCTGTATATTATATTATCGCTCGTCGTCCGTTGCGGGCTTTAGTGTATTAACGACAGCTTAAAATGTTCTGAATTCTCATCAGCGCATTCAGTTGCCTATTTTAAACGAGAATACGTCTACTTATTCTACAGTGGCGCCGCGAGCAGGAATCCCACTTGAACATTCCAAACGCGTCACACCGAGCTGATAGTTTCGCGAATCGACCATCAATTGCACTTTCCAATACGCCAATTGGCAATTCCGGCCCTTTTTGCGGCTTCCTGGCAAAATGACCGGATGATAAAACACGAGCTGTTGGCCGATCGGTAAAATTCCACCACATCATATCCGCAGCTTCGAAACGACGGGCGTTATGTGGACGAAAACCCTGCGGGCAGTAAATATGGAGAATTTCACTCGTTGATAGATTTGAGGGTTTTCGTTGATCCGCGAATTTACTCTGAAGCAGCGTTTGATTTTCTGAGTTGAGTAGGTTGAAGATTATGAGAAAGGAATACATACGAGGATATATTGAAAAATTCTTAGCCTACTATAGAACCAAACAAAATTTCAATGCCAAAATATTTTATTACTCAACATATTCTCCTCTTAATTGAATACATTTATTACAAAGAACCTGCAACGTCTCTCTAGACCTCTCAAAAAAAATTTTTCTTCTTGCTCTGCAAACCAGTGCTCCACAGCTTTTATTAACTTCTCGTTGAAAGAAAATTTACGACCTTTTAAACTTTTTTTCAGTTGAGGAAAGAGATGATAGTCGGACGGAGCCAAATCTGGTGAATGAGGGGGGTGTTCTAGTAATTCTAAACCTAAATCATGAATTTTTTGCATGGCAACATGAGATTTGTGTACTGGGGCGTTGCCCTGTAAAATCAAAATACCTTTGGATAGCTTTCCGCGTCTTTTCTCTTTAATTTTCCCCGTAAAGTGGT
Source organism: Adalia decempunctata (assembly GCA_951802165.1). Taxonomy (NCBI): domain Eukaryota; kingdom Metazoa; phylum Arthropoda; class Insecta; order Coleoptera; family Coccinellidae; genus Adalia; species Adalia decempunctata. The sequence continues at coordinate 1,748,269 of OX637705.1, forward strand.
CAGTAATGTCGAATAGTAATCTCTAGTTATTGTTCTACCCTTATCCAAAAAATCAATCATGATTACTCCATGGCAATCCCAAAAAACTGAAGCAAGAACTTTTCCAGCAGATTTTTGGACACGAAACTTCTTAGGTCTTGGAGAACCAGAGTGTCGCCATTCCATCGATTGTTGCTTTGTTCCTGGATCGTAGAAATGTACCCAAGACTCATCCATAGTAACAATTCGGTTTAAGAAGTCTACATCGTTTTCAAATCGAGCACAGATCGAACGCGATGCTTCTACCCTTGCACGCTTTTGGTCAACATTCAAACATTTGGGGATCCATTTTGCAGAAATTTTTCTCATGTCCAAATTGACGTGAACTGTATGATGTACGCGTTCGTATGAAATCTTCAGTGCTTCAGATATCCGTATTAGCCCAATTCGACGGCCTGATAAAATCATGTCATGAACTGTATCGATATTTTCGGAGACTGACACAGAAACTGGCCTTCCCGATCGGTCATCATCTTCAATGGAAAATTTAGGTACCTCTTTTGAAGCTTGCAGTCCAATTTTTCACGGTCGCATACGAAGGATATTGATCACCAAGTTTATTAAGCATATCTTCGTAAATCTGTTTACCTGTTAACCCCTTTAAATACAGATACTTGATGATGGCTCGATACTCCAATTTTTCGATTTTTACAATTTCGGTGGACATATTTTTTTTTTTAATTTTTTGCGTAACTCTGGTTCACTTTTTGTTATTGTTCGATGATATGGTATCGCAATATTTTGTTTGTGCACGGAACTGGTCTAGGCTAACTAGATATCAAAACATCCTCGTATCTCTTTGGTCTAGACAGCTACTTGAATTCTGGGAGTACAGGGTGAGCAAAATTCGTTGTCTACTGAAGGGTTATCGAGAATTATTAGCAACGAAAAGAACACTGATAACAAATTCTCGAGCTCTTTTTTTCTGACCAATCCGAATTTGAAAACAAATCCAGCCTATCGTTCATAGATTTTGAGTTATGAAAGGAAATTGAGAAATTTTCATTTTATAGGCACTTTCTTGGGTGTAATTCAAGTATATAATGATTGAATTTTTTTATCCAGCCTTTTTTCTAGGAATTTTATGATTTTTCAAAATTAAACCATAGCCGAAAGGTCTCTTACCTTGCTACAAAATTTTTGCTGATAACAAAAATGTATCATATGTCCCTTGTAATAGGGTTTTCTCGTAGAAACCTTACCTCGAGCGCCAGCTATTCTTTTTGCTTATGAGGTAGAATAGCAAACCTGCCAGGATAGCTGCTTAGCCGGAGACAAAGTTCGGTTGTGTCTAGGGTGTTAGCGATAACTGAGAAATCGAAAATAGAGCAATTCACACAATTTATTCAAGTGGTAGAAATAGTGATACAAATGCAATAATGTCAAGAAAATATCAAATATGCAATAATAAGAAAATATCAAATATTCACCAATATCAAGAAAACATCAAATATGCATTAATCCCAACAAAATAGCAAATATACACAGGTCAAGAAAAATGGTTCAGTTTTGCCTGACTGCGAGCATTCATTCAAAAGAAATATTTCACGGTACGAGTCAGCCAGAATAGAAGGGGGGGGATTTGAATTAAACGGAGAATTTAAATCTACAGTTGCAAAATGTGAGACGGATATGAAAATGTACAGTGATTACTTTTTGTCCGATATTCTTTCAGTCCGGAAACTCAAAAGAGTTATATTGTCTACTTAGCTTGTTTCACGTCTAGAAAGGTCGGGTTTGGCCAGGTTAAATATAAATGGTCAAACAGGACGCACCGAACCAGGGGCGCGAAGGATCGGTACCGAATCGGAATTCGACTGCACGTTCTATAGCATTGGTTTGCATGGGCCCTCCGGTCTGACTATGAGATTACTCACCATAAAGGACAGACACTAATCGGGCACCGACTTACTCGGATAAACGTACTAGACGGAGTCTTGCACGAGTAAAGGAAGGTTTAATACGGATCTCGACGTAACAGCTATTTTGATAGACTCAACGAAGATACAGAAAAATAGGACTGAAATGAATTGGATCGGTACTTACGATTTCGATGCACTGATACTCACTCGGTAAAGAAAAATCAGAAATTAATACTAGCAGCAATTGACGGAAAATCGGCTATTGCTGACTACTGACTCTATAATCGCTCTACTTTTAAATCAGAAAGGATAACTAGCTCGAAACGCAAAAGAAAAAGAAAAGTACTCTACTGAAGTCGAAGCAAAAGTGAATAATGGATCACAGATGAGGGGAAAATCGCCTTTTATAATCTCCCTGAGGGAGGCGGAAACGGCAGGCGCACAAATGCTACTTTTCTAGAACAGTACTCCGGTAAAAACTTCTTCGAATCTGGCTTATCGTACGTATAAACTAGAAAAATGGCGTTATCTATATTCTACGTGGTTCTTATGACTCTTTTTACTATGTTCTCTGCATGCAAAACAATATCGAACGGACCATATTCGATCTTCTCGGTTTAATTCTGAACGGAAATGAAATGCAGGACTTTGATAAAAATCCGGAAAAATTAATTTAAAATGAAGGCCGATTTCATGATCAGAAAATCGGACTCCATTACACCCTATTCACATGAATTTGACATGAGGAAAAAATTCAATACGTCTTGCTTCTCGATTTACTGTTGAATTATTAGCAGGCTGGCGTTACCATATCGAAGGTTGAATATGCATTATCTATAAATGTTTTTCTTAAATAATCAGATGAAAGTCTTTCACTCTCTACTGACGGATTTCGATACCAAAAAGAAATAATTATTCGACAGTTGGTGATTTCCATCACTGAAGGTTCACTGAAGGAGTTCACACATAATTATACTGAATTCACGAACTATAATGCATATTCAACGGTCGCTAAGGTAACGCCAGCCTGCTTATAACTCAACAGTGAGTCGAAAAGCAAGACGAAAGTATAAAAATCTCTTCTGATATAATAATCATGTGAATAGCATTTTTGAAACTTCAATCTACATTCGAGAAATCATAAATTCTTCTCATTTCTCTATTGGGGCATCTTTTCCTGGAATCAGAAAGTAATTCCACTTCTCTCGACGCTATTTTCGAATCAGCAATGTAACTGATGTCTCAATAGAAAATATCATGAAACCATTTCGAAAAATGCTATATCCCACGAATAATGGAACACCTTCCTTATTATCAGTCCATGAAAAGGCTACATGGCTCTGGAAATTCAATTTTCCATTTAATCAGAGCTGCAATCGAACGACAGATAAAGAGCACATAGAATAGCGCGAGGGTATCAGGAATCGGTCTTTCATCCGATGTTTCAATTAAATACCAAAGTAGGATATCCCTAAAATCCTGGACGATGTCCGTGCAATCAGTTCGCATCGATGAACTCTCATCAGGGAATATGTTAGAGTGATCCTTTTCTGTCCGGTATGAAGTGCATTCGAGGCTTTTCAAGTATCCAATCAACTTTCGCAGTTCCTAGGTGAGATTTCAACTCTACTGACTCTATTCGATTGACTCTCGAAGATACCCATAAACAACTCTAGCGAATCGAACTGGGAAGAGATCGAAATTTTGCGCTTTTGTCCCGAAAAAGATTCGAGGAACGAAGCTTCTGTGTGCTTGTTCATCCATCCAAGAATTGTTGACATCAAAGCCGGCCTTCTAGTTAAAAAAAAGTAACTGAAACTTTTCTGTGCTCTCATCGTAGCAATAAAGACACTGCTTAAAAAAATTAACGCACATTCTGAAAATCTCAATTTTAATGAGAGTTAACTCTACATTGACTTTATAACTTTTTTATGTTCTCTCGGGAAGGTTTTGAACGAAACAAGACACATTAAATGGAAGAAAAATTCAGGATTTCACCGAATCTTATGCGAAAGAAGAGAAATGAATAATTTTCAAAATACTGAAATGCTGATAAGTGATTTAATACTTGGTATTTCCACCCCTTGCGTTAATTACAGCTCGGCAACGACTGTTCATACTCAAAATCAGTGATCTTAAAATGTTCTGATCTAATCCTTCCCAGATTTCTCCGAGTTGAATTCCTAAGTCATTAAGAGTAGCTGGTAATTTTCTGAACTTCTCAGCCTTCTATTGAGGTTGTCCCAAACCTGCTCAATCGGATTGAGATCTGGACTTCTTGCTGGCCATTCCATTCGAGAGACTTCAACCTCTTCAAGGTACTCCTGAACGATGCGCGCACGATGGGGTCTGGCATTATCGTCCATAAAAATGAAATTCTTACCAATGTATGGTGCAAATGGCACTACATGCTCTTCAAGAAGGTTCCTTATATACTTATCAGCATTCATAGCTCCATAATCAACGACCACTAGGTCTGTACGAGCAGTCAAAGATATTCCACCCCTTACCATAATCGATCCTCCCCCGAAACCAGTAGTATTCAGGAAATTGCACTGAGCATATCTTTCATGTGGACGTCTGTATACAAGGGAACGTCGATCACAATGGTAGAGGCAGAATCTAGGCTCATCTGTGAAGAGAACTCTTTCCCAATCGGCCTCTTCCCAATGGATATGCTCTCTCGCAAAATCCAAACGCGCCTTTCGATGGGCTGGGGTAAGAGCTGGGCCTCTTGCCGCGACACGAGGCCTTAGATCATATTCTCTGAGGCGATTTCTTATTGTCTGAGTGCTAATTTGCACCTCATGAGTTTGCTCAAGCTGATTTTGAAGGACGCGAGCAGTTACAAACCGTTGTCTCAACGATGAAACTCTCAAGTAACGTTCTTGAATGGCAGTTGTTACCCGTGGTCTACCCTGTCCTGGTCTTCGCACATTCATACCTGTCTCCCTGAATCGCTGCAACATTCTGGACACACTTGTATGGGAAACTCCAAACCTTTCTGCAATTCTTGTGTATGTCCACCCTTCTTCTCGCAAAACTACCGCTTGGGCACATTCTTCTTGGGTCAAATTGCATGTTTCGCGTTGCATACGATCGAGTGTAGAAAATCAAACGAAAGAAAAACTATTGATCACTAGAATTGATCGAGAACAATTGGAGCCAATACATTCAAAATCTGATAATATCATCTTTTTTTATTCCTGCTGGGAGAAAACATCTGTATTTAAGAAAAACGTTGAAAGGGGATAACATATGCATGCATAATTCTGATGAGAATAATTATCATTGAGAACACCTTCAGTTGTAGAATAAATTTGGGATTTCCATAATGTGTGTTAATTTTTTTTGCGCAGTGTATATAAATATAACCCTAAAATTAAATGCTATTTTTCAAAGTAAGGCACTTTGATCATGAAGATGTCCACAATTATCACATACGATTATCATCGTGTGAATCTGTATACCAGCAGTGAATTATTTTCATCTTGTATTGATACATTTTCGAACGATCAATTAAAGGAGCATACAGACTGGAAATTCTGATCCGATAACGACAAATATCGTGGATGATTAAAAAGCATGTTCCTTTCCTAATTCCAATATAAATATTCGCTAAACCAGAAAAATCTAGTTGATAATTTGAAGCGTGTTGCTGCAAAGTGAATGGATTGGAAAAATTGTAATAGATATCAAGACAGAAACGAAACTTAACGAATGGATCTATTCAATATATGAGGAATTGTGTCATGACATTGCAACATTCGATGCTTGTGATCAATGAAGGAGTAAAATAGGTAGAATTAAAAATGTCAATACTCCTATTATTCTGCTTCGACATTCACTGTTATTATTTCCTCATCTGGGCAGAACTCGTCATGTTCATAATTAAAGGCTTTATGTCAGCAATATCATAAAATTCCATATATTTTGACTAATCTTCTTTCATTTCTTTTTCTACGTGCTCTGTGCAGGCTTTCCATTAATTAGCTGTACATTCTTCAAGAGCCACATTCCAAAGATATTTCACTTGCGCAATTATTTGCCAAATTTGTTCGAATACTAATGACAGAACAAAACGTCAGTGTTATTTTCAACACCAACCTGAATTCTGCTACTCAAAATATTACTGAATGGGCTATTACCAACATAATTTCGATTCTCCAGAGCCCGCCAAGATGTCAATAATTCTTGAATGAACTGTAGATTTTTCAGTTGGAAAAATCAATTGGAATACATTTCCGAGCGCTGTCCAAAAGTTTGGCAGAATTGACTATGATCTCGGATTATTTGTTTATCATTTTTTCAATATACTAAAATATTCTAAATGTCCTGAAAGGTGGAATATTCGCTAAGTGAAACTTATGAGAAACGTATTTTACGATGCAGTTAACCAATAACTGAATAAATCATCGCTCCTCACAATATCCTCAGGGAGGAAAATTAGTTCTTTACGACGGAAGCCTTTGAACTTCCATTTTCAATGCAGTTTGAGGAGAAATATTCTCTCATTAAGCGGCAAAATTTGAGTTATTAAGGTTTAATGAAAAGTTCCATCCTTCATGAAAAGATTGTTGAGTAAATAATAGGTAGACAATCAATTTTTATCATTCGTGATGTCAAGAATCATTCTGCGCACATCGTCAAATGAAAGAAAAAAACAATATTTGTTTTGGATATCTCATTGCATATTCTTAATCTGATCTTTGGTGGTGATTCGAGAATTTTTTTTTTCAAAATACTCGAAATTTTTCAACATATGGAAATTTTGCCGAAATATCATTTTCTCAGGTAGCCACCACAATTACTGTATTTACTAATTGAGATCGTAGATAACGAATGGGTGGGGTAATAACGATTGAAAACCATTAAATCAGGTATCACAAAGTATGAAATATACTGCTCCACAAGAGTTAGGCATATCGTATTCAATCGCTTTTAAAAGTATGTAATCTTCGATAAAATCGCTGTAAAATCATTTAAAACTCAATAACAACTTGAATCGATCCAATAAAAATCGTCAATCTGGTCGCCTTTCTGAACTTTGGTTCTGAATGTTCTTATTTTGAAATGAAGTCAGTTTATCAACGGCTTCGATTTGAAACGAGTTCACTGAAAATGCCAAGACGTAAATTAACAAACGCTGAGGCTAATAGGGCTATCGGAATGCTACAGGGTGGCCTAACTCAGGTTGTTGTAGCGGAAAGGCTCCAAGTCAGCCAAAGTGTGATATCTCGACTTTGTAATAGGTTCAGGGAGACAGGTTCCGTGTTGGAAAGACCAAGGCTTGGTGGGCGACGATTAACAACACCTGCTCAGTATCGTTTCATCACCGTTTCGGCGAGAAGAAACCCTACATCTACATGTAAAATGCTACGGAATACTCTTCAAAATGCAGATGGGGTCCAAGTTTCCATCGAAACCATCAGACGACGTTTGAGAGAGGTGAATCTAGGTTCTAGACGTCCATTAAGAGGAGTTCCATTAACACGTGACCATAAGCGTTAAAGACTGGAATGGGCAAGGCAACATATCAATTGGAGCGATCAATGGCGTAGTGTCCTTTTTACTGATGAATCCAGATATGGACGATTTTCAGATTCTCGAAGAATAAGGGTATGGACAATCCCACGCATACCCCGTAATCGTCGCTATGTCCAAGAAGTCCATCCATTCGGAGGGGGTAGTGTTATGGTATAGGCCGGGATATGTTTCAACGGGCGCACAGATCTACACATTTGTCCTGGGAATATGACGGCCTTACACTATAGGGAGCATGTCATTGACAATGTTGTGCCAAATTTTTACGCTGCTATTGGTGAAACTTTTCAATTTCTAGACGATAACGCTAGACCGCACCGTGCAGCCATAGTTGAGAATGCGCGCGAGGAGCTTGGTATTCCACATTTACCAATACCACCGCACTCACCTGATTTGAATTGCATAGAACATGCATGGGATATGCTCCAAAGAAGATTAGATAATCATCAACCTACCCCAGAATCCTTAAATGATCTGAGAGAGCTTCTGCCCCGTTCATGGAACCAAATTCCTCAAGAAATGTTCAACAACCTCGTGTGTAGTATGCAAAGAAGATGTCAATCAAGCTGTTATTGATGCCCGTGGAGACCATACATTGTATTGATAGTCTTGGAATGCTTGAATTCTCTGGGAATAAAATTTCGTTATTTTACTCGATTTTTCTTAACTACACTGTATAAGCTGTAGACCTACATGCTAAAATTAATTTGCAACTTGAAATCATATTAATATGAATTGTCATAATAATTTTCGTCCTCCATTTTCTTAATAAAAAGCAACAAATAGCAGGAAATAGGACTAGGAAAAAAACAGATGATCAAGTTTTTTCACATTCGTGGCGACGTTTCGCAAAGGTGTCCCTTTGCTTCTTCAGGCCTGCAATTTATTAAAAGAAAACATACATGTATACAGTTCACTCAAGTAATCAAATAACTTACCAAAAACATGTATCAACTTAAAGAATTAAAAGTAAAAAACTACAAACATTCGTCAGAAAGAATGGCATCAAGAAACTATAAGAAAACTATAAAACTATCGAAACAAACACAGTAGGCCAGTTACCAAAAGAACTCTATGATAGATAACGTTAAAAACATTCACAATTAATAATGTCAACAAAAGAATAAAACCACAGATGAAGATCACCGATCGTGTACAAGGAATACAGGCAACTAAACATTGTTCAAGGAGTACAAATAGTAGCCTGCATCATAACAGAAACACAAAACTAGAAGACTAACAAGACATCAAATAATATTGATATGGTCATTACAGTCTCAACTCTTTCTTTTTAGGTCTTTATATTTTGAAATGATAGAACTATAATGAGAGGCTAGATGTTCTGTATCCGTTCTAAAATTCATGGATTCTAGTAAAGTTATATAAAACATTTCTAAAATATTTCGTTTCTTGAAATTTCTCTCCCTATCACAAATCCTGACATCACTAAAATTAATAGAATGCCCCCTATTGAAATAATGCGAGCAGAGGGCTGTTTTTTCTTTATTCAATAGGGGGCATTCTATTAATTTTAGTGATGTTAGGATTTGTGATAGGGAGAGAAATTTCAAGAAACGAAATATTTTAGAAATGTTTTATATAACTTTACTAGAATCCATGAATTTTAGAACGGATACAGAACATCTAGCCTCTCATTATAGTTCTATCATTTCAAAATATAAAGACCTAAAAAGAAAGAGTTGAGACTGTAATGACTAGATCAATATTATTTGATGTCTTGTTAGTCTTCTAGTTTTGTGTTTCTGTTATGATGCAGGCTACTATTTGTACTCCTTGAACAATGTTTAGTTGCCTGTATTCCTTGTACACGATCGGTGATCTTCATCTGTGGTTTTATTCTTTTGTTGACATTATTAATTGTGAATGTTTTTAACGTTATCTATCATAGAGTTCTTTTGGTAACTGGCCTACTGTGTTTGTTTCGATAGCTTTAAAGTTTTCTTATAGTTTCTTGATGCCATTCTTTCGGACGAATGTTTGTAGTTTTTTACTTTTAATTCTTTAAGTTGATACATGTTTTTGGTAAGTTATTTGATTACTTGAGTGAACTGTATACAATATGTATGTTTTCTTTTAATAAATTGCAGGCCTGAAGAAGCAAAGGGACACCTTTGCGAAACGTCGCCACGAATGTGAAAAAACTTGATCATCTGTTTTTTTCCTAGTCCTATTTCCTGCTATTTGTTGCTTTTTATTAATATGAATTTTCATCACAAAAATCTCATTTTAACTATATTTTTTTGCAATTTAAGTCACTATCCCTTACTCATGTGGAGCAGTTTATTCTATGTGCACCACCTAGTCGGGAAGAGGGTTGTTACCCCCAGTACCCCCCCCCCACCCGTAAATCTGACCTTGCTTTTGACGATGTGTAAATACTTTATTTTCTTCTCTTTCAGATTGAGATGAAGTAGCTGACCTGGATGCTGTCATGAGATTTGAACTCAGAACCCTCTGTGTGTTGTGGTTCCTATCCAGTTCCCTAGTTGCCGACAACATCCTCGAAGACGACCTCCAGAAGCACCCCCAGGACCTAAACGACGAAACCTTCTTCACCCTACCTAAATACTCGACCGTCGACGATGAGTCGGCTCTTTCCACCGACTCCAAAGCAGCAGAGTACGACCTCGTCCTGGAAGACTACCTGGAAAGCTCCGGGACCCAGGACCTGGAAGGACTTCCGGAACAGAACGAGACTTACGGAACCACCTTCAACTACAGTTACAACCTGGAGGAGATAGAGCAGTACATCTTCCCCAAGACCTGGACCTGGGTGTTGATCTTCTTCCACACGGTGGTGTTTTTGGTGGGGATCATCGGAAATTTTCTGGTGTGCGTGGCAGTTTACAGGAACCATACGATGAGGACCGTAACGAATTATTTTATTGTGAACCTCGCAGTGGCGGACTTTTCGGTGATTCTGTTCTGCTTGCCGCCGAGCGTGGTGTGGGACGTCACCATGACCTGGTTTTTCGGTGTGGTGATGTGCAAGACCGTGCTCTATTTTCAGGTGAGTGGAAAATGATTTCATGCCAGGCTCTTTTTCATGGAAAGGGTAATGATTGCATATTCTTTATCTACGCCTCGAATTAGTAAATCTACGAGGATATAATAATAATAATAAATTTTATTGATCCCCTAAGACATGTATATATATATTCTTCTGAAAGAGAGAATTACATACTGTTTTGTAATATCAAACAATATATGGCATATGGCACGTGTGAAGAAATGGCGACAAGGAACAGATTATACAGGGTGTTTGGTAATTCGACGTGAACCTTGAAAAGGGATATACTAGACGTCATTTGCAGTGAATGGCTTCGAGTGATGCATGGTCCGAAAATCTATTGTTACGAAGATATCGCGATTTTTCTACTTTTTTGAAATTTTCTGCTTCGTTATCGAAAATAATTAATTTTGTGAAAACTACTCGACTCTCAATATTCAATGAATATTTTTTTCAAAGCTGAGGAGATGGTCCTCATTTCTTGCGAAAAAGTATTCACTAAAAATTCAGATAACCCGAGATACACAGGGTCATAAATGGCTGCACCTGTTTTTCTCATAAAATCTTTATAAAACAATTGAGAATTACTCGAAAAAAGTATTACGAACTTGGTGTACAAATGTAAGGAAAAACTTCCCTGTTTCATCAGCTTTCCAAAAAGGTACATATGTCAATAATTCCTTCATGTAATCTGAAAATATGGCCGGAAAACCAAGCAGACCACAGACTTTTTCGAGTCATTCAGATATCCTATGATCCTTTATTTCACTCGACGTGATTCGTAAGCCGTAAGCGGGCCATGGTTCGATCACTAAATGACTCGAAAAAGTCTGTTGCCTGCTTGGTTTTCCGGCCATATTTTTAGATTGCATGAAGGAATTATTGACATATGTACCTTTTTGGAAAGCTGATGAAACAGGGAAGTTTTTCCTCACATTTGTACACCAAGTTCATAATACATTTTTCGAGTAATTCTCAATTATTTTATCAAGATTTTATGAGGAAAACAGGTGCAGCCATTTATGACCCTGTATATCTCGGGTTATCTGAATTTTTAGTGAAAACTTTTTCGCAAGAAATGAGGATCATCTCCTCAGCTTTGAAAAAAATTTTCATTGAATATTTCGAGTCGAGTAGTTTTCACAAAATAAATTATTTTCGATAACGAAGCAGAAAATTTCGAAAAAGTTGAAAAATCGCCATATCTTCGTAACCATACATTTTCGGACCATGCTTTACTCTACGCAATTCACTGCAAATGACGTCTAGTGTATCCCTTTCCAAGGTTCACGTCGAATTACCAAACACCCTGTATAAATAAATAAGACATAATCATAAACAATGAAAAATAATTATACAATTTCTAAATTAACAGAAAAATACCCATCAACATTGTAGAAACACTTCTGTATAAGTAAAGCCTTAACTATTATCTTAAACCTAATTATGTTAATGCCCGTTTGCACCGTTTGTCAAAACAATGATTAAATTCATAAACAACGTTTTATTCTGTATTCGGGTTGCACCGTTCCTAACGAATGATTAAGGCCGGGTTTCACCAACGATTTTAATCTCGTTTAAGTCAGTAAACGAGATTATCTGTGGTTTTTAACCTAGATTAAGGTTAGAAACGTTTCACCAAAATATTAAACCGGTTTAACTCCGTAAACGAGATTAATTTTTAATGGCCATCTAACATCGTTTAAACTAAACACAGAAATTTGCTCGTTTAGAGCTCGATTAATGTCAAAAACGATTGACAGTGGAATATTTGAATATTCAGATTTACTCGCACAATTGCATAAAGTCGATTTAACTATAAAATGGATGATTTTGTAGACGAGATTTTATTGGATGATGATATCGACGTTCTAGACATAATTGAATTTGGTTTCCCTCGAAGATTTTACCGAAGAAAAAACTATTTTGAGAGCATGGATAAAAAGTACTATACTGAAATGAACATAGCTATTTTTGGACAAATTTTTCGAATTTCGGAAAAAGTTTTCACTTCGAACGGGAGTCGAACCACGTATCTTTGAATTTGTCTGAATGCCGATTAATAATTTATCTCTATATATATTTCACAGACATTAAACTTTATCAATAGCTATTTTTATTTTTTCTTGAAATACAACATCATTATAAAATGGAATGAGAGTAGATTTTACACATTTTTAATTTGTTTCAGTTTTTTCAACTGCTCTTCCCTTATTTCTATATATAATTGAAATATTCGGGCTTTTGCCACACTTTCCTCTAGAATAGCGAGGATTTCCTCATTTCTTCTTGTTTGTCAATGAGAGCCAACCTTCTATCAATGAGTAGACTATATTTTTCCGCGAAGTCTGTTCTGGTGAGAGCCTTCACTATTGTTTGTGGCCTCCTTCTTGAAGAGGATGGTGTATTCTGAGAGACACCTAAAAGTACATATGTGATATATTACACAATTACTAACAGTGTGTGGTACTACCTTCATATTTACGCTTTCGAGCATTGGGAATAACTTCTTTTCAATACTTTGCTTTCCATTATCCCAATCACTTTCAACACCAGTATTAAATTTTTCATTGCAAAGATGTGAAAGCTAGAAATGTACTGTCATAGGAATTCGAAACATCAAATTTTTCCACAATATTCAATAGATTTATTCATAATTCTATGAATTTCTTATAACGTGAGCGACATTGCCAAACCTATCGACGATTAAACTAAACAACGATTAAGATTCGACGGTGCAATCGGCAACGCCCTAAACAACGTTTAAATATTTAACATCGGTTAGTTTAACCATGCTTAGCAGTGAAACGGTGCAAACGGCCATAAGAGACTATACTATGAGGGAGATGATTGAAAATTTTGATACATTAATATCTAGGTGACAGTTCAAACTTTGGGGTATTATGCTTAGGCTTAGGAGTAAATAACGTTTCCTTATTTCTTGTATTATGGGAATGAAAGCTTGAAACATTGGAACATTTTTAGCCTACTATAGAACCAAACAAAATTTCAATGTCAAAATATTTCATTACTAAACATTTCCTCTTCTTAATTGAATACATTTATAACAGCGAACCTGCAACGTCCCTAGACTTAAAAAAAACGTTTCTTCTTGCTCTGCAAACCAGTCCTCCACAGCTTTTATTACCTCCTCGTTGGAAGAAAATTTACGACCTTTCAAACTTTTTTTCATTTGAGGAAAGAGATGATAGTCGGACGGAGTCAAATCTGGTGAATAAGGGGGGTGTTCTAGTAGCTCTAACCCTAAATCTCGAATTTTTTGCATGGCAACATGAGATTTGTGCACTGGGGCGTTGTCCTGTAAAAACAAAATTCCTTTGGATAGCTTTCCGCGTCTTTTCCCCTCATTTTTTTTCCGTAGAGTGGTCAGTAATGTCGAATGGTAATCTCCAGTTATTGTTCTACCCATATACAAAAAATCAATCATGATTACTCCATGGCAATCCCAAAAAACTGAAGCAAGAACTTTTCCAGCAGATTTTTGGACACGAAACTTCTTAGGTCTTGGAGAACCAGAGTGTCGCCATTACATCAATTGTTGTTTTGTTTCTGGATCGTAGAAATGTACCAAAGTCTCATCCATAGTAACAATTCGGTTTAAGAAGTCTACATCGTTTTAAAATCGAGCACAGATCGAAGGCGATGCTTCTACCCTTGCACGCTTTTGGTCAACATACAAACATTTGGGGATCCATTTTGCAGACATTTTTCTCATGTCCAAATTGACGTGAACTATATGATGAACGCGTTCGTATGAAATCTTCAGTGCTTCAGATATCCGTTTTAGCCCAATTCGTAGGTCTGATAAAATCATGTCATGAACTGCATCGATATTTTCGGGGACTGACACAGAAACTGGCCTTCCTGATCAGTCATCAATGGAAATTTACCTCTTTTGAAGCTTGCAGTCCAATTTTTCACGGTCCCATACGAAGAACATTGATCACCAAGGGTATTAAGCATATCTTCGTAAATCTGCTTACCTCTTAACCCTTTTAAATACAGGTACTTGATGATTGATTTTTTTAAATTTATTGCGTATCTCTGGTTCATTTTTTTGACGTCGAACTCTACACTCACACTTCTGATAAGTTATTGTTCGTTGATATGGTATTGCAATATTTTGTTTATGCATGGAACTGGTCTAGGCTAACTAGATATCAATACATCCTCGTAGCATCTTTGGGGGTGATCCGAGAATTTTTTTTTCTCAAAATACGCGAAATTTTTCAACATGAAAATCCCCCCCCTTTAAATCCGTCCTTGTAGCAGGCAGAATGTCTTTATCTTTTCAACAGAAAGTGCTCTCGCCGATCAGAGCGTTTTTCAGGAACGTATGACGAATGTAGAAGTCTCTCCATCTTGGTATTTCACGGAAATCATAACATACATTTCCCTAACATCTCTCGCGACTCAATGAAAAGGGCAATTCTTCCTCGCGTTGAAACATAAGGGTTCGTAATGTCGTCAGTGGTTTCGCTTGCGTGTTCTCCATTTTGTTATGAGGTCAGGTTTTCCGGCAATAAAATAGCATATGTACATGTGCATTCTCTCTTTATGGGATGTTTTGAGATGGCGCTGTTTCCTATAATTCGTAAAGAGCTTCAATTTTCTGGGGTTCTACTACTGTCGTTATCCTCGCAAACACTTATATAGGGAGATTTTTTGACAGCGATAGGAAATTGTTCGTTTGTAAGACGATTTATGATCCAATAATAGATAAAACTGAAGATATTTGACAGTGACATAAAACACGAAACGTACGTGAGCTGTCAAAATCAGTGTTGCCAAAAACAAAATAGTTCACGCATAACATATACTCCATTCACAATTGTAAAATCACAACTCTGGCCATGGTTTCGTTTTCAGGAATTGGTGCACCTGATAAAAAATCTGTGCGCGTACAGAGAATATCTTTAATGACAAAACGGCGTTGCCAGTTTCTTTGTTTACGTCAAAGTAAAAGTATCAAAGATATTTTGACATGGGTACAAACGGCAAATTTGAATTGGACCAAAATTCGATTTATAAGCATGAATAAAGCAAAAGTAAGTACTAATCGCCTTTTTTGCACTTGATAACGAAGTTTTTTTTAAGTATCTGGCCGTTTGGAAAGATTTCAAACGAAATTCCGGTCCCCCAGAAGTTTGGTTTGTTTCGGTATCGTTTTTGGTGCTCAAAATTTGTTTGGAATGTGTAAATGGACAAAAAAGGCTTCCTTATACGATCTCTTCACGAAAGCGACCGGAAAATATGGTTCAGGTAGGATTTTCGAGGAATTATGAGGAAAGAACTTGCAGAATGAAATTGCACGATTTTCGTAAGTAAACGGGTTTTGGATGGCCATCATCGGTCTCTAAATGATTATTGTTGATCGTTTTCCCGTTTCAGAAAAAGAACCACTTCGTATAAGCCCATTTTGAAGAAATTTGTGTATGTAACATTCAACGGTAGGTATTTGCTCTCAATCGAAAGAATATATTATATCTAGTGCTACTTCTTTCAAAAGAGACACAAGCTTTTAATGCTGTAGGGGCCCTATAATGTGGAGGAGTTTGTGTCTTATTTTAGAACAGGTGAATGATAAATGTGAAGCATATGTTTGACCTGTTCCATATTATTTGTACAAACCTACTGTGGTTGTAATGTATGAATATTTTTTAAAGTAATAAATTACTATACAGTCAGAATATTTTACTGCTTGTTCATGAGATCAAATAAATGAAATGTATATCTTCTACTCTTATTTTTATTAAGTTAGCTATTAAGGTTATGTTCCAAGAAAAAGTTCCTGTTGCATCAGAACTCCCTTCAACTATTTGGATTCCAGTAGACAGTAGAGGGATATAATGTTCCATTATTCTTGATTCAACAATTGATGTCAAGTCTTGAACTTTCAGTTCAACAGGATAGTAAACATTAAATCTTCACAAGCATGCATATGAAAATCATGTGAAAGCAATGCAATTTTCTTCCATGGCGAAAAATAATATATTTCAACAGTGATCTCTTGTATTTTTCATGCAAATAACTAGAAAAGGAATCCTTTCTATCAATTCATATAAACGTTAATTATTTTCGTCCGTCACATCTCTTCCAATTCATTCATTTTCCGAATAAATTCACATTCTGAGAAATACGCTAAGAATGTAGAAAGGGCAACATATTGTTGACTTGGAACATAAAAATATTTTGAAAAACGTCATAACTTCGATACAGAGTGGAATGTGTCAAATTTCCAAGGCCAGAGTTGTGATTTTATAATTGTGAATGGAGTATACTTCAGAAAGGTCTTTCATAATGAATATTAACCTGAGTTCGCAAAGAAATTAATGCAGATTTGTATATTTTCTTGCAGTTCCTGTTCCATATGGCTTCTTTGTCGCCATGTTAATAATATTGCGTAATATGTACCTATCTAACCCTTCTGTGGTATAGGAAAATGCACCTATAAGAAGGAATTTATGCTGATGGAGAAAACCGAAAGAGAAAAACTCTGGCGGAATCTCCCAGGAATGGATCACTCCAAAAAGTTCCTCCGGAACTTTGAAACTGCTAGATCCAAAAAATATCTGGATCTCAGTAAAAACCAACTTCACCTACTCACTGGCTTTCTTTCTCACAGGACATTGTCGCCTAAAGAAGCATCTGTTGAGAATGGGTTTATCTGACACTGATGAGTGTAGATTCTGTGGGGAGGAGGAAGAAACTCCTATTCACCTAGTTACGGAATGCTATGCCATTGTAAGCCAAAGGAAAGATAGCTTTGGACAAGAAACTTGTAGAAGTGGGGAGTTATCCTCCTTGAAGCCGTCCCAGATACTGGATTTCATCAAATCTCTGGAACTGGAGGGCGAGCTGTAGGAGGCGCGATGATGACAGCTCAGTCAGGGGGCACAATAGACCTTAAGGTCGCAGTGGACTGTAACCCCTTTTCACTATAACTATATAACTATGTACCTACCTAACTAATGCTCCATTCGTCTCCAAGATTCTCCTTATAATTAATTAAATCAGAGGAAGATGAGAGTTGTTGGAGGAAATTTTGTAGCTGCTTTCTCATTTTTTTTGTGAACTTGTTGCTGAGCACAGTTGCTTCACCTTCTCATAATTATTCGTTGGTAAACGAGGCATATGAACATCGCAAGTTGGTAAATTCAATATCAAACCTTTCAACATTTAGTGCCTCCCTAGAAACTAGCTATCTTGATAGTCAAATTGGAAGGGTAGATGGAGAGTAATTACCTCTTAGCAATCAAGAATCAAGTGCACAAGAAAATTTATTAGGAAGTTAATTCATGTGATGCCTCTTCCGTACTATCAACAGTCATTCCACCAAACTTTAAATGAGATATATCTCTACAGGGTGAGTTTTTGACTTTTTAAATGTGGAGGGTCTCAAGGTGTTAAATCACAAGATTTCGGTGTCCAATTGGGATCACCTCTTCGAAAGACAACATGGTCCAGAAACTTTTCCCGTGAAAAATCAATGGTACCGTTGCTTGTTTGGGACGTAGCGCCGTCTTGTGAAAGTTAACGTTGTCCAGATCAATACCATCCAATTTCGGCCATTTAAAATCACTTCTCGATAGCGTAGCGCAATCCATTCATCGTAACTGTTGCTCCAGCCTCATTCTCGAAAAAGTAAGGTCCAATGACCCCGACGGACCATAAACCACACCAAACAGTCACACATTGAAGATAGAGAGGTTTTTCAATAATAACTTGGGTTTCTTATTGGAAAACCCTTTACTTTGTTAAGGTGTTATTGAATGCGCATCCAAATAGAACAACAGGATACAATAATGTTACAGGTTTTATGGAGTGTGAGGAATGATTGATAGTGTCTCTTATTTTTCTATGGAACAGTTCACTAGCAGATCTCGATAGAACCATCGTTCTGAGATCTATGAGCAGAATCTCCACGAAACATTTGGAAGGAACGTTAAGGGGAATTCGTACACGTCCGAGCTCGCGAGCTTCCTTCCAAAAATTGGCCTTTTTGCTTCCAATATATCTCAGTTCGTAGACCAACATTTTTTTTTAATTAAAGGTTAATCATTTCTCTATAATGTGTATCACTCGCTTTTCCATTTTTCTTCGTATATTAGTAAAAAAACCTGGTGAGCTGTAATTTCATAAAAATCTGGACAAACAATTTTACAGGGTGACAAGAAAAACTTCGGATAAATTTTGCTGAGATCTGGAACAAAAGTATTTCAGCGCAGCCAAATAATTTTTATACTTTTGGTTTCTCTACACTTTCCTGAACTAATATGTGAATTTTCAGTTTGATATAATTTCATTTCACAGAGTTTTAGAATGTCAAACAAACGTAGTGCGATTTTGGAGCTGTTTCGTCAAGGTAGGCGTCAAAGCGAAATTGTTCTTTTGCTCAATGTGCCTCGACAAACCGTGTCCGATGCAATTCGTCGTTTCAAGGAGCTTGGCCATGATGGTCGTCGTCCAGGAATTGGTAGAAAACGCACTGTCAATACACCTATAGCAATAGCAACATCGTCAAGAAGCGAGTCAATCGAAATCCGAGGGTTTCCATGAGGAAAATAGCCTGTGAGACCGGTATCAACCGCGAATCAGTACGTCAAATTGACGAAAAGGAGCTCAACCTCAAGCCATACAAGCTCCAAAAAGTTCAACTCCTCACGGAGGAAAACAAGCGCCGTACGACTCCGAAGGTGCCGCCAACTCCATCGTCTCGCCGCCGGTCAGCAATGGGAGCGAATACTATTCACAGACGGGAAGCTTTTCACCGTAGAACAATCCCACAACCACCAAAACGACAGAGCTGTTAGAAAATGGGAACAGGAAAGGAAGAGTAGGTCCTGGCGACTGGTCCAGGGACAGAGACAGGCTAAGTCTTTCCTCTCGTACTCAACGAGCTGGACCAAAAAAGTTCTGGCAAATTAGAACTGAGGAAAATGACGGGCATACTCACGGGACACTGTCCTGTAAATTATCATCTTCGGAACATGGGAAAGGTTCCTGATGATACCTGTCGCTTCTGTCAAGAAGCCACCGAAACAGCTGAACACCTGCTTTGCAATTGTGGAGCTGTCTTCAGGAAAAGGCTACAACATCTTGACTTCTGTTTCTTAAAACCGGAACAAGTAATGGGCGTGCTACCTGATTCGTAAACAGCGCGGGGTAGCACAATAGATCTTCAGGTCAAGGTGTTTGCGAGGCTAAGCAAAGTCTAAACGCCCCTCCTTAAATCTAATCTAATCTAAAAACGACAGAGCCTGGTCCGTAGAGGCTCCCGGTACATCGGCCATCGTCGAACACCGTCAAAATCCGCAATCTGTCATGGTCTGGGGCGGGATTTGTGGCAGTGGTAAAACTCCCTTAGTTTTCGTGGATCAAGGGATCAAAATCAATCAAGAAGTCTACCGCTGCGACATCCTCGAGGCCGTAGTACTTTCGTGGGCCAAGCAGCACTTCGGCGATACGCATTGGACCTTTCAACAGGACTCCGCTCCGGCTCACAGAGCGAAAATGACGCAAGAATGGTGCAGTAAGACCCATTTTCCTTGTTTCATCTCATCTGCAGAATGGCCGCCCTACTCACCGGATCTCAACCCAATGGACTACAGCGTGTGGTCGATTTTGGAGCACAGGGTTTGTGCTAAAAAACACAAAAATTTGGTGTCGCTGAAGCAATCTCTGCACCGGGAATGGAACCGATTAACGCCCGAGGAGCTGCGGCCCATTGCCGAAAATTTCAAGAAGCGTCTGAAGCTGTGTATCGCCGCCAAATGAAGCCACTTCGAAACGGCTAAATATATTATTAACAAATGTTCAAGCTATTATTATTTGTTGTTGTTTTGTTCAATTTCTTCTGTTTAATGAAGTTAAATGAAAAAGAGTTTGTTCGAGGTTTTTCTTGTCACACTGTATTTTCATGATCTCTCCGTCAATTTTCGAGATAAATGTATGAAATTTTCAGTATGTATACATGCGGAATAGTGAATAGTATATTACAGGATGTGTATTAATCAGTTTGTCTGTTTATTGCCCCCTGAATTTTAAAATAAATTATAAAGTAGGAACTTTATTGGTCATATTTTCAACCAGGGTTTTTCCTAATATACGAAGAAAAACGGAAAAGCGAGTAAAACACATTCTGCAAAATATCATTCCGCATGTATACAGAAAATTTCATACATTTATCCCGAAAATTTACGGAGATATCATGGAAATAAAATCGTTTGTCCAGATTTTTATGGAATTACAGCTCACCAGGTTTTTTCCTAATTTACAAAAAAAAAGGGAAAAGCGAGTAATACACATTCTAGAGAAATGATTAAGCTTTAATTAAAAAAAAATAATTGTTCGTCTACGCCGCATACGAACTGAGATATCATGGAAATACACTGCGCAAAAAAATTAACGCACATTCTGAAAATCTCAATTTTAATGAGAGTTAACTCTACATTGACTTTATCACTTATTTTTTATGTTCTCTCGGGAAGGTTTTGAACGAAACAAGACACATTGAATGGAAGAAAAATTCAGGATTTCACCGAATCTTATGTAAAAGAAGAGAAATGAACAATTTTCAAAATACTGAAATGCTGATAAGTGATTGAATACTTGGTATTTCCACCCCTTGCGTTAATTACAGCTCGGCAACGACGGTTCATACTCAAAATGAGTACTCTTAAAATGTTCTGATCTAATCCTTCCCAGATTTCTCCGAGTTGGATTCCTAAGTCATTAAGAGTAGCTGGATGATTTTCTGAACTTCTCAGCCTCCTATTGAGGTTGTCCCAAACCTGCTCAATCGGATTGAGATCTGGACTTCTTGCTGGCCATTCCATTCCAGAGACTTCAACCTCTTCAAGGTACTCCTGAACGATGCGCGCACGATGGGGTCTGGCATTATCGTCCTTAAAAATGAAATTTTCACCAATGTATGGGGCAAATGGCACTACATGCTCTTCAAGAATGTTCCTTATATACTAATCAGCATTCATAGCTGCATTATCAACGACCACTAGGTCTGTGCGAGCAGTCAAAGATATTCCACCCCATACCATAATCGATCCTCCCCCGAAAGCAGTAGTATTCAGGAAATTGCACGGAGCATATCTTTCATGTCGACGTCTGTATACAAGGGAACGTCGATCACAATGGTAGAGGAAGAATCTAGACTCATCTGTGAAGAGAACTCTTTCCCAATCGGCCTCTTCCCAATGGATATGCTCTCTCGCAAAATCCAAACGCGCCCTTCGATGGGCTGGGGTAAGAGCTGGGCCTCTTGCCGCGACACGAGGCATTAAATCATATTCTCTTAGGCGATTTCTTATTGTCTGAGTGCTAATTTGCACCTCATGAGTTCGCTCAATCTGATTTTGAAGGAGGCGAGCGGTTGCAAACCGTTTTCTCAACGAAGAAACTCTCAAGTAACGTTCTTGAATGGCAGTTGTTACCCGTGGTCTATCCTGTCCTGGTCTTCGGACATTCATACCTGTCTCCCTGAATCGCTGCAATATTCTGGACAGACTTGTATGGGAAACTCCAAACCTTTCTGCAATTCTTGTGTATGTCCACCCTTCTTCTCGCAAAACTACCGCTTGGGCACATTCCTCTTGGGTCAAATTGAGTGTTTCGCGTTGCATAGCGAGCGAGTGTAGAAAATCAAACGAAAGAAAAACTATTGATCACTAGAATTGATCGAGAACAACTGATTTTAGAATGGAGCCAATACATTCAAAATCTGATAATATCATCTTTTTTTATTCCTGCTGGGAGAAAACATCTGTATTGAAGAAAAACGTTGAAAGTGGATAACATATGCATGCATAATTCTGATGAAAATAATGATCATTGAGAACACCTTCAGTTGTAGAATAAATTTGAGATTTCCATAATGTGCGTTAATTTTTTTGCGCAGTGTAAAAAGCCCAATTTTTGAAGGGAGCTCGCGAGCTCGTACGTGTACCACTTACCCTTAATTCAGGAACCTCGAACCTCGAATTAAATACTATTGTCTTGTGTGGGGAATTGAGGTCCTGGAACTATTCCTCTCTCCTCAACAACGGTACCTAATCTCTCAAAGGACCAATTACCACTTTCAACAAATCCTTCATCGAGGAGGTAGATAAACTCTATAATCTGCCTCTATTTACCAATTCTCCCTGACAAAGACTCTCCATCAAGCTCACTTGTCCTTTGATTCCGACCAATTATATTCTAGTCGACGTTGCGGACGTATATTTCGTTAAATTGCTTGTCTGCCTAATTTTGACGGGCTCTAGAGCCGTTCATTATCCTGGATAGGTCAGGGAGCTCTTGAACATCCCTGGTAAGTGGAAAACGGGATAACTTATCGATGGCACGCTGAATGAAGACATTCAGCACATGCGGGTAGTTTGCTTCTGGATTCGGTACACGTTCTGAGGTTAGTCCTGCCTCTTCAGGGGTAGATATGCTAGAGTCCTGCTGTTGTTAATAAGAGACAGCTGGAACACGTCAATCCCCATCTAAACGAAAAATGTCATGTCGATCGAATTTGTAGTTTTTGCATCAGGAGAACGAAATTTCGAACGTCAATATTGACGGAATTTTGTTTTTAACTCAAGAATCTGAAGGAGGTGACGAATGTTTGCATTTCGAGGTTGAAGGGGTACACGGGAATTTCGTTGAAAAAGCTGTTATTTGGACAGATATCGCAGTAGATGGATTGGATGGAGCCTCGAGAGGTCGATTAGGATGATATTTTTCAGGTTTTCCAAGAAATTTGGCGATATCTGAGCAGATTTGCAGAAGTTAGGTACCTCAATAATGAGGTGGAACTTAGACCTAATTTTCCTATAAAAAACGCCTTTCAAAGGTCGAGATGGGTAAAGATGTATTCTTCAGATGTTGTTTGAACAAACGCAACCGAGTTTTATATCCCAACATTGATTTTGAGAAAGTTATCAGTAGTAATAACCCAAGGACATTGATAATTGTTCGAAAAAATTCTATGACAGATTTCGAAAGCTTGTTGCTTGGAAACAGACCGACGCCGTAGGCGGAGGTCTGTTGTCTACAAGCAACAAGCTTGAGAAAGTTGTCATAGAATTTTTGAGCATTTATCAATGTCCGAGGGTTATTCGGATAGAAAATTTTTTGCTAATTATAGAAAAAATACAGAGCTAAAACAATTTATTTAAAGGTGCAATTAACAAAGGAACAATTAGAATAGTTAAATGAAGATCCAGACGTGTTAGTTTCTATAACTGATGAAGATGTATTTCCACTACGCATGCTGTTAATAATTTGATTATGATGTTCTTCGTCAATATTCAAGTAGGGTTTTATTGAGTTGGCATTGTTGTGACCCGTAATTTTTATAAGCTGTTGTTCTTGTACACCACTTTTGGCCAATCGACTAACCGCGGTCGATCTATTGGAATGATTAGTAATTTTTTTTTCCTTTGTATTCAATCCAATCGCTTCGGCAGACGATCTTGTCCAATTTTGAATCGTATTTCTTCCAATGGGCATATTATCATACCAGTGATCATTTTCGGATTTCCATTGATGATTTGGTCTGACGAATAATCTGTTGGTTTTAATATTTGGGCCCCTTTTCGACATCAATTTTCTGAATAATCGGACAGGACAAACGTTGCTGTCATCGTTTTCTATTAAAAACTTGCTTCCAGTACACATTCTTGAACCACCCTGGCAAGTCTTGCTGAATACAGGGTTATATTCCACTCGGTTGGTTACAGAACCATCGTTGTTTGATTCGATACAAAAAAATTCAGTCAAGCAAGCAGCAGCTTCCCCACCTCGCCAAGCTAATTCTACCGCGGCTATGTGATAGAATTTCCGTTGCAGCCCTTCAGGAGTATTTTCATTCCATAAATTCACCATTTTTGTTATTTCCACAGAACTTAATGCTGCCGAACTTTGCTTCCTTTTACTTGGGTCTGATTGCAGTTTTCGTCGTATAGAATCACGGGCAGCTCGCGCTTGTTGAAATACAACACTTTTGAATGGGTCAATAATAACTTTCATTTCTTTATAATATTTTTCTTGTAACAGCTTACTTGTTATATTCCACATGGTTTTGACCGTACTTTCTTTGAACTCTTTACCATCTTTTCTCCTCATGTTCACAGCCCAATCCTTTAAAATCAACGCCAATTCTTCCGCCGTCCGATTTCCATCTAATTGATACCTACTTTCTATCGTTGCAAAAGTCTATAAATGCTTTCCATACAAATTTCTTACTGTAAACGGTGTTTTTTGGTATGTTCGATTCTATAATTTCATTAATATTATCGTCAGTATTGCAACCAAATCGTGACATTTCGAAATATTAAATATTTGAAACTTCAAAATCGAAATGAATCAATATGTGTCCATAGCAACGTGAAAACAGCCCATGGTCTGTTATCGATGTAATGTTGACATGATTGGGTGAAATTGTTCATCTGATATCAAATGAGGAAATTTAATTGGTTGTTGGAACTGTCAAAAAATTTTCAACAAAATAAAATTGACATTATTCTTGATTCTTGTAATTACCCATCAATTCATCTCATATCTTTGGGTTGATTTTTTTTTGAATTCTTGAATAGAATCAACAATTGATGTCGTCAAGTCTTGAACTTTCAGTTCAAGAGGATAATGAACATTAAATCTTCACAAGCATGCATATGAAAATTATGTGAAAGCAATGCAATTTTCTTCCATGGCAAGAAATAATTTATGTCAACAGTGATCTCTTGTACTTTTCATGCAAATAACTTGAAAAGGAATCCTTTCTATCAATTCATATAAACGTTAATCATTTTCGTCCATCACATCTTTTCCAATTCATTCATTTTCCGAATAAATTCACATTCTGAGAAATACACTAAGAATGTAGAAAGAGCAACATAGTGTTGACTTGGAACATAAAAATATTTTGAAAAACGTCATAACTTCGATACAGAGTGGAATGTGTCAAATTTCCAAGGCCAGAGTTGTGATTTTATAATTGTGAATGGAGTATACGTATGTAAACTCAAATCAGAATTCAAATAGTCCAATTTACCACAAACGAGACACATACGAACCATTTTCAACGTATTTTGCTGATAATATTCAGAAATAAGTCCAAATTTCACTTTTACTACGCTATATCCTGATGACAAGACTGTTCAAAACGTCATTAGCTACACAAAATTAAAATAGCGAAACGAAATTAATGAATGAACTGGCCACAGATTCAGAAAGCGGTGCTGCCATATTGTGCCCACTCATTATCTGAGGCAAAAAAGGCCGAGCCGTTTCGCGAACCTTTCGATAATTTAGTAATGTGATGAATTCACAATATTTGAAGAAACAAACACTCCTTGCTGACATTCGCGCACAGATGAGTTAATGAATTTCAATCTAAAGTAACTTTCATACACACCCTTTCTATAGTCTAGGGAAAAATTGATGTCTGCTCACAGCCGCGTAGGTTGGGCACGGTGTGACACCTAAGCTCTGAGATTTTTCATTTGTCCAAATTCGTTCAGAATTCAAATGAAATCCAATTTAAAAAACTTCCTGAATACAGGAATACTCCACATATTGACTTCATATGAAAACATCAGCAAAATGCAAAAATCAATATCCTCCTTTTATTGTTTCCTGTGATATCTTCGGAATCCTTAAATTCGCTTTGACGCTCATAGTATTGGACATTCGCAGGACATCAAAAAAACATTCCATTCTGAATATATTGGCGAACAAAGCTTTTGAACGCCTCGCTGAAGTACGGTTTTCCCAGAACCTAGGCAAAGTTTAACCAATATTTCTTCGAACTGGCTGGTGAAATATTTTCCATTAGTTTGAAATTGTGAGTTATGAGCACTTTTTGAGCTAACTCTTTCGAGAATGGAATGAAGACTGATGAGGTTAGTGGATGCAAAACTAGCAATGTTTAGGGCCCGTATATTGAAGAAGGGATCTAAGGGATTTGGTTGTTCCTGTGGATATTGAAGAGTCTGCAAGAAGAGCAAATCTGGAACTCCTACCTGAAAAATCTGTTCAGCAGTACGATATTGCATATAACAATTTCCTGGCCTGGTGTGAATTGGAAAATGTAAAAGGGAACTTCAGTGAACCTGTTTTCCTGGCATACTTAGAAGAAAAATAAAAAATATGGAGTTCATCAACTTTGTGGAGCAAATTTTCAATGATAAAGTCAAGCGCCCTTATTAAAAATGGTGTGGATGTTAGTAAATATTTTAAGTTAATATCATATTTGAAACGGAAAATTTAAGGATATCGTCCCAAAAAATCGAAATTTCTCACTCGTGAACAAGTTGAAAAGTTCACAAATGAGGCACCAGATGAGAAATACTTGATGGTTAAGGTTGCAACTATTTTCGGATTATTTGGAGCCTGTCGGCGTGAAGAATTGTGTAATTTATCAGTGGAAGACATCGACATAACAAATAAATCATTGGTTATTCAACTTCCAAACACAAAAACGAAAGTCAGTCGTTCTTTCAGTATTATTGGGAAGTATGTTGACTATTTTCATAAGTACTTTGCACTGCGCCCTCCTGTCATCAAACATCGGCGTTTTTTCCTGAAATACATGAATAATAAATGCACTGCCAATCCAATCCAATATATTTGGGAAAATTCCATCTATTGTTGCCTAATTCCTCACACTGCCAGAACCAAATCAATATACAGGAAACTGTTTTCGAAGATCCTCCTTCATTGCTAGCAGAATCAGGAGCAAATATTACGGATATAAAAACATGGTGGATGGAAGTCTACGACGGTAGCCGAGGGCTATGTTGATCATTCCATTGCATATAGAAATGTCATTGCTGAAAAAATTCTCCCAACCTCAACAGATTTTGGATCATCATCATCCAATATTGTACTTCCGGTTTCTACAAGTACTGATGGTGCTGAGGACAGGGCCGGATTAACCAAGAGGCAGAGTAGGCAACTGCCTAGGGGCCCCGCATCAGCTAGGGGCCCCGTGGTCGTGCCCCGTCCCACGTGCCCGGAACTAAAGGTGTCCCCGAGCCAAACGAAAGAGCAATAAATGGACCCCCGATTATCGCAAACTTACCGATTCGCGAAATTTCTCTAAAATAATGAGCAAAACAAATAAATTCAATAAGCCCGCTCCACACTCATGGCAAGAACCTCGGCCAATACCGCCAACGTGAGTGTAGATGACTTTCTCGTGTCACGTTCGCGCTTCGCGGCCTTCCCCGTGAGTTTGCGGTCTCCTGTCCCGCGACAAAGGCTTCGCGCCTAAGCACAAATGTTCCATCCACACTCACAGGTCTTCGCGGTTCCTGCGCAGTAATGATTTAATGCTTGTTCACTGACTTTATTCGTTTTTGAAATGAATGGTTCATGTAGCAATGAAGTGAAATTAGAATAGATTCAGATTTAGATAAGTGGAATGAGAATTTCTTGATTATTATCAGTATGGATATTAGAATAAAAATCAATAACAGATCTACATAAAATACAAAGGAAATACCAAATAACAAAAATCACCAGAAAAAATAATTGAAAATCTACATAAACCGCTCAAATGATTCCCCATCGTTCTCAATGCATAAACGAATTCTTTAAGAAAAGAGTTTTTAACATTAGCAAATACTCGGGAAGTAATGCTTGCAAAAGCGTCTTTTATTCTTCTTTTCATGTCTTGAGATTTTGTTACGGGATTCTCATACACAATAGTTTTGATATAACCCCATAAAAAATCTGGAGATGTTAGATCTGGTGACCTTGCAGGCCAATTGTGTGGGCCTCCACAACCTATCCATCTGACCTATCCATCTGTCAGATCATTCATCATAGAACGTATTTCTATGAATATCATTGCTCCTAATAGTCTGTTTACTAGTTGAATTAAAAATCGAAAATTACTGGAAAACTATTAGGTTTAGGTATAGTATAGGGAAACCCAATGAAGATAGTTTCGATATTAATATATAGGTATAGAAATACTGGGTGTGCCATTTGAAATAGGAAAATTTTTGACAATTATTTGTAGTTAATGTTTGAATATTAATTATGATCACTCAGTATATTCCAGAGTAAAATTTTTTCGTCTGCATAAGGGTAGCCAATATGTCTACACGAAAAAACATTGTATGTCTCGTTGGCTTGAAGGGTTTATTCATTAATTGCAAATTAAAAATACTGCTTTTTTCGATTTTTCACCATTTTTTCTTAAGTGGTTCTCTTAAGGCATAAAATGGTCTTTATGAACTCATCCTTATTTGAGCGTGCCATTCAATTTTTGAATTCATTGAAAAAAGTGTAACCATGGTCTATATCTTTGTTATCGAACACTCTGGATATGTGAAAAGAATTTTAAATTGTGCATCTGATTGCCCTTTACATTTCACGAAAAAAAATTTTCAAAATGTCTTCATTTACTGCCTGAAAGTTAGAACTGCGTCTGGGGTGGGCCACCCTGTATATACTTATCAACTTGAAAAATTCTGATAATGGTTGAATAGGGAGGGGCCCCGAAAAATGCACTGCCTAGGGCCCCCCCACATGGTTAATCCGGCCCTGGCTGAGGATTCTAATAATGTGTTGCGAAGCTCCCTAACGTCACAGGGCATTAATGTTAGTAATTGTTCTAGTTTTAAGATTAATATTATGGTGGGCGTTCAATGTAGTGTGTTTTTATTTCAAGTTGATTTCGAAAACGGTTTCACTTTGAGAACTGAAATTTTGTGGGTGAACTCAGAAAGGATTAGGGTTCTTGTTGAAATAATTTTGATCGATTTCATTCCGACAGTTAATTTTTTTTCTTTCAAAAATTGAAGAAAATGAGCCAACCCATGCTTCTGTTTTATTTCAACAGAAAGACCCATGAAAATAGTTCAACTTCCGATTAAAAGTGAATCTACTGATAATTTCGTTCAGAAGATCAACTTGAAATACGGAATTGGCAGAAAATGGCCAAATTCAAATTTTGGCGGGAAAAAATTCCTGCTTTACCCACAAATCCACGTATTTCATAGTTCGGCGATTTTTGGATAGAGAGCGCCATTGTACATTTCATTCATGATTAGAGAGATACTCATAGAACTTATTGTGATAATGAAAGTTCTATGGAGATATTCCTTAAAATGGACGGTGGCGCCTCTATCGGCTGATCTTTCCTACTCGGTTTAAACGCCGACCTTAATGTTCATAAGTAATGATTGTTAAATATTGATAATAAAATTTGCAATTGCTGAATTTTTTTCATCTGATTTCATCACTTATGTTGAAAATATTTTCAACACGCTTCCACGTAAACAATCAATTCTAACATTGTTTGCTGTCATTAAAAGTGTCACTTTTAATGGCAGTTGTACAAAAAATAATAAAGGCGTTATTCCTTTGGGTCCAAATCGTCTCATTCAGTTATTTCCCATCCTTTATTTCAATTATCTGAGTTATTACGAATCTAAATGTGAATATTCTCCGCATAATTTTGGATGAGGTTCGGACAGAATGATCCTGTATAGAAACGGCAGAGATGATTAGCTAGATGGAGCCGTGACAGTAATCAAACTCGCTCCGTTAATGTCCTCCCTGAAGCTCATCAACTTATCAAGCCAACTGATCTTATTTCGAGCTATAATAACAAATTTCTCGGAAAAGCAGGCGACGATACGGGATCCAGCGACTTTTTTTTCTCGAAAATAATCCAACTTTCCGCAGCGATTTTCCCGGTCGGAAAAATGGAATCGCAGATAGAATCCAATTAGGTATGCCTCAGGCTTCCGAGGACACGCAGCTGGCCAGATCTGCGTGGACCGAGTTTAGTGTATCTCGGCTTGATTTATGATGACGATTCGAGTTCGTAAATGAAGCAATTCCCCGACGAGTTACCAAAACCCGAAAACGTTCCTCTGGAGATTCAAGAAGTCCCGACGACTGAGCGGTGGCTTAATGTCGGCTTTTGAAGAGAAGTTGTCTTGTCAGTGTCAGATTTACCAAACGATCCCAGAGAGCCAGCAGGATATTCCATGAAAATTTGATGTATGTGGTGGGAATTTTATTGAAGCATTGACACTTGTCGTGTTTTTAAGCGGTTGTTCCACAGGTGCGGTATGTCATTTCGATTCTATGTCTGTATCCCCGAAAGGATAAAGACAAAAGCACCCTCTAACACGATAAGACACCGACATCAGTTTTCGTTCTAAAGGGTTTTCCAATAGGAATTTGTAGATGAGCCCTATACAAACACGAAAAGAATATTTTCATGAAAAAAATATAGCAAATACCAAAAAAAAATGCGTAAATAAAAATATACTTATCCACAAGAGTTAGGGATATCGTATTCAATCGTTTTTAAAAGTAGGTAATCTTCGAAAAAATCGCTGTAAAATTTAAAACTCTATAACAACTCGAATGGATCCAATAAAAATCAGTATGAGACGTTTCGTCCGTCTGGTCGCCTTTTTTCTGAAGTTTGGTTCTTTGCATATGCTTCATGAATGTTCTTATTTTGAAATGAAGTCAGTTTATCAACGGCTTCGATTTGAAACGAGTTTTCTGAAAATGCCAAGACGTAAATATTAACAAACGCTGGGGCTAATAGGGCTATCGGAATGCTACAGGGTGGCCTAACTCAGGTTGTTGTAGCGGAAAGGCTCCAAGTCAGTCAAAGTGAGATATCTGGACTTTGGAATAGGTTCAGGGAGACAGGTACCGTGTTGGAAAGACCAAGGCTTGGTGGGCGACGGAAAAAAACGACACCTGCTCAGGATCCTTTCATCACCGTTTCGGCGAGAAGAAACCCTACATCTACGTGTAGAATGCTACGCAATACTCTTCAAAATGCAGACGGGGTCCAGGTTTCCATCGAACCCATCAGACGACTTATGAGAGAGGTGAATCTAGGTTATAGACGTCCATTAAGAGGAATTCCATTAACACTTGATCATAAGCGTCAAAGACTAAAATGGGCAAGGCAACATATCAAGTGGAACGATCAATGGCGTAGTGTCCTTTTCACTGATGAATCCAGATATGGACGATTTTCAGATTCTCGAAGAATAAGGGTATGGACAATCCCACGCATACCCCGTAATCGTCGCTATGTCCAAGAAGTCCATCCATTCCGAGGGGGTAGTGTTATGGTATGGGCCGGGATATGTTTCAACGGGCGCACAGATCTGCACATTTGTCCTGGGAATATGACCGCCTAACACTATAGGGAGCATGTCATTGACAATTTTGTGTCCAATTTTCACGCTGCTTTTGGTGAAACTTTTCAATTTCTAGACGAGAACGCTAGACCGCACCATGCAGCCATAGTTGAGAATGCGCGCGAGGAGCTTGGTATTCCACATTTACCAATAGCTCCGCACTCACCAGATTTGAATCGCATAGAACATGCATGGAATGTTTTCACGGCTTCATCAATTCTCGTATTTATGAATGAGATGTTGTGTCTCCTCTTCATATGGTCTAAGAATTTATCTTTTTTTTTGTTCAGTTTGAGAAATGACTGATGTTTTCTTCTCAATGTGCGAGCTTTGTGCTCTTTTTGTCATGAATCTATCGGATTCCTAAGACGTGAAATAACAACACAAAATTCCAACCTGGAATGTATCTTCTCTCCTTATAATTCAGTAGAAACTCGAGAGTGAATAGTAGAAAAACATCTACGACTGATGTTTGGCAAACCTGATCTCCTCGACTGTTTGAACACTGTTTGTTTTCTCACTGAATGTTCGAACATGTTTTCTTAAACTCTCTTAAATGGCAGCCGAAAGGAATGCTTTCGAGGGGTTGAAACAAGAGAATCGTATTTTCGATCAGACAAGGATGAAAATCAGGTGTTTTTAGCTTGTCAATGTTGCGTCACCATCCTTTGAATTCGATATAACATGAGGAGAATTCAATGCTTTGTTTTGCTTGTCTATTCACTGTTGAATTATAAGTAGGCAGGCGTAAGCATGGCGACCGTTAAATATGCATTAAAGTTTGTGAACTACACATAATTCTATGTGAACTCAACCTTCTGTGATAGGAATCCTTCAGTACAGAGTAAAAGACTTTCATCTGATTATTGAGGAAGAAAATTCGTCTACTCCCATAGAATAATATATCCATTGAAAGCAGAAAGGAAAACTCTCCTAGTGAAAAGAATGACAAAACAAAAAACTCTCACAATATACAGGGTGATTCAAGGTGGATGGCACATTCGACGTTTCTGCCTTCTGGTGAACCAGATATCGGATCGGTTCGAAAATTTGCATGAGTGCATTATCGGAAATTCTCTACACAACTAAAATATTTTCGTCAATGCGGTGTTACCACTTCCATTAGAAAGTAGTAGCAACTTTGCTTTTTCAAATGGAACACCTAATATATTATATTATTTTTGGAATCTCCAACAACTTCTCGACAACTTTTCTTCAGATTTCCCTATACCTATCCGTTGCCGTTTTCGAAATATGAATTAATTTCAATTTTTTTCGCCGAAAATCATGACCTCTAAAATTGATGATAAGTAATGAAAAGAAATTTTTATTCGTTCTCCAAGACATACAATAATGCATAGGACACGTCATTGTAAATATACACACATATACAGGTAATTCACAAATATTTAAATACAATCCATAGAGAGTATGATATAAAAAAAACTTAGGTTCTTATCCAATTAAATTTCACTATAATAAAGAATTAAAATTAATCCAAATGTCCATCACTCAGATATTCCCGAACACTGTAAAATGCCTTCCTTAATAGCATTGTTCTGATATTATTTTTAAATTTTTTTTCATTTGAACACTTATACGATGACGGGAGATGATTATATAAAATCAGGCCTTGGTACAGAGGTGATCTTTCAAATTTCTTGGTTTTACGACGAGGAACACTGAGCATATCTGAAAACTGACTAATTTTGTTTATTGCAAAATGGCGAATGCGACGGTTTCTCATGAGAGAATGATTATGGTGATACTCAGTGGCGCACCCAGAAATTTTATTCGGGGGGGGGGGCTGCTCAAGAGTAATCAGGTTTTTGTAAGTTATATAATTTAAAAAATGGCGCCGCAAGCGAAAACCTTCTTAAGTAATGGATATATCGCATTCGTTATTATACCGGGTGTTTCATTAGTAAATGAACATACGGTAACCTGAGCTAGAGCTACCCTAGGCGAGTCCAAAAAACCGATATATGATAGGTCTAATCAATTCCATAACCGAGCTTTATGTATTCACCAAAAATTTCAATTCCTCATAACTTTTTAACCAACCAGAAGAGTCGGTTGATATTAGAAACGTATGATTCACTCCTACAAGTCGATCGAATTACTTTTGAATTTCCAAAAAAATCCAGGTCCGTATTTGAAAAATATGGGACTTCTTCCAAGCTGAGATTCAACACCTTGTATATTGAAATTTTACGATTTGATTGAGATATTTGAAAAGAGAAGAAAATTTTCAATGGAGTTCAGTGGATTTCATTGTCCCGCACGTCATTTCCAATTGAATATTGGAGTTCCACAAAATTCTCAGAAAAATCGTACATTATGATCTAATTGAATTTTTTTTGTCCCACTAATTGCACGTTCGAATTTCATAATATTCTGTGGAATCATTTGGAGTTATTTCCGGAAAAACATTATTCATCGAGAAAAATTTAGTTGAAGTCAACAAAGATGAATAAATAACTGAAGAAACATAAAAACTCAACGTGAAATACAGAAGCTGCTCGAAAGTACCACCATTTTGTTCAATACACATTCTTGCCCTCTTCAAAAAATATGTCTGATACTTTTTTTGATCATGTCTGGATTATTACGTATTTCATTGCATAATAAAATTCTGTTGACCATTCTTTCATTTCGTAAAATCCATCTACTAAAGCTGCAGCCCGACAGCCCCCCCCTCGGTGCGCCACTGGTGATACTTATTGTGATTGTCATGTGATAGATGAGAACTCGATGTGCAAAGTACTTTCAATGGGCATTTCACAGATTTTTTTTATTTGTGGCTGTTTCCGTATTTACTTTGAATAGACTAGAGGAATTTGCCTTTCTGGCTCAAAAATTAACGACTTTGATCGAATTGAATTAAAAAAAATGGAAAGAAACTTCAAATTTCCGTAGATTATCTGCTTATCTACATATCCACAAGGCCTTAATGAATAATATAGTCCTTTCACTTTCATAATATTCGGTTTGGTGCGTTTTTAGAAATGATAGGGTCCCAACAAATTTAAATATTTCATCATTTCGAGTATACTCCATTCACTTTCATAATATATCTCCGTTGGCCATGAAATTCTGACACATTTCACCGTGTGTATTTTTAAAATGATAGGTTATAGTAATTTTTCTGTCAGACAACTAAGCAACGTTGTCCTTTCTTCAAAGAGGTCGCAGTAATTACGTATTTATCAAAATGTTTATTTAATTCGGGATAATAATGAATTCGAGAAAATATTATGTGAATTCAATAATTCCAAAGACCTGGCGAATGCTGAAGAAACTTTTTCTCTCTTAATACTTGAAATATTTCACGTATACAGGGTTAGTCTTTGACTTCTACATATATTTTAACTGTAGATTCTTGATGCTAAAGTAAACCTTTTTTTCATTTTCCATTTTTCCGAATTCGGCTCTGTTAAAGAGATATAGCCATTTGAAAAAAAAAATAGTGCCGAATACGTGATATTATTCTTTACAAACACCTCAAAGTTCGTATTTTTCGATTGAAATTGATGAGATTATTGAATATTCTGGGTGATACATTTAAAAAATACTCAAGCACTAAATTCATTCGAATAAGAATGTTACAAACACGATATTTCCTAACAAAACACTTAGTTCTGTCCGATCATTTCGGCAATTGAAAAGCTATATTTCTCACACCAAAATAAGTTTCTTCTTCGATTGTCCTGAAGATAAGTTTATAGACACTAATAATTTGTTCATATTTCCTCGATATTCTAAAACGATCTCATAAAAATTGGTTTCTCACTAACCTATCCTAACTTCATTAACCAAAGTCATATGGTTCGGTGTCAATGACCTAACCATACCCATCCTCTGTGATATTCAATTCACCCACAGAACTCTAGAGAAGACGATGCCAGATTGCTGATTTTTCTCTTCAAACAATGCGACCTCAAGAAAGCAGTATGTCCCCTATCGTTAGCGGATGAACTATCACAATCGCTAAAGGCGTCTAGGCGTTGCTCTTTGAAAATGCCAAACGAGTAGTTCTGATTCTCGCCAATATAGCGCTACGTTCTTAATTTCAGTCGTCACGGCCTACTCTTCCCTTCAGAAGGCCGTGGATGTAGCCGCCACGCAAGACAAAGACAAACCGTTGATCTGTGCTCCAACCAGTCCAACCTAAAACGTTAGTCAGTGATCCCATACACGGCATAAACGAAGTTCACGCTTTATTTATTTACAGAGAATGAAGCAAACAGGTGATGACTTTCAGTATGCAATAGTGTCGTTCTGGTGTCGAGTTATATTGTTTCGATAGATGTTTTGCTGAAGGACCGGTAACAATGAATTTTAAATAGAAACTGCCTATAAAATGTATAATTTCATGCTTCTCAGAATTCAATTTTATGTCCCACGAATGTGGAATTTTATTATTACATATCTCTACATCAAACGTTTTTTCATCATAGAGATTTTAGTTTGACAAAGTTGATAAACATTCTAACAACGTTGGTAACTTGTTGAGGGACCAGAGAAGAAATAATATTCGATGAGATTTTATTCAGGACAGCATTCAGATTAATCTTGAAATTCATGATTTTTTCCTCTAATTCAATCTTATACAATAAGGAATAACTTGAGAACGACGCGTTTCATTGAAAAAATATTGGAATACTTTTGTTTTCTAAAATAATTAATTCTTTCGAAAACGTGAACCGTTCATCTTTTTCAAGTGGTTTTAAAGTATTTTTGCGTGAATTTATAAGTCGACTATACTGTAACTTTTTTACCAGGAGAAATATGAAATAAGTTTCAATTGAGGAATATGCACCATGAATAGAGTAAACAATCAACCAAAATTCAGTTCATTCGAAATATCAGTTACGAATATATGGAAAGAATAGTGTTAATTTAATGGATTTTCGACACCCTGTATCATTCAAACGAACCAAATTTTGAAAAATGGTATGCGAAAAAGTGTTTTTTTGATGGGAGGAATCTACAGTTGAAATATATGTACAAGTCAAAGACTCACCCTGTATACCTTTTCGCACAACTTGAAATACTCCAGTGGGAAAATGTAGTAGTAGGTACTACGAAACCTGTGTCTCAGTTAAACCTAGAAGAACTAAATCCATTTACAAAGTTAAAAAGGAAAACTTGAAAAAAGCAATGGCTTCGTCTCTGAGAATCATTCGACATTTCACGAGTACCTACCTGCGTTTCAAGTTGAAAAACTTGATACCTAAACCTAAATCGTGGCCAACCGGGATACATTATAAAGGTGAATGAAGTATACTATTTATTATGATCCCACCAAAGTATTTTCTGATTTGTAATCTTCTTTAATATTAAATTTCAATGCCTCATTCGGAGATCCACATTTTTCCCAGACAAAATCCGGACCCAGCTTAGGAAAAATCCCGCCAGAACAAATCTGGCAGTAATTCCTTGGTGGAAATGAGATCTACCCGGATTTCTCATGCGTTTCGAGCTCTCTAAACTCCGGTCCGAAATTAGCAACCCAAATTCTCGCAATAAAGGTGGAAATAGTATGACGTTCACAAAGGGTGGCATTCGTTCGTACGGGCGGGCGAGCAGTGGAAATTTGCGCGAGAGTGAGAGAATGATGCTGCTGCGATTGATGGGCATGATCTCTTTGCGCTTTCCGCATTTCGTCAATTGGTGGAGTCAGAGGCCTTTTGGAATATGAATATACAGGGTTTTTCACGAGGAACCTCACCCATATTTATACGGGAAACTACTGAACGTATTTTCATGAAATTCAGCACTTATAAGTATTTCACGATGCTGATGAAATCTAAAATATTTTCAAGGCATGAGCACCTCCGGTTTTTCCGGAAATGACGTCAACTTCCGTTTTTCAAATTAGAACACCATTTTTTTTATTGCAGAAATAGATTCCTTAGAAAATTTCTCTGAGCGGGAAAATTCGAAAAAAAATCGAAAATAGAGCTCCGCTGAAACAAGAATAACTTCGAGGTTTTTGGATGGATACAGGGGGTGAAAAAATCGCTTTCAAAGTTAGGGATGACAAAATCGTGAAAAATCAATTTCTTCAAATTAGAACCCCATTTTTTTATGGCAGATATTGAATCTACGTTAAAAAATAATGTGAGTGTATGCATCACACCCTTGCCCTAAAGTGGATATTTTCTGAGTTATTCACAAAAAACTGTTTTTCGTCTTGAATTTTCAGCTATTTCTTTTCCCTTCACGCCAAAAAGATGAAATTTTCAGGAACTGTTACTTAAACCATGTTTTAGATTTTACTCCCCTAATATGCAAGAGAAAAAAGTTACAGGTTGTTCCTAAATAGATGGCGAATTTGGATTCGAATTTGTATCGGAAACCTCTTTATTTCAACTAATCGGCCATCGGTTTTCTCGCCAGTGATAAATAAATAATTCCTTATGAACCATATGCAAAAACTTACCATGTTTTACATCCTTTTTTATTAATGATATCTATCATTGGTCTATCATGGTAAGTTTTTGCATATGGTTCATAAGGAATTATTTATTTATCACTGGCGAGAAAACCGATGGCCGATTAGTTGAAATAAAGAGGTTTCCGATACAAATTCGAATCCAAATTCGCCATCTATTTAGGAACAACCTGTAACTTTTTTCTCTTGCATATTAGGGTAGTAAAATCTAAAACATGGTTTAAGTAATAGTTCCTGAAAATTTCATCTTTTTGGCATGAAGGGAAAAGAAATAGCTGAAAATTCAAGACGAAAAACAGTTTTTTGTGAATAACTCAGAAAATATCCACTTTAGGGCAAGGGTGTAATGCATACACTCACATTATTTTTTAACGTAGATTCAATATCTGCCATAAAAAAATGGGGTTCTGATTTGAAAAATTGATTTTTCACGATTTGGTCATCCCTAACTTTGATAGCGATTTTTTCACCCCCTGTATCATGAATCGCTATTTCAATTTTCAAAGTGGATACATCAATCTTACATCTTGAAAAATCCCAAAAATGAAAATTTTCCATCCAAAAACCTCGAAGTTATTCTTGTTTCAGCGGAGCTCTATTTTCGATTTTTTTTTCGAATTTTCCCGCTCAGAGAGAATTTTCCAACCAAAACTGAAAAATGTTACATCAAAATAACTTGAAATTTTCTAAGGAATCTATTTCTTAAATAAAAAAATGGTGTTCTAATTTGAAAAACGGAAGTTGACGTCATTTCCGGAAAAACCGGAGGTGCTCAGGCCTTGAAAATATTTTAGATTTCATCAGCATTGTGAAATACTTATAAGTGCTGAATTTCATGAAAATACGTTCAGTAGTTTCCCGTATAAATATGGGTGAGGTTCCTCGTGAAAGACCCTGTATTGTGCACACGTGTGTACTGTAGTTTTTGAATGCAATATACAGTACAGAGAGGGAAACATCTGGAGGAATCTCCCAGGAATGGATCACTCCAAAAAGTTCCTTCGGCCTTCTTACAGGACATTGTAGCCTCAGGAAGCATCAGGTGAGAATGGGTTTATCGGAGAAGAGTGTAGATTCTGTGGGGAGGAAGAAAAAACTCCTATTCACCTAGTCACGGAATTCCCTGCCATTGCAAGTCAAAGGAAATAATCTTTTGGGCAAGAAACTTGTAGGAGTAAGGAACTAGCCTCGTTGAAGTCTTTAAAAAAAATGGCAGCAGCTATCAAATTCGTTCATGATCCTGGATATGTTATGACAGAAATATTGAGAATTTCATTGGTCAATTTTTGGCCAGCATTTTAACTGAGAACGCTAGCCATTAAAGAGAATAAATGAAGTTGACAATTGATTAGGTATACTCCATTCCCAATTATAAAATCACAACTCTGGCCTTGGAAATTCGACACATTCCACTCTGTATCGAAGTTATGACGTTTTTCAAAATATTTTCATGCTTCAAGTCAACACTATGTTGCCCTTTCTACATTCTTAGCGTATTTCTAAGAATGTGAATTTATTCGGAAAATGAATGAATTGGAAAAGATGTGATGGACGAAAATAATTAATAACGTTTATATGAATTGATAGAAAGAATTCCTTTTCTAGTTATTTGCATGAAAAGTACAAGAGATCACTGTTGAAATATATTATTTTTCGCCATGGAAGAAAATTGCATTGCATTCACATAATTTTCATATGCATGCTTGTGAAGATTTAATGTTTATTATTCTCTTGAACTGAAAGTTCAAGACTTGACGACATCAATTGTTGATTCTAATCAAGAATTCATTGAAAAAATCAACCCAAAGATATAAGATGAATTGATGGGTAATTACAAGAATCAAGAATAATGTCAATTTTATTCTGTTGATAACTTTCTCAAAATCAATGTTAGGGTACAAAACTCGGCTGCGTTTGTTCAAACAACATTTAAAGAAGACATTTTTCACCATCTCGACCTTTGAAAGGCGTTTCTTAGAGGAGAATTAGGTCTAAGTTCCACCTCATTAGTGAGGTACCTAACTTTTGCAAATCTGCTCAGATATCGCCAAATTTCTTGGAAAACCTGAAAAATATCATCCTAATCGACCTCTCGAGGCTCCATCCGATCCATCTACTGCGATATCTGTGCAAATAACAGCTTTTTCAACGAAATTCCCGTGTACCCCTTCAACCTCGAAATGTAAACATTCGTCCTGGTCTTGAAAATCGTCCTCACGCTCCAAACTGGTGCTAAAAACAATAAACATACGTCAATCTTGGATATTCGACGAAAAACTCACCTGCAAATATCGATTAAATACTAAAAATCTGCGAACAATTTGTAAACCTAACAAAATGTGGAATATCTTTGAAACTTTTACTTTGATGTAAACAGAGAAACTGGCAACGTCGTTTTGTCATTAACGATATTTTCTGTGCTTTTCATCAGGTGCACCAACTCCTGAAAACGAAACCATGACCTCCTATGTGATTAAATAAAAGTGAATGGAGTATACTAATACTGTACGTCGATGATGTTGAATACCCATGACCTCCTATGTGATTAAATAAAAGTGAATGGAGTATACTAATACTGTACGTCGATGATGTTGAATACCCATTGAAGGGTTAATTCCATCGACCTTTAACACTGGAAACTCACTGTATGAATTTAATCACGTTCACGAAGGGAACAATGTTCTTCCCTGACTCCTGTTCGTATTTGATGCTCGTCATATCTCTGATAAAAAAATTAATCAGATGTCTAGACGAGCAATTTTCATCCACCGGTGTATCAGAGTAATTGCTATATCCATGAAGTTATTTTTGGCGAATTGAAAGGATGATCGTAAATTTTTTCGGTAGTCCGAAAAGTGAGGGTTATGAGGTGCTTATGAAAGAAAATTGGCCCGTTTTTAGTCTTCGTAACTTGGATACATATCTGTATAGTGAAGGAAATGTCTAATGTTTCAGTGGATTTTTTTGGATGTACGCTTAAATTTTGTGTGGTTATTTCTAGTGACGAGATATTTTATACATGTGATTTTAAAATGTTTAAGTCGAAAATATTTTATATGAATAACCTATCATTCCCCTAGTATTTCAAGCTAATTTCCTAAAAACTCCTATATTGTTGTGTTCAAATTATCACTCGAAAATATTAGATTTGAGGGACTGGATTTGAGTGAATGATGAATTATCAAAAGTTAGAGAACCATTTATACTTTTGTTCTTTCATAAACAGAAAAAAGATTATACAATAATAGTACCTATATATTATCCAAAGATTCATCTGCGTGTGTTATGACCATTACCGCGAATTGAAGACTATATACTTCACATGTATATATAAATTCAAAGGACGTCACAACGTTGCAAAAATTCTTATTACATTTTGATTCCGTAGTTGTACAGTAACCCAGTTCAGTTCTGCTGATTTAGAAAAATGGCTTCACTATTTATTATCAAAAGGTGCGTCTCCTCTTTCTATAGTTTAAGGGTTAAACCGAAAAAGCCATGAACCCTTTTTTTCGCATGAAAAATACACAAGAAATTATCATATTCCAATTTCAATGTAACTTTTTTCGTGTGACTTAACTGTTATTCCGAAGCTTTCTAGAGTTATTCGAATTATTCTATTCAAAACTCGATAACATTGCCAGGAATGGAAATGAAATTGAAGTTATCTTCATTCGGGTGTTTTGTCTGAACTCAAGTAAACAAAGAAAACAAAATTAATAGGAATGCACAGATGCAAATACCTGATGTTTTACATTTATTGAATAAATTAAATGAATGCGTTTAGATAAGTTTGGTTCTCATTTGTGATAAGGAATTTACCGATGGAAACTAGAATTGAAGTTGAGCATGTATACTCCATTCACATTTATTAAATCACATAGGAGGTCATGGTTTCGTTTTCAGGAGTTGGTGCCCCTGATGAAAAGCACAGAACATATGATGAAAAGTAAGTGCGCGCACAGAAAATATCGTTATAGACAAAACGACGTTGCCAGTTTCTTTGTTTACATCACAGTAAAAGTATCAAAGATATTCCATATTTTGTTAGGTTTACAAATTGTTCACAGATTTTTGGTATTTAATCGATATTTGCAGGTGTGTTTTTCGTCGAATATCCAAGATTAACGTATGTTTATTGTTTTTAGCACCAGTTTAGAGCGTGAGGACGATTTTCAAGACCAGGACGAATGTTTACATTTCGAGCTTAAAGGGGTACACGGGAATTTAGTTGAAAAAGCTGTTATTTGGACAGATATCGCAGAAGATGGATCGGATGGAGCATCGAGAGGTCGATTAGGATGATATTTTTCAGGTTTTCCAAGAAATTTGGCGATATCTGAGCAGATTTGCAAAAGTTAGGTACCTCACTCATGAGGTGGAACTTAGACCTAATTCTCCTATAAATAACGCCTTTCAAAGGTCGAGATGGTGAAAAATGTTTTCTTTAGATGTTGTTTGAACAAACGCAACCGAGTTTCGAGTTTTATACCCCAACATTGATTTTAAGAAAGTTATCAACAAAATAAAATTGACATTATTCTTGATTCTTGTAATTACCCATCAATTCATCTTATATCTTTGGGTTTATTTTTTTCAATGAATTCTTGATTAGAATCAACAATTGATGTCGTCAAGTCTTGAACTTTCAGTTCAAGAGAATAATAAACATTAAATCTTCACAAGCATGCATATGAAAATTATGTGAATGCAATGCAATTTTCTTCCATGGCGAAAAATAATATATTTCAACAGTGATCTCTTGTACTTTTCATGCAAATAACTACAAAAGGAATCCTTTCTATCAATTCATATAAACGTTAATTATTTTCGTCCATCACATCTTTTCCAATTCATTCATTTTCCGAATAAATTCACATTCTGAGAAATACGCTAAGAATGTAGAAAGGGCAACATAGTGTTGACTTGGAACATAAAAATATTTTGAAAAACGTCATAACTTCGATACAGAGTGGAATGTGTCAAATTTCCAAGGCCAGAGTTGTGATTTTATAATTGTGAATGGAGTATGTTTGTGTACTTAATTTTCGTCGAAATTAGAGTGAAGATTTGTCAATATGTCTTCAATAACTATTTCTGAAAAATTCCTTCTTCTAGCTTCATTTGTGGATTTTATTTGGAATGTTGTAGGAAGCTTAATATCGGCGATCACAACGAGTAGGAATACTAATCCGATAGAGGCGCCACCGTGCATTTTATGGAATATCTCCATAAAACTTACATTATCACTATGAGTTCTATGAATATCTCTCTCCTTATAAATGAAGTGTGCAATGGCGCTCTCTATCCGAAAATCGCTGAACTATGAAATTAGTGAATATGTAGGTAAAGCAGGAACCTTTTCTCGCTGTACATTTGAATTCGGCCATTCTCTGCCAATTCCGTATTTCAAATTGATTTTCTGAACGGAATTATCTGTAGATTCACTTTAGACCGGAAGTTGAACTATTTTCATGGGTCTTTCGTTTGGAATAAACCAGAAGCATGAGTTGGCTTATTTTCTTATACACTGCGCAAAAAAATTAACGCACATTTCTGAAAATCTCAATTTTAATGAAAGTTAACTCTACATTAACTTTATAACTTATTTTTTATGTTCTCTAGGGAAGGTTTTGAACGAAACAAGACACATTAAATGGAAGAAAAATTCAGGATTACACCGAATCTTATGTGAAAGAAGAGAAATCAACAATTTTCAAAATACTGAAATGCTGATAAGTGATTTAATACTTGGTATTTCCACCCCTTGCGTTAATTACAGCTCGGCAACGACGGTTCATACTCAAAATGAGTGATCTTAAAATGTTCTGATATAATCTTCCCAGCTTTCTCCGAGTTGGATTCCTTAGTCATCAAGAGTAGCTGGATGATTTTCTGAATTTCTCAGCCTTCTATTGAGGTTGTCCCAAACCTGCTCAATCGGATTGAGATCTGGACTTATTGCTGGCCATTCCATTCGAGAGACTTAAACCTCTTCAAGGTACTCCTGAACGACGCGCTCACGATGAGGTCTGGCATTATCGTCCATAAAAATGAAATTTTCACCAATTTATGGGGCAAATGGCACTACATGCTCTTCAAGAATGTTCCTTATATATTTATCAGCATTCATAGCTCCATTATCAACGACCACTAGGTCTGTGCGAGCAGTCAAAGATATTCCACCCCATACCATAATCGATCCTCCCCCGAAACCAGTAGTATTCAGGAAATTGCACTGAGCATATCTTTCATGTGGACGTCTGTATACAAGGGAACGCCGATCACAAT
The DNA here is from genome assembly GCA_951802165.1 of Adalia decempunctata. Lineage (NCBI taxonomy): Eukaryota > Metazoa > Arthropoda > Insecta > Coleoptera > Coccinellidae > Adalia > Adalia decempunctata. The sequence continues at coordinate 1,792,714 of OX637705.1, forward strand.
GGTAGAGGCAGAATCTAGACTCATCTGTGAAGAGAACTCTTTCCCAATCGGCCTCTTCCCAATGGATATGCTCTCTCGCAAAATCCAAACGCGCCCTTCGATGGGCTGGGGTAAGAGCTGGGCTTCTTGCCGCGACACGAGGCCTTAAATCATATTCTCTGAGGCGATTTCTTATTGTCTGAGTGCTAATTTGCACCTCATGAGTTTGCTCAAGCTGATTTTGAAGGAGGCGAGCGATTGCAAACCGTTGTCTCAACGAAGAAACTCTCAAGTAACGTTCTTGAATGGCAGTTGTTACCCGTGGTCTACCCTGTCCTGGTCTTCGGACATTCATAACTGTCTCCCTGAATCGCTGCAACATTCTGGACACACTTTTATGGGAAACTCCAAGCCTTCTGCAATTCTTGTGTATGTCCACCCTTCTTCTCGCAAAACTACCGCTTGGGCACATTCCTCTTGGGTCAAATTGCGTGTTTCGCGTTGCATAGCGATCGAGTGTAGAAAATCAAACGAAAGAAAAACTATTGATCACTAGAATTGATCGAGAACAACTGATTTTAGAATGGAGCCAATACATTCAAATGATAATATCATCTTTTTTTATTCCTACTGGGAGAAAACATCTGTATTGAAGAAAACATATGCATGCATAATTCTGATAAAAATAATTATCATTGAGAACACCTTCAGTTGTAGAATAAATTTGAGATTTCCATAATGTGCGTTAATTTTTTTGCGCAGTGTATTTTTGAAAGAAAAAAATGAACTGAAATCGATTTGAATTATTTCATTAAGAACTTCAATCCTTTCTGAGTTTACCCACAAAATCTAAGTTCTCAAAGTGAAACCATTTTCAAATGCAACTTGAAATAAAAACACACTACATTGAACGCCCACCTTAGAATAAGTTGGGTTTTCATTTGAAATGAGGAAGTAGCTGATGGAAACTAGTTTTGCAGTTAAGCATGTATTTGTGTTCATTTTGGTCGAAATTAGAGTGAATATTTGACAGTACTCGTATGTCTTCAATAACTATTCCTGAAAAGTTCCTTCTTCTAACTTTATTTGTGGATGCTATTTTGAAGATTGTAGGAAGCTTAATAAACAACAATAATGTTCTCCAATATAATTTGATTCAACCAATGAAAAAATACAAATGACTCATTTGAGTTAGTAAATGTGAAATGAATGCTCAAAAACTCTTCAGGGAGTTGGTGTTAATAAACAGGACGGTCTTAGACCACTTGCTCCAATCTACACCATTCAATCTCTAACTAACAATTTCCTTTTTTTTTCAGAGCGTTTCAGTGACAGTCAGCGTGCTTACCCTCACGTTCATCTCCATAGATCGATGGTACGCCATCTGCTTCCCTTTGAAATTCAAATCGACCACCGGAAGGGCAAAAACCGCCATTGGGATCATCTGGCTCCTGTCCCTATCAACCTGTAAGTAAATCGCCTATTTAACTGCCTTCCCACATTGCTTCGATTCCTTTATACGAAACCCTAAGACTGGGGTAGAATTCGTGTGATCGAGTTCGCCCACAAGCTTCACGAACTTAAAAAGGGAGATGAGAGGATCTCAGGGAAGTCTTGTGTCTTGGCTTGTTTGAGTGTCAGGCCATGTCATTTTCAGGCTGGGCAATGATTTACGCAATGTGTTGGGTGCTTTTTCAAGGGCTATAGGAAATTGAAAAAAAAAACACACATAAAATTAAGAAAAACGCATGAAATCTTTGATTGAATCGATAGTACGGTCAATATACGAGGATATATTGAAACATTCTTAGCCTCTTATAGAACCAAACAAAATTTAATTGTCAGAATATTTTATTGCTCAACATATCCTCCTCTAAATTGAATAAACTTATTACAGCCAACCTGCAACGTCTCTAGACCTCAAAAAAAAAAGTTTCTACTTGCTCTGCAAACCAGTCCTCCACAGCTTTTATTACCTCCTCGTTGGAAGAAAATTTACGACCTTTTAAACTTCTTTCAGTTGAAGAAAGAGATGATAGTCGGACGAAGCCAAATCTGGTGAATAAGGGGGGTGTTCTAGTAATTCTAACCCTAAATCACGAATTTTTTTGCATCGCAACATGAGATTTGTGTACTGGGGCGTTGTCCTTCAAAAACAAAATAACTTTGGATAGCTTTCCGCGTGTTTTCTCTTTAATTTCTTCCAGTAGAGTGGTCAGTAATGTAGAATAGTAATCTCCAGTTATTGTTCTACCCTTATCCAAAAAATCAATCATGATTACTCCATGGCAATCCCAAGAAACTGAAGCAAGAACTTTGCCTGCAGATTTTTGGAAACGAAACTTCTTAGGTCTTGGAGAACCAGAGTGTCGCCATTCCATCGATTGTTGCTTTGTTTCTGGATCGTAGAAATGTACCCAAGTATCATCCATAGTAACAATTCGGTTTAAGAAGACTACATCGTTTTCAAATCGAGCACAGATCGAACGCGATGCTTCTACCCTTGCACGCTTTAGGTCAAGATTCAAACATTTGGGGATCCATTTTGCAGAAATTTTTCTCATGTCCAAATTGACGTGAACTAAATGATGAACGCGTTCCTATGAAATCTTGAGTGGTTCGGATATCCGTTTTAGCCCAATTCGACGGTCTGATAAAATCATGTCATGAACTGCATCGATATTTTCGGGGACTGACTCAGAAACTGGCCTTCCTGATCGGTCATCATCTTCAATGGAAAATTTACCTCTTTTGAAGTTTGCAGTACAATTTTTCACGGTCGCATACGAAGGACATCGATCACCAAGGGTATCAAGCATATCTTCGTGAATCTGCTTACCTTTTAACCCTTTTAAATACAGGTACTTGATGATGGCTCGATACTCCAATTTTTCGATTTTACAATTTTGGTGGACATCTTTTTTTTTAATTTATTGCGTAACTCTGGTTTACTTTTTTGACGTCGAACTCTACACTGACACTTCCAATAAGTTATTGTTCGTTGATATACACTACTGGAAAAAATTGAAGGATAAAAAAAAAATTCCAAATTTTTCGGCAATTTTCAACATGCCGCAACTTTGAGAGGAATCGTCGTACAAGGAACACAAAAAAAGGAAATTGTAGCTCCAAGTGTCTAGTTTTTGGATTAGAACTTCAAAAATTTTAAGTTTAACTGGTTTTCGAGTAATGATAGAAAAATCAGCAACAAAAAAATTCTCAAAATTTTAACACTTTTTTTTTTTTTGTCTACGAGCGTGGTAATTTTATTTTTGCATAATCGTTATAATGATGGGATACTTTGTTAATTCAGCTTCAATTTATTTTTTATTGACCTCAATACGTCCACTTCTCGCCGAGATATCGGTCTTCAAATGGAAAAGGATCCATTTGTCTTTGATTATCGATTTCTCAGCAACCAATGATCGCACAGAAAATTGAAGGGGGGTTTCAAGACCTTAAATGAACTCCCATTAATAAACAACCATTGCTTATTCATAGAAATTTTTTTTTCTTAATGTCGCATCAATATGAAAATTTAACAGAAAAAGGGCTCTTGGTGGTTTCTTGGAAAATCTACCGCTGGATCGAAAATGTTGAGGAAACCAATAATGTTAAGTGTGACTTTCACAGTTCAATATGTTGATAAAAACCTTACGAAGAGCCAACTCAATTCAGCGAGCCGTTTTTTGTTTTTGAAAAAAAATAAGGATCACGTTTTTTGCTCTGAGAAGCTCGTAATCTTTAAAAAAGGCAAAAAAGAATTTTCTCGAGCTTTTTCCACATTTTAATTGCAGATAGTTCATAAATTTCAAAAAAAGAAAAATAAAAAAAACAACAAATAACATTTTTATTAATTTTATAACGGGTATTGCCACCCCTGTTTTCAATAACGGCTCTCAAACGTTCAGCCATGTTAATAAAAATGTTATTTGTTGTTTTTTTATTTATCTTTTCTTGAAATTTATGAACTATCTGCAATTAAAATGTGGAAAAAGCTCGAGAAAATTCTTTTTTGCCTTTTTTAAAGATTACGAGCTTCTCAGACCAAAAAACGTGATCCTTATTTTTTTTCAAAAATTCAATCGAGTTAAACAAAAAAACGGCTCGCTGAATTGAGTTGGCTCTTCGTAAGGTTTTTATCAACATATTGAACTGTCAATGTCACACTTAACATTATTGGTTTCCTTAACATTTTCGATCCAGCGGTAGATTTTCCAAGAAACCACCAAAAGCCTTTTTTTTGTTAAATTTCATATTGATGCGACATTAAGAAAAAAAAATTTCTATGAATAAGCAATGGTTGTTCATGAATGGGAGTTCATTTAAGGTCTTGAAACCCCCCTTCAATTTTCTGTGCGATCATTGGTTGCTGAGAAATCGATAATCAAAGACAAATGGATCCTTTTCCATTTGAAGACCGATATCTCGGCGAGAAGTGGACGTATTGAGGTCAATAAAAAAATAAATTAAAGCTGAATTAACAAAGTATCCCATCATTATAACGATTATGCAAAAATAAAATTACCACGCTCGTAGACAAGAAAAAAAAAGTGGTAAAATTTTGAGAATTTTTTTGTTGCTGATTTTTCTATCATTACTCGAAAACCACTGAAACTTAAAATTTTTGAAGTTCTAATCCAAAAACTAGACACTGGGAGCTACAATTTCCTTTCTTTGAATTCTTTGTACGACCATTCCTCTCAAAGTTACGGCATGTTGAAAATGGCCGAAAAATTTGGAATTTTTTTTTGATCCTTTAATTTTTTCCAGTAGTGTAGTATCGCATTATTTGTTTATGCATGAAACTGGTCTTGGCTAACTAGGTACGTATCAGTACATCCTCGTAAATGCAGTCAATGTAAGAGCATGATTGAATGGATCACCTTCACGCTTTGACATGAATTTATTGAAATTCAAGGGAGTTAAAAGTCTAAATCATTGTGTCTACTGAATGGGTACACTTCAGCACTGCAGAGAGAATTATTTCTCTCAAGACAAATCTCCTTCGGGAGAAGCCCCGAAGCCATCTTTAATCCGAAGAAAATTAACAATTCGCCAGCTCCTAAACTATTAATTTCTAACCTTCTCGACTATGTTTGCATTTCATTTTCTCAGTTTCCTACCGAATTTCCTCGTCCCGAAGAACAAAGTGGAAGCGGGACGGTATCCAGGTGGAGTTTAGAGGAGCCAGAGGCGGTAAAGTCCCTCGTCAAAGAACTTGGGCGAATGTAAAGTTTTATCACCTGCTTCGCTTCAGTGGAGCACCCAGAAATTTTATTCGGGGGGGGGCTGCTCAAGAGTAATCAGGTTTTTGTAAGTTATATAATTTAAAAAATGCGCCGTAAGCGAAAACCTTCTTAAGTAATAGATATATCCTCGGATATATCGCATTCGTTATTATACCGGGTGTTTCATTGGTAAATGAACATACGGTAACCTGAGCTAGAGCTACCCTAGGCGAGTCCAAAAAACCGATATATGATAGGTCTAATCAATTCCATAACCGAGATACAGGGTGCTTTATGTATTCACCAAAAATTTCAATTCCTCATAATTTTTTAACCAACCAGTATAGTCGGTTGATATTTGGAACGTATGATTCACTTCTACAGGTCGATCGAATTACTTTTGAATTTCCGAAAAATTCCAGGTCCGTATTTGAAAAATATGGGACTTCTTCCAAGCTGAGATTCAACACCTTGTATATTGAAATTTTACGATTTGATTGAGATATTTGAAAAGAGAAGAAAATTTTCAATGGAGTTCAGTAGATTTCATTGTCCCGCACGTCATTTCCAATTGAATATTGGAGTTCCACAAAATTCTCAGAAAAATCGTACATTATGATCTAATTGAATTTTTTTTGTCCCACTAATTGCAGGTTCGAATTTCATAATATTCTGTGGAATCATTTGGAGTTATTTCCGGAAAAACATTATTCATCGAGAAAAATTTAGTTGAAGGCAACAAAGATGAATAAATAACTGAAGAAACATAAAAACTCAACGTGAAATACAGAAGGTGCTCGAAAGTACCACCATTTTGTTCAATACACATTCTTGCCCTCTTCAAAAAATATGTCTGATACTTTTTTTGATCATGTCTGGATTATTACGTATTTCATTGCATAATAAAATTCTGTTGACCATTCTTTCATTTCGTAAAATCCATCTACTAAAGTTAGTTCTTCTAATTTCATCACCTGGATCCAATCGTTGTACCTTCTGGAGATCAATTTGATAATAATGTACGATTTTTCTGAGAATTTTGTGGAATTCCAATATTCAATTGGATCTTTCTCTTAAGCTCTCTTTGAGCAAAATGACGTGGGGGACAATGAAATCTACTGAACCCCATTGAAAATTTTCTTCTCTTCTCAAATATCTCAATAAAATCCCAAAATTTCAATATACAGGGTGAATCTCAGCTTGGAAGAAGTCCCATATTTTTCAAATACTGACCTCAAATTCTTTGGAAATTCAAAAGTAAATCGATCGACCTCTAGAAGTGAATCATGCGTTCCAAATATCAACCAGCTGTACTAGTTGGTTCAGAAGTGTTATAAGGAATTGAAATTTTTGGTGAATACATAAACTACTCTGTATCTCGGTTATGGAATTGATTAGACCTATCATATATCGGTTTTTTGGACTCGCCTAGCTCTAGCTCAGGTTTACGTATGTTCATTCACCAATGAAACACCCTGTATATGTATATCAATCCCTATTTCTATCTGTAAAGGAAATGTTTAAGTTTCCAGTTTTAGAAAATCAATAAGATGGAAATATTTGAATTACGTTTCTTTGTCACAGCTCGGGGGGGGGCTGCAGCCCGACAGCCTCCCCCCTCGGTGCGCCACTGCTTCGCTTCGTAATTGATCAAGACTGGGGCAGAATTATAGCCTGAACACCTCTTAACCTTACAATTAAATCTATAATTCGACTGCCTTCTCGTTATCTTCCTGAAGTGTTGGGGTGGGGAACTTGGGAAGGAGGTAAGAATTGCGGAACATTGATGGAATCGTTTTATTTTGGCAGGGAAAGATTTGTATTTGGTTCTCCTTCTCTGGCTCCGTCTCTGATCTATAAATCGTTTTTTTTTTCAACTCAATGTGACCCATTTCAAAACGATGAAACTGCCAACAAGTATTTTATTAATGTATTTAGTCCTATGGACATCTGAGCTTTCATAAAACCCGAGCGCCCAGTCCCTTTCGATGTATTGATATCTAGTTAGCCTAGACCAGTTCCATGCATAAACAAAATATTGCGATACCAAATCAACGAACAATGACTTATTAGAAGCGTCAGTGTAGAGTTCGACGTCAAAAAATTAAACCAAAGTTACGCAATAAATTAAAAAAAAAAATCCACCGAAATCGTAAAAATCGTAAAAATCGAAAAATTGGAGTTTCGAGCCATCGTCAAGTACCTGTATTCAAAAGGGTTAAGAGGTATGCAGATTTACGAAGATATGCTCAATACCCTTGGTGATCAATGTCCTTCGAATGCGACCGTGAAAAATTGGACTGCAAGCTTCAAAAGAGGTAAATTTTCCATTGAAGATGATGACCCATTGGGATGGCCAGTTTCTGTGTCAGTCCCCGAAAATATCGATGCAGTTCATGACAGGATTTTATCAGACCGTCGAATTGGGCTAAAACGGATATCTGAAGCACTGAAGATTTCATACGAACGCGTTCATCATATAGTTCACGTCAATTTGGACATGAGAAAAATTTCTGCAAAATGGATCCCCAAATGTTTGAATGTTGACCGAAAGCGTGCAAGGGTAGAAGCATCGCGTTCGATCTGTGCTCGATTTGAAAACGATGTTGACTTCTTAACCGAATTGTTACCATGGATGATACTTGGGTACATTTCTACGATCCAGAAACAAAGCAACAATCCGGGAGTGGCGACACTCTGGTTCTCCAAGACCTAAGAAATTTCGTGTCCAAAAATCTGCAGGAGAAGATCTTGCTTCAGTTGTTTGGGATTGCCCTGGAGTAATCATGATTGATTTGTTGCATAAGGGTAGAACAATAACTGGAGATTACTATTCCATATTACTGAACACTCTACGGGAAAAAATTAAAGAGAAAAGACGCGGAAAGCTATCTGAAGGTATTTTGTTTTTACAGGACAACGCCCCAGTACACGAATTTCAAGTTGCCATGCAAAAAATTCGTGATTTAGGGTTAGAATTACTAGAACATCCCCCTTATTCACCAGATTTGGCGCTTTCCGACTATCATCTCTTTCCTGAACTGAAAAAAAGTTTAAAAGGTTGTAAATTTTCTTCCAACGAGGAGGACTGGTTTGCAGAGCAAGAAGAAACATTTTTTTGAAAGGTCTAGAGACGTTGCAGGTTCGCTGTAATAAATGCATTCAATAAAGAGGAGAATATGTTGAGTAATAAAATATTTTGACATTGAAATTTTGTTTGGTTCTAGTCGGCTAAGAATTTTTCAATATCCTCGTATCTATTTAGTGCTATAACTTCCGTATTGGACATTTGAATGACGTGTTTAAGGAACCAGCATAAGCCGGACAAGTCCCGTAGTCTTTAAATCGTCCTTTCGCTTCCTGTAAAGACTGAAATTGCCTTACCAGGAAGTGCGATCCCTTCAAAATGGACAGATTAGCGTGACGTTTTCGGTATCTAATAACCCTCGTCTGTCTTTGTAGACACGAAAGTCTGAAGCCTCTTCAGACCATTATTTTCTTGGATGGCACGGAAGCGTTTTACTTTATGTCCCCGAGAACACAGATAATGGCTGGGATGACACGATTTGTCCGACACTGATCGAGAGCAATTATGTTAGAGGATGAAAAAAATTCGGCGAGATCTCCTCTTCTTAGGATTCATTTAACATGTTTCAATAGGGGAGGTTAGAGTTTTGTCGAAGACTTTCAGAATCAAAAATGCAAATTCCAAATGCTTTGATGTGTTTTTTTTTAAATTTCCTATGTTTTAGTTATTTATGATATGAGTGTTAAAAGTGACGTTTTATTTCGTGAGTGAAAAAGTTTGTGAAATGAGCGGAGCGAATTGAACAATTTCACGAACAAAATAAAATCACTTTTAACACATACCATACAATGTTTTTTGTACAACTGTCCTATTTTGATAATGAAATGGACGAATTTGCAATGACAATAAACTTCAAAATGCATTTCAATATCCAAATAATCAAAAGGTTGTTGTGAATGGCAAACGTTGTCAACGTTATGATTACTAACAAATGAGAAAAGACGATGTCATTTGAATTTCGTTCCTGTCCAATTTTCGTCTTGGGCTAATATGCTTGTCGAAAGTCCAATTATCAATAAAAGTGACGATTTGGTTGTTCCTGCGGATGTTGAAGAGTCTGCAAGAAGAACAAATCTGGAACTCCTACCTAAAAAATCTGTTCAGCAGTACGATATTGCATATAACAATTTCCTGGCCTGGTGTGAATTGAAAAATGTAGAAGGGAACTTCAGTGAACCTGTTTTCCTGGCATACTTAGAAGAAAAATAAAAAATATGGAGTTCATCAACTTTGTGGAGCAAATTTTCAATGATAAAGTCAAGCGCCCTTATTGAAAATGGTGTGGATGTTAGTAAATATTTTAAGGTGAAAGCATATTTAAAACGAAAAAGTGAAGGATGTCGTCCCAACAAATCGAAAATTCTCACTCGTGAACAAGTTGAAAAGTTTAGAAATGAGGCACCAGATGAGAAATTCTTGATGGTTAAGGTTGCAACTATTTTCCGATTATATGGAGCCTGTCGGCTTGAAGAATTGTATAATTTATCATTGGAAGACATCGAAATAACAAATTAATCATTGGTTATACAACTTCCAAACACAAAAACGAAAGTCAGTCGTTCTTTCAGTATTATTGGGAAGAATGTTGACTATTTTCATAAGTACTTTGCACTGCGCCCTTCTGTCATCAAACATCGTCGTTTTTTCCTGAAATACATGAATAATAAATGCACTGCCAATCCGGTTGGTATCAATGCATTTGAGGAAATTCCATCTATTGTTGCCGAATTCCTCAAACTGCCAGAACCAAAGCAATATACAGGACACTGTTTTCGAAGATCCTCCGCTTCATTGCTAGCAGAATCAGGAGCAAATATTACGGATATAAAAAACATGGTGGATGGAAGTCTACGACGGTAGCCGAGGGCTATGTTGATCATTCCATTGCATATAGAAATGTCATTGCTGAAAAAATTCTCCCAACCTCAACAGATTTTGGATCATCATCATCCAATATTGTACTTCCGGTTTCTACAAGTACTGATGGTGCTGAGAATTCTGATAATGTGTTGCGAAGCTCCCTAACGTCACAGGGCATTAATGTTAGTAATTGTTCTAGTTTTACGATTAATATTAATGTTCATAAGTGATGATTGTTAAATATTGATAATAAAAATTTGCAATTGCTGAATTTTTTTCATCTGATTTCATCATAAGAAAAGAGTGCTGAAAATATGTTTAACACGCTTCCACGTAAACAATCAATTTTAACATTGTTTGCTGTCATTAAAAGTGTCACTTTTAATGGCAGTTGTACAAAAAAATCTTTAAAATCTACCCTACAGCGATAACTTATTTATGAATCAAAGTGAGTCCTCGAAGAAAACATGTTTCTGCCCAAAAATCCATTAACTGATTTTCTGTTTTCAGCTCTACCAGAGATGATATACTCGACAACAATACGAATGGACAATCTGGGTTTCGACACCGTCTATTTCACGCAGTGTAAACCCAGCTGGTCGATCAAGACTGACACTTATTTCACCATCGTCAGGATGATATTTTCCTACGCTTTTCCACTACTTTTCATGTCTGTGGCCTACATACAGATCATAAAGGTCCTTTGGAAGTCTGGAAGCATCCCTCATCAAGTGATAGGTGAGTGAAAATGAGATTCAATTTTGGAATTATTAAAAATATAGTGGACAGATTGAGGAATTCTGAGCTAATAATCACAGTCACTGCAATGTCTAACGCAAAAAATGTTGCATGTTATGTGACACGATTTTACATTTATTTGAAGAAACTGTACTCGAATAAGTAGATGGGTCCATGATGGATATGCTGATGAAGATGACACCTCATGTGAAGTGAAATTATACAGGGTGAGTCTTTGACTTGTACATATATTCTAACTGTAGATTCTTGATGCTAAAGGAAACCTTTTTTTCATTTTCCATTTTTCCGAATTCGGCCCTGTTAAAGAGATATAGCCATTTGAAAAAAAAATAGTGCTGAATACGTGCCTGATATTATTTTCACAAACACCTCAAAATTCAAATTTTTCGATTGAAATTGATGTGATTATTAGATTTTCTGGGTGATACATTAAGAAAATACTCAAGCACTAACCGTATTTGAATAAGAATGTTACAAACACGATTTTTCCTAACAAAACACTTGGTTCTCTCCAATCATTTCGGCAATTGAAAAGCTATATTTCTCACACCAAAATAAGTTCCTTCTTCGATTGTCCTGAAGATTAGTTTATAGACACTAATAATTTGTTCATATTTCCTCCATATTCTAAAACGATCTCATAAAAATTGGTTTGTCACTAACCTATCCTAACTCCATTAACCAAAGTCATATGGTTCGGTGTCAATGACCTAACCATACCCATCCTCTGTGATATTCAATTCACCCACAGAACTCTAGAGAAGACGATGCCAGATTGCTGATTTTCTCTTCAAACAATGCGAACTCAAGAAAGCATTAGGTACGTCCCCTATCGTTAGCGGATGAACTATCACAATCGCTAAAGGCGTTGCTCTTTGAAAATGCCAAACGAGTAGTTCTGATTCTCGCCAATATAGCGCTACGTTCTTAATTTCCGTCGTCACGGCCTACTCTTCCCTTCAGAAGTCCGTGGATGTAGCAGCCACACAAGACAAAAGCAAACCGTTGTTCTGTGCTCGGTATCCGTGGGCATAAACGAAGTTCACGCTTTATTTATTTACAGAGAATGAAGCAAACAGGTGATGATTATGTAAGTGACTTTCAGTGAATTGATGTAATAGTAGTGTCGTTCTGGTGTCGAGTTATATTGTTTCGATAGATATTTTGCTGAAGGACCGGTAACAATGAATTTTAAATAGAAACTGCCTATTAAATGTATAATTTCCTGCTTCTTAGAATTCAATTTTATGTCCCACGAATGTGGAATTTTATTATTACATATCTCGACATCAAACGTTTTTTCATCATAGAGATTTTAGTCTTGCCAAAGTTGATAAACATTCTGACAACGTTGGTAACTTGTTGAGAGACCAGAGAAGAAATAATATTCGATGAGATTTAACTCAGGACAGCATTCAGATTATTCTTGAAATTCATGATTTTTTCCTCTAATTCAGTCTTATACAATTAGGAATATCTTGAGAACGACGCAGTTTATTGAAAAAATATAGGAATACTTTTGTTTTCTAAAATAATTAATTCTTTCGAAAACGTGAACCGTTCATCTTTTTCAAGTGGTTTTATAGTATTTTTGCGTGAATTTATAAGTCGACTATACTGTAACTTTTCTACCAGGAGAAATATGAAATAAGTTTCAATTGAGGAATATGCACCATGAATAGAGTAAACAATCAACCATAATTCAGTTCATTCGAAATATCGGTTCCGAATATATGGAAAGAATAGTGTTAATATCATGGATTTTTGACACCCTGTATCTTTCAAACGAAACCGAATTTTGAAAAATGGTATAAGAAAAAAGTGTTTCTTTTGATGGGAGGAATCTACAGTATATATGTACAAGTCAAAGACTCACCCTGTATATTGTGAACCATTCTCGAGTCAATGTGAATTCTCTTTTGAATTTCTATGTACTATATCTGTTCGCAGATGGTTGAATGGTGGATTGAATTAAAGTTTCAGTGTCGTACTTCACGGAGTGAAAAAAATTAATCTAATAAACTGGTAAGCAATTAGACTCAATTCTCGACATTCCTACTGGAATATATGCAATTTGCTGTTGCTCGTAAAGAATACGAAATTACAGCGCTAATGGATATTTCGTTGTTCCTCCTCATGGAGCTAAAATGAAGCTCTCTTGGAATGTTTTTGTATTAAATGGTGCCACTTGCGGATCCAGACAGTTTTTCATGGGGTGAAGGCATCAATAGATAGAATTTTTTTACATACGTTATAGGACTGCTCATAAAGGGAATATTGTCAATTTCGAGCTTTAAGGGGGATTCATGCCCCCCTCCCTGTACCCCCCAAAGGCTGTCGGTCCGCAAAATGACTTTTATTGAAGATTCGAATAGGTAAGTACAATTTAAAAAACAAATAACCAGGTTGGATCTTCCCCAAATATATTTTCAATTGGCAAATATGGTGTTTTTAGGGGGTCATACCCCTTTGTCATTTTTCACCCAAAATTTGAGATTTTTAAAATCGCTCATATTTTGCACAGAGATACTCGGAGCCATGCTGATCAACATTACATAAATAACTATTGGCGGCGAGGAGAGAGACGGAAGTTAAGACAGTTTGAAATTTCCGATTTTTCAAAAAATGCCATTCGACAGGTCAAAATCTAAACGGTGATAGTTAGAGCTTTGAAATATTTTTTATTGAATGGAACGACCTCGAAAACCTACATTTTGATACCAAAATCACCCATGTAGCCCCCATAGGAAATGAAATATTCCACTTTTTAATTTTTCATTTTCGAGTTCTGTACACGAGCTCACCCCACTTAAGGTGAGGGTGCTGTGGGTTGGCTTATATTGGAGATTCGAATAGGAAGTACAACTTAAAAATTTAATAACAAGGTTAGGTCCTCCTCAAATATTTTTTTTTTGGCAAATATGGTGTTTTTAGGGGGTCATACCCCTTTGTCATTTTCACCCAAAATTTGAGATTTTTAAAATCGCTCATATTTTGCAAAGAGGTACTCGAGGCCATGCTGATGAACATAATATAAATAACTATTGGCGGCGAGGAGACCCAGGCAACACAGACTTCTCCGCGATATCTCTGAGAGGTTACAATGCGACTTTTATAGGAGCTCCTACCGCGAGGTCCCAGAGATCTCTATGTGATGTAACTAAGCGAATTTCCTACTGATGTGCCCATGCGATATCTTGGAGACCTCGCCATGCGATATCCTTGGGACTACTCAATGCGATAACTTGGAGAGGAGAGCGCACAATGCGATTGACAAGGTCAATCTGTTCACGCAGGCGCTTTTTCTCTATCAAGTCGAACTTGTATAAACAGCGAGTTTACCAAGACGGCCAGACATCGAGAATCGAGATGGGTTTTGTGGATAGATTAGTTAGATGTGTTGTGTTTATCGGTGTTACTGTGCTGTGCGAGGTTCATTTTCGTTAGTTATTGTGTGAAATTTCGATGAGGATATTTGTGCTCCAAGTAAGTGTTATTTTCATCAAATTCTGGAGTTTTCTCACCTATTAGGACATATACGTAATCATTTTTACCGCCATTTATGTTATCCGAGTAATTCAACCACCAATAAAGGAATTGATTAATTCACATTCACATTAAACGATTTTCTACTGGGTATATTGGTGATCAGGATAATTATTTCTATTAGGAATATGGATGAGTGTAATAACCTCACAACAGATTTTACAAGAATGATGAGTCGAATATTCCCAAAATTCAAGCTAATATATTATTGATAATTCTTAATAGGCACGGTTTACAAGTTCCTGTGGAAACCATTATTGCAATTCCAATATTAAAAAAAGAAAACACTTCAATGAAAATTGTGATCGTTCCACCCTTTCACGGGAACAGTTTGGAATTATATCTCATTTTGTTTCAAGCGGATATATGATATGAATGCAGAATGGACATTGAAATGTTGTTGTTGAAATCCTCTTTGTTCAATTTGTGCTCCAAAAGAACTTGACACACTGTTTATTCACGTTTTGATTTATGTATATACCACTGACCTTACAAAAGTGTTACCGATTTTCTTCTAAATCTACCGATCTAACAAAAAAGCATATAAATCTACCAAAATGTATGTATGTTCTGATATTCTAAGAAATCATGACTCTTACGATATTATTTTGAAGATTTCCTAAGCATACCATAATTTGATACATCAGTTGAGCTATACGTTGACAAATCTATATTTTTTTCAAGCAATTTGATGTACATACGTTTATTTTCAGCATAACATTGATTTTGTAAATAAACATCCATTTTCAATTTTGCTTCATTCGTAAAATAACCTTCTTGCCAATTCTCGGATAAATGGTATTTCAACTTGAATAACACAAGAAAAATGTGAAAAGGTATTTTTTTTCAAAAATCTACCGAAATCTACCGATTTTTCTCGAACTTGTAGGTACGGAGGGTGCCAGCACTACATACGTGGAGGACAACAGAGGAGTCTTTTCTCAAGATTGGCTACGACATTGTACCCAGAGGAAGAAAGAAATATAATGTTTTGAAAATTTGTTTGTTGATAATAAAGATTGACGAACTTATTCGCTCGTTTTAGTTTACCTTCTGTCGCCGCCGAAAATAATAAATAACTTTTGACACTGTTTGTTGTGTAATTCAATTCAATAATATAGCGGATATACAGATTCTCATCATAGAAATCAGACTAATCTGACTTAGTTTTTGATGTTTCATTCACATTTCGCAATGCGACCTGTATTTACCTGTGCAAAGCGGCATGCGTAGAAACTTCTTATACATCTCACAATACGACCTGTATAGGAACTTCTTATACATCTCGCAATGTGAACAGTTCGAGAATATCTTATACATCTCGCAATGCGGAGGTTAATAAGAAGTTCTCAAAGTCCTCGCCGCGGGAGGTGTATGCGAACTCTGAGTGTGGCTTGTTTGAGAATATCCACGTAGGATATCGTCAAGAGCTCTCTGGGAACTCTTTTGTGGCGGACATTTGGAGGAGATATAGAGCTCCCAGCGACCTCCCAAAGAAGTCACAAAAGGCGTCACAACTTCCTAAAAAGAAGTCGCAGGGCTTTCTCTGGGATATCTTTGTGTTGCCTGGGGAGGGACGGAAGTTATGAGAGTTTGAAATTTCCGATTTTTCAAAAAAATGCCATTTGACAGGTCAAAATCTAAACGGTGATAGTTAGGGCTTCGAAATATTTTTTATTGAATGGAGCGACCTCGAAAACCTACATTTTGATACCAAAATCATCCATGTAGCCCCCATAAGTAATGAAATATTCCACTTCTTATTTTTCGATTTTTCATTTTCGAGTTCTGTTCACGAGCTCACCCCACTCAAGGTGAGGGTGCTGTCGGTTGGCAAAATGGCTTTTATTGAAGATTTGAATAGGAAGTACAACTTAAAAATTTAATCACAAGGTTAGGTCCTCCTAAAATATATTTTTTATTGGCAAATATGGTGTTTTTAGGGGGTCATACCCCTTTGTCATTTTTCACCCAAAATTTGTGTTTTTAAAATCGCTCATATTTTGCACAGAGATTCTCGGAGCCCTGCTGATCAACATTACATGAATAACTATTGGCGGCGAGGAGAGAGACGGAAGTTATGACGGTTTGAAATTTCCGATTTTTCAAAAAATGACATTCGACAGGTCAAAATCTAAACGATGATAGTTAGGGCTTTGAAATATTTTTCATTGAATGGAGCGACCTCGAAAACCTACATTTTGATACCAGAATCTCCCATGTAGCCCCCATAGGTAATGAAATATTCCACTTTTTATTTTTCGATTTTTCATTTATGAAAAAGGATAATGGTCCTGCAGTCATGGACGTAGTGGTCATTTACCTGATGTTATTTTGTGTTATTAACCTCATACTTTTCTCTTTATAATTAAATAAAAATCCGATCATTTGTCTAAAAGAATGGCTTTTTTCTTTGAATGTCAAAATAATATTTTTTATTGGAATACCCTTCATAGTATTAATTGGAGAACTACAATCTTGGGATGCTTGGATAGATTTTGACTAAAGGAAAGAAAAGTATGGAAAACTGGAAAGATATCTTTCGATATCCCTTTGTTTGAAAAATCAGGCTTCGTTTTAGAAAGATTTCGGTTTGATTCCTCATTCTTCGACTTTCACCAGGCACAAAATTCAAATTTCAAACAAATCTGAGGAATAAATTGACCAATTCTTCTCAACTGACCCGGTAAATATCGACGGAAAATTATTCCCAGAAATAATGTCATCAAAGGATTGACTCTGTCAAAACGGTCGAATACACTTTTTTTCGCAGGAAAATTGATGCATTTAAATGAACGTCGAGCTGGCGGTTTCCCCTCTCTTTGATGCTCCAAGCGTACTCCAATTAACCGCCGTCTCCATGCCCCCATTCACCCCCCTCCACTCGATCCCAATCGAAGAGCAGATCCGAAAAATTTAAATTTCAAAATCTGCGAGACCGGATCGAACGGCTTGACCCAGGACCGGGAAAATCTATAGAATCAGAAGGGGTGATCTTGGACGACCCTAGGATTTTCCATAAGGGAAATGTCTTATTCGGATAATGGCAGCCATGTTTGATTATCTCAAAACCCAAATTTTCGACCGATCAGTAAGAAATAAAGAGTTATAGTTATTTCTCTATTTCAGTATCGTAATGAGTTCATTACAGTACTAAAAACAGTGCTGTAATGAATTCATTACAGCATCGTTTTCAGTAACATTTTTCGTTTTGTGGTTGTCAGCAATGACTTCCGATCCTTTTAAATTTCAGCAGACGTCAATTTGGAAATGTCAATTTTCGTATTTCCTAGCATTCACACCAACTGCCAAGATACAACATGAAAGTCACTAGGACCTATAATTTGAATTTTTTCATTGAATTTCACAAAATTTAAGTGGAATAGAGAAAGTTATTCATGATATAAGTGTTAAAAGTGACGTTTTATTTTGTGAGTGAAAAAGTTTGTGAAATGAGCGGAGCGAATTGAACAATTTCACGAACAAAATAAAACTTCACTTTTAACACAAATATCATGCAATGTTTTTTGTACAACTCCCCTATTTTTAGAATGAAATGGGCGAATTTGCAATGACGATAAACTTCAAAATGCATTTTAATATTCAAATGATCAAGAGGTTGTTGTGAATGGCAAACGTTGCCAACGTTATGATTGCTAACAAATGAGAAAAGACGCTGTCATTTGAATTTCGTTCCTGTCCAATTTTTGTCTTGAGTTTTTAACTGCTTAATATGTTTGTCGAGAGTCCAATTGTTAATAAAAGTGACGATTTGGTTGTTCCTGTAGATAATGAAGAGTCTGCAAGAAGAGCAAATCTGGAACTCCTACCTAAAAAATCTGTTCAGCAGTACGATATTGCATATAACAGTTTCCTGGTCTGGTGTAAATTGAAAAATGTAGAAGGGAACTTCAGAGAACCTGTTTTCCTGGCATACTTGGAAGAATCAAAAATATGGAGTTCATCAACTTTGTGGAGCAAATTTTCAATGATAAAGTCAAGCGCCCTTATTGAAAATGGTGTGGAGTATGTTAGTGAATATTTTAAGGTATTAGCATATTTAAAACGGAAAAGTGATATCGTCCCAAAAAATCTAAAATTCTCACTCGTGAACAAGTTGAAAAGTTTATAAATGAGTCACCAGATGAGAAATACTTGATGATTAAGGTTGCAACTATTTTTGGATTATTTGGAGCCTGTCGGCGTGAAGAATTGTGTAATTTATCAGTGGAAGACATCGAAATAACAAATAAATCATTGGTTATACAACTTCCAAACACAAAAACGAAAGTCAGTCGTTCTTTCAGTGTTAGTGGGAAGTATGTTGACTATTTTCATAATTACTTTGCACTGCGCCCTTCTGTCATCAAACATCGTCGTTTTTTCCTGAAATACATGAATATTAAATGCACTGCCAATCCAGTTGGTATCAATACATTTGGGAAAATTCCATCTATTGTTGCCGAATTCCTCAAACTGCCAGAACCAAAGCAATACACAGGACACTGTTTTCGAAGATCCTCCGCTTCATTGCTGGCAAAATCAGGAGGAAAAATTACGGATATAAAACATGGTGGATGGAAGTCTACGACGGTAGCCGAGGGCTATGTTGATCATTCCATTGCATAGAAAAATGTCATTGCTGAAAAAATTCTCCCAAACTCAACAGATTTTGGATCGTCATCATCCAATATTGTACTTCCGGTTTCTAGAAGTACTGATGGTGCTGAGGATTCTAATAATGTGTTGCGAAGCTGCCTAACGTCACAGGGCATTAATGTTAGTGATTGTTCTAGTTTTAAGATTAATATTAATGTTCATAAGTAATGATTGTTAAATATTGATAATAAAAATTTGCAATTGCTGAATTTATTTCATCTGATTTCATCATAAGAAAATGGAGTGCTAAAAATATTTTTAACACTAATGTTAAAAATATTTTTAACGCGCTTCCACGTAAACAATCAATTTTAACATTGTTTGCTGTCATTAAAAGTGTCACTTTTAATGCCAGTTGTACAAAAAAAACATATTCCTGTTTAATTCTAACACGAGTTCTAACATTAAAGATTGTTTAATGCTCCTTTTGGCCATTACAGATTTGCGATCGTTGGCAGGGTGTGATCACGTAACTTTTATCGGGGATGTACACCTGAATCGTGCCTCGAATCCTGATGCATGCAGTTCTATGGGCCCTTCAAGGATTATGGGGATAGAAAGATGTTGAGGAGGATGTCGATGAGATGAGCAGGCGCTTATGGTGCTTTAAAGAATCATTTAGAAACCAAAAAACGGAATAGTGCCAAGAGAGGTTTTTCCGTTTATAATATACAGGGTGGTCAAATGAAACAATTCAATATTCAGGAACTGTCGGATTTTCATGCTGAAAACAGCATATCTAGGTTCGAGTACAAGAGGGTTTTTCTCAAATGTGCATTTTGGAAAAGTTGCCATTACGTTTTCCCCATCAAACCAATTTTTCCAAAGCACTTTTTACGTAGAATTCAATGGTGTCAGTAGTTTTTACAAAACCCTTACATACAGGGTGCGTCAGCAAGGCGTACTGCTAAAATAGCGCCTAAACTGTACCGTGTGGAAATAACTTATGTATATGGCATGGTTATAAGGTTGACAAAATTCTACAAACTAAAATATTTATTTATGATATGAGTTGAAAGTGTGAAAGTTTAATTTGTGAGTGAAAAAGTTTGTGAAATAAGCGGAGCGAATTGAACAATTTCACGAACAAAATAAAATCACAAATACCATACAATGTTTTTTGTACAACTGCCCTATTTTGATAATGAAATGGGCGAATTTGCAATGACAATAAACTTCAAAATGCATTTTAATATTCAAATAATCAAAAAGTTGTTGTGAATGGCAAACGTTGCCAACGTTATGATTACTAACAAATGAGAAAAGACGCTGTCATTTGAATTTCGTTCCTGTCCAATTTTCGTCTTGGGTTTTTTACTGCTTAATTTGTTTGTCGAGAGTCCAATTATTAATAAAAGTGACGATTTGGTTGTTCCTGTGGATATTGAAGAGTCTTCAAGAAGAGCAAATCTGAAACTCCTTCCTAAAAAATCTGTTCAGCAGTACGATATTGCATATAGGTAACAATTTCCTGGCCTGGTGTTTATTGAAAAATGTAGAAGGAAACTTCAGAGAACCTGTTTTCCTGGCATACTTAGAAGAAGAATAAAAAATATGGAGTTCATCAACTTTGTGGAGCAAATTTTCAATGATAAAGTCAAGCGGCCTTATTAAAAATGGTGTGGAGATTTTTAATTAGTAGTTTTATACGTATTTTGATGCCTAAAATCAGCTCATGCTGTGACCGTTAGACGCATAACAACAAAATCAGCAATTTTGATAATAGAAATTTTGAGCTGATTTTAGGCATCAAAATACGTTCATTTAAAACTACTAAATAAAAATGTACAACTACATGAAACATCGAATATCTTTGTTGTTAATGAAACAAAAGATAGAAAACTATACATTTTTGGAAAGGAGAATGATTACTCTTTCGATTGAGATCAAAAATTATAGGGTGTTCCATTTAAAATAATACATATTTTCCCCTTTGAATTAGTAAAACACCCTGTGTTGATGAGATGAAATGCCAGCCAAGCCTAAAAAATCTCTTTGATAAACTAGTGAAACTAGTGAAAACCCCATCTCTTTGGAGCAATTAATAAGCTGGGCATTTATGTTTAAAATCAGTCACTCTTATTTGGGACACCCTGTATATAAAAATCGGAATGCGATCTGAAATAAAATATTGTTCTATAATTAAATACTGATAAGCTTTATTTCAGGAAAATATACCGACAAAAATGAATTATACATCAAAAACTGACACTGAAATGTTTCCACAGATAAGCAGAATTTTCTATAGAAAAAAACCAGTTTTCAAAAATGCACATTCACCAAAAACACCCTCATAAACTTAAACAATGGGACACTGACATCAGTTTTTGTTTATCCAGTTTATAAATAGCTAGGACTCCACATTCAAATGTGTCTAAGTCGACCCATTCTGTACTCTTGGTTGAAAATTTGCTTGCCCCCCTGCCCGGAAAATCTTCCTTGATCTGTTAGTACATCTGGCCACCTTTTATATACAGTTCTTGAGACAATACTCCAAGTGCTATTATGACATTAAAGAAAGGACCCCGCACTTTTAGTAGGTAAAGTGGCGACCGGTCAAATTTTCTGAAAATTTGGTATGTTGTTGTACCCGACTCATTGACCAAAAGTGTCACTGGGCCAAACCCAATCCTATGGCTAGTTTTCTAAATACGGGGTGTTAATGTTGAAAATTGCCCAGATTTTCGGATTTATTTGCTAATTATTAAGAGTACCATTGGATTTCTGTTGCATACACACGTTTACTACATGTTCTAGGTATGAAATTAGAGGATACGTATGATTAAAAATATTTATATTTACCGGGTGATTCACGAATATATGACGGTAGTTTTTTTTCCAAAATTCACTTTTTCTACTGTGACGTCAGGAGAGCATATTTTTGAAATGATCTTTCCGATTTAGTATTATGACGACAAAATATTGCACAGTGCATATTTTTTATACAGGGTGTTTCACAGAGAGAACCACTAGACATAATCATATTTTTTTAGGATTAATTCGAAATCCTGTATTTTTGAATTGATTTTTGGGAAAAGTAATACCACAAACATATGTGTGTCTCTAATCTCCAAAATATTCAGGGTGGTTTATTCATAGGAAGGTATTCTATTTTGGGAAAAGCACAAAAAACATGAACACCCTGTATTCGAAAATTTCCTCGGTCGAATGCAACTATTTTATCACTTTATATTGACTCCCACAACATCTCCCGAGGTATGAATTTTAAATCCGATACTATGACCAGTTTTCGAGATACAGGGCGTAAAAGCGGAGAATAACTTATTTCATCAATTTTTTTTTAAATTGAAAAGCCGAATTTATTTTATGTTGCGCCCATGAGTTCAGTATGAGAGCAGATCAGATGCACATGGGAAGATTTAGCTAAAATATTTACTGTTACAGGGTGATTCATGAATAAATCACAATAGCTTTTCCAAACACTCGATAATTCTAAAGTTTCTTCACAGCGAAATTATTCCATGAAGTTAATACCTATAGTCGTTCACAATTTTCAGTCTGAAATACTTCACTTGATGTAATGTTAGACAGTTATTCAAAATTCATCAGAAAAGTTCTCCTTTCAATTATTTCAAAGCATATTATTTATGACTCACCCTGTACGAAAAGTACCTAATTATTATGAAGTATTTAAGACCGAAAATTGTCAACGACTAGGTATTAACTTCATGGAATAATTTCTCTGTGACGAAACTGTAGAATTATCAAGTGTTTGCAAAAGCTATTGTGATTTATTCGTGGATCACCCTGTAACAGTAAATATTTTAGCTGAACCTTTCCTTGTGCATCTGATCTGTACTCATACTGAACTCATGGGCGCAACATAAAGTCAATCCGGCTTTTCAATTTGAAAAAAAAAATGATGAAATAAGTTATTCTCCGCTTTAACGCCCTGTATCTCGAAAACTGGTCATAGTATCGGATTTAGAATTCATACCTCGGGAGATATTGTGGGAATCAATTTATAGTGAGAAAATAGTTGCATTTGACCGAGGAAATTTTCGAATACAGGATGTTCATGTTTTATGTACTTTTCCCAAAATAGAATACCTTCCTATGAATAAACCACCCTGAATATTCTGGAGATTAGAGACACACATATGTTTGTGGTATTACTTTTCCCAAAAATCAATTCAGAAATTCAGGGTTTCGAATTAATCCTAAAAATATGATTATGTCTAGTGGTTCTCTCTGTGAAACATCCTGTATAAAAAATATGCACTGTGCAATATTTTGTCGTCATAATAATAAATCGAAAAGAACATTTCAAAAATATGCCTTCCTGACGTCACAATAGAAAAAGTGAATTTTGGCAAAAAAACTACCGTCATATATTCGTGAATCACCCTGTGAATATAAATATTTTTAATCATACGTATCCACTTATTTCAATTCTAGAACATGTAGTGAACTTGTGTATGCAACAGAAATCCAATCTAACTCTTAATAATTAAAAACTAAATCCGAAAATCTGGGCAATTTTCAACTTTAACACCCCGTATTTAGAAAACTAGCCATAGGATTGGGTTGGGCCCATTGATACTTTTGGTCACTGAGTCGGGTACAACAACATACCAAACTTTCAGAAAATTTGACCGGTCGCCACTTTACATACTAAAAGTGCGGGGTCCTTTGCATGCCCCCTGAAAAACTTCCTTGATCCGCTAATGCATCTGGCCACCTTTTACAGTTTTTGAGACAATACTCCAAGTGCTATTATGATATTACGAAAATTTATGATACATTTAGTACGTTGAGAAATTCCCAAAGTTCTCTCATTAGAATATTTCCTCAGAAATCATCTTGAATTAACTACCCCCGTCCATAAATTCTGCATCACGTGGCCTACAACAACCTCCTTCGTGTTATTCCCTCTTCTTCTTGCCCTCCCTCGACGCCATAATGAAGCTGTCACGTGCACCAAATTAAAGCAGTATTTCCTTCCGCAGCAGAAGAAATCCTACGTCTACGGGAAACGCTGGGGTCTGTCATAACCTATTTTAGTTAAACCTCATCAGTTTGGTCGATTCTTAAGGGGATTTTATCGGAAACTTATTGTGTTCTTACAAGATGTCAAATGAGGGTTTGAAAAAATTTATAATCTTATTCCAGGATTGGAACTAAACGAAACACTGACTCATTCTTAGATTTTCTTCGTGAATATAACAACATTGATATAGGAGACTCTACAAAATCCCACCGCTGTCACCATTTGTAATAGCATATCATGAAATTTCTAGATTCTTGGATTCTACCAAGAATGAATCCTGATTTGAGTTTATAACCAGAAGAAAGGCTGGGATAACAATTGATTTTTGTTCCAGACGTTTCTGGAAGACACGTGAACTCCTTCGCTATGAACATGAATGCGAGTACAGAGGGCCAACTGAAGAGTAGAAAGAAAGCTGCGAAGATGCTTGTGGTGGTGGTTGTCATGTTTGCCATATGCTACTTCCCGGTTCATCTTCTTTCTCTGCTGAGGTGAGTCGAGAATTTGTATTTTTTTCAATCTTTTTGGGAGTTTGGAATTTGTTTGGATACATACTGTGCTTTCGGAGAATATTACTTCATAGAGTGTTAAATACACAAGAGCCTTCTTGGAGAGAAGGATGGTCTACTGTATGTACTTATTTTCATCACCACGAGCACTAAAGAACAAAATGTATCGGGTGTTTTTTTTTAAAAGTGATAGAATGTTCGATAACTGTGATTTGACAAATTATCATGGAAAGACACACGCCGCAACAAGGTTTACAAATTGTTGAAATGTATTGTCAAAATCAGTGTTCTATTCGCCAAACTTACGAGATTGTATTGATATCTGTTAGCCTAGACCAGATCGATGCATAAACAAACTATTGCGACGTCAAAAAAGTAAACCAGAGTTACGCAATGAATTAAAAAAAAAAGATGTCCTACGAAATCGTAAAAATCGTAAAAATCGAAAAATTGGAGTATCGAGTCATCATCAAGTACCTGTATTTAAAAGGGTTAAGAGCTAAGCAGATTTACGAAGATATGCTTAATACCCTTGGTGATCAATGTCCTTCGTATGCGACCGTGAAAAATTGGACTGCAAGATTCAAAAGAGGTAAATTTTCCATTGAAGTAGATGACCGATCGGGAAGGCCAGTTTCTGTGTCAGTCCCCGAAAATATCGATGCAGTTCATGACATGATTTTATCAGACCGTCGAATTGGGCTAAAACGGACATTTGAAGCACTGAAGATTTTATACGAACGCGTTCATCATATAGTTCACGCAATTTGGACATGAGAAAAATTTCTGCAAAATGGATCCCCAAATGTTTGAATGATGACCAAAAGCGTGCAAGGGTAGAAGCATCGCGTTCGATCTGTGCTCGATTTGAAAACGATGTAGATTTCTTAAACCGAATTGTTACTGTGGATGAGACTTTGGTACATTTCTACGATCCAGAAACAAAGCAACAATCGATGGAATGGCGACACTCTGGTTCTCCAAGTCCTAAGAAGTTTCTTGTCCAAAAATCTGCTGGGAAAGTTCTTGATTCAGTTTTTCGGGATTGCCATGGAGTAATCATGATTGATTTATTGGATTAGGGTAGAACAATAACTGGAGATTACTATTCGACGTTAGTGACCACTCTACGGGAAAAAATCAAAGAGAAAAGACGTGCAAAGCTATCCAAAGTTATTTTGTTTTTACAGGACAACGCCCCAGTACAAAAATTTTATGTTGCCATGCAAAAAAATCGTGATTTGGGGTTTGAATAACTAGAACACCCTCCTTATTCACCAGATTTGGCTCCGTCCGACTATCATCTCTTTCCTCAACTGAAAAAAGTTTGAAATGTCGTAAATTTTCTTCCAACGAGGAGGTAATAAAAGCTGTGGAGGACTGGTTTGCAGAGCAATAAGAAACATTTCTTTTGAAACGTTGCAGGTTCGCTGTAATAAATGTATTCAATTAAGAGAAGAATATGTTGAGCAATAAAATATTTTGACATTGAAATTTTGTTTGGTTCTATAGTAGGCTAAGGATTTTTCAATATATCTATATATATAAAAGAAAGATGTTGGTTACACCATTTATAACTAGAGATCGAATGGACTGTTTGTTATGAAACTTCATTTATGGAATCTTCTTCGGTCTGGTTATTATAAAATACAATAAAACTTCGAAAAAATTGATGAAAGTTTTACTTATGCAGGAAATGCTTTTTCTTCTTTTGAATAAGGCCACTGGGTGTCGCTACCGTTGATGCGTAGTCTTACAGTGAATAGGCAAGTCACGTAGTCGTAGGTTGATATTACCGCTGTTAGATGGCGATATGTGATTCGCATAGAACTCATGGTAACATGGAAGTCTATTGCCAGAATCAAAAAACGGGTAAACTTATCTCAAGTTGGTGGAACAGTGAATTTTTACCGAAAGATCAAGTATCTGATTTTGACGATCAGTTTCAAACGTGAGTTGGCCATCTTGATCTTTTTTCTTTATTTTTGAAATGCTTTCGAATTTATGTTTGGGTGATAGATATATTTGCGGAAATAACTGAATCCAAAATTGCCCATAATTAGTAATTGACATATTATATTCGTGTTTCTGTTCGCACAGAGACAGTATTGTAAGCGTCAATAATTTTGAAACGTTTGCTCATCGGGCTTTCGCTTATGATATACAATAATGTTTCATGGGTTGCCTAATCTGATCTGGTCGAATGACCATCAATAAATTTGAATATGAGTTCAACATAATCCACAGTGTTGATAATTTTGCCGTGTCGATCGCGTACTATCGACATTTTAACATCTCGATTTGTCTTCTAACGAGCTTGATATCGTCAACTAAATTGAACAAATTGAAGAGAGATTGACAGCTCATATCCATGGAATAATGAGAATCGCGCTGCTCTACCAACTGAGATGTTTACCCATTATTTTGAGCTTAGCAGCATAGCTAAGATGTCTAAAATAATGGTGTGACCACTGATTAGATTTTGAGAATATAAGAAAAGTTTTGTTTTTGCCACTTCAGGTTGGGCTATTAACAAATGACTGATTTTTTAATTCTGGTCGACGGACTGTGTTAATAGTCGATAGTTCATTGAAGGAATAATTTTTGTTCATATTCTTGACATTTTGATTCATATAAGAGGAAAGGTATAATATGGATTATACTCCTGCTATTCACAGTCACATGAGGTACTGCAAAAAGAAAACTGTACAATAATTAAAAACAAAAAGTTATATGTTCAAGTTCAACAATTAGTTACCGCTTAAATAAAGAGAATTCTTTCCATACAAAATTATTAAAATTTTGTATATTTTGAACTTTAATTTTGCCTAATTTTTTTCCTGCTTGAAAAAAAGCAATGGTAAGTTTATACAACTTTTAAGTATAATTCAGGCGGTACAAAGTTCGCCGGGCCAGCTAGTCCTCGTATATTTACGAAAATGTGAGCGTCTCATGCTATCCGTTATCGGTTTGATTGGCCTGGATCCATGATTGATGAGAACTAATAACGTCCAGTCGTGTGAATTGGGGCGCAATCACTTTAGAGTTAGACCGATAATTAATTGGTCCAGATTCCAATAATCCCGTCGGGTGTGTGCCATTTATACCGCGAAATGCAGCAGCGTTGTTTGTTTATTCATATCATATTTCGATGAAAAGGACGAACGAAATTAATTTTATGATCCTCCCACGTCAATTCCTTGCTGAATGAACCAAATCTATAAACGGCATTGAAATGGGGATGGGCTGTGGAATCCAGATTATTTTACAGATAGACTACGCTGTGGAAATACACTGCGCAAAAAAATTAACGCACATTCTGAAAATCTCAATTTTAATGAAAGTTAACTCTACATTGACTTTATAACTTATTTTTTATGTTCTCTCGGAAAAGTTTTGAACGAAACAAGACACATTAAATGGAAGAAAAATTCAGGATTTCACCGATTCTTATGTGAAAGAAGAGAAATGAACAATTTTCAAAATACTGAAATGCTGATAAGTGATTTGATACTTGGTATTTCCACCCCTTGCGATCTTAAAATGTTCTGATCTAATCCTTCCCAGATTTCTCCGAGTTGGATTCCTAAGTCATTAAGAGTAGCTGGATGATTTTCTGGACTTCTCAGCCTTCTATTGAGGTTGTCCCAAACCTGCTCAATCGGATTGAGATCTGGACTTCTTGCTGGCCATTCCATTCGAGAGACTTCAACCCCTCTTCAAGGTACTCCTGAACGATGCGCGCACGATGGGGTCTGGCATTATCGTCCGTAAAAATGAAATTTTCACAAATGTATGGGGCAAATGGCACTACATGCTCTTCAAGAATGTTCCTTATATACTTATCAGCATTCATAGCTCCATTATCAACGACCACTAGGTCTGTGCGAGTAGTCAAAGATATTCCACCCCATACCATAATCGATCCTCCCCCGAAACCAGTAGTATTCAGGAAATTGCACTGAGCATATCTTTCATGTGGACGTCTGTATACAAGGGAACGTCGATCACAATGGTAGAGGCAGAATCTAGACTCATCTGTGAAGAGAACTCTTTCCCAATCGGCCTCTTCCCAATGGATATGCTCTCTCGCAAAATCCAAACGCGCCCTTCGATGGGCTGGGGTAAGAGCTGGGCCTCTTGACGCGACACGAGGCCTTAAATCATATTCTCTGAGGCGATTTCTTATTGTCTGAGTGCTAATTTGCACCTCATGAGTTTGCTCAAGCTGATTTTGAAGGAGGCGAGCGGTTGCAAACCGTTGTCTCAACGAAGAAACTCTCAAGTAACGTTCTTGAATGGCAGTTGTTACCCGTGGCCTACCCTGTCCTGGTCTTCGGACATTCATACCTGTCTCCCTGAATCGCTGTAACATTCTGGACACACTTGTATGGGAAACCCCAAACCTTTCTGCAATTCTTGTGTATGTCCACCCTTCTTCTCGCAAAACTACCGCTTGGGCACATTCCTCTTGGGTCAATTTGCGTGTTTCGCGTTGCATAGCGATCGAGTGTAGAAAATCAAAGAAAAACTTATGATCACTAGAATTGATCGAGAACAACTGATTTTAGAATGAAGCCAATACATTCAAAATCTGATCATATCATCTTTATTTATTCCTGCTGGGAGAAAACATCTGTATTGAAGAAAAACGTTGAAAGTTGATAATATATGCATGCATAATTCTGATAAAAATAATCATGATTGAGAACACCTTCAGTTGTAGAATTAATTTGAGATTTCCATAATGTGCGTTAATTTTTTTGCGCAGAGTATTTGAATTTGGCTATTCTCTGTAAATTTCAAATTTCAAGTTGTTTTTCTGAAAGAAATTATCTGTAGATTCACTTTTAATCGGAAGTTGAACTATTTTCATGGATCTTTCGTCTGAAATAAAACAGAAGCTTTAAATGGCTCATTTTCTTCTATTTTTGAAAGAAAAAAATTAACTTTCGAATTGAAATCTATTTCAGTTATTTCATTAAGAACTCCAATCCTTTCTGAGTTTACCCACAAAATTTCCGTTCTCAAAGTGAAACTATTTTCAAATGTATGGATAACCTGCCCCTTCGCCATTTTGTACTACAGGACAATACAATATTCGTCATTTACTTCACAATTTCTTCTTGTAAAATCGATATTAAAAGATGTACCCTCCACTATTAAAAAAAAATTGCTCTGAAAGTGAATTGTGTTTGTAATGTAATAATAATAATAACACAAAAAAACATTTTTCGTCAATGTTTTGGCAATCGCAAAATTGGAAATATAAACTATACTCCATTCACAATTATAAAATCACAACTCTGGCCTTGGAAATTTGACACATTCCACTCTGTATCGAAGTTATGACGTTTTTCAAAATATTTTTATGTTTCAAGTCAACACTATGTTGCTCTTTCTACATTCTTAGCGTATTTATCAGAATGTGAATTTATTCGGAAAATGAATGAATTGGAAAATATGTGATGGACGAAAATGATTAACGTTTATATGAATTGATAGAAAGGATTCCTTCTCTAGTCATTTGCATGAATAGTACAAGAGATCACTGTTGAAATATATTATTTTTCGTCATGGAAGAAAATTGCATTGCTTTCACATAATTTTCATATGCATGCTTGTGAAGATTTAATGTTTATTATTCTCTGAAACTTAAAATTCAAAACTTGACGACATCAATTGTTGATTCTAATCAAGAATTCATTGAAAAAAATCGACCCAAAGATATAAGATGAATTGATGGGTAAAAACAAGAATCAAGAATAATGTCAATTTTATTTTGTTGATAACTTTCTTGAAATCAATGTTGGGATATAAAACTCGGCTGCGTTTGTTCAAACAACATCTAAAGAACACATTTTTCACCATCTCGACCTTTGAAAGGCGTTTCTTATAGGAGAATTAGGTCTAAGTTCCACCTCATTAGTGAGGTATCTAACTTTCGCAAATCTGCTCAGATATCGCCAAATTTCTTGGAAAATCAGAAAAATATCATCCTAATCGACCTCTCGAGGCTCCGTCCGATCCATCTACTGCGATATCTGTCCAAATAACTGCTTTTTCAACGAAATTCCCGTGTACCCCTTCAACCTCGAAATGTAAACATTCGTCCTGGTCTTGAAATTCGTCCTCATGCTCCAAACTGGTGCTAAAAACAATAAACATACGTTAATCTTGGATATTCAACGAAAAACTCACCTGCAAATATCGATTAAATACCAAAAATCTGCGAACAATTTGTAAACCTAACAAAATGTGGAATATCTTCGATACTTTTACTTTGATGTAAACAAAGAAACTGGCAACGTCGTTTTGTCATTGACGATATTTTCTGTGCGCGCACTGACTTTTCATCATATGTTCTGTGCTTTTCATCAGGGGCACCAACTCCTGAAAACGAAACCATGACCTCCTATGTGATTAAATAAAAGTGAATGGAGTATATACTTGATTCTTGTAATTACCCATCAATTCATCTCATATCTCTGGGTTGATTTTTTTTAATGCCTTCTTGATTAGAATCAACAATTGATGTCGTCAAGTCTTGAACTTTCAGTTCAAGAGGATAATAAAGATTAAATCTTCACAAGCATGCATATGGAAATTATGTGAAAGCAATGCAATTTCCTTCCATGGCGAAAAATAATATATTTCAACAGTGATCTCTTGTACTTTTCATGCAAATAACTAGAAAAGGAATCCTTCTATCAATTCTTATAAACGTTAATTATTTTCGTCCATCACATCTTTTCCAATTCATTCATTTTCCGAATAAATTCACATTCTGAGAAATACGCTAAGAATTTAGAAAGGGCAACATAGTGTTGACTTGGAACATAAAAATATTTTGAAAAACGTCATAACTTCGATACAGAGTGGAATGTTTCAAATTTCCAAGGCCAGAGTTGTGATGTTATTCTTGCCGATATGCCTGAAAATTTCATTGATAACTTGAATCGTGAATGGGCATTAGGGTATTACTATTTTCATTATGTGAGTTCAGATTTCATTAAGGCCAGTTGCTGGGTTACACTCGACCCTAGAACTGATTCCGAACTGAGATCACCTGGATAAGGGCAGCTTGTTAATTCGTTAAAGTTCAAATCGAGTTTGTAACTCGGTATGTTGCCAAACTCGAATATTCCCTTCAGTCAACGGTATAAACTAATCGTATCAGTCACACCTGAGTGGATAGATTGTAGTTTATCGAATATTTCGGAAGCATGTGTTGGAAATTCCCTTGTTGGAGAATCCATTCCCTCCAAACATTGATAGGAGTTGGTGAATCGTATAGGTACACACATCGTCAAAAGGCTTGCCCCCACCCCTAGGTGTTTCAAGAAATGAACAATCTGTGTTCCTGAAATTAGATGAATACTTTCCTCTATTTACGAGGATATTTTGAAAAATTCTTCGTCTACTACAGAACTAATCAAAATTTCAATGTCAAATATTTTATAACTCAACATACGAGTATTCTCCTCTTAATTGAATACATTTATTACAGCGAACCTGCAACGTCTCAAGACCTTTCAAAAATATGTTTCTTCTTGCTCTGCAAACCAGTCCTCCACAGCTTTTATTACCTCCTCGTTGGAAGAAAATTTAAGACCTTTTAAACTTTTTTTTCTACAAGCGTGCACTTTCATTCTCTTTCCCGCACGTATTTCAATTCGTAAAGAGTCACATTGCCAAACAGTGTGGGAAAAACCCCTGCTATTCCATTACCGCACGCAAATGCGTGTGGTAATGGATTAGCAAGGGCTTTTCTCGCACGCTTTTTCTAAAGAATCTAAAGATTAAACTGAATAATGATATATCTCTATGCCACCGACGACGTTACTATGGAAACGGCATGTGAATAAGAATTAATACATTGTCATTATATTATGAAATTGTGTTTAAATATAAATAATATCAACTCGAATTCAATCAGTACGCTCCGGTAAAATGGAT
The DNA here is from genome assembly GCA_951802165.1 of Adalia decempunctata. NCBI lineage: Eukaryota > Metazoa > Arthropoda > Insecta > Coleoptera > Coccinellidae > Adalia > Adalia decempunctata. The sequence continues at coordinate 1,825,315 of OX637705.1, forward strand.
ACTTCGGGATCTGATGATGGCCTGCCCGAAGAAATATTAGCAGCTTCTTATGAAGCGTGAAGCGAGTTTAAATTTGTTACCGGCCAAGTCGAAGATAAAATATGAGAAGCAATATTCAGAATTCATTGATTGGTGTAATTCCAAAAAGGTTCAACCGAGGAAGGAGGAAGTGTTTTCGGCGTATTTTTTGGAAATGTCCAAAATTTGGAGACCAAACACATTATGGTCCCGATATTCAATGATAAAGAGTGTTTGTAAACTGAAACAGGATTTGGATATTGGAAAATTCCATAAATTAACTGCCTTCATTAAACGACAGAATATAGGATTTCGTCCAAAAAAGGCCAAAACTTTTAATGAAGAGGAAATAACAAAATTCATGAGTGAGGCATCTGATGAAATTTACTTGATGATGAAGTTGGTAACAATTTTTGGATTAGCTGGTGCCTGCAGACGAGAGGAACTTACAAAACTTGAGATCGTCAATATTAAGGACTCCAAAAATCATTCACCAAGATCGTTTGTTATATCCCAAGACACCAATAATGGATATTTTCTGAACATATACAGAAAATATATGAATTTACGTCCAAAGGAAATACCTCATCGCCGAATTTTCATAAAGTATAATCGGGGAAAATGTAAGATTCAACCTGTCGGAATCAATACAATAGGAAAAATACCGTCCGAAATTGCAGCTTACTTTTACGCCTACAAAATCCGGAATTATACACAGGACACAGTTTTAGGCGCTCCTCGGCTACTTTCCTAGCCAATTGTGGAGAAGGTATCACAAATATTAAACGTTTAGGAGGATGGAAGTCAACTGCTGTTGCTGAAGGATACTTGGAAGAATCTATTAACCAGAAAAATAAAATGTCCACTAAAATTCTTAATTTGAATGGTTCTTCCTCTTCAAACTGTAATACAGAATCATTACCTTCCAAAGAGCCTTCGAACAATATGATGGCAAATATTCAACGTTTTGCTTCTTCCTCTTCAAACTGTAATACAGAATCATTATCTTCCAAGGAGCAGCTGACTTCGACCAATATGATGGCTTCTGCTATAAATTTGCATAACGCGACCAACTGCACGTTTACAATAAATATAACTAATAACTGAATATTTCTAATGAATATATTGATAATAATGGGAAGAAACAGAATGTACATAGATTCCTTATCAAAATTCATTTTTATGTGCTGTTAGTCTAGTTTTCTTTTCAATTAATAAAGAATTTATGAATATTATTATAGTTTAAATTTATTTCATAGGCTTGTAGTCTCTATGGACCGAAGGTCAACGATGAGAGTACAATGGTAACGACTTGTCAGAGACTTTTGTCATTCATGTGTATTTAGAATGATCAATTCACATTTGATCTGTGTGTTGAAATCGATCTCGTATAAGCGCTTGTAGAAAAAATATTGTTCCTAACTCGTGCGGAAAGTGTTTTCCCGCACTCAACTGCTTACCCGAACTCCGCTTCGCGTCGTTCGGGTAACGGCAGTTTCGTGCGGGAAAATATCACTTTCCGCACTTGTTAGGAAAATAACTATTTCAGTTGAGGAAAGAGATGATAGTCGGATGGAGCCAAATCTGGTGAATAATCACGAATTTTTTGCATGGCAACATGAGATTTGTGTACTGGGGCGTTGTCATGTAAAAAGAAAATCCCTTTGTATAGCTTTCCGCGTCTTTTATTTTCAATTTTTTTCCGTATAGTGGTCAGCAATGTCGAATAGTAATCTCCAGTTATTGTTCCACCATTATCCAAAAAATCATGATTACTCCATGGCAATCTCAAAAAACTGAAGCAAGAACTTTTCCAGCAGATTTTCGGACACGAAACTTCTTAGGTCTCGGAGAACCAGAGTGTCTCCATTCTATCGAAAAAAATTGGTGTCTTCTGAATCGTCTTAGAACAGGTCATGGACGTTGTAATAGTATGCTCTTCAAATGGAATGCCATTGATAGCCCGAGATGTGAGTGTGGGCATGAAGAGCAAACTATTGACCATTTGGTCAATAATTGTCCAATATATAAATTTTCAGATGGTTTCAACTCTATTCATTCAGTATCTGATTCATTTTTGAGATGGGTTGGTACCTTCAAAACAATTTGAATATATTAGTGGATTTTGCTTTTCCTTTTTTCTCCCTTTGGTTTTTGTTTCAGATTATTTAAAAATGCTTTGTCAACCCCTTTTGAAGAAATGAAGAAGGATTTACATTCGAAGAAGATGCCCTCCAATATGAATATTTGTACACAAATCCAATATCCCTACACTTATACGGGGAGACAGAGTTTTTGCTGAGGTTTTTATCTGTGCTCTTGCATCATACGCAGAACTGTATGGTGCCCCGTTTGACATTCCTCTGCTAATACTGAGATTAGGAGCGGGGAATGGATCAATATGTTTGTTTGAATGATCTGTTCCTTGTTGCCTTTTCGAGACACATGCCATATTTGGAATCAAATCTGTACAGCTCCATTTCATAAGAATATATATATATATATATATATATATCGATTATTGCTTTGTTTCTGGATCGTAGAAATGTACCCAAGTCTCATCCATAGTAACAATTCGGTTCAAGAAGTCTATATCGTTTTCAAATCGAGCACAGATCGAACACGATGCTTCTACCCTTGCACGCTTTTGGTCAACATTCAAACATTTGGGTATCCATTTTGCAGAAAATTTTCTCATGTCCAAATTGACGTGAACTAAATGATGAACGCGTTCCTATGAAATCTTGAGTGGTTCGGATATCCGTTTTAGCCAAATTCGACGGTCTGATAAAATCATGTCATGAACTGCATCGATATTTTCGGGGACTGACACAGAAACTGGCCTTCCCGATCGGCCATCATCTTCAATGGAAAATTCACCTCTTTTGAAGCTTGCAGTCCAATTTTTCACGGTCGCATACGAAGGACATTGATCACCAAGGGTATTAATTAATCTTCGTAAATCTGCTTACCTCTTAACCCTCTTTAATACAGGGACTTTATGATGGCTCGATACTCCAATTTTTCGATTTTTACAATTTCGGTGGACATCTTTTTTTTTATTCATTGCGTAACTCTGGTTTACTTTTTTGACGTCGAACTCTACACCGACACTTCTAATAAGTTATTGTTCGTTGATATGGTATCGCAATATTATGTTTATGCATGGAACTGGTCTAGGCTAACTAGATATCAATACATCCTGGTATGTGCCCGAAAAATATTCAGACTGAATTGTCGATTGGTACCACGCTCTTGATTTTAATCAAAGGTCCAATACCGCAGAGAATTTTTTTGAATTTAGTCGAAGCCCTTCTGACTCAATTATTTCAATAGTTTAATAGGTACCCAATCTCCCTTTGAACAATTTTCATTCGCCCGTGGATGGGATTTAGCTTTGCTCTCAGTTAAATCCATTCAGAATTCGTGCGAAATGAAATGCAACTAATGGAATTTAAATTCGCAGCTTGACGGTCGAACTGAGAAACAGCGAGACCAACAGAGCTGTTGCGATGATCGCCCATTGGCTATGCTACGCCAACAGCGCAGTCAATCCCATCATCTACAACTTCATGAGTGGTAAGTTTCAATTGGATAGAAAGAATGAATTTACCCATAAGTATTCAGGAGCGTCAAAATCATGGAAGAAATTCATTTTCTCTGAAGAAAAATACAGGGTGGCCATTTGAAAACGAAACAGACGAGATTACAGACGAAATAAATTTTTTCGATAGAAATGCTCGGACAGTTCGATTTCTGTTTCGAGGGGGACAACTTAAGTTGTAGGTTACGGACGCATAGCGCTTCAACCCTTGCTACTACAACCCTCACCCCCAATTTTTGAATAGGGAAGATGGGGTGAGTGATACCTCATTTGAAAGGTATTTTTATACTGATTCCAGCACAGTAATTGTTTTTTCATTTTATGCATTAGTTCTCGAAATATTCCCAACTAAGTATTTGAAAATGAAGTGGTGTTTTCATGGCACTTGTAATATTTTTTTGTGAAAAATCGACATTTTGAGCTTCAAAACAACCATGACTGTGGCTTCCTTCCTCCAATCCACTGACATAGAAATCTTTAATCAAGATGTCGAACAAACAAAGCGTATTGCGAAGGAGCTCAATCTTGCTGATACTCAATCTAAATTATCTTCGATATAATTTGCAGTATTTCCAATAACATGCGGTAACACTTGATCGATAGAAATCTCAAAAAAGTCCAAATACGTACATATCTCTAATCAGATTACCAGGTAAGAAAATCAAATCATTAATGATGCCACAGAAATATTCCAGTCCCAATTCGTGAAACGATTTCCGACTTAATTATGAAGTGTTTTCTCAGTTGGCTTCAATAATGTTTTCATTTTGTTGATTATTGAATTCATATCTTTTTCAAAAAAATGAGAATCGATAATTTTTTATTTATTACGAACAGATCATTAAGTTGGTTGTTTTGAAGCTCAAAATGTCGATTTTTCACAAAAAAACACTACAAGTGCCATGAAAACACCACTTCATTTACAAATACTTAGTTTAGAATATTTCGAGAACTAATGCATAAAATGAAAAAACAATTACTGTGCTGAAATCAGTATAAAAATACCTTTCAAATGAGGTATCACTCACCCCATCTTCACTATTCAAAAATTGGGGGTGAGGGTTGTAGTAGCAAGGGTTGAAGCGCTATGCGTCCGTAACCTACATCTTAAGTTGTCCCCCTCGAAACAGAAATCGACCTGTCCGAGCATTTCTATCGAAAAAATTTATTTCGTCTGTAATCTCGTCTGTTTCGTTTTCAAATGGCCACCCTGTATTTGGCAACAAAATCCTGAAACAGGTCATTTTTTGTTTTACTTTCACCAAATTTTTATGCATTCTTGAAGGATTTTTGTTGCACCCTCTGTGCCATCCCTATCAACCTTCTAAATTTTCTGAATAGGGAAAGTTGATCATGTGGTACTTTTTTGGCAAGGTCTTTGTACCTGCTTCACAGGCGTGCAGAAATTTTCAAGAAAAATATATTTTTTTAAATTAGTTAGTTCAAAGAGGTTTTCAGTATGTGCACTTTGTCATGGCTCTTTCTTTGAATTGAAACATTTCATCGAAAAGTAGAAACTTACTAATAACATACCTACTTAAGATCATAACTGAAGCGCAGTGTTTCACACATTCTAATTCTTCACGTGAGGGGATTGAAAGTTGTGCATGAAAAAAACTGTTATGGTAGACTTTCATTCATTTCATCAGGTACCATCGTCTCAAAGTAAATGAGCCATGACAAAGTGCCCATATCAAAAAACTCTTTGAATTAACTAATTTCTCGAAAAGGACCCCGCACTTTTTCTATGGCAAATGGCGTTCCGTCAAATTTTCTAAAATTGTGGTATAATGTTGTACTCGACCTACTGATGAAAGGTGTCCATGGCCCCAACTCCATCCTATGACTAGTTTTCGAGATACAGGGCGTTGAAGTTGAGAATTACCCACTTTTACTACGCTCGTATCTCGGAACAGAATAGAATGAGCTTCAATTTTTCTCAAGAAACATTTCATTACATCCCCAGAGAGCAACCATATAGAGGAATATGACCGAAAATCGTTACGACTACAGGGTTATCCATAATCTTGAATGCATGCCCGATTTTGAAAGTATAAAATATGTCAGTTTCAGAGCGAGAACGTTCACAAAATGAACTACTACACTCTATATGTTGTTGTTACATCGAAAAAGTCTGAAATACCCAGAATTTATACTGGGTGATCCATTATTATAGAAACTATTCTCAAGGAAGGTTAAATGGACACGCTGTATTTATGGGTTGATTCAAGGTGTTTGTTTAATTTTTTTAGAACATATTATCATGGACTTCAAAGAATACAGGGTGATTCAGTCATGAAATGAACTTTGAATCTCCCGAAAATACGCAAAACCACATTTTTTTTTCATCACTCTCTATTTCAAGATTAACTCCGATGAGGCGGGAGTTTTCTTTCACCACTGTGCTTGATATGAAACCATCAATACGGCTGAGAGTTTTCATCCACTCCCTATGACCAGATTTTTTTATGTTATATAAAAATTATTTATTTATGTTATTTTATTCTTATTCCAGCATAGAAAAATATGGTCATAGGAAGTGGATAAAAACTCTCAGCCGTATTGATGGTTTTATATCAAGCACAGTGGTGAAAGAAAACTCCCACCTCATCGGAGTTGATCTCGAAATATAGGGTGATGAAGAAAAAAGGTGGTTATTGGGTATTTTCGTGAGATTCAAAGGTCATTTCATGTCTGAATCACCCTGTATTCTTTGAAGTCCATGATGATATGTTCTAAAAAAATTAAACAAACACCTTGAATCAACCCATAAATGCAGGGTGTCCATTTAACCTTCCTTGATAATAGTTTCTATAATAATGGATCACCCAGTATAAATTCTGGGTATTTCAGACTTTTTCGATGTAACAACAACATATCTAGTGTAATAGTTCATTTTGTGAACGTTCTCGCTCTGAAACTGACATATTTTATACTTTCAAAATCGGGCATGCATTCAATTGTGGATAACCCTGTATTCGTAACGATTTTCGGTCATATTCCTCCGTGTGGTTGCTCCCTGGGGATGTAATGAAATGTTTCTTGAGAAAAATTGAAGTGCATTCCATTCTGTTCCGATATACGGGCGTAGTAAAAGTGGGTAATTCTCAACTTCAACGCCCTGTATCTCGAAAACTAGTCATAGGATTGAGTTGGGGCCATGGACACTTTTGATCAGTAGGTCGAGTACTACATTATACCAAAATTTTAGAAAATTTGACGGAACGCCATTTGCCATAGAAAAAGTGCGGGGTCCTTTCTACACGTAAGGAAGATACAAAGACCTTGCCAAAAAAGTACCACATGACCCATTTTCCCTATTAAAAAAATTCAGAGGGTTGATGGGGATGGCACAGGGTGCAACAAAAATCCTTCAAAATTGCATAAAAATTTGGTAGATGTGAAACAAAAATTGACCTCTTTCAGATTTTTTTGCCAAATATTTTTCTTCTGAGAAAATGAATTTGTTCCATAATTTTGACACGCACTGTATATTGAACCTAAATTGCCAAAACAAGATAAAGGAAAAAAAATCTTTCACAATGACACCAGGAAACCAGTCGTCAGCCAATACAGACAACAGACTATTTTAAGCATATTGTATCCTTTGATTATTTTTGAAAAAACGTTTCGTTGCGATTGCCAAGTTACAGATCGAAAAACTTCAAGGTATGAAAAACAAATTTTCTGCGTTCTATGCTCCTTTACCACTCTGTGGTATAACCAACGCCTTCGCTAAATATAAATAAAGTTCAATTAGAAAATATCAATGTTCCAAAATAATTATATCTATCTATCTATCTATATATATAAAAGAAAGATGTTGGTTACACCATTTATAACTAGAGATCGGATGGACTGTTTGTTATGAAACTTCATTTATGGAATCGTCTTCGGTCTGGTTATTATAAAATACAATAAAACTTCGAAAAAATTGATGAAAGTTTTACTTATGCAGGAAATGCTTTTCCTTCTTTTGAATAAGGCCACTGGGTGTCGCTACCGTTGATGCGTAGTCGTACAGTGAATAGACAAGTCACTGTAGTCGTAGGTTGATATTACCGCTGTTAGATGGCGATATGTGATTCGCATAGAACTCATGGTAACATGGAAGTCTAATGCCAGATGAAAAAGCGGGTAAACTTATCTCAAGTTGGTGGAACAGTGAATTTTTACAGAAAGATCAAGTGCTTATCTGATTTTAACGATCAGTTTCAAACGTGAGTTGGCCATCTTCATCTTTTTTCTTTATTTTTGAAATGCTCTCGAATTTCTGTTTGGGTAATAGATATATTTGCGGAAATAACTGAATCCAAAATTGCCCATAATTAGTAATTGACATATTATATTCGTGTTTCTGTTCGCACAGAGACAGTATTGTAAGCGTCAATAATTTTGAAACGTTTGCTCATCGGGCTTTCACTTATGATATACAATAATGTTTCATGGGTTGCCTAATCTGATCTGGTCGAATGACCATCAATAAATTTGAATATGAGTTCAACATAATTCAGTGTTGATAATTTTGCCGTGTCGATCGTACTATCGACATTTTAACATCTCGATTTGTCTTCTAACGAGCTTGATATCGTCAACTAAATTGAACAAATTGAAGAGAGATTGACAGCTCATATCCATGGAATAATGAGAATCGCACTGCTCTACCAACTGAGATGTTTACCCATTATTTTGAGCTTAGCAGCATAGCTAAGATGTCTGAAATAATGGTGTGACCACTGATTAGATTTTGAGAATATAAGAAAAGTTTTGTTTTTGCCACTTCAGGTTGGGCTATTAACAAATGACTGATTTTTTAATTCTGGTCGACGGGCTGTGTTAATAGTCGATAGTTCATTAAAGGAATAATTTTTGTTCATATTCTTGACATTTTGATTCATATAAGATGGATTATACTCCTGCTATTCACAGTCACATGAGGTACTGCAAAAAGAGAACTGTACAACAATTAAAAACAAAAAGTTATATGTTCAAGTTCAACAATTAGTTACCGCTTTTATAAAGAGAATTCTTTTTATGTGAATTACAAAATTATTAAAATTTTGTATATTTTGAACTTTAATTTTGCCTAATTTTTTCCTGCTTGAAAAAAAGCAATGGTAAGTTTATACAACTTTTAAGTATAATTCAGGCGGTACAAAGTTCGCCGGTCCAGCTAGTACCTACCTACTAAAATATTGCCTGATAGTTATCCCAACAAACTAGAAATTTTGGCCAATCAAGACCTCATTCTTTGCGACGGGTGGTTATGTAACAACAAACTGACAATAAATGTAGCAAAGGCTGTCTACATTGTTACAAAACAACAAACAATCCTGACTGCGATATGAATTTGTATACCTGAACTTATTTAAAGTTTCTACGCCACTGAATCATAAACAGTCACCAAATCCAACATAAGTTATTCTTGATATTCAACTACTTTCAAACCTTCTCTAACTGGCAACAATGTTTCTTCGATATCCTCGTGTTGAGGAAAGTATCTCTCCATCTTTCTTCGAACTATAGTAAAGATAAGAGAGGTGTTGTCATAAATGTAACCTGAATTTCTTCGGTACAATAGCCTCTAGCATAAAATGGCACAATCAACTATATTCTCTGATATACTCATTGATAATATATCCGAAAAGACTGTCTCAATTCAAATTATGAGATGTAATATTAATTAAGCATTGTAAATTAGAGAAATATACTGCTCCACAAGAGTTAGGGATATCGTATTCAATCGTTTTTAAAAGTATGTAATCTTCGAGAAAATCGTTTAAAACTCAATAACAACTTGAATCGATCCAATAAAAATCAGTATGAGACATTTCGTCAATCTGGTCGCCTTTTTTCTGAAGTTGGGTTCTTTGCATATGCTTCATGAATGTTCTTATTTGGAAATGAAGTCAGTTTATCAACGGCTTCGATTTGAAACGAGTTTTCTGAAAATGCCAAGACGTAATAGTTATTTATGTACCAAGTGCGTTAGGATCTAATAACGCTCGTGGTGCATACAAGATTTTATTTTTCACGAATATATCATTTAATTACAATAAAATTCGATTGCTCCTATGATTTTTTTCCATTTAACTTTCAGTAGTAACCATGGCACTTGTTAATATTTTGAAGTTCGTTATTGCTGTCATCATTTTATTAAGTGAATGTCATTACTGTTTTCGTTGTGAAGATTTGAAGAAATAACAGAAATGAATAGCAATTTGCCAAATAATATAATTGAAAATGCAGCCAAAGCTGCAAATAATCTAATACCAGAAAAATCCAGACTCGTCTACGACAAGGATTATGAAACATTCCATCAATGGAAGTTGAAAAATGAAATAATTGCTATAGATGAAACAAACAGTGTTATTGGCGTACTTTCAAGAATTGGTATATGCTATTTTATTTTTCATTTTGTTTATGTGTGGGTAATTTTTTTTTATTTCAGTCTGAAAAATTTTGTCCTGCGTCATTGTGGACGAAATATTCTATTTTGAAATCTACACTGATTGTCAATGAAAATATCAATATTTCACAATTCTCCCGGCTAGTAGCGTTTTTAAAAATGTAGTTTGTAGTTCTAATAATGGGTGTTTTTGGAGGACTAAGGAGAGATGAATAAGTGAAAATGTCTATCAAAGATATAGAAGATAAGGGTAGCTGTTTACTTGTTAAAATACCCGAAACTAAAACCGGTATGTCAAAAGGATTTAGCATTAAAGAGGAAGAAAAAATAGGAGCTTTGGGGCTGGTCAGAAAATATATATCCTTGAGACCCAGTGGAGTGAAGAATCCTAGATTTTTCCTCACGTTCCGAAATGGTCGGTGCACCATCCAAAAATACCATAGGAAGTGTGCCTTCGATGATTGCCAAATACTTAAAATTGGATAATGCAAATGAATATACAGGACATTGTTTGAGACGGACTTCAGCAACTCTTTTAACTGAGGCTGGTGCATCATATGAAACGTTAAAAATGCACGGAAGATGGAAGAGTGCATCTGTGGCGGAAGGTTACGTAGAGCAGAGCATTTTTTCCAGAAACCAAGTATCGACGATGATTGTGAATTCGGTAACAGATTCTCATGAATTCTCTAGTGGTTCTCTTGTGAACGAACTTCCAAGTACTTGTGGTCAAGTTTTCGCTCCTCAGGTTTCGAAAACATCCCAAGATTCACGATTGAAGAATTTTTCCGGGAAATTCGAAAACTGCACTTTTAATTTTAATTAAGAAAGACTTTGTTTTCGTTTGTTGAGTTGTCGTTGTTTTAGTATTAAAATTCTGCGAAATAAATAATTTCTTTCTAGCTTATTTTGCTTCTCGCACAACGAGCGGGCGTTATGATCCATAATGCATAATGCCCGCTAAAATGCCCACGGGCATAATGAGTGTATTTATAGCAACCGTTTGTAAGGTAAAATAAACATATAATGTACAAGTGAAAAATAAATTAACAAACGCTGAGGCTAATAGGGCTATCGGAATGCTACAGGGTGGCCTAACTCAGGTTGTTGTAGCGGAAAGGCTCCAGGTCAGCCAAAGTGTGATATCTCGACTTTGGAATATGTTCAGGGAGACAAGTTCCGTGTTGAAAAGACCAAGGCGTGGTAGGCGACGAAAAACAACACCTGATAAGGATCGTTTCATCACCCTACATTGGAAATTTGTTTCGTCCTATTTCTTCGCAGCAAAGCTCTATCTCAAAAATGATCAAGGGATAAAATATCCTTAAAATAGTTCAAGGAATAACCCCTTGTATTTTTGCGGCATGTTAACCCAGCCTCCCGTATATTATAAGCCGCGCAGGAACCTAAAAGACATCAATCGTCGCTAAAACACGGGTCCTTACATTACAAAGACACAATTGCGACCGCGTTCAAAATCCGTTACAGTTTGTCGTTTCCATACTGTGGACACGGAATGGGCGTGAGAGAGCCAAGAAACCCGGGCGTAAATCACATTCCCGAGTCCTGAATGACGGTTAAACAGTTCCAACCATAGACTATCCAGATTCAACTTCAACAGCCCGAGGGACGTACGAGATTATAACACGGTTATCGGGCGATGCATTGCCACTAATGTGATTTCCTGATATTATGACGGCATTATTAATGGCTCAAGAGTATTCTCTCCCGGGCGTTGGGGAATGCCGCATGCGGGAGTGGATAAAAAATGAAATATCGGGATTTGAACCAGGACATGCCGTCACGTGCAAGCGGGAGAAAGATTGAGAGCACAACTGACTACTGATTTTAACAATCCATCTGCCGAGGGTTTTTGCTTTGGGATACCAACCACCTGTTGGTTCCTCCTTCGTTTTTTCCACTTAAAGAAATGGCTTCCAAACCACTTCCACATAGATAGACCAACGAAGAAACTCTGTGGACCGACCCGAGGGAATCTGTCAAAAAGTGAGCCCAGAAGAATCTTAAAATCGCATACAGTGGGGAAATTTTCATACGGTCGCCAAGAGGAATGATCGATTCAGACGTGGAAGAAATTCCGATTCGCTAGGCGATGAAGAAGTATTTTCAAGAAATTCGGGAAAATCGCGACAATATCCGGCAAAAAAGGCAAATTTAAACTCGTCAAACTCAAACTCCACAAGAGTTAGGGATATCGTATTCGATCGTTTTTAAAAGTATGTAATCTTCGAAAAAATCGCTGTAAAATCATTTAAAACTCAATAACAACTTGAATCGATCCAATAAAAATCAGTATGAGACGTTTCGTCAACCTGGTCGCCTTTTTTCTGAAGTTTGGTTCTTTGCATATGCTTCATGAATGTTCTTATTTTGAAGTGAAGTCAGTTTATCAACTGCTTCGATTTGAAACGAGTTTTCTGAAAATGCCAAGACGTAAATTAACAAACGCTGATGCTAATAGGGCTATCGGAATGCTACAGGTGGCCTAACTCAGGGTACGTAGCGGAAAGGCACCAAGTCAGCCAAAGTGTGATATCTCGACTTTGGAATAGGTTCAGGGAGACAGGTTCCGTGTTGGACAGACCAAGGCTTGGTGGGCGACGAAAAACAAAACCTGCCAAGAATCGTTTCATCACCGTTTCGGCGAGAAGAAACCCTACATCTACGTGTAAAACGCTACGGAATACTCTTCAAAATGCAGATGGGGTCCAAGTTTCCATCGAAACATCAGACCTCGTTTGAGAGAGGTGAATCTAGGTTCTAGACGTCCATTAACACGTGACCATAAGCATCAAAGACTGGAATGGGCAAGGCAACATGTCAATTGGAACGATCAATGGCGTAATGTCCTTTTCACTGATGTATCCAGATATCGACAATTTTCAGATTCTCGAAGAATAAAGGTATGGACAATCCCACGCATACCCCGTAATCGTCGCTATGTCCAAGAAATCCATCCGAGGGGGTAGTGTTATATGGTATGGGCCGGGATATGTTTCAACGGGCGCACAGATCTACACATTTGTCCTGGGAATATGACCACCCTACACTATAGGGAGCATGTCATTGACAATGTTGTGCCAAATTTTCACGCTGCTATTGGTGAAACTTTTCAATTTCTAGACGATAACGCTAGACCGCACCGTGCAGCCATGGTTGAGAATGCGCGCGAGGAGCTTGCAATTCCACATTTACCAATATATCCGCACTCCCCAGATTTGAATTGCATAGAACATGCATGGGATATGCTCCAAAGAAAATCAGATAATCATCAACCTACCCCAGAATCCTTAAATGATCAGAGAGAGCTTCTGCCCCGATGGAACCAAATTCCTCAAGAAATGTTCAACAACCTCGTGTGTGTATGCAAAGAAGATGTCAAGCTGTTATTGATGCCCGTGGAGGCCATACATTGTATTGATAGTCTTAAAATGCTTGAATTCTTTGGGAATAAGATTTCGTTATTTTACTCGATTTTTCTTAACCACCCTGTATACGCTGCAGACCTACAGGCTGAAATTAATTTGCAACTTGAAATCATATTAATATGAATTTTCATCACAAAAATCTTATTTTAACTAAGTATATTTTTTTTGCAATTTAAGTCAATATCCGTAACTCATGTGGAGCAGTTTATTTACGCTCTATTCTACGGGAGTTCTTGAAGAAACAATTACCGTTCGAGAATCTGCAAATATTCAATATTGTCTTAAAAATTTTAAAAGTTTTCTCTCCAAATCTTCAGAATTGTCTGCTTCCTATTCAAAATTAGTTTTGTTCACTCTTAATTCATCTTAAACTGTTTGTTATTCGAATTGTCCAATTATAAAAAAAACAAAATGAATAATGAATAAAAAAGTGAGAATTTGATCAGAAATCTTGGGGTTGAAGATAATGTAGGAAGATAGATATTGATAGATACAGGTCGAGCTAATGAAAGCCTGTTAAAAAAGGATTAATTTCAATCAGCTTTGAGATGACAAGTTCTCGGTATACCATCAGCGCTGTGATATAAATTAGCAGTGGGATCTCGCCCTAATGAAACATTCCTTGCCTGACAGCGTCTCTGTGAAATACCAGCCGATTCGAAGTATCCCTTACAGCTCATTAATGTTTTTTTCCTCATTATAAAATGGACCAATCAGAAACCAACATTTTCCGAATAAATTCTCTTCAGATAAGTGGATAGAAAGACCTGCTCAAGTCAGTATTGGATTTAGTTTTTTTTAACGTCCATCACTCGTTCTTGACATATCATGGCCATGGCCCCCCCTGAGATTTTTCAGCTCGAAACCTCAATATTACCTTCTAATCTCTATTTTGGCCCCCCCCCTGATAAAAATTTCTACGAGTTTCTGCGGGCGCTCATGGCTGTCACTTTGCGATTTGGTTATGGAAAATTCCATGAAGAGGATATGGTCCTGTAGTCGTGGTGGTCATTTGGCTGATGTTATTTTTCCAATTATAATGGCATATCTAACATATCTTCCTCTTCATAATGAAAAAAACATCCTATCGTTTATCTATCAAAATGGCATTCTTCTTTGAATGTCAAAATATCACTTCTTATTGGAAAACCTTCAGGTTAGTGGGTATAATCATTATCCGTAAACTTCTAGTAATTTCAAATAGAAAAAAATAACGAAATCGTTCAAAAACTTCGTTGATTGGTTCCCGAGAGGATTCGACTGTTCGGTTAAAAAAATAGGAATTCTGAAGTGACAATGATAGATCGAAAAATTGTATCTCCCAAAATGTGAAACGAAAGTTAGAGTTTGAAGGATTAGAGAAAATACAATTTGGAAAGTTCAACCATAACAATCTTTCCGTGTAAACGAAAAGTTTCAACGCGCTTTACATCTCATTATTCCTCGCTTTTCCCCTGAAAATTCTCACTCGATTTGTCCCATACCTAGCGAGAAGGAAAATTGGTTCACGAAAACTAGATCATTCGAGGCTTCATCAAACCAGAAAACAGCCAAGTTATTCTCATGCCTATACTAGAGAATTTGGCATTCATATCAAAATTTCCTCATTTACTTTGACTTTCATACACATATAACTCCATTCACTTTTATTTAATCACGTAGGAGGTCATGGTTTCGATTTCAGGAGTTGCTGCCCCTGATGAAAAGCACAGAACATATGATGAAAAGACAGTGCGCGCACAGAAAATATCGTTAATGACAAAACGACGTTGCCAGTTTCTTTGTTTACATCGAAGTAAAAGTATCAAAGATATTCCACATTTTGTTAGGTTTACAAATTGTTCGCAGATTTTTGGTATTTAATCGATATTTGCAGGTGAGTTTTTCGTCGAATATCCTAGATTAACGTATGTTTATTGTTTTTAGCACCAGTTTGGAGCGTGAGGACGATTTTCAAGACCAGGACGAATGTTTACATTTCGAGGTTGAAGGGGTACACGGGAATTTCGTTGTAAAAGCTGTTATTTGGACAGATATCGCAGTAGATGGATCGGATGGAGCCTCGAGAGGTCGTAGGGATGATATTTTTCAGGTTTTCCAAGAAATTTGCGATATCTGAGCAGATTTGCAAAAGTTAGGTACCTCACTAATGAGGTGGAACTTAGACCTAATTCTCCTATAAGAAACGCTTGCAAAGGTCGAGATGGTGAAAAATGTATTCTTCAGATGTTGTTTGAACAAACGCAGCCGAGTTTTATATCCCAACATTGATTTCAAGAAAGTTATCAACAAAATAAAATTGACATTATTCTTGATTCTTGTAATTACCCATCAATTCATCTTATATCTTTGGGTTGATTTTTTTTAGAGATTTCTTGATTAGAATCAACAATTGATGTCGTCAAGTCTTGAATTTTCAGTTCAAGTGGATAATAAACATTAAATCTTCACATGCATATGAAAATTATGTGAAAGCAATGCAATTTTCTTCCATGGCGAAAAATAATATATTTCAACAGTGATCTCTTGTACTTTTCATGCAAATTACTAGAAAAGGAATCCTTTCTATCAATTCATATAAACGTTAATTATTTTCGTCCATCACATCTTTTCCAATTCATTCATTTTCCGAATAAATTCACATTCTGAGAAATACGCTAAGAATGTAGAAAGGGCAACATAGTGTTGACTTGGAACATAAAAATATTTTAAAAAACGTCATAACTTCGATACAGAGTGGAATGTGTCAAATTTCCAAGGCCAGAGTTGTGATTTTATAATTGTGAATGGAGTATACTGTTCCTGATCTTTATTATTATTCATGCAATCGCATAAACTTGGATTATTGGCAACTGCGTCAAGTACGAAACTGATTCCACTATCTCTCCATTATGTCCCAGAATATCAACACAGTTTTTCCGACCCCACTAGATGTTTCTGGATCACGTGAGAGGTCATACATCACAATACTATCGCTTTCAGTCGAAAACGGCCAGATACATAAAAATACCATTATATTGTGAATGGATGCTGAGGAATTATTCAAGACCTGATAAGAATACGAGCGAAAACTTATTTTCTCGTAAGGGAGCGCGAATGCGCATCGGATCTGCTGGGAAAATCGTGTTTTCATTGAAGACGAGTTGATTTACGATTTGCATGAATATATGGATTGCGGAAAGTTTACAAGGTTAGAAACACGAACTAGAGAAGCCCCTAGATCTACCTATTAAGTAGTTATCCTTATGGGTAGATATCTGCAAATCGGGGGATTTTATGTCAAAGTCTGATCGATTTTCCTGAAGAAATGGGAAAATTATGGAAAATATTAATACCAAGCTATTTTGCATTGTTTTTCCTCTTACGATGCGTATAAAGTGCGCGTCAGAATTAAGCCCGCAACGGACGGCGAGCGATCAGGGGCGGTTCTAGGGCGGTGCGAGCGGTGCGACCGCACCGGGCGCCATCATGCAGGGGCGCCAAAATCAAATATGGGGTAGAAAACGGGACGTCGCGACGAGCGGAATTAGGGGCTGTTGAATTTTGAAGTCTTGCTCCTCTTTCGGACTCGCGCGACTATACAATTCGACCGAAAAAATAGAGAAATATTTTCATATATTTTCAATAAACAGCTTGGGTTTTCAGTCGGCATGCCATGTCTTTCCCTGCGATCAAATATTTAAGTTCATTACGCTTGTCGGTATTTTTTTCAAACGTCACCCGTCACCCAAATAGTTTATTGGGCGGCTCCTTTGATGCGTGATTCAGGCGGCTTCTTTGATGAGCTATTCTTAATGCGGCTTTTCTGTTATGATTGCCCATCCTCCAATCAGAGTTTTCTTTTAAATAAAGGGGGAGAATCTCACGAAGTATTTTCATTTCTTTTTTTCTAATTCCTGATAACAAACATTCGAAACCACGTTGTGTTGAGATTCTGTTCAGTGTTAAAATTATAAAGTTTTTACTATGTAGGTATTCTAAATTTTTATGTCTAAGGAATTTAGGATTTCTTATTGTGTATTTAAGATAAACTCATAATTAATTGAGTAGCTTTTTAACATTCAATTTTCTTTCGATAAGAAACAACAAAACGAGTGTTTCAATAATATGATTATCACTTCTGTGATTGTCTTCTTTAGCCTTGAGAAAGAGGAAATCCATCCTCGAAACGTTGGCCTTGTGAATAACAAAAGGTTAATAAAACTTTTCCTGTTACCCAATATTGTTTTTATTTATTATCACTCCTTTTGTATCATGACATTCTTATCTAATACAAAATGGAAGATATTGCCGGTTATACAGGGTGTTTAAATTTTGCTGGGCTGACCCAATTTTGTTTTTTCGAATACAAGCCTATATTTTATATCACTTTTTCAGTTTCCACATGAAGAATATTGAACACTTTTTACACAGCTTCGTCTTCACTTCGAAAATATTGAAGGTATCCGAGATTTTCAACATAATGGAATTCAACCCTAGATTCTTCACTTAGAACGTTTCAAGTCATCATAAATAGTTGAATGAGAATGAGAAAAAATTGGAGTAGAGCTTTTTCAAGAGTGAATGACTCTTAGACTTCAAATTAAAAATCAAATATATTTCTTGTTTGTTTAGAGAGTAGTTTACTCAAATTCACTTTTTTTGATTACTTGTCAGTTTTTGAAAAAGTGATGGTGAAAAATGTGATATCTCTGGATATGCTTTTGTTGAAGAACTTGTGAGCCTGAATCCAATATTGAAGAATCTTCAAGCAGCAGAGCCAATAACAGTTCTTCGACTTGCAAGATATTTTCCCAAATGGGACAGCGTTTCGTATCTTGCTAACTGTTCCTATAAACGTAGCCAAAGGAGAACGAAGTTTCAGTGAATTGAAGCTTATGAAAACTCTACGATCTACAATGTGCCAATAAAGACTATACGATCTTGGAATTTTGTTTATAGAATTTGCACAAAATATTGTGAATATTGTGAATTGATAAACAAAATTCGCGATAGCTAAAGCTAGAAAATTGCATATTTGAGTTGTTTGAAATAAATAAAAGTTGTCAAATCTAATATCTATTATTATACTCGCACTATGAAAGATTCTACTCTCAAAAACTCGCACAAATTGGTGAAACGAACTTTTCAATGATTTGCATTCATGACAGCAATATTTCGGTTTTATCGTTGTAGGGGCGCCACTTTCTAATCTCGCACATCCCAAAAATATTGATAGCACCGCCACTGCGAGCGATAATATAATATATATTATAGCTTTGCATTGACATATGTCATTTTAGTATGGAAAAATATCGTAATATCGGAATATATATTATAGCGTCGTCCGCGGGGCTTGGTGCATTTTCATAAGGAGCGATATTGGTGAAATATATGAGATATAATATATCGCTCGCCGTCCGTTGCGGGCTTTATGGAGCAAATTTTCTCAGAAGAAAAATAAACTGCTCCACATGAGTTAGGGATATTGACTTAAATTGCAAATTAATTTCAGCCTGTAGGTCTGCAGCGTATACAGGATGGTTAAGAAAAATCGAGTAAAATAACGAAATTTTGTTCCCAGAGAATTCAAGCATTTTGAGACTATCGATACCATGTATGGCCTCCACGGGCATCAATAACAGCTTGACATCTTCTTTGCATACTACACAAGAGGTTGTTGAACATTTCTTGAGGAATTTGGTTCCATAAATGGGGCAGAAGCTCTTTCAGATCATTTAAGGATTCTGGGGTAGGTTGATGATTATCTAATCTTCTTTGGAGCATATCCCATGCATGTTCTATGCAATTTAAATCTGGTGAGTTCGGAGGTATTAGTAAATGTGGAATACCAAGCTCCTCGCGCGCATTCTCAATATGGCTGCACGGTGCGGTCTAGCGTTATCGTCTAGACATTGAAAAGTTTTAACAATAGCAGCGTGAAAATTTGGCACAACAGTGTCAATGACATGCTCCTTATAGTGTAAGGCGGTCATATTCCCAGGACAAATGTGTAGATCTGTGCGCCCGTTGAAACATATCCCGGCCCATACCATAACACTACCCCTCGGAATGGATGGACTTCTTGGACATAGCGACGATTACGGGGTATGCGTGGGATTGTCCACACCCTTATTCTTCGAGAATCTGAAAATTGTCCATATCTTGATACATCAGTGAAAAGGACACTACGCCATTGATCGTTCCAATTGATATGTTGCCTTGCCCATTCCAGTCTTTGACGCTTATGGTCACGTGTTAATGGAACTCCTCTTAATGGACGTCTAGAACCTAGATTCACCTCTCTCAAACGTCGTCTGATGGTTTCGATGGAAACTTGCACCCCATCCGCATTTTTAAGAGTATTCCGTAGCATTCTACATGTAGGTAGATGTAGGGTTTCTTCTCGCGAAACGGCGATGAAGCTATACTGAGTAGGTGTTGTTTTTCGTCGCCCACCAATCCTTGGTCTTTCCAACACGGAACCTGTCTCCCTGAACCTATTCCAAAGTCGAGATATCACACTTTGCCTGACTTGGAGCCTTTCCGCTACAACAACCTGAGTTAGGCCACCCTGTAGCATTCCGATAGCCCTATTAGCCTCAGCGTTTGTTAATTTACGTCTCGGCATTTTCAGAAAACTGGTTTCAAATCGAAGCCGTTGATAAACTGACTTCATTTCAAAATAATACCTCAATTACACTCAGCCACTTCCACTGCTACTCGCGCTGCCAGAAATATTTCCCGGAATTCTTCTGCGGCAGTATGGAAAGGCAGCGAGTATTTACACTCAGCTCAAACATTTCTCTCGCGATCAAGTTTTGGCAATGGCGAACGACGAAATTGCACCTGATCCTGACATCAGAAGAGGTCTGAATGTCGCCTTAAGTGACTTTTTTCTCACTTTAATTCCTCAATTCCAAACATCCTTCCAACCATCGTGCACTTTGTGCTTAAGTTTATGGTTTTCATCAGAAGAATCCCATATCACTCTTTCACTCTCAAGGTATTCTAGAAATGATATTATTTTTTCATTGCTCCACTCCGTCGACATTTTTCGCAACAATTAACGATTTCAATCAATTGATACGACAACGTGCGCAACTCAGGCACGACAGTAACTGGGCTGAATGTGATCACTCCATGCCACTTGCGCTGCCGGTCCTTTGACTGCCGCACGAAAAACCGCTAATTCAGGGAGTGACCGGCAACGCGAGTAGCAGCACGAGTGGCAGTAGAAGTGAGGTGATTACATTCTCACCATGCTCATTTCTCTGCTCACTTCCCTGCTCCATGCCGTGGAAGTGGGCTGAGTGTAATTGACGGGTAAGAACATTCATGAAGCATATGCAAAAAACCAAACTTCAGAAAAAAGGCGACCTGGGGCCTGATTCTCAAATGTCTATTGGGTCAATGTCGCATGCGACATCACCAGATTGTCGAATGAAATCAAAAATTGGTATTCTCAAATGTCTCATTAGACAAATTTCGATAGACAAGAAGTCGAGTGGGTAGGAGCCACTCGACATTGCTTTCTTCAACCTTATTGTCAAAAATGAAAATGAAGTGTCAGAAGTTTTTTCAATTTGCTCTTGCTTTTTTGCTGATTTTTCGTTAAAAACAACCACTC
The DNA here is from genome assembly GCA_951802165.1 of Adalia decempunctata. Taxonomy (NCBI): domain Eukaryota; kingdom Metazoa; phylum Arthropoda; class Insecta; order Coleoptera; family Coccinellidae; genus Adalia; species Adalia decempunctata. Next base: position 1,846,404 of record OX637705.1, read on the forward strand.
TAATCTATGTGAGATGATCCCCCAACATAAGGGGCCTGTAGCGTTCCTCGAACACCTGAAGAACAGAAGAATCATCACATGGAAGATCGGACCAGTGTGTTTGTTTACTTTTTCACTTTCGACATTGTCATTTTCTGCGAATGAAATAAACTTTGTACGTTTGCGAATCCTTTTGAAAATGATGGACGAAGTAGAAATCCTACAAGCTATTCAAAACCTGGGGGATAATGAAGAAGCTGCAGAATTTGTTAGGCATACCCATTGTTATTATGACTATTTCAGGACATTAAATGATAACATGTTTGTTAAGAGATTTCGATTACTTGAAGATTTAGTAAGAAATTTAATAGATACCCTGTCTCCCTATGTGGAACCTAGGACTAATGAGTCTGCACTGAATCTAGAAGAAATGGTAACATCGAAACACGTATCTTTTTCATTTTGCAGTAGGTATCTGAATTAATTTTGATTTTTGTTTTGCCGAGCAATATGTTTAGCAGTTTCCACCTCGAACCTCGATTGCAATGAAATTTTCATTAAATTATTTAAACTTTAACCACTGAGTTAATATATTTCAATGCTTCAACGAACTTTATATTCTTCTTTGATTCTCAATGCAGAGTTGCCAGATATCCTTACTCGATATAAAATGTCGAGTGACTGCCCAATGTCGAGTAGTTCACGAGAATACCTAATTCGAAAGTCAGTAGCCATTTGCACTCGACATATTGTCGCGTTCTCTATTTCTGATAGACATTTGAGAATCGGGCCCCAGATTGACGAAATGTCTCATACTGATTTTTATTGGATCGATTCAAGTTGTTATTGAGTTTTAAATGATTTTACAGCGATTTTCTCGAAGATTACATACTTTTAAAAACGATTGAATACGATATCCCTAACTCTTGTGGAGCAGTATATTTCACAGCGCTGATGGTATACCCAGAACAGTGGCGCACCGAGGGGGGGGGGGCTGTCGGGCTGCAGCCCCCCCCCCCCGCCCGAGCTGTGACAAAGAAAAGTAATTCAAATATTTCCATCTTATTGTTTTTCTGAAAGTAATAATAATTATTTTAGATCAGAATGGAAACTTAAACATTTCCTTTACAGATAGAAATAGGGATTGATATACATATACAGGGTGTTTCATTGGTGAATGAACATACGTTAACCTGAGCTAGAGCTAGGCGAGTCCAAAAAACCGATATATATGATAGGTCTAATCAATTCCATAACCGAGATACAGGGTGGTTTACGTATTCACGAAAAATTTCATTTCCTCATAACTTCTGAACCAACCAGTATAGTCGCTTGATATTTGGAACGTATGATTCACTTCTACAGGTCGATCGATTTACTTTTGAATTTCCAAAGAATTTCAGGTCCGTATTTGAAAAATATGGGACTTCTTCCAAGCTGAGATTCACCCTGTATATTGAAATTTTATTGAGATATTTGAAAAGAGAAGAAAATTTTCAATGGGGTTCAGTAGATTTCATTGTCCCGCACGTCATCTTGCTCAAAGAGAGCTTAAGGGAAAGATCCAATTGAATATTGGAATTCCACAAAATTCTCAGAAAAATCGTACATTATGATCAAATTGATCTCCAGAAGGTACAACGATTGGATCCAGGTGATGAAATTAGAAGAACTAACTTCAGTAGCTGGATTTTACGAAATGAAGGAATGGTCAACAGAATTTTATTATGCAATGAAATACGTAATAATCCAGACATGATCAAAAAAAGTATCAGACATATTTTTTGAAGAGGGCAAGAATGTGTATTGAACAAAATGGTGGTACTTTCGAGCACCTTCTGTATTTCACGTTGAATTTTTTTGTTTCTTCGGTTATTTATTCATCTTTGTTGACTTCAACTAAATTTTCTCGATGAATAATGTTTTTCCGGAAATAACTCCAAATGATTCCACAGAATATTATGAAATTCGAACGTGCAATTAGTGGGACAAAATAAATTCAATTAGATCATAATGTACGATTTTTCTGATAATTTTGTGTGGAACTCCAATATTCAATTGGAAATGACGTGCGGGGCAATGAAATCTACTGAACTCCATTGAAAATTTTCTTCTCTTTTCAAATATCTCAATCAAATCGTAAAATTTCAATATACAGGGCGTTCAATCTTAGCTTGGAAGAAGTCCCATATTTTTCAAATACGGACCTAGAATTTTTTGGAAATTCAAAAGTAATTCGATCCACCTGTAGAAGTGAATCATACGTTCCAAATATCAACCGACTATACTGGTTGGTTAAAAAGTTATGAGGAATTGAAATTTTTGGTGAATACATAAAGCACCCTGTATCTCGGTTATGGAATTGATTAGACCTATCATATATCGGTTTCTTGGACTCGCCTAGGGTAGCTCTAGCTCAGGTTACCGTATGTTCATTCACCAATGAAACACCCGGTATAATAACGAATGCGATATATCCATTACTCAAGAAGGTTTTCGCTTGCGGCGCATTTTTTAAATTATATAACTTACAAAAACCTGATTACTCTTGAGCAGCCCCCCCCCGAATAAAATTTCTGGGTGCGCCACTGACCCAGAACTTGTCATCTGAAAGCTGATTGAAATTAATCCTTCAACAAGTAGCTGGACCTGTATCTATCAATATCTATCTTTCTATATAATCTTCAACCCCAAGATTTCTGATCAAATTCTCACTTTTTTATTCATTATTCATTTCGTTTTTTTTTATAATTGGACAATTCGAATAACAAACATTCTAAGATGAATTGAGAGTGAACAAAACTAATTTTTAATAAAAAGTAGACAATTCTGAAGATTTGAAGAGAAAACCTTTAAAATTTTCAAGACAACATTGAATATTTGCAGCTTCACGAACGGTAATTGTTTCTTCAAGAACTCCCATAGAATAGAGCGTAAATATTTGAGTAGATCCTTTGTAAATTCCGTATTCTGAATGTTTGCGACGACAGATGCGATGAGGGATGAAATTCTGAACCACTTCATGCTCGGACGAAATGTTACCAGCATCCGTTTGTTTTGAGAGATGAAGTCCTTTGGGAGTATCGGAACGGAATAAAACACAAAAGCAACAGGAATCATGAAGCGTAGTCGGAAAATTTGTTTACTGCCAGAATTAATTATGGACTCGAATTCTCGAAATATTTTTTGAGCCGTGCATGCGACATGAAATGCAGATGGCAGTCCAATTATCGAAGTTACCGAAGAAATGTCAGTAGCAATCGAGTCCCGAAACGAATTACTGAATGTTATTTCGTTCGATACGTTGCAGCGAAGAATGATTGAAAGGAAACCGGAAAGCTATTGGTTTCCATGCAATATTGAGAAAACCTCGGAAGAATACCATCTGGCCATACGAAAGGCTGGAAGCAAATCTCAATACATAAAGAAAAAAGTTATTTTCATAATCAGTGCGGGCAGTTTGCTATACCAAAACGACTACAGGATAGTACCTGCTTGATTTTAAAAATCCATATGCATTTTCAAACGAAAGTTTGATGACGTTAAACCAAATTAAACAGGAACTTTTTAGAAGCAAAGAATTCTCATGAGTATACTCCATTCACAATTATCAAATCACAACTCTGGCACTGGAAATATGACACATTCCACTCTGTATCGAAGTTATGACGTTTTTCAAAATATTTTTATGTTCCAAGTCAACACAATTTTGTCCTTTCTACATACTTAGCGTATTTCTCAGAATGTGAATTTATTCGGAAAATGAATGAATTGGAAAAGATGTGATGGACGAAAATAATTAACGTTTATATGAATTGATAAAAAGGATTCCTTTTCTAGTTATTTGCATGGAAAGTACAAGAGATCACTGTTGAAATATACAGGGTGGCCATTTGAAAACGAAACAGACGAGATTACAGACGAAATAAATTTTTTCGATAGAAATGCTCGGACAGGTCGATTTCTGTTTCGAGGGGGACAACTTGAGATGTAGGTTACGGACGCATAGCGCTTCAACCCTTGCTACTACAACCCTCACCCCCAATTTTTGAATGGGGAAGATGGGGTGAGTGATACCTCATTTGAAAGGTATTTTCATACTGATTTCAGCACAGTAATTGTGTTTTCATTTTATGCATTAGTTCTCGAAATATTCTTAACTAAGTATTTGAAAATGAAGTGGTGTTTTCATGGCACTTGTAGTGTTTTTTTGTGAAAAATCGACATTTTGAGCTTCGAAACAACCATGACTAGATTTCTTTCTTTGGGGCCACTTGAAGAGTAAAATTTACTCTACACAGCCCGATTCCATAGAAGATTTAAGAAGACGTATGTCGTCAAATCACTCCAGAAATGCTGCAAAATGTGCGTCATCGTTTCGAACAAAACTTATTTCATTGTATGGAAGCTAATGGTGAACAATTTGAATATTTAATTAATTGATGTGAGTTTTTGATAAATTATTTACTTTACTTTGAAAAGTCTTATTTCTTAGATCAATACTTCAAATCGTTCTGATACCGTACAGTTGGAGAATGATTTCAGTGAATAAAACAGCTAGTCGAACATCTGACTCTAGTAGCATTAACACGTACGGTATGACTTCATTTGCCCAGTGGTAGATGTTTTGCGATTTCAAATACAAGTACCGAAATTTTGGTGTTTCGGAAGTACGAAATGTCAATTATTCGCAAAAAATTAATTTAAGTGATAAAATTAACTAACGCATGAATATTTCGAGAACTAATGCATAAAATGAAAAAACAATTACTGTGCTGAAATCAGTATAAAAATACCTTTCAAATGAGGTATCACTCACCCCATCTTCCCTATTCAAAAATTGGGGGTGAGGGTTGTAGTAGCAAGGGTTGAAGCGCTATGCGTCCGTAACCTACATCTTAAGTTGTCCCCCTCGAAACAGAAATCGACCTGTCCGAGCATTTCTATCGAAAAAATTTATTTCGTCTGTAATCTCGTCTGTTTCGTTTTCAAATGGCCACCCTGTATTATGTTTCGCCATGGAAGAAAACTGCATTGCTTTCACATAATTTTCGTATGCATGCTTGTGAAGATTTAATGTTTATTATGCTTTTGAACTGAAAGTTCAAGACTTGACGACAACAATTGTTGATTCTAATCAAGAATTCATTAAAAGAAATCAACCCAAAGATATATTATGAATTGATGGGTAATTACAAGAATCGAGAATAATGTCAATTTTATTTTGTTGATAACTTTCTTAAAATCGATGTTCGGATATAAAACTCGGCTGCGTTTGTTCAAACAACATCTGAAGAATACATTTTTCACCATCTCGACTTTGAAAGGCGTTTCTTATAGGAGAATTAGGTCTAAGTTCCACCTCATTAGTGAGGTACCTAGTTTTTGCACATCTGCTCAGATATCGCCAAATTTCTTGGAAAATCTGAAAAATATCATCCTAATCGACCTCTCGAGGCTCCATCCGATCAATATACTGCGATATCTGTCCAAATAACAGCTTTTTCAACGAAATTCCCGTGTACCCCTTCAACCTCGAAATGTAAACATTCGTCCTGGTCTTGAAAATCGTCCTCACGCTCCAAACTGGTGCTAAAATCAATAAACATACGATAATCTTGGATATTCGACGAAAAACTCACCTGCAAATATCGATTAAATACCAAAAATCTGCGAACAATTTGTAAACCTAACAAAATGTGGAATATCTTTGATACTTTTACTTTGATGTAAACAAAGAAACTGGCAACGTCGTTTTGTCATTAACGATATTTTCTGTGCGCGCACTGACTTTTCATCATATGTTCTGTGCTTTTCATCAGGTTCACCAACTCCTGAAAACGAAACCATGACCTCCTATGTGATTAAATAAAAGTGAATGGAGTATATGTCATTAACCTTCTGGTCGATTATAGGCCGACTCCTCTGCAGTTAATTTTTGTCTGTACAGAGTGTGCAAAATTCGTTTGCTTCTGAAGGAATCCCGAGAACTACAGGGTGTAATTTAGGGTAGGGCTTTTCTTTTGAAAGGTGATACAACTCATCAAAATAAGTCATTTAACCGAAAATTTCTCGTATATAATGTTCAATTTAAAAAAATGTATAAAAAATTTTGGGCTTCAACACCTACAACTCTGGCCTGCATCTCTCTGTTCATCCTATCCCTACATCTCTGCACCAGGTTTATGAACATTCGCGAAGTTGGGTGATTTCTTAACGGGAATCTTGTTCTGTACAACTCATACGCTGAACTGGCATTTTGTTTTAATTCAATCATATTATATTTGAAATTCTCCCAAAAAAGAGCCTATAAAGGGTGTCCCAAGTTCGAGTGCCTATTAGACGTTTCTGGAGAACTGAGCATATTTGAAATCTGAAAATTGGGATTATGATATTGTTCGAAATTCTCTACAGACCTGAAATATTTTTGGAGCCTGAGCACTTCCGGTTATACAGGGAGTGATAATAAATTTGCTCAAAAATTTTTGTTTTAAATTTTTTCGTTCCTGATATGATTGAGTATTCAATGCTGAGTACATTTCTTTTAAAACCATTGAATTCATTCGAATAGTTTTCAAAATATCGAAAAAAAACCTGAAAAAAAGTCGAATATTTATAGTCAGTATTATGTTTATTTTTCTTACTCTGAACATCCCGAGTGTGAAACGTTCTCACAAAGTCAAAGTAGAAGAATGTGGAAAGGTCATGTATCTTTTGAATTTCATGAATATCATCACAGGGTGTTTCAAATTTGGTGCCAAAAACTGTGATCAAAAATTGGCCATACCTTCTGTTTTTCAAATTACAACCATATTTTTTATGATTTTGCATTTTTGAAAACGAAAATTTCTCAATTTTCGGTCAAAACTCGAAATCTATGAACGATAAGCTGAATACGTTTTCAGATCCGGATTAGTCAGAAAAAAAGAGCTAGGGAATGTCTTATCAGTTATTTTCCTCTAGCTGCTATAGTTCCCGAGATCCATTCAGTAGATAAGAAATTTTGCCCACCCTGTACACAATATTCCCTAAGCGAACATTAACTGATTTTTTTATTGGCGCAGGTAAATTTCGGAAAGAATTCAGACGAGCTTTCGAACATAGCTGCCAGGGGAACAGAACGGACAGCTTTCAATACAGCGCCACCTACCGAAAGACAAACAACAGCCGAAGGAGCGTTAGAACCAGATACGACTTCGCCACTGAAAACGAAGGCTCTTTAAAGCTGCAGTACTGACTCAGATTCTGACTCGAACACGTGAGTTCAGCTCGTTATTTTCATCTTGAAAAAAATGCGTTCATAACCTTTTCTGACATGTGACACATGACATCTGACATGTGACACATGACATATGACATGTGACATATGACAGACTGAAGCAAAATTTGTTCTTTTTCATCGAGTTGTTGAATCTCAGCAGCTTTTCTCGTGATTATTATTATTATTGCCATACTGACGAATACATTTTCATTGTTTCAAAACTTTGAACAAAGTACTGGATGATATCAAAGTAGCCCAGATCAGTTTTAGGAAGTTCCTAATAATATAGTATTTCCTCCATATATCTGCAATTATGTGGAGCTACATCCCGTTAATCAAATTTGATGTCGTATCACCCAGTGGGCACGCGCACGTAGAAAATACGTTGAAAACAAGTTACATAACCAAACGTTGAAAAACAGTAAAAATGTCGCGGGAAAAAACGTTTTCTTGCATCGATAATTTAGTTATTAATAAACGTTGTCTCTCAACGTATTGATTAAAAATAAATTGGACGCAATATTAACGTTAATTTATAACGTGTATGTATATTATTCTACCATACAAGTTTACTGTCTAACCGATAACGTATAAATAACGTTTATTTATACCATATCATATATACTTCATAAACGTTGTCTTTCAACGTATTGATTAAATATAAATTGGGAGCAATATTAACGTTAATTTATAACGTGTATGTATATTATTCTACCATACAAGTTTGCTGTCTAACCGATAACGTATAAATAACGTTTATTTCCACCATATCATATACCTATACATAAACGTTGTCTTTCAAAGTATTATTATAATATACCTTGTGCTCAGTCTGAAAGTTAATTCATAACGTGTATATATATTATATTACCCTACGAAATTATATGTTCAATCATTAACATATTAATAATGTTTATTTTCACCAAAATTTTTATCCTCATTAACCGTTGTCTTTCAACGTAATGATTCAATATATTTTGAGCATAATCTGAACATTGTATTGAAACGTTTACCCATATTACACAAATTTCGTATAATAATGTATAATGTTCCTTGAATAAGAAGTCATTACTACGATAAACATTTTTCAATGGAAAAATATGAATCTTGCATAAATTATTCAATTGTTGAACTAAAACGTATAGGTAGGTATATATGATAACCTAAAAAGAATATATGGATTCTATATTTGAGTTTTCACAAATAGGTACGAATAAATCATAATTGAATCGAAAGTTACCTTGTGTTTTCATTGGTGAACCTCAAGAAAAAAAACATTTCTGATTATTATAAAAAATATATTATAAAATGAGACATTCACTATAACATATCCAAGAAACAAAAATAAAATAATAGTTCGTCTATTTTGCTTTCTTCAACCTCGCCGTGGCAAATTTCAGCCATTCTTTCATGACTGTGCGAAGTCGAAACTCATCTATTTCTTTGGTTGGGAAGGAAATCTTAACAGCCTCTATAAATATGCAAAAAAAATCAGACACGAGCATTCTATTCTGAAATTTATATGAAAATTTTTTTCTGGTTAACACATCTACATCTAATAGATTTTATTTTTTTTTTCAAGAAAAGTATTATAGAAAACTAGCATTTTCATAGTAATTGCTATTGTCACGATCTATTACTGGAATTGCTTCAAATAAAGCAGAAAAGAATCATTCGAAAATAATTCAATTTTCATGAAAATGTCAAGATTATTATCGATATCCAAAATGCAGATCCAAATATTAACCAATATATTTTATAATTGCCAATCAATAAAATACAACTTGAGAAAAAAAGCGAATTGAAACAGAATACTCACCTGAAATAAAACCGACGCTTGGCAAAATCAAATTGGTGGAAAATAGAGGTAGAGCGGGTACACTCAGAAGTATAAAGTGATTGAACTGAAATTTCCAAGCATTTGCATCATAGGTGCTTCAATGATTATTATAGTACTCACCAACTCACATGTTATTTACAACACTATTATAATAATTGAAACAATATAACCGAAACTCAACACACTGAACCATCAACGGCATCAACGAGACTTGCTTGCCTGTTGTGTTGTCGAATGTTATGTTGGAGTTGGAGTCGATGGCCAGATGGCGGTTGCATTTGCGACCACTCAAGCTCTCAGCAGTAGGCGCAGAAGTAGACGCAAGTCGCAATGTCACAAGCCAATCAGAGAGAAGAAGTTCCCGCGAATTCACGAATGATGCGACCGTCACAGACGAGTTGCGCATGCCGCGAACAGTGTCGAAAGCTGATTTTGTTGCCAGATTGTGCAAATCCGTTCACTGAAAGTGGATTGTAATGTAGAAAAGGAATATGAATTATTATTGCGTTGAGGAATTGGAAATTGGAAGAGTAATTTCTATTGGTGATTCATTGGAAGGAAGCGCCACCTGAAAATATCTTCCTCATTTTCTGATGAAATTCGACAAATTTGTGCTAATTCACGAATTCCATTTGAAAATAAATTATTAGTGTCAATATTTATTGGCCCAGTTGTTAAAACATGTCAGCTTTTCTTTTGTGTAAATCAATCTATTGAAATTTTTTTCACCTCTTTGAATTTTACCTCAGTAGCGTGAAATGAAATGTAAAGGAAAAATACATTTAATTCAATTGCACCTTATATTGTTTTTCATCTTAAGTTTTGTCAACTTTCATGACCCTTCCATCAAATCAATGAGAAATTTTGGAATAGTTCTTAGATAACGTTTAAATAACATTTTCCATAAACGTATTCGAATTGTTGACTGGATATTCTCAACAATTCAAATAGACTAGAAAATTGAAGAATGGAAGTTAAAAAAACGTTCAGAACGCACGTTAAAATTCGATTTCAGAATAACGTATTTTCAGATGAACTATTCTTCTGGAAGTAAGAAAAGTACGTTAAACAAACGTAAAACATTAACGTATTCATATTGTTTACTGGATACGTATTTTAAACGATTCAAATTGATGAAAAATAGTGGAATTGTTTTTAGATAACGTTTAAATAACATTTTCCATAAACGTATTCGTATTGTTAACAGGATACGTATTTTCAACGATTTAAATAGACTAGTAGTTGAAAAATGGACGTTAAAAAAACGTTCAGAACACACGTTAAAATTCGATTTCGGAATAACGTATTTTCAGATGAACTATTTTTCTGGAAGTGAGAAAAGTACGTTGAACATAAGTAAATCATTAACGTATCCATATTGTTGATTGGATACGTATTTTAAACGATAAAAATTAATGAGAAATTGTGGAATTGTCATCAGATAACGTTTAAATAACATTTGCCATAAACGTATTCGTATTGTTGACTGGAGACGTATTTGAAACGATTTTAATGAACTAGAAGTTGTGGAATCGTTACATAAGAACGTTAAAATAACATCTTTCATAAACGTTATAATAATTTCGGGAGGAAACGTATTAGCACTCAATTTTATAACTGATTATTGTAAAATTACGTTTGATATATGTTATTGAAACGTATTGAATTAACGTTATAAATTATAACTGAAATGACAACGTTGAAAAATCAACCGATAACGTATTTTTCTACCAATCAACGTTAAAAAAACATTTATTCAACGTGTGTGTGCCCACTGGGCAGGTTATAACATAAAAGTTAGGGTCCTTCTAAATTTATGATGATTGCCTGATTCATTTTACGACGGCCGTTAATTTGTCTGGAAAATAATGAAGCGCCGAAAAAATATGACTCGCGAATAATATTCGGTATGGGTGGAATTGAAAGCTTCAACTTTTTTTTCAGATTCCGCAAATATTGCCGTTCCATTTTTTTTCGAATAATTCCAAAACTGCCAATTCAATCCAAATAAAATACTGCATGTTGATGGAGAATGACGTATTCATGCTACATGAGAAATTTCGTCAAAATTTCGTGACGAGAACCATAAAACATGAAGAGAATAAAAAAACTCACAATATTTGAGTAACAGATCAGAGGTTAAGGATGATTTATTTTTATTCAACAGCTGCTGTAAATTCTTTGACAGCTGTCAAAAATGGAACACTGTGAACATAAACGAACAATAACTTATTAGAAGTGTCAGTGTAGGGTTCGACGTCAAAAAAGTAAACCAGAGTTAGGCAATAAATTAAAAAGAAAAGATGTCTAGCGAAATTGTGAAAATCGAAAAATTGGAGTATCGAGCCATCATCAAGTACTTGTATTTAAAAGGTTTAAGAGGTAAGCAGATTTAAGAAGATATGCTTAATACCCTTGGTGATCAGTGTCCTTCGTATGCGACGTGAAAAATTGGACTGCAAGCTTCAATAGAGGTAAATTTTCTATTAAAGATGATGACCGATCTGGAAGGCCAGATTCTGTGTCAGTCCCCGAAAATATCGATGCAGTTCATGACATGACTTTATCAGACCGTCGAATTGGGCCAAAACCGATATCTGAAGCACTGAAGATTTCATACGAACGCGTTCATCATATAGTTCACGTCAATTTGGGTATGAGAAAAATTTCTGCAAAATGGATCCCCAAATGTTTGAATGTTGACCAAAAGCGTGCAAGGGTAGAAGCATCGCGTTCGATCTGTGCTCGATTTGAAAACGATGTAGACTTCATAAACCGAATTGTTACTATGGATGAGACTTAGGTACATTTCTACGATCCAGAAACAAAGCAGCAATCGACGGAATGGCAACACTCTGGTTCTCCAAGACCTAAGAAGTTTCGTTTCCAAAAATCTGCTGGACAAATTCTTGCTTCAGTTTTTTGGGATTGCCATGGAGTAATCATAATTAATTTTTTGGATAAGGGTAGAACAATAACTGGAGATTACTATTCGACATTACTGACCACTCTACATGAATAAATTAAAGAGAAAAGACGCGGAAAGCTATCCAAAGGTATTTTGTTCTCACAGGACAACGCCCCAGTACACAAATCTCATGGTGCCATACAAAAAATTTGTATTTTAGGGTTAGAATTACTAGAACACCCCCCTTATTCACCAGATTTGGCTCCGTTCAACTATCATCTCTTTCCTCAACTGAAAAAATGTTTAAAAGGTCGTAAATTTTCTTCCAACGAGGAGGTAATAAAAGCTGTGGAGGACTGGTTTGCAGAGCAAGAAGGACATTTTTTTGAAAGGTCTAGAGACGTTGCAGGTTCGCTGTAATAAATGTATTAAATTAAGAGGAGAATAGGTTGGGTAAAAAAATATATTTCTCTATTTCAGTATCGTAATGAGCTTATTACAGTTCTAAAAACAGTGCTGTAATGAATTCATTACAGCATCGTTTTCAGTAACATTTTTCGTTTTGTCGTTGTCAGCAATGACTTCCAATCCTTTTAAATTTCAGCAAACGTCAATTTGGAAACGTCAATTTTCTTATTTCCTAACGTTCACACCAACTGCCAAGATAAAATATGAAAGTCACTAGGACCTATAATTTGAATTTTTTCATTGAATTTCACAAAATTTGAGTGAAATAGAGAAAATATCGTCTAATACTCGTTGCAGAATGCAATTCCAATACTCATGCGTTCGAAATTTCGCATTCGTATTTGAATGGGAGCCCATTCTGCAACTAGTTTTAGAATATACTATTATTTTGACATTGAAATTTTGTTTGGTTCTATTGTAGGCTAAGAATTTTTCAATAAATCCTCGTAGCTAAATATTAGTGTGTCATCTTCTGAAATACAGTAAAGCATTAAAAAAGTGTATAGCAGAGATTGAAGTACACAATAAATTATATCGATCATATTACTGAACAACAAATTCACTAGTGATTGAAGGATTCTTTGGGAAGAACTTGAATTTTTTCTTGAGACTTCTCTGGGTTTTCTCTACCAATATCTGGAACACAATTAATAAAAGGTTTCTTTGCAGAAATCTTTCCTGCGTTATAAGTTACAATCTTTTTGTCCTAATAGAAATACACTGCCCCACAAGAGTTAGGGTTAATGTATTCAATCGTTTTTAAAAGTATGTAATCTTCGAGAGAATCGCTGTAAAATCATTTAAAACTCAATAACAACTTGAATCGATCCAATTAAAATCAGTATGAGACATTTCGTCAATCTGGTCGCCTTTTTTCTGGACTTTGGTTCTTTGCATATGCTTCATGAATGTTCTTTTTCGGAAATGAAGTCAGTTTATCAACGACTTCGATTTGAAACAAGTTTTCTGAAAATTCCAAGACGTAAAATAACAAACGCTGAGGCTATTAGGGCTATCGGAATGCTACAGGGTGACCTAACTCAGGTCGTTATAGTGGAAAGGCTCCAAAAGCGATTTCGAATGATGTTGGTTCTTGGTTGGTTCATGAATTGGTCCGTCATTTATGGACCAACCGCTTTCGATTGATATTGGTTTTTGGTTGGTTTATGAATTGATGACGTAATAAATCAGCTGTTTCAGGGTTGGTTAACCGAAACTCGAACCGTGCTCTGCAGCACGGTTCGATCTCTGGTTCATGGTTCTATCTCTTTTTATTCTACAATCTCCCGCCATCGGCCATAAATAAATTTGTTTTAAAGGTGAATAAAAGGGCCTTTTCCGTAGCAACCTTTTTCTTTCCGCCAAAATGTATTGTTTCTTGTTCATGTTGCATTTTTATGCAATTAACTTCCTTTAATAATAAATGGAATGTTTCTCTTGTCATTCGAAAATGTAGGAAAAAATCATGGTCCAAATATCTATCAATCCAATTTTCAAAATAATCTCTTTAAATAAGGTTTTTACGGCCATATAAGAGATATTCGCACTTGTATTATCTGTCAATAATAAATTTTTTTTAATATTCGATGAATCGGCATCATCCAATTCATCTAATAATAGGAGTGCTGCAACTGCCTTGCGTTTAAGCATATTTCAATTATTTAATTAACAATAATATAACGAGACTGTATCGAATTCGTTATGTGTTATGAGCAAATTGAATTGAACTTGAAACTTGACAGCTCGCCGATCAACCAACCGTTTCGTTAAGGAAGAATTCGAATGGGTCGGAACCAACCGGAGGTCCGACGTCATCGTCTATGAACCGACCGGTCAACCATGAACCAACCGCAAAAGCCATTCGAAATCGCTTCAAGTCAGCCAAAGTGTGATATTTCGACCTTGGAATAGGTTCAGGGAGACAGGTTCCCTGTTGGAAAGACCAAGGATTGGTGGGCGACGAAAAACAACACCTGCTCAGGATCGTTTCATCACCGTTTCTGCGAGAAGAAACCCTACATCTACGTGTTGAGTGCTACGGAATACTCTTCAAAATGAGAATGGACAAGGCAACATATCAATTGAAACGATCAATGGCGTAGTGTCCTTTTCACTGATGAATCCAGATATAGACGATTTTCAGATTCTCGGAGAATAAGGGTATGGACAATCCCACGCATACCCCGTAATCGTCGCTATGTCCAAGAAGTCCATCCATTCCGAGGGGGTAGTGTTATGGTATGGGCCGGGATATGTTTCAACGGGCGCACAGATCTACACATTTGTCCTGGGCCTCTATTCTTGAAAACCAGGGAGCAGAACGATCGAGAGAACGGTGACGTGGCCCTACTAATCAGTAGGGCCACGTCGCCGTTCTCTCGATCGTTCTACTCCCTGGTTTTCAAGAATAATGGCCCTGGGGATATGACCGCCTTACACTATAGGGAGCATGTCATCGACAATGTTGTGCCACATTTTCACGCTGCTTTTGGTGATACTTTTCAATTTCTAGACGATAACGCTAGACCGCACCGTGCAGCCATAGTTGAGAATGCGCGCGAGGAGCTTGGTATTCCACATTTACCAATACCTCCGTACTCACCAGATTTGAATTGCATAGAACATGCATGGGTTATGCTCCAAAGAAGATTAGATAATCATCAACCTACCCCAGAATCCTTAAATGATCTGAGAGAGCTTCTGCCCCGTTTATGGAACCAAATATCCCAAGAAATGTTCAACAACCTCGTGTGTTGTAGCCAAGAAGATGTCAAGCTGTAATTGATGCCCGTGGAGGCCATACATTGTATTGATAGTCTTAAAATGCTTGAATTCTCTGGGAATAAAATGTCGTTATTTTACTCGATTTTTCTTAACCACCATGTATACGCTGCAGACCTATAGGATAAAATTAGTTTGCAACTTGAAATCATATTAATATGAATTTTCATCACAAAAATCTTATTTCAACTATATTTTTTTGCAATTTAAGTTAATATCCCTAACTTATGTGGAGCAGTTTATTATAGAGTTTCGAAAATCTGAATAATCTTTGTCATTTCATAACCTCAATTCTCGGTGGGAAACAATCACATAAAGATCTTGGTGATAATTCCAGCTTTTTCCCTGTGTTGATTCCTGACAAATAACATTTTTCATTCACATCTGAAAGTTAATTCGAACACAATAAAATTCCGCGAACAAATATTTCGCGTTGAAACAAAACCACCTTTTTCGACCCCACATCTAATTGATAACCGCTGTCAGAAAAAGGATAATAATTTCTGGACCAGGAAACAAGGGGAAAAAATACCATTTAGACGCAACACAATAAAATCCGACCTCGGAGTTAATGGAAAAAAATTCGGTCCCTTTATTGCGTCGCCTATTGTCCGAAAAATAATAATATCTTCCTTTTCAGGGAAATTCAGGAAGGAGTTCCGGTCGTCCTTTTCGAAGTGCAGCGCCAACGAGCAGTCTGAGGCTAACGGAAGGACCAGTACCTACATCTACAGGTACACGGCCAACAGACAAAGCACCAAGTCAAGAACTGAGATAATACCCTTGAACAACATCCACAACAAGGTTAATTGAAGGATTTCGGAGGGGTTTTATCATGTGTGGTGAAAAAAATTGTACAAAGTTCGTTTTTGAGTATTCGGATCTGTCGGGTATTACGTGCTAGGAGCATAGAATAACTGGAGAGAAGGCTCCCCTACGAAAATGAACTGCCAAAAACGTCCGAACTTGTCAGTTCGCCGCAAGGTCACGAGATGGCGACAACGTCGTTTCTTCCTACAACATGGCTATCCTTAATAAAATTATCTTTAATGGTTATTAGTTGTTATTACTTATTAGGTCCCATTTATTACTATATCATAATATATATTCTTTTGAAAGAAAGCAATACATACTTTTTTTCGTAAATCCGACAATATAATGCATATAGCACGTGTAAAGAAATGGCTACAAGGATCAGATTGAATATAGGAAGAAAAATCTGTTTCCCGCTCCGAATCTAAGTGTTAGCAGAGGGAATGTAAACAGGGTAACATACAATTCTGCGTATGATACACGAGAACAGATAAGACCTCAGTCTTCCCGTATAATAATAATAATACTTACCTGAATGTTCGCTTTTTCCGATAAGGATATTGTTTTGACAAATTTATTACCGATCACAGACTTCCCATAAAATTGCGCATAAAAAGTTGATTAGAATAAAGCAATGATATGTCATCAATATTGTCTATGTTATGATTTATGGCCATTTTCAATTGAAAAGAAGCATAAATGTATCAATAACAATGACAGCCACATTATGTTCTTTGCAATTGTAGTGCCATAGAACAAGATATCTGACATGTTACTGAATAAACGATCTCAGCGTTATCTATCGGGCGTCACACGAAACTCTAACCTCCGCCGTTTTTGGCAGTTCAAAATGATCTGTCGAGCGTATGAAGCCTTCCCTCCAGTTATTCTATGCTCCTAGGTAGTACAGTCAGTAGTCACCCAGTTTAGTTCTGATGATTTTGAAAATTGGCTTCAGAAATTATAACTGAATGTCTCCTCTTTCTATAATCGGAAAACTGGCTGATAATACCGGCACAATTTTATTTGATTCGAACTCAAGAACAAAACATGAGATTACCAGATTTCTGGGACGTAACCTAAATTAGTTTTGGTCGTAAGATGACTCTCAAATGTGATAATAGTTGTGTACGATACTTGTGAATGTCTTAGCTTTCAAGCAGATCAAATTTGATGTGAATCTCCCTTTATATACGTTCTTTCTAATTGTAAGATTAAAATTAAGCTATTTACCATGAAGATATTCGATTTGATTATAAATAAATTATTGAATCAAACACAAACTCTTTTATTTTATCACAAGCATGTCCCCCTCTCCCACTTCGGTGGTCTCCTACCCGCCAACCTACCACGGAGACGCATTTTGGTGCGGTCGTGCGGTTTCATCTTCAAAACTTCAACCTGCCATATCTTTTGATGTACTGGTTGTAATTGTATGATGTGAGGGGCAATTTCGTTCTGAATTAAATACTGGGGATAAATAACGTATTAAGTTTGATGAGGATCGATACCCAATTCATAAAAACACACTCCCAAATAGTGCATAATTTTGGAAAACAGCTGATTACCATAAACAGGTAATAGCAAGTCAATCTTGAGAGATAGATATATGCTATCGCGGACTTTTTTATAGATCTATTTAAGAGGTACATTTCTGTCATACATAAATTGTATCCACGGTTTTTGCAGGGCACGTGAAAATACGAGGATATATTGAAAAATTCTTATATCTATATTTTTATGGTAAATTATTCCAAATTGTTAACAGACTATATGTAACATTTTTCTGCAAGTATGTAAAATTGGGCTTATCCTCAGTCAGGCGATTTTTCCCTCTGGTGTTGTAGGAATGTACTATTATTGACCGGTTAGAATGAGAAATAGGATGTACCTACATTTTCCACGGAATATTCTGAATAGTACAACAGTAACTTTCTTCGTTTCATTACGCCCAATTTATCGGGAGGTAGAACATAGAATTTTCGTTCTTAAGACGAAATATTCCTCTTGAGAACCCCACAAAAGCCTTCCATTTTTGGAATGAACGAGTCCTCGGGAATCATACAATCAGCTAATTAAAAGAAATCCGAGGATCGCAACCCTGATGGAAACTTTGGGGTCTTTCACTTCCAGTCGTTTGTAACTTAATAGTCCGCTCGGTGTGATGATTCCTCTGAATGAATCCCATCCCACGTAGGGCCAGCAGATAGAGGAGCATTTCATTCGGATTTCTCCAACTGGGTCATGGGAATATCGGCATTAAGAACAGCCGTTGGGTTCAACATCTTCGGACGAAATTAAGCGGAGTATGGAAAGAAATGAAAACACTCGCTCCGCAATTGCAGGCTTTTTTGGGTTTCTCGCTAGGATCGTATTAGAAGAAAAATCGAGCTCTATGAGGAGAGAAGCTCTCGAATTATAATTTTGGGATAATATTGGCCTGAGGCTGAGGTAATTCCTATAATGGATTCTGCCTGATTCGAGCTCTAGGTTTAGAGTAGTGGAGAGATGGGTAGAAATAATATTACGAGAAATTCCAGGAAACAAATTCAAATACACTGCTCAAAAAATCAACGCACATTATGGAAATCTCAAATTAATTCTACAACTGAAGGTGATCTCAATGATAATTATTTTTATCAGAATTATGCATGCATATGTTATCCACTTTCAACGTTTTTCTTCAATACAGATGTTTTCTCCCCGCAGGAATAAAAAAAGATGATATTATCAGATTTTGAATGTATTGGCTCCATTCTAAAATCAGTTGTTCTCGATCAATTCTAGTGATCAATAGTTTTTCTTTCGTTTGATTTTCTACACTCGATCGCTATGCAACGCGAAACACGCAATTTGACCCAAGAGGAATGTGCCCAAGCGGTAGTTTTGCGAGAAGAAGGGTGGACATACACCAGAATTGCAGAAAGGTTTGGAGTTTCCCATACAAGTGTCCAGAATGTTGCAGCGATTCAGGGAGACAGGAATGAATGTCCGAAGACCAGGACAGGGTAGACCACGGGTAACAACTGCCATTCAAGAACGTTACTTCGTTGAGACAACGGTTTGCAACCGCTCGCCTCCTTCAAAATCAGCTTGAGCAAACTCATGACGTGCAAATTAGCACTCAGACAATAAGAAATCGCCTCAGAGAATATGATTTGAGGCCTCGTGTCGCGGCAAGAGTCCCAGCTCTTACCCCAGCCCATCGAAGGGCGCGTTTGGATTTTGCGAGAGAGCATATCCATTGGGAAGAGGCCGATTGAGAAAGAGTTCTCTTCACAGATGAGTCTAGATTCTGCCTCTACCATTGTGATCGACGTTCCCTTGTATATAGACGTCTACATATGCTAAGTGCAATTTCCTGAATACTACTGGTTTCGGGGGAGGATCGATTATGGTATGGGGTGGAATATCCTTTACTGCTCGCACAGACCTAGTGGTCGTTGATAATGGAGCTATGAATGCTGATAAGTATATAAGGAACATTCTTGAAGAGCATGTAGTGCATTTTGCCCCATACATTGGTGAAAATTTCATTTTTATGGACGATAATGCCAGACCCCATCGTGCGCGCATCGTTCAGGAGTACCTTGAAGAGGTTGAAGTCTCTCGAATGGAATGGCCAGCAAGAAGTCCAGATCTCAATCCGATTGAGCAGGTTTGGGACAACCTCAATAGAAGGCTAAGAAGTTCAGGAAATCATCCAGCTACTCTTAATGACTTAGGAATCCAACTCGGAGAAATCTGGGAAGGATTAGATCAGAAGATTTTAAGATCACTCATTTTGAGTATGAACCGTCGTTGCCGAGCTGTAATTGACGCAAGGGGTGGAAATACCAAGTATTAAATCACTTATATCAGCATTTCAGTATTTTGAAAATTGTTCATTTCTCTTCTTTCACATAAGATTCGGTGAAATCCTGAATTTTTCTTCCATTTAATGTGTCTTGTTTCGTTCAAAACCTTCCCGAGAGAACATAAAAAATAAGTTATAAAGTCAATGTAGATTTAACTTTCATTAAAATTGAGATTTTCAGAATGTGCGTTAATTTTTTTGCGCAGTGTATGTTGGGATGAACAGACGAAAATAAAAGGTCTGTAACAACTCCAAATATGGTAACGTGTTTCGACCTGTTAGGAGGTCATCTTCAGGCCCTACAATGAAGGGAAAGACAAACTTGGGCAAAAAAACAAAATGACAAAAACAACGAAATCTCCTTCATTGCAGTCCTGTTTTTTTTAGTCAACTCCGTCTTTTTGATTTCTTGTGATTCGTTTCAACTCGTTTGTTGTTTCTTTTTTCCTGTTTCCTCGAACTTTTCATGTTCCGACATAGATACATGCCCCCTTTTTGTTCTTGATTTAATTTTATCCTAAAGTTTCATTTTATATTCATTGATTGTTTCAATGATGTTGAGATTGGTAAGTTATCTCCTTCCCTTTTGATTAAAAAAAAACTTTATACAGACTTTTCTTGGTTAAAATTGTAATCGATTTTTTCTAGTGTAGTTTTTTCGAAGGATCTCAAGTTCCTTCTGTCACAACTGTATTAACTGTTTTTCGTCATTTCGTAATTTTGTCCAAGTTTGTCTTTTCTTTTATTAAAGGGCCTGAAGATGACCTCCTGAGAGGTCCAAACATGTTGCCATGATTTCCATTAAAGTATACTGCTCCACAAGAGTTAGGGATATCGTATTCGATCGTTTTTAAAAGTATGTAATCTTCGAGAAAATCGCTGTAAAATCATTTAAAACTCAATAACAATTTGAATCGATCCAATAAAAATCAGTATGAGACATTTCATCGATCTGGTCGCCTTTTTTCTGAAGTTTGGTTCTCTGCATATGCTTCATGGATATTATTATTTTGAAATTAAGTCAGTTTATCAACTGCTTCGATTTGAAACGAGTTTTCAGAAAATGCCAAGACGTAAATTTACAAACGCTGAGGCTAATAGGGCTATCAGACTACTACAGGGTGGCCTGTAGCGGAAAGGCTCCAAGTCAGCCAAAGTGTGATATCCCGACTTTGGAATAGGTTCAGGGAGACATGTTCCGTGTTGGAAAGACCAAGGCTTGGTGGGCGACGAAAAACAACACCTGCTCAAGATCGTTTCATCACCGTTTCGGCGAGAAGAAACCCTACATCTACGTGTAGAATGCTACGGAATACTCTTCAAAATGCAGATGGGATCCAAGTTTCCATCGAAACCATCAGACGACGTTTGAGAGAGGTGAATCTAGGTTCTAGACGTCCATTAAGAGGAGTTCTATTAACACGTGACCATAAGCGTCAAAGACTGGAATGGGCAAGGCAACATATCGATTGTAACGATCAATGGCGTAGTGTCCTTTTCACTTATGAATCCAGATATGGACTATTTTCAGATTCTCGAAGAATAAGGGTATGGACAATCCCACGCATACCCCTTAATCGCGCTATGTCCAAGAAGTCCATCCATTCCGAGGGGGTAGTGTTATGGTATGGGCAGGGATATGTTTCAACGGGCGCACAGATCTACACATTTGTCCTGGGAATATGACCGCCTCACACTATAGGAAGCATGCCATTGACAATGTTGTGCCAAATTTTCAATCTGCTATTGGTGAAACTTTTCAATTTCTAGACGATAACGCTAGACCGCACCGTGCAGCCATAGTTGAAAATGCGCGCAAGGAGCTTGGTATTCCACATTTTCCAATACCTCCGCACTCCCCAGATTTGAATTGCATAGAAAATGCATGGGATATGCTCCAAAGAAGATTAGATAATCATCAACCTACCCCAGAATCCTTAAATGATCTGAGAGAGCTTCTGCCCCGTTTATGGAACCAAATTCCTCAAGAAATGTTCAACAACCTCGTGTGTAGTATGCAAAGAAGATGTCAAGCTGTTATTGATGCCCGTGGAGGCCATACATTGTATTGATTGTCTCAAAATGCTTGAATTATCTGGGAATAAAATTTCGTTATTTTATTCGATTTTTCTTAACCACCCTGTATACGCTGCAGACCTACAGGCTAAAATTAATTTGCAACTTGAAATCTTAATATGAATTTTCATCACAAAAATCTTATTCTAACTATATTTTTTGCAATTTAAGTCAATATCCCTAACTCATGTGGAGCAGTTTATTTGGAGTTGATACAGACTTTTTCTATTCGTTTGTTTATCGATTACTTTCCAATATGAGTGAACTGGATCCACTGGCGGATCCAGACAGTTTTTCAGGGGGACCATGAACTGATGAAATTTTTTTATTGAAAATTGATTGAACTACCTACTATCAAGGGATTATTGTTAATTTCGATGTACAAGAGGGGGGTCATGTATTTAAAGCCATAGCCGGACTTTTCATTCCTCCCCCCCTTAGATCTGATGAAACCAGGGACGTATCCAACAAATGATACAAGGGGGCGGCTCTTAAACAACGAAATATGTCCCACATACCTCAGGGACCTCCCTTATCCTGTATCTTCGAAACTTTTTCCTCTGTCGCATTATCCGAGTCTAATACCGAGCTTTTCCCCGCGTGTCACGTATTTACGAGCTTATACAGCACTTGGAATAATCCGAACACGTATATCAGACCACAATGGAAAGTTGCAAGAAGCTTTTGGTCTTCGCAATTGAATAACATCGCTTCCTCTGGGGGCCGAATGTAATATTTGCAGGATACGTACAGTTGGGGCTTCATTATGTCGCAGGAGACTTGATTTCTGGGTAACAGCTCGTGCAGGACTATTCTCCAGATTGCGACATTTCCTGGATAACTAGGGATTACAAGATTGCCTCGTTTGCGGCGCAAATTTAAGGTAGTTCGCTAAATTATGAACGTTGAGATTGAGAGAATTTATAAGGGGTTTTCCAGTGAGAGGTGCTATTTTGAATAGCCCGCTATTTTGGTAAATGTCTTTTTTGAAGCTGTCATTTTTGACATTTGACAAGTAGAAAATACCCCAAACCTCAAAACCTTTAGATTTTTTCGTTTTCGTGAGATTCCAATGGCGGTTTGAATCAATCTTAGAACCTTACTGAATAAAGTATTCCCAACGAATGACCGCTTCGAACTGGATATGTTGCGAGATCCTCGCCGTATTCATAGCCGCAGCACGTTTGTGTTCTTTGAAACGTATACAGGGTGGCCATTTGAAAACGAAACAGACGAGATTACAGACGAAATAAATTTTTTCGATAGAAATGCTCGGACAGGTCGATTTCTGTTTCGAGGGGGACAACTTAAGATGTACGTTACGGACGCATAGCGCTTCAACCCTTGCTACTACAACCCTCACCCCCAATTTTTGAATAGGGAAGATGGGGTGAGTGATACCTCATTTGGAAGGTATTTTTATACTGATTTCAGCACAGTCATTGTTTTTTCATTTTATGCATTAGTTCTCGAAATATTCTTCACTAAGTATTTGAAAATGAAGTGGTGTTTTCATGGCACTTGTAGTGTTTTTTTGTGAAAAATCGACATCTTGATTAAAGATTTCTATGTCAGTGGATTGAAGGAAGGAAGCCACAGTCATGGTTGTTTTGAAGCTCAAAATGTCGATTTTTCACAAAAAAACACTACAAGTGCCATGAAAACACCACTTCATTTTCAAATACTTAGTTAAGAATATTTCGAAAACTAATGCATAAAATGAAAAAACAATTACTGTGCTGAAATCAGTATAAAAATACCTTTGAATTGAGGTATCACTCACCCTATCTTCCCTATTCAAAAATTGGGGGTGGGGGTTGTAGCAGCAAGGGTTGCAGCGCTATGCGTCCGTAACCTACATCTTAAGTTGTCCCCCTCGAAACAGAAATCGACCTGTCCGAGCATTTCTATCGAAAAAATTTATTTCGTCTGTAATCTCGTCTGTTTCGTTTTCAAATGGCCACCCTGTATTTTATGCTTCTTCTTGTAGTCCAGCAGTCGCAAAGTAATCTACGAACACCAGCTTTCCTGAAGTTGGCCAATTTTGTTTGAAATGATATCGGATATGGTCTATTTTAGTTTGGTGTTCTCTTCGGTCTCTATCGATCTCATTTCCGCAATAAATGATTTTTTGTACAACTGCCATCAAGAGTGACACTTTTAATGACAGCAAACAATGTTAAAATTGATTGTTTACGTAGAAGCGCGTTAAAAATATTTTTAACATTAGTGTTGAAAATATTTTTAGCACTCCATTTTCTTATGATGAAATCAGATGAAAAAAATTCAGCAATTGCAAATTTTTATTATCAACATTTAACAATCATTACTTATGAACATTAATATTAATCGTAACACTATAGAACAATTACTAACATTAATGCCCTGTGACGTTAGGGAGCTTCGAAAGACATTATAAGAATCCTCAGCACCATCAGTACTTGTAGAAACCGGAAGTACAATATTGGATGATGATGATCCAAAATCTGTTGAGGTTGGGAGAATATTTTCAGCAATGACATTTCTGTATGCAATGGAATGATCAACATAGCCCTCGGCTACCGTCGTAGACTTCCATCCACCATGTTTTTTATATCCGTAATATTTGCTCCTGATTCTGCTAGCAGTGAAGCGGAGGATCTTCGAAAACAGTGTCCGGTATATTTCTTTGGTTCTGGCAGTTTGAGGAATTCGGCAACAATAGATGGAATTTTCCCAAATGTATTGATACCAACTGGATTGGCAGTGCATTTATTATTCATGTACTTCATGAAAAAACGACGATGTTTGATGACAGAAGGGCGCAGTGCAAAGTACTTATGAAAATAGTCAACATACTTCCCAATAATACTGAAAGAACGACTGACTTTCGTTTTTATGTTTGGAAGTTGTATAACCACTGATTTATTTTTTATTTCGATGTCTTCCACTGATAAATTACACAATTCTTCACGCCGACAGGCTCCAAATAATCCGAAAATAGTTGCAACCTTAACCATCAAGTATTTCTCATCTGGTGCCTCATTTATAAACTTTTCAACTTGTTCACGAGTGAGAATTTTCGATTTTTTGGGACCATATCCTGAACTTTTCCGTTTTAAATATGATATAACCTTAAAATATTTACTAACTTCCACACCATTTTTAATAAGGGCGCTTGACTTAATCATTGAAAATTTGCTCCACAAAGTTGATGAACTCCGTATTTTTGATTTTTCTTCTGAGTATGCCAGGAGAACAGGTTTACTGAAGTTCCCTTCTACATTTTTCAATTTACACCAGGCCAGGAAATTGTTATATGCAATATCGTACTGCTGAACAGATTTTTTAGGTAGGAGTTCTAGATTTGCTCTTCTTGCAGACTTTTTAATATCCACAGGAACAACCAAATCGTCACTTTTATTAATAATTGGACTCTCGACAAACATATTGAGCAGTTAAAAACCCAAGACGAAAATTGAACAGGAACGAAATTCAAAAGACAGCGTCTTTTCTCATTTGTTAGTGATCATAGCGTTGGCAACGTTTGCCATTCACAACAACCTTTTGATTATTTGAATATTAAAATGCATTTTTTATTGTCATTGCAAATTCGCCCATTTCATTATCAAAATAGGGCAGTTGTACAAAAAACATTGTATGGTATTTGTGTTAAAAGTGATTTTATTTTGTTTGTGAAATTGTATATAGTATATAACATTACTAGCAAGGTAAGAGGGTTTTTACTGGCGAATGGAGGATATAACTGACGAGCCGCAGGCGAGTCAGTTACCTCCTTGAGCCAGTAAAACCCGTTACCTTGCGTGTATTGTTTTATATTTTATTTGTTTCTCATTTGTAAAAAGGTTAGAAAAAGTCCAAAAAAATCTCAATAATTTGTCGCAAATGTCGTAAGCTATGGAAGCGTTGCCATGAACATGTCTGTTTATTTTTTTTTCATTTGTTTTGGTGAAAGCGAAAATGAATGTACCAAAAGAAATTATTGAGGCAGCCAGCAGTGTAGCTTCATCTTTATAACCTGCAAAATCAGCTTCAAGGTACGAGCGAGAATACGACGACTTCGAAAAGTGGCAAAACAAAAATAGTGTGATTGGGGTAACTGAAGATGTTTTGTTGGTCTACTTGAATCAACTATCAGCTAGATTCAGCCCTGATACTTTATGGGCAAAATGGTCTATGCTGAAAAGCTGCTTGGAAATGAGAGAAAATGCCCCTGTTCGCAAGTTTGTTCTCCTTAAAAATTTATTGAAAAATATGACGTTTTGTTGTCATTTGCAGATTTTAAAAGGTAATATCGTTTCTGAAACGAAAAAATGAGCGTTATACGCCAAAAAATACCAAGGTATTAAGTAAAGAAGAGGCTGAACAATTTCTTTCACATGCTCCTGATGACCAGTGGTTGCTGGCGAAAATTGTAACAATATGTGGGATTTTTGGATGTTGTCGATGTGACGAAATTCTCTCCTTAAACATGAATGATGTAGAAGATATGGGAAAATACGTTATTGCGACATTGCGGCAAACAAAAAATTTAACAACATGAAGATTCACCATAACCGATGATGGCTGCAGCTTCAAGCCCTGCATGCTATACAGAAAATATGTAAATCTTCGGCCTCCTGGAACAGAAAGCCTAAGATTTTTTTTGACATACGTACATGGAAAGTGCATTTCCCTTAATGCTGGCCAGCATACTATTGGTGGTGTCCCAAAGCAAATAGCGAAATATTTAGGTTCAAAAGACCCAGAGTTATACACCGGCCACTCTTTTCGCAGAACTAGAGCCACTATGGTTGCGGATTCGGGCGGAGAAATTTTAGCACTAAAGCGTGCAGGAGGGTGGAAGAGCACCGAAATTGCGATGAGTTATGTCGATGATTCGGTCAACAAAAAAATCGAAATGTCTAGCAAATTATTTGGTAGTAAGGAGAGTACGAATGTTCTGCAGTTCTCGAGTTCAGCAGTTTCTGAGTCAACAGATGGTTCATCATCATCAGTATCAACTCTTTCATCATCAAAAATCTGTGTTACTGGAAATAACAATTGTACCATGATTTTCAACATATATGACGATAAAACAAAATTTTCTAATGTAAATAATACTACTAACTTGTAAAAATTTTGCAAGTTAACTGTCAGTTTTACAAGTTAGTGACTTGATGAAATAAACTTTCTTGATTAATATTGTGTTTTTGTAAACTGACGTTTCCAAATGAGAAACATATAAAATAACTAATTCGCAATGTTTCAATTCGCCTGGCAAATATGAATTCCTGCTCACATATTGTGGGAATTATTTCCTTGGATGCTTCACCGAATTTGACTAGGTTTCGTCTGGTAAACCTCGTCCACGTGAATGATAGCAGTCCTGGGAGATACTGAAGCTAACATTCAAATCATGTTCCATTCTTCGAATTATCAATATTATCTCAAGCTTTCCCTGGCAAGATATCACAAGGAAAAGAAAACCGAAGAGGTTTTTTTCATGCAGTCTCATAAAACTCAATGTACTCCTTCAGCGTGTGAAAAAATTAAATTTCCATTTCCAACGATCCGACCAGTGATTCGAGCAGGGACGATTCGATCATTCGAAATTGATTTTCAGCACCATTAAACAGCAGTCACGCTGTTCCGAAACGAGAGGTCTGTTCTCCTTCTATCTGCGTATATCCCGTATCGTAAAACGCATTCATCAATGGATAATATCGGCGATATTCGAAAAAGCCCCGCGTCATAAATTCAAATTGAGAATCGGCTCGACGAGATTGATTCCTATCCCGAAACGGAATATTCCAGGACGATAAAGCGTACAAATGATCGCCTGAAATGTTGAAACCACCCCGTCCAATAAACCCCCTTATGATGATTCGAATCGTCTTTCTGTACCCTCGTCTGTATTCCAAACACGTAACTTTAACTGGAATGTTTGACGTATACGTATATTAACTCTTTTAATGAAAAGCAAATAAGGAATTTCAATTGCTCGTACACCTGCTTTGAGTAT
Organism: Adalia decempunctata; assembly: GCA_951802165.1. NCBI lineage: Eukaryota > Metazoa > Arthropoda > Insecta > Coleoptera > Coccinellidae > Adalia > Adalia decempunctata. Next base: position 1,874,390 of record OX637705.1, read on the forward strand.
GGAACAAGTCTGGGAAAATAACTTCTTTCTTAGTTACATATTTTGTATCCATGGACGAACTCATAAGAAGGAAATTTCAAGGCAACATTGGCCTACTTCGTTGCCAGATGTAGACATTCTCAGAAATACAGGGTGACAAGAAAAACGTCGGACAAATTTTGCTGTGGTCTGGAACAAAAGTATTTCAGTGCAGCCAAATAATTTTTATTCTCTTGGTTTAACTACACTTTCCTGTACTAATATGTGAATTTTCAGTTTGATATAATTTCATTTCACACAGTTTTAGAATGTCAAACAAACGTAGTGCGATTTTGGAGCTGTTTCGTCAAGGTGGGCGTCAATGCGAAATTGTTCGTTTGCTCAATGTGCCTCGACAAACCGTGTCCGATGCAATTCGTCGTTTCAAGGAGCTTGGCCATGATGGTCGTCGTCCAGGAAGTGGTAGAAAACGCACTGTCAATACACCTAGCCATCGCAACATCGTCAAGAAGCGAGTCAATCGAAATCCGAGGGTTTCCATGAGGAAAATAGCCTGTGAGACCGGTATCAACCGCGAATCAGTCCGTCAAATTGCCAAAAAGGAGCTCAACCTCAAGCCATACAAGCTCCAAAAAATTCAACTCCTCACGGAGGAAAACAAGCGCGTACGACTCCAAAGGTGCCGCCAACTCCTTCGTCTCGCCGCCGGTCAGCAATGGGAGCGAATTCTCCTCACAGACGCTTTTCACCGTAGAACAATCCCACAACCACCAAAACGACAGAGTCTGGTCCGTAGAGGCTCCCGTTACATCGGCCATCGTCGAACAATGTCAAAATCCGCAATCCGTCATGGTCTGGGGCGGAATTTGCGGCAGTGGTAAAACTCCCTTGGTTTTCGTGGATCAAGGGTTCAAAATCAATCAAGAAGTCTACTGTTGCGACATCCTCGAGGCCGTATACTTCCGTGGGCCAAGCAGCACTTCGGCGATACGCATTGGACCTTTCAACAGGACTCGCTCCGGCTCACAGAGCGAAAATGACGCAAGAATGGTGTAAGACCCATTTTCCTTGTTTCATCTCATCTGCAGAATGGCCGCCCTACTCACCGGATCTCAACCCAATGGACTACAGTCGTTTTGGTGGTTGTGGGATTGTTATACGGTGAAAAGCTTCTCGTCTGTGAAGAGAATTCGCTCCCATTGCTGACCGGTGGCGAGACGAAGGAGTTGGCGGCACCTTTGGAGTCGTACGCGCTTGTTTTCCTACGTGAGGAGTTGAACTTTCTGGAGCTTCTAAGGCTTGATGTTGAGTTCTTTTTTGGCAATTTGACGTACTGATTCGCGGTTGATACCGGTCTCACAGGCTATTTTCCTCATGGAAACCCTCGGATTTCGATTGACTCGCTTCTTGACGGTGTGGCGATTGCTAGGTATACAGGGTCTTTCACGAGGAACCTCACCCATATTTATACGGGAAACTACTGAACGTATTTTCATGAAATTCAGCACTTATAAGTATTTCACGATGCTGATGAAATCTAAAATATTTTCAAGGCATGAGCACCTCCGGTTTTTCCGGAAATGACGTCAACTTCCGTTTTTCAAATTAGAACACCATTTTTTTATTGCAGAAATAGATTCCTTAGAAAATTTCAAGTTATTTTGATGTCACATTTTTCAGTTTTGGTTGGAAAATTCTCTCTGAGCGGGAAAATTCGAAAAAAAAATCGAAAATAGAGCTCCGCTGAAACAAGAATAACTTCGAGGTTTTTGGATGGAAAATTTTCATTTTTGGGATTTTTCAAGATGTAAGATTGACGTATCCACTTTAAAAATCGAAATCGCGATTCATTATACAGGGGGTGAAAAAATCGCTTTCAAAGTTAGGGATGACAAAATCGTGAAAAATCAATTTTTTCAAATTAGAACCCCATTTTTTCATGGCAGATATTGAATCTACGTTAAAAAATAATGTGAGTGTCTGCATCACACCCTTGCCCTAAAGTGAATATTTTCTGAGTTATTCACAAAAAACTGTTTTTCGTCTTGAATTTTCAGCTATTTCTTTTCCCTTCACGCCAAAAAGATGAAATTTTCAGGAACTGTTACTTAAACCATGTTTTAGATTTTACTACCTTAATATGCAAGAGAAAAAAGTTACAGGTTGTTCCTAAATAGATGGCGAATTTGGATTCGAATTTGTATCGGAAACCTCTTTATTTCAACTAATCGGCCATCGGTTTTCTCTCCAGTGATAAATAAATAATTCCTTATGAACCATATGCAAAAACTTACCATGTTTTACATTCTTTTTTTTTAATGATAGATATCATTAATTACATGCTACTGAATAAAGAGGAATTTGGCAGATGTAATTAATGATATCTATCATTAAAAAAAAAGAATGTAAAACATGGTAAGTTTTTGCATATGGTTCATAAGGAATTATTTATTTATCACTGGAGAGAAAACCGATGGCCGATTAGTTGAAATAAAGAGGTTTCCGATACAAATTCGAATCCAAATTCGCCATCTATTTAGGAACAACCTGTAACTTTTTTCTCTTGCATATTAGGGTAGTAAAATCTAAAACATGGTTTAAGTAACAGTTCCTGAAAATTTCATCTTTTTGGCGTGAAGGGAAAAGAAATAGCTGAAAATTCAAGACGAAAAACAGTTTTTTGTGAATAACTCAGAAAATATTCACTTTAGGGCAAGGGTGTGATGCAGACACTCACATTATTTTTTAACGTAGATTCAATATCTGCCATGAAAAAATGGGGTTCTAATTTGAAAAAATTGATTTTTCACGATTTTGTCATCCCTAACTTTGAAAGCGATTTTTTCACCCCCTGTATAATGAATCGCGATTTCGATTTTTAAAGTGGATACGTCAATCTTACATCTTGAAAAATCCCAAAAATGAAAATTTTCCATCCAAAAACCTCGAAGTTATTCTTGTTTCAGCGGAGCTCTATTTTAGATTTTTTTTTCGAATTTTCCCGCTCAGAGAGAATTTTCCAACCAAAGCTGAAAAATGTTACATCAAAATAACTTGAAATTTTCTAAGGAATCTATTTCTGCAATAAAAAAATGGTGTTCTAATTTGAAAAACGGAAGTTGACGTCATTTCCGGAAAAACCGGAGGTGCTCATGCCTTGAAAATATTTTAGATTTCATCACCATCGTGAAATACTTATAAGTGCTGAATTTCATGAAAATACGTTCAGTAGTTTCCCGTATAAATATGGGTGAGGTTCCTCGTGAAAGACCCTGTATTGACAGTGCGTTTTCTACCACTTCATGGACGACGACCATCATGGCCAAGCTCCTTGAAACGACGAATTGCATCGGACACGGTTTGTCGAGGCACATTGAGCAAACGAACAATTTCTCATTGACGCCTACCTTGACGAAACAGCTCCAAAATCGCACTACTTTTGTTTGACATTCTAAAACTGTGTGAAATGAAATTATATCAAACTGAAAATTCACATATTAGTACAGGAAAGTGTAGAGAAACCAAGAGAATAAAAATTATTTGGCTGCGCTGAAATACTTTTGTTCCAGACCACAGCCGAAGTTTTTCTTGTCACCTTGTATTTATCCCGAATATTGACGGAGATATCATGGAAATGAAATCGTTTGTCCAGATTTTTATGAATTACAGCTCACCAGGTTTTTTTCCTAATATACGAAGAAAACGGAAAAGGGAGTAATACACATTCTAAGAAATGATTAAGCTTTAATTAAAACCAAAAAAATTGTTGGTCTACGCCGCATACGAATTGAGATATCCTGGAAATAAAACGCCCAATTTTTGAAGGGAGCTCGCGAGCTCGGACGTGTAGCATCTCCCCTTAACTTTCCCGCCTTTATCCATTTCGAATTCCCAATGCTGCTTATTTCTTCCGGTTCATAAACTTGTCCCAAATAAAATCTCCTAATGGAATTATCATTCCATTTCCAAGATTCGATCGGGAACTGGCGTTATTCAGGACCTTAGACACAGGACTATCCGAAAAAAAAGATAATGAGCTCGAAATGGATTCTCGCTAAATAGATCGGCCTGCAGAAAGTCTCAAATCTCTTTGTACCGATGGATTCTGCCTCAGTCCTAAATAATAAGAAGAGTTTGAGTTGCTCCTGAGATTTCGATAATGAGGATAATGAAATCGGCATTTTTTGGAAGGATAATACGGTTGAAGATAGGAAGGAAATCGTTAGTTTTGATAAGTGGAAGAAGGGTTTTGGACGGGGGGAAGGTTCTTGACGTAATTGAGTTTTTCTATCTTGTCAGGACTCTTGAATCTCCCCAACAGGAGGGTTTTGAGCTGATTTTTTCAGACTTTAAACCCAGTGGACACCTTACACCAAAGCATCGAACAGACAAAATATTACAGGGCATATGGTTTGAATTGTGGGAAACTAATTTCCACAGAAATATCAAAGGAATAAAATAATTTTCGAGTGCAAATTCGGCGGACAGAGAAAATGTGGAATCTGGGAAACCACGCCTCATATGGTAAAACTCATTCGAGTAACCTTATTGGGGCAAATAAAATCGATACGATTGTCACAACACTAGATAAATCGTTTTTCTGAAAACGGTGTCCTCTAACTTCAGGGACAAAAAACAAATAGTTGGATTGAAATAAAACTGTGATATATTTGCCTGAACCTTTTCTTTCACTTTCCTTTCCCTGTGAATTAATTGAAGTTACAGATCGAAAACACAGCAACCCACAGAATAAATGGACTTATTGACATTTTTCGAGAGCCAATTTTGAAAAATTACAGTGTCATTCGGACCAACTATAGAGTAATCAGTGATACTGCAGAAGGTTTGAAAACTCTTCGAGAATTCGATAAAAGTAAAATCATACGTTTATCTAGAACGGTTCTCAAGGTATGAAGTCTAGTTTAGACCATATCATAACAATAAATTTTTTTTCGGCAACCGTCCGGGAAGTACCCACTTCTTGGACGCTTTTTCTTTGAGAAAGTAGCATTTCCCGGCCTAGGCCGGAAAGTACGTACTTCCCGGCCTAGGCCGGAAAAACACGTCGTTGTTGTCATTGTTATGATCATCACAATAGCAACGAAATAACGGATGACAGTTCTGTTCTGTTTAATTCAAATATGAATCAAAATCAATAAAGAGATGTGTCATCTCATTGATTTGTAATTCTTCACAGTTGCCGAAAAACTATTGTACGCAACACGCCCGGAAATAGTTTTTTAGGACTCACAGACTTCCAGGACTCGCCTCCGGCTCGTCCTAGAATTTTGTCTATTCGTCCAAAAAAACCATATTTTCCGGACTTGTTACGTAAATTACTATTTCGGAAATAGCAACATACGTCAAAAAGTTTTCTTCCCTATTCAAGTTCAAGGCTGTGCATGGGTTCTGTGGCGGTTTTTATATGGAATAATGTCCTTTTTATATATTCTCTAACTCTAAGGACTGAACGAGAATAAATTCGCTATCACAAAACCGCTTATATCTTTTGAACCACTGGACCAACAGAGCCTTGGCCAACGAAAAATTTGCTCCTTTTCCCACAAGTGCAAATTGCTTGCCAAACCAGGAATTTTTTAGGAAACCTAGCTTGTTTCTTCACGCGAAATTGTTCGTCAACATTTGAACGAGAATCTGCAGCATAAAATTCGTGACCAGGAATTTGCGTGAAATCAGCCAAGACATAGGTTTCGTCGTCCATCACGCAACAGGAAAAATTCTTCAAGAAATATTTTTTTAATTTCTTTGCTGTTGTTTTCACGTCTTGATTCTTCACAACGTTTCTGTCTGGCACTTTCTGCACTTTGTATGTTCTAAGCCCACAACTCGACATAATTTTCTGAACGGTTGACTGGGAACAACCCACTATTTGGGTCACTTTCCGTCCTGAAAGGTTAGGATTCTTCTGAAAAAGGCTGATGGCTTTCTTCACTTTTTTGGGCTATGAAACCCCTTTTTCCTCCCGGTTCCTTCCTTGCGGTTAATTGTAAGATCTTCATTCAACTCTTGATACCGTTTCCGGACGAACGCGAGCCTCTTTTGCGATTCTTTCGAAGCTCCATTTTTGATTATTTTGAAAAAGTTTCACTATAAATTCTCGTGTTTTCACTTGGCTTGACATTTTGCGACAGAGAATTGGAATATCTATGAAGTAAATGTCCAACATGTTTCTGACGTTCATAACAAAGCTAACTATGATCAAATTTTGATTTTTTCTCAATTGGTTCAAGAGATATAGGCGTTTTTGTGATAGCGAATTTATTCTCGTTCAGTCCTTGTATTAGGAAAAAAAACTGGTGAGCTGTAATTTCATAAAAATCTGGACAAACGATTTTATTTCCATGATATCTCCGTCAATTTTCGGGATGAATGTATGAAATTTTCAGTATACATGCGGAATAGTAGTTTGCAGGATGTGTGTTAAGGTGGGCGTTCAATGTAGTGTGTTTTTATTTCAAGTTGATTACGAAAACGGTTTCACTTTGAGAACTGAAATTTTGTGGGTGAACTCAGAAAGGATTAGGGTTCTTGTTGAAATAATTTTGATCGATTTCATTCCGACAGTTAATTTTTTTTCTTTCAAAAATAGAAGAAAATGAGCCAACCCATGCTTCTGTTTTATTTCAACAGAAAGACACATGAAAATAGTTCAACTTCCGATTAAAAGTGAATCTACTGATAATTTCGTTCAGAAGATCAACTTGAAATACGGAATTGGCAGAAAATGGCCAAATTCAAATTTTGGCGGGAAAAAATTCCTGCTTTACCCACAAATTCGCGTATTTCATAGTTCGGCGATTTTCGGATAGAGAGCGCCATTGTACATTTCATTCATAATTAGAGAGATACTCATAGAACTTATTGTGATAATGAAAGTTCTATGGAGATATTCCTTAAAATGGACGGTGGCGCCTCTATCGGCTGATCTTTCCTACTCTGTTTAAACGCCGACCTTAATCAGTTTTTCTATTCATTGCCCCCTGAGTTTTTAAATGAATTATAAAGTATGAAAAACTCCATTCACTTTTATTTAATCACATAGGAGGTCATGGTTTCGTTTTCAGGAGTTGGTGCTCCTGATGAAAAGCACAGAACATATGATGAAAAGTCAGTGCACGCACACAGAATATCGTTAATGACAAAACGACGTTGCCAGTTTCTTTGTTTACATCAAAGTAAAAGTATCAAAGATATTCCACAGTTTGTTAGGTTTACAAATTGTTCGCAGATTTTTGGGATTCAATCGATATTTGCAGGTGAGTTTTTCGTCGAATATCCAAGATTAACGTATGTTTATTGTTTTTAGCACCAGTTTGGAGCGTGAAGACGATTTTCAAGACCAGGACGAATGTTTACATTTCAAGGGTTGAAGGGGTACAAGGAAATTTCGTTGAAAAAGCTGTTATTTGGACAGATATCGCAGTAGATGGATCGGATGGAGCCTCGGAGAGGTCGATTAGGATGATATTTTTCAGTTTTTCCAAGAAATTTGGCGATATCTGAGCAGATTTGCAAAAGTTAGGTACCTCACTAATGAGGTGGAACTAAGACCTAATTCTCCTATAAGAATTTCCAAGGTCGAGATGGTGAAAAATGTATTCTTCAGATGTTGTTTGAACAAAAGCAGCCGAGTTTTATATCCCAACATTGATTTTAAGAAAGTTATCAACAAAATAAAATTGACATGATTCTTGATTCTTGTAATTACCCATCAATTCATCTTATATCTTTGCCACTTTGGGTTGATTTTTTTTAATGAATTCTTGATTAGAATCAACAATTGATGTCGTCAAGTCTTGAACTTTCAGTTCAAGAGGATAATAAACATTAAATCTTCACAAGCATGCATATGAAAATTATGTGAAAGCAATGCGATTTTCTTCCATGGCGAAAAATAATATATTTCAACAGTGATCTCTTGTACTTTTCATGCAAATAACTAGAAAAGGAATCCTTTCTATCAATTCATATGAACGTTGATTATTTTCGTCCATCGCATCTTTTCCAATTCATTCATTTTCCAAATAAATTCACATTCTGAGAAATACGCTAAGAATGTAGAGAGGGCAACATAGTGTTGACTTGGAACAAAAAATATTTTGAAAAACGTCATAACTTCGGTACGGACTGGAATGTGTCAAATTTCCAAGGCCAGAGTGATTATATAATTGTGAATGGAGTATAGGAACTTTATTGGTCATATTTTCAACCAGGTTTTTTTCCTTATATACGAAAAAAACAGACAAGCGAGTAATACACATTCTGCAAAATATTATTCCGCATGTATACTGAAAATTTCATACATTTATCCCGAAAATAGACGGAGATATCATGGAAATAAAATCGTTTGTCCAGATTTTTATGAAATTACAGCTCATCAGGTTTTTTTCTAATTTACGGAGAAAAACGGAAAAGCTAGGAATACACATTCTAGAGAAATGTATAAGCTCTAATTTGAAAAAAAAATTGTTGGTCTACGCCGCATACGAACTGAGATATCATGGAGATAAAAAGCCCAATTTTTGAAGGGAGCTCGCGAGCTCGGACGTGTAGCACCTCCCCTTAAGGACAAAATTGACGAGAAAGCCTGGTTTAACGACCAGAAAAGACCTCTGGTTCCTTCTCAAAGTGTCACCCCGTATATCAGTTTTATTTATCTCGAAACTCACTTTCACAACCCCCATTGTGTCATTTTTATCGCATCCAATTTCAAGGAGTTGACGGGAGAATGCACCGGAAACTTATTTCTATCGAAAAGAATTGACACCCTCAAAGAGTGGGGTCGGTTGAAGAAGAAAATCTCTTTTTATTGAATTGACTCGGTTGCAAACCCCTTGAGGGATTTTGCGATGGAATCCCACCGAATCATCGATGCGGGTATTTGCATAAAATCTTGTTAGTTTGGTGAATCGGCCCGTAGGAATGAATAGTGTATTTCACGAGTTCCAAAATGGTTTCCACCTCAACTTCGTGGATCTTCGACGAAAATGGTTAATAATGTTAATATACTCCATTCACAATTATAAAATCACAACTCTGGCCTTGGAAATTTGACACATTCCACTCTGTATCGAAGTTATGACGTTTTTCAAAATATTTGTATGTTCCAAGTCAACACTATGTGGCCCTTTCTACATTCTTAGCGTATTTCTCAGAATGTGAATTTATTCGGAAAATGAATGAATTGGAAAAGATGTGATTGATTAAAATAATTAACGTTTATATGAATTGATAGAAAGGATTTATTTTCTAGTTATTTGCATGAAAAATACAAGAGATCACTGTTGAAATATATTATTTTTCGCCATGGAAGAAAATTGCATTGCTTTCACATAATCTTCATATGCATGCTTGTGAAGATTTAATGTTTATTATCCTCTTGAACTGAAAGTTCAAGACTTGACGACATCAATTGTTGATTCTAATCAAGAATTCATTAAAAAAATCAACCCGAAGGTATAAGATGAATTGATGGGTAATTACAAGAATCAAGAATAATGTCAATTTTATTTTGTTGATAACTTTCTTAAAATCAATGTTGGGATATAAAACTCGGCTGCGTTTGTTCAAACAACATCTAAAGAATACATTTTTCACCATCTCGACCTTTGGAAGGCGTTTCTTATAGGAGAATTAGGTCTAAGTTCCACCTCATTAGTGAGGTACCTAACTTTTGCAAATCTGCTCAGATATCGCCAAATTTCTTGGAAAACCTGAAAAATATCATCCTAATCGACCTCTAGAGGCTCCATCCGATCCATCTACTGCGATATCTGTCCAAATAACAGCTTTTTCAACGAAATCCCGTGTACCCCTTTAACCTCGAAATGTAAACATTCGTCCTGGTCTTGAAAATCGTCCTCACGCTCCAAACTGGTGCTAAAAACAATAAACATACGTTAATCTTGGATATTCGACGAAAAACTCACCTGCAAATATCGATTAAATACCAAAAATCTGCGAACAATTTGTAAACCGAACAAAATGTGGAATATCTTAGATACTTTTACTTTGAAGTAAACAAATAAACTGGCAACGTAGTTTTGTCAATAACGATATTTTCTGTGCGCGCACTGATTTTTCTTCATATGTTCTGTGCTTTTCATCAGGTGCACCAACTCCTGAAAACGAAACCATGACCTCCTATGTGATTAAATTAAAGTGAATGGAGTATACATAAACGTTAAATTATCATGCACATGCATGTGTGACTTAAAAAATTCAAGTAATGATTTTTGATATTATCCATTTATGACGCCTCACCCTGTATACGTGAAAAGATCACCTTTCCTGCCGCCTATCACGAATATTAAGTTTGTTTACGGTGGTTTAAGGGATAATCCATAGAATTCAATTTATACTGTAAGAGATTTGAAATTTAGACTGCCTCCATGAATATTACATCTGGATTAAATTGGCTTTAGGGGGGGCCTGAGTTATTTCACATCGAACCGTGAATTATCTAACAGGATGAACTAAAATGAATTTGCATGAGGATTGTTTCACGCATGAAGAAATTCCCAAACAATCTCAAAACCATGGTGGTTTGAAAACATTGTTATTAAGACAGTTTTCCTTCCTTCAATCCAAGTCCTAATGGGAATATGGCGTTCCGTCAAATGTTCTAATATTTTGGTACGATGTAGTACTCGACCTACTGATCCAAAGTGTCCATGGCCTCAACTCTATCCTATGACTAGTTTTTGAGATACAGGGCGTTGAAGTTGAGAAATACCCACTTTTACTACGCTCGTATCTGGAAACAGAATAGAATGAACTTCAATTTTTCTCAAGAAACATTTCATTCCATCCCCAGGGAGCAACCACATAGAGGAATATGACCGGAAATCGTTACGAATACAGGGTTATCCATAATTGAATGCATGCCCGATTTTGAAAGTATAAAATATGTCAGTTTCAGAGCGAGAACGTTCGCAAAATGAACTATTTCACTAGATATGTTGTTGTTACGTCGAAAAAACCTGAAATACCCCGAATTCATACTGGGTGATCCATTATTATAGAAACTTTTCACAATGAGGGTTAAGTGGACACCCTGTATTTGGGTTGATTTAAGATGTTTGTTAGATTTGTTTAGAACATATCACTACGGACTTCAAAGAATACAGGGTGATGAAATGAACTTTGAACCTCACGAAAATACCCAAAAACCACCTTTTTTTCATCACCCTCTATTCCAAGATCAACTCCGTTGAGGTGGGAATTTTCTTTCACCACTGTACTTGATATAAAAACATCAATACGGTTGAGAGTTTTCATCCACTTCCTATGACCAGATATTTTTTAAGGTAATATGAAAATTATTTATGTTATTCTACAGGGTGACTGGTGATGTAAGGGACAACGGCTAAGTGGAGATAGAGGACCTCAAACTGAATGAGAATTTGGGTTTCAAATGTCCCATAAGGGTATTCGTTTCGGAGATATAGGGTGATTTATGAAAAAATGCTAAATCTATGAACTCCCATATCTTCGTTGATATGAAATGTTTTTCGCTGATATTTTACATGTTTGTTCAAACAGGCATTCTCTGTCAGCATAAGAAAAAAAAATTGAAAAAATTGCTGGCCCGTACTCAAAAATTTCAATTTACATGTCAAGTGAGAAATATCACACGGTATATGAGATAAAATAAAATCAAATAGAAATTTGGAAAGAGGGAAAAAAACTGATGAAATATCTGTTTTTTGTTTGAATCGCACAAATTTTCTTTCGTTTCTATGATATGTTGAAGTAGGAATTTTACAATATTTTTATATTCAAATCATGAAAATTAGTACTACTGATAGAAAAAACCTTGAATTCGAGGCGCTAGAATGAGCCTGGCATCAAAATATTCCTTCAAATCTTGAAATCTATTTTTATCACTTAATATTTCGATGCCATATAAAATTTCAAAATAAAATTTTTTGTAGATGGGGTGATGAAAGAGTTGGATACTCAAACACAAAAATAGAAAAAGTCGCAAATATAATTCATAAAAAAATCAAGGAAGCAAATGTTCACCTCCATACATGAATTGGCTCTCTTGAAAAAATGAAGCACAGCTTTTCTAATCAGAGGAATATTTGTTTTAATTTCTTCGCATGCTTCAGTTATTCTGCTCTTCAAATGTTCACGGCTTGTTATTGTTTCTTTATACACCGTATCCTTAAGATGACCCCATAGGAAATAATCCAGAGGAGTTAGATCGGGTGATCTAGCAGGCCAATTCCTAGAACCTCCCCGACCAATCCTCCTGTCAGGAAACTCCCTATTCAGAAAATTCTTTACTTCATTTTATCAAGAATATTATTTTTCGTGATGGAAATATAAAAATATCGTAATATTCTTACTTCAACATATCATAGAAACGAAAGAAAATTTGTGCCATTCAAACAAAAAACAGATATTTTATCAGTTTTTTTCCCTCTTGCCAAATTTCTTTTTGATTTTATTTTATCTCATATACCGTGTGATATTTCCCACTTGACATGTAAATTGAAATTTTTGAGTTCGGGCCTGCAATTTTTTCAATTTTTTTTTCTTATGCTGACAGAGAATGCCTGTATGAACAAACATGTAAAATATCAGCGAAAAACATATCATATTGACGAAGATATGGGAGTTCATAGATTTAGCATTTTTTCATAAATCACCCTATATCTCCTAAACGAATACCCTTATGGGACATTTGAAACTCAAATTCTCATTCAGTTTGAGGTCCTCTATCTCCACTTAGCCGTTGTCCCTTACGTCACCAGTCACCCTGTATACTTATTCCAGCATAAAAAAAATCTAGTCATAGGAAGTGGATGGAAACTCTCAGCCGTATTGATGTTTTTATATCAAGTACAGTGGTGAAAGAAAATTCCCACCTCAACGGAGTTAATCTTGAAATAGAGGGTGATGAAAAAAAGGTGGTTTTTGGGTATTTTTCGTGAGGTTCACAGTTTATTTCATGACTGAATCACCCTGTATTCTTTGAAGTCCATGATGATATGTTCTGAAAAAATCAAACATCTTAAATCAACCCAAAATACAGGGGTGTCCACTTAACCCTCATTGTGAATAGTTTCTATAATAATAGATCACCCAGTATGAATTCTGGGTATTTCATGTTTTTTCGATGTAACATGTAACAACAACATATCTAGTGAAATAGTTCATTTTGTGAACGTCCTCGCTCTAAAACTGACACATTTTATACTTTCAAAATCGGGCATGCATTCAATTATGGATAACCCTGTATTCGTAACGATTTTCGGTCATATTCGTCTATATGGATGCTCCCTGGGGATGGAATGAAATGTTTCTTGAGATAAATTGAAGTTCATTCGATTCTGTTTCGAGATATGGGCGAAGTAAAAGTGGGTAATTCTCAAGTTCAACGCCCTGTATCTCAAAAACTAGTCATAGGATTGAGTTGGGGCAATGGACACTTTTGATCAGTAGGTAGAGTCAGGGCCGATCCTAGCAGGTGTGCAGCGCGTGTCCCGCACGCGGGCGGCCAAACTCATGGGGCGGCCGCAGGCCGCCATATTTTCATGTTAGTTTGTGAAAAATATGATTCTCAACAAATCTCAAAAAGATTTTTTTTTAATTATTGATTATAACTTTCCAACTCTAATCATCCAAATCTTCAACCTTGTCAAATCAAATATTCCTTATTCCCCTTCACCGACAGAAAGAAACAAAAGAATGCTTGCTTCAGAAGAACGTGATACAAAGTTCGAAAAAACTACCATCTGAGAGCAATTATCGCGGTATCGATAGGGTCTCGAAATAGGAATGTCTAGGATTGGTAAAAATTACCAAATGTTGGAATAGAATCAATCGCGTTGTCGTAAAAACGAAAACGGCTGGGGTGCAATTATTATGGTTTGTAATAATGCTTTCTGCAGAACTGCCATAGCTTCATAGTTCATATGTTTATTTCTCGTTGTCACAGTTCTGGATTCCGGTCTCTTCCGTGTGAAAATTATTAATAATCCTCCTGTTACATACTAACGAACAAATTGTGTGGAAAGTGTTTTCTATTGTGAAAAAGTTTATATAGCCCAAGTGTCAATGAAATTTTTAGATCAACTCGAAACCTAATATTTGTTATTCAGTTGGTTCAATAGAGATGAGCTTGAGTGAAATCTTCTACACATATATCAAGCCATTGAACTATTAACAAATTATGTTGTTGCTAGTTGCTATATTCTTTTATTTTGATCTTTTCAAAGGATTTTCTCCGAAAATTTAATTTATTATCATGAAATATTAGAAATGATTGTTGAAAATGATTTGGTTTCTTGTTTTTCCAATTTCACATTAGCCATAAGATTTTTATTAACATTGCCTGTCTCTGTTGCTTCAGGAGAAAGGAGTTTCAGTAAATTAAAAATAATTAAAGATTACTTGAGAAGCATTATGTCTCAGGAGAGACTCTCAAATTTGGCCATTATCTCTATTGAATCTTAAATATCGGAAAGAATTGATATGAGCGAAACTATTGATTTATTAGCTTCTCAAAGAGCTAGGAAAGTTTATTTATAGGTACCTGTTTATACATACTAGTCAGTAGTCATTACGGACTGAATAAAATACTGTTATACTTTTTGTTATATGTGAATTTTTGTTATATATTAGTTTGTTTGTTTCTGTTTTTTTATTTGGGTGAAATCAATGAATAAAAAACTTTTTTTTCTGTTTGTACACATATTTCGTGACATATCAAGTTTGTTTCTTTTTAGTATTCAGTTCGTTTTACTTTCTTATATCACATATTTTTTTATCGAATATTTTTTATTTTGTTGAAATGGATGTATCATGTATCTAGTACATGATACATCATCTAGTACACGAATACAGTAGTATTAAAAATATATATGCGTCTGTCTATGAAAATTGCATTCTTATTGTGTTAGATAACATAAAAATCTTTAGAGAAGATGTCGGAGGGCAGAGGGATCATTAAAATATTTACGGGAAAAGTAACGGGGTTATCCCCTCCCTTAAATCAAATATATACAGTTTTTTCCTAACAATAAAAGGATGCCCATTGAAGATTTTTTTTATAGATATATGTCTAAAAAAGATATATTTTTTGTCTTTGGGGCGGCACATATGTCTAAAAAAAATATATTTTTTTGTCTTTGGGGCGGCACATAAGGATTCTGCACGCGGGCGGCCAACACCCTAGGATCGGCCCTGGGTAGAGTACTACATTATACCGAAATTTCAGAACATTTGACGGAACGCCATTTCCCATAAGGAAAGTGCGGGGTCCTTTAAAAATTCGTATTCTTATTTCGTATTCATAATCAATATTCCATCATCATAATCCTTCGAACATAGACTGTTTATTCAATCTTTTTCGATGCGCAGTATTACCGTGCAAGTTTAGACAGACAGAAAATCAAATATTTGGATATTTCTCGAACAACAGAATATTATTCGACAGGATTGGTTTTCATATTCCCGAAACATCCGAAGCTTTGATAAATGTTCGGAGTTGGATTTTCCAAGTTATTCGATGAATTCAAAATGAACGGCGAAAAGTTCCTCCGGGTCTCTTTGTAAGTGGATAAGTTTCGTTTGTATTGGAATGCCCAGGGAGATTCTTCAGCACGTGGTAACGATTTGCTGGAGAAGATTGATTTGTTTTTCCCCACATAATAAATCTCGACATGGAGGGGTCCTGTTGAACCAACAAGCTGGATCTCTTTTTGGAATTGAATGAAATGAAGGGTTTTCCAATAAGAGGAGTTATTTTGAATATACTTTTGGAGCTATCATTTTTTTTTAACAATTGACACGTTAAAACTGCGTCATTAATAAAAACGCTTCAACAACGCATTGAAATTATTAAAATTCTCTATAAAAAAAAATGGTAAAAATTTGGCAGAGGCGGTTCGTAAAACTAGAACATTTTTGGGTCGTCGTGAAGCACTTTGTCGAACCACAATACAGAAATTGGTGGAAATTTTGGAGCTGTTGGGACAAGTTAGTGATGTAAAGAATAAAACCTGTGCACGTCGCTCAAGAACCGCCGAGAATATTGCTGCTGTAGACGAAAGTGTTGACGAAAACCTAGGTTTGTTCATTCCTCCTTGTTCTTAGAAATTAGGCATTCCACGAACGTCATTAGGTACACCCTATTCTGCATAAAGATTTGGGTCTTAAGGCTTATTAAGTTCAGTTAACACAAGAACTCAAGCCGGCCGATCATCAACAACGTATATAGTGTCTTTGCTGATTGGGTCCTTGAAATGCATGAAAATGATCCGGAATTCCATTGATGAGGCCCATTTCCACCTCGGCTTCGCCAACAAGCAAAATTGTCGCATCTGGTTCTTGGAAAACCCAAGAGTCATTGTTGAAAAGCCCCTATATCCTCAACGTGTGACTTTTGGTGCGGTTCATGGTCCTGCGAGGTCATTGGAGCTTTCTTTTTCGAGATTGAGTATGGAGAAACAGTTACGGTGATTGGATTGCGCTATCGAGAGATAATAAATGATTTTTTATGACCAGAATTGGATGGTGTCGATATGGACAACGTTTACTTACAACAAGACGGTGCTACGTGCCACACAAACAACATCATTGATCTTTTACGGGGTAAGTTTCCGGACCTTGTTATCTCTCGAAGAGGTGATCACAATTGGCGCCCGAGATCTTGTGATTTAACACCTAACGACTTCTTCCATTAGGGAATCCAACGACCTGTCAAATATTTTTTTGAGGTTAGCTGGTGGTCAAACAAACCAAATTTAGCTTTGTTCATGTAGAAATTAAAACCGTTTATTTGCTTGAAAAATTATTTTATGTGGACATTTTTTTGATATTTCTAGTCAATCTTACTCTTAGGAATATCAGACCAGTGAAAATTATTTAAATTAAGTGCATTTTCAATAAAAAATGCCATAAATGTGTGCCAAAGTTGGATGTGCAAGTCGTTCAAATTATGAGGATTTTCTTGAATATTTTGGAACAACCAGTGTGTGTAACTTGGTGTATTATACACATATTAAGTGACTTATCAGGAAACAAAAGGAAATTGGGTCAGCAGTCATCAAGACTTGACAATATCGAAGATAAGAAACTAAAGTGAATGTGTCTTCGTAGACACTGAAATAAGCAGTATTCAGTTCATGTAAAATGTAAAACTGATGAATATTTAAATTTATATCATATAAAAGGATAAAGAAGTTACAGGGACAGAGCTCTGATTAATATTCCTTCTCCAATACTTTCTCTTCAATCTCTTCGGGCTCCCAATACTAAAAGTTGTAATCATATGATTGAGTGAAATTTTCTTCGTCAGTGATACTTCAGGATACTTTTTGATATTAGAAATCATAAAAACTCACTCGTTCACTCATGAAATGCATATAAGATTATAAAATTCCTCATATTTACTGCAAGCCAGCGACCTGTCAGAAAATTTATAGGTTATCTGGAGGCAGGGTTTGGATTGCCTAATTGGGGCCATGCGGAAGAGAAGGTCTACGCCATGAACCCAGCGTCGATTCAAGACCACAAAGATGGAATTCGTGAGGCTATTGAGGAGATAGGGCAGCCACTTATTTGGTTATGGTTCTGTAGTCGTGGTCATTTGACTGATGTTATTTTCCATTATTAACGGCATATCCTCCTCTTTATATTGAAAAACATCCTATCATTCATCTAAAAAAATTTAATTTTTCTTTAAATAACACCTCTTAATGGAGAACCCTTTGCCAATAAAACGGATCTCATTTTGAAATCGAATGAAATACAAAATAAACAGCTTCATAAAGTTGTGTGGGTTGACCCATCAGGATTATCCACAGGATGAAATAACTTGTAATGGGGTTTTCTCGTAGAAACCTTACCTCGAGCGCCAGCTATTCTTTTTGTATATAAGGTAGAATAGCAAACCTGCCAGGATAGCTGCTTAGCCGGAGACAGAGTTCGGTTGTATCTAGGGTGTTAGCGATAACTGAGAAATCGAAAATAGAGCAATTCACACAATTTATTCAAACGGTTGAAATAGTGATACAAATGCAATAATGTCAAGAAAATATCAAATATGCAATAATGAGGAAATATCAAATATTCACCAATATCAAGAAAACATCAAATATGCTTTAATCCCCAACAAAATATCAAATATACACAGGTAAAGAAAAATAGTTCAGTTTTGCCTGGCTGCGAGCATTCATTCAAAAGAAGTATTTCACGGTACGAGTCAGCCAGAATAGAAGGGGGGGAATTTGAATTAAACCGAGAATTTAAATCTACAGTTGCAAAATGTGAAACGGATATGAAAATGTACAGTGATTACTTTTTGTCCGATATTCTTTCAGTCCGGAAACTCAAAAGAGTTATATTGTCTACTTAGCTTGTTTCACGTCTAGAAAGGTCGGGTTTGGCCAGGTTAAACTTAAATGGTCAAACAGGACGCACCGAACTAGGGGCGCGAAGAATCGGTACCGAATCGGAATTCGACTGCAAGTTCTATAGCATTGGTTTGCATGGGCCCTCCGGTCTGACTATGAGATTACTCACCATAAAGGACAGACACTAATCGGGCACCGACTTACTCGGATAAACGTACTAGACGGAGTCTTGCACGAGTAAAGGAAGGTTTAATACGGATCTCGACGTAACAGCTATTTTGATAGACTCAACGAAGATACAGAAAAATAGGACTGAAATGAATTGGATCGGTACTTACGATTTCGGTGCACTGATACTCACTCGGTAAAAAATCAGACATTAATACTAGCAGCAAATGACGGAAAGTCGGCTATTGCTGACTACTGACTCTATAATCGCTATACTATTAAATCGGAAAGGATAATTAATTCGAAACGCAAAAGCAAAGAAAAGTACTGTACTGAAGCCGAAGCAAAAGTGAATAATAGATGACAGATGAGGGGAAAATCGCCTTTTATAATCTCCCTGAGGGGGGCGAAAACGGCAGGCGCACAAATGCTACTTTTCTAGAAAAGTACTCCGGTAAAAACTTCTTCGAATCTGGCTTATCGTACGTACAAACTAGAAAAACGGCGTTATCTACATTCTACGTGGTTCTTATGACTCTTTTACTATGTTCTCTGCATGCAAAACAATATCGAACGGACCATATTCGATCTTCTCGGTTTAATTCTGAACGGAAATGAAATGCAGGAATTTGAAATAAAAATCCGGAAAAATTAATTTAAAATGAAGGCCGATTTCATGATCGGAAAATCGGACTCCATTACAAACTAAGCTTATTAAGAGAGAACTGTGGGTGACCTGTAAGGTTGTAAATCTCCAGATATGTGTAATTTTTCTTTCTTTGGGTAGAATAATTTCTGAGGGAATTTCCGCTGTAACAAAACGGTCTACTTGTTCTCTTTCGATTTTTACTCTGCCAGTACGAATTTATTGTTTTTACTTGAAGATAATGTTACTCGATATGTAAGTCCATCAAAATTTTTCAGATTCCTCTCGAACACAAAGAAGAAAAGACCCGTCCTCAAAATCAGACAAAAAAACAACAAAACTAACGCGACGAAGACAGTATCAGATAACGGAAAACTTTGTACAAGATGCTACGCCGCGGGCAAAATAAAATTGCCGGGAAAACCCTATGAGGTTACCTACTCATTTTCACGGATCCTATTGTGTGATTTTTATCGTATCCAATTTCAACGAGTTGACGGTAGAATGCACCGGAAACTTATTTCTATCGAGAGGAGTCGACTCTCTCTATTTTTCATTGAATGTTCTCAGTTGCAAACTCCTTGAAGGATTTTTAGGAATGAATTCGACCGAAACTTGGCCGTTAGTATTTGCATAAATCTCGATTTTATGGTGCAATACAGGGTTGAAGTTTCCCCTTGAGATTCACGTCATCGTGAAGGCATTGAAAATTTGTCCACTTTTCAAGTTTCTGAACGCACTGCAAGGTTTATAGAATTTATATTTTCATTTTCATGCTTATTTGATGCCACAAAGTTGATACTGCTTACTCTGTGGTCTACAGACTAAGAATTACGAGTTTTGATAGTTTGTGAATAGAATAAAAAGTTTTTTCTAGATTTAATTTTTTCTCTCCCAAACTTACCAACGCAGGTACAACTTTCGATGTTTTTTCTGAAGATTAATAGAAGCTCTATATTTCACCAGAATTTCATCGTTCTAAATTGACCACAGACAGAATTATGAATTTTTATAATTTGAGGGTTTGATAAAAAAAATTTCTCAGGATTTAATTTTTTCTCTTCAAACTTCCGAACGCAGACAAATATAAAGATGTTATTTCTGAAGGGGAATGTATGATTTATATATAAACAGAATTTCATCGCTCTAGCTTGACCACAGACAGAATTATGAATTTTCAGTTTGAGAGTTTAATAAAAAAAAAATTTCTTTGGATTTAATTTTTTCTCTCCCAAACTTAATAATGTAGATACAACTCTTAATGTTTTTTCAAAAGATTAATAGATCTGCACTGCGCAAAAAAAATTAACGCACATTCTGAAAATCTCAATTTTAATGAAAGTAAACTCTACATTGACTTTATAACTTATTTTTTATGTTCTCTCGGGAAGGTTTTGAACGAAACAAGACACATTAAATGGAAGAAAAATTCAGGATTTCACCGAATCTTATGTAAAAGAAGAGAAATGAACAATTTTCAAAATACTGAAATGCTGATAAGTGATTTAATACTTGGTATTTCCACCCCTTGCGTTAATTACAGCTCGGCAACGACGGTTCATACTCAAAATGAGTGATCTTAAAATGTTCTGATCTAATCCTTCCCAGATTTCTCCGAGTTGGATTCCTAAGTCATTAAGAGTAGCTGGATGATTTTCTGAACTTCTCAGCCTTCTATTGAGGTTGTCCCAAACCTGCTCAATCGGATTGAGATCTGGACTTCTTGCTGGCCATTCCATTCGAGAGACTTCAACCTCTTCAAGGTACTCCTGAACGATGCGCGCACGATGGGGTCTGGCATTATCGTCCATAAAAATGAAATTTTCACCAATGTATGGGGCAAATAGCACTACATGCTCTTCGAGAATCTTCCTTATATACTTATCAGCATTCATAGCTCCATTATAAACGACCACTAGGTCTGTGCGAGCAGTCAAAGATATTCCACCCCATACCATAATCGATCCTCCCCCGAAATCAGTAGAATTCAGGAAATTGCACTGAGCATATCTTTCATGTGGACATCTGTATACAAGGGAACGTCGATCACAATGGTAGAGGCAGAATCTAGACTCATCTGTGAAGAGAACTCTTTCCCAATCGGCCTCTTCCCAATGGATATGCTCTCTCGCAAAATCCAAACGCGCCCTTCGATGGGCTGGGGTAAGAGCTGGGCCTCTTGCCGCGAAACGAGGCCTTAAATCATATTCTCTGAGGCGATTTCTTATTGTCTGAGTGCTAATTTGCACCTCATGAGTTTGCTCAAGCTGATTTTGAAGGAGGCGAGCGGTTGCAAACCGTTGTCTCAACGAAGAAACTCTTAGTAACGTTCTTGAATGGCAGTTGTTACCCGTGGTCTACCCTGTCCTGGTCTTCGGACATTCATGCCTGTCTCCCTGAATCGCTGCAACATTATGGACACACTTGTATGGGAAACTCCAAACCTTTCTGCAATTCTTGTGTATGTTCACCCTTCTTCTCGCAAAAAAACTACCGCTTGGGCACATTCCTCTTGGATCAAATTGCGTGTTTCGCGTTGCATAGCGATCGAGTGTAGAAAATCAAACGAAAGAAAAACTATTGATCACTAGAATTGATCGAGAACAACTGATTTTAGAATCGAGCCAATACATTCAAAATCTGATAATGGTGAAAACATCTGTATTGAAGAAAAACGTTGAAAGTGGATAACATATGCATGCATAATTCTGATAAGTATAATTATCATTGAGAACACCTTCAGCTGTAGAATAAATTCGAGATTTCCATAATGTGCGTTAATTTTTTTGCGTAGTGTATTAATGGAATGGCGTCTTTTGCATTGATGCTAGAAATTCAACTGAGAGGATTCTTGCGAAAGGGTTCGTGTTAATCAAAATTATACGATTATTTTCTGATCAGTGCAAGTGACCATCAAAACTTTTAATGGTAGAGCTATGCAGATTTCGGAAAAGGAAATTGTTCTTCCAACGTCAATTTCACGTCGTAAAATCCATTATCTCACACGGGAATGTATAATTTTCTGGGTAATCAACACAGTCTACCATTTAAATTCAACGACCTCTGTTATATGCCGTTATAAACATGTCCCACTCAGCTCTTTATGTCCAGAAAATTTTCTGACTGCATATAGACGAAAGTGGAGGTCGTATATTTCACACTTCGATAAAACCAGAAATATTTTATGCTCGAATATACCGTGCGGAGGAATAAAAACACTCTCGGCAAGCATTTACTTTCCGGACTTTATTATCGAAAAATTATATCTGACGGTTGATGTCCTACGGAATTTAAAAGAAAAAATATGTGATATGTGTCTTTCCGCCATATTTTTCCCATAATTTGTTTGACGACGGTCTCAGGTCAAACTCAACGGACAAAGGACTGTAGATTTTTTATATCAGCTCACATCACTTTTCATTATAAGATGTTCCACTCTGAGTCATCCCCATATCAGATTTTCACTAATCCATAATAAACACAGCATTTGCGAAAAAATTTACTAGCTGCTTGCACATGACTTGGCAACGGCGCATTTTCGCAAAGATGCAGATGTGGCTTTGTAGATGGGGTAGAATTAGTTCGATCCCCATAAAAAGCTATGGTTCATTAAATACCGAATTGGTAAAGTTTATTTTTCGATGAAGATCAGGGTTTCCTTCGAAACTAAGCCGAGACCATTCTTACCATATAACGGAATTTACGAAGTTATTTGAAGGTTTGTCGTTCGCATACTCAAAATGATCATAGAATACAGATATGCCATCTTGACGTTGGCAGATGAAAAACATTTCAGGCTGCGTTCCTATTCAGAAATAAATTGGAAAGCTCCATTAATCAATTATACACTGCGCAAAAAAATTAACGCACATTCTGAAAATCTCAATTTTAATGAAGGTTAACTCTACATTGACTTTATAACTTATTTTTTATGTTCTCTCGGGAAGGTTTTGAACGAAACAAGACACATTAAATGGAAGAAAAATTCAGGATTTCACCGAATCTTATGTGAAAGAAGAGAAATGAACAATTTTCAAAATACTGAAATGCTGATAAGTGATTTGATACTTGGTATTTCCACCCCTTGCGTTAATTACAGTTCGGCAACGACGGTTCATACTCAAAATGAGTGATCTTAAAATGTTCTGATCTAATCCTTTCCAGATTTCTCCGAGTTGGATTCCTAAGTCATTAAGAGTAGCTGGATGATTTTCTGAACTTCTCAGCCTTCTATTGAGGTTGTCCCAAACCTGCTCAATCGGATTGAGATCTGGACTTCTTGCTGGCCATTCCATTCGAGAGACTTCAACCTCTTCAAGGTACTCCTGAACGATGCGCGCACGATGGGGTCTGGCATTATCGTCCATAAAAATGAAATTTTCATCAATGTATGGGGCAAATGGCACTACATGCTCTTCAAGAATGTTCCTTATATACTTATCAGCATTCATAGCTCCATTATCAACGACCACTAGGTCTGTGCGAGCAGTCAAAGATATTCCACCCCATACCATAATCGATCCTCCCCCGAAACCAGTAGTATTCAGGAAATTGCACTGAGCATATCTTTCATGTGGACGTCTGTATACAAGGGAACGTCGATCACAATGGTAGAGGCAGAATCTAGACTCATCTGAGAAGAGAACTCTTTCCCAATCGGCCTCTTCCCGATGGATATGCTCTCTTGCAAAATCAAAACGCACCCTTCGATGGGCTGGGGTAAGAGCTGGGCCTCTTGCCGCGACACGAGGCCTTAAATCATATTCTCTGAGGCGATTTCTTATTGTCTGAGTGCTAATTTGCACCTCATGAGTTTGCCCAAGCCGATTTTGAAGGAGGCGAGCGGTTGCAAACCGTTGTCTCAACGAAGAAACTCTCAAGTAACGTTCTTGAATGGCAGTTGTTACCCGTGGTCTACCCTGTCCTGGTCTTCGGACATTCATACCGGTCTCCCTGAATCGCTGCAACATTCTGGACACACTTGTATGGGAAACTCCAAACCTTTCTGCAATTCTTGTGTATGTCCACCCTTCTTCTCGCAAAACTACCGCTTGGGCACATTCCTCTTGGCTCAAATTGCGTGTTTCGCGTTGCATAGCGTTCGAGTGTAGAAAATCAAACGAAAGAAAAACTATTGATCACTAGAATTGATCGAGAACAACTGATTTTAGAATGGAGCCAATACATTCAAAATCTGATAATATCATCTTTTTTTATTCCTGCTGGGAGAAAACATCTGTATTGAAGAAAAACGTTGAAAGTGGATAACATATGCATGCATAATTCTGATAAAAATAATTATCATTGAGAACACCTTCAGTTGTAGAATAAATTTGAGATTTCCATAATGTGCGTTAATTTTTTTGCGCAGTGTACTTACAGAAGTGGAAGGCTGTGATACTCGATGATTCCATGAGCATGCTCATGATAGGACTCAGTATTTTCTGGAAAGATTATTGATACGTCGACTGGATAAATGAGGGAATTTCTTGGATTTGAATGAATGCACCAAATTTAATAAAATTTAGTTTATTAAATAACAACTTTTAATAGTTAAATAAAATACAAAAGCATTACATAATATAAATAATAAATTGACTCCAACAACCCTTCGTACTGGCGAATACGAAAAGGTTTCTTCACAACTTGGTAATCACACTTTTTGCAAAACTAGCAAATAGAAATAAGGATTATTCAAACAAATTTACAAGCTATGTTAAGAAATTAGTAAATTACTAATGAATGGTCCCTCTGTAAGCCAAATAAAGAAAATTAAAATATACATTCGATTCAAAACAAGGATGATCACAAAACAAAACGTTAATTCAATATGGCAACTTAATAACGTAATATAATTTCTTTCAGCTTTCTTTCTAAGGTAGTATTTATGGAAAATTGCAATAGGGCTAACTAGTATCTCAATAATAATCAAAAATCCCCGGAAAAAACAGCTGGCGATCTGTTATTTCCTACGACTTGAGACATTAAAATAATATTTTGTACAAAAATATGAACAATTTTATCGAAAACAGAGCTATATAGTAAGTCAGTCAAAAGGTGAATTTTGGAATTAAAAGTCATGTGTTCACAATCTGAACGGTTCTCTTTTCTCTGTTGTCTTTTTCGCTTGTCCGGTAGGGGTATCCGAGGCCCCAGAGGGCCTGCGCAGTAGCCTCGACACTGCCGTGGTTTGACCTGGGGCTACTGGCGTATTGGAACCCGATGGTGTTCTTGTCCTAAGGGTACGAGAAAGAATTAGAGAAAGACACGAAGCAAGGTCCAGTTCCAGCTCGTTGTTCATTTTAGTCTTAGCTTGGTTCAAGTCATTCAAAGCCATTAAAGGTCAAACAATAAGAGTTTCTGGGTTCACAACTATACTCACCGGCAAAATTAACCGCCGTCTTATAAGTTGTGGCACCATATTAGTTTTTGTTATGTACGATTAATGTTTTTTTGTTAAATTGTTATTCTAACCATAAAATAAACATTTCCTAAATTTTCTCTTCTGATTCAATCGATTATTACTTTTATTTTGATTCCTGTTTATTTGCTTCTGGACATTCAAAAGTGTTTCTATACAATTTGTGACACTAGTTCTTAAAGTTGAGCAGAATAATAGACTAAAGAAAGCTTTTTGTAACCGAGGGGGTAAAAGATTTCATTGAAAATCAAAATGAGCGAAATGAGGAAAAAAAAGATTTATTTGAATTTTCCAATAAAAAGATTGATACCTACAAAAATTATAAAATACTGGGTAAGCGTTTACTTTTACCGGTGAGCATATAAAGAAAAACTTGTTTCTTTCGAAAACTGTATGTTCTCAAGGTCATAAGACTAGATTATTGTTATTATTATTATTACCTAGCGGACGTCCTCAGGTTGGGAGCAACACCGACTGTCACAGATCTGGTCTTGCTTGCACTCCTGGTTAAAATATAGACATGCCAAGTTAGTTAGTCGGATTATGCATTATTTCAGCCTCACAAACTTTACATATCAACATTCTGTGAGTAAAAGTACAAACAACATTCTTTTTAACGAACAAATTCGATTCCAAATGAACTACAAAAAAGTTCATTTAACATCACAACAGTAACTGAGAAGAACAAGAGATGAGAAAGTAAAATAAAGCAGATAAAACAAATAATATACCACAAACAGTACACTATTGATGAAATAATAATAATATGAGATGGGTCAATTCTTTTTATACCATTTTTGAAAGGTATCGACCCACACTGTATGAGTAGCCAAATGTGAAAAAAAATCAACTTGATCGTGAAAGTGAAATGAGACTTTGACATCT
Organism: Adalia decempunctata; assembly: GCA_951802165.1. Lineage (NCBI taxonomy): Eukaryota > Metazoa > Arthropoda > Insecta > Coleoptera > Coccinellidae > Adalia > Adalia decempunctata. The sequence goes on from OX637705.1 coordinate 1,900,881, forward strand.
GAAAATTAACTGTATGAAATGAAGACGAAAACTTTTATGGTGAAAAAAAATGAATAATTCTCGGGAAACATCATGCAAAGAACCATGCCTCTATATCCCACACAAAATTTATTTACCTATCAACAACAGGAATTTTCGATTTACTAGATTTACTCGCCGAAGACTTGGTTCTGGTTAGTTGGAAGAAAGAATTGTTAGTCAAATATTTACAAACCACAAAGAAAACAAACCAAAAGCCAATAACGCCAAAACAAATCACAAATTTGTGCACAAAGAATCGTTGAAAAATAATCGAAACGCTAACATAAAATCAACAAAACGAAGCACAATAATTGAATAAAAGTCGAAACGTAAAAAAATAGCAACAAACTGGAATATCTTTCAACGTTGCCATGCAATTAATCAATGCTTATTACCCAGAAGAGAATGACACCGAACACGAATCTGAAGTAGAAGAAGGTGAGTCTGGATCAGTATCCCCACTCCCTCTATACACAGGTATACGTGACTTGCTTTAAGGGAAATTGAAAAATCTGAGTTACTACAAGGTTATTTACATTTACATCAAGATGTCGACCTCAAACTACCCAACATCATATTTCAAGGATTATTCTCAGATCTAAAGGAGAATCTAGATTATGAAATTTTGACCCACAACTGAGTATATTTCTCAAACTCTGCATTAAGCTTAAAATATTCAGGTTTTGAGGTCTGTGAGCATAAAACTGAGAGAGAATTAGGTATACCCCGGTGGCTTAGCGGTAAAAGCACTTCAATTACATTAGAGGGATGCGGGTTCAAACCCCGCTTGGATCTCTATTTTTTTATGAAGGCTAGAGTTCGCTCAGATCGACATCTTACTCATAATACAAGATAGAAGATAAATACGACGACCGAAAATTGTACAAGATTCTTTCCCACTTTCCCTATAAAACCTCGCTAGAATAATTCCACTAAAAACAACCCAAAGCCCCTACATCGCCCAAGTTGTGCACACGAATTTCAACTTTCTGTTTACCTTGACTTCGGCGTTATAGCTGTTAACATCGGTATACTCGAAGCCCTGGGAATTCCCGACCTATCAAACGTTACATCATTAAAAATTAGTACTTCGTACAGTATTTATCGTTAATGGAAGCTCAGAAGCGTTAATTTCTTCAGAACTTTCAACCCTTTTGTGATCAGTTTCGAAAATAAACAAAGAAAACAAATCAGGATGAAATTCTCTTCTCGCCAAGATGCTCGTCGTTTTAGTAAAGATAGAGAAACTTACTTGGTGACTGGACTTGCTGGGGATACCAAACCACTGGGTGTCCTCGAACCTGACGTGGTGCCGTTGACGTTTCTCCTCAACGTTGAGGATGTTGTGCTTGCTGTTCTACCGCTTATTGGCGTCCTCCTTGGAATTCTTGAAGGCGTTCCATCGTCTGCAACGAAAAACGATTATAACGAAATTTGGACTTCTTTTACTTCACCGAAATTGTGTAACAACATTCCGATCTTATATTTACCTGTGCTGTCTAGGGAAAGTGTAGAACCGTGCCTAGATGGCGGTTTGCTACTGGGCCTACTACCAGCTCTAGACGCTGGCCTCGAGTTAGACCTGGAGCCTCCAGGAGTTAAGGTGGACCTATAAGAGGGTTTCCTCGGGGTTCGGAATGTGGCACTCTCGTTATCCGATAGAGAATCTGGCGTTCCAGCTGATAACGACGATTTTGAAGTTCTTGGTAGGCTTCCCATGGGTACAGACCTGGCTGATCTTTCTCTCACCTAAACGAAAGCATTGAAGACATAAGATACCGAGTTGTGGCGAAGAGAATTGAAATCGTGCAGAGTTCAAGCTACAAAAAGGTTCCCAGGTGATGAGATAGTGCTACTACTTCATTTTGTCTTTATTGAATTGATGAAGAGTCAATCCTTGAATATTGAGCATTCAGTCTTTGTGTAGGTATATGTGATGAGAGTTGATGTAAGTGCTTGAGCGAACCAGCAAGCTGAAGGCGTTCAGGATCTGTTCCCGATATTGAAAATGAAGCTGAGTTCTTTTTTCGACCAAAACTTCATGCTATCAACTCAAAGATCAGAAACTCTTGAATTTTCAATAATAAAGTTCAATTGAAATGCAGAACAGCATCCAAAGAACCCTGAATCTTCAGCACATAAAAATATATAACGAAAAGAAATTTAAAAAATCTTCATGAATTGAATTCTCATAAAATAATAGCAGCACTACTGAATTACTCAATGGAACAACCTTTCCTAACTACTAGAGAAGCTACTGTAGCTTACTTACAAGTCGACATCTTACCTTCTCTGGAGGTGAAACAACGATCTTGAAAAAATGATATTTCCCAATGAATCTCATTCATCAATGATTAAATCTACTTTGAACAATGAGAATCTGAATTTTTCGATCTACACAAAACTGATCTTTTGTCTGGAAACTTACCTGAGGTATACCGACCATTGGTACTTGGGATAAATACAAAAGTCTGTGATGATCTGTTTCTCGTCCAATCACAGCAACTGCATGGCAAACAATCAAAACACACAATTAAATACTCAAAATTAAGCGAAAAGTTTATTTTGAGTAGATAATTGGTACCTCAGACATTCAAAAAGGAACTCTAATGAGTGATTTACTAAAGAATGGCCTAACTCTCATGCTCATGCAGGAAAACACCACAAAATAAACGAAGGCAACTCCTTCTTCCACGTATGCAGTGCTGAAAGAACGATTTTGTCATCCATCGAAGTACTCTTCACTTTTATAATTGAATTTTTAACATCTTTGTTTATGTAAAAATCTTTATTTCTTTGGACGATGGCTGTGGGGCCACCCTGTATAATAAAATGCTTCTTTCGAGTCACGTCGATGGATGACACGTGACCAAACCCTAACTTGCCTTATAACTACACATCTCAAAAAAAATACAAGACAAACAACAATAACAACAAAAAATACCCAAACCTGTGTAACCACACAAAGAAAACGAAAGAGTGTATTACCCAATGGAAAGAATTTGGATTGGCCTGTGTCCAGTGTAGGGTGGGGCCAGCTGTGGAACCCACATGCAAAGGATATGCATTTCCGATCTCTCCCTTAGCACGAAGCTGCTCAAATATAGGCATCAGCTCCGCCATATGCTCGTGAGCTAAACAGCACATGCCAGAACATAACAGCAATTTTTCGATAGAACGGTGATATAATATAAGTCGTGTTTTTTCACACACAACGAAAAGTTTGACTTTTTTCAGCTCGTCATGTGTATATTGTTTGCTCCTAAATTTTATATTTTTGTGTTTCTTTTTTGCTTCATTGTTTTCTTCAGTTTGTTATTCACGAAAATTTGTCGAGGTGTGGGCAAACAAAATCCACATGATCGAGTAACATTGCTATGTACAAAGTTTAAAAATTATGTGTCACAACATCGATAACAAAAGTACACATAAAATTCAAGCCAATGTACAAAATGATTGAGAATAATTTAGAAACGACTTCGTTAAAAATTGAGCAAGATCACATTGAAGATCCCATTGAAAGAGGAAAATTTCGAAAGAATTGCGTGACTAAAAGTAAAAGCTTGTGCCAACTAAGTAAAAAAGTCCTATAAAAAATCTTCCATTAAATTTCCGGGTACCAATTAAACATAAAAATATTCGAGATAAAACTGTAGAGGTTCTCCACTAGAAAAAAGACCTGATACTCATTTTATAGTTATAAATATCTGTCACTGAAAACCTGAATCTCCTGAGGCAACATCGAAAAAATTCCAATCGACAACAGAAATCAATATATTTTTTACCTACCTTACCTTTATAATGTTGGATGGAAACCAATGGATTGCATGCAGAGGAAAAACATACTTACATACTCCAAACTACAAAAGCAATAATATCTACATTCGTAAAAGAGAAAGAGATGTATATTTAAGAAAAAATAAATCTCTTTCTGTTGGAAAGACATTCACAACATACAGATATACAAATTAGGAAGAAATGTAGAATATCATGCTTTGCTAAATACAGTAACCATTTCAATTCATAAAATCTATCTTGGTTGAACATGTCTACTGAATTGCATACTTTTTCAAATGGTCCTACTCGGAAATACAAACCCAATTTTCAACAAACGCTTCGAAAGAAATTTACACATGCTTAATTTCATTTCTTTTGTTGTTGACTTAAACCAGATTAAAGCTCTTTAAGTTTTGTTTCAGCACCATGAAATGTAGCTTATTTTTTGATATCCAAAGAATTGTTCATTTAATCATTTTTGTTTTAGTTTATTTTTTTATATATAGATTATTGTTGTATATGAGAGATGTAAATGTAGGCTCTGTTACCAGCTTTTTTGTTGTTTTAGGGTCAGGAATAAATAAATAATAAATGAAAAAATGAGAAAAAAGAGGCCACTTAAAAGGATTGCTGTCCCTTACACTCACTCGGAGTTTGAACGAGATCTGTCGTTGGGTTTGTTTACAGTGCTTCATTCTGTCAGTTAATTTCAAGTGCTGGTTTTGCCTTTTTCAAAAATATGACTCTGTTTTTTTTATCTGGTGGAGTCGTCCATTTTTTAGTGACGCAAGTCAAGAGACATGTCCAAAAGACCTTGGCAGTGCTTGCTTCGGTGCAATACCTTAGTGATCGGCCCTTGAGGGGTGCGCAGTGATGATGCAGAGGAACCAGAGGCAGGACTGGATACCGAGGTCTTCGGCTTAAAGGCGGTCATTGTCTGAGAAACACCGTCTGCCAGGATGAACTGTTCTCGTAGTTCAATGTTTGTGCGTCCCTTAGCTGTGGTTGTGAAGGTGGTAGGGATGATGAGATGAGAGATGGTCGATATTTAGAGGAATTAAGGAGGAAGAGGAAGAAGGTGCGAGAGGAAGATAAAAAAACAAACAGAAAAGCATTAAAACTAAATAATTGTACCAATTGATAAAAAAAAATGCGGCGACAAGAATGTACCACGAAGAAGGTTCTCGAGCAACTTGTTTCCAGATTGTTGCCATGTTTTGCCATTTGATAACTTCTTCTCGAATATACACGAAGAAGTGAAGATGCTGTTGAACTTGAGAATATTTTTCAAGTTCTAAATGAAATTGAAGAGATCACTAAGCATTTTATTGAAAAGGTAAAAATACTCTCAATGAAAAGGGAGCTCTACAACTTAAAGGAGTTTTTTAACATGTTAATTCTTAGTTTTTGGATGAAAATGATTTTTTTTGTATAAGAAACGTAAATTGTTAACAAAGATTTGATATTTGACGCTATTTCGTTTGATGTTTTAAGTGTAGCTCGTAACTCTTGTTGTTATATGTGGAGATTATTCAAAATAAAGTTTATTATTTTTATCAATATTCCCACCGTTTTTGCCAAAACACCTCGCCAAGAACCTTCTTCGTGGCAAATCGAATCCTACAGCAAAACTATAAACGTATAAAATACGTAAACTCGAAACAAAAATAAAAGAGATCAGTGTAAAAGTAACAGAATAAACCTAAAGTGTAAAAAAACTAAACGACATACCACAATCGAAGGTAAAGTTATTAAACATGCGAAAACAAAACCTATTAGTAGACCACAACCAATGTACACTCGTGATTCCTTCAATAAGAACTACTTTTGTTAATTTAATCCACTACGAATTCCTAATTCTTTCAGAGTGTTTCCTCGAAAAAATCACTAGTATCATGCAACTCTTCTTACCGAGGGGGCACCAAGGTTCGTGCTCTTCGGGTTTGTCTGGATGGGGTAATGGTAGAACTAGCATAACTTTCAATGTTTAAACATTTATGAACGATTGATGGGAGATTACGGTGATCAAAAACATTTAAAGCGTAATCGCAAATTAATAAAATTAAAAATTAAATGATGAGAAGGGAAAATAGGAAAAGGTAGAGTAAAAAATATTATTAATGCTTTGGAATATCTGCAATTTTTATTGTTTGCACCACAACACTTCGTTGAATCTCTCATGATGAAAAATAGTAAGTTTATAGAGTTTACAAGGTGTTGTAATGCAAACATGAATTTTATTATTATGGGTTGTGACATGAATTAGCCTTGTACTTTTAGCGAATGAGGTTTGGAAGTTTTAATATGAGAAAAGCTATAATATTAAGCTCGACATTATGCCTTTATTAATTCCTCAGGAGACACAGTTAATATAGTCAGTTGATTATTCATTAAAATGATTATAAGAGGTTCAGTTGGACACAATATGCATCATATTTTTGTAGAATTTTCTTTTAGTTTTTTCATATATTGTTTTTTGTATTTGATATATTTAATTGTAATATCGAAGAATCAATAAGTATTTCAGTTCTTAATATGAATTCCAGGAAACTTGATCGTTCTAGTTTTTTGGAAATAGTTATTGATTCGTTTATGTAAAGTATAAATGGTGTTGAAATAGAAGGAAACTTACCTCTGCACGGATCATTTTTGACTAAAAATTCATCTAACGCTACCCAACCTCCTCCTACCCTGACCATAACAGTACTTCTCAGTATTCTCACGAGCCTTAACTTCTGACTGTCACCAAACTGAAAAAAAATTTAAACGTGTTGTATCTAATGGACATTATCAGTCGGAATGGTTTGTCCACCATGAAATATATTACATAATATTCCTTTAAATAAATGGTTTTCCAGCAGAACCCTAGAATCAGGGGTCAACACTGTTTCTTTTTGTATTTTTTTATTTTGTATAGTATTTGTTCACTTTGAACTTCATTCTAATCGTGGTCCCTTCGTTCTGAATTAAGAAACAGGTTCTTTTTTCCTTATTTCAAGGTCTTTCAAGTCGAATTTTCCAAAGTTGATGAAGATTCCTAATTGTGAAACAACAGCATCGAAATACTTGCTTGAAGTTTAGGTTCCTCACTCGAGCTGTATTATTTATTTGATCATAAAATAATAATGAAAGCTATTTATTGACCAAAGGCCAATCGGCCATCGACATATCAGTCCTGCAACCATATTTGATCATATGCAGGGTGAGTCTTTGACTTGTACATATATTTTAACTGTAGATTCCTCTCATCAAACGAAACACTTTTTTCCCATACCATTTTTCAAAATTCGGTTTGGTTTGGAAGATACAGGGTGTCGAAAATCCATGAAAACACACTTTTCTGTTTATATCTTCGGGACCGTTATTTCGAATGAACTGAATTTTGGTTGAGTTTTTACTCTATTCATGGAGCATATTCCTCAATCAAAATCTATTCAATATTTCTACTAGTATAAAAGTTACAGGGTAGTCGACTCATCAATACACGCTAAAACACCATAAAACCACTTTAAAAAGATAAGCGGTTCATATTTTCGAAAGAATCAATCATTTAAGAAACTAAAAGTATTCTTATTTTTTCATACGTAATACCACTAGAGATGGAATTTTGCCGGCAAAATTTCTCGATTGTGATATGAAAGTTTGTTGCTCGGAAATTTTGCGAATGACATTTGTATCAAAATCACGAGCCGTCAGGCGAGTGATTTTGGAAAAAATATCATGAGCGAAATTTTCGAAAAGCAACAAACTTGAATATTACAAGAGAGAAATTTCACCTGCTTAAATTTCATCTCGAGTGGAATTCGGCTTGAGTATTCCACGAGAAAATAGGGTAATATGTTCACATTTGACGTGTATTGCGCTATTTGGCAAATTAGAATTCATCATAGATTAACTAAACCACTAAACGTTGTTTGTTCTCTCTATGATATTCATTTCCGAAGCTATCTATGAATTCGAGAAACGTCAAAAATTTTGTCGCTGAAAAACCAACATGTTGGTTTTGCCGACTTGAAAATTTTTTCGGGATAAAACGATCGTTGCTACGGAAACTTCCTCACTAAAAATGAAAAGAGTGGAATAATCAATAAAAAACGCGTCGTTTTCGAGTTATTTCCAATTTTACCCGGAGAAATTTGACGAAAAAATCATTAATTTCAAGAATAATCTGAATGCGTCTCTGAATTAAATATCATCGAATATTATTCCTTCTGTGGTCTTTAAACGAGTTTACAATGTTGTCACAATATTTATCAACTTTGTCGAGATATTTTTATAATAAACTCCCACAAATGTGGGAGATAAGATTGAACAACAAGGAGGATTTAATACTCACAGTTTCTATTGAAAATTCATAGTTACCGGTCCATATTGAAGTTGAATGTCGATGAAATACAAAATTCGGATATGAATGATGAATCTCGATACAAACTACTTATTAAATTGAAATTAATGAAAAATAATACGATATCTGATAATCTGTGGCGATGTTTCTATCTAAACAACATCCTCTTGGAATTTTATAAACCCGGCACGGTTGAAATTATTTTAATTCACTTCACATAATAATCACATTAGAACAATAATTGACTGAATGTATTCAGAACTTCACATAATGTTTACAGTTTGTTCAGAGACCCTGGTTTGTTATTGTTTAGAGTTGGCCTTAGTTTATAAGTCTTTGTGGCCTCCAGATAACCAATAATTCGGTTTTCGCTCTACGCATGCGTGGTAAAATTAGGCGGCAAAGTCGATTTATGATGGAAACGGCAGAATTCATAGATATTTATACCACGGTACACAAATATATCGTGATTTATACTATGTTTCGTAAAAAATTCTTAACCTCAATGAAAATATCAGCAAGCTGACAACATCTTCTTGAAATTTCTGTGCAAAAATTCACAGAATCGATACAAATTAGATTAGGTTAGGTTGCTTAACAATAAATCTGAATGAAAAGTCTTTCTTCATGACATTGTTTGGGAATTTCGAGGAAAATATGAACAAGTTATTAGTGTTTACAAACTAATCTGCAGAAAAATCGAAGAAGGAACTTATTTTGGTGGAATAAATGTGGCTTTTTAGTTGCAGATATAATCCGATGAAACTAACTGTTTTTGTTGAAATTATCGTGTTTGCAACATTTTTATTCCAATAAGGTTATTACTTGAGTATTCCCTAAATTGGGCCTAAATGTATAAACTCAATTTCTATCGAGAAATATGAACTTTGAATCAATTCCACAGTATCATTTCAGGGGCGTAATTAGCACAATTTTTTTTCAAATGGCTATATCTTTTTAACTCTGTTAAAAAGAGACGAATTCGGAAAAATGGAAAATGAAAAAAAGGTTTCTTTTGACCTCAAGAATCTTCAGTTAAAATATATCTACAATTCAAAGACTCACCCTGTATAAACCAAGAAGTTCTTTCAAATAAAGCATTCAGTAAAAATAAAATAAAATGAAAGGCTTCTCACCCTGTATTTTCCCTCCCCAACTTGGAAAACTCTGAACTTCTGCCTACAAGTACACAACATGACCAGGCGTTTGACCTCGTCGTGAATCTTCTGCGAATCATTTGGCGCCTTCTCTTCCCAATCGGGCCTGAGGGCGGCAATGAACTTCTTCCAGTCGATGAAGCCTCTGTTATCCAGATCGAACATGTCTGCCACATGCTTCATTTCCAACCTGGACGTGTCGAACTCTGTAAAAGCAGAAAATATTCGATCATACAGTGAATCTTCCTTGTTTTCTTCAGTACTCACTGGTTCTGATGATTCCCTCGATGAACTCCTCTCTGGGTATGAGCTCGTTGTTGTCCTTGTCCATCTTCCTGAACAGGTCGGTCAGTCTGGACTTCTTGTAGTTCATGAACTTCAAGAACCTCTTCCTCCAGTCGTCCCACGAGAAGTTGTCGGCCTTTTCTTTCTCCTTCAGGTAGGCCAGATGCTCGTACAGCTCCCTCTGGCGTTCCCACGACAACATCCATACGTGTCTCCACTTGTCGTACAAGAATTTGACCCTTGGTGATTTGAACTCCGGATCGCTGAGAAGATAATTGTTAGAGAAATTTGTCGAGGACTTGAAGCCTCAAATGTTCGGAGAGAACTTCCCAGATGGCGTTTCCAAAAAAGAAAAATTGGTTCAGGCGTTGGGCGCCAAACTGTGGCGAAATTTTCACTTAGTAATCTCGCAACATTTCAGGCGACGAGTGCATGTACACGAGTCTTTTGAATTTTATGTTTTCGTTCAACATCCTCCATAACAATGAAGTGGATAAATCCTAGCATGCTATGCTGAGAAAATAAAAAAAAATCCAAAACCATTCGATGCGAATCTCTCAACCGTGTGACACTTCCACCAATGAAAAATGTCAACAGTTAGTGAGATTGTTTACTGAACGAAAAAAAAAAATAAAATAAAATGTACCTTCCAGGTATGAATCTAGGTCCAAAGTGTGGATACTGAGGATCTGGACTGAGTTCACGGCCAGGACTGGACCGGCTGTAGACAAAGCACATGCAAACACCACATTACTAAACTAGCTTATGAAATCATTTTAAAAAAATTGTTAGAACATAGGAACTATGGACAAACCATCACCAAAACAACCACCTACCGATAAATACAATTCATTCAACTTGTATCAAATAAAAATAAATTCTTGCTATGCAAAATAAAAATAAAACAATAGTTCAATAATTAAAAGATATATTACTAAGAAAGCAATTGTGTCATCATCAAAAGCTATATGAGGAATTCGAGCATGAAATTTATCTCACTGTTGAAGCCATTCAAATACAAAAAACGTCAAAATTATTGTGAATCCTATACAGGATTGATTGATCTGAATTTTGTTCAACTGTAGCTATGAAATATGGTTTCTCTCAACTTTTTAGTGCAATGAAATTATTAATTACTATTCCTGATAATTATCACACTGCGCAAAAAAATTAAAGCACATTATGGAAATCTCAAATTTATTCTACAACTGAAGGTGTTCTCAATGATAATTATTTTTATCAGAATTATGCATGCATATGTTATCCACTTTCAACGTTTTTCTTCAATACAGATGTTTTCTCCCGGCAGGAATAAAAAAAAAGATGATATTATCAGATTTTGAATGTATTGGCTCCATTCTAAAATCAGTTGTTCTCGATCAATTCTAGTGATCAATAGTTTTTCTTTCGTTTGATTTTCTACACTCGATCGCTATGCAACGCGAAACACGCAATTTGACCCAAGAGGAATGTGCCCAAGCGGTAGTTTTGCGAGAAGAAGGGTGGACATACACAAGAATTGCAGAAAGGTTTGGAGTTTCCCATACAAGTGTGTCCAGAATGTTGCAGCGATTCAGGGAGACAGGTATGAATGTCCGAAGACCAGGCCAGGGTAGACCACGGGTAACAACTGCCATTCAAGAACGTTACTTGAGAGTTTCTTCGTTGAGACAACGGTTTGCAACCGCTCGCCTCCTTCAAAATCAGCTTGAGCAAACTCATGAGGTGCAAATTAGCACTCAGACAATAAGAAATCGCCTCAGAGAATATGATTTAAGGCCTCGTGTCGCGGCAAGAGGCCCAGCTCTTACCCCAGCCCAGCGAAGGGCGCGTTTGGATTTTGCGAGAGAGCATATCCATTGGGAAGAGGCCGATTGGGAAAGAGTTCTCTTCTTGAGTCTAGATTCTGCCTTTACCATTGTGATCGACTTTCCCTTGTATACAGACGTCCACATGAAAGATATGCTCAGTGCAATTTCCTGAATACTACTGGTTTCGGGGGAGGATCGATTATGGTATGGGGTGGAATATCTTTGACTGCTCGCACAGACCTAGTGGTCGTTGATAATGGAGCTATGAATGCTGATAAGTATATAAGGAACATTCTTGAAGAGCATGTAGTGCCATTTGCCCAATACATTGGTGAAAATTTCAATTTTATGATCTCTCATTTTGAGTATGAACCGTCGTTGCCGAGCTGTAATTAACGCAAGGGGTGGAAATACCAAGTATTAGATCAGTTATCAGCATTTCAGTATTTTGAAAATTGTTCATTTCTCCTCTTTCACATAAGATTCGGTGAAATCCTGAATTTTTCTTCCATTTAATGTGTTTTGTTTCGTTCAAAACCTTCCCGAGAGAACATAAAAAATAAGTTATAAAGTCAATGTAAAGTTTACTTTCATTAAAATTGAGATTTTCAGAATGTGCGTTAATTTTTTTGCGCAGTGTATTAGTTCCTGAATGAATCAACTCAGTATCGACCGAGAAAGAACTTATTTGAGGTGTTATTATTATTATCCTCAATTTGATTAAAAATATTGATACAAATATTGATGCGATTGTTGATTATATCATGCAAAATAGAAAAATGAAGATGCTAACCTTCCTCTATGCGCAAGGAAGTCTTTGGATCCTTTGAAGCTGAAATGAAAATGTCAACGGTCACAAATGTCAATACGGGAAAACTACACAATACAATGGATGCTGTGCAACACACAAAACCTACCTTTGCTTGTGCCCAAGAGTGCCGTGATTATCAGGCTCACGAACATCATGCTGTGATCCTCGTCTGAAGGAACGAACACAAATGAAAACATGCACAAAACAAACAACACACAAAAAAAATCAAGCTCGAAAGTGAAAAAAATTTGCAAAAATATAAAACATAAATGAAAGCAAAACTTTAAAACGAAACGAACAGCAAAACAACTTACAAAGTTCCTTTTCCTTTGACGAACTTCTTGACGTCCTTCGTGGTCTGGGCAGCCTTTACCTGCTTAGCCTTACATATCCTATCCACTTCCACCTGTCTCCTCTGCGTATTCTCCATGAATTCCTTGTGGTCCGCTATCAGTTTTTCGGTGAGAGGAATATCCATCGGCAATTCCTCCCGTTTGAGAGCGATGAGAGTGTTCTCCAGTCCCAACAACCACTGGATTAGCTCCTCCAGACTATCGTCCAAAGTCTTCAACGTCTGCATGTGCGACGCCAATCTTTGGTACCTCTGCAGAGCCCACTGGGACACCTCTTCCCATCTGGTCTGTATCACCTTGATCCAATTCTTGATCACGTTGATGCTGTCCGGGTGGGACTTGGCTAAAACGTTGTGGGCCAATTCCAAAGTGTGATCTTTGTCGATTTCTTTCTCCGCCAACTGAGCTCTGAAGTCCTCGAGCATCTGTAATTGATCCAAAGCTGCCGCTTCGTCTTCTGGGATGTTACCCATGAACCTCAGCTTTCTCTCAGCTTCCGACAACCAGTCCAGCAGCATATTCACGGCCATGTGTAATTTTTCGGCTTCTCTCAACGCTTCCCGAAGTTTATCAGATTTTTTGTGGGTCAATTTGGTCACGTTGTCCCAAAGACTGTTGAGGTCCAACAGTTGTTCTCTCAGTTGGTTGGCGTCTTCTTTGTTAGCTTTCTTCTCAAGTTCATGTCCGGTTTTCATTACAGAATCCATCTGTTCATTCCTTCTTTCCAATTCTTTCTCGAACAGTCTATGTTGTTCCACCAGGTGGTTCACAGTGTCTAAATCTCCATGCACTGGTATATCTTCCGACAATTCTCTTTCCACCTTCTTCAGCCACTGCAGCAATGCCGCAAGTGCATCTTTAAACTGACCAGAGTAAAGCAGAGCTTCTTCCAGTTTTCGTTGTCGATCCACACTCTTATTACAGACACTCGTCCACTTGGTCTTGAGTTCTATCAGCATGTTTTTAAGAATTGGTTCGTCGTTTTTGGGTGCTTTATCCTTCAAAGATTTACCGCTCTTCATCACGTTGTCGTAGGTGACTTGTTTTCCGGATAAGGCCCTTTGGAACTCTTGATGTTTCGAAATCTTCAGTTTGATCTGTTCTGGTTCATTGCCGACGGCTGTGCTGAGAAGTTTGTCCAGATTTTGCTCCGTATCTTCGAGCCAATTCATCAGACTCGTCCAGGAGTCGTGGAAATCTCTAGCCTCTTTGTAACCCAAATCTAAGGCTCTGGTTCTTTCGCCTGATTTCGAAGCGACTCGTTCCCATCGATGCTGAACGCTGATGAGGAGATTCTTGATGAGTATCACGTCTTGTTTCTGGCTGAAGTATTTCAGATGCGTTCCCTTCTTGTCCAACTGCAGCATGATCTCACGGTGGGCTGCCACGTCCTTCTGGAACACTTTGTGTTCTTCGATTTGCTGTTGGATCGTTTCAAGCACCCTGGAGACCGGTTTTAGATTGGTCAAGATCTTTTCAGCGTTCGTCAACCAGTTCACGAAGTTCTGTAAGGCTTCGTGGAACTCCGTAGCTTCCTTCAGAGCGATTTCCAACTTGATCTTCTTGTCGTTGGCTCTGGCGGTCACAGAGTCCCAACGTTGCTTCAATGTTTTCAGGTTGTGTTGAAGATTGGAAGCTGCGTTAGGTCCTCTCTTCAGGTATTCTTGACCTTGGGCCAGTACAGTCTCGACCTTGGGTCTATTCTCTTCGACTTCGTTGTAGATTTCCATGAATCGTTCCAGTTGTTCGGTTGCCGTTTCCGGAAGACCTCCAACGGGTTTACTGGCGGCTATAATGCCGTCAACATCTCCAAGCCAGGCGAGGAGATCTTGAATTTCAGCGTTGAATCGTTGAGCTTCAGAAAGAGCGTCTTCCAATTCCCTCTGTCGATCTGCAGCTTTGCGCATGAGGGCCTTCCATTCCTTGTTGAGGGTGTTCAATTTGTCTTGCGTGGCAGAAGCTTCGTCTTCGCCACTCTCGATGATTTGTCGCCCTGCGTCGTTGAGGGTATCGATACTAGTCTGATGGGCCTGTATGTCGTTCACCAAGACCTTCAATTTAGCCAGTTCGATTTCCAGTATCTGGGCATCGCCTGCGACTGGTTTTAACTCGTCCAAGGTGTTGTCCGTCTTCTTGATCCATATGAGCAACTCGCTGAGGGCGTGTTGGAATTGTCCCAGCCTTAGAAGGGCGTTCTCCAGCTGTCTCTGTCTTTCTACGATACCTCTGAGTAGATCGTCCCACCTCTTATTGACTGCGGTCAGAGGAACCTTGATGGCTGCTGCTTGGTCTGCCGATGTTCTTTCAGTGAGTTCTTGAGCTTGCCTAAGGAAAGAGAAATAGTTAGGAAGGATCCTTTGACTGGATTTCAAACTGAAGCAATGCTGAAGCTTAAAGCACATATCTGAACAATTCTTTTGAATTTTCGACTGCACATTCAATGAAGCTCCAGTATCAGTCCAATGAAGAATCGATATGAACGAAATTACTTGAAATAATATGGACTTTTCATTGGAACGACAGAAGCGCAGCATGATCAAAACTTAAGTCACTGCTGAAAAATTTTAACGAAAAAACAACAACAAATGATAATTTTATTCGAGATGGCTCATGCTGAAAAAGTAAAATCATCTGCATGCTTTTATTTCTCTTTTGCGTTATCACATAGGCATTGCACCCCACAAAACGTAAAATTCTCTTGCCTGATGAGACTCCTGTTGTCCGTCGACACATAATAAAAAAATATATAGTTAATAATGTGTTGAATACAGTTTATGTCACAAAATATATACAAACGAAATGGTGGTCTTCGAAACTAGCCAAACTTCCAGAATAGATAGCCGATGGAAAAATAAGTAACCAATATGAGAGTTTTGAAAATAATTCATGAATTTCCCCATGAAGTTTGGTCAATCATACAAAGACCTCAAACACCCTAAAAACATCTATATTTTGGTACTGACCTGTTGAGAGCTTCAACTTTAACCATGTGCGGATCAACTTCGGCCTTGAAGTCCTTGAGCTGGCCGATCTGTTTCTTCACAGCCACGATGTCAGCACCCAGAGGTCCCATCTTAGCGAACTTATTCTCAGCCTTTTCCAGGAACTCCAGGAGGTTACCCAGCGTTTCGTGGAACTCCATAGCCTTCTCCATGGCGTCTATGAGATTCTCCTCCCTCTTGGCATACAAAGACGTGATGTTATCCCAGGCATGATCTAAATCTTCGATGTGTTTCTTAACTTCCGGTTTGTCTGGTTCACCGCAGAGTTTCATCAACTTTTGACCGGAATTCCTGACCAGGTCGACTTCCGGCTTGGTCTGGTCGATCTCCTGTCTGATCTCCTGCAGGGCTACTTGCTGCTCTTGGATAGCCTTAGGTTCGACAGCTGGCGGTTCCTGGCTGATCAGGGACTCTTCGATGTCCTTCAAGGTCGACATAATGCCGTGGAGTTCTTTCCAGAACTTCTGAGCGGCGTCCAGAGTTTCTTCCAGGGAGTTTCCGCGATTGTTGGAAGCTTTCTGGACATCGTCCCACAATTTGTTGAGTTTGTCCAGTTTGCGTTTGATCTCTTTGATTGCCGGGTCGGCTCTGTTGGCCGCTTTGTTGATGACATCGTCGGCTGCTCTTTGAACGGCGGCGTAAGCTTCTTTGCGTTTATCCAAATCTCCCATCAGGTTGTCGTTGTCTTCTATTTGGTCTCTGATCTTAGGTGGATGGGCAGAGATGGGTTCCAAGTTGTTGACCTGGTCCGCAGTGTTGGAGAGGGCACGAAGCATGCCTTCTAGTTTGTCACTGAACTGGGAGGATTCTTGCAGGGCTTCTTCAAGAGCTTGTTGACGCTGTCTGAGTTCTAATTTGAGGGCAGCGTATCTATCGTTGTCGCTGTCTAACAATTCTTGTACTTTAGCACCGTCGTCATCGTTGCAAAGTCTGACAAGGGCTTCTCCGGTTTTGTTCAACTTATCGACCAGTGGCTTGTGTTCGTTGATGCTCTGGATGAACATTTCGTTCCTGTCTTGCTGCTGGGCGATCAGATCGGTCCTGAGAGCTGGCATAGATAACATAGCCACCTGTTCTTCCATATCGTTCAGCCAGTTGACCAGCATGTTGTGGGTGTCGTGGAAGTGTTCAGCGAGAGGTAAAGCTTGCTCTAAAATGCCAAGTCTGTCGGTGCTCAGGGCCGAAACAGTATCCATCGCTTCTCTAAGATCGTCCATCTTTTCTCTTATCAATGAGGTGTCTTCATTTGGAGGAGTTTCTCTTAGAACTTTCTTGGCGGTGGACAAAACGTCTCTCACCCTACTCTTCTGACTGGAGATATCATCGTTCAGTGCTTTGTGTTCTTTAAGTTGTACCCTTATCAAATCAGGTTCCGCTGAAGGTTTCTCCGCGTCCTTGATTTGACCTTCAACCTCTCTGAACCATTCTAAAAGTTCGTCGATATCGCTTGTAACTTCCAGAGCTCTCTGTTTTCCGAGGTGTATCCTCTCGGCTCTTCTTTGGATCTGTTCGGCGATTGCATCGAATCTTCTGTTGTCCCTCGTGACTAAGCCTTCGATGGTTGCGGCACCTTCGCCAGGACTGGCTTGACAGAGTTGAGGTCCAACGAGATTTATGTGCTCCAGTACTGGTCTCAACTCTTGGAGGTCGAATTCGAGACGCGCTATCTCGTCTTCGTTGGGTTCGGCAGATTGTAAAATAATCTCCGCGCTTTGCATCCAGTCTACCAGACGGTTGTGATTGTCGTGGAACTGTTGAACGAGAGGCAACATCTCCTGGGCGTGTTTAAGAAGTTCAGCACCTCTGGACGTCAAGTCGTTGTATCGTCTCTGCAGGGAGTCTAGTTTGTCTTTCAACTGTAAAGCTTCGTCGGATGATATGTGACGCATAAGTTCTACCCCTGCGTCCACGGTTCCATCCACATCTTGCTGTCTGCTCGCCAATTCCTCGGAGAGGGCTGTGAGATCGTCCATTTGTTCTAGTAACTTGTCCTTGTGTACTGCCAGGACTTTGTAACGTCTAAGTCTGTGTTCCAAGGAATCCATCCAAGCTGCCAAGTCTTGGTACGTCAGAACTAAGTGACGTAGACCTTGTCTCGAAGCCGTGAGCAGTTCGCCGATGTTTTCGCTCGCTTCCACTAGGTTTCCATACCTATCAGTGACTTCTTGGAGTTTATCTGCTAATATGGAAGCTTCATCTTCTCCAACCAAAGACATCAAGTTTGAGGCGATGTCTGTTAGGTCTCTGAAATCTGGTTTTTTGTTCAGAATATCGTCGTGGAGAATGTCGTGTTCTCTGATCCTCTGCTGTATCTTTTCCTCGTCGGTTGGGATTATTTCCATCTCCTTCACTTTCTTCTCGCTCTTATCCAACCATTCTTGCAACGGCACCAGTTTATCCTGGAATTCCTTGGCCACCTTCATGGCTTGTTCCAAGTCCAAGGTTCTCTGTTGAGCTCCTTGGGTGAGGGTATCGAAGCGACCCATCAAGTTCTTCAGTTGTTTCTCGATGGCTTTTCTCTCAGCAGGGTCAGCCTCTTTGGCGATGTCGTTTCCCATGCTGAACAATGAGGACATGGAGGGTTGTCGATCCAGCAGCATCTTCTTCAAGAATTTCTGTTCTTGTAACTGAGCCTTCACTACTTTGTAGTCGGCGGATGGCGCTTTCTGATTCGCAACCAGATCTTCGGTGTCGGTCAACCATTTGTCGAGACCATCGAGTGCTTCCTGGAATTTTCCGGATTGTAGCAAAGCCACATCTAATTTTCTTTCTCTGTCGTTGATCTGAAAATGAATAGAAACAAATATTAAAATTTGGAAACATCATATCTACTTGAATCCTTACTTTATCTTTTAGAGCGTTCCACTGTTCGTTCATCTTCTCGAGATCCTTTTCCAAAACAGCCGTGCTAACACCAGGCGCAGCCGACTGGATCAAACCGTGTCCGAATTTGTTCCAAGAATCGACGTTTTTACCAAGAGGTTCGATAGCTCTGGCCAAGAAGTTCTTGAAATCTTGTTGCTGGGCTCTGATGCTGTCCACTTCGGAGCCCACAGGTTTGAATTTGCGCAGTTGTTCCGAAGCATCGGCGATGTTCTCCAAGATGTTAGAGTTGGCCACGTAAAAGTCCTCGAGTTTCTTCAGGGTGTTGTTGAGGTCTTGCTCTCTACCCTTGGAGCGGTCATCGAGTTTTCCTAATAGTTTTCTCAACCCCTCGACTTGTTCTCTGGTCTGAGCGGTGTCAGGAGCGAATCCACTGTCGACGAGTACTTCCCCTGCGTGTATCGCATCGGTAACTTCGTCAGAAGCCTTGTTTATCTTCTTGGCGAAGTTGGAAACTTCGTTTAATTGACCATTCACAGTCTTGATGTCCCTTCCTGGTGGTTTCATACCGTCCAACTCGTTTTCTAGCGAAGATAGATCGTGGGACAGTCCCTTTACTTGGTCATTGAATTGTGTTACAGCTGTAGCGGCTGATTGTAGTTCCAAACAGCGGTCATCCAGTTTGGCTTGAAGATCACTGAGTCTGTCACTCAAAACATCGACTTCTTCTTGGAGATGAGTGGCATCAATGCCATTTTCTGAAGCTTCATGAGCCAGATCAACTCCCTGTTGGCGCACGGCTTGTAATGGTTTTTTCAACTTTGCCGTTTCCTCCCTTAAAGCCTTGACCCTGTCCAACAGTTTGGGATCTTTAGAAGCTCCTCCTAAGGCGTCGTGGGATGCAAGTTTATCCTCGCACCTTTCCAAACCATGCTGGAAATCTCTCATGTTCTCATTGAAATCGATCAATTTTCTACTCTGGTCTTCGAGAGCTTGGGTACGCTGGATGAGCTCGTTGTTCAGTTTCTCCCAACGTTCCTTCAAATCCGTAATTTCGTTCTTCACGATGTCTTTGTCAATGTCGCAAGCGGACAAGAAGGTATCGCCCAAGACCTTGGTGTTTTCGTATTCACCAGATTTCTTCCATACCTCGTTGCGGAAAGCTTGCAGTTCTTTGAGTTGTTTCTCGATGTGTTTTCTATGGAAAGATGACGGTCTTAAACTGTCGAGTTTGTCTTCAGCTTGGCGCAGCCAAGGCAAGAAGCTTTCGAGGGTGCGGTAATATTTCCTACAGTGTTCTTTACACGTTTGAAGTCTGGTTTGTCGGTCGACTGCTTCTTTCCTGAGCTTGTCCCAGTGCTGTTGGATTTTATCCAGTTCTCTCTGTAATGGTCTCGTATCAGTTTTGTTTCCACGAGTTAAAATATCTCTTCCTTTATTCAGAAGCATGATGACTTCGTGTTCCCTTGCTAGAACGTCCCTATAGATGGGTTCATGATGAGCCAGTTGTTGGTCCAACACAGCCCTATCGGCGGAAATCAACAGTCTTTCGGTGAGGGAACCAAGTTCGTCCGACAACCATCCAAGAGTTTTAGCGCACGAAGCTTCGAATTGTCTTCCGTCTCTAAGAGATCCTTCAAGCTCAGCCTTCTTATGGTCCAGTTTCTTTTGGAGAGCGTTGAATTGTCGGCTTATCGAAGCCAATTTTCCTTGTATATCAGCTCTGGAGGCAGGGTCACTCAAAACATCGCAAAGGTGCGCTCCTGCTGCTTCGAGGTCAGCGAGTAACGGTCTTTGCCCTTCTAACTGCCTCTCCAGGTTTTCAATGCGTCTCAGTTGTTCTTCTGGGTCTTTATCCAGGGGAAGTTCGTCCAAATTATCGGAAATTCCTTGTAGGGCATCTCTGAGCCTGATCATTTGTGCGTCAAACTCTCTGCTTGTGTCTGCCGCGGCTCCCAAGGAGTCGGCTCTCTCCTCGAGTCTTCCCAACAGGTCAGCCCATTTCTGTTGAATGTTAGCCAGCTTATTGTTGATTCTCTGACCGTCCGGTGAACGTATATCCAAGAAGGTGAGGACGGAATCTCCAACGTCTATTAAATGTTGAAGCTGGGGCTGTTGAGACCTGAACTCTTCTCTCAACACTTGGACTTGTTGAACTTGGGATTGGACCATCCTGGAATCGCTGGAGATTGGACCGAGAACTGTCAACATCCTTTCTTTCGCGCCCAGCCAAGCGAATAGGGAATCGTGAGTGTCGTGGAACTCCTTCATGTCTTCCATAAATCTTATCTTGTTCTTCAGGTGGTCGCTTAGACTCTTCCAGTGGGAAACAACGTCTTCTAGTGAGTCGTTCAAAGTGTCACTTCCAGTAGCGCCTGGTTTTCTTCGTAATAAATCCTTGATTTGGCTCTTTGTGGAATCGAGTAATGATTGCTTCTCGTACATTTCTTCGAGGACTTGCTTGATCTGTCTGTTGAGTTTATCTGCCTCGTCCTTGGTGTTTGGAATGGTGTCTTTTGGTAGTTTTTTCTGGACTCTATCGAGGAAGGAACTTAGAGTTTTCAGATTGTCCAGGTGTTTCTTTACTTCTTCGGACAACGAATCAATTTCGGATTGTCTATCGTTGATCTTCACGCCAAGCATCGAGTATCTGTTGTTGATTTCCGCCAGTTGTTGTTGGACTGGGGAAAGTTCTTCTAAGTGGAAACCGTCCTGACTGGATCGACGAGAACTGAAGCCACTTGATCCTCCGGTGGAAAGAGGACTTAGAGCTTTCGTAGGCGATGGTGATCTTGCGTCTATGGATGTTCTTCGCCCTAAAAAAAAATAGGATATATTAGATTTTCGAGGTAGAATTCGAATACGATTAACTTACCACTGTTGAAGGATGGTCTTTTGGTGGGGCTGTAAGACTGGCTCTTCCGTTTGGTTGGGGAATCAGGTTGATCTCCTCTGATGAGATTCTCGTAAACCAAACCGACGTTGTTGACTTTCTCGATGGTGATGGCGTAATCCTTATATTCCTTCGCTATGGGTTTCAACTCTTCGTTCTGCTTCTTCAGAATGTCCAAATCGATAGCCACCACTTCCAGACGGTTGACCCTGTTCTCCATCTTGCTCAACCAACCATTGACGTCTTCTCGAGATCTCTCATACGCTGAAAGCTGTTCTGATCTTTGTTTTGACAGTTTCTGTTTGTCGTCCAGCATGTTCAGCAGGTCTCTCCATTGGTTTTCCAGCTGTTTAACTTTATCTCTAACAGTTGAGACGTCCGTTACGTCTCTCTTGTTAACCAGTTCCTTTCCGTTGTGCACTATTTCTTCGAAGAGTGAGTGTTTAGTCTCGACGTTGGTGCTGATGTCGTTCATCCTCTTTGAGATTTCGTCGTAAGGCAGCTTGCCGAAATCTCTAGATTCGATCATTTCCAAGATGCCTCGGTACCACTGGTCAAATTGGCTCGTTTGATTGATGAAGTGGGTCAAGTTCTGATCGATCTCACCCAAGAACTCTCCGCGTTTTTGAGAACGATCGAAAAGTTTCTCGAACCGTACTTTAACGTCATTCAACTTGGTCTCTATCTTCTTGGCGACCCTAGCGTTGCTGGTGGAATGTATCAGTTCGCTGGCTGACAAATAGACTGAATCCACGGAGGATATGTGGTTGTCTATGTCGGACTGGAGGACACGATGTTCCCTGATTTGTTCATCCAGTCGTTCTTTGACTAGAGAAGCTGGTTTTTGAGCGTTCTTGAACTGGCTTTCAGCGGAATTCAGCCAGTTTATTATGCCATCTAGGGCGTCTTGCACTCCTTGAGATTGTATGAGGGCTGTTTCGAGTTCTTGACAACGATCCGTTATGGCGTTACTGAGTTGGTCGTATTTCTGTTGGAGTTCTACGATCGGCTGTTCCAGCCTGTTCATTTCGGATGGAGATAGCTGACCTTCCAGTGATGATAGAAGACTTCTCACAGCCTAGAATGAAAAGAGAAAGGAATCATATGACAGAATGAGAGGAAACAAAGAAGATATAAAAGTACCGGTGAGGTCAAATTAAACAGTCTGTGGAAAGAGATCTGCTTACCATTTTGGCATTATCAATGAGCCTTCCGTTAGCTACGAACTCGTTGCTCAGAGCCTTCGCGGTGTTCAGTTGATCTTCGACAGATCTGGGGTCTCCACTGATGGGTTCATTCAATACTTTGATGGCTCTAGGTTCTACGTCCCTCAACCATGACCTCGCCTTTTCAACGGCGTCGCTATAATCCCTCTGTCTTCCTCCCAACCCAGATATACGGTTTGATAAGTTGTTGGACCTACTCAGCAGATCTTTGTATTGCTGAGTGATTAAACTGACTTCGCTCCTAACTGGAGATTCTTGGGAAGTCAAAGGTTCCACGTGAGGCAATCTTGAAGGAAGGGAAGTTCTGAATTCGTTAAGAAGTTTCAGGTACTCTTTTCCTTCGTCGACAAACTTCTGGGCGGACATGGTGATGAATCTTAGGTCAGCTTGGTGAGAAATTACATCACTTACAAATTCTTTCGTGCTATCTACGCTGGAATCGAGGTTTTTCAAGTCGGCTAAAGACCTCTCTTTGTCTTCTAGAACCCTTCTAGCTTTAGTCAGCCAGTCGGAGAAGATTTGCATTTCTGATTTGAGTTTAGACAGTTCGTCTCTTGATGTCATCATCTTTCTGAGTAATGCGTCAGTTCTTTCGACGGCTTTATCGTATCTGGTTTTCAGATTTCTTCCGCTCTTTTCCAAAGCCATAACCTCGCTCTTAGACAGCACATCACCGGCTGTTAGTACCAATTGTCTGACTTGATCGCTGCAGCTGGTCACTTGGACGTGGTGGTGATCTAAATCGTCTTTGATATGCTTCATCGTGTTGATTTGGTTGCGTAAGTCTTCCTCGAACTCGTGGATGATGTCTTGGGATGCTATCCTATCCTCTACCCCTCCTATCCAGTGTAGGAGTTTGGACAACGTTTCGTCGCATAGCCTGTATTTTTCTTCGACCGCTTGCTGAAAATTGGATTGTTTTTGATATTTAGTGCTTCAGAAAATGGTGTATTGTTCAACTTGGGAATGACTTGAATGAATTGAGGGTGAAAAGTTGAACATTTGGGGAACAAGCTAAAAACCCTTAACCTATTCATGCACTCAAGCATTGCGAACACACATAATGATGTTAGTTTGAAGGAAACAATATGGTTTTACCTAAAACACACTCAAAAACCTGTGAACAAAACATCGATCAAACTGGATATAAAAAATTAAACAAAGTATATAAAAGAGGTAAAAACTTCAACAAGAAGAAGTTACTTGTTAGGTTATAAAGTTACAATTCTCAATTAACAATGATTAAGTGTAAATAATTGTGAATAAGCTTAACATTTTTATGAAATTAATATAGTTACTTTTGAGTTACAAATGTTTGAAAAGTTTTGTAAAAATCGGTTACATTTTTCTGAATCTGATTGAATTCAATGAAGTGTGAGAATGGATGGACAAGAAATGTCAAAACTGCATGATGAAGCAATGAAAATTGACAGTTTTATTATGTCATTCTTATGTTGGCATTCCTTAAGCTTTCATGAAGTTTAAATTAAAAAAATATGTTTTAACTACTGGCCTTACGGTCCTCTAACAAACTGGGTGTTGTGAGGGTGTGATATGAAGAGGTTTTGGGTTACTTGTATGAGTAAATTATGTAAAAGCGGATGTAATGATACGTTATGTGCGGGTTGCAGGCGTTTATGCACATTCTCAGTAGGACCACCACACAAAAATGAAAGCTCCCAGGGGTTCACAAGCTGCAAAAAACATTCTTGTTATAAAACATTGTATTATCATGGAAACGAATATAAAAAATACGAAAAACATCAAATAATTTGGAACAAAAGGGATCCTGATTTTTCTCACTTAGTCAACCTGGTGTTCAGTGTAAAAAAAACAAGTGCTTCATTGGTGATGGCAAGATAAACGAAATTCAATGGTTCTTCAGCCCAACGGTTCTCAAACTCATCTTCGCGCACCCAGCCCTTAGAATTCACATAACTGTCAGCAACTGCTCATTCTAGTGAACAGCATTGAGTATGCTGCTGCACATACGTCCCACCCTAGTTTGAGTACCGCTGCAGCTGATCGACAAAGCTTGTAATGATTCTTTTAATGCTTTAACTTCATGCTTCAAACAGCAAACCTCGAAAGGTCATGAATTCAATGGTGGTAACATTGTTAATCTCGAAAGATTAACCAATTCTGCATTCTCAAAAGCGAAATTCAAGCCACGATACACCTATAAGCATTGACTGCAAACGTAAACAATAAAGACAAAACGAAAAACTCACCCTTTGTTCAGCAGGTAATATCAAACCCTTTTCCAGTGCCTTCGTAAAGTCCACCTGCTTGCTTTCATTCTTGTCCAGGATCCTTCCTTCCTGTGCATCCACCAGACCGCTTTCTATAGCAGCAGACAGAGGTACTATTGTACCACTGTCCGGATCTTTAACTACGGTACTCGTAGGATCCACCAAATTGTGATCTATAGCTTCCGTCAACGATATTCGTTTTCGATCTATTATAGGGATATGGACGAAGGGATCGGTGAATCCTCCAGTTGTAGGATTATACAGAGAATATATCACAGCTTCTATCAGACTGAATCCTCTTCTGGGAGTCATGAGCAAACCACTCTCCATGGCGCTAGGAAGTGAGGTCAATTTAGAAGTGGAAGTGTCTAGAATATTTCCCTTTTCTGAATCTATGAGACCTTTACGGAAGCCTTCTGGAAGTTTCATCAGCTTCTTTTTGAGGGTGTCTTTGATGACAGCCGAATCAGGGTCTATATAACCGAGAGTAATGGAGTCTTTCAAACTCATGACCTGCTTGGATTGTGGGTCTGTAAATTTACCGGTGTTTATATCTAAATTTCCGAGTTCTATCGCGTGTCTGAATTCTAAAGGTTCTTGGAGGTAGATTATGACAGTTTCGGAGTAAATGACAATTCGGGATCTAACAACGCTCATTTGCGCTTCGAAAACTAACATTTTGGTTATGTCCAGAGTCTTATCAGTTATAGCTTCTTGGACCGTCTTGAAAACACCAGATTGTACGTCTTTAGTTACAGCGACTTGAGGATCCAAAAGTTCGAAATTCATGGCTTCCTCAAGAGTGCATTCTCGAGGTTGCGTAGGTGATCGGCCGAGTTCCGAAATAGACTGTTTGATCTCCAACGGTTTGGTCAAAGTGACCAAAAGGCCCTTCTCGAAAGCCACGTCGTAATTGTACGTCAATTTCGATTTAGAATCCAAAACCCTACCTTTGACGACGTCGATCTTACCTTCTTGTATAGCTGTAGGACAAGATTTGGTCGAGTTGTTGTCAATTAGAGCCGTTGTAGCAGGATCTATGAGATTGTGATTGAAAGCGTCGATGAGATCGTAAAAATCACCATTTTTGAGAGGGTCAGCGAATTTGCCGGAATCTGGTCTGTAAAAACCGCACTTTATGGCTTCTTCGAAAGACAAAGGTCTATTTATGGGGACTATCAAACCCTTTCTCTTGGCCTCAAGTAAATTCAAGGAGTTTTCATTAGGAAACACGTATTTATTGTTCTCGTCGTCAATAATGTTACTTTCTATAGCTTCCGGAAGTCTCACGTACTTATTTTCCGGACTATTCTTCACGATAGAGTTCAGAGGGTTTATGAATTCGTTGTTGCAAGCCTCCTTAAGGTTCACCTTACGCCCAGACACTGGATGTCTGAACGCATTGTCTGCAGGGTCGTAAAAACCCATCTGGATGGCTTCATAAAGGTCGAAGTTACCATTTTCTATATCTACTATAAGACCTTCCTCTAGAGCTTGTGACAATTTCAGCTGTCTATCCGTTACGAAGTCGTTGAAGACTCCACTTCTTTTATCTATAACCCCAAGTTTGCAAGTATCAGACAAACTCAACAACGTATTCTGCTTCTTGTCGAAGTAACAAGGTAGTAGAGGGGATATGATGCATTTTCTGATGGCTTCGTGAAGAGTAATCTTCCTGTCGTTTGTTGGATCTACAATCTTACCAGTTTTTTCCTCGTAGAGCCCTTGATGGATAGCTCTTTGTATCGACACAGCAGCTTTACTATCTATCAATATACCCAATTCGAAAGCTTTGGGCAGGGTGTATTCCAACCCTTCGTTGTTCGAGAAATCTTTAACCAACGCTGAATTACCATCGACGTAATTCTTATGGATAGCATCTATGAGGGATAGTTTTCTCCAGACGCCAGCTCTTGTATCCTTGACGCTTATTGACTCAGCGTCTATCAAGTTGATTTCTATAGCTTCAATCAGGGTTAAGTAATTTCCAGTGTGTGGGTCTAAGAACAATCCAGATTGCTCATCGTAGATACCCTTGAATATAGCTTCGCTCAATGGTATAGGAGGAGCTACTTCAACAAAAACACCACGTTCGAAAGCTTCGTTAAAATCTATAGCCTCATTCCTAGAACTTATAATCACACCGTCACTGGTATCAATGTAACCATCCACTATAGCTTGATCGAAAGTGACCAACTCCTCATCTATGGTAACTAGAGTCGAGGAGGTATCCACGTAGCCTCTGTTAAAAGCACTTTCGGGCTTCAATCTCTCCTTGCTTCTAGGATCTATAAATTTACCAGTGGAAGGATCGTAAAACCCTTTGAAAACAGCTTCAGGAAGCGTTATCTGACTGCTGTAAGGCACAACAAGACCTCGATCTTGAGCTTCGTACAAATTTGATTCTGTATTGGTGACAGGATCTATCGCTTGTCCTTTTATGGGGTCTATCAACCTCAAAGTTATGGCGTCATTTAGAGTTATAATGTCTCCTGATCTAGGATCTTTTATGGTCAATACGCTAGGATTCACAACACCTCCTTCAATGGCTTCCACCAAGGTGACTTTAGCGTTGTCCACAACGAATTTTCCAGTCTGAGGGTCGTACACTTTCTGCGCTAGAGTCTCCTGGAGAGACCAGGGTAGCACAGTGCTCAAAATATAACCTTTCAGATAAGCTTGATCCAAAGATAGTAACGGATTCGTAAGCATTCCTTTAGTGGGGTCGATCAGATTAGTTTGGAAAGCTTCTTTGACTTCCACTATACGTTTTCTTCGATCATCTTTTATCCTTGTACTAGCTGGATCTACCAGTTTATCTTCTATAGCTTGCAATAGAGTTATCTCGTCTCCTGTTATAGGATTCAAGATTTGACCATTACGAGGACCGTAATAGTTCATGAGGATGATTTGGAGGAGACTGTAAACAATAGGTTTGGTTTGTATCAAATTCAGTTGCACAGCTTGGTTCAGAGAAATCAATTGATTGTTCTTTTTATCTTTCAATTTTCCGTTTTCTATCAAGTTGTTCTTGAGTGCGTCTTCAAGAGATATGAAAGTATCGGCTTGGACATCTTTCACTTCGCTGATTCTTCCATCGATTATTTGTCTTTCTACAGCTTCAGCTATGGGAAGTAGCTGTCTGGTTAGAGGATCTTTGATTTGACCACTCTCCTCGTCGTACATTCCCTTATGAATTATAGCTTTGAGGGAGATAGGTCTGGGTAAGGCTAGAACGAAACCACGGTGAAAGGCTTCGGGGAAATTCATGGTCTTTTGGGTGGCTGTATTGATCACCAGGCCCCTCCTAAGATCAACTATAGACTTATCCACAGCTTCAAAGTAAGGCATCAATTGCATATTCTTAGGATCCTTGATTGTCACTGTCTTAGGATCCACAATATTCGAAGTTAAAGCTTTGATAAGTGGCACACTCTCATTGCTATCGTGCAATTTGATCTCTACATGAACAGGATCAAATTCCTCAGTCTTTACAATTTCCTCAAGACTCATAGGCTGGTATTTAGCCTTCGGTTTGTCGTCAACATGTATGATCCATCGGAGTTTCACAGCTTCGAAAAACGGCACCCTTTTGCCAGTTTTGGGATCCACCATATGACCTGAATTTTTGTCGATCAAAGGTCTACGAAGAGCTTCTTGCAGCGTGATGTATTGAGCTGGTTTTCTCGTCGAATCCTTCACCAAAATGGTTTCAGGATCGAACAGGTCCAAGTCGTAAATTAACGTTTCGAATGTTATATGCGCGCCGTTTTGATCAGTAAAATGTCTGGATCTCATGTCGTAGTACCCCAGTTCCGCCAAATATTGCGGTGTTATATTTCTGGCGATGGTCAAGGTGAATTTGACTGGTTCATCCAGCAGATTCACTTTGTCATTGGTTATAACTTTTATTTTGTGCTGGGGAGTCAGTAGGTTTTCATCTAGACCTTCCTGTATGTCGTAGTTCAATTCTTCGCCTTGGAAAATGATTCTGCATCTTCTAGGAAGGATCTGCTTGGTTGCAATGGCTTCTTTGATCGTTGTTTCAGGAGCTATGACCTCGAGGTTGGCAAATTCTTTTCTGGGCTTCTCTTCAACTTTCAGTTGCTCAACACTCACTGCATGTTCTTCTATTGTCGCATGATCTGGTTGATCTATCTCTTTCTTATTGAATTCCTCGTCAGTTTGTGGATGTGATGGCAATTTACCACTTATGGTTATTTCAACCTTGGAAGTATGTGGGCTTTGCGTTGTTTCAGTTGAAGATGTCGTAACAACTCTTGATTCTGTGGTAGTAACTGTAACAGATTTGGATTCCGAAACCTTGTCTTTTTTGCTCGATAGTTTCTTTATCCCTTCAACAGCAGATGCTCCGGCCATACCTACAGCAACTAGTGGTAAAGCCACTCCACCCAAAACAGCGATGAGTCCAATTTTCGTAGCATCCTTGAAGTTTACCTTCTTGCCAGATTTGTTGTCCACTATCTGACCGCTCTTAGGGTCTATCAAACCTTCCTTCATTGCGTTCTCAATGGTCACAGGTTTTTGTGACTCTACATCGTAAATGATGGAATTTGGATCTATAATTTCCTTTTGGACTGCTTCCTCGAATGTTAATTTCTTGCCTGAATCGTTTGGATCTCTGAATGAATCAGTTTTCTCGTCGTATATTGTTGTGAAAGCTTCGGCTATGTTTAATTCTGATGTTTCCAGAATTTCTTGCTGGTCTTTTTGTACTTCTTCTGTTACAGGTGTTGCTGAGAGTGTTCCTAATTTGAGGGCGTCTCTGATTGGTACTTTTTGCCCTGTTTGAGGATCTAGGAAAGTTCCTGATTTCATATCCACCAAACCTTTGTTTAAGGCTTCTGAGAACGACAGTGTCTTGTCCTTTATCACTGTCGTATTTTCGACCTCGTCTTCATTCATTACAATACCTTCTTTTCTTGCTTCTTCAATCGATATAATCTCTAGGGTTTCCAAGTTTTGAACCTCGTTCATATTGAGGAGAGCATAGCCTGACTGTAGCTCTATAGTTCTGGTCGTTACTCTGTGAATCGTATTGCTTGTTTCTGTAATCGTAGTGATTGGACGGGAGGATTCGAAGTCTGCAAAATCTGTTGGTGCTTTGATGGACAATAAGCCAGATTCTAAAGCTTCGGATACTGGAATGGATTCGCCAGTCTTTGAATTCCTGAAAGTACCTTTGGTTTCATCTATTAAGTGTTTTTCTAGTGCGTCTTCGATGTTGACACAATCTGGGTCAGCTGGGAATGGGAGAGTCATAATGAAATTTTCTTGGATGGCGTCTTTTATTGGAATTCTCTCATTGGTTAATGGATGCACTATTTCTTTCGTTTCAGTATCGATTAAACCTCTCTTTAAAGCTACAGGGAATGTCATGCCGGCAGGGGGAATGTTTTCGGGACCTTTAGGAATGGACGCGTCGAATATTTCTTCTTTCACAGCCTCTTGAAGATCCAAATCGCCCTTAACAGTCTTAACGGTGGACTTATCGTCGTCTATATCACCTTTTTCGAGGGCTTCTCCAAGTGTTATCTTTCCTCCACTCTTTTCAGTCATTTTACTTAAAGGATCTACTATATCACAGATTATAGCTTCGCTGATCGTCAAACAGGTGCCAGTTTCAGGATGCACGACCTTCTGACTGTCCAGATCTAACAGGCCTTGTTTGACTAATTCTGGAATTGAGAGACTACGGTTCAAAGGGAATAGAAGCTCGTTTGAGCCATCAGGATCCAGAATTCCTCTTTGGATAGCGTCGTTTATGGTTAACTGATCGCCTCGCTGGGGATCTATTATTTTTCCTTTGGTAGGGTCAACTTTTTTGGATTCTATTGCTTCTTGCAATGTCATTTCTTCGCCTTTGGGAGAGGTGAAAGTGTCTTTGTTGTCTAACATGGACGCAGTTTCTTCGTCGATGATGCCTCTCTTCTTTGCGTCTTCAGGAGAAACTAGTTTTCTTCTCAGTTTTTGCAAAACGACTCGTTTAGCTTCTCTGTCTGGACTCAGAGATTTTGCTCTACCTATCTTGACTTGGTATGTCGGTTCTGTGGTTATTCTCGCTCTAGTTTTGTCAGCTTCGGACATTTCTTCGTCGCTGTCCAGATGGATCGTGGCAGTACTCAAGACTTTCGATTGTGTGCTAGAAGGAATCAGCTCTGAAGTCATTTCTTTGAGTTTTTCAGGAGTTACAAGGCCTTTTCTCAAAGCCTCCTCGCTTGTGTAAGTTACCCCAGTCTTCGGGTCTTTGATGTAGACTGTAGAAGTGGTAGACACAGTGCTTGAAACTGTAGCAGACGTTTTGGTCAAAGTTATAGCATGCTTAGAACTTGTTATAGCTCCATTTGGATCCTTCCTTATCTCCTCCAATTGTTCAGGTGTTATCAAGTTCCTCTTCACAGCTTCATCAGCGTCGTACGCGATTCCAGTGGTGGAGTCTGTGATCTGAACTCTGACTTCAGCTGGAGCATTTGTAGTGTCCATCATGTCAGACAGTTGGGTTTTGGTGATGAGTCCTTTTTGTAACGCATCATCAGCAGAGTATACAGCTCCTGTTGTTGGGTCTGTGATGTGAATTACTGTCGAGTTGATTATCTTCTGAGGTGTTATTTCTTGTACTGTGAATTCTCCAGGGGTGGATTGTTTTTGGCGAGCTTCCTCGATGAAAGTTTGGCTCTGTAGCTTTTTGTAGGTAGGTTCGTCTATAAGTCCCTCTTTGAGAGCATCTTCCACTGGGATTTCCTTGCCAGTTTGGGGGTCTTTCAATATGGATTTCCCAACTATTTTCACAATCTGGGTGGCAGCGAATGGGACAGCAGCTATGGCTATTGCACCCATTTTCACAGCGTCCATGAGAGGAATTTTTCGACCAGCTTTGTCAATGTAATTCGTGTCTTTGTCTACAATTCCTCGCTGTTTGGCCTCGAGTATGGTTATTTTTTCTCCTGTTGGATCTACGATAGTTAAATTGTCTGCAGGTATTTCACCCCTTTCAACAGCTTGAAGGATAGTCGTTTCAGAGATTTCCATGGGTTCTACTTGGAGTTGCGTTTGAGTCTCGAACGTTTTGAGGCTTGTAGGTGAGGAAATTTCGACTTTATCTGGTTTTCCTTGGATTTTGGTCACTTGGATCGTTCTTTTATTGGAGGGTACTGTTACTACGGCCGTTTCAAGAAGGACTAGACTTTTACTGATCGCTTCTTCCATGGTTAAGGAGTTATTGTCGGAGATGTAGTGGCCAGTGCTGTCTAGAATCTTCTTTTCGATGCTTCTAGCCAAACTGATCTTCCGTTTGGTGCTTGGTTCTACTACGACAGCAGAATTGGGATCGATGATCTTCAGCTCTATGCATTCTTGGAAACTGGTCAATCTGTCAGTTCCAGGAATTACGAACATGCCGGACTTGGGATCGAATACCTTTTTGTTTATGGCGTCAGCAAGAGTCCAGCCTTCTTTAGGTAGTTCGTAAACGTGTCGTTCAAGAGCGCTGGTGAGTTTCTGGGAAGAAATGCTATTTCTTTTGGAACTATCGGAATGTGACGAAGATATATTGACGACTACTTTTTCTGAACCTTCGGAGTCTGGAGCTAGCAAGCCTTCACTGATGGCTTGAACGATAGGGATGGGTTCGTTATTTACAGGATTGATAAAGATTTGGTTTTCGTTGTCGATGAGACCTTGCCTTAAGGCTTCGGTGTAAGTGAACTGATGGTGTTCTATGTTCTTCTTGGTTACCGTTACGTACCTTTGGACCAGTCTGTGGGTTATTTTCGTGGACACTGTGAGGTTAAGAAGACTGTTGAGCATTGCGGCTCCTTCTGGAGTAATCAAATGTTGCGCTATGGCTTCGTTAAGATAAACCACTTTACCCTGTTGGATATCTATGAGGTTCCCGTTCTTTGGATCGATATACCCGCGAAAAACTGCGTCGAGAACTGTCAATTCGGAGCCATTTTCGAAAATACCGATACCCCTGTTTAACATCTCGAAAACTTCTGGTTTAACAAGACCAGATTGGACGCCTTCAGAGAAAGGCACTAATTTTCCAGATTTAGGGTTGGTTAAGAGACTCCCTCCGTTTTTCTTGCTGATAAAACCTTTATTGCTCGCCGTATTGAAGCTAATATGGTCGGATTTATCGGGGGGTTGAAAACCGTCGACGTCGAAGATTGATTTTTTGACCACCGCTATTATGTAACCCCTATGTACAGCTTCTTTTACAGTGATGCTTTCGTTGGTTACTGAGTTTCGGAAATGACCATCCGGGGTTATTATACCTTCGCGTAAAGCGTCGCCAAGAGTTATAAGATCGTTGGTCCGGAAGTCTAGAATACACCGGATTTGATCTACGTCTAAGACGCCTCTGGACACGGCTTCTAATACTGATAGTTTCGTTTGGTGCAAAGGAGAAAGAATCTTGCCGGTTTCGTCCAAAAGATTATCGTCTACCAGTTCGGATAAAGTTTTAGGTTTCACGATCAACTGACGGCGTTTGGCTTCGAGGAAGGGTAATTTTTCGTGGTGGAGAATATATTTACCGAGTTTCGGGTTTATCAGACCTTTATCTATAGCTTCGAGGACCGTTACTTTGACGTCGCGTACCGGATCTACGATTTCCCTAACGTCCCCGTCTACTACGTTCGTCTTAACGGCGGCGTCTATCTGATATTTGTTACCAGTGTTGCGATCCACAATCCAACCAGTCTTTTCGTCTACCAAACCCTGATTAACAGCGTCTGAAAGCGCCACAGCCCCCGTTTGTAGTTTGACCTCAGTGTGTTGGAGGAGATACCCCCTTCTGTACGCTTCCCTCAAGTCTATAACTTCTCCAGTTTCGACAGTGTAGGTACCAGCGTTTACGTCTACCTTCCCTTCGTCGATAGCTTGGTTTATAGTGGTGGAATTTACCTTCATTCGTTTTTCCGAAGGGTCTAGGAAACCCTGTTCAGCTTCGTAGATCTGTCTTTGGATCGCTTCCAACAAGGTCAACTCTCTGTCTTCCTCGACGATGCCGCAAGGGTTTTGAAGCCTGGAGGCTATAACAGGATCTATAAGACCTCTCTCAGCGGCTTCGTCTATAGTTATCTGAGTCCCATCAGCCGTTAAAAGCCTACCAGTCCTTACGTCAAGGATTCTGGAGATGATGGCTTCTCTGACGGTCATGATCTCGTTGGTGTGCGGGTTTATGATGCCCTGCACTTCGGAGATGCCGTCCACTAGGATGTAGTCGTTGATTTTGTGTTGTCTCTTAAGGGAGGCGTTCGTGGTCCAGTTTTGGGGTTCTTGGATTATCTGAGTTTTGGTTGTGTATTTGTCGGGAGGTTTGCCGTTGGTAATTTCGTCTCTTTCGTCTTTGCCGTGCTTTTGGGAGGACCCGTTTTCTGTCTTTCTGGTTTGGAGGTACCTTGCGGAAAAGTGACGGAGGTAAGAATACTCATGTGTCTTTTTTGGTGTACGAGTAGCTAAAAGTATAATTAATTTTTAGGGGACTTACTGTTGACTGTAGTGGGTGGTAGTTGAGTATGTAGACGTGAGCTCGCTGGCGCTACTCATGTGGAATTCTGATCTGAAGGTCTTGAATTGCTGTGGTTGCATTTGCTCGACCAATCGCTGAAAAAATCATTGATTATAAATGACCTCACAATTAAGAAAGATTTAGAACGCAGAAGATTGAAGGTTCCAATAATGTTGGATGGATATTTTCAATATTAATCCCTTGTGAAGTTTTCTAAAATACAGCTGGCGCAAGAATTGAAGCCGAACGACCTACCATAATGCAGAATTTTGGTGAATAAGCTCTTCAAAAGTTGGCGGAAGATGTACTTTTTATCGAAAGATTGTGTTCAGCTCATTTTTGTCTCAATAATTACATAAATAAGCAGAAATGTTGATTTTGAAGTGAAGATCAGCCAGAAGCTTCGCAAGATCTACCAATGCATCCAGAAAAAGTTGAATTTTGGTGCGGATTATGACATCATTGGATCTTCTTCAGATATGCGAGTCGCATATGAGATGATACCAAACTCTTTTTTGCCCAAAATGGATGAGCTCAACTTGCATACCATTTGACAGTGCCACATGTCACACAGCGCGCGAAACAAAGAACCAATTGAGAGGCAAGTTGGGTGAACAGTTCATTCCACGTTTGGGATCGGTCAATTGGCCGCCTAGATGGTGCGATTTAACGCCTTCAGACTATTTGTGTGGGGCTATGTTAAGGCTCATATCTAAACTGACAAGCTTCCTCCGATTGACGCACATTGACGCATTGATTCGTGAGTTACAGGCCGAAGTGTTGGACATAGTATGCCAAAATTGGACTGAGCGGATGGACCATTTGAGGCGTAGCCACGGTGAACATTTGCATGAAATAATCTTCAAACATTAAATTATATGGACCGTACTATCGATTCAAATAAAGACTTCAAGCGTTTTTCTCAATTTTATCATTGAGTTTAAATATACATAGAGACATAACCCAGTTCAAAGATTTGAAGCTGAATTTAGTGTAGTTCCTTCACCGGTTCATAGATGGATAAGTGTGTTTCAGAGAAGCGAAAATTTGTACCTTCCGCATCTGGCGGTAAGTAGCTGAACTATAAGGCAATATTTCCGAAGCCGAATGCGATGACGGTCAGGACCGGCATATGGAAATGTGGAATGTTCAGTATTTCATCACCTGATTTTTTCGATGCAATAAAACGACAATTAATTCTGCCTATGATTCATAGAACTAGAGGAAAATAAATATTCTACAGATTTCTATAAATGAGTAGTGACAAAATGGATCGGCTGATTATACAGGGTCTTTCACGAGGAACCTCACCCATATTTATACGGGAAACTACTGAACGTATTTTCATGAAATTCAGCACTTATAAGTATTTCACGATGCTGATGAAATCTAAAATAATTTCAAGGCATGAGCACCTCCGGTTTTTCCGGAAATGACGTCAACTTCCGTTTTTCAAATTAGAACACCATTTTTTTATTGCAGAAATAGATTCCTTGGAAAATTTCAAGTTATTTTGATGCAACATTTTTCAGTTTTGGTTGGAAAATTCTCTCTGAGCGGGAAAATTCGAAAAAAAAATCGAAAATAGAGCTCCGCTGAAACAAGAATAACTTCGAGGTTTCTGAATGGAAAATTTTCATTTTTGGGATTTTTCAAGATGTAAGATTGATGTATCCACTTTAAAAATCGAAATCGCGATTCATGATACAGGGGGTGAAAAAATCGCTTTCAAAGTTAGGGATGACAAAATCGTGAAAAATCAAATTTTTCAAATTAGAACCCCATTTTTTTATGGCAGATATTGAATTTACGTTAAAAAATAATGTGAGTGTATGCATCACACCCTTGCCCTAAAGTGGATATTTTCTGAGTTATTCACAAAAAACTGTTTTTCGTCTTGAATTCTCAGCTATTTCTTTTCCCTTCACGCCAAAAAGATGAAATTTTCAGGAACTGTTACTTAAACCATGTTTTAGATTCTACTACCCTAATATGCAAGAGAAAAAAGTTACAGGTTGTTCCTAAATAGATGGCGAATTTGGATTCGAATTTGTATCGGAAATCTCTTTATTTCAAGTAATCGGCCATCGGTTTTCTCTTCAGTGATAAATAAATAATTCCTTATGAACCATATGCAAAAACTTACCATGTTTTACATTCTTTTTTTTAATGATAGATATCATTAATTACATCTGCCAAATTCCTCTTTATTCAGTAGCATGTAATTAATGATATCTATCATTAAAAAAAAGAATGTAAAACATGGTAAGTTTTTGCATATGGTTCATAAGGAATTATTTATTTATCACTGAAGAGAAAACCGATGGCCGATTACTTGAAATAAAGAGATTTCCGATACAAATTCGAATCCAAATTCGCCATCTATTTAGGAACAACCTGTAACTTTTTTCTCTTGCATATTAGGGTAGTAGAATCTAAAACATGGTTTAAGTAACAGTTCCTGAAAATTTCATCTTTTTGGCGTGAAGGGAAAAGAAATAGCTGAGAATTCAAGACGAAAAACAGTTTTTTGTGAATAACTCAGAAAATATCCACTTTAGGGCAAGGGTGTGATGCATACACTCACATTATTTTTTAACGTAAATTCAATATCTGCCATAAAAAAATGGGGTTCTAATTTGAAAAACGGAAGTTGACGTCATTTCCGGAAAAACCGGAGGTGCTCATGCCTTGAAATTATTTTAGATTTCATCAGCATCGTGAAATAGTTATAAGTGCTGAATTTCATGAAAATACGTTCAGTAGTTTCCCGTATAAATATGGGTGAGGTTCCTCGTGAAAGACCCTGTATGTAGTTCCTTTAGTAGCTACTATGTGCCGCCACCAAAGTTAGCAAGTTGGCAAGAAAACTGCCGGTCAAATCATTCAAGGGGGTTGTATCTCTATGTATATTTAAACTCAATGATTTTATGTATTTGTTTTTGATTTCCTATAACTCTCAAAAAATCACTCTCTATGAAACAGTTTGTTGATTCACATGTATTTTTTTCATTCAAAATAATGTTGTTTACACGAATTTCATCAGATTAATGATTCTGCATCATTGACAATTCTACAAATTTTATACTTGAATAAATAAACATAACGAGGCAATAAAAAACCAGTCTAGACTCTGATGGTGATATAAATTGCATAATTCTGAAATTAAAATCCGAAACAGAATTTAACATTCCTCACAAGAAGATGTTCTGGTCAATTCTGGGAATCCACAATTAATATTCGGCCTGTATAATTTTGGCTTTAAAGAATTCCATTCATCGCTCTTCATAGTATTTTTATCACAATGCGTCAGCTATCTGTACATTAAATTGATTAAATTAAATCGAAAGATAAAATAGATCACACAACTCCATTCGCAGGTTGTATTTGATACCTATCTTACTTTCAATTAAAGTTTCTCATCATCACATGCATAGTATGATTAATTGATGTCAACACAACTGATAAGATTTGTAAATAAGACATATGAGATATTTATTGATATGTAGCCTACAAATTTGTGACGATAGTTTGGTCAATAGAAACTATCTCAATAACGATTGAAAGTTGATACTGCACACCTGCCCCCATGGAAACGAAAGTAAACAATAATTTATTCACAGGAGAGGAATAAGATACGGAAATAATCTATACTTGTGCGTGATACTTAGCATTGTCTGCTGACATGAAACCCATAAAATATCGAGGTTCCTGAATAAGATACAGAGGTGGAAAATTGTACTAAAAATAAATCGTCGTTGGAATTTAAAGATTGAGTTAGTAAATCACGTTCTGAAATATCGATTTCGAAACAGGCCTACTTTATTAGACTCTTTAAAGTGACTAAAGCGTCCTTTATTGAACTCAATAAAGCGACTACAGTGTTTGTCGAACGTTCGATAGAGTTCTACACCACCTCAACAGTTGAAGGATAATTTGAATCTATATATATATATATATAAAAGAAAGATGTTGGTTATACCATTTATAACTAGAGATTGGATGGACTGTTTGTTATGAAACTTCA
Organism: Adalia decempunctata; assembly: GCA_951802165.1. Classification (NCBI taxonomy): domain Eukaryota; kingdom Metazoa; phylum Arthropoda; class Insecta; order Coleoptera; family Coccinellidae; genus Adalia; species Adalia decempunctata. Next base: position 1,939,199 of record OX637705.1, read on the forward strand.
TTTATGGAATCGTCTTCGGTCTGGTTATTATAAAATACAATAAAACTTCGAAAAAATTGATGAAAGTTTTACTTATGCAGGAAATGCTTTTCCTTCTTTTGAATAAGGCCACTAGGTGTCGCTACCGTTGATGCGTAGTCGTACAGTGAATAGACAGGTCACTGTACGTAGTCTTAGGTTGATATTACCGCTGTTAGATGGCGATATGTGATTCGCATAGAACTCATGGTAACATGGAAGTCTATTGCCAGATCAAAAAGCGGGTAAACCTATCTCAAGTTGGTGGAACAGTGAATTTTTACCGAAAGATCAAGTATCTGATTTTGACGATCAGTTTCAAACGTGAGTGGGCCATCTTCATCTTTTTTCTTTATTTTTGAACTGCTTTCGAATTTCTGTTTGGGTAATAGATATATTTGCGGAAATAACTGAATCCAAAATTGCCCATAATTAGTAATTGACATATTATATTCGTGTTTCTGTTCGCACAGAGACAGTATTGTAAGCGTCAATAATTTTGAAACGTTTGCTCATCGGGCTTTCACTTATGATGTACAATATTGTTTCATGGGTTGCCTAATCTGATCTGGTCGAATGACCATCAATAAATTTGAATATGAGTTCAACATAATTCACAGTGTTGATAATTTTGCCGTGTCGATCGTACTATCTACATTTTAACATCTCGATTTGTCTTCTAACGAGCTTGATATCGTCAACTAAATTGAACAAATTGAAGAGAGATTGACAGCTCATATCCATGGAATAATGAGAATCGCGCTGCTCCACCAACTGAGATGTTTACCAATTATTTTGAGCTTAACAGCATAGCTAAGATGTCTAAAATAATGGTGTGACCACTGATTAGATTTTGAGAATATAAGAAAAGTTTTGTTTTTGCCACTTCAGGTTGGGCTATTAACAAATGACTGATTTTTTAATTCTGGTCGACGGGCTGTGTTAATAGTCGATAGTTCATTAAAGGAATAATTTTTGTTCATATTCTTGACATTTTGATTCATATAAGAGGAAAGGTATAATATGGATTATACTCCTGCTATTCACAGTCACATGAGGTACTGCAAAAAGAGAACTGTACAACAATTAAAAACAAAAAGTTATATGTTCAAGTTCAACAATTAGTTACCGCTTAAATAAAGAGAATTCTTTCCATGTGAATTACAAAATTATTGAAATTCTGTATATTTTGAACTTTAATTTTGCCTATTTTTTTCCTGCTTGAAAAAAGCAATGGTAAGCTTATACAACTTTTAAGTATAATTCAGGCGGTACAAAGTTCGCCGGGCCAGCTAGTTATCCATAAACTAGCATAAATCTTGGAAGATGATAAAAAACAATTGACGCCTGTAACAAATTTATAAATTCATTTTTTTTTCTATCGATATCGATACAAATACTCATTTCAGAACTTCATAAACTTGGATTATTGGTAAGTAAGTACGAGCGAGAAAATGGTAGGCGAAATGAAGTGGATATTCGTAGAATTTCAATATTTATGTAAAGGTTCGATATCATCATTGATAAATTTGAATGAAATACGTTTGTTTATAACATATTTTTGGGTGACTATGATCGAAGTATTTATAATCACAAATTACTTCGAGGAAAATTGAAGGAGAAATATTGCATTTCAATTGCAAACATAATAACAAATAACAGAACTTGGCGTTATTGTGAAAAGATATCGTTTTTTCAACATTTTTATAAAATGAGGTCGATACTGAAGTAATTCTCAGAAGTGATCGATAAGGAATGAGAAATAACACCAAATCTTATCCAAAAATGGCGGAACGAATTCGGAAAAATAGAAAATGAAAAAAGGGTTTCTTTTTACACAAGAATCTCAACTAAAAAAAAACTCGTACAATTCAAAGGCTAACCCTAAATATTCAAAAACATGTTACAGATTATGAAGATAAACAATAACCGCTAGTTCACCCTATTAAGGTGGGCGTTCAATTTAGTGTGTTTTTATTTCAAGTTGATTTCGAAAACGGTTTCACTTTGAGAGCGGAAATTTTGTGGGTGAACTCAGAAAGGATTAGGGTTCTTGTTGAAATAATTTTAATCAATTTCATTCCGACAGTTAATTTTTTTTCTTTCAAAAATAGAAGAAAATGAGCCAACCCATGCTTCTGTTTTATATTTTTTTAACAGAAAGACCCATGAAAATAGTTCAACTTCCGATTAAAAGTGAATCTACTGATAATTTCGTTCAGAAGATCAACTTGAAATACTGAATTGGCAGAATATGGCCAAATTCAAATTTTGGCGGGAAAAAATTCCTGCTTTACCCACACATTGACTTATTTCATAGTTCGGCGATTTTCGGATAGAGAGCGCCATTGTACATTTCATTCATGATTAGAGAGATATTCATAGAACTTATAGTGATAATGTAAGTTCTATGGAGATATTTCATAAAATGCACGGTGGCGCCTCTATCGGAGGAGATTTCCCACTCGCTTTAAACGCCGACCTTAATTTTTCTCCAAAGAAAATAGCTTAATCTGAAATCATCGTATACAGGGTGATTTTTTTAAGTGTTTCATTAGACGTTTTTGAGGAAGGAATTGCAATACAAATTCAAAATTTTGTATTTTTGATTCTTCTGAGAACTTTGATTTGGTTAAAGGTGTTAAATGTGGATTTCTTTCGTTAGAAATTCTGACTACCCTTCCTCCTATCTTGTTACATTCACCATAAATGAAGAACATATACTGTTACAGTAATTGTGATTTTGCATATTGCCCGAATTCAAGTAATAAGTATGAATGACAGTTCTCAACAGTGCATCATAAATTAGCTTACATATTCTTACTATTGACATAGCCTACTTGGAAATTATCTTGATAAACCTATGATTAGACAAAGAAAACTGGACTCATTCCTGAAATTCGAATTTTATTCGATAACGGCAAAACTACTGATTTTAAAGACATGAAATGTTTGGCACACTCTACCTAGTTTTTGACGAGCAATCGATCGGAATTGAAAAATTATATGGTTCCCAGTTGAAAAAATGAGATTTCATAGTTTTGTTGAGGCCAACTTTGAAGCTCTGTTTCAGACACCCTGTATAATATTTCCTCATAATTTATACAAGAAGCAATATCTGCGTACTTTCTTTCGTTCAATTGTTGCGAAAGAAATGATACAATGATAGATTTTGGAGATATAAACACTCATTTCAATCTTTCTGTCAAAAAATTTGAGAATCAGGCTATAACTAAACAATCGCTTGATGTGGTTGCGCATATGATACATCGAATAATTGCAGAATTAAACGAAGAATTCAAATACAGGGTGGCCATTTGAAAACGAAACAGACGAGATTACAGACGAAATAAATTTTTTCGATAGAAATGCTCGGACAGGTCGATTTCTGTTTCGAGGGGGACAACTTAAGATGTAGGTTACGGACGCATAGCGCTTCAACCCTTGCTACTTCAACCCTCACCCCCAATTTTTGAATAGGGAAGATGGGGTGAGTGATACCTCATTTGAAAGGTATTTTTATACTGATTTCAGCACAGTAATTGTTTTTTCATTTTATGCATTAGTTCTCGAAATATTCTTAACTAAGTATTTGAAAATGAAGTGGTGTTTTCATGGCACTTGTAGTGTTTTTTTGTGAAAAATCGACATCTCGATTAAAGATTTCTATGTCAGTGGATTGGAGGAAGGAAGCCACAGTCATGGTTGTTTTGAAGCTCAAAATGTCGATTTTTCACAAAAAAACACTACAAGTGCCATGAAAACACCACTTTATTTTCAAATACTCAGTTGAGAATATTTCGAGAACTAATGCATAAAATGAAAAAACAATTACTGTGCTGAAATCAGTATAAAAATACCTTTCAAATGAGGTATCACTCACCCCATCTTCCCTATTCAAAAATTGGGGGTGAGGGTTGTAGTAGCAAGGGTTGAAGCGCTATGCGTCCGTAACCTACATCTTAAGTTGTCCCCCTCGAAACAGAAATCGACCTGTCCGAGCATTTCTATCGAAAAATTTTATTTCGTCTGTAATCTCGTCTGTTTCGTTTTCAAATGGCCACCCTGTATGTATAAATAAACAGGTTGTTGTATTTGAAATAACGAAGTTCACATTCGTTTTCGGTAGAACCGGAAGTAGATTCCGCTTGAAAATATTTCACAAATTGGGTTCATGTGCTCTAAAACAAAAATACAAAACTTAGAATTTCTATCGCAATTCCTTCCTCGAATACGTCTAATGAAACACTTAAAAAAATCCCCCTGTATAATCCATTCGACTATTCGAGCAACCGTACACGGTAACCACGGAAATAATAAATCAAAACGTCAAAAGACCGGCGTTTGTTCGAATCGACATTTCGCAGAACTTTCCACATTTACGTCATGTTTTCTGAGAATAATCCAACCTCAATAACAAGCCGATTTAATCCCTTAATAAAGAGAGGTTACATCGAGAAATCTGACAGAAAATCGAACCCGGTCCCGACCTACCCCCACACCATCAGCTGATCGCCGCACCCCGGTAAAACCCCCTTAAAATACGCACCCAAGGCACGTCTTCCAGCTCGAACTCAAAATCGTACTCCTTATCCATCTTGACACACTAATATTAATCCTTAAAATCCTATCACTCCACACAAACACGCGGATATCACAATCACCGAAGGCACAGATCACTGGACGTGGAAAAGGATAGCGAGGACATGCTCGCCGTATGGTCCTTCGTAGCGGATCTCGCCGCGCGCTCTCGTATACTGATTCGGCGCTGTGTCTAGCGCGGACTGATCGAAGATTCGAAGTCGAAGTCGGAGACGGAAAAGTCCGTGGAAATTACGCGAGTAGCCTTGGCGGACGGAACCGGGACGACTTCGGGAATTTGTCAATATTTATAAAAATAAAAGGATGGGACGGTCGCGATTTATGATCTGGAGGAGACGGGCGAGACGGGTGGTCCATAAAAACGGCGATGTAATCTCTGCGAGCTCCGGAAGTTGTCGACGTTCAAGTTCAAGACGTAATGGAATCGTTTTTCCTTGAAAACCTTGCGAGGAACCCACTCATCGAGGTTATTTCGTTCCACACTGACCTATAGCGTTTTAAGAATTAGGAACGAAACAACCTTAGACTATTCAAGTAAAGTATATCCTCTCTACAGGGTCTTTCACGAGGAAACTCACCCATATTTATACGGGAAACTACTGAACGTATTTTCATGAAATTCAGCACATATGAGTATTTCACGATGCTGATGAAATCTAAAATATTTTCAAGGCATGAGCACCTCCGGTTTTTCCGGAAATGACTTCAACTTCCGTTTTTCAAATTAGAACACCATTTTTTTATTGCAGAAATAGATTTCTTAGAAAATTTCGAGTTACTTTGATGTAACGTTTTTCAGTTTTGGTTGGAAAATTCTCTCTGAGCGGGAAAATTCGAAAAAAAAAATCGAAAATAGAGCTCCGCTGAAACAAGAATAACTTCGAGGTTTTTGGATGGAAAATTTTCATTTTTGGGATTTTTCAAGATGTAAGATTGATGTATCCACTTTAAAAATCGAAATCGCGATTCATGATACAGGGGGTGAAAAAATCGCTTTCAAAGTTAGGGATGACAAAATCGTTAAAAATCAAATTTTTCAAGTTAGAATCCCATTCTTTTATGGCAGATATTGAATCTACGTTAAAAAATAATGTGAGTGTAGGCATTTCACCCTTGCCCTAAAGTGGATATTTTCTGAGTTATTCACAAAAAACTGTTTTTCGTCTTGAATTTTCAGCTATTTCCTTTCCCTTCACGCCAAAAAGATGAAATTTTCAGGAACTGTTACTTAAACCATGTTTTAGATTTTACTACCCTAATATGCAAGAGAAAAAAGTTACAGGTTGTTCCTAAATAGATGGCGAATTTGGATTCGAATTTGTATAGGAAACTTTTTATTTCAACTAATCGGCCATCGGTTTTCTCTCCAGTGATAAATAAATAATTCCTTATGAACTATATGCAAAAACTTACCATGTTTTACATTCTTTTTTTCAATGATAGATATCATTAATTACATCTGCCAAATTCCTCTTTATTCAGTAGCATGTAATTAATGATATCTATCATTAAAAAAAAAGAATGTAGAACATGGTAAGTTTTTGCATATGGTTCATAAGGAATTATTTATTTATCACTGGAGAGAAAACCGATGGCCGATTAGTTGAAATAAAGAGGTTTCCGATTCAAATTCGAATCCAAATTCGCCATCTATTTAGGAACAACCTGTAACTTTTTTCTCTTGCATATTAGGGTAGTAAAATCTAAAACATGGTTTAAGTAACAGTTCCTGAAAATTTCATCTTTTTGGCGTGAAGGGAAAAGAAATAGCTGAAAATTCAAGACGAAAAACAGTTTTTTGTGAATAACTCAGAAAATATCCATTTTAGGGCAAGGGTGTGATGCATACACTCACATTATTTTTTTAACGTAGATTCGATATCTGCCATAAAAAAATGGGGTTCTAATTTGAAAAAAATGATTTTTTACGATTTTGTCATCCCTAACTTTGAAAGCGATTTTTTCACCCCCTGTATCATGAATCGCGATTTCGATTTTCAAAGTGGATACATCAATCTTACATCTTGAAAAATCCCAAAAATGAAAATTTTCCATCCAAAAACCTCGAAGTTATTCTTGTTTCAGCGGAGCTCTATTTTCGATTTTTTTTTCGAATTTTTCCGCTCAGAGAGAATTTTCCAACCAAAAGTAAAAAATGTTAGATCAAAATAACTTGAAATTTTCTAAGGAATCTATTTCTGCAATAAAAAAATGGTGTTCTAATTTGAAAAACGGAAGTTGACGTCATTTCCGGAAAAACCGGAGGTGCTCATGCCTTGAAAATATTTTAGATTTCATCAGCATCTTGAAATATTTATAAGTGCTGAATTTCATGAAAATACGTTTAGTAGTTTCCCGTATAAATATGGGTGAGGTTCCTCGTGAAAGACCCAGTATAGTCCGTTCAAATTTAAGAAGGAGCTTTGTAAACAAACAGAATCTTCTGGTTTGCGCACAATAAAGCTCCTATTCGTCAAACAGTCATAACCACGCTCCCTTTTAACGCCCTAAGAGACTGCCAGGATCGTACTCGGAACGGACTGTGTATGGTACTAGATAGAAATGATTCAATAATTTGAGCCAGCAATTCCCACAATAGAACTCTTTTCCTGAGAAACTCTAGTGCAAAATTTCTGTTATGATTTGCATTTGTCATAAACATTTTATATCCGACGTACCCTATTTTTTTATTTTGTTTTGTTTTTATATTATTATCTACTAAATAATTTTTTTTTCGGATGCTTGAGATTGCGGCAAGGTAATTCCAGGAAACACCAGAGTTTTAGAGATTTGGGTCGGAATCTTGCAAGATTCCGACAAAGTAATTCCGGGAAACACCTGATTTGAGTCCTTTTCCCTAATGGGTGAAAGCCATCTTGATTTGCATAAATATCGAAGTTTTCAATTGACAAGACTCGTAAAAAATCTCTGTTCAAATTTATAATGCTCATTTACTTTTAATATCCGAAATATATTTAGTTTTGATCCAAAATTTTATATTATTTTGTACGAAACTCTTTGTCGGCTGCTCCAGATTCCAACAAGGTAATTCCGGGAAACACCAGATTTGGGTCCTTTCCCTTAATGGGTTAAAGCCATCTTGATTTGCATAAATAACGAAGTTTTCAATTGACAAGACTAGTTAAAATACCTAGAGCTACTGTGAAGGTCTAGCTGTTCCAAGTGTTTATAGATTTTGTTGTGAAAAGTGTATTGTGTTGGAAAATCTTTCGACAAAGTGTATGTAGTGTTTATAGGACAATGTCGAATTCGGAAACGGATACTGCATCTGAGGGTGATATGTGGGGACCGCCACGAAAAAGGTCCAAAAGGTAGCCGTCTCTGCTGAAGAGAAAGAGATAATTTTGAACATTTTTCGAAAAGAATTGAAAGAACATCCTGATTTATCGAAAAGAGACTTAGTAGGAATTGTTTCAAAATCCTCAGTGATGAGTGATTCAGCTGTATTCAGAATTCTCAGAGAATATAAAAGAGAATAAAACATTGACGCCACCCAAGAGGAGAGCCCAGTCGTTAAAAATAATCGATTCGGTTGACGATTTCGATATGAACCTCATCAGAAGAATTGTTCACGGTTTTTTTGTTTCCGGAATGAAATCCCAACGATTTCTAAAGTACTAGAAATCGTGAATGACGACGACAGTTTGCCAAATTTCAAATGTACAACGTTCAATAAATTATTGAAAAAAATGGAATTCAAGTTCAAAAAACGTGGTCGTGATAGTCTACTGATAGGGATGAAATAATTGTGTGGAGAAGAGATTATTTGAAGAAAATCCGCTCATTAAGGGAACAAGACAGAAAAATTTATCAGCTGGATGAGACATGGATAAATAAACTGAACGATTGTGTGAAATCTCCTCGATTCGACTCTGGACCTACCGGTGCGCCAAACATGTTGTTATTGCTCCTTACAATTGAACAGAGTATAGTTCGGACGCACACAAGCCTCCGTATCAATGGGCATCAGAAAAATAATTTTCAGATTCAGACGGCCACATGAAGAATATTTCAGTAAAAAATGAAGCATCTAAAGTTGAAACGAGAATTTTAGATTTTGTCAAAGATGGATATAATTAAAAACATATGTGAATAAATTCTTCTGTCATCTCTTGATCAAGAAAATTTTAGTTCAATTTATGTTTTGTTACCTATTTGAATATTTTGTTTTATCTACTCCCATAGAATAATATATCCATTATTGAACTGATTTTGATCTGTAATAGTCTCTATAAACCAATAGTGTGAGGTAATAAAAACTGACGCCTGTAACTCACTCTAAATACAAATAGGAAAAATGTAGCTTACGAAATGAATAAAAAAAGTCGGGTCAATGGGGAACTCTATTTCAGACATCTAGGTAACGTTCTCGCCATCCATTTCTACATTTTCTTAGGTCTGAATATCCAAAAATTGCATTTGGAAAACGTGAATTTTGACGTTTTCAACGGAATTAGATATCGATTCGATTTTCGACCACAGAAATCGCTTTTGACAACTGTTGTCAATTTTGAAAATGCAGATTAATTCGAATTTGACTGAAGAAGTCGAAGATAAAGTATAGTGTCGAATTCGCAGTAATGGTCATAACACACTTGATGAATTACACCCCTCGCCTGACGGCTCGGGCTGCAAAATTCATCTGCGTGTGTTATGACTTACATTACCGCTCATTGAACAATATACATACTATAATCATTCACTCTTTCTCCATTTCGAACACCTGGCTCAATCTCTGTATATTTTGTATTTTCCACGAGCACAATTCTGTCATCGCTCGAACCAAATATTAGAGCATCGTCAAACAATCTGCCGCGTCTTCAAGTCCACGAAAACCGTCAATAAAATGTACTCTAAACGCGCTATCACTGCTCGTCATTCCTTAAAATAGCAACGGATCGAGGTGTTTAAACGCTGATATTATTCAATCATTCTCCTCGAACTGAAGCGAGCTTACGTCACTCCCATAAAAGTGAATTATGACCGCTTTTGAATTCGTTAAAAATGAATGAAATGTTTCATTGCGACATCGTACGTTCGGTGGAAACCAAACAAACTTGACCCGATCTGTTAGCCTCGAGGCCGGGCTCAAGGAAGACTTTGATAGTGATCGGAATTCTTTATCAGGGCTGGTCTTTTTTGGTGGGAAGATATGATGACGGTCGATAGAAAAAATTGATATTTACTAGGATTTATTGATATCTAGTTAGCCTAGACCAGTTCCGTGCATAAACAAAATATTTCGATACCATATCAACGAACAATAACTTATTAGAAGTGTCACTGTAGAGTTCGACGTCGAGAAAGTAAACTAGAGTTACGCAATAAATAAAAAAAAGATGTCCAACGTAATTGGAAAAATCGAAAAATTGAAGTATCGAGCCATCATCAAGTACCTGCATTTAAAAGGTTTAAGAGGTGAGCAGATTTACGAAGATATGCTTAATACCCTTGGTGATCAATGTCCTTCGTATGCGACCGTGAAAAATTGGACTGCAAGCTTCAAAAGAGGAAGAGAATTTTCCATTGAATATGATGACCGATCGGGAATGCCAGTTTCTGTGACAGTCCCAGAAAATATCGATGCAGTTCATGACATGATTTTATCAGACCGTCGAATTGGGCTAAAACGGATATATGAAGCACTGAAGATTTCATACAAACGCGTTCATCTTATAATTCACGACAATTTGGACATGAGAAAAATTTCTGCAAAATGGATCTCCAAATGTTTGAATGTTGACCAGAAGCGTGCAAGAGTAGAAGCATCGCGTTCGATCTGTGCTCGATTTGAAAACGATGTAGACTTCTTAAACCGAATTATAACTATGGATGAGACTTAGCTACATTTCTACGATCCAGAAACACAGCAACAATCGATGGAATGGCGACACTCTGCGTCTCCAAGTCCTAAGAAGTTTCGTGTCCAAAAATCTGCTAGAAAAGTTCTTGCTTCAGTTATTTGGGATTGCCATGGAGTAATCATGATTGATTTCTTGGATGAGGGTAGAACAATAACTGGAGATTACTATTCGACATTACTGACCACTCTACAGGAAAAAATCAAAGAGAAAAGACGCAGAAAGCTATCCAAAGGTATTTTGTTTTTACAGGACAACGCCCCAGTACACAAATCTCATGTTGCCATGAAAACAATTAGTGATTTAGGGTTAGAATTACTAGGACACCCCCCTTATTCACCAGATTTGGCTCCGTCCGACTATCATCTCTTTCCTCAACTGAAAAAAAGTTTAAAAGGTCGTAAATTTTCTTCCAACGAGGAGGTAATAAAAGCTGTGGAGGACTGGTTTGCAGAACAAGAAGAAACATTTTTTTGAAAGGTCTAGAGACGTTGCAGGTTCGCTGTAATAAATGTATTCAATTGAGAGGAGAATACGTTGAGTCATATAATATTTTGACATTGAAATTTTGTATGGTTCTATAAATAGTAGGCTAAGAATTTTTCAAGATTTTGCATGTATGTACTTACAAAAGCTCATGCTCCATCCAAATACGAAGTTTCATATCGATCGAATTGGTAATTTTGAAATGATCCACATAATCAAAAAGACATACAGGGTGGCCTTTTGAAAACGAAACAGACGAGATTACAGACGAAATAAATTTTTTCGATAGAAATGCTCGGACAGGTCGATTTCTGTTACGGGGGGGACAACTTAAGATGTAGGTTATGGACGCATAGCGCTTCAACCCTTGCTACTACAACCCTCACCCCCAATTTTTGAATAGGGAAGATGGGGTGAGTGATACCTCATTTGAAAGGTATTTTTATGCTGATTTCAGCACAGTAATTTTTTTTTCATTTTATGCATTAGTTCTCGAAATATTCTTAACTAAGTATTTGAAAATGAAGTGGTGTTTTCATGGCACTTGTAGTGTTTTTTTGTGAAAAATCGACATCTTGATTAAAGATTTCTATGTTAGTGGATTGGAGGAAGGAAGCCACAGTCATGTTTGTTTTGAAGCTCAAAATGTCGATTTTTCACAAAAAAACACTACAAGTGCCATGAAAACACCACTTCATTTTCCAATACTTAGTTAAGAATATTTCGAGAACTAATGCATAAAATGAAAAAACAATAACTGTGCTGAAATCAGTATAAAAATACCTTTGAATTTAGGTATCACTCACCCCATCTTCCCCATTCAAAAATTGGGGGTGGGGGTTGTAGCAGCAAGGGTTGAAGCGCTATGCGTCCGTAACCTACATCTTAAGTTGTCCCCCTCGAAACAGAAATCGACCTGTCCGAGCATTTCTATCGAAAAAATTTATTTCGTCTGTAATCTCGTCTGTTTCGTTTTCAAATGGCCACCCTGTATATCCTGATCGAATCAAAGTTATAACATAAATTAACCACACAGATAATGAACTGCAATTTGCGGTACATTTGAAATTGAAATATCTCAATTGGTTCTATTCAATAGGTTTAAAATTGTCGATTCCCGCATTCAATTATTATTTCTGGTATGGCTTTTATTCTGAATAGCGATAAAAACAACCTGTCTCCTCATATATGGCGAATATGTGGGATATTATTTACCGAGTTACCTACGAATCCACCCACAGAGTCATTTGAATAAGACCTCGGTTGACTTAGAAAGGAGCACTGTTGAAATGCATCAGAACATTCTTTATTTAACACCAAATGTGCTAATAAAAAAATAATAATAATGAAATTGAATGGTGTCATCGAGCAACTTATTCGTGATGAGTAAGAAATACCCAGAAAATGGTATCACCAGAAAAGAAATACACTGCGCAAAAAAATTAACGCACATTATGGAAATCTCAAATTTATTCTACAACTGAAGGTGTTCTCAATGATAATTATTTTTATCAGAATTATGCATGCATATGTTATCCACTTTCAACGTTTTTCTTCAATACAGATGTTTTCTCCCAGCATGAATAAAAAAGATGATATTATTAGATTTTGAATGTATTGGCTGCATTCTAAAATCAGTTGTTCTCGATCAATTCTAGTGATCAATAGTTTTTCTTTCGTTTGATTTTCTACACTCGATCGCTATGCAACGCGAAACACGCAATTTGACCCAAGAGGAATGTGCCCAAGCGGTAGTTTTGCGAGAAGAAGGGTGGACATACACAAGAATTGCAGAAAGGTTTGGAGTTTCTCATACAAGTGTGTCCAGAATGTTGCAGTGATTCAGGGAGACAGGTATGAATGTCCGAAGACCAGGACAGGGGTAACAACTGCCATTCAAGAACGTTACTTGAGAGTTTCTTTATTGAGACTTGTTTGCAACCGCTCGCCTCCTTCAAAATCAGCTTGAACAAACTCATGAGGTGCAAATTAGCACTCAGACAATAAGAAATCGCCTCAGAGAATATGATATAAGGCCTCGTGTCGCGGCATGAGGCCCAGCTCTTACCCCAGCCCATCGAAGGGCGCGTTTGGATTTTGCGAGAGAGCATATCCATTGGGAAGGGGCCGATTGGGAAAGAGTTCTCTTCACAGATGAGTCTAGATTCTGCCTCTACCATTGTGATCGACGTTCCCTTGTACACAGACGTCCACATGAAAGATATGCTCAGTGCAATTTCCTGAATACTACTGGTTTCGGGGGAGGATCGATTATGGTATGGGGTGGAATATCTTTGACTGCTCGCACAGACCTAGTGGTCGTTGATAATGGAGCTATGAATGCTAATAAGTATATAAGGAACATTCTTGAAGAGCATGTAGTGCCATTTGCCCCATACATTGGTGAAAATTTCATTTTTATGGACGATAATGCCAGACCCTATCGTTCAGGAGTACCTTGAAGAGGTTGAAGTCTCTCGAATGGAATGGCCAGCAAGAAGTCCAGATCTCAATCCGATTGAGCAGGTTTGGGACAACCTCAATAGAAGGCTGAGAAGTTCAGAAAATCATCTAGCTACTCTTAATGACTTAGGAATCCAACTCGGAGAAATCTGGGAAGGATTAGATCAGAACATTTTAAGATCACTCATTTTGAGTATGAACCGTCGTTGCCGAGCTGTAATTAACGCAAGGGTTGGAAATACCAAGTATTAAATCACTTATCAGCATTTCAGTATTTTGAAAATTGTTCATTTCTCTTCTTTCACATAAGATTCGGTGAAATCCTGAATGTTTCTTCCATTTAATGTGTCTTGTTTCGTTCAAAACCTTCCCGAGAGAGCATAAAAAATAAGTTATAAAGTCAATGTAGAGTTAACTTTCATTAAAATTGAGATTTTCAGAATGTGCGTTAATTTTTTTGCGCAGTGTAGAATAGAAGAATTTTAAGGAAAGGCTACGCACATGTGACATCATATTTCATTGAAAACTAATATTGCTGCAGGTTTTAATTAACATAAAACCTTCAATTAGCGATTTTTCATTGAAAAACCAATCATGCCAAGTCTCAGACTGAATTTTGCAGATCCAGTATTGGATTAAATATTGAAATTAAAAAGAATATGAAACATTTTTCGAAATTTGTGGCTATATGTTTCGAATGCATCAAATTACATCGCATATTATCTCTTCCACATATGTCTCTTCATAAACAATGTAGAAAATAAATACACCTGTTTCGAATTTGTTTGTGAAAATATCTTTGTGAACGTTTGAGTGACTCCCAGTAACAATAAATTGCCTTCAACCTCAATTAAATAACATATATCCACAAATTTCATCAACGTACAAATGAAAACAATAAAATCCACGCAATATTCTGAACACATCCAAGCAACAAAGGAAACCACAACGAGAATATTTTCGAAAATTCTATAATCATTCATAGAAAATGAATAATAGACTCGAACATGACAAGTTTGTCAAACCTGGAAGCATCAAGATCATATTCAAGCTCAAAAAAGAAGAGAACAATGAACAAAAACGAAGAAAATCTACAAAACATGAATACGAAGAAACTCTAGATCAAGCTGACGACTTTCAGACAAAGCACCAAGAAAAATCGTACGAAATAGTGAATAAAAGATGTGTGACCCAAAAACCTTGCTGTTTATGTGAACGAAAAGGATATAATAATGAGCGTGTATTTTCCAAAGAAAAAATAGAGGAAAGAAAGAGAAAAAGGAAATATAGAAGAAGACTGGAAAAACTATCACGTGCATTACGAAAACAAGCAGAGGAGTATAGAACAGAAAAAACATCTTCGGCAGAATATCCTTCAAGAAATAAGATTGAGAAATGCGAAAATGACGACCTTTTGGAAGCCTTAATTGAAAATACAGGAGTGCCAGTTAAGGAATGCTCAGGTTTTACAGATACGGAAGTGATCAACTCATTTAACGAATCAGTTCATCTCTTGGAATTGGGAGGAAGAGTACTAAAAAGTAAATATCCTTGTAATTAAACATTGAATTTGGGCATTCCAGTTTGAAAGGGCATTCTTCTTCCTTTTCAGGCACTATCAACAGAGAAAGTAATGAACGGCACAAAGAAGAGAAAAACAAGAAAATATTTGAACATTATGTCCTTTTGGAAGCCTTAATTGAAAATACAGGAGTGCCAGTTAAGGAATGCTCAGGTTCTACAGATACGGAAGTGATCAACTCATTTAACGAATCAGTTCATCTCTTGGAATTGGGAGGAAGAGTACTCAAAAGTAAATATCCTTGTAAACATTGAATTTGGGCATTCCAGTTTGAAAGGGCATTCTTCTTCCTTTTCAGGCGCTATCAACAGAGAAAGTAATGAACGGCACAAAGAAGAGAAAAACAAGAAAATATTTGAACATTATGTCGAAATAATAGAAGTGCCAGTTGTAAGAATGAAAGATTCAACAAAACCGAAAGATAAAGAATCAAATAAACTCTTGAAGTTAGAAGAAAAAATTTTAAAAACAAATGGAGAAAGAAAATACCACACTTTCGAATTTGATGATCTATTGGAAACACTAGCTGAATGTACAGGAGTACCTGTAATAAAACCTACAGATTTATCAGAAGCCAAAGTGATAGGATCCATCAATGAGGCAGTGCAACTTTTAAAGTTAAGAAATATATTGTCCTTTTAATGTCTTATTCACTGTTATTATTTGAAAAGTTTGTTCTGTTCGTCCAAAATGTTGTTTACAAAAAATTTTTATTTCTGTATATCATTAATTTTATTTTCGATTCAATTCGTGTTTTGTAATTTGAAGTTTCTTTAAATAAAATATTTTACAACTACGTTCAGTTATTTTCAGAAGTTTTTATCTTCCCAATGGTTGATCTGGCATTTGCTCAAAACAATGTACAGGATGAGTCTTTGACTTTTACATATGTAGATTCTTGAGACCAAAATAAACCTTTTTTTCATTTTCAATTTAGAATTTGGCTTGGTTAAAAAGATATAGCCATTTGAAAAAAATGGGCCAGATACGTGCATGATACGATTCTCTGCGGAGACTGAAATTGAGTTCATACATTTAGAGAATACCCAAGTACTAACCTTATATGAATACGAATGTTAAAAGCAGGATATTTCTAAAGAAAAACTCTTAGTTTTGTCCTATACTATCTGCAATTAAAAAGGCATATTTCTCCCAGCAAAATAAGTTCCTTCATCGATTTTCCTGAAGATCAGTTTGTAAAGACTAATAACTTGTTCATATTTTCCTGAATATCCCAAAAATATCTTATGCGGAATGGTTTTTCACTCAGTTTATGATTAATCTTTTTTTTCATTTTCTATTCTTCCGAATTCGGCTCTGTTAAGATATAGCCATTAAAAAAAAATTGGTCCAAATACTTGCATGATACGATTCTCTGCGGAGGCTGAAATTGAGTTGATACAATTAGAGAATACTCAAATACTAACTTTATTTGAATACGAATGTTAAAAGCAGGATATTTCTAAAGAAAAACATTTAGTTTTGTCCTATATTATCTGCAATTAAAAAGGCATATTTCTCCCAGCAAAATGAGTTGCTTCATCGATTAAAGATCAGTTTGTAAACAGTAATAACTTGTTCATATTTTCCTCAATATCCCAAAATACCTTATAAAAAATTGTTTTTTATTCAGTTTATGATTAATCTTTTTTTTCCTATATCCTTTTTTCCAAATTCGTCTCTGTTTAAAAGATATAGCCATTTAAAAAAAATGGTCCACATACTTGCCTGAAACGATTCTCTGCGGTGACTGAAATTGAGTTGATACATTTAGAGAATACTCAAGTACCAAACTTATTTGAATACGAATGTTGAAAAAGCGATATTTCTCAACAAAAACACACAGTTTTGTCTGATACTATCTGCCATTAAAAAGCCATATTTCTCCCAGCCTAATAAGATCCTTCTTCGATTTTCCTGAAGATAAGTTTGTAGACACTAAACTTGTTCATATTTTCACCGATATCTCAAAAAAAAAAAAATTTCATAAAGAATGGTTTTTCACTCAATTTAAGATGAATCAACCTAACCTAACCCATTTAGTACACAAAAAATAATCTTCTATGAATACTACACGGAAAGAGTTGGCATCTGAACAAATAAATATGGTTGATGTTCTATATTTGCGGTCAATTGAATCTGGAGGATCAAAACTTAACTTCCGTCGATAAATGTGAAGGTTATACCCCAGAAAATGAATAAAGATGTCAAAATAGACTCACCAAAGTGACAATGTCGCCCGGACACCTGGTAGCAATCTCCTTCATCCTCCCATACAGCTCATCCACCAGGAACTGATACCTGGCGTTGAACTCGTCCAGCTCCGCTGCTATCTGGTCAGCTCCGCTAACGCCTCTGCTTTTCTGGTTCCTGAAGACGTCATTGGCGTCCAAGGAAGGCTGGTCCTCGAGAAGACACTCCCGGAACTTTTGCAGTCCCTTGCTCCATATCTAGTGTTAGGGTTAGAGGTTAGGGGTCAATTGTTAGTCCAGTAAGTGCCTTTGTAAGATTATAAAACGTGGAAGCTCGCTGGAGACCTCGAAACTTATGTGTAGAAACTTTCAGGTTTGGATAAATAGGTGTGGTTTCGTGTCTGTGCCAAAATTAGTGGACCTTGCCCAGAGATGAGGTTCTAAATGTGTGTTTTCCTACAGATAAGTTTCAGAGGTGCTGGGGGCAAGATAATTTGATCTTAACTTTGATTTATACTAGTCTGAAAGGAAGACAGCATCAAGATTCAAATTAGAATTGAAACAAAGGATAGGTAATAGAACAAAGGCACCGAAAGTTGGAGGAACATAAAAGGAAACCCAACCATAGTACCTCAAAGAAGAAGAAAAGCAGTAACAAAACAAAGAATCATTCGAAAAAACTTATTTAATGATGCCTCCAGAAAATAACCACTATTTATTCTTAAAAAGAAACTGCACAAAGTGGTTTCTTCTGAAAACAACCAAAGATATGTTGTTAAACCTTCAAATGATCCTCTGTGTATCCCAAAATACCACCACCAAGACTAGAAGAAATTAAAACAGCAAGAAAAGAAACAATCTAAATACTATACTACAAGACAAATCTACAGGGACAGCGAAGATAGACGAAATATCGAAGCGAGGAATAAGTACAGAGTTCATTCACGCACCAGTCGCACACTTCTAACCTAAACTTAACCTTAAAAATATTCTGAAAACGTTTATTGTGGTTTCAAAAATGTTATTTACCTTTCCTTCTCTGATATATCTACCACCGTTAACGTTAACTTGTTCGATTATAGGTGCTCTTTCTACTACACTGTTGAGTAAGTTCTGAAACAAGATTAATTGGTGATATATGTGGATTTGAAAACTGAACGAAATGAAAAAAATCGAATTTCATTTCAGTCAGTTCCATCGTGAAGTTAAAATGTTGGTTAATCTTTAATATCATTAGTTTCGTTGTATTCTAATGAATATTCTTTTGTATAGTACAAATCTCGTCAGTTGTTTCAGTGGAAGGATTGAAGAAGAAAGAACCAGTCGATTTTCATGTTGTGAACATAAACTTCATAAGTTTTTCATCACAATTTAATTTCCTCATTTCAAATTCAAACATCTTATACATGCGAATTATCGAAAAAATCACAATTTAAATTAATAACAAATCTGGTAGCTATCAATTTTTACGATAAACGATAGATGCATAGAAACCCTGGTGTAACGGCTCCTAACTAAAAATCCTGACCAAAACGGCACTCTAGAAATGAAAAGTAGGACCCTGAGCTCAGATTTTCGATCGACAAGAAAGTCTTAAACAAAATTGTGAGTGCCAACTCCAGGTTTCTATACATCTATGATAAACGCCATAGAACTTTAATTCTTTGATGAACGTGCTTTGAAACGCTGCTAACTTCACGTGAGTGAGTTCATATTTTGACAAGCCCCAATTTAAAATAATAACAAATCTGGTAGCTGTCAATTTTTACGAGATGGATAAACGATAGATTCATAGAAACCCTGGTGTAACGCCTCCTAACTAAAAATCGTGATCAAAAACGGCACTCTAGAAATGAAAAGTAGGACCCTGAGCTCAGATTTTCGATCGACAAGAAAGTCTTAAACAAAATTGTGAGTGCCAACTCCAGGTTTCTATACATCTATGATGAACGCCAGAGAACTTAAATTCTATGATAAACGTGCTTTGAAACGCTGCTAACTTCACGTCAGTGATTTCATATTTTGACAGGTACGAAAAACTTTTAAGAATGAAAGAAGTTTTGGAATATAGTCGACAGACAGTATGGGGACCATAAAGCGTTTGAGAATAAGTTTTTTGGATCCGCTTTTAACAGATTTCGCAAATTCCCGATCGTAGTCAAAAAATCATGAGTAAAATTTCAACATGACATTCCAAGTCCATTCATCATTTCAAATTCACCTTAATTCGCAAAATATGCACACATAGATAGGTGAGGATTGATAGTTTAGATGTTCTATTCAATATTATCTTATTTTTTGTTAGGATTGCAAAAATAAATCAAGATTCCCGAATTGTGTGACGTTTATCCATGTTCCGTCATATTTGAAGGATGATCATAGTCTTAAACAAACTCTAATAAGTGCCAACACCAGGTTTCTATACATCCATGATAAACGCCATAGAACTCAAATTCTATGATAAACGTGCTTTGACAGGTATGAAAAACTTTCAAGAATTAAACAAATTTTGGAATAAAATCGACAGTATGATCTAGGAGCATAGAATAACTGGAGGGAAGGCTTCATACGCTCGACAGATCATTTTGAACTGCCAATAACGGCGGAAGTTAGAGTTTCGTGTGACGCCCGATAGATAACGCTGAGATCCTTTATTCAGTAACATGTCAGATATTTTGTTCTATGGCGCTACAATTGCAAAGAATATAATGTGGCTGTCATTGTTATTGATACATTTATGCTTCTTTTTAATTGAAAATGGCCATAAATCATAACATAGACAATATTGATGACATAAAATCGCTTTATTCTAATCAACTTTTTATGCGCAATTTTATGGGAAGTCTGTGATCGGTAATAAATTTGTCAAAACAATATCCTTATCGGAAAAAGCGAACATTCAGGTAAGTATTATTATTATTATACGGGAAGACTGAGGTTTTATCTGTTCTCGTGTATTATACGCAGAATTGTATGGTACCCCGTTTACATTCCCTCTGCTAACACTTAGATTCGGAGCGGGAAACAGATTTTTCTTCCTATATTCAATCTGATCCTTGTAGCCATTTCTTTACACGTGCTATATGCATTATATTGTCGGATTTACGAAAAAAAGTATGTATTGCTTTCTTTCAAAAGAATATATATTATAATATAGTAATAAATGGGACCTAATAAGTAATAACAACGAATAACCATTAAAGATAATTTTATTAAGGATAGCCATGTTGTAGGAAGAAACGACGTTGTCGCCATCTCGTGACCTTGCGGCGAACTGATAAGTTCGGACGTTTTTGGCAGTTCATTTTCGTAGGGGAGCCTTCTCTCCAGTTATTCTATGCTCCTAGGTATGATGACCTTAAAGCGTTTGAAAATTAGTTTTTGGATCCCCTTTTAACGATATGGAACAGATTTTGCCAATTTTCGATCGTTCTCAGAGAATTTTGAGTGAAATTTCAACATGACATTCCAGGTCGGTTCATCATTTCAAATTTACCTAAATTCGGAAAATACGAAAATTTTGCGAGGTGAGGATTAATTGTTTAGTTTTTCCATTCAATTTTGTCGCATTTTTTGTTAGGATTGCAGAAATAAATTAAGATTCCCAAATTGTGTGACGTTTATCCATGTTCCGTAATAGTTGAAGGATGTTCATAGAACTTGTGGTAATGTAGAGTCTATGAAAATGACCGAAATACGCATCTATGGTGATCATAATGATTGTCAGTTTTGACAAACGTCCATAGATAAATTTTTTGAGGTTGGGTTTTTGCAGCTACGGTCAAACCTTGTTTTCCATGATTTTGACCGTTTGATCCACATAAATGAAGGCTATATTTTCGTGACGATGACTAATCCGTGATTAAATTCGATTCCTGCCGTGAACTTG
This sequence comes from Adalia decempunctata, assembly GCA_951802165.1. Lineage (NCBI taxonomy): Eukaryota > Metazoa > Arthropoda > Insecta > Coleoptera > Coccinellidae > Adalia > Adalia decempunctata. The sequence goes on from OX637705.1 coordinate 1,960,313, forward strand.
ATAATTCTCGAACAGAAGATCATGAAACTTGACATTTTCAGGTTAGATTCGGATCTGACATGCCCTCGTTTCCTTTTTTCCTCATAATTTCGAAACCACAGACTCAATCGGAATGAAATTTTGCATTTAGATAGAAAATGACGTATCCAAGCTGTATCCCGACCGTGTAACCGAAACCAAATGAAATTCAAGCGAATTATCGAGGAAAAAATTTGACAACTGTCAAAATTTCCGCTACAATTCTCCCACTGAAACAACGACGAGCGTAACCAAATTTCAACAGAACCACAGAGGAAACACCACCAACCAACCTTGGTGGACTCCAAATTGTCCTTGGCCCTCTCCTTCAGCGGCTGGAGGCTCTCGAGCCTTCCGTACTGCTCGTCCAGCCAAGAATCCTCCCCGGATTTAGCGGTCTTGTAATTTTTCAGCAGGTTATAAGCCTGTTCGCAGCCTCTCAAACGATCGGCCAGCTGACTGCACACGGTGCCCCACCTTCCGTTCAGCTTCTGCACCTCCTTGTCCAGCCGGTCGACGTCAGCGTGAGGTCCTCTCTGGTTGGGCCTGGATTTCTCAGTCAACCTCTTGGTGTTGTCGAAATCGTCGTTCAGTTGATCCATCGCGATCTGCTGTTGACCGACCGCAGATTGCAACTTTATAAGGTCATCATGGACGCCCTCGAGTCCTTTGGCGGTACTTGGCAACTCCTCGAAGAGAGCCAGTTTGGTCTCGAACTCCGAGATGACCTGGGTGGAGTCTTCCATGCCCACCAAGACGATTTCGATGCACTTCAAGCGTTCAATGTACAGATTGCTGGTGTTCCAGATGTACTTCCACTTGTCCAGGACCTTCTCCAGGTCTTTTTTGTGCTGGGGAGTCTTCAGAGTTATGCTACGGAATGTATCTTTGCACTGTTCTATCTCAGGCTCCACGTTTTGCAGCCTGGACTCGAATTCTTTGTGCTCCAACACCAGGTGCTGCAACGTGTCCAGGTCTCTTGGTAACGGCGACAACACCCTTTGGTTTATGATCCTCTCGAACTCGTCCAAAGAGATTTGAAGGGAAGCTATCTGGTTGTTGAAGACCCTGGTTTGGTTCTTGCTTTCCTCTGTGAAAAAAATCAAAATTGAGTTTTGTCTCTTCATTTTTGATGGAAGAAATACCTTCAGCTCTTGCTCTCTTCTCGAATTCATCGAACAACCTATTGACTTCGTCCATTTCCCTTCTCAATCTTCTCAGTTGAGGATCTGAAGGATCTCCTTCAGCCATCAACTTATCTGCGTCTTCATTCAAAGCTTTCCTGATGGCGTTTCTTTGTTCGGCTCCAATGGCGATGAACTGGAAGGAAATACATGTTTGGCGATCTTCATTGGGATGTTAAGGTTTGTATCACTTACCTGTGGTAGATCCCAGCCTTTAACCACCTTGATGGTGGCGAAGATCATGTTTTGTCTCATCCTCAACTGTTTCTTCTGCCACAACGATATAGACCTGTCGTACTGCCTCCTCAGTCTGTCAGCAGCATCCAAAGCTTCCTTATCTGGTGGTGGTATAACGAAGCAGACTCCAGGTACTTGACACTCCACCCCTTTGTCGTTGTGCACCCTCCATTTCAAACGACCAGAGTTGTCCAAAAGGGTGCACTCCTTATTCTTCTCAATCGCAAACTGGAAAAGTGAAAATTAAGTCAAAGTCTTCCAGAAGATCGAGATTTGAACCTACATTGTTTTGTTTGTAATTGCAGATGGCGGTGACAGTTAGTGGTCTTGTGACTGGTTGCCTTCTCTGCTTCAAAGGCACTATTTCTTGAGCCCTGGCCGTCAGAGCTTGCACTTGGTCGCCGAAGGTGTTCAATTCGTCTCTCAAAGCTTGCATGCCTTGGAGAAGACGTTCACCGACGTCCAAGCTGAAGTCTCCTTGGCTGAATTCGGAGTTCATGACTTCGTCTTTCCTAGAATTGAATATTTAAGTCATATCTTGTCTTGATGCTCTTGTTTCACTCACTCTTTCAGCCATTCTTCGGAAGTGGCTATATCCTGGAAGAACTGTTGATACTGCCTGGTGTTCTGCAGGTGGGTCTCTAGACAGTGTGTAAGCTGCAAGAGCCAAGCCCACTGAGCTTGCATCCCTGCCATGTAGGCTTCTATGGCCTTTGATCCTGGATGATTTTGGAGCACCAGAATTTCTCCTCTTTCTTGCACTGCACTGAGCTGTATCTCTCTCTTCTCGAACTCGCTCATCAGACGCTGCAAGGAAAAATGGGCATGGAAATCTCAAGACAAAGATGAAGAAGAACGAGATCAAACAGAAAGCACAATCTTCTACAGATAATGAAGCTGAAAACTAAAGATAGAGACAATTTTTACCTCATATCCAGATCCATACAAGTCCTTTTTGAGCAGAAATGAAAACACAACAATAAATGTACGAAAATGAAAGATGAGACAACAATATTTATACCAAACAAATAAAGGATATCTCACCTCGAAGTGCTTTTCGATGGAGTTGACGTTCATCTTGGTATCGCTCCAATCCCTGGTGATCTCCTCCTCTTCTTTCTCGTTCAACCACTGCAACTCCTTGGTGGCCGACTGGATGAAGTCCAGCAAGGTTTCGAGATCGTTCATCCTGCTGGTGGAAAAGGACAAGAGTTCGGCGTAAATCTTCTGCAGCTGCCCCAAGTGCTGGTTGTAGAGCGTCAGTTCCTCTCCCGAAAAGTAGGACCTTGCCTTCACGCAGGACTCTACTTTCGAATGGAACTGGTCAATTTGTCGGTGTTCCTTCTGGTGAAGGTCTCGTTCTGTTTGGACGGATGGAAGGTCGTTGCCATAGTCGGCCTTCTTTAGTTGTTTCTGGGTGAGAAGATGACGAATGAGAGTGGAAATTATGGAAGAGAACCAAAACTTACCAGTTTCTTCTTGCACCATTCGATGTGCTCTTGCAGGGTGACGAAATGCGGGTTGGTATCCACGTTCCTGGTCTCTTGCACCGTCCTGACATGCTTGGTAATCGTTCTTTCTTCCACAGGGAAACTGAGATTCGCCAACGGTTGCAGGATCTTATTATGCAACAATCTTCGTATGTTGACCCATTTTTCGTGCAATTTGTTGACGCGCTTGTCCAAGTCGCCAGCTTGGGCATAGCGTCCGTTCCTCAAAGTGTTGACGTCGGTCTTCAACGTCTGGATGTTCTGTTCCGTTATGGCAAGGTCTTGGTCAAGCTGGTCGGCTATCTTCTTGGCCTCCAAGGGGTGTAGTCGTTCGATTCTTCGAGATTCCACTTCGATGTTGTGCTCTATCGTGTCGAGGGCCGAGTCCGTCTGTTTTATCTCTCTGCCAAGGGAAAAACGGGAGTTTAGGTGGGGTTCCACAGGGGTCCGTCCGCGGCCCGATTTTTTGTAATGGAGGTAAAATAGACGGAAGAAAAGCATGTAAACGATTCTCTTACCTGTGCACTTTCTCAGCCAGCCTCTGGAGTTTCTCCAACCTCTTGATCTCCTCCATAATGTACCGGTCTCTATCCTGATAAGCAACCATCAGCTTCTGCCAGCTCCTATCGATGCTCTCTATCCTCAATTCAGGCTCCACATCGACCTCCCCGATGGCCTTGAAGTACTTCTCCAGGTCCCTGTACATCTGACTCAGATAGTTCTTGTCTCGCTGCCTGGGCGGTATTTCATCGGTTCTAAATCTGTTAGACTCGGTGGCCAGTTTCTTCAGTTCGATTAGGGTGCCAGGGAACGATCTGTCTTGCATCAGGCTGTATTTTTCCCTGATCCAGATGTGGAGAGAAGAGGCCAGTTCTCTGTACTCTTGCACCCTTTGTTGGGCTATGGAGTCGAAGAGAGGGTGGATGGCTGGGGGTTCTGGGAACACTTCGTGGAGGGACGAAATGTAGGTGATGAGTGACTTCTCATCGGGTTCATGAGTGTCAACATCTGAAAAGAAGAATGATATTTCTAGGAGGTTCTTCTAGAGACAAAACGATGTATCAAACTTGACGAAAGTGATCAAGAGATGACCAATGCTGCTTACAGCATGGTCAAGAGTATCGCAGTTATTCAATACACAATTGAATAATTATTCAACACTTGTCACTACGAAAATTGAAGAAAGGAATACCAAATAATGAGTCATGTTGTTTCTAAATGTTTGATTCATTGTTTTATAATCACAATGGGATTTGGTTCTTTTTAAAACAATCAAAGGCGGTTTAGGTGTTGATTTTCAATGCGCTAGAGCTTTCCAAGAGTGAAACATGTATGTCTCTATTTTTGCAGTAAAAAGTACCGGAAATTGACCAATAAAAATCTGCATATAGGGGGAATAAAATGCTGCACAAAGACAAAGTTTGATGGAATATAGAACTATTACTATAAGAGTTGTCAGCCTTATATTTTTTCTCGAAACTTTTGGAGCATTCCTCATAAGGTTGAAGAGAATAAGATGAAGTATCTGATGTACTTAGAGAGTAGTTTTTCCTTGGGTGCCTCAGATAAAACTAACAGTTATTGTTACAGTTGCCAGTTCTTAGATTCACGAAGGTGTAAATAAAATAGATTTACATACATTTTATATGCAAATGATGCCAACACAGTTCCAGCCCTTGCTTTGAATATTCCTTGCACGAGTTACATATTAAACAGTTGGAGAGATAACATCTGAAAGCTTACTGCTGCATAACGAAATGCAGGTTGGAACCCGCATCGATCTTTAAAGAATGCAAGCGTAACATAAGGAGTATTTTTATGTATACTCCATTCACTTTTATGATGTATCTCGGTTGGCCATGACATTTTGACATATTTCACCGTGTTCATTTCGAAAATGTTAGGTTATAGTCATTTTACTGTCAGATGAATAAGCAACGTTGTCCTTTCTACATGAAGGTTGTAGTTTGTTTACTTTGGGAAAATAATGAATTCGAGAAAAAATTATGTGGATTCAATAATTCCAAAGACCTGGCGAATGTTGAAGATACGTTTTTATCCGGAATACTGGAAATATCTCAAGTATATAAACATGGTTGGAATACTCCATATACACTGCGCAAAAAAATTAACGCACATTCTAAAAATCTCAATTTTAATGAAAGTTAACTCTACATTGACTTCATAACTTATTTTTCATGTTCTCTCGGGAAGGTTTTGAACCAAACAAGACACAATAAATGGAAGAAAAATTCAGGATTTCACCGAATCTTATGTGAAAGAAGAGAAATTAACAATTTTGAAAATACGGAAATGCTGATAAGTGATTTAATACTTGGTATTTCCACCCCTTGCGTTAATTACAGCTCGGCAACGACGGTTCATACTCAAAATGAGCGATCTTAAAATGTTCTGATATAATCCTTTCCAGATTTCTCCGAGTTGGATTCCTAAGTCATTAAGAGTAGCTGGATGATTTTCTGAACTTCTCAGCCCTCTATTGAGGTTGTCCCAAACCTGCTCAATCGGATTGAGATCTGGACTTCTTGCTGGCCATTCCATTCGAGAGACTTCAACCTCTTCAAGGTACTCCTGAACGATGCGCGCACGATGGGCATTATCGCCCATAAAAAAAATGAAATTTTCACCAATGTATGGGGCAAATGGCACAACATGCTCTTCAAGAATGTTCCTTATATACTTATCAGCATTCATAGCTCCATTATCAACGACCACTAGGTCTGTGCGAGCAGTCAAAGATATTCCACCCCATACCATAATCGATCCTCCCCCGAAACCAGTAGTATTCAGGAAATTGAACTGAGCATATCTTTCATGTGGACGTCTGTATACAAGGGAACGTCGATCACAATGGTAGAGGCAGAATCTAGACTCATCTGTGAAGAGAACTCTTTTCCAATCGGCCTTTTCCCAATGGATATGCTCTCTCGCAAAATCCAAACGCGCCCTTCGATGGGCTGGGGTAAGAGCTGGGCCTCTTGCCGCGACACGAGGCCTTAAATCATATTCTCTGAGGCGATTTCTTATTGTCTGAGTGCTAATTAATTAATAATAATAATTAATACATTCAAAATCTGATAATATCATCTTTTAATATTCGTCCTGGGAGAAAACATCTGTATTGAAGAAAAACGGTGAAAGTGGATAACATATGCATGCATAATTCTGATAAAAATAATCATCATTGAGAACAACTTTAATTGTAGAATAAATTTGAGATTTCCACAATGTGCGTTAATTTTTTTGCGCAGTGTATAAAAATGTAGCAGTACTACGAAACTTGTGTCACAGTTAAACCTTAAAAGAACTAACTCCATTTACAAAGTTGAGAAAGAAATTAGCAGTGGCAACGTCTCTGAGAATTATTTGACGAGTACCAATCTGCGTCAGTTTTAAGTAAAAAAACTTGATGAATCTAAATCTTGACCAACCGAGATACTTTATAAAAGTGAATGGAGTATACAAGAAATACCTCAGCAAATATACTGGTCATAAAAAGTGTAGCCTAATTTGATCGTTTAAATTTTTTTTTTTGATCTTGTAGTTCGATATGAAATAGTGTTATTTATTTCACTTTCTTTCTTATTTTTGTTTCTTTGAATTCTTCTGAGTGGAATGAGATTCATGCAGGGTGTGTAACTTTTTCCGGAATTTCAGAAAATTGAATTGTCTGCATGCCGTTAAATCTTTCCAAAGTTATTTTTGCATTTTTTCATTGATTTACATCAAATTACCAAATATTTCATAAACAACACAATAACAACAATACTCATCACAATATTCGGTCAAGTAAGATACGGTACTTTTTGTGTCGAGTGTCTTATGCCATTTCCAAACTCATATATAGACAAAAAGCATAAGCTCAACGTGAAATTTATAGTCGGTAAAAAAAATTCTCGAACCTTATAATTGTTGAAGCAAATAGTTTTTGTTTTGATTCGGTGAACCCAATCAACTATATATTCAGCCGGATGATCTCATGGGTAATATCTGGTTAAAAACCGGTCCAAATACCTATCGTAAAAACATTTTTTTTGTTATATTTTGGGAGGAGGGTACCCTTGATGAGATATGTGTAGCTACAATTAGATTTGAATGGAACAGATATTGTTCAGGGTTATTGAAGATTATACAGGATATCCTTAGTTAAATACGACATTTTTTGTGACTAGGAATGAAACAGATTTGTCTAATTTTTGCTTATTGACGTAAATGAAAAATTCGAAAGATTTTCACAGCCTGGAGAAGAATTGATGTCTTCAGTTAACAAAGACCCGCAGACCAATTTTCCGAAATGCTTGTAACTCTTGAACGAATAACATACACTGCGCAAAAAAATTAACGTACAATATGGAAATCTCAAATTTATTCTACAACTGAAGGTGTTCTCAATGATAATTATTTTTATCAGAATTATGCATGCATATGTTATCCACTCTCAATGTTTTTCTTCAATACAGATGTTTTCTCCCAGCAGGAATAAAAAAAAATGATATTATCAGATTTTGAATGTATTGGCTCCATCCTAAAATCAGTTGTTCTCGATCAATTCTGGTGATCAATAGTTTTTCTTTCGTTTGATTTTCTACACTCGATCGCTATGCAACGCGAAACACGCAATTTGACCCAAGAGGAATGTGCCCAAGCGGTAGTTTTGCGAGAAGAAGGGTGGACATACACAAGAATTGCAGAGAGGTTTGGAGTTTCCCATACAAGTGTGTCCAGAATGTTGCAGCGATTCAGGGAGACAGGTATGAATGTCCGAAGACCAGGACAGGGTAGACCACGGGTAACAACTGCCATTCAAGAACGTTACTTGAGAGCTTCTTCGTTGAGACAACGGTTTGTAACCGCTCGCCATGATAAAGGATACAAACCTATTCTCGTGAGGAACCACTGACGAAAGAGTGATACAATAGACCCAAGCTGGTCGCAGTGTCACAGGGAGGCCAAGCGCTAACCCGGTCTCTTGTTTGTCAGTTTATAAATCAATCAATCAATCAACCGCTCGCCTCCTTCAAAATCAGCTTGAGCAAACTCATGAGGTGCAAATTAGCACTCAGACAATAAGAAATCGCCTCAGAGAATATTATTTAAGGCCTCGTGTCGCGGCAAGAGGCCCAGCTCTTACCCCAGGCCATCGAAGGGCGCGTTTGGATTTTGCGAGAGAGCATATCCATTGGGAAGAGGCCGATTGGGAAAGAGTTCTCTTCACAGATGAGTCTAGATTCTGCCTCTACCATTGTGATCGACGTTCCCTTGTATACAGTAGTCCACATGAAAGATATGCTCAGTGCAATTCCCTGAATACTATACTGGTTTCGGGGGAGTATCGATTATGGTATGGGGTGGAATATCTTTGACTGCTCGCACAGACCTAGTGGTCGTTGATAATGGAGCTATGAATGCTGATAAGTATATGAGGAACATTCTTGAAGAGCATGTAGTGCCATTTGCCCCATACATTGGTGAAAATTTCATTTTTATGGACGATAATGCCAGACCCCATCGTGCGCGCATCATGCAGGAGTACCTTGAAGAGGTTGAAGTCTCTCGAATGGAATGGCCAGCAAGAAGTCCAGATCTCAATCCGATTGAGCAGGTTTGGGACAACCTCAATAGAAGGCTGAGAAGTTTAGAAAATCATCCAGCTACTCTTAATGACTTAGGAATCCAACTCGGAGAAATCTGGGAAGGATTAGATCAGAACATTTTAAGATCACTCATTTTGACTATGAACCGTCGTTGCCGAGCTGTAATTAACGCAAGGGGTAGAAATACCAAGTATTAAATCACTTATCAGCATTTCAGTATTTTGAAAATTGTTCATTTCTCTTTTCTCACATAAGATTCGGTGAAATCCTGAATTTTTCTTCCATTTAATGTGTCTTGTTTCGTTCAAAACCTTCCCGAGAGAACATAAAGAATAAGTTATAAAGTCAATGTAGAGTTAACTTTCATTAAAATTGAGATTTTCAGAATGTGAGTTAATTTTTTTGCGCAGTGTATTCATCGACGAAAAATTTCCAAAATTGATTATTTCAAACATGAGTATCACGTCGTTAAGTTAGGACCAACTAAATAAATGTGAGAAGGTCTAGCCGAGATTTAATTTCCGAAGTACACCACTGGTGTCACCACCACAGCAGGACAATGGCAAACTGGTTTCTGGCTTGTTAGCCTTCATCAGTGCCACATAACCCTTACTGCGGTAGCAACCAACTGAAAAGTAGATCTCTGCTAGTCCATTTCTCAAATTAATCATTTCTTTGCTTACCTTCTGGGTCCAGCAACCTGGTGACTCCGTACTCTTTCTCGACGACGTAGAAGGCCGTTTCCATGCGTTCCCTGGCCCTCTGCTTGCTCACCGTCCTCCAGTCGATGAGGTCCGGTCTGTTCCTGTGCACGATGGCGCTGAAGGCCAGTCCGTCCCTCCAGGACTTGGAAAAGTCGGAAATGTGGACGCCTGGATATTTGTGGACGGTGCGTTTCGCCCACCTGAGGAGGTAGTCTTTGGCCGAAACGTTGGGCTCTTGACCCACCACTATGTCGGATATCTGCAAGGAAAAAGGATTTTGATTGGTATTTTTTCTTCACGAGGATATTATTGTTCACGCCAAGTGAACGGTTCAGTTAACTTTTCTGAATTTTTCATTTTTATTCCCTTCGATATTAATTCAATTTCTCCGATACCAGGGAGATCCCATATGTGTAGGTGCGTCAGTTGTGAAACAAACGCATATGTCGTAATTTTGTTTAAATTTAATTTTTCATTCAGTTCAGTTCATTGATTGCCTTAATCGTGAATATATCTGCTACCGCTAATTTAAATTTCTTCTGTTTCCTTTCGTGAATTTAGAAAAGTTCAGTTTTTCTTGTGTTTCACAATTCTAGTGATTTCGATTCATTCGAATTACATTCATTTAAGAACATTCGTCTGTGCGAATTTAGTTCGAAAAAGACTGTTACCAGTGGCGTGGTTATTATTCTGCCACAAGGATAAGTGTTCCTACTTTGACATTTTTAGCAACGGATTTTAACGTCATCAGCTTCATTCCATGTTCGTTTGTCGAGCTCGATCCCTCTGTTCATGGAATTAGGAGTAACCGACGAAATCTGGTTGGCCGTTTTGCTGAAATAGGTAAGACCTAGCAATTGTTAATTTGGGTGCATTTATCCTTTCATTTGTGTTGGGTTTCAATAAAACTTCATAATTATATACAGTCCATTAGCTCTCTTATTTTTTCGTTCAGAAATTTGGTAAATTTCTCATTCAGTAAAATTGAACCGCACTTCAGTTGGTTAACTGAAACTTTACCCAACAATTATGGTGTTAACGGTATGATGAAATAGTTGAAGATATCATACTTAGAGGTGTATGATGCCTGCAGGCACTTGAGTATTAGATGCAAGGAGTAGTATGCATAATATATTGCTTATTACATTCCAGTCAATAAAAGGAAGCAGTCGCTGTTCAGAACCAAGTAATTGTGCAAAACTGCAATATTTTCATTTATAATTCTCCATCGTTAAAGATTCAATTCGATGACAAAATCATAATCAGCAACAAAAGTTCTCGAGATTACTACATACTGTCTTCTATTATATTTACTGTTTTATAAAGGTCTTGCTATACGAGGATATATTGAAAAATTCTTAGCCTACTATAGAACCAAACAAAATTTCAATGTCAAAATGTTTTATTACTCAACATATTCTCCTCTTAATTAAATATATTTATTACAGCGAACCTGCAACGTCTCCAGATCTTTCACAAAAAAATGTTTCTTCTTTTTCTACAAACCAGTCCTCCACAGCTTTTATAACCTCCTCGTTGGAAGACAATTTACTACCTTTTAAATTTTTTTTCAGTTGAGGAAAGAGATGATAGACGGACGGAGCTAAATCTGGTGAATGAGGGGGGTGTTCTAGTAATTCTAACCCTAAATCACGAAATTTTTGCATGACAACATGAGATTTGTGTACTGGGGCGTTGTCCTGTAAAAACAAAACACCTTTGGATAGCTTTCTGCGTCTTTTCTCTTTAATTTTTTCACGGAGAGTGGTCAGTAATGTCGTATAGTAATCTCCAGTTATTATTCTACCCTTATCCAAAACATCAATCATGATTACTCCATGGCAATCCCAAAAAACTGAAGCAAGAACTTTTCCACCAGACTTTTGGACACGAAACTTCTTAGGTCTTGGAGAACCAGAGTGTCGCCATTCCATCGATTGTTGCTTTGTTTCTGGATCGTAAAAATGTACCCAAGTCTCATCCATATAACAATTCGGTTTAAGAAGTCATCGTTTCAAATCGAGCACAGATCGAACGCGATGCTTCTACCCTTGCACGCTTTTGGTCAACATTCAAACATTTGGGGATCCATTCTGCAGAAATTTTTCTCATGTCCAAATTGACGTGAACTATATGATGAACGCGTTCGTATGAAATCTTCGGTGCTTCAGATATCCGTTTTAGCCCAATTCGACGGTCTGATAAAATCATGTCATGAACTGCATCGATATTTTCGGGGACTGACACAGAAACTGGCCTTCCCGATCGGTCATCATCTTCAATGGAAAATTTACCTCTTTTGAAGCTTGCAGTCCAATTTTTCACGGTCGCATACGAAGGACATTGATTACCAAGGGAATTAAGCATATCTTCGTAAATCTGCTTACCTCTTAACCCTTTTAAATACAGGTACTTGATAATGGCTCGTCTTAGAACAGGTCATGGACGTTGTAATAGCATGCTCTTCAAATGGAATGCTATTGATAGCCCGAGATGTGAGTGTGGGCATGAAGAGCAAACTATTGACCATTTGGTCAATAATTGTCCAATATATAAATTTCCAGATGGTTTCAACTCTATTCATTCAGTATCTGATTCATTTTTGAGATGGGTTGGTACCTTCAAAACAATTTGAATATATTAGTGGATTTTGCTTTTCCTTTTTTCTCCCTTTGGTTTTTGTTTCAGATTATTTAAAAATGCTTTGTCAACCCCTTTGAAGAAATGAAGAAGCATTTACATTCGAAGAAGATGCCCTCCAACATGAATATTTGTACACAAATCCAATATCCATACACTTATACGGGGAGACAGAGTTTTTGCTGAGGTTTTTATCTGTGCTCTTGCATCATACGCAGAACTGTATGGTGCCCCGTTTCACATTCCTCTGCTAATACTGAGATTAGGAGCGGGGAATGGATCAATATGTTTGTTTGAATGATCTGTTCCTTGTTGCCTTTTGGAGACACATGCCATATTTGGAATCAAATCTGTACAGCTCCATTTCATAAGAATATATATATATATGGCTCGATACTCCAATTTTTCGATTTTTACGTGGAAATCTTTTTTTTCTAATAAGTTATTGTTCGTTTATATGATATCGCAATATTTTGTTTATGCATGGAACTGGTCTAGGCTAACTCCTCGTAAAAGGTTCCCCATTTTAGTTTATTAATCAATTTCCTAAGAGATAACTGAATGAGTTGTTCTCTGTGGGAATATCTTCTACAGTCTTCAGGATTTAAGCTTAGATCAAAGAAAAAGGAGACAGTATCTCATTCAAAAATTCGATAATGGGCGAATTTAGTCAGTATTCAATGATAGGAACGAAGATAGCATAAAGGATAGCGATATTATTAGATGAGGCCGTGGCAACATTGCAGAATCTAATTTTGAAAGGTCCAGTGGCGTGGTTTTATCGGTATTGAAAAATGGAAATAAAATTACCAGTGAATTAACTCTTCTTGGCGAATTCATACAATGTTCCAAACATTGAAATAGATTCTGAGCTAGGTGAACAGAGGCAGCTAAATTCAAATGTTCTTCCCATCAATATCAGAAGGAAATCTGAAAAGTGAAATTCCAAAAATCGAAGAATCTACGCCATTGTTACTTAGAAATGATAAGAATAGAATATTCCTGTGTTAACTCAAATCAGGATTCAAATAGTACAATTTACCACAAACAAGACACATACGAACCATTTTTCAACGTATTTTGCTAATAATATTCAGAAATAAACCCAAATTTTACTTTTACTACGCGATATCCTGATGACAACACTGTTCATAACGTCATTAGCTACACGAAATTCAAATAGCGAAACGAAATTAATGATTGAACTGGCCACAGATTCAGAGATCGGTCCTGCCATATTATAACGTCATGGATGGGCCATTATCTTAGGCATTTTTCGTCCCCGGACTTTTTACAAGTGCGCAATTTTTGTCCCCGGACTTTTTCCAAGCGCACAATTTTTGTCCCCGGAGTTCTTGCAAGCCCGAAATTTTTGTCCCCGGAGTTTTTCCAAGGGCACAATTTTTGACCCCGGACTTTTTCCAAGCGCGCAATTTTTGTCCCCGGAGTTTTTGCAAGCTCGAAATTTTTTTCCCCGGAGTTTTTCCACGCGCGTAATTTTTGTCCCTGGAGTTTTTGCAAGCCCGAAATTTGTTGTTTCCAAGCGCGCATTTTTTGCCCCGGACTTTTTCAAAGAGCGCTATTTTTGTCCCCGGGCTTTTTCCAAGCGCGCATTTTTTGTCCCGGACTTTTTCAAAGAGTGCAATTTTTGTCCCCGGGCTTTTTCCAAGCGCGCATTTTTTGTCCTCGGACCTTTTCAAGCGCGCAATTTTGTCCCCGTTGTTTTTCCAAGCACGAAATTTGTCCCCGGAGTTTTTCCTGACTCTGGGACAAAAGCCTTTAGACGCATCATTTTCGAGATTTCACGATATTCAATCTGAAAATTAACATACTTCCCGACCACATAGAAAGACGAGAGATACCTCAAAAGAAGGGTCCATTTTTCTACTTTTTTTTGCCATATCGTTTTTTCTCTGTCGTGGCGTGTTGATTTCGGAAAGATACGACATGAATTTGGAAGACTATTTCAGTCATTTCAAAAACTGACCAATCACAGTCCGAAGACAGCTCGTATTATTGCGATAATACCAACTGTCTCTGAATTATGATCGGTCTGACAACTTCGATATTTTCAACGATTGAACTACAGAATAATCTGTGATTGAACTATGGAAACGAACGGTTTGAAAACTGATAAATACACTGCGCAAAAAAATTAACGCACATTATGGAAATCCCAAATATATTCTACAACTGAAGGTGTTCTCAATGATAATTATTTTTATCACAATTATGCATGCATATGTTATCCACTTTCAACGTTTTTCTTCAATACAGATGTTTTTGCCCAGCAGGAATAAAAAAAGATGATATTTCAGATTTTTAATGTATTGGCTCCATTCAAAAATCAGTTGTTCTCGATCAATTCTAGTGATCAATAGTTTTTCTTTCGTTTGATTTTCTACACTCGATCGCTATGCAACGCGAAACACGCAATTTGACCTAAGAGGAATGTGCCCAAGCGGTAGTTTTGCGAGAAGAAGGATGGACATACACAAGAATTGCAGAAAGGTTTGGAGTTTCCCATACAAGTGTGTCCAGAATGTTGCAGCGATTCAGGGAGACAGGTATGAATGTCCGAAGACCAGGACAGGGTAACAACTGCCATTCAAGAACGTTACTTGAGAGTTTCTTCGTTGAGACAACGTTTTGCAACCGCTCGCCTCCTTCACAATCAGCTTGAGCAAACTCATGAGGAGCAAATTAGCACTCAGACAATATGATTTAAGACCTCGTGTCGCGGCAAGAGGCCCAGCTATTACCCCAGCCCATCGAAGGGCGCGTTTGGATTTTGCGAGAGAGCATATCCATTGGACAGAGGCCGATTGGGAAAGAATTCTCTTCACAGATGAGTCTAGATTCTGCCTCTACCATTGTGATCGACGTTCCCTTGTATACAGACGTCCACATGAAAGATTTGCTCAGTGCAATTTCCTGAATACTACTGGTTTCGGGGGAGGATCGATTATGGTATGGGGTGGAATATCTTTGACTGCTCGCACAGACCTAGTGGTCGTTGATAATGGAGCTATGAATGCTGATAAGTATATAAGGAACATTCTTGAAGAGCATGTAGTGCCATTTGCCCCATACATTGGTGAAAATTTCATTTTTATGGACGATAATGCCAGACCCCATCGTGCGCGCATTGTTCAGGAGTACCTTGAAGAGGTTGAAGACTCTCTAATGGAATGGCCAGCAAGAAGTCCAGATCTCAATCCGATTGAGCAGGTTTGGGACAACCTCAATAGAAGGCTGAAAAGTTCAGAAAATCATCCAGCTACTCTTAATGACTTAGGAATTCAACTCGGAGAAATCTGGGAAGGATTAGATCAGAACATTTCAAGATCACTCATTTTGAGTATGAACCGTCGTTGCCGAGCTGTAATTAACGCAAGGGGTGGAAATACCAAGTATTAAATCACTTATCAGCATTTCCGTATTTTGAAAATTGTTCATTTCTCTTCTTTCACATAAAATTCGGTGAAATCCTGAATGTTTCTTCCATTTAATGTGTCTTGTTTCGTTCAAAACCTTCCCGAAAGAACATAAAAAATAAGTTATAAAGTCAATGTAGAGTTAACTTTCATTAAAATTGAGATTTTCAGAATGTGCGTTAATTTTTTTGCGCAGTGTATAAATTGTAGACGTCAACGTCGTTAACATGGGGTTTTCTTTGCTCTTCTCGAATATGGAGTTTCTGACCTTCTATTTTCTTCACGAAATAGTCTTATAAAATATCACACTAGATTGAATTTACCTCATAAGTCTATCTCTTATTTGAAAACTCAAACGAGTTGCTTTAAGGAAACACTACTCGTCCTACGGACTCGTGATGTTTCCAAGCAACTCATTATCGTTTGAAAATATATCGGAAATTCAATCTATTGTGATATTACTACTGAAAATTGCCACAATTTTCGATAATTCACAATTTCCCCATACTTTTTGATCATAATGTATAATAATTAATATAGATGTTTAAAATAGTGTCGACTGAAATTCCTGCTTGTGAAACTGTGGAAGCAAGTCGTGATTCAGTAATATTTTTTTTTATGGCGAGAATGTTCCATACTTCAACTCGATATTTTCGTGAGGTACTCTCACAAAGATGAATTGTACAGGGCGAATGGCTGGATCACGAAATCGAAACCGTTAATAGATTAAATCGAAAGAAACGACCGTCTGTGTTAAAGCAAATAGGATAAAGATCATGTCTATGATTCCCCTGGCAATCTCTGATCTGTTGACGTCAATTCAGAACCTACCAAGGTGTCTGTCTTTCAAAGATCATAGGTGAGAGTCGTAAAAGCAGATCGAATAGTCATTTCGTGGGACCACCAACCACTAGAGGAAGAATCTCAACAGTTTTCTGTTTGATGGCACAGACGTGACTACGAATATAACCTGACAGTCTTCGCAACCAATTTTACACCTTTACTTATCGATTTTCCCAGCAACGACTTATTCGGAGAATACCAAGAAGCTCCACTTGCTTTTCTGCGTTTGTGTTTCAGAAATATCCGATTACATAACCCCAATCCGATTAAAGAAAACTGTAGGACTTCTTGCACTTGTTGCAATGGGCGTGTAACTGTAAAGACCAGGTGATTCGATCCGGTGAATCGAGATAAGCAAGTAGACTCATTGTCGATAATTGGGCGAGGCAATCTTGAAAGTGGATGCCGATTATTAATGAATCGAATTTCTCACGGCAATCATTGATCAGTATTAACGAGACAATGAAGATGATCGGTGAAAAATCGATAGGAAACAATCTGAAATGTCGGTCTTCTGAAAGTTACTCTAATTTTGAGAAGAGTCTGATGGCTGGCATACATTTTTGGGAAAAAATACTAACAATTTTCTTTTGGAAGAAATTCAAATGTTGTTGAAAGCTAGTAAGGACTGAACGAGAATAAATTCGCTATCACAAAAACGCTTATATCTTTTGAACCACTGGAGCGATTTCGAAAATCAAACTCATTTTCGAATCATCTTCTAATTCTAATGAAAACTGTTTTTACAATAAAAAACCAAAACTATTTTTCACAAAATTCATGGATTTTTTCTGGAATTCTTCCCATCATGCTTCTTATGATGTTCTCAGTCACTTTCTGGGATGCTGTCTTCCACTTTTGCTTGAATTCCGATAATGTTTTCGTAGATTTCTTAGTCTTTTTCAATTCTCTTTTTACCAGGGCCCAATATCTTTCGATTGGCCTGAGTTCTGGGCAATTTGGTGGATTGGCCTCTTTGAGGACAAAAACCACCCCATTAGCTTCGTACCATTCCTTGGTGGCCTTGCTGTAGTGGCATGAAGTTTAATCTGACCAAAAGATTGTTGACACATCGTGCTCACGTAAAAATGGTAAAAGTCGCTTCTTCAAGCATTCCTCGATGTATATCTTCGAGTCAACAGAGCCTTGGCCAACGAAAAATTTGCTCCTTTTCCCACAAGTGCAAATTGCTTGCCAAACCAGGAGTTTTTTTAGGAAACTTTGCTTGTTTCTTCACGCGAAATTGTTCGTCAACATTTCCACGAGAATCTGCAGTATAAAATTCCTGACCAGGAAGTTGCGAGAAATCAGCCAAAACATAGGTTTCGTCGTCCATCACCCAACAGAAAAAATTTTTCAAGAAATCTTTTTTTAATTTCTTTGCTCATGATTTCGCTTCTTGATTCTTCACAGCGTTCCTGTTTGGCACTTTCTGCACTTTGTATGTTCTAAGCCCACAACTCGACTTGATTTTCTGAACGGTTGACACAACCCACTATTTGGGCCACTTTCCGTCCAGAAAGGTTAGGATTCTTCTAAAAAAGGCTGATGGCTTTCTTCACTTTTTTTGGGCTATGAAACCCCTTTTTCCTCCCGGTTCCTTCCTTGCGGTTAATTGTAAGATCTTCGTTGAAGCGCTTAACAACTCTTGATACCGTTTCCGGACGAACGCGAGCCTCTTTTGCGATTCTTTCGAAGCTCCATTTTTGATTATTTTGAAAAAGTTTCACTATAAATTCTCGTGTTTTCACTTCGCTTGACATTTCGCGACAGAGAATTGGAATATCCATGAAGTAAATGTTCCACATGTTTCTGACGTTCATAACATAACTATGATCAAATTGTGATTTTTTCTCAATTGGTTCAAAAGATATAGGCGTTTTTGTGATAGCGAATTTATTCTCGTTCAGTCCTTAAGACACCTTTATCAACTGTATTCGATAAATTAGCCAATTAGATTGATAGAAAAACACGTTGAGTAACCACCTGAAATTGTACAGATATATCTGATGGAATTGCCAGTAGGAAAAAGGAAGTTACGTATTTGCTCTTCCTGTATCACCCATTAGGTATCGCAGTATTAATATTCATGACCTTTATGGGATTATAAGAGTCAAATCTAACACACAGCACACTCGATCACAAACCAATCGAACCACAGTCGTAATAGCAAAGTTCAAACGCCAATTTCGTTCGAGCAACTTGCCATTTATGGTTCTATCGATGAAAGTAAAGGTTTCACCGTCTCTAGAAGTTGAACGAGTCGACAATAACGAGGATAAAGGCATGAAATGCCATGCAACTGGGGTATATGAAAAATTATGGGCCCATTGTTTGCCTCAATTAGGCACCGAGGCAATTGTTATCAAATTAGGGAAATCTTCTCGAGATTGCCAGGAAGAACTGATTACCATGGGAGAATTGTGCATTTACATAGGACGTTTTTGCACCATGAGGATCTAAACCGTTCAAATGAGGCTTCTACAACTAAACTGCGCCAAGAAAATGACGCACAATATGAAAGTCTTTTAAGGAAATTGAAATTGAACTTCGGCATTTTTTGGAGAACACCCTGCAGAATTTTTTCATCGAAATCACATTGGGAAATGTTCCACATGGATTCAATAACAGTTCCTCAAACTTTCATCCGTCTAACTTCGAAGGGCAACTAGCTAAAACCATCTTTCTGATCCACCTACATAGGGAATAAGTATTTGACTCGAATAACTCTGGAAGCATATGACCAGGTCAAATTGTACGGCAGGAAATGACTTCATCTCTCGAAAAATGGCAGCACACAGTCATTACCGGATAAGCCTTGACAAAAAGGACGAAGAATACTCTAAAAGTGAGCTTAATCGAGAACAATTCTGTGAATCGAAATGAGACACACGTAAATCGCTAAAAACAATGTGTCTACTTGAAAAATGGACTTCAGGGAAGAGCGCGCAAGAACAATGAAGATAGTTAAGCGAATTTTCAAATGGTGGCAATGCAACAGGTTCTGCAAATCAGGGTATGATGCAACAAGTGTATGGAACCAGCAATCATCCGGTCTTGTTCGAGAAGAAATTACCGCCTTAAACCGAAAGAAACTCGAAACAATGGGGACATAATTGAGGTGCAACTCCAAGGAATCACATATGTTTTCTTCTTAATGATCTAGAATTAACGTTTTTGATATTTGCGATATCGGCGAAGTTAATATGGGCTCTGTAATGAGGTTGACATCATCCAATAGAATATTCAAGCAAACAATGAACAGGTAATAGCAACAAATGGTAAATATTTGTGTTGTTAATGATGTTTGAGTGTCTGGATCATGAATATTTTTAACGAGCTTTGTACATATAGCGACTAGGAAAAAGTAACATATTCAGCAGGCTGTCCTGAAATTAATGCAACAAAACAGATTCTGGAGACGAAATGAGGAAACCCCTATTTTTGGTTTTTGCCAGGAGGCCTCCTCTATTTTGGCGATGATTAAGAAAAATTGAAGACCCAGTCAATTGAAAAACCTTTTTTCTCTTGCATATTTTTCATTAAACTGAACTGTGTCAATTCTAAGCATCTCTGCATACATATAAACACCCAAACTAGAAGTCAATCGACGAAGAGTAGGTAACATCTAAAAACTATTTACTAACGACGTACTTCAAATAAGAAATTCATACAATTTTTGATCGTGCAGTACTCTTCAGAAGACATTCTTCACATTACTAATGGCTCAATGATATAATCTGATACCAATGACATGATGTCATCGCTAAAGATATGAATTACTTGCATTCTCAATAACAGGAATCATATAAAGCATATGCTCTCTTGGAGACAGACAAGTACCTCAACTTTGTCCTGACATACCAGTACTAATAGCACTCATTAAGAGGTACTCGAGTAACTAACTGTTTGAAAATCACTGTGGTTTACAGAGTTATTGTCTTTTTTTGCGAGAAAAAACATCAATCTCGTTGCAACGAAGTTTCTCATAGACCAGTGAAATATCTGATAGATGAGCATAACGAATTGCTAAGTGGTCAGCAGAAAAGAAAGAGGACCATGAGAAATTTAGGGAAGGATGTACGTTGATGCAGTCAACAAATTGAGGTACTTTTGTCGTCGTATTAGGCTACCTGAAGAATTGATTGAAATGTATACAAACTGACAAAGAAACTACAACAAGAACACACAAAAGGAGCTGTTTGATTGTTTGAATTTTAATTTTTAACGCAGATAGTATACCAAAAAGTAAATGATTAAATTTGAAGAGAAAAATCATGAAGATTTTTTCATTTAAACATTACTTAAATATTGTAGTCGTTTTTTTAATTTCACAACAAACCAGTTGTTCGAGGAGATCCAAAGTCGATGTTTGGTTGTTGTTAAAATGCCGAGAGCACGTCTACGCTAAGTGAATTTGAAAGAGGTCGAATTATTGGTCTACGGGAGGAGGGGTTGTCATTTCGGGAAATCGCTAACCGTACGAACAGAAATCTAACTTCTGTTATGAGATGATGTCAAGCGTGGTTTGATAATGCCCAAAATCGAAGAAGAGTAGACACCGAACGTCGAAAGAGCACAAATGAAGTTCAAGATCAAGATGGCCATTAGAGACCGATTTGCGACAACTCAATCTTTGCCTGATGAGTGGTTAGGAGACCAAGGCCATCCTGTAACTGTCCGAACGGTTTTCCGCCGGTTAAAGTATTTTGGACTGCAGCATTATCGACCTCATCTTGTGTAACCTCCGACGGTTGAGCATCGTCGGTAACGATTACAGTGGTGCAGAGAATATCAACATTGGATTGTGGAATGGCATAATGTCGTCTTTTATGATGGATCTCGATTCTCTTTTGGAGCACATGATGGCCGAAGAAGGGTTAGATGACGTCGGGGAGAAAAACGTGAACCTCAGTTTGATGTTGAGCGTCAAGTACACCGGACAGTAGAAGTTATGGTATGGGTGCTATTACACATGCAAGTAGTACACCTTTAGTCTTTATTCGAGGTAACATGGCAGCGCTGCGTTACCTTCAAGAAAAAGTGGAGCCATAAGTTCTCCCTTACCTTAACCGGCTCGAGAATCCAATAATCCAGCAAGATAATGCTCGACCTCATGGTGTCAGAGTTATTTTAAACTTTTTTGAAGCGACTCATGTGAATCTCTTGCCATGGCCGCCCAGATCCTCCGATCTTTCGCCCATAGAGCATGTTTGGACATCTTGGGTAGAAGGCTTGGAAATTTACCCCAGCTCTCAAGGACTTTGACGGCTCTGAGACATGAAGTACAGGTAGCTTGGGACAGGATCCCTCAAGAAAAAATAGACCATCTTATTGCATCAATGCCAAGACGTGTTGGGGAGTGTATAGATAATCGCGGTGGGCAAACACATTTTGAACAAATTTATAAAAAATTGTAAACCCTTCGTTGATCTCTTCAAATTCTATCTATGTTTCACCCAAAAAAAAAAAATTAAAATGCAAACAGCTCCTTCTGGGTATTGCAGTTTCTTTGACAGTTAGTATATCTAGAAATGTCAAATTTTCTTCAAAACATAATCTATCGTTTTTGTTAAATTGTATTTGATTTAAGACAGAAAAAATTACTTTAAGATTTTTAGTTTCACTGTTTATTTTTTTGTCTGTTTATTGAAAGTTAGGTTAGACCACAGAGACTTGACGTAGTTCTCGATATATTTGTTCTTTTTATTGTTGATATCACACCTAAGTTTTCGTGGACTTTGACACATTTCATCTTTCTCTCTTCGTTTTGTAACGGTCAAGATGCAATAATATGGCCTTTTAATGTATTTCCTTTGATTGAAGTCAATTTTGTAATGGTGGGCTAATTGCTCTAGTTCTGTTCCTCTCTTCACCTTATATTGACTATTTTACTTTCTTAGTAATTTTGTTCCATTATTTCTACACTACGCAAAAAAACTAACGCACATTATGGAAATCTCAAATTTATTCTACAACTGAAGGTGTTCTCAATGATAATTATTTTTATCAGAATTATGCATGCATATGTTATCAATTTTCAACGTTTTTCTTCAATACAGATGTTTTCTCCCAGCAGGAATAAAAAAAGACGATATTATCAGATTTTGAATGTATTGGCTCCATTCTAAAATCAGTTGTTCTCGATCAATTCCAGTGATCAATAGTTTTTCTTTCGTTTGATTTTCTACACTCGATCGCTATGCAACGCGAAACACGCAATTTGACCCAAGAGGAATGTGCTCAAGCGGTAGTTCTGCGAGAAGAAGGGTGGACATACACAAGAATTGCAGGAAGGTTTGGAGTTTCCCATACAAGTGTGTCCAGAATGTTGCAGCGATTCAGGGAGACAGGTATGAATGTCCGAAGACCAGGACAGGGTAGACCACGGGTAACAACTGCCATTCCAGAACGTTACTTGAGAGTTTCTTCGTTGAGACAACGGTTTGCAACCGCTCGCCTCCTTCAAAATCAGCTTGAGCAAACTCATGAGGTGCAAATTAGCACTCAGATAATAAGAAATCGCCTCAGAGAATATGATTTAAGGACTCGTGTCGCGGCAAGAGGCCCAGCTCTTACCCCAACCCATCGAAGGGCGCGTTTGGATTTTGCGAGAGAGCATATCCATTGGGAAGAGACCGATTGGGAAAGAGTTCTCTTCACAGATGAGTCTAGATTCTGCCTCTACCATTGTGATCGACGTTCGCTTGTATACAGACGTCCACATGAAAGATATGCTCAGTGCAATTTCCTGAATACTACTGGTTTCGGGGGTGGATCGATTATGGTATGGGGTGAAATATCTTTGACTGCTCGCACAGACCTAGTGGTCGTTGATAATGGAGCTATGAATGCTGATAAGTATATTAGGAACATTTTTGAAGAGCATGTAGTGCCATTTGCCCCATACATTGGTGAAAATTTAATTTTTATGGACGATAATGCCAGACCCCATCGTTCGCGCATCGTTCAGGACTACCTTGAAGAGGTTGAAGTCTCTCGAATGGAATGGCTAGCAAGAAGTCCAGATCTCAATCCGATTGAGCAGGTTTGGGACAACCTCAATAGAAGGCCGAGCTGTAATTAACGCAAGGGGTGGAAATACTAAGTATTAAATCACTTATCAGCATTTCAGTATTTTGAAAATTGTTCATTTCTCTTCTTTCACATAAGATTCGGTGAAATCCTGAATTTTTCTTCCATTTAATGTGTCTTGTTCCGTTCAAAATCTTCCCGAGAGAGCATAAAAAATAAGTTATAAAGTCAATGTAGAGATAACTTTCATTAAAATTGAGATTTTCAGAATGTGCGTTAATTTTTTTGCGCAGTGTATTTGTTCGATTTATTGTTGATATCACATCTAAGTTTTGGTGGAGTTTGACACATTTCATCTTTCTCTCTTCGTTTTGTAACGGTCAAGATGCAATAATATGGCCTTTTAATGCATTTCCTCTGATTGAAGTCAATTTTGTAATGGTGGGCTAATTGCTCTAGTTCTGTTCCTCTCTTCACCTTATATTGACTACTTTACTTTGTTTTTTAGTAATTTTGTCATTTCAATTTCAGAATTGTATGATTTCCTGAAGATGGAGAAAACCGTATCTCCGAAACTGGAGTCCTATTTGAGCAAAATTAAAGATTTTATATAAGGAGTTGTTACTGATTTTAAGCCTCTATATTTTTTTGGGGGGGAAAATTTCGAAGAGTGATACGTCAAGGCTTGGAACCTCAAATTTAAATCAAGTATTCGATTGTTCTTAACAATCGAGTTCATATTCATAACCTGGCCCAAAACCCCTCATAAAAAAACCTAGAAAAACCTCACCCATCCCTCCCAAAACCACAAACCCCGCCAAAAATCTAACCTTGACTCTCTTCACCGCCTTATAACTACCAACACTGTTGCCAGCAACATCCTCCCCTTGCTCTATACACCTAACCGAAGCCCTTCTAGTCAGATCCTCCACGTTGCTGTTCTCCTCCCCCCTGGTCAAAGTGGTCACTTTCCTCACGATTCTCGTGGTTATCCTCCTGGTGCCGTCCTCGTTGCGCCTGCTGGTCTTGGTGGACTCGATGGAGCTGCCCAACACCTCGGTAGACAGGTGTTTCTTGGTGTAGACGGCTTGGAGGCTCTCCGCGTTACCGGGGAGGGTGGTTCTGAGAGCTGGGGGTCCGGGAGGAGGCGAGGGGTGGCCGGAGGTGCCTTGGACGAAGAGGCGCTTGGATGCGCCGCTTGTGGGGGTTCCGTCTTTGACGAAACGGTACATGGACATTTTTGGGTGAGGTTATACAGTTCGGTGCTAGTTTGGTACCAGATCGGAACCAGTTTGGTACGGTTTTGGTTCAGTTTGAGCGGATACTGCGGGATTTGAGTTGGTTTGTTTATTGAGAGTCAGTGAAGACCACTTGGTTTCTTGTAGGTAGATACATGGAATCTATCTAAAGTGAAATCTTTTTGAATGCTAGCGAAAGACAGTTAATTTTAGTTCTTTATAGATTCTCTTTTAATACTGAACAGTTTTCCAAAAGGAGGTGTTATTTTGAATATCCCGCTATTTCAGTAGATGCCACTTTTGAACCTGTCATTTTTTGACATTTGACAAGTAGAAACTACGCCATTAAGGGGAAGTATCATCTTTTGAATCGTGGTAAATCTCCATTCAAAAAGTGGTCTCTTTATTTCACGAGTAACTACCCTAATTTACGACGTAGAGACTTGATTTTTTTTTTTTAAATTGAAGTTGAAGAACATCTCGATTGCAAATAGTTTTGTTTTTTTTTCGATTCAATTAGTTTTTCAATTAAAAAAAACAGGTTGAACTTCAGCGTTTTGGAAACTACACTAAATGATTTTTTTCGACGGTTATTCATCATTTTTTGAAAAAATCGCAACTATTTGCCCTCGGCAATTTAATCTTCTATAAACTGCAGAAAGTTTCAGGATGATTAGTTCAAAAATATAGCTTGTACTCATGAAAAACGAAAAACATATTCAATAACCCCAGATCTAACGATTTTTTTAATTGAAAAACTAATTAAATCGAAAAAAAGAAAACTATTTGCCCTAGGGACGTTCTTCAACTTCAATTTAAAAACAAAATTAAGTCTCTACATCGTAAATTAGGGCACTTACTCGTGAAATAAAGAGACCACTTTTGTATGGAGATTTACCACGATTCAAAAAGCCCTTAACGGCATACCTGTTTATAACGAAATGAAAATTCGGCCATTCACCTGAAAAATTGGCATTTTCCTTTGAAAGTCAAAATAATACCTCTTATTGGAAAACTCTTTATATAATGTCCTTTTTTTTCAATTTTTGTTAATCCCTTCAGACAAAACTCATATGAACTCAAGTTGTTCACCATAATGCAAGGTATTCGCAGAACACATTCATATACAGGGTGAGTTAGCTGAGCTCTATAAGTCTTGGAAATTTTGTTGTACCTATAGGAGACTTATTCAAATTTTGATGGATTCGACTGTACAGAGTCACCCAAATTGCTTGATTTTCTCTGTTTCTGGTACTTCTAGGCTAGATAGGTGAAAATGTTGAAAGAAGTTCTGGGCTCGATTTTTGTGAAAACTCCATAACCGAAAGCCGTTTCACGATATCTTCATTTGTTTAGAATATATAACGAAATTTTGATATTTTGGCGATTTCGAAAATGTGCCATTACTTCTTCATTTCCTGAAATATCTAAAAACGGCAAAAACTTTCTACAGGCACTTTTTCATTAGCAATACGACACCGTATTCAGTTATTTTTTAACTCTTGTATAAAGGGTGGAAAAAAAACAACTTTCTTATTTTAAATACGAATGGTACCTTTTTTCGATCCTATGTTATGCAAGAAAAAATCAGCTCTTCGAAAATATATATATATGTCGATATTTTATTTTCCGACCCTCACTTTCATAGAATGCTGTATAAGAGACTTAACATTAAGAGAAAATTCCACTTTTTTGCCTTTTCTGTCTCAAATATGGAAATAACTCTTATTTAATCACATAGGAGGTCATGGTTTCGTTTTCAGGAGTTGGTGCCCCTGATGAAAAGCACAGAACATATTATGAAAAGTCAGTGCGCACACAGAAAATATCTTTAATGACATAACGACGTTGCCAGTTTCTTTGTTTACATCAAAGTAAAAGTATCAAAGATATTCAACATTTTGTTAGGTTTACAAATTGTTCGCAGATTTTTGGTATTTAATCGATATTTGCAGGTGAGTTTTTCGTCGAATATCCAAGATTAACGTATGTTTATTGTTTTTAGCACCAGTTTGAAGCGTGAGGACGATTTTCAAGACCAGGACGAATGTTTACATTTCGAGGTTGAAGGAGTACACGGGAATTTCGTTGAAAAAGCTGTTATTTGGACAGATATCGCAGTAGATGGATCGGATGGAGCCTCGAGAGGTCGATTAAGATGATATTTTTCAGGTTTTCCAAGAAATTTGGCGATATCTGAGCAGATTTGCAAAACTTAGGTACCTCACTAATGAGGAGAAACTTAGACCTAAATCTCCTATAAGAAACGCCTTTCAAAGGTCGAGATGGTGAAAAATTTATTCTTCAGATGTTGTTTGAACAAACGCAGCCGAGTTTTATACCCCAACATTGATTTTAAGAAAGTTATCAACAAAATAAAATTAACATTATCCTTGATCCTTGTAATTACTCATCTATTCATCTTATATTTTTGGGTTGATTTTTTTTAATGAATTCTTGATTAGAATCAACAATTGATGTCGTCATATCTTGAACTCTCAGTTCAAGAGGATAATAAACATTAAATCTTCACAAGCATGCATATGAAAATTATGAGAAAGCAATGCAATTTTTTTCCATGGCGAAAAATAATATATTTCAACAGTGATCTCTTGTACTTTTCATGCAAATAACTAGAAAAGGAATCCTTTCTATCAATTCATATAAACGTTAATTATTTTCGTCCATCACATCTTTTCCAATTCATTCATTTTCCGAATAAATTCACATTCTGAGAAATACGCTAAGAATGTAGAAAGGGCAACATAGTGTTGACTTGGAATATAAAAATATTTTGAAAAACGTCATAACTTCGATACAGAGTGGAATGTGTAAAATTTCCAAGGCCAGAGTTGTGATTTTATAAATTTGAATGGAGTATATATAAATTTTCGAAGAGCTGATTTTTTTTATCATAACATAGGATCAAAAAAAGATACCATTCGTATTTGAAATAAGAAAGTTGTTTTTTTTCACCCTTTATACTAGAGATAAAAAAAACTGAATACGGTTTCGTCTGGCTAATGGAAAAGTGTCTGTAGAAGGTTTTTGCCGTTTTCAGCTATTTTAAAAAATGAAGAAGTTATGGCACATTTTCGAAATCGCCAAAATATCAAAATTTCGTTATATCTTGAAAACAAATGAAGATATCGTGAAACAGCTTTCAGTTATGGAGTTTTCACGAAAATCGAGCCCAGGACTCCTTTCAAGATTTTCACCTATTTAGCCTAGAAGTACCAAAAACAGCCAAAATCATGAAACTTGTTCTTATTTTCACTACATAGTACTATATCTATCCTAGTTTGTGACCCCAACTCCGAGACACCCTGTATAGCTGAAGCAGGAATCAGGTGATGATTTCATTTTAAATCTTATACATATACTTCAAAAAATAACAAAATTCAAGGCGATATTGAGAGAAAATGTTCATCAAAAAAAGAACAACAACTTTGAGCATTTCCCAGGATTCCCCAGGTATAATGTAACAATTTCGGGCGACCAACGATATTCTTCCTAGATCTCAATAAACAAACCAACGAAATCCCTGCATATCCACCGGACCGCACCTCAAACAACTGTCAAATTCGCACAATTTCCCCGCAACAATTTTTTTCACGACAACAAACGACAACAACAAAACAACACACACAGACACAATTTCCTCGAACCACCGAAACTGCGACAGATTGACGTTTATAAGAGCGGCGTCATGCGCGACAGGATCCACGACAGGTGTTGAGCGCGCGCCGCGTCAGGTACACGCTGCCAAAGTACACTAAATTAAACGGGCAAGGCAGGGGGCACCTTATCCGACGATCGTTGCGATGGTGGAGGCATGCACCGCTCGGGCGAACGCGTGGGACGACGCCGGAGGACAGGGACGTACGGGGGCGGCATTTTCGAAATTCGCGCTCTATTTGGAGCGAGATCGGAGAGGGCGGTGGGCGACAGGAATGTGTGCTATTGATATTTTCCAGATGACGAGCGCCCACGCTTCGGTATTTGTCTGGTTGCGATGTTTCAGCGGAGAGAAAACGGAGATTTCGTTCGGAGACTTCAACGGTCGGTTAGGAGACGAACCGTTTTTTTTTTGGAGATTTCAACGTTGGATGAGGAGGGAAACCTTGGTTAGATTTATAATACGAAAGGACGGAGTATATGTAATAATTTATATTAATCTTGTGTAACCTAAATGCTTCATCTATTAAGAAAGGAAGAAACAGAATGAGTTATCTATACTGCTCAACAAGAGTTAGGGATATCGTATTAAATCGTTTTTTAAAAGTATGTAATCTTCGAGAAAATCGCTGTGAAATCATTTGAAACTCAATAACAACTTGAATCGATCCAATAAAAATCAGTATGAGACATTTCGTCAATCTGGTCGCCTTTTTTCTGAAGTTTGGTTCTTTGCATATGCTTCGATTTTAAACGAGTTTTCTGAAAATGCCAAGACGTAAATTAACAAACGCTGAGGCTAATAGGGCTATCGGAATGCTACAAGGTGGCCTAACTCAGGTTGTTGTAGCGGAAAGGCTCCAAGTCAGCCAAAGTGTGATATCTCGACTTTGGAATAGGTTCAGGGAGACAGGTTCCGTGTTGGAAAGACCAAGGCTTGGTGGGCGACGAAAAACGACACCTGCTCAGGATCGTTTCATCACCGTTTCGGCGAGAAGAAACCCCACATCTACGTGTAGAATGCTACGGAATACTCTTCAAAATGCAGATGGGGTCCAAGTTACCATCGAAACCATCAGATGACGTTTGAGAGAGGTGAATCTAGGTTCTAGACGTCCATTAAGAGGAGTTCCATTAGCACGTCACCATAAGCGTCAAATACTGGAATGGGCAAGGCAACATATCAAATGGAACGATCAATGGCGTAGTGTCCTTTTCACTGATGAATCCAGATATGGACGATTTTCAAATTCTCGAAGAATAAGGGTATGGACAATCCCACTCATACCCCGTAATCGTCGCTATGTCCAAGTCCATCCATTTCAAGGTGGTAGTGTTATGTATGGGCCGGGATATGTTTCAACGGACGCACAGATCTACACATTTGTCCTGGGAATATGACCGCCTTACACTATAGGGAGCATGTCATTGACAATGTTGTGCCAAATTTTCACGCTGCTATTGGTGAAACTTTTCAATTTCTAGACGATAACGCTAGACCGCACCGTGCAGCCATAGTTGAGAATGCGCGTGAGGAGCTTGGCATTCCACATTTACCAGTACCTCCGCACTCACCAGATTTGAATTGCATCGGGTAAAACCCATTTTCAAAATACCTAATTTCCCAAACTTGCCACTAGGAATTAATAGTGTAAGAATGAGCGACTGACACCCTAGACCTCAGTTGGTCACGAAATATTGTATGTGATTATCTCCGCAGCGAACTTCGAAAACACGTAAAAGTTTCAAAAGTTAGTATTGGCCGTTGTAGAACTTTTGAAGTAGTTATAAATTCCGTTATATTTTTTATTATATCAATACACTGGTTCTTTAAGTGTGCATCTGAGTATGACTAGTTGCCTTTTTGTTTTTAATTTGTGAAAAAAATGCAAAGGCATCTATCCCTATCAAAAAGGATAGTTGCCCTGATTTTCCGAGGTACAGAAGCCCTTAGGGGCATCTATCTCTCTATACACCCTATACCCCTGTATAGTCTGAGTGTTAATTCTTTTATATATTTTTAGTGTTCTGTTATAGTTTGTGAAAAAATCAGCAGATATTTTGAATTCTAACGAAAATATTATGAAAAAGAAAGTTGTGGCTGAAAGAAAGGAGAAACAAATAAAAAATAAGAATAAGCAATACAGGACTGAAACTAAGGAAGAAAAAAGAAAACCCAAGATAACAAAGAAAGGAACAAAATTTAAAAAAAACAGAAAAAATGAAAATATTAAACAAAATAACAATCATTCTTCTAGTGATAGCTATGATGAGGAAACCGCTGATTTCTGTGAAAAGGAAAATAATAATAATTCAAAAGTGAAACGGAGAGGAACTTCACTAAAAAAGCAAATTATTCATAATTCTAACAGCGAAGATGAAAACAAACCACCTAGCTTCATATTCAAAGGAAAGAGAACAAAAGGATTGCCCATAAAAAATGATAGAAAGGATGAACAAATAACTCTAAAAACAAAGAGGTATGTTATTGCATAGAGTGTTTCGAGAAATATGAAAACACGAAGTCTCAATCCGACTGGATTCAGTGTACAAGGTGTCACAACTGGCTTCATGAAACCTGTACACTCTTTAGGAACTACTGCTCAAGATGTGGAAAACTTAAAGCACTATATGACTGATCTTCTCTTCGTTGTTTTTGAAAGAGTACATATTGCTATTTCTGTTGAAACCTATTATTTAATATTTTATAACAACAATGAAAAATTCATATACCTATTTGTTGATACCTAACTAATATTTCATGATATAAAGAATTCATATTTTCATTTAATGAACGCTTCTGAAATTTGATTAAGTACGCTTATTTATAATATATTACGAATATAACAGACATAACGAGAAGAGATTTCATTGAATTTGGTTGGGTTTTGGGATAACACAATGTCAAGGGCATCTATCCCGGACTGTAGGCATCAATCCTTCTCAGTAATTTGATGGTGGGGCAACTATACATACCTGTGGGCATCTATCCCCAAAAAAAAGTGTTCCACAAAAATCAAAATTCTGTAAAATCTGCAAATGCTTGGTCAGAAAAAACTAACAGTATTTCAACTCGAATAATAAGGCTAGCTACTTTTATAGAAATTATTCATATAAAATCGATATTTTCGAAAATATGAGGCAATTTCAAAAAGTGGGACTATAGGAAGCATGTCATTGACAATGTTTTGCCAAATTTTCACGCTGCTATTGGTGAAACTTTTCAATTTCTAGACGATAACGCTAGACCGCACCGTTCAGCCATAGTTGAGAATGCGCGCGAGGAGCTTGGTATTCCACATTTACCAATACCTTCGCACTCACCAGATTTGAATTGCATAGAACATGCATGGGATATGCTCCAAAGAAGACTAGATAATCATCAACCTACCCCAGAATCCTTAAATGATCTGAGAGAGCTTCTGCCCCGTTTATGGAACCAAATTCCTCAAGAAATGTTCAACAACCTCGTGTGTAGTATGCAAAGAGGATGTCAAGCTGTTATTGATGCCCGTGGAGGCCATACATTGTATCGATAGTCTTAAAATGCTTGAATTCTCTGAGAAAAGATTTCGTTATTTTACTCGATTTTTCTTAACCACCCTGTATACGCTGCAGACCTACAGGCTAATATTAATTTGCAACTTGAAATCATATTAATATGAATTTTCATCACAAAAATCTTATTTCAACTATATTTTTTGCAATTTTAGTCAATATCCCTAACTCAACATAGCCCCACAAAAAAAGTTCAAAGGCGTTAAATCGCACGATCTAGGCGGCCAATCGACCGGTACCAAACCTGAAATAAACTGTTCACCGAACTTGTGTTGGGTGGCATGTGGCACCGTCTCGTTGAAACCACATGTCATGCTAGTCAAGATCTTCCATTTTATGCAAGAAAAGATTGAGCAACAGAGGCCCAATTGTTGCGAACGTCGCCGAATCGATAATTGATGGTCATCAGTAACACTGGCCGATACGGCTGCGATATTTCCTTCAGTTTTCTTCAGAATGATCCTGTATAAACGAAATCAATTTCCTGGTTTCAATTCCTGCCCAATTCAAGTTTAAATTTGTTGGGTCCTTGTTGACTGTAGTGTGGACATTGTGAATTTTTTTGTGGACATAGGTATGAGAGGAATCTCAACTGGTACCTATCCTCAATTTGAATCCTATACAAGGTCGCCCATTAATCGATGGGATAGCACACAGAATGGACCATCATGTGTAGCAATCACGTCATGGTACCTTATTCGTATCGGGCTGTTTCCGGTCTGACGTCCGTCGTTTCCTGTGCCATACGAGACAGGTGAGACCTGTTTCTACCTAATGATCGGACGAGTCTACGTCCAGAACTGTAACGACAAAAAATCGAGAGGAAAAGCAATCGCTGAATGTTGCCGTGAGGCATCCTGTAGTATTCGCAGAATCTTGAAAGAAGAATCTGCTTCACATGAGTTTTATACGAGAAATTCCTTATTTTCGCGGAGACTTCAACGATGCGTCAAGACAGAAACTCGCACAAATTCCTTTCGTTGCCTCTCTAGGATCGAATTTTCCCTGGAGGCATCTCGTCTATTAAAAGTTATGTTGCATTCCGTGGAAATCTCGGATGGTCACGCGAATCGTTACAGGTGGCCGACAAAGCATAATAACGAGCGCCTTTTCGCTATACCTAGTGAGACCAAATTATCATCATCTGAGATCGACAAGAATGATGGTTCGTTAAGGTTTTGATTAAGAGGTTGCCGTTATTGTTTTGGTGCTTCACAAAGTGCTCTGGTATGGCTCGTGGCGAATCTAGACTCTTCCGATATACAGGGTGTTCTTGAATTGGAGATGAAAACGAAAGGGGGAGGTTACTTGAATAATTTTGAGAAAATAATGTCCCTTGAGTGTGGAACTGCAAACGTGTTGTTGTCGAGATACAGGTCTCTTTATTTCACTAGTAAGTACCCTAATTTACGACGTAGAGACTCGATTTTTTTTTAAATTGAAGTTGAAGAACGTTTCGAGGGCAAATAGTTTTCCTTTTTTTAGGTTTAATTAGTTTTTCAATTAAAAAAACCAGGGTAATTGTTAGATCTGGGGTTATTGAATATGTTTTTCGTTTTTCATGAGTACAAGCTATATTTTTGAAATAATCATCAGGAAAATTTTTGTAGTTCATAGAAGATCAAATTGCCGAGGGCCAATAGTTGCGATTTTTTCCAGAAAATGATGAATAATCGTCGGAAAAAAATCATTAAGTGTAGTTTCCAAAACGCTGAAGTTCAACCTGTTTTTTTTTAATTGAAAAACTAATTATATCGAAAAAATCGAAACTATTTGCCCTCGGCAATTCAATCTTCTATAAACTACAAAAATTTTCATGATGATTATTTCAAAAATATAGCTTGTAGGGGAAGTACGTACAAAATGACATAGGGTTTTGTTTCAGAGGCATAACTTTTTAGTGGTAAATCACAGTAATGTTCTATTCTACCACAATGATCTTTGACCCTTTCTTTACAACATTTCACCAACATTCATAGAATAAAAGTAACAAAAAATAAGATATTCTCAAATGAATTGAGATCAACGAAAATTCATTTTGTCCGTATGCTATGGACAAAATGACATACAGGCAACAGGCGACAGAACTACTGACAAAATTCAAAATGAAACGCTTAGTTCTACTAGGAAGATTAGCACAAGTAGCGTGAGCCCAATTCAAGCAATTTATGCATGGTAACCATTCTTCTCCAGGCTTAGATCGGGAAAAAAGGTCAATGCAATATATACATGGACAGTCATCATCTCGAAAGTTGATTCGAACATTTTCTTCCTCGCTGTCCTCTTCAAATGCCTCAATGACTTTATGTCTCCTTTTATTTGGAGAAGGTATTGGTCTATTTTTTGATGTGATGGCAATCATATTCGGCGAGAAAGTTAAAACTGAAGACGTTTCTATAGTTTTCGGCTTACGTTTGCCTTGTCCACTTATATATCGTCCTTTAGGGACTGGAGAAATCTCATCGACAGTAACAGCAAGGGAAAAATATTCGTGCTGTTGTCCAGAACAAACTGTTAATTTTGCTGAAATATTATCATTACATACTGGGGCCGATTAAAAGCCTGAGCATGAGCTGCTGAAGTAGCTTCTGGCTTGCGTAAAGAAATCTCTTTATTCCGTTTAAAAAAAAACCTGCTAACCACTCTTGTCACACATTTCTTTTTTGTGGGTTGAATCTGTGGGAGAAACCATTTCTTTCAGCAATCTCAAAAGCTAATTCTTGAACCGATGTTCGTGTCAATCCAAATAACCGAGATTCTAGTAATTCCAAATGTTGAACTAATTGAATTAAGTTTCTTGCCCGAGTTTTTATGGACAAAATGACATACCTATGTCATTTTGTTCGTTGACTGTATATGTCATTTTGTCCATATAGCGATATTACAAAAGAAACATATCAAATGAATGCAAAAAGGATATCTAACATGAAAAAAGCTTTATGAATTCAATGATGAATAAGTAAGGTTTGAAATGAATGCAACAGAAATTGAAAAAATTGTAGAAACCTACCAATTATTGTAAAAATTTGGTGCGATGAAAAAAAACTCGTAACCTATCCAAACTTTTATTACTCACAACGACCGAATGAACTAGTTGAGCGCTTGTGCGTTTTCGGAGGTTGGAAGGAGCCACTCGGGTCACGTAATACAGAAGACAGTTTCGCATTTGAAACATCCAAACTCAAGTTATGATGTCATTTTGTCCATATATGTCATTTTGTACGTATTTCCCCTACCCATGAAAAACGAAAAACATATTCAATAACCCCAGATCTAACGATTACCCTGGTTTTTTTAATTGAAAAACTAATTAAATCGAAAAAAAGAAAACTATTTGCCCTCGGGACGTTCTTCAACTTCAATTTAAAAACAAAATTAAGTCTCTACGTCGTAAATTAGGGTACTTACTCGTGAAATAAAGAAACCACTTTTGAATGGAGATTTATACCACGATTCAAAAGGTGATACTGCCCCTTAAGCGAAACAAGCCTAATTCTCAAAAAACATTTTTGAAGATAAGCTTTTATAACAACATTCATCCGCCATTTTGAAGCCGCCATCTTGAATTCCTCAATTTCGAAGAATCGCAATTTCCGACCCAGAAAACCCCATATAGCAATTTTGAATAGAATATGATCATAATTACAAAACTCGTCCGCCATATTGTGGCCGCCATCTTGAATTTCCCAGTTTTGACAAGAGTATCATTTTCGAACCCAAATACCCACAGATACTAATTTTGAATGGAATCGGATCATAATTGCAGAACTCATCCGCCATTTTGGAGCCGCCATTTTGTTTTTTTCTATAAAAAATATTTCATGATGCGTTTCACCAGGATTAGGTACACCTGCAAAATTTCAAATCAATCAAACGATTAGAAGTGTGTCATATTTAACTTGCAAGATTTGATTACAGACTGACAGAGAGATAGACAGACAGACAGACAGACAGACACCGGGACAGTTGAAACTAAATAAAAGCTTATGATATCTATGTGCCCTTTGCGGAATATTAATAGAATTTCAATGTCTTGCTTGTTTTAAGCGAAAAATTGATTGCTTCAGCTTGATGAATCATAAATTAAATTATGAACGAGTGTAAATAATAAATCATAAGTGGAATAATGAAAACGACAAGGGTTGTCAATGAAACAAGTCGTTAGTGCAATAAACCACCAATCCTTGACACGATTACAAACGACCGAAGGTGCCTCAGGCTCACCTGGACTGGACGACGATGATGTCACTCCTTGGGAGCTAGACAGGACACGTAGGTTGAAATGTCCAATTTTAGAAGCGTGCGATAAATATTTTGTTTGACTCGGTTTTAGCGCTGGCGTAACTCCGTTAAATTTCTCAGAAAACTATCGGACGTTCTGTATATGGAGAGAAAAGAAAATCCGTCCTTCGCATTTTATCGGCGTTAGCGTCAGCTTATTTGGAGGAAGAGCGAGAGTGTTAATGTCGAAATTGAAGACTTGTAGGATCGTGAGGAATCCTTTAATCGGGCGAAGAGAGAGGTTGGAGATTTTCGTAAGACGAAATTTGCGGTTGGGTTCTCGGAAACGTCAACATCGGAATCTCCAGCTGTACAGGGTGTCCCAGGATAGGCCTGAAAGAGCTGAAAATACTTATGAAAATGGCAACAATTTTCTTGGCAACATGAGTCCTTTATCTTCCCACTTTCGAATCTGTAATTACCGGGTGACAAGAATGCGAAATTGTTCGTTTGCTCAATGTGCCTCGACAAACCGTGTCCGATGCAATTCGTCGTTTCAAGGAGCTTGGCCATGATGGTCGTCGTCCAGGAAGTGGTAGAAAACGCACTGTCAATACATACAAGCTTCAAAAAGTTCAACTCCTCACGGAGGAAAACAAGCCCGTACGACTCCAAAGGTGCCGCCAACTCCTTCGTCTCGCCGCCGGTCAGCAATGGGAGCGAATTCTCTTCACAGACGAGAAGCTTTTTACCGTAGAACAATCCCACAACCACCAAAACGACAGAGTCTGGTCCGTAGAGGCTCCCGGTACATCGGCCATCGTCGAACACCGTCAAAATCCGCAATCCGTCATGGTCTGGGCGGAATTTGCGGCAGTGGTAAAACTCCCTTAGTTTTCGCAGATCGAGGGGTAAAAATCAATCAAGAAGTCTACCGCTGCGACATCCTCGAGGCCGTAGTACTTCCGTGGGCCAAGCAGCACTTCGGCGATACGCATTGGACCTTTCAACAGGACTCCGCTCCGGCTCACAGAGCGAAAATGACACAAGAATGGTGTAAGACCTATCCTTGTTTCATCTCATCTGTAAAATGACCGCCCTACTCACCGGATTTCAACCGAATGGACTACATCGTGTGGTCGATTTTGGAGCACAGGGCTTGTGCTAAAAAACACAAAAGTTTGGATTCGCTGAAGCAATCTCTGCGCTGGGAATGGAACCGATTAACGCCCGAGGAGCTGCGGCCCATTGCCGAAAATTTCAAGAAGCGTCTGGAGCTGTGTATCGCCGCCAAAGGAAGCCACTTCGAAACGGCTTAAAAATATTATTAACAAATGCTCAAGCTATTATTATTTGTTGTTGGTTTGTTCAATTCCTTCTGTTCAATGAAGTTAAATGAAAAAGAGTTCGTCCGAGGTTTTTCTTGTCACACTGTAGTTCCTTCCTAGGTTGGATACTTCAGGAATTTCTTTGTCGGAATTCTTGAATGTAATTTTTCAAAAATGATACCTACTCTTGGTCGAAAGCTTTAAACCTCGCCGTTTTCTAGAAACTTTTCATGATTTGATTTTTCAACAACAAAACTTAAAAAATTCCACACAAAGATTTCGCCGAGGGTGACAATGGTATGATTTTCATCTCATGAGCCTATGAACGCTTTCCACGACTTTATTCAGAGAATGAACCTTCGTAGCTTATCCAAGGGCGTAGATACAAAGAAGGCGAACACTCCCAGGACTCAAAACTTTTTCGAAGAATCTCAACAAATTCTGCCTCTCGCATTCCATGAGTCTTTTTTTAAATTCATGACGATATACCCATTTCTCCGAATACACGTTTTAACTAAAAAACCTATCAGAGATAACTGAATTTCCTGGTGTAGAAAATACCAAAACTAATGATATCAAACCTACATTCTCTGAAGCAGTTTGGCATTTCACATTCACGATTCAAAGTCACGATCTGTCTTGAAATTTGGGTCGAAACGAGAGAATCCTGAAAGGACCTGGCGAATCATCGTGAGGTATGAATCAGATACGAATTAGTTAAAGAATCCTATATAAAAAAAAATATAATGTAGAACTAACGTTGAAAACCGATCTCAAATGGTATTCCCAGGCAATCAAACAATGTTCAATAATCTTTGAATCCCTGTTTCCCCTCTCAGCAAGGATAATATGCAGGGTGACAATATACAGAATGGCCATTTGAAAACGAAACAGACGAGATTACAGACGAAATAAATTTTTTCGATAGAAATGCTCGGACAGGTCGATTTCTGTTTCGAGGGGGACAACTTAAGATGTAGGTTACGGACGCATAGCGCTTCAACCCTTGCTGCTACAACCCCCACCCCCAATTTTTGAATAGGGAAGATGGGATGAGTGATACCTCAATTCAAAGGTATTTTTATACTGATTTCAGCACAGTAATTGTTTTTTCATTTTATGCATTAGTTCTCGAAATATTCTTAACTAAGTATTTGAAAATGAAGTGGTGTTTTCATGGCACTTGTAGTGTTTTTTTGTGAAAAATCGACATCTTGATTAAAGATTTCTATGTCAGTGGATTGGAGGAAGGAAGCCACAGTCATGGTTGTTTTGAAGCTCAAAATGTCGATTTTTCACAAAAAAACACTACAAGTTCCATGAAAACACCACTTCATTTTCAAATACTTAGTTAAGAATATTTCGAGAACTAATGCATAAAATGAAAAAACAATAACTATGCTGAAATCAGTATAAAAATACCTTTCAAATGAGGTATCACTCACCCCATCTTCCCTATTCAAAAATTGGGGGTGGGGGTTGTAGCAGCAAGGGTTGAAGCGCTATGCGTCCGTAACCTACATCTTAAGTTGTCCCCCTCGAAACAGAAATCGACCTGTCTGAGCATTTCTATCGAAAAAATTCATTTCGTCTGTAATCTCGTCTGTTTCGTTTTCAAATGGTCACCCTGTATAATAATTTTGAGATAACACATCATTATTATACCCAAATGACTGTAATTATGCCAATTCAAGCCGAAAGTTTGTCAAACGGTACTCGCTGATGGAATATTCGAGTCAAATGAGATTCTGTCCGTCTGGTCGAAAAATTCATGAATCATGAGAATCAGGGAAATATTCAATCTTTATCTCAACAATGAGAGCTTTTAGATTCAAGAGAAATGACAAGATGATCAAATATACATATACTCCATTCACTTTTATTTAATCACATAGGAGGTCATGGTTTCGTCTTCAGTAGTTGGTGCACCTGATGAAAAGCACAGAACATATGATGAAAAGTCAGTGCGCGCACAGAAAATATCGTTAATGACAAAACCACGTTGCCAGTTTCTTTGTTTACATCAAAGTAAAAGTATCAAAGATATTCCACATTTTGTTAGGTTTACAAATTGTTCGCAGATTTTTGGTATTTAATCGATATTTGCAGGAGAGTTTTTCGTCGAATATCCAAGATTAACGTATGTTTATTGTTTTTAGCACCAGTTTGGAGCGTGAGGATGATTTTCAAGACCAGGACGAATGTTTACATTTTGAGGTTGGAGGGGTACACGGGAATTTCGATGGAAAAGCTGTTATTTGGACAGATATCGCAGTAGATGGATCGGATGGAGCCTCGAGAGTTCGATTAGGATGATATTTTTCAGGCGATATCTCAGCAGATTTGCAAAAGTTAGGTACCTCACTAATGAGGTGGAACTTAGACCTAATTCTCCTATAAGAAACGCTTTTCAAAGGTCGAGATGGTGAAAAATGTATTCTTTAGATGTTGTTCGAACCAACGCAGCCGAGCTTTATATCCCAACATTGATTTTAAGAAAGTTATCAACAAAATAAAATTGACATTATTCTTGATTCTTGTAATTACCCATCAATTCATCTTATATCTTTGGGTTGATTTTTTTTAATGAATTCTTGATTAGAATCAACAATTGATGTCGTCAAGTCTTGAACTTTCAGTTCAAGAGGATAATAACCATCAAAATGCATATGAAAATTATTTGAAAGCAATGCAGTTTTCTTCCATGGCGAAAAATAATATATTTCAACAGTGATTTCTTGTACTTTTCATGCAAATAACTAGAAAAGGAATCCTTTCTATCAATTCATATAAACGTTAATTATTTTCGCCCATCACATCTTTTCCAATTCATTCATTTTCCGAATAAATTCACATTCTGAGAAATACGCTAAGAATGTAGAAAGGGCAACATAGTGTTGACTTGGAACATAAAAATATTTCGAAAAACGTTATAACTTCGATACAGAGTGGAATGTGTCAAATTTCCAAGGCCAGAGTTGTAATTTTATAATTGTGAATGGAGTTATACTTATTTGTTCGCTTACGCTTCGTATCAAGAAAAGCCATTTAGAAAGTCGAGATCTACTTCCTCTTTGTCAAAAACGAA
This sequence comes from Adalia decempunctata, assembly GCA_951802165.1. NCBI lineage: Eukaryota > Metazoa > Arthropoda > Insecta > Coleoptera > Coccinellidae > Adalia > Adalia decempunctata. The sequence goes on from OX637705.1 coordinate 2,000,627, forward strand.
AACCCCTATAAACAAAGTTACCGCAAACTGCATAAATCTTGAATTTTTTCCAACCCGTCCCTGCAACTTCGAACCAATATCACGCCCGCAGCGCCATCTATCCACACGATCCCCAACCTACAGAACCTGCGTAAAGTTCTCTTCGCACGACCCACATTCCACGCAGTTTCCTGCGAAGACCCCGCTGCTAATGCCATCTAGCGAACGTTCACACAGCCAACTACATCGCCAAGCAGTATACTCGTTCGAAGCGTTCATAAAAACGAGACACACTGTATATGAGTATATGGTTCGGAAGCGTAAAGTAATCGCGCTGCAAATCGCACAAAAACGAACACCTCTTCTCAAATTCCTTACCTTCTGACCCTGAAGGTTGTTTGCAGTGAAAAACACAACAAAGTCTTAGTAATGGAGCTATGGTAATGGGATACTTCAATGAATATGTAATTAGCTGAAGTAATCAGAGTAGGTGAACCAGTTTTTCCGAGCGGCAGCCATGAAAAATGCACGGTGTAAGTGCGGCAACATGGATTCTAATTTTTCTCGGGATAGTCGTCAAAATCGCGAATTTTTTCAAGCGGGGATAGGCCGTAGTTGTTTTGAAATCGAATAAAGTAGCAAATGTGATTTTTGAAGAAAACCTCGATTGTCGCACCGGGAAAATTGCATTGTGGAAGTCACAACTTTGGAAAAATCGAAAACCTACAAAATGGTTCTCAGATCGACCGGATTTGCTAGTTTTCCGCACTAAGACATTCCAGTGAAAACCCCAAAGAAGAAACATTAACAAAAAATAAATTTATATAAATTCAAAGCTAGACAAAAATTTATGACATCGAGTAGTTCAAATGTACCTAAGTTGATTCTGTCCGATGTGTATAGTTTCTTCATAATCGAGTTAAAAGTTGAGATTATCGATGTTTTCCGATGATTTCCGTATGATCTCAATAGTTTTTTGACCAAATACACTGCGCAAAAAAATTAACGCACATTATGGAAATCTCAAATTTATTCTACAACTGAAGGTGTTTTCTCAATGATAATTATTTTTATCAGAATTATGCATGCATATGTTATCCACTTTCAACGTTTTTCTTCAATACAGATGTTTTCTCCCAGCAGGAATAAAAAAGGATGATGTTATCAGATTTTGAATGTATTGGCTCCATTCTAAAATCAGTTGTTCTCGATCAATTCTAGTGATCAATTGTTTTTCTTTCGTTTGATTTTCTACACTCGATCGCTATGCAACGCGAAACACGCAATTTGACCCAAGAGGAATGTGCCCAAGTGGTAGTTTGGCGAGAAGAAGGGTGGACATACACAAGAATTGCAGAAAGGTTTGGAGTTTCCCATACAAGTGTGTCCAGAATGTTGCAGCGATTCAGGGAGACAGGTATGAATGTCCGAAGACCAGGACAGGGTAAACCACGGGTAACAACTGCCATTCAGGAACGTTACTTGAGAGTTTCTTCATTGAGACAACGGTTTGCAACCGCTCGCCTCCATCAAAATCAACCTGAGCAAACTCATGAGGTGCAAATTAGCACTCAGACAATAAGAAATCGCCTCCGAGAATATGACTTAAGGCCTCGTGTCGCGGCAAGAGTCCCAGCTCTTACCCCAGCCCATCGAAGGGCGCGTTTGGATTTTGCGAGAGAGCATATCCATTGGGAAGAGGCCGATTGGGTAAGAGTTCTCTTCACAGATGAGTCTAGATTCTGCCCTACCATTGTGATCGACGTTCCCTTGTATACAGACGTCCACATGAAAGATATGCTCAGTGCAATTTCATGAATACTACTGGTTTCGGGGGAGGATCGATTATGGTATGGGGTGGAAAATCTTTGACTGCTCGCACAGACCTATTGGTCGCTGATAATTGAGCTATGAATGCTGATAAGTATATAAGAAACATTCTTGAAGAGCATGTAGTGCCATTTGCCCCATACATTGGTGAAAATTTCATTTTTATGGACGATAATGCCAGACCCCATCGTGCGTGCATCGTTCAGGAGTACCTTGAAGAGGTTGAAGTCCCTCGAATGGAATGGCCAGCAAGAAGTCCAGAGCAGGTTTGGGACAACCTCAATAAAAGGCTGAGAAGTTCAGAAAATCATCCAGCTACTCTTAATGACTTAGGAATCCAAGTCTGAGAAATCTGGGAATGATTAGATCAGAACATTTTAAGATCACTCATTTTGAGTACGAACCGTCGTTGCCGAGCTGTAATTAACGCAAGGGGTGGAAATACCAAGTATTAAATTACTTATCAGCATTTCAGTATTTTGAAAATTGTTCATTTCTCTTCTTTCACATAAGATTCGGTGAAATCCTGAATATTTCTTCCATTTAATGTGTCTTGTTTCGTTCAAAACCTTCCCGAGAGAATATAAAAAATAAGTTATAAAGTCAATGTAGAACTTTCATTAAAATTGAGATTTTCAGAATGTGCGTTAATTTTTTTGCGCAGTGTATGTATACAGGGTGCGTCAGCAAGGCGTACGGCTGAAATAGCGCCTAAACTGTACCGTGTGGTGAAAAACTTATATGATATGGTTGTGAGGTTGACCAAAATCTACAAACTAAAAATAATTTCACATAATATACAGGTTGCGTCAAAAAATGTTATGGAAAAATAGGTAGTTTTTTCAAATGGAACACCCTGTGTTTCATGGCATAATTCTTTCGAGGATAACAAGAGCTTTACACTTTTACCTCATTTTTCAAAATTCATGACGGCGTTGCCACATAATTCGTATTTTTATGATATTTTTAGTGTTTCAAGGGGTTCATCGAGATTCTTATAGCAACCGCTGTGTTCAATCTAGATAAACGAAATTTTTACAGTAGTTAGCTTCAGGTGCCAGCTTCATCATTCGGTAAACGTCTGAAGTTTTTTTCATACAGAGTGTCTTATATAAATTCACCGATTTACTCTACATTTTTACAAAATTTGTCCCATATTTAAACATCTCTTTATTGAGGTATTTCACATTCTTCAAAAAAACGATTACTTGAAATTGTAGAAATTTCAAAAACATATTTCATGAAACACAAAAATACAGGGTGTTCTATTCGAAAAAATCGAGTAATAACATATTTAATTTGCGTAAATTGGTAAATTTATATTAGCCACTCTGTATAAAAACAACTACAGATGTTCACCGAATGATGAAGCTGATACCATAAGCTAACTACTGTGAAAAAATTCGTTTATCTAGATTGAACACAGCGGTTGCTATAAAAAATTTGATGAACCCCTTAAAACACTAAAAATATCCTAAAAATACGAATTATGTGGCAACGCCGTGATAAAATTTGAAAAATGAGGTATAAGTGTAAAGCTCTTGTTGTCCACGAAAGAATTATGCCATGAAATACAGGGAGATCCAAATGAAAAAACTATAACTTTTTTTTGACGCACCCTGTATATCTGAAATTATTTTTAGTTTGTAGATTTTTGTCAACCTTTTAACCATGCAATACAAGTTTTTTTCGACACGGTATAGTTCAGGCGCTATTTTAGCTGTACGCCTTGCTGACGCACCCTGTTTAAGATTTTAACGATCATAGAAACGTCTTGTGATTAATCGTGAAGCAAGTTCGATAATTTTTGGCCAACTCGAAGAAAAATACGCTTGTTCAGAAGGAGTTCCATTAATTTGCGGCCATTTTTTAATTAGTGGTAATTTTTCACAATAATTCTTGTTTGAAAAGCGATTGGCGGACACCGAGGTTTTCTTCTACGAAATATCTTTCGCAAATCATCAGCTTGTCTTATTGCAAGATATGTGAAAGCAATTTAGTATATCTTCCTTCGTTTTATAGTAAATCCAATGAAAACAAATATTTCTTTAAATTTCCCTGGAGCAAGTTTCTGAAAAGAATTTCGGGGTGATTGTCTGCATGCAATCTTGTTTTCCTGTTTGGGCAGTGAGTATAATGAATGAAGAAACTCACCTGGAAATGAAGAATGATGGTCCATATGAGGCCGAGAGTCAGCTTGGGATTTCCATCAACGATGTCCTCTGATCTGATGTTCACCAATTTTATTTTTTTACAGTGGAGGAAATGTAAGGCTGTGTCTATGTTGTGTAGCATGTGAAAACGCATTTGTCCTCTCTCTCTTGGCTGGAAAAAGAAGAATCACTGTAGACGCACTCAATCCACAGCTGTGATTGGACAAATCGACGATTTGTTCTCGCGTCCAAGGGGTATTTCTTCGAAATTAGACAGTATAGATAGGGTGCTGTAAGAGCTTGAGATCCTTCGGACTTTTTTGAGCTTATATTGGTATAATGGAAAATTTAAAGTACTTACAAGTTGTTCGCCAGTTAGAACTTCCAACAGAGAAATCAGGTTGTGTCCATCTCTCAAATCTTCGAAAAGATCTCGAATTTGTCGATTTGCCTGGAAAGAAAAAAAAGGGAATTAGAAAATTGAAATAAAATAAGTAAAATTTTCCACTCTAAAGCATTTGTGAGGAATACGTGAGCTAAGTAAAATCAAAATGTGCCATTGAATGCCGCAACACTCCTATCCTAAGAAAACTAGTGAAAACCTTTCGACTTCCAGTTCAAGATTGTCTACGATGAAAAAGTGAAGTGTTGCTCGATTCAGACTAAATTTACACGAATATCTCTTAAAGAATTAGCTTTCGATACTTGCGATCCAAAAAATGTGTAACAAAAAGAATATTGATGAAATTTAAATAAACATAAAAATACACACAACACAAAATTCAAAAAAGAGGACGAACAAAGTTGAAGGTGAAGAAAGCATGCCAAAAACACAAAAATAAACACGATCCATCAAACTTACAGACGTTGGACAACATGGACTATTGTTAACTGTCACGCATACGTGAAGACAGGTGTAATTCTGAAAGTACCAAAGAAAAACGATGTAATATGATGTATTGGAAATAAAATGTATCGGTATATCATTTTTCCTTTATATTGTTTTCAATATACGAGGATATATTGGGAAATTCTCAGCCTAATATAGAACCAAACGAAATTTCAATGTCAAAATATTTTATTACTCAACATATTCTCCTCTTAATTGAATACATTCATTACAACGAACCTGCAACGTCTCTAGACTAGTCTAGACCTTTCAAAAAAATGTTTCATCTTGCTCTGCAAACCAGTCCTCCACACCTTTTATTACCTCCTCGTTGGAAGAAAATTTATGACCTTTTAAACTTTTTTTCAGTTGAGGAAAGAGATGATAGTCGGAAGGAGCCAAATCTGGTGAATAAGGGGGGTGTTCTAGTAATTCTAACCCTGAATCACGAATTTTTTGCATGGCAACATGAGATTTTTGTACTGGGGCGTTGTCTTGTAAAAACAAAATACCTTTGGATAGCTTTCCGCCTCTTATCTCTTCAATTTTTTCCCGTAGAGTGGTTAGTAATGTCGAATAGTAATCTCCAGTTATTGTTCTACCCGTATCCAAAAAATCAATCATGATTACTCCATGGCAATCCCAAAAAACTGAAGCAAGAACTTTTCCAGCAGATTTTTGGACACGAAACTTCTTAGGTCTTGCAGAACCAGAGTATCGCCATTCCATCGATTGTTGCTTTGTTTCTGGATCGTAGAAATGTACCAAAGTCTCATCCATAGTAACAATTCGGTTTAAGAAGTCTACATCGTTTTCAAATCGAGCACAGATCGAACGCGATGCTTCTACCCTTGCACGCTTTTGGTCAACATTCAAACATTTGGGGATCCAATTTGCAGAAATATTTCTCATGTCCAAATTGACGTGAACTATATGATGAACGCGTTCGTATGAAATCTTCAGTGCTTCAAATATCCGTTTTAGCCCAATTCGACGTTCTGATAAAATCATGTCATGAACTGCATCCATATTGTCGGGGACTGACACAGAAACTGGCCTTCCCGATCGGTCATCATCTTCAATGGTAAATTTACCTCTTTTGAAGCTTGCAGTCCAATTTTTCACGGTCGCATACGAAGGACATTGATCACCAAGGGTATCAAGCATATCTTTGTAGATCTGCTTACCTCTTAACCCTTTTAAATACTGGTACATACTTGATGATGGCTCGATACTCCAATTTTCCGATTTTTACAATTTCGGTGGACATCTTTTTTTTTTATTTATTGCGTAACTCTGGTTTACTTTTTTGACGTCGAACTCTAGACTGACACTTCTAATAAGTTATTGTTCGTTGTTATGGTATCGCAATATTTTGTTTATGCATGGAACTGGTCTGAGCTAACTAGATATCAATACATCATCGTATCTTTTTTTATATTGTTTTCAAAATACTTGCAGCTTTGGAGAATTTCTGGCAAATTCTAGTTAACTTCTTCTATCAAAACAGTGACCATTTGAGATCCAATCACATCAAAACGAAATAAAATAATTAATATCCATTTTTTACGAGTAGGTACTTCAACGAATAAAAATTCCATATCGCAGTAGCAAAGTCAGTCGACGTATATGAAGCGATCTCTCATATTATGACATCGGATTCTTTACAGGACAGAGAGAACTGTTATTTATTGTGACGAATATTCGTCTTACAAACGCCTTTTAAAAAGGAACTCGTTCTGTTGCATCATACCAGGAGCGCCTTTTATGTAGAATGGAAGATCTGGTTGAGCAAACCAGCTCAGATACAGAATCAGTTTTCCTACGTCTGTCTGATAAAAGTATGCATATACATACTTACAATTTGCTTGTACAGGGTTGGGATAAAGCATGGTACCAAATACGAGGATGTATTGATATCTAGTTAGCCTAGACCAGTTACATGCATACACAAAATATTGCTGTACCATATCAACGAACAACAACTTATTAGAAGTGTCAGTGTAGAGTTCGACGTCAAAAAAGTAAATCAGAGTCACGCAATAAATAAAAAAAAAGATGTCCACTGAAATTGTGAAAATCGAAAAATTGGAGTATCGAGCCATCATCAAGTACCTGTATTTAAAAGGTTTAAGAGGTGAGCAGATTTACGAAGATATGCTTAATACCCTTGGTGATCAATGTCCTTCGTATACGACCATGAAAAATTGGACTGCAAGCTTCAAAAGAGGTAAATTTTCCATTGAAGATGATGACCGATCGGGAAGGCCAGTTTCTGTGGCAGTCCCCGAAAATATCGATGCAGTTCATGACATGATTTTATCAGACCGTCGAATTGGGCTAAAACGGATATTTGAAGCACTGAAGATTTTATACGAACGCGTTCATCATATGGTTCACGTCAATTTGGACATGAGAAATATTTCTGCAAAATGGATCCCCAAAAGTTCGAATGTTGACCAAAAGCGTGCAAGGGTAGAAGTATCGCGTTCGATCTGTGCTCGATTTGAAAACGATGTAGACTTCTTAAACCGAATTGTTACTATGGATAAGACTTGAGTTCATTTCTACGATCCAGAAACAAAGCACCAATCGATGGAATGGCGACACTCTGGTTCTCCAAGACCTAAGAAGTTTCGTGTCCAAAAATCTGCTGGAAAAGTTCTAGCTTCAGTTTTTTGGGATTGATTTTTTGGATAAGGGTAGAACAATAACTGGAGATTACTATTCGACATTACTGACCACTGTACGGGAAAAAATTGAAGAGAAAAGACGCGGAAAACTATCCAAAGGTATTTTGTTTTTACAGGACAACGCCCCAGTACACAAATCTCCTGTTGCCATGCAAAAAATTCGTGATTTTGGGTTAGAATTACTAGAACACCCCCCTTATTCACCAGATTTGGCTCCGTCCGAGTATCATCTCTTTCCTCAACTGAAAAAAAGGTTAAAAGGTCGTAAATTTTCTTCCAACGAGGAGGTAATAAAAGCTGTGAAGGACTGGTTTGCAGAGCAAGAAGAAACATTTTTTTTTGAAAGGTCTAGAGACGTTGCAGGTTCGCTGTAATGAATGTATTCAATTAAGAGGAGAATATGTTGAGTAATAATAGTATATTCTAAAACTAGTTGCAGAATGGGCTCTTATTCCAATACGAATGCGAAATTCGAAAACGAGCGACAAAGGAGCGAGTTTTTGAACGCATGAGTATTGGAATTGCATTCTGCAACGAGTATTAGACGATATTTTCTCTATTTCACTCAAATTTTGTGAAATTCAATGAAAAAATTCAAATTATAGGTCCTAGTGACTTTCATATTGTATCTTGGCAGTTGGTGTGAATGTTATTAAGTACGAAAATTGACATTTCCAAATTGACGTCTGCTGAAATTTAAAAGGATCGGAAGTCATTGCTGACAACCACAAAACGAAAAATGTAACTGAAAACGATGCTGTAATGAATTCATTACAGCACTGGTTTTAGAACTGTAATGAACTCATTACGATACTGAAATAGAGAAAATATTTTGACATTGAAATTTTGTTTGGTTCTATAGTAGGCTAAGAATTTTTCAATATATCCTCATATAGTGCTCGACTATGAATCATTGATAAACGAATTCTTCATTCTTCGTTTTCGAGAAACATTAACTTCTTAACGCAGAATTCATTGTTGGAAACTGAAACCACTCATTTCTTCTCCTGGCAATACCGGAATTTCCCGGGATTTATGAATCCAGGACGCAATAAAAAGGGTTGAGACGGCTAAACTTCCTTTTCCTGCCAATAAAAACAGTATCCTCCACACATGCATCATGTTTGGTGTACACAACACACATTCGCGGGCGACTGTCTGTCAAAACAAAGCACTAGGTAGTTCAAACAAGCTTCGAAATAGCCATAAAATAATGTCTTTGTCTGTTATATATATAAAAGGCGCCATATGGTTTCCTGCAGATTCGGGAAAAATGCACAGTCGGAAGTTGTGCTATACACAAATGTGCCAGGATGTGAGAACAGTATTCAAGGATCTACAGGGATTTCCAATAAGGTGTTATTTTGAATAGCCCGCTATTTGGTTTGATGTCACTTTTCAAGCTGTTATTTTTTGACATTTGACAAGTAGGAACTACGCCAATAATAAAAATGGAAATAATTTTTATTCTCTTGGTTTCTCTACACTTTCCTGCACTAATATGTGAATTTTCAGTTTGATATAATTTAATTTCACAGAGTTTTAGAATGTCAAACAAACGTAGTGCGATTTTGGAGCTGTTTCGTCAAGGTAGGCGTCAATGCGAAATTGTTCGTTTGCTCAATGTGCCTCGACAAACCGTGTCCGATGCAATTCGTCGTTTCAAGGAGCTTGGCCATGATGGTCGTCGTCCAGGAAGTGGTAGAAAACGCACTGTCAATACACCTAGCAATCGCAACATCGTCAAGAAGCGAGTCAAATCGAAGTCAATCGAAATCCGAGGGTTTCCTTGAGGAAAATAGCCTGTGAGACCGGTATCAACCACGAACAGTCCGTCAAATTGCCAAAAAGGAGCTCAACCTCAAGCCATACAAGCTCCAAAAAGTTCAACTTCTCACGGAGGAAAACAAGCGCGTACGACTCCAAAGGTGCCGCCAACTCCTTCGTCTCGCCGCCGGTCAGCAATGGGAGCGAATTCTCTTCACAGACGAGAAGCTTTTCACCGTAGAACAATCCCACAACCACCAAAACGACAGAGTCTGGTCCGTAGAGGCTCCCGGTACATCGGGCATCGTCGAACACCGTCAAAATCCGCAATCCGTCATGGTCTGGGGCGGAATTTGCGGCAGTGGTAAAACTCCCTTAGTTTTCGTGGATCAAGGGGTCAAAATCAATCAAGAAGTCTACCGCTGCGACATCCTCGAGGCCGTAGTACTTCCGTGGGCCAAGCAGCACACATTGGACCTTTCAACAGGACTTCGCTCCGGCTCACAGAGCGAAAATGACGCAAGATTGGTGTAAGACCCATTTTCCTTGTTGCATCTCATCTGCAGAATGGCCGCCCTACTCACCGGATCTCAACCCAATGGACTACAGCGTGTGGTCGATTTTGGAGCACAGGGCTCGTGCTAAAAAACACAAAAATTTGGAGTCGCTGAAGCAATCTCTGCGCCGGGAATGGAACCGATTAACGCCCGAGGAGCTGCGGCCCATCGCCGAAAATTTCAAGAAGCGTCTGAAGCTGTGCATCGCCGTCAAAGGAAGCCACTTCGAAACGGCTTGAATCTATTATTAACAAATGTTCAAGCTATTATTATTTGTTGTTGTTTTGTTCAATTTCTTCTGTTTAATGAAACGAGTTTGTCCGAGGTTTTTCTTGTCACACTGTATTTTCCATTATTAACGGCATTATTCTTTGAATGACAAAATAACACCTCTTGTTGGAAAACCCTTTATTTTACTGATTGTGATTCTCAGCTCGAAAGTCCGCATTCAACTTATGATTAATACAATTCCTGTGTTTCATTGAGCACCAGAAATTCCCATCTTCATCGACCCTGCCCTGAATCTCAATCTCGAATTCCTCGAAGCATCTCAAAGGCTCCCAATCTCAATATCTCACTCCACTTTCGGCAAAGAGACGAAGAGACCACGCATCGCATAATATAAGCAACAAACAATGACGCTTTCTTTGGGTGCTCGGCACAACGAAGCAAGTAGTAGCGTAGCGACATTGGCCTTTCATGGGGTCAAGAAGGAGTTTATTGTTGGACATGGACATTATTTTTAGCGGTAGCATTGTCAACATATCCAACACACGGCTGCGGTACGGCATAATAAAGAGCTCCGACCGAACCTTGGTCCACATTTTGTTGAATCAGATCTCGTACCGTCATCTGCGATTCGGTTTTTTTTTGTGGAAAATAATTGCTGGAATCGGAGCGGTACTTTCTTGTCAACTGGGAAAATCAGCATCATTCTCAACGCTAAGAAAGACCCAAAGCTGAAACGGATATCTGAAGCAGTGAAGATTTCATACGAACGCGTTCATCATTAAGTTCACGTCAATTTGGACATGAGAAAAATTTCTGCAAAATGGATCCACAAATGTTTGAATGTTGACCAAAAGCGTGCAAGGGTAGAAGCATCGCGTTCGATCTGTGCTCGATTTGAAAACGATCTAGACTTCTTAAACCGAATTGTTACTATGGATGAGACTTGGAGGCATTTCTACGATCCAGAAACAAAGCAACAATCGATGGAATGGCGACACTCTGGTTCTCCAAGACCTAAGAAGTTTCGTGTCCAAAAATCTGCTGGAAAAGTTCTTGCTTCAGTTTTTTGGGATTGCCATGTAGTAATCATCATTGATTTTTTGGATAAGAGTAGAACAATAACTGGAGATTACTATTCGATATTACTGACCGCTCTACGGGAAGAAATTAAAGAGAACAGACGCGGAAAGCTATCCAAAGGAATTTTGTTTTTACAGTGGAACGCCCCAGTACACAAATCTCATGTTGTCATGCAAAAAATTCGTGATTTTGGGTTAGAATTACTAGAACACCCCCCTTATTCACCAGATTTAGCTCCGTCCGACTATCATCTCTTTCCTCAACTGAAAAAAGTTTGAAAGGTCGTAAATTTTCTTCGAACGAGGAGGTAATAAAAGCTGTGTAGGACTGGTTTGCAGAGCAAGAAGAAACATTTTTTTTAAAGGTCTAGAGACGTTGCAGGTTCGCTGTAATAAATGTATTCAATTGAGAGGAGAATATGTTGAGAAATAAAATATTTTGACATTGGATTTTTGTTTGGTTCTATAGTAGGCTGATAATTTTTCAATATATCCTCGTTCATATATGGACCTTACCATCGATTCGAATAAAGATTTCCTGCCTTTTCATGAAATTTATGTGTTCTTTTCTAAATTACCTATAGCTTTAAAAAAATCACCCTATAGTATCGATTTATGTTATCTTAATACACAAACTTATACTCCTAATAATAATTTTCGATGAGATCTATTTCAACATTTACTTCCTATCTTTCGCAAAATTTTCATGAGAAATACCTATTTTTTTCTGACTAGTGTAATTGAGTTTCGATCAAGCGGCTGTGCCCATACTCAATCTGTTCTTGAGTTCTCGTTCCACTTGAACAAGGGCTATTTTAATATAACATACACACATACCTTCATGTATCTCCAATGCTGAGGCAAGCATGAAATAAGACAAACACATTGTTAAATTCTCACAGAATTGAATTTCCATCCAGGAAATAGAACAGAATACTATGACGATAGATAATATAAAATTTCCACAAATTAGCATCCTTCTATACAAATTTAATGGAATCTTACAGCCCCAACCTGTAAGCAGCTTTCTTTTAATCTCCCAACTCTCAACATACATAAGAGTCATCTGCAGCTCATGCTGTTAATCAAAGAACCTCATCATGTCTCGGAAATAGATTTCTATTCGTGATTGACAAATGAACGTTAATTATGTATGATTGATTTAAACGATTATTATGGATTTATTCATTGGTTTCCACTGGGAAGCCTATAATTTAATATGTCGATATTGATTCAGTTACTAATTCAATAAAGAGATTCTTGGAGAGCGGCCCACAACACTGGAAGAATCGACTGCGGTCTCCATACATACAGGGTGGCCCAAATAATACACTGCGAAAAAAAATTAACGCACATTCTGAAAATCTCAATTTTAATGAAAGTTAACTCTACATTGACTTTATAACTTATGTTTTATGTTCTCTCGGGAAGGTTTTGAACGAAACACATTAAATGGAAGAAAAATTCAGGATTTCACCGAATCTTATGTGAAAGAAGAGAAATGAACAATTTTCAAAAATACTGAAATGCTGATAAGTGATTTGATACTTGGTATTTCCACCCCTTGCGTTAATTACAGCTCGGCAACGACGGTTCATACTCAAAATGAGTGATCTTAAAATGTTCTGATCTAATCCTTCCCAGATTTCTCCGGGTTGGATTCCTAAGTCATTAAGAGTAGCTGGATGATTTTCTGAACTTCTCAGCCTTCTATTGAGGTTGTCCCAAACCTGCTCAATCGGATTGAGATCTGGACTTCTTGCTGGCCATACCATTCGAGAGACCTCAACCTCTTCAAGGTTCTCCTGAACGATGCGCGCACGGTGGGTTCTGGCATTATCGTCCATAAAAATGAAATTTTCACCAATGTATGGGGCAAATGGCACTACATGCTCTTCAAGAATGTTCCTTATATACTTATCTGCATTCATAGCTCCATTATCAACGACCACTAGGTCTGTGCGAGCAGTCAAAGATATTCCACCCCATACCATAATCGATCCTCCCCCGAAACCAGTAGTATTCAGGAAATTGCACTGAGCATATCTTTCACGTGGACGTCTGAATACAAGGGAACGTCGATCACAATGGTAGAGGCAGAATCTAGACTCATCTGTGAAGAGAACTCTTTCCCAATCGGCCTCTTCCCAATGGATATGCTCTCTCGCAAAATCCAAACGCGCCCTTCGATGGGCTGGGGTAAGAGCTGGGCCTCTTGCCGCGACACGAGGCCTTAAATCATATTCTCTGAGGCGATTTCTTATTGTCTGAGTGCTAATTTGCACCTCATTAGTTTGCTCAAGCTGATTTTGAAGGAGGCGAGCGGTTGCAAACCGTTGTCTCAACGAAGAAACTCTCAAGTAACGTTCTTGAATGGCAGTTGTTACCCGTGGTCTACCCTGTCCTGGTCTTCGGACATTCATACCTGTCTCCCTGAATCGCTGCAACATTCTGGACACACTTGTATGGGAAACTCCAAACCTTCCTGCAATTCTTCTGTATGTCCGCCCTTCTTCTCGCAAAACTACCGCTTGGGTACATTCCTCTTGGGTCAAATTGCGTGTTTCGCGTTGCATAGCGATCGAGTGTAGAAAATCAAACGAAAGAAAAACTATTGATCACTAGAATTGATCGAGAACAACTGATTTTAGAATGGAGCCAATACATTCGAAATCTGATAATATCATCTTTTTTTATTCCTGCTGGGAGAAAACGTCTGTATTGAAGAAAAACGTTGAAAGTTGATAAAAACAATTATCATTGAGAACACCTTCAGTTGTAGAATAAATTTGAGATTTCCATAATGTGCGTTAATTTTTTTGCGCAGTGTATAATACAAATGAATATGGTGTTAGTTTTTCGAAAAACATTCGTGAGGGTGAATCTTTGATTTGTACATATATTCTAATTGTAGATTCTCAAGGCCAAAAGAAACCTTTTTTCATTTTCCATTTTTCCGAACTCGGCTCTGTTTAAAAATATAGCCATTTGAACAAAATTGGGCCAAATGCGTGCCTGATAGGAAGCATCCCGATTATTCTTATGATTTTTTATTTTTTCTTCAAATTTTATCATTTCAAGTGGTGTCATAGTATTTTTGCGTGGATTTATGATTCGGCAACGCTGTTACTCTTATACCAGGAGAAACATTGAAGTTTTGATAGAGGAATGTGCACCATGAATAGAGCAAACAACCAACCAAAATTCAGTTCATTTGGAATACATTCTTGATATATATTCCAATTTTTTGTGAATGATGAAAATGAGAATCTTAATGTTTTAGTATCCCACATTGCATAACACATTTGGAGATATCCAGTTTATGCCACGCCTTGAATCAGATTCCGATTTCTCGAATTCATCAGCCCGCTCTACTCCATAAAAAGACGATGAAAAAAGATGACAAATTAATTAATTTATTGCTTTTTGGCACAGATATCTCACTCGATCCTACGAGAAAAAATCCAAACGTCCTCGTCTTTACCTATTCGGTCATATGAGGTGATTCATATTGGTCACACGCGAAAAACCCACCTGAGGTGAAGAATATTTTTCTGGATCATGGTAGACCATACATTACAAGGTCGTAATATCGAGGCGGTTATGGAAATCGTACCGAGAAATTTAATTGGATCGATTTCGATAACTGTCGAGCAATGGTCGCTAGATCTAAATATATCTACAAGGCTCACTTGTGACTGTTCTACAAAAATCCGTATTGATGATAGATGCTTTCGATAACTAGACAGTTTTGGAATAAAACATAGAACCATAACGCCATCTCATTTGTTACTACTCAAATTTGAATGGGACACCCTGTATATTTTTGAAAAATTCAGAGACCTTGTTACATATTTAGAATTCTTACGTAGGAACAGTTGAAGAATAAGAAATCAAAATAATAATTGCAACCTTTTGGAACCGAGAATTTGAGTTGATTACTTTCAAATTTATTGTAAATTTCATTGACTGAAAGACTGAAAATACAGGGTCTTTCACGAGCAACCTCACCCATATTTATACGGGAAACTACTGAACGTATTTTCATGAAATTCAGCACTTATAAGTATTTCACGATGCTGATGAAATCTAAAATATTTTCAAGGCATGAGCACCTCCGGTTTTTCCGGAAATGACGTCAACTTCCGTTTTTCAAATTAGAACACCATTTTTTTATTGTAGAAATAGATTCCTTAGAAAATTTCAAGTTATTTTGATGTAACATTTTTCAGTTTTGGTTGGAAAATTCTCTCTGAGCGGGAAAATTCGAAAAAAAAACCGAAAATAGAGCTCCGCTGAAACAAGAATAACTTCGAGGTTTTTGGATGGAAAATTTTCATTTTTGGGATTTTTCAGGATGTAAGATTTATGTATCCACTTTAAAAATCGAAATCGCGATTCATGATACAGGGGGTGAAAAAATCGCTTCCAAAGTTAGGGATGACAAAATCGTGAAAAACAATTTTTTTCAAATTAGAACCCCATTTTTTATGGCAGATATTGAATCTACGTTAAAAAATAATGTGAGTGTATGCATCACACCCTTGCCCTAAAGTGGATATTTTCTGAGTTATTCACAAAAAACTGTTTTTCGTCTTGAATTTTCAGCTATTTCTTTTCCCTTCACGCCAAAAAGATGAAATTTTCAGGAACTGTTACTTAAACCATGTTTTAGATTTTACTACCCTAATATGCAAGAGGAAAAAGTTACAGGTTGTTCCTAAATAGATGGCGAATTTGGATTCGAATTTGTATCGGAAACCTCTTTATTTCAACTAATCGGCCATCGGTTTTCTCTCCAGTGATAAATAAATAATTTCTTATGAACCATATGCAAAAACTTACCATGTTTTACATTCTTTTTTTTTAATGATAGATATCATTTATTACATCTGCCAAATTCCTCTTCATTCAGTAGCATTTTGTGTTTACTATTAATTTGGTGATAATTCGTATTAAGTTATAAAATCGATCACTATGCCTAATTTTACCAATGAAGATTATTTAAATCTCATTCTACTTCATGGTGAATGTAATAAAGTTGTAGATAGAACGATTCGACTGTTCATTGAGAGGTTTCCTGACCGACCCAGACCAACGAGAGATACCATTAACAGAACCATGACAAACTTGAGAAATGTCGGATCTTTCGTTAAGAAAACTACAAACTTTGAGCATCTTCTCTAGTTATAACTGCGAGAGTTTGCCATGGTTCTCCTAATAGTAACTTGAAGTCGTTTTCAAGAAGGGGTGAAAAATCTACAGCATGGTTCAAATAACAGTTCCTGAAAATTTCATCTTTTTGGCGTGAAGGGAAAAGAAATAGCTGAAAATTCAAGACGAAAAACAGTTTTTTGTGAATAACTCAGAAAATATCCACTATAGGGCAAGGGTGTGATGCATACACTCACATTATTTTTTAAAGAATATTCAATATCTGCCATAAAAAAATGGGGTTCTAATTTGAAAAAATTGATTTTTCACGATTTTATCATCCCTAACTTTGAAAGCGATTTTTTCACCCCCTGTATCATGAATCGCGATTTCGATTTCTAAAGTGGATACATCAATCTTACATCTTGAAAATCCCAAAAATGAAAATTTTCCATCCAAAAACCTCGAAGTTATTCTTGTTTCAGCGGAGCTCTATTTTCGATTTTTTTTCGAATTTTCCCGCTCAGAGAGAATTTTCCAACCAAAACTGAAAAATGTTACATCAAAATAACTTGAAATTTTCTAAGGAATCTATTTCTGCAATAAAAAAATGGTGTTCTAATTTGAAAAACGGAAGTTGACGTCATTTCCGGAAAAACCGGAGGTGCTCATGCCTTGAAAATATTTTAGATTTCATCAGCATCGTGAAATACTTATAAGTGCTGAATTTCATGAAAATACGTTCAGTAGTTTCCCGTATAAATATGGGTGAGGTTCCTCGTGAAAGACCCTGTATAAATGACACTCATGGTGAAGAATCTCTCCACTTAACACAGTGGCAGATGACTCCTTTCTTCCTCGAATAACTCGCCTTATGGAGGAAGAGCGTAATGAAAAACACACTTTCTCCTCATTTCATAAAAAAAAACGTTGTCTATGAGAGATGGGTAGCTTTTCTCGTAGTCCGCAATACAAAACGTTCGAACCTAGGTATCGTTGCTTCTCTATTTATAGGCATTTGCCTATGTCGTTGACATCGGTAAAACGTCACGACGACTACCAGTCTAACAAACTGATCGTCAGAAGTTAAGGATATTCAAATTGAAGGGTTTTCCAACAAGAGGTGTTATTTCGGTAGATGTTCACTTTTGAAGCTGTCATTTTTAGACATTTGACAGGTAAAAACTACGCCATCAATAAATGGAACGATAATAAAGGCTTCAACAACGCATTGAAATTATTAAAATTCACTAGAAAAATGGTGAAAATTTGTGATGTGAAGAACTTAGTGATGTGAAGAATAAAACCCGTGCACGTTGCTCAAAAACAGTCGAGAATATAGCTGCTGTAGCCGAAAGTGTTGAAGAAAACCCAGGTTGGTCCATTCCACTTCGTTCTTTGGAATTAGGCATTCCACAAACGTCATTACATCGTATTTTGCATAAAGGTTTGGGTCTTAGGCTCATAAAGTTCAGGTAACACAAGAACTCAAGCCGTCCGATCATCAACAACGTCGTGTCTTTGCTGATTGGGTCCTTGAAATGCATGAAAATGATCTGGAATTCCATCGAAAAATCATCTTGAGTGATGTGGCCCATTTTCACCACGGTGGCTTCGTCAACAAACAAAATTGTCGCATTTGGGGCTCGGAAAACCCAAGAGTTATTGTTGAAAAGCCTCTCTATCCTCAACGTGTGACTGTTTGGTGCGGTTTAAGACCCTTCACTTCGGGTGGGCGTGAAAATCATTGACATATAAATTTTCGACCCGAAAAAAGAGTCAACATGATGAAAACTTGCTTGACGATAAAGCGGACGACGTTCCTTCTACTATTTTGACACTGTAATACGTAACATGATCTTTATCTTGATCAAAACATCAATCATAAGCGGTCAACGTCAAAATATGTTGCGTATGGATAATCTATTCAATTATTTGTCGTACTTGATCCAATCAAACACTTCAAAGAAGCCGACGAAACCTAGAGCACTCGATTCAGGGACATATTTTAATGTGGAACTAATGTTTTCATAAATACAGAGTGGACCTTCTTTGATTACACAGTCGGCGCATGTTTCGATGTTCGTAGTTAATTACAGCTTTCGAATTTCAGACACACACTTCAATTATTTATTTACCACAATCGCTTTTGGTGATCACTGATGAGGCTGTATTAATGAGTTAGCAATGTTTGAATTACTAGGGAATCTAGGGATCATTTCTCTTGAATATACAGTGTGCTTCTGGATGGTTTTTTTTTTTGGAGTGACAGAACTTTGAATTGAAATTAAACACATTTAAATTAAGATTGCAGTCAATGTTGTTTTTTTTAAAGAGAATTTAATTTCTTCATGTCTCGACATAGATGCATGCCCCCTTTTCGTTCTTGATTTAATTTCATCCTATGGTTACATTTTAAATTCATTGATTGTTTTAGTTATGTTGAGATTGGTAAGTTATCTTCTCCCCTTTTGATTAAAAAGAAACTTTATACAGACTTTTCGTGATTAAAATTGTTAGTAATTCTTTCCAGTGTATTTTACAGGGCGACAAGAAAAACTTCGGATAAATTTTGCTGTGGTCTGGAACAAAAGTATTTCAGCGCATCCAAATAATTTTTATTCTCTTGGTTTCTCTACACTTTCCTGTACTAATATGTGAATTATCAGTTTGATATAATTTCATTTCACACAGTTTTAGAATGTCAAACAAACGTAGTGCAATTTTGGAGCTGTTTCGTCAAGGTAGGCGTCAATGCGAAATTGTTCGTTTGCTCAATGTGCCTCGACAAACCGTGTCCGATGCAATTCGTCGTTTCAAGGAG
Organism: Adalia decempunctata; assembly: GCA_951802165.1. NCBI lineage: Eukaryota > Metazoa > Arthropoda > Insecta > Coleoptera > Coccinellidae > Adalia > Adalia decempunctata. The sequence goes on from OX637705.1 coordinate 2,019,783, forward strand.
ATTGGCCATGATGGTCGTCGTCCAGGAAGTGGTAGCAAACGCACTGTCAATACACCGAGCAATTGCAACATCGTCAAGAAGCGAGTCAATCGAAATCCGAGGTTTTCCATGAGGAAAATAGCCTGTGAGACCGGTATCAACCGCGAATCAGTCCGTCAAATTGCCAAAAAGGAGCTCAACCTCAAGCCATACAAGCTCCAAGAAGTTCAACTCCTCACGAAGGAAAACAAGCGCGTACGACTCCAAAGGTGCCGCCAACTCCTTCGTCTCGCCGCCGGTCAGCAATGGGAGCGAATTCTCTTCACAGACGAGAAGCTTTTCACCGTAGAACAATCCCACAACCACCAAAACGACAGAGTCTGGTCCGTAGAGGCTCCCGGTACATCGGCCATCGTCGAACACCGTCAAAATCCGCAATCTGTCATGGTCTGGGGCGGAATTTGCAGCAGTGGTAAAACTCCCTTAGTTTTCGTGCATCAAGGGGTCAAAATCAATCAAGATGTCTACCGTTGCGACATCCTCGAGGCCGTAGTACTTCCGTGGGCCAAGCAGTACTTCGGCGATACGCACTGGACCTTTCAGCAGGACTCCGCTCCGGCTCACAGAGCGAAAATGACGCAAGAATGGTGTAAGACCCATTTTCCTTGTTTCATCTCATCACCCTACTCACCGGATCTCAACCCAATGGACTACAGCGTGTGGTCGATTTTGGAGCACAGGGCTTGTGCTAAAAAACACAAAAATTTGGAGTCGCTGAAGCAATCTCTGCGCCGGGAATGGAACCGATTAACGCCCGAGGAGCTGCAGCCCATTGCCCAAAATTTCAAGAAGCGTCTGAAGCTTTGTATCGCCGCCAAAGGAAGCCACTTCGAAACGGCTTGAATATATTATTAACAAATGTTCAAGCTATTATTATTTGTTGTTGTTTTGTTCAATTTCTTCTGTTTAATAAAGTTAAATGGAAAAGAGTTTGTCCGAGGTTTTTCTTGTCACACTGTAATTATGTTATGCCCGTTATGAAACACCTCAAAATTGTTATTTCTTGATTGACACCGACTCCATCTTAGACGTAGTTAAAAAAAATAGAATCACAAGGATTAAATGCTTAAAATTTCAATGCATTTGACATAATGGTTCCGAAGTTATGGGGGAAAAGTGTTTTTTCATTAATTTTTGACACCCTGTATCTTTCAAACGGAGCCGTAATAAAAAAAATGGTATAGGAAAAAAGTATCTAGTTTGATGAGAGGAATCTAAGGTTCAAAAATGAAAAAATTGTAAAACTCAAAGACTCGCCCTGTATATTCTACAAGCAGGCCGTCCCAGCTTCGCCCGAGTAGAAATTTGTTTCACGCGGCGGTTTCATCTTCAACACTTCAACCTGCCATATCTTTTGATGTACTCGTTGTAATTGTATGATGTGAAGGGCAATTTTGTTCTAAATTAAATACTGGGGATAATTAACGTATTAGGTTGGATTAGGATCAATACCCAATTCATAAAAACACACTCCCAAATAGTGTATAATTTTGGAAAACATTTGATTACCATTACAGGTGATAGCAAGTCAATCTTGAGAGATAGATATATGCTATGGCGGACTTTTTTGTAGAACTATTTAAGAGGTACATTTCTGTCATACATTGTATCCACGTAAGTCTTACGGTTTTTGCAGCGCAACAGAAAATAGCTAATTATGGCTGTTTTTTTGTAATTATTGAAGTCATAGTAGGTATCCTTAATTTTTTCGGGTGAAAAGTATAGCCTATGTCACTCAGGGATAATGTAGCTTTCTAAGGGTGAAAGAATTTCTGAAATCGGTCCATTAGTTATTGAGCCTATTCGTATGAAACACAAAATACAAATCTTTCCTCTTTATAATATTAGTATAGATTTGTTCATGTTGTGGAAGGTTATTCATCTCAAATTGATTCGTGAAGAGCAGTTTCGAAGAATGTTATCAATCGTGATATCACTGATGATCAAAATGACATTTTTGTTTCGGCAACTGTTGATATAATTGTCTTAGAATGTTTCTGCTGACCTTGTAGAAGGTTTTTCCTCTCAACCTACACCTAAATTGATATTTTCTCCGTTGTGGCTCTAATTCTATCAGATGCCAGGAAATGACCGTCGCGGCCAATAGAATTCGGAAAAATAGCGACAGCTGTTCGGCGTAAACGAAACGCATAAACTATCAGCGCATTTCTACCTCTATAACATCTAATAACGTATGGCGGGTCGGCCAGCCGCACTGGCGACACTGCCCCGTCCCACGATCCAGATAAGCACGACATATCACCCGCAATTAGCAACAACGATTATTTAATTTTCCGAATAACTCCGGTACGCTCAACTCTCCCATAAGGCATTTTAATAAATAACGCAGCGTACGCTGATAAATGCTGCTCGAGCGTATAAGGACGACGAAACGTGGCGGAATGAGTTATTCGGCGACACTGACGCATGTACGACTTACCTTTTTTAGATGTTTGTTGACCCATTTCGTGAATGTTTTCTTCTGCACAGCGTCTCTTTCATCTGAAAAACGAAAAATTAATCAAGACGTGTTTCGTGGTTGCGAAACGGAGACAAGATAAAGAGGCTGTTTATGTGAGCGATGGCACGAATGCTTCGGTATTGAGTCATGTGCGGTTCATCGACAAAGACATGGCTGGAAATTCTTCAGATCCATCATACAACAGAACAATTCAAGTATCACATTGCCATTTTTATCAAACAAAATTCATTTGAGGAATGCCAAAACTACAACCTTTCGATAAATCTGGCCCCAACATTAAGTTAAGGTCGCCGTTCAGAGCGAGTAGGAAAACTAATCCGATAGAGGCGCCACCGTGCATTTTATCGAATATCTCCATAGAACTTACATTATCACTATAAGTTCTATGAATATCTCTCTAATCATGAATGAAATGTACAATGGTGCTCTCTATCCGAAAATCGCTAAACTACGAAATAAGTGAATGTATGTAGTAGGTGTAGTGTAGGTAAAGCAGGAACTATACTGCTCCACATGAGTTAGGGATATCGTATTCAATCGTTTTTAAAAGTATGTAATCTTCGAGAATATCGCTGTAAAATCATCTTAAACTTGAATCGATCCAATAAAAATCAGTATGAGACATTTCGTCAATCTGGTCGCCTCTTTCTGAAGTTTCGTTCTTTGCATATGCTTCATGAATGTTCTTATTTTGAAATGAAGTCAGTTTATCAACGGCTTCGATTTGAAACGAGTTTTCTGAAAATGCCAAGACGTAAATTAACAAACGCAGAGGCTAATAGGGCTATCGGAATGCTACAGGGTGGTCTAACTATGGTCGTTGTAGCGGAAAGGTACCAAGTCAGCCAAAGTGTGATATCTCGACTTTGGAATAGGTTCAGGGAGACAGGTTCCGTGTTGGAAAGACCAAGGCTTGGTGGGCGACGAAAAACAACACCTGCTCAGTATCGTTTCATCACCGTTTCGGCGAGAAGAAACCCTACATCTACGTGTAGAATGCTACGGAATACTTTTCAAAATGCAGATGGGGTCCAAGTTTCCATCGAAACCATCAGACGACGTTTGAGAGAGGTGAATCTAGGTTCTAGACGTCCATTAAGAGGAGTTCCATTAACATGTGACCATAAGCGTTAAAGACTGGAATGGGCACGGCAACATATCAATTGGAACGATCAATGGAATAGTGTCCTTTTCACTGATGAATCCAGATGAGGACGATTTTCAGATTCTCGAAGAATAAGGGTATAGACAATCCCATGCATACCCCGTAATCGTCGCTATGTCCAAGAAGTCCATCCATTCCGAGGGGGTAGTGTTATGGTATGGGCCGGGATATGTTTCAACGGGCGCACAGATCTACACATTTGTCCTGGGAATATGACCGCCTTACACTATAGGGAGCATGTCATTGACAATGTTGTGCCAAATTTTCACGCTGCTATTAGTGAAACTTTTCAATTTCTAGACGATAAGGCTAGACCGCACCGTGCAGCCATAGTTGAGAATGCGCGCGGGGAGCTTGCATGGTATTCCACATTTACCTCCGCACTCACCGGATTTGAATTGCATAGAACATGCATGGGATATGCTCCAAAGAAGATTAGATAATCATCAACCTACCCCAGAATCCTTAAATGATCTGAGAGAGCTTCTGCCCCGTTTATGGAACCAAATTCCTCAAGAAATTATCAATAACCTCGTAGGTAGTATGCAAAGAAGATGTCAAGCTGTTATTGATGCCCGTGGAGGCCATAGATACATTGTATTGATAGTCTTAAAATGCTTGAATTCTCTGGGAATAAAATTTCGTTATTTTACTCGATTTTTCTTAAACACCCTGCAGACCTACAGGCTAAAATTAATCTGTAACTTGAAATCATATTAATATGAATTTTCATCACAAAAATCTATTTAAGTCAATATCCCTAACTCATGTGGAGCAGTTTATTTGAATTTGGCCATTCTCTGATGCCTATTCCGTATTTCAGGTTATTTTTCTGGACGAAAGTATCTGTAGATTCACTTTCAATCGGAAGTTGAACTATTTTCATGGGTATTTCGTTAGAAATAAAACAGAAGCATGAGTTGGCTTATTTTCTTCTATTTTTGAAAGAAAAAACTTTCGAAATTAAATTGATTTCAATTATTTCACCAAGAACTCCAATCCTTCCTGAGTTTACCCACAAAATTTCAGTTCTCAAACCATATTCAAATGCAACTTGAAATAAAAACACACTACATTGAACGTCCACCTTACCAATGTCATCCATGAATTCTTCCTAAATTTTTCTCAATATTCAAAAAAGAGCATTAATTTTGATGAAGAAATCTAACAAATACTAAAGGTTGTGAATCGTGTATCTTTCCATGATCATAAGGCTTAACATACTGACCACAAATGACATAAGAAATGTTGAAAAATTATACAAAATATTCTCATTATAACCATTTCAACTTGTGAACACGTTAGTTGCTTCGTCAAATAAAAATTTCCCAAAAGGATGGATAGGTCAAGGGGGACCAATAGCATGGCCACCGCATCTCAATCCTTTAGATTTTTATTCGTGGGTATTTCAAACAGTTCAAACTCAGGCCTGGCTCATACAATGAAACATATTTTTGAATCCTTGTTCATTCATTTCAAACAAAGGCAAATGGGACTGGTGTTCGTTCATAAGCCAAAAAGATGCAGAATAATCACTGTTATCATCTCGTAATAGAGCACTCCGATACTATCCCTATTCTCAACATTATCCACACGGTTTCTGACTGGTATCGATTCCAAAGTGGAAAGTTCACACCCATATCAAAGTACTCCCATCCAAAAGTGCACTTTCTAGCCTGTCATCGCTCACCGCGTCATCCAGTAGACGATTACCAGCGATGACAGAATACACATGCACCATGTAAAACATCGTCAAAGTGCATTCTACCGTTTAAGCGAGACACCGATCAAAAGGGACCACTGTTTCTTCCATAGACTCTAATTGAATTCACTTGATAAGTGGATAATTGATGGACGAAGCGGTACCAGTTGTGGGACGAAATAGAGAGGAACGGTTTCATCTGCATGGATATTATCGATAATTTTCCACTTGACACGAGTTTTTTTCGTACATATCGGCGCCTGCATCTCGATTTCAAGACGACTTCTACGTATTTGTCGACCAATCAAGGTTTAGATAGAGTCGCATATTCCAGTTCAAGAAATCGATCGGAAAATTTTGACAACTGTCAAAAATATTTGACAGATGCCAAAAAAAATGACAGATGTCGAAGAAATTTGACAGCAGCGTTCAAAGAAGCTGCAGATGAAATAGAGCTGCAATCATCATCAGAAGATTTAAAAGTGGGCAACAAATTGAATTTAAAAGACCTCATATCGGATTTATACACTGCGCAAAAAAAATAGCGCACATTATGGAAATCTCAAATTTATTCTACAACTGAAGGTGTTCTCAATGATAATTATTTTTATCAGAATTATGCATGCATATGTTATCCACTTTCAACGTTTTTCTTCAATACAGATGTTTTCTCCCAGCAGGAATAAAAAAAGATGATATTATCAGATTTTGAATGTATTGGCTCCATTCTAAAATCAGTTGTTCTCGATCAATTCTAGTGATCAATAGTTTTTCTTTCGTTTGATTTTCTACACTCGATCGCTATGCAACGCGAAACACGCAATTTGACCCAAGAGGAATGTGCCCAAGCGGTAGTTTTGCGAGAAGAAGGGTGGACATACACAAGAATTGCAGAAAGGTTTGGAGTTTCCCATACAAGTGTGTCCAGAATGTTGCAGCGATTCAGGGAGACAGGTATGAATGTCCGACGACCAGGACAGGGTAGACCACGGGTAACAACTGCCATTCAAGAACGTTACGATAGTTTCTTCGTTGAGACAACGGTTTGCAACCGCTCGCCTCCTTCAAAATCAGCTTGAGCAAACTCATGAGGTGCAAATTAGCACTCAGACAATAAGAAATCGCCTCAGAGAATATGATTTAAGGCCTCGTGTCGCGGCAAGAGGCACAGATCTGACCCCAGCCCATCGAAGGGCGCGTTTGGATTTTGCGAGAGAGCTTATCCATTGGGAAGAGGCCGATTGGGAAAGAGTTCTCTTCACAGATGAGTCTAGATTCTGCCTCTACCATTGTGATCGACGTTCCCTTGTATACAGACGTCCACATGAAAGATATGCTCAGTGCAATTTCCTGAATACTACTGGTTTCGGGGGAGGATCGATTATGGTATGGGGTGGAATATCTTTGACTGCTCGCACAGACCTAGTGGTCGTTGATAATGGAGGTATGAATGCTGATAAGTATATAAGGAACATTCTTGAAGAGCATGTAGTGCCATTTGCCCCATACATTGGTGAAAATTTCATTTTTATGGACGATAATGCCAGACCCCATCGTGCGCGCATCGTTCAGGAGTACCTTGAAGAGGTTGAAGTCTCTCGAATGGAATGGCCAGCAAGAAGTCCAGATCTCAATCCGATTGAGCAGGTTTGGGACAACCTGAATAGAAGGCTGAGAATTTCAGAAAATCATCCAGCTACTCTTAATGACTTAGGAATCCAACTCGGAGAAATCTGGGAAGGATTAGATCAGAACATTTCAAGATCACTCATTTTGAGTATGAACCGTCGTTGCCGAGCTGTAATTAACGCAAGGGGTGGAAATACCAAGTATTAAATCACTTATCAGCATTTCAGTATTTTGAAAATTGTTCATTTCTCTTCTTTCACAAATGATTCGGTGAAATCCTGAATTTTTCTTCCATTTAATGTGTCTTGTTTCGTTCAAAACCTTCCCGAGAGAACATAAAAAATGAGTTATAAAGTCAATGTAGAGTTAACTTTCATTAAAATTGAGATTTTCAGAATGTGCGATAATTTTTTTTCGCAGTGTATTTGTCCCCTATCAAGTTGTCATACAGCGATCTTCTGCAATCATGGCTTCCATTAAAGAAATATTTCATCTCATGGCAGTGGCGCACCGAGGGGGGGGCTGTCGGGCTGCAGCCCCCCCCGAGCTGTGACAAAAAAAAGTAATTCAAATATTTCCATCTTATGATTTTTCTAAAAGTAATGATAATTATTTTAGAACAGAATGGAAACTTAAACATTTCCTTCACAGATAGAAATAGGGATTGATATACATATACAGGGTGTTTCATTGGTGAATAAACATACGTTAACCTGAGCTAGAGCTACCCTAGGCGAGTCCAAAAAACCGATATATGATAGGTCTAATCAATTCCATAACCGAGATACAGAGTGGTTTATGTATTCACCAAAAATTTCAATTCCTCATAACTTTTGAACCAACTAGTAAAGCTGGTTGGTATTTGGAACGTATGATTTACTTCTACAGGTCGATCGATTTACTTTTGTATTTCCAAAAAAATTCAGGTCCGTATTTGAAAAATATGGGACTTCTTCCAAGCTGAGATTCAACACCCTGTATATTGAAATTTTGGGATTGATTGAGATATTTGAAAAGAGAAGAAAATTTTCAATGGGGTTCAGTAGATTTCATTGTCCCGCACGTCAGCTTAAGGGAAAGATCCAATTGAATATTGGAATTCCACAAAATTCTCAGAAAAATCGTACATTATGATCAAATTGATCTCCAGAAGGTACAACGACCAGGTGATGAAATTAGAAGAACTAACTTTAGTAGCTGGATTTTACGAAATGAATGAATGGTCAACAGAATTTTATTTACCGATTCACGAGGGATGGGGTCATTTTTAGGGATTCGCATTAATGAAGGCCACTCACGAAGCGACCGTTTCAAGCGTTTTACTACCTGCTCTGGTCGCTTGCCTTTACAAGCTTCCAACGTTCTGGTTAGAAACCATCATAAAACGCCCGTCTCTGTAGCCTCGTGAGTGGCCGGCATTATGGGCTGCAGAGAATCTGCATGCAGTCAGGCATACGAAATCCTCACACAAATTTTCAAGAAACGTATGGTGTGGCGTTTAATAAAACCGATTGATTAGACCACAGGTCGTACCAAGACGGCTTGAAGAAAATCTTTACTTAGATTTCCTCCAAAATCATCTTACTGAAGGTACGGACATTGCAGGAATGCATTTTCAGCATGATGGAGCTCCACCCCATTTTGGAGTAATGATCAGACAATTTTTAGATCAGAACTTTCCAAATATGTGGATTGGCACAGGTGGACCGCATGCCTGGCCCGCTAGGTCGCCAGATTTCAATCCTGTTGATTATTTCATTTAGGGTTATTTGGAAATGTTCAGTAAATTCATCTGAAATAGGAAGTAAGGATATCCTCATGCAATGTATCGAAATCGCGTGCAATGAAATACATAATAATCCAGACATGATCAAAAAAAGTATCAGACATATTTTTTGAATAGGGCAAGAATGTGTATTGAACAAAATGGTGGTACTTTCGAGCACCTTCTGTATTTCACGTTGAGATTTCATGTTTCTTCAGTTATTTATTCATCTTTGTTGACTTCAACTAAATTTTTCTCGATGAATAATGTTTTTCCGGAAATAACTCCAAATGATTCCACAGAATATTATGAAATTCGAATGTGCAATTAGTGGGATAAAAAAAATTCAATTAGATCATAATGTACGATTTTTCTGAGAATTTCAATTGGAAATGACGTGCGGGACAATGAAATCTACTGAACCCCATTGAAAATTTTCTACTTTTTTCAAATATCTCAATCAAATCGCAAAATTTCAATACACAGGGTGTTGAATCTCAGCTTGGAAGAAGTCCCATATTTTTCAAATACGAACCTGGAATTTTTTGGAAATTCAAAAGTAAATCGATCGACCTGTAGAAGTGAATCATACGTTCCAAATATCAACCGACTATACTGGTTGGTTAAAGAGAGTTATGTGGAATTGAATTTTTTATGGTGATTACATAAAGTATCTCGGTTATGGAATTGATTAGACCTATCATATATTCATATATCGGTTTTTTGGACTCGCCTAGGGTAGCTTTAGCTCAGGTTACCGTATGTTCATTTACCAATGAAACACCCTGTATAATAACGAATGTGATATATCCATTACTTAAGAAGGTTTTCGCTTGCGGCGCATTTTTTAAATTATATAATTTACAAAAACCTGATTACTCTTGAGCAGCCCCCCCCGAATAAAATTTCTGGGTGCGCCACTGTCTCATGGGCCATCTAAACATCTGGGGTCATTCAAAAAATGGCATGTCTTGGAAAGTGTGGAAATGATTGAATATTCTCCAATATATGGAAATGTTGTACAAATTTCCAACAATATTCTTATCTCATTATTTCCATTTGAAGCTCTTTCTGGACAATACATCTACCACGATGAAATTTTGTGAAGACTCATCATTAATTCTAGTCATGAAAACTAGAACACTGCCAAAGATTCAAACGATATCAGGTACTTCTGCGTCCCACTTAAAATCTTCCGATATTACTTTCAAACAATTACCAATTCTTCATAAAGGAAGTAACGCATTTTCCACACGTTATCCACATTAACCCTCAGGTGAAAAACTGATCTAGATTTTCTATAAACGAACATCGTTTCGTATTGAATCGTAAACAATTACAGCTGAAAGTTGCTGCGATCTCAATACTGTGTAGGTGGACATAGAAGGTGAACAGATTTCATTAGAGTGCAGATTCAAAACGTTGTAGGTAGAAATGAATGTATACCTACTTACTCAATATCGCAGGCCTTCTAGTACTGGACAAATATGGGAAGATTTGCCAAAATACAACAGATTTAGCGAACACATGCATCGAGATTTGTGTACAATCTCAAGGTTAAGGATCGAACTAAAATTTTTCATAATATCGAGATTTGTTGGATCTCTTGAAAAGCACAGCACGTTTGTAGAGTTGACAGGGATACAAACATGAATATTCAAGTATCTCTGCGACAAATATTTGTGGAATATAAACGGAAGAGATAAGGACTGTCTGTGGAAATCGTGAAGATGAAGAACAACGATTTCATGGCGAGATATTATGACCTTCAGACGTTGAAAATTTGAGGTCAAGAACCTAAAACCCTTCCATTTGATGTCTTCGGATTTTCAGTGATAACAATGAAGAAAATTAAGGACTGAACGAGAATGAATTCGCTGTCACAAAAACGCCTATATCTCTTGAACCAATTGAGAAAAAATCAAAATTTGATCATAGTAAGCTTTGTTATGAACGTCAGAAACATGTGGAACATTTACTTCATAGATATTCCAATTCTCTGTCGCAAAATGTCAAGCGAAGTGAAAACAGGAGAATTTGTAGTGAAACTTTTTCAAAATAATCAAAAATGCAGCTTCAAAAGAATTGCAAAAGAGGCTCGCGTTCGTCCGGAAACGGTATCAAAGAGCTTCAACGAAGATCTTTACAATTAACCGCAAGGAAGTAACCGGGAGGAAAAAGGGGTTTTTAGCCCAAAAAAAGTGAAGAAAGTCATCAGCCTTTTTCAGAAGAATCCTAACCTTTTAGGACGGAAAGTGGCCCAAATAGTGGGTTGTTCGCAGTCAACCGTTCAGAAAATCAAGTCGAGTTGTGGGCTTAGAACATACAGAGTGCAGAAAGTGCCAGACAGGAACGCTGTGAAGAATCAAGAAGCGAAATCGAGAGCAAAGAAATTAAAAAAAGATTTCTTGAAAAATTTTTCCTGTTGCGTGATGGAAGACGAAAGCTATGTCTTGGCTGATTTCTCGCAACTTCCTGGTCAGGAATTTTATACTGCAGATTCTCGTGGAAATGTTGACGAACAATTTCGCGTGAAGAAACAAGCAAAGTTTCCTAAAAAATTCCTGGTTTTGCAAGCAATTTGCACTTGTGGGAAAAGGAGCAAATTTATCGTTGGCCAAGGCTCTGTCGACTCGAAGATATACATCGAGGAATGCTTGAAGAAGCGACTTTTACCATTTTTACGTGAGCACGATGTGTCAACAATCTTTTGGCCAGATTCAGCTTCATGCCACTACAGCAAGGCCACCAAGGAATGGTACGTTTTTTACGTACGTGGTTTTTGTCCCCAAAGAGGCCAATCCACCAAATTGTCCATAACTCAAGCCAATCGAAAGATATTGGGCCCTTGTAAAAAGAGAATTGAAGAAGACTAAGAAATCAACGAAAACATTAGCGGAATTCAAGCAAAAGTGGAAGACAGCATCCAAGAAAGTGACTGAGAACACCATAAGAAGCATGATGGGAAGAATTCAAGAAAAAATTCATTAATTTTGTAAAAAATAGTTTTGGTTTTTTCATTATAAAAACAGTTTTCATTAAAATTAGAAGATGATTCGAAAATGAATTTGATATTCGAAATCGATCCAGTGGTTCAAAAGATATAAGCGTTTTTGTGATAGCAAATTTATTCTCGTTCAGTCCTTACATTGGTATTAGTTTATTTGATCGAGGAATTCTCTTCGAAATAGTGAGAAGACTTGAAATCATCTTGAACTCTGTCACAAAGGTTTATTATTGGAAATAATAAAACAAAATTAATGATCCCTGTAAAAATTAACGAAGCGTTATGAGTCTTCCCGTTTCCTTTACATGGGGAACATATGCCAAAGATACTTTGGACGAAGCTCATCGACAATATACAGATACCGAGTAGGTGGGTTAAGAGGAAAGATTTCCATTGAAAAAATTTCATTCCGCCTATAAAAATGAAAGATAGAGCCTCGATTCATTCTTCATTGAATTCAGCGTCCTTGCAAACCTATATTTTGATACCAAACATGTCCGTGTGCATTCGATTTTGCAAGTAACTACGTACGAAATATACACAGTGTCTCGGAGTAATAAAGCCGAAAAACTGTTAAGCAAAATAAAACAAACCACTCGTTAATCCATGGCCACTCGAACTCCATGCCTAAAACTAAGAACCCTCCACCATACCTGAAGTACTCTCTCTAAAGTAATCCCATATAGTACCTTTGAACTTGGTCAAGTTCTCCTCGTAGCCGTGGGGTTTATTGACGTCAGCCGGTCCTCCAGTCTTCCTGTATTTCTCCTGGGGACCCTCGTACATCGCTTCCCTGGGATCGAACCCCAGTCTGTCCTTGTAGTAGGCTTGCGTCGACATTTTTCGCACTTCACATAAATGACACTTGTGTCCCTGTTCACAGTTCCGTGATCGCACTTTTTGGTTAATCGGTTAGCGGTTGATTATGCGACAGTTTATTCGAGATATCGCCAGGTATCTCGGGTTAATTTTCGTTGCTTTTTCTCGTTTCGTTTTTTTTCGTTCGAATCTGAAAATGTATCGGGTTCGAGGTTAGGTTTTAATGGGATATATTGAGGGGGAACTGTGGAAAATCAGCTGTTGGCGTCGGAATATTCGGAAGGGATCGATGCACCCTTAAATTTCGCTTCAAATATACAGGGTGTCACATTGAAAGGCAAAAAGGTCCGAGTGGTTTTCCAATATCATGATATCTCTACTAGAAAATACCTCTGTTTTCTTTTTCTAAGTTCACCCTGTATATTGATCGATTATTCACTTGAACATCGATTTTATAAAATATCAGTTAAGGCTCTACCACCTTAACAGCGGTTCATTGCAGTACAATGTTTCTGTACTTTTTTATCATATCTTGAGTAATTTTGAAATCTTTCGAATTCTTAGCTAAATAACTATCGGACATTATCGCCTCCTAGGGGGTGATCACGAGTGGAAATTGTTGTACACTTGCTTGGAAATGTTTAAAAATGTTTGGAAATGGATGCTGCAATCATCACCAGAAGATTTAAAAGTGGGCAACAAATTGAATTTAAAAGACTTCATATCGGATTTATAGTTATTGATTATACTGATTACTCCTAGGTCTCCCTAGGAGACCCCTCAGAAACTACAAGCTTCGAAGCTTGTAACTTGTAAGAGCTCGGAGAAGCAGTTGTTTTCTGTGTAGGCTTTGTTACAGTTGCAAGAAAAAAATAGAAGAAAGCGATCGCTTGATGAAACATCAGATCTGGAAAACTCTGAAACCTTAGCTATCAATAATAGAGCTGTTATTCTGGATGAAAATTCAGGAGAGAGTGAAGAGTCTTGTTATGAAAATGAAACACAACCTATCCGTCATATTCACATTCAAAACAAATGTCCGAAGACCAGGACAGGGTAGACCACGGGTAACAACTGCCATTCAAGAACGTTACTTGAGAGTTTCTTCGTTGAGACAACGGTTTGCAACCGCTCGCCTCCTTCAAAATCAGCTTGAGCAAACTCATGAGGTGCAAATTAGCACTCAGACAATAAGAAATCGCCTCAGAGAATATGATTTAAGGCCTCGTGTCGCGGCAAGAGGCCCAGCTCTTACCCCAGCCCATCGAAGGGCACGTTTGGATTTTGCGAGAGAGCATATCCATTGGGAAGAGGCCGATTGGGAAAGAGTTCTCTTCACAGATGAGTCTAGATTCTGTCTCTACCATTGTTATCGACGTTCCCTTGTATACAGACGTCCACATGAAAGATATGCTCAGTGCAATTTCCTGAATACTACTGGTTTCGAGGGAGGATCGATTATAGTATGGAGTGGAATATCTTTGACTGCTCGCACAGACCTAGTGGTCTTTGATAATGGAGCTATGAATGCTGATAAGTATATAAGGAACATTCTTGAAGAGCATGTAGTGCCATTCGCCCCATACATTTGTGAAAATTTCATTTTTATGGACGATAATGCCAGACCCCATCGTGCGCGCATCGTTCAGGAGTACCTTGAAGAGGTTGAAGTCTCTCGAATGGAATGGCCAGCAAGAAGTCCAGATCTCAATCCGATTAAGCAGAATTGGGACAACCTCAATAGAAGGCTGAGAAGTTCAGAAAATCATCCAGCTACTCTTAATGACTTAGGAATCCAACTCGGAGAAATCTGGGAAGGATTAGATCAGAACATTTCAAGATCACTCATTTTAAGTATGAACCGTCGTTGCCGAGCTGTAATTAACGTAAGGGGTGGAAATACCAAGTATTAAATCACTTATCAGCATTTCAGTATTTTGAAAATTGTTCATTTCTCGTCTTTCACATAAGATTCGGTGAAATCCTGAATTTTTCTTCCATGTAATGTGTCTTGTTTCGTTCACAACCTTCCCGAGAGAACATAAAAAATATAAGTTATAAAGTCAATGTAGAGTAAACTTTCATTAAAATTGAGATTTTCAGAATGTGCGTTAATTTTTTTGCGCAGTGTATATTCGTTATTAAAAAAATGTTTTTTCTGTGTTTTAGCCTCATGATGAGTTTTTCTCAGATCGTTTCATTATTAAAATATGTTTTTTCTGTGCTAAGTGAGAGCTGATAGTTTTCGCAAAAGTACCAAGTTTTTCTTTGAACATTTATTGTTAATTGTGGATCTTGAATACTAATAAATGGTTTAAACTTTTTTGTTATTTATATATATGTCACCTATCAAGTTATCATACAGCTATCTTCTGCAATCATTGCTTCCATTAAAGAAATATTTCATCTTATGGGCCATCAAACATCTGGTGTTATTAAAAAAATGGCATGTCTTGGAAATGTGTGGAAATGCTTGGAATTGTGTGGAAATACGTGATCACCCCCTCGATTACGTCGCTTTCGAGAATTTTGTTCACATCAATCGATGTGAGCTTATAAAGAAGCCTTTGAAACGCTGTTACAAGGTCTTAAACTGCACAAAATGCAACTCTTTCTCTTAATGACATTACGCCCTATAAATTGGATTAGGGTCACCGATAAAGCATGCTTTATTCAAATTATATCACGTTCATTATTTCAGAATTACAAGATCGATTTCGCAATAATTGTGTAAAGCTGTTTCTCCACGAGTTTCACCCAAATATTCCCATTAATGGTAATGCATTCTACATAGAAGAAGCATTTCACTAATGCGATTCGGTTCATCGATTTTTAATTTCCATTTTCTAGTCGGAAGTAAAGGCCCACCCAGGTGATTTAGATGACTCTGTATCGATTAGGGAAGAAATTTACAGGGTGTCCCAAAATCAACATACTAGCTTCAAGGGAATATTTTTTATTGGAAAATGAAACCTTTCAACGAAATTCGATATTTTAACTTCCGAAGTGATATTCAATGCGTGTGGTCTATATTTTATAATAGAAAAAAGTACAGTTAAACCGAGTGCTTATTCTTGTTATCTGAATTATTATACAGTTAGTCATTGCCACCCAGCGCATTGTCTTTCCCAGCATTCGAGTTAATTTTAGCCGGCAACTGGGTCGATATTTGCATAGGTACACCTTGTATAAGGCGATTGTTTTCCCTGGCACTTCGATAAGAAAAGGCGTCGACTTAGACTTGCATTGCTCACTCATTTCGACACCACCAAAAACGGTCGACGAATTGACAGAGGCCAACAAAAATCAAAGAAGAACTAGAGCGGTATATTACGCATAGAACCTGAATACAAGGACCATGAAATCTGGTTATGCAAAATCAGATTTTTCTTTTCTGGTCGACCAAGGTCGAAATGATAGCTTCGAAGAGAATCTTCTGAGAATTTGTGTTCTAATAAAAATAAGATGTTAGGAACGACCTTCAAAATCGTATTATTGGATGTAGGAGGGAAATATACAGGGTGGTCCAACAATTGACAATTTTGGCGATATTTTTTCGAAGAAATTCTTAGAAAATCGAGAAACTTCAGAAGAAACAAGTTTTCCAGAAGAACTTTCAACAATGGATCTACACTGCGAAAAAAAATTAACGCACATTATGGAAATCTCAAATTTATTCTACAACTGAAGGTGTTCTCAATGATAATTATTTTTATCAGAATTATACATGCATATGTTATCCACTTTCAACGTTTTTCTTCAATACAGATGTTTTCTCCCAGCAGGAATAAAAAAATATCAGATTTTGAATGTATTGGCTCCATTCTAAAATCAGTTGTTCTCGATCGCTATGCAACGCGAAACACGCAATTTGACCCAAGAGGAATGTGCCCAAGCGGTAGTTTTGCGAGAAGAAGGGTGGACACAAGAATTGCAGAAAGGTTTGGAGTTTCCCATACAAGTGTGTCCAGAATGTTGCAGCGATTCAGGGAGACAGGTATGAATGTCCGAAGACCAGGACAGGGTAGACCACGGGTAACAACTGCCATTCAAGAACGTTACTTGAGAGTTTCTTCGTTGAGACAACGGTTTGCAACCGCTCGCCTCCTTCAAAATCAGCCTGAGCAAACTCATGAGGTGCAAATTAGCACTCAGACAATAAGAAATCGCCTCAGAGAATATGATTTAAGGCCTCGTGTCGCGGCAAGAGGCCCAGCTCTTACCCCAGCCCATCGAAGGGCGCGTTTGGATTTTGCGAGAGAGCACATCCATTGGGAAGAGGCCGATTGGGAAAGAGTTCTCTTCACAGATGAGTCTAGATTCTGCCTCTACCATTGTGATCGACGTTCCCTTGTATACAGAGGTGCACATGAAAGATATGCTCAGTGCAATTTCCTTAATACTACTGGTTTCGGGGGAGGATCGATTATGGTATGGGGTGGAATATCATTGACTGCTCGCACAGACCTAGTGGTCGTTGATAATGGAGCTATGAATCCTGATAAGTATATAAGGAACATTATTGAAGAGCACGTAGAGCCATTTGCCCCATACATTAATGAAAATTTCATTTTTATGGACGATAATGCCAGACCCCATCGTGCGCGCATCGTTCAGGAGTACCTTGAAGAGGTTGAAGTCTCTCGAATGGAATGGCCAGCAAGAAGACAAGATCTCAATCCGATTGAGCAGGTTTGGGACAACCTCAATAGAAGGCTGAGAAGTTCAGAAAATCATCCAGCTACTCTTAATGACTTAGGAATCCAACTCGGAGAAATCTGGGAAGGATTAGATCAGAACATTTTAAGATCACTCATTTTGAGTATGAACCGTCGTTGCCGAGCTGTAATTAACGCAAGGGGTGGAAATACCAAGTATTGAATCACTTATCAGCATTTCAGTATTTTGAAAATTGTTCATTTCTCTTCTTTCACATAAGATTCGGTGAAATTCTGAATTTTTCTTCCATTTAATGTGTCTTGTTTGGTTCAAAACCTTCCCGAGAGAACATAAAAAATAAGTTATTAAGTCAATGTAGAGTTAACTTTCATTAAAATTGAGATTTTCAGAATGTGCGTTAATTTTTTTGCACAGTGTATATTTGCTCTCGAAATCAAAAGCATCTGATATGTACCCATAAACTCTGATATTACTCATTGTGTGGATCGATAGGAAACCGCAAGTATGCACCTAAATTTATTGTCTGACGTCATTGGTTTCCACTGAATCAATTTAGTTAGTGAGTGAACTCATTGAAATCGTATCTAAGAACAAAGAGATACTCTCATTTGGATGCATGGGACCATTTGAGTACCCACATTTGTTCGTTATAATTTCGTCATGTTGCTGCATCATGCGATGAACTCTCTTCTTAAGTATCTCATTAACTTTTCGAATTATTTCGACACTGCGTTTGGTTGATTTGACGTTGGACAAGGAAATCTCTCTTTATGATTGGAGATTCTTTGTGTTCTCGAGAAATTTTTGTTGCTTTGGAAAAATACGAAAAAATTTTTATTAGGGAGATACAAATGAGGTGGAGAGATTCCTTGCAAGATTTTAAGAAAATGGTCCATTGGCATGAGACTGCAAAACGTTTCCTTTTTGAAATTCAGGGTGTACTGATAATATTTGAACTAAAATGATGAAAAAAGGTGAATTGGACGTTGTAGACATCAGTCATGACCCTCCAGATCTCCAAGACTTGGATAGTTTAGATTTCTCTTTATACTGACTGGGTTTTTATGACAATTTTGATTCTTCTCGAGAATTTCGAGAGAATTGTTCAAATTTTTTTCTCGAAATCCGTAGCAGATAAGACAAAACTACAAGAGACCATAAAGTTTTGTATAACAAAACTTCTTTTTACAATTTTTTAAACTGGCAGTGGCCCACCAAAATGAAGTTCTGGAGGAAAACAAGAGAAAGTGTTATAGAAAAAATATCACCCTGTAGATTTGCAATCGAAATTCGCATCTCACATGGTGTAAACCCTAAATTGTCATATTTATACAAAATTTCAGTGGGATACCCTGGGAAATGCAAATACTATGAGAAAATAACTTGAAAAGAATTCTAACTTTCACACCCTGTATCACGAAAAGGAAACGTTTGTGGTCCTATGTTCATGGGACTTTTTTTTTCTTAAAATCACGCCAGAAATATCTCCTCTTCCTTTGTTCCACCAATTTGGGAACAGCCTGTTTAAATAAAATACATCAAATGTTGATGGCTTTCTACAGTTTTAACAAATCTTTATAGGGAAATTTAGTTTGGATTTAAGGCCAAAATGTGATTTCTTTTGTCAATCCATTTCACTTAATTCTGGAATTGCTTGGGGATCATATTCTTTGGAGGAATAGTATGTTTTCTTTATCCTTTTCTCCACAAACCAAAGCAACAATATAACCAATATAAAGAAGTAGAATTATACAAGGTGTCCAAAATTGGTAAGTACAAACAAAAAGGAAGATTTATGCATAATTTCAAGAAAAAACGTTTGGTAAACATGGGACCGCAAAAGTTTCCTTTTCGAGATACAGGGTGTTAAAGTGTAAATTTGTTTCAAGATTGTTCGTCATAGTATCTGCCTTTCTCAACATTTGCACATTGGAATTCGGTGAAGATATTACACTTTGAGGTTTACATCATTTATCAATTGCCTGTGAAGATCTACTGGGTGATATTTTTTCTAAAACAAGAATATTTGAGAAAATATGACAGAGAATCTTTATTTTATCTTTTGCTGCAATTTCATCAAATTTTTTTTACTAAAAACTGACGCAGGTTGGTGCCCGTGAAATGCCAAATAATTCTCAGGGACGTTGCCAATGCTAATTTCTATTTACTCTTTTTCAACTTTGTAAATGGCGTTTGTTCTTTTGAGGTTTAACAGTGACACAAGTTTCATAGTACCTACTACTACATTTTAATACTGGATTATTTCAAGAAAGGTATTGAAATGTATTCTGCAGGTTTATTTCTTGAGAATTTTGAAGAGTGGGGAATTCTATAGGTCCGTCTGTTCGTTTAGAAGTTTTCTGTATGGTTATTTACGTACTTTTATTCTTTTTTTTTTTAATGAACTATCACAAAGTAAAGGACTATTCTGTCCATTTTCAGTAAAATTTCACAACTTTCCGTACAAGAAAATAGCATAACTGAATCTTCCAACCATGTTCATAAACGTGAAATATTTCCAGTATTAACGGAGAAAAAAGTTTCTTCAACATTCGCCAGGTCATTGAAATTATTGATTTCAAATAACATTTTCTCGAATTTCCCAAAGTGAATTAAAGTTTTGATAAATACGTAATAACTACGACCTCCATGTAGAAAGGACAACGTTGCGTATTGATCTGACAGGAAAATGACTATAACCTAACATTTTCAAAATATACACGGTGAAATGTGTCAGAATGTCATGGCCATCCGGGAAACTTTATAAAAGTGAATGGAGTATAGAATTATTATACAAGGCGTCCCAAATTTGAAGTACGAACCAAAAAGGAAAGATTTCTTGAATATTTTAAGGGGAAGTGTCACCTTTTGAATCGTGGTAAATCTCCCTTCAAAACGTGGTCTCTTTATTTCACAAGTGACTGCCCTAATTTACGACGTAGAGACTTGATTTTTTTTTAAATTGAAGTTGAAGAACGTCCCGAGGGCAAATAGTTTTCTTTTTTAGATTTAATTAGTTTTTCAATTAAAAAAATACAGGTTGAACTTCAGCGTTTTGGAAACTACACTTAATGATTTTTTTTCGACAGTTATTCATCATTTTTTGGGAAAAATCGCAACTATCTGCCCTCGGCAATTTAATATTCTATAAGCTACAAAAATTTTCATGATGATTAGTTCAAAAATATAGCTTGTACCCATGAAAAACGAAAAACATATTCAATAACCCCAGATCTAACGATTACCCTGGTTTTTTAAATTGAAAAACTAATTAAATCGAAAAAAAGAAAACTATTTGCCCTAGGGACGTTCTTCAACTTCAATTTAAAAAAAAATATCAAGTCTCTACGTCGTAAATTAGGGTAGTTACTCGTGAAATAAAGATACCACTTTTTGAATGGAGATTTACCACGATTCAAAAGGTGATACTTCCCCTTAAGAAAAAAAGTCCCATAAACATAGTACCGAAAACCTTTTCTCTTCGAGATACAGGGTGTTGAAGTTTGAATTATTTTCACGATTGTTTATCATCTCAAGATTTGCACATGGGATTTGGTAGAAATATTACACATTGCAGTTTACATCATTTGTCAATTTCCTGTGAGAATCTACAGGGTGATGTTCTTTCTAGAACGAGAGTATTTGAGAAAATATGACAGAGAACCTTTAATATTCGAATATCTGCTAACTTTTTCGAGGAAAAATTGAAATAATACTCTGGATGTCGTGAGGAAAATCGAAATTTTTCTATCTCTAAGTTAGGGCCACCCAGCATTTGGGAAGAAATAAGTCCTTTCAAAAACGGATCCGAATATCCAATCGAATTGTAAAAATCCTTGGACTCTCGACTAGAAAATGGAAAACCGCTCGTCGTCAGCACGTAAATACCTGCCAGTCAACTTCTAAAATCACTTTAACGAAACAATCCACGACACATCACACCGTAGCGCGAACAGATCCACCTCAATCGAGCTATTAACGATCCTATCGTGTGTACTTCTGCATAATCGAATAAGCGGTTCCGAGGACAATTCCACCGCGGATATGGCACACGTAAACGCGAGAAACGGAGAGACGCGCGCGCTGTCGCCTCGTTCGACGACCGTTGGTCTTGGACAACTGACAAGCGGCGCTGAGGAAGAATGGAAAGAGCGAAACGTGCGCGACGGCCGAGGAGGAGTTGGAGAGACCGTCTTGACTCCTTTTGGTATGCGGGGAACGGGTAGGTCGACCGATTTGCGTGCGTGGGCGACGTAGTCACCGGGCGCTCAGGACTTTCGGTTTTTATCGGAGAGATAACGCGAAAATTGCCGCTAGGAAAGGTGATACAGGCGGCATGTTGAGGGTAGATCAAAAGATGCGACCATACTCTGTAGTACCCTGGGTAGAAAAAATTAATTATTCCATCAGGGAAAATGCGAATTATAGACTACAGGCCCGTGTCGAAAATTGATGGGTCATTTGAACCAGAAGATGACCTATCTAGAACGATAGAATGACATAAAATAATAAGATTCAGCACTATGCCGTCACTTGTAAGCTGTCCAACTGAGTACAGGTGGCAATTCAAAAGGACAGGTAGACTGGGTACATTTGGGTCATATGACTTTTGACGGCATTCTTACCATCGATAGCTCCATGGAAAATAATAGGAAAACGGGCAGTGCCGTACAAAAATGATGCGCCATATATTCGGAAATTTTTTTGATTTTCCGAAAATTTCCATGGTAAAATAGGTCATTTGACTTTGTACGGCATCAGTTTTATACGGTTGCCATACATCTTCTAATCCATTATTCAGCAACGCCGTACAAAAATCATGCGACAAAAGCAAAAAATCGAGGGTTGCAACCCCCTCTCTTGCCGTGCTCCAGGGGGTCATTTGAAAAAGTACGGCTTCGGTTCCAAAACATTATCCAGCACTCAAAATTACTATAAAAAATAAGGCCGTCAAAAAAAATTGTTCATTTTGATGTTATATCAATAATTACCTTAATTTCATCTTATGCTTGACCCATAAAGCTCTAAAGCGAGCTCTAAAGTCATTTGACCCAGTACGGCAACTTCTTTTTTTACATGATACTTTAAGATACAATTCTTATATTATATTGCCGTTCAAAAAAACTGTTCGAAAAAAATTATAGAGAAATACAAAAAGTGAAATTTTTCATATTATTGTAAAAGTTTGGAACTCATAGATTAATGATATAAGTATAACAATTTTCTACATTTTATCCCTTGTTTTGAATAGTATGAATAGTATTAAGGTAAGTAAATTAGGAACAGATGATGCCGTACATTTTTATCCAGACCATATCATTTAGGATAAAATGTAGAAAATTGTTATATATCATTAATCTATGAGTTCCAAACTTTTACAATAATATGAAAAATTTCACTTTTTGTACCTATTTCTCTATAATTTTTTTTAGAACAGTTTCTTTTGAACGGCAATATAATATAAGAATTGTATCTTAAAGTATCATGTAAAAAAAGAAGTTGCCGTACTGGGTCAAATGACTTTAGAGCTTTATGGGTCAAGCATAAGATGAAATTAAGATAATTATTGATATAACATCAAAATGAACAATTTTTTTTGACGGCCTTATTTTTAATAGTAATTTTGAGTGCTGGATAATGTTTTGGAACCGAAGCCGTACTTTTTCAAATGACCCCCTGGAGCACGGCAAGAGAGGGGGTTGCAACCCTCGATTTTTTGCTTTTGTCGCATGATTTTTGTACGGCGTTGCTGAATAATGGATTAGAAGATGTATGGCAACCGTATAAAACTGATGCCGTACAAAGTCAAATGACCTATTTTACCATGGAAATTTTAGGAAAATCAAAAAAAATTTCCGAATATATGGCGCATCATTTTTGTACGGCACTGCCCGTTTTCCTATTATTTTCCATGGAGCTATCGATGGTAAGAATACCGTCAAAAGTCATATGACCCAAATGTACCCAGTCTACCTGTCCTTTGAATTGCCACCTGTACTCAGTTGGACAGCTTACAAGTGACGGCATAGTGCTGAATCTTATTATTTTATGTCCTTCTATCGTTCTAGATAGGTCACCTTCTAGTTCAAATGACCCATCAATTTTCGACACGGGCCTGTAGTCTATTAAATATATTGCTCCACGAGAGTTGGGGATATCGTATTCAAAATCGTTTTTAAAAGTATGCAATCTTCGAGAAAATCGCTGTAAAATCATTTAAAACTCAATAACAACTTGAATCGATCCAATAAAAATCAGTATGAGACATTTCGTCAATCTGGTCGCCTTTTTTCTGAAGTTTGGTTCTTTGCATTGAAGACTTCTCAATCAACTCTTGAAGATAGGGTTGAAAGAAGAATGTTGCTTCAAAAGGTAATAAAATATCGAATTGGTACCCAAAAAAATTGATACAACAGGTGAAGAAAAAGATTGTGATTCAAAAAGAAAACAATAAATTGACGAAACAAATAGCTTAAGGGTCTAGCTCAGAAAAAGAAGACGATAAATCACAAGGTGACAACGACACCCTCTGAATTTACTGCAAAGAGCAGAACTCTTATACTACCAAAAATTATAAGTGGATAAAATGCACTCAAACGTGCAAGAACTAGGCACACGGAGGATGTACAGGATCGTAAGAAAATGATTTAGATGATTTCGTGTCTGCTAACTACACTGCGCAAAAAAATTAACGCACATTCTGAAAATCTCAATTTTAATGAAAGTTAACTCTACATTGACTCTATAAGTTATTTTTTATGTTCTCTCGGGAAGGTTTTGAACGAAACAAGACACATTGAATGGAAGAAAAATTCAGGATTTCACCGAATCTTATGTGAAAGAAGAGAAATGAACAATTTTCAAAATACTGAAATGCTGATAAGTGATTTAATACTTGGTATTTCCACCCCTTGCGTTAATTACAGCTCGGCAACGACGGTTCATACTCAAAATGAGTGATCTTAAAATGTTCTGATCTAATCCTTCCCAGATTTCTCCGAGTTGGATTCCTAAGTCATTAAGAGTAGCTGGATGATTTTCTGAACTTCTGAGCCTTCTATTGAGGTTGTCCCAAACCTACTCAATCAGATTGAGATCTGGCCATTCCATTCGAGAGACTTCAACCTCTTCAAGGTACTCCTGAACGATGCGCGCACGATGGGGTCTGGCATTATCGTCCATAAAAATGAAATTTTCACCAATGTATGGGGCAAATGGCACTACATGCTATTCAAGAATGTTCCTTATATACTCATCAGCATTTATAGCTCCATTATCAACGACCACTAGGTCTGTGCGAGCAGTCAAAGATATTCCACCCCATACCATAATCGATCCTCCCTCGAAACCAGTAGTATTCAGGAAATTGCACTGAGCATATCTTTCATGAGGACGTCTGTATACAAGGGAACGTCGATCACAATGGTAGAGGCAGAATCTAGACTCATCTGTGAAGAGAACTCTTTCCCAATCGGCCTCTTCCCAATGGATATGCTCTCTCGCAAAATCCAAACGCGCCCTTCGATGGGCTGGGATAAGAGCTGGGCCTCTTGCCGCGACACGAGGCCTTAAATCATATTCTCTGAGGCGATTTCTTATTGTCTGAGTGCTAATTTGCACCTCATGAGTTTGCTCAAGCTGATTTCGAAGGAGGCGAGCGGTTGCAAACCGTTGTCTCAACGAAGAAACTCTAAAGTAACGTTCTTGAATGGCAGTTGTTACCCGTGGTCTATCCTGCCCTGGTCTTCGGACATTCATACCTGTCTCCCTGAATCGCTGCAATATTCCGGACACACTTGTATGGGAAACTCCAAACCTTTCTGCAATTCTTGTGTATGTCCACCCTTCTTCTCGCAAAACTACCGCTTGGGCACATTCCTCTTGGGTCAAATTGCGAGTTTCGCGTTGCATAGCGATCGAGTGTAGAAAATCAAACGAAAGAAAAACTATTGATCACTAGAATTGATCGAGAACAACTGATTTTAGAATGGAGCCAATACATTCAAAATCTGATAATATCATCTTTTTTTATTCCTGCTGGGAGAAAACATCTGTATTGAAGAAAAACGTTGAAAGTGGATAACATATGCATGCATAATTCTGATGAAAATAATTATCATTGAGAACACCTTCAGTTGTAGAATAAATTTGAGATTTCCATAATGTGCGTTAATTTTTTTGCGCAGTGTATTTAAATTTAAACAACTCTTCCTGGGTGTTGCAGATTCTTTGTCAGAGAGTATACGTGCTTCACGTCTTCGTTACTTTTCCCCAAACGCAATCCATTCTAACCACCTGTTGATATCATAAAGTTTCCTCAATAACTTCTACGAAATGCTCAAACCGCCCAGTTTTCTGTCGCCGACTAGCGATCACACGGTGCTGAATCATCGCTCGCACGAGGAGTTACCTTCATTAAATCTGGTCATGGATACCCATAAATGAATAAATCCATGTCGTTTCATATTCCATACTCGACGTACATGCCATGTTCCAACCAGATTCCGAAAAACAGCCCTGCCCTCGTATGCTGTTTGCACAACGAGCCGTGTGGGCTTTAAAAATTCGATTGGCGTTGCCTAATTGATTGAATAATGCCCACACTACACTGACACCGGTTATACGTATCGAAATCCACGTCACAGAATTACGATCTACGACCTACGCGACCAGTATGTGCATTTTCACATCCGATAAAGGAAAAATCGGCAGTTATTCTGGTATTCGGGGTGACGTGGAGAGGTGTAGGCGCCGCTTTATATTCTACATCGAATTCCTTATTGCCTTATAAGTTGTGGCGGATTTTATGTCGAAAATTGTGAATAGAAGATCTTGGTGAAACTCGTAGGATGAATTATTTCTGGACAAACTTACACCGTCGAAAAACGAGTAAAATTGTTGTATAATCTCCATTTATTTTCCATTTTAATATTCAAATAATCAAAAGGTTGTTGTGAATGGCAAACGTTGCCAACGTTATGATCACTAACAAATGAGAAAAGACGCTTTCATTTGAATTTCGTTCCTGTGCAATCTTCGTCTTGGGTTTTCAACCTTAATATGTTTGTCGAGAGTCCAATAATTAATAAAAGTGACGATTTGGTTGTTCCTGTGGATATTGAAGAGTCTGCAAGAAGAGCAAATCTGGAACTCCTACCTAAAAAATCTGTTCAGCAGTACGTTATTGCATATAACAATTTCCTGGCCTGGTGTAAATTGAAAAATGTAGAAGGAAACTTCAGTGAACCTGTTTTCCTGGCATACTTAGAAGAAAAATAAAAAATATGGAGTTCATAAACTTTGTGGAGCAAATTTTCAATGATAAGGTCAAGCGCCCTTATTGAAAATGGTGTGGATGTTAGTGAATATTTCAAGGTAATAGCATATTTAAAACGGAAAAGTGAAGGATATCGTCCCGAAAAATCGAAAATTCTCACCCGTGAACAAGTTGAAAAGTTTATAAATGAGGCACCAGATGAGAAATACATACTTGATGGTTAAGGTTGCAACTATTTTCGGCAATTATTTGGAGCCTGTCGGCGTGAAGAATTGTGTAATTTATCAGTGAAAGACATCGAGATAACAAATAAATCATTACAACTTCCAAACACAAAAACGAAAGTCAGTCGTTCTTTCAGTATTATTGGGAAGTATGTTGACTATTTTCATAAGTACTTTGCACTGCGCCCTTATGTCATCAAACATCATCGTTTTTTCCTGAAATACATGAATAATAAATGCACTGCCAATCCAGTTGGTATCAATACATTTGGGAAAATTCCATCTATTGTTGCCGAATTCCTCAAACTGCCACAACCAAAGAAATATACAGGACACTGTTTTCGAAGATCCTCCGCTTCATTGTTGGCAGAATCAGGAGCAAATATTACGGATATAAAAAAACAAGGTGGATGGAAGTCTACGACGGTAGCCGAGGGCTATGTTGATCATTCCAATGCATATAGAAATGTCATTGCTGAAAAAAATCTCCCAACCCCAACTTATTTTGGATCATCATCATCCAATATTGTACTTCCGGTTTCTACAAGTACTGATGGTGCTGAGGATTCTAATAATGTGTTGCGAAGATCCCTAACGTCACAGGACATTAATGTTAGTAATTGTTCTAGTTTTATGATTAATATTAATGTTCATAAGTAATGATTGTTGAATATTGATAATAAAAATTTGCAATTTCTGAATTTTTTCATCTGATTTCATCATAAGAATATGAAGTGCTAAAAATATTTTTAACACTAATGTTAAAAATATTTTTGACACGCTTTCACGTAAACAATTAATTTAAACATTGTTTGCTGTCATTAAAATGGTCACTTTTAATGGCAGTTGTACAAAAAAGTATTCTCATTAGGTTTTTGCGCTCAGTTTCTAAACAAGGAAGCAATATTGAAGAGATGGCATATTATTTGGCCAACAAATACACTCAGTGACATTTCTTATAACCAGCAGGAATAATTTTTTCAACTCGATTTGATGGCAACAGAACGACAATGTTTTGAGTATCTTAGGTGACAATATCTACATTTTATCTCTGATCCTTTTTCGCTAAAACGAAATTGTTTTGAGAAGAAGCCTGCAAATTATCAGTAACTTTAACGTCATGTGTAGACAGGTGAAGATTAAGAAGCAAGAAAAAGACCAACTGGTCAACCAAAGCGTACCACATATAAGATATAAGAGATAACATTTTTTTGTATAAATCTGAGATGCGATAGTTTGGAATCTGACGTCTACAATCGGCGCCATTATGCCGTAACAAGATCAACAATTTTTTTATATGTCGGATTCTCTACAAACACTGAAGATAAAGGACATTGCACTTTATTAGGTATGTTATTGTTATTACATATCTACATTGAATGAAAACAATTCTGGATATGATATTTTCTGAATCCTATACAATGTCGCATTTATGAGTGAACTTGAATGTGTGATTACCTTATCAAGAAAAGTCACAACGATATTGCATACAGGCTGGCTCACATTTAACAGTCTAACCGATTTTTCCACTATGTATCAGTTCCTTATGAGGTAGGTCAATTTTTACCTCGAGGGGGTAATATTGATGGTACCCCCCTTAAAAATTCTGAACCAATTGCTGATACGACAACAGGGACGGAAGATATGAGAGTTTGAAATTTCCAATTTATCAAAAAATGCCATTTGACAGGTGAAAATCTTAACTATGCTAGTTAGGGCTCTGGAATAATTTTAATTGAATTCAGCGACCTCGAAAACCTACATTTTGATACCAAAATCGACTCTGTAACTCTTATAAGCCGAGAGTTTTCTTCGTTTATTTTTTCGATTTTTCATTTTCGAGTTTTAGATATATTTTTGTTTTGTTTTATTTCTCAAAAAATTCTCTCCCGCAGGTAAAAATGTAAACTAAGCTTGTTACAGCTTCGGATTATTCTTTATTAAATTCAACGACCACTATTTCGTGGAAAATCGTCATGATTCATAGGCTCATGGTGAAACTAGAACGAACATAATCTATCAGACAGTCGCGTTCTCACCGACAAACTGAATAACCTACAATTATCAGTTACCGCATGTTATTATTGGGCAACACTTCCGGTTGTCAATGTTACCAAGAAACTACTTTGGATTCGCCAAACAGAAACAGAAATGATGGACTGTAATATTCATTATTATGAATCCATGTTCATGTCCAGTCGACCTTTGTACGTAAGTTCGTGAATGCACATTAGAAAACTTTTCAATGAATCTTGTAAACATGGTAATTCGACATACAGGGTGACAAGAAAAACTTCGGACAAATTTTGCCGTGGTCTGGAACAAAAGTATTTCAGCGCAGCCAAATAATTTTTATTCTCTTGGTTTCTCCACACTTTGCTGTACTGATATGTGAATTTTCAGTTTGATATAATTTCATTTCACAGAGTTTTAGAATGTCAAAGAAACGTAGTGCGATTTTGGAGCTGTTTCGTCAAGGTAGGCGTCAATGCGAAATTGTTCGTTTGCTCAATGTGCCTCGACAAACCGTGTCCGATGCAATTCGTCGTTTCAAGGAGCTTGGCCATGATGGTCGTCGTCCAGGAAGTGGTAGAAAACGCACTGTCAATACACCTAGCAATCGCAACATCGTCAAGAAGCGAGTCAATCGAAATCCGAGGGTTTCCATGAGGAAAATAGCCTGTGAGACCGGTATCAACCGCGAATCAGTCCGGCAAATTGCCAAAAAGGAGCTCAACCTCAAGCCATACAAGCTCCAAAAAGTTCAACTCCTCACGGAGGAAAACAAGCGCGTACGACTCCAAAGGTGCCGCCAACTCCTTCGTCTCGCCGCCGGTCAGCAATGGGAGCGAATTCTCTTCACAGACGAGAAGCTTTTCACCGTAGAACAATCCCACAACCACCAAAACGACAGAGTCTGGTCCGTAGAGGCTTCCAGTACATCGGCCATCGTCGAACACCGTCAAAATCCGCAATCCGTCATGGTCTGGGTCGGAATTTGCGGCAGTGTTAAAACTCCCTTAGTTTCCGTGGATCAAGGGGTCAAAATCAATCAAGAAGTCTACCACTGCGACACCCTCGAGGCCGTAGTACTTCCGTGGGCCAAGGAGCACTTCGACGATACGCATTGGACATTTCAACAGGACTCCGCTCCGACTCACATAGCGGAAATGACGCAAGAATGGTGTAACACCCATTTTCCTTGTTTCATCTCATCTGCAGAATGGCCGCCCTACTCACCGGATCTCAACCCAATGGACTACAGCGTGTGGTCGATTTTGGAGCACAGGGCTTGTGCTTAAAAACACAAAAATTTGGAGTCGCTGAAGCATTCTCTGCGCCGGGAATGGAACCGATTAACGCCCGAGGAGCTGCGACCCATTGCCGAAAATTTCAAGAAGCGTCTGAACCTGTGTATCGCCGCTAAAGGAAGCCACTTCGGAACGGCTTAAATATATTAGTAACAAATGTTCAAGCTATCATTATTTGTTGTTGTTTTGTTCAATTTCTTCTGTTTAATAAAGTTGAATGAAAAAGAGTATGTCCGAGGTTTTTCTTGTCACTCTGTATAAATTGCACACTCCTTTGCCTTCTATTTTTTTTTTCGAAGTATCATTTCGTTCTCGAATATTTTCTTCACAATCTCCAAACGTCCAAGCCATTTGCCATCGATTTTCAACAACCCAAACCGTTATTAAGACCGAAAAACTCATCCATCCCACAATTAAGACCGTATTTGTTAACATTTGCACCAGCCCCGATAATCTGGATGACGTATCCGAGTTCAATTGTTTATTGCCACACATTCGAAGTCGGATATTACCCTAAATGGCGACCGGTGTTAAGGCGGTTTCTCGACGATGCCTACGCACCTGGTGGGCGCCTCCTTCTGGGCCTGGATGTGTTCCGAAATTGTCATTCACGAACACGAAGGTTGATCAGGTTGTGCAGGTGGCTGATCATTGATCAATCAATGTAGCATTTTTAGCTCATGGACTTCTTACGACTTTAATCCAGCTCAAGACGTTTTCCCTTCAACATAAGGATCCAATCGAAAGAATGGAGAATGTAGATCAATAAGGTCTCTATCTACTGTGCGAGGATATATTGAAAAATTCTTAGCCGAATATGAAAGAACCAAACAAAATTTCAATGTCAAAATATTTCATTACTCAACATATTCTTCTCTTAATTGAATACATCTATTACAGCGAACTTACAACGTCTCTAGATCCTTCAAAAAAAATGTTTCTTCTTGCTCTGCAAACCAGTCCTCCACAGCTTTCATTACCTGCTCGTTGGATGAAAATTCACGACCTTTTAAACTTTTTTTCAGTTGAGGAAAGAGATGATAGTCGGACGGAGCCAAATCTGGTGAATAAGGGGGGTGTTCTAGTGATTCTAACCCTAAATCACGAATTTTTTGCATGGCAACATGAGATTTGTACTGGGGCGTTGTCCTGTGAAAACAAAATACCTTTGGATGGCTTTCCGCGTCTTTTCTCTTCAATTTTTTCCAGTAGAGTGGTCAGTAATGTCGAATAGTAATCTCCAGTTATTGTTCTACCCTTATCCAAAAATTCAATCATGATTACCCCATGGCAATCCCAAAAAACTGAAGCAAGAAGTTTTCCAGCAGATTTTTGGACACGAAACTTCTTAGGTCTTGGAGAACCAGAGTGTCGCCATTCCATCCATTGTTGCTTTTTTTCTGGATCGTAGAATGTACCCAAGTTTCATCCATAGTAACAATTCGGTTTAAGAAGTCTACATCGTTTTAAAATCGAGCACAAATCGAACGCGATGCTTCTACCCTTGCACGCTTTTGGTCAACATTCAAACATTTAGGGATCCATTTTGCAGAAATTTTTCTCATGTCCAAATTGACGTGAACTATATGAACGCGTTCGTATGAAATCTTCAGTGCTTTAGATATCCGTTTTAGCCCAATTCGACGGTCTGATAAAATCATGTCATGAACTGCATCGATATTTTCGGGGACTGACACAGAAACTAGCCTTCCCGATCGGTCATCATCTTCAATGGAAAATTTACCTCTTTTGAAGTTTGCAGTCCAAGTTTTCACGGTCGTTTACGAAGGACATTGATCACCAAGGTTATTAAGCATATCTTCGTCAATCTTCTCACCTCTTAACCCTTTTAAATACAGGTACTTGATGATGGCTGGATACTCCAATTTTTCGATTTTTACAATTTCGGTGGACCTCTTTTTTCTAATTTATTGCATAACTCTGGTTTACTTTCTTGACGTAGAACTCTACACTGACACTTCTAATAAGTTATTGTTCGTTGATATGGTACCGCAATATTTTGTTTATGCATGGAACTCGTCTAGGCTAACTAGATATCAATACATCCTCGTACCATATACGAACTTCAGCTTGTTCAATCTATAAATATCTGAAAACTTACTCACAAGATCTATCAGCCTTTTCACAAAATAACTTTCGAATTTTGGTACTCTTTCGCACCAACATTTCAGATTTTAAACTGAGTGCACTGTAATGAAGACTCGAAAAAAATAGCACCAATTTATAGATTCCACGGAAAATTGTTCTAATGAAATAATTGGTCACCTACAAATTTATTGGCAGTAATTTCATCAGCCCCAATAATGCTTGTTGATTATGATTGATCTGGGAAAAACTAGAGACAGGTGTGAATCCACCCACACAAAAGGAATCGAAAAATTGAACAAAGCAGAAATATCAAAAGGCAGTGAATTCGGCTGAATCGAAAGTAATCTTGAATGATTCACGTTCTTGTATCAAATTCTCAGAACATAATAAATTCACATCCTACTACGGTCGAGGCAGAAATTAAATCGACCTTAACGGTATGAATATTCATGATGAACAAATCATTTCCATGAATGTTGGCAACGTTCATAATCGTGAATAACAAGCGGGCAATTGATGGGTTCATTGTGAAATGCCGAGAAGGAAGAATTAAATATACTATTGGACCAATTGGAAAATTGAACTTCAGGATATTCGCCAAAGAAGATTGAGAGTTTATTCAGGCACACTTCGAAAAGACAGTTGTGTATAGACTACAGGGTGAACTAGAAAGTTAGGACGTTCAGATATTCATGAGGATGTATTGATATCTAGTTAGCCTAGAACAGTTCCATGCATAAACAAAATATGGCGATACCATATCAACGAACAATAACTTCTTAGAAGTGTCAGTGTAGAGTTCGACGTCAAAAAAGTAAACCAGAGTTACGCAATAAATTAAAAGAAAAGATGTCCACCAAAATTGTAAAAATCGAAAAATTGGAGTATCGAGCCATCATCAAGTACAGGGTGCGGCACGGAGGATGGATGGTTTTAAAAAAATAATAAAAGCGTTAATTTTTACTCAAAAACACATTTATTGACGGAATCAGATTCTCAAGGAAATAGCATTTGAGACAGTCAAGTGTGGAAAATCACATCAGGCATGTGGTGGCCGAAATCGGTGATGCAGTGCTGGAGGCGCTCTTGGAAGTTCGCGTAGACTCTCTCCAACATCGCTCTCTCAACTTGGGCAACTTCCACGCGAATAGCCCTTTTCAATTCGTCCAGAGTTCGGGGCTTGGTCTCGTATACTCTAGCCTTGAGGTGTCCCCATAAGAAAAAATCGCATATGGATAAATCTGGGGACCGGGGAGGCCAATGAACATCGCCAAACCTGGAAATAAGGCGACCAGGGAAGAGAGGGCGAATAACGTCCATTGATGCTCTGGCTGTGTGGGCGGTCGCCCCATCCTGTTGGAACCACACACGTCGGATTGGAACACGTTGCCGTCGTAATTCGGGGATAAAGAAGTTGTTGATCATTTCGACGTACCGCTCTGTCACGGTAACAGCACGACCATTAACGTCTTCGAAGAAGTAAGGGCCAATGATGCGAGTTTGCGATACAGCGCACCAAACCGTAACTTTTGGTAAATAAATGCTAGGAACACACGAGTCTAACGGCACCTTTCCCACTTCTCCCGTCCTCAGTGGGGGAAAGTTATGCCCATCTGAAAAACGTCCGCCCTCCGTGCCGCACCTTGTACATGTATTTAAAAGGGTTAAAAGGTAGGCAGATTTACGAAGATATACTCAATACCCTTGGTGATCAATGTCCTTCGTATGCGACCGTGAAAAATTGGACTGCAAGCTTGAAAAGAGGTAAATTTTCCATTGAAGATGATGACCGATCGAGAAGGCCAGTTTCTGTGTCAGTCCCCGAAAATATCAATGCAGTTCATGACATGATTTTATCAGACCGTCGAATTGGACTAAAACGGATATCTGAAGAACTGAAGATTTCATACGAACGCGTTCATCATATAGTTCACGTCAATTTCGACATGAGAAAAATTACTACAAAATGGATCCCCAAATGTTTGAATGTTGACCAAAAGCGTGCAAGGGTAGAAGCATCGCGTTCGATCTGTGCTCGATTTGAAAACGATGTAGACTTCTTGAACTGAATTGTTACTATGGATGAGACTTTGCTACATTTTTACGATCC
Organism: Adalia decempunctata; assembly: GCA_951802165.1. NCBI lineage: Eukaryota > Metazoa > Arthropoda > Insecta > Coleoptera > Coccinellidae > Adalia > Adalia decempunctata. The sequence continues at coordinate 2,054,102 of OX637705.1, forward strand.
AGAAACAAAGCAACAATCGACGGAATGGCGACACTCTGGTTCTCCAAGACCTAAGAAGTTTCGTGCCCAAAAATCTGCTGGACAAGTTTTTACTTTAGTTTTCTGGGATTGCCATGGAGTAATCATCATTGATTTTTTGGAAAGGGTAGAACAATAACTGGAGATTACTATTCGACATTACTGACCACTCTTCGGGAAAAAATTAAAGAGAAAAGACGCGGAAAGCTATCCAAAGGTATTTTGTTTTTACAGGACAACGCCCCAGAATACAAATCTCGTGTGACCATGCAAAAAATTCGTGATTTAGGGTTAGAATTACTAGAACACCCCCGTTATTCACCAGATTTGGCACCGTCCGACTATCATCTCTTTCCTCAACTGAAAAAAAGTTTAAAAGGTCGTGAATTTTCTTCCAACGAGGAGGTAATAAAAGCTGTGGAGGACTGGTTTGCAGAGCAAAAAGAAACAGGTCTAGAGACGTTGCAGGTTCGCTGTAATAAATGTATCATTCATGTATTCAATTAAGAGGAGAATATGTTGAGTAATAAAATATTTTGACATTGAAATTTTGTTTGGTTCTATAGTAGGCTAAAAATTTTTCAATATATCCTCGTATATTCCCCATCTCATAGCCCTCAATCTGATTGTTTACGAGATATAAGCTTACGAATAGAAAATTGCCAAAGACGAAATTCTTCATTTTTTAAATCCTATCTTTCCAGAGTACAATAAACAATATTCAAGAAGACCAGAAACATGTTACTTTGCTACTGTTGGAATCATGTTACTGAACTGTTATTGAAGCCCGAGTTGAAGCCAAGTTGTGAGTTTTTCACTCTGATTTTGACGAGGCACCCTAAAAACGATGGTAAAACTATATGACTTTGCTAGTAAATGGATAAAATAATGTAAAAATTATATTCAGTGACTGCATAACAATTCTTATAAAAACCCACAAGATCACCAAATTTTTTGTCGCCATCCACAATGTAGACCTTGCAACAGCGATAATGATCGCCTATAACTTCATCTGGTACAAATGGTCTGTCTCATGCGGGGTTCAGAGCCAGTTCCTCTGCGCGAAATACCTTTCTAACGACTTCCGGCTAACAAATATAGAATGAAGAGAAAGAGCTAGACTAGTCAATTTCTAGTGTTCCAGAGATGACTAGACGGTATTTATGGCTATTTCGCAGACCGACAAAACCGTCTACTTTCAATTGGGCCAATTTCCTGTGGGTTCTTGCGAAGGTGATGGACTGAGTTACCGTAATAGATTTACGATTGAAGAAAAAAGTTCATGGCGCATTTTGCTTCATACCTTCTGTATAAAAAGTACCCGGAATTGTAAAAAAAAACACATAGATTTAAATTTAATCATCAATATTTATTTTGTCTCCTTCAAAATAGTCCCCATTGCTTACAATACAACTATGATATCGGCGAACCCACTTTTCCATGCACCGCTCATACGCCGCCAAAGGTATGGCCTTCAGTTCTCGTTGCGAATTTGTCTTGATGGCTTCAATGGACTCAAAATGCGTTCCACGTAGGGGCAATTTGAGTCTTGGGAATAGAAAAAAGTCGCACGGAGCTAAGTCAGGTGAATACGGCGGTTGTTCGATGGTATTTATTGAGTTTTTGGTCTTGTATTCCTTAATAATTATGGCTCGGTGCGACGGCGCGTTATCATCATGCAAAATCCACGAATTGTCTTTCCATAAATCTGGCCGTTTACGACGAACATTCTCACGCAAACGCCTCAATACACCCAAGTAATACTCCTTATTCACTGTCTGTCCTTCAGGAAGAAATTCTGAGTGCACAACACCACGATAATCGAAGAAAACAGTGAGCAAAACTTTAATTTTCGATCGACTTTGACGTGGTTTTTTCGGACCGTCTTTGAATGATTTGTACCAATCGTATGCTTGTGTTTTTGACATACAATTATCACCAAAGGCTTTTTTTAACATTTTCAATGAATCGGCACAAGAAAATTCGTTTGCAAGACAAAATTTGAGGCAAACTCTTTGATCAACTATTTTTTCCATTGTAAAATTCGCAGAGCACTTTTGAGGTCGACTGATACTGACAGCTGTTGTAAACACACTAGTTGACAGATCGCGCTCAAATTTGGCTTGGTAATAAAGGAAGGTCCTACCAACTTTAAGAAAAAAAAATTACCGATTCCTTCTTGGCGGTTCATTTAAATAACATTTTCCGGGTACTTTTTATACAGAGAGTATAGCTCCGCCACTGGCTTTGTTAATCAAGTATTTTCTGATTCACCTCTTTTCAAGATGTTTTCTGATAATGCTGACAGTTCTGACTTATTCAGATACCAAAGTATCTGCCTCTTATGACGATTTCATAATCTAATTTTTCACGATGCCAAACTTGGTACCTCAACTCATCTACGTGTCGCAGAACTATCATTGGAATGTCAATCAAGTATCACTCTGCCTCTAACAACTACTTTGTCGGACCTATTATCCTATTGTATTCAAATCGATGTGTTTTGGCAGACTAATCAAGCCGTTAAATCACTGTTTTCAAGCTGATTAATAGGGCTAAGTTCGAAATTAATTTTGTTTTCGAGATTGATTTTGTTTTCGCGATTCTATCGAATATTATTTTATTGGGGTCATGTCAAGATATATGAGGCGTATAATGCAATTTATGATTGGATTATCTATTTTTAATTTATTTCCTGGCTTATCTCGTTCGCAAATGTGGTATGGGTCATCGCTGAAATGTCTGATAAAAATACTGTTACGTCGAGATTTGTCAGTAACACTACCATTTCTGGAAAATTTCAACGCCCTGTATCTTTGAAAAGAAGTGTTTGTGGCCCCAAGCTGATATCCCATTTTCAAAATGAGTTTTTCTATCGAAATGTATAAAAATACTTATATTTATACTTCATTCGCTTCTATAATGTATATCCAGGTTGACCATAACATTCTGACACATTTCACCGTGTATATTTTGAAAATTTTATAGTCATTTTCCTGTCAGATAACTACGTTGTCCTTTCTACATAGAAGTCGTAGTAATTACGTATTCATCCAAATAATTAATTTATTTGTTTCTCATTTGTAAACGTCAGTTTCCAAAAACACAATATTAATCAAGAAAGTTTATTTTATCAAGTCACTAACTTGTAAAACTGACAGTTAACTTGCAAAATTTTAACAAGTTAGTAGTATTATTTACATTAGAAAATTTTGTTTTATCGTCTTATAAGTTGAAAATCATGGTACAATTGTTATTTCCAGTAACACAGATTTTTTATGATGAAAGAGTCGATACTGATGATGATGAACCATCTGTTGACTCAGAAACTGCTGAACTCGAGGAGTGCAGAACATTTGTACTCTCCTTACTACCAAATAATTTGCTAGACATTTCGATTTTTTTGTTGACCCAATCATCGACATAACTCATCGCAATTTCGGTGCTCTTCCACCCTCCTGCACGCTTTAGTGCTAAAATATCTCCACCCGAATCCGCAACCATAGTGGCTCCAGTTCTGCGAAAAGAGTGGCCGGTGTATAACTCTGGGTCTTTTAAACCTAAATATTTCGCTATTTGCTTTGGGACACCACCAATAGTGTGCTGGCCAGCATTAAGGGAAATGCACTTTCCATGTCGGTATGTCAAAAAAAATCTTAGGCTTTCTGTTCCAGGAGGCCGAAGATTTACATATTTTCTGTATAACATGCAGGGATTGAAGCTGCAGCCATCATCGGTTATGGTGAATCTTCTTGTTGTTAAATTTTTTGTTTGCCGCAATGTCACAATAACGTATTTTCCCATATCTTCTACATCATTCATGTTTAAGGAGAGAATTTCGTCACATCGACAACATTCAAAAATCCCAAATATTGTTACAATTTTCGCCAGCAACCACTGGTCATCAGGAGCATGTAAAAGAAATTGTTCAGCCTCTTCTTTACTTAATACCTTGGCCTTTTTTGGCGTATAACGCTCATTTTTTCGTTTCAGAAACGCTATTACCTTTTGAAATCTGCGAATGACAACTAAACGTCATATTTTTCAATAAATTTTTTAAGGAAAACAAACCTGCGAACAGGGGCATTTTCTTTCATTTCCAAGCAGCTTTTCAGCATAGACCATTTTGTCCATAAAGTATTAGGGCTGAATCTAGCTGATAGTTGATTCAAGTAGACCAACAAAACATCTTCAGTTACCCCAATCACACTCGCTCGTACCTTGAAGCTGATTTTGCAGGTAATAAACTTGAAGCTACACTGCTGGCTGCCTCAATAATTTCTTTTGGTACATTTATTTTCGCTTTCGCCAAAACAAATGTAAAGAAAAATAAACAGACATGTTCATGGCAACGCTTCTATAGCTTACGACATTTGCGACAAATTATTGAGATATTTTTGGAACTTATCTAACCTTTTTACAAATGAGAAACAAATAAAATATAAAACAATACACGCAAAGTAAGAGGGTTTTTACTCGCCTGCGGCTCGTCAGTTATATCCTCCATTCGCCAGTAAAAACCCTCTTTTTTTGCTAGTAATGTTATATGCTATACTTTGGGAAAATACTGAATTTGAGAAAATATCATGTTAATTGAATAATTCCAAAGACCTGGCGAATGTTGAAGAAACTTTTTTCTCCGTTAATACTGGAAATATTTCACTCAGATAAACATGGTTGGAAGATTCAGTTATGCTATTTTCTTATACGGAAATCAAGAACCGAGTGTTGAAATTTTACTGAGACATAATGGACAGAATAGTCCATTACTTTGTGATAGTTCATTCGAAAAAAGAATAAAAGTGCTCGAATAACCCAACAGAAAAACATCTAAACAAATAGAAGGTTATATTCCAGATGTTCTTTTGCAAAAGTGAGTAGTGTATCAGTCGAAAAGTGTTCATTTTTCAAATTATAATTCCAAATTCTTTGTTGTCTCTTTCATTTAAAATTTTTCTTATTGTGTTCATGTGCAGATGAAAAATAAATACAATATATTCATATAAAATATAAAACCTTGCGGTTCACTCATATACGTCGAAAATGTTGGATATCTGATGATAAATTATTGATTCCAAATTATCAGAATAGGCAGATTTCTAATTTTACATAGCACTTCTTGATACTTTGTCCCTGCTTCTTGAAAACTACCTTCGGTATTTTCAGTTTTGAAGCGTGCTGATTATATTGAGAATGAGATTATTGAGTCGAGAGTAGAAATTAGCATTGGCAACGTCTCTGAGAATTATTTTGACATTGTCGATATTTAACGAGTGCCAACCTGAAGAAACTTGATAAACCTATATCTTTGCCAACCGGCAAACTTCATAATGCAGTATATTTATTATATTCCTTAGTCTTCAATGCATCTGATACCCTGTATAAGAAATACGTACATGGAACAGTCCACGATGAGAGAATTCTTGTCATTAGGAGGTTCAATTAAAACAAAACATGGCATAATCAACCGATTATTTGATTATTTAACCACTCTGAAAAAGATTCTCACCGCGATGATTATAGAAAATTGGAATTCATTGTTTGTAAACAAGGTCATAGGCGGTGAGCACTCAATCTGACCTCTAATTAGATACAGAAGAACAATGTGTACTGTTTACAGTAATACTGCATATTCAACCAGTAGAATAACCATAATTAAGTCAGAGATCGAATTCCAGTCAAAAAATGAACCGTAGAAACAAAATTGAGGAGTCTCAAGGAAAACTTGTGTTTCTAGATAAGAATAGTGGCATGTTTTGGTTGGGAACCCTGTATATTTTTCGTGGCTAAGAGGACAAACCCATAAAACGTGAATATCACCAGGATATAATCGTATAAAGTTATATAACCTCGAAGGAGTGTAGCTACTTCACTAACAACAAACTTGGATTCCACAAGAAGATGTTGTCGGCTTGACAACAAACAGGACAAATATTTAAAACGCTTATTTGCTTCTAGATACCTTATCGGTAACAGAATTCCTTATAACTCGCTACAACGTCGAAAAAAACAAAGAATCATTATAGGAAACGAAACAAAGCATTCTGAAGGTAAGACTGAAAAAATAATGTTATTATTGCTAGATCAATCCATAAAAAGTAATTGTTTCCTTATGTACTTTAATTGAATTGGAATACTCGTATAATATTTTATCAGGTATCCAGCTGATAGGTTTATTCAATTTGTAAATAAAGGAATACTAGAATAATTCAGATTTGGATGTTCGTAAGACCTTCACAAGCCAAGTATTGAACGAGGTATTGAAGTATCTTGAAAAGTTAAATTTTTTTTAATCAGATATATAAGTTGCCCAATTTGAAAAATTAATGTGCCTAGAAATGTTTTCACATGGCTATGGAGATTGGAGAATCGACATTATGTTGGTAACAGCCCATTCAGTAATATTTTGAGTTGCAGAATTCAGGTTGGTGTTGGAAATATCACTGATGTTTTGTTCTGTCTTTAATATTCGAACAAATTTGGCAAATAATTGCGCAAGTGGAAAATCTTTGGAATGAGGCTCTTGAAGAATGTACAGCTAATAAATGAAAAGCCTGCACAGAGAACGTAGAAAAGGAATAAGAGAAGATTAGTCAAAATATATGGGATGATATGATATTGCTGACATAAAGCCTTTAATTTTGAACATGACGAGTTCTGTCTAGATGAGGAAATAATAACAGTGGTGGTTGAAGCAGAATAATAGGAATATTTCATTTTAAATATTACATATTTTACACCTTCATTGTTCACAAATATTGAAATTCACAATGTCATGACAAAATTCCTCATATATTAAATAGATCCATTCGTTAAGTTTTGTTTCTGTCTTGATATCTATTACAATTGTTCCAATCCATTCACTTTGCAGCAACACGCTTCAAATTATCAACTAGATTTTTCTGGTTTAGCGAATATTCATATAGAACTTTGGAAAGGAACATGCTTTTTTATCATACACGATATTTTTCGTTATCGGACCAGAATGTCCAGGCTGTATGCTCCTATAATTGATCGTACGAAAATGTATCAATACAAGATCAAATTAATATACTGCTGATATACAGATTCACACGATGGTATTCGTATGTGATGATTGAGAACATTTTCATGTTCAAAGTGGCTTACTTTGAAATAATATCATTTAATTCAAAGGTTATATTTATTTATATATACTGCTCCACAACAGTTACGGATATCGAGTCTTTGCATATTATGCTTCATGAATGTTCTTATTTTGAAATAAAGTCAGTTTATCAACGGATTCAATTTGAAACGAGTTTTCTGAAAATGCCAAGACGTAAATTAACAAACGCTGAGGCTAATAGGCTATCGGAATGCTACAGGGTGGCCTAACTCAGGTAGTTGTAGCGGAAAGGCTCCAAGTCAGCCAAAGTGTGATATCTCGACTTTGGAATAGGTTCAGGGAGACAGTTTCCGTGCTGAAAAGACCACGGTTTGGTGGGCGACGAAAAATAACACCTGCTCAGGATCGTTTCATCACCGTTTCGGCGAGAAGAAACCCCACATCTATACGTGTAGAATGCTACGGAATACTCTCCAAAATGCAGATGGGGTCCAAGTTTCCATCGAAACCATCAGACGACGTTTGAGAGAGGTGAATCTAGGTTCTAGACGTCCATTAAGAGGAGTTCCATTAACACGTGACAATAAGGGTCAAAGACTGGAATGGGCAAGGCAACATATCAATTGGAACGATCAATGGCGTAGTGTCCTTTTCACTGATGAATCCAGATATGGACGATTTTCAGATTCTCGAAGAATAAGGGTATGGACAATCAATCCCACGCATACCCCGTAATCATCGCTATGTCCAAGAAGTCCATCCATTCCGAGGGGGTAGTGTTATGGTATGGGCCGGGATATGTTTCAACGGGCGCACAGATCTACACATTTGTTCTGGGAATATGACACTATAGGGACAATGTCATTAACAATGTTGTGCCAAATTTTCACGCTGCTATTGGTGAAACTTTTCAATTTCTAGACGATAATGCTAGACCGCACCGTGCAGCTATAGTCGAGAATGCGCGCGAGGAGCTTGGTATTCCACATTTACCAATACCTCGCACTCACCAGATTTGAATTGCATAGAACATGCATGGGATATGCTCCAAAGAAGATTAGATAATCATCAACCTACCCCAGAATCCTTAAATGATCTGAGAGAGCTTCTGCCCCGATTATGGAACCAAATTCCTCAAGAAATGTTCAACAACCTCGTGTGTAGTATGCAAAGAAGATGTCAAGCTGTTATTGATGCCCGTGGAGGCCATATTGATAGTCTTAAAATGCTTGAATTCTCTGGGAATAAAATTTCGTTATTTTACTACATTTTTCTTAATCACCCTGTATACGCTGCAGACCTACAGGCTAAAATTAATTTGCAACTTGAAATCATATTAATGTGAATTTTCATCACAAAAATCTTATTTTAACTATAATTTTTCGCAATTTAAGTCAATATCCCTAACTCATGTGGTGCATTTTATTTATTGCTATGATGAACGCACAGAAAATGTTTAGTGACTTTTTTGTAACAGAAAATAAAGCTGCGACTGGACTTCCAAGGCTTGCTCTGATGTCAATAATTCCTGCATGGACTATATCTAAAAATTTTCGACAGAAAAAGGGTTACAGTTGAAATACCTCCCGATATAAAATTTTGGAATACCAGATACTGTTCCGGGTAGCGTATACGTCTTTGTAACCAAGAAAGAACTTATCAATTTAATTGTAAGTAAGTCATTCTTTCTGCTCAGGTTTTTTTGACAAATTGAAGATCTCAGAAAAAATCGAAGAGAGAATTTGATTTAAATGTTAATGGCTCCAGAATTTCACGTAAAATTCGAAGAGGCAATAATATACAGAGTGTTTCATGTGAAAATGGCAAATTTGATCGGCTGAACCAAAAGTAACAGCGTCTTCATTACGCTATGAGCTTAGGAAAAAACTAGAGGCATCCCTGAATACGAAAACCGATCGCAAATAATGTACACCCCTCGAAATCGCGCAAAAACAATCGGCAACGCCGACCCAGGCGATAGGGGAACCGTTTGACAGCGCCCATTCTAACCTGTACCCGTCACCCGATAAAAACAAACGACGGTCGCATTCCTCCGCGTCCCAGCTGATTTTCCGCCGGTAGCTTCGCCATCATCATCACCTCTTCCGTCCGTCCGGCCTGTCGCACACGGGCACAAACACACAAACACGCACAATTCCTTCGCCTTTATCAACTACGGTCACTTTGTCGCGCGAAATTTGCGGCTTTTCTTCACACACAGACCATTTTGCCCACGTATCACGAGGCGACCCGACGTGCTTTCGACGTTGACGTTGCCGGTGAACTGGACGCGATCGGGACGGCGATGCGCGTGCGCCGCTTACTTACGTAACCGGCTCAGCTAGCCGGCGGCTCGACTTGAGCAAAGTTGCGGCTTAGGGCGATTAGAATGAGGGGTTCGGCGTACCTGAGTGCGGATTTTGAAGGTTTCGCGACACCGGGAGATTGTTTTGCCAAGAAGACTGCATAGAATTGAGATAGAGATGGAGGATTTAGATGATTCCCTTTCTCATCACTTCGCAGACAAAAATTAAGAGTTTATGGTCCAGTCGCAGCTTTATTTCTGGTTATGAAAAAGTTACTAAAAATTTTCTGTGCTTCCTTCATAGCAATAAATATATGAATATAACCTTGAAAGTAAATGATATTTTTTCGGAGTAAGCCACTTTGAACATGAAAATGTCCTCAATTATCACATACGATTACCATCGTGTGAATCTGTATACCACGAGTATATATTATTTTAATCTTGTATTGATACATTTTTCGAAAGATCAATTTTAGGAGCATACAGTCAGGAAATTCTGGTTCGATAACGAAAAATATCGTGAATGATATAAAAGCATGTTCCTTTCCAAAGTTCAATATGAATATTCGCTAAACCAGAAAAATCTCTAGTTCAACCCTTCTCCATATTTAAATAAATAAATAAATTATTTGAAGCTTGTTGCTGCAAAGTGAATGGGTTGGAAACATTGTATGTAATAACAGGAAAGAAACAAAACTTCACGAATGGACCAATTTAATATATGAAGGATTTTGTCATCACATTGTAGCTATCAATATTTGTGAACAATGAAGTTGTAACATATGTAACTTTATAAATGCAACTATTCCTATTATTCTGCTTCAACTTGGGTAGAACTTGTCATATTGGTAATTAAAGGCTCTATGTCAGCAATTTCATAACATCCCATATATACTCCTCCACAAGAGTTAGGGATATCGTATTCAATCGTTTTTAAAAGAATGTAATCTTCGAGAAAATCGCTGTAAAATCATTTTAAACTCAATAACAACTTGAATCGATCCAATAAAAAAATCAGTATGAGACATTTCGTCAATCTGGTCGCCTCTTTTCTGAAGTTTGGTTCTTTGCATATGCTTCATGAATGTTCTTATTTTGAAATGAAGTCAGTTTATCAACGGCTTCGATTTGAAACGAGTTTTCTGAAAATGCCAAGACGTAAATTAGCAAACACTGAGGCTAATAGGGCTATCGGAATGCTACAGGGCGGCCTAACTCAAGTTGTTGTAGCGAAAAGGCTCCAAGTCAGCCAAAGTGTGATATCTCGACTTTGCAATAGGTTCAGGGAGACAGGTTCCGTGTTGGAAAGACCAAGGCTTGGTGGGTGACGAAAAACAACAGGATCGTTTCATCACCGTTTCGGCGAGAAGAAACCCTACATCTACGTGTAGAATACTACGGAATACTCTTCAAAATGCAGATGGGGTCCAAGTTTCCATCGAAACCATCAGACGACGTTTGAGAGAGGTGAACCTAGGTTCTAGACGTCCATTAAGAGGAGTTCCATTAACACGTGACCATAAGCGTCAAAGACTGGAATGGGCAAGGCAACATATCAATTGGAACGATCAATGGCGTAGTGTCCTTTTCACTGATGAATCCAGATATGGACGATTTTTCAGATTCTCAAAGAATAAGGGTATGGACAATCCCACGCATACCCCTTAATCGTCACTATGTCCAAGAAGTCCATCCATTCCGAGGGGGTAGTGTTATGGTATGGACCGGGATATGTTTCAACAGGCGCACAGATCTACACATTTGTCCTGGGAATATGACCGCCTTACACTATAGGAAGCCTGTCAATGAAAATGTTGTGCCTAATTTTCACGCTGCTATTGGTGAAACTTTTCAATTTCTAGACGATAACGCTAGACCGCACCGTGCAGCCATAGTTGAGAATGCGCGCGAGCAGCTTGGTTTTCCACATTTACCAATACCTCCGCACTCACCAGATTTGAATTGCATAGAACATGCATGGGATATGCTCCAAAGAAGATTAGACAATCATCAACCTACCCCAGAATCCTTAAATGATCTGAGAGAGCTTCTGCCCCGTTTATGGAACCAAATTCCTCAAGAAATGTTCAACAACCTCGTGTGTGGTATGCAAAGAAGATGTCAAGCTGTTATTGATGCCCGTGGATGCCATACATTGTATTGATAGTCTCAAAATGCTTGAATTCTCTAGGCATAAAACTTCGTTATTTTACTCGATTTCTCTTAACCACCCTGTATACGCTGCAGACCTACAGGCTAAAATTAATTTGCAACTTGAAATCATATCAACATGAACTTTCATGACCAACATTTTATTTTAACTATATTTTTTTGCAATTTAAGTCAATATCCCTAACTCATGTGGAGCAGTTTATTTTCAATTGACAGCTTCGAAAGAGACATGTACCGAAATAGAGGGCTATTCAAAATAACACCTCCTATTGGAAAACCCTTTACTTTTGGCCGATTTTGTTACACATCATCACTGTGTATCCCGAAAACCATTGACTTCATAATGTGTAAACAATCCAAACAGATTCTGGGATATTTAGTCATCGAAGAATCCAGATGATCACCACTATTTATATTCGCTTCTTGAAGGTGCAATAATCCAACATTCAAACCGATGACATTTCGTCTAAATATAGACAAAGATGTAACAACGATGATATACGAGACTCATTGAAAAATAGAAGATTTCTAACAAGATTTCACCCAGTTTAAATCTCAGTTTCTTAACGAACACTCGGAATTGATTTGTGGCAGTGGTTTCGTTAAATAACGATTTATGTAACTGCTAATTAGTCAACTAATCAGTTCGTATTAATTGGCCGAGAAGTAACGGCGAAAGCTGGGGAATAAATTGATTTTTTTGACTTGTTTTGACGCAAAATAGATGTTGAGGTAACGCAATAGTTGGGAAATGAATCGATTGAATTAATTCATTGATGAAAATTCGAAAATTTCAAAAGAATGAAACTCTCCAGCTTAACAGTCTAAATCACTCTCCATACCGCTAGTTCTTTCTCCAGCACCCGCAAGTATCACATATCACTTCCTAAACCGTGGACCTATTTAGAATAAGAGCGTAATTAAAACTGATGGTAACTTGAGCTTCCTCCATGGGTTCTAGTGGTAATAAACACCATTTAGACGTGTCTACTTCGATCTTGAACTGCAGCAAGAAACCAAGTACATCCGGATGTACCAATTGGTTCACTTCATTACAAAGCCACCCATTCGCTTATCTAGAGAGTGAATTATCTGAAATCTGTGTCTTCACTGAGTAAAAGAGCTGTCATTTTTTGACATTTGACTGGTGGAAACTACGTTGATGTTATTTTCCATTATTAACGGCACACTTCCACTTTATAAACAAATAAACATCACATCATTTATCTGAAAAAATGGCATATTGTCTTTGAATGTCAAAATAACACTTCCTATTGGAGAACCCTTCATATTGATGGATGGATGAAGTAATTAATTCATTGACTAAAGTACCAGCAATCGGTCAACCAATCTCAAAATTTACTCAGTGACATACGAGGATATAATGAAAAATGCTTAGCCTACTATAGAACCAATCAATATTTCAATGTCAAAATATTTTATTACTCATATTTTCCTCTTTTGAATAAATTAATTACAGCGAACCTGCAACGTCTCTAGACCCTTAAAAAAATGTTTCTTCTTGCTCTGCAAACCAGTCCTCCACAGCTTTTATTACCTCCTCGTTAGAGGAAAATTTACGACCTTTCAAACTTTTTTTCAGTTGAGGAAAGAGATGATAGTCGGGCGGAGCCAAATCTGGTGAATAAGAGGGGTGTTCTGGTAATTCTAACCCTAAATCACGATTTTTTCGCATGGCAACATGAGATTTGTCTACTGGGGCGTTGTCCTGTAAAAACAAAATACCTTTGGATAGCTTTCCGCGTCTTTTCTCTTTAATTTTTTCCCGTAGAGTGGTCAGTAATGTCGAATAGTAATCTCCAGTTATTGTTCCACCCTTATCCAAAAAATCTATCATGATAACTTCATGGAAATCCCAAAAAAACTGAAGCACGAACTTTTCCAGCAGATTTTTGTACACGAAACTTATATGGTCTTGGAGAACCAGAGTCTCGCCATTCCATCGATTGTTGCTTTGTTTCTGGATCGTAGAAATGTACCCAAGTGTCATCCATAGTAACAATTCGATTTAAGAAGTTTACATCGTTTTCAAATCGAGCACAGATCGAACGCGATGCTGCTACCCTTGCACGCTTTTGGTCAACATTCAAACATTTGGGGATCCATTTTGCAGAAATGTTTCTCATGTCCAAATTGACGTGAACTATATGATGAACGCGTTCGTATGAAATCTTCAGTGCTTCAGATATCCGTTTCAGTCCAATTCGACGGTGTGATAAAATCATGTCATGAACTGCATCGATATTTTCGGGGACTGACACAGAAACTGGTCTTACCGATCGGTCATCATCCTAAATGGAAAATTTACCTTTTTTGAAGCTTGCAGTCCGATTTTTCACGGTCGCATACGAAGGGCATTGATCACCAAGGGTATTAAGCATATCTTCGTAAATCTGCTTAACTCTCAACCCTTTTAAATACAGGCACTGGGTGATGGCTCGATACTCCAATTTTTCGATTTTTACAATTTCGGTGGACATCATTTTTTTTAATTCATTGCGTAACTCTAGTTTACTTTTTTGACGTCGAACTCTACACTGACACTTCTATTAAGTTGTTGTTCGTGGTTATGGTATCGCAATATTTTGTTTATGCATGAAACTGGTCTAGGCTAACTAGATATCACTACATCCTCGTAAGAAGTATAATTTTTTAAACCGAAAATGCCTTGTGTTACAAGTCGACAACATTATTACCATGTCATTGACTTTGACAGGGGTAGGATTATAAACCTATATAGAAGAATCCAAAAAAAATTTCAATCTGCTTTTCAACCATTAGAATTTAAGAAGATGTATTCCTCCTTCTTCTTCTTCTCGATCAAACGACCTCACGAGGTATGCGCAAGGTTATTGTACCCGCAGTATGCCCAAGTAGCTCTTCCATCTCTCAATAACAGCAATACGACTGATACTGATATGGGCCCCCTCAGATTACGGTACTTATTTCTGTAGATAGTTGTATCGCGTTCTTTGAAAAGGGAACCTGAATGGGTATTGCGAGAAAAGAGGACAGATCGCAAGGTCCCAACATGGAAATAATTTGCATGGAGTATGAAAGAAAAATTGTAACGGGTCGAGTAGAGTTGCGTACGTAGGAAAATAGAAGGTTGTATTGAGATTCCAGTGCGTGGCTTTGATTATACAGGGTGGCCATTTGAAAACGAAACAGACGAGATTACAGACGAAATAAATTTTTTCGATAGAAATGCTCGGACAGGTCGATTTCTGTTTCGAGGGGGACAACTTAAGATGTAGGTTACGGACGCATAGCGCTTCAATCCCTGCTACTACAACCCTCACCCCCAATTTTTGAATAGGGAAGATGGGGTGAGTGATACCTCATTTGAAAGGTATTTTTATACTGATTTCAGCACAGTAGTTGTTTTTTCATTTTATGCATTAGTTCTCGAAATATTCTTAACTAAGTATTTGAAAATGAAGTGGTGTTTTCATGGCACTTGTAGTGTTTTTTTGTGAAAAATCGACATTTTGAGCTTCAAAACAACCATGACTGTGGCTTTCTTCCTCCAATCCACGGACATAGAAATCTTTAATCAAGATGTCGATTTTTCACAAAAAAACACTAGAAGTGCCATGAAAACACTACTTCATTTTCAAAAACTTATTTAAGAATATTTCGAGAACTAATGCATAAAATGAAAAAACAATTACTGTGCTGAAATCAGTATAAAAATACCTTTGAATTGAGGTATCACTCACCCCATCTTCTCTATTCAAAAATTGGGGGTGAGGGTTGTAGTAGCAAGGGTTGAAGCGCTATGCGTCCGTAACCTACATCTTAAGTTGTCCCCCTCGAAACAGAAATCGACCTGTCCGAGCATTTCTATCGAAAAAATTTATTTCGTCTGTAATCTCGTCTGTTTCGTTTTCAAATGACCACCCTGTATGTTCTTCCATCAGAATCTTGCAACATTTGGTATGATTTTATGCGAAACTTTCGGTGCACCCTTTACAAGCTCCACTCCTAGGGACAAACTTACCTTGTTTCGCCATAAATGGATAAACCTAGAATGATTGGATTTTTTGATCCAGGCTCTTCCCAAGGAGTTATTTCAGTGGATCTTTTGAATTGGGTCACCCTGTATAATTTTCAACATTCAATATAACCTTCCGCCATTGTTTCTTTGAAGCTATTCGTGCCATCTCTCCGAAGTTGTAGCCGCCAATGACTTACCTGAAAAAAAAGAGATAGTTCAAAAAAAGTTCATGAGCAAGCCCATGAGCATTGGGGAAATATGGGATTATTAAAAGTTCCCGCTGTTTTTTTGATGAAAATGAAATTTTATTCTGACTATTCCACTCTTTTATTTTTTAGTGAGGAAGTTTCCGTAGCAGCGATCGTTTCATCCCGAAAAAATTTTCAAGCCGGCAAAACCAACATGTTGGTTTTTCAGCGACAAAATTTTTGACGTTTCTCGAATTCATAGATAGCTTCGGAAATAAATATCAAAGAGAGAACAAACAATGTTTAGTGGTTTAGTTAATCTATGATGAATTCTAATTTGCCAAATAGCGCAATACGCGTCAAATGTGAGCATATTACCCTATTTTCTCGTGGAATAGTCATGCCGAATTCCACTCGAGATGAAATTTAGGCAGGTAAAGTTTCTCTCTTGTAATAATCAAGTTTGCTTTTCGGAAATTTCGCTCATGACTTTTTTTCCGAAATCGTTAGGGTAAAAGTGTTCATCTTTTGAGGACATCCACCAATCAAGCCATTTTGTTTTCAGATGGGTGGAACTGCTGATGAAGCAGACCATGTGCCACCTACCGAAACAAGTCATAATCTGGAGCAATATCCGAGCAATACGGCGGGTGGGGTAGGACCTCCCATTTGAGCGTTTCCAGATGGGTTCCATCTGGTGGGTACGAGCCTTGTCATGCTGTAGAATCACTGCCTGTGCTCATATTCTAGCCTTTTTGCACGAAGTGCTCGACTAAATCGCATCAATTTAAGTCAATACCATTCACCAGTAATGGTTTCACACTGTTCTAACAATTCATATTGAATAGCACCGACCTGGTCCCACCGAATTCACAGCATAACTTTCGCGGCGTGAATATTCGTTCGAGGCGACGACGTAGAAGCATGACCAGACAGTTATTCACGTGCGAAAAACCGACGCCCAACGTCCCTTGGATTCAATTCAGAAAGAACCAAAGTTTCCTGTTTTCGAATCATTCCCGATGGATGGAGTGGCTTCAAAATAACTTGGAGGAAAATTCTTAACGCTGAAGAAGTCTCTTCTAGCATTTGGCACGGTTCCTCATCCAGCCATACCTCAAATTCAGCGTCTTTGAAGGTTTTCAGCCTTCTTCCACCTGGACAGTCTTCAACATCGAAATCACCGTCTTTGAAGCGACTGAACCAATCATGGCACGTCGTTGCACTTAGAACAGCATTTCCGAAAACTTTTAGAAGCTCTCCAAGCGCTTCAAACGATGTTTTCTCCGAATGAGAGAAGAAAATCAACACTTTGGCAAATGGCAAATATTGGGCTCAAAATCAGACATATTGACACAACGAATCGTGATTCAGCTCCTTCATATCTAAAAAAAATTAACGAACATTCTGAAAATCTCAATTTAAATGAAAGTTAACTCTATATTCACTTTATAACTTATTTTTATGTTCTCTCGGGAAGGTTTTGAACGAAACAAGACACATTAAATGGAAGAAAAATTCAGGATTTCACCGAATCTTATGTGAAAGAAGGGAACTGAACAATTTTCAAAATACTGAAATGCTGATAAGTGATTTAATACTTGGTATTTCCACCCATTGCGTTAATTACAGCTCGGCAACGACGGTTCATACTCAAAATGAGTGATCTTAAAATGTTCTGATCTAATCCTTCCCAGATTTCTCCGAGTTGGATTCCTAAGTCCTCGATGATTTTCTGAACTTCTCAGCCTTCTATTGAGGTTGTCCCAAACCTGCTCAATCGGATTGAGATCTGGACTTCTTGCTGGCCATTCCATTCGAGAGACTTCAACCTCTTCAAGGTACTCCTGAACGATGCGCGCACGATGGGGTCTGGCATTATGGTCCATAAAAATGAAATTTTCACCAATGTATGAGGCAAATGCTCTTCAAGAATGTTCCTTATATACCTATCAGCATTCATAGCTCCATTATCAACGACCACTAGGTCTGTGCGAGCAGTCAAAGATATTCCACCCCATACCATAATCGATCCTCCCCCGAAACCAGTAGTATTCAGGAAATTGCACTGAGCATATCTTTCATGTGGACGTCTGTATACAAGGGAACGTCGATCACAATGGTAGAGGCAGAATCTAGACTCATCTGTGAAGAGAACTCTTTCCCAATCGGCCTCTTCCCAATGGATATGCTCTCTCGCAAAATCCAAACGCGCCCTTCGATGGGCTGAGGTAAGAGCTGGGCCTCTTGCCGCGACACGAGGCCTTAAATCATATTCTCTGAGGCGATTTCTTATTGTCTGAGTGCTAATTTGCACCTCATGAGTTTGCTCAAGCTGATTTTGAAGGAGGCGAGCGGTTGCAAACCGTTGTCTCAACGAAGAAACTCTCAAGTAACGTTCTTGAATGGCAGTTGTTACCCGTAGTCTACCCTGTCCTGGTCTTCGGACATTCATACATGTCTCCCTGAATCGCTGCAACATTCTGGACACACTTGTATGGGAAACTCCAAACCTTTCTGCAATTCTTGTGTATGTCCACCCTTCTTCTCGCAAAACTTCCGCTTGGCCACATTTCTCTTGGGTCAAATTGCGTGTTTCGCGTTGCATAGCGATCGAGTGTAGAAAATCAAACGAAAAAAAAACTATTGATCACTAGAATTGATCGAGAACAACTGATTTCAGAATGGAGCCAATACATTCAAAATCTGATAATATCATCTTTTTTTATTCCTGCTGGGAGAAAACATCTGTATTGAAGAAAAACGTTGAAAGTGGATAAGATATGCATGCATAATTGTGATAAAAATAATTATCATTGAGAACACCTTCAGTTGTAGAATAAATTTGAGATTTCCATAATGTGCGTTAATTTTTTTGCGCAGTGTATTCAAAACAGCTCCAATAATAGTTCCTGTCAATTTCATTCTTCTAACCTCAAAAGGCAAGAAGCTTCGACCATCTGGAACTTTGAACACACCAAACACTGCCAAATGCACCCATCCACATCGTCAACAACCACCATAAAACGTAGACACAACCATAACCATCACCAACACCAACAGACCCATCTCGCGGCTCGTACACGCTGACAACGACCAAAAGGACCCATCGACACCCATCCCAGATCGCCCATAAGACCAAATAGGGCCCTAATCGCCTCTAGAATCTACCCAAGTTGCGTCGAGAATCGCTAATCGCCTTCTTCTAAACCGTCTTCATTTGGTATTCTGACAGGTGACATGCGAGGTGTCGTTCTTGGTGAATAAATTAACAGTCACACGGACGTGTAGATGTCCCATGGGCCGGAATATGCCGTTGTAGCTTGTTGCTATTTCGCATCTTGTCGTATCAATCGAGGGATCAAACGGAGTCCGATGAGCTTTGGTTAACGGTTAAAAAATATTTTGTTCGAAAAGGTGAAAAGGAGAGAAGGACCAGTGGTACAGTATTGGTCGTTGATGCTCTGGGATGCTGTGTGAATTCGTGTAGTAGCTTTATTGTGATGGTCTTTGCTTTTAACTCAGTGTTGACTGCTTTGTTCTTAGTTTTATTGTTTATTCAGTGTGCTGTTTCAAGGAATGGTTGTTTCGTAAAAGGTAAGAGGATTTTGAAAAATTGATCTCCCCATTCAATTCTGTCGTTCACGTAACAATGAATTTCCATGAATTTTCGAGAGAAAAAGTGTTGGAATTGGAATTGGAATATCCCATGTTTTTTAGAGTGATAGAATTTTCGAAAGGGATAACTGTGATTTGAAAGAAGATAGGAGCCTTGTTGTTCTGACATTTCTGTTCAGTAAGCATTGACAAATTATCATGGAAAGACTCACGCCGCAACCACGTTTACAAATTGTTGAAATTTATTTTCAAAATCAGTCTTCTATTCGCCAAACTTATAGAGCACTTCGTGAAATTTATGGTTCACATAATCGTCCATCAGAGCAGCTTATTCGTCGAACTATCGATAGATTTCTGACAACATTTTCTCTAATCGATGAAACAACAACAACAACAAGACAAAGAACTGTACGTACAGAAGCAAACATCGCTGCTGTGAGTGATAGTGTTAATAAAGATCCAGATTTGTCTATTCGTCGACGTTCGCAACAAGTTGAACCCTGTGCCTCCACCACATGGAAAATTTTACGTAAAGATCTTGGTCTACACCCATACAAGATCCAACTGGTTCAAAAACATAAGCCACTTGACCATAATAAGCGTCGTTTGTTTGCTGATTGGGCCCTAGAACAGCTTGAAGTTGATCCACTTTTCATCGAAAAATTGTGTTTAGTTTTGAAACTCACACGAGAATTTAAAGTGAAACTGTTTCAAAAAAATCAAAAATGGAGCTTCAAAAGAATCGCAAAAGAGTTCGTAAACGGTATATCAAGAGTTGTTAAGCGCTTCAACGAAGATCTTACAATTAACAGCAAGGAAGGAACCGGGAGGAAAAGGGGGTTTCATAGCCCAAAAAAAGTGAAGAAAGCCATCAGCCTTTTTCAGAAGAATCCTAACCTTTCAGGACGGAAAGTGGCCCAAATAGTGGGTTGTTCGCAGTCAACCGTTCAGAAAATCAAGTCGAGTTGTGGGCTTAGAACATACAAAGTGCAGAAAGTGCCAGATAGGAACGCTGTGAAGAATCAAGAAGCGAAATCAAGAGCAAAGAAATTGAAAAAAGTTTTCTTGAAAAATTTTTCCTGTTGCGCGATGGACGACGAAACCTATGTCTTGGCTGATTTCTCGCAACTTCCTGGTCAGGAATTTTATACTGCAGATTCTCGTGGAAATGTTGACGAACAATTTCGCATGATCAAACAAGCAAAGTTTCCCGAAAAATTCCTGGTTTGGCAAGCAATTTGCACTTGTGGGAAAAGGAGCAAATTTTTCGTTGGCCAAGGCTCTGTTGACTCGAAGATATACATCGAGGAATGCTTGAAGAAGCGACTTTTACCATTTTTACGTGAGCACGATGTGTCAACAATCTTTTGGCCAGATTTAGCTTCATGCCACTACAGCAAGGCCAAGGAATGGTACGAAGCTAATGAGGTGGTTTTTGTCCCCAAAGAGGCCAATCCACCAAATTGCCCAGAACTCTGGCCAATCGAAAGAAATTGGGCCCTGGTAAAAAGAGAATTGAAGAAAACTAGAAAATCAACGAAAAAATTTGCGAAATTCAAGCAAAAGTGGAAGAGAGCAACCCAGAAAGTGACTGAGAACACTATAAGAAGCATGATGGGAAGAATTCCAGAAAAAATCCATGAATTTAGTAAAAAATAGTTTTGGTTTTTTTATTGTAAAAACAGTTTTCATTAGAATTAGAAGATGATTTGAAAATGAGTTTGATTTTCGAAATCGGTCCTGTGGTTCAAAAGATATAAGCGTTTTTGTGATAGCAAATTTATTCTCGTTCACTCCTTATGCTGATAAACCACCGCCTTGGAAGCCAACATAACCGGTGTTATTGTTGAAATAAGGCTTGAATTACTCGAAAAAGTGGTTCAAAATTGGTCTGGTCCTCATAGCTAGTCCTGGTGGACATATGCAGGAAATTATTTTCAAAACATAAATGTCATTATCTTTCAATAAAAAAAATGGCTTCGATCTTAATTTAAATGTGTTTTATTCCAATTCAAACTTCTATCACTCTAATTACGAACCCGATCACGGCTTTCGAGATTCTACCATGAAAATTTCAAGTTTCCAGGACGTACAGAATTGAATTTGACCGATTCGTAATGAATGTTCCTACAATAAATACTTTTAGTGCAACTGAGTGATGGTTTGAAACAAAAAATTATCACAATCATTCAACTAGACAGTAAATAGATCATTCAACAAGAAACAACTTCATAGATTATGTAAATACAAAAGATAAATGCGAATCAAACCCGCAAGGTTACGACATTTTCGAATTTTTCTCCACGAGCGAATAGCTGGCGCCATCTATCGCTCCCTTTTTCCACCTCATAACGAATGCAATCACGAAGCAGTTACGGTTACAGTTTCCATTCAATGTTCAAACAAAATGGTGAATGCTCCACTTTGTTTCTGGTAGTTACATACGTGGCGCATTCACCATTTCTATTCGCATCCGAATGACATTGAATGAGTCATACAGCAGGAAAATGGAAAATTGGTATGGATATGATGGAGTGAAAATGTCGCAGGGTATATAGCGGAAGTGTTCTGAAAAGTATTCTTCGAAAATTAGGTTTGGAGGTCGAATAACTGGTCATAAATGTTGGATATGATATTTCGGAAGCAGAATGAAATAATCGAGTATGTATATTCAATATTCGAATTAGAATTCGCAGCAAAGCTCATGATTCATTGAAAATATGTATCAATCCTTGTCTATATGGTGTTTCTCACACACACAACACAATCAGATTCTCACGCGAAAATATTTATGAATGGCGGTAAAGAAATGCAACACTCGTGCTTCACTCCGATGATAAGTACCGTTAGTGCATGCACGAAGGAATTCCATCTTCAATGAGAATGATCATTCTGCACTAGAAATGAGTACCAACATTATCCTGCTCATTTAGATTCATGCAGATACCTCCATAGACGTGAGACCCACAAGATTTATGATAGATCGACGATATAATTAGGTCTTCTGGACATTCCTAGATATTAACCAGAGGAAATAATTAGGAATGACAAGATTTATGATGGGATTATTCAGACAGAACTGCAAGATCTTGTAGAAATCGATAGAAAGGGAACTGTACTAACTGACAAAAAACTGTAACATATATAATCATATATATTCAATTTTCTTTGGTAAAACATAAATACACTGCGCAAAAAAATTAACGCACATTATGGAAATCTCAAATTTATTCTACAACTGAATTATCAGAATTATGCATGCATATATGTTATCCACTTTCAACGTTTTTCTTCAATACAGATGTTTTCTCCCAGCAGTAATAAAAAAAGATGATATAAGATTTTGAATGTATTCGCTCCATTCTAAAATCAGTTGTTCTCGATCAATTCTAGTGATCAATAGTTTTTCTTTCGGCTGATTTTCTACACTCGATCGCTATGCAACGCGAAACACGCAATTTGACCCAAGAGGAATGTGCCCAAGCGGTAGTGTTGCGAGAAGAAGGGTGGACATACACAAGAATTGCAGAAAGGTTTGGAGTTTCCCATACAAGTGTGTCCAGAATGTTGCAGCGATTCAGGGAGACAGGTATGAATGTCCGAAGACCAGGACAGGTCAGACCACGGGTAACAACTGCCATTCAAGAATGTTACTTGAGAGTTTCTTCGTTGAGACAACGGTTTGCAACCGCTTGCCTCCTTCAAAATCAGCTTGAGCGAACTCATGAGGTGCAAATTAGCACTCAGACAATAAGAAATCGCCTCAGAGAATACGATTTAAGGCCTCGTGTCGCGGCAAGAGGCCCAGCTCTTACCCCAGCCCATCGAAGGGCGCGTTTGGATTTTGCGAGAGCGCATATCCATTGGGAAGAGGCCGATTGGGAAAGTGTTCTCTTCACAGATGAGTCTAGATTCTGCCTCCACCATTGTGATCGACGTTCCCTTGTATACAGACGTCCACATGAAAGATATGCTCAGTGCAATTTCCTGAATACTACTGGTTTCGGGGGAGGATCGATTATGGTATGGGGTGGAATATCTTTGACTGCTCGCACAGACCTAGTGGTCGTTCATAATGGAGCTATGAATGCTGATAAGTATATAAGGAACATTCTTGAAGAGCATGTAGTGCCATTTGCCCCATACATTGGTGAAAATTTCATTTTTATGGACGATAATGCCA
Source organism: Adalia decempunctata (assembly GCA_951802165.1). Lineage (NCBI taxonomy): Eukaryota > Metazoa > Arthropoda > Insecta > Coleoptera > Coccinellidae > Adalia > Adalia decempunctata. Next base: position 2,077,697 of record OX637705.1, read on the forward strand.
GATCCCATCGTGCGCGCATCGTTCAGGAGTACCTTGAAGACGTTGAAGTCTCTCGAATGGAATGGCCAGCAAGAAGTCCAGATCTCAATCCGATTGAGCAGGTTTGGGACAACCTCAATAGAAGGCTGAGAAGTTCAGAAAATCATCCAGCTACTCTTAATGATTAAGGAATCCAACTCGGAGAAATCTGGGAAGGATTAGATCAGAACATTTTAAGATCACTCATTTTGAGTATGGACCGTCGTTGCCGAGCTGTAATTAACGCGAGGGGTGGAAATACCAAGTATTAAATCACTAATCAGCATTTCAGTATTTTGAAAATTGTTCATTTCTATTTTTTCACATAAGATTCGGTGATATCCTGAATTTTTCCTCCATTTAATGTGTCTTGTTTCGTTCAAAACCTTCCCGAGAGAACATAAAAAATAAGTTATAAAGTCAATGTAGAGTTAACTTTCATTAAAATTGAGATTTTCAGAATGTGCGTTAATGTTTTTGCGCAGTGTAGTTTGTTGATCTAGAAACCAAGCATCATTTTTTATATGCAAATAATGTAAAAAATAGGGAATTGAATAAAACTAAAAGTTTCAATGGGTAATTCAGGAAGAAATATTGATTCCTTGGAAAGTAGATATGAGAATAAAATGGTACCTAAATTGTGAATTATACAGGGTGGGTCCACCGTAGTAGATCGACGATGACCCAAATCCTGCAAATAAACATAGGGAGTTCCGACCCATTTCTCTCCAAAATAGGTACAGGGTGGGCAAAATTGGTGCTACATGAACTAAAACTTTTTAACCCGAGGAGATAGAGAAAAATGAATGGCACCTTATAGTCCCCTTTTCTCGAGAAACTGATAATGCCATCAACTGCATTCCTCTATCTTCTTTCGTTTCCAAGTTATAGGGCAAAATTTAAAATTTGGGCGATTTCAACTTTCGTCATTATCTCCGTTTCTGTTTATACTAGGATGTTGAAATAAGAACATTATACAGGCACTTTTCTGATAGCAATCCAGTGTCGTACTCTGATTTTTTCTACGAGGTTTATTTGCTGAGTTATAACATAAAGTTGTGTTTTTTCTAATGGAAACAGTAGTTTGAAATGACTCAGAATGAATCGCCATTTTTTTTCCGTTTCAGAAATGTATCATATGTCATACGTAGGGGAAGGTGGGGACCCTTCGTACGGTTTCAACATTTTATTTTTTTTATTTTTTGTTTTTTCATTAATCAATTACCTGACAGCTTGAATGTATAGTCCAACTATCTGAGATTCATATAAAAAATTACAGATGATTTCATCTTATGTTTCAACCATAATTATGATTTAAAACTAAATCTGGAATATGTACGAACCTACCCCAACAACAGGGCACCTACATACAGTCAGTATAAATACGTGATTTTCCTGGCCGTCGTCCTTTGTTTGTTTTATTACTTCTCACAACAGTCGGGTAGGGTCGAATTGCATCTAGTGTCAAAACTGTCTTCAAAGGAGCAACTATTATTTGATGGATTGGTGAATTATTCAAAGGATCTAAATTAAACCTTTGTAGTTCATCATAAGTTATCAATGGTGAGTTAATAGTTTGTTCTCGCGAAACGGCGGAACCTCCAAGAAAGAAGTTAATGCAAAAATTAGCAATTAGTACACTAACACACTAAAACGTTCCTAGTTGGGGCACATTCTTACGCGTCCAAATGTGCCCCATCTAGTTCTGTACGAAAGTACCCCACTTACCAAATAGCAGCAAAATATATCCTCTTTCAATATTGATAGGAAGACGTCATAAATTTATTATTGAAAACGTATCTTGAGTATATTTTGCTAGTTATTGATAGAATTCTCTACACGAGAACCTATCTTATCTACGGTAACAATTGACAAAAACATTGATCAAAAAATTACTTAGCGAGCGCGAAAACACATTCGTGCCTGAAACTTCGTTCTCACCAGTGCGAATGGCGCAATAGTACGTTGACGTAAAGTTGGTTCCTCTACTCAAGCACACATACAAAAGGAAGGCCGTACGTCGTTTCGTTCAAGTTTTATTTTGACTGTATGAATGTGCCCCGCGTACGAAGGGTAACGATCTCCCCCTATACATGTAGCACCAATTTTGCCCACCCTGTACATCTTAAATATTTCACGAACTTAATCAAGTTATTTCCAATATTCTGAACCTGCCCTCGTATTAAACCAACTCCAATCCGCTTCCGCAAAGGATAAGCGATAAGATATCGCCGCCAATTTCATAGAATTTTCGCTTCCTCGACCTCGTGACTGATCCAAAGTTTGAATGAGATCGACGTAACTCAATTCACAGGTGACGACGATGTCGGGATAGCTTCTTACGGTGGATTTAACATTGTTTCCAGCTCGACGAACACAATGGAGGCGGCGTCAATCGGACTGCATCGCTGACAACAAAAAAATGGTTGACTGACTGGCATCGGCAGGTTGTTTTTGCATCGATCTCGATGCGTTGGAAAAGGAAAAGGCAGAAAACTCATACTGGGCGAATAGAATTGTCTAATTCACCCGTGGAAACAGAATGCTGTCATTGTGGCTCAATAAATATACTCCATTCACTTTTATAAAGTAGCCCGGTTGGCGCTGGAATTCTGACACATTTCACCGCGTATATTTTGAAAATGTTAGGTTATACTCATTCTTCTGTCAGATATGGACGCAACGTTGCCGTTTCTACATATAAATCGTAGAAATTACGTATTTATCAAAATGTTTATTTACTTTGGGAAAACAATGAATTTGAGGAAATATTATGTGAATTCAATAATTCCAAAGATCTGACGAATATTGAAGAAACTTTTTTCTGTTAATACTGGAAATATTTCACGTGGACGAGTATAAACATGATGATTGGAAGATTCAGTTATGCTATTTTCTTGTATGGAAATCAAGAACCGAGTGTTGAAATTTTACTGAAAAATAATTGACAGAATAGTCCGTTACTTTGTGATAGTTCACTAACCCGATAGAAAAACCTTTAGAAGTTTAGACGAACAGAACAGACGGACGTATGGAAATCCCCACTTTTTAAAATTCTCAAGAAATAAGCCTACAGAGGACAATCAAATACCTCTTTGCGCAACTTGAAATACTCCAGTATGAAAATGTATTGATACTACGAATCTTGTGTCACAGTTAAAGCTTAAAAGAACTAACTCCATTCACAAAGTTAAAAAAGAGTAATCAGAAAGTAGACTTGGCAATGTCGCTTGATTTTCACGAGTGCCAACCTGCGTCCGTTTCAAGTAAAAGGACTTGATAAACCTAAACCATGGCCCACCAAGATACTTTATAAAAGTGAATGGAGTATACAAACATCGTCAAAAACAGTCTTGGCCCCCATAGATTTCTCAAGAAATAAACAATCTATGTTCTGGAAATGATATGAATACATATTTTCCTCTATATACTAGGATATATTGAAAAATTCTTAGTCTACTATAGAACCAAACAAAATTTCAATGTCAAAATATTTTATTACTCAACATATTCTCTTAATTGAATACATTTATTACAGCGAACCTGTAACGTCTCTAGACCTTTCAAAAAAATGTTTTTTCTTGCTCTGCAAACCAGTCCTCCACAGCTTTTATTACCTCCTCGTTGGAAGAAAATTCACGACCTTTTAAACTTTTTTTCAGTTGAGGACAGATGATAGTCGGACGGAGCCAAATCTGGTGAATAAGGGGGGTGTTCTAGTAATTCTAACCCTAAATCACGAATTTTTTGCATGGCAACATGAGATTTGTGTACTGGGGCGTTGTCCTGTAAAAACGAAATACCTTTGGATAGCTTTCCGCGACTTTTCTCTTTAATTTCTTCCCGTAGAGTGGTCAGTTATGTCGAATGGTAATCTCCAGTTATTGTTCTACCCTTATTCAAAAAATCAATCATGATTACTCCATGGCAATACCAAAATACTGAAGCAAGAACTTTACCAGTAGATTTTTGGACACGAAACTTCTTAGGTCTTGGAGAACCAGAGTGTCGCCATTCCATCGATTGTTGCTCTGTTTCTGGATCGTAGAAATGTACCCAAGTCTCATCCATAGTAACAATTCGGTTTGAGAAGTCTACATCCTTTTCAAATCGAGCACAGATCGAACGCGATGCTTCTACCCTTGCACGCTTTTGGTCAACATTCAAACTTTTGGGGATCCATTTTACAGAAATTTTTCTCACGTCCAAATTGACGTGAACTGTATGATGAACGCGTTCGTATGAAATCTTCAGTGTTTCAGATATCCATTTTAGCCCAATTCGACGGTCTGATAAAATCATGTCATGAACTGCATCGATATTTTCGGGGACTGACACAGAAACTGACCTTCCCGATCGGTCATCATCTTCAATGGAAAATTTACCTCTTTTGAAGCTTGCAGTCCAATTTTTCACGGTCGCATACGAAGGACTTTGATCACCAAGGATATTAAGCATATCTTCGTAAATCTGCTTACCTCTTAACCCTTCTAAATACTGGTACATGATGATGGCTCGATACTCCAATTTTTCGATTTTTCCAATTTCGGTGGACTTCTTTTTTTTTAATTTATTGCGTAACTCTGTTTTACTTTTTTGACGTCGAACTCTACACTGACACTTCTAATAAGTTATTGTTCGTTGATATGGTATCGCCATATTTTGTTCATGCATGGAACTGATCTAGGCTAACAAGATATCAATACATCCTCGTAAAGCTCGCATTTATTAGTCGAATAGATCAATTGAAAATACATTGAAGAAATTGTTATATCACATCGTCTGTGAACATTTTTTGAACGCCCCTTGTACAAATGATTGAAGGACTGCTGTTGATGATGTTATTAACGTTTACTCACGTTTTTTAGGCCTTATTAGAACACGACGTTTACAGTGGGTTCCGATCGTTACATTATTTCATTGATTGATTCATGTCAGATGAAAATGATATGTTGATTAACAACAATACTCCAGCTTTCAGGCTCTAAATTTAGACGTCTTGAAGTTCTCAGTCAACAAGAGGCTCGTACACTCGAAAATTAATGATTGAGTGTTATTTAAATGAGTATTCAAGAGGCTAAGTATGGACACGAGAAATCATTAAATGTTCGGAGAACTTTTTCATCCTGTCGTATTTATGCAATGTAAAAATTTGGTGTGTTCAACGGTTACATAGAATGAATGAGTTATATTTCTTGTTGAATTCGATTTCTGTTGATCCCAATTTCGCACTAAAATGATAAGACAACAAAGTTTTCGCGAAGTATCTATACATAAAAGAATCTTTGATTTTGCGAACTGGAAGCATTTTTTTCTTAGAACTACACGTGTGAGTGTGTTTCTGATTGTCGCAACCATTCTCGTGTTTCAAAGAACACTTCTGCAGCCCGTCGAACTGGAGTGACACAATAGCGGTACATATATTATTTACAATAAACAGAAGAACAAAAAAAACTCGTTCTATAAACCTTGAGAGCGACTATTTCCTGGGGAGTTTATTAAAGGTATTAAATTTGACGATGCCATTTTCACTACACCAAGAATGCCTCCAGGTCTTGGAATAGCGAAACGAAAACAAGTCGAACATATTCGTCCATTCATTACAGGTTTTAGAAGATGCTTTCGGTGTTCTCATGAATATAGATGGAGATGTATGGTGTTGAAAAAATTGTAAGCGATACCGAAATCTGAATAGTTATGCAGATTTCGAAATGTGGTATATGTGTGTATATATGAAATGTCGAATAAGGTGGTTTCTACGTAGCGAACTGGTCCAAGATTTCCTCGGAACACAGTGCCGTAGCGTTCAGGGAGGTTCAAGGGATCTAAACTCCAAAAACTATTTTGTTCTTGTGCTATATTGATTTGTTTGTGCTTGAAACTGTCACAGTTCTCACTCCTCTCTACAGGGTCCTGCAATAGTGCGTTAGGTTTTCATAGCTGCCAAACCAGACGTTTTAGAAATTTAGTTGAAAACCATTTCCTTTGTAATTTCAATTCTGCATCTCGGGAAATTATTTTATAATATACAGGGTATTCCCAAATAAAATTATTGAACAAATGAGTGATTTTTTAAATGGAACACCCCATATATTTTCGCATATTTTGAATGCTCTTCAATACCTCTATCATGACGCAAAATATTAGGGATATTTTTCCAAAGGTACGGATCTTATTCAGAAAAAGGTGCAAAATTTCTACGAAACAGTAGTTCGGTGAAAGCCCTCTACCGATTTCCAGAAGCGATAGAAACATGAATTTGATCAGAATTTCTTTTAACTTAAGAATTTGCCTAGACATCGTTCCTAAATGATCAACTTTTTTTATACAGGGTGTCCGTTATCAATGTCCAAATATGAAGAATTTCAAATTGTTTTCTCTCGATTTTTTCAAATGTAACACCCTGTATTTTTTTCCATGATGATATACACAGTTTAAAACCTTACATTTTTTCAGAAGTATCCTTAGGAATATTTTCACTCCTGTGTCCAGCAGACACGAAAAATGACATTTCTACCAAAAATTTCAGGAATAATGAACATAATAACTAACGGATATTTTAAATGAGTCACAATGAAACCAAAATTAATGACCAATTTTTGAAAAACTTTAAAACCCTTCCAAAATCATAATCCTTGAAGTTCAACATGATAACGATAATATTTGTCCGAATAAGTAACACATACGTATTATTGGTAACATGTGTATTCTAATGCCGGGTTTCCACCAAGCGGACAGGTCAAAACAAAACACGAACTGTCCGTTCGGACAGAAATTTCGAACAATTTTGTTTGGAAAATGTTCGAAGACTGTTGGGGTTCCAAACGGACTTTGTGTTTACACCAGTCGCGGACAGAAATGAATGAAAACTGTTCGTGTTTTGTTTAAGTTTGATTCAGTTTACATAGAGACACCGGACGTGTAGTTGTGAGAATGTGGCGCGCTGCAAACTTGAGAGAACAAGACGACGAGGATTTATTTTTGCTGGCAGTTACATTTTACACTATTAAAAAGAACAAAACTAAACGCCGGTTTTGGATTAGGCCATCCTTAAGGCAAAAAAGAGGAAATGTGACGTCTAAACTGTTACAAGATCTCAGTGGAGATGATATGAGTATAGGAGGTAAACTTCGATCAAGTTTCAATAAACATTACGACTTCTTTCCTTCACGCACCGAATCAAACTACCACATTAGATCGCAACAACGTGAATAAAAACAAACTGGGCGTCTACACCAAGCTGACAAACAGTCCTAGAACTCGTAAATCCTTTGAAGTTTACCGACATTGGATGGGACTCTGTTTGTGTCCGTAAAAACGCAATTCGCGGACTTTCGAGTCCGGAAAACAATCCACAAGTTCTAGAACAGTTTGAAAACAGTTCGCGGACTGTCACAAACGGACCGAGTTCTTGTTTTGTTTTTGTTCTGTCCGCTTGGTGGAAACCCGGCATAACGATTACAGAGTTAAAGGGGAAATGTGACGTCTAAACTGTTACAAGATCTCAGAGGAGATGATATGAGTATAGGAGGTAAACTTCGATCAAGTTTTAATAAACATTACGACTTCTTCCCTTCACGCACCGAATCAAACTACCACTAGATCGCAACAACGTAAATAAAAACAAACTGGGCGTTTACACCAATCTGACAAACAGTCCTAGAACTCGTAAATCCTTTGAAGTTTACCGACATTGGATGGGACTCTGTTTGTGTCCGTAAAAACACAATTCGCGGACTTTCGAGTCCGGAAAACAATCCACAAGTTCTAGAACAGTTCGAAAACAGTTCGCGGACAGTCACAAACGGACCGAGTTCGTGTTTTGTTTTTGTTCTGTCCGCTTGGTGGAAACCCGGCATAACGATTACAGAGTTTTATCGGCATCCAAAAATATTATTATTCATGAAATGGTTCATATAATTTTCATGTTGCAGCAGTGCCACAGAAACTGTTATGAAGTACATCGATTATTATTTTTGATCAAAATATTGTTATTCAGAGCTCAAAGTTATTTCCGAATACAATAAATTGAGATGAATTTTGGTAAAGATGAAATGGTTGATTTTCATGTTGGGGCAGTGCCACAGAAACTGTTTATTAGCCAGTAGATCCTATGCTGTCGAATATCCCGAAAGAAGACGTCCACATGAATCGAGTTTTCGGAGGCTTTTAACAGATTTGTAGAGACAGGAGATGTCGAGTATAAAAAAGAAGAGAGGATAAAATCGGCCACTAACGAGGACAAGGAGCTCCAGGTTTTACTGCATGTAACTGAAAATCCACACACAAACCAAAGGGAGCTTGGTGTAGCCTGTAGTATAAGTGAGCGTTCAGTTCAAAGAATCCTAAAAAAAATAAGTATCATGCCTACCACATTCAGATGCATCAGGCGCTTACCGATAGCGATTTTGAAAACCGTCTGTATTTCTGTAACTGGGCAAATTTTCAAATTGAACAGAACCCTACATTTTTTGAATTTGTTTTATCCAGCGATTTTAAAATTTTAAATTTTTGGGTGGAAAGTGTCCAAGGGGTTTGACCCCCAAATTTTTTTTTTCCAATATCACAAATATCTGGGAGGATGGAACGGTGGTATTTATTTGGGAAGTTGTGCGAATCATTTGGATCTACCGTAATAACCTTTTCGCATATCGATAACACCAATTTGGTTAGTGTGTGTGCTTTTGAACAAAACTCGAAAATGAAATATCGAAAAAACAAATCGAGATAAATCTCGGCTAATAAGGGCTACAGAGTTGATTTTGGTATCAAAATGTAGGTTTGCGAGATTGCTGAATTCAATAAAAAATATTCCAGAGCCCTAACTATCATAGTTTAGATTTTCACCTGCCAAATGGCTATTTTTGAAAAATTTGCAATTTCAATCTCTCATATCTTCCGTCCCTTTTGTCGTCGTATCCGCCATTGGTTTAAATTATGTAGATCAGCATATCTCATACTATCTCAGTGCAGAACATGAGCGATTTTAAAAATTTAAATTTTTGGCTGAAAAATGATCAAGGGGTAAGAGACCTGGGAACCTGACTTGACGATAGTGCAGCTGCAACAATAGCTCTGATGTGGTCGATGTGGAATGTAACAAACCCCTCGCCAAACTAAAAATGGCTAAAAGCCAAAATTAAAAGCGAAATTCCATACTTGGAAAGTGCGCCCAAGTGAGCAACTTACTCTGAAACTTTCGTTCAAGTTCCAAGTGCACAATCTTTTTTAATGATCACGCTATAGGTCGGTCGCTCTGTTGCCCCTTCTCAGAAACAATATTATTTAGATGTTTATCACGAATCGAATTGACCTTGCTAGTATCTTGACTTACAAATTAGTTGGGTAAGAATGAACCATTTCCTGCAGACTGAAAGATCTCCGCTATACACGCTTAATGAAAGTAATTAATAATCGGCTGATAGATAATTAGATTGTGAGGAAACACGGTTGGACGAAGTACAAACTATGGCGCTCATTTTATTCGATATTTTCAACGACGAACCAGTGGAATATGGCAAGTTAAAGGCCATTGATAAAAATGGAAAGATACACGCTTCAACAACTCAACGAAATTATTAAAATTCAGTATAAAAATGGTGAAAATTAGGCAGAGACGGTTCGTAAAACTCAAACATTGCTATTGTCCTTCTCTCCAATTCCATATGAACCACCTGCCATTCGAACAACACATCTGTTTTTTGACGTGCCTTGTGGCATGTGGCACCGTTTTGTTGGAACCTCATAGTACCTTCTTATGATGCAACGTCTAAAATAATCTCTGAAAGTGGCATTTGCCAGTTCAGAAATCCAATTGAGATTAAAAAGGCGATTTTTTTGTTTGCCATTACTGTTCTGAGCTAGATTGCTTAGTTTTGCGTTCGCACTGGAGAAATCGAGGCGATAAGTCATCGTACAACTTTATGGGCGTTAAAATGAGTCTGAGATCCGCACCTAAAGTGATATCGATTCACACATCGTAAATTGCATTTGCCGATGATATAATCTTTCGAGAATTTCAGATTGAATCACGCCTGACGCTTGATCTAATATTGAATTCCGGAAATTGACATTAAAGATCGGATTTTAGAGGGTGCCAGAGGAATGGAAGCACTCAACGTGCTATATCTTCTTCGCTTCGGGTTGGAAATTTGGTCTAGACTCATTCCTTTCTATTTTAGATTTTGAAAAAAGTGCCAAAGGTTTCCACGATTGTTGAGGTCTTTTTTGGGAATAAGTTCATGTACTATGTGAACCTATCTCGAAAATATCACATCTCTAGGTTTATTCGTTCGATGCGGAAACTTTTCCATCGATTTTCCCCAGATCGGCCCTCAGAGAAAACTCGACCTAACCAACAAACTCGACCTAGTTCCTGAAGCTCCCACTGATAATCACCGAAACGTTTGGGGCTGAGGCGAAACGACTACAACGATCGGTACAAGGACATAACAGTCCTCTAGATTTAATTGATAAAACATGCATACAGGAAATGCAACATTCTGAAATCTACGTCAGATAGTAACATTGAAGGTTAGGTTTAGATAACTACTCGATGTTTTATATTTCTTTCTTGCTTAATCGAGTGGATTTTCGAGGTTTAGTTTTTACCGAGGTTTTCACCAAATTTTAGTCCTACATGTTAAATTGCACTCGGCGCAAAAAAAATGGCTGAATGTTGATTATAAGTAACAAAAATTTGTTATCAAAATATATTGCAGTTTACGAGGATGTATTGATATCTAGTTATCTTGGATCATCAGTTCCATGCATAAACAAAATATTGCGATACCATATCAACGAACAATAACTTGTGAGAAGTGTCAGTAGGTATAGAGTTCGACGTCAAAAGAGTAAACCAGAGTTACGCAATAAATAAAAAAAAATATGTCCACCGAAATTGTAAAAATCGAAAAATTGGAGTATCGAGCCATCATCAAGTACCTGCATTTAAAAGGGTCTAAGAGGTAAAGCGATTTATGAAGATATGCTTAATACCCTTGGTGATCAATGTCCTTCGTATGCGACCGTGAAAAATTGTACTGCAAGCTTCAAAAGAGGTGAATTTTCCATTAAAGATGATGACCGATCGGGAAGGCCAGTTTCTGTGTCAGTCCCCGAAAATATCGATGCAGTTCATGACATGATTTTACCAGAAACTTATTAGAAGTGTCAGTGTAGAGTTCGACGTCAAAAAAGTAAAACAGAGTTACGCAATAAATTAAAAAAAAAGAAGTCCACCGAAATTGGAAAAATCGAAAAATTGGAGTATCGAGCCATCATCATGTACCAGTATTTAGAAGGGTTAAGAGGTAAGCAGATTTGGGAAGATATGCTTAATATCCTTGGTGATCAAAGTCCTTCGTATGCGACCGTGAAAAATTGGACTGCAAGCTTCAAAAGAGGTAAATTTTCCATTGAAGATGATGACCGATTGGGAAGGCCAGTTTCTGTGTCAGTCCTCGAAAATATCGATGCAGTTCATGACATGATTTTATCAGACCGTCGAATTGGGCTAAAACGGATATGTGAAGCACTGAAGATTTAATACGAACGCGTTCATCATATAGTTCACGTCAATTTGGACATGAGAAAAATTTCTGCAAAATCGATCCCCAAATGTTTGAATGTTGACCAAAAGCGTGCAAGGGTAGAAGCATCGCGTTCGATCTGTGCTCGATTTGAAAACGATGTAGGCTTCTTAAACCGAATTGTTACTATGGATGAGACTTGGGTACATTTCTACGATCCAGAAACAGAGCAACAATCGATGGAATGGCGACACTCTGGTTCTCCAAGACCTAAGAAGTTTCGTATTCAAAAATCAGCTGGAAACAGTCTTGCTTCAGTATTTTGGGATTGCCATGGAGTAATCACGATTGATTTTTTGGATAAGGGAAGAACAATAAGTGGAGATAACTATTCGACATTACTGACCACTCTACGGGAAAAAATTAAAGAGAAAAGGCGCGGAAAGCTATCCAAAGGTATTTTGTTTATGCAGGACAACGCCCCAGTACACAAATTTCATGTTGCCATGCAAAAAATTCGTGATTTAGGGTTAGAATTACTAGAACACCCCCCTTATTCACCAGATTCGGCTCCGTCCGACTATCATCTCTTTCCTCAACTGAAAAAAGTTTAAAAGTTCGTAAATTTTCTTCCAACGAGGAGTTAATAAAAGCTGTGGAAGACTGGTTTGCAGATCAAGAAGAAACATTTTTTTTGAAAGGTCTAGAGACGTTGCAGGTTCGCTGTAATAAATGTATTCAATTAAGAGGAGAATATGTTGAGTAATAAAATATTTCGACATTGAAATTTTGTAGGCTAAGAATTTTTCAATATATCCTCGTATGTGCTACATTTTTGCTAGATTTCGACCATTGGCCTGAATTCGGTTCTGCTAAAATCATTCTCGAGATGTTTGCTCTACGTATATTCAAATGAACGGTTGACACAAGCGGTAGGTACTGAATTTCATCTTGTGTACATACGAAACTTCGGAAATTATTCGCAAACAGTAAAATGAGTCATTCTTACGGTGTGAATAAACCCATTAGCAAGGATATGTCTTTTAGATTCCAGACGCTCGTCGATAATGCCGAATTTACACGTATCACGTAGCTTAAGCTGTTTTCCAAATTGAGAGAATAAATTTGGGTACTTTTGTCATGTAGACAACTAAATTCAGTACTTATGCTAGAGCACACAGCTCTTTAGAATTTTAGATAGTTGACTGGCCTAATAGCTCTAGTGGTCTAGTGTCATACGCAAGCTACTAGAAAGTGTGTGACTTCGGCTTAAGATTCACTATGCTAGTGAGTTCCTTCTCCATTACATTCGTTTATAACTAGAAAATCTGGTATAGGATCTTTCGATACTTTTCAATATTGAGGTTTTTTCGACGCAAAATAGACCAGTTTGAAAATGAAATGTAGGTTTTAGCTCACACTGAATTCTATGAAAATTAATACAGTTCGATAGTGTGAAATTGAATTTCAGCGAAAATCCTACAACCATTACCTACTAGCAAAGTCAATTCGAAACATGGGGCAATTCATCAGTCTCAAACTCATCTCACTGTAGTACCTTCACGTCAATTTTTCAATTCCAGATCCAAATCTCAATATGACGGCTTCATAATCGTCAAGTTATCACTTTATTGCGTTTTTAATTGGGTGCCAAAGCTGTAAACGCTCGAGTCATCATCTCATTTACGAATCTGTTAATTGCATATTCGCTCCACAGCGAAATTGTTACTTTATCTCGACTTAGGTAATCAAATTTATTCGAATGTGTCGATGAAAATCTCTATAGTCTCATTATATCAATTCCGATAGTTTTGGCGAGATGAAAATTTATCTGGCCGATTTTGACGTGACCTCCGTTTGTATATCGGTGAACTTGATTGCTTACGTATAAGATGGATGTATACAGGGTGGCCCAATCGAAACAGTCAGCGATTATAACTTCGATGAACAAAATTGGTGATTTATTGAAAATGTAACAGAGCAAGCAGAAGTGCTACAGTGGATGCAGTTCCTATTGACAAATCGCAGTTTTAATTTGAACAATGGATTTCCCATGTCCCTCAATTGGCTCGATAATGGGATTGCAATCAAGCTCGCGCCAACCAATTGAGTTAAACCTTTCAATCGCTTGCAAGCCAATTGGATTATAAAAGATCATAGCTTTAGTCTTGATAGCTGTCGCTCTGAATTTGAAAGACAAACCTTCAATCAAAATGCACTATAAGGAAAATGTGATTATTTGATTTTTCAATATACAGGGGGGACGACAATTGTGCTCGATCGATAAGACTTGGAACTTTTGGGACTAGGACAACAATTAGAATTTTGGCGGGATAGACTCTACTCATGTCATAAACTAATATTAGTTGCTACTCTATAGGCGACTCTTGAAGTGGATAACATCCTGTTTTTTCGAATGGGATTGCCACATTTTTATGTTACATTCTGGAGCTCCAAATATACTGCTCCACAAGAGTTAGGGATATCGTATTCAATCGTTTTAAAAAGTATGTAATCTTCGAGAAAATCGCTGTAAAATCATTTAAAACTCAATAACAACTTGAATCGATCCAATAAAAATTAGTATGAGACATTTCGTCAATCTGGTCGCCTTTTTTCTGAAGTTTGGTTCTTTGCATATGCTTCATGAATGTTCTTATTTTGAAATTAAGTCAGTTTATCAACGGCTTCGATTTGAAGCGAGTTTTCTGAAAATGCCAAGACGTAAATTAACAAACCCTGAGGCTAATAGGGCTATCGGAATGCTAGAGGGTGGCCTAACTCAGGTTGTAGCGGAAAGGCTCCAAGTTAGCCAAATTGTGATATCTCGACTTTGGAATAGGTTCAGGGAGACAGGTTCCGTGTTGGAAAGACCAAGGCTTGGTGGGCGACGAAAAACAACACCTGCTTAGGATCGTTTCATAACCGTTTCGGCGAGAAGAAACCCTACATCTACGTGTAGAATGCTACGGAATACTCTTCAAAATGCAGATGGGGTCCAAGTTTCCATCGAAACCATCAGACGACGTTTGAGAGAGGTGAATCTAGGTTCTAGACGTCCATTAAGAGGAGTTCCATTAACACGTGACCATAAGCGTAAAAGACTGGAATGGGCAAGGCAACATATCAATTGGAACGATCAATGGCGTAGTGTCCTTTTCATTGATGAATCTAGATATGGACGATTTTCAGATTCTCGAGGCCATACATTGTATTGATAGTCTTAAAATGCTTGAATTCTCTGGGAATAAATCTTCGTTCTTTTACTCGATTTTTCTTAACCACCCTGTATACGCTGCAGACCTACAGGCTAAAATTAATTTGCAACTTGAAATCATAATAATATGAGCTTTCATGACAAAAATTTTATGTTAACTATATTTTTTTGCAATTTGAGTCAATATCCCTAACTCATGTGGAGCAGTTTATTTAAAACTGACATCATAAACTTCTATCTTGTCTGAAGCATTTTGAATATGGTAACGGCATGACATTTGGCAATCGGATAAACTTGGATTATTGGCAACTGTGTCACAACGAGAAATTTTTCTTTATCGCGATGACGTGAAATACCCATAGAATTCTTGAGTTTGTTCGAAAGATAATTTCGAGTGAATATACAGGGTGTTTGGAGGGTGAGTAGCCATAGGTAAATGGTGGATAGGTGATGCTCTTGGCTACTTGTTGCGCCTAATAAAATATCATTTTGCCCAAAGTTCAAGGTGTTATAATTTTTTTACCATTTTTCTAGAAATTTCCCATTTTTCTCATTAAAACTTTGAATTTTTTCAAATTTAATGCTAGAGGTGCCTATAAAATAATTTATTTCCTTAGTCTAGTCTTGTCTTATTCAGATAGAATCATAATTTCATACAAACGTCCTCAAAAAACCTGACAGCGTCGTATCAAACATCAAAATGAAAAAAAAAATAATGTTGTGTCCACTTTACAAAGTAAAATAAAAATAAAATTCACATGATGTTGGATTTTAAAATGGCTTTAAAAACTTCTATAGATAATACTCTTTGCAATGGTATGTAACATGTACCATTAATAATCAGATAACTCAACAAAAAACCGTTTTGTCTTCAAGGATGCCTTGAAAGGATGACGACAAAACTATTCCATTGAGCAGGCAAAATCTTCCCTCTCATTCTACCACAGCTAAAAATAGCGTGCCCTCTCTATCATCGGCTAACAATACTCCCAAGGGCGTCGCTAGGGAGGGGGCAGCTGCCCCCGTCCCCCCCCCCCCCCAATCAGAATAGAAAAAATGTACTGATTTTCGTATATTGTGCTAATATTTCATAAGTTTTCAAGGGATTTTTGAGCTCTAGGGGGGGGGGACTGCCCCCCGTGCCCCTCCAGCTCAAAAGCTGGGGGGTAATTACTACATTTGCAAGTCATTTCATAGGCCTACAGTAAAGGTGCAGTAATGCAGTTTTGAGTTCACTCAACATTTCGGTGGTTCATCAACATATTCTGTAGCATATTTTGAGCTGGGGGGGAGGATACGGGGGGCAGCTGCCCCCCTAGAGCTTAAAAATCCCTTAAAAACTTTTGAAATATGTAATAGCATAATATACGAAAATCAGTTCATTTTTTCTATTCTGATTGGGGGGGGGGGCACGGGGGGCAGCTGCCCCCTCCCTGGCGACGCCCTTGGGAGTATTGTTAGCCGATGATAGAGAGGGCACGCTAGTTTTAGCTGTGGTAGAATGAGAGAAAAGATTTTGCCTGCTCAATGGATAGTTTTGTCGTCATCCTTTCAAGGCATCCTTGAAGACAAAACGGTTTTTTGTTGATTAATCTGATTATTAATGGTACATGTTACATACCATTGCAAAGAGCATTAACTAGAGAAGTTTTTAAAGCCATTTTAAAACCCAACACCATGTAAATTTTTTTTTATTTCACTTTGTAAAGTGGACACAACATTATTTTTTTTTTCATTTTGATGTTTGATACGACGCTGTCAGGTTTCTTGAAGACGTTTGTATGAGATTATGATTCGATCTGAATAAGACAAGACTAGACTAAGGAAATAAATCATTTTATAGGCACCTCGAGCATTAAATTTGAAAAAATTCAAGGTTTTAATGAGAAAAATGGGAAATTTCTAGAAAAATGGTAAAAAAATTATAACACCTTGAACTTTGGGCAAAATGATATTTTATTAGGCGCAACAAGTAGCCAAGAGCATCACCTATCCACCATTTACCTATGGCTACTCACCCTCCAAACACCCTGTATATCATCGAGACATAAATATGTATTCACAAGCTGCGTTTGAAGAAGTCTAAGAGGGAATGTACTTTGAAGAAGGATTCATTGCTTGAAAATACAGCTGGTACAAGAATTGAAGCCGGACGACCTACCACAACGCAGGATTTTGGTAAATGGGCTCTTGAAAAGATACAAGTCAAAGAATCTACTTGTATACTGTTTTATACAGCGTGAAAATGTAACTTGTAGCGAAATTTCATGTTTGACAATTTCAAAAAACTCCCTTTTTTGAATAAAAGCTTGTCTGAATTCTATTGCTGTATAATTTTAAGTTATTCCAATGCGGCGTTGCCGTATGTTAGTGTGCGACTTTGAGAATGTCCTACTCTACTGATAGCACGCACCATTAACAAAAGTGGCAGAAGGATCCACTTAGATAACCGAGGGGTCCTTAACCAAAAATTTCTTGGCACCTGCATCTTCCCATTTATCATTCTCGCTACATTCCCGGCATTTCCCTAGGAATATTCGTTTGGTCGAAACAATTCCCGAGAATATACAGCTCCAGGATATTACCCAGCCTTAAAAATCTCTCAACCCGCTTTGGTATCGATCGTATGGTAGTCTACTGGTCTGGCACTGTCTAGTCTACGTCTGCCAGCTTGATGGAATTACAGTCGCCCAGATTATCGGAATCGGGTCGTTAAGCTCTTAAACTTACAGGATTTACGACATAGCACTGAACAGTTTCCACTTTTTTCAATAGAAAATAGACAACGTTCCCTTCCATACTTTATTGTTCGAAAAATCAAACTTCGAACCAGTTAAAACCATAAAGTCCATTCCTGACTTGACCCAACCCAAAATTGATGAAATCAGAGTGGTTTTCGTGATCGCTGAACTGATTTTGGGACACCCAAATTTGCATTGAATGCGACATACACTTTGAGCGTTTCTATTTCCATCTCAGGTGCGATTCAATTCTAATTGGAGCCGATGACAGTGGCCATTGGATTGGGTCCAATTAAGGAAATATATTTCACTTTGATTATTAGAGTAAAGAATTCGCTGATCCTTTTTCGAGAATAATTTATATTTCCAGAATAGCTTTTTAGCAGATAGAATGAAAAAGACATCTTCCTACCAATAATAACTTCTTAATAATCAAATCAAATAAACTGATCCACATGAGTTAAGGATATTGACTTGAATTGCAAAAAAATATAGTTGAAATAAGATTTTTGTGATGAAAATTCATATAAATATGATTTCAAGTTGCAAATTACTTTTAGCCTGTAGGTCTGCAGCGTTTACAGGGTGGTTAAGAAAAATCGAGTAAAATAACGAAATTTTATTCCCAGAGAATTCAAGCATTTTAAGACTATCAATACAATGTATGGCCTCCACGGGCATCAATAACAGCTTGACATCTTTGCATACTACACACGAGGTTGTTGAACATTTCTTGAGGAATTTGGTTCCATAAACGGAGCTGAAGCTCTCTCAGATCGTTTAAGGATTCTGGGGTAGGTTGATGATTATCTAATCTTCTTTGGAGCATACCCCATGCATGTTCTATGCAATTCAAATCTGGCGAGTGCGGAGGTATTGGTAAATGTGGAATACCAAGCTCCTCGCGCGCATTCTCAACTATGGCTGCAAGGTGCGGTCTAGAGTTATCGTCTAGAAATTAAAGAATTTCACCAATAGCAGCGAAAAAATTTGGCAAAACATTGTCAATGACATGCTCCCTATAGTGTAAGGTGGTCATATTCCCAGGACTAATGTGTAGATCTGTGCGTCCGTTGAAACATATCCCGGCCCATACCATAACACTACCCTCTCGGAATGAATGGACTTCTTGGACATAGCGACGATTACGGGATATATGTGGGATTGTCCATACCCTTATTCTTCGAGAATCTGAAAATCGTCCATATCTGGATTCATCAGTGAAAAGGACACCACGCCATTGATCGTTCCAATTGATATGTTGCCTTACCCATTCCAGTCTTTGACGCTTAGGGTCACGTGTTGATGGAACTCCTCAATGGACGTCTAGAACCTAGATTCATCTCTCTCAAACGTCGTCTGATGGTTTCGATGGAAACTTGGACCCCATCTGCATTTTGAAGAGTATTCCGTATCATTCTACAAGTGGATGTAGGGTTTCTTCTCGCCGAAACGGTGATGAAACGATCCTGAGCAGGTGTCATTTTTCGTCGCCCACCAAGCCTTGGTCTTTCCAACACGGAACCTTTCTCCCTGAACCTATTCCAAAGTCGAGATATCACACTTTGGTTGACTTGGAGCCGTTCCGCTACAACAACCTGAGTTAGGCCACCCTGTAGCATTCCGATAGCCCTATTAGACTCAGCGTTTGTTAATTTACGTCTTGGCATTTTCAGAAAACTCGTTTCAAATCGAAGCCGTTGATAAACTGACTTCATTTCAAAATAAGAACATTCATGAAGCATATACAAAGAACCAAACTTCAGAAAAAAGGCGACCAGATTGACGAAATGTCTCATACTGATTTTTATTGGATCGATTCAAGTTGTTATTGAGTTTTAATTGATTCTACAGCGATTTTCTCGAAGATTACATACTTTTAAAAACGATTGAATACGATATCCCTAACTCTTGTGGAGCAGTATATTTAATATTGAATACTGAAGGCAATAATTTCAAGGAGCCACTTATTCGTCAATTATTCTAATCATAAATCAACTGTTCTATTATTCCCATATAACTACCAGTTTCCCAAGAAAAACCTTCTTCTCCATTGTACTTAGAATATTGTCGGTTCCAGCAAAACAGCGATGATATCATTCTTGTTGTTATGCTCTCTCCGTCAACTGTTTAATATTAAATCATCTCCTAACTCGGGCAGTTGTAATCATTCCTGCATGTCCCAAATTAACACACGCGAAGAGTCTACTCTTCGAGGCACGTATGTGATTATTCGAAATCAAACTTGATGAAACTGCAATTGACCTTGAAAATTGGGACTCCTGGATTCAGATTTTTGTCTAGTCACGTCATACGACCAAGCAATATAGCCCAATAAAGCACAACACTGGGTGAACTCCTTGGTTTATACAGTGTGACAAGAAAAACCACGGACAAACTCTATTTCATTTAACTTTATTAAACAGAAGAAATTGAACAAAACAAAAACAAATAATAATAGCTTGAACATTTGTTGATAATATATCTAAGCCGTTTCGAAGTGGCTTCCTTTGGCGGCGATACACAGCTTCAGACGCTTCTTGAAATTTTCGGCAATGGGCCGCAGCTACTCGGGCGTTAATCGGTTCCATTCCCGGCGCAGAGATTGCTTCAGCGTCTCCAAATTTTTGTGTTTTTTAGCACAAGCCCTGTGCTCCAAAATCGCCTACACGCTGTAATCCATTGGGTTGAGATCCGGTGAGTAGGACGGCCATTCTGCAGATGAGATGAAACAAGGAAAATGGGTCTTACACCATTCTTGCGTCATTTTCGCTCTGTGAGCCGGAGCGTAGTCCTGTTGAAAGGTCCAATGTGTACGTGCTGCTTGGCCCACGGAAGTACTACGGCCTCGAGGATGTCGCAGAGGTAGACTTCTTGATTGATTTTGACCCTTGATCCACGAAAACTAAGGGAGTTTTACCACTGCCGCAAATTCCGCCCCCAGACCATGACGGATTGCGGATTTTGACGGTGTTCGACGATGGCCGATGTACCGGGAGCCTCTACGGACCAGACTCTGTTGTTTTGGTGGTTGTGGGATTGTTCTACGGTGAAAAGTTTCTCGTCTGTGAAGAGAATTCGCTCCCATTGCTGACCGGCGGCGAGACGAAGAAGTTGGCGGCACCTTTGGAGTCGTACGCGCTTGTTTTCCTCCGTGAGGAGTTGAATTTTTGGAGCTTGTATGGCTTGAGGTTGAGCTCCTTTTTGGAAATTTGACGGTCTGATTCGCGGTTGATACCAGTCTCACAGGCTATTTTCCTCATGGAAACCCTCGGATTTCGATTGACTCGCTTCTTGACGATGTTGCAATTGCTAGGTGTATTGACAGTGCGTTTTCTACCACTTCCTTGAAGACGACCATCATGGCCAAGCTCCTTAAAACGACGAATTGCATCGGACACGGTTTGTCGAGACACATTGAGCAAACAAACAATTTCGCATTGACGCCTACCTTGACGAAACAGCTCCAAAATCGCACTACGTTTGTTCGACATTCTAAAACTCTGTGAAATTAAATTATATCAAACTGAAAATTCACATATTAGTAGGTACAGGAATGTGTAGAGAAACCAAGAGAATGAAAATTATTCGGCTGCGCTGAAATACTTTTGTTCCAGACCACAGCAAAATTTGTCCGAAGTTTTTCTTGTCACTTTATATATACATAGAAGCCAAGAATGATTTAAGCTTCATGGAAGATCTAAACCGACAACTGGAATTGAAGAAAATGTTATAAAAACTCTAGGATATGTCCAAGCACTCCCATAAAAAGGCTACTTGTGTTATAGAAAGATCCTCCTCCTCAATTCGAAGGATTTCAAGTTACAGAGTAGTTTCTTCTTCCTGATGACATATTCAAAGAACCAGTACCTATTTAAATATAATTCAACCTAGAATTCATCATTCACGAAGAGGCCAACACAATAGCCACAAAGAGGCCACTCTGATGAGGGGTACAAAAAGCAAACTCTTCTGAATCCTCCCTGAAATTTTTCAGATGGACGTACTTCATTAATGACCCTGTATACAGCAGTCTGAATTCAAGAAGAAACTCTGCTAATTTTGTTTCGTTTTCGATTCGAAAACATTTGGATCAAGTCAATTTTCGACCCGGTTCCCATTCATGTGCAAATAGTTCATTAGAGGAGCTTTCGATCCGTAGTCAGATCTCAGGGTTGATTTTCTCGCGTGTTCGACCCCATAGATGCTAATTTCCATTTGCTTTTTCGTAATTGCGTATCTAAAACTCATTCCGCGAACCCCCACGGAACTTTCTAGGTCGAAATGATTTCGCGAATTGATTTCACGCTGATTGTTCCAGCGATTAGAAATGCCAAAAGAAAATATAGGATCGGGTTGCTTGTAATTTTGGTGGTTTGGTTGTATTGGTAGAGACTCGAGAATTTGGTGATTGGAAAAGCGATTTTTCTAGTGTTTGAGGTAAAATCCAACGCAAACGTGTTGAAATATATGTTTGTCTATCTGGAATTGAGATAAGCATTTCAGGCCTAACCTAATCCCCAAACACTCAAAGTTATCAAATCCATTTGAATCATGGATTTTGATCGACAGATTTTTCTTATAATATCAATTTTTTTTCGAGCACATGCACTTATATCCATTGTACAGGGTTACTTTCACAGCGCGGGTATTTTCATCCTCAACAAAGTATGGACTAATAATACTCAAAGATCCTACTCCACAAAACACAACAACTTTTGGATTATGCAGGTTCTATGTGAAGATTTCACGAGGACTTTCATTTGTCCAGTATCTACGAGGATGTATTGATATCTAGTTAGCCTAGACCAGTTCCATGCATAAACAAAATATTGCGATACCATATCAACGAACAATAACTTATTAGAAGTGTCAGTGTAGAGTTCGACGTCGAAAAAATAAACCAGAGTTACGCAATAAATTAAAAAAAAAAGATGTCCACCGAAATCGTAAAATCGAAAAATTGGAGTATCGAGCCATCATCAAGTATCTGTATTTAAGAGGGTTAAGAGGTAAGCAGATTTACGAAGATATGCATAATACCCTTGGTGATCAATATCCTTCGTATGCGACCGTGAAAAATTGGACTGCAAGCTTCAAAAGAGGTAAATTTTCCATTGAAGATGATGACCGATCGGGAAGGCCAGTTTTTGTGTCAGTCCCCGAAAATATCGATGCAGTTCATGACATGATTTTATCAGACCGTCGAATTGGGCTAAAACGGATATCTGAAGCACTGAAGATTTCATACGAACGCGTTCATCATATTAGTTCACGTCAATTTGGACGTGAGAACAATTTGTGCAAAATGGATCCCCAAATGTTTGAATGTTGACCAAAAGCGTGCAAGGGTAGAAACATCGCGTTCGATCTGTGCTCGATTTGAAAACGATGTAGACTTCTTAAGCCAAATTGTTACTATGGATGAGACTTGGGTACATTTCTACGATCCAGAAACAAAGCAACAATCGATGGGATGGCGACACTCTGGTTCTCCAAGACCTAAGAAGTTTCGAGTCCAAAAATCTGCTGGAAAAGTTCTTGCTTCAGGTTTCTGGGATTGCCATGGAGTAATCATGATTGATTTTTGGATAAGGGTAGAACAATAATTGGAGATTTCTATTCGACATTACTGACCACTCTACGGGAAAAAATTCAAGAGAAAAGACGCGGAAAGCTATCCAAAGGTATTTTGTTTTTACAGGACAACGCCCCAGTACACAAATCTCATGTTGCCATGCAAAAAATTCTTAATTTAGGGTTAGAATTACTAGAACATCCCCCTTATTCACCAGATTTGGCTCCGTCCGAAAATCATATCTTTCCTCAACTGAAAAAAAGTTTAAAAGGTCGTAAATTTTCTTCCAAAACGGGGAGGTAAAAAAAGCTGTGGAGGATTGGTTTGCAGAGCAAGAAGAAAAATTTATTTGAAAGGTCTAGAGACGTTGAAGGTTCGCTGTAATAAATGTATTCAATTAAGAGGAGAATATGTTGAGTAATAAAATATTTTGATATTGAAATTTTGTTTGGTTCTATAGTAGGCTAAGAATTTTTCAATATATCGCCCATAAAGAGACTGTGAAATGCTCCTTGATGTGAATCCAAATATTTTTGACAAAATGCTAACCTTGCTTCTTTATGTTGATAACTAAGGTGCTGTGCCATTTGGTATTTATAGGGATAAAATTAGAAATCCTTTTGAAGAATTCGATCAAGCTTTCCTTTGATATTCCTTGAATTTGATGTTTAGCAGACCTTTTAGGACTTCTCGTAAACGCAATTCTAACTCGTTCAATATTTTCTGGTATACGAACCATTCTTCGGCGTTACGGCTTCTTCAAATTTTGTACAGAACCATTTTCAAGCCAATGACGAACGCATTACCTAAATTTATCAATGAAATAAAATGGGTAGTCTATTACGGGGAACCCTGTAGAATCGTTCTTTACCCTTGACGAGCAGTTCACTCGCGATGTCAACCTATGAGGAATTTCTTCGAGGAATAAGACAGCTGTTGACTCGTCATACAACAAATCCGCATAGTCAGCAAGCAAGACATACTCTCCAACAGGAAATTCCTCTACCTATGCTCATGACTTCGATAAGAATAGCTCGTAAAAAGAGATTTCCGCGAACCTCCCAGGAGACCAACTGCCAAATTGGCAATGCCGAGGTGTTCTCCGTGAGAAAAATAAACGAATTCGGAAGTCACATGATCTTACGACCTTCCACAATGCACTGTCGAGATGTACGAGGGTCGCAAGTGAAAATACTGCCCATTTAGAGATCCCTTAAGGAAATCGACGAAATTAATATGTATTATCCTTTTTTCGGGCTAAATATCCTTTGGAATTTGTCTTTCTTTCTCTTAGCATTTTAAGACAAATATACTGCTCCACAAGAGTTAGGGATATCGTATTCAATCGTTTTTAAAAGTATGTAATCTTCGAGAAAATCGCTGTAGAATCATTTAAAACTCAATAACAACTTGAATCGATCCAATAAAAATCAGTATGAGACATTTCGTCAATCTGGTCGCCTTTTTTCTGGAGTTTGGTTCTTTGCATATGCTTCATGAATGTTCTCATTTTGAAATGAAGTCAGTTTATCAACGGCTTCGATTTGAAACGAGTTTTCTGAAAATGCCAAGACGTTAATTAACAAACGCTGAGGCTAATAGGGCTATCGGAATGCTACAGGGTGGCCTAACTCAGGTTGTTGTAGCGGAAAGGCTCCAAGTCAGCCAAAGTGTGATATCTCGACTTTGAAATAGGTTCAGGGAGACAGGTTCCGCGTTGGAAAGATCAAGGCTTGGTGAGCGACGAAAAACAACACCTGCTCAGGATCGTTTAATCACCGTTTCGGCGAGAACAAACCCTACATCTACGTGTAGAATGCTACGGAATACTCTTCAAAATGCAGATGGGGTCCAAGTTTCCATCGAAACCATCAAACGACGTTTGAGAGAGGTGAATCTAGGTTCTAGATGTCCATTAAGAGGAGTTCCACACGTGACCATAAGCGTCAAAGACTGAAATGGGCAAGGCAACATATCAATTGGAGCGATCAATGGCGTAGTGTCCTTTTCACTGATGAATCCAGATATGCACGATTTTCCGATTCTCGATGAATAAGGGTATGGACAATCCCACTCATACCCCGTAATCGTCGCTATGTCCAAGAAGTCCATCCATTCCGAGGGGGTAGTGTTATGGTATGGGCCGGGATATGTTTCAACGGGCGCACAGATCTACACATTTGTCCTGGGAATATGACCGCCTTACACTATAGGAAGCATGTCATTGACAATGTTGTGCCAAATTGTCACGCTGCTATTGCCGAAACTTTTCAATTTCTAGACGGTAACGCTAGACCGCACCGTGCAGCCATAGTTGAGAATGCGCGCGAGGAGCTTGGTATTCCACATTTACCAATACCTCCGCAGTCCGCACTCGCCAGATTTGAATTGCATAGAACATGCATGGGATATGCTACAAAGAAGATTAGATAATCATCAACCTACCCCAGAATCTGAGAGAGCTTCTGTCCCGTTTATGGAACCGAATTCCTCAAGAAATGTTCAACAACCTCGTGTGTAGTATGCAAAGAAGATGTCAAGCTGTTACTGATGCCCGTGGAGGCCATACATTGTATTGATAGTCTTAAAATGCTTGAATTCTCTGGGAATAAAATTTAGTTATTTTACTCGATTTTTCTTAACCACCCTGTATACGCTGCAGACCCACAGGCTAAAATTAATTTGCAACTTGAAATCATATTAATATGAATTTTCATCACAAAAATCTTATTTTAACTATATATTTCTGCAATTTAAATCAATATTCCTAACTTATGTGGAGCAGTTTAATATAATTTTATAGGACGTCGAATTAAAGAGACAGGGAAATGGGTCTAACGAAGTATCGTAAGAAAAAATCTGGTGCAATATATCCAGGCCATTTCACAACATAAACGTTTTTCGTACCTTGACTCAGCGTTCCTATCGTAATTTCAAGCCTGAGAAAGGATAAAGGAAGCAGAAACTGTAAATCATTACGTCGACCACCGAAACACCTAACGTAATTCTAACTCATTCATAATTCATAGAATTTGAACATGTTCGAAACGTTCTCTGGTCCTCAACCCGTTCGATACTCTATGGACGTCATACTTGAGAACGTCGAAAAAGAGATATGATTCTCACGAATCTTGCGAAAGAACAACGATGTCATACGATATTTTTTCCACATGCGGGTATTTATATTCCATGCTGGTTTTTCGTTTACAAGATCATGTGAAATAATTGTTCTTGTCACGATGTTGAAATATAAACAAGAACAAAGCGTTATCTTTCAATACTCGGTACTCGGTAGAGAAAGTAATTTAACCCCTCCAAAAATAAGTACTTTGTACTATCGAAGTGGACCACCCTGTATCGGCGTGAAAACAGCAACGGTTTTGTTAGCAACGGTTTTAGCGGGTGCACCGTAACTATTGATCCCAGCTGAGAATATGCCTCGTTGAAAGATTCGCTATTGAAATTTCGCTGGCGACTGCAGAATTATTAGATAATATTCAAACTCTCAATGATATCATCGACATTCATTCGAGATCGATTAAATAAGGTGGTCATAAGAGGGTGAAAAAATAAAACACTGCTGAATGTTACGTTCCCTTAAACCTAAAAACAAATTGACATGAATTATATTGATATTTTAATATATTATGTATATGTGATTGATATTGATATTGGATCGGATATCAAAATGGTGAATAAAAATCGACGCTATCCATTGCCGTGCGCTAGAAGTGGAACGAATGTACTTTGAAAATTTCGAATGGTCAGAACAATGAAATTCGAATTAGCAGTTGTCGCTCATCTTGAGGTAGTTTTTGGTGTTGACTGAAAAGAGAAGAAAAATTCCTAATGGATGGATCCCATTGTCGGGCTTCAGGGGCGGCGCAGCAGGACTTTGAAAATTTCGAATGGTCAGTACAATAAAATTCAAAACAGGGATTGTCGCTCATCTTGAGGTAATTTTTGGCGTTGACTAAAATGACAAGAAATATTCCTAATGGATGGATCCCATTGTCGGGCTTCAGGGGCGGCGCGGTAGGACTTTGAAAATTTCGAATTGTACGTTCGATAAAAACCAAAACAGGAGTTGTCGCTCATCTTGAGATAGTTTTTGGTGTTGACATAAATGAGAAGAAAAATTCCTAATGGATGGATCCCATTGTCGGGCTTCAGGGGCGGCGCGGAAGGACTTTGAAAATTTCGAATGGCCAGTACAATAAAATTCAAAACAGGAGTTGTCGCTCATCTTGAGTTGATTTTCGGTGTTGACTGTGATAAGAACAAACTTTTTTAATCGATGAATCCCATTGTCGGGCTTCAGGGGCGGCGCGGTAGGACTTTGAAAATTTCGAATGGTACGTTCGATAAAAACCAAAACAGGAGTTGTCGCTCATCTTGAGTTGATTTTCGGTGTTGACTGTGATAAGAACAAACTTTTTTAATCGATGAATCCCATTGTCGGGCTTCAGGGGCGGCGCGGTAGGACTTTGAAAATTTCGAATGGTACGTTCGATAAAAACCAAAACAGGAGTTGTCGCTCATCTTGAGTTGATTTTCGGGTTTGACTGTGATAAGAACAAACTTTCCTAATCGGTGAATCCCATTGTCGAGCTTCAGGGGCGGCGCGGTAGGACTTTGAAAATTTCGAATGGTACGTTCGATAAAAACCAAAACAGGAGTTGTCGCTCATCTTGAGTTGATTTTCGGTGTTGACTGTGATAAGAACAAACTTTCCTAATCGATGAATCCCATTGTCGGGCTTCAGGGGCGGCGCGGTAGGACTTTGAAAATTTCGAATGGTACGTTCGATAAAAATCAAAACAGGAGTTGTCGCTCATCTTGAGGTGGTTTTTGGTGTTGACTAAAATGAGAGGAAAAATTCCTGATGGATGGATCCCATTGTCGGGCTTCAGGGGCGGCGCAGCAGGACTTTGAAAATTTCGAATGGTACGTTCGATAAAAATCAAAACAGGAGTTGTCGCTCATCTTGAGGTGGTTTTTGGTGTTGACTAAAATGAGAGGAAAAATTCCTGAATTTTTCTTCTCATTTCAGTCAACACCAAAAACTATCTCAAGATGAGCGACAACTCCTGTTTTGGTTTTTATCGAATGTACCAGTCGAAATCTTCAAAGTCCTACCGCGCAACCCCTGAAGCCCGACAATGGGATTCATCGATCAGAAAAATTTGTTCTTATCACAGTTAACACCGAAAATCAACTCAAGATGAGCGACAACTCCTGTTTTGGTTTTTATCGAACGTACCAGTCGAAATTTTCAAAGTCCTACCGCGCCGCCCCTGAAGCCCGACAATGGGATTCATCGATTAGAAAAGGTTTTTCTTATCACAGTCAACACCGAAAATCAACTCAAGATGAGCGACAACTCCTGTTTTGAATTTTATTGTACTGGCCGTTCGAAATTTTCAAAGTCGTGCCGCGCCGCCCCTGAAGCCCGACAATGGGATTCATTGATCAGGAATTTTTCCCCTCATTTTAGTCAACACCAAAAACCACCTCAAGATGAGCGACAACTCCTGTTTTGATTTTTATCGAACGTACCATTCGAAATTTTCAAAGTCCTGCCGCGCCGCTCCTGAAGCCCGACAATGGGATCCATCCATTAGGAATTTTTCTTCTCATTTTAGTCAACGCCAAAAATTACCTCAAGATGAGCGACAACCCCTGTTTTGAATTTTATTGTACTGACCATTCGAAATTTTCAAAGTCGTGCCGCGCCGCCCCTGAAGCCCGACAATGGGATTCATTGATCAGGAATTTTCCCCCTCATTTTAGTCAACACCAAAAACCACCTCAAGATGAGCGACAACTCCTGTTTTGATTTTTATCGAACGTACCATTCGAAATTTTCAAAGTCCTGCCGCGCCGCCCCTGAAGCCCGACAATGGGATTCATTGATCAGGAATTTTCCCCCTCATTTTAGTCAACACCAAAAACCACCTCAAGATGAGCGACAACTCCTGTTTTGATTTTTATCGAACGTACCATTCGAAATTTTCAAAGTCCTGCCGCGCCGCCCCTGAAGCCCGACAATGGGATTCATTGATCAGGAATTTTTCCCCTCATTTTAGTCAACACCAAAAACCACCTCAAGATGAGCGACAACTCCTGTTTTGATTTTTATCGAACGTACCAGTCGAAATTTTCAAAGTCCTACCGCGCCGCCCCTGAAGCCCGACAATGGGATTCATCGATTAGAAAAGTTTTTTCTTATCACAGTCAACACCGAAAATCAACTCAAGATGAGCGACAACTCCTGTTTTGAATTTTATTGTACTGGCCATTCGAAATTTTCAAAGTCGTGCCGCGCCGCCCCTGAAGCCCGACAATGGGATTCATTGATCAGGAATTTTCCCCCTCATTTTAGTCAACACCAAAAACCACCTCAAGATGAGCGACAACTCCTGTTTTGATTTTTATCGAACGTACCATTCAAAATTTTCAAAGTCCTGCCGCGCCGCCCCTGAAGCCCGACAATGGGATTCATTGATCAGGAATTTTTCCCCTCATTTTAGTCAACACCAAAAACCACCTCAAGATGAGCGACAACTCCTGTTTTGATTTTTATCGAACGTACCAGTCGAAATTTTCAAAGTCCTACCGCGCCGCCCCTAAAGCCCGACAATGGGATTCATCGATTAGAAAAGTTTTTTCTTATCACAGTCAACACCGAAAATCAACTCAAGATGAGCGACAACTCCTGTTTTGAATTTTATTGTACTGGCCATTCGAAATTTTCAAAGTCGTGCCGCGCCGCCCCTGAAGCCCGACAATGGGATTCATTGATCAGGAATTTTTCCCCTCATTTTAGTCAACACCAAAAACCACCTCAAGATGAGCGACAACTCCTGTTTTGATTTTTATCGAACGTACCATTCGAAATTTTCAAAGTCCTGCCGCGCCGCCCCTGAAGCCCGACAATGGGATTCATTGATCAGGAATTTTTCCCCTCATTTTAGTCAACACCAAAAACCACCTCAAGATGAGCGACAACTCCTGTTTTGATTTTTATCGAACGTACCATTCAAAATTTTCAAAGTCCTACCGCGCCGCCCCTGAAGCCCGACAATGGGATTCATCGATTAGAAAAGTTTTTTCTTATCACAGTCAACACCGAAAATCAACTCAAGATGAGCGACAACTCCTGTTTTGAATTTTATTGTACTGGCCATTCGAAATTTTCAAAGTCCTTCCGCGCCGCCCCTGAAGCCCGACAATGGGATCCATCCATTAGGAATTTTTCTTCTCATTTATGTCAACACCAAAAACTATCTCAAGATGAGCGACAACTCCTGTTTTGGTTTTTATCGAACGTACAATTCGAAATTTTCAAAGTCCTACCGCGCCGCCCCTGAAGCCCGACAATGGGATCCATCCATTAGGAATATTTCTTGTCATTTTAGTCAACGCCAAAAATTACCTCAAGATGAGCGACAATCCCTGTTTTGAATTTTATTGTACTGACCATTCGAAATTTTCAAAGTCCTGCTGCGCCGCCCCTGAAGCCCGACAATGGGATCCATCCATTAGGAATTTTTCTTCTCTTTTCAGTCAACACCAAAAACTACCTCAAGATGAGCGACAACTGCTAATTCGAATTTCATTGTTCTGACCATTCGAAATTTTCAAAGTACATTCGTTCCACTTCTAGCGCACGGCAATGGATAGCGTCGATTTTTATTCACCATTTTGATATCCGATCCAATATCAATATCAATCACATATACATAATATATTAAAATATCAATATAATTCATGTCAATTTGTTTTTAGGTTTAAGGGAACGTAACATTCAGCAGTGTTTTATTTTTTCACCCTCTTATGACCACCTTATTTAATCGATCTCGAATGAATGTCGATGATATCATTGAGAGTTTGAATATTATCTAATAATTCTGCAGTCGCCAGCGAAATTTCAATAGCGAATCTTTCAACGAGGCATATTCTCAGCTGGGATCAATAGTTACGGTGCACCCGCTAACACCGTTGCTAGCAAAACCGTTGCTGTTTTCACACTCGTCCACCCTGTATGTATTTTCGACATAAAAGTCGGGTAGGCTCGAAAATCCTTCGTGAATTCTCAAGTTTTTCCGAACTAAAATATTCATGAGAACAACTTGGATTTCCTTATTTGCTACATTTGAAAAATGATCAACTAACCTGCTATTCTCAAAACCGCCCTGTCTGCACTGTCTAGAGCCAAGACAGCCAGGGGTTGTTCCCTCGTCCATTCTTGAAGTGATATATCCTTATCGAAATCCATCGTCAAAACATCGTCTGTAAAAAAAAAAGTTTCAAATAAATTAAAGGAAAGTGAACTCCAGAATGTAGGGAAATGTTTTTAAGCGTCATGGCTACCATGGTTGAGATGGTAGAAATGTCAATAGCTGTCGTAAGTACTTTTCCTATTCAGATTGAGGAATGTGCGAGATATTCTACTGCTGTTTCCACAATTCTGGACAGTTTCAAAACAAATTGGTGGATTGTTGAAACTTAACATGTCTTTCGCAAAGTGGAATATATTGAGAGACATAATACTCCCATTTTACGGTTCTCAGCTGTCATCAGCTTGACGTAAGCTCTGGTCTCGTGACATATGGACGGCGTGGTACAAGAGAACCCTCATCTCGATAATATTGAAACAACTAATTGGCCGTCATCATACGCGTTTCTCATGCGGAAAAAATTGCCGAAGACTTATTGAAAATGGTGCCTACAAATTTTGTGCGCTATTCTGTGTGGGATATATTGGTTATGTTATGATTTTGGAGAAATATTTTAGGAAATGCTGATTAGCAATATACAATCAAAAGGTGGATCAAACCACAGGAACGGGAGCTATGACGATTTGAAATTTGAAAAAATGCCATTTGAGAGGTGAAAATCGAAACTAGGATAGATAGAGCCTTGGTTCGTTCTTTATTAAATTCAGCGTCCTCGAAAACCTATATTTTGATACCAAACTTGTCCATAGGAATATGACTTGAATTTTTCCATGTTTTATTTTACCAAATTTCATTTTCGAGTTTTGTTCACGAGCCCCAGGCTCTCAACTCAGA
Source organism: Adalia decempunctata (assembly GCA_951802165.1). NCBI lineage: Eukaryota > Metazoa > Arthropoda > Insecta > Coleoptera > Coccinellidae > Adalia > Adalia decempunctata. The sequence goes on from OX637705.1 coordinate 2,109,859, forward strand.
GGCGTTATTGATCAGCCTAATGGTAATTACGATAGATCCGGATAGGTTGAAGAACTTCTGCGTCGAATAACACCGTTTGGTTTTCCAAGAAATTCCTGATGACGCGGAATATAGTGTTTTTGGGGGGTCTTACCCCTTAGGTATGCATTTTTCACCCAAAAAGTTGGAATTTTCGAAATCGATTTTATTATTTCTAGAGATACTTTGGACAAGGCTGATTAACAATATACAAACAAAAAGTGGATCCGACCACAGGAACGGGAGATATGACGATTTGAAATTTGGAAAAATGTCATTTGACAGGTGAAAATCTGAACTATGATAGATAGAGCCTCGGTTTAATTTTTATTGAATTCAGCGTCCTCGAAAACCTACATTTTGATACCAAACTTGTCCATATAGGCCCCCTATGACTTGAATTTTCCCATGTTTTATTTTTCCAAAATTCATTTTCGAGTTTTGTTCACGAGCTCCAGTCTCTCAATCCATAGGCGTTATGGATCAACCTAATGGTAATTTTGATACATCTTCTTGATAATTAAGGCAACTACAAATCTGCAATAAATAACTAACAGTTATTCGATGTTATATCTGATCCTTTTTGCATTTCGAAAACAAACATCACCATCCGGTTCTCCATGTTCGAATCGAACTCATCGGACAGAACCAATTATTGTGTCATGCACAATTAATTATTATAGCAACTCGAGGGACTTTACCATCGGGCAAACCTACTGATTATTTTATCTGAACAAGAAAAATGCATTCGCAACAAAGCCAACCGACTGAAAAAGACGAGGTTAGGATTGGACTGTTTCCCACAAAATATGTTCATATTTATTTAGTGGTAAATTCGAACACAAAAGGTGGGTCTCATACACATAAACAGTATTTTCTATGTAGAACAATGAAAAAGTGCAAATAAAAAAATAGAAATTGTTGTCTAAAAAAAAGTACTGACGTGTAGTCAAGCTGTCAACTATAGCCATCGCTCAATCCTCATCAAGCGACCAGTTAAATTACTCGACAAATTCATTATTCTAGTTGGCACAAGAGACACCACCCAGAATTAATTATGAATGAAATCATCAGCGTTAATACCAACTTTAGAAAGTGGAATTCAGTCCCCTTCTGCACTACCTCTATTTTAATTATTTTAAGGATAATCAACCAGGAACTTTATGTCGCAGTTTCAATTTAGCTCCGACCGAATCTACTTTATATTCACCTTTAGAGTCAATGAATACTTGGCTCTGATTAATTATTCTATTTAATATTCATTGATTTGATGACGTGGGGAAATTTTGTTGGAAAATAATTTGAAAATGCCTAGTTAGAATCTAGGAGACGATTATAATCATAGAAGCAAGGCAGCTAAATGAATGCCTTCAACGATGTAAACACCTTCCAATAGTAGGAATCTACCTACCTACCTGTTACGTGAGAAAAATGAATATTCAAGTTATGAGGTACGTTCTTTATTGTATTCTTCACCCTTGTAGGTATCTACTAAGATTTATGTCCCATTCATTTAGGAGAAATGTCAGTCAAACACGAAGGGTCAATAACCCTGAGAAATACAGGGATTTATTCCTCGAAAAATCTTCTCAGCCATTAAAAGAGTTGTTGAGGTAAAAATAATGTTTGAAGAATCAAGGTTTTTTCTTTCGAAACAGTGAATATTGATTAAGAGCAAAACCGTGCGATTCTGCTATAAAATTGAAATAAAACTATAACTGATATGAACGCGTTGCTAATACGGTCCAAAACTTAATTATTTCATTACTTTCCGTTAATTTCAATGAACCATAATATACTCGCTAATATATTAGACCATAGAAATCATTCATTGAAAATAATTCCTTCGGTTTATCTTTACTATATCCATTTCATTACACAAAAAGGAATAGCTTTCGAGGAGGGTGAAATGTGAATAGATATCGACAAACCTCTCAAGTTCCCCCTGTACTTTCATGAAATCATTGTTTTTAGACCTCCACAAAAAAGTCGACTCAGGTTCAACCGAGGGTTCAACAGAATAACATAGAATCTCGAGTCTGTTTTGAATGTTTTGATGATTTTCTATGAGAATGAGAAATAAACGTCATTGAAATTCAAACAATTATTCGTTTATTATTAAATGTGAGAATATCTATTACACTATTCTGAAGTTTTAACATGTTCACAATGTTTCTTTACGAAATGAAATGAATTGAAATTCTGGGATTCGATAGTTCGTACAGCAATGATGCCTTCCTTCATAAGTTCAAAATTATAGAGAAGACAACAAATTTTTCGCATTTATTTGTGATATAGTTGATAACACAGAATATTTTCACGTCGAAAAATTAATGGCCTCAGTGTTTCTTTTGAGATCTATGTTATCTCCCGATTGAAAATTGGAGATTATGTATTTCAAATGATTAGATTTCGAGATTCGGAACTATTTTTTACGTGGATATAACTGACAATAATTACTCACGACTGTAATAAATCCCTAAGCAACTTAGTCGATAGTTTTTGAGCACTAAAAGGCAGTTTAAGCACAAATTGTTCAATTCACTACCTAAGTCTAGGTACAAAACGAATCACAGATACTTCCAAAACACTGTAACTAACTGCAACTACCCCATCGCTCAAACACGACGCGTTTGTTATTCAAAATACAAGCAGGGGTTGGGGTTCGAATTTTAAGGGTGATTCAGTGACACATAGTGAGGTTAGGGATCAAAATCAATACCGCCTCCACTTGTCAAATCGAGAACAGATAAAAACAGCACGTGTTTCACTGATAAGACCGCGGTTGAGGTGGGTTTCGTTCGTTTGGTACTAAAAATCGCGAAATACGTCGTTTTTAATTCAGGAACATCGGCGAAAAGCCTTTGTTTTGCTGGCCACCGGCTTCGAAATGTCCTTTTTCATGTCAGGGGAACTCGGCAAGCGCACGCTTCGTAACTGCCCGTCTCGTCTTGCGTTTGCGATGCTGGTTCACGGGGTTCACTCGGGATGCAGCGTTGCCGGGGGCCCTGTCGCATTTCACCAGATATAGCCCTAGCGGGGGAACGGAACAGCTATCAGCTGATAGCGGACGACTGATAAACAGGGGCGTCCCCACGCTGAGGTCGGAAATCGCGAGTTGCCCGCACCTGTCGCCGCGGTCGCGACGTTGCCGCACCTAACGTAAATTCCATAAACAAGGGAATTGTCTCTACAGTTCTTCAGAATAGCAAAATTTCACTTCTGACATGCAACACCGCAACACGGCAACGTAAATTGAAATTATGATAATGTAAAGAAATTCAAGTAGCATTTTCTTGGATGTTGATATCGATATTTGTTCATTTTCGTTATCTTCAAGGACCGCCAATGGACTGACGTCAATCAAGGAGGTGTTACTCATTTCCTTCAACTCCTAACTGCCGATTAACTAATTACAGCTTCCGATGGTCCGAACCATAAATCAAAAAGAATACTTCTCTCACTCTGATCAAGTTGTTTGACTCGTCTTGTCTACTACTCTGAATAAACCGCATATTCATGTGAGCTAAATACCCTGTGGCACAATCTGGTTTTCTAAATGTTAATTTCTGCCAGTTTAGGAGTGTATCCAACTAATATTTTTCAACGAAAACAACCGGCGAGTCCGCTTTCAAATTGTTACTTACGTAACAACAAGGTTGTTCTATATTTACATAAATGATTCCGTGCTATCTATTAAAATTGGCCTGTTATTATGTATGGGAATATGGAGTTCTGCTATTAAGACATCCAAAATGGTATAGGTATTTATGACTTTTATCATTTATGGGTATTTCACCCATAACAATTCTGAATAACGGTATGTATTTGAGTAGAGGACATATCATGAGACACATTTGATAATATCTTTGAATTTTGAACCAATAAAAAGTTGTTTCTTCTGAGTTCTGACTATAAATAAAGCAACTTGTCAAAATCGGTTTTTAGCCAAACAAAAAAACTAGTATTAACTCGAGGTCGAAAATAAATGTGCAAATGAGTACACTAATGAATATTTCGAGTCTACGGCAGCATAATGTTAATGGTTTTTTCAAGGTACATCTAGGTATGAGCTACTGTTGAAATATATTGTTCAAACATCGTTAAAATTTTATCTATTTGAGGCAATAAAAGTTTACATGTCGATGAATTGATGTATTGGAGTTGTTTGAGGATGATTCAATAAATGGTGAAATTTAAATTGAATTTTTTTATCTTACACGTTTGAAAAGGTATACACATTTTCGAAATAATATAATATTCCATTAAACTATTAAAGAATTTACTATAGCGGTTGATGTGCAAGTCAATTAGCATAATTTGCAACAAGCAGAGTGGCGCAGTGGAAGCGTGCTGGGCCCATAACCCAGAGGTCCGTGGATCGAAACCACGCTCTGCTATGATATTTTTTGTTTTTTTTAGCAAATTTATCTGTTTTTTTATCATAAGCTCTCGGTCTTTTGCTTTATGATTGAAACATTTCTTCAATTGAGAATTTCTGGTAGAGAAAGGATTTCAAACTGCGTAATGTTGATATCATAATGATTTAGTAGAAATGTTGAACAATAATAAACTTCGTCTTTGAGTCTAGGATAATGGATAATTTCATCCATTACTCGTGAAATTTTAGCTCTGTAAAGCAGGATATCGGTGATTTCAAATTGAAGAAATGTAATGAAATAAGGGATTCATACAGTGACTAGATAAGACTCTTATCTAGTCACTGTAGGGATTCATCACTCTTACCGACATCTACCGGAGAGGAGGAATACTAGATATTTCTAAATAAAAACCTCAATTGGCATGGTAAACACCTGAAGACATATGTCCATTTTTATGGAATAGTATCATTTATTTAGTGGGGTATTTTCCAAAGCAAAAAAACATGGAATTTCATACAAGAAATGGACTTCAAAGCATCCACCATATTTGCATTACATTTGAATGCCTGCAGGCAACCAATCAAACCGTTTCTTGTATTTTCTGTAATCTGCCTTTTTGCTGATATTTCTTCAATTACACAAAATGCTGCACTGCCAGAACTTGTAATAGAGCAGTAGGGAGAAAAAGGCAACAAAATAAAACACTAGAGGGAAGTGAATATCCTACAGATCTCTGTAAATGAGTAGCTAACAAAATGGATCAGACTGTCCCGGTAGGTTTTAGTTCCTTTAGTTACTACTATGTGTCACCACTATACGGCCAAAATTTCGGCTTCAATGCGTACAACGGCATTGTTCCTCTAGGTACATTTAAACCCAATGGTGTATATACAGGCTGCACTGCCAGAATTTGTGATAGAGCTATAGGAAGAAAGAGGCAACAAAATAAAACACTTTAAAATTTTTCTTTATTCCCATCATCAATGTCTTAAACCTATTCTTGTATCTTATCTCTATATAATACATAAGGCGATACTGGAAGCTGATTCTGCGTCCTCAACAGATTAGATTGATCCGACTGACTCTTTATCACCTGCTCCAAACGCTCAATCTCCCTCTCATACTCCTCCTTCATCTGCTCTATCGTCTGTTCCTGCTCCTGTATCCTTCCTTCAACCGTGTTCAACTCCTGCCAAGCCCCACGTTGCACCTCCTGAAAAAACACTGAACAAACTGCCCCAAAAATGAGGTTAAACCCACCTTGAGCTGAGACTTCAAACTGTCCATTTTGGAGGCCATATCTGTACCAAACTTCGTGACCACTCTGTTTTCCTGCTGCCTCTGATTCAACGCTTTGAGGAGGGTCTCTTGCTCCGCCACCAGGTCTTTGGCGAAGCTCATAGCTTTGTGCAGCTGCTTTTTGCAGGCTGTCTTCGAGGCTTGGGAATCGTTCAGAGCCTGTTCTAGCTCCAGGAACTTCGCTTCTCCTTTTCTGAAAAAGATGTTTTGGAATATAGTGGGCACCAACAATGGGCCCTGAAGAACACCATTCGATATACCCTTGAGGTTTTTTCTTGTTACCTTATGACTTTTTCCAGCTTGTTTATCTTGTCTTCCTTCTCTTGCTTCTCCTTCTGAACAACCATGATTTTTTCTTTCAATTCCACCACTTCTTTCACCTGCTGCTCCAGTTCAACCTTGACCTTCTCTTTCTCCTTCTCGTACTGCGTCTTGAGTTCTTCGTACCACCTGTAACAATCTGACAGTCATCAAATTTTCTCTCTAGCCTCAAATTTACTTTTTACACTCGTTGACGCTTGCAGTATGTACAGAAATAGGGATGTAGTTCTTCTTTTCGTTCTTGAACTCCTCCTGACTTTGAGCCAGAGCCTTGTTCCTCTCGTTCAAGGTGGTCATTTCGTTCCTGCACTTGAAGTACTGGTCGTGCAAGACGTTGTAGTCCCTCTTCATTTGATCGACTAGAAGTTGAAGATACAGAGTCATTTTATCAGAAGATATTAGGCAAAATTTACCAAATTGCCTTTATAAAACTCTAGGATTTATGTTTACCAAAGCTCGAAGAAAAAGCAGTGAGTGCTACTTGTATGCAGGGTGAGTAAAGTTCGTGATCTAGTGAGGGGATCTTGAGAACTACAGGAGGAAGTAAAAAGCAGATGACATATTCTCAAGCTTCTGTTTTCTGATCAATTGAATCCAAAGACAGAACTGGCCTAGCATTCATAGGTCTTCAATGAAACCAGACCAAACCAGTTGTTTGGACTTCATTTGTCAGGGTTTCTCAGGGGACTCTGTAGCCCCAGGAATCTGGAAATATTTGGGTTGGGCTCGAAAAAAAGGGGGCAGATGTAAGAAAGGAAATGGAGAAGATTTCACCATGAGAAACCAATGTTTAAGAGACGATATGAAAATGAAGAAATGTCAAGTTACAGGACTGCATTTATTATAGCCCTTGGACAAGATTAACAGCTGCATCTTGAGATGATCTACTTGGATTTAAAGCAATGACATTGTGAACTACCAGGATCGACCATTCTGTCCTTCTATGGCAGCTGTATCCCCCTCTAGAGAAGTCAAAATGAGTCAAAACGAAAAAAGTACATTCATCCATCAATATTGACCAACCTTTACTCTCATAAGCCTTCAGGATCTCCTCCACCTTATCCTGCTTCAAAGCACACTTCTTGATCAGCACGTCGTTCTGCTCCTTACACCCATCCAGTTCTTTCTTCAACTTGTCCAGTTCCAGCCTCAACTTGCCGCTGCACTGCTCGTCTTCGTTCAGCCTAAAATGCAGCTTTTGGTTCTCTGCCAAAATCTCTTTCAATTTTCCAGAGAAGATGGAGAATTCCGATTCGTACTCGTTGATTATCGAGTCCTTTTCGTTGATGGTGTCTTGGAAAGCTTCCAGTAGAGGTCCTAGGGTGTGAGAGTTTACTTTTCCCCAAGAAACTGGCACGTGGTGGTGGAAGGAATGGGTGGCGTCTTGGTGAGGTTCTTTGGTGATGGTTTGGTCTGCTATGGTTTGGTCGTGGGTGAAAAGAACGTTTGTTGGTTTGTCTGTTGTGTCTTTGATGTTGTGTTGTCTTAGTTTTTCTTGGTACCTCTCTAGCTGGACGTTGAGTCTGTGGAGAATATCAAGGAAAGATACTACCGATATGAAGGAACTCAATAAAAAGTCCTTTGTTTATTTACGAGGATGTATTGATATCTAGTTAGTCTAGACCAGTTCCACGCATCAACAAAATATTGCGATACCATATCAACGAACAATGATTTATTAGAAGATGTCCACCGAAATTGAAAAAATCGAAAAATTGGAGTATCGAGCCATCATCAAGTTCCTGTATTTAAAAGGGTTAAGAGGTAAGCAGATTTACGAAGATATGCTTAATACCCTTGGTGATCAATGTCCTTCGTATGCGACCGTGAAAAATTGGACTGCAAGCTTCAAAAGAGGTAAATTTTCCATTGAAGATGTTGACCGATCGGGAAGGCCAGTTTCTGTGTCAGTCCCCGAAAATATCGATGAAATTCATGACATGATTTTATCTGACTACTCAAAGAGAAAAGACGTGGAAAGCTATCCAAAGGTGTTTTGTTTTTACAGAACAACGCTCCAGTACACAAATCTCATGTTGCCATGCAAAAAATTCGTGATATAGGGTTAGAGTTACTAGAACACCCCCCTTATTCACCAGATTTGGCTCCGTCCGACTATCATCTCTTTCCTAAACTGAAAAAAGTTTAAGAGGTCGTAAATTTTCTTTCAACGATGAGGTGATAATAGCTGTAGAGGATTATTGCAGAGCAAGAAGAAACATTTTTTTTGAAAGGTCTAGAGACGTTGCAGGTTCGCTGTAATAAATGTATTCAATTAAGAGGAGAATATAGTATATAACATTACTAGCAAGGTAAGAGGGTTTTTACTGGCGAATGGAGGATATAACTGACGAGCCGCAGGCGAGTCAGTTACCTCCTTGAGCCAGTAAAACCCGTTACCTTGCGTATATTGTTTCATATTTTATTTGTTTCTCATTTGTAAAAAGGTTGGATAAATTCCAAAAAAATCTCAATAATTTGTCGCAAATGTCGTAAGCTATGGAAGCGTTGCCATAATTATGTCTGTTTATTTTTCTTTACATTTGTTTCGGCGAAAGCGGAAATGAATGTACCAAAAGAAATTATTGAGGCAGCCAGCAGTGTAGCTTCAAGTTTATTACCTGCAAAATCAGCTTCAAGGTACGAGCGATAATACGGACGACTTCAAAAAGTGGCAAAACAAAAATAGTGTGATTGGGGTAACTGAAGATGTTTTGTTGGTCTACTTGAATCAACTATCAGCTAGATTCAGCCCTAATACTTTATGGACAAAATGCTCTATGCTGAAAAGCTGCTTGGAAATGAAAGAAAATGCCCCTATTCGCAGGTTTGTTTTCCTTAAAAAATTATTGAAAAATATGACGTTTAGTTGTCATTTGCAGATTTCAAAAGGTAATAGCGTTTCTGAAACGAAAAAATGAGCGTTATACGCCAAAAAAGGCCAAGGTATCAAGTAAAGAAGAGGCTGAACAATTTCTTTTATACATGCTCCTGATGACCAGTGGTTGCTGGCGAAAATTGTAACAATATTTGGGATTTTTGGATGTTGTCGATGTGACGAAATTCTCTCCTTAAACATGAATGATGTAGAAGATATGGGAAAATACGTTATTGTGACATTGCGGCAAACAAAAAATTTAACAACAAGAAGATTCACCATAACCGATGATGGCTGCAGCTTCAAGCCCTGCATGTTATACAGAAAATATGTAAATCTTCGGCCTCCTGGAACAGAAAGCCTAAGATTTTTTTTGACATACCGACATGGAAAGTGCATTTCCCTCAATGCTGACCAGCACACTATTGGTGGTGTCCCAAAGCAATTAGCGAAATATTTAGGTTTAAAAGACCCAGAGTTATACACCGGCCACTCTTTTCGCAGAACTGGAGCCACTATGGTTGCGGATTCGGGTGGAGATATTTTAGCACTAAAGCGTGCAGGAGGGTGGAAGAGCACCGAAATTGCGATGAGTTATGTCGATGATTCGGTCAACAAAAAAATCGAAATGTCTAGCAAATCATTTGGTAGTAAGGAGAGTACAAATGTTCTGCAGTCCTCGAGTTCAGCAGTTTCTGAGTCAACAGATGGTTCATCATCATCAGTATCAACTCTTTCATCATCAAAAATCTGTGTTACTGGAAATAACAATTGTACCATGATTTTCAAAATATATGACGATAAAACAAAATTTTCTAATGAAAATAATACTACTAACTTGTAAAAATTTTGCGAGAACTGTCAGTTTTACAAGTTAGTGACTCGATAAAATAAACTTTCTTGATTAATATTGTGTTTTTGGAAACTGACGTTTACAAATGAGAAACAAATAAAAATATTTCGACATTGAAATTTTGTTTGGTTCTATAGTAGGCTAAGAATTTTTCAATATATCCTCATATTATCATGCAAAAATAGGTTCTGATGGAAAGTTTGAAAGTTGCTGAAATTACCTGAAAACCACAGTTTTAAGCATATCCAAATCTTCACTGAGCTCCAACTTCGCTTTCTTCAAAGAACCATTCTCGCTGCTGAACTGTTCCAATGCAGCCTTGAACTCCTCGCAATTTTGGCAAACTTTGTACTGTTCCAATTGGTTCCTGACCTCCTCATACTCCCTACTCAACCCTTCCCAGCTCGTCCTCAATATCCGGTTCTCTTCCTCGATCTCAAACTTGTCGTTTTGTAGCATGCTCACTTTTTCCCTCAGTTTTGTGATTTTCTTGACCGACAAATCCTCTAGCTCGTTGAATTTGGCGATTATGTCTTCTTTCTCTCTGGTCAGCTGTAAATTGTCTTTCCAAAGCTGTTTCTTCGATAGTTTGGTGTAGTTATCGTTTTCATCCGACGCTTCTTGTGGGGGTACCTGAGGAGATTTGCTGTTTCGTTCTCTGGACCTATGTCTGTGTTTTCTGACGTTCTTCGTTGTTCTCTTCCCAACTTGGAGATCATTTTCTTGTTGGTTTCGATGTATGGGCACCTCTAGGTCTTTTCTTCTAGGTTTGATAGGCACTGCGGTAGCGTACATCACTCTATCTCCGACGAAACAGCTTGACATCAGTTCTTGCCATTTTTGGACGATGTTTCGCATACACGAGTTGTTAAATTTGACACAGATTCGTAGAAAGGAATTTTACAATTATTGAACTAACAATGTGACAGGAAAATCGATGTTTTGGCACTTCGGGTTGGCAGTTTATCACAGATTTGCTTGAATGAAAACAAAGCTGTTCGAATTGTTTACGAGTAGTTGCCATGGTGACCGAATCGGGCTTTCCAAAACAAATTGTTGAGGGATGGGAATAGAAATCTCCCTTATGCTTCACCCCTGTTAAGGGGATGTTCCACTTGTTGGTTATAGATGGAGCTACTGTTGAATTATTTTTACATTCTACAAGGAAAATGGGAGTGGCGTGAAGTCATTGGAGTTTTTAAGGGGCAGTATCACCTTTTGAATCGTTGTAAATCTCCATTCAAACGTGGTCTCTTTATTTCACGAGTAAGTACCCTAATTTACGACGTAGAGACTTGATTTTTTTTCAAATTGAAGTTGAAGAACTTCCCGAGGGCAAATAGTTTTATTTTTTTCGATTTAATTAGTTTTTCAATTAAAAAAACCAGGGTAATCTTTAGATCTGGGGTTATTGAATATGTTTCTCGTTTTTCATGAGTACAAGCTATATTTTTGAAATAATAATCATGAAAATTTTTGTAGTTTATAGAAGATTAAATTGCCGAGGGCAAATAGTTGCGATTTTTTCGATTTAATCAGTTTTTAAATTAAAAAAAAAACAGGTTGAACTTCAGCGTTTTGGAAACTACACTTAATGATTTTTTTCCGACGGTTATTCATCATTTTTTGGAAAAAATCGCAACTATTTGCCCTCGGCAATTCAATCTTCTATAAACTACAAAAATTTTCATGATGATTATTTCGAAAATATAGCTTGTACTCATGAAAAACGAAAAACATATTCAATAACCCCAGATCTAACGATTACCCTGATTTTTTTAATTGAAAAACTACTTATATCGAAAAAAGAAAACTATTTGCCCTCGGGACGTTCTTCAACTTCAATTAAAAAAAAAATCAAGTCTCTAAGTCGTAAATTAGGGTACTTACTCGTAAAATAAAGGGACCACTTTTTGAATGGAGATTTACCACGATTCAAAAGATGATACTGCCCCTCAAGGGCTCGTTGGTTGTATCTAGATCCAACATATAGGTAGAGAAGTTGAAGAAACCAATTGAAAACATTTTTGACAGCTATCAATATCAAAATTTGAGAGCAGCTGTCAGAAAAATAGTCTATGCTTCCAGATTTGTTGTCACAGAAATATTTGGATATTTTCGATAATTTGCTTGAATTTTATACGGTTCTGGGTACCCGAACTGAAAAAAAATTTTGCGTGTATCTTGAATACTTTATTCTCCATCTGAATGCTGAATTTCATCTTGATCGAGTCTTTCATTCGGAAATTATCAGGAAAACCGATTTTCTAACGAAACTCAATAAAGAACCTAATCAGAAAATTTCACGGTTCTGGGTTCTTGGTCGAATTCATTTCTGTCCGTACTCCCAGTCATCCGTTAATACGCTAGCTTTCAAAAGGAAGGACCATATTGTCTTGAAATTCTCAGGGTTTTCATTGGTTCCGAAATAATTATTGTAAAAACACAATACTTATTTATATCTCCAACAAAATACATAGTTTCTTTCCCATATCTGAATCCATTAATTCCAATAATTAGTTCCACTCCGTTTTAACGACCAGAAAAATAAACGTTCTAAAGGAAAAACGCGAAAACTACTCAATTTTCAGGTCGCTTTTCAAAAACGAAAATTTTCCACGAAACGCTTTTCTTTTCGCCGTCCGATTCTTTATCGTTTTTTCCATTTAGCGAACGATTGGTTCAGAATATGAAAGGGATTGTTTGAACTAGATAAAAAATATACGTAAGAAAGATAAAGCACGAACCATACAATTCGTTTTGTTTTCCATACTGGACATACTTTATCACTTCAAAGTAAAGCGATGTTCAACTTACCTTGTGTTTTTTCGAGTGATTCGAATATTAAGATGAAAATGGGTAAGGAAAAACAGATATAGAATGCTTATTCATCTTATTTTGATCAGAATCCAGAATGAAATAAAAAAAATTATCAATATGGATAATTCGAAAATCCGTCACAAAATCATTCCATTTTTGACGTGGTCAACTGAAGGCTTTGTACTGTGGAATATCTGCAATGTTTTTAGTGTCTTTTTATCTCATGTTTAAGTCACGAAGCAATAAAATAGAAAATTGATAATAAACCACAAAACCAAAGAAACAAACACTTCAGGAGTTTGAGCATAATATCAAGAGTGAAATATAAATACAATTTTCTGAAGAATTTTCTCAAACCTACTGCTACTATACAGGGTGATAGAACCTTTTTCATTTTCGTCAATGCTTGAATTCGAATAAAATGTTGGATCATTTCACTCCATAAAGATTTTTGTTTTCGAAATGGTATTGATGTTAGGTCATTCCAAAGGATTCGAAAATCACAACTGTATCTGGTCTGTGTATATTTAATACAATAACTAACAATTTCATGCCATGAAACGTGTGAAAAAACCTATTAAATGCTGATATTTCGAAAGAATATAGAATCTCCAATCACTGCGACATTATACTCAATGTCAGGGGCATTGTTCTATAATCTTTTCTGGGAATACCTATGAAAATATTGTCAATGTATAGTTATCTATAGTCATCAAAATCTTCTCGATAAACAAATCATCATTGCCGCTAAAAACCTCGCAATATGAGCTGAGATTTTTTCATAATGATAATTTGAAATAAAGCACTCATTCCTAAACTCTTTTTGTATATGGGTGTTCTGATCTCTCTAGAATTTAGCTCAAGAATACTGGATGAACGATCCAAATAGAAAGTCTTCAATATTGTTACAAATGCTTATATCTCGTCACCGAAAACAAAATGGATCTATGTCCATACGAACAAAATGTTTAGAATAAGCACAGCTATCATCTCCCAGAATTTGTCGTAGAGCATATAGACCACCCTGTATATAATTTTTTTCTCAAGGGGGATCCATGTTCCTGGTAATGTCTTTGGCCCTGCTCAACGTCTTTATGTCAGTCACCGGACAGTGCCTATACTCACACCAGGTAATGTTAGGTTACCAGTACTACATTTTCAACGATGAATACCCAAGGAACTATTCCAAAGGTACCAACTGTAGATGGAGCGCCAGAAGTGAACCTGGAACTCAAATAGTACTATCATGCGAAGAAATCAATATTCCAGAGGTGAGTCAAGATATTCTCAGGTGAAACTGCTTCCACAAGAAAAAAGAGGCTTTGACTAATGATTATCCTTCATTTCACAGTCATACCAATGCAATTCGGATAGACTATCTGTCTCACTCTCTGGAAACCCCAATTTTGCCGATGCCCACAACTATTGTGGACAGGGTACCCTCAGCTTGGTGTCTAATGGTAACGCTATGGAAGTTGGTAAGTCTGACTGAGTGCTGATAGCAAAATATTGTGCTGCATAGAAGAATCTCTGATGGTTCTAGCTGTTCTGTTCTAACAGGTCTTTTCTCATCCTTCTGGAGCCCAGTCAGGACTACAGGAAGATTCATCTGTAGCATCGCAGCCATACAAAGCAATGTACCAACCACAACCACCAGAAGGCCAGTGACTTGTGACTGTGGATGGAAGCAAGGGGTATGTTTTCAATCTTACCACCCTATTCTGTTCTCTAGAGACAAAAAAGACGTTTCCTGATTGGAATGAGTGAAGGTTTTGACGAGTATACTTTTTCCAGATGAGGATAGTTGGTGGACAGGAGACAGGAGTGAACGAGTACCCTTTCATGTCAGCTCTGGTAGACGCAGAGCTGGGTAGTCTTTATTGTGGTGCCAGCATCATTTCCGAACGTTATGCTGTAACAGCTGCACATTGCCTGTCCAACAGAATGCTCGAAAATATTGGGTTATTGGTGGGAGACCACAATGTTTCTACAGGTTTGTAAGAGGTCGAGTTTGGTAAACACATCAGAAACTGCAAGACCTTATTGTGATACCAATCTTTTTTTGGAAGAAGAATAACTTGTAGTGATTCTGGGGAAACCAAAGCCAGCCATAGGAGCGTTGACTCAAGGGTTCAATGAATGGAGTTGTCCTATCGAACCTTTGAATCTTCTCTTTGGTTTCACCTCAAAAACCGAGGAAAAGTGATGAGGAACTCATATCTGCAACTCCAAATGGTGTTAGCTATGATAATGTCTTCATCTCACCTTGAATCAGCTAGAGAACTCATCATAATGCCTAAAATATCAACATTACATGTTGATAAGCTGAAAATTGCCTGGAAATATCCTAATTTGGAATCTAGAAAACGCTACTGCGTCTTGCCATCTCTATTCTGTCATTTCCAGGAGCTGAGACCCCCTACGCGAAGATATACCGCCTCGACAAATTCATAGTACATCCAAAATTCGAACCTAAGACTCAAATCAACGATATAGCTCTGGTGAAAACGACATTTGTCATCGAATTCAGTCTCTACGTTGGACCAGTTTGTTTACCCTTTAGGTACACCTCTAACGACCTTAAAGGTCTGCCTGTGACAGCTCTAGGTGAGTTAATACTTCAGTAGCTAGCATTAGCAGCCCAAGGACACCTGCCAAAGCCATTTCCTCCTCTCTGGCAGATTGGGGCTTTGAAGCAGCTGAAAAAACTGTGATGGATCATTTCAAAATGACCAATGAAGCTTAATTCATCATTCCCATGTTCTCAGGTTGGGGTTCCGAGGAATTCTCAGGTCCCAGATCGGATGTACTCCAAGAAGTGACCTTGACGGTCATCAGCAACAGGCAGTGCGCCAACACAGAGAAGAATGTTACCGACCAACAGATTTGTACGTACGCGTCCAAAAAGGACTCTTGCCAGAGCGATTCAGGAGGACCTTTGGTGTGGATGGTGAGCAGCATCAGGAGGTTACAGTTGGTGGGTGTGATCTCTTTTGGTCTTGGTTGTGCTACCCTGAGACCTTCAGTGAACGTGAGGGTCACTTCGTACCTTTCTTGGATCGTCAGCAGGACCTCAGGTAAATTTTCAGTTTATATGACTGTATAACACTCTTTGTACTTCACTCTGAGCATGATACAGACAACAGAAAGTACACTGCGCAAAAAATTAACGCACATTATGGAAATTACAAATTTATTCTACAACTGAAGGTGTTCTCAATGATAATTATTTTTATCAGAATTATGCATGCGTATGTTATCCACTTTCAACGTTTTTCTTCAATACAGATGTTTTTTCCCAGCAGGAATAAAAAAAGATGATATTATCAGATTTTGAATGTATTGGCTCCATTCTAAAATCACTTGTTCTCGATCAATTCTAGCGATCAATAGTTTTTCTTTCGTTTGATTTTCTACACTCGATCTCTATGCAACGCGAAACACGCAATTTGACCCATGAGGAATGTGCCCAAGCGGTAGTTTTGCGAGAAGAAGGGTGGACATACACAAGAATTGCAGAAAGGTTTGGAGTTTCCATTACCAGTGTGTCCAGAATGTTGCAGCGATTCAGGGAGACAGGTATGAATGTCCGAAGACCAGGACAGGATAGACCACGGGCAACAACTTCCATTCAAAAACGTTACTTGAGAGTTTCTTCGTTGAGACAACGGTTTGCAACCGCTCGCCTCCTTCAAAATCAGCTTGAGCAAACTCATGAGGTGCAAATTAGCACTCAGACAATAAGAAATCGCCTCAGAGAATATGATTTAAGGCCTCGTGTCGCGGCAAGAGGTCCAGCTCTTGCCCCAGCCCATCGAAGGGCGCGTTTGGATTTTGCGAGAGAGCATATCCATTGGGAAGAGGCCGATTGGAAAAGAGTTCTCTTCACCGATGAGTCTAGATTCTGACTCTACCATTGTGATCGACGTTCCCTTGTATACAGACGTCCACATGAAAGATATGCTCAGTGCAATTTCCTGAATACTAATGGTTTCGGGGGAGGATCGATTATGGTATGGGGTGGAATATCTTTGACTGCTCGCACAGACCTAGTGGTCGTTGATAATGGAGCTATGAATGCGGATAAGTATATAAGGAACATTCTTGAAGAGCATGTAGTGCCATTTGCCCCATACATTGGTGAAAATTTCATTTTTTTGGACGATAATGCCAGATCCTATCGTGCGCGCATCGTTCAGGAGTACCTTGAAGAGGTTGGAGTCTCTCGAATGGAATGGCCAGCAAGAAGTCCAGATCTCAATCCGATTGAGCAGGTTTGGGACAACCTCACTAGAAGGCTGAGATGTTCAGAAAAACATCCAGCTACTATTAATGACTTAGGAATCCAACTCGGAGAAATCTGGGAAGGATTAGATCAGAACATTTTAAGATCACTCATTTTGAGTATGAACCGTCGTTGCCGAACTATAATTAACGCAAGGGGTGGAAATACCAAGTATTAAATCACTTATCAGCATTTCAGTATTTTGAAAATTGTTCATTTCTCTTTTTTCCCATAAGATTCGGTGAAATCCTTAATTTTTCTTCCATTTAATGTGTCTTGTTTCGTTCAAAACCTTCCCGAGAGAACATAAAAAATAAGTTATAAAGTCAATGTAGAGTTAACTTTCATTAAAATTATGAGATTTTCAGAATGTGCGTTAATTTTTCTGCGCAGTGTATATCAATTAAAATTTTTCTTTGTAGATACGACTTACTGCATACGATAGTCAACTGGTCTCTTCATTAGAAATTGGTGCAAGAGTGATACTGGCGTTTTGGATATTTATAGAGTATTTGTGTGGTTAAAATATGTTTCTATTTATTTTACATTGTATACGACAATTTCTTTATTAAGTTTCATAAAAAGTCTTACGACTCAAGAAGAATAAAATATAGAAAACTGTTTATAGTTTTACTCATATACCTGGGCCCATAATCTGTAGGATGCGAAACTATCAGATGGTACTTTTTATAAAATCTAGAGTGAGCTTCGAATTTAGTACTCTGATTCCTCGAACATCCTGTATATTCCAATCCCCAATTCCCTGATTGCATCCACGTAGCCAACATTTCGAAATGCGACGCGGGGAAAGGCGTCTTCGGCGTCACGATGACGTCATCGAACGCCTCCCTGGATCGATGTGGAGCATGCCACTTTTGCGAAATTGTTCGGCTCTAATAATAGGGAGGGGGGAGACGAGAGTTGAAGGGGGTTGACAATGGGAATGTATTGGACAGCTGTAGATGCAGATTTGAGCAGCTCATTAGTTTTATTTTCGTGTGTAGGTGGCGTTGATCGATACAGGAATCCATGGAGACCTTGCACTAATTGGGGATTTGACTGGAAAAAGAGTTTCAGAGACTTGGGAGGCTTAGGTTGTTGATTGATAAGGATTGGACATGATAGCTCGTTGTTTTTTTGTCTGGAAGAAGAGATCGAAGAATGTCATGAGGGAAATTGGCGGCAAGCTACAAATTTGAATGTTACAATCCAGAAATTTTGCCTTGCTGAATTTTATCACGAGTGAATCTTGATACGCAGGAGATTTTTGATTGTTTCTCTGAGAATTGGACAAGTATCAAATGCTGTTCTGCATCTATACTCCATTCACAATTATAAAATCACAACTCTGGCCTTGGAAATTTGACATATTCCACTCTGTATCGAAGTTATGACGTTTTTCAAAATATTTTTATGTTCCAAGTCAACACTATGTTGCCCTTTCTACATTCTTAGCATATTTCTCAGAATGTGAATTTATTCGGAAAATGAATGAATTGGAAAAGATGTGATGGACGAAAATAATTGACGTTTATATGAATTGATAGAAAGGATTCCTTTTCTAGTTATTTGCATGAAAAATACAAGAGATCACTGTTGAAATATATTATTTTTCGCCATGGAAGAAAATTGCATTGCCTTCACATTATTTTCATATGCATCATGCCTGTGAAGATTTTATGTTTATTATCCTCTTGAACTGAAAGTTCAAGACTTGACATCAATTGTTGAATCAAGAATAATGGAACATTATATCCCTCTACTGGAATCCAAATAGTTGAAGGGAGTTCTGATGCAACAGGAACTTTTTCTTGGAACATAACCTTAATAGCTAACTTAATAAAACTAAGAGTAGAAGATATACATTTCATTTATTTGATCTTATGAACAAGGAGTAGAATATTCTGACTGTATAGTAATTTATTAGTTTAAAAAATATTCATACATTACAACCACAGTAGGTTTGTACAAATAATATGGAACAGGTCAAACATATGCTTCACATTTATCATTCACTTGTTCTAAAATAAGACACAAACCCCTCCACATTATAGGGCCCCTACAGCATTAAAAGCTTGTGTCTCTTTTGAAAGAAGTAGCACTAGACTAGATATAATATATTTTTTCGATTAAGAGCAAATACCTACCGTTGAATGTTACATACACAAATTTCTTCAAAATGGGCTTATACGAAGTGGTTCTTTTTCTGAAACGTGAAAACGATCAACAATAATCATTTAGAGACCGATGATGGCCATCGAAAACCCGTTTACTTACGAAAATCGTGCAATTTCATTCTGCAAGTTCTTTCCTCATAATTCCTCGAAAATCCTACCTGAACCATATTTTCCGGTCGCTTTCGAGAAAAGATCGTATAAGGAAGCCTTTTTTGTCCATTTACACATTCCAAATAAATTTTGAGCACCAAAAACGATACCGAAACTAACCAAACATCTGGGGGACCGGAATTTCGTTTGAAATCTTTCCCAACGGCCAGGTACAAAAAAAAAACTTCGTTATCAAGTGTAAAAAAAGGCGATTAGTACTTACTTTTGCTTTATTCATGCTTATAAATCGATTTTTGGTCCAATTCAAATTTGCCGTTTGTACCCATGTCTATGTCAAAATATCTTTGATACTTTTACTTTGATGTAAACAAAGAAACTGGCAACGCCGTTTTGTCATTAAAGATATTCTCTGTACGCGCACAGATTTTTTTATCAGGTGCACCAATTCCTGAAACCGAAACTATGGCCAGAGTTGTGATTTTATAATTGTGAATGGAGTATATTTTTCTCATTCATTGCTCATAAATATTGAAAGTTACAATGTCATGACAAAATTCCTCATATATTAAATAAATCCATTAGTTAAGTTTTGTTTCTGTCTTGATATCAATTACAATTTTTTAATCCTAAGGTTATTTCTGAAAAATGTAAGGTTTTAAATTGTGTACATCATCATGGAAAAAAATACAGGGTGTTACATTTGAAAAAATCGAGAAAAACCAATTTGAAATTCTTCATATTTGGACTTTGATAACGGACACCCTGTATAAAAAAGGTTGATCATTTAGGAACGATGACTAGGCAAATTCTTAAGTTAAAAGAAATTCTGATCAAATTCATGTTTCTATCGCTTCTGGAAATCGGTAGAAGGCTTACACCGAACTACTGTTTCGTAGAAATTTTGCAGTTTTTTTTGAATAAGATCCGTACCGTTGGAAAAATATCCCTGGTATTTTGCGTCATGATAGAGGTAATGAAGAGCATTCAAAATTTGAAAAAAATATGGGGTGTTCCATTTAAAAAATCACTCATTTGTTCAATAATTTCATTTGGGAACACCCTGTATATTTGAAAATAATTTCCTGAGATGCAGAATTGAAATTACAAAGGAAATGCTTTCCAACTAAAGGACCCCGCACTTTTTCTATGGCAAATGGCGTTCCGTCAAATGTTCTAAAATATTGGTATAATGTAGTACTCGAACTACTGATCAAAAGTGTCCATGGCCCCAACTCAATCCTATGACTAGTTTTTGAGATACAGGGCGTTGAAGTTGAGAATTTCCCACTTTTACTACGCTCGTATCTCGGAACAAAATCGAATGATCTTCAATTTTTCTTAAGAAATATTTCATGACATCCCCAGGGAGCAGCCATAGAGAGGAATATGACCGAAAATCGTTACGAATACAGGGTTATCCATAATTGAATGCATGCCCGATTTTGAAAGTATAAAATATGTCAGTTTCAGAGCGAGAACGTTCACAAAATGAACTATTACACTAGATATATTGTTTTTACATCGAAAACGTCTGAAATACCCAGAATTCATACTGGGTGATCCATTATTATAGAAACTATTCTCAAGAAAGGTTAAGTGGACACCCTGTATTTATGGGTTGATTCAAGGTGTTTGTTTGATTTTTTTAGAGCATATCATCATGGACTTCAAAGAATACAGGGTGATTCAGTCATGAAATGAACTTTGAACCTCACGAAAATACCCAAAAACCACCTTTTTTTTCATCACCCTCTATTTCAAGATTAACTCCGATGAGGTGGGAGTTTTCTTTCACCATTGTACTTGATATAAAACCATCAATACGGCTGAGAGTTTTCATCCACTTCCTATGACCAGATTTTTTTTATGCTAGAATAAAAATACAATAACATAAATAAATAATTTCATATTACATAAAAAAAAATCTGTTCATAGGAAGTGGATAAAAACTCTCAGTCGTATTGATGGTTTTATATCAAGTATAATGGTGAAAGAAAACTCCCACCTCATCGGAGTTAATCTTGAAATAGGGGGTGATGAAAAAAAAAGGTGGTTTTTGGGTATTTTCGTGAGGTTCAAAGTTCATTTCATGACTGAATCATCCTGTATTCTTTGAAGTCCATGATGATATGTTCTAAAAAAAATTAAACAAAGACCTTGAATCAACCCATAAATACAGGGTGTCCACTTAACCTTCCTTGAGATTAGTTTCTATAATAATGGATCACCCAGTATAAATTCTGGGTGTTACAGACATTTTCGATGTTACAACAACATATCTAGTGTAATAGTTCATTTTGTGAACGTTCTCGCTCTGAAACTGACATATGTTATAATTTCAAAATCGGGCATGCATTCAATTATGGATTACTCTGTATTCGTAACAATTTTTGGTCATATTCCTCTATATGGTTGCTCCCTGGGGATATAATGAAAGGTTTCTTGAGAAAAATTGAAGTTCACTCGATTCTGTTCCGAGATACGAGCGTAGTAAAAGTGGGTAATTCTCAAATTCAACGCCCTGTATCTCAAAAACCAGTCATAGGATTGAGTTGCGGCCATAGACACTTTTGATCAGTAGGTCGAGTACTACATTATACCAAAATTTTAGAAAATTTGACGGAACGCCATTTGCCATAGAAAAAGTGCGGGGTCCTTTCTAAAACGTCTGGTTTGGCAGCTATGAAAGCCTAACGCACTATTGCAGGACCCTGTATATTTATCGCTATGATAAAAGCACAGAAAATTTAAGTGCCTTTTTTGTAACTAGAATTGAAGCTTGCTTTGATGTCAATAATTCTTGGATGGACCATATAATTATTCATTGATCCCTGCGACTACTTTCCGATCGGAAATGACCTGATTCCTTCTTTATCGTCCTGACGACTAACACAGTTAGATAGACACCCCTGTTCCAGTGGGAATTTCCACTGGCGAACCTCGACCTGTCAACAGTGTCAGCCCCGAATTATTCGGTCATATCCGACTACACGCAAACTCCTATCCCATGTCTGGGTCCGGGTTATAACCCCGATCCTTCCCGATCTCTCCCGACAGGACCGGACGATCGATATGGCCACGGAAGTACACAACGCAATTCGCGATCGGGACGAGAAACGAAGGGGAGAGGAAGTAAGTTTTGAGTCGTGGGAGGGGCGGGATAGATTGGAAAAAAAAATTTCCTTCAAGTCCGGCAATCTGAATAGAAATGGACTGGTTGAGTAGATTGTGGTTTTCTTGACCCTGGCGACTTAGGGGTAGCTTGGGGGGCGATGAAGTTCAAGGAAGTGCGATCGAAAGGAAGATATACAGGGTGGTATAGATAGAACAACGTTTGTTGGCATCGTCATCGAATTAAAATTGTCTTGTGTAAAAAAATGGTCACAAATAAAAGATTCAAAGTATACTCCATTCACAATTATAAAATCACAACTCTGGCCTTGGAAATTTGACACATTCCACTCTGTATCGGAGTTATGACGTGTTTCAAAATATTTTTATGTTCCAAGTAAACACCTTGTTGCCCTTTCTGCATTCTTAGCGTATTTCTCCGAATGTGAATTTATTCGGAAAATGAATGAATTGGAAAAGATGTGATGGGCGAAAATAATTGACGTTTATATGAATTGATAAAAAGGATTCCTTTTCTAGTTAAGGTTCAAACAACATCTTAAGAAGACATTTTTCACCATCTCGACCTTTGAAAGGCGTTTCTTATAGGAGAATTTCCACCTCATTAGTGAGGTACCTAACTTTTGCAAATCGGCTCAGATATCGCCAAATTTCTTGGAAAACCTGAAAAATATCATCCTGATCGACCTCTAGAGGCTCCATCCGATCCATCTACTGCGATATCTGTCCAAATAACAGCTTTTTCAACGAAATTCCCGTGTACCCCTTCAAACTCGAAATGTAAACATTCGTCCTGGTCTTGAAAATCGTCCTCACGCTCCAAACTGGTGCTAAAAACAATAAACATACGTTAATCTTGGATATTCGACGAAAAACTCACCTGCAAATATCGATTGAATACCAAAAATCTGCGAACAATTTGTAAACCTAACAAAATGTGGAATATCTTTGATACTTTTACTTTGATGTAAACAAAGAAACTGGCAACGTCGTTTTGTCATTAGCTATATTTTCTGTGCTTTTCATCAGGGTCACCAACTCCTGAAAACGAAACCATGACCTCATATGTGATTAAATAAAAGTGAATGTAGTATATACATATATTTCTCATTTTTCTGGAGAAATTCGAATACCATTGGAATCAAATTGTTTATCTTTTGAGGCTATTCCCGATTCAAGCCATTTTATGCTGTCTTCATATGAGTGGAACTGTTGATGGTTCCAAGAGCTCATAGTGAAAAACAGCGATCTGGTCCCACCAAATGCAAAGCATAACCTTCGTAGCGTGAATATTTGGTCGAGGCGACGACGTAGAAACATGAACAGACAGTCCCCATGACTTTCTTGTTTTTTAGGCTGCTTTGATCGATCCAGAGCGATGAAGACAACAGTTTACCTTACGTCTAAGCTTCGTTCATGACGTTTTGTATCGAAATCATGGGCCGCCAGGCGAGTGATTATGGAAAAAATGTCATGAGCGAAATTGCCCAAAAGCAACAAACTTGAATATTACAAGAGAGAAATTTCACCTGCTTAAGGTGGGCGTTCAATGTAGTGTGTTTTTATTTCAAGTTCCATTTGAAAATGGTTTCACTTTAAGAACTGAAATTTTGTGGGTAAACACAGAAAGGATTGGAGTTCTTGATGAAATAATTTAAATCGATTTCATTTCGGAAGTTCATTTTTTTTCTTTAAAAAATATAAGAAAATAAACCAACTCATGCTTTAGTTTTATTTCAAACGAAAGACCCATGAAAATAGTTCAACTTCCGATTAAGAGTGAATCTACAGATAATTTCGTTCAGAAAAACAACTTGAATTACGGAATTGGCAGAGAATGGCCAAATTCAAATATATGGCGGGAAATAGTTCCTGCTTTACCCACATATTCACTAATTTCATAGTACATCGATTTTCGGATAGGGAGCGCCATTGTACATTTCATTCATACGGATAGAAATATTCATAGAACTTATAGTGATAATGTAAGTTCTAAGGAGATATGTATTCCATAAAATGCACGGTGGTGCCTCTATTGGATTAGTTTTTCTACTCGCTCTGAACGGCGACCTAAAATTTCTTCTCGGGTGGTATTCGACATGACTATATCACGAGAAATTGTGTCTAACAGGTCACATTGGGCACATATTACGATTTTTGACGAATTAGTAATCATCATAGATTAACTAAGCGTTGTTTGTTTTCTCTATAGTCTATACTCTATAGTATTCATTTCCGAATCTATCTATGAATTTGAGAAACGTCAAAAACTTTATCGCTGGAAAACCAACCTGTTAGTTTTGCCGGCTTGCATGTTTTATCGCTGTGAAACGAGAATTGACATTGACACTTCCTCTCTGAAAATGTAATGAGTTACATAGTCTCATTGAAAACTACAAACAGAGAAGAAAATCATCAAATTATGCTTTACTTGTGCATATGGCCAAAATAGTGATTAAGGGGAGGTGCTACACGTTCGAGCTCCCTTCAAAAATTGGCTTTTTATATCTATGATATATCAGTTTATATGAGGCGTAGACCAACAATTGTTTTTTAAGTAAAGCTCAATCATTTCTCTAGAATGTGTTTCACTCCCTTTTCCGTTTTTCTTCGTGAATTAGGAAAAGACCTGGTTGAAAATTTGACCAATAAAGTTCCTACTTTATAATTTATTTAAAAATTCAGGAGGCAATGAACAGAAAAACTGATTGATACACATTCTGCAAAATATTCTTCCGCATGTATACTGAAAATTTCATACATTTATCCAGAAAATTGACGGAGATATCATAGAAATAAAATCGTTTGTCCAGATTTTTGTGAAATTACAAATCACCAGGTTTTTTTCCTAATATACCAAGAAAAACGAAAAAGCGAGTGATAGACATTCTTGAGAAATGATTGAGCTTTAATTTAAAAAAAATTGTTGGTCTAAGCCCCATACGAACTTAGATATCATGAAAATTAAAAGCACAATTTTTTAAGGGAGCTCGCGAGCTCGGACGTGTAGCACTTCCCCTTAAACTTGATCAGAAGGAGCAGAACGCTTTCTGTTATCGTTATGAGTCTATATCATTTAAAAAAAATATTGGGGATACGAAAACAAAGAATCTCTGGAAAACATCGGTATACTCAACTCGTGACGAGCAGTACTGCGTTTTTAGATGTACGAGGATATATTGAAAAATTCCTAGCCTACTATAGAACCAAACAAAATTTCAATGTCAAAATATTTTATTACTCAACATATTCTCCTCTCAATTGAATACATTCATTACAGCGAACCTGCAACGTCTCTAGATCTTTCAAAAAAAATGTTTCTTCTTGCTCTGCAAACCAGTCCTCCATATATTTTATTACCTCCTCGTTGGAAGAAAATTTACGACCTTTTAAACTTTTTTCAGTTGAGGAAAGAGATGATAGCCGGATAGAGCCAATTCTGGTGAATAAGGGGGGTGTTCTAGTAAGTCTAACCCTAAATCACGAATTTTTTTGCATGGCAACATGAGATTTGTGTACTGGGGCGTTGTCTTGTAAAAACAAAATACTCTTGGATAGCTTTCCGCTTTTTTTCTCTTTAATTTTTTCCTGTAGAGTGGTCAGTAATGTCGAATAGTAATCTCCAGTTATTGTTCTACCCTTATCCAAAAAATCAATCATGATTACTCCATGGCAATCCCAAAAAACTGAAGCAAGAACTTTTCCAGCAGATTTTTAGACACGAAACTTCTTAGGTCTTGGAGAACCAGTGTGTCGCTATTACATCGATTGTTGCTTCGTTTCTGGATCGTAGAAATGTACCTAAGTCTCATCCATAGTAACAATTCGGTTAAAGAAGTCAACATCGTTTTCAAATCGAGCACAGATCGAACGCGATGCTTCTACCCTTGCACGCTTTTGGTCAACATTCAAACATTTGGGGATCCATTTTGCAGAAATTTTTCTCATGTCCAAATTGACGTAAACTAAATGATGAACGCGTTCGTATGAAATCTTCAGTGCTTCAGATATCCGTTTTAGCCCAATTCGACGGTCTGATAAAATCATGTCATGAACTGCATCGATATTTTCGGAGACTGACACAGGAACTGGCCCTCCCGATCTGTCATCATGTTCAATGGAAAAATTTACCACTTTTGAAGCTTGCAGTGCAATTTTTCGCGGTCGCATACGAAGGACATTGATATTAAGTTAAAGTACTTATCAGAAACGTGGACAGTTTATTGCTCTAATTAAATCTACAGAGCCAACGTTTCGGAGACAATATTTTCTCCTTCTTCAGGGCTACAAAAACAAACGGAAAACATCAGCAAAACAAACAAACAAACACAAAAGATGTGACAAAAACTAACCTTAAGATTATTAATTTTTCAGAGATTTAACATTTAGGTATCTGTAAGATCTACAATTCATAATACTCCAAAATTCGAAACACTTTCTAGCAACCAACAACGCCGTAAAAATTTTTTTATGAAATTAATTAAGACGGAAAACAGACATGTCAAGTTATTGTCAAATTTGTAAAACCATCAATTCTCATTCTTTCCCGAAAACATGGTCTTAGTGAACTATACTAAGTTATGTCAAGTAAAAAATCATAAAAATAGCTCAGATTTTTAACGTCCCCTCTAAAATTCACCGTGTCGTTTCTTCTGATGAAAATCATCTTGCTTATATTCCTTTTGTAACCATTGGACTCAATATCTAGTACACTCAACCTCTTCGAAGTTGAAGTTGTGTCCCTCTTTGAAGGTATGATATGTCAGAGCAGTCTTTTCTTTATTGTTGATGTTTTTAATGTCATATCTGTGTTGTCTAATTCTATCTCTTAAATATTGTTTTGTGTGTCCTATGTAGCTACTGTTACAATTTGTGCAAGGTATCTTATAAACTACTGAGGATAATAGTTCTTTTTTTGTGGCTTCTTTCAGTTTTGTGAAAAATTTTTTGGTGGTGAGGATGTTATGAAAGGCACAAACGCAGTTCAACTCTTTCAAAATCTTCTGTATCCTGTAAGATAACCCTTCAATAAAAGGAAATCTATGGTATGTTTGTAGAACATCAGAGGCAGGTTGTGATACTATTGTTATTTCTTCCCTTTTGTTTTTCATTTTGTTAATACATGTATCTATAAGGTACCTAGGATAATTGTTCTGTGTTAGGACATTTCTAGCAATTTGTAAATTCCTTTCATGGTATTCTACATCACTTAACTTCAATGCTCTGTTTATCAAGTTGTTAATAATATTAACTTTTTGTTCGGCACTATGGTTGCTATGATAATTTAACAGTCTGTTAGAGCTACTCGGTTTGTAATACCAGCATGTTTTAAGTGTACGATTTTCATTTCTTATCATTAAATCTAGGAACGGAATTGAGTTGTCTTTATGTACCTCCATGGTGAATTTCAATTTTCTGTCATAAGAATTGAATAAATCGAGTAGCAATTGGTGGCTGTTGTTAGGTACCACTAAAAAAGTATCGTCGACATAAAGCTTTATTTGATATTAACATATCTTCGTAATTTCGGTGGACATATTTTTTTTCAAATTCATTGCGTAACTCTGGTTTACTTTTTTGACGTCGAACTCTACACTGACACTTCTAATAAGTTATTGTTCGTTGATATGGTATCGCAATATTTTGTTTATGCATGGAACTGGTCTAGGCTAACTAGATATCAATAAATCCTAAAGTTTCAAGCTTGGAAGTAAGGAAGGATGGGAACTGTTAAAGTTACCCTGTTTCTTGCATTCCCGAAGTCTTACCTGTCCCCAAAACCTTCAGATCCATCTGCGACGAAACGCAATAACTTCCCCATCCCCCACACTCCTAGGACAACCCTCCCTCCCGCCTACGTGGCGTGGGAGCTTCTCTCCCCTTTCCAAACCTCCCTTATCAAAACTACCTTCCCTCCAGTCTCCCGACGGATCGAATCCTCCCCGGACAGACCGCAGGGTTGCTATTCTAAATTCTCTAACCTTCCAGTCGATTTCCAACCACGTTCAGATCCAAATGGGCCACTCGCGTTCCTAACCTAAAAACCGGAACCACAGGATAGCACATGCGAATTATCGATTCCTCCGGAATCCGATCTAAACGTTAGCTTTGGTCTGCCGGTCACCCCCTGGCGTGGAAATGGGGTAACAACCCCTTCATTCAACGTTCAGCATCTTCGACATAGCGCGCGGTTTACACAGTGACTTCAGTGATTTATCTACCTAGGACTTTTCGAGTTTTCGAACGTTTTATCATGACGAGCAATAAGAGTCCTGAGATGAGCAGGAATGGCCATGAGCTGGCTCCCTTGAATAAGAAGGGGCGCGAGGGTAAAGGTGTTACGATAGTGTTGCAGGGTCCTAGAGGCTCTATTATATCCAGAGGAAGTAATGTTGTTGATGATCAGGATCCGGACAGGGCGGCGTGGTCCGGAAAGATGCAATTCTTCTTGTCAATTATAGGGTATTCTGTGGGACTCGGGAATATATGGAGATTTCCGTATTTGTGCCAGCAGAATGGGGGTGGTGAGTATGTTTTTGTGAAGAAGAATTTCTTGTATCTTATGCCAGTTCTGAACACTCTGTAGAAATTTCGATGGGGCCCCTTAAACACGTTCAGAAATAGCATTTAATTTGATTAAGAGAAACCTGGCTCTTTCAGATTTTCAGTTCTAGCTTTTGTATGAGTTTCGTCTTACTTTTTTTTACATTTTTGCTCTCCCTTTTCAATCTTGATCTTGACCATGAAGACTTATCCAGTTCGCAAACCTCTCCTCATTATCCTCTAAAGTGTACAGTGCGTTTTTCCATAACCCAACTCTCAGCGGATTGAGATGACATACAAAATCTCAGTGATAGGACATAACCTAATTCACAATACCCTGGCGGATTGTTTCTGAACTAGGCCATCATTGCAAACCCAGATCCAATTTTTGCGTATGATAATGACATCGCATCTAACATTCATCAATTTCGATATAATACATTTGGTCTACTTGTGCAGTTTTGGATAGAGTGATATGGATGAAATTTAGCCAATTATGATTCTTGAAAAAAGTGGTCCTTCGAGATTGATTTTCATCTGCCAAAGTTTAAAGATATGTACCTAAACTCCATTCACAATTATAAAATCACAACTCTGGCCTTGGAAATTTGACACATTCCACTCTGTATCGAAGTTATGACGTTTTTCAAAATATTTTTATGTTCCAAGGCAACACTATGTTGCCCTTTCTACATTCTTAGCGTATTTCTCAGAATGTGAATTTATTCGGAAAATGAATGAATTGAAAAAGATGTGATGGACGAAAATATGAATTATATGAATTGATAGAAATGATTCCTTTCCTAGTTATTTGCATGAAACGTACAAGAGATCACTGTTGAAATATATTATTTTTCGCCATGGAAGAAAATTGCATTGCTTTCACATAATTTTCATATGCATGCTTGTGAAGATTTAATGTTTATTATCCTCTTGAACTGAAAGTTCAAGACTTGACGACATAAATTGTTGATCCGAAACAAGAATTCATCAAAAAAATCAACCCAAAGATATAAGATGAATATATGGGTAATTACAAGAATCAAGAATAATTTCAATTTTATTTTGTTGATAACCTTCTTAAAATCAATGTTGGGGTATAAAACTCGGCTGCGTTTGTTCAAACATCATCTAAAGAATACATTTTTCACCATCTCGACCTTTGAGAGGCGTTTCTTATAGGAGAATTAGGTCTAAATTCCTCCTCATTAGTGAGGTACCTAACTTTTGCAAATCTGCTCAGATATCGCCAAATTTCTTGGAAAACCTGAAAAATATCATCCTAATCGATCTCTCGAGGCTACATCCGATCCATCCACTGCGAATTGCGATATCTGTCCAAATAACAGCTATTTCAACAAAATTCCCGTGTAGGTACCCCTTTAACCTCGAAATGTAAACATCGTCCTGGTCTTGAAAATCGTCCTCACGCTCCAAACTGGTGCTAAAAACAATAAACATACGTTAATCTTGGATATTCGACGAAAAACTCACCTGCAAATATCGATTAAATACCAAAAATCTGCGAACAATTTGTGAACCTAACAAAATGTGGAATATCTTTGATACTTTTACTTTGATGGAAACAAAGAAACTGGCAACGTCGTTTTGTCATTAACGATATTTTCTGTGCACGCACTGACTTTTCATCATATGTTCTGTGCTTTTCATCAGGTGCACCAACTCCTGAAAACGAAACCATGACCTCCTATGTGATTAAATAAAAGTGAATGGAGTATACCTACTATATGAAAGCCTATAAATAAACTCATGAGTCACTCTCCCCAAGACTTCTCCACGTTTTAGTTCAAACTCATCAATAATTCCTTGTATCGATTTTTGCAATCATGACCTAAGGTGAACAGATAATGTAAGAAGACACCAGAGACTAGATAGAATGGGTTAAGGCAACTCCTCAAAGCGAGGAGGTGCTTCATCTTGTTGAAACCAAATTTTTGTGGAAACCGCTCATTTCGTCTGTAAAAAATGAGCCTATAATCAACTTTTGTAGATGCTGAGTATCTGCTTTATGAATTCCATTAGAATTCTCATTTGACCACTATACTATGGCGGTTACTGCACCACTCAAACAGCACACTACATAAGCTGCAAAATGATCTGTCTTCATTACAAATGTGCATCAGTGTTTAGCTCAATCCATCCATCATCAAAATTAGCCATACAAGAATATAGGTCCACAGTTGGACAGAGTTCCACAACCTTGATCAGAGAAAGAGATTTATACCTGTGTATTTCGGTAATCTACACTGCGCAAAAAAATTAACGCACATTCTGAAAATCTCAATTTTAATGAAAGTTAACTCTACATTGACTTTATAACTTATTTTTTATGTTCGGGAAGGTTTCGAACGAAACAAGACACATCAAATGGAAGAAAAATTCAGGATTTCACCGAATCTTATGTGAAAGAAGAGAAATGAACAATTTTCAAAATACTGAAACGCTGCTAAGTGATTTAATACTTGGTATTTCCACCCCTTGCGTTAATTACAGCTCGGCAACGACGGTTCATACTCAAAATGAGTGATCTTAAAATGTTCTGATCTAATCATTCCCAGATTTCTCCGAGTTGGATTCCTAAGTCATTAAGAGTAGCTGGATGATTTTCTGAACTTCTCAGCCTTCTATTGAGGTTGTCCCAAACCTGCTCAATCGGATTGAGATCTGGTCTTCTTGCTGGCCATTCCATTCGAGAGACTTCAACCTCTTCAAGGTACTCCTGAACGATGCGCGCACGATGGGGTCTGGCATTATCGTCCATAAAAATGAAATTTTCACCAATGTATGGGGCAAATGGCACTGCATGCTCTTCAAGAATGTTCCTTATATACTTATCAGCATTCATAGCTCCATTATCAACGACCACTAGGTCTGTGCGCACAGTAAAAGATATTCCACCCCATACCATAATCGATCCTCCCCCGAAACCAGTAGTATTCAGGAAATTGCACTGAGCATATCTTTCATGTGGACGTCTGTATACAAGGGAACGTCGATCACAGTGTTAGAGGCAGAATCTAGACTCATCTGTGAAGAGAACTCTTTCTCAATCGGCCTCTTCCCAATGGATATGCTCTCTCGCAAAATCCAAACGCGCCCTTCGATGGGCTGGGGTAAGAGCTGGGCCTCTTGCCGCGACACGAGACCTTGAATCACATTCTCTGAGGCGATTTCTTATTGTCTGAGTGCTAATTTGCACCTCATGAGTTTGCTCAAGCTGATTTTGAAGGAGGCGAGCGGTTGCAAACCGTTGTCTCAACGAAGAAACTCCCAAGTAACGTTCTTGAATGGCAGTTGTTACCCGTGGTCTACCCTGTCCTGATCTTCGGACATTCATACCTGTCTCCCAGAATCGCTACAACATTCTGGACACACTTGTATGGAAAACTCCAAACCTTTCTGCAATTCTTGTGTATGTCCACCCTTCTTCTCGCAACGCTACCGCTTGGGCACATTCCTCTTGGGTCAAATTGCGTGTTTCGCGTTGCATAGCGATCGAGTGTAGAAAATCAAACGAAAGAAAAACTATTGATCACTAGAATTGATCGAGAACAACTGATTTTAGAATGGAGGCAATACATTCAAAATCTGATATCATCTTTTTTTATTCCTGCTGGGAGAAAACATCTGTATTGAAGAAGAACGTTGAAAGTGGATAACATATGCATGCATAATTCTGATAAAAATAATTATCATTGAGAACACCTTC
Organism: Adalia decempunctata; assembly: GCA_951802165.1. Lineage (NCBI taxonomy): Eukaryota > Metazoa > Arthropoda > Insecta > Coleoptera > Coccinellidae > Adalia > Adalia decempunctata. The sequence goes on from OX637705.1 coordinate 2,142,408, forward strand.
AGTTGTAAAATGAATTTGAGATTTCCATAATGTGCGTTAATTTTTTTGCGCAGTGTTATATCAGAACCAGAACCCTCTCTTGGCTATTACTCAATATTGAAGATTCTTTCCCAAGCTAACGAAATCCATGGACACAAAAGACCCCTCACCATCAGAATTTGGTGAAAATTGCCTCCTACAATTCATAGAAGAATGCAGATCCCTCTATTGTCCATTGAAACCCAACAGATATTCTCTGGAACCTTATCCACTTATTCAATATCACCGCATAAAAGAGCCTTCTAATTGCCCCGATCTCGTCAAAACAGAAAGACCGAACAAAAGAACATCTCGTCTTCCACCCACCCAGACTATTCCTGTTCCCCATCCATCGATCATCCTCCCTTAAAGTAGGTCAAAGAAATAACGGATAGATAACGGGAGGCGTAAGAGCAATTTTGCGCCAAAATCAAAGCTGAATTATTGACTACTTTCGTCATAATGGAGCTGAGTGGTGCTATCTCTAGTGTTCTCCCTTTTGTATCGCAAAATGAGCCTTGCATAGGAGAGAGCTTGAAGCTTTAACGAGAACTCAACTCGTGTCATTTTATAACGCCATTAAAACACGTGGAGGAAAAGTTTATGATGCACTTTTAAGGGTACACAGGAAATGGGATTTTAATGTTTAAAACAGCATTCATAAATTAGGATTAGGTTGCTAGAGCTTTGAAAATTTATTTTTTACAGGTGCCTTTTTGATTCCCTTCGCCATAATGTTGATCTTCGAGGGAATACCTCTCTTCCTGATCGAGCTAGGAATCGGGCAGAAGATGAGGTTAGGTTCTCTTGGAGTGTGGAACACCATCCATCCTTGGCTGGGTGGCATAGGAATCTCGTCCTGCTTGGTGACCTTCTTCGTGGCTCTCTACTACAACGTCATCATCACGTGGTGTTTTTATTACTTCTTCAATAGTTTTCAAGTGAGTATAAAAGAAATAACAAACGTCTTTGAAGATGTACCCAATTTTGTCAATCATTAGGTAGCAAAGGTAAAAGAACCCTTATTGAAGACATAAAAGGGGAATCCATTCCTTTGAAATATCATTTCAGAGATGTCAGCATCCAAATCAAACGAATTCAATACCGGAAACGACATACCTACTCAGAAACATCCTTCCGGAGAAAGACGTTTCCATCGAAGCAGAAAATTAAAGTCTAACAAACGTTTTCCATCTCTGAGAGATATATTCAGTTTTCGTTATATGAAAACAACTTTTGAAGAGCCTTTTGGCTTGATCGAAAGAAGTAGGCTATTTAGGTCGAACGAAAGTGCATTTTGATGTCGACAATAAGGTCGAAGCCGAGCAAGGCATAACTTGTTGTTAACAAGATTATGCACTCTGAATTCAAGGCAGTTTGCTGGAAATCAAACTTTCTTTGGTTGAGGTTTCAATTCTCTTATAGATGCTTAGAAGTTATACGTACAAGGATATATTGAAAAATTCTTAGCCTACTATAGAACCAAACAAAATTTCAATGTCAAAATATTTTATTACTCAACATATTCTCCTTTTACTTGAATACATTTATTACAGCGAACCTGCAACGTCTCTAGATCTTTCAAGAAGAAATATTTCTTCTTGCTCTGCAAACCAGTCCTCCACAGCTTTTATTACCTCCTCGTTGGAAAATTTACAACCTTTTAAACTTTTTTTTAGTTGAGGAAAGAGTTGATAATCGGACGGAGCCAAATCTGGTGAATAAGGGGGGGTGTTTTAGTAATTCTAACCCTAGATCACGATTTTTTTGCTTGGCAACATGAGATTTGTGTACTGGGGCGTTGTCCTGTAAAAACAAATTACCTTTGAATAGCTTTCCGCGTCTTTTCTCTTTAATTTTTTCCTGTAGAGTGGTCAGTGATGTCGAATAGTAATCTCCAGTTATTGTTCTACCCTTATCCAAAAAATCAATCATGATTACTCCATGGAAATCCCAAAATACTGAAGCAAGATTTTTTCAGCAGATTTTTGGACACGAAACTTCTTAGGTCTTGGAGAACCAGAGTGTCGCCATTTCATCAATTGTTGCTTTGTTTCTGGATTGTAGAAATGTACCCAAGTCTCATCCATAGTAACAATTCGGTTTAAGAAGTCTACATCGTTTTCAAATCGAGCACAGATCGAACGCGATGCTTCTACCCTTGCACGCTTTTGGTCAACACTCAAACATTTGGGGATCCATTTTGCAGAAATTTTTCTCATGTCCAAATTGACGTGAACTATATGATGAACGCGTTCGTATGAAATCTTCACTGCTTCAGAATTTTCAAATATCCGTTTTAGCCCAATTCGACGGTCTGATAAAATCATGTCATGAACTGCATCGACATTTTCGGGTACTGACACAGAAACTGGCATTCCCGATCGGTCATCATCTTCAATGGAAAATTTACCTCTTTTGAAGGTTGCAGTCCAATTTTTCACGGTCGCATACGAAGGACATTGATGCCCAAGGGTATTAAGCATATCTTCGTAAATCTGCTTACCTCTTAACCCTTTTAAATACAGGAACTTGATGATGGCTCGATACTCCAATCTTTCGATTTTACAATTTCGGTGGACATCTTTTTTTTTATTTATTGCGTAACTCTGGTCTACTTTTTTGACGTCGAATTCCACACTGACACTTCTAATAAGTTCTTGTTCGTTGATATGGTATCGCAATATTTTGTTTATGATTGAAACTGGTCTAGGCTAACTAGATATCAATACATCCTCGTATATAAGTAGTTTTCAAAACCTCAAGGATCTACAACTGAAATAACAAGACAAAGAGTGATCTTACATGAGGAATTGTACTCTGTTTCATGAAAGCTTTGTCCTATCACGAAAATTGTCAGCTTCGAAAGATACCAATCATATTTTTTCGACAGATGCTCAATAAAAAATTTGGTACTCTCTTTCAGTATCCACTGCCTTGGCAAAACTGCCCAATAGTAAATGGCACAATAGTTGAAGAATGCGACCTGTCATCAGCAACAGCATACTTTTGGTACAGGACAACCCTGGATTCCTCAGATACCATCGAGGATGGAGGCTACCCCAGATGGTGGATTGTGTTGTGCCTTTTACTTTCTTGGGTCGTCGTGTTTTTCATTGTGATGAAAGGAATACAGAGCTCAGGAAAGGTGAGTCCTAAAAAACATTTGTTGATCGATTATCTTCAATTTTCTGACTTTTCTAGGTTGTATACTTCACTTCGATGTTTCCATACATCGTTTTAACCATATTCTTCATCCGAGGAATAACCCTGGAAGGCGCCAGTGCTGGCTTAGCCCACATGTACACCCCCAAGGTGAAACACGATAAAAAATCTTGAATTCGTTGTTTTAACTCCAAATTTTAAGGTGGAGAAGCTGCTTGATCCAAAGGTATGGCTAGATGCAGCCACTCAAGTGTTTTATTCCTTCGGGCTGGCCTTTGGTTCTCTCATAGCCTTCGGCTCCTACAATACCCCCAAAAATAACTGCGTGAGAGACGTTATACTGGTGTCAATATGCAATGCCATCACTGCTATCTACGCCAGTGTTGTGATATTCGCCATTCTTGGCTTCAAGGCTGTCAGTAATGTGAATAAATGTGTTTTAGAGTAAGTATGCTCATCTTGGGAGACGAAAATAAACTGCTCCACATGAGTTAGGGATATTGACTTGAATTGCAGAAAAATATAGTTAAAATAAGATTTTTGTGATGAAAATTGCAAATTAATTTTAGCCTGCAGGTCTGCAGCGCATACAGGGTGGTTAAGACAAATCGAGTAAAATAACGAAATTTTATTCCCAGAGAATTCAAGCATTTTAAGACTATCAATACAATGTATGGCCTCCACGGGCATCAATAACAGCTTGACTTCTTCTTTGCATACTACACACGAGGTTGTTGAACATTTCTTGAGGAATTTGGTTCCATAAACGGGGCAGAAGCTCTCTCAGATCATTTAGGGATTCTGGGGTAGATTGATGATTGTCTAATCTTCTTTGGAGCATATCCCATGCATGTTCTATGCAATTCAAATCTGGTGGGTGCGGAGGTATAGGTAAATGTGGAATACCAAGCTCCTTGCGCGCATTCTCAACTATGGCTGCACGGTGCGGTCTAGCGTTACCGTTTAGAAATTGAAAAGTTTCACCAATAGCAGCGTGAAAATTTGGCACAACATTGTCAATGACATGCTCCCTATAGTGTAAGGCGGTCATATTCCCAGGACAAATGTGTAGATCTGTGCGCCCGTTGAAACATATCCCGGCCTATACCATAACACTACCCCCTCGGAATGGATGGACTTCCTGGACATAGCGACGATTACGGGGTATGCGTGGGATTGTCCATACCCTTATTCTTCGAGAATCTGGATTCATCAGTGAAAAGGACACTACGCCATTGATCGTTCCAATTGATATGTTGCCTTGCCCATTCCAGTCTTTGACGCTTATGGTCAAGTGTTAATGGAACTCCTCTTAATGGGCGTCTAGAACCTAGATTCACCTCTCTCAAACGTCGTCTGATGGTTTCGATGGAAACTTGGACCCCATCTGCATTTTGAAGAGAATTCCGTAGCATTCTACACGTAGATGTAGGGTTTCTTCTCGCCGAAACGGTGATGAAACGATCCTGAGCAGGTGTTGTTTTTCGTCGCCCACCAAGCCTTGGTCTTTCCAACAAGGAACCTGTCTCTCTGAACCTATTCCAAAGTTGAGATATCACACTTTGGCTGACCTGGAGCCTTTCCGCTACAACAACCTGAGTCTGGCCACCCTGTAGCATTCCGATAGCCCTATTAGCCTCAGCGTTTGTTGATTTACGTCTTGGCATTTTCATAAAACTCGAAGCCGTTGATAAAGTGACTTCATTTCAAAATAAGAACATTCATGAAGCATATGCAAGAACCAAACTTCAGAAAAAAGGCTACCAGATTGACGAAATGTCTCATACTGATTTTTATTGGATCGATTCAAGTTGTTATTGAGTTTTAAATGATTTTACAGCGATTATCTTCCTTTAAAAACGATTGAGTACGATATCCCTGACTCTTGTGGAGCAGTTTATTTATTATAAGCTCACGCCTTGTCCTTAAGAGGTCTTTCAAAATATCCCTTGTTGAATGTCCAAAGATACTTAAGTATCATTTTTCAGCAATAAGATGATTTTACTCAAATCAGGATTTTACCCGAATGTGAGCGACATCTCGACAATAAACGAGGATCTTTACAACTCTGTGATGAATAGTATTACGAATAAGGCAGCTTACAAACTTCGAGAGTGTTCCCTCGCCAAAGAACTGGATGCTGTAAGTGAATTTCCTTTTTGTACCTTCACCTGTGTCTTAAACTAAGCTACTGAGATGTTACTTATTTTAGGCAGCAGAAGGTACAGGTCTGGCTTTCATAGTCTTCACCCAAGCCATTGTAGAACTTCCTGGGGGTCCCTTCTGGGCGGTGATCTTCTTCATGATGCTCCTGTCTTTGGGAATCGGCTCCCAGATTGGTATCTTGGAAGGGATGCTCTGCACAGTCTTCGATATAGAGATATTCAAGAGGATAAGGAAGGAATACATCACAGGTGAGAAATACTTTCTGGCAGGAGAAGAATATCATCAAAATTCTTTCAGCTTGCGTATGTGTCATTTGCTTCTGTGTCGGCTTGATCTTCACCACCGGAGCTGGAGAGTACTGGCTGAAGCTCTTCGATTCCTTCGCTGGCACCATCGGCTTGGTCGTGGTGGCCCTCATGGAGATGATTTCCGTGATTTTCATCTACGGCCACGAGAAATTCACGAAGGACATCCAGGACATGACAGGCATCAAACCGGGGCCTTATTGGCAGTTCTGCTGGCGTTTCCTAGCGCCTGCTATCATGGGGGTCATCTTGGTCTCTTCCATTATCTCCATGGTTTGCGACCCGCCCAAATATGACGCCTGGATTGCAGAATTGGTAAGCAGATATTTATCTTTCTAGGAGTGGAGAATCTTATTTTGATGTGGGACGTTTCCAGGGTAATACCAGTAAGACTCCCTATCCTGGCTGGGTTTTGGCTATAGCCATATCCATGGTCTTAGCGGGCGTCTTGCCGATACCTATAGTCTTCTTGCTGAGAAGGTACCAGTGCTTGAAGATGGACATCAACATTCACGAAGGGTCCATAAGGAGAATCGACACCACAGTTTCGACGAAAGAGATGATTACGGATGTTGACGTGAGTAGATCTCAATATTGAACACTTTTCAAACAGATTTCATCCAATAACATGTAAACCTTCATCAAACTGAGTTCTCCTGGTATTCTATTTCGTGTTGCATATATAATTTCTGAAAATTTCGAACAGGAACAGCTAACGAGTCCGGATGGTCCAGAAAATTGCGTTACAGCATCCAACACTCGCAAAAATAAGTTCACTATAGGTGATTTCGAAGTGTAATGTGAGTATTGATGGTTGCTGGAGCTCAAATGCATGGTCTTGATGCGTTAGATTGGATAGAATAGACGAAAGCATGGGTATATTGTGACATGGGATGTTTCGAAGTGCTTAAGGATTTCTTGGTTTCAACCTCAACCAGACATTAAAGCATGTCAAGAGAAGAATATCATAGTTGTATAAGAATCGAGTAATCATTTCTTTTGGACCTCATGTATTTCTTTGAGAGTTTGTTTAGAAGACTCAAGACCGGAAAGTTTTGAATCGAAAATGTTTACAAGGGTTTCTTCATAAATGATAGATAAATGTGCATGCTACCATTTGATTGAATTTGACATCATTGTTGTTGAACAGAATAATAAAAATGTAGGTTTCAGCATGACGTAAACTGAAAAGGATTTTCCAATAAGAGGTGTTATTTTGGATAGCAGTCATTGGAAACTAAGCCAACAATGAATTGGACGAAACGCACTTTAACATTGCATTGAAATTATTAAAATTCACTATAGAAATTGTAAAAATTTGGCAGAGACAGTTCGTAAAACTCGAACATTTTTGGGTCGTCCGGGTCGTCGTGAAGCACCTTGTTGAGCCACAATACAGAAATTGGTGGAAAAATTTGAGCTGTTGGGACAAGTAAGTGATGTGAAGAATAAAACCCGTGCACGTCGCTCAAGAACAGCTCAAAATATGGCTGCTGTAGCCGAAAGTGTTTAAGAAAACCCAGGTTGGTCCATTCCTCGTCGTTCTTTGGAATTAGGCATTCCTCAAACGTCTGGTTGTGGAAATGATACTGGATTTCACAAATCGTAATCACCGGTGATCGGAGATCAACAGCTTGGTTCTCTGATTGTTAAACTGTCGAATCGAGTTGATTCTATATCAAGCTCCGATCACCGATGATTACGCTTTCTGAAACCCACCGTTAAAGTTGTATCAACTTATCATTGCTATTTTTTCAAGCAGGAGATGAATTAGGCAAAATATACGAAATTTCAGTAACATTGTTATTCGCACGAAAAGAATTCTCTATATTTAAGCGGTATCTAATTATTGTTGAACATATAATTTTCCTTTGATCCAATCCAATGATTAATTACCTCTGATCACTGTAGAAACCATTTTAGTTCTGCCAATACAACTGAAAATTCGAGTTGAAATACTTTGTCTATCGTACTTTAATCTCACTTTACAGAATACAAATATGCTTAGACGTTTTCTTATTTTTCTGCTTGACTAAGACATTTTTGTTTTGGTCCAGAGCACGGAGTTGGAGGAAACTCAAATTACACACTATTTGTTCACATCGCCATCTAACGGGGAGAATATCAAATAAAGAACCTACTGTAGCGTAACTGTAACTGTAGCGACACCTAGTGGCCTTACTCAAAAGAAGGAAAAGCATTTTCTGTATAAGTAAATTTCTCATAGATTTTTTCAAAGTTTTATTGTATTTTATAATAACCAGTCCGTAGACGAATCCATATGTGAAGTTTCATAACAATCAGTCCATCCGATCTCGAGTTATAAATGGTGTAACCAACATCTTTCTTTTATATATATACTAGCTGGCCCGGCGGACTTTGTTCCGCCCTAATGATACTTACGGTGGATTTCACAAATCCACTCTGATTTTTGAACTGTCAAATGTTTCCATGGATATGAGCTATCACACAGAACAGATACACAAAAATAATATGTCAATCACTAATAATGGCAATTTTGGATTCAGTTATTTCCGCAAATATATATTTATTACCCAAACAGAAATTCAAAAACGTTTCAAAAATTATGAGGAAAGATGAGAACGGACAATTCACGATTGAAACTGATCGCCCAAATCCGATTTGCTTGAAATTTCGATAAAAATTCATTGTGATATTCAACCGCTTTTTGATCTGTTAATAGCCTTTCACTGTACTCTAAGCCCTATGTAAATTACACGGTAATTGATGTCATATGTTCTTTTTTCGACTATTTCAAACCACGACGACCGCAATGCTCGAAAAAAGAACAGATGACATCAATCGATGGCCGCGAAAACCTCAACAAATTCATCGTCATTTAATTGTGATGATGTCAAATATAGTACGTTCACGATTACGTTATTTGGAATAAATAAATCTATAAAAATAACTAATAATCATCAGTCATAATTTGTGAATAGCACCATCTGAAGTGGTAAGAACGAAACTTTTCTCATATCTCAACGAAATCTAATCATTTTAGACATCTGTACTCCTACGCTAAGACATTTTGCTTTTGTTCAACAGCGCAGAGTTGTAGACAACTCAAATTACACACTATTACAGACTATAGAGAAAATATAGTCACTGTTCACACTATTTGTTTACATCGCCATCTAACGCGGAGAATATCAAATGAAGTACCAATGAATAAGCGGTAGCGTAACTGTAACTGTAGCGACATCTAATGGCCTTACTCAAAAGGAGGAAAAGCATTCCCTGTATAAGTGAAATTTTCATCGATTTTTTCAAAGTTTTATTGTATTTTATAATAACCAGACCGTATACGAATCCATATATGAAGTTTCATAACAAACAGTCCATCCGATCTCGAGTTATAAATGGTGTAACCAACATCTTTCTTTTATATATACAGGGTGAGTCTTTGACTTGTACATATATTTTAACTATAGATTCTTGAGGCCAAAGGAAACCTTTTTTTCATTTTCCATTTTTCCGAATTCGGCTCTGTTAAAAAGATATAGCCATTTGAAAAAAAAAATTGTGCTGAGTCCGTGCCTGGATACATTCTCTGGAAACACTTCAAAGTTCATATTTTTCGATTGAAATTGAGGTGATTAGATGTTCTGGGTGATACAATTAGAAAATACTCAATCACTAACCTTATTCGAATAAGAATGTAACAAAAACGATATTTCCTAACAAAAACACTGTCCGATTATTTCTGCAATTGAAAAGCCATATTTCTCCCACCAAAATAAGTTCCTTCTTCGATTTTCCTGAAGATTAGTTTATAAACACTAATAATTGGTTAATATTTTCCTCGATATTTTGGAACGATCTCATGAAAATTGGTTTCTCACCAAACTATTCTAACTCCATCAACCTAAGTCAGATGATTCGAGGTCAATGACCTAACCTAACTCATCTTCTGTGATATGATATTCCACAGAACACGGCCATCTAAAGACTAAAGTCTTCAGAAGGCCGTGCACAGAACCTGTCTAAGCACAGAACTCTAGAGAAGACGATGCCAGATTGCCGATTTTCTCTTCAAACAATGCGAACTCAAGAAAGCAGTACGTCCCCTATCGTTAGCGGATGAACTATCACAATCGCTAACGGCTAAAGGCGTCTAGGCGTGCCAAACGAGTTCTGATTCTTGCCGATATAGGCGATATAGCGCTACGATATAGCCGGCACGCAAGGCAGACAGGCGGGACAGGCCGTTGTGTTGTGGTTGTTCTGTTTCTGTGTCTCGAACTGCAGGCCAGTCTATGATAATGAAAGACGCTTAAACGGGATAACCTTAATTATCTATCTAAATTTACTTGCAGATAATAAAGCAAACAGGTGATGATTGTGATGTGCAGAGCGTGAAGTGTCGATTGAAATCTCCAAGAGGATAATATTGTTGAGATAGATATTTTCCTGAAAGACCGGTGACAATAAATTTTCAATAGAAACTGTGCTTATAGACTGTGTAATTTCATTTCATGCTTCTCAGAATTCAATTATTACATCGAACGTTTTTCCATCATGTAGATTTTAGTCTTGACGAAGTTGATAAACATTGACAACGTTGTTAATTTGTTAAGATCAGAGAATACATAATATTCGATGATATTTAATTCAGGGTTGCATTCAGTTTTTTTATGAAATTCATGATTTTTTCCTCGAATTTGTTCGTATACAATTAGGAATAACTCGAAAACAACGCGTTTTATTGAAAAAATATAAGAATACTTTTATTTTCTAAAATGGTTGATTCTTTCGAAAATATGAACCGTTTATCTTTTTCGAGTGATTTTATAGTATTTTTGCATGAATTCATGAGACGAGTAGGCTGTAACTCTTATACTAGAAGGAATATGGAATAAGTTTCAATTGAGGAATATGAACCATGAATAGAGTAAACAATCAACCAAAATTCAGTTCATTCGGATTATCGGTTTCAAATATATGGAAAGAATAGTGTTAATTTCATGGATTTTTGACACCCTGTATCTTTCAAACGAAACCGAATTTTGAAAAATGGTATAGGAAAAAAGTGTTTCGTTTGATGAGAGGAATCTACTGTTAAAATATATGTACGAGTCAAAGACTCACCCTGTATAGATAGATAGATAGATTATTTATCTAAAAAATGGCAATTTTCTTTGATTGTCAAGATAACACCTCTTATTGGAAAACCCTTCAGAAAAGCGTAGATTTGATTTGGAACATTGCATGTTGACCTCAAAATCAATTGAAAATGGGAAGATGAAATACTCAATACCCAGCAAATACTCGCTATGGTTGGGCTTTTGTTTGTGATACTCTCTTGTAGAAATAAGTGGGAATGAACCTAAGAAAAACTATCAGAAATGTGAAATAGCCATCCATTCTGAAAGTCGAGATGCTGTCAAAACTGGATACATAATATGCCTTGCCCTTAAAGCCATCGCAAAGAATGCTTTGGACAAGAAAGTTTTTAAGTGAGGACATAAATTCTTTTTGGAACCATCCCAGATAGATCTAGGGTATTGGAGTTCACTGTAACCACTTTATAGTATATAACATTACTAGCAAGGTAAGAGGGTTTTTACTGGCGAATGGAGGATATAACTGACGAGCAGCAGGCGAGTCAGTTACCTCCTTGAGCCAGTAAAACCCGTTACCTTGCGTGTATTGTTTTATATTTTATTTGTTTCTCATTTGTAAAAAGGTTAGATACATTCCAAAACAATCTCAATAATTTGTCGCAAATGTCGTAAGCTATGGAAGCGTTGCCATGAACATGCCTGTTTATTTTTCTTTACATTTGTTTTGGCGAAAGTAAAAATGAATGTACCAAAAGAAATTATTGAGGCAGCCAGCAGTGTAGCTTCAAGTTTATTACCTGCAAAATCAGCTTCAAGGTACGAGCGAGAATACGACGACTTCAAAAAGTGGCAAAACAAAAATAGTGTGATTGGGGTACCTAACTGAAGATGTTTTGTTGGTCTACTTGAATCAACTATCAGCTAGATTCAGCCCTTTATGGGCAAAATGGTCTATGCTGAAAAGCTGCTTGGAAATTAAAGAAAATGCCCCTGTTCGCAGGTTTGTTTTCCTTAAAAAATTTCTTGAAAAATATAACTTTTAGTTGTGATTTGCAGATTTCAAAAGGTAATAGCGTTTCTGAAACGAAAAAATGAGCGTTATACCCCAAAAAAGGCCAAGGTATCAAGTAAAGAAGAGGCTGAACAATTTCTTTTACATGCTCCTGATGACCAGTGGTTGCTGGCGAAAATTGTAACAATACTTATTGGGGATTTTAGGATGTTGTCGATGTGATGAAATTCTCTCCTTAAACATGAATGATGTAGAAGATATGGGAAAATACGTTATTGTGACATTGCGGCAAACAAAAAATTTAACAAAAAGAAGATTCACCATAACCGATGATGGCTGCAGCTTCAAGCCATGCATGTTATACAGAAAATATGTAAATCTTCGGCCTCCTGGAACAGAAAGCCTAAGATTTTTTTTGACATACCGACATGGAAAGTGCATTTCCCTTAATGCTGGCCAGCACACTATTGGTGGTGTCCCAAAGCAAATAGCGAAATATTTAGGTTTAAAAGACCCACAGTTATACACCGGCCACTCTTTCCGCAGAACTGGAACCACTATGGTTGCGGATTCGGGTGGAGATATTTTAGCACTAAAGCGTGCAGGAGGGTGGAAAAGCACCGAAATTGCGATGATTTATGTCAATGATTCGGTCAACAAAAAAATCGAAATGTCTAGCAAATTATTTGGTAGTAAGGAGAGTACAAATGTTCTGCAGTCCTCGAGTTCAGCAGTTTCTGAGTCAACAGATGGTTCATCATCATCAGTATCAACTCTTTCATCATCAAAAATCTGTGCTACTGGAAATAACAATTGTACCATGATTTTCAACATATATGACGATAAAACAAAATTTTCTAATGTAATTACTACTAACTTGTCAAAATTTTGCGAGTTAACTGTCAGTTCTACAAGTTAGAGACTTGATAAAATAAACTTTCTTGATTAATCAGATTAATATTGTGTTTTTGGAAACTGACGTTTACAAATGAGAAACAAATTAAACAATTTACAATCTTGCTTAGGATTCGTGGAAGATCGGAAAAGCTCCCAAAGTTGTTGCTTTTATGAATGTTTCTTCTTGAGTTTGGAATCTAGTGGTATGAAAAATGTATAGAGACTTGACAGACCATCGCATGGAAGATTGGTCCCTTTTAGTGAGATTCTAAGATGTGTCTTTCCTTGATTTCGCATTAAACAAAGCTGACCTAAATAAGGCTGAATGCTTATCAGCTTATTCTGTTTCAGTGACCCTTAACAAGGCACATCCCTAATAGATGAAATTGATTTTTTTTCAGTACGAAAATGATGAGGATTCGCACAACGAACTGGGTATCTACGATGACGATTCTGACTTCGAGGATTATTTCGGCCCTCAGTTAAACAACCTTCAAGTTGGTAGCTCTTATTCGATAAGAATGAAAGTCTGAAAGCGGTACAGGGCCAACACCCTTTCCTGCCAATTACAACATCATCATCTTCACGCGAGGAGTACCCCAAGGGGACTTTCGAGGTCCGCCCGAATTCTCAAATTCGGAGTATTGGGACTTGTGAGCCCTGTACAACTGTCAGAATTTGTTATTTTGTTATTTAGGTCACTTGTTGCGAGATTGCTTTGTATCTTTTATGTATATAGTGTAAATAGACGATGATCTTCGATGGAAGTTACCTATAGGAAAATGATTCATATTAGTATGGTGCCAAAGAGTTGTGAGTCGCCTGTAACAATGTAGATATGTACATTGAATTGAGTTTCATTGCTGAGGATATCTTTTCAGTTGAAACGTCGACTGCAGCAATGAAGACGAAGTGATATTCGATATGAGGGTTAGTCTTTTTATAAAAATTCTTATTATTGATTTATGTATGTTTTTGCAACTTTGGCTCAATACTATAGCATGTTATGATCATTGGAGTTAAAGAGAAAGATAGCTTGTTTAGGTTTTGATGAGTTCCAGAAGTAACTGAATGAGGTGGTTATACTGGGTATTATCTATATAAAGAGATCTAGCTACAGAGTGAGGAATAAACATCTGTGTATACTCCATTCACAATTATAAAATCACAAATTGAGATATATTATTTTCGCCATGGAAGAAAATTGCATTGCTTTCACATAATTTTCATATGCATGCTTGTGAAGTTTTAATGTTAATTATCCTCTTGAACTGAAAGTTCAAGACTTGACGACATCAATTGTTGATTCTAATCAAGAATTCATTAAAAAAAATCAACCCAAAGATATAAGATGAATTGATGGGTAATTACAAGAATCAAGAATAATGTCAATTTATTTTGTTGATAACTTCCTTAAAATCAATGTTGGGATATAAATCTGGTCTGCGTTTGTTCAAACAACATCTAAAGAATACATTTTTCACCATCTCGACCTTTGAAATGCGTTTCTTATAGGAGAATTAGGTCAAAGTTCCACTTCATTAGTAAGGTACCTAACTTTTGCAAATCTGCTCAGATATCGCCAAATTTCTTGGAGAACCTGAAAAATATCATCCTAATCGACCTCTCGAGGCTCCATCCGATCCATCTACTGCGATATCTGTCCAAATAACAGCTTTTTCAACGAAATTCCCGTGTACCCCTTCAACCTCGAAATGTAAACATTCGTCCTGGTCTTGAAAATCGTCCTCACGCTCCAAACTGGTGCTAAAAACAATAAACATACGTTAATCTTGGATATTCGACGAAAATCTCACCTGCAAATATCGATTAAATACCAAAAATCTGCGAACAATTTGTAAACCTAACAAAATGTGGAATATCTTTGATACTTTCAATTTGATGTAAACAAAGAAACGGGCAACGTCGTTTTGTCATTAACGATATTTTCTGTGCGCGCACTGACTTTTCATCAAATGTTCTGTGCTCCTGAAAACGAAACCATGACCTCCTATGTGATTAAATAAAAGTGAATGGAGTATAGGAAAATGGGCATATTTCGAAATATTTTCGACATAAATATAAATGTGCAGCCAGGTGTAACGATTGATTCGTACATTGCTCATCCTGTTCTAAGCTCTCTGAAAAATCAAAGATTTTTGACGTAATAGTTGAAAGAGATAGCTGGTCTATCCTGTATACATAAGTTGAAAATTGAAACATAAAAGGAATTCGATTGATTTTCGATATATTTTTTTTTATTTGATGTGCTATTGATTATATAGGAATAGTTAAATTTGTGATGTTGTATATCAGATACATAATTTTTGAAGAGGTTTTTGAAAATATTCTAGGAATTCACACTGAATATCGATTTTAGATCTAAATTATTCTGAATTTTAATGTAATTTTTCTGTACCTATGTCAAAACAAATCTTCTATTCAATCGAAGTGCACTTTCATTACACAGCGTGTACCAAATTAAATTCACCAACTTTTATAATTAGTTACATAATTCTTCTTTCGAGACCCTTCTGATTTTTGTTTGAAAGTTTCTTTGAAATTCATTGTGATGCTGGTTGGAAAGAATGGCGAATTTTATTTGGGCCACCCTGTATTGTACACCATTATTCAATTCGACGTAAAATGAATAAGAAATGAGTTGTTCAAATTTGGAATCTGAAGTTACTGAAAACTGATGATTGTGCCTAGAAATTTGCTAAAAATTTACCGCAGTATTAATAAAAGTAAAAATGGAGCTACCTTATATGTTTTCTTCGAATTTTATAGCACTACATACTGTCCATTGTACATAAAAATGTGATATTAACTGTTTTCCAATAGCTACAATGTTCCTGAGTTCTTTTCAGAATTACTAAATTATGTGAAGTGACACCACTATAATGTACCTGTTTTTGAATTTACAGGGTTATACAAAAAATTATGAATTTCTTCAAAATCTGTTATCGAAATATTTCCATCAATTTTATTCTGGCTCTGACTATTAATCAGGTTTGAAAATACTGAATTTGATATTTTTGAACGAATAATCAAAATCAAGAATTTTATTCAATTTCACAGTTATTGTTGCTGAAATCTGATCCTTTTATGATTTCCATGAATTTTCCTGACATTGGAAAGCCTATTGTTTTTGATCGTTCCTTTTGAGCAATAAAAAAAGAAACATTCATTGTGGGAGTTAAACAAAGGTATTGCATGGGAAACAGAATTAATGAGATAGAGGTTTTTTAAATTAATTGATGACATATCTTGAGCAAATTCAGTATTTCTCAGCCACAAAAGTTCATAAGTCACCGAAAATCAAGTCTCCACCTCATTAGGCTTAAAAAATAAGTACGATATTTTATGCTCAAAAATTAGCATGTTCTAATTAATTATTGGTATTTATGGATGTTGATTTCGTTATATATCTAAGAGTTTTGGTAAATTTTAGATGTTTTTCAGATAAAAACTCACGAGTGAGATGCTTAGTGAGTTTTATAGATTATTATCGGTGTTGATTTTCAAAAAATTTAGGGAACATAGCTGCGTCATTTTAAATGTCCGACTGAGAATTGTACACTCGTAGGTATACTCAAGTGAGTGTGTCTATCTCTAGCCGTACCTACTCGCCGAGTGAGAGATGAGAGTTAGAAATACACCCGTAAGATATTTTTGAAATTATAATTTGCTTTTGAGATAAATTGTGATTATATATCTACAATTAATAAAGAATAGAAAAAAAATTCGGATTTTATTCTATTATTGCTTGTTTTCAATAAATCAATTGGTACTGTAACTGCATGAGGTGTAGCACCATCTTGTTGGAACCAAAACACTTCTGGGTCGATACCATTCAGGTTTTGAAACAAATACTAATTGATCATCGATCTGTTACGAGCACCATTCACTGTAACATTTGCTCCAGCATAGTTTTTGAAGAAATATGGACCGATGATGCCTCTAGCGTGTAAAGCACACCATACAGTGCATATTTCAGGATGCAATGGAACCTGCAGATCTTCTTGAAGATTGTTTTCACTCCATATACGAAAATTTTGCTTGTTTAACTAGTCGTTTTACCAGAAATGAGTTTCATCACTAAACACAATTTCTCGATAAAAAAGTGGATCAACTTCAAGCTGTTCTAGGGCCCAATCAGCAAACAAACGACGCTTATTATGGTCAAGTTCTTAAACTAGTTGGATCTTGTATGGGTGTAGACCAAGATCTTTATGCAAAATTTTCCATGTGGTGAATGCACAGAGACCAAATTGTTGTGAACGTCGACGAATAGACAAATCTGGATCTTTACTTACAGCCGCGATATTTTCGTCTGTAGGTACAGTTCTTTGTCTTGTTGTATGTTGTTGCATCAAGTAGAGAAAATGTTGTCAGAAATCTATCGATAGTTCGACGAATAAGCAGCTCTGATGGACGATTATGTAAACTATAAATTCCTCGAAGTGCTCTATAAGTTTGGCGAATTGGCGAATAGAACACTGACTTTGAAAATAAATTCAAACAATTTGTAAACGTTGTTGCGGCGTGAGTCTTTTCATGATAATTTGTCAATGATTACTGAACAGAAATGTCAAAACAACATGGCTTTCACCTTCTGTCAAATTACAGGTATCCTCATCGAAAACTCTATCATAGAGATCCTTGCAAATCGGGTAATTTTAAAGACGAAATGTCAAGGTTTGATCAATTCTCTTGAAGAAATGGGAAAATTATGGGAAATATAAATACCAAGCTATTTTGCATTGACCTTTTCTCTTTAGATTCGTATATTCACATCACGGCCAGGATATCTGTGGAAAAAGTTTCATCGAGTTTAAAATTGTTCCTTTTGACGAATTTTTTCGCCATTTTCGCGAAGTAAAAAAAAATACTTCTACATAATCTAGAGAATCGAAATTTCACCCACGAATGAATCAATTATTACTTTTTCTGACTGTATGAAAATTTCCTCACTGTATTGCAGCTCCCTGCGATTTTAAGATTCTTCTGGACCCACTTTTTCGACTATTCCCTCGGATCGGTCCATACCTTTGCTCGTTCATTCTTAGTTTGGGTATAATAAATAAACTGCTCCGTAGGAGTTAGGGATATTGACTTAAATTGCAATAAAATATAGTTAAAATAAGATTTTTGTGATGAAAATTCATATCAATATGATTTCAAGTTGCAAATTAATTTAAGCCTGTAGGTCTGCAGCGTATATACAGGGTGGTTAAGAAAAATCGAGTAAAATAACGAAATTTTATTCCCAGAGAATTCGAGCATATTAAGACTATGTATGGTCTCCACGGGCATCAATAACAGCTTGACATCTTCTTTGCATACTACACAATAGGTTGTTGAACATTTCTTGAGGAATTTGGTTCCATAAACGGGGCAGAAGCTCTGTCAGATCATTTAAGGATTCTGGGGTAGGTTGAAGATTATCTAATCTTCTTTGGAGCATATCCTATGCATGTTCTATGCAATTCAAATCAGGTGAGTGCGGAGGTATTGGTAAATGTGGAATACCAAGCTACTCGCGCGCATTCTCAACTATGGCTGCAGGGTGCGGTCTAACGTTATCGTCTAGAAATTGAAAAGTTTCACCAATAGCAGCGTGAAAATTTGGCACAACATTGTCAATGACATGCTCCCTATAGTGTAAGGCATATCCCCAGGACAAATGAGTAGATCTGTGCGCCCGTTGAAACATATCCCGGCCCATACCATAACGCTACCCCCTCGGAATGGATGGACTTCTTGGACATAGCGACGATTACGGGGTATGCGTGTGATTGTCCATACCCTTATTCTTCGAGAATCTGAAAATCGTCCATATCTGGATTCATCAGTGAAAAGTACAATACGCCATTGATCGTTCCAATTGATATGTTGCCTTGCCCATTCTAGTCTTTGACGCTTATAGTCACGTGTTGATGGAACTCCTCTTAATGGACGTCTAGAACCTAGATTCACCTCTCTCAAACGTCGTCTGATGGTTTCGATGGAAACTTGGACCCCTTGCATTTTGAAGAATATTCTGTAGCATTCTACACGAAGAGGTATGGTTTCTTCTCGCCGAAACGGTGATGAAACGATCCTGAGCAGGTGTTGTTTTTTGTCGCCCACCAAGCCTTGGTCTTTCCAACACGGAACCTGTCTCCCTGAACCTATTCCAAAGTCGAGATATCACACTTTGGGTGACTTGGAGGCTTTCCGCTACAACAACCTGAGTTAGGCCACCCTGTAGCATTCCGATAGCCCCATTAGCCTCAGCGTTTGTTAATTTACGTCTTGGCATTTTCAGAAAACTCGTTTCAAATCGAAGCCGTTGATAAACTGACTTCATTTCAAAATAAGAACATTCATGAAGCATATGCAAAGAACCAAACTTCAGAAAAAAGGCGACCAGATTGACGAAATGTCTCATACTGATTCTTATTGGATCGAATCAAGTTGTAATTGAGGTTTGAATGATTTTACAGCGATTTTCTCGAAGATTACATAGTTTCAAAAACGATTGAATACGATATCCCTAACTCTCGTGGAGCAGTATTAATATTAACATATGTAATGTGTCTCAATCTTCTTTCCCTTCCAAATAAACTGCCAGTTTCCAAATTTCATCAAAACAACACTCCCAACCAACAATTCCGAAGAGATACGACTAAGAACCACCCTCGCAAGATCTTATCTTTCCGGAGCAATGAGAAATCTCCAAGATTCTCATCGTCCATCTCATCATTCCCCCATTCGGGTAAGACAACGGGAGAAACACGCTTCAAAACAAAATTTCCCAGGCGCTGGCGTCGGAAAAGCGTCGGAACTGAGAGCTCAGTCAACCTCTATCGGAGCTCCAGCTTTGTCACCGGGAAAATCCCAAAACAATCAACAATTGGCATCGGTGGTCGCGGAAAATCGCTCGGAAAAACTGGTCACGACGTTATTGGGAAACTGTTTGTTCATTCGGTACCGGCAGCTGGGAGTTATGTGTTGATTCTCTTCACATTTTCCAGTTACTTGTGAGTATTGCGAACGCTTTTGTTGTGTTGGAAAATGAAAGTTATGGGTTTCCACATCGATCTTTCTTTCCTCACCCTGCATTACCATAAAACATCAATTCGCTAATATGCGGAGTTGGAATAGACAAAAGGCCAGGTCATGAAGGTCAATGATTCGTCGAACAGACAAAAAATACACTTCTTCTAAAAAGTAAAAAATGGCTTTTGAAAATTGCTTTTGCTTTTGATATTTTAAATGTTTTTTGTTCGTTTTGTTATTCGATCTTTGCTTCTTCATGTGCCATACAGAAATAGAGAATAATTACCTTTTTCAAATTCAAATACTTATACTCCATTCACTTTTATAATGTATCCCGGTTGGGCTAGATTTAGGTTTATCAAGTTTTTTCACTTAAAACTGACGCAGGTTGATGCTCTTTAAATGTCAAAAGATTCTCAGAGACGTTGCCAATGCTAATTTCTATTTACTCTTTTTTAACTTTGTAAACGGGGTTAGTTCTTTTGAGGTTTAACTGTGACACAGGTCGTAGTACCTACTAAGGACTGAACGAGAATGAATTCGCTATCACGAAAACGCCTATATCTCTTGAACCAATTGAGAAAAAAATCAAAATTTGATCATAGTTAGCTTTGTTATGAACGTCAGAAACATGTGGAACATTTACTTCATAGATATTCAAATTCTCTGTCGCAAAATGTCAAGCGAAGTGAAAACACGAGAATTTATAGTGAAACTTTTTCAAAATAATCAAAAATGGAGCTTCAAAAAAGGCTCGCGTTCGTCCGGAAACGGTATCAAAAGTTGTTGAGCGCTACAACGAAGATCTTACAATTAACCGCAAGGAAGGAACCAGGAGGAAAAGGGAGTTTCTTAGCCCAATAAAAGTGAAGAAAGCCATCAGCCTTTTTCAGAAGAATCCTAACCTTTCAGGACGGAAGGTGGTCCGAATAGTGGGTTGTTCGCAGTCAACCGTTCAGAAAATCAAGTCGAGTTGTGGGCTTGGAACATACAAAGTGCAGGAAGTGCCAGACAGAAACGTTGTGAAGAATCAAGAAGCGAAATCAAGAGCAAAGAAATTAAAAAAAGATTTCTTGAAAAATGTTTCCTGTTGCCTGATGGACGACCTATGTTTTGGCTGATTTCTCGCAACTTCTTGTTCAGGAATTTTATACTGTTTCCAGTATTAACAAAGAAAAAAGTTTCTTCAACATTCGCCAGGTCTTTGGAATTATTGAATTCACATAATATTTTCTCAAATTCATTATTTTCCGAACATAAATAAACAATTACTACTTCTTTTTTGTAGAAAGAACAACGTTGCGTAGTTAGCTGACAGGAAAATTACTATAACCTAACATTTTCAAAATATACACGGTGAAATGTGTTAGAATATCATGGCCAATCGTGATACTTAATAAAAGTGAATGGAGTTCATTCAACCTTTTTTTTACTCAGATACAGTGTGGAGAAAATAATTTCAACGAGTTCGAGAAAACTGTAGGCGAAGTTAACTGCTTGTATCGAGAACAATGGTAGCTTAATTTGAACATTTACCTCAATTTGCTTTCTGTTCGAATTTTCCACATTTTTCCATGAAAATTTCTTTTATTTCCAAGCAATTCTATTTGAACGCTTGTTGCACTTATACGAGGGCTATATCACGGCGTCACGATGTCTACTTACTGATCAAGAATCCATGGTCACATTCAATTCTGTCCGTCCGTCTATTAACGCAATAACTCTCGAACGGATAAACCTAGAGACTTGAGATTTTCAGGGTAGGTTTGAATCTCGAATGTCGTAGTTAAGCTCGTTAACGGCTCAAATTTGATCAAGGATTCCTTGAATAGGACCTTTCAAAATTTTGTTTTCTTGATCATTTCGAAACTACTGATTTGATCGAGATGAAATTCTGCATTTAGTCAGAGAATGACAAGCTACGTGATGCAATTTTTTTCCAAGATGAAAATCATAATGCAGAAAAGAACAATACGAAATAATGTATGAAAATTGAGATCCTCTGAAAAATAAAGGTCGTTTTATGAATTCCAGTAAATCCCATTGGCGTGCTAGATTGTACCATCCCATAAATGGCTATTATTGTTTCGTAGATATAATTGTGTTTACTCTGTGAACTTGGGCAAATTAGAAGTGTTTACCGTTGTTCCTATGACGACATTATTTGTTTGAATGCAGCGTTGTTAAGTCGCTTTGAACTCGTCGTTGTCAAGTTGCAAACTTATTGCTGTTGATGGATTATCGATTTCTACAAGTATTTTCATAACTTGCATTGTTCAATGTTGTGAATTTACACCAAGATCTCTAGAATTTGCTCAAATAATGCCATTTCATTATCATTCAATGACAAATATCCACCCGATCAGATGACAGATAATAGTATATTGTTCAATGAGCGGTAATGTAAGTCATAACACACGCAGATGAATTTTGCAGCCCGAGCCGTCAGGCGAGGGGTGTAATTTATCAAGTATGTTATGACCATTACTGTGAATTGAACACTTTACTATATCTTCGACTTTTTCAGTAAAATTCGAATTAATCTGCATTTTCAAAATTGACAACGGTTGCCAAAAGCGATTTCTGTGGTCGAAAGTCGAATCGATATCGAGTCCCGTAGAAAACGTCAAAAATTCACGTTTTCCAAATGCAATTTTTGGATATTCAGACCTAAGAAAATGAAGAAATGGATGGCGAGAACCTTACCTTGATGTCTGAAATAGAGTTCCCCATTGACCCGACTTTTTTATTCATTTCGTAAGCTACATTTTTCCTATTTGTATTAGAGTGAGTTATAGACGTGCTATTGATAGCCCGAGATGTGAGTGTGGGCATGAAGAGCAAACTATTGACCATTTGGTCAATAATTGTCCAATATATAAATTTCCAGATGGTTTCAACTCTATTCATTCAGTATCTGATTCATTTTTGAGATGGGTTGGTACCTTCAAAACAATTTGAATATATATTAGTGGATTTTGCTTTTCCTTTTTTCTCCCTTTGGTTTTTGTTTCAGATTATTTAAAAATGCTTTGTCAACCCCTTTGAAGAAATGAAGAAGCATTTACATTCGAAGAAGATGCCCTCCAACATGAATATTTGTACACAAATCCAATATCCCTACACTTATACGGGGAGACAGAGTTTTTGCTGAGGTTTTTATCTGTGCTCTTGCATCATACGCAGAACTGTATGGTGCCCCGTTTCACATTCCTCTGCTAATACTGAGATTAGGAGCGGGGAATGGATCAATATGTTTGTTTGAATGATCTGTTCCTTGTTGCCTTTTCGAGACACATGCCATATTTGGAATCAAATCTGTACAGCTCCATTTCATAAGAATATATATATATATTATTACCTCACACTATTTGTTTATAGAGACTATCACAGATCAAAATCAGTTGAATAATGGATATAAACTTCGCAAAAAAATTAACGCACGTTCTGAAAATCTCAATTTTAATGAAAGTTAACTCTACATTGACTTTATAACTTATTTTTTATGTTCTCTCGGGAAGGTTTTGAACGAAACACGACACATTAAATGGAAGAAAAACTCAGGATTTCACCGCATCTTATGTGAAAGAAGAGAAATGAACAATTTTCAAAATACTGAAATGCTGATAAGTGATTTAATACTTGGTATTTCCACCCCTTGCGTTAATTACAGCTCGGCAACGACGGTTCATACTCAAAATGAGTGATCTTAAAATGTTCTGATCTAATCCTTCCAAGATTTCTCCGAGTTGGATTCCTAAGTCATTAAGAGTAGCTGGATGATTTTCTGAACTTCTCAGCCTTCTATTGAGGTTGTCCCAAACCTGCTCAGTCGGATTGAGATCTGGACTTCTTGCTGGCCATTCCATTCGAGAGACTTCAACCTCTTCAAGGTAGGTACACCTGAACGATGCGGGCACGATCGGGTCTGGCATTATCGTCCATGAAAATGAAATTTTCACCAATGTATGGGGCAAATGGCACTACATGCTCTACATGTTCCTTATATACTTATCAGCATTCATAGCTCCATTATCAACGACCACTAGGTCTAAGCGAGCAGTCAAAGATATTCCACCCCATACCATAATCGATCCTCCCCCGAAACCAGTAGTATTCAGGAAATTGCACTGAGCATATCTTTCATGTGGACGCCTGTATACAAGGGAACGTCGTTCACAATGGTAGAGGCAGAATCTAGACTCATCTGTGAAGAGAACTCTTTCCCAATCGGCCTCTTCCCAATGGATATGCTCTCTCGCAAAATCCAAACGCGCCCTTCGATGGGCTGGGGTAAGAGCTGGGCCTCTTGCCGCGACACGAGGCCTTAAATCATATTCTCTGAGACGATTTCTTATTGTCTGAGTGCTAATTTGCACCTCATGAGTTTGCTCAAGCTGATTTTGAAGGAGGCGAGCGGTTGCAAACCGTTGTCTCAACGAAGAAACTATCAAGTATCGTTCTTGAATGGCAGTTGTTACCCGTGGTCTACCCTGTCCTGGTCTTCGGACATTCATACCTTTCTCCCTGAATCGCTGCAACATTCTGGACACACTTGGATGGGAAACTCCAAACCTTTCTGCAATTCTTGTGTATGTCCACCCTTCTTCTCGCAAAACTACCGCTTGGGCACATTCCTCTTGGGTCAAATTGCGTGTTTCGCGTTGCATAGCGATCGAGTGTAGAAAATCAAACGAAAGAAAAACTATTGATCACTAGAATTGATCGAGAACAACTGATTTTAGAATGGAGCCAATACATTCAAATTCTGATAATATCAGCTTTTTTTATTCCTGCTGGGAGAAAACATCTGTATTGAAGAAAAACGTTGAAAGTGGATAACACATGCATGCATAATTCTGATAAAAATAATTATCATTGAGAACACCTTCAGTTGTAGAATCAATTTGAGATTTCCATAATATGCGTTAATTTTTTTGCGCAGTGTATTATTCTATGGGAGTAGATAATGAAATTTCCATTGAAAGATCGCGAAACCAATGAGCCAATTATGCCCAAAGTTTCTAATGGAACCACAAATATAGGTACTCTGGAAATTGCAAAACGGGATCTCTTCTCTCAAAACTAAACTAATGACGCTGTCGTACTCAAAAAGAAGCTCAAGAAAAGTCCATTCTTGATTACACGAGAGTCCAATCCAATTTCGATCACCCTTTAAAAGCAATTGAACCAAATTCCGGCAAGGGATTCCTCAAAACAAAGTCACTTCTCTCCATTGTGAACCTTGCTATACTTGAACTCTAATTAGAGGCCCCTTTCACACGTTGATTGGCCTGATGATGTCAGCCGCTAGTTGCTCTATCCCGGTACAGAAGCAGCGTGAGTGCTCTTTAATGCATCTGCCATTTCTTTCCGGGTTTTCACGTTTTTCACGTTTCCGGGAGGCGTTTCAAGGCCCCATGCAATTTCGCGAAGGGATACCGTGGATCTGCAAGTGGCATTTCGATATTTATAGACTCTGTGGTTCGACACCTCGTTGCATCGTTGGGAATTACGGTATGAAGATAAAGAAGGTGTCGACATAGAGATACAGTGTGGAATGTGGATATTATTTTTCCTTTGGTTCCCTGGGATTTGTATAGTTCTGACGCAGGATAATGGATATGGCGAGAACAAAATGTTTTCTGACTCATTGCACCTTAACGACAGTCTATAGAGATGTCATTATGATTACTGTTCTTCGGGTGATTTTTTAGCCATTTTCTTTTCGGCAACAATGATTTTGACAGCTCACACACGTTTCGTGTTGTGTGCCACTGTCAAACATCTTCACTTTGGTCTATTATTTATCCAAGAATGGTCTCACAAACGAAAAAAAGAAAACCCGAAATTTTAAAGTACATACGAGGATATATTGAAAAATTCTTAGCCTACTATAGAACCAAACAAAATTTCAATGTCAAAATATTTTATTACTCGACATATTCTCCTCTTAATTGAATACATTCATTACAGCGAACCTGCAACGTCTCTAGACCTTTCAAAAAAATGTTTATTCTTGATCTGCAAACCAGTCCTCCACAGCTTTTATTACCTCCTCGTTGGAAGAAAATTTACGACCTTTTAAACTTTTTTTCAGTTGAGGAAAGAGATGAAAGTCGGACGGAGCAAAATCTGGTAAATAAGAGGGGTGTTCTAGTAATTCTAACCCTAAATCACGAATTTTTTGCATGCAACATGAGATTTGTGTACTGGGGCGTTGTCTTGTAAAAACAAATTCCCTTTCGATAGCTTTCCGCGTCTTTTCTCTTTGATTTTTTTCCGTAGAGTGGTCAGTAATGTCAAATAATAATCTGCAGTTATTGTTCTACACTTATCCAAAAAACCAATCATGATTACTCCATGGCAATCCCAAAAAACTGAAGCAAGAACTTTTCCAGCAGATTTTTGGACACGAATCTTCTTAGGTCTTGGAGAACCAGAGTGTCGCCATTCCATCGGTTGTTGCTTTGTTTCTGGATCGTAGAAATGTATCCAAGGCTAATCCATAGTAACAATTCGGTTTGAGAATCTACATCGTTTACAAATCGAGCACAGATCGAACGCGATGTTTCTACCCTTGCACGCTTTTGGTCAACATTCGAACATTGGGGGGGGGAGGGATTCATTTTGCAGAAATTTTTCTCATGTCCAAATTGACGTGACCTATATGATGAACGCGTTCGTATGAAATCTTCAGTGCTTTAGATATCCGTTTTAGCCCAATTCGACGGTCTGATAAAATCATGTCATGAACTGCATCGATATTTTCGGGGACTGACACAAAAACTGGCCCTCCCGATCGGTCATCATCTTCGATGGAAAACTTACCTCTTTTGAAGCTTGCAGTCCAATTTTTCACGATCACATACGAAGGACATTGATCACTAAGGGTATTAAACATATCTTTGTAAATCTCCTTACCTCTTAACCCTTTCAAATACAGGTACTTGATGATGGCTCGATACTCCAATTTTTCGATTTTTACTCTTTTGACGTCGAACTCTACACTGACACTTCTAATAAGTTATTGTTCGTTGATATGGTATCGCAATATTTTGTTTATGCATGGAACTGGTCTAAGCTAACTAGATATCAATGCATCCTCGTATCTTGTAATTTTGTTTGTTTGAACGGTCATAACTTTCATATTTTTAGGCCGATTTAGATTTGATTTGTGTTGGATCTATAAATGAGTTTGTGCGTTTTTTTGTCGAAAATTAGTACTTAATCCTTAGGAAAAATGCTTGGCTTTACGGCGGTTTGGTGTAGGACTTTCTTTCAGTTGATACGGCACCCAATTTCCTATCTTTCGGATCATTCCCATGGCTTCTAAATGATGACACATGGCTGGTTGAGTAACATCAAAGACAAATTTAGTCAGTGAACTCCTTTGTTAGAGTTAATTTCTTGGTAAAGATCAATTATTAATGTCTGAAAGTGTGGTAAAATGGAAAATAACGTAATCTAGTCAAAAGGACAGATCTACAGCTTCTGTTATTCATCTGTTTTTGCCAGGAATGGTGCTCCTTTTAATCTACTTCGCACAGCTCGTCCTGTCCCACCCGGTATGTCTCAACTTAAAAACGAAAGTGAATTCTTTCAGCACCTCGACAGAACTTGTCATCGATCTGAATATTTAATCGCATCAATTAACATAATATCGTAACTATGGATTTAATATTTTGAGGTTGTTGAACCTCCTTTACCGGTCACTGAGGAGGTAAACCCATATAGTTATGACCAGCGTCGCCGAAAACGACAGGTACAGGGTGAAGCTGCCAGTGATACGAACCTAATACAGTGTGACAAGAAAAACCTCGGACAAACTCTTTTTCATTTAACTTTATTAAACAGAAGAAATTGAACGAAACGACAACAAATAATAATAGCTTGAACATTTGTTAAGAATATATTTAAGCCGTTTCGAAGTGGCTTCCTTTGGCGGCGATACACAGCTTCAGACGCTTTTTGAAATTTTCGGCAATGGGTCGCAGCTCCTCGGGAGTTAATCGGTTCCATTCCCGGCGCAGAGATTGCTTCAGCGACTCCAAATTTTTGTGTTTTTTAGCACAAGCCGTGTGCTCCAAAATCGACAACACGCTGTAGTCCATTGGGTTGGGATCCGGTGAGTAGGGCGGCCATTCTGCAGATGAGATGAAACAAGGAAAATGGATCTTACACCATTCTTGCGTCATTTTCGCTCTGTGAGCCGGAGCGGAGTCCTGCTGAAAGGTCCAATGCGTATCGACGAAGTACTGCTTGGCCCACGAAAGTACTACGGCCTCGAGGATGTCGCAGCGGTAGACTTCTGATTGATTTTGACCCCTTGATCCACGAAAACTAAGGGAGTTTTACCACTGCCGCAAATTCCATGACGGATTGCAGATTTTGACGGTGTTCGACGATGGCCGATGTACCGGGAGCCTCTCCGAACCAGACTGTCGTTTTGGTGGTTGAGGGATTGTTCTACGGTGAAAAGCTTCTCGACTGTGAAGAGAATTTGCTCCCATTGCTGACCGGCGGCGAGACGAAGGAGTTGGCGGCACCTTTGGAGTCGTACGCGCTTGTTTTCCTCCGTGAGGAGTTGAACTTTTTGGAGCTTGTATGGCTTGAGGTTGAGCTCCTTTTTGGCAATTTGACGGACT
The DNA here is from genome assembly GCA_951802165.1 of Adalia decempunctata. NCBI lineage: Eukaryota > Metazoa > Arthropoda > Insecta > Coleoptera > Coccinellidae > Adalia > Adalia decempunctata. The sequence continues at coordinate 2,170,753 of OX637705.1, forward strand.
GATTCGCGGTTGATACTGGTCTCACAGGCTATTTTCCTCATGGAAACCCTCGGATTTCGATTGACTCGCTTCTTGACGATGTTGCGAATGCTAGGTGTATTGACAGTACGTTTTCTACCACTTCCTGGACGACGACCATCATGGCCAAGCTCCTTGAAACGACGAATTGCATCGGACACGGTTTGTCGAGGCACATTTCGCATAGACGCCTACCTTGACGAAACAGCTCCAAAATCGCACTACGTTTGTTTGGCATTCTAAAACTCTGTGAAATGAAATTATATCAAACTAAAATTCACATATTAGTACAAAAAAGTGTAGAGAAACCAAGAGAATAAAAATTATTTGACTGCGCTGAAATACTTTTGTTCCAGACCACAGCAAAATTTGTCCGAAGTTTTTCTTGTCACCTTGTATTTTTGGGGGTGGCGAAATTCAAATCCGCCCCAGGCGCTCATGACCTCAGCCGCGGTGACGTCAGGGGATTCCATCCCCAAACTGAAATCAATTTTTCACGAGCAGGTTCATGCCATGCGCCAGTCCGTTGATCAAAGCTGGGACTCACCTTCCGTCTAAATAATTTTCCTCTTCATTTATCCCATCCCTCCGGCGTTCTTTCTTTTCGAGATTTCGTTCGTGACTTCACCTCATTACCTTCAATAATAAGTGAATATTGGACAATGAACCTGGAAAAACAATCAACCCCTCCGGAAACTGCAAAGGGTTTATGGATCCTGCAAACAATCCTGACTCACTGGCGTATTTTCGAAGGAGAGTCTTGGAAAATAATTAGATTTAATTCAGATACGATAAGAAAGGATTTCTAAAAATTTATTGTGAATCATTTCATTGAAATTAAAAAATAAAACGAAATCAAACACTAAGTATACCATCTCATGAACCTGTTGATTAATTTGAAGATGCACTAACTGACAAAGAAACGGCAACACCCAGAAGGAACTGTATAAATTTTAATCTTATACAGGGTCTTTCACGAGGAACCTCACCCATATTTATACGGGAAACTACTGAACGTATTTTCATGAAATTCAGCACTTATAAGTATTTCACGATTCTGATGAAATCTAAAATATTTTCAAGGCATGAGCACCTCCGGTTTTTCCGCAAATTACGTCAACTTCCGTTTTTCAAATTAGAACACCATTTTTTTATGGCAGATATTGAATCTACGTTAAAAAATAATGTGAGTGTATGCATCACACCCTCGCCCTAAAGTGGATATTTTCTGAGTTATTCACAAAAAACTGTTTTTCGTCTTGAATTTTCAGCTATTTCTTTTCCCTTCACGCCAAAAAGATGAAATTTTCAGGAACTGTTACTTAAACCATGTTTTAGATTTTACTACCCTAATATGCAAGAGAAAAAAGTTACAGGTTGTTCCTAAATAGATGGCGAATTTGGATTCGAATTTGTATCGGAAACCTCTTTATTTCAACTAATCGGCCATCGGTTTTCTCTCCAGTGATAAATAAATAATTCCTTATGAACCATATGCAAAAACTTACCATGTTTTACATTCTTTTTTTTTAATGATAGATATCATTAATTACATCTACTGAATAAAGAGGAATTTGGCGCAGATGTAATTAATGGTAACTATCATTAAAAAAAAGAATGTAAAACATGGTAAGTTTTTGCATATGGTTCATAAGGAATTATTTATTTATCACTGGAGAGAAAACCGATGGCCGATTAGTTGAAATAAAGAGGTTTCCGATACAAATTCGAATCCAAATTCGCCATCTATTTAGGAACAACCTGTAACTTTTTTTGAAAATTCAAGACGAAAAACAGTTTTTTGTGAATAACTCAGAAAATATCCACTTTAGGGCAAGGGTGTGATGCATACACTCACATTATTTTTTAACGTAGATTCAATATCTGCCATAAAAAAATGGGGTTCTAATTTGAAAAAATTGATTTTACACGATTTTGTCATCCCTAACTTTGAAAGCGATTTTTTCACCCCCTGTATCATGAATCGCGATTTCGATTTTTAAAGTGGATACATCAATCTTACATCTTGAAAAATCCCAAAAATGAAAATTTTCCATCCAAAAACCTCGAAGTTATTCTTGTTTCAGCGGAGCTCTATTTCCGATTTTTTTTTCGAATTTTCCCGCTCAGAGAGAATTTTCCAACCAAAACTGAAAAATGTTACATCAAAATAACTTGAAATTTTCTAAGGAATCTATTTCTGCAATAAAAAAATGGTGTTCGAATTTGAAAAACCGAAGTTGACGTCATTTCCGGAAAAACCGGAGGTGCTCATGCCTTGAAAATATTTTAGATTTCATCAGAATCGTGAAATACTTATAAGTGCTGAATTTCATGAAAATACGTTCAGTAGTTTCCCGTATAAATATGGGTGAGGTTCCTCGTGAAAGACCCTGTATATGAATTGTGAACCCTTCATCTTTTTCTCCGAAATTTAATTATTTACTCCTTGCTTTACTATCTATGTTTTACAGAAAAAAATTCGAATTTAAACAGTTCCTTTTGGATGTTGCAGTTTCTTTGTCAGTTAGTTTAGTTTAGAACGAGCTTACAGTCTGTTTTTCGTCTTTAATAAGATCAAAAGGTGCAAGTTTGAATGGACTCATTCGGTAAACAAGAAGAAAAACCTGAGTTCACCGTTCAAAACTCTGTGGTCTTCAATTCTCAACAACGGAGCATAGTCAAAATCAGCACAACTTCAGTTGAAATATACAGATATATACTGCTCCACAAGAGTTAGGGATATCGTATTCAATCGTTTTTAAAAGTATGTAATCTTCGAGAAAATCGCTGTAGAATCATTTAAAACTCAATAACAACTTGAATCGATCCAATAAGAATCAGTATGAGACATTTCGTCAATATGGTCGCCTTTTTTCTGAAGTTTGGTTCTTTGCATAATGCTTCATGAATGTTCTTATTCTGAAATGAAGTCAGTTCATCAACGGCTTCGATTTGAGACGAGTTTTCTGAAAATGCCAGGACGTAAATAAACAAACACTGAGGCTAATAGGGCTATCGGAATGCTACAGGGTGGCCTAACTCAGGTGGTTTTAGCGGAAAGGCTCTAAGTCAGCCAAAGTGTGATATCTCGACTTTGGAATAGGTTCAGGGAGACAGGTTCCGTGTTGGAAAGACCAAGGCTTGGTGGGCGACGAAAAACAACACCTGCTCAGGATCGTTTAATCACCGTTTCTGCGAGAACAAACCCTACATCTATGCGTAGAATGCTAAGGAATACTTTTCAAAATGCAGATGGGGTCCAAGTTTCCATCGAAACCATCAGACGACGGTTGAGAGAGGTGAATCTAGGTTCTAGACGTCCATTAAGAGGAGTTTCATTAACACGTGACCATAAGCGTCAAAGACTGGAATGGGAAAAGCAACATACCAATTGGAACGATCAATGGCGTAGTGTCCTTTTCACTGATGAATCCAGATATGGACGATTTTCCGATTCTCGAAGAATAAAGGTATGGACAATCCTACGCATACCCCGTAATCGTCGCTATGTCCAAGAAGTCCATCCATTCCGAGGGGTAGTGTTATGGTATGGGCCGGGATATGTTTCAACGGGCGCACAGATCTACATCCTTTGTCCTGGTATATGACCGCCTTACACTATAGGGAGCATGTCATTGACAATGTTGTGCCAAATTTTCACGCTGCTATTGGTGAAACTTTTCAATCTTTAGACGATAACGCTAGACCGCACTCACCAGATTTGAATTGCATAGAACATGCATGGGATATGCTCCAAAGAAGATTAGATAATCATCAACCTACCCCAGAATCCTCATATGATCTGAGAGAGCTTCTGCCCCGTTTATGGAACCGAATTCCTCAAGAAATGTTCAATAACCTCGTGTGTAGTATGCAAAGAAGAAGTCAAGCTGTTATTGATGCCCGTGGAGGCCATACATTGTATTGATAGTCTTAAAATGCTTGAATTTATTGGGAATAAAATTTCGTTATTTTACTCGATTTTTCTTAACCACCCTGTATACGCTGCAGACCTACAGGCTAAAATTAATTTGCAACTTGAAATCATATTAATATGAATTTTCATCACAAAAATCTTATTTCAACTATATTTTTTGCAATTTAAGTCAATATCCCTAACTCATGTGGAGCAGTTTATCTCTCGAGCCAGTGACTACCATATTCTTTCAGCGTTTCAGTTTGGTATATCAGTTCAATTTTCTCACCAATAGAGTTTTTTTTTCATTCAATAGTCGATCATTTTAGAAGCTAGGAAAGACAAAATGCATCAGGATTTTACCTCAAGGGTTCAATGTTTGAAATAGTCATTGTTCATTGTTAGAAAGACCAAGTAGTGAAACGACCAGAGTAATATCAGAAAGAATTTTTCAGCATACTACGGTTTCTTCATTGTGCTTGTGAATTATTCAAGAGGAGTGCCAAGTCCTCCCTTCGGTTGTAGTTCGTTCATTAAAGCTAATGGTGTCTAACACTTCCACTATATTCATTAGTAGACACTCCCACTAGAAGCGAATGAAAGAATCCATTATTTCACATATCTGGTAGTGGTGTCCTTTTTTCAGGCCACTTTCTCTGATTATCGGCTTCTATTATTGCTAGTCGATAGGACTCAGAGATGTGGAGTATTGAAATCTCTCGTATGCAGTACTTTTTTGGTTGGAATTAATTTATTTCATGAAGAAGTGAAAATTTAATCTCTCCTATGCCATTTTTCAGATTGTTTAACAATATCAATCAAAGAAGTATTTTTGATCTAGAGAGTATGTTTAATCTAAGTTCCTTATCCACATTATCCTCACAAATGATGCCAAAACACAAACTTTGACCTTTTTCCACTGCATCAGTTTCAATATTCGATTGCATGAGTCATATTAATTAGTAACCACTAATGAGTAATCAGTAATGAGATGAGTCAGTATCAGAACGTTCTTCGTGTTTCAGAAATTCCTTGAATTTCGATTTAGTGGAGAGGAAATAACAATTTTTTTCAATTTCATGTAAACGAGTAACGTCATTTAAGTGAGTAACAACAAAGAACGTTAGAGGGGGCGAAATTGACGATTTTTGAGGTAATTTTCGAATAAGGCATCCTCTCATTATTTCCTATGTTACAGTTAACAATTTTATTCTTATTGATAATTTTGTTGGTTAATTTGAACAGGAAAGTGACAAGGTTCAATTTTAGAAAAAGCACCTAAATTCTAGCAATTATACATATACTCCATTCTTTTTTATTTAAGCACATAGAAGGTCATGGTTTCGTTTGCAGGAGTTGGTGCCACTGATGAAAAGCACAGATCATATGATGAAAAGTCAGTGCGCGCACAGAAAATATCGTTAATGACAAAACGACGTTGCCAGTTTCTTTCAAAGTAAAAGTATCAAAGATATTCCACATTTTGTTTACAAATCGTTTGGTATTTAATCGATATTTGCAGGTGAGTTTTTCGTCGAATATCCAAGATTACCGTATGTTTGTTGTTTTAAGCACCAGTTTGGAGCGTGAGGACGATTTTCAAGACCAGGACGAATGTTTACATTTCGAGGTTGAAGGGGTACACGGGAATTTCGTTGAAAAAGCTGTTATTTGGACAGATATCGCAGTAGATGGATCGGATGGAGCCTCGAGAGGTCGATTAGGATGATATTTTTCAGGTTTTCCAAGAAATTTGGCGATATCTGAGCAGATTTGCAAAAGTTAGGTACCTCACTAATGAGGTGGAACTTTGACCTAATTCTCCTATAAGAAACGCCTTTCAAAGCTCGAGATGGTGAAAAATGTATTCTTCAGATGTTGTTTGAACAAACGCAGCCGAGTTTTATATCTCAACATTGATTTTAAGAACAAAATAAAATTGACATTATTCGTGATTCTTGTAATTACCCATCAATTCATCTTATATCTGTAGGTTGATTTTTTTTAATGAATTCTTGATTATAATCAACAATTGATGTCGCCAAGTCTTGAACTTTCAGTTCAAGAGGATAATAAACATTAAATCTTAACAAACATGCTTATGGAAATTATGTGAAAGCAATGCAATTTTCTTCCATGGCGAAAAATAATATATTTCAACAGTGATCTCTTGTACTTTTCATGCAAATAACTAGAAAAGGAATCCTTTCTATCAATTAATATAAACGTTAATTATTTTCGTCCATCACATCTTTTCCAATTCATTCATTTTCCGAATAAATTCACATTCTGAGAAATACGCTAAGAATGTAGAAAGGGCAACATAGTGTTGATTTGGAATATAAAAATATTTTGAAAAACGTCATAACTTCGATACAGAGTGGAATGTGTCAAATTTCCTAGGCCAGAGTTGTGATTTTATAATTGTGAATGGAGTATACAGGGTCTTTCACGAGGAACCTCACCCATATTTATACGGGAAACTACTGAACGTATTTTCATGAAATTCAGCACTTATAAGTATTTCACGATGCTGATGAAATCTAAAATATTTTCAAGGCATGAGCACCTCCGGTTTTTTCGGAAATGACGTCAACTTCCGTTTTTCAAATTAGAACACCATTTTTTTATTGCAGAAATAGATTCCTTAGAAAATTCCAAGTTATTTTGATGTAACATTTTTCAGTTTTGGTTGGAAAATTCTCTCTGAGCGGGAAAATTCGAAAAAAAAATCGAAAATAGATCTCCGCTGAAACAAGAATAACTTCGAGGTTTTTGGATGGAAAATTTTCATTTTCGGGATTTTTCAAGATGTAAGATTGATGTATCCACTTTAAGAATATAAATCGCGATTCATGATACAGGGGGTGAAAAAATCGCTTTCAAAGTTAGGGATGACAAAATCGTGAAAAATCAATTTTTTCTAATTAGAGCCCCATTTTTTTATGGCAGACATTGAATCTACCTTAAAAAATAATGTGAGTGTATGCATCACACCCTTGCCCTAAAGTGGATATTTTCTGAGTTATTCACAAAAAACTGTTTTTCGTCTTGAATTTTCAGCTATTTCTTTTCCCTTCACGCCAAAAAGATGAAATTTTCAGGAACTGTTACTCAAACCATGTTTAAGATTTTACTACCCTAATATGCAAGAGAAAAAAGTTACAGGTTGTTCCTAAATAGATGGCGAATTTGGATTCGAATTTGTATCGGAAACCTCTTTATTTCAACTAATCGGCCATCGGTTTTCTCTCCAGTGATAAATAAATAATTCCTTATGAACCATATGCAAAAACTCACCATGTTTTACATTCTTTTTTTTTAATGATAGATATCATTAATTACATCTGCCAAATTCCTCTTTATTCAGTAGCATGTAATTAATGATATCTATCATTAAAAAAAAAAGAATGTAAAACATGGTAAGTTTTTGCATATGGTTCATAAGGAATTATTTATTTATCACTGGAGAGAAAACCGATGGCCGATTAGTTGAAATAAAGAGGTTTCCGATACAAATTCGAATCCAAATTCGCCATCTATTTAGGAACAACCTGTAACTTTTTTCTCTTGCATATTAGGGTAGTAAAATCTAAAACATGGTTTAAGTAACAGTTCCTGAAAATTTCATCTTTTTGGCGTGAAGGGAAAAGAAATAGCTGAAAATTCAAGACGAAAAACAGTTTTTTGTGAATAACTCAGAAAATATCCACTTTAGGGCAAGGGTGTGATGCATACACTCACATTATTTTTTAACGTAGATTCAATATCTGCCATAAAAAAATGGGGTTCTAATTTGAAAAAATTGATTTTTCACGATTTTGTCATCCCTAACTTTGAAAGCGATTTTTTCACCCCCTGTATCATGAATCGCAATTTCGATTTTTTAAGTGGATACATCAATCTTACATCTTGAAAAATCCCAAAAATGAAAGTTTTCCATCCAAAAACCTCGAAGTTATTCTTGTTTCAGCGGAGCTCTATTTTCGATTTTTTTTTAGAATTTTCCCGCTCAGAGAGAATTTTCCAACCAAAACTGAAAAATGTTACATCAAAATAACTTGAAATTTTCTAAGGAATCTATTTCTGCAATAAAAAAATGGTGTTCTAATTTGAAAAACGGTAGTTGACGTCATTTCCGGAAAAACCGGAGGTGCTCATGCCTTGAAAATATTTTAGATTTCATCAGCATCGTGAAATACTTATAAGTGCTGAATTTCATGAAAATACGTTCAGTAGTTTCCCGTATAAATATGGGTGAGGTTCCTCGTGAAAGACCCTGTATGTAGGTAATGGAACAAACCTTCAGTTCAAGGTTTGACAGGCCACTCAAACAATCTCAAATTTCTGTGTCGAGCGCAAAAGCTTGTACTTTCATCGCTCAAAAGATTAAAAAGCCATATTTTTAATTTAATTTCTCGAGGAACCTTGAAATCAACCGAAATCTCTCAATTGCCTACCACATGGCTTTGGCATAGATCAGCTCCAACAAAATACAAATGTAAGCTCTGGGAACATGAATGTAGTATTTAAATTTAAATGCAACCGTCCACGTTGCCAGATTTATTCCTCGATATCTGCGGTTTCTGATCTGAATAAACCGGGGGAATAATTCAGATTTTCATGAATCCGAGAACGGTGTGAGTCATTATTGTGTAACGCGAAATGACCGGAAGGAGGAAATGATTTTTTGATTGCAGAGTGATTCCACGCACAGTAATTTTGTAGATCCGACAAAACCATCTGAGAATTTATTGTTATACCGTGATTTCTTGTGAAGATTCGTGGATTATTCTATTTTGGAAAAAACGATTTATTTTTATTGAATTCAGAGTAAGAGTTTTCCAGATTTATGTGATATTCAAAAATATTGCGTTTTTGGGGGTCAAACCCTTTGGTGTTTTTTCAACCAGAATTTGAAATTTTTTATATGGCTCATACTTGGCACAGAGATACTCTGAGATATGCTGATCAACATAATATAAACCAATGGTGGATACGACGAGAGGGACGGACGCTATGAGAGTTTGAATTTTCCAGTTTTTCAAAAAATCTCATTTGACAGGTGAAAATCTAAACTATGCTAGTTAGAGGTCTGGACTGTTTTTTATTCGATTCAGCGATCTCGAAAATCTACATTTTGATACCAAAGTCGGCCATATGGCCCCCATAAATTAAAAATTTTTGAGTTTTAATTTTTTCGATATTCCATTTTCGAGTTTTGTTCACGAGCTCACACCGTTCGTGGTATGGGTGCTATCCCTCTGCTTAATGGCTATTATTGAAGATTCGAACGGTTTGAACAAGTATCCCATTCATTATAACCTTTAAGTTTTCCCAGCTTTTTGTTATATCGACAAATATGGCGTTTTCAGGGGGTCTTACCCCTTACTCATTTTTCACCCAAAAATTGAAATTTTTGAAATCGCTCATACACTGCGCAAAAAAATTAACGCACATTATGGAAATCTCAAATTTATTCTACGACTGTTGTTCTCGATCAATTCTAGTGATCAATAGTTTTTCTTTCGTTTGATTTTCTACACTCGATCGCTATGCAACGCGAAACACGCAATCTGACCCAAGAGGAATGTGCCCAAGCGGTAGTTTTGCGAGAAGAAGGGTGGACATACACAAGAATTGCAGAAAGGTTTGGAGTTTCCCAAACAAGTGTGTCCAGAATGTTGCAGCGATTCAGGGAGACAGGTATGAATGTCCGAAGACCGGGACAGGGTAGACCACGGCTAACAACTGCCATTCAAGAACGTTACTTGAGAGTTTCTTCGTTGAGACAACGGTTTGCAACCGTTCGCCTCCTTCAAAATCAGCTTGAGCAAACTCATGAGGTGCAAATTAGCACTCAGACAATAAGAAATCGCCTCAGAGAATATTATGATTTAAGGCCTCGTGTCGCGGCAAGAGGCCCAGCTCTTACCCCAGGCCATCGAAGGGCGCGTTTGGATTTTGCGAGAGAGCATATCCATTGGGAAGAGGCCGATTGGGAAAGAGTTCTCTTCACAGATGAGTCTAGATTCTGCCTCTATGATTGTGAGCGACGTTCCCTTGTATACAGACGTCCACTTGAAAGATATGCTCAGTGCAATTTCCTGAATACTACTGGTTTCGGGGGAGGATCGATTATGGTATGGGGTGGAATATCTTTGACTGCTCGCACAGACCTAGTGGTCGTTGATAATGGAGCTATGAATGCTGATAAGTATATAAGGAACATTCTTGAAGAGCATGTAGTGCCATTTGCCTCATACATTGGTGAAAATTTCATTTTTATGGACGATAATGCCAGACCCCATCATGCGCGCATCGTTCAGGAGTACCTTGAAGAGGTTGAAGTCTCTCGAATGGAATGGCCAGCAAGAAGTCCAGATCTCAATTCGATTGAGCAGGTTTGGGACAACCTCAATAGAAGGCTGACAAGTTCAGAATCATCCAGCTACTCTTAATGACTTAGGTATTCAACTCGGAGAAATCTGGGAAGGATTAGATCAGAATATTTCAAGATCACTCATTTTGAGTATGAACCGTCGTTGCCGAGCTGTAATTAACGCAAGGGGTGGAAATACCAAGTATTAAATCACTTATCAGCAGTTCAGTATTTCGAAAATTGTTCATTTCTCTTCTTTCGCATAAGATTCGGTGAAATCCCGAATTTTTCTTCCATTTAATGTGCCTTGTTTCGTTCAAAACCTTCCCGAGAGAACATAAAAAATAAGTTATAAAGTCAATGTTGAGTTAACTTTCATTAAAATTGAGATTTTCAGAATGTGCGTTAATTTTTTTGCGCAGTGTATTTGGCACAGATATACTCTGAGATATGCTGATCAACAAAATATGAACAAATAGTGGATACGACGAGAGGGACGGTGGCTATGACCGTTTGAAATTTCCAATTTTTCAAAAATTGCCATTTGTTAGGTGAAAATCTAAACGATGATAATTAGAGCTCTGGAATATATTTTATTGAATTCAGCAACCTCGAATACCTACATTTTGATACAAAAATCAACCATGTAGCCCTCGCATAAATTAAGAATTTTCGTGTTTCAATTTTTTCGATATTTAATTTTCAAGTTCTCTTCAAGAGCTCAGACCATTCAATCCACGGATGTTATCAATCTGCCAAATGGCTAGTATCGAGGATTGGGGTGGTTCCAACAACTTCCACCAACAATCTCACCACAAGAGCCTATGAAATTTATGTGATAATCACGAATATTGCGTTGGAAGTGAAAAAAGCTATACTGTTCAAAAAATGGGTCTTTTCTATAAGCCGATGACGGAGCAGAATCGTCAAGCCCAATTTCATCCATACATCCATCCAGCAGGCCTTGCAGTTTCGTTAAAAATTGAAGGATAGGATCGCGAATTTTCCCCGAAAATATCAAGTGGAAACCTCAGTAGTCATAAATGGGCTGGATCGATACCCTGAGTGGAAGGAATACATGCTAGACGCCGTCCTGTCTGACCCATTTCCAAGGATGTAATTTTATTTCCAGCTATTCCACTTCTTCGTCCGACTATACACCGTATATCCTTCTTAACCCCATTATGCTCCCCAGGGATTACTCTCTATGGAGGGGTGATTGTCCTGCTCTGGGTAAAAGCGAGAGAAATGGATTTTCCGGTTGAGATAAAGTTATTTTATTCTATCACGTTTGAATCGTCATCAAAATTACCCATGTAGCCATTGATAATGAAATATTCCACTTTTTATTTTTCGATTTTTCATGTTCGAGTTCTGTTCACGAGCTCACCACATTCAAGGTAAGGGTGCTGTCGGTCCGCGAAATTGCTTTTATTGAAGATTCGAATAGGAAGTACAACTTCAAAATTCAATAACAAGGTTAGATCCATCTCAAATATATTTTTTATTGGCAAATATGTCATTTTTCACCCAAATTTTGAGATTTTTGAAATCGCTTATATATTCTGCACAGAGATACTTGGACCTATGCTGATCAACATTATATAAATAACTACTGGCGGCGATGAGAGGGACGGAAGTTATGACACTTTGAAATTTCCGATTTTTTCAAAAAATGCCATTTGACAGGTCAAAATCTAAACGGTGATAGTTAGGGCTGTGAAATGTTTTTCATTGAATGGAGCGACCTCGAAAACCTACATTATGATACCAAAATCACCCATGTAGCCAGTGGCGCACCGAGGGGGGGGGGCTGTCGGGCTGCAGCCCCCCCCGAGCTGTGACAAAGAAAAGTAATTCAAATATTTCCATCTTATTGTTTTTCTAAAAGTAATAATAATTATTTTAGAACAGAATGGAAACTTCTTAACCAACTAGTATAGCTGGTTGATATTTGGAACGTATGATTCACTTCTACAGGTCGATCGATTTACTTTTGAATTTCCAAAGAATTTCAGGTCCGTATTTGAAAAATATGGGACTTCTGACTTCTTCCAAGCTGAGATTCACCCTGTATATTGATATTTTGGGATTTTATTGAGATATTTGAAAAGAGAAGAAAATTTTCAATGGGGTTCAGTAGATTTCATTGTCCCGCACGTCATTTTGCTCAAAGAGAGCTTAAGGGAAAGATCCAATTGAATATTGGAATTCCACAAAATTCTCAGAAAAATCGTATATTATGATCAAATTGATCTCCAGAAGGTACAACGATTGGATCCAGGTGATGAAATTAGAAGAACTAGCTGGATTTGACAAAATGAAAGAATGGTCAACAGAATTTTATTATGCAATGAAATACGTAGTAATCCAGACATGATCAAAAAAAGTATCAGACATATTTTTTGAAGAGAGCAAGAATGTGTATTGAACAAAATGGTGGTACTTTCGAGCACCTTCTGTATTTCACGTTGAGTTTTTATGTTTCTTCAGTTATTTATTCATCTTTGTTGACTCCAACTAAATTTTTCTCGATGAATAATGTTTTTCCGGAAATAACTCCAAATGATTCCACAGAATATTATGAAATTCGAAAGTGCAATTAGTGGGACAAAAAAAATTCAATTTGATCATAATGTACGATTTTTCTGATAATTTTGTGGAACTCCAATATTCAATTGGAAATGACGTGCGGGGCAATGAAATCTATTGAACTCCATTGAAAATTTTCTTCTCTTTTCAAATATCTCAATCAAATCGTAAAATTTCAATATACAGGGTGTTGAATCTCAGCTTGGAAGAAGTCCCATATTTTTCAAATACGGACCCGGAATTTTTTGGAAATTCAAAAGTAATTCGATCGACCTGTAGAAGTGAATCATAAGTTCCAAATATCAACCGACCATACTGGTTGGTTAAAAAGTTATGAGGAATTGAAATTTTTGGTGAATACATAAACCACCCTGTATCTCGGTTATGGAATTGATTAGATTAGATCATATATCGGTTTTTTGGACTCGCCTAGGGTAGCTCTAGCTCAGGTTACCGTATGTTCATTTACCAATGAAACACCCGGTATAATAACGAATGCGATATATCCATTACTTAAGAAGGTTTTCGCTTGCGGCGCATTTTTTAAACTATATAACTTAGAAAAAACTTGATTACTCTTCAGCAGCCCCCCCCGAATAAAATTTCTGGGTGCGCCACTGCATGTAGCCCCCGTAAGTAATGAAATATTCCACTTTTTATTTTTCGATTTTTCATTTTCGAGTTCTGTTCACGAGCTCACCACACTCAAGATAAGGGTGCTGTCGGTTGGCAAAATGGCTTTTATTGAAGATTCAGATAGGAAGTACAACTTAAAAATTCAATAACAAGGTATGATATATTTTTTATTGGCAAATATGGTGTTTTTTTTGTAATTTTTCACCCAAAATTTGAGATTTTTTAAGATCGCTCATATTCTGCACAGAGATACTTGGGGCTATGCTGATCAACATAATATAAATAACTATTGGCGGCGATGAGAGGGACGGAAGTTATGACACTTTGAAATTTCCGATTTAAAAAAAAATTACATTTGACTGGTCAAAATCTAAACGGTGATAGTTAAAGCTCTGGATTGTTTTTTATTGAATGGAGCGACCTCGGAAACCTACATTTTGATACCAAAATCACCCATGTAGCCCCTATAGGTGATGAAATATTCCACTTTTTATTTTTCGATTTTTCATTTTCGAGTTCTGTTCAAGAGTTCACACCACTCAAGGTAAGGGTGCTGTCGTTCCCCAAAATTGCCATTATTGAAGATTCGAATAGGAAGTACAACTTCCAGATTCAATAATAACGTTGGATCCTCCCCAAATATATTTTTTATTGCCAAATATGGTGTTTTTAGGGGGTCATACCCCTTTGTCATTTTTCACCCAAAATTTGAGATTTTTATAATCGCTCATATTCTGCACAGAGATACTTGGAGCTAGGCTGATCAACATAATATAAATAACTATTGGCGGCGATGAGAGGGACGGTAGTTATGACACTTTGAAATATCCGATTTGTCAAAAAATGCCATTTGACAGGTCAAAATCTAAACTTTGATAGTAAGGGCTTTGAAATATCTTTCATTGAATGGAGCTCCCTCGAAAACCTGAATTTTGATACCAAAATCACCCATGTAGCCCCCATAAGTAATGAAATATTCCACTTTTTATTTTTCGATTTATCATTTTTGAGTTTTGTTCACGAGATCACTCCGTTTGTGGTATCGGTGTTATCGATCCGCAAAAGTCCTATAATGGAAGATTCTTATAGCTTTATTAACATTTTCATTCATTATCGCCATTAGAACCACCCAAATACACTGCCCAAAAAAATTAACGCACATTATGGAAATCTCAAATTTATTCTACAATTGAAGGTGTTCTCAATGGAAATTATTTTTATCAGAATTATGCATGCATATGTTATCATCCACTTTCAACGTTTTTCTTCAATACAGATGTTTTATCCCAGCAGCAATAAAAAAAGATGATATTATCAGATTTTGAATGTATTGGCTCCATTCTAAAATCAGTTGTTCTCGATCAATTCTAGTGATCAATAGTTTTTCTTTCGTTTGATTTTCTACACTCGATCGCTATGCAACGCGAAACACGCAATTTGACCCAAGAGGAATGTGCCCAAGCGGTAGTTTTGCGAGAAGAAGGGTGGACATACACAAGAATTGCAGAAAGGTTTGGAGTTTCCCATACTGATGTGTCCAGAATGTTGCAGCGATTCAGGGAGACAGGTATATGAATGTCCGAAGACCAGGACAGGGTAGACCGCGGGTAACAACTGCCATTCAAGAACGTTACTTGAGAGTTTCTTCGTTGAGACAACGGTTTGCAACCGCTCGGCTCCTTCAAAATCAGCTTGAACAAACTCATGAGGTGCAAATTAACAGACAATAAGAAATCGCCTCAGAGAATATTATTTAAGGCCTCGTGTCGCGGCAAGAGGCCCAGCTCTTACCCCAGCCCATCGAAGGGCGCGTTTGGATTTTGCGAGAGAGCATATCCATTGGGAAGAGGCCGATTGGGAAAGAGTTCTCTTCACAGATGAGTCTAGATTCTGCCTCTACCATTGTGATCGACTTTCCCTTGTATACAGACGTCCACATGAAAGATATGCCCAGTGCAATTTCCTGAATACTACTGGTTTCGGGGGAGGATCGATTATGGTATGGGGTGGAATATCTTTGACTGCTCGCACAGACTTAGTGGTCGTTGATAATGGAGCTATGAATGCTGATAAGTATATAAGGAACATTCTTGAAGAGCATGTAGTGCTATTTGCCCCATACATTGGTGAAAATTTCATTTTTATGGACGATAATGCCAGACCCCATCGTGCGCGCATCGTTCAGGAGTACCTTGAAGAGGTTGAAGTCTCTCGAATGGAATGGCCAGCAAGAAGTCCAGATCTCAATCCGATTGAGCAGGTTTGGGACAATCTCAATAGAGGGCTGAGAAGTTCAGAAAATCATCCAGCTACTCTTAATGATTTAGGAATCCAACTCGGAGAAATCTTGGAAGGATTAGATTAGAACATTTTAAGATCACTCATTTTGAGTATGAACCGTCGTTGCCGAGCTGTAATTAACGCAAGGGGTGGAAATACCAAGTATTAAATCACTTATCAGCATTTCAGTATTTTGAAATTGGTTCTTTTCTCTTCTTTCACATAAGATTCGGTGAAATCCTGAATTTTTCTTCCATTTAATGTGTCTTGTTTCGTTCAAAACCTTCCCGAGAGAACATAATTAATAAGTTATAAAGTCAATGTAGAGTTAACTTTCATTAAAATTGAGATTTTCAGAATGTGCGTTAATTTTTTTGCGCAGTGTATATTTTGTATCGACAAATATGGTGTTTTTCAATATCTTCACAGAAACTCATTCACCATCGCACTGTTTATGTGAATGCAATTGCGGGAGGCACCAATAGACAAATTCCTTCATTATTTCCATGCGAATATGATCACATGCTGGAATAGGTCGGAAATCCTTTCCCTTTTTCCTTGCAATCGATAATATAGCGCTAAATATAGAAGGTAAGTCAACAAATGTTGCTAATTTTATGTTGGGATCGTCGCTATCTGTTGGTATAGGAGCGAACATCCGTAATGTTGGTAAATAGACCACGCTGTGATCGTTTCTAAAGAATGCAGCTCTTTAAAAAAAGTAAAATCTAAAAAGTATTGTTCTGTGACCATGAGTTAGGGACACGCTGTATATAGAGGGTGGAAGAGTGGACTAGACTGGTAAATTTTTTTCTTGCATTCAATATATTTTCACCTCGAGCTCGTTATTGGGAAAACTTCATGGCATGATCATGATGGAATAAGTTTTGTTCGAGCTTAAAAACTATCTGTACAAAGCGTGCGGTTGTTGTGATTGTCATTACCAAGGTGACATTCGAGGGCTGTAATTGCTTTCTTACCAATCTAGGCATCTGCAGTGAGCGTCAACTTTGCTTGGAATTACTTGGAAGTTCCAATATCGAATTTGTTTCATAATTTTCCATCGCTCTATTGATTTTAACAACAATTTTCCTGGAAGGCATTCGAAATGACGTGGCTTCATCTGCAGTATCATTTTATAGTTCTACCCACTAAGTTATTCATAGTTTGTTCCATTGAATTCGATGTGAGGTATTGGAATAAATAATATCCAATTCGGTCCAATTGAGACTGATTTGAATTATTGGGACATGAGGTAACCACAGAGTTGAGATAGTCGAGTCGAGTTCGCTCTAATTTTAAGTAGAATTTGTTATAATATCCAGTATTTTCTGGTTGAAAAATATTTGACCCTTGATACTTTTCAAAAATTACTCGCATTAATTATTAATTTTTTGTCTGAGTCCAAGTTTTTTCGTTCAGGTGAACTGGTTGAAGAGATCTTCATTAGGTAAGGCAATTTTCATGTTTTTTTCGAACAGTGTGAAGGTCATTAAAAATTCATCTCAAATGACATTACTGTCATCTGTCACTGATTACTACACTTCAGTTCCATCTGATGTGTAATTAGAACAAATTTAAATGGCTATGGTTACAGTAAGACCATTCATTTCGGTTAATGATGATGTTAAGTCGAGAACTGAGACGTTGTTATGTCACCGAGAATTCATAAGATCCTTGAAGTACGTTTCATAGATCGTTAATTTCAATTTAGAAACAATTCGGTTTTTAACCATGCCTTGTCGTTTTTATGTGACAAAATCTGGTCCAATTATGCCTGTCCTCGTATGCTGTTTCAGTGAAGGAATCAACAGGAAGAAATCTTTTCAACGGCATATCTTGTTGTGAACACTGTATCAGTTGAGATATTGGTCAGTTGAGTTATGAGTTCCTTTAGGGTTGATTTCAATCAAACACAGATTTCTGAATAATAGATTTATTCAAATTTAAGAGTAACTAACAAACTAACTACTTCAAAGGAATAATTTCTGTTCCCTTATTCATAATACGTAATACACTGCGCAAAAAAATTAACGCACATAATGAAAATCTCAATTTTAATGAAAGTTAACTCTACATTGACTTTATAACTTATTTTTTATGTTCTCTCGGGATGGTTTTGAACGAAACAAGACACATTAAATGGAAAAAAAATCAGGATTTCACCGAATCTTATGTGAAGGAAGAGAAATGAACAATTTTCAAAATACTGAAATGCTGATAAGTGATTTAATACTTGGTATTTCCACCCCTTGCGTTAATTACAGCCTGGCAACGACGGTTCATACTCAAAATGAGTGATCATAAAATGTTCTGATCTAATCCTTCCCAGATTTCTCCGAGTTGGATTCCTAAGTCATTAAGAGTAGCTGGATGATTTTCTGAACTTCTCAGCCTTCTATCGAGGTTGTCCCAAACCTACTGAATCGGATTGAGATCTGGACTTCTTGCTGGCCATTCCATTCGAGAGACTCCAACCTCTTCAAGGTACTCATGAACGATGCGCGCACGATGGGGTCTGGCATTATCGTCCATAAAAATGAAATTTTCACCAATGTATGGGGCAAATGGCATTACATGCTCTTCAAGAATGTTCCTTATATACTTATCAGCATTCATAGCTCTATTATCAACGACCACTAGGTCTGTGCTTGCAGTCAAAGATATTCCACCCCATACCATAATCGATCCTCCCCCGAAACCAGTAGTATTCAGGAAATTGCACTGAGCATATCTTTCATGTGGACGTCTGTATACAAGGGAACGTCGATCACAATGGTAGAGGCAGAATCTAGACTCTTCTGTGAAGAGAACTCTTTCCCAATCGGCCTCTTCCCAATGGATATGCTCTCTCGCAAAATCCAAACGCGCCCTTCGATGGGCTGGGGTAAGAGCTGGGCCTCTTGCCGCGACACAAGGCCTTAGATCATATTCTCTGAGGCGATTTCTTATTGTCTGAGTGCTAATTTGCATCTCATGAGTTTGCTCAAGCTGATTTTGAAGGAGGCGAGCGGTTGCAAACCGTTGTCTCAACGAAGAAACTCTCAAGTAACGTTCTTGAATGGCAGTTGTTACCCGTGGTCTACCCTGTCCTGGTCTTCGGACATACATACCTGTCTCCCTGAATCGCTGCCACATTCTGCACACACTTGTATGGGAAACTCCAAACCTTTCTGCAATTCTTGTGTATGTCCACCCTTCTTCTCGCAAAACTACCGCTTGGGCACATTCCTCTTGGGTCAAATTGCGTGTTTCGCGTTGCATAGCGATCGAGTGTAGAAAATCAAACGAAAGAAAAACTATTGATCACTAGAATTGATCGAGAACAACTGATTTTAGAATGGAGCCAATACATTGAAAATCTGATAATATCATCTTTTTTTATTCCTGTTGGGAGAAAACATCTGTATTGAAGAAAAACGTTGAAAGTGGATAACATATGCATGCATAATTCTGATAAAAATAATTATCATTGAGAATACCTTCTGTTGTAGAATAAATTTGAGATTTCCATAATGTGCGTTAATTTTTTTGCGCAGTGTATGTAATATGCCGATACTGAAGTATCAGTTTACATATGGGATGAGAATTTAATCTGTCACCATGTACACTTTAGTGTGGAGTAGACTTAAACCAAATAATGGATAAATATTGAACCTTATTTATGATTTTTCGTTCTGTGGGAAAATAGAGATTTGGTTTTGCTGTGTACATATTTCAAAAGGTCATTTGTGATTTGTGGGTTATGGATGGGCCCTTTTTTTAGCATGTTTTTGTTGTTTTTTTTTGGTATTTTTGTTATGGTTGTGAGCTATGGAATATGCCTTTTTCAGAATAACGTAGTGCGACATTTTTATAACATGTTGTCATGAATTATAGGATCTCATAAATTCAACCTTCAATATGGTATTATAGTGCGTTTATGATTGGCATCATCGGTCAATTTTGTAATATATTCTTCTTTTTTATTGGTTGTAATGATTTTATAAAAGGTAGATATAGGATTTAATTTCCTTGACGACAGCAAGACATTATTAAATTGATGATCATGAATCTGTAGATGATGATCGAATCTTGGTGGAGCATTATTTGTATTCTGTTAGGTGAAATGAAAGTATCATAGACATAAGTACTTCAATTCGAATTTCAGCGTTGTTTTTGCAGAACTTGAGTGGTTTATACAGTGATCAGAGGTCATTCATAATTGGAACTATTCCTCATCCATATAATTCGATCGTGATTTAAATTTGCATTCGTGGTGTCGTTCATCACAAGGTACTGCAATGAGAGAACAGACTATTTTTTGTGGGACTATGTTAAGGCTCATGTCTATACTAACAAGCACTCTTCAATTGACGCATTAGAAGACAACATTGAAGCATCCATTCGTGAGATAACGGCCGAAATGTTGAAAAGAGTATGCCAAAATTTGTCTAAGCGTATGAACCATTTAAGGCGCAGCCTTTGTATGAAACAATCTTCAAACATTAAATTATATAGACCGTAAAATCGATTCAAATCAAGATTTCATGCATTTTTCTGAAAATGTATCTGTTTTTTCTTTAATTTCCTATAGCTCTCTTAAGAAATCACCTTGATTCTGCTAGTAGCTAGTCAATAAGTTATATGTAGTTATATACCCGTTTTTCAAAGATTCATATTTTTCGAATCATCTCAATATTTCTTTTTCAAATACGTTAACTTATAATATACTGCTCCACAAGAATTAGGAATATCGTATAAAATTGTTTTCAAAAGTATGTAATCTTCGAGAAAATCACTGTAAAATCTTTTAAAACTCAATAACAACTTGAATCGATACAATAAAAATCAGTAAGAGACATTTCGTCAATCTGGTCGACTTTTTTTCTGAAGTTTGGTTCTTTGCATATGCTTCATGAATGTTCTTATTTTGAAATGAAGTCACTTTATCAACGGCTTCGACTTGAATCGAGTTTTCTGAAAATGCCAAGACGTAAATTAACAAACGCTGAGGCTAATAGGCCTATCGGAATGTTACAGGGTGGCCTAACTCAGGTTGTTGTAACGGAAAGGCTCCAAGTCAGCCAAAGTGTGATATCTCGACTTTGGAATAGGTTCAGGGAGACATATTTCGTGTTGGAAAGATCAAGGCTTGGTGGGCGACGAAAAACAACAACTGCTCAGGATCGTTTCATCACAGTTTCGGCGAGAAGAAACCCTACATCTACGTGTAGAATGCTACGGAATACTCTTCAAAATGCAGATGGGTCCAAGTTTCCATCGAAACCATCAGACGACGTTTGAGAGAGGTGAATCTAGGTTCTAGACGTCCATTAAGAGGAGTTCCATTAACACGTGACCATATGGAATGGGCAAGGCAACATATCAATTGGAACGATCAATGGCGTAGTGTCTTTTTCACTGATGAATCCAGATATGGTCGATTTTCAGATTCTCGAAGAATAAGGGTATGGACAATCCCACGCATACCCCGTAATCGTCGCTATGTCCAAGAAGTCCATGCATCCATTCCGAGGGGGTAGTGTTATGGTATGGGCCGGGATATGTTTCAACGGGCGCACAGATCTACACATTTGTCCTGGGAATATGACCGCCATACACTATAGGGAGCATGTCATTGACAATGTTGTGCCAAATTTTCACGCTGCTATTGGTGAAACTTTTCAATTTCTAGATGATAACGATAGACCTCACCGTGCAGCCATGGTTGAGAATGCGCGCGAGGAGCTTATTGGTATTCCACATTTACCAATACCTCCGCACTCACCAGATTTGAATTGCATAGAACATGCATGGGATATGCTCCAAAGAAGATTAGATAGTCATCAACCTACCCCAGAATACTTAAATGATCTGGATCTGAGAGAGCTTCTGCCCCGTTTATGGAACCAAATTCCTCAAGAAATATGTAGTATGCAAAGAAGATGTCAAGCTGTTATTGATGCCCGTGGAGGCCATACATTTAATTCTCTGGGAATAAAATTTCGTTATTTTACTCGATTTTTCTTAACCACCCTGTATACGCTGCAGACCTACAGGCTAAAATTAATTTGCAACTTGAATTCATATTAATATGAATTTTCATCAGAAAAATCTTCTTCGAACTATATTTGTTTGCAATTTAAGTCAATATCCCTAACTCATGTGGACCAGTTTAAAGAAATGTCTTCTGTTTCATCGTGAAGCAAATTTTCTTTAGGTTCAATCAGTACTCTTTTGTCCATGTGTGTTCGAAATATCTAGAAGTTGTAGACCATGTGCTATCATGCCTATAGTTACCTATTCAACTCTTATTCTCTTTCTTTGAGAGGACAGTTCCATCTCAGTACATGCACAAAGGCTAACCATACCGAGCTACTCATGAACCAGAGTTATGTGGGATTAGAGACAAACAGCTGAAGCTCATTTATAATATCTGAGAGGGAGAAAACAAATAAAACCGCCTTTGTGTTTTATACATTTAGGTCAGAGGAGGAATTCTAAAGAAAGGGAGTCCCACAAGGAAGTCTACTTGGGCCACTACTGTTTATAATTTACTTAAACGATCCTCCATTTACTGTTAAGGAGAAGAATGTTGAGGTCACTGTTTATGTTAACGATGGAAATATGGTCATACAATCGGAGAACATGTTAGGTACATGACAACAAACATAAACAGAGTTCAAACTTCAAACATGGTGCTTAAAGAACAAATCCATGTACCAAATGGTAACAATCGTCCAAAGAAGACTCTAACAAGTGAGATAAAGACTTTTAGGAGTGTTGAGCTAGGATATATTCTTATCCAATGGATCGCATCTGCAGAGAACATCCGCAAATCCTTATTCCAACCTCAAAAATGATCGTCATTGTCTGGTGGCATCAGTGGCGATGCGAAAAAAACCGTTTTCGCGTTTCATTTCACGGTTGCCCGGCCTGACCCAAATCCCGAGTTAGTTTCACGCTTCGATGGCGATTCCAGCGACCTTCGTTCCTAAAAATAAAACCTTGGTTATCGCGTCAACTGACAGCCCGTAATAATACACTCGAGGAGTTCTTTTTCGCCGAAGAGGCGGCCGAGAGAACTGGATACCCTGGAAAATTGCTGAGACGCTGGTTCGCACTCCAGGAATTGATGACAGCCGGGCGGACTCAGCATTCGTCTGAAGACGTGGGAAGAGACAGGGAGACTAGTAGTAAATAAGGACGAAATAAGGTTGAATTAAAACTGCAGATTGAGTGACTTTTTTGTTTACTGTTTAGTAAAGTTGTACGATTTATCATAGAAAAAAATACTCTGCAGTTTTCTAGAATAATACACCCACTAGGTTTCTCCAGAGATAAACAATCTACAGGGTGTCCCAAGTTCGAGTGCCTATTAGACGTTTCTGGAGAACTGGACATATCTCAAAATTGGGATTCTGATATTGATCGAAATTTTCTACAGACCCAAAATAAACTGCTCCACATGAGTTAGGGATATTGATAATAATAATAATAATAACAGCTCTTTATTCAAATAGTTATTTTTGTATCTAGTGCGCGAAATGCTACTTTGGTGATCGAGAAAAAAAATAGTCGAGACTCGAGATCACCAAAGTATTTCGCGCATGAGATGCAAACAAAATTTTTTCTACAAACGTTCGTGCACTGACTGCACCATAAATGTTAACATTGTAAATCTATATCTATACTAATATTATAAAGAGGAAAGATTTGTATTTTTGTTTGTTTGATACGAATAGGCTCAAAAACTACTGGACCGATTTCAGAAATTCTTTCACCTTAGAAAGCTACATTATCCCTGAGTGACATAGGCTATGCTTTTCACCCGAAAAATTTAAGGATACCTACTATAACTTCAATAATTACAAAAAAATCAGCCATAATCAGCTATTTTCACGTGCGCTGCAAAAATCGTAAGACTTACGTGGATATAATGTATGACAGAAATGTACCTCTTGAATAGTTCTACAAAAAAGTCCGCGATAGCATATCTCTCAAGATTGACTTGCTATTACCTGTTTATGGTAATCAGATGTTTCCCAAAATTATGCACTATTTGGGAGTGTGTTTTTATGAATTGGGTGTTGATCCTCATCCAACCTAATACGTTATTTATCCCCAGTATTCAATTTAGAACGAAATTGCCCTTCACATCATCCAATTACAACGACTTCATCAAAAGATATGGCAGGTTGAAGTGTTGAAGATGAAACCGCCACGTGAAACAAATATCTATCCGGGCGAAGCTGGGACGGCCTTCTTGTAATAAATAAAATTAGGTAGTGTTAAATTTCTCACAATTTGAGAGCCTTAATTATTGTTAAACAGTAATAAACAAATGATTTCTTGGATTTTTGCTTCATTGAGGAACATAAAGGTTAATTAAATATAAAAATCCCATGTAGTTTACATGCAGTGTGCGAAATAAGTATTTCGCACACTACTTCGCGCACGGTGTCATGGTAACGAAGGAAAATGAAAAAAAGGGTCACTTCGCATATTGTTGTCTATGCGCGAACCTTGTCATTTTTTGACGTTTGTAGAAAAAATTAATTATTTACAATAGAAATAATAAAAGAAACGGAATAGTGACTCAAATTGCAAAGAAATATAGTTAAAATAAAGATTTTTTGTGATGAAAATTCATATTAATATGAATTCAAGTTGCAAATTAATTTTAGCCTGTAGGTCTGAAGCGTATACAGGGTGGTTAAGATTAATCGAGTAAAATAACGAAATTTTATTCCCAAAGAATTCAAGCATTTTAAGACTATTAATATAATGTATGGCCTCCACGGGCATCAATAGCAGCTGGACATCTTCTTTGCATACTAAACACGAGGTTGTTGAACATTTTTTCAGGAATTTGGTTCCATAAACGGGGCAGAAGCTCTCTCAGATCATTTAAGGATTCTGGGGTAGGTTGATGATTATCTAATCTTCTTTGGAGCATATCCCATGCATGTTCTATGCAATATTAATCTGGTGAGTGCGGAGGTATTGGTAAATGTGGAATACCAATAAGCTCCTCGCGCGCATTCTCAACTATGGCTGCACGGTGCGGTCTAGCGTTATCGTCTAGAAATTGAAAAGTTTCACCATTAGCAGCGTGAAAATTTGGCACAACATTGTCAAAGACATGATCCCTATAGTGTGAGGCGGTCATATTCCCAGGACAAATGTGTAGATCTGTGCGCCCGTTGAAACATATCCCGACCCATACAATAATCACTGCCCCCTCGGAATGGATGGACTTCTTGGACATAGCGACGATTACGGGGTATGCGTGGGATTGTCTATACCCTTATTCTTCGAGAATCTGAAAATCGTCCATATCTGGATTCATCAGTGAAAAGGACACTAAGCCATTGATCGTTCCAATTGATATGTTGCCTTGCCCATTCCATCCTTTGACGCTTATGGTCACGTGTTAATGGAACTCCTCTTAATGGACGTCTAGGACCTAGATTCATCTCTCTCAAACGTCGTCTGATGGTTTCGATGGAAACTTGCACCCCATCTGCATTTTGAAGAGTGTTCCGTAGTATTCTACACGTAGATGTAGGGTTTCTTCTCGCCGAAAGGGTGATGAAACGATCCTGATCAGGTGTTGTTTTTCGTCGCCCACCAAGCCTTGGTCTTTTCAACACGGAACCTGTCTCCCTGAACCTATTCCAAAGTCGAGATATCACACTTTGGCTGACTTGGAGCCTTTCCGCTACAACAACCTGAGTTCGGCCACCCTGTAGCATTCCGATAGCCATATTAGCCTCAGCGTTTGTTAATTTACGTCTTGGCATTTTCAGAAAACTCGTTTCAAATCGAAGCCGTTGATAAACTGACTTCATTTCAAAATAAGAACATTCATGAAGCATATGCAAAGAACCAAATTTCAGAAAGAAAAGGTGACCAGATTGACGAAATGTCTCATACTGATTTTTAATGAATCGATTCAAGTTTTTATTGAGTTTTAAATGATTTTACAGCGACTTTCTCGAAGATAACATACTTTTAAAAACGATTGAATCGATATCCCTAACTCTTGTGGAGCAGTATATTTTCGGCACAAGATCCGAAAAATACAGTCATCGTGACCAAATGACAGCCCACGTGTAAGTAGATCGAGCTCTTACACAGATCTTATCGAGTAAGTACATAAAACGCCTTTTCCTGGTAACTGACATCAGTATTGATGTGCTTGGAAAAACCGGACTCGATATTATCTCCATGGTGGAATATTGATTTTCGTTTTAGTGCTATCTGGAAATTATTGACACACTATTTGAG
Organism: Adalia decempunctata; assembly: GCA_951802165.1. Lineage (NCBI taxonomy): Eukaryota > Metazoa > Arthropoda > Insecta > Coleoptera > Coccinellidae > Adalia > Adalia decempunctata. The sequence continues at coordinate 2,196,855 of OX637705.1, forward strand.
GTTGCTTCTATAAACTTGCCTAGATCTTCACGAAAAATTCGCTATAATCTTGTTCTAGTTGTTACTCTCATTCCAATATTGTGCAAGTGACCAGATTTAGGGAAATAGTCTTCAATAGTCGAAGAAGCATAAGTGCCATTTGTGTTACTGAAATAGGATCTCTGTAGACTCTGTATTCCAGGTGCAGTATACACAGATTACATTTGAATATGGAAATCGATCCAGTTTAAATGCTGCATGCATTGTTATTGAAAAACGCGATAGTATTTTTTTGGGATGCGGGTGATTGTTTCTCCTAAAGTTGTGTTTCTTTGATGCAGATAAAACTGTAATGAGAATGAAGTATTCAAAATACTTCCAAAATCGGGTAATCAGAACCATATGAAGACAGATCCAGGATCAAAGAGGATTTGATTGACAGCTTCTGTCAAATATACTGCTCCACAAGAGTTAGGGATATCGTAGTTATTCAATCGAAAAGTATGTAATCTTCGAGAAAATCGCTGTAAAATCATTTAAAACTCAATATTAACTTGAATCGATCCAATAAAAATCAGTATGAGACATTTCGTCAATCTGGTCGCCTTTTTTCTGAAGTTTGGTTCTTTGCATATGCTTCATGAATGTTCTTATTTTGAAATGAAGTCAGTTTTTCAACGGCTTCGATTTGAAACGAGTTTTCTGAAAATGCCAAGACGTGAATTAACAAACGCTGAGGCTAATAGGGCTATCGGAATGCTACAGGGTGGCCTAACTCAGGTTGTTGTAGCGGAAAGGCTCCAATTCAGCCAAAGTGTGATTTCTCGACTCTGGAATAGGTTCAGGGAGACAGGTTCCGTGTTGGAAAGACCAAGGCTTGGTGGGCGACGAAAAACAAGACCTGCTCAGGATCGTTTCATCAGCGTTTCGGCGTGAAGAAACCCTACATCTACGTGTAGAATGCTACGGAATACTCTTCAAAATGCAGATGGGGTCCAAGTTTCCATCGAAACCATCAGACGACGTTTGAGAGAGGTGAATCTAGGTTCCAGGCGTCCATTAAGAGGAGTTCCATTAACACGTGACCATAATCGTCAAAGACTGGAATGGGCAAGGCATCTGCACATTTGTCCTGGGAATATGACCGCCTTACACTATAGGGAGCATGTCATTGACAATGTTGTGCCAAATTTTCACGCTGCTATTGGTGAAACTTTCCAATTTCTAGACGATAACGCTAGACCGCACCGTGCAGCCATAGTTGAGAATGCGCGCGAGGAGCTTGGTATTCCACATTTACCAATACCTCCGCACTCACCAGATTTGAATTGCATAGAACTTGCATGGGATATGCTCTAAAGAAGATAAGATAATCATCAACCTACCCCAGAATCCTTCAATGATCTGAGAGAGCTTCTGCCCCGTTTATGGAACCAAATTCCTCAAGAAATGTTCAACAACCTCGTGTGTAGTATGCAAAGAAGATGTCAAGCTGTTATTGATGCCCGTGGAGGCCATACATTGTATTGATAGTCTTAAAATGCTTGAATTCTCTGGGAATAAAATTTCGTTATTTTACTCGATTTTTCTTAACCACCCTGTATACGCTGCAGACCTACAGGCTAAAATTAATTAAATAATTAACTTGAAATCATATTCATATGAATTTTCATCACAAAAATCTTATTTTAACTACATATGGGTAATTCTCATGAAATTCCAAAATTATTCAGGAATGAATTCTCCAAAAATTTTTCAATAAATTTGAATTTTTTTGTGGCAGTTTTGTAATACATATGATACTAGATTTCACTCATATAGTGGTCCCCAGATTTAAGTCATTTAAATTATCAGGAGTAGATTTCATTTCTTCTCGGCGTTTCTTATCGTACTCTTTCTTTTTTAATTTTGCCTCTTTATCGGACAATTTCTTTTTTCTTTCCATTATTTGCCCCTTGAACGAGAAAAAACGAAAAACTCACGTACCACATGACAAAAGAAATAAAAATCTGAGTTATCTCAGTTTAAAAGTCATTCCCTCACCGTCATTCTCTCACTTCAGTTTGAAATGAGGGAATGACGAAATAACACGAAAACTAAGATAACATAGATACATAGCCCTGACCTTATGAAAACATTTTGAACTATGAACACTACCCCCCAAAACGCATCCAAATATAATGTATCTTTTACTCATACTCACCTTATTTTTTGATAATGTCTAATGGGGGAATGATGTGAGGAAAAGTAATATACTATATTTGACTAAAATTTGATTCACAAAAAATTACTGAATAGGATGAAAATATTGAGTTTCAGCAGGAAACTGGGATAGTGGGACAACGTGAGGGAATTATTTTTATGATATAAAATTAGTAATAACTTTATAATTGCATTTAATGATATCTCGTTTTTCGGGGTGATGAAAGAAAAGGTACCTAGCGTCAAAATAAAAACCTAACATAGATAATAATTACATGGGTATCTGTATCAATAGCGGTGGACTTAAATTTTGGAATTCGATGAGAATTACCCATATATTTTTTGCAATTTAAGTCAATATCCCTAACTCATGTGGAGCAGTTTAGTTTTTTTGACGAATGTCAAAAATTCTTCAATTGGTTTCTTGAACTGGCAAATGTTTATCTCCTACACGGTGCTTTCAGTAACCCTATTTTCTTATCAATTCCTATTAAAAAATATCAATTCTTTCTTTGGGTTGTCCTTGAATCCTCTTATTCCTGTAGCAGATATAGATTATGAGAGTTTGTGTATAGGTAAACCAATAATTCGTCTATTTCGAAATTGTGGATTTTGTAGATAAGGCTTGATAAGAAACTTACTTAGTTAAATATTTCGAGGTGGGATTTTACAACGATATGACTCATTCCATGGGAAAATGAGTAAAAAGAACTCAAGTCACGCGAGAAGTTTGAATTTGCCAAGTGACTTTAGTAGGCTATTTCTAGATCTAGAGTAAGTAGATCATTAGGGTAAATTAAGGGTTAATTCACCTCAAATATACCTGATACAGTTATAAATATAAATAAGACGAAAGTGAGTAAATATAATTTTTTGCTTAAGTAGCACGTGTAAACTAGGCTTCATCGTCTAGCTACGCTCATCACAGCTTGACCAGTAACTCCTAGAATACCTATAAACATTCAGACACTGGAAAATAGGCACAACAAACCCACATTCGCTTGACTCATTCCTATTCACATCTATTTTTAGAAGTCAATTCACGTATTCCCAATAATCATCTCCTTATTATTGACCGCCGGCGAAAAAACCCTTATTACTCTACGGTCGATAAATGGATCAACCGCGCCAATCTCCAAAACCGCTTTGCTCTGACTTCGATTTCAAATTGGAATTTCGCGAAAAGATTTGGCGGATATCCACGTTTTCCGAGAAAAACGGCCCTGTGTGGCAACGTCGGCGAATTTCGGGATTCACGTTTCAGCGAAGCGTCCTCCGGTTTTCAGAGTTAAAGGGGGACACGCACGTCCGGATTTTTTGCATGGTAAGATCGGGACTGTATTAACGATGAATTCGACTGAAGAATTGACAAGATGGAGATTGGAGTTCTGGCTACTGAAAATCGGATATAGAAATAAAAGTGAAAATCGTGATTTTGGACAAAAAATCGAGGAAGAGGGAGGAGCGTTGTTGCCACGTTGGTCATTTGGGATTACCGGAAATATTATGTAGGTATGTTAGAATTCCAATACTGATTTCTAGTGGGTGTCAACAAATACCGATCGATAGTAGACATGTGAAAAAAAGGTGTGTTAGTTTTTTGTGAAAATTTGTGTCAAGAAAATTCCTGAAAAATGTACATGGGGGACAAAAATCTAAATTCATCTATTAGAGAACTCTAGTAGCTGAAAGAAAACTGATATCACATTCTCGAGCTGTTCTTTCCTGACTAATGCAAATTTGAAAACGGATCCAGTCTATCGATGATAGATTTTTGAGTTATAAACGAAAATTGAGAAATTCTCATTTTCAATAATGCTGAATAACTTGCTTGTTTGAACTCGCATCCAAAATCTGTTGTTACTTTCTACATGCAGGCACTTTTTTAGGAGTAATTCAAATATAAAATGATGGAATTTTTTATACCAGCTATTTTCGAGAAATGAGAAGGATTTTTGATTTCTCAAATTCAAACTATAGTCGAAAGTTCTCTCTCATATCATGCTACAAAATTTTTGCTGATTTCAAAAATGTATTATATGTCGCTATTCACATAAACATTACATGGGAACAAAATTTTATACTTTTTTTTGCTTCTCGATTCACTGTTGAATTATAAGCAGGCTGGCGTCACCATAGTGACAACACATAATTCTACGTGAACTCAACCTTCAGTGATAGGTATCAAGGAATCATCGACTGTAGAATAGTTATTTTCTTTTTGTATCGTTATCCTTTAGTAGAGAGTGAGAGACTTTGATCTTATCGAAGGAAAACATCAATTAAAAATCGGAAAATACGTATCTCTTCACCTATTTTTTGGATTATTCAAGTTAAAATAGTATTTATCCGAAATATTGGACAAGAAGAGGTTATTACGAATGAAGCAAATTTGAAAAAAGATTTTATCCATTTACAAAATTAGTGTTTGAAAAAACAAAAAATGAGTATTGTGATAAAATAAATGGGTATTCAAAAAATTAACACAGATTGAAAATAACAAATATGCAAAATAAATAAACATATCAAATTGCTTTAAAAAAATACAGATTCGTAAACATATAACTCAAATAATGTATGAAATTATGGTTTGTAAGGAAACCTTCAAAATGATATCGTAAGAGTCATGATTTCCCTTGAGTATCAGAACATACATTCACTCCATCAAAGAACCCCGCACTTTTCTTATGGGAAATGGCGTTCTGTCAAATGTTCTAAAATTTAGTTATAATGTTGTACTCGACCTATACTGATCAAAAGTGTCCATGGCCCCACTCAATCCTATGACTAGTTTTTGGGATACAGGGCGTTGAAGTTGAGAATTACCCACTTTTACAACGCGCGTATCTCGAAACACAATAAAATGAACTTCAATTTTTCTCAAGAAACATTTCATTCCATCCCCAGGGAGCAACCATATAAAGGAATATGACCGAAAATCGTTACGAATACAGGGTTATCCATAATTGAATGCATGCCCGATTTTGAAAGCATAAAATGTGTCAGTTTCAGAGCGAGAACGATCGCAAAATGAACTATTTCACTAGATATGTTGTTGTTACATCGAAAAAACCTGAAATACCCAGAATTCATACTGGGTGATCCATTATTATAGAAACTATTCACAATGAAGGTTTAGTGGACACCTCGTATTTTTGGGTTGATTTAAGGTGTTTGTTTGATTTTTTTCAGAACATATAACCATGGACTTCAAAGAATACAGGGTGATTCATTCATGAAATAAACTGTGAACCTCACGAAATTACCTAAAAACCACCTTCTTTTTTCATCACCCTCTATTTCAAGATCAACTCCGTTGAGGTGGGAGTTTTCTTTCACCACTGTACTTGATATAAAAACATCAATATGGCTGAGAGTTTTTATCCACTTCCTATTACCACATTTTTTTATGCTGGAATAAGAATAGAATAATATAAATAAATAATTTTCATATTACATAAAAAATCTGGTCATAGTGGATGAAAACTCCCAGCCGTATTGATGTTTTTATATCAAGTACAGTAGTACAGTGGTGAAAGAAAACTCTCACCTCAACGGAGTTAATCTTGAAATAGAGGGTGATGAAAAAAAAGTTGATTTTTGGGGATTTTCGTGAGGTTCTCAGTTTATTTCATGACTGAATCACCCTGTATTCTTTGAAGTCCATGATGATATGTTCTGTAAAAATCAACCTAACACCTTAAATCAACCCAAAAATACGGGGTGTCCACTAAACCTTCATTGTGAATAGTTTCTATAATAATGGATCACCCAGTATGAATTCTGGGTATTTTTGGTTTTTCGAAGTAACAACAACATATCTAGTGAAATAGTTCATTTTGCGATCGTTCTCGCTCTGAAACTGACACATTTTATACTTTCAAAATCGGGCATGCATTCAATTATGGATAACCCTGTATTCGTAACGATTTTCTGTCATATTCTTTATATGGTTGATCCCTGGGGATGGAATGAAATGTTTCTTGAGAAAAATTGAAATTCATTCGATTCTGTTTCGACATACGCGCGTTGTAAAAGTGGGTAATTCTCAACTTCAACGCCCTGTATCCCAAAAAGTAGTCATAGGATTGAGTTGGGGCCAAGGACACTTTTGATAAGTAGTACAACATTATACCGAAATTTTAGAACATTTGACGGAACGCCATTTCCCATAAGAAAAGTGCGGGGTCCTTTCGGTAGATTCATGGCCTTTATCGGTAGATGAGAAGAAAATCGGTAGAGGTCACTGCCCGATGAGAAATCCTGTCGTGCGCACCCCCCTTTAGCCGCATGTCGCTTTCCTTTTCTAAACGCCGCGGTCCGCTGACGACGGGAAAAGCACACCGGAGTTCGCGAACGCCGAGTATGAGGTAACAAACAGTGGAAAATACTAGAGTAGTAAGGAACGCATGTCGCGCCTCATTATCAATAATATCGCCCTTGATTACGCCGCCTTTGATCAATTGCGCTGTCGGCGACGATGCTAATAACGCTGCCCGCTTGGAGAAAAGACGCGCCGAGATACCTCTGAAAAAGTGTTGTGTTTTTTGTGGAATAAGAATATAAGAAAACGCGAGTGTTGATGGACGTTTCGAAGTGACGGATAAGTGTGAAAATTGGGTAACTGTTGCGATGATGAAAACGTACTTTACGGCAACTGGCGAACAGATTTCGAAAAATTCTTGGGGGCAGATACTTCAGGAACTAACGACAGATAGCAGTAAGTTGGGAATTTACCGGGAAATTGTAGATTTTCGGTTAGGATCGATTGAAACACCTGTAGGGTTACCCTTCACCATGTGCCCCTATGTACTCTATGTAACGGTTTTAAACCGTTCTCTGTACTTGGTTTAATTCATGGAGATCTTCACCCACATTCATTCTACCCATGAAGCGTTGGAACTTTCTTTCTCGTTTTATTCTTGAATGAATGAGAAGTGATCTTCGAAATGTGGGTCAGTAGGATCATGAGAACTTTCTTGGTATTTCGCAAGTGTGAATCTGGCAAAGCCTGCATTAACGCTAGTAATACAGTGCTCCAATTAAAGTGCAATACGAAAATTACCGATCGGTTTTCTGCGGTTGATTAAAGGAAAATGATTGCGATTTTCCCGGTCGTGTATACGTTACGATTACGTGTGGAGATAAACGAAATTGCGAGTAGTAGTACAGCGCTATGTACACTGTACAGGGTGGGCAAAATTGGTGCTACATGAACTAAAACTTTTTAACGCGAGGAGATAGAGAAAAATGAATGGCACCTTATAGTCCTCTTTCTTCGAGAAACTGTTAATGCCATCAACTGCATTCCTCTATCTTCTTTCGTTTCCGAGTTATAGGCCGAAATTGCAATTTGGGCAATTTCAACTTTGGTCATTATCTCCGTTTCTGTTTATGCTAGGATGTTGAAATAAAAACATTATACAGGCACTTTTCTGATAGCAATCCAGTGGCGTACTTTGATTTTTTCTAAGAGGTTTAGTTACTGAGTTATGACATAAAGCTGTGTTTTTTCTTATGGAAACAGTAGTTTGAAATGACTTAGAAAGAATCGCAATTTTTTTCCCATTTCAGAAATGTACATGTACACGTAGCACCAATTTTGCCCACCCTGTACAGGGTGAGTCGGCAGTGGTCGATCAGTCGATAAATCTTCGAAATTTTGGGGGTAGGAGTATGATTCGAATTTTGGCGGATTCGTCTGTACTCAGAGTTTAACGAAAATTAAACTGCTCCACATGAGTTAGTGATATTGATTTAATTTACAAAAAAATATAGTTAAAATAAGATTTTTGTGATGAAAATTCATATTAATATGATTTCAAGTTGCAAATTAATTTTAGCTTGTAGGTCTGCAGCGTATACAGGTTGGTTAGGAAAAATCGAGTAAAATAACGAAATTTGATCCCCAGAGAATTCAAGCATTTTAAGCCTATCAATACAATGTATGGCCTCCACGGGCATCAATAACAGCTTGACATTTTCTTTGCATACTACACACGAGGTTGTTGAACATTTCTTGAGGAATTTGGTTCCATAAACGGGGCAGAAGCTCTCTCAGATCATTTAAGGATTCTGGGGTAGGTTGATGATTATCTAATCTTCTTTGGAGCATATCCCATGCATGTTCTATGCAATTCAAATCTGGTGAGAGCGGAGGTATTGGTACATGTGGAATACCAAGCTCCTCGCGCGCTTTCTCAACTATGGCTGCACGGTGCGGTCTAGCGTTATCGTCTAGAAATTGAAAAGTTTCACCAATAGCAGCGTGATTATTTGGCACAACATTGTCAATGACATGCTCCCTATAGTGAAAGGCGGTCATATTCCCAGGACAAATGTGTAGATCTGTGCTCCCATTGAAACATATCCCGGCCCATGCCATAACACTACCTCCTCGGAATGGATGGACTTCTTGGACATATCGACGATTACGGGGTATACGTGGGATTGTCCATACCCTTATTCTTCGAGAATCTGAAAATCGTCCATATCTGGATTCATCAGTGAAAAGGACACTACGCCATTGATCGTTCCAATTGATATGTTGCCTTGCCCATTCCAGTCTTTGACGCTTATGGTCACGTGTTAATGGAACTCCTCTTAATGGACGTCTAAAACCTAGATTCACCTCTCTCAAACGTCGACTGATGGTTTCGATGGAACTTGGACCCCATCTGCATTTTGAAGAGTATGTATTATGTAGCATTCTACACATAGATGTAGGGTTTCTTCTCGCCGAAACGGTGATGAAACGATCCTGAGCAGGTGTTGTTTTTCGTCGCCCACCAAGCCTTGGTCTTTCCAACACGGAACCTGTCTCCCTGAACCCATTCCAAAGTCGAGATATCACACTTTGGCTGACTTGGAGCCTTTCCGCTACAACAACCTGAGTTAGGCCACCCTGTAGCATTCCGATAGCCCTATTAGCCTCAGCGTTTGTTAATTTACGTCTTGGCATTTTCAGAAAACTCGTTTCAAATCGAAGCCGTTGATAAACTGACTTCATTTCGAAATAAGAACATTCATGAAGCATATGCAAAGATCCAAACTTCAGAAAAAAGGCGACCAGATTAACGAAATGTCTCATACTGATTTTTATTGGATCGATTCAAGTTGTTATTGAGTTTTGAATGATATTACAGCAATTTTCTCGAAAATTACATTCTTTTGAAAACGATTGAATACGTTATTTCTTACTCTTGTGGAGCAGTATATTTAGACTGTAGGTATGTCCAAAAGTGGTGAAACACGATACCACCCTGTTTTTCCAAATGACAATAGCCCATTTATCAATCTGTTTCAAATTCTTATTTCGAAATACCCTACTTGCCATAATTTATATCTATAACTTTTTGTCTTGGGCCGTTTTTTTTTGACAAATTCCATGGTTAAACTAACTCGAAATGCGTTCAAGATAAATGTATGATTTTTTTATTGAATGGCTGAAGAAATCTCAAGTTTTCTGCAGTTTAACGGATAATTCTAGAGGTTTTCCAAAACACACTGTGATTTTCCGAAAATGACCTTAAAAATGTCCATTTATTCAAATGTCTCGATCTCTTTTTGACTGCCTTAAATAGTTAAATGAATTTAGAAGCAACAGTATCTTAGGGTGCTATCACTATTTTTCTTCTCAGAATCCAACGCAACCATAAAAAATAGGGTTCTAATTTGAAAAACAGAAGTTATGGCCAATTTTCGATCACAGTTTTTGACATACAATTTGAAACACCCTGTGATGATATTTATGAAATTCGAAAGATGCATGACCTTTCCACAATCTTCTACTTTGACGTTGTGAGAACGGTTTACACTCAGGATGTTCAGAATAAGAAAAATGAACATGAAACTGACTATGAATATTTGACTTTTCTTCGATATTTTGAAAACTATTCGAATGAATACAATTGTTTTAACATAAATGTATTCATATCAGAAACGAAAAGATTGAAAAAAAATTTTATTTAGCAAATTTATTTACACTCCCTGTATAACCGGAAATGCTCTGGCTCTGAAAATATTTTAGGTCTGTAGAGAATTTCGAACGATATCATTATCATACCTACCTGTATATTATTGCTCGTTACATATTTTGGCTAAACCATACGCAAATCATTAAGATCATTCTTCCTGCTGTCAATCCTTGCTGCAAGAATTGAGATTGTCAGAATAAATTGTGTAGATTTTACGATGGTGTCAGTCAAACTTATACAGGTGGCCATTTGAAAACGAAACAGACGAGATTACATACGAAATAAATTTTTTCGATAGAAATGCTCGGACAGGTCGATTTCTGTTTCGAGGGGGACAACTTAAGATGTAGGTTACGGACGCATAGCGCTTCAACCCTTGCTGCTACAACCCCCACCCCCAATTTTTGAATAGGGAAGATGGGGTGAGTGATACCTCATTTGAAAGGTATTTTTATACTGATTTCAGCACAGTAATTGTTTTTTCATTTTATGCATTAGTTCTCGAAATATTCTTAACTAAGTATTCGAAAATGAAGTGGTGTTTTCATGGCACTTGTAGTGTTTTTTTTGTGAAAAATCGACATCTTGATTAAAGATTTCTATGTCAGTGGATTGGAGGAAGGAAGCCACAGTCATGGTTGTTTTGAAGCTCAAAATGTCGATTTTTCACAAAAAAAACACAACAAGTGCTATGAAAACACCACTTCATTTTCAAATACTTAGTTAAGAATATTTCGAGAACTAATGCATAAAATGAAAAAACAATTACTGTGCTGAAATCAGTATAAAAATACCTTTCAAATGAGGTATCACTCACCCCATCTTCCCTATTCAAAAATTGGGGGTGAGGGTTGTAGTAGCAAGGGTTGAAGCGCTATGCGTCCGTAACCTACATCTTAAGTTGTCCCCCTCGAAACAGAAATCGACCTATCCGAGCATTTCTATCGAAAAAATTTATTTCGTTTGTAATCTCTGTTTCGTTTTCAAATGGCCACCCTGTATATTCATTGTTGTAGATTTGTTCGAATAGATGACCTTGAATATTTTGACGGACCAAACTCTGTTGTTTCGTTTTAACAAGGTCGAATATCGAAAGTGATTCCAGATCATTTCCTTTTCGCGATGTTAAATGGACTCATGCCATCTTCGAATCAAATTTATTCACAGGAAGACTAATAAAACATTGATATTTAAATAACATGAACTTGTGAATTTTCTTATTTAATTGTGGAATTTGAAACGGAAATTTCATTTCCTTCAAAAAACATTCCTGACAATTATTTCTGCGAAAATAATTGAAGGCCGAATGTGAGAAATGGTTTGGAACTTCTCAACGATGTAATACATCCATCAATTAAATAAACTAAAATGCAAATCACTGCAGGACACTTTTCAAGGCAATAAAATGAATAAAAATAAACGCAAGTTCCTCCGTCATTTCAGATTGATTTTCCCTGGATATTAATGAAAATTGTACGTAATGAATGCTGTGAAATATCGCAAATAGGTATTTTTGATACGATAAAACTGTATGAAGTTCGCATCCAACTATTTCAAGGTTGAAACTATTAATTTCACTCGAAAACCGTTCACAACTCTCGTTTATGGTTCGTCGGTATTTATGATGCTTAAATGTTTCATCATTTTTATGTTTGAGTGTTAATGTTTGATTACTCAGCGAAAAATGTTGGATATAGGGTTATGTGTAGGATTTCAACTAATATACAGGGTGCCCAGCGAGCTACTTCTGAATATGAAAGAATTTTTCTTAAACTGCTCCATAAGAGTTAGGGATATCGTATTCAATCGTTTTCAAAAGTATCTAATCTTCTGATCAGATCTGTGTAAGAGCTCGATCTACTTACACGTGGGCTGTCATTTGGTCACGATGACTGTATTTTTAGGAACTTGAGCCGAAAATATACTGCTCCACAAGAGTTAGGGATATCGATTCAATCGTTTTTACAAGTATGTTATCTTCGAGAAAATTGCTGTAAAATCATTTTAAACTGAATAACAACTTGAATCGATCCAATAAAATCAGTATGAAACATTTCGTCAATCTGGTCGCCTTTTTTCTGAAGTTTGGTTCTTTGCATATGCTTCATGAATGTTCTTATTTTGAAATTAAGTCAGTTTATCAACGGTTTCGATTTGAAACGAGTTTTCTGAAAATGCCAAGACGTAAATTAACAAACGCTGAGGCTAATAGGGCTATCGAAATGCTACAGGGTGGCCTAACTCAGGTTGTTGTAGCGGAAAGGCTCCAAGTCAGCCAAAGTGTGATATCTCGACTTCGGAATAGGTTCAGGGAGATAGGTTCCGTGTTGAAAAGGCCAAGGGTTGGTGGGCGACGAAAAACAACACCTATTCAAGATCGTTTCATCATCGTTTCGGCGAGAAGAAACCCTACATCTACGTGGAGAATGCTACGGAATACTCTTCAAAATGCAGATGGGGTCCAAGTTTCCATCGAAACCATCAGACGACGTTTGAGAGAGGTGAATCTAGGTTCAAGACGTCCATTAAGAGGAGTTCCATCAACACGTGACCATAAGCGTCAAAGACTAGAATGGGCAAGGCAACATATCAATTGGAACGATCAATGGCGTAGTGTCATTTTCACTGATGAATCCAGATATGGACGATTTTCAGATTCTCGAAGAATAAGGGTATGGACAATCCCACGCATACCCCGTAATCGTCGCTATGTCCAAGAAGTCCATCCATTCCGATGGGTAGTGTTATGGTATGGGCCGGGATATGTTTCAACGGGCGCATAGATCTACACATTTTGTCCTGGGAATATGACCGCCTTATACTATAGGAAGCAATGTTGTGCCAAATTTTCACGATGCTATTGGTGAAACTTTTCAATTTCTAGACGATAACGCTAGACCGCACCGTGCAGCCATAGTTGATAATGCGTGCGAGGAGCTTGGTATTCCACATTTACCAATACCTCCGCACTCACCAGATTTGAATTGCATATAACATGCATGGGATATGCTCCAAAGAAGATTAGATAATCATCAACCTACCCCAGAATCCTTAAATGATCTGAGAGAGCTTCTGCCCCGTTTATGAAACCAAATTCCACAAGAAATGTTCAACAACCTCGTGTGTAGTATGCAAAGGAGATGTCAAGCTGTTATTGATGCCCGTGGAGGCCATACATTGTATCGATAGTCTTAAAATGCTTGAATTCTCTGGGAATAAAATTTCGTTATTTTACTCGATTTTTCTTAACCACCCTGTATAAGCTGCAGACCTACTGGCTATAATCAATTTGCAACTTGAAATCATATTAATATGAATTTTCATCACAAAAATCTCATTTTAACTATATTTTTTTGCAATTTGAGTCAATATCCCTAACTCATGTGGAGCAGTTTAATCATATTCAACTCATATTTGAGTAGGTCAACAACCGTTCGTTGATATGCAGTGTGTATGCCTAATCAGGCAGTCATTAATATTATAACTGGCCATCAATACCGAATGTAGGACTGGCTTGAATATTAACCATTCGCCAATAGTGGTGAGTATCGATATCAAGCGGCATGGGTTACCAACGAAGTTACCAACCTCAATGCGAATATGCATTCCGCAAACTGGCATCCTGCATGCAGGTCAAGTGCAGTGTATTAGAAACCACAACGGAAAAATTTTTGGTTGATTGATTCTGAAAAAGCCACGCAGCTTGTTTTTCCTGCACTTCAAATCATTAATAAAAAACGTTGCCAGATCTGTATAAAACAATTGAGAGATTGATACTGCCACTCCAATACTCCATAACTCAATAGGCAATTTCTACTGGGTTCTTTTACTTTTACGACTTCTTCTTTGTGTTAAAAAACACCTATGGTAACATCTTGGTTTATTATGTAAAACGGCAACCTGTATCTTCAACATTCTTGTACTTGTTGTAATTTCTCTTAATTCTTCCAGATCCATCATTCTCAATCAAACACTCCAGCCCAAACCCAAAGACCGAGATGAAAAATGAGGAACCCTTCAGAGTGAGCCATCAAGATCAAAAGTACGACATTCACACTTTCCTCAAAAATCATCCGGGCGGCCTCAACTATGTCAGACCGTACAAAGATAAAGATATTGCCAAACGGATGAAAGACACCGCACATTCTAAAGCCGCCTATTATTTATTAAGAGAGTACAAAGAAGACGGAAGGGATTTAACGAGTACAAGTGATTCTAGTGATTTAGAGGTAGGTACTTTCGAGGGATTCTAGGATTTTTGGAGAGACGTGGCAACACTGTGAAGGGCTGGACTCGCCAGGCGTTGAGGGAAAATTATTATGAACTTATGGAGTGACCAATTTGATATACGTCAATCCAAAGCCAAGGTGTCCACCTAGCCATGAATGAAATTTAGCTGCGTTGTCAGATTTACTCGTTTTCCGGGTTGTGATGACGCTGTTCAGTGATTCGATCATTAATTTTCGATAACTGATATTACATACAGATGAAAAATGGTGCTGAAAAGACAATTTTCATTTTAGACTATCAGTGTGGCAGTGTATATCCCATTGAATTTCATAATACCTCTCGGTTGGCCTTGACATTCTGACACTTTTCACCGTGTTTATTTTGAAAATGTTATGTTATAGTCATTTCCCTAAGCAAAGTTGCCTTTTTTTCATAGACTTCGTTGTGATTAAGCGAATGGCGAATGTTGAAGAAAATATTTCTCTGTTAATATTGGAAATATTTCACGTATATAAACATGGTTGGAAGATTCAGGCATGATATTTTCTTGTACTGAATGCAAGAATCAAGTGTTGAAATTTCACTGAAAAATAATGGACAGAATAAGGACTGAACCAGAATAAATTCGCTATCACAAAAACGCTTATATCTTTTGAATCACTGGACCGATTTCGAAAATCAAACTCATTTTCGAATCATCTTCTAATTCTTATGAGAAATGGTTTTACAATAAAAAAACCAAAACTATTTTTTACAAAATTCATGGATTTTTTCTGGAATTCTTCCCATCATGCTTCTTATAGTGTTCTGAGTCACTTTCTGGGATGCTATCTTCCACTTTTGCTTGAATTCCGCTAATGTTTTCGTTGATTTCTTAGTCTTTTTTTCAATTCTCTTTTTACCAGGGCCCAATATCTTTCGATTGGCCTGAGTTCTGGGCAATTTGGTGGATTGGCCTCTTTGGGGACAAAAACCACCTCATTAGCTTCGTACCATTCCTTGGTGGCCTTGCTGTAGTGGCATAAAGCTAAATCTGGCCAAAAGATTGTTGACACATCGTGCTCACGTAAAAATGGTAAAAGTCGTTTCTTCAAGCATTCCTCGATGTATATCTTCGAGTCAACAGAGCCTTGGCCAACGAAAAATTTGCTCCTTTTCCCACAAGTGCATATTGCTTGCCAAACCAGGAATTTTTTAGGAAACTGCTTGTTTCTTCACGCGAAATTGTTCGTCAACAATTCCACGAGAATCTGCAGTATAAAATTCCTGACCAGGAAGTTGCGAGAAATCAGCCAAGACATAGGTTTCGTCGTCCATCACGCAACAAGACCAATTTTTCAAGAAATTTTTTTTTAATTTCTTTGCTCTTGATTTAGCTTTTTGATTCTTCACAGCGTTCCTGTCTGGCACTTTCTGCACTTTGTATGTTCTAAGCCCACAACTCGACTCGATTTTCTGAACGGTTGACTGCGAACAACCCACTATTTGGGCCACTTTCCGTCCTGAAAGGTTAGGATTCTTCTGAAAAAGGCTGATGGCTTTCTTCACTTTTTTTGGGCTATGATTGTAAGATCTTCGTTGAAGCGCTTAACAACTCTTGATACCGTTTCCGGACGAACGCGAGCCTCTTTTGCGATTCTTTTGAAGCTCCATTTTGGATTATTTTGAAAACGTTTCACTATAAATTTTCGTGTTTTCACTTCGCTTGACATTTTGCTACAGAGAATTGGAATATCTATGAAGTAAATGTTCCACATGTTTCTGACGTTCATAACAAAGCTAACTATGATCAAATTTTGGTTTTTTCTCAATTGGTTCAAGAGATATAGGCGTTTTTGTGATAGCGAATTTATTCTCTTTCAGTCCTTAGTCCGTTACTTTATGATAGTTCAATCGAAAAAAATGAAAGAACTCGAATTACCCGACAGAAAAACTTCTAAACGAACAGACGGACCTATAGAATTTCCCACTTTTCAAATTTCTCGAGAAATAAGCCTACAGAAGACATTAATAACCTCTTTTCACAATGAAAATGTAGTAGTACTACAGTTAAACCTTAAAAGAACTAACTCCATTTACAAAGTTAAAAAAGAGTAAATAGAAATTATCATTGGTAACGTCTCTGATATTTATTTGACATTTCTCGAGTATCAACCTGCGTCAGTTTCAAGTAAAAAAACTTAATAAACCAAAATATCGGCCAACCGGGATACTTTTTCATGGTCGTGGCGCTATATGGAAAATAGCGCGATGAAAAATGGATCAAATACTCTTTCTAGATGTTTGAAGTTTGAATGAGTTAAAAGCGTTGATTCAATGTATACGTGATAGTTTATAGGATAAAGATTCATAAGATTTCATGAAAAAACCAACATTATACAGTTTTATCTCGATAAAAGAGATAAATTCAATTCAGAGTATTTCTGTTGATAACGCTTATGTCATTGAGCGAGTATAGTATGTAACAATGTAATTTGTTGTAATCCAACGAACAATGATGACTGTCAATAATTCGACATGAATTAATCTGCTTTATCTGGTTTGTTTATCAACATCACGATATCAGATATATCTGTTGAATCCGATGGATGAAAAAGATAAAAAGTTTCAATTTTGTATGGCTCTAAATAATATACAATGCGCAAAAAAATTAACGCACATTATGGAAATCTCAAATTTATTCTACAACTGAAGGTGTTCTCAATGATAATTATTTTTATCAGAATTATGCATGCATATGTTATCCACTTTCAACGTTTTTCTTCAATACAGATGTTTTCTCCTAGCAGGAATAAAAAAATATGATATTATCAGATTTTGAATGTATTGGCTCCATTCTAAAATCAGTTGTTCTCGATCAATTCTAGTGATCAATAGTTTTTCTTTCGTTTGATTTTCTACACTCGATCGCTATGCAACGCGAAACACGCAATTTGACCCAAGAGGAATGTGCCCAAGCGGTAGTTTCGCGAGAAGAAGGGTGGACATACACAAGAATTACAGAAAGGTTTGGAGTTTCCCATACAAGTGTGTCCAGAATGTTGCAGCGATTCAGGGAGACAGGTATGAATATCCGAAGACCAGGATAGGGTAGACCACGAGTAACAACTGCCATTCAAGAACGTTACTTGAGAGTTTCTTCGTTGAGACAACGGTTTGCCACCGCTCGCCTCCTTCAAAATCAGCTTGAGCAAATTAGCACTCAGACAATAAGAAATCGCCTCAGAGAATATGATTTAAGGCCTCGTGCCGCGGCAAGAGGCCCAGCTCTTACCCCAGCCCATCGAAGGGCGCGTTTGGATTTTGCGAGAGAGCATATCCATTGGGAAGAGGCCGATTGGGAAAGAGTTCTCTTCAGAGATGAGTCTAGATTCTGCCTCTACCGGCCGCGTGAAGTTAGCGAAAAGTTGGTGGAACAAATTCTGAAACCAAGCTGAATATTTAGTACTGAATTTGTTCTAATTTGTTCTGTATCAATCATCCCCAGCACCCTTATGGTTTTCGAGTTATTCGCATGTCTTTGATTTAGTGCTGACTTCACGCTCAGCACCAACATGTCCGAATTTGGAAAAAAATTTTATGTCAATATTTAGTCCCGAATTTGTTCCAATTTGTTCTGAAGAAAATTCTCCGATATCATTTTTCGTTAACGAGTTATTCACATTCGTAACATTCGGTGATGACGTCACACCCAGCTCCAAAGCTTTTTGTTCTCCAAGAAATTCGAAGAAATTTTGATGCAAATATTTAGTACCCAATTTGTTCCAATCAGTAAAAGTTGTTTTGTTGAAATAAAATTGTTGGTTTTCGAGTTATTAACGTTTTGAGCGAGCGTGAAGTTAGCGAAAAGTTGGTGGAACAAATTCTGAAACCAAGCTAAATATTTAGTACTGAATTTGTTCTAATTTGTTCTGTATCAATCATCCCCAGCACCCTTATGGTTTTCGAGTTATTCGCATGTCTTTGATTTAGTGCTGACTTCACGCTCAGCAGTCAGCACCAACATTTTCGAATTTGGAAAAAAATTTTATGCCAATATTTAGTCCCGAATTTGTTCCAATTTGTTCTGAAGAAAATTCTCCGATATCATTTTTCGTTAACGAGTTATTCACATTCGTAACATTCGGTGATGACGTCACACCCAGCTCCAAAGCTTTTTGTTCTCCAAGAAATTCGAAGAAATTTTGATGCAAATATTTAGTACCCAATTTGTTCCAATCAGTAAAAGTTGTTTTGTTGAAATAACATTGTTGGTTTTCGAGTTATTAACGTTTTGAGCGAGCGTGAAGTTAGCGAAAAGTTGGTGGAACAAATTCTGAAACCAAGCTAAATATTTAGTACTGAATTTGTTCTAATTTGTTCTGTATCAATCATCCCCAGCACCCTTATGGTTTTCGAGTTATTCGCATGTCTTTGATTTAGTGCTGACTTCACGCTCAGCAGTCAGCACCAACATTTTCGAATTTGGAAAAAAATTTTATGCCAATATTTAGTCCCGAATTTGTACCAATTTGTTCTGAAGAAAATTCTCCGATATCATTTTTCGTTAACGAGTTATTCACATTCGTAACATTCTGTGGTGACGTCACACCAAGCACCAAAGCTTTTTGTTATCCAAGAAATTTTGAAACAAATATTTAGTACCCAATTTGTTCCAATCAGAAAAAGTTGTTTTGTTGAAATACCATTGTTGGTTTTCGAGTTATTAACAATTATTGTTTTGAGCGAGCGTGAAGTTAGCGATAAAGTTTTAAATTATCACTTTTTTTTCAACATATTTTAGTACTCAATTTGTTCCAATTTCTTCTAAAAAGAAGGATTCAATTTCATTGTTTTCTCTCAGATATTAAAGATTTGATTACGTCACAATAGGTGTAGCTTTGAATCTCCATTCCAGACCATACCACTGTCGGCAGTTTTGGCTCATACAAAGCTATCTGTAATTGGTCATAAATCAAACATGAGAAGAGCCGTTGTCTCTTTGATCATGCGCCGCACGCAGCCGCTTTTATCACGTTTGAATGCAGATTTGGATTCAGGACAAATTCGTTTCGTATCATCGCTTATTAAATTGTTAGGAAATAATTATTTATATCAACAACTTCTAAATTTGTAGTTTCCGTTATTTTCAGATTGAAGCAAATTATTCAGTTAGATAAATCGTCTGTTATACAGGGCGAGTCTTTGACCTGAACATATAAAGGGTGTTTCAAATTGCGTGTTTTTTTTTCAAGAATAAATAAAATATAGATGGCGCATTGAATTCGTCTGGGTATTTTGACATTCAAAAAGTGTGATTTATGACATTTATAAAAATGGCTTCGTACACTATACAACAACGCGTTGAAATTGTTGAATTATTTTATGAGAATCAGCGTTCTGTGAAATGGTGTTGGGTACCGTCGGATTATAATCGGATTTATGTGGCCTGAATTAATGAATATTGATCTAGAGGACATATGGTTTCAAAAGGATGGCGCTACACCTCACTTTGCAACTCACACAATTGATTTATTGAGAAAAAAATTTGCTGTTCCTGGTTTGTCGCAAGAAGAAGCCGCTCAGCGGCTGAATGTTTCACAAAGTGGAGTTAGTAGAGCTTGGAATCGGTTTCTTAAAACAGGATAATTTATCCAAATTGAAATTGTTTTCTGATATTGCCAAATATTTCCGGCATTCTGAGCAATTTCTCCTCACAAATACGTACAATGCTTTCGCAGAAATTTTGTTATCAAATTCTCTGCTGATGAATGTCCATATTTCATCACTGGGTTTCCCCAATTTTTCTAATAATTTTTCCTTATGTTCAACTAGTTTTTTCACAACTAAGGCATTATCTAACGCTAGCTTTCTTCCGGCCGTATTAACTGCACTACAGAAGCGCGAAATAGAGCAATTTCTACAGAAAATCACCTTTTCTAAATCAACTGATATCGGGGTAGGTATATACGATAATTATTACGAGATCACTGCAACATATAACTTCGAAAATTTTCACAAGAATGATTGAATTTGAGTTCTGCGCATCTTTTTATACTATCGTGTTTTGCAAAAAATCGAAATAATGGAGCAGTCTATAAATCTAAATAATTCATTACTGGACTAAAAGCAACCGCGCATGTTTTTTCTGAAAGCAACGACACCGATAGCTCAAGGAAAACGTCGCAGATCAAACGAACATGCGCCGGGCGCAGTCGCTCTTATCTTTATATACGCTTTCGCGGCATTTTGATCTCTACGAAGAAACGCCGTCATAAAATCGTACCTTGCATGTAGATTTCAAGGCATTGAGATTGAGCACTGGGGTGGATTAGGAAAATCAAAAAATGTGAAAAGTAAGAGATACTACGGAATTCCTACCCCAGAAATTCATTACATCGGTTACGACAAGAATATTGAAATTCCACTTATGAAAAATGGCAAAATGTTGAATTTGGTTCATATTGTCAACAGAAACAGATATCGTGTCACGAATATCTGTCAGTTCGATACACTCGTACGAAGCCTTTTTTATAAATCACACTTCTTGAATGCAAAAATACCAAGACGAAAATAACAGACGATTTATCTAACTGAATAATTTGCTTCAATCTGAAAAATTGCCTCCGTATAAAGAGGATTTCATTGAGTCCAAATAAAGAAACTACAAATTTAGAAGTTCTGATATAAATAATTATTTCCTAACAATTTAATAAGCGAGAATAAGAAACGAATTGGTCCTGAATCCAAATCTGCATTCAGTGGTATGGTCTCGAATGGATGATTCAAAGCTACACCTATTGTGACGTAATCAAATCTTCGTAAATCCTTAATATCTGGAAAACTAATAATGAAATTGATTCGTTCTTTTTAGAACAAATTGGAACAAATTGAGTACTTACTATTAGATGTTGAAAAAAAAATTTTTAATTTAAAACTTTATGGCTAACTTCACGCTCGCTCAAAACAATAATTGTTAATAACTCGAAAACCAACAATGGTATTTCAACAAAACACCTTTTTCTGATTGGAACAAATAGGGTACTAAATATTTGCATCAAAATAACTTCGAATTTCTTGGAGAACAAAAAGCTTTGGTGCTTGGTGTGACGTCACCACAGAATGTTACGAATGTGAATAACTCGTTAACGAAAAATGATATCGGAGAATTTTCTTCAGAACAAATTGGTACAAATTCGGGACTAAATATTGGCATAAAATTTTTTGCCAAATTCGAAAATGTTGGTGCTGACTGCTGAGCGTGAAGTCAGCACTAAATCAAAGACATGCGAATAACTCGAAAACCATAAGGGTGCTGGGGATGATTGATACAGAACAAATTAGAACAAATTCAGTACTAAATATTTAGCTTGGTTTCAGAATTTGTTCCACCAACTTTTCGCTAACTTCACGCTCGCTCAAAACGTTAATAACTCGAAAACCAACAATGTTATTTCAACAAAACAACTTTTACTGATTGGAACAAATTGGGTACTAAATATTTGCATCAAAATTTCTTCGAATTTCTTGGAGAACAAAAAGCTTTGGAGCTGGGTGTGACGTCATCACCGAATGTTACGAATGTGAATAACTCGTTAACGAAAAATGATATCGGAGAATTTTCTTCAGAACAAATTGGAACAAATTCGGGACTAAATATTGGCATAAAATTTTTTTCCAAATTCGAAAATGTTGGTGCTGACTGCTGAGCGTGAAGTCAGCACTAAATCAAAGACATGCGAATAACTCGAAAACCATAAGGGTGCTGGGGATGATTGATACAGAACAAATTAGAACAAATTCAGTACTAAATATTTAGCTTGGTTTCAGAATTTGTTCCACCAACTTTTCGCTAACTTCACGCTCGCTCAAAACGTTAATAACTCGAAAACCAACAATGTTATTTCAACAAAACAACTTTTACTGATTGGAACAAATTGGGTACTAAATATTTGCATCAAAATTTCTTCGAATTTCTTGGAGAACAAAAAGCTTTGGAGCTGGGTGTGACGTCATCACCGAATGTTACGAATGTGAATAACTCGTTAACGAAAAATGATATCGGAGAATTTTCTTCAGAACAAATTGGAACAAATTCGGGACTAAATATTGACATAAAATTTTTTTCCAAATTCGGACATGTTGGTGCTGAGCGTGAAGTCAGCACTAAATCAAAGACATGCGAATAACTCGAAAACCATAAGGGTGCTGGGGATGATTGATACAGAACAAATTAGAACAAATTCAGTACTAAATATTTAGCTTGGTTTCAGAATTTGTTCCACCAACTTTTCGCTAACTTCACGCTCGCTCAAAACGTTAATAACTCGAAAACCAACAATGTTATTTCAACAAAACAACTTTTACTGATTGGAACAAATTGGGTACTAAATATTTGCATCAAAATTTCTTCGAATTTCTTGGAGAACAAAAAGCTTTGGAGCTGGGTGTGACGTCATCACCGAATGTTACGAATGTGAATAACTCGTTAACGAAAAATGATATCGGAGAATTTTCTTCAGAACAAATTGGAACAAATTCGGGACTAAATATTGGCATAAAATTTTTTTCCAAATTCGAAAATGTTGGTGCTGACTGCTGAGCGTGAAGTCAGCACTAAATCAAAGACATGCGAATAACTCGAAAACCATAAGGGTGCTGGGGATGATTGATACAGAACAAATTAGAACAAATTCAGTACTAAATATTTAGCTTGGTTTCAGAATTTGTTCCACCAACTTTTCGCTAACTTCACGCTCGCTCAAAACGTTAATAACTCGAAAACCAACAATGTTATTTCAACAAAACAACTTTTACTGATTGGAACAAATTGGGTACTAAATATTTGCATCAAAATTTCTTCGAATTTCTTGGAGAACAAAAAGCTTTGGAGCTGGGTGTGACGTCATCACCGAATGTTACGAATGTGAATAACTCGTTAACGAAAAATGATATCGGAGAATTTTCTTCAGAACAAATTGGAACAAATTCGGGACTAAATATTGACATAAAATTTTTTTCCAAATTCGGACATGTTGGTGCTGAGCGTGAAGTCAGCACTAAATCAAAGACATGCGAATAACTCGAAAACCATAAGGGTGCTGGGGATGATTGATACAGAACAAATTAGAACAAATTCAGTACTAAATATTTAGCTTGGTTTCAGAATTTGTTCCACCAACTTTTCGCTAACTTCACGCGGCCGCCTCTACCATTGTGATCGACGTTCCCTTGTATACAGACGTCCACATGAAAGATATGCTCAGTGCAATTTCCTGAATACTACTGGTTTCGGGGGAGGATCGATTATGGTATGGGGTGGAATATCTTTGACTGCTCGCACAGACCAAGTGGTCGTTGATAATGGAGCTATGAATGCTGATAAGTATATGAGGAACATTCTTGAAGAGCATTTAGTGCCATTTGCCCCATACATTGGTGAAAATTTCATTTTTATGGACGATAATGCCAGACCCCATCGTGCGCACATCGTTCAGGAGTACCTTGAAGAGGTTGAAGTCTCTCGAATGGAATGGCCAGCAAGAAGTCCAGATCTCAATCCGATTGAGCAGGTTTGGGACAACCTCAATAGAAGGCTGAGAAGTTCAGAAAATCATCCAGCTACTCTTAATGACTTAGGAATCCAACTCGGAGAAATCTGGGAAGGATTAGATCAGAACATTTTAAGATCACTAATTTTGAGTATGAACCGTCGTTGCCGAGCTGTAATTAACGCAAGGGGTGGAAATACCAAGTATTAAATCACTTATCAGCATTTCAGTATTTTGAAAATTGTTCATTTCTCTTCTTTCACATAAGATTCGGTGAAATCCTGAATTTTTCTTCCATTTAATGTGTCTTGTTTCGTTCAAAACCTTCCCGAGAGAACATAAAAAATAAGTTATAAAGTCAATAGGGGGAGATCGTTACCCTTCGTACGCGGGGCACATTCATACAGTCGAAATAAAACTTGAACGAAACGACGTACGGCCTTGCTTTTGTATGTGTGCTTGAGTGGAGGTACCAACTTTACGTCAACGTACTATCGCGCCATTCGCACTGGTTAGAGCGAAGTTTCAGGCACGAACGTGTTTTCGCGCTCGCTAAGTAATTTTTTGATCAATGTTTCTGTCAATTGTTACCGTAGATAAGATAGGTTCTCGTGTAGAGAATTCTATCAGTAACTAGCAAAATATACTTAAGATACGTTTTCAATAATAAATTTATGACGTTTTCCTATCAATATTGAAAGAGGATATATTTTGCTGTTATTTGGTAAGTGGGGTACTTTCGTACAGAACTAGATGGGGCACATTTGGACGCGTAAGAATGTGCCCCAACTAGGAACGATTTAGTGTGTTAGTGTACTAATTGCTAATTTTTGCATTAACTTCTTTCTTGGAGGTTCCGCCGTTTCGCGAGAACAAACTATTAACTCACCATTGATAACTTATGATGAACTACGAAGGTTTAATTTAGATCCTTTGAATAATTCACCAATCCATCAAATAATAGTAGCTCCTTTGAAGACAGTTTTGACACTACAGGCAATTCGACCCTATCCGACTGTTGTGAGAAGTAATAAAACAAACAAAGGACGACGACCAGGAAAATCACGTATTTATACTGACTGTATGTAGGTGCCCCGTTGTTGGGGTAGGTTCGTACATATTCCAGATTTGGTTTCAAATCATAATTATGGTTGAAACATCAGATGAAATCATCTGTAATTTTTTCATATGAATCTCAGATAGTTAGACTATACATTCAAGCTGTCAGGTAATTGATTAATGAAAAAAACAAAAAATAAAGAAAATTAAATGTTGAAACCGTACGAAGGGTCCCCACCTTCCCCTATAGAGTTAACTTTCATTAAAATTGAGATTTTCATAATGTGCGTTAATTTTTTTGCGCAGTGTATTACCCAATTCAGCTCTCTCACACTTTTGATGCCAAATTCGGCTTTCTCAGTTTTATAAACAATTTTCTTTTTTATGTAGGTAATAGACAAAAACATTAAAAGAAACGGACAAAATCTTCTTTTTAATAACAGGAATAAACTCCGATGGATATCATTTGAAATTATCCCCCTTTCTATTTACTTGAAAACAATCGACAATTACTTACAAGCCAAGAGTTTTTGTTTAATTTCTTGGTCAATTCAATTTTCGAATTTTACTCAAATGCTGAGTCTTTCATATAAGTTCGATTATGTACATTTTGACTCATGAAGCTCCTACAAGTCAATCAGGCAGAGAAAAACTTTATTCTTTCAAAATTAAATAGTTCACGCTTGAATGTTCGTCAACAAATGTGGAATGCCGAAATTTCTGACACCATAATATATCGTCCTCCTAAATTTATGAACCACTATGTGGAAGTTCGTGTATTATTTATAAAACGTACAACAGGTGCCAATCGTCCACTCCACAGTGTTGCCAAGTCTTTCAACAATTTCCTCAAACCGGACGACCTGCCTTTACTTACAGTTTTTAACGCAGTGTTGTCATATGTGAAAAAATTTCCTGGAATTCCTTAAAATATAGAAATTTTCTGTTTCAGAATTTAGTAGACTGGAATAAACCGATGCTGAGCCAGGTGGCAGCGTTGGGGAAAAAATACAGCGACTGGGTGGTACTGCCGGTAGACAGAAAACTGCGGCTGTTCGAAAATCCCATTCTAGAAAGCTTAACTATCACCCCGTGGTACGTAGTTCCTATAGTATGGATACCTATTATTACATATTTCGTTTATATGGGATTCAACAAATACGTCGAAATCACCAAAGGTAACTCCATGATGCCACATTATTGTTGTTATAGCTTCTGTCGCTGAATTTGATTTGAATCATTGGCGTTCGGTTTGGTGCGTTTTTAGAAATGAAAGGGTCCCAACAAATCTAAATATTTCATCATTTCTAGTATACTCCATTCACTTTTATAAAAGGTCCCGGTTGGCCATGACCTTCTGACACATTTCACCGTGTATAATTTGAATATGTTAGGTTATAGTCATTTTCCTGTCAGATAACTACGCAACGTTGTCCTTTCCACATAGAGGAAGTAGCAATTACATATTTATCAAAATGTTTGTTCACTTTGGGAAGATAATGCAGTTGCGAAAATATTATGTGAATTCAATAATTCCAAAGACCTGGCGAATGTTGAAGAAACTTTTTTCTCTATTAATACTGAAAAAATTTCACGTATATAAACATGATTGGAAGATTCAGTTATGCTTTTTTCTTGTAAGGAAATCAAGAATCAAGTGTTGAAATTTTACTGAAAAATAATGGACAGAATAGTCCGTTACTTTGTGATGGTTCAATCGAAAAAAGAATAAAAGTACTCGAATAACCCGTCAGAAAAACTTCCAAACGAACAGACCGACCTATTGAATTCCCCACTTTTCAAAATTCTCAAGAAATAAGCCTACAAAAGACATTAAAAAACCTTTTTGCACAACTTGAAATACTCCAGTATGAAAATGTAGTAGTACTACAAAACCTGTGTCACAGTTAAACCTTGAAAAAAACTCCATTTACAAAGTTAAAAAAGAGTATATAGAAATAAGCATAAGCAACTTCTCTGAGAATTATTTGGCATTTAACGAGCACCAACCTGCGTCAGTTTTAATGAAAAAAACTTGATAAACTTGATTCTTAGCCAATCGGGATACTTATAGAAGTGAATGGAGTATATACAACATAGAAAAAAAGATTGAAATTCTCATTATTCAAAGGATTCACCAGAGCATCCACTAACATTTATAATGAAAATTATGCCCGCCATTTCTTGTGAATGTGGCTTCATCCAGAACAAAATAGATGAGCTGAGTTTTCCACAATTCTAGTGCCACAGACAAAAATCTCTGTTTAGAGAATATTCTCGCTGTTTTCTTTGAAAGTGGCAGTGCAAGAACAGATCTCGCCTGATTGTCTTCAAGAATTTATTGTGGCCCACTTCGACTGCTCGAGTTATTGACCTTGTTATTGGTTCCTTACAGAATTTGATTCATGCTATCCTCAAAACACCCTGTATGAATATTCATAAGGATTAAAAATACGTTGACCTTGATTTTATACACAATAATTCGAGCATCGATGCGCATCCAATCGGATGACGTGAAATCTTCAAAATTACAAATTACAAAATTACGGGATTCTTTCATTTTCCAAATCCAAACCTCAAGCTTGATTTTTTTATATGTAAAAAATATATGGCTGCAAAAAACGCACTATTGCTTCGAGGCAATCATAAACTTTTACCAGCAGCATTTCTATCACTTTCTGAACGTACTACTCGTTCTATTTTTTACCACCAAGAACAAATCGGTATAATCAAACACAATCCAAAATTTCTACTCACGCAAAGAATGAAAATTAGCCATAATTTTCTTTATTGTTAAAATAAAAAACATTGTATATTGTTAAATAGGACATATTATCATTGTGGACGTTGTATTCAATCATTAACGCTTTCCATTCCTTTCATTTCTTTTTTATTCTAGTCATGTTCAAGTTTGCAACAATAAAAATTTCATCTCTCTTATCAGGCTTCATTCATCACTTTGCAAAAAGCTTGCAGGAATGTTTATGCGCATTTACAATTAAGTAGAGAATAATCGTGAAACTGATATACTAAGTTGGATTTTGTTGCCAATTCTATTTTTTGAGCACAAATCTGCCAATTATTGATGGTCTCCGAAAAATTCATATTGAAACCACCGAATAAGTGACCCTCAAGTAGTCAAGTATAACTATTAATTTGATAAACAAAAGAAAAAGAAAGATTTCCGCTGGAATCCAAGTTATTTCAAATTATATCTTCAAACTATTAAATATTTGATGTATAAAAACTCTTGATACGAATTTTTTGTATGAGCTTGCATGCAAGGGCTTCATTTAACTCCTTCTGTTTTTAGATGAATCACCGACAGTGCCATCATTGATACATATAGTAGGAGGTGTTATTTTATGGACATTATTAGAGTATAGTTTACACAGGTGGATATTTCACATGAAAATCTCAGGAAATTCAAAGATACTTATTTATATCCATTTTGCCATACATGGTTTACATCATAAAGTGAGTATTGGAATGTTCACAGTTTCATTTAACTAATGCGTTATTCTGGACATTATTTAGTCATTCAGTGAGTAGATATAAACGTCTCAATGTCAAGGTCATCTTTAATTTTTTATAGCTTGCAGTTCATTTTTATTTCTCCAGCCTTGAATCATGTTGACGAGTTAAGATCATAATTATTGTTGTTTCACGGGGTGTAAAAATAAACTCTTTTATTTATTACCATGGTAATGCAAAAATGTTTTCGTAAATTTCCTACAAACTCATTGAAACAAACTCTATACATTTGAGGAAGGGAAATCTAAAGTTTACATCGAAAAGTGACTGCAGTTTCTTTAAACTCATTTCTCGATATCATTATTCATTACACGTAATATTTCAGGTGCCCTTCGACCCTAGAAGATTAGTTTTTCCGCCATTACCAGCTGCATTGATAGCATACGCATTGTATGGCTTGGTTACAGTGGTTATACCTGAAGAAGGAAGACTGTTAATATTAGCAGGAGGGTTAACAGGTAAGGGTTGACCTGTAAACTAATATCTCCAGTTTATTCTATTAGTGTCATCAACAAATTAAGTTAATCCAATTTTACTGCTGAATTTTTGATATGGATGTATTCATCAATCTAGAAATCAGAACTCTCTAATTCTGGTTGTCTCCACAGGTTATGTGATTTATGATATGATTCACTTCTACTTGCATTATGGCGCACCAAAGGAAAATAGCTATTTATACCATCTAAAGAGGTACCACAATCACCATCACTTTGAACATCACGACAATGGTAAGTGATCTTTCCATGCATGACATCAAACATAATCAATTAGGGCTCTTGAATGCATTCGATGTCCCCCTAAAAACTAAGAAACTTTCATTATTCATTTTTGATCCATGCTCTTCCCAGGTATTTATTTCAGTGTGTCATTTGAAATGGGTCACCCTGTATATGTATTTAAAAAACCTTCATTTTCCTACGTACCTATTTCTTTCAAATTTCTATTATGTTTCAAGAAAATAATTCTGTCTCAAAGAGAATCGAATCCAGCATTTTCTTCAGATCGACCTTGTTGAGTAATTGACTGATTTTTTTTGCAGGTTATGGAATAAGCAGCGTGCTTTGGGACAAAATCTTCGGCACAACAATAACCTTGAGGAACCTGCAATTTGGAATCAAATGGTGAAAACGCAATCACAATAATTTCTCACAGTGTGATTCTCAATGTGTCTTTGTTTACAACGTACATTTTGACGTACTCAAATCTTCTAAATCAGAATATAAATTATGTTGTTGATGCTTTCATTATTTTTGTGAAACCTGAATGTTTCTCTACAGAATTATAGAGATTTATATTTATAATGATATAATAAACGGTACCATTATACGAAGCTGTCAGTTATCCCTTTCCTTCACGCAATTCCTTCTACAGACAAATATGGAAATATGATTTTAGAGTGTCAAAAGGGAAAACTTGAAACCATGTATTATCACAATGTTTAAACACCCTGTAGATGAGAAAATGCATTCCATATTATTGATAAATTAACATCACATTCAAAAAAACAACCATAAACTATCAAGAGTGCTCAAAATTCTTTGAGCTGAAAAAATCCCATCGATGATCCTAAGTAACAAAAATTTATCCATTTCTGGCACAAAAAGTAAGGGTTGCCACAAAAAGCAACCACCCTCCACCCCTCAATAATGCATGAAAAGTTGCCTACTTTCCTAAAAAATAGGTTGTATATTTTCGAGCAATATTTGTGAGATTTTGGCGGATTCTCCCATGGATTTTCTTGATTCCGTATACGAAAGAGGATCGAAGCAAAAAGCTGACTGATGGTGAAAGTTTGAAGTATTAACAGAGGCTCTCTGATAATTTCACTTTCCTCCAAAATGTGTCAAAACTAGTCTGTGTCTGTCAGTGAAACGTCAGAACTATAAGACCTCTGAATTATACAAAATTATACAATCTTCACTCAGCATTCGTTGTAGTTCTCTATTATGTGGAACTCAGTTATAGGATTAGGTGTTATTTTGAAAACCCGATGTATATAAATTGGTAAGTTTCAGAAGCACCCTCTGAAAGATGAAACCTTGACATTCCCCATTTCAGTTTCGTACTTCTCATGATTCTCAGTCAGAATATTCTTCCTCCAGCGGAAGCGAAGCCATACTTTACGAGGATACATCGGTTGAACTCGGCGAGAGATTTCGACGACATTGTCGATTGGACTTTGAACCAAAACCAGATACAAAACCAAAACGTCAAGAATCATAGACAAGAATCTAAAAGTTCGCAGCACATTACAGACTACCCAACCATAAGAGAACGGAGCGTTTCTTCGGAAGCTCCAGAAGCCACTGCCAAAAATGAAGAAAGCATAAACAAAAGAGCAGATGGCACAACCATACAAGACCACACAGGTACTGCGAAAGCCACAGAGAAAATGGAGGTATCAGAAATGCCTTCACCTCCTTCCAAGCAGGACCAGAAAGACCAGAAGAAGAGATCTGAGGTGGAGGAACTCAAAGACGTGGTTGACGAGAACGAAGATAACACTGAGGAGTTTGGGGAAGGAATTTCCAATCTGTATAAGAGGATGAAGGACAAAATGAAGAAGAAAAAGTGCAAAACGTGCCTCAGCAAGCTGGAGGAAGAGTTGCCCATGAAATTGGAGGACTTGGAAGATGATTACAGGAGTAAAGTCAAGTATATCCTGCCTTATAGGAGGAGCGCACCTGTATGCTTGCTCAATGAGCGATGTAATGGCGGATATTATCAGCCAGCAGCAGGTTAGAGCTGAGAATTTTCCAGAATTCTGATTTTGATCTATCACTGCTTGTTTCTTCATCATCCGTTCAGTATATCACCACCAAAAACGTTCATTTGGTCCTTCTCCAGATATTCACTGTGTTTTTCTGTACCATGCCAAATTTCTCCTTGTATTTCTTCTCATGAGGTTAGTTGACTGTCAAATCCAAGTGAGTCTTTCATATATGACAATCTTGCATCTTCATGAGCAGCAAATCCAAACAATAATCGTTTTTATCGGCCCAACTGTTTGATTCGCAGCCGTTCCAGTGGTTCAGCCAGTTCTTATGAACGCGCCCTCTCCAGTCTATCTCCAAGGGTCGCCCGGCGACGACAGGTCGCTCTACGAGGTCCAGTGGCTTCAACACAACCCTGTGGCACAGAGCGTCTTTCGAAAACGTCGTGAGACCGAAAATCTGGTGCCCAAACGAACCTACTCGTTCATTGTCGACAGGGAATGCGACCACAACGACAAGGTTGGCGAGGCTCAAAAGGAACTAGTCTGTATGATAAGAGCGGTGAAGAGCGAGTTCCTCAACAAGAACAACCTCACGTTCCTGCCCATCCTGTTCGTACCGCACTGCGAGGACAAGCCGTGTCCGGGAATACCAGGGGCGGCGGAACTTGGTCAGCTGACTTTCGAGAACGCAAATACTGATCAGTGTAAAATGGGGGAAAAGGAGAAGGAGCCAGTCTATCCAGATCCTTGTCCGAAGGCCCCTGTGCCAATTCAAGGAAAAATCAACAATGGGACGTGTATCAACATCGGACACATGACCATCATCATTTTAGCGAACAATACCTTGAGTGTCGTTTTTCCTGGACAAAATCAGGAACCGCCAATGATGCCTCCGCAACCCTGTATGCCACCCCCGGAAATGATACTATGCCCTCAGCCTGAACCTTCAACGCCACCACCACCACCACCACCACCTCAAACTTTATGCTGTCCTCTGTGTCCGTGTCCATGCCCGTGCCCTTGTCCTTGTCCACCTGGAGATAAGAACTTTCCTTTCAAAAGGAACGTGATCGATAACTTGCGACAGTATCTAGAAAACGCCTTCAATTTCATCGACATCAGAAAGGTGTTGACTGAAGACGAGGTCCACGACAGACTCTCTAGAGAAGCCTTCAAGCGATTTGGTGCCGACGTTATACCAGGAATCCTGCTTTACCCCAAGAGATACGGACCAACTCTCGCCAAATGTAGCAGAGAAGCTGGTAATTACGATCCTAACAACGCTGGTAATACGATGGACTATTACTACTTCACGACGAGTAATAAGGGTGCCTCCAAGTTTAAGAGAAGTCTCGAATCGAAAAAGAGCGGAATAACAGAGGGTGACATCGCGGCCGAAGAGGCCACTTTGGAGATTGAGAAGAAGCAGGCTCAACTCGAGAAGGAAATGCAGAAAGACTTAACTCTGGACAAGGTAATTCACCAATTTTTTCAGCGATCCAGGTACTCATTCTATCCTGGCTTTAGGAAGTGGTGGAAGCCCTCAACGTTGGGTCTTCATCCACCGCACCGGGTTCTGCGAACCAGCTCAAGAAGGACGAAGAGTACCTGGAGAAGGAGAACCAGGAGATGGTGCACAACGAACAGCTTCTGGAAGGTCCCGATACTTCGGATTCTGCAGAAGGAGAACCTACGGAGCAGACTTGCGTCTTCACCGAACCACTGATCACCGAGGAGATCGAACCGATATCGTCAGCGTCCGGTATTTGATTCTCGCGATCTTTGTCGACAGTTTTTGAGTTTTTTCTGATTGAGCAGATACTGTGGTCGAGACCATGGGTGCCGAAGCTTCGGCTAAGGCTGAAGCCGGTGGAAATCCCGATGATGCTAAAGGACCTGAAGCTGAAGAACTGGAGGCGACTGGAGAAGCCTTGACTGAGCCGCCGTTGGAATGTCCCGATCCTTGTCCGGTAGAAGAACCTGGAGAATCGGATCCATGTCAGCCTGATGACGAACCTTGCCCTCCTCCTTCTCCCCCGAGTCATATACCTCCAAGTGGTGAGTGAAATAGTCCTTTAGTTAAAACACTCAATTTTCTATCATTTTTCCAGACGAAATTAGCGCCAACCAAACGGACCTCGCCAAGGAATCCAAGACGAAGATGTCCAAAAGCATCGCAGAGTTCGAGAATGACATGCGGGGTATCATTAACAATTCGAAGAAGCAGAGTCTGGCCAGCGAGGCGAAACGAAAGGGTGTCTTCGATATAACGAAAAGCTCTGGAAAATCGAAGAAGAAACGAAAGTCCAAGAGAATCAGAGGCGGCAGAGCTTGCCAGAGAGCACGTAGAGACTTGAAAGCGACCAATCCTTCATCTTTTGGTTGGAGGGAAGTCACGACTACCGCAAAAACAGCCGTTAGAGATGTCGGAAGAGAAACGACGGAACTCCTGAAGGTCACCGCCAAAGAAACCACATCTCCAGCAGCCGTTTGCGAAGAGGTTGAAGATGTGTCTGAGGTTTTGTTCACCTCTAAAGCTGACCAGGTACCAGATTATTCATTCCTCATCACTTTAGATTCCTGTTTTTCGAATATTTATTGTTAAAGGAGCAAATGGAAATGGAATGCAACGAACTGAAAGGAGGTGAGCGGAAGGCTAAGGCTACAACCCAGAAACTCGGCGAGCCAGTGACCATAGTCATCACAAAATCGACTGAAGGGGTCTCCACGTCAACGGAAGTACCCTCTGCTCTTTCGGAATACATACAGCCTCCGTTCAGGGACGAAAACGACGAAGCTGTCACGGAATCCCTCATTAGGCTTCTGAGGGACCTGAGACTGGTCAACGAGGTCCAGAACATCTTGGAAGGTATCCAAGAAACGGGCTACGAGATCCGTGACGCTGTCAGGAAGAGGAGCAAGAGGGAAACTCATAGCGACGTAGGAGGATTTTCGACGGGAAGGAAGCTGTTTTCGATGGCAGTGCATCAGAAAGCTGCAGAATCGAAAGGACCTTTGAGAAAGTTCAAGAAGAGGACGTACAGAAGGAGATCTGGAGATGGGTTCAAGAGGTACTCCCGCGAAACCAACGGGAGAAGATTAACATCTCCTGAAGTCAGTAAAGTGGACAAAGGAAACTCAGACCAAGACAATGAACGATTCGGTTACGTAAAGGGTAGTACTTCCAGTAAGAAGAAGAGGAGGTGGAAAGATTACGCCGGCAATTGGGTCGAATGGGTACCCAATTTTGAACCTTTTTTAGAGCCCAATTATCAAAATTACCAGTTTTAAGTGATATTGCGTCAGTTTTCGATTCGGACGACAAGAGGGCAGGCAGGGATGTTGTGGAGGACAAGTCAGAAGAAGTTCGGGCCAGAACTCGATCAGTGCGTCAAGAAATCGACCAAACTTCAAAAGATTTTGATAAGATTGAATCAGAATATCGTAACATACCAAGAGAAGCTCGAAGAAGCGAAAACTCTTCTCCTTCTTCACCTAGACAAAAGTTTCCAGAAAAAAGTATGTTGACCAAACCTGAAGGACATGAGGAACCGCAATTCTACCTGTACGATGAGCTCGGAGGATACGCAGCAGACTCCAGAAAAAAGAGATCATTCATGGCTCCAAACGACTACCAGAACGACTTCATGGATCAGCTGGATTATTCTCAAGAACCAGAACCCCTACAAAAGACCAAAGGAAAAAGAGCCACTCCCATAGACGATGTGAACGACATCTCGAACGCTCTAGAAGAGATGATGAACACCAATTACCAAGTGGAAAAACCTAAACCATTAACCGAAGAGAGTTCAGTCCACGAACTCATGACACCAATCGAAGGCATAATAACGACAGAACTTCCAATGACTCGTTTCGATCCAAAAGTCGAAGAAGACTTTTCGGACGTACTGGACATCGAAAGGAGTTTGGACACAACGCTACCACCTTATACTGAAACCACCATAAGCAACTTTCTCTTGACGGAAATACCTCAAATCTCCAGGAAACCCTTCGAAGTGGTCACCACGCTGGAACAGCTATTAGCGAGTGCCCCAGGTGGAACCTCTTACAAAGCCCCAACGATAGATTCGAAAGAGGTTTTCCATGAAGATCTGGATGCTGAAGCAGATACCGAAGAAGTCAAAGAAGAAAAGGCTGAAACCACCACCGAATTGGTGAATATATGTAAGAAAAAGGAGGAAGTTACTAAAACTAAACAAACTACAACAGTAACTAAGCCTTATACCACGCACAAAGCGAAAACTACAGATTGGGATCAAGTTATTTACCCTCTGGAAATAGAAACTATGGAACCCGAAGAGGATGAAGAAGAAGAAACGAGCCCTTCCACCGAAACCACCACGACTGAATCCGATACCCCGCCAACTACAGTTGAAGACTGTGCCATCACGAACAGAGGAAGAATAATTCCGGAAGAAAAAAAGGAAAACGAGACTGATTATTACGTGGATATAGTCATGCCTTACGACACTGAAGAGCAGCAGCAGTATATAGATCGTTTCGTGAATAGGGAAGAACCCTTATATTACGATTTTCCCAGTTATTCTAGAAGAGTACAAAGAAGAGACGCTGAAAAGCAAATCTGGAACGAATTTAAATGGCCAGAACATAAGAAATACGGTTCTTCGGACGCAGGATCCATAACGAGTACCCAAAGAGAGTTAGAAGTACTTGGAGAAGGGACGGAATCAGGCAAATCTGAGGATAAGCAGATTTGGAAAGAGTTCAAGTGGCCAGAACACAAGAAGTATGGTTCCTCGAATGTAGAACCATCACCAACTACCCAAAGGGAAATTGAAATACTCGGCGAGGAGAAAGATCTTAATTCAGGACATGGCAAGACTGAGAGTCCTGCGACTGACGATAAGCAGATTTGGGAAGAGTTCAAATGGCCAGAACATAAGAAATACGGAGGAGATGAATCTCAAGTTACTTTGACGACGACTGAAAAATATATCGAATCCCTATCCGATGGAAAAGTTTCAGATGAAGAAAAGTCAGCGAAAGAGTTGCACTCGAAAGAGGAAGTGGAAAACAAGCAGATTTGGAAGGAATTCAACTGGCCAGACCAAGGGAAGTTCGATTCGATCGTGTTGACTTCTACCGAGAAACAGATCGAAGGACTGAACAAAGATGAAGACCAGAATCTGTGGGAAGGGTTCAATTGGCCCCAACATAAGGAATATAAAACTTCCTGGTCATCTTCAACTCCAAGAATGCCTAACTGGAAAACTAACACTTGGCAAGGCAAACAAGTTCAGTCTACTGCCAGAGGAAATAGTGGAAATATTTGGGAAGAGTTCAAGTGGCCAGAGCATAGGAAATACGGTTTTTCATCGACTGCCCAAACGATCTCTTCAGTCGGAGGCCAAAAGAATATCTGGCAACAGTTCAGTTGGCCTCAACATAAAACCTATGGAAGTTCTACAGCGAGATGGCAAGGATTCCCGGTCCCAGGCACAGAACTCCCTTCGAAGGATGGATTCGAAGACTACGAATCCGAGATGGGAATCGCTGAAAGACCATCGTTCAGCGAGAGTCCCGAATTTCCGAGACCAAAAATTCCCGCCAAATTCGGTCAGACGGAAGCAACATCCGAATGGGATCAATTCAACTTGCCCTCCGAGAAACATAACCAATTTTCAAGCTCAACATCAGGAAGATATGAAGAAGAATACAGCAGTTTCCCATCTAAGGAAAAAATAACCTTCTCGAGTGACGTGCGTATGGATACCGTACCCATGGAGGAATTTGAGGAGCTTGAGGCTTCCACTAAATCTCACGGTGCCACAATCTCTAAGGACGAAGGCGAAGAGCTGGAAAGGTTCGATTGGTCTCAAGGTAGCACTATTTCAACCCCTAAAGGAGAAACAGCAGGTCCACACGTTATGAAAACTGGTCTTTGGGAAGAGCTTCATCTTCCCTTTCATAAATCGGCACATATGAAGGTCGTACCTGCAACTACTCCCTGGCACGTCGAACATACGACCTACAGAAGATCGGAAAGAACCACGAGTGGGGGTGACCTATGGAATAATTTCCAATGGCCGCAACATAAGAAATATAGCACTTCCGAATCGACCCTTTGGAATAAAATCTATCCTCCAAAGCACAAGACAGCACACTTAAAAGAAATTCGTGAAACTACGGAAGGAAGTGGAATCTGGCAGAACTTCAACTGGCCCGGTCACAAGAACTATTCGAAAGGTGAAGCCACGGAAGGCCCGCATGTTATGGAGACCGAGATATGGAACAAGATGCATCTACCCTTCCACAAAAAGGCACACGTCAAGGTCGTTAACGCTTTCACTCCTTCTGGAGAGAAAGACGATGGGAAGAAAGTTCTGGAGGACCTCGTAGCTGTCACTAATCAGTTGATGGAGGAAATAGTAAAGACGACTCCGGCGAAAGAGAAGACTGAGACGACGGAGATTGAAGACGATTACTTGGAGAAACTGGTGAATGAAAAGGAGCATACAACAAAGATCATCGAGCAGTCTTTCAATCCGGAAGAACTGACCAGTAAAACTTACATATTGGAAGGTACAGAGTCGAAGACAACGACTGATGTATGGGAAGCATTCCAGTGGCCTCCACCTCGCACACATACATCGGAGGGTACGTCAGAGGAAAGACTGCATAAGGCAACACCAGAACCCCTTGCTGTTCCAGTTAAAGACTTCGAAAACATCGAGAATACGACTGCAGGTTCTGGAGAACCTCGGGACGAACCAGAAATATCGCTGGATCTCTTCGCGTTCCCTCCCCTCGAAATGAAAACGGAGACTACCAATCTCACTCTTCTGGACATACCAGTTCCACCTTTTCCTCTACCAGAAGAATACGAGGAATATTCGATGCTCTCCTCCACTGAGTCCTCGTGGTCAGCTCATGAAAACGAATTGTCCGACCTCAAATGGCCGTACCCGCACGAGTTTCCTTCAGAGAAATTCTCCTTCGTTGATTCATTCGAAGGCAGTTCACCTCCTGAATCTTCTGCTAGTGGCTCAGTGGCTCCTTTCTACCCTCTGTCTGAATTCACTTTGGAGCCCAAGCAAGAAAAACCGTTCTGGGACCACGCGAAGAAGAAGGTTCATCATCACACGACGACCAGTACCACTGAAGGATTTCCCACGAAACATACCTCTCCCCCGACCAAGTCTACTACCGTAGGTGAGTTTGAGGATGTAGGCTTGGGATTTTTGAAGAACCCTCTTTTGTAGGAGAACGGTTAGAGCTCGCCGAAGAAATTGAACACAAGAATTATAACGGTCCAAGTACGGAGCCACATCTTAACGGTAAAAGTACCATTTCTGTCCATTTTATGTAGAGTTTTGAGTTCGAACTTTCTTTCAGGACCCTTGAAAGTAGCACAGGAAAGGACATTCCATACTCCAGGTAAATAGATTATCTGAGGTAAATATGGCAATGAATAATATCTGTCTTGTTCTGATAGTGAAAGAGAGTGAAGATGACGACAATTTGTGGGATTTTCGGGTCCTAAGCGAAGAGGAAGTGGTGACGTTCCATCCAAAAACCAAGAGTAAGTACACCGATTAAAAGTACCTACCCAGTTAGATCTACGAAGAATCCTTTCCAGAACCAACCCAGAAGAAGACCACCATCTACAGCTTCAAACCTATAGGCACCACGGCAGATGATTGGGATGTGTTCAATGAGCTTCCCAAAGAGGAAGTAACCAAACCTCTCAGTGGTGAGTACACACTCAGGTCCAAGATGGACAGTTTTCGATATGCATCTTTTCCCATAGAACCTACAACACCTGAGAAGAAAACGACCTTCTACGTGGTGATAACGAAGCCTACCGAACCTGAAGAACCTTACGAAGAGGTGGGTGAAACCGAGAAAACGTTGCTGGAACCTCCACCACCCATAGCTCCACCTGGTGCCGTAGAACAGTCTTCGGAATACTATGACGAAGACAGAGAAGAGTCCACTGCTGAAAACGAATTTGGTTTGGAAGACTCGTTCTCTCAAGAAAATGAAAAAGTGAATCTCACGTCCCACATCGAGAAGTTGCCGACTAAGAGCGAAACTGAAGCACCTAGCGGCGAGGTCGAAGAGTTCGAAACGGTAACTTTTAGAGTGTCCGAGGTCTTCGCAGGGCCTACAGAACCTCGCACTACGCCTTCTGAAGAAGGGGAGGTCAAGGCAGAAGACAACGTGGAGCTAGTCACATTCAGATCCTTCGAAACCTACCCGACGGCTTCTAGAGCTTCCGACTCCATCAACGAAGTCATGGAAAACCTGAAAGAAGAGAACAGCAAGAACGGTTTCATCGATTCCTTGCAGTTGGAACAGGTTACTTTCAGAAAACCCGAGCCCGTTCCAGAAGAGAGGTCCTCAAGACGTGCTCCCCACTTGCTTGAACCTCCCGAAGTCACAACTGAAGGAGAACCTCACATTGAACTCCCAGAAGCGGGCATACCATCTGTTGACAAGGACAACCTCATGTACGCCTTGACCGAACCGTACCAGGCGGCTGGGGAGGAGTTGAAAGAAGTGGGGGAAGCTACAACGAAAATCATCGAAGGGGAGAAGATCCTCACGGAATCTTACGACCACAGGTCGATGTCCATACCTTTCAATGAAGATCTGGAAGGACGTTCGGATATAACCAAAGAAATTAACAAACCGGAGGACTCCAACGAAGCTCCTCCTCTACCTCCGATGTCTGATCTCGCTGCCGACTTCGCGAGGGAGCAGTCCAGCCTCGGTAGGATCAGGGATCCTTATTCCGTCCTCGAGAGACCTCTAGAAGAGAAAGAATCGAGATATCCCTCTGCCGAAGAGAGGGAATTTGAGAACGAGAACTTGAAGGCTCCGTTCACTGAAGAGAACCTAGAGGAAGATTTCGCCACTGCCTTGATGGAGCCCGACCACTTAGGTAAAGTATACAGAGCAATCCGACACATTCCACTCATAATTTTCATAGTTTAACCCCGTTTTTTCGGAAGAACCCGGACAGAATGTAGATGAGGAGGTGGAGAAGTCCAAGCATCTCTTAGAAACCGAAGAGAGACCTTTCTTCTTGGAGAAAATGAAGAATAAGATGAAGAACTTTCGAGCTAAACCCTTAACAGCCGGGGGAAAGAACGAGAATGGGGATAAACGCGGTAAAGAATTTCATATTAGAGGTGAGTGGATTCAGTTTTAGATCAGTCCCTCCCCTACCTTACATTCTTGTAGAGAAAACGACAGCAGTAAATGACGTACTGTACTTCACGTATCCTGAGGCAGTTGAGGCTGTTGTTGCCGTCGAAAAAACCACAGTTTCTGGCGATCACATGCCAGAAGGTGAGTGACTCCCTTGAATTTCTTCAACCTTCCCTCCTAGATTGTTTGGGAATGGTAGAAGCTCCAAGCAATGGTGATATCTTTAACCTTTCAGTCCCAAAGCATGAGGAACACGCTACAGAGCATATGGAACATGATTTGAAGACGCTGCATAAGACGAAAGATAAACTAGAAAAACTAATAGACATGGAAGGTCAACTGGAGAGATCAGAAGTGACAGAGGGTCCCATCGAGGAAGCTACCAAAGTGCCTGACCTTCTTACCCCCATGCCAGAGATCCACCACAAAGAAACTACCGCCAAATCAATTGAATCCCCATTTGCGACCTCTCAAAAACCGTCTTCTTTCAAAGCTGAAGTTTCAGCAGAAGCCACAAGTCCACTAGATGAAGCTCTGAAGCCCAATCTCCTACCTGATGAAACGGAGTTAGAGCACATCATGCATGCTGACTTCGGGACAATCGGAACAGAAAAAATGAGTGGTACTGAGACTACAAGCATTGTCCAGCATGAATCAGAAAGCATATCGAGAAGTGGAGGAACTACAGCAGCTTCACACCACAGCTCTTCTGGAACTACCGAATCTGGGAAACAATCCACAGAAGGCGATATTGAAAATATTGTAGAATTAGAAGGAGATCTGGAGAAACTTGAAACGAGTACGAGGACACGTTCCTCTGTTGAAGAAGAAGCTTTTACTGAGACCCCTTCAGAAATCGTAGAGGGTATCCTAAGAACCTTGGACGAGTTCGAAGTTTCTTCAGAGGTCTACACCAGTACCCATAGTACTGATAGTTCTAGTCTTAAGACAGAAGGAGAAACAGAAATGACCCATCTGGAACCTGATATACTAACTCCAATACTTATGATTGGAGAAGAGCATGTAACCCAATTAACAAATCCTCACAAGCACACTTCCAGCACGCATTCCACCACCCTGGCAAAATTCCCAGTGCCAACAAATATTCCAATAGTTCATCTTCCTACGACAATATTGAGCCAAGAAGATCTATCACTAGTAACCCCCCTCTCAATCCATGATGTGACACTTGTATCAACTCATCATGAAGGAGAAATAACTGAGAAGCATAAGAAGACTAAGATCGAGAACAAATCAAAATTAGAAAACGTTAAAGAGCAAGAGGAAGAAATAGAAACGAATCTGGCTCATCTACCGAAGAATAGACACGAGACCAGCACCATATGCGAGATTTGTGAAGAGGCTGAAAGTGAAGATCATAAAATATCAACGCTACCTCATCCAGGTAGTTCCTCACGAAAGACGACTGAAGAAACCCCAGAGGAAGGAGTAAAAGAACATGATGAAGTAACGGTCACTAAACCTGGAAGGTATAGCACAGAAATGGGATCTTCGGAAGAAAAAGAAGATGAAGAATTCGATACCAACTTGGTGCATTTGCCAAAGGGTCATCATGAAACTTCCACTATTTGTGAGATATGCGATGAAGAATCTAGCAAGAAGCAGGAACACACCAACAAAGACCATTTGAGTGTGGCAGTTTCCACTGAATCCTATGTGCATCATGGAAATTTAAAAGAAGGAGAAGAAGCAAATACTATCAAGGATGAAATAGGAACTCCCCCAGTAGCAAGAAAAATTTCTCATGACGAAGAACTACAACAGGAAGAATTTCCAAGTAACCTGCACCATTTACCAGAAGGGCATAGACATGAAACGTCCACAATCTGTGAGATTTGTGCAGAAGAAGATGTAGCATCCCATACCACCTCTCCGGAGGGTCTAGCACCCTCTCAGCCTCACCACGTACCAGGACAGGTTTCAGAAACAACTTTCGGAGCAGGGACCACCCCAGAACTGACCCGTGAGGAAAAACTGGAACAGGAGGAATTCCAGAGCAACCTTCACCATCTTCCCGAGCATCACGTACACGAAACATCCACCATTTGTGAGATATGCGAGGAGGAAGAAGAAGGCGTCTCTCATACGCCATCTTTCTCGAAGAAGGCTACAACCTTATCTCCTGGTCAAGGTTTTAAATCGTCCCAAAGTCCAGGAGAATCTGATAAGGGGTTAGGATTCGAGCATCATGTTTCTGAAGGTGTAAACGAAACTCCAGCAGCTTCTGAAGAAATATCAAACTTGCCTGAGAAACATACATCTGCTTTTCCAGGTGGAGAAATCTCAGAAGTAGGGGGCGAAGCTAAAACTGAAGAGATGGTGGGAGTCTCTAAGGACATGGAGGAAAAGCTTGAGACTGGTGAAGAATTCGGTACTCATGCTCCTCATACACATCGTTCAACTATACAAACAACAACCGCCTTAACATACAATTTCGAAGGAGAGGAGATAGAACAGACCATGCATACGACTGAAAGAAACGTGTTCAAGGTAGGACATCATGGCTCAACTACAGAAGAAGAAATATCTGGTGGAAGTCCAGGAAGTTCATCGACTGAATCCGAGATCGGAAAAGAGAAATCTAAGTTCACCATCGAGGAAATTGAAACGACTGAAGCTATAAGTGAAGGAAATGAGTCTACGGAGGAAGAGCATGTAACACTTGATCATCCAGGGTCTACAATGGATAAAGGTTTGGAAGCTGCAGAGAATATTGAGCATAAACTTGAGGATGTGATGCATCTGGAAAGCATATCGAAATCTCCCGAACATCCTGAATCGAAGACAGATATTTCCTCTGAAAAGGAAAGTAGAGCAACTGGAACAGTTGAAGAAGCAACTTCAGGAAGAGATCATACCAAACCATACTCACACACTGAGGGTGGAAATCTTGAGGAAGCCCCAACATTTGCGGAAACGAGTAGCGAGATACCTGCAGAAACCAATTTTTACACAGAATTTGGATCCACAGTGGAAGAAAAAATATCATCTACTTCAGAAAGTACTACAGTACATGAGGGTACTACTGGACAACTTACAGGTACTTCAGAAGAA
This sequence comes from Adalia decempunctata, assembly GCA_951802165.1. Classification (NCBI taxonomy): domain Eukaryota; kingdom Metazoa; phylum Arthropoda; class Insecta; order Coleoptera; family Coccinellidae; genus Adalia; species Adalia decempunctata. The sequence continues at coordinate 2,240,354 of OX637705.1, forward strand.
ATGGTTCAAGTGCTTCATGAAATTGAAAAAAATGGCGAAGAATCTTTATCAGAAACTGAAAAATCTCAAGAGATGACTGGTGCAGCTCCTAGTTCTCCAGGCGTTAAAGACCAGCATACGACTGAAGAAGTCAGAATGGATAATCTTGAAGACAGAGAAACAACACATATTGCAACAGACGTTTCTGCTCTATTAGAAGACTTTGAGGATATTCAAAAGGAAATTTTCTTCTCAACTCTTGGAATGGAAGGAAGCACAGAATCAGAGCATATGGGAACAGCTACTCATATAACAGAAGTGTCTGAAGTTTCGGAAACTGGAGAAGCTATAAGTTCCTTTGGGAGAACAGCTAGCCATTTAGCAGAAGTATCAGAAGCTATTGAATCAGGAGAAGCTACAACAAGTTCCCATAGTCAAGTATCGGGTATTATCGAAACAGGAGAAGCTACAACAGCAAGTCCCCATGAGGGAACAGCTGGCCATATTACAGTGTCGAAAGTTACTGAATCCGAAGAAGCTCCAACGAGTTACCAAGAAGGAAAATCTCTAACTTCCCATGAAGAAACGGAAATGAAAACAGCTCATAATGTACACACATCTACTACAGAACATTCAACCTCAGAAAAATATGCTGGAACATCTCACTCTACGACTACTGTTCCAACAGGAGCACTCATAACTGAAGAAATGATTCAGGTTCTTCAAGAAATCGAAAAAATTGGAGAGGAATCAAGAATGAGCACAAAGGAAACTTTGGAAACTCTAACTCCTCCATCAGAAGTTTCAACTCCTGCTTCGGGAGTTGAAACTGTTTCTTCACTTGGTGAATCTACAACAGAAGAAGCCACAGAAGCTAGAATAGAGGATCTGGAGGAGAGGGGAACAACTCATATAGCAACTGACGTATCAGCCTTATTAGAAAATTTTGAAGATATCCAAGAAGAAATCTTTCTTTCAACACTGGAGATGAAAGAACATGAACATATCGGAACAACAGTAGAATCTATTGCTAAAACTGGAGGAACTGTAACACCAGGCACTGTCGAGAAGGGAGCTCAGGAAGAAGGAACAGTTTCGTCTCTGGAAGAGAAAAAAGGGCATACTTTACATCATTCTAGTACAGAACCTGTAAATCCAGCGAAGTCTGAAGAAGGAATGAAAACTGAAACCACCGTTGAACCCAGTCTCTCAGAATCTGTATCGGTTTCTCAACCTCATACCACACCCAGTATACCAAAATCAACAGTCAGTAAACCAGAAGAGGAAGGGGTCACAGATTTCTTTACAGAACTAGGAGTTAGATCTACCCCTCTAGAGAAACCAGAAGAAAAGTTAACTCCAAGCGTTGAGCCTCATATTTCTGAAGAATCTCTTACAGAAGAATTACCTATCACTGAAGCATATCTATCGGATAATATCGAACACAAGTTGGAAGAGCTGAACGAAGCAGTCAATAAGTTCTTGATGACCACTACCAAAGCAGAACTGATTGGAGGAGACCTGGAGAATATAGAAGAAAAGGTAACGGAGACTTTTCTATTGGAAAAAGAGCTAGAGGACTTGAATAAGGAATTCGTGGAAATGCTAAAAACTACCTTATCTGCAGATGATCTTCTAGAGGGACTGGAACACACTTCTCACGAAGTTGTTAAGGGTACTTTAGGAGAGTTTGAAGAAACGACAGAGGCCAAGGAGGAAGTTGAGGAACATACAGGTAGAGGTGAGATAACTAAATCGACAGCTGTTGGAGAAAAGCATCCTACCTCTGAAGTTATTGAACCAAAGGAAATGCAAAAAGAGGGTAGTACAGAAAGTGGTTTAGAAGAAAAATCAACACACCACTCCTCGTCGACTGCTCATGCCGAAGGAAGTACAGCACTAGGAGAGCATCTCCCTTCTGGAGGTGGTGGAATGACTGAAGGATCCAATCATGGAACCACTCAGTTGTCCATTGGAAGTTCCACAACGGAAAGAACCAATTTTGGCAGTGAATCAACAAACTTTTATAGTGAGTTGACTTCTGAATCTACTTCAGCGGTATCCAGTCATGAAATATCATCGGTAAAGTCTCATACACATGAAGAAATGACTACAACATCTTCTCCTCCAACTGACACAATTTTATCTGTGGGTATTGATAAGAAGCTGGAAAATCTTAAAGACATAGCAGAAAACCTTCTGTCCTCCACCAACAAGGGATTTGAAGAGGCTAACACAGAAAGTCAGGTATTAGAAGAAGGTCTCGAGCAATTGAAGGACGAGGTTGTGGAGATGCTAAAGACTACTCTTTCTGGTGAAGAGTTACTGAAAGGAATCGAGAGTACTGAAGAAATTACGGAAGAGATTGAAGTTTCAGCTAACACAGAAGGAAAAACTTCACTTTCTGAGGAGTATGCATTAGAACACATTACTATCTCTTCCGTAACTCATACTAGCCTTGCTGAAAAAACGACCGAGCATGGTGAGCAAGTATATTCTGATAAAATAGACACCAAGTTGAATGAACTGAACGAAATTATCAATGAAATCTTGAGTAGTACACCCGCACCAGAAGGTCATTCGGGATTTTCAATAGAAGCTGGAGAAGAGCCCACAGAAAGTGAGATTTTAGAGAAAGAACTGGAAGAGTTGAAGAAGGAATTCGAGGAAATACTTTTGACGACGCAATCCGGTGAGGAAATATTGGAAGGTCTTGAAGAAACTTCACATACAACCTCAGAACCAACAGGAGAGAAATTGGAGACTTCACAAAAAGTTGAAGTAGGTGCTACAACAGCAGAAGGAGTTGGAGCAACAAGAGAATCCACTGAAGCTTCACCAGAGTTATCAGGAACGTCTCATGAACATGTCGAAGAAACGGCGACACAAGAAGCGGCTATGAATCACTCAGAACATGGTAGTTCAATGATAACAGAAAAGACTTCTTCTATACCAGAAGGAGCCACAACAGTTATTGCTGGCAATACTACTGGATTACCACAAGAAGGAATGACTTCCTCACATGCAGGTAGCAGTGAAATCCACACTCCTGGAGAAGGTACTTCAGCTGCGACTAAAACAGAAGGAATAACTGAACAAGTGGAAGGCTCAACAAACTTTTACACAGACGTTGTAACTGCTGAGACTCGAAACGAGTTGTCCTCACATTTAACGTCAGATCGAACTGAGTTGAGCTCTCCTGCTACTGGAGGTGATGTGGAGGAAACAAACACTATCGGAGGATCAACAGTTCAGGTTTCTACCGAGAAAGCGATCACAGATAAGCTAGAAGAGAAATTAGTGGAACTGGACGAGATCATAAACGAATTTCTAACGTCCACACCTTCTATAGAGTTAGGGGTAGAACCAAACAAAGGCAGGGAAGAGATGAAAGTCGAGGAAGAAGTATTAGAGAAAGAATTGGAGGATCTCAAACACGAATTCCAGTTGATGTTGAGTACAACCGTATCCCCAGATAATCTATTAGTTGCTGTTGAGGATGTCTTGTATCCAACGACAGGGCATGGAGAAACAGTTCCATTTGGAGAAAGTCAGGCAGAGAAGGTTGAAGAGGTGACAAAAAGTTCAGGTGGCAATGAGTCTACACACCACGCTGGAGCTGAAGAAGCTACTAAAGAGTTTGGTCACACCACAGAAGGGCAGAATGCTACTGAAAGTAGTCTAGAGGGTGGTTTCACGCATGGAACTGGCTCTGTTTCACACCACGCTGGAACAGAGAAAGCAACTGAAGAATTTGGTCAGACTTCAGAAGGGCAGAAGGCTACTGAAGGTGTTTCAGAGAGTAGTCTTCCTCATGGAACTGTGTCACACCATGCTGGAACAGAGGAAGCTACTGAAGAGTTTGTTCACACTACCGAAGGGCAGAATGCTACTGAGAGTAGTCTAGAGGAGGGTTTCTCACATGGAACTAGATCTGTTTCACATCACGCTGGAACAGTGGAAGCAACTGAAGAATCTGGTCAGACTTCAGAAGGGCAGAAAGCTACTGAAGGTGTTTCAGAGAGTGGTTTTCCTCATGGAACTGTTTCACATCATGCTGGAACAGCGGAAGCAACTTCAGAAATTGGTCACCCTTCAGAAGGACAGAATGCTACTGAAAGTGGCCCAGAAGGTGGGTTTCCACATGGAACTAGCTCTGTTTCACACCATGCTGGACCAGAGGGGACAACTTCTGAAATAGGTCATCCTTCAGAAGAGCATAATGCTACTGAAAGTAGTCTAGAAGGTGGCTTTCCACATGGAACTGGATCGGTTTCACACCACGCTGGAACAGAGGAAGCAACAGAAGAATTTGGTCACACTTCTGAAGGGCAGAAGGCTAGTGAAGGTGTTCTTGAGGCTGGTTTTCCACATGGAACTGAAACAGAGGCAGGTGCTGAAGGAATTAGTCACACTTCAGAAGGACGGGAAGGTGTTCTGGAGGGTGGTACATCACTTGGAACTGGATCAGTTTCACACCGAGCTGGAACAGAAGAAGCCACTGAAGGAATTGGCCACACTACAGAAGGTCATAATGCTACTGAGAGTGTTTTAGAAAGTGGTTCTTTACATGGAACTCCTGAAGAAACTATTGCACATTCAACAAATAGTGAAGGAACAATAGAAGGAGTAGGGTCCGAGTTTTCAACACAAGGAGAAGTGGGAGGGGGGCATTCTGAAGGAGGAACCATTACAAGTTTAGCTCATGCTACAGGACAAGGAACTGAAACAGCAGTTTCCCATCTAACTGTATCTGAGGTTGGAACTCATGAAAATACTACCCAAGGATTGGAATCATCGTCAGTGAATACATTACTCCAAGAAATAGCAACACATATTGGAATTTCAGCAGAATCAGAGCATGGGTTTCATCCAACTGAACACGCAGAAGAAAAAACAGCAGTAGAAGGAGTAACAGTTCCAGGAGGGATGGCAGCTGAAACTGGATCATCTGAGGGAGGTGGCACACATGAAGGAGAACTTACAGAAAGATTTGGTACCCATGTCACAGAAATTGAAGGCCACGGCGGATCAAAAAATGGTCTAGAAACATCCTCGGAGGTCGAAGCACATGGAGAAATGACCACTCACATAGGACCATCGGTTGAAGAAGAACTCCATTCGTTATCCACAGGAGGATCTACTGAAGGTGGAACTATAGTGCACGGTGGAAACATTCCAGAGGTTGTTGGAACTGAAACATCGGGAGTTCCAAGTACTGGGAAAATTTCGGAGTCAGAAAGCTACTCCACGCCAATAATAGAGCAGGAGAAGGGTGTTACCAAACCATCAAGCTACTCAACTTCCAAAAGTTACACTGAAGGCTTGTCGAGCATATCTCTGCTCACAACTCTGTTACTGTCTTTGGTTACGTCCACAACACCAACGCCGGAGAAGACCAACGCCATTGCCAGTCAGTTCAGCTCTAACGCATCGGGACCTCAAAACATACCCAAGTGTCTTGTGGTTTTTATCACTGGGGAAAGTCCTCTCTTACCTCTGAACGGAACCAAATGGGTGCCATCGGAGTGTCCCCCTATAGGACAACAGAGTACCACATCGCACCCTCCTAATGAGATCAAGGCGTCAGACGTAACCACAGAGCCATCGACCACTTCAGAAAGTACCACAGAAGGTTCCACCAACGGAACTATCTCAACCACCACAGTAAGCACCACTTTGATGCCCGTGGAAGAACTTCCAGAAATAAGAACCAAGAATTTCGTAGAAGGCGGGTGTTCAGAAGCTGATTTCGAAAACAACAACAAGTGTTTCTGCATGCTCGATCTGACGGTGGATAACATATCCGAAGAACTAGAAGGGGCCAACTCCTCGAAGACCAACCCAATCAAATGTTCCAAATTTCTGAAGGTGACCAAGGGTCTGGTGATGCGAAACGACACGTCGGCCAGCTTGAAGAGATCCAGAAGGAGCTACCTGTACTTGAGGTACCTGAATCGACATCGTAGAGAGACGGTAGAGTACAACAAGATTGACGAGGTGCTGGCGAACGAATTGATAGCCACTAGTACCGGTGCGTAAGGATGAGGTACGTATGTTGGTTTTGTTATCAAGAGGTTTGTTGTAGATACCAGCATCTACAGCGATGTGGGTGCTACTGCTACCATACCTTGCGTGTACAAGGATGAGGTGATTGAGAGGGAGCACTTCATGAAGTATGTCTGGACGGCCGGAGGGGACAAAATTATCATGTGTAAGGATTTATTCCTTCAGATACCTTCACTTTTACGTTACACCAAGACTTTGCTTTCTTCTCCTTCATTTTGCTGCGTTACCCAACGAGATTGATTACAGTTTCGGACAGAATAAGAGAGGCCACGGACGGAGCCTTGAAGATCTCCGAAGTGGCTGTGGAAGACGGCGGGAATTACACCTGCTCCATCAACAGACCCTTCGGAAATACAGATTCGGAGCACAAGCGATATGTGCACGAGCTGCTGATAATAGACAAGCCGATCTTCAAGGTTAAGTCCACGGTGATGTACGTCACCGACGAGCCTTGCTCCTTGAAGGATGGTGACGTGGTGCACGCCTACCTGCCCAAGATGCTGGAGGACCTTCTGTGCGGCATACACAAGAGGGTGTGCAAGGTGGAGATGGAGAGGCCTAGCTGCGTGGAGGTGGTGAGTATTTGCGAAGCTGGGTTGAGGAAATCAAGACAAGAATGGAATGAAAGTAACTGTAAAATTTCCAGGAAGAGAAGACCTATCTCACTGTTAAATACATAGTTACCCTGGACACCATATCGACCTTGCTACCCTCCATATCCAACGCAGAGTGCGACTTCAACTGTCAGATGAAACTGATGGGATCTCTGGTTTCTCTGCTGATCAAAAACGTGGAAACTACCAGCGTATTAGACGGTGAGTCTTGTACCTAAGGTAGCCATTCCCTAAGGTCAGTATCTCTCTCATTTTCAGTGGTCTCGGAGATACAGTCATTCAACCACACTTTCAAACCGAGAGAGGTCAAGTTTCCTAGCGATCGCTCGGCGGTTGAAGACTTGACCTTGCTGCCGAAGCTGGTGATCGGGTGTCCTGCAGGGTTCGGTATACAAGGAAGCACGAGTAAGATATGTGGTGAGGAATGGTTCAAATTGAGATTTCTTCTCCTGCTGCATTGGTTCTTCCACTGCTTCATTGGGTTTTCCACTGCTTCATTGGTTCTTCCACTGCTTCATTGGTTCTTCCACTGATTCTTTGGTTCTTCCACTTCTTCATTGGTTCTTTCACTTCTTCATTGGTTATTCCATTGCTTCATTGGGTCTTCCACGGCTTCATTCATTGGTTCTTCCACTGATTCTCTGGTTCTTCCACTGATTCTTTGGTTCTTCCACTTCTTCATTGGATTTTCACTTCTTCATTGGTTATTCCATTGCTTCATTGGGTCTTCCACGGCTTCATAAGTTCTTCCACTGCTTCATTCATTGGTTCTTCCACTGCTTCATTCTTTGGTTCTTCCACTGATTCATCGGTTCTTCCATTGCTTTATTGGGTCTTCCACTGCTTCATTGTTTCTTCCACTGCTTCATTCATCGGTTCTTCCACTGCTTCATTCATTGGTTCTTCCACTGCTTCATTGGTTCTTCCACTGCTTCATTGGTTCTTGCACTGCTTCATTGGTTTTTCCACTGCTTCATTCATTGGTTCTTCCACTGATTCTTTGGTTCTTCCACTTCTTCATTGGATCTTTCACTTCTTCATTGGTTATTCCATTGCTTCATTGGGTCTTCCACGGCTTCATTCATTGGTTCTTCCACTGATTCTCTGGTTCTTCCACTGATTCTTTGGTTCTTCCACTGATTCTTTGGTTCTTCCACTTCTTCATTGGATTTTCACTTCTTCATTGGTTATTCCATTGCTTCATTGGGTCTTCCACGGCTTCATAAGTTCTTCCACTGCTTCATTCATTGGTTCTTCCACTGCTTCATTCTTTGGTTCTTCCACTGATTCATTGGTTCTTCCATTGCTTTATTGGGTCTTCCACTGCTTCATTGTTTCTTCCACTGCTTCATTCATTGGTTCTTCCACTGCTTCATTCATTGGTTCTTCCACTGATTCTTTGGTTCTTTCACTTCTTCATTGGTCTTCCATTGCTTCATTGGGTCTTTCACGGCTTCATTAGTTCTTCCACTGCTTCATTCATTGGTTCTTCCACTGCTTCATTGGTTCTTGAACTGCTTCATTGATTCTTGAACTGCTTCATTGGTTTTTCCACTGCTTCATTCATTGGTTCTTCCACTGCTTCATTGGTTCTTCCACTGTTTCCTTGGTTCTTCCACTGATTCATTGGTTCTTCCACTTCTTCGTTGGTTCTTCCATTGCTTCATTGGGTCTTTCACGGCTTCATTGGTTCCTGCACTGCTTCATTGGGTTTTCCACTACTTCATTGGTTGTTCCACTGCTTCATTGGTTCTTCCTCTGCTTCATTCATTGGTTATTCCACTGCTTCATTCATTGGTTGTACCACTGCTTCATTGGTTCTTCCACTGCTGCATTGTCCATTTCAGTTGCCTGTCCGAGGAATACTTATAATTCAGAAAACAGCTCGACTTGTTCCCCTTGTCCAAGAGTTACGTACCAGCCGAAAATTGGATCGAGTAGTTGTATAGAATGTAAGACACCATTCGATGATAAGGCCTGCATTGGAATGATGGCAAGTATCTCCCTTACAGCTGAATAATCCTCACCATGAACCGATTTGTTGTGGATAGGTACATAAACATACAGATGACCTTATGATTATTCTTTTTCAGTTTGCCAACAAGGCCTTTTTGATACTCTACGTGGGATCCAGCGTGGCAATTGTCTTTTTCATTCTCTTGTGCATTTTCTGCGCACAGAGCTCGACCCAAGCAGCTTTCGGTGGTCCGCAGAAGAAGAAGAAAGCACAGACTCCTAAAAGACGGAGGATGGGTCGAAAAGATGTGGAAGATCCAGCTGAGAAACCATTGCTGCCTAAAGATCCCAGTGTGCCGAAGATTGTGAAAGGACCAAAAGTACCACCGCCCGACTTTTGAAAATGTGGCTTTGAAAATTGATTTTTTGATATGGAGAATAGTCCTGAATGCTGATGTCCTCTCGCCGAGTTGAAGAATTTTAACAGCCATTTTACTTATATGCTAGTTTTAAGAGTGAAAATGTGTATATTATACTTAGATGTATTTTGCTTTAAATATATTCAGTTTTATTTATTTTAATTATTATGTTTTCTTTCGTCCTACATAATTTCTAACTCTTTCGATAATCTGAAAGAACATCTCCTTGAAGCAACTTCAAAATGGATTTTCAGGAGACCAATCTGTGAATTTACTGAATTTTGGGTCTTCAGGATTTGGGCTCAGGTAGGTTAAATACAAATCATGCTCTATGCCAAAAATAAAATTTAATCTTGCATCCATCACTTTTGGTTCAAATACAGAAACAGGGTTCATCTCGAAATTGCACATTTTAATCTTCAATTAACCCAAGCTAAAGTAGACACTGTAGTATCCGCAGTACTCATAGCTCTAGTGGGAGGTTCGGCCTTGAAAATTACCCCGTTATCATGACCATTAACCCCATTCTTCGCTTCTTGCCCATTGGTAGTAACATTCATCTTCTTCTTGAATCTCCTCCTAGGTATCAGAGATTTCGGAGAGTTGCAACCCAACTTCCTGTCCTTCGTTAAATCCCTGAGAATTTTCGATAAACGATAGTTTTTCTTACTGGCCAGTTTCTTAACCATTTCCAGACTGACATCGTGGCCTGGATTGTATCCTACGCCTTCTAATTTGTCGATTTCACTGGTATCGTAGACAGTTCTCAAGGCTGACAGAGCTCTGGAAACCCCAACCTGAAGCAGAATTAAAATCAACAGGTTTCCTTCTGAAGACAATCCAGCAAACTTACATTACCATGCCGCACGAAGTGCTCAGTCAAATCAGCACCAAGCAACTCATCCTGTATCTCCATCCTTATGGTTACGAACTGATTGATGAACCACAACAGAACGCAACTTGAAGATATTCCCCAGGTCAACAGGCATAGAGCTGCTAGAGATTGAACTCCCAAAAGGTACCAACCACCGCCTAGAAAAGTTCCAGAGTGAATTAAGGAAGAAGAAAGCTTACTTTGCACCTACCATTCACTACTCCAGATCTGCCATTAGTTGTGTCCAATGGGTGGGGGTTCTGGGCAAAAATGCCAACAGCTAAGACGCCTGTGAATCAGAGGAAAATTTCTGATGGATGAGTTCGATATTTAAGTATTTTTTTTACCCCATAGTCCTGACACTCCATGAACAGCACTTGCTCCTACTGGATCATCGATACCTGCCTTCATAAAACAAAATTAACAAATTTACCAGCTCTGTATCAACTTCATATTTACCATATCAAGGAGTGGCATCGACAAGCAAGTCAGCAATGCTCCTATTGCTCCAATCAAGATTGAATGCCAACCTATAATTTTTATTGAGTTTATTAGAATCGTGAAGATCCTATACTCTTTCTTACCTTTGTAGAGAAAACAGCCAGCTGTTACTGATACTAAAGAACCTAAAATACCATTGATAACATCCATGGCATCTAGTTTACCTCCAAGACGTGCCAGAGAGTATAAAATGCTCAGTGTGCCTCCCCCAAATGAAGCCATCATGGTCATAACTGCTGCTCTAGCAGCATAATGCCATTTTTCACCACTCAGCTACTCAGAAATGAAAATACAAAATTCTACTTCTGCATTTTGCCACTATGTTCACTTACCCCATAAGTACTACCTGAATTGAAGGCTAACCAACCCCACCAAAGCACAAACAGCCCCATGACAGCATTCACAGGGTTTCCCAAAGGTAAAGGCTTTATTCCGTTGTCGTATCGACCTAAGCGTGGTCCAAGCATCATGGCGCTAGCCAAGGCAGAGCTTCCTCCTATGCAACAAAGGTCAGATACCAAAACACTGAAAATAAAACCTAGGTTCTCACCAATGAGATGGACAGCTCCAGAACCTGCTATATCCACCACACCCATATGTTTTAAAAACCCATGTTCACCCCACATCCAACCAGCAGGAATGCAGTAGATTGCTGTGTTTAGGAAACTGAAGATGCAGTAGGCCTTAAAGTTGCATCTGAAAGAAAGAAGAACCTTGTGGAGTCGTTGTTAACCTTCAAGTCACTCAGAATCCAAGACAGCTATATGTAGAGACATTTTCAACTGCAGAATATTCCATCTCTGCTAAGAAAATGATGGCAAGAAGTCTTATTCACCTTTCTGCCATGGCACCGCTTACAATGGTGGTGGCTGTGGTAGCAAAAGACAGCTGAAAGATGAAGGCAGCGTAAATAGCTCCCTTCAGCTTGTCATCCAAAGGTGGATCTACGAAGTAGTCTCCAAAAGCTATGAAACCATTGTTCATGGGACTCCTACCAAAGGACATAGAGAATCCGAAAAACCAATAGGTAAGTCCTGCAACGGTCTTGTTGAAAAATTGGTTGAAAGTCATTGGTTTACTTACCACCAAGGACTATATCAACAACATTTTTCATCATTATATTGACTTCATTTTTTATGGAGACACAGCCTGATTCCAACATGCCAAATCCTGTGGATGAAAGGTGAGGACATGAAAATTTATGCAAATACTTTTAAGCAAAGAACAAAAAATTGAGATGAAACTGAAAATGGTGGATGCGCTTAAAATGTCTGTCCATTATAAGTTGGAAATTGCAATAATTTGGCACTCACCGGTTTGCATAGTGAAAATTATAAAAGCACTGGTTATTATCCAGTTGGTATCCTCTAAACTTATATCGTACAGCCATGGTATATCAGAGTCGTTTGTTGGAGAAACTACCGAAATATTAGCACTCATTACTACCAGATTTCCAACTGATTCTGCTCAAAAAATCACAGTTTGGAGACAGATCCTCATGAAGAAGATGTCGTGACACTATATTTTCGTAAACAAGTAAATTTTTAAAAGTTGACCTTCGTTAAATATTAAAGTATTGCTTCTCCACTAGACCGATATGCATCGTTTCCATTGTCGAATGAAAATGTCCAAATTGGTACTGAATTGGCTCCTAATTGGAAAGTAATTTCTTTTGTATAAACAGAAACATTCGTGTAACTATTCAGAAACTTCTCATAGTTTGCATTCGTGTCCATGTATGAAAACAATGAAATGATGAGATCTATAATTCAGATATCATTACTAGAAAAACTTTTTATTTAGATAATTAGAAAATCGATTTTACACAAATCTGTCGTTTCTCTCAAGAAAAAAGGGTATTCAATTAGTTCCTGATTTGGTGTTTCTTCTGTTTTACCGATTTTTCATGAAAAACTATAGAAGTTCAGTTTTTTGTTTGTCGACAAGGCTTAGATACAATGAAAGTGGTTGTATATCTATTTTTATTTCTAATTTTCTTCATTTTAATGCTGAAGTTTCATATATTCCGTTATTATACCATGAAAAGTATTGAAAAAGGTACATAAATATCTCGATATTCTCAAAGCAATCAATTTGATGAGCAGCTCATCCGCCATTTTTTTCTGCCGATAGATTGATAGATTCCACATTTCCACTTTCCATTCGTATTATGCAGAACCACAACACATTTGGGTCAATCTGATCCAACATATTATGATCTTAACATTCCAAGAGATGAAATGCGAAAAATCTGATGAAGTCCTTTATATGTGGAACGTACCACCTACCAAATGTGAGGTTAGAATTTTGACAGCAGGAGAGCGGTTAAAAAAGATAAGATAAACAAAAACAATGCTGACTGATGTATTTCCTTATAATCTGCTCATAAAATATTGGGTTTCATAAAGGGGATTGGGGAATCACATCAGCTGACTCAGGAGGAAGAATTTATCAAGTCGTTGGTTACTGAGATACAAACAACAAAGAGTGCTAACTCTTGAATCTTTTTATGCTTGTGAACTGAATGAAATCGAATTTTTAAATAGTGTTCAAATGTTTGGAGGTTTTGAAGATGATTACAGGAAAAGTAGTTGTACTTGGCAATCAAGGTAAATAAGGTACATAATTTCATTTTCAAAATGTAATTTTCAAACTTTAATTAATAGGTGTTGGCAAAACAAGTACATGTCTAAGATACATAGAAAAACACTTCCATCGTCACACATTACCAACAATAGCAGCAGCTTTCTACTGTGCAACAATCAAAATCTTGGATAAAGAAGTGAATCTCCAAGTAAATTTTAATTTTTTAAGCCTGCCAGATTTTGTTATTGCAATGTTTTTCTAGATATGGGATACAGCAGGTCAAGAAAGATTCAAAGCGATGGCCCCCATGTTTTATAGGAATTCACAGGCGGCCATTGTGATATTCGACATAACTTCTATGCCTTCTTTCGAGAGTATGAAGGGCTGGGTGCTTGAACTGAAGAGAAACGTCGAGGAATCCATAGTTCTGGTCGTCTTGGGAAACAAAATTGATATCGCAGAACATAGAGAAGTAGGTGAAAAACAGGAATGATTACTTAATTTTCTGTAATTCTGGTAGGTACTCAGGCAACTATTAATTTCAGGTATCCAGGGATGAAGCTCTAGGCTACTCTAAAACTATTGGTGCTCACTATTTCGAGGTATCTGCGAAAACAGACCAGGTTAGTTCAGTAATTATAATAAAAGTGGCAACATTGTGAAAACCATAGAGATATATCTGTCTCTATGGTTTGAACCAGAGATATTTATGATATCTGTAGTTTTGACAGTGTTACCAATTAAAACTTAAATGAGTGTTTTTAGGGTATTGAGTTGGTCTTTGACTATGTTGCCATGGAGCTGTTGAAAAGTCGCAGCTCTGATAATTCACATGCTTTCGTCAGAAGCTACGACATTGATCATGCCCTTCCTAGCGAATTGGAACCCACTGATACGGCTAACGAGGAGTTGGTTAATATCAGCATTAATCATATTGCACATGGAGACTCTGTTTCCTCACAATGCTGTTAGTGATGTCAGTTCAATCGAACATTGTAAGTTTCATTCTTTCAATCACTCGGAGACCAGAGAAGCAGCCAGAGGATTCTATGGTCTCTATATCGTTAAGATTCGAAATGTTATTTTTATATATTTGTAGCTTGCCAAAGAAGTCGCACCAAGAACAAGCCAGTAGAAGCTGTGAGCCCGAAAAAGATGATTTCGGATTACTTTATAGTTCACGTAGTTTGAACATTTTATAATTCTCGTTTAAGTGACAGAATATTGACTATTTCGTGGAAGAAATGTGATATTTGTGAGCAAAGCCGATCATGTTGTGATTGTGTTCGTCAATTCGTATTTTTTCCGTATTTTGTTGTGATATTATTTGAAAAATTTTTATAAATATGTGTTTTCTGATATTTTGTTAATTTTCTAATATAAAATTATATCTATTTCGTTGAATTTATTGATCTTACTCAACAATAGAGCTGGAATTAGGGAATCCAACGACCTGTCAAATATTTTTTTGAGGTTAGCTGGTGGTCAAACAAACCAAGTTAAGCTTTGTTCATGTAGACATTAAAACCGTTTATTTGCTTGAAAAATTGTTTTATGTGGAAATTTTCTCGATATTTCTAGTCAATCTTACTCTTAGGAATATCAGACCAGTGAAAATTATTTAAATTAAGTGCATTTTCAATAAAAAATGCCATAAATGTGTGCCAAAGTTGGATGTGCAAGTCGTTCAAATTATGAGGATTTTCTTGAATATTTTGGAACACCCAGTGTGTGTAACTTGGTGTATTATACACATATTAAGTGACTTATCAGGAAACAAAAGGAAATTGGGTCAGCAGTCATCAAGACTTGACAATATCGAAGATAAGAAACTAAAGTGAATGTGTCTTCGTAGACACTGGAATAAGCAGTATTCAGTTCATGTAAAATGTAAAACTAATGAATATTTAAATTTATATCATATAAAAGGATAAAGAAGTTACAGGGACAGAGCTCTGATTAATATTCCTTCTCCAATACTTTCTCTTCAGTCTCTTCGGGCTCCCAATACTAAAAGTTGTAATCATATGATTGAGTGAAATTTTCTTCGTCAGTGATACTTCAGGATACTTTTTGATATTAGAAATCATAAAAACTCACTCGTTCACTCATGAAATGCATATAAGATAATAAAATTCCTCATATTTACTGCAAGCCAGAGACCTGTCAGAAAATTTATAGGTTATCTGGAGGCAGGGCGCCACGTGGTTTGGATTGCCTAATTGTAGACGATTTTTCTGACAGCCGTCAAAATTTTTGACAGACGTCCAATTTTTTGACAGTTGTCGAATTTTTCGACAGTTGTCGAATTTTTCCTTAGACAAAGAATTTTTCGATATTTGTCAAATTTTTTGTAATTGAGTCCAATTTCTGTGAGTAGATAAGTTCTATGGGTATTGGGTGGGATTAATAACTAATTACCATGAAATTTACTTCAATTCTTGAAGAAATCGGTCACTTGGCCGCAGTTCTATGTTCCTTTTATTGAATGATATTGTTGTGAATTCATTCTGATCTATGGAATTAAGGGAGGACACAGATCTTATCTTATCTCGAAGATCGATGGCTTGAATGATTTGTCAGTTGAGAAATATTTTCTATGGACCTCTGGTACCAATAACCATAGATGCATAGAACACCTGGTGTAACGACTCCCTACTAAAAATCGTGACCAAAATTTGTAGATCAAAACGGCATCATAGATTTCAGATTTTGGACTAGTTCCGGAATAAATCCGCAATATTTATCGGTCGTGGCGCTACTGCGGCAACGACAAAAAACGCGACCCCTTTCGGGAGAAATGAAAAGCTGCACAAAATATCACGTTTTCGATCGACAAGAAAGTCTTAAACAAAATCTAATCAGTGCCAACACCATGTATTTCTATGCATCTATCAATAACCATTCAATTATTCCCGCTAAAACTTTCCATAAAACATCCCTTAATATCCTTCTTCCTCTTCCAGGAAGGAGGGTCGATAAAAGATCGCATCTCATTAGGAGTTATAAATGATTCCGGAGCTCAAAATCGACCTCCTCCTCCGCTAAGCGAGATAAAGACGAACCATATGCTCCTAGTAATATAATATGCAATTAAAAAACACATCTATTCCCGTTACCATCCAGCAGCAGTGAGCGCTGGGCTGAGGACACATTCCGCCAAATTTATCGCCTTTAAAACGTCTCTAAATATTTGAAAAGGCGTGACAAATAACAGATTTACGATTCGGTTAATTAGAAGTTTTAGCGCTGTTGCTCGTTTTCCCGAAAATTATAGCTCGGACACGAAAAACAGACAGGTTCGAGAGTTTCTTTTGATGTCGACAAAGATCGAGATTTCCGAGCCCAAACAACTATTTTCAGTTTCCTTATAGGAAGGTAGGTAATTAAATGGTTCTCCTCAAACAACGGTAATAACATATGCCCCCCTTTCGGGCGCCCATGTTTATTATAAAATGTTCCTTTTTGTGAATGGAATTATTAACGTTCATTCATATTGTAACGTTCTCGGGGTTAAACAAATTGTCTGCATGTTTGAATATCTAATTTACACTGCGCAAAAAAATTAACGCACATTCTGAAAATCTCAATTTTAATGAAAGTTAACTCTACATTGACTTTATAACTTATTTTTTATGTTCTCTCGGGAAGGTTTTGAACGAAACAAGACACATTAAATGGAAGAAAAATTCAGGATTTCACCGAATCTTATGTGAAAGAAGAGAAATGAACAATTTTCAAAATACTGAAATGCTGATAAGTGATTTAATACAAGGTATTTCCACCCCTTGCGTTAATTACAGCTCGGCAACGACGGTTCATACTCAAAATGAGTGATCTTAAAATGTTCTGATCTAATCCTTCCCAGATTTCTCCGAGTTGGATTCCTAAGTCATTAAGAGTAGCTGGATGATTTTCTGAACTTCTCAGCCTTCTATTGAGGTTGTCCCAAACCTGCTCAATCGGATTGAGATCTGGACTTCTTGCTGGCCATTCCATTCGAGAGACTTCAACCTCTTCAAGGTACTCCTGAACGATGCGCGCACGATGGGGTCTGGCATTATCGTCCATAAAAATGAAATTTTCACCAATGTATGGGGCAAATGGCACTTCATGCTCTTCAAGAATGTTCCTTATATACTTATCAGCATTCATAGCTCTATTATCAAGGACCACTAGGTCTGTGCGAGCAGTCAAAGATTCCACTCCATACCATAATCGATCCTCCCCCGAAACCAGTAGTATTCAGGAAATTGCACTGAACATATCTTTCATGTGGACGTCTGTATACAAGGGAACGTCGATCACAATGGTAGAGGCAGAATCTAGACTCATCTGTGAAGAGAACTCTTTCCTAATCGGCCTCTTCCCAATGGATATGCTCTCCCGCAAAATCCAAACGCGCCCTTCGATGGGCTGGGGTAAGAGATGGGCCTCTTGCCGCTAAACGAGGCCTTAAATCATATTTTCTGAGGCGATTTCTTATTGTCTGAGTGCTAATTTGCACCTCATGAGTTTGCTCAAGCTGATTTTGAAGGAGGCGAGCGGTTGCAAACCGTTGTCTCAACGAAGAAACTCTCAAGTAACGTTCTTGAATGGCAGTTGTTACCCGTGGTCTACCCTGTCCTGGTCTTCGGACATTCATACCTGTCTCCCTGAATCGCTGCAACATTCTGGACACACTCGGCCTTAGGGGGTGGCGAACGGGGCAATCGCCCAGGGCCTCGCTCTTGGAGGGGCCTCGCGCAAGAACCCAAGCATGAGAGCATATTTGGCTTCATGTGTAAAAAAAATTGAGGGAAATCAATAATAGTGAATTTTTTTAACAATGTAGCTACTTGCAAATGTCCGTGACAGTAGGAGAATCATGTGATATTGATGGACATGAATTGTACGAAGAATAGAATATGTTCATCAGTGCGTATGAGGAAAACGACGATATTATCCCGGTGCTGAAATACATAAGAGCAAAAAATATAACTGAAGTTTACCCCACTATCGAAATAGTCCTGAGAATTAGAGCCGTTTCACAAGGGACTGATGGTCAGTCCTGATAGTCGGTCGAACCGATCATCAATCGGCGGTATTTGTTTTCACATCGATGAGTATCGTCAGTCGCCGCTATCAAAGACCATTTGCTGCCATGGATTTGGAGCGTGACACTGTAATTGCTTTGTACGAGAACCGTCCGATTCCCGCACGAAGTGAAAACTTTTTTCGTATTTCGAAATTCTTATATTGGAATTATTATTGTGTGGATTCTTTGTTTGAAAAGTTAAATGGAAAATCTACTTGATGATTGGTTCAAGTTTTTTTGAAGTTTTAAAATTTACTCTATCATCTTGTATATAAAAAGCCAAAGACCTCAGACAAAAAATTAAGGAGCGAGGACATTATCGACGATCAATCTATTGATGAATATGCAAACTTGCTTCGTCATTGAAAAAGATTCTTGAAATCTTCTCCCAATATTCAAATCAATATTTTTATAATTTTCTGGGGATGTATTCCATATTTCCATTTTTTTTATGGCACCAATGAGCATTTCAGTTTCAAAATTAACTTTTTCCTACCCATTGACTATTATCCACTATTATTGATGAATAATGTAGAAATTTCTAAGAATATTCAATAATAGCATGCGCAACACCGCAATCGCATCAGGACTGACGGTGCGCATGCATTATGTGAAAACCTCCTTTGTGCCTTTTGCCGCGACTCGATCCGACGAAACGCAAACGCAGCAGGCCGAACCGATGCTCATGCTTGTTTCATGGGTCGCCTGATGATACGCATGCATGTGAAAGTATTGCAAAATCCAGTTCAAACGCCGGTCCCGACTGACCATCAGGACTGACCATCAGTCGCATGTGAAACGGCTCTTATTGCCACCACACCTGCTGCAGTTGCGTCTGCTGAGAGAAGAATTCAAGATCGGCTTTCAGTACTTGCTATTCTTTCAATAGAAAATGACGTATCTCATTCGTTGGATTATTGTGTTCTAATTGAAGATTTGAGTCTCAGAAAAAGCCGCGAACATCAATTTTGAAATTCAACATAAATTTTAAAATTTATCTTCTCCAAATTTGTTGAATTTGTAAACCTTTCGAAGTAAAATATTTTGAAGCACAAATTTTATTTAGTTGTAAAACTATGGCAGTTTTTATCAAACATGACAAAATACCTAAACCAAACGACCTTAAATTCGAATGACATACTTTTCACGAAGGACAAAGGGCCTCGCAAAGACCTGCCGCCCGGGGCCTCGCAATTGGTAAGGCCGCCGCTGGACACACTTGTATGGGAAACTCCAAACCTTTCTGCAATTCTTGTATATGTCCACCCTTCATGTTCTCAGATAGCCACCAAAGTTACTATATTCACTAATTCGAGGTGGTAGATCACGAATCTGTAATTAGTTCTTTCCTATGTTTGATACTTTAGGAAATTTTCAACGTTTTGTGGGAAATTTGGATTTTTTTATGGTCATTACTCGAAAATAATATTTCATAAAAAATATCTGATTTCATATTCTTAATCTACGCCCTCGAATTAGTGAATCCAGCAACTTTGGTGGTGGTATTTTCTAAAAATACGCGTAATTTTTCGAAATATGGACTCTTAGCCGAAATATCATGTTCTCAGATAGCTACCAAAGTTACAAATCTGTAATTAGTTCCTTCATAGATCTGACACATATTTGTAGTTTGTAGGGCTGTCTCTACCGGAAAAATTGCACTGGACGAATGCTGCTTCCTATTTATTATCATGGGCGCTCGCAGAAATTCTTTACAAATAAAATTGAATACGAAGAAAGAAACATATCAAAAAATACATATCTAAAATTACTTAAATTGACAGAATTTTCATCGGCAATAACGAAAATATATTGCCTGGAAACTTGGTGCTGATTATTATTTGGAGCATCGATCCATCATCCCTCTGTGAAGCGTGGAATTTATAAAATTTCAGATATTTTAATTTGTTGGCTACTACTTCCTGGGGACTGCAACATTTGTCGGATGATCATTAATTTCCTAAGACTTCCGCATAATTAAGTGTTAGTCCACTGTCTACCACTGCTAAGAGCAATTCTAAGGACTGAACGAGAATAAATTCGCTATCACAAAAACGCTTATATCTTTTGAACCACTGGACCGATTTCGAAAATCAAACTCATTTTCGAATCATCTTCAAATTCTAATGAAAACTGTTTTTACAATAAACAAACCAAAACTATTTTTTACAAAATTCATGGATTTTTTCTGGAATTCTTCCCATCATGCTTCTTATAGTGTTCTCAGTCACTTTCTGGGATGCTGTCTTCCACTTTTGCTTGAATGCCGCTAATGTTTTCGTTGATTTCTTAGTCTTCTTCAATTCTCTTTTTACCAGGGCCCAATATCTTCCGATTGGCCTGAGTTCTGGGCAATTTGGTGGATTGGCCTCTTTGGGGACAAAAAACCACCTCATTAGCTTCGTACCTTTCCTTGGTGGCCTTGCTGTAGTGTCATGATGCTAAATCTGGCCAAAAGATTGTTGACACATCGTGCTCACGTAAAAATGGTAAAAGTCGCTTCTTCAAGCATTCCTCGATGTATATCTTCGAGGAAACAGAGCCTTGGCCAACGAAAAATTTGCTCCTTTTCCCACAAGTGCAAATTGCTGGCCAAACCAGATATTTTTTAGGAAACTTTGCTTGTTTCTTCACGTCAACATTTCCACGAGAATCTGTAGTACAAAATTCCTGACCAGGAAGTTGCGAGAAATCAGCCATAGAAAGACATAGGTTTCGTCGTCCATCACGCAACAGGAAAAATTTTTCAAGAAATCTTTTTTTTTAATTTCTTTACTCTTGATTTCGCTTCATGATTCTTCACAGCGTTCCTGTCTGGCACTTTCTGCACTTTGTATGTTCTAAGCCCACAACTCGACTTGATTTTCTGAACGGTTGACTGCGAACAACCCACTATTTGGGCCACTTTCCTTCCTGAAAGGTTAGGATTCTTCTGAAAAAGTCTGATGACTTTCTTCACTTTTTTTGGGCTATGAAACCCCTTTTTCCTCCCGGTTCTTCCCTTGTGGTTAATTGTAAGATCTTCGTTGAATCGCTTAACAACTCTTGATACCGTTTCCGGACGAACGCGAGCCTCTTTTGAAGCTCCATTTTTGGTTATTTTGAAAGAGTTCAGTGGCGTAACGTACACCCCCCCAGACCCCCCGTTGGGTGGGGGCCCGCGGGGTCTAGGGGCCCGCGGGGTAAAGATTATACAATTTTCAATTAAATCATAGAAATATTTATTACAATAAAACACAAAATACTCATAGTACCTAATTAATTCTCTGATTAACTTTCTTTCATTCATTTCTGACAATTTTAATTACCTTTCTAAACTATTCTTGAAAATCACCCTCATGCGTCAAATATGAAAGATTTATAAACGAAATCCCAGTATTTGTTGATATAGAAGTAAAAAAAATCATAAATCACATATTTCAATTCACTATTAACATTAAATTTTTTTTGAAGAGTTGATTAAAACCAACGTTATTGTTTATTAACATCAGCGGCGTAGCTACGTGGGTGCAAGGGTGTGCAGTGCACCAGGGCCCCCGACCTCAGGGGGCCCCCAAGCGCATCATATCGCGTTTGAACTTAAAAAAAAATCAAACTTTGATTTTTCTCTGTGATCTAGTATGTAAATAACATTGTTTTTATTATATTCAGTTGTTGAATCTGGGGATTTATTGCCAAAATTCACTGGTGAATCGGATACCTATCTAAAAAAACTGAATCCGACTATAGATGGTCCAGTACAGTACGGTTAACATAATTTCGGCAATCAAATTTCATTTCTTTCATATCATTCGTGCATTAGCTGAAATAGAGGAATAAATTCTTGCAAATAAGAGCGAAAGCAAGCAGAAATTAAAAAGAAATGTTGAATTTTGAATTTATTTTCCTCGGATATTTAATGCACCGCATTCCCAATGATATCAATTATGCATCTGAAGTATTACAAAAATGCTATATCAGTTTGGACGACGTATGCAGAGCTTTAGAAGAGATGAATACAAAGAAAAATTTATAGGAGTGAATTCGAGTCCTTCAAGTGCAAGGCTCGAGAAAATGTCATAGCATATGATGGTAAAGATCTCAATTTCGAAGAAAAGAGACAAAAAAAAGATAAAAAATATTTCGATGAATTAGCTTCCGATCACCGATTTCGAAGCTGGGGAGAATTTTCCGAAATAAATATTTTCAATAGAGTGCTCGATACAATAATTTTTCAATTTTAGAAGTCGCCTTCTTATATTTCGGTTGCAGTTTTCAACAAACTGCCGAATCATTGGAAACTATTGAGTTTCATTAAATTTAAAAGAGAATTGAAGGCGCCCCTTGTAACAAAAGCGTATTATTCGCTCTCAGAGTTTTTCTGCGACACAAACATAATTATATGTGATATGAGTATAGTTTGCTCTAGGCCATAAGTTCATTTTATATCCATATTTATTTTAATATGTAATGTGTTATTTATGCTGAAAATTGACGAGTACACGCTATTGTATTAAGCCAGTAGTACAATAAAGATTTGATTGATTGATTGAATTCAAGTTTAGGGTGTATGACTGCAGTCAAGAAAATTTTGAATTTTCACCATCATTTCTACTTGATATAGGTACAGACGAAAAAACTGTAATTCAAATCTTCGACCAATTTCAAAGTAAATATTGCGATATGAAAGGGACCAACTTTTAAATTCAAGTTCCTAATATTTATCACCTATTTCTACCTGAATTGAATAAGGCATGGACAATTCATGAATTGTGTATGAAAATAATAAGGAAATACGAAATGCTGGAATGCGATCTAACATAAGTATTTACAGCAATATTACTGTTCCATACAATCTTCCTGTCACCTCTTTAGAAGCTGAAAGATCTTTCAGAAAATTAAGAATAATATAAAATTATTTGCGGAACACTATGAGCCAAGCTCAACTGCGACATTTATGGTTTATACCTATCAATTGAAAATGAAGCTGCATCAAGTCTAGATTTGAGTGAAGTCATTGAATCTTTCGCAAAGAGTAGGTCCAGAAAGAGGTTGTAAACATATTTTTTCCGAAGGAATAAATTACTTCAAATCTAGACTTGACCTCTAGGTTCGAATCCCCAATAATTAATTTGAATTCATTCCTCGAATAATTTATTCTTATTGTGATTGCACCAAATAATCTAACGTATCAATAAAAAAAATAAGGCTAGAAGGTCATAGGGACAATGACAATTTTTTTGTGAATATTTGTACATATAGTACCTAAATATCTTTTAAAAATATTTTCAAATCCCTTTTTTTCATCCACATTAATATAATGAATTTAATATACCTACTCAAATACATAAATAACAACATAATTTATTCAAGTATATTCCTCAACTGTACCTTCAGTAAGTAACTTTGCTTCTTCGAAGTATTTATATTTTGACTCGAAAACAATTCATTAAGGGGCCCCTCTTCGATTTTTGCACCAGGGCCCCGGACTATCTAGCTACGCCACTGATTAACATATTATGTATTTCAGTCATATCCTGTTTTCCTCTTTTGAAATAATTTATTTATAGGTTTAAAATTATTAGCGAAATTTTTGAGGTAGGCTTATCAGAGAGCAAAAACTTATAAATGTTTGATATGATTACACGGATTCAGTCTAGCTAAGTGTAAAAATTAATTTCAAATAATAGTTAGAATGATAAAGTAAAAGATCTTATAAAATGTTAATTATAACGAAATCGTTAAAGTATATCGGTTAAAATTGATGCAGTTGGTTTATTGGACATTTTAATAGTTTCTGCAAAATAGACTTCTATGTTTCACCCACAAATGAATTGTTGAACAGTCATATAAAATAAATGGTTGAGGATTGAGGTGAACCTAATATAGAATTGACGTTGATAATGAATTAAAAGATGGTACAAGAGAATGGGTAATTAGGTGTATTGTGGTAGGAGCTGAAGAAGGAGTGGGGCCCGGGGACAATCATTGGGGGGGGCCTGGCTGAGGAACGTTACGCCACTGAAAGAGTTTCACTATAAATTCTCGTGTTTTCACTTCGCTTGACAGTTTGCGACAGAGAATTGGAATATCTATGAAGTGAATGTTCCACATGTTTCTGAGCAAATTTATTCTCGTTCAGTCCTTAGGTGCCCGAGTTCGAAAAAGAAGCGAATTTTAGAGCCGAAACTATATTTTTTTGCGATATCGAAATAGTTATCCAGAGGATGTCCCAGAAAGTACGTGTGAGCGGTTATAAAGTTAGGATTTTTTTCCGTATTTTTAGGCGAGCCCTGACTCACTTTTCTGACTATCCTTAGCAATGGGAACTTTCTGGACTATTAAAATTTCAAAAGTGATGAAAACTTGTCAAGGACTCAACAAATAGAGATGAAAGAATGACAACGAGCTGCGAAATCACTTCATGCGTTTCGGATTTTCGGAGACGGGATGTGCCTTATTACGTCTAATGACTGGCGCCTAACGGGCTCTGATATTGACACCCCAAAATTCTTCTGGAGGTGTTATGTGTCCCCTTATTCCCGAGCCGCTAAACATGTGGGCCGAAAATCTTAATAGTGCGTGTCTCTCTTTACACAAAAGGGCGTTTCTTTGGCGATGTTTATCCTATTTTCCCATGACCTCCAGATAACGTTTTGCTGATTTTGCGATGGTCCTAGTTTGTATTCAACATCCTTTATCTGTAGTTAATAGGTAGGTATCCATCATTGATAAAGGAAGGACATTCTGCTCTACACAGTGAAAGAGTTTTATACTGCTTATACAGGGTGTTATATCGAAAAGGAAAGAGAGGTCATTTTTATGTTTGGTAGAAAAATTGTAGTTTTCGAAAATTCGCTGATTTGTCAATTTTGTTCTTGAGAGGGACATTTTTTGAGGTATCCTAGCGATTCTCCAAAGTCTTGATTTATCTACTTAAAAGAAGGTTTCCTTTTCAATGTTCCACCCTGTATAATAACAGATGTTTTCATTTCACACCGAGATAAACTGCTCGTCAAAAGTTGGGGCATTCGGCATTGAATAAATTCCTGTTTTAGATTTCGAAAAAAATACATTTTCCTTTAAGATTTGTGTTTGTAGAGTTTTTCATGTTAAAATGAAAAGATTTTGAAGACAATTTATGTATTCACAATAACGAAAATAAAATATTAGAAAAGGTCCAAAACTTCTTTCACAATTAACCAAAAGATCGGATGTTTTTTCTTGGTGTGATAGATCTTTAAATTGAAATAAAACACATTTGAATTAACCCAAATAAAGCTGAAATATTTATTTTTCCGAAACGGGCCACTGAGTTACTATTGTTGTTTTTCAAACCCTTCAGACCACCAGAAAAATATTGAAAAAAAATATGAGTGCATATTTTTTTCGTAATGGTAGGTCCTTTTAAAAGGACTTTAGGTTAATATAGGGCTATTGAAAATGTGGAATACTAAACTTAAAAAATTTTTATTTATTCTTTGGTAAAACGAACACAATTAATACTTTTCAGAAAATTGCACACACCTATAAAATAATATATATATACTAACTCGGAACATGGTATTGGTAAAAACATTCTTTAGGATGAAGTCCAACATTACATTTTTGGCAGATGAAGTGGCCTTTTTTGTACAAAACCTGCACTTTACTTGTTTTTTGTTGTATATAATAAGATGATCAATTTGATCAAAACGAGAAGTTTGATGCAAACTTTCACTACTCTTCCCTGTCTGGTAATTTGAGCATTTTTTATGGGTCTCCAATATACCTAGTGCTATTGTTCTCCTAAAGGATAAACAGTTCTTTTCCCCCATACTTTTTCGGTGTAATTGCCAGGCATTCTGGATACTCATATCAACTAAATGATAAATGATGAGAAAGTACAATTTTTTTCCGCGTATTGACATACGGTAGAGGCTTATATTTTGGTCGGCTCTGTCTACCCCTCCCATATTTTCATTATATTTTTTCACAATATTTGGCTGCTCAACGATTATATTATTTTTTCTTTCTGGGGAAATCTTTCCACTTGTGATATTGGTTGAACTGGCGTCTTGTTAGCTGCTAAGGAAACAAAATTATTGTCATTCCATCTACAGACAATAACCGTCAACGGAATCTTCATCCGTAATTGCTCCATTCGCATTCTCAGGGGGCAAAATTGCTTATGAACTGGGCACATCTTGTTCAGAAGTAATTATTTCAAGCTCCTCCATAAGTTCATGTAATTTCAACGGTCGACGATACCTGAAAAAAATTGTATAGTATAGACGGTGATATAGCTAAAGTCCTTTTAAAAGGACTATGCCATTTTGAAAAAAACTGACATTTATCGAATGTTTTTGTATACACTATATGTGAATAAGGAAACAGTAATCACTAAAGATTAGTATCTCATACTCCAATACACTAATATTTGAAAATTATTTGATTATCTTACCTCCAGTTTGCCATGTTGAATTTTTCAAATACACACAACACTTATTTGGGTACAGATTTTTGAAAAACGTGCAGACTCGGTCACAAACTGACTCAAACTGCCAGAAATTATATCCTTAGTAATGAACAGCAACAGCCATATATGAGCAAAGCGTAGAAACTCTGCTATCCGAAGAATAAGAAGGTTTCATAAGAATGCCTTTTAAAAGGCCTTTAGCTTTATTTGGGTTTTAAGAGTGAAGCCAATTTTTTTTTATTTGAAAGATAATATTATGGTATTTATGTTTTAAAATTAATTTCCGGCATATGTCCACCACTGGCACCACTACTAGCTCTATAAGGAACCGTAATTATATCTTATATCATAACCCCAAAGAAAATAATCCATTGAAGTTATGTCGCATATGATCTTGAAGGCCAATTATTTGGACCTTTTCTGGAAGCGATGTTATCGCCAAATCTTCAATAAATCGCTCATTATGGTCAAGTGGCTTTAGTTCTTGAACCAGTTGGATCTTGTATGGGTTAGACCAAGATCTTCACGCAGAATTTTCCATGTGGTGGATGCACAGAGTCCAACTTGTTGTTAACGTCGACGAATAGACAAATCTGGATCTTCATTAATATCACTTACAGCAGCGATATTTTCGTCTCCACGTACAGTTATTTGTCTTGTTGTTGTTGTTGTTGTTGCATCGAGTAGAGAAAATTTTGTCCGAAATCTATCGATAGTTCGACGAATTAGCTGTTCTGATGGACGATTATGCAAACCTTAAATTTCACGAAGTGCTCTATAAGTTTGGCGAATAGAACACTGATTTTGGGAATGAATTTCAACAGTTCGTGAACGTTGTTGCGGCGTGAGTCTTTCCATGATTATTTGTCAGTGCTTACTGATGAACAGAAATGTCAAAACAACATGGCTTATATACCTTCTGTTAAATCAAAGGTATCCGTATCAAAAATTTTATCACTCCAAAAAGAAAACACCCGATAGATAGATAGATTCATTTTTTTTTAATTATCCAGCTACAACAAGTATATTGTGCAAACAATAAAAATGAAACAATTCCAGAAAAAAAAATTACTGTAAAAAACTATGTAATATAATCAGTAATAACGTCTATAAAATAATGAAGAATTTGTCAATGTCTGAGGTATTTTCGGAGGAAAATATTTTGACAACAAAATTCATAACTCAACACAACGAAACATTTATTTATTTATTTATTGCAGTTCCCTATTATTGAAGATCTATAACCACGCTTAATATTAATGATCTTGTTGTGGAGTTCTTGTTCGAGATTTAAAAATGTTCTTATTGAACTTTGATTGCTATGACCAGTAATTGGCAGCCATTGTTGTTCTTTTACAACACTTTTTGTCAATTCGGTTACAACAGTTGATCTATTCGAGTGATTTGTTATCTTTTTGTCTTTCACATTCAATTCGCTCAGCAGCAGATTTAGTCCATCCATTCTTAGTATTTCTTCCATTATCGTACCATTTGTCAGTTAAATTTTTCCAGTGTCGATTTGGTTTTAAGATCACTCTTGGTGAGGTAATATTGTCGTCTCGTTTTGATACCAATTTATGAATAAGACAAACTGGGCAGCTTTGTCTTTCACTATTGGAAACCAACCATTTACTATAGTCCGTTCGAATATAAGAAGGAGTTTTGTATAAGCAAACAAAATCGTCTGATTTCCGCACAATTAAGCTCCTATTGGTCATCAGGTCATAACCACGCTCCCTTTTAACGCCCTAAGAGATTGCCAGGATCGTATACTCGGAACGGACTGTAGATGGTACTGGAACTGGATATAGAAATGATTGAATAATTTGAGTCAGCAATTCCCACATTAGAACTTTTTTCCTCAGAAACTCTAGTGCAAATTTCTGTTATGATTTGCAACTGTCATAAACATTTTATATCCGACGTACCCTATTTTTTCATTTTGTTTTGTTCTTATATTATTATCAACTAAATAATTTCTTTTTCGGATGCTCGAGATTGCGGCAAGGTAATTCCAGGAAACACCAGAGTTTTAGAGATTTGGTTCGGAATCTTGCAAGATTCCGACAAAGTTATTCCGGGAAACACCAGTTTTGAGTCCTTTTCCCTAATGGGTGAAAGCCATCTTGATTTGCATAAATATCGAAGTTTTCAATTGACAAGATTCGTAAAAGATCTCTGTTCAAATTTATAATGGTCATTTACTTGTAATATCCGAAATATATTTAGTTTCGGTCCAAAATTTCATATTATTTTGTACGAAACTCTCAAGGCTGCTCAAGATTCCGACAAGGTAATTCCGGGAAACACCAGATTTGGGTCCTTTCCCTTAATGGGTTGAAGCCATCTTGATTTGCATAAATATCGAAGTTTTCAATTGACAAGACTAGTTAAAATACCTAGAGCTACTGTGAAGGTCTAGCTGTTCAAAGTGTTTATATATTTTGTTGTGAAAAGTGTATTGTGTTGGAAAATCTTTTGAGAAAGTGTATATAGTGTTTATAGAACAATGTCGAATTCGGAAACGGATACTGCATCTGAGGGTGATATGTGGGGACCACCACGAAAAAGGTCCAAAAGGTAGCCTTCTCTGCTGAAGAGAAAGAGATAATTTTGAACATTTCTCGAAAAGAATTGGAAGAACATCCTGATTTATCGAAAAGAGACTTAGTAGGAATTGTTTCAAAATCCTAAGGGGTAGTGATTCAGCTGTATTCAGAATTCTCAGAGAATATAAAGAGAATAAAACATTGACGCCACCTAAGAGGAGAGCCCAGTCGTTAAAAATAATCGATTCGGTTGACGATTTCGATATGAACCTTATCAGAAGAATTGTCCACGGTATTTTTTTCCGGAATGAAATCCCAACGATTTCTAAAGTACTAGAAATCGTGAATCATGACGACAGTTTGCCAAATTTCAAAAGAACAACGTTCTATAAATTATTGAAAAAAATGGAATTTAAGTTCAAAAAACGTGGTCGTGATAGTCTACCGATAGATAGGGATGAAATAATTGTGTGGAGAAGAGATTATTTGAAGAAAATCCGCTCATTATGGAAACAAGGCAGAAAAATTTATTACCTGGATGAGACATGGATAAATAAACTGAATGATTGTGTGACATCTCCTCGATTCGACGGAAAGTACCTTTACGAAGGCCCTCCTACCGCTGCGCCAAACTTGTTGTTATTGCTCCTTCTTACATTTGAACAGAGTAGTATGTATACTTGTACCGGGTTTTTCACTATAATTTCACCCCCCCTTTAACTTTGTTACCAAAGGAGATACAAAAAAATGTTTCATACAAAAATTTCACGAAATCAACTGAGGTTTTTTAATATGACTTCACGAACTGAAATATATACAAGGTGGCCAACATATTGATGGCAACTTCATTTTTTCAAATGGAACACCCTGTATATTTTCCTATATTTGGCTAGCTCTTTTTCCCCTAATTTCGAATATGTAACATATGTTGGTCTATCTCTCTTATTCTGAGCACCACAGAGTTTTAAATTTAAAGAACAATCTGGCAAGCTCAGCAATAACTTTTCAAGTGGCAGGCTGCGATTACTCAAAATGCCCGTTTTTGGAGTTATCTCCTTAGTAACGATATGACATACGTTATCATAACTCCAAAAATGGGCATTTTGAGTAATCGCAGCCTGCCACTTGAAAAGTTATTGCTGAGCTTGCCAGGTTGTTCTTTAAATTTGAAACTCTGTGGTGCTCAGAATAAGAGAGATAGACCAACATATGTTACATATTCGAAATTAGGGGAAAAAGAGCTAGCCAAATATAGGAAAATATACAGGGTGTTCCATTTGAAAAAATGAAGTTGCCATCAATATGTTGGCCACCTTGTATATATTTCAGTTCGTGAAGTCATATTAAAAAACCTCAGTTGATTTCGTGAAATTTTTGTATAAAACATTTTTTTTGTATCTCCTTTAGTAACAAAGTTAAAGGGCGGGTCAAATTATAGTGAAAAACCCGGTACAGCTTTTAGAACCACCTTGGCACGTTTTAGTGAACAATTGATTGTATTCAATTAATTGTTTTCACTCTTAAATTAAATGAAAGCCTGTCTTGAAAATTTAGTATGAACGTAGAAAAGTGCCTGAACTCAAAAATCCCCCTGTACAAATACAAAATCGTGTCTGAGAAAACATTCGAACAACAGTCTGAAAGTTCAACAACCAAGTCGCCGCCTACAAATACCCAATTAACAATCCAAACAGTCAGAAATTCCCATTTATCCGCGTGAATCATTGGTACAAAAAATCCGAAGAACATACGACCACGAAACATTTACAAAGTATATTAATAACAAGCTCGTTAAATATATAAGTCGGTTACGCCCATTCGGGCCGCTTAAGCCACCCCATTGGTCCGTTCTAATGGCTCAGTAACTTCAGGCTCCACCCACGCACTCACCGAATGAACTCATCTACACGTCTTCAGATAATTGCCACTAATTTGAGTGTGAGGGTTGCCAAAAGGCTTATTTGACACCGCTCGGATCTGAGATGAGTGAATTGACTCAGAATTGCGCGGATGGAAAATCCGCCAAGTTTTCTAGTTTTTCCATCGATTCCCTATTAGGGGAAAAGAGGGAAGAGTTGCGAATCGTGGATAGTTCAGAAGGTGTCACTAATTTTCGTGTACAGAAAAAATTGGAGAAATTTGCTGATGTGCAAGACGGCAGTGTTAAGTTTTTTGGAGGTGACGACTGTCATAGAGTTAGTGAAACGAGAACTGAAGATTTTGAGAAGGTGGAAGACAACGTTGTGTCTACTTCTGACGATTTTTTCCACTGTTCGAGAGGCAGAGAAGAAGGTAGGGTTTCTGTTTTAGACCAGCTCTACACATTTTCCACTTCCCAGACGTAAAATCCCAAATATGCCAGTCGTAGATAAGGATCTGTATACTCCATTCACAATTATAAAAACACAACTCTGGCCTTGGAAATTTGACACATTCCACTCTGTATCGAAGTAATGACGTTTTTCAAAATATTTTTATGTTCCAAGTCAACACTATGTTGCCATTTCTACATTCTTAGCGCATTTATCAGAATGTGGATTCATTCGGAAAATGAATGAATTGGAAAAGATGTGATGGCCGAAAATAATTAACTTTTATATGAATTGATAAAAAGGATTCCTTTTCCAGTTATTTGCATGAAAAGTACAAGAGATCACTGTTGAAATATATTATTTTTCGCCATGGAAGAAAATTGCATTGCTTTCTCATAATTTTCATATGCATGCTTGTGAAGATTTAATGTTTATTATCCTCTTGAACTGAAAGTTCAAGACTTGATGACATCAATTGTTGATTCTAATCAAGAATTCATTAAGAAAAAATCAACCTAAGGTTTAAGATAAATTGATGGGTAATTACAAGAATCAAGAATAATGTCAATTTTATTTTGTTGATAACTTTCATCAATGTTGGGGTATGAAACTTGGCTGCGTTTGTCCAAACAAAATCTGTAGAAGACATTTTTCACCATCTCGACCTTTGAAAGGCGTACGCCTTTTCTCCTATAAGAAACGTCTCTTATAGGAGAATTAGGTCTAAGTTCCACCTCATTAGTGAGGTACCTAACTTTTGCAAATCTGCTCAGTTATCGCCAAATTTCTTGGAAAACCTGAAAAATATCATCCTAATCGACCTCTTGAGGCTCCATCCGATCCATCTACTGTGATATATGTCCAAATAATAGCTTTTTCAACGAAATGTCTGTGTACCCCTTTAACCTCGAAATGTAAACATTCGTCCTGGTCTTGAAAATCGTCCTCACGCTCCAAACTGGTGCAAAAACAATAAACATACGTTAATCTTGGATATTCGACGAAAAACTCACCTGCAAATATCGATTAAATACCAAAAATCTGTAAAATTTGTAAACCTTACAAAATATGGAATATCTTCGATACTTTTACTTTGATGTAAACAAAGAAACTGGCAACGTCGTTTTGTCATTAACGAAATTTTCTGTGCGCGCACTGACTTTTCATCATATGTTCTGTGCTTTTCATCAGGGGCACCAACTCCTGAAAACGAAACCATGACCTCCTATGTGATTAAATAAAAGTGAATGGAGTATACTTACAAATACTAGTATATTGTTCAATGAGCGGTCATAACACACGCAGATGAATTTTGCAGCCCGAGCCGTTAGACGAGGGGTGTAATTCATCAATTAATCTGCATTTTCAAAATTGACAACAGTTGTCGAAAGCGGTTTCTGTGGTCGAAAATCGAATCGATATCGAATCCCGTAGACAACGTCAGAAATTCACGTTTTCTAAATGCAATTTTTGGATATTCAGACCTAAGAAAATGTAGAAATGGATGGCGAGAACGTTACCTTGATGTCTGAAATAGAGTTACCCATAAACCCGACTTTTTTATTCATTTCGTAAGCTACATTTTTCCTATTTGTATTAGAGTGAGTTATAGGCGTGAGTTATTATTACCTCACACTATTGGGTTATTGAGGCTATCACAGACCAAAATCAGTTGAATAATGGATATATTATTCTATGGCAGTAAGTAGATAAAGAATAATAATACGACAAATTTTCAACAAAAAGTCCCCCGTATAAGTGTAGTAATCATGAATTTGTTTACTGGCTAAGCCTGCCCTAAAATTATTATTTGTTCAGCTCTCTCTTTGCTCAAAATATTTTGAAATGCATACAAAAATTTTCACATAATTTCCATAAGTAAACGGAAATAAGATTCTCATTTTGACTAAAATTGCCACCTTTTTGTATTCAGATCTGAATGGAAGTTATGTTCCTCTCAGATCCACCCTCTGTTTCAAATACGTAAAAATATTATTTATAAAAAAAACTTAAAACGAAAGAGAAACAGAAAATGAATTTACTTCCCCTGATAAAAATCCCTTTCACGAAGTTTTTTCACTTTGCTGTTGATAAGGTCCAAGCGATGATTCTTCTGTTCTTCCGGTGGTCCATTTCCCATAGTTTTAATGTGGTTATTTTTTTGGCCATCTGTCGTAAAATTTGACGGGAGCTGTCAAAGAAATCGTTCAGGACATCGGTGTTTTCATAGAAATTTTGGGAAACTTTCAGAATTCAAAATTTTGCGTGTATCTGATAATTTCGAAACTAAAAAATAAAGAGAGGTAAAATTTTGTATTAGAATGCAGAATGACGTGCTCAATCAATATAAAATTATCGAAAAAAAATCCAAATATTTGTGTAATAACATATCAGAAATCATGAACGATTTCTTCGACAGTAATGTCAACAAATTTTTGACAGCTCTCAAATTTTTCACCATGGATTCTCGAATGAAAATCTGCCTACAAGATGGGTCACTGGCAGAATATTTCATTTTCAGTTTAAAACTTTGTGTTTTCGAAAAACTCAATTCCTTTCATAAAGTAACCCTTTGTATACTCACTTCCATAATGATTTAGTTTTTTTTACTTGAAACTGACGCAGGTTGGTACGCGTTAAATGTCAAAATATTCTCAGAGACGTTTCCAATGGTAATTTCTATTTACTCTTTTTACGCTCTGTAAATGGAGGTAATGGTTTAAATGTGGCAGAGTTTTCATACTGGAGTATTTCAAGTTGTGCAAGAAGATATTTAAATGTCTTCTCTAGGCTTATTTCTTGAGAATTTTAAAAAGTGGGGAATTCCATAGGTCCGTCTGTTCGTTCAGTAGTTTTTCTGTCGGGTTATTCGAGTGCTTTTATTCTTTTTTCGAATAAACTATCACTAAGCAACGGACTATTCTGTCCATTATTTTTCAGTAAAATTTCACTCGATTCTTGATTTCCGTACAAGAAAATAGCATAAATAATAATAAAACCATGTTTTTATACGTGAAATATTTCCAGTATGAACTGAGAAAAAAGTTTCTTTCACATTCGCCAGATCTTTGGAATTATTAAATTCACATAATATTTTCTCAAATTCATTATTTTCCAAAGTAGATAAACATTTTGATGAATACGTATAATTACTACGACCTCTATATATGTAGAAAGGACAAGGTTGTTAAGTTATCTGACAGGAAAATGACTATTACATAACATTTTGAAAATATACACGGTGAAATGTGTCAGAATATCATAGCCAACCGGGATACTTTATAAGAGTGAATGGAGTATATTTTCTACGGTTGGTAGAGCATTCAGAAGAGTTCGACCATCACATTTTAGACTTAAATTCGAATTCACCATTCGACTCGCACAGTCTTCAACTGTCTACCTCAATCCTTGCCAAAACCCGATCAAAGCTCACTTTTCGACAAAACGGCAAAACGCGATGTAAATAGCCGCGGAAATGGGCCGTAGGGGGGGACGAGGGGGAAGGCGGCCATTTAAGCCTCCTCATACGCGGTAATTAGACGGCGTTTAGGGACACTTTGTCTTCTGGAAACACTCCCTGTCAATTAGGCGTTGATGTATGGGATCTGGGACATGCACGCCCGTGGCCCCCGTTCCCTCCCGATTTATGTACGCTCGACGTCGTCGTCGGTGCCAAGAGAGCCAGCCATTCGCGCATCAGGAATTTTCGAATTTGTCTTGGGCGTTGGGTATTTTTAAAAGGAGATAAGGAAAGGTTGTTGCGATGAAGATGAATGGGAACGTTTATTATTGGGAATATACAGGGTGTTTGGAGGGTGAGTAGCCATAGGTAAATGGTGGACAGGCTCTTGGCTACTTGTTGCGCCTAATAAAATAACATTTTGCCCAAAGTTCAAAGTGTTATAATTTTTTTGCCATTTTTCTAGAAATTTCCCATTTTTCTCATTAAAATCTTGATTTTTTTTTAATTTAATGCTCGAGGAGCCTATAAAATGATTTATTTTTTTAGTCTAGTCTTGTCTTACTCAGATTGAATCATAATTTCATAAAAACGTCTTCAAAAAACCTGACAGCGTCGTATCAAACATCAAAATGAAAAAAAATATTGTTGTGTCCACTTTACAAAGTGAAAAAAAATTTACATAGTGTGGGGTTTTAATTTGGTTTTAAAGACTTTTCTAGTTAATACTCTTTGCCATGGTATGTAACATGTACCATTAATAATCAGATAACTCAACAAAAAACCGTTTTGTCTTCAAATATGCCTTAAAAGGGTGAAGACAAAACGATTCCATTGCGCAGGTAAAATCTTTTCTCTCATTCTGACACATCTAAAAATAGCGTGCTCATTTTATAGGCACCTCGAGCATTGAATTTAAAAAAATTCAAGATTTTAATGAGAAAAATGGGAAATTTCTAGAAAAGTGGCAAAAAATTTGAACTTTGGGCAAAAGGTTATTTTATTAGGCGCAACAAGTAGCCAAGAGCATCACCTATCCACCATTTACCTATGGCTACTCACCCTCCAAACACCCTGTATAAGGTGTGCCAGCTGAAACGTGAAACCTTTCTGACCAGTCTATGAAGAACTTTTTCGAACAACTTTCTATCCATATGATCGAATCCACATTAAAGTTTTTGGAGGTTGGTATTCTGGGAGAAAAATTATTAAGCAAAGATGAGGGATGTTATTTCGACATTCAAAGAAAAATATAATTTCTCAGATAAATAATAGGATGTTTATTTCATTAAAAAGAAGAAGTTATTCCGTTAATGATGAAAAATAACATCATCCAAATGACCACCACGACCTAGACTTCAGGACCATATCCTTGAAATTTTCCATAACCAAATCGCAAAGAGGCTGCCCTATGTCCTCGATGTCCAATTGTGATCAATTCTTCGAGAGATAACACGGTCCGGGAACTTTTCCCGTAAAAGATCAATGGTTTCGTTGCTTGTTTGACACGTAGCGCCGTCTTGTTGAAAGTACACGTTGTACAGATCAATACCATCCAATTCCAGCCATAAGGAATCATTAATCATCTCTCTATAGCACAATCCATTCAACGTAAGTGTTGCTATACAGCCTCATTCTCGAAAATTTAAGGTCCAATGACCCCGCCAGACCATAAACCGCAATAAACAGTCACACGTTGAGGATAGAGAGGCCTTTCAACAATAACTCATGTCTATAAAGTTGGCACTGTTAGCAGTGCCACTTGCGAGAAAATCAATGAAACCTATTGTATTAATTGTCGAATAATGGTCGAGAATTTTTTCTACGGGGTGGCTTTGCTAACTTAACGTTAAGTTAGCAGAATCACTTTCTCAATATCTACCAAATATCATGAAAATGGTTATAAATAATTGTCGAGTAATTGTCGTAGTCGATATGAAGTAAAAAAAAAACACAAAAAATCCATTCCTTCTTGTTTATTTTACGTCTTTTTCCCGTGAGTTTGAGATATTTCTGGAATTATCGCATTTTTGGCAACAGCGTATTCGTAATTGACTTTTTTCTATGGCATTAATTGTCGAATACCTGTCCCGCATTTGTCGTGAAAGAAAAAAATTTATGGCGACCTTCTTTTTTTTTCTACTAGGTGGTTTTGCTGACTTTATATTAATTTAGCAAATAGTGGACGAATATCATCAGGATGATCATAAAAGATTGTCGAGTAATTGTCGATGTTCAAATAAAGTAGAAAACACAAAAAATTTAATCTTTCTAGCAATTTCCACACCATTTTCTCGCGATTTCCCTATATCTCTGAAAATGTCGCATTTTTGGCAACAGAGCATTCTTTTTTGACTTTTTTCTATTGCATTAATTGTCGAATACCTGTCCCGAATTTGTCGTGAAAGAAAAAAAATTGTCGCGTCCTTAATTTTTTTTCTACGGGGTGGTTCTGCTAACTTAACGTTAAGTTAGCAAAGCCACCCCGTAGAAGAAAAACTAAGGACGCGACAATTTTTTTTCTTTCACGACAAATTCTCGACAATTATTCGACAATTAATGCAATAGTTTTTATTGATTTTCTCGCAAGTGGCACTGCTAACTTCATAGACATGTTTTTTTAATTAATATGGACTTCGACAATTACTCGACAATTATTCATAATCATGTTTATGATTTTCGACTCATATTGAAAAAGTGGTTATGCTAACTTGATATAAAGTTAGCAAAGATCCCGTAGAGGAAAAATTAAGGACGCGACAATTTTTTTTTCTCTCACGACAAATTCGGGACAGTTATTCGACAATCAATGCAATAGAAAAAAAGTCAATAACGGATGCGCTAATTCCAGAAATATCTCAAACTCGCGGGAAAAAGACGTAAAATAAACAAGAAAGAATGGATTGTTTCTCTTTTTTTTACTTCATATGGACTTCGACAATTATTTATAACCATTTTCATGATATTCGGTATATATTGAGAAAGTGGTTTTGCTAACTTAACGTTAAGTTAGCAAAGCCACCCCGTAGAAAAAAAAAACTAAGGACGCGACAAATTTTTTCTTTCACGACAAATTCTCCACAATTATTCGATAATTAATGCAATAGGTTTTATTGATTTTCTCGTAAGTGGCACTGCTAACTTCATAGACATGTTTTTTTAATTAATATGGACTTCGACAATTACTCGACAATTATTCATAATCATGTTTATGATTTTCGACTCATATTGAAAAAGTGGTTATGCTAACTTGATATAAAGTTAGCAAAGATCCCGTAGAGGAAAAATTAAGGACGCGACAATTTTTTTTTCTCTCACGACAAATTCGGGACAGTTATTCGACAATCAATGCAATAGAAAAAAAGTCAATAACGGATGCGCTAATTCCAGAAATATCTCAAACTCGCGGGAAAAAGACGTAAAATAAACAAGAAAGAATGGATTGTTTCTCTTTTTTTTACTTCATATGGACTTCGACAATTATTTATAACCATTTTCATGATATTCGGTATATATTGAGAAAGTGGTTTTGCTAACTTAACGTTAAGTTAGCAAAGCCACCCCGTAGAAAAAAAAACTAAGGACGCGACAAATTTTTTCTTTCACGACAAATTCTCCACAATTATTCGATAATTAATGCAATAGGTTTTATTGATTTTCTCGTAAGTGGCACTGCTAACTTCATAGACATGTTTTTTTAATTAATATGGACTTCGACAATTACTCGACAATTATTCATAATCATGTTTATGATTTTCGACTCATATTGAAAAAGTGGTTATGCTAACTTGATATAAAGTTAGCAAAGATCCCGTAGAGGAAAAATTAAGGACGCGACAATTTTTTTTTCTCTCACGACAAATTCGGGACAGTTATTCGACAATCAATGCAATAGAAAAAAAGTCAATAACGAATGCGCTAATTCCAGAAATATCTCAAACTCGCGGGAAAAAGACGTAAAATAAACAAGAAAGAATGGATTGTTTCTGTTTTTTTTACTTCATATGGACTTCGACAATTATTTATAACCATTTTCATGATATTTGGTAGATATTGAGAAAGTGATTCTGCTAACTTAACGTTAAGTTAGCAAAGCCACCCCGTAGAAAAAAAACTAAGGATGCGACAATTTTTTTTCTTTCACGACAAATTCTCGACAATTATTCGACAATTAATGCAATAGGTTTTATTGATTTTCTCGCAAGTGGCACTGCTAACTTCATAGGCATCATCAACAAACTTGTCCCAACAGCTCAAATTTTTCCACCAATTTCTGTATTGCGGTTCGACAAGGTGCTTCACGACGACCCAAAAATGTTCGAGTTTTACGATACGTCTCTGCAAAATTTTCACCATTTTATGTCACAAAATGACTGGTTTAAAAGTGACATCTACCGAAATAGACACCTCTTATTGGAAATCCCTTCAACTCCCTTATTAAATTAAAAACTATGTAAAAAATCATGTCTTAGACCAATGTTTGTAGTGGATTGGTACATCTGAGGAATCCGCCTATGCGGTCTGGGTAATTGCCTCGAAAA
The DNA here is from genome assembly GCA_951802165.1 of Adalia decempunctata. Taxonomy (NCBI): domain Eukaryota; kingdom Metazoa; phylum Arthropoda; class Insecta; order Coleoptera; family Coccinellidae; genus Adalia; species Adalia decempunctata. Next base: position 2,279,728 of record OX637705.1, read on the forward strand.
CCGCGTTTATCTCACCCGATCTGGAGAAAGAAAGATTTCCTGTCGACTAATTGGTGGTACACGACACTTCTGTCTAAACAGAGATTAATTATGGCATCCCGAGGTGCGGAGCCGTCCAAAAATAATTTTCAGATCTTTCTACGCGGACGTGCACCATTTATTCGACGGTAACTCAATACTCTTCATCTGAGAGACCCAGACCTGGATGCTGCTGGTGGTGACACAACCCGATAGCTGAACCAGAAGGTGATCTGACTGAAATTTCATAGTTCCGAAACGGAGCGAGTGATCTATTGCAATTTGGAACATTTAAATTTGAATGTTATGACTGCACCTGAACCTGAGACATCGGAAGCGCCTTTGAAAGAGGATCAGAGGTGAAGACATATGGGAAACATGATGAATCTGACAAACTAGGATAGCAAACTTGATAACTCAGAGACTCAAGGACTGAACGAGAATAAATTCGTTATGACGAAAACGCTTATATCTTTTGAACCACTGGACCGATTTCGAAAATCAAACTAATTTTCGAATCATCTTCTAATTCTAATGAAAACTGTTTTTACAATAAAAAAACCAAAACTATTTTTTACAAAATTCATGGATTTTTTCTGGAATTCTTCCCATCATGCTTCTTATAGTGTTCTCAGTCACTTTCTGGGATGCTGTCTTCCACTTTTGCTTGAATTCCGCTAATGTTTTCGTTGATTTCTTAGTCTTCTTCAATTCTCTTTTTATCAGGGCCCAATATCTTTCGATTGGCCTGAGTTCTGGGTAATTTGGTGGATTGGCCTCTTTGGGGACACAAACCACCTTATTAGCTTCGTGCCATTCCTTGGTGGCCTTGCTGTAGGAGCACGAAGCTAAATCTGACCAAAATATTGTTGACACATCGTGCTCACGTAAAAATGGTAAAAGTCGCTTCTTCAAGCATTCCTCGATGTATACCTTCGAGTCAACAGAGCCTTGGCCAACGAAAAATTTGCTCCTTTTCCCACAAGTGCAAATTGCTTGCCAAACCAGGAATTTTTTAGGAAACTTTGCTTGTTTCTTCACGCGAAATAATTGTTCGTCAACATTTCCACGAGAATCTACAGTATAAAATTCCTGACCAGGAAGTAGCGAGATATCAGCCAAGACATAGGTTTCGTCGTCCATCACGCAACAGGAAAAAATTTTCAAGAAATCTTTTTTTAATTTCTTTGCTCTTGATTTCGCTTCTTGATTCTTCACAGCGTTCCTGTCTGGCACTTTCTGCACTTTGTATGTTCTAAGCACACAACTCGCCTTGATTTTCTGAACGGTTGACTGCGAACAACCCACTATTTGGGCCACTTTCTGTTCTGAAAGGTTAGGATTCTTCTGAAAAAGGCTGATGATTTTCTTCACTTTTTTGGGCTATGAAACCCCTTTTTCCTCCCGGTTCCTTTCTTGCTGGTAATTGTAAGATCTTCGTTGAAGCGCTTAACAACTCTTGATACCGTATCCAGACGAACACGAGCCTCTTTTGCGATTCTTTTGAAGCTCCATTTTTGATTATTTTGAATAAGTTTCACTATAAATTCTCGTGTTTTCACTTCGCTTGACATTTTGCGACAGAGAATTGGAATATCTATGAAGTAAATGTTCCACATGTTTCTGACGTTCATAACAAAGCTAACTATGATCAAATTTTGATTTTTTCTCAAGAGATATGCGTTTTTGTGGTAGCGAATTTAGTCTCGTTCAGTCCTTAGTTATGAATAGTCTGCTGTAATGGAAAGAAATAGTGAAAATCTATCCTGAAATGTGATTTCCATCCATTCCAAATGTATGGAACGTATTCTCGATTGATTTCTAGGAAATTCAGAAGGTCTCTGATGAAAATAGTATTTTTTTGGTTCGTCTTTCTGTGGAGGAAATGAAGGGTTTTTCCCATAAAAGGTGTTATTATGAATCCCCTGCTATTTCGGTCATTTTTTGTCATTGGACAAGTAGAAACTACGCCATTAATATACGAGGATGTATTGATATCTAGTTAGCCTAGACTAGTTCCATGCATAAACAAAATATTGCGATACCATATCAACGAACAATAACTTATTAGAAGTGTCAGTGTAGAGTTCGACGTCAAAAAAGTAAAACAAGAGTTACGCAAAAAATTAAAAAAAAAGATGTCCATCGAAATTGTGAAAATCGAAAAATTGGAGTATCGAGCCATGGGTTAAGAGGTAAGCAGATTTACGAAGATATGCTTAATACCCTTGGTGATCAATGTCCTTCGTATGCGACCGTGAAAAATTGGACTTCAAGCTTCAAAAGAGGTGAATTTTCCATTGAAGTTCCCTAAAATATCGATGCATGATTTTATCAGACCGTCGAATTGGGCTAAAACGGATATCTGAAGCCCTGAAGATTTCATACGAACGCGTTCATCATATTATAGTTCACGTCAATTTGGACATGAGAAAAATTTCTGCAAAATGGATCCCCGAATGTTTGAATGTTGACCAAAAGCGTGCAAGGGTTTAGAAGCATCGCGTTCGATCTGTGCTCGATTTGAGAACGAATTGTTACCAGGGATGAGACTTGGGTACATTTCTACGATCCAGAAACAAAGCAACAATCTATGGAATGGAGACACTCTGGTTCTCCAAGACCTAAGAAGTTTCGTGTCCAAAAATCTGATGGAAGAGTTCTTGCTTCAGTTTTTTGGGATTGCCATGGAGTAATCATGATTGATTTTTTGGATAAGGATAGAACAATAACTGGAAATTACCATTCAACATAACTAACCACTCTACGGGAAAAAATCAAAGAGAAAAGACGCGGCAAGCTATCCAAAGGTATTTTGTTTCACAGGACAACGCCCTAGTACACAAATCTCATGTTGCCATGCAAAAAATTCGTGATTTAGGGTTAGAAATACTAGAACACCCCCATTATTCATCAGATTTGGCTTCGTCCGACTATCATCTCTTTCCTCAACTGAAAAAAAAGTTTAAAAGGTCGTCAATTTTCTTCCAACGAGTAGGTAATAAAAGCTGTGGAGGACTGGTTTGCAGAGCAAGAAGAAACATTTTTTTGGAATGGTCTAGAGACGTTGCAGGTTCGCTGTAATAAGTATTCAATTAAGAGGACAATATGTTGAGTAATAAAATATCTTGACATTGAAATTTTGTTTGGTTCTATAGTAGTCTAAGAATTTTTCAATAAATCCTCGTATTTAAAAAAATGGCGTTTTTCTTTGAATGTCAAAATAACACCTCTCATTGTAAAACCTGGAGCTTCCCTAGATATCTAGGGATAGTCTCATGGACTACCATATTGATCACGTGAGATCTGTGATAACCTCAAGTGCTCTAGTCGGGCAGTCCCAACCATGATACAAGAAAACAAGATTGCTTTAAATCGAAAAAAACTCGTTTTTCTCTATTTTTATCACAAACCTAAAACGGTTGCAAAAACAAGACGTAACACGAATGTAATACAAATTCTTGCTTACTGAAAGATTCATAGAGTCATCATAACACAAGGATCAATTTGCCATATACAGGATGTCCGTTATTGATTGCCAAACATGATGAACCTGAAATTTCTGGATTCCCCAACATAATGCAAAGAATATTGAATTGAAAATTATTGATATATCGACAAATAAAACGACTGCACCATTTTCGTCCCCGTTTCAACTTTCTCAAAGCTCAGATTAATCCTCAACTCAAGAAATACGACAATCACCTCTATAATTCACATCGTGCCCCCTCTGCCAGTTCATTAATCAAGTGGTAAGTGGCTAGAGGTCCTTTTTTAACGTCCGTAATTTTTCAGCGGCTGCCAGATCGTTAAACGTTTAAAATCTAATTCCGTCTCATGTGGCGCAAATTAGGCTCCGTTTTCATGAGCGTTCTTTGCTGCTTGCAACGCATAAATTTCGACACGGCAAATTGAAAACAACTGTCTCGGAGTCCAGAGTCTTTTTGATCCGTTTCGGATCTCCGCTCGATGATGGCTTTATTCTCCTCTAGAGATCGCTTGAAGTTGATAAAGAAACGTACGTATTTAGAACATTCCAAAAATTCAACTTTTATGCAAAATGGTGGATGCGCTTATCGCACTCTTACGAATTTCCTTGATGTTGAAATAAGATTCTGTCCAAATGAACTGGAACGAAAATAAATTTTGGCTTTATTCTCTTCTAGAAATATCCTGAATTTGATAAAGAAACGTACGTATTTAAAACATTCCAAAAAAATTCAACTTTGATGCATAATGGTGGATGCGCTCATCGAACTCTTACGAATTTCTTTGGTGTTGAATTAAGATTCTGTCCAAATGAACTGGAATGAAAATAAATTTTGGCTTTATTCTCTTCTAGAAATATCTTGAATATGATAAAGAAACGTACGAATTTAGAACATTCCAAAAAATTCAACTTTAATGCAAAATGGTGGATGCGCTCATCGAAATCGAATTTCTTTGATGTTGAAATAAGATTCTGTCCAACTGAACTTAAATGGAAATAATTTTTTGGACCAAAAACATAAAATGGTTTTCTTTCAGATAGTCGCTTTGATGATGACAAAAAGAAGAGACCAAGAACTGCTTTCACTGGAGCCCAAATAAAAGCCTTAGAAGCGGAATTCGAAAAAAATAAATACCTTTCAGTTGCGAAACGTTGCCAGCTTTCCAAGTCTCTAAAATTGACCGAAACACAGGTGGGTAACATACTCTTTTGGAACAAGGAAAAACAAGTTTGAAATAATCTTTTTTCAGATCAAAATATGGTTTCAAAATAGAAGAACGAAGTGGAAAAGGAAATACACCAACGATATTGAGATCTTGGCCCAGCAATACTACAATTCCATGGGTATCTTAACACCGAGGCCGATTTTTATTGGAGACAGACTTTGGTAGGTTTCCAAACTCATTTCCTTAATTTTTTCGAAATTCAAGGTTGTTCTTTTGGTTGACATTGATTTTCCCAATTTGTGTTTCCAATTCAAATACACTGCGCAAAAAAATTAACGCACATTATGGAAATCTCAAATTTATTCTTTCGTTTGATTTTCTACACTCGATCGCTATGCAACGCGAAACACGCAATTTGACCAAAGAGGAATGTGCCCAAGCGGTAGTTTTGCGAGAAGAAGGAAGAAGGGTGGACATACACAAGAATTGCAGAAAGGTTTGGAGTTTCCCATACAAGTGTGCCCAGAATGTTGCAGCGATTCAGGGAGACAGGTATGAATGTCCGAAGACCAGGACAGGGTAGACCACGGGTACCAACTGCCATTCAAGAACGTAACTTGAGAGTTTCTTCGTTGAGACAACGGTTTGCAACCGCTCGCCTCCTTCAAAATCAGCTTGAGCAAACTCATGAGGTGCAAATTAGCACTCAGACAATAAGAAATCCCCTCAGAGAATATGATTTAAGGCCTCGTGTCGCGGCAAGAGGCCCAGCTCTTACCCCAGCCCATCGAAGGGCGCGTTTGGATTTTGCGAGAGAGCATATCCATTGGGAAGAGGCCGATTGGGAAAGAGTTCTCTTCACAGATGAGTCTAGATTCTGCCTCTACCATTGTGATCGACGTTCCCTTGTATACAGACGTCCACATGAAAGATATGCTCAGTGCAATTTCCTGAATACTACTGGTTTCGGGGGAGGATCGATTATGGTATGGGGTGGAATATCTTTGGCTGCTCGCACAGACCTAGTGGTCGTTGATAATGGAGCTATGAATGCTGATAAGTAAGGAACATTCTTGAAGAGCATGTAGTGCCATTTGCCCCATACATTGGTCAAAATTTCATTTTTATGGACGATAATGCCAGAACCCATCGTGCGCGCATCGTTCAGGAGTACCTTGAAGAGGTTGAAGTCTCTCGAATGGAATGGCCAGCAAGAAGTCCAGATCTCAATCCGATTGAGCAGGTTTGGGACAACCTCAATAGAAGGCTGAGAAGTTCAGAAAATCATCCAGCTACTCTTAATGACTTAGGAATCCAACTCGGAGAAATCTGGGAAGGATTAGATCAGAACATTTTAAGATCACTCATTTTGAGTATGAACCGTCGTTGCCGAGCTGTAATTAACGCAAGGGGTGGAAAACCCAAGTATTAAATCACTTATCAGCATTTCAGTATTTTGAAAATTGTTCATTTCTCTTCTTTCACATAAGATTCGGTGAAATCCTGAATTCTTCTTCCATTTAATGTGTCTTGTTTCGTTCAAAACCTTCCCGAGAGAACATAAAAAATAAGTTATAAAGTCAATGTAGAGTTAACTTTCATTAAAATTGTGATTTTCAGAATGTGCGTTAATTTTTTTGCGCAGTGTATTTCCTGCGCTTTCCATAGTTTCTAAATCGAATATTGAACCATTTTAGGTTCTTCAACTACCCAGGAAGACCAGGGCTGTCCAGCGCGCCCCCAATGGGCTCTAATATGCCTCCAACAGGAGCCCCTTTCATTCCCGCCCAAGAAGTGATGAACCAGACTCTTCCAATACATCGAAACGATTACAATCCAACCTCAGCTTACCTTCAGTACCATGAGAACCAAGCGGAAAGTCAAATGAACACCTCGCCTATTCTACAGCTACAAAATTTTGGAAAACACTTTGAAGGATCTTAGGGAAGGGCTAGTTTGGAAAAAAACCTGGATTGGAGGTGTTTTTTATTTTACTCTCATATAACAGGGTGGTCAGTATGAAACAGTCAAGCCGATTTCCTAGATTTTGAATTTTTCGATGGTCCCCCTAAGTGGGGTGACAACCCCCTCAAGCAAATTAAATAGCAAGAAAAAAGGTCGACTGACACATCATTTTGAGGTTCTTTCAATTCTTTTTATGGATATCCTAAAAAATCACGTAAGAATGAATGGATACTTAATTGTATACCTCCAAAAAATGATCTTTTTGGACGTTTTACTGAAATTCTGATATTCGGTTGGGCTATTTTATGCGGTCCATCCTGTAAGTGATCTGTACAATGAGTAGTCGAAAGAATGGGACGAATGAGTCTTTAATATTATAATGGGGATATTTTTTTGTATATAGTATTTAATAGGTAGTATATTTCTGTCTGATTACCAATTGCCAAACTTGTATTATACCAAATATTTTATTATTTAAATTCGATTTAAGATTTTTGTTTGTGTAAATAGTGGACATTAAAAATTCTTTTTAATCAATCACAGTGTTTCGATAAAAATGTTGGAAAATCTAACAAACAACTCTATTTTCGAGCATTTTTCAACTTAAGAATTTTTTATTTTCCAAAATTCTCACTGATGACGAATCCGCGGTTAGATTCAATTCTGTCCGTCTGGCCATGAACACGATGAAGCTTGAACGGAACTATCAAGAAATGTCGCGTTTGAGCTTGTTAAGGGGAAGTATCACATTTTGAATCGTGGTAAATCTCCATTCAAAAAGTGGTTTCTTTTTTTCACGAGTAAGTACCCTAATTTACGACGTAGAGACTTGATTTTTTTTTAAATTGAAGTTGAAGAACGTCCCGAGGGCAAATAGTTTTCCTTTTTTCGATTTAATTAGTTTTTCAATTGAAAAAAACAGGGTAATCGTTAGATCTGGGGTTATTGAATATGTTTTTCGTTTTTCATGAGTACAAGCTATATTTTCGAAATAATCATCATGAAAATTTTTGTAGTTTATAGAAGATTAAATTGCCGAGGGCAAATAGTTGCGATTTTTTTCAAAAAATGATGAATAACCGTCGAAAAAAAAATCTTCAAGTGTAGTTTCCAAAACAATTTTTTTTTAATTAGAAAACGGTTTCACTTTGAGAACTGAAATTTTGTGGGTGAACTCAGAAAGGATTAGGGTTCTTGTTGAAATAATTTTAATCGATTTCATTCCGACAGTTAATTTTTTTTCTTTCAAAAATAGAAGAAAATGAGCCAACCCATGCTTCTGTTTTATTTCAACAGAAAGACCCATGAAAATAGTTCAACTTCCGATTAAAAGTGAATCTACTGATAATTTCGTTCAGAAGATCAACTTGAAATACGGAATTGGTAGAAAATGGCCAAATTCAAATTTTGGCGGGAAAAAATTCCTGCTTTACCCACAAATTGACTTATTTCATAGTTCGGCGATTTTCGGATAGAGAGCGCCATTGTACATTTCATTCATGATTAGAGAGATATTCATAGAACTTATAGTGAATTTGTGGGTAAAGGAGGAACTTTTTCCCGCCAAAATTTGAATTTGACCATTAAATTCTATGCCAATTCCGTATTTCAAGTTGTTTTTCTGAACGAAATTGTCTGTAGATTCACTTTTAATCGGATGTTGAACTATTTTCATGGGTCTTTCTGTTGAAATAAAACAGAAGCATGAGTTGGATCATTTTCTTCTATTTTGGAAAGAAAAAAAATTAACTTTCGGAATGAAATCGTTTTTAATTATTTCATCAAGAACTCCAATCCTTTCTGAGTTCACCCACAAAATTTCAGTTTTCAAAGTGAAACCATTTTCAAATACAACTTGAAATAAAAACACACTACATTGAACGCCCACCGCTTCAATTTGAAAAAAAATTGTTGGTCTACGCCGCATATCATGGAAATAAAAAGCCCAATTTTTGAAGGGAGCTCGCTAGCTCGGACGTGTACCACCTCCCCTTAATGGGCCAAATTCGACTTGGCCTTTCGAAATTTTGTTCTCTTGATAACTTCAAAACTGTAAGTTCGATCGAAATGAAATTTTGCATTTAGATAGATAATTAAGTATTCTAGCTAAACACGAAATTTTGTTCAAATTGCTCAACTAGAACCATCTAAATTCCTCCGAATTAGCGAAAAAAAATCCAATGTGACAGCAAATTTTAGATCATTGACGATTTTTTCGACAACTACTGTCAATTTATTTCAGGGTTGTCAATTTTTTTTTACTCAGTGCTTTTTGCGACCTATTTTCAATATTTTCTTGGCTCTTATTGTTTTACCTTTTTTAAACACCCTCAACAACAAATTTCGTTTTGTTTCTCTCAAAAATCTCTCTGAAATTGATAAAATCCAGTAGGATTTGATTCAAAAGGAATAAAAGTTTTTATTCATAAAGAAAACATAATTTTTATAAAAATTTAATATAATCGTACTTTCATAAGAACAGGAAAGAAGTATTTAAAATTTTCAAGCATCAGCTACATCTCGTGTGCCAGAAGGTGACAAATTCAAAGCCGAATTGTCCAAATCTTCGTTCCTTTCGGACAAAGTACTATAAAGATCATCATCATCCTCCAACAGTTCCTGCATTCTCTTTTTGTAGCTGAAAAAAGTATAATTTTATACTAAATATGCAGCATTTCAAAATCAAATTCAAAACTCACATCTCAGTGTCAGGATTATTTTCAGGATTCCTGCATTTATCCAACTTTTTTTCTAATGCTGGATACAGCGATTTATCTGGACCGTTATCCAACATTTTCACCATGGAACGAATACCTATAAAGATAAATCCATAGAGCTTCGCAGAAATTCCATAAAGAAAACCAATAACATCTACAGGTTGGTTCATTAGGAAACGGATATACTCAAACAGCTGCCAATTTCCTTGACAGTTGTCAAAAAAATTGACAACTGTCAAAAAAAATTTACAACTGTCAAAAAAATTTGACATCTGTCAAAACATCGACAGCTGTCCAAAAATGGACAGCAATGACTGCCAGGCCAACAAATGTGGTATATCTTGTTGACCTTTATTCCCCGTTCAAGTATTTCCAATTCCCAATGAAACACCCTGTATCTTATCATGATAGTCCCTCACTTCTGACAGCTTCAATCAGGTCGTGCAATCTACTGGCCCCCTCCTCACCCAACAGAGTATCTGTGACATACGAATCCAAATTTTCATGAAGTTTAGAAGCGGAGTGCAAAATGGCGGCTAGTGCTATTTGACTAGGAGCGTACACAAGGACAGCATCGGTCAAGAAGGCTTTGTCTAGAAATTCTTCGGTTCCTGGTCTCAGTCTTTCTGGATCGTTTAGATTGGATCTTGTCTGAACAGGGTTTGCTGTTAGGAAAAATCAGTTTTGAATTTGACGTAAACTTACTTTGATGTCTATCATGAAACCTTCAACAGGTCTGAATGGATTGTGTATTGCCAGGTGGAACCTGATTTGTTCCATCAGTAACATCTCGTTGTTGAGAATGATTTCTCTAGCTTTTTCACGATCACCTTTTATGTTTGTTACAAACTGAGTCATGGAAACATTAAATTCTTCTACCTTACAAGCTAAATATATACAAGTCACCCTAGAATTAAACACAATTAAGATTAAAAATGTTGAAAAATAGAGTAAAATCTCACATAATCTCTTTGGGGTGATAATTCATCACAGAATTATTAATATAAAACCTCTTGAAATAATGGAAAGAGGTCCCTATAACACATTTTGGCATCTGAGGCTGAAACCTTTTACAGAAGTCTCTGAGATGTAATTCATATTTCTTCAACATTATTTTTTCTTCATCGGGAGTAAGAAAATAACTGTATCTTTCGGTTTCCTAATCAACAAGGGCATTATATTTAACTATCGATCAAATGCTTATAGAATATCATACCGGTATTTCTTTTCCATACGTTTCTATATGTTTTTGGTTTGCCTTTTTCCTGAGGTGATTCAGTTCTTCCTCACCAGAATACATCCAATGTTTCTCTTGCGTTGAGGTAGAAAACATTGTGGATTGTGGTTAGTTTAGTATGCGGGAGTTTTTAGGTCTTTGGCGGGAGTAAATTAAAATCTTAATCCTTGAATATCTACAATTCGAAACTATAAAACAATACAATCGGAAACCAACTAACTCATGATGTTTTGATTCAACACGTGTTTGACTTGTCAGGTTTGTTTTGATTTTTATTCTATGATCAATCAAAGAGATCTACTCTTTTTCTGCTCTGTTCCACAATTTCGACATATGAGGTCGGGAAATAGGCAACACATAATACTCACGTTAGCTATGAAAATAAAGGTCCGATTTCAAAAAGGTCTCTGTAAAGTCCCCAAAATAAAAGGAATCTACCTCTGTATGTGCCTGGTGCTGCCATCTACTGAATAATGCCGGAAAATAAGAAACAATAAACAGATTCCTGTACGACGCTTGTGCTGCCATCTATTGTGTAAGGCGCTTAGTTCGGATAACTTCCGTGAGATGGTACTTACTGTCAAATTTGTGCTATTTTCTGTAACTAATGCAGTTTTCGAAGATGAAGCATTCGACATCAAGGATATTTTGGTCCGGAAAATGAATCAAATGAATGGATGTAAATTCAGAACAGGACAAATTTCCTCCTGGATGCACCCACGCAGGGTGAATAATGTAAAGGGGCAGTATCACCTTTTGAATCGTGGTAAATCTCCATTCAAAAGTGGTCTCTTCATTTCACGAGTAAGTACCCTAATTTACGACGTAGAGACTTGATTTTTTTAAATTGAAGTTGAAGAACGTCCCGAGGGCAAATAGTTTTCTTTTTTCGATTTAATTAGTTTTTCAATTAAAAAAAACCAGGGTAATCGTTAGATCTGGGGTTATTGAATATGTTTTTCGTTTTTCATGAGTACAAGCTATATTTTTGAAATAATAATCATGAAAATTTTTGTAGTTTATAGAAGATTAAATTGCCGAGGGCAAATAGTTGCGATTTTTTCGATTTAAGTAGGTTTTCAATTAAAAAAAACAGGTTGAACTTCAGCGTTTTGGGAACTACACTTAATGATTTTTTTCTGACGGTTGTTCATCATTTTTTGGAAAAAATCGCAACTATTTGCCCTCGGCAATTTAATCTTCTATAAACTACAAAAATTTTCATGATTTTTATTTCAAAAATATAGCTTGTACTCTTGAAAAACGAAAAACATATTCAATAACCCCAGATCTAACGATTACCCTGGTTTTTTTAATTGAAAAACTAATTAAATCGAAAAAAAGAAAACTATTTGCAAAAATTCTTTAGAACTACGGCAACTTTTGAGAAAAACTCAAAGGCCTGTCGTTTCTTAGACTACATATTATGGATTTTCTAAATGTTTTTTCGTTGTTGTCTTGAATTGTGTTCATTTATGTTCGTGTATACTATCCCTTTTGTTAATAATTGTTTGTTTCTGTTTTTCTCAATATGCTATTCCTGATTTCCTTTTGCTCTTCTCTGTTTCTTTTCATTAGTTTTTTTCTGTTAAGGTTTCTTTGTTGATTTCAGTTTATTACGATTGAATTTTTTGTTTTCATTGTTTTTTGCTTGCCTTCAATTATTTTCGTTAGTTTGCTTCCCTTTGATTTTTATTATTATTATTAGATTTGTTGGATTTCCTCAGGCTTTTTTTCGTATTCGTTCTGCTGGGCTGGTTTTGAACCGTATCAGCTTTGCATCTACAATAAATAAATAACCGATTCCGAAATATCTCCAATCAAAATTTATGTCTTGATCTCCGCATCTGAATCCATGGGAACCCGATTCAGACCACAAAGATACCATCGAAAGACACCATGCACAGTCTCATATGTCAATGGGTTCATGAATAATACAAAGGATCGACATCAACTTTCGGTGTGTGGTTCTTTGAGTGTTTTTATTTCCTATCTTAATCATTGTAATTTCAAATGTATAATTATAAGTCTCCGGAATATTTCTTACATTATACATGCTACTGTGCGTTCCAGCAGTCCAGCTGGCGGTTCGAGGGCATCTTCGATTGGGGAGCTCACAGAACCATCGGTCGGTTGTAAAGCCCTGAAGTGATACAGTTTTCTGTCTTTATGTGCCATGCTGAAATCTAAAGAGCTGACTTATGTATACGGGATGTATTCATATTCATATGGATTTTGGCCGGAGGCCGCTTTGTTTTACATCTACTTGCAGGACCAGAGAAGGATTTGGTTCTGAATGAAGATAGTGCTTTGGGAAATTCTTATACTGCGGTCAGTTTCTCTAGGAATCTAGATAGAAGCATAGAAACCCTGGTGAAACGACAACTTACAAAAAATCGTGACAAAAAATTGAAGATCTGTTGGAATAACTGAGATTTGACAGAAGGTAGAAGTCTTGTTGTTTTGACATTTCAGTTCAGTAAGCATTGACAAATTGCATGAGAAGACTCACGCCTCAACAACGGTTACAAATAGTTGAAATTTATTTTCAAAATCAGTGTTCTATTCGCGAAACTTATAGAGCACTTCGTGAAATTTATGGTTTACATAATCGTCCATCAGAGCAGCTTATTCCTCGAACTATCGATAGATTGCGGACAACATTTCCTCTACTCGAAGCAGCAACAACAACGAGACAAAGAACTGTACGTACAGAAGAAAATATCGCTGCCGTAAGTGATAGTTATGATGAAGATCCAGATTTGTCTATTTCTCGACGTTCACAACAAGTTGGACGCTTTGCATCCACCACATGGAGAATTTTGCGTAAAGATCTTGGTCTACACCCATACAAGATCGAACTGGTTCAAGTACTAAAGCCACTTGACCATAATAAGCGTCGTTTGTTTGCTGATTGGGCCCTAGAACAGCTTGAAGTCGATACACTTTTTAATCGAAAAATTGTGGTTAGTGATGAAGGTCATTTCTGGTTGAACGCAGGCCCGGATCTACGATTTTTTCGGACCGGGGCAAAAATTCATGATGGCGCCCCCATCCCCAAGGTTGGATATGAGAACTGAATGCTTTGAAAATGAAGATACAGTGTAATTTTTTTGAGTGTTTCATTAGAAGTATTCCAGGAAGGAATTTCGATACGACTGCAAGATTCTGTATTTTTGTTTTAGAGTACATGAACTTGAATTGTAAAATATTTTCAAGCGGAATCTACTTCCGGTTCTATCGGAAACGAATGTGAACTTCGTTATTTCAAATGCAACACCCTGTATATTTATACATACATGTTTGAATTCTTGGTTTAATTCTGCACTGATTCGATGCATGATATGCGCAACCACTTCGAGCGATTGTTGAGTTATTGTCAAATTTGTTGACAGAAAGAGTGTCACAAATTAGTGTTTATATCTCCAAAATCCCTCATTGTAAGAAATTTTTTTCGCCACAGTGGAACAAGAGAAAGTACGCTGATACTGCTTCTTGTATTAATTATGTGGAAATATTATACAGGGTGTCTGAAACAGGGCTTGAAAGTGAGCCTCAATAAAAAAGAAATCTCATTTTTTTTTCAAATGGTAACCATATAATTTTGTAATTCTGATCGATTGCTCGTCAAAAACTAGTTAGAGTGTGCCAAACATTTCATACATTTGAAATCAGTAGTTTTGCCGTTATTGAATAAAATTGGAATTTCACGACTAAAGCCAGGTCTCTTTGTCTAAAAATCAAATTTATTCAGATAATTTTTGAATAGGCTATGTCAGTAGTAAGAATATGTCAGTTTTAAACTAAGATTTTTTAATCATCAATCATTATCTGCCTTGTTCATTCGTCACATTCGCCGCAAATAAAGAACAGACTTTTGATATATCATTCTAGTGTACCTTTTTATTATTGCTTGTTTTGCATAGTGCTCGATCCATAAAAATGAGTGAGAATGACAATTCCTAACATGGCCTACTTTGAAATACACGATCATACCACTGAATTTGACTGAGCCAAACCTGGCTCCAGTCGTGAAATTCTGTCAAAATCAGTGGTATGCTAGTCTATTTCAAAGTAGGCTATATTAGGAATTGTCACTCTCACTCATTTTTATTGATCGAGCACTATGCAAAACAAGCAATAATGAAAAGTTACACTAGATTGATATATCAAAAGTCTGTTTTTTTGCGGCGAATGTGACATATAAACAAAGCAGGTAATGAATGATGACTAAATGAAAAAAACTTGGTTCAAAACTGACATATTCTTACTATTGACATAGCCTACTTGAAAATGATCTTGATGTTTAGACAACATGGCTTTATTTAGTCGTGAAATTCGAACTACTGATTTTGAATACTTGAAATGTTCGGAACTCTCTAACTAGCTATTGACGAGCAATCGATCGGAATTAAAAAATTATATGGTTCCCATGCATTTGAAAAAAAATGAGATTTCATAGATGAGTTTAATTGCGGATCACTTTGAAGCCATGTTTCAGACACCCTGTATAATATTTCCTCATAATTCATACACGAAGAAGTATCAGCGTACTTTCTCTTGTTCCACTGTGGCAAAAAAATGTCTTACAATGAGGGATTTTGGAGATATTAACTCTAATTTGTGACACTCTTTCTGTCAACAAATTTGACAATCAAGGTAT
The DNA here is from genome assembly GCA_951802165.1 of Adalia decempunctata. Lineage (NCBI taxonomy): Eukaryota > Metazoa > Arthropoda > Insecta > Coleoptera > Coccinellidae > Adalia > Adalia decempunctata. Next base: position 2,294,984 of record OX637705.1, read on the forward strand.
AACTCAACAATCGCTTGAAGTGGTTACGCATATCATACATCAAATCAGTGCAGAATTGAACGAAGAATTCAAATATTTAAAAATACACAGGGTGTTACATTTGAAATAACGAAGTTTACATTCGTTTCCGGTAGAACAGGAACTAGATTCCGCTTGAAAATATTCAACAATTCAAGTTCATGTACCTACTCTAAAACAAAAATACAGAATCTTGAATTTGTATCAAAATTCCTGTATATATAAAATTTTTTATTTGTGTAATAATGAATTCATAATAAATAATAAAAATAAATTCTAATAATGAGAAAAAATCACAAGGAAAGAAATTGGATTTTGTTCTTCACATCTTTACGCGGCGCGTTTTTTTTCCGCGAACGCATCCCTCATTGATTTCAAAGATTTTTGGCATAGTGATGGTTTATCATGTTTCCATGCTACAGTTCCGATTTTAGCACTAGGGTATTAATTTTTTCCGAGAAAATCCAAAATATTTTTTTCAACCTCTGGTTGATTTTGGCGCCCCCTTGAGCTGGCGCCCGGGGCAAGCGACCCGCTTGCCCCCCCCTAGATCCGGGCCTGGTTGAACGGCTACGTAACAAGATAAGTGTTTTGGTTTCAACAAGATAGTGCAACACCTCAATCTGCTACCGTAACAATTGATTTATTGAAAGAAAGATTTAGCGACAACATTATTTCGAGAAATGGTCCAATTAATTGGCCTTCAAGATCATGCGACATAACTTCAATGGATTATTTTCTTTGGGGTCAAGTCATAGGTTTATACCGATAAACCAGAAACATAGACGCATGGGAAGCCAACATAACTCGTGTTATTGCTGAAATAAGGCCTGAATTACTCGAGAAAGTGGTCCAAAATTGGCTGGTCTAATGCAGTTCCTCAGAGTCGGTCGTGGTGGACATATGCCGGAAATTATTTTCAAAACATGAATGTCATAAAATTATCTTTCAAATAAAAAAAAGTTGGCTTTAATCTAGATTAAAATGTGTTTTATTTCAATTTAAAGTTCTATCACTAAAAAAAACCCGATAGTTCCGAAGAAATATGCAATATTTTACGATCGTATGAGGCACTTTTTGTGAAAAAGGAAAGTTGTTTATTGTTTTCATGAAGAACCTAATTTTATAAAGTTATCTGCTGGACGAAAGCGGCCACAAAATGAATTTATACCTATATGAACACCGCCATAACTTTCCTCTTTAGATGTCTCTGAGTTGCAAGATCATGTGAATATTGATTTCACTGTACTAATTAATCTATTAGGCTTCACTAATATTGTATTCATAATACCACATACGTACTCATGAAGAGGTGTTATACATTCAGTCTTGTATCTGACTTTTTCTTGTTGTTTGTCTTTCTCAATAGATAAGAGCTATTTCGAAACAATTCTTCTTCAAAGCTGTGAATTTTATCATACTTATAATATGAAGGAATATACATAAGGACTGAACGAGAATAAATTCGCTATCACATAAACGCTTATATCTTTTGAACCACTGGACCGATTTCGAAAATCAAACTCATTTTCGAATCATCTTCTGATTCTAATGAAAACTGTTTTTACAATAAAAAACCAAAACTTTTTTTTACAAAATTCATGGATTTTTTCTGGAATTCTTCCCATCATGCTTCTTATAGTGTTCTCATCAGTCACTTTCTCGGATGCTGTCTTCCACTTTTGCTTGAATTCCGCTAATGTTTTCGTTGATTTCTTAGTCTTCTTCAATTCTCTTTTTACCAGGGCCCAATATCTTCGTACCATTCCTTGGTGGCCTTGCTGTAGTGGCATATGAAGCTAAATCTGGCAAAAGATTGTTGACACATCGTGCTCACGTAAAAATGGTAAAATTCGCTTCTTGAAGCATTCCTCGATGTATATCTTCGAGTCAACAGAGCCTTGTCCAACGCAAAATTTGCTCCTTTTCCTACAAGTGCGAATTGCTTGCCAAACCAGGAATTTTTTAGAAAACTTTGCTTGTTTCTTCACGCGAAATTGTTCGTCAACATTTCCACGTCAATCTGCAGTATAAAATTCCTGACCAGGAAGTTGCGAGAAATCAGCCAACACATAGGTTTCGTCGTCCATCACGCAACAGGAAAAATTTTTCAAGAAATCTTTTTTTTTATTTCTTTGCTCTTGATTCGCTTCTTGATTCTTCACAGCGTTCCTGTCTGGCACTTTCTGCACTTTGTATGTTCTAAGCCCACAACTCGACTTGATTTTCTGAACGGTTGACTGCGAACAACCCACTATTTGGGCCACTTTCCGTCCTGAAAGGTTAGGATTCTTCTGAAAAAAGCTGATGGCTTTCCTCACTTTTTTTGGGCTATGAAACGCCTATTTCCTCCTGTTTCCTTCCTTGCGGTTAATTGTAGGATCTTCGTTGAAGCGCTTAACAACTCTTGATACCGTTTTCGGACGAACGCGAGCCTCTTTTGCGATTCTTTTGAAGCTCCAATTTTGATTATTTTGAAAAAGTTTCACTATAAATTCTCGTGTTTTCACTTCGCTTGATATTTTGCGACATAGAATTGGAATATCTATGAAGTAAATGTTCCACATGTTTCTGACGTTCATAACAAAGCTAACTATGATCAAATTTTGATTTTTTCTCAATTGGTTCAAGAGATATAGGCGTTTTTGTGATAGCGAATTTATTCTCGTTCAGTCCTTAGATGGTTTAGTCTAACTCCGGTGCTGCTTGTCTGGACTCGAAAACACGTAGGTATAGTTGAAACAACCTACCTTTACGTGTAGCGAGCAGGCCTTTCTAAATCATTTTTATTGCACGGGGCAGGACTGGCGTTGGGATATTTATTTATGTATTTTTATGAATTGGAAATGCGGCACAAAGTAAAAATTTGCATATTACGACGTTATCGGAGCCGGTCGACACGCCCAGTACTTCAATGCGATATTTTATGTTTCTGCAACTGCGAATGTTCGTCCGGACTGCGGCAACCCCCCTCATCATACTGCGTCTAGCCAAAAATCGTCCATTTCTAGTTACTGTTTTTGCACCATCCCAAAAGGAAATTTCTTGAAACTTAAGATCAATGAAAATAAAAAATGAGTTAACCGAAAAATCGTTATAGAAATGGGAAATTGTAACTATATGTGCATTGAATAATATTCCATCTAGTTGATGTTGAAATCAACTATTAGACAAAAGAAAAACTAAATTATACTCAGTTCATTGTACGAGGATGTATTGATATCTAGTTAGCCTAGACCAGTTCCATGCATAAACAAAATATTGCGATACCATATCAACGAACAATAACTTATAAGAAGTGTCAGTGTAGAGTTCGACCGAAATTGTGAAAATCGAAAAATTGGAGTATCGAGCCATCATCAAGTACCTGTATTTTAAATGGTTAAGAGGTAAGCAGATTTACGAAGATATGGTTTATACCCTTGGTGATCAATGTCCTTCGTATGCGACCGTGAAAAATTGGACTGCAAGCTTCAAAAGAGGTGAATTTTCCATTGAAGATGATGACCGATCGGGAAGGTCAGTTTCTGTGTCAGTCCCCGAAAATATCGATGCAGTTCATGACATGATTTTATCAGACCATCGAATTGGGCTCAAACGGATATCTGAAGCACTGAAGATTTCATACGAACGCGTTCTCATATAGTTCACGTCAATTTGGACATGAGACAAATTTCTGAAAATTGGATCCCCAAATGTTTGAATGTTGACCAAAAGCGTGCAAGGGTAAAAGCATCGCGTTCGATCTGTGCTCGATTTGAAAACGATGTAGACTTCTTAAAAAGAATTGTTACTATGGATGAGACTTGGGTACATTTCTACGATCCAGAAACAAAGCAACAATCGATGGAATGGCGACACTCTGTTTCTCCAAGACCTAAGAAATTTCGTGTCCAAAAATCTGCTGGAAAAGTTAATGCTTCAATTTTTTGGGAATGTCATGGAGTAATCATGATTGATTTTTTGGATAAGGGTAGACCAATTACTGGAGATTACTATTCGACATTACTGAACACTCTATGGGAAAATATTAAAGAGAAAAGACGCGGAAAGCTATCCAAAGGCGTTTTGTTTTTGCAGGACAACGCCCCAGTACACAAATATCATGTTGTCATGCAAAAAATTCGTGATTAAGGGTTGGAATTACTAGAACACCCCCCTTATTCACCAGATTCGGCTCCGTCCGACTATCATCTCATTCCCCAACTGAAAAAAAAGGTCGTAAATTTTCTTCCAACGAGGAAGTAATAAAAGCTGTGGAGGACTGGACTGGTTTGCAGAGCAAGAAGAAACTCTTTTTTTGAAAGGTCTAGAGACGTTGCAGGTTTGCTGTAATAAATGTATTCAATTAAGAGGAGAATATGTTGAGTAATAAAATATTTAGACATTGAAATTTTGTTTGGTTCTACAGTAGGCTAAGAATTTTTCAATATATCCTCGTAGATCAACATTTATAGAATCAATAGGACGATAGGTATTTACAAATTTAACTCGACACAGTGTATATCTGCTAGAATATCAGAGTATAGATCAATCGAAAGGGGTAATATCATAGTTTGATTCGTTTAAAGTCGCATGAATCATTTCATGCAGGTAAAGAGCGACTAAGTATACATTTCATAGTTCCCTATCAGATTTTTGTGCGCCAATGTTGCGTGCCTGTTCGACCTTATCAATAACCTAAACCCTTGTGGTTGAAATGTTTCTCTCCGTTCAATTATTCAATATTTTCCGGGGCCACTCGCTTTATATCGCGATACAGGAGATTGTCCATGTGGATTACACTATTTCTTTGGTATATGGTGCCATTCTGTTGAAGACTAAGAGATGCCCTTGAGAATCTATATAGCTTCTCTAAGGACTGAACGAGAATAAATTCGCTATCACAAAAACGCCTATATCTCTTGAACCAGTTGGGAAAAAATCAAAATTTGATCATAATTAGCTTAGTTATGAACGTCAGAAACATGTGGAACATTTACTTCATAGATATTCCAATTCTCTGTCGCAAAATGTCAAGCGAAGTGAAAACACGAAAATTCATAGTTAAACTATTTCAAAATAATCAAAAATGGACCTTCAAAAGAATCGCAAAAGAGGCTCGCGTTCGTCCGGAAACGGTATCAAAAGAGTTGTTAAGCGCTTCAACGAAGATCTTACAATTAACCGCAAGGAAGGAACCGGGAGAAAAAAGGGGTTTCATAGCCCAAAATGAGTGAAGAAAGCCATCAGCCTTTTTCAGAAGAATCCTAAGCTTTCAGGACGGAAAGTGGCCAAATAGTGGGTTGTTCGCAGTCCACCGTTCAGAAAATCAAGTCGAGTTGTGGGTTTAGAACAAACAAAGTGCAGAAAGTGCCAGACAGGAACGCTGTGAAGAATCAAGAAGCGAAATCAAGAGCAAAGAAATTGAAAAAAGATTTCTTTAAAAAATTTTCCTGTTGCGTGATGGACGACGAAACCTATGTCTTGACTGATTTCTCGCAACTTCCTGGTCAGGAATTTTATACTGCAGATTCTCGTGGAAATGTTGACGAACAATTTCGCGTGAAGAAACAAGCAAAGTTTCCTAAAAAATTCCTGGTTTGGCAAGCAATTTGCACTTGTGGGAAAAGGAGCAAATTTTTCGTTGGCCAAGGCTCTGTAGACTCGAAGATATACATCGAGGAATGCTTGAAGAAGCGACTTTTACCATTTTTACGTGAGCACGATGTGTAAACAATATTTTGGCCAGATTTAGCTTCATGCCACTACAGCAGGGCCACCAAGGAATGGTACGAAGCTAATGAGGTGGTTTTTGTCCCCATCAAAGAGGCCAATCCACCAAATTGCCCAGAACTCAGGCCAATCGAAAGATATTGGGCCCTGGTAAAAAGAGAATTGAAGAAGACTAAGTAATCAACGAGAACATTAGCGGAATTCAAGCAAAAGTGGAAGACAGCATCCCAGAAAGTGACTGAGAACACTATAAGAAGCATGATGGGAAGAATTCCAGAAAAAATCCATGAATTTTGTAAAATATAGTTTTGATTTCATATTGTTTTCATAAGAATTAGAAGATGATTTGAAAATGAGTTTGATTTTCGAAATCGGTCCAGTGGTTCAAAAGATATAAGCGTTTTTGTGATAGCGAATTTATTCTCGTTCAGTCCTTAGGTATGACATTGGATGGAGTTATAGAGAAATTCAGGGAAAGATGGGAAATCCATGGGGCAAATCAAGCCTCTTCAACGAAAGTTGGAAATAATGAAATGTTGCGTTCTCGTTTTTCATCTCAGGGCTGTATGTTATGAGAGTGAAAAGATAAAAACGATTTTACGTAATTAGCTTCAGTGCTCGCACGCACATAGGCGTGCAGAGATTAGTTTCATTCCGCCTTATCTATGTTTAGAGCAAAGAGCTGGCACTTTATGGTAGCCAGATAGTCGGCCAAGCAGAAAATTCCAGAAAGTACTCGAGTAGCAAGTAGCCGTCGTATTTTTATCGGGGCAAAGTAAATGTAAGACCGGTTGGGGCCCCAGGGCCTCGTAGAATGGCCGTCGCTTGCTGAAATTCCGAACAGCCCCAGGGATGGGCGTGGCAGCACACCAACCTGGGCCATACCATGAAAAGGAGAGACTTGAGCGTTTGTATCTGCTGGATGCGCTTCTGGCGAGGTTGCTCCGATGATGGCTTTTCAGGTAAACACTGATTTCTCCGTTTGAATTCTGAATTACGATGATACTTATATTGAAAAATTCTTGGCCTATACTATAGAACCAAACGAAATTTCAATGTCAAAATATTTTATTACTCAACATATTCTCCTCTTAATTGAACACATTTATTACAGCGAACCTGCAACGTCTCTGGATCTTTCAAAAAAAATGTTTCTTCTTGCTCTGTAAACCAGTCCTCCACAGCTTTTATTACCTCCTCGTTTGAAGAAAATTTACGACCTTTTGAACTTTTTTCAGTTGAGGAAAGAGATGATAATCGGACGTAGGCAACTCTGGTGAATGAGGGGGGTGTTCTGGTAATTCTCACCCTAAATCACGAATTTTCTGCATGGCAGCATGAGATTTGTATACTGGGTCGTTGTCCTGTTAAAACAAATTACCTTTGGATAACTTTCCGCGTCATTTCTCTTCAATTTTTTCCCGTATAGTGGTCAGTAATGTCGAATAGTAATTTCCAGTTATTGTTCTAGCCTTACCCAAAAAATCAATCATGATTACTCCATGGCAATCCCAAAAAACTGAAGCAAGAACTTTTCCAGCAGATTTTTGGTTCTTTGAGGAAGTTTTTGCGGATGCTAACTGAGCTGATTGCAAAAAAATTCTATGAATAAAGGTCCTATTCTTTTTTTAAGGTCGCTGATCAAAACTAGTAGGAAAACTAATCCGATAGAGGCGCAACCTTGCATTTTAGGAAATATCTCCATTGAAAATTATTACTATAAGTTCTATGAATATCTCCCTCCTTTTGAATGAAATGTACAATTGACCTCTCTATCTGAAAACGGCTGAACTATGAGATTATACTCTGTTCAAATATAAGCGACTACGACGTAAACAAAGTCGCGCACACGAAGGATGGGCTTGCTTCAGGTAGAGACTTGCTTTCAGGGCTCCAGGGTCGGATCGAGGATAGTTCACACAATCATATAAACTTGATATTATTCTCTGAATGGAATACACATGATTTGAATAGACAAATGTGAACGTTTCGTTCTTTTTCGTGGTGGGCCCAATATACCACCTTCAGATGCAGTGTCCGTTTCTGAATTCGACATTATTGTCCGGAAAAGATAACTGTGAAATCGTTCTAAGCTTCAAGTACGATCCTGGCAGTCTTTTGGGGGCGTGAAAAGAATTATACAGCCGACCGTTTCACCAATCATATGTTAGTAATGCGCAAAACAAACCGATTTGGTTTGTTTGTTTACATTCTCTTATATTTGAACAGACTATAGAAACATTCTTTCTTGCTCATCGCATGTCCCAAAAGCATAAGAAAAAAAGTCATATCAAAAATGGTTAAATATTCTTAATTTATTAAGCATCATTGCACCGAGTGTTCTACAGGTTCTTCGAGAAACTCTTTGCAGAGGATGACTGTGCTAATTGTAAAAAAAATTTCTATCCGTTTTGGCTTAGACAGACATTTGAGCATTTTTTCTTAAATAAGCGCATAGACTAAGATAGATGATAACGTTGATGGTAATTTCAGTTTATTCTCATGATGTCATCAGTTACAAAATATTTCCAACTCATTCATGTTGACCAGTCAAATAACTGTTCTCAAGACGAGAAGAAGAAAGTTGTATAGGTGTCACTTAGGAATAAATTTCAACTCATTTCCCGAAGATTTTCTGAGCAAAAGCGGTGGAGAATATTCTTAAAGTAGCGATACAAAGGACATAATCTATACTCCATAGTTTACTGAAGCAAAAACCCTCGGCTCTTCAGTTATATGAAATTGAATCTAGCTGGTATAAAGCACAATGACTGTAATACGATGATATATTGAAAAATTCTTGGCCTATACTATAGAACCAAACGAAATTTCAATGTCAAAATATTTTATTACTCAACATATTCTCCTCTTAATTGAACACATTTATTACAGCGAACCTGCAACGTCTCTGGATCTTTCAAAAAAATGTTTCTTCTTGCTCTGTGAACCAGTCCTCCACAGCTTTTATTACCTCCTCGTTTGAAGAAAATTTACGACCTTTTGAACTTTTTTCAGTTGAGGAAAGAGATGATAATCGGACGTAGGCAACTCTGGTGAATAAGGGGGGCGTTCTGGTAATTCTCACCCTAAATCACGAATTTTTTGCATGGCAGCATGAGATTTGTATACTGGGTCGTTGTCCTGTTAAAACAAAATACCTTTGGATAACTTTCCGCGTCATTTCTCTTCAATTTTTTCCCGTAGAGTGGTCAGTAATGTCGAATAGTAATTTCCAGTTATTGTTCTAGCCTTACCCAAAAAATCAATCATGATTACTCCATGGCAATCCCAAAAAACTGAAGCAAGAACTTTTCCAGCAGATTTTTGGTTCTTTGAGGAAGTTTTTGCGGATGCTAACTGAGCTGATTGCAAAAAAATTCTATGAATAAAGGTCCTATTCTTTTTTTAAGGTCGCTGATCAAAACGAGTAGGAAAACTATTCCGATAGAGGCGCAACCTTGCATTTTATGAAATATCTCCATTGAACTTACATTATTACTATAAGTTCTATGAATATCTCCCTCCTTTTGAATGAAATGTACAATTGACCTCTCTATCTGAAAACGGCTGAACTATGAGATTAGTGAATATGTGGGTAAAGCAGGAACTAAACTGCTCCACATGAATTAGGGATATTGACTTAAATTGCAAAAAAATATAGTTAAAATAAGATTTTTGTGATGAAAATTCATATTAATATGATTTCAAGTTGCAAATTTATTTTAGCCTGTAGCTCTGCAGCAGAAAAATCCAGTAAAATAACGAAATTTTATTCCCAGAGAATTCAAGCATTTTAAGACTATCGATACAATGTATGGCCTCCACGGGCATCAATAACAGCTTGAATCTTCTTTGCATACTACACACGAGGTTGTTGAACATTTCTTGAGGAATTTGGTTCCATAAACGGGGCAGAAGCTCTCTCAGATCATTTAAGGATTCGGGGGTAGGTTGATGATTATCTTCTCTTCTTTGGAGCATATCCCATGCATGTTCTATGCAATTCAAATCTGGTGAGTGCGGAGGTATTGGTAAATGTGCAATAACAAGCTCCTCGCGCGCATTCTCAATTATCGCTGCACGATGCGGTCTAGCGTTATCGTCTAAAAATTGAAAAGTTTTACCAAAAGCATCGTGAAAATTTGGCACAACATTGTCAATGGCATGCTCCCTTGCTCCCTATAGTGTAAGGCGGTCATATTCCCAGGACAAATGCGTAGATCTGTGCGCCCGTTGAAACATATCCCGGTCCATACCATAACACTACCCCCTCGAAATGGATGGACTTCTTGGACATAGCGACGATTACGGGGTATGCGTGGGATTTTCCATACCCTTATTCTTCGAGAATCTGAAAATCGTCCATATCTGGATTTATCAGTGAAAAGGACACTACGCCATTGATCGTTCCAATTGATATGTTGCCTTGCCCATTCCAGTCTTTGACGCTTATGGTCACGTGTTAATGGAACTCCTCTTAATGGACGTCTAGAACCTAGATTCACCTCTCTCAAACGTCGTCTGATGGTTTCGATGGAAACTTGGACCCCATCTGTATTTTGAACAGTATTCCGTAGCATTCTACACGAAGATGTAGGGTTTCCTCTCGCCGAAACGGAGATGAAACGATCCTGAGCAGGTGTTGTTTTTCGTCGCCCACCAAGCCTTGGTCTTTCCAACACGGAACCTGTCGCCCTGAACCTATTCCAAAGTCGAGATATCACACTTTGGCTGACTTGGAGCCTTTCCGCTACAACAACCTGAGTTAGGCCACCCTGTAGCATTCCGATAGCCCTATCAGCCTCAGCGTTTGTTAATTTACGACATTTTCAGAAAACTCGTTTCAAATCGAAGCCGCTGATGAACTGACTTCATTTCAAAATAAGAACATTCATGAAGCATATGCAAAGAACCAAACTTCAGAAAAAAGGCGACCAGATTGACGAAATGTCTCACACTGATTTTTTTGGATCGATTCAAGTTGTTATTGAGTTTTAAATGATTTCACAGCGATTTTCTCGAAGATTACTCACTTTTAAAAACGATTGAATACGATATCCCTAACTCTTGTGGAGGAAGCAGTATAATATACAGAACTCCTGATACAGGCCACACAGAAATTCACATTTCTATGATTGGAACGTCTCACCAAAGAAGCTCCAGTTTCTGGTCGCATTAATTCTCCAAAAATGAGGAAAAACAAGTGAATCGAACTGATACAATTCTAAAATTAAATCGTGATAGGATTAGGTGAAGTTTGGTCTAAAATTCCGAAACTGGAAGGCGGTCGATTTCCCTTTCAACACGTCGTCTAGCGCCACGAAGACAGGCAAACAACAATTGGCGTTGGAGCCAAATTACCATCAACCACCATAATAAGCAATTTACGCTATGGCGATGGCGGCGGCGGCAATCAACCCAAATCGTTCTCGATAGCAGGTTACGACATAATCAAGCAATTCCGTGGGAACAACGCCGCTTTTATATCGTCCGTCTCCTCAACCCAAACGCGGCCATATTTAAAGAGTGTAGTTAAACTGAGCAATGTAATTTTATAATTTTCCCCTTATTTCGTCACAAATTACCGGCAGCATGTTTTAACGGACTACTTTTAGTTCAATCGCGACTGCCTCGACGATAACAATGACGGACGAAGGGTTTTCCGCGGGGAAAACCGGGGAAAATGTGCGTTTGATGCGACATCTGTGATTTGAGGGGTTTCTATGACCGGAGTGTTGGTGTGTGTGATGTGGCGAGGTTGGTACGGCCGGGACAAGACGCTGAAGGCTGCAGACTCATGTGGCTGGTCGAGTCGGCGTACAAGACTCTCTGAGATATTTTCAGGTATACCTACTCAAAGGACAAAACAATCAGGAAGAAAAATAAGATCATGCGAATGAATTTTAAACAAGACGATTCGGAAATGTCGGCCAGAATTTCTGAAACGTAAAGTTTATAAGACAACTAGTCTTGGGAGCAGCTATTGTCATAATATGTTATTATTTTTTTTTTTTTTTCTTCTTGGAATTGATTGTTTATTTTGACTAGAGTTTCTGTTGAAGTCTGTTCGCATTGTTATAATGTGTTTTTACATTGGATCATATAGGACCTTGTCCTCGATTCAGATCATTTTGTAATAATAATAATAAACAAGCTGTCGGTCCCAGATTCGTCCGAGTAGAAAGGACCCCGCACTTTTTCTATGTCAAATGGCGTTCCGTAAAATTTTCTAAAATTTTGGTTTACTCGACCTACTGATCAAAAGTGTCCATGGCACCAACTCAATCCTATGACTAGTTTTTGAGATACAGAGCGTTGAAGTTGAAAATTACCCACTTTTACTACGCCCGTATCTCGGAACAGAATCGAATGAACTTCAATTTTTCTCAAGAAACATTTCATTACATCCCCAGGGAGCAACCATATAAAGAAATATGACCAAAAATCGTTACGAATACAGGGTTATCCATAATTGAATGCATGCCCGATTTTGAAAGTATTAAATATGTCAGTTCCACAGCGAGAACGTTCGCAAAATGAACTATTTCACTGGATATGTTGTTGTTACATCGAAAAAACCTGAAATACCCAGAATTCATACTGGGTGATCCCTTATTATAGAAACTATTCTCAAGGAAGGTCAAATGGACACCCTGTATTTATGGGTTGATTCAAGGTGTTTGTTTAATTTTTTCAGAATATATCAACATGGACTTCAAAGAATACAGGGTGATTCAGTCATGAAATGAACTTTGAATCTCACGAAAATACTTACCCAAAAATCACCTTTTTTTTTCATCACCCCCTATTTCAAGATTTACTCCGATGAGGTGGGAGTTTTCTTTCACCACTGTACTTGATATAAAAACATCAATACGGCTGAGAGTTTTTATCCACTTCCTATGACCAGATTTTTTTTATGCTGGAATAAGAATAGAATAACAAAAATAAATAATTTTCATATAACATAAAAAAATCTGGTCATAGGAAGTGGATAAACACTCTCAGCCGTATCATCAAGTACAGTGGTGAAAGAAAACTCCCACCTCATCGGAGTTAATCTTGAAATAGAGGGTGATGAAAAAAAAAGGTGGTTTTTGGGTATTTTCGTGAGATTCAAAGTTCATTTCATGACTGAATCACCTTGTATTCTTTGAAGTCCATGATGATATGTTCTAAAAAAATTAAAAAAACAACTTGAATCAACCCATATATACAGGGTGTCCATTTAACCTTCCTTGAGAATATTTTCTATAATAATGGATCACCCAGTATAAATTCTGGGTATTTCAGACATTTTCGATGTAACAACAACATATCTAGTGTGATAGTTCATTTGGTGAACGTTCTCGCTCTGAAACTGACATATTTTATACTTTCAAAATCGGGCATGCATTCAGTTATGGATAATCCTGTATTCGTAACGATTTTCGGTCATATTCCTCTATATGGTTGCTCCCTGGGCATGTAATGAAATGTTTCTTGAGAAAAATTGAAGTTCATTCGATTCTGTTTCGAGATACGGGCGAAGTAAAAGTGGGTAATTCTCAACTTCAACGCCCTGTATCTCGAAAACTAGTCAAAGGATTGAGTTGGGGCCATAGACACTTTTGATCAGTAGGTCGAGTACAACATTATACCAAAATTTTAGAAAATTTGACGGAACGCCATTTGCCATTGAAAAAGTGCGGGGTGCTTTGTTTCACATTTGTGTCTGAATAGTCTGAAAGTTGATCCACGCAGCTACTTTTCTATAGATGTGCATGTCCTCCTCTCACACTTCGGTGCCCTCTTCTACCAGCCTACCTACCACGGAGACGCATTTTGGAGCGGTCGTGCGGTTTCATCGTCAACACTTCAACCTGCCATATCTTATGATGTACTCGTTGTAACTGTATGATGTGAGAGGCAATTTCTAAATTAAATAACGTAGTTGGATGAAGATCAATACCCAATACATAAAAACACACTCCCAAATAGTGCATAATTTTGGAAAACATCTGATTATCATAAACTGGTAATAGCAAGTCAATCTTGAGAGATAGATATATGCTATCGCGGACTTTTTTGTAGAACTATTCAAGAGGTACATTTCTGCCATACAATGTATCCACGTAAAGTCTTACGGTTTTTGGAGCTCACGTGAAAATAGCTGATTATGGCTGATTTTTTTGTAATTATTGAAGTTATAGTAGGTATCCTTGATTTTTTCGGGTGAATAGTATAGCCTATATGTCACTCAGGGATAATGTAGCTTTCTAAGGGTGAAAGAATTTCTGAAATCGGTCCAGTAGTTTTTGAGTCAAGTCGTATCAAACACGCACAAAAATACAAATCTTTCCTCTTTATAATATTAGTATAGGTAAGAAAAAAGGTTAGAAACTCCCTTCATTCATTTTCTTAGTTGATCCATCTAATAGGTAGATTCGAATTCATGAATACAAAAAAAAATCGACAGCTGTCAAAAAGAATTGACAGCAGCTGTTGAAGTAATCGTCCATGAGCGTTGATATGTTACTTATTACAGAAATATGGGTATTCTTTTCGATAATTCCTCAAAATTCTATGATTCTGGTTGAGCTATCATGAACGAAATTGCACATAGTTTTAGTACGTCACTCTCCATCCAAATGCTAAATTTCATCCAGATCGGATCTGCAGTTTCGAAATTATCAAGACAAAAAAAAATTCGACCTTCTATATTTGCGGAATCCCTTGTCGAATTTGGCCTGTTTACTAACTCAACTGCGGTCTTGGAGATATGAACCTACCTTGAGAATATCAAGTCTCTAGGTACATCTGTTAGGGAGTTATCGTGTTTACGGGCGGACGGACATAATTTAACTTGACCACGAATTTGTGATCAGCGAGTCCAATCTAGTCGATTTAGACCAGAAATAAGCCTACAGAAGACATTTAAAAACCTTTCTCTATTTCAGTATCGTAATAAGTTCATTACAGTACTAAAAACAGTGCTGTAATGAACTCATTACAGCATTGCTTTCAGTTATATTTTTCGTTTTGTTGTCAGCACTGGCTTCCACTCCTATCAATTCTCAACACACTTCATTTGGAAATGTCAATTTCGTAACAGTCACCAACTGCCAAAATACAATACAAAAGTCAATAGGATGAGTTTTTCATTGAATTTCAACAGTATATCACGAAATTTGACTGAAATAGAGAAAATATCGTCCAATACTCGTTGCAGAATGCAATTCCAACACTCATGCGTTCGAAAACACGCTCCTTCGTCGCTCGTTTTCGAATTTCGCATTCGTATTGGAATAGGAGCCCATTCTGCAACTAGTTTTAGAATATACTATTGTGTTCCTTGGTTTAACCGCTTCTCAAGGTGTTCTCTAGTGTCGTAACATGTCTCGTACGTGATAATCAGAGAAAAATCCAAGAATGACACCCGGAGGGTAACAGTAGCCTACCTAAATCTCCATAGAATCAAACCGCTAATTAATACGGACATTCCTCGTCCATTACAACCACCGGGAGCGAGTGGAACGCTGGCCGCTTTCGACCATACGATCTACCTACGACGACTACCATGCACGGAGTTCTTTGTCCGCGGCGCCATCTTGCCCCGGGCACCCTGCGATGTACGCACCCGACAATTATCAGTCTGAGATACATTTATTCATTATTCCTGCTGCCCAGACTGGCTGCCTTCTTCGATCGTCTTGTTTCGGTCTCCCCTTTCGATATTTCTTTGCACCGGAGCTGAGCCTTGTGATCAGGCCTGTCTGAACGGGCCATTATAATCGAATTAGGGGTTTTTCGAGCCGAAGAATCGGGGATTGCGAGCTGAATATTCTCGTGTGCGTTTTCGATTGTTAAAGAAAAAGGGTGGCATTTTTACGTGAATTAAACTGCTCCACATGAGTTAGGGATATTGACTTAAATTGCAAAAAAATATAGTTAAAATAAGATTTTTGTGATGAAAATTCATATTAATATGATTTCAAGTTGCAAATTAATTATGTCTGCAGAGTATACAGGGTGGTTAGGAAAAACCGAGTAAAATAACGAAATTTTATTCCCAGAGAATTCAAGCATTTCAAGACTATCAATACAATGTATGGCCTCCACGGGCATCAATAACAGCTTGACATCTTCTTTGCATACTACACACGAGGTTGTTGAACATTTCTTGAGGAATTTGGTTCCATAAACGGGGCAGAAGCTCTCTCAGATCATTTAAGGATTCTGGGGTAGGTTGATGATTATCTAATCTTCTTTGGAGCATATCCCATGCATGTTCTATGCAGTTCAAATCTGGTCAGTGCGGAGGTATTGGTAAATGTGGAATACCAAGCTCCTAGCGCGCATTCTAAACTATGGCTGTACGGTGCGGTCTAGCGTTATCGTCTAGAAATTGAAAAGTTTCACCAATAGCAGCGTGAAAATTTGGCACAACATTGTCAATGACATGCTCCCTATAGTCTAAGGCGGTCATATTCCCAGGACAAATTTGTAGATCTGTGCGCCCGTTGAAACATATCCCGGCCCATACCATAACACTACCCCCTCGGAATGGATGGACTTCTTGGACATAGCGACCATTACGGGGTATGCGTGGGATTGTCCATACCCTTATTCTTCGAGAATCTGAAAATCGTCCATATCTGGATTCATCAGTGAAAAAGACACTACGCCATTGATCGTTCCAATTGATATGTTGCCTTGCCCATTCCAGTCTTTGACGCTTATGGTCACGTGTTAATGGAACTCCTCTTAATGGACGTCTAGAACCTAGATTCACCTCTCTCAAACGTCGTCTGATGGTTTCGATGGAAACTTGGACCCCATCTGCATTTTGAAGAGTATTCCGTAGCATTCTACACGTAGATGTAGGGTTTCTTCTCGCCGGAACAGTGATGAAACGATCCTGAGCAGGTGTTTTTTGTCGCCCACCAAACTTGGTCTTTCCAAAACGTAACCTGTCTCCCTGAACCTATTCCAAAGTCGAGATATCAGACTTTGGCTGACTTGGAGCCTTTCCGCTACAACAACCTGAGTTAGGCCACCCTGTAGCATTCCGATAGCCCTATTAGCCTCAGCGTTTGCTAATTTATGTCTTGGCATTTTCAGAAAAGTCGTTTCACATCGAAGCCGTTGATAAACTGACTTCATTTCAAATTGAAAACATTCATGAAGCATATGCAAAGAACCAAACTTAAGAAAAAAGGCGACCAGATTGACGAAATATCTCATACTGATTTTCATTGGATCGCTTCTAGTTGTTATTGAGTTTTAAATGATTTTACAGCGATTTTCTCGAAGATTACATACTTTTGAAAACGATTGAATATGATATCCCTAAAGCTGAATACAGATTACTCTGACGTGACGTGTAAGGACGTCACGTCAGACGTGTACTGTGCTCCCATTGGCCTAATATGAACGTGAACGTCAAAATGTGAGTGATATAAAAATGCAACACATTGTTCTGTGCGTTCACGTTCATATCAGGCCAATGGGAGCACAGTACACGTCTGACGTGACGTCCTTACACGTCACGTCAGAGTAATCTGTATTCAGCTTAACTCTTGTGAAGCAGTATAGTTCGTCCAATATTCCTCATTAAGGTTGCTTGTATTTCGTCTTGAAATTCCAAAGCACCTTCATGTACTTTATGTTGTTTTTTTCATTCATATTGTTTCACACTTGTTGATGTTTGATTGCCAACTACACTTCAACCACTTCTACTACTTAATCCAGAAGAATCTTATAATATTTCCGCCAACTTTCCTGGTACCTTTCTTACCGCGAAAAACCCAAACTGGCTTCCGACCCACAATCCCTAATCACCGGTTGCAACCTGTACCCCTGAGCCATCAGGTGGCGCCACCGGTCTAAAACAAAGGAATGTTCGATCCCGATGCCACCTCTATATGATCGCTCTTAACAGTCTTAACTACTCATTAACTCTTAAACGTTAGCTTTTAATTGTCGGCCAGCTACCGCTAGTCCGACGGGGTGTGTGTTTGGGTGTCTCCGCGAAACTGAAATATATCCCGGTCTAATCCCTAATTGCTGCCTTCTGACGTTCCTAATGTTTTAATTGCCCATTGTCGAAATTTCATGTTTTACCTTTCGACTAATTAATATAGAGCTACGCCGCGTTCCGTTCGGTGGTTTTTCTCCGGGCCGATCGTAAATTCACGGTTGGGTGGAGACCGTTTTTTTGAGCGAACTGTGGAAATATCAATGGGTTGAGGTGGGTCAATGAAGCCGTCAGTAGATATCTAGTTTATTCCTTCAGAATGCGAATGTTTCACCCTGTATAGTGCCTAGAATTTGGAACCACTAATGATACTCAACATTTTGTGATATGATACTTGATATTCTGTTCAATTACTCAAGCAATGCTTACTCAATTTGCATAGGAACTAAACAATTTCTACGAAAAGCAGTTGGATGTCTTTACGAGATAATTTTATGACAATCGATTGTTTAAGACATTCGTCATAAAATTATGGGGCAAATTTGTCTTTTTTAACTCTGAACTCAATAGATTCGTTGCTGTTCTCTACTATAGCATTTATGATCTTGTTGTGGTGTTTTTGATACGAGTTTTGGGAATGTTTTTATGGAATTTTTATTGCTATGACCAGTAATTTCCAGAAATTCTTGTTCTTCAACACCACTTTTTGCCAATTTGCTGTGATTTGTTATCTTTATGCCTTTACATTCAAGCCTTTTGCCTCAGCAGCAGATTTAGTCTATCTACTTATGGTATTTCTTCCACCAGGTAGGGGAAATACGTACAGAATGACTTAGGCATCATAATTCGAGTTTGGAGGTATCAAATGCAGAACTGTCTACCATTTCACACGATCCGAGTGGCTTCTATCAACCAAATTAAAAAAAAATGGCCAGTTTTCACCATTTTTCAAATTTATGTTGCATTCATTTCGAACTTTTCTCATTGGTCATTGTATTCAGGAAGCTTTTTCTATGTTAAATACTAGCTGACCCCGCGATCTCCGTTCCGCCTTAGAGGCAATAAATAAGCAGTTTTTGTTATACCACGTTCCCGTTAGATTAGGCAGAGGGGTGAAAATTTAGGTTTGTATGCCGTATCATAAAAAAAATTTTCCCAAAAAAAATGAAAAAAAAATTTTGGGGTGGACCACCCTTAACATTTAGGGGGATGAAAAATAGATGTTGGCCGATTCCCAGTCCTCCCCGATATGCACACAAAATTTCACGAAAATCGGTCTAGACGTTTCGGAGGAGTTCGGCCACAAAGTGTAGACAGGAGAATTTTATATACAGGGTGTTTGGAGGGTGAGTAGCCATAGGTGAATGGTGGATAGGTGATGCTCTTGGCTACTTGTTGCGCCTAATAAAATAACATTTTGCCCAAAGTTCAAGAGTTATAATTTTTTTGCCATTTTTCTAGAAATTTTCCATTTTTCTCATTAAAATCTTGAATTTTTTTAAATTTAATGCTCGAGATGCCTACAAAATGATTTATTTTTTTAGTCTAGTCTTGTCTTATTCAGATTGAATCATAATTTCATACAAACGTCTTCAAAAAACCTGACAGCGTCGTATAAAACATCAAAATGAAAAAAAAATAATGTTGTGTCCACTTTACAAAGTGAGATAAAAAAAATACATAGTATTGGGTTTTAAAATGGTTTTAAAAACTTCTCTAGTTAATACTCTTCGCAATGGTATGTAAAGGCCTCTTGCAACGACAGAGAATTCTCGCGAGAATTTTCTGTCAAATTCACTGACCGAGAATTCTCTGCCGATGGATACGATGGGACAATGGAATTCCACAGAGAATTCTACCGAAAGTAGTATGCAACGGCAGAGAATTTTCGGACAGTGAATTTGACAGAAAATTCTCGCGAGAATTCTCTGTCGTTGCAAGAGGCCTTAACATGTACCATTAATAATCAGATAAATCAAGAAAAAGCTTTGTTAGATTAATTTTACCTGCTCAATGGAATAGTTTTGTCGTCACCCTTTTAAGGCATCCTTGAAGACAAAACGGTTTTTTGCTGAGTTATCTGATTATTAATGGTACATGTTACATGCTATTGCAAAGAGTATTTACTTATGTATGTTACAACGGGCGCACAGATCTACACATTTGTCCTGGGAATATGACCGCCTTGCACTATAGGGAGCATGTCATTGACAATGTTGTGCCAAATTTTCACGCTGCTATTGGTGAAACTTTTCAATTTCTAGAATCTAGATTCTAGACGATAACGCTAGATCGCACCGTGCAGCCATAGTTGAGAATGCGCGCGAGGAGCTTGGTATTCCACATTTACCAATACCTCCGCACTCACCAGATTTGAATTGCATAGAACATGCATGGGATATGATCCAAAGAAGATTAGATAATCATCAACCTACCACCTACCCCAGAATCCTTAAATGATCTGAGAGAGCTTCTGCCCCGTTTATGGAACCAAATTCCTCAAGAAACGTTCAACAACCTCGTGTGTAGTATGCAAAGAAGATGTCAAGCTGTTATTAATGCCCGTGGAGGCAATACATTGTATTGATAGTCTTAAAATGCTTGAGTTCTCTGGGAATAAAATTTCGTTATTTTACTCGATTCTTTTTAACCACCCTGTATACGCTGCAGATCTACTACAGGCTAAAATTAATTTGCAACTTGAAATCATATTAATATGAATTTTCATAACAAAAATCTTATTTTAACTATATTTTTTGCAATTTAAGTCAATATCCCCAACTCATGTGGAGCAGTTTATTACTGAATTGGCTAATACCAACATAATGTCGATTCTCCAAAGTCCCCTGAGATATCAGTCATTCTTTGATGAACTGTACTAGCTTATTCCCAGCACAATCAGGAAAAGAGACTCGTACATCTTCGTATGTACGGGGGGTCATCAATCAGATGCAGACACCTACCTACGCTCACCTTGCCGTCTCCAGGGTGACTTTACACGTGGAAAAATGGCCGACGATTTATGTGGTATTAGGTGTAAATTTCCGTAATAGCCCCTTTCACATCGCGTCCATATTTCCGTGGATGTGTCCGAACGGTATTTTTCATTACCCGAAAAATTTATGACTGGTAATTTGTTTCCTGCGATATCGGGTACGTCAAAACGCCGTTTTACGTACGGAACGATTGATGGGGCGCATTCTGATTAGTTAATTTCGAAAATGGGGATAAATTACCCCCCCCGGACGATTTATCACGTCGAACTGGAAGACTGGAACGTCCCCGAGGATATTTGGCGGCGGGATCCAATCGGATGCGAGGAAGGAAAGGTTATCGTTGTTTTCGTCTGATGTATTGTGACAAGGACGACATACAGGGTGAGATATTTGAAATATACATCTGCACTCAAGTCGAGGGCTATATCATAATTTCGCCACATATACCTACGAGGATATATTAAAAAATTCTTAGCCTACTATAGAACCAAACAAAATTTCAATGTCAAAATATTTTATTACTCAACATATTCTCCTCTTAATTGAATAAATTCATTACAGCGAACCTGCAACGTCACTAGACCTTTCAAAAAAATGTTTCTTCTTGCTCTGCAAACCAGTCCACAGCTTTTATTACCTCCTCGTTGGAAGAAAATTTACGACCTTTTTAACTTTTTTTCAGTTGAGGAAAGAGATGATAGTCGGACGGAGCCAAATCTAGTGAATAAGGGGGGTGTTCTAGTAATTCTAACCCAAAATCGCGAATGTTTTGCAAGGCAACATGAGATTTGTGTACTGGGGCGTTGTCCTGTAAAAACAAAATACCTTTGGATAGCTTTCCGCGTCTTTTATCTTTAATTTTTTCCCGTAGAGTGGTCGGTAATGTTGAATAGTAATCTCCAGTTATTGTTCTACCTTTATCCAAAAAATCAATCATGATTAATCCATGGCAATCCCAAAAAACTGAAGCAAGAACTTTTCCAGCAGATTTTTGGACACGAAACTTCTAAGGTCTTTAGAGAACCAGAGTGTCGCCATTGTCCATTCGGCTTCATCATGTTCAGAAGCATAGTGAATTTATTTGGTGTTGTACAAAAACTGCATTCTTTTTTTTTAGTCAACCACACGATGGACAATTATGAAAAAGTGCACGAAAACAATTTTCAAAGGTATCCAAACAAGATGGGCTAGACATCAAACTGTTAATGCCTTGCTCAAAAATTTCCTGGGAGTTGTGAAGGTTGTGGAAAAAAATCTCACTAGTCGCAGAATCCAAGTATGAAGCTGGTCATTTGCTTCATGCTGTGATGGATTTTAGATTCATCCTGAACCTAACAATTTGGGATAATATTCTGCGAGAGATCGATAGGGTCAACGTGGGAATTCATTGATACAAGGTCTTGTGAGGATCTTGCAAGGAATGAGATAAAAACCTATTGAAAACTGGATCTCGGAAGCTACACTTCTTTCAGAAGAATCAGATGTGGAGCCAATTCTTAGAAATAAACGTGTTTCCAAAAAATGTGAGAGGACGAGTCAAGAACGCTAGATCTAGTTGGTTTATTCTCGAAGGAAATTGAGGTTGTTTTCGACAGATAATTGTCGGAAATCAGAAAAAGATTAGAAAGCGCAGTGAGTCTGCATACGAATTTCGCATTCCTCAATGGCCATGCCCTTTTAAACATGCAAAAAGTGGATCTGCAGAAAAATGGCCCTTTTTTAGCGCAAAAATATTGAGACTTGAATGCAGTTGATCTTTGTTAGGAAATAGCGCTTTTCAAAGAGCTGGTTCCTGAAATTAGTGAAAGACTTCATTAGACCTGCTACAAATTCTTCAAAGACAAGATCTGCAAGAAGCTTTCCTTAATGTTAGTATTGCATTAAGAATATATTACACATTACCTACCACGTCTGCAAGATGTGAACGCAGTTTCAGCAAATTAAAAATAATAAAAATTATTTGTGTTCTTAGCTATAGAAAACAAAATTGCATCCAAAACAGATTTCGAGGAGCTGATAGATGCGTTCGCGGAAAGAAAATTACGCCGCGTGTAGCTGTGAAAAAAATCTATATTTCTTTCCTTGTGATATTTTCCTTATTATTAGTTTTTATTTTTATTATTCATTTGTATAATTTATTTCTGGTATTTTTATGAATTCATATATGTATTATACAAATGGGGGGGGGGGCGCCATCATGAATTTTTGCCTCGGTCAGAAAAAATCGTAGATCCGGGCCTGCGCCATTCCATCGATTGTTGCTTTGTTTCTGGATCGTAGAAATGTACCCAAGTCTCATTCATAGAAACAAATCGGTTTAAGAAGTCTACATCGTTTTCAAATGGCTCGATACTCCAATTTTTCGATTTTTACAATTTCGGTGGACATCTTTTTTTTTATTTATTGCGTAACTCTGGTTTACTTTTTTGACGTCGAACTCTACACTGACACTTCTAATAAGTTATTGTTCGTTGATTTGGTATCGCAATATTTTGTTTATGCATGGAACTGGTCTAGGCTTACTAGATATCAATACATCCTCGTATATACACATATCGCCATGTCCGATGAACTAGAATCTAGATAACTAGAAGATTCCAGGGTCCATCCTCATTGACCTCGGACCAAACCCAGAGTTTTATTCCCGTTCCCGTTCTTCCGGCACGGCATGCGTGTCCTGGAAATTCATCCAACTCCCAAAATCCGGTCTTGGGGGGCGAGTCGCCTTTAATCAATTAGATCTTCGGTGCGGGTCGAGTGGTAGAAATTTCCCGGGTTCGGAAAATGCGAGTGGAAAACGGTGATGGTGAGATGTCGTGACCGGGGAACGTTAGTCCCGTGGGCATGACCGTGGCGGAAACCGTAGCTGCCTTCGGTTTGCTTTTGCCGCCAAGGAGGCGGTTGATGGGGAAACGCGATGGGGGCTTTGGTTCGCCATCGAGAGGAGCGGGAATTTCGATGTTGGCACCATTTTCACTTCGATTTCATGATTTTCTAGGTTTTCGCAAGTATATTTCAGTTTTTAGATCGAGAATTTTAGATAAGATTTCAGTGTGACGTAGTCGATCCTGAGGATCTGAGCGCCGTGACTTAGTCGGCTCGGCTAATGGGGCCAATGACGATTAAGTCAAAGGCTATTTAGACTGAACTGGTTTACTGAATGAAAGTAACAATTTGCTATTGTTTATTATCTCTTTGAAGACCTGATAATGACTCGATTAATTTCTGTCGCCGATACTTATGTTGGGTGTTTTTTTTGAGTGATAGAATGTTCGATAGGGCCTGACATCTGTCATTTTTTTGTAAATTCGCATGTTCCCTTTTCGCGATGCACACGCTGTGCCTACTTCACGCCACTGTCGGCACTCCCGTCAAAATCTCCGTCGGATCTCCTTAGTTCCTGAAAATTTGCCTATTTAAATCAAACTCCCCCCTGACTCTTGGACCCCTTGGAATATTGTAGAAGAAATTCGTTTGAGACGACGTGGTCTTACACTATTGGTTAAGAAACCATAAAATCTGATGATAAGCAGAAAAAAAAACCGTTGACTACGCTTCCCGTGGGTTACGCGACCCCTTGAACTGTTCATCAGAGTCCCTAACTGCTTACGCCTGTCGAAATTTTAATTTATGTGTCTGAGATTGATCCCACAAGTTATAATAATGAATAACTTTCCTCTAGAAATATGGTAAAACTGAATATTTTCCTTTTCAAGATGAAATAATTTCTATTCATTACCCAGGGTACTACAGCGCAACACCACATGCTGCTACCGTAACAATTGATTTATTGAAAGAATGTTAATTGGCATTAACATTATTTCGAGAAATGGTTCAATTAATTGACATAATGGATAATTTTTTTTTGGGTGATGTCAAGTCATTGGTTTATGTTGATGAATCAGAAACGATAGACGCTTTGGAAGCCAACATAACTCGTGTTATTGCTGAAATAAGGCCTGAATTACTCGAAAAAGTAGTTCAGAAGTGGTCTGGTCGAATGCGGTTACTCAGAGCTAGTCGTGGTGGACATATGCGGGAAATTTCTTTCAAAACATAAATGTCATCGAATTATATTTCAATCTAGCTGGCCCGGCGAACTTTGTTCCGCCTAAATGATACTTGCGGTGGATTTCACAAATCGTAATCACCGGTGATCGGAGATCAACGGCTTGGTTCTCTGATTTTTGAACTGTCAAATGTTTCCATGGATATGAGCTATCACACAGAACAGATACACAAAAATAATATGTCATAATATGTCAATCACTGATAGTGGCAATTTTGGATTCAATAATTTCCGCAAATATATTTATTACCCAAACAGAAATTCAAAAACATTTTAAAAATTATGAGAAAAGATGAGAATGGACATCTCACGATTGGAACTCATCGCCAAAATCCGATTTACTTGAAATTTCGATAAAAATTCACTGTGATATTCACCCGCTTCTGGATCTGTTTATAGCCTCTCATGGTTCTATAAGCCCTATGTAAATTACACAGTAATTGATGTCATATGTTCTTTTTTCGACCATTTTGAACCACGACGACCGAAATGCTCGAAAAAAGAAAAGATAACATCAATCGATGGCCGCGAAAGCCTCAACAAATTCATTGCCATTAAATTGTGATAATGTCAAATATAGAACCCTCACGATTACGTTATTTGGAATAAATAAAACTATACAAATAACTATTAATCATCAGTCATAATGTGTGAATAGCGCCATCTGAAGTGGTAAGAACGAAACTATTCTTATATCTCAACGAAATCTAATCATTTTAGACATCTGTATTCCTACGCTAAGACATTTTGGTTTTGCCCAACAGCGCAGAGTTGTAGGCAACTCAAATTACACAATATTACAGTGACTATAGAGGAAATATAGTCACTGTACACACTTTTTGTTTATATCGCCATCTAACGCGGAGAAACTCAAATGAAGTACAAACGAATAAGCGGTAGCGTAACTGTAACTGTAGCGACATCGAGTGGCCTTACTCAAAAGGAGGAAAAGCATTTCCTGTATAAGTAAAATTTTCATCGATCTTTTCAAAGTTTTATTGTATTTTATAATAACCAGACCGTAGACGAGTCCATATAAGAAGTTTCATAACAAACAGTCCATCCGATCTCGAGTTATAAATGGTGTAACCAACATTTTTCTTTTATATATATAGATAGATAGATAAAATGGCTTCAATCTTAATTCAAATGTGTTTCACTTCAATTTAGAGTAACTCTAAAAAAACACCAACTTTTATTGTATATGATACATTTAGTTTTTGCTTTCGGGAACCGACCAAATCTTGATTTCTTCTTCATTTTTCCCCTCACTAAAGAAAGTGGCTTCGAAACTACTCCCTCGGTGTGAATACGAGCTACAGTACTTCCCTGTCGCTTAAAAAAAATTGAAAACTGGTGGAACAAATTGAATATATTCTCGACGTTTCCATGTCACCTGTCATACGAACCAGCCCGCCGACGAAAGACGTAGAAACACCCAGAGAGCCCCGGATATACGTCAAACAGTACCAAAAACAATAAAAACGCAGTCACACCGTCGGACAGAGGCCGTTTCCGGCCTAAAAAATATTTAATAACACGTGTAGGGGCACGTTTCGAGCCGACCTAAGAAAAACGCAAGTTATAATTATCGGACCGCGCGGAGTCGGTTCCTCGGAGGCCGCAGGGCCAAGGGGGCACCCTTGACGCAGCCCGCTCTGTCATTTCGGCGGGTAGGCTGGGTGCATTTGTGGATTTTGGCGCCGACGGACGCGGTTGCTAGCCGGGGGTAATTTTAGGTAATTGGGGTTGATTGCGAATTTTGAGGGGGACCGGGCGGGGGTTTGCGGTAAATTAGGGATGGGGGTTTAAAATTGATCTATTTATTGTTTGAGGAATTGGTGATTATGAGGGTAATTGGATCGGAGTGGTTCGGAATTGAGAAGATGCGGTTGATGGAATGGGCAGATGTTGGTTTACGGAATTGAGCGAATTTTGAAGCAATTATAGTCAGAGAACTATGAGCAAGAGATGAATTCGAAGTAAATACAGGGTGTCGCATTCAGAAAGAAACATTTCTGTGGCACGTTTTGGTGCAATGCCCTTTAATAGTGTCGATATATTTTTCTGAACATATTTAATATCATTAGAGATGAAATTTTGCCGGAAAAATTGTTTGTTGCTAGACAATTTCGTGAATGAAATTTGTATGACATGAAAAAATGAAAAAAATGTCATGATCGGATCACCACTTAAGTTGCTGGACTTACTAAATCGAGGCCCGAGGGCGTAGATTCGGAATTATGCAATCAGATATTTTTCATGAAATATAGTTTTCGAGTAATGACCATCAAAAAATCCAAAAATTTTCGGAAATTTTCCACAAATATTAGAAAATTTCAATTTCCCGAAATATCGAACCTAGGAAGAAACCAATTGCAGATTCGTAATCTATAACGAATTAGTGAATACATAGTAACTTTGGTCGCTATATGAGAAAATTACATTTCGGCAAATTTCTACATTTCGGAAAATTACGCGTATTTTAAGAAAATTTTTTTCTCGGATCACCACCAAAGTTGCTGGATTCACCAATAGACGAGTCCCTTCATGCTGGCCAACTGTTTAAAAATACCTGAAAATCACTTCCCTTTTTTTCGCAATGATTCAACTCTTACCTGAAAGCTTTAATCCTAATGATTGTATCCTGAAAATATTAGATGTCACAAAGGTCTTCATCAAAAGCTATAAATTTTTGTTTTCTTAGGGTTTCATCAATGGAAAATAAATATCCCCACCAAAATGTTGGAATGGAGAATTTGAGTTTTTCGAATCAAATGAGGATTTCGCTAGAGTTTGTTTTTTTATAATAACTTTCCTGATGAATGAGAAATTTCTATTAACAGTGTAAAAATGATTCAAGATACTGTAGAAATATCAAATTCAAATTTCATTAACTTCTGAAGAAGGAGCACTCGTATAAAGACCTGTTGCAAGATGTAAAACTGATCATTATAGGTGTTTTCTTTGAATTCGTAGAGATCATAGGAAGACTTTCAGTGAAGTAATGTATTATTAACCCTGTATTGTGGTGTTTATTAAATATAGGTGCATAATTGGGTTTTGGCTTCTAATTGGATAGACATTCTAAGAGGAATTCAAAGGAAATTAGGGAAATAAATGATTCTTTTTAATGTTCTTTATTTGCATGGAAACTTACTACAGAATAACAACCCAAAAGTATTTACAACTGCCATAGACTATGATCTGGATGTGAATAAGTTCTGATGCCGCATGAGAAATTAGGATCATTGTACTGGTAAATCATTAAAATGAAGTATCATTTTGAAATCATAGTATATTCTTAATATGTAAAGTGGTAAATTCATCAATTCAACATCAGAACTTGGCCAGTGAATACCACATCTCAAAATATCAGCTAAATACACACAATATATTCACTAAAAATATTGTTCGCAGTTGATTGAGAAACTCCCTTAAAAATGGCTACTTCACAAACAGTTTCAGTTTTATTAATACTAAAACTAATCTCTCTGGAGCCAGTAAAACCCGTTATCTTGCGTGTATTGTTTTATATTTTATTTGTTTCTCATTTGTAAAAAGGTTAGATAAATTCCAAAAAAATCTCAATAATTTGTCGCAAATGTCGTAAGCTATGGAAGCGTTGCCATAAACATGTCTGTTTATTTTTCTTTACATTTGTTTTGGCGAAAGCGAAAATGAATGTACCAAAAGAAATTATTGAGGCAGCCAGCAGTGTAGCTTCAAGTTTATTACCTGCAAAATCAGCTTCAAGGTACGAGCGAGAATACGACGACTTCAAAAAGTGGCAAAATAAAAATAGTGTGATTGGGATAACTGAAGATGTTTTGTTGGTCTACTTTAATCAACTATCAGCTAGATTCAGCCCTAACACTTTATGGGCAAAATGGTCTATGCTGAAAAGCTGCTTGGAAATTAAAGAAAATGCCCCTGTTCGCAGGTTTGTTTTCCTTGAAAAAATTATTGAAAAATATGACGTTTAGTTGTCATTTGCAGATTTCAAAAGGTAATAGCGTTTCTGAAACGAAAAAATGAGCGTTATACGCCAAAAAAGGCCAAGGTATTAAGTAAAGAAGAGGCTGAACCATTTCTTTTACATGCTCCTGATGACCAGTGGTTGCTGGCGAAAATTGTAACAATATTTGGGATTTTTGGATGTTGTCGATGTGACGAAATTATCTCCTTAAACATGAATGATGTAGAAGATATGGGAAAATACGTTATTGTGACATTGCGGCAAACAAAAAATTTAACATCAAGAAGATTCACCATAACCGATGATGGCTGCAGCTTCAAGCCCTTCATTTCATACAGAAAATATGTAAATCTTCGGCCTCCTGGAACAGAAAGCCTAAGATTGATACTGATATACCGACATAGAAAGTGCATTTCCCTTGATGCTGGCCAGCACACTATTGGTGATGTCCCAAAGCAAATAGCGAAATATTTAGGTTTAAAAGACCCAGAGTTATACACCGGCCACTCTTTTCGCAGAACTGGAGCCACTATGGTTGCGGATTCGGGTGGAGATATTTTAGCACTGAAGCGTGCAGGAGGGTGGAAGAGCACCGAAATTGCGATGAGTTATGTGGATGATTCGGTCAACAAAAAAATCGAAATGTCTAGCAAATTATTTGGTAGTAAGGAGAGTACAAATGTTCTGCAGTGCTCGAGTTCAGCAGTTTCTGAGTCAACAGATGGTTCATCATCATCAGTATCAACTCTTTCATCATAAAAAATCTGTATTACTGGAAATAACAATTGTACCATGATTTTCAACATATATGACGATTAAACAAAATTTTCTAATGTGAATAATACTACTAACTTGTAAAAATTTTGCAAGTTAACTGTCAGTTTCACAAGTGACTTGATAAAATAAACTTTCTTGATTAATATTGTGTTTTTGGAAACTGACGTTTACAAATGAGAAACAAATAAACTCGTTTTCTAGGTTGGAAAGTCATAGATTTCCATTAATGAAAACATAAAAAAACAAAAATTTATAGCTTTTGATGAAGAGCTTCGTGACATCTAATATTTTCAGGATACACTCATTAGGATTAAGCTTCCAGGTAAGAGTTGAATCATTGCGAAAAAAAGTGAGTTTCAGGTATTTTTAAACAGTTGGCCAGCATGAAGGGACTCGTCTATTCGAGGGCGTAAATTGAGAATATGCAATCAGATATTTTATAGAATCATCCGGTCTTTGGAGAAATTACACACCATTGAATTCTACGTAAAAAAGTGATTGAGGAACGAAACCAATATCGACTATATTCCAAATTCTAGAAGAAATCTTATCTTTCCAAAAGAAACAACTTTAGGTTCAGACCCTGATTCCCAAAAGAAGAAAGACCGAAAGATTGGACATGGCTCGCCGTGCCCCAAAACCGGGCACACAAAAATTACCCCCGGGCATCGACAGTATCGAAAAAGCAACCAGGATCGATAAGAATAATTAAGAACCTCCACACCACCACATGTCCCAGCACACACACACGCCTATAAAAGATCATCGATAAATCCGTAATGTTATTCCGCTCTTTTCAAATAAATTAGACACAGTTTGACACGTACCCAATAAATCTTATTCAGAAAATTCCCCATTCTTTATTCATAAAATGTGATAGGGAATCTACAGCGGGCCATCGCGAGTCGTCGCAACGATCGAGACGCCCAGCGCCCACGCCGCATTCGGGCGACTTTAATAAAATGTGGGTGTGGTGGAAATATATTAAAGAAATTTATCGTCTGGGCCAGGTTACCGAACGGAGAGAAGAGGAGAGGAATACAGTGTGTCCGACGTAAAATAAGAAGGTCGCAAATATGTAGAAAATAACACGGTTCACTCTTTTATCGGGCGATAAGTATAGCAATTTGTACTTGGTTTATAAAATAATGCTGCCACTGAAAAATGTCGGACTCGCACTGTCCAGATGGACAACATGAAGACGAGACTAGTTACTGATTCTTATGGCTATATTATTGGTTTATGCCTGGTAGTTTTTTTTAATTATGCCCAAATATTTGGCGGATTATAGTTGAGTTTCTTCACCCAGTATTTTCAGAAAAAGAATTATTTAGGATGGCAATTTTTTGACAGTTCTGAATTTTTCTACTCTCATATAATGACATAGGTATCCATTCAACTGATTTTGATCCGTAATAGCATTAGCAAGGCACACACGAAAGGGAAATCTGTGTGATCTGATCCGCAGTCCAGATCTGTTACAGGTCTGGACTGCGTATCAGATCACACAGATTTCCCTTTCGTGTGTGCCTTGCTATTGAGTTTAAATATACATAGAGACACAACCCACTTCATTGATTTAATGCACAAATTTTTGGCAGTTTACTTGCCAATTTGCCAACTCAAGTGGCGGCACATAGTAGTTACTAAAGGAACTATATTCGTCCGATCCTTTTTGTCACTACTCATTTATAGGAATCTGTAGGAGATTTATTTTCCTCTAGTTCTATGAATCAGAGGCAGTGTCGGATTCGTCCAAATTCGTTACGAACGGTGTGATTCAATAATGATGAACTATTAGCCATGAATTTCTCCAAAGGAGTGTTCTCAGGTAGGAAATGAGGGGTGAAAATGTTTCTTGGAGGGACATAAAAGAAACGTACTTAATCCATGAAAAGAATTTGTCTTTCTCGTACTCTCTTAAAGATAACTGAAAACCACATAAATCCAAACGCCTTCCAGAAAATGAAGGATAAATTGGCCACGCAGATTTTCATCAGAACTTTATATTCGGCTATGAGAACAGTCATTGCAACTGGTGAGGTCGAGAAGTGCCAATTCAACTGCTCAGTTCATTCTGAAAATGAATGATCTTTTCGACTGCCTCAATTCGAATGGAAAATTTGAGGGAAATTATCAGCCATCAGCAATACAAACTCTGACGGAGTCAATTGAATTTATTATGTCTTGGACAGTTGGGAAAAATATTCCCTACTGTTTCAACGGTTTGATACAAACCATCAGTAGCATCCTTCAATTGTGGGAGGAGACGAAGGAAACATTTCCATATTTGATAACAAGTCGGCTCAACCAGGATCCAATCGAGAATTCATTCTCCAAAAAGACAGCTTAGAGGTTATGATCCAAACCCCTCAGCTCGATGCTTCAGATTTGGGTTGCAGTCGGTCATGACTGATTGTCTTGAAAAATGTTCCGATAATTCTAACTGCCAAGATGACAATCATTTCGACCTGTGTACAATGGGAGAATCTGAAAGTCCATTGATGTGGTTGATTGGACAGATTCGACCATTCCTTCTGCGGATTCGGGCAACAGTGAGCCTTGTGAGGGTATATAAGGAATAAAGAGTTAATTGAACCACTAAATATCCTAGAATCCAACTCAATCGCAAGTTTCTCGGGGTATTTGATGAGGAACATCGCCAAAAAAAACAAATGCGGTAAGTGCGAAAAAGCACTCCTCATTGATGATTTGAATAAGCTTGGTAATGATTGGATATATGTATGTATATTGCAAATCGAAATCGGATACATTTGAGAATTCCCTCAACCAATTTCAAACATTTGATGAGGAAAGCGCTGTTGGTCATAAAGAAAATTATGGTCACAAAATCAGAAAAGATATGACTTCAAAGGTATATTTTAGGAAAATAAAAAAAAATGAATTTATAGAAGATTGGAACTCTCCGTTAACTCCAGAATTTGAAAAGCACAGAATTCATTTGTTGAGACAACTGATTAGAGTGAAGCTGTACAGGGGACAGAAAAAAACCAAAGGAATCTCGACACAGAAGCATCACGCTGTTTATAAAAAATTAAATATTTTTAAAAATTCATAGAAAATCTATTTATAAATACTTGTGAATGAAGAAAAAATTGCATTCATTTATTTTTTCATACATCAGTATTTTATAATCATGAAATATCAAAAATAATTGTCGTTTTATTGCATCAAAAAAATCAGGTGATGAAATACTGAACATCCCACATTTCCATATGCCGGTCCTGATCGTCATCGCATTTGGCTTCGGAAATAGTGCCTTATAGTTCAGCTACTTACCGCCAGATGCGGGAGTAAAAATATTCGCTTCTCTGAAACACACTTATCCATCTATGAACCGGTGAAGGAACTACACAAAATTCAGCTTCAAATCGTTGAACTGGGCTGTGTCTCTATCAAGGGCGGATATAGCTCTTTTCCATGGGAGGGGTAAAAACGATCATGGGGGGGTAATAACGATTGAAAACCATTAAATCAGGAACAAAATGTATGAAATATCTTATGTCTACCACTTTTTTCTTAGGCCTTCGATACTCATGGGGGGGGGGGGGGGGGTAGTTACCCCCAGTACTCCCCCCCCCGTAAATCCGCCCTTGGTCTCTATGTACATTTAAACTCAATGGTAATAGTCTCTATAAACCGATATAGTGAGTTATAGTAACTCACGCCTATAACCCACTCTAATACAAATAGGAAAAATTTAATTATGTACATATTTACGAAATGAATAGGAAAGTCGAATAGTTTGGGATTTTTTTTCAGACATCAAGTTCTCGCCATCCATTTTTACATTTTCTTGGGTCCGAATATCCAAAAATTTTATTTGGAAAACGTGAATTTTTGACGTTTTCTACGGGATTCGTCATCGATTCGATTCTCGACCACAGAGATCGCTTTTGACAACTGTTGTCAATTTTGAAAATGCAGATTAATTCGAATGTGATAATATAGGACATTTTCATGTTCAAAATGCCTTACTTTCAAAAAATACCATTTAATTTTAATGTTGTACATATTTATACATTTATTGATATGATGAAAGCACAGAAAATTTCTAGTTACTTTTTCGTAACTAGAAATAAAGCTGCGACTGGACTACCAAGGCCTGCTTGATCTCAATAATTCTTGGATCCGGAATCATAGACGCTTTCTGCGACAGTTGCTGTAAATTTTTTTGATACCTGCACACTTTTTTCCATTTGGTTCTTCAAACTGGCAATTGCGAATCTACCAACACGATAACCACGCATTCTTTCGAATAAAATTTTGTCGCTAAGGACAAGACCCTTTTGGAACTGGGGGGCGTTGATCGGCAGTCAAGCAGGACGAGTTCGTAACCCGCCTTCAAAAAAATTTCTGTGTACACTCCGGCCGTTAATAAATAATTCAAGAGAGAACGTAGAAACTTCAGTCGGGATGATTGATTGGTTCGAAAAATTGAATTAATCGATGTAGGCGGCGTTTGAATGTGTAAATATTTATTTCCCGTCCCCCCCTGCCTCGTCTGTTCAACCACAGAAAATAATTTATGACGTTTGGTGATCCCAAGGACTGTCTGGAAAATTTCATCAATCGTTATCTGTTTTTCAGCGAGGAGATGATGGAAATGCGAGCCATGTTTGGACGTTATTTAATGTTGTTGGTGTAGGTACTTTGATCGCTTCAAATATTCATTGATTAATGATGGAATTGAAAGTTTTCCCATTATAAACTAATTCGATTTCAATCATTATGAGATATGGATGGAATTTTTAGTTTTTGGTCGTTCCAGTTTGGCTAATTGTGAACAAAATCGTCCTCAATGATCAAATACCAACAATTCTATATCTGATGATACAAAGGGTTTTCCAATAAGAGATGTCACTTTTGAAGCTTTAATTTTTTGACATTTGACAAGTAGAATCTACGACGTTAATAAAAATGGAACGATACACGCTCCAACAACGCTTTGAAATTATTAAAATTCACTAAAAAAATGGTGAAAATTTGATAGAGACGGTTCGTAAAACTCGAACATTTTTGGGTCGTCGTGAAGCACCTTGTCGAACCGCAATACAGAAATTGGTGGAAAAATTTAAGCTGTTGGGACGAGTTAGTGATTTGAAGAATAAAACCCGTGCACGTCGCTCAAGAAGAGTCGAGAATATTGCTGCTGTAGCCAGTGGCGTAACGTTCCTCAGCCAGGCCCCCCCCAATCATTGTTCCACGGGCCCCACTCCTTCTTCAGCTCCTACCACAATACATCTAATTACCCATTCTCTTGTACCATCTTTTAATTCATTATCAATCATTTATTTTATATGACTGTTCAACAATTCATTTGTGGGTGAAACATAGTAGTCTATTTTGCAGAAACTATTAAAATTCCAATAAACCAACTGCATCAATTTTAACCGATATACTTTAACGATTTCCTTATAATTAACATTTTATGAGCTCTTCTACTTTATCATTCTAACGATTATTTGAAATTAATTTTTACACCTAGACTGAATCCGTGTAATCATATCAAACATTTATAAGTTTTTGCTCAATGATAAGCCTACCTCAACAATTTCGCTAATAATTTTAAACCTATAAATAAATTATTTCAAAAGAAGAAAACAGGATATGACTGAAATACATAATGTTAATAAACAATAACGTTGGTTTTAATCAAATCTTCAAAAACAAATTTAATGTTAATAGTGAATTGAACAAATACTGGGATTTCGTTTATAAATCTTATATATTTGGCGCATGGGGGTGATTTTCAGGAATAATTTAGATAGGTAATTAAAATTGTCAGAAATGAATGAAGAAAGTTAATCAGAGAATTAATTAGGTACTATGAGTATTTTGTGTTTTATTATAATAAATATTTCTATGATTTAATTGAAAATTGTCTGATCTTTACCCCGCGGGCCCCTAGACCCCGTGGGCCCCCACCCAACGGGGGGTCTAGAGGGGTGTACGTTACGCCACTGGCTGTAGCCGAAAGTGTTGAAGAAAACCTAGTAATGTCCATTCCTCGTCTTTCTTGGGAATTAGGCATTCCACAAGCGTCATTACCCACTCCTGAAGGGTACGAGCCGTCACTGTATACTCAAGAGTAAGGGATATCGTATTCACTCGTTTTTAAAAGTATGTAATCTTCGAGAAAATCACTGTAAAATCAATTAAAAATCAATAACAACTTTCCAAATCGATTCAATAAAAATCAGTATGAGACATTTCGTCAATCTGGTCGCCTTTTTTCTGAAGTTTGGTTCTTTCCATATGCTTCATGAATGTTCTCATTTTGAAATGAAGTTAGTTTATCAACGGCTTCGATTTAAAACGAGTTTTCTGAAAATGCCAAACGCTGAGGATAATAGGGCTATCGGAATGCTACAGGGTGGACTAACTCAGGTTGTTGTAGCGGAAAGGCTCCAAGTCAACCAAAGTGTGATATCTCGACTTTGGAATAGGTTCAGGGAGACAGGTTCCGTGTTGGAAAGACCAAGGCTTGGTGGGCGACGAAAAACAATACCTGCTCAGGATCGTTTCATCACCGTTTCGGCGAGAAGAAACTCTACATCTACGTGTAGAATGCTACGGAATACTCTTCAAAATGCAGATGGGGTCCAAGTTTTCATCGTAACCATCAGACGATATTTGTGAGAGGTGAATCTAGGTTTTAGATGTCCATTAAGAGGAGTCCCATTAACACATGACCATAAGCGTCAAATACTGGAATGGGCAAGGCAACATAACAATTGGAACGATCAATTGCGTAGTGTCCTTTTCACTGATAAATCCAGATATGGACGATTTTCAGATTCTCGAAGAATAAGGGTATGGACAATCCCACGCATACCCCGTAATCGTCGCTATGTCCAAGAAGTCCATCCATTCCGAGGGGGTAGTGTTATGGTATGGGCCGGGTTATGTTTCAACGGGCGCACAGATCTACACATTTGTCCTGGGAATATGACCGCCTTACACTATAGGGAGCATGTCATTGACAATGTTGTGCCAAATTTTCACGCTGCTATTGGTGAAACTTTTCAATTTCTAGACGATAACGCTAGACCGCACCGTGCAGCCATAGTTGAGAATGCGCGCGAGGAGCTTGGTATTCCACATTTACCAATACCTCCGCACTCACCAGATTTGAATTGCATAGAACATGCATGGGATATGCTCCAAAGAAGGCTAGATAATCATCAACCTACCCCAGAATCCGTAAATGATCTGAGAGAGCTTCTGCCCCGTTTATGGAACCAAATTCCTCAAGAAATGTTTAACAACCTCGTGTGTAGTATGCAAAGAAGATGTCAAGCTGTTATTGATGCCCGTGGAGGCCATACATTGTATTGATAGTCTTAAAATGCTTGAATTCTCTGGGAATAAAATTTCGTTATTTTACTCGATTTTTCTTAACCACCCTGTATACGCTGCAGACCTACCAGCTGAAATTAATTTGCAAGTTGAAATCATATCAATATGAATTTTCATCACAAAAATCTTATTTCAACTATATTTTTCTGCAATTTTATTCAACATCCCTGACTCATGTGGAGCAGTTTAGATCGAGGTGTAGAAGTAGATGATAGATAGGTCTACGCTACGTTAGAAATGTACCCCTCTCTTGAAAATCTATGGAATCAACACCTCGATGATACCACCAATTTCGGCAAACACCACTTGTCCGTTCCTTACAGGTACGGAATCGGAGAATATTTATGTGTTCCACTTGTAATGAAACCCTTTGCCGTGTACTAATCATAGCTCCGTCGTATAAGTATACGGTGTAGCACGTTTCGGCAAATCGGACTTTCTTTAATTTAACGATATCCCGGTTCTAACATATGGATTCGATTTTTTTTTGCTGTTTTACTACGCCATGCGTACGTAAACGAAGATGGAGCACCGTGGGAATAGAATGATTCTATTTCGTTTTTTATTTAGACTTAATTGTAACTGTTGGAGGAAGAAGCATATGAACGGAATATGGTCTGCGGTTATTTGTTGGATTTTATATGGGAAAAATTGGTCTAATGATCTGTCATAAGTGTGGTTCATTAACCGTATCAGATATGAAGAACAGAAGGTCTCAAAACCAGAAAGATTGAGAAGGAGAAAAAATTCAAATACTTCACTGACAAAATGATAAAAACCTTGACATGTAAACTTAAACAATCACTCATTTTATATTTGTTTGTAGGTGAAGGAAACAGTAAAAAAATATATCGAAAGAATAGAAATGATGAATTGATATACCTTTCAAATAAAATGTTTCTTCTTGCTCTGCAAACCAGTCCTCTACAGCTTTCATTACCTCCTCGTCGGAAAAAAATTGACGATCTTTTAAACTTCTTTTCAGTTGAGTAAAGAGATGATAGTCGGAGGGAGCCAAATCTGACGAATAAGGGAAATGTTCTCGTAATTCTAACCCTAAATCACGAATCTTTTGCATATCAACATGAGATTTGTGTACTGGGTCGTTGTCCTGTAAAAACAAAATATCTTTGGCTAGCTTTCCGCGTCTTTCCTCTTTAATTTTTTTCGGTAGAGTGGTCAGTAATGTCGACTAGTAATCTCCAGTTATTGTTCTACCCTTTTCCAAAAAATCAATCATGATTACTCCATGGCAATCCCAAAACCTGAAGCAAGAACTTTTCCAGCAGATTTTTGGACACGAATCTTCTTAGGTCTTGGAGAACCATAGTGTCGCCATTCCATCAATTGTTGCTTTGTTTCTGGATCGTAGAAATGTACCCAAGTCTCATCCATAGTAACAATTCGGTTTAAGAAATCTACATCGTTTTCAAATCGAGCATAGATCGAACGCAATGCTTCTTCCCTTGCACGCTTTTGGTCAACATTCAAACATTTGGGGATCCATTTTGCAGAAATTTGTTTCTCCAAATTGACGTGAACTATATCATGAACGCGTTCGTAAGAAATCTTCAGTGCTTCAGATATCCGTTTTAGCCCAATTCGACGGTCTGATAAAATCATGTCATGAACTGCATCGATATTTTCGGGGACTGACACAGAAACTGGCCTTTCCGATCGGTCATCATCTTCAATGGAAAATTTACCTCTTTTGAAGCTTGCAGTCCAATTTTTCACGGTCGCATACGAAGGACATTGATCACCAAGGGTATTAAGCATATCTTCGTAAATCACCTCTTAACCCTTTAAAATACAGGTACTTGATGATGGCTCGATACTCCAATTTTTCGAGTTTTACAATTTCGGTGGACTTCTTTTTTTTTTAATTTATTGCGTAACTCTGGTTTATGTTTTGACGTCGAACTCTAAACTGACACTCCTAATAAGTTATGTTCGTTGATATGGTATCGCAATATTTTGTTTATGCATGGAATTGGTCTAGGATAACTAGATATCAATACATCCTCGTACATGCATTGTCATTTGTCAGGGAGCAAATGTTCATCAAAGTGACGTTTAACGAACGATAAAAAATCAATAAGAACGCTTTGACATTCGTCGTTCAGATTCAAGCCAGCAGCTCCCTCGTCATCGTTTCCTAGAATTCCGACAGAAAAACGTTCCCATCGTGAAAAAAAACGATTTTATCGGAGTGTACTCCTCGGATATCGTGACTAGCATCGCGTTCCTCGTGTTTTTCGCTGTCGCGGACTGTACATCGCGTGTTTCCATGTGAGTCTGACCATTTTGCTCTCTGTTTAGTGTGTCAGGTTTCTGGGAATCGTGAGACTTGTGAGAAAGCCGGCTTTTTGTTCCGTAATGGACGTGTTTCTCGGCCATCGGAAAAGATGTAAGAATCTACGATTGAATGCGAACGAATCCTTTCGATCACGATCCCTTGACGTCATATCGGGTCGATCCGTTGGCAGATCACGAAACAACGCCATTCAATTAGATAATGCACACTGTACAGAGTGTGTCAACCTGCAGGACAGTTTTGAATGGAGTCCTATTCAAGTGTTAATATAGGGTAACAAGAAAAACTTCGGACAAATTTTGCTGTGGTCTGGAACAAAAGTATTTCAGCGCAGCCAAATAATTTTTATTCTCTTGGTTTCTCTACACTTTTCTGTACTAATATGTGAATTTTCAGTTTGATATAATTTCATTTCACAGAGTTTTAGGGCCACTTGCACCGTATTGGTTCTAATCGTTAGTTAGTTAAGCGTCGATTAAATATTTGGCTTGCACCAAGGCTGAATGTCACTAGATTAAAGTTAATCCACAAATCTCGTTATTTTTACGTAAATTGGTACTTGTGCCTAACTTCACGTTGTTTATTTTATCCCTTTTTATGCTTTGACAGTTTCTTTGTTTAGACGTTTTTTGATATCGATCATTTCGCAAATTGAAAGAGTTTGTAATAACGAATTTCTTTGGTAAAAACCGATGCAACATTCATTGCATATCTTTCTTTGGAATATTCTACTTCAAATGAAAATATACCTGATGGTTAGAAACCACTTCAGATTTGGATGTAAAATATGATAAACTAATGGATTCTTGTATGGAAATAACTGAGGCAAATAGAGAGGAAACCAGTTCAGTATAGTATAGAATGATCGAAAAGCATGAACAAACCTGATTTTCGATATAAGGGAAACATCTACAAGAAAATATGTGATTTGAATTTTTTTCAATAAACATGCATCTTGGAATTTTGTTAATATTTATTCACTTTTATTTCAACACATAGGTGATGACATTGGTGCCGATTGAATGATATCATTTGTCACTGTGAATTGAAGAATGATTCTGCATAGGTATCAGAAGAACTGAACCTCCAATTTTATTAGGCATGTATGAATTTGTTCAGTTCATATTTTACCTCGACCGTATTCAGTTCAATTATTCATTCTTGTGTGTGCTTTTCCTTCCACACCAATTTGATCTTTCATATCTGCGCCTAGGAAAACCAAAATCCATAATTTCTACTTCAACCATTATTCTTTTCAATTTGATTTATAATTAAACATCATTTTTGAAACAAGCCTGACATTTGTCATCCATGAATGTAACCTACAATTCAAAGTTTATCGTTAAACTTCCATTTAATCCTCTCAATTTGGAGGATTATCTTTAAGCGTTAGTTATGGTTGTTAAACCAGGATTACGACACGGTGCAAGAGAATCATAGACACTAATCGAGGTTTTGGATTTAATCTACAGTTTTGTCATACGGTGCAAGCGGCCCTTAGAATGTCAAACAAACGTAGTGCGATTTTGGAGCTGTTTCGTCAAGATAGGCGTCAATGCGAAATTCTTCGTTTGCTCAATGTGCCTGGACAAACAGTGTCCGACGCAATTCGTCGTTTCAAGGAGCTTGGCCATGATGGTCGTCGTCCAGGAAGTGGTAGAAAACGCACTGTCAATACACCTAGCAATCGCAACATCGTCAAGAAG
This sequence comes from Adalia decempunctata, assembly GCA_951802165.1. Classification (NCBI taxonomy): domain Eukaryota; kingdom Metazoa; phylum Arthropoda; class Insecta; order Coleoptera; family Coccinellidae; genus Adalia; species Adalia decempunctata. Next base: position 2,335,903 of record OX637705.1, read on the forward strand.
GGAGTCAATCGAAATCCGAGGGTTTCCATGAGGAAAATAGCATGTGAGACCGGTATCAACCGCGAATCAGTCCGTGAAATTGCCAAAAATGAGCTCAACCTCAAGTCATACAAGCTCTAAAAAGTTCAACTCCTCACGGAGGAAAACAAGCGCGTACGACTCCAAAGTTGCCGCCAACTCCTTCGTCTCGCCCGCGCCGCCGGTCAGCAATGGGAGCGAATTCTCTTCACAGACGAGAAGCTTTTCACCGTAGAACAATCCCACAACCACCAAAACGACAGAGTCTGGTCCGTAGAGGCTCCCGGTACATCGGCCATCGTCGAACACCGTCAAAATCCGCAATCCGTCATGGTCTGAGGCGGAATTTGCGGCAGTGGTAAAACTCCCTTAGTTTTCGTGGATCAAGGGGTCAAAATCAATCAAGAAGTCTACCGCTGCGACATCCTCGAGGCCGTAGTACTTTCGTGGGCCAAGCAGCACTTCGGCGATACGCATTCTTGAAAATTTCAGCAATGGGCCACAGCTCCTCGGGCGTTAATCGGTTCCATTCCCGGCGCAGAGATTGCTTCAACTGTAGTCCATTGGGTTGAGATCCGGTGAGTAGGGCGGCCATTCTGCAGATGAGATGAAACAAGGGAAAATGGGTCTTACACCATTCTTGCGTCATTTTCGCTCTGTGAGCCAGAGCGGAGTCCTGTTGAAAGGTCCAATGCGTAACGCCGAAGTGCTGCTTGGCCCACGGAAGTAGTACGGCCTCGAGGATGTCGCAGCGGTAGACTTCTTGATTGATTTTGACCCCGTGATCCACGAAAACTAAGGGAGTTTTACCACTGCCGCAAATTCCGCCCCAGACCATGACGGATTGCGGATTTTGACGGTGTTGGACGATGGCCGATGTACCGGGAGCCTCTACGGACCAGACCCTATCGTTTTGGTGGTTCTGGGATTGTTCTACGGTGAAAAGCTTCTCGTCTGTGAAGAGAATTCGCTCCCATTGCTGACCGGCGGCAAGACGAAGGAGTTGGCGGCACCTTTGGAGTCGTACGCGCTTGTTTTCCTCCGTGAGGAGTTGAACTTTTTGGAGCTTGGATGGCTTGAGGTTGAGCTCCATTTTGGCAATTTGACGGACTGATTCGCGGTTGATACCGGTCTCACAGGCTATTTTCCTCATGGACACCCTCGGATTTCGATTGACTCGCTTCTTGACGATGTTGCGATTGCTAGGTGTATTGACAGTGCGCTTTCTACCACTTCCTGGACGACGACCATCATGGCCAAGCTCATTGAAACGACGAATTGCATCGGACACGGTTTGTCGAGGCACATTGAGCAAACGAACAATTTCGCATTGACGCCTACCTTGACGAAACAGCTCCAAAATCGCACTACGTTCGTTTGACATTCTAAAACTCTGTGAAATGAAATTATATCAAACTGAAAATTCACATATTAGTACAGGAGAGTGTAGAGAAACCAAGAGAGTATAAATTATTCGGCTGCGCTGAAATACTTTCGTTCCAGATCACAGCAAAATTTGTCCGAAGTTATTCTTGTCACCCTGTACAAACCATATATTTCACGAAGTGCGCTATAAGTTTGGCGAATCGAAGACTGATTTTGCAAAGAAATTTCAACAATTTGTAAACGTTGTTGCGGGGTGGATCTTCCCACGATAATTTGTCAATGCTCACTGAACAGAAATGTCAGAACAACATTGCTTCTATCTTCTGTCAAATCACAGTTATCCCTATCGATAATTATATCACTCTAAAAAAAACCTATTGGCGCCTATCGATAGTGCCCACTTAGTTCTTGCCCCGTACACAATTTGGGTACTGCATTTCTGGAGTCCTATTTACAAGCTTGAAAGACGAGAACTGATAAACAATTTTCATGAAAAACACAATAGTAAAATCCGCTTATCATTAACTTTTCATCTTTCCCTGATTCAGAAGACGTTTTCGTGGTTTTTCGAATTACTGCTTTCCATTTTTATTCAAACCTTTCTGAGGGAATTTTTTACGTAGAATCTGAAGCACAACAACCCCCACTCCCCTTAATAAGCAAGCGCCCACAATTCTAGAACCTCTGTCAAAGCTAAATCCGAATCTCCGAGCACAATGAAATAAATAATCGAAACGGTCAAGATCTCAGATATCATTGGAGGCTCAAGGCTCGTATCCACCTCCACCAATGTCTTTCCTTGGTCCCCCTTGTACCTTTTCTTCACATCCTGCACGGGCAACACCCACGAACAGAGACCGGTAAAAAAAGTCATTAAAAATACATCAGAGGAATTCGACTCGTTTCGTGTTCATGTTTTCTGTTAATATCTTTTTTATTGTCGGGGCCTGTTTGATTCGGAGTTCGGTCCTACATCGATTTTTTAGGGTTCCGTACCCACACGAAATAAGGGGGGTTTTTCTGGCTCCATGTATACCTACCTACCCTATACAGGGTGGCCCAAGCGGAATGACTATTTTGAAGAGAATTGTGAGATCACCTCGAATGCCATTCGAATATTTTGATGTACCATCTCTGACCACTCTGTATAAAACCTTAATTTCAATTTCTGATGAAAATCAACATGTTTTCTATCGTGAGATTGAACCTAATGTAGACAACTTCAATTTACGAGGATTTATCGAAGAAATCTTAGCCTACTATAGAACCAAACAAAATTTCACTGTGAAAATATTTTATTACTCAACATATTCTCCTCTTGATTGAATACATTTTTTACAGCGAACTTGCAACGTCTCTAGACCTTTCAAAAAAAATGTTTCTTCTTGCTCTGCAAACCAGTCCTCCACAGATATTATTACCTCCTCGTTGAAAGAAAATTTACGACCTTTTAAACTTTTTTTCAGTTGAGGAAAGAGATGATAGTCGGACGGAGCCAAATCTGGTGAATAAGGGGGCTGTTCTAGTAATTCTAACCCTAAATCACGAATTTTTTGCATGGCATCATGAGATTTGTGTACTGGGGCGTTGTCCTGTGAAAACAAAATACCTTTGAATAGCTTTCCGCGTCTTTTCTCTTTAATTTTTTCCCGTAGAGTGGTCAGTGATGTCGAATAGTAATCTACAGTTAATGTTCTACCCTTATCCAAAAAATCAATCATGATTACTCCATGGCAATCCCAAAAAACTGAAGCAAGAACTTTTCCAGCAGATTTTTGGACACGAAACTTCTTAGGTCTTGGAGAACCAGAGTGTCGCCATTCCATCGATTGTTGCTTTGTTTCTGGATCGTAGAGATGTACCCAAGTCTCATCCATAGTAAAAATTCGGTTTAAGAAGTCTACATCGTTTTCAAATCGAGCACAGATCGAACGCGATGCTTCTACCCTTGCACGCTTTTGGTCAACATTCAAACATTTGGGGATCCATTTTGCAGAAATTTTTCTCATGTCCAAATTGACGCGAACTATATTTTGAACGCGTTCGTATGAAATCTTCAGTGCTTCAGATATCCGTTTTAGCCCAATTCGACGGTCTGATAGAATCATGTCATGAACTGCATCGATATTTTCGGGGACTGACACAGAAACTGGCCTTCCCGATCGGTCATCATCTTCAATGGAAAATTCACCTCCTTTGAAGCTCGCCGTCCAATTTTTCACGGTCGCATACGAAGGACATCGATCACCAAGGGTATTAAGCTTCGTAAATCTGCTTACCTCTTAACCCTTCTAAATACAGGTACTTGATGATGGCTTGATACTCCAATTTTTCGATTTTTATAATTTCGGTGGACATCTTTTTTTTTAATTTATTGCGAAACTCTGGTTTACTTATTTGACGTCGAACTCTACATGCACTGACACTTTTTTTGTTTATGCATGGAACTGGTCTAGGCTAACTAGATATCAATACATCCTCGTAGTTTTCCCATTGATAACCTAGATAGTCAGCAACAAAAAAAATATATTGTTTCGTTCCTTGAAGAAGAAAAGATTCCAAATATTCACAAAATAAAGGAACACCTTAAATTCCAGTTATTTAAGTGTATTTTTCTATAAAATACAAAAATTTTCCTTGAATATGTACTCCTTTGAAAACTTGAAAAGTAATTTGATTTTCTTCAATTTCAGGAGGTGACTAAAATATGAGCCTTGATGACGACAGGACAGCTATGCAGAAAAAGAAGAATCTTTCTATAACGTCCCGTAAGATTTTTTTCTCGCTCCGACCCTGTATTCTATTAAAAAATATTCAATTCCAGGACTCAATAACCCAAAATGAAGAAGCATTGATCGGCATATTGGACAAAGCTGGAGACAACAAATGGCGAAAAAAAAACACTGAATTATTTTTCAACAAATGCATACTAAATCACTTTTAAATTAGGTACAGGGTGTCCCACTGTATGTGTAACAAACTGATCGGGTAAACAGCATCCATGTTGAAGATTTCCAAGAAACATGACAATTTCTGTTCAAAATCTTATTGTGTATTCAATTCTAAAATAAGAACATAAGATGAAACTATTATTGAAGCTCTCAAATATTCATGAAAAACTCGAAGACTCTTAATTTTAAAGAATCATTGGATTAATTCCCTTTTTTATAAATTCATTAACCTCTTATGTGATTTTGAAATAATGTCTCTACCAACAAGACGATTAATAAATTATTTTCCAACATAATTACCAACTCCTCTTCATTTCTCGATCGTTATAACAATTTTTCCATTAATACCCTGCGAATGTCGAATTATATCCACGAGCAAGCACATTAATCAACAGCTGTCCCATTCATCATCCAACTCTTATTATTTATAGCACAGCTGTATGTTTCTCTTTTATTATATGAATTAAGTTCAATAAAAGTTTGATTCATAAACGCACTATTTTATTTACTACCAATCCAATACCTGCATTCTTGTATCACTCTCCTTTTTTTGAATCTAGGATGTAGTTTTTGAAACAATTTATCAATGAAATGGAATTTTTGAGTGTAATGAAATTTGCTTAGAGCTTATAAGTGTAATGAAATTTGCTTAGAGCTTATTTTCTTTCATTAAGATATCTCAGGGTGGGCTCACCGATATTGAGGTCTCTGACCACGAATACTATTCACAGAATAAAACACATTATTTTTAAACATATATTAAAACCATCAAAGATATAATCAATCTCAATATCTGCTCAACAGTAGATTTCACCCGACTATATTGAAAGTGAATCAAAATTTACGAGTTTCCATGCATTAAACGTCTTCTTACAAATTCATATGATCTTAAAATTGTTGAAGAAAAATATAATTTATGAATAAGTTGTTGAAATACGGAGATAAGTCCTTGAATCGGCGTTGAAGGGAATCCTGATGTGGAACTCAACAGGTTACCTTCGATCAAATGGCTTGGTCTCAGCACTAGTGGCTGGATATGCAGGGGCGATCTGGTAAATTCAATCTACCGAAGTATCTGTTCTTCCCAATCCTTTCTGGGCACACGGTGTAGATGGAGAATGATGCCACAGCGAAGTTGTGAGCAACGAGAAATGAGGAGGAGCAGCAAGAGTATCAGGAACAGCTGGAGCAGCCGGAGGACCCTCAACATCCAGATATAACACTCAAATTTTCGATTTCCAACAAATCGAACACTGAAGATATTTCGCTAAAGAAAAACCAACTATAAAAATCACTATAGGCTAACGACGTCTTCATTCATTAGCGTTCCAAATTCAAAAAAATTTTTGAGAAAAGTGATTGACTATTTAGACTTTGCAGATGACGCAGTCAATCATAAGGTAGGTACTCAATTTGTCTCTTTTAGTGCATCTGAATGAAAGCTTGTCTTCAATTGATTTTTATTTTTTGAGTTTAAGACAAGGTTAGGTTAGGTCAAGTCAGGTTAGGCTAGGTTAGTTGAACAATAATTATTTAGAGTCTTCTATATTCATCTATACTCCATTCACATTTATAAAATCACAACTCTGGCACTGGAAATTTGACACATTCCACTCTGTATCGAAGTTATGGAGTTTTTCAAAATATTTTTATGTTCCAAGTCAACACTATGTTGCCCTTTCTACATTCTCAGCGTATTTCTCAGAATGTGAATTTATTCGGAAAATGAATGAATTGGAAAAGATGTGATGGACGAAAATAATTAACGTTTATATGAATTGATAGAAAAGATTCCTTTTCTAGTTATTTGCATGAAAAGTACAAGAGATCACTGTTGAAATATTTTTTCTTTTTCGCCATGGAAGAAAATTGCATTGCTTTCACATTATTTTCATATGCATGCTTGTAAAGATTTAATGCTTATTATCCTTTTGAAAAAGTTCAAGACTTGACGACATCAATTGTTGAATCTAATCAAGAATTCATTAAAAAAATCAACCCAAAGATATAAGATAAATTGATGGGTAATTACAAGAATCAAGAATAATGTCAATTTTATTTTGTTGATAACTTCCTTAAAATCAATGTTGGGATATAAAACTCGGCTGCGTTTGTTCAAACAACATCTAAAGAATACATTTTTCACCATCTCGATCTTTGAAAGGCGTTTCTTATAGGAGAATTAGGTCTAAGTTCCACCTCATTAGTGAGGTACCTAACTTTTGCAAATCTGCTCAGATATCGCCAAATTTCTTGGAAAACCTGAAAAATATCATCCTAATCGAACTCTCGAGGCTCCATCCGATCCATTTTCTGCGATATCTGTCCAAATAACAGCTTTTTCAACGAAATTCCCGTGTACCCCTTGAACCTCGGAATGTAAACATTCGTCCTGGTCTTGAAAATAGTCCTCACGCTCCAAACTGGTGCTAAAAACAATAAACATACGTTAATCTTGGATATTCGACGAAAAACTCACCTGCAAATATCGATTAAATACCAAAAATCTGCGAACAATTTGTAAACCTAGCAAAATGTGGAATATCTTTGATACTTTTACTTTGATGTGAACAAAGAAACTGGCAACGTCGGACATTATTGATATTTCCTGTGCACGCACTGACTTTTCATCATATGTTCTGTGCTTTTCATCAGGGGCACCAACTCCTGAAAACGAAACCATGACCTCCTATGTGATTAAATGAAAGTGAATGGAGTATCCATCTTTTTTTGGATCTTCATCAAAGAAAGTTAAGCGGTTTCCCAAAGATTTGTGATAGAAGCTACTGTTCAATAGATCTCAGAGGTGTTGGATCTGATGTTTCCTTCAAATAACTTCTGAATAAGCCATTTCCGACACCTGCACCCCCCTTATCCACGAAATCTGAAGCTTCCATGAATCCTCGGTCGATGAGGCGATAAACAACAAAATTCCTAGACACCAAATCCGAATTCAAATCGAACCGGTCTTTGACTTTTACGTCTGTTTTTCGTCAAGACCTGTAGCTCCTGAATTATTCAATTTCTCCCAGGAATTAGCATGAAATCCTCGTTTTACGCAGATATCAAGAGTCCGAATCTGTCCGTCTCGTATACCGAGAATCGAGCCGAGAGGGAGAAACTGAAAAGTATGGAAATTGTAATATCGGCCTTTATAGCGACTGAATCTGTTATTACTATAATTATAGCCCTAAGGCCAGTCCCGTCTGTCCGTCTGTTCTTCAGCGCTTATAACTACAACATTTGATGCCTGCGCTATAAGAAAGACTATAGACAAGCGATTCGACGTTTTCAGTCCTGGTTTTACCTCGTTTACGAGACATCCCATTGGCTTTCTAAGATTTGAAGAGCAATAAATTAAAAAAAAAGATATCCACCGAAATTGTAAAAATCGAAAAATTGGAGTATCGAGCCATCATCAAGTACCTGTATTTCAAAGGGTTAAGAGTTAAGCAAATTTACAAAGATATGCTTAATACCCTTGGTGATCAATGTCCTTATTCGTATGCGGCCGTGAAAAATTGGACTGCAAGTTTCAAAAGAGGTAAATTTTTCATTGAAGATGATGATGACCGTTCGGGAAGGCCAGTTTCTGTGTCAGTCCCCGAAAATATCGATGCAGTTCATGACATGATTTTATCAGACCGTCGAATTGGGCTAAAACGGATGTCTGAAGCACTGAAGATTTCATACGAACGCGTTCATCATATAGTTCACGGCAATTTGGACATGAGAAAAATTTCTGCAAAATGGATCCCCAAATGTTTGAATGTTCAAAATGTTGAAAAATTTAAACAACTTAATGTCCTTACTCTACCTTCATTGTATGTATTCGAATGCCTCTCATATGTGCACACAAACTTGCAAAGATATAAATCACAAGCTAGTTTTCATGATCACGATACCAGGAAAAAGAAAAATATAAGAAAGGAATATTTTAGACTTTCTAAATCTCAGACAGGAATAAATTTTGATGCACCCAACTTCTATAATCTGTTGCCAACAAATTTTAAACTTCTTCCTTTCCCAATGTTTAAGACAAAAACTAGGGATATGTTAATAAGTGAAACGTTGTACTCAACACAGGAATTTTATTATATTGATTTCACCATATATTGCAGCTAAATTTTTCATTGCTTGTTTTTGTTTTGTAGAACATTTCGTATGACTTTGTGTATAAATTTTTTTATTTATTTGTTATTGTATATATATTTTACTATGACGTGTGTAAACAATGAAAGATATTGTAAGACACTAGAATAAACTATCTCTATCTCACCAAAAGCGTGCAAGGGTATAAGCATCGCGTTCGGTCTCTGCTCGATCTGAAAACGATGTAGACTTCTTAAACCGAATTGTTACTATGGATGAGACTTGGGTACATTTCTACGATACAGAAACGAAACAACAATCGATGGAATGGCAACACTCTGGTTCTCCAAGAGTCAAGACCTAAGAAGTTTCGTTTCCAAAATTCTGCTGGAAAAGTTCTTGCTTCAGTTTTTTGGAATTGCCATGGAGTAATCATGATTGATCTTTTGGATAAGGGTGGAACAATAACTGGAGAATACTATTCGACAATACTGTCCACTCTAGGGGAAAAAAATTGAAGAGAAAAGACGCGGAAAGCTATCCAAAGGAATTTTGTTTTTACAGGACAACGCCCCAGTACACAAATCTCATGTTGCCATGCAAACAATTCGTGATTTAGGGTTAGAATTAATAGAACACCCCCCTTATTCTCCAGATTTGGCTCCTTCCGACTATCATCTCTTTCTTCAACTGAAAAAAATTCAAAAGGTCTTAAATTTTCTTCCAACGAGGAGATAATAAAAGCTGTGGAGGACTGGTTTGCAGAGCAAGAAGAAACATTTTTTTTGAAAGGTTCAGAGACGTTGCAGGTTCGCTTTAATAAATGTATTCAATTAAGAGGAGAATATGTTGAGTAATAAAATATTTTGACATTGAAATTTTGTTTGGTTCTATAGTAGGCTAGGAATTTTTCAATATATCGTATGTTCAAACATTTTAATCTTAGGCTTTCATAATCACAACACTCATACGCCATTTTGAAGCCGCCATCTTGAATTCCTCAATTTTGAAGAATCGTATGTAATTTCCAACCCAGATACCAATTTTGAATAGAATCGGAACATAATCACGAAACTCGTCCACCATATTGTAGCCGCCATCTTGAATTTTCCAATTTTGGCAGAAGATACATGATTGTCGAACCCAAAAACCCCCAGATACTGATTTTGAATGGAATCGGATCATAATTACAAAACTCATCCGCCATTTTGGAGTCGCCATTTTTTTCTCTATTACAAATATTTCATGAAGCATTGTCACCAGAATTATGTACCTACACCGCTAGTCCCTTAGACTCATTAGAGTATAGAAAGAGGAAAAGCACCTTTCAATAATAAATAGTGAAGCCAATTTTCAAAACCATCAAAACTAAACTGGGTAACTGTACTACTACGGAATCAAAATGTAGTAAAAGTTTTAGCCACGTTGTGACGTTCGTTGAATTTTCTAATAAATAAACTCTCAATCAAAATGAAATGTACTTTAGATTGAAATTCATCTGCTCATTTGTGCGTGAATGTCAGAAATGAGTATTTGTTTCTTCAAATATTGTGAATTCCTCACATTACATATACTCCATTCACAATTATAAAATCACAACTCTGGCTTTGGAAATTTGACACATTCCACTCTGTATCGAAGTTGTGACGTTTTTCATAATATTTTTATGTTCCAAGTCAACACTATGTTGCCCTTTCTGTTTCTACATTCTTAGCGGTATTTCTCAGAATGTGAACTTATTCGGAAAATGAATGACTTGGAAAAGAAGTGATGGACGAAAATAATTAACGTTTATATGAATTGATAGAAAGGATTCCTTTTCTAGTTATTTGCATGAAAAGTACAAGAGATCACTGTTGAAATAATTATTTTTCACCATGGAAGAAAATTGCATTGCTTTCACATAATTTTTATATGCATGCTTGTGAAGATTTAATGTTTATTATCCTCTTGAACTGAAAGTTCAAGAGTTGACGACATCAATTGTTGATTCTAATCGAGAATTCATTGAAAAAATCAACCCAAAGATATAAGATGAATTGATGGGTAATTACAAGAATCAAGAATAATGTCAATTTTATTTCGTTGATAACTTTCTTAAAATCAATGTTGGGGTAAAAAACTCGGCTGCGTTTGTTCAAACAATATCTAAAGAAGACATTTTTCACCATCTCGACCTTTGAAAGGCGTTTCTTATAGGAGAATTAGGTCGAAGTTCCACCTCATTAGTGAGGAACCTAACTTTTGCAAATCTGCTCAGATATCGCCAAATTTCTTGGAAAACCTGAAAAATATCATTCTAATCGACCTCTCGAGGCTCCATCCGATCCATCTACTGCGATATCTGTCCAAATACCAGCTTTTTCAACGAAATTCCCGTGTACTCCTTTAACCTCGAAATGTAAACATTCGTCCTGGTCTTGAACATCGTCCTCACGCTCCAAACTGGTGCTAAAAACAATAAACATACGTTAATCTTGGATATTCGACGAAAATCTCACCTGCAAATATCGATTGAATACCAAAAATCTGCGAACAATTTTTAAACCTAACAAAATGTGGAATATCTTTGATACTTTTACTTTGATGTAAACAAAGAAACTGGCAACGTCGTTTTGTCATTAACGATATTTTCTGTGCGCGCACTGACTTTTCATCATATGTGCTGTGCTTTTCATCAGGGGCACGAACTCCTGAAAACGAAACCATGACCTCCTATGTGATTAAATAAAAGTGAATGGACTATATACCAAATTATCGGAATGTTTGCGAAACGGCTTGGCCGTTTTTGCTTCAGATAATGAATGAGCACGTAATGACAGCACCGTTTTCGTAATCTGTGGCCAGTTCATTCATTAATTTCCTTCCGCTATTTTTAATTTTGTGTAACTAATGACGTTTTGATCAGTGTTGTCATCAGGATATCGCGTAGGAAAAGTGAAATTTGGATTTATTTCTGAATATTATTAGCAAAATACGTTGAAAAATGGTTCGTATGTGTCTTGTTTGTGGTAAATTAGACTATTTGAATCCTGATTTGAGTTAACACAGCTATGTTCTACTCTTATTATCATTTCTAAGTAACAATGGCGTAGATTCTTCGATTTTTTAAATTTCATCGATTCTGAATTTTGCTGACTCAGTTCCTCTAGCTCAGAGTTTGTTTCAATGTTCGGTACATTGTATGAATTCGTCAAAAAAAGTTAATTCATTTGTAATTTTATTTCCATCCCTCAATACTGATAACTCCACGCCACTGGACCTTTCAAAGTTAGAATCTGCAATGTTGCTACGGTCTTTTCTAACGATATAGCTCTCTCTTTAGCGATCTTAATTCCACTAAATTTTGGCTTCGCCTATTCTCGAATTTATGAATGAGATGCTGTATCTCCTCTTTCTATGGTCTAATTCTAGCCCCACCCTGATAATGTTCGATGATCAGATCAGTCCGGCACTGTCATATTTGACAACCGCGTCAACATGCGGTCGATTTTTTTAATCTCAATCTTTATTCTCGTCTCCAAAATTGTAGCAAATCCTAGATCTGACTGTCGATCTGGAAAATTCAACCAATACCTAGCTTCGATACAGACAGACGGAAAGCACGTATGCAATGGCGTCGTATACAACAAAAACACAGTTTTCACCACCGCCCTTTGCGTCATAGACCATCTGTACAGAACATCTACAGGCTGCGACTGTCGCAAAGAAGTCGAAATAATCTATAACGTCACCCCCAGCAATCTTGAAGGTCTGTATTGCTCCAGAAAGATCGGAGTCCAAAGATCGATAGTTTACAAAAAATTCGAGAGGACGAATCGCCGAGCTCATTTCGACATAGCCGTCTTAAAAACCAAGGGTAGTATGGTGTTGGAGTCACAGTTCAAACCTCCAAATTTACCGAGTACCAGTTCAGATAAACTAGAACTCTGCGAGACGGACGCAAGCTTGACAGGTTATTGGATGAACAAGACTCAAAAAGAACCACTCGCAGAAGCCACCTGTGTAAACGTTGTGGTATCCAACGCATCACTTTGTGAAAGCCACGAATTGGGACCCCTGGAAGGTTTGTTGAAGCCTAGGATCATGTGTACTGTTGATAGAAACCCGGTGGTGAATACCATCTGTAAGGCGTACCAAGGGGCGCCTATATTCTGTAAGGAGAAGAAGAGTGGTAACACCATTTTGTACGCTTTATTGTCGCATAGGTATAACCATTCTGAAAGATGTGACTTGGGCGAATATCTATTTTACGGGAGGATCCAAACCTACCTAGAGTTCCTGAAGAAGCCGGAATGAAGAAATCAGGAATAAAATTACGTCAAGATGTGAATTAATCATAATTCCTACTGTATAAGTCAATATAGTATTGATTTGAAACGAATTCCAATATTTTATTTGGTCAATATGCGAATCCTATTAGGGGATTCGAACCTGGAGGTCAAGTCTAGATTTGAAGTCATTTATTCTATGTTTACAACCTCTTTCTAGACCTACTCTTTGCGAAAGATTCAGTGACTTCACTCAAATCTAGACTTGATGCAGCTTCATTTTCAATTGATAGGTATAAGCCATAAATGTCGCAGTTGAGCTTGGCTCATAGTGTTCCGCAAATAATTTTATATTATTCTTAATTTGCTGAAAGATCTTTCAGCTTCTACAGCTTGAATTTAAAAGTTGGTCCCTTTCATATCGCAATATTTACTTTGAAATTGGTCGAAGCTTTGAATTACAGTTTTTTCGTCTACCTATATCTAGTAGGAATGATGGAGAAAATTCAAAATTTTGTTGACTGCAGTCATACACCCGAAACTCGAATTCAATCAGCAATCAATCAAATCTTTATTGTACTACAGGCTTAATACAATAGCGTGTACTCGTCAATTTTCAGCATAAATAACACATTATTAAAATAAATATGGACATAAAATGAACTCACAGTCTAGAGCAAACTATACTCATACCACAGATAGGTTTGTGTCGCAGAAAAACTCTTTTGTTACAAGGAGCGCCTTCAATTAGTTCAATTCTCTTTCAAATTTAATGGAAGTTAATAGTTTCCAATGATTCGGCAGTTTGCTGAAAACTGCAACCGAAATATAAGAAGGTGACTTCTAAAATTGAGAAATTATTGTATCGAGCACTCCATTGAAAATATTTATTTCGGAAAATTCTCCCCTGCTTCGAAATCGGTGATCGGAAGCTAATTCATCGAAATATTTTTTACCTTTTTTTTTGTCTCTTTTCTTAGAAATGGGGATCTTTACCATATGCTATGACATTTTCTATAGCCTTGCACTTGAAGGACTCGAAGTCACTCCTATAAATTTTTTTCTTTGTATTCGTCTCTTCTAAAGCTACGTCGTCCAAACTGACATCGCATTTTGTAATACTTCAGATGCATAATTGATATCATTGAGAATGCGGTGCATTAAATCGCCGAGGAAAATAAATTCAAAATTCAACATATTTTTTTAATTTCTGCTTGTTTTCGCTCTTATTTGCAAGAATTTTTCATAACTATTTCAGCTAATGCACGAATGATATGAAAAAAATGAAATTTGATTGCCGAAATTATGTTAACCCTATACTGAACCATCTGGTCGGATTTAGTTTTTTCAGATAGGTGTCCGATTCGCCAGTGAATTTTGGCAATAAATCCCTACATTTGATGATATTTCGGAAAAAAACATTTTTCAACAACTGAATATAATGAAAACAATGTTATTCACATAATAGATAACAGAGAAAAATCAAAGTTTGAATTTTTAAGTTCAAACGCAATTTGATGGTCAGCGCTTGGGGGCCCCCTGCGGTCGGGGGCCCTGGTGCACTGCACACCCTTGCACCCACGTAGCTACGCCGCTGAATCCCCAATAGTTAATTTGAATTCACAACAAGTTGGACTCTCTGCATCCACCACATGGAAAATTTTGCGTATAGATCTTGGTCTACACCCATACAAGATCCAACTGGTTCAAGAACTAAAGCCACTTGAGTGACGTTTTATTTTTTGAGTGAAAAAGTTTGTGAGATGAGCGGAGCGAATTGAACAATTTCACGAACAAAATAAAATCACTTTTAACACAAATACCATACAATGTTTTTCGTACAACTGCCCTGTTTTGATAATGAAATGGGCGAATTTGCAATGACAATAAACTTCAAATGCATTTTAATTTTGAAATAATCAAAAGGTTGTTGTGAATGGCAAACGTTGCCAACGTTATGATTACTAACAAATGAGAAAAGACGCTGTCATTTGAATTTCGATTCTGTCCAATTTTGGTCTTGGGTTTTTAACTGGTCAATATGTTTGTCGAGAGTCCAATTATTAATAAAAGTGACGATTTGGTTGTTCCTGTGGATATTGAAGAGTCTGCAAGAAGAGCAAATCTGGAACTCCTACCTAAAAAATCTGTTCAGCAGTACGATATTGCATATAACAATTTCCTGGCCTGGTGTAAATTGAAAAATGTAGAAGGGAACTTCAGTGAACCTGTTTTTCTGACATACTTAGAAGAGGAATCAAAAATATGGAGTTCATCAACTTTGTGGAGCAAATTTTCAATAATAAAGTCAAGCGCCCTTGTTAAAAATGGTGTGGATGTTAGTAAACATTTTAAGGTAATAGCATATTTAAAACGGAAAAGTGAAGGATATCGTCCCAAAAAATCGAAAATTCTCACTGGTGACTAAGTTGAAAAGTTTATAAATGAGGCACCAGATAAGAAATACTTGCTGATTAAGGTTGCAACTATTTTCGGATTATTTGGAGCCTGTCGGCGTGAAGAATTGTGAAATTTATCAGTTGAAGACATCGAAATAACAAATAAATCATTGGTTATAGAACTTCCAAACACAAAAACGAAAGTCAGTCGTTCTTTCAGTATTATTGGGAAGCATGTTGACTATTTTCATAAGTAATTTGCACTGCGCCCTTCTGTCATCAAACATCGTCGTTTTTTCCTGAAATACATGAATAATAAATGCACTGCCTATCCAGTTGGTATCAATACATTTGGGAAAATTCCATCTATTGTTGCCGAATTCCTCAAACTGCCAGAATCAAAGCAATATACAGGACACTGTTTTCGAAGATCCTCCGCTTCGTTGCTAGCAGAATCAGGAGCAAATATTACGGATATAAAAAAACATGGTGGATAGAAGTCTACGACGGTAGCCGAGGGCTATGTTGTTCATTCCATTGCATATAGAAATGTCATTGCTGAAAAAATTCTCTCAACCTCAACAGATTTTGGATCATTCTCATCCAATATTGTACTTCCGGTTTCTACAAGTACTGATGGTGCTGAGGATTCTAATAATGTGTTGGGAAGCTCCCGAACGTCACAGGGCATTAATGTTAGTGATTGTTCTAGTTTAACAATAAATATTAATGTTCATAAGTAATGATTGTTAAATATTGATCATAAAAAAATTTGCAATTGATTAATTTTTTTCATCTGATTTCATCATAAATCACGTAAAAAATCAATTTTAACATTGTTTGCTGTCGTTAAAAGTGTCACTTTTAATGGCAGTTATACAAAAAATCATCTTTCAAATAAAAAAAATTGGCTTCAATCTTAATTTAAATGTGTTTATTTCAATTCAAAGTTCTATCACTCTAAAAACACCCGATACAAAGTGAATCTACCTAATAGGTGATGGAAAGAGTGAGTAACTGCTTGTTTCGAATTTTGTCATGCTTAACTCGTTCCTTTCCAAAAGAGCGCTCGTGGACGAAGTCTGTACCACGGGGCATCTCGGATGCAACAAGATGAAAAAGATTTACGACGAATGAGATTGAAAAGTCGGATCCTTATGGGCAGATACGTAATTTATACCCGCAATTAACCATTGTTCAATCCGTCCTGATTCATCATAACACCATTCCGATTCTAGAATAAAAACGCTCGGCCGTCAATCCGTCCGGATTTGATGATTGATGCCCGATGGACGATAAGTGGTACGAATCTTTGGTCGGGCTCGATTTTTAATTAATCCACACAAATATTTTAATCGAAATGTCCGTCGCTGTCGCTATAAATTCGGTATGGATGCGATGCTGCTTGATTTATGTCGATTGAGTTTTTGGGAGTTGGTAGGATTGATCGAGCGATCTGGTGTTATGGAGTGATATGGTATTAGGTCATGTTTCACTGTCAATGGCAGATAATTGATAATCCGGCACGTATAGGTACTAATTTCAAAGCTTGATGGTTCGTTTATATGAAGTCGAATATCCAAGATTAACGTATGTTTATTGTTTTTAGCACCAGTTTGGAGCGTGAGGACGATTTTCAAGACCAGGACGAATGTTTACATTTCGAGGTTGAAGGGGTACACGGGAATTTTGTTGAAAAAGCTGTTATTTGGACAGATATCGCCGTAGATGGATCGGATGGACCCTCGAGAGGTCAATTAGGATGATATTTTTCAGGTTTTCCAAGAAATTCGGCGATATCTGAGCAGATTTGCAAAAGTTAAGTACCTCACTAATGAGGTGGAACTTAGACCTAATTGTCCTATAAGAAACGCCTTTCAAAGGTCGAGATGGTGAAAAATGTATTCTTTAGATGTTGTATGAACAAACGCAGCCGAGTTTTATATCCCAACATTGATTTTAAGAAAGTTATCAACAAAATAAAATTGACATTATTCTTGATTCTTGTAATTACCCATCAATTCATCTTATATCTTTGGATTGATTTTTTTTTAATGAATTCTTGATTAAAATCAACAATTGATGTCGTCAAGTTTGAACTTTCAGTTCAAGAAGATAATAGAAATTAAATCTCCACAAGCATGCATATGAAAATTATGTGAAAGCAATGCAATTTTCTTCCATGGCGAAAAATAATATATTTCAACAATGATCTCTTGTACTTTTCATGCAAATAACTAGAAAAGGAATCCTTTCTATCAATTCATATAAACGTTAATTATTTTCGTCCATCACATCTTTTACAATTCATTCATTTTCCGAATGAATTCACATTCTGAGAAATACGCTAAGAATGTAGAAAGGGCAACATAGTGTTGACTTGGAACATAAAAATATTTTGAAAAACGTCATAACTTCGATACAGAGTGGAATGTGTCAAATTTCCAAGGCCAGAGTTGTGATTTTATAATTGTGAATGGAGTATAGGTACTAATTTCAAAGCTTGGTTCGTTTATATAAAGTCTTTCACTTGTAGGCACATTTTTCAGAATTCAACTTCGTTTGAAAGATATAGAAGAAGATGAAGAGTCTGTACCACTTTTAGATCGCTCATTCAACTTTTAGGTTTAGGTGGGCGTTCAATGTAGTGTGTTTTTATTTCAAGTTGCATCTGAAAATGGTTTCACATTGAGAAATAAAATTTTGTGGGTAAACTCAGAAAAGATTGGAGTTCTTAATGAAATAATAAATCGATTTTTTGTACAACTTCCATTAAAAGTGACACTTTTAATGACATCAAACAATGTTAAAATTGATTGTTTACGTGGAAGCGTATTGAAAATATTCTTAACATTAGTGTTAAAAATATTTTTAGCACTCCATTTTCTTATGATGAAATCAGATGAAAAAAATCAGCAACTGCAAATTTTTATTATCAATATTTAACAATCATTACTTATGAACATTAATATCCATCGTAAAACTAGAACAATTACTAACATTAATGCCCTGTGACGTTAGGGAGCTTCGCAAATCGCAACAAATTATTAGAATACTCAGCACCATCACCATCATTACTTGTAGAAACCGGAAGTACAATATTGGATGATGATGATCCAAAATCAGTTGAGGTTGGGAGAATTTTTTCAGCAATGACATTTCTATATGCAATGGAATGATCAACATAGCCCTCGGCTACCGTCGTAGACTTCCATCCACCATGTTTTTTTATATCCGTAATATTTGCTCCTGATTCTGCTAGCAGTGAAGCGGAGGATCTTCGAAAACAGTGTCCTGCATATTGCTTTGGTTCTGGCAGTTTGAGGAATTCGGCAACAATAGATGGAATTTTCCCAAATGTATTGATACCAACTGGATTGGCAGTGCATTTATTATTCATGTATTTCAAGAAAAAACGACGATGTTTGATGACAGAAGGGCGCAGTGCAAAGTACTTATGAAAATAGTCAACATACTTCCCAATAGTACTGAAAGAACGACTGACTTTCGTTTTTGTGTTTGGAAGGTGTATAACCAATGATTTAATTTGTTATCTCGATGTCTTCCACTGATAAATTACACAATTCATCACGCCGACAGGCTCAAAATAATCCGAAAATAGTTGCAACCTTAACCATCAAGTATTTCTCATCTGGTGCCTCATTTATAACGTTTTCAACTTGTTCACGAGTGAGAATTTTCGATTTTTTGGGACGATATCCTTCACTTTTCCGTTTTAAATATGCTATTACCTTAAAATGTTTACTAACATCCACACCATTTTTAACAAGGGCGCTTGACTTTATTATTGAAAATTTGCTCCACGAAGTTGATGAACTCCATATTTTTGATTCCTCTTCTAAGTATGTCAGAAAAACAGGTTCACTGAAGTTCCCTTCTACATTTTTCAATTTACACCAGGCCAGGTAATTGTTATATGCAATATCGTACTGCTGAACAGATTTTTTAGATAGGAGTTCCAGATTTGCTCTTCTTGCAGACTCTTCAATATCCACAGGAACAACCAAATCATCACTTTTAATAATAATTGGACTCTCGACAAACATATTGAGCAGTTAAAAATCCAATACGAAAATTCGACAGGAACGAAATTCAAATGACAGCGTCTTTTCTCATTTGTTAGTAATCATAACGTTAGCAACGTTTGCCATTCACAACAACCTTTTGATTATTTCAATATTAAAATGCATTTTGAAGTTTATTGTCATTCCAAATTCCCCATTTCATTATCAAAATAGGGCAGTTGTACAAAAAACATGGTATTTGTGTTAAAAGTGATTTTATTTTGTTCGTGAAATTGTTCAATTCGCTCCGCTCATTCCACAAACTTTTTCATTCACAAAATGAAACGTCACTATTAACACTCATATCATAAATAACAATTTTTTTTCGAAAGCTCATTTTTTTGTTTCAAAAATAGAAGAAAATAAGCCAACCCTTGCTTCTGTTTTATTTCAAACGGAAGACCCATGAAAATAGTTCAACTTGCCATTAAAAGTGAATCAACAGATAATTTCGTTCAGAAAATCAACTTGAAATATGGAATTGGCAGAGAATGGCCTTCGAATATATGGCGGGAAAAAGTTCATACTTCAGCGATTCTCGGACAGAGAGTGCCATTGTAACATTCATTCATAATTAGAGAGATATTCATAGAATTTATTGTGACAATGTAAGTTCTATGGAGATATTCCATAAAATGCACGGTGCGTCTCTATCGGATTAGTTTTCCTACTCGCTCGAAACGGCGACCTTTTAATGACATATTTCCAATAAAGAAAATTTTTATCCAGTAAAATACGGTATTGAAAAAGCATGCATAACAGATAACCATGCTTCAAATCGACAATGAACATCAATCTTTGTGTAAATCAGACAAATTCGCATATATCAAATGCGCTATTATGACAAAGATCGAATTTATGAATGATTTAATGCGAACAGTGCTTAAAAATGCGTTATTCGATTTGCTCTACCGTGATTAAATCGGGCGATTATAGTCATTATAATAAATTTTCCGATGATAAATTATCCCGCTGTATTAACAAATTACTTTTCAGTGTTCTTCGTCGACATGAATCATGACGCCATTATTAGTTACCTCTGATTGATATCTCTTGTTTTGTTTCATTGTTTTCTGCGAAAAACTGAAACTGTATAATTAAACAAAAATTGATATGTTGTCCATTAAGGTTTTTTATTGGGTAATTTATAGTGTGAAATTTGTTTTGCTTGTTTTTGAAATATTGATAACTAATTCTGTGGTCAATATTCGAAAAAGTTCCGATAAGTAAGCTAAAGCACCTGGATTTCTCCAATCCCGTATTTCAATGTTTTTCTGAACGAAATTATCTGTAGACACATTTTTAATCGAACTATTTTCATGGGTCTTTCGTTTGAAATAAAACAGAAGAATGAGTTGATTTATTTTCTTCAATTTTTGAAAGAAAAGAATGAACTTTCGAACTGAAATCGATTTGAATTATTTCCTTAGGACCTCCAATCCTTTTTGAGTTTACCTACCCACGAAATTTCAGTTCTCAAAGTGAAACCATTTTCAGATGCAACTTGAAATAAAAACACACTATACATTGAACGCCCACCTTTAAGGTGTTGTTGCTGTGTGATCTATGTAGAGGAAGAGCCAGTGACCAAATTTCACATGTCATTTCATAACTCACCAAAATTTTCTTGTTTAATATTCAATATCTGCTCGAAAATAAAAACCATTTCTGCCAGCCCATAATGGCCGGAGTAGACTACCATAAGCGCTCAAAGAGACTATGTCATAGTATCACACACAAAACTTTCAGGAATTGTTTTTGATAATATATTGAATCTATAAAAAATAATGACAGAACTTTTTCGTCCCTCCTAAGTGTTGGCAGAACTCTTTGAAAATTTGAATTGAACAGCTGTACTTAGGTATGACATTTCAGTACGCTGGAAATTTACAGGAAATAAAGAAAATGTGTCTAGAAAGCGAATTATGATCACGACAGAAATTTTTTACATCACGAACCATCTGCCAGAACGTGAAATGTTGCCGCGCAAATGCGAGCGAAATATGAGCTTATTCATATTTGCAAGTCAGACCTAGAGCGCATATTCGGCATGTATTATTGTCAATTAAATGAATAAATTGAAGGAATTAAAGCTGTTTTTTTCAACATCACAAAAATTTATTTATTAATAAACTATTCAAAAAAATATGCTCTTCCTACGCATCCTCAAAATTTGTTTCCTCTAGAATTTTTCGAATGGATTGAGTATACCTGTGTGACTTACGAAACATTCAAAGAAGTAAAAGATTTCAGTCACATCAAGGGGTAAAAAATAAACCATCAGGGCATTTAAAACCCCAAAAGTAGGGTAGACTAAGAGTAGTAAAAGAGACTTTCACAGTGAGCTTTAGTATTACGAGTACATAGCGAATATACCCTTATCATCGGATCAGGTAAATGAAACTGAAAACAAAATCTATAATTTCATAAAAGAATTTTAGCTTCCTATCAACTTGTGATGAGTCTCTTACATGCCCAATATGCGCTCTAGGTCTGACTTGCAAATATGAATAAGCTCATTTCGCTCGCATTTGCGCGGCAACATTTTCGTTCTGGCAGATGGTTCGTGATGTAAAAAATTTCTGTCATGATTATAATTCGCTATCTAGACACATTTTCTTTATTTCCTAGCGTACTTTTATTTCAAGCGTACTCAAATGACATACCTAAGTACAGCTGTTCTTAATGAATTTTCAAAGAGTTCTGCCAACACTTAGGAGGGACGAAAAATTTCTGTCATTATTTTTATAGATTCAATATATTATCAATAACACTTCCCGAAAGTTTTGTGTATGATACTATGACATAGTTGAACCTAATTTTCTGGCCTCTTTGAGCGCTTATGGTAGTCTACTCCAGCCATTATGGGCTGGCAGAAGTGGTTTTTATTTTCGAGCAGATATTGAATATTAAACAAGTAAATTTTGGTGAGTTATGAAATGACATGTGGAAATTGGTCACTGGCTCTTGGTCTAATGGCAGTACTTTTTTTTCATGATGACACTTTACAATATAATCTTCCACAGACAAGTCAATGGTAGATTGGTTGATATTGATTCAGGTCTTAAGAATTTCGAAAAAGCCATGTGTTGAGACGTCCAAAGCTACAAAATGCATAACGTCAAAAATATAGAAAACCATTGAACAAATCCTTGATCAGTGTTCTCCTTTTTCACTGACCAATATGTGGCCTATAGACGCTGAAAATGATTGGTTGGCCTTTACCATTCTCTCCCCATCTGCCATATTCAACATTTGGTGGGTGAGCAAACCTCCACCTTACCTTCTCTGGTAATAAATAATGATGGGCATATCGCCCCATACGCGCAGTTTTATTGGTTCCCTTTTGGACCGCCTACCACCCACGCACTTGTCTTCTTCATTCCGTACGATGGTGGTTCACCAGGAGGTCGACGGTAGACGGTCTAATTCGATGGTACTTATATGTACCTAAGAATACTTTTGGGTTGGTAATGTTGATATTGATACCAGACTATGTTAAAGAACCTAGGGCTGGGATATGGCACTAATATGGTTTAGAGGATATATCTAATTGGATTCGGAAATAAGTAAAGGGTGTACGAGTTTTTAG
The DNA here is from genome assembly GCA_951802165.1 of Adalia decempunctata. Taxonomy (NCBI): domain Eukaryota; kingdom Metazoa; phylum Arthropoda; class Insecta; order Coleoptera; family Coccinellidae; genus Adalia; species Adalia decempunctata. The sequence goes on from OX637705.1 coordinate 2,358,697, forward strand.
AGGGTCATTTTTCACACAAAAATTGAGATTTTTAAACTCGCTCATACACTGCGCAAAAAAACGCACATTATGGAAATCTCAAATTTATTCTACAACTGACGTTGTCCTCAATGATAATTATTTTCATAAGAATTATGCATGCATATGTTATCCACTTTCAACGTTTTTCTTCAATACAGATGTTTTCTCCCAGCAGGAATAAAAAAAGATGATATTATCAGATTTTGAATGTATTGGCTCCATTCTGAAATCAGTTGTTCTCGATCAATTCTAGTGATCAATAGTTTTTCTTTCGTTTGATTTTCTACACTCGATCGCTATGCAACGCGAAACACGCAAATGAACTAGAGTCACTTGACCATAATACGCGTCGTTTGTTTGCTGATTGGCCCCAGAACAGCTTGAAGTTGATCCACAATTTGACCCAAGAGGAATGTGCCCAAGCGGTAGTTTTGCGAGAAGAAGGGTGGACATACACAAGAATTGCAGAAAGGTTTGGATTTTCCCATACAAGTGTGTCCAGAATGTTGCAGCGATTCAGGGAGCCAGGTATGAATGTCCGAAGAACAGGACAGGGTAGACCACGGGTAACAACTGCCATTCAAGAACGTTACTTGAGAGTTTCTTCGTTCGGACAACGGTTTGCAACCGCTCGCCTCCTTCAAAATCAGCTTGAGCAAACTCATGAGGTGCAAATTAGCACTCAGACAATAAGAAATCGCCTCAGAGAATATGATTTAAGGCCTCGTGTTGCGGCAAGAGGCCCAGCTCTTACTCCAGTCCATCAAAGGGCGCGTTTGGATTTTGCGAGAGAGCATATCCATTGGGAAGAGGCCGATTGGGAAAGAGTTCTCTTCACAGATGAGTCTAGATTCTGCCTCTACCATTGTGATCGACGTTCCCTTGTATACAGACGTCCACATGGAAGATATGCTCAGTGCAATTTCCTGAATACTACTGGTTACGGGGGAGGATCGATTATGGTATGGGGTGGAATATCTTTGACTGCCCGCACAGACCTAGTGGTCGTTGATAATGGAGCTATGAATGCTGATATGTATATAAGGAACATTCTTAAGGAGCATGTAGTAGTGCCATTTGCTCCATACATTGGTGAAAATTTCATTTTTATGGACTATAGCGCCAGACCCCATCGTGCGCGCATCGTTCAGGAGTACCTTGAAGAGGTTGAAGTCTCTCGAATGGAATGGCATGCAAGAAGTCCTGATCTCAATCCGATTGAGCAGGTTTGGGACAACCCCAATAGAAGGCTGAGAAGTTCAGAAAATCATCCAGCCACTCTTAATGGATTAGATCAGAACATTTTAAGATCACTCATTTTGAGTATGAACCGTCGTTGCCGAGCTGTAATTAACGCAAGGGCTGGAAATACCAAGTATTAAATCACTTTTCAGTATTTTGAAAATTGTTCTCTTCTTTCACATAAGATTCGGTGAAATCCTGAATTTTAATTCCATTTAATATGTCTTGTTTCGTTCAAAACCTTCCCGAGAGAACATAAAAAATAAGTTATAAAGTCAATGTAGAGTTAACCTTCATTAAAATTGAGATTTTCAGAATGTGCGTTGATTTTTGTGCGCAGTGTATGTCAGTTTCAAATTTCCAATATTGCAAAAATGCCATTTGAAAGGTGAAAATCTAAACTATGTTAGTTAGCCCTCTGGAATGCTTTTTATTGAATTCAGCGACCTCGAAAACCTACATTTTGATACCAAAGTCGGCCATATAGCCCTCATAAGTTAATAAATTTTCTCCCCGGACTTTTTACAAGCGCGCGTTTTTTGTCCCTGGAGTTTTTCCAAGCGCGCAATTCTTTTCCCTGGACTTTTTCCAAGCGCTCAATTTTTGTCCCCGGACTTTTTCCAAGCGCACAGTTTTTGACCCCGGACTTTTTCCAAGCGCGCATTTTTTGACCCCGGACTTTTTCCAAGCGCGCAATTTTTGTCTCCGGACTTTTTCAAATGCGCCATTTTTGTCCCCGGAGTTTTTCCAAGCGCAAAATTTTTGTCCCCGGAGTTTTTCCAACCGCAAAATTTTTGTCCCCGGAGTTTTTCCAAGCGCAAAATTTTTGTCCCCGGAGTTTTTCCAACCGCAAAATTTTTGTCCCCGGAGTTTTTCCAACCGCAAAATTTTTGTCCCCGGAGTTTTTCCAACCGCAAAATTTTTGTCCCCGGAGTTTTTCCAACCGCAAAATTTTTGTCCCCGGAGTTTTTCCAACCGCAAAATTTTTGTCCCCGGAGTTTTTCCAACCGCAAAATTTTTGTCCCCGGAGTTTTTCCAACCGCAAAATTTTTGTCCCCGGAGTTTTTCCAACCGCAAAATTTTTGTCCCCGGAGTTTTTCCAACCGCAAAATTTTTGTCCCCGGAGTTTTTCCAACCGCAAAATTTTTGTCCCCGGAGTTTTTCCAACCGCAAAATTTTTGTCCCCGGAGTTTTTCCAACCGCAAAATTTTTTGTCTCCGGACTTTTTCAAGTGCGCCATTTTTGTCCCCGGAGTTTTTCCAAGCTCGCATTTTTGTCCCCGGAGTTTTTCCAAGCGCGCAATTTTTGTCTCCAGACTTTTTCCAAGCGCGCAATTTTTGTCCCTGGAGTTTTTCCAAGCGAACAATTTTTGTCCCCGGAGTTTTTCCAACCGCAAAATTTTTTGTCTCCGGACTTTTTCAAGTGCGCCATTTTTGTCCCCGGAGTTTTTCCAAGCTCGCATTTTTGTCCCCGGAGTTTTTCCAAGCGCGCAATTTTTGTCTCCAGACTTTTTCCAAGCGCGCAATTTTTGTCCCTGGAGTTTTTCCAAGCGCACATTTTTGTCCCCGGAGTTTTTCCAAGCGAACAATTTTTGTCACCGGACTCCGGAATCCTACTGTTATGGAAGATTCGAATGGCTTGATTAACTTTTCCAAGCATTGAAGCCATTAGAACCTTCCGGATATATTTTTTCTTCGACAAATATGGTGTTTATAGGGGGTCATTTTCACCCAAAAATTGAAAATTTAAAAATCGCTCATATTTTGCACAGAGATACTTTGAGATATGCTGATCAACATTATACAAACCATCAATTGTGGATAAGACAAGAGGAACAGAAGGAATTAGAGTTTGAAATTCCCAATTTTTCAAAAAATGCCATTTCGCTGGCGGAAATCTAAACTACCTGTACTCCATTCACTTTTATTTAATCACATAGGAGGTCATGGTATCGTTTTCAGGAGTTGGTGCACCTGATGAAGAGCACAGAACATATGGTGAAAAGTCAGTGCGCGCATAGAAAATATCGTTAATGACAAAACGACGTTGCCAGTTTCTTTGTTTACATCAAAGTAAAATTATCAAAGATATTCCACATTTTGTTAGGTTTACAAATTGTTCGTAGATTTTTGGTATTTAATCGATATTTACAGGTGAGTTTTTCGTCGAATATCCAAGATTAACGTATGTTTATTCTTTTTAGCACCAGTTTGGAGCGTGAGGACGATTTTCAAGACCAGGACGAATGTTTACATTTCGAGGTTGAAGGGGTACACGGGAATTTCGTTGAAAAAGCTGTTATTTGGACAGATATCGCAGTAGATGGATCGGATGGAGCCTCGAGAGGTCGATTAAGATGACATTTTTCAGGTTTTCCAAGAAATTTGGCGATATCTGAGCAGATTTGCAAAAGTTAGGTACCTCACTAATGAGGTGGAACTAATTCTCCTATAAGAAACGCCTTTCAAAGGTCGAGATCGTGAAAAATGTCTTCTTTAGATGTTGTTTGAACAAACGCAGCCGAGTTTTATACCCCAACATTGATTTTAAGAAAGTTATCAACAAAATAAAATTGACATTATTCTTGATTCTTGTAATTACCCATCAATTCATCTTATATCTTTGGGTTGATTTTTTTAATGAATTCTTGATTAGAATCAACAATGGATGTCGTCAAGTCTTGAACTTTCAGTTCAAGAGGATAATAAACATTAAATCTTCACAAGCATGCATATGAAAATTATGTGAAAGCAATGCAATTTTCTTCCATGGCGAAAAATAATATATTTCAACAGTGATCTCTTATTGTACTTTTCATGCAAATAACTAGAAAAGGAATCCTTTCTATCAATTCATATGAAAGTTAATTATTTTCGTCCATCGCATCTTTTCCAATTCATTCATTTTCCGAATAAATTCACATTCTGAGAAATACGCTAAGAATGTAGAAAGGGCAACAAAGTGTTGACTTGGAACATAAAAATATTTCGAAAAACGTCATAACTTCGATACAGAGTGGAATGTGTCAAATTTCCAAGGCCAAAGTTGTGATGTTATAATTGTGAATGGATTCAGCGACCTCGAAAACCTACATTTTGATACCAAAGTCGACCATATAGCTCTCATACTTTGAGAATTTTTGAGTGTTAATTATTTCGAGTTTTGTTCACGAGCTCACTCCGTTCGTGGTATCAGTGTTATCGATTCGCAAAAGTCCTATTTTATGGAAGATTCGAATAGCTCGACTAACGTTTTCATCATTTATGACATCAGAACCTTCCGGATATATTTTTTTATCGACAAATATGTATGGTGATTTTAGGGAGTCTTACTCTTACTTCTCACGACGCTCTCTACTATCTTCTATGAGGCCCATTTCAACGCTCTCTGGCAATTGATAAACCGTCAAAACTTCCAAAAAGATTAACGACATTACCCACAACTCATTTTTGAAATCCCCGATTAAAATATCCATAAACTCCGAGTTAGAGAGCATGATACATCGCCGATCAAAAGTCAGCGCTTCTCTCCCTATACACTAGCCGGGTAGACGATCAACCTGCGTTCTATATTTCATCGATAATTAGGGTATTTAGCCGGAAATTCGTGGGTATGTGCGGCCGCTATTAAAGTCCACGGATTTTAATTCATTGCACGGCGCGATTTCGGCCATTTTTCATTGTCATGTTAAATGATACAGTGCGCCGAGAACTGAGCTTCGACCGGGTTTTTTCTTCGCGCCAGAAAAGGCCTGCGTTGCCGGTTTTACCATTTTGAAATGGACACATCGATTAGAACGACCAGATTGCCCAAAGTTTCAATATTCCACGGACTTCAGAAAGACGCATAGTGGTCACTTTCCTGGAAACCGGCTGCGTTGCCCGACGACCGGTGCCTGGTCGACCCAGAGTAACATCTGCAGTAGAAGACCATTACGAGGATGTATTGATTTTATCTAGTTAGCCTAGACCAGTTCCATGCATAAACAAAATAGTGCGATACCATATCAACGAACAATAACTTATTAGAAGTGTCAGGGTAGAGTTCGACGTCCAAAAAGTAAACCAGAGTTATGCAATAAATTTAAAAACAAGATGTCCACCGAAATTGTAAAAATCGAAAAATTGGAGTATCGAGCCATCATCAAGTACCTGTATTTAAAAGGGTTAAGAGGTAAGCAGATTTACGAAGATATGGTTAATACACTTGGTGATCAATGCCCTTCGTATGCGACCGTGAAAAATTGGACTGCAAGCTTCAAAAGAGGTAAATTTGCCATTGAAGATGATGACCGATCGGGAAGGCCAGTTTCTGTGTCAGTCCCCGAAAATATCGATGCAGTTCATGACATGATTTTATCAGACCGTCGAATTGGGCTAAAACGGATATCTGAAGCACTGAAGATTTCATACGAACGCGTTCATCATATAGTTCACGTCAATTTGGACATGAGAAAAATTTCTGCAAAATGGATCCCCAAATGTTTGAATGTTGACCAATAGCGTGCAAAAGGGTAGAAGCATCGCGTTCGATCTGTGCTCGATTTAAAAACGATGTAGACTTCTCAAACCGAATTGTTACTATGGATGAGACTTGGGTACATTTCTACGATCCAGAAACAAAGCAACAATCGATGGAATGGCGACACTCTGGTTCTCCAAGACCTAAGAAGTTTCTTGTCCAAAAATCTGATGGAAAAGTTCTTGCTTCAGTTTTTGGGATTGCCATGAAGTAATCTTGATTGATTTAAAATAAAATAATAGAGAAAAGACGCGGTAAGCTATCCAAAGGTATTCTGTTTTCACAGGACAACGCCCCAGTACACAAATCTCATGTTGTTCGTGATTTAGGGTTAGAATTACTAGAACAACTCCCTTATTCACCAGATTTGGCCCCATCCGACTATCATCTCTTTCCCCAACTGAAAAAAGTTTGAAAGGTCGTAAATTTTCTTCCAAACAGGAGGTAATAAAAGCTGTGGGGGACTGATTTGCAGAGGAAGAAGAAACATTTTTTTGAAAGGTCTAGAGAAGTTGCAGGTTCGCTGTAATAAATGTACTCAATTTAGAGGAGAATATGTTGAATAATAAAATATTTTGACATTGAATTTTGTTTGGTTCTATAGTAGGCTAAGAATTTTTCCATATATCCTCGTACGCAAAAACAAATACAGTATAGATGTTTGAAAATGTTCATTTCCTCACCTGTTGATATTCAGGGGGAATCAAATTATAGAATTTTCAAGAAGAAATTTACTTTTGACGATGTGTGTATACTCCATTCACAATTATAAAATCACAACTCTGTCCTTGGAAATTTGACACATTCCACTCTGTATCGAAGTTATGACGTTTTTCAAAATATTTTTATGTTTCAAGTAAACACTATGTTGCCCTTTCTACATTCTTAGCGTATTTCTCAGAATGTCAATTTATTCGGAAAATGAATGAATTGGAAAAGATGTGTTTTGGACGAAAATAATTAACGTTTATATGAATTGATAGAAAGGATTCCTTTTCTAGTTATTTGCATGAAAAGTACAAGAGACCACTGTTGAAATATATTATTTTTCGCCATGGAAGAAAATTGCATTGCTTTCACATAATTTTCATTTGCATGCTTGTGAAGATTTAATGTTTATTATCCTCTTGAACTGAAAGTTCAAGACTTGACATCAATTGTTGAATCAAGAATAATGGAACATTATATCCCTCTATTGGAAGCCAAATACATAGTTGAAGGGAGTTCTGATGCAAGAGGAACTTTTTCTTGGAACATAACCTTAATAGCTAACTTAATAAAAATAAGAGTAGAAGATATACATTTCATTTATTTGATCTTATGAACAAGGAGTAAAATATTCTGACTGTATAGTAATTCATTAGTTTAGAAAATATTCATACATTACAACCACAGTAGGTTTGTACAAATAAAATGGAATAGGTCAAACATATGCTTCTTATTTATCATTCACCTGTTCTAAAATAAGACACAAACTGCTCCACATTATAGGGCCCTCACAGCATTAAAAGCTTGTGTCTCTTTTGAAAGAAGTAGCACTAGATATAATATATTCTTTCGATTAAGAGCAAATACCTACCGTTGAATGTTACATACGCAAATTTCTTCAAAATGGGCTTATACGAAGTGTTTTTTTTTTTCTGAAACGTGAAAACGATCAACAATAATCATTTAGAGACCGATGATGGCCATCCAAAACACGTTCACTCACGAAAATCGTGCAATTTCATTCTGCAAGTTCTTTCCTCATAATTCCTCGAAAATCCTACCTGAATCATATTTTCCGGTCGCTTTCGTGAAAAGATCGTATAAGGAAGCCTTTTTTGTCCATTTACACATTCCAAATAAATTTTGAGCACCAAAAACGATACCGAAACTAACCAAACTTCTGGGGGACCGGAATTTCGTTTGAAATCTTTCCAAACGGCCAGATACCTAAAAAAAACTTCGTTATCAAGTGTAAAAAAGGCGATTAGTACTTACTTTTGCTTTATTTATGCTTATAAATCGATTTTTGTTCCAATTCAAATTTGCCGATTGTACCCATGCCAAAATATCTTTGATACTCTTTTACTTTGATGTAAACAAAGAAACTGGCAACGTCGTTTTGTCATTAACGATATTCTATGTAAGCGCACAGATTTTTTATCAGGGGGCACCAACTCCTGAAAACGAAACCATGACCTCCTATGTGATTAAATGAATGTGAATGGAGTATATTTAGCAATCAGAAAAACGTTCAAATTTAAAAATTTTGTCCTGAATTGAATGATACTGTTCAAGATGAGTCCTACGTGGTAAATTCTCATTCTGTCTACATTTCGTGATATTTGGACCCTTTAGATCCTCGAATCTCGATAAGTAACATCGGCAACGCCGCTCCCTCCGCCATATTCCAAGACGGCGAATATACACGGCCTCCTATTCTATAAATCCAGATTATAGGGCCAGTCGTAATGATTACACGTTCCGATTTTTGTAATGCAACACTCGAGACACGGTAATCACTGCCCCGCGGTACGGGTGATATATGTGAGAGCATTGTGGTCGTTCTTGTACGTCGTCTCGCGGCCCTCTCGACGGCACGATTTAGTACGGCGGTGCGGACCGTGCAGCGGAACGCCATTCTCGTTTTTCCCTTTTTTTTTGGTGGTTAATAACGAGTTTTCGCTCGCGTTCTTCGTCGAATACGCGCTGGAGATGGGGTTATGGCTTTATTTATGAATATTTATCGATTGGGAGAGGAATCATCGATTATTATCAAGGGTGTTCTATTTCGAGCGTCAGATAGATATAGCCAGTGAAGAAAATGCCGAAATGACGATTATTTTGAAAGCGAAATTCGTTTTGTGGCTAAGTTGGCACAACTGATGTACTCTGTACTCCCCATAGATCTACATCTATGGTATTGACGAATCCAAAGATCAAAACGCTACCTTTCGGCAAAATATTCTAACCTAGAAAACGAGTAATGTGTTTAGATGTTGTTCATTTTACGTGATTCTAAGCTTTCATATTTTGTTTCATATCCAGGTATTCTTGAGGGATATTAAGAAGTTTTTATCGTGTTCTGAGCAGATTAATTAGTATTGCAATTCGAATTCTTGAGAACGTATTTATATCAGTGATATTCATTCAAAATATTTTCCACAAATTTATCATGTTTTAGGTTATAAGGCGTCTTGTTTGAGTTAAATTTTCTGGTGCAGTTTTGACTGATGAGAAAAGTTAATACTTACCATAATTATCAACAATTGAGTTTTATGACATTGATCATCGTGATTCAAGGTACTGAGCTGTGTCTCAATCTTTCTATCAGACAGATTTTAAAAGAGGTGAAACTTTTGCATGTGGCACACAGGCCCACCGTAAGCGGGCGTGCAAGGCGTGCCCGGCACAAGGGCGGCACGTCCAGGGGGGCGGCAAATCCAGTGAAATTTAAATTTTTTTTGAAGGGGACAAACAACGTGGTAAGCGGGGAGGGGGAAGAAAAAAAAGGGGGGGGCGGTTGTCCAACTCCAACTGCTTTAAAATTTTGCCTAATGTCATAGAAACATAGAAATTTTGCCATATGCGATCGAAACTTTGCCAACTGCTTTGAAATTTCTCCAACTCCGTTCAACATTGGGGGCGGCAAGGTCTCCCCATCCCCCTTAGAGAGACTTTTTCTCTGAAGGATCGGGAGGACAGGCGGCCAACATCGATAATTTCCGTATATCCACGGAATTCAGTGAATTCACTGCAGTGTTTCTTTCAGGTATATTTCCGGGAGGGGCACTGCCGCCCCTCGAAGTTCCGCAGGTGCCCAACCCCCCCCCCCCCCCCGGCGAAATACTGACAGCGCCTAGATCCTGTTATGGCGTAAAACTTCAAGATCGAAAAGTTCACATAATCCGATAAATTGCCCTCCCGGAACTTTGAATTGCGCCCCCGGGAAAAATTTTCTGAAAGAAACATCGATTCAGAAAGTTCCTACGGCAACTCTGATTTTGTTGAATATTCTACGAGAAAAATTTGCAGATGTTCTTTTTCCCAATATTACAACCAGGTAGTAGTAGTAGTAGTAGTTGAATATTTTCAGTGTCGCCGTATCGTTTATGCCAATTATTGCATGTCATAAAAAACCATCTGTTATCAAATTGCGCCCTTTCTACTAGTCGAGTTTAGGTAGGTACGTGATTTTGAAGAGAGAATAACGAAAATAAAGATAAAAACAGAATGAGGGTCTTTGTCGGAATATAAACCCCCTAGGATCAGTTACATTTTGCATTCGAAATTGAAACTTGTCTCTTGTCTATGATTCGATTCGAACAGTTCCGTGGTGTATGAACAGTAACGATCAAAAATTAAATTCCAATTATTTTGTTAATAGTTCTTCTGAGTTGGATCAATAAATAATTATTGATATTTGAACTATTTGAACTACTAACATTGCCGGTTTCAGTTGCATCTGGAGAAAGATCTTTTTCAAAATTAAAAATTATCAAGAATTATTTAAGATCCACTATGCTCCAACACGGATTAAGTAATTTAGCTATAATTTCAATTGAACACCAAATTTTGGATAGATTGGATATGACTAAGATTATAGAAGATTTCGCAAATATAAAAGCGAGAAGAGTGAATTTTTTTTAGATAAATATTTGTGTTTTTTCCCACCATAATGAGGGAACCCTTTCTAGAGAAGACTCAGCATATTTTGCGGAGTATTTACGGGGGGGGCTTGGTACTGGGGGTAATTAACCCCCCCCAGGAAAGAGTTTTTCACACTAAATCTTCGAATGGAAACGATCTACCCCCCCTCCCCGTTACCCCGCTTTTCACTCAAGATCAGTTCAGGTCCCTCGCTAAAAACTTGCCACTACCTTCCCCCCCCCCCGAATTGCTCTCTGGATACGCCCCTGATGTAGCGCCCTATCGGGGGCGGCATAACAGTATTTGCACGCGGGCGCTCAGACAGCTAGCGGCGGGCCTGGTGGCACAAGATCGAAAGGCCTTCTCAATGGTGATCGCCAACGTCGGACAAAACTGACAGGGCACATGAAGAAGAAGAATAAATATCTTAGCGAAATGTTTTTATGCTAATAATATAGGTACATATATGAATTTTAGTCCAGTGGATTGATTATTTAAGCAGTAAGCTAAGTACTAGTACTGAAAACGCTATTTACAATTGTAACTGTTGTGATTTCAATTGCTCTTCAAGGAAATGTAAAAGCAGTTCTATTACGTTTTCACCAATTTCCTAAGAAATATGCCTCAACACTATATACCACTATCCACTAATGCCTTCGGTATATTGGAAAAATTGGACTGAAGAAAAACATGGATATATTAACGATACAATGTGTATTTTAAGGCTTTTCTTTTGACAGGTGATAGATCTCATCAAAATAAGTCATTTCACCGAAAATTTCTTATATGAAATTTTCAATTTGAAAAATTTCTAAAAAATTAAGGCATCAATACCTTAATAATACTCTGGTCTTCATCTCTCTACATCTCTGCACCAGGTTTATGAACATCGGCATAATTCACATAAAGATTTTTTGGTAGAATGACTTATTTTGATGAGTTCTACCATCTGTCAAAAGAAAAGCCTCACCTTTAAATATACTCTGTATAGATCGAGAAACCTTGCTATAAAGAATTGCCCTAAGCGTTTCCCAAACAATTGATGCATACAATATTTTTAATGATTACCTATAAATTACATATTGAGCAAATATTTTGGAATGTTGTATTCAGTGGCCATTTCTGAGGTTCAATTGATGAATTCACCGCTTAACATTTTGAGAATATTCAAGTGACACTTCATTATAAGAAAAAACTATACATCAGACCATATGTTGGGTAGAATTTCAGTTAAACAACTGAAGTGCGGTTCAATTTTACTGAATAAGAAATTTACCAAATTTATGAATGAAAAGTTAAAAGAGCTAATGGACTGTATATAAATATGAATAGTTATTGAAACCCAACACAAATGAAAGGATAAATGCACCCAAATTAACAATTGCAAGGTCTTACCTATTTCAGCAAAACGTTCAACCAGATCTTGTCGGTCACTCCTATTTCCATGAACAGAGTGATCGAGCTCGACAAACGAACATGGAATGGAGCTGATGACGTTAAAATCCGTTGCTAAAAATGTCAAAGTAGGAACACTTATCCTTGTGGCCAAATAATAACCACGCCACTGGTAACAGTACTTTTCGAACCAAATTCGCACAAACGAATGTTCTTGAATGAATGTAATTCGAATAACTCGAAATCACTAAAATTGTGAATCACAAGAAAAACTGAACTTTTCTAGATTAACGAAAGGAAACAGAAGAAATTTTAAATTATCGGTAGCAGAATGTATTCACGATTACGGAAATCAATGAACTGAATTGAAAATGAAATGAAACAAAAACATACGCAACATGTGCGCGTTCCACAAACTGACGCATCTACACATATGGGATCTCCCTGGTATCGGAGAAATTGAATTAATTTCGAAAGGAATAAAAATGAAAAATTCAGAAAAGTTATCTGAACCGTTCACTTGGCGTGAACACCATATTCACATTTAGATCATATAGGTTATGGTAGATGTAAATCATTTTGTGTGTTGCTATTTTGTAGTATATTTTCATGAAAATAAAGAACATTCAAAACAATCAGAAGGGAAAAAGCCAATTTGTACACCAACATTTTATGAACTCGACACCGCACATTAATTCACTGAAATTCTTCAAAAAATCATCATGAGATCGAAGAAAAACACCCATAACAATTTTTATTTCAAGTTGCATTTGAAAATGGTTTCACTTTGAGAACTAAAATTTTGTGGGTAAACTCATAAAGAATTGGAGTTTTTTGGGAAATAATTGAAATTGATTTCATTTCGAAATTTAATTTTTTTCTTTTAAGAATCGAAGAAAATAAGCCAACTCATACTTCTGTTTTATTTCAAACGAAAGACCCATGAAAATAGTTCAACTACTGATTAAAAGTGAATTTACAGATAATTTCGTTCAGCAAATCAACCCGGAATTGGCAGAGAATGGCCAAATTCAAATACACTGCGCAAAAAAATTAACGCACATTCTGAAAATCTCAATTTTAATGAAAGTTAACTCTACATTGACTTTATAACTTATTTTTTATGTTCTCTCGGGAAGGTTTTGAACGAAACAAGACACATTAAATGGAAGAAAAATTCAGGATTTCACCGAATCTTATGTGAAAGAAGAGAAATGAACAATTTTCAAAATACTGAAATGCTGATGAGTGATTTAATACTTGGTATTTCCACCCCTTGCGTTAATTACAGCTCGGCAACGACGGTTCATACTCAAAATGAGTGATCTTAAAATGTTCTGATCTAATCCTTCCCAGATTTCTCCGAGTTGGATTCCTAAGTCATTAAGAGTAGCTGGATGATTTTCTGAACTTCTCAGCCTTCTATTGAGGTTGTCCCAAACCTGCTCAATCGGATTGAGATCTGAACATCTTGCTGGCCATTCCATTCGAGAGACTTCAACCTCTTCAAGGTACTTACTCCTGAACGATGCGCGCACGATGGGGTCTGGCATTATCGTCCATAAAAATGAAATTTTCACCAATATATGGGGCAAATGGCACAACATGCTCTTCAAGAATGTTCCTAATATACTTATCAGCATTCATAGCTCCATTATCAACGACCATTAGGTCTGTGCGAGCAGTCAAAGATATTCCACCCCATACCATAATCGATCCTCCCCCGAAACCATTAGTATTCAGGAAATTGCACTGAGCATATCTTTCATGTGGACGTCTGTATACAAGGGAACGTCGATCATAATGGTAGAGGCAGAATCTAGACTCATCTGTGAAGAGAACTCTTTCCCAATCGGCCTCTTCCCAATGGATATGCTCTCTCGCAAAATCCAAACGCGCCCTTCGATGGGCTGCATAACGATCGAGTGTAGAAAATCAAACGAAAGAAAAACTATTGATCACTAGAATTGATCGAAAACAACTGATTTTAGAATGGAGCCAATACATTCAAAATCTGATAATATCATCTTTTTTTATTTCTGCTGGGAGAAAACATCTGTATTGAAGAAAAACGTTGAAAGTGGGTAACATATGCATGCATAATTCTGATAAAAATAATTATCATTGAGAACACCTTCAGTTGTAGAATAAATTTGAGATTTCCATAATGTGCGTTAATTTTTTTGCGCAGTGTATATAGCGTTAAAAATTTCCTCCTTTACCTTCATATTCACTAATATCATAGTTCAGCGATTGTAAATTTCATTCATAAGGAGAGAGATATTCCATAAAATGCATGGTGGCGCCTCTATCGGATTAGTTTTCCTACTAGTTATAATAGGCGACCTTGAGTTTGTAATGGGGTCGATCCTTCATATCAAACAAATAAATGAATAAATTCTTCACGAATTAAAAAATAAATTCAACTGCCATATAATCACAGAAGCAAAAAACATAAATAAACGAATTATCTAAAAATGTAACAAGAATAATAGTCGAGATAGGTGGAATAGGAAAAATCGGCATTTATTTCCGCATCCATCTATTTTGAATATTGGCACACAAAGCAGCCGACGAAACGCCAAACCACCAATAATAATTTATCGCCGACCGGACCCTCCCGATCGCCTCCTACTAGACACGTCCCTGATAATCTACCAATTACCCAGTCTTTTACTAGAAAATCAATCCAAAAACCAGAACTCCCGATAATTTGGCCGCAATAATAACGTCTATTACGCGGCTAAATCGTAGGAAATTGAAGTTGTTTAAATTTAAAAGTCGAATTACTGTCGGACCACGGAGATGTTTACCATTCTGTTATTTATGGATTATGGAATTCCTTCCTTCGGGACTTAACGACATATTAATTATGAGCGGGTTTTCTTATCGAGTAGGTCGTTAGGCTGATAGCCGGACATTAGGGCCATTAACTGGAGTATAACTCTTTTCAACTCGACACTCTCTGATTGGTTGATTAGTTTGCTCGCTATGCATTCGTGGTTAAACGTTAAACTTGAGGAGATTGCCCAAGAAACTGAAGAAGCGTCATGCTAAAGAAAGAGACTTTTGATGCCTTTTTTCTCTTTATTCATAAGTGTATAAAACGCTGGCGTACCCAGTAGGATCTCAAACAATAAGGTTCGACATTGTCAAAAGTCTGCCTCTACCATTGTGATCGACGTTCCGTTGTATACAGACGTCCACATGAAAGATATGCTCAGTGCAATTTCCTGAATACTACTGGTTTCGGGGGAGGATCGATTATGGTATGGGGTGGAATATCTTTGACTGCACGCACAGACCTAGTGGTCGTTGATAATGGAGCTATGAATGCTGATAAGTATATAAGGAACATTCTTGAAGAGCATGTAGTGTCATTTGCCCCATATATTAGTGAAAATTTCATTTTTATGGACGATAATGCCAGACCCCATCGTGCGCGCATCGTTCAGGAGTACCTTGAAGAGGTTGAAGTCTCTAGAATGGAATGGCCAGCAAGAAGTCCAGATCTCAATCCGATTGAGCAGGTTTGGGACAACCTCAATAGAAGGCTGAGAAGTTCAGAAAATCATCCAGATACTCTTAATGACTTAGGAATCCAACTCGGAGAAATCTGGGAAGGATTAGATCAGAACATTTTAAGATCACTCATTTTGAGTATGAACCGTCGTTGCCGAGCTGTAATTAACGCAAGGGGTGGAAATACCAAGTATTAAATCACTTATCAGCATTTCAGTATTTTGAAAATTGTTCATTTCTCTTCTTTCACATAAGATTCGGTGAAATCCTGAATTTTTCTTCCATTTAATGTGTCTTGTTTCGTTCAAAACCTTCCCGAGAGAACATAAAAAATAAGTTATAAAGTCATTGTAGAGTTAACTTTCATTCAAATTGAGATTTCCATAATGTGCGTTAATTTTTTTGCGCAGTGTAGAATTTTGGTTGAACTCATTTCATTATAAAATGAGCCAAAGCTCAAACACGTAGTCAAATTCAATTATGTCCGTCTGGCCAGCAGTAAACACGATACCTCTTGATTTTGACAGCTGCTTGCTGCTGTCAATTTTTTTGACAGCTGTCAAGATTTTTTCCAATTTCTTTCTTGAACTGTTCAATGCGAATCTATCTACAAGGTGGGTTAACTCCAAGAAGTCCAATCATCCCTATTGAAAGTGAAAATTACCAACTTTCCCTCAGTATCCGAAGCACGCGATAATGACAGCCATTCCCAGGTAGGTAAATCTAATCAACGTGGGCATTACACAAATTATTGGAATCGTTTAGTTCACTTCTAATAGGATAATGATATAAACAAAAAAGTCAACGACTGCTTGATTGACATGCCTTATTTCGAGCGCAGTTCGCCTCTAAACGGTCAGTTATTATTTGGTGCATACTGATAGCGGTTAATTACTGTAATCTTGCAGTAATTTCAAACAATTATCCTGATTTTATGTGGGAGTAAAGCGGCGCAGGAAACTGTAAACGGGTGGATGGAGGAATCTGTAGTGGGTAAACGGAGTGAAATGTGGGTCTCTTCGGAATCGTTAGATGGCGCTGGGTGTTTCGAGGAATAATCTTCGGAATTCATCACGAAATTAGCGAAATAAGTGATTATTCCATTTGTAATTTATTCCCATCATAATGCAGGTAGATAACTTATACCTTGTTTCTATATTTTAAATAAACTGCTCCACAAGAGTTAGGGATATCGTATTCAATCGTTTTTAAAAGTATGTAATCTTCGAGAAAATCGGTGTAAAATCATTTAAAACTCAATAACAACTTGAATCGATCCAATTAAAATCAGTATGAGACATTTCGTCAATCTGGTCGCCTTTTTTCTCAAGTTTGGTTCTTGCATATGCTTCATGAATGTTCTTATTTTGAAATGAATTCAATTTATCAACGGCTTCGATCCGAAACGAGTTTTCTGAAAATGCCAAGACGTAAATTAACAAACGCTGAGGCTAATAGGGCTATCGGATTGCTACAGGGTGGCCTAACTCAGGTTGTTGTAGCAGAAAGGCTCCAAGTCAGCCAAAGTGTGATATCTTGACTTTGGAATAGGTTCAGGGAGACAGGTTCCGTGTTGGAAAGACCAAGGCTTGGTGGGCGACGAAAAATAACACCTGGTCAGGATCGTTTCATCACCGTTTCGGCGAGAAGAAACCCTACATCCACGTGTAGAATGCTATGGAATACTCTTCAAATGCAGATGGGGTCCAAGTTTCCATCGAAACCATCAGACGACGTTGGAGAGGTGAATCTAGGTTCTAGACGTCCATTAAGAGGAGTTTCATTACCACGTGACCATAAGCGTCAAAGATTGGAATGGGCAAGGCAACATATCAATTGGAACGATCAATGGCGTAGTGTCCTTTTCACTGATGAATCCAGATATGGACGATTTTCAGATTCTCGAAGAATAAGGGTATGGACAATCCCACGCATACCCCGTAATCGTCGCTATGTCCAAGAAGTCCATCCATTCCGAGGAGGTAGTGTTATGGTATGGGCCGGGATATGTTTCAACGGGCGCATAGATCTACACATTTGTCCTGAGAATATGAACGCCTTACAGTTTACACTATAGGGAGCATGTCATTGACAATGTTGTGCCAAATTTTCACGCTGCTATTGGTGAAACTTTTCAATTTCTAGACGATAACGCTAGACCGTACCGTGCAGCCATAGTTGAGAATGCGCGCGAGAAGCTTGGTATTCCACATTTACCTATACCTCCGCACTCACCAGATTTGAATTGCATAGAAGATGCATGGGATATGCTCCAAAGAAGATTAGATAATCATCAACCTACCCCAGAATCCTTAAATGATCTGAGAGAGCTTCTGCCCCGTTTATGGAACCAAATTCCCCAAGAAATGTTCAACAACCTCGTGTGTAGTATGCAAAGAAGATGTCACGCTTTTATTGATGCCCGTGGATGCCATACATTGTATTGATAGTCTTGAAATGCTTGAATTATCTGGGAATAAAATTTCGTTATTTCACTCGATTTTTCTTAACCACCCTGTATACGCTGCAGACCTACAGGCTTAAATTAATTTGCAACTTGAATTTGAAATCATATCAATATGAATTTTCCTCAAAAAAATCTTATTTCAACTATATTTTTTTGCAATTTAAGTCAATATCCCTAACTCATGTGGAGCCGTTTAGATGAAACATATAGGTTACACAAGGTTAATAGAAATAATAACATTCATTTTCCAAGGAGATTATAAGGATCAACTTTCAATACCGAAATCTGTTTTCTTGATTATTGTAATCTGAACAGAATGATCTGTGTTGAACGAGTCACAAATGCAGTGAAATGTAACTAAACAGTTTGAAACGGAATCAGAATTATTATGATGAAGAGTAAAAATATCAGGAGTAGGAAATCATACCGTATTTGTTGATTATTTTCTCTCGAAAGGTTTTATGAAGCCTTCTTGCCATTTCCTTGAGGATTTGCAACCATTTCTGTTGGATATTAACGCAGATGAAGTTCTGGCAAAAAACTGCAGGGCACAAAAACGCAAATTAGAAAACAACACTACTATAATCGCATCAAAATCTGTTTTCTTCTTCTTTTTGGGCAATTTTCTATTGTCATAGATGTCATAGAGTTGTCCAACGTGGACGCAGACATAGATGCATAGAAACCTTGGTGCAAATGTCATTTCATGAATATTGTCTTGCTTCTCCTGGAGAGTAATCAATTTTGAGACATTATTGACGTCTTTGCTAGGAGCCTAGAATTATTCTATGCTTCTAGGTCTTTGGGCTTGTTTTTGGGCAATGTTTTGTTAACCCCGATGTCATATAGAGTTGTCAAACGTGGACTCAACCTAGAACCTAGGAGCATAGCTATGCTCCTTTCTACCAACTCGACCATAGAGCAGCAAGTCTCCCACACTCCTTTAGGATTAGGACCTGCACGGAATGACACAAAGTACCGATGTGAAACGCATTACGTAACACATTGTGTCGGTGACTTCCTGACTCGCTGTATTGTCTGGAGCCGTTGTCGCACAGGGGGCTAGGCGGCAGGCGCAATCATCTCCGCATCGATGCACCGTCGATTGTTTCAACGAGCGGAAACGCGCGTTCGTTCTTTCCAGGCGGGAACGTTCGGGAAAAAGGGGAATTTACGTTTAATGAGGAATGAAAACCGAAGATGCCGGATTTTTCAGCGGGATGAACAGGCACAAAAAGTTGGGGGGGTTGGGAGGGGGAGGACTGGGAGATTAGAGTGGCCTTTGAGTGGAGGCGCGTTTAATTGTCTGCGAGCATCTTCGAACAAAAGACGAGTTACGAGTTACTGAAGATCCCAATATGTAACTTCATGGAAATCTGGACGAACGATTTTATTTCCATGATATCTCCGTCAATTTTCGGAATGAATGTATGACGTTTTCTGTATACAGTATGGTGCAAATGAAAGGAAGTAATTCGTTATTTCGTAAACCGACGACTTTAAGGAAAAATCCTGAAACCCGTCGATTTTTATTTTAAAACGGGCTATTCGTAAGGATGCCATTTTATTTTTGACGTCATCTATGTGAGTGTCATGACGTCATCGCTAAAATTTTTATATGGAAATGTGGGTGTTGTAATACATTATTTGAAAGGTCTTTTAGATACCTATTCAGTCATATCAATAATTTACAGTAATTGATTTTTGTATTCGTTTGAAAAATTAATAGAATTTTATTATTACAATGAATATTTAATATGTATTACTCATTAAATATAACGAAACCTAAATTAAGTGCTTAAATTGTTTACCTTCAGCTAGAATACAATGAAGGCCTTCACAAAATTTATTTTTCTGTGTCATAAAATACATCATACCAATACTAAATACATTTCATCAATAATATTTGTGACAATAAGCAAATCAATTACTGTACATATTGGTATGGCTGAATAGGTATTCAAAAGACCTTTCAAATGATGTATCACAACACCCACATTTCCATTTGAAAATTTTAGCGATGACTTCAGAAATAAAAAGGTATCCTTACGAGTAGCCCGCTTTGAAATAAAAATCGACGTGTGTCAGGATTTTTCCTTAAATTCGTCGGTTTACAAAATAACCAATTTATTCCTTTCATTTGCACCATATATGCGGAATAATATTTTGCAGAATGTGTATCACTCGCTTTTCTGTTTTTCTTCATGAATTAGGAAAAAACCTGGTTGAAAATATTACCAATGAAGTTAATTCTTTACCATTTATTCAAAAATTCAGGGGGCAATGAACAAAAAAACTAATTAATAGGTAAAATTCTGCAAAATATTATTCCGCATGTATACTGAAAATTTCATACATTCATCCCGAAAATTGACGGAGATATCATGGAAATAAATTCGTTTGTCCAAATTTTCATGAAATTACAGCTCACCAGGTTTTTTCCTTACATACGAAGAAAAACGAAAAAGCGAGCAATACACATTCTACAGAAATGATTAAGCTTCAATTAAAAAAAAATTGTTGATCTACGCCGCATACGAACTGAGATATCATGGAAATAAAAAAGACCCAATTTTTGAAGGGAGCTCGCGAGCTCGGACGTGTAGCATCTCTCCTTAATTCATATACACCATGACAATAAATGATTTAATTTAATGAAAACTAGGATTACGATGAACCAGAAGACGTATTTATAATAATAGTTATAAGGTCATTTAATTAAAAAATGAAATAAGCTGCTCCACATGAGTTAGGGATATTGACTTAAATTGCAAAAAAATATAGTTAAAATAAGATTTTTGTGATGAAAATTCATATTGATAGGATTTCAAGTTGCAAATTAATTTTAACCTGTGGTCTGCAACGTATACTGGGTGGTTAAGAAAAATCGAGTAAAATAACGAAATTTTATTCCCATTCAAGCATTTCAAGACTACCAATACAATGTATGGCCTCCACGGGCATCAATAACAGCTTGACATCTTCTTTGCATACTACACACGAGGTTGTTGAACATTTCTTGAGGAATTCGGTTCCATAAACGGGGCAGAAGCTCTCTCAGATCATTTAATGATTCTGGGGTAGGTTGATGATTATCTAATCTTCTTTGGAGCATATCCCATGTATGTTCTAAGCAATTCAAATCTGGTGAGTGCAGAGGTATTGGTAAATGTGGAATACCAAGCTCCTCGCGCGCATTCTCAACTATGGCTGCACGGTGCGGTCTAGCGTTATCGTCTAGAAATTGAAAAGTTTCACCAATAGCAGCGTGAAAATTTGGCACAACATTGTCAATGACATGCTCCCTATAGTATAAGGCGTTCATATTCCCAGGACAAATGTGTACATCTGTGCGCCCGTTGAAACATATCCCAGCCCATACCATAACACTACCCCCTCGGAATAGATGGACTTCTTGGACATAGCGACGATTACGGGGTATGCGTGGGATTGTCCATACCCTTATTCTTCGAAAATCTGAAAATCGTCCATATCTGGATACATCAGTGAACTACGCCATTGATCGTTCCAATTGATATGTTGCCTTTCCCATTCCAGTCTTTGACGCTTATGGTCACGTGTTAATGGAACTCCTCTTAATGGACGTCTAGAACCTAGATTCACCTCTCTCAAACGGCGTCTGATGGTTTCGATGGAAACTTGGACCCCATCTGCATTTTGAAGAGTATTCCGTAGCATTCTACACGTAGATGTAGGGTTTCTTCTCGCCGAAACGGTGATGAAACGATCTTGAGCAGGTGTTGTTTTTCGTCGCCCACCAAGCCTTGGTCTTTCCAACACGGAACTTGTCTCCCTGAACCTATTCCAAGGTCGAGATATCACACTTTGGCTGACTTGGAGCCTTTCCGCTACAACAACCTGAGTTAGGCCACCCTGTAGCATTCCGTTAGCCCTATTAGCCTCAGCGTTTGTTAATTTACGTCTTGGCATTTTCAGAAAACTCGTTTCAAATCGAAGCCGTTGATAAACTGACTTCATTTCAAAATAAGAACATTCATGAAGCATATGCAAAGAACCAAACTTCAGAAAAAAGGCGACCAGATTGACGAAATGTCTCATACTGATTTTAATTGGATCGATTCAAGTTGTTATTGAGTTTTAAATGATTTTACAGCGATTTTCTCGAAGATTACATACTTTTAAAAACGATTGAATACGATATCCCTAACTCTTGTGGAGCAGTATATTAAGATGATACAGTCATATGCATCCTTAAATTTTGACGAGCAGTTGATTAATCGCTGCATTTCCTCACATTGTTATGTCAATTCAAATCAGATTCCCCTTGCCATGTTCTTCATTTCGACAATCTGAATTAAGGTTGCACCAGACAATAATTAATTAGTAGGTAGTGTAGCCAGAGTCAACGGAAGATATACATAACCGTAACAACCGAAAAAGAGGAGTGGAATAGAATTGATGCACAGATAAAGGTGGCCTACATGTCAAGAACTTCCGGAGAAACACGAAGCTAGGGAGCGGTTTTCTCACAAGGAGAGTCACGATATATCACAGTCGAGACAATACAGCGATTGTCATAAGAAGAATTTACTATTGCATCGAAGAAAAACGGTGAACATCGAAGAGTCTTCGAATATTTTGACCGTTTTTGAGCGATAGTGTTTGAGCCTAGTGAGAGGAACTACAACCTGGCAAAATATTTTATTTGTTTCTCATTTGTAAACGTCCGTCTCCAAAAACACAATATTAATCAAGAAAGTTTATTCTATCAAGTCACTAAGTTGTAAAACTGACAGTTAACTTGCAAAATTTTCACAAGTTAGTAGTATTATTTACATTAGAAAATTTTGTTTTATCGTCATATATGTTGAAAATCATGGTACAATTGTTATTTCCAGTAACACAGATTTTTGATGATGAAAGAGTTGATACTGATGATGATGAACCATCTGTTGACTCAGAAACTGCTGAACTCGAGGACTGCAGAACATTTGTACTCTCCTTACTACCAAATAATTTGCTGGACATTTCGATATTTTTGTTGACCGAATCATCGACATAACTCATCGCAATTTCGGTGCTCTTCCACCCTCCTGCACGCTTTAGTGCTAAAATATCTCCACCCGAATCCGCAACCATAGTGGCTCCAGTTCTGCGGAAAGAGTGGCCGGTGTATAACTCTGGGTCTTTTAAACCTAAATATTTCGCTATTTGCTTTGGGACACCACCAATAGTGTGCTGGCCAGCATTAAGGGAAATGCACTTTCCATGTCGGTATGTCAAAAAAAAATCTTAGGCTTTCTGTTCCAGGAGGCCGAAGATTTACATATTTTCTGTATAACATGAAGGGCTTGAAGCTGCAGCCATCATCGGTTATGGTGAATCTTCTGGTTCTTAAATTTTTATTTGCCGCAATGTCACAATAACGTATTTTACCATATCTTCTACATCATTTATGTTTAAGGAGAGAATTTCATCACATCGACAACATCCAAAATTCCCAAATATTGTTACAATTTTCGCCAGAAACCACTGGTCATCAGGAGCATGTAAAAGAAATTGTTCAGCCTCTTCTTTACTTAATACCTTGGCCTTTTTTGGCGTATAACGCTCATTTTTTCGTTTCAGAAACGCTATTACCTTTTGAAACCTGCAAATGACAACTAAACGTCATATTTTTCAATAAATTTTTTGAGGAAAACAAACCTGCGAACAGGGGCATTTTCTTTCATTTCCAAGCAGCTTTTCAGCATAGATCATTTTGCCCATAAAGTATTAGGGCTGAATCTAGCTGATAGTTGATTCAAGTAGACCAACAAAACATCTTCAGTTACCCCAATCACACTATTTTTGTTTTGCCACTTTTTGAAGTCGTCGTATTCTCGCTCGTACCTTGAAGCTGATTTTGCAGGTAATAAACTTGAAGCTACACTGCTGGCTGCCTCAATTATTTCTTTTGGTACATTCATTTTCGCTTTCGCCAAAACAAATGTAAAGAAAAATAAACAGACATGTTTATGGTAACGCTTCCATAGCTTACGACATTTGGAACAAATTATTGAGATTTTTTTGGAATTTATCTAACCTTTTTACAAATGAGAAACAAATAAAATATAAAACAATACACGCAAGGTAACGGGTTTTACTGGCTCAAGGAGGTAACTGACTCGCCTGCGGCTCGTC
Organism: Adalia decempunctata; assembly: GCA_951802165.1. NCBI lineage: Eukaryota > Metazoa > Arthropoda > Insecta > Coleoptera > Coccinellidae > Adalia > Adalia decempunctata. The sequence continues at coordinate 2,382,665 of OX637705.1, forward strand.
AGTTATATCCTCCATTCGCCAGTAAAAACCCTCTTACCTTGCTAGTAATGTTATACATATACTATATGTCTCTCCATACCAGTTCAAAGGAACAGAGAAAATTAATGGTGAGAATGTTGACGAAAAAAATCTGAAAGCCAGTATTGACGTTTTTAGTGACGTCCAAGAGGCGCTAGGAAAGAACTGACATTCCCTGGACTCACTCGACATTCCTTTGTTCATGATCTTGATGCGTCATCCGTAATAACGATGGATCTAGTGAGCTGGAGCCACACCAGAGAGGATATCTCAGTCAAAATGAAGGATATGGGAACTAGATGAGATGATAAGAAACCGTGTGATTGGGTTGAAATGATACAGAGTGTCCCAGAATGAAAGGATGATCCTGAAACATCGTATAGAATTATTGGGAGCTCTGAAAAAAAAAAACAAATCAAAATTAAGGGTTTCCAATTTTTATTTATGGCGTAGTTTCTACTTGTCAAATGTCAAAGGATGACAGCTTCAAAAGTGACTTTTACCGAAATAGCGGGATATTCAAAATAACACCCCTTTTATATACCCTATAAACATATACCTATGTATACTCCATTCACTTTTATTTAATCACATAGGAGGTCATGGTTTCGTTTTCAGGAGTTGGTGCCCCTGATGAAAAGCACAGAACATATGATGAAAAGTCAGTGGCGCACAAACGACGTTGCCAATTTCTTTGTTTACATCAAAGTGAAAGTTTCAAAGATATTCCACATTTTGTTAGGTTTACAAATTGTTCGCAGATTTTTGCTATTTAATCGATATTTGCAGGTGAGTTTTTCGTCAAATATCCAAGATTAACGTATGTTTATTGTTTTTAGCACCAGTTTGGAGCGTGAAGACGATTTTCAAGACCAGGACGAATGTTTACATTTCGAGTTTGAAGGGGTACAAGGGAATTTCGTTGAAAAAGCTGTTATTTGGACAGATATCGCAGTAGATGGATCGGATGGAGCCTCGAGAGGTCGATTAGAATGATATTTTTCAGGTTTTCCAAGAAATTTGGCGATATCCGAGCAGATTTGCAAAAGTTAGGTACCTCACTAATGAGGTGGAACTTAGACCTAATTCTCCTATAAGAAACGCCTTTCAAAGGACGAGATGGTGAAAATTGTCTTCTTGAGATGTTGTTTGAACAAACGCAGCCGGTTTTATACCCTAACATTGATTTTAAGAAAGTTATCAATAAAATAAAATTGACATTATTCTTGATTCTTGTTATTACCCATCAATTCATCTTATTGGGTTGATTTTTTTAATGAATTCTTGATTAGAAGCAACAATTGATGTCGTCAAGTCTTGAACTTTCAGTTCAAGAGGATAATAAACATTAAATCTTCACAAGCATGCATATGAAAATTATTTGAAAGCAATGCAATTTTCTTCCATGGCGAAAAATAATATATTCCAACAGTGATCTCTTGTACTTTTCATGCGAATAACTAGAAAAGGAATCCTTTTTATCGATTCATATAAACGTTAATTATTTTCGTCCATCACATCTTTTCCAATTCATTCATTTTCCGAATAAATTCACATTCTGAGAAATACGCTAAGAATGTAGAAAGGGCAACATAGTGTTGACTGGAAACATAAAAATATTTTGAAAAACGTCATAACTTCGATACAGAGTGGAATATGTCAAATTTCCAAGGGCAGAGTTGTGATTTTATAATTGTGAATGGAGTATAGCTTGAAATGCGAGTGCCTCAGTAGCTTCAGCCGAGACAAATAAACGAAAAATTAATGAAACGGCACAATAATAATTGAACTGGAACAGCTCTCGGTCAAAATCCCTCCGATAGCGGCATCCAGTCCTCATCGGCGGCTCCTCTTTCTCTTCATAAAGCCAGAATGCGGTCTCGGCGATGTGCCATTGTTTTCACACACCGTACGCTCGCAAAAACAAAGGCGGCTCGGGCCACGGAACCCTTTGATACCTCGCGATCGTCGTTTGTTAAGACGCACCGGATTTGTCCGACCTTTAAAGGCATGTATGTCCAGCGTGTCCCTAATAACGAACAAATACCTGGGATCGGGCTGAATAATTGACGTTTCTGGGTGTATGAGCTCGTAAACTGCTCGGCGGATTAATGACGTTACACGGAAAGAAATCTATCCTCAAATCAAGAAGCCCAATATTCTTGAAATATTAGAGTTGTTTCAAGTATATATAGAATCAAAACAAGTAAAAAGGGGAATTTTGTATACTTGGAATGAATTTATTTTACTCAAAAAACATATACTTGATTGAAGAATGAAATTCTCCATCGGAGTAAATTATTTATTCAATCCAAACAATTCACTTTTATCAATTCGAGAGTACTTCTATATTTCAGGTAACTATATGATATCTTGACTTCGAAAATATAATATTCTCAGTTCGAGAATTGGAATATACTCATTCCATGTGTTATATTCAAGAAATTAGTTTTCTTGAAATAATAATTTCGATTGACATGAAATAATGAATTGACATAAAATTATGAATTGAATAATTAATTAATCAATCAATAATGATTCGAGAATATTTCGCCAAATGGAATAAAATCGAAAATAAAATATTGCTAGGATAACGTTCAGATTTTAGATTATATGTATTCGATAAGTTAGAAATCTGAAAAAAGTTACCATTGAGATAGATAGACTCTCCTTTCAAAATATATACATTGTATGGATTGAAATATGAAGTTGAAATTATAAAAAAAATGTGAAAATATCATTTGAAAGAAATTTTCAATAAGGTACTTTTCACAAATCGATTTATAATAAAATTATGTGATGAAACATTATAGAAAAAAAATCACCAAATCTATTACACTCTGTAAAACATTTCTCTTAGTGAAATTCCATAATTTTGAAAGGGAAAGAAAGAAGTTGTTGAAAAATTCATCGTATTTGTAAATTTAAATGAAATGACATGCATTCACTCGATCCAAGTGTAATTTTCAGAATATACTAAGATGCCAATTCTTCTTCCGGTAGTTAGGCAACATGCATGAATAAAAGGAACCGTGATCCTTTTGCGAGCAGTTTCATCGTAATCCAAGTATATAAATGTCTCCATCCACTAGATCCAAATGAATTATTCGACAATATACGGTCTTTGGATTAAAAATGCTAAACCTCTTTACTTCTGTATTTATGCAAATAAAGTATTGGTATTGAATGTGTCGTCGAAATCGTTCGAAGATGTTACAACCCCAGAAAGGGCCTAGTATTAATAAGGACCCCTTACTTGTTGATTTTGACTTCGATTTCATTATATAGGCATTAAACTTGAGACTGTGAATTATCTCAAAAACTATCAACTTTAGAAGAATATGTTCCAAGTGAAAAATGTTAGATATCACAATATCACATCTTGTTTTCACCTCAACCTTTTCAAGGTTATTTCAGAGCTAACTTGATTCTTAATGATTTTTTATTGAAGAGAATGTACATCTAATTTTTCCATATTCTGCTACATATAAGTATGTAGTATGAAATATTTCGTTTTGAGTAAATTTTCATAAGGGTAAATATCAAAGTATCCTAAAAATGTTTCTTGAAAAATGTAAACAGAAATCATCAAATCTGGAACATTCAGAAATTCCAAAATTTCGAAAAAAAAATGTAGAACAATTCTATATAACTAAAAATTCAAGTGAAACTATACATTACCAATCTTGACAAAATTTTCATTCACTTGGTCCGAGTAAGATATTCAGCGATAAACTATAATACGCCAATTCTCCTTCCGGTAGTTAGGTTTTATCGTAATCCAAGTATATAAATTTCTCAATCCACTAGATCCAAGTAAATTATTCAACAATATACTAAAAAGCGCCCTCTATTCAGTGCGTAAAAGGGGATATCACTCTCGATCTTGAATCGACTTGTTCATATGGCGTCTTTCGTCCAAGTTCAGTGTGTTGAAGAAAGTTTAACCAATTTTTAGTGAAATGTGGAAAAATTATTGGGACAATAGGGATGCTCGGGCAGTGTTAGCAAGCTATTTCAAGGTAAGATATGCTAGCTATGTATTGATTTAAATTTATATTGAGATTTAAAAAAAACTTAATTTCTACTTTTAATCTTATACGTTTTGAATCACCAAGCTCTTTTCTTTTTCGATAAATTTAATACTTGAAATACTCTAAGTGCGCATCTCTTACATTTCTAAGAACATTCATTTTCAAAAATCCTGTTACATTGGGATTATCAATTTTTCAGAACAAGATATTTCCTTATAGCTCTTAAAAAATCTCAATGATCATGATCTCATACCTACCTTAGGAATGAAAACTGATTTCAAGGAAAATTAAAGAGATGAATTCTGAAGCAAGTGAAATATTTTTTATTTTTATGAAATGAATTCGCTTTTACTACTTCTAAAAATGATTTTTCGAATTACACAGTACTGTACGAGCATCGTTGAATAAAAAAAGAGCGATAATCAACCAGTTATACCATATTTTCTTATGTAACTCACGAATTTTGAATTATTAGATTGAAATGGTCTCGTACACTGTTGTATCTTTTTTGGGGGGAATACCTCATCATATCACTCATTATAGAATGCGGATAATAATTCAGAGGATACAGAATTTATAAGCATTTTTCTTGCAGAGGTTTGGAGATATGGAAAATATTATCCAAGAGCAGAGGCAGAAAACAATACAATGGAAAGGAACGATGCCGCCCTAATTGTTGGTTTTGGGACAGTTTCTATTAGAACCGAAAAGCTTTTTGATTATTGTTGAAAACCTCTACCATCAGTTCTCCTCTGCACGTAAGGCATTCAAAATTATTTTCAAATTGTTTCACGTTTTGAATGTTAATTATCCCGTTCAGTGCCAGTACCTTTATGTGATTATACTGCGATGTGATATATGATGATATATTGTTTATCCTGACTACTCCTAGGTCTCCTGAGGAGACCCCTCTGAAACTACAAGCTTCGAAGCTTGTAACTTGTGTCGAGTTCGGAGTAAGCAGTTGTGTTCTGTGTAGGCTTTGTTACTGTGTCCTTACGCCAGCACTGTTAATTTTTGACCCAACAGTGAGAATGGTGGCCCCTACCGAGACTAGACCTAGCTCGGGATTGAACTCCGGACTTTTGGGTCCGAATTCCAACGCTCTAACCACTGAGCCAAGGGCACTCATGTGTACCTATATAATTTTTTATTTGTGGTTCTTCTGATATTTCTTCTGTTGTTGATTGTATACTTATTTATATGTGATAATATTTTTAGGATTATGATTTTTCATATAGTTTTTATTTGTGGTATGTACTTATTTTTTCACATCAGTTATTATTGTGTTCATTTGTACCTAGTCCAGTTGATTATATGTTGAATTTAGCATTTTCTCTATTTGTTTTCAGTGATCACTTTTATACTTTTGTTTGTCTATAATTATTCCAGAAGTATAATAAATTTGTTTTCAATTCTTTAAGCCTCGTTTTATGAATATAATCCTCATCCTGAAATCACAGCAATGTTAAACGATTATCTTATTTCAAATAATTTCACTATTTGTCAAAACAAGCATAAAATAAATCTCATTATTCATCTTGAGAATATAATATACTGAAACTGAATATTCAGAATTCTCATTGGTTCAGAGTGAGAATATAAATGGTTTTGAGCAAACAGGTATTTACTTCTTGTAAGTAGACCGAAAACTAAATCTGAAGTTAATATTTACTCAAAACCATTATTGAATAAAATTTGATTTGAAAATATGATATACTCAATTTAACAATTTTCTGATGTTGGATTGAGTGAAATTATTGAGTTCATTCAAGTATTTGGTATCTTTGCTTCGAACGAAGAAACTACTGAGATTAAGATGTACAATAATTCCATTTGAGATTATGTTTCCCTTAGATGAAATATTTCGAATACTCATTTCAAAATTCTCATTTTACTCACAAGGAATATATGAATATTCTTGAATCAATAATACGTGATTTATTAAATTCAAGTATATGATATACTTAGTCGAAAGAATTATTTTATTTGAATTCGGAGAATAAGGTATACTTGAATCGACTAAATCTTATTCTTGCTCATATATGAATCTATCATTTACTTCAATCAAATATTATCCACTTGGTACGAGAATAGATTTCTTTCCGTGTACGCCGACGTGTCGTTGGTAGAGACTAGTATAGAGCGAAGAGGAAAAAAGGTCGCAAAATCCCTCACAATGCGTCGTTATTATGTTTCAGATAGACTATTTCAGGCCTTTTGTCTTTGTCAGTTTTTTCACATTTTTGATGACAGTAAACAGTTGAACCTTTTACCTACTTGTGCAGTTTAAAAGAATCGACGAAAACTTGAGAAATATTTAGTACATTTCATTTTGAGCAGGAAGGTTATCCAAGAAAAGTTCTGAGATTCCGAGTAGTGAACAAAATTGACTCAAAAGAAGTCATTTACATTTTTACATTTTCCTTTACTTCCGAAATGATCCGCAATATTTATCGGTGGCGCTATTTTTTGTGTGACATAGGTTATTTTTTTAGAGAGATGACAGATGTTTTCATTGTGTCATAAAGTCCATGAAAACATGGATAAATTTCGAATGTCATATAGAATTGTGGTTATGGAAGAAAAGCGCTACCCCTTTCGGGAGAAATGAAAAGCAGGACAAATACTCAGATTTTCGACCAACAAGAAAGTCTTAGACAAAATTTAATTATTGCCAACACCAGGTATTCTATGCATCTACGGGGATATATTGAAAAATTCTTAGCCTACTATAGAATCAAACAAAATTTCAATGTCAAAATATTTTATTACTCAACATATTCTCCTCTCAATTGAATACATTTATTACAGCGAACCTGCAACGTCTCTAGACTTTTCAAAAAAAATGTTTCTTCTTGCTCTGTAAACCAGTCCTCCACAGCTTTTATTACCTCCTCGTTGGAAGGAAATTTACGACATTTTAAACTTTTTTTCTGTTGAAGAAAGAGATGATAGTCGGACGGAGCCATATCTGGTGAATAAGGGGGGTGTTCTAGTAATTCTAACAATAAATCACGAATTTTTTGCATGTCTCTATGAGATTTGTGAACTTGGGCGTTGTCCTGTAAAAACAAAATACCTTTGGATAGCTTTCCGCATCTTTTCTCTTTAATTTTTTCTCGTATAGTGGCCAGTAAAGTCGAATAGTAATCTCCAGTTATTGTTCTACCCTTATCCAAAAAATTAATCATGATTACTCCATGGCAATTCCAAAAAATTGAAGCAAGATCTTTTCCAGCAGATTTTTGGACACGAAACTTCTTAGGTCTTGGAGAACCAGAGTGTCGCCATTCCATCGATTGTTGCTTTGTTTCTGAATCGTAGAAATGTACCCAAGTCTCATCCATAGTAACAATTCGGTTTGAGAAGTCTACACCGTTTTCAAATCGAGCACAGATCGAACGCGATGCTTCTACCCTTGCACGCTTTTGGTCAACATTCAAACATTTGGGGATCCATTTTGCAGAAAATTTTCTCATGTCCAAATTGACGCGAACTATATGATGAACGCGTTCGTATGAAATCTTCAGTGCTTCAGATATCCGTTTTAGTCCAATTCGACGGTCTGATAAAATCATGTCATGAACTGCATCGATATTTTCGGGGACTGACACAAAAACTGGCCTTCCCGATCGGTCATCATCTTCAATGGAAAATTTACCTCTTTTGAAGCTTGCAGTCCAATTTTTCACAGTCGCATACGAAGGACATTGATCACCAAGGGTATCAAGCATATCTTCGTAATTCTGCTCACCTCTTAACCCTTTTAAATGCAAGTACTTGATGATGGCTCGATACTCCAATTTTTCGATTTTTACAATTTCGGTGGACATTTTTTTTTTCAATTTATTGCGTAACTCTGGATTACTTTTTTGACGTCGAACTCTACACTGACACTTCTAATAAGTTATTGTTCGTTGATATGGTATCGCAATATTTTGTTTATATGCATGGAACTGGTCTAGGCTAACTAGATATACATCCTCGTAAGTAACAATTTCGAATCAGTTACACAGCCCTCACAGAAATTAAATATCAATACATCCTCGTATGTCACACCACTGCGAAATGGCAGATGATGAAAAAGAAAGCCTTGTTCTGACACTTCAGAATGGAAACAAACAGATGGAACAAATGTATAAAAAACTAGCATATCTAGCCATATCTATTATCGGAGTTTCATGTCGAATGACAACTTATCAGCCATCCTTCGATGAAGACCCCCTAACTTACACTACCAACTACCTACAACAGCGAAAATCACCGAGATAAATTACCGGACCATCCGAGCATCAGTCAACAGGTAGTCCGCTCATCTTCGGCCGCTAGGGGCCCAAAAATCGATCATTAGGAGACCTTTTATTTCGGCCGATTGTTAAGTCACAGCGTGACTCCTTTGACGGGTGACGTCATACTGCGTACACTACTGTTTAATTACACCCGGGGCGCCATAAAGATTGAGCTTCCAGCGCTGAGATGACTTTTATATTGTGTTACAACAGTTAATTATTTTATTAGAGGAGATAGCTGCTGAATCCTGCTCTCGGCCTCCTTTGTTGGCCGACCCCGATTTCGGGGTTATTGATACGGCTTGAGATTGCGTAATAAAGGAATATAAAAAAATTTATTGAGATAGGGAAACTCTTCGAGACTTCACGAACGGAGAATGCTTATAAGATGTCCGGGTATATTCGAAATCGAATTGTTCGGCCTGTGTATACTCCATTCACTATTATACAGTATCGCGGTTTGCCATGGAATTCTGACACATTTCACCGTGTATATTTTGAAAATGTTAGGTTATGGTCATTCCTCTGTCAGATACGCCCGCAATGTTGTCGTTTCAGCATTAAAATCGTATAGTAATTACGTATTTATCAAAATGTAAATATTGAATTAAATTGGAAAAAAATACAGTTAGAATAAGATTTTTGTGATGAATATTCATCTTAATATAATTTCGAGTTGCAAATTAATCTTAGCCTGTAGGTAATCGAGTAAAATAACGAAATTTTATTCCCAGATAATTCAAGCATTTTAAGACTATCAATACAATGTATGGCCTCCACGGGCATCAATAACAGCTTGATATCTTCTTTGCATACTACACACGAGGTTGTTGAACATTTCTTCAGGAATTTGGTTCCACAAACGGGGCAGAAGCTCTCTCAGATCATTTAAGGATTCTGGGGTAGGTTGATGATTATCTAATCTTCTTTGGAGTGCGGAGGTATTGGTAAATGTGGAATGCCAAGCTCCTCGCGCATTCTCAACTATGGCTGCACGGTGCGGTCTAGCGTTATCGTATAGAAATTGAAAAGTTTCACCAATAGCAACGTGAAAATTTGGCACAACATTGTCAATGACATGCGCCCTTTAGTGTCAGGCGGTCATATTCCCAGGACAAATGTGTAGATCTGTGCGCCCGTTGAAACATATCCCGGCCCATACCATAACACTACCCCCTGGGAATGGATGGACTTCTTGGACATAGCGACGATTAAGGGGTATGCGTAGGATTGCCCATACCCTTATTCTTCGAGAATCTGATAATCGTCCATATCTGGATTCATCAGTGAAAAGGACACTACGCCATTGATCGTTCCAATTGATATGTTGCCTGGCCCATTCCAGTCTTTGACGCTTATGGTCACGTGTTAATGGAACTCCTCTTAATGGACGTCTAGAACCTAGATTCACCTCTCTCAACCGTTGTCTGATGGTTTCGATGGAAGCTTGGACCCCATCTGCATTTTGATGAGTATTCCGTAGCATTCTACACGTAGATGTAGGGTTTCTTCTCGCCGAAACGGTGATGAAACGATCATGAGCAGGTGTTGTTTTTTGTCGCCCACCAAACCTTGGTCTTTCCAACACGGAACCTGTCTCCCCGAACCTATTCCAAAGTCGAGATATCACATTTTGGCTGACTTGGAGCCTTTCCGCTACAAACCTGAGTTAGGCCACCCTGTAGCATTCCGATAGCCCTATTAGCCTCAGCGTTTGTTAATTTACATCTTGGCATTTTTCGAAAACTCGTTTCAAATCGAAGCCGTTGATAAACTGACTTCATTTCAAAATAAGAATATTCATGAAGCATATGCAAAGAACCAAACTTCAGAAAAAAGGCGACCAGATTGACGAAATGTCTCATACTGATTTTTATTGGATCGATTCAAGTCGTTATTTAGTTTTAAATGATTTTACAGCGATTTTCTCGAAGATTGCACTCTTTTAAAAACGATTGAATACGATATCCCTAACTCTTGTGGAGCAGTATATTTCTGATTTCACGTATATAAATATGGTAGGAAGATTCAGATAATCAGATATGCTATTTTCTTGTACGGAAATCAAGAATCGATTGTTGAAATTTCACGTACGGAACAGACGAACCTATGGAATTCGCCACTTTTCAAAATCCTCAATAAATACCTACGGAAGACATTTAAATACCTTTTTGTACAACTTGAAACACTCCAGTATGAAAATGTAGTAGTTCTACGAAACCTGCGTCACAGTTAAACCTTAGAAGAACTAACTCCATTAACAAAGTTAAAAAGAGTAAATAGAAAGTAGACTTGGCAATTTCGATTGATTTTCACGAGTGCCAACCTGCGTCAGTTTCAAGTGAAAGAAATTCTATCTATATATTGACTTCATCGATATTCTTTCCCCTATAATTTTTCTACGGCACACCTGCTTTTTCCCACAGCCACTTTCAAGTGTTTTAACTCATCGTAAATTATTGAACGAACACATTAACCTTATTGTCGTTTGAACAATTCAATTCTGCATCAGTTGCTAAAGGTCTTTCAAGAGTTACGTATAGAAATTGTATTGTTTCTGAATTCTTCCTTTCTTATAGAGATAAATACATAAAGCGTTTATTGATGAATATTGATTAATTAATAAATGTAATGTTGACTAGAATTAGTGAATACAGCAAATGGTCAATTTCACACGTGTACTTCTGAACCAAAAAATTTCAGAGGAGGTTTAGCTCTCAAGATGCCTCGGTTGAATTCGTTTCAGACTAGGGGTTCCGTAATTATGGCCCGGATTGAATTTTGTTTTGAGATATATTGTTTGGAAAAATATAAAGGGCTATAGAATTTTCGAAAATTTCAACAAAAAGTTTAAAAATTCCTGGAGTATCAAACCTAGGAAAGGACTAATTATAGATTCGTAATCTACGACCTGAAATTAGTGAATACCAATACAGTAACTTTGGTGGCTATCTGAGAAAATGATATGTCGGCAAAATTTCCATGTTATGGAAAATTTACGATATTTTGAAAAAAAATTTTTCTCGGATTACCACCAAAGTTGCTGGATTCACTAATTCGAGGGTGTAGATTGAGAATATGCAATCAGATATTTTTTATAAAACTCGTTTTTTTGTAGCATTCATAACTTGTACATTCAAACTTTATTGGTATTTTTTGAATTTTTACATCATTGTGAGAGTATTCATCCAATCCGTGAAAACTATGATGATATGAATTGAAGCTGCAATGATGTTAATTCTGAATAGAATAATTTGACAGTTCTCAATAACCACAGAAAAGCAAAATCTGCTTTTTGAATTCGGAGGTAAATGTGAATTTAGAGGAAAAACTTTGAAAATCCTTTTCTGTTAAAGATATGCATATCATGTATTTGACAAAAAATGAAGTAAAATGAATGGTGATTACAATGATAAGAAATAATTATATGCATTGCATTTGAAAAAATGAAGAAAAATCGATTTGAAATTCGTCATGTTTGTATTCTTTTTGTGGACCCTCCATATGCTGGAGATGCTTTATTATAGCTGGCTAGGATACTTTGAAGTCTTGTCTTTCAATCCATATGAAGCTGTTATTGGTATGTGCAAGGGTTCGTGAAATATAATTGGATAACATAGCCTCTACAAGTATTGTTTTTTTGTCAAAATGGACAATATTTCGAAAACTGTCGAATAAAAATATGTGAAAAATATGCGAAAGCAGCAGGAAGTTTAAGAGAATTGAAAATCATTATTGAATATAGGGTGTCCCATTTGAAAAAACAAAGTCACCCTCTATTCCTCTTTTGTGGCTACCCGATATATTCGGAAATATTTTTAGGTTGTGCTCTTCTTGGAGTTTATCAAGTCTGCTTAAAATTTTTTTGCCAAACTCAGACCGTTACGCGTATATCGTCCGCTGCGGCACTAGTGGGACACCCTGTAGTTTGGATACAAAAATTTTCGGAAATTTTCCAGAAAAAGTTGAAAATTCCCTGAAGTATCAAACCTAGGAAGGAACTTATTACAGATTCGTAATCTACGATCTAAAATTAGTGAATACAGTAAAGTTGGTGGCTATATCTGAGGAGGTGAAATTTCGGCAAAATTACCATAATGTAGGAAAATTCGCATATTTTCAGAAAAAAAATTTCTCGGATCACCACCAGAGTTGCTTGATCTTCTTATTCGAGGGCGTAGATTAAGAATATGCAAAATGAAAAAAAAAATGGTAAATTTCTGGTTTATTTCTTTGAAGAATAAGAAATGATATACAAACTACGTAGTTTGATTCTTCAGCTTCCCAGCTTTAGTTACAAACAATAAAAACAATGTCAAAATCATCCAGCCTTGAATTTTGAATTTTCTCGTCGAAATCTAAAAGTGAGAAAGACAGGAACATATTCTAGATTTCCTTGGTATTAGGTCTAACACAATAAAAAATTAATTTCACGAAAATATTTAGACTGCTTCACTATAGTATACTTTTGTGGTTTAGCGACAATTTGATTACTGGAAATTCTGATTATCTACAAAAATATGGGATCAAATTACTCACTTCGATAAAAATTCGCGAAGAAAAGTTATGCTATGAAGCTTGGAAAATAATTACTTTTCCATAATAATTATCTGCTACAGTTCTGATTCAACATTAATATCATCTGAAGGAGAGCGTATATAAATCGCATTAAAGTTTTCCATCAACCATTTTTAAGATGGCGATTAAACGCAGTGTGGTTGGAGAATAAATTATATTTAAAACAAGCCTAATTCTCAAAAAACATTTTTGAAGATAAGCTTTTATAACAACACTCATCCGCCATTTTGAAGCCGCCATCTTGAATTCCTCGATTTTGAAGAATCGTAATTTCCGACCCAGAAATCCCTCATATACCAATTTTGAATAGAATATGATCATAATTACAAAACTCGTCCGCCATATTGTGGCCGCCATCTTGAATTTCCCAGTTTTGACAAGAGTATCATCATTTTCGAACCCAAATACCTCCAGATACTAATTTTGAATGAAATCGGATCATAATTACAAAACTCATCCGCCATTTTGGAACCGCCATTTTGGAACCGCCATTTTGTTTTTTTCTATAAAAAATATTTCATGATGCATTGTCACCAGAATTAGGTACACCTGCAAAATTTCAAATCAATCGGACTATTAGAAGTCTGTCAAATTTAACTTGCAAGATTTGATTACAGACAGACACACAGACAGACACCGGGACAGGTGAAACTAAATAAAAGCTTATAAAAAAAGATAAACGTCAAAGAAATTCGATACTTTTTGCTTGCTTCTTTCTCTGATGAAATGACAAATTCCTTGAGATTAATGAGGACAAATAATTTTCTCAATTTTTCCACCGCTGAAATGGACTCCATTTCAGAAGGAGCTAATCTCTCGACCAAGCCGTAAATAATTATGATAATAGAATTCTCCGTACCATTGAAATTGAAATGTACCTACTCCTTTTATGATTCATTATGTGCAAAGCAACAGTTTCATAGCCTTCCATTCGAGACTCCGAGGGGGTCGAAGCCGAAATATGCATAAAAAAATCGTTAAGTCTCTTCGATCCTGAGAGGCAGGCGTCTCTGAACAAGTCGCTTCTTATCTCGGGATCAGCGATTCGCTAAGCGATCTACTAATGGTTTTTTCTCGCAAATAATCCCCGGCGTATTGTGTACCGATGCAAAGTGTATATTTTATGTATCGGAGGAGCTTTTATACCGTGTTTTTTAATTAATTAACTCACCTCGGGAGACCTTGCAAAGGCGGGATAATCACACGCGAACTATTAATTGTACCAACCTGTACGTACAACGTAGCACAAATACGCTTGTGTTGTATATTTTTACATTTACAACAATTTTCTGTATATTGAAGATTTTTTTTAGAAAAACCACTCGGACAGTGAGTTGTGCAGGGTTCTCTGTATTTGGCGTCGACCATGCTGTATTTTAGATACCAGAGAAAAAATTCAATGAGTGTTGAATGAGGAATATGCACTATGAATAGAGGAAACACTTCTCCAAAAGCCAATCCATTTGAAATAACTGTTTCGAAGATATGGACATCAGAAGTTAGTGTTCTCTTGGATAGTCGAAACCTGTTTCTTTCAAACGAAGCCAAATTTTGAAGAAAAATGCTCATGCCAAATACTCATTCTGTATACAGGGTGCATTAGCAAGTCGAAAAAAAATTATATTGCATGGTTATAAGGTTGAGAAAAATCTAAAAACTGAAAAAAGTTAACATATTATACAGGGTGCGTCTAAAAAAAGGGTGGACATTTTCTTTCACCACTGTACTTGATATAAAAACATCAATACGGCTGAGAGTTTCCATCCACTTCCTAGATTTTTCTTTATGTAATATGATGATTATTTATTCATGTTATTCTATTCTTATTCCAGCATAGAAAAATCTGGTCATAGGAAGTGGATAAAAACACTCAGCCGTATTGATGTTTTTATATCAAGTAAAGTGGTGAAAGAAAATTCCCACCTCAACGGAGTTGATCTTGGAATAGAGAGTGATGAAAAAAAAGGTGGTTTTTGGGTATTTTCGTGAGGTTCACAGTTTATTTCATGACTGAATCACCCTGTTTTCTTTGAAGTCCATGGTGATATGTTCTGGAAAAAATCAAACAAACATCTTAAATCGACCCAAAAATACAGGATGTCCACTTAACCCTCATTGTGAATAGTTTCTATAATAATGGATCACCCAGTATGAATTCGGGATATTGCAGGTTTTTTCGATGTAATAACAACATGAGTGCCCTTGGCTCAGTGGTAGAGCGTTGGACCCAAAGGTCCGGAGTTCAATCCCGAGCAAGGAAAGAAATTTTCTAGTCTCAGTAGGGGCCACCATTCTCACTGTTGGGTCAAAAATTAACAGTGCTGTGCCTAAGGTGGCGTAAGGACACAGTAACGAAGCCTACACAGAACACAACTGCTACTCCGAACTCGGCACAAGTTACAAGCTTCGAAGCTTGTAGTTTCAGAGGGGTCTCCTGAGGAGACCTAGGAGTAGTCAGGATAAACAATATATCATATCATATCAACATATCTAGTGAAATACACTGCGCAAAAAAATTAACGCACATTCTGAAAATCTCAATTTTAATGAAAGTTAACTCTACATAACTTATTTTTTATGTTCTCTCGGGAAGGTTTTGAACTAAACAAGACACATTAAATGGGAGAAAAATTCAGGATTTCACCGAATCTTATGTGAAAGAAGAGAAATGAACAATTTTCAAAATACTGAAATGCTGATAAGTGATTTAATACTTGGTATTTCCACCCCTTGATTAATTACAGCTCGGCAACGACGGTTCATACTCAAAATGAGTGATCTTAAAATGTTCTGATCTAATCCTTCCCAGATTTCTCCGAGTTGGATTCCGAAGTCATTAAGAGTAGCTGGATGATTTTCTGAACTTCTCAGCCTTCTATTGAGGTTGTCCCAAACCTGCTCAATCGGATTGAGATCTGGACTTCTTGCTGGCCATTCCATTCGAGAGACTTCAACCTCTTCAAGGTACTCCTGAACGATGCGCGCACGATGGGGTCTGGCATAATTGTCCATAAAAATGAAATTTTCACCAGTGTATGGGGCAAATGGCACTACATTTTCTTCAAGAATGTTCCTTTTATACTTATCAGCATTCATCTCGATTATCAACGACCACTTGGTCTGTGCGAGCAGTCAAAGATATTCCACCCCATACCATAATCGATCGTCCCCCGAAACCAGTAGTATTCAGGAAATTGCACTGAGCATATCTTTCATGTGGACGTCTGTATACAAGGGAACGTCGATCACAATGGTAGAGGCAGAATCTAGACTCATCTGTGAAGAGAACTCTTTCCCAATCGGCCTCTTCCCAATGGATATGCTCTCACGCAAAATCCAAACGCGCCCTTCGATGGGCTGGGGTAAGAGCTGGGCCTCTTGCCGTTTAAATCATATTCTCTGAGGCGATTTCTTATTGTCTGAGTGCTAATTTGCACCTCATGAGTTTGCTCAAGCTGATTTTGAAGGAGGCGAGCGGTTGCAAACCGTTGTCTCAACGAAGAAACTCTCAAGTAACGTTCTTGAATGGCAGTTGTTACTCGTGGTCTACCCTGTCCTGGTCTTCGGACATTCATAACTGTCTCCCTGAACTCCAAACCTTTCTGCAATTCTTGTGTATGTCCACCCTTCTTCTCGCAAAATTACCGCTTGGGCACATTCCTCTTGGGTCAAATTGCGTGTTTCGCGTTGCATAGCGATCGAGTGTAGAAAATTAAACGAAAGAAAAACTATTGATCACTAGAATTGATCGAGAACAACTGATTTTAGAATGGAGCCACTACATTCAAAATCTGATAATATCATCTTTTTTTATTCCTGCTGGGATAAAACATCAGTATTGAAGAAAAACGTTGAAAGTGGATAACATATGCATGCATAATTCTGATAAAAATAATTATCATTGAGAACACCTTCAGTTGTAGAATAAATTTGAGATTTCCATAATGTGCGTTAATTTTTTTGCGCAGTGTAGATTGAACATTGCTATAAGAATTTCGATGAACCCCTTAAAACACTAAAAATATCCCAAAAATACGAATTATGTGGCAAAGCCGTGATGAAATTTAAAAAATGAGGTATAAGTGTAAAGCTCTTGTTGAAAATTAGGTCGAATATTCCCAAGCGCTCGCAGCTTTCTCAGTCCCGTAGAGAACGATGTGAAAAAATAAGAATAAAAATTAGAATCGAGGAGTAGCTAAGTTAGGTAAAGCAAAACGTCGGCGGTTATGATACACTCGTTAAGTTCACAAATTGGCGTGACTAAAAATGCGGTCAGAAGTAATACGGCAACGTTTGAAATATGCTGAAATACTGTAACTATCATTATGTCTCGATTTTCTGAAGACGGTATCATTACTTACTCCATTGACCACTCTTTAATCGTGGAAAATAGAGATTTATTCGCCGAAACGACCCGTTACGCCTTTTTTTTCCTCTCTCGATTATACCATTTCTCGGGCTCTTTGATGCACTTTGAATGTGGAGCTGTTAATGTGTCTTTTACACCTTCTGCTATTTCCATCGTTGGTACCCTAATTTCTTTTGAATTGATGTATACTGCTACACAAAGGTTAGGGATATCGTATTCAATCGTTTTTGAAAGTATGTAATCTTCGAGAAAATCGTTGTAAAATCATTTAAAACTCAATAACAACTTGAATCGATCCAATAAAAATCAGTATGAGACATTTCGTCAATCTGGTTGCCTTTTTTCTGAAGTGTGGTTCTTTGCATATGCTTCATGAATGTTCTTATTTTGAAATGATGTCAGTTTATCAACGGCTTCGATTTGAAACGAGTTTTCTGAAAATGCCAAGACGTAAATTATCAAACGCTGAGGCTAATAGGACTATCGGAATGCTACAGGGTGGCCTAACTCCGGTTGTTGTAGCGGAAAGGCTCCAAGTCAGCCAAAGTGTGATATCTCGACTTTGGAATAGGTTCAGGGAGACTGGTTGCGTGTTGGAAAGACCAAGGCTTGGTGGGCGACGAAAAACAACACCTGCTCAGGATCGTTTCATCACCGTTTCGGCGAGAAGAAACCCTACATCTACGTTTAGAATGCTATGGAATACTCTTCAAAATGCAAATGGGGGTTCAAGTTTCCATCGAAACCATCAGACGACGTTTGAGAGAGGTGAATCTAGGTTCTAGACGTCCATTGATAGGAGTTCCATTAACACGTGACCATAAGCGTCAAAGACTGGAATGGGCAAGGCAACATATCAATTGGAACGATCAATGGCGTGTTGTCCATTTCACTGATGAATCCAGATATGGACGATTTTCAGATTCTCGAATAATAAGGGTATGGACAATCCCACGCATACCCCGTAATCGTCGCTATGTCCAAGAAGTCCATCGATTCCGAGGGGGTAGTGTTATGGTATGGGCCGGGATATGTTTCAACGGGCGCACAGATCTACACATTTGTCCTGGGAATATGACCGCCTCACACTGTAGGGAGCATGCCATTGACAATGTTGTGCCAAATTTTCACGCTGCTAATGGTGAAACTTTTCAATTTCTAGACGATAACGCTAGACCGCACTGTGCAGCCATAGTTGAGAATGTTCGCGAGGAGCTTGGTATTCCACATTTACCAATACCTCCGCACTCACCAGATTTGAATTGCATAGATAGATCATGCATGGGATACGCTCCGAAGAAGATTAGATAATCATCAACCTACCCCAGAGTCCTTAAATGAGAGCTTCTGCCCCGTTTATGGAACCAAATTCCTCAAGAAATGTTCAACAACCTCGTGTGTAGTATGCAAAGAAGATGTCAAGCTGTTATTGATGCCCGTGGAGGACAAATATTGTATTGTAGTCTTAAAATGCTTGAATTCTCTGGGAATAAAATTTCGTTATTTTACTCGATTTTTCTTGACCACCCTGTATACGCAGCAGACCTACAGGCTAAAATTACTTTGCAACTTGAAATTATATTAATATGAATTTTCATCACAAAAATCTTATTTTCCTTCATTCCATTTCTCCTATCACGAGAATTCCGTCGAAGAACATCGAAGTGAATCCTAAGTACAAAGCGCCTGAATTCGGAAACTTCTTCCATTTTAACGGAAGCACTAAGCAAGGGAAGTTTTCATCCGTGCTTTTTCACCCCTTTCCGTATTCCGTTCCCATTGGAAGAAGCTGCGCACGCGTCCTAGGTAGAAGGGGGTGAGGATGGGTCCCCTCGCGATGTCGTCCTGCCGAATGAATCAATAATGAGAGGCATGCGTTGTTGTTTTTACTATTTTTGTCGTTTGAACAAGGCTATTTCTGGATTGTACTTCATTCTTGGCGTTTGACAGCGAGGTGATAATTTGATGGGGCTGATAGTATCGTAGGTGTAATTCGAAGAATGGCATTAATGATTCGAGTATTTCATTTTGAAGTCAGCTGTTTCAATAGTGGCTGCAATAGACGAGTCCCTTCATGCTGGCCAACTGTTTGAAATTGCCTGAAAATCACTTCCCTTTTTTTCGCAATGATTCAACTCTTACCTGAAAGCTTTAATCCTAATGAGTGTATCCTGAAAATATTAGATGTCACGAAGGTCTTCATCAAAAGCTATAAATATTTGTTTTCTTAGGGTTTCATCAATGGAAAATAAATATCACCACCAAAATGTTTGAATGGAGAATTTGAATTTTTCGAATCAAATGAGGAATTCGCTTGAGTTTGTTTTTTATAATTTTCTGATGAATGAGATGTTTCTATTAACAGTGTAAAAATGATTCAAGATACTGCAGAAATATCAAATCCAAATTTCATTAATTTCCGAAGAAGGAGCACTCGTATGAAGACCTGTTGCAAGATGTAAAACTGATTATTATAGGTGTTTTCTTTGGATTCGTAGAGATCATAGGACGACCTTCAGTGAATTAATGTATTATTAACCCTGTATTGTGGAGTTTATTAAATATAGGTGCATAATTGGGTTTTCGCTTCTAATTGGATAGAAATTCTACAAGGAATTCAAAGGAAATTTGGGAAATAAATTATTGTTTTTAATGTTCTTTATTTGCATGGAAACTTACTACAGAATAACAACCCAAAAGTATTTACAACTGCCATAGACTATGATCTGGATGTGAATAAGTTCTGATGCCGCATGAGAAATTAGGATCATTGTACTGGAAAATCATTATAATGAAGTATCACTTTGAAATCATAGTATATTCTTAATATGTAAAGTGGTAAATTCATCAATTCAACATCAGAACTTGGCCAGTGTATACCACATCTCAAAATAATAAATACAGACAATATATTTACTAAAAATATTGTTCGCAAATGATTGAGAAACTCCCTTAAAAATGGCTACTTCACAAACAGTTTCAGTTTTATTAATACTAGAACTTATCTCTCTGGAGCAATTTATTTATGGATTTTTCAATCTGGATATAAATCTGAAATTAACTTGACATAATCGTCCACGTGAAGGGAACAAACACCAAGGTTCCCATCTATAGTTTGTCTATCCATGCTTTTCTCCAGTCCAATTTATGCAATATGTCAAAGGCATTAGTGATATTCGGTATTGAAGCATCTTTCTCAGGAAATTTATCAAAACGAACAGCCGTGTTTTTACTTTTCCTTGAAGAGCAATTGAGAACAGTTTTTTCCAGTACTAGTACTTTGCTTACATTGTTATATAATCATCTACTGGCCTTAAATTCAAATATATCATGAGGATTGAAACATAAAAATCTTTTCGTGCAGATACCTACTTCCCCTTTTCTGATTTCCATCTTACAGTCACAGCTCAGTACCTCGAATTACGAGGATCATATCCCTCAAGAATACCTGAAACAGCCATTGATTTAGAATAGATATTCTAATTTCTAAGTCAATGAAAACAGCTTAGGAGCAAGTAAAAATATAAACAAGTCGTTTTCTAGGTTGAAAAGTCATCGATTTCCATTAATAAAAACATAAGAAAACATAAATTTATAGCTTTTGATGAAGACCTTCGTGACATCTAATATTTTCAGGATACACTAATTGGGA
The DNA here is from genome assembly GCA_951802165.1 of Adalia decempunctata. NCBI lineage: Eukaryota > Metazoa > Arthropoda > Insecta > Coleoptera > Coccinellidae > Adalia > Adalia decempunctata. The sequence goes on from OX637705.1 coordinate 2,403,608, forward strand.
TTAAAGCTTTCAGGTAAGAGTTGAATCATAGCGAAAAAAAGGGAAGTGATTTTCAGGTATTTTTAAACAGTTGGCCAGCATGAAGGGACTCGTCTATTCGATCAATTTGTTATTATTAGAAGAGTAGGAACAATGTGAAACCTTTTCAGTACTCGTTGAAATGCAAGAAGAATATGAGGAGAACATAATTCAATAGAAGGCTGAGAAGTTCAGATAATCATCCAGCTACTCTTAATGACTTAGGAATCCAACTCGGATAAATCTGAGAAGGATTAGATCAGAATATTTTAAGATCACTCATTTTGAGTAAGTAGCCGAGCTGTAATTAACGCAAGGGGTGGAAATACCAAGTATTAAATCACTTATCAGCATTTCAGTATTTTGAAATTTGTTCATTCTCTTCTTTCACATAAGATTCGGGGAAATCCTGAATTTTTCTTTCATTGAATGTGTCTTGTTTCGTTCAAAACCTTCCCGAGAGAACATAAAAAATAAGTTATAAAGTCAATTTAGAGTTAACTTTCATTAAAATTGAGATTTTCAGAATGTGCCTTAATTTTTTGCGCAGTGTATAAGTATATTTTACCCAAAAAAAATTAAACAACTATTTCTGGGTGTTGCAGTTTCTCTGTCAGTTGGTATATTTCGAAATGAACGAGAATATGTCTCAGGCTCAGAGGTCCGACGTATTTGGAATTGAATTTTTGGCCCCAACTGCGATGTCGTGCCTGAGAGCAGTTTCGGGTCCTCAAGATCCCCGGTCCACTACCCGATAATAACCTGGTCGGTAATAACATAGGACATATCGTTATGTTTCGGCGAAACAGGTCCACACGGCCTGCAATCAGCCGCCCAGCCTCCCCGAGACGGTGTCATTAGAAAATATCACCGCGCCGCTATCGTGCATTTCGTATCATTCGGCTCGATGATGAGGAGCAGAAGAAGAAGAAGGATCCCGGATACAAATGATTGTAATTATTGGGACGGCTGTGCCTGCCTCTGGCGCCGTTCGATGTCTGTCCGTCTGTGCTGCACGGACGTCGCTCCCCGTGCGTCGTCGGTTTGTGAATGGAGGCCAAATTAGGCGGGCGCGACACGGGGGATGTTGTAGGAGAGTTGTTAATGGCCATTGTTGAGCGGATCAGCTATTGATCGAGGGATGTTCGCGACTGGGTTGTTGGGAGACGATATAGTCAGATCATACATATAATACGTATGTCACTTTTTTCTTTTCTCAATACTGTATGCTCTATCATAGTCGAGACGTTTTCGGATGGCGAGGTCTGCAATGGAATGTTGGTGAGACTCAACTTACACGTCTAAGCCCTCGCCAATCGCTTGAATAAGCTACAAACAGTATAACGATAAATTCCAGTGGAGAAGATGTCCACACATCGTCTAAAGTCTTGGTCCCCTAGGTATCTCTAGAATTAAACAATCCATGTTCTGGAAATGAGATGAATATGTCCCTCTATCTCAACTGCAATATATTTGATTAAAAGTCTTTGTTACTCTTTGCTTCATGCAACAAAATTCCCCAATGTTTAGAGCTGTTGATGATTTCAAATCTATTCCTGTAGAGAAAGCGTGCAATGGAAATACAAATGTATAAAAAAATGTGCCATGACCTCAAAGAGTTTCTTAAACTTCGCTAATTTCTTTGTATAATATGACTATTGACTATTGTTTTGTTTTTTGTTTGTATCTTTTGTTCTGTCTATTATATATACTGCTCCACAAGAGTTAAGGATATCGTATTCAATCGTAAAAGAATGTAATCTTCGAGAAAATCGCTGTAAAATCAACTCAATAACAACTTGAATCGATCCAATAAAAATCAGTATGAGACAATTCGTCAATCTGGTCGCCTTTTTTCTGAAGTTTGGTTCTTTGCATATGCTTCATGAATGTTCTTATTTTGAAATGAAGTCAGTTTATCAACGGCTTCGATTTGAAACAAGTTTTCTGAAAATGCCAAGACGTAAATTAACAAACGCTGAGGCTAATAGGGCTATCGGAATGCTACAGGGTGGCGACCAACTCAGGTTGTTGTATAGCGGAAAGGCTCCAAGTCAGCCAAAGTGTGATATCTCGACTTTGGAATAGGTTCAGGGAGACAGGTTCCGTGTTGGAAAGACCAAGGCTTGGTGGGCGACGAAAAACAACGCCTGCTCGGGATCGTTTCATCACCGTTTCGGCGAGAAGAAACCCTACATCTACGTGTAGAATACTACGGAATACTCTTCAAAAGATGGAGGTCCAAGTTTCCATCGAAACCATCAGACGACGTTTGAGAGAGGTGAATCTAGGTTCTAGACGTCCATTAAGAGGAGTTCCATTAACACGTGACCAAAGCGTCAAAGACTGGAATGGGCAAGGCAACATATCAATTGCGATCAATGGCGTAGTGTCCTTTTCACTGATGAATCCAGATATGGACGATTTTCAGATTCTCGAAGAATAAGAGTATGGACAATTCCACGCATACCCCGTAATCGTCGCTATGTCCAAGAAGTCCATCCATTTCCAGGGGGTTAGTGTTATGGTATGGGCTGTTATATGTTTCAACGGGCGCACAGATCTACACATTTGTCCTGGGAATATGACCGCCTTACACTAGAGGAAGCATGTCATTGACAATGTTGGGCCAAATTTTCACGCTGCTATGGGTGAAACTTTCCAATTTCTAGACGATAAAGCTAGACCGCACCGTGCAGCCATATAGTTGAGAATGCGCGCGAGGAGCTTGGCATTCCACATTTGCCAATACCTCCGCACTCACCAGATTTGAATTGCATAGAACATGCATGGGATATGCTCCAAAGAAGATTAGATAATCATCAACCTACCCCAGAATCCTTAAATGATCTGAGAGAGCTTCTGCCCCGTTTATTTAACCAAATTCCTCAAGAAATGTTCAACCTCGTGTGTAGTATGCAGAGAAGATGTCAAGCTGTTATTGATGCCCGTGGAGGCCATACATTGTATTGATAGTCTTAAAATGCTTGAATTCTCTGGGAATAAAATTTCGTTATTTTACTCGATTTTTCTTAACCACCCTGTATACGCCGCAGACCTACAGGCTAAAATTAATTTGCAACTTGAAATCATATTAATATGAATTTACATCACAAAGATCTTATTTTATCTATATTTTTTTGGCAATTTAAGTCAATATCCCTAACTCATGTGGAGAAGTTTACTTTGTTCCACACTCGACCCAACCTTGTAGAATCAGCATTCGTACCGCGCTTTTTTACAGAGTGTACCAAAAAATTGCAACTTTACCTTTTCCACAATCTGATCAATTCAAAAACCTCCAAACCACATCGATACAACCGAAACGCCATACACAAAGAATTACAGAAACCTCTCCGACAAACGAAGAGGTATCTACCACAACTGTTCCACTCCACATTCGGCGTATTTCCTCAAACCAGCCATTGTTTTACGACTTTTGCGGTGGCGGTTCAAAAGTGAGGCATAGAAAGTTATGAGGGCAGATTATGTGAAGTACAATAGAGAGAAACATGAAAGAATGCGACATGTAAGGACACTCAAGATCTGGATTGAAGGTACACCAACTGTTACACTTTCCTATACGAATTACCGAGTTGACCAAAATATACTTGAGGGGTTGGAGTGGCTTGGGGAGTGTGGTAGATGGAGGGTGTGGAGCACCCTGTAGTTCGTTCGAGGATCCCTTGAAATTTCGATCGGTGCAAGTGGGTTATGTGTTTCGTCGTGTTTACTGCGTATTGAATTTGTGGAAGTTATAGGTTTGAAATTTTGGAGCACTTCTAGAACCAAGTGTTATTTATCTGCAACTTTTAGAAGTTCCATCTAGATTTGACTCGAAACTTGCAGAAAACGCATGATTCCTCGATTCGTTTCTCAATGTTCCTTCAAGTATTTTCCACAGTAGCATTCAAGATAAGGACTGAACGAGAATAAATTCGCTATCACAAAAACGCCTACCTATATCTCTTGAACCAATTGAGAGAAAATCAAAATTTGATCATTTTTAGCTTTGTTATGAACGTCAGAAACATGTGGAACATTTACTTCATAGATATTCCAATTCTCTGTCGCAAAATGTCAAGCGATTCACACGAGAATTTACAGTGAAACTTTTTCAAAATAATCAGAAATGGAGCTTCAAACGAATCGCAAAAGAGGCTCGCATTCGTCCGGAAACGGTATCAAGAGTTGTTAAGCGTTTCAACGAAGATCTTACAATTAACAGCAAGGAAGGAACCGGGAGGAATAAGGGGTTTCATAGCCTAAAAAAAAGTGAAGAAAGCCATCAGCCTTTTTCAGAAGAATCCTTACCTTTCAGGAAGGAAAGTGGCCCAAATATTGGGTTGTTCGCAGTCAACCGTTCAGAAAATCAAGTCGAGTTGTGGGCTTAGAACATACAAAGTGCAGAAAGTGCCAGACAGGAACGCTGGGAAGAATCAAGAAGCGAAATCAAGAGCAAAGAAATAAAAAAAAAATTCTTGAAAAATTTTTCCTGTTGCTTGATGGACGACGAAACCTATGTCTTGGCTGATTTCTCGCAACTTCCTGGTCAGGAATTTTATACTGCAGATTCTCGAGGAAATGTTGACGAACAATTTCGCGTGAAGAAACAAGCAAAGATTCCTAAAAAATTCCTGGTTTGGCAAGCAATTTGCACTTGGGGGAAAAGGAGCAAATTTTTCGTAGGCCAAGGCTCTATTGACTCGAAGATGTACATCGAGGAATGCTTGAAGAAGAGACTTTTACCATTTTTACTTGAGCACGATGTGTCAACAATCTTTTGGCCCGATTTAGCTTCATGCCACTACAGCAAGGCCACCAAGGAATGGTACGAAGCTAATGAGGTGGTTTTTGTCCCCAAAGAGGCCAATCCACCAAATTGCCCAGAACTCAGGCCAATCGAAAGATATTGGGCCCTGGTGAAAAGAGAATTGAAGAAGACTAAGAAATCAACGAAAACATTAGCGGAATTCAAGCAAAAGTGAAAGACAGCATCCCAGAAAGTGACTGAGAACACTATAAGAAGCATGATGGGAAGAATTCCAGGAAAAATTCATGAATTTTGTGAAAAATAGTTTTGGTTTTTTTTATTGTAAAAACAGTTTTCATTAGAATTAGAAGATGATTCGAAAATGAGTTTGATTTTCGAAATCGGTTCAGTGGTTCAAAAGATATATGCGTTCGTTCAGTCCTTATTACATTTACTATGATGCAAGGTAGGAAAAAAGGACTTGGATCTTGGATATCGAGGACATAGGGCAGCCACTTTGCGAATTGTTTGCATGAAAAGGGTGTGGTCATTTTGCTGATGTTATTTTCTATTAACGGCATACCTTCCTCTTCAAAATGAAATAAATATCCGATCATTTATCTAAAAAAAATGGCATTTTTCTCTGAATGTCAAAATAATACCTCTTATTGGGAAACACTTTATATGATTCAAAAACCCCAAAAGGAAGTGGCCTGGGATCAAATGCTCACTTTGAATGTTTTAGATTCTTGAAAATTATGTGTAACATATCTGAATTTCCTACCCTGCAAGAAAATAAAATGCACCGTTGCCAGACTCCATGGATTCCAACTTTGCAACGTCTATTGTCGAAACGTGGAACTACGTTGAATGAACTTATTTGATATTATTTTATAATTCTATGAATGATGAATATTAGTACGATTTCAATCAATACTTTAGGCAATTCGCATCTTTATAAATAGGAGATTTTAATCATATCGAAGATCCACCATGAAGTAAACTTGTTCTTATGTGACCATCGAAGAAATACGATTCTGTGGCAGAAAAACTAACCTCCAAAAACGACAACGAATGGAAGGGGCTCTTTTACTTCACTTTTTCACTTGGGTGCTGTGTGTTCTCACTTTCATGCTGGTTCACAATAGTGTTCCTTTGAAATGGAGTTCCTCTTCTAGGAATCCGCCATTTTAGTATATTTTAAAGACGCTTCTTTGTTATCTGGTATGTACACTATCTCCATTTGAATAACTGTTTCATTTCACAGGATTTAATCTCATGTAAGCTTGTTCTATTTTATTATTGCATTTCTATTGAATATTGTGAAACTCTGTTCTACTACCAACCCATTTGGAATATTCTTATACTGTTCGTAAGGATTACTGCACATTTAACTATTCACTCGACATTATGGTTTAGGCATTTGGAGTTGTTGCTTTTAGGATAATATTTTACGTACAAATATCACTGGTTTGGAGGCCTAGGGTAAACTGTTTAAATCGCCTGTGCTAAGGAAAACATCCCCCACAACAGTGGCCAGTGAAAATTCCTCTGGGAGTTCTATAACGAACGTCCCCAGAAACCAAGCCTCGCCTTCAGGCCCTTGGCGTACCCGATAAGCAAGGAAAGCTTTGAAGGTGCCATCGTTCATCAGTTAACAGGAAATATAAAGAGTTTATCGTCACTTCCAAACCAACGCGACTGCTATGATCTCACACATAACACTTAGAAGGAAGGATTCTCACACTAGGAACTACAAGGATACTGCTTATAAATTTCATTAATAATCAGGTGACACACTCTATATGCCTATAACTTTTGGATATATTGGATTCTGCTTTTTATCACAATTGTGCCAGTAATAACCTTACCGGAATATAGGAAGCCCCATATTGTACATGTCACGAGTGCTCGTCTTATTAATAATTGTTCTATGGATTGTAAACATATCATCTGTAATGCTAGAAGGTTTTTTGCTTTGAGTTTCAATTGATTCTCGTTCGTTTTTCCTTCATATAGCTATGGTTCTTCGAACTATGGTGCTGGACGATTAAAGGCTCTTGTTCCACCTTTATGTCCAATCTAGTGTTTTATTTATCAATTTTACCTCATTATTTCCCATCCTATATTTCACTAATCTGAGTTATTACGAATCTGAATTACTACGACATAACATAGAGTTCTACCAATCTAGACGATCACATCACAAGCCAAAAATATGAGTATAAAACCCCCTTTAACGTAATTCTACCCTCAGCTCTTCAGAGCAGGGTTGCCCCTTTTCTCTTTTTCATAATGTTCCTAGGATTTACAAACTTGTCTTAAAAATTTGTCACCTTTACCTAGTGTGAATATGATCCTATCCAATTGGACCGCACAATTCCCATAATTATTCAGTTAAATACCGTATAATGTAATAGAGTGTTACTTTGTCAACATAACGAAGTCATTTATAGTAGAATCAGATTTAAGTGTTTTGAGCCAATGAGGCTTTTTATCACCTCCATTGATGATCATTTAACGATCATATTCTGATTCAAAGCATGAGGAAACCTTCCACATCCCAAACGAAAACTTCTAACATTTTACAATGGCGACACGATTAATATTGAATACAATAAATATTTCTTAGAAAAGACGGAGAACTCATTGCTGACGTCGATCACTGATGTAAGGTAAAACTGAATAAAATTTTTTCCACCAGCATTACAAGAACGAATGATTCAAAGTTCACGTCATGAATTTTCCAGGTATATTATTACCTAGACAAGGTTTCGATTCCTTAGAAAATACTCCATAGTGTTAGCTTTTTTCTGAACATGAAAATTCAATAAAATGAGGTTTGCATTTTTTCACCCATCGCCAATGAAACGCAAAAACCATGTTTCGTGTTGAAGGTGTTTCAAAATACGTTTTTGTCACTTCGTTCGTAGAAATTGAAAGCTATGTATTACAGAGTTCGTTGTACAATCACCAACCTCTGTCTTTTATTTGAGCCAGCATTTAAAATTGCACCTACCGAATTGAAAGAACATTTTGGGCCTCAAATGATGCTTCTGATGATCCATTCTGAGTTGTCGAAAGAACACACTAAGGAAGTCTAACCAGTACAAAATACAAATATAATTTTTTCTGAACTTGGGAAAGCTCTATATCTGGCATCTATGAGGGTTTTACCGAAACTTGGATATCGGTATTAATATAAGATTGCTTATTAAATGACTTAATTCCTACATACAAATCTGCTATAATCTTGTATACTTTGTCTCAGAGCTTTTATTTTCTACTATTGTTTTTGCTTGAATGATTTTTTTGATCCTCCAATATCGTGAAATCATTTTGAAGCATTTTCCTTGCCTCCATAGAATTTTAGTTTCGATAGAGAATTCCAATAATTTCGCCACTGTCAAATATACTGCTCCACAAGAGTTAGGGACATCGTATTCAATCGTTTTCAAAAGTATGTAATCTTCGAGAAAATCGCTGTAAAATCATTTAAAACTCAATAACAACTTGAAACGATCCAATAAAAATCAGTATGAGAAATTTCGTCAATTTTTTCACCTTTTTTATGAAGTTTGGTTCTTTGCATATGCTTCATGAACGTTCTTATTTTGAAATGAAGTCAGTTTATCAACGGCTTCGATGTGAAACGAGTTTTCTGAAAATGCCAAGACGTAAATTAACAAACGCTGAGGCTAATAGGGCTATCGGAATGCTACAGGGTGGCCAGACTCAGGTTGTTGTAGCAGAAAGGCTCCAAGTGTGATATCTCGACTTTGGAATAGGTTCAGAGAGACAGGTTCGGTGTTGGAAGGACCAAGGCTTGGTGAGCGACGAAAAACAACACCTGCTCAGGATCGTTTCATTCACCGTTTCGGCGAGAAGAAACCCTACATCTACGTGTAGAATGCTACGGAATACTCTTCAAAATGCAGATGGGGTCCAAGTTTCCATCGAAACCATCAGACAACGTTTGAGGGAGGTGAATCTAGGTTCTAGACGTCCATTAAGAGGTGACCATAAGCGTCAAAGACTGGAATGGACAAGGCAACATATCAATTGGAACGATCAATGGCGTGGTGTCCTTTTCACTGATGAATTCAGATATGGACGATTTTCAGATTCTCGAAGAATAAGGGTACGGACAATCCCACGCATACCCCGTAATCGTCGCTATGTACAAAAAGTCCATCCATTCCGAGGGGGTAGTGTTATGGTATGGGCCGGGATATGTTTCAACGGGCGCACAGATCTACACATTTGTCCTGGGAATATGACCGCCTTACACTATAGGGAGCATGTCATTGACAAAGTTGTGCCAAGTTTTCACGCTGCTTTTGGTGAAACTTTTCAATTTCTAGACGACAACGCTAGACAGCACCGTGCATCCATAGTTGAGAATGCGCGCGAGGAGCTTGGTATTCCACATTTACCAATACCTCCGCACTCACCAGATTTGAATTCCATAGAACATGCTCCAAAGAAGATTAGATAATCAACCTACCCCAGAATCCTTAAATGATCTGAGAGAGCTTCTGCCCCGTTTATAGAACCAAATACCTCAAGAAATGTTCAACAACCTCGTGTGTAGTATGCAAAGAAGATGACAAGCTGTTATTGATGCCCGTGGAGGCCATATATTGTATTGATAGTCTAAAAATGCTTAAATTCTCTGGGAATAAAATTTCGATATTTTACTCGATTTTTCTTAACCACCCTGTATACGCTGCAGACCTACAGGCTAAAATTAATTTGCAACTTGAAATCATATTAATATGAATTTTCATCACAAAAATCTTTATTTTAACTATATTTTTTTGCAATTTAAGTCAATATCCCTAACTCATGTGGAGCAGTTTAATTGGAGTATGAAATGAGACATTCCACTTTTAAATCCTAGTCGGGCAACTCTTCATTCCTGGACAACCCTCGTACATCCCCTTGGAAAATTCATACCAGCTTGATGTGGGCTAGGCGCACAAAGGACCTCATAAAAACCTCCATTTATCCTTCGGAAACATCGACACGAAAGATTCCACATCCTGAAGAAAACCTGCCAAGAATAAATGTATTAAAGTACATGGATGCTCCACCCATCCATGGTGGCACACACCAATGGGACGTCGGGCAAAGGAGCGGGTTTCAGTCTGCCTTATTATAGGTTAGAATGGGTCTATGAATATGTATGATACAGAAAGGATCACGCTATACAATATGCCATGCATTATACATTCAAGATCTGCCGCTTTGTGTTTTGGTGTTGAAGGTTCTATACGACCTCGTCTAGCGCCCCATGAATTATTTAAGGGGAATATACCAATTCCTGTTAGTTTTGGAAGGAAAAGGCTGATATACAGCGGTGTTCATAAGTAATTGTACTGCTGTGTAGAGCTTTTAATTTTTTGTGAAGAGTGGACAGAATATATGGAAAAGCAACATTGAAAAACGTTGTCGCCAACTGAAAACGAAACAACATAAAATTTTGGCAGCTGTCAAATTAAAAGTGACAGCAAGTGTAGGAAAAATTGCCCATGATCTCGGTTTCATTAAAAGATTCATTTCAGGTTGAATTTTACGTATTTCACGGGAGAACATATGGCTCCACTATTTCTTGAAGGAAAAGCAGAGCAGTCAGGTTACCTCGAATGAAGACTAAAGGTGACCTACTTGCATACCATAACGCCTACTGTCCTGTGTACATGACACTTTGAAATTTCCGATTTTACCAAACATGTCATGTGACAGGTCAAAATCCAAACGGTGATAGTAAGGGCTTTGAAATATTCTTTATCGAATGGAGCGACCTCGAAAACCTACATTTTGATACCAAAATCATCCATGTAGCCCCCATAGATAATGAAATTTCTCACTTTTTATTTTTCGATTTTTCACGAGCTCACACCACTCAAGGTAAGGGTGCTGTAGGTCCAAAAAATTGCCATTATGGAAGATTCGAATAAGAAACTTCCAGATTCAATAATAACTTTAGATCCTCCCCAAATATATTTTTTATTGACAAATATGGTGTTTTTAGGGGGTCATACCCCTTTGTCATTTTTCACCCAAAATTTGAGATTTTTCAAATCGCTCATATTCTGCACAGAGATACTTGGGGCTATACTGATCAACATGATATAAATAACTATTGGCGGCGATGAGAGGGACGGAAGTTATGACAGTTTGAAATTTCCGATTTTCTAAAAATGCCATTTGACAGGTGAAAATCTAAACGGTGATAGTTAGGGCTTTGAAATATTCTTTATCGAATGGAGCGACCTCGAAAACCTACATTTTGATACCAAAATCATCCATGTAGCCCCCAGAGGTAATGAAATATTCCACTTTTTATTTTTCGTTTTTTCATTTTCGAGTTCTGTTCACGAGCTCACACCACTCAAGGAAAGGGTGCTGTAGGTCCAAAAAAATTGCCATTATTGAAGATTCGAAAAGGAAGTATAACTTCCAGATTCAATAATAACGTTAGATCCTCCCTAAATATATTTTTTATTGACAAATATGGTGTTTTTAGGGGGTCATATCTCTTTGTCATTTTTCACTAAAAATTTGAGATTTTTCAAATCGCTCATATCCTGCACAGAGATACTTGGGGCTATACTGATCAACATAATATAAATAATTATTGGCGGCGATGAGAGGGACGGAAGTTATGACAGTTTGAAATTTCCGATTTTTCTAAAAATGCCATTTGACAGGTCAAAATCTAAACGGTGATAGTTAGGGCTTTGAAATATTCTTTATCGAATGGAGCGACCTCGAGAACCTACATTTTGATACCAAAATCATCCATGTAGCCCCCATAGGTAATGAAATATTCCACTTTTTATTTTTCGTTTTTTCATTTTCGAGTTCTGTTCACAAGCTCACACCACTCAAGGTAAGGGTGCTGTCGGTCCGCAAAATTGCCATTATTGAACATTCGAATAGGAAGTTTAACTTCCAGATTCAATAATAACGTTAGATCCTCCCTAAATATATTTTTTATTGACAAATATGGTGTTTTTGGGGGGTCATACCCCTTTGTCATTTTTCACCAGAAATTTGAGATTTTTCAAATCGCTCATATTCTACACAGATTTACTTGGGGCTATACTGATCAACATAATTTAAATAATTATTGGCGGCGAGGATAGGAACGGAAGTTATGACAGTTTGAAATTACCGATTTTTCTGAAAATGCAATTTGACAGGTCAAAATCTGAACCGTGATAGTAAGGGCTTTGAAATTTTCTTTATCGAATGGAGCGACCTCGAAAACCTACAGTTTGATACTAAAATCATCCATGTATCCCCCATTGGTAATGAAATATTCCACTTTTATTTTTCGATTTTTCATTTTTGAGTTCTGTTCACGAGCTCACACCACTCAAGGTAGGGGTGCTGTCGGTCCGCAAAATTGCTGTTTTTGAAGATTCGAATAGGAAGTATAACTTCCAAATTCAATAATAACGTTAGATCCTCCCTAAATATATTTTTTTTTGATAAATATGGTGTTTTTAGGGGGTCATACCCCTTTGTCATTTTTCACTAAAAATTTGAGATTTTTCAAATCGCTCATATTCTGCACAGAGATACTTGGGGCTATGCTGATCCACATAAGATAAATAATTATTGGCGGCGAAGAGAGGGACGGAAGTTATGACAGTTTGAAATTTCCGATTTTTCTAAAAATGCCAATTGACAGTTCAAAATCTAAACGGTGACAGTTAGGGCTTTGAAATGCCTTTTATTGAATGGAGCGACCTCAAAAACCTACATTTTGATACCGAAATCACCCATGTAGCCCCCATAGGTAATGAAATATTCCAATTTTTATTTTTCGATTTTTCATTTTCGAGTTTTGTTCACGAGCTCACACCACTCAAGGCGTTCACGTGCTCTAGGCATTTTAACAACAACTTAACATCGACTTTGGATCTCCTCGAACAGCTAGTTTGATGTGAAATTTAAAAAATTTGCAAAAAACGACTACAATATTTAAGTAACATAAATGTTTACATGAAAAATCCTTCACCAAATTTAATCATTTACTTCTTGTTATACAAAAAACATTGAAATTCAAATAGCTCCTTCTGGGTATTGCAGTTTCTTTGTCAGTTAGTATATTAGGGTTCTTTTCATGACCATTTGTGAAGATCTTGCCCTACAATTTTTTCCCTTTTCATCAAATATTCTACAGAAAGAACCATTACGCTCCACAGGGGTGTGTCATACAATTTTATTGATATCTCCCCAGACACGTCTCCCCAGCCTAATGATACACCCCGTATACCTACGATTTTTCTTCTGGAATCGGGCAGCCTATATTTGTATTGAAGCCCTCCCAGAAAAATGACGATATCAGTGGCAAATTATCCCCGTAATTGAGGCCCATTATCCGCGATGCTTCTGGTATTCCACTGCATTCTCCTTATTATTATTTTCAGTTAAACGTTTTTCTATGAAAAGGCCACAAGTAATAGTTGAGGTAATATCCGATATTTGCTGCGCCATAAAATAATAATCCGGGGCCTAATGAAGCCACCACTGGACGATTTAAACTTTCATTATTATAACTGAGGGTTTTTACCCATCGTATGTAGTGTTTCACACACATGGGCGTAGAAGATGGGTGTACGGAGTAGGGAAATTAAGTCATAAGATGTCGGGTGTATGGTTTTGAGCATCATTTGGTTGTAGTGCATATTACTGTTATTAAACGTGGAAAGCGTCTATTTTTTGAGGAAACCACTCATTTAGGTTTGCATATTGGGTCAGCTCACGCAATACATATTCAAGATTGTTTCGATACAAAATAGTTATCTATGATATGGGTGTTAAAAGTGACGTTTTATTTTGTGAGTGTAAAAGTTTGTGAAATGGGCGGAGCGAATTGAACAATTTCACGAACAAAATAAAATCACATTTAACACAAATACCATAGAATGTTTTTTGTACAACTGCCCTATTTTGATAATGAAATGGGCGAATTTGCAATGACAATAAACTTCAAAATGCATTTTAATAATCAAATAATCAAAAGGTTGTTGTGAATGGCAATCGTTGCCAACGTTATGATTACTAACAATGAGAAAAGACGCTGTCATTTGAATTTCGTTCCTGTCCAATATTCATCTTGGGTTTTTAACTGCTTGATATTATTTTTTTTTTTTGTGAGTCCATGTTTGAGGTCACTCACGTTATCCCTTGATGTTTTTGTATCTCGTTAGGTCATGTAGAACAGATTCCCCATGCAAGAATATGATTAATTTGTAATTTTATGTGTGTTTCAGCTGGCCTGATGATGGCATGTATGCCGAAATCGATCGCCAAGAGATTTTTATAAAACTAAATTAGTGTGTTTTCTTTACCTCTTCAAATGCTTGATATTATGTTTGTCGAGAGTCCAATTATTAATAAAAGTGATGATTTGGTTGTTCCTGAGGATATTGAAGAGTCTGCAAGAAGAGCAAATCAGGAACTCCTACCTAAAAAATAGCTTGTGTTTACCTGTTAACTGAACTTTATAAGCCTTAGACCGAAATCTTTATGCAAAATACGGTGTAATGACGTTTGTGGAATGCCTAATTCCAAAGAAAGACAGGGAATGGACCAACCTGTGTTTCTTCAACACTTTCGGCTACAACAGCAATATTCTCGGCTGTTCTTGAGCGACGTGCACAGATTTTATTCTTCACATCACTGACTTGTCCAAACAGCTCAAATTTTCCCACCAATTTCTGTATTGCGGTTCGACAAGTTGCTTCACGACGACCCACAAATGTTGGAGTTTCACCAACCGTCTTCGCCAAATTTTAACCATTTTCATAGTGAATTTCAATGATTTCAATGCGATTTTTATTAATGGCGTAGTTCCTGCTTGTTGAATGTCAAAAAAAGTCAGCTTCAAGAGTGACATATTCAAAATAACACATCTCATTGAAAAACCCATTAGACCTATACTCTATTCACTTTTATTAAATCACATAGGAGGTCATGATTTCGTTGTCAGGAGTTGGTGCACCTGATGAAAAGCACAGAACATATGATGAAAAGTCAGTGCGCGCACAGAAAATATCGTTAATGACAAAACGACGTTGCCAGTTTCTTTGTTTACATCAAAGTAAAAGTATCAAAGATATTCAACATTTTGTTAGGTTTACAAATTGTTCGCAGATTTTTGGTATTTAATCGATATTTGCAGGTGAGTTTTTCGTCGAATATTCTAGTTTAACGTATGTTTATTGTTTTTAGCACCAGTTTGGAGCGTGAGGAGTGAGGACGATTTTCAAGACCAGGACGAATGTTTACATTTCGAGGTTGAAGGGGTACACGAGAATTTCGTTGAAAAAGCTGTTATTAGGACAGATATCGCAGTGGATGGATCGGATGGAGCCTCGAGAGGTCGATTAGGATGATACTTTTCAGGTTTTCCAAGAAATTTGGCGATATCTGAGCAGATTTGCAAAAGTTAGGTACCTCACTAATGAGGTGGAACTTAGACCTAATTCTCCTATAAGAAACGCTTTTCAAAGGTCGAGATGGTGGAAAATGTATTCTTTAGATGTTGTTTGAACAAACGCAGCCGAGTTTTATATTCCAACATTGATTTTAAGAAAGTTATCAACAAAATAAAATTGACATTGTTCTTGATTCTTGTAAATACCCATCAATTCTTTTTATATCTTTGGGTTGATTTTTTTTAATGAATTCTTGATTAGAATCAACAATTGATGTCGTCAAGTCTTGAACTTTCAGTTCAAGAGGATAATAAACAAAATCTTCACAAGCATGCATATGAAAATTATGTGAAAGCAATGCAATTTTCTTCCATGGCGAAAAATAATATATTTCAACAGTGATCTCTTGTTCTTTTCATGCAAATAACTAGAAAAGGAATCCTTTCTATCAATTCATATAAACGTTAATTATTTTCGTCCATCACATCTTTTCCAATTCATTCATTTTCCGAATAAATTCACATTCTGAAAAATACGCCAAGAATGTAGAAAGGGCAACATAGTGTTGACTTGGAACATAAAAATATTTTGAAGAACGTCATAACTTCGATACAGAGTGGAATGTGTCAAATTTCCAAGGCCAGAGTTGTGATTTTATAATTGTGAATGGAGTATACTTGCTTGCCTTTAAATCATTTCAAAAAGTTCGTATAACAAGAAATGTTGATGAATTATTATAGTAATAGACGAAATAAGTAGAAATAGTAGATCTATCTATACAGGCGCAAAATTCCTTCAATACTTTTTGGTAGGGAGCCGCCTCTGCTTCTTTTATTCTGAATAAAAATCCAAACGCTGCTCCATCAACGCAAAAATATACAGCATGTCAAAGTTATCTAATGGACGCATAAAATCGAAACTCTAATCTTCCATCATTGACAACTCCATTTACTCATTTATGGCAACCATCAGCGCTGATGTTAATATTATAATATTATTAATAAACAAAATCACTTTTCCACACTATTCCCATCAGGATTCGTCGATCGAGGCAGCTGTGACGATGACATGATTGTCAGAATTTCCGGTAATAAGCAAGAATAACGTGTATACCGGCGTCTTGAGTTGGACCAAGTTGGTTTTTTCGATTACAAATTGAATTTTTATTATCGTTATTATTTTCAAGACGGGTCAATTAAGCGTCATGGCTGTCTATCTCGCGGTTTGAATAATGAATGAAGGATGTGTCTGATGTACGCCGATAGAGAGGAGCTTGGATCATTTTTCTCGGAACTCGTCGTTTCACTGGTGTCGACAAGAATTTCACAAAGAATTCTTACTCTATATTCATACGTAACTCATTGAATGTCTGTTTAAATTCGCTTGCATAGTTTTGAAAATGACAGCAAAATATAGTTCCTGTCGACGAATCTTCCAAGTCAAAATATAGGATGGAGAACAAAATATGGTGATAGAACTTTAGATTGAAATACAGAAATGAAACACATTTTTAAAGTATGTAATCTTCGAGAAAATCGCTGTAAAATCATTCAAAACTCAATAACAACTTGAATCGATCCAATAAAAATCAGTATGAGACATTTCGTCAATATGGTCGCCTTTTTTCTGAAGTTTGGTTCTTTGCATATGCTTCATGAATGTTCTTATTTTGAAATGAAGTCAGTTTATCAACGGCTTCGATTTGAAACGAGTTTTCTGAAAATGCCAAGACGTAAATTAACAAACGCTGAGGCTAATAGGGCTATCGGAAGGCTACAGGGTGGCCTAACTCAGATTGTTGTAGCGGAAAGGCTCCAAGTCAGCCAAAGTGTAATATCTCGATAGGAATAGGTTCAGGGAGACAGGTTCCGTGTTGGAAAGACCAAGGCTTTGTGGGCGACGAAAAACAACACCTGCTCAGGATCGTTTCATCACCGTTTCGGCGAGAAGAAACCCTACATCTACGTGTAGAATGCTACGGAATACTCTTCAAAATGCAGATGGGGTCCAAGTTTCCATCGAAACCATTAGACGACGTTTGAGAGAGGTGAATCTAGGTTCTAGACGTCCATCAAGAGGAGTTCCATCAACACGTGACCATAAGCGTCAAAGACTGGAATGGGCAAGGCAACATATCAATTGGAACGATCAATGGCTTGGTGTCCTTTTCACTGATGAATCCAGATATGGACGATTTTCAGATTCTCGAAGAATAAGGGTATGGACAATCCCACGCATAACCCGTAATCGTCGCTATGTCCAAGAAGTCCATCCATTCCGAGGGGGTAGTGTTATGGTATGGGACGGGATATGTTTCAACGGGTGCACAGATCTACACATTTATCCTGGGAATATGACCGCCTTACACTGTAGGGAGCATGTCATTGACAATGTTGTGCCAAATTTTCACGCTGCTATTGGTGAAACTTTTCAATTTCTAGACGATAACGCTAGACCGCACCGTGCAGCCATAGTTGAGAATGCGCGCGAGGGGCTTGGTATTACACATTTACCAATACCTCCGCACTCACCAGATTTGAATTGCATCATAGACCATGCATGGGATATGCTCCAAAGAAGATAAGATAATCATCAACCTACCCCAGAATCCCTAAATGATCTGAGAGAGCTTCTGCCCCGTTTATGGAAGCAAATTCCTCAAGAAATGTTCAACAACCTCGTGTGAAGTATGCAAAGAAGATGTCAAGCTGTTATTGATGCTCGTGGAGGCCATACATTGTATTGATAGTCTCAAAATGCTTGAATTTCTGGGAATAAAATTTCGTTATTTTACTCGATTTTTCTTAACCACCCTGTATACGCTGCAGACCTACAGGCTAAAATTAATTTGCATCTTGAAATCATATTAGTATGAATTTTCATCACAAAAATTTTATTATAACTATATTTTTTGCAATTTAAGTCAATATCCCTAACTCATGTGGAGCAGTATAATTTCCGGCATATGTCCACCACGACTACCTCTAAGGAACCTCATTCGACCAGACCAATTATGGACCACTTCTTCACTTTACTTTCGAATAAGAATACTACATATATGAAGGTCTGTGCATGATATCTCAAACATAGAGTCATTAGGCCTGTATTCCGCGCCAAATATTGAGGTATTCGTGTCAAAAAGTCGTTAGCTGACGGCGTCAAGAACCCCTATCCGCATTGCTAGACGAATCAGAGAAACGACTTCGGCATTCTGGAAACGGGGAACTGCGGAAACAGTAAAATTCGAAAACTTCGCAACGGCTCCTGTGATGTTTTATTTCCCTGTAATAAACGAGACTAATACTTAATACTGCTTGGTGGGAGGGGTTTACCGCGATTATATGGAGATTTAGCATTCAATCCGAGCGTAAATACAGTTTTCTTTCGTTTTCTTCTATTCGATCCAAGAAAATCCGTCGTCAACTTCTCTGGTACTTTAACAACCAGGAATTTTGTATTCCTGTATTCCAAAGTATGTATTAATCATATCTTGTTTATTCTTATAAATTATGTGATACACTAACAAGCTCCTGACCGCTAGAATCTATCGAGTGTTTTTTTAGAGTGATAGAATTTCCGATAGGGATAACTGTGATTAGACAGAAGGTAGAAGCCATTTCGTTTTGACATTTCTGTTCAGTAAGCATTGACAAATTATCATGGAAAGACTCACTCCGCAACAAAGTTTACAAATTGTTGAAATTCATTTTCGAAATCAGTGTTCTATTCGCCAAACTTATAGAGCACTTCGTGAAATTTATGGTTAACATAATCGTCCATCAGAGCAGCTTATTCGTCGAAATATCGATATATTTCGCACAACATCTCTACTCCATGCTGAAACAACAAAAAGACAAAGAACTGTACGTACAGAAGAAAATATCGCCTCTGTATGTGATACTGTAATGAATATCCAGATTTGTCTATTCGTCGACGTTCACAACAAGTAGGGCTCTGTGCATCCACCACATAGAAAATTTTGCGTAAAGATCTTGGTCTACACCCATACAAGATCCAACTGGTTCAAGAACTAGAGCCGCTTAACGATAATATGCGTCGTTTGTTTGCTGATTGGGCCTTAGAACCGCTTGAAGTTGATCCACTTTTTCATCGAAAATTTTTATTTGAATGGGTTTTGTTTCAATATAAAGTTCTGTCACTCTGAAAAACACCCGATACTATTCGACGTTGTTACGTTCCTTGGAAACAGAATACTATTCCTCCATATTCTCTTAGTCGCAAGTACAGGATGACAAGAAAAACCTCGGACAAACTCTTTTTCATTTAACTTTATTAAACAGAAGAAATTGAACAAAACAACAACAAATAATAATAGCTTGAACATTTGTTAATAATAAATTTAAGCCGTTTCGAAGTGGCTTCCTTTGGCGGCGATACACAGCTTCAGACGCTTCTTGAAATTTTCGGCAATGGGCCGCAGCTCCTCGGGCGTTAATCGGTTCCATTCCCGGCGCAGAGATTGCTTCAGCGACTCCAAATTTTTGTGTTGTTTTGTAGCACAAGCCCTGTGCTCCAAAATCGACCACACGCTTTAGTCCATTGGGTTGAGAAACGGTGAGTAGGACGGCCATACTGCAGATGAGATGAAACAAGGAAAATGGGTCTTACACCATTCTTGCGTCATTTTCGCTCTGTGAGCCGGAGCGGAGTCCTGTTGAAAGGTCCAATGCGTGCTGCTTGGTCCACGGTAGTACTACGGCCTCGAGAATGTCGCAGCGGTGGACTTCTTGATTGATTTTGACCCCTGGATCCACGAAAACTAAGGGAGTTTTACCACTGCCGCAAATTCCGCCTCAGACCATGACGGATTGCGGATTTCGACGGTGTTCGACGATGGCCGATGTGCCGGGAGCCTCTACGGACCAGACTCTGTCGTTTTGGTGGTTGTGGGATTGTTCTACGGTGAAAAGCTTCTCGTCTGTGAAGAGAATTCGCTCCCATTGCTGACCGGCGGCGAGACGAAGGAGTCGGCGGCACCTTTGGAGTCGTACGCGCTTGTTTTCTTCCGTGAGGAGTTGAAGTTTTTGGAGCTTGTATGGCTTGAGGTTGAGCTCCTTTTTGGCAATTTGACTGACTGATTCACGGTTGATACCGGTCTCACAGGCTATTTTCCTCATGGAAACCCTCGGATTTCGATTGACTCGCTTCTTGACGATGTTGCGATTGCTAGGTGCATTGACAGTGCGTTTTCTACCACTTCTTGGACGACGACTATCATGGCTAAGCTCCATGAAACGACGAATTGCATCGGACACGGTTTGTCGAGGCACATTGAGCAAACGAACAATTTCGCATTATTATTCACATATTAGTCCTGGAAAGTGTAGAGAAACCAAGAGAATAGAAATTATTTGGCTGCGCTGAAATACTTTTGTTTCAGACTACAGCAAAATTTGTCCGAAGTTTTTCTTGTCACCCTGTACATCTCTTGGTTCATCTTTCTTTGCATATTTAACTACCGTAGACATCTTCTAAGGTTCCTAACCGATGGCACTGAAAAAAAACTGATATTTAGAAAACGACGCAATGAACTCAAAAATGGTAATGAGCGAGTTGTTAGAAGATCAATAAACCGCTTAAAACTTATTCCAGTAGTCGACGACACGCCTTTTATTACCAATTACCCGACCCCAGGTGTTACAGTCTGTTTATGCAAATAAAAGTAGCCATCGACTAAAAGATCCGATACCAAGTACACCGAATCTCTACCTCTGTGACATCCTATCCACAATTTGAGAGCCGTTATTCCTCATGATCGGTCATTACCATAATTCGGCACCTTCTAATTGATAGATCCATCGAGAAACTACCGAAATCCTCGGAATTTTCGGAAGCCCGATCTTAATGATAGACGAAAAAACCACGGATCGATCCGTGGACCCGAGATAAGCCGTTTGAAAATTCGAAATTATGATAATGCATGTAAATGCGAGAGCCAGGGGACCCGAGATGAACGTTTTAATAAACATGAGTACGAATTTAAGTACGGGTTTTGTGGAACAATAAAAATTTGACTTTATTTTCGTTGGTTTCGTATATATTAATATTTAGGCTGTGACTGGCGCCTTTCTAGCTGACTCAGTCCGTCTTTCTGTCTGGGGTTGAAGTGTTGGGTCAGTGACACTCGAACTGGAGAATCGAGAGATTCAGGGAACCAACCAGCCTTGGACACCCCCTTCGAGTTCTACATATAAACCCTTGTTCACAGCGGCGTAGCTACGTGGGCGCAAGGGTGTGCAGTGCACTAGGGCCCCCGACCTCAGAGGGCCCCCAAGCGCTGACCATCAAATCGCGTTTGAAAAATTCAAACTTTGATTTTTCTCTGTGATCTATTATGTGAATAACATTGTTTTTATTATATTCAGTTGTTGAATTTCGGGATTTATTGCCAAAATTCACTGGTGAATCGGGCACCTATCTAAAAAAACTAAATCCGACCAGATGGTCCCGTACGGTTAACATAATTTCGGCAATCAAATTTCATTCGTGCATTAGCTGAAATAGAAGAATAAATTCTTGCAAATAAGAGCGAAAACAAGCAGAAATTAAAAAGAAATGGTGAATTTTGAATTTATTTTCCTCGGCGATTTAATGCACCGCATTCTCAATGATATCAATTATGCATCTGAAGTATTACAAAAATGCGGTGTCAGTTTGGACGACGCATGCAGAGCTTTAGAAGAGACTTTATAGGAGTGCAAGGCTAGAGAAAATGTTATAGCATATGGTAAAGATCTCCATTTCGAAGAAAAGAGACAAAAAAAAATGAAAAATATTTCGATGAATTAGCTTCCGATCACCGATTTCGAAGCAGCGGAGAATTTTCCGAAATAAATATTTTCAATAGAGTGCTCGATACAATAATTTCTTGATTTTAGAAGTCGCCTTCTTATGTTTCGGTTGCAGTTTTCAACAAACTGCCGAATCATTGAAAACTATTAAGTTTCATTAAATTTAAAAGAGAATTGAAGGCGCCATTTGTAACAAAAGCGTATTATTCGCTCTCAGAGTTTTTCACAAACCTATCTGTGATATGAGTATAGTTTGCTCTAGACTGTAAGTTCATTTGATGTCCAGATTTATTTTAATAATGTGTTATTTATGCTGAAAATTGACGATTACACGCTATTGTATTAAGCCTGTTTTACAATAAAGATTTCATTGATTGATTGAATTCAAGTTTCGGGTGTATAACTGCAGTCAACAAAATTTAGAATTTTCACCATCATTTCTACTAGATATAGGTAGACGAAAAAACTGTAATTCAAAGCTTCGACCAATTTCAAAGTAAATATTGCGATATGAAAGGGACCAACTTTTAAATTCAAGTTCTTAATATTTATCACATATTTCTACCTGAATTGAATAAGGCATGGACAATTCATGAATTGTGTATGAAAATGATAAGGAAATACGGAATGATGGAATGCGATCTAACAGAAGTACATATTTACAGCAATATTACTGTTCCATACAATCTTCCTGTCACCTCTGTAGAAGCTGAAAGATCTTTCAGAAAATTAAGAATAATATAAAATTATTTGCGGAACACTATGAGCCAAGCTCAACTTCGACATTTATGGCTTATACCTATCAATTAAAAATGAAGCTACATCAAGTCTAGATTTGAGTGAAGTCATTGAATCTTTCGCAAAGAGTAGGTCTAGAAAGAGGTTGTAAACATATTTTTTCCGAAGGAATAAGTGACTTCAAATCTAGACTTGACCTCTAGGTTCGAATCCCCAATAATTAATTTGAATTCATTCCCCGAATAATTTATTCTTATTGTGAATTCACCAAATAATCTAACGTATCAATAAAAAAAATAAGGCTAGAAGGTCCTAGTGACAATGACAATTTTTTTGTGAATATTTGTACATATAGTAAATATCTATAAAAAATGTTTTCAAAGCCATTTTTTTCATCCACATTAATATAATGAATTCAAATATGTACATAAATAACAACATAATTTATTCAAGTATATTCTCCATCTGTACCTTCAGTAAGTAACTTTGCTTCTTCGAAGTATCTATATTTTGACTCGAAAACAATTCATTAAGGGGCCCCTCTTCGATTTTTGCAGCAGGACCCCGGACTATCTAGCTACGCCACTGCTTGTTCAATCAATTTTTAAGATTTGAATTTCAGAGGTAGGAGGATATATGGACAAATTCTTAGCCTACTATAGAACCAAACAAAATTTCAATGTAAAAATATTTTATTACTCAACATATTCTCCTCTTAATTGAATACATTTATTACAGCGAACCTGAAACGTCTCTAGATCTTTCAAAAAAAAATGTTTCTTCTTGCTCTGCAAACCAGTCCTCCACATCTTTTATTACCTCCTCGTTGGAAGAAAATTTACGACCTTTTAAACTTTTTTCAGTTGAGGAAAGAGATGATAGTCGGACGGAGCCAAATCTGGTGAATCCCCCTTATTCAGTAATTCTAACCCTGAATCACGAATTTTTTGCATGGTAAAATGAGATTTGTA
Organism: Adalia decempunctata; assembly: GCA_951802165.1. Classification (NCBI taxonomy): domain Eukaryota; kingdom Metazoa; phylum Arthropoda; class Insecta; order Coleoptera; family Coccinellidae; genus Adalia; species Adalia decempunctata. Next base: position 2,427,360 of record OX637705.1, read on the forward strand.
TACTGGGGCGTTGTCCTGTAAAAACAAAATACCTTTGGATAGCTTTCCGCGTCTTTTCTCTTCAATTTTTTCCCGTTGAGTGGTTAGTAATGTCGAATAGTATTCTCCAGTTATTGTTCTACCCTTATCCAACAAATCAATCATGAGTACTCCATGGCAATCCCAAAAAACAAGAACTTTTCCAGCAGATTTTTGGACACGAAACTTCTTAGATCTTGGAGAACCAGAGTGTCACCATTCCATCGATTGTTGCTTTGTTTCTGGATCGTAGAAATGTACCCAAGTCTCATCAATAGTAACAATTCGGTTTAAGAAGTCTACATCGTTTTCAAATCGAGCACAGATCGAACGCGATGCTTCTACCCTCGCACGCTTTTGGTCAACATTCAAACATTCGGGGATCTATTTTGCAGAAATTTTTTCTCGTGTCCAAATTGACGTGAACTATATGATGAACGCGTTCGTATGAAATCTTCAGTGCTTCAGATATCAGTTTTAGGCCAATTCGACGGTCTGATAAAATCATGTCATGAACTGCATCGATATTTTCGGGGACTAACACAGAAACTGGCATACCGGATCTGTCATCATCTTCAATGGAAAATTTACCTCTTTTGAAGCTTGCAGTCCAATTTTTCACGGTCACATACGGAAGACATTGATCACCAAGGGTATTGAGCATATCTTCGTATATCTGATGGCTGGATACTCCAATTTTTCGATTGGACATCTTTTTTTTTAAAGCAACTATTTGCCCTCGGCAATTTAATCTTCTATAAACTACAAAAATTTCCATGATGATTATTTCAAAAATATAGCTTGTACTCATGAAAAACGAAAAACATATTCAATAACCCCAGATCTAACGATTACCCTGGTTTTTTTAATTGAAAAACTAATTAAATCGAAAAAAGAAAACTATTTCCCCTCAGGACGTTCTTCAGCTTCAATTTAAAAAAAAATCAAGTCTCTACGTCTTAAATTAGGGTACTTACTCGTAAAATAAAAAGACCACTTTTGAATGGAGATTTACCACGATTCAAAAGGTGATACTGTCCCTTAACCTTCGAGGTTAGGTTCTCTATGCAACCACAGAACGTCATATGGATAGAAGACAAGTGCAGTACACCGTGGTCGACATTCAACACCATCAAGATCTTGGATTTATCAAGGTGGTTATTTCTCTTTTTCGATAGCTCGACGCTTACTGAACCCTCGTTTGGCGTCCTTGTATCCGCCATCTTGGAAACCGTCTCGGCATTCTCGAAGATCCTCGGCGGCGATTGGAAACCAGCGAAAGCAAAAAAAATCGAAGGCATTGGGTCGCTAACGAAAACCTCCCAATATCATTATAATAAAGAGTATAAACAACGTTGTAATTTCCGTCACAACGGCAAAGTACAGCTCGCTGCGCTGCGCTCGGCCATTGTCTGGCCAAGTTTAACCACACGTTTCGTATTAATTGCGATTCGATATCAAACACCGTGTTTTGTAATCGATTTCGACTAAATTATGGTCATTTCGACGTTTAAACGTGCGCTCGAATCCATTTTTTGCCGTTTACGATTTTATATCGCGGCAATAGGGCGAAGCAGGGGCGAACTACGGCATTTGGTCGATTCTATGAGTTGGTAGGCCTGCTTCTTGAATTTTGAGACATGGCAACACTGATATTAATACGTCAAATTTGACGTTGTCATCGTGAAGTTTGACGTTTTGATTGTTGACATTTTAATGTCGAAAGTAGGGTTATGGACCCATTTTTGCAGACAGACACAGATTTTGAATGTATTGGCTCCATTCTAAAATCAGTTGTTCTCGATCAATTCTAGTGATCAATAGTTTCTCTTTCGTTTGATTTTCTACTCTCGATCGCTATACAACGCGAAACACGCAATTTGACCCAAGAGGAATGTGACCAAGCGGTAGTTTTGCGAGAAGAAGGGTGGACATACACAAGAATTGCAGAAAGGTTTGGAGTTTCCCATACAAGTGTGTCCAGAATGTTGCAGCGATTCAGGGAGACAGGTATGAATGTCCGAAGACCAGGACAGGGTAGACCACGGGTAACAACTGCCATTCAAGAACGTTACTTGAGAGTTTCTTCGTTGAGACAACGGTTTGCAACCGCTCGCCTCCTTCAAAATCAGCTTGAGCAAACTCATGAGGTGCAAATTAGCACTCAGACAATAAGAATGATTTAAGGCCTCGTGTCGCGGCAATAGGCCCAGCTCTTACCCCAGCCCATCGAAGGGCGCGTTTGGATTTTGCGAGAGAGCATATCCATTGGGAAGAGGCCGATTGGGAAAGAGTTCTCTTCACAGATGAGTCTAGATTCTGCCTCTACCATTGTGATCGACGTTCCCTTGTATACAGACGTCCACATGAAAGATATGCTCAGTGCAATTTCCTGAATACTACTGGTTTCGGGGGAGGATCGATTATGGTATGGGGTGGAATATCTTTGACTGCTCGCACTGACCTAGTGGTCGTTGATAATGGAGCTATGAATGCTGATAAGTATATAAGGAACATTCTTGAAGAGCATGAAGTGCCATTTGCCCCATACATTGGTGAAAATTTCATTTTTATGGACGATAATGCCAGACCCCATCGTGCGCGCATCGTTCAGGAGTACCTTGAAGAGGTTGAAGTCTCTCGAATGGAATGGCCAGCAAGAAGTCCAGATCTCAATCCGATTGAGCAGGTTTGGGACAACCTCAATAGAAGGCTGAGAAGTTCAAAAAATCATTCAGCTACTTTTAATGACTTATAGGAATCCAACTAGGAGAAATCTGGGAAGGATTAGATCAGAACATTTTGAGATCACTCATTTTTAGTATGAACCGTCGTTGCCGAGCAGTAATTAACGCAAGGGGTGGAAATACCAAGTATTAAATCACTTATCAGCATTTCAGTATTTTGAAAATTGTTCATTTCTCTTCTTTCACATAAGATTCGGTGAAATCCTGAATTTTTCTTCCATTTAATTTGTCTTGTTTCGTTCAAAACCTTCCCGAGAGAACATAAAAAATAAGTTATTAAGTCAATGTAGAGTTAAATTTCATTAAAATTGAGATTTTCAGAATGTGCGTTAATTTTTTTGCGAGTGTATAAATTTCACAAAGTGCTCTAGAAGTTTGGCGAATAGAACACTGATTTTGAAAATAAATTTCAACAATTTGTAAACGTTGTTGCGGCGTGAGTCTTTCCATGATAATTTATCAATGCTTACTGAACAGAAATGTCAAAACAACATGGCTTCTACCTTCTGTCAGATCACAGTTGACCCTATCGACAATTCTATCACTCTGAAAAACACCATATACTTATTTAGATTCACTGAATAAACAAGTTTCCAAATCGATGAATTGGTCTTTTAAAATCTGCAAAAATATACATGGGGTTCATTCAAATGAACAAAAGTCGAGGGTATTACCGTAGATAGGGACAAACAATATTGCAATAGGTGAACCTGTAGAAATCTGAAAACACCCCGATACGTCCCTGTATCAGCTCCATTCAGCTGCTTAGCATACGAAAATTTGCATTCTGCCAGGATTCAGCGTTTAACTGTGTGTTGAAACCTCGTCGTCAACTCTATAATCGCACTACCTAGAAAATTATTATTTTCGATGAAATTTTTTATATTTTCGAGATCGCATAATTTGCGACCCCGCCACGAAATAAAAAGACGGTCCAGTGATAATCTGCGTTTGTCAAAGGTTGCCCAAAAGGCAGGAGGAATGATAATGGGGGGAAATCCAATCATGGGCCCCATAATTTCCGATTAATCTATGTAAGTACGGTACGAAAATTTTTGGCGGTTTTTTTAATTTCGAATTTTTCGGTGCTGCTATGGTTTCGGATTATAGGAATTATGTATGGGGTAAAATGGACCAGTTGAGGATGATGGTTAGTTTTCTCGATGTAAACGGGTAATTTGCAGGTTGCAGTATAGCACAAGGCGGTTGTCGTATTTATCGAAAATTTGATAAATTATGTGTTTCGCATGAAATTATGATGATACAGTTTTCTTGTATGACGTCCTCAAGAATGCTGTTCTCATCTTTTACCTTTATACCGTTCCATATGTTTCAGAGGTTCTTCAAGTAACATAGGTACACGAATAGAAATTGTTAAACAATTCTGCACCAATACTAGGTTATATGAAGATGAATAATACACTGCGCAAAAAAATTAACGCACATTATGAAAATCTCAAATTTATTCTACAACTGAAGGTGTTCTCAATGATAATTATTTTTATCAGAATTATGCATGCATATGTTATCCACTTTCAACGTTTTTCTTCAATACAGATGTTTTCTCCCAGCAGGAATAAAAAAAGATGATATTATCAGATTTTGAATGTATTGGCTCCATTCTAAAATCAGTTGTTCTCGATCAATTCTAGTGATCAATAGTTTTTCTTTCGTTTGATTTTCTACACTCGATCGCTATGCAATGCGAAACACGCAATATGATCCAAGAGGAATGTGCCCAAACGGTAGTTTTGCGAGAAGAAGGTTGGACATACACAAGAATTGCAGAAAGGTTTGGAGTTTCCCATACAAGTGTGTCCAGAATGTTGCAGCGATTCAGGGAGACAGGTATGAATGTCCGGAGACCAGGACAGGGTAGACCACGGGTAACAACTGCATTTCAAGAACATTACTTGAGAGTTTCTTCGTTGAGACAACGGTTTGCAACCGCTCGCCTCCTTCAAAATCAGCCTGAGCAAACTCATGAGGTGCAAATTAGCACTCAGACAATGAGAAATCGCCTCAGAGAAGATGATTTAAGGCCTCGTGTCGCGGCAAGAGGCCCAGCTCTTACCCCAGCCCATCGAAGGGCGCGTTTGGATTTTGCGACAGAGCAATCCATTGGGAAGAGGCCGATTGGGAAAGAGTTCTCTTCACAGATGACTCTAGATTCTGCTTCTACCATTGTGATCGACGTTCCCTTGTATACAGAGGTCCACATGAAAGATATGCTCAGTGCAATTTCCTGAATACTACTGGTTTTGGTGGAGGATCGATTATGGTATGGGGTGGAATATCTTTGACTGCGCACAGACCTAGTGGTCGTTGATAATGGAGCTATGAATGCTGATAAGTATATAAGGAACATTCCTGAAGAGCATGTAGTGCCATTTGTCCCATAAATCGGTGAAAATTTCATTTTTATGGACGATAATGCCAGACCCCATCGTGCGCGCATCGTTCAGGAGTACCTTGAAGAGGTTGAAGTCTCTCGAATGGAATGGCCAGCAAGAAGTCCAGATCTAAATCCGATTGAGCAGGTTTGGGACAACCTCAATAGAAGGCTGAGAAGTTCAGAAAATCATCCAGCTACTCTTAATGACTTAGGAATCCAACTCGGAGAAATCTGGGAAGGATTAGATCAGAACATTTTAAGATCACTCATTTTGAGTATGAACCGTCGTTGCCGAGCTGTTTTTAACGCAAGGGGTGGAAAAACCAAGTATTAAATCACTTATCAGCATTTCAGTATTTTGAAAATTGTTGATTTCTCTTCTTCCACATAAATTTCGGTGAAATCCTGATTTTTTCTTCCATTTAATGTGTCTTGTTTCGTTCAAAACCTTCCCGAGAGAACATAAAAAATAAGTTATAAAGTCAATGTAGAGTTAACTTTCATTAAAATTGAGATTTTCAGAATGTGCGTTAATTTTTTTGCGCAGTGTAGTATATTATCGATGACAATGCCCTGCCATTAAATCTTAACATTGCATCCATTCAACGACAATTTTAGCTATTAAACTTAAATTGATTGCATGCTGAAGTTTGAAACGAATCCTCTTCCTATCGCGCGTAAAAATTTCCTCCAAAGCCAACATAAATATTAGATGGCCATTTCCAGCATTATTGTCTTTCGAAATTTGATAAGGGGAATTATGTACTCTGAATTAAACATTATAAAGAATGGGTATTAACTGCGTTTTTTGGGGAATACCTACGACGAGAGAGACAGAAGCTCTGACAGTTTTGAAATTTCCAGTTTTTATCAAAATTCAATTTCACAAGTGAGAATCTATACTATGATAGTGAGGGCTCTGGAATATTTTTTTTTCGAATTCAGTGACCTCGAAAACCTACATTTTGATACCAAAGTCCACTTATTAGCCGATATTTTTCTTGATTTATTTTTTCGATTTTTCATTTTCGAGTTTTGTTCACAAGCACACACCAACCAACAAATTGGTGTTAACGATATGCGAAATGGTTATTACTGTAGATCCGAATGACTTGCACAACTTTCCAAATAAATACCACCATTGGATCCTCCCAGATATTTGTGATATTGAATAATATTGCGTTGTTGGGAGTCAAACCCCTTAGTCATTTTTCATATGTAATACCACTAGAGATGGAATTTTGCCGCAAAATTTATCGATTGTAATATGTCATGAGCGAAATTTCCGAAAAGCAACAAACTTGAATATTACAAGAGAGAAATTTTACCTGCTTAAATTTCATCTCGAGTGGTATTCGGCATGACTATTCCACGAGAAAATGTTTAACATTAAGTAATATGGTCACATTTGACATGGATTGCGCTATTTGGCAAATTAGAATTCATAGATTAACTGAACGTTGTTTGTTTTCTCTATGATATTTATTTTCGAAGCTATCTATGTATTGGAGAAACGTCAAAAATTTTATCGCTGGAAAACAAACTTGTTGGTTTTGCCGGTTCGAAGGTTTTATCGAGATGAAACGATCGTTGCTACGGAAACTTCCTCACTACAAATGGAGAGAGTGGAATAGTCACCCAAAAATTGAGATTTTTGAAAACGCTCATATTTTGCACAGAGATACTTTGAGATATGCACATCCACATAATATAAACCAATCGTGGATACGAAAAGAGGGACGGAAGATATGAGAGTATGCATTTTTCAAAAAATGCCATTTCGTAGGTGAAAATATAAACTATGCTAGTTAGGGTTCTGGACTATTTTTTATTCGATTCATCGACCTCGAATACCCACATTTTGATACCAAAGTCGGCCATATAGCCCTCATAAATTAAGAATTTTTGAGTTTTAATTATTTCGATATTTCATTTTCGAGTTTTGTTCACGAGCTCACTCCGTTCGTGGTATCGAATGTCTCGAGTAACTCCTTTATACGACCATCCTTATCAGAGTGACTTTTTCCTTCTTAGACCTCGAATAAATAAACATCACTAATATGGGCATTATAGAAGAGGATAACAAGAACATCACCGTTACATTACAGGTACGAAGATATATTGAAGAATTCTTAGCCTACTATAGAACCGAACAAAATTTCAATGTCAAAATATTTCATTACTCAACATATTCTCCTCTTAATTGAATACATTTATTACAGCGAACCAGCAACGTCTCTAGACCTTTCAAAAAAAATGTTTCTTCTTGCTCTGCAAACCAGTCCTCCTCAGCTTTTATTACCTCCTAGTTGGAAGAAAATTTACAACCTTTTGAACTTTTTTTCAATTGAGGAAAGAGATGATAGTCGGACGGAGCCAAATCTGGTGAATAAGGAGGGTGTTCTAGTAATTCTAACCCTAAATCATGAATTTCTTGCATGGCAACATGAGATTTGTGTACTGGGGCGATGTCCTGTAAAAACAAAATACCTTTGGATAGCTTTCCGCGTCTTTTCTCTTTAATTGTTTCCCGTAGAGTGGTCAGTAATGTCGAATAGTAATCTCCAGTTATTGTTCTACCCTTATCCAAAGAATCAATCATGACTACTCCATGGCAATCCCAAAAATCCGAAGCAAGAACTTTTCCAGCAGATTTTTGGACACGAAACTTCTTAGGTCTTGCAGAACCAGAGTGTCGCCATTCCATCGATTATTGCTTTGTTTCTGGATCGTAGAAATGTACCCAAGTCTCATCCATAGTAACAATTCGGTTCAAGAAGTCTACATCCTTTTCAAATCGAGCACAGATCGAACGCGATGCTTCTACCCTTGCACGCTTTCGGTCAACATTCAAACATTTGGGGATCCATCTTGCAGAAATTTTTCTCATGTCCAAATTGACGTGAACTATATGATGAACGCGTTCGTATGAAATTTTCAGTGCTTCAGATATCCGTTTTAGCCCAATTCGACGGTCTGATAAATCATGTCATGAACTGCATCGATATTTTCGGGGACTGACACAGAAACTGGCCTTCCTGATCGGTCATCATCTTCAATGGAAAATTTACCTCTTTTAAAGCTTGAAGTCCAATTTTTCACGGTCGCATTCGAAGGACATTGATCACCAAGGGTATCAAGCATATCTTCGTAAATCTGCTTAAAATTTAAAACCCTTTTAAATAGAGGTACCTACTTGATGATGGCTCGATACTCCAATTTTTCGATTTTTACAATTTCGGTGAACATCTTTTTTTTCAATTTATTGCGTAACTCTGGTTTACTTTTTTGACGTCGAACACCACACTGACACTTCTAATAAGTTATTTTTCGTTGATATGGTATCGCAATATTAGGTTTATGAATGGAACTAGATATCAATACATCCTCGTAAGTAACAATTTCGAATCAGTCACACAGCCCTCACAGAAATCTGATATGTAGCAAAGTTCTCTATTCGATCTACCCAGGTAACATCACAGAGATGTAACTGGTCACCTGGGATGCCTCAATCTTCGGTATACGAAATACGTATTGCAAAAATTGAAAATGATGCAGGATCAACAAATTCGGAATTATTCCTATTTCTGTATGTGATTTTCCCGGCTTCTGATGCATGTTTCTTGATTGGAAGAGTCTAAAGGTGCAGACACATTGTTATCACGTCACGTCACATCACGTCATCTTCCCAAAATGTGCAACCACGATAATGCATGGAACTTAGACCATAGGAAGAGAGACACACTTTTCAATAATAAATAGTGAAGCCAAATCATCAGAACTAAACTGGGTGATTATACTACTACGGAATCAAAATGTAGTAAAAATTTTTGCGACATTGTATCTGCTGTCACATTATAGCAAGATCTATATTCCGCAAATTTACATTTTCTGAATGCACGTGACATCACGTCTGATATTTTGTGAAATGTCATTCTGACATACATTTAAAACCGATCTGGGAGCTCATTCAATAATTCTTGAATTAATTGATGGAATTCCCTCACTTCTTCTGTTCGTTGATTCATTTGGTAAATCGAATCCCTTCTATGAGAATCACCAGCAACTGTAAAAGCAGCTATGTTTTCCATATCTTCTTCCCAATTTGTCGCGTGAGCTCACATGACGTGAAAACAATGTGTCTGCACCTTAAATGACCGATTAAAAATGTAAACTCTGAAAAAAAATCGAACCCAACCGACATTTTTGATCTGAAATCTGAAACACATCTCCAACAACTCGAATCCTCTCGTCCATCCCAATCAAGCCGTCAATGGCCCGATTCAGCCGTCCTGACAGCGGCCAGAAAATGCAAATACCCAGCGCCAATCCCAAGGAGCAGGCACGTAATAAAAATATCGACAGCCAATAGCACGGCCCGATTAAATTAAGCAAGGAAAACAGCCAGTCATGCCGTATTCTTTTTTTCAAACTTGTCCGCTGAGGCAACGCCGCGTGGACCATCTGAAGCGTCAAGGGTTCCCCCGTGGAAACGTGATGGTGAATCAGATGGGCGACTGGGTCGAGTACGAAGCTGCTATGTAATTTTCGATAAACATGCACACCCACTCTCATGTATGAAACGACGAAAGTTCGATAGGTGCATGTTGGTAGAGGTTGGATATGTATGGGTTATCGATGGGAGACTGTGCGGCGTGGAATATGGTGGAAAAATGGCGGCAGGGGGGTAAAACGCGAGGCTACATCGCCATCCAACGCCCATTGGTAAGGGTGGACCCCAAACATGAGCGAAAAGAGAATTTATCACATTTCCCAGGTCATACACAAGAAGAATCGAAATTGACACCAATCCACCAACACACCCAACATTCAAGGCGAGTTTATACAGCAACTAAAATAAAATAAGAACTAAAATAAAATAAAATAAGAATGTTCACTTGATGCATTTCAATGACAGCGTTTATACAGAAAATAAGCTAAAATAAGTATAAGAGATGGTCAACTTTTATCTTTTTCGCTTATTTTATTTGGAAAATGATAGCGCGCATGACCCAAATCCACTCCCCAATCTTTTCCGTATAGACACTTTTGACAAGTTCTAGTTTTCTAATCTAAAATTCAATGAATATTCTTTCAAATCATCGTTGATAATATATTATTAATTAATATGGATGACCAGGAAATCATGATGGCGATGTTGTTATTGATGCCAAGTACTGCGATTATCGCCTTGAATAAAAGGCGGAATAGGCGAAATAATAAATTTTGAAAAATATAAATGAAATGACAACTAATCATTGTCAAAAAATCTGCGATTTGATTGGTTCATTCTTATTTCTTATTTTATTCTAGTGATCTCTATAAACCTATGTTGTCTGCTCTTATTTCTTATTTTATTTTACTTCTTATTTTATTTTAGTTGCTGAATAAACTCGCCATACGAGGATGTATTGATATCTAGTTAGCCTAGACCAGTTCCATGCATTAACAAAATATTGCGATACCATAACAACGAACAATAACTTATTAGAAGTGCCAGTGTAGAGTTCGATGTCAAAAAAGTGAACCAGAGTTACGCAATGAATTGAAAAAAATAGAGAGATTGTAGAAATCGAAGAATTGGAGTATCGAGCCATCATCGAGTACCTGTATTTGAAGAGGTTAAGAGGTAAGCAGATTTACCAAGATCTGCTTAATAAACTTGGTGATCAATGTCCTTCGTATGCGACCGTGAAAAATTGGACTGCAAGCTTCAAAAGAGGTAAATTTTCCATTGAAGATGATGACCGATCGGAAAGGCCAGTTTCTGTGTCAGTCCCCGAAAATATATCGATGCAGTTCATGACATGATTTTATCAGACCGTCGAATTGGGCTAAAACGGATATCTGAAGCACTGAACATTTCATACGAACGCGTTCATCATATAGTTCACGTCAATTTGGACATGAGAAAAATTTCTGCAAAAAGGATCCCCAAATGTTTGAATGTTGACCAAAAGCGTGCAAGGGTAGAAGCATCGCGTTCGATCTGTGCTCGATTTTAAGACGATGTAGACTTCTTAAACCGAATTGTTACTATGGATGAGACTTGGGTACATTTCTACGATCCAGAAACAAAGCAACAATCTATGGAATGGCGACACTCTGGTTCTCCAAGACCTAAGAAGTTTCGTGTCCAAAAATCTGCTGGAAAAGTTCTTGCTTCAGTTTTTTGGGATTGCCATGGAGTAGTCATGATTGATTTTTCGGATAAGGGTAGAATAATAACTGGAGATTACTATCCGACATTACTGACCACTATACAGAAAAAATTTAAGAGAAAAGACGCGGAAAGCTATCCAAAGGTATTTTGTTTTTACAGGACAACGCCCAGAATACAAATCTCATGTTGCCATGCAAAAAATTCGTGATTGAGGGTTAGAATTACTACACCTTTTCCAATTGTAATTCAGAAAAGCAAATTGCATTTCAGAAAATGGAAATTGTAATTCAGAATAGTAAATTGATATTCAGAAGCGGTAATGTGAATTTCAGAATCGTGATATGTAATTCAGAAAGGGTAATCTGAATTTCAGAATAGTGATATGTTATTCAGAAACGGTAATTTGGATTTCAGAAAACATGAATTGTAATTCAGAATTGGTGATTTGAAATTCAGGAATGGGAAATTTTAATTCAGAAAAACGAAATTGTAATTCAGAAAAAAAAATTGTAATTCAATTGCTTGGTACCCAAACCATTTTCTCTAATATTATGTATGTAATTCTGATGGAAACATGATTTCATCCAAAATGGGTGGCGCAAATTATCAATAATGATTCTTGAGGTCATTTTCGACTCTCAAAGTACATACGTATAGACACCTTCATAGAAGCAAGAAATACAGGGTGGCCATTTGAAAACGAAACAGACGAGATTACAGACGAAATAAATTTTTTCGATAGAAATGCTCGGACAGGTCGACTTCTGTTTCGAGAGGGACAACTTAAGATGTAGGTTACGGACGCATAGCGCTTCAACCCTTGCTGGTACAACCCCCACCCCCAATTTTTGAATAGGGAAGATGGGGTGAGTGATACCTCAATTCAAAGGTATTTTCATACTGATTTCAGCACAGTAATTGTTTTTTCATTTTATGCATTAGTTCTCGAAATATTCTTAACTAAGTATTTGAAAATGAAGTGGTGTTTTCATGGCACTTGTAGTGTTTTTTTGTGAAAAATCGACATCTTGATTAAAGATTTCTATGTCAGTGGATTGAAGGAAGGAAGCCACAGTCATGGTTGTTTTGAAGCTCAAAATGTCGATTTTTCACAAAAAAACACTACAAGTGCCATGAAAACACCACTTCATTTTCAAATACTTATTTAAGAATATTTCGAGAACTAATGCATAAAATGAAAAAACTATTACTGTGCTGAAATCAGTATAAAAATACCTTTCAAATGAGGTATCACTCACCCCATCTTCCCTATTCAAAAATTGGGGGTGGGGGTTGTAGCAGCAAGGGTTGAAGCGCTATGCGTCCGTAACCTACATCTTAAGTTGTCCCCCTCGAAACAGAAATCGACCTGTCCGAGGAAAAATTTATTTCTTCTGTAATCTCGTCTGTTTCGTTTTCAAATGGCCACCCTGTATAATAATAACTTTATTTCCAAGAATAACATAAAGGTATATACAGTCAAAAACGAAAACAGGAAAAAACAAATTTGAAAATACCAAATACTTAAGACAAGTTCGATGCCACATTGTCATAGATTCCTATGTTGCATCACTTGATACCGAGCTCGATACTATGTATTTTGAATTACATATTAGATTTTCTGAAATTGAATTGATTACTTCTGAAATACAATTTTCCTTTTCTGAAATTGAATTTGCCATTTCTGAATTTCAATTCACTATTCTGAACTACAACTTTGTTTTTCTGAATTACAACTTCCTAATCTGAATTTCAATTTCGTTCTTCTGAAATTGAATTAACTATTCTGAAATTCAACTTTGAATTTCTGAATTACAACTTTGAAAAGTGTAGAACACCCCCTCATTCACCAGATTTAGCTGCGTCCGACTATCATCTCTTTCCTCAACTGAAAAAAAGTTTAAAAGGTCGTAAATTTTTTTCCAACGAGGTGGTAATAAAAGCTGTGGAGGACTGGTTAGCAGAGCAAGAAGAAACATTTGTTTTTGAAAGGTCTAGAGACGTTGCAGGTTCGCTGTAATAAATGTATTCAATCAAGACGAGAATATGTTGAGAAATAAAATATTTTGACATAAAAATTTTGTTTGGTTCTATAGTAGGCTAAGAATTTTCCAATTTATTCTCGTACGAAGTTGTTCATAGATGAGGACCAGATCGGGAGGGTAGCAACTTATGGAATAGGTTCATGAATATGCGCTAAGTTTTCAATCTCGAACATTCAGTATGTAAATTTCCCGCAGACGTTTCCAAGAAACGTGGTAACTCCAGGAAAACGAGAAGAACGTCGCAATTACCCGGCTCGCTTGGCCGTGAAATTGCAGAGTACTTAGTATACCCGGTGTGTCACACGACCGTGTCATCATGCGAGTTATCTAACAAAGAATAAAAAATACATCTGAGTCGAAATCTGTCGCTTAATGGGGCCCTTCCTGCTGCAGACTCAATGACATCCACGAAAATTAAAAAAGATTTAAGAGACGTAGAGAGACGAAGGTCTTCCCTCGGTATGTAGGTGAACGAAGGTGATATCGAAGAAACTCCTAATGATGATTGCTGTTTATCAAAATTACCATCGTCAACGTCGGTCGTGGCGTTCTTTCAATTGTTTCTAGGCACGTCAACTGCGATTGTGAACGTGAGAATTCATTTTGGATCACACGGACTGGATTGAAGGCGATTGTCGATTTTGACGTTTGCCGGTGGGAAAAGTCAAAGTCACGGTTTGGGATTGAACAATGGAGGTTGAAGGACGATCGGAACTTTTTCGAATACACAACTATGTAAAGGGTTTCTTGAAAGAAACATGACAAGAGTCAGAAGTCAGTATTATCTAGTAGCATAGATAGGCTCCGCTACAAAAATGAACTGGCACAAACTTTGGAACTTGTTGGTTCGCCGCACGGTCACGAGGTGGCGCTAACGTCGTTAGTGCCTTCAAACAGGCTATCCTTAATGAAATTATCTTTAATGATTATTAGTTGTTATTATACTTATTAGAATAGAATAGAATAGAACTTTATTAATCCTTCAAGACATATAAACATGTATAGGACAAGTCAATTATGAAAAAAAGAACAGAAAATATACTATCCCCCGCAAAATGCATCATCACCCAAGAATTCTCCTACAGTATAATATCCTTTTTGAAAAAGATTACTTTTTAAAACTTTCTTAAATAGCTTAATATCTAACAGTCTAATACTAATTGGGAGATGATTATACAATAGAATTGCCTGATATACAGGACTTGTTTCATACTTCGAAGTATTATGAAGAGGAACGCTAAGTGTAGTATTATTCCTTGTAGCGTAACTGTGAAAGCTGGAAAGCTTCACCACCAAATATTCATTTTCCTTTGTGTAGATTAAACTTCTTAGTATGAAAAGAGAAGGTTGAGTGAGTATTTCAATCTCCTTGAAAATATTTCTGCAGGTATCCCTAGGTTTCAAGTTAAATATTAAACGTAAAATTCTTTTTTGCATTACAAACACCCTTTGAGAATCAATAGAATTACCCCACAATATCACATTGTAATTCAGAAAACTATAAACAAAACTATAATAAATATTCATTATTGACTGGTTTGGCAGTGTATCCTTTATCCTACTTATAGCATAAAAAGAGCAATATAAGGTACCATTTGATACTATATCATAATAAACTGCTCCTCATGAGTTAGGGATATTGATTCAAATTGCATAAAATATAGTTAAAATAAGATTTTTGTGATGAAAATTTATATTAATATGATTTCAAGTTGCAAATTAATTTTAGCCTATAGGTCTGCAGCGTATACAGGGTGGTTAAGAAAAATCGAGTAAAATAACGGAATTTTATTCACAGAGAATTCAAGCATTTTAAGACTATCAATACAATGTATGGCCTCTACGGGCATCAATAACAGCTTGACATCTTCTTTGCATACTACACACGAGGTTGTTGAACATTTCTTGAGGAATTTGGTTCCATAACCGGGGCAGAAGCTCTCTCAGATCATTTAAGGATTCTGGGGTAGGTTGATGATTAGCTAATCTTCTTTGGAGCATATCCCATGCATGTTCTATGCAATTCAAATCTGGTGAGTGCGGAGGTATTGGTAAATGTGGAATACCAAGCTCCTCGCGCGCATTCTCAACTATGGCTGCACGGTGCCGTCTAGCGTTATCGTCTAGATATTGAAAAGTTTCACCAATAGCAGCGTGAAAATTTGGCACAACATTGTCAATGACATGCTCCATATAGTGTAAGGCGATCATATTCCCAGGACAAAGTGTAGATCTGTGCGCCCGTTGAAACATATCCCGGTCCATACCATAACACTACCCCCTCGGAATGGATGGAATTCTTGGACATAGCAACGATTACGGAGTATGCGTGGGATTGTCCATACCCTTATTCTTCGAGAATCTGAAAATCGTCCATATCTGGATTCATCAGTGAAAAGGACACTAAGCCATTTATTGTTCCAATTGATATGTTGCCTTGCCCATTCCAGTCTTTGACGCTTATGGTCACGTGTTAATGGAACTCCTCTTAATGGACGTCTAGAACCTAGATTCACCTCTCTCAAACATCTTCTGATGGTTTCGATGGAAACTTGGACCCCATCTGCATTTTGAAGAGTATTCCGTAGCATTCTACACGTAGATGTAGGGTTTTCTTCTCGCCGAAACGGTGATGAACCTATCCTGAGCAGGTGTTGTTTTTCGTCGCCCGCCAAGCCTTGGTCTTTCCAACACGGAACCTGTCTCCCTGAACCTATTCCAAAGTCGAGATATCACATTTTGGCTGACTTGGAGCCTTTCCGCTACAACAACCTGAGTTGGGCCACCCTGTAGCATTCCGATAGCCCTATTAGCCTCAGCGTTTCTTAATTTACTTCCTGACATTTTCAGAAAACTCGTTCAAACTTCAGAAAAAAGGCGACCAGATTGACGAAATGTCTCATACTGATTTTTATTGGATCGATTCAAGTTGTTTTTGAGTTTTAATAGTATATTCTAAAACTAGTTGCAGAATGGGCTCCTATTCCAATACGAATGCGAAATTCGAAAACGAGCGACGAAGGAGCGAGTTTTCGAACGCATGAGTATTGGAATTGCATTCTGCAACGAGTATTAGACGATATTTTCTCTATTTCCCTCAAATTTTGTGAAATTTAATGAAAAAATTCATATTAGAGGTCCTAGTGACTTTCATATTGTATCTTGGCAGTTGGTGTCAATGTTAGGAAGTACGAAAATTGACATTTCTAAATTGACGTCTGCTGAAATTCAAAAGGATCGGAAGTCATTGTTGACAACCACAAAACGAAAAATGTTACTGAAAACGATGCTGTAATGAATTCATTACAGCACTGTTTTTAGTACTGTAATGAACACATTACGATACTGAAATAGAGAAATGATTTTACAGCGATTTTCTCGAAGATTACATACTTTTAAAAACGATTGAATACGATATCCCTAACTCTTGTGGAGCAGTATAGTTGATTATAATAAAGCGATGATATGTCTACAATATTGTCTATTTTATTATTTAAGGCAATTTTCAAATAAAAAGAGGCATTATTACATAAATGTATCAATAACAATGACAGCTACATTATATTCTTTGCAACTGTAGCTCCACAGAACAAGATATACAGGGTGGCCATTTGAAAACGAAACAGACGAGATTACAGACGAAATAAATTTTTTCGATAGAAATGCTCGGACAGGTCGATTTCTGTTTCGAGGGGGACAACTTAAGATGTAGGTTACGGACGCATAGCGCTTCAACCCTTGCTGCTACAACCCCCACCCCCAATTTTTGAATAGGGAAGATGGGGTGAGTGATACCTCATTTGAAAGGTATTTTTATACCGATTTCAGCACAGTAATTGTTTTTCCATTTTATGCATTAGTTCTCGAAATATTCTTAACTAAGTATTTGAAAATGAAGTGGTGTTTTCATGGCACTTGTAGTGTTTTTTGTGAAAAATCGACATCTTGATTAAAGATTTCTATGTCAGTGGATTGGAGGAAGGAAGCCACAGTCATGGTTGTTTTGAAGCTCAAAATGTCGATTTTTCACAAAAAAACACTACAAGTGCCATGAAAACACCACTTCATTTTCAAATACTTAGTTAAGAATATTTCGAGAACTAATGCATAAAATGAAAAAACAATTACTGTGCTGAAATCAGTATAAAAATACCTTCGAATTGAGGTACCACTCACCTCATCTTCCCTATTCAAAAATTGGGGTGAGGGTTGTAGTAGCAAGGGTTGAAGCGCTATGCGTCCGTAACCTACATCTTAAGTTGTCCCCCTCGAAACAGAAATCGACCTGTCCGAGCATTTCTATCGAAAAAATTTATTTCGTCTGTAATCTCGTCTGTTTCGTTTTCAAATGGCCACCCTGTATGGGGTACAGCGGTACTAACGATCACAGCGCTACACTAGCGGGCGTCACAAGAATCTTTAACCTCCGCCGTCATTGGAAGTCCAAAATGATGTGTCGAGCTTAAGAAGCCTTCTCTCCAGTTAATCTATGCTTCTAGGTGTGTTTGTCAGATTCTGAAGAAAATACGTTTTTCTGTTCTTGTTTCTTTATGTACAAACATGGATAGACGAGATTCCGGAAAGCTAGCGGTCTCCGAGTGCATCTCATAAATATCCCGCCGATACATATTGCATGCTGGGAATTCACATTGGCTCCCTAATAACAATAATTTCGCCCGATGCAGAACAGCAGCAGCAGAAAGAACCTCCAACCGGCATTTAGTTCGAAATTCCCGAGAAAACTATAATAAAGCGGCGTATTAGAGAAGAATGAATAATTAAATTTACGGTAATAACATATGCAAGATCCGGAATAGATAGAAACAAATAGTAAATTATTCGAGGATGATTGCCGTCGCGGAGAGGATGTTCCTCCGACTATTTCTCTAGGATATCATTTATTCCGATGCAGGCCACTTTGTAGACCGGTGGTTTTCTCTGGCCTAATCGATACCTCCTATTTTTGATCGGGCTTTTCTTTGTGATGTTATTCAAATGCATTCTGTGGTCGGGACGGTAGCTGAAGGTCGCGGTGGTCGCCTAGAAGGATGTCGGCTCGGAAATCGATCTAATTAGGGTGTTTGGAACGTATTTTTTCCATAAATTATGGAAATCAGCCACCAGGATGTGGAAAAAACGGACGCTGCGCTCGCGTCAGTTCCTGGATGCATCTCAGAGGTAGCCAGCACAATTTGAAATGGAATTACGCCAAAATTAGAAGAACAACTCGGTATCAGGCCCATAGGGCTACACAGATAACGCAGAAAGAACTCAGAGAAAAATCTTCATGCATTTTGAAGAAATTTTACGAGGCAAATGAGCTGTGATGCAAAGGGGCCACAAAAAACACTTTTGAGAACCCAGGTTTGGATTAGATTCGAATTTACGAGTTCAAGAATCCTGTTGAAGAAAGCATCTTTGTTGTGGCAGAAATATTGGGAGCTATTTTCTCGATGAATCGCTAGAAAATAAATGAGCTTTGTAAACAAAATTCTGCATGTAGCTTGAATAGTTCATTCTCCATCTACATGCGAAATTTCATCTTGATGGGATACGTAGTTTCGAAATTATCAGGAAAACAAAATTAAGGACTGTATTCTGTATGAATAACTATAAAGAGGCAGGCAATGTTGAAATCCCCGAGTGTTTCATGGGTTGCCTACCTTGAAGAACCTCAATACCAAGCGCAGTTGTTGACCACTAACTTTGTCTATTCATAATAATATTCTGCTCCACAAGAGTTAGGGATATCGTATTCAATCGTTTTTAAAAGTATGTAATCTTCGAGAAAATCGCTGCAAAATCATTTAAAACTCAATAACAACTTGAATCGATCCAATAAAAATCAGTATGAGACAGGTCGTCAATCTGATCGCCTTTTTTCTGAAGTTTGGTTCTTTGCATATATGCTTCATGAATGTTCTTACTTTGAAATGAAGTCAGTTTATCAACGGCTTCGATTTGAAACGAGTGTATGAAAATGCCAAGACTTAAATTAACAAATGCTGAGGCTAATAGGGCTATCGGAATGCTACAGGGTGGACTAACTCAGGTTGTTGTAACGGAAAAGCTCCAAGTCAGCCAACGTGTGATATGTCGACTTTGGAATAGGTTCAGGGAGACAGGTTCCGTGTTGGAAAGACCAAGGCTTGGTGGGCGACGAAAAACTACACCTGTTCAGGATCGTTTCATCACCGTTTCGGCGAGAAGAAATCCTACATCTCCGTGTAGAATGCTACGGAATACTCTTCAAAATGCAGATGCGGTCCAAGTTTCCATCGAAACCATCAGACGACGTTTGAGAGAGGTGAATCTAGGTTCTAGACGTCCATTAAGAGGAGTTCCATTAACACGTGACCATAAGACTGGAATGGGCAAGGCAACATATCAATTGGAAAGATCAATGGCGTAGTGTCCTTTTCACTGATGAATCCAGATATGGACGGTTTTCAGATTCTCGAAGAATAAGGGTATGGACAATCCCACGCATACCCCGTAATCGTCGCTATGTCCAAGAAGTCCATCCATTCCGAAGGGGTAGTGTTATGGAATGGGCCGGGATATGTTTCACTGGGCGCACAGATCTACACATTTGTCCTGGGAATATGACCGCCTTACACCATAGGAAGCATGTCATTGACAATGTTGTGCCAAATTTTCACGCTGCTATTGGTGAAACTTTTCAACTTCTAGACGATAACGCTAGACCGCACCGTGCAGCCATAGTTGAGAATGCGCACGAGGAGCTTGGTATTCCACATTTACCAATTCCTCTGCACTCACCAGATTTGAATTGCTTAGAACATGCATGGGATATGCTCCAAAGAAGATTAGATAATCATCAACCTACCCCAGAATGCTTAAATGATCTGAGAGAGCTTCTGCCCTGTTTATGGAACCAAATTCCTCAAGAAATGTTCAGCAACCTCGTGTGTAGTATGCAAAGAAGATGTCAAGCTGTTATTTATGCCCGTGGAGGCCATACATTGTATTGATAGTCTTAAAATGCTTGAATTCTCTGGGAATAAAATTTCGTTATTTTACTAGAGTTTTCTTAACCACGCTGTATACGCTGCAGACCTACAGGCTGAAGTGAATTTGCGACTTGAAATCATCCTAATATGAATTTTCATCACAAAAATCTTATTTTAACTATATTTTTTTTGCAATTTAAGTCA
The DNA here is from genome assembly GCA_951802165.1 of Adalia decempunctata. Lineage (NCBI taxonomy): Eukaryota > Metazoa > Arthropoda > Insecta > Coleoptera > Coccinellidae > Adalia > Adalia decempunctata. The sequence continues at coordinate 2,447,906 of OX637705.1, forward strand.
ATATCCCTAACTCATGTGGAGCAGTTTAATAACGCTAATATTTCTCTACCCACTTCGCCCAAGACAAACACAACTGTTGCCTCCATAAACAACGCAGCTCGACTTTCTTCCTTTTTCCTCACCGTCTCCATCAGTACGTCCAACCGTATAAATAACCCTTAAACGCTTAAACAATCGGATGTAATCTCGCTGATGCATGGTGAACGGGCTTCTAAAAGTCTATGTAAATCCGCGAATTAGGCCCAATTTACATCGTTTATCGGCCATGTCTCGCGGTGTATAACAAATTGCTAAATATAAATCGATTGGTTTGGAATCGGCAATGAAGTCTTTCGTCGAGACGCGTAGGTTTCGATTTATGGTAGGAAAATGAAGGCAATTTCAGGAAGACTAAAGAGCACAGGTCGAAATGGGGCTTGACATATACCAGTATGGTGAAAACAGAAAACGAAAGGAATAAACTCATTATTTACTAATTGTGTGATGACTGATGACCCTGAAGTTTCCTAAAGGTATAGAAACTACATGGTTGACTGAGAAACGTCCTCATCCAGGAACCATTTTTCTCATCTCAGACTTCGACTGAGGTATGATAAGAACATTGCGAAAGGATGGTGAGCCTAAGATTTTGAAATTCTTACACTATATATTTTTTCACCAAAGGCAATTACAGTGTGACAAGAAAAACCTCGGACAAACTCTTTTTCATTTAACTTTATTAAACAGAAGAAATTGAACAAAACAACAACAAATAATAATAGCTTAAACATTTGTTAAAAATATATCTAAGCCGTTTCGAAGTGGCTTCCTTTGGCGGCGATACACAGCTTCAGACGCTTCTTGAAATTATCGGCAATGGGCAGCAGTTCCTCGGGCGTTAATCGGTTCCATTCCCGGCGCAGAGATTGCTTCAGTGACTCCAAATTTTTGTGTTTTTTAGCACAAGTCCTGTGCTCCAAAATCGACCACACGCTGTAGTCCATTGGGTTGAGATCCGGTGAGTAGGGCGGCCATTCTGCAGATGAGATGAAACAAGGAAAATGGGTCTAACACCATTCTTGCGTCATTTTCGCTCTGTGAGCCGGAGCGGAGTCTTGTTGAAAGGTCCAATGCGTATCGCCGAAGTGCTGCTTGGCCCACGAAAGTACTTACTGCCTCGAGGATGTCGCAGCGGTAGACTTCTTGATTGATTTTGACCCCTTGATCCACGAAAACTATAAGGGAGTTTTACCACTGCCGCAAATTCCGCCTCAGACGATGACAAATTGCGGATTTTGACGGTGTTCGACGATGGCCGATGTACCGGGAGCCTCTACAGACCAGACTCTGTCGTTTTGGTGGTAGTGGGATTGCTCTACGGTGAAAAGCTTCTCGTCTGTGAAGAGAATTCGCTCCCATGGCTGACCGGCGGCGAGACGAAGGAGTTGGCGGCACCTTTGGAGTCGTACTTGCTTGTTTTCCTCCGTGAGGAATTGAACTTTTTGGAGCTTGTATGGCTTTAGGTTGAGCTCCTTTTTGGCAATTTGACGGACTGATTCGTGGTTGATACCGGTCTCACAGGCTATTTTCCTCATGGAAACCCTCGGATTTCGATTGACTCGCTTCTTGACGATGTTGCGATTGCTAGGTGTATTGACAGTGCGTTTTCTACCACTTCCTGGACGAAGACCATCATGGCCAAGCTCCTCGAAACGACGAATTGCACCGTACACGGTTTGTCGAGGCACATTGAGCTAACGAACAATTTCGCATTGACGCCTACCTTGACGAAACAGCTCCAAAATCGCACTACGTTTGTTTGACATTCTAAAACTTTGTGAAATGAAATTATATCAAACTGAAAATTCACATATTAGTACAGGAAAGTGTAGAGAAACCAAGAGAATAAAAATAAAAAAGTTCTCCTTGTCACCTTGTACTCCGAACTCGGCACAAGTTACAAGCTTCGAAGCTTGTAGTTTCAGAGGGGTCTCCTCAGGAGACCTAGGAGTAGTCAGGATAAACAATATATCATATCATATACCATATGCAAAGGTTTTCTATGAAGACTGGGAAGTCTTAAAATATAAGATATGAAGAAACGCCACTGAAACAATAGAAAAAAATGAATGAAAGATGATAAAAGTATAGGTCATAAGAAGCATATCACATTGAATTAAATTGAGTTTTCATCTTGATGCAGCAACAAATTGAGTCTCAGTTCCCCCATGCTCATTTTAAAAAAAATTATGGTTATAAATAGTGAAGCCAAGTTACAGAATGATCACAACTGAACTGGGTAACTGTACTACTACGGAATTAAAATGTGGTAGAAATTTTAGCAACGTTGTGACGTTCTTTGAATTTTCTAATAAATGAACTCCCAATCCAAACGAAAAATATTTTAGATCGAAATTCATTTACTAATTTGTGCGAGAATGTCAAAAATGAGTATTTTTGTCTTCAAATATTGTGCATTCTTCACATTACGTATAGGTATTGTACATTTTGCCGAAATATCATATTCTTAATCTACGCCCTCGAATTAGTGAATCCAGCAACTTTGGTAGTGATCCGAGAAATTTTTTTTTCTAATAATACGAGTAATTTTCCAAAATACGGACATTTTGTCGAAATAACATGTTCTCAGATAGCCACAAAAGTTGGAATCCCAAGTTCTCAAATGTGCTAAGGAAAATGTTTGCACAGAATTCTCCTCAAAATTAACAACATTCTAATCAACTGATAACCACAGAGGCATTATACGCATTTGGTGTTCGAAAATATCATTTCGAAGCCAATTATTTTAGGATCTTTATCTTCCTCAGGTATAAGTACCTTTAATTCATATTTTATCCGTTTTCCGACCTATCCAACATTATACACATTATTATTATCAGTACAACGTAAAATTACACGGAAATTGTTTTGCATGTTCCAGTTTCATTTTCACGATACGAGTTACCCCTCTCATTATTATCACACGTTCAAGTTTTTTGCTTAGTTGGCTTTTTGTCAACTATAGGTTTATTTTTGTGAGGCGGTTTCTTTGCGTCAGCCAATAGCCTAATGATAAGAACGACATACATTGTGTTCAAACCGAGAAATTTCAAATAAAATAAAATTTGGTCTTTGTACAACTGCCATTAAAAGTGACACTTTTAATGACAGCAAACAATGTTATTGATTGTTTACGTGGAGGCGTGTTGAAAATATTTTCAACATTAGTGTTGATAATATTTTTAGCACTCCATTTTCTTATGATGAAATCAGATGAAAAAATTTCAGCAATTGCAAATTTTTATTATCAATGTTTAACAATCATTACTTGATATGAACAATAATATTAATCGTAAAACTAGAACAATTACTAACATTAATGCCCTGTGACGTTAGGGAGCTTCACAACACATTATTAGAATCCTCAGCACCATCAGTACTTGTAGAAACCGGAAGTACAATATTGGATGATGATCCAAAATCTGTTGAGGTTGGGAGAATTTTTTCAGCAATGACATTTCTATATGCAATGGAATGATCAACATAGCCCTCGGCTACCGTCGTAGACTTCCATCCACCATGTTTTTTTATATCCGTAATATTTGCTCCTGATTCTGCTAGCAATGAAGCGGAGTATCTTCGAGAACAGTGTTCTGTATATTGCTCTGGTTCTGGCAGTTTGAGGAATTCGACAACAATAGATGGAATTTTCCCAAATGTATTGATACCAACTGGATTGGCAGTGCATTTATTATTCACGTATTTCAGGAAAAAACGACGATGTTTGATGACAGAAGGGCGCAGTGCAAAGTACTTATGAAAATAGTCAACATACTTCCCAATAATACTGACAGAACGACTGACTTTCGTTTTTGTGTTTGGAAGTTGTATAACCAATGATTTATTTGTTATTTCGATGTCTTCCACTGATAAATTACACAATTCTTCACGCCGACAGGCTCCAAATAATCCGAAAATAGTTGCAACCTTAACCATCGAGTGTTTCTCATCTGGTGCCTCATTTATAAATTTTTCAACTTGTTCACGAGTGAGAATTTTCGATTTTTTGGGACGATGTCTTCATTTTTCCGTTTTAAATATGCTATAACCTTAAAATATTCACTAACATCCACACCATTTTTAATGAGGACGCTCGACTTTATCATTGAAAATTTGCTCCACAAAGTTGATGAACTCCATATTTTTAATTTTTCTTCTAAGTATGCCAGGAAAACAGGTTCACTGAAGTTTCCTTCTACATTTTTCAATTTACACCAGGCCAGGAAATTGTTATATGAAATATCGCACTGCTGAACAGATTTTTTAGTTGGCAGTTCCAGATTTGCTCTCCTTGTAGACTCTTCAATATCCACAGGTACAACCAAATCGTCACTTTTATTAATAATTGGACTCTCGACAAACATATTAAGCAGTTAAAAACCCAAGACGAAAATTGGACAGGAACGAAATTCAAATGACAGCGTCTTTTCTCATTTGTTAGTAATCATAACGTTGGCAACGTTTGCCATTCACAACAACCTTTTGATTATTTGAATATTAGAATGCATTTTGAAGTTTATTATCATTGCAAATTCGCCCATTTCATTTTCAAAATAGGGCAGTTGTACAGAAATCATTGTATGGTATTTGTGTTAAAAGTGATTTTATTCTGTTCGTGAAACTTTTTTACTCACAAAATGAAACGTCACTTTTAACACTCATATCATAAATAACTATTTTGCCAATGCTTCATCCTACAATAATCCCTGCTTTTTTGATAACGCTAGATATTTACAGTTAAACTCAAAAACAGCCCAAAATTCTGCTAATTTCAATCAAGAATCATCGATCCAAACAAAAATCTACTGCAGTAAAAACCTGGAGCAACTCATTGTATCGATATTTGCGGAATTTAAGATAGAACATTCGCTCGCAGTACCAAGGATGGTATCGAATATTATAAATAGTATGTTTTAGCACGACGTAAGGAACATTAATAACGATTTGACAATTTCTTCGGACACCAACGCAGAGATTTATCTCAAATTGTCAGGGTCCATGATAAATTACTCCGCAGATTAAGTTGCTGAGGCACAATGGCCAAACGACTCCGATGCTAAAATATGATTGTTGCTATTTTTTCGTGAACAATATGGAGGGAGTTTCTCGCAATCTCTGCCAGTTGAGTTCTATAAAAGTTTGTTGTACACGTTGAGTTTTGCTTTGAATATTTTAAGCAGATGTTAAACAGTCAAAAAAATAATATGAAAAAACACAATATTTGCCTGAACTTATCTTCAAACATTAAATTATATTGCTCCGCAAGAGTTAGGGATATCGTATTCAATCGTTTTCAAAAGTATGTAATCTTTGAGAAAATCGCTGTAGAATCATTTAAAATTCAATAACAACTTGAATCGATCCAATAAAAATCAGTATGAGACATTTCGTCTATCTGGTCGCCTTTTTTTTGAAGTTTGGTTCTTTGCATATGCTTCATGAATGTTCTTATTTTGAAATGAAGTCAGTTTATCAACGGCTTCGATTTGAAACGAGTTCTCTGAAAATGCCAAGACGTGAATTAACAAACGCGGAGGCTAATAGGGCTATCGGAATACTACAGGGTGGCCTAACTCAGGTTGTTGTAGCGGAAAGGCTCCAAGTCAGCCAAAGTGTGATATATCGACTTTGGAATAGGTTCAGGGAGACAGGTTCCGTGTTGGAAAGACCAAGGCTTGGTGGGCGACGAAATACAACACCTGCTCAGGATCGTTTCATCACCGTTTCGGCGAGAAGAAACCCTACATCTACGTGTAGAATGCTACGGAATACTCTTCAAAATGCAGATGAGGTCCAAGTTTCCATCGAAACCATCAGACGACGTTTGAGAGAAGTGAATCTAGGTTCTAGACGTCCATTAAGAGGAGTTCCATTAACACGTGACCATAAGCGTCAAAGACTGGATAGGCAAGGCAACATATCTATTGGAACGATCAATGGCGTAGTGTCCTTTTCACTGATGAATCCAGATATGGACGATTTTCAGATTCTCGAAGAATAAGGGTATGGACAATCCCACGCATACCCCGTAATCGTCGCTATGTCCAAGAAGTCCATCCATTCCGAGGGGGTAGTGTTATGGTATGGGCCGGGATATGTTTCAGCGGGCGCACAGATCTACAAATTTGTCCTGGGAATATGACCGCCTTACACCATAGGGGGCATGTCATTGACAATGTTGTGCCAAATTTTCACGATGCTATTGGTGAAATTTTTCAATTTTTAGACGATAACGCTAGACCGCACCGTGCAGCCATAATGAGAAGACGCGCAATGAGCTTGGTATTCCACATTTACCAATACCTCCGCACTCACCAGATTTGAATTGCATAGAACATGCATGGGATATGCTCCAAAGTAGATTAGATAATCATCAACCTTCCCCAGAATCCTTAAATGATCTGAGAGAGCTTCTGCCCCGTTTATGGAACCAAATTCATCAAGAAATGTTCAACAACCTCGTGTGTGGTATGCAAAGAAGATGTCAAGCTGTTATTGATGCCCGTGGAGGCCAAACATTGTATTGATAGTCTTAAAATGCTTGATTTCTCTGGGAATAAAATTTCGTTATTTTACTCGATTTTTCTTAACCACCCTGTATACGCTGCAGACCTAAAGGCTAAAATTAATTTGCAACTTGAAGTCATATCAATATGAATTTTCATCACAAAAATCTTATTTCAACTATATTCTTTTGCAATTTAAATCAGTATCCCTAACTCATGTGGAGCAGATTTAGGCCGTACAATAGATTCAAATGAAGATTTCCTGAATTTTACGTGCTTTTTTCTCATTACAAGTGCAAATTCTCATTTTCCTCGACAGCTACAAGGCCTAAGGTACGAAACCCCAAAAAGCACAATCCTCGGCTCCAAACATGTCAAAGTAATACCTCCTGGCATCAGCCTCTACCGCAAATCCGGCAAAATCCAAAATCGAATCATGCATTGTAAAGAGAGTAAACAGCAAATACCGCTCTGAGGATGTGTGACAGACCGTGAAAGTAACTGTTCGCAGGGGGTGCATCTCTTTCGGTCCCTTTCCATTGTGGTTCGGCATTGACCGCCCCAGAATGTCAACCAAATATCGGCATGCTCCTCTGGACGGGACAAGAGGATTACCCACAGTGTTGCCAATCGGCGGACTTTTGTCCGATTTGCGTACCTTTTTGGCTCTCGCGTACCTTTTTCGGATCTTCAAATATTTCGGACTTTTTCGGATCTTGAAGTATTTCGGGGAAGCAGATGTTGAAACTTTGAAAGTTCATTAAAGCTTTGTAGTTGCGTTTTGCGTTTGCGTTTCTCATTTATTTGTTATTTTTTCATTGCAAGAGAAACGTGAATGGTGAATAAGATAGACCACTTAGACCACTGCAAAATCCAAACAAAGACTTAAGACTTTTTTCATGCAGTGACCGGTCTAAAATAAATTCTCAGTATTAATTGAAAATGGACAAGGCTCATTACCACTACCACTAGAGGGCAGCATATTCGCAGCTCGATAAAGCTACAGTGACTCTATTAAAATTAATAGAGTTATTAATAGAAAAAGCTAGTGCAGATGCATCACATTGAAAACATAATTGAAATAGAATAGTATAAAAGTGTGTTTTTTGTATTCCGCATTGGTCGAAGAACGAGCGTATCTTTTTCGGACATAATTACGGAAGCGTCGGACTTTTGCGGATCTTTTGACAGATATTTCGGACTTTCCGGTGAATTGCCATTGGCAACACTGATTACCCATGTTGTCTGTGTATGGGAAATGGACTTAACGGATGTGTTTACGGGCATTGTGGACGAGATGAGGTATTGTGAGAGGTTCTCGATATTGTCAATCATTTATGGGGTCGGTTGCAAGGGTTATTTGGGTCATGTGTTTATGGATATTAAGGCTTGATGGGAGCAGATGTTCGGTGATTGCGATATCGGTTCGGTCTATTTGAATATTCGGAAAATTGACAGATTCTGGAAGTTCTCGATATATTCGAATCCAAAAAAGTTGCTTGTACCTTTTCATGACAGTAGATTCTTGACTTCTGAATTTTCGAATTCGACTCTGTTGAAAAATATTCGGACAGTAGGTCCATGATTATACAGGGTCTTTCACGAGGAACCTCACCCATATTTATACGGGAAACTACTGAACGTATTTTCATGAAATTCAGCACTTATAAGTATTTCACGATGCTGATGAAATCTAAAATATTTTCAAGGCATGAGCACCTCCGGTTTTTCCGGAAATGACGTCAACTTCCGTTTTTCCAATTAGAACACCTTTTTTTTATTGCAGAAATAGATTCCTTAGAAAATTTCAAGTTATTTTGATGAAACATTTTTCAGTTTTGGTTGGAAAATTCTCTCTGAGCGGGAAAATTCAAAAAAAAAATCGAAAATAGAGCTCCGCTGAAACAAGAATAACTTCGAGGTTTTTGGATGGAAAATTTTCATTTTTGGGATTTTTCAAGATGTAAGATTGATGTATCCACTTTAAAAATTGAAATCGCGATTCATGATACAGGGGGTGAAAAAATCGCTTTCAAAGTTAGGGATGACAAAATCGTGAAAAATCAATTTTTTCAAATTAGAACCCCATTTTTTTATGGCAGATATTGAATCTACGTTAAAAAATAATGTGAGTGTATGCATCACACCCTTGCCCTAAAGTGGATATTTTCTGAGTTATTCACAAAAAACTGTTTTTCGTCTTGAATTTTCAGCTATTTCTTTTCCCTTCACGCCAAAAAGATGAAATTTTCAGGAACTGGTACTTGAACCATGTTTTAGATTTTACTACCCTAATATGCAAGAGAAACAAGTTACAGGTTGTTCCTAAATAGATGGCGAATTTGGATTCGAATTTGTATCGGAAACCTCTTTATTTCAACTAATCGGCCATCGGTTTTCTCTCCAGTGATAAATAAATAATTCCTTATGAACCGTATGCAAAAACTTACCATGTTTTACATTTTTTTTTAATGATAGATATCATTAATTACATCTACTGAATAAAGACGAATTTGGCAGATGTAATTAATGATATCTATCATTAAAAAAAAAAGAATGTAAAACATGGTTAGTTTTTGCATATGGTTCATAAGGAATTATTTATTTATCACTGGAGAGAAAACCGATGGCCGATTAGTTGAAATAAAGAGGTTTCCGATACAAATTCGAATCCAAATTCGCCATCTATTTAGGAACAACCTGTAACTTTTTTCTCTTGCATATCAGGGTAGTAAAATCTAAAACATGGTTTAAGTAACAGTTCCTGAAAATTTCATCTTTTTGGCGTGAAGGGAAAAGAAATAGCTGAAAATTCAAGACGAAAAACAGTTTTTTGTGAATAACTCAGAAAATATCCACTTTAGGGCAAGGATGTGATGCATACACTCACATTATTTTTTAACGTAGATTCAATATCTGCCATAAAAAAATGGGGTTCTAATTTGAAAAAATTGATTTTTCACGATTTTGTCATCCCTAACTTTGAAAGCGATTTTTTCACCCCCTGTATCATGAATCGCGATTTCGATTTTTAAAGTGGATACATCAATCTTACATCTTGAAAAATCCCAAAAATGAAAATTTTCCTTCCAAAAACATCGAAGTTATTCTTGTTTCAGCGGAGCTCTATTTTCGATTTTTTTTTTCGAATTTTCCCGCTCAGAGAGAATTTTCCAACCAAAACTGAAAAATGTTGCATCAAAATAACTTGAAATTTTCTAAAGGAATCTATTTCTGCAATAAAAAAATGGTGTTCTAATTTGAAAAACGGAAGTTGACGTCATTTCCGGAAAAACCGGAGGTGCTCATGCCTTGAAAATATTTTAGATTTCATCAGCATCGTGAAATACTTATAAGTGCTGAATTTCATGAAAATACGTTCAGTAGTTTCCCGTATAAATATGGGTGAGGTTCCTCGTGAAAGACCCTGTATTTGGTACGACTGAACATCACACATTTTTGTCATTTCTCGATTGTAATTGACTAAATACTCTAGTTTTTAACAGATAGAAGCAACGATATTTCGTGAGCATTATGTATACGAGGATAAATTGAAAAATTCTTAGCCTACAATAGAACCAAACAAAATTTCAATGACAAAATATTTTTTTACTCAACATATTCTGCTCTCAATTGAATACATACATTACAGCGGACCTGCAACGTCTCTAGACCTCTAAAAAAAAATGTTTCTTCTTGCTTTGTAAACCAGTCCTCCACAGCTCTCATTACCCCCTCGTTCGAAGAAAATTTACAACCTTTTAAACTTTTTTTCAGTTGAGGAAAGAGATGATAGTTGGACGGAATCAAATCTGGTGAATAAGGGAGGTGTTCTAGTAATTCTAACCCTAAATCACGAATTTTTGTATGGCAACATGAGATTTGTGTACTGGGGCGTTGTCCTGTAAAAACAAAATACCTTTGGATAGCTTTCCGCGTCTTTTCTCTTTAATTTTTTCCCGTAGAGTGGTCAGTAATGTCGAATAGCAATCTCCAGTTATTGTTCTACCCTTATACAAAAAATTAATCATGATTACTTCCTGGCAATCCCAAAAAACTGAAGCAAGATCTTTTCCAGTAGAATTTTAGACACGAAACTTCTTAGATCTTGGAGAACCAGAGTGTTGCCATTCCATCGATTGTTGCTTTGTTTCTGGATTGTAGAAATGTACCCAAGTCTCTTCCATAGTAACAATTCGGTTTAAGAAGTCTACATCGTTTTCAAATCGAGCACAGATCGAACGCGATGCTTCAACCCTTGCACGCTTTTGGTCAACATTCAAACATTCGGGGATTCATTTTGCAGAAATTTTTCTCATGTCCAAATTGACGTGAACTATATGATGAACGCGTTCGTATGAAATCTTCAGTGCTTCAGATATCCGTTTTAGCCCAATTCGACGGTCTGATAAAATCATGTCATGAACTGCATCGATATTTTCGGGGACTGGCAGAGAAACTGGCCTTCCCGATCAGTCATCATCTTCAAAGGAAAATTTACCTCTTTTGAAACTTGCAGTCCAATTTTTCACGGTCGCATACGAAGGACATTGATCACAAAGGGTATTAAGCATATTTTCGTAAATCTGCTTACCTCTTAACCCTTTCAAATACAGGTACCTACTAGATGATGGCTCGATACTCCAATTTTTCGATTTTTACAACTGGTCTAGGCTAACTGGATATCAATACATCCTCGTAAATACATTTCCGAATTTCTTTTTTGTAAGCCATGTTGACTGAACCACTTTAACAACTGAAGTGTTAAAGTAAAGTCGAGGTTACAAAACAAACTTTTATTTCAACAGCAACCTTTTGTCTTCTTCTTATCACCACTATGTTGGTCTATGAAATATGTGACGAAACTTATAGGACATACGTTAACATTAAGTTTTTTTCATTATCATATTATAAATGTACAAGTTGAATATTCACCCTGTATTTTTACTCATCAATGCAAGTCGCTTAGATCCTATATTTCTCCCAAGTACCAATATTCTTCCACAATTCGAAACTTGCATGATATGCGGGCTCAAAAGATCTCACCATCAGCAAGACAGTGTGATAACTCTGAGAATCACCGTAATATAACTCATATTAAGAGTGGCACTTTTTCCTACGTCCCTGGATTCCTTTGACGAGCCGCTTCGTGAAATGCGCAAAATTCGAAATATTCCCCGACCCCCCTGGCCCCCTCGCCAGCGCTACCGCTCAAACGTGTGTGTTGTCCGGTCGCTACCATTGACCTGTTGGTTCTACATCTGTTCGACGGGTAGTTTGAGAGATGGATTTTAATCAGTTGTGTCTGTTGACGGCTTTGTTCTCGGATTAATCAGAAAAGTGAGGCAAGAATGAGATTATTGGATGAGATACGTATTTTTTGTGGTTCTGAGGACTCTACGCTACGTGGTCCAAAAATATGAAAAATCACACCTGATCGAAAAATTTCTAAAGACCGTTTTATATTTTTCTTAAGTTTTGATTGAAAAATACCACATGACCCACTTTCCCTATTCAAAAAATTTAGAGGGGTGATGGGAATGGCACAGGGTGCATCAAAAATCCTTCAAAAATGCATAAAAATTTGGCAAAAGTGAAACAAAAATTGACCTGTTTCAGGAGTTTGTTGCCAAATATTTTTCTTCTGAGAAAATGAATTTGTTCCATTATTTTGACGCGCACTGTATAGCTATAACTATTATAACCATTTCCTCAATCACTCCGACACAATTACAATGATTCCTTCATCCTCAATGAATCAACAACTATAGCTCGTTCTCTACAATATTGTTCACATTTTGAACGCGGTATAACGGCATGACGTTTGACATCAGATGAACTGGGATTATTAGTAACTGTGTCAAACACGAGAATGTCGAGAATATATCCTATATACAGTGTGACAAGAAAAACCTCGGACAAACTCTTTTTCATTTAACTTTATTAAACAGAAGAAATTGAACAAAACAACAACAAATAATAATAGCTTGAACATTTGTTGATAATATATTTAGGCCGTTTCGAAGTGGCTTCCTTTGGCGGCGATACACAGCTTCAGACGCTTCTTGAAATTTTCGGCAATGGGCCGCAGCTCCTCGGGCGTTAATCGGTTCCATTCCCGGCGCAGAGATTGCTTCAGCGACTCCAAATTTTTGTGTTTTTTAGCACAAGCCCTGTGCTCCAAAATCGACCACACGCTGTAGTCCATTGGGTTGAGATCCGGTGAGTAGGGCGGCCATTCTGCAGATGAGGTGAAACAAGGAAAATGGGTCTTACACCATTCTTGCGTCATTTTTGCTCTGTGAGCCGGAGCGGAGTCCTGTTGAAAGGTCCAATGCGCAACGCCGAAGTGCTGTTTGGCCCACGGAAGTACTACGGCCTCGAGGATGTCGCAGCGGTAGACTTCTTGATTGATTCTGACCCCTTGATTCACGAAAACTAATGGAGTTTTACCACTGCCGCAAATTCCGCCCCCGACCATGACGGATTGCGGATTTTGACGGTGTTCGACGATGGCCGATGTACCGGGAGCCTCTACGGACCAGACTCTTTCGTTTTGGTGGTCGTGGGATTGTCTACGGTGAAAAGCTTCTCGTCTGTGAAGAGAATTCGCTCCCATTGCTGACCGGCGGCGAGACGAAGGAGTTGGCGGCACCTTTGGAGTCGTACGCGCTTGTTTTCCTCCGTGAGGAGTTGAACTTTTTGGAGCTTGTATGGCTTGAGGTTGAGCTCCTTTTTGCCAATTTGACAGACTGATTCGACGTTGATACCGGTCTCACAGGCTATTTTCCTCATGAAAACCCTCGGATTTCGAATGACTCGCTTCTTGACGATGTTGCGATTGCTAGGTGTATTGACAGTGCGTTTTCTACCACTTCCTGGATGACGACCATCATGGCCAAGCTCCTTGAAACGACGAATTGCATCGGACACGGTTTGCATGTCGAGGCACATTGAGCAAACGAACAATTTCGCATTGACGCCTACCTTGACGAAACAGCTCCAAAATCGCACAACCTTTGTTTGACATTCTAAAACTCTGTGAAATGAAATTATATCAAACTGAAAATTCATATATTAGTACAGGAAAGTGTAGAGAAACCAAGAGAATAAAAATTATTTGGCTGCGCTGAAATACTTTTGTTCCAGACCACAGCAAAATTTGTCCGAAGTTTTTCTTGTCACTTTTTATTCATGGTCGGAGCGAGTCAGCGATGGGATATGAAATATTCATAGAATTTCAATATTTTAGGCCCAATTTATCCTCTCAAAAGCCTCCGAGAAGAATTTTTTCATCCTCGCTCTCAAATTCGATCCTCAATACCCACTACCCACACACAGCCTCACGTCCGCGTCATCAGTACATCCCGAGGACGCCCCTATTCATCGAACCGAATGGGTGAATGGGTAGTTAGCCGACATTGCCATCCATTCGAACAAATATCCCGAAATGCGCGCTACGGGATCGTCGGATCGAGATCCCGTCTCCAGACGGGATCCCTTATCAAACGACTCGACACAATCGCATAATTTGGCATAATTCGAGATGCCACGTGGCATGATTAAAGGTAAGCGACACCCCGACGCGCGCGCGGCACCCTCTTGATGTCGTAATTACCTTTTCGGATTATTCCTAAATACTGTTTGTTCGGGGGTATCTACATGAACGGGCATCGGGTGATTGGGGGCATTCAGTTTGACTACGCGGAGATATTATCGTAGTTGGATGGAAATCGTGTGAATCGAGATAACGCCAATGAAAATCGCTCATAGAAAACTGCATCTAGAAAGTATACTCCATTCACTTTTATAAATTCTCCCTTTTGGACATGACACATTTCACCGTGTATATGTTGATGTTAGGTTATAGTCATTTTCCTGTCGGATGAATACGCAAAGTTGTCGTTTCTACATAGAGGTCGAGTAATTACGTATTTATCAAAATGTGAATTCAAAAATTCCAAAGACCTGACGAATGTTGAAGAAACTTTTTTCTCTGTTAATACTGGAAATATTTCACGAATATAAACATGGTTGGAAGATTCAGCTATGCTATTTTCTTGTACAGAAATCAAGGATCGAGTGTTGAAATTTTACAGAAAAATAATGGACAGAACAGTCCGTTACTTTGTGATAGTTCATTCGGAAGGATAAAAGTACTTGAATAACCCTACAGAAAAACTTCTAAACGAACAGACGGACCTATGGAATTCCCCATTTTCCACAATTCTCTAGAAATTAGCCTACAGAGGATATTCATATACCTTTTTGCACAACTTCAAATCCTCCAGCATGAAAATGTAGTAGTACTAGGAAACCTGTGTCACAGTTAAACTTTAAAAGAACTAACTCCATTCACAAAGTTAAAAAAAGAGTTAGAAATAGAAATAAGCATTGACGACTTTTCTCAGAATTACACTGCGCAAAAAAATTAACGCACATTCTGAAAATCTCAATTTTAATGAAAGTTAACTCTACATTGACTTTATAACTTATTTTTTATGTTCTCTCGGTAAGGTTTCGAACGAAACAAGACACATTAAATGGAAGAAAAATTCAGGATTTCACCGAATCTTATGTGAAAGAAGGGAAATGAACAATTTTCAAAATACTGAAATGCTGATAAGTGATTTAATACTTGGTATTTCCACCCCTTGCGTTAATTACAGCTCGGCAACGACGGTTCATACTCAAAATGAGTGATCTTAAAATGTTCTGATCTAATCCTTTCCAGATTTCTCCGAGTTGGATTCCTAAGTCATTAAGAGTAGCTGGATGATTTTCTGAACTTCTCAGCCTTCTATTGAGGTTGTCCCAAACCTGCTCAATCGGATTTAGATCTGGACTTCTTGCTGGCCATTCCATTCGAGAGACTTCAACCTCTTCAAGGTACTCCTGAACGATGGGGTCGTCCATAAAATGAAATTTTCACCAATGTATGGGGCAAATGGCACTACATGCTCTTCAAGAATGTTCCTTATATAATTATCAGCATTCAACGCTCCATTATCAACGACCAGTTGGTCTGTGCGAGCAGTCAAAGATATTCCACCCCATACCATAATCGATCCTTACCCGAAACCAGTAGTATTCAGGAAATTTCACTGAGCATATCTTTCATGTGGACGTCTGTATACAAGGGAACGTCGATCACAATGGTAGAGGCAGAATCTAGACTCATCTGTGAAAGGAACTCTTTCCCAATCGGTCTCTTCCCAATGGATATGCTCTCTCGCAAAATCCAAACGCGCCCTTCGATGGGCTGGGGTAGGAGCTTGGCTTCTTGCCGCGACACGAGGCCTTAAATCATATTCTCTGAGGCGATTTCTTATTGTCTGAGTGCTAATTTGCACCTCATGAGTTTGCTCAAGCTGATTTTGAAGGAGGCGAGCGGTTGCAAACCGTTGTCTCAACGAAGAAACTTTCAAGTAACGTTCTTGAATGGCAGTTGTTACCCGTGGTCTACCCTGTCCTGGTCTTCGGACATTCATACCTGTCTCCCTGAATAGCTGCAATATTCTGGACACACTTGTATGGGAAACTCCAAACCTTTCTGCAATTCGCTTGTGTATGTCCACCCTTCTTCTCGCAAAACTACCGCTTGGGCACATTCCTCTTGGGTCAAATTGCGTGTTTCACGTTGCATAGCGATCGTGTGTTGAAAATCAAACGAAAGAAAAACTATTGATCACTAGAATTGATCGAGAACAACTGATTTTAGAATGGAGCCAATACCGTCAAAATCTGATAATATCATCTTTTTTTATTCCTGCTGGGAGAAAACATCTGTATTGAAGAAAAACGTTGAAAGTGGATAACATATGCATGCAAGCTTCTGATAAAAATAATTATCATTGAGAACACCTTCAGTTGTAGAATAAATTTGAAATTTCCACAATGTGCGTTAATTTTTTTGCGCAGTGTATTATTTTAGATGCTTTTATTCCGTAAAAGCTCAAAATTGTTTGGCTTGTTATCACTATTGAATATTTGTATCGTTTTTCAATAAAAATGTCAACTTGACAGCCCCCCAATGGATTAATTCGAAGTAGAAAATAATTACAGCACTACGACGATATATTATTTTTTTTCTCAGAAACCTTCAATTTTAGCAAGAAATTACAAGAGACCTTATTTGATTGGAATGAATCATACTATAGAAAATCATTTTTTTTTATTGCAAAATATCAATATTGTAAGAAGTTTCTATCGGAACAAGGTTTAGGGATGGTTTTTCTACCCCTTGCAATCACAGAGCAACACCCCCAGAAAAAAATTTAACACCTCCTCGCTGGTCTAAAATGTCTGCTTGATTTTATTCTTGTAAGTTATTTGGTTTTGGAGAAAAAAATTAAAAACTGATTTTCAGGCGCTACCTTTAGGGGGTTGTAACTAAGCAGGGGGGGCTCAAAAAAGAAAAGTTTATATGAAAGACCCACCCTATTTTTGGACAAGGAACCACCTCCCAAATTTTCTCGCTTCTATCAATTTTATGATTTTTTCCAAACCTATGAGACAAAAGGAAACTAAAAGAAGCAGAGTACCATATTCCTTCCAACAAACCTGACATGTACGCCAAAACCGACCCCCTCCGTCGTCAAACATACGCCGACTCGACGAGTACACACATACCGGGTGGCACGCGTCAAGAATTAAAATATCTCAGATTGAAATCGGCGAAAATTATAGTAATCATAATAAAAAAATTACACGGTACGAGCGTACGTCAGCGTCGGAGTCGCTCGGGACCCATAAGGTCCCCAAGAAAGGACGGCCTAACGGTTTTGCGCGTACAAAAAAGCCGTTTTCAAAAGGCCGGACTAGCTGCTCGAACTTCTGTCAATGGGCAGGGTATCGGATGACACGGGAACGGTGAATATGCGATTTTTTAATGGTCCTTTATGAGCCCGAGTGGGTGTGCCGGTCTTCTTCCGGACACCCTGCGTACGGATCGTGTTCTGGTAAGGGTTCAAACTGATCAAAGGAGAGGGATGAGGTTACGGCTCGCAGATCTGCATGCTGCGCGTTTCTTTTTAAGAACTAGATCAAGATCTTGTTCTATAGGGTTTAGTGGGGGTTCCACAGGTTTCTCTAAGACGAGGAGAAGCTAAAAAACTATTTAGCTTGCTTCAGGGATGAATAGAAACCCCGGTCTTGACAATGATTAACTCATGCCGCCATAAAATGCTGTTATGCTTCCACTTTTCATGTATTTCCAGACGTGGTCGAATTTTTCCACAACTCTTTAACGTTAAAATAAATTAAAAGCAAAAAAAACTTTTTGAAAAAAGCTTTTATTCAAATGCTCTAAAAAACTGGAAATAAAATTTTCCTTTAAAATTTCAACTATCAACTCATAACCTCATGATACACAATTAATATGATCAAAAAAGCTTGTCGCGAGTTCTGTGTAAGTACCTATAGGTATTTAATTAAACTGATAAAGAAAAAATTGCATATAGCAGACTCAGATAGTCAATTGAATCGGTACTAGTTTATTTACACGCGCGACAAGCTTTTATGATTATATAAATTGTGTATAATGAGGTTATGAGTTGATAGTTGAAATTTTAAAGGAAAATTTCCTGTTTTTTAGAGCATTTAAGTAAAAGCTTTTTGGAAAAAGTTTTTTTTGCTTTTAATTTATTTTTTACATTTAATTTATTTCTAAATATTCTTCGCAAGCAGCCCTTCCATTTGATACCCATATTGCAGAAGTGAATAAAAAATAACTATTCCGCCGTCTTGGATGTTTCGCTATATTGGATCTAGAATCACGTCAACATTATTTTTCGAGTTACTCTCAACAAGTCCTTTCATTTGATACCCATATTGTAGAAGTGAATAAAAAATAACTATTTCGCCATCTTGGATGTTCCGCCATATTAGATTTAGAATGACGTCAACCTAATTTTTTGAGTTACTCTTAAAAAGCCCTTTCATTTGATACCCATATTGCAGAAGTGCATAAAAAATAAGTGTTCCGCCATCTTGGATAATACGCCATGCCATGCCCCCCCCCCCTGAGATTTTGATGGCCCTAACGTTTTTCAGCACGACACCTCAATATTACCTTTTAATCTCTATTTTGGCCCCCCCTGAGAAAATTTTTTACGGGTTTCTGCGGGCGCCTATGTTTTTCCATAATTCATTTTCAAGTTCTGTTCAGACGCTCAAACTATACTCCATTCACAATTATAAAATCACAACTCTGGCCTTGGAAATTTGACACATTCCACTCTGTATCGTTATGACGTTTTTGAAAATATTTTTATGTTCCATATGTCAACACTATGTTGCCCTTTCTACATTAATTCTTAGCGTATTTCTCAGAATGTCAATTTATTCTGAAAATGAATGAATTGGAACCGATACGATGGACGAAAATAATTAACGTTTATATGAATTGATAGACAGGATTCCTTTTCTAGTTATTTGCATGAAAAGTACAAGAGATCACTGTTGAAATATATTATTTTCGCCATGGAAGAAAATTGCATTGCTTCAAATAATTTTCATATGCATGCTTGTGAAGATTTAATGTTTATTATCCTCTTGAACTGAAAGTTCAAGACTTGACGACATCAATTGTTGATTCTAATCAATAATTCATTAAAAAAAATCACCCCAAAGATATAAGATGAATTGATGGGCAATTACAAGAATAATGTCAATTTTATTTTGTTGATAACTTCCTTAAAATCGATGTTGGGATATAAAACTCGGCTGCGTTTGTTCAAACAACATCTAAAGAATACATTTTTCACCATCTCGACCTTTGGAAGGCGTTTCTTATAGGAGAATTAGGTCTAAGTTCCACCTCATTAGTGAGGTACCTAACTTTTGCAAATCTGATCAGATATCGCCAAATTTCTTGGAAAACCTGAAAAATATCATCCTAATCGACTTCTCGAGGCTCCATCCGATCCATCTACTGCGATATCTGTCCAAATAACAGCTTTTTCAACGAAATTCCCGTGTACTCCTTCAACCTCGAAATGTAAACATTCGTCCTGGTCTTGAAAATCGTCCTCACGCTCCAAACTGGTGCTAAAAACAATAAACATACGTTAATTTTGGATATTCGACGAAAAACTCTCCTGCAAATATCGATTAAACACCAAAAATCTGCGGACAATTTGTACACCTAACAAAATGTGGAATATCTTTGATACTTTTACTTTGATGTAAACAAAGAAACTGGCAACGTCGTTTTGTCATTAACGATATTTTCTGTGCGCGCACTGAATTTTCATCATCTGTTCTGTGCTTTTCATCAGGTGCACCAACTCCTGAAAACGAAACCATGACCTCCTATGTGATTAAATAAAAGTGAATGGAGTATAGATACAAATGACTCGGTCATCAAATATGAAATCAGATACACGTTTGTCATACCATGAATCCCCCAAACCGAACGATATCAATAATCCGAATGCCGCCTCGAATAAATCGACACCTCATAGACACCGTATCGACCCGATCTTAATCGGATGGGCCATTGTGCCCGTGTTTCCTCATTTATATATCCGTATCGAATCAGGCCAAATAAACGTGGCCGCTCATTGTTATCGCTTAATGCGAGCCCATAAAGCCAACTCGTCGTCCAAATAAAATAGATCTAAGCAAGCGGGGTACTTCATGAAGGGACCGGAAGGTCGAATTAGGCCCAATCATGACTAATTTGCAGTCAGCTGATTGACTCAGATATGCGTGTGTCCCTACGCTGCCTGCTTCTCCAGATGGACCGTAGGAGGAAGACGGAATTCAAAAGATGAAAATTCGGTCCATAATAGTACACCGCGCAAAAAAATTAACGCACATTCTGAAAATCTCAGTTTTAATGAAAGTTAACTCTACATTGACTCTATAACTTATTTTTTATGTTCTCTCGGGAAGGTTTTGAACGAAACAAGACACATTAGATGGAAGAAAAATTCAGGATTTCACCGAATCTTATGTGAAAGAAGAGAAATGACCAATTTTCAAAATACTGAAATGCTGATAAGTGATTTAATACTTGGTATTTCCACCCCTTGCGTTAATTACAGCTCGGCAACGACGGTTCATACTCAAAATGAGTGATCTTAAAATGTTCTGATCTAATCCTTCCCAGATTTCTCCGAGTTGGATTCTTAAGTTATTAAGAGTAGCTGGATGATTTTCTGAACTTCTCAGCCTTCTATTGAGGTTGTCGCAAACATGCTCAATCGGATTGAGATCTGGACTTCTAGCTGGCCATTCCATTCGAGGGACTTCAACCTCTTCAAGGTACTCCTGAACGATGCGCGCACGATGGGGTCTGGCATTATTGTCCATAAAAATGAAATTTTCACCAATGTATGGGGCAAATGGCACTACATGCTCTTCAAGAATGTTCCTTATACAGGGTCTTTCACGAGGAACCTCACATATATTTATACGGGAAACTACTGAACGTATTTTCATGAAATTCAGCACTTATAAGTATTTCACGATGCTGATGAAATCTAATATATCTCCGGTTTTTCCGGAAATGACGTCAACTTCCGTTTTTCAAATTAGAACACCATTTTTTTATTGCAGAAATAGATTCCTTAGAAAATTTCGAATTATTTTGATGTAACATTTTTCAGTTTTGGTTGGAAAATTCTCTCTGAGCGGGAAAATTCGAAAAAAAAATCGAAAATAGAGCTCCGCTGAAACAAGAATAACTTCGAGGTTTTTGGATGGAAAATTTTCATTTTAGGGATTTTTCAAGATGTAAGATTGATGTATCCACTTTAAAAATCGAAATCGCGATTCATGATACAGGGGGTGAAAAAATCGCTTTCAAAGTTAGGGATGACAAAATCGTGAAAAATCAATTTTTTCAAATTAGAACCCCATTTTTTTATGGCAGATATTGAATCTACGTCAAAAAATAATGTGAGTGTATGCATCACACCCTTGCCCTAAAATGGATATTTTCTGAGTTATTCACAAAAAACTGTTTTTCGTCTTGAATTTTCAGCTATTTCTTTTCCCTTCACGCCAAAAAGATGAAATTTTCAGGAACTATTATTTGAACCATGCTGTAGATTTTTCACCCCTTCTTGAAACCGACTTCAAGTTACTATTAGGAGAACCATGGCAAACTCTCGCAGTTATAACTAGAGAAGATGCTCAAAGTTTTGACCGTTAATTTCTAGACATTTATTTATACGTCGCAGGAATGCTTCGTGCGTTGCTCTTCTTATTTCATCGGGAGGAAGAGATCTGCAAAAGTGTTTAAAAACCAAATTGAGTTTCAAAACTATGAATCTAAAAATCTAAACAAACCTGAACGCATTTCTGACTCGTTCTATGCAGTCCTCTTTATCAGTCAGGGGAGTTGAGTAGACAATATTTTTTATCCTACCCCAAACATAATAGTCTAAAGGAGTTAAATCGGGAGAACGTGGTGGCCAAAGATGTGGACCATTGTTCGCCAACCATCGATCTTCAAATAGCCTGAAGAGGATATTTGACACATTGAGTGAATTGTGTGGAGGCGCGCCATCTTGTTGATACCATAAGTCATTATGGTTCTGTACTAGCGGCTCAATTATTTGAGTCAATATGTCAGAATATCTATCTCCTAAGGGAGAACAATCTTTAAATAATGCAAACATGTGTAGTGTTCTATCTTACCAGTTAAAGTCCCATCATAAATGTGAACATCGAGAATTGCATTATTTTTGATGGCGCAAAAAACATTGAAACTCCAGGTCTCTTGAAAATTCCATTGTCTGAAGTGGTGGTTGTTCTCTTCATCCCAATAATGACTGTTATGCCTATTGAAAGAACCATTCTTTGTGAATTTAGATTCATCTGTCCAAATTATACAGTCCAAAAAGGTTTCATTCTCTTGAAATCGAATCATCATAGCTTCGCAAAACTCTGTTCTCCTGACGCAATCAGTTTCCTTCAAATGCTGTACCCTATTGAATTTATATGGGTGCATTTTATGATTTTTTAATATTCTCCAAACACTCGATTGAGATAATCCCAGATCAATCTCGGCATCTTTGAGAGAATTTTGAGGATTCACACGAAAATATGCAAGAACTGTAATTTCGTTGTTGTCATCTTCTACTACACTTTTTTCTCTGTGTATAGTTTTCTTAACGAAAGATCCGACATTTCTCAAGTTTTTCATGGTTCTGTTAATGGTATCTCTCGTTGGTCTGGGTCGGTCAGGAAACCTCTCAATGAACAGTCGAATCGTTCTATCTACAACTTTATTACACTCTCCATGAAGTAGAATGAGATTTAATTAATCTTCATTGGTAAAATTAGGCATAGTGATCGATTTTATAACTGAATACGAATTATCACCAAATTAATAGTAAACACAAAATGCTACTGAATAAAGAGGAATTTGGCAGATGTAATTAATGATATCTATCATTAGAAAAAAGAATGTAGAACATGGTAAGTTTTTGCATATGGTTCATAAGGAATTATTTATTTATCACTGGAGAGAAAACCGATGGCCGATTAGTTGAAATAAAGAGGTTTCCGATACAAATTCGAATCCAAATTCGCCATCTATTTAGGAACAACCTGTAACTTTTTTCTCTTGCATATTAGGGTAGTAAAATCTAAAACATGGTTTAAGTTACAGTTCCTGAAAATTTCATTTTTTTGGCGTGAAGGGAAAAGAAATAGCTGAAAATTCAAGACGAAAAAGAGTTTTTTGTGAATAACTCAGAAAATATCCACTTTAGGGCAAGGGTGTGATGCATACACTCACATTATTTCTTAACGTAGATTCAATATCTGCCATAAAAAAATGGGATTTTTCACGATTTTGTCATCCCTAACTTTGAAAGCGATTTTTTCACCCCCTGTATCATGCATCGCGATTTCGATTTTTAAAGTGGATACATCTTACATCTTGAAAAATCCCAAAAATGAAAATTTCCCATCCAAAAACCTCGAAGTTATTCTTGTTTCAGCGGAGCTCTATTTTCGATTTTTTTTTCGAATTTTCCCGCTCAGAGAGAATTTTCCAACCAAAACTGAAAAATGTTACATCAAAATAACTTGAAATTTTCTAAGGAATCTATTTCTGCAATAAAAAAATGGTGTTCTATTTGAAAAACGGAAGTTGACGTCATTTCCGGAAAAACCGGAGGTGCTCATGCCTTGAAAATATTTTAGATTTCATCAGCATCGTGAAATACTTATAAGTGCTGAATTTCATGAAAATACGTTCAGAAGTTTCCCGTATAAATATGGGTGAGGTTCCTCGTGAAAGACCCTGTATACTTATCAGCATTAGCTCCATTATCAACGACCACTAGGTCTGTGCGAGCAGTCAAAGATATTCCACTCCATACCATAATCGATGCTCCCCCGAAATCAGTAGTATTCAGGAAATTGCACTGAGCATATCTTTCATGTGGACGTCTGTATACAAGGGAACGTCGATCACAATGGTAGAGGCAGAATCTAGACTCATCTGTGAAGAGAACTCTTTCCCAATCGGCCTCTTCCCAATGGAAATGCTCTCTCGCAAAATCCAAACGCGCCCTTCGATGGGCTGGGGTAAGATCTGTGCCTCTTGCCGCGACACGAGGCCTTAAATCATATTCTCTGAGGCGATTTCTCATTGTCACCTCATGAGTTTACTCAAGCTGATTTTGAAGAAGGCGAACGGTTGCAAACACCGTTGTCTCAACGAAGAAACTCTCAAGTATAACGTTCTTGAATGGCAGTTGTTACCTACCCGTGGTCTACCCTGTCCTGGTCTTCGGACATTCATACCTGTCTCCCTGAATCGCTGCAACATTCTGGACACATTTGTATGGGAAACTCCAAACCTTTCTGCAATTCTTGTGTATGTCCACCCTCTTCTCGCAAAACTACCGCTTGGGCACATTCCTCTTGGGTCAAATTGCGTGTTTCGCGTTGCATAGCGATCGAGTGTAGAAAATCAAACGAAAGAAAAACTATTGATCACTAGAATTGATCGAGAACAACTGATTTTAGAATGGAGCCAATACATTCAAAATCTGATAATATCATCTTTTTTTATTCCTGCTGGGAGAAAACATCTGTATTGAAGAAAAACGTTGAAAGTGGATAAGATATGCATGCATAATTCTGATAAAAATAATTATCATTGAGAACACCTTCAGTTGTAGAATAAATTTGAGATTTCCATAATGTGCGTTAATTTTTTGCGCAGTGTATATTGTTCAATGAGCGTAAATGAAATGTAAGTCATAACATACGCAGATGAATTTTGAGTTAGAACCACAAAAAAAAAAAGATTATGTACCCCTGTCATCAAAAATCGACATGTCTGAGTGTTTCCACAAAAGCTGATTCGTTGTCGACTTATTGAGAGTGGACACTTTTGAATAAAGAAAGATGAAGAGTGGAATATGGATCATGTACAAAGTAGAGTAGGTGTTGGCAAATTAAAAGCCCGATATTTCATCAAGACCTGACGCGCAATCAGTACCGTACGTACCAATTAGCGGGGAATAATTACGAAATCCGAATCGACACGATTAAGCGTTTTAATTAAAACAGAGTCGCGATTTCGCGAAATCTAGTCGACGGGTCGAGAGTCGTCAGTCGGAGGGACAGACAGACAGACGGTCCGACGTGGCGGCTGGATGGTAACCGGTGGTAATTAATAGGCAAATTACATTTTTATGTCAACCGGCCAGGCCGACGTCCGCAACGGTCACCTGCGGATCATAAAGGCACCTCTGCCTTATTAAATCGGTTTCTGACGACGAGAATCTGATGAATCGGGTACAAGAATATTGGAGTCGTCTATACGTCTCGATTTGTCTGGGTGATATGGATGCTATGGAAATGATATGGATATAAAGGGTGTTCCTAAATTGAATGTACAAACGGAAAGGGCAGATGCCTTACGTATATTCAAGAAAAAAAGTCCCATGAACATGGGGTAGCAAACGTTTCGCTTTCGAGATACGAAAAATGAGGTATAAGTGTCAATCTTTTGTTGTCTCCGAAGCAATTATGGGTGTTCCACTCGAAAAAACTACATATTTTACCGTAACTTTTTCTAAGCACTCTGTATTGCACTCGTCCCTAACGTGTGAGTGGCCGGCTTCAGCCTATTTTACCAACCTCATCATTCGCGCTTGAAAGAAATGAAATCGTTGGTAATATTCAGACAAGAATGAGATGAAGGTATAGAGAGAAAAACGTATTTCTGATGAAAACGCAGGCCAAATTATAGTAGGAGGAATTAGCTCAGTCTCTCGGAAGAGCTCTTTCCTGGTCTTTATTCCTTCAAGCAGAAGATCTGAAGATTGTGACAAGAATTTTATATTTACAAATTGGGTATAGACTTGGAGGATAAGGAAAGGTGGCATATTGCTACACTACTCAACAAAAGCCATCCAACTCAATTCCTGAAAAGTTGAAGTTGGGTTTTGGCGATTGGTCATGTTACATACAACAAGTTGAGATTTGATAGGGAGGGGTTAGACTCTTTTCTTTTAAGACCATGTTTTATTGGAAATTGGTGAATTGATGCAGGTTTGGCTCATCTCCATCAATTTCGGTATCCTTTTCTAATAGCCGGTCTCCGATGTTAAAAAAAAAAAAACATAAAGGCGCATCCGAATCAATTTCAATAGACACTTTCCTATCGACCGGTGATTGCTTCTAGCTTCCCATTGATTCTTCTCTATAATTCCCTCAATTTGCTTCACCGCGAACAATAAGAGCGATCTCCCGTGTCCGTTCGTACAAAGTCCGTTACAAGAAGAAGGCATCATCATTTTTCATCTCTCGAATGTTGAATATATTTCTCGTTCAATTAAATCAACGCCTGTGGGCCTCTGTGTAAAAAAAAAGGCCGAAAGAGAAGAAAACCACGACTCGTAGACTCAGATTGGATGCTGGATGTTGACGGGTGGAGTGATGGCGAGCTAACTCGAGCATTTTGTTTTAATCGAGAAGATAGGGTCGTCGGCCAGCGGCGTACTACGAGGATATATTGAAAAATTCTTAGCCTACTATAGAACCAAACAAAATTTCAATGTCAAAATATTTTATTACTCAAGATATTCTCCTCTTAATTGAATACATTTATAACTGCGAACCTGCAGCGTCTCCAGACCTTTAAAAAAAATGTTTCTTCTTGCTCTGCAAACCAGTCCTCCACAGCTTTCATTACTTTCTCGTTGAAAGAATATTTACAGTTGAGGAAAGAGATGATAGTCGGACGGAGCCAAATCTGGTGAGTAAGGGGGGTGTTCTAGTAATTCATACCCTAAATCACGAATTTTTTTAATGGCTACATGAGATTTGTGTACTGGGGCGTTGTCCTCTGAAAACAAAATACCTTGGTATAGCTTTCCTCGTCTTTTCTCTTTAATTTTTTCCCGTAGAGTGGTCAGAAATGTCGAATAATAATCTCCAGTTATTGTTTTACACTTTTCCAAGAAATCAATCATGATACTCCATGGCAATCCCAAAAAATTGAAGTAAGAACTTTTCCAGCAGATTTTTGGACACGAAACTTCTTAGGTCTTGGAGAACCAGAGTGTCGCCATTCCTTCGATTGTTGCTTTGTTTCTGGATCGTAGAAATGTACCCAAGTCTCATCCATAGTAACAATTCGGTTCAAGAAGTCTACATCGTTGGCACTTTTGCATGGTCAATATTCAAACATTTGGGGATCCATTTTGCAGAAATTTTTCTCATGTCCAAATTGACGTGAACTATATGATGAACGTGTTCGTATGAAATCTTCAGTGCTTCAGATATCCGTTTTAGCCCAATTCGACGGTCTGATAAAATCATGTCATGAACTGTCTCGATAATTTCGGGGACTGACACAGAAACTGGCCTTCCCGATTGGTCATCATCTTCAATGGAAAATTTACCTGTTTCAAAGCTTGCAGTCCAATTTTTCACGGTCGCATACGAAGGACATTGATCACCAAGGATATTAAGCATATCTTCGTAAATCTGCTTACCTATTAAACCTTTTAAATACAGCTACTTGATGATGGCTCGATACTCTATTTTTTCGATTTTTACAATTTCGGTGGACATCTTTTTTTAAATTTATTGCGTAACTCTGGTGTACTTTTTTGACTTCGAACTCTACACTGACACTTCTAATAAGTTATTGTTCGTTGATATGGTATCGCAATATTTCGTTTATGCATGGAACTGGTCTTGGCTAACTAGACATCAATACATCCTCGTAAGGTAGTGTTCATCAAAATATGAACCAGAATATCATGGTGAATCCCATCTCAGAAGTACATAGTTAATTTGCTTCTTTTGCCATTTAAGTCTCTGGCAAGCCTACTTCAATCCAATGAATACTGAGGCTATCTTCAGATTTTAGAATAATGCTCTGATAGCGTGTCTATTTTTGATCCATTCACCATAACTGTTGCTCCAGCCTCAATCTCGAAAAAGTAAAGGTCCAATGACCCTTCCGGGCCATAAACCGCACCAAAAAGTTGAGGATAGAGAGGCTTTTCAACAATAATTCTTGAGTTTTCCGAGCCCCATCAGATGCGACGATTTCGCTTGTTGACGAAGCTCTTTTTATAGTGAATTTTAATTATTTCAATGCGTGTATCTTTCCATTTTTATTAATGGCGTAGTTTCTACTTGTCAAATGTCAAAAGATGACAGATTTAAAAGTGATATCTACCAAAATAGCGGGCTATTCAAAATAACAACTTTTTTGGAAAACCCTTTACCTATGTGCTGGGTGGAATTCAAAATTGGTGCTGGATGAACCTGACAACGAGCCTGACAATGCTAATGATAATGGACCAAAGCTTGTTTCCATTGTTGTAAATGCCCAGATTGTTACCTACAATAATAAGGAGATCATGATGGAACAAACATTTGTTCAGTGCGTTTGATAAGCTTTCATCAAGTGCTTAATCTAGCCGTGAATCAAACAAAATTAGTGAGACTAATAGAACCATTTTTCGTTTGCGATATCAATCATCATTATGCCATTACTGGCCAGAATCGTACACACACAAGAAGCTATAATCAGGAATTAATGATGATGCAGCTTAATAACACAAATTGATATGTAAATCATCCGTGAAATTCTCGGTATCGCCAATTAAACGTTTTACGAAATCGAAAATTGCCGAAGCGAGATCCATAGGGACTCGAAAATACACACAAAATCTCTTGGAAATATGTCTGAAGAAGAATATTGAAATTATAACATAGAAGCATTATTTTGGGGAAATTGCTGTATACTCCAATCAGCCACGCTTTTTGGCTTGACGAATTGTCAGTAGGAATATCACTATTGATAATAGACGATATAATTTTATGACAATCGAAATTTAGGGAAAGGACCCCGCACTTTTAGTAGGTAAAGTGGCGACCGGTCAAATTTTCTGAAAATTTGGTATGTTGTTGTACCCGACTCATTGACCAAAAGTGTCAATGGGCCCAACCCAATCCTATGGCTAGTTTTCTAAATACGGGGTGTTAAAGTTGAAAATTGCCCAGATTTTCGGATTTATTTGCTAATTACTAAGAGATACATTGGATTTCTGTTGCATACACACGTTTACTACATGTTCTAGGTATGAAATTAGAGGATACGTATGATTAAAAATATTTATATTCACCGGGTGATTCACGAATATATGACGGTAGTTTTTTCCCAAAATTCACTTTTTCTACTGTGACGTCAGGAGGGCATATTTTTGAAATGATCTTTCCGATTTAGTATTATGACGACAAAATATTGCACAGTGCATATTTTTTATACAGGGTGTTTCACAGAGAGAACCACTAGACATAATCATATTTTTTTAGGATTAATTCGAAATCCTGTATTTTTGAATTGATTTTTGGGAAAAGTAATACCACAAACATATGTGTGTCTCTAATCTCCAAAATATTCAGGGTGGTTTATTCATAGGAAGGTATTCAATTTTGGGAAAAGTACAAAAAATATGAACACCCTGTATTCGAAAATTTCCTCGGTCAAATGCAACTATTTTATCACTATATATTGATTCCCACAACATCTCCCGAGGTATGAATTTTAAATCCGATACTATGACCAGTTTTCGAGATACAGGGCGTAAAAGCGGAGAATAACTTATTTCATCATTTTTTTTTCAAATTGAAAAGCCGGATTGATTTTATGATGCGCCCATGAGTTCAGTATGAGTACAGATCAGATGCACAAGGAAAGGTTCAGCTAAAATATTTACTGTTACAGGGTGATCCACGAATAAATCACAATAGCTTTTGCAAACACTTGATAATTCTACAGTTTCATCACAGAGAAATTATTCCATGAAGTTAATACCTAGTCGTTAACAATTTTCAGTCTGAAATACTTCATAATAATTACGTACTTTTCATACAGGGTGAGTCATAAATAATATGCTTTGAAATAATTGAAAGGAGAACTTTTCTGGTGAATTTTGAATAACTGTCTAACATTACATCAAGTGAAGTATTTCAGACTGAAAATTGTGAACGACTATAGGTATTAACTTCATGGAATAATTTCGCTGTGACGAAACTTTAGAATTATCGAGTGTTTGCAAATGCTATTGTGATTTATTCATGAATCACCCTGTAACAGTAAATATTTTAGCTAAATCTTCCCATGTGCATCTGATCTGCTCTCATACTGAACTCATGGGCGCAACATAAAATAAATTCGGCTTTTCAATTTAAAAAAAAAATGGTGAAATAAGTTATTCTCCGCTTTTACGCCCTGTATCTCGAAAACTGGTCATAGTATCGGATTTAAAATTCTTACCTCGGGAGATGTTGTGGGAATCAATATAGAGTGATAAAATAGTTGCATTTGACCGAGGAAATTTTCGAATACAGGGTGTTCATGTTTTTTGTAATTTTCCCAAAATTGAATACCTTCCTATGAATAAACCACCCTGAATATTTTGGAGATTAGAGACACACATATGTTTGTGGTATTACTTTTCCCAAAAATCAATTCAAAAATACAGGATTTCGAATTAATCCTAAAAAAATAGGATTATGTCTAGTGGTTCTCTCTGTGAAACACCCTGTATAAAAAATATGCACGGTGCAATATTTTGTCGTCATAATACTAAATCGAAAAGAACATTTCAAAAATATGCCTCCCTGACGTCACAGTAGAAAAAGTGAATTTTGGCAAAAAACTACCGTCATATATTCGCGAATCACCCGGTAAATATAAATATTTTTAATCATACGTATCCACTAATTTCATTACTAGAACATGTAATAAACGTGTGTATGCAACAGAAATCCAATCTAACTCTTAATAATTAGCAAATAAATCCGAAAATCTGGGCTATTTTCAACTTTAACACCCCACCCCGTATTTAGAAAACTAGCCATAGGATTAGGTTGGGCCCATTGACACTTTTGGTCAATGAGTCGGGTACAACAACATACCAAATTTTCAGAAAATTTGACCGGTCGCCACTTTACCTACTAAAAGTGCGGGGTCCTTTGTCATAAAATTATTCTTCGGCATCATTCTTTGGAGGAGATATGTTGACGATGTCTTCTGCATATGGTCCGGTACTGCTCTGGAATTTGAGTCCTTCCTTGCTTTCATCAATTCCCTTCGCAGAATACAATTCACATTAGAAATTTCCAATGATAATAGCATCAACTTCTTAGAATTAAACATTACCATCCGACCAGACAACTCATTCGAATACAACATATATAGAAAAGCAACTCAGACTGACATTATAATCCCCAGATTCTCCTACCATTCACCTAGGATCAAGAAAACAGCCTTTTACTTTCTTCTAAATCGTCTACTCAACATCCCTCTTTCACCTAACAATTACCAGAGAGAACTTCAGAACATTTATAAGATTGCGGTCTATAATTCGTACACTATACCATTTGTTGATAATGTCCTGAACTCTATAAAAAATAAACTGGTTCTCAAGAAAATATTATATCCACACACCCATGTAAAAAATCCTATATTTCGGTCCCTTATTTGAGTATGCTCAACCGCAGATTACATTCCCTTCTTACCGATTTTGACTTCAATCTTGTCAACACCTCACACAACACACTAGAACGCATGATTATTAATAATAAACCCAAGAAAGAAACCGGCCAAATTAAAATATATACAGCATCTTCTGGGTGTTGCAGTTTCTTTGTCAGTTAGTATATTTACGATCTTTGTCGCCTCGTTTTAATACCAGTTTATGAAAAAGATGTACAGGGCAGCTTTGCCTTATTTCACTATTGGAAATCAACCATTTACTATTTGTACTGTCATCCTTATTTTTCTCGATTTGAAAGAATCTTTAAGACAAGCATCTGTCTTTCCTCCTCGCCACGATCATTCCTCAGCAGCAATATGGTAAAATTTACGCATAACTCCTTCAGGAGTATTTTCTTCCCAAAGAAGTATTATTTTGTTGACTCCAGCCATTGCCATTGAGATTTTATGATTATGATTATTCTGAAAGCTCTTAGGTCTCCCGAGGAGACCCCTCAGAAGCTTGTGCGCCTGACAAAAAAATTTCTTGCCTTGCATCGGAATTGAACTTTGATTCACAGGGTCCGAAACAACGTTCTAACCACTGAACTAGGGGCACTGATTATCAGTGTAGTATTGACATGTTTATTGGGTGACAAAAATTTACGAAATTTGATTGCTTCCATTGTAACATTCCAGTTTGTAAATCCTAGGAACATTATGAAAAAGAGAAAAGGGGCAACCCTGCTCTGAAGAGCTGAGGGTAGAATTACGTTAAAGGGGGTTTTATACTCATATTTTTGGCTTGTGATGTGATCGTCTAGATTGGTAGAACTCTATGTTATGTCGTAGTAATTCAGATTCGTAATAACTCAGATTAGTGAAATATAGGATGGGAAATAAGGAGGTAAAATTGATAAATAAAACACTAGATTGGACATAGAGGTGGAACAAGAGCCCTTTATTCGTCCAGCGCCATAGTTCGGGGAACCATAGCCTATGAAGGAAAAACGAACGAGAATCAATTGAAACTCAAAGCAATTATAGCATTATAGATGATATGTTTACAATCCATAGAACAATTATTAACAAGACAAGCACTGGTGATATGTACAATATGGAGCTTCCTATACTCTGGTAAGGTTATTACTGGCACAATTGTGATAAAAAGCAGAATCCAATACATCCAAAGTTATCCAAAGGTTATAGGCATATAGAGTGTGTCACCTGATTATTAATGAAATTTATAAACAGTATCCTTGTAGTTCCTAGTGTGAGAATCCTTCCTTTTAAGTGTTATGTGTGAGATCATAGCAGTCGCGTTGGTTTGGAAGTGACGATAGACTCTTTATATTTCCTGTTAACTGATGAACGGTGGAACCAGATCGAAGCAATCCTTCACTTGCCTGGCTCGCCATGGCCCGAAGACGAGGCTATGTTTACTGGAGACGTTCGTTATAGAACTTCCAGAGGAGTTGGCACTGCCACTGTTGTGGGGGCTATTCTCCTTGGCACAGATGATATAAACAGTTTATCCTTAGACCTCCAAACCATGTTTCCCCTGTACGTGAAATATTATACTAAAAGCAACAACTCCAATGCGTATACCATAATTTCGAGTGAATAGTTAAATGTGCAGTAGGCCTTACGAACAGTATAAGAATATTCCGAATGTGGTAGCAGAACAGAGTTCCACAATATTCAATAGAAATGCAATAATCAGATAGAATAAGCTTACATGAGATTAAATCCTGTGAAATGAAACAAAGTTATTTAAAATGGGGACAGTACATACCAGATAACAAACAAGCGTCTTTAAAATACACTGAAATGGCGGATTCCTAGAAGAGGAACTCCATTTCAAAGGAACACTATTGTGATACCAGCAAGAAAGTGACCACCGACCCACGCCGAGTGAACAAAAGAGACCCCTGCATTCGTTGTCGTTTTCGAGGTTAATTTTTCTCCCTCAGAATCGTATTTCTTCGATGGTCACAGAAGAACGAGTTTACTTCATGGTGGATCTTCGATATGATTAAAATCTCCTATTTATAAAGATGCGAATTGCCTAAAGTATTGCTTGAAGTCGTACTAATATTCATCATTCATAGAATTATAAAATAATATCAAATAAGTTCATTCAACGTAGTTCCACGTTTCGACAATAGACGTTGCAAAGCTGGAAGCCATGGAGTCTGGCAACGGCGCATTTTATTTCGTTGCAGGGTAGGAAATTCAGATATGTTACACCATTCTAAATAAGACGTTTCAAAAATATGTATATTATTTTCATAGGAAAACCCTGCACATGATGAAATGATGCGGATGCTGCCTACGCCCTTGTCTCGTTCATTTATTCACGAGTCGAATAGAGTGTTATCTCGCCGCGGTCTCTCGGTCACAGCTGATTATTTGATCTATCCCGCTCGAAGGACCAAAAAGTGGATGACGGACAGAGCAATCAAACGGGAGCCGCCGGCCTCCCGCTGTTTTCTGTGTCATTAATCTCCGAACAATGTGGATAATTATTACACACTTCGCACCTCTCCGATCTCTCCTTTCATGCCACAATCCCCCTTTGGGATCGCTGGAGATCGAATGCAGATTCGTCAGTTTGAAATCAGAGTTCACAGGGTTTTTCCAGAAGAACAAGCTAATCCAACTGGTAGATTTAGGTTTGAGCTTGAGCGAAAAGGGACCAAACGAAATCTGAGCTCGTCCAGTGTTTAGTCTATCGAGATATCGACCGTTTACAAGGTCAAAAACTCGGCGTGTCGCGCATTTTCAACACCCTGTATCTTTCAAACGGAGCCGAATTTGGAAAAATGTCAAAGGAAAAAAGTGTTTCACTCATAAAACTGAACCTTTGTTTATCATAACATTTTAACGAATTCGGCTTCGTTTGGAAGATACAGGGTGTCGAAAATACGCGTCGCGCCGACATTTTATTCATTCAAGTATGACAAGATCAGCGTTTTAATTTCATGATATGGTCGCCGGTTTGGAAGTATTGGGCGATTTTTTGAGTGCCATAAGAAATTGAAAAAAAAACCACCAATACGAGGATATATTGAAAGATTCTTAGCCTATTATAGTACCAAACAAAATTTGAATGTCAAAATATTTTATTACTCAACATATTCTCCTCTTGCTTGAATACGTTTATTACAGCGAACTTGCAACGTCTCTAGACCTTTCAAAAAAATGTTTCTTCTTGCTCTGCAAACCAGTCCTCCACAGCTTTTATTACCTCCTCGTTGTAAGAAAATTTTCGACCTTTTAAATTTTTTTTCAGTTGAGGAAAGAGATGATAGTCGGAAGGAGCCAAATCTGGTAAATAAGGGGAGTGTTCTAGTAATTGTAACCCTAAATCACAAATTTTTTGCATGGCAACACGAGATTTGTGTACTGAGGCGTTGTCCTGTAAAAACAAAATACCTTTGCTTTCCGCGTCTTTTCCGTAGAGTGGTCAGTAATGTGGAATAGTAATTTCCAGTTATTGTTCTATCCTTATCCAAAAAATCAATCATGATTACCCCATGACAATCCCAAAAAACTGAAGCAAGAACTTTTCCAGCAGATTTTTGGACACGAATCTTCTTAGGTCTTGGAGAACCAGAGTGTCGCCATTCCATCGATGAATGCTTTGTTTCTGGATCGTAGAAATGTACCCAAGTCTCATCCATAGTAACAATTCGGTTTAGAGGTCTACATCGTTTTCAAATCGAGCACAGATCGAACGCGATGCTTCTACCCTTGCACGCTTTCGGTCAACATTCAAACGTTTGCATTTTGCAGAAACTTTTCTCATGTCCGAATTGACGTGAACTATATGATGAACGCGTTCGTATGAAATCTTCAGTGCTTCAGATATCCGTTTTAGCCCAATTCGACGGTCTGATAAAATCATGTCATGAACTGCATCGATATTTTCAGGGAGTGACACAAAAACTGGCTTTCCCGATCGGTCATCTTCAATGGAAAATGTACTTCTTTTGAAGCTTGCAGTCCAATTTTTCACGGTCGCATACGAATGACATTGATCACCAAGGGTATTAAGCATATCTTCGTAAATCCACTTACTCTTAACCCTTTTATGAATACAGGTACTTGATGATGGCTCGATACTCCAATTTTTCGATCTTTACAATTTCGGTGGACATCTTTCTTTCTAATTTATTGCGTAACTCTGGTTCACTTTTTTGACGTCGAACTCTACATTGATACTTCTAATAAGTTATTGTTCGTTGATATGGTATCGCAATATTTTGTTTATGCATGGAACTGGTCTAGGCTATAACTAGATATCAATACATCCTCGTGAGTTTTTTTCCACACGGTACAGTTTGAGTTGGGATGATCATTAAAAATGAAAATTAGGTAAAGAGCTCTTATTTTGATAAATGCACTTTGGGATGCGTTATCAAGTACAAAAGTGCTGTATATGTGGAAAATCCAGTAAAGATAGAAGCATGGGAAAACAGCCACAGCTCTATATACACGGAAAGAAATCTATCCTTGAATCAAGAAGCCCAATATTCTTGAAATATTAGAGTTGTTTCAAGTATATATAGAATCAAAACAAGTAAAAAGGGGAATTTTGTATACTTGGAATGAATTTATTTTACTCAAAAAACATATACTTGATTGAAGAATGAAATTCTCCATCGGAGTAAATTATTTATTCAATCCAAACTATTCACTTTTATCAATTCAAGAGTACTTCTATATTTCAGGTAACTATATGATATCTTGACTTCGAAAATATAATATTCTCAGTTCGAGAATCGGAATATACTCATTCCATGTGTTATATTCAAGAAATTAGTTTTCTTGAAATAATAATTTCGATTGACATGAAATAATGAATTGGCATAAAATTATGAATTGAATAATTAATTAATCAATCAATAATGATTCGAGAATATTTCGCCAAATGGAATAAAATCGAAAATAAAATATTGCTAGGATAACGTTCAGATTTTAGATTATATGTGTACGATAAGTTAGAAATCTGAAAAAAGTTACCATTGAGATAGATAGACTCTCCTTTCAAAATATATACATTGTATGGATTGAAATATGAAGTTGATATTATAAAAAAAAATGTGAAAATATAATTCGAAAGAAATTTTCAATTAGGTACTTTTCACAAATCGATTCATAATAAAATTATGTGATGAAACATTATAGAAAAAAAATCACCAAATCTATTACACTCTGTATAACATTTCTCTCAGTGTAATTCCATAATTTTGAAAGGGAAAGAAAGAAGTTGTTGAAAAATTCATCGTATTTGTAAATTTAAGTGAAATGACATGCATTCACTCGATCCAAGTGTAATTTTCAGAATATACTAAGATGCCAATTCTTCTTCCGGTAGTTAGGCAACATGCATGAATAAAAGGAACCGCGATCCGATTGCGAGCAGTTTCATCGTAATCCAAGTATATAAATTTCTCCATCCACTAGATCCAAGTGAATTATTCGACAAAATACGGTCTTTGGGTTAACAATGCTAAACCTCTTTACTTCTGTATTTATGCAAATAAAGTATTGGTATTGAATGTGGTGTCGAAATCGTTCGAGGATGTCACAACCCCAGAAAGGGCCTAGTATTAATAAGGGCACCCTTACTTGTTGATTTTGACTTCGATTTCATTATTAGGCATTAAACTTGAGACTGTGAATTATCTCAAAAACTATCAACTTTAGAAGGATATGTTTCAAGTGAAAAATGTTAGATATCACATCTTGTTTTCACCTTAACCTGTTCAAGGTTATTTCAGAGCTAACTTGATTCTTAATGATTTATTATTGAAGAGAATGTATATCTAATTTTTCCATATTCTGCTACATATATAAGTATGTAGTATGAAATATTTCGTTTCGAGTAAATTTTCATAAGGGTATATATCAAAGTATCCTTAAAATGTTTCTTGAAAAATGTAAACAGAAATCATCAAATCTGGAACATTCAGAAATTCCAAAATTTCGAAAAAAAAAATGTAGAACAATTCTATATAACTAAAAATTCAAGTGAAACTATATATTACTAATCTTGACAAAATTTTCATTCACTTGGTCAGAGTAAGATATTCAGCGATAAACTATAATACGCCAATTCTCCTTCCGGTAGTTAGGTTTTATCGTAATCCAAGTATATGAATTTCTCAATCCACTAGATCCAAGTAAATTATTCAACAATATACTAAAAAGCGCCCTCTATTCAATGCGTAAAAGGGGATATCACTCTCGATCTTGAATCGACTTGTTCATATCGCGTCTTTCGTCCAAGTTCAGTGTGTTGAAGAAAGTTTAACCAATTTTTAGTGAAATGTGGAAGAATTATTGGGACAATAAGGATGCTCGGGCAGTGTTAGCAAGTTATTTCAAGGTAAGATATGTTAGCTATGTATTGATTTAAATTTATATTGAGATTAAAAAAAAAACTTTATTTCTACTTTTAATCTTATACGTTTTGAATCACCAAGCTGTTTTCTTTTTCGATAAATTTAATACTTGAAATACTCTAAGTGCGCATCTCTTACATTTCTAAGAACATTCATTTTGTAAAAATCCTATTACATTGGGATTATCAATTTTTCAGAACAAGATATTTCCTTATAGCTCTTAAAAAATCTCAATGATCATGATCTCATACCTACCTTAGGAATGAAAACTGATTTCAAGGAAAATTAAAGAGATGAATTCTGAAGCAAGTGAAATATTTTTTATTTTTATGAAATGAATTCGCTTTTACTACTTCTAAAAATGATTTTTCGAATTACACAGTACTGTACGAGCATCGTTAAATAAAAAAAGAGCGATAATCAACCAGTTATACAATATTTTCTTATGTAACTCACGAATTTTGAATTATTAGATTGAAATGGTCTCGTACACTATTGTATCTTTTTTGGGGGGAATACCTCATCATATCACTCATTATAGAATGCCGATAATAATTCAGAGGATACAGAATTTATAAGCATTTTTCTTGCAGAGGTTTGGAGATATGGAAAATATTATCCAAGAGCAAAGGCAGAAAACAATACAATGAAAAGGAACGATGCCGCCCTAATTGTTGGTTTTGGGACAGTTTCTTTTAGAACCGAAAAGCTTTTTGATTATTGTTGAAAACCTCTACCATCAGTTCTCCTCTGCACGTAAGGCATTCAAAATTATTTTCAAATTGTTTCACGTTTTGAATGTTAATTATCCCGTTCAGTGCCAGTACCTTTATGTGATTATACTGCGATGTGTACATATATAATTTGTTTATTTGTGGTTCTTCTGATATTTCTTCTGTTGTTGATTGTATACTTATTTATATGTGATAATATTTTTAGGATTATGATTTTTCATATAGTTTTTATTTGTGGTATGTACTTATTTTTTCATATCAGTTATTATTGTATTCATTTGTACCTAGTCCAGTTGATTATATGTTGAATTTTCTCTATTTGTTTTCAGTGATCACTTTTATACTTTTGTTTGTTTATAATTATTTCAGAAGTATAATAAACTTGTTTTCAATTCTTATAAGCCTCTTTTTATGAATATAATCCTCATCCTGAAATCACAGCAATGTTAAACGATTATCTTATTTCAAATAATTTCACTATTTGTCAAAACAAGCATAAAATAAATCTCATTATTCATCTTGAGAATATAATATACCGAAACTGAATATTCAGAATTCTCATTGG
Source organism: Adalia decempunctata (assembly GCA_951802165.1). Taxonomy (NCBI): domain Eukaryota; kingdom Metazoa; phylum Arthropoda; class Insecta; order Coleoptera; family Coccinellidae; genus Adalia; species Adalia decempunctata. The sequence goes on from OX637705.1 coordinate 2,487,148, forward strand.
TTCAGAGTGAGAATATAAATGGTTTTGTCCAAAAAGGTATTTACCGAAAACCGAAAACTAAATCTGAAGTTAATATTTACTCAAAACCATTATTGAATAAAATTTTATTTGAAAATATGATATACTCAATTTAACAATTTTCTGATGTTGGATTGAGTGAAATTATTGAGTTCATTCAAGTACTTGGTATCTTTGCTTCGAACGAAGAAACTACTGAGATTAAGATGTACAATAATTCCATTTGAGATTATGTTTCCCCTAGAGGAAATATTTCGAATACTCATTTCAAAATTCTCATTTTACTCACAAGGAATATATGAATATTCTTGAATCAATAATACGTGATTTATTAAATTCAAGTATATGATATACTTAGTCGAAAGAATTATTTTATTTGAATTCGGAGAATAAGGTATACTTGAATCGACTAAATCTTATTCTTGCTCATATATGAATCTATCATTTACTTCAATCAAATATTATCCACTTGGTACGAGAATAGATTTCTTTCCGTGTACCTCCTCTTTTCTTCACGAATTATCGAGTTGCAGTCTTCCTCTTCCATTCACATCAAACAATCTCCGTATCAATTTCCTTTGTACCACCGACACCGAATAGTATCAAAACCACCGAACAATAATCCCGATTTCATTAATCAATCAATAGTTCAATCTTCGTAGAATGCCGCTACAGCATGGAGCTTCGCAAGATCGATCTGAAACCGCCTAACCAAGATAAACTCTATCAGCGCCAAAAGAAAGAAGAAAGGCATCCCACAGAAGGCAGATTTGATCTGAGACGGCTGTATCACGATGGGGTTTCTCCATTCACAACGTGTAAACTAATAAAGAAATTAGTTATGGACTTTGTTATCCGGTAGCGAAATTGCCATGGTTAAGTAATACCGTTTCCTTCAGATCTATAGTGGATATATAGGGTGATTTTACCATCAACGAACAATAACTTATTAGAAGTGTCAGTGTAGAGTTCGACGGCGAAGAAGTAAACCAGAATTACGCAATAAATTGAAAAATAAAGATGTCTAACGAAATTGTAAAAATCGAAAAATTGCAGTATCGAGCCATCATCAAGTACCTGTATTTAAAAGGGTTAAGAGGTAAGCAGATTTATGAAGATATGCTTAATACCCTTGGTGATCAATGTCCTTCGCATGCGGCCGTGAAAAATTGGACTGCAAGCTTCAAAAGAGGTAAATTTCCCATTGAAGATGATGACCGATCGGGAAGGCCAGTTTCTGTGTCAGTCCCCGAAAATATCGATGCAGTTCTTGACATGATTTTATCAGACCGTCGAATTGGGCTAAGACGGATATCTGAAGATTTCATACGAACGCGTTCATCATATAGTTCACGTCAATTTGGACATGAGAAAAATTTCTGCAAAATGGATCCCCAAATGTTTGAATGTTGACCAAAAGCGTGCAAGGGTAGAAGTATCGCGTTCGATCTGTGCTAGATTTGAAAACGATGTAGACTTCTTAAACCGAATTGTTACTATGGATGAGACTTGGGTACATTTCTACGATGCAGAAACAAAGTAACAATCGATGGAATGGCGACACTCTGGTTCTCCAAGACCTGAGATGTTTCGTGTCCAAAAATCTACTGGAAAAGTTCTTGCTTCAGTTTTTTGGGATTGCCATGAAGTAATTATGATTGATTTTTTGGATAAGGGTAGAACAATAATTGGAGATTACTATTCGACATTACTGACCACTCTACGGAAAAAAATTAAAGGGAAAAGACGCGGAAAGCTATCCAAAGGGATTTTGTTTTTACAGAACAACGCCCAGTACACAAATCTCATGTTGCCATGCAAAAAAATCGTGATTTTGGGTTAGAATTACTAGAACACCCCCCTTATTCACCTGATTTGTCTCCGTCCGACTATCATCTCTTTCCCCAAATGAAAAAAAGTTTGAAAGTTCGTAAATTTTCTTCCAACGAAGAGGTAATAAGAGCTGTGGAGGACTGGTTTGCAGAGCAACAAGAAACATTCTTTTTTAAAGGTCTAGAGACGTTGCAAGTTCGCTGTGATAAATGTATTCAATCAAGAGGAGAATATGTTGAGTAATAAAATATTTTGACATTGAAATTTTGTTTGGTTCTATAGTAGGCTTAGAATTTTTCAATATATCCTCGTAAAATTCAATGATTTGCATGCGTTGTTCGTTTGTGAGAAGATTCATGGTTCAATTATAGACTGATGACGTTTGACACAAAACACGAAACGTGCGTGAGCTGTCAAAATCAATGTTGCCAAAAAGAAAATAGTATTATTTTCGTTGACATAATTTATCCGTGTAATATCTTTCACACTTATTTCAATGAAACATCGTTTGAGGATTATGTTGCACAAAGGTCTCGATAGATTTTACCTATACTCCATTCACTTTTATTTAATCACATAAGAGGTCATGGTTTCGTTTTCACGAGTTGGTGAACCTGATGAAAACCACAGAACATATGATGAAAAGTCAGTGCGCGCACAAAAAATATCGTAAATGACAAAACGACGTTGCCAGTTTCTTTGTTCACATCTAAGTAAAAGTATCAAAGATATTCCACATTTTGTTAGGTTTACAATGTGTTCGTAAATTTTTGGTATTTAATCGATATTTGCAGGTGTGTTTTTCGTCGAATATCCAAGATTAACGAATGTCTATTGTTTTTAACACCAGTTTGGAGCGTGAGGACGATTTTCAAGACCAGGACGAATGTTTACATTTCGAGGTTGAAGGAGTACACGGGAATTTCGTTGAAAAAGCTGTTATTTGGACCGATATCGCAGTAGATGGATCGGATGGAGCCTCGAGAGGTCGATTAGGATGATATTTTTCAGGTTTTCCAAGAAATTTGGCGATATCTGAGCAGATTTGCAAAAGTTAGGTACCTCATTAATGAGGTGGAACTTAGACCTAATTCTCCTATAAGAAACGCCTTTCGAAGGTCGAGATGGCGAAAAATGTATTATTTAGATGTTGTTTGAACAAACGCAGCCGAGTTTTATACCCCAACATTGATTTTAAGAAAGTTATCAACAAAATAAAATTGACATTATTCTTGATTCTTGTAATTACCCATCAATTCATCTTATATCTTTGGGTTGATTTCTTTTAATGAATTCAGAATCAATAATTGATGTCGTCAAGTCTTGAACTTTCAGTTCAAGAGGATAATAAACATTAAATCTTCACAAGCATGATTATGAAAATTATGTTGAAGCAATGCAATTTTCTTCCATGGCGAAAAATAATATATTTCAACAGTGATCTCTTGTACTTTTCATGCAAATAACTAGAAAAGGAATCCTTTCTATCAATTCATATAAACGTTAATTATTTTCGTCCATCACATCTTTTCCAATTCATTCATTTTTCGAATAAATTCACATTCTGAGAAATACGCTAAGAATGTAGAAAGGGCAACATAGTGTTGACTTGGAACATAAGAATATTTTGAAAAACGTCATAACTTCGATACAGAGTGGAATGTGTCAAATTTCCTGTGCCAGAGTTGTGATTTTATAATTGTGAATGAAGTATATATCTATGATTGTCTATGTTCAAAATGGAACAAAATTGTTTCAATTTCCCCGATCGAAAACACCTGTCAGTAAACTTAATATTCCAAGGTTTCCATCGGTTTTCTCCTGAAAAATCGATCCCTAGAACCTAACCTCGCTGGTTACGTCGAAAACCAGGGGACAAAGGTAAATTTGATCTGCGTAAATAGAGTGAACATCCATCGAAGGTTACCCAGGTGCACGACGAACAACAACGCCGGACCACAGAACAAAAGACGCTAGTTGCGTCTCGCAATCAGTTCCAATAATAGAAACGCACACACAGAGAGATGTATCTAGCTCCTGCTAAATTAGGATGTTCAAACGTCCTTCGGTCGAATTCCGCTTAGAGACGATAAAGACGTGCATGCACTTCTAAACCGGGCAGTCTAAAAAGGAACAGTGTCTTAACCAAAGATTAAACATTAACAACATCAAATGATATGACCTCTGCAACAATTAGACTGACCCGCTAAGGCACTTTGGAAGACCACCGGTTTTTATTGAGCGCAATTACATACCTCCGCTCTATCTATGTCCGTTTTGTCTCTGCGTGATGTTCCTATTCAGAAATGATATTGCGAGAATGAACTTTGGTCCTTCTTGTGCAGGATCTTGAAGCTTGGCCCATTTGTCGATACTCTACCGGTCTGGATGTGATTTAAATTAGTCATTAGGCATTTACACGCATCGTCAAAAGTCTTGGCCCCCCTATCTCTAATTGTTGAATATACGAGGATGTATTGATATCTAGTTAGCCTAGACAAGTTTCATGCATAAACAAAATAGACACGCTATCAGAGCATTATTCTAAAATCTGAAGATAGCCTCAGTATTCATTGGATTGAAGTAGGCTTGCCAGAGACTTAAATGGCAAAAGAAGCAAATTAACTATGTACTTCTGAGATGGGATTCACCATGATATTCTGGTCCATATTTTGATGAATACTACCTTACGAGGATGTATTGATGTCTAGTTAGCCAAGACCAGTTCCATGCATAAACGAAATATTGCGATACCATATCAACGAACAATAACTTATTAGAAGTGTCAGTGTAGAGTTCGACGTCGAAAAAGTAAACCATATATGCTTAATACCCTTGGTGATCAATGTCCTTCGTATGCGACCGTGAAATATTGGACTGCAAGCTTCAAAAGAGGTAAATTCTCCATTGAAGATGATGACAGATCGGGAAGGCCAGTTTCTGTGCCAGTCCCCGAAAATATCGATGCAGTTCATGACATGATTTTATCAGACCGTCGAATTGGGCTAAAACGGATATCTGAAGCACTGAAGATTTCATACGAACGCGTTCATCATATAGTTCACGTCAATTTGGACATGAGAAAAATTTCTGCAAAATGGATCCCCAAATGCTTGAATGTAGACTAAAAGCGTGCATCGCGTTCGATCTGTGCTCGATTTGAAAACGATGTAGACTTCTTAAACCGAATTGTTACTATGGATGAGACTTGGGTACATTCCTACGTTGCAGAAACAAAGCAACAATCGATGGAATGGCGACACTCTGGTTCTCCAAGACCTAAGAAGTGTCGTGTCCAAAAATTTTTGGGATTGCCATGGAGTAATCATGATTGACTTTTTTTGGATAAGGGTAGAACAATAACTGGAGATTACTATTCGACATTATTGACCACTCTACGGGAAAATATTAAAGAGAAAAGACGCGGAAAGCTATTCAAGGGTATTTTGTTTTTACAGAACAACGCCCCAGGACCAAAATCTCATGTTGCCATGCAGAAAATACGTGATTTAGGGTTAGAAATACTAGAATACCCCCCTTTTTCAACAGATTTGGCTACGTCCGGCTATCATTTCTTTCCTCAACTAAAAAAAGTTCAAAAGGTCGTAAATTTTCTTCCAACGAGGAGGTAATAAAAGTAAATTATTATTTTATTATTTTTTTTAAGGTCTAGAGCCGTTGCAGGTTCGCTGTAATAAATGTATTCAATGTAGAGGAGAATATGTTGAGTAATAAAATATTTTGACATTGAAATATTGTTAGGTTCTACAGTGTGACAAGAAAAACCTCGGAAAAACTCTTTTTCATTTAACTTTATTAAAGAGAAGAAATTGAACAAAACAAAAACAAATAATAATAGCTTGAACATTTGTTAATAATATATTCAAGCCTTTTTGAAGTGGCAGCGATACACAGCTTCAGACTTGAAATTTTCGGCAATGGGCCGCAGCTCCTCGGGCGTTAATCGGTTCCATTCCCGGCGCAGAGATTGCTTCAGCGACTCCAAATTTTTGTGTTTTTTAGCCCAAGCCCTGTGCTCCAAAATCGACCATACGCTGTAGTTCATTGGGTTGAGATCCGGTGAGTAGGGCGTCCAATCTGCAGATGAGATGAAACAAGGAAAATGGGTCTTACACCATTCTTGCGTCATTTTCGCTCTGTGAGCCGGAGCGGAGTCCTGTTGAAAGGCCCAATCCGTATCGCTGAAGTGCTGCTTGGTCCACGGAAGTACTACGGCCTCGAGGATATCGCAGCGGTAAACTTCTTGATTGATTTTGACCCCTTGATCCACGAAAACTAAGGGAGTTTTACCACTTCAGCAAATTATGCCCCAGACCATGACGGATTGCGGATTTTGACGGTGTTCGACGATGGCCGATGTACCGGGAGCCTCTACGGACCAGACTCTCTCGTTTTGGTGGTTGTGAGATTGTTCTACGGTGAAAAGCTTCTCGTCTGTGAAGAGAATTCGCTCCCATTGCTGACCGGCTTCGAGACGAAGGAGTTGGCGGTACCTTTGGAGTCGTACGCGCTTGTTTTCCTCCGTGAGGAATTGAACTTTTTGGAGCTTGTATGGCTTGAGGTTGAGCTCCTTTTTGGCAATTTGACGGACTGATTCGCGGTTGATACCGGTCTCCCAGACTATTTTCCTCATGGAAACCCTCGGATTTCGATTGACTCGCTTCTTGACGATGTTGCGATTGCTATGTGTATTGACAGTGCGTTTTCTACTTCTACCACTTCCTGGACGACGACCATCATGGCCAAGCTCCTTGAAACGACGAATTGCATCGGACACGGTTTGTCGAGGCACATTGAGCAAACGAACAATTTCGCATTGACGCCTACCTTGACGAAACAGCTCCAAAATCGCACTACGTTTGTTTGACATTCTAAAACTCTGTGAAATGAAATTATATCAAACTGAAAATTCACATATTAGTACAGGAAAGTGTAGAGAATAAAAATTATTTGGCTGCGCTGAAATACTTTTGTTCCAGACCACAGCAAAATTTGTCCGAAGTTTTTCTTGTCACCTTGTATAGTAGGCTAAGAATTTTTCAATATATCCTCGTACCTTATCGTCTTCTGATGCTACAAAGACATCGAATTCGACCAAATGCGATAAAAACACCTGCGGACTTAGGTACTTCAACGATAGTTCAACTCCTGCGTGAGTCGAAGCACCCAACGACCCCTTTTTTCAGCCCATCTCCGCCATCTTGCCTCCTTTTCTCGGCAGGAATTCCACCGGCGACGTATCGTCTGAGCAAAAACATTCCGATTTCCGAGAATTCGAAATGTCGCTGCTGAAGATACGTCAGTTTCCCATGGCATACTGTGACTTGGATGCACTCACTTCCACCTCGTTTATACCTTTGGAATAAGCCTACGTATGCGCGTTTTTTGTTGTACCTACATTACCCGGTATTCCTTCAGTTCCTGTTATAGTTAGATGTCTCCGATTCCTTCTTATGGCGTTTTGATGCGGAGGCTACGCTTACTTTGCTGAGGGGGATATAAAGGGGATACCCGCGAGGCGATTTGTGTGGCTAGAAGAGCAAAAATTTTCGTGGGTGAAAGCCGTGAAAGGGGAAAAGAACAGAGACCAGCTCTGATTACTGGAATTTTAATGATAGTAGATCTTCCAGATGGAATAACATCTTTAGATTCGCCAGGGTTGACAGTTTCGAAATAGTATATTCTAAAACCAGTTGCAGAATGGGCTCCTATTCCAATACGAATGCGAAATTCGAAAACGAGCGACGAAGGAGCGAGTTTTTGAACGCATGCGTATTGGAATTGCATTCTGCAACGAGTATTAGGCGATATTTTCTCTATTTCACTCAAATTTTGTGAAATTCAACGAAAAAATTCAAATTATAGGTCCTAGTGACTTTCATATTGTATCTTGGCAGTTGGTGTGAATGTTAGGAAATACGAAAATTGACGTTTCTAAATTGACGTCTGCTGAAATTTAAAAGGATCGGAAGTCATTGTTGACAACCAAAAAACGAAAAATGTTACTGAAAACGATGCTGTAATGAATTCATTACAGCACTGTTTTTAGTACTGTAATGAACTCATTATGATACTGAAATAGAGAAACGATTTTATTATTCCTAGAGATACTTCGGACAATACTGATTGACAACTGACAGACCGAAATTGGATACTATCACAGGAGCGGGAGCTATGACGTGTTGAAATTTCGAAAATATGTCATTTAACAGGTGAAAATCTAAACTATGATAAGTAGTAAAGAGTTCCAAAGCCTTTTTCAAATTTCCAAATGAAGAGTTCCAAAAAAGTGAGACAGGCTTTATTTTTCAGTGATCCGGAGCATCGAGAACAAAAACACTGATCCTCAATCCAATTTCGATTTTTATTTCTCAGGACAACGTTTCGAGGGCTATTTCCTCCATCATCAGGTCTAGAATGATAAAATTTTGCTGGTGACCTATTACAGGAAAGCCAAGAAAATGTGATGACAAATCTTCCTCTTACCAGTCTAAGTTTTAAAAGGCATTGTAGTCAATATAAAACCATTATATAAAACAAGAAGAACAAACACTACACAGATTTTACATTTGAATAAATAAAATTAATGTAACATAATATATATCGTGAACTATTGCAACTGTGGATGATGTATAAAATAGCTATGGCATGTGAGAGACTAAAAATCAAATCTCTGACTTATGTGTTGAAAGTTGATTTTTTTTCTGCATTGGTTATCCTTAACTAAAATGTTTCCTTAATTGACGGTTTTGAAAAGAATTTCTAAACTATGATAGATAGAGTCTTGAATTATTTTTTATTGAATTCACTGTCCTCGAAAACCTATATTTTGATACCATATAGGCCTTCTTTGAGTCGAATTTTTTGGGTTTTATTCTTTCCAAAATTCATTTTCGAGTTTTGTTCGGACGCTCAGAGCACTCAAAGTAAAGGCGATAATGATCAGCCTAATTGGTATTCTGCAATATTCGAAGGGATAGTTGAACTTCCAGATGGAATAACGCCTATAGATTCGCCAGAGATTTCTTGATGATGACAAATATGATGTTTTTGGGGGTCTTACCCCTTAGTTTTTTCACCCAAAAAGTTGACATTTTCGAAATCGATTTTATTATTCCTAGAGATACTTCGGGCAATGCTGATTAACAATTGACAGACAAAAAGTGGAAACGGTTACAGGAGCGGAAGCTATGGCGTGTTGAAATTTCGAAAAAATGCCATTTGACAGTTGAAAATCTAAACTGTTATAGATAGAGCCTCGAATTATTCTTTATTGAATTCAGCGTCCCCGAAAACCTATAATTCGATACTAAATTCGTCCTTATAGGCCTTCCTTCACCCTATTTTTTCTTGTTTTTTGTTTTGCATTTTTCATTTTCGAGTTTTGTTCAGAGGCTCACAGCACTCAAAGTATAGGTGATACTTATCGTCCTAATGAGTTTTGTGGATGGCTCGAATGGGTAGTAGATCTTTCAGATTGAAAAGTGCCTTCAGATTCGCCAGGGATTTCTTGGCGAGGACAAATATGGTGTTTTTGGGCCCTTTGTCATTTTTCACCCAAACATGTAGTTGACATTTTCGAAATCAATTTTATTATTCCTAGAGATACTTCGGACAATGCTGATTAACAGTTGACAGACAAAAAGTGGGTACGGTTACAGAAGCTGGAGCTATGACGTGTTGAAATTTCGAAAAAATGCCATTTGACAGGTGAAAATCTAAACTATGTCAGATAGAGTCTCGAATTATTTTTTATTAAATTCAGCGTCCTCGAAAACCTACATTTTGATGCCAAACATGTCAATATAGGCCTTCTTTGAGTCGAATTTTTGGGTTTTATTTTTTCCAAAATTCAGTTTCGAGTTTTGTTCAGACTCTCGAAGCACTCAGAGCATGCGTAATACTGATCAGCCAAATGCGTATTCTGCATGATTAGTTGCACTTCCATATGGAATAACGTCTTCAGATTTGCCAGGGATTTCTTGATGATAACATATATATGGTGTTTTTGAGGAGTCTTACCCCTTTGTAATTTTTCACCCAAAAAGTTGACATTTTCTAAATCGATTTTATTATTCCTAGGTATACTTTGGACAATGCTGATTAACAATTGACAGACAAAAAGTGGACACGGTTTCGGGAGCGGGAGCTATGACGTGTTGAAATTTCGAAAACATGCCATTTGACAGATGAAAATCTAAACTATGATAGATAGCTACTTAAAATATTTTTTATTGAATTCAGCGCCCTCGGAAACCTATATTTTGATACCAAACTTGTGCATATAGGCCTCGTTCTACCCAATTTTTTCTTGTTCTTCGTTTTGCCTATTTAATTTTTGAGTTTTGTTCAGAGGCTAGAGTCAAAAATAATTTCAACTTACGCGTTGAGTGGAATCGAATCCAATTCCAAAAGCATCGGACCAGATGTATAGTCCATCCAAGAATTATTGACATCTCGGACGGCTTTGGAAAATCGAAATTAGGTTGGTAATGCCCGTTCAGTGATATTTTGAGTTGTAGAATTCAGGTTGGTGTTGCAAATAACACTGGCGTTTTGTTCTGTCATTAATGTTTCGAATAAATTTGGCAAATGCAGCAAGTGAAATAAATATCTTTAGTATGAGGCTCTTGAAGAGTGTACAGCTAATAAATGGAAAGGTTTTCCATAGCACATATAAAAAGAAATAAGAGAAGATTAGTCGAAATATAAGGGATGTTGCTGACATAAAATCTTTCATTATAAACATGATCATGATGAGGTCTGCCTATATGAGGAAATAACAGTTATGGTTGTTGAAACAATAGTAGGAATATTTACATTTTATATTCTGCACCTTCATTGTTCGCAAATATTGAAAGTTACAATGTTATGACAAAATTCTTCATATATTAAATAAATTCATTTATAAGTTTTGTTTCTGTCTTGATATCTATTACAATTTTCCCAATCCATTCAGTTTGCAGGGAATCGAATGTGATAATTGGAAACATTTTCATGTTCAGATTGCCTTACTTTGAAAAAAAAAATTTATATTTTTTATTGCTATGATGAAAGCACAGAAAACTTTTAGTTCCTTTTTTGTAACTAGAAATAAAGCTGCGACTGGACTTCAAAGGCTTGCTCTGATGTCAATAATTCTTGGATGGACTATAGTTAGATCGTACAAATCGCGTCGTCCGCGGCCCCCCTTACTCCTAGACCATAGTGCGTCCGCTCGCCGTTCCGCATAAAAAGCGTTCCGCGTACGTTCGCGTACCCGCCGCGGATTCGCGGCATCCTCCGGATTTTTTGCGGGACCGGACTCTGGCCCGATATGCAACTGGAGTGGTTTTTTACCAGGCACCGTCTTTCCTTTGAAGCGCCGCCTCAAAAATGAGACGAAATTCCGAATATCGCCAGTCTCCCGCATACGACCCAACTCGAACTATTCAGATGGAAATTAAACTGCTCCACATGAGTTAGGGATATTGACTTAAATTGCAAAAAAATATAGTTAACATAAGATTTTTGTGATGAAAATTCATATCAATATGATTTCAAGTTGTTGATTTCAGCCTGTAGGTCTGCAACGTATACTGGGTGGTTAAGAAGAATCGAGTAAAATAACGAAATTGTATTCCCAGAGAATTCAAGCATTTTAAGACTATCAATACAATGTATGGCCTTCACGGGCATCAATAACAGCTTGACATCTTCTTTGCATAATACACACGAGGTTGTTGAACATTTCTTCAGGAATTTGGTTCCATAAACGGGGCAGAAGCTCTCTCAGATCATTCAAGGATTCTGGGGTAGGTTGATGATTATCTAATCTTCTTTGGAGCATATCCCATGCATGTTCTATGCAATTCAAATCTGGTGAGTGCGGAGGTATTGGTAAATGTGGAATACCAAGCTCCTCTCGCGCATTCTCAACTATGGCTGCACGGTGCGGTCTAGCGTTATCGTCGAGAAATTGAAAATTTTCACCAACAACAGCGTGAAAATTTGGCATAACATTGTCAATGACATGCTCCCTATAGTGTAAGGCGGTCATATTCCCAACACAAATGTGTAGATCTGTGTGCCCGTTGAAACATATCCCGGCCCATACCATAACACTATCCCCTCGGAATGGATAGACTTCTTGGACATAGCGACGATTACGGGGTATGCGTGGGATTGTCCATACACTTATTCTTCGAGAATCTGAAAATCGTCCATATCTGGATTCATCAGTGAAAAGTACACTACGCCATTGATCGTTCCAATTGATATGTTGCCTTGCCCATTCCAGTCTTTGACGCTTATGGTCACGTGTTAATGGAACTCCTCTGGACGTCAAGAACCTTAGATTCACCTCACTCAAACGTCGTCTGATGGTTTCGATGGAAACTTGGACCCCATCTGCATTTTGAAGAGTATTCCGTAGCATTCTACACGTAGATGTAGGGTTTCTTCTCGCCGAAACGGTGATGAAACGATCCTGAGCAGGTGTTGTTTTTCGTCGCCCACCAAGCCTTGGTCTTCCCAACACGAAACATGTCTCCCTGAACCTATTCCAAAGTCGAGATATCACAGTTTGGCTGACTTGGAGCCTTTCCGCTACAACAACCTTAGTTAGGCCGCCCTGTACATTCCTATAGCCCTATTAGCCTCAGCGTTTGTTAATTTACGTCTTGGCATTTTCAGAAACTCGTTTCAAATCGAAACCGTTGATAAACTGACTTCATTTCAAAATAAGAACATTCATGAAGCATATGCAAAGAACCAAACTTCAGAAAAAAGGCGACCAGATTGACGAAATGTCTCATACTGATTTTTATTGGATCTATTCAAGTTGTTATTGAGTTTTAAATTTTACAGCGATTTTCTCGAAGATTACATACTTTCAAAAACGATTGATTACGATATCCCTAACTCTTGTGGAGCAGTATAAATTCCTATTACAACCTTTTTGGAAGACCCTTTACATTGAAAATTACGGCGGAAATTCCCGGGTGATCTTTGGAACCGATCAAACTTTCTTCCGCATAAATCAACACCGACAATTTTTTGTCGATTAGAACAAATTTTCTGATGTCGGAATACCAATAATTAATTCTGGTTGCAAAATTGTCTATTACGTTCGCGTCGATAATTTTCTTCCAATTTTGAAATTAAAAACGGATATGATGAATGATTTCGAGTGACAAAAAACGCGATATGAGTTCAGCGTGATGCAACATTTGCGTGAAGCTTGCAACTAGCGTTTTTCAGTTTTGAAACGTTTTTTATCGCTCTGGTACAAGCAAAATCGGTTCCGTTTCCACATCTCGTATGAGAGAGGCGGACTCTTGCACCCATAAATTAGTTTTTGATGTGTAAATTGGTGTCTTTAATTTGTCCATATTTTGCGCATCGATCATCAGTACCGAATGTTTATCAATTTTACTTCAGAGTAATTATAAAAGTTCTTAAATTGAGAGTTACCTATATTTGAATTTAACTATACTACCTGACAAAGAAACGTCAACACCAAAAGGAGCTGTTTGAATTGTATTGAGAATTAAATTTTATTACGAGTAAATGATTAAATTCGGAGAAAAAAATTCGTGAAGGTTTTTTTCATGTAAACATTTTTTGTTACTCAAATATTGTAGTCGTTTTTTGCGAATTTTTGATATTGAGCGTCATGTACACCTTACAGTAGGCGTCATGGTATGAGGTGCTATTGCACTTGCGAGTAGACCACCTTTAGTATTTTTTCGAGGCAACATGACAGCGCTGCGTTACCTTCAAGAAAAAATGGAGCCATATGTTCTTCCCCACCTCGAGAATCCAATATTTCAACAAGATAATGCTCGACCTCATGTGGCCAGAGTTAGTTTAAACTTTTTTGAAGCGACCCATGTGAATCTTTTGCCATGGCCACCCAGATCCCCCGATCTTTCACCCATAGATCATGTTTGGGACATCATGGGTAGAAGGCTTGGGAAATTCACCCCAGCCCCTACGGCTCTGAGACATGAAGTACAGGTAGCTTGGGATAGTATTCCTCAAGAAGAAATAGTCCATCTTATTGCATCAATGCCAAGACGTGTTGGGGAGTGTATAGATAATCGCGGTGGACAAACACATCATAAACTTTATTGAGAAAAAATTGTAAAACCTTCGTTTTTTTTTCCAAATTTAAATCATTTACTCCTGGCTATAATATCAATGTTTTACCAGAAAAAATTTAAACAGCTCTTCCTGGGTGTTGCAGTTTCTTTGTCAGTTAGTATTTTATTTTAAAACTTATTTATTTGTTTCTCATTTGTAAACGTCAGTTTCCAAAAACACAATATTAATCAAGAAAGTTTATTTTATCAAGTCACTAACTTGTGAAACTGACAGTTAACTTGCAAAATTTTCACAAGTTAGTAGTATTATTTAAATTAGAAAATTTTGTTTTATCGTCATATATGTTGAAAATCATGGTACAATTGTTATTTCCAGTAACACAGACTTTTGGTGATGAAAGAGTTGATACTGATGATGATGAACCATCTGTTGACTCAGAAACTGCTGAACTCGAGGACTGCAGAACATTTGTACTCTCCTTACTACCAAATAATTTGCAAGACATTTCGATTTTTTTGTTGACCTAATCATCGACATAACTCATCGCAATTTCGGTGCTCTTCCACCCTCCTGCACGCTTTAGTGCTAAAATATCTCCACCCGAATCCGCAACCATAGTGGCTCCAGTTCTGCGAAAAGAGTGGCCGGTGAATAACTCTGGGTCTTTTAAACCTAAATATTTCGCTATTTGCTTTGGGACACCACCAATGGTGTGCTGGCCAGCATTAAGGGAAATGCACTTTCCATGTCGGTATGTCAAAAAAAATCTTAGGCTTTCTGTTCCAGGAGGCCGAAGATTTACATATTTTCTATATTAACATGCAGGACTTGAAGCTGCAGCCATCATCGGTTATGGTGAATCTTCTTGTTGTTAAATTTTGTGTTTGCCGCAATATCACAATAACGTATTTTACCATATCTTCTACATCATTCATGTTTAAGGAGAGAATTTCGTCACATCGACAACATCCAAAAATCCCAAATATTGTTACAATTTTCGCCAGCAACCACTGGTCATCAGGAGCATGTGAAAGAAATTGTTCAGCCTCTTCTTTACCTAATACCTTGGCCTTTTTTGGCGTATAACGCTATTGCCTTTTGAAATCTGCAAATGACAACTAAACGTCATATTTTTCAATAAATTTTTTAAGGAAAACAAACCTGCGAACAGGGGCATTTTCTTTAATTTCCAAGCAGCTTTTCAGCATAGACCATTTTGCCCATAAAGTATAAGGGCTGAATCTAACTTATAGTTGATTCAAGTAGACCAACAAAACATCTTCAGTTAGATACCCCAATCACACTATTTTTGTTTCGCCACTTTTTGAAGTCGTCGTATTCTCGCTCGTACCTTGAAGCTGATTTTGCAGGTAATAAACTTGAAGCTACACTGCTGGCTGCCTCAATAATTTCTTTTGGTACATTCATTTTCGCTTTCGCCAAAACAAATGTAAAGAAAAATAAACAGACATGTTCATGGCAACGCTTCCATAGCTTACGACATTTGCGACAAATTATTGAGATTTTTTTGGAATTTATCTAACCTTTTTACAAATGAGAAACAAATAAAATATAAAACAATGCACGCAAGGTAACGGGTTTTACTGGCTCAAGGAAGTAACTGACTCGCCTGCGCATCGTCAGTTATATCCTCCATTCGCCAGTAAAAACCCACTTACCTTCCTAGTTATGTTATATACTATTGTTAGAAGCGAATATTTGCTGAATAATTAACTATAACCCCAAAAACTACACAAGAAATTCCCTCAGAAAATAACTTGTTTAGTTGTCTGGTAGGGAATTTATTGATAAAATAAAATATGTAGTCTATTATGAAGACCCCCTTATAAAGTTTGGATCGACAGTTTGATCCAAAACAATTTGTCAAACGTGTGTTTTTTTACATACACATTCTCCCCTACCACTAGAAGCATGACCAAATCGATTGAGAAATCAAAAAACCCCAACAGTACCTACAGATTTCGCGATGGAAAATCCTGCTGCAGCAGGAGGATTCGATGCGTGAAATGAGAGAACAATATGTGAGAATTTCCTCATGAGCAGTCAGCGGGCCGCTACAACATCCGCCAGAAACGTGTGTGATGTTTCTCGGAACGAGCCAGCAGCGATTCAATTGTCCTACAAAACGTGAAAACATTTCGGCATTCGGAGACGAAATAATAAGAAACAATAACTTTATAAATAATTTGTTTTCCGTCATTTTTGTGTGCACGGGCGCGTAACTACTCTAATTGCGAACGTTCGGCCATTTTTTTATTACGTACATTACGATTCGATAATTTCCCACCCAAGTGGAAGAAATTTGGCCCGTCTTTCATTATTTCGACACCATACGAGGCATTAGGAGATATTAGGAAAATGGTTCAATTAAATTTTATGTCCTGATTACTCTAAGACGGCTTGGCATGGATCAGAAGAGTTGCAAAATGCTGACAGTTGAACACCTCTGAAGTATCGAGTGTTTTCTTTACACACTAAATGGAAGAAAAATTCGGGATTTCACCGAATCTTATGTGAAAGAAGAGAACTAACAATTTTCAAAATACTGAAATGCTGATAAGTGATTTAATACTTGGTATTTTCACCCCTTGCGTTAATTACAGCTCGGCAACGACGGTTCATACTCAAAATGAGTGATCTTAAAATGTTCTGATCTAATCCTTCCCAGATTTCTCCGAGTTGGATTCCTAAGTCATTAAGAGTAGCTGGATGATTTTCTGAACTTCTCAGCCTTCTATTAAGGTTGTCCCAAACCTGCTCAATCGGATTGAGATCTGGACTTCTTGCTGGCCATTCCATTCGAGAGACTTCAACCTCTTCAAGGTACTCCTGAACGATGCGCGCACGATGGGGTCTGGCATTATCGTCCATAAAAATGAAATTTTCACCAATGTATGGGGCAAATGACACTACATGCTCTTCAAGAATGTTCCTTATATACTTATCAGCATTCATAGCTCCATTATCAACGACCACTAGGTCTGTGCGAGCAGTCAAAGATATTCCACCCCATAACATAATCGATCCTCCCCCGAAACCAGTAGTATTCAGGAAATTGCACTGAGCATATCATTCATGTGGACGTCTGTATACAAGGGAACGTCGATCACAATGGTAGAGGCAGAATCTAGACTCATCTGTGAAGAGAACTCTTTCCCAATCGGCCTCTTCCCAATGGATATGCTCTCTCGCAAAATCCAAACGCGCCCATCGATTGGCTGGGGTAAGAGCTGGGCCTCTTGCCGCGACACGAGTCCTTAAATCATATTCTCTGAGGCGATTTCTTATTGTCTGAGTGCTAATTTGCAACTCATGAGTTTGCTCAAGCTGATTTTGAAGGAGGCGAGCGGTTGCAAACCGTTGTCTCAACGAAGAAACTCTCAAGTAACGTTCTTGAATGGCAGCTGTTACCCGTGGTCTACCCTGTCCTGGTCTTCGGACATTCATACCTGTCTCCCTGAATAGCTGCAACATTCTGGACACACTTGTATGGGAAACTCCCTTCTGCAATTCTTGTGTATGTCCACCCTTCTTCACGCAAAACTACCGTTTGGGCACATTCCTCTTGGGTCAAATTGCGTGTTTCGCGTTGCATAGCGATCGAGTGTAGAAAATCAAACGAAAGAAAAACTATTGATCACTAGAATTGATCGAGAACAACTGATTTTAGAATGGAGTCAATACATTCAAAATCTGATAATATCATCTTTTTTTATTCCTGCTGGGAGAAAACATCTGTATTGAAGAAAAACGTTGAAAGTGGATAACATATGCATGCATAATTCTGATAAAAATAATTATCATTGAGAACACCTTCAGTTGTAGAATAAATTTGAGATTTCCATAATGTGCGTTAATTTTTTTGCGCAGTGTATGTTATTTTGTTCTTGGCCTGGTTATGATTAACTTTTTTGATTCAATTTTGCGATAAGGGTGTCACAAATCGAGTGTCTTAGGATAAGGTAGTTTGTCATATCCAATTCTTTGACGAATGCTTGTGTCTTCGGCGAATCTTCAGAAGAGAAAGCTCATCAGCCACCGAAAAAAAGTCTACAAAACCTTCTCTTCATTTCAACGACTGGCCGTTTCGAATTATACACTGGGCAGTAAAACAACGAAACACCTCGTTTGTTCGGAAATATACTTTTATATTTCGGCCATAAAATCATGGCACATTGTTTATGTTTATGATCCCATTACCATCGAAAGGTCTGTTCGCCTCGAAGGCGCCCAACAGAAGCTAGACGAAGACTCCATATACAGGGTGGTTCTTTTTAAACGAAACCAGAAGAGACAAACTAAATGTTTTCAAAATATACTGCTCCACAAGAGTTAGGGATATCGTATTCAATCATTTTTAAAAGTATGCAATCTTCGAGAAAATCGCTGTAAAATCATTTAAAACTCAATAACAACTTGAATCGATCCAATAAAAATCAGTATGAGACATTTCGTCAATATGGTCGCCTTTTTTCTGAAGTTTGGTTCTTTGCATATGCTTCATGAATGTTCTTATTTTGAAATGAAGTCAGTTTATCAACGGCTTCGATTTGAAACGAGTTTTCTGAAAATGCCAAGACGTAAATTAACAAACGCTGAGGCTAATAGGGCTATAGGAATGTACAGGGTGACCTAACTAAGGTTGTTGTAGCGGAAAGGCTCCAAGTCAGCCAAAGTGTGATATCTCGACTTTGAAATAGGTTCAGGGAGACAGGTTTCGTGTTGAAAAGACCAAGGCTTGGTGGGCGACGAAAATCAACACCTGCTCAGGATCGTTTCATCACCTTTGCGGCGAGAAGAAACCCTACATCTACGTGTAGAATGCTACGGAATACTCTTCAAAATGCAGATGGGGTCCAAGTTTCCATCGAAACCATCAGACGACGTTTGAGAGAGGTGAATCTAGGTTCTAGACGTCCTTTAAGAGGAGTTCCATTAACACGTGACCATAAGCGTTAAAGACTGGAATGGGCAAGGCAACATATCAATTGGAACGATCAATGGCGTAGTGTCCTTTTCACTGATGAATCCAGATAAGGACGATTTTCAGATTCTCGAAGAATAAGGGTATATACAATCCCACGCATACCTTGTAATCGTTGCTATGTCCAAGAAGTCCATCCCTCCCGAGGGGTTAGTGTTATGGAATGGGCAGGGATATGTTTCAACGGGCGCACAGATCTACACATTTGTCCTGGGAATATGACCGCCTTACACTATAGAGAGTATATCATTGACAATGTTGTGCCAAATTTTCACGCTGCTATTGATGAAACTTTTCAATTTCTAGACGATAACGCTAGACCGCACCGTGCAGCTATGGTTGAGAATGCGCGCGAGGAGCTTGGTATTCCACATTTACCAATACCTCCGCACTGACCAGATTTGAATTGCATAGAACATGCATGCGATATGCTTCAAAGAAGATTAGATAATCATCAACCTACCCCAGAATCCTTAAATGATCTGAGAGAGCTTCTGCCCCGTTTATGGAACCAAATTCCTCAAGAAATGTTCAACAACCTCGCGTGCAGTATGCAAAGAAGATGTCAAGCCATACATTGTATTGATAGTCTAAAAATGCTTGAATACTCTGGGAATAAAATTTCGTTATTTTACTCGATTTTTCTTAACCACCCTGTATACGCTGCAGACCTACAGGCTAAAATCAATTTGCAACTTGAAATCATACTAATATGAATTTTCAACACAGAAATCTTATTTTAACTCTATTTTTTGCAATTTAAGCCAATATCCCTTACTCATGTGGAGCAGTTTATTTTACTACACTGTTTTATTCTAAACGCCTCTTAATTCTGTAGTTTTTAATCAATCTGACGGGATTGAGGAGTCTTTAGAATATGTTGAACTTTTAGGTTTTCCTTTTTTTTAAGAGTTTGTTAGACATTCACTAATTCCGGTTGAAATATTGTATTGGCATTTTTCCGTATGTGTACAAGTTGTTGGTAGCATTCTGTATGCATCATTTTCTGGGAGACTTCAACAGTAGTAGGTAGGTATATATACTTTTCTGAATAAACTTTTTTTAAATCTGAACCGCTACAGTTGGGTCCACTTTGTTCTCTGGATAGACCCCTACAACTAGTTTATCTTTTCTCTTCTTGAACAGTCTTCGAAAATCAAAAAGAACGAGAGAGAAAAAATAGTTTTGAGCAATCATCGACAAAATACACAACAACAATATGAGCAGAATAAAATTGCCAGATTGACCCAATATCCAATGAAAGACATTCAGACAGTCCATCTCTGATTCATATTTTGAAACAGCACCCTGTATGTTCCTCAATTTTCCAAGGTTTCATGCTTAAAGCTTTCCGCTCTTACTATATACGAGGATGTAAGAAATGTTTTTATTGTGTAATTTCCTGACTGCCGAAACAAGTAAAATTCTATGGCTCGTTAGGAGAGTTCGAGTGGTTCGGTTTTGGCCATAAAATCTGGGGGGAATATGGTCAAGGTGGGCGGAGGGGTACAGGGTCGTATTTGATGAAAAGGGTAGATTTAAAGGGTTTTCCAATGAGAGGTTTTGTATTGGAATTGGATAGTCCGCTATTTTGGTAGATTTCACTTTTTAAGATGTCATTTTTTGACATTTGACAAGTAGAAACTACGTCATTAATAAAAATGGAACGATTCACGCTCGAACAACGCATTGAAATTATTAAAATTCACTATAAAATGGTGAAAATTTGGCAGGGACGGTTCGTGAAACTCCAACATTTTTGGGTCGTCGTGAAGCACCTTGTCGAACCGCAATACAGAGATTGGTGGAAAAATTTGAGCTGTTGGGATAAGTTAGTGATGTGAAGAATAAAACCCGTGCACGACGATCTAGAACAGTCGAAAATATTGCTGCTGTAGCCGAATGTGTTGAAGAAAACCCAGGTTTGACCATTCCTCGTCGTTCCTGGGAATAAGGATTTCCACGAACGTCATTACACCATATTCTGCATAAAGATTTGGGTCTTGAGGCCTATAAAGTTCAGTTAACACAAGAATTCAAGCAGGACGATCATCAACAACGTCGTGTCTTTGCTGATTGGGTCCTTGAAATGCATGAAAATGATCCGGAATTCCATCGAAAAATCAGCTTGATAGATGGGGCCTATTTCCACCTCGGTGACTTCGTCAACAACCAAAATTTTCGCATCTGGGTCTCAGAAAACCCTAGAGTTATTGTTGAAAAGCCTCTCCATCCTCAGTGTGTGACTGTTTGGTGCTATTTATGGTCCAGCAGGGTCATTGGACCTTCCTTTTTCGAGAATGAGGCTGAAGCAACATTTACGGTGAATGGATTGCGATATCGAGAGATGATTAATGATTTTTTACGACCGGAATTGTAGGTGTTGATCAGGACAACGTTCACTTTCAACAAGACGGCGCTACGTGCCACACAAGTAACGAAACCATTGATCTTTCACGGGAAAAGTTTCCGGACCGTGTTATCTCTCGAAAAGGTGATCACAATTGGCCACCGAGATCTTGTGATTTTACACCTTGCGACTTCTTTCTTTGGGGCCATGTGATAGAGAAGGTTCACGCTAAGAGCCCAGCGTCGAATCAAGACCTCAAAGATGGAATTCGTGAGGCTATCGAGGACGTAGGTCAGCCACCTTGCCATTGGGTCATGGAAAATTTTATGAGAAGTATATGGTCCTGTTAGTCGTGGTCGTGATGGTCATTTGGCTGATGGGGAAGTATCACCTTTTGAATCGTGGTAAATCTCCATTCAAAAAGTGGTCTCTTAATTTCATGAGTAACTACCCTAATTTACGACGTAGAGACTTGATTTTTTTTAAATTAAAGTTGAAGAACGTCCCGAGGGCAAATAGTTTTATGTTTTTCGATTTAATCAGTTTTTCATTAAAAAAAAAACAGGTTGAACTTCAGCTTTTTGGAAACTACACTTAGTGATTTTTTTCGACGGTTATTCATCATTTTTTGGAAAAAATCGCAACTATTTGCCCTCGGCAATTCAATCTTCTATAAACTACAAAAATTTTCATGATGATTAGTTCAAAAATATAGCTTGTACTCATGAAAAATGAAAAACATATTCAATAACCCAAATATTGCAGAGATCTTACGATTACCTTGTTTTTTTTATTGAAAAACTAATTAAATCGAAAAAAAGAAAACTATTTCCCCTCGGGACGTTCTTCAACTTCAATTAAAAAAAAATCAAGTCTCCACGTCGTAAATTAGGGTACTTACTCGTGAAATAAAGAGACCACTTTTTGAATGGAGATTTATCACGATTCAAAAGGTGATACTTCCCCTTAAAGGCATACCTTCCTCTCTATAATGAAATAAAAACATCCGATCATTTATCTAGAAAAACGGCATTTTTCTTTGAATGTCAAAAAAACACTTCTTATTGGAAACTATCTATCACAAAATGATCACAAGTATACCCCATTCACTTTTATCTAATCACATAAGAGGTCATGGTTTCGTTTTCAGGAGTTGATGCCCCTGATGAAAAGCACAGAACATATGATAAAAAGTCAGTGCGCGCACAGAAAATATCGTTAATGACAAAACGACGTTGCCAGTTTCTTTGTTTGCATCAAAGTAAAAGTATCAAAAATATTCCACATTTTGTTAGGTTTACAAATTGTTCGCAGATTTTTGGTATTTAATCGATATTTGCAGGTGAGTTTTTCGTCGAAAATCCAAGATAAACGTATGTTTATTGTTTTAAGCACCAGTTTGGAGCGTGAGGTTTTCAAGACCAGGACGAATGTTTACATTTCGAGGTTAAAGGGTTACACGGGAATTTCGTTGAAAAAGCTATTATTTGGACAGATATCGCAGTAGATGGATCGGATGGAGCCTCGAGAGGTCGATTAGAATGATATTTTTCAGGTTTTCCAAGAAATTTGGCGATATCCGAGCTGATTTGCAAAAGTTAGGTACCTCACTAATGAGGTGGAACTTAGACCTAATTCCCCTATAAGAAACGCCTTTCAAAGGTCGAGATGGTGAAAATTGTATTCTTTAGATGTTGTTTGAACAAACGCAGCCGAGTTTTATACCCCAACAAAATAAAATTGACATCATTCTTGATTCTTGTAATTACCCATCAATTCATCTTATTTCTTTGGGTTGTTTTTTTTCAATGAATTCTTGATTAGAATCAACAATTGATGTCGTCGAGTCTTGAACCTTCAGTTCAAGAGGATAATAAACATTAAATCTTCACAAGCATGCATATGAAAATTATGTGAAAGCAATGCAATTTTCTTCCATGGCGAAAAATAATATATTTCAACAGTGATCTCTTGTACTTTTCATGCAAATAACTAGAAAAGGAATCCTTTCTATCAATTCATATAAACGTTAATTATTTTCGTCCATCTCATCTTTTCTAATTAATTCATTTTCCGAATAAATTCACATTCTGAGAAATACGCTAAGAATGTAGAAAGGGCAACATAGTGTTGACTTGGAACATAAAAAAATTTTGAAAAACGTCATAACTTCGATACAGAGTGGAATATGTCAAATTTCCAAGGCCAGAGTTGTGATTTTATAATTGTGAATGGAGTATAGGTATGAAATTCAAAGAAAAAATTTCAAAAATTCGCACCTATGGCTACACTACGCGATGTTGCCGATGACCGCCTATTCAAATTCGCAATGGTTCATCTGAATAACTACAGCGACAAGCGGCAATTTTTTTGATACTTTCTCACTAAGAATCTGACACATTCGACCTGTTCCTCAGCATCCGACTGGACCCGGTCGGCGGATTCACAAATTGGAATAGTATTTTATTCATCTGATAGGATTAATGATACGTCTCGAGAATTCCTGAACACAGTTTTTTTTTTATCTATGCATACGCTTTTAGCACCTGATTCCTTGTTAGATCCGCCTCTGATAGAGCCATAAATTTGTTTTCGAGTGTGACGGAATGAGACGTTCGTCCATTTTATCATTTTATTGTATCAATAAATTAGGAAATTTGAAGAAGAATGTGAGCTTGGTCGTCTCTAGCACCTACGAAACCCGTAAAAGTCAGTGTTCGACTGATGGTTCAAAGGATTCTCTTTGTGATGCAAGGTGGTTGGTTTGGGAAATTTTCTCACTTCGTTCCAGGGAGAAAAAACTATGAAAACCGGTTAAGTAGGGAAGTATCACCTTTTGAATCGTGGTAAATTTCCATTCGAAAAGTGGTCTCTTTATTTCACGAGTAACTACCCTAATTTATGACGTAGAGACTTGATTTTTGTTTTAAATTGAAGTTGAAGAACGTCCCTAGGGCAAATAGTTTTCTATTTTTCGATTTAATTAGTTTTTCAATTAAAAAAACCAGGGTAATCACTAATCGTTAGATCTCTGCAATAATTGGGTTATTGAATATGTTTTTCCTTTTTCATGGGTACAAGCTATATTTTTGAACTAATCATCATGAAAATTTTTGTAATTTATAGAATAATAAATCGCCGAGGGCAAATAGTTGCGATTTTTCCCAAACAATGATGAATAACCGTCGAAAAAATCATGAAGTATAGCTTCCAAAACGCTAAAGTTCAACCTGTTTTTTTAGTTGAAAAACTAATTAAATCGAAAAAAGAAAACTATTTCCCCTCGGGACGTTCTTCAACTTCAATTTAAAAAAAAATCAAGTCTCTACGTCGTAAATTAGGGTAGTTACTCTTGAAATAAAGAGACCACTTTTTGAATGGAGATTTACCACGATTCAAAAGGTGATACTTACCCTTAATTGGGTGGGCTGGACATCAGTAATGGCCACCAGATCTCCAGACTCAAATAGTTCAGATTTCTCTTCATACTAACAGGATTATATGACAATTTAGATTTTTCTGGGGATTTCGATAAAATCGTTACATTTTTTCTCGAAATCTGTAGTAGATACGGCAAAACTACAAAGGACTATAAAGTTTAGTAAAACAACAAAGCTTCCTTTTACAATTTTTCAATCCAACAGTGGCTCACCAAAAAAAGTTCTGGGAGAAAACAGGGGACAGTGTTCCAGAAAACATATCACCCTGTAGATTGGAAATGAAAATCGATATGTCACATGGTGTAACCTATAAAAAGTATGCCAAATTTCAGTTGAATATCTTCTGAAATACAGATACTATGAGAAAAAAACTTGAAAAAAATACAAACTTCTACACCCTGTATCTCGAAAACGAACCATTTGTGGTCCTATGTTAATGGGACTGTATACAGAGTGTATTTCAAGGTGAGGCTTTTCTTTTAAAGATGAGAGAACTCATCAGAATAAGTCATTTTACCGAAAATATCTTGAATGAAATGTTCAATTTAAAAAAATTATAAAAAATTTTGGGCATCATTACCTCAATACTACTCTGGCTTGCATCTCTCTGTTCATCATATCTCTACATCTCTGCACCAGGTTTATGAACATCCGCGAAGTTGGGTGATATCTTAGCGGAAATCTTGTTCTGTACAACTTATACGCTGAACTGGCATTTCGTTTTAATTCACCATAAATTAGAAGTATATCAACAAGTTCATTATTTGAATGAACGTGCTACATTTTCGAAACATAAAACACTCGAACCCTCGTCGTAACACCATCGAAGATTACTGATCACAATCGATATTCTGAGTCGTGAAAAAAAAGAATACGAAAAACATGTTGATATCTACGAAAGAGCAGGCGAGGGAGCAGGTCCGCACTGAGGAATTTTCAGTTTCACCTAGAAACTAGAAAATATTCTAGTTTCATTTTCTCGAAACAGGGGCATAATTCATATGAAAATTTTTAGTATAATGACTTATTTTGATGAGTTCTATCACAAGAAAAGCCTCAACTTAAAATACACCCTGTATTCCAAATTTCAATGGACTCTATTGAGAAGATAAGAAGAAAATTGACTGTGACATACAGACGAGTGATTCTGTATCAGTCCGCTTGTATTACGGAACCCTTAAGGGGCAGTATCACCTTTTGAATCGTGGTAAATCTCCATTCAAAAAGTGGTCTCTTTATTTCACGAGTAAGTACCCTAATTTACGACGTAGACTTGATTTTTTCTTAAATTGAAGTTGAAAAAAGTCCCGAGGGCAAATAGTTTTCTTTTTTTCGATTTAATTAGTTTTTCAATTAAAAAAACAGGGTAATCGTTAGATCTGGGGTTATTGAAAATTATGTTTTTCGTTTTTCATGAGTACAAGCTATATTTTTGAAATAATCATCATAAAAATTTTTGTAGTTTATAGAAGATTAAATTGCCGAGGGCAAATAGTTGCGATTTTTTCGATTTAATTAGTTTTTCAATTAAAAAAAACAGGTTGAACTTCAGCGTTTTGGAAACTACATTTAATGATTTTTTTTTGGACGGTTATTCATCATCTTTTGGAAAAAATCGCTACTATTTGCCCTCGGCAATTTAATCTTTCATAAACTACAAAAACTTTCATGATGATTATTTCAAAAATATATATAGCTTGTACTCATGAAAAACGAAAAACATATTCAATAACCCCAGATCTAACGATTACCCTGTTTTTTTAATTGAAAAACTAATTAAATCGAAAAAAAGAAAACTATTTGCCCTCGGGACGTTCTTCATCTTCAATTTGAAAAAAAAATCAAGTCTCTACGTCGTAAATTAGGGTACTTACTCGTGAAATAAAGAGACCACTTTTGAATGGAGATTTACCACGATTCAAAAGGTTATACTGCCCCTTAAGAGTTTTTCAAATTCAGATATATTCTTTCAAAAGACTCTTTTTTTAAGTATTTGTTTTCTCTCGATACTTTTTCTCTGTGAATAATCTTCCACAACCTAATTGTTACAACAGATTTAACAAAAATGATCTCTTACTAATTTTTTGTTGCTCATGTAGTTGTTTCCAAAATAAAAAATGTTAGGAAGTGATCCAAACTGCTACAAATGAAAATTTTATACTTACCTTGTTTTTTATTTCTTTGCCCTAAACTCTTATTCAGGAAATGATCCTGATATCATAGGAAGGTGATGTTTTGACAATTAAAAAAATTTCTTTCGTTATTTATATATATTTTACACATTTAGAAATTTTTTCATGTAATAATAATATCTCATTCTAAATAAAAGACAGGTTCTGAATTAACACTACTTTACATTATAAGGTACATCTTCTTGCTTACTTTACACGCACCACAATCATCAACAACTATTAGTTTAATGTTATTATACAGGAATCACTAAAAATCAGTATACAAACGCCGTTTCGACCAGAGACTGAGCAGTGGGGTAGCAGAAAAATGCGGACGCATCGAAAATCAACAATATTGATCACAGGAGATCGCTCGTATCTCTTCGGAGAAACAGCCTGTACATTCGACGTAATTTACAATTTTATTCCACAACCTTGTGCTAATCGTTCTGAAATAAAACAAGGTACTCGGCAAGAGGGTAGCTTTGGAAAATTGAGGAATCATTCAGTGACCTCGGAGTTTCGGCCTCCGTACAGTGTTGCCAGATCAGGGGGTGGCCCTAAGTCCTAGTTTTGGGGAATTTTCAGGAAACCAAAATCAAAGCAAACCTTTTGGTTTTGCGTTCTGGAAATGATATTTTGGGGGCATAATTTTGAGGGGAGATGATCTGGGATCCCTGTGAGATCCAGAGATGCCGAGATCACTAAACGACCCGTAAAAATAATAATTATCAATCTATGTACACTTCACTATATCTACAAGTTCGTTATCCTCTTGCAAAGTACCAATACAAACACATCTTTGAAAAAATCGATACATAATCGGATCTACGTTCCATTTTTGTTTACATATTGCACCAGAAACGTTTCGGAAATGGAAACTATACATCATCTGGAACTGTCACTACCGTTTCAACGTATGGTCCTCCTCTTACGGAAAAATATAACTTTTTTGATAACTATACAACTTAGTAACAACGTAATAGACAATGTGTAACATATCTAACACTCGATTCGCTCGATTTAGAGTTCACTTTCGAATGTTCAATTTGTTTATTGTTGCCTAGGTTAGTAACTGATCACTTGGAGTTCACTAGACTGCTGGCCAAACCCTGGAAGAGAAGAGAGAAAAATTAGAAACTTGTATGGAAATTGAGTATATCTAATGAAGGCTCAGCAATCACTTTCGTATATCTGTACGCATTCTTTATTTATTGCATCCAAAATTGGTATGCTTTGATCTACATATTGAAAACAATTCGTTATTCGAGCTTATACCTAGTCAAATTTTCTCTAAGGACTGGACGAGAATAAATTCGCTATCACAAAAACGCCTATATCTCTTGAACCAATTGAGAAAAAATCAAAGTTTGATCATAGTTAGCTTTATACCTTTGTTATGAACATCAGAAACATGTGGAACATTTACTTCATAGATATTCTAATTCTTTGTCGCAAAATGTCAAGCGAAGTGAAAAACGAGAATTTATAGTAAACTTTTTCAAAATAATTGAAAATGGAGCTACAAAAGAATTGCAAAAGAGGCTCGCGTTCGTCCGGAAACGGTATCAAGAGTTGTTGAGCGCTTCAACGAAGATCTTACAATTACCCGCAAGGAAGGAACCGGGAGGAAAAAGGGGTTTTTATAGCCCAAAAAAAGTGAAGAAAGCCATCAGCCTTTTTCAGAAGAATCCTAACCTTTCAGGACTGAAAATGGCCCAAATAGTGGGTTGTTCGCAGTCAACCGTTCAGAAATTCAAGTCGAGTTGTGTGCTTAGAACATACAAAGTGCAGAAAGTGCCAGACAGGAACGCTGTGAAGAATCAAGAAGCGAAATCAAGAGCAAAGAAATTGAAAAAAGATTTCTTGAAAAATTTTTCCTGTTGCGTGATGGACGACGAAACCTTTGTCTTGGCTGATTTCTCGAAACTCGAATTTTATACTGGAAACGTTGAAGAACAATTTCGAGTGAAGAAACAAGCAAAGTTTCCTAAAAAATTCCTGGTTTGGCAAGCAATTTGCACTTTTAGGAAAAGAAGCAAATTTTTCGTTGGCCAAGGCTCTGTTGACTCGAAGATATACATCGAGGAATGCTTGAAGAAGCGACTTTTACCATTTTTACGTGAGCACGATGTATCAACAATCTTTTGGCCAGATTTAGCTTCATGCCACTGCAGCAAGGCCACCAAGGAATGGTACGAAACTAATGAGGTGGTTTTTGTCCGAAAAGAGGCCAATCCACCAAATTGCCCAGAACTCAGGCCAATTGAAGGATATTGGGCCCTGGTGAAAAGAGAATTGAAGAATACTAAGAAATCAACGGAAACATTAGCGGAATTCAAGCAAAAGTGGAAGACAGGATCCCAGAAAGTGACTGAGAACACTATAAGAAGCATGATGGGAAGAATTCCAGAAAAAATCATGAATTTTGTAAAAAATAGTTTTGATTTTTTTATTGTAAAAACAGTTTTCATTAGAATTAGAAGATGATCCGAAAATGAGTTCGATTTTCGAAATCGGTCCAGTGGTTCAAAAGATATAAGCGTTATTGTGATAGCGAATTTATTCTCGTTCAGTATTCAGGTGGATCAGAAACATGCCCAAAGCTACCTGCTCTTTAACGTTAGACGAATGAAATTTTCAGGATCCCTTACTGAAGCCATGTTGTACGTTTTTCGCTCAGATTTTAACGAAAAATGTCTACAGGGTATTCCCAAAAACATGCAGAAAATCGATTCAAGTCTTCATCGAAACTGACTCATTTGAAATGTGAATCAAATGCAAAAAGTCTAATTTTCTCTAGTTTAATGAAAAGCAAAGAGTTATAAGACAAAATTAAGCCGGTAAAACCTTCAAAACCCATCATCATCAACACGTAATCTTAGACAGAAGTGCAACTCGAACGTCGTTGATTCTGAACGTGAAATATTACAATGTTTATTAACGAAAACGTTTCTCTCTTGTCGTCGTCCCAGTAGACTCGGAGTCAGTACAACACATCATAACAGAACAAATGAATAAGCGACCACAGAACCGGTAATTAGCCACAGTACACGTCACGTTCACGAAGGAATATATTCTCTGGTCTCTTTATCTTTTTTCTCTTCGGGGACCTCTCTCTCTCTCACTCTCGTTAGTCGATGTTGCGTAACAGTCCTCGCTTTAATTAAAAATACATCAATCATTCGAAAAACAACTCCACGGGCTACCATGGGAAAACGAATGACGAAAGGAGAATTTCCACGGTAACCGTGCCAGGAAAATTTCGGAGATTTGGCAACAATGGACGTATTTTGGTTCACGATTGAGGAAAATCCCACTTGGGCTTCTAGATACGTCTACTACCACCAGATCCTCAGACTTGAATAGTTTAGATTTCTTTAGATAATTTTGATTTTCCAGAAAATTTCGAGAGAACCGTTCAAAATTTTTTTCTCGAATTTGGTACCAGATACGACAAAATCATAAGAGACCATTAAGTTCAGTAAAACAACAAAGCTTCTTCCTACAATTTTACAAACTAACAGTGGCTCACCAAAAAAAAGTTCTAGCGAAAACAGGGGACAGTGATCCAGAAAAAATATCACCCTGTAGATTTGCAATCGAAATTCGCTTATCACATTATGTAAACTCCAAATTGTGATATATATTCCAAATTTCAGTTGAATACCTTGAGAAATGCCGATACTATGACAAAAAAACTCGAAAAGAATTCAAACTTCAACACCCTGTATCTCGAAAACGAAAGGTTTGCGGACCCATGTTTATAAGACTTTTTTTCTTGAAATCAGTCAGGAACACCCTGTATACATTAAAATTCCACGTTTGAAGCCATTCCTCGCGGTTCTAGCGTCTTGCACGTTGGAGGAATAGACGTTTTTGGGTTCAAAGACTCCAGTCGCCTCAGTCCAAGAAGAGAAGCGATATCAATCTTCCTCGACAACGCCCGACGAGTTTTTTTCTCGCGAAAATTGACAGCTTTATGCGAACTTTCCCGCGGTGCGTTTCAACGATTCTTTGATCTGGCCCATTGTCTTCGGAGGAAAGGAATATCGGCGAGATGAGTAGTTTTCGTTCTAACAAACAGTCTTCGGGATGTTTATTAGACTCAAACAGACGACTGCGAGGCGCGAACTGCGATATTGTTGATAGGGATAGGTTTGTTAGTTTTTATGACACCTTGTTATTTTCTATGGAATTTATTGACACCCCTGTAGAACACGCGATTTATCGTTTATCGACAAAAATAAATGTACAAAATATACTGAATGACGAAGAAACTACAACACCTAGAAGGATCTGATTAAATTTTAATTTTTTTTGGTAAAACATAGAAAGTATAGCAAGGAGTAAATGATTAAAATTTGGAGAGAGAAAAACGAAGGGTTCACGATATTTTGTTAACAATGTGTATGTCCACCGCGATTATCTATCCACTCCCCAACATGTCTGGGCATTGATGCAATAAGTTGGTCTATTTCTTCCTGAGGAATACTTTCCCAAGCTACCTGTACTTCATGTCTCAGAGTCGCCAAGAACTTTATTTGTGTCTTTTCGACGTCCGGTGCCTACTCTTCTTCGATTTTGGGCATTATCAAACCACGCTTGACATTCTTGACAACATCTCATAACAGTAGTTGCTTTGTCAACCCCTTTGAAGAAATGAAGAAAGAATGGCATTCGAAGAAGGAGATGCCCTCCAATATGAATATTTGTAAACAAATCCAATATCCCTACACTTCTACGGGGAGACAGAGTTTTTGCTGAGGTTTTTATCTGTGCTCTTGCATCATACGCAGAACTGTATGGTGCCCCGTTTGACATTCCTCTGCTAATACTGAGATTAGGAGCGGGGAATGGATCAATCTGTTTGTTTGAATGATCTGTTCCTTGTTGCCTTTTCATGACACATGCCATAATTGGAAACAAATCTGTACAGCTTCATTTCATAAGAATATATATATAGTTGGATTTCTGTTCGTACGGTTAGCGATTTCTCGAAATGACAACCCCGCCTCCCGTAGACCAATAATTCGACCTCTTTCAAATTCACTTACCTTCACTCCAAATTTAATCATTTACTCCTTACTATACTATCTAGGTTTTACCAAAAAAAGAATTCAAATTTAAAAAACAGCTCCTTCTAGGTGTTGCAGTTTCTTTGTCAGTTAGTATTCAATTGAATCTCTTCAGCCATTCAAAACAGTTTAACTTCTTTTTTAACTATTCTAACCATTAATTTCGTCTGAAAACTTCCCTGTCTCCTTTCTTGGATCAGCCCTTCGTTAGAAACCTGATAGCGGATGACACATCGATGACATATCACTCTCAGTTCAATCCGGGCATCAATTAGTGCAAATTATGTGCAATATTAATTAATAGGATATCCATTTCCCTTTTCCTCAGTAATGGTAGTCAACTCACTATCGTAATCATAAGATTGGTTATAGGTTGACCGCTATAATTGATACTACATTTTACGTTTTGACCCTTTCGAATTTCTATCAATTTCGACAAATTGGCCCGTAATTGGAGAGATTTACGAGTACCTAGGTCTCCCATTTCAGTAGTTAATAATAATGACCATAATTAGACTTTCGATCGATACGAATTTACTTATGTCTTTCTGTCAACGCCATTTTTTTCAATGAGCAGATAAGTTGATGGTTTCTGAGTTATCGATTTTGAAAATTTCATTTATTTGTTTCTCATTTGTGAACGTCAGTTTCCAAAAACACAATATTTATCAAGAAAGTTTATTTTATCAAGTCACTAACTTGTAAAACTGACAGTTAACTTGCAAAATTTTCACAAGTTATTAGTAGTATTATTTACATTAGAAAATTTTATTTTATCGTCATATATGTTGAAAATCATGGTACAATTTTCATTTCCAGTAACACAGATTTTTGATGATGAAAGAGTTGATACTGATGATGAACCATCTGTTGACTCAGAAACTGCTGAACTCGAGGACTGCAGAACATTTGTACTCTCCTTACTACCAAATAATTTGCTAGACATTTCGATTTTTTTGTTGACCGAATCATCGACATAACTCATCGCAATTTCGGTGCTCTTCCACCCTCCTGCACGCTTTAGTGCTAAAATATCTCCACCCTAATCCTCAACCATATCAACCAATATCTTAGGCTTTCTGTTCCAGGAGGCCGAAGATTTAGATATTTTCTGTATAACATGCAGGGCTTGAAGCTGCAGCCATCATCGGTTATGGTGAATCTTCTTGTTGTTAAATTTTTTGTTTGTCGCAATGTCGAAATAACGTATTTTCCAGTATCTTCTACATCATTCATGTTTAAGGAGAGAATTTCGTCACATCGACAACATCCAAAAATCCCAAATATTGTTACAATTCTCGCCAGCAACTACTGGTCATCAGGAGCATGTAAAAGAAATTGTTCAGCCTCTTCTTTACTTAATACCCAGGCCTTTTTTGGCGTATAACGCTCATTTTTTCGTTTCAGAAACGCTATTACCTTTTGAAATCTGCAGATGACAACGTCATATTTTTCAATAAATTTTTTAAGGAAAACAAACCTGCGAACAGGGGCATTTTCTTTCATTTCCAAGCAGCTTTTCAGCATAGACCATTTTGCCCATAAAGTATTAGGGCTGAATCTAGCTGATAGTTGATTCAAGTAGACCAACAAAACATCTTCAGTTATACCCCAATCACACTATTTTTGTTTTGCCACTTTTTGAAGTCGTCCGTATTCTCGCTCGTACCTTGAAGCTGATTTCGCAGGTAATAAACTTGAAGCTACACTGCTGTCTCAATAATTTCTTTTGGTACATTCATTTTCGCTTTCGCCAAAACAAATGTAAAGAAAAATAAACAGACATGTTCATGGCAACGCTTCCATAGCTTACGACATTTGCGACAAATTGTTGAGATTTTTTTGAAATCTAACCTTTTTACAAATGAGAAACAAATAAAATATAAAACAATACACGCAAGGTAACGGGTTTTACTGGCTCAAGGAGGTAACTTATATCCTCCATTCGCCAGTAAAAACCCTCTTACCTTGCTAGTAACGTTACATACTATTCCCCATATTCCAAAAACTGAATATTTCATCTTGTACAGAGTGGGCAAAATTTGATACTTGCTTCTCGATTCACTGTTGAATTATAAGGAGGCTGCCGTTACCATAAAGACCGTTGAATATTTATTATCTATGTGATATTTCGCACTATTACTAACTTTATGTTTTTATTGGTTGAATATTTCTAACAAAGCCGAATTCGAGTGAATGGAAGATAAAAAAAACAAAGAATAAAACACACAGAAAATAATGAAAAAAAGCGTCCAGATATCCTGAAACTCACTCACGTTAAAAGGCCGGGGTTGTCCGTGGGATACCAGGAGTACTGCGGGAGGTAGTTGTGCGGGGGCGGCGCGTGTGGATGTGGCGGCGCGTGGTGCGGGTGATGCGGGGGCGGCAGGGGCTGCTGGGGCTTCACGTCCCCCCAGCCGGGTTTCACGTCGCCCCAGCCCGCCGTCGAGCCGGGACTAGGCGCGCCGCCTCCCTGGTGGCCGGACATGTCCGATCCGGGGGTGGAACTGGGGGCGGGCGACGAGCCGTGCTGCATGTAGCCGGCGGTCGAGGGAGAGCCGCTGGAAGATCCTCCACCTGGAAAAAAACACAGAAAATTAGGTTGGTACATTGGGGTGGCCTTCTAGTTGGCCGGGTCTGAATACTATGGATAATTTTTTAGTTTCTCTTTTTTACGATCGATTTTGCTTGATATAGCAATTCTTTTTGTCTTTGCCTCAAAAGTTGCAAATTTATTACAAAGAGACATACTTTTCACAGTTCTTTTTGTACTTCTAGGTCAATTTTTAGAAAGCATCTATCAATTATTGTTCTACAGGTGAAATATTATCGTCTTTTCACTCTGTTCTATCTAATCCACCAAATGACATATTTTCTTGTATCAATAAGATGTACATACAATCAAAAATAGCTCCACATTAGTAAAATCTAGAGGTATATTAATCAAGTCCACATCTCTAAAGATCAGTGCCTAAACACTGAAACACATATTTTTCTCGATGTGGCTGAATGAGCTGGAACTACAAAGATTTCTTCGAGAATATTTTTGCATGATTTCTAGCGATTAACCACATATATTATGATTCAATTCTTCTACCGCTAAAGTGGAAATAAATCAGATTCCTACGATGATTCATCGCATTGTTCTAATGTGAGTAATTTTCCGCAGTCAGTTGCATTTAATACTACATGATTTACATCCTGTTGTTAGAGGAAAGTTAGCTCTTGTTTCAAGAAAAAACGATATCATAGCGAGTCAAACCATCTTTCAAGAATTGGTTCACAAATCGAGAAAAACCAAGGCCTGAAAATCTAGAGAAACTATAAATATTCGGAGAGTAAAGGTTTGAATAGAATTTGAGAGTGAATAATATATAGGGTGTCCACATAAATTGGAAATATTTTCAAAAGGACCATAAAAAGGGCAAAACTCACTCTGTAACTTCAAGAGTTTTCCACGCTGAAGGATATTTCATAAAAAATTTGTTCTGACTTGTAATCGTTTATAAATTGGAAGAACTTGATGTTATGAAGTGGTTATCCAGCTTTGTGGTAATTAAGATAATGGTGGGGTGAAAAAACTTGATTTGGACTTTAGAGTGGATACTTTTATCGTATATGCCAGTGATTTTAAAGCCAGGGGGGAGAAATGAAAAAGACGCAAAAGACCCTCGATCCCTAAAGCAAAAACCATGGGCTTTGCAGTTGATTCATCATTAATTTTATATTCTCACTCTAAAAACTGCTTAACGAAATATAGATGTAGATGAAATAGAATTTTACATGAGAAGCTTTGGACCCAGAAGGAATTAACTGCATGGTTTATGACATGTCGCCAATATATTTCGTATTTCATCCAATTTTGAAAAAATATAAACCTTCTAATGAGTTTTCACCGCAATTTAACGATCGAAACTTCTATTCTTTGCCGATCCTTTGTCTGGATTTTACTGAAGGTCGAACAGATTTTACCATTTCATGATTTATAGAATTGTAGATTATGGGAATTCTACGATTTCAATGGCGTATACGGGGGTTGTTCGGTAATTACACGAGCATGATGCCGAGCAGCATCCTTGACTTTACAATCGGAAGATTCCACTTTATTATCACGTGTTCGAATTTTTTCGATTGGGAGTTTTATAACGACATGATAACAAATTGAGAGACGTTATAATAAAAGTATGAATTGATGGTCGAAATATATCTGTTGAAGGTTTAGGTTGAATTTATTGCAGTTAAATTGGATGCAATTAAGGATGGAGGTTACTTTCACTGGATATAGATGGCAAATTGATAAAACGTGCACGCTTGCAAATTTTTTTTCAGAGAGATTTTTCAGCGGGAGCTATGACGATTGAATTTTCGATTCTTAACACTTTGTCATTTCTCACCATAAAAGTTGACATTTTCGAAATCGATTTGATTATTCCTTGAGATACTTTGGACAATGCTGATTAACAATTGACAGACAAAAAGTGGATACGATCACAGGAGGGGGAGCTGTGTCGATTTGAAATTCGAAAAAATGCCATTTGACAGGTGAAAATCTAAACTATGATAGATATAGCCTAGAATTAATTTTCATTGAATTCGGCGTCCTCGAAAACCTATAATTCAATACCAAAGGACCCCGCACTTTCAGTAGGTAAAGTGGCGACCGGTCAAATTTTCTGAAAATTTGGTATGTAGTTGTACCCGACTCATTGACCAAAAGTGTCAATGGGCCCAACCCAATCCTATGGCTAGTTTTCTAAATACGGGGTGTTAAAGTTGAAAATTGCCCAGATTTTCGGATTTATTTGCTAATTATTAAGAGTTACATTGGATTTCTGTTGCATACACACGTTTACTACATGTTTTAGGTATGAAATTAGAGGATACTTATGATTAAAAATATTTATATTTACCGGGTGATTCACGAATATATGACGGTAGTTTTTTCCCAAAATTCACTTTTTCTACTGTGACGTCAGGAGGGCATATTTTTGAAATGTTCTTTCCGATTTAGTATTATGACGACAAAATATTGCACAGTGCATATTTTTTATACAGGGTGTTTCACAGAGAGAACCACTAGACATAATCATATTTTTTTAGGATTAATTCGAAACCCTGTATTTTTGAATTGATTTTTGGGAAAAGTAATACCACAAACATATGTGTGTCTCTAATCTCCAAAATATTCAGGGTGGTTTATTCATAGGAAGGTATTCAATTTTGGGAAAAGTACAAAAAACATGAACACCCTGTATTCGAAAATTTCCTCGGTCAAATGCAACTATTTTATCACTATATATTGATTCCCACAACATCTCCCGAGGTATGAATTTTAAATCCGATACTATGACCAGTTTTCGAGATACAGGGCGTAAAAGCGGAGAATAACTTATTTCATCATTTTTTTTTTCAAATTGAAAAGCCGGATTGATTTTATGTTGCGCCCATGAGTTCAGTATGAGTACAGATCAGATGCACAAGGAAAGGTTCAGCTAAAATATTTACTGTTACAGGGCGATCCACGAATAAATCACAATAGCTTTTGCAAACACTTGATAATTCTACAGTTTCATCACAGAGAAATTATTCCATGAAGTTAATACCTAGTCGTTCACAATTTTCAGTCTGAAATACTTCATAATAATTAGGTACTTTTCATACAGGGTGAGTCATAAATAATATGCTTTGAAATAATTGAAAGGAGAACTTTTCTGGTGAATTTTGAATAACTGTCTAACATTACATCAAGTGAAGTATTTCAGACTGAAAATTGTGAACGACTATAGGTATTAACTTCATGGAATAATTTCGATGTGACGAAACTTTAGAATTATCGAGTGTTTGCAAAAGCTATTGTGATTTATTCATGAATCACCCTGTAACAGTAAATATTATAGCTCAATCTTCCCATGTGCATCTGATCTGCTCTCATACCCCAGTGGGCACACACACGTTGAATAAATGTTTTTTTAACGTTGATTGGTAGAAAAATACGTTATCAGTTGATTTTTCAACGTTGTCATTTCAGTTATGATTTATAACGTTAATTAAATACGTTTCAATAACATATATTAAACGTAATTTTACAATAATCGGTTATAAAATTGAGTGCTTATACGTTTCCTCCCGAAATTATTATAACGTTTATGAAATATGTTATTTTAACGTTCTTATGTAACGATTCCACAACTTCTAGTTCATTAGAAACGTTTCAAATACGTCTCCAGTCAACAATACGAATACGTTTATGGCAAATGTTATTTAAACGTTATCTGATGACAAATCCACAATTTCTCATTAATTTTTATCGTTTAAAATACGTATCCAGTCAACAATATGGATACGTTAATGATTTACGTATGTTCAACGTACTTTTCATACTTCCAGAAGAATTGTTCATCTGAAAAAACGTTATTATGAAAAAGAATGCTAACGTGTGTTCTGAACGTTTTTTTAAAGTCCATTTTTCAACTACTAGTCTATTTGAATTGTTGAAAATACGTAACCTGTTAACAATACGAATACGTTTATGGAAAACGTTATTTAAACGTTATCTAATAACAATTCCACTATTTTTCATCAATTTTTATCGTTTAAGATACGTATCAATTCAACAATATGGAAACGTTAATGATTTACGTATGTTCAACGTACTTTTCTTACTTCCAGAAGAATATTTCATCTGAAAAAATGTTATTATGAAAAAGACTCCTAACGTGTGTTCTGAACGTTTTTTTAACATCAATTTTTCAACTACTAGTCTATTTAAATCGTTGAAAATACGTATCCTGTTAACAATACGAATACGTTTATGGAAAATGTTATTTAAACGTTATCTAATAACAATTCCACTATTTTTCATCAATTTGAATCGTTTAAAATACGTATCTAGTAAACAATATGAATACGTTAATGATTTACGTATGTTTAACGTACTTTTCTTACTTCCCGAAGAATAGTTCATCTGAAAATACGTTATTTTGAAATCGAATTTTAACGTGTGTTCTGAACGTTTTTTTAACGTCCATTCTTCAACTTTCTAGTCTATTTGAATTGTTGAAAATATGTATCCAGTCAACAATACGAATACGTTCACAACTAAACGTTATCTAAGAACAATTCCAAAATTTCTGATTGATTTGATGGAAGGTTCATAAAAGTTGATTTATGTCTACCCGTGCCGAAAAACACGTTCCGAGTGCCTCGCCAGGCTCCACCAGCAGTTGTGAACATTTTATTCTTCTGTTGATATTCATTTTACTTCAAAAATGGGTCACAATTCCAAAAAGTTTGAGAAGCATCGACTACTCTGGACACGATTTTGATAAGATGACAGTTTTTCTGCCTCTCCTGTCTATCGTTAAGTTTAATAGGGCATTAAGCTGAATTTCCATGCATCCGATGATACGATCGTCCGATCGTCGTTGTGATTGGCAGAAATTTTCAATTGAATATTTCTGCCAATCACAACGACGATCGGAAGGTCGTATCATCCGATGACGGATGCATGGAAATCCAGCATTAAAGGTTGAAAATTCTACTCATCAACAGCCAACAGTTTGTCACCAAATTATTCTTTATTTTACATATTAGGATATTTTTGGCGCTTTTGTTGAGCTCAACTGAGAGCATATTAATTTGCCCAAATGTCTGTAATTTTCGAATTTTTGGCAGAAAATGGTATCAATAGTAATTTTTACGCAGAGACAACTCTGTTATTACGTGACAATACTTGAGATGAAAAACAATATAAGGTGCAATCGAATTGAATATATTTTTCCTTTACATTTCATTTCACGCGCTAATGAGGTAAAATTCAAAGGGGTGAAAAAAATTTCAATAGATTGATTTACACAAAAGAAAAGCTGACATGTGTTAACAACTGGGCCAATAAATATTGACACTCATAATTTATTTTCAAATGGAGTTCGTGAATTAGCACAAATTTGTCAAATTTCATCGGAAAATGAGGAAGATATTTTCAGGTGGCGCTACCTTCCAATGAATCACCAAAAAAATTTCTCTTCCAATTCCTCAACGCAATAATAATTTATATTCCTTTTCTACACTACAATCCACCTTCAAAGAACGGATTTGCACAATCTGGCAACAAAATCAGCTTTCGACACTCTTCGCGGCATGCGCAACAGCGCAACTCGTCTGTGACGGGCGCATCATTCGGGAATGCGCGGGAACTGCTTCTCTCTGATTGACTTATGACATTGCGTTTTGCGTGTGCTTCTGCGCCTACTGCTGAGTGCTTGAGTGGTCGCAAATACAACCGCCATTCGCAAGCAACAGGTCTATACTCTCGTTAGTTTCGTTGATGGTTCAGTGTGTTGAGTTCCAGAGTTTCGCTTATATTGGAATATTGTATAAATTATTATAATAGTGTTGTTAATTACATTTGAGTTGGTGAGTACTATAATAATCATTCAAACACCTATGATGCAAATGCTTGGAAATTTCAGTTGAATCACTATACTTCTGGGTGTGCCCGTTCTACCTCCATTTTCCACCAATTTGATTTTGCCAAGCGTCGGTTTTATTTTAGGTGAGTATTCTGTTTCAATTCGCTTTTTTCCTCAAGTTGTATTTTATTGATTGCCAATTATAAAATATTGGTTAATATTTGCATCTGCATTTTGGATATCGATAATAATCTTGATATTTTCATGAAAATTGAATTATTTTCGAATAATTCTCTTCTGCTTTATTCGAAGAAATTCCTTGAAATTGGTAGAAGATGTATACCGATATACACTGTGTCCTGTGTCCGTATGGAACAAATTCATTTTCAGCTAAACGGGTCATTTTAAGTAATAATCCTGAAACACGTCGATTTTTTATGTTAATTTACCGTATTTTAAAATAATAATCTAATATACAGGGTGAATTACGTTCGAGTAATGACGTCACCGTCATTTTTTTGAAATGGAACACTCGCATTTTGTCTCAATTTTCGGATTACTCTAGCTGAGCTGATTCAAAAAATGTATCACATGTTGATTTCAATTGGTACAGGATGGACGAAAATACAATAGTTTTGTGTGTGCTCATAAAGTAACGCGTAACATTCTTTATTAGGTAAATTAACAATATTATCAATAATACTTGGTAATCCTGACGTTGTTTAATCAAGTAGAATTTGGGTAGTGGTGGGGGGTCCGTCAAATTCGCCGCAACGTTGCCAGATCGGGCGATTATTCCGGTATTTGAAGAAAAGGTCATAGAACCGCATTCATCTGACAGTACGGTAATTTTCCGCGACCAATTCTGGCAGTAATTTAAACTTTTTTATAAATGCTCTATTGTAATTCCAATGTTATAGCATGCTGGAACTTTTTTTCAAACAAATATGATGTATTTTTTTTTAATTAGGTGCTTGATGAGTGATGGTTTTCTATGCTTAGTTCTTTACTACATTAGCACTTCGAACTAAGCAACCCTGAATAAATTATTAAAAATCATATATTTTCTTTCAATATAGTGTTAAATCCAAAAACAATTCTTATTCATTGAATTAGAATTAAATTCTAATTTATTAAATTAGAATTTAATTATTTATCAAATTAGAATTTTCTAATATCTTTATAACGTGACGATAGACGAGATTAAGAAACAATTAAGTGAAATTGAATTGAATTTTTACCCTCGCATTTTATTTCATGCCACTAAGGTGCGAAAAAATTTCAAATCACTAATTTCAAAATTTACGCTCCTTCTGATCGGTAGTTGATTAATTCAACTTAGCCAATATTTATTAACACATAATTTAGTTTCTAATGGAATTAAAACAAATTTCATCGAAAAATGCGGAAGATATTTTCTAGTGGTGATTCCTGCCATTGAGAGGCCAATAAAAATTACCCTTCCAATTCCTGAACGCAGTATAAGTTGATAATTCTTATTCCTTTTCTATGACATTACAATTCACTCTGAAGGAATTGATTTGCACAATCTGGCAACAAAATCCGGTTCGCGCATGCGCAAATCGACCTTCTAATTCTACATGATTAAACAACAGGATTACCAAATGAGCTGTTTACAAACAAAAACTATTGTATTTTTGTCCACCCTGTACCAATTGGAATCAGCTCAGCTAGAGTAATCCGAAAATTGAGACAAAATGGGGGTGTTCCATTAAAAAAAAATGACGGTGACGTTATTATTTTTTTGAAATACGGTAAATTAACATCAAAAATCGACATGTTTCAGGATTATTTCTTAAAATGACCAGTTTAGCTAAAATTCCATACTTTAGGAACACAGTGTAGATCAGCATCAATATAATAAATCGTGACAATAGCCCAAACAATCATTCAACAACTAATGATATGCAAATAATCTTCAATAGTTATTTTTTTTCGATCTTCCTGTTTGTTAATTATTTAAGAAATTTCTTCTATCCATTTTGATCATCAAATAATGCACAAAATGTTGATTGCATTGTATATTCGATGATTTTAGTTATTTGTTCTTGTGAAAATGAGTAGATGCTGGATTTCCTTGCAACCGTCATGCGATGATACGATCGTCCGATCGTCGTTGCGATTGGCAGAAATTTTCAAAATTGAATATTTCAACCAATCACAACGATGATCGGACGATCGTATCATCGGATGACGGATGTATGGAAATCCAGCATTACTGACAATAT
This sequence comes from Adalia decempunctata, assembly GCA_951802165.1. Classification (NCBI taxonomy): domain Eukaryota; kingdom Metazoa; phylum Arthropoda; class Insecta; order Coleoptera; family Coccinellidae; genus Adalia; species Adalia decempunctata. Next base: position 2,529,811 of record OX637705.1, read on the forward strand.
CATCTTTTTTAGGATATACAAAACATTGGCGAACTCTTTTTGTCATAAATTTTAAGTGGTTAAACGGAAAGCGGTAACTTCGTAGGTACTCATTCATAAGGTGAAATGTTCAAAAATAAATTAGTGGGAAAAAGGCAGTTGCAGCGTAGAATAAAACGCCAAACCAAACTTTTACAAAATCAAATAAACAATGGAGTAGGGGAATCTTCTAGTTCAATATTAGCTGTCAATAATGATATGGATTTAAAAATCCCGTTAATCAGTTCCGAATTGGATTCACATAATAATAGAGAGGTTGATAATGTTAGTAGCAATACTGATTTTCTGGAGATCGGTACAGACCAAACTGATTTTGATTCTGATAGTGATATTGAACTAGAAGAATCTGTAGATATTGCTATCGATTTGAAGAATAAACTGAGGGAATGGGTCAATACATATAATGTAACCCGTAATTCTACAACTGCATTATTACATATACTAAAACCAGTTTTACCTTTTATACCTAAAGATTTTCGAACACTCATGGGGACCCCAAGACACACAGAAATTGTAAAACTGAATAATGGGAACATGCACTATTTCGGAATTGAAAATACAATTTTGAAAAAATGTCAATATGGTATAAAAGAAAATGTGAAGAAAATTTCATTACAAATCAATATTGATGGTTTGCCTCTCTTCAAAAGCAGTTCTACAGAGTTCTATCCTATTTTGGGCATGTGTCAGGATTTGAAAGATAATTCTCCATTCACCATTGCTTTATTTTGCGGTACTGGCAAACCAGATCCTTTAGAAATTTATTTACAAAATTTCATAGATGAAATTATTTCGTTGAAAGAACGTGGAATAAATTACAATGAAAAAGTATACACATTCGATATACATTTCTTCATTTGTGATGCTCCTGCTAGGAGCTACTTGCGCCAAACTGTAGGTCATACGTCAAAATTAGGGTGTGAGAAATGCCACATTGCTGGTGAATATGAAAATCACAGAATTATATATGCTCAAAACAATCTCAAATTGTTTAATTCTAAGTTGGACCAAGACTTCATAACTGAACCACTTCCTACATATATCAAAGGAAAAAGTCCTCTTCTTAGAGCAAACATTAAAATGGTAACACAGTTTCCTATAGATCCCATGCATCTACTATTCCTGGGTGTAGTGAAGCGACTATTAGTGAACTATTTTTTTGCCACTTCTCCAGTGAAGTTATCCCAGAAAATAATGAAAGAAATTGATGATAAAACTATCATTCTCCATGAGTATATTACATCAGATTTCCCTAGAAAATGCAGAACCTTCAAAGAAATACGAAGGTGGAAAGCAACAGAATTCAAACTTTTCATTTTATACACTTTTCCAGTCATTTTCTATAATGCTGTGAATACTATCCAATTCAAATTAGTTTTATTATTACATTGCGCTATTTTCATATTGACAGATGAGAACTTGATCTCAAAATATATATCTGTTGCTGATGAAAGCTTAAAAAAATTTGTTGTAAAATCTGCTGAAGTGTTTGGTAGAGATTTTGTTGTATTCAATATCCATAATTTGGTGCACTTGGTTGATGATATAAAGTTGTACGGTACAATCAATCAATATTCTTGTTTTCCTTTTGAAAATTACATGACATTTTTGAAAAGGAAATTACACTCTTCAAATAATCCATTACAGCAGCTGCATAGGAGAATCCATGAGCATGAATATGTCTCAGCAGAACATGTCAATCTTAAAAAAATTTCTAAACATGAACCAAAAAACCTATGTAAGAAGTTGTATAATGCACAGGGTAAATTAATTTCTTACAATTGTGAAAAGTTGCAATTTAATGAGACATGTTTATCTATTCACAAGCCTGACAATTGTGTTATGTTGAATTCTAAAAAAATGTATATTATTAAATTCATAAGATACATTGAAGACGCGTTTGTACTTGGTGGTGAGCCTTTCACATATTATGATGATTTATATAGTGAACCATTGCAATCTTCCAAATTGGGCATATTTTATATTAAGAAAATTGATGAATCTCGAGCAAAAACATTCAGTTTGGGTGACATTTCACACAAATGCATGATTATGCCTTTCAAAGAAGGTTTTGCCGCTTTTCCTCTTAACCACTATAAATTCTGTGATTTCCATCAGTGAAGCAATGTATGCGGTAGTGGAGTTCCTGAATTCCGAAATGGAATCCACAGGGGAAATATCTATTGTGCCATTAATTTGGCTGCTGAAAAATGGGAAAAAATGTTATTGGCCAATACGTACTAATAAAGTACCCTTCAGAAAATTTGTGGAAGATCTCACCCCCTTCAAAAAAAGTTGGCCCACTTATAAGGTTAACACCCGCTTCACATGTGGTAAGGTTTTCCTGAAACTGGTAAAATTCTGTTCACATCTGATCTGTTTCCAGCAACTTATGAGTTAGCAGAGAAACAATTAAATAAAATCGTAGCAGATAATTATGAATCTGCAGAATCAGTCAGAACTTTGACTCAAAAAGGACTTTTGAATGATTCGAACTCCAGCACTGATTCTGAACCTGTTCCTGCTAAAAAACCACGTCGTGAGGATGACTTATGTGCTGCATCAGTATCCTCATACTCTACGCTTTCCCTGGCAAATGAAGGAGCTTCTACTAGTAGAAGTGCAGATGGAGGAAAGTCTCCAACAGTATCCTCATACTCTACGCTTTCGCTGGCAACTGAAGGAGCTTCTACTAGTAGAAGTGGAGATGGAGGAAAGTCTCCGACATCCTCTTCATTTTCATCTACCATTGCAAATGATGGTGGTAGACATGTCTCCCTTTCACGAAACGCAGGTAAATTGAATGTGTTCCTTCATAATATATTGATAGCAAGTACATATTAAAAACCAAGACTCCATAATGTGTCTGTTGACACCTCAAAGCAATAAAAAAAAAACTCAATAACCTATAGCATCTCAAAATAACTTAGTCTTTTTTTTTTAATTTGATTACAAATATATATTTTATATATTTTTTTTAATATTTTCAGAATTTGAGAGTGTTGTTTTAAATGCTCTGTCAAAGATATCGGCAAGTGTAGACCAACTCTCAATCATTCTGGCTGATATAAACAGACGAACGAGTTTGGCAGGCTCGGAACACTTGAATCCACCAGAGTGTATCATGTCTGAAACTTTTCCATTTCAAACTCTTTCCAGTTTTCAAGAGTTTGAGAAGAAACTAGCTGATAAAATGGTTTGGGAATATATGGTAAGAACACAACAATATTTGTAGCAATACTATTTCAAGCAGAATAATATTTATACTGACATTTCGATGAGATGGAAAAACTTTTTTTATATTTAAAAAATAAGGGTAATTTACTGCACTAATGCACTAATTTAGTGTATTTTGATGTTGGAAAGATGAAGATTTCAGTAGAACTGTTCTTAGAAATCATATTCAATTGAATATTTGTAGAAAAATCTTCCTGTCACTGTAGTAAATATAAATCATATCTGTTCCAGGTAAGGAGATTGGCATGTCTTGGAGGGTCTGGGTCAGAGGGCCTGACCAGACGAATGCTCCGATACCTCATTGCTGACGATGTGGCCAAACTTTTTAATTGGAAAGGAAGAGACAAAATAGCCTTCGAAAAATACAAAACCAAGGAGTTGCTGTTGGGTAAATAAAAAAAATATACTTTAGTATCCTAATCTAGTTTATGAGGCACATATTGACATCTATATTTGAAAATGAGTAATGGTGTTCCGTATAATGGCAAATACAAGTTGATATTAAACCAAGGCTGACTCTTTTGGGTAACCAATAATCTTATTATTTTCATTTTCAATAAATGGTTGCATTGACATACATGCATTGTTTGCCCATTAATATTATGCAAAAGGGATATTTTAAAATGTATGAACAGTTCCATTTGAGAACTTATATCAGTCACCTGAGGCGGTGAATATAGGTATTTCTGTAAAGGAGCTTAACATAAAACTGTCTAAAATTATTATGAAATATGATTTTTTTTGGTTAACACCCCGACCAACATTGAGTAACATTGTGATTTATTTCAAGAATGCTGTTGTTAGACTTTCATTTTCATTCAGACACCCACGAATGAAAGTAGAAGGCATTGTATACGGATATCTTGTATAGACTCTCCCCAGATCAATCATTTCAAGGCATCTAAGGACATCACCCCCAATAAGTTTTTGGTTGAATAATAATATACTTCATGTTGTTTCTGCAATCACCATACACCAGTCTCTGAATCTGAATTATATTGAAGTTTACTGACTATTTATCATTAATTATGGGCTAGTATTTTCGAAATATCTATATATTGTTTCTCCAATTTTTTCCATGAATGGTATGAAAATGCTAGTTTTCTAAAATACTTTTCTTAAAAGAAATAAAATCTTATTAGATATAGATGTGTTAACCAGAAAAAATTTTTCATATAAATTTCAGAATAGAATGCTCGTGTCTGATTTTTTTTTCATATTTATAGAGGCTGTTAAGATTTCCTTCCCAACCAAGGAAATTGATGAGTTTCGACTTTGCACAGTCATGAAAGAATGGCTGAAATTCGCCTCGGCAAGGCTGAAGAAAGTGAAATAGACAAACTTTTATTTTATTTTTGTTTCTTTGATCTCTTGTAGTGAATATCTCCTTTTATAATATATTTTTCATAATAATCAGAAATGTTTTTTTTTTCTTGAGGTTCACCAATTTGAAAACACAAGGTAACTTTCGATTCAATTATGATTTATTAGTACCTATTTGTGAAAACTCAAATATAGAATCCATATATTCTTTATAGGTATATACCCATACGTTTCAGTTCAACAATTGAATTATTTATGCAAGATTTATATTTTTCCATTGAAAGATGTTTATCATAATAATGACTTCTTGTTCAAGGAGCATTATACATTATTTTATGAAATTTGTATAATATAGGTCAACGTTTCAATACAATGTTCAGATTATGCTCAAAATATATTGAATCATTACGTTGAAAGACAACTGTTAATGAGGATATACGTTATGGTGAAAATAAACATTATTAATACGTTAATGATTGAACATATAAACTCGTAGGGTAATATAATATATACACGTTATAAATTAACTTTCAGACTGAGCACAAGGTATATTATAATAATACGTTGAAAGACAACGTTTATGTATAGGTATATTATATGGTGGAGATAAACGTTATTTATACGTTATCGGTTAGACAGTAAACTTGTATGGTAGAATAATATACATACACGTTATAAATTAACGTTAATATTGCGCCCAATTTATATTTAATCAATACGTTGAAAGACAACGTTTATGAAGTATATATGATATGGTGGAAATAAACGTTATTTATACGTTATCGGTTTGACAGTAAACTTGTATGGTAAAATAATATACATACACGTTATAAATTAACGTTAATATTGCGCCCAATTTATATTTGATGAATACGTTGAAAGACAACGTTTATTTATAACTAAATTCTCGATGCAAGAAAACGTTTTTTCCCGCGACATTTTTACTGTTTTTCAACGTTTGGTTATGTAACATCTTTTCAACGTATTTTCTACGTGCGCGTGCCCACTGGGACTGAACTCATGGGCGCAACATAAAATAAATTCGGCTTTTCAATTTAAAAAAAAATTGATGAAATATGTTATTCTCCGCTTTTACGCCCTGTATCTCGAAAACTGGTCATAGTATCGGATTTAAAATTCATAACTCGGGAGATGTTGTGGGAATCAATATAAAGTGATAAAATAGTTGCATTTGACTGAGGAAATTTTCGAATATAGGGTGTTCATGTTTTTTGTACTTTTCCCAAAATTGAATACCTTCCTATGAATAAACCACCCTGAATTTTTTGGAGATTAGAGACACACATATGTTTGTGGTATCACTTTTCCCAAAAATCAATTCAAAAATACAGGATTTCGAATTAATCCTAAAAAAATATGATTATGTCTAGTGGTTCTCTCTGTGAAACACCCTGTATAAAAAATATGCACTGTGCAATATTTTGTCGTCATAATACTAAATCGGAAAGATCATTTCAAAAATATGCCCTCCTGACGTCACAGTAGAAAAAGTGAATTTTGGAAAAAAACTACCGTCATATATTCGTGAATCACCCGGTAAATATTAATATTTTTAATCATACGTATCCTCTAATTTCATACCTAAAACATGTAGTAAACGTGTGTATGCAACAGAAATCCAATGTAACTCTTAATAATCAGCAAATAAATCCGCAAATCTGGCCAATTTTCAACTTTAACACCCCGTATTTAGAAAACTAGCCATACGATTGGGTTGGGCCCATTGACACTTTTGGTCAATGAGTCGGGTACAACAACATACCAAATTTTCAGAAAATTTGACCGGTCGCCACTTTACCTACTAAAAGTGCGGGGTCCTTTGTCCATATAGGCCTTCGTTCACACTATTTTTTCTTGTGTTTTGTTTTGCATTTTTCATTTTTGAGTTTTGTTCAGAAGCTCACAGCACTCAAAATATTGGTAATACTGATCGTTCTAATGAGTTTTGTGAATGGCTTCAATGGGTTGTAGATCTTCCAGATTGAAAAACGTCTTTAGATTCGCCAGGGATTTCGTGGTGATGACGAATATGGTGTTTTTGGGGGGTCTTACCCCTTTGTCATTTTTCACCCAAAAAGTTGACATTTTCGAAATCGATTTATTATGCCTACACATACTTTGGACAATGCTGATTTTCAATATACAAACAAAAAGTGAATACGACCACTGGAACGGGAGCTATGACGATTTAAATTTTCGATTTGAAAAAAAAAATGCCATTTGACAGGTGAAAATCTAAACTATTTCACTCGAAATCGAAGGTCGGGTTTCCGTATTTGACCGACCTAAACTCCTCGTAAATTATTCCTAGTACACATCATCAGGTGGTACTAAAGATACGTCATAGTCTTACCTTGCATCATGCCCTGGCCCTGGGGCCCGGGACTGGACGATGGCAGGTTGGCATTAGAGCCAAGGAGCCCGGCGTGGCCCCCCGGCGTTCCATTGTTGTTGTTACCCCCGGGTACCTGTGCCGCTTTCATCATTTTCTTGTATTTACTCCGTCGGTTCTGGAACCATATTTTAACCTGCAACAACCAGAAACGGGACATTAGAGAGGAATCAGCTGTCATTCGTCAAGCTGGAAAGGGTCAAAACGTGAATTCGTCCACTACGTGTACCGTATGTTGTCGCGCGTTGTCATATAATTAGGACGACGGAAGACATCATCCTTTATATCCCTGTTTGGTAACTTTCACAAGAACTATTTCAAAAAATCGAGGCTATATTGGGTGCTTTATTGATTCCCCTGTTGTCCTCCAGAACTTTTTTTGGTGAGCCACTGTTGATTTGAAAAATTGTAGGAAGAAGCTTTGATGTTATACTAAACTTTATAGTCTCTTATAGTATTGTCGTATCTGCTACCGATTTCGAAAAAAAAATTCGAGAGATTCTCTGGAAATCCTCAGAAAATCTAAATTGTCATGAAAATCTAGTTAAATTGAAGAAGAATCTAAACTATTTAAGTCTGGGAATCTGGCGGGACATGACTAATGTCCACTCCGTCCAATTAACCTGTTTTCATAGATTTCGTCGAAATACTCCCAAGTACACTTAGTACACACTGTATCTCGAAGTTATTGCCTTATTTCAATTAGAAAAATTAGCAAAAACATAACAAATTAGAAGGAAATTTTAATAATACAGTTTTATATCATAACTTGACACAAAATAGTTATTTATGATATGAGTGTTAAAAGTGACGTTTTATTTTGTGAGTGAAAAAGTTTGTGAAATGAGCAGAGCGAATTGAACAATTTCACGAACAAAATAAAATCACTTTTAACACAAATACCATACAATGTTTTTTGTACAACTGCCCTATTTTGATAATGAAATGGGTGAATTTGCAATGACAATAAACTTCAAAATGCATTTCAATAATCGAAAGGTTGTTGTGAATGGCAAAAGTTGCCAACGTTATGATTACTAACAAATGAGAAAAGACGCTGCTCAATGTTTCGGAGTCCAATTATTACTAAAAGTGACGATTTGGTTGTTCCTGTGGATATTGAAGAGTCGGCAAGAAGAGAAAATCTGGAATTCCTACCTAAAAAATCTGTTCAGCAGTACGATATTGCATATAACAATTTCCTGGCCTGGTGTAAATTGAAAAATGTAGAAGGGAACTTCAGTGATTCTGATTTCCTGGCTTACTTAGAGGAAAAATCAAAAATACGGAGTTCATCAACTTTGTGGAGCAAATTTTCAATGATAAAGTCAAGCGCCCTTATTAAAAATGGTGTGGATGTTAGTAAATATTTTAAGGTAATAGCATATTTGAAACGGAAAAGTGATATTGTCCCAAAAAATCGAAAATTCTAACTCGTGAACAAGTTGAAAAGTTTATAAATGAGGCACCAGATGAGAAATACTTGATGGTTGAGGTTGCAACTATTTTCGGATTATTTGGAGCCTGTCGGCGTGAAGAATTGTCTAATTTATCAGTGGAAGACATCGAAATAACAAATAAATCATTGGTTATACAACTCCCAAACACAAAAACGAAAGTCAGTCGTTCTTTCAGTATTATTGGGAAGTATGTTGACTATTTTCATAAGTACTTTGCACTGCGACCTTCTGTCATCAAACATCGTCGTTTTTTCCTGAAATACATGAATACTAAATGCACTGCCAATCCAGTTGGTATCAATACATTTGGAAAAATTCCATCTATTGTTGTCGAATTCCTCAAACTGCCAGAACCAAAGCAATATATAGGTCACTGTTTTCGAAGATCCTCCGCTTCATTGCTTGCAGAATCAGGAGCAAATATTACGGATATAAAAAAACATGGTGGATGCAAGTCTACTACGGTAGCCGAGGGCTATGTTGATCATTCCATTGCATATAGAAATGTCATTGCTGAAAAAATTCTCCCAACCTCAACAGATTTTGGATCATCATCATCCAATATTGTACTTTTGGTTTCTACAAGTACTGATGATGCTGAGGATTCTAATAATGTTTTGCGAAGCTCCCTAACGTCACAGGGCATTAATGTTAGTAATTGTTCTAGTTTTACGATTAATATTAATGTTCATAAGTAATGATTGTTAAATATTGATAATAAAAATTTGCAATTGCTGAATTTTTTTCATCTGATTTCATCATAAGAAAATGGAGTGCTAAAAATATTTTTAACATTAATGTTAAAAATATTTTTAACACCCTTCCACGTAAACAATCAATTTTAACATTGTTTGCTGTCATTAAAAGTGTCACTTTTAATAGCAAAAATATCTAATAATTAAACTAGATTCTTCTTTGATTTCGAAAAGTTTTGGGTCTAAAATTAGCTGATACTTCAGGGGGTTAGAGCCCTGATTTGAACGGCTATAGCCGATGTTTTCCTATCTCTACCTCCCTTCATCCGAGCCAGTATGACAGCGACACGTTCCTATCGATGTCATTTCCGATTAAGAAAGAACTAAACCTAAAAATTTGACCAGTTCCAATTAGAAAGGACCTGAAGTTGTCCAAGAAACTTCTTCGCCGTTTCATTGCGAGTGTTCACCTTGTGCAGCATGCGAAATGCAGGCGCATCACGATCGGTAGATAAATTAGAGAAGTAGTTACGCTTCACACTCTTAATTTCACAATTATTGTTGTAATGACTGTATACGCTGCCATCAGAAGTGGGCAATTTATTTCGAATCAATCATCGCGAGAATTATATTTGCGTTTGGGCAGGTAATAAACGCGAAAATGCAAAATTGTCGGGTGCGCGCGGCTCGTTTACTGTCCGGTTTTATATGCCATTGATTATTTATCGACTTTCGGTTTCCTTCTGATCTAGAAGCTCTACGCTGACCGCCGATAGATGAGACACCGAAAGGGGGGTTTTCGAACAATCTTGAGGTACTTCTGTCATCTGTCATCGACGTATAGACGTATGACATTTGACGTTTCATTAGATTTGGTACATCTTCGCATTCAATTAAACTAAACCCGTTTCTTGTGTTACGAATATTATAAGCATGAGAAATAAGAAAAGCCATCTGTCCGCCGGCCATTACCGCGTCGCTAAGGCCGGCTTCACCTGTCTTTGCTCTCGGTACCGACGGAATTTATGAATTATGTCCAGCGCTGAAACGTTTCCCCAGATAATGTCAATTACGCACAATAATGATCGAATCTATTATGTATAATGCACGTCAGATTCGACCCTGTAAATGGCATTCAATTAGATGTTCTTCAATTAGAGTCCCTGGAGGAATCTTTAACGCGTGTATTTCGCGTAGTTGAAAGGAAAAACCGCTCGTAGTACAACTGGATCAGAAGCGGGGTTGTCGCTTCTACGCAAATTTCAGGAGATTCTAGGAAAAAAATAAAATTGGAAAAAATTGATTGGGGACATATTTATTGTATTTCATAATGCACAGGGTGTTCCAATTCGATGTAAACTGAGATTATCTCAAGAATCATGAGATACGAAAGAGTCATAAAGAAATTTTGAACACCCTGTACACCGTAAAATATGTTAACATTGTTTTCTTGTTGGAAAGTGGAGAAAATATTGGAGATTGGGTTCGAAATACACTGCACATTATGGAAATCTCAAATTTATACTACAACAGAAGGTGTTCTCAATGATAATTATTTTTATCAGAATTAGGCATGCATATGTTATCCACTTTCAACGTTTATCTTCAATACAGATGTTTTCTCCCAGCAGGAATAAAAAAAGATGATATTATCAGATTTTGAATGTATTGGCTCCATTCTAAAATCAGTTGTTCTCGATCAATTCTAGTGATCAATAGTTTTTCTTTCGTTTGATTTTCTACACTCGATCGCTATGCAACGCGAAACACGCAATTTGACCCAAGAGGAATGTGCCCAAGCGGTAGTTTTGCGAGAAGAAGGGTAGACATACACAAGAATTGCAGAAAGGTTTGGAGTTTCCCATACAAGTGTGTCCAGAATGTTGCAGCGATTCAGGGAGACAGGTATGAATGTCCGAAGACCAGGACAGGGTAGACCTCGGGTAACAACTGCCATTCAAGACGTTACTTGAGAGTTTCTTCATTGAGACAACGGTTTGCAACCGCTCGCCTCCTTCAAAATCAGCTTGAGCAAACTCATGAGGTGCAAATTAGCACTCAGACAATAAGAAATCGCCTTAGAGAATATGACTTAAGGCCTCGTGTCGCGGCAAGAGGCCCAGCTCTTAGGCTCTTACCCCAGCCCATCGAAGGGCGCGTTTAGATTTTGCGAGAGAGCATATCCATTGGGAAGAGGCCGATTGGGAAAGAGTTCTCTTCACAGATGAGTCTAGATTCTGCCTCTGCCATTGTGATCGACGTTCCCTTGTATACAGACGTCCACATGAAAGATATGCTCAGTGCAATTTCCTGAATACTACTGGTTTCGGGGGAGGATCGATTATGGTATGGGGTGGAATATCTTTGACTGCTCGCACAGACCTAGTGGTCGTTGATAATGGAGCTATGAATGCTGATAAGTATATAAGGAACATTCTTGAAGAGCATGTAGTGCCATTTGCCCCATACATTGGTGAAAATTTCATGTTTATGGACGATAATGTCAGACCCCATCGTGCGCGCATCGTTCAGGAGTACCTTGAAGAGGTTGAAGTCTCTCGAATGGAATGGCCAGCAAGAAGTCCAGATCTCAATCCGATTGAGCAGGTTTGGGACAATCTCAATAGAAGGCTGATGAGAAGTTCAGAAAATCATCCAGGTACTTTTAATGATTTAGGAATCCAACTCGGAGAAATCTGGGAAGGATTAGATCAGAACATTTTAAGATCACTCATTTTGAGTATGAACCGTCGTTGCCGAGCTGTAATTAACGCAAGGGGTGGAAATACCAAGTATTAAATCACTTATCAGCATTTCAGTATTTTGAAAATTGTTCATTTCTCTTCTTTCACATAAGATTCGGCGAAATCCTGAATTTTTCTTCCATTTAATGTGTCTTGTTTCGTTCAAAATCTTCCCGAGACAACATAAAAAATAAGTTATTGAGTCAATGTAGAGTTAACTTTCATTAAAATTGAGATTTTCAGAATGTGCTTTAATTTTTTTGCGCAGTGTAGTAGGAATACTAGTTCACCGTGAACACCTTGTATATTCGACTCATAGTGGGATAGCTGTCTTCTTGATTCATTTTGAGCAGAGAAAAAGTAACTGAACACCTGGAAATAGATACCTACTGGATATAAGCATGTCGATGACTGAATTAAAGTAGTATCATTTTCGAGTAATTCAATACAGGGTCTCCAAAAACTGACATCGTAATCTAGAACGCTTATGATCGTATCATGTATCATAACCAAAGAATTATACTTCTCTACTCAGTCCAGACTCCAAAAACTAAAGTATTTCGTCATGATCTCAAATCTTCGTCTTTCATTGAGAATGAGGACATTTATGGAACACCCTGTATACTTCTCGGTAATTCAAGAAAAAATTATTAGTTTATTCCTTCAAAGAAATAACAAAACTTCATTTTAATAAGGCAATTCCGCAATGTCTGACTAGTTATAAACTTTTCCTTTTTGCCCAGCTTGGCAACAGAGCCTCATCTACTGGCGATCCTTCAAGATTCCAGGCAGGTTCGAAATAATCAGATCGGCGGACCTCTAGAGACCTCGTCTGTAATGTGGGAATTATTTAAAATACTGTTTTAATAACGTATTTATTCCGTACACCGACAACGTCGCATTCCGCGAATAAACCAGAATAATTCGTGTCTCAAAGAGGATAAACCGACTCGAATTCTCGCATTCCACATCTGATACTTCACATCTATAACAGACGTATGAACTTTACTACCAACAACCACAAAAATACCTCAATTTCAGACGTACCAGCAATTTCCACGAATACAAAAAATTCGTGGCCCAAGGACGAATCCCTGTGGAACCCCGCGACGTTGACCGATTTTCCGAAATTCCTAGATTCTCCATGTGGCGTTACGTGTAGACTATGTCGATGATAACTAAATTCAGTAATTAAGAAGAGCAAGAGCGACTGATGTCTTTGTTATGATGAGAAGGTTGAGTGAAAATGGAGATTTCGAAACCGCAAATGAATTTTGATATCTTGTCGTGTACATAGTTGTGGTTTGAGAGCGATTTTAAAATCAGAAAATTATAGAGTTATTCGAAAATTGTTGGTCTTTGTTTGGTGGAGGAAGAGAATAGAATATATGCATAATAAAAGAGTTGTGGGAGTGTGTATGACAATAAGGACTGAACGAGAATAAATTCGCTATCACAAAAACGCCTATATCTCTTGAACCAATTGAGAAAAAAATCAAAATTTGACCATAGTTAGCTTTGTTATGAACGTCAGAAACATGTGGAACATTTACTTCATAGATATATTCCAATTCTCTGTTGCAAAATGTCAAGCGAAGTGAAAACACGAGAATTTATAGTGAAACTTTTTCAAAATAATCAAAAATAGAGCTTCAAAAGAATCACAGAAGAGGCTCGCGTTCGTCCGGAAACGGTATCAAGAGTTGTTAAGCGTTTCAACGAATTCAACAACTAACCGCAAATAAGGAATCGGGAGGAAAAAGGGGTTTCGTAGCCCAAAAAAGTGAAGAAAGCCATCAGCCTTTTTCAGAAGAATCCTAACCTTTCAGGACGGAAAGTGGTCCAAATAGTGAGTTGTTCGCAGTCAACCGATCAGAAAATCAAGTCGAGTTGTGGGCTTAGAACATACAATGTGCAGAAAGTGCCAGACAGGAAAGCTGCGAAGAATCAAGAAGCGAAATGAAGAGCAAAGAAATAAAAAAAAGATTTCTTGAAAAATTTTTCCTGTTGCGTGATGGACGACGAAACCTATGTCTTGGCTGATTTCTCGCAACTTCCTGGTCAGGCATTTTATACTGCAGATTCTCGTGGAAATGTTGATGAACAATTTCGCGTGAAGAAACAAGCAAAGTTTCCCGAAAAATTCCTGGTTTGGCAAGCAATTTGCACTTGTGGGAAAAGGAGCAAATTTTTCGTTGGCCAAGGCTCTGTTGACTCGAAGATATACATCGAGGAATGCTTGAAGAAGCGACTTTTACCATTTTTACGTGAGCACGATCTTTTGGCCAGATTTAGCTTCATGCCACTACAGCAAGGCCACCAAGGAATGGTACGAAGCTAATGAGGTGGTTTTTGTCCCCAAAGAGGCCAATCCACCCAATTGCCCAGAACTCAGGCCAATCGAAAGATATTGGGCCCTGGTAGAAAAAGAATTGAAGAATACTAAGAAATTAACGAAAACATTAGCGGAATTCAAGCAAAAGTGGAGGACAGCATCCCAGAAAGTGATTGAGAACACTATAAGAAGCATGATGGGAAGAATTCCAGAAAAAATCCATGAATTTTGTAAAAAATAGTTTTGGTTTATTTATTGTAAAACCAGTTTTCATTAGAATTAGAAGATGATTCGAAAATGAGTTTGATTTTCGAAATCGGTCCAGTGGTTCAAAAGATATAAGCGTTTTTGTTATAGCGAATTTATTCTCGTTCAGTCCTTATTTTCTTAGAGGTTATGTCAAATCATTGGATTCTGCTGATTAACCAGAAACAATAGATGCTTTGGAAGCCAACATAACTCGTGTTAGTGCTGAAATGAGGCCTGGTACAAAATACGAGTTGCATCCATAAATTTCTTCGTTTTTTATCCATGGTAAAAATGAATACCCAAAAACGAATCGTACTACGCAAATCACCGTAGCCACATAGTTTCGAAACGGTACAACTCGTCGATCTTGCAGACCTTGTAACGTTTCTCGGGTCGCCTTCTTCATCTAACGCCCTGGGCCAAGAAGGCCGCTACAGCCAGCTCAGGATCCTCTGACGAAACTTGCACTTGCCCAAAATGTTGAACTGACGATGTCGCAATCCTTTTCTATCCATCAATCATCTCCTAGACCGCTTTCCTATCGACCTTAGACCGTTTCCTTTCGCCCTGTCCTCACTTCGTCCAACGAGTCGTTCTCGGAGTCGTAGGTGAAGCACCAGGTCGAGATTTCTCTCACGATGCCGTCCAGAGCAAGGTGAAGATTTGTCAGATTTGTGTATGTTCGAAAGGTGGTCAATCATTCTCCACAAAGACAATTCAGGACTTCAAAACACAAAGGTTTTCCAATGAGAGGTATTATTTTGAAGAACCCGATATTTCCGTATATTTCACTTTTGAAGCCGTAATTTGTTGACATTCGACAAGTAGAAAACTTTTCTTCATTGGAAAACCCTTCATTTGGTTGGTCTGCTAAACTATAAGTGCGGCCTGCATATCGGCAGGATTTAATAAATATTAATGCGGGATCAATTCAAGAAAAACAACGGAGTGGAAGGAATACAGTTAGACGCTTGTCTTGCAAAACAAGACGAATCTGCGATCTAGATACCGGGTGTGTAGTTCCGGAGCTCTGCGCGTCCTTGATGAGACAGAGATAGAGAGAGGACGCGTGGGTGTTGCCATGAATAAACATCGGTATGAATATATTACGTCTCTGAGTTATACTGACTGACAAAGAAACTGCAACACCCAGAAGAAGATGTTTAGACTTTAATTTTTTTTTGTTAAAACATAGATAGTATAGCAAAGAGTGAATGATTAAAATTTGGAGAAAAAAAGAAGGGTTTACATTTTTTTTAATAAATTTGTTAGTAATGTGTTTGTCCACCATGATTATCTACACAGTGCAAAAAAATTAACGCACATTCTGAAAATTTCAATTTTAATGAAAGTTAACTCTACATTGACTTTATAACTTATTTTTTATGTTCTCTCGGGAAGGTTTTGAACGAAACAAGACACATGAAATGGAAGAAAAATTCAGGGTTTCACCGAATCTTATGTGAAAGAAGAGAAATGAACAATTTTCAAAATACTGAAATGCTGATAAGTGATTTAATACTTGGTATTTCCACCCCTTGCGTTAATTACAGCTCGGCAACGACGGTTCATACTCCAAATGAGTGATATTAAAATGTTCTGATCTAATCCTTCCCAGATTTCTCCGAGTTGGATTCCTAAGTCATTAAGAGTAGTTGGATGATTTTCTGAACTTCTCAGCCTTCTATTGAGGTTGTCCCAAACCTGCTCAATCGGATTGAGATCTGGACTTCTTGCTGGCCATTCCATTCGAGGGACTTCAACCTATTCAAGGTACTCCTGAGCGATGCGCCCACGATGGGGTCTGGCATTATCGTCCATAAAAATGAAATTTCCACCAATGTATGGGGCAAATGGCACTACATGCTCTTCAAGAATGTTCCTTATATACTTATCAGCATTCATAGCTCCATTATCAACGACCACTAGGTCTGTGCGAGCAGTAAAAGATATTCCACCCCATACCATAATCGATCCTCCCCCGAAACCAGTAGTATTCAGGAAATTGCACTGAGCATATCTTTCATGTGGACGTCTGTATATAAGGGAACGTCGAGCACAATGGTAGAGGCAGAATCTAGACTCATCTGCGAAGAGAACTCTTTCCCAATCGGCCCCTTTCCCAATGGATATGCTCTCTCGCAAAATCCAAACGCGCCCTTCGATGGGCTGGGGTAAGAGCTGGGCCTCTTGCCGCGACACGAGGCCTTAAATCATATTCTCTGAGGCGATTTCTTATTGTCTGAGTGCTAATTTGCACCTCATGAGTTTGCTCAAGCTGATTTTGAAGGAGGCGAGCGGTTGCAAACCGTTGTCTCAACGAAGAAACTCTCAAGTAACGTTCTTGAATGGCAGTTGTTACCCGTGGTCTACCCTGTCCTGGTCTTCGGACATTCATACCTGTCTCCCTGAATCGCTGCAACATTCTGGACACACTTGTATGGGAAACTCCAAACCTTTCTGCAATTCTTTTGTATGTCCACCCTTCTTCTCGCAAAACTACCGCTTGGGCACATTCCTCTTGGGTCAAATTGCGTGTTTCGCGTTGCAAAGCGATCGAGTGTAGAAAATCAGACGAAAGAAAAACTATTGATCACTAGAATTGATCGAGAACAACTGATTTTAGAATGGAGCCAATACATTCAAAATCTGATAATATCATCTTTTTTTATTCCTGCTGGGAGGAAACATCTGTATTGAAGAAAAACGTTGAAAGTGGATAACATATGCATGCATAATTCTGATAAAAATAATTATCATTGAGAACACCTTCAGTTGTAGAATAAATTTGAGATTTCCATAATGTGCGTTAATTTTGCTGCGCAGTATATGTTTCACAAAAAAAATTGAACAGCTCCTTCTGGGTGTTGCAGTTTCTTTGTCAGTTAGTATATTATACATCTCTGAATTATTATTCCAGTATCCCAGGATGCGTTTCATCGCCGATGACATGATATACATTCGAATCTTCAAAATCTCAAAAAATTATCGATACGAATGAGATCCTTAGCGTCGAGCAGATGATAACAGTCGGTGGGAATATCAATCAAACGCGAGAGAGCAACCCAAGTCGTATAATTGAATACAAACATGATGGCATAAGTTGTGCCTCATGCATACATTATCTATGCAATATAACTATCGGGCTATTTTTCAATTTGAAGCTTGTTCAATTACTCGGAATTGCAACATGCCTAATCCGTTTCTATCTATCAATCATTTTACCAGCGACTGACATCTGATTTTTTATGCTTTCGACCTTAGAACGTTCATTAAGTTGGTCGGCGAGATCTCTGATGAAATGACCCCACAATTAATGGCTATCTCTGTTTCTTTCATCAATCGTCAGTTTTTCGAGCAACGTTTTTCGGTAGGTAACGATTTCAAGAAAAGTTTGTAATAGAACTAAAAAATGGCAGGCATAAAGACGACCTCAAAGAAGTATTTGTTCACTTCAATTTTGGATGCTCCCCATTTTACAAGACATATTTCTCATCTTAGAGATCTTCGGTCGATACTATGCCCAAGAAAAATTTTGAATTTGAAATCGAAAACTGCTGAATTAATGAAATTGTATCTGTTCTAAGGACTGAACGAGAATAAATTCGCTACCTATCACAAAAACGCTTATATCTTTTGAACCACTGGACCGATTTCGAAAATCAAACTCATTTTCGAATCATCTTCTAATTCTAATGAAAACTGTTTTCACAATGAAAAAACCAAAACTAATTTTTACAAAATTCATGGATTTTTTCTGGAATTCTTCCCATCATGCTTCTTATAGTGTTCTCAGTCACTTTCTGGGATGCTGTCTTCCACTTTGCTTGAATTCCGCTAATGTTTTCGTTGATTTCTTAGTCTTCTTCAATTCTTTTTTTAGCAGGGTCCAATATCTACCGATTGACCTGAGTTCTGGGCAATTTGGTGGATTGGCCTCTTTGGGGACAAAAACCACCTCATTAGCTTTGTACCATTCCTTGGTGGCCTTGCTGTAGTGGCATGGAGCTAAATCTGGCCAAAAGTTTGTTGACACATCGTGCTCACGTAAAAATGGTAAAAGTCGCTTCTTCAAGCATTCCTCAGTGTATATCTTCGTGTCAACAGAGCCTTGGCCATCGAAAAATTTGCTCCTTTTCCCACAAGTGCAAATTGCTTGCCAAAACAGGAATTTTTTAGGAAACTTTGCTTGTTTCTTCACGCAAAATTGTTCGTCAACATTTCCACGAGAATCTGCAGCATAAAATTCCTGACCAGGAACCAGGAAGTTGCGAGAAATCAGCCAAGACATAGGTTTCGTCGTCCATCACGCAACAGAAAAAATTTTTCAAGAAATCTTTTTTTAATTTCTTTGCTCTTGATTCTTCACAGCGTTCCTGTCTGGCACTTTCTGCACTTTGTATGTTCTAAGCCCACAACTCGACTTGATTTTCTGAACGGTTGACTGCGAACAACCCACTATTTGGGCAACTTTCCATCCTGAAAGGTTAAGATTCTTCTGAAAAAAGTTGATCGCTTTCTTCACTTTTTTTTGAGCTAACAAACTCCTTTTTCCTCCCGGTTCCTTCCTTGCGGTTAATTGTAAGATCTTCGTTGAAGCCCTCAACAACTCTTGATACCGTTTCCGGACGAACGTGAGCTTCCATTTTTGATTATTTTGAAAAAGTTTCACTATGAATTCTCGTGTTTTCACTTCGCTTGACATTTTGCGACAGAGAATTGGAATATCTATGAAGTAAATGTTCCACATGTTTTTGACGTTCATAACAAAGCTAACTATGATCAAATTTTGATTTTTTTCCATTGGTTCACGAGATATAGGCGTTTTTGTGATAGTGTTTTCCAAAAGCCAAATACACACCGATAAATACCAAATTACAAAACTACCTACTGTCAAATCATGGTTATCCACACCGAAAATTCTATCACTCTAAAAAAACACACGATATCTATATCTTATCTCGTACCCAATACTCGTCATTTGCGAAATTTGTTGATTTTCTTCTTTCTTGATGAAATTGACTGAAGAACATGCCCCAAATTATCGAAAAATGGCTCCCCAAAAAGATTCTCGTTCTATAAGGAGCACAATCAACATCATCGAACTATTCACAATTGAAAGATCCACCCTGTACACCGAGATATGTACGAATCCGCGCGAAGGTTTCGCGTCTAACCGACCGTCGGGGTCTCCCGCTCCTGACGCGTTGCCCAGATCGCAATCGCCGGATCCGAGTGAGCCAAGGCCGCCTCGGATCCCAGCCCGGCACAAATAAATCTACGTTTCCCGGGATTTCACATCTGCGCCTCCATTTTTTTGTAACCTCTCTGTGCGACCGAGCGCGTCCTGCCTTACACGAGGCCTCTCGCAAATCACCATCAGTAGCTCAAATCGCATTTTAATAACGATGATTTAATATCTACATATTCCTCGAATATGACTAGAATGATACAGACAAGCGATTGGTTCACTTTGGAATAAAGAATTGAAAAATTAAAAAAATTATGAAAATTTTTACAAGTCCTTTTTTCCGGAAGAGACATAATTAACGAAGAGGGGAGATTCCTTGTGTGATTTCTAGAAATAAAAGTCCTATGAACATGGGTCCGCAAACGTTTCGTTTTCGAGATACAGGGTGTTGAAGTTTGAATTTTTTTCAAGTTTTTTCCTCATAGTCTCCACATTTCACAAGATATTCAACTGAAATTTGGCATAGATGTCACAATTCAGAGTTTACACCATGTGACATGCCAATTTTGATTGCAAATATACAGGGTGATATGTTTTATGGAAACATTCCCCTGTTTTCCTCCAGAATTTTTTTTTGGTGAGCCACTGTTGGATTGAAAAATTGTAAGAGGAAGCTTTGTTGTTTTACTAAACTTTATGGTCTCTTGTAGTTTTGTCTTATCTGCTACCAATTTCGAGAAAAAAATTGCGAACGATTCACTGGGAATCCACAGAAAGATCAAAATTGTTATAAAAATCCAGTTAATATTAAAATAAACCTAAACTACTCATCTCTGGGGATCTGGCAGGCCATGAGTAATGTCTACCCCTTCCAATCCAACTAGAGACTTTATTCAATAATCGATCTTAAGAATCACAATTCTCACACCTGAACAAGACGATCTGACCCCGTTAATTTTCTCAGCGCCCTCGTACACCATCGGCGCGAGATAACAACACGTAGCCCATTAATAGAACGGACATTTACAACCTTAATTTGCTCCCAATCATTATTCAATGAGAACGATGTTGGTAAAGTTGTAAACGCAAATAGCCTACGCTGCCTCTGGCAACAACAACTTGTCGCTTTCGATTGTTTCGGCTCCTTTTCATAGCCGAAGAAGTAATCGATGCCCACAGTCGACGACCACCGCTAATTGGGCTGTCTAATTACCGGCATAGAGCACTAAATTAAAATCCGGACAGAGATATAGATACCTATCTATGAAACTGTTCACATTGGGTTTTCGAAAAGAAAATTCGAGGGGGTACTCACTCCCGAAATCGATGTACTTTTAAAGCCCGAAATCCCGAAATCACCATCCGAAATCGCGAAATCATCATTCGAAATCACGAAATCACTTCGAAATCCCGAAATCATCATTCGAAATTCCGAAATCATCGTCGAAATCCCGCAATCTTTTACGAAATCCCGAAATCAACACCGAAATCACATTTCTCGCAATCAATAGAGTATGCGCACTGACCTGTTCAATCATGAGCATGCTCTACGTTCGTTGAATATTCATAGGTACCTAACAGTTTCACCGCGAATTCTCTATTTCTGGATTGAAACTAGTGAAAATAATTCGAAATTGTGTGTGAAGTGATGAAACACTCTGATTTCCCCGGATATGAATTTTTTTCATCATTTTGCATCAACAACCCCCCAAATCTCTAAACCTGGGGGCTAACAAACTATGGGGTTTTCAGTATTTTATTCTTTCGGCATTCAGGAAACACATATTCGAATGTGATCGTGGAACACTCTCAGTTTTTCGAGATATAAATTTTTTTCATCATTTTGCATAAACAACCCCCCAAATCTCCAAACCTGGGAGCTAACAAACTATGGGGTTTTCAGTATTTTATTCTTTCGGCATTCAAAAAACACATATTCAAAGCTGATCTTGGAACACTCGGATTTTCCCGAGATATGAATTTTTTTCATCATTCCGCATGATCAACCCCCCAAACCTCCAAACCTGGGGGCTAACAAACTATGGGGTTTACACTATTTTATTCTTTCGGCATTCAAGAAACACATATTCAAAGCTGATTGTGGAACACTCTCAGTTTTCCGAGATATGAATTTTTTTCATCATTTTGCATAAACAACCCCCCAAATCTCCAAACCTGGGGGCTAACAAACTATGGGGTTTTCACTTTTTTATTCTTTCGGAATTCGAGAAACACATATTCCAAGCTGATCGTGGAACACTCTTAGTTCTCCGAGATATGAATTTTTTTCATCATTTTGCATAAATAACCCCCCCAAATCTCCAAACGTGGGGGCTAACAAACCATGAGGGGTATTGCAAAGAAAAGTGATCAGATTTGTGATATCAATATAAATAGGACTCGAAATAGGATTATGTCGAAAAATATGAGGAAGAAACCGAAAGTGAAGGAAATAGTATCGAGTTGGAGAGATACTACTGTGTATATTATGATACATACTCCAATTTACATTGGTATGTTGGTCGTGTCATCAGCAAATCTGAAAATCAAAAATATAAAATCAAATTTCTCAAGGAAGAATTGAATTATTTAATTTGGCCGAAGACTGACGATATCCAAATTGTAGAAAAAAGGTTTATTTTTCACGGACCCTTACAACTACAAGGCATGGGACTGTTAATTCCACTTAAAAAGGGAAGATGTAATTAATATACAGAATACTTTCAAAACAATCAAAAAGACTGAGAATTCCTAAAATGAAGGCTGCTTTATACAGGGTGTTTGGAGGGTGAGTAGCCATAAGTAAATGGTGGATAGGTGATTCTCTTGGCTACTTGTTGCGCCTAATAAAATAACATTTTGCCCAAAGTTCAAGGTGTTATAATTTGTTTACCATTTTTCTAGAAATTTCCCATTTTTCTCATTAAAACCTTGAATTTTTTCAAATTTAATGCTCGAGGTGCCTATAAAATGATTCATTTCCTTAGTCTAGTCTTGTCTTATTCAGATTAAATCAAAATTTCATACAAACGTCTTCAAAAAACCTGACAGCATCGTATCAAACTTCAAAATGAAAAAAAGATAATGTTGTGTCCACTTTACAAAGTGAAATAAAAAACAAATTACATAGTGTTGGGTTTTAAAATGGCTTCAAAAACTTCTCTAGTTAATACTCTTTGCAATGATATGTAACATGTACCATTAATAATCAGATAACTCAACAAAAAACCGTTTTGTCTTCAACGATGCCTTCAAAGGATGACGACAAAACTATTCCATTGAGCAGGCTAAATCCTTTCTCTCATTCTGCCACAGCTAAAAATAGCGTGCTCTCTCTATCATCGGCTAACAATACTCCTAAGGGCGCCGCCAGGGAAGGGGCAGCTGCCCGCGTACCCCCCCCCCCCCCCCGATCAGAATAGAAAAAATGAACTGATTTTCGTATATTATGCTATTATTTCATAAGTTTTCGAGGGATTTTTGAGCTCTAGGGGGGGGGGGCAGCTGCCCTCCGTGCCCCCTCCAGCTCAAAAGCTGGGGGATAATTACTACATTTGCAAGTCATTTCATAGGCCTGCAGTAAAGGTACAGTAATGCAGTTTTGAGTTCACTCAACATTTCGGTGGTTCATCAACATATTCTGTAGAAAACTAAAGATAGAGAACTTCAAATCATTTATTTTAAATCTTGTTCAAATTGTTGGCCATTGACACAAGAGAGCAATTAATAGAAAAAATAGATAATGCATTTGTGATAATGAAGCTAGAAATTGGACTAAGCTATACCACAACGGAAATAAGAAAGAGATGTTACGCATGTATTAGAAATAATGGCCAACAATTTGAACAAGATTTAAAATAAATGATTTGAAGTTCTCTATCTTTAGTTTTCTACAGAATATGTTGATGAACCACCGAAATGTTGAGTGAACTCAAAACTGCATTACTGCACCTTTACTGCAGGCCTATGAAATGACTTGCCAATGTAGTAATTACCCCCCAGCTTTTGAGCTGGGGGGGGCACGGGGGGCAGCTGCCCCCCCCTAGAGCTCAAATATCCCTCAAAAACTTATGAAATAATAGCATAATATACGAAAATCAGTTCATTTTTTTAATTCTGATTGGGGGGGGGCACGGGGGCAGCTGCCCCCTCCCTGGCGGCGCCCTCGGGAGTATTGTTAGCCGATGATAGAGAGAGCACGCTATTTTTAGCTGTGATAGAATGAGAGAAAAGATTTTGCCTGCTCAATGGAATAGTTTTGTCGTCATCCTTTCAAGGCATCCTTGAAGACAAAACGGTTTTTTGTTGAGTTATCTGATTATTAATGGTACATGTTACATACCATTGCAAAGAGTATTAACTAGAGAAGTTTTTAAAGCCATTTTAAAACCCAACACTATGTAAAGTTTTTTTTATTTCACTTTGTAAAGTGGACACAACATTATTTTTTTTTTTTCATTTTGAAGTTTGATACGACGCTGTCAGGTTTTTTGAAGTCGTTTGTATGAAATTTTGATTCAATCTGAATAAGACAAGACTAGACTAAGGAAATATATCATTTTATAGGCACCTCGAGCATTAAATTTGAAAAAATTCAAGGTTTTAATGAGAAAAATGGGAAATTTCTAGAAAAATGATAAAACAATTATAACACCTTGAACTTTGGGCAAAATGTTATTTTATTAGGCGCAACAAGTAGCCAAGAGCATCACCTATCCACCATTTACCTATGGCTACTCACCCTCCAAACACCCTGTATATTTATATAGAATATATTTTATTTACAGCATATTTTTATTTTTATTCATTTTTATTTTTTATATATATGTATTCGTATATATCTTGTATTCCTTTATTTATATTATTTTTTTATAGGAGATATAATATTGTTTTTCATTCAAATAAAATTTTCAAATTCTGATAACTTTCATTACTTTTTCAACCTTTTCGTACAAGCAATTCTCTTTCGAATTAAATGAGTTTTTTGACGGGGTTTTCACGTATTTCGATATAGCGTACCTTCTTTCACCTGAATAAATTGATGAAACAAGAAATTTTCACGATAAAAGTATAATATATAACCGTTCGCAATCATCTGAAATCACTCGCAATCATCCGAAATTACTCGCAATCATCCGAAATCACATGCAATCATCCGAAATCACTCGCAATCATCCGAAATCTCCCGAAATCACTCGCAATCATCCGAAATCTCCCGAAATCACTCGCAATCATCCGAAATCATCCGAAATCATCCGAAATCATCATGATTTCCGAAATCGCTGTACATTTTTCACAGAGTGAGTACCCCCTCGAGAAAATTAGAGAATACGAAAAGGTTGGTATGGATTTCCCCCCAGTTTGAGACGCACCTGACTCATACACCTTGTAAATAACAGCATTATTCTCCATATCTCTCGATTTTGTGGACGTATATATTAAATACTATCTCAATTCCGTCTCTGAACTGTGAACACTTTTCCAGTGGGAAAAACTGCTTTTCCAAACTCACTCATAGAAATCTATTGAGTGCTCAGAAACAAATACTTCATTTCAGATCATTCTCAACCATAATTAACAAGAACTATCGTGTATGTGCAGATAATGAAAAATTGAGGAATTCCAAACGAGTATTAGTAAATGAATAAAAATCTTTATCGTGTCAAAGTGAACCAACAACACCTCCAGGCTATTCATGACCTTATACGTCCAACCCACCATAATCTACAGAAAATCTCCTCGGTTACATTAACTCATTGAACACACAACGTATTAACTGATTGGAAAACTTCAGACTAATTCTTTCTCGGTCAGATATTTGTCTCTCTTTTCCACTTTATATTCTCAAACTCAAATTCTCATCATACACACTCTTGTTGCTTCAGAAATTCAGTTAGTATCACTCGATGATTTTTCCACATTCCATTGATTTCAATAAATGAACGTTCTTTGATCTTTACCTTCGATGAATGGTGAATAAATCATCAAGGAGGTAAATTAATTGCCCTGTTTAACCAGTAGGGCAGATATGGATGCATTTCGTTTTCAAGATGGCAAATATGTACCTGCAGATACAAGACAAACACTGGAACTCCAACAGTCCGGGTTCTTATGTCACTGGGACAAACAAGAGAGTAGCCTGGACTAATATTTGCTAGGAGAGCGAGAACAAATACTCTATTTGACTTATAAGTTATAAATATGCATATAACGTCCTTCTTATTGGGTCGCGTTTTCTACATGTTTAAGAAGCTCAAGATGCATTGTTCCGTTGGAGACAATCAATTCAATATACGAGGATGTATTGATATCTAGTTAGCCTATACCAGTTCCATGCATAAACAAAATATTGCGATAACATATCAACGAACAATAACTTATTAGAAGTGTCAGTGTAGAGTTCGACGTCAAAAAAGTAAACCAGAGTTACGCAATAAAATTTAAAAAAAAAGTCCACCGAAATTGTAAAAATCGAAAAATTGGAGTATCGAGCCATCATCAAGTACCTGTATTTAAAAGGGTTGCTCAATACCCTTGGTGATCAATGTCCTTCGTATGCGACCGTGAAGAATTGGACTGCAAGCTTCAAAAGAGGTAAATTTTCCATTGAAGATGATGACCGATCGGGAAGGCCAGTTTCTGTGTCAGTCCCCGAAAATATCGATGCAGTTCATGACATGATTTTATCAGCCCGTCGAATTGGGCTAAAACGGATATCTGAAGCACTGAAGATTTCATACGAACGCGTTCATCAGTTTATAGTTCACGTCAATTTGGACATGAGAAAAATTTCTGCACAATGGATCCCCAAATGTTTGAATGTTGACCAAAAGCGTGCAAGGGTAGAAGCATCGCGTTCGAGCTGTGCTCGATTTGAAATCGATGTAGACTTCCTAAACCGAATTGTTACTATGGTTGAGACTTGGGTACATTTCTACGATCCAGAAACAGAGCAACAATCGACGGAATGGCGACACTCTGGTTCTCCAAGACCTAAGAAGTTTCGTTTCCAAAAATCTGCTGGAAAAGTTCTTGCTTCAGTCTTTTGGGATTGCCATGGAGTAATCATGATTGATTTTCTGGATAAGGATGGAACAATAACTGGAGATTACTAATCGACATTACTGACCACTCTACGTGAAAAAATTAAAGTGAAAATATGCGGAAAGCTATCCAAAGGTATTTTGTTCTTACAGGACAACGCCCAGTACACAAATCTCATGTTTCCATGCAAAAAATTCGTGATTTAGGGTCAGAATTACTAGAACACCCCCCTTTTTCATCAGATTTGTCTCCGTCCGACTATCATCTCTTTCCTCAACTGAAAAAAAGTTCAAAAGATCGTAAATTTTCTTCCAACGAGGAGGTAATAAAAGCTGTGGAGGACTGGTTCGCAGATCAAGAAGAATCATTGTTTTTGAAAGGTCTAGAGGCATTGCAGGTTCGCTGTAATAAATGTATTCAATTAAGAGGAGAATATGTTGAGTAATGAAATATTTTTACATTGAAATTTTGTTTGGTTCTATAGTAGGCTAAGAATTTTTCAATATATCCTCGTATTATTGATCACTGGAGTGATCAGTTGGAAACTAAGAACTCTGTCGATGCACCTAAAGGCGCCCAGGCCGTTATTCAGCTATCAGAGATCCTTATCTGCCAGTAATTTGTTCGGTATTGTTATTATTGCAATTAAATCGACTATCGCACACCATCAACTGTTAATCCAATTGATAGTTGCTGAATATTCGGCCAATTAGAGTGCGCGCCTTTTGCCGGTAGAAATTTATAGACGTTTTTCCATGCATTCAGCGAATCAATCGGACCTTCAAAGCGTGAAGATCGTTATCGTGGTGATTTTGGTTATTACGTGAAGAATATTTGGTGGTGCCGATTTGAAAATTGGTGCGATTTTGGGTAATAGACGTCTCATGCATATGCACCACAAGGATTTGGAGTTTTTCGAACTGTTATGCTGTGAAAATTGCTTTCAGCACCTTCTAAAATCCACGCCTCGTTGGCATGAAGGCCCTATTAATACTTTCTATCAATCTGCGAAGGAAATTACTCGAACATTAAAATTGTTAATTATTGTAATTTTTATGAAAATCGTAATCGATTCAAACAGCTTTTGCAAAGGGGCTTCTTATTCTCAGAATCGAGTATAATCATTTTCCAGTTCATTCACCCCCTTAACACCTGGAATAATCTCGAAATGAGCAGTAGTATACAGGGTGTTTCACCTTAACTTCAACATAGTTTTGAGTGTATATTAATTGAAGTCACAGCTTTTATTACCTCCTCTATGGAAGAAAATTCACGACCTTTAAAACTTTTTTTTAGTTGCGGAAAGAGATGATAGTCGGACGGAGCCAAATCTGGTGAATAAGGGGGGTATTCTAGTAATTCTAAACCTAAAACACGAATTTTTTGCATGGCAACATGAGATTTGTGTACTGGGGCGTTGTCCTGTAATGACAAAATACCTTTGGATAGCTTTCCGCGTCTTTTCTCTTTAATTTTTTCCCTTAGAGTGCCCAGTAATGTCGAATAGCAATCTCCAGTTATTGTTCTATCCTTATCCAAAAAATCAATCATGATTACTCCATGGCAATCCCAAGAAACTGAAGCAAGAACTTTTCCAGCAGATTTTTGGACACGAAACTTCTTAGGTCTTGGAGAACCAGAGTGTCGCCATTCCATCGATTGTTGCTTTGTTTCTGGATCGTAGAAATGTACCCAAGTCTCATCCATAGTAATAATTCGGTATAAGAAGTCTACATCGTTTTCAAATCGAGCACAGATCGAACGCGATGCTTCTACCCTTGCACGCTTTTGGTCAACATTCGAACATTTGGGGATCCATTTTGCTGAAATTTTTCTCATGTCCAAATTGACGTGAAATATAATATCAACGCCTTCGTTTGACATCTTCAATGCTTCAGATATCCGTTTTAGCCCAATTCGATGGTCTGATAAAATCATGTCATGAACTGCATCGATATTTTCGGGGACTGACACAGAAACTGGCCTTCCAGATCGGTCATCATCTTCAATGGCAAATTTGCCTCTTTTGAAGTTTGCAGTCCAAATTTTCACGGTCGCATACGAAGGACATTGATCACCAAGGGTATTAAGCATATCTTCGTAAATCTGCTTACCTCTCAACCCTTTTGAATACAGGTACTTGATGGTGGCTCGATACTCCAATTTTTCGATTTTTACAATTTCGGTGGACTTCTTTTTTTTTAATTATTGCGTAACTCTGGTTTACTTTTTTGACGTCGAACTCTACACTGACACTTCTATTAAGTTATTGTTCGTCGATATGGTATCGCAATATTTTGTTTATGCTTGGAACTGGTCTAGGCTAACTAGATATCAATACATCCTCGTATATTATCGTGTCTCGGCAACTTTGAAAGGAAATAACTTAGAACAAAAATTCGTATGAACTTTGTTCTTCAAACTGGAAAAAAGCATCATAAAAACAAAAAATTCGCTTGTTCACAGCGTGTTCGTAAAAATAGTGGTACCTACAGGGGGCATCGTACCCCGTCGTTGTCGAGTCGTCGGCGTAGGTCAGTTCTCTGGGCCGCGCAAGAAACGACTCCATTCCTCGGCAAGACGACATTTCCACCTGCTCAGCTATTCGAAAAAGCCCGGTTCGATTCCTTTCAAAAAGGCCGACTTATTCGCCTAACAGGCTACTGGCTGAATATTTTCTGCATTTTATTGTACGCTACCGACTACGCCGATGCCGAGTACCCGCTTTTTTCCGCGCGACCCGCATTTTTGCCATCTCGCTTTTCCAGCAAACTACGAGAATTCCTCGGGCGGGAGTTCAAGGAAGACGTCCTTTATTGAGAGACGGGCCAGCAAGGTTTACACGCAGCGAGAGGAGAGTTCAGAGACGTTTACCGATCGTTTGTCCTGCATGCGGAATGCTCAGATCTTCATTTTCGTGGATATTGTGGCGATTTCAGAAACGAGGTTACGAAGAGAAGCGAGTTATGCTTCATTCTTCTTAATTTCATAGAAAAATACGAAAATGGAGCTTAGCACACACTAAAATCAGTTTGTTTAGGTATAGAGTTTTTTCTGAGAGTGAAGTCATGTTGTTTTGACATTTCTGTTCAGTAAGCATTGACAAATTAGCATGGAAAGACTCAAGTGGCAACAACGTTTACAAATCGTTGAAATTTATTTTCAAAATCAGTGTTCTATTCGCCAAACTTATAGAGCACTTCGTGAAATTTATGGTTTACATAATCGTCCATCAGAGCACCTTATTCGTCGAACTATCGATAGATTTCGGACAACATTTTCTCTACTCAATGCAACAACAACAACAAGATAAAGAACTGTACGTACAGATGAAAACATCGCTGCTGTAAGTGATAGTTTTTATCGTCTGTGTGAATAATTAGGGAAAGATTTTGCGGCATGCAGACAAATTTTGTGAAATTCCGGAAAAAGTCACACACCGAGCAGGAATCGAACCTGCGTCTTCCACTTGCCGGGCGGATGCTCTACCGCTAAGCTACCAATGTGTGTGATACCTTTTCCGGAATTCAGTATCATACGGTTCACCTCGTATGTAGTGAGAGGGGGTTCCTAGGTGGGGAGCACTGATTCTTCGTCATCATTAGCCAGAGGACTCCATTTATCCTTCACTTTTACGTCATCGAATTTTTTCCGATTTCAGTTTTAGGTCAGATGTTGGATTCCGACCAATGATGAAATACTTAAGCCGAGAATTAATATATAATATATTCACAAAATTTGTCTGCATGCCGCAAAATCTTTCCCTAACTAGTAAGTGATAGTGTTAATGAAGATCCAGATTTGTCTATTCGTCGACGTTCACAACAAGTTGGACTGTGCATCCACCACATGGAAAATTTGCGTGAAGATCTTGGTCCACACCCATACAAGATCTAAATGGTTCAAGACCTGAAGCCACTGGACCATAATAAGCGTCGTTTGTTTGCTGTTTGGGCCCTAGAACAGCTTGAAGTTGATCCACTTTTTATCGAAAAAATGTGTTTAGTGATGAAGCTCATTTCTGGTTGAACGGCTTCCTAAACAAGCATAATTGACGTATATGGAGTGACAACAATCCTCAAGAAGTTCTGCAGGTTCCATTGCATCCTTAAAAACGCACTGTATGGTGTACTTTACACGCTGGAGGCATCATCGGTCCATATTTCTTTAAAAACGATGCTAGAGCTAATGTTACAAGGAATGATGCTCGTTACAGATCGATAATCAATGATTATTTGCTTCAAAATTTGAATGGTATCGACCCAGAAGTGTTTTGTTTCCAACAAGATGGTGCTACACCCGTTGCTACTATCGTTACAATTGATTTATTGAAAGAAAGATTTGCGATAACATTATTTCGAGAAATGTTCCAATAAATTGGCCTCCAAGATCATGCGACATAACTCCAATTGATTATTTTCTTCGGGGTTATGTCAAGTCATTGGTTTATGCTGATGAACCAGAAACAATAGACGCTTTGGGAGCCAACATAACCTGTGTTATTGCTGAAATAAGGCCTGAATTACTCGAAAAAGTGGTCAAAAATTGGTCTGGTCGAATGCGGTTCCTCGAAGCTAGTCGTGGTGGACATAGGCCGGAAATTATTTTTAAAACATAAATGTCATAAAATTATCTTTCAAATAAACAAAAATTGGACTTGGATCTTAAATTAAATGTGTTTTATTTCGATTTAAAGTTCTATCACTCTGAAAAAAAAACACCCGATATAGAAAAACCCAAAAATGGAGCTTGGAGCACAATAATATCAGTTTGTTAGGTACTAGTAGAGCGCGTAGATCTACCTAATAGGTGGATCAATATTTAAGGTAGATCAATAAAAAAGACAGATTCGCATTTATATATAAAAGAGGCCAATAAATGGGAAGAAGAAGAAAAAAGTGTTTGACATGTATAACATTCTATGGCGAACATTGAAAAGTTACGGCCATTCAAAGATGACAGTTTTATGCACAGAACATATGGTGAACATAGATCATCTGTATTTGTACAGTAATATTACATGCCATTTTCTTGCTCTCTCACTCTGATACATTCTATAATTTCGTGACAGTTACATCTCTCTCTCTCTCTCTGATAAATTGGACTTGTAAAATTTTCTCAATTCAATTTCGGAATATTCATATTATTAATGCAATGTTTTTCCCAAGAAATAATGATCTGGATTGTTGGTCATTGTTAGGTATAATAACTAGTAGAGCCCCTAGTTCTACCTAATAAGTAGTTATTCTCATCGGTAGATCACTGGAAATCGGGAGATTTTGAAGGCGAAAAGTCAAAGTTTGATCAATTCTCCTGAAGAAATGGAAAAATTATGAATACCAAGCTTTTTTGCATTGGCCTCTCATGACGGATTTTATGACGATTTTCGCGAATTTTTTAAAAATACTTCTACATCACCTAGAAAATCGAAATTTCGCCCACGTATGAATCGATTATTCATCTTTTCGACTGTATAAAAATTCAATTACTCTATCGCAGCTTCGCTGCGATTTTGAGATTCTTCTGGACCAACTTTTTCCACAGAGTTACCATGTTAGTATAGTATAGAAATAAAATCAGGCGCATTTGATGAATACGCAAATCCTTCTCCTATAAACTCCGCAGAAGCCGGCGCTTGTAGCCAAGAACAACGTTTCGAACAACGCAAAAACAAGCGCAGCTACACGAAGAACAGCAGTAGGTACGTGAACGAACGGCCTGTTGAAGGAAGCTCCTTTCGAAAAAAAGCAGGCTGGGAAGTGTAACGCTGTCACAGTCGGTGGATACGTCCTAGAATCCGACAAACAACGTCGTATCCATCGAACGGTATTCTCTAACCGCGTTCCACCTGTTTATCTAGGCGCAAGAAGAAAACGAATTTTGTGTTCTTCGCGTTGCCAGCCCTACGGCTACTGCCGTTTCCGGTTCACACATGGCGAAGCACACAAGTTACAAATGACGGTTCACACGGCACCCAGTGACAGACAGACGTACATGAGGGTTTCCGTTGTGCACGTATACAGGGTGTTCACGAATTGGAGGTGTAGACCAAGAGGGGAGATTCCTGGCATAATTTCAAGAAAGAAAAAGGTTCTATATTCATGAAACCACAAACTTATGGAGGATTGGAATGAGCGTATATCAGGCATGGCCCGCCAGATCTCCAGACTCGAATGTTTTGGATTTCTTTTTACGAGGATGTATTGATATCTAGTTAGCCTAGACCAGTTCCTTGCATAAACAAAATATATTGCGATAGCATATTAACGAACAATAACTTATTGTGTCAGTGTTGAGTTCGACGTCAAAAAAGTAAACCAGAGTTACGCAATAAATTAAAAAAAAAGATGTCCGCCGAAATTGTAAAAATCGAAAAATTGGAGTATCGAGCCATCATCAAGTACCTGTATTTAAAAAAGTTAAGAGGTGGACAGATTTACGAAGATATGCTCAATACCCTTGGTGATCAATGTCCTTCGTATGCGACCGTGAAAAATTGGACTGCAAGCTTCAAAAGAGGTAAATTTTCCGTTGAAAAGATGACCGATCGGGAAGGCCAGTTTCTGTGTCAGTTCCCGAAAATATAGATGCAGTTCATGACAGGATTTTAACAGACCGTCGAATTGGGCTGAAACGGATATCTGAAGCACTGAAGATTTCATACGAACGCGTTCATCATATAGTTCACGTCAATTTGGACATGAGAAAAATTTCTGCAAAATGGATCCCCGAATGTTTGAATGTTGACCAAAAGCGTGCAAGGGTAGAAGCATCGCGTTCGATCTGTGCTCGATTTGAGAACGATGTAGACTTCTTGAACCGTATTGTTACTATGCATCAGACTTGGGTACATTTCTACGATCCAGAAACAAAGCAACAATCGATGGAATGGCGACACTCTGGTTCTCCAAGACCTAAGAAATTTCGTGTCCAAAAATCTGCTGGAAAAGTTCTTGCTTCAGTTTTTTGGGATTGTCATGGAGTAATCATGATTGATTTTCCGGATAAGGGTAGAACAATAACTGGAGATTACTATTCGACATACTGACCACTCCACGGGAAAAAATTGAAGAGAAAAGACGCGGAAAGCTATCCAAAGGTATTTTGTTTTTACAGGACAACGCCCCAGTACACGAATCTCATGTTGCCATGCAAAAATTTCGTGATTTAAGGTTAGAATTACTAGAACACCCCCTTATTCACCAGATTTGGCTCCGTCCGACTATCATCTCTTTCCACAACTGAAAAAAAGTTTAAAAGGTCGTGAATTTTCTTCCAACGAGTAGGTAATAGAAGCTGTGGAGGACTGGTTTGCAGAGCAAGAAGAAACTTTTTTTTTTAAAGGTCTAGAGACGTTGCAGGTTCGCTGTTATAAATGTATTCAATTAATAGGAGAATATGTGGAGTTATAAAATGTTTGGACATTGAAATTTTGTTTGGTACTATAGTAGGCTTAGAATTTTTCAATATATCCTCGTATACTAACTGGATTTTTATGTCAATTTTGATCCCTCTGACAATTTCGAAAGAATCTCAATTTTTAAATCGAAATTGGTAGCAGATACGACAAAACTGCAAGGGACCATAAAGTTGTATAACTTCAATTTTTCAAACTACCAGTGCCTCACAAACAAAAAGTTCTGGAGGAATACAAGGGCCAGTGTTCCAGAAAAAATATCATGCTCAACCAAAACAAAACACTTTCCATTCAAAATCTCACCGAATCTAACCGACAACAAGGTATTAACAAATCCTGGTTGAATCATCATTGAATCTTCTCGACCTCATCAAGCTGAACCCATTGAAACGTCCAAATATTATAAAACAAAACGAACAATAATCGATTCTCGTATACGGTTCTCTGCCAATGTCGCAACTTGGGCACAATGCTTCCACCTTTTCACAAACAATAATACAAAAACTTATCCAAGGTTTTTCTCACGGTTACAAAACTGATAACCTCGAGCGATGCGGACAATTCTAAGTGCGATTTTTTATGCAAAAAGTACATTAGGCGAGCTCTTATCAAGTTGTAGGATCATTGCATAAGTTCCAGAATATAGGTTCGACGAAATAAAAATGTAAATTCTCGATAATCTATCAGAAGAATTCAACAGAAAGTAGAGGATAAATTTCTCTTCTAGTTCCATACCTAATAAGACAGGAATGAGAGAGCATTATTAATGCAGTAAATCAGTTATTTGACGTATTCAAACAGTCGTTAATCAATATTGAAATTGATACAGGGTATTTATGTCAATGTTCCAGTGGACTTGAATTGTTGGGTAGAAATCAGAAACACACAGGGAATAGAGTGATAGAATTTTCGATAGGAATAACTGTGATTTGACAGAAGATAGAAGCAATGTTGTTCTGACATTTCTGTTCAGTGAGCATTGACAAATTATCATGGAAAGACTAACGCCGCAAAAACGTTTACAAATTGTTGAAATTAGTTTTCAAACTCAGTGTTCTATTCGCCAAACTTATAGAGCACTTCGTGAAATTTATGGTTTACGTAATCATCCATCAGGGCAGCTTACTCGTCGAATTATCGATAGATTTCGGACAACATTTTCTCTACTCGATGCAACAACAAAAACAAGACAAAAAACTGTACGTACAGAAGAAAATATCGCTGCTGTAAGAGATAGTGTTAATGAAGATCCAGATTTGTCTATTCGTCGACGTTCACAACAAGTTGACTCTGTGCACCTAGAATATGGAAAATGTTGCTTAAAAATCTTGGTCTTATCGATACAAGATCCAACTGGTTCAAGAACTGAAGCCACTTGACCATAATAAACGTCGTTTGTTTACTGATTGTGCCCTAGAACAGCTTGAAGTTGATCCACTTTTTTATCGAAAAATTGTGTTTAGTGATTAAGCTCATTTCTTGTTGGAGGCTACGTAAACCAGCAAAATTGCCGTATATGGAGTGAAAACCATCCACAAGAATTTCTGCAGATTCCATTGCATCCTGAAAAATGCACTGTATGGTGTGCTTTACACGCTGGAGGCATCATCGGTCCATATATTTCTTTCAAAACGATGCTGAAGCTAATGTTACAGTGAATGGTGCTCTTTACAGATCGATGATCAATGATTATTTGTTTCAAAGTTTGAATGGTATCGCCCAGAAGTGTTTTGGTTCCAACAATATGGTACTACACCTCATGCTGCTACAGTAACAATTGATTTATCGAAAGAAAGATTTGGCGATTATATTATTTCGAGAAATGGTCCAATTAATAGTTCCTCAAAGCTAGTCGTGGTTGACATATGCAGAAAATTATTTCTGAACCATGAAAGTCACAAAATTATCTTTGAAATAGATAGATTTAAAATCTATGTAAGCAATTTGAATTTTGTGGCCCCTATGAATTGATATAATAATATGCTGAGGTCATATCTACCGAATCTGTAGCGTAGGCCTAATGTACAAATACTCTGTGATCTGAATCGATGTGCTTTTCGATGATCCTAGTGAATGTCTCTCTCTCTCTCTCAGTACCATGCGCTCTAACCAGACGCAAGCAAGGTCAAAGCAAGTAATAACATAACCTACCATTTTTGTATTCCCTGACGGAGTGTACATTGTATTAATCTGTACGAATAAAGCCCACTGATAAACTATGAATAAACAACACGTGAACCACCCTGAAGTGTTTTATTATTTAACATCTATAACTATAACAAAAACATGAGATACAAGGTGAGACTTAAATTAAACTCTCCAGAATGTTAAGATGAGGTTAGGAGACTTTCCCAAGAGAGACACCCTGTATATCCGATCCGCCAGAAACCCCGAAACAAAGGTAATCCCACGGCCGTCCCAGTCGTTTCCCTTTCGAACAAACAACGGGCCATTATATAAAACGAATCATGTCATCATTTGTAAAACAATTGAATTAATTTTCGACATGGCTAACCCCGCGAACGTCATTCGTATCGACCGTATGTCGATGTTTCCCAATCGACAGATAGGACGCGTATGTGCACGATGTTCTGTGACCGTTTAGGCATTTCTGTACCCAACCCTGGTTCGCTCGTCACGCCTCGAGGATCGCTGGATTTACGACTGCTCGGATGCGTTACCGATCATCCGAGCTTGACCTTTTTATCGCCGTACAAAACGGGTATCACTCGCGGTATCGATAAGGGAAATTTATGAGGGAAACTGCCTGCGACTGTTAAGAGCTTTTCGGGGTTCCGCAAGGGTCTGTTTCAGTCCCAACGTATTTCACAACTTGGCTTAAATCCTAATCCAAAAAAACCATGTCTTTTTGGGTACACAAAAACGCTTATATCTTTTGAACCACTGGACCGATTTCGAAAATCAAACTCATTTTCGAATCATCTTCTAATTCTAATGAAAACTGTTTTTACAATCAAAAAACCAAAACTATTTTTTACAAAATTCATGGATTTTTTTCTGGGATTCTTCCCATCATGCTTCTTATAGTGTTCTCAGTCACTTTCAGGGATGCTGTCTTCCACTTTTGCTTAAATTCCGCTAATGTTTTCGTTGATTTCTTAGTCTTCTTCAATTCTTTTTTTACCAGGGCCCAATATCTTTCGATTGGCCTGAGTTCTGGGCAATTTGGTGGATTGGCCTCTTTGGGAACAAAAACCACCTCATTAGCTTCGTACCATTCCTTGGTGGCCTTGATGTAGTGGCATGAAGCTAAATCTGGCCAAAAGATTGTTGACACATCGTGCTCACGTAGAAATGGTAAAAGTCGCTTCTTCAAGCATTCCTCGATGTATATCTTCGAGTCAATAGAGACTTGGCCAACGAAAAATTTGCTCCTTTTCCCACAAGTGCAAATTGCTTGCCAAACCAGGAATTTTTTAGGAAACTTTGCTTGTTTCTTCACGCGAAATTGTTCGTCAACATTTCCACGAGAATCTGCAGTATAAAATTCCTGACCAGGAAGTTGCGAGAAATCAGCCAAGACATAGGTTTCGTCGTCCATCACGCAACAGGAAAAATTTTTCAAGAAATCTTTTTTTAATTTCTTTGCTCTTGATTTCGCTTCTTGATTCTTCACAGCGTTCCTGTCTGGCACTTTCTGCACTTTGTATGTTCTAAGCCCACAACTCGACTTGATTTTCTGAACGGTTGACTGCGAACAACCCACTATTTGGCCCACTTTCCGTCCTGGAAGGTTAGGATTCTTCTGAATAAGGCTGATGGCTTTCTTCATTTTTTTTGGGCTAAGAAACCCCTTTTTCCTCCCGGTTCCTTCCTTGCTGTTAATTGTAAGATCTTCGTTGAAGCGCTTAACAACTCTTGATACCGTTTCCGGACGAACGCGTGCCTCTTTTGCGATTCTTTTGAAGATCCATTTTTGATTATTTTGAAAGGTTTCACTATGAATTCTCGTGTTTTCACTTCGCTTGACATTTTGCGACAGAGAATTGGAATATCTATGAAGTAAATGTTCCACATGTTTCTGACGTTCATAACAAAGCTAACTATGATCAAATTTTGATTTTTTTCCCAATTGGTTCAAGAGATATAGGAGTTTTTGTGATAGCAAATTTATTCTCGTTCAGTCCTTAGTTGGTAAAGGTCAAAGCACTCCCTTTGATCATATCAGAAAGGCACTTTCTTTCAATTTTAAACCATTGAATCTCCCTACCATAGATACTCATGCCCCACTTATAATTTTAACAGCGTGAAGTCGTCTAAAATACCAACCAATCGACCTCTAAAGGGCTGGAGAATCAACCGCAGATATAAAGGGCTGAACACATTGAGTAAGGTGAAGAATCGATCTAAATCCAACACGTGCAAAATTGTAACCCCTACAGAGTTCTTGTCGAGAACTCAAGGTTCTTTTCTAGTCAATCATCAATTTACCCCAAGGGTCTCACCTGGGGGGTTGAAATACCCCACCAACCTGTCGGTAGATCAATATTTGATCAAAAGGACAATCTTTCACTTGTATTCGTCAATGTTTCAATGTAGAAATTCGCTGGCATGTCGAAATTGTGACCACACGAAAGAAGCTCGTTTGCGGCAGTCAGGGACGTCGATTAAAAAACGATCTAGGGTACCTTCTTCGCTATTTTAGATAACCTAGGTGGCTGCGAACGTTACGAAACGGTAACTCTGTTTTACGAACGAGATCTTCGTGGTATGGGATTCAATAAAAGTTTTACGAGGTCGTTACCTGCTCTTGCGTAAGAAGATTGGAGGATGGAACTGTGTGAGTGCTTCTGAAGGTGATTTGGAGTGATCGAGTGAAGATAAAGGTGGAATGGTCCATTCACTGGCTGAAGAGGATCTCGAAGTCTCGAAGGAACTTTCGGAAAATCTAATATTTATCTGCACGTGGTGATAGGAGTGCAAGAAACTCAAAACTGGATCAAATTACTGTATGAATTGATATCTAGTTAGCCTAGACCAGTTCCATGCATAAACAAAATATTGCGATACCATATCAACGAAGAATAACTTATTAAAAGTGTCAGAGTAGAGTTCGACGTCAAAAAAGTAAACCAGAGTTACGCAATAAATTGAAAGAAAAAAGATGTCCACCGAAATTGTAAAAATCGAAAAATTGGAGTATCGAGCCATCATCAAGTACCTGTATTCAAAAGGGTTAAGAGGTAAGCAGATTTACGAAGATATGCTTAATACCCCATGGTGATAAATTTCCTTCGTATGCGATCGTGAAAAATTGGACTGCAAACTTCAAAAGAGGTTAATTTTCCAATGAAGTAGATGACCGATCGGAAAGGCCAGTTTCTGTGTCAGTTCCCGAAAATATCGATGCAGTTCATGACATGATTTCATCAGACCGTCGAATTGGGCTAAAACGGATATCTGAAGCACTGAAGATTTCATACGGACGCGTTCATCATATAGTTCACGTCAATTTGGGCATGAGAAAAATTTCTGCAAAATGGATCCCCAAATGTTTGAATGTTGACCAAAAGCGTGCAAGGGTAGAAGCATCGCGTTCGATCTGTGCTCGATTTGAAAACGATGTAAACTTCTTAAACCGAATTGTCACTATGGATGAGACTTGGGTACATTTCTACGATCCAGAAACAAAGCAACAATCGATGGAATGGTGACACTCTGCAAGACCTAAGAAGTTTCGTGTCCAAAAATCTGCTGGAAAAGTTCTTGCTTCAGTTTTTTGGGATTGTCCTGGAGTAATCATGATTGCTTTTTTAGATAAGGGTCGAACAATAACTGGAGATTACTATTCGACATTACTGACCACTCTACGGGAAAAAATTAAAGAGAAACGACGTGGAAAGCTATCCAAAGGTATTTTGTTTCTACAGGACAACGCCTTAGTACACAAATCTCATATTGCCATGCAAAAAAATCGTGATTTAGGGTTAGAATTACTAGAGCACCCCCTTATTCAATAGATTTGGCACCGTCCGACTATCATCTCTTTCCTCAACTGGAAAAAAAGTTTGGAAGGTCGTAAATTTTCTTCCAACGAGGAGGTAATAAAAGCTGTGCAGGACTGGTTTGCAGAGCAAGAAGAAA
Source organism: Adalia decempunctata (assembly GCA_951802165.1). Lineage (NCBI taxonomy): Eukaryota > Metazoa > Arthropoda > Insecta > Coleoptera > Coccinellidae > Adalia > Adalia decempunctata. The sequence continues at coordinate 2,570,063 of OX637705.1, forward strand.
CATTTTTTTTGAAAGGTCTAGAGACTTTGCAGGTGCGCTGTAATAAATGTATTCAATCAAGAGGAGAATATGTTGAGTAATAAAATATTTTGACATTGAAATTTTGTTTGGTCCTGTAGAAGGCTAAGAATTCTTCAATATATCCTCGTAAGTTCGCCCTTTGAAGACTCTAGTTCGTCAGACCTCGAACCAGAGAACACCCAAGAGCATTCCTCTTCCCTTATCTGATCCCATCGATGTTCTCCTCGAAAAGACATCAGCAAGACACACTCGAAGCGTTCCATTGACAGAATAACGTTCTAGTTTCACGCACATTATCAGTAGGGACTGTCGCGACCTGTTGAATACGCTGTTGTGGCTGTCTCGAACACAATAACAGCTAATAGGCCTCCATTTGTACGATATCGGGCGATAAAAGTCATAGAATTTTATATTATCGTCCATTAACGAGTACGCCGCGTCGGTCTTCAACTTGTTAGTGGCCAATTATTACTCTATTTACCTTTTATCATAATTGATACGAAATAATAATGAAGTCACGGCAGTGGCGCACCGAGGGGGGGGGCTGTCGGGTTGCAGCCCCCCCCGAGCTGTGACAAATAAAAAGTAATTCAAATATTTCCATCTTATTATTTTTCTAAAAGTAAGAATAATTATTATAGAACAGAATGGAAACTTAAACATTTCCTTTAGAGAAATGTCCTTTAGATAGAAATAGGGATTGATATTTTTACGCGCATCCTATTCGATATGCAAAACTGTGTGTTTTGGCCTTGAACATCGTGTCACTGCTTTTCGCTGCGTTGCGGCTATACTATTACGAAAGGCGCGTGCTGGCTGTCATGTCTGTTGGCGCGTAAATCTGGAAATTGGGAATATTGCACCCTCCGTTAGCTCTTCGGTCATCTTGTCCTGTTATATTATTTATTCAATTTCACTATTTTCATTTTCAGTTAAGAATGTTTAAGTATATTTTGTATCTTATGTTTCAATTCCTCAAAAATAAGGGATTGTTTTCGTCGTTTTCGAGTTTTTTTATTTCTGTAGAATGATTAATCAAGTTTTAGGCGTGTCCTCTTATACCCCCTTTACTTAGTATTTGTGAAAAAAAATTAAATATGCATTTTTTAAAGCAAGCTTTTTTATAATGTCTTCCCAAAATAATGAATGCGATATATCCATTACATAAGGGGCAGTATCACCTTTTGAATCGTGGTATATCTCCATTCAAATGTGGTCTCTTTATTTCACGAATAACTACCCTAATTCGCGACGTAGAGACTTGATTTTTTTTTAATTGAAGTTGAAGAACGTCCCGAGATCAAATAATTTTCTTTTTTTCGATTTACTTAGTTTTTCAATTGAAAAACCCAGGGTAATCGTTAGATCTGGGGTTATTGAATATGTTTTTCGTTTTTCATGAGTACAAGCTATATTTTCGAAATAATCATCATGAAAATTTTTGTAGTTCATAGAAGATTAAAGTGCCGAGGGCAAATAGATGCGATTTTTTCGATTTAATTATTTTATCAATAAAAAAAACAGGTTGAACTTCAGCGTTTTGGAAACTACAGTTAATGATTTTTTCCGACGGTTATTCAGCATTTTTTGGAAAAAACCGCAACTATTTGCCCTCGGCAATTTAATCTTCTATAAACTACAAAAATTTTCATGATGATTATTTGAAAAATATAGCTTTTACTCATGAAAAACGAAAAACATATTCAATAACCCCAGATCTAACGATTACCCTGTTTTTTTTTAATTGAAAAACTAATTAAATCGAAAAAAAGAAAACTATTTGCTCTCGGGACGTTCTGCAACTTCAAGTTAAAAAAAAATCAAGTCTCCGCGTCGTAAATTAGGGTATTTACTCGTGAAATAAGAGAACTCTTTTGAATGGAGATTTACCACGATTCAAAAGGTGATAGTGCCCCTTAAGAAGGTTTTCGCTTGCGGCGCATTTTTAAATTATATAACTTACAAAAACCTGATTACTCTTGAGCAGCCCCCCCCGAAAAAAAATTCTGGGTGCGCCACTGAGTCACGGGCGAACGGAGGACGGAAAGATGCGTTTATTGATTGGTTCGAGTCGTTTTTATCGGAGCTAACGACATTCCGAAGTCGATGAGAGGAAATTGATGAGTAGGAGACGCCATTCCATGTGGTTCTGAGGGAAATACTCGGATTTTTTAAGGAACTTTAGTGGTAGATATACTAACTGACAAAGAAACTGCAACACCCAGAAGGAGTTGTTTAAATTTTATTTTTTTTAGTAAAATGTAGAAAAAATATACAGGGTGTCTCAAGTTCGAGTGCCTATTAGACGTTTCTGGAGAACTAGACATATTTGAAATCTGAAATTTGGGATTATGATATTGTTCAAAATTATCTAGAGACCTAAAATATTTTCAAAGCCAGAGCACTTCCGGTTATACAGGGAGTGAAAATAAATTTGCTCAAAATTTTTTTTTTCAATGTTTTCGTTTCTGATATGATTGAATATTCAATGGTGAATACATTTCTGTTGAAACCAGTGTATTCATTCGAATAGTTTTCAAAATATCGAAAAAAAAACTGAAAAAAAGTAAAATATTCATAGTCAGTATTATGTTCATTTTTCTTATTCTGAACATCCTGAGTGTAAACCGTTTTCACAACGTCAAAGCAGAAGAATGTGGAAAAGTCATACATCTTTGGATTTCATAAATATCATCAAAGGGTGTTTCAAATTTCGTGTCAAAAACTGTGATCCAAAATCGGCCATAGTTTCTGTTTTTCAAATTAGAACCCTATTTTTTTATTATTGCGTTGGATTCTACGGAGAAAAATAGTGATAGCACTCCCAGATGCTCTTGGTCCTAAGTTATTCCCGAGTTATTTGAGCTTTTCTGGATTCATGTCGTACGTAGAGTAAAATTCATCGAATCTAAACAGATTCGATGAATATTCTCATGAAACCATAGTAACAAGTAATAGTCAGAACTGTCACTTGTGAATTATTAATGGAATCATTTATCTTCTATGGTCACAGAATATTCTCATGCAACATATTTGATGAATATTTTTATGAAACCATTGAATAAAATCGAAAAGTAAAGATAAAACCTAAAATTAGACCTGTCACTTGGGAATTATTAATGAGAAAACTTATCTTCTATGATCACAGAATATTCTTAAGTAAAAGATTAGATGAATTTGATTCTACGTACAACATGAATCCAGAAAAGCTCAAATAACTCGGGAATTACTGAATTTAAGAGCAAGAGCATCAGAGAGTGCTATCATTATTTTTCTCCGCAGAATCCAACGCAATAATAAAAAATAGGGTTCTAATTTAAAAAACAGAAGTTATGGCCAATTTTGGATCACAGTTTTTGACACGAAATTTGAAACACCCTGTGATGATATTTTTGAAATTCAAAAGATGCATGACCTTTCCACATTCTTCTACTTTGACGTTGTGAAAACGGTTAACACTCAGGATGTTCAGAATAAGAAAAATGAACATAATACTGACTATGAATATTTTACTTTTTTTCAAGTTTTTTTTTCGATATTTTGAAAACTATTCGAATGAATACAATGGTTTCAACAGAAATGTATTCAGCACTGAATATTCAATCATATCAGAAACGAAAACATTGAAAAAAAATTTTTTTTGAGCAAATTTATTATCACTCCCTGTATAACCGGAAGTGCTCTGGCTCTGAAAATATTATAGGTCTGTAGAGAATTTCGAACAATATCATAATCCCAAATTTCAGATTTCAAATATGTCCAGTTCTCCAGAAACGTCTAATAGGCACTCGAACTTGGGACACCCTGTATACAGGGTGTTTCAGAACAAGGGACCGTAAATTCGGGAACTTAATCCTCAGATGATTTTACGACATAAAGTTCCTATGGACTATAGGTCCCTGACGCACTGTTTCTGAGATACGGGGTGTTGAAATTTAAAAAAAAATTGATTTTATGAAATTATTTTCTACACCGTACCTACACGTTTTTTTTTTGCGTTTTGGTAGGTATGATATGATATGATATGATATATTGTTTATCCTGACTACTCCTAGGTCTCCTGTGGAGACCCCTCTGAAACTACAAGCTTCGAAGCTTGTAACTTGTGCCGAGTTCGGAGTAAGCAGTTGTGTTCTGTGTAGGCTTTGTTACTGTGTCCTTACGCCACCTTAGGCACAGCACTGTTAATTTTTGACCCAACAGTGAATGGTGGCCCCTGCCGAGACTAGAAAATTTCTTTCCTAGCTCGGACCTTTGGGTCCTAATTCCAACGCTCTACCACTGAGCCAAGGGTCCTTCTGGGAGTTGCAGTTTCTATGAATATGTTGGTATATACAGGGGATTTCACTCTGGATCTCTGTGGTTGTTTGGTCTCTTCGAAATATCGAAACATTGGTCTTGTTTGCAACTGGCGAATAATGATGGATATCCCGGTATATTTACGGTTATTCGGGCAGGTAGCAGTAGAGGAAGTCGTACTGGGCTGATGAAGTGCTCGCCGTGAGGCATTAACATAATGTCTTGTCATTTCGGCTTGTAGATGCTATCAATCGAGCGCGGTACCACGCCACAAAAATTCTACACTCTTCGATTTCCGCCCTGGATTTACGACTTTTACGAGCGTGAGAGTTCAGCTTGTAAAACGAGGTATTTCATTTCGAACCTTTAACATTTACGATCTACTCGTAGTCTTGATATCAGGATCGATTTCCATTGATTCCGAATGTCTTTAAATCGATGATTAACTCAAAATTCGATCACAACATCCATTACCATAACTAGTCGCGCTGACGAGTCTACACATCATGTAAAACCGATCTGGGATATTCGAGAATAAGTGAATAAACCTTCAAAAATAATCATGAGATCACTGACGATGTCACCTGGTCCCGGTGTAAGCCACACCGAAATCACGATACGGTATCGGTGCCTTTTTTCGCCGCCTCTAGATCACGGGTAATCGGAGACGAGATAACAAGATACGTCGATCAAATTCGGATGGACCATACGAATAGACGTTTTGAACACGAGAAACGACAACCGACACTAGTTTTCCACGGATTCTCTCATGCGAATTGAACCCGAAATATCTGGTAAGAGTAGGCTTGGTCTAGTTTCGGTTTACCAAGCTTCGGGAGTTGGAATTCGTCGTCAGGTGTTGATATCAGCCACCCATATACAGGGTGAGTCTTTGAATTGTATGTATATTTTAACTGTATAGTCTGTATTCACCTTCACGTGAAAATAGCTTATTTTTTTGTAATTATTAAAGTTAGAGTAGGTATCCTTATTTTTTTCGGGTGAAAAGTATAGCTTATGTCACTCAGGGATAACGTAGCTTCCTAAGGGTGAAAGAATTTCTGAAATCGGTTCAGTAGTTTTTGAGCCTATTTGTATCAAACCCAGAAAAATACAAATATTTCCTCTTTTTAATGACTGAACGAGAATAAATTCTCTATCACAAAAACGCTTATATCTTTTGAACCACTGGACCGATTTCGAAAATCAAACTCATTTTCGAATCATCTTCTAATTCTAATGAAAACTGTTTTCACAATGAAAAAACCAAAACTATTTTTTACAAAATTCATGGATTTTTTTGGAATTCTTCCCATCGTGCTTCTTATAGTGTTCTCAGTCACTTTCTGGGATGCTGTCTTCCACTTTTGCTTGAATTCCGATAATGTTTTCGTTGGTTTCTTAGTCTTCTTCAATTCTCTTTTTACCAGGGCCCAATATCTTTCGATTGGCCTGAATTTTGGGCAATTTGGTGGATTGGCCTCATTGGGGACAAAAACCACCTTATTAGCTTCGTACCATTCCTTGGTGGCCTTGCTGTAGTGGCATGAAGCTAAATCTGGCCAAAAGATTGTTGCTCACGTAAAAATGGTAAAAGTCGCTTCGTCAAGCATTCCTCGATGTATTTGCTCCTTTTCCCACAAGTGCAAATTGCTTGCCAAACCAGGATTTTTTTAGGAAACTTTGCTTGTTTCTTCACGCGAAATTGTTCGTCAACATTTCCACGAGAATCTGCAGTATAAAATAAAAGTTGCGAGAAATCAGCCAAGACATAGGTTTCGTCGTCCATCACGCAACAGGAAAAAATTTTCAAGATATCTTTTTTTAATTTCTTTGCTCTTGATTTCGCTTCTTGATTCTTCACAGCGTTTCTGTCTGACACTTTCTGCACTTTGTATGTTCTAAGCCCACAACTCGACTTGATTTTCTGAACGGTTGACTGCGAACAACCCACTATTTGGGCCACTTTCCGTCCTGAAAGGTTAGCATTCTTCTGAAAATGGCTGAGGACTTTCTTCACTTTTTTTGGGCTATGAAACCCCTTTTTCCTCCCGGTTCCTTCCTTGCTGTTAATTGTAAGATCTTCGTTGAAACGCTTAAGAACTCTTGATACCGTTTCCGGACGAACGCGAGCCTCTTTTGCGATTTGAAGCTCCATTTTTGATTATTTTGAAAAAGTTTCACTATAAATTCTCGTGTTTTCACTTCGCTTGACATTTTGCGACAGAGAATTGGAATATCTATGAAGCAAATGTTCCACATGTTTCTGACGTTCATAACCAAGCAAACTATGATCGAATTTTGATTTTTTCTCAATTGGTTCAAGAGATATAGGCGTTTTTGTGATAGCGAATTTATTCTCGTTCAGTCCTTAGTATAGATAAAGGTTACGTCATGTAGTTTGTATACATCGATGTAATTTCACGTAGATTATACAATATTTTTTTGGATACCTACAGAAAAAAGTGTTCTTAATTACATTTTTCGGTCGGGATCTGAGACAAGTGCCGAATTACGAATTCAAGCTCGCTCCAACCACATTTTTGCATATTTATCACGTTCGGCATTGCTCAATCAACGAGGGCTGGGCTTGAGGTAGCGCAAAAAATCTCTCCAGCTCTCTCTCTCTTTCTCTAAAACGCATGGTTCGATTCTCCTTACGAACAATGACGACTCCTAATGATTTATGAATGCCGGCCCGTGTTCGACACGATTATTTTTATCGAAACCAGGGTATTATTCCCATTATGCTGTTTCGTGTTCTCTAGTCGGTGCGGGCTTCTTGAAAAATCTCTATCCGGCAAAGTGATTTCCCTTGTTCGAGCTTCGAGCATGGATTGGCACGAAGACAGGCGATTTTTAACGTAATTATTACGGGAAAACCGAGATAAATAACTTAATCGGACAAACTAAATGTCGGTCATATCTTTCAAGGTTTCCGAGGAACAATAAATCTAATTGATGTATTTGTTAGACTTCCAAGTTTCGATAACAGCTTGATGGGTCGTTGTTTTTATTGGTGGAAAAGGTATATTGGGTGACGTGGAAAAAAGAGAACACCCAGATATAATTAATTTATTACCGTTGCCATTATCGAGTCAGCAATTCATTGAAATTTCGAAAAACCCCAAACATTGCGAACGGTATGTCACGAAAAAGGTAAGAAAAGTCCGCGACAGCATGTACTCCGTTTAAACATAACAAGTTTGTGGAAAAGTCTTCAATTACACATGTGTTCAAATCAAAATCAATTCTTCTGATAAGGTTCATATCGAAATCGTCAACCGAATCGAATATTTTTAACGACTGGGCTCTACTCTTAGGTGGCGTCAATGTTTTATTCTCTGAGAATTCTGAATACAGCTGAATCACTCACCCCTGAGGATTTTGAAACAATTCCTACTCTTTTCGATAAATCAGGATGTTCTTCCAATTCTTTTCGAGAAATGTTCAAAATTATCTCTTTCTCTTCAGCAGAGAAGGCTACCTTTTGGACCGTTTTCTTGGTGGTCCCCACATATCACCCTCAGATGCAGTATCCATTTCCGAATTCGACATTGTTCTATAAACACTATATACACTTTTTCAAGAGATGTTCCAACACAATACAGTTTTCACAACAAAATCTTTAAACACTTTGAACAGCTAGACCTTCACAGTAGCTCTAGGTATTTTAACTAGTCTTGTCAATTGAAAACTTCGATATTTATGCAAATCAAGATGGCTTTAACCCATTAAGGGAAAGGACCCGAATCTGGTGTTTCCCGGAATTACCTTGTCGGAATCTTGAGCAGCCGACAAAGAGTTTCGTACAAAAAAATATAAAATCTTGGACCGAAACTAAATATATTTCGGACATTACAAGTATATGACCATTATAAATTCGAACAGAAATCTTTTACGAGTCTTGTCGATTGAAAACTTCGATATTTATGCAAATCAAGATGGCTTTCACCCATTAGGGAAAAGGACCCAAATCTGGTGTTTCCCGGAATTACTTTGTCGGAATCTTGCAAGATTCCGACCCAAATCTCTAAAACTCTGGTGTTTCCTGGAATTACCTTGCCGCGATCTTGAGCATCCGAAAAAGAAATTATTTAGTAGATACCTAATAATATAAAAACAAGACAAATTAAAAAAAATAAGGTACGTCGGATATGAAATGTTTATGACAGTTGCAAATCATAACGGAAATTTTGCACTAGAGTGTCTGAGGAAAAAAGTTCTAATGTGGGAATTGCTGACTCAAATTATTGAATCATTTCTATCCATAATACTAAAGTAGTATCATGATTTCTATCCAGTACCATCCACAGTCCGTTCCGAGTACGATCCTGGCAGTCTTGTAGGGCGGTCGAAGAGAGCGTTGTTATGAACGTTTGACCAATAAGAGCTTTATTGCGCGCAAACCTGACGATTCTGTTTGTTTACAAAGCTCCTTCTTATATTTGAACGGACTATAGTTTCATTTTCTCGAAACAGAGCCATAATTTATATACAAAATTTTTGGTAGAATGATTTATCTTGATCATTTCCACCATCTGTCAAAAGAAAAGTCTCACCTTTACATACACCCTGTAGATACCAGAAAAACGTATTTTTTAAGAAATTTTTCGAACAAGTCAAAATGGGAATTATTTTCCCGAATCCTCATTCTGGTCCGGCCCATCCCAAAAGTTCCCTTTTCTCTTCGTCACTTTTCGAGGATTGCAATTTCCCAACAATCCCGCAAAAAGGAACAGTATGTCGGTCTTCAGCGTGGCCTAGAAATCGCCCATTGTATTCGGGCGAGCGCTCACAGAACCGAGGATTGCTTGAATTATTCAGCTTTTACAAAGTCAAAAACAATAGACCACAACTACACAAAGTCGGCTCCGATCACACGGCTTGGAATTGATGTGTGTGCGTCGGGCTAAAGGGGTCCACACCACCCCATATCTCTCCTCCAAATCATTCGTAATTTCTCACAGAAATTTCGAGGTTGTCATTTCGAGAAATTGCTAACCGTACGAACAGAAATCTGATGAAACATATGATGAAAAGTCAGTGCGCGCACAGAAAATATCGTTAGTGACAAAACGACGTTGCCAGTTTCTTTGTTTACATCAAAGTAAAAGTATCAAAGATATTCCACATTTTGTTAGGTTTACGAATTGTTCGCAGATTTTTGGTATTTAATCGATAATTTGCAGGTGAGTTTTTCGTCGAATATCCAAGATTAACGTGTGTTTATTGTTTTTAGCACCAGTTTGGATCGTGAGGACGATTTTCAAGACCAGGACGAATGTTTACATTTCGAGGTTGAAGGGGTACACGGAAATTTCGTTGAAAAAGCTGTTATTTGGACAGATATCGCAGTAGATGGATCGGATGGAGCCTCGAGAGGTCGATTAGGATGATATTTTTCAGGTTTTCCAAGAAATTTGGCGATATCTGAGCAGATTTGCAAACGTTAGGTACCTCACTTATGAGGTGGAACTTAGACCTAATTCTCCTATTAGAAACGCCTTTCAAAGGTCGAGATGGTGAAAAATGTATTCTTTAGATGTTGTTTGAACAAACGCAGCCGAGTTTTATATCCCAACATTGATTTTAAGAAAGTTATCAAGAAAATAAAATTAACATTATTCTTGATTCTTGTAATTACCCATCAGTTCATCTTATATCTTTGGGTTGATTTTTTTTAATGAATTCTTGATTAGAATCAACAATTGATGTCGTCAAGTCTTGAACTTTCAGTTCAAGAGGATAATAAACATTAAATCTTCACAAGCATGCATATGAAGATTATGTGAAAGCAATGCAATTTTCTTCCATGCCGAAAAATGATAAATTTCAACAGTGATCTCCTGTACCTTTCATGCAAATAACTAGAAAAGGAATCCTTTCTATCAATTCATATAAACGTTAATTATTTTCGTCCATCACATCTTTTCCAATTCATTCATTTTCCGAATAAATTCACATTCTGAGAAATAGGCTAAGAATGTAGAAAGGGCAACATACGAGTGTTGACTTGGAACATAAAAATATTTTGAAAAACGTCATAACTTCGATACAGAGTGGAATTTGTCAAATTTCCAAGGCCAGAGTTGTGATTTGATAATTGTGAATGGAGTATGTTTCACCAAAAAAAAATTCAAATTTGAACAGTTTCTTGTTGAGTTATAGTTCGATTTGATTCATTTCAGCGAGTGGTACCCAAAATCCCCATGGGAATCCCAGAAACCTGCCAAACCGCGACCGACTTACGAAAAAAAGGACCAAGTCTCAAAGACGGGCAACTATCGTGTTCAACAGCGTGTACGAAGTCCTTTGGCGTGTACCCACTCACTCCGACAAACTAACAACAAACTCCGGTTGTGTAGCTCTCGAAGGTCATTAGAGAGATCAAGAGATATGAAAAAATGCATGCAATTTATCAAGAGAAGACAGAGGATTATGCAACGACCAGATAGAGGTCTTAGTCATCGCGAGCGTAGAAGCGGAAAAATAGAAGCAGCACCTTGCGAAACCTGGACTTTTTGATTGTATTTTAACATTCGGCATTTAGTTGTTTATTCGTTTCCATTTGGTCAAGGACGATTCGGTAGAGCTGTCAGATACAGGAAGACGATCAAGATTCAAAAACTAATCAAAATTATATGAGAGACGTAAGAGTTTTACTTCAGAATGAATGCCACGTTCAAATATATTCGCATGTGTTTAATTCCCTTTCACTACAATCTTCTCGACGGCTTATTCATTCGTTGATTTCTGCAGGTGTATTGAAATTACGATTTCTTTGATAACAGATATCGTCATTTCGCTAAGTTTTGTGTCAATATGAAGAAAAAAGCCGCCAAAAGTCATCATTATGGTGACACAATAAAGCTTCAATTTTCGAGAAAACTCCTTATATCAACATAAAAATACCTCGATTTATACAGTGCGCGTCAAAATTATGGAACAAGAGAAAAATGAACTGCTCCACAAGAGTTAGGGATATCGTATTCAATCGTTTTTAAAAGTATGTAATCTTCGAGAAAATCGCTGTAGAATCATTTAAAACTCAATAACAAATTGAATCGATCCAATAAAAATCAGTATGAGACATTTCGTCAATCTGGTCGCCTTTTTTCTGAAGTTTGGTTCTTTGCATATACTTCTTGAATGTTTTTATTTGGAAATGAAGTCAGTTTATCAACGAGTTTTCTGAAAATGCCAAGACGTAAATTAACAAACGCTGAATCTAATAGGGCTATCGGAATGCTACAGGGTGGCCTAACTCAGGTTGTTGTAGCGGAAAGGCTCCAAGTCAGCCAAAGTGTGATATCTCGACTTTGGAATAGGTTCAGGGAGACAGGTTCCGTGTTGGAAAGAACAAGGCTTGGTGGGCGACGAAAAACAACACCTGCTCAGGATCGTTTTATCACCGTTTCGGCGAGAAGAAACCCTACATCTACGTGTAGAATGCTACGGAATACTCTTCAAAATGCAGATGGGCTCCAAGTTTCCATCGAAACCATCAGACGACGTTTGAGAGGGGTGAATCTAGGTTCTAGACGTCCATTAAGAGGAGTTCCATTAACACGTGACCATAAGCGTCAAAGACTGGAATGGGAAAGGCAACATATCAATTGGAACGATCAATAGCTTTGTGTCCTTTTCACTGATGAATCCAGATATGGACGATTTACAGATTCTCGAAGAATAAGGGTATGGACAATCCCACGCATACCCCGTAATCGTCGCTATGTCCAAGAAGTCCATCCATTCCGAGGTGGTAGTGTTATGATATGGACCGGGATATGTTTCAACGGGCGCACAGATCTACACATTTGTCCTGGGAGTATGATCGCCTTACACTATAGGGAGCACGTCATTGATAATGTTGTGCCAAATTTTCACGCTGCTATTGGTGAAACTTTTCAATTTCTAGACGATAACGCTAGACCGCACCGTGCAGCCATTGTTGAGAATGCGCGCGAGGAGCTTGGTATTCCACATTTACCAATACCTCCGCACTCACCATATTTGAATTGCATAGAACATGCATGGGATATGCTTCAAAGAAGATCAGATAATCATCAACCTACCCCAGAATCCTCAAATGATCTGAGAGAGCTTCTGTCCCGTTTATGGAACCAAATTCCTCAAGAAATGTTCAACAACCTCGTGTGTAGTATGCAAAGAAGATTTCAAGCTGTTATTGATGCCCGTGGAGGCCATACAATGTATTGATAGTCTTAAAATGCTCGAATTCTCTGGGAATAAATTTCGTTGTTTTACTCGATTTTTCTTAACCATCCTGTATACGCTGCAGACCTACAGGATAAAATTAATTTGCAACTTGAAATCGTATTAATATGAATATTCATCACAGAGATCTTATTTTAACTATATTTGTTTGCAATTTAAGTCAATATCCCTATCTCATGTGGAGCAGTTTATTTTTCTTCTGAGAAAATGAATTTTTTCCATAATTTTGACGCACACACCTAGCCTCAGTTAACGGTCTCTTATAGCAGAACAAAAAGCCTACAAAATGATTTTCTAAGCGATGGGATCGCTGTCACACGGACGTCCTCAAGATCCCTTGAATTTGTTTAAACAGGGTGGCCATTTGAAAACGAAACAGACGAGATTACAGACGAAATAAATTTTTTCGATTGAAATGCTCGGACAGGTCGATTTCTGTTTCGAGGGGGACAACTTAAGATGTAGGTTACGGACGCATAGCGCTTCAACCCTTGCTACTACAACCCTCACCCCCAATTTTTGAATAGGGAAGATGAGGTGAGTGATACCTCATTTGAAAGGTATTTTTATACTGATTTCAGCACAGTAATTGTTTTTTCATTTTATGCATTAGTTCTCGAAATATTCTTAACTGAGTATTTGAAAATGAAGTGGTGTTTTCATGGCACTTGTAGTGTTTTTTTTTGTGAAAAATCGACATTTTGAGCTTCAAAACAACCATGACTGTGGCTTCCTTCCTCCAATCCACTGACATAGAAATCTTTAATCAAGATGTCGATTTTTCACAAAAAAAACACTACAAGTGCCATGAAAACACCATTTCATTTTCAAATACTTAGTTGAGAATATTTCGAGAACTAATGCATTAAATGAAAAAACAATTACTGTGCTGAAATCAGTATAAAAATACCTTTGAATTGAGGTATCACTCACCCCATCTTCCCTATTCAAAAATTGGGGGTGGGGGTTGTAGCAGCAAGGGTTGAAGCGCTATTCGTCCGTGTCCGAGCATTTCTAATCTCGTCTGTTTCGTTTTCAAATGGCCACCCTGTATATAACTGTGGTATAGATTAAATTCTTCCACCTTTTCCATGATTCTAGGAAACGTTAGTTTGCCTACAAACGGGGCCCCTTTTTTTCGCAATCTGTCTCTGGGCTTTCCGCATTATTAAGCAGGATATAGGCGGCAGCAAACCGTCATCCGGCCTATCTAGCCGGGCCCTCACGTTCATTTTCCGCACGCAACGTAGACAGGCACCGTTATTCTAAACGTGGCGAAGACAGATGGACCTCTATTCTTTATTCTTCGGCGTTTTTTTGACGCGAGACGCCGTGTATAGATAAAGATTAAAGACTTGCCGCGAATCCTGCGACGGTGCTTCAAAGGTCAGGTGGTGGACGAAGATCTACCCCTGGCCGACACATGGCGTCCAAAGAAGTGGCTGATGATGTTTGCTTACCTGCAACAAAGAAATGAAAAGGTTTAGAATAATTGATACAGCACTAAAGGGATTTGCAATAAGGGATGTTATTTTCAATTTTGAATAGCTCGCTATTTCGGTAGATGTCACTTTTGAAGCTGTCATTTTTGACAATTGACTAGTAGAAACTACGTCATTATTAAAAATGGAACCATACACGCTTCAACAACGCGTTGAAATCATCAAAATTCGCTATGAAATGGTGAAAATTTGGCAGAGACGGTTCGTGAAACTCGAACATTTTTGGCTCGTCGTGAAGCACCTTGTCGAACCGCAATACAGAAATCGGTGGAAAAATTTGAGCTGATGGGACAAGTTAGTGATGTGAGGAATAAAACCCGTGCACTTCGCTGAAGATATAAAAAAAAGATGTTGGTTACACCATTTATAACTCGAGATCGGATTGACTGATTGTAATGAAACTTCATATATGGATTCGTCTACGGTCTGGTTATTATAAAATACAATAAAACTGAAAAAATCGATAAAAATTCTACTTATACAGGAAATACTTTTCCTTCTCTTGAGTAAGGCCACTAGGTGTCGCTACAGTTACAGTTACGCTACAGCTCATTCGTAGGTACTTTATTTGATATTATCTCCGTCAGATGGCGATGTAAACTAAAAGTGTGTAATTTGAGTTGCCTCCAACTCTGTGCTGTGGACCAAATCAAAAATGTCTTAGTCGAGAAGAAAAATAAGAAAACGTCTTAGCGTATTTGTATTCTGTAAAGTGAGATTAAAGTACCATAGACAAAGTACTTCAATTCGAATTTTCAGCTTGTATTGGCAGAACTAAAATGGTTTCTACAGTGATCAGAAGTAATTAATCATTGTAACTATTTCTCATCCATATAATTCGATCGTGATTTATATTCTTATTCAGGTACAGCGATGAGAAAACTGTAAAGCATTCAGAGAAAAATTATATGTTCAACAATAATTAGATACCGCTTAAATAAAGAGAATTCTTTCCGTGCGAATAACAAAATTACTAAAATTTTGTATATTTTGCCTAATTTATCTCCTGCTTGAAAAAATAGCAATGATTTGTTGATACAACTTTAACGGTGGGTTTCACAAAGCGTAATCATCGGTGATCGGAGCTTGATAGAGAATCAACTCGATTCGACAGTTTAAAAATCAGAGAACCAAGCTGTTGGTCTCCGATCAACGGTGATTACGATTTGTGAAATCCACCGTAAGTATCATTTAGGCGGAACAAAGTTCGCCGGGCCAGCTAGTTATAATTAAATGAGCATTTAAAAGTACTCTTCATAAGTTTCATACTGCCCAATTTTCGGTACTGATGCCTCATCCATTTTTCGTGCACTATTATTCGATTGTAGTGTCTAGGGTTTTCGCTTTAGGGAACCAACCACCTGTCGGTTTCTTCTCCGTTTTCCCTAATCAGGAAATAGCTTCGAAACCAATGTAAAATTAGTTCCTTCTGTCCACTCAAAGGACTCAATTCATGATGGCGAGTGTTCTAGCTTGGTAAGCGAATAAGAGTAAGTTCTGTAAGGTGAGGAGCAGTATCCCCTCATCCTATTCCCCCTTTTAGCCTTTTGGTTCCCGGATGTCTTGTCCCTATCAACAATTTCATCGGAAATGATTCTTCCCCTCAACTGGGAATCTTAAAAACGCTATACGTTGATGACTACGTGGTTTTGCTGGTATAGAGTCTGTTCGGAAGCTCAGCCTTGGTTCTGTGGCTCCCATTAGCGTTAATAGATGCGGGACAGCCCTCCGCAGCATCGTAATTGGGTTAATTCTATGCCGATTGTTCATCTGGGCCGCGGCAAGGTCAGAAGCGCATTCATTCTTGAAAAATATGATTTTTTCAGCATCGCGTCACACGAGCGATTCCCGTCTCTAATAACAGAGCCCCGCGTTCACATACGCTGAACGACATAATC
The DNA here is from genome assembly GCA_951802165.1 of Adalia decempunctata. Taxonomy (NCBI): domain Eukaryota; kingdom Metazoa; phylum Arthropoda; class Insecta; order Coleoptera; family Coccinellidae; genus Adalia; species Adalia decempunctata. The sequence goes on from OX637705.1 coordinate 2,586,024, forward strand.
ACCGGTCTCTCCCGTTCCCCTGGAACGGTTCCGTTTTTTTCACATGAAAAGCTCCGATGTTTTTTCACGAATCGGCATGTGACGAAACGCGCGTTTTCATTATGCGGCAGTGAATTCAAGGACCTTGGCCATTATGAGCGTGCTCACGAGGGTATAACGAAAAACAAGAAGTGGACAATGCGTTTTTGTCGGCTTCCGAGCCTTTTTTCGTTTGTATGGAGAGGAAATCGAATTGTCCGGCGATCGGTTGCGTAACGTGTTGCAACGACGGCGTCCTTCGTCGGCGAAAAGCTATTTCCTTTGGCTGTCACGGAATCCAACGCGATTTTTACACGCGGACAATTGCGATGATGTCAGCCAGCAATGGCCTGATCTAATGCCGACTATTTCATTGTTGCCCTGTTCGATTCGTGAGGATTTAATCCACATTTTTTGAAATATAGAGTTTTTTTCGTAACACGTCGACCGGGAGTACTCTAAGGCGATACGGCATACGCAATTGGTAGTACCGACTATACCATAACAGCGCATCTTGACTATGCCGATTTAGCCATTTTTGGCCTAATTGAATAAATGTATAAGGAGGGAAATCAATCCTTTTTTCTTTTTCGAAAAATAGACGATTTTATGTCTCAATCTGAAAGTCCACATTCATATCCAAAAATTGTGTTTTTTTTGACTCAATACGAGGATATATTGAAAAATTCTTAGCCTACTATAGAACCAAACAAAATTTCAATTTCAAAATATTTTATTACTCAACATATTCTCCTCTTAATTGAATACATTTTTACAGCGAACCTGCAACGTCTCAAGACCTTTCAAAAAAAATGTTTCTTCTAGCTCTGCAAACCAGTCCTCCACAGCTTTCATTACCTCCTCGTTGGAAGAAAATTTACGACCTTTTAAACTTTTTTTCAGTAGAGGAAAGAGATGATGGTCAGATGGAGCCAAATCTGGTGAATAAAGGGGGGTCTTCTATAGTATTTCTAACCCTAAATCACGAATTTTTTGCATGGCGACATGAGATTTGTGTGCTGGGGCGTTGTCCTGTAAAAACAAAATACCTTCGGATAGCTTTCCGCGCCTTTTCTCTTTAATTTTCTCCCGTGAGTGGTCAGTAATGTCGAATAGTAATCTCCAGTTATTGTTCAATCCTTATGCAAAAAATCAATCATGATTACTCCATGGCAATCCCAAAAAACTGAAGCAAGAACTTTTCAAGCAGATTTTTGGACACGAAACTTCTTAGGTCTTGGAGAACCAGAGTGTCGTCAATCCATCGATTGTTGCTTTGTTTCTCGATCGTAGAAATGTACCCAAGTCTCATCCATAGTAACAATTCGGTCTAAGAAGTCTACATCGTTTTCAAATCGAGCACAGATCGAACGCAATGCTTCTACCCTTGCACGCTTTTGGTCAACATTCAAACATTTGGGGATCCATTTTGCAGAAATTTTTCTCATGTCCAAATTGACGTGAACTATATGATGAACGCGTTCGTATGAAATCTTCAGTGCTTCAGATATCCGTTTTAGCCCAATTCGACGGTCTGATAAAATCATGTCATGAACTGCATCGATATTTTCGGGGACTGACACAGAAACTGGCCTTCCCGATCGGTCATCATCTTCAATGGAAAATTTACCTCTTTTGAAGCTTGCAGTCCAATTTTTCACGGTCGCATACGAAGGACATTGATCACCAAGGGTAATAAGCATATCTTCGTAAATATGCTTACCTCTTAACCCTTTTAAACACAGGTACTTGATGATGGCTCGATACTCCAATTTTTCGATTTTTACAATTTCGGTGGACATCTTTTTTTTATTTTTTTCGTAACTCTGATTTACTTTCTTGACGTCGAACTCTACACTGACACTTCTAATGAGTTATGGTTCGTTGATATGGTATCGCAATATTTTGTTTAAGCATGGAACTGGTCTAGGCTAACTAGATATCAATACATCCTCGTAGGTACGTAAGAAAGCAGAATTGTCTTTTTTGGAGTTAAGATCTACCAATGCATCCAGAAAAAGTTACTGTGTCTTGCGGATTATGGGCTGATGGATCGTATTTCTTCAAAGATCATAACGTGAAGATAGGAGTTGTTTAGCTCATCGTTAAAAATCAGCTACTATCCAGAGACAAAGTGAGGCATATGACAGACATTGTAATTTTCATTACAAATCCTCTAGGAATGTTTCAAAGCGCCCCTGAACCAACGGACCAACCCACCTCCAATCCTAGAAAACACCCGCGTGAGGTTTCGTCATACAGAGCGTCATATTCACCCCAGGCCTTCTGCCAATTAAAAACCATGGGTTTATATGATTTCACCGTAAATTTGATCGAATTCGCTCTCGGTGTGACACACATAAAGCCGCTAATTACAAAGCGCTTTGTCCTAATTAGATTGTGCCTTATAATTATGATCCAAACGTGTAGTATTGACAGGTAAGAGGTGACGTATGCGCAACGCCCGTGGAATAGGCGCAACATGTTTTTTGTGCAAATACGTAACCGATGGAATTGTGTGTTTGTAAACGGAAAGAAAGGAAGAAAAAGGTTTGGAATATGGACCATTTGCTCTGATTTGTACGTATACCATTGGTGTTTCCAGTTGCGTTGAACCTTTCATACATTTCTGTGGTGGCCATTCGACCAGTCATCGTTCCATAACAGCAGAAGGTGGCATTGTGCAAGTGCCTAGTTTGAAATTTCCTGTTGCTGTCATAAACGTCAATTTACGGTATATGACTTCCACGTTTTAACGGAAAAGGTGAGTCGAGGGCCCCGCTTGTGTTTTGTCGTTCGACAACGTTGGTTAAGCCCCGCTGACACGATGTGGAGGTATCCCACGTCGAGTTTTCGCTTCAGAACCCAGGGAGGCACTCCACACTTTTCATTAATTCAAACAGATCCTTCGAAATCCATAAAAACAAAGATTTAGTGAAAAACTCGAATAAGAAACGACCGGATAGTCCAAAAAGGGTTAGAATTGATGAGTACTAAAGAGACAGCTGGCAGGGTGATTCTGATAAGCTGGATTTTCTCTGAATCCGTCCCTGCGCACACGTAGGCGCATCCTTTCAGAAATTCCACCTCGTCGTGTATTTTTATATTAAAACTATGTGTACACAAACAGAAACAAAGCAGGCTATATCTGTAAATAAGCGTTCATTATCGAATCAATTAGACAGCACGTTGTGGTATGCGGGTAGTACTTCTGCCAGTGCCAAAGTACCACCTATGGTACGCCTGGGGAAGAAAGAGGACAACGGTGTGTCTCGGAAGACCTGAAAAACGTCACATCGCTTTTTAGAATAATCGTCCATCTGTTTTCTATCCGCTATATGTCTCTATTTCTGATGATATCGAGTTTTTAGGTTTGGGAGATGATTAAAATGGTTTGATTGGTAAGACTGGGTTGTTTTTGCGAAGCCTTATAGATTATTTTGGATTTCTTAAGTAAGCAGTCTTGTCCACAGTGGCACAATGATACTTTTCGATATAATACACTGCGCAAAAAATTAACGCACATTATGGAAGTCTCAAATTTATTCTACAAATGGAGGTGTTCTCAATGATAATTATTTTTATCAGAATTATGCATGCATATATGTTATCAACTTTCAACGTTTTTCTTCAACACATATGTTTTCTCCCAGCCGGAATAAAAATCAGATTTTGAATGTATTGGCTCAATTGTAAAATCAGTTGTTCTCGATCAATTCTAGTGATCAATGGTTTTTCTTTCGTTTGATTTTCTACACTCGATCGCTATGCAACGCGAAACACGCAATTTGACCCAAGAGGAATGTGCCCAAGCGGTAGTTTTGCGAGAAGAAGGGTGGACATACACAAGAATTGCAGAAAGGTTTGGAGTTTCCCATACAAGTGTGTCCAGAATGTTGCAGCGATTCAGGGAGACAGGTATGAATGTCCGAAGACCAGGACAGGGTAGACCACGGATAACAACTGCCATTCAAGAACGTTACTTTAGAGTTTCTTATTCGTTGAGACAACGGCTTGCAACCGCTCGCCTCCTTCAAAATCAGCTTGAGCAAACTCATGAGGTGCAAATTAGCACTCAGACAATAAGAAATCGCCTCAGAGAATATGATTTAAGGCCTCGTGTCGCGGCAAGAGGTCCAGCTCTTACCCCAGCCCTTCGAAGAGCGCGTTTGGATTTTGCGAGAGAGCATATCCAATGGGAAGGGGCCGATTGGGAAAGAGTTCTCTTTACAGATGAGTCTAGATTCTGCCTCTACCATTTTGATCGACGTTCCCTTGTATACAGACGTCCACATGAAAGATACGCTCAGTGCAATTTCCTGAATACTACTGGTTTCGGGGGAGGATCGATTATGGTATGGGGTGGAATATCTTTGACTGCTCGCACAGACCTAGTGGTCGTTGATAATGGAGCTATGAATGCTGATAAGTATATAAGGAACATTCTTGAAGTGCATGTAGTGCCATTTGCTCCATACATTGGTGAAAATTTCATTTTTATGGACAATAATGCCAGACCCCATCGTGCGCGCATCGTTCAGGAGTACCTTGAAGAGGTTGAAGTCTCTCGAATGGAATGGCCAGCAAGAAGTCCAGATCTCAATCCGATTGAGCAGGTTTGGGACAACCTCAAAAGAAGGCTGAGAAGTTCAGAAAATCATCCAGCTACTCTTAATGACTTAGGAATCCAACTCGGATCAGAACATTTTAAGATCACTCATTTTGAGTATGAACCGTCGTTGCCGAGCTGTAATTAACGCAAGGGGTGGAAATACCAAGTATTAAATCACTTATCAGCATTTCAGTATTTTGAAAATTGTTCATTTCTCTTCTTTCACATAAGATTCGGTGAAATCCTGAATTTTTCTTCCATTTAATGTGTCTTGTTTCCTTCAAAACCTTCCCGAGGGAACATAAAAAATAAGTTATAAAGTCAATGTAGAGTTAACTTTCATTAAAATTGAGATTTTCAGAAGGTGCGTTAATTTTTTTGCGCAGTGTATTTTCGTCAGATGAGAAAGTGAATCTTTAATCTCGAAAACTTGAAACCTCCATGGTTTATACCATCAGCATCTCATGATTAAGGGGAAGTATCACCTTTTGAATCGTGGTAAATCTCCATTCAAAAAGTGGTCTCCTTATTTCACGAGTAAGTACCCTAATTTACGACGTAGAGACTTGATTTTTGTTTTAAATTGAAGTTGAAGAACGTCACTCGGGCGAATAATTTTCTTTTTTTCGATTTAATTAGTTTTTCAATTGAAAAACCAGGGTCATCGTGAGATCTCTGCAATATTGGGGTTATTGAATATGTTTTTCGTTTTTCATGAGTGCAATCTATATTTTTGAACTAATCATCATGAAAATTTTTGTAGTTTATAGAAGATTAAATTGCAGGGTACACTGTACACTACTCCTTTTCTTATGGTACCTAACTAGACATCCAAGCACTTTAGGTTGTTTTAACGTTATAGGTTCCTTGGTGCCATCTATGAGTTCCCACTCATACCGCTCTTTTTTAATGCAACATTGCCGTATAGGTGACTATGATGTTCTTTCTGGCCACAAGAGGTTTATTTGGAATGTTTTCGGGAAATAATTGTTCCTGTGAATGCACCTCGTGTTTCAGCGACAAACCTAGTTGCATCGACTGCCTCGTGTGAAGATTTCACCGCGACCAAACGGAATTTTCCCATTCCCATCGTAACCGCCCACATCTGGACCAAAAACCGTCGACACTTAGGAATGTGGCCCCAATAACGATCACGACTTCAATCCGGAATCATCTTTCGGCCCAAACAATTCCATACAACCGCATCACGTACCAAGAAGAAGAAGAAGCGTACATCCAATTCAAAATCGCCAAACCGCAAACCGAGCCGATTCTCCTTTGAATGTACCAACGCCGCCCATATTGCCTGGCATACCCTCACGAGCTGGAACCAAAAAGAATAATTCGGTAACGCCCATCGACATGTATACCGCCGTCTCTTCTTCTTCTTTTCGATTTATAAGACGCGGGCGAAAATACGCTTCAAAATATGTACGAGGCAGTAGGCGACGACCGTTGTTTACGGTTCGGATCTTGAGGAATCGAATAAATCACGCCTAGCGCTGGTACTACCTTCCAAGAATCGGTTACACCATTCTGTATTGCTCTTCTTATCCTCAGGACGTTTGTACTTCTTCGCATCTTGTACACCGTCCACCTACTTTCCTTTTTATCGTCCCGGCAAATGAGGATCTAATGTCTCTTTTACGTTGTCTACGCCATTAGGCCTTGTAGTACTAATTGCGGTACACATTACCTTATTCACCGTGGGAGAAACACAGATTTGAGTTCACAAGACCAGAAGCATCCAAAGAACCTATTCATCTAGTTTTCTACGATTTACGTCGAACTATGGTCGATGGGGTTCCACAGGGCGCGGTTTTGGGTCCTGCGATATTCGGCCTTTGACTTGGTGAAAACTCATAAAGTTTCCGTAAGGAATAAGGCATCAGAGATTGTGGTGGACATAATTGGAAGAAGAGCTCTTAGGTTATTAAAGCACCTGCGAAATAATACCAAATTTCAAGTCATCAAGGGAGATACAGAGCCAAATATTAAAACCACGCCTTAAGGCGAAGTATCACCTTTTGAATCGTGGTAAATCTCCATTCAAAAAGTGGTCTCTTTATTTCACGAGTAACTTCCCTAATTTACGACGGAGAGACTTGATTTTTTTTTGTAGATTGAAGTTGAAGAACGTCCCGAGGGCAAATAGTTTTCTTTTTTCGATTTCATTAGTTTTTCAATTAAAAAAACAGGTTGAACTTCAGCGTTTTGGAAACTACACTTAATGATTTTTTTTCGACGGTTATTCATCATTTTTTGGAAAAAATCGCCACTATTTGCCCTCGGCAATTTAATCTTCTATAAACTACAAAAATTTTCATGATGATTACTTCAAAATTGTAGCTTGTACTCATGAAAAACGAAAAACATATTCAATAACCCCAGATCTAACGATTACCCTGGTTTTTTTTAATTGAAAAACTAATTAAATCGAAAAAAAGAAAACTATTTGTCCTCGGGACGTTCTTCAACTTCAATTTAAAAGAAAATCAAGTCTCTACGTCGTAAATTAGGGTAGTTACTCGTGAAATAAAGAGACCACTTTTTGAATGGAGATTTACCACGATTCAAAAGGTGATACTTCCCCTCAATAGTAAGATCTGTACTCGATTTGAAAACGATGTAGACTTCTTAAACCGAATTGTTACTATGGATGAGACTTGGGTACATTTCTACGATCCAGAAACAAAGCAACACGTAGTGTTTTTGGGGGGTCTTACCCCTTATTCATTTTTCCCCCAAAAAGTTGACATTTTCGAAATCGATTTTTTTATGCCTAGAGATACTTTGGGCAATGCTGATTCACAATATATAAACAAAAAGTGGATACGACCACAGGAGCGGGAGCTATGACGATTTGAAATTTCGAAAAAATGCCATTTGACAGGTAAAAATCTAAACTATGATAGATAAAGCCTCGGAATCTTTTTTATTGAATTCAGCGTCCTCGAAAACCTATATTTTGATACCAAACTTGTCCATGTAGTCCTTCTTTCACTTAATTTTTTCTTGTTTTTTGTTTTGCATTTTTCATTTTCGAGTTTTGTTCAGAGGCACACAGCACTCAAAGTATGGGTGATACTGATCGTCCTAATGGGTTATGTGAATGGATCGAATGGGTAGTAGATCTTCCAGATTGACAAACGCCTTTAGATTAGCCAGGGATTTCTTGGCGAGGACAAATATGGTGTTTTTGGGGGGTCTTACCCCTTTGTCATTTTTCAACCAAAAAGTTGACATTTTCGAAATCGATTTTATTATTCCTAGAGGTACTTTGGACAATGCTGATTCACAATATATAAACGAAAAGAGGATACTGCCACTGAAGCGGGAGCTATGACGATTTGAAAATCGAAAAAATGCCATTTGACAGGTGAAAATCTGAACTATGATAGATAGGGCCTCGGAATATTTTTTATTGAATTCAGCGTCCTCGAAAACATATATTTTGATACCAAACTTGTCCATATAGCCCTTCTTTTACTTGATTTTTTTCTTGTTTTTTTTTGTTTTGCTTTTTTCATTTTCGAGTTTTGTTCAGAGGCTCACAGCACTCAAAGTACAGGTGATACTGATCGTCCTCATGAGTTTCCTGAATGGCTCGAATAGATAGTAGATCTTCCAGATTGAAAAACGCCTTTAGATTCGCCAGGGATTTCTTGATCGACAATAGGAATTTGGAACCGTGACCCGTTTCTTCTCAATCCAACCCAGACCGTACCCCTTGGCCCACTTCCGACTACATTAACCAGCTGATCATCGAACCTCGACCAATTGCACCTTAACGACTTTTCTGGTAGTCTCTCAACCAACGAATGATGACAAAGCTGCACCATAGAAATCGTGCACAATTTTCAAGGCCTCCTAGCGGAAGCGTATATCTAGCATCCATCTCTCGAGATGTCATGCGTGTGAAAAAACTATAAAAACATAATAAAAATATTTTACGTCACGTCAAACCGGTAATTATTTGGTGGAAACTACCAGTTACGTAAGATTCTGCTGTATACCCATCCTAGCGTGATGAGATGATGATTGTGTACCCGTTTTTTCAGCGTATCTTCTGCGGATGAAGGGATTAGTCGTAAGAGTGAACCAGCTAATCTTGTCATTGTCATACACTCCGCAAAAATATTAACGCACATTATGGAGATCTCAAATTTATTCTACAACTGAAGGTGTTCTCAATGATGATTATTATTATCAGAATTATGCATGCATATGTTATCCACTTTCAACGTTTTTCTTCAATACAGATGTTTTCTCCCAGCGAGAATAAAAAAAGATGATATCAGATTTTGAATGTATTGGCTCCATTCTAAAATCAGTTGTTCTCGATCAATTCTAGTGATCAATAGTTTTTCTTTCGTTTGATTTTCTACACTCGATCGCTATGCAACGCGAAACACGCAATTTGACCCAAGAGGAATGTGCCCAAGCGGTAGTTTTGCGAGGAGAAGGGTGGACATACACAAGAATTGCAGAAAGGTTTGAAGTTTCCCATACAAGTGTGTCCAGAATGTTGCAGCGATTCAGGGAGACAGGTATGAATGTCCGAAGACCAGGACAGGGTAGACCACGGGTAACAACTGCCATTCAAGAACGTTACTTGAGAGTTTCTTCGTTGAGACAACGGTTTGCAACCGCTCGCCTCCTTCAAGAGCTTGAGCAAACTCATGAGGTGCAAATTCGCACTCAGACAATAAGAAATCGCCTCAGAGAATATGATTTAAGGCCTCGTGTCGCGGCAAGAGGCCCAGCTCTTACCCCAGCCCATCGATGGGTGCGTTTGGATTTTGCGAGAGAGCATTGGGAAGAGGCCGATCGGGAAAGAGTTCTCTTCACAGATGAGTCTAGATTCTGCCTCTACCATTGTGATCGACGTTCCCTTGTATACAGACGTCCACATGAAAGATATGCTCAGTGCAATTTCCTGAATACTACTGGTTTCGGGGGAGGATCGATTATGGTATGGGGTGGAATATCTTTGACTGCTCACACAGACCTAGTGGTCGTTGATAATGGAGCTATGAATGCTGATAAGTATATAAGGAACATTCTTGAAGAGCATGTAGTGCCATTTGCCCCATACATTGGTGAAAATTTCATTTTTATGGACGATAATGCCAGACCCCATCGTGCGCGCATCGTTCAGGAGTACCTTGAAGAGGTTGAAGTCTCTCGAATGGAATGGCCAGCAAGAAGTCCAGATCTCAATCCGATTGAGCAGGTTTGGGACAACCTCAATAGAAGGCTGAGAAGTTCAGAAAATCATGCAGCTACTCTTAATGACTTAGGAATCCAACTCGGAGAAATCTGGGAAGGATTAGATCAGAACATTTTAAGATCACTCATTTTGAGTACGAACCGTCGTTGCCGAGCTGTAATTAACGCAAGGGGTGGAAATACCAAGTATTAAATCACTTATCAGCATTTCAGTATTTTGAAAATTGTTCATTTCTCTTCTTTCACATAAGATTCGGTGAAATCCTGAATTTTTCTTCCATTTAATGTGTCTTGTTTCGTTCAAAACCTTCCCGAGAGAACATAAAAAATAAGTTATAAAGTCAATGTAGAGTTAACTTTCATCAAAATTGAGATTTTCAGAATGTGCGTTAATTTTTTTGCGAAGTGTATTTTCTCAAACTCATTCTTTTCCCAAAGTGAATAAACATTTTGACAAATAGGTAATTACAACGACATCTTTGTAGAAAGGGCAACGTTGCTTATTCATCTGACAGGAAAATGACTATAACGGAACATTTTCAAAGTATACACGGTGAAATGTATCTTTTGAATAAACCACCGGAGTTTTATGTAAAAATGTGGGTTCAGTGGCGGTTTGTGGGTGGTTTCGAGGGGGGTGAATCGGAACGGAAAAAGGGAAGTATTTCATGATATCCCTGCGGATGGGGCGGTTCTTCTTCCGCTCAGACAGAGGCCAGCAAGCACGAAATATCAGTCTGGAAACACGTTGGAGTTTGTGGGACGGCCACACGTTATGTCGGAATGACAGCAGATATGGAGATATACGTGCAGATAGAGGGCTTATTTGTGCATGTTTCCAGGAAAAAGAAAGGGTTACATTTGGCATCTGCTTCATAAAATTCACTCAATACTAGAATAATGCAATGAAAAATATTCCTCTGTGATAAAATCATTGTAAACTGACGCACAATTGACACTGGAAACGTCAGATTTGACACATCAGCGTTGCCATATCTCACTCTCGCCACCACAGCCTGTAGAGATGGGTTCAACAAGCGGAAGAAACGTAAACATCGATCAGGATCGACCTTTAATCACGGCCTGCTGGTTCCAGGGACCCATTTGCGTCACAAACCGGCACCTGTCACGTGTGATCAAAGCCACAAACGGCGTGTCCCATCGACCACTACATGCTTTCGCTGCGAATCAATTAGCACTAATTAATACGAGCTGAACAGATCGCGCAAATTATTCTGGTATGGGACAATCTATTCTACATCCGTATCGATATAATCGTATGCGGGTCAATTCGGAAACAAATTAATGGTACTCGTTTCGGACTCTTCGGACGTCTTCAGGGATGTTCCGTACGGCGCGTCGTAACTCAAGCAGTGAATGTACCCGATGAATAAAATATCAGGGCAGTCCATTACTATTGCGAAGAAAGACACTCGCTTGATTGATTGTAACATTCTATTCCAGGTGTTTAGACCATTATAAATTAATTTCTTCGCTGGAAAAATATCGCCAGTCTATTTATTCATTCCCGGTGCACTTAATTCAGTTGTTTTTGCCAGCCACTCTTGTCTTTGTCGATCGTTAGCGAGCGGAGGACAGGGCCGGACGAGGCAATGTTTCAGTGGGACCAGCAAATCTATTGTGAAGGGTTGTATCGTTCCATTTTCCATTTTTATTAATGGCGTAGTTTCTACTTGTCAAAGGTCGAAAAATGGAAGCTTCAAAAGTTATATCTACCGAAATAGCAGGCTATTCAAAATAACACCTCTCATTGGAGAACCCCTCTACTTGTTTTTCTCAGTTTTTCTGGGAAGGGATTTTGGAATTGATAGAGAACAAAGGCGTACACGTTTTTGAGCACTCGTTCTACTAAAACGAGGGCTGCATGGGTGTAGCCAGTTTCCCCTCCCTCCTGAAGGAAAAAATAAACTAAATTTGACTATTCTTTTTATCCTAAAATTTTCCATTTTGAACGACCGGTTATAAAACCTGGCTACGCCCATGGAGGGCTGTATCATTTTGTTGCGATGTCTGTATTTTTCTCAATAAGGACTGAACGAGAATAAATTCGGTATCACAAAAACGCTTATATCTTTTGAACCACTGCACCGATTTCGAAAATCAAATTCATTTTCGAATCATCTTCTAATTCTAATGAAAACTGTTTTTACAATAAAAAACCATAACTATTTTTTACAAAATTCATGGATTTTTTCTGGAATTCTTCCCATCATGCTTTTCATAGTGTTCTCAGTCACTCTCTGGGTTGCTGTCTTCCACTTTTGCTCGAATTCCGCTAATGTTTTCGTTGATTTCGTAGTCTTCTTCAATTCTCTTTTTACCAGGGCCCAATATCTTTCGATTGGCCTGAGTTCTGGGCAATTTGGTGGATTGGCCTCTTTGGGGACAAAAACCACCTCATCAGCTTCGTACCATTCCTTGGTGGCCTTGCTGTAGTGGCATGAAGCTAGATTTGGCCAAAAGATTGTTGACACATCGTGCTCACGTAAAAATGGTAAAAGTCGCTTCTTCAAGCATTCCTCGATGTATATCTTCGAGTCAACAGAGCCTTGGCCAACGAAAAATTTGCTCCTTTTCCCACAAGTGCAAATTGCTTGCCAAACCAGGAATTTTTTAGGAAACTTTGCTTGTTTCTTCACGCGAAATTATTCGTCAACATTTCCACGAGAATCTGCAGTATAAAATTCCTGACCAGGAAGTTGCGAGAAATCAACCAAGACATAGGTTTCGTCGTCCATCACCCAACAGGAAAAATTTTTCAAGAAATCTTTTTTTAATCTCTTTGTTCTTGATTTCACTTCTTTATTCTTCACAGCGTTCCTGTCTGGCACTGTCTGCACTTTGTATGTTCTAAGCCCACAACTCAACTTGATTTTCTGAACGGTTGACTGCGAACAACCCACTATTTGGGCCACCTGAAAAAAACTGATGGCTTTCTTCACTTTTTTTGGGCTATGAAAACCCTCTTTCCTCCCGGTTCCTTCGTTGCGGTTAATTGTAAGATCTTCGTTGAAGCGCTTAACAACTCTTGATACCGTTTCCGGACGAACGCGAGCCTCTTTTGCGATTCTTTTGAAGCTCCATTTTTGATTATTTTGAAAAAGTTTCACTATAAATTCTCGTGTTTTCACTTCGCTTGACATTTTGCGATAGATAATTGGAATATCTATGAAGTAAATGTTCCACATGTTTCTGACGTTCATAACAAAGCTAACTATGATCAATTTTTGATTTTGTCTCAATTGGTTCAAGAGATATAGGCCTTTCTGTGATAGCGAATTTATTCTCGTTCAGTTCGTATTTCAATGCGTTGTTGAATCGTGTACCGTTCCATTGTTAATGGGTAGTTTCTACTTGTCAAATGTCGAAAAATGACAGCTTCAAAAGTGTAATCTACCGAAATAGCGGGCTATTCAAAATAACACCTCTGGAAGAATGATATATGGCTAACTTTTTGGTCCTTTTAGCCGGATTTAGATAGTTGGGCAGGAACTGAGAGAAAGAAAAAGTACCCAATCGCAAGTACCATAAACAAGGTCCATTAGGAGCGAATTCCCGGATTCCCTGGCGGCTTGATTAATACGTCACGGCTCGCGCCACGCTCCCCCCTCTCTCTTTCTCTCATCTCTCGCGACTACCGGAAAATTGCATATTTTGCTCGTGAAAAATTACGAACAAATATAATAAAGGCCATTTTCAGCCGTTTAATAACGATAATTATCGGAATTTATTATTATATTTTCTCTCCGGCAACGTGTAATTTCGTATCGCGGACATATCAGATCGTGGAGCGGCCGGCTGGGCCTGAATAACGCTGGCTGAGGCCAGACCGGGTTCTTCTCGTGTCCGCCCACCCGGGCGTCGTCTCTGTGGGAAGGCTCGCTAAACCCCCTTTGGACTTCTTCCGTGCGTGTATCGACCGCACTGTATACGGAGAAATGAGAAACGGGTTTGGGTCGACGAAAAAAATGAGAAAAAACTGGAGGTTTCCCGCAACATCGGCGTTTGTAGGTTACGAAGAAGCGCTCGGCGCGGTCTCTTCTTTCCGAATCGATAAAAATCCGTTTTAATAAAATTTCACGTGAGCGATATTCGGCTCAAAGGACCAATGCTTGAGTTCGCCGGTCAGAGCTAGTAGGAAAACTAATCCGATAGAGGCGCCACAATGCATTTAATGGAATATCTGAATAGAACTACACTGCGCAAAACAATTAACACACACATTATGGAAATCTCGAACTTATTCTACAACTGAAGGTGTTCTCAATGATAATTATTTTTATCAGAATTATGCATGCATATGTTATCCACTTTCTTCAATACAGATGTTTTCTCCCAGCAGGAATAAAAAAAGATGATATTATCAGATTTTGAATGTATTGGCTCCATTCTAAAATCAGTTGTTCTCGATCAATTCTAGCGATCAATAGTTTTTCTTTCGTTTGATTTTCTACACTCGATCGCTATGCAACGCGAAACACGCAATTTGACCCAAGAGGAATGTGCCCAAGCGGTAGTTTTGCGAGAAGAAGGGTGGACATACACAAGAATTGCAGAAAGGTTTGGAGTTTCCCATACAAGTGTGTCCAGAATGTCGCAGCGATTCAGGGAGACAGGTATGAATGTCCGAAGACCAGGACAGGGTAGACCACGGGTAACTGTCATTCAAGAACGTTACTTGAGAGTTTCTTCGTTGAGACAACGGTTTGCAACCGCTTGCCTCCTTCAAAATCAGCTTGAGCAAACTCATGAGGTGCAAATTAGCACTCAGACAATAAGAAATCGCCTCAGAGAATATCATTTAAGGCCTCGTGTCGCGGCAAGAGGCCCAGCTCTTACCCCAGCCCATCGAAGGGCGCGTTTGGATTTTGCGAGAGAACATATCTATTGGGAAGAGGCCGATTGGGAAAGAGTTCTCTTCACAGATGAGTCTAGATTCTGCCTCTACCATTGTGATCGACGTTCCCTTGTATACAGACGTCCACATGAAAGATATGCTCAGTGCACTTTCCTGAATACTACTGGTTTCGGGGGAGGATCGATTATGGTATGGGGTGCAATATCTCTTACTGCTCGCACAGACCTAGTGGTCGTTGATAATGGAGCTATGAATGCTGATAAGTATATAAGGAACATTCTTGAAGAGCATGTAGTGCCATTTGCCCCATACATTGGTGAAAATTTCATTTTTATGGACGATAATGCCAGACCCCATCGTGCGCGCATCGTTCAGGAGTACCTTGAAGAGGTTGAAGTCTCTCGAATGGAATGGCCAGCAAGAAGTCCAGATCTCAATCCGATTGAGCAGATTTGGGACAACCTCAATAGAAGGCTGAGAAGTTCAGAAAATCATCCAGCTACTCTTAATGACTTAGTAATTCAACTCGGAGAAATCTGGGAAGGATTAGATCAGAACATTTTAAGATCACTCATTTTGAGTATGAACCGTCGTTGCCGAGCTGTAATTAACGCAAGGGGTGGAAATACCAAGTATTAAATCACTTATCAGCATTTCAGTATTTTGAAAATTGTTCATTTCTCTTCTTTCACATAAGATTCGGTGAAATCCTGAATTTTTCTTCCATTTAATGTGTCTTGTTTCGTTCAAAACCTTCTCGAGAGAACATAAAAATAAGTTATGAAGTCAATGTAGAGTTAACTTTCATTAAAATTGAGATTTTCAGAATGTGCGTTAATTTTTTTACGCAGTGTATTTGAATTTGGCCATTCTCTGCCAATTCCGCATTTCAAGTTGATTTTCTGAACGAAATTATCTGTAGATTCACTTTTAATCTATTTTTTGAACTATTTTCATGGGTCTTTCGTTTGAAATAAAACAGGAGCATGAGTTGGCTTATTTTCTTCTATTTTTGAAAGAAAAATTTCGAAATGAAATAGATTTCAATTATATCATTAAGAACTCCAATCCTTTCTGAGTTTACCCACAAAATTACAGTTGTCAAAGTGAAACCATTTTCAAATGCAACTTGAAATAAAAACACACTACATTGAGAAAGTATCACCTTTTGAATCATGGTAAATCTCCATTCAAAAAGTGGTCTTTTTATTTCACGAGTAACTACCCTAATTTACGACGTAGAGACTTGATTTTTTTTTAATTGAAGTTGAAGAACGAAGGCTAATAGTTTTGTTTTTTTCGATTCAATTAGTTTTTCAATTAAAAAAACAGGTAATCGTTAGATCTGGGGTTATTGAATATGTTTTTCGTTTTTCATGAGTACAAGCTATATTTTTTAACTAATCATCATGAAAATTTTCGTAGTTTATAGAAGATTGAATTGCCGAGGGAAAATAGTTGCGATTTTCTTCAAAAAATGATGAATAACCGTCGAAAAAAAATCATTAAGTGTAGTTTCCAAAACGCTGAAGTTCAACCTGTTTTTTTTTAATGAAAAACTAATTAAATCGAAAAAAAGAAAACTATTTGCCCTCGGGACGTTCTTCAACTTCAATTTAAAAAAAATCAAGTCTCTACGTCGTAAATTAGGGTACTTACTCGTGAAATAAAGAGACCACTTTTTGAATGGAGATTTACCACGATTCAAAAGTTGATACTTCCCCTTAACTCTCTTTTGACAGTACCCAGAAAAGTTCCACCCCACCCAAACAACATTGCAAACTCCTGAATGAAACGTTAATTATACAATAATAATTATCGGCGTAGATAAAATTTCCATTATGCAACATGCAACTAATTTAAACGAATAATCAAGAGACGGTTCCAGTTACTTTTGTACGACAACGCTGTATCTAGACGAATCGTAAAATAATAATTTCATTTTAAATCCAATCCGCCTTCCTGTGATATCCGAAGTAATTTAAAAATCGGAATTTGCCGCAAAGGATGCCTTTGATTGATGCCCGTTTCTTTCTTTCTGACGTTTCACATTCCCATTTGCATAACTGGTATTTCTATGATGAATTATTGTTATTGCTGCGGACGTGTAGGTGTTTACCGCCGGTGGAACGGCAACTATGTAAGCGGGAGCCCAGGAAACGGCTATAATTTGCTGCAAGACATCAGCGTCAAAATATGCGATACTTTCGGAAAGATTCGGAATTGTAAAAGGAAAGAATATTCTTCAAGGGTATTTCTCATAGTTTCTGCATTTTCCCGATGGCCCCCGAGTTTTTCGGAACTGATCCCCATGGGGATTTTTTCGTTTTTGCCCCAAATCGCGAAATATACGTTGTTTAGGTCGAATAGGACTATTCTGCATGTATACCTCGACCGGTTAGTTGCGAATAACAGGAAGGACTCCGCGATTCCAGAGGTTGCAGATGAATTAATGTGAAGTCGAACGGCGGGCTCGATTTTATTGACCTTGTCCGTTACACGCAGGTGTTTTTCCCTAGATTTTTTCCCTCGGTCGTTACGTCCTCGTCTTTCATTTTCTCAACTTTTATTATTTTATATCGATCGTAAAAAAGGTGCATGAGGCACCGGCGGGAGTCGTAAAATAAAACTAGCGTCGACTTCGTATAGTACCCACGGTTGTTGGATCCCTTTGTTTTTTATTTAATTTATGTTTGCGCGTAGATATAAATTGTGTGATGCACTTGTTCGCGTATGAGATAATGCAGCTGTCTTGTAAATTAGACTTTGCCCCGTTGCCGGTAGTTAGCGTACCTGGGCTTGGACTTATCTACGGCCGCAAGAAGAAATACGATCATGATTTATCGGCGTTTGAACAGTTAGGTTTCGGCTGCTAGCACACATAGGAGATATGCGGGTCGTAAAACCATTGGCACATATTGGGTACTTTATAAATGTGCTCGAAAACGAACGCTATCTCCCGGAAAAATTCTCAAACTGTTCATACATCTCAAATACGACAGTTTTTTAATTCACTTTTGTGGCTACGTCAACAAACAAAATTGTTTTAAAGCCTCTCTATCATCAACGTGTGACTGTTAGGTGTAGTTTATGGTCCGGCGGAGTTATTAGATCTTACTTTTTCGAGAATGACTAGGTAGCAAAAGTTCCAAGTTATGTAATATATCCGAATTTCCTACCCTGCGATAAAATAAAATGCACCGTTGCCAGACTCCATGGCTTCCAACTTTGCAACGTCTATTGTCGAAACGTTGAACTACGTTGAATGAACTTATTTGATATTATTTTATAATTCTATGAATGATGAATATTAGTACGACTTCAAGCAATACTTTAGGCAATTCGCATCTTTATAAATAGGAGATTTTAATCATATCGAAGATCCACCAAGAAGTAAACTCGTTCTTCTGTGACCATCGAAGAAATACGATTCTGTGGAAGAAAAACTAACCTCCAAAACGACTAGAATGGAAGGGCCTCTTTTACTTCACTTTCACTCGGCTGCGGTCTGTTTTCACTTTTATAATCTGGTTCATAATAGTGTTCCTTTGAAATGGAGTTCCTCTTCTAGGAATCCGCCATTTTAGTATATTTTAAAGACGCTTCCTTGTTATCTGGTATGTACTCTGTTTCATTTCACAGGATCTAATCTCATGTAAGCTTATTGTATCTTATTATTGCATTTCTATTGAATATTGTGGAACTCTGTTCTGCTACCAACCCATTTGGAATATTCTTATACTGTTCGTAAGGCCTACTGCACATTTAACTATTCACTCGACATTATGGTATACGCATTGGAGTTGTTGCTTTTAGTATAATATTTCACGTACAGGGGAAACATGGTTTGGAGGTCTAAGGTAAACTGTTTATATCGCCTGTGCCTAAGGAGAACATCCTCCCTAGCATCGTGGAGGAGACTTTCCTCTGAGAGTTCTTTAGACGAACGTCCTCAGTAAAACAAGCCTTGGTCATTGGCCTTGGTGAGCCGGGCAAGTATCCTAGGCCGGATTGCTTCATCCCGGGTCCACCGTTCATCAGTCAACAGGAAATCTAAAGAGTTTATTGTCCACTTCCAAACCAACGCGAATAAAATCACACACACACACACTTGGAAGGAAGGATTCTTCATGGAACTTTAAAAGCTCTGCGCAACAATAAAGTGACACACTCTATATGCCTATAACCTTTGGATGTATTGGATTCTGCTTTTTATTACAATTGTGCCAGTAATAACCTTACCGGAGTATAGGAAGCTCCATATTCTACATATCACCAGTGCTCTAGTCGCCAGTGTTCTATGGATTAGAAACATATCATCTGTAATGCTAGAAGGTTTTTTGCTTTGAGTTTCAATTGATTCTCGTTCGTTTTTCCTCCATAGGCTATGGTTCCCCGAACTATGGTGCTGGACGAATAAAGGCTCTTGTTCCATCTTTATGTCCAATCTACTGTATTATTTATCAATTTTACCTCATTATTTCCCATCCTATATTTCACTAATTTGAGTTATTACGACATAACATAGAGTTCTACCAATCTAGACGATCACATCACAAGCCAAAAATATAAGTACAAACCCCCCTTTAACGTAATTCTACCCTCAGCTCTTCAGAGCAGGGTTGCCCCTTTTCTCTTTTTCATAATGTTCCTAGGATTTACAAACCTGGAATGTTACAGTTATAATTCTGAAGATTTCTCAAAAACTATTCTTCGCTGTCGTTTTTCCTCGAAGACACATGAGATACTCTCCCTGCCTACTGGAACCAGTGAAAAGGCGAACAGAGGAAAGTCAGAGAGTAATTTTCTCGCAGCACGTCAACCTCGCCGTCGTTGGCTCGTTAGTGGATCAGGTCAAATGTCAAAAGGTTTTCGGTTCTCTGTAATTATCTGCCCGGCAAAGACGTAGTCCGATGCCGCGACGTTGCCGCGTCTCCAATGCGTGCCTATACCGAAAATTTCGATCGGGGTAGAAAAAAAGAGGCGAAAGAGACAACGGTAGCAAACAATGTCGTCCTCGATTATTTCTTGCGGACTAGGGACAAATGCCGCCGAAAATTACGATCTCTGGCGTGTGTGAAAGAAAGAAGAGCTTCGGCAAGCAGGGCCGTAACAATATTTGTGAATCTAAACCACAATCGACTTGAAATTTCAAGAAAAACTTCTCTTAGATGGCCAGTACATAACCTATACCTATGTATAGACATAGAGGAATATATTGGCATGAATATTGACATGTCTCTATGAAGAAATGTCAAGTTTGAGACTCTATAGCACTGTCCAGGTCTATTTGTCTATGGTCTTCGAATTTCTATGGAAAGCTGATTTCAAAGAACCATCTTTGTACAAAATAATGGGAAAGAGAAGCTTAAATCAGTTAGACGAACTATACTCCATTCACTTTTATTTAATCACATAGGAGGTCATGGTTTCGTTTTCAGGAGTTGGTGAACCTGATGAAAACCACAGAACATATGATGAAAAATCAGTGCGCGCACAGAAAATATCGTTAATGACAAAACGACGTTGCCAGTTTCTTTGGTTACATCAAAGTAAAAGTATCAAAGATATTCCACATTTTGTTAGGTTTACAAATTGTTCGCAGATTTTTGGTATTTAATCGATATTTGCAGGTGAGTTTTTCGTCGAATATCCAAGATTAACGTATGTTTATTGTTTTTAGCACCAGTTTGGAGCGTGAGGTCGATTTTCAAGACCAGGACGAATGTTTACATTTCAAGGCTGAAGGGGTACACGGGAATTTCGTTGAAAAAGCTGTTATTTGGGCAGATATTGCAGTAGATGGATCGGAGGGAGCCTCGAGAGGTCGATTAGGATGATATTTTTCAGGTTTTCCAAGAAATTTGGCGACATCTGAGCAGATTTGCAAAAGGTAAGTACCTCACTAATGAGGTGGAACTTAGACCTAATTCTCCTATAAGAAACGCCTTTCAAAGGTCGAGATGGTGAAAAATGTATTCTTTAGATGTTGTTTGAACAAACGCAGCCGAGTTTTATATCCCAACATTGATTTTAAGAAAGTTATCAACAAAATAAAATTGACATTATTCTTGATTCTTGTGATTACCCATCAATTCATCTTATATCTTTGGGTTTTTTTTTTTAATGAATTCTTGATCAGAATCAACAATTGATGTCGTCAAGTCTTGAACTTTCAGTTCAAGAGGATAATAAACATTAAATCTTCACAAGCATGCATATGAAAATTATGTGAAAGCAATGCAATTTTCTTCCATGGCGAAAAATAATATATTTCAACAGTGATCTCTTGTACTTTTCATGCAAATAACTCGAAAAGGAATCCTTTTTATCAATTCATATAAACTTTAATTATTTTCGTCCATCACATCTTTTCCAATTCATTCATTTTCCGAATAAATTCACATTCTGAGAAATACGCTAAGAATGTAGAAAGGGCAACATAGTGTTGACTTGGAACATAAAAATATTTTGAAAAACGTCATGACTTCGATACAGAGTGGAATGTGTCAAATTTCCAAGACCAGAGTTGTGATTTTATAATTGTGAATGGAGTATACGTACAAAATAATGGGAAAGAGAAGTTTAAAACAGTTCGACGAACTACAGAACCCGAACATGGTGGAGTTTTCGAGTTTTGAACGTTCTGTGGTCGTCCGGCCTGAATCCGTACGTGTGCACAGAATATATCACCATCGATGTGTCTCGTTCTTCTTTGTGATCGGCGGTCTTGGCAAAAACTAGTCGAGTGTCGGCTCGGACCGAGTCGGTCCGCATAGCAAATGAGCCCATCGATAAACATTTGTATTCGACATTTGTGGTGGCAACAGTGACACCTCATTTGTCAATATAAATTATTCCGAAGGCGATGTCTTCATCTGTGCGAGTCAACAGCTTGTGTGCCTCTTGTCGAACCGAAGATGTCGAGTGGTTTTAGGCTTGTTTTTGAACGGATCGCAAAAAAATTGGGAAAATCATTTGTATACTCCATTCACAATTATAAAATCACAACTCTGGCCATGGTTTCGTTTTCAGGAATTGGTGCACCTGATAAAAAATCTGTGCGCGTACAGAGAATATCTTTAATGACAAAACGGCGTTGCCAGTTTCTTTGTTTACATCAAAGTAAAAGTATCAAAGATATTTTGGCATGGATACAAACGGCAAATTCGAATTGGACCAAAAATCGATTTATAAGCATGAATAAAGCAAAAGTAAGTACTAATCGCCTTTTTTACACTTGATAACGAAGTTTTTCTTAGGTATCTGGCCGTTTGGAAAGATTTCAAACGAAATTCCGGTCCCCCAGAAGTTTGGTTAGTTTCGGTATCGTTTTTGGTGCTCAAAATTTATTTGGAATGTGTAAATGGACAAAACAGGCTTCCTTATACGATCTTTTCACGAAAGCGACCGGAAAATTTGGTTCAGGTTGGATTTTCGAGGAATTATGAGGAAAGAACTTGCAGAATGAAATTGCACGATTTTCGTAAGTAAACGGGTTTTGGATGGCCATCATCGGTCTCTAAATGATTATTGTTGATCGTTTTCACGTTTCAGAAAAAGAACCACTTCGTATAAGCCCATTTTGAAGAAATTTGCGTATGTAACATTAAACGGTAGGTATTTGCTCTTAATCGAAAGAATATATTATATCTAGTGCTACTTCTTTCAAAAGAGACACAAGCTTTTGATGCTGTGGGGGCCCTATAATGTGGAGGATGTTGTGTCTTATTTTAGAACAGGTGAATGATAAATGTGAAGCATATGTTTGACCTGTTCCATATTATTTGTACAAACCTACTGTGGTTGTAATGTATGAATATTTTTTAAACTAATAAATTACTATACAGTCAGAATATTTTACTCCTTGTTCATAAGATCAAATAAATGAAATGTATATCTTCTACTCTTATTTTTATTAAGTTAGCTTTTAAGGTTATGTTCCAAGAAAAAGTTCCTGTTGCATCAGAACTCCCTTCAACTATTTGGATTCCAGTAGAGGGATATAATGTTCCATTATTCTTGATTCAACAATTGATGTCAAGTCTTGAACTTTCAGTTCAAGAGGATAATAAACATTGAATCTTCACAAGCATGCATATGAAAATTATGTGAAAGCAATGCAATTTTCTTCCATGGCGAAAAATAATATATTTCAACAGTGATCTCTTGTACTTTTCATGCAAATAACTAGAAAAGGAATCCTTTTTATCAATTCATAGAAACATTAATTATTTTCGTCCATCACATCTTTTCCAATTCATTCATTTTCCGAATAAATTCACATTCTGAGAAATACGCTAAGAATGTAGAAAGGGCAACATAGTGTTGACTTGGAACATAAAAATATTTTGAAAAACGTCATAACTTCGATAGAGAGTGGAATGTGTCAAATTTCCATGGCCAGAGTTGTGATTTTATAATTGTGAATGGAGTATATACGATTTCATCATAGATTCTTCCGTAAAATTTTCATATTCGAACGCTAAAACATGTCTGGATAGTACACAAGGGTTCCAGCACTTGATAAGGACACACGATTCTATCGATTAAGCCATAATTTATCGACGGTAGGGGTGAAGCGAGGGAAGAAAGCACGTTTTCGTTCCGTCGGTTGATAAATAGGAATATTGAAATAAACGCGCAAAAGAGGGTGGGTACGGAATATATCAAGTCTGGGGGGTCCACCACCGCGTGAGCCCATAACTTATTAATTATGGCCCTAGTTCGCGTTCGGTTTCGATGAACGACATAGTGACACCCCTAATTGAAATTCTATGCTTCGTTAATGAAGGTTATGTGGGTCACGACCATAGAGATCCTAATATACTGCATCTATGGTTTTGATGAACGACATAGTGGCACCCCTAATTGAAATTCTATGCTTGGTTGTAACATATCTGAATTTCCTACCCTGCAAATAAAATGCACCGTTGCCAGACTCCATGCCTTCCAACTTTGCAACGTCTATTGTCGAAACGTGGAACTACGTTGAATGAACTTATTTGAATGATGAATATTGGTACGACTTCAATCAATACTTTAGGCAATTCGCATCTTTATAAATAGGAGATTTTAATCATATCGATGATCCACCATGAAGTAAACTTGTTCTTCTGTGACCATCGAAGAAATACGATTCGGTGGAAGTAAAACTAACCTCCGAAACGACAACGAATGGAAGGGCCTTTTTGAATTCACTTTCATTCTGGTTCACAATAGTGTTTCTTTGAAATGGAGTTCCTCTTCTAGGAATCCGCCATTTTAGTATATTTTAAAGACGCTTGTTTGTTATCTGGTATGTACTGTCCCCATTTTAAATAACTTTGTTTCATTTCACAGGATTTAATCTCATGTAAGCTTATTCTATCTGATTATTGCATTTCTATTGAATATTGTGGAACTCTGTTCTGCAACCACATTTGGAATATTCTTTTACTGTTCGTAAGGCCTACTGCACATTTAACTATTCACTCGAAATTATGGTATACGCATTGGAGTTGTTGCTTTTAGTATAATATTTCACGTACAGGGGAAACATGGTTTGGAGGTCTAAGGTCAACTGTTTATATCGCCTGTGCCTAAGGAAAACATCCTCCCTAGCATCGTGGAGGACACTTCCCCCTGGGAGTTCTGTAAACGAACGTCCCCAGTAAAACAAGCCTTGGTCATTGGCCTTGGTGAGCCGGGCAAGTATCCTAGGCCGGATTGCTTCGCCCCGGGTCCACCGTTCATCAGTCAACAGGAAATCTAAAGAGTTTATTGTCCACTTCCAAACCAACGCGAATAAAATCACACACACACACTTGGAAGGAAGGATTCTTACACATGGAACTTTAAAAGCTCTGCGCAACAATAACACACTCTATATGCCTATAACCTTTGGATGTATTGGATTCTGCTTTTTATCACAATTGTGCCAGTAATAACCTTACCGGAGTATAGGAAGCTCCATATTGTACATATCACCAGTGCTCGTCTTGTTAATAATTGTTCTATGGATTGTAAACATATCATCTGTAATGCTAGAAGGTTTTTTGCTTTGAGTTTCAATTGATTCTCGTTCGTTTTTCCTTCATAGGCTATGGTTCCCCGAACTATGGCGCTGGACGAATAAAGGGCTCTTGTTCCACCTTTATGTCCAATCTAGTGTTTTATTTATCAATTTTACCTCATTATTTCCCATCCTATATTTCACTAATCTGAGTTATTACGAATCTGAATTACTACGACATAACATAGAGTTCTACCAATCTAGACGATCATATCACAAGCCAAAAATATGAGTATATAAAACCCCCTTTAACGTAATTCTACCCTCAGCTCTTCAGAGCAGGGTTGCCCCTTTTCTCTTTTTCATAATGTTCCTAGGATTTACAAACTTGGAATGTTACATGGTTAATAAAAGCAACGCTGTGAGCCATTTCGGCAAAACTGTATCTATTTCTTCATAGATTTCTTCGAAAAAAAGACGTTAACTATATTCTTTTTCAGTATTCAACCTTCTCACAAAAGTCTCCCACATTGAAATAAAATAAGACGTTGCCACATATCACTTCACGGTTTGTAAAAATACGGCTGTGATTATGGATATTTGGATGGCGACCATAGAGAGTATGACATTCATAATTTTCGTCGAATGGATCTGATCTGAAATGAATGGCGAATAGTGGTGCTTCTTCGCCAAAAGTGGGGGAGGGATCAATGCACTGTTAGTGCATCTGAAAGACTGGAACCTGGACATACCGTTCCATTTTCCGGAGAGGAAGCAGCTTCTCCCTTATCGCAATTAAATCAGCAAGTCATCGTCGAAGCCCATTAAGCTGAGCTCACCTCGAATGTTTATTTGAAGAACTCAATTTGCCTTAGCGTCCGCTACTCACTTCCACCGGTCTAAAACTTGTTATTGATCTATCAATTACTTATAAATTAACTCGACTTCCACTGTTATACCCGGAGAATGAATAAACTTGGCGTATCATATAAATCGATTCATTACCCGCAGACTAATAGCGGCCATTTAATAATTCATTGAGAGTAAAGCTACGGCTTGAAAAAATACTACGGATCATGGAAATAGAATGACTCTCATAATCTTTGACGTTACGGATCTATCTCTATGGTTCGGTCTCAGGAATATCACGGTCGCTAACTTCACTGCCCTAAACATTATTTTATTTGTCGATATATAGATGCATCTATGTCGATATCCATTAATTATTCGTAATTTATTCTTGGTTATTGATCAACGCATTCTCTGCACGCATGTAATTCATTAATTCCGAATCAAACATTCTTTCAGTGTGACATCTTCAATGCCACTTTGACGTTAGGGGCAATTCGGCCATAGAATAACATATTTCGGCCTTATCGGCTTCTCTGCGACCCAGATCGGTCCCTACGCTATTGGTTTATGATCGGCCACGGTAGCCACACTTGATTTCACACACTTCATCTTGATTTACCGTAAATTCACGGCTCGATGACTTCGAATATGCCTTTCTTCCACCGGTCGCGTCTAGAGCCACAATCTCCCCAGTTCTGGGATAGTAGAAAACAATCACTGGCCGCCGCCGTTGCGAAGGCGCGTTTTTGCGAAGCTGCAACGAGTATCGATCGAATTGATTGGTCGGTGATAAAAATCAACCGGCAATTTGCTCGTTAACGATCGGGGAGGATCAATAGGTCAGATCGAGATAAACGGATAGGTACTTCCACTTACACAAACCATTAAATTTAAATACACAGCGAGATCAAATATCAAACACTTTCGAGAGAATTATTTCGATGTTGACGTTTCTATTTTTATCTGTGGTGTCCATAGAATCATTGAAATATTGGATGATTCGATCACAGAACATTCACGGCCGTCGCATTATCAAATCACTATGTGGCAACGCCGTATTTTCCACGCGTTGTGAAGACTTTTGTAAATACCCTAGCATCGAAGTTCTTCAGCATTATTTTCATTGAATTTGTAATGGTAACGCCTGAATCTTTGAGCGATTCATATGAAAATCTATCTCGAAGTAAATTGAACAACAGTTAAGTAGCCTCCCTTAACCAGTGTTGCCTTGTTCATGGCTTGTTTGAAGGAGGGTGTATATCAGCGACCATAGAGTTGCTCTTATAAGGATAATTCGGAGTGGGAGTGGAATCCGACCCTGTGCGATATCAACCACTCGAGTAGCAGCCTCAGCGGTACCATAAACTATCTAGCACGTCTAAATTAATTGAATTATGTAAACTAATGTTAGTTTTATTGCCGCATTTGTTACCAGAGAAAACTTATTCACTCATTAGAGCGATTCCAGCCGATCCTAATTGAGTCTTCAGCTTTCTGCGGTTGGCAGCGCTGTGAGAAATGACATTTGAAACGGACGATTAGGGTTTTCTCTTTTTGCCTATTTTCGATGGCCACTCGTTTCGTTTTCGATGCGTCGCGGGTAATCTGTTTGACGTTTAAACAAATCGAACATTTACCATTATTTCGTCGTTAACGATAATATTCTCGTGGTGAATGGGCTGGCTGTCGTTCGATTCACAGAAACGATTATAAATGAGGCGGACGACAGTTGCGTTGGAAAGTGTCTAATCCGATGATTTATGGAACGCGCCCGCAATCAGAAGCGCACAGAATTGTGCTTAACCACGGAGAGTGACAGAAATTGAAGAATTTCGTTGAGAACGTAAACGCTCTTATTTTTTGAATGAGTGGATAAATTCCTTAGGAAAAATCGTGAAGAATGGAAGTGAATGTGATATTTCTGATTACGTTGGTTGATAACTTTGAATAACGATCTGGAATACCGAAATATGGGAATAAGAAAACAGGATGAGAAGCACCTGCTCCTCGATTAACACCACTCGTGGTGACATCGGCTCGAAACAAACGTCTACAAGTAAAATTGTCGTATGAGGGTCCTTCTAATTGAGACATCAATCATAAAATAGAGAAGCCACCTGTTTGTGACCATCCTCATAATGACCCTTATGAAATTCCTCCGTTTTTTTCAGTGCTCGAAAGAACCACAGTTTTTCGTCTTGCAATAACGCCAATTTAATAGCTGGTCTGTGTTCAGCCGGCGGACTACAGGCCGTATTAATTATATTCTATGTCTATGCTCGCTTATTCTTTTTCCCGTCGGTGCTCATTCAAATTAATGGAGCTTAACGTTGGGCTGCGTTCGTTTCCGTTACCCAGCAGACTGTCCCAGTTGGACTCGCGTTTTTTCGCCCGCGAAAACCTCGTCTTCGATGGGATTCCGAGGCGTGCTTGGATCAGTAGCGGTTGGGGTTAAAGAAACGGTGAAATACCGGAGGAATTGCGAAAATTATGCATATTTACGTGGATATGGGAAAGTTGAGGATCTACCGGCCATTTGCGGTTGGTACCACTGGATTCCAGGCCGACGTGGTGAGATTCGACTCGATGAGATAATGATAGGAACACAGACACATGTACAAGTAACCATAGACAGATAATCTTATCCACAACTCTTTGGATGAGCATAGATATCATTTTCGATGTTCCGTGAACGTCTCTATGGTCATGTCAAAGATCCATAGAAGTAATTTCTTAGTTCAGTTTTTCTTGACATTGACAGGTGACAGATCGTATCGAGCGGCGAAGAAAGCCTCAGCTAATTTGAAGAAAACCGAAACCGTCTTCTCGTTGTTTCCCGCTAAGGAATGAATCGCGCCTCTAACAAAAGAAAATCGACGACGTAACGAATGAGTTCTCAGTCTCCCATTCACACGTCAAAAGGCAGGACTCTTGATCGAATTTCACATTTACGTTTAATCAAGTTTCGCTACCGTCCCGAGTTAGATCATCAATCCCACTTGACACATGCCGCCGCGGTCATAGAAAACAATGTCGGTCGCTTCTTTTTCTTTAGTCGGATGCGCACGGCACGTTATTAATCGAGTTAAAAAACGATAATTATCTTTCTTGTTCTTATTACACGTTTGGTCTGGTAGCTACCGGGGCAATTTCGAATTTCATGCTCACAATTATTAATTCGATATAGGTATGTTATTATTCTTATTATTGAGCACCGTCTTCGTATTGCGATTCGACCCGGGGGGAGGGGGGATGGCGGAGATATGTATTGTAACGGAAAGAACGTCCGTTTAGGTATCTCTGATCTCTGGGAAGACGATGTGAAAGCTTCGAGTATGTTGTGATAATGGTCACTTTATGTTACCGACATACGCAGGAATCTGTACAATGGGACATAGAATGTAATCAAATGACGATGCCAGAAAGACACACACCACAGCCAAAGAGACCTGGGATCATAGCTTCTACATCTATGGTCAGGCAAATGTCATCAATTCTATGTGCAATCAGAGAAATCACTCTCTATATCTGTGTTCATAGAGTTTTACTCACCTGCGTTTGCGTTAATCCTAAACTGGCTGCCAGTTCCGCCCTTTCAGGAAGTGCCAAGTATTGCGTCCTTTGAAACCTTCTGTTCAACTGTTGAAGCTGCAAACTGGAGTATATGGTGCGTGGTTTCCTCATTTTCTTCCCTTTTCCACCGCCAGAGGGCCTCTCTAGCGACAGACATTTGTCTGAAACAAAACAGTAAAATCAACGAATTGTCAACGTCATCGAAAATGATATTTTGACAGCAACCAGAGAAACTAATAAAACATATATTCTGTGTCGTTGTCGCATGTCTTATAAAATGTCGTATGTCAAACGTAGTGTCTAAAATGCTTGCCACATTGGCGTTCGCCGAGGATGGAGCGATGGCAGCGATTATAAATACGTCAATCAGGTAGAAGGCACCTATTGTGAGTGCCAACACATACTTTATTTATATATTAGATGTTTTATGGAAGTGTATCGATCATAGACGCAACGGGCGATTCAGTGATTGACGTTTTATCACAGAAAACGACGTTTAGTGGTGTTTACAGCCATGGATGGAGGTACACAGTTGAATCGTCAATAATTTACGGGTAATTCGATTCGGATTCTACAATTACATTGGGTTGAATTAGCTTCTTGTGTCGATGGACATCTTGGTTAACGTTACTGATGATATTGATGAGTTTAGCCGGTTTTGTTGACAAATATTCGTATATTCAAGACCGCGTCGGTAAAATTCCACGTCGACACCACTGGAGATGTCTGTCGGTCCACAGATGCGATCGGTCATCATTCAGCGGTCACAGAATTTCCGCGACGAAAGATCGAACGATAAATTATCCCGAATGTGATGGATAACCGTTAAATCTCCGGCGCCTAATTGCTACTTTGGTTTACAAATTATTCGGTCGAAGATTCAGAAACGCGCACTCATCCTGGTGTTGAAAATTCTTAATTTTTTCGGGGAGGTCCGCATACCTACACACCGCCATTGACGGGTGACGGTTCTCCGCGCCAGTAGTTCGGATGCATCAATTAGCGCACTTTGGTCTACTCCACAGACTAATAATATGAAATCTATGGTCTAAGTCGCAGTTTGTGGATAATTCGTGTTTATTTCGCATGTTTGTTTTTAGAAATGGATTGAATTCGAATTTCTATTGTTTGCGTTCGTGGAAAAACGATTAATTCTGCACCTGTTGTATCGAGAATCTTTTGTTCGTCTTGTCGTGGAAAATTACGTGAATAATTCTTCGCGCAACAAGGAAATGTCAATTTTGTTATCTTGTTACATGATCCCATTACAAACAAACAATTAAGAGTCAAAGGTACGAGAATTCTAGAATATACTGAGCATTATTGAAACTTTTCCAACTAATATCTAGATCAGGAGAAATATACTGAATGAATGACAACTACTGACGTTTCTACAATTTTAAATATGGCCGCCATGACGTTTAAGGACATAGCCTTCATTGGGAAACCCTTCAGTAGACTGTGTAAAAATTCTTGATGCTTTTTTCACGAAGTATGCGCTATTAGTTGGTATTTTCACCTTATTGAGGCTCGTTCCTCGGCGGAATCGCCTTATTGGTACATGAACATGCGATGGTATCGCTAAGGTGGCTCAGGTCAAATATCCTATGTAGGTTGTGTGCTGACCCCCATAAATCCAACGATTTATCCTCGAATTCTCTAGAACCCCCACCAGAAAGCGCACAGCCGTTCCATGGGCCATTACTTTTAACGAAATTTGAATATGGGACATAGAGGTGGGCGTGGTTTGTTTACGTTATTCGTGACACGACCACAGAAGACCGTATATCATGTTTCCCAACAAAATAAAATAAAAAAGCAGCAATTGTACGGATCGTCAAATTTAATTAGTGTAACTTATAGCTCAATTTTCCAATTAGGTAATTACCGGGGAAATTGATTAATTGGAACCTAATCTATTGATGAGACATCATTTTACTTCTTGTTGGAATGCTGGTTTTATCACGAAAAAAGTAAGTTCTTCTGAACACAGATGCCAAAGAGTGTGGTTAAAGAAACTATAAGCATTTATACTCCATTCACTTTTATTTAATCACATAGGAGGTCATGGTTTCGTTTTCAGGAGTTGGTGCTCCTGATGAAAAGCACAGAACATATGATGAAAAGTCAGTGCGCGCACAGAAAATATCGGTAATGACAAAACGACGTTGCCAGTTTCTTCGTTAACATCAAAGTAAATGTATCAAAGATATTCCACATTTTGTTAGGTTTTCGAATTGTTCGCAGATTGTTGGTATTTAATCGATATTTGCAGGTGAGTTTTTCTTCGAATATCCAAGATTAACGTATGTTTATTGTTTTTAGCACCAGTTTGGAGCGTGAGGACGATTTTCAAGACCAGGACGAATGTTTACATTTCGAGGTTGAAGGGGTACACGGGAATTTCGTTGAAAAAGCTGTTATTTGGGCAGATATCGCAGTAGATGGATCGGATGGAGCCTCGAGAGGTCGATTAGGATAATATTTTTCAGGTTTTCCAAAAAATTTGGCGATATCTGAGCAGATTTGAAAAAGTTAGGTACCTCTCTAATGAGGTGGAACTTAGACCTAATTCTCCTAGATAAGAAACGCCTTTCAAAGGTCGAGATGGTGAAAAATGTATTCTTTAGATGTTGTTTGAACAAACGCAGCCGAGTTTTATACCCCAACATCGATTATGAGAAAGTTATCAACAAAATAAAGTTAAAATTATTCTTGATTCTTGTAATTACCCATCAATAATTCATCTTATATCTTTGGGTTGATTTTTTTTAATGAATTCTTGATTAGAATCAACAATTGATGTCGTCAAGTCTTGAACTTTCAGGTCAAGAGGGTAATAAACATTAAATCTTCACAAGCATACATATGAAAATTATGTGAAAGCAATGCAATTTTCTTCCATGGCGAAAAATATTATATTTCAACAGTGATCTCTTGTACTTTTCATGCAAATAACTAGAAAAGGAATCCTTTCTATCAATTCATATAAACGTTAATTATTTTCGTCCATCACATCTTTTCCAATTCATTCATTTTCCGAATAAATTCACATTCTGAGAAATACGCTAAGAATGTAGAAAGGGCAACATAGTGTTGACTTGGAACATAAAAATATTCTGAAAAACGTCATAACTTCGATACAGAGTGGAATGTGTCAAATTTCCAAGGCCAGAGTTGTGATTTTATAATTGTGAATGGAGTACCTACCTATATACTCCATTCACTTTCATAAAGTATCGCGGTTTGCTATGGAATTCTGACTCATTTCACCGCGTATATTTTGAAAATGTTAGGTTATGGTCATTCCACCGTCAGATACGCCCGCAACGTTGTCGTTTCTGCATAGAAATCGTAGTAATTACGTATTCATCAAACTGTTCATTTGCTTTGGGAAAATAATGAATTTGAGGAAATATTATGTGAATTCAATCATGTCAAAGACCTGGCGAATGCTTGAGAAACTTTTTCTCTGTTGATACTGGAAATGTTTCACGTATAGGTATAGAAAATCGTTGGAAGATTCAGTTATGCTATTTTCTTTTAAGAAAATCAAGAATCGTGTGTTGAAGTTTTACTGAAAAATAATGGACAGAATAGTCCGTTACTTTGTAATAGTTGATACGAAAAAAAAATGAAAGGACTCGAATAACCCTACAGAAAATCTTATAAACGAACAGTTGAATTCCCCACTTTTCAAAATTCTGAAGAAATAAGCCTACAGAAGACTTTTATATATACCTTTTTGCACAACTTGAAATGCTGTGCCACAGTTAAACCTCAAAAGAAATAACTTCATTTACAAAGTTGAAAAAGAGTAAATAATAAACAATTGCATTGGCAACATCTCTTAGGATTATTTTACTTTCACGATAGCCAATCTACGTCAGTTTTAAGTAAAATTTCTAATTTAATTGTTTGTGGTATCACATGCATGGAACGAATTCAAGTATTTTTGCGAGGCTCGAATAAATCAATAAAACACATATTTTTCTAATTGTGACAATTCATCTAGGTTATAAAACAGATGGGATTACATTTAGAACTCTAATATTGTTGAAACTTAATTCTAATTCCTAAAAATTAAAATATAAGGAAAAAAAAGCAATGAATTTTATCAATTTCGAATTTGTTATCAAAGAAATAAATACAATTTTCTATTAATTCAAGAATCATATTTTTCAAGCGATGATATATCTATAGAATGAATCATTGTATGTTAGACCTATTTTTCTATATATTATCGTTTTGCCATTATCGTAATTACTAAATTATAGCTTTTATTTGAGGAATTCGTTCTTTTATAAACCATGAATATAATGCTTTCTTAGATAATTTTTTGTTTGTTTATTTAGTATTGAAGTTCCTAGGTAGAGAAAACGGAATAAATCATTTCTACTTTTTGTACATTTCAACATTTGCAAGTCGCAATAAGATGAGTGAAATATAGCTCCATTTTTTTCAACATTTCGAAATTAAATTGTCATCGGACATATATGATTAAATTCTACAGAAACTTGTTTTATTGGTCAAACATCCAGTTGTTTATATTCTTATTACATTCAACATTGAAAATAGTAAAAAAAACTATTTCTTCCCAATTAAGTTTTCGACGACGACCGTAATTTTTTTACGATGGCTTCCATTTTATTTACACGAGTCACCTTTGTAGGAATTAATTAGTACAAACTGCATTTTCTCGGTCACGTGGTACTAAAAGTGGGAAATGCGGATACCTTTTTGAAAATTCGTGGAATTGAGCCAGGAAAATGCTTTTAAGTTTGTTAGATATGGTTCTTGATGTTTTTCGAATACTTATTTTATTTTCGCGAGGTTATGCACGTGGCTCGTTTGTAAAACTATGGCATTTCTTTAGGATGTTTCACTTTTTTATTTCTTATATTCCCAGTGGATAAAACAAGACGTAATGTTGTAGTTAGTCAAGTAGCTTAGACTCCAAATTAATTCTGTACCAATACAGACACATTTTTTTTAATTTCAAGTAAAACGCGTCCGATCTCCTTGTCAAAACACTCAAACCTAACCTATACAGACTTCATATCTTGAAAATACCTCATTCTCGAGAAGATACAACAAGAAAAGCCCGTAGCAGCATTTTACACACACACACAACCTCAGACAAAAGATACGCCTATTTCTCTGCAGGTTCCTCGATTCTTGTACCTGAATAAAGATGCCCACTTAGGCCCATGTTACACGGTGTGAACGATCTCAAGAAGACACTCAACAAATCGCTTTTGTGGAGTCCCAAAAGCGAAATCAAAATATTCTCTTAATGGACCAACAATTTTTTTTTAATGAAGCTTAATCAGTTCTGAAGACTGTGCATTACTCGCTTTTCCATTTTTCTTATATATTTTCTTATATATAAGTATATTAGGAAAAAACCTGGTTGGAAATATGGCCAATAAAGTTCCTACTTTATAATTTATTCAAAAATTCAGGGGGCAATGAGCAGAAAAACTGATTAATACACATTCTGCAAAATATCATTCCGCATGTATACTGAAAATTTCATACATTTATCCCGAAAATTGACGGAGATATCATGGAAATAAAAAGCCCAATTTTTGAAGGGACCACCTCCCCTTAAGGGGCAGTATCACCTTTTGAATCGTGGTAAATCTCCATTCAAAAGTGGTCTCTTTATTTCACGAGTAAGTACCCTAATTTACGACGTAGAGACTTGATTTTTTTTTTTTAATTGAAGTTGAAGAACGTCCCGAGGGCAAATAGTTTTCTTTTTTCGATTTAATCAGTTTTTCAATTAAAAAAACCAGGTTAATCGTTAGATCTGGGGTTATTGGATATGTTTTTCGTTTTTCATGAGTACAAGCTATATTTTCGAAATAATCATCATGAAAATTTTTGTAGATTATAGAAGATTAAATTGCCGAGGGCAAATAGTTTCGATTTTTTCGTTTTAATTAGTTTTTCAATCAAAAAAAACGGATTGAACTTCAGCGTTTTGGAAACTACACTTAATGATTTTTTCCGACGGATATTCATCATTTTTTGGAAAAAATCGCAACTATTTGCCCTCGGCAATTTAATCTTCTATAAACTACAAAAATTTTCATGATGATTATTTCAAAAATATAGCTTGTACTCATGAAAAACGAAAAACATATTCAATAACCCCAGATCTAACGATTACCCTGTTTTTTTTAATTGAAAAACTAATTAAATCGAAAAAAAGAAAACTATTTGCCCTCGGGACGTTCTTCAACTTCAATTTAAAAAAAAATCAAGTCTTTACGTCTTAAATTAGGGTACTTACTCGTGAAATAAAGAGACCACTTTTTGAATGGAGATTTACCACGATTCAAAAGGTATTTGAGGTTGAATATTATCGACAGGTTATATCTACAAATAGTTCTCGCAACCTAAGTCACTCAAATTGATCACAAATGTCTGTATTGTCTAATTTTGGGCCAAAATATAGCGGCATGCAGACAATTAATTAATTATTATTTACAGCCATAGCTTTCGAAGATGATAATTTTCCAAATTTCAATCACCCAATATTTCAAAAACTGCATGTATACCATGCCGACAATTCACAGACAATTCCCTATTCCTATCGAAATTTCAGTGGTTCCCGTCGTCTGAAAGGGGCCTTAGGCATCGCCAAAGTAAATCTAATCAGTGTTTTCAAATTAAACAGGCCCGAAAGATGCTCTCTGCGGCCTCGGTCTGTAATCGTTTTGGCCAGAAATTAATGTTTTACAGTTATCTAGTTCCGATCTGAGAGTCTCGTGAGTAAAAGACTAATACGCTTTAATATTAATCGCCTCTATTCAGATTCTACGGATTTATGCTTTCGTCTTTTGTCCTATACGAATTCTCGGTAAGATTGAAGTCTTTTCCGACGGAAGATGTATCAGGAGATCGAAACTTTGGGGGTCAAAATCAAATATCGATAAATTACACTCAAAATGTTAATTCCCAATAATCTATTCCTAAACTACCAATGAAAAACTCAAAGAAAAACTAAAATAATTATTAAAACACTCATACAACCTCCAATTCATGAAATTAAATCAAAAATACAAATTAAACAATACAATCTGAGTGAAAAACTCAAAACGACTAAAATCAATACAAAGTATCTAAAGGAATTCCAACAATAAAGCTTCGTAGTCTTATTATTCGGTCTACCCATGTAGGTGACTGTCAGAATAGGAAAGATCCGCAAAGTACTCGAAATAATCTTCTTTCCGGCGAAGAATAGAAAAGAAAACATCTTCAGGTATTCGCAACAATAGGTACTTGAATATTATGAAGCTCAATAGAACTTACAGTGTAAGGTAGAACGAAATTCAATAGATGTTTTGCTACCTATTTATGCCAAAATGACAATAGGGAAAAGTTAAAATTCAGGAGCTTTCAGCGAATAGAAATACTTTAATATCCTCTGTTAAATGTCTATAAAACTGATGTTGGTTTAATATTTTATTGGCGAATAAAAGAATAATTACGATATTTTATTGTTTTTTGGTATCTGTAAGGTTTATGGTTTCTACTTTGTATCAATTATGTATGCTGTACGATTCTTGATTACTTTGCTAATTATTTACAGGACAAAGTAAGTACAGTACTCAAGGAAAAGTTACTTTTATTTTTTGAACGCTTTGATCTTATATTTTAATCTGATGAATGTCTTTGTATTGAACTGTTCTGTTAATTTGAATTAGTTATCTTATTTTTAGATAGATCCTTTACTTATTATGTCGAATTTAAATACTATTTCCTGTTATGAAATTTATGGTTTTCCCAAATTCAAAGCAATAGTAGAAACGGAATTTTTAGAAAAATGAATTTTAAGGATAGTTATTCCGAATGAATTTTTAATACACCCAAGTATGCTAGTAAATGGTAATAGGTATGATAAAGAAATACCGACATCTTTTCATGGGAGATAAAAATATATGGTATGCAAAAAATTTACAAATTCTGAGTTTACAGTTAGTTTTATGATAATGATTTTCAGAAAAGAGATGTTGAATTTAGGTATATTATATTATACACATTATATTTAACAGTGTTCATAATTGTGTTTTGATATAGGTGCTTTCATCATATTTTTATGGAATCCTTATATAATGTGCTTACAAGACGATTTATTGGCATCTATCGAAATTTGATCTTTTTCCTCATTCAATCTCTGTTGAAAATGACTAAGAAGTATAATTTGAACAAATTAATATATTAATTTAGAAATACTATAATAAAGATGGAAAAACTGAGTAGTTTACCACAAAAAATTCTATTTTCTAATTGAAAATTAGATTCAACTTCATACTAATTTGTATGGGGGCAGTATCACCTTTTGAATCGTGGTAAATCTCCATTCAAAAGTGGTTTCATTATTTCACGAGTAAGTACCCTAATTTACGACGTAGAGACTTGATTTTTTTTTTAAATTGAAGTTGAAGAACGTCCCGACGGCAAATAGTTGTCTTTTTTTTTATTTAATTAGGTTTTCAATTAAAAAAAACAGGGTAATCGTTAGATCTGGGGTTATTGAATATGTTTTTCGTTTTTCATTAGTACAAGCTGAATTTTTGAAATAATAATCATGAAAATTTTTGTAGTTTATAGAAGATTAAATTGAGGAGGGCAAATAGTTGCGATTTTTTCCAAAAAATGATGAACAACCGTCGGAAAAAATCATTAAGTGTAGTTTTCAAAACGCTGAAGTTCAACCTGTTTTTTTTAATTGAAAAACTGATTAAATCGAAAAAATCGCAACTATTTGCCCTCGGCAATTAAATCTTCTATAACTACAAAAATTTTCATGATTATTATTTCAAAAATATAGCTGGTACTCATGAAAAACGAAAAACATATTCAATAACCCCAGATCTAACGATTACCCTGGTTGTTTTAATTGAAAAACTAATTAAATCGAAAAAAAGAAAACTATTTGCCCTCGGGACGTTCTTCAACTTCAATTTAAAAACAAAATTAAGTCTCTACATCGTAAATTAGGGTACTTACTCGTGAAATAAAGAGACCACTTTTGTATGGAGATTTACCACGATTCAAAAGGTGATACTGCCCCTTAAAGCACGAAATTAAAAAATTACATACCCACATTCCAATAAAATTATATCGCTCTTCATCTCAAGACAATCGCGCAAAAATGAAACGAAATCAAAGAGAGATCTACAAGAAATTTAACTGAAACATTGAAAACAATTTTCAACAACGAGTATTCTTTTTATGAAAGGAACACTCTTCTTGACTAGTACTTTATATTATTTCCTAGATTATCATTTCTTTTTCTATTTCTACAATAATCCCCAGAAAGAAA
Organism: Adalia decempunctata; assembly: GCA_951802165.1. NCBI lineage: Eukaryota > Metazoa > Arthropoda > Insecta > Coleoptera > Coccinellidae > Adalia > Adalia decempunctata. Next base: position 2,624,524 of record OX637705.1, read on the forward strand.
GACGACCCAGTATTTTTATTCTATCGTTTTTGTATATTTCTTATATTTTATTCGTTATCTTTTCCTTATTTCATATTTTTTTAAAGGTCGTGTTTCGTTTTGAATGCTTTCTCTATAGAAGCTGGGCTTGTATGTTCTTTTATGTCGTCATTTACTTGACCGTTGTTAGTGTTCTTTGCGTTCTTTGTTGTTTCAGTTCTTTCTGTATCAGTGTTTCCGTTTATTCATTTCTTTTTCACCTTATTCTTGAATTTAGAGTGTTTAGTTCGAGTTTTCTCCAATACGAGAGGTGGCAACTCTTCTTTTGGTACTTACCATCATCCTTTGGCGACGGCGGACAGTTGGCGGCGTAAGATCCTAAGTGGTATCCCGTATAAGAGTTCTGGTGCATCGGCGGAAACGGGTAAGCACTGAGGGCGCTCCTGGGACTCGGGAAGCCCCCGTCGTGTCCTCCCCCAGGTCCTCCGTGAGCGTTCCCCGCCGGAGAATTGAAATGGTGCTGATAGCTCGTCCTCAGAGGACCGTACCCGTGCTGCTGGAGCTCGATGAAGGCGCTCTTCGACACGGGCGTCGAATTGTTGGACTCGTGAGGCGTCGGCGGCCCCAGATGCCCCTCGCTCGACATGGTTGGCGTCCCTGGCGGGTCTTCCTGAGGGCCCCCGAATGGGGAACCCAGATCGGTGAAGTTGAGCGTGGTGAACTGCTTGGAGTCCACTTTGGAGAGGTCGGTTGGAGTTCCGACGCAACACGCTGGCGAAAAGACCGGAGGATACACTGTCAGGCTGATGGAGGTACCGCACTTAGTCCTTCAGTCACTTCACTCCTTGGAGTCATGCATGGATTCACGTTTATTCAGAGTACACAAGCACTGTCACTGGTCGCGAGATGGTAGCCACTTCCGAAAAATAGTCAAACGGCGTCAAATCCGGACTGTAAGGTACCGAGGAGTTAATGACATTGATTAGGGTGATCGCAGTCGGGCGCTCAGACTAATACGTGTAATTCGCGTTGTAATTGGGGCCAGGATTCGAAATTATCGGTTTTTTACGTGGTCGTAGCGCTTAAATTGCCCGATACAAGACGGAGCATCTACTTCCTACGAGCGTAGGTACTATAATGAAGAATAATCATTTAATAGCTGGCTTGGGGAGCGTAGTTGCACCTTAACACCGCGAGATTGAGCTATCGTTCGGCGACGTTGCCGCGTTTCCCCTCCCTCACGGCTCCCCATTCGCCGAGCTCCTCGTCTAGGCCGGGCCTAAACGGGTTTGACGGGCCGTTAAGGCCACTCCCCGGCAGACTGGCGGGCGCTACCGCGATTTTTTCCGGGCGGCACAGTAGATGGAACCATGAGCGACGTGTGTGCTCAAATATGTCACCTTTTATGCCAAACTATGTTGTGCTTTTGGCGGTTCTGTGATATGGGTCGGTGCGGTTTGTCACGCCGAGTTTCAGGTGTCGCGGATGCTTTACATGGCGCTTTTTCTGTGCGTCCAACATTGGTCCTACGAGCCGGTTTTGGTTGATATGTCTTGCGCTAGTGAAGGGTTTCGATGCGGTGTTTGAATGTTGGATTGCTTATGAATTGGAGGACGATTTTATTTACTCTACATGGATTATGATGAGAAAGTATATAAGTTTGTCTTCCTATTGTTGTTATGATCTTCCATGTTATCGAGACGACACTCATAGAAATAAGTGAAGAATAGGTACTTTTTTATCGAATGCCAGCCAAAGTTTATGTGAGGATTCAAGATGTTATTTCGTTGAGGTTGGAATATTATTCTTTCTTCAACATTACTGGGGTTTTTATCATTCTCAACCTGAACAGATCTAAATAATCTCTACTAGTATACAGGGTCTTTCACGAGGAACCTCACCCATATTTATACGGGAACTACTGAAAGTATTTTCATGAAATTCAGCACTTATAAGTATTTCACGATGCTGATGAAATCTAAAATATTTTCAAGGCATGAGCACCTCCGGTTTTTCCGGAAATGACGTCAACTTCCGTTTTTCAAATTAGAACACCATTTTTTTATTGCAGAAATAGATTCCTTAGAAAATTTCAAGTTATTTTGATGTAACATTTTTCAGTTTTGGTTGGAAAATTCTCTCTGAGCGGGAAAATTCGAAAAAAAAATCGAAAATAGAGCTCCGCTGAAACAAGAATAACTTCGAGGTTTTAGGATGGAAAATTTTCATTTTTGGGATTTTTCAAGACGTAAGATTGATGTATCCACTTTAAAAATCGAAATCGCGATTCATGATACAGGGGGTGAAAAAATCGCTTTCAAAGTTAGGGATGACAAAATCGTGAAAAATAATTTTGTTCAAATTAGAATCCCATTTTTTTATGGCAGATATTGAATCTACGTTAAAAAATAATGTGAGTGTATGCATCACACCCTTGCCCTAAAGTGGATATTTTCTGAGTTATTCACAAAAAACTGTTTTTCGTCTTGAATTTTCAGCTATTTCTTTTCCCTTCACGCCAAAAAGATGAAATTTTCAGGAACTGTTACTTAAACCATGTTTTAGATTTTACTACCCTAATATGCAAGAGAAAAAAGTTACAGGTTGTTCCTAAATAGATGGCGAATTTGGATTCGAATTTGTATCGGAAACCTCTTTATTTCAACTAAACGGCCATCGGTTTTCTCTCCAATGATAAATAAATAATTCCTTATGAACCATATGCAAAAACTTACCATGTTTTACATTCTTTTTTTTTAATGATAGATATCATTAATTACATCTGCCAAAGATATCTTCTGATTGAAAGTGAATCTACAGATAATTTCGTTCAGAAAAACAACTTTAAATAAGGAATTGGCAGAGAATGGCCAAATTCGAATATATGGCGGGAAAAAGTTCCTACTTTAACCACATTATCACTAATTTCATAGTTCAGTGATTTTCGGATAGAGAGCGCCAGTGTACATTTCATTCATTAGGATTGAGATATTCATGGAAACTTATAGTGATAATGGAAGTTCTATGAAGATATTCCAGAAAATGCACGGTGGCGCCTCTATCGGATTAGTTTTCCTACTCGCTCTGAACGGCGACCTCAAAAAATGCCCACGACAAGTAGAGGAAACGCTTCACTGAAATGCATTCATTCAAAATAACGTCTCCAAAGATATTGACACAAAAGTGTATTTTTATGGATCTTCGACACCCTGTATCTTTCAAACGAATTTTGAAAAATTTCAAGGGAAAAAAATATTTAGTTCGACGAGAGCAACTTACAAGTCAAAGACCTACCCTGTATACAGGGTGAGTCTTCTATTTGTACATTTTTCAAACTGTAGATTCTTAAATTGAGGTCAAAATACTATTTTTCGTTTTCAACCAATTCTGTTGAGGAGAATTATTCAAAAGCGATTCACAAGCCAATAGTTATATATATATATATAGTTATAGTGAAAAGGGGTTACAGTCCACTGCGACCTTAAGGTCTATTGTGCCCCCTGACAGAGCTGTCATCATCGCGCCTCCTACAGCTCGCCCTCCAGTTCCAGAGATTTGATGAAATCCAGTATCTGGGACAGCTTCAAGGAGGATAACTCCCCACTTCTACAAGTTTCTTGTCCAAAGCTATCTTTCCTTTGGCTTGCAATGGCAAAGCATTCCGTAACCAGGTGAATAGGAGTTTCTTCCTCCTCCCCACAGAATCTACACTCATCAGTGTCCGATAAACCCATTCTCAACAGATGCTTCTTTGGGCGACAATGTCCTGTGAGAAAGCCAGTGAGTAGGTGAAGTTGGTTTTTACTGAGATCCAGATATTTTTTGGATCTAGCAGTTTCAAAGTTCCGGAGGAAATTTTTGGAGTGATCCATTCCTGGGAGATTCCGCCAGAGTTTTTCTCTTTCAGTTTTCTCCTTCAGCATAAATTCCTTCTTATAGGTGCATTTTCCTATACCACAGAAGGGTTCTGGGCCAGTGAGTGGCGTCTGTGCGCCCTTTCTGGCCAATTCACAAGCCAATAGTTTCCTCATAATATTTTCTCGATGTTCAATTTTCGAGCTCAGTTCAAGGGCATTGGGAAGATGGCCAATCGAAAGTCCTTGGCGTAATGGGACGCCCTGTATATATCCTTAAATGTGTGCCTATACATCATATGAAAGGATATTTAGTCTAGAATGAATTTCTGACCCTTTTTCGATATAAAAATTTGTCTGGATCTAGCGTGCGTCGTCAACCTTGGATGTCGTGTCCGGAGGTTAGTTCGCGTGACTCAGGGCATCGCCGTAGACGAAGCTGGGGCCCTGCACCACGCCCGCGACGCCAGAACGCTCCTTGGTTCCGAGATACACCTCGGGGTCCTCAACATACCGCTGCTGCTAGTGGTATTTCCGAGAATCAAACATCTGCACTTACTCTTACTCAGAAACGTGAACAAGCACTCGAGAATTTTTCATCTAACGTAATTCGTGATTTGTAACTGTTTTAGTCGATTCGGCGACCTTGAAAACCTATAAGGTCATAAGTAACACCTGCACACATGGTCAAGAGTCTTGCCCCCTCCCAGGTTTCTCAAAGAAAAATGGTATCAAAGTATCGCCCATTGTAAGCTTCCACTTTTTCCCATTTTTCTGTTAGAGCTCGAATACACTTGGTAAAAGTGTTCATCTTTTGAGGCTTTCCGCGAATGAAGCCATTTTTTATATCTTCATATGAGTGGAACTGCTCAAGAGCCATAGAAAGAATAAAATTAACACTTTCGAAAACTGCAATTATTTGGCACAAAATCAGACATACAGGGTGAGTCTTTGACTTGTACATATATTTTAACTGTAGATTCTTGATGCTAAAGGAAACGTTTTTTTCATTTTCCATTTTTCCGAATTCGGCTCTGTTAAAAAGATATAGCTATTTGAAAAAAATTGTGCTGAATACGTGCCTGATATTATTCTTTACAAACACCTCAAAGTTCATATTTTTCGATTGAAATTGATGTGATTATTAGATATTCTGGGTGATACATTCAAAAAATACTCAAGCACTAACCTTATTTCAATAAGAATGTTACAAACACGATATTTCCTAACAAAACACTTAGTTCTGTCCGATCATTTCGGCAATTGAAAAGCTATATTTCTCACACCAAAATAAGTTCCTTCTTCGATTGTCCTGAAGATTAGTTTATAGACACTAATAATTTGTTCATATTTCCTCGATATTCTAAATCGATCTCATAAAAATTGGTTTCTCACTAACCTATCCTAACTCCATTAACCGAAGTCATATGGTTCGGTGTCAATGACCTAACCATACCCATCCTCTGTGATATTCAATTCACCCACAGAACTCTTGAGAAGACGATGCCAGATTGCCGATTTTCTCTTCAAACAATGCGAACTCAAGAAAACAGTACGTCCCCTATCGTAAGCGGATGAACTATCACAATCGCTAAAGGCGTCTAGCCGTTGCTCTTTGAAAATGCCAAACGATTAGTTCTGATTCTTGCCAATATAGCGCTACGTTCTTAATTTCAGTCGTCACGGCCTACTTTTCCTTTCAGAAGGCCGTGGATGTAGCCGCCACGCAAGACAAAGACAAACCGTTGTTCTGTGCTCCAACCAGTCCAACCTAAAACGTTAGTCAGTGATTCGATACACGGCATAAACGAAGTTCACGCTTTATATTTATTTACAGAGAATGAAGCGAACAGGTGATGATTATGTAAATGACTTTCAGTGAATTGATGTAATAGTAGTGTCGTTCTGGTGTCGAGTTATATTGTGTCGATGGATATTTTGCTGAAGGACCGGTAACAATGAATTTTAAATAGAAACTGCCTATAAAATGTATAATTTCATGCTTCATAGAATTCAATTGTATGTCCCACGAATGTGGAATTTTATTATTACATATCTCTACATCAAACGTTTTTTCATCATAGAGATTTTAGTCTTGACAAAGTTGATAAACATTCTGACAACGTTGGTAACTTGTTGAGAGACCAGAGAAGGAATAATATTCGATGAGATTCAACTCAGGACAGCATTCAGATTATTCTTGAAATTCATGAATTTTTCCTCTAATTCAATCTTATACAATTAGGAATAACTTGAGAACGACGCGTTTTATTGAAAAAATATAAGAATACTTTTATTTTCGAAATAATTAATTCTTTCGAATACGTGAATCGTTCATCTTTTTCAAGTGGTTTTATAGTATTTTTGTGTGAATTTATAAGTCGACTATACTGTAACATTTTTACCACGAGAAATATGAAATAAGTTTCAATTGAGGAATATGCACCATGAATAGAGTAAACAATCAACCAAAATTCAGTTCATTCGAAATATCGGTTCCGAAAAAAGTGTTTCTTTTGATTGGAGGAATCTACAGTTAAAATATATGTACAAGTCAAAGACTCACCCTGTATTTTCACGCAACCAGAAGTGTATTTTTGTTTATATATCATTTTCCCCGAAATGCTACAAGAATTTAGAATAAAATTACTCAGCTCAATTTTTTTCAATTTCTACAATTGGAAATTTTTGGCAGCCAATCTATAAAATATTCATTATTTCGAGATTCCAGCTATTGAAGTCGACAATTTTCAAGTTTTGTCTGAGTAAAGCATGGGCGTAGCCAGCGTGGGGCAGAGGGGGGCAGCTGCCCCCCCTGGAAGAAAATAGAATTAAATCTGCCTTTTCTTTTTATCCCGAAATTTCACATTTTGAACGACCTTGGACCATGACTGTGGTTTGCCCCCCCCCCTGTTATAAATCCTGGCTACGCCCGTGGAGTAAAGGCCTAAGCTTTGTGCCTCAATTAAAGAGTAGGTGTTTGGGAATAGGGCGCCAGTATTTGTTATCTCTAAAATGCCAATTTTTTCAATCGGGTACCAAGATTTTCTCAATTAACTTGGAGAATTTCCGGCCTCATGGATTTTCGCATTATCTTCACTGGAGCCTTCGCAAAAGTCGAGGTTGCAGTAGATGAATTCTTCTGGTGAGTAATACAGAATAAGAAACAGCTCAAAACAGACCGGTTAAATAAATAATTCAACATCAATCAACCCAACTAATGGTAACATCCCGTGTACCTTGTGGCGCAGAACAAACCAAATTGAATATCCCTGTAGATGCGTCCTTGATAGCGACGCTCTGCATATTCATGACCGACGTCGACAGAACAACGAATTGCCGAAAGAACCGGAGAAATACAAAGTTTCTGGGAACGACTGTCTGATGCGGAGGCGAACAAGAGAGAGAGAGAAAGAGTCGGATCTTAATTAATAAATTAGTTCTTTGACGGCGCCAGTCGGCGTTGGTTAAAGGCAAAAAAATAATACATTTTTAACAGGATCTTTAAAGGCGTCAACGCCTTTCTGGCCGGAGAACGGAGGTTCGGCAAAACAGATAAAAATTGATGGGCTCTAAATATTTTCGTTGTTGCTGACTCGACCTTTTTACTTCTTCGCGGTAGCGCCGGAATATTTGTTTCCATGGATGATGACCCGGTTGAGAAAGTCATAATTTGTACACACATCGTCAAAAGTCTTGTCGATTGAAAAAATGTATCTACATTTTACGGACAACAAATTCTGGCGAAAATTCTTAATTACCCACATTTTAATTGAGGTCCCAAGCCTTTACTCTGATAAAAATCGATAATTTTCGAATTGAATAGCTTGGCTCTCGAAATAATGAAGGTTTTATGGATTGGGTGGCAAAAATTTCCAATTGTTGAAACCGAAAAAATTTTAGTTATAAGAGATTTTATTCCGAATCCTTGTTGCATTTCGGGCATATTGCTAAAATAGTAATTTACGTAAGAAGTCCGGTGAATAAGGTTTTTTGGACGAATGGACAAAATTCTAGGAAGTCTGTGAGTCCAAAAAAACTATTTTCGGGCGTGTTGGGTACAATATTTTTTCGGCAACCGTTTAGAATTACCAATCAATGAGACGACACATTTTTTTATTATACATTTTGATTATTATTTGAATTGAACAGAACAGAACTGTCATCCGTTATTTCTGTGCTATTGTGATGATCATCACAATGACAACAACGACGTGAGTTTTTCCGGCCTAGTCCGGAAAGTACGTACATTCCGGACTAGGACGGGAAATGTTACTTTCTCAAAGAAAAAGCATTTGAATACAGTGATTTTCATTAGGCTTCATATATCGGATGTTTTTTTCAAGTGATGAAACTTCAAATTGAAATGAAACACATTTAAATAAAGATTGAGGCCAAGTTTTTCTTTTATTAGAAAGATAATTTTATGAAATCTTTGATTTAAAGAGACTCCTTAGATCCGCTAGTGCTTCGATCATCATTTATTATGTTGATCGCTGTCGAAGTACGAGGATGTATTGATATTTAGTTAGCCTAGACCAGTTCCATGCATAAACAAAATATTGCGATACCATATCTACGAACAATAACTTATTAGAAGTGTCAGTGTAGAGTTCGACGTCAAAAAAGTAAACCAGAGGTACGCAATAAATACAAAAAAAAAGATGTCCACCGAAATTGTAAAAATCGAAAAATTGGAATATGGAGCCATCATCAAGTACCTGTATTTAAAAGGGTTAAGAGGTAAGCAGATTTACAAAGATACGCTTATTACCCTTGGTGATCAATGTCCTTCGTATGCGACCGTGAAAAATTGGACTGCAAGCTTCAAAAGAGGTTAAGTTTATATTGAAGATGATGACCGATCGGGAAGGCCAGTTTCTGTGTCAGTCCCCGAAAATATCGATGAGGTTCATGACATGATTTTATCAGACCGTCGAATTGGGCTAAAACGGATATCTGAAGCACGGAAGATTTCATACGAACGCGTTTATCATATAGTTCACGTCAATTTGGACATGAGAAAAATTTCTGCAAAATGGATCTCCAAATGTTTGAATGTTGACCAAAAGCGTGCAAGGTAGAAGCATCGCGTTCGATCTGTGCTCGATTTGAAAACGATGTAGACTTCTTAAACCAAATTGTTATTATGGATGAGACTTGGGTACATTTCTACGATCCAGAAACAAAGCAACTATCGATGGAATGGCGACACTCTGGTTCTCCGAGACCTAAGAAGTTTCGTTGTCAAAAAATCTGCTGGAAAAGTTCTTGCTTCAGTTTTTTGGGATTGCCATGGAGTAATCATGATTGATTTTTGGATAAGGGTAGAACAATAACTGGAGATTACTATTCGACATTGCTGACCATTCTACTGGAAAAATTTAAAGAGAAAAGACGCGGAAAGCTATCCAAAGGTATTTTGTTTTCACAGGACAACGCCCCAGTACACAAATCTCATGTTGCCATGCAAAAAATTCGTGATTTAAGGTAAGAGTTACTAGAACACCCCCCTTATTCACCAGATTTGGCTCCGTCCGACTATCATCTCTTTCCTCAACTGAAAAAAGTTTAGAAGGTCGTAAATTTTCTTCCAACGAGGAGGTAATAAAAGCTGTGGGGGACTGGTTTGCAGAGCAAGAAGAAACATTTTTTTTGAAAGGTCTAGAGACGTTGCAGGTTCGCTGTAATAAGGGTATTCAATTAAGAGGAGAATGTGTTGAGTAATAAATTATTTTGGCATTAAAATTTTGTTTGGTTCTATAGTAGGCTAAGAATTTTTCAATATATTCTCACAAGAAGCTTAGGCTAATTTCTTTCCGTTCCTGCATGATCAAATCATCTGCGATATAGAGAAAACAAGACAGACACAGAAAGGAGAGCCATCATAAAATTCCCCAGTGAAACACCAATAAATCTCCAGGGGCGACCAAACCGAGAAATTCCCCTCACATCTACCCCAAAACATCACACTGTGAAGGGGTTGGAACAGGTTGTCAACCCGTCATATAAACAACCCTAACCGTCCGAAAGTGAGAAACTCGTAAAAATCAAAGACGTTATCATCCAGCAGATAAAAAACGACATTATTGGTGTTCCTCGAAAGTTATCGACGACTTAACGAGCCAAACAATCGGCGGCGTGTCGAAACAGGCCATTCTGAGGTAACCTAGTTGACACATCATTAGGACAATGGACCTCTGGCCGGGGGTCCTCTTGTTGTGTGGCACAGCGTCGTAGATGCCATGAGCGGCGATCTGTTTGGGCTCAGCGAGGGGTCTTACCTGTGCTTTATGCCGGCTTGTGCCGTGTCTGACGTCTCTAATTTACATGGTGAAGGAAGAATTTGCTCTATATATCTAAGGTTAAGTTAAGGTGAAGCGTGAAAAGCGTATATTTCATATTTCTGGGTGGACGCTTCATTTTTAGGCAGGTGTAATTGGGATTTTCCGCTGTATTTTTTGAGAAAAGACGATCAGTGTTTTAGGTTGGTGCTTTCGTTCGTAGGGCAGAGTTTTTTTGTGCCCATTTCGATACAGTCATCTAATATGCTTTTTACTGTCTGAATAATAGGCAATTCGACACTTGTTGTACGTTTTGAATAACAATGCATTCTTTTACCACTCCGGAATATGATTGGATGCCGATAAATGTTATAATAATGATGGTTTAAATGCAGACTTGTATAAATTTTTGTTGGATCACAACCCTTTTGACTTCATTGATAACTTAGAGCTTAACAATGTTTGAAATACACTGCGCAAAAAAATTAACGCACATTCTGAAAATCTCAATTTTAATGAAAGTTAGCTCTACATTGACTTTATAACTTATTTTTTATGTTCTCTCGGGAAGGTTTTGAACGAAACAATACACATTAAATGGAAGAAAAATTCAGGATTTCACCGAATCTTATGTGAAAGAAGAGAAATGAACAATTTTCAAAATACTGAAATGCTGATAAGTGATTTAATACTTGGTATTTCCACCCCTTGCGTTAATTACAGCTCGGCAACGACAGTTCATACTCAAAATGAGTGATCTTAAAATGTTCTGATCTCATCCTTCCCAGATTTCTCCGAGTTGGATTCCTAAGTCATTAAGAGTAGCTGGATGATTTTCTGAACTTCTATTGAGGTTGTCCCAAACCTGCTCAATCGGATTGAGATCTGGACTTCTTGCTGGCCATTCCATTCGAGAGACTTCAACCTCTTCAAGGTACTCCTGAACGATGCGCGCACGATGGGGTCTGGCATTATCGTCCATAAAAATGAAATATTCACCAATGTATGGGGCAAATGGCGCTACATGCTCTTCAAAAATGTTCCTTATATACTTATCAGCATTCATAGCTCCATTATCAACGACCACTAGGTCTGTGCGAGCAGTCAAAGATATTCCACCCCATACCATCGATCCTCCCCCGAAACCAGTAGTATTCAGGAAATTGCACTGAGCATATCTTTCATGTGGACGTCTGTATACAAGGGAACGTCGCGTCGATCACAATGGTAGAGGCAGAATCTAGACTCATCTGCGAAGAGAACTCTTTCCCAATCGGCCTCTTCCCAATGGATATGCTCTCTCGCAAAATCCAAACGCGCCCTTCGATGGGCTGGGGTAAGAGCTGGGCCTCTTGCCGCGACACGAGGCCTTAAATCATATTTTCTGAGGCGATTTCTCATTGTCTGAGTGCTAATTTGCACCTCATGAGTTTGCTCAAGCTGATTTTGGAGGCGAGCGGTTGCAAACCGTTGTCTCAACGAAGAAACTCTCAAGTAACGTTCTTGAATGGCAGTTGTTACCGGTAGTCTACCCTGTCCTGGTCTTCAAACATTCATACCTGTCTCCCTGAACCGCTGCAACATTCTGGACACACTTGTATGGGAAACTCCAAACCTTTCTGCAATTCTTGCTTCTTCTCGCAAAACTACCGCTTGGGCACATTCCTCTTGGGTCAAATTGCGTGTTTCGCGTTGCATAGCGATCGAGTGTAGAAAATCAAACGAAAGAAAAACTATTGATCACTAGAATTGATCGAGAACAACTGATTTTAGAATGGAGCCAATACATTCAAAATCTGATAATATCATCTTTTTTTATTCCTGCTGGGAGAAAACATCTGTATTGAAGAAAAACGTTGAAAGTGGATAACATATGCATGCATAATTCTGATAAAAATAATTATCATTGAGAACACCTTCAGTTGTAGAATAAATTTGAGATTTCCATAATGTGCGTTAATTTTTTTGCGCAGTGTATAAGGTAACAGCAGGATGATGCACCACCAAATAGAAGGAGACAAGTAGTCAGTTGGCTCAATGAACATTTACCGAATGAATGGATAGGTCAAGGAGGACCAATACAATGGCCACCTCGTTTTCCTGATCTAAATCCCTCAGAATTATATTTGTAGGGACATATGATGAAGCTTGTTTCCATTTATTATCATGATTTGAACATGAAAATATAATCTTTCAAATGCTTGTATCTTCGAAAAAAAAGCGAATCGGACCCACCACCTAGTTCAGCTATCATCTGTCAAAGTTTGACATAATGCTTGTAGAGCACCCTGTTTATAAACTAGAAAAACAAAAACTGAAGTCGATGTTTCATCGGTTCAGTGTTTGAGAGTATTTATTGTATCGGATGTTTTTTTAGAGTGAATAGAACCTTATATTGAAATGAAACACATTTAAATTGAGATTGAAGCCAATTTTTTTTTTATTTGAAAGATAATTTTATGACATTTTTTACGATGATGCCTCCAGCGTGTAAATCACATCATATAGTGCATTTTTCAGGATGCAATGAAACCTGCTGAACTTCTTGAGGATTGTTTTCACTCCATATACGACAATTTTGTTTGTTTACGTAGCCGTTCAACTAGAAATGAGCTTCACCACTAAACACAATTTTTCGATAAAAAAGTGGATCAACTTCAAGCTGTTCTAGGGCTCAATCAGCAAACAAACGACGCTTATTATGGTCAAATGGCTTTAGTTCTTGAACCCGTTGGATCTTGTATGGGTGTAGACCAAGATCTTCAAGCTAAATTTTCCATGTGGTGGATACACAGAGTCCAACTTGTTGTGAACGTCGACGAATAGACAAATCTGTATCTTAATTAACACCATTACATACAGCCGCGATATTTTCTTCTATACTCACAGTTCTTTGACTTGTTGTTGTTGCATCGAGTAGAGAAAATGTTGTCCGAAATCTATCGATAGTTCGACGAATAAGCTGCTCTGATGGACGATTAGGTAAACCATAAATTTCACGAAGTGCTCTATAAGTTTGGTGAATAGAACACAGATTTTGAAAATAAATTTCAACAATTTGTAAACGTTGTTGCGGCGTTAGTCTCTCCATGATAATTTGTCAATGCTCTCTGAACATAAATGTCAAAACAACATGGCTTCTACTTTCTGTCAAATCACTGTTATCGAAAATTCTCTCACTCTTAAAAAAAAACACCCAATATCTATAATATGTGCAGTGTCGAAAAGTGACTCTAACTTTTTTCTGCGTTTCTGTGAAAACATCGAGAAAAAACGACAAAAACACCGCAACAAGTCTCAGCAGGGAATAATTCACTTTGTTCAAAGTTCGCTAATAAGAAGCGACACGCAAATGGTGCATTATTGGCGGGTGCTTTGGAAAGGAAAACCCGAAACAGATATAGCATGGCTGGGAAATGGGATTGTGTGCCACGATGCCATTTCGGAATGCCGAAAAAAAATGTGTATATACGTATATAATGCTTGGATATCACGACGTGTACCTATGCGGACCGGTGCGAGGTCACGCAGTAGGTACCATGATTTCTGCTGAGGATACTGAATACATGGGTTATTACAGGAGTGCAGTATAAATGTTTTTGTATTGTAATTTCGCATGCGAACTGTATGAAAACTCGTTTTTGTACAACTGCCATTAAAAGTGACATTTTTAATGACAGCAAACAATGTTAAAATTAATTGTTTACGTGGAAGCGTGTTAAAAATATTTTTAATATTAAATATTAGTGTTTAAAATATTTTTAGCACTCCATTTTCTTATGATGAAATCAGATGAAAAAAATTCAGCAATTGCAAAGTTTTATTATCAATATTTAACAATCATTACTTATGACCATTAATATTAATCGTAAAACTAGAACAATTACTAACATTAATGCCCTGTTACGTTAGGGAGCTTCGCAACACATTATCAGAATCTTCAGCACCATCAGTACTTGTAGAAACCGGAAGTAAAATATTGGATGATGATGATCCAAAATCTGTTGAGGTTGGGAGAATTTTTTCAGCAATGACATTTCTATATGCAATGGAATGATCAACATAGCCCTCGGCTACCGTCGTAGACTTCCATCCACCATGTTTTTTTAAATCCGTAATATTTGCTCCTGATTCTGCTAGCAATGAAGCGGAGGATCTTCGAAAACAGTGTCCTGTATATTGCTTTGGTTCTGGCAGTTTGAGGAATTCGGCAACAATAGATGGAATTTTCCCAAATGTATTGATACCAACTGGATTGGCAGTGCATTTATTATTCATGTATTTCAGGAAAAAACGACGATGTTTGATGACAGAAGGGCGCAGTGCAAAGTACTTATGAAAATAGTCAACGTACTTCCCAATAATACTGACAGAACGACTGACTTTCGTTTTTGTGTTTGAAAGTTGTATAACCAATGATTTATTTGTTATTTCGATGTCTTCCACTGATAAATTACACAATTCTTCACGCCAACAGGCTCCAAATAATCCGAAAATAGTTGCAACCTTAACCATCAATCAAGTATTTCTCATCTGGTGCCCCATTTATAAACTTTTCAACTTGTTCACGAGTGAGAATTTTCGATTTTTTGGGACGATATCCTTCACTTTACCGTTTTCAATATGCTAATACCTTAAAATATTTACTAACATCCACACCATTTTTAATAAGGGCGATTGACTTGACTTGAAAATTCGCTCCACAAAGTTGATGAACTCCATATTTTTTATTTTTCTTCTAAGTATGCCAGGAAAACAGGTTCACTGAAGTTCCCTTCTACATTTTTCAATTTACATCACGCCAGGAAATTGTTATATGCAATATCGTACTGCTGAACAGATATTTTAGGTAGGAGTTCCAGGTTTGCTCTTCTTGCAGACTCTTCAATATCCACAGGAACAACCAAATCGTCACTTTTATTAATAATTGGACTCTCGACAAACATATTAAGCAATTAAAAACCCTAGACGAAAATTCTACAGGAACGAAATTCAAATGACAGCGTCTTTTCTCATTTGTTAGTAATAATAACGTTGGCAACGTTTGCCATTCACAACAACCTTTTGATCAAAGATTATAGAGTACAAAGATAGGAAACGCCCTCATATCTCTCGTACTAAAAACCGACTACGTTTTATGCATATATATATCGGGACTTTTTACTCACGAGATGGCGTTTTCATTACAGATTACAGTGACTGTAGTTTTTTTCATTACAGATTACTGTTACTGGAAAGAGCGCGAAATTTGAATACCACCATAAGTAATAATTTTGATTTCCACCTATCGAGCCCAGACAATAATATACAGGGTGACACAACAAAAGCAGGGCTTCTGTTCTGCTCAGGATTATATTTTTGATCTACATATTAATTCAATTGATACTAATTAAACACACCAAATAGATTAGCTTACAAATATTTTTATTTCGAAATATACATACAATTTTAAATTGGAATACATGTCAAAAATATCTTTACGCTTCCAGGATGCAGCAATAAACGTGGATAATCACGCATAATTTGTTCTGGAGAGAAATGCTCACTGCACATATAGTATAAGTTCTGCTGAGATCTAAATCCTCTCGCCCAGAAAACTCTATCCATTTCAGAGCACTGAAAATTAATGCAATGAATAACAGAGTTACCCCTTTCGAGTTTCAATACTTACATTTCCATTTTCTTCGGTAATTTAAAGAAGGATAATTTCGGATTATTCCTTTTATTATTAGTACACTGCTTTGCCATGCAGCATGCTCCGGATGGCATCTTGTCTTCAAATATTTAACAACCGAAACACAGGAACGAATACTAATAAGCACGAATCAAACTAAATTATAACGAAAACACAAATATTAAACGAAAACTCAAACACTACACGATATATAACACAAATACAATACGAAAACTCAATTAAACTTAAACTTAACGAATACAACTATTAAATATTCTTTGTAGATCTAATCTAAACGAACTCAACTGGAGAATAATCTAAATTTGATTTGAATTTGTCTGTTTGAATTGTACCATATGTGGTAACCATGGTAACATAATGTCACTTAGCCACCTATTATCTATCTCAGGACTTTCTTCTCACCAGACGGCGCTCACGTCAATGTTGTCGCTTCGTTTCCAATCTTCCTTCTCTATAATCTTTGCTTTTGATTATTTGAATATTAAAATGCATTTTGAAGTTTATTGTCATTGCAAATTCGCCCATTTCATTATCAAAATAGGGCAGTTGTACAAACAACATTTTATGGTATTATATTTGTGTTGAAAGTGATTTTATTTTGTTCGTGAAATTGTTCAATTCGCTCCGCTCATTACACAAACTTTTTCACTCACAAAATACAGGGTCACTTTTAACACTCATCAGATCGAGTGGTCGCAAATCGGTCACTATTGGTCATAAGTCTTAGACGTCGATCTTGAACTTCATTCGTGCCCCTTCGACGTCCGATGCCTATACTCTTCTTCGATTTTAGGCATTATCAAACCACGCTTGACGACATCTCATAACAGTGGTTGGATTTCTGTTCGTACGGTTAGCGATTTCTCGAAATGACAACCACGCCCCCCGTAGATCAATAATTCGACCTCTTTCAAATTCACTTAGCTGGCGATCGACCTTGGATCCCCTCGAACAGCTGGTTTGTTGTGAAATTTAAAGAATTTGCAAGAAACGACTACAATTCAAATCGCAGATTCTATTCGCGCTGTCAAAAAACCGGTAGCGGTCAGTCAACGCGCGCTAGTCTTGATAAATCGACTTTTTAAAATGTTTGCACAGAGAACGATCCCTAACTAAACGGCGCTAGGACCACAGAGCAACCGACAACAGGGTTATTTATGTAGAACAATATCCCAGCCCCACCCACTTACCTGCATCTACCACCCGTAGATTTCAGTGCGGCGTGTGGCCTTCTGATAGCGCGGACCCAAGTCGGGCACAGAAAACTAAAGGTGGTCTCGGAAATACGTAAAAGTCAACGTTGAGAGATAAAACTAGATCACATCTAATTTCTATGTTCTTCGGGTCTCGAACAAAGGAGAGCGGTCGCGTTTTTAGAGGGCATTAAAGTGCAGACGTTACAAATTTTCTGGGTCTCTCGGGATGATTTAGGACGTTAAACTGGAGGTTTTGCGAGATGGTTTCTTGGTCGGTTTAACGATCTTGGAGCGTCCTTACGAGCTGGCATGTTTTCAGAAGTAATTGTCTTGTACGTTCTCAGTTTTACTAAGTGTTGCGAGAGGACCTACCGCGTTACTGTATTGGCTTGCTGTTATGTATACAGGGTGGCTCATTCTTAACCTCACCCAAAATCATGCGAAAAACTACTCTAGATGTTTTCATGGAATTAATTTTTGCTGTTTTTCTTGTTCTTTCTTTTTCTTCTGGAAATTTTATTCATTTATTTATTCATTCCTGATCCTTATACAGCAGGGATTAAGATATTTTCATGTTTTTGTCAATCCCGCGATATTCTCTAAATAACACTGAAACAGATCTAGAGGATCTTACGATAGGCGTATTGTGTTTTTAACAAAGAACTGCAACAACTGTGATTTTTTGTAGATGATATGCGTTGCCTAACTAAGAAATGTGTGAAATTCTGTATAGGTGTGGTAAAGAGGGAATGTTTTTTTTTCGTAAATGTAGAGGTTGACATGCTGATTTTCAATTTTCCTGGGAAAAGATAGGAAAGTAAGTACGCAAAATTTGAAAGAAACTCGAATATACGAGGATGTATATTGATATATAGTTAGCCTAGAGCAGTTCCATGCATAAACAAAATATTGAGATACCATATCAACGAACAATAACTTATTGTGTCAGTGTAGAGTTCGGCGTCAAAAAAGTAAACCAGAGTTACGCAATAAATTTAAAAAAAAGATGTCCATCGAAATTGTAAAAATCGAAAAATTGGAGTATCGAGCCATCATCAAGTATGTACCTGTATTTAAAAGGGTTGAGAGGTGAGCAGATTTACGAAGATATGCCTTGGTGATCAATGTCCTTCGTATGCGACCGTGAAAAATTGGACTGCAAGCTTCAAAAAGAGGTAAATTTTCCATTGAAGATGATGACCGATCGGGAAGGCCAGTTTCTGTGTCACTCCCCGAAAATATCGATGCAGTTCATGACATGATTTTATCAGACCGTCGAATTGGGCTAAAACGGATACCTGAAGCACTGAAGATTTCATACGAACGCGTTCATCATATAGTTCACGTCAATTTGGACATGAGAAAAATTTCTGCAAAATGGATCCCCAAATGTTTGAATGTTGACCAAAAGCGTGCAAGGGTAGAAGCATCGCGTTCGATCTGTGCTCGATTTGAAAACGATGTAGAATTCTTAAACCGAATTGTTCCTATGGATGAGACTTGGGTACATTTCTACGATCCAGAAACAAAGCAACAATCGATGCAATGGCGACACTCTGGTTCTCCAAGACCTAAGAAGTTTCGTGTCCAAAAATCTGCTGGAAAAGTTCTTGCTTCAGATTTTTGTGATTACCATGGAGTAATCATGATTGATTTTTTGGATCAGGGTAGAACAATAAGTGGAGATTACTATGCGACAATAGTGACCACTCTACGGGAAAAAATTAAAGAGAAAAGACGCGGAAAGCTATCCAAAGGTATTTTGTTTTTACAGGACAACGCCCCAGAACACAAATCTCGTGTGGCCATGCAAAAAATTCGTGATTCAGGGTTAGAATTACAAGAACACCACCTTATTCACCAGATTTGGCTCCGTCAGACTATCATCTCTTTCCTCAACTGAAAAAAAGTTTAGAGGGTCGAAAATTTTCTTCCAACGAGGAGGTAATAAAAGCTGTGGAGGACTGGTTTGCAGAGCAAGAATAAACATTTTTTTTTGAAAGGTCTAGAGAAGTCGCAGGTTCGCTGTAATAAACGTATTCAATTAAGAGGAGAATATGTTGAGTAATCAAATATTTTGACGTTGAAATTTTGTTCCATACTATACTAAACTGGTTTGGTTCTATAGTAGGCTAAGAATTTTTCAATATATCAATCAGATGGTAGAAAGAAGATTTGAAAAACATATAGTGGTTGTGACAATGAGATCAAATAGCAAGCGGCCAAATCGAGAGAAAGTCGACGTTCGCAATCTTCTTTCCGTGCGTCGCGGTCAAACACAAACCATAAATCCCTTTTTTACGGTCCTCGCTCCCCCTTGTAATTACAAACCGTATGCGATTCACAACAATTTGCCCGAGTGGCTTTTGTTCATTTCATCCAGGTCGGTGTTTGGCGCGATCCCCAAAGGATGCAGAGGTGTGTTCGCATGGCGCCACTCGGGATACGACGAGGACGGACTGCCCCGGGGGCCCCGGGGCCAGAAGAGGACGCCGCTACTCCACATCGGCCCCTTTGTTCTTTTTCCTTTCCGTCCGACTCGTACTTATCGATTGCTCCGAAGGAACGAAGATTGACGTGTGCAGGATTCGAGATGACGAGATCGGGGCAGAAACGGAGTTATCGGCCGCTTTTGGGGAGCATCTCCGAAGGTTTGGCGGATGCCGGAAGGGTGGGTCGGGTCTAGGTGGTACAATTTGATGCGTATTGAAAAATAGGTATTACCCCAAGGTTTCACACTTGTAGACCTAGTAGTTTTCGAGAAATGCGTGGTTTTATGCCAAAATTCGGCGTGATTTTTTTAGAGTAATTTTCGATAGGGATAAGTGTGATTGGACAGAAAGAAGAAGCCATGTTGTTTTTACATTTCTTTTCAGTGCACATTGACAAATTAACATGGAAAGACTCACACCGCAACAACGTTTACAAATTGTTGAAAGGACCCCGCACTTTTAGTCGGTAAAGACGGTAAAGTGGCGACCGGTCAAATTTTCTGAAAATTTGGTATGTTGTTGTAACCGACTCAGTGACCAAAAGTATCAATGGGCCCAACCCAATCCTATGGCTAGTTTTCTAAATACGGGGTGTTAAAGTTGAAAATTGCCCAGATTTTCGGATTTATTTGCTAATTATTAAGAGTTACATTGGATTTCTGTTGCATACACACGTTTACTACATATTCTAGGTATGAAATTAGAGGATACGTATGATTAAAAATATTTATATTTACCGGGTGATTCACGAATATATGACGGTAGTTTTTTTCCAAAATTCACTTTTTCTACTGTGACGTCAGGAAGGCATATTTTTGATATGTTCTTTCCGATTTAGTATTATGACGACATAATATTGCACAGTGCATATTTTTTATACAGGGTGTTTCACAGAGAGAACCACTAGACATAATCATATTTTGTTAGGATTAATTCGAAATCCTGTATTTTTGAATTGATTTTTGGGAAAAGTAATACCACAAACATATGTGTGTCTCTAATCTCCAAAATATTCAGGGTGGTTTATTCATAGGAAGGTATTCAATTTTGGGAAAAGTACAAAAAACATGAACACCCTGTATTCGAAAATTTCCTCGGTCAAATGCAACTATTTTATCACCATATATTGATTCCCTCAACATCTCCCGAGGTATGAATTTTAAATCCGATACTATGACCAGTTTTCGAGATACAGGGCGTAAAAGCGGAGAATATTCCATCAATTTTTTTTTACATTGAAAAGCCGAATTTATTTTATGTTGCGCCCATGAGTTCAGTATGAGAGCAGATCAGATGCACATGGGAAGATTTAGCTAAAATATTTACTGTTACAGGGTGATTCATGAATAAATCACAATAGCTTTTGCGAACACTCGATAAGATATTTCATCTGTCCGCGATGGCAGGTGATCCTCCCGACAAGAAATGTCGCTTCTGTGGAAAGTTTACCTGTTCAAGTGATATAAAATGTAATGGCGATGGTTGTGAATCAAAAATACACAGTAAGTGTTTAGATTCTATTGCAAGGGTTGTTTTCATCGACAAAGAAAACTTCAAGTGTCGGGGATGTTCCGATGCAGCTAGGAACAATCAATCTTGTCTGCAATCTTTTTCGGTTGGCGAAGCCGCTGTGAATGAGAGTATTCTGAAGAAAGAAATCGAATGTTTGAACAGAGAAAAGTCTCTTCTGGAGAAGTATACTTCTGAATTGGAATTCTCGAATCAGTTGATGAAATTGAAATTAAATTTGGGTGTACCAGTCCCGGTAAATGTTTCTGATAAGTTCTTATCACAGTCTGAGGAGTCAAAGAAATCATATGCATCAGCTGTTAAAACGGATGGGGATTCCCATGTATTGTTGGTTAAATCGACAGATAAGGATGTAAACAATGCTGACATTGAAAGTGAAATTAAGTCAAAAGTAAATCCCAATGTTTGCGTATTAGGAACTAGAAGAGTAAGAGATGGCATTCTGATAAGTTGCGGGGACGAGGGTTCTCTTGAGAAGTTGAAGGTGAAAATTGATAGCGAAACAGGGGGTTCTTTCAGTGTATCTGTTCCCAGAAAACTAAATCCTCGTTTAATTGTTTATAATGTAGATTCAATTTCATTGGCTAAAAGTGATTTTCTGTCTGAAATGATTAGAGTAAATGGCCTGAATTGTTCTTTGGAAGATGTTAGATTGGTGACTAAGATGAAATATAAGAAGAAGTTCAATATTGTATTAGAGACGAATCCTATTTTGTTCAAGAATATTATTTCTAGGGGTTTTCTATATTTGGGTTGGTCAAGATGCTTTGTGAAAGAACATTTCAGTTTGATTAAATGTTACAAATGCTGGAAGTTCGGTCATTATATGAAAGATTGTAAAAGTTCTACAGTTGTCTGTTCTAACTGCTCGGGTGCGCATGAAAAGAAACTTTGTGATTCTACCGATATGATATGTACAAATTGTGTAGATTGTAATACTGGTTCGAAAACGAATTATAATGTAGGTCATAATGCTAATAGTGCTGAATGTCCCTTTTATTTAAGTCAAGTAAATAGAATAAAATCTAGAATTCATTATGCATAATTCAACCAAATTTATAAAAATAGCTCATTTCAATGTTCGCTCTCTGTTTCCTAAATTAGATCAGTTGTTTGATGTTGTGTCTCATGGGGGGATTGATGTCGTGGGATTGTCTGAAACCTGGCTGAATGATTATATGAGCGATGATAGTCTGAGCATCCCTGATTTCAGATTTTACAGGAGGGATCGTGTAGCTCGTGTTGGTGGAGGTGTAGGTTTCTATATAAGGAAATCTATTACATCTGATGTAGTCTTAAATGAGTTTATCGCACCAGAAGGAGTAGAGGATGTATGGGTTGTTTTGAAGTTTAAAAGTGGGAATATTCTTGTGGGATCAATATATCGCACGACTGCCTGTAGCTTATCAAATTTTATTCATTACTTGGATGACGTCCTATCTTTTTTTTCACCACAGTACGATCACATAGTTATTACAGGTGATGTGAATATTAATCAATTAGTTGAGAATTTGTTTACTAATTGCGTTGGTTCTTATGGCTTTGAACAGTTAATATCTGAGCCTACACGTATTGCAGGTTCATCGCAGACGCTTCTAGACATTGTTTGTACTAATAGAACTGATATGATTGTGAGCTCTGGGGTGGTTGATCATTCTATGTCTGATCACCGTGGCGTTTATTGCGAGGTCAATGTCGGAGGGGAGATGAGGGCTCCAAAGCTCGTCATATATAGGGACTATCGTGACTTCTCTATTGCGAATTTCAGAGCTGACCTATCGGAGATCTCGTTTCAAGAAGTTTTGTATGAGAATGACATAGACTCCAAGATTTCCATTTTCAATCAAAAGTTAATAGATGTTTTCGACAAACATGCTCCTTTTATTGAGTCTAGGATCACTAAACCATTCGCTCCGTGGATAACTCCTACCGTGAGAGATATGATGAGGTTGAGGGACAGGGCATTAGCTAAATATAAACGAACCAGGGATACCACTGATTTTGGGTATTACGCGGGGCTTAGGAACACTGTTACGGCTGCGGTGAGGAGAGAGAAAGCTGCTTTCTTGAGTCGGGCAGAGTCTCGAGGCTCCAAGCGTTTTTGGAGGGCCTTCAGATCTATAAACCCGCAGTGCGACGCAGATATCCCTGATCGCTTCAAGAATCCGGATGAGTTCAATAGCTATTTTGCGTCTGTATTCGGTCAGCCTAACTCTTGTCCTGGAACGGCGGATTATTATAGTTCCAACACCTTTGATTCTAGTGCTCACTTCGAGTTCAAACTCGCTTCTCCTGAGGAGATCAAGATGGTTGTTCTTGGTATTGGGTCGAATGCTGTTGGATGTGATGGTGTCTCTGCGAAGATGTTGCAGCTATCTATTGACATAACATTGCCTTACGTCACACATATTATAAATGTTTGCATCGAAACTGGTTACTTCCCCACAGTTTGGAAATGTTCCATTGTTAGGCCCCTAGCCAAAATAAAAAATCCAGAAGTACTGGGCGATTTCAGACCGATAAGTATTCTTCCTTGTATGTCAAAGGTCCTTGAGAAAATATTAAGCGAGCAAATATATAAGTACATTACGGAAGCTAACATTATTACAGCTAGTCAATCAGGTTTCAGAAAGGGTTACGGTACTACTACACTCCTGATGAATGTGGCTGATGACGTATTCAGGGCGTTGGATGAAGGACAATCCACGATACTGACATTATTGGATTTTGCTAAGGCTTTTGACACCCTCGACCACGAGCTCTTATGTGCAAAATTGTCTTTTTACGGATTCGGTGTGGATGCCTTGAGATTCTTCAGACATTATCTCGTTGACAGATTTCAGAAGGTTCGAGTGGGGGATGCGTTTTCTGACATTGCACGGGTAACCTCTGGTGTTCCGCAGGGTTCGATTATGGGACCTTTATTGTTCTTGATTTATACAGCGGATATGTATAGAGTGGTTATGGATGTAATGGTATATTTTTATGCAGATGATGCGCAAATGCGACTTTCTTTCCGTCCCTCAGATTTTGATGTTGCGGTCACGAAGGTTAATGCTGATTTGTCCAGATTGGTAGAATATTCTAATGCCAACAATCTCAAGCTGAATATCCGTAAGTGTGTCGCACTGCTCTTTACTAGTGGATCCCTGGTTGTTCCGGAGCGGATAAAGATTAGGGTTGGTGATGAGTCGATTCCTTTCGCTAAGAGCTGTAGGAATCTTGGTATCATTTTCGACTGCAAGCTGAGATTTGCCGAGCATGTTGCGCTGCTCGTGAGAAAGTCGTTTCTCGCTCTGAGGCATTTGTATAGAACTAGACGTATTCTGAGTTTCAGGTCGCGTAAATACCTCTGCGAGTCCCTTGTGCTGTCGATTTTGAACTATGGCTTAACACTGTTCTATCCTTGCTTAGACTCCATCACCAAGTACAGACTGCAGAAAGTTCAAAATGCATGTTGTAGATTTATATTCGGTTTGCGCAAGTTTTCCAGAATCTCAAATAAAATAAAGGAACTCCAATGGTTGAAACTCGATGGCCTGTTCAGATTGCAGCTTGCAGTTTTGGTCCAGAGGATTTTGACTTCGTCAAGCCCTCCATATCTGCGTGAGAAGTTGGTGTTTAGAGGTGACGCACATGATTTGTCTCTGAGACATAGAAATAGGCTTATGTTGCCTAAGTTTAGATCAGCCATGTTTCAGCGATCCTTCACATTTAATGCTGTCAATGTATATAATGACTTTCAGTATTTGTTCGGTGCTTATTCCGTGAATGGGTTGAGGAAACAATTGAGAACACGTTTACTGGTGCAGCAGAATAGTTTATGTTAGTATTTCAATAGAGTATAAGCTTGTTTTCTTGTCATTTTTTTTTTTTTTTTGTTCTATATTGTTTCAGATTTTTTCTGTACTCATTTTTTTCAGTATTTATATTTCATTTATTAGTTCTAGGAGGTTAAGTAGAATAGCGTAAGCTAAACTTCGCCTCATGATTGTACTTCATAGAATGCAAAATAAAGGCCCTTTATTATTATTATTATTATTATTATTAATTCTAAAGTTTCGTCAAAGCGAAATTATTCCATGAAGTTAATACCTATAGTCGTTCACAATTTTCAGTCTGAAATACTTCACTTGATGTAATGTTAGACAGTTATTCAAAATTCACCAGAAAAGTTCTCCTTTCAATTATTTCGAAGCATATTATTTATGACTCACCCTGTATGAAAAGTACCTAATTATTATGAAGTATTTCAGACTGAAAATTGTGAACGACTAGGTATTAACTTCATGGAATAATTTCTCTGTGATGAAACTGCAGAATTATCGAGTGTTTGCAAAAGCTATTGTGATTTATTCATGAATCACCCTGTAACAGTAAATATTTTAGCTAAATCTTCCCATGTGCATCTGATCTGCTCTCATACTGAACTCATGGGCGCAACATAAAATCAATCCGGCTTTTCAATTTAAAAATAAATTTATGGAATATTCTCCGCTTTTACGCCCTGTATCTCGAAAACTGGTCATAGTATCGGATTTAAAATTTATACCTCGGGAGATGTTGTGGGAATCAATATATAGTGATAAAATAGTTGCATTTGACCGAGGAAATTTTCGAATACAGGGTGTTCATGTTTTTTGTACTTTTCCCAAAATTGAATACCTTCCTATGAATAAACCACCCTGAATATTTTGGAGATTAGAGACACACATATGTTTGTGGTATTACTTTTCCCAAAAATCAATTCAAAAATACAGGATTTCGAATTAATCCTGTAAGTGATAGTTTTAAGAAGATCCAGATTTGTCTATTCGTCGACGTTCACAACAAGTTGGACTCTGAGCATCCATCACATGGAAAATTTTGCGTAAAGATCTTGGTCTACACCCATACAAGATCCAACTGGTTAAAGAACTAAAGCCTCTTGACCATAATGAGCGTCTTTTGTTTGCTGATTGGGCCCTAGAACAGCTTGAAGTTGATCCACTTTTTATCGAAAAAATGTGTTTAGTGATGAAGCTCATTTCTGGTTGAACGGCTACGTAAACAAGCAAAATTGACGTATATGGAGTGAAAGCAATCCTCATGAAGTACTGCAGGTTCCATTGCATCCTGAAAAATGGACTGTATGGTGTGCTTTACACGCTGGAGGCATCATCAGTTCATATTTCTTCAAAAACGATGCTGGAGCTAATGTTACAGTGAAGGGTGCTCGTTACAGATCGATGACCACTGATTATTTGTTTAAAAATTTGAATTGTATCGACCCAGAAGTGTTTTGGTTCCAAATAGATGGTGCTACACTTCATGCTGCTACCGTAACAATTGATTTATTGAAAGAAAGATTTGGCGATAACATTATTTCGAGAAATGGTCCAATTAATTGGCCTCCAATATCATGAGACATAACTTCAATGGATTATTTTCTTTGGGGTAATGTCAAGTCATTAGTTTATGATGATAAACCAGAAACAATAGACGGGTTGGAAGCCAAAATAACTCGTGTTATTGCTGAAATAAGACCTGAATTATTCGAAAAAGTGGTTCAAAATTGGTCTGGTCGAATGCAGTTCCTAAGGGGCCAAAATCGTGGTGAACATATGCCGGAAATTATTCTCAAAACATAAAGGTCATAAAATTATCTTTGAAATAAACAAAAATTGGCTTCAATCTTAATTTAAATGAGTTTTATTTCAATTTAAAATTCTATCACTCTAAAAAACCACCCAATTACTTTGAATATTTTTTCTCAAGATAATTTGGGAGGTATTTCTGACTTCTAAATCCCCAAATAAATATTTTCACGTAGTACTTTTGGTAGAACTCCATTTAAAAACTTCCTCACGTATATTCCCGGAAGATTATGACATCTTGAAGTCCCCTAGGGAAGCTGTTTTTTGATCGTCCCCAACTCCCCAACACAATGTAGTCGCTTGGTTTTTGGTCTTCCATCACAACCAAAAGTATATGACGCTAAAACAAAATCACTAATGTGTTCAAACAAAATGTCTTAGCTTGTTTTATGACGTTTTGAAATTGTCAAATTCCTCCAGCAGTTCTTGCTGAAGCCATCTATTAACAAACCCCAGGAACTTAGTATGAGCTCCTCATATACAGCTCCACAAGAGTTAGGGATATCGTATTCAATCGTTTTTAAAAGTATGTAATCTTCGAGAAAATCGCTGTAAAATTATTCAAAACTCAATAACAACTTGAATCGATCCAATAAAAATCAGTATGAGACATTTCGTCAATCTGGTCACCTTTTTTCTGATGTTTGGTTCTTTGCATAAGCTTCATGAATGTTCTTATTTTGAAATGAAGTCAGTTTATCAACGGCTTCGATTTGAAACGAGTTTTCTGAAAATGCCAAGACGTAAATTAACAAACGCTGAGGCTGATAGGGCTATCGGAATGCTACAGGCTGGCCTAACTCAGGTTGTTGGAGCGGAAAGGCTCCAAGTCAGCCAAAGTGTGATATCTCGACTTTGGAATAGGTTCAGGGAGACAGGTTCCGTGTTGGGAAGACCAAGGCTTGGTGGGCGACGAAAAACAACACCTGCTCAGGATCGTTTCATCACCGTTTCGACGAGAAGAGACCCTACATCTACGTGTAGAAGTAGAATGCTACGGAATACTCTTCAAAATGCAGATGGGTTCCAAGTTTCCATCGAAACCATCAGACGACGTTTGAGAGAGGTGAATCTAGGTTCTAGACGTCCTTTAAGAGGAGTTCCATTAACACGTGACCATAAGGGTCAAAGACTGGAATGGGCAAGGCAACATATCAATTGGAACGATCAATGGCGTAGTGTCCTTTTCACTGATGAATCCAGATATGGAGGATTTTCAGATTCTCGAAGAATAAGGGTATGGACAATCCCACGCATACCCCGTAATCGTCGCTATGTCCAAGAAGTCCATCCATTCCGAGGGGGTAGTGTTTTGGTATGGACCGGGATATGTTTCAACGGGCGCACAGATCTACACATTTGTCCTGGGACTATGACCGCCTTACACTATAGGGAGCATGTCATTGACAATGTTGTGCCAAATTTTCACGCTGCTATTGGTGAAACTTTGCAATTTCTAGACGATAAAGCTAGACCGCACCGTGCAGCCATAGTTGAGAATGCGCTAGGAGCTTGGTATTCCACATTTACCAATACCTCCGAACTCACCAGATTTGAATTACATAAAACATGCATGGGATATGCTCCAAAGAAGATAAGATAATCATCAACCTACCCCAGAATCCTTAAATGATCTGAGACAGCTTCTGCCCCGTTTATGGAACCAAATTCCTCAAGAAATGTTCAACAACCTCGTGTGTAGTATGCAAAGAAGATGTCCAGCTGTTATTGATGCCCGTGGAGGCCATACATTGTATTGATAGTCTTAAAATGCTCGGATTCTCTGGGAATAAAATTTCGTTATTTTACTCGAATTTTTTTGCAATATCCCTAACTCATGTGGAGCAGTTTATAATGATGCCAAATAGACTACAGGCCCGTGTCCAAAATTGATGGGTCATTTGAACCAGAAGATGACCTATCTAGAACGATAGAAGGACATAAAATAATAAGATTCAGCACTATGCCGTCACTTGTAAGCTGTCCAACTGAGTACAGGTGGCAATTCAAAAGGACAGGTAGACTGGGTACATTTGGGTCATATGACTTTTGACGGCATTCTTACCATCGATAGCTCCATGGAAAATAATAGGAAAACGGGCAGTGCCGTACAAAAATGATGCGCCATATATTCGGAAAATTTTTTTGATTTTCCGAACATTTCCATGGTAAAATAGGTCATTTGACTTTGTACGGCATCAGTTTTATACGGTTGCCATACATCTTCTAATCCATTATTCAGCAACGCCGTACAAAAATCATGCGACAAAGGGAAAAAATCGAGAGTTGCAACCCCCTCTCTTGCCGTGCTCCAGGGGGTCATTTGAAAAAGTACGGCTTCGGTTCCAAAATATTATACAGCACTCAAAATCACTATTAAAAATAAGGCCGTCAAAAAAAAATTGTTCATTTTGATGTTATATCAATAATTATCTTAATTTCATCTTATGCTTGACCCATAAAGCTCTAAAGTCATTTGACCCAGTACGGCAACTTCTTTTTTTACATGATACAATTCGTATATTATATTGCCGTTCAAAAGAAACTGTTCTAAAAAAAATTATAGAGAAATACAAAAAGTGAAATTTTTCATATTATTGTAAAAGTTTGGAACTCATAGATTGATGATATATAACAATTTTCTACATTTTATCCCTTGTTTTGAATAGTATTAAGGTAAATAAACTAGGAACAAATGATGCCGTACATTTTCATCCAGACCATATCATTTAGGATGATGAAAATTGCGCTACCATTTTAAGGATACTCTATGGTCATTTGATACTGTACGGCATCAACATATTTTTGAAGAGAAAAATTGAAAAAATTACAAAATCATTATACCGTCTGAAGTGTCTATATCATACCCAACAAGTGAAACCGTCAAAGTATCAACAATTTTGTATAGTTTTTGGTTTAAAAAAGGTATACTTGAAACATTATTGATACATATATAATTGATTGTTCACTATAATAATGTGAATGAATAAATCAATTTTCATCATCCTAAATGATATGGTCTGGATGAAAATGTACGGCATCATTTGTTCCTAGTTTATTTACCTTAATACTATTCAAAACAAGGGATAAAATGTAGAAAATTGTTATATATCATTAATCTATGAGTTCCAAACTTTTACAATAATATGGAAAATTTCACTTTCTGTATTTCTCTATAATTTTTTTTAGAACAGTTTCTTTTGAACGGCACTATAATATACGAATTGTATCTTAAAGTATCATGTAAAAAAAGAAGTTGCCGTACTGGGTCAAATGACTTTAGAGCTGTATGGGTCAAGCATAAGATGAAATTAAGATAATTATTGATATAACATCAAAATGAACAATTTTTTTTTGACGGCCTTATTTTTAATAGTAATTTTGAGTGCTGGATAATGTTTTGGAACCTAAGCCGTACTTTTTCAAATGACCCCCTGGAGCACGGCAAGAGAGGGGGTTGCAACCCTCGATTTTTTCCCTTTGTCGCATGATTTTTGTACGGCGTTTCTGAATAATGGATTAGAAGATGTATGGCAACCGTATAAAACTGATGCCGTACAAAGTCAAATGACCTATTTTACCATGGAAATTTTCGGAATATCAAAAAATTTTTCCGAATATATGGCGCATCATTTTTGTACGGCACTGCCCGTTTTCCTATTATTTTCCATGGAGCTATCGGTGGTAAGAATGCCGTCAAAAGTCATATGACCCAAATGTACCCAGTCTACCTGTCCTTTTGAATTGCCACCTGTACTCAGTTGGACAGCTTACAAGTGACGGCATAGTGCTGAATCTTATTATTTTATGTCCTTCTATCGTTCTAGATAGGTCACCTTCTGGTTCAAATGACCCATCAATTTACGACACGGGCCTGTAGTCTAAAAGAAAACTCGTCGTAATTTCGATGTCGAGCACGCATTCCGTCATAACCCCGACCTGGAAAATTCGAAGACCCGTCATCCTCATCCGTTCTACCTGTCCCTGATGCGGTCCGAATCCCCTAATTCCGTCATTACCGTCAAAAGGCAGCAAACGGGGCACAAAGAGAAACATTCGAAAAGAGACCATATAATAACGGTTCGGCAAATCTAACGCATCACAACAAAAATATAATTACACACGATATCGAAAAGAAGAAGAAGAGAAGGTAAGTTTTGTGGCGTGAAGGCATGTGCCCTTTCCTAATTGCGCCGCTAATTATGGGGTCGCGGTTGTCGATCCAAATACTAGGGGGCCCTTGTCTCTTCAGAGTCAGACGCCACATCGGAACGTCTTTCGCCTGTGGCCATTTCGCTGTCTGCCATTCGAATTCGGGTAATTTTCTATGCACCTAAAGAAGAAATTTGGGAGAACGCACTGAAAATCACTGGTTCAATGTACATCCCTGAGATAACACTAGGATTTGGCGATGACAATGTATAGGGAGATTTTTAAGAGCTACGCAATAAATTCCAAAAAAAAGATGTCCACCGAAATTGTATAAAACGAAAAATGGGAGTATCGAGCCATCATCAAGTACCTGTATTTAAAAGGGTTAAGAGGTAAGCAGATTTACGAAGATATGCTTAGTACCCTTGGTGATCAATGTCCTTCGTATGCGACCGTGAAAAATTGGACTGCAAGCTTCAAAAGAGGTAAATTTTCCATTGAAGATGATGACCGATCGGGAAGGCCAGTTTCTGTGTCAGTCCTCGAAAATATCTATGCAGTTCATGACATGATTTTATCAGACCGTCGAATTGGGCTAAAACGGTAATCTGAAGCACTGAAGATTTCATACGAACGCGTTCATCATATAGTTCACGTCAATTTGGACATGAGAAAAATTTCTGCAAGATGGATCGCCAAATGTTTGAATGTTGACCAAAAGCGTGCAAGGGTAGAAGCATCGCGTTCGATCTGTGCTCGATTTGAAAACGATGTAGACTTCTTAAACCGAATTGTTACTATTAATTGATGAGACTTGGGTACATTTCTACGATCCAGAAACAAAGCAACAATCGATGTAATGGCGACACTCTGGTTCTCCAAGACCTAAGAAGTTTCGTGTCCAAAAATCTGCTGGAAAAGTTCTTGCTTCAGTTTTTTGGGGATTGCCATGGAGTAATCATGATTGATTTTTTGAATAAGGGTTGAATTATAACTGTAGATTACTATTCGATTCAATTAAGGGGAGAATATGTTGAGTAATAAAATATTTTGACATTGAAATTTTGTCTGGTTCTATCTCAAGTAAAGTATTATTGTTTCTCTATTTCAGTATCGTATAATGTGTTCATTACATCAGTACTAAAAACAGTGCTGTAATGAATACATTACAGCATCGTTTTCAGATACATTTTTCGTTTTGTGGTTGTCAGCAATGACTTCTGATCCTTTTGAATTCCAGCAGACGTCAATTTGGAAATGTCAATTTTCGTACTTCCTAACATTTACACCAACTGCCAAGATACAATATGAAAGTCACTAGGATCTATAATTTGAATTTTTTCATTGAATTTCACAAAATTTGAGTGAAATAGAGAAAACATCGTCTAATATACTCGTTGCAGAATGCAATTCCAATACTCATGCGTTCGAAAACTCGCTCCTTCGTCGCTCGTTTTCGAATTTCGCATTCGTATTGTTTTTTTTTCAGAAAAACTCTTTTTCCTTTTGCTCGAGCTTTCGAGAATTTAATTTATCTCTTCATCAGGAGAACTAAAATATAAAGACATAAAAAGAAAAACATTACGAAGATACGATATGATGAAGTTAGTTCGAATTAATTGAGGGTGGAAAGAAACAACTTACAGGAATTGAGGTTTTTTAAACGTGAAAGAAACCTCCTTATCTATCATGGAGAGTCTCAGTTATCGTATCTGACAATTATAAACATAAAAACAATCAATCTCCTCTCAGTTTCATGAACAATGATCTTAGAAGAAAATTGTTTCACCGTGCAATAAAATATTACTAATAATCAAAAAGACGTTATTTGGTTCTATAGTAGGCTAAGAATTTTTCAATATATCCTCGTAATATGACATCATAAAAGTAACATAAACTGAAACGATAGTCCGCAGAAGCAAAACAGAAAACCCTATACAAGAAACTCATCATATGACTATGGTTCAATTTGCAAGAGGACATTAAATGCCTCCTTTTTAAATGAAGGGAGAGTCTTGATAATTTTTATGTTTCTTGGTAATTTGTTGAAAAGTTTTACACAGTTATAATATGCACTCTTCTCAATAGACGTAAGTCTATGTAGAGGATAGTTATAACAAAGATTTGTTGTTGGATAATTTGATTGGGGCTCTAAATGTTAAAACTGTTATTTATTCTTGAAAAAAATACAAGAGACATTCTTATTTATATACAGGGTGTATTTTAAGATGAGACTTTTTTTTGATAGGTGATAGAACTCATCAAAATAAGTCATTTTACCGAAAATTTCTTATATGAAATGTTGGGCATCAATACCTTAATGCTACTCTGGCCTGCATTTCTCTTTTCATCATGTCTCTACACTTCTGCACCAGGTTTATGCGAACATACGCGAAGTTGGGTGATTTCTTAGCGGAAATCTTGTTCTGTACAACTTATACGCTTAACTGGCATTTTGTTTTGATTCACCATAAATTAAAACCATATCAACAAGTTCATTATTTGAATAAACGTGCGGCATTTTCGAAACATAAAACACTCGTATCCTCTCCGTGACACGATCGAAGATTACTGATCACAATCGATATTCTGAGTTATCTATATCTATACTAATATTATAAAGAGGAAAGATTTGTATTTTTGTTTGTTTGATACGAATAGGCTCAAAAACTACTGGACCGATTTCAGAAATTCTTTCACCCTCAGAAAGCTGCATTATCCCTGAGTGACATAGGCTATACTTTTCACCCGAAAAAATTAAGGATACCTACTATAACTTCAATAATTACAAAAAAATCAGCCAAAATCAGCTATTTTCACGTGCGCTGCAAAAACCGTAAGACTTACGTGGATACAATGTATGACGGATAGGTACCTCTTGAATAGTTCTACAAAAAAGTCCGCGATAGTATGTATCTATCTCTCAAGATTGACTTGCTATTACCTGTTTATGGTAATCAGATGTTTTCCAAAATTATGCACTATTTGGGAGTGTGTTTTTATGAATTGGGTATTGATCCTAATCCAACCTAATACGTTATTTATCCCCAGTATTTAATTTAGAACAAAATTGCCCTTCACATCATACAATTACAACGAGTACATCAAAAGATATGGCAGGTTGATGTTTGAAGATGAAACCGCCGCGTGAAACAAATTTCTACTCGGGCGAAGCTGGGACGGCCTGCTTGTGTATGATAAGAAGACAAAAATATGTTGATATCTATGGAAGAGCAGGGAGGGGGCAGGTTCGCACTGAGGAATTTTCAGATTAACCTATAGAAACTACAAAATATTTTAGTTTCATTTTCTCGAAACTGGGGCATAACTCATAAAAATTTTTGGGTAAAATAATTTATTTTGATGACTGAAGAAACCATCTGCCTAAAGAAAAGCCTCACCTTTAAATACACCCTGTATTGCTCTGATTCAGACTTGAATGTTGTTTCCTCAACAAGAAATCGATTCTACTGGACATTCTCCAAGTCTCTGAGGGTACAGATCCTCCAGCATCACCACTCTCTGTATAATTAATCGCGATGATACAGAAGAAGAAGAACCCGGCAAAAAAGTCTCACGAGAACCAAAGTGAAAAGGAGCCAACGGGTCCGACCATGGAGTTGCTTGTCATCGGCGATATCATCTCAAGTCACGGTGACGTCTTCATCTTCACCTGCCCTGGCGTCAAATCTATTACATTAAATAGATAGAAGCAGAAACTGACTGGCTACTGGGCTTTTGCTCCTCGGGTCCTAACAGCCAAGTCATCTTCACCTCTTCTGCGGGATCATTAAACGGGATGACTTGGTGGTTTTGGGTTCGAAAGGAACTGACGAAGGTGAGGAGAGATCTCGCATTGTCCGCGCTGTCACTGCTTTTGTTCTATTCGAGTTTGTGTTGGAACTGTTTAATTGTTGCTCAGAGAATGGGAATGTCCAAAATATGGACATGTTAGTTTTGACTTTTGTTCTTTGGATTGTGATGGCCCTGAAGACTCAAGTAATTCGTGGAATCTACCTTCTCGACATTGCATCACGACGTTGTCACGTTTAATATCTTTTTATATCTCTCCTATATCTCCCTCTTGAATGATTCTTTAGAACTACTAACACAAGCTTAGTTCTACTTGCTAGAATAGGATTTCATCATATACGAGGATATACAGGGTGTTTGGAGGGTGAGTAGCCATAGGTAAATGGTGGATAGGTGATGCTCTTAGCTACTTGTTGCGCCTAATAAAATATCATTTTGCCCAAAGTTCAAGGTGTTATAATTTTTTTAACATTTTTCTAGAAATTTCCCATTTTTCTCATTAAAACCTTGAATTTTTTCAAATTTAATGCTCGAGGTGCCTATAAAATGATTTATTTTCTTAGTCTAGTCTTGTCTTATTCAGATCGAATCATAATTTCATACAAACGTCTTCAAAAAACCTGACAGCGTCGTATCAAACATCAAAATGAAAAAAAAAATAATGTTGTGACCACTTTACAAAGTGAAATAAAAAAAAAATTACACGGTGTTGGGTTTTAAAATAGCTTTAAAAACTTCTCTAGTTAATACTCTTTGCAGTGGTATGTAACATGTACCATTAATAATCAGATAACTCAACAAAAAACCGTTTTGTCTTCAAGGATGCCTTGAAAGGATGACGACAAAACTATTCCATTGAGCAGGCAAAATCTTTTCTCTCATTCTACCACAGCTAAAAATAGCGTGCCCTCTCTATCATCGGCTAACAATACTCCCAAGGCCGTCGCCAGCGAGGGGGCAGCTGCCCCCCGTGACCCCCCCCCCAATCAGAATAGAAAAAATGAACTGATTTTCGTATATTATGCTATTATTTCAAAAGTTTTTAAGGGATTTTTGAGCTCAAGGGGGGGGGTCAGCTGCCCCCCGTGTCCTCCCCCCCAGCTCAAAATATGCTACAGAATATGTTGATGAACCACCGAAATGTTGAGTGAACTCAAAACTGCATTACTGCACCTTTACTGCAGGCCTATGAAATGACTTGCAAATGTAGTAATTACCCCCCAGCTTTTGAGCTGTGGGGGAGGATACGGGGGGCAGCACACGGGGGAGGACACGGGGGGGGGGGGGAAGTCCCCCCCCCTAGAGCTCAAAAATCCCTTAAAAACTTATGAAATAATAGCACAATATACGAAAATCAGTTCATTTTTTCTATTCTGATTGGGGGGGGTCACGGGGGGCAGCTGCCCCCTCGCTGGCGACGGCCTTGGGAGTATTGTAAGCCGATGATAGAGAGGGCACGCTATTTTTAGCCGTGGTAGAATGAGAGAAAAGATTTTGCCTGCTCAATGGAATAGTTTTGTCGTCATCCTTTCAAGGCATCCTTGAAGACAAAACGGTTTTTTGTTGAGTTATCTGATTATTAATGGTACATGTTACATACCATTGCAAAGAGTATTAACGAGAGAAGTTTTTAAAACCATTTTAAAACCCAACAGCATGTAAATTTTTTTTTTATTTCACTTTGTAAAGTGGGCACAACATTATTTTTTTTTTCATTTTGATGTTTGATACGACGCTGTCAGGTTTTTTGAAGACGTTTGTATGAAATTATGATTCGATCTGAATAAGACAAGACTAGACTAAAGAAATAAATCATTTTATAGGCACCTCGAGCATTAAATTTGAAAAAATTCAAGGTTTTTATGAGAAAAATGGGAAAATTCTAGAAAAATGGTAAAAAAATTATAACACCTTGAACTTTGGGCAAAATGATATTTTATTAGGCGCAACAAGTAGCCAAGAGCATCACCTATCCACCATTTACCTATGGCTACTCACCCTCCAAACACCCTGTATATTGAAAAATTCTTAGTCTACTATAGAACCAAACAAATTTCAATATCAAAATATTTTTTTTCTACAAACGTCAAAACATGACAAGGTTCGCGCATAGACAACAATATGCGAAGTGACCCTTTTTTTCATTTTCCTTCGTTACCATGATACCGTGCGCGAAGTAGTGTGCGAAATACTTACTTCGCACACTGCATGTAAACAATATGGGATTTTTATATTTTAACCTTTATGTTCCTCAATGAAGCAAAAATCCAAGACATCATTTATTTATAACAATAATTAATGCTTTCAAATTGTGAGAAAATTTAACACTGCCTAATTTTATTTATCATTTACAATGTTAACATTTATGGTGCAGCCAGTGCACGAACGTTTGTAGAAAAAATTTTGTTCGCATCTCATGCGCGAAATACTTTGGTGATCTCGACTATTTTTTTCAACTCGGCTGCGCCTCGTTAAAAAACATCAGTCCTCGATCACCAAAGTAGCATTTCGCGCACTAGATACAAAAATAACTAATTACTCAACATATTCTCCTCTTAATTGAATACATTTATTACAGCGAACCTGCAACGTCTCTAGACCTTTCAAAAAAAATGTTTCTTCTTGCTCTGCAAACCAGTCCTCCAAAGCTTTTATTACCTCCTCTTGGGAAGAAAATTTACGACTTTTCAAATTTTTTTTTCAGTTGGGGAAAGAGATGATAGTGGGACTGAGCCAAATCTGGTGAATAAGGGGGGTGTTTTAGTAATTCTAACCCTAAATCACGAATTTTTTGCATGGCAACATGAGGTTTGTGTACTGGGGCGTTGTCCTGTAAAAACAATATAACTTTGGATAGCTTTCCGCGTCTATTCTCTTTAATTTTTTCCCGTAGAGAGGTCAGTCATGTCGAATAGTAATCTCCAGTTATTGTTCTACCCTTATCCAAAAAATCAATCATGATTACTTCATGGCAATCCCAAAAAAACTGAAGCAAGAACTTTTCCAGCAGATTTTTGGACACGAAACTTCTAAGATCTTGGAGAACCAGAGTGTCGTCATTCCATTTATTGCTGCTTCGTTTCTGGATCGTAGAAATGTACCCAAGTCTCATCCATAGTAACAATTCGGTTTAAGAAGTCTACATCGTTTTCAAATCGAGCACAGATCGAACGCGATGCTTCTACCCTTTCTACGCTTTCGATCAACATTCAAACATTTGGGGATCCATTTTGCACAAATTTTTCTCATGTCCAAATTGACGTGAACTATATGATGAACGCGTTCGTATGAAATCTTCAGTGCTTCAGATATCCGTTTTAGCCCAATTCGACGGTCTGATAAAATCATGTCATGAACTGCATCGATATTTTCGGGGACTGACACAGAAACTGGCCTTCCCGATCGGTCATCATCTTCAATGGAAAATTTACCTCTTCTGAAGCTTGAAGTCCAATTTTTCTTCTCATCACTAACTTGTCCCAACAGCTTAAACTTTCCCACCATTTTCTGTATTGCGGTTCGACAAGGTGTTTCACTTCTACCCAAAAATGTTCGAATTTTACGAACCATCTTTGCCAGATTTTCACCATTTCTATGTTGAATTTTAATAATGTCAATGCGTGTATCGCTCCATTTCTACTAATGGCGTAGCTTCACTTCTCAAATGTCAAAAATGACAGCTTCAGAAGTGACATCTACCGAAATAGCGGCCTATATTCAAAATAACACCTCTTATTGGAAAATCCTTCATTTGGAGAATGTGCAATAAGGTCATCAAGGACTCTAGATTCATCCTGAATTTCAAAGCGTATACTCCATTCACAATTATAAAATCACAACTCTGGCCATGGTTTCGTTTTCAGAAATTGGTGCACTTGATAAAAAATCTGTGCGCGTACAGAGAATATCTTTAATGACAAAACGGCGTTGCCAGTTTCTTTGTTTACATCAAAGTAAAAGTATCAAAGATATTTTGGCATGGGTACAAACGGCAAATTTGAATTGGACCAAAAATCGATTTATAAGCATGAATAAAGCAAAAGTAAGTACTAATCGCCTTTTTTACACTTGATAACGAAGTTTTTTTTAGGTATCTGGCCGTTTGGAAAGATTTCAAACGAAATTCCGGTCCCCCAGAAGTTTGGTTAGTTTCGGTATCGTTTTTGGTGCTCAAAATTCATTTGGAATGTGTAAATGGACAAAAAAAGCTTCCTTATACGATCTTTTCATGAAAGCGACCGGAAAATATGGTTCAGGTAGGATTTTCGAGGAATTATGAGGAAAGAACTTGCAGAATGAAATTGCACGATTTTCGTAAGTAAACGGGTTTTGGATGGCCATCATCGGTCTCTAAATGATTATTGTTGATCGTTTTCACGTTTCAGAAAAAGAACCACTTCGTATAAGCCCATTTTGAAGAAATTTGTGTATGTAACATTCAACAGTCGGTATTTGCTCTTAATCGAAAGAATATATTAATTCTAGTGCTACTTCTTTCAAAAGAGACACAAGCTTTTAATGCTGTAGGGGCCCTATAATGTGGAGGAGTTTGTGTCTTATTTTAGAACAGGTGAATGATAAATGTGAAGCATATGTTTGACCTGTTCCATATTATTTGTACAAACCTACTGTGGTTGTAATGTATGAATATTTTTTAAACTAATAAATTACTATACAGCCAGAATATTTTACTCCTTGTTCATAAGATCAATTAAATGAAATGTATATCTTTTACTCTTATTTTTATTGAGTTAGCTGTTATGTTCCAAGAAAAAGGATGCAACATGCAACATGCAAAAAGGATGCAACAGGAGTTGCATCAGAACTCCCTTCAACTATTTGGATTCCAGTAGAGGTATATAATGTTCCATTATTCTTGATTCAACAATTGATGTCAAGTCTTGAACTTTCAGTTCAATAGGATAATAAACATTAAATCTTCACAAGCATGCATATGAAAATCATGTGAAAGCAATGCAATTTTCTTCCATGGCGAAAAATAATATATTTCAACAGTGATCTCTTGTTGAAAAACGTCATAACTTCGATACAGAGTGGAATGGGTCAAATTTCCAAGGCCAGAGTTGTGATTTTATAATTGTGAATGGAATATACTTATAATTACTGTCAACTGTCATAACTGCCATAGTCGTGGTCACAATAATACCTGAAACTTTTAGCATTAACAAAGGTCCCAATGGGAGATAATCAACAAAAATCTTCACGCCACTTTGCAGATAGGTCAAAGCTACTATCTGTGGTACTACAGCAAACACCAAAGATGCAACCTCACTCCCTGGCCATCCATAATCGTCACTCGTTGCCAGGAAGCGTTCTTCAGCGATGTTTAAACGGGATATCATCGCCGTTTTGGTAAAGACAGCTAGTTCTCGACTTCTCTCATCTTCCCTTGATAAATGATGCAAGGATGACTGTAACATTTTCGGCGAGTCCTTCACGAGAGAGCACGCTCGGCGCAAAACGGCCATTAACCGCTCGATTAATCCTCGTTAAATATTCATTTATCAACGTTGTCTTTGTGAGTACCGCACGAGCGACCGATATCTTTTTGCTGTTGTTTCGGGTGATTAGGAATTTATGGGAGTGCGGTTTTGTTTCCTCGATCGTCGTTGCTTCTTTTCGATGCGAGACGTATTGGAACGATGGAAAATGGGAAATTCATCATTATTCCTTGAAATAATTCATCTCATTCCTTCCGATAACTGAGAGACGAATAAGGACTGAACGAGAATAAATTCGCTATCACGAAAAAGTTTATATCTTTTGAACCACTGGACCGATTTCGAAAATCAAACTCATTTTCGAACAATCTTCTAATTCTAATAAAAACTGTTTTTACAATAAAAAACCAAAACTGTTATTTACAAAATTCATGGATTTTTTCTGGAATTCTTCCCATCATGCTTCTTATAGTGTTCTCAGTCACTTTCTAGGATGCTGTCTTCCACTTCTGCTTGAATTCCGCTAATGTTTTCGTTGATTTCTTAGTCTTCTTCAATTCTCTTTTTACCAGGGCCCAATATCTTTCGATTGGCCTGAGTTCTGGGCAATTTGGTGGATTGGCCTCTTTGGGGACAAAAACCACCTCATTAGTTTCGTACCATTCCTTGGTGGCCTTGCTGTAGTGGCATGAAGCTAAATCTGGCCAAAAGATTGTTGACACATCGTGCTCACGTAAAAATGGTAAAAGTCGCTTCTTCAAGCATT
Source organism: Adalia decempunctata (assembly GCA_951802165.1). NCBI lineage: Eukaryota > Metazoa > Arthropoda > Insecta > Coleoptera > Coccinellidae > Adalia > Adalia decempunctata. The sequence continues at coordinate 2,665,383 of OX637705.1, forward strand.
CCTTGAAGTACCTTGATAGTATATCTTCGAGTCAACAGAGCCTTGGCCAACGAAAAATTTGCTCCTTTTCCCACAAGTGCAAAATGCTTGCCAAACCAGGAATTTTTTAGGAAACTTTGCTTGTTTCTTCACGCGAAATTGTTCGTCAACATTTCCGGGAGAATCTGCAGTATAAAATTCCTGACCAGGAAGTTGCGAGAAATCATCCGAGACATAGGTTTCGTTGTCCATCACGCAACAGGAAAAATTTTTCAAGAAATCTTTTTTTTATTTCTTTGCTCTTGATTCCGCTTCTTGATTCTTCACAGCGTTCCTGTCTGGCACTTTCTGCACTTTGTATGTTCTAAGCCCACAACTCGACTTGATTTTCTGAACGGTTGACTGCGAACAAACCAGTATTTGGGCCACTTTCCGTCCTGAAAGGTTAGGAATCTTCTGAAAAAAGCTGATGGCTTTCTTCACATTTTTTGGGCTATGAAACCCCTTTTTCCTCCCGGTTCCTTCCTTGCGGTTAATTGTAAGATCTTCGTTGAAGCGCTCAACAACTCTTGATACCGTTTCCGGACGAACGCGAGCCTCTTTTGCGATTCTTTTGAAGCTCCATTTTTGATTATTTTGAAAAAGTTTCACTATAAATTCTCGTGTTTTCACTTCGCTCGACATTTTGCGATAGAGAATTGGAATATCTTTGAAGTAAATGTTCCACATGTTTCTGACGTTAATGACAAAGCTAACTATGATCAAATTTTGATTTTTTCTCAATTGGTTCAAGAGATATAGGCGTTTTTGTGATAGCGAATTTATTCTCGTTCAGTCCTCAAGAGATGATCCTAGACGAAATCACAAACTAATCCATCAAAGTCTTATAAATTCACATTGAGGTTATAACAATAAAATTCTGTGCTCATCAGCCTATCAATTCATCTCTGGCATGTCAGAATCATGCGCCATGTGCTTCGGATATATCTTTAATAATGCATAATATTTCCGTATGATTTCAATCAAATAAGCAAATAAGCTTTAATAAAAAAAACATTTTTAAAGGCAAGCATTTATAATAACAACTCATCCGCCATTTTGAAGCCACCATCTTGAATTCCTCAATTTTTGAAGAATCGTAATTTCCTTCCCAGAAAACCCCAAGATACCAATTTTGAATGAAATTGGGTAATTATATCAGAACTCGTCCGCCATATTGTTGCCGCCATTTTGAATTTTCCAAGTTTGACAGACGAATCATTATTGTCGAACCCTAAAATCCCCAGATACTAATTTTGAATGGAATCAGATCATAATTACATTAGCCATCCGCCATTTTGGAGCCGCCATTTTGATTTTTTCTATAACAAATATTTCATGATGCATTGTCACCAGAATTATATACACCTACAAAATTTCAAATCAATCGGACGATTAGAAGTGTGTCATATTTAACTTGCAATATTCGATGACAGACAGACAGACATCGGGACAGGTGAAACTAAGTAGAAGCTTGTGGAAGTGAGGTTTATATTGTGAAGAAGAGCAACAGAATAGGAGTTTCAGATAATAACAACATGTAGTGCATCATTTTCAATTATACCGAACTTTATACTGTGCGCACCTCTGACATCTCTGACACCTCTGACATGTCTGACACCTCAGACATCTCTGACACCTGTGACATCTCTGACCTCTCTGACATCTATCGATCTATCTCACCTCTGATATCTATCGATCTATCTCACCTCTGACATCTCTGACCACTGACAACCCTGACCACTGACATCTCTGATCTCTGACATATCTGACCTCTGACATCTCTGACGTCTGACATCTCTGACCTCTGACATCTCTGACCTCTGACATCTCTGACCTCTGACATCTCTGACCTCTGACATCTCTGACCTCTGACATCTCTGACCTCTGACATCTCTGACCTCTGACATCTCTGACATCTCTGACCTCTGACATCTCTGACCTCTGACATCTCTCACGTTTGACATCTCTGACCTCTTCGAGCTCGACTTCTGACTTATATCATCTCTGACCTCTCTGACATCTATCTCACCTCTGACATCTCTGACCACTGACCTCTCTGATCTCTGAAATCTCTGATCTCTGACATCTCACACCTCTGACATCTCTGACCACGACCTCGACCTCGCCTCGACCTCACCTCATCGACCTGACCTCGTCGACCTCGACTTCTGACTAATAACATCTCTGACCTCTGTGTCCTCTATCTCACCACTGACATCTCTGACCACTGACATCTCTGATCTCTGACATCTCTGACCTCTGACATCTCTGACCTCTTACATCTCTGACCTCTGACATCTCTGACCTCTGACATCTCTGACCTCTGACATCTCTCACGTTTGACATCTCTGACCTCTTCGAGCTCGACTTCTGACTTATATCATCTCTGACCTCTCTGACATCTATCTCACCTCTGACATCTCTGACCACTGACCTCTCTGATCTCTGAAATCTCTGATCTCTGACATCTCACACCTCTGACATCTCTGACCACGACCTCGACCTCGCCTCGACCTCACCTCATCGACCTGACCTCGTCGACCTCGACTTCTGACTAATAACATCTCTGACCTCTTTGACCTCTATCTCACCACTGACATCTCTGACCACTGACATCTCTGACCTCTGACATCTCTGACCTCTGACATCTCTGACCTCTGACATCTCTGACCTCTGACATCTCTGACCTCTGACATCTCTGACCTCTGACATCTCTGACCTCTGACATCTCTGACCTCTGACATCTCTGACCTCTGACATCTCTGACCTCTGACATCTCTGACCTCTGACATCTCTGACCTCTGACATCTCTGACCTCTGACATCTCTGACCTCTGACATCTCTGACATCTCTCACGTTTGACATCTCTGACCTCTTCGAGCTCGACTTCTGACTTATATCATCTCTGACCTCTCTGACATCTATCTCACCTCTGACATCTCTGACCACTGACCTCTCTGATCTCTGAAATCTCTGATCTCTGACATCTCACACCTCTGACATCTCTGACCACGACCTCGACCTCGCCTCGACCTCACCTCATCGACCTGACCTCGTCGACCTCGACTTCTGACTAATAACATCTCTGACCTCTTTGACCTCTATCTCACCACTGACATCTCTGACCACTGACATCTCTGATCTCTGACATCTCTGACCTCTGACATCTCTCACACCTCTGACATCTCTAACATTGACCTCGACCTCGATCTCGACCTGACACATTTCTCAAACTTGTTGCTTGGTAACAGACTCGTCTATTATCGATGTCATAAGGACATTACTACAGACAATGTATGATAGTGGTTATTTTGGGAGAGAAAAAAATAATTGAAAGATAAAGGAATGCAGAAAATAAAGTGCAAGATCATTTCCCACATGAAAATTACAAAAATGAAGAAGGTATACGCATCCTCCTGTAAGACTCTCGAACAAGCAAGGCAATTAGGTCAGCATGACCGCACACGTAAGCGTGCGATCTTTTCCATTTTCCACTCACGCAAATTCGAACAATCGTCAACGTTGTTACGCCATACCTACAGGATATACCTACAGCTACTCGGGCCATCTTCCATCACGTCTTCGTGGTTGTCCCCCTTCACTCCCCACGTACTGCCGTCCATTGTAATCGTATGCATGCTGCCGAAACGTCACGCGATCATAGAAATAGAAACGTGTAGGTAGATACAATGACAACTGAAGCGGACCCACACCCCCACACGTAATGACACTTTCCAATGGCTGCCATTTCTTATGGCAACGGAGCATTCACGGGCTTCGTGATGATGTTTAGAAGATTCTGCTTCAAAATTAGAATTGGAGACTTCTATAAACTAGACTGTACGGATAACGGATGCGTTGGCTGTATGCTTCTTCATTTGGTACAAAAGTGAGGACACTGCTCCTCAAACAATAGAATTATCGAATTGGGTACATTCAAATTCAAATAAAGTATACCTACCTATCTTCTCGCTTGTTATCTATGAACTAAAATTCTGTAATGTTTATACCGCCTAAATGAAAGATTTCAAATACCAACCTTTTCCAAAGTAAGTTCATGTTCCTGCTTATAGAAAACAATCATAAATGCAATTATAATATCAAAAATCCTTTACACAGTTCCACACGGAACCTATTCATGATGAAACCAGGAGATTGAGAATTTATCTTCTCATCATGGATCAGTGGCGCCATCTCTCCACGTAGTGTCCAAACCCCGCGGCAACGCCGACAAGGGAGATCCCTCCACCGAAGCGTAACCCCACCATCGAAGACGCGAGGGAAGACCCTCCCCTCGATCCCCTACTACTACCGGTCGCCATGACGACGAACCATTAATTGCACGTCCACGATTGGACGGCGAGTTGCCATACCATAAATTTTAACATGGCAACTGCCGGTGGGTCGATCGGTGATAGCACCGGCGCGCGAACGGGAAAATAGGATCCAACTCCGGTGTTGGAGCAGAGATGATTTTGATTCCCAGAGCCGGAATGTAGAATGAGAACGGATGGGGACTCCTTCGTAGGATTTGTTTTCTACTGGAGCATTATGACGTCCATAAATCAATTGATATTAATGAGCCATAGATACATCTATAATGAGCCCTATGAACACTTGACATTTATGGTTTATCGAACGCCATTCTGACAACCATAGAAAATCAGCAAATAATGAAATGTCATTTTAATTTGCAACGTTCAAATTCATTATTCGTGGAGTTGAATATTCTATTTGCATATTTTGGCCGTTATTCACTTGGATGATTTATCATTAATATGCTATTCGGAGCTGGTTTAAATTCGTAGCCAGAGCGATCACCCAAATAGGTATCGAACTCGCCCAACGCTGATTAGCTGGCAGATAAACCATTTTTTTATTTTGTCGTGATACGATTTTCACAATATTTTTCGGAGGCCCTCTTGTCGATATTTCACATTATCCATAGGCGGATTTAGGGGGGTGGTGGTGCACGTATTTTTGTGGAGTATTTTACTGTGGAGATTCCATCATAGTACACAGTTACTGTTTTTTTTTACCTGTCCTCCCCTTTTGCCCCGCCCCCCCAGAAAAAAATCCTGGATCCGCCCTTGACATTGACATATTGCGCGAGTTACGTGTTCACGGTCTAACGAACATCAGAATGAAATCTGACCATCGGTTTGTAAACCTCATAGTTTGCGGAAAAAAATGAAATATGACAAGATGAAAATTGACAGCTCAAAAAAAAATCAAAATCCGAAACATTTCGGCGAAAAAATTGAATTCGTTAAGTTGACAGTTGAGCTGTTTTGTCATTCAGTTCAGCTGATAGGTATTAGCAAGTTAATGTCAGTCCATTATACGGATGGACACAGAATAAAATTTGATCATGAATTTTTCATCTGTGACCAAAATTACAAATATTTAGGAAGCACAAACATAAACGTTAAACCCATTCATATACATATAGCTGTATTACAAGCATTTTTATCGAATGATAACTTTAAGTAGATATGTAGGTACCTACCTACGAGTTTTAGAGCCTCCATTAATTTCTACTTTTAGGTAGGTAGATTCGCATTTGTCAGTTATGGAAACCAACTGAAGAAATCTGACAGCTGTCAAAAAATGGACAGCAGCTGTCAAAGAAATCGTCTATGATCAAAGATATTCTTCTATGATTAATACTTTGTCTATGATTCCGTATCTGTTGTAACCGAATTATTTGGATTTTTTTCAGATAACTTACTAGAACTTTATGTGGTTCTGCACTAGTAACTCGATCTGAATAAAATTATTTATGTAGCTCAAAAACGTCATTCTCCATGTAACTGTAATTTTTTTTTAACTTCATTCTAGATCCCAAAGTACCTCGAAAATTCAATTTTACGTTTTTTCAAGCAATGTTCCCAAGAATTTTAACTAGTGAAAATTTTTGATTACCTATTTTTAAATGCTACTTTACCTTTTGGGATTTATTTCTTCAGAAGACCAAGCGCCTGAAGCACCTACCTATACTTATGACATTGAAAATTCATTTTTTTAATTGCTAACAATGAAGCCATTTCACTACTTTCTTAAAAAAAGACTGCCAGGTCTGCTAGTGAAGCATAAAATTCCCTCAAATTAACTCATGTACCTATACCTATATTGTAAGCTGTAGAGTTTTTTAAAGTTCAAACTCGATGAATTCACTTCTCCGATATCCCGTAGCTGCCTATTTGATGCACAAATCCAATTATCATTCACTTCCAATCTCTAAAACCCTGTTCAAAATACAAAACACCACAAGCACCTGTATTCCTTAACCATCATGTGGGTATCGAAACTATAAACTCAATTTTCATGTAATTAGTATTCTCATCGAGCAAATCCAACATTGGAAAATGGTATAAAACCGCATCTAGCACCATTCAAAATCATTCGAACTCACAAGTTGTTGTCATTCGAACAAAAAAAAAATGTTTTCCGCGAAAGTGTTGCTTCTTTTCACTTTCACCATTTGGTGTGTGGTCCAATATGTAGTTTGTCAAGATTCTGCGATGGACGATTTCTTCATGAAGGCTTCCAAGAATATCCCGAGGATTGGTAGAAGCAACAGCAAGAGCAGCAAAGGATCCAATGATGATTTTGAGAACTTTTTCTTGAAGGCTTCCAAATCTGTTCCTAGGATTGGCCGTAGAGACAGGGTAAGTCGTTGCGAATCCACCATTCGAGAGCTCATTCAGGAGAAATCAAATTTACACTAAGAGTGACCTCTATGGGTGGACTATGAAACATACACTCAATGGAATCTTTAGATATTGGCGCATCCACCTTTTTAAATGGAGAATTGAATAACAGGAAAAAGTTCCTATGAGATTCGAATAGAAATGACAGGAAATTCGATTCAATCTGACTTATACTTATTTGAATTATATAAATTGCTTCTGATTATTTTTTCAATGAAATCGGTGTCAATTCGGTGAAGTTCAAAAAGTTTCTTCCTAGGGGCGACATCTAGGTGTTCACCACGTACACTAACATTCCAATTCTGCTTACTCCGATTTTGTCCTAAAATCTGAGTAAAATGAATCATGAGCAATCAAAAACATATATTCAATAACTCAAAATACCATTTTGTTTAGAATTTTCGATTAAGATGTCCTCAGGAGAAATTTAATAATATATTTCAGATTGGCGCATCCACCAAACATAATTGTTATTCCTGTTCATAGTTCTTATGTATTTTGAAACCGTATTTTAACTTTCAGGGATTCAACCACAGGGAACACTTGGAGCAAATGATAAGATCAGCATATCTTAGACGCAATCCTGACAATAAAGATAGCGATAAAGCATCAGACCCTGACGATATGGGTAAGTTTTAGGAATTTCATCTCAAGAATTCTACAGTTGCAATGTATTATCAAATTTTTAGCCATATATGCAGGTCTTCCAGTATCTGAACTATCAAAAAACAACCCCTATTTGAAGGCTAATGAAATCCTTGCTGCATTTGATACTATGAACCAAGGATCATCAAAGGAGGAGGATTTAGATAAGATATCAATTAACTGAAGACATTACCAAAATAATGAAGTGCCATATTTCTGATGAATGTTCAACTCAATATATATCGCTTGTATTTAGCAAAGAATAAAATATTTACCTATAATTTTACTCTTCTTTTCTTATTATGAATTAGTGATCAGACTCAGAATAAACTTTGCTCTGTGGCTGAGAACATAGAAATTGTCAAAGCTCTATGATTCAGATAATCTTTTTCTGTGCTTAGTAGTTCAAAGGAATTGTCTTCTTTTCTGTGCTCTAACCTCAATCAAATGAAAGTTTTGTTTATCATTGCAGTTTTGGTAGTGTTCAAAAACGAAATTGTACGCCAAATTTCAAGATGAAAGACAAATCAGATGAACCAGAATTCATCGACTCGTCTTTCACCATACATCAATTTTCGGAGGAGGTCCACGATAGAAAAATTAGTTTTCAAGTTGTGAAAATGTTAAATTCTTGTTTAATTTTCGTCAACAACTCTGACGATTTGCAACTGCTGGACCTTTCCCTGGCTATGCAGAGCCGTTTCGGACCAGAATCTCTAACTACAAGTCTGATTGGATATTCATCCGACAACACTTCGGTTAATTTAGCGAATAAGCTGAGTAAAAAGTTGAACAAGACAATTTATGTTAGTTTGAATGTGGATGGAGATCGGCTGTTGTTGCCAGCTATAGAAAAGCGGTTGTACGAAGAGATCAAAAGTAATGGTGATAAATTCTAGTTTTTGAGGCTTTAACGATGAGTTTTTCATCGAGGATGTTGTATATAAAAGTGGTGATCTGAAACTCATTTTGGTTTGTGTGGTGAACAGTGTGAAAATAAATCTACTTTCAATGAAGGAGGGAAGGAAAAACCATCAGATAATTTCACATTTATATTTGTTTACTAATAAAAAAAATGAATATATAATATATAGTGTTTGTAATAAATATAACTCTATAAGTATAACCTCTATCTCTCTCAATTTGAAACTAAATACACAGTAAATAATGTAGAACGTGAGACTGAGAAAAATCACCTTGAACGTCATAGAACTCACGAATAATCCGAGCAAAATCAGGCGACGATCCAACCTGTATTGTCACTTACAAAAAATATCGATTTTCCTTACTATTAAAAATAAAATCTGCAATATATACACAAGGTTATTTACAAGTCGATGGCAGTTAATGGAGTCACACATCTAAAAATGCATGATGATAAATCTAAACCTGCTTTCTACTAAACTCCGAATAAGTGCTCTTCTTACAGTAATCCTATCTCAATAGTTTGGTTATGAATTATTCACAGTTGAACTAAATTCCATTTGGGTGAATCCGTTTTAACAACATGGGACGTCGAAATCATTGTACAGGCTGTTTGAAGGAAGGGATAGGGAGAAATAAAAAGTTATAATCAAGAAAACACTGTGGGACAATCTAGAAAAATGCCAAACACTTCCTTTGCATTGAAACAAAATATGAATACGAAAAATTAGTCAAAAATAATGAAAATACTATGCATTCTTTTTAGGATCCAGTAAATGATGAAAAAATTGAAAGAATTCCGAATATACAGGGTCTTTCACGAGGAACCTCACCCATATTTATACGGGAAACTACTGAACGTATTTTCATGAAATTCAGTACTTATAAGTATTTCACGATGCTGATGAAATCTAAAATATTTTCAAGGCATGAGCACCTCCGGTTTTTCCGGAAATGACGTCAACTTCCGTTTTTCAAATTAGAACACCATTTTTTTATTGCAGAAATAGATTCCTTAGAAAATTTCAAGTTATTTTGATGTAACATTTTTCAGTTTTGGTTGGAAAATTCTCTCTTAGCGGGAAAATTCGAAACAAAAATCGAAAATAGAGCTCCGCTGAAACAAGAATAACTTTGAGGTTTTTGGATGGAAAATTTTCATTTTTGGGATTTTTCAAGATGTAGGATTGATGTATCCACTTTAGAAATCGAAATCGCGATTCATGATACAGGGGGTGAAAAAATCGCTTTCAAAGTTAGGGATGACAAAATCGTGAAAAATCAATTTTTTCAAATTAGAACCCCATTTTTTTATGGCAGATATTGAATCTACGTTAAAAAATAATGTGAGTGTATGCATCACACCCTTGCCCTAAAGTGGATATTTTCTGAGTTATTTACAAAAAACTGTTTTTCGTCTTGAATTTTCAGCTATTTCTGTTCCCTTCACGCCAAAAAGATGAAATTTTCAGGAACTGTTACTTAAACCATGTTTTAGATTTTACTACCCTAATATGCAAGAGAAAAAAGTTACAGGTTGTTCCTAAATAGATGGCGAATTTGGATTCGAATTTGTATCGGAAACCTCTTTATTTCAACTAATCGGCCATCGGTTTTCTCTCCAGTGATAAATAAATAATTCCTTATGAACCATATGCAAAAACTTACCATGTTTTACATTCTTTTTTTTGAATGATAGATATCATTAATTACATCTGCCAAAGTCCTCTTTATTCAGTAGCATGTAATTAATGATATCTATCATTAAAAAAAAAAGAATGTAAAACATGGTAAGTTTTTGCATATGGTTCATAAGGAATTATTTATTTATCACTGGAGAGAAAACCGATGGCCGATTAGTTGAAATAAAGAGGTTTCCGATACAAATTCGAATCCAAATTCGCCATATATTTAGGAACAACCTGTAACTTTTTTCTCTTGCATATTAGGGTAGTAAAATCTAAAACATGGTTCAAGTAGCAGTTCCTGAAAATTTCATCTTTTTGGCGTGAAGGGAAAAGAAAATTCAAGACGAAAACCAGTTTTTTGTGAATAACTCAGAAAATATACACTTTAGGGCAAGGGTGTGATGCATACACTCACATTATTTTTTAACGTAGATTCAATATCTGCCATAAAAAAATGGGGTTCTAATTTGAAAAAATTGATTTTTCACGATTTTGTCATCCCTAACTTTGAAAGCGATTTTTCACCCCATGTATCATGAATCGCGATTTCGATTTTTAAAGTGGATACATCAATCTTACATCTTGAAAAATCCCAAAAATGAAAATTTTCCATCCAAAAACCTCAAAGTTATTCTTGTTTCAGCGGAGCTCTATTTTCGATTTTTTTTTCGAATTTTCCCGCTCAGAGAGAATTTTCCAACCAAAACTGAAAAATGTTACATCAAAATAACTTGAAATTTTCTAAGGAATCTATTTCTGCAATAAAAAAATGGTGTTCTAATTTGAAAAACGGAAGTTGACGTAATTTCCGGAAAAACCGGAGGTGCTCATGCCTTGAAAATATTTTAGATTTCATCAGCATCGTGAAATACTTATAAGTGCTGAAAATCATGAAAATACGTTCAGTAGTTTCCCGTATAAATATGGGTGAGGTTCCTCGTGAAAGACCCTGTAGAGTTACCACTGGAATAAAACGAAAAATAATGTGTAGTACCTTCAAAATTTTCTGTAATCGGAGAAATAAACACTAATTTGAAGAATTGAAACAACCTATTGCAATAAAGGAATAAATGTAAAAAAATTAATTTCTGAAAAAAATATAAACGCCATGTGCTATGATTTCAACGTCACTCACTAGTCTGAAGAAAAAGTCCTTGGTTTTATTCATAAACTTGGTGAATGTTGAATTTATACTAAAATATTTGAATATCCAACCTTTCTCATGCTTAATAATAAAGTGTCATAATAATAAAACCATCTAAAGTCCTTTTTAGTGTTAGAATGAACGAGATCAGAAAAATAAACAAAGAAACCTTCATCCACCTACCTGCAAACAAATTTCTCAAACGAAAACATAAATTTACAAAATACGAAATCTAAAAATGCGTCCTAATTGCGCATACAGGGTGAATCAACCATCACAAACCATTTAAACCAGAAACATTCGACTCTTCATGGCAGAACCAACCTGTATATAACTATCGTTCCAAAGTCCACCATAGCTCAATTTTCAACGAAAAAATTGAGACAAAAATACGTCCCAGTTGGTTGACTCACCCTGTATGCGAAATCCGTCCAAATGCAATATCCAGAAGAAGTTTTTCGATCAACAAGTCGTAGAATAATACTAATTTCGAGAAATACCACCGCCACGCCCGCTTCGCGTTTCTCCTCACAGATGGCGCCACTATCTGAATATACCCGTATCTACGCGCTACTCCCAAGGGCCGGCGACGTACATGCAGCACAGCAGGCAGGAAAACTGCCTGCGAAAACTCGGAGTTTCGAGTTTCTGGACCTTCGATTCTGGTTACTTCCTGTGGGAGAACCTGGGATTGGCCGGCATCAGCGTTATGGTGCGCATCTCGTATTTGGTGTCGGTGTCGTGGGCGGAAGCGGTGTCTAGATCCGCCTTGTTCAAGACGATTATTCGGATGTCGCCGTGAAGGTAGATCTTGCCGGATTTCGAACTGGCAAACCTGGAAAAGAGCTAGTTTTCATGGCCGACAAAGTATCTGTCAAATATGACGTGGATATGTCAAATATGACGTGGATATGTCACATCTGACATTGACATCGACACATAGAGTATACTCCATTCACTTTTATTTAATCACATATACTCCATTCACAATTATAAAATCACAACTCTGGCCATGGTTTCGTTTTCAGGAATTGGCGCACCTGATAAAAAATCTGTGCGCGTACAGAGAATATCTTTAATGACAAAACGGCGTTGCCAGTTTCTTTGTTCACATCAAAGTAAAAGTATCAAAGATATTTTGACATGGGTACAACCGGCAAATTTGAATTGGACCAAAAATCGATTTATGAGCATGAATAAAGCAAAAGTAAGTACTAATCGCCTTTTTTTACACTTGATAACGAAGTTTTTCTTAGGTATCTGGCCGTTTGGAAAGATTTCAAACGAAATTCCGGTCCCCCAGAAGTTTGGTTAGTTTCGGTATCGTTTTTGGTGCTCAAAATTTATTTGGAATGTGTAAATGGACAAAAAAGGCTTCCTTATACGATCTTTTCACGAAAGCGACCGGAAAATATGGTTCAGGTAGGATTTTCGAGGAATTATGAGGAAAGAACTTGCAGAATGAAATTGCACGATTTTCGTAAGTAAACGGGTTTTGGATGGCCATCATCGGTCTCTAAATGATTATTGTTGATCGTTTTCACGTTTCAGAAAAAGAACCACTTCGTATAAGCCCATTTTGAAGAAATTTGTGTATGTAACATTCAACGGAAGGTATTTGCTCTTAATCGAAAGAATATTTATATCTAGTGCTACTTCTTTCAAAAGAGACACAAGCTTTTGATGCTGTGGGGGCCCTATAATGTGGAGGATGTTGTGTCTTATTTTAGAACAGGTGAATGATAAATGTGAAGCATATGTTTGACCTGTTCCATATTATTTGTACAAACCTACTGTGGTTGTAATGTATGAATATTTTTTAAACTAATAAATTACTATACAGTAAGAATATTTTACTCCTTGTTCATAAGATCAAATAAATGAAATGTATATCTTCTACTCTTATTTTTATTAAGTTAGCTATTAAGGTTATGTTCCAAGAAAAAGTTCCTGTTGCATCAGAACTCCCTTCAACTATTTGGATTCCAGTAGAGGGATATAATGTTCCATTATTCTTGATTCAACAATTGATGTCAAGTCTTGAACTTTCAGTTCAAGAGGATAATAAACATTAAATCTTCACAAGCATGCATATGAAAATTATGTGAAAGCAATGCAATTTTCTCCCATGGCGAAAAATAATATATTTCAACAGTGATCTCTTGTATTTTTCATGCAAATAACTAGAAAAGGAATCCTTTCTATCAATTCATATAAACGTTAATTATTTTCGTCCATCACATCTTTTCCAATTCATTCATTTTCCGAATAAATTCACATTCTGAGAAATACGTTAAGAATGTAGAAAGGGCAACATAGTGTTGACTTGGAACATACAAATATTTTGAAAAACGTCATAACTTCGATAGTTTCAAATTTCCAAGGCCAGAGTTGTGATTTTATAATTGTGAATGGAGTATAGGAGGTCATGGTTTCGTTTTCAGGAGTTGGTACCCCTGATGAAAAGCACAGAACATATGATGAAAGGTCAGGGCGCGCACAGAAAATATCGTTAAGGACAAAACGACGTTGCCAGTTTCTTTGTTTACATCAAAGTAAAAGTATCAAAGATATTCCACATTTTGTTAGGTTTACAAATTGTTCGCAGATTTTTGGTATTCAATCGGTATTTGCAGGTGAGTATTTCGTCGAATATCCAAGATTAACGTATGTTTATTGTTTTTAGAACCAGTTTGGAGCGTGAGGACGATTTTCAAGACCAGGACGAATGTTTACATTTCGTGGTTGAAGGGGTACATAGGAATTTCGTTGAAGGAGCTGATATTTGGACAGATATCGCAGTAGATGGATCGGATGGAGCCTCGGGAGGTCGATTAGGATGATATTTTTCAGGTTTTCCAAGAAATTTGGCGATATCTGAGCAGATTTGCAAAAGTTAGGTACCTCACTAATGAGGTGGAACTTAGACCTAATTCTCCTATAAGAAACGCCTTTCAAAGGTCGAGATGGTAAAAAATGTATTCTTTAGATGTTGTTTGAACAAACGCAGCCGAGTTTTATATCCCAACATTGATTTTAAGGAAGTTATCAACAAAATATAATTGACATTATTCTTGATTCTTTTAATTACCCATCAATTCATCTTATATGTTTGGGTTGATTTTTTTTAATGAATTCTGGATTAGAATCAACAATTGATGTCGTCAAGTCTTGAACTTTCAGTTCAAGAGGATAATAAACATTAAATCTTCACAAGCATGCATATGAAAATTATGTGAAAGCAATGCAATTTTCTTCCATGGCGAAAAATAATATATTTCAACAGTGATCTCTTGCACTTTTCATGCAAATAACTAGAAAAGGAATCCTTTCTATCAATTCATATAAACGTTAATTATTTTCGTCCATAACATCTTTTCCAATTAATTCATTTTCCGAATAAATTCACATTCTGAGAAATATGCTAAGAATGTAGAAAGGGCAACATAGTATTTGACTTGGAACATAAAAATATTTTTAAAAACGTCATAACTTCGATACAGAGTGGAATGTGTCAAATTTCCAAGGCCAGAGTTGTGATTTTATAATTGTGAATGGAGTATAGATTTCTCTCAAATGTATGCCAAATCGGCATAAATTATCCCGTTCAGAAACTAACCTCAAATGTATCAGATACTTCAGCCATTTGGACGTCCTCCACACGTTCTCGTCCTTGCAATCGGTCGGCAAGAAGAGAATCCGCTGCCTAAGGAAGGTCTTAGAATTGGGCGGCATGTCAGACAGGTCGTACAGTACCACGAACATCTTCACCACCATGCCCAACGGGTTCTTGAGGGTCACCTGGAACGTGCCCACTTTCGGTACGCAGTACCCCTTCTTTTCCAGTTTTATGTGGCACTGGGAAGGGAAAACGGGATGAAGACTTCGAAATCGGAAAATTCTCGGGTAAATTTCCAGTTTAAGTCCCCCTCGATTTTGCGATGTTTTAATTTTTTTTCGTGAAAAACAAGTGATTTGGTATGATTTACTACTAGTTTCAATGCTGGCAAACAAGTAATTTTGCTGTTTTTCCAACGGGATTTGGAGTGAATAGGGGTGCTGGGTGGTTTTGATTTTTAGAAATTTTCTTCAAAAAATGACAATTTACGGAAAGAATTAGTCTTGAATCGTCTAAAAAGATCAAAATTTGTCAAAAATGTCAAGGTAATTGACCTATTCTTTCAAGGACATGACCAAGAGAGGAATACGAAAAATGTACAATTTCATTGGCGCTGAATCAATGAAGATATTAAATTTTCTCGAGGCTATAGTTTCTGAAAATTTCAAAAATAATTTGTTTTCTCGAAAGTCTCCGACAGTATCCATTGATAAAAATATGTCGACCAGAAAGTATATTTTCATTAAATCAAGATGCGATTGCTCCAAAAACATACCTTGAAAGATACTGACTGAAGTATCACATTTTCGGTATCCTCTTTTCTGTAAGTATTGTAACCGCAACTTGGAACACACACACACACATTCAAATCTTCCATTGTTACACTCACACTTGAAGAACTTCTGACAAATTACTATTTTATAATCTAAGGAAAGATGAATGAATATCTCGAATGAATTTTCAACTTTCATCTCATGAATTATTATTTTGAAATACCTAGCAACGATACCCTACGCTCGTGATTTGGACGGGAAAAATTTTGTTTGAATTGAATTCAATGAAAATTCAGCGTACGATGCTTGTTGCCACGTTCAATCAATGCATTTTTATTGCTCAAAAAAAAATGAAACCGAAGGTTTTTATATCATATAGGTATTGGATATCTCATAGGAATGGAGCAAGATATGAAAAATAGATTGGACAAATTTCATTCAGGCGTCGTTTTACGAATGTAACGTTGCTTTCTCGAGGTTAACATCATAATATCAGTTGAAATAATATGTTATCATTGCAGTATATATTAAATTAAGCCATCAGACTCCGAACTGACATAACCTAACCTAACCGAACTGGTGAAAAACGATAAGGCCACCAAAATTTCAGGGGGAGGCCCCCTGAACCCCCCCTTGTGGGCGCCCATGCCCTCGCTTGAATAGAACGAAAAAAGTGCCGACGTCATCGGGGAACAAGGGGATAAATGTCTAAAGCCTAACCCAACCTGAACCTAACCTAACTGCTGATCGATAAGGCCACCAAAATCTCAGAGGGGGGCACGCCCCCCCCCTGAACCCCCCCTTGTGGGTGTCCATGCCCTCGTTTGAATTGAATCAGTGCCGACGTCATCAGGGGACAAAGGGATAAATGTCTAAACTCTAAAGTCTAAAGGCTCAGCTCTTGAAAATCCATCTGCCCTGTGTGGAAGTTCTATGTCTATCTTAGTATTCAAGACATTACTGAGATTTGGCAACACCGTCTGTTCGAGAAAAAAATCACCTTACGGTATTTTACACTGCCGACGCGATTCAAATAAACATAAAGTCTAAACGCAGGTGGAAATATTCACAATCTTTTTTATTTTTTTTCTCCGAAACTACTTGTTTGCCAATGCTGAAATTAAAACTGTAGGGTGTCTTCACCATATACAATCACGAGACAAAATATTTTTAAAATCGGAGAGGGGGACCTAAACTAGATATTGACCAATTCTCGAATAGAAATGTCAGTCAGGGGCATAAAATACCCTATAAACGCTCAAAAGTCGAAGCATTCATTAAACGTCAGAATCTGACAGCTAAAACGTCAGATTATCCTCTATGACCTCAGGAATTTGGGCGATTCCAAGAGAAACGTCAAAGTTTGATCAATTTTCCTGTGGAAATGTGATAAATACCATTAGACTAAAATGTGACTCACGAGGTAGGGCGAAGACATCCTTTCGTGATCTCCGACTGTGTAAAAGAAAACGGTAACCGGCACTTTCAGGTGTTCAGGAACAAAGGACCCGCTTGCTCCCAATTCGGCTGAGAAACCCTGAACTGTCGATACCGGTTCCAGTCTTCCATTTAATACTGATTCTTCGAAAGAACCTGTACACATGAACAAAGAAGAGCATAAGATTTGCGATATCACATATTATGTAACGTGAAAAAAATTTCAAAAATATTATTTTCTTTATAATTTAATTTACATTCATTTAAGCAGTGCCATGACGTCATGAATTGATTGCCAACAGATTTTCCAGAATATAAAGAACCTTTCCTGTCAAAGAAATCTTAAACCAGAGAATTTAAATCAGAATGTAAACAATCAGCATATCGGCAACATCGCAAAGACACGGAAATTGTAGAGTTCTGTAACCGTTTCTGACGTAATTTTCTATGTTACTGTTGGTATAACATCTAAAAGAGCTTGACGTCATGGCATAAACAAACCTGTAAGAAAAAAAACAACGTTTCAAACGTGTGTGTGAGATACGTACATATTTCGCTTCCATAGCGCAATATTCGAGACGTTATAATCGATCGAACGCAACTGCCGAGAGAAAACGCACAAAATTTGTTTCAAATTCCCGAATCTCTACCAACCTAGCAAGTTAGAGGGCTGGCCCTTGCGGCGGCGCGGACGCCACCGCGCGTGCGCCCTCGGTTCTTCATCCTCTTCTATGTCCTTTTGTGCTAGGTAGGTTTCTGGACTGCACGGCGACATTTGGCTGCCATCGCTCTCGCTCTCTTCGTCCGTCGAGAAGCTGGACGAGAAGAAAGCGCTGGAAAACAAAAAAAAGAATTTGTTTGGTATTACGATTATACAAGGTCAGCCACTGTCGATTTTAGCTCAGACGTTCAAGGTATATTCTCTAATTTATAAACATAAAAGTGTTCCTTATAAGCTAAAAGAGCACAGGGTCACAAGAATCTACTCCTCGAAATCCATTACGACGTTGCCAAGTCATGATTTATGGCTTTTACGGTGGCTGCATCGCTAATCTTACAACGACTGACCGAAACTTTGTCCATATTATAATATTATTCCAAACAAATTATTCGGATCGAACTGAAAGACCTATAATTGATCTGTGAGTAACATCTATAACATTATTTGTTATATCCAAGTACCTGATTGGAATCTTCCAATACCGTCTAATGTAAACATTTTGGAGAGAACAGGTAATTTGATTTCCTTTTCTGTGATATTATGTCGCTTTTGATAATTCTCTATTCAGTAGTTCGAATACTTCGAATGACTTTATTTAGATCACAGAATTCACATTACCTTGATTATTATTCTTGCTTTGATGGAGGGCTCTGTGAAACGTCTACTTCACCTAGGAGCATAGAATAACTGGAGGGAAGGCTTCATACGCTCGACAGATCATTTTGAACTGCCAATAACGGCGGAGGTTGGAGTTTCGTGTGACGCCCGATAGATAACGCTGAGATCCTTTATTCAGTAACATATCAGATATTTTGTTCTATGGCGCTACAATTGCAAAGAATATGATGTGGCTGTCATTGTTATTGATACATTTATGCTTCTTTTTAATTGAAAATGGCCATAAATCATAACATAGACAATATTGATGACATATCATCGCTTTATTCTAATCAACTTTTTATGCGCAATTTTATGGGAAGTCTGTGATCGGCAATAAATTTGTCAAAACAATATCCTTATCGGAAAAAGCGAACATTCTGGTAAGTATTATTATTATACGGGAAGACTGAGGTTTTATCTGTTCTCGTGTATTATACGCAGAATTGTATGGTACCCCGTTTACATTCCCTCTGCTAACACGTAGATTCGGAGCGGGAAACAGATTTTTCTTCCTATATTCAATCTGATCCTTGTAGCCATTTCTTTACACGTGCTATATGCATTATATTGTCGGATTTACGAAAAAAAGTATGTATTGCTTTCTTTCAAAAGAATATATATTATGATATAGTAATAAATGGGACCTAATAACTAATAACAACGAATAACCATTAAAGATAATTTTATTAAGGATAGCCATGTTGTAGGAACGAACGACGTTGTCGCCATCTCGTGACCTTACGGCGAACTGACAAGTTCGGACGTTTTTGGCAGTTCATTTTCGTAGGGGAGCCTTCTCTCCAGTTATTCTATGCTCCTAGACTTCACTATCTGTAGCTTTGACAGATTTTGGTATCAAAGAAATGGAGCATCGATAATGTGCGTGAACTGTTGAAAGATCGTCATGTGACATATCTTGAGATTTATTGTGAAATATAATGAACAATTGTTTCAAGGTTGATTCAATGATCGTAAGTTGTCAAGAGTCTCTTTTCCGAGTATCCTGCTGAAAACTTCAATAGGTTATGGGCCCAGTGATGGGTACAGATTTTGCAATCTTCTGGGCACCAATAGAAACCAAAAGTTTTTGAATCGTTGTATACTATTAAGATCGACCAAACCTCGTCATAATTTTCTTTGAAAACGGAAGAAACCTCTCACCTCTTTATATCCGTCGCGGACCCAATAGAAGCGTCGAAATCGAAGCAAGTCTTCCCCTTTCTCGCCGGCGCCGGACTGCTCATGAGCGGCAGCCCCGTCTTGTGAAAAACCATCGATGCCGAACTGTTCAAGATCCTCTTGAACCTCGTCTGGTCGCTCGTCGACGGCACCTCCCGTCCCCTCCTGTTCTCGTCCTCCTCGAACGTCAGCCTGCGAGTCAGAGCCGCCCTCCTAACCTCAAAACTCCTATTCTTACTAAAACTATCACTTCCGCACTTATCACAATCTTTATTATCACATGAGCGCGATTTCGAGCAGGTTCTCTTGAAATTCGCGTTTACTTTCAGACTTTTGTTGATATTGCAAAAATTTTCCTCTCTCCCCCCCACTTTCTCCGACTCCTGGAGCTTCCTGGTCCTCTCAGGGGTCCTCAAAGCTACCCTCTCGATGGCTTCGAGCAGGCACTGGTCGTTGGTGTCGAAATGGTCGTAGCTTTTGCATTCTTTGGAGATGTCTTGCCCTTCCTTGCCAGGCTTGGTGAGGTCGGTGATGCTCAGTTTGGGTTCGTTGTTGAGCTGGCGCGTGGAGTTGATGTGGTTAATGGTGGAGGCGGAGGGTTGATCGTCCCACGCGTTGTACCTGAGCCGTTTGTACATGGCCAGGACGTCGGCTTGTTTCTTCTTTTCCACCCGGTCGTTATCTGGAAAAGATCGAGATCTGGATGGTCTTGGTGCAGAAGTTTTTGCGTAGACGGTGCTGCCCTCCGAAGAGTACTTTTATCAAGAGGCACGTACGGAGCTGCAGGATGGCAGAACAAAGTGCAGCATGGAGGACAGAGATTAACATGGATAGGGACTGTGAATACACAATTATAAAATCACAACTCTGGCCATGGTTTCGTTTTCAGGAATTGGTGCACCTGATAAAAAATCTGTGCGCGTACAGAGAATATCTTTAATGACAAAACGGCGTTGCCAGTTTCTTTGTTTACATCAAAGTAAAAGTATCAAAGATATTTTGACATGGGTACAAACGGCAAATTTGAATTGGACCAAAAATCGATTTATAAGCATGAATAAAGCAAAAGTAAGTACTAATCGCCTTTTTTACACTTGATAACGAAGTTTTTTTTAGGTATCTGGCCGTTTGGAAAGATTTCAAACGAAATTCCGGTCCCCCAGAAGTTTGGTTAGTTTCGGTATCGTTTTTGGTGCTCGAAATTTATTTGGAATGTGTAAATGGACAAAAAAGGCTTCCTTATACGATCTTTTCACGAAAGCGACCGGAAAATATGGTTCAGGTAGGATTTTCGAGGAGTTATGAGGAAAGAACTTGCAGAATGAAATTGCACGATTTTCGTAAGTAAACGGGTTTTGGATGGCCATCATCGGTCTCTAAATGATTATTGTTGATCGTTTTCACGTTTCAGAAAAAGAACCACTTCGTATAAGCCCATTTTGAAGAAATTTGTGTATGTAACATTCAACAGTAGGTATTTGCTCTTAATCGAAAGAATATATTATATCTAGTGCTACTTCTTTCAAAAGAGACACAAGCTTTTAATGCTTTAGGGGCCCTATAATGTGGAGGAGTTTGTGTCTTATTTTAGAACAGGTGAATGATAAATGTGAAGCATATGTTTGACCTGTTCCATATTATTTGTACAAACCTACTGTGGTTGTAATGTATGAATATTTATTAAACTAATAAATTACTATACAGTCAGAATATTTTACTCCTTGTTCATAAGATCAAATAAATGAAATGTATATCTTCTACTCATATTTTTATTAAGTTAGCTATTAAGGTTATGTTCCAAGAAAAAGTTCCTGTTGCATCAGAACTCCCTTCAACTATTTGGATTCCAGTAGAGGGATATAATGTTCCATTATTCTTGATTCAACAATTGATGTCAAGTCTTGAACTTTCAGTTCAAGAGGATAATAAACATTAAATCTTCACAGGCATGCATATGAAAATCATGTGAAAGCAATGCAATTTTCTTCCACGACGAAAAATAATATATTTCAACAGTGATCTCTTGTACTTTTCATGCAAATAACTAGAAAAGGAATCCTTTCTATCAATTCATATAAACGTTAATTATTTTCGTCCTCACATCTCTTCCAATTCATTCATTTTCCGAATAAATTCTGAGAAATACGCTAAGAATGTAGAAAGGGCAACATAGTGTTGACTTGGAACATAAAAATATTTTGAAAAACGTCATAACTTCGATACAGAGTGGAATGTGTCAAATTTCCAAGGCCAGAGTTGTGATTTTATAATTGTGAATGGAGTATAGACAGGTCGATTTTTGATGACAGGGGGGTAAAATCTGGGTTACAAAGCTTGTTTCATAAACAACCCCCTGGAGAGGATTGCAACCCCATCAGGAATTTGAATAGGGAGGGTGGTTTTGTAGCATAAATGTATGCATGGATTCAAGTTTGTAAGAACATGCAGTTTGAGTTCTTATAAGAGAATATTCACAAAGTTAGAAGGTGTTTTTTATGGAATTAAGTTACCGATAAAACTAAATGACACAGAGATGTTCAAATTGGTAGTATTATTTCTATTGAAAAAAAAAAACAAACAATAAGGTGATTTAAAAGTGTTGCTTTTTCTCTTCATGCTTATTAGAATCTGCACTGCCAAAATTTCGTTTCAGTATTCTATATTCCAGAATTATAAGAGCATTTTATCAGTTCTCTGTGAAAATTACAAAATGGTTCACACGTTGGAGGAGAGAAAGAAAATGTTGAAAATTTATTTCCAGAATAATGACTGTGCTAGGGCTACTGCGAGGATTTTCAATGAACGACATCCTGATAAAAATGTTTATCATTCATTTATCATTGCACGAATTATGGCAGAATGTTGTAACATTACTCCTGAAATGCTACAGTATGTACAAAATGATTTTAGCATTTGCGGTAAATTTTTACTAATACTGTTTGTTGAAAACATTTTTCCTTCAATAGAAATTATCCGTTCAATCAGAACATCTGTGTTTCATTTAGTTTTGTCTGTACCATCTATACAGGGTGAGTCTTTGACTTGTACATATATTTTAACTGAAGATTCTTGAGGCCAAAAGAAACCTTTTTTTCATTTTCCATTTTTCCGAACTAGGCTCATTTGAAAAAAAAATTGTGCTAATTACGTCCCTGAAATGATACTGTGGAATTGATTCACTCGATAGAAATTAACTTTATACATTTAGGTAATACTCAAGTACTAACCTTATTGGAATAAAAATGTTGCAAACACGATAATTTCAACAAAAACAGTTAGTTTCATCGGATTATATCTGCAACTAAAAAGCCACATTTATTCCACCAAAATAAGTTCCTTCTTCGATTTTTCGGCAGATTAGTTTGTAAACACTAATAACTTGTTCATATTTTCCTCGGAATTCCCAAACAATATCATGAAGAGAGACTTTTCATTCAGATTTATTATCAAACAACCTAACCTAATCTAATTTGTATCGATTCTGTGAATTTTTGCACAGATATTTTAAGAAGATGTTGTCAGCTTGCTCATATTTTCATTGAGGTTAAGAATTTTTTACGAATCAAGGTATGAATCACGATACATTTGTGTACCGTGGTATAAATATCTATGAATTCTGCCGTTTCCATCATAAATCGACTTTGCTGCCAAATTTTACCACGCATGCGTAGAGCGAAAACTGGAGTATGTATTGGTTATTTGGACTCTGGAGGCCAACTATAAACAATAACAAACCAGAGTCTCCGAACAAACTGTAAGCATAATGTGAAGTTCTGAATACATTCAGTAAATTATTATTCTAATGTGATTATTATGTGAAGTGAATTAATATAATTTCAACCGTGTCGAGTTTATAAAATTCCAAGAGGATGTTGTTCAGATAGAAACATCGCCACAGATTATCAGGTATCGTATTATTCTTCATTAATTCCAATTTAATAAGTAGTTTGTATCTAGATTCATCATTCATATCCGAATTTTGTATTTCATCGACATTTAACTTCAATATGGACCGGTAACTATGAATTTTCAATAGAAACTGTGCGTATTAAATCCTCCTTGGTGTTCAATTTTATCTCCCGCATTTGTGGGATTTTATTATTAAAATATCTGGACAAAGTTGATAAATATTGTGACAACATTGTAAACTCGTTTAAAGACCAGAGAAGGAATAATATTCGATGATATTCAATTCAGAGACGCATTCAGATTATTCTTGAAATTAATGATTTTTTCTTCAAATTTCTCCGGGTAAAATTGGAAATAACTCGAAAACGACGCGTTTTATTGAAAAAAAAAATAGGAATACTTTTAGTTTCTTAAATGATTGATTCTTTCGAAAATATGAACCGTTTATCTTTTTAAAGTGGTTTTATGGTGTTTTAGCGTGTATTGATGAGTGGACTTCCCTGTAACTTTTATACTAGAAGAGATATTGAATAGGTTTCGATTGAGGAATATGCACCATGAATAGAGTGAAAACTCAACCAAAATTCAGTTCATTCGAAATAACGGTTCCGAAGATATAAACAAAAAAGGGTTTTTTTCATGGATTTTCGACACCCTGTATCTCCCAAACCAAACCGAATTTTGAAAAATGGTATAGGAAGAAAGTGTTTCGTTTGATGAGAGGAATCTACAGTTAAAATATATGTACAAGTCAAAGACTCACCCTGTATAAGGCATTTTTTCTTCTCGAATATTATGCATGCAATATTGCTGAAATTTGGAATAAAGATGTAACTTTCCATCCTCATTTCATCGTATCCTTATTATAGTTGATAAGTTGCTTACCGTCAATGTTATGCTTCCCGCTCAGCCCGTAAGGAATCCTCTGGCTGAACATCAGCTTCTTCAGTTTCTCCTTGGTCGTCGCCTCCTTAACGCCGTCCATGATGCTCTCCAGCTGCGAAGATTTACTGCAAGCCTGACACTGCACTAAGGGAAAAGAAGCCATCCTCGGCATGCTCCAGAAGGAGACCTTCAGGACGGAATCGTGGCCAACTTGCACCATCGGAAAGTTGTGCTCCACCGGGTTCATCAGGAATTTGGTAGCCTTGGAACCTACTCCCGGTTGGGCTATGCGATACCTGGAAGAAGAGAGAGACTTGTGAAGGCTGGCGCTAAGGTTTGAAGTTGGAAATTCACCTCAGGTGTTTACTGGTGAGTCTCTTCTTGGTGCTCTCGTTCGGCGTGGTCAACCAGGCGGTGATTTGGGAGAAATAGAGCTGGGATCTGATGGCCCCCAAGAGCTGGACTAATTGGAAGGATGGAGGCGCCGAATTGCTGCAAAAACATGAATTTAAGGCTCGAAATCACCGTAAGAAAATCGATCAAAACCTGTAACGTAATAAACTCAAAATTCACTCACTGCCTGCTGACGATGCTGAAATTCCATGATTCTAGCAAGACGCAATTATCCCCCACCTCTGGACCAACAGAATACTCCCCTTCTGGACAGCCGCAGGTGAGGATGACCTCCAAGGTTATCGGGAGGTTTTGAACCCATAGCCTCAGCACTTCCTCGCGAAAAAAATCGTAGTTTACGCACTGAAAAAATTCGAAAATGCAATAAAGAAAGAAGATAATAAAAAGTCGTACATAACTGACAAACATTATTGTGAGATAAAACAAGTTTTGCAAGAGCTACCCTGAAGATAGTTGGACCGAAACGTTGGCTGCAATTAATACTTAATATGACGTTGTTGATATCAATACATGGAGAATATTCATTTTGGAATCAAAAAAACTTTTTTTCTTTGGATTTAATTTTTCTATCCCAAACTTACAACCGCAAACACATGTATTGATGTTTTTTCTGAAGTGGAATAAATGCTCCATATTTCACCAAGATTTCATTGCTCCAGCTTGACCACAGACAGAATTATGAATTTCCAAATTTTGAGATTTAAAAAAAACTTTTTTCTTTGGATTTAATTTTTCCTCTCCCAAACTTAAAACCGCAGACACATATAATGAGTTTTTTCTGAAGTGGAATAAATGCTGCATATTTCACCAAGATTTCATTGCTCCAGCTTGACCACAGTCAAAATTATGAATTTTCAAAGTTTGAGAGTTCAATAGGAAAACATTATTTCTTTGGATTTCATTTTTTCTCGCTCGAACATACAACGGCAAACACGAATAATAATGATTTTTCTGAAGGGGAATAAAAGCTCTATATTTCATCCAGATTGCATTGCTCTAGCTTGACCACAGACAGAATTATGAATTTTCAAACTTTGACGGTTTGATGAAAAAAAAAATTTTTCTTTGGATTTATTTTTTTCTCTCCCAATCTAACTACCGCAGATACAACTTTTGATGTTCTTTCGGAAGAAGAATAAAAGCTCTATATTTCACCAAGATTTAATAGCCCTAGCTTGACCACAGACAGAATTATGAATTTCCAAATTTTGAGATTTAAAAAAAACTTTTTTCTTTGGATTTAATTTTTCCTCTCCCAAACTTAAAACCGCAGACACATATAATGAGTTTTTTCTGAAGTGGAATAAATGCTGCATATTTCACCAAGATTTCATTGCTCCAGCTTGACCACAGTCAAAATTATGAATTTTCAAAGTTTGAGAGTTCAATAGGAAAACATTATTTCTTTGGATTTCATTTTTTCTCGCTCGAACATACAACGGCAAACACGAATAATAATGATTTTTCTGAAGGGGAATAAAAGCTCTATATTTCATCCAGATTGCATTGCTCTAGCTTGACCACAGACAGAATTATGAATTTTCAAACTTTGACGGTTTGATGAAAAAAAAAATTTTTCTTTGGATTTATTTTTTTCTCTCCCAATCTAACTACCGCAGATACAACTTTTGATGTTCTTTCGGAAGAAGAATAAAAGCTCTATATCTCACCAAGATTTAATAGCCCTAGCTTGACCACAGACAGAATTATGAATTTTCAAAGTTGGAGAATTTAATAAAAAACACTTTTCTTTGGATTTAATTTTTTCTCTCCCAAACTTACAACCGCTGACGCATATGATGACATTTTTTCTGAAGTGGAATGAATGCTTTATATTTCACCAAGATTTCATTGCTCCAGCCTGACCACAGACAGAATTATGAATTTTCAAAGTTTGAGAGTTCAATAGGAAAACATTTATTTCTTAGGATTTCATTTTTTCTCTCTCGAACTTACAACCGCAAACACGAATAATAATGATTTTTCTGAGGGGGAATAAAAGCTCTATATTTCATCAAGATTGCATTGCTCTAGCTTGACCACAGACAGAATTATGAATTTTCAAACTTTGACACTTTCATGAAAAAAATTTTTCTTTGGATTTAATTTTTTCTCTCCCAATCTAACTACCGCAGATACAACTTTTAATGTTCCTTCGGGAGAAGAATAAACGTTCTATATTTCACCAAGTTTTCATTGCCCTAGCTTGACCACAGACCGAATTATGAATTTTCAAAGTTGGAGAATTTAATAAAAAACAATTTTTTCTTTGGATTTAATTTTTTCTCTCCCAATCTAACTACCACAGATACAACTTCTAATGTTCTTTCGGAAGACGAATAAAAGCTCCATATTTCACAAAGATTTCATCGCCCTAGCTTGACCACAGACAGAATTATGAATTTTCAAAGTTGAAGAATTTAATAAAAAACACTTTTTTTCTTTGGATTTGATTTTTTCTCTCCCAAACTTACAACCGCTGACGCATATGATGACATTTTTTCTGAAGTGGAATGAATGCTTCATATTTCACCAAGATTTCATTGCTCCAGCTTGACCACAGACAGAATTATGAATTTTCAAAGTTTGAGAGTTCAATGGGAAAACATTTATTTCTTTGGATTTCATTTTTTCTCTCTCCAACTTACAACCGCAAACACGAATAATAATGATTTTTCTGAAGGGGAATAAAAGCTCTATATTTCATCAAGATTGCATTGCTCTAGATTGACCACAGACAGAATTATGAATTTTCAAAATTTGACAGTTTCATGAAAAAAATTTTTCTTTGGATTTAATTTTTTCTCTCCCAATCTAACCACCGCAGATACGACTTCTAATGTTCTTTCGGAAGAAGAATAAAAGCTCTATATTTCACCAAGATTTCATCGCCCTAGCTCGACCACAGACAGAATTATGAATTTTCAAAGTTGGAGAATTTAATAAAAAACACTTTTTTTCTTTGGATTTAATTTTTTCTCTCCCGAACTTAAAACCGCAGACACATATAATGACGTTTTTTCTGAAGTGGAATAAATGCTGCATATTTCACCAAGATTTCATTGCTCCAGCTCGACCACAAACAGAATTATGAATTTTCAAAGTTTGAGAGTTCAATAGGAAAACATTTATTTCTTTGGATTTCATTTTTTCTCTCTCGAACTTACAACCGCAAACACGAATAATAATGATTTTTCTGAACCGGAATAAAAGCTCTATATTTCATTAAGATTGCATTGCTCTAGCTCGACCACAGTCAGAATTAAGAATTTTCAAAATTTGACAGTTTCATGAAAACAATTTTTCTTTGGATTTAATTTTTTCTCTCCCAATCTAACTAGCTCAGATACAACTTTAAATGTTCTTTCGGAAGAAGAATAAAAGCTCTAAATTTCACCAAGATTTCATCGCCGTAGCTTGACCACAGACAGAATTATGAATTTTCAAAGTTGGAGAATTTAATAAAAAACACTTTTTTTCTTTGGATTTAATTTTTTCTCTCCCAAACTTACAACCGCAGACACATATAATGAGTTTTTTCTGAAGTGGAATAAATGCTCCATATTTCACCAAGATTTCATTGCTCCAGCTTGACCACAGACAGAATTATGAATTTTCAAAGTTTGAGAGTTCAATAGGAAAACATTTATTTCTTAGGATTTCATTTTTTCCTCTCGAACTTACAACCGTAAACACGAATAATAATGATTTTTCTGAAGGGGAATAAAAGCTCTACATTTCATCAAGATTGCATTGCTCTAGATTAACCACAGACAGAATTATGAATTTTCAAAATTGGACAGTTTCATGAAAAAAATTTTTCTTTGGATTTAATTTTTTCTCTCCCAATCTAAGTACAGCAGATACAACTTTTAATGTTCTTTCGGAAGAAGAATAAAAGCTCTATATTTCACCAAGATTTCATCGCCGTAGCTTGACCACAGACAGAATTATGAATTTTCAAAGTTGGAGAATTTAATAAAAAATTTTCCTTTGGATTTAATTTTTTCTCTCCCAAACTTACAACCGCAGATACAACTTTTAATGTTTTTTCGGAAGAAGAATAAAAGCTCTAGCTTGACCAAAGTGTACTTACCAGACTGTCGCTCGCATCGCAGGTGTGCACTTCGGCCTTTTTGCCCAACAAACAATGCGGTCCTTCGCGAAATCCCTTACTTTTCGGCCCCAATTTTTCTGGGATACGACCTTCAGTCACCAAGGACGTGACGTTCAAGAGCACCTCTTCCTCGCTCTTGTCGCCGCCATTGCACTCGAAACTGAGACTCGGACTATGCATCTGAAAAATTCCAAACATTCCCGTGAATTATTAACAGCTTTGTCGTAGGTACGCCACTGGCCTCAATACAGACGATTATTACTTATAGAATATAATGCTCAATTTTTATACATGAAGAAATTTTTCTTTCAATCCAGTTATGTTTCATTCATAGTTATCTTATCAGAAACTTTCAAAAGATTTATGAAAGCAATGCAAATAAGTTTTTTTCGTTCGAGAGTTATCGTATTCATTGCTGAATGGACAGAATTTAATTTGATCCCGGATTCGATCAGTAAATTTTACCTTATCGGTTAAAAAAATACGTCGTTGCCACAAAGTATTACTTATGGTTCGTACAAAGACGGCTGTGATAGATCATGAATATAGAATATTCAAATTTCTACATCTATGCTTGTTTCAAAAACTCCACAGAGCTAATATTCTGTGGTGCAAAGTCCCGCCCCAGCATAGAGATATAAGTCCGTCTCTATCCACAACAAAATGCCTACCCAACAAAAAGGAGAAAGTACCTAAATAAATGGAATTTACAACCTTCGTAACTTCAAGGATAATTATCATATTTCGAACTCTGCAGCTGTGTCAACCTTCAGTGGAACCAAGTCACGTGCTTGAAAAGGTAAATTCAGAAACGTCAAACTAGCTCTGTCTCATTAAGAATGTCAGTAACATCCTTGTGATCTAAGCCCGTTTGAATATCTTTCCCGTAGATAAGATAGCATCATTCAACCAAAACGTAAAAAGATTCCGTATTGTATCAAAATATTTGGCCACGATATCAAAACAAAATTTCCGCGTGTTCTTAATGGGTCAAGGTCACCGAAGCTCATTCACCATTTGATTATGCAAACGACACGGATCATAAACGCGCCTACGCTAGGTACTCATTGTTTAGATTCGTACGAAGGCATCGCGATAATTTTCCTCTTCTCCAATATCGCCTCGAGGAAAAACAGCTCGAGATTGGCGGAAAATATTCCTAGGACGAACTGGGTCAAACAGCTGAGGGGAAGAGGATGCGTGTAACAGGAGATCACGTGACTTAATTGGTAAATTGAGGAAACGGTAACGATAAGATCTCGGCCCGAACGCGAGGTTGCCGGATCGTGTTAAAATTCTTCGCTTTTGAAGATTTCACGGTATGTTTTATAAATGTGATTATTTCGATATCGTTGATCTGGAAAATGAATTGAGACTTTAAATAAGTTCAAATAGTCGACACGGTTTCGTTTGATAAACCGGAATTTGGTCACTAGATTCATTTCTACATGCATAAGCGTTGTTTCTTTGAAAAGAAAACTGTGACATGTCGTTATCAGAAATAGATAATTTGGTGGAGGATTTACTCGTACTACTTACATTTTTGGTATTTGTTGTGCTTATGGAGTGGTTGAAATACTAACCTAGGTCAACTGATAACGATAACAGCTATCTATGAATATTCCACTGAGTGTCAGGTACTTTGGAATGATACAATCGTATTTTTAGGCACATATACAGGGCTTTCTAAAAGGACTATAGGATTCAATATAAAAACTTAATTCATGAAGAAAATTCCATCAGAATCAATTCATCTTCTACACAAAAAAATGTTTCTTAACATACACTTCGCAAAAAAATTCACGCACATTCTGAAAATCTCAATTTTAATGAAAGTTAACTCTACATTGACTTTATAACTTATTTTTTATGTTCTCTCGGGAAGGTTTTGAACGAAACAAGACACATTAAATGGAAGAAAAATTCAGGATTTCACCGAATCTTATGTGAAAGAAGAGAAATGAACTATTTTCAAAATACTGAAATGCTGATAAGTGATTTAATTCTTGGTATTTCCACCCCTTGCGTTAATTACAGTTCGGCAACGACGGTTCATACTCAAAATGAGTGATCTTAAAATGTTCTGATCTAATCCTTCCCAGATTTCTCCGAGTTGGATTCCTAAGTCATTAAGAGTAGCTGGATGATTTTCTGAACTTCTCAGCCTTCTATTGAGGTTGTCCCAAACCTGCTCAATCGGATTGAGATCTGGACTTCTTGCTGGCCATTCCATTCGAGAGGGTTCTGGCATTATCGTCCATAAAAATGAAATTTTCACCAATGTAAGGGGCAAATGGCACTACATGCTCTTCAAGAATGTTCCTTATATACTTATCAGCATTCATAGCTCCATTATCAACGACCACTAGGTCTGTGCGAGCAGTCAAAGATATTCCACCCCATACCATAATCGATCCTCCCCCGAAACCAGTAGTATTCAGGAAATTGCACTGATCATATCTTTCATGTAGACGTCTGTATACAAGGGAACGTCGATCACAATGGTAGAGGCAGAATCTAGACTCATCTGTGAAGAGAACTCTTTCCCAATCGGCCTCTTCCCAATGGATATGCTCTCTCCCAAAATCCAAACGCGCCCTTCGATGGGCTGGGGTAAGAGCTGGGCCTCTTGCCGCGACACGAGGCCTTAAATCATATTCTCTGAGGCGATTTCTTATTGTCTGAGTGCTAATTTGCACCTCATGAGTTTGCTCAAGCTGATTTTGAAGGAGGCGAGCTGTTGCAAACCGTTGTCTCAACGAAGAAACTCTCAAGTAACGTTCTTGAATGGCAGTTGTTACCCGTGGTCTACCCTCTCCTGGTCTTAGGACATTCATATCTGTCTCCCTGAATCGCTGCAACATTCTGGACACACTTGTATGGGAAACTCCAAACCTTTCTGCAATTCTTGTGTATGTCCACCCTTCTTCTCGCAAAACTACCGCTTGGGCACATTCCTCTTGGGTCAAATTGCGTGTTTCGCGTTGCATAGCGATCGAGTGTAGAAAATCAAACGAAAGAAAAACTATTGATCACTAGAATTGATCGAGAACAACTGATTTTAGAATGGAGCCAATACATTCCAAATCTTTTTTTATTCCTGCTGGGAGAAAACATCTGTATTGAAGAAAAACGTTGAAAGTGGATAACATATGCATGCATAATTCTGATAAAAATAATTATCATTGAGAACACCTTCAGTTGTAAGAAAAATTTGAGATTTCCATAATGTGCGTTAATTTTTTGCGCAGTGTACATCAAATTGTTGCGTACCGAAATTGAAAAAGCAATAGCCTGAAGTAATGAGCTTTTGTAAGCTTTTTTCAATTCGCAGTTTCGGAGATAATTAATCTTCCTTCTTTTCAATCTTCACGAATTTTTTATACATCACTTGATTTTTTTGTTACCGAAAATGTATCTCGGCAAATTCGATACGACAATACCAAGGTTTCCGGTTTCCTTCGCAGCGTCTTCTCGAATAGGAAACCTTGAAATCCAAGAAGCTGAAGGAATTTATTTTCAGTCCATACTGAAGGACGTCAGTGAATCGATGACGCCGTTCCGGAAATAGAACTGGCAACAGCGCGCAAGTACACACGTGGAAAGTGCAATCGATACGGGAAATTCTGGGGAAAAGTATGAATTGGCTGGAAAATCCAGTGAATATAGGAGAAATGAGGTAGACAATACCGGACAAACACTTTTCTATTCCTTAGGTTTCCTTGAATTAATAAAGAATTGACAGTTACTTTTCGAGGAAATTTCTAATACATAAAAAGGGGTCCTAGATTTTAACGTCACAGCTCTTTGTTTGGGAATCTAGAAGTGAAAATTGCAAATATTCATTCTGAAATTTCCCAATACATCATTCCTAATTAGTTATGAGTCAATTGAATTCCTTGAATTATTTCCTATCAGAGATTGAAGAAACAAATCAACGATCCCAACAGTCGAATGATTATCGAAGAACCCAGGTACCTATAAAAGTACATGTTTATCAAGGTCGCAAAACTGCTTTCGAAACAAATGATATGGCATTTACTACACTGTAATTTTTCTCGATTGGAATCGATTTTAATGGGCCAACTAGGAAGTGAAACAGAAACGAATCTTTCGCAACACTTGAATTAACCCACTTTTAAACCAACCATATTCGACATTTCGCCTCATTCTTTCACTTCGCTTGCGAACAGAATGGAGAACCTATACTTGACCTGCTTACTTGGATTTCTTGCGCTATTATTCCCAGGTAATACGATCTTTACGAATAACACAAATATGTATCACACTTTCGAAAGCAAAATTTTCTACTCGCAAAACTTATAACCCTCCCTTCTAATCGTTTTACTGATTTCCAGAAACAATTTTCCGATGACGCATAAGCTACAAGAATCTATAGGAAGGAACTCCATATTGCATTTCCTTCAGAAAACACATACATATATTAGTTAATTATAGTACGACCCTCGTATATGAACAGCTGTCAGTACGTAAGCTATAATATTGAATAACATTCTATGGTATTCGTATGCGATTACCTTGTTGCACGACAAATTAACATTAATGGAAATGTTATTAGCGAAAGTCGTAGGTGAATAATGCAATTAATCGAAAGGAATATAGTGCATTTTGAAAATTACGCAAGGTTAAGCCAAAGTTTTAATTATGAATAAGATTTCATCACCAATTCATTATGTCCCTCCGTGATTTCATACAATGTGAAACATAGAACATTATTATCACCGAGCACGATTAGGTAATACCACAGAATGCATCAATTCACCCATAGAAATCACGATCATTGAGGAAATTCGTGTAGATAATGATTACTCAATCTGTCATCACCAATCTCATTTTCCACAAATTATCAATACACACCTCGATCAACAGTCGAATAAATTCTCATCCTATTCCATCGACTCCCGAAACGTGCAATCAATTCACCTGACCGTACGAAAATGTCAAAAAGTTCTCTGGTATCGATTCCATAACAAACAAAACAGTCCGCACAGACAACACGACCCGACAACAACGCCGTTACTCAACTGTGCAGTCCGGAGCGCTCTCGAGAGTACAGCTGATCGTTGCTCCTGCAGCGATGGAAACGTCACGGGCCACAGCTGATTGCCGTTTCCACCTCCCGCGACCCGTTACCGAAGGCGTTGTCGGATCTCTGATTGAGGAAGGCATTTCTGGACATAGAAAACGATAATGAGTTCTATGGTGAACCATATTTCTATAAAAAACTGATTGATTGCAAAAAATACGGAAACACGAAATTGGAAATTTACAATTACTTATTATTTGGCTGTCTACTGTTTTAAAAAAATCTCTGTATCACTTCAGCTATGTTTCCGGATTTTTCGAATGCGAGAGCCGGCAACGTGGCAACCCGTCCCGTGTTCCTTATCAAGGTTGGCAGCGACAGCGACACGTGCCTAGCCAGGCTGTCCGTGATCTAGGATCGTTGACGAACCGACGATCGGTCGTTTCCGTCTCGCGTCGACACGCGATACGCTTTTCAGTTTCTTTTGTTGTGACTCGAGAAAACACCGCATATTTTTGTTTTTACGTCTCGATCGTTGCTTATCGCCGATCCGTGTGACCTTTTCCGTCTACGACTTACTTAAATTCAAGTTATATCAGTCGTTCGAAGAAAAAACGTCTAGGATTAGACTACAGAATCGCATACTCTCAAAGTCCGCGTAGTCTAGTCTAGGAGTATGGATATTCTATGCTCCTAGGTCTAGATAGAACTAATAATGTAAGTTCTATGAGTTGAACTCGTTTTTCATCGGGTTGAGACAGATTTCATAGAATAACAGCGGTTATTTTGTGATATTGTCCTGTTAAGTATGCCGTCCAATTATTTTTGGAGTTGGCAACACCACACGAGCATCGAATATAATTCGAACCTTTGCCATGATCCTGGCTTTTCGCCCTTATGGAAGGTTCTTTGCCTCCCACAGCGATAAAACCGAGACCAAGCCTTAATCGTTCAGACGGAAAGGGTACGGGGGGTAACAGGGCGGGGGGGAATTTCGTCTGGGTCTTTCCCCTCACCGCGCGCGTATGGGGTAACGCCCGGGAGGTGAGATACCTTGGATAGAAAGACCTTTCGTTTGTTTTGGTATTCAACGTCATTAATGAGATGGAGAGATTAGGAGGTTTTTGATCAATTCAATTCTTCTAGCTTGACGTCTGAGACATGTGGCTCTGTGGCAGTGACATAGAACATAGATGCATAGAACTTAAAATGACGGAAGGGAAACGCATTTTTTCTGAAAGATTTATGAAATGCAATAATTCGTAAATAAATGTTATGTTATGTTGA
Source organism: Adalia decempunctata (assembly GCA_951802165.1). Taxonomy (NCBI): domain Eukaryota; kingdom Metazoa; phylum Arthropoda; class Insecta; order Coleoptera; family Coccinellidae; genus Adalia; species Adalia decempunctata. The sequence continues at coordinate 2,700,566 of OX637705.1, forward strand.
AATAAATGTTTTCAACATTCTACATATCGGAAGATCAATTATTTTCGAGATATTTAAGTGTTCTCAAAGAACCATTCTGTTTTGAAAATGACATCGTAAAAAGCAACGTTGCCGCTGTGGGAGAATGTACGGAAATATAAAGAATTTCTAAAATGATTTTAGAAACAATTTCATATGCGGTTAAACTAACTATACTGCTCCACAAGAGTTAGGGATATTGTATTCAATCGTTTTTAAAAGTAGGTAATCTTCGAGAAAATCGCTGTAAAATCATTTAAAACTCAATAACAACTTGAATCGATCCAATAAAAATCAGTATGAGACATTTCGTCAATTTGGTCGCTTTTTTTCTGAAGCTTGGTTCTTTGCATATTCTGCATAAATGTTCTTATTTTGAAACGAGTTTTCTGAAATTGCCAAGATGTAAATTAACAATTGCTGAGGCTAATACGGCTATCGGAATGCTACAGGGTGGCCTAACTCAGGTTGTTGTAGCGGAAAGGCTTCAAGTCAGCCAAAGTGTGACATCTCGACTTTGGAATAGGTTCAGGGAGACAAGTTTCGTGTTGGAAAGACCAAGGCTTGGTGGGCGACGAAAAACAACACCTGCTCAGGATCGTTTCATCACTGTTTCGGCGAGAAGAAACCCTACATCTACGTGTAGAATACTATACGGAATACTCTTCAAAATGCAGATGGGGTCCAAGTTTCCATCGAAACCATCAGACGACGTTTGAGAGAGGTGAATGTAGGTTCTAGACGTCCATTAAGAGGAGTTCCATTAACACGTGACCATAAGCGTCAAAGACTGGAATGGGCAAGGCAACATATCAATTGGAACGAACAATGGCGTAGTGTCCTTTTCACTGATGAATCCAGATTTGGACGATTTTCAGATTCTCGAAGAATAAGGGTATGGACAATCCCACGCATACCCCGTAATGCATGACCTTCCCATATTCTTCTACTTTGACGACGTGAGAACGGTTCACACTCAGGATGTTCAGAATAAGAAAAATGAACATGATCCTGACTAAGAATATTTGACTTTTTTTCAGGTTTTCTTTCGACATTTTGAGAACTATTCGAATGAATACAACGGTTTTAACAGAAATGTATCCAGCATTGAATACTCAATCATATCAGAAACGAAAAGATTGAAAACAAAATTTTTTGAGCAAATTTATTTTCACTCCCTGTATAACCCGAAGTGCTCTGGCTCTGAAAATATTTTAGGTCTGTAGAGAATTTCGAACAATATCATAATCCCAATTTTCAGATTTCCATTAAGTCCATTTCTCCAGAAACGTCTAATAGGCACTCGAAACTTGGGACACCCTGGATATATAAAAGAAAGATGTTGGTTACACCATTTATAACTCGAGATAGGATGGACTGTTTGTTATGAAACTTCATATATGGATTCGTCTACGGTCTGGTTATTATAAAATACAATAAAACTTTGAAAAAATCGATGAAAATTTAACTTATACAGGAAATGCTTTTCCTCCTTTTGAGTAAGACCACTAGATGTCGCTACAGTTACAGTTACGCTACCGGTTATTCGTTTGTACTTCATTTGATATTCTCCGCGTTAGATGGCGATATAAACAAATACATAGTGTGTACAGTGACTATATTCCCTCTATAGGCACTGTAATAGTGTGTAATTTGAGTTGCCTACAACTCTGCGCTGTTGGGCAAAACCAAAATGTCTCAGCGTAGGAGTACAGATGTCTAAAATGATTAGATTTCGTGGAGATATGAGAAAAGCTTCGTTCTTACCACTTCAGATGGCGCTATTCACACATTATGACTGATGATTATTAGTTTTAAAGTTTTATTTATTCCAAATAACGTAATCGTGAAGGTACTATATTTGACATTATCACAATTAAATGGCGATGAATTTGTTGAGCCTTTCGCGGCCATCGATTGATGTCATCTGTTCTTTTTTCGAGCATTTCGGTCGTCGTGGTTTGAAATGGTCGAAAAAAGAACATATGACATCAATTACCGTGTAATTCACATAGGGCTTGTAGTACCATGAAAGGCTATTAACAGATCAAAAAGCGGTTGAATATCACAGTGAATTATTATCGAAATTTCGAGTAAATCGGATTTTGGCGATCAGTTTCAATCGTGAATTGTCCGTTCTCATCTTTCTTCATAATTTTTGAAACGTTTTTGAATTCCTGTTTGGGCAATTAATATATTTGCGGAAATAACTGAATCCAAAATTGCCATTATTAGTGATTGACAAATTATGACACATTATTTTTGTGTATATGTTCTGTGTGATCGCTCATATCCATGGAAACATTTGACAGTTCAAAAATCAGAGTGGATTTGTGAAATCCACCGTACCTAAGTATCATTAGGGCGGAACAAAGTTCGCCGGGCCAGCTAGTTAAAAATAAAACGAAAAGTAAAAACGTGCTTGGATTGTTCAGATCTAGTTACAACTTTTAATCAAGGATGCTCAGACAGGAAAAGTTTGGGAACCTACAACGATCTAACGGTAAACCCAAACAATAAACAATAGAACGAACGCCAATGGCCTCACTCACCATCATCAAAACAAAGCACGAATAAATTTTCCACCAAGTCCACAGTCTACCATTGTTCCTTCAATACCGCCAGGTCTATATCGTTCCACTTTTCCCACCGATAGGAATAGAAGGAAATGTCACTGTTGAGTGTTGACCAGCCACAAAAACATCTGATCCGAACCTTTCTTCCGTGTTTATTCCGAGACACCACGTTGGGCCCGGTGAGATCGCTGCGCGGCTGTGTCAGACGAAAGGAGTCGACTCGGGGAGCTTTGGCGATGATGCACTTGCTGGCTGGTACAAAGCACCAGGTCAAGATCCGAAAGGAAGGAGTTTAATGCCCGATTGGGCACAACAAACTCTTCGCTGAGATACGCTTCTCAGTTGCTCGAGGCAAACGTTTTTTGAGCCCAAAAAAGCAGTATCCTCATTTGACCGAGTCTACATACAGGGTGTCCTAAGTTCGAGTGCCTATTAGACGTTTCTGGAGAACTGGACATATTTGAAATCTGAAATTTGGGATTATGATATTGTCCGAAATTCTCTACAGACCTTAAATATTTTCAGAGCCAGAGCACTTCCGGTTATACAGGGAGTGAAAATAAATTTGCTCAAAAAAATTTTTTTTCAATGTTTTCGTTTCTGATAAGATTGAGTATTCAGTGCTGAATACATTTCTGTTGAAACCATTGTATTCAGTCGAATAGTTTTCAAAATATCGAAAAAAAACCTGAAAAAAAGTAATATATTCATAGTCAGTATTATGTTCATTTTTCTTATTCTGAACATCCTGAGTGTTAACCGTTTTCACAACGTCAAAGCAAAAGAATGTGGAAAGGTCATGCATCTTTTGAATTTCATAAATATCATCACAGGGTGTTTCAAATTTCGTGTCAAAAACTGTGATCCAAAATTGGCCATAACTTCTGTTTTTCAAATTAGAACCCTATTTTTTTATTATTGCGTTGGATCCTGCGGAGAAAAATAATGATAGCACTCTCTGATGCTCTTGCTTTTAAATTCAGTAATTCCCGAGTTATTTGAGCTTTTCTGGATTCATGTTGTACGTAGAATCCAATTCATCTAATCTTTTACTTAAGAATATTCTGTGATCATAGAAAATAAGTTTTCCCATTGATAATTCCCAAGTGACAGGTCTAATTTTAGGATTTATCTTTACTTATCGATTTTATTCAATGGTTTCATAAAAATATTCATCGAATATGTTGCATGAGAATATTCTGTGACCATAGAAGATAAATGATCCCATTAATAATTCACAAGTGACAGTTCTGACTATTACTTGTTACTATGGTTTCATGAGAATATTCATCGAATCTGTTTAGATTCGATGAATTTTACTCTACGTACGACATGAATCCAGAAAAGCTCAAATAACTCGGGAATAACTGAATTTAGGGCCAAGAGCATCTGGGAGTGCTATCATTATTTTTATCCGTAGAATCCAACGCAATAATAAAAAAATAGGGTTCTAATTTGAAAAACAGAAGTTATGACAACTTTTCGATCTCAGTTTTCGATACAAAATTTGAAACACCCTGTGATGATATTTATGAAATTCGAAAGATGCATAACCTTTCCACATTCTTCTACTTTGACGTTATGAGAACGGTTTACACTCGGGATGTTCAGAATAAGAAAAATGAACATAATACTGACTATGAATATTTTACTTTTTCTCAGGTTTTTTTTCGATATTATGAAAACTATTCGAATGAATACACTGGTTTCAACAGAAATGTATTCAGCATTGAATATTCAATCATATCAGAAACGAAAACATTGAAAAAAAAATTTTTGAGCAAATTTATTTTCACTCCCTGTATAACCGGAAGTGCTCTGGCTTTGAAAATATTTTTGGTCTGTAGAGAATTTCGAACAATATCATAATCCCAAATTTCAGATTTCAAATATGTCTAGTTCTCCAGAAACGTCTAATAGGCACTCGAACTTGGGACACCCTGTATACAATGCATCTACCAAATTTTCCATACATTTCAACAAGATCTCATCCTACCTTTATTACAGCTGGATCGACGACTAATCCGGTATTCTCATCGTGATACATAATACTTTCTTGGCCGATGATAATATGTCTAGTTCTCCAGAAACGTCTAATAGGCACTCGAACTTGAGACACCCTGTATATGTACTCCATCCACTTTTAAAAATTTTCCCGGTTGGCCAATATTTAGGTTTATCCAGTTTTTTTACTTAAAACTGACGCAGGTTGGCACTCGTGAAATGTCAAATAATTTTCAGAGACGTTGCCAATGCTGATTTATATTTACTCTTTTTTAACTTTGTAAATTGAGTTTGTTCTTTTAATCTTCAACTGTGACACAGGTTTCATAGTACTACTACATTTTCTTACTGGAGTATTTCAAGTTTTGCAAAAAGGTATTTAAATTGTCTTCTGTAGGCTTATTTCTTGAGAATTTTGAAAAGTGGGGAATTACATAGGTCCGTCTGTTCGTTTAGAAGTTTTTCTGATGTAGGATTATTCAAGTTATTTTATTCTTTCTTCGAATGAACTGTCACAAAGTAACGGACTATTCTGTCCGTTATTTTTCAGTAAAATTTCAACACTCGATTCTAGATATCCGTACAAAACAATAACACAACTGAATCTTCCAACCACGCTTATGTATATTATACATCTATATATATATAAAAGAAAGATGTTGGTTACACCATTCATAACTAGAGATCGGATGGACTGTTTGTTATGAAACTTCATTTATGGAATCGTCTACGGTCTGGTTATTATAAAATACAATAAAACTTCGAAAAAATTGGTGAAAGTTTTACTTATGCAGGAAATGCTTTTCCTTCTTTTGAATAAGGCCACTAGGTGTCGCTACCGTTGATGCGTAGTCGTACAGTGAATAGATAAGTCACTGTACGTAGTCGTAGGTTGATATTACCACTGTTAGATGGCGATATGTGATTCGCATAGAACTCATGGTAACATGGAAGTCTATTGCCAGATCAAAAAGCGGGTAAACATCTCAAGTTGGTGGATCAGTGAATTTTTACCGAATGATCAAGTATCTGATTTTGACGATCAGTTTCAAACGTGAGTTGGCCATCTTCATCTTTTTCCTCTATTTTTGAAAAGCTTTCGAATTTCTGTTTGGGTAATAGATATATTTGCGGAAATAACTGAATCCAAAATTGCCCATAAGTAGTAATTAACATATTATATTCGTGTTTCTGTTCGCACAGAGACAGTATTGTAAGCGTCAATAATTTTGAAACGTTTGCTCATCGGGCTTTCACTTATGATATACAATAATGTTTCATGGGTTGCCTAATCTGATCTGGTCGAATGACCATCAATAAATTTGAATATGAGTTCAACACAATTCACAGTGTTGATAATTTTGCCGTGTCGATCGTACTATCGACGTTTGGACATCTCGATTTGTCTTCTAACGAGCTTGATATCGTCAACTAAATTGAACAAATTGAAGAGAGATTGATAGTTCATATCCATGGAACAATGAGAATCGCGCTGCTCCACCAACTGAGATTTTTACCCATTATTTTGAGCTTAGCAGCATAGCTAAGATGTCTAAAATAATGGTGTGACCACTGATTAGATTTTGAGAATATTAGAAAAGTTTTGTTTTTGCCACTTCAGGTTGGGCTATTAACAAATTACTGATTTTTTTAATTCTGGTCGACGGGTTGTGTTAAGGGTCTACATCCCTGAAAAAAAGGGAGTCAGAAACGATTTATTTCTTTCTAATTGATGAAGGGATGTATGAGTGTATATAGAAAAAAATAATAAAAAAAATATTTTATAAGTATTAAATGAATGAAAAGGATATCCCCATCATTTTTGGTAATTTTTCTACATTTCCACCATCAAAACGAACGAATATTTTTGTGTTTTTTCATTTCAGTATTGAAGTCTATCATTTAGTTAATTAAACGTCTATCTCCTTTTTCTTTCAGAATTTACCGTTTCTTTGTAAATAATATTACAACAATGTGTCGTTTTCGCGAAATTTATTTCCTTGAATTTTTCTATTCGAAATGATAAATATCCATTTTCACCAGAGACATTTTATCAAGGATTTTATTAGCCGTCGATTAGGGAAAATTAATTGTTTCTTACAATTGTGGATTCTTAGGTGGAATTGAATTTCTTTTAAATGACACGCCCCGCAGGTATCTACTCCCAGATGACTGGTGAAGGAAAATTAGTGTATTGTACAGTCAGTGTGAGATCTAGTTCAGGGTAGGATTTCTTGTTAATATTCCCTGCGCCCCAACATTTGTTCTATTAAACTGAATAATCCAATAAATAAAAATTAATGCCCTGCAGCGCCATCTGGCGGTATACGTTTCCTATTCTGGAGGCTGAAGACTCTTAATAGTCGATAGTTTAATTTTATTCCCAGAAAATTCAGGCATTTCAAGACTATCAATACAATGTATGGCCTCCACGGGCATCAATAACAGCGTGACATCTTCTTTCCATACTATACACGAGGTTGTTGAACATTTCTTGAGGAATTTGGTTCCAAAACGGGGCAGAAGCTCTCTCAGATCATTTAAGAATTCTGGGGTAGGTTGATGATTATCTTATCTTCTTTGGAGCATATCCCATGCATATTCTATGCAATTCAAATCTGGTGAGTGCGGAGGTATTGGTAAATGTGGAATACCACGCTACTCGAGCGCATTCTCAACTATGGCTGCGCGGTGCGGTCTAGCGTTATCATCTAGAAATTGAAAAGTTTCACCAATAGCAGCGTGAAAATTTGGCACAACATTGTCAATGACATGCTCCCTATAGTGTGAGGCGGTCATATTCCCAGGACAAATGTGTAGATCTGTGCGCCCGTTGAAACATATCCCGGCCCATACCATAACACTACCCCCTCGGAATGGATGGACTTCTTGGACATAGCGACGATTACGGGGTATGCGTGGGATTGTGCATACCCTTATTCTTTGAGAATCTGAAAATCGTCCATATCTGGATTCATCAGTGAAAAAGGACACTACGCCATTGATCGTTCCAATTGAGATGTTGCCTTGCCCATTCCAGTCTTTGACGCTTATGGTCACGTGTTAATGGAACTCCCATTAATGGACGTCTAGAACCTAGATTCACCTCTCTCAAACGTCATCTTATGGTTTCGTTGGAAACTTGGACCCCATCTGCATTTCGAAGAGTATTACGTAGCATTCTACACGTAGATGTAGGGTTTCTTCTCGCCGAAACGGTGATGAAACGATCCTGAGCAAGTGTTGTTTTTCGTCGCCCACCAAGCCTTGGTCTTTCCAACACGGAACCTGTCTCCCCGAACCTATTTCAAAGTCGAGATATCACACTTTGGGTGACTTGGAGCCATTCCGCTACAACAACCTGAGTTAGGCCACCCTGTAGCATTCCGATAGCTCTATTAGACTCAGCGTTTGTTAATTTACGTCTTGGCATTTTCAGAAAACTCGTTTCAAATCGAAGCCGTTGATAAACTGACTTCATTTCAAAATAAGAACATTCATGAAGCATATGCAAAGAACCAAACTTTAGAAAAAAGGCGACCAGATTGACGAAATGTCTCATACTGATTTTTATTGGATCGATTCAAGTTGGTATTGAGTTTTAAATGATTTTACAGCAATTTTTTCGAAGATTACATACTTTTAAAAACGACTGAATACGATATCCCTAAGTCTTGTGGAGCAGTATATAAATACGAGGTCTGGCTATTAAATAACGAGACTGCGCGCGCAGAAGGCGTCCTAGAGGGGTAGGGTGGGAAACGAATGCAGCATTGGATAGCTGGAAGTGTCTACTATTCCAGTACGAAAACACGTTTTCGTCGCTTTAGTAGTATTTTTTGTGTAGAGGTTAGAAACGAACGTGTTTTTTTCTCGTGCCGATAACGATGTGTGACGAAAAACACGAGCAACGGATCAATGTGAAATTTCTCGTCAAATTAAAAAAAAACTCCGACTGAGTGCTATAAGTTGTTGAAAGAGGCCTATGGTGAGAAAAAAAGGGGGGGCGGTTGTCCAACTCCAACTGCTTTAAAATTTTGCCAACTGTCATAGAAACATAAATTTTGCCATATGCGATCGAAACTTTGCCAACTGCTTCGAAATTTCTCCAACTCCGTTCAATCGGGAGGACAGGCGGCCAACATCGATAATTTCCGTATATCCACGGAATTCACTGCAGTGTTTCTTTCAGGTATATTTCCGGTAGGGGCACTGCCGCCCCCCGAAGTTCCGCAGAGAATCAAAATATTTCTCCATCATATTAGATTGCACACCAGATGTTAGTCATATAGAACAAATACAGTTATACTCAGGCATGTTCTTTCAGATAATGAGACAAAAAATGTTACGATATTTGAAAATTTCCTTGATTTCTGCCCTATCAACAGCTCCACAGGCGAAGGTCTACCTATTGAATTTTGTTAGGGATTTATTTTCGCAATTGAATCTCAACATTCAAAATTAACGAGGCCAGGGTTATAATAACGGTTCAAATATGCGTGGAAAATATAGTGGACTACAATAGTATATTTCATTACTAGTCCAGAAAGTAAGCTTTTTCCGTGTGCGCGCGAAGAGTTCCCGTGTGAGGCGGAGCCGAACACGGGAATTCGTGCAAGCACGGAAAAAGCCTTTCTGGACGTGTAATGAACGATATTTTTCATTACACCTCTCTGAAAACAATCCAACGATATTTGTTCTTCGACAGAAAGCATTTCGATAATGTAAAACAATAATTATTCGAAACACTGACCACTGACGTCTACTGTCATCACGCAATCGTTGCTTTGTGTCTAAGCATAGATGCATCTATGTCTCACTGCACGGAAAAGGGCCACTTTCGGTGCGGCCGCACGGAAAAGGGTCACTTTCGGTGCCCTGAATCGACATGTTTTGATAGGGTTTTCAGAGCGGTGTAATGAAAAAAAAATTTGGAAATCAATAACCGTGCATTTTACGTACCGTGTTGGGCTCATAGTCTTAATTTGGTAGTGAATGATGCAGCAAGTATTAGGCACGAAACTGTGAATTTCTTCAATATAATTCAAGAAATTTAACGTTTTCTTTACACCTTTACAAAAAGGTGGTCGGTTATCTGTAAACATTTACCAAAGTTAAAATTAAAAGCTTTAAGTAATACGCGATGGTCAAGCAGAATCGATGCAGTTAAACCCTTACGTTATCACCTCGAAAAAATTTTTGATGCTTTGCTAGAAATATCTGATAATTCCTCAGAATGGGATTGTACTACTTCTCACAAAGCTCATTCGCTGGCCTTAAACGTACGAAATTATAGATTTATTTGCTCGGTAGTAATTTGGTTTGATATCCTAAATGAAATTAATGCCCTGAGTAAAATGATGCAGAGCCCCACCATGAATATACAAATTTGCATCAATTTGTTGAAGACGTTGATTGATAAGTTCAAACAATATCGTACGGCTGAGCATTTTGAAATTGTGTAAGCAGAATCTTCCAAAGTGGCCCACCAACTCAATGTAGAAACAGATTTTCCACCAATCAATAAAATCAGACCAAGAAGAAAACCAACACAATTTCAATATGAACAGATTTAATCCGACCCAAAAACCAACTACCCCCCAGGAAAGAGTGTTTCAACCCCCCCCCCCGAATTGCTGGATACGCCCCTGATGTAGCGCCCTATTGGGGGCGGCATAACAGTATTTGCACGCGGGCGCTCAGACAGCTAGCGGCGGGCCTGGTTATTTAATAGGCAGACCTCGTATATGTATTTACATACTCTTTTTTTAACTTTGTAAGACATCCTATGGAAAATTGTCGTGTAGATTACCTCAACAATATTTTATTCTCTTCGTTTAGATATTACCGTTCTTGTTAGTTATAACTTTCACGTGAAGAGTATGATTACGATATTATTTCACATTAGTTCAGCTTCGGTGGAGATTTTATTATCGCAATCAAAATTTCGCAACTTATAAGCTGATCTCACCTTCTCTTTCTACGGAGCTCGACAGGATATGTGAACAACGGTTCTGTCTTATATGTGGTGATGTTTTAAAATTTCCACTTTGAAAAATATTCCATTTGACAGGTGAAAATCTAAACTATGCTAGTTAGAGCTCTGGATTATTTTTTATTCGATTCAGCGACCTCGAAAACCTACAAATTGGTACCAAAATCGTCCCTGTAGACCTTATAATTCAAGAACTATTGAGTTTTAATTATTTCGATACATATTTCATTTTCGAGTTTTGTTCACGAGCTCACTCCGTTCGTGGTATCGGTGATATCGAACCGCAAAAGTCCTAATATTGAAGATTCGAATGGCTCAATTAACTTCTTCAAGCATTAACGCCGTTAGAACCTTCGGGATATCGACAAATATGGCATTTTTAGGGGGTCCTGTCCCTTTTTTCAATCAAAAATTGAGTTTTGTTATATATTTCGAAAAATTATCTTTTCGATGTTATATTCGTCATATACTTCATCATCAGACATTTCAACAATGATATGAGAATTTCCGAAAACTCATACCTAAACGTAAGTCCCCAGCAAAAACTTTTGGAACAATGGCTCATACAAGGCCATTTCCTTTGTTCAAGCGCTAATTCCAGCTTCAATTAAAGTCAAATCAGAGAATGAATCATTATTGGCGTAATTCTGTTAGGAGTCATCATACGCAGTACCCCCCATAGTCAAGATTATTAGAATGAAGCCCAAAGCACCTCAAAATTACGATCATTAACACCGCGTTCAAGGACTTCCCCGGGGTTATTTCCTTCAAGGTCACAAGGTGATAACTTTAGACCATTGGCGTTCAAACAGAAAACGTCATTGGCAATGAAAGTTGGCAAAATATACATCGATAAGTGCGTTAATCTTGCGACCGAAAAACTTAGAGTGCTCGCCAAAATACATCTCGTCAATGAAATTCGACTAGGGGTTCCGTAAATATGGATGATGTTCTCCTGACAATTCCAAAATGTAACTCTTTCTATGGTCGAGGATACGTTCGAGATGAAATTTAGCATAGAAGTGAGAAAGGCGTAGCCATAACCATAGAAAATATTAGCGAATCGAGAATCATAACAGTAGGATCATAGACGATTTCTTTGACAGCTGCTAACATTTTTTTAGTCTCTGCGACTCTGGAAAAAGTCTGTCAACAATGGAATCCTTCTAAAAAAGGTTGTTTCTGAGAAAACTTTTGTCTTCCTTTATAATTGGTATAGAATTATAGATTCAAATTAACTTATATGGAATAGTTCACTGACTCCTCAACTCAAATGAACCCTGCTAACAACTAAGGATTTTTCAAGCTAAATTATTCATGATCAGGAAAATTAATCACAAGAGTCATGACACTCCAAATATTCTATTCTCAAGAAAGATTCGAGTGAAAGTCAACATTCAACCACCATCCAAATTGTCGTATCTGAATTAGAAATTCAAAGCTTTCACTGCTATATAACTCAAGTGGTGGACCATCAGATTAATTGTTATTGGTGAGGTTGTTGAATGGTACAAAGTTTAACGAACCTCACAGCACATTGAAAACATCAACAGTAGTAGAGTAGGATATGATAAGGGAGTTTTGTTTTCTAAAATCTAGAATAATTAAGACCTCGTTCAGATGGAAATCAAATGTCAATATTCAAAGACCTATTTTTTTGAATAATTATGCAAAAATTCTCCCAGATAATTCATTCAACAATAAAAGAACCAGCAGGGCAAAGAAATGTAAATTAGATAAAACCACAGATCTACTAAAAGTCAACACTGCACGCAATCCATGCCTCTTCTACATGGCAGTCCTGACCATTTCACCTTTTGTTTATAGACAACGATTCCAAATAAAACAAAAGATCCAAACGCATACTGCGAATTACTTATACCTAAATGCCAGACTCACCTTCACTTGGCAGGTTGACAATCGATGTGGGCGATTTTCCTCTCTGCTATATTATCACACTTTCCATCCAGTACTTTAACTTTGTCATGCACATGTCGAAGAAAAGTTTTATTTTGTGGGACTCGCTGAGCTTCAGTCCACTTATTACGTTCTATTCAGAGTCACCAAATCACTACGAACTGTATCACTTCGTTTATTGACAAGTTTACTTTACATATGGTCGTTGTTGCCTGTAATCAGCTGTTTGGTTTGTCACTTCACTGCAAGATTCCTTGTTTTGTGAGCACAGCATGGTGACGCAACCCAACATACATCTATAATTCGGATCAAAATCGCGGGAAGAGTGACATCTGTAGTTGAGTGACTGCATCATCATTCACTCATTACTCAAATATGTGTTCTGTGTGTATCCGTGAATGCAACCTATCATACGGCAACAGAGCAATTGATTTATGCCCACTTGCACCGTTTTATGCCTAGGACAGACTTTGTTAAGAAGTGCCTTAACTTTAAGTTGGTCTTATTCTCGGCTTTGCGCATCATAGCTTGCACCGGTCTCTCACTAACAACGACGTAGTAAAGCACGTGTTAAGGAATGGTGAATCTGGCAACATGGCTAAGTTTGATGATTTTGTCGGTTTCTGTACAATTTTCTATCTGCGAAGAGAATTGCTATAGCAGATTTGACAGAGAAATTATTGAAGAATGAAGTGGAGTCGCAAAAGAAGCAACCGGCATTGAAGGAGGAAGCGTTGCAAGTTGCAGTTGTAGTCAGATATTGAGATCTATTTTCTTAACAATCTCGATAAAATATTTTCAACATTTGTGTGATGGTTTTCTGATCACAATATAATTTTGAAAAATTCATTGTATAAGTTTACATTAATTCGGTAATAATAATTCATCTTATTTATTTATAAAACTCGAGAGTAATTTAATTTTCGTGTTTGTTATGTGGAGAAAAATTCAAGTCAGTTCATGTGATCACACTGAATTTTTTTTAAATAATACGCCTTCATTGTCTTTTTTTTTAATGTGAAATATACCAAAAAAGAGCAGTAAAAAATGTAGACATTTCAAAAACAAATTTCATGAAGGAGAAAAATATAAGGTGTTCCATTTGACGCACCCTGTATATGTAAAATCATTTTTATTTTGTTGATTCTTGTCAACCCTATAACCATGCTATTTTAGCCGTACGCCTTGCTGACACACCCTGTATGTCGTCGATTTCAGTGAACCTATTTTTTATTTATGTGGAATTGAATACCACAATAACAACAAACAGTTTCTACTCCTTGACAAATAATTCGTTGATACGGCAAAAACTGACAGAGAAGTTCTTTTTTGAGGTTATGAATCCTCAAGACGGCCCTAAGTCTTCCTTAAGGACCTCAAGCCATGAAATATCACGGCTTAAAATAAGAAGGACTTTACCTGCACTTAACCTGTGGTGCAAGAGAATCTGTGTCTCAAACCCTACTTACATTTAAAGACGTCCTTAAGGCAGGCTTAGATTCGACGGTGCAAGTGGGCATTAGCTTTGATCTGTAAAGAATCTTTTTACCAGAATCCTTGGCAAATAGCAATTTGAAATGAATACACAATATAAATATACGCAAACCTAATTGTATATCGTGCGTAATATTCCAGAAGTGATTTTTGGAACAAATTTAATTTATGGCCACATGACAACACTGCCTTTGTTGCCAGAGACAAATGAAAACATTCCTCAAACTCTTCAAAATAATACTTGTATTTTATGCATAGCTTGCAGACCTAATTCTTGGAAAATAACCAGTTCGAGAGGAATTTCTTACCAACCATTCAACTGGAATCTAGCAATTCAAATTAATTTTTTTCTAAGTGAAATAATTTGACAACCATTGTCATCACTTCGAATTTATACTCTTGGTAATGATCTTGGCAATTCCTGTTAATACTTAAGGGAATGAATAATGGTCAAATAACTTTCCATACCTTTATTCAATAATGTGTCAATATTGCGAGTTGTGAAAATGAAATGAAGAATAAATGCAAACTATTGAGTAAATAAAAGATATGTTAATGAGAGTAAAGTTATATTGTGACAAAATTCATCAACCGGAATTATTTACATACAAAACGAAACGACTATCTTTCATCATTTCTTTCCAGATTTCTTAATTCCACCACTAACAAGGGGCCCCTTCTGAGACGCCTTAGCTTTCGCTTCTTGCAATGCCTTCTGCTGTTCCTTTATTTTCTGCTTGTGGGCTAGATCGTCGTCATCTAATTCTGATTGAGCCTTTTTGGGGGCTTTCAAAGGTTTTTTCTTTCCTCCTTCCCTTCCAGACATCCTGAAAAAATAACGTGTTCAAACACTGAATTCCATGTTACGACGAAATGAAGGAAATCAGAGATTTCAATATAGGTACTCACTTTATTTTACTTATTCACAAGGAAATATCACTGCAAAACTATTAATTTCAGAATATGAACGAAATTACCAAACACACAGCAATTCAACTAGAGAAATTGTAAAATCTGAAAAAATTTTAACCTAAACCACAGAGCTTTGAGCAAAGAGTACCTACTTCTCTTCATCTTTTTGAACTAATTTATTTAGGAACTAATTGCAAATGAGGCTATACTGAATTTGGGGTCCAATTAATAATCTTTTAGTCGAAAAAGAAGGTAAATTTAATTCTGAAATACTTCTTCTGCGAAAAAATTTCATGGCTTGTATGAAGAGCAAGACGGCTGTGGGTTCGAGCAGTAGTCTGATCATCATCAAAGAATCTTTGATCAACTCAAGGAATCGATAATCTATTGAGGTTATCACTGTTAGAAGCAAACAAACGATCTCAACAATGAATAACGAAGTGAAAATACTCCAAGAGGAGAATAAAGAACGAGAATATTTTTTTTCGGTATTAAAAACCTTCAGTAGTTATAGGTGAGTTCGACTCATCTTAGGGAAAATTCAGTTCAAAGCCAGAAAAATGTTTTCCAATTAACCTATCACAATCATCTTATTTCTTTGTGATCTGAGTGTGCCTGGTGCCAATTTAATAATTTTATGCGAAATATATCTCCTTATTTAATGAGTTACTATTTCTGTTATTCAGGGATCAGTCCTTGTTGAGAATTGAGAGCAAAGAGAAGACGGTGGAAACTCTGCCTAAACATCATAAAAAATGGTTAGCTAAATATTTGGAGGATCTGAAATCTTTTAAAACATGCATCGAGGTGAATTCTCAGTTGATCCCAACTATATTGAAAGAAGCTAAAACGATATTCGGCAATATCTACTGTACAGATGGAAATAGTCATTCTGAAACTGACGTAGGGACGCTGGCAGAAGGTTCCGCATACTTTTTCTTCATGTTTGAGAGTTTCTCAACATCCATTTTTAGGTTTGGACAAGGTTCAATCAGTGTTCAAACAACTGATGAGAGACTGGAGCTCTATGGGCTCCTTAGAACGGGAGCAATGCTATCAACCGATCATTGACGAGATAGAAGAACAATTTCCAAAGGATAAATTCGATCGTAAAATGATCAATGTGTTAGTCCCCGGGGCAGGCTTAGGAAGGCTTGCCTTTGAGATCTCAATGAGAGGTTTCGCCTGCGAAGGAAACGAATTCAACATGTTTATGCTTGTCGTTTCCTATTTTGTATTGAATCTATGCAAAGAGGTGGACGAATTCGTGATTTATCCATGGATTCACCAGTATTGTAACAACTTGAAGGCTGAGGATCAGATGATATCTGTGAGGTAAGATACAGAGTGATTCCTTTAGAAAATGTCATAATTTTTGGTGTGTTTTAACACTGAATGAATTCCCTTCGTTACATTTTCTGAAATTTGGTGGGAAGGGGGAAATTTGAGGAAGGTCGAATTGTTGTGAACCAAAATTTTCAGGTTTCCGGACATAAGACCCATGCCGACTCCCGGAGGTAGGTTTTCGATGACAGCAGGCGATTTTCTGGAAGTTTACAGGGACGACGACCAATGGCATTGCGTAGCAACTTGCTTCTTCATCGACTGCGCCCCCAATGTCGTGCAATTTGTAGAAACAATTTACAATATACTAAAACCGGGTGGAGTTTGGGTCAATTTAGGACCTCTTCTCTACCATTATTCTGGTTTGAAAAACGAGAAGAGTATCGAGCCTAGCTTTGAGGTTCTCTGTGATATAATCAGTAGTGTAGGTTTTGAAATGGAGAAATGCAAGACTGGCATCAAAACTAAGTATTGCCAAAATCCTAAATCGATGCTGCTGTACGAGTATGAGAGTGTATATTTTGTTTGTAGGAAATCTATAAAAATTAATAACGGAGAAGGAGATTATTGACTGTACCATTTCTAATTTGTTTTATCACTGCTTTTCTCATTAATTTTTAGTTGATTCTCTCTAATTAGAATACATGTTGCTTTAACTAAAATGTGATATTACTTCCTGTATAAAGTACAAAGAAAATATATGAAATTTAAAGTGAAATTTTATCTTGTTCATTTCAATCTAAAGTAACAGGGTAATCACCATTTTCTTTTGATCCTCTTCATTCCAAATCAGAGAAAATAAATGTCATTTGTATCGTTCTGCAAATCAGGATCACCATAATTTTCTAACTGTATTCACGGCCTGTCTTTAGAAGGCCGTGCTGTATTGTGGTTGAAAGCACTCAGAAATAAAAACGGTCAAAGTCGAATTTTACATTAAATTCGTAAAAGTTATTAAATTGAGAATTGACACAAAAGACTTGGGTTTGAATAATCACATCAAAATGGGGACCCAGAAATAAGAATGTTAACAATGCAATGGAAGATGTACGTACATGTAGAACAAAGGGATCTTTCGGTATACAAAATGACGAATAAAGGTCCATTCATATTTACCGACACCGCACGTGGCAGACACGGACAAGCACAGACGAAGAAATATGATTGCATACATTTCTTATGGGCGTATTCATATTTACCGCGTATGAACGTAGCGTGGCCGGGCGGGCACGGGCCAGCAGCGAAAGACATTCTCGACGAGAATGTTTTGTCTGCGCTGGTACTTGTCGCCGATGTCTCTGCGTCCTGTGTGGTGTGAAATTCAAAATCAAAACATCGCTCAGCGGAACGGACAGACTGCAAGCGTAAAGGGGGGACATTTTAGGTCGTAAGAATACTGAATAACGAGAATTTAATTGAATTATATCGAGATTATTCTTTTCTATATGATATGAGCGATCGTAGGTGATAACAATAAAAATAGATGACACATGGAAGGAAATTGCAAAAGTACTATAAGTACGAGATGAGACAGAATTAAATAAAAAAATGACATTTATATAATCTCTATTTTTATTCCAAAAATAACAACTAGGTACCTTAAACAGAAAGTTAATTTTCTCGTAGCGATAAAGAGTGTAGATATGACTGGAGTTATTTCACAAACAATAGTTTCAAATTCATAACTGCTCATTCTAAAATAATTGAATAATTGAAAAATCTATCTTCATCATCCACGAGATCCTTGCATAATGTGTAAAATTATCCCTATTTTTTTTCACTTGGTGTTTATGGGATGTACAGCAATACTTCTTTTTCTCGGCTGTTCTTCCACGGAACTCGATTAATCTTATTGAAGAATTGCCATTACCATTGTTTAAACAATGCCATTACGGCTAGTTCTCCTATCGACAAATTGTGAAATATAGCGAATACATTACAGCACCTGTTGAAAAGGTGTAACCATAAGCGCGGAAGACACCAACGTATATTCACCTAAGGTTACGTTAGATCTTGTTGGTGTCTGCCACGCTAGGTGCTGGCAATATCCCTGCTGGTAAATATGAATACTATTGTCGGTTTACTGTCTATGCTGGTCCGTGTCTGCCACGCACGGTGTCGGTAAATATGAATGGACCTTAAAGGCCTCTTGCAACGACAGAGAATTCTCGCGAGAATTTTCTGTCAAATTCACTGACCGAGAATTCTCTGCCGATGCATACGATGAAACCACAGACCACAGTTGGTCTGTGATGAAACAATGGAATTCCACAGAGAATTCTACCACAGAATACCTAACTACAGAAGCGTCACTAAGCGTCGGCACTTTGATCTTCAAGGGGCAAATTTTCGTGACCTTCATTCCCTGTTAGGTAGTACATATGTCATTTTTGAGCGGATAATCACAGAATACCTAACTAATTTAGGGTATTCTGTGACATAATTCTATACTTTATTTATAATTCTATGGGTCCAGCAGGAAGTTTGAATTTCACGTTGACATTTGTACTACCTAGCATGGCACAAGCGTCATCAAATAAAGTTTTGGCGGGAAGGCGGAATGACGCTTCTGTGTAGTTAGGTATTCTGTGATTCTACCGAAAGTAGTATGCAACGGCAGAGAATTCTCGGTCAGTGAATTTGACAGAAAATTCTCGCGAGAATTCTCTGTCGTTGCAAGAGGCCTTAAGAGAATATGGGACGAAAGCAGGTTGTCTACGCACTTTATTTTAGAATGCAGAACATACAATCACAGACCTTCGTTGGTCTGTGATACAATGACAAAGAGTAGACACAAGAGACCTCACTCCCCCTATTTATGAATGAAATCGTGAACATCGTTTGTCTGACCTTGAAAGTCATTTGTGAATGACGAGGTCTAATCGAGGGGTGCCAGTAACAGCCCTGTATCGGCGTAGTATTATTCAAGGTCGAAGAACTGATGTTTGCCGCCAAGCCTAATGCCGGGTTTCCACCAAGCGGACAGGTCAAAACAAAACACGAACTGTCCGTTCGGACAGAAATTTCGAACAATTTTGTTTGGAAAATGTTCGAAGACTGTTGGGGTTCCCAACGGACTTTCTGTTTACACCAGTCGCGGACAGAAATGAATGAAAACTGTTCGTGTTTTGTTTAAGTTTCATTCAGTTTACATAGAGACACCGGACATGTAGTTGTGAGAATGTGGCACGCTGCAAACTTGAGAGAACAAGACGACGAGGATTTATTTTTGCTGGCAGTTACATTTTACATTATGAAAAAGAACAAAACTAAACGCCGGTTTTGGATTAGGCCATCCTTAAAGCAAAAAAGGGGAAATGTGACGTCTAAACTGTAACAAGATCTCAAGGAGATGATATGAGTATAGGAGGTAAACTTCGATCAAGTTTTAATAAACATTACGACTTCTTCCCTTCACGCACCGAATCAAACTACCACATTAGATCGCAACAACGTAAATAAAAACAAACTGGGCGTTCACACCAAGCTGACAAACAGTCCTAGAACTCGTAAATCCTTTGAAGTTTACCGACATTGGATGGGACTCTGTTTGTGTCCGTAAAAACACAATTCGCGGACTTTCGAGTCCGGAAAACAATCCACAAGTTCTAGAACAGTTTGCAAACAGTTCGCGGACTGTCACAAACGGACCGAGTTTGTGTTTTGTTTTTGTTTTGTCCGCTTGGTGGAAACCCGGCATAAGTGATTTCTCTTGTGTCTACTCTTTGACAATGATATCTTTGAAAACATCCCCTTTTTCCATACCTAACCTAAAATGGGGTAACCCACATATCATAGATAAATAAAGTCAATGATCCAATCGTCAAAAACATAACCCTTCTTCTTTGGGATCTGCAACATTGCCATCATACAAGCCTTGAACGACGTGGCAACGTCAGATTTAATTTCCTAACGGTAACAATTCCAGGGCTCCTCTGAAAAATCTGCTCGTACTGGCTATCACGAAGAAACAAGAATGAAAACGACCACTCTGTATATATAACACTTTATTATCAAATAAGTTCCTTAAAAATACAAATAGCAAAGAAGACGAAAAATAAATTTTAAATACAAAATTCAAGTCCCTAAATGATATAAAAATTTACATTATACTATTTTCATTTTCCTGTTTAATTTTGTGCTCTTTAACTATGAATTTATAGAAGAAAAAATACTTTAGGTCACGCAGAAACTCCAATGAAAGAACGAATGCTGAATGACCTTAAAGGTTTGAATTGACAACAATATTATCAATTTTGAATTTGTATTTTCACACTTCAAGTTCAAATGAGTAGATTTTATACAATTTCTAAGATGTTCTTTTCGACCTGCTGTGGTGCTTCAATTTTGAATGAGCAGAATTTATGTGTTTTTTGAGATTGCCTTTCTGACTTGCTGAATAATCACAAATGTCACACTTGTGTTGCATCAGTTTCAAATGAACAGTGTCTATATGTCTTTTGAGATGCTCCTTCCGATTTGCAGAATAATCACAAATGTCACACTTGTGTTGCATCAATTTCAAATGAACAGCATTTATGTGTCTTTGGAGATTTCCTTTTGTACTGATGGAATAATCACATTCATGACACTTGTGCTGTTTCAAGTTCAAATGAACAGCATCTATGTGTGTTGTGAGACTCCCTTTCTGATATGTAAAATAATCACATTCTTGACACTTGTGTACCTTCAATTTCAAATGAATAGAATCTATGTGTTTTTTGAGATCTCCTTTCTGACCTGCTGAATAATCACAAAGCTGACACTTGAGTTGTTTCAATTTCAAATGAACAGATTCTATATGTTTTTCGAGATTTCCTTTCCGACATGTAGAATAATCACATTCTTGACACTTGAGTTGTTTCAATTTCAAATGAACAGATTCTATATGTTTTTTTAGATTTCCTTTGTGACTTGCAGAAAAATCACATTTGTGACACTTGAGTTGTTTCAATTTCAAATGAACAGATTCTATATGTGCTTTGAGATGTCCTTTCTGACCTGCTGAATAATCACAAATGTCACACTTGTGTTGCATCAGTTTCAAATGAACAGTGTCTATATGTCTTTTGAGATGCTCCTTCCGATTTGCAGAATAATCACAAATGTCACACTTGTGTTGTATCAATTTCAAATGAACAGCATTTATGTGTCTTTGGAGATTTCCTTTTGTACTGATGGAATAATCACATTCATGACACTTGTGCTGTTTCAAGTTTAAATGAACAGCATCTATGTGTGTTGTGAGCTAGACTCCCTTTCTGATATGTGAAATAATCACATTCTTGACACTTGTGTACCTTCAATTTCAAATGAATAGAATCTATGTGTTTTTTGAGATCTCCTTTCTGACATGTAGAATAATCACATTCTTGACACTTGAGTTGTTTCAATTTCAAATGAACAGATTCTATATGTTTTTTTAGATTTCCTTTGTGACTTGCAGAAAAATCACATTTGTGACACTTGAGTTGTTTCAATTTCAAATGAACAGATTCTATATGTTTTTTTAGATTTCCTTTGTGACTTGCAGAAAAATCACATTTGTGACACTTGAGTTGTTTCAATTTCAAATGAACAGATTCTATATATGTGCTTTGAGATGTCCTTTCTGACCTGCTGAATAATCACAAATGTCACACTTGTGTTGCATCAGTTTCAAATGAACAGTGTCTATATGTCTTTTGAGATGCTCCTTCCGATTTGCAGAATAATCGCAAATGTCACACTTGTGTTGCATCAATTTCAAATGAACAGCATTTATGTGTCTTTGGAGATTTCCTTTTGTACTGATGGAATAATCACATTCATGACACTTGTGCTGTTTCAAGTTCAAATGAACAGCATCTATGTGTGTTGTGAGACTCCCTTTCTGATATGTGAAATAATCACATTCTTGACACTTGTGTACCTTCAATTTCAAATGAATAGAATCTTTGTGTTTTTTGAGATCTCCTTTCTGACCTGCTGAATAATCACATTTGTGACACTTGAGTTGTTTCAATTTCAAATGAACAGATTCTATATGTGCTTTGAGATGTCCTTTCTGACCTGCTGAATAATCACAAATGTCACACTTGTGTTGCATCAGTTTCAAATGAACAGTGTCTATATGTCTTTTGAGATGCTCCTTCCGATTTGCAGAATAATCACAAATGTCACACTTGTGTTGCATCAATTTCAAATGAACAGCATTTATGTGTCTTTGGAGATTTCCTTTTGTACTGATGGAATAATCACATTCATGACACTTGTGCTGTTTCAAGTTTAAATGAACAGCATCTATGTGTTTTTTGAGATCTCCTTTCTGACCTGCTGAATAATCACAAAGGTGACACTTGAGTTTGTAATTTTTCACCCCGAGTGAGGCAAATATTATTTTGAAGGGGAAGATAAATGGGGCAAGACATCCCTGTATTAAAATTGTAGAAGGAGAGGAAATAGAATAGAGAGGTACTGCTCCTTGAATCATAGAAACCTTTCCTTTTCTTTGGGTGGCCGATCCCTCCTCTTGATAGCTTACCAAGCAGGAACACTTACGATCGGATGATCTACCACCTTTGACTTACATACTCTACCTTAACGTTGGGCCAGGCTGTGATCTTCTAGTTGGTTAGGATCCTATGTTGTGTGATTGTAGTGAACCAAGTTCAGGATAACTCGTTACTTATGAGACTAGGATAGGAAATCATGAATGAGAACAAAAGAACTAAATAAAACACTTGATTGGACAGAAGGTGGAAAACAAGCCTTTATTGGTCCATGGAAGTAGTTCGTGGGTACTACCGCCATTTGAAAGGGTAAAAACGAACGAGTTCCAATTCATCATTGAAACTCAAAGCAAAAAACCCTTTGGCATTACAATTGGACATTACACAAAACATATATGGGATGTCAGTACATCAATAATAATAGTTGCAGATGATTGTATAAATATCACCTTTACATGGCTTTGATTCAGACAGATAGATAAGTACTTCAATTCCAGTAGGAAGTACATAATGCACAGATCAAGACAAGAGTGAACTAACAGTTGCAATAACTACAGTAGCTACGTGTACAGTCATATCTTTGGACATGGCACAGTTGTCAATCAATGCAAAGAACTCTTATCTAACTAGATAGAGTGTATCAAATGTAAAGAACATGATTGAATGTATCTCCTTTATGGTTCTCTGGTATTATGAATACAAGATTAGTTGAGCATAATAATTTCAATATAACGTTAAAACAATCTACACGATGGAAAGAAATGATCTTCCAAATTCAGGCCGCTGAAAGGGAAAGTTATGGCAGTGTTCATATATCAATTCAGTTGTGCATAGGTTCATGTGTGGGGGAATATTCGCCCTGGAGGTAACTTGTTTGCAGAGGTTACAGTCCATAATAAATAAATAAATAGTCATCAGATAAATAAGGGTGGCCTGGATCAGTATAAATCATTCAATCCAATTTCATAGAATACATTCACATACGAGGATATTTAAAGCAACATAAAAATAACAGGATGATAAATTCAATAATCTCAAATGCTCTCACTTGGTTCTGAATATAAGTATTTGTACAGTAATCCCCGTAATCATGTTTCTGCTCGTTCGAAAGATGTTTCATCAAAAGAATATAGAAATGAGTATGGCTTTCAGTGATTGGATACAATGAGGTGTATCAATCGATAGAATAGACCAGTCAGATGAAATAAACATTTCCATTGGATATAACTTCCATTCACCAGATTGGCGAGTTCAGAAATTACATGATGCTGGAACAAAATGAGTGAACTCATATCTAGTTATCAAATAGCAGAGATTCGTGAACCAATCGACATCATCAAACAGAATAAATGGGAAACCATTGCTTAGTTCTGAAAGCACCAATAGAAGATATCAAATAGAATCGATAATAATGATCAAACTTACGATTGGACACAGAACACTTTGGATGACAAAATGGCGACTAAAAGAAGATATTTTCTCAAGAAACCACCATTCTAGGAACTGTATTTGAAACTAGCCGTTGAGAGCCAAAAATTCCAAGAGAAGCGAAACCCCCTTTCTGTTCCGTCCATTTGTAACCTCTTTTTAACACCATCGAATATTCAAAATAAACAATAACCATAGATCGCTAGTTATCTGTTATAAGATAAAGACATTGTTGTTAAATTATAATGCTATCCATGATATGAATTGCTCCAACGGCATAATAGAATTTCCTTTATAATCGAATAAGATTATAATAGAAAGGGCAACCATTTTGGGAAGCGACGTAGCCGATGTTGAAGAGAGTGGCAACGCAGTATTTTATTATCCTAGAGAGGGTCGAGTTCATGGCTTGTGAGGCAGGACCGCCTTGAGCTATTAGTAGATATTGCAATGAATTATTTGTGCCTAGAAATTCTGGATCATTACAAGTTGTTTCAATTTCAAATGAACAGATTCTATATGTTTTTTTAGATTTCCTTTGTGACTTGCAGAAAAATCACATTTGTGACACTTGAGTTGTTTCAATTTCAAATGAACAGATTTTATATGTTCTTTGAGATTTGCTTTTCGATCTGCAGCATAATCACAAAATTGACACTGATATTGCCTCAATTTTAAATGAACACCATCTATATGTGCTTTGAGATTTCCTTTCTGAGTTGCAGAAAAATCACAAAGGTGACACTGATAAGGTTTCAAATTCAAATGAACAGAATCTATGCGTGTTTTGAGATCTCTTTTCTTACTTGCTGAATAATCACAGAGGTGACACTGATGTTGTTTAAAATTCAAATGAACAGCATCTATGTGTACTTTGAGATGTCCCATCTGACTTGCAGAATAATCACATTTGTGACACTTGAGTTGTTTCAATTTCTTGAGTTGTTTCAATTTCAAATGAACAGAATCTATATGTGCTTTGAGACGTCCTGTCAGACTTGCAGAATAATCACACTCCTGACACTTGTGCAGTTTCGAAATCAATTCTTCTCTTGAATCTTCTGACTCATCCTCTTTATCACTTATACTGAAAAAAATTAACTAATTTAATTGCTTTATGATATTTTTCACTGCATCTTCGAAAACTAAATTAGCTATCGACTTGTAAAATGTCACTGACATGAAAATTGGAAACTTACCAAATATTGGCTTCTGATTTGATATCGGAATCAAAATTAGCTATGTATTCTTGTCTTTCATAAATGTTGTTTCCATCGATGAACTGTTCAGTGATGTCAATCTCTTCTGTTTTCGGAACTCCGTTCAAGTCCATACTGAAAGATAATTCAACTTGTTTATGCAATAGCAATTATTCCTGAATTGTTGTAATGACCCAAACAAGAGAGCTGTAACCTAAAGACTCTTGTACATTAAAAGGGATTTTATGCATATATTTTTGGCAAGGCTTTGTTATAATCTGATCGTTTGTTAATGAGGTGAAAACCGGATTGGACCCAAGGGTGGAAATTCATTTGTCCAATTTGATTATCTGAATGGAATCGAATAGAGTCCCATTGACTTGGGTTTGAATAACCGCAACAAAATGGGAACCGAAAAATAAGAATGTTAACAATACAATGGCAGATATACTTACATGTAGAATACAGGGATCTTTCGGTATACAAAATGACGAATAAGAAACTCAAGGGTGAATACTCATTTGTCCAGTTCGATTATCTGAATAGAATCGAATAGGGTCCCATTGACTTGGGTTTGAATAACCACATCAAAATGGGGACCCAGAAATAAGAATGTTAACAATGCAATGGAAGATGTACTTACATGTAGAACAAAGGGATCTTTCGGTATACAAAATGACGAATAAGAGAATATGGGTAGAAAGCAGGCTGTCTACGCACTGAATTTTAGAATGCAGAACATCTTTGCAGATCTTTGAAAACATCCCTTTTTTTCCATCCCTAACCTAAAATGGGGTAACCCACAGAAAAGATAAATAAAATGTCTATGATCCAATCGAAAGCATAGAATGGCTCCTTCTTTTTGATTCTGCCGTAGCTTACGTAATCTAACAGGCCAGTATGATGGCTAGGTCAGCTGCGTTGTATTGTTGCAGGGGAGTGTCGTCAAAATTTCTGGAAGCTGGCAACACGGCTAAGTTGCAGGTGGTCAGTTTAGTGTTTGCAGGATTGCTCGAGTATTTCGACAGCGTTCATCGGTCTTTAGTTTTTCGATATCTTCGATAGTGATAATGAGTGTTCTTATAACGTGAAAAGTGTTTGTGTAGTGTGTGTGATATTTGAAATTGCAGAGTCGATATCTGAGGTAATCGCAACAGGTTGTTTACTCATTTATTTTGGAAATCTCCGATTTGGGCTCTACCATGCCTCGTACGTGTTCAGTTCCTTGTATGTAAAAGCAATTATAAATCCACCCACGAGAATGTTTCGGTATTTAGATTTCCTAAAGACCCTATAAGAAGACGAAAATGGATTAGGGAAAATAGTTTCAAAATTAAGGATGATACTAGTTAACTAGTATGTATCAAACATTTTTCAGATACACATGTTTTAAAAGAGAACACTTTTCCAACTTCGGATGGTTCATTTATTAGTATATGCGAAAAATTCCTAAACTAACAGATGATGCATTCCCAGTTATATGTCATCTTCAATGACGCGGAACAACGAAGACAAAAAAACTATAGTTTCATTATGATAATGTTTATAGTAACTGCGACCAAGAAGATCAGATTGATTCATTTTCTCACCTTTGTTCTCAAAGCAATTTCCAACTTCTCTCTCCACGTCAAAGAAAATGATTTCATTCTATTTTATAAGGTGTAACATATCTGAATTTCCTACCCTACAATAAAATGCACCGTTGCCAGACTACTCCATGGCTTCCAACTTTGCAACGTCTATTGTCGAAACGTGGAACTACGTTGAATGAACTTATTTGATATTATTTTATAATTCGATGAATGATGAATATCAGTACGACTTCAATCAATACTTTAGGCAATTCGCATCAATTGACCATATTCACCGTCGCCATACTGTTGTGCGACAATACCAACTACCCAGGGTTCTAACATCGAATAACGAAAGTCACTAATTTCTTAGGACCGCGAAAGTTTAAATGGAAATATTTTGATGTCATTTTTTTTATTTTTAGATCTATTTCTTGCCGAATAAGATGTCTTATTGCCGATTAATTACTGACACAACAACCATGGCCTCCCCTATACTGATATCTACCCATATTTTTATTATTATTATTATTATTTCCTGGAATTTATCACAAAATACTTAACCAAAGTTTACCACCAATTTTATATAACCTCTCATACCACATACGATACTAAAAATCTGATAGTATTTATGATAAACTCAATATTTCTCCGTTGGAAACACTGGGTAGTTGGTATTGTCGCACAGCAATATGGCGACGGTGAATATGGTCAATTGACCATATTGACCATATTCATCAGCTATCGGTTGCAGCTTTTTGAGCATCTTTGGGTTGGTACCAATGTGTTATCAATGTCATGGTTTAATGTCAAACGTCATTACTCATTATTTATATTTACAATTTTCGAAGTTTTAAACGTGCTATTTATTTTGAATTTTTGGTAAAAATGAATTCTAAAAAGGTGTAGGTATATTTTGAGTACATCCAGCATGTCAAGGAGTACAGTAATCCTCAATTGGGTTCATGATCTGTATTTCAGCAATCCCAATATTTCTGGAAGTGGCTGGAAATGTTGTGTGGAGCACTGACAAAGATTCCAAATTAAAATTCCATAGGTTTCCAAAGGATAAAGCACTTGCTACAAAATGATTACATTCTCTATCCGAGTACACGAATTATATTAGATGCCACAGAAATAAGAATCCAAAAACCATCTGATTACAATAATCAAAGCCAGACATATTCGCACTATAAACCCACAAATACTGGAAAAGGATTAATTGCCATATGTCCCAATGGTTTTGTGTCATTTGTGTCTGAAATATATCCAGGTAGAATCAGTGACAAGGACTTAGTTTTGAAAAGTGGCCTTATTCAAAAACTGGAACCTGGTGATTCTGTGATGGCAAACAGACGTTCCACCATTGTTGATGAACTTCGGCAGGTGGACTGTGATCCAATATACAACCATTTGTTCTCAAAAATAATAATCAACTTAATGAGTTGGAAGAACAAGTCACCAAAGACATTGCTAGTGAGTATATGCCCAACTAGAAAAATAGTATATACATTTTAATACGTTCCTGATACTCAACTTTTTTATATCTTAATTTTTGTAGGTCTCAGAATTCATATCGAGAGGAAAATTGGTGAAGTGAAAATTTTCAATATGCTGAAATCTACGATTCCCATCAGTACCATGGACCAACTGAATAATATATGTACAGTTTTTTGTTTGATTCCCAATTTCTCCAAAGCACCCCTTCTAGATCGAAGAAGTATATAAGTAATATAAAAGTATTTAATTTCAATAATTGTTTTCATTTCTAAATGTCCCTTTCCTATGAATGTGCAGATAATGTTGATATACAGTCCACTTATAATGGAAACTCCCCTGTAATGAACCAATTTCCAAGTCCCGAATTAAAACAATGTAAAATCCTCGGACAAGATGGACTGGTTTTTGATGAAACCTCGCCTGTAGTGGACTGAAAAAGTCTATTACAAGCAAGTTTTTGTGGAGATCCACTGTCACGAAGGTTTGTGATGCAGCAGCAAACAACACTATTTTGATGATTTCAAGTGTCGATAACAACATTGCCGCGAGGAAAGAATTATCTGACAGAAGTCATATAGAAAAACCTCTGTCCAAAGTAAACTAACAGACTTCCTTCCAAAACACTAGTTCAGTATTGAGTATGTATAAAAAACCACAGATACTTTCATCATACATATATATTAACAGGTACATATATAATCAAAAGGTAGTACGGATTCAAATCCCATAAATGACATTTTTTTACCGCTATAAAGTTATATTTTCAGTTACCAGTTTCAATGTTTTCACAAAGTTGGTGAGCTGAGCATTTCCAAGGACTTTTCAAAATTATCGAAATAAAATTTCGTCAGAATGGGTAAACTCTGGTCTACCCATAGGTTCTCATCGAAATCAATTTCCTCTATGAAAAGATCCTTGGAGCTATTCACCCACGGATACCTGAAAATAATGGGAATGTGTTTTTTTGAGATTAATTTCTCCATGTCTGTTCTCTTCCAAAAATTCAAAATAAATAGCACCTTCAAAAATTGTAAATATAAATAATGAGTAATGACGTTTGACATTAAACAATGACATTGATAACACATTGATACCAACCCAAAGATGCTCAAAAAGCTGCAACCGATAGCTGATGAATATGGTCAATAGGAGATTTTAATCATATCGAAGATCCACCATGAAGTAAACTTGTTCTTCTGTGACCATCGAAGAAATACGATTTTGTGGAAGAAAAACTAACCTCCGAAACGACAACGTCTCTTTTTACCATGATACTAAAACCGTGAAACAACGTGGCAACGTCATATTTAATTTCCTAACAGTAACAAGACCAGGGTTCCTCTGAAATATCTGCTCGTACTGTCTATGAAAAAGAAACAAGAATAAAAACGACCACTCTGTGTGTTCAACACTTTATTATCAAATAAGCTCCTCAAAAAATACAAATACAACTAATAAATTTTAAATAAAAGAGTCAAGTCCCTGAATGATGTATAAATTTACAGTATTTTCATTTTCTTGTTTGATTTTGTGCTCGTTAACTATGAAATTAAAAAAGAAAAAAAAATTATGCTGAATGACCTTTAAAGTTTGCATTTACAACGATATTGAATCAATTTTAAATTTGTATTTTTACACTATTTAAATTCGAATGAATAGATTCTATATATCGTTGTGATTTTCTCGACTGTTACTGTTGTAATTAAGGAGAGAGGATATCGGGACAACAGTCAATTGAGATCTACTTCCTGATATCCTCTCTCCTTAACTAGATTCTATATAATTTCTAAGGTGTTCTTTTTGACCTGCTGTGGTGCTTCAATTTTGAATGAGCAGAATTTATGTGTCTTCTGAGATTGCCTTTCTGATTGGCAGAATAATTACAATGATGACATTTGTGCTGTTTCAAGTTCAAATGAACAGAATCTATGTGTTGTTTGAGATGTCCTTTCTGACCTGCTGAATAATCACATTTGTGACACTTGTACTGCTTCAATTTCAAATGAACAGCATCTATGTGTCTTTTGAGATTCTTTTTCAGACTTGCAGAATAATCACATTTGTGACACTTGAGTTGTTTCAATTTCAAATGAACAGAATCTATGTGTTTTTTGAGATCTCCTTTCTGACCTGCTGAATAATCACATTTGTGACACTTGTACTGCTTCAATTTCAAATGAACAGCATCTATGTGTTTTTTGAGATGTCCTTTCTGACCTGCTGAATAATCACATTTGTGACACTGATGTTGCTTCAATTTTAAATGAACAGAATCTATATGTGCTTTGAGACTTCCTTTCCAACTGGCAGAATAATCACAGTGGTGACACTTGTACTGCTGCAATTTCAAATGAACAGCATCTATGTGTTTTTTGAGAGCTCCTTTGTTACTTGCTGAATAATCACATTTGTGACACTGATATTGCTTCAATTTTAAATGAACAGAATCTATGTGTTTTTTGAGATCTCCTTTCTGACCTGCTGAATAATCACATTCGTGACACTTGTACTGCTTCAATTTCAAATGAACAGCATCTATGTGTTTTTTGAGAGCTCCTTTGTTACTTGCTGAATAATCACATTTGTGACACTGATGTTGCTTCAATTTTAAATGAACAGAATCTATATGTGCTTTGAGACTTTCTTTCCAACTGGCAGAATAATCACAGTGGTGACACTTGTACTGCTTCAATTTCAAATGAACAGCATCTATGTGTTTTTTGAGAGCTCCTTTGTTACTTGCTGAATAATCACATTTGTGACACTGATATTGCTTCAATTTTAAATGAACAGAATCTATGTGTTTTTTGAGATCTCCTTTCTGACCTGCTGAATAATCACATTTGTGACACTTGTACTGCTTCAATTTCAAATGAACAGCATCTATGTGTTTTTTGAGATCTTTTTTGTTACTTGCTGAATAATCACATTTGTGACACTGATGTTGCTTCAATTTTAAATGAACAGAATCTATATGCAATTTGAGAGCTGCTTTCCAGCTTGCAGAATAATCACAAATGTCACATTTGTGTTTCTTGAGCTTCAAATGTTTAGCTTCAACATGTGTTGCAAGTTTTCGTTTTTCAATCGAAGTATAATTACACAAGTAACACTGATAGACCTTCATCTTGAAATGAACTGATTTAATATGATTCCTAAGACACCATTTTGACTTAGCGGCATAATCACACATGCTACATTTGAGTTTTTCGAAGTTCGAATGAATGCTTATAACATGACTCACAAGATGTCTTTTGATGTTCGAAGTATAATCACACAAGTCACATTTATGTTTCTTGATGTTCAAATGAATAGATTCAATATGTCGGGTGATATTTACTTCTTCATCAGAATCATTATCACACATGCTAGACTTCTGTTCTCTATTATTCGAATGAGCAGATCTGACATGTTCTCTAAGATCATCTTCATGATATGTAATATAACCACAAATGCCACATGTTTGCTTCTCAAAATTAGACCGAACAAGTACAACTTGACATTCAGGAAATGATGGGGCCATGCTAGACTTGTGCTCTCCGATATTCAAATGGACAGTTTCTACATGTTTTCTAAGATGCTCCCTACATTCGAAAACTTTATAACACAAGGCACATTTGTGTCCTCTGTTCTTCGAATGGGCAGACCTGACATGTCCTCTAAGATCATCTTCACGATATATAACATAACCACAAAAGCCACATGTTTGCTTCTCAAAATTTGAACGAACAAGTACAACTCGGCATTCAGGAAATGATGGAGCCTTGCTAGACTGTTTTATTGCATTTTGTTTTTTCTCTATTTCATATTTTTTCATGTATTCTTCTCTGTCATAAATTCTTTCTTTTTCTACAAATTGTTCGGTGATGTCAATGTTTTCAAGTTTTTCAATATAAGGTTCAAGGTTTTCATCATTTTCATGCTGAGCACTGAAAGAGATAGAAATGTTTCGATAAGAAAAATGTAACAAAAGGAAGCAGAGCAAAAACAAGACCTATATTTTTTTCATTTCAGTTGATGTTTTTGCAGTGGGGTTTTTCTAAATCTTTTATAAGTTGTTTAGGTCAATCTTTTGCCTAAAATTAATGAACGACTTGATCAGTGGTGGTGAGTAAAAAAGTAGGTCGATATAGTAAAGAGGAGTTTCATATAATGAGGAACTATCAAATTTCTGCATAACAACAAACTAATTCATAAAAGTTTTTGGGGTTCAAGTCCTGAAGCCAGCATATGCTTTGTGGCCTTATGACTAGCAGGTGGGATTTTAGAAGGGATCGTTTGAATCGATTATATTGAACCTCACACAACTCCAAATTGTTTCGTGTAAAAGACATTTTTGATCCGAATTTGATGCCCAAGGTCAGTGTTCTTGATAATTTCAAGGACAACTATTACTTGGTTAGTCCAAACATCTACGAAAATGGAATATATTCTCAATAAACTTAATAGAAAGAAAACTCGATATTGACTATTTTAGGGGCACAAAACTAGAGCACCATTTTCCATTATACTGAACTGTTGGCCCAGCTCTCAGCAATTAAGAAAAAATTGAGTATTTCAACACTGAATGAAGAGAAATGCAGAATAAACTTAGCCTACGTCTCTCCTACCATTCAAACGACACCTCATATGTCGAAATTCATCAAGCCGTTAAGGCTGTAGAGCGAGAAAAAGAAACAGTCATACAGTCATATACACACTCATAAAATATTACCCTCTTTTTGGCACAATCGGTTAATAAAAGAATAATATCAATGAAGAAATTGGACGTTATCCTCTTTGTTGTAATAATATCAATACTCACCCTTCAGTAGATTCAACTGACTCCTCTCTTGAGCTCAGTACAGAGATCGTCAATTTTCATTTTATTATTTAAATACCAGTTTAATATACACTACTGGAAAAAATTAAAGGATCAAAAAAAAATTCCAAATTTTTCGGCAATTTTCAACATGCCGTAACTTTGAGAGGAATGGTCGTACAAGGAATTCAAAAAAAGGAAATTGTAGCTCCAAGTGTCTAGTTTTTGGATTAGATCTTCAAAAATTTTAAGTTTCAGTGGTCTTCGAGTAATGATAGAAAAATCAGCAAACAAAAAAATTCTCAAAATTTTACCACTTTTTTTTTCTTGTCTACGAGCGTGGTAATTTTATTTTTGCATAATCGTTATAATGATGGGATACTTTGTTAATTCAGCTTTAATTTATTTTTTTATTGACCTCAATTCGTCCACTTCTCGCCGAGATATCGGTCTTCAAATGGAAAAGGATCCATTTGTCTTTGATTATCGATTTCTCAGCAACCAATGATAGCACAGAAAATTGAAGGGGGGTTTCAAGACCTTAAATGAACTCCCATTAATGAACAACCATTGCTTATTCATAGAAATTTTTTTTTCTTAATGTCGCATCAATTTGAAAATTTAACAAAAAAAGGGCTTTTGGTGGTTTCTTGGAAAATCTACCGCTGGATCGAAAATGTTGAGGAAACCAATAATGTTAAGTGTGACTTTCACAGTTCAATATGTTGATAAAAACCTTACGAAGAGCCAACTCAATTCAGCGAGCCGTTTTTTTGTTTGACTCGATTGAATTTTTGAAAAAAAATAAGGATCACGTTTTTTGCTCTGAGAAGCTCGTAATCTCTAAAAAAGGCAAAAAAGAATTTTCTCGAGCTTTTTCCACATTTTAATTGCAGATAGTTCATAAATTTCAAAAAAAGAAAAATAAAAAAACAACAAATAACATTTTTATTAATTTAATAACGGGTATTGCCACCCCTGTTTTCAATAACGGTTCTCAAACGTCCAGCCATGTTAATGCAATACCCGTTATTGAATTAATAAAAATGTTATTTGTTGTTTTTTTATTTTTCTTTTTTTGAAATTTATGAACTATCTGCAATTAAAATGTGGAAA
This sequence comes from Adalia decempunctata, assembly GCA_951802165.1. Taxonomy (NCBI): domain Eukaryota; kingdom Metazoa; phylum Arthropoda; class Insecta; order Coleoptera; family Coccinellidae; genus Adalia; species Adalia decempunctata. Next base: position 2,734,932 of record OX637705.1, read on the forward strand.
AAGCTCGAGAAAATTCTTTTTTGCCTTTTTTAGAGATTACGAGCTTCTCAGAGCAAAAAACGTGATCCTTATTTTTTTTCAAAAATTCAATCGAGTCAAACAAAAAAACGGCTCGCTGAATTGAGTTGGCTCTTCGTAAGGTTTTTATCAACATATTGAACTGTGAAAGTCACACTTAACATTATTGGTTTCCTCAACATTTTCGATCCAGCGGTAGATTTTCCAAGAAACCACCAAAAGCCCTTTTTTTGTTAAATTTTCATATTGATGTGACATTAAGAAAAAAAAATTTCTATGGATAAGCACGTATCCAGTGTAGCCGCGAAATGAATATTGAAGTAATGCGAGCTTTTCATTACGTGAACGATTGCGAGGACAAACCACTTCTTGGATGGAGAAGAGAAATCTTCAAGGGATCGAATTATCCCAGAAGATCGCGATGTGCACAGCAGGCTGTGGATTTGCAAACCTATCACATCGTGCGGAAATTTCTGAACTAGTGGGAGGAACTGAAATGTTTTTTCACTGGTTCATATAAGAATTACCAGCTCAAGCTGAGAACGGGAGACCGATGAAGAATAATAATAATCTTCTTTATTCTCATATTCAACATATACATTACATACAGTGAGAAGAGAACACGTCACAGTAATTACAGCTTATCTAGAAGTGCAAGCATAATATTCTTTCAAATTGTATGGCTCTAAATCTAAAAGGAACTCTAAAGCTAGTTTCTTGAATTTTTTTAATGACTCAACAGACTGAATGGATACTGGAAGGGAATTGAAAATTTTCATACACATAAATTCAACGTTATTCTTGCTGATAGTAAGCTTGAACAATGGATATTGCTTCATGATAATCAAGCTAATTCCTGTGGGACGTGGTATCCGACAAGGGGACTCCCTAAGTCCACTCTTGTTCAACATCATAATGGACGAGATAATAAATGCTGTGCGTTTGTTTAGAGGATATAGGATGGGAGATCGGGATGTCAAAGTTCTTTGCTACGCTGACGATGCACTTCTGTTGGCGGAAAGTGAAGACGATCTGCAGCGATTGTTACATCGATTCAACTGCAAGAATAGCAGGATGCCTGAATGACACGATATGGAGAAACAGAAATATCTGAACGGAAACCAAGTCCAGAAGATATAAGTCAGTTGTTAGACCAATTATGGCATATACAGCTGAAACCCGGCCCGATACATCGAAAACGAAACAACTACTGGAAACAACTGAAATGAGGGTACTATGAAGGATAACTGGCAAGACACTTTACGACAGAAAGAGGAGCGAAAACATACGAAGAATGTGCAAGGTAGAGAACATAAATGACTGGGTGCTGAGCAGGAAGGCGGCATGGAACGAACGTATTAACAGAATGGATGACCGGAGAATTGTAAGGCTTACTCGTGACAAGTCACCACTGGGTCGTAGGAGCGTGGGGCGCCCCCGAAAGAGATGGAGCGATAACTTGACTGCAAGGTAGTCAGAGTGATCGGAAGTAAACAGGCGTGTCGCCTAAATTAAAGTAGGAAGAAGAAGAAGATGATATTTTACAGTGCATCTTCGAAAATTTAATTTGCTATCGAATTGTAAAATGTCGCTGAATTGAAAAATTGGAAACTTACCAGATATTGGGTTCTGCTTTGATAACAGAATCAAAATTATCCACATATTCTTGTCTTTCATAAATGTTGTTTCCATCGATGAACTGTTCCGTGATGTCAATCTCTTCTGTTTTTGGAACTTTGTTAAAGTCCATACTGAAAGATTTATTTATTTAGCGTATGGCATACATGGATTTAGTATACTGAAAGATAATTCAACTTGTTTATGCAATAGCAATTATTTCTGAATTGTTGTAATGACCCAACCAAGAGAGCTGTAACCTAAAGACTCTTGTACATTAAAGGGGATTTTATGCATATATTTTTGGCAAGGCTTTGTTATAATCTGATCGTTTGTTATTAAGGTGAAAACCGGATTGAACTCAAGGGTGAATACTCATTTGTCCAGTTTGATTATCTGAATAGAGCCCCATTGACTTGGATTTGAATAATCACATCAAAATGGGAACCAAGAAATAAGAATGTTAACAATGCAATGGAAGATGTACTTACATGTAGAACAAAGGGATCTTTCGGTATACAAAATGACGAATAAGAGAATATGGGTAGAAAGCAGGTTGTCTACGCACTTTATTTTAGAATGCAGAACATACAATGATATCTTTGAAAACATCTCCTTTTTCCATCCCTAACCTGAAATGGGGTAACCAAAGACTTATAAACTAAATGGACAAGCCCTTCGGAAAACGGCTATGTTCTCGCATATAACAAGAGATGGACTGCTGGTATCGTCATCCTTGTCAACCATGTTGCCGCTTTTTCTGATGAATCGAACCCAACTTTCCGAGACGGGTTATTTTCTGAATATATGTATTCCATATTCAGAGTTCTGAGACCATTCTGAGACGACACAACTTTCTTCAAGAGGATTATACATTATACTATTTTCCAATTGATATTGCTGTGCTTTGGCTGGAGCTAATAGCAGAATATATAACAAGTTCTTTTGAGAGCTAAGGATATTATTTTATAATACTTATTTTATTTTTTTTTCAGTTGACGCACTATTAATCTATATATTTTCTCCTTCCAGGATCTTTTAACATTTTTTATTCAACCTTTTTCTTTGCATATAATTAATAATTTTCAGCATGGTTAACACTTGCGTAGCCAAGGACTGCAAGAGTAGAGCTACAAATGGAGCGAATATCAAATTCCATCGGTAAGTATTTTCTGTTTGAATTCAATAGGTATATTAAATCGATTTATATTCTACATTTTTATGTATAAAAAAATGTGATCACAGTTTTCCAAATGGTGAAATGTTGAGAACAAAATGGATTGACGCCTTGAGGAGAGCAAACTGCAATCCCCATGCAGCTTCTATATCCCAAATGTAACACTCCTTTAAGTATTATGAAAATTGGATGAAAGAAACAGATACAAACATAAATTTTCAATTTGAACATTTATTCAAAAAAATCTTAAGAGTTAGTAATAATAATAGATATTTTGCAATAATAAAATGACATATGTCAATGCAAAGCTATAATATATATAATTATCGCTCGCCGTCCGTTGCGGCTTTCATGATGAAAAAAATTTTTCCGTCGACCATAGAATAAAAGCTCATTTTAACGCACTCGAAATCATCCATTAATGACCCCTATTAATGCATGATTTTTTGTATTAATGCATGATTATCATGGCAACCGAACATAAAATATTCAGTCGGAGCATAGATGCATCTATGTCGGAGCACTATCGAGCTGTCAAATTTAATTATTCGCTTTCGATCAGGATCTGATTTTACCAGTTACTCTATTTTACATAATGAATATCGAAGAAAATATCCCATTGACACTGCTAGATGTGGGAAAAACTGCTGAAGCAACAACTTTGAGTATGCTACCTGATGGAAAGGGCCGACATTTATGAGAAAACCTAGGAAGAATTTCGATCTTGGTGCAAGGAGAAGAACGTTCTGAAATTTTCGGTAAACGTTTTGTTGGCATACTTTACGTGTATTGCAGAAAAGGGGCAAATTCATGGTCAAAGTATTCGATGCTGAAGACAACATTGATATAAGCAGATACCACAAACTGTTGATCGAAAAATCGAAAAAGAACATGTGGAAGAGTTCATAGCGAATGCTCCTAATAGTATTTTGTTGATGTCTAAGGTAAAGATAAAACTCAATTGAATCGTTATCCAACTTATTCTCATAAAAAAAATGTAAACTATTCAGAATGTCCTATATTCCATCCATGAATTTTTCGAAAACTTCTTTAGTGAGCATAAATATTAATATATAGGAATGAACACAGAAATTTACATTATGTCAAATTTGTCTATTACGCAAAATAAAAATCTTTTTGAATCCATAGTTTATTTTCAATTCATGATGAGGTCGACGGAAAAATCTTGTAATCAACTCGTTTATTAATCTAGCGATTAATGGTCTCAAACATTAACGCGCTCGCTCCGCTCACGCGTTAAAATATTTCGACCATTAATCGCTGTCATTAATAAACTAGTTGATTAAATAACTAATACCGTCAACTAGTAGAAAACAATTCGGCAAATTTAACGATAATCCTGTTGTAACGGCAACACTGATGCCTTCCAATTGCTTCTTGCCCACCAACTTTGGTGGGCAAACTATGTCCGTCTCTGTTTAGTCAGAGCCTCCAGATTACCCATCTCTTTTTATATCCGAGGACATCAGCCTTGGAAAGAGAAAAGATCGAGTGCCAGGGCACTGGGGGTAACCCACATATCATAGATAATTAAAGTCTATGATCCAATTGAAAGCATAGAATGGCTCCTTCTTTTTGATTCTGCAATATAGCTATCATACAAGCCGTGAAACAACGTGGCAGCGTCATATTTAATTTCCAAACGGTAACAAGACCAGGGATCCTCTGAAATATCTGCTCGTACTGTCTATGAAAAAGAAACAAGAATAAAACGACCACTCTGTGTGTTCAACACTTTATTATCAAATAAGCTCCTCAAAAAATACAAATAGCAAAGAAGACAACTAATAAATTTTAAATAAAAGAGTCAAGTCCCTGAATGATGTATAAATTTACAGTATTTTCATTTTCTTGTTTGATTTTGTGCTCGTTAACTATGAAATTAAAAAAGAAAAAAAATTATGCTGAATGACCTTTAAAGTTTGCATTTACAACGATATTGAATCAATTTTAAATTTGTATTTTTACACTATTTAAATTCGAATGAATAGATTCTATATATCGTTGTGATTTTCTCGACTGTTACTGTTGTAATTAAGTAGAGCGGATATCGGGACAACAGTCAATTAAAATCTACGTCCCGATATCCTTTCTCCTTGACTAGATTCTATATAATTTCTAAGATGTTCTTTTCGACCTGCTGTGGTGCTTCAATTTTGAATGAGCAGAATCTATATGTTTTTTGAGATTGCCTTTCTGATTGGCAGAATAATTACAATGATGACATTTGTGCTGTTTCAAGTTCAAATGAACAGAATCTATGTGTTGTTTGAGAGTTTCTTTCCGACAGGCATAATAATCACATTGATCACACTTGTGCTGTTTCAACTTCAAATGGATGGAATCTATATGTGCTTTGAGATGTACTTTCTGATTTGCTGAATAATCACAAAGGTGACACCGATGTTGTTTCAACAAATGAACAGTATCTATGTGTACTTTGAGATCCCTTTTTCTACTGGTGGAATAATCACATTCATGACACTTGTGCTGTTTCAAGTTTATATGAACAGCATCTATGTGTTGTTTGAGATTTGCTTTCCAATCTGCTGAATAATCACAAAGGTGGCACTGATGTTGTTTAAAATTCAAATGAACAGCATCTATGTGTGCTTTGAGAGTTTCTTTCCGACAGGCAGAATAATCACATTGATCACACTTATGCTGTTTCAACTTCAAATGGATGGAATCTATATGTGCTTTGAGATGTCCTTTCTGATTTGCAGAAAAATCACAAAGGTGACACCGATGTTGTTTCAAAAAATGAACAGTATCTATGTGTACTTTGAGATTTCTTTTTCTACTGGTGGAATTATCACATTCATGACACTTGTGCTTCTTCAATTTCAAATGAACAGTGTCTATGTGTTTTTTGAGATGTCCTTTCTGACCTGCTGAATAATCACATTTGTGACACTGATGTTGCTTCAATTTTAAATGAACAGAATCTATATGCAATTTGAGAGCTGCTTTCCAGCCTGCAGAATAATCACAAATGTCACATTTGTGTTTCTTGAGCTTCAAATGTTGCAAGTTTTCGTTTTTCAATCGAAGTATAATTACACAAGTAACACTGATAGACCTTCTGTGCTAAAACCGTGAAACAACGTGGCAACGTCATATTTAATTTCCTAACGGTAACAAGACCAGGGTTCCTCTGAAATATCTGCTCTTACTGTCTATGAAAAAGAAACAAGAATAAAAACGACCACTCTGTGTGTTCAACACTTTATTATCAAATAAGCTCCTCAAAAAATACAAATAGCAAAGAAGACAACTAATAAATTTTAAATAAAAGAGTCAAGTCCCTGAATGATGTATAAATTTAAAGTATTTTCATTTTCTTGTTTGATTTTGTGCTCGTTAACTATGAAATTAAAAAAGAAAAAAAAATTTATGCTGAATGACCTTTAAAGTTTGCATTTACAACGATATTGAATCAATTTTAAATTTGTATTTTTACACTATTTAAATTCGAATGAATAGATTCTATATATCGTTGTGATTTTCTCGACTGTTACTGTTGTAATTAAGTAGAGAGGATATTGGGACAACAGTCAATTGAGATCTACGTCCCGATATCCTCTCTCCTTAACTAGATTCTATATAATTTCTAAGGTGTTCTTTTTGACCTGCTGTGGTGCTTCAATTTTGAATGAGCAGAATTTATGTGTCTTCTGAGATTGCCTTTCTGATTGGCAGAATAATTACAATGATCACACTTGTGCTGTTTCAACTTCAAATGGATGGAATCTATATGTGTTTTGAGATTTCCTTTCTGACTTGCAGAATAATCACAAAGGTGACACTTGAATGGCCTCAATTCCAAATGAACATAATCAATGTGTACTTTGAGATATCCTTTCCTGACGGCGGAATAATCACAACGCTGGCACTTGTGCTTCTTTAATTTCAAATGAACAGCATCTATGTGTGCTTTGAGATGTCCTTTCTGACCTGCAGAATAATCACATTTTTGACACTTGTGCTTCTTCAATTTCAAATGAACAGTGTCTATATGTCTTTTGAGATGCTCCTTCCGACTTGCAGAATAACCACAAATGTCACAATTGTGTTGCATCAATTTCAAATGAACAGTGTCTATATGTGCTTTGAGATGTCCTTTCTGACCTGCAGAATAATCACATTTTTGACACTTGTACTGCTTCAATTTCAAATGAACAGCATCTATGTGTTTTTTGAGAGCTCCTTTGTTACTTGCTGAATAATCACATTTGTGACACTGATATTGTTTCAATTTCAAATGAACAGAATCTATGTGTATTTTGAGATCTCCTTTCTGACCTGCTGAATAATCACATTTGTGACACTTGTACTGCTTCAATTTTAAATGAACAGCATCTATGTGTCTTTTGAGATTCTTTTTCAGACTTGCAGAATAATCACATTTGTGACACTTGAGTTGTTTCAATTTCAAATGAACAGAATCTATGTATTTTTTGAGATCTCCTTTCTGACCTGCTGAATAATCACATTTGTGACACTTGTACTGCTTCAATTTTAAATGAACAGGATCTATGTGTCTTTTGAGATTCTTTTTCAGACTTGCAGAATAATCACATTTGTGACACTTGAGTTGTTTCAATTTCAAATGAACAGAATCTATGTGTTTTTTGAGATCTCCTTTCTGACCTGCTGAATAATCACATTTGTGACACTTGTACTGCTTCAATTTTAAATGAACAGCATCTATGTGTCTTTTGAGATTCTTTTTCAGACTTGCAGAATAATCACATTTGTGACACTTGAGTTGTTTCAATTTCAAATGAACAGAATCTATGTGTTTTTTGAGATCTCCTTTCTGACCTGCTGAATAATCACATTTGTGACACTGATGTTGCTTCAATTTTAAACGAACAGAATCTATATGTGCTTTGAGACTTCCTTTCCAACTGGCAGAATAATCACAGTGGTGACACTTGTACTGCTTCAATTTCAAATGAACAGCATCTATGTGTTTTTTGAGAGCTCCTTTGTTACTTGCTGAATAATCACATTTGTGACACTGATATTGCTTCAATTTTAAATGAACAGAATCTATGTGTTTTTTGAGATCTCCTTTCTGACCTGCTGAATAATCACATTTGTGACACTTGTACTGCTTCAATTTCAAATGAACAGCATCTATGTGTTTTTTGAGATCTTTTTTGTTACTTGCTGAATAATCACATTTGTGACACTGATGTTGCTTCAATTTTAAATGAACAGAATCTATATGCAATTTGAGAGCTGCTTTCCAGCTTGCAGAATAATCACAAATGTCACATTTGTGTTTCTTGAGCTTCAAATGTTTAGCTTCAACATGTGTTGCAAGTTTTCGTTTTTCAATCGAAGTATAATTACACAAGTAACACTGATAGACCTTCATCTTGAAATGAACTGATTTAATATGATTCCTAAGACACCATTTTGACTTAGCGGCATAATCACACATGCTACATTTGAGTTTTTCGAAGTTCGAATGAATGCTTATAACATGACTCACAAGATGTCTTTTGATGTTCGAAGTATAATCACACAAGTCACATTTATGTTTCTTGATGTTCAAATGAATAGATTCAATATGTCTGGTGATATTTACTTCTTCATCAGAATCATTATCACACATGCTAGACTTCTGTTCTCTATTATTCGAATGAGCAGATCTGACATGTCCTCTAAGATCATCTTCATGATATGTAATATAACCACAAATGCCACATGTTTGCTTCTCAAAATTAGACCGAACAAGTACAACTTGACATTCAGGAAATGATGGGGCCATGCTAGACTTGTGCTCTCCGATATTCAAATGGACAGTTTCTACATGTTTTCTAAGATGCTCCCTACATTCGAAAACTTTATAACACAAGGCACATTTGTGTCCTCTGTTCTTCGAATGGGCAGACCTGACATGTCCTCTAAGATCATCTTCACGATATATAACATAACCACAAAAGCCACATGTTTGCTTCTCAAAATTTGAACGAACAAGTACAACTCGGCATTCAGGAAATGATGGAGCCTTGCTAGACTGTTTTATTGCATTTTGTTTTTTCTCTATTTCATATTTTTTCATGTATTCTTCTCTGTCATAAATTCTTTCTTTTTCTACAAATTGTTCGGTGATGTCAATGTTTTCAAGTTTTTCAATATAAGGTTCAAGGTTTTCATCATTTTCATGCTGAGCACTGAAAGAGATAGAAATGTTTCGATAAGAAAAATGTAACAAAAGGAAGCAGAGCAAAAACAAGACCTATATTTTTTTCATTTCAGTTGATGTTTTTGCAGTGGGGTTTTTCTAAATCTTTTATAAGTTGTTTAGGTCAATCTTTTGCATAAAATTAATGAACGACTTGATCAGTGGTGGTGAGTAAAAAAGTAGGTCGATATAGTAAAGAGGAGTTTCATATAATGAGGAACTATCAAATTTCTGCATAACAACAAACTAATTCATAAAAGTTTTTGGGGTTCAAGTCCTGAAGCCAGCATATGCTTTGTGGCCTTATGACTAGCAGGTGGGATTTTAGAAGGGATCGTTTGAATCGATTATATTGAACCTCACACAACTCCAAATTGTTTCGTGTAAAAGACATTTTTGATCCGAATTTGATGCCCAAGGTCAGTGTTCTTGATAATTTCAAGGACAATTATTACTTGGTTAGTCCAAACATCTACGAAAATGGAATATATTCTCAATAAACTTAATAGAAAGAAAACTCGATATTGACTATTTTAGGGGCACAAAACTAGAGCATCATTTTCCATTATACTGAACTGTTGGCCCAGCTCTCAGCAATTAAGAAAAAATTGAGTATTTCAACACTGAATGAAGAGAAATGCAGAATAAACTTAGCCTACGTCTCTCCTACCATTCAAACGACACCTCATATGTCGAAATTCATCAAGCCGTTAAGGCTGTAGAGCGAGAAAAAGAAACAGTCATACAGTCATATACACACTCATAAAATATTACCCTCTTTTTGGCACAATCGGTTAATAAAAGAATAATATCAATGAAGAAATTGGACGTTATCCTCTTTGTTGTAATAATATCAATACTCACCCTTCAGTAGATTCAACTGACTCCTCTCTTGAGCTCAGTACAGAGATCGTCAATTTTCATTTTATTATTTAAATACCAGTTTAGTATAGTATAGAACAATTTCGAGAAAAAAACGAAATTAAGTTTGAAACAAACCACAGAACCTAAATGTTTCGATCACAGCACATCTATTTTCATGGAACCACAGAAAATTATTGCTTCTACCATAGACAATGAACTAATTTTATTGCTATATTATATTTTTCAGTACATCTTCGATAATTTAATTTGCCATCGACCTGTGAAATGTCGCTGAAATGAAAATTGGATACTTACCAGATATTGGGTTCTGATTTGATAACGGAATCAAAATTATCCACATATTCTTGTCTATCATAAATGTTGTTTCCATCAATGAACTGTTCAGTGATGTCAATCTCTTCTGTTTTTGGAACTCCGTTCAACTCCATACTGAAAGATAATTCAACATGTTTATGCAATAGCAATTATTTCTGAATTGTTGTAATGACCCGACCAAGAGAGCTGTAACCTCAAGACTCTCGTACATTAAAGGGGATTTTATGCATATATTCTTGGCATGGCTTTGAGATCATCTGATCGTTTGTTAATAAGGTGAAAACCGGATTGAACTCAAGGGTGAATACTCATTTGTCCAGTTTGATTATCTGAATAGAATCGAATAGAGCCCCATTGACTTGGGTTTGAATAACCACATCAAAATGGGAAACGAGAAATAAGAATGTTAACAATACAATGGCAGATATACTTACGTGTAGAACAAAGAGATCTTTCGGTATACAAGAACGAAGTACTGAAGAACAACAATGAATTTCTGATGAGAAGAGTTGAATCGCTTGTAGAAAGCACAAAAAACGTAAACAAGATAAACTCAACCAAACAAGAAGATAAAAAATCACGTGCAGATAACCAAAGAGAAGTAGATAAATTACAGAATGCCCCGCAACGAGTGAACCCCTCTGATAAACAGGTGGCAGCACCTCCTGTACAGAAGCCTTCCTACTCAAAAGTAGTAGGGTCATCTAGCGTGAAGGAGGGAAACCCGATGAGTAAATTGACGGAACCTGCAGGAGACAAAACCGTGAACAAACAAAACGTTCAAGACCACGCCGATGATGAAGAACAAACTTACACGGTAGTACAGAAAAAACGTCACATGAGACGCAAGAAAAATATTGGCTGTGGAGAAGTCACAGAAGAAAATAAAAATGGCTTTGCAGAAGAAAGTATGGTTATATTTATCTAGAGTTAAACGAACCGCAACAGATGATCTGATCATGAATTTCATCAGAGGGAAAATAGGTTTTGAAAACGAAACTGTCATGGTGAGAGAAATCCCCACGGAAGAAAATAGACTGAAATCCTTTGTACTTACAGCACCCATCAAAAGGAAGGAAGAACTATATGACCCAAGTTTTTGGCCAAGTGGAGTAGGAATCGGTAGATTTGATTTTCAGAAACACAAAGAATTTCTCCAGCAACAGGGAGTTAATTTTTTATAGATACCAAGGTACAGGAAAAAGATAAGAAAGTAAAACAACATCCTAAAAATGAAATTAGCATTATCCATCAGAACTTACAGTCTATAGGAAATTGTGTAGATGAACTAAATGAATTCTTGAAACTCCATGATAAGTGTACATTTTTATGCGTCACTGAACATTGGAAGACAAATAGCCAGCTACCGTCACATAAAATTGATCATTTTTACTTGGCTTCTAGCTTCTGTAGAACTGAAGAAAATAAACATGGTGGAAGTGCCATATATGCCAGAGATGGGATATTAGGAATAGAGAGGAAGGAAGCCATTGAGAAATCAAAGGAGAACCATGTTGAGATGTCAGCTTGCGAATTTAGGATAAACAGAGCAAAGGTTATTGTAGCAGCAGTGTACAGACCCCCCAAGTGGAGACTTTGGAACCTTCTTAAACAAACTGGAAAGCCTATTAACGATTTTTACGGAGGAGACTAACACTACATTGATTATAGCTGGAGATTTTAATATAAATTTTATGAGTGACAGCTTTGAGAAACTCCAGCTGTGCTCAATGCTGAACTCCTATAGTATATACCACACAATAAACGAAAATACACGCATAACAAACACATCATCTACTTGTGTGGATAATATTCTGGTAAACATGTATAATGTCCATGGAGAGGTACTACACTCTCAAATCTCAGATCATACAGCACAAAAACTGACATTGAGCATAGGTGAGATACAGAAAAGAAAGTATGTTGTGACGAAGCTCGATTTTCCGATCATGAAATCGGTCTTCATCTTAAATTAATTTTTCCGGATTTTTATTTCGAATTCCTGCATTTCATTTCCGTTCAGAATTAAACCGAGAAGATCGAATATGGTTCATCGATATTGTTTTGCATGCAGAGAATCTAGTAAAAAGAGTCATAAGAACCACGTAGAATGTAGATAACGCCGTTTTTCTAGTTTATACGTACGATAAGCCAGATTCGAAGATGTTTTACCGGAGTACTTTTCTAGAAAAATAACATTTCTGCGCCTGTCGTTTCTGCCCCACTCAGGGAGATTATAAAAGGCGATTTTCCCCTCATCTGGGACCCCATTATTCATTTTTGCTCCGGCCTGAATCGAATAGTATTTTCTTGCGTTTCCGAAATTTCCTTTCTTTTTGAGTCGAAAGTTTAACGAACGTAATTCCTGATTTTCTCTTTTCTTTACCGAGTGAAAAGTAGTGCTCTGAAACCGTAAGTACCGATCCAATTCATTTCAGTCTCATTTTCCTGTATCTTCGTTGAGTCTATCAAAATAGCTGTTACGTCGAGATCCGTATTAAATCTTCCTTTACTCGTACAAGATTTCCTGAGTCTATAGTACGTTTATCTGAGTTGGTCAGTACCCGATAACGTCTGATTTTAGTGGCGAGTAATCTCACTATCAGACCGGAGGGTTCATGCAAACCTATACTATAGAACGTGGAGTCTAATTCCGTTTCGGTACCGATCTTTCGCGCCCCTTGTTCGGTGCGTCCTGTTTGACCATTTATATTTAACCTGGCCAAACCCGACCTTTCTAGACGTAAAACAAGCTAAGTAGACAATATAACCCTTTTGAGTTTCCGGACAGAAAGTGAGCACTATACATTTTCATATCCGTCCCACATTCTTTTCAACTGTAGATTTAAATTCTCCGTTTAATTCAATTTCCCCCCCCCCCTTCTATTTTGGCTGACTCGTACCGTAAAATATTTCTTTTGAATAAATGCTCGCAGTCAGGCAAAACTGAATCACTTTTCTTTAACTGTGTATATTTGATATTTTCTGATTACTGCATATTTGATATATCTTGGGATTAACGTATATTTAATGTTTTATTGCTATTGGTGAATATTTGATATTTTCTTATTATTGCATATTTGATATTTTCTTGACATTATTGCATTTGTATCACTATTTCAATCTATTGAATAAATTGTGTGAATTGCTCTATTTTCGATTTCTCAGTTATCGCTACCACCCTAGATACAACCGAACTCTGTCTCCGACTAAGCAGCTATCCTGGCAGGTTTGCTATTCTACCTTATAAGCAAAAAGAATAGCTGGCGCTCGAGGTAAGGTTTCCAAAAAGGGAAGAAAACCCTATTACAAAATGGCGCCCGAGCAGGGACTGCAAAAATAGAGTTTCTGTGCAAAATTTGCGCCCCGATTCTGACCGTATTCATTACCTGATACTGTGCATTTTTTTTCGTTCGAAATTGACTTTCTGAACTGAGTTGATTCCCGATTTATTCAGTAAGTAAAGTGAATACCATATATTGAGTTTTATGCTTGAACTGTGAAAACCGCTGTTTCTGGTATTTCTTTTTGAAAACTGTGTGAAATAAATACATTGTTCTGAGTTTGATTTGTTGCCATTGTTTTTGAACTGTTATGAAATATTGAATCTTTCCCGGTAGTGTTTTATTTCTGATGAACATTGAACTTTCAGTACTGATCAGTTGTTTTTGATATTATTGGATTTCGTTGTTTAATTTTCTGTTACAGGAACCGTTAAAGGATTATTCCGAGGTAGGTGGTTTTGAATTTTTGTACTTGAGGCTGAAAGTTCTTTTTCTATTCTTTATCTGAACATTTATTGGTGAATGAAATAAAGACAGATTTGGTGTTATTCCGGCTATATCATTTGTAACTGTTGCGGCATTTATATTTTTACTGTTACCTGTACGCATAAACAAATAATCCACAGTTCGTGAGTGACATAACCGGCAACTGTGAACATTTCTACTTGGACACAACTTTACGTGGAAAGACTTGACCGCAAACAATAACCATGGATGTGAACCGGCTGCTGAGTGATGAGCTAACCTACGAACTTCAACTCCGAGGGCAAACGGTACCCAGCACAGTGATGACCAAACGAAGTTTGCTACGACAGGTTCTCCATTCGGATGCACCCTTACAATCTGGGGCATGGATGGATCCTGCTCAAGATATCGAGGTGTGCCGGGACAAGCTCACCGATTTAGTAGAGGCAGTTCAGAACTTCAATCACGACAACGCCGATAACGAGTATTCGCGCATTTTCACGAGGCTGAAACACATACAGGGAAGACTGAATTTTATTGACACAACTGATGAGTCACAATTACAGGTGGTAAATCAGCTCAAAGGAGCCACCCTCAAGGCCTTGGATGCTTTACAGGCAGTTCACAAAGTCAGCAGTCAGCAACCGTCGTCGCAGCCGGAAGGAAGGTCTCTCCTGGATCTGGAGGTCCCACCGTCACCTGGGATGTCTCCAATTCAGCCACAGCGAGCAGCAAGGGTCGAGCCCTCCCTTATTGATCTGGGAGAAGACATCCATCCACCGTCAGCTGGCAGGATCTCATGAGCTCGCACACCTGAAAGAAATTCCATATCAGATCGAGTTATGAATGACACTAGACGGACATGTAGAAGCATACTACAGGAAATGCCGACCATACCTACTTCTCAGGAGCCGCCTGCGACATCACGACCTGAGAGACTGACACCGGACCGCTGGGCGAACTCCACACGAGGGGTATCTTTCCCGGCAAATCTACCGCCGAGAAACCCCCTAAGATCATTGGCACAAGGCAGTTACCGACCTGAGCCCGAAGCCCGACCTACATCAACACCGGTTGTCCCGCTGTACAAATGGTCGATTTCTTTTGATGGGACCCAGAGTGTCACCGACTTCATTGATGAAGTGGAGAGGCTGGCAGAATCACGAAAAGTACCCTTGCGACAGGTGTTTGACTCTGTGTACGAACTTCTGAGGACAGATGCTCGGGATTGGTTCATCCCCAGGAGGGGAACGTTTCAGAACTGGGACGACTTCAAGGCCCAATTGAAGGACGCGTTCCTACCGGTGAATTATGAGGAAAATCTGTTGGAGGAAATAAAAAGGCGAATGCAGGGCCCAGACGAGAAACTTCTGCTCTACGTTACCAGGATGCAGAACCTGTTCCAGAAACTGTCAGGTATTCGACCGTCCGAGGAGGAACAGATCCGTCTGTTTAGACAGAGGTTACTACCGTCCCTACAGCAAGCCTTGGCCTTCCAAGAAACTAGGACTTACGATGAACTTCTTCGGAAAGGAAAAGTGTTCGAACTGGTCCAATGGCAGATGCACCAATACACCAGGCCACCCTCCAAACCCGGCCTCATTGATGAACCGCACCTGACCTACCACACCCAGCAGCGAAACCGTTATCAGGCCAATTGTTCGCTGGACACCGAGAATCGAGTCCAACCAGCAACCGCAGCAGTCCATCCAAAACCTGCAGAGTCAGTTTCTCGGACACAAACATCACGTTCAGCATCAACAAGTAATACTTACAGTCAACCACAGTCGAACGCCACCCCCGCACACCGTCAGGCTGAGAATTCATCACCTCCGGACCGGACCGATCAACAGAGAGCCCGGAGAGTCTCCTTTCAGACTCAATGTTTCCGCTGTGGTGGATACGGCCACATGCGACGGGAGTGCCGGAGACCCCCGAAACTGTTTTGTTCTCGATGCCAGAGGGAGAATATTCTCTCCAGAGACTGCCCGTGTTCGGGAAACTAAATGGAGGTATGAAATCGGGGTCAGCCATATCTCCGGAGACTTTGACCCCACTGACACCGTCCATCTGTAAAGAAAATCGTCCGTTAGTAGAGGTTCATGTGACAGGCGAGCCCTTCCGAGCATTAATGGATACAGGAGCAACCAAAAGCTTCTGCAGCCAGAAAGTTGCGGAACGCTTGGAAGAAAAAGGAATAAAGGGAGAGCCCATGTTTAACGAGTTTGTGGTGATCGCCAATGGCAAAACTACCGTCGCACAGTGGGGCAGAATGCCTTAAAACCTGGCATTAAATCAAAAATTAAAAATGCATATTTTCATACCGCCATTTGTCGAAGCGACAGATCACTACCGTAAGCGACAAAAAAGCACAATACTAACCCTTCCTGATCCCCACTGCGCTCCCGACAGCTCTTCTTTGTAGCCATTTTTTGGCCAAGTCGAGACGACTGCAAAATTTTTCCGTAATTGTTGTAGTTTTAAAACGTCACTCTGTTAACAGATCACTATTGTTACGAGTTTTTTTGATGGCAGCTTCAAGTTCAGGTATGTGTAGATAATTTAAGAACTTTGGATGAATAAAAACTTACATAGAATAATAATTAATTCTTGTTGATGTTGTCTATGATTGAATGTTTAAATTTTTATCGTATTCCCAGAATCATGAAGGTTTTCAGTTATGTTCCAAGGCCGTCCAAGGTTTGATATTTACATTTCTGCGAAGCTTGATCCATGCTCATTTTAGAATCATGAAAATTTGTTGCCCATATTCTGCCTTTTTTCAGAAAAATCAATTTTAGACAGCGAGGTGGGCACTCATTGATAATCGATTATTTCTTTAAAATTTATTTCTCCTTTAGTAACGACTTCGAGCGCAATGATTTTTAAAGGAAAAGAGCTCATAGATATAATGAGGAGTTGCGGAAACAGTCAAATTGAAAAAAAAATTGATTATTTGAACGAAGAAATGAAAAAAAAAACGCACGAAATGTAATGCAGAGCAGGTGGAAGAACTTTTGAAAAAAAATTATATTTGAAGGCAGAGTATGAGTCTCGTTACACAAAAGCACGAAGAATGGTTGCACGTTTCCAAAATTACAAAAAAGAATGACTGGAGAGGTCGAATTCGTTTCCTAGTATAACTGAGAAAAGGCTTGATCGTCCTGAAGTTACCTTTGATGATCGCTTAGAGAGATGAGAAAACAAAATGGTTTAAAACTAAAGAACTTAAGGATACGACTCACGTATCTGTATTGACATAACAACAAAGATGAGTCTAAGGTCAGAAGGGTAAGTACATACATCAAAAATTCTTCATGAAATAACTTCTACGTCTCCAAAACGGGCCACTAAATATTGAAAAATGCCTTTAAATCTTCGTTGGACTCACAACCAAAATCTATGCCTGGCTAAGATGCTCTAGAGTCTAGCTGCTTTGATAACAGCAAAGTTATCTCAACATCAATATGTAGCTGTGAGGGATAGTGCTCCTCAAATATTCCCTTCGTACAAGACTGTCCGAGCAGCAAAAAGCAACACAGAAGCTCTGCTATCCAAATAATATATACGTGTTACAGAAACTGTTGCCTGCGTCAAGGGCAGATTTACGAGGGTGGGTGTACGGGGGGTAAATACCCCCCCCCAATGATTCTCTATCGAAGTCCTTAGAAAAAGGTGGTGCACATACTAATTTCATACATTGTGTACCTGATTTAATGGTTTTCAATCGTTATTACTCTCACTCAAGATCGTTATTAACCCTACCATGAAAAACAGCTATATCCGCCCTTGGCTAGCGTTTCACTACAGGATTTGAGAAGAAGACTTGGAGTCATCAGAATATTCCAGTGTTTCCGATTTATCCGAATAATGAATCGAAATCATCATCCAAAAGGTCTTTAATTGTGTTATGATGTGTGATTACATTAATTCCGATGTTAATAAATATTTGTAGGATCCAAAATGCCTTTTACTTTTACCAACTACCATATAAAAATAATAATATATTGTATTTTCAAACTAAACAAACACCTAAATATTTAATGCCAGGTTTCAAGGTATTCTGCCCCACTGTGCGTCGTACCGAAACGCTACACGACCATGGTCCGGATAGACGATTATACCTTGGCCGACTTAAAATTCCTGTTGGTTCCTGATCTACCTGTAGACCTCATTCTGGGAATGGACATACTCTCAAACTACAACTTCAACATCAACCTGAAAACAGCAGAATGCTATCTGGAAGGACAACCGATTTCTAAACCAATTCCTGTCTGTGAACCAACTCCTGAAGTAAATATCGCCGGTGAACACCTGTTAGAACTGACCAGCGAACAGAAGAAGAAACTAGATAAATTTCTTGACAGGGAACTGAAGGAATTTGAGGGATTACAAGGTACTACCGATTTGATCGAACATAAAATCAAATTGAAACCTGGCACTGAACCGATCAAACAACGATATCGTCCTCAAAATCCGAAAATGCAAGAAATTTTCAATCAGGAAGTAGACCGGATGTTGGCTGAGGAAGTCATCGAACCTTCAAAGTCGCCGTGGAGTTCACCTGTTGTACTGGTCCGAAAGAAAGATGGAAAATACCGGTTTTGCATTGATTTCCGTACAGTTAACCAAGTCTCCGTTAAAGATGCATATCCGTTACCTTACATTTCCGGAATTCTGGACAAACTTCGCAAGGCCAAATATATCTCTACACTGGATCTAAAACAGGGATACTGGCAAATACCACTAGCCAAGGAGAGCCGTCCGATTACTGCATTCACGGTTCCCGGAAGAGGGCTGTTTCAGTTCACCGTGATGCCTTTTGGTCTGCACGCAAGCCCAGCAACCTTCCAAAGATTTTTGGATACAGTGATTGGCCCAGAAATGGAACCGGACGCGTTTGCTTACCTCGACGACATCGTAATCCTAGGAGAAACTTTTGAAGAACATCTCAAAAATTTGAGAGAAGTATTCCGTCGACTAAGAGAGGCCAACCTCCGGCTGAATCCCGATAAGTGCGAATTTGTCCGCAAATCCTTGAAATATCTTGGACATGTCGTCACCTCCGATGGCATCTGCACCGATCCTGACAAAGTTTCCTCGATAGTGGCTTTTCCGATTCCAAAAACCGTCCGAGAATTGCGTCGATTTCTTGGAGTTGCCAGCTGGTACCGTCGTTTCATCGAAAACTTCTCCGAAGTAGTCTCGCCGTTGACTATGTTACTGCAGAAGAAACACCGATGGAAATGGGGAGAAGACCAGCACAAAGCCTTTGAAATCCTGAAACAAAAGCTCACTGAATCACCTATACTGGCTTGTCCGGATTTCACACAACCGTTCGTCCTACAAACAGACGCCAGTGACATGGGACTTGGAGGAGCCCTGACGCAAGTGATTGATGGAGATGAGAGAGTAATCGCCTATGTAAGCCGTACCTTAAACCCCGCAGAGAAAAATTACTCCGTCTCAGAAAAGGAATGCCTCGCTATAGTATTTTCAATAGAAAAACTACGGCCATACCTGGAGGGATTCCATTTCACCGTCATTTCCGATCACATGAGTCTGAAATGGTTAAATTCCATCAAATCACCGTCCGGAAGAATCGCTAGATGGGCAGTTTTTCTACAGCAATTCGACTTCGAAGTCCAATACCGGAAAGGATCCATGAACAAAGTTGCTGACAGTCTGTCCCGGAATCCATTGCCGTCCGTGGATTCTGTGTGTTTAACCAAGGTAGAAACAACCCCCTGCAAATGGTATAACAAGAAGTTACAGGAGGTGGAAAAAGATCCGGCAAATTTCCCTGATTATTCCGTAGAAAATGGAAAATTATTCAGGCATTTCTGGGACTCATCCGACTTCACTGAAGATGGATCCGGCCGACCCTGGAAACTCTGTATTCCTACTGACCAAAGAACTGAAATCCTGAAAGAAAACCACGATTCCGAATTAGCTGGTCACATGGGAATTGCCAAAACCATTTCTAGGATAGCCCGGAAGTACTACTGGCCAGGGATGTTTAGAGACGTTGCCAAATATGTAAGGAGCTGCACTTCGTGCCAGAAGTTCAAAGTTTCGCAACAGAAAACTCCTGGGAAAATGCAACCACACCGAATGGCGGATGCGCCGTTCAAGGAAGTATCTACCGACATCGTGGGGCCATTGCCACGATCCAAAAAGGGAAATTCCTACATCGTTGTGATGCAAGACCGGTTTACAAAGTGGGTAGAATGCCGTCCGTTGCGAAAAGCCACCGCCAAAACTGTTTACTCTGCCCTCTACGAACAAGTAATTCTGAAATATGGCTGTCCAAAACTGGTGATATCCGACAATGGGGTACAATTTGACAGCCGATTATTCAAGAACAGTCTCCGCGAGTTGAACATAGCTCACCGTTTCACCCCTCCTTACACACCGCAATGTAACCCCGTAGAAAGGGCCAACCGTACATTGAAAACAATGGTAGCACAGTTCTGCGAAACCGATCAACGAAACTGGGATGAGAAGATAGGAGAACTGACTTTTGCAATCAACACTGCCAAGCAAGAATCTACCGGATTCACACCTGCCTATTTGAATTATGGAAGAGAACTAGAAGTTCCAAGGGCGATTTATTCGACAAACCCCCATAATGAAGAAACCGGCCAGGAATCCGGCAGTCAGGAAGCAGGAAGAAGAGATATGACTCACCGTACTGATCAGCTCAAACATCTCCAGGAGGCATATGAGTTTGTCCGAACCAGGTTGTACCGTGCTTTCAATCAGCAGGCTCACAGTTACAATCTCCGCCGTAGAGATGCCCGTTACCATGTTGGAGACAGAGTTCTTCGCCGTGATCGTCCTCTATCGTCTGCTGTCGACCATTTTGCTTCCAAACTGGCACCAAAGTTCGTCGGCCCATACACCGTAGTAAAAGTAATTTCCCCCGTCGTGTACGACCTGAAAGATGACGGTGGTAAAAGAGTGTCAAACATCCACATTAAAGACCTTAAGCCATATCATGAGTAAAACTGTAAGTAGTTATAAAATAACCGTTTCTGTGAGTATGTTTGACTACTGTATCTTTTAATTTTCTGATTTGATTATAATTCTGTTCACTTACCACCCTCAGCTTCCAAGCCACCGGTACAGTCTGGTTTTCCTGTCATTATATGGGAGCCACCAAGCAGGCCAGCTCACCGTCTACTTCCGGCCAACAACACCAGAGTGGAAAACAGTCCAACGTGAGAAGAGATGGGGAAAACCTCCATAGAAGCTGAGACCTGCAATACAGAAAACCGTCAGCACTTGTAGCACACCGTAACACCGTCACCTTAGAGAAGCCACCGCATTTTCCGGCCAGCAACACCAGGTAATCGTTCAAAATAATACATAAATTAATAACAACCTTTCAATAACGTTACCTGGTGGTGTTATCTCATCTTGATCTTTTCTCTACCGGGAAACAACTAACCCATTATATAAACTGTCTGAACTGTCATATTTTGCCTATGAATTGATATCTGTTTCACTCGTTAGACTACTAAACCTTCATCTGTAAAACATTCATCAAGGTACCTGTCTGGGCTAATACCGTTAAACGTAACATCATTACTTCTAAGTATTTCTAGTTCAGAATTATTAAATCAGTCTGTTAGTCCAGGAAGGTCAACCTATTGCACCGTTTCCATTCTGAATCAAGCATTATTGTATTAATAACTGATGATTAATTATTGTATTATGTATGTTTTATGTACACAACTGTTCGCGGTTCACTGTCTGTGGAAATGAGGGCTAGTCTATCGAGGGAAGTCCGCTAGAAAGAAACAAGAAAATGGGAGAAGTTTCACCGAGATCAGATGGTTGGAACTATATGGAATACCTACCTGTAACAATCACGAAACAGCCGAAGTCGACAATCCGCCTAGTACCTACATCGACGACCCATCTACTCCGATGCCAACATCCAGTGCGTCAGTTTTGGACGCCGACTCCATCGTCTATTCCACTGGATTAATTCATACCAATTCGGCGTGCCCTATTTCGAGTCCAACAACCAACAAAGTCAAGCCAAAATCTGAAAAGCACTAAGTCAAACCACATCGAAGAGGACTTGTAATTAAGTACTTACTGTGTAGGAGGTGTCTTCGACCAATTATTTCATTATTCCATCACCCTTCGCTGTACACCTTTATTAATTCAAGGTTTACTGTTAACCAGAAAATGGAAATGTCAGCTGATAACACATAGTAAACAAGGCAACCCGGACAGTACGGATCGAAATGGCTGCGGCGTCGGCGGCGACACATGCGCAGATATGAGATATGGGATATTGGAACTACCCTTTGACTGGAGGAACAGAGATCTACGACCACGGACCACGCACAGAACATGGAGACGATAGATTGTAAATAATGTAAGCCTGATTGCGAGATAACCGTGTTGATTTGTTTATTTAGATGGTCGGGAACCGCGAAAATTCAAATTGTGATTGATTGAATTTTGCCGTCCGTCCTTAGGGAGATGTGACGAAGCTCGATTTTCCGATCATGAAATCGGTCTTCATCTTAAATTAATTTTTCCGGATTTTTATTTCGAATTCCTGCATTTCATTTCCGTTCAGAATTAAACCGAGAAGATCGAATATGGTTCGTTCGATATTGTTTTGCATGCAGAGAATCTAGTAAAAAGAGTCATAAGAACCACGTAGAATGTAGATAACGCCGTTTTTCTAGTTTATACGTACGATAAGCCAGATTCGAAGATGTTTTACCGGAGTACTTTTCTAGAAAAATAACATTTCTGCGCCTGTCGTTTATGCCCCACTCAGGGAGATTATAAAAGGCGATTTTCCCCTCATCTGGGACCCCATTATTCATTTTTGCTCCGGCCTGAATCGAATAGTATTTTCTTGCGTTTCCGAAATTTCCTTTCTTTTTGAGTCGAAAGTTTAACGAACGTAATTCCTGATTTTCTCTTTTCTTTACCGAGTGAAAAGTAGTGCACTGAAACCGTAAGTACCGATCCAATTCATTTCAGTCTCATTTTCCTGTATCTTCGTTGAGTCTATCAAAATAGCTGTTACGTCGAGATCCGTATTAAATCTTCCTTTATTCGTACAAGATTTCCTGAGTCTATAGTACGTTTATCTGAGTTAGTCAGTGCCCGATAACGTCTGAATTTTAGTGGCGAGTAATCTCACTATCAGACCGGAGGGCTCATGCAAACCTATGCTATAGAACGTGGAGTCGAATTCCGTTTCGGTACCGATCTTTCGCGCCCCTTGTTCGGTGCGTCCTGTTTGACCATTTATATTTAACCTGGCCAAACCCGACCTTTCTAGACGTAAAACAAGCTAAGTAGACAATATAACCCTTTTGAGTTTCCGGACTGAAAGAATATCGGACAGACAGTGAGCACTATACATTTTCATATCCGTCCCACATTCTTTTCAACTGTAGATTTAAATTCTCCGTTTAATTCAATTTTCCCCCCCCTTCTATTCTGGCTGACTCGTACCGTAAAATATTTCTTTTGAATAAATGCTCGCAGTCAGGCAAAACTGAATCACTTTTCTTTAACTGTGTATATTTGATATTTTCTGATTACTGCATATTTGATATATCTTGGGATTAACGTATATTTAATGTTTTATTGCTATTGGTGAATATTTGATATTTTCTTATTATTGCATATTTGATATTTTCTTGACATTGTTGCATTTGTATCACTATTTCAATCTATTGAATAAATTGTGTGAATTGCTCTATTTTCGATTTCTCAGTTATCGCTACCACCCTAGATACAACCGAACTCTGTCTCCGACTAAGCAGCTATCCTGGCAGGTTTGTTATTCTACCTTATAAGCAAAAAGAATAGCTGGCGCTCGAGGTAAGGTTTCAAAAAGGGAAAGAAAACCCTATTACAAATTCGATGAATGATGAATATCAGTACGACTTCAATCAATACTTTAGGCAATTCGCATCAATAGGAGATTTTAATCATATCGAAGATCCACCATGAAGTAAACTTGTTCTTCTGTGACCATCGAAGAAATACGATTTTGTGGAAGAAAAACTAACCTCCGAAACGACAACGTCTCTTTTTACCATGATACTAAAACCGTGAAACAACGTGGCAACGTCATATTTAATTTCCTAACGGTAACAAGACCAGGGTTCCTCTGAAATATCTGCTCGTACTGTCTATGAAAAAGAAACAAGAATAAAAACGACCACTCTGTGTGTTCAACACTTTATTATCAAATAAGCTCCTCAAAAAATACAAATACAACTAATAAATTTTAAATAAAAGAGTCAAGTCCCTGAATGATGTATAAATTTACAGTATTTTCATTTTCTTGTTTGATTTTGTGCTCGTTAACTATGAAATTGAAAAAGAAAAAAAATTATGCTGAATGACCTTTAAAGTTTGCATTTACAACGATATTGAATCAATTTTAAATTTGTATTTTTACACTATTTAAATTCGAATGAATAGATTCTATATATCGTTGTGCTTTTCTCGACTGTTACTGTTGTAATTAAGTAGAGCGGATATTGGGACAACAGTCAATTGAGATCTACTTCCTGATATCCTCTCTCTTTAACTAGATTCTATATAATTTCTAAGATGTTCTTTTCGACCTGCTGTGGTGCTTCAATTTTGAATGAGCAGAATTTATGTGTCTTTTGAGATTGCCTTTCTGATTGGCAGAATAATTACAATGATGACATTTGTGCTGTTTCAAGTTCAAATGAACAGAATCTATGTGTTGTTTGAGAGTTTCTTTCCGACAGGCAGAATAATCACATTGATCACACTTGTGCTGTTTCAACTTCAAATGAACAGAATATATGTGTTTTTTGAGATGTCCTTTCTGACCTGCTGAATAATCACATTTGTGACACTTGTACTGCTTCAATTTCAAATGAACAGCATCTATGTGTCTTTTGAGATTCTTTTTCAGACTTGCAGAATAATCACATTTGTGACACTTGAGTTGTTTCAATTTCAAATGAACAGAATCTATGTGTTTTTTGAGATCTCCTTTCTGACCTGCTGAATAATCACATTTGTGACACTTGAGTTGTTTCAATTTCAAATGAACAGAATCTATGTGTTTTTTGAGATCTCCTTTCTGACCTGCTGAATAATCACATTTGTGACACTGATGTTGCTTCAATTTTAAATGAACAGAATCTATATGTGCTTTGAGACTTCCTTTCCAACTGGCAGAATAATCACAGTGGTGACATTTGTACTGCTTCAATTTCAAATGAACAGCATCTATGTGTTTTTTGAGAGCTCCTTTGTTACTTGCTGAATAATCACATTTGTGACACTGATATTGCTTCAATTTTAAATGAACAGAATCTATGTGTTTTTTGAGATCTCCTTTCTGACCTGCTGAATAATCACATTTGTGACACTGATGTTGCTTCAATTTTAAATGAACAGAATCTATATGTGCTTTGAGACTTCCTTTCCAACTGGCAGAATAATCACAGTGGTGACACTTGTACTGCTTCAATTTCAAATGAACAGCATCTATGTGTTTTTTGAGAGCTCCTTTGTTACTTGCTGAATAATCACATTTGTGACACTGATATTGCTTCAATTTTAAATGAACAGAATCTATGTGTTTTTTGAGATCTCCTTTCTGACCTGCTGAATAATCACATTTGTGACACTTGTACTGCTTCAATTTCAAATGAACAGCATCTATGTGTTTTTTGAGAGCTCCTTTGTTACTTGCTGAATAATCACATTTGTGACACTGATATTGCTTCAATTTTAAATGAACAGAATCTATGTGTTTTTTGAGATCTCCTTTCTGACCTGCTGAATAATCACATTTGTGACACTTGTACTGCTTCAATTTCAAATGAACAGCATCTATGTGTTTTTTGAGAGCTCCTTTGTTACTTGCTGAATAATCACATTTGTGACACTGATATTGCTTCAATTTTAAATGAACAGAATCTATGTGTTTTTTGAGATCTCCTTTCTGACCTGCTGAATAATCACATTTGTGACACTTGTACTGCTTCAATTTCAAATGAACAGCATCTATGTGTGCTTTGAGAGTTTCTTTCCGACAGGCAGAATAATCACATTTTTGACACTTGTGCTTCTTCAATTTCAAATGAACAGTGTCTATATGTCTTTTGAGATCTCCTTTCTGACTTGCTGAATAATCACAAAGGTGACACCGATGTTGTTTCAACAAATGAACAGTATCTATGTGTACTTTGAGATGTCCTTTCTGACCTGCAGAATAATCACATTTTTGACACTTGTGCTTCTTCAATTTCAAATGAACAGTGTCTATGTGTTTTTTGAGATGTCCTTTCTGACCTGCTGAATAATCACATTTGTGACACTCATGTTGCTTCAATTTTAAATGAACAGAATCTATATGCAATTTGAGAGCTGCTTTCCAGCCTGCAGAATAATCACAAATGTCACATTTGTGTTTCTTGAGCTTCAAATGTTTAGCTTCAACATGTGTTGCAAGTTTTCGTTTTTCAATCGAAGTATAATTACACAAGTAACACTGATAGACCTTCATCTTGAAATGAACTGATTTAATATGATTCGTAAGACACCATTTTGACTTAGCGGCAAAATCACACATGTTAAACTTCTGTTCTCTGTTATTCGAATGAGCAGACCTGACATGTCCTCTAAGATCATCTTCACGATATGTAACATAACCACAAAAGCCACATGTTTGCTTCTCAAAATTTGAACGAACAAGTACAATTCGGCATTCAGGAAATGATGGAGCCATGCTAGACTGTTTTATTGCATTTTGTTTTTTCTCTATTTCATATTTTTTCATGTATTCTTCTCTGTCATAAATTCTTTCTTTTTCTACAAATTGTTCGGTGATGTCAATGTTTTCAAGTTTTTCAATATAAGGTTCAAGGTTTTCATCATTTTCATGCTGAGCACTGAAAGAGATAGAAATGTTTCGATAAGAAAAATGTAACAAAAGGAAGCAGAGCAAAAACAAGACCTATATTTTTTTCATTTCAGTTAATGTTTTTGCAGTGGGGTTTTTCTAAATCTTTTATAAGTTGTTTAGGTCAATCTTTTGCATAAAATTAATGAACGACTTGATCAGTGGTGGTGAGTAAAAAAGTAGGTCGATATAGTAAAGAGGAGTTTCATATAATGAGGAACTATCAAATTTCTGCATAACAACAAACTAATTCATAAAAGTTTTTGGGGTTCAAGTCCTGAAGCGAGCATATGCTTTGTGGCCTTATGACTAGCAGGTGGGATTTTAGAAGGGATCGTTTGAATCGATTATATTGAACCTCACACAACTCCAAATTGTTTCGTGTAAAAGACATTTTTGATCCGAATTTGATGCCCAAGGTCAGTGTTCTTGATAATTTCAAGGACAATTATTACTTGGTTAGTCCAAACATCTACGAAAATGGAATATATTCTCAATAAACTTAATAGAAAGAAAACTCGATATTGACTATTTTAGGGGCACAAAACTAGAGCACCATTTTCCATTATACTGAACTGTTGGCCCAGCTCTCAGCAATTAAGAAAAAATTGAGTATTTCAACACTGAATGAAGAGAAATGCAGAATAAACTTAGCCTACGTCTCTCCTACCATTCAAACGACACCTCATATGTCGAAATTCATCAAGCCGTTAAGGCTGTAGAGCGTGAAAAAGAAACAGTCATACAGTCATATACACACTCATAAAATATTACCCTCTTTTTGGCACAATCGGTTAATAAAAGAATAATATCAATGAAGAAATTGGACGTTATCCTCTTTGTTGTAATAATATCAATACTCACCCTTCAGTAGATTCAACTGACTCCTCTCTTGAGCTCAGTACAGAGATCGTCAATTTTCATTTTATTATTTAAATACCAGTTTAGTATAGTATAGAACAATTTCGAGAAAAAAACGAAATTAAGTTTGAAACAAACCACAGAACCTAAATGTTTCGATCACAGCACATCTATTTTCATCGAACCACAGAAAATTATTGCTTCTACCATAGACAATGAACTAATTTTATTGCTATATTATATTTTTCAGTACATCTTCGATAATTTAATTTGCCATCGACCTGTGAAATGTCGCTGAAATGAAAATTGGATACTTACCAGATATTGGGTTCTGATTTGATAACGGAATCAAAATTATCCACATATTCTTGTCTATCATAAATGTTGTTTCCATCAATGAACTGTTCAGTGATGTCAATCTCTTCTGTTTTTGGAACTCCGTTCAACTCCATACTGAAAGATAATTCAACATGTTTATGCAATAGCAATTATTTCTGAATTGTTGTAATGACCCGACCAAGAGAGCTGTAACCTCAAGACTCTCGTACATTAAAGGGGATTTTATGCATATATTCTTGGCATGGCTTTGAGATCATCTGATCGTTTGTTAATAAGGTGAAAACCGGATTGAACTCAAGGGTGAATACTCATTTGTCCAGTTTGATTATCTGAATAGAATCGAATAGAGCCCCATTGACTTGGGTTTGAATAACCACATCAAAATGGGAAACGAGAAATAAGAATGTTAACAATACAATGGCAGATATACTTACGTGTAGAACAAAGAGATCTTTCGGTATACAAAATGACGAATAAAAAAATATGGGAAGAAAGCAGGTTGTCAACGCACTATATTTCAGAATGCAAAACATCTAATGATATCTTTGAAAGTTTGAAAACATCCCTTTTTTCCATCCCTAACCTAAAATGGGGTAACCCACAGAATGCAGAGATAGATAAAGTCTATGATCCAATCGAAAGCATAGAATGGCTCCTTCTTTTTGATTCTGCAATATAGGCGTAACCAAGGAAGCGGTACGCCCCCTAGCATTAACGAATGAACTAACGCAAAGACACTACATTGTTTTGTTTACAGTTTGAATTACACGTGTTTCATTCAGGTTATTGTTTCATTTTTGTTCTGAGATCATAAATAACTATTGTTGTGTACCTAATTGTTCATCTTCAACTAAAAGAAATACTGAATATAGTTTTCATACCCTTCCAAAAGTAGGAAATAAGAAAATGACTGATTTTTCACTTGAATATCTCTTCTGTTTAACCGATTTATCATCCACAATCAAATCACATTCAGAATGTACCTCACTTGAACAACCCTTAACACAAAACAGAACAAAATCTCTTTGCCAGAAGAACGTGTGAAAGCATGCTCAAAGTAAAAGCATTCGCAACGTAAACAAATATATGTTTGTAGTGTGTAGAGAGTAGTTCTGATTCTCGCCGATATGTCGCTACGATCTTAATTTCAGACGCCTATAGCTATCATACAAGCCGTGAAATAACGTGGCAACGTCATATTTAATTTCCAAACGGCAACAAGACCAGGGTTCCTATGAAATATCTGTTCGTACCAGATATGACGAAGAAACAAGAATAAAAACGACCACTCTGTATAAATAACATTTTATTATCGAATATACCCTTCAGAAATACAAATACCAAAGAAGACAACAAATAAATTCCAAATACATAATAATATAAAGATTATTATTTTCATTTCCCTGTTTTATTTTGGGCTCGTTAACTAGAAATTAAAGAAGAAACAAAATAAATTTAGGCCTCAAAGTAACTACAATTAAAAAACGAATTCTGAATGACCTTTAAGGTTTGCATTTACAACAACGATATTGAATCAATTTTAAATTTGTATTTTTACACTATTTAAATTCGAATGAATAGATTCTATATATCGTTGTGATTTTCTCGACTGTTACTGTTGTAATTAAGTAGAGCGGATATTGGAACAACAGTCAATTAAGATCTACGTCCCGATATCCTCTCTCCTTAACTAGATTCTATATAATTTCTAAGGTGTTCTTTTCGACCTGCTGTGGTGCTTCAATTTTGAATGAGCAGAATCTATATGTTTTTTGAGATTGCCTTTCTGACTTGCTGAATAATCACAAATGTCACACTTGTGTTGCATCAATTTCAAATGAACAGCATTTATGTGTCTTTGGAGATTTCCTTTTCTACTGGTGGAATAATCACATTGATCACACTTGTGCTGTTTCAACTTCAAATGGATAGAATCTATATGTTCTTTGAGAGTTCGTTTGTAACCTGTAGAATAATCACAAAGTTGACACTGATGTTGTTTCAACAAATGAACAGTATCTATGTGTACTTTGAGATATCCTTTTCTACTGGCGGAATATTCACATTCATGGCACTTGTGCTGTTTCAAGTTCAAATGAACAGATTCTATATGTGCTTTGAGATCTCCTTTCTGACTTGCTGAATAATCACAGAGGTGACACTGATGTTGTTTAAAATTCAAATGAACAGCATCTATGTGTGCTTTGAGATGTCCTTTCTGACCTGCAGAATAATCACATTTTTGACACTTGTGCTTCTTCAATTTCAAATGAACAGTGTCTATATGTTTTTTGAGATGCTCCCTCCAACTTGAAGAATAATCACAAATGTCACACTTGTGCTTCTTCAATTTCAAATGAACAGCATCTATGTGTCTTTTGAGATGCTCTTTCAGTCTTGCAGAATAATCACATTTGTGACACTTGAGTTGTTTCAATTTCAAATGAACAGCATCTATGTGTACTTTGAGGTTTCCTTTTCTACTGGCGGAATATTCACATTCATGGCACTTGTGCTGTTTCAAGTTCAAATGAACAGATTCTATATGTGCTTTGAGATGTCCTTTCTGACCTGCTGAATAATCACAAAGATGACACTTGTGTTGCATCAATTTTAAATGAACAGTGTCTATATGGTTTTTGAGATCTACTTTCCGACTTGCTGAGTAATCACATTTCTGACACTTGTGCTGTTTCAAGTTCAAATGAACAGCATCTATATGCAATTTGAGATGTCCTTTCTGACTTGCAGAGTAATCACATTCCTGACACTTGTGCTGTTTCAAATTCAAATGAACAGCATCTATGTGTACTTTGAGATTTCCTTTTCTACTGGCAGAATAATCACATTGATCACACTTGTGCTGTTTCAAGTTCGAATGGATGGAATCTATGTGTTTTTTGAGATTTCTTTTCTGAGTGGCAAGAAAATCGTATTCATGGCACTGATATTGCTTCGATTTTAAATGAACAGAATCTATATGTGATTTGAGACTTCCTTTCTCACTCACAGAATATCCACATTTGAAACAATGATATTCCTTCAATTTCAAATGAACAAAATCTAAATGTCTTTTGAAATGAGCTTCCTCATTTGCTGTGTAATCGCACAGATGACACTTGTGCCGTTTCGAAATCAATTTGTGTCTTGAATCTTGTGCCTCATCCTCTTTATCACTTACACTGAAAAAAATTAACTAATTTTATTGCGGAATAATTTAAAATAAATTTACTTCGTTTTCTATCACTTAATTTATTAAATACAGGTTTAATAGTGACTCGAGTTTCGTAGTCTTACTACATTTTCAAACTGGTCTATTTCAGGTTGCGTTTCAGGTACTTATATATGGCGGAGAGGCTTCGGGTCGTGCAGAACTCCAAAAAGCGGGGAATTCCATAGGTCCGTCTGCTCGTTTAATAGCTTTATTGTAGGGCTATTTAGATGTTTGACGATTTCTACCGATTCCAAGATGTCCATTTTTTTGCCTTTTGGGACCAGGTGTAGAATTTCGAGACTATCCAATTGCGGGAAGGCATGATTTGTTTGCAAAAAATGGTTCGCAAAATTGGAATTATCCTTACGATGTTTGAATGACGCCTGGTGTTCTTTGAACCTCTTTGTGAAAGTTCTTCCTGTCTGGCCTATATATACGCTATTGCATTCATTACAACTCAATTTATAAACTCCTGAATTATCAAACCGGTTGTTTTTATCTTTAGCATTAAAAAATAAATTTGAGACTTTATGAGATGGTGTAAAAGCTATTTTTATGTCATTTGTTGAAATTGTTTGGGCTATCTTTTGTGAAATTAGTCCAAAATATGTCAGTTTGGCAAATTTTTTATTGTTATCTATATCAGAGCTGGGGTATATTTGTTTTGAAATTATATGTTTTTTCTCTTTATTTATAAGGGAGTATAGGCGTAACCAAGGAAGCGGTACGACCCCTAGCGTTAACGAATGAACTAACGCAAAGACACTACATTGTTTTGTTTACAGTTTGAATTACACGTGCTTCATTTAGATTATTGTTTCATTTTTGTTCTGAGATCATAAATAACTATTGTTGTGTACCTAATTGTTCATCTTCAACTAAAAGAAATACTGAATATAGTTTTCATACCCTTCCAAAAGTAGGAAATAAGAAAATGACTGATTTTTCACTTGAATATCTCTTCTGTTTAACAGATTTATTATCCACAATCAAATCACATTCAGAATGTACCTCACTTGAACAACCCTTAACACAAAACAGAACAAAATCTCTTTGCCAGAACAACGTGTGAAAGCATGCTCAACGTAAAAGCATTCGCAAGGTAAACAAATATATGTTTGTAGTGTGTAGAGAGTAGTTCTGATTCTCGCCAATATGGCGCTACGATCTTAATTTCAGACGCCTATATGGTTTCTTTATCGAAATTATTATTGTAAGCTATTTGTGTGATGGTATTCAATTCCCTTTTTCGAGAAATTATGTCTAAGGGAATTGAAAATGCTCTATGTATCATTGATTTATAAGCAGCGAGTTTGTGAGAATTAGGATGGATTGAGAAGTTGGAAATGGTTGTATCAGTCATCGTGGGTTTTCTAAATATGTTAAAGGAAAAACCATCGCTCTTTTGGGTTATGGTTAGGTCCAGAAAATTAATATGGTTGTTATTTTGTAACTCCATAGTAAATTTGACCTTATGGTGGAGACTATTAAGGGACTTTAAGGTGTTTTCTAGTTCTGAATATGTGCCGCAGAAGCATACCAATATGTCGTCCACATATCTAAACCAAAATTTTATATGTTTTGCGTGTGCAGTTTTCAGAAATTTTCCTTCAAGGTGTGACATAAAGATTTCCGCAAGAAGTGAGCCCATTGCAAGTCCATCTTTCTGTTTATAAAAATTTTATTGCTATATGATATTTTTCAGTGGTATAGACTTGTGAAATGTCACTGAATTGAAAATTGGATACTTACCAGATATTGGGTTCTGCTTTAATATCGGAATCAAATTCAGCTATGTTTTCTTGTCTTTCATAAATGTTGTTTCCATCGATGAACTGTTCAGTGATGTCAATCTCTTCTGTTTTTGGAACTCCGTTCAAGTCCATACTGAAAGATAATTGAACTTGTTTATGCAATAGCAATTATTTCTGAATTGTTGTAATGACCCAACCAAGAGAGCTGTAACCTAAAGACTCTTCTACATTAAAGGGGATTTCATGCATATATTTTTGGCTAGGCTTTGTTATGATCTGATCGTTTGTTATTAAGGTGAAAACCGGATTGAACTCAAGGGTGAATACTCATTTGTCCAGTTCGATTATCTGAATAGAATCGAATAGGGTCCCATTGACTTGGGTTTGAATAACCACATCAAAATGGGAACCCAGAAATAAGAATGTTAACAATGCAATGGAAGATGTACTTACATGTAGAACAAAGGGATCTTTCGGTATACAAAATGACGAATAAGAGAATATGGGTAGAAAGCAGGCTGTCTACGCACTGAATTTTAGAACATATAATGATATCTTTGAAAACATCCCCTTTTTCCATCCCTATCCTAAAATGGGGTAACTCAGAGAACATAAATAATAAAGTCTATGATCCAACCGTCAAAAACGGCTTCTTCTCTGGGGTCTGCAACAAGCCGTGAAACAACGTGGCAACGTCATATTTAATTTCCTAACGGTAACAAGACCAGGGTTCCTCTGAAATATCTGTTCGTACTAGCTATGACGAAGAAACAAGAATAAAAACGACCACTCTGTATAAATAACATTTTATTATCGAATATAACCTTCAGAAATACAAATACCAAAGAAGACAACAAATAAATTCCAAATACATAATAATATAAAGATTATTATTTTCATTTCCCTGTTTTATTTTGGACTCGTTAACTAGAAATTAAAGAAGAAACAAAATAAATTTAGGCCTCAAAGTAACTACAATTAAAAAACGAATTCTGAATGACCTAAGGTTTGCATTTACAACAACAATATTGAATCAATTTTAAATTTGTATTTTTACACTATTTAAATTCGAATGAATAGATTCTATATATCGTTGTGCTTTTCTCGACTGTTACTGTTGTAATTAAGTAGAGCGGATATTGGGACAACAGTCAATTAAGATCTACGTCCCGATATCCTCTCTCCTTAACTAGATTCTATATAATTTCTAAGGTGTTCTTTTCGACCTGCTGTGGTGCTTCAATTTCAAATGAACAGCATCTATGTGTGCTTTGAGACTGCCTTTCTGACTGGCAGAATAATCACATTGATCACACTTGTGCTGTTTCAACTTCAAATGGATGGAATCTATATGTGTTTTGAGATTTCCTTTCTGACTTGCAGAATAATCACAAAGGTGACATCGATGTTGTTTCAACAAATGAACAGTATCTATGTGTACTTTGAGATATCCTTTCCTGACGGCGGAATAATCACAACGCTGGCACTTGTGCTTCTTTAATTTCAAATGAATAGCATCTATGTGTGCTTTGAGATCTCCTTTCTGACTTGCTGAATAATCACAGAGGTGACACTGATGTTGTTTAAAATTCAAATGAACAGCATCTATGTGTGTTTTGAGATGTCCTTTCTGACCTGCAGAATAATCACATTTTTGACACTTGTGCTTCTTCAATTTCAAATGAACAGTGTCTATATGTCTTTTGAGATGCTCCCTCCAACTTGAAGAATAATCACAAATGTCACACTTGTGCTTCTTCAATTTCAAATGAACAGCATCTATGTGTCTTTTGAGATGCTCTTTCAGACTTGCAGAATAATCACATTTGTGACACTTGAGTTGTTTCAATTTCAAATGAACAGATTCTATATGTGCTTTGAGATGTCCTTTCTGACCTGCTGAATAATCACAAAGATGACACTTGTGTTGCATCAATTTTAAATGAACAGTGTCTATATGGTTTTTGAGATCTCCTTTCCGACTTGCTGAGTAATCACATTCCTGACACTTGTGCTGTTTCAAGTTCAAATGAACAGCATCTATATGCAATTTGAGATGTCCTTTCTGACTTGCAGAGTAATCACATTCCTGACACTTGTGCTGTTTCAAATTCAAATGAACAGCATCTATGTGTACTTTGAGGTTTCCTTTTCTACTGGCGGAATATTCACATTCTTGGCACTTGTGCTGTTTCAAGTTCAAATGGACGGAATCTATATGTGCTTTGAGACAACCTCTTTGGCTTGCAGCAAAATCACAAAAATGACATTGGTGCTGCTTCAATTTCAAATGAACAGTGTCTATATGGGTTTTGAGATGTCCTTTCTCGCTTGCAGAATAATCACATCGCTGGCACTTGTGCTGTTTCCAGTTCAAATGAATGGAATCTATGTGTTTTTTGAGATATCCTTTCTGAGTGGCAAGAAAATCGCATTCATGGCACTGATATTGCTTCGATTTTAAATGAACAGAATCTATGTGTCTTCGAAGAATGTTACTATTACTCATGACGGAATCAGATAGGTGGCACTTGTATCGCTTCAATTTTAAATGAATATCCTCTATATGTGATTTGAGACTTCCTTTCTCACTCACAGAATATCCACATTTGAAACAATGATATTCCTTCAATTTCAAATGAACAAAATCTAAATGTCTTTTAATATGAGCTTTCTCATTTGCTGTGTAATCGCACAGATGACACTTGAGCGGTTTCGAAATCAATTTGTGTCTTGAATCTTGTGCCTCATCCTCTTTATCACTTATACTGAAAGAAATAACTAATTTCATTGCTGTATGATATTTTTCAGTGCATCTTCGAAAATTTAATTTGCTATAGACTTGTGTAATGTCACTGAATTGAAAATTGGATACTTACCAGATATTGGGTTCTGATTTAATATCGGAATCAAACTCAGCTATGTATTCTTGTCTTTCATAAATGCCCTTTTCATCAATAAACTGTTCACTGATGTCAATATCTTCATTTTTTATAATTTTGAAGGAGTCCACACTGAAAGCAAAATAATATTATCAGAAAGTTACTTGGTAGGACGCATGGTGTAATGGTCCAGATTTGAGTAAAAAATTGGCTTAGAAGCCATCTTTCTTATTTCTCTTGCACTCAAAGACATAAAGAAGGCGTCATAATCATATGTGAAGGGTAAACATTCATGCTGGAAGTTACCATTCGTTCAGTCATATTGGATAGGAATTTAAGCATTCCTATCCTGTAACTGTTTCCCACAATATTTCTTTGTGATGAAGATCTGATTCTGTTAAAAGTATCTGTTAGTTCCAGGGCAGGCCAGCACTATTTTTCTGTTCATAATGAGGGAAATAAGCACACATTGTCACTGTCAAACTGAAGATTGTAGACTCACCAAACGTCTGCTTCCGATTTGATTATGGAATCAATACTATCCACATATTCTTGTCTCTCATAAAAATTCTTTCCATCGATGAACTGTTCACTGATGTCAATATCTTCTGTTTTTGGAACACCGTTCAAGTCCATACTGAAAGATAAATTAACTTCTTTATGCAATAGCAATTATTACTGAATTGTTGTAATGTCCCAACCAAGAGAGCTTAGGCATATTTTCAAAGGGAACAGGAAGAACATATAATAGAAAAACATGTTAATAAATGTAGTAAATGTAGAACATCTAATAAATCAAATGACGAAAAATTTAATAAACCCTCTTCTTTTCCATCCCTAACCTAAAACGAGTACCTGTCTATGATCCAATCGAAATTGACAAAAGCATAGATGGATGTACTTTTCGGCTTCTTCCTGAGAGACCGCAATTCGTTATTCAAGGGTAGGCTGCGCCCTCTACATCACGAAGCTACCTGAGTGGGTAAGATTTGTGAACATGAGGTTATTTGCGAGGAAAAATTACGATGGAAAGTGAAAAGAGTGTGTTTCTTAGCATTTCTTACATGTCCGAATCTCAAGCATTTGTTGCACTGTACAACTTCAACTGGTAGCCTGATAGTGTAAAGTTCGTAGGATTTTGGGAGTGTAGTACCCTCAAAGGTAATGACACAAGTGGTAGTCTTGATATAAGAGTCACCACTTTCAGTGGTCATTTTTTCAAAATGACCATAGAACTGTCCAGTGAAATTTTAAAATTCAAATTCTATGTAGAAAATTGTGCGCAGCAAAAGTTGCCGATTTTTTTTAACACAATTCTAGGTTTTTTTACGTTTACATAGCTGTACAAGTCTTTTCTATCGATAAAAATCCACCAGTGAACGAATTTACTCTTTTCAGAAAGAGACTAGGACCAAATACTATTCCTCTTTGCTAGGACCAGTTTTTATTCAAAAGATAGAGAGTTTTCTTTACTCATCTATGGTGCCATTGAATTGTTTGAGGTTATGTTGGTGTGGATTGTGGAAAAAATAAAGTACAAATTTCTTTTTGAATTATGTAGAATTAACAATTACCAGATTTATATTTTCACCATTATTCAACCTCAAGTTCCTACCATCACAGATTATTGATAAAGCGTAAATATTCACCTCATTATGTCGAGAATTAGGTATATATGGCAATTAAAGTTTCCAAAGTTTTACGACAAGTTTTTAACGCCTGTGAACGTTGGTAAGTTCACGCCTGTTTGTTGGTGCTACCAGGATTTTTACAGCAATTCAAATTATAAAATTTCGTGCATAAATAGAAATTCCGGTGCTGTATTGCAATGGAGGAATTTCTGTCAAAATAATGGCAAAAATACAGATTTTGCTACCCAAAGAAAGTATGTTAATAAAGAACTCAAGGCGTATATCCAACAAAATAAAGATAGATTAAGAGACACTGAAGAAAGAATTAAATTAAAAGGAAGTATACTTTTGAAAGACATTAGGGAAACCAAAGATAAAGTGAGAGAGAAAGTAGAGAATATAATAGAAGTAAGTGTATTAAATAATTTCAACAAGTGTCTAATGATGTAGTTTTCAGAAAGAAAATATTTATACGATACCAAATTTCCTTTGTATATCAAGAATAGTTCTTTCACCTTATTTGGGACTGCTGATAGTGCAAGGGGATTTTAATTTTGCTCTAGGAATTCTGGGTTTTGCTGCTGTTACAGATTTGGTAAGGTACGTTTTTTTATTGAAAATTATTATTTTCTATTTCTGGATGATGAAGACTAAGTAGATTCGATCTTTTAGCTCGATGGGTGGATTGCAAGAACATGGATAAGCCAAAGTTCCAAACTAGGAAGTATTTTGGATCCACTTGCTGATAAAGTTCTTGCAGCAACCTTATTTTTGTCTTTGACTTATGCTGATTTGATTCCGGTCGTTTTAACAACTGTAATTGTTGCTAGAGACTTGATTTTAGTCGTTTCAGGACTTGTTATAAGATATAAATCGCTGCCTTCCCCTGTGAGTATTTAAGAAGACTTATTATTTGCTGTGATAAAAAAAAATCTTTTTCCTAATTGAATCTTATATTTTAGAGGACGTTAAGTAGATATTTTGATGTGACTCACGCAACGGTCCAGGTAGAACCAACATTAATTAGTAAAGTAAACACAGGTGTACAACTTGCCTTAGTGGGTACCACTTTAGCTGCCCCAGTTTTCGATTTCGTCGGTCACCCAGTTTTAGAATGTTTGTGGTACGTATTTCAGTTAGATTTTCGATGTCGATACCAAGAAATATTTTTTTTTAGGTATTTGACTGGGGTTACCACCGTAGCGTCAGGACTGAGTTATTTATTTTCCAAAAATGGATATAAATATTTGAGAACGAAAAAATGAGAAAATTTTGTAATTAAGAACAAAGTGTTGTTTTATAAATAAATTATTTTTAGCAAATCTGAATGGTGCTTCTTTCGAAATTCCTAAAAACCTTTTAAAGACCTTTTTAATCAGCATACTTCGATTTTCAAAATTTTCCTATAAAAAATATAGTTGAAATGAAAACAAGTTTTTGAATCTTAAGTTTTCTTTACTTTGTACAAAATTCGAAATTTAACATCATACTAAAGAAATCATAACTCAAAATTGAATTATCTCGAAAAAAAATTCTCAATGGATCCTCGTCAAATCCTCAACTACTTTAACTAGATCCTCCACTGTGCATTCCTGTTTCATTCCACCCTCTTGAACCATCTGAAAAAAGATCAACAACTTAGCTCAAAAAAAATAATGCTTGTTAAAAAACAGACTTGTAATCCTTCGGCAACTTCTTTCATTTTCTCCTGTGAAAGATCCAAGAAACTTTCGATTAAATCTCCATCGATGAAGCCCTCGCTCTGCTCCATCTTCATATCGGTGTGGAAAGCACGCCAGAAAGAGTGCTCAATCTTGCCCACGGATTTTATCACATTCGCTAGTTTGTTCTGCAGCTCCAACAGGAATTCGTAAAACTGCATCGGAATTGAGGTTATCAGACCTAAAGGAAAGAATGTTTTATTTAGCTCCAGCTCAATACGAATCTAGTCTCCACATCTTGTGGGGAGACAATAAGAGCAACTGATACATGAACATTTTAATTATCCCAAATTTTACTACAGCGAAGTCAAGTGAACATTTAATTGCAAGACATATCAAGCATTTCAATTAACTCTCAAAATTCACTATAGCAGGATGAAATATACATTTAAATCGAATTAACTCATAGATTTGAAATTCCCAAGACAAAATGAACATTTTAAATGTCTCCTAACATTAAAACGCCAAAAGAAAGTGAACATGTCAATTACCTCCGCAAAATTTTAATTTAAATGTCTCTTGACATTCATTGGGATCAGCAGAGTAAACATTAAAATTGTCTATCAAAAGTCACCACCTTAAGACAGACAACATTCCAATTGTCTGATGAATATAAATTATAGCAAACTGAAGTGAACATTTTAATTGTCCATCGAAGATCCTACAAGGAAACATATTATTAAGCCAAGACAAAATTTTAATTGTCTCCCTCCATTCCTACTACTGCTAAACAAAGAGAACATTTTAATTGTCCCTTTATTTCTATCAAGGCAATTTGAACACTTTGATTATCCCAAATTTCACTGCAGCAATGAAGTGAACATTTAAATTGTTAATCTGAGATCCCACCACTACATTTTATCCAGCCATGACAAAATTGAACATTTTAATTGTTTACTGCAATACGAAGAGAACATTTTAATTCTGTCTTTATTTTGAGCAAGGCTACTTGAACACTTTAATTGTCCCAAATTTCACTACAGCAATGAAGTGAACATTTTAATTGTCCATCTGAGATCCTATCGCTATTAGAAAACATTTTACCAGGCCAAAGAGTACATTTTAATTGTCCCAAATTTCACTACAGCAATGAAGTGAACATTTTAATTGTCCATCTGAGATCCTATCGCTATTAGAAAACATTTTACCAGGCCAAAGAGTACATTTTAATTGTCTTTTTATTTTGAGCAAGGTAACGCCATTTAAACACTCTAATTGTCCCAAATTTCACTGCAGCAAAGCAGTGAACATTTTAATTGTCCATCTGAGATCCCACCACTACATTTTATCCAGCCAAGACAAAATTGAACATTTTAATTGTTTACTGCAATACATAGAGAACACTTCAATTGTGTCTTTATTTTGAGCAAGGCTACTTGAACACTTTAATTGTCCCAAATTCCACCACAGCAATGAAGTGAACATTTTAATTGTCCATCTGAGATCCTATCGCTATTGGAAAACATTTTATCAGGCCAAAGAGTACATTTTAATTGTCTTTTTATTTTGAGCAAGGCAACGCAATTTGAACACTTTAATTGTCCCAAATTTCACTGCAGCAATGAAGTGAACATTGAAATTGTTAATCTGAGATCCCACCACTACATTTTATGCAGCCAAGACAAAATTGAACATTTTAATTGTTCACTGCAATACAAAGAGAACACTTTAATTGTGTCTTTATTTTGAGCAAGGCTACTTGAACACTTTAATTGTCCCAAATTTCACCACAGCAAAGTAGTAGACATTTTAATTGTCCATCTGAGATCCTATCGCTATTGGAAAACATTTTTTCGGGCCAAGGAGTACAGTTTAATTGTCTTTTTATCCTGAGCAAGGCAACGCAATTTGAACACTTTAATTGTCCCAAATTTCACTACAACAATGAAGTGAACATTTTAATTGTCCATCTGAGATCCCACTTCCACGTTTTATCAAGCCAAGTCAAAATTAGACATTTTAATCGTTTACTGCAATACAAGGAGAACACTTTAATTGCCCCAAATTTCAATACAGCAAAGCAGTGAACATTTTAATTGACCATCTGAGATCCCACCACTACATTTTATGCAGCCAAGACAAAATTGAACATTTTAATTGTTTACTGCAATAAAAAGAGAACACTTTAATTGTGTCTTTATTTTGAGCAAGGCTACTTGAACACTTTAATTATCCCAAATTTCACTACAGCATTGAAGTGAACATTCTAATTGTCCATCTGAGATCCTATCGCTATTACAAAACATTTTACCAGGCCAAAGAGTACAGTTTAATTGTCTTTTTATTTTGAGCAAGGCAACGCAATTTGAACACTTTAATTGTCCCAAATTTCACTGCAGCAATGAAGGGAAAATGTTAATCTGAGACCCCACCACTACATTTCATGCAGCCATGACAAAATTGAACCTTTTAATTGTTCTCTGCAATACAAAGAGAACACTTTAATTGTGTCTTTATTTTGAGCAAGGCTACTTGAACAATTTAGTTGTCCCAAATTTCACCACGGCAAAGTAGTGGACATTTTATCAGGCCAAAGAGTACAGTTCAATTGTCTTTTTATCCTGAGCAAGGCAACGCAATTTGAACACTTTAATTGTCCCAAATTTCACTACAGCAATGAAGTGAACATTTCAATTGTCCATCTGAGATCCCACTTCTACGTTTTATCAAGCCAAGACAAAATTGGACATTTTAATTGTTTACTACGATACAAGGAGAATACTTTAATTGTCCCAAATTTCACTACAGCAAAACAGTGAACATTTTAATTGTTTATCTGAGATCCTATCGCTATAGGAACACATTTTAAAAAGCCAAGACAAAGAGGACATTTTAATTGTCTCCCTCCAATGCTACAACTGCTATACAAAGAGAACACTTTAATTGTCTCTTTATTTTTAGCAAGGCAAGGCAACTTGAACACTTTAATTGACCCAAAATACACTACAGCAAAGCAGTGTCCACCTGAGATCCCACCACTATAAGAAAACAAGCCAAGACATAGAGAACATTTTAATTTTTTCAAAATTCACTGCGGCAAAATGAAGTGAACATTTTAATGATCTTTTGAATGTTAATGAAGAAAATATCCCTTTCAAATTTGACCACAGGAAGACATAGGAAACATTTTATCTTATGAATTTATAGCTTCAAGACAAAGCGCATATTTTAAAAGATTTTTCCAAATTTCACTACCGAAAACGAAGTGAACATTTTAAACGTGTATCAAATTTTATAACCGTAAGAAGAAGTGAAGATTTCTCTGATATGGCCACTTCAAGATAAGATGAATAGTTGAACTTTCTTGAATTTTATTACTGCAAGACATAACGAACATTTTAATTTTGGAATTTCGTAATGGCCAGACAAAATGAACATTTTAATTGTCTCTCCTTAACAGAAATTGACATTTATCCCATTTATCTCTGTATTACATCACGATAAAGTGTCTACTGAATTACAGCGAACTTTTTCATTGTCATTTTAAAATTTTACCTTTGCAAGACGAAGTAAACATCTTAATTCTTTCTCCCAACGGTTCTAATTACCCAAAATATCAAAATTACATCCACTCACCCAACGAACCACCCACGGTACCGAACAGAACGCATCCGCTGGTCGGCGTCGACGTTTCGCCCAAGTTCTGCATCACCAGGGAGCCGTGCCTGAACACGTTGATCATCTCGCCGATGTGGAAATGGCCTATTTCCTGCATCTGCTGCCTCTCCTCGTCGTTGGTAGCCGCGCTGTCTTTCTGACACACGAACAGGTTGTAGGAGTTCTCGGCGCCCAGGAAAATATCGTCGTCCAGTATCTCGATGGCCGTCATCCAGTTCGGGTTAAAGTCTCTCGCGATCTCGTCGAAACTACCTAAAGGTAGAAGGAGAGTGGTTTTTGAGGTTAGGTTCTATACAGGGTCTTTCACGAGGAACCTCACCCATATTTATATGGGAAACTACTGAACGTATTTTCATGAAATTCAGCACTCATAAGTATTTCACGATGCTGATGAAATCTAAAATATTTTCAAGGCATGAGCACCTACGGTTTTTCCGGAAATGACGTAAACTTCCGTTTTTCAAATTAGAACACCATTTTTTTATTGCAGAAATAGATTCCTTAGAAAATTTCAAGTTATTTTGATGTAACATTTTTCAGTTTTGGTTGGAAAATTCTCTCTGAGCGGGAAAATTCGAAAAAAAAAAATAGAAAA
Source organism: Adalia decempunctata (assembly GCA_951802165.1). NCBI lineage: Eukaryota > Metazoa > Arthropoda > Insecta > Coleoptera > Coccinellidae > Adalia > Adalia decempunctata. Next base: position 2,778,480 of record OX637705.1, read on the forward strand.
TAGAGCTCCGCTGGAACAAGAATAACTTCGAGGTTTTTGGATGGAAAATTTTCATTTTTGGGATTTTTCAAGATGTAAGATTGATGTATCCACTTTAAAAATCGAAATCGCGATTCATGATACAGGGGGTGAAAAAATCGCTTTCAAAATTAGGGATGACAAAATCGTGAAAAATCAATTTTTTCAAATTAGAACCCCATTTTTTTATGGCAGATATTGAATCTACGTTAAAAAATAATGTGAGTGTATGCATCACACCCTTGCCCTAAAGTGGATATTTTCTGAGTTATTCACAAAAAACTGTTTTTCGTCTTGAATTTTCAGCTATTTCTTTTCCCTTCACGCCAAAAAGATGAAATTTTCGGGAACTGTTACTTAAACCATGTTTTAGATTTTACTACCCTAATATGCAAGAGAAAAAAGTTACAGGTTGTTCCTAAATAGATGTCGAATTTGGATTCGAATTTGTATCGGAAACCTCTTTATTTCAACTAATCGGCCATCGGTTTTCTCTCCAGTGATAAATAAATAATTCCTTATGAACCATATGCAAAAACTTACCATGTTTCACATTCTTTTTTTTTTAATGATAGATATCATTAATTACATCTGCCAAATTCCTCTTTATTCAGTAGCATGTAATTAATGATATCTATCATTAAAAAAAAAGAATGTAAAACATGGTAAGTTTTTGCATATGGTTCATAAGGAATTATTTATTTATCACTGGAGAGAAAACCGATGGCCGATTAGTTGAAATAAAGAGGTTTCCGATACAAATTCGAATCCAAATTCGCCATCTATTTAGGAACAACCTGTAACTTTTTTCTCTTGCATTTTAGGGTAGTAAAATCTAAAACATGGTTTAAGTAACAGTTCCTGAAAATTTCATCTTTTTGGCGTGAAGGGAAAAGAAATAGCTGAAAATTCAAGACGAAAAACAGTTTTTTGTGAATAACTCAGAAAATATCCACTTTAGGGCAAGGGTGTGATGCATACACTCACATTATTTTTTAACGTAGATTCAATATCTGCCATAAAAAAATGGGGTTCTAATTTGAAAAAATTGATTTTTCACGATTTTGTCATCCCTGACTTTGAAAGCGATTTTTTCACCCCCTGTATCATGAATCGCGATTTCGATTTTTAAAGTGGATACATCAATCTTACATCTTGAAAAATCCCAAAAATGAAAATTTTCCATCCAAAAACCTCGAAGGTATTCTTGTTTCAGCGGAGCTCTATTTTCGATTTTTTTTCGAATTTTCCCGCTCAGAGAGAATTTTCCAACCAAAACTGAAAAATGTTACATCAAAATAACTTGAAATTTTCTAAGGAATCTATTTCTGCAATAAAAAATGGTGTTCTAATTTGAAAAACGGAAGTTGACGTCATTTCCGGAAAAACCGGAGGTGCTCATGCCTTGAAATATTTTAGATTTCATCAGCATCGTGAAATACTTATAAGTGCTGAATTTCATGAAAATACGTTCAGTAGTTTCCCGTATAAATATGGGTGAGGTTCCTCGTGAAAGACCCTGTATAGACACGCTTATAACCTAGACGGAACGAACTTACCTTCCATGGTCTTATACTGAAGTAGGGTCATGCTCCTCATGATGTCCCCGACGAGGATGAAGTCACCCTTGGTCTTCAGATGTAAGGCTTGCACGTTGTTAAAGTGGGAACACTCCAGTCTCAGTTCTTTCTCAGCTGTCCACTCGAACAGTCGAACGGTGCTGTTGATGGTGGCCAAGATCTTCCCGTTGAATTCACACAGTGAATAACACGCCCCTTTTATCTCCTTCTCGGAAATATGCGTTAACTTGTTCTCGTGCCATTGGAAAATCAACAGTCTACCCTGTTTGGGCTGGTTTTCCTCCGGGTTGACTGTAGCCGCAGCTAAACGAAAAAAAACCATCTAGAATACTCCCAATAACAATAAAAACAAGACAAAACCTCAACTGACCATATTCCCACACACCCCCTCAACCTAACCTCAAAATTAGACCACAAACAACTCACCGACGACGTAATAGATGTTTGGATCGTTGCCCAACTGGCAGGACATGATGGACATGCCGTACTCCTGAGGCATCAGCTGGTAGGCGTAGAGCACCTCGAACGTGTGCTGATCGATGATGAGCAGGTTGTGGACCTCGACCTCCTGTCCGTATTCGGGAACCGGATTGCCGGTACCCAGCACGCCGCTGGTGCCCGATTTGACCCCGGCCAAGGAGGCGACGCTGCTCGGTACGTAGGACTGTTGAGCCATGGTGGAGGCGCTCGGTCTGGCCGGGTTCAGGCCCGTAGAGTCTTGGATGTCGATGCGAGTGGTGATGACGCCGAAGGTCTTCGGGAGAACATTTAATTTTTCATTATTTCGATTTTTATCCAGTTGAATACTTTCTTTCTTGGCATAAATAGGCTCATATATTTTATTGAGACAAGACGAAGTCAATATTTTGATGATCTCTTTTAAATTCATTAGGGCACAATATGAAGGGAACATTTAAATTGTTCCCCTAAGATTATACCGCAAGCCAAAGTAACAATTAAAAATTTTCCTCGAATGAAATAATTGAATGTTGAATTTTACCAATACCAGAGGAAGTGAACATTTTAAATGTATCACACATTTTATTGCGACAAGACAATGATCTCTATAAAATGAATACGCACGATGAACATTTTAATTACCTATTCTCAGACTTAACCATTGCAAGTCATAGGAAAGATTTTTTTTTCTGTCTCTCAAATTAACTATGTCGAAAGGAAATGAACATTCAATTGTCCCTCCGATTTTATAACTAAAAGAGAAAGTGAATATTTTTCTCATACATTTTATTGGGGCAGAACAACTTAGTTAACATTTTGAAGATCTCTATTAAATTTTATTGAGGCACAACGTAGCGAACATTTCAATTGTTTCCCCCAGATTATTCAAAGTAACCCTTTAAAATGTTTCCTCAAATGAAACAATCAAATGTTTCTCAGATTTTACCAATACCAACGGAAGTAAACATTTTAACTGTATCATACATTTCATTGCGACAAGACAATGATCTCTAAAAATTCAATACGCACGATGTACATTTTAATTACCTATTCTCAGACTTAACCATTGCAAGTCATAGGAAAGATTTTTTTTCTGCCTCCCAAATTAACTATGTCGAAAGGAAATGAACATTTAATTGTCACTCCGATTTTATTACTATAAGAGAAAGTGAATATTTTTCTCATACATTTTATTGGGGCAAAACAGCTTAGTTAACATTTTGAAGATCTCTATTAAATTTTATTGAGGCACAACGTAGCGAACATTTCAATTGTTTCCCCCAGATTATTCAAAGTAACCCTTTAAAATGTTTCCTCAAATGAAACAATCAAATGTTTCTCAGATTTTACCAATACCAACGGAAGTAAACATTTTAACTGTATCATACATTTCATTGCGACAAGACAATGATCTCTAAAAATTCAATACGTACGATGTACATTTTAATTACCTATTCTCAGACTTAACCATTGCAAGTCATAGGAAAGATTTTTTTTCTGCCTCCCAAATTAACTATGTCGAAAGGAAATGAACATTTAATTGTCACTCCGATTTTATTACTAAAAGAGAAAGTGAATATTTTTCTCATACATTTTATTGGGGCAAAACAGCTTAGTTAACATTTTGAAGATCTCTATTAAATTTTATTGAGGCACAACGTAGCGAACATTTCAATTGTTTCCCCCAGATTATTCAAAGTAACCCTTTAAAATGTTTCCTCAAATGAAACAATCAAATGTTTCTCAGATTTTACCAATACCAACGGAAGTAAACATTTTAACTGTATCATACTTTTCATTGCGACAAGACAATGATCTCTAAAAATTCAATACGCACGATGTACATTTTAATTACCTATTCTCAGACTTAACCATTGCAAGTCATAGGAAAGATTTTTTTTCTGCCTCCCAAATTAACTATGTCGAAAGGAAATGAACATTTAATTGTCACTCCGATTTTATTACTAAAAGAGAAAGTGAATATTTTTCTCATACATTTTATTGGGGCAAAACAGCTTAGTTAACATTTTGAAGATCTCTATTAAATTTTATTGAGGCACAACGTAGCGAACATTTCAATTGTTTCCCCCAGATCATTCAAAGAAACCCTTTAAAATGTTTCCCCAAATTATACCATGGCAACATGAAATGACCAAAGTGAACATTTTAATTGTATCATACATTTTATTGCGATGAGTCATGGTCAACATCTAAATGACCCCTCGAATTTTATTACGGAACAAGGAATTGAACATTTTAATTGTCTCTTCTCAGACTTTACCACTGCAAGACGAAGTGAAGATTTTAACTGCCCCCCCAAATTTCAAAATGAACATTGCAGTTGCACCAAACATTTTAATTACACAATACATTTTATTGCGACAAATTTCATTAGACACGATGAATGGAACATTTTAATTGCTTCTTCTCAGACTTTACCATTGCAAGACAAAGTAAATATTTTTAACTGCCTCCCAAATGTTATTAGGGAGAAATGAAACTAAAATTTCAATTGTCCCTCAGATTTTACCACTGACGGAGAAAGTGAATATTTTCTCATACATTTTATTGAGGCAAAACAACTAGTTAACATTATGAAGATCTCTATTTAATTTTATTGAGGCACAATGAAGTAAACATTTTAATTTTAACACCCAGATCATTCGAAGTAAACCTTCAAAATGTTTCCTCAAATTATACTGAGGCAACATGAAATGAACATTTTAATGGTCTCTAAGATTTCACCACCACCGAAGTGAACTTTTTAATTGTATCATACATTTTTATAGCGACAAGTCAATGTGAACATTTAAATGATCCTTCAAATTTTATTACGGCACAAGGAATTGAACATTTTAATTTTCTCTTCTCAGACTTTACTATTGCAAGACAAAGTGAAGATTTTAATTGCCTCTCAAATTTCACTATGGCAAAATGAACATTTTAATGTCTCTCAGATTTAACCACCACCAAAGTGAACATTTTAATTGTATCATACATTTTCATCGCGACAGGTCATTGTTAACATCTAAATGCCCCCTCAAATTTTATTACCGTACCAAGAATTTAACATTTGTCTCTTCTCAGACTAAACCATTGTAAGACGAAGCAAAGATTTCAACTGGCTTCCAAATTACAATAAGACAAAATGAACATTTTAATGTATTAGCCTTCTGGAACAAACCTTCGTTTTGATTCTAATGTATCTCAGATTTTACCAGGACCAAAGTGAATATTTTAATTAAACTCAACATTTTTCGCGACAAATTTTATGATGACACGATGAAGTAAACATTTTAATTGCCTCTTATGAGACTTAAACATTGCAATACAAAGTGAAGATTTTAACTGTCACCCCCAAATTTCAATATTGCAAACCGACATGAACATTTCAATTGACTCTCAGATTTCACCTCATCAAAGTGAACATTTTGATTGCACCAAACATTTTATGATGTCACGACGAATAGAACATTTTGATTGCTTCTTCTCAGACTTTACCATTGTAAGAGGAAGTAAAGATTAACTGCCTCCCAAAATGTGTCTGAGATTTTACCACTACCAAAGCGAACATTTAAATTTCACCATACATTTCATTATGACACGAGGAGGGAAACATTTTAATTGCCTCTCCTGAGACATTACCATTGCAAGACAAAGCACAGATTTTTAACTGCCTCCCAAATTTCACTAGGACAAAATGAACATTTTAATTTCCCTCAGATTTTACCATGACCAAAATGAACAATTTAATTGTACCAAACATTTTTTGCGACACATTTTATGATGTCACGATGAAGTAAACATTCAAATTGCCTCTTATGAGACTTAACCATCTCAAGTCAAAGTGAAGATTTTAACTGTCACCCCCAAATTTCAATATGAAAAACCTACACGAACATTTTAATTGTCTCTCAGATTTTACCATCGGCAGAGTGAACATTTTGATTGCACGTTCTGATTGCTTCTTCTCAGACTTTACCATTACAAGACAAAGAAAAGATTTTAACTGCCCCCCAAAGGTTTCTAAGATTTTACCACTACCAGAGTAAACATTTAAATTGCACCATACATTTTATTGCGACAAATTTTATTATGACACGAGGATGGGAACATTTTAATTGCCTCTTCTGAGACTTTGCCACTGCAAGAAAAAGTAAGGATTTTTAACTGCCTCCCAAATATTATTAGGGCAAAATGAAATGAACATTTTAAATGTCCATCAGATTTTAACACTGAAAGACAAAGTGAATACTTCAATAGTCCAATACATTTAATTGAGGCAAGACAAAGATGCGTTTTCATTTGAAAGGGGAGTGATCCGTGATTATGACGAGTTGGCATATACAGGGTGGAGCAATAATTCTTTCTACCTTTCAGCGGCCTGTAGCGTTCTAAATGAGTGAGGAAGGGATCGTTGTCGATATTTTAGCATTCTAGACTCACCTGCGTCTGCTCCTGATAGGCGATCCTCCTTGGCGACTCGTACAGCGGCACCGTCCGTATGTGCAACTTCTGTATCTCGTCTATGGTGCCGATGGTCACCGAAGAATCGGTCGCCAACGCCAGACTGTCCGGATACGCCTCGGAATTCAGCGAGCACATGTGATTCACCTCTTTCACGTTCACGTTCGAAAACACCAGCTTATGATTGGAGGAATAGATGACGGTCGGTCGGTCCGAGCAAGCGAACACGTTCACGGTGCTGAGGGAACGGAAGGTCTTGAGTACCGTCGGCTGGGTGCCTAGCGTGACCTTTTTCTTCTCGTTCAGCAGTCCGGAGTCCTTGTCCATCGCGAAGTAGTACATGGAGCCGTCGCCCAGGGCGCAGAGCAGGTAGGAGTGGCCCTCGAAGGAGGCCATCAGGACGGAACGCGGGATGATCTCTGGAAATCGCGAGAAGAGGACGCTGATGTTAGCAAAAACCTGTTAGGGTTTGAAAATATCTCACCTCCTCCTAAGTGTTCTTTGGTAGCTTCGGACAGATCGGGAATTCTCAATATTCTGACGGATATGTCTGTCCATAGGCCTACTGCGACGTACTCTGAGGAAGTGGCGCCATCTTTAACGGGCGTTATATCCAAGCAAGAGGCTTCAAATTCCAAATTAGTAGATCTGAATTGAGAAGCATCGACATTTACAGTGTTTCGTTCGAATAAAACGAAGGCAGACGTAGTAAATTCGAAAATAAAAGCTAGGAGCATAGAATAACTGGAGAGAAGGCTCCCCTACGAAAATGAACTGCCAAAAACGTCCGAACTTGTCAGTTCGCCGCAAGGCCACGAGATGGCGACAACGTCGTTCGTTGCTATAACATGGCTATCCTTAATAAAATTATCTTTGATGGTTATTCGTTGTTATTACTTATTAGGTCCCATTTATTACTATATCATAATATATATCCTTTTGAAAGAAAGCAATACATACTTTTTTTCGTAAATCCGACAATATAATGCATATAGCACGTGTAAAGAAATGGCTACAAGGATCAGATTGAATATAGGAAGAAAAATCTGTTTCCCGCTCCGAATCTAAGTTTTAGCAGAGGGAATGTAAACGGGGTACCATACAATTCTGCGTATAATACACGAGAACAGATAAAACCTCAGTCTTCCCGTATAATAATAATAATACTTACCTGAATGTTCGCTTTTTCCGATAAGGATATTGTTTTGACAAATTTATTACCGATCACAGACTTCCCATAAAATTGCGCATAAAAAGTTGATTAGAATAAAGCGATGATATGTCATCAATATTGTCTATGTTATGATTTATGGCCATTTTCAATTAAAAAGAAGCATAAATGTATCAATGACAGCCACATTATATTCTTTGCAATTGTAGCGCCATAGAACAAAATATCTGACATGTTACTGAATAAAGGATCTCAGCGTTATCTATCGGGCGTCACACGAAACTCTAACCTCCGCCGTTATTGGCAGTTCAAAATGATCTGTCGAGCGTATGAAGCCTTCCCTCCAGTTATTCTATGCTCCTAGATAAAAGTACGAGGATATATTGAAAAACTAGCTGGCCCGGCGAACTTTGTTCCGCCTAAATGATACGGTGGATTTCACAAATCGTAATCACCGGTGATCGGAGATCAACAGCTTGGTTCTCTGATTTTTAAACTGTCGAGTCGAGTTGATTCAATATCAAGCTCCGATCACCGATGATTACGCTTTGAGAAACCCACCGTTAAAGTTGTATCAACTAATCATTGCTTTTATTTTCAAGCAGGAGATAAATTAGGCAAAATATACCAAATTTTAGTAACATTGTTATTCGCACGAAAAGAATTCTCTTTATTTAAGCTGTATCTAATTATTGTTGAACATATAATTTTTCTTTGAATGCTTTACAGTTTTCTCATTGCTGTACCTAAATATAAATATAAATCACGATCGAATTATATGGATGAGAAATAGTTCCAATGATTAATTACCTTTGATCACTGTAGAAACCATTTTAGGTCTGCCAATACAACGATGAAAATTCGAATTGAAGTACTTTGTCTATGGTACTTTAATCTCACTTCACAGACTACAAATACGCTAAGACGTTTTATTATTTTTCACCTTGACTAAGACATTTTTGTTTTGGTCCACAGCAAAGAGTTGGAGCCAACACAAATTACACACTATTTGTTTACATCGCCATCTAACGGGGATAATATCAAATAAAGTCCCTACAAATAAGCTGTAGCGACACCTAGTGGCCTTACTCAAAAGAAGGAAAAGAATTTCATGTATAAGTAAACTTTTCATAGATTTTTTTTAAAGTTTTTTTGTATTTTATAATAACCAGACCGTAGACGAATCCATATATGAAGTTTCATAACAATCAGTCCATCCTATCTCGAGTTATAAATGGTGTAACCAACATCTTTCTTTTATACAGCGTGAGTCTTTGACTTGTACATATATTTTAACTGAAGATTCTTGAGGTCAAAAGAAACCTTTTTTTCATTTTCCATTTTTCCGAATTCGGCTCTGTTAAAAAGATATAGCCATTTGAAAAAAAAATTGTGCTAATTACGTCCCTGAAATGATACTGTGGAATTGATTCAAAGTTCATATTTCTCGATAGAAATTGAGTTTATACATTTAGGGAATACTCAAGTACTAACCTTATTGGAATAAAAATGTTGCAAACACGATAATTCCAACAGAAACAGTTAGTTTCATCGGATTATATCTGCAACTAAAAAGCCACATTTATTCCACCAAAATAAGCTCCTTCTTCGATTTTTCTGCAGATTAGTTTGTAAGCACTAATAACTTCTTCATATTTTCCTCGAAATTCCCAAACAATATAATGAAAAAAGACCTTTCATTCAGATTTATTATTAAACAACCTAACCTAATCTAATTTGTATCGATTCTGTGAATTTTTGCACAGAAATTTCAAGAATATGTTGTCAGCTTGCTGATATTTTCATTGAGCTCAAGGATTTTTTACGAAACATAGTATAAATCACGATACATTTGTGTACCGTGGTATAAATATCTATGAATTCTGCCGTTTCCATCATAAATCGACTTTGCAGCCAAATTTTACCACGCATGCGTAGAGCGAAAACAGAAATATTGGTTATCTGGAGGCCAAACATAAACAATAACAAACCAGAGTCTCTGAACAAACAGTAAATATTATGTGAAGTTCTGAATACATTCAGTTAATTATTGTTCTAATGTGATTATTATGTGAAGTGAATTTTTTTTATAGATCCAAGTTTATTTGAATAATGTGTAGGAAGTGTGGTGTAGGATAATGTCCCAATAAAAATAATAATTGTTTCAATCAATTCCACATGTACATATTTGAATATATACAGTTAATGCATGATTAGGTGCCGTTCGACTACAAACACATTTGTTTCAAAACAGAGGTCAAAATGAAATAATAAATTTTTTTCATTATTTTTCCCTGTATGAGATCGAATTGATCTTTAAGTTTTCAATTCATTTTTTTCGAAACAAAAAATCATGCATTTAAGGGTTAATATAATTTCAACCGTGTCGAGTTTATAAAATTCCAAGGATGTTGTTTAGATAGAAACATCGCCACAGATTATCACGTATCGTATTATTTTTCATTAATTTCAATTTAATAAGTAGTTTGTATCGAGATTCATCATTCATATCTGAATTTTGTATTCCATCGATATTTAACTTCAATATGGACCGGTAACTATGAATTTTCAATAGAAACTGTGCGTGTTAAATCCTCCTTGGTGTTCAATTTTATCTCCCACATTTGTGGGATTTTATTTTTAAAATATCTCGACAAAGTTGATGAATATTGTGACAACATTGTAGATTGTAAACTCGTTTAAAGACCAGAGAGTAGCATACGAAGGACATTGATCACCAAGGGTATTAAGCATATCTTCGTAAATCTGCTTACCTCTTAACCCTTTTAAATACAGGCTCGATACTCCAATTTTTCGATTTTTAGAATTTCGGTTGACATCTTTTTTTCCTAATTTATTGCGTAACTCTGGTTTACTTTTTTGACGTCGAACTCCACACTGACACTTCTAATAAGTTATTGTTCGTTGATATGGTATCGCAATATTTTGTTTATGCGTGGAACTGGTCTAGGCTAACTAGATATCAATACATCCTCGTATCTTTGGAATCTTCGATAGTAACAATAACGAAATCGACGTAAAATAAAGAAATGAGGTTATAAATTCGCTTACCCTTTGAGTATAAGCTCCCTGGGATGAATCTCCAGGTAGTAAATGGCTGACCCGGTAGACACCACCAGCTGGTTAGTGTTGCAAGCGACCACGCTTATGTTCTTCTCGATCGGCGGCTTCCATTCAGCCGACAGCCTCTTGGTCAGGGCGCTGACCAACCTGGCGGAGGACGACGTGACCTGGACCAGCTGTTCGTGGACGACGTTGCCGCAGAAGAAGGTCTGCTGATCGGCGCAGAAACCTACGATCTCGGTCTCCTCCACCTCCTCGCCGTTTAGGCTGAGAACTCGAGTTTGTCCCACGAAGGACAGGACGAGGGTGTTGTCCAGTTTTCCGTCTGGTAAAAAAAAATCGTACCGTATATCAGGCATGCCGCAGATAAAAATTGGGCCAAATACGTTCCTGATACTATTCTCTGGATTTAATGAAAAGTTCATATTTCAAGATTGAAATTGAGTTGATACATTCAGGCAGAACTCAAGTGCAAACCTTATTTGAATAAGAATGTTGAAACCACGAAATTTTGTAACAAAAACACTTAGTTTTCTCAAATTCCTTATACAAGGTGACAAGAAAAACTTCGGACAAACTTTGCTGTGGTCTGGAACAAAAGTATTTCAGCGCAGCCAAATAATTTTTATCCTCTTGGTTTCTCTACACTCTCCTGCACTAATATAAGAAATTTTCAGTTTGATATAATTTCATTTCACAGAGTTTTAGAATGTCAAACAAACGTAGTGCGATTTTGGAGCTGTTTCGTCAAGGTAGGCGTCAATGCGAAATTGTTCGTTTGCTCAATGTGCCTCGACAAACCGTGTCCGATGCAATTCGTCGTTTCAAGGAGCTTGGCCATGATGGTCGTCGTCCAGGAAGTGGTAGAAAACGCACTGTCAATACACCTAGCGATCGCAACATCGTCAAGAAGCGAGTCAATCGAAATCCGAGGGTTTCCATGAGGCAAATAGCCTGTGATACCGGTATCAACCGCGAATCAGTCCGTCAAATTGCCAAAAAGGAGCTCAACCTCAAGCCATACAAGCTTCAAAAAGTTCAACTCCTCACGGAGGAAAACCAGCGCGTACGACTCCAAAGGAGCCGCCAACTCCTTCGTCTCGCCGCCGGTCAGCAATGGGAGCGAATTCTCTTCACAGACGAGAAGCTTTTCACCAATCCCACAACCACCAAAACGACAGAGTCTGGTCCGTAGAGGCTCTCGGTACATCAGCCATCGTCGAACACCGTCAAAATTCGCAATCCGTCATGGTCTGGGGCGGAATTTGCGGCAGTGGTAAAACTCCCTTAGTTTTCGTGGATCAAGAGGTCAAAATCAATCACGAAGTCTGCCGCTACGACATCCTCGAGGCCGTAGTACTTCCGTGGACCAAGCAGCACTTCAGCGATACGCATTGGACCTTTCAACAGGACTCCGCTCCGGCTCACAGAGCGAAAATGACGCGAGAATGGTGTAAGACCCGTTTTCCCTGTTTCATCTCATCTGCAGAATGGCCGCCCTATTCACCGGATTCCAACCCACTGGACTACAGCGTGTGGTCGATTTTGAAGCACAGGGCTTGTGCTAAAAAACACAAGAATTTGGAGTCGCTGAAGCAATCTCTGCGCCGGCAATGGAACCGATTAACGCCCGAGGAGCTGCGGCCCATTGCCGAAAATTTCAAGAAGCGTCTGAAGCTGTGTATCGTCGCCAAAGGAAGCCACTTCGAAACGGCTTAAATATATTATTAACAAATGTTCAAGCTATTATTATTTGATGTTGTTTTGTTCAATTTCTTCTGTTTAATAAAGTTAAATGAAAAATAGTTTGTCCGAGGTTTTTCTTGTCACACTGTAAAGAATGGTTTTTCGCTCAATTTATGATGAATCAACCTGACCTAACCCATTTTGCAATCAAAACAATATTATTCTATGAATATTTCACAGAGCTTTCGAGAAGACGGTGCCAGATTGTTGATTTTTCGGATAACATAGTATAACTAGCTGGCCCGGCGAACTTTGTACCGCCTGAATTATACTTAAAAGTTCTATAAACTTACCATTGCTTTTTTTCAAGCAGGAAAGAAATTAGGCAAAATTGAAGTTCAAAATATACAAAATTTTAATAATTTTGTAATTCACATGGAAAGAATTCTCTTTATTTAAGCGGTAACTAATTGTTGAACTTGAACATATAACTTTTTGTTTTTGATTGTTGTACAGTTCTCTTTTTGCAGTACCTCATGTGACTGTGAATAGCAGGAGTATAATCCATATTATACCTTTCTTCTTATATGGATCAAAATGTCAAGAATATGAATAAAAATTATTCCTTTAATGAACTATCGACTATTAACACAGCCCGTCGACCAGAATTAAAACGTCAGTCATTTGTTAATAGCCCAACCTGAAGAGGCAAAAACAAAACTTTTCTTAAATTCTCAAAATCTAATCAGTGGTCACACCATTATTTTAGACATCTTAGCTATGCTGCTAAGCTCGAAATAATGGGTAAACATCTCAGTTGGTGGAGCAGCGCGATTCTCATTATTCCATGGATATGAGCTGTCAATCTCTCTTCAATTTGTTCAATTTAGTTGACGATATCAAGCTCGTTAGAAGACAAATCGAGATGTTAAAATGTCGATAGTACGATCGACACGGCAAAATTATCAACACTGTGAATTATGTTGAACTCATATTCAAATTTATTGATGGTCATTCGACCAGATCAGATTAGGCAACCCATGAAACATTATTGTATATCATAAGTGAAAGCCCGATGAGCAAACGTTTCAAAATTATTGACGCTTACAATACTGTCTCTGTGCGAACAGAAACACGAATATAATATGTCAATTACTAATTATGGGCAATTTTGGATTCAGTTATTTCCGCAAATATATCTATTACCCAAACAGAAATTCGAAAGCATTTCAAAAATAAAGAAAAAAGATGAAGATGGCCAACTCACGTTTGAAACTGATCGTCAAAATCAGATACAGGTAAAAATTCACTGTTCCACCAACTTGAGATAAGTTTACCCGCTTTTTGATCTGGCAATAGACTTCCATGTTACCATGAGTTCTATGCGAATCACATATCGCCATCTAACAGCGGTAATATCAACCTACGACTACGTACAGTGACTTGTCTATTCACTGTACGACTACGCATCAACGGTAGCGACACCCAGTGGCCTTATTCAAAAGAAGGAAAAGTATTTCCTGCATAAGTAAAACTTTCATCAATTTTTTCGAAGTTTTATTGTATTTTATAATAACCAGACCGAAGACGATTCCATAAATGAAGTTTCATAACAAACAGTCCATCCGATCTCTAGTTGTATGGTGTAACCAACATCTTTCTTTTATATATATAGATGGTGTAAACAAATATAGAAGTAATCTTTTCTATTTAAGTCTTTGTCTTCGATCTCGTGATGATTATATGAAGACTTTCAGTGAATTAATGTAATATTAAACGTTTAGTGTCGAGTTTATAAAATTCCAAGAGGATATTGTTCAGATAGAAACATCGCTAAGTATCATCTTATTTTTCAAGATTGTGCTAAATTTAAAAAAATATATAACTCTAAAAAAAACTAACCTGAAGCGACCTGCAAGGCCCACATCCCCTTGATGCTGGGCAGATCGATCGAGGCGTGCTCCTGTATCCCGATCCCGTTCCTGATTATCCTCAGGGAACCCTCCTTGTAGGCGCCTGAACACGTGACCAACTGGCCCTGTCCCTGCCGCTCCAGGTCCACCATGCACATGTCGACGATAGGGGCCAGATTGGTGAAGGTCTCCATTACGGTCACGTAGGAACCGTTCTCGTCCGCCTTGGTGTTCAGCTTGACCAGCTGGGAGTCCCCCAGGCGGGACCCTATGAAGAGGACGCCGTTGTCTAGGTAGGTGATGCATTCGGGTATGGCGATTTCGCCTGAAAGTTGAAAGAACGAGAGGTTTGACGGTGTTCCGCAGGGTTCTGTTTCTGGACCTTCGAAATATTAGTTTTGTGTTGGATTGGACGGGAATTGAGGGGAAATTTTCGGGTGTGTGGTTTGGTGGGACATTTTAGGGTGGAAACAGTGGCGTCGCGTAATTTTCGAGGTCATTTTATGGAAGAAGGATATTTTAAAGGTACGATTGTGTAATGGAGTCCGATTTTCCGATCATGAAATCGGCCTTCATTTTAAATTAATTTTTCCGGATTTTTATTTCAAATTTCTGCATTTCATTTCCGTTCAGAATTAAACCGAGAAGATCGAATATGGTCCGTTCGATATTGTTTTACATGCAGAGAACATAGTAAAAAGAGTCATAAGAACAACGTAGAATGTAGATAACGCCGTTTTTCTAGTTCATACGTACGATAAGCCAGATTCGTAGAAGTTTTTACCGGAGTACTTTTCTAGAAAAGTAGCATTTCTGCGCCTGCCGTTTCCGCCCCCCTCAGGGAGATTATAAAAGGCGATTTTCCCCTCATCTGTCATCCGTTATTCACTTTTGCTCCGGCTTCAGTAGAGTACTTTTCTTTTGCGTTTAATTCATTTCAGTCCTATTTTTCTGTATCTTCGTTGAGTCTATCAAAATAGCTGTTACGTCGAGATCCGTATTAAACCTTCCTTTACTCGTACAAGACTCCCTATAGCACGTTTATCCGAGTAAGTCGGTGCTCGATTAGAGTCTGTCCTTTATGGAGAGTAATCTCATAGTCAGACCGGAGGGCTCAACCAATGCTATAGAACGTGGAGTCGAATTCCGATTCGGTACCGATACTTCGCGCCCCTAGTTCGGTGCGTCCTGTTTGACCATTTATATTTAACCTGGCCAAACCCGACCTTTCTGGACGTGAAACAAGCTAAGTAGACAATATAACTCTTTTGAGTTTCCGGACTGAAAGAATATCGGACAAAAAGTAATCACTGTACATTTTCATATCCGTCTCACATTTTGCCTGTGGATTCAAATTCTCCGTTTAATTCAAATTCCCCCCTCCCTTCTATTCTGGCTGACTCGTTCCGTGAAATATTTCTTTTGAATGAATGCTTGCAGTCAGGCAAAACTGAACCATTTTCTTTACCTGTGTATATTTGATATTTTGTTGGGATTAATGCATATTTGATGTTTTCTTGATATTGGTGAATATTTGATATTTTCTTATTATTGCATATTTGATAATTCCCCCCTCCCTTCTATTCTGGCTGACTCGTTCCGTGAAATATTTCTTTTGAATGAATGCTCGCAGTCAGGCAAAACTGAACCATTTTCTTTACCTGTGTATATTTGATATTTTGTTGGGATTAATGCATATTTGATGTTTTCTTGATATTGGTGAATATTTGATATTTTCTTATTATTGCATATTTGATATTTTCTTGACATTATTGCATTTGTATCACTATTTCAACCGTTTGAATAAATTGTGTGAATTGCTCTATTTTCGATTTCTCAGTTATCGCTAACACCCTAGATACAACCGAACTCTGTCTCCGGCTAAGCAGCTATCCTGGCAGGTTTGCTATTCTACCTTATAAGCAAAAAGAATAGCTGGCGCTCGAGGTAAGGTTTCTACGAGAAAACCCCATTACAATTGTTACTTTTTAGTGTTTTTCTTGAGTTATGGCAGGCATATCTTTTCCAATGAAACAAACATACCTAACAGCTCAACTTTAAGGTCCTTGACAAAATTAGAACCATCTCCCCTTGCTTCCACCTCCAAGAACAGCATAAAAAGATGTCCCGCCATGTCTCCAAGGAGATATCTCAAACCGCCTGGGTCTACTTTCGCATAACATATTATTGTACTTTGCTGCAATAAACAACTTGAAAAATTACCATTTCTCGGTATTTAAACCATAATACAGGGTGTCTCAAGTTCGAGTGCCTATTAGACGTTTCTGGAGAACTAGACATATTTGAAATCTGAAATTTGGGATTATGATATTGTTCGAAATTCTCTATAGACCTAAAATATTTTCAAAGCCAGAGCACTTCCGGTTATACAGGCAGTGAAAATAAATTTGCTCAAAATTTTTTTCCAATGTTTTAGTTTCTGATATGATTGAATATTCAATGCTGAATACATTTCTGTTGAAACCAGTGTATTCATTCGAATAGTTTTCAAAATATCGAAAAAAAACCTGAAAAAAAGTAAAATATTCATAGTCAGTATTATGTTCATTTTGCTTAATCTGAACATCCTGAGTGTAAACCGTTTTCACAACGTCAAAGTAGAAGAATGTGGAAAAGTCATACATCTTTGGATTTCATAAATATCATCACAGGGTGTTTCAAATTTCGTGTCGAAAACTGTGATCCAAAATTGGCCATAACTTCTGTTTTTCAAATTAGAACCCTATTTTTTTATTATTGCGTTGGATTCTACCGAGAAAAATAATGATAGCACTCCCAGATGCTCTTGGTCATAAATTCAGTTATTCCCGAGTTATTTGAGCTTTTCTGGATTCATGTCGTACGTAGAATCAAATTCATCGAATCTAAACAGATTCGATGAATATTCTCATGAAACCATAGTATCAAGTATTAGTCAGAACTGTCACTTGTAAATGGGATCATTTATCTTCTATGGTCACAGAATATTCTCATGCAACATATTCGATGAATATTTTTATGAAACCATTGAATAAAATCGAAAAGTAAAGATAAAACCTAAAATTAGACCGGTCACTTGGGAATTATTAATGGGAAAACTTATCTTCTATGATCACAGAATATTCTTGAGAAGAAGATTAGATGAATTTGATTCTACGTACAACATGAATCCAGAAAAGCTCAAATAACTCGGGAATTACTGAATTTAAGAGCAAGAGCATCAGAGAGTGCTATCATTATTTTTCTCCGCAGAATCCAACGCAATAATAAAAAAATAGGGTTCTAATTTGAAAAACAGAAGTTATGGCCAATTTTGGATCACAGTTTTTGTCACGAAATTTGAAACACCCTGTGATGATATTTATGAAATTCAAAAGATGCATGACCTTTCCTCATTCTTCTACTTTGACGTTGTGAAAACAGTTAACACTCAGGATGTTCAGAATAAGAAAAATGAACATAATACTGACTGAATATTTTACTTCTTTTCTGTTTTTTTTTCGATATTTTGAAAACTATTCGAATGAATACAATGGTTTCAACAGAAATGTATTCAGCACTGAATACTCAATCATATCAGAAACGAAAACATTGAAAAATAAATTTTTTGAGCAAATTTATTTTCACTCCCTGTATAACCGGAAGTGCTCTGGCTCAGAAAATATTTTAGGTCTGTAGAGAATTTCCAACAATATCATAATCCCAAATTTCAGATATATCCAGTTCTCCAGAAACGTCTAATAGGCACTCAAACTTGGGACACCCTGTATACAATGCATCTACCAAATTTTCCATACATTTCAACCAGATCTCATCCTACCTTTATTACAGCTGGATCAACAACTAATCCGGTATTTTCATCGTGATACATAATACTTTCTTGGCCGATGATGATGGCACCTTCCAAAGGCGAAGGTACAGGAATTATAATCGAAGCATCTGTTTCCACATTGTCTTGTTTCCATGGCATCTTCACGAACTGTTTTTCTCTGAGAGATATTTCGTGTGTTTTGACGTGTCTACCGTTTACGTCTTGGTGAATCAAAATAATTGTGGGGTTTGCACATCCGTGTAAAAATTCTACATCGTACACGTTCAGATCTTCCATCCTAAAAGTTATCACAAAATGAGGTTCATTCCAAAACTTGCACCTCAATATTGGTAATGATTTAGTCTTTTTTAAATGAAAGAAAACAACAGTACATATTGTCATACACCTATAGGTACGATTTTACAGAGCCCCTGTAGCATTGGATGCAGAAGACATTGAAATACCTGAAATTTGATGCTTTCAATTCGCAGTTGTCTTTTTCCAACGGAATAACTTTGAATAATCCATCATACAACCGCAACCCAATCACTCTAGCTTTAGGATCAATGATAGCTAAAATTCCGGTCTCTGACGGCTTGCCAATTTTGTCAGCAACGTTTCCATGTGCTTTCGTGATTATATCTATATTTTCACCATCGTTGGCACATTCTAATATCATAGCGTTGTATCTTACAGTTATTATAAACAGAGAATCTTTAGCTTCATTCTAAAAACACACAGAGTGAGACTTGGATAATCCGAAAGACAAGATAGTACCTGTGGTCGAAACAGCTTCATAACAGCTACTTTGCCATACAAACCGATCTCCTTGATGGGCCGAAGCCCCTCAGGAGTGACTAGGTATATCTCTAATCTTGTATCTTTGGCTACAATCAGGTTTAAATCTGACGCCGATGTGAAATTGCCTACAAATAGGGTTAGGGAATCAGAAGCTATTTATAAAAAATCGTTTAATTCTTTTACCAGTTACACACGCAGTGACGGCGGTTGGCTTATGAGCGGTCACGACGTAGTGATGAGCCATTTTGTGTTTATTCTAGTAATAATCCGTAGTTTTCATTTAAAACATTTTATTCCAAATTTCGAAAATGTTTATAGTTTTGACAGTTCGATTGACGTGCTTTGATTTTTTCTGTGGGCGAATCGTTGAAATTGGATCATAGAACTAGATCAAGGAATAAAAAAAAATTTCCAAAAGGATTCGCTTGAAAAGGGTAATTAAGAAATATTCCATTTTGAAAACACGTCGTATCTTGCAGATTTTTTAAGTTACAGTCATCCTCATCAAGAAAAACCGCTCTGACTGAACATAGATATGAAGATTTTAATTTATTTCTGTGACATTGTATACCGAATGTTATTTGAAAAATAACGAGACGATTTTCAAAAATTTGATTATCACGATAAATATATTGTTGGAATGTATTCGAATTTGTAAAAGTTTTTATTTAGAGGGAGCCACTTTATTATATATCTTATCAATAGATTGTGAAGTGAATGTTATCAAAATTCAATTTATTATTCTCCTTTAACATTTATTCAGTTTACATCATTCTTCAATAACATTATCGCAGCAAAACTAATTATGTCGCTAAAGTTCAATTTAATAGCAGCATGCTGTGAAAATATGGGAATAGGCAAGAATGGAGATTTGCCATGGAGATTAAAGTGAGTTTGAAAACTTTCGATTTTAAAAAACAAAGATTTCATCATTTTTAGGAAAGAAATGGCGCATTTTACCAAAGCGACAACCCAAACACAAGACAAAAATAAGAAAAATGTGGTAATATTAGGCAGAACGTCATGGGACTGTATTCCCGATAAATACAAACCTCTAGCAGGCAGAATAAACTTTGTGTTAACTTCTAGAAACTTGGATGTTTCAAAATTTGCAGATACTTATGTATTCAATAGTTGGGACGAAATTGTTGATAAATTGAAAGATTCAGATTTCAAGCAGAAGTACGAAGAAGTTTGGGTATCAGGTGGTAGTAAAATATACGAAGTAAGCACTGGAACTTGGTGTTGTTTATTGTTTTGCAATGGTTGATTTATTTTAGGATGCCATGAAATCTGATTATTTCTACAGGCTGTACCTAACAAAAATCAAGAAAGAATATGAATGTGATACTTTCTTCCCTCAATTGGTCAGCAATATTAAACGAGTGAGGTAAGTTTATAGTAATGGAATTGTTGAATGATACAAAAATTATTCAAATGGCTATTTAGTTTGGTGAATTTATTCGAGGTGCTTTTTGTAGATGGTACATTTGTTGGGATATTTTCTATATTATTGAATTTTTAGTGATGATAAAGTTCCTCAAGGCATTCAGGAGGATAATGGAATACAGTGGGAAATTGAAATTTGGGAGAACACAAAATTGAAAGAAAATTTGTGACTTATCTGAAGTACTCAGAAATATATTTTTTTATGTTATCGATACTAATTACTATTGTTTTCTTGAGATACACTATCTGATATCTTATTTTGAGAACCAAGGATGCAAATTTATTAAATTTACAAAGAAATACTTTGACCTTGAATGTTTGAACTACTGTGCATTTGAACTATTTATAATTCACAGAATTTCCTCAATCTTAGATTGAGTAGCATAAGAGGGCGTATTTTCTTGAATATCTCCAGAGAATGCCGCGGTTCTTTTATCAAATTTCACCAGGGGTTCCCTAAATAGCCAAATAGGACGTTCGAATTTTGTTCCTGGTTTTTTTTCTCTAACAAATAAATTTTGATCATTGACGGTTTCTTCGGTTTTTTGACAGCTGTCAAGTATCAAAATATGAGGTATCTGAACTATTGTAGTCTTTTTGATCTACTATTTTCCGCATCACAGTGGGAAATAAAACTGTTCAAATTTTAATATTGCTATATTCACTCCTTCACAACTATACATAACATTAACATGAAATATTTACAACTCATAGTGTTTCCAACAATTTATCTGTAAAAAATACCTCTAAATAGATCGGATCCACATTTTTGGCTCAATTAATTCATTTGTTGAAGAATTCATAATATACTCGACAAGTCTTCACTTCGAGGCTACATTCACTTCTTAAAAGCCATCTTATCAATCAGTTCCATAACTTAATACATTACTTACATCGTATCTAAATCAGTTCGTCCAGTAAAATAGTTACTTTGAGTCGAATCTAAAAATAATAAAGCTTTGATATGAGTTTTATCACTCGACGCAACTCAGTTGAATTCAAAATTATCCCCTTTTGATCATTTTCGTTCCATGAATGGCCAGTCGATTGAACGAAGATCCCAAAAGTGGGGAATCATAATTGAAGAAGAGATATAAATCAAATAAATTTGTTAAACTTTCGAAATTCAAGCGTTTTTGTATCACATAATTTTTCTTCGGCTTGAAATGGAATCGTTCTTAAACGTCCCATTTTAATGCCAAGCGGATACAACTGATTCCTTGGATTCACTCACCCATTGTTATAAATTTGCATAAAAATTGTAAATTTATGACAGAATAACATTTCATCACAGTTCCCGTACAGCATCACAAAAAATCTCTTCGTAAACTTCAACCCAACGAACAAAATTTGTTCCGAACCAGCCGATATAAAGTTTTCTTATCCTACTTTGGTATATTTGGAGCAAATCTTGTTTAAGATGGTTCCCCGGCCTTTGGCAAAACGAAATTTGGGAGAATTTTGAAGTACCCTGAGTCGATCAAATTAATCTTTCAACTATAAGACACCTGACCCCGTGACCGACTCTTGACAGCTCTGGGGCAGTTGGTGTTTCTTCTGATTCACGCACATCTGACGTTGACCCGTCATGTGGATGACGGACTGGTTGGACCAGTCGCCCGTCGGTATGGTCGTTCTGTAGAATTTCGACGAGGACTTGTTGAAGATCGGTAGGAGTTCGTTGGCTTCGTTCGACAACGCCTGCAGGAATAATCGAAAAATTACTAGAGGAATTTGAAATTTTATAAACTCGACACTACACGGTTATTATTATTAGGTTTATCAAGTTTTTTTTTTTACTTAAAACTGACGCAGGTACTCGTGAGATTTCAAATGATTCTCAGAAACGTTGCTAATGCTAATTTCTGTTTACTATTTATATAACTTTTTTCAACAATATATGAAATTTTACTAAAAAAAAAATCAAAAATTATAAGAATAATCTGGATGCTTCCCTGGATTTTCAATATCACAGAATGTCTGAAATTTATAAACCCTCTGATCTCTATACAGGGTGAGTCGTTGACTTGTACATATATTTTAACTGTAGATTCCTCTCATCAAACGAAACACTTTTTTCCTATACCATTTTTCAAAATTCGATTCGGTTTGAAAGATACAGGGTGTCGAAAATCCATGAAAAAAAACACTTTTTTGTTTATATCTTCGGAACCGTTACTTCGGAAGAACTGAATTTTGGTTGAGTTTTTACTCTATTCATGGTGCATATTCCTCAATCGAAACCTATTAAATATCTTCACTACTATAAAAGTTACAGGGTAGTCGACTCATCAATACACGCTAAAACACCATAAAACCACTTTAAAAAGATAAACGGTTCATATTTTCGAAAGAATCAATCATTTGAGAAACTAAAAGTATTCCTATTTTTTTTTCAATAAAACGCGTCGTTTTCGAGTTATTTCCAATTTTACCCGCAGAAATTTGACGAAAAAATCATTAATTTCAAGAATAATCTGAATGCGTCTCTGAATTAAATATCATCGAATATTATTCCTTCTCTGGTCTTTAAACGAGTTTACAATGTTGTCAGAATGTTTATCAACTTTGTCGAGATATTTTAATAATGAAATCCCACAAATGTGGGAGATAAAATTGAACACCAAGGAGGATTTAATACGCACAGTTCCTATTGAAAATTCATAGTTACCGGTCCATATTGAAGTTAAATGTAGATGAAATACAAAATTCGGATATGAATGATGAATCTCAACACAAACTACTTATTAAATTGAAATTAATGAAACGATACCTGATAATCTGTGGCGATGTTTCTATCTGAACAACATCCTCTTGGAATTTTATAAACTCGACACGGTTGAAATTATATTAATTCACTTCACATAATAATCACATTAGAACAACAATCCACTAAATGTATTCAGAACTTCACATAATGTTTACAGTTTGTTCAGGCTGTTCAGAGACTGCTTTGTTATTGTTTATAGTTGGCTCCAGATAACCAATATTTCGGTTTTCCCTCTACGCATGCGTGGTAAAATTTGGCGGCAAAGTCGAATTATGATGGAAACGGCAGAATTCATAGATATTCATACCACGGTACACAAATGTATCGTGATTTATACTATGTTTCGTAAAAAATCCTTAACATCAATGAAAATATCAGCAAGCTGACAACATCTTCCTGACATTTCTGTGCAAAAATTCACAGAATCGATACAAATTAGATTAGGTTAGGTTGTTTAATAATAAATCTGAATGAAAAGTCTTTCTTCATGATAATGTTTGCGAATTTCGAGGAAAATATGAACGAGTTATTAGTGTTTACAAACTAATCTGCAGAAAAATCGAAGAAGGAACTTATTTTGTTGGAATAAATGTGGCTTTTTAGTTGCAGATATAATCCGATGAAACTAACTGTTTTTGTTAAAATTATCGTGTTTGCAACATTTTTATTCCAATAAGGTTAGTACTTGACTATTTGCGTATTCCCTAAATTGGGCCTAAATGTATAAACTCAATTTCTATCGAGAAATATGAACTTCGAATCAATTCCGCAGTATCATTTCAGGGACGTAATTAGCACAATTTTTTTTCAAATGGCTATATCTTTTTAACAGAGCCGAATTCGGAAAAATGGAAAATGAAAAAAAGGTTTCTTTTGGCCTCAAGAATATTCAGATAAAATATATGTACAAGTCAAAGACTCACCCTGTATAAGTTAAAAATGTTGTAAGAATGTCTATCAACTTTGTCAAGAGATAAAATTGAATTCTGAGAAGCATGAAAGTATACATTTCATACGCACAGTTTCTATTAAAAATTTATTGTTACCGGTCTATAATAAAAATAAATGTCAATGATGACAAAATCGGATATTTATGATGAAAGTCAATATAAACCACATATTAAATTGAAATAAAATGATACTTAGTACAAAAAAATCTTTGGCGATGTTACTATCTGAACAATATCCTCTTGGAATTTTATAAACTCGACACTACACGGTTATTATTACAACTGTTCTTCTTGCGCGTCGGCTACCTCGCATTGCGAGGTAGCGTACCATTGTTTAAAGAGAAAATTAACAATCTGGCATCTTCTTCTCAAAAGCTCTGTGAAATATCACAGAAGATGGGTTAGGTAAGGTCATTGACCTAGAAACTTATGACCTAGGTTGATGAAGTTAGGTAAGATTTGTAAAAAACAACTTTTTCTGAGATATTTTTGGGATATCGAGGAAAATTTCAACAAACTTATCTTCAGGAGAATCAAAGAAGGAACGTTTTGAACGGAGAAATATGACTTCTCAATTGCAGAAATAATCGGACAAAACTAAGTGTTTTTGTTGGGAAATATCGTGTTTGTAACATTCTTATTTAAATGAGGTTAGAACTTGAGTATTTCCTAAATGTATCAACTCAATTTCAATCGAGAAATATTAATGTGGGAATACATTGTAAAAGTGAATGGAATGGAGTATAGGTAACGGTACGATTAATAAAGACTCACCTTCATGTAAATGACGGCGTCGGTACCGTCTCCCTCGCAGGTCAACAGGGCGATATCCCCGTGGAAGTACCGGGCGTACAACCGAGATATGGGAAGACCGCAACCATAACCGGCCAGCGGAACGGTATGTGCGTCTGCTTTACTCGGTTGCGGCGCCGTAGAGTACATGTATTTGAATAAATGTTCCATCGTCGATCTAGGAAGTCCCCCGCCTTTATCCGACATCTGCATAAACCCAAATATGATAAAAAAAAATTAGAAGATATTCGTTCATGCCTCAACACTGCATTCTGCATTATAAGCCGCAAAGTGGGATGTGGCAACGTCCACATCAAATATAGTTCTATGATTACAGTGTAACCTCAAATATTAAGGCTCTATAAAGATAGGTATGCTAGATAGACCTGGCTCTATGGTTGATTGGGTCCAACCATAGACTCGAAAATTACAGATCCCTTCGAATGAAATGAAATCGGTAACCGAAAGAAATGAAATCGGTAACCGAAAGAAATGAAATCTGTAATAGAATGAGCATATTTTCGGAATGAGAGATCTTGTGGTGACTTTTTTCGGCATGCTCACATGAAAAACATTGGAAATAGGTTAGGTTCGTGGTGTTAGATTGTTAGAATAATGCCGCGGCATCTAATAGTCAAATATATAATAATTTATTATTTATGTTGGTGTATCACCCCGATAGATGGTGATGAAAATGTTGCGAATCCTGTAATTTTCGAGTCTATGGTTGGACCCAATCAACCATAGAGCCAGGTCTATCTAGCATACCTATCTTTATAGCTAGGAGCATAGAATAACTGGAGGGAAGGCTTCATACGCTCGACAGATCATTTTGAACTGCCAATAACGGCGGAGGTTAGAGTTTCGTGTGACGCCCGATAGATAACGCTGAGATCCTTTATTCAGTAACATGTCAGATATTTTGTTCTATGGCGCTACAATTGCAAAGAATATAATGTGGCTGTCATTGTTATATTTATGCTTCTTTTAAATTGAAAATGGCCATAAATCATAACATAGACAATATTGATGACATATCATCGCTTTATTCTAAACAACTTTTTATGCGCAATTATATGGGAAGTCTGTGATCGGTAATAAATTTGTCAATACAATATCCTTATCGGAAAAAGCGAACATTCAGGTAAGTATTATTATTATTATACGGGAAGACTGAGGTTTTATCTGTTCTATTGTATTATACGCAAAATTGTATGGTACCCCGTTTACATTCCCTCTGCTAACACTTAGATTCGGAGCGGGAAACAGATTTTTCTTCCTATATTCAATCTGATCCTTGTAGCCATTTCTTTACACGTGCTATATGCATTATATTGTCGGATTTACGAAAAAAAGTATGTATTGCTTTCTTTCAAAAGGATATATATTATGATATAGTAATAAATGGGACCTAATAAGTAATAAAAACGAATAACCATTAAAGATAATTTTATTAAGGATAGCCATGTTGTAGGAACGAACGACGTTGTCGCCATCTCGTAGCCTTGCGGCGAACTGACAAGTTCGGACGTTTTTGGCAGTTCATTTTCGTAGGGGAGCCTTCTCTCCAGTTATTCTATGCTCCTAGTTTATAGTGCCTTACAAATATACCGATGCTGCGTTGCCGAATCAAATTGCGGCTTTGTGGAACCATAGAGTTTTTAACTGGTTTGATTCTCAACGGGAGTACAGAAGGCTGTTATTGGAGCATTGACGATATGGATTAAACAGTTTCTAATTTCTAACCTTGAGACAAATGTCCTCTTTGCCTTTGGAAACAGTCACGGTCACGGGTGGATATTTATCGACGCAAGAATGGTACTCCATCACTGCCCTCATGGAATTCTTGAACAGTTCGAACAGCATGTAATATAAATGCGACGGAACGTAAACCATCTTTATACTGTGTTCTGGTTCCAAATCTAAACGACAGCGGAAAATTAGAATATTCTGTGGACGAAAAAAAATGGCGGAATTTCCTCACCGTGATGCGTCGATTCGTTTATTATCAAGGCCGGGGAGTCCAGGTAGTACTGATCACAGAGGAACCTGGCGTTTTCGTAGGCGTCTTTGATGACGCTCACTATGTCGCACTGAGGGTCTATGCAACCTATGTATTGGTTGCCTTTGGGGCCTGGCGCGTTTTCCAACTGACCACCGAAAAGCAAAGCTGCAAAAAACATTTCATTCGCTACCCATTTGTCTTTATTTTGAATTTGTGACAGAATAGGTTCATAGAATACCTGGTATTGGCGCATAACCTCGTATTCTATGCATCTACACTGCGCAAAAAATTAACGCACATTATGGAAATCAAATTTATTCTACAACTGAAGGTGTTCTCAATGATAATTATTTTTATCAGAATTATGCATGCATATCTTATCCACTTTCAACGTTTTTCTTCAATACAGATGTTTTCTCCCAGCAGGAATTAAAAAAGATGATATTATCAGATTTTGAATGTATTGGCTCCATTCTAAAATCAGTTGTTCTCGATCAATTCTAGTGATCAATAGTTTTTCTTTCGTTTGATTTTCTACACTCGATCGCTATGCAAAGCGAAACACGCAATTTGACCCAAGAGGAATGTGCCCAAGCGGTAGTTTTGCGAGAAGAAGGGTGGACATACACAAGAATTGCAGAAAGGTTTGGAGTTTCCCATACAAGTGTGTCCAGAATGTTGCAGCGATTCGGGGAGACAGGTATGAATGTCCGAAGACCAGGACAGGGTAGACCACGGGTAACAACTGCCATTCAAGAACGTTACTTGAGAGTTTCTTCGTTGAGACAACGGTTTGCAACCGCTCGCCTCCTTCAAAATCAGCTTGAGGTGCAAATTAGCACTCAGACAATAAGAAATCGCCTCAGATAATATGATTTAAGGCCTCGTGTCGCGGCAAGAGGCCCAGCTCTTACCCCAGCCCATCGAAGGGCGCGTTTGGATTTTGCGAGAGAGCATATCCATTGGGAAGAGGCCGATTGGGAAAGAGTTCTCTTCACAGATGAGTCTAGATTCTGCCTCTACTATTGTGATCGACGTTCTCTTGTATACAGACGTCCACATGAAAGATATGCTCAGTGCAATTTCCTGAATACTACTGGTTTCGGGGGAGGATCGATTATGGTATGGGGGTGGAATATCTTTGACTGCTCGCACAGACCTAGTGGTCGTTGATAATGGAGCTATGAATGCTGATAAGTATATAAGGAACATTCTTGAAGAGCATGTAGTGCCATTTGCCCCATACATTGGTGAAAATTTCATTTTTATGGACGATAATGCCAGACCCCATCGTGCGCGCATCGTTCAGGGGTACCTTGAAGAGGTTGAAGTCTCTCGAATGGAATGGCCAGCAAGAAGTCCAGATCTCAATCCGATTGAGCAGTTTTGGGACAACCTCAATAGAAGGCTGAGAAGTTCAGAAAATCATCCAGCTACTCTTAATGACTTAGGAATCCAACTCGTAGAAATCTGGGAAGGATTAGATCAGAACATTTTAAGATCACTCATTTTAAGTATGAACCGTCGTTGCCGAGCTGTAATTAACGCAAGGGGTGGAAATACCAAGTATTAAATTTCTTATCAGCATTTCAGTATTTTGAAAATTGTTCATTTCTCTTCTTTCACATGAGATTCGGTGAAATCCTGAATTTTTCTTCCATTTAATGTGTCTTGTTTCGTTCAAAACCTTCCCGAGAGAACATAAAAAATAAGTTATAAAGTCAATGTAGAGTTAACTTTCATTAAAATTGAGATCTTCAGAATGTGCGTTAATTTTTTTGCGCAGTGTATGTGACACGAAACACTCCTAATGTCACATTGACACTTGACAATTCCGTCTATGGTTCATAGAAATTTAAACATCTATGACAGTTCTCTGTCGATATTTGTTTTTCGACTTCCCCTAGACCTCTTGTCGAATAAATACTCACTGTGCTGATTGATGAGCATCCTTATCGAGATCCTCGACATGTAGAACCTGTCCAAGAAATACTGGATGCTGTTCTCCGTATGATGGTCCACGTCGTGAGATTCCTTCAGTTCCAGCACGCCCTTCGCCATCGTCTCTATGACGTCCGAATGTCTGTTTCTTATCTTGACCAGGTTGCTGCAGAAGTACTCCAAGGTCTTGGGACTCATGTCCATCTTCTCGAACTCTATGATCTCCTGAAAACTCCTCATGTACCAATCGTTGACCGCCACCACGGACGGCATGCGTAGCAGGTTCTCGGGCAGGAGGGCTATTTCTTTCATTATGTTGGCCAGGCGTACCGGGAGTTCTTTGCGCAGGAATATGTAGGATTTTTCTTCGGAAGCGCTCAAACCTGGAAACAATAACCAGATTTGTGGATTAACTTTAATCTAGTTACATTCAGCTTTGGTGCAAGCCAAATATTGAATCCTGGATTAAATAAATTAATCGACGCTTAACTAACTAACGATTAGAACCAATACGGTGCAAGTGGCCCTCAGTAAGTTTTTAACGAGAGCATTGTCTAGGAGCATAGATATTCTATGCTCCTAGGCATTGTCGTCCATATAATCCCCGAAGAACCACGTGGCAACGCTGCTTCGGCATAACATAGACGGATCTATCTAGGAGCATAGATATGCTCCTAGCATCTATGGCATAACCAATGAGTAGACATCATAGAGCTTACATATATTCAATATTCATAACACCTTTTGGATTTTATTGATATTGGGAACTATTCCTGTATAATGTCAGTGAGGAAACGGACTTTTTAGGACTTTCTTTATGTATACAATGTAGTGGTATACGAATATTTGTTTAACTCACACTTTTTTTTCAGTTTGAGATCACCGAAAGAAATTTCGACAATTTTTTAGGCTTCCGTGACACGAATGTTTCTATTGAATTTGATACCATACAAATTGCACTAATCTGATTAGCACGAGACATCCTTGAAAAGGATATAGGCACGTGGAAGATTTATATTCGATGCTGTTACAATTCAGCTTGAGTTACGAGCGAATATTGGCGATGATTTTAGAAATATTCCATCACAGATGGGTGTACGAATGCCAAGCTTCATTCTCTATGACGATCCTCATAAAATAAACACGCTTTCATGGATATAACATAGATGCATAGAAATGTGTTATATGCATCTATGATATAATGTGTTCTATGCATCTATGATATAACCTTAATTTTTGGTCGAAATATTCTGGATCAATTCTATATCCTTCAAAGTGCGTTCACCTCGATCGAAAACAAACTGATTATCGGACATCCAGAAAAACAAACATCGCGTGATGATTTTAAGTGGAACCCTCTAACAATCCGCCATCATTATTTGAGTACACATCGTCCTAATGAAAGTACCGACGGGAAATTTCCAGAAAACATGAATCATCGCTATAAATAATTACGAAAGATGGAAACGGATAACAAACCGAAATTTTAACGCAACCTTGGCTTCGATTTCATAAGATTTTTCCTGATGTGGGTATTTGTTAAACAATTCGCGTA
The DNA here is from genome assembly GCA_951802165.1 of Adalia decempunctata. Lineage (NCBI taxonomy): Eukaryota > Metazoa > Arthropoda > Insecta > Coleoptera > Coccinellidae > Adalia > Adalia decempunctata. The sequence continues at coordinate 2,808,932 of OX637705.1, forward strand.
CACATCGTCCGTAATACCTGTTATTGTACATCAACAGGAAAAATCGTAATGTTCAACGTCAATATGGAGATAGTCCCTCTTGGGTACTGTGTGATTCAATATCCACGTTGTTTCATTCGTTACAAGGTCGGAGAGTTCAAATGTTTAACTTTTATTCGCAAATATGGGTCGCCAGGGGCGGCTCCGATGATTATTTCCAATAAATAATCTCTGGCAAGCTTGAATGAGATCCAAATTCGCATTTGCCAGTTTATAAACCAAGAAGAAATTATTGACATTGATCAAAGAAAAAAGATACTTTAAACAAGATGGAATTCTATCTCTATGGCTAATGTCAATAAAATCCAACCATAGAACTTATAGTATAACTATAAGTTCTATGAATCCAACCCCCCAAATGTTACATGTGTCAAACTTGACACACCCCTCATCTATGCTTGTGTCGACCTTCGATGTATCGGACCATAGAGATAGTACGAATCTCCATGTTTCAAGAAACGTCAGAATTTTGAATCGAAGAATGAGTCTGAAACGTAACAGTTCCAAGTTCTACATTCGTATTGTCCCAGTTTTGTTTGTTATTCAACATAGTTTCAAGAAAATTGCTCCTGAAGTAGTGTACAACATAAAACGTAATATTTCCGATCCAACTTTTTCCTTGAATCAATTCAATCCTCATCAAGGAGATACGAGATAAAACGAAAGATTTCAAAATCACTTGGATCCGATCCTGTATTCGGTTATGAATACGTGACCCACGTAACCGCCGTCGACCGACGAGATTGGCAGGATGGAGCTGGACTTTGGACGGGCCCCCGGCCTCAGTGGAATTTCTTCGGATTAGTCGTCAACTCGTCATGTTTATTTGCATTAAATTAACGGCAACTGACGCCGTCCCGACCTACGGAATAAATGAAGATAAAAACAACCGAACCTAACCAAAACACTATTGCGACAGCTTTGTCGTATTAATCCAGTCGGTTCGATGGACAAACAAACCAATAAAGATATCGATCTATTATAGCTAGTCCCCTATTTGCTTTCTTGATCACTTTCATTTCAGTGTAGCCATTTCTTTATCAAAATTATTGACGGTCTTGTTTGATCATAGAAAAGGGCATAGAAATTAGAAACCATAGAGATAGTAAGTTTTATGTTGTGGGAATGATAATACTCTATGTTATGATCCATTTTCTATGGACATGTGAGCGTGACGTTTGAAAAACTCTTCGATGTCCTAGGCATCCTAGGAACATAGATATCTATGCACCTAGGATGTGCTTAAGATGTCTAAAAACATCTAGACATGCTGAAGTGTTGTAGGACTTGTAGGCGCTGTTTTTATCAATCGATTTTCAAACATCATCGGCTCACAATATTGATATAGGAATATTTCATCGATATGTATCGAAACTGGGTTAACACACAATTCTCTATAGATAAACCTGATAAAGGGGAGTGTAAATGAAGATTGTAAACAATGTGAGTACTCTGGAAATAAATATTTTTGTTTATTTTTCATGTGAACCTTGGTTCCTTTATCACCAAGGATCAAATATTCCAACGACAATGTTATGGAGTTTTGGAAAGAAATTATTTTCGATGCTCTCATCTACTCATACTCATTGATCAATTTTGGAATTCATTGTTGACATGGAGTTCCAATTTCATCTGTACATACATCATGTAGCTTCATTTATTAACTTGGACGCTGAATAAATCCAATTACCGACAAACTCGAAAAAATAACAACTCTTGATTAAAACGGAAACTTGGCCGGCAGTTGTTAAAAGTGGGCGTGTCTTAACGTCACAGAATCAAAGTTCGAGCATATCTCAAGCCAGACAATTTGGCGTAATTTATATGAAATTACCAGGATGACAAAAACCCGATTCTAAACATACCTGGATATTCGAAGTTTTTTTGAAACCCGTTTAGAAGTCGACGACCTCAATACTAATTTTAGAAGAAAACAGGTGGAAAATTGTAAATATGTATCGAAACGGAATTCACAGATGGAAAAACAAGACAAATGTTGTGTTCAACTCATTATCGACGTCTATGGTTCAACTTGAATCGATAACATATGATTTTGTTTTGATTTCAAGGTGAAAAATAGTGTCGATTATTGTTTTCTGTTGTGATTATAAATTCAGAATTACCACAATTGCGTTGAAGTTAACCGCTGCAATTTCCGCAGGAATAGTACCTATAATTACATGATTTCCAGGTAAATCATAAATATAGATTCAATACTATAATAATTGTATTGCTTTGAATTAGCAAATAATACCTACTTAGCATATCTTCATTGCAAATCGGTTATTCAAGGTGAAATAATCGATTTTAGGTAAAGAAATCAAACAATTTTCCTTCTATGACTAGTTCCTATATGAAATAGCGGTGTCAAAAATAGCGCAATAATAATCAGTAGTTTCTTTACCCATATAAGAAATTTGTTTACATGCCTCATCAATAAATGATTCGAATAAAGTTCTGTTTTCAAAGAATGTAAATAAAATTGTGTTTTTGATATTTTTTCCCAGATTATAAGTGTCAGTTTGGCAATCTAAGCGACTTTATACTCTATGTTCTTAAATTTATTTCAGTGAAATTTGTATCGATCTATAGACATTCTGGCACCAAGGGACCAACAGCTGATTTAAAAGGTTCGTAATTCACATAACCTTACTCCCTTTCCGTTTGCATAATCTCGCATCATACCCAATTTCCTCATTTTCCAAAACAAACAACTAGATTCTCATTCATACTCACCGAAGTCTATGAATTTCTTGATCGACAAGGGCGAAGGGTTGAATTGCGAGTAGAAATCCAACATCTTGCCGATGCTCTGGAAACGTCTAACTGTCAACCTCATTTTCCACCGATTTTTCGTTTACAGTCACTGCGAATTTTGGATGCGACACTTTACAAAATAGTCCGTTTCATTCTTAACGCGGTCGATTTGTGATGATCATTTTGATTTGACGACCTTGCCCGTTTTATCTACGGAACACGGACTGCGCGATAGAGCGCAAAGTCGAAAATACGAGAATTCCTGTCGGGATTTCGGCGGCGTTGCCGATGTGACCGAACGGGTCGGAGATTCCAGAATAAAAGTTTTCGAATTTAGAATTTAAGCCTACTTATGTGCATTTGTTGAGCATATGGGCGTCCCTCAACTTCTGTATATGTGTGTATAACTTTCTTGTTCAATCCCTACAAGTTGCAATTATTTGAATCTAGGTTTGTTTAGGTATTAGTTTGTCTATGGGTTTTCCTTTCCTTTCAAAACGCCTCAACACATACAGGGTGAGTCTTTGACTTGTACATATATTTTAACTGTAGATTCCTCTCATCAAACGAAACACTTTTTTCCCATACCATTTTTCAAAATTCGGTTTGGTTTGGGAGATACAGGGTGTCGAAAATAAAAAAAAAAACACTTTTTTGTTTATATCTTCGGAACCGTTATTTCGAATGAACTGAATTTTGGTTGAGTTTTTACTCTATTCATGGTGCATATTCCTCAATCGAAACCTATTCAATATCTCCACTAGCATAAAAGTTACAGGGAAGTCGACTCATCAATACACGCTAAAACACCATAAAACCACTTTAAAAAGATAAACGGTTCATATTTTCTAAAGAATCAATCATTTAAGAAGCTAAAAGTATTCATATTTTTTTTCAATAAAACGCGTCGTTTTCGAGTTATTTCCAATTTTACCCGGAGAAATTTGACGAAAAAAATCATTAATTTCAAGAATAATCTGAATGCGTCTCTGAATTAAATATCATCGAATATTATTCCTTCTCTGGTCTTTAAACGAGTTCACAATGTTGTCACAATATTTATCAACTTCGTCGAAATATTTTTTAATAATAAAATCCCCCAAATGTGGGAGATAAAATTGAACACCAAGGAGGATTTAACACGCACAGTTTCTATTGAAAATTCATAGTTACCAGTCCATATTGAAGTTAAATGTCGATGAAATACAAAATTTGGATATGAATGATGAATCTCGATACAATTGAAATTAATGAAGAATAATACGATACGTGATAATCTGTGGCGATGTTTCTATCTAAACAACATCATCTTGGAATTTTATAAACTCGACACGGTTGAAATTATATTAATTCACTTCACATAATAATCACATTAGAACAATAATTTACTGAATGTATTCAGAACTTCACATAATGTTTACAGTTTGTTCAGAGACTCTGGTTTGTTATTGTTTATAGTTGGCCTCCAGGGTCCAGATAACCAATACATACTTCGGTTTTCGCTCTACGCATGCGTGGTAAAATTTGGCGGCAAAGTCGATTTATGATGGAAACGGCAGAATTCAAAGATATTTATACCACGGTACACAAATATATCGTGATTTATACTATGTTTCGTAACAAATCCTTATTCTCAATGAAAATATCAGCAAGCTGACAACATCTTCTTGAAATGTCTGTGCAAAAATTCACAGAATCGATACAAATTAGATTAGGTTAGGTTGTTTAATAATAAATCTGAATGAAAAGTCTTTCTTCATGATATTGTTTGGGAATTTCGAGGAAAATATGAACAAGTTATTAGTGTTTACAAACTGATCTGCAGAAAAATCGAAGAAGGAACTTATTTTGGTGGAAAAAATGTGGCTTTTTAGTTGCAGATATAATCCGATGAAACTAACTGTTTTTGTTGAAATTACGACATTTTTATTCCAATAAGGTTAGTACTTGAGTATAACCTAAATGTATAAAGTCAATTTCTATAGAGAAATATGAACTTTGAATCAATTCCACAGTATCATTTCAGGGACGTAATTAGCACATTTTTTTTTCCAATGGCTATATCTTTTTAACAGAGCCGAATTCGGAAAAATGGAAAATGAAAAAAAGGTTTCTTTTGGCCTCAAGAATCTTCAGTTAAAATATATGTACAAGTCAAAGACTCACCCTGTATATGTCTTTACTCTACAGTCAGTTTCTATTAGTTGAAGGCGAAAATTCGAATCCTAATTGCATAATATAGATGCTGATGGTGGTCATTAAAGAAATGGTGGATGCGCAATGAAAATTCATTCGTTTTTTCATTTTTTATTTCGTACTAAGTATCAGTAACAAAAACTGGGACCGCTGGCAGGTTCTGCCTCGATGTCCCTTTTGTTCATTCTGCAAGTGTGTTCTTCGAGCCTTCTCGCCATATTTTCAATTTGGTCTTTGTTCACAATCGGCTCTTGCTTGTTGGTTATCGAAGACCATAACTTTTCGGCGGTGGCTGATGCTCTCGGCCACACTCTAGATATCAAATTGTTCGCATTCACCGCTTCGCTCCACATACAAGCTTCACCACCTGTCAAAAAGATGCGAAATGTTTCTAAAGAAGTTAATAGTGACTGAAATTACCTAAAACCAGTTCTTTTTGAGCGTCTGTGCCAGGAAAATCGTAGGGATCGCATTTGTAGAAGTTCTCCCAGTCTTTCAAACCACCCAAGTGGTCCAAATACCAACAGGATGATAACAGGACCGGTTTGCCAGCTTTCGTCGCCTGGAAAATTATTATCATTTCTTCTACAATTTTTAAATTCTTCGAAATTACTAACCTTATCCATTGTGTAAGAATACCCGTCTTTCCAAACGTGTACTATGGTTTTGTTGGTCAATTTGACACCATTATCGAAAACTTCCTCCCATACTATCGGATTCAGGTCCATTTCAGAAACGATTCCTATCAGTTTTTGGATGAAATAACTTTCGAGTGCAGCATAATCTCCAGTTATGTTCAAGGATGCCATAAACTTTGTTATGTTTGGGTTGCTCTGCCTGAAAGGATGAATCCACTTGGATCAATAGGAAAGTTCGATTCTAAAGGGTTTTCCAATATGTGGTGTTATTTTGACATTCAAAGAAAAATCCATTTTTTTAAATAAATTATCGGATGTTTATCTATACTAATACTAGCTGGCCCGGCGAACTTTGTACCGCCTGAATTATACTTAAAAGTTGTATAAACTTACCATTGCTTTTTTTCAAGCAGGAAAAAAATTAGGCAAAATTAAAGTTCAAAATATACAAAATTTCAATAATTTTGTAATTCACATGGAAAGAATTCTCTTTATTCAATCGGTAACTAATTGTTGTACTTGAACATATAACTTTTTGTTTTTAATTGTTGTACAGTTCTCTTTTTGCAGTACCTCATGTGACTGTGAATAGCAGGAGTATAATCCATATTATACCTTTCCTCTTATATGAATCAGAATGTCAAGAATATGAACAAAAATTATTCCTTTAATGAACTATCGACTATTAACAAAGCCCGTCGACCAGAATTAAAAAGTCAGTCATTTGTTAATAGCCCAACCTGAAGTGGCAAAAACAAAACTTTTCTTATATTCTCAAAATCTAATCAGTGGTCACACCATTATTTTAGACATCTTAGCTATGCTGCTAAGCTCAAAATAATTGGTAAACATCTCAGTTGGTGGAGCAGCGCGATTCTCATTATTCCATGGATATGAGTTGTCAATCTCTCTTCAATTTGTTCAATTCAGTTGACGATATCAAGCTCGTTAGAAGACAAATCGAGATGTTAAAATGTCGATAGTACGATCGACACGGCAAAATTATCAACACTGAGAATTATGTTGAACTCATATTCAAATTTATTGATGGTCATTCGACCAGATCAGATTAGGCAACCCATGAAACATTATTGTATATCATAAGTGAAAGCCCGATGAGCAAACGTTTCAAAATTATTGACGCTTACAATACTGTCTCTGTGCGAACAGAAACACGAATATAATATGTCAATTACTAATTATGGGCAATTTTGGATTCAGTTATTTCCGCAAATATATCTATTACCCAAACAGAAATCCGAAAGCATTTCAAAAATAAAGAAAAAAGATGAAGATGGCCAACTCACGTTTGAAACTGATCGTCAAAATCAGATACTTGATCTTTCGGTAAAAATTCACTGTTCCATCAACTTGAGATAAGTTTACCCGCTTTTTGATCTGGCAATAGACTTCCATGTTACCATGAGTTCTATGCGAATCACATATCGCCATCTAACAGCGGTAATATCAACCTACGACTATGTACAGTGACTTGTCTATTCACTGTACGACTACGCATCAACGGTAGCGACACCTAGTGGCCTTATTCAAAAGAAGGAAAAGCATTTCCCGCATAAGTAAAACTTTCATCAATTTTTTCGAAGTTTTATTGTATTTTATAATAACCAGACCGAAGACGATTCCATAAATGAAGTTTCATAACAAACAGTCCATCCGATCTCTAGTTATAAATGGTGTAACCAACATCTTTCTTATATATATATATGTATATAGATTATAAAGAGGAAAGATTTGTATTTGTGTGTTTGATACGAATAGGCTCAAAAACTACTGGACCGATTTCAGAAATTCTTCCACCCTTAGAAAGCTACATTATCCCTGAGTGACATAGGCTATACTTTTTACTATACAGGGTGAGTCTTTGGCTTGTACATATATTTTAACTGAAGATTCTTGAGGTCAAAAGTTCATATTTCTCGATAGAAAATAGAAATTGACTTTATACATTATAGGTTATACTCAAGTACTAACCTTATTGGAATAAGAATGTTGCAAACACGATAATTTCAACAAAAACAGTTAGTTTCATCGGATTATATCTGCAACTGAAAAGCCACATTTATTCCACCAAAATAAGTTCATTCTTCGATTTTTCTGCAGATTAGTTTGTAAACACTTAACTTGTTCATATTTTCCTCGAAATTACCAAACAATATCATGAAGAAAGACTTTTCATTCAGATTTATTATTAAACAACCTAACCTAATCTAATTTGTATCGATTCTGCGAATTTTTGCACAGAAATTTCAAGAAGATGTTGTCAGCTTGCTGATATTTTCATTGAGGTTAAGGATTTTTTACGAAACATAGTATAAATCACGATACATTTGTGTACCGTGGTATAAATATCTATGAATTCTGCCGTTTCCATCATAAATCGACTTTGCCGCCAAATTTTACAACGCATGCGTAGAGCGAAAACCGAAGTATGTATTGGTTATCTGGACTCTGGAGGCCAACTATAAACAATAACAAACCAGAGTCTCTGAACAAACTGTATACATTATGTGAAGTTCTGAATACATTCAGTAAATTATTGTTCTAATGTGATTATTATGTGAAGTGAATTAATATAATTTCAACCGTGTCGAGTTTATAAAATTCCAAAAGGATGTTGTTTAGATAGAAACATCGCCACACTATCAGGTATCGTATTATTTTTCATTAATTTCAATTTAATAAGTAGTTTGTATCGAGACTCATCATTCATATCCGAATTTTGTATTTCATCGACATTTAACTTCAATATGGACCGGTAACTATGAATTTTCAATAGAAACTGTGCGTATTAAATCCTCCTTGGTGTTCAATTTTATCTCCCACATTTGTGGGATTTTATTATTAAAATATCTCGACAAAGTTTAAACTCGTTTAAAGACCAGAGAAGGAATAATATTCGATGATATTTAATTCAGAGACGCATTCAGATTATTCTTGAAATTAATGATTTTTTCGTCAAATTTCTCCTGGTAAAATTGGAAATAACTCGAAAACGACGCGTTTTATTGAAAAAAAATAGGAATACTTTTAGTTTCTTAAATGATTGATTCCTTCGAAAATATGAACCTTTTTTTTTTTAAGTGGTTTTATGGTGTTTTAGCGTGTATTGATGATTCGACTACCCTGTAACTTTTATACTAGTAGAGATATTGAATAGGTTTCGATTGAGGAATATGCACCATGAATAGAGTAAAACCTCAACCAAAATTCAGTTCATTCGAAATAACGGTTCCGAAGATATAAACAGAAAAGTGTTTTTTTCATGGATTTTCGACACCCTGTATCTCCCAAACCAAACCGAATTTTAAAAAATGTTATAGGAAAAAAGTGTTTCGTTTGATGAGAGGAATCTACAGTTAAAATGTATGTACAAGTCAAAGATTCACCCTGTATATTTAGTGACTAGAGGCACTTCTTTTTACGAAATGTCATTCAAAATGATAAAAAAATGTGGGTAAAAAAAATTCCGAATGTTGGTGGCCAGGACGCTAAAAATCATAGATCCATATTTTCAATTTGAATGACATTTCGTAAAAAGAAGTAACTCTAGTCACTGAATCAATCCACCCAATTTTATCACAAATTGAAAAAAAAATAGCCATTTTTGATGGCTTATAACTTAAAAACTAAAAACATTTTACCTAACTTTTTTTCGACTAATCGTATTAATTTCAACTTGAAAATATATGCTCGAGCGTTGTCGGTGTTATTCTGGGACACCCTGTATATGCTATCGCGGACTTTTTTGTAGAACTATTTAAGATGTACATATATCCACGTAAGTCTTACGGTTTTTGCAGCGCACGTGAAAATGGCTGATTTCTTTTGTAATTATTGAAGTTATAGTAAGTATCCTTATTTTTTTCGGGTGAAAAGTATAGCCTTTGTCACTCAGGGATGATGTAGCTTTCGAAGGGTGAAAGAATTTCTGAAATCGGTCCAGTAGTGTTCGATGGAATTTCGGAACATTTTCATGCACTTCAAGGACCCAACCAGCAAAGACACCACGTTGTTGATGATCGAACGGCTTGAGTTCTTGTGTAAACCGAATTCTATAAGCCTTAAGACCCAAATCTGTATGCAAAATACGGTGTAATGACGTTTGTGGAATGCCTTATTCCAAAGAACGACGAGGAATGGACAAACCTGGGTTTTCGTCAACACTTTCGGCTACAGCAGCAATATTCTCGGCTGTTCTTGAGCGACGTGCACGGGTTTTATTCTTCACTTCACTAACTTGTACCAACAGCTCAAATTTTCAACCAATTTCTGTATTGCGGTTCGACGAGGTGCATCACGACGACCCAAAAATGTTCGAGTTTTACGAATCGACTCTGCCAAATTTCCACCATTTTATAGTGATTTCCATTCATTTCAATTAGTTTTCGAAGTGTGTATCGTTAAATTTTTTTAATGGCGTAGTTTCTACTTGTCAAATGTCAAAATAACACCTCTTATTGGAAAACCCTTTATGAGACGCCCTGTATCATTGTACCCACCAACAGTCGAAAGGAACTTCGTCACCCCCAAGATGAACGTATCTTTCCGGAAAAACCTCGGAAATTTCCTTGAAAATTTTGGTTAAAAACTCGTAAACTTTCGACAGGGAAGGGTCCATTGGGCCGTATTCATCGGAAATGCCGACGCATTCTGTCAAGATGCCAGAGATGCCACGGCCCCAAGATAGACTGTGCCCTGGAAAACTTTCCAAATGCTTCAATCATCCTTAAAACATACACTGCGCAAAAAAATTAACACTCATTCTGAAAATCTCAATTTTATTGAAAGTTAACTCTACATTGACTTTATAACTTATTTTTTATGTTCTCTCGGGAAGGTTTTGAACCAAACAAGACACATTAAATGGAAGAAAAATTCAGGATTTCACCGAATCTTATGTGAAAGAAGAGAAATGAACAATTTTCAAAATACTGAAATGCTGATAAGTGATTTAATACTTGGTATTTCCACCCCTTGCGTTAATTACAGCTCGGCAACGACGGTTCATACTCGAAATGAGTGATCTTAAAATGTTCTGATCTAATCCTTCCCAGATTTCTCCGAGTTGGATTCTTGAGTCATTAAGAGTAGCTGGATGGCTTTCTGAACTTCTCAGCCTTCTATTGAGGTTGTCCCAAACCTGCTCAATCGGATTGAGATCTGGACTTCTTGCTGGCCATTCCATTCGAGAGACTTCAACCTGTTCAAGGTACTCCTGAACGATGCGCGCACGATGGGGTCTGGCATTATCGTCCATAAAAATTAAATTTTCACCAATGTATGGGGCAAATGGCACTACATGCTCTTCAAGAATGTTCCTTATGTACTTATCAGCATTCATAGCTCCATTATTAACGACCACTAGGTCTGTGCGAGCAGTCAAAGATATTCCACCCCATACCATAATCGATCCTCCCCCGAAACCAGTAGTATTCAGGAAATTGCACTGAGCATATCTTTCATGTGGACGTCTGTATACAAGGGACGTCGATCACAATGGTAGAGGCAGAATCTAGACTCATCTGCGAAGAGAACTCTTTCCCAATCGGCCTCTTCCCAATGGATATGCTCTCCCGCAAAATCCAAACGCGCCCTTCGATGGGCTGGGGTAAGAGCTGGGCATCTTGCCGCGACACGAGGCCTTAAATCATATTCTCTGAGGCGATTTCTTATTGTCTGAGTGCTAATTTGCACCTCATGAGTTTGCTCAAGCTGATTTTGAAGGAGGCGAGCTGTTGCAAACCGTTGTCGCAACGAAGAAACTCTCAAGTAACGTTCTTGAATGGCAGTTGTTACCCGTGGTCTACCCTGTCCTGGTCTTCGGACATTCATACCCGTCTCCCTGAATCGCTGCAACATTCTGGACACACTTGTATGAGAAACTCGAAACCTTTCTGCAATTCTTGTGTATGTCCACCCTTCTTCTCGCAAAACTACCTCTTGGGCACATTCCTCTTGGGTCAAATTGCGTGTTTCGCGTTGCATAGCGATAGAGTGTAGAAAATCAAACGAAAGAAAAACTATTGATCACTAGAATTGATCGAGAACAACTGATTTTAGAATGGAGCCAATACATTCAAAATCTGATGATATCATCTTTTTTTATTCCTGCTGGGAGAAAACATCTGTATTGAAGAAAAACGTTGAAAGTGGATAACATATGCATGCATAATTCTGATAAAAATAATTATCATTGAGAACACCTTCAGTTGTAGAATAAATTTGAGATTTCCATAATGTGCGTTAATTTTTTTGCGCAGTGTATTTTATCTAATGTAAATTTGTAGAGATCAGAACTCATTCAAATAATCCATCTTACCAAAAATCGCCTACTTAAGGCTTGAAAAATGACGAAGATATCAGCCATTGAAATCGAATTCGAAGGCAGGGCCGGATCGGTTCTTGTCAGAATTTATCGGGTGTTTTTTTTTAGAGTGATAGAACTTTAAATTGAAATAAAGAATGAAGCCAAATTATTTTTTATTTGAGAGATTATTTATTTAACATTCATGTTATGAAAAAAAATTCCGGCATATGTCCACCACGACTAGATCTGAGGAACCGCATTCGACCAGACCAATTTTGGACCACTTTTTCGGGTAATTCAGGCCTTATTTCAGCAATAAAACGAGCTATGTTGGCTTCCAAAGCGTCTTTTGTTTCTGGTTTATCAGTGACCAATGACTCGACATAACCCCGAAGAAAATAATCCATTGGAGTTATGTCTCATGATCTAGGAGGCCAATTAATTGGACCATTTCTCGAAATAATGTTATCCACAAATCTTTCTTTCAATAAATCAATTGGTACGTTAGCAGCATGAGGTGTAGCGCCATTTTGTTGGAACCAAAACACTTCTGAGTCGATACCATTCAAATTTTGAAACAATATCATAGATCATCGATCTGTAACGAGCACCATTCACTGTTACATCAGCTCCAGAATCGTTTTTAAAGAAATATGAACCGATGATGCTTCCAGCGTGTAAAGCACACCATAGAGTACATTTTTCAGGATGCAATGGAACCTTCAGAACTTCTTGAGGATTGTTTTCACTCCATATACGGCAATTTTGCTTGTTTACGTAGCCGTTCAACCAGAAATGAGCTTCATCACTAAACACAATTTTTCGATAAAAAAGATCAACTTCAAGAGGTTCTAGGGCCCAATCAGCAAACAAACGACGCTTTGTAAGGTCAAGTGGCTTCAGTTCTTGAACCAGTTGGATATTGTATGGGTGTAGACCAAGATCTTCACGCAAATTTTTCCATGTGGTGGATGCACAGAGTCCAACTTGTTGTGAACGTCGACGAATAGACAAATCTGGATCTTCATTAACACCATCACTTACAGCAGCGATATTTTCTTCTGTACGTATAGTTTTTTGTCTTGTTGTTGCACCGAGTAGAGAAAATGTTGTGCGAAATTTATCGATAGTTCGACGAATAAGCTGCTCTGATGGACGATTATGTAAACCATAAATTTCACGAAGTGCTCTATAAGTTTGGCGAATAGAACACTGATTTTGAAAATAAATTTCAACAATTTGTAAACGTTGTTGGGGCGTGAGTCTTTCCATGATAATTTTTCAATGTTTATTGAACAGAAATGTCGAAAAAACATGGCTTGTACGTTCTGTCAAATCACAGTTATCCTTATCGAAAATTCTATCACTCTAAAAAAACCCGATTTAGTTGATGATTCTTCATTCCGATGATTTCTGACTCATTAAGGACTGAACGAGAATAAATTCGCTATCACAAAAACGCTTATATCTTTTGAACCACTGAACCGATTTCGAAAATCAAACTCATTTTGGAATCATCTTCTAATTCTAATGAAAACTGTTTTTACAATAAAAAACCAAAACTATTTTTTTCACAAAATTCATGGATATTTTCTGGAATTCTTCCAATCATGCTTTTTATAGTGTTCTCAGTCACTTTCTGGGATGCTGTCTTCCACTTTTGCTTGAATTCCGCTTATGTTTTCGTTGATTTCTTAGTCTTCTTCAATTCTCTTTTTACCAGGGCCCAATATCTTTCGATTGGCCTGACTTCTGGGCAATTTGGTGGATTGGCCTCTTTGGGAACAAAAACCACCCCATTAGCTTCGTACCATTCCTTGGTGGCCTTGCTGTAGTGGCATGAAGCTAAATCTGGCCAAAAGATTGTTGACACATCGTGCTCACGTAAAAATGGTAAAAGTCGCTTCTTCAAGCATTCCTCGATGTATATCTTCGAGTCAACAGAGCCTTGGCCAACGAAAAATTTGCTCCTTTTCCCACAAGTGCAAATTGCTTGCCAAACCAGGAAGTTTTTAGGAAACTTTGCTTGTTTCTTCACGCGAAATTGTTCGTCAACATTTCCACGAGAATCTGCAGTATAAACTTCCTGACCAGGAAGTTGCGAGAAATCAGCCAAGACATAGGTTTCGTCGTCCATCACGCAACAGGAAAAATTTTTCAAGAAATCTTTTTTTAATTTCTTTGCTCTTGATTTCGCTTCTTGATTCTTCACAGCGTTCCTGTCTGGCACTTTCTGCACTTTGTATGTTCTAAGCCCACAACTCGACTTTGTTGATTTTCTGCGAACTGCGAACAACCCACTATTTGGGCCACTTTCCGTCCTGAAAGGTTAGGATTCTTCTGAAAAAGGCTGATGGCTTTCTTCAATTTTTTTGGGTTATGAAACCCCTTTTTCCTCCCGGTTCCTTCCTTGCTGTTAATTGTAAGATCTTCGTTGAAGCGCTTAACAACTCTTGATACCGTTTCCGGACGAACGCGAGCCTCTTTTGCGATTCTTTTGAAGCTCCATTTTTGATTATTTTGAAACAATTTCACTATAAATTCTCGTGTTTTCACTTCGCTTGACATTTTGCGACAGAGAATTGGAATATCTATGAAGAAAATGTTCCACATGTTTCTGACGTTCATAACAAAGCTAACTATGATCAAATTTTGATTTTTTCTTAATTGGTTCAAGAGATATAGGCGTTTTTGTGATAGCGAATGTATTCTCGTTCAGTCCTTCGAAAAAAGATTGACCTTCATGGGACGTGGAATTAACTGCCGTTGTTAACAAAGTGAAGAAAGAACTTTAATTCCTCATCACACCCACCTGGCGTATCGAATTCGACTATAACTCTTATACCACGTATCCTGGCATACTCGATAATTTCCTTCACGTCCTCAGGTTGGTACACAGCTTCTACAGGGTGATAAGCGCCTTTCTCACTGCAACATCACCGATATTATTAGCCTTGAATTACCTAAAACTCTTCAGCGCACCTCAATTCGGGAAAACTCTTGCTTTTGTAAGGAAAACTTTGGTCGTCTACGATGTGCCAATGAAAAACGTTCAGTTTGTTGTAAGACATGGCGTCCAGCGTTTTTAAAATGTGTTTTACCGGAATGAAGTGTCGGGATGTGTCCAGTAAAAGTCCTCTGTGAGGAAACCTGGGGAAATCTTTGATGGAGGTCGAGTTGATTCTCAACTGTAATAAATAGGAATAAAAACGAGCGATGATCGATGAAAATACTGGGACTCACTGTAGAAGTTTGTTCGTCTTCGTAAATGAGCTGGGAGAAAGTCTCCAATGCTCTCAATATTCCCCATATTGAGGAGGATCTGAGACTGCGAAGATCTGTAGATATTTCGATGGTGTCTGAAGAAAGATTGATCAAAATTAAAAAAGTCTAAATGGAAAACCATAAATCGCTAATGTCTAAACTCTATCCACTTTTATAAAGTGACCAAGATTTAGGATTATCAAGTTTTTTTCACTTAAAACTGACGTAGGTTGGCACTCGCGTAATGTCAAATGAACTGCTCCACATGAGTTAGGGATATTGACTTAAATTGCAAGAAAATAAGTTAGAATAAGATTTTTGTGATGAAAATTCATATTAATATGATTTCAAGTTGTAAATTAATTTTAGCATGTAGGTCTGCAGCGTATACAGGGTGGTTAAGAAAAATCGAGTAAAATAACGAAATTTCATTCCCAGAGAATTCAAGCATTTTAAGACTATCAATACAATGTATGGCCTCCACGGGCATCAATAACAGCTTGACATCTTCTTTAAATACAACACCCGAGGTTGTTGAACATTTCTTGAGGAATTTGGTTCCATAAACGGGGCAGAAGCTCTCTCAGATCATTTAAGGATTCTGGGGTAGGTTGATGATTATCTAATCTTTTTTGGAGCATATCCCATGCATGTTCTATGCAATTCAAATCTGGTGAGTGCGGAGGTATTGGTTAATGTGGAATACCAAGCTCCTCGCGCGCATTCCCAACTATGGCTGCACGGTGCGGTCTAGCATTATCGTCTAGAAATTGAAAAGTTTCACCAATAGAAGCGTGAAAATTTGGCACAACATTGTCAATGACATGCTCCCTATAGTGTAAGGCGGTCATATTCCCAGGACAAATGAGTAGATCTGTGCGCCCGTTGAAACATATCCCGGCCCATACCATAGCACTGACCCCTCGAAATGGATGGACTTCTTGGACATAGTAACGATTACGGGGTATGCGTGGGATTGTCCAAACCCTTTTTCTTCGAGAATCTGAAAATCGTCCATATCTGGATTCATCAGTGAAAAGGACACTACGCCATTTGAATAATATACGCGAGCTCTCTTGGAGAGAAGAAATGGACTGCTGATACCAATTCTTATCGCCTCGAGAATTAAAGAAAAAATGGATGTTTGATAGAATGAATACCACAAAGTAAACACTGCAGGAATGGTACTTACGTTTGTTAAGATGAAAAGTTACGTATCTGCTTCTGTTTTGGTCTCGTGTGGTGTCGTGCAGGGTAAAAGTTCTTATCACAGAATTCACTTTGGCGAACTGAAGGCCGACGACGTGGAAAACTATTTTGTTAAGGGCTTCGAGCTAAGCCGTGTAAAGCAATGCGACTAAGGCAGGTTTTCTTGGCGGACTGAGCAGGTATATGCTTGTAGGATTTTTACAACAGCCATAGAATCGCACAGAGCACAGAAGATCTCGGTCTTATTCTTAACCGAGTAAGCCCATCCTATATATAAACTTTGTGGTATATAAAATAAAAAGTATGAATTCTGAACACCATTGATCGTTCCAATTGATATGTTGCCTTGCCCATTCCAGTCTTTGACGCTTATGGTCACGTGTTAATGGAACTCCTCTTAATGGACGTCTAGAACCTATATTCACTTCTCTCAAACTACGTCTGATGGTTTCGATGGAAACTTGGACCCTATCTGCATTTTGAAGAGTATTCCGTAGCATTCTGCACGTAGATGTAGGGTTTCTTCTCGCCGAAACGGTGATGAAACGATCCTGAGCAGGTGTTGTTTTTCGTCGCCCACCAAGCCTTGGTCTTTCCAACACGGAACCTGTCTCCCTGAACCTATTCCAAAGTCGAGATATCACACTTTGGCTGACTTGGAGCTTTTCCGCTACAACAACCTGAGTTAGGCCACCCTGTAGCCTCAGCGTTTGTTAATTTACGTCTTGGCATTTTCAGAAAACTCGTTTCAAATCGAAGCCGTTGATAAACTGACTTCATTTCAAAATAAAAACATTCATGAAGCATATGCATAGAACCAAACTTCAGAAAAAAGGCTACCAGATTGACGAAATGTCTCATACTGATTTTTATTGGATCGATTCGAGTTGTTATTGAGTTTTAAATGATTTTACAGCGATTTTCTCGAAGATAACATACTTTTAAAAACGATTGAACACGATATCCCTAACTTTTGTGGAGCAGTATATTTCCAGTATTAACAGATAAAAGAGTTTCTTCAACATTCGCCAGGTCTTTGGAATCATTGAATTCACGTAATATTTTCTCAAATTCATTTTGTTCCCAAAGTACAAAAACATTTCGATAAATACGTAATAACTACTATCTCTATTTAGAAAGGACAACGTTGCTTATTCATCTGACAGGAAAATGACTATAACCTAACATTTTCAAATTATTCACGGTGAAATGTGTCAGAATGCCATGGCCAATCGGGATACTTTATAAAAGTGAATGGAGTATAGTTCAAATTTTGCACAATGGTGCTTTAGACAAGAATCAAGACCTACTTATATTTTTAAACATTATTTGGTCAGATTTTCTTGAAATAAAAACCAAACTTCCGCTACTTATAAATAATTTTCACCTACATTGTTCATTCATTGAAAGAGTTGGCAAATCAGTATCGTTGCATTCATGATCCAAATGAACGTTGATCAAGTCTAATCTGCCCATATATGATGGGGACTGAGTCCATTCTGTCTCTAGTCTATGAGAAAACCTCTTCAGGATGTGATTTGAGAAGGTGTTTGATATTAATTTCCAATATCTCGTAAGAGCCTCTTCTAGGATAGAACAACTGTATCCAGTAGTCTGTGGAAAAGTTTAATTAAAAGTTGCTACTTAGTTATTTATGACTGAATTATCAACGGCCTACTCACAGCCTTCTATATTTCTAAACAACGAAACTATATAAATCATGTTTTCGTTTTGTTTAATTTGTTTCGATGGTTTGTGTTTCATTGTCTTTGGTGTTTTATTTTTCGTTAGTTTTTGTCAGTCTTTGTTTGTTTCTGTTGATTTTATTTTGTTTGTTTTCATTATCTTTCGTTTCTTTTTCATTTTGTCTGATTCAAAGGTTTCTTTTTCCTTCATTTGTCATTGTTATTTCTTGTTTAGGTTCATTTATGCTTGTTTTTATTCATAATGTTTGTTTATGTTGAATTGTGTTCCTCTCCATTCTTCTCTATTTGTTTTTGTTTGGTTCTGTTTACAATAGAGTTACCATTTAGTCACGATGTCTGTATTTTTCGAATTTCGAGATGAAAATGATTTCAAACGTGTCAGAGCATATCCGAGATCATGGACGATTTATTTGACAGCTGTCAAAAATGTTTTTCGTTGGATTCTTGTAGCAAGAAGGCTGTGACCTGGCTTTAATGCTTATCTTTTACGAGTGCAAATAAATACATACGTATACTCCATTCACTTTTATTTAATCACATAGGAGGTCATGGTTTCGTTTTCAGGAGTTGGTGCCCCTGATGAAAAGCACAGAACATATGATGAAAAGTCAGTGCGCGCACAGAAAATATCGTTAATGACAAAACCACGTTGCCAGTTTCTTTGTTTACATCAAAGTAAAAGTATCAAAGGTATTCCACATTTTGTCAGGTTTACAAATTGTTCGCAGATTTTTGGTATTTAATCGATATTTGCAGGTGAGTTTTTCGTCGAATATCCAAGATTAACGTATGTTTATTGTTTTTAGCACCAGTTTGGAGCGTGAGGACGATTTTCAAGACCAGGACGAATGTACATTTCTAGGTCGAAGGGGTACACGGGAATTTCGTTGAAAAAGCTGTTATTTGGACAGATATCGCAGTAGATGAATCGGACGGAGCCTCGAGAGGTCGATTAGGATGATATTTTTCAGGTTTTCCAAGAAATTTGGCGATATATCTGAGCAGATTTGCAAAAGTTAGGTACCTCACTAATGATGTGGAACTTAGACCTAATTCTCCTATAAGAAACGCCTTTCAAAGGTCGAGATGGTGAAAATGTATTCTTTAGATGTTGTATGAACAAACGCAACCGAGTTTTATATCCCAACATTGATTTTAAGAAAGTTATCAACAAAATAAAATTGACATTATTCTTGATTCTTGTAATTACCCATCAATTCATCTTATATCTTTGGGTTGATTTTTTTTAATGAATTCTTGATCAGAATCAACAATTGATGTCGCCAAGTCTTGAACTTTCAGTTCAAGAGGATAATAAACATTAAATCTTCACAAGCATGCATATGAAAATTATGTGAAATCAATGCAATTTTCTTCCATGGCGAAAAATAATATATTTCAACAGTGATCTCTTGTACTTTTCATGCAAATAACTAGAAAAGGAATCCTTTCCATCAATTCATATAAACGTTAATTATTTTCGTCCATCACATCTTTTCCAATTCATTCATTTTCCGAATAAATTCTTATTCTGAGAAATACGCTAAGAATGTAGAAAGGGCAAAATAGTGTTGACTTGGAACATAAAAATATTTTGAAAAACGTCTTAACTTCGATACAGAGTGGAATGTGTCAAATTTCCAAGGCCAGAGTTGTGATTTTATAATTGTGAATGGAGTATATACATTGTTGACTCACCTTGAAACGAAATAATGATGGGTTCACCGTGTAGAATAGTTCAGTTTGCTTCACGTATTGAGGTAGAGGAACTACGCCGCCCTTGGTAGGTGCGATGGGCAGTAAAGGACCGCAGCTTACCCCCATAGACAAGAAGGCTAACAGCAACAGCTTCGAAACAGCCATGATGATGTCTAATAAGGCAGAAACAAAGTGTTTTGTGTCGCAGGGATTTCAGATACAAATATGTTTTAATCAAGAATAATTATTGATGAGAGCACTCATGTATGATGAATAATATTTATAAGTGATAAGGTTTGTTTGCTGTTTTCGTGTGCACTTTTATTAATTCTCAAGTATCGGATAATAATATGTATTAGGAGAGCAAATAAGTTTCTGCTGATTTTTGTCAAAAATTCAGGATTCATTGTACACTGCGCAAAAAAAATTAACGCACATTATGGAAATCTCAAATTTATTCTACAACTGAAGGTGTTCTCAATGATAATTATTTTTATCAGAATTATGCATGCATATGTTATCCACTTTCAACGTTTTTCTTCAATACAGATGTTTTCTCCCAGCAGGAATAAAAAAAGATGATATCATCAGATTTTGAATGTATTGGCTCCATTCTGAAATTAGTTGTTCTCGATCAATTCTAGTGATCAATAGTTTTTCTTTCGTTTGATTTTCTACACTCGATCGCTATGCAACGCGAAACACGCAATTTGACCCAAGAGGAATGTGCCCAAGCGGTAGTTTTGCGAGAAGAAGGGTGGACATACACAAGAATTGCAGAAAGGTTTGGAGTTTTCCATACAAGTGTGTCCAGAATGTTGCAGCGATTCAGGGAGACAGGTATGAATGTCCGAAGACCAGGACAGGGTAGACCACGTTACTTGAGAGTTTCTTCGTTGAGACAACGGTTTGCAACCGCTCGCCTCCTTCAAAACCAGCTTGAGCAAACTCATGAGGTGCAAATTAGCACTCAGACAATAAGAAATCGCCTCAGAGAATATGATTTAAGGCCTCGTGTCGCGGCAAGAGGCCCAACTCTTACCCCAGCCCATAGAAGGCGCGTTTGGATTTTGCGAGAGAGCCCATTGGGCAGAGGCCGATTGGGAAAGAGTTCTCTTCACAGATGAGTCTAGATTCTGCCTCTACCATTGTGATCGACGTTCCCTTGTATACAGACGTCCACATGAAAGATATGTTAAGTGCAATTTCCTGAATACTACTGGTTTCAGGGGAGGATCGATTATGGTATGGGGTGGAATATCTTTGACTGCTGGCACAGACCTAGTGGTCGTTGATAATGGAGCTATGAATGCTGATAAGTATATAAGGAACATTCTTGAAGAGCATGTAGTGCCATTTGCCCCATACATTGGTGAAAATTTCATTTTTATGGACGATGATGCCAGACCCCATCGTGCGCGCATCGTTCAGGAGTCACATAAGGTGACATCCTGAATTTTTCTTCCATTTAATGTGTCTTGTTTCGTTCAAAACCTTCCCGAGAGAACATAAAAAATAAGTTATAAAGTCAATGTAGAGTTAACTTTCATTAAAATTGAGATTTTCAGAATGTGCGTTAATTTTTTTGCGCAGTGTAGAATGAAAAACTGATTCTGTAGACGAGAAAGCTATAAAAGACGAACCAAAATTTTCCACAGACAACAATTTGACATATGTTTCTTCCATAACTAGCACCTACAATGTTGTAATCCATTCACATGTTATCGCCTTTTTTTATTGTGTCTCTTACGAAAGAGTACCTAATCGAGTAGAAAAGTATTTTACGACGATTCGATTATACCTAGTAATGAACCGGAGAAAGTAGTAGAAGAATCAACTTTTCTATTGGATTCTTCAGTAATTCGTATCGACTATCGTGAATTATTTCTTTATCAGAACAGGAATTGAGACAAATGTTGAATTACACTGCGCAAAAAAATTAAGGCACATTCTGAAAATCTCAATTTTAATGAAAGTTAACTCTACATTGACTTTATAACTTATTTTTTATGTTCTCTCGGGAAGGTATTGAACGAAACAAGACACATTAAATGGAAGAAAAATTCAGGATTTTACCGAATCTTATGTGAAAGAAGAGATATGAACAATTTTCAAAATGCTGATAAGTGATTTAATCCTTGGTATTTCCACCCCTTGCGTTAATTACAGCTCGGTTCATACTCAAAATGAGTGATCTTAAAATGTTCTGATCTAATCCTTCCCAGATTTCTCCGAGTTGGATTCCTAAGTCATTAAGAGTAGCTGGATGATTTTCTGAACTTCTCAGCCTTCTATTGAGGTTGTCTCAAACCTGCTCAATCGGATTGAGATCTGGACTTCTTGCTGGCCATTCCATTCAAGAGACTTCAACCTCTTCAAGGTACTCCTGAACGATGCGCGCACGATGGGGTCTGGCATTATCGACCATAAAAATAAAATTTTCACCAATGTATGGGGCAAATGGCATTACATGCTCTTCAAGAATGTTCCTTATATACTTATCAGCATTTGTAGCTCCATTATCAACGACCACTAGGTCTGTGCGAGCAGTCAAAGATATTCCACCCATACCATAATCGATACTCCCCCGAAACCAGTATAGTATTCAGGAAATTGCACTGAGCATATCTTTCATGTGGACGTCTGTATACAAGGGAACGTCGATCACAATGGTAGAGGCAGAATCTAGACTCATCTGTGAAGAGAACTCTTTTCCAATCGGCCTCTTCCCAATGGATATGCTCTCTCGCAAAATCCAAACGCGCCCTTCGATGGGCTCTTGCCGCGACACGAGGCCTTAAATTATATTCTCGGAGGCGATTTCTTATTGTCTGAGTGCTAATTTGCACCTCATGAGTTTGCTCAAGCTGATTTTGAAGGAAGCGAGCGGTTGCAAACCGTTGTCTCAACGAAGAAACTCTCAAGTAACGTTCTTGAATGGCAGTTGTTACCCGTGGTCTACCCTGTCCTGGTCTTCGGACATTCATACCTGTCTCCCTGAATCGCTGCAACATTCTGGACGCACTTGTATGGGAAACTCCAAACCTTTCTGCAATTCTTGTGTATGTCCACCCTTCTTCTCGCAAAACTACCGCTTGGGCACATTCCTCTTGGGTCAAATTGCGTGTTTCGCGTTGCATAGCGATCGAGTGTAGAAAATCAAACGAAAGAAAAACTATTGATCACTAGAATTGATCGAGAACAACTGATTTTAGCATGGAGCCAATACATTCAAAATCTGATAATATCATCTTTTTTTATTCTTGCTGGGAGAAAACATCTATATTGAAGAAAAACGTTGAAAGTGGATAACATATGCATGCATAATTCTGATAAAAATAATTATCATTGAGAACACCTTCAGTTGTAGAATAAATTTGAGATTTCCATAATGTGCGTTAATTTTTTTGCGCAGTGTACATTGACAATTTCAAAGAATTTAAGATTCTCAAATGGATACTTTGTTTCTATTCTTACTGAATAATAACTTTAAGAAATAGGGAAACTCAAATCAATTTAAACTTTTCGGAATTGTGATCTTGATCGTTTTGAATTTTTTTACAGCAAACTGAGAATTTATTTTTTCGTTGCTTATTTCATTTCTGGATCTCTATTTTTTGAAACCAATAAACAATTTATATTGAGAGACCGTGAAATTTTTTCTATCCACTTTAACCTTTCGGGAGTTTACAGAAAGTAGCAAACAATGTAATTTTTGCTACCTATGAGATAAAACAGACGATTATCTAAACGCATAAATTAGGCAGGTAACTTTCCCGCAAGAGCTACAAGCAACAAACAAATGATTGTTCTTTGTTGAAAAATGTCAGAATCACGGCCGATTTGAAAGCCGCACTTCCTCCGTGTACCATAAAATAAGTGGGACTAACTGAATTGCACAGATCATCCATCACGTTATTTCTTCTTTTATTGTGGCAGATCGCCCGGTTATATTGGAGTAATGCGGGTATTTCAACGAGCATTTCCGTAATTTTTTATTGATTCGCGTCCGTCGGCTCAGTCTGAATATCCCAAAATGAGTACGTTCGAGTTTTTCGGTTTTCTGGTGATTGTTCTGTGCTCCACGATGTTGGCCACGCAGGTAAGTTCATCAAAATTGAATTTAAGAGAGCGATCAAAGAATTCTAACGAGACTCAGTTTGTTATTTGAATTTTTATCTATGCTATTTATCACACTTTTGAAAAAATCAGTTAGAGAAGCCTTTAGACACCTATAAACAACATCTGATATTTCCTAAATATTCATCCTCAATTTGGCCAAGACATGAGAATCTTTGAGGTTCACATCATATCAATTCTTTTCTTGGAAAATACCACCATTTTTTTTCTACCTTTGTATTCCTTTTTAGTAAGCCACTGGTAGTTTGTAAAATGTTGAAAAGAATCTTCGATTCGTTCAAAAACTTCCCCTGATCGATTTTTTGGGAATTGAAAATTCTTAATAATTATCTCCACAAAAAGCTTCAGAAAATACACTGCGCAAAAAAATTAACGCACATTATGGAAATCTCAAATTTATTCTACAACTGAAGGTGTTGCCAATGATAATTATTTTTATCAGAATTATGCATGCATATGTTATCCACTTTCAACGTTTTTCTTCAATACAGATGTTTTCTCCCAGCAGGAATAAAAAAAGATGATATTATCAGATTTTGAATGTATTGGCTCCATTCTAAAATCAGTTGTTCTCGATCAACTCTAGTGATCAATAGTTTTTCTTTCGTTTGATTTTCTACACTCGATCACTATGCAACGCGAAACACGCAATTTGACCCATGAGGAATGTGCCCAAGCGGTAGTTTTGCGAGAAGAAGGGTGAACATACACAAGAATTGCAGAAAGGTTTGTAGTTTCCCATACAAGTGTGTCCAGAATGTTGCAGCGATTCAGGGAGACAGGTATGAATGTCCGAAGACCAGGACAGGGTAGACCACGAGTAACAACTGCCATTCAAGAATGTTACTTGAGAGTTTCTTCGTTGAGACAACGGTTTGCAACCGCTCGCCTCCTTCAAAATCAGCTTGAGCAAACTCATGAGGTGCAAATTAGCACTCAGACAATAAGAAATCGCCTCAGAGAGAATATGATTTAAGGCCTCGTGTCGCGGCAAGAGGCTCAGCTCTTACCCCAGCCCATCGAAGGGCGTGTTTGGATTTTGCGAGAGAGCATATCCATTGGGAAGAGGCCGATTGGGAAAGAGTTCTCTTCACAGATTAGTCTAGATTCTGCCTCTACCATTGTGATCGACGTTCCCTTGTATACAGACGTCCACAAGAAAGATATGCTCAGTGCAATTTCCTAGATACTACTGGTTTCTGGGGAGGATCAATTATGGTATTGGGTGGAATATCTTTGAATGCTCGCACAGACCTAGTGGTCGTTGATAATGGAGCTATGAATGCTGATAAGTATATAAGTAACATTCTTGAAGAGCATGTAGTGCCATTTGCCCCATACATTGGTGAAAATTTCATTTTTATGGACGATAATGCCAGACCCCATCGTGCGCGCATCGTTCAGGAGTACCTTGAAAAGGTTGAAGTCTCTCGAATGGAATGGCCAGCAAGAAGTCCAGATCTCAATTCGATTGAGCAGGTTTGGGACAACCTCAATAGAAGGCTGAGAAGTTCAGAAAATCATCCAGCTACTCTTAATGACTTAGGAATCCAACTCGGAGAGATCTGGGAAGGATTAGATCAGAACATTTTAAGATCACTCATTTTGAGTATGAACCGTCGTTGCCGAGCTGTAATTAACGCAAGGGGTGGAAATACAAAGTATTAAAACACTTATCAGCATTTCAGTATTTTGAAAATTGTTCATTTCTCTCTTTCACATAAGATTCGGTGAAATCCTGAATTTTTCTTCCATTTAATGTGTCTTGTTTCGTTCAAAACCTTCCCGAGAGAACATAAAAAAAAGTTATAAAGTCAATGTAGAGTTAACTATGATTAAAATTGAGATTTTCAGCATGTGCGTTAATTTTTTTGCGCAGTGTATCTCCACAAAAAGCTTCAGAAAATATTTCAAGATAAAGAATTATCTACATCCACAAATATATCTTAACATCTTTATTACCTTGATCAATATTCTCTTCTTCGTATTAATTGGTACAACTTCATCAACTCTTTGTTCTGTTCAATACAAGGTTAAAAACAAACGACTACATTAGTTAATCGCTTCTTTGTTTTAAGATGCGATCCTTTTTTGTATCACAATGAAACAATTTGTGATAGGTATGGGAAAATGAGTATTAGAACAAATTAAGAGTTTCAAAGCTTTCTGACCCGGTTTTTTTACAGGGTCTACCTATGACGACAAGACAGGAGAGAACTGTTATCATAAAACCTCAAACAAGCATAAAGACATTCGATGTACCCCTTGGAAACAGCACTGTTACCACCTGGATGACAGTTCAGAGAGGAATATTCCCAAATGTGATTAATCTCGATTTTTTTCAATATACCTGCTATTCGTGTATCCAGAAAAAGAATTTTATTGAAAATATTCAAAAGTGACAATTTTGTCGCTAATTCAAAAACACCTTCACGTTCATTGAATGTGAAGGCACAAAACAATAAAACCAACAGAGATGCAGCATTTTTTCAGATTCATGAATAGCCACATTCTTGCATTTCTCTGGAAAAGTACCTATCAGATTTTAATACGTATTTTCTTCAGACGACAAACATCGAGGAACCCCTGCCAATAGGAGAACCTGTCACCATTTTTATTTACCTCAAAGACGACAGTAATTTGTACGATATTCAAGTATCAGATTGTTGGGCTTACGATAATGAAAATATCAATTATTCCCAAAACAAAATCAGATTGACACCTTATGGATTCAATAGAAGAGCGGCTCAGTGAGTGGATTCGGCAGTTGAGAAACGTGTAAAAAACTGATTTGAGAAATTTTTCAGGAGGAAAACGATAAAGAAATGGAATAAAATGAAGTTTTCTTCAGACTTTGGCTTATCGACACTCTTACATGCCAATTTGAACGCTTTCAAATTTCCGGAAAAGGACAGTTTGCATTTTGTGTGTGACGTAGAGGTAAATTGCGCTGTAAAACTAAAAAACTCACCTCTATTTGATGATCAAACTACATTCCTCTATTCATATCAGAAAAAAAAACGTTCCTTTTGAATTATTCAAAAAATATATTTGAATAGGTTATGTTGATTGGTGCAAATTATCTACTCGCATCAGAACTACGGGGTCAATTATTGTTCTGTGGTTCACTGACATTTATTCGGAAAGAAATAATGATTTTTTTTTCAGTTGTGCTTCAAGTCTTGCGAAACCATCTACAAAATGAGGAAAAGGTATGGAGCTGATGTTGAGGACGAGAAAAATTAAATTGAACTCTTCAACGAGAACGTTTGTTAAATAATTTGTAAATATTTTATCTTTAAGGCTCCTTGTTTCCATAGAATACGCTGAAAAGTTGTTTCATTATTGTGAATGAATAAAGAAAATGTTGTAAGATCTTTCGATTTATTAAAACCATTGGAAAATTCTAGATTCTTTATTATTTGAACTGATATTTCCGCATAAATACATATCATTGTACTAAGTACAATCGGGTCATTTATTCTGTTCCCTCAGATTCTTCAAGAACCCTTCCACAGCCGTGAACTCGTTCATAGAAAATATATGTGGCGGTAAGAAATCCTGATCGTGCAAAAGCTTATTCACGATTTCTGTGGACAGATTCAAGCCGAAAGTGGCTATCTCGTTGTCTTTCGCCTTGTTATCCTTAACAAACGAAACAGCCGGATCGTCCTGAGGCACTTTGCACAACTTTTTCAACAGGCAAAAGTCCACAACTGACTGAATCACGTACACTCCAGGTATCACAGGGAGATTGATCTTGTTTTTCCTTATGTTATTTAGGAACTGTCTGTATATGTCGTAGGAGAATCCGGCCTGGGTCACTATGTACTTGGCGCCTGCGTCACACTGTTGAAAAAATCATACTTGAGATATTTCTGAAGCAAAAGTTGAATTTTGGAATTAACAATGGGGTTGGAGCATAGAGCTTACAGATCACTAAGTTCTGTGACATTGAGATGTTCGAAATGTCACCTTGACAGTTAACGCTTCGAAGACCACAGAAATGAGTTAACTGTTCGATGCATAGAGAAACAGAAAATGTTATTTCTGTGGTTGAATTTTTTCGCGAAAGCAAGATTGTTCTCACTTTTTGTTTCAAGAATTTCATGTCATCCTCCAAAGTTTTCGAGTCAGGGTGTTTGTAAGGAAATCCAGCGACACACATTTCGAAATAATCTCCGTAATTCGCTTTTATATATTTCAGCATATCTTGCGTATATGGAAAATCGTAGTTTGATTCAGGTAGTTTGCACTCTTGAGAACCTGAAAATAAAAGTATTACATATTACAGTTTTCCTTATAATTCGGTGAGAATTTTAGAAAACCATCAAATGAAGGTTTTGCTGACAATATTCTTGTTGCAGCATAAAGTTTTGATGAAGATTTCAATTTAATTCGTTTCAATATTGTATTCTCTAGTCGTCCTATCGAGAACCATCGAAAAAAGTACCCACCGCCACGTAGACACAGCAAATTCTTCACACCAATGTACTTGGCGTAGTCCAAAACTTTCGAGAGGGACTTTTTAGTGTTGTTCCTTGCTGTTATGTGCAACAGAATCGTTTTTCCTCTGGCTATCAGATCTTTAGCCAGAGCCATCGTTGGAATATCCTCCGCTTTACAATCGTAATTTCCCAACCATATAATCGAGCAGAATTTGATTTTCATCCTTTCCAATACGTCAGGAGGCACTGGTTTGTTTGAGGACAATTCCAGGGAACAGTATCGCAGCTTATTCTTGTTGAACAGTTCTGTCAGAGTTTGATTTGTAGGCATGTCTCCGCGAAATTTTGGACTCTGGATTTCCATATTGTCAGTTTTGACAGTACCGTTTGTCGCGTTGCCAAAGTTTTCAGATTTATGACAAACAATCAGTTTAACCATAAAAAAAAGAGTTGGGATTCAAGAACCCAGTTTATTCCAATCGTATACTATAGAAAGAGGAGCCCCTTTCGCCACAATCATGATCCGCCCTTGACTTTCAGTTTCAAATCAAAATAGAGAGCGCATTCGGCCCGCCATCTACTGGAAAGTAACGAAACTTGAAATTCAATCGGAGAGTTTCCTACGTTACGATTGAATTAATTCAGTTGAATGATTCTTAGATGTCACCACTGGAGCGCCAAATGAATACTCAATGCTTATCATATAATTTCAACTTTTAACGATTATGATGTATAATGAAGGCTCTTCATTCCATTTATGGTGACCCTGCTGAACTATCTAGTATGAATAATATAATGGAGAGACTGTGTCACAGTGCGCTTTCTATTGTCAAAGTTTGGAAGCTTGTTTTGCTTCTGGAAAAGGTTGTACATCATGTTAAATTCCTTTTTTTTTAAGACTTAGTTCCTGGCTAATCAATAGATGTCGCCACTTGTTCCGATTTCGAAATCGGCATACTTGGGAAATATCGAAGTAAAACCTAGGAGCATAGAATAACTGGAGAGAAGGCTCCCCTACGAAAATGAACTGCCAAAAACGTCCGAACTTGTCAGTTCGCCGCAAGGTCACGAGATGGCGACAACGTCGTTGGTTCCTACAACATGGCTATCCTTAATAAAATTATCTTTAATGGTTATTCGTTGTTATTACTTATTGGGTCCCATTTATTACTATATCATAATTTATATTCTTTTGAAAGAAAGCAATACATACTTTTTTTCGTAAATCCGACAATATAATGCATATAGCACGTGTAAAGAAATGGCTACAAGGATCAGATTGAATATAGAAAGAAAAATCTGTTTCCCGCTCCGAATCTAAGTGTTAGCAGAGGGAATGTAAACGGGGTACCATACAATTCTGCGTATAATACACGAGAACAGATAAAACCTCAGTCTTCCCGTATAATAATAATAATACTTACCTGAATGTTCGCTTTTTCCGATAAGGATATTGTTTTGACAAATTTATTACCGATCACAGACTTCCCATAAAATTGCGCATGAAAAGTTGATTAGAATAAAGCGATGATATGTCATCAATATTGTCTATGTTATGATTTATGGCCATTTTCAATTAAAAAGAAGCATAAATGTATCAATAACAATGACAGCCACATTATATTCTTTGCAATTGTAGCGCCATAGAACAAAATATCTGACATGTTACTGAATAAAGGATCTCAGCGTTATCTATCGGGCGTCACACGAAACTCTAACCTCCGCCGTTATTGGCAGTTCAAAATGATCTGTCGAGCGTATGAAGCCTTCCCTCCAGTTATTCTATGCTCCTAGGTAAAACATCTTGAAGTAGAGGTACTATTTATTTGCTTTCAAAAAGTACTTTGTACTGTAATATCATGAAATGGAAAAAAAGAAATACTGTTTCAGTTCTATACATTTTATTCATTATTTTTTTAATCATTCAAAAATGGAATGTCACACCAACAAGTCACGCATACATACAGACAAAAATATAATTAAAAAAATTACATCATCTTTAATACTAACAACTGAGTATCATAAAATATTGAAACTTAAAACTTATTTGTCTAGGTTTACTTAATAGCTCTAAATGTAGACAATTTTATTATACTTTTTTGTGAAGGTTCTCAATTATTATTGATTGGATAATTCTCTTGTGCATCTATTATTTCCCAATAAAAAAGGGGCACAAAAAATATTACTGTTTTTTAGTCGTTTTTTCAGCTTGAAATAATAAAATAAAACCACACCTATCTTCTAATGGCTTTCCATAATCCAATACGTACAGATCAATATCCAAACCTTCAAATTTAAACTCCGAATCAACCATCAACAAAACAAGTCCATGCCGATTCAGAATCTAAACCTCCAATAACACATTTAAACCTTCACAAGGTCCCCGAATCATTATTCCAACGCATTCAACATCAGCAATTGCTTCAATACTTTAGTTTGCGAAGTTTCTCTGATTTCTCCGGCAAGAAACATTTCATCTACCACCGTATAAACTTTGTAGAAATTGAACACTAAGTCCAGCTCACAGACGTTGTGAAAATACTCGTTTAGAACCTCAACGAAGTTGTGTATGGCTTCCAGATAGCAGAGATTATTGTCGTTAACATCTACGCAGATACAGAAGTAGAGTCCTGCGTATCTTCTGTACACTATCTTGAAGTTACGGAACTGTGAACATATTCATGCAAACTGATTGAAGATTTCAAGACAGACAATATTAAACTTTGTAACTGATCAATTAGGTGTTTACCTCTACAAAGTTGGTGTGCTTTGCATCCCTTACAGTAACAACAGCATGCACCTCTTCGATCAGTTTCTGTTTTTCGTCATCGTCGAAATTCATGTACCATTTGGCCAATCGCGTTTTTCCGGCCCTGTTTTGAATCAGAATAAAACGAATCTGCAAAGGAGGCGTATACGTTATCTTTTCTGTTTTATTCACGGTTTTTTTGAGTGTTTAGAGGGATTTTCGAGAGATTTTTTACTGAATATAACCTACCATATTGTTTTAAAATTGGTATACTTCGATATAACCGGTGGTTTGCTGATAGATTCCAAATAAATTCACAAATATTGACGAATACACAAAAGTTTGAGGAAATTTTGGGTTTGACACTGACAACAATGACGTTTTTGACGTTGCAATTGATTCTGATTGGTTATTGCAGTAGTTCTAAAGCACTGCTGTCATTAGTTCATTTCGGTCATTATCAAGGGCGTACCATGAGCGTATCAATTTTTATTTTTGGAAGGAGAAGTAGTTTTCATTTTGAAGGATTATGGAGTAAAGCGAAACGGTATAACAATATTTTTGGCTGATTATTTTTTATGAAATGCTGAAGTCAGGAAGTCAGGAGTTTTGTAGCGATCGTTTGTCCACCTTATGAGTAGATTCGCTTTTTTCAGTTCCAGAAAAAGAAAATTGGCAGGGGCCAATAAGAAATATTGAAACTTTTTCGCAGAAATTAAGTGATTCTGGTCGTTATCTGATTCAATGATCTGAACAACATTTTTCATGTGGTTTTATTCGGAATACGTCATTCTCTATTGAAAATTTCATCTCGATCGAATTCGTAGTTTTCAAATGATTAGGAAAAAAATTTCGGTATAGATATTTTACGAGAAAAATTCAATAGAGGAAGAAGTTTCTAACCAAATCAGGCTATCTTAATCCAATTCTATCCAAGTTGCGTAAGTTTCTTTGAATTTAATTTTTTCGCAATTTTTACCCGCGATATCAACCTTACGTTTGACTTTTGACCCATTATTTATACGACAATCTAACCTTTAATTTGAACAAAGAATCACCCCTTGAAAACTTTCGCATCAATTCAGAAACATCCTGTATACTGTATATATATATATATATATATATATATATATATATATATATTCTTATGAAATGGAGCTGTACAGATTTGATTCCAAATATGGCATGTGTCTCGAAAAGGCAACAAGGAACAGATCATTCAAACAAACATATTGATCCATTCCCCGCTCCTAATCGCAGTATTAGCAGAGGAATGTCAAACGGGGCACCATACAGTTCTGCGTATGATGCAAGAGCACAGATAAAAACCTCAGCAAAAACTCTGTCTCCCCGTATAAGTGTAGGGATATTGGATTTGTTTACAAATATTCATATTGGAGGGCATCTTCTTCGAATGTAAATCCTTCTTCATTTCTTCAAAGGGGTTGACAAAGCATTTTTAAATAATCTGAAACAAAAACCAAAGGGAGAAAAAAGGAAAAGCAAAATCCACTAATATATTCAAATTGTTTTGAAGGTACCAACCCATCTCAAAAATGAATCAGATACTGAATGAATAGAGTTGAAACCATCTGAAAATTTATATATTGGACAATTATTGACCAAATGGTCAATAGTTTGCTCTTCATGCCCACACTCACATCTCGGGCTATCAATGGCATTCCATTTGAAGAGCATACTATTACAACGTCCATGACCTGTTTAAGAAGAACATGCGTTTACAAAAATAAAGACGATATTTCATACAATCGCGCTTGAAAGAGATGCTGTGAAAAAATTAGTCCAAATCTACAATAAAAATCAAAAGTTTCCGAATTTGGGAAAATACCATTAAGTATTGGCATCATTTCATTTAATAAAATACCTACGATTCAAAATAAGATTCATGATTCATGCAGTAATTTCTAGAAGCTATTAATTTCTATGCTCCTAGGTAATTTCGTCCTGTTGAATTCCCACCACAGAACTTACATTATCACTATAAGTTCTATGATCTTGATAAAAATGTCAAAATTGTGTCAACGCTCACCAAACTACGTAAAAAACCGAGAATGAAGACATTTCACAGAGAAGAACCGAAGAGACTTTCGAAGACATGTTACTGATATTCTATCATTCGTATCAAAGGAGCCGCCGTCATATGTGGGCATTTTTTAATTTCGTCACTGCCGTCGAAGACAGGAAGCTACAGGGAGGTGCACCAGCATGGCATCTCCTTTGCCTTCAAACGAATGACATATGGCTTAGTGGCACGCCCACATCTTTCCTCTTATCCCTAATCCCTATGCCAAATTGTAACCAGTTTCTATACTGAATGAATGCGGTGACATCATTTTATTGGGTGCTATATGGTTTATTTCAATTTTTTTATTGGCAAATCATTATCTTATTGTACCCATTGCCATAGCAGTGTCTTTATATAAGCCATTAATTTAGTCAGCAAGTCACCATCAAAGAATATAGATTCATGTAAAAACCCTAGATTCTATGAATCTGTATATTGGGCACAGAGTGCGAGCACAGAACAACAATATCTGAGTGAAACCAAAGCGATATTTGGTGAAACGTCATTCGTTATAGTCTTTGAAATACCTACCTAGGTAACCTAGATGCATAGAAACCCAAGATTCTATGCATCTATATCAAAGACTATAACCACAGAAAACCTGATGTGCTATATCGAATGACGTTTCACATATATTGTTCTTCTGTGCCCAATATTCTTGATTGTAAAGGGTTGTTCGAACCACAGAATAATAATGCTACGCATAGCCTCCTACAAAGACGGCTCTAGGTATGCCAAATCCTGTGACGCAGTAATCTTGAAAAATTAAAAACTAACGAGCATCGATTTTTTTGTCGCGCCCCGTAAATTTCGCGGTCCGTCGGGCAAGACGGCGACGTCGACGACGCCTGATGGCCAGCGTCGTTGGGCAGAAGAGACGAGAGGAAGATTCCGGGCCCCGCCTCCAGCATATCGGCAAAGAGCGTGACCGCATCACGGTTGGCCGCAAATGAACGCATCGGTGCAAACGCACGTGCTAACGTGGCAGACGAACATACAGACAGACAGATATTACCGCACGACGGAACTTCAAAGGACCCCTCGTCTTTATGACCCGCCGTCAGAGAGGCTCGGCTATCTTAAAATTCGAAATTTGCATAATTATTTTTAGGTTTGGAGCAGATAAAACCTACATACCTACCTACAATCTAATGTCGGCGTCAATCTTGAATTTGAATGCTGCAGTAGGTACCTACGTTATTTTTTTTTCAGGTATAATCGAAAAGGGCTGGTTACTATTAATATGACATCAATATTAAAAGAATTCGTTTTCGTGATACAGAGATTCAGTGGCAACACTGGAGAAAAGGGCTAAATTCACTGGAATCTATGTAAAATCTATGGTCAGTCACAGAACTACATGGTTTCAGAGGACCATAGATCAAGATACTTGTTCAAAGATGAGACAGGACGCAAAGGGGCATAACATAGATGCATCTGTGGCATAACCTTAAAAGTGATAGATAAGATATTAGATTTGGTATTATTAGATTCTGCTCCTGAAAATGTACCTAATAAAGGATCATTCTGTAATTTCTGTATACTGTATAGGATCTACATATTACATTACACAAGTGCAGTGTTCGTTTTTCGTGAAGTTATTTCATTATGTGAAAAAGACGGAACAGAAACAGGTTGGTTGGGGCAATTTACTCAAACATCGGTTATTTCCGAAGGTATTTAAATGGGTGAACCCGGCGTAAAGCTTCGGTTACTCCCTCGAGTGAGTGATGAGCAGAATGCATACAAACATGGTGTCTAGAAATGAAATAAATGGGAGAAAAGCAAAGGATGAATGTCTGTCGGCATCAAAGAACCTCCGTAGTTACACTCATGCTCCATTTCATTCACTAATGACCTAGACTTGATGTCGCGCTGCACTCTGTGCTTTGCCTGCGGTCCACACCAACCCAACAATGTGCCTAATTTCTTTCACATCAGGAAAACAGTTCGTTAAAATCCGATACCTACATGTGTTTTTGTCAGTTTCTGTTACTTTGATTCCCTATACCGAAATAATAGGTAATAATTAAAAAGGTTTCAAATTGTATATCAAGCTGTCAAGTTGAAAATTAGGTTACGCAATTATGTTCTATGGTTCAATCGCATTCATAGATAATATAGAATAGATAGATAGGTAAACTATGGCTTCATAGATAGAAGACTATGTTCTAGGGGAGCCACGGCTGTCAGATGTGCGGGGGATTCATAGAATCCGCGTTCCGGACCATCGAAAATCCTTCCGCGGCCTCGTCCGGATAAATTTAGAAATAACGAGGATTTGTATTAAGTATCGAATAAAATCGAGATCGAGTGAGTGTAAATCGTTAAAGTAGAGCATGGATGAAAATTTGAATTGCTCCAACGCCGCCTCCGTTCTCTGCTACACTCATTTGGTCTTGCAATGTACCGAGACTATTCGCTACCACGCTATTTACGATTACTGAACGTTTTTATTCCTTTCTTCGATATGGGGACGAAAATCGTGTACGAGGGATCTATTTTCGTGTCGATTTAAAATAAATTATTACGCGTTTTGATATGCTTCGAGGTGCCCCAGGAATTTCGGGGTTGGTATATGGACGTTTTTCGGGCGCACTGATGGCAGCTGTTTTTCCGGACTATTTCGGGACCATATAGTATAATTCTCCAGAAGATTAAGACTGATTTCGTGTCATGGCGCTAATCGCTTCATCAATTCCATAATTTTCTGTTTTCTCCTTAGGGTTCCGTATATGCGGTATGATTGTATGAAATAAGGAATAAAACTTTACTGACGTGAAGTCAAGAACTTTTGAGTGCTCATTCGTCCACCTTATAGGTACAGCTTCACATTTGCCAGAAGAAAGCAACTGAAAAAAAATTACATCTGTCAAAATAGTTGACAGCTGTCAAAAAATTTGACGGATGTCGAAAAATTTGACAAATGTCAAAAAATAGACAACAGTGTAATATATCCGAATTTCCTACCCTGCGATAAAATAAAATGCACCGTTGCCAGACTCCATGGCTTCCAACTTTGCAACGTCTATTGTCGAAACGTGGAACTACGTTGAATGAACTTATTTGATATTATTTTATAATTCTATGAATGATGAATATTAGTACGACTTCAAGCAATACTTTAGGCAATTCGCATCTTTATAAATAGGAGATTTTAATCATATCGAAGATCCACCAAGAAGTAAACTTGTTCTTCTGTGACCATCGAAGAAATACGATTCTGTGGAAGTAAAACTAACCTCCGAAACAACAACGAATGGAAGCTTCTCTTTTACTTCACTTTTTCACTTTCGGCTGCGGTCTGTTATCACTTTTATATTCTGGTTCATAATAGTGTTCCTTTGAAATGGAGTTCCTCTTCTAGGAATCCGCCATTTTAGTATATTTTAAAGACGCTTGCTTGTTATCTGGTATGTACTCTGTTTCATTTCACAGGATCTAATCTCATGTAAGCTTATTGTATCTTATTATTGCATTTCTATTGAATATTGTGGAACTCTGTTCTGCTACCAACCCATTTGGAATATGTATTCTTATACAGCGGCGTAGCTACGTGGGTGCAAGGGTGTGCAGTGCACCAGGGCCCCCGACCTCAGGGGGCCCCCAAGCGCTGACCATCAAATCGCGTTTGAACTTAAAGAAAAATTCAAACTTTGATTTTTCTCTGTGATCTATTATGTGAATAACATTGTTTTTATTATATTCAGTGGTTGAAAAATGTTTTTTCCGAAATATCATCAAATCTAGGGATTTATTGCCAAAATTCACTGGTGAATCGGACACCTATCTAAAAAAACTAAGTCCGACTAGATGGTACAGTAGGGTTAACATAATTTCGGCAATCAAATTTCATTTTTTTTTTTCATATCATTCGTGCATTAGCTGAAGTAGAAGAATAAATTCCTGCAAATAAGAGCGAAAACAAGGAGAAAAAAAATTTTGAATTTTGAATTTATTTTCCTCGGCGATTTAATGCACCGCATTCTCAATGATATCAATTATGCATCTGAAGTATTACAAAAATGCGATGTCAGTTTGGACGACGTATGCAGAGCTTTAGAAGAGACGAATACAAAGAAAAACGTTCATAGGAGTGACTTCGAGTCCTTCAAGTGCAAGACTAGAGAAAATGTCATAGCATATGGTAAAGATCCCCATTTCGAAGAAAAGAGACAAAAAAAAGATAGAAAATATTTCGATGAATTAGCTTCCGATCACCGATTTCGAAGCAGGGGAGAATTTTCCGAAATAAATATTTTCAATAGAGTGCTCGATACAATAATTTCTCAATTTTAGAAGTCGCCTTCTTATGTTTCGGTTGCAGTTTTCAACAAACTGCCGAATCATTGGAAACTATTAAAGGCGGGTTTATACAGCATATAAGATAAGAATATGAATAAGAGCGTTTAAACAGATGACTAGAATAAATAATAAAATAAAGGTGAATACAGACTATTTTGACGTGACGTGATTCCAGGAATCACGTCACGTCAGAATAGTCTGTATTCACCTTTATTATATTAATTATTCTAGTCATCTGTTCAAACGCTCTTATTCATATTCTTATCTTATATGCTGTATAAACCCGCCTTAAGTTTCATTAAATTTAAAAGAGAATTGAAGGCGCTCCTTGCAACAAAAGCGTATTATTCGCTCTGAGAGTTTTTCTGCGACACAAACCTATCTGTGATATGAGTAGATTTTGCTCTAGACTGCGACATTCATGGCTTATACCTATCAATTGAAAATGAAGGTGCATCAAGTCTAGATTTGAGTGAAGTCATTGAATCTTTCGCAAAGAGTAGGTCTAGAAAGAGGTTGTAAACATATTTTTTTCCCAGAAAATAAATGACTTGACCTCTAGGTTCGAATCCCCAATAATAAATTTGAATTCATTCCTCGAATAATTTATTCTTATTGTGATTTCACCAAATAATCTAACGTATCAATAAAAAAAATAAGGCTAGAAGGTCATAGTGACAATGACAATTTTTTTGTGAATATTTGTACATATAGTAAATATCTATAAAAATGTTTTTAAAGCCGTTTTTTTCATCCACATTAATATAACAATAATATAATGAATTTAATATACCTACTCAAATAGATAAATAAAAACATAATTCATTCAAGTATATTCCTCAACTGTACCTTCAGTGAGTAACTTTGCTTCTTCGAAGTATTTATATTTTGACTCGAAAACAATTCATTAAGGGGCCCCTCTTCGATTTTTGCACCAGGGCCCCGGACTATCTAGCTACGCCACTGTTCTTATACTGTTCGTAAGGCCTACTGCACATTTAACTATTCACTCGACATTATGGTATACGCATTGGAGTTGTTGCTTTTAGTATAATATTTCACGTACAGGGGAAACATGGTTTGGAGGTCTAAGGTAAACTGTTTATATCGCCTGTGCCTAAGGAAAACATCCTCCCTAGCATCGTGGAGGAGACTTGCCTCTGAGAGTTCTTTAGACGAACGT
The DNA here is from genome assembly GCA_951802165.1 of Adalia decempunctata. Lineage (NCBI taxonomy): Eukaryota > Metazoa > Arthropoda > Insecta > Coleoptera > Coccinellidae > Adalia > Adalia decempunctata. Next base: position 2,847,678 of record OX637705.1, read on the forward strand.
CCTCAGTAAAACAAGCCTTGGTCATTGGCCTTGGTGAGCCGGGCAAGTATCCTAGGCCGGATTGCTTCGTCCCGGGTCCACCGTTCATCAGTCAACAGGAAATCTAAAGAGTTTATTGTCCACTTCCAAACCAACGCGAATAAAATCACACACACACACACTTGGAAGGAAGGATTCTTACACATGGAACTTTAAAAGCTCTGCGCAACAATAAAGTGACACACTCTATATGCCTATAACCTTTGGATGTATTGGATTCTGCTTTTTATCACAATTGTGCCAGTAATAACCATACCGGAGTATAGGAAGCTCCATATTGTACATATCACCAGTGCTCGTCTTGTTAATAATTGTCCTATGGATTATAAACATATCATCTGTAATGCTAGAAGGTTTTTTGCTTTGAGTTTCAATTGATTCTCGTTCGTTTTTCCTTCATAGGCTATGGTTCTTCGAACTATGGCGCTGGACGAATAAAGGCCCTGTTCCATCTTTATGTCCAATCTAGTGTATTATTTATCTATTTTACCTCATTATTTCCCATCCTATATTTCACTAATCTGAGTTATTACGAATCTGAATTACTACGACATAACATAGAGTTCTACCAATCTAGACGATCACATCACAAGCCAAAAATATAAGTACGAGTATAAAACCAGCATACATTAATTCTCACGAATGCCAAACCAATCAAATTCACACGCTTCCGAGTGCTTCCGAGTGCACCCGAGTGAAAGATCGTGAGAAGAGTAGCCAAGCCGTTATTCAGATCGCGCGTTTTGTGGTTTTGTCTTTTGTCGTTCTTCAAGAATCAATCTGATAGTGAAAACGTTTGGAACTTGGAACAGTTTGATTTTTATTGAATATAATATCTAGCAAAATCTATTACAATTTCTCATTATGGACGCCAAAGTAAGTAGGTATTTGCATGGTGGTTGTCTTGCTGAAGTTTCATATAAATGCTCGACTTCATTGCAGAGTGCATGGGCGTACCCAGGGAGGGGGCAGGGGGGCAGCTGCCCCCCCCCTAGAAGATAAAATAAGTGTTAATTTTCCTGGTTTCCTGACAATAAACCTGACCGACCATCTTCTCAGGTATGAGCTGCCCCCCCTAGCTGAAATCCTGGGTACGCTCTTGGCAGAGTGAATCCACTTGCGGCATATTATGTGGAAAAGAGTTTACCAGCGTATCAGTTAAGAACTCCGGACACATAATGATGATTCCGCTAAAGTGGCAACATATTTTGTGTTCTCTTTGTTCTACTCATGAAAACCAGGAAACATATATGATCATTTGAGAATAATTCATGATGTACTGATCAAACAGAGTGTTTTGATTTTCGGGAACCGAGAAGAATTTGAAACCTGGCGAGGAAAGGAGAAAAGTGTTGATTACGTTTTGGCGAGGACTAAAAGTATGAATAAGGGTTTGAGGGGGAAACAGTAGTTAACTACTATTGTAACAGGAGTAATTACAGAGGTAGGTTCTGAATATTTTCCATGTGAATAGAAACAGGGAAATCAACATCGTCCATTTTATTGTTCTGCAGTCTATTTTTCTACTTACCACTGTATGGAGTTTCGTTTTGTATATAAATGATATTATTACAGATGTATTGTTTTCTTCTTTCTTACAAATAATAAAATATACCTTTTCAGTTTTTATTCATTATTTCCATTTGAAACAATATCAAACATTGTTTCTGTATGATTGATATTTCTTACATTTCCTCCATCCAAGAAAAATATGATACAACATACAGTTATAGGTATTGCCATATTACAAAATATGCTAAATTACCTACCTACTTAAATTCCCACTTTTGAGGTTTTTGTAAGCGCATAATATATTTGTGCTTTTTCTAAATGGGACACCCTGTATATTTCTACATATTTCGATAAAGATAACTCTTTCAAAACTATAGCATATTTTGATGTTTTTCTGAAATCACATTCCAGAATGAACCTCAGGTAGACTTTGGTGAGTGGGACTGACATGTTTCACAGCAGAAAGGTAAACACAAGAATACGAAAATTATAAGAAGTGGGACATTTGATAGTCCAACATTCCAAAGCTTATTCAAGAGATAAATTGAAGTATCTCAGATATGACTTCTGAAAAATATCAAGTATGCTATATATATATTTTAATTTCAAGTTCTAGTTTCTATGAAGAAATATATAAACATATGGGTGTCTCATTTGAAAAATTTTCATTTCTAGGTATATCTCAAAATATCAGTTTGCAGTGAAAACAATTAGGTAACATACTGATAAACAAATTGCTTCAGTAATGTTTTTAATGAAATAGAACATTTCTAACAGAAAGCCCCTATTAGACTCCCACATTTTTGGTATCAAATTTCGTACGATCTCTCAAAGGTGAGAGAGAATTCCGAAGAATTCTCAAGGAGTCTCTTTGTCATCTTTGACAGTTCGTACGAAATTTGGCACCAAAATTATGATAGTCTAATACGGCCTGAAGGGAAGTTAGAATAATTAATATCTCACACATAAATACTTCGTAGAACTCCCGTGCGATAACTTATGTGCCGACACTTAGCGCAAGTTCGAAGCAAATTAATTTCAAATTCGCGCCGAATTGACCACGCCCACATCGTGGTTGATTGGCTAGGCATTCGTGAGAATTAATGTATGCTTATAAAACCCCCTTTAACAAAATTCTACCTTCAGCTCTTCAGAGCAGGGTTGCCCCTTTTCTCTTTTTCATAATGTTCCTAGGATTTACAAACTTGGAATGTTACAACAGTTGTCACAATATTGACAGCAGTTCCCAGTTCTATACGGATTTTCTTCAAATAATTCGTTATATAGGGGTTCTATATAAGGATTACCCAAACAAGAATAAATTCGCTATCACAAAAACGCTTATATCTTTTGAACCACTGGACCGATTTCGAAAATCAAACTCATTTTCGAATCATCTTCTAATTCTAATGAAAACTGTTTTTACAATAAAAAACCAAAACTATTTTTTACAAAGTTCATGGATTTTTTCTGGAATTCTTCCCATCATGCTTCTTATAGTGTTCTCAGTCACTTTCTGGGATGCTGTCTTCCACTTTTGCTTGAATTCCGCTAATGTTTTCGTTGATTTCTTAGTCGTCTCCAATTCTCTTTTTACCATGGCCCAATATCTTTCGATTGGCCTGAGTTCTGGGCAATTTGGTGGATTAGCCTCTTTGGGGACAAAAACCACCTCATTAGCTTCGTACCATTCCTTGGTGGCCTTGCTGTAGTGGCATGGAGCTAAATCTGGCCAAAAGATTGTTGACACATCGTGCTCACGTAAAAATGGTAAAAGTCGCTTCTTCAAGCATTCCTCGATGTATATCTTCGAGTCAACAGAGCCTTGGCCAACGAAAAATTTGCTCCTTTTTCCCACAAGTGCAAATTGCTTGTCAAACCAGGAACTTTTTAGGAAACTTTGCTTGTTTCTTCACGCGGAATTGTTCGTCAACATTTCCACGAGAATCTGCAATATAAAATTCCTGACCAGCCAAGACATAGGTTTCGTCGTCCATCACGCAACAGGAAAATTTTTTCAGAAAATCTTTTTTTAATTTCTTCACTCTTGATTTCGCTTCTTGATTCTTCACAGCGTTCCTGTCTGGCACTTTCTGCACTTTGTATGTTCTAAGCCCACAACTCGACTTGATTTTCTGAACGGTTGACTGCGAACAACCCACTATTTGGGCCACTTTCCGTCCTGAAAGGTTAGAATTCTTCTGAAAAAGGCTGATGGCTTCTTTACTTTTTTTGGTCTATGAAACCCCTTTTTCCTTCCGGTTCCTTTCTTGCGGTTAATTGTGAGATCTTCTTTGAAGCGCTTAACAACTCTTGATACCGTTTCCGGACGAACGCGAGCCTCTTTTGCGATTCTTTTGAAGCTCCATTTTTGATTATTTTGAAAAAGATTCACTATAAATTCTCGTGTTTTCACTTCGCTTAACATTTTGCGACAGAGAATTGGAATATCTATGAAGTAAATGTTCCACATGTTTCTGACGTTCATAACAAAGCTAACTATGATCAAATTTTGATTTTTTTCTCAATTGGTTCAAGAGATATTGGCGTTTTTGTGATAGCGAATTTATTCTCGTTCAGCCCTTATATGAGTAGGTATCTAAGTATGAACAAAGTTGAATAAAGTGATTGTATACCTACCTATCTACATTTAGAAGCAAAAATACATTATTGGGATCGAATTAATGATTTTGCAATCATGAAAAAAACAAAATATCTAACGTCCATATTTACGGAACCCCTAGTCGAATTTCGCCCATTAACCAGGACTTAACAGTTAGTAACTTGTGTCAAAATGCATAAATTTGATTTTTCGCAATATTCAAATCTCTGAAATATGGATACCTACTTACATCTTACAACCATCGATGAAACATCTTAAAATTGTGAGGTAGGTATCAATGAATGAAAAAATTAATGAGGAGTCTTTCACAAAGGCCCTGGGGGCGTTTAAAGGCATCCGCACATGTATGCGGAAAATCAAAATATGATTTATAGCTTCTTCGGCTTCCATTGATGTTTCTTTCATTTCTTTACGAGATGTAACTGATATTTCAGCTCTTTTAACAACTTCTTCTTCTGTCTGTATGCATCTACCTACCTTTGTCTCCTTTGTTCTTTGTTCCGTCATGAAATATGAGAACAGAATATGCCAAAATATTAAATATTTGCTATTTCGACATATCCAGAACGGCAAATTCGAATGATAATTGTAATTTATAATTGGGGCTTTATTATCATCTATGATTTTTAGGGACCCAGGTCTTCAAATTCGAAGAAAAAATATCGTTTTAATTTTATATACGGAGGGTCTTTATACAATGTCTATACAGGGTGTCTCAAGTTCGAGTGCCTATTAGACGTTTCTGGAGAACTAGACATAGGTATTTGAAATCTGAAATTTGGGATTATGATATTGTTCGAAATTCTCTACAGACCTAAAATATTTTCAAAGCCAGAGCACTTCCGGTTATACAGGGAGTGAAAATAAATTTGCTCAAAAAATTTTTTTTTCAATGTTTTCGTTTCTGATATGATTGATTATTCAGTGCTGAATACATTTCTGTTGAAACCAGTGTATTCATTTGAATAGTTTTCAAAATATCGAAAAAAAAAACCTGAAAAAAAGTAAAATATTCAGTCAGTATTATGTTCATTTTTCTTATTCCGAACATCCTGAGTGTAAACCGTTTTCACAACGTCAAAGTATAGAAGAATGTGGAAAAGTCATACATCTTTGGATTTCATAAATATCATATCATCACAGGGTGTTTCAAATTTCGTGTCAAAAACTGTGATCCAAAATTGGCCATAACTTCTGTTTTTCAAATTAGAACCCTATTTTTTTATTATTGCGTTGGATTCTACGGATTAAAATAATGATAGCACTCCCAGATGCTCTTGGTCCTAAATTCAGTTATTCCCGAGTTATTTGAGCTTTTCTGGATTCATGTCGTACGTAGAGTAAAATTCATCGAATCTAAACAGATTCGATGAATATTCTCATGAAACCATAGTAACAAGTAATAGTCGGAGCTGTCACTGGTGAATTATTAATGGGATCATTTATCTTCTATGGTCACAGAATATTCTCATGCAACATATTCGATGAATATTTTTATGAAACCATTGAATAAAATCGAAAAGTAAAGATAAAACCTACAATTAGACATGTCACTTGGGAATTATTAATGGGAAAACTTATCTTCTACACTGAGAAAAATATTTATTTGATTTAATACTGCCTGCTTTGCCCATAACCAATGATTTCTTTAAAAATGGTTTTAATAAAGCTAGGTTTGGCCTGAATAAGGGATTTTGTTGACTTTTTCACTTCATATGAAATATATCTTTTTTAAACCAAAACATACGACTTATTGAACTTGAATGTATCCTTATTAGGGTCAAATAAATGTTCCTTTAGTCGCAAGAATGATTCTTCAGTACAAAAACATAGTGAAGACTCTGTAGAAAAAGCATATTTGTATTTCAATATATATTTTCTGTTGATTCCAATAGGCATATGATTTGTTGTAAATTATGATTATTTAATTGTTCGTGTTCATTGTATTATTCATCAATAAACATTTTTTTGATTCAAACAAAACATTTGATTCCTTTCAAATCGATATATTAGTTCATTATTAGCATTTTTAACCTACTCCCTTTTCACCTGTGAAAATGAAAATTCTAGGTAGCGAGTCAAATTGAAGGAAATTCAGAGGAATGAAATCGAATACTTATTGAGCCAAATATTTATTTTTCAACTCATAAGATTTCAACATAAAATGATATATGTTTAAATATAATACATAATATATTGTTAAAAAAATAGGGTAACAATGATTTATAAAAATAAACATCAAACACAACATTTCACATAATACATGCAGGGTGAAGTTGTTTATAAAAAAAAATTAATTCTTCTGAAATTGCAAGACTAGATTTAAATCAGTTCCCAAAAAAGTTTAAGAAACGGTTCGGTTTATGACCCTGAGCCTGACTTCACAAACTCTGTTTGAATTTATGAATAATGCATAAATTCCGGTCATTCATTTTATGAAGAGCTACAGGAAATATGCAACTTAGTGACTTTAAATTGATCAATTTTTTGTGAGCATTTTCACCATTTTCCACAATAAAACCATGATAATGAGTCGAATATCCGATGCTTTTGAGAGATTCACAGTAAAAATAAATTTTATTGTCAGACTCGTAGATTATGCATAAAATTTTAGCATATCGAGGTTCAAATTCGTTATGATGAACTTGGATGCCTAAATTAGGTTTGAAAGTGATTTTATTAATAGTTAAAGAGTTCACTATTAATGTGTTTCTTTGAAAACCAACCTGATCTAATTTTTCTTTCAATGAATCGTCAGCGGAAAGAAATGAAATTGCTGAGCGTCCTAATTCGATGGATTCTACAAAACCTTCTTGGGATAGCAATCTATATGAAAGTTGGAACTGATGACGCATCGATAAAGTAAATATAATATTTCTTCTAGATGAAATAATGTGAGCATTAGTTTTAGCAATTTTGTGAAAAGCTTCAAACCTTACAGATGACAGAAAACATAAAGGACCAACCTTTTTTATAATATTTGGATAGTGTACAAGCAAATGATGCTTTGGTTTCAAAGTATCTTGGAAAAGTGAAACATACAACTGATTATGGTTCTTGATTAAGTGACCTAAATAGTCTAGCTCTTCACAGGAAGTAGTCGCTTTACTAACAATGTAAACAATTTCTACCAGAAGTAATAGAAAACTGGTAACCTCATCATTTTCCTCTATCAGATCCCCAATGATAAACAGAATGTATCCCACAAAAGCTGCCATTTCTGATGCAGATATAATAATATTTCGGTTATCTAACTGTCGCTTTGTAATCTGTGGAATACGATTTCCTATGTCACATAAATCATTATAATCAAAATATTTTATACGATCATTCAATATTTCTAATGAGAATGTTTTTTTTGTAACCACATAATAATACAGAATATGACCCATATCATAACGACAGATACCCTCGTATATGTCATGCATTATATCGCAACAGCTATTTGTGATATTATGATAAGTTGAAAGTTCATTCCAAAAACATTGCTCTGTTATACCGAAAGATCTCTGTTCTAAGTCTGTTTCATAATTCTCTTCTGTTCTCATTAAATCTGGATCTTCCTTAACCATATAGTGCTGAATTTTTTTTTGGCAACGACATATTCGACAAGTGAACTCGGCTGAAAAACTTTCTGTAAAACCGGTAATACTATGGATTCCTAAATTATCTCCAATGATAGCAAATAAACAGAAATATACTCTGATAATTTCATTGTCAAAATATACTTCAATGCCTTCTGATTCTAATATTTTCATATCCTCGATAAATTTAGAGAAAACTTTTTTATTGCCAAAAGTTTTGCGGTCAGCTGAATGAAATAAACCCCATAGGAAAATATTCATTAGTTTAGAGGAAAATAATGGAGGGATAGCTCCTATAGTGAAATATACAGCTCCAATTTTATAAACTCCAGCAGCTGTTCCTAATGGATTTAAAGGTTCGTAATCATCGAAGTATACAAACAAGGGTAGCAAGATTTTATTACAATACTTGCTCTTTATATGTTTCCACAGGAGAGATGAGAATATGGAAGAAATTGTATCATTGGATATACTTTCATTTTCAATATGCCTCATCAATTTTTCCAAGACCCCAGAAATCTCAAGAAAAGATTTCAGTACTCGTTGTATGGGTACTATATATGCTTCACAAGTTTTGATGTCCATGCTGATAGTTTGGCGATTTATTTTATCATCAAAAATTTCTCCAAGTTTGAAGGCCTCAGGCTTTATAAGGGTATTCAGTGACTCAAATAATCGAAATCGTTTGTATTCAGTGGAAAATGGTTGAAATGGTTTTTTGTTCACTATACCAGAAATTTTTTCCAGATTAATTTCATCCAGAATATTTAAAGATTTTATTTCTTTCATTATATCATCTGAAAAGTCTGCAAAATATACTGAACTACTATCAATAATCTCTTGAATACTCTTTCTAGTCATTGATGGATTACTGTAAAATTTTGAAATGAACATAATGGTATTGTCAAATAAAGAAGGTGAAGTATCTTCAGCAGGAGGATTATCAGAACCAGAACTCAATTCTGCAGTAACACTGGAGTCATTATAGTTTTGTTTCTCGTTTTTACATTTTCCAATTATGTTTTTGCTATATTGAATATTTTTAGTAGAAGAACAGTTTTCAATATGTTTTTTCAAGACCCTTCTGGAAGAAAAACTTCTGGAACATTTTCCACATGGAAAATCATTTTCAACTTTGTGGAATAATTTCAAGTGTAAGAGGTAGAAGCTATTCGATTTCAGTTTTTTTTTACAAAATTTACAGTTGAATGTCATGTTTTCAAGCTAAAATTCAAACTTGAATAGTTTATTTTAGTTTTGTTTTGTTAACTAAATCTATTATAAAGGGAACTGATTTATCTTCTTTTGTTGTAAGATCATACATTGCTAGTTGGATGAATAACCACAAATGATGACTTTCTATGGGATATTTCAAATTAAAAACATGAAATGATGAAAAACAGGTCTCCACTGCGCTTAAAATAGATGGTACCTTATAAAGAGATGTATATATATTCACATATACATTACGGACAGCATTGCCATTCACTTCAACTATTATGAAAGGCTGCAATGTAGCACCTATACTAGCTGCTTCTTGTATTTTGTCTTTAACAACTTTGGAAACATCAGCAGGAATCTGAAAATAGTTGTATATATAAATTTTTTTATTCCCCAAAGAGGTCTTAGGTGAAAGTTGAACATAAACAAAGAGTTCTTCATTAATTGATCATAAATTTAAAGATTCATTATGCCAATTCCTAAAGGATTTTCATAAATCACACACAGAGTAAGAATTCTCAGCGAAGTTAGACTAAAAAATTGTTGAAAATCAATAAATTAGGAACCAGGTTTCAATTCATTTTGAATAAACTGGAAATACTTGATTGACTCAAAATTTGCTGAGAATAGAGCTTTCTTCAAATAGCATCCTAATTTTATTTCTATTTTGAAATACAATATAATTAATCAATCATTAAGTATTTATGATGTATCATCACAAGAATTGAATTATACGATATACCTATGTATATTTATCAAGGTAACTCCCCTTCATAAACCAAGAGAAATAACCTTGAAATTTCATACCAAATAACAAGAAGGACAACAACAACAACATGGGATAAGCTACATAGAAAATATATAAAGCCGTGACAACTCATGAGTGTACTTACATTGACTTCGGCTAAAATGCTATTTTTACTCTCACTGGCTGATGGCTTAAAAGGAACCATACCTTTTGATCGTTTTGCTGATACTCTTCCTTTGTAAGGAATCAAGGAAGCCAACAAGCATAGTTGCAAATAATGTATATATTCTGAGAAAATTTATCAATGAATATCATTTAAAAACATGTCTTTCAAATATACTTACCTCTATCTAATGTTCTAGACTTTATAAAATTTTTTATTATTATATCAGCACCAGTCAGAAAATTTTCCCTGTATTGAATCAAATTGTCGTATACTCTGTCCCATTTACCATAAAGGGTTTTCGTTGGGAACAGTTTTTCGAAATCCTTGTTCACCTAGAAATTTTTTTTATTTATTATTGGGTTAAAAAATCGTCATATGTATTTACATACAAGGAGATAACCAGCATTTTGGGAAAGTATAGGCCATTCTTCATAAATATCATGGATTGTAATTTTTTTCTCTTTGAACATACGATTTCTCTTATTGAAGCTTCTCTCCCAGTGTTTCTCAACTTCAGTCCATGGCTCACTTCTATTCTTCAGCCATACAAAGCTTTCGTTTTCATTTTCATTCACTTTTTCACCATCATCAGAATCATCGGAGGATCGATTTTGAATTTCTCCTTTTCTAGTTGATTTGATAACCCCACACTTTCTCAACAATGTGAGGGTATTTCTATACTTATCGACTAATTTTCCTTTGGATACTCCAGAAATGTTTTCTGAGGAATGTCTTTTTCTTAATGGTGGAATATAGTACACCCCTTTCACTTCGTTAGGAAATAAAGCTATAATTTTATCTGCAAGATCATTGAAGTCTTCATTCAATAATCGCCTAGAATGAAAAAACCATGCTTTATATTGAAAATTAAAAATTTGTAGAAAAATACTTACTGCTGATTATTATTGAGCAAATGTGTGATGATAATTTCAACCAATAAACTTTGGCACTTGGTATCCAAGACTTCTGAGCTGCGATAACTCTGTATAACAGCTCTACCCAACAATGTGGACTGTAATAAGCTTTCCAAATCTATATTCTGGACAATATTTGTGAATGATGATGATGTGCTTAATGTTGTCAAAACGGAAGATGGACTAGCGGGAGGGACATCTATAATGATATTGTATGGGGGGTCTAAATTATTGGATGTTTCCTCTCTAAAACGTGAAAAATAAATTAATATGCAAATCTCCAGTATATTGACGAAAATAGCTTTTAAAATCCGGGAGTACTGAAACCTATGACTAAATCTAACTAATGGACCTACCTGCAATTTTCCAAAAACTTCTCCTGTTTATCATACTCAGAGGAACACTCTGCTATTATTGATTCCTCAATTATTTCATTCACATTGGTCTGCAGGTTCTCCTAAGAAGTTTAATGTAGTTATTATAAAAAATAATACCACAGAAACAGAAAAATACTTACTTCATCCAAGGATTCCAAAGCATTACGCAATTTAATTTGGTGACCAATAATTGGGATCAGTGTTTGGATATCAGACTCTGAGAGTTTTCTCAAGTCTTTAAATCTAATATCGTTGTCTGAAACCACATAATTATTCAATTTTTTATCGCAGAATATAACAAGTTCACATGAAATGAGATTTTTTATTGCACAATATAAGCTCGATTTAAGCCAAACAAGGTTCGTTTGGTATGAATAACAAAATAAATCAAAATTGGCGCGAAATGTTCTTTGACGCCTGGTTTGATTTATTTCAACCAAAAGAACATTGTTTGGCTCAATACCTGTAGGAAAGATCATGAATCCAATGAGAAAAATATTTTTCCAACAGAAAACGAATTACCTTGGAAAGCACGTCTATAATCTCCGAGGCCGTTTTTGATTAAAAAACACCCAAGCGTATCTGATTCCTCCATATTCAAATCTATCGAAACACTGAAAGGAAAGATAGAATAATTGAAGAAGGAACTATTCTTCGATGCATCACGAACAAACGTATCACGTAAAAATATTTTTACCTCGATTTGATTACACTCAGCACTTAGTAGTAGTGTTATACTATGACTCTACGTCTACTACCTACGACCACTCACCACTCACTAATAATATAGTCTTTGCTAATAAGTAGTAATATCAATATCCTACTCAAACTCCCCAAAGACTAAAGAGAATGAACTTCCTTCTAAAACTTCTTCTAAATTTTCGATACACTAACCTCTGCCCTTACTGTCTACTGACGAGGATACAGACACAGTACAACCAGAGATAACCGTACAACACAATTTCTTTCGGGATTTCGGGAAGTTTCGGACCGGTTCGTGAATCTCCGACACGGCAATTGAAACATCGCAACTTCTATCGGCACTCCGCAGGTCCGCAGCGCAAGCGTATTCTTTGTTCATTAACAATATTCGTTGTTCAGATCGAGGTTTTAGCGATTGAGCGAATTAATGAGCTTCTTGTTTCGAAACTGTATCCTTAACTGACGAACGGAAAAAGGACAGAAGTACAAGAAACCCTAAAACCGAGGAAAATAGAGAACATAAATGTTGCTTTGTTTCTAGCGTTTCAACAATATTTCTACAAAGTATAGTAGACATGAATTCTTTGGTCACAAATTATTGCCAAACAATTATTTCATTTAGAAATTCAATCCATCTTTCTTTGATCGAACTGATCCATTTGTTCCAACACAACTATTTATATTTCATTCGAATAAGTTGCGTATTTAATTCCATCATTTTCAACAGAAATCAATTGAAACAAATCAACTTTTTGAATTTAAAAACTATATGTTTGAACACAACAAATATTTTTTATGTTGAAATAAATTCGCTCAAATAAATCCCTTATGTGAACCAAAAAAACTATGTTGATTGATTGTAATAATGCTCATTCACCAAGAAGAGATCTTATTTCATGAAATAAAATCATCAATTGAATTCAAAGAAAACCTCTTAAACAAAGCAATTTGTTGCTGGAACCATCTCTTTTTTCTCAGTGTATGATCACAGAATATTCTTAAGTAAAAGATTAGATGAATTTGATTCTACGTATACAAAATGAATCCAGAAAAGCTCAAACAACTCGGGAATTACTGAATTTAGGAGAAAGAGCATCTGAGAGTGCTATCATTACTTTTCTTCGCAGAATCCAACGCAATAATAAAAAAATAGGGTTCTAATTTGAAAAACAGAAGTTATGGCCAATTTTGGATCCCATTTTTTGACACGAAATTTGAAACACCCTGTGATGATATTTATGAAATTCAAAAGATGCATGACCTTTCCACATTCTTCTACTTTGACATTGTGAAAACGGTTAACACTCAGGATGTCCAGAATAAGAAAAAAGAACATAATACTGACTATGAATATTTTACTTTTTTTCAGGTTTTTTTTCGATATTTTGAAAAGTATTCGAATGAATACAATGGTTCCTACAAAAATGTATTCAGCACTGAATACTCAATCATATCAGAAACGAAAACATTGAAAAAAAAATTTTTGAGCAAATTTATTTTCACTCCCTGTATAACCGGAAGTGCTCTGGCTCTGAGAATATTTAAGGTCTGTAGAGTCTAATAGGCACTCGAACTTGAGACACCCTGTATACTGACTTTCAAAAACGATTGAATACGATCTCCCTAACTCTTGTGGAGCAGTAGGTATATTTAGGATTTTGGTCACATGAGTGTATCTACCTAATCTGAATGAGCATTCAGAAAGAGTTCAATTATACAGGGTTTCCCAAGTTCGAGTGCCTATTGGACGTTTCCGGAGAACTGCACATATTTGAAATCTGAAAATTGGGAATGTGATATTGTTCGAAATTCTCTACAGACCTAAAATATTTTTGGAGCCTGAGCACTTCCGGTTATACAAGGAGTGAAAATAAATTTGTTCAGAAAGTTTTTTGTTCAATTTTTCCGTTTCTGATATGAATGAGTATCCAATGTTGAGTTACATTTCTGTTAAAATCGTTTTATTCATTCAATATCATAATCTCAAATATGTCCAGTTCTCCAGAAACCTCTAATAGGCACCCGAACTTGGGACACCCTGTATACATACTTACCTATTATGCACTATCTCTCTTGATTTTCAGTGGATACCTCTTGATACAGTGCCTATACCTACATTTGGTCACCACATTAGGAACATCAATTTGTCTTGATATTGTTTCCAAGATGAGATAACTCTTTTTTGTTATTGTCTTAAGTATAACATTTTCTTTTCTCATTTTTCTCACAAATGCGAGCTTTCTTTATCAAGGATAGGAAATAAGACGTCAGTTAAATAATGAAATAATATATTTCAAAATAATAATACGACGATATGATATCAGTCAATTGTGTCTAACAATAACCATACACTTAGAAACTAGATATACAAGCAGATTATTTGGACAGAATGTAAATCTCACTCACGTGAAATAACATTACAGAATACTAGATACATTTAAATTTTAAATCATTAAATTAGATTTCTATACATCCTTCACACTTCTATAGGTGAAATTTTATCGAACAAATAGGTCGTGCTTTATTGCCATCGAAAAATAAGCACCATAAGAAAGAATATTTACAATAAAGCTTCGCAAGCTTTGACAAAGATTTGACGAAAGAGGAGACAAATATCCGAATTAAATAAAATTCAATTTTCGATTGAAAGGACTAGATTATTTTTGGCATTTTACGAAACTTGCACGCTTAATATTCCCATCTGAATAAATTGGCTATTTTCTAAACGCAAATGCAAGTATACCTCGGATAATTGTCTCCAGAAAATCACGATTGAAACCTAACACGAAAATAAATAAATTAAGGGGAGTTGCTACAAGTCCGAGCTAGCGAGCTCCCTTCAAAAATTGGGCTTTTTATTTCCATGATATCTCAACTCGTATGCGGCGTAGACCAACAATTTTTTTTTTAATAAAGCTTAATCATTTCTCTAGAATGTGCATTACTTGATTTTCCGTTTTTTTCGTATATTAGGAAAAAAACTTGGTGGGCTGTACTCTGTAGTTTCATAAAAATCTGGACAAACGATTTTATTTCCATGATATCTCAATTTTCGGAATGAATGTATGAAATTTTCAGTATACATGCGGAATAATATTTTGCATAATGTGTATTAATCAGTTTTTCTGTTTATTGCCCGTTAATATTTAAATAAATTATAAAGTAGGAACTTTATTGGTCATGTTTTCAACCAGGTTTTCACCTAATATACTAAGAAAAGCGGAAAAGCAAGTAATAATAAGTTAAAAGTGATGTTTTACTTTTGTGAGTGAAAAAGTTTGTGAAATGAGCGGAGCGAATTGAACAATTTCACGAACAAAATAAAATCACTTTCAACACAAATACCATCCAATGTTTTTTGTACAACTGCCCTATTTTGATAATGAAATGGGCGAATTTGCAATAACAATAAACTTCAAAATGCATTTTAATATTCAAATAATCAGAAGGTTGTTGTGAATGGCAAACGTTGCCAACGTTATGATTACTAACAAATGAGAAAAGTAGCTGTCATTTGAATTTCGTTCCTGTCGAATTTTCGTCTTGGGTTTTTAACTGCTTAATATGTTTGTCGAGAGACCACAATTATTAATAACAGTGACGATTTGGTTGTTCCAGTGGATATTGAAGAGTCTGCAAGAAAAGCACATCTGGAACTCTTACCTAAAAAATCTGTTCAGCAGTAGATACGATATTGCATATAACAATGTCCAGGTCTGGTGTATATTTAAAAATGTAGAAGGGGACTTCAGTGAACCTGTTTTTCTGGCATTTTTAGAAGAAAAATCCAAAATATGGAGTTCATCAACTTTGTGGAGCAAATTTTCAATGATAAAGTCAAGCGCCCTTATTAAAAATGGTGTGGATGTTCGTAAATATTTTAAGGTAATAGCATATTTAAAACGGAAAAGTGAAGGATATCGTCCAAAAAAATCGAAAATTTTCACTCTTGAACAAGTTGAAAAGTTCATAAATGAGGCACCAGATGAGAAATACTTGATGGTTAAGGTTGCAACTATTTTCGGATTATTTGGAGCCTGTCGGCGTGAAGAATTGTGTAATTTATCAGTGGAAGACATCGAAATAACAAATAAATCATTGGTTATACAACTTCCAAACACAGAAACGAAAGTCAGTCGTTCTTTCAGTATTATTGGGAAGTATGTTGACTATTTTCATAAGTACTTTGCACTGCGCCCTTCTGTCATCAAACATCGTCGTTTTTTCCTGGAATACATGAATAATAAATGCACTGCCAATCCAGTTGTTATCAATACATTTGGGAAAATTCCATCTATTGTTGCCGAATTCCTCAAACTGCCAGAACCAGAGCAATATACAGGGCGCTGTTTTCGAAGATCCTCCGCTTCATTGCTAGCAGAAGCAGGAGCAAATATTACGGATATAAAAAAACATGGTGGATGGAAGTCTACGACGGTAGCCGAGGGCTATGTTGATCATTCCATTGCATTTAGAAATGTCATTGCTGAAAAAATTGACATATTTTTTGAAGAGGGCAAGAATGTGTATTGAACAAAATGGTGGTACTTTCGAGCACCTTCTGTATTTCACGTTCTTCAGTTATTTATTCATCTTTGTTGACTTCAACTAAATTTTTTTCGATGAATAATGTTTTTCCGGAAATAACTCCAAATGATTCCACAGAATATTATGAAATTCGAACGTGCAATTAGTGGGACAAAAAAAATTCAATTAGATCATAATGTACGATTTTTCTGAGAATTTTGTGGAACTCCAATATTCAATTGGAAATGACGTGCGGGACAATGAAATCTACTGAACTCCATTGAAAATTATCTTCTCTTTTCAAATATCTCAATCAAATTGTAAAATTTCAATATACAGGGTGTTGAATCTCAGCATGGAAGAAGTCTCATATTTTTCAAATACGGACCTGGAATTTTTTGGAAATTAAAAAGTAATTCGATCGACCTGTAGAAGTGAATCATACGTTCCAAATATCAATCGACTATACTGGTTGGTTAAAAAGTTATGAGGAATTGAAATTTTTGGTGAATACATAAAGCACCCTGTATCTCGGTTATGGAATTGATTAGACCTATCATTTATCGGTTTTTTGGACTCGCCTAGGGTAGCTCTAGCTCAGGTTACCGTATGTTCATTTACCAATGGAACACCCGGTATAATAACGAATGCGATATATCTGAGGATATATCCACTGGTCACAGGGCATAAATGTTAGTAATGGTTCTAGTTTCACGATTAATATTAATATTCATGAGTAATGATTGTTAAATATTGATAATAAAAATTTGAAATTGCTGATTTTTTTCCATCTGATTTCATCATAAGAAAATGGAGTGCTAAAAATATTTTTAACACTAATGTTAAAAATATTTTTAACACGCTTCCACGTAAACAATCAATTTTAATATTGTTTGCTGTCATTGAAAGTGTCACTTTTAATACATTTCATACATTTATCTAGGAGCATAGAATAACTGGAGGGAAGGCTTCATACGCTCGACAGATCATTTTGAACTGCCAAAAACGGCGGAGGTTAGAGTTTCGTGTGACGCCCGATAGATAACGCTGAGATTCTTTATTCAGTAACATGTCAGATATTTTGTTCTATGGCGCTACAATTGCAAAGAATATAATGTGGTTGTCATTGTTATTGATACATTTATGCTTCTTTTTAATTGAAAATGGCCATAAATCATAACATAGACAATATTGATGACATATCATCGCTTTATTCTAATCAACTTTTTATGCGCAATTTTATGGGAAGTCTGTGATTGTCAAAACAATATCCTTATCGGAAAAAGCGAACATTCGGGTAAGTATTATTATTATTATACGGGAAGACTGAGGTTTATCTGTTTATACGCAGAATTGTATGGTACCCCGTTTACATTCCCTCTGCTAACACTTAGATTCGGAGCGGGAAACAGATTTTTCTTCCTATATTCAATCTGATCCTTGTAGCCATTTCTTTACACGTGCTATATGCATTATATTGTCGGATTTACGAAAAAAAGTATGTATTGCTTCCTTTAAAAAGAATATATATTATCATATAGTAATAAATGGTACCTAATAAGTAATAACAACTAATAACCATTAAAGATAATTTTATTAAGGATAGCCATGTTGTAGGAACAAACGACGTTGTCGCCATCTCGTGGCCTTGCGGCGAACTGACAAGTTCGGACGTTTTTGGCAGTTCATTTTCGTAGGGGAGCCTTCTCTCCAGTTATTCTATGCTCTTAGCATTTATCCTGAAAATTGACGGTGATAACATGGAAATGAAATCGTTTGTCCAGATTTTTTTGAAATTACAGCTCACTACGTTTTTTTCCTAATATACGAAGAAAAACGGAAAAGCGATAATACACATTCTAGAGAAATGATTAAGCTTCAATTTAAAAATAAAATTGTAGATCTACGCCGCATACGAACTGAGATATCATAGAAATAAAAAGCCCAATTTTTGAATGGATCTCCGACCTATAGCACTTCCCCTCAAGAACCGAAAACCACTAAATATGCGTACCCGGCACCGGCAGACCATGATGGTGCGGACTCATCCCCGAATTTACCATATGAACCGCCGCTGCGGTGTTGCCGCTCTGCAAATACATGTAGTAGTTGTAATTTTGACTGGCGCCGTGATCAGGAACTGGGGGCGATGGTCCAGGGGGTAAAGCCGCGGTTGGGGGGGTCCTAAAGGCGGCTGCGTGTACCCCAGCTAAGATATCAGAGACGGAGTGCGAGCTGGGCCAGCAGTGGGGCCCATTGGTCCTTTGGTACCCGTTCTGAGGGTGCTGGTGGATCTTCTGTTGCCCGTTGTAAGAGTACGATGGGTATATCGAGTTGTAGAGGGATGGGTGGTGTGGAGAAGGGTGAACTATGGACCCGATCTTATTCCTCAAGATCCTGCTGATGGAACTGACGGAAGGAACGTTGTATTTATCGCAGACGCCGTCTGAGAGCAGCCTGTCTCTGATCTCCCAGGCGAAGATGCCCGCGTCCTTCTGCTTGAGCTGCTTGATGTAGGCGACGACCTTGGGGGTGGTGACGCGGGGCTTGGAGCCGCCGATGGCCCCGGGGAGGATGGAGCCGGTCTCGTGGTACCGGGCGAGGATCTTGGAGACGCAACCGTGGGAGACGCGGAGCTGTCGGGAGATGTCGCAAGGTCTGATGCCCACTTGGGAGAGTTCGACGATGCGGAGGCGGATGGCGTTGGGGAGGGGGCGGCCGTTGACGAAGACGCCGCCGAGCTGGTTCACCTCGCCGTACTGCTGGATCTGGCCGTCTGGAAAAAAAGAAATTATTAGGATTGATATCTACAATCCGTTCAAATATAAGAAGGAGCTTTGTAAACAAACAAAATCGCATGATTTGCGCACAATAAAACTCTTATTGGTTGAACGGTCATAACCACGCTCCCTTTTAACGCCCTAAGAGATTGCCAGGATCGTACTCGGAACGGACTGTAGATGGTACTGGATAGAAATGATTCATTAATATGAGTCAGCAATTCCTGTTATGATTTGCAACTGTCATGGACATTTTATATCCGACGTTTCTAATTTTTCATTTTGTTTTGTTTTTATACACTGAGCAAAAAAATTAACGCACATTGAAAATCTCAATTTTAATGAAAGTTAACTCTACATTGACTTAATAACTTATTTTTTATGTTCTCTCTGGAAGGTTTTGAACGAAACAAGACACATTAAATGGAAGAAAAATTCAGGATTTCACCGAATCTTATGTATAAGAAGAGAAATGAACAATTTTCAAAATACTGAAATTCTGATAAGTGATTTAATACTTGGTATTTCCACCACTTGCGTTAATTACAGCTCGGCAACGACGGTTCATACTCAAAATGAGTGAACTTAAAATGTTCTGATCTAATCCTTCCCAGATTTCTCCGAGTTGGATTAAGAGTAGCTGGATGATTTTTTGAACTTCTCAGCCTTCTATTGAGGTTGTCCCAAACCTGCTCAATCGGATTGAGATCTGGACTTCTTGCTGGCCATTCCATTCGAGAGACTTCAACCTCTTCAAGGTACTCCTGAACGATGCGCGCACGATGGGGTCTGGCATTATCGTCTATGAAAATGAAATTTTCACCAATGTATGGGGCAAATGGCACTACATGCTCTTCAAGAATGTTTCTTATACACTTATCAGCATTCATAGCTCCATTATCAACGACCACTATATCTGTGTGAGCAGTCAAAGATATTCCACCCCATACCATAATCGATCCTCCCCCGAAACCAGTAGTATTCAGGAAATTGCACTGAGCATATCTTTCATGTGGACGTCTGTATACAAGGGAACGTCGACCACAATGGTAGAGGCAGAATCTAGACTCATCTGTGAAGAGAACTCTTTCCCAATCGGCCTTTTCCCAATGGATATGCTCTCTCGCAAAATCCAAACGTGCCCTTCGATGGGCTGGGGTAAGAGCTGGGCCTCTTGCCGCGACACGAGGCCTTAAATCATATTCTCTGAAGCGATTTCTTATTGTCTGAGTGCTAATTTGCACCTCATGAGTTTGCTCAAGCTGATTCTGAAGGAGGCGAGCGGTTGCAAACCGTTGTCTCAACGAAGAAACTCTCAAGTAACGTTCTTGAATGGCAGTTGTTACCCGTGGTCTTCGGACATTCATACCTGTCTCCCTGAATCGCTGCAACATTCTGGACACACTTGTATGGGAAACTCCAAACCTTTCTGCAATTCTTGTGTATGTCCACCCTTCTTCTCGCAAAACTACCGCTTGAGCACATTCCTCTTGGGTCAAATTGCGTGTTTCGCGTTGCATAGCGATCGAGTGTAGAAAATCAAACGAAAGAAAAATTATTGATCACTAGAATTGATCTAGAACAACTGATTTTAGAATGGAGCCAATACATTCAAAATCTGATAATATCATCTTTTTTTATTCCTGCCGGGAGAAAACATCTGTATTGAAGAAAAACGTTGAAAGTGGATAACATATGCATGCATAATTCTGATAAAAATAATTATCATTGAGAACACCTTCAGTTGTAGAATAAATTTGAGATTTCCATAATGTCCGTTAATTTTTTTGCGCAGTGTATTATTATCTACTAAATAATTTCTTTTTCGGATGCTCGAGATTGCGGCAAGGTAATTCCAGGAAACACCAGAGTTTTAGAGATAGTTTTAGAGTAATTCCGGGAAACACCAGATTTGGGTCCTTTCCCTTAATGGGTGAAAGCCATTTTGATTTGCATAAATATCGAAGTTTTCAATTGACAAGACCAAGGCCGTAGCTAGAAAAAAATTTCCGTGGGGTCCGTCCGAGGCCGTAGCTAGAAAAAAGTTTATTCGAAGAATTTTCGGTGGAATGATTATCTGGCATTTCTGAAAAAATAAATTTCGGGGGGGGGAGTCCGGACCCCATCGGACCCCCCCCTGGCTACGGCCTTGGACAAGACTCGTAAAAGATCTCTGTTCAAATTTATAATGGTCATTTACTTGTAATATCCAAAATTTTATATTATTTTGTACGAAACTCTTTGTCTGCTGCTCAAGATTCCGACAAGGTAATTCCGGGAAACACCAGATTTGGGTCCTTTCCCTTAATGGGTTGAAGCCATCTTGATTTGCATAAATATCGAAGTTTTCAATTGACAAGACTAGTTAAAATACCTAGAGCAACTGTGAAGGTCTAGCTGTTCAAAGTATTTATAGAATTTGTTGTGAAAAGTGTATTGTGTTGGAAACAATGTCGAATTCGGAAACGGATACTGCATCTGAGGGTGAAATGTGGGGACCACCACGAAAAAAGTCCAAAAGGTAGCCTTCTCTGCTGAAGTGAAAGATAATTTTGAACATTTCTCGAAAAGAATTGGAAGAACATCCTGATTTATCGAAAAGAGTAGGAATTGTTTCAAAATCCTCAGGGATGAGTGATTCAGCTGTATTCAGAATTCTCAGAGAATATGAAGAGAATAAAACATTGACGCCACCTATAAGAGGAGAGCCCAGTCGTTAAAAATAATCGATTCGGTTAAAGATTTCGATATGAATCTTATCAGAAGAATTGTCCACGGATTTTTTTTTCGGAATGAAATCCCAACGATTTCTAAAGTACTAGAAATCGTGAATGATGACGACAGTTTGCCAAATTTCAAAAGAACAACGTTCTATAAATTATTGATAAGAATGGAATTCAAGTTCAAAAAACGTGGTCGTGATAGTCTACTGATAGATAGGGATGAAATAATTGTGTGGAGAATAGATTATTTGAAGAAAATCCGCTCATTAAGGGAACAAGGCAGAAAAATTTATTAGCTGGATGTGACATGGATAAATAAACTGAACGATTGTGTGAAATCTCCTCGATTCGACTCTGGACGAAAAGTAGGTACCTCTACGAAGGCTCTCCTACCGGTGCGCCAAACATGTTGTTATTGCTCCTTCTTACATTTGAACAGATTTGAGAGTATAGACCCCATACGTCAGTGCTTTCTTTTAAGTCCCTTTTCGGCAGTTAGAAGCGAAGCTCAAGTCATACAAATTGCGAAAATACTATGAAAGAAAGATGGGCCAACATGACAAAAATCTACACCCATCTCCCCAGCGATATTGTCACAATTTCTCGGCACATACCGTCACAACAATCTTATCTGCCTGTCGCCTGTCACCCTTAACAGGGATGAAAATGGCGCATCCAGGAATAGAGTCCAGAAAGGTGACGTGCCCCCTATTGCGGAGGCAGCTGAAGGTCGAAATTCCGGAAATTCCCGTGTGTGCCTTTTCACCCCGAAGAATCGCCTAATTGGCATCCTGACCATCCCCTTTGGTCCCGACATTCTGACACGTGACGCCGAAGACGATCCATCAAATCGGATACCACGTGGCCAAAATTCGCCTTGTCACCACGATCAGCGAAAAACAAAATCGCGAAATGGAATACTTAGAAGTTTGCGCCTCTCGGAAGAGTGCAAAAAACTATAGGGTGTTTTTTTAGAGAGATAGAATTTTCGATAGAGATAACTGTGATTTGACAGAAGGAAGAAGCCATGTTGTTTCGACATTTCTGTTCAATAAACATTGACAAATTATCATGGAAAGACTAACGCCGCAACAACGTTTACAAATTGTGGATATGTTTAATGCGTTTAAATGAAGACTTTTGGAGCACAACCTTTTTGACTTCATTGATGACTTAGAGCTCAACATTGTTAGAAATATAAGAACCCACAATTTTTATTAGACTTTGAATGATGTATGACTTTCGGACATTTCTTGTAAACATATACGCCATAACAACTCGTATATTCTGAGTTCCCTTCCGAAACATCCGTCCCGAGATAAAAATCGGAAAAAAACCAGCGTGCCAAATCAGATGAGACCGAGAGAATTATTAATGAACAACAGGAGGAAGAAGTAATTTTTTAATCCGTCCTCTTGTCGACGAGACCAAAGAGATACATTCTAAATTTGTTCACTCATTAAAATAAATTTGTTGGAGCCCGTTCAGTTTTTTCGGCAATTTGTTACGAGGGGAACTTGGTGCTTTTGTACACGGGGCCGACAAAGTCGCTGTGATGGGCAAGTGCTAAAAACGAAACTTAATCTTTCCACCCACTCCAGACAGCTGCTCCGGATTCTGGATCTGAGAAGAAGGAAAGTAGGTATTTGCGAACATTTTTCGATGTCTATTGATAGCGCATTATCAATGGTGGAACTTACATGTCAAAAGTCATGTTCTATAAGGTTCTCATTGATCCTATATACTACAAGGTGACAAGAAAAGCTTGGGACAAATTTTGCTGTGGTCTGGAACAAAAGTATTTCAGCGCAGCCAAATAATTTTTATTCTCTTGGTTTCTCTACACTTTCCTGTACTAATATGTGAATTTTCAGTTTGATATAATTTCATTTCACAGAGTTTTAGAATGTCAAACAAACGTAGTGCGATTTTGGAGCTGTTTCGTCAAGGTAGGCGTCAATGCGAAATTGTTCGTTTGCTCAATGTGCCTCGACAAACCGTGTCCGATGCAATTCGTCGTTTCAAGGAGCTTGGCCATGATGGTCGTCGTCCATGAAGTGGTAGAAAACGCACTGTCAATACACCTAGCAATCGCAACATCGTCAAGAAACGAGTCAATCGAAATCCGAGGGTTTCCATGAGGAAAATAGCCTGTGAGACCGGTATCAACCGCGAATCAGTCCGTTAAATTGCCAAAAAGGAGCTCAACCTCGAGCCATACAAGCTCCAAAAAGTTCAACTCCTCACGGAGGAAAACAAGCGCGTACGACTCCAAAGGTGCCGTCAACTCCTTCGTCTCGCCGCCGGTCAGCAATGGGAGCGAATTCTCTTCACAGACGAGAAGCTTTTCACCGTAGAACAATCCCACAACCACCAAAACGACTGAGTCTGGTCCGTAGGGGCTCCCGGTACATCGGCCATCGTCGAACACCGTCAAAATCCGCAATCCGTCATGGTCTGGGGCGGAATTTGCGGCAGTGGTAAAACTCCCTTAGTTTTCGTGGATCAAGGTGTCAAAATCAATCAAGAAGTCTACCGCTGCGACATCCTCGAGGCCGTAGTACTTCCGTGGGCCAAGCAGCACTTCGGCGATTCGCATTGGACCTTTCAACAGGACTCCGCTCCGGCTCACAGAGCGAAAATGACGCAAGAATGGTGTAAGACCCTTGTTTCATCTCATCTGCAGAATTGCCGCCCTACTAACCGGATCTCAACCCAATGGACTCCAGCGTGTGGTCGATTTTGAAGCACAGGGCTTGTGCTAAAAAACACAAAAACTCGGAGTCGCGAAGCAATCTCTGCGCCGGGAATGGAACCGATTAACGCCCGAGGAGCTGCGGCCCATTGCCGAAAATTTCAAGAAGCGTCTGAAGCTGTGTATCGCCGCCAAAGGAAGCCACTTCGAAACGGCTTAAATATGTTATTAACAAACGTTCAAGCTATTATTATTTGTTATTGTTTTGTTCAATTTCTTCTGTTGAATAAAGTTAAATGAAAAAGAGTTTGTCCGAGGTTTTTCTTGTCACACTGTATATAATACCTAGATGGTATACGAAGGAATACTCGTAAGTACCGGGTCTCGTATATCGACAACCACGTATAGGGACATCGATTTATTGCTTTTCTTCCATAACTCATTTCCATTTCGATGAAATACAACCGTATAAAATGTAATAAAAATCAGAAACGACACAGCCACACACGATGTTTTATGAAACTGAGGCATAGAGTGAGAAAATACCCACACTTAGACTTGCTATGTTACTTGTTACGAGGATGGTCCTAAAAGTAAAGGGTTTTCCAATATAAGAGGTGTTATTGTGACACTTTTTCAGATAAATGATCGGATCTTCATTCCACTATAAAGACGGTATGCCAGTAATAATGGAAAATAAAATCAGCCAAATGACCACCACGACCACGACTACAGGACCGTATCCTTTTCATGAAATATTCCATGACCAAATCGCAAAGTGGTTGCCCTATGTCCTCGAAAGCCTCAGGAATTCCATCCTTGAGGTCTTAAATCGACGCTGGGCTCTTGGCGTAGACCTTCTCTTTCACATGGCCCCAAAGGAAGAAGTCGCAAGGTGTTAAATCACAAGACCACGGGCGCCAATTGTGATCACCTCTTCGAGAGATAACACGGTCCGGATACTTTTCCCGTGAAAGATCAATGGTTTCGTCGATCGTGTGGGACGTAGCGCCGTCTTGTTGAAAGCAAACGTTGTCCAGATCAATACCATCCAAATGAATCCCATGAAAATGGGCGTCGTCACTCAAGATGTTTTTTCGATGGAATTCCGGATCATTTTCATGCATTTCCATGACCCAGAATCAGCAAAGACACGACGTTGTTGATGATCGGCCGGCTTGAGTTCTTGTGTAAACTGACCCTTATAATCCTTAAGACCCAAATCTTTATGCAAAATACGGTGGAATGGCGTTTGTGGACTGCCTAATTCTAAAGAACTACGAGGAATGGACAAACCTGGGTTTTCTTCAACACTTTCGGCTACAGCAGGAATATTCCCGGCTGTTATTGAGCGACGTGCACGGGTTTTATTCTTCACATCACAAAGAAGCGTGTATCGTTTTATTTTTATTAATGGCGTAATTTCTACTTGTCAAACGTCAAAAAATGACAGCTTCAAAAGCGACATCTACTTAAATAGCAGGCAATTATAAATAACCTCTTATGAAAAACCCTTTATTGGTCCAAATAAAGCAAATGAAAAGTTCCTAACAAAAACTTCATTTTCTTTGTTTGATCGATGTTTATACAGGGTGAGTCTTTGACTTGTACATATATTTTAACTGAAGATTCTTGAGGCTAAAAGAAACCTTTTTTTCATTTTCCATTTTTCCGAATTCGGCTCTGTTAAAAAAAATAGCCATTTGAAAAAAAACATGGGGCTAAATACGTCCCTGAAATGATACTGTGGAATTGATTCAAAGTTCATATTTCTCGATAGAAATTGAGTTTTTTATACATTCAGGCCCAATTTAGGGAATACTCAAGTAGTCAAGTACTAACCTTATTGGAATAAAAATGTTGCAAACACGATAATTTCAACAAAAACGGTTAGTTTCATCGGATTATATCTGTAACTAAAAAGCCACATTTATTCCACCAAAATAAGTTCCTTCTTCGATTTTTCTGCAGATTAGTTTGTAAATACTAATAACTTGTTCATATTTTCCTCGAAATTTCCAAACAATATCATGAAGAAAGACTTTCATTCAGATTTATTATTAAACAACCTAACCTAATCTAATTTGTATCGATTCTGTGAATTTTTGCACAGAAATTTCAAGAAGATGTTGTCAGCTTGCCAAAATATGAACCGTTTATCTTTTTAAAGTGGTTTTATGGTGTTTTAGCGTGTATTGATGAGTCGACTACCCTGTAACTTTCATACTAGTAGAGATATTGAATAGGTTTTGATTGAGGAATATGCACCATGAATAGAGTAAAAACTCAACCAAAATTCAGTTCATTCGAAATAACGGTTCCGAAGATATAAACAGAAAAGTGTTTTTTTCATGGATTTTCGACACCCTGTATCTCCCAAATCAAACCGAATTTTGAAAAATGGTATAGGAAAAAAGTGTTTCATTTGATGAGAGGAATCTACATTTAAAATATATGTACAAGTCAAAGACTAACCCTGTATACAGGGTGTTCGGTAGAGGAACCGACAAAAATTTTCAAGATTAGTTGTAACATTTTATTCAAATAAACTCTTGTCCTAAGTGTTATAGTTTTTGAGATAAATTTTTTTTTCTGTTTTAGTTCGATTTTTTCAAAATTTCTACAAAAACCTCTACGACTATTTTGTTTGCAGCTGTATGTGCGTCAAACTTTTTGTATTCTATTCTGTAATGTATTGCCTTACACTGCCTTACAGGATAAATCATTCCTTCAGTCATAGAGTACCGAAAAGTTTAGTTATAAGACTTCAAATTCCCAAAAATAATTTCAAACAGTAAAACTCAAAACTTTTTATTTTTTAGAAAAAAAACAAAACCGGCAGAGGGCTTTGTTTTCATTTGAAAAGTTCCATGGTTTATCCTTTATTTTTTTGAAATTATTTTTGGGAATTTGAAGTCTTATAACTAAATTTTTCGGTACTCTATGACTGAAGGAATGATTTATCCTGTAAGGCAATACATTACAGAATATAATACAAAAAGTTTGACGCACATACAGCTGCAAACAAAATAGTCGAGGAGGTATTTGTAGAAATTTCGAAAAAATCGAACTAAAACAGAAAAAAAATTCTATCTCAAAAACTTTAACACTTAGGACAAAAGTTTACTTGAATAAAATGTTACAATTAATCCTACAAATACACAGAAAATTTTTGTCGGTTCCTCTACCGGACACCCTGTATAGACCTATGAAAAAGAACGCTATCGTTCTCCCCAAATGTGCTCTGTGCTCTCATTCATTTTATACCCGAACCATTTTTGACTCATCCCCAAAACAGAAAACAATCCGATGAGTTGATTTTGGTGCCATCAAGTTTCTTATTAGATTCAAATAGAAGGTTTCTAACGTAAAAATGTTCTCTGATCTGAGACCATGCTCTAGAAGTCTAGAATAAGTCTTGATCTATCCCGAAAATCATCAGAAACACGCTTCCGACTTTTCGGTGCAATTTGCCCGTCAAACGTGGTGGGTAACATCTCCATCGTGTAACTGGAGATTTCCGACCTCCAGAGACGGAAACCTTTGAAACCGACTACTCCAATTTTCTACACGTCGTTTTTTCCGCTTACAAAACGGCTAGATGTATTCCAGTAAAACGCTAATTAGTGTCAGAACTTATTATCAACTGGTTGGTCCCTTCCTGAACCTCTTGAGAAACGATACCTTTGGGTAGTGTCATTCGCTCGGCTGATTTTTCTTTTCTCGTTGGAACTTTAATTGGCCACTCTTATGACGTATGGAAAGCTTGAAAATGGGGTTTCATGACTATAGACCGAATCTTTTAAATTTGGGGAGTATATACCTAATCTATAATTAAATTATACTGCTCCACAAGAGTTACGGTATCGTATTCAATCGTTTTTAAAAGTATGTTATCTTCGAGAAAATCACTGTAAAATCATTTAAAACTCAATAACAACTTGAATCGATCCAATAAAAATCAGTATGAGACATTTCGTCAATCTGGTCGCCTTTTTTCTGAAGTTTGGTTCTTTGCATATGCTTCATGAATGTTCTTATTTTGAAATGAAGTCAGTTTATCAACGGCTTCGATTTGAAACGAGTTTTCTGAAAATTCCAAGACGTAAATTAACAAACGCTGAGGCTGATAGGGCTATCGGAATGTTACAGGGTGGCGTAACTCAGGTTGTTGTAGCGGAAAGGCTCCAAGTCAGCCAAAGTGTGATATCTCGACTTTGGAATAGGTTCAGGGAGACAGGTTCCGTGTTGGAAAGACCAAGGCTTAGTGGGCGACGAAAAACAACACCTGCCTAGAATCGTTTCATCACCGTTTCGGCGAGAAGAAACCCTACATCTTCGTGTAGAATGCTACGGAATACTCTTCAAAATGCAGATGGGGTCCAAGTTTCCATCGAAACCATCAGACGACGTTTGAGAGAGGTGAATCTAGGTTCTAGACGTCCATTAAGAGGAGTTCCATTAACACGTGACCATAAGCGTCAAAGACTGGAATGGGCAAGGCAACATATCAATTGGAACGATCAATGGCGTAGTGTCCTTTTCACTGATGAATCCAGATATGGACGATTTTCAGATTCTCGACGAATAAGGGTATGGACAATCCCACGCATACCCCGCAATCGTCGCTATGTCCAAGAAGTCCATCCATTCCGAGGGGGTAGTGTTATGGTATGGGCCGGGATATGTTTATAAGGGCGCACAGATCTACACATTTGTCCTGGGAATATGACCGCCCTACACTATAGGGAGCATGTCATTGACAATGTTGTGCCAAATTTTCACGCTGCTATTGGTGAAATTTTTCAATTTCTAGACGATAACGCTAGACCGCACCGTGCAGCCATAGTTGAGAATGCGCGCGAGGAGCTTGGTATTCCACATTTACCAACACCTCCGCACAGATTTGAATTGCATAGAACATGCATGGGATATGCTCCAAAGAAGATTAGATAATCATCAACCTACCCCAGAATCCTTAAATGATCTGAGAGAGCTTCTGCCCCGTTTATGGAACCAAATTCCTCAAGAAATTTTCAACAACCTCGTGTGTAGTAGGCAAAGAAGATGTCAAGCTGTTATTGATGCCCGTGGAGGCCATACATTGTATTGATTGTCTTAAAATGCTTGAATTCTCTGGGAATAAAATTTAGTTATTTTACTCGATTTTTCTTAACCACCCTGTAGGGGGAGATCGTTACCCTTCGTACGCGGGGCACATTCATACAGTCAAAATAAAACTTGAACGAAACGACGTACGGCCTTGCTTTTGAATGTGTGCTTGAGTGGAGGTACCATCTTTACGTCAACGTACTTTCGCGCCACTCGCACTGGTGAGAGCGAAGTTTCAGGCCCGAACGTGTTTTCGCGCTCGCTAAGTAATTTTTTGATCAATGTTTTTGTCAATTGTTACCGTAGATGAGATAGGTTCTCGTGTAGAGAATTCTATCAGTAACTAGCAAAATATACTTAAGATACGTTTTCAATAATAAATTTATGACGTTTTCCTATCAATATTGAAAGAGGATATATTTTGCTGTTATTTGGTAAGTGGGGTACTTTCATACAGAACTAGATGGGGCACATTTGGACGCGTAAGAATGTGCCCCAACTAGGAACGATTTAGTGTTTTAGTGTACTAATTGCTAATTTTTGCATTAACTTCTTTCTTGGAGGTTCCGCCGTTTCGCGAGAACAAACTATTAACTCACTATTGATAACTTATGATGAACTACAAAGGTTTAATTTAGATCCTTTAAATAATTCACCAATCCATCAAATAATAGTAGCTCCTTTGAAGACAGTTTTGACACTAGAGGCAATTCGACCCTATCCGACTGTTGTGAGAAGTAATAAAACAAACAAAGGACGACGGCCAGGAAAATCACGTATTTATACTGACTGTATGTAGGTGCCCCGTTGTTGGGGTAGGTTCGTACATATTCCAGATTTAGTTTTAAATCATAATTATGGTTGAAACATCAGATGAAATCATCTGTAATTTTTTTATATGAATCTCAGATAGTTAGACTATACATTCAAGCTGTCAGGTAATTGATTGATGAAAAAACAAAAAATAAAAAAAATAAAATGTTGAAACCGTACGAAGGGTCCCCACCTTCCCCTATACGCTGCAGACCTACAGGCTAAAATTAATTTGCAACTTGAAATCATATTAATATGAATTTTCATCACAAAAATCTTATTTGAACTATATTTTTTTGCAATTCAAGTCAATATCCCCGACTCATGTGGAGCAGTTCATTTGTATAATGATTTGATTTTTTACCAGCAACAAAGTTCTTGAAGGTTGGTTGTATGTAGGAAAGATTAACTGACGTATATGGTCTGAAAGTGGAGGAGCAATTCTCTGCATATCCTGCTCTAAATTAATGATGAAGTTGTGTACAGAATGAAGCAATTCTTCCGTAGAAAACTTGACCTAATATTCCAAAAGAGTTCAACCACAGAATACCTAACTACAGTTAGGTATTCTGTGGTTCAACCATCTGAACCATCGCATGTTCAGACAAAAGCGCCCATAGATTTTACACGCGTCTCGATTCCATGTTCTCGAAACGACACGTAAAGATGGCCGCGTCTGAACGACAAAAAAAAGAAGAAAGAAAACCGTGGTATCCTTTTCAGCGACTATTCAATTTCAGACATTAATGGCTTGTAGTCATTTTTGCGCCGGGTCAATTTTTATGTCACCGCGACAAGTTTCGCTTCTCGTCTTGCCCTTTTAAACGAACGTCATCTGATATGACCACTTACCTTTTTATAGGCTACCATGTAGTCTTTTATGCGGGGATATTGCAAACGTGCCCGTTGCATTTCACGGATATCTAACGTTTATTAACGATATTCGACGAGGTATTTTAGGATTGGATTGGCTGAAACGTTGATCGGTTGCTGAATTGCTGATGCAAGTGGACGACATGCTTTTGTCGGACTGAAAATTAATGCCTTTTTGAAACCTCGTTCTTCAACGTAGGTACTATATCTTCTATGGTAAAGCCTCCTTCCTCCTCCCAACCATAGAAAGACGATAGGAGTAGATAATACAGTTTCCGAATTTATCGTCCTAACAGGTACGGATTCTTATTCAATGAATTGAGTTCAAATATATAGTTCTGTGGTCTAAGGATGTTCAATAGATCGCTGGAACTTTTCGCTGATTGAAATAAAACTGATTTGAGGAACTTCTTATCATTGATGGATAATGGGTTGAACCATAGAGGAATCATCGTTCAAAAACTACTACGCTCGCACTAGTCCACTACAAAATGAAATCATTTTATGAAACCCAAGATTAGGTAAGTGAAATTTTGGAGGATATAAGGACTGAACGAGAATAAATTCGCTATCACAAAAACGCTTATATCTTTTGAACCACTGGACCGATTTCGAAAATCAAACTCATTTTCGAATTATCTTCTAATTCTAATGAAAACTGTTTTTACATTAAAAAAACCAAAACTATTTTTTAAAAAAATTCATGGATTTTTTATGGAATTCTTCCCATCAGGCTTCTTTTAGTGTTCTCAGTCACTTTCTGGGATGCTGTCTTCCACTTTTGCTTGAATTCCGCTATGTTTTCGTTGATTTCTTAGTCTTCTTCAATTCTCTTTTTACCAGGGCCCAATATCTTTCGATTGGGCTGAGTTCTGGGCAATTTGGTGGATTGGCCTCTTTGGGGACAAAAACCACCTCATTAGCTTCGTACCATTCCTAAATCTGGCCAAAAGATTGTTGACACATCGTGCTCACGTAAAAATGGTAAAAGTAGCTTCTTCAAGCATTCCTCGATGTATATTTTCGAGTCAACAGAGCCTTGGCCAACGAAAAATTTGCTCCTTTTCCCACAAGTGCAAATTGCTTGCCAAACCAGGAATTATTTAGGAAACTTTGCTTGTTTTTTCGCGCGAAATTGTTCGTCAACATTTCCACGGGAATCCGCAGTATAAAATTCCTGACCAGGAAGTTGCGAGAAATCAGCCAAGACATAGGTTTCGTCGTCCATCACGCAACAGGAAACATTTTTCAAGAACTCTTTTGTTAATTTCATTGCTCTTGATTTCGCTTCTTGATTCTTCACAGCGTTCCTGTCTGGCACTGTCTGCACTTTGTATGTTCTAAGCCCACAACTCGACTTGATTTTCTGAACGGTTGACTGCGAACAACCCACTATTGGGGCCACTTTCCGTCCTAAAAGGTTAGGATTCTTCTGAAAAAGACTGATGGCTTTCTTCACTTTTTTTGGGCTATGAAACCCCTTTTTCCTCCCGGTTCCTTCCTTGCGGTTAATTGTAAGATCTTCGTTGAAGCGCTCAACAACTCTTGATACCGTTTCCGGACGAACGCGAGCCTCTTTTGCGATTCTTTTGAAGCTCCATTTTTTATTTTTGAAAAAGTTTCACTATAAATTCTCGTGTTTTCACTTCGCTTGACATTTTGCGACAGAGATGGAATATCTATGAAGTAAATGTTCCACATGTTTCTGACGTTCATAACAAAGCTAACTATGATCAAATTTTGATTTTTTTTCTAAATTGGTTCAAGAGATATAGGCGTTTTTGTGATAGCGAATTTATTCTCGTTCAGTCCTTACACAAAACAGAAGGATTATGGCGTTGAAACAAAGTCGAGCTAATGGGGACAAGGCGTGAGCTGAGCCAATAAATCAAAATATGTCCCTACAAAGACACCGACCTTATTCTGGGCCCCAAATTGTAGACAGGAAATTATACACGGTTTCGAAGAATAACGCGCTCTTTGTGGACCCAGAGTGATACACATGCTCTACGTCGGATTATTCTTGACGACGAATTTTTAATTAACTCAGCACCAAAACCGATCTTCAAAGAGAAAAAACAACCACCATACTTAATAATGAAATACTTATATTTTGTCCATCCATTGATTTTGGGTGTTCATCCATTGATTTTTCAGTAAGAATGATGCTGATCCTGAATAAACAGAGCATTATTTTCCTTTCACGCATTGAATGGTGCCACAACTTGGCCACCTAATCCTACGATTTGACCCCAATTGTCCGAAAATATATACAGGGTGGGTCTTTGACTTGTACATATATTTTAACTGAAGATTCTTGAGGTCAAAAGAAACCTTTTTTTCATTTTCCATTTTTCCGAATTCGGCTCTGCTAAAAAGATATAGCCATTTGAAAAAAAAATTGTGCTAATTACGTCCCTGAAATGATACTGTGGAATTGATTCAAAGTTCATATTTCTCGATAGAAATTGACTTTATACATTTAGGGAATACTCAAGTACTAACCTTATTGGAATAAAAATGTTGCAAACACGATAATTTCAACAAAAACAGTTAGTTTCATCGGATTATATCTGCAACTAAAAAGCCACATTTATTCCACCAGAATAAGTTCCTTCTTCGATTTTTCTGCAGATTAGTTTGTAAACACTAATAACTTGTTCATATTTTCCTCGAAATTACCAAACAATATCATGAAGAAAGTATTTCATTCAGATTTATTATTAAACAACCTAACCTAATCTAATTTGTATCGATTCTGTGAATTTTTGCACAGAAATTTCAAGAAGATGTTGTCAGCTTGCTGATATTTTCATTGAGGTTAAGAATTTTTTACGAAACATAGTATAAATCACGATACATTTGTGTACCGTGGTATAAATATCTATGAATTCTGCCGTTTCCATCATAAATCGACTTTGCCGCCAAATTTTACCATGCACGCATGCGTACAGCGAAAACCGAAGTATGGTTAGCTGGAGGCCAACGTTAAACAATAACAAACCAGAGTCTCTGAACAAACTGTAAACATTATGCGAAGTTCTGAATAATCTGAATACATTCAGTGACTTATTGTTCTAATGTGATTATTATGTGAAGTGAATTAATATAATTTCAACCGTGTCGAGTTTATAAAATTCCAAGAGGATGTTGTTTAGATAGAAACATCGCCACAGATCATCAGGTATCGTATTATTTTTCATTAATTTCGATTTAATAAGTATTTTGTATCGAGATTCATCATTCATATCCGAATTTTGTATTTCATCGACATTTAACTTCAATATGGACCGGTAACTATGAATTTTCAATAGAAACTGTGCGTATTAAATCCTCCTTGGTGTTAAATTTTATCTCCCACATTTGTGGGATTTTATTATTAAAATATCTCGACAAAGTTGATAATTATTGTGACAACATTGTAAACTCGTTTAAAGACCAGAGAAGGAATAATATTCGATGATATTTAATTCAGAGACCCATTCAGATTATTCTTGAAATTAATGATTTTAAAAAAAATTTCTCCGGGTAAAATTGAATAACTCGAAAACGACGCGTTTTATTGAAAAAAAAATAGGAATACTTTTAGTTTCTTAAATGATTGATTCTTTCGAAAATATGAACCGTTTCTCTTTTTAAAGTGGTTTCATGGTGTTTTAGAGTGTATTGAAGAGTCGACTATACCCTGTAACTTTTAAACTAGTAAAGATATTGAATAGGTTTAGATTGAGGAATATGCACCATGAATAGAGTAAAAACTCAACCAAAATTCAGTTCATTCGAAATATCGGTTCCGAAGATATAAACAGAAAAGTGTTTTTTCATGGATTTTCGACACCCTGTATCTCCCAAACCAAACCAAACCGAATTTTGAAAAATGGTATAGGAAAAAAGTGTTTCGTTTAATGAGAGGAATCTACAGTTAAAATATATGTACAAGTCGAAAACTCACCCTGTATTGTAGGTATACAAATACATCGACAATATCGACTGAAGAATTAACCATCAGTCGAAAATTCAAGTGGGTAGTCGGTCGATTGTTTGAATACCCACCGAGTGGTGAAAATATCGAGAGAATTAGGAGATTTGTTTGTCGAGACGGACGACAGTCTGTAATTTCGCCGGTAGCAAAGTCTCCAGAAGTAGACGAACACCTTTGCCCAAACACTCGAATAGGTACAAATCCATTTAGTGAACAAATTTGCTATCCGCCGAGGCAAATATTTGACTTTTTAACAGATTATTTGATTTGGGACAACCCAACCAGACAGACAGAACAACCCAGCATGCCTACCGTACGGTAGTACCCAAATTCAACAATGGGACATGATGGAAAACAAAACGATGTCCCCTTTCTGTTTACTCTTCTTTTATAACTCGTGCTCTCAATGTTATTTGATTACAATTTAAATCAAGTTGTATTTGAAACGTAGGTACCTAAGTATCCAACTTAACGAATCACCCTGTATATTAAATTCTTAATTGCAAAGTCCTATACGAATCTGAAATCTCTGAACATGGAAAGAAGTCAACATCAATGAATGAATTGCAAGTTGGACTATAGTTGCATGGCTGACTAGATTCTCAAACTAAAATAAAAATCGATAGGAGATAAGTCGTGATTATCAGTGACCCACGATAACATTTGACAGCAAGGTTCATTGATAATGACGCTCAATCCTTTTGATTTATTTACCGAGTATAATATTTCCCCATATAAAAGCAAAAGGAATAATATGAAAACCAAACTGCAATAAGTTGATTTTCTAGTTAATGACAAATTGGAAGAATATTTCAAAACTATACTAGGGCTGAACAAGAATAAATTCGATATCACAAAAACGCTTATATCTTTTGAACCACTGGACCGATTTCAAAAATCAAACTCATTTTCGAATCATCTTCTAATTCTGATAAAAACTGTCAATAAAAACAACAAAACTATTTTTTACAAAATTCATGGATTTTTTATAGAATTCTTCCCATCATGCTTCTTATAGTGTTCTCAGTCACTTTCTGGGATGCTGTCTTCCACTTTTGCTTGAATTCCGCTAATGTTTTCGTTGATTTCTTAGTCTTCTTCAATTCTCTTTTTATCAGGTCCAATATCTTTCGATTGGCCTGAGTTCTGGGCAATTTGGTGGATTGGCCTCTTTGATGGGGACAAAAACCACCTCATTGGCTTCGTACCATTCCTTGGTGGCCTTGCTGTAGTGGCATGAAGCTAAATCTGGCCAAAAGATTGTTGACACATCGTGCTCACGTAAAAATGGTAAAAGTCGCTTCTTCAAGCATTCCTCGATGTATATCTTCGAGTCAACAGAGCCTTGGCCAACGAAAAATTTGCTCCGTTTCCCACAAGTGGAAATTGCTTGCCAAACCAGGAATTTTTTAGGAAACTTTGCTTGTTTCTTCACGCGAAATTGTTCGTCAACATTTCCACGAGAATCTGCAGTATAAAATTCCTGACCAGGAAGTTGCGAGAAATCAGCCAAGACAAAGGTTTCGTCGTCCATCACGCAACAGGAAAAATTTTTCAAGAAATCTTTTTTTAATTTCTTTGCTCTTGATTTCGCTTCTTGATTCTTCACAGCGTTCCTGTCTGGCACTTTCTTCACTTTGTATTTTCTAAGCCCACAACTCGACTTGATTTTCTGAACGGTTGACTGCGAACAACCCACTATTTGGGCCACTTGCCGTCCTGAAAGGTTAGGATTCGCTTTTTTTGGGCTATGAAACCCCTTTTTCCTTCCGGTTCCTTCCTTGCGGTTAATTGTAAGATCTTCGATGAAGCGCTTAACAACTCTTGATACCGTTTCCGGACGAACGCGAGCCTCTTTTGCGATTCTTTTGAAGCTCCATTTTCGATTATTTTGAAAAAGTTTCACTATAAATTCTCGTGCTTTCACTTCGCTTGACATTTTGCGACAGAGAATTGGAATATCTATGAAGTAAATGTTCCACATGTTTCTGACGTTCATAACAAAGCTAACTATGATCAAATTTTGATTTTTTTCTCAATTGGTTCAAGAGATACAGGCGTTTTTGTGATAGCGAATTTATTCTCGTTCAGTCCTTACTCATTCGATCGATTCGAAAAATTGCATTTAGATAGAGAATGACATATTCATGCTACAGCAAATTTTGTCCTAATCACTTAAGTAGAATCATGTAAAATGATAGCGAATTATCAAAAAAAATTCCCAATATTTCTGTGACAACAGATCCTGAGTCATAGACGAATTCTTCGACAGCTGCTGTCAATTATTTTTGACAACTGCTGTCAGTTTTTCTGACAGCTGCTGTAATTTTTTTTTCTGACAGCTGCAGTCAATTTTTCTGACAGTTGTCAAAATGTTTTTTCAATTGGTTTCTGGAACTGGAAAATGTGAATCTACCTATACGAATGGAGAGAACCAGCGCTTGTTCATTTTAATTTTTGAAGAAACTTTAATTTTCGGCGAATATTCATAATAAAAACAATAACAAATAAAGTAGGTGATCGAAATACGTCAGTTATAATATATGGAGTAGAAAGATACGAAATATACCATATTTATGTGTATTTATTTCGTGTTTACTCATTCGAGGTGACCTTCAAGTAACCCGTATCAGTATTTAGTTCGATCTGCCTCTTTATCTCGATGCAGGCATGATTTATTGAATAATAATTGGAAATCTTTATTACGATGTATCGGACACTGATATTCACGAATTTTACGTTACGGCACTGACGCGCCATCAATTAAAGAAGATCAAGAAGAAGAAGAAAGAATTTTGATAGATGTCAAAAAATTGCGACAGTGACTGTGAGAGAAATCGTCTATGATCCTTGAATTGTTGTCACAGAAATAAGTAGAATCATCTACGAGCTAGATTCGCTTTCAAGAATCCACAGAAAAAAACTTTGACAGCCGTCGAAAACAATTTGACAGTAGTAGAAAAAATATCCAAATGTGAAATTCACATTTTCACGCATCGTGCATATAATTCTATGCGCGCCGAAATAATTGAATGTTGAATCTCGGACGTGCATGATCGGCGTCAAATATTCGCACCAGCTCACGACTGTCTAAAAATAAATTTTAAATTAACAATTTATCATGCACCGTTGCAGTTGTTATTCAGACGTAAGTCTAGAAGATTTTGCTCCTCGCGCCACGTCCTATCCAAAATTTCCCATGAATTTGTTTTAGTAGATTGCTGCCGCAACCGACCGTTAAATAGAGTGAAAAATAATCATCATCCATCTTCATCAACGTTTCTATTATATGCGATCGTGCTGATGCACTGCCCGCACTTATTAATAGTTTATTTTTGGTGACGACATGCCCCTTTTTGAGGATATTAGAGCAATTTTTTTTGGGTTCCGGTACCCGATGAAAAAAGGGAAGATTATTCGAGACTCTTCTGTCTAATGGGAGCTTTTATCCTTTATAATTGCAGAGCTTTTATGTCAAAGTGAAGTAGACATTGATTGATAATTTCGTTGCTTGGCAACGATTTGAAAAAAAATTCTATGGTTGAGGGTTGACAGAATGCTTATGACCATAGAACTTTACCTAGTGTGAGTTCTGTGCTCATGACATAAATTGATTAGATCACAGATGCATCTATATTAAAACCATAGATTCAAACGTTAATTTCGACAGATGGAGGTTAAGGAGTAAACTGTTCACTATTTATTTTAAATTACACATTAATGTTTGATCGAATGGTCTGGTTCCTGATCCAGATCTATTCACGCCATTGGCTCGATCCAGTTTCAGCCGAGGAACTAAATGGGTATGTCTTAATTTAATGGCAATGTGGAAGTCAAACACATTTGTAGGTGATTAAGCGACTCCGTTTGGCTTGGCAACGGCCAAACAGCAAATTACCGCGGGGAATCTTAATGCACATTATTCACCAAACGTCAACCAAACCATTTTAGTAATTGTACAGCGTAAATAGACGCGACGATCTCTTTCGCCCGTATATTTTTCTATGGGCCAATTAATAAATTCCCCTTTCGATGCCTCTTCTTCGACCACAGAGAATAAAGGGACCTTTTTATGTTTCTTTCGTTTGAGGACGGAAACATTCGTTAACTCCCAGCCAGAGAATTTATTAGTTGGCCGAGAAATATAATTATGTTGTGAAATGTGACACCAGAAATACCGAAAACACAATCTGTTCCTTTCGAATTTGCCGCTTGTGTGGTGTTGTACTGTTCGGATTTCGACGATGATGGTTCTCGGTTTCTTTCCGACATATACAACTCTACCAAACTAAACGCATAGAAGCAGGCACGTATTGGCAGATACCGTCTTTATCTCCGTGGTTTTTATTCTTCATCTATGACGAAACCACACTGCATCTGTGTACCTAACATCATTGCCACCGAATTCGAACTAAA
Organism: Adalia decempunctata; assembly: GCA_951802165.1. Lineage (NCBI taxonomy): Eukaryota > Metazoa > Arthropoda > Insecta > Coleoptera > Coccinellidae > Adalia > Adalia decempunctata. The sequence continues at coordinate 2,887,485 of OX637705.1, forward strand.
TTTATGTATGGAGAAAATCCAAATGTACATAGTCTTTATAAGAAGATATGAAATGTTGGAAGGTCTCTTAATTTTCATTTCCCCAGTCCCAAATGTAATGAAATCTTGAATTAAATGAAGAATTTGGGTTTGGAAATCAGTGCTAGCTTCCCCTTACCAGTGTTGCCTAATTGGCGCCAATTCATGGCTTGTCAAAGACGGCTATGCCAAACCACTTGCAATGTCTATGGTCCAAACCAAAGACGTCCATAGTCTTTATGTCTGTGATCCAAACAACAACACTTGACGTTTGGGGCATTCAGATTTGCATCATCTTGCTCAGAAAAACTGTGACGAAAACGCTAGAGATTCTTGCAATTTTGGAAAAGATCGAGCTTTGATGGAAGAATAAATATAGTTTGGGTGGATTTCCGCTTCGGGAAAAAGTGAAATGTGATAACAGTATTGATCATAGATGTTTCTATGCTAATTTATGAAGTATGGTTTATATGTTCTGTATTTTTGGTAGGTGATTTTGAGATAAACCGTTGTGGATATTCTAGCTACCGTCCCTGTGCTCGAGCGGGTCTATTACAAGCGCAGCAAATGCGACGACATAAATTAGCCAGGTCAGATCAAAGCCGACTTGGCCAAGTTTGCGTCTTTTTCGTCCATTTGTTTTAAAAAGACGGATCCAAAGAAGAAGAAGAAGACATTTGACAGTGTCAACACGTGTTAGATCATGCATCACGAGACGTTGGTAGACAGGAGAACGTCTCGTAGATTTGTTGGAGAGAATTTAGTGGCCTGTAAACCTTTTAATATCGTCTAAAGTGGCCGCTTCATTAGTCAACTTTTCACTAATTCAAAACAGATTTCGACGCGCTCCGATGGAGATGATGGAGGTGAGGAGAGCGTCGACATGACGTGCTGTCATTGTCGACGCGAGACGTCGTTTGTTTCAGGGAGCGATTCGGCGATTAATGGTATAAAAATGTTCGGCAGGATTGTTTTCAGTGAGGATGGAAGGTTTTGAAAATCGATTTATCGAGATCTATGTCTTCTGACACAACAGCCGATTTCGAAATCTGATGTCAAATTCGGTGGCTCAAGATGATGCTTCATCGCGAAACTTTTTTTTTTCGTTTCTTCCAAAAGCGGTCACGCTATTCTTCTTTGACCACAATTTTATACGCGACATTCAAAATTAATCAATGTTTTGATCTAAGACCATAGAAAGTCTGAGGATTGGATGATAGATGCATAGAATATTCTATATATACATATACATCTATTTTTGATGGAATTTTTGACATGTATACAGGGTGTCCCAAGTTCGAGTGCCTATTAGACGTTTCTGATGGAGAACTGGACATATTTGGAATCTGAAATTTGGGATTATGATATTGTTCGAAATTCTCTACAGACCTGAAATATTTTCAGAGCCAGAGCACTTCCGGTTATACAGGGAGTGAAAATAAATTTGCTCAAAAAATTTTTTTTCAATGTTTTCGTTTCTGATATGATTGAGTATTCAGTGCTGAATACATTTCTGTTGAAACCATTGTATTCATTCGAATAGTTTTCAAAATATCGAAAAAAAACCTGAAAAAAAGTAAAATATTCATAGTCAGTATTATGTACATTTTTTTTATTCTGAACATCCTGAGTGTTAACCGTTTTCACAACGTCAAAGTAGAAGAATGTGGATAGGTCATGCATCTTTTGAATTTCATAAATATCATCACAGGGTGTTTCAAATTTGGTGTCAAAAACTGTGATCCAAAATTGGCCATAACTTCCGTTTTTCAAATTAGAACCCTATTTTTTTATTATTGCGTTGGATTCTGCGGAGAAAAATAATGATAGCACTCTCTGATGCTCTTGCTCTTAAATTCAGTAATTCCCGAGTTATTTGAGCTTTTGTGGATTCATGTTGTACGTAGAATCAAATTCATCTAATCTTTTACTTAAGAATATTCTGTGATCATAGAAGATAAGTTTTCCCATTAATAATTCCCAAGTGACAGGTCTAATTTTAGGTTTTATCTTTACTTTTCGATTTTATTCAATGGTTTCATAAAAATATTCATCGAATATGTTGCATGAGAATATTCTGTGACCATAGAAGATAAATGATCCCATTAATAATTCACAAGTGACAGTTCTGACTATTACTTGTTACTATGGTTTCATGAGAATATTCATCTAATCTGTTTAGATTCGATGAATTTTACCCTACGTATGACATGAATCCAGAAAAGCTCAAATAACTCGGGAATAACTGAATTTAGGACCAAGAGCATCTGGGAGTGCTATCATTATTTTTCTCCGTAGAATCCAATGCAATAATAAAAAAATAGGGTTCTAATTTGAAAAACAGAAGTTATGGCCAATTTTGGATCACAGTTTTTGACACGAAATTTGAAACACCCTGTGATGATATTTATGAAATCCAAAGATGTATGACTTTTCCACATTCTTCTACTTTGACGTTGTGAAAACGGTATACACTCAGGATGTTCAGAATAAGAAAAATGAACATGATACTGACTATGAATATTTTACTTTTTTTCAGGTTTTTTTTCGATATTTTGAAAACTATTCGAATGAATACACTGGTTTCAACAGAAATGTATTCAGCATTGAATATTCAATCATATCAGAAACGAAAACATTGAAAAAAAAAATTTTGAGCAAATTTATTTTCACTCCCTGTATAAACGGAAGTGCTCTGGCTTTGAAAATATTTTAGGTCTGTAGAGAATTTCGAGCAATATCATCATCCCAAATTTCAGATTTCAAATATGTCTAGTTCTCCATCAGAAACGTCTAATAGGCACTCGAACTTGGGACACCCTGTATACATGTCAAAAATTCCATCAAAAATAGATGTATATGTATATATAGAATATTCTATGCATCTATCATCCAATCCTCGAACTTGAGACACCCTGTATATACCTACCTACTCACAATAAGAAATCTGCTGATCTCTCCGAAAACATAACATAACCTATTTCACACAAAAAATAGCGCACCGGCCGTGAAATACTTATGCGGATCATTCAGTAAGACAGTAAATAGAATAAATAGTAGGTAAGTATAGGTACCTATAATCAAGAGTGCCGATTTGAGCTTAAAATTTGTGGACACGATTTTCAGAAAGCAGTCGTTACACCACTGTTTCTATCATATAGACATATAATTTATTCTATTTCTATGGTTTCTATGCATCTATGATGCGAAAGTCAGATTTGACATATTCACATCATCACTTATCAGTGTTGCCATTTTAGCAACCTCAGTTCCACCTAGGAGCATAGAATATTCTATGTTCCTAGGATCCACGGTTTAAAAAATATGTAGATATAATACACTTTCGATTTCAAGGTAATTTCTTCTGAAATGTCATGATGCGGGTTCAGAAAAAGAACGAAAGCCATACGAAAGTATAAAGTAGGTACGTCTAATTACCATTACATGCAAGACTCGAAATGGATTTCTCTTTAGTGCCTACAATGTAGTTAAAACGTTATCGCGTAGGATTTATGGCACACCTCGATTATTACTGCCATTGTTTTAGTGGATTGTTTTCCGAAATAAACACCGGTATGCCGCTGAAAACTCATGTCTAAATCATTAAGATTTCGTTTTATGAACTTTTGCGCTAATGAAACTTTTCAAGTGCTCGTTAAATTTCGACTAAATCTCGCATTTTATTGTGGAGCAAACCGATTGGAAGTAATGGAAGGAAATGAGAGTTTTTCGGAAAGAAGGTCAATTAGGTTTCCGATAGGAAAATCCCAGTTTCGCATTTTCTTTTCGTGAATGAATCTTATAAGAATTTCGAGTGAAACATTTCTAGTGAACATCAAAATAGGAATTCATATACCAGAGACAATGCAGTGTCGAAAATAGAGCGGCATAGGGAATATTTTGACGTGAGGAATTTTATGTGAAACGGTCTAGTGGTTGGGTTATTAATGCGAGCAACGCTTTGCGGTCTTACGACTTTGAAAAAAAGGTTATGTGCCATCTCTATAACTATACTTTCAAGGCTCTGGGATCAACGACATTTTCTATGACGAACTATGGTTGGTCCTGAATCTTTCTTTTCGCTAGAAGGAAAAGCTAGCACCATTTCTGAGCGATAACAAATCCGTACCTGACGGTCAAATTGAATTCTGTCCGTCGGTAGGTAAACACGAGAACGTTTGAAATTCTGTTTTTCTGATTTAAAAACTACGCATTCGATAACCATAAAATTCTGGCGAACCATCGAATAAAAATTCCGAATGTTTCTATGATTTAAATAGATCATATATTTTTTTGATTGCTGTCAAATTTTTATTCATTGTTCAGATATTGGCAGAAAAAAAACTAAAAAGTTTCAAGAAAGTATGTACCTACAGTGTTTTTTTCTGCCAATACCTGAACAATGGATAAAAATGACAGGAGTCAAAAAAAATGCCTATAGGCAACTAGGTATACAGGGTGAGTCTTTGACTTGGATTCTATATTTCAACTGAAGATTCTTGAGGTCAAAAGAAACCTTTTTTTCATTTTCCATTTTTCCGAATTCGGCTCTGTTAAAAAGATATAGCCATTTGAAAAAAAAACATTGGGCTAATTACGTCCCTGAAATTATACTGTGGAATTGATTCAAAGTTCATATTTCTCGATAGAAATTGAGTTTATACATTTAGGCCCAATTTAGGGAATATTCAAGTAGTCAAGTGAAATACTGCGAAAGCTCAACAATTGCAATAAATGGTACACTAAATAGAGGACCTTTTTATCTCTGATAATCCCAATTAATCATCAAATTTTGTTATATATACAGGGTGAGTCTTTGACTTGTACATATATTTTAACTGAAGGTTCTTTAGGTCAAAAGAAACCTTTTTTTTTTTTTTCATTTTCCATTTTTCCGAATTCGGCTCTGTTAAAAAGATATAGCCATTTGAAAAAAAATTGTGCTAATTACGGCCCTGAAATGATACTGTGGAATTGATTCAAAGTTCATATTTCTCGATAGAAATTGAGTTTATACATTTAGGGAATACTCAAGTACCTACTAACCTTATTGGAATAAAAATGTTGCAAACACGATAATTTCAACAAAAACAGTTAGATAGTTTCATCGGATTATATCTGCAACTAAAAAGCCACATTTATTCCACCAAAATAAGTTCCTTCTTCGATTTTTCTGCAGATTAGTTTGTAAACACTAATAACTTGTTCATATTTTCCTCGAAATTCCCAAACAATATCATGAAGAAAGACTTTTCATTCAGATTTATTATTGAACAACCTAACCTAATCTAATTTGTATCGATTCTGTGAATTTTTGCACAGAAATTTCAAGAAGATGTTGTCAGCTTGCTGATATTTTCATTGAGGTTAAGAAATTTCTACGAAACAGTATAAATCACGATACATTTGTGTACCGTGGTATGAATATCTATGAATTCTGCCGTTTCCATCATAAATCGACTTTGCCGCCAAATTTTACCACGCATGCGTAGAGCGAATATTGGTTATTGGTTATCTGGAGGCCAAACATAAACAATAACAAAGCAGAGTCTCTGAACAAACAGTAAACATTATGTGAAGTTCTGAATACATTCATTTAATTATTGTTCTAATGTTATTATTATGTGAAGTGAATTAATATAATTTCAACCGTGTCGAGTTTATAAAATTCCAAGAGGATGTTGTTTAGATAGAACCATCGCCACAGATTATCAGGTATCGTATTTATTTTTCTTTAATTTCAATTTAATAAGTAGTTTGTATCGAGATTCATCATTCATATCCAAATTTTGTATTTCATCGACATTTAGGTACTTCAATATGGACCGGTAACTATGAATTTTCAATAGAAACTGTGCGTATTAAATCCTCCTTGGTGTTCAATTTTATCTCCCACATTTGTGGGATTTTATTATTAAAATATCTCGACAAAGTTGATAAATATTGTGACAACATTGAAAACTCATTTAAAGACCAGAGAAGGAATAATATTCGATTATATTTAATTCAGAGACGCATTCAGATTATTCTTGAAATTAATGATTTTTTCGTCAAATTTCTGCGGGTAAAATTGGAAATAACTCGAAAACGACGCGTTTTATTGAAAAAAAATAGGAATACTTTTAGTTTCTCAAATGATTGATTCTTTCGAAAATATGAACCGTTTATCTTTTCAAAGTGGTTTTATGGTGTTTTAGCGTGTATTGATGAGTCGACTACCCTGTAACTTTTATACTAGTAGAGATATTGAATAGGTTTCGATTGAGGAATATGCACCATGAATAGAGTAAACAATCAACCAAAATTCAGTTCATTCGAAATAACGGTTCTGAAGATATAAACAGAAAAGTGTTTTCTTCATGGATTTTCGACACCCTGTATCTCCCAAACCAAACCGAATTTTGAAAAATGGTATAGGAAAAAAGTGTTTCATTTGATGAGAGGAATCTACAGTTAAAATATATGTACAAGTCAAAGACTCACCCTGTATATTATCGAATATGGGGTGAAATCAGGAGCTTGTGTTCATCCTGCACCTTATATAGGTATAGATTCGAAATCGAGAGTAGGTACAACGGATGAAAGATTTTGACAGCTGTCAAAAAAATTGACAGCAGCTGTCCTGTCAAATGAATCATTCGTGACCCCGGAACTGTTAGATATAACAGAAATATTGGAGATTTTTTCCAACATTTAAAAAGTTAAGTGATTCGTTTCGTGCACGTGATATTATCATCATTTCTATGAATATAGGGATGTGCACTGAAACCAAATTTCGGCCATTTATTACCATAGAAGATTGTGAAAGGCCGCAACTATATGACTTTCGCGCTTGGGTCTACCCCAAATCGACGAATAAACCGAAAATGAACCTAAATAACCGAACAAAAAAAGAAAAAAGTTCGCCAAAAGCCTTACCAGCATCCATCTCGAAAGCGCGACGGGCCGCAACCTCGCAAATCCCAAAATCGCCAAAAACCACTCCCGTTAACGGCTCGTTTGACCTCTAAGCCACCGTAGATAATCGCAATTAACCGCACCTTAACAACGAGAGCCCGAGTCATTAACCAAAGTCCTTAACGATCCAACAAAGTGGCCGTAGAAGCTCAACAATGCATAGAGCCGAGACGGACGCGCGAAATTACCGGACCAATCGAGGCGTTCACGAAAAAAATGGTCAACGGGCCGAGACGACCAGGCAACACCACTTGACTGTAAAGTCGACAAACGAAGTCGAAAGTGTCGGGGAGTTAACCTACTTAACGGTTATCCGGAAAAATCTGGCGGAACGATGCCGTTGCCACGCCCCCGATGGAAATCTGGGAACGGAGGGGGGGTTAGGCCGCGCCCTAGACGGGACGGTTGAGCAATAAGATGGCTGGTGGGGGGCGGTTGCGGCGTTACCTTCGCGACGGTCGATTGTGATGATAATTGGGCAGGTAATGTTACGTTTTCGGACGATTGGTCCTCTCTGGCTGGTTGTTACGTTGAAATATTGGTTTCGATGTGATTTTAATGACGTTTGAATGAATATCGGGACATCGGGCCATAACTTCTGATGCTAAATGTGTACCTACAAGTGGATGGTTCCAATAAACAGGGTATTTTTTAACTGGAAAAGGACAATGATAGCATTTTGTTTTTTGCGGAAATGCTCTCTTGACTAAGCAGTAATATTCATATAAAATTTCCGTCAGAATTTAGAAGCAACCAATTTGTGATGCATTTATTAAAATAAAAATGTACTATAGCTGATTGATATACAAAGTTCCATAGATCTTCTCAATTGTACCTATTCGCTGCAATTTTACCTGTTACATTGATTCCTGAACCATCGATACCTATTTGCATAGAATCCAACATCTAATCTAACCATTGGGAAACCATAAAAAAACCTGTACCGTAGACCTACCTGGTATCTTTTCTAAATTTGGTACACCCCTACTTAGTCTCGAGCGAATTCGCCATAATCAGCCAATGGGGCGTGAGAAGGGCGGGGCGGCGAAATCAATTGGAGTCGATCACGCATGACTTCACCTTTTATTATAATAAAGTTCCCCTGTCCGTTCTTTCACGGTTTCTCCTCCACCCGTTCCGGACCAATGGGAAACGGGATAGGTAACTGTGGTAACGAAAATAAGTAATAGGGATGTGTAATTTAAGGTATCAAGACGAAATATGGACGTGATGTTTACCTGTTCTTCTTTCTTTTTGAACAGGGTCGGATTCAAGAAATTGGAGGAAGGGATAAGTAAGTATCGACCATTGGGATTATTTTATATGAGATTCTGTATCTGTAGGTATCTCTGGCACAACCATTCAGGATGAATAAGAACATTTGTTTTTTTAATATTACTTGGTGTCCTAAATTGTTATGTTACTAAAGAAAATTTGCGTTTGGTTCCTTCTCCTGTAATTTCTATGGTCCCCGACATGTGGTGGAGTGACCCGTTTGGCAGTCCATTTTCAATAGGACTAACGAATCTATTCGACAAAATTATATAAGCAGCAACCTTGAGTTCGAAGTTACTACACTCTTCTTCCAATTCGTAGCCAGAGCGGTCGCTCATTCGGAAAATGAATCCGCTCAACGCTACCTGACTTCCAGATAAATATAATAGGTCTTAAGTACATTCAAAAATCAAAAGACGGGATTTTACATCTTAATACCCAAGATTAGATCAATGAGATAGATATAAAGGAAAATGAAATGTTACAAATCAATAACTCCTAAGTCAATGTACCGATTTTGCATTTTGCCCATTCGTGGTAGTAGGTAGGATGCACTAATTTGCCCGCATTTTTAGTTCATTATGGCTAAAGCAAATGAAAATTATATTCATTAGATACACTAACAACCACCTAGTACTGGTACCTTACTATAGAAATGCACCTTTGCATTGTTCATTAACTAGCTGAGATCAGAATATTAATTCCATTGTGAACCCTTCCGCCCTTCGTATGGTACGCCTATGTTCAACACACAGTAGTTCAAATGTCAACATAACACATAGATGATATTCTATGTTATAAAAGAACATAACCTCATTTTTCAATTTGTAAATAAACGAATTATTTATTTACGAAACCACTACATTGAAATGAGGCACTGCATATCGTGAAAATGCTAAAAAAAAGCTTTTCTTCTTTGAAGTTTAACCCTAAAAGGTTCAACTCTTCATCTGTAGTGCAACCTGATATAAATCTCAAACAGGAACAGGCACTGAAAGTTCTTGACAGTGCAACAATTAGCCCCCAACAGTACCTTAGTTCTAGATCAACTGTAACCAACTTAAAAGATCGAATACCGTCCACCATTGTTAAGAAAAAAAAACTGATAGAATGTTTGTATTTGATCGATCCATCCGTTGCTAGTAAGATAGCAACTAAAATTTCACCGTTCTTGAGAAAGTATACCGAAAGGGTCATAGCCGAATGTACTCCCGGCTTGGGGCTTCTCACGAGGCAACTCTTGAAAAGAAGTATTGGGCCTATAACTTTATTTGAACCTTCACGTCAATTCAGAGATGGGTTAAAGGTAGGTCGTCAGAATTTTTTCGATACAAAGTAATGATTATTTTTCTTGAAGAAACTTGCAGCATCTCGTCCTAAATCTATACGATTGTACTCTAAAAATTTGTTCAAATTGTCTTCATATCAATATTCAGATAGATTGGATAGAGGTAATAGAGAGGAAAAACTACTTAAAAGTGTGCCAAAAAAAGGGTGGAGTGAAGGTTTGTAGAACTGAAATGGTCCATTTAGCATTATTAAGAACTTTTCTACATTGATTAAAGGAGGAGTTGAATCAGTAAATAAACAGAAACATTTTCAGATCCCGCAATTTCAATAATAGGACCAGTTATCAGCAATCGTTTCTTAAACCACCTAATAAGTTCCATAGCAACTCAGACATCTTTGGCTGCGTATGGCAGAGTAGAGATGTTTCTGATAATGAAGCCAAGTCGGTATTTAGTAAGTTTCAGAATAATTTGAGGATGTAAAGATCTGCGATTCTTTCATTTAGGTGATATCGTCTGAGTATGATTTCTACGTTTCCGGGGTCGACAGTACGAAAATTCTTTTCAATCTGCTCTTTGACCATGAGCTACTTTGTAAATTGCCTAGGGAAGCCTTTCTGCCGTGGGACAGAGCCAGCAATTCAACACACCCGAAGAAGGTATGTAATAAAAATAGTAGAAATAGTAGAATATCATGCTTCTCATTTCAGGTGATGAACGTAGATAAAAATATGTTGTATCTTGTTCATATTGTAGCGAAGAAAGACCTCCCGTTGCCTTTAGACCAATTGGTGCCTTTTCAATTTTTTATAAGAAAGTGTTACAAAAGAAAAGCAAGAGTAATACCAGTTCTAGAGTGAGTAAATCCAGAAAAATTAGTTTTTTATACAGCCTGATTTTATAGATGCCTTGTACCAGACAGTGGAAAACATATTATTATACCTCAACTGCAGCATGAAGAACCATTAAGAGATATCGATATTTTCACGGAATTCAAACAGTTAACACCAAAACAACTCATTGCAGTTTTCAGGTAAAACGAATTTTCTGCTAAAAAATTGATTTCATTCACAAATATTTTCAGGGAAATGCACAATCATCCAAATTATACAGGCAGTTCTTTCGCGGAAATGTTAGAAGCACACAGGGTGAAATCGGAAAGAGTAGAAGATTTAAATTATATTCCCGGACCTGAGAATGCCTTACTGGACGAAATAGATGAAGAACTTGAGATACATGACAATGCAACAGAAACTTTCGATGAACATAAATTAAGTAATAAATAAATATTGAAAATACTGACAAAGATAATTTATTCAAACATTTATTGTTGTTTCATCATAATATTTATTGAATTTCTTCCATTGATAACGATTTTCTGGGTCTTTTTTGCTATTAGCCGGACCCAAGTTCGGCATCAAACCTGAAAGAAAACAGATTCCTGCAAAATTCTTATTCGACGATACTGTTACGAATCAATATTACCTGCCTTTTGAGCCATGGTAACCAAAGTTGAGACTCTTCTCTGTTGTTTTGTACATAAACCTGTAATTCTTCGGGGTAACATACATCCGTCTGACCTCACGAACTGACTCAGAATCAGAACGTCAGTGTGTTTCACATTCAATCCAGTTGCACATAATGGACAGGCACCATCTTCACATTTTAAATGAAATGGTTTGCGTTCGGAGTCGGTAATTTTTCCACTTATGACTAAATTGTTACCATTCTGTTCGGTTATAACTGGAATATGAGAAATAAGCCAACTTTTATGCACCTTCCTTCTTATACTTTACTCTGTTTCAATTGGACGATACTGGTCGTTGATATTTTCTTGGCATTAGATATCGTCGCGTTTAAACTTGGCAAAAATGGAAGTATTCTACAAGAACCTAATAGTGTGTTCATTTTGGCTGAATAGCTATGAAATTGTTTCCAAAAAATGTTATTTTCAATATTTTGGGGTTAGGTCATAGAACACAGTATAACGCGAATAAGTTATCAATGATATTTATTAATATTTTATATGATTTTTATGTGTTCTGAAGTATTATCCGTTTATTTTTGGTACCGAAAAGTTCAAATTCCTCTACTTGTTCAGAATGAAATGATTTAGGCAGTGTTGCCGCTTCTCTTACATATCTATCTTTAGATGAATCCCAACATTCTCAACTCAACTCTCAACGAAAATCTCTTCGAAGTGCTATCTTTAATGGCATATCAATGAGAAATTTTATTCATTTTTGCTGTTGCTCAAAAATTTAAAGCAAGGTTTCCTTTTAGTTTGTATGAGAAATGGTAAACGTTCTGAAAAATATGTGGTAGCGGCAACACGACTTCGTGATCATAGAGGAATGTAATTATCAAAACGTATTCAAGGATTTAATTGTAAATTAAATTTTTTCCATTGCGATAAGGAATTAACACTTGTTCCAAACAAAAAAATGGTAAGAAAAAGTTTCCTTTAATTATATGCATTAATCAGGCAGAGATGGCGATATACACAGGAGTGTTCAATACCCAAGTTTTGGATGGTTGTGAACATCTTCTCGGAGATAGGGATAGGGATGAAGTGTGTTTTCGGTCATTTCCTCAATTTTAGATGTTTACATGCGAATTTTTCGTTTTCAGCCGACTCCTCCTCAAATTTCGCCACTTGAGGATCAAGAGCGACATCTCCAAGAGGCTCTAGGGGTGGTGAAAGCCCAAGCGTTTCATATGAAGAGAGCCCTCGATAAAAACAAATTGATGGATGCTTTGAAGAACGCAAGTGCCATGTTAGCCGAGCTAAGAACGTCCTTACTGTCTCCTAAAGCTTACTACGAATTATGTATGATCTAGAAGAAACTAGGGGTTTAAGTGTATTGAAATGAGTTTACTTTTAAGATATGGCAGTTACCGATGAATTGAGACATTTGGAAGTGTATCTTTTGGAGGAATTTCATAAGGGAAGGAAAGTTACAGATCTGTATGAATTGGTGCAGTATGCAGGGAATATTGTTCCAAGATTGTATTTGTTGATAACTGTAGGTCTTGTTTATATCAAAACGAATACAGCTCTACGAAGGGATCTTCTGAAGGATCTCGTGGAAATGTGTAGAGGTACTTTAAAGAGTCTTCTGATTTTGTTGAATGAAAAAAAAAACTTATTGAACACTTTTCGAGTTTGATTTCATGAAAAATTCGATTTAGGTGTGCAACATCCACTGCGTGGTCTGTTCCTCCGAAACTATCTGCTCCAATGCACAAGAAACATCCTTCCCGATTGCCTAGAAGAGGACGGGGACGCCCCGGAAGGTACCATTAAAGATTCCATCGATTTCGTGCTGATGAATTTTGCGGAAATGAACAAATTGTGGGTGCGCATGCAACATCAAGGTCATTCGAGAGAAAGACAGCACAGGGAGAAGGAAAGAGAAGAATTGAGGATCTTGGTGGGGACGAATCTTGTCAGGTTGAGTCAGTTGGAGTGCGTTACCCTCGAGAAGTATCAGAGACTAGTGCTACCTGGGATTCTGGAACAGGTAAAGATATAGTGAATGTTGGGTGGTATCACGTGCACGGAACGATTAGATGATTCGAACTTTTCTCCTTGGTGACAGAATTCTGCTCAAAGGACCAACGAAGGTTTTTTCATCATTTGAAGTTTAATTTTTTATTTGTTTCTCATTTGTAAATGTCAGTTTCCAAAAACACAATATTAATCAAGAAAGTTTATTTTATCAAGTCACTAACTTGTAAAACTGACAGTTAACTTGCAAAATTTTCACAAGTTAGTAGTATTATTTACATTAGAAAATTTTGTTTTATCGTCATATATGTTGAAAATCATGGTACAATTGTTATTTCCAGTAACACAGATTTTTGATGATGAAAGAGTTGATACTGATGATGATAAACCATCTGTTGACTCAGAAACTGCTGAACTCGAGGACTGCAGAACATTTGTACTCTCCTTACTACCAAATAATTTGCTAGACATTTCTATTTTTTTGTTGACCGAATCATCGACATAACTCATCGCAATTTCGGTGCTCTTACACCCTCCTGCACGCTTTGGTGCTAAAATATCTCCACCCGAATCCGCACCATAGTGGCTCCAGTTCTACGAAAAGAGTGGCCGGTGTATAACTCTGAGTCTTTTAAACCTAAATATTTCGCTATTTGCTTTGGGACACAACCAATAATGTGCTGGCCAGCATTAAGGGAAATGCACTTTCCATGTTGGTATGTCAAAAAAAATCTTAGGCTTTCTGTTCCAGGAGGCCGAAGATTTACATATTTCCTGTATAACATGCAGGGCTTGAAGCTGCAGCCATCATCGGTTATGGTGAATCTTCTTGTTGTTAAATTTTTGTTTGCTGCAATGTCACAATAACGTATTTTCCCGTATCTTCTACATCATTCATGTTTAAGGAGAGAATTTCGTCACATCGACAACATCCAAAAATCCCTTTTCGTACCCAAGTGAGGCGAATCAAAATGGCAGGAAGTCTAACATGCATAGTGTGCAATAAAACTATAGGAAAAAGTGGCTATAGGATTCAATGTCGCGGAACATGCAATGGGTGGGCCCATCTTGGATGTACTGATATAACGAAGGAGGATATTACCGGAAAGAAGAGATTAGAATGGATGTGTAAGAACTGCGAAACACTAGAGGAGATAGGGGATACTGTGGAGGAATCTCTGGAGGAACTAACAGAAAAATTGGAAAGGAAGAGAAGAAGTTTGGATAAGGTAAAGAAGGAAGAACAAGGAGGTAATATAGAAGGTATGTTCAAGCAGATTCTGAAAAAGATTGAAACTCTTGAAGTGGCAGTTACCTTCAATAGCAATACAATGGATGAATTATTGAACGCCATGGAGGAAATGAAACGAGAAAACAAAGACCTAAGAAAAAAGCAACAAAACATGGAAATCACAATTGAAAGGATGGAAAAAGAATTGAACAACCTGAAAGAACAGGCCTTACAAAACGCTGCTGCAACTGATGCCCAAAATAGAAGAAAAAATATTATACTCATGGGGCTAAAAGGGAAGGAGGAAATAGTTACAGTCTTCAACAAACTCGAAATCAAAGTTCAGGAAAATGAAATGAAAGTAAGACAGTTGCCGTCGAAAAATCTGATAAAACCACTTTTGATCTCTTTTGAGGAAGAAAAAACTAAGAACATGGTAATAGAACAGCGAAAAGTGATGGGAGTTCTAAGTTCAAAGAGCATGGGATTGGAGGGAGACGACAGAAGGATATACATAAATGAAGATTTGCCGAAGGTAACACAGGACTTACTAAGAAAGGCGAAAGAGCTGAGGAATTCAGGGTACAGGTTCGTCTGGTCAAAGGAAAATAGGGTTTTCTGTAGGAGGGGTGAGGACACGAAGATCATTCATATTCAAAGTACTAACCAAGTTGAAGAATTGAAAACACCAAATTAAGGTGAACATATTCATTAATACCAACGCATGGATGAATTTGTGAGGAACTATCTTTTAAAACAACCGTATACCAGAAATGTTCAAATCACGGAGGAACTCAATTTACTTACCAATAAACAAGACCACAGTAATTTTAGAATATTACATACTAATATAAGAAGTATAGATAAAAATTTTAATGAATTCAATGTTGTTGTATCACAGTTAAATTTTGATGTAGATTGCATAGTTATGTCGGAAACATGGAAAATAGGGGATCTTAATCAGTATGAAATGGATGGGTATGGCATGATATATAATAATGGGGAGTTAAATCAGAATGATGGAGTGGTAGTGTTTATGAGGAATAATTTACAATACAATTTCGACATAGTACAAGTAGGTGAAATAAAAGTTATAGTCATTAGCACAACGAAACATAATAAAAACATACAGATCATCGCTATGTACAGATCTCCAAGTACATCTGTGGAGGAGTTCAATAGCAATCTCCCAATGCTACTGGACTCCTGCAAAAAGAAAAATAAAAATAATATATCCTTCTTTATTGGCGATATCAACATAGACATTTTGAAAAAACAGGCAGATACAGAAGAATACCTTAATACTATGGGGGAATACGGATATACGTCAATGATAAACGATTTTACTCGAGTAACAATCAATACAAAATCATGCATTGACCACATATTTGTCAGCTCTGATGGTGACATGGAGACGTACTTACCTGCTATACTGCATACAACTGTGACTGACCATTATTCAACTTTCGTGGAGTTTTCCACAGAAACATCTGTAAAAACAAATTCAAATGGATCAACTTGCGAAAAAAAGTACATTAACTATAACCAGATGATGAAAATACTTGAAGTGCAAAAATGGGAGAAAGTATATGAAACCAGTGACGAGGATCAGTCGTGGCAACTATTTGTGGAAAAATTACAGGAAATAATTGAGAGTTGCTCGAAGGTAGTGAAAATAAAACGCTGCGACAGAAAGAGGAAACCCTGGATCACAAACGGACTTATTAAAGCTATTAAAACTAAAGACCAATTGTATAAAAATGCCGTATCTAACCCCCAGAACCCTGAATTTTTAAGAAAATTCAAAGCACACAAAAATAAGTTGGAAGCACTACTGAAATACACAAAAAGAAGTTATTATAGAAAAGAAATAGAAAAAAATCAAAACTATTCAAGAGGCCTCTGGAAAATAGTTAATAATAAAAAGCAAGAAAATCAGATTGCAAAAATTAAGAATGAAAATGAAGAGATATTGGAGGGAGACAGAGAGATAGCAGAAGAATTTAATAAATATTTTGCAAACGTTGCGACGAGACTAGCGGAGAAATTCGCTTCACATGAAGATCACATACTGCGAACAAACCCTAAATATTGCAACTCCATTGTTTATTTTGACACGGACGAATCAGAAGTGGGAAAGGTAATTAAAGAATTGAAAAATAATAAAGCACCCGGACTGGACAATATCAAAGCAGAAACCTTGAAATACATATCCACTCACATCGAGAAACCATTAACATACCTAATCAATAAGAGTATCGAAAAAGGAATGTTCCCGGAAATACTGAAAACCGCCGTGATAGTACCATTATATAAATCTTCAGAACGAACAGAACTAAAGAATTATAGACCTATATCCTTGATATCATCAATTGCGAAAATATTCGAAAAAATTCTGTACAAACGTACAATTTCCTTTATAGAAAAATTCAAGATATTGGCTAAGAATCAATATGGGTTCCAAAAAAATAGATCAGCACAGGATGCAATAAATGCTCTAGTAGAATTAATCACTGAGGCCATGGATAATAAGGTACCAGCAGTATGCATATAGGTTGACTTGAAGAAGGCATTTGATACTGTCAATCACGAAATACTGTTGCAGGCATTAGAAAATATGGGGTGGAGAGGAGTAGCATTTGATTTAATCAAGAGCTATCTGAAGGGACGAACACAGAGAGTCAAAATAGGGAAAGTTTTAAGTAAAGAAGAATCAGTTACATGTGGAGTCCCTCAGGGGACAATTTTGGGCCCTATCCTTTTTCTGCTTTATGTGAATGAATTATTCGCCTTGAATCAAGATAATGAAATCATAAGTTTCGCTGATGACACAGTAGTCTTCTTTACCGCGGCGACATGGAATCAGTTAAAACTAAAAACTGAAGAAAAATTTGCTGAGATAGTAGAATTTTTCGAAAGAAAAAAGTTAACAGTTAATATGGATAAAACTAAATTTATGTCATTTACTAGTCTGAGAACTGGAAAACCTGAATTTGATACGCTATGCATAAAAACAAAGGGATATTCATTTCAGATACAGAGTACAGAATGTATTAAATATTTAGGAATAATGATGGACTGTCACCTACGATGGAATGAACAAGCATATCTTGTAATCAAGAAAATAAGATCGCTTCTTAGTAAATTCAAAACTTTGAGAGAAATATGTGAACAAGATGAACTGACGAAGGTATATAAAGCACTGGTAGAACCGCATTTAAATTATGCTATACTATCATGGGGAGGGATAGCAAACTCGTATTATAAAGGAATAGAAGTAGCACAAAAATGGGTGTTAAAAATGATGTACCATAAGCCTATTACTTACCCAACAGAAAGTCTCTACGAGTTGTCAAACATGTTTACTGTGCGTCAACTATACGCCCGTGCCCTTCTTATGTACCAGCATCTGCTACATGTACCTACAAAAAATGGAAAAGATATGAGATCTCCAAAGATACCTTTACCTATGCCTAAGAAGACTATTGGATTAAAATCGCATACCTACCTGGCACCTTTACTTTATAATACACTTCCAATGGATATCAGGGAAACTGGGACAAAACCAACGTTCAATAAGAAGGTAAAAAAGTGGATCCGAAGTATATATATATATATTCTTATGAAATGGAGCTGTACAGATTTGATTCCAAATATGGCATGTGTCTCGAAAAGGCAACAAGGAACAGATCATTCAAACAAACATATTGATCCATTCCCCGCTCCTAATCTCAGTATTAGCAGAGGAATGTCAAACGGGGCACCATACAGTTCTGCGTATGATGCAAGAGCACAGATAAAAACCTCAGCAAAAACTCTGTCTCCCCGTATAAGTGTAGGGATATTGGATTTGTGTACAAATATTCATATTGGAGGGCATCTTCTTCGAATGTAAATCCTTCTTCATTTCTTCAAAGGGGTTGACAAAGCATTTTTAAATAATCTGAAACAAAAACCAAAGGGAGAAAAAAGGAAAAGCAAAATCCACTAATATATTCAAATTGTTTTGAAGGTACCAACCCATCCCAAAAATGAATCAGATACTGAATGAATAGCGTTGAAACCATCTAAAAATTTATATATTGGACAATTATTGACCAAATGGTCAATAGTTTGCTCTTCATGCCCACACTCACATCTCGGGCTATCAATGGCATTCCATTTGAAGAGCATACTATTACAACGTCCATGACCTGTTCTAAGACGATTCAGAAGACACCAATTTTTCCTAGACAGATGAAAACCGGGAACTTTCTCTGAAGGATCGAGAATTAAACTTTTATTGAAAAAATCATATGAAGTCCATTCCGAACTCCAAATTTCTTTATGATTTTTTTTAGAATAAAGAAAATTATTTATCCATAGAGGCTTTCGAGATTTCAATCTAGCCAGTCTTGTATCTGGCATATAACTCATAATAGGAAATGAATTTGGAAAGGAATGAAATTTATCCCAAGACTTCATGGCAGCAACCTGTCTACGAATATGAGGAGGTATTATATTAGAAAGAACTGGTAACCAAGCTAATGGAGTAGATTTAATGGTTCCAGTTATAATCCTCATAGAAATATTGAGTTGCCCATCAATTTTATGGACATGGGAACTATTCAACCAAACAGAACAGCAGTATTCAGCTGCAGAAAAAACCAAGGCTAAAGCAGCCTTACGAAGAGTGGTAGCATCGGCACCCCAGGATGTACCAGCTAATTTTTGAATTATATTATTCCTCGTCTTCAACTTTAAACGTAAACTTTCCAAATGAGCCTTAAAAGTCAAAGAAGAATCTAGTTTTATTCCCAGATACTTGGGAGTGAAATTATGATTTAAAACTGTATTGTTGAAACTAACCCTCAAAGTTTTATGTTTTTGATGATTATTCAAATGAAAATACGACACCTCTGTTTTAGTGAGACTCGGGCATAAACGCCACTCCGAAGTAAGCCTGCATCATTCTGGTACATGTTCACAAATAGAAACAATTTCATTTAGTATTGGCTGTGTGTGAAAATTGATTTGATTGGACATTATAATATTTTTTTTTTGTGTTTTTTTTCCTCTTTGTGTACACGCTCTTGTGAAAAACTTTTTTGTTCTATACGTACTGCCCACGTACAGGTTTTCGAACTTTTGTGGGAAACAGAATGTTTGTTTTTCAATATGGAATTCTATTATTTCAGATATTTGTAATGTATGATTTTTTGGCGAGAAAATAAACATTATTATTATTATTATTCTTCACCATCGGTCTCCCGGTCTCAGCTCGTGCTGGTATTACTTCTATGAACCAGTGAAAAAACATTTCAGTTCCTCCCACTAGTTCAGAAATTTCCGCACGATGTGACAGGTTTGCAAAGCTACAGCCTGCTGTGCATATCCCGCGATCCTCTGGGATATCTCGATCTTTTGAAGATTTTTCTTAAATGATTTGGACATGACTCCCTCAGCCGAAATCACCAACGGTATAATCGTGACTTTCGATAATTGCCACATATTCTTCAGCTCTATTGCCAAGTTCTCGTACTTCGTTATTTTTTCCGACTCCGTTCTTCCGATGTTATGAGTCAATGGTACTGCCACATCAATTATCACCCCATACTTCTGATCCTTCTCAATGAATACAAGGTCCGGTCTATTGTAGTCCACTGATCTATCTGTTGTTATGGGTCTGTCCCAATAGAGAACCGCTGTGTCCGTTTCCAACACTGCTGCAGGTTGATACTTATAGTATGGCGGACAAGTATCCAAAAAACCATGTCTAAGAGCTAACTGCTGGTGAACAATTTTTGCCACTTGGTTGTGTCGGCCCAGATATGCGTTGTCGGCAAGAACTCGACAACCTGCTATTATATGTTCGATAGACTCGCCAACTGCGCCGCACTTCCTGCATTTGTCCTCCACGTTCAGCTTCAAACAGTGCTTCTCATAGTTGCGAGTTCTTATGACTCGGTCTTGGATAGCCGTCAGGAATCCCTCAGTTTCAGGATACAATTGTCCCGCATTCAACCACGACAAAGAAGCTAATTTATCGACATTTTCCCTCTCAAGGTGTTTGGGAAATCTGCCGTGCAGAGCTTGTTCCCGCCATATACTCATATCTTCGCTTCTCGTGGTGATATCGAATGTCAGTTCTCTGTGTTGTAGGTTCAGAGGTGTGTATCCCTTATCCTCTGTTGTCACCAATTTCATCAGGCTATCTTCAGACTCGAGCAGTCGCTGCCTCAAGTTTTTCTCCTGGGTTCTGCAGAGTTTATAGATGTTCAACAGACCTCGTCCGCCATCTCTTCTGGGTAGATAAAGCCTTTTCACCGATGCATTGGTGTGCAGACATCGGAACTTTGTCATTAGGCGACGGGTGAGTCGGTCCAACTCATTCAGATCAGCATCTGACCACTTCAAGACTCCGAAAGTGTACGTCAGAGCAGGCGCAGCCCAAGAGTTCAAGGCATCGATCTGGTTTTTAGCAGACAGCTTGGTGTTGAGTACTTTGGTTACCCTGTTTTTATATTTCGCAGTGAACTCAGCTTTCAAACGAGTGTGGTCAATCCGTTGATTTTGAGGAATGCCCAGATACTTGTAGGTCTCTTCGGGCAACATACTGTGGATGTCCTGAAATTGTTCCTGAGTGTTCTCCATTTTACCCTTCCTGATGTTGACTATGGCGCATTTATCGAGACCGAAAGACATGGCAATGTCTTTGCTGAAAGAGCGCACTATATCTATCAGCGAGTGAAGTTGTTTTTGGTTCTCGCCGAATAGTTTCAGGTCATCTATGTACAATAAATGGGACAGTTTTCGCGGATTCCTCATTGCTGGTCTATACCCTATGGTAGTGTTTTACAGAAGAGTAGACAGAGGATTTAGTGCCATACAAAACCACATCGGCGACAGAGCATCTCCCTGAAATATCCCCCTCGATATTTTCACGGTTCCAGCATTGATGTTATTTATCAGAATATTCGTTCTCCATGTACTCATAAGATGTTGGAGCACCGCTTTCATTTTTGGGCAGATCTTATAAATCTCCAGTACTTTCACATTATTATTATTATTATTATAGCTTACGACATTTGCGACAAATTATTGTGATTTTTTTGGAATCTATCTAACCTTTTTACAAATGAGAAACAAATAAAATATAAAACAATACACGCAAGGTAACGGGTTTTACTGGCTCAAGGAGGTAACTGACTCGCCTGCGGCTCGTCAGTTATATCCTCCATTCGCCAGTAAAAACCCTCTTACCTTGCTAGTAATGTTATATACTATTGTGTTTTGACGATTTGTTCGCAATTATTGTGCTATTTGATTGAAACTGTTGTATGCGGTGTTGATGTTTTGGTGGAATTTCAGGTAGTTAGTTGTCGAGATGCGATAGCGCAAGAGTATCTCATGGAATGCATCATTCAGGTGTTTCCGGACGAGTTTCACATTCAGACGTTGACGCCATTTTTGAAATCTTGCGCTGAATTAGAAGCTGGCGTGAACGTCAAAAACATCGTGATAAGTCTGATGGAGCGTTTGGCTTCTTTTAGCCAAAGAGCCGAAGCCATAGGCCCGGAGGGTGAGGACATTACCATGAATAATCATCACTCCTTTTTTTATTATTTATAATCTTCATTTTTATCATTTCTTCTTTATTTTTTCATCCACCATTTCCTTCCTTTTTCTTTCTCCATTTTTTTTTTGTTGCCTATAGACGCTAACTCCTTGTTTCGTTTGTTTATTTTCTAGGTCTGCCCAAGAAGCCATTTTACGACCCGAATACCATTTTTAATCCAACTCTTTCCGCAGGTACGGCCTCGGTCTTGAAAGACGTTAAATTGTTCGAAGTTTTCTCTGATCAGGTCGCGTCCATCATCGCCAACAGGCAGTACCTGCCCCCAGAGGACATGGTCGCGTTGCAGGTGGCGCTGGTCAATCTAGCGCTCAAGTGTTACCCGGACAGGGTGGATTACATCGATACGGTCATGTTGAACAGTGTGGAGGTGAGTGTTGTCTTCGTTTTTAAGGTCGGAATGAGTGTTGGGTTTTTGATTTGAGGTGGTGGCTTTAAAATGAAGTGGTACTTTTGAGGGAAGACTTAATTTTCCTCGGTACTCCATATAATGTTCTCAGTATGTGTGTTTTTTATATTTTTCAGCTTATTCCGTGTACTAATTCAATATTCCTACACTTATATGGGGAGAGGTTATTGATACCAGAGTAAAAATGCAGATTCCCCCTTTTTTTTTCTGAATTTCTCTTGTTATGCTACACTGGTTGTTTTGAACTACTGAAAGTTTCATTTACAAACTTTTAGATCTCCTGCTATTTTGTCGTATCTTTGCTTCCGTTTTCGAGAATAAACGTTTAACAATTTCATGTCAGGAAAATCAGGAATTCCAAAACTTGCCTTCTACAGGGTGAGTCTTTGAATTGTACATATTATACAGGGTGAGTCTTTGACTTGTACATATATTTTAACTGTAGATTCTTGAAGCTAAAGGAAACCTTTTTTTCATTTTCCATTTTTCCGAATTCGGCTCTGTTAAAGAGATATACACTCAGTTGCAGGAACGTCCATTATAATTTAAAAGTGTCATTAAAATCCTAATGCCACATTAAACATGGTCTCCTGCCACAGAATACCATGTTTAATGTGGCATTAGGATTTTAATGACACTTTTAAATTATAATGGACGTTCCTGCAACTGAGTGATAGTCATTTGAAAAAAAAATTGAGCTTAATGCGTGCCTGGATCAATTCTCTGCAAACACCTCAAAGTTCATACTTTTTGATTGAAATTGAGGTGATTATTAGATGTTCTGGTTGATACAATTAGAAAATACTCAAGCACTGACCTTATTTGAATAAGAATGTTACAAACACGATATTTCCTAACAAAACACTCAGTTCTGTCCGATCATTTCGGCAATTGAAAAGCTATATTTCTCACACCAAAATAAGTTCCTCCTTCGATTTTCCTGAAGATTAGTTTGTAAACACCAATAATTTGTTCATATTTTCCTCGATATTCTAAAACGATCGCATAAAAAATGGTTTTTCACTAACCTATCCTAACTCCATTAACCAAAGTCATATGATTCAGGGTCAATGACCTAAGCTTACCACATTCTCTGTGATATAGCACATAACTATAGAGAAGACGATGCCAGATTGCCGATTTTCTCTTCAAACAATGCGAACTCAAGAAAGCAGTACGTCCCCTACCGTTAGCGGATGAACTATCACAATCGCTAAAAGCGTCTAGGCGTTGCTCTTTAAAAATGCCAAAAGAGTAGTTCTGATTCTCGCCAATATAGCGCTACGTTCCCTTCAGAAGGCCGTGGAATCCACGGCGTGGATGAAGCCATTGTAGCCGTGACGCAAGACCGTTGTTCGGTGCTCCAACCAGTCCAACCTAAAACTTTAGTCAGTGATCCCATAGACGAAGTTCACTCTTTATTTATTTACAGAGAATGAAGCAAACAGGCTTAGAATATAAAACAAATATTCTAAGCAAACAGGTGATGATTATGTAAATGACTTTCAGTGAATTGATGTGATAGTAGTGTCGTTCTGGTGTCGAGTTATATTGTTTCGATATATATTTTGCTGAAGGACCGGTAACAATGAATTTTAAATAGAAACTGCCTATAAAATAATTTCATGCTTCTTAGAATTCAATTTTATGTCCCACGAATGTAGAATTTTATTATTACATATCTCTACATCAAACGTTTTTTCATCATGGAGATTTTAGTCTTGACAAAGTTGATAAACATTCTGACAACGTTGGTAACTTGTTGAGAGACCAGAGAAAAAAATTATATTCGATAAGATTTAACTCAGGACAGCACTCAGATTATTCTTAAAATTCATGATTTTTTCCTCTATTTTAATCTTATACAATTAGGAATAACTTGAGAACGACGCGTTTCATTGAAAAAATATAAGAATACTTTTGTTTTCTAAAATAATCAATTCTTTCGAAAACGTGAACCGTTCATCTTTTTCAAGTGGTTTCATAGTATTTTTGCGTGAATTTATAAGTCGACTATACTGTAACTTTTTTACCAGGAGAAATATGAAATAAGTTTCAATTGAGGAATATGCAACATGAATAGAGTAGACAATAAACCAAAATTCAGTTCATTCGAAATATCGGTTCCGAATATATGGAAAGAATAGTGTTAATTTCATGGATTTTTGATACCCTGTATCTTCCAAACGGAACCGAATTTTGAAAAATGGTATGGGAAAAAAGTGTTTCTTTTGATGGGAGAAATCTATAGTTAAAATATATGTACAAGTCAAAGACTCACCCTGTATTTTAACTGAAGATTCCTCTCATCAAACGAAACACTTTGTCCCTATGCCATTTTTCAAAATTCGGTTTTGTTTGAAAAATACAGGGTGTCGAAAATCCATTGAAATAACGATATTCTTTCCATATATTCGGAACCGTTATTTCAAATAAACTGAATTATGGTTGATTGTTTACTCTATTCATGGTGCATATTCCTCAATCAAAACTTATTCAATATTTCTCCTGGTATAAAAGTTACAGCGTAGTCGATTCATGAATCCACGCAAAAATACTATGGAACCACTTGAAAAAAAAAACGGTTCATATTTTCGAAAGAATCGATCATTTTGAAAAATGAAAGTATTACTATGTTTTTTCAATGAAACACGTCGTTTTCGAGTTATTCCTAATTGTATACGATGACATTTGAGGAAAAAATCATGAATTTCAAGAAAAATCTGTATTAAATATCATCGAACATTATTTCTTCTCTGGTCTTGTAACAAATTATGTTGTCAGAATGTTTATCAACTTCGTCTGAAGGGACGGTAACGTTAAATGTGTGCGGATAAAATGTGTAAGTAGTAAAGAGTTCCAAAGCCTTTTTCAAATTTCCAAAAGAAGAGTTCCAAAAAAATAGGACAGGCTTTATTTTTCAATTAGAAGAAAAACACTGATCCTCAATCCAATTTCGATTGTTACTTCTCAGTACGACGTTTCGAGGGCTATTTCCCCCATCATCAGGTCTAGAATGATGAAAATTTTTTTTTGGTGGTGACCTTTCACAGGAAAGCTAAGAAAATGTGATGACAAATTTTCCTCTTACCAGTCTAAGTTTTAAAATCTACAGTGATGGCATTGTAGTCAATAAAAAACCATTATATAAAACAAGAAGAACAAACACTAGACAGATTATACATTTGAAAAAATAAAATTTATGTAACATATATCACAAACCATTGCAACTGTGGATAATGTATACAATGGCTATGGCGTGTGAGAGACTAATTCTTTTCAAAACTGTCAATTAAGGAAACATTTTAAATAAGGATAAACAATGCAGAAAAAAAAATCAACTTTCTACACATAAGTCGGAGTTTTGCTTTTTAGTCTCTCACACGCCATAGCCATTGTATACATCATCCACAGTTGCAATGGTTTGTGATATATGTTACATAAATTTTATTTTTTCAAATGTATAATCTGTCTAGTATTTGTTCTTCTTGTTTTATATAATGGTTTTTTATTGACTACAATGCCATCACTGTAGATTTTAAAACTTAGACTGGTAAGAGGAAAATTTGTCATCACATTTTCTTAGCTTTCCTGTAAAAGGTCACCACCAAAAAAAAATTTTAATCATTCTAGACCTGATGATGGGGGAAATAGCCCTCGAAACGTCGTCCTGAGAAGTAAAAATCGAAATTGGATTGAGGATCAGTGTTTTTCTTCTAACTGAAAAATAAAGCCTGTCCTACTTTTTTGGAACTCTTCCTTTGGAAATTTGAAAAAGGCTTTGGAACTCTTTACTACTTACACATTTTATCCGCACAGTTTCTATTAAAAATTTAACGTTACCGTCCCTTCAGACAAATATCTATCCAAACAATATCCTCTTGGAATTTTAACTCGACACTACACGCTTATTATCACATCAATTCACTGAAAGTCTTCACCTGTTGGCATTATTCTCAGTAAATAAATAAATAAATCGAAATTCATGGCGCGGGATATCGCTATACGTAAGCCTCGTTCATGGGAACAAAGACTGGTCTGTGATGGGACTAACGTTGGAGACACAGAACAACGGTCTGTCATGCGTGTCGGCTACCTCGCAGCGCACCTTTATAGACGACTGGAATTAAGATCGTAACGCTATATCGGCGAGAATCAGAACTACTCGTTTGGCATTTCCAAAGAGCAACGCCTAGACGTCTTTAGCGAAAAGTAAACACAACTAGTGCCCTTGCGATAGTTCATCCGTTAACGATAGGGGAAGTACTGCTCCCTTGGTTGCGCCTATACCATTGTTTGAGGATAAAATCAGCAATCTGGCATCGTCTTCTCAAAAGTTCTGTGAAATATCACAGAAGATGTGTTGGGTTAGTTCATGAGGAAATTATGAACAAAATTATTAGTGTTTACACACTAATGTTCAGGAAAATCGAAGAAGGAACTTATTTTGGTGGGCGAAATATGGCTTTTCAATTGCAGAAATAATCTGACAAAACTGAGTGTTATTGTTAGGAAATTTCGTGTTCATAACATTCTTATTCAAATAAGGTTAGTGCTTGAGTATTTCCTGAATGAATCACCAAAAACATCTAATAATCACCTCAATTTCAATCGTAAAATATGAACTTTGAGGTGTTTGCAGAGAATGGTATCAGGCATGTATTTGGCCCAATTTTTTTTTTCAAATGACTATAACTCTTCAACAGAGCCGAATTCGGAAAAATAGAAAATGAGAAAAAGGTTTCATTTGGCCTCAAGAATCTACAGTCAGAATATATGTACAAGTTAAAGACTCACCCTGTATACAGGGTGAGTCTTAGACTTGTACATATATTTTAACTGCAGATTTCTCTCATCAAACGAAACACTTTTTTCCTATACCATTTTTCAAAATTCGGTTTGGTTTGGGAGATACAGGGTGTCGAAAATCCATGAAAAAAACACTTTTCTGTTTATATCTTCGGAACCGTTATTTCGAATGAACTGAATTTCGGTTGAGTTTTTACTCTATTCTTGGTGCATATTCCTCAATCGAAACCTATTCAATATCTCTACTAGTATAAAAGTTACAGGATAGTCGACTCATCAATACACGCTAAAACACCATAAACCCACTTTAAAAAGATAAACGGTTTTCGAAAAAATCAATCATTTAAGAAACTAAAAGTATTCCTATTTTTTTTTTTCAATAAAACGCGTCGTTTTCGAGTTATTTCCAATTTTACCCGCAGAAATTTGACGAAAAATTCATTAATTTCAAGAATAATCTGAATGCGTCTCTGAATTAAATATCATCGAATAATATTCCTTCTCTGATCTTTAAACGAATTTACAATGTTGTCACAATATTTATCAACTTTGTCGAGATATTTTTTAATAATAAAATCCCCCAAATATGGGAGATAAAATTGAACACCAAGGAGGATTTAACACGCACAGTTTCTATTGAAAATTCATAGTTACCGGTCCATATTGAAGTTAAATGTCGATGAAATACAAAATTCGGATATGAATGATGAATCTCAACACAAACTACTCATTAAATCGAAATTAATGAAACGATACCTGATAATCTGTGGCGATGTTTCTATCTAAATGTAATGAATGTATTCAGAACTTCACATAATGTTTACAGTTTGTTCAGACTGTTCAGAGACTGCTTTGTTATTGTTTATAGTCGGCTCCAGATAACCAATATTTCGGTTTTCGCTCTACGCATGCGTGGTAAAATTTGGCGGCAAAGTCGATTTATGATGGAAACGGCAGAATTCATAGATATTCATACCACGGTAGACAAATGTATCGTGATTTATACTATGTGTCGTAAAAAATCCTTAACCTCAATGAAAATATCAGCAAGCTGACAACATCTTCTTGACATTTCTGTGCAAAAATTCACAGAATCCATACAAATTAGATTAGGTTAGGTTGTTTAATAATAAATCTGAATGAAAAGTCTCTCTTCATGATATTGTTTGGGAATTTCGAGGAAAATATGAACAAGTTATTAGTGTTTACAAACTAATCTGCAGAAAAATCGAATAAGGAACTTATTTTGTTGGAATAAATGTGTCTTTTTAGTTGCAGAAATAATCGGACAAAACTAACTGTTTTTGTTGAAATTATCGTGTTTGCAACATTTTTATTCCAATAACGTTAGTACTTGACTACTTGAGTATTCCCTAAATTGGGCCTAAATGTATAAACTCAATTTCTTTCGAGAAATGTGAACTTTGAATCAATTCCACAGTATCATTTCAGGGACGTATTTAGCCCAATGTTTTTTTTCAAATGGCTATATCTTTTTAACAGAGCCGAATTCGGAAAAATGGAAAATGAAAAAATGATTTCTTTTGGCCTCAAAAATCTTCAGTAAAAATATATGTACAAGTCAAAGACTCACCCTGTATAAAATAATGGCTGCCCGGAAATTTATGAACGTGTTTTATTTAAATGAAAACATGTACTAGTTACCTTCGAATACATTTTCGCGGCCGCATTCCAGATATTCCAAAGACTGGGCGTGGAGCACATCGAATCCCACAGCCAGGTGGCGCGCGAGCTGCAGAAGCTCCTCAAGATCCCCCTGGACCACTACAAGAACCTGCTGATCATCCTCAAACTGAAACACTACGCGGCCCTGATCCAACATTTGGACTTCGCCGGTCGCAAATCCCTCAACATCTACATCCTGAATAATGCATTGGACCACGAGACCTTGGTGCCGTCGGCTGAAGAGGCCGAACAGGCTCTGACTCTCTTGAACACCCTGGTGGCCGACAAGAACGACCCCGCCTTGACCGCCACCGCTACCAACTTCGATATGGAGGAGCTGGCGGAGGAGCAGTGTCTATTGGCCAGGTTCATCCACCATTTCAAGGCTGACACGCCGGACGATCAGTATCTGATCTTGACCACCTCGAGAAAGGTAGGAAAAATTCTTAGTCTACTAAAGAACCAAACAAAATTTCGATGTCAAAATATTTTATAACTCAACATATTCTCCTCTTAATTGAATACATTTATCACAGCGAACCTGCAACGTCTCTAGACCTTTCAAAAAAATGTTTCTTCTTGCTCTGCAAACCATTCCTACACAGCTTTTATTACCTCCTCGTTGGAAGAAAATGTACGACCTTTTAAACTTTTTTTCGGTTGGAAAAGAGATGATAGTCGGACGGAGCCAAATCTGGTGGATAAGGGGGGTGTTCTAGTACCTAATTCTAACCCTAAATCACGAGTTTTTTGCATGGCAACATGAGATTTGTGTACTGAGGCGTTGTCCTGTAAAAACAAAATACCTGTCGATAGCTTTCCGCTTCTTTTCTCTTTAATTTTTTTCTCGTAGAGTGGTCAGTAATGACGAACAGTAATCTCCAGTTATTCTACCCTCATCCAAAGAATCAATCATGATTACTCCATGACAATCCCAAAAAACTGAAGCAAGAACTTTTCCAGCAGATTTTTGGACACGAAACTTCTTAGGTCTTGGAGAACCAGAGTGTCGCCATTTCATCAATTGTTGCTTCGTTTCTCGATCGCAGAAATGTACCCAATTCTCATCCATAGTAACAATTCGGTTTAATAAGTCTATATCGTTTTCAAATCGTGCACAGATCGAACGCGATGCTTCTACCCTTGCACGCTTTTGGTCAACATTCAAACATTTGGGGATCCATTTTGCAGAAATTTTTCCCATGTCCAAATTGACGTGAACTATATGATGAGCGCATTCGTATGAAATCTTCAGTGCTTCAGATATCCGTTTTAGCCCAATTCGACGGTCTGATAAAATCATGTCATGAACTGCATCGATATTTTCGGGGACTGACACAGAAAGTGACCTTCTTGATCGGTCATCATCTTCAATGGAAAATTCACCTCTCTTGAAGCTTGCAGTCCAATTTTTCACGGTCGCATACGAAGGACATTGATCACCAAGGGTATTAAGAATATCTTCGTAAATCTGCTTACATCTTGACCCTTTCGAATACAGTTACTTGATGATGGCTCGATACTCCAATTTTTCGATTTTTACAATTTCGGTGGACATCTTTTTTTTAATTGATTGCGTAACTCTGGTTTACTTTTTTGACGTCGAACTCTACACTGACACTTCTAATAAGTTATTGTTCGTTGATATGGTATCGCAATATTTTGTTTATGCAAGGAACTGGTCTAGGCTAACTACACTGCGCTAAAAAATTAACGCACATTATGGAAATCTCAAATTTATTCTACAACTGAAGATGTTCTCAATGATAATTATTTTTATCAGAATTATGCATGCATATGTCTTTCACTTTCAACGTTTTTCTTCAATACAGATGTTTTCTCCCAGCAGGAATAAAAAAAGATGATATTATCAGATTTTGAATGTATTGGCTCCATTCTAAAATCAGTTGTTCTCGATCAATTCTAGTGATCAATAGTTTTTCTTTCGTTTGATTTTCTACACTCGATCGCTATGCAACGCGAAACACGCAATTTGACCCATGAGGAATGTGCCCAAGCGGTAGTTTTGCGAGAAGAAGGGTGGACATACACAAGAATTGCAGAAAGGTTTGGAGTTTCCCATACAAGTGTGTCCAGAATGTTGCAGCGATTCAGGGAGACAGGTATGATTGTCCGAAGACCAGGACAGGGTAGACCACGGGTAACAACTGCCATTCAAGAACGTTACTTGAGAGTTTCTTCGTTGAGACAACGGTTTGCAACCGCTCGCCTCCTTCAAAATCAGCTTGAGCAAACTCATGAGGTGCAAATTAGCACTCGGACAATAAGAAATCGCCTCAGAGAATATGATTTAAGGCCTCGTGTCGCGGCAAGAGGCCCAGCTCTTACCCCAGCCCATCGAAGGGCGCGTTTGGATTTTGCGAGAGAGCATATCCATTGGGAAGAGGCCGATTGGGAAAGAGTTCTCTTTACAGATGAGTCTAGATTCTGCCTCTACCATTGTGATCGACTTTCCCTTGTATACAGACGTCCACATGGAAGATATGCTCAGTGCAATTTCCTGAATACTACTGGTTTCGGGGGAGGATCGATTATGGTATGGGGTGGAATATCTTTGACTGCTCGCACAGACCTAGTGGTCGTTGATAATGGAGTTATGAATGCTGATAAGTATATAAGGAACATTCTTGAAGAGCATGTACTACCATTTGCCCCATACATTGTTGAAAATTTCATTTTTATGGACAATAATGCCAGACCCCATCGTGCGCGCATCGTTCAGGAGTACCTTGAAGAGGTTGAAGTCTCTCGAATGGAATGGCCAGCAAGAAGTCCAGATCTCAAACCGATTGAGCAGGTTTGGGACAACCTCAATAGAAGGCTGAGAAGTTCAGAAAATCATCCAGCTACTCTTAATGACTTAGGAATCCAACTCGGAGAAATCAGGGAAGGATTAGATCAGAACACTTTAAGATCACTCATTTTGAGTATGAACCGTCGTTGCCGAGCTGTAATGAACGCAAGGGGTGGAAATACCTAGTATTAAATCACTTATCAGCATTTCAGTATTTTGAAAATTGTTCATTTCTCTTCTTTCACATAAGATTCTGTGAAATCCTGAATTTTTCTTCTATTTAAGAGTCTTTCGCCTTCAAATAAGAAACATTTACCGCCAGATGGCAGTGCGAGTTCCCCGATCCTGACTCCGCCCGTTTTATAGCTTGACCATCACACTGCTGTCAGCCCACTGTACAGGACCGAATCGGTGCTTGTTCTCCCAAATTACAAACGAAATCTAATAAACAACGCCGGCCGAAATGCTCGAAACAAGATCAGATGTCATCAATGGAATATTTGTTGAAAGATTATTTGGGCTGTTTCCATTATCTGTAGATAATGTGAACTATGTCATCCTGTATTGTTGAGATTTTCTTGTACACAGTTGAGTTATTCCCGTTGTTCCCGTAATTTCTATAATACCTGTTATTGCCATTGTTCTCGTTATTTCCGATAATCCGATGTTCCTATTATTCCTGTTACTCCTGTTGTTCCCGTTGCCAAAAAACCTTATTCCGTCATCTTAATGATGATAATGAGGATGATGAAGATAAAAATACAAAGGAATAGAAACAAACATTAAAACATTAATTTTTATACATATATTGGATTATTCAGCTTCATCGAACAGATGTTGGGGCGCAGGGAATATAACAAGAAATGAAGAAATCCGACCCTGAACTATATATCTCACACTAGCTGTATAAATGCTCTCTCTTTCATTCACCAGTCAACTGGGAGGAGCTACCTGCGGGGCGTGTCATTTAAAAGAAATTCAATTCCATCTTGAAATCCATAATTGTTATTAACAATTGATTTTCACTAATCGACGGCTAAAACAAACCTTAATGAGTTGTCTTTGAGAAAAATGGATATTTATCATTCCGAATAGAAAAATTCGAGGAAATAAATTTCGCGAAAACAACACATTTTTGTAATATCATTTACAAAAAAACGGCTAATTATAAAAGAAAAATGAGATAGACATGTCATTAACTAAATGATAGACTTCAATACTGCAATGAAAAAACACAAAAATATTAGTTCGTTTTGATGGTGGAAATGTTGAAAAATAACCAAAAATGATGTTGAATAACCTTTTCATTCATTCAATACTCATAAAATATTTTTTTTATTATTTTTACCTTTATACACACATACATCCCTTGATCAGTCAGAAAAATAAATCGTTTTTGACTCCCTTTTTTTCAGGGATGTAGACCCTTAATGACTTAGGAATCCAACTCGGAGAAATCTGGGAAGGATTAGATCAGAACTTTTTAAGATCACTCATTTTGAGTATGAACCGTCGTTGCCGAGCTGTAATTAACGCAAGGGGTGGAAATACCAAGTATTACATCACTTATCAGCATTTCAGTATTTTGAAAATTGTTCATTTCTCTTCTTTCACATAAGATTCGGTGAAATCCTGAATTTTTCTTCAATTTAATGTGTCTTGTTTCGTTCAAAACCTTCCCGAGAGAACATAAAAAATAAGTTATAAAGTCAATGTAGAGTTAACTTTCATTAAAATTGAGATTTTCAGAATGTGCGTCAATTTTTTTGCGCAGTGTAGATATCAATACGTCCTCGTAGCTAGAGTCACTGTCATCTTGTAATTTCTTCAATTTGAATCCTGTCGCAGATCCTGGCAGCCGGAGGAGCCCAGAAGATCAGATACACCCTCCCGCCCCTCGTGTTCCAGGCCTACCAACTGGCCTTCCGCTACAAAAACTCCGAAGACGATAAGTGGGACAAGAAATGCCAGAAGATATTCCAGTACTGCCACCAGACCATCATGGCCCTCGTCAAGGCCGAACTAGCCGAGCTCCCTCTACGTCTCTTCCTGCAGGGGGCGCTCGCAATCGACCAGATCGAGTTCGAGAACCACGAGACCGTCGCCTACGAGTTCATGTCCCAGGCCTTCTCGCTCTACGAAGACGAGATTTCCGACTCTAAAGCTCAGCTGGCGGCCATTACACTGATAGTGGGGACGCTGGAGCAGATCGGCTGTTTTTCGGAGGAGAACTCGGAGCCGCTGCGCACGCAGTGCGCGCTGGCGGCCAGCAAGCTGCTCAAGAAGCCGGATCAGTGCAGGGGCGTGGCCACGTGTTCGCACTTGTTCTGGAGCGGTAAGGATCGCGCTACCGAGGGCAGGGAGACGCGCGACGGTAAGCGAGTGGTGGAGTGCCTGAAGAAGGGGCTGAGGATCGCGAAGCAGTGCATGGACGTCAGCGTGCAGGTGAGTTTTTGAGGTTAGGAGGCGGTTCGTGGAGGTCGGCGTGCGAGGTTGCCGGTTTTACTAACCCGAATGTCGAGAATCTTCATTTTTCAGCTTTGTTTATCATCTTAGGACTGAACGAGAATAAATTCGCTATCACAAAAACGCTTATATCTTTTGAATCACTGGACCGATTTCGAAAATCAAACTCATTTTCGAATCATCTTCTAATTTGTGACGTGTCGACTTGAGTAAGCTTGGTCACTTGGCAAATCAGGCTCGCGGCTAAACTCAGTGAAGATGGGAGTGAGTTTAAAAAAAAAATTAAGTTTATGAATGGGCGCCAGGTAGAGAATTTGCCTGTCTTACAATCCACAAAATTGCGTACTCCCCTACCAGAATAGCAATAAGACAACTGATACTCAATGTCAACCCCTTTATTTAAAATTAAACTAATTGAACAATATTAATGAAAAAGTTAAATTAGATTTGCAGTAGTTGATAGGTATATTCAGCGAAACAAAACTCCACAAAATTGCTGAACTCGATTAAATCTCACTAAATCAAGTTATAAATTGGAAAAGGGAGTTCAAGTACCGTGGTTGTAATAACTGGCCAGTTAGTATCCACCTCAGTTCACAAATGTTTACACTTACGCCTATAGTAATTATGAACAGTATCGAAAAATCGCAATCCAGTATCAAATGAAACTGGTACAAAGGTAAAAAAATGTAAATTGGGCAATCTGCCACTATAATAAACTCAATTATGATAAAAGTTGAACATAAATGAAAGGAGCCAGCGATGATTGAATGGTCTCCCCTGCTATCAGTTATTCACTTTGTACAATAATATATTATAAACCAAAAGCCAGTGCAAGGCACTGCTTACCTCAACCACTGAATGGCCTGAAGTAGAGACGTCGATAGTACTTATAACGTGGATGCTAAGCACTCATATGCCAGGCACTTGGATGCCAGGATGCCAGATACTTGTATATCCGATACTTGGATGGCAGTCACGTGGATACCTGGATACCCGACACTTGGATACGTGGATACCCGACACTTGGACCCTCTTAGGATGTTGTTCGAGGGGGCAAAACGATGTCTTTTCCAAATTCTATATCTCCAACAATTTTCCAACAACAAATATTCGTATACAACTCCTCTATAAAGCTTCCGGGTCTCATGGAAGAATATAATAATTCGTTCTACCAAACGTACCCTTGGATTAAAACCAATATTCTCTATATTATCCAAGGAATTAACCAAATTGAAATTATAATCGCCTACAACGAGGATGATTCCAGATAAAACTTCCAGACAAATAATTCACATTCAATTCAGCTTTAAATCTTCCACAATCCTTTTCAAAATTCTCCAAAAAGAGGTTACCTCGCTTTCACAGAGCAGCCAATTGTCAAACAATCCCTTCCTACTTCTATGACCGCACACAATACCACAGGCATCTCCACCACAAGCCAGAATCAACCGGCAACGCCACAAAGGGTGTTAACCATCCAACAGCGAAAATGCTGAATTTAATTCAGGGAGCAAAATAATCACGTTACAAATTCTAATGAAAACTGTTTTCACAATAAAAAAACCAAAACTATTTTTTTAAAATTCATGGATTTTTTCTGGAATTCTTCCCATCATGCTTCTTATAGTGTTCCCAGTCGCTTTCTGAGATGCTGTCTTCCACTACTGCTTGAATTCCGCTAATGTTTTCGTTGATTTCTTAATCTTCTTCAATTCTCTTTTTACCAGGGCCCAATATCTTTCGATTGGCCTGAGTTCTGGGCAATTTGGTGGATTGGCCTCTTTGGGGACAAAAACCACCTCATTAGCTTCGTAACATTCCTTGGTGGCCACTGCATGAAGATAAATCTGGCCAAAAGATCGTTGACACATAGTGCTCACGTAAAAATGGTAAAAGTCGCTTCTTCAAGCATTTCTCGATGTATATCTTCGAGTCAACAGAGCCTTGGCCAACGAAAAATTTGCTCCTTTTCCCACAAGTGCAAATTGCTTGCCAAACCAGGAATTTTTTAGGAAACTTTGCTTGTTTCTTCACGCGAAATTGTTCGTCAACATTTCCACGAGAATCTGCAGTATAAAATTCCTGACCAGGAAGTTGCGAGAAATCAGCCAAGACATAGGTTTCGTCGTCCATCACGCAACAGGAAAAATTTTTCAAGAAATCTTTTTAATTCCTTTGCTCTTGATTTCGCTTCTTGATTCTTCACAGCGTTCCTGTCTGGCACTTCCTGCACTTTGTATGTTCTAAGCCCACAACTCGACTTGATTTCCTGAACGATTGACTGCGAACAACCCACTATTTGGGCCACTTTCCATCCTGAAAGGTTAGGATTCTTCTGAAAAAGGCTGATGGCTTTCTTCACTTTTTTTGGGCTATGAAACCCCTTTTTCCTCCCGGTTCCTTTCTTGCGGTTAATTGTAAGATCTTCGTTGAAGCGCTTAACAACTCTTGATACCGTTTCCGGACGAACGCGAGCCTCTTTTGCGATTCTTTTGAAGCTCCATTTTTGATTACATATTTTGAAAAAGTTTCACTATAAATTCTCGTGTTTTCACTTCGCTCGACATTTTGCGACAGAGAATTGGAATATCTATGAAGTAAATGTTCCACATGTTTCTGACGTTCATAACAAAGCTAACTATGACCAAATTTTGATTTTTTCTCAATTGGTTCAAGAGATATAGGCGTTTTTGTGATAGCGAATTTATTCTCGTTCAGTCCTTATCATATTCTTTCTTGTTGAGTCAAAGTTTCGTGATCCAAAACAATTATTTGGTTGGGTAGTAGATCAACTATCTTCAAGAAAAAACTATTTTCCTCTTGTCAACGTTACGAACTTTATTAAGTTCATTTCATCCTCAGGGCTCGAAAGATTCAGTCTTTTCTGTATCAAAACTGGTCAGAAAACCCATAAAAAAAACTCGAGACTGCACGAACAAATAGGTTATGTGTTGATACAGAAAAGATTGAGTCTTTCGAGCCCTGAGGATGAACTTGATACTGTTCGAAACGTTGGCAAGAGGAAAATAGTTTTTTCTTGAAGATAATTGATCTACTACCCAACCAAATTATTCGTACATTCTTTCTCGTTCAAAATTCATATTTCTTTGTCCTTTTATACCACAAAGTTTACTACTGCGAATGATGCCGTAACAAAGAAGGACAGATCTATGACTGTGTGCACCTTTTCTGTTGTTCACTTAGAATCCCAAAAACATTATTTCTACCTGCTTAGTCCGATAAAACTCCTCTGCCACTAACACAGATTTATACCCTCGCCGGCACCTAAAAGTGAATTCGCCAGGACTTTACCTGGTACAAGATTGAACGAAACCAGACAGCCAACAAATATATCTCTTTTAGTCAGAACAACCGAAAGTACACCATTCCACCTTTGTGGTATTTATTTCTATTTTCATACTACCATTTTATTCTTTAATTCTCGTGGTGATGAGAATTGGTACAGCAGTCCATTCTTCTCTCCAAGCTCTATGGTGGGTTTCACAAAGATCGTTGATTGAGTGATTCACAGAATACCTTGACGTTTTTGTCAAATCGACCAATAGAATTTCGAATTTACGGATTTTTTATCACAGAATCGCTCGATTAAGCATTTGATCACCCGATCAACTTTTGTGAAACCCGGCTATAGTATATTATATACATGTTTTTGCCTCAAATTTTGGGTTGATAGATATTTACCGAAGACTTTGATCGTCAGGAACATTTGGAAGAGAATATTTCAATATTGGAACAATTTCAATACAGTTATTACAACAATATTGCTTTCGGTATACTCCATTCACTTTTATAATATATCCAGATTGGCCAAGATTTAGGTTTATCAAGTTTTTTTTAATTAAAACTGACGCATGTTGGCATACGTGAAATGTCAAATAATTCTGAGAGACGTTGCCAATGCTTATTTCTATCTACTCTTTTTTACCTTTATAAATGGAGTTAGTTCTTTCAAAGTTTAACTGTGACACAATTTTCGTATTACTACTACATTTTCCTACTGGAGTATTTCAAGTTGTGCAAAAAGGTATTTGAATGTCTCCAGTAGACTTATTCTTGACAATTTTGAAAAGTGGGGAACCATACGTCCGTCTGTTTGTTTAGAAGTTTTTCTGTCCCGTTATTCGAGTAATTTTATTCTTTTTTGGAACGAACTATCTCAAAGTAACAGACTATTTTGTCCAATATTTTTCAGTAAAGTTTCAACACTCAATTCTTGATTTCTGTACAGGGTGGGCAAAATTGGTGCTAATGAACTAAAACTTTGTTATAACTCAGCAAATAAACCTCTAAGAAAAAATCAGAGTACGCCACTGGATTGCTATCAGAAAAGTGCCTGTATAATGTTCTTATTTCAACATCCTAGCATAAACAGAAACGGAGATAATGACCAAAGTTGAAATTGCCCAAATTGCAATTTCGGCCTATAACTCGGAAACGAAAGAAGATAGAGGAATGCAGTTGATGGCATTAACAGTTTCTCGAAGAAAGAGGACTATAAGGTGCCATTCATTTTTCTCTATCTCCTCGGGTTAAAAAGTTTTAGTTCATGTAGCACCAATTTTGCCCACCTTGTACATGAAAATAGCATAACTGAATCTTCCAACCATGTTTAGATACGTGAAATATTTTCAGCATTAACAGAGAAAAAAGTTTCTTCAACATTCGCCAGGTCTTTGGAATTATTGAATTCACATAATATTTTCTCAAATTCATTAATTTTCCAAAGTACATAAAGATTCCGATAAATACGTAATAACTACGACCTCTATGTAGAAAGGACAACGTTGCTTATTTATTTGACAGTAAAATAACTATAACCTAACATTTTCAAAATATACACGGTGAGATGTGTCAGAATGTCATGGCCAATCGAGATACTTAATAAAACTGAATGGAGTATAGTTTCTCAAAGGTATGGATGTTGAAAAAATCCAATTTCAGGTACAACTGTTCGTGGAACTCCTAAACCACTACATCTACTTCTTCGAAAAAGGAAACGACGAAGTCAGCGTCCAAATACTAAACCAGGTTATTTCGAAGATTAAAGAGGAATTGCCAAATTTGGAGACTTCAGATGAAACAGAGCAAATAACTAAACATTTTAACAACACCCTGGATCATTTGAGGTTAAGATTAGAGACGCCAGAAGTTGACGGAGTCTCCTACGAGGGATTAGAAATTTAAATCGTTCAATATGAAGACAGCATATTTTGTTGAATGTTGATTTTTATCGAATATAAGTTGGAACTGTATCATATTCTTATTTTTTAAATTTATATATATTTACACTTATGTTATTTATCAAGATGGATATATACGCATGTGAAGAACTCAAATATATTGCTCACGAGAATCCAATGAATTTTATTTTCACCAAACAGATCGACATCTGATTTTCTATGAATTTATTTTTCTACAAAGGACTTCCCAGGGAAGGATTTAGATGACATTATATTCCACAAACAAGAAATCTGGAGGTGGGTTAAGTATCAATGATTATTTCTTTTGAACATTTATATTAGCAGTATCAACACAACCCCAAACATTTCAGGTTTCCAATTTAGCACATTTACCCAACATCTTTTGATTTAGCCGCAGTAAGCAACTCGTACAACTGTAATATTTGCTCGTCATTGAACTTTTCCAATTCATCCTCCGTCAGACATTTCCCCAAACCCCCCAGGCCTTCCTTAATACCCTTAACACCTAATTGGTTGGACAAATCGAGAGCGTAGCCCTAAGGAAAAGAATCCATTGGTATACAACCGATATTCACACAATTTTCATACCGTCCATTCTGTCATGAATATCTTCGCTTGAACTTCGTCGCAATTTATGTGCCTTTTGAATTCTTCCCTTACATAGGTGTTTCCCAGCTCGGTTAGAGCTGGTGGTAATCCTCTATTCAATTTTAAAATAACTTTGTAGAGAAGACGGACTTGTCGTCCGTGACTGGGGTTCATTTCTGTAGGCCTTATGTAGTGTGGCTGTCAGGTGGCGACGATTTTTGAGAAAAACTTTAGATTTTACTCATTTGATTTATATTTTCATCCAAAATATATGTTGTGTGCTCGAAACAAGAACCATAGAAATTTACTCATCTTCATCATTCCTTTCATAATGGCCCTAGTTTACAAATGACGTAATGTCAGTTTCTGTTCTGCTGTCATTGTCAAATCTTTTTTCTGTTTCGGCTGTCAATGTCAAATTTTTCTGTGTTTATTGGTTATGAAAGTTTGAAGTGAAATTCTTGATCTATTTATCTTATATTTTCTTATAATTGAAATTTGTTGAATAATTCCAATAATTCAGATTAAAATGGACGAAGAAAGAACTGTTTGGTGCGGAAATTTGTCCGACAAAGTTACGGAAGATATCTTATACGAACTTTTCCTTCAAGTTGCCCCATTGCAGCGTGTCAATATTCCACAAGATAAGGAAGGTCGCAAATCTAATTTCGGTTTCATTGTTTTCAAACACACCGCGTCTGTAAACTATGCAACGGAATTATTAAATGGGACGAATCTATTCGAGAAACCACTGAATATCAAACCAAGATCGAGGAACCAAGGTAACGATAACAGATCCCATTTCAGAGATTCTCCCAGAAGAAACGATAAAAAGTTTAACCATGACCCTCCGGTACAGAATTCTGAACCATTTTTCGATAATCTTTTACAAATGGCAGCAATGATGAATGCTTCTGCTATGCAACCAACATATTCATCGTCTGTCGATAGAAGACAGAACAATTTCATGGAATCTAGAAGAAATAATTTTAATGATAGGGGTACAAATAATTTCGATGAATCGAGGAACAATAGGAATTTCGGGAGAGAAGAGCGAAAACCTTACTCTAGAAACAATTCTAGGCACGGCAAAAATAATAATCGCAATTTTAACCGACAAAGGTATTATTAAAATCTATTGGATATCTTCTTTATATTATGTATTTTCAATAAGAGTGTATAAATTTTAAGTTTCTATGTTTGGTTTCTTATTTTTGTTTATGCTACTGTACATAACTCCCTTGGTATATTATGAAATGACACAAAATATTCAATAAAACTCATATGTAGTGTATGTCTTTTTTTCACCATGTCCACATTTCCTTTTGATTAGTTCTTATTTACTCCAATGTAATTGTTTGTCATAACCGATTCATATTCTCGCCTATTTATTATTTTTAATTAAATAATGAATCCCAATAGAAATAAAATACGCCGTTGTAATATTGATTTTCATGGCTTGTTAAAAAGACGCTGTACTGCTGTAGCGTGGCTCACAGATTTAAGAGAACCACAGATTACTGTTGCATTCTGACTTTTGTACATAACCTCGCCAAATTAATTCAATAATAAATAAAAATAATTCATTATTTTCAATTAATTTATAATTAATATCAAAGATAATGATCACGAACTTATCAGATAAACCGTTTGCGTGTGACGCAAAAAATTGTTTTATGACTTTCACCAATGAGGATCATCTGAATTCTCATAAAAAGAAGCACAGTATGAGTTTTGATTTGGAATTGAATGCGAAAAATAACGAAGCAGGTAAACTACCTCATTGCTCCTTTTGTACAATATGTTTTTACACTGCGTTTGAAACATACTGTATTAAACCTATTCGAGACCTTGAAAACTTACAGAATTCGTTTTAGCTGATCAAACTCCCACACCTACTAGTTTTTTTCGTAATTGTGAGGAAGTAGGGCTATTTCAAGATCTGCAAAATGTCAATCCTTTTGAAGAAACCTTCAAAAAGGCGTTAGAAAACTCTGATAACAAGTTAGGATCTCTGTCCAATGCTTCCAACGAAGATACCCTCCATACTCCTCATATATTTCCTAATGTTGAGGAACCATTACATGATAACATATTGGATATCAGTAATAGTGAACCATTGATAGTAAACCTGATAGAAATCCAACAAGTCAACGAAGTTTCCAGTCAAAATGTAGTGGAAAAACAAGCCGATTTGAGAAATAAACTAAAAGTAGCCTTGATGAAAAAGGATAAACTCAAACATAACAGAAATGAAGAAAACAATCCCAATTTCAGTACAATAATTAAAGTAGAAAATAAAATAAATGACAATAAACAAATAAAAAGTACAAATAATACGTCAGATAAATCAATTGAAAGAATAAGGGAAATAAACAGAGCGGCTCAAATGAAATGCAGGGTGAAAAAGAAGAGACAGATGGATAAAATGATGACTGAGTTATTCAATTTGAGAAAAGAGAATTCGGAATTGAAGAAGGAGAATGCTAGGTTGAAAAAAAGTAACGTTACTCTTTGGAAGACTTTAGAAGATTTGGGGGAACCTTCGGAGAATATTATGGATAAAGTGAAGGATTGTCTCCTGGATATTACTATGGGTAAGTTTTTTCAAACATTCCATAGCTTCGAAGCCCCACCACATTTAGTACACATATTCTTCATTTAAAACGATGCCTAATATAGCAACATACTAAATGAGTCATTTTGTATATTTAAATTTTCGTTTCCCATTGAAACACCCTGTTGATGACCAATTATTTCAGAGGATACAACGCCACCTGTGAAAACGAGCCTTAAAAAGCTTCCACTCATAGTGCCAGCCAGTCCTATAGTCACTCCAAAAAGTACACCGGCACCACTAATTTTCAATTTAGTGCCAGTACAAATGGTCAATACTAATGCATTGAATGGAGTGCCACCTTTAGTTTCGTCCATTTCATCGGAAGTAAAGAGACAGAAAATTATACCGAGAATATTGAGAAAAACCTGAACGAGTTATGGTTTCATATGGCCATAAAGGAATAAGTTCATATATTGAAGTTAATTGTACTTGATCTACTGCGAAAATAATTTTGCGTTGTACTGTATGTTACTTTGTAAGGAAGCGCAAGGTGTAAAAAACTGATTTATTCAACGGATAGTATAATTTATTCAAGAGTTTAACGAATAGTTTGAATCAGAACTCATATACTCGTTAAAGCTACCGATTTCAAAAATCATTCATAGCAGGAACGAAAAGCTTCAGAAATTTGAAGTTTTGGATTCATTACTTATTCCACTAAGGTTTAAAACATAAAAACTTACTCACTGTATAACTTGTACATAAAAAACAGCTATTGCGACTTCATATTAACAAATGATCTGGAATTGTGAACTTGAGGATTCTGAATTTTCTTTATAAGTGTAGTATTGTTTAATTGAAGCTTTTGATGGAAAGAAAACTAGGGATTTTTCTTTCGTTCATATATTATCGTTGAAATCATTGAAATTCGTTATGTAATCAGATTTTATATACTAGCTTTTTATTGCTGTTCGTTTATTTATTCTTGTTACTGATATGTTTACTGTCTGTATATATAAAATGAATCAAGGGGATTCCAGATTTGATCAAGATCCGCTTTCAAAGATATTAACTCTGGATCGTGAAGAAACTTGACTAAGTGTATTCGTTTATCTCATGCTTGGAAAGGGGCGAATGCCTTGTGTCCCTCTGGCTTAGTATACTTCTTATTTTATAAGTGCATAACATTTTGTACCTTCTTTGAAAAAAGTACATGAAAATTACTCATAGCACTTATTTTTTTGCCTCCTAATTTCCTCCTTTTGTTCATTATCCCTGTATTAACGAAAAAAATTAAACTCGTTAATTTACATGTATTCAAATCAGCTCTAGAAATAAATTGGGAATTGAATTAGCAAAAACAAAAATAGAATTCGTTCAAAGCGTCGACAATTCAATGACGTAACGTTCTTGCGCCGTTGCCACGTTGGAACAAATATCCCATAAACCACCGATTTCTTTCCTCACGCATCGTCGAAGTCTCCATTATTTCTAAACGTTCAAATCGAATTGCGATCTTTTCATTGCTTTTCTCAGAAAAAACGACTGAAATAAGACATTTACCGATAAGTTAGTACCCGAATTGTACTTTGATCGAAGACCCAAGAACGGAAGGCGAAGGGGGGTAGGTAATGAGAATAAATGCATGTAAAAGCGGCAACCTCGGATAGGCGTACAGGTGGTTGAGGCACCAGAGAATCTGGTCGTACCTGTCTGTGTTACCTGTATGATTGCGATTTGTTCTGTGCTGTCAGTCGTTCTTGGTAACGGGTTGGTGTTTGTCAAAAAATATGTGCTCTGGGATTTCGTGAACGTTAATTTTTTCGGGACGGAAAGACGCGAAAATATGGTGTAAAATTGTGTCGATCGAAGGAACATCGAGTTTTGGATAATCGCAATTAGAGGTAGTTCCGAGCCTTTGGATTTGTCATCGTAGTCGATTCGAACCTTGCCTTTGAAGGTGAGACTGGATTCTTTCGATTCTTGGTTGGATCATCATCATCATTGCCAGAAAATCAGTTGATTTTCTTACGTAGAGCGAGAAAATTCAATGAGGAAATCAAAATTATGGCTAAATGAAGAAGTTTTCCTCCGTGAAATAATATGCTAAGCTCGAATTTCCAGTTGGATGTCTTGAAGAATTCAGGATCTTTTCATTTTTTGCTCCAACATTTTTGGACGCAGAATTTTGAGACAAAAAAAATTCAATTTATCTGCATCGTAGCATGATGGGTTTATTTGGTCACCAAACTCCGAATTC
Source organism: Adalia decempunctata (assembly GCA_951802165.1). NCBI lineage: Eukaryota > Metazoa > Arthropoda > Insecta > Coleoptera > Coccinellidae > Adalia > Adalia decempunctata. The sequence goes on from OX637705.1 coordinate 2,932,199, forward strand.
TGCAATAAATTTAAGGAAAAATGCAAGAAAGGACATTTCCTCTATTATTTTCGAAGATATTCGACATTAGATTTTGAAAAAAAATACTAATTTAGAAGTCCACTTGAAGTTGTCAAAAAAAAATAAAGTGGACATCCTAAGTGTTCAAATTTCTATAGAAAATATGATAAAATGAGTTCTACCCCCATTTGTTACTTTATAATTTACTCTGCAGAAACGCAATTATTCACAAGTTTTCATGAAATTGACCCCAAAAATATCAATTTTGTATTTTTTATCAAAAGGGCATTTCAAGAAAATAGGAACTCTGACCATAACAATTATTCTCGAAACCACAAGGTAAAGGCACGGTTTTTTTCAATAACATTGAAAAGAAACACAATAACATTGAAAAGAAACACAATGAATTAGATTAATTTTGTATTAAATGTTGATTTTCCATATCTACATTTTTTTCACCACAAGTGGAGTCAAGTTAAAAAGCAATAATCTGGATTTGATTATTTTTTTCTAAGAAAAATCAGGCAATAGTACAAAAGTATCATTGCCAAACAGACAGTGCGTCTAACCGACAATAATACAGGGTGTCCCAAATATAAGAGTGACTGATTTTAAACATAAATGCCCAGCTTATTAATTGCTCCAAAGAGACGGGGTTCTCACTAGTTTCACTAGTTTATCTAAGAGATTTTTTCAGGCATGGCTGGCATTTCATCTCATCAACACAGGGTGTTTTACTAATGTTGGTCAAATTCGAAGGGGAAAATATGTATTATTTTAAATGGAACACCCTACAATTTTGGATCTCATTCGAAAGAGCAATCATTCTCCTTTCCAAAAATATATAGTTTTCCATCTTTTGTTTCATTAACAACAAAGATATTCGATGTTTCATGTAGTAGTACATTTTTAATTAGTAGTTTTATATGAACGTATTTTGATGCCTAAAATCCGCTCATGCTGCTCATTTTGACAATAGTAATTTTGTTTAGTCATATAAGTTGATTTTAAGCATCAAAATACGTTCATATAAAACTACTAATTAAAAATGTACTACTGCATGAAACCTCGAATATCTTTGTTGTTAATGAAACAAAATATAGAAAACTATACATATTTGGAAAGGAGAATGATTGCTCTTTCGATGGGCTCAAAAATTATAGGGTGTTCCATTTAAAATAATACATATTTTCCCCTTCGAATTTGACCAACATTAATAAAACACCCTGTGTTGATGAGATGAAATGCCAGCCAAGCCTAAAAAAATCTCTTTGATAAACTAGTGAAAACCCCATCTCTTTGGAGCAATTAATAAGCTGGGCATTTATGTTTAAAATCATTCACTCTTATTTGGGACACCCTGTATAACAAGAACAGTGTTGAAATTCCGCGATTTGCTATCATTAAATCGAAGAGAGAGAAAAAAGAGATTTAAATTCTTTTAAATTCGAAAATAGCAATAATATTGAAAACAGTAATGATACTTTCACGGTCGATTTTTAAAATATTTTGTCCTGTGATTGTACATGTTGAAGAGATCCTACAGTTTCAATTTCAGCATTGGCAAACAAGTAGTTTTAGAGAAAAAAATAAAAAGAATTTAAATTCCAAGTTAATTAATTACTCAATTAAAAAATTAAAACATCGAAAAATCGAGGGGGACTTGAACTGAAAATTCACCATTATGGCTCACCCTGTATAAGAAATGTTAGCTAACAAAATAAGGTACCAATGTGGAAAAAAAAACCATACAAAAAAAATGTGCGGAAAAGAAGTGAACAATTGTACAAAAAATGTATAAAGATAATGTGCAATAATTCATAGTTATAAAATTAGAGCCATATCGCAACAGGGACCCACAAATTGCATTTTAATGCGGAACACGGTCCTCAAACCACGTAATACAATGTCACGTGACCGTTCCTATTATTTATCTCAATCATAGCATTCGTTTTGATTCATGTCGGTACCTTTATACAATCACAATAGGTCTTGAATGACCCAGATATTGCCACCCTGTGTCTGACCGACAACACTTTCTATTTCTTTCAGATTCGACACAATGGAAGTATTCGATTGCCGTTCGATCGTTTCATTACCAGCTCTGGCCGTATTCGCACTACTCGTAAGTACAAATTGGTGAAATTACTCATCTGGGATTACGTAAAAAAAAACGTTTTATTGAGTGTCGAGGTAGATGACACTCGAGACTTTCTACGACTACGGTAGGTATGCTCAATAAGGAAAATCGCGTTAAGGTGAAATTGGCGTTTACGTAAATCAAGCGGTGGGTATTTTGGGTATTCCCGATTGAAAATCACGTATTCGTATAAAAATAAAAAACCGTTTCAGCCAAGAGTGACGAATTTTTAAATATACTCCATTCACAATTATAAAATCACAACTCTGGCCTTGGAAATTTGACAAATTCCACTCTGTATCGAAGTTATGACGTTTTTCAAAATATTTTTATTTTTCCAAGTCAACACTATGTTGCCCTTTCTACATTCTTAGCGTATTTCTCAGAATGTGAATTTATTCGGAAAATGAATTGGAAAAGAAGTGATGGACGAAAATAATTAACGTTTATATGAATTGATAGAAAGGATTCCTTTTCTAGTTATTTGCATGAAAAGTACAAGAGATCACTGTTGAAATATATTATTTTTCGCCATGGAAGGAAATTGCATTGCTTTCACATAATTTTCATATGCATGCTTGTGAAGATTTAATTTTTATTATCCTCTTGCACTGAAAGTTCAAGATTTGACGACATCAATTGTTGATTCTAATCAAGAATTCATTAAAAAAAATCAACCCAAAGATATAAGATGAATGGATGGGTAATTACAAGAATCAAGAATATTGTCAATTTTATTTTGTTGATAACTTTCTTAAAATCAATGCTGGGATATAAAACTCGGCTGCGTTTGTTCAAACAACATCTAAAGAATACATTTTTCACCATCTCGACCTATGAAAGGCGTTTCTTATAGGAGAATTAGGTCTAAGTTCCACCTCATTAGTGAGGTACCCAACTTTTGTAAATCTGCTCAGAATCTCAGATTTCGCCAAATTTCTTGGAAAACCTGAAAAATATCATCCTAATCGACCTCTCGAGGCTCCATCCGATTCATCTACTGCGATATCTGTCCAAATAACAGCTTTTTCAACGAAATTCCCGTGTACCCCTTCAACCTCGAAATGTAAACATTCGTCCTGGTCTTGAAAATCGTCCTCACGCTCCAAACTGGTGCTAAAAACAATAAACATACGTTAATCTTGGATATTCGACGAAAAACTCACCTGCAAATATCGATTAAATACCAAAAATCTGCGAACAATTTGTAAACCAAACGAAATGTGGAATATCTTTGACACTTTCACTTTGAAGTAAACAAAGAAACTGGCAACGTCGTTTTGTCATTAACGATATTTTCTGTGCGCGCACTGACTTTTCATCATATGTTCCGTGCTTTTCATCAGGGTCACCAACTCCTGAAAACGAAACCATGACCTCTTATGTGATTAAATAAAAGTGAATGGAGTATACATATGTATAATGATTGGGAAAGCTGTCTCAGTGTGCCGAACTCAGGATACGCCCTTGGTGTCGGTGTTATAACAGGTTTTGTCCATTCCTCGTCGTTCTTCGGAATTAGGCATTCCACAATCCACAAAAGTCATTACACCGTATTTTGCATAAAGATTTTCTTTGAATGTCAATATAACACCTCGTATTGGAAAATCCTTTATTCGATAACAAAATGTAATCTCAGGCCGCAATATAAACTGATCCACATGAGTTAAGGGGCAGTATCACCTTTTGAATCGTGGCAAATCTCCATTCAAAAGTGGTCTCCTTATTTCACGAGTAACTACCCTAATTTACGACGTATATAGAGACTTGATTTTTTTTTAATTGAAGTTGAAGAACTTGCCGATGGCAAATCATGAACATTTTTGTAGTTTATAGAAGATTGAATTGGCGAGGGCAAATAGTTGCGATTTTTTCGATTTAATTAGTTTTTCAATTAAAGAAAAACAGGTCGAACTACAGCGTTTTGGAAACGACACTTAATGATTTTTTTTCGGCGTTTATTCATCATTTTTTGGAAAAAATAGCAAATATTTGCTCTCGGCAATTTAATCTTCTATGACCTACAAAAATTTTCATGATGATTATTTCAAAAACAAGCCTAATTCTCAAAAAACATTTTTGAAGATGAGCTTTTATAACAACTTTCATCCGCCATTTTGAAGCCACCATCTTGAATTCCTCGATTTTGAAGAATCGTAATTTCCGACCCAGAAAACCCCCATATACCAATTTTGAATAGAATATGATCATAATTACAAAACTCGCCCGCCATATTGTGGCCGCCATCTTGAATTTCCCAGTTTTGAGAAGAGTATCATCATTCTCGAACCCAAATACCTCCAGATACTAATTTTGAATGGAATCGGATCATAATTACAAAACTTATCCGCCATTTTGGAGCCGCCATTTTGTTTTTTTCTATAAAAACTATTTCATGATGCATTGTCATCAGGATTAGGTACACCTGCAAGATTTCAAATCAATCGGACGATTAGAAGTGTGTCACATTTAACTTGCAAGATTTGATTATAGACAGACACACAGACAGACAGACACCGGGACAGGTGAAACTAAATAAAAGCTTATAATATAGCTGGTACTCATGAAAAACGAAAAACATAACCGCAGATCTAACGGTTACCCTTGTTTTTTTTATTTAAAAACTAATTAAATCGAAAAAAAAAAACTATGTGCCCTCGGGACGTTCTTCACCTTCAATTAAAAAAAAATCAAGTCTCTACGTCGTAAATTAGGGTACTTACTCGTGAAATAAAGAGACCACTTTTGAATGGAGATTTACCACGATTCAAAAGGTGATACTGCCCCTCAAGGATATTGACTTAAATTGCAAAAAATATGGTTAAAATAAGATTTTTGTGATGAAAATTCATATCAATATGATTTCAAGTTGCAATGTATGGACTCCACGGGCATCAATAACAGCTTGACATCTTCTTTGCATACTACACACGAGGTTGTTGAACATTTCTTGAGGAATTTGGTTCCATAAACGGAGCAGACGCTCTCTCAGATCATTTGAGGATTCTGGGGTAGGTTGATGATTATCTAATCTTCTTTGGAGCAAATCCCATGCATGTTCTATACAATTCAAATCTGGTGAGTGCGGAGGTATTGGTAAATGTGGAATACCAAGCTCCTCGCGCGCATTCTCGATTATGGCTGCACGGTGCGGTCTAGCGTTATCGTCTAGAAATTGAAAAGTTTCACCAATAGCAGCGTGAAAATTTGGCACAACATTGTCAATGACATGCTCCCTATAGTGTAAGGCGGTCACATTCCCAGGACAAATGTGCAGATATGTGCGCCCGTTGAAAAATATCCCGCCCCATACCATAACACTACCCCCTCGGAATGGATGGACTTCTTGGACATAGCAACGATTACGGGGTATGCGTGGGATTGACCCTTATTCTTCGAGAATCTGAAAATCGTCCATATCTGGATTCATCAGTGAAAAGGACACTACGCCATTGATCGTTGCAATTGATATGTTGCCTTGCCCATTCCAGTCTTTGACGCTTATGGTCACGTGTCAATGGAACTCCTCTTAATGGACGTCTAGAACCTAGATTCACCTCTCTCAAACGTCGTCTGATGGTTTCGATGGAAACTTGGACCCCATCTGCATTTTGAAGAGTATTCCTTAGCATTCTGCACGTAGATGTAGGGTTTCTTCTCGCCGAAACGGTGATGAAACGACCATGAGCAGGTGTTTTTCGTCGCCCACCAAGCCTTGGTCTTTCCAACACGGAACCTGTCTCCCTGAACCTATTCCAAAGTCGAGATATCACACTTTGGCTGACTTGGAGCCTTTCCACTACAACAACCTGAGTTAGACCACCCTGTAGCATTCCGATAGCCCTATTACCCTCAGCTTTTGTTAATTTACGTCTTGGCATTTTCAGAAAACTCGTTTCAAATCGAAGCCGTTGATAAACTGACTTCGTTTCAAAATAAGAACATTCATGAAGCATATGCAAACCACCAAACTTCAGAAAAAAGGCGACCAGATTGACGAAATGTCTCATACTGATTTTTATTGGATCAATTCAAGTTGTTATTGAGTTTTAAATGATTTTACAGCGATTTTCTCGAAGATTACATACTTTTAAAAACGATTGAATACGATATCCCTAATTCTTGTGGAGCAGTACAGTAATATTCCTATGATGAAACGAGAGTAATAACGAGAATTCAATACCAGATGACCGAAAACACAGTCGGTATACAGTCCAACATTTTCGTGGGATGTCGACCACGAAAACACGAAAAAAAAAGATTAGTAATAAACTTTGCGGGCGTTTCGCAAGGTTGTTCGTCGGTTCGCTTGCGTTACATCAATCTTAATGGGTTCTCACTCCTTTTTTCAAGGTAGACCAGTTCCTACGATCTTCTCCACCTAATGGTAGATCGCGGTGGGTGTTGATCCGTGTGTGTCAAATCGAAGAATTATGCTTTACTCGTTTACTGTTCGCCTATTTTTAGAATAAATTTAACAAGAAATTTCATGGAAAAAATTATGAAAGCACCAAGTTGAAGTTAGGAGCTCTTGCGCGGTTTTTTTCTAATTCGCAGCTAGCGCGATCGCACATTCATAAACAGAATCCACCCAACCCTGCTTGTTTTCCTGATAAAAACACGGTCGATATTTTGGAGAATGATTCAAATTTTGGCGGAATCACTCAACGCACAGGCTGGGCCAGTTTCACCACTTTCGGACCAGCCTATACAGGGTGTCCCAAGTTCGAGTGCCTATTAGACGTTTCTGGAGAACTGGACATATTTGAAATCTGAAATTTGGGATTATGATATTGTTTGAAATTCTCTACAGACCTAAAATATTTTCAGAGCCAGAGCTCTTCCGGTTATACAGGGAGTGAAAATAAATTTGCTCAAAAAATTTTTTTTCAATGTTTTCGTTTCTGATATGATTGAGTATTCAGTGCTGAATACATTTCTGTTGAAACCAGTGTATTCATTAGAACAATTTTCAAAATATCGAAAAAAAAACTAAAAAAAAGTAAAATATTCATAGTCAGTATTATGTTCATTTTTCTTATTCTGAACATCCTGAGTGTAAACCGTTTTCTCAACGTCAAAGTAGAAGAATGTGGAAAAGTCATGCATCTTTTGAATTTCATAAATATCATCACAGGGTGTTTCAAATTTCGTGTCAAAAACTGTGATCCAAAATTGGCCATAACTTCTGTTTTTCAAGTTAGAACCCTATTTTTTTATTATTGCGTTGGATTCTGCGGAGAAAAATAATGATAGCACTCTCTGATGCTCTTGGTCTTAAATTTAGTAATTCCCGAGTTATTTGAGCTTTTCTGGATTCATGTTGTACGTAGAATCAAATTCATCTAATCTTTTACTCAAGAATATTCTGTGATCATAGAAGATAAGTTTTCCCATTAATAATTCCCAAGTGACAGGTCTAATTTTAGGTTTTTTCTTTACTTTTCGATTTTATTCAATGGTTTCATAAAAATATTCCTCGAATATGTTGCATGAGAATATTCTGTGACCATAGAAGATGAATGATCCCATTAATAATTCACAAGTGACAGTTCTGACTATTACTTGTTACTATGGTTTCATGAGAATATGAGAATCTAAACAGATTCGATGAATTTTACTCTACGTACGACATGAATCCAGAAAAGCTCAAATAACTCGGGAATAACTGAATTTAGGACCAAGAGCATCTGGGAGTGCTATCATTATTTTTCTCCGTAGAATCCAACGCAATAATAAAAAAATAGGGTTCTAATTTGAAAAACAGAAGTTATGGCCAATTTTGGATCACAGTTTTTGACACGAAATTTGAAACACCCTCTGATGATATTTATGAAATCCAAAGATGTATGATCTTTCCACATTCTTCTACTTTGACGTCGTGAAAACGGTTTACACTCAGGATGTTCAGAATAAGAAAAATGAACATAATACTGACTATGAATATTTTACTTTTTTTCAGTTTTTTTTTCGATATTTTGAAAACTATTCGAATGAATACACTGGTTTCAACAGAAATATATTCAGCATTGAATATTCAATCATATCAGAAACGAAAACATTGAAAAAAAAATTTTTTCAGCAAATTTATTTTCACTCCCTGTATAACCGGAAGTGCTCTGGCTCTGAAAATATTTTAGGTCTGTAGAGAATTTCGAACAATATCATAATCCCAAATTTCAGATTTCAAATATGTCTAGTTCTCCAGAAACGTCTAATAGGCACTCGAACTTGGGACACCCTGTAGAGTATAGCTCACACGCTGAGTTTAATCGATTTCGTTAAAATTTGAATCTTTTTTTCCTAGTCGAAAATTTGATGGCACACCCTGTATATGAATTATGGCGTAGGAAAATATATCTAGAAGAAACCATTTCAATTCCGAGACTCCAGAAATTGTCTTGTTCTGTTTTCTCAACTCTCGTATTTTTTTTCTGGAGTGGGGTGTAATGATTTCATTACAAAAAAAAATCAGATGTTAATGGGAGGAGATAAGTGAGAATGTGGTCTAGATTTTTACCACTAGTTCCCCCATCCCCATCGACTCCCTTGATTTCAATAGGATAAGTTATTTAATAAAACATTTGTTACAGGCGATCAGTTCACACTTGACCATCGAAGCTGCCAATCTACCACCATCACCAAGTAAGTACAAAAAAAATTGCGAATTATCTTCCACCCAACGTTTCGGTCTGATTAGCCGAACAATCTTCAGGGTATCTTTGAGAAGCGCTGTTTTTTCGAGGACTTTCTTGACATAAGACTCATTCAAGAGGGTTCTTTTGAAAAATAACCTATTTAACCTCGAAAATTGGTGAAAAATTACTGCCAATCCCTCTTGAAACACTCGCATGTTTCACGCTTATAGAAATACGAATATTGGCATCAGATTTGACCGTGTATCAAATCCTGCCGTCGGGTCAACTCATAAATGGGTGTTTCTTCTCAAACTTATAACGGTTGTCCTTAAAAGGTTCTGAATTTTTGCGAGGTAACTGTTCGTAGTGTCCATCAGCGAGGAATTAACATAAGTAACATAAGACGTTAACGACTTAAACGGCGATCTTTGATACTGTTCGAATTGGAATCGTTCGCCAATTATGATATTCAGGACAAACCTCTTACGGATGAAATCATAACCATAATTTCGAAGACTTGAACGACATAAGTACCTATACTCCATTCACAATTATAAAATCACAACTCTGGCCTTGGAAATTTGACACATTCCACTCTGTATCGAAGTTATGACGTTTTTCGAAATATTTTTATGTTCCAAGTCAACACTATGTTGCCCTTTCTACATTCTTACCGTATTTCTCAGAATGTGAATTTATTCGGAAAATGAATGAATTGGAAAAGATGTGATGGACGAAAATAATTAACGTTTATATGAATTGATAGAAAGGATTCCTTTTCTAGTTATTTGCATGAAAAGTAGAAGAGATCACTGAAATATATTATTTTTCGCCATGGAAGAAAATTGCATTGCTTTCACATAATTTTCATATGCATGCCTGTGAAGATTTAATGGTTAATTATCCTCTTGAACTGAAAGTTCAAGACTTGACGACATCAATTATTGATTCTAATCAAGAATTCTTAAAAAAAAACAACCCAAAGATATAAGATGAATTGATGGGTAATTACAAGAATCAAGAATAATGTCAATTTTATTTTGTTGATAACTTTCTTAAAATCAATGCTGGGATATAAAACTCGGCTGCGTTTGTTCAAACGACATCTAAAGAATACATTTTTCACCATCTCAACCTTTGAAAGGCGTTTCTTATAGGAGAATTAGGTCTAAGTTCCACCTCATTACTGAGGTACCCAACATTTGAAACTCTGCTCAGATATCGCCAAATTTCTTGGAAAACCTGAAAAATATCATCCTAATCGACCTCTCGAGGCTCCATCCGATCCATCTACTGCGATATCTGTCCAAATAACAGCGTTTTCAACGAAATTCCCGTGTAACCCTTCAACCTCGAAATGTAAACATTCGTCCTGGTCTTGAAAATCGTCCTCACGCTCCAAACTGGTGCTAAAAACAATAAACATACGTTAATCTTGAATATTCGACGAAAAACTCACCTGCAAATATCGATCAAATATAAAAAATCTGCGAACAATTTGTAAACCTAACAAAATGTGGAATATCTTTGATACTTTTACTTCGATGTAAACAAAGAAACTGGCAACATCGTTTTGTCATTAACGATATTTTCTGTGCGCGCACTGACTTTTCATCATATGTTCTGTGCTTTTCATCAGGAGCACCAATTCCTGAAAACGAAACCATGACCACCTATGTGATTAAATAAAAGTGAATGGAGTTTAGGTACTAGTTAAATATAGCCTTGACGATAATAAATTGAATCGATTTGAACGAAGAGTTTGTGAAAATATTTTCGCAATGAATTAATAAAAAATAAACAGAAAATACAATAATAACAAACAGTCATCAACAGCAAGAAATGCCACAAAATGTTGATAAAAACATTGATTAAGAATTTGCCCGAAAGCAAATTCGTTCAAAAAAGGATAATACTGCCAAAAATTCAACCAATTCTGAATAGACTTCCAAAAAATGTTCACCTGTATGTTCCTTCGCCAATTTTTCGAAAACTACGAGCACGACCTTCGTAATTCTTTCACTAGGGTGACCTTAGACCATAGAAAGAAGAGATACAGCATCTCATTCATAAATTCGAGAATTGAAGAAGCCAAAATTTTGTCAGTCATCTATTTTTGAAAGGTCCAGTGGCGTGGTGTTATCGGTATTGAAGAATGAATCAACTCTTTTTGAGGAATTCATAGAATGTTCCAAATATTGAAACAGATTCTGAGTTGGGTGAACAAAGTCAGCTAAATTCGAATTGATAACCAATATCAGAAGAGAATCTGAAAAGTGAAATTCTTGAATCGAAGAATCTACGCCACTGTTACTTAGAATGATGAGAGTGGAACATACCTGAGTTTAATCAAATAAGGATTCAAATAGTCCAATTTACCACAAACAAGACACTTACGAACCATTGTTCCAACATATTTCGCTAATAATATTCAGATATAAATCCAAATTTCACTTTTCATACGGAATGAAACGCGATATTGTGATGGCAACACTGTTCAAAACGTCATGAGAAACACATAATTAAAATATCGGTACGAAATGAGAATTTTGAGCCCAAAATATGAAGACTCAACCCAAATCACCTATACAGGGTGAGTCTTTGACTTGTACATATATTTTAACTGAAGATTCTTGAGGCCAAAAGAAACCTTTTTTTCATTTTTCCGAATTCGGCTCTGTTAAAGAGATATAGCCATTTGAAAGAAAAAATTGTGCTAATTACGTCCCTGAAATGATACTGTGGAATTGATTCAAAGTTCATATTTCTCGATAGAAATTGAGTTTAAACATTTAGGCCCAATTTAGGTAATACTCAAGTACTTACCTTATTGGAATAAAAATGTTGCAAACACGATAATTTCAACAAAAACAGTTAGTTTCATCGGATTATATCTGCAACTGAAAAGCCACATTTATTCCACCAAAATAAGTTCCATCTTCGATTTTTCTGCAGGTTAGTTTGTAAACACTAATAACTTGTTCATATTTTCCTCGAAATTCCCAAACAATATCATGAAGAAAGACTTTTCATTCAGATTTACTATTAAACAACCTAACCTAATCTAATTTGTATCGATTCTATGAATTTTTGCACAGAAATGTCAAGAAGATGTTGTCAGCTTGCTGATATTTTCATTGAGGTTAAGGATTTTTTACGAAACATAGTATAAATCACGATACATTGTGTACCGTGGTATGAATATCTATGAATTCTGCCGTTTCCATCATAAATCGATTTTGCCGCCAAATCTTACCACGCATGCGTAGAGAGAAAACCGAAGTTTTTGTTATCTGGAGGCCAACCTTAAACAATAACAAACCAGAGTCTCTGAACAAACTGTGAAATTCTGAATACATTCAGTGAAATATTGTTCTAATGTGATTATTATGTGAAGTGAATTAATATAATTTCAACCGTGTCGATGTTGTTTAGATAGAAACATCGCCACAGATTATCAGGTATCGTATTATTTTTCATTAATTACAATTCAATAAGTAGTTTGTATCGAGATTCATCATTCATATCCGAATTTTGTATTTCATCGACATTTAACTTCAATATGGACCGGTAACTATGAATTTTCAATAGAAAATGTGCGTATTAAATCCTCCTTGGTGTTCCATTTTATCTCCCACAATTGTGGTATTTTATTATTAAAATATCTCGACAAAGTTGATAAATATTGTGACAACATTGTAAACTCGTTTAAAGACCAGAGAAGGAATAATATTCGATGATATTTAATTCAGAGACGCATTCAGATTATTCTTGAAATTAATGATTTTTTCGTCAAATTTCTCCGGGTAAAATTGGAAATAACTCGTAAACGACGCGTTTTATTGAAAAAAAAAATAGGAATACTTTTAGTTTCTTAAATGATTGATTCTTTCGAAAAAATGAACCGTTTATCTTTTTAAAGTGGTTTTATGGTGTTTCAGCGTGTATTGATGAGTCGACTACTCTGTAACTTTTATACTAGTAGATATATTGAATAGGTTTCGATTGAGGAATATGCACCATGAATAGAGTAAAAACTCAACCAAAATTCAGTTCATTCGAAATAACGGTTCCGCAGATTTAACAGAAAAGTGTTTTTTTCATGGATTTTCGACACCCTGTATCTCTTAAACCAAACCGAATTTTGAAAAATGGTATAGGAAAAAGGTGTTTCGTTTGATGAGAGGAATCTACAGTTAAAATATATGTACAAGTCAAAGACTCACCCTGTATAAAGTGAGTCTGCTGTCTGAGATACAGGGTCTTATTTCAAAACTCATAATTAATTTGTATCCCTAACAATAAAACTTTTCGACGGTACTAGAAACCGTATGCTAAATAAATGTTTCTGGCTGCCACCAGAGGCGTACAATAGGGGAAATTCACTTATTGATTCTCCCCAAATTGTACAAAAGGTTTGCAATTTTAGAACACATTTTTTTTATTCGTTCATAGCGATAAAACAACTATTTATCGAGATTTTCCAAGTCAAACTTCAATTTTTTCACCAAAAAAACCGTGGTCCAAAAGGAATTCCACCTGATAATTCACCTTCAACTCCGGTAAGCATCTTCTCAGGTTTCTCGGTCGGAAGTTGTAACCCGACGATTGACCGCACCGAACTGACAATTGACAGTTGGACCATGGCTAGAAAGCCCTGAATACTCTGAATTTGAAGTTGAATCAGGCGGTTAAAGCTCCCATAAATAAACATGAAGCTATTTATCGAAATTGCTCAAAATGAAAGTACACCCTGTATCTCAGACAAGAGACGCATTTAACCTCTTGATGGTCAAGGTAAAATCTTCAAATTATGCGCTCAAGATTCTACAGTTGATATATTTTCGATTACTTATGATACACCCTGTATAACATCTAAGTATCGCGACTTTTTTTTCAGATTCGCCCGAAGTACCGACGGACGTGAGCGTGACATGCAACAGCGACCAGATCGAGGTGAAGATCAACACCAGATCGGGAAGATTCAACGGGATGATCTATCCCAGGGGACTGTCCAAGAACAGCACCTGCATGGGAGAGTGGGTGCAGAGACCGGCTCCGATACGCTACAATCTGCCTTTGAGGGGATGCAACACCATGAGCACCGAACTGGTGAGTTAGAATTACGCCTACGGTATAGCTAGAAACAGTAGAAACAACCTGGAAAAAATTTACGTCTCGAAAAATTAAATACAGTTCACCCAAGAATTATTGATATCTCGGAGGGCTTTGGAGAATTGAAATTATGTTGGTAATAAGGAGTGAACGAGAATAAATTCGCTATCACAAAAACGCCTATACCTCTTGAACCAATTGAGAAAAAAATCAAAATTTGATCATAGTTAGCTTTGTTATGAACGTCAGAAACATGTGGAACATTTACTTCATAGATATTCCAATTCTCTTTCGCAAAATGTCAAGCGAAGTGAAACACGAGAATTTATAGTGAAACTTTTTCAAAATCTATATATATAAAAGAAAGATGTTGGTTACACCATTTATAACTCGACATCGGATGGACTGTTTGTTATGAAACTTCATATATGGATTCGTCTACGGTCTGGTTATTATAAAATACAATAAAACTTTGAAAAAATCGATGAAAATTTTACTTATACAGGAAATGCTTTTCCTCCTTTTCAGTAAGGCCACTAGATGTCGCGACAGTTACAGTTACGCTACCGCTTATTCGTAGGAAGTTCATTTGATATTCTCCGCGTTAGATGGCGATATAAACAAATATTGTGTACAGTGACTATATTCCCTCTATAGTCACTGTAATAGTGTGTAATTTGAGTTGCATACAACTCTGCGATGTTGGGCAAAACCAAAATGTCTTAGCGTAGGAATACAGATGTGTAAAATGATCAGATTTCGTTGAGATATGAGAAAAATTTCGTTCTTACCACTTCAGATGGCGCTATTCACACATTATGACTGATGATTATTAGTTATTTTCAAAGATTTATATATTCCAAATAACGTAATCGTCAAGGTACTATATTTGACATTATCACAATTGAATGGCGATGAATTTGTTGAGGCTTTCGCGGCCATCGATTGATGTCATCTGTTCTTTTTTCGAGCATTTCGGTCGTCGTGGTTTGAAATGGTCGAAAAAAGAACATATGACATCAATTACTGTGTAGTGTGTAATTTACATAGGGCTTATAGTACCATGAAAGGCTTTTAACAGATCCAGAAGCGGGTGAATATCACAGTGAATTTTTATCGAAATGTCAAGTAAATCGGATTTTGGCGATGAGTTCCAATCGTGAGATGTCCATTCTCATCTTTTCTCATAATTTTTAAAATGTTTTTAATTTCTGTTTGGGTAATAAATATATTTGCGGAAATAACCGAATCCAAAATTGCCATTATTAGTGATTAAGATATTATGACATATTATTTTTGTGTATCTGTGCTGTGTGATAGCTCATATCCATGGAAACATTTGACAGATCAAAAATCAGAGAACCCAAGCCGTTGATCTCCGATCACCGGTGATTACGATCCACCGTAAGTATCATTTAGGCGGAACAAAGTTCGCCGGGCCAGCTAGTAATCAATAATGGAGCTTCAAAAGAATCGCAAAAGAGGCTCGCGTTAGTCGCGTTCGTCCGGAAACGGTATCAAGAGTTGTTAAGCGCTTCAACGAAGATCTTACAATTAACAGCAAGGAAGGAACCGGGAGGAAAAAGGGGTTTTATAGCCCAAAAAAAGTGAAGAAAGTCATCAGCCTTTCTCAGAAGAATCCTAACCTTTCAGGACGGAAAGTGGCCCAAATAGTGGGTTGTTCGCAGTCAACCGTTCAGAAAATCAAGTCGAGTTGTGGGCTTATAGAACACACAAAGAGCAGAAAGTGCCAGACAGGAACGCTGAAGAATCAAGAAGCGAAATCAAGAGCAAAGGAATTTAAAAAGATTTCTTGCAAAATTTTTTCTGTTGCGTGATGGACGACGAAACCTATGTCTTGGCTGATTTCTCACAACTTCATGGTCAGGAATTTTATACTGCAGTTTCTCGTGGAAATTTTGACGAACAATTTCGTGTGAAGAAACAAGCAAAGTTTCCTAAAAAATTCCTGGTTTGGCAAGTAATTTGCACTTGTGGGCAAAGGAGCAAATTTTTCGTTGGCAAGGCTCTGTTGATTCGAAGATACATCGAGGAATGCTTGAAGAAGCGACTTTTACCATTTTTACGTGAGCACGATGTGTCAACAATCTTTTGGCCAGATTTAGCTTCATGCCACTACAGCAAGGCCACCAAGGAATGGTACGAAGCTAATGAGGTGGTTTTTGTCCCCAAAGAGGCTCATCCACCAAATTGCCCAGAACTCGGGCCAATCGAAAGATATTGGACCCTGGTAAAAAGAGAATTGAAGAAGACTAAGAAATCAACGAAAACATCAGCGGAATTCATGCAAAAGTGGAAGACAGCATCCCAGAAAGTGACTGAGGACACTATAAAAAGCATGATGGGAAGAATTCCAGAAAAAATCCATGAATTTTGTAAAAAATAGTTTTGGTTTTAATATTGTAAATTCATTAGAATTAGAAGATGATTCGAAAATGAGTTTGATTTTCGAAATCGGTCCAGTGGTTCAAAAGATATAAGCGTTTTTGTGATAGCGAATTTATTCTCGTTCAGTCCTTAACAGTGGTTGTTGAAGAAGAATAATAGGAATATTTACATTTTTAATATTACATTTTTACACCTTCATTGTTCAGAAATATTGAAAGTTACAAAGTCATAACAAAATTCTTCATATATTAAATGGATCCATTAGTTAAGTTTTGTTTCTGTCTTGATATCTATTACAATTTTTCCAATCCATTCACTTTGCAGCAACACGCTCAAATTATCAACTAGATTTTTCTGCTTTAGCGAATAATCATTTGGAACTTTGGAAAGGAATATGATTTTTAATCATCCACGATATTTTTTGTTATCGGACCGGAATTTCCAGGCTGTATGCTCCTGAGATTGATCGTTCGAAAATGTAGCAATACAAGATGGAAATAATACAGGGTGTCCCAAATAAGAGTGACTCATTTTAAACATAAATACCCAGCTTATTAATTGCACCAAAGAGATGGGGTTTTCACTAGTTTATCAAAGAGATTTTTTTAGGCTTGGCTGGCATTTCATCTCATCAACACAGGGTGTTTTACTAATGTTGGTCTAATTCAAAGGGGAAAATACACTGCGCAAAAAAATTAACGCACATTATGGAAATCTCAAATTCATTCTACAACTGAAGGTGTTCTCAATGAGAATTATTTTTATCAGAATTATGCTATATGTTATCCACTTCCAACGTTTTTCTTCAATACAGATGTTTTCTCCCGGCAGGAATAAAAAAAGATGATATTATCAGATTTTGAATGTATTGGCTCCATTCTAAAATCAGTTGTTCTCGATCATTTCTAGTGATCAATAGTTTTTCTTTCGTTTGATTTTCTACATCCGATCGCTATGCGAAACACGCAATTTGACCCAAGAGGAATGTGCCCAAGCGGTAGTTTTGCGAGAAGAAGGGTGGACATACACAAGAATTGCAGAAAGGTTTGAAGTTTCCCATACAAGTATGTCCAGAATATTGCAGCGATTCAGGGAGACAGGTATGAATGTCCGAAGACCAGGACAGGGTAACAACTGCCATTCAAGAACGTTACTTGAGAGTTTCTTCGTTGAGACAATGGTTTGCAACCGCTCGCCTCCTTCAAAATCAGCCTGAGCAAACTCATGAGGTGCAAATTAGCACTCAGACAATAAGAAATCGCCTCAGAGAATATGATTTAAGGCCTCGTGTCACGGCAAGAGGCCCAGCTCTTACCCCAGCCCATTGAAGGGCGCGTTTGGATTTTGCGAGAGAGCATATCCATTGAGAAGAGGCCGATTGGGAAAGAGTTCTCTTCACAGATGAGTCTAGATTCTGTCTCTACCATTGTGATCGACGTTCCCTTGTATACAGACGTCCACATGAAAGATATGCTCAGTGCAATTTCCTGAATACTACTGGTTTCGGGGGAGGATCGATTATGGTATAGGGTGGAATATCTTTGACTGCTCGCACAGACCTAGTGGTCGTTGATAATGGAGCTATGAATGCTGATAAGTATATAAGGAACATTCTTGAAGAGCATGTAGTGCCATTTGCCCCATACATTGGTGAAAATTTCATTTTTATGGACGATAATGCCAGACCCCATCGTGCGCGCATCGTTCAGGAGTACCTTTAAGAGGTTGAAGTCTCTCGAATGGAATGGCCAGCAAGAAGTCCAGATCTCAATCCGATTGAGCAGGTTTGGGACAACCTCAATAGAAGGCTGAGAATTTCAGAAAATCATCCAGCTACTCTTAATGACTTAGGAATCCAACTCGGAGAAATCTTGGAAGGATTAGATCAGAACATTTTAAGATCACTCATTTTGAGTATGAACCGTCGTTGCCGAGCTGTAATTAACGCAAGGGGTGGAAATACCAAGCATTAAATCACTTATCAGCATTTCAGTATTTTGAAAATTGTTCATTTCTCTTCTTTCACATAAGATTCGGTGAAATCCTGAATTTTTCTTCCATTTAATGTGCATGAAAATTTCTAGTTACTTTTTTGTAACCAGAAATAAAGTTGCGACTGGCCTACTTTGATGTCAATAATTCTTGGATGGGCTATGACTCTATAGTCATAGATGTTTCTCAATTAAATCCATAGATTTTTAAAAATCGTTTGCAAATGTCAACTTATTCAATTTTGCGTCGTAACACGTCCTTTTACAAACGCAGAAAGGTAGGCGCGCTTTTTAGTAGTAGGCGATCGGGTGTCGCGTAACGTTCATTTTTTTCATCTGTCTCCTTTCCAAGGCTTTATGATTACGACCCGACAAATTAGAAAGTAGGCACACCGATCATGTCAATAATATCGAATCGACGACGACGAGAATGGAAGGAGACGGCGATATTTTTCGTGTTCGTTTCATAATTTACCTACGGACTGTTATGCAATGTTTAGCGCGAATTAATATAGTTGTCGTTCTTTTCTGTGCCCACTACACTGCCAATTATAATTCGTGAAATATGCGTTTTTCATCTGGAAAAAGCGAAAGTGAGAAATGGGCTTTTCGGTTTAAAAATCGTTCTTGGATCATACGAAAAATATTTTTTTATACTTTTAATGACAGCAAACAATTTTAAAATTGATTGTTCACGTGGAAGCGTGTTAAAAATATTTTTAACATTAGTGTTAAAAATATTTTTAGCACTCCATTTTCTTATGATGAAATCAGATGAAAAAACTTCAGCAATTGCAAATTTTTATTATCAATATTTAACAATCATTACTTATGAACATTAATATTAATCGTAAAACTAGAACAATTACTAACATTAATGCCCTGTGACGTTAGGGAGCTTCGCAACACATTATTAGAATCCTCAGCACCATCAGTACTTGTAGAAACCGGAAGTACAATATTGGATGATGATGATTCAAAATATGTTGAGGTTTGGAGAATTTTTTCAGCAATAACATTTCTATATGCAATGGAATGATCAACATAGCCCTCGGCTAAAGTCGTAGATTTCCATCCACCGTGTTTTTTTATATCCGTAATATTTGCTCCTGATTCTGCTGGCAATGAAGCGGAGGATCTTCGAAAACTGTGTCCTGTATATTGCTTTAGTTCTGGCAGTTTGAGGAATTCGACAACAATAGATGGAACTTCCCCAAATGTATTGATACCAACTGGATTGGCAGTGCATTTATTATTCATTTATTTCAGGAAAAAACGACGATGTTTGATGACAGAAGGGTACAATGCAAAGTACTTATGAAAATAGTCAACATACTTCCCAATAATACTGAAAGAACGACTGACTTTCGTTTTTGTGTTTGGAAGTTTTATAACCAATGATTTATTTGTTATTTCGATGTCTTCCACTGATAAATTACACAATTCTTCACGTCTACAATCTCCAAATAATCCGAAAATAGTTGCAACCTTAACCATCAAGTATTTCTCATCTGGTGCCTCATTTATGAACTTTTCAACTTGTTCACGAGTGAGAATTTTCGTTTTTTTGGGACGATATCCTTCACTTTTCCGTTTTAAATATGCTATTACCTTAAAATATTAACTAACATCCACACCATTTTTAACAAGGGCGCTTGACTTTGTCATTGAAAATTTGCTCCACAAAGTTGATGAACTCCATATTTTTGATTTTTTCTAAGTATGCCAGGAAAACAGGTTCACTGAAGTTCCCTTCTAAATTTTTCAATATACACCAGGCCTGGAAATTGTTATATGCAATATCGTACTGCTGAACAGATTTTTTAGGTAGGAGTTCCAGATTTGCTCTTCTTGCAGACACTTCAATATCCACAGGAACAACCAAATCGTCACTTTTATTAATAATTGGACTCTCGACAAACATATTGAGCAGTTAAAAACCCAAGACGAAAATTGCACAGGAACGAAATTCAAATGACAGCGTCTTTTCTCATTTGTTAGTAATCATAACGTTGGCAACGTTTGCCATTCACAACAACCTTTTGATTATTCGAATATTAAAATGCATTTTGAAATTTATTGTCATTGCAAATTCGCCCATTTCATTATCAAAATAGGGCAGTTGTACAAAAAACATTGTATGTTATTTGTGGTAAAAGTGACGTTTTATTTTGTTCGTGAAATTGTTCAATTTGCTCCGTTCATTTCACAAACTTTTTCACTCACAAAATAAAACGTTTTTTTACGCTTTAAGAGTAAATGGCAGGTCTTAAAACGTGTTATTCAAATATAACCTGTGATCTATTGCAACTTTTCACCTTGCACTTTTAAATGGAAATGATGATTCCAAAGTGGAAAGTTTAAAGCGCCTAGTAGAATGCTGTTCGGCCTACTTGGTATTTACCCAAATCGTCAAAAGTCTTACCCCTCCCCTCCCTAACAAGTCTCAATTATTAAATATTTTATTACTCAACATATTCTCCTCTTAATTGAATACATTTATGACAGCGAACATGCAACGTCTCTAGACCTTTCAAAAAAATGTTTCTTCTTGCTCTGCAAACCAGTCCTCCACAGCTTTTATTACCTCCTCGTTGGAAGAAAATTTACGACCTTTCAAACTTTTTTCAGTTGAGGAAAGAGATGATAGTCGGACGGAGCCAAATCTGGTGCATAAGGGAGGTGTTCTAGTAATTCTAACCCTAAATCACGAATTTTTTGCATGGCAAAATGAGATTTGTGTACTGGGGCGTTGTCCTGTAAAAACAAAATACCTTTGGATAGCTTTCCGCGTCTTTTCTCTCATATTTTTTTTCTGTGGAGTGGTCAGTAATGTCGAATAGTAATTTCCAGTTATTGTTCTACCCTTATCCAAAAAATCTATCATGATTACTCCATGGCAATCCCAAAAAACTGAAGCAAGAACTTTTCCAGCAGATTTTTGGACACGAAACTTCTTAGGTCTTGGACAACCAGAGTGTCGCCATTCCATCGATTGTTGCTTTGTTTCTGGATCGTAGAAATGTACCCAAGTCTCATCCATAGTAACAATTCGGTTTAAGAAGTCTACATCGTTTTCAAATCGAGCACAGATCGAACGCGATGCTTCTACCCTTGCACGCTTTTGGTCAACATTCAAACATTTGGGGAACCATTTTGCAGAAATTTTTCTCATGTCCAAATTGACGTGAACTATATGATGAACGCGTTCGTATGAAATCTTCAGTGCTTCAGATATCCGTTTTAGCCCAATTCGACGGTCTGATAAAAACATGTCATGAACTGCATCGATATTTTCGGGGACTGACACAGAAACTGGCCTTCCCGATCGGTCATCATCTTCAATGGAAAATTTACCTCTTTTGAAGCTTACAGTACAATTTTTCACGGTCGCATACGAAGGCCATTGATCACCAAGGGTATTAAGCATATCTTCGTAAATCTGCTTACTTCTTAACCCTTTTAAATACAGGTACTTGATGATGGCTCGATACTCAAATTTTTCGATTTTTACAATTTCGGTGGACATCTTTTTTTTTCTTCATTGCTTAACTCTGGTTTACTCTTTCTGAAGTAGTTGGAATATGGGAAAATATTCATCTCATTTCGAGAACATAGATTGTTTATTTCTTGAGGAACCTAGAGGGGCCAAGACTTTTGACGACGTGTGTAGTTTCATCTTTATTCTCATACTCAGTTTATTATGTTTCATAGTTTTCGTTGGGACTATCGATTTTATTTTGATACTCAAGCTCCTAGTAGTCCTAGTACATTTTTGGGTAACATCTGGCGAATTAATCAAAACTATGTAAGGACCAAAATGTTAAGCCGCCGAAGGTGAATTCTCAAGCAGCAGACCCCGGCGCTTGCCTTGGGCAAGAAGGTCAAGCATCGGAGACTCGTTTGGCACGCCTGATTTCGTAATGGTTCTTTAGCATATGTTTCTTTGTCACGCAAGATTCGTTCGACATAACGGTCGACTATTATGGTGTTCGCTCCTAAAAACGTCAAAGAAATACCTACGAAATACTTGGTCAAAGCCGTACCCGCAAAACGCTAGGACGAGAGAATTTAGAGCGGTCCATACAAAAATCGATTTCTTGAGGATAGTTATGTTATTTTCCATTATTAACGGCATACCTGCCTCTGCATAATTAAATAAACATCCAATCATGTATCTAAAAAAATTGCATTTTTCTTTGAATATCAATATAACACCTCTGATTGAAAAACCCTTTTATTTTATTATACACTGCGCAAAAAAATTAACGCACATTATGGAAATCTCAAATTTATTCTACAACTGAAGGTGTTCTCAATGATAATTATTTTTATCAGAATTATGCATGCATATCTTATCCACTTTCAACGTTTTTCTTCAATACAGATGTTTTCTCCCAGCAGGAATAAAAAAAGATGATATTATCAGATTTTGAATGTTTTGGCTCCATTCTAAAATCAGTTGTTCTATATCAATTCTAGTGATCAATAGTTTTTCTTTCGTTTGATTTTCTACACTCGATCGCTATGCAACGCGAAACACGCAATTTGACCCAAAAGGAATGTGCCCAAGCGGTAGTTTTGCGAGAAGAAGGGTGGACATACACAAGAATTGCAGAAAGGTTTGGAGTTTCCCATACAAGTGTGTCCAGAATGTTGCAGCGATTCAGGGAGACAGGTATGAATGTCCGAAGACCAGGACAGGGTAGACCACGGGTAACAACTGTCATTCAAGAACGTTACTTGAGAGTTTCTTCGTTGAGACAACGGTTTGCAACCGCTCGCCTCCTTCAAAATCAGCTTGAGCAAACTCATGAGGTGCAACTCAGACAATAAGAAATCGCCTCAGAGAATATGATTTAAGGCCTCGTGTGGCGGCAAGAGGCCCAGCTCTCACCCCAGCCCATCGAAGGGCGAGTTTGGATTTTGCGAGAGAGCATATCCATTGGGAAGAGGCTGATTGGGAAAGAGTTCTCTTCACGGGTGAGTCTAGATTCTGCCTCTACCACTGTGATCGACGTTCCCTTGTATACAGACGTCCACATGAAAGATATGCTCAGTGCAATTTCCTGAATACTAGTGGTTCCGCGAGAGGATCGATTATGGTATGGGGTGGAATATCTTTGACTGCTCGCACAGACCTAGTGGTCGTTGATAATGGAGCTATGAATGCTGATAAGTAAAAAGGAACATTCTTGAAGAGCATGTAGTGCCATTTGTCCCATACATTGGTGAAAATTTCATTTTTATGGACGATAATTCCAGACCCCATCGTGCGCGCATCGTTCAGGAGTACCTTGAAGAGGTTGAAGTCTCTCGAATGGAATGGCCAGCAAGAAGTCCAGATCTCAATCCGATTGAGCAGGTTTGGGACAACCTCAATAGAAGGCTGAGAAGTTCAGAAAATCATCCAGCTACTCTTAATGACTTAGGAATCCAACTCGGAGAAATCTGGGAAGGATTAGATCAGAACATTTCAAGATCACTCATTTTGAGTATGAACCGTCGTTGCCGAGCTGTAATTAACGCAAGGGGTGGAAATACCAAGTATTAAATCACTTATCAGCATTTCAGTATTTTGAAAATTGTTCATTTCTCTTCTTTCACATGAGATTCGGTGAAATCCTGAATTTTTCTTCCATCTAATGTGTCTTGTTTCGTTCAAAAGCTTCCCTAGAGAACATTAAAGTCAATGTAGAGTTAACTTTCATTAAAATTGAGATTTTCAGAATGTGCGTTAATTTTTTTGCGCAGTGTATTCTACTTTGTCGGTAAGAAATGGTGGTATAATGTTTGAGGAAGATTTTTTCGAAAACCAATATTACTACTTTAGAAGAATAATCTTCAGGAATTACAAGATTATCAAAAAATTTGCGAAAAAGTCAGTGTCCCCCAATGGGGGGACCCTTGAACTGGTACGCTTGATAAACTTCATTTAATGAAATATTTCGTAATACATGTGGTTTATTGGATATTTAAATGTCTCCGGACAAGTTAATTTATTGAAAAAATCATCGTTCATACAAAACGTAATTCCATCGGAAAGAGCCTAATGATCTCATGCAAATGAATTTCCTTGCTCAGAATCGTCCTGACCTCATCTTCAAGGCTGTACGCCGATAAAAGTCAAGAAGTTTACGCAATTACACCTATTTATATGTAGAGTATTACTCATTTTCGATCTTCCTTCGAGGAAAAAAATGAATTACACAGCGATGATCGCATCGTGAGAAATTGAAAATAATTGCGGATATCTGAAAGTACCGTTTAATTCTACTAGAAAATCGTCTAATTTTTCCTCAATTGGGTAATAGATACAATTTAAAACAGTTAATAACGACCAATTATAAAAAATCTATTTTTTAATTGGATCGCATCCTCACAACGTAACATCTAGTAGCTGTATGGCAATGACTTTCGAATAAAAGCAGGAACTGATGGTAGTTTTAATAAACGGCAACCACGAAGACGCAGGAATGGTAGACGGTAGAGACTTTTTCCTTCGAGTACGAGAACCTTCGTCTCAAGTTCAGACCGGTTTTGCAACTCCATTAAAATCCATACGAAATTGGTAGTCTTCCCTCGGTGCACGCCGTGCATCGGTTATGATTCAGAAAAGGGAATAATTATTGCGGCCTTTGCGAGGTAAACTGAAGCGTTTTACGATAATTTAAGACCAGAAACGTTTAGAAATGCGTGATCCGATATGGAGAAATCTACAAAACAATACTCACAAACTTGGAATCAAAAGAGAAAATTCATATCGGAGCCAGTGCCATAAAACTGTTAAATGAAGGGTTTTCCAATAATGTGATATGTATATTGTTTATCCTGACTACTCCTAGGTCTCCTGAGGAGACCCCTCTGAAACTACAAGCTTCGAAGCTTGTAACTTGTGCCGAGTTCAGAGTAAGCAGTTGTGTTCTGTGTAGGCTTTGTTACTGTGTCCTTACGCCACCTTAGTCACAGCACTGTTATTTTTTGACCCAACAGTGAGAATGGTGGCCCCTACCGAGACTAGAAAATTTCTTTCCTGGCTCGGGATTGAACTTCGGACTTTTGGGTCCTAATTCCAATGCTCTACAACTGAGCCAAGGGCACTCACAATAAGAGGTGTTATTTTGAATAGTCCCCGGTATTTCAGTATATGTCACTTCTGAAGCTGTCATTTGTTGACATATGACAAGGAGAAACTAGGCCATTAGTTATTAACCTCCTTAGTTACTTAGCCTTTTAGTTATTAACCTCCTTAAAATTCAGCAGGAGATTCCCCTATACATCAACCCTGATTTCGTCTTTATAAGGATTCGTCAGGATCGAATAATAGAATAGTTCGAGATTAATGTCCTAGGATGAATCTTCTGATGGGTTCTAATAAGGACGTAACTACGTCTGTTTATATGTTTTTTTTATTAATGTTAGGACGACGGAGGAATTGAGTACTTCAATACCATAGTAGTTCAACCGCACCTGAAACTTGTGACCAATCAAGGGCGAGGCTTTCACATCAGATGCAGATACAACACACGAAACAACACGGTCATGAATGATTCTCTCAAAGTCGAGTAAGTACAATCTTTCATTGCTCCATTTCTAGATGGTCAACAGCATGGTCAGAATTTCATTGGAATGGGTACATATCCTTTCTTTTATTGGTAAAAAAATATTGGGTGTATTTTAAGGTGATGCTTTTCTTTTGACAGGTGATAGAACTCATCAAAATAAGTCATTTTACCGAAAATTTCTTATATGAAATGAAATGTTCAATTTCAAAATTTATAAAAATTTTTGGGCTTCAATACCTTAATACTACTCTGGCCTGCATCACTCTGTTCCAGGTTTATGAACAACCGCGAAGTTGGGTGATTTCTTAGCGAAAATCTTGTTCTGTACAACTTTATACGTTGAACTGGCATTTTGTTTTGATTCGCCATGAATTAAAAGCATATCACCAAGTTCATTATTTGCATAACGTGCGGCATTTTCGAAACATAAAACACTCGTATCCTCGCCGTAACACGATAGTAGATTACTGATCACAAATTTTGAGTCATATACGATAAGAAGACGAAAAACATGTTGATATCTACGGAAGAGCAGTCGAGGAAACAGGTTCTGACTGAGGAATTTTCAGATTCACCTAGAAACTAGAAAATATTCTAGTTTCCTTTTCTCGAAACAGGGGCATAATTCATATAAGAAATTTTTGGTAGGATGACTTATTTTGATGAGTTCTACCATCTGTCAAAAAAAAAAGCCTTACTTTTAAATACACCCTGTATTGTTTGACAAACTATGCGTAACATAGAGAAACCAAAAAAATTTTGTTTTCGGAAAGAAGAGAGTACAATGAAAAGTTATTGGTAGTCAATATTGTTTTCAAAATTTTTGGTTCAGTTACTTCAAGATAAGGGTGGGAATTTTCCACTTTCGAAGGGTGTCAAAAATGTGTGGTGTGCCAAGTTTGACAGATAACTTTGGGAGGTTGGGTTCCTTGACATTTCTGTCCTTCTGACAGTTTGAGGCGGCAAGGACAGATTGTTTACCCTTCGTGTCCCTTTCATTGTAAATAGTTTGTTATGGTCATCATTTTTTTCGGATATCTTTAGCTCAAGTCTCTTAAACTCTTTTTACCAAGACGTCTTGTCATTTGTTCTGTGGCGACTCACTGCTATACGTGTAGAAACCTACAAACGCCTCTGCACACGCTGCTCTCTGCCGAGCGCGGGCGACATGTGAAGAGGCGTTTGCAGTTTTCTACACTTTGACGACAGTGAGTCGCCACAGTTCGTTAAAGTTTTTTAGGCATTTGTGCCATATAGCACAACTGTAGAGGCTTCAATTCGGTCTATTATGTACTTTATGTCTCATTTTCGAACGAGATCACTTAACCGGCGAAACCATTCCAGTTTAATGGCAGCAGACCCTCTGGTGGCCAGCGCCCCCATGCCGGGTTGCAGCATGCGCATCTACTCCGATCCGAACCGGAAAGAAGTGGCCGAAAACGTCAAGATAGGTGACCCCCTAACCCTGGACATCACCCTGGACCAACAAGACGTGTACGGCCTATGGGTCACCGATTGCCTGGTTAGAGACGGCCTGGGCTGGGGGGAACAGAAGCTGATCGACCGGGAAGGGTGTCCCTTGGACCCCGAGATAATGGGACTGTTCCAGTACGGCGAGAACAAGACGAAAGCTACCGTCAAGTTTCAAGCGCACAAGTTTCCTTACACGCCTTCCGTGTATTATCAGTGCAACGTGAAGCTTTGCTTGAAGGCCGACGGAGGATGCAACATAGCCGTGAGTATTGTCAGAGCCTTCTTTGCTTATAGGTCGAGGAGTGTTAGATTCGGCAACGTCGCTTGATTATACAGGATGAGTCTTTGACATATATTTTGACGGTAGATTCATGAGGCCAAAGGA
This sequence comes from Adalia decempunctata, assembly GCA_951802165.1. Taxonomy (NCBI): domain Eukaryota; kingdom Metazoa; phylum Arthropoda; class Insecta; order Coleoptera; family Coccinellidae; genus Adalia; species Adalia decempunctata. The sequence continues at coordinate 2,959,915 of OX637705.1, forward strand.
AACCTTTTCTTCAGTTTCCATTTTTTCGAATTGGGCTCTGTTAAAGAGATTTAGCCAATTGAAAAAAAATTGGGCCAAATACGTTCCTGATACGATTCTCTACAAACACCTCAAAGTTCATAGTTTTCGATTGAAATTGAGGTGATTATTAGATGTTCTGGGAATATTTAGGAAATACTCAAGCACTGCACTGACCTTGTTTGAATAAGAATGTTACAAACACGATATTTCTTGACAAAAACGCTTAGTTTTGTCCGATAATTTCTGCAATTGAAAATCCATATTTCTCCCACCAAAATAAGCTCCTTCTTCGACTTTCCTTAAGATTAGTTTGTGAACACTAATAATTTATATTTTCCTCGATATTCTAAAACAATCTCATAAAAAATTGTTTTCTGACTAACCTAACAGAACTCCATCAACCTAGGTCATAGGATTCGAGGTCAATGACCTAACCTAACCCATCTGCTGTGATATTTCACAGAACTTTTGAGAAGACGATGCCAAATTGCCGATTTTCTCTTCGAACAATGGTATAAGCGCAACCAAGGGAGCAGAACGTCCCCTATCGTCAACGGATGAACTATCGCACTAGTTTTGTTTACTTTTCGCTAAAGACGTCTAGGCGTTGCTCTTTGGAAACGCCAAACGAGTAGTTCTGATTCTCGCCGATATAGCGCTACGATCTTAATTTCAGTCGCCTATGAAGGTGCGCTGCGAGGTAGTCGGCACGCAAGACAACCCGTTGTTCTGTGTCTCCAACGTTAGTCCCATCACAGACCAGTCTGTGGTCCCTTCAACGACGCTTTTGTATAGCGATAACCTGCGCCATATTTACAGAGAGTAATGCATGATTATGTGAAGATGTAATAATAACCGTGTAGTGTCGAGTCAAAATTTCAAGAGGATATGGTTTAGTTAGATATTTTCCCGAAGGACCGGTAACAATAAATTTTTAATAGAAACTGTGCATATAAAATGTATAATTTCATGCTTCTTAGAATCCAATTTTATCTCCCACATTTGTGGGATTCCATTATTACGTATCTTCACATCAAACGTTTTTCCATCTTTTAGTCTTGACGAAGTTGATAAACATTCTGACAACATTGTTAACTTGTTGAAAGACTAGGAAAGAAATAATATTCGATGATATTTAATCCAGAGATGCATCCAGATTATTCTTGAAATTCAAATTTGTCCCTCAAATTCATCGTATACCATTAGGAATAACACGAAAACGATGGGATTTATTTAAAAAAAACATAAGAATACTTTTATTTTCTAAAATAGTTAATCCTTTCGGAATCGTTTATTTTTTTCAAGTGGCTTTATAGTATTTTTGCGTGGATTTATGAGTCGATAACGCTGTAACTTTTATACCAGGAGAAATATTGAATAAGTTTTGATTGAGGAATATGCACCACGAATAAAGTAAACAATCAACCAAAATTCAGTTCATTCGAAATATCGGTTCCGAATACATGGAAAGAATAGTTAATTTCATGAATTTTCGACACCCTGTATCTCTCAAACTCAATCGAATCTTGAAAAATGGTATGGGAAAAAAAGTGCTTCGTTCGATGAGAGGAATCTACAGTTGAAATATATGTACAGGTTAAAAACTCACCCTGTATACCTATAGTGTTGCGGACCCCAGAATTAACCTTGAATTATTCGTCCTAACCCAATGTTAACCTCAAAACGTTTCAGACAGGTTGCTGTGGTTTATTTAACCACCAGCACTAACCCCAAAAAATATTTGACAGGTCGTTGGATTGACTAAGTGCCAATTTTGGATTATTGCTATTAGGCGCATAATTTTCAATGTTGATTCAGGGAATTGGGTTTTTTTTTTCATTCCCAAAAGCCGAAGTAATATTTAAATTAAGTGTCCGACGTTGAAGCACAAATATTTTTTCTTTGAAAATACAAAATAGTATGCATTAAGAGTCTTCAACCTTCAAAATAGGAAACTTATACCGCCAGATTGCGGTGCAGTGCATTAATTTTTATTTATTGGATTATTCAGCTCAATAGAACAAATGTTGGGGCGCAGGGAATATTAACAAGAAATCCTATCCTGATATAGATCCCACACTGACTGTATTATACACTAATTTTCCTTCACCAGTCATCTGGGAGTAGATACCTGCGGGGTGTGTCATTTAAAAGAAATTCAATTCCATGTAAGAATCCACAATTGTAAGAAACAATTAATTTTCACTAATCGACGGCTAATAAAATCCTTAATGAAATGTCTTTGGTAAAAATGGATATTTATCATTTCGAATAAAAAAATTCAAGGAAATAAATTTCGCGAAAACAACACATTGTTGTAATATTATTTACAAAAAAACGGTAAATTCTGAAAGAAAAAGGAGATAGACATTTGATTAACTAAATGATAGACTTCGATACTGAAATGAAAAAACACAAAAATAGTTGTTCGTTTTGTTGCTGGAAATGTTCCAAAATAACCAAAAATGATGGCGAATATCCTTTTCATTCATTCAATACTTATAAAATATTTTTTTTATTATTTTTATCTTTGTACACTCATACATCCCTTCATCAATCAGAAAAAAATAAATCGTTTCTGACTCCCTTTTTTTCAGGGGCGTAGACCCTTAAGTGAAACAGTCGATAATTGAAGATGATGAAAAAATGTTGCTATTTTTGTTAAATTGCTTAATATTTCTTGGAATTTTGTTGAATTTGGCATAGGTGCCCACACTCTGGTTTTTAACGATATCGCCTACATACAGGACGACCTCGACGTGAGAACACAAGGTTGCATACTTTTTTTGTTCAACTTAAGCTCCACTGTAGACTTGATGAACATTTCTTTATGAAATATTCCTTTTAAAAGAAATAATCTTCACGTCCAGCTTAGGAGTTACGATTTTTCCGATTTCAGTCTCCAGAATGCGGCCCTAAAGCGGGCGACAACCGCGTCCGCCGTCAAACCCACGGCCCCGACGAAGGCATACCGGCCACCATCGAAGTGTACAGCGGGCTTTACGTGAACGAAGCCAACGACCTCGCCAAGACGGACGAAGACAGCGTTTACAGCGAGAAGGTGAGTCAAAATCGAGAATACCAACTAACCATCTTCGTTCGCTATGGGTTCATTGTTAATCACCGCACATCTTCTTAAGAGTTTCCGATTCGAAGCGGATGTTTGCGAAGGTTTTCCAATAAGAGGTGTTTTTTGAATAGAGCGCTATTTCGGTAGATGTCGCTTTGAAACTGTCGTTTTTTGACATTTGACATATAGAAATTACGCCATTAATAAGAATGGAAAGATGCACGCTTCAAAAACGCATTGAAATTATTAAAATTCACAATGAAAATGGTGAAAATATGGCAAAGACGGTTCGTAAAACTCGAACATTTTTGGGTCGTCGTGAAGAACCTAGCTGTTGGGACAAGTTAGTAATGTGAAGAATAAAACCCGTGCACGTCGCTCAATAACAGCTGAGAATATTGTAGCTGTAGACGAAAGTGTTGAAGAAAACGCAGGTTTGTCCATTCCTCGTCGTTCTTTGGAATTAGGCATTCCAAAAACTTCATTACACCGTATTTTGCATGGAGATTTGGGTCTTAGGCTTATAAAGTTCAGTTAAGACAATAACTCAAGTCGGCAGATCATCAACAACGTCGTGTCTTTGCTGATTGGGTCCTAGAAATGCATGAAAATGACCCGGAATTCCCACGAAAAATCATCTTGAGTGATGAGACCATTTTCCACCTCGGTGGCTTCATCAACAAGCAAAATTGTGGCATCTGGGGCTCGGAAAACCCAAGAGTTATTGTTGAAAAACCTCTCTATCCTCAACGTGTGACTATTTGGTGCGGTTTATGGTCCGGCGGGTCATTGGACCTTACTTTTTCGAGAGTGAGGCTGGAGCAATGGGTTGCGCTATCGAGAGATGATCAATGATTATTATGGCCGGAATTAGATAATATTGATCTGGACAACGTTTACTTTCAACAAGACGGCGCTACTTGCCACACAAGCAACGAAACCATTGATCTCTTACGAGGAAAGTTATCTTTTGAAGAGGTTATCACCAATGGCCACCGAGATCTTGTAATTTAACACCTTGCGACTTCTTCCTTTGGGGCCGTTTGAAAGAGAAGGTCTACTGCAAGAGCCCAGCGTTGATTGAAGACCTCAAAGATGGAATTCGTGAGGCTATATCGAAGACATAGGGCAGCCACTTTGCGATTTGATTATATCGAACTGGAGGGCGAGCTGTAGGAGGCGCGATGATAACAGCTCTGTCAGGGGGCACAATAGACCTTAAGGTCGCAGTGGACTGTAACCCCTTTTCACTATAACTATATACAGGGTGTCCCGAAAACAATGGATAAGCCTGCAACTATAGATAGACACTGTCGTTGTCTAACTTATTCCAAATTTTGACCTTAATGAAAATTCCACGGTTTCGGAGATATTCATGGTTTTCGTATTTTTAGAAAATTCCCAAGTGCGATTAGTTTTTCTAGTGCCATTTCTACAAATGGAGAGGCATTTCGATAAGGTTTTCTTTAATTTCACATGAGATAGTTCAGCTATCGGAAACAAAGACTTAAATTCATCAAACTAGTGTAAAAAGTTAGAAACTCGTGAATTACAAAGAAAAATTGAAAACTAAATGAAATTTCCTTGAAGTTTGATGAGCTTCAAGGTAAAAAAAATGTAGGGCGCCCCTGGTAGACATCATCTTAAAAACTGGCTCAGCTATTGCAGATTCCAAAAAGGTATCATAAGCCTAGGCATTCTGTAGTTTTTCATTCTCGTAACTACTTGATTAAAAAATAGTCGAAAAATTTCGAAAAACTGTTATTGTTGTAATCGTTATTCTGAGCTCATGTGTTAAAGTCAGGAGGCCATTTTTGTTGGAATCTAGTGGGAAATTACGAAAATTATTTTTATTTTGAAAAAAGCAGCAGCGTATCGTTTCTCTGGTTGAATAGAAATATGGCATTATTTGCATTCAACACCCTGTATCTCGAAAACCTTACTTATTATTGTATTTGACAAAATTTCTTATTTTCTTACTAAATAGTGAGATTCATCTCGATTTTTTAGAAAATCAATTAAGCAACCTATTAGAAGATGATCCCTTGGCTATAAGGCGGAATATGTGGCTTCAAAATGATGGGTGCCCAGCTCATTACGCAGTAAGAGTGAGAAATCACCTGAATGCAAAATACCCTCAATGGCCCCCGAGATCACCGGACTTAAACCCCCTGGATTTTTTTTATTGGGGGTGCCTAAAAGATCTAGTCTACTCCAAGCCAATATCTTCGATTGAGGAGTTACGGGCTCGTATCCAAAATGCAGCGGCTCAAATTAATACGTCGCATTACGCGCGTCGCATTAAAAGTGCGTTCATTAAAAGGTGTAGAGCGTGTATATGGGCGCAAGGACGTCAATTTGAACATTCATTAGGAATAAATGTTCGATATGAATAATGAACTTATTGTTTTATTTTGCATTCTTCATTCATTTCCAATGAAAAGTAAGTTGGTAATCGTATTGAAGTTCTTTGAAAGATTCATACTTTTGCTATTGAAAAATAACCATAAGGTTAAACAAATCAGAATAGCTACTATAGCTAGGTATAATCATACATTTACATTAACACATGAGCCCAGAATAACGATTACAACAAAAACAGTTTTTCGAAATTTTTCGACTATTTGGTAATAAGTAGTTACGAGAATGATAAACTACAGAATGCCTAGGCTTATGATACCTTTTTGGAATCTGCAATAACTGAGCAAGTTTTTAAGATGATGTCTACCATGGGCGTCCTACATTTTTTTTACACTGTAGCTCATCGAACTTGAAGGAAATTTCATTTAGTTTTCAATTTTTCTTTGTAATTCACGAGTTTCTAACTTTTTACACTAGTTTGATGAATTTGAGTCTTTGTTTCCGATAGCTGAACTATCTCATCTGAAATAAAAAAAAAACCATATCGAAATACCTCTCCATTTGTAGAAATGGCACTAGAAAAACTAATCGCACTTGGAAATTTTCTAAAAATACAAAAACCATGAATATCTCGGAAACCGTGGAATTTTCATTAAGGTCAAAATTTGGAATAAGTTAGACCACGACAGTGTCTATCTATAGTTGTAGGCTTATCCATTGTTTTCGGGACACCCTGTACAACTATAGGGCAGCCACTTTGCGATTTGATTATATTATATTAAAAGCATATCAACAAGTTTGTTATTTGAATAAACGTAAGCACTCGTACAATCTACACCGTACACTCGCCGAAAAATAGATACTGATCACAATCGATATTATGAGTCATGTATGATAAGAAGACAAGAAACAAGAGGTGTTGATATCTACGGGGGAGTAGGCGAGGGAGCAGGTTCGGACTGAGGAATTTCCAGATTTACCTAGAAACTAGATGATATTCTAGTCTCATTTTCTCGAACCACTGGCACAATTCATATAAAAAATTTTTGGTAAGATGCCTTATTTTGATGAGGTCTACCTTCTGTCAAAAGAAAAGCCTGACCCCTTTTAATACACCCTGAATATGATAAAAAACGATGCACCTTTTTTATCGCTGTCAAAATGACAAAATAGTCATCTTTAAACGCCGGATTTTTTCGCGATCTTTGCGAATTTAAAAAAAATACTTCTACATCTCTTAGAGAACCGAAATTTCACCCACGTATGAATCGATTATTCCTCTTTTCGACCGTACAAAAATTCAAAGAAGTATCGCAGCTACGCTGCGATTTTAAGGTTCTCCTGGACCCACTTTCTCGACAGATTCCCTCAGATCGGTTCACCAAGTTACCATTTTAGTATAGTATGGAAAAATAATCAGACGACAAAGTCCCATGCTCGTTTCTAATTTCAGACCTCCGACGATACGATCTGCATCTCGCAGAGAACCTTCGCCATCGGAATCTGCGTGGCAGGACTGATCCTGATGGTCTGCGTGGTGTTCGCCACCATGTGCCTGATGGCTAGAAGAAGACCGAAGACCACCTCCCATCTAGGTAGTTCCATCTACAGCGGTCCGTACACGAACACCGCCTACAGCCACACCTCTTAATCCGAAAGTTTAAAGACACGAACGAGCAATCTCGCTACTGCCATCTCATCGAAGAGTCGAAAACTTAGTCAGTAAAACCTCGAATCCGTCCAGAAATCCGCTCAACTTGTCGTAATTAGGTTTCTTTCCTTACACTACTTTAAACTCCAAAAACATTGGCTTCTGACCAAAATTCGAAAATTCCCGGCCTACAATAGAAATAATTTTCTCTATTTCAGTATCGTAATGAGTTCATTACAGTACTAAAAACACTAGTCACTAGGACCTATAATTTGAATTTTTTCATTGAATTTCACAAAACTTGAGTAAAATAGAGAAAATATCGTCTAATACTCGTTGCAGAATGCAATTCCAATACTCATGCGTTCGAAAACTCGCTCCTTCGTCGCTCGTTTTCGAATTTCGCATTCGTATTGGAATAGAAGCCCATTCTGCAACTAGTTTTAGAATATACTATTGTTTCACTGAATTCCTCATGTCCTGTAATGAAAGAAATTCCAATTGGACCTTTGGCGGCATCCCCATATTTTAACGAAATGTATACTCAACAATTGCCATCTTTTCCTAAAAACTTATTGTTGTTGTACAGAAAAATTGTGATTTTTTTCAAGGGAAGGTGAAGGTACTTTTATTATAATTATATCGCTTTCTAGGTAATATTCACTGAACTTTTTTAACCGTTATGATTATTAATATTGAAATTCTTTCCTTGTCGTTCATCATGAATATTACTATTTTTCTCGACACAGTCTTCAAGAAGATTAGTGTTTTTGGTCTTGAATCACAATGGCATTTTTTCGGTGTAAATAATGGAAATGCTATTCTGGTTCTCGACCTGGAGAATCTTTTATTACTGAGTGTAATTTCTATGATTAGGAAGAATAAAAAAGTTTTTTACATTTTTGGTTTTTATTTTGTACAATTATCCTCTCGTTATTCGATTTACTCATATTTTCATCAAAACTAAGACGTTATGATCATTCTTCGTATTTATTTCAATTCCCACAGATCAAAACTGGATGATGAATTTGGGAAATGGCGATTTCTATAAAATCAGAACTAAATTTGGAAGATCTTCATCCATAACATTTTTTTTTTTAATCTAATGTTTAGTTTCTTTTTTAAAATATTGCTTTTCAATTCTCTGAATCAAATTTATTAGAGTCGGATACTTCCTAGCGATATTTGCGAATTTGTTGTTAGGTAACGGTGTGGTAAGTATCGTGAAGAAATGTCCAAATACCAGGGCATCAAGTTCGGTGGGACTGCAACAACAAATTACATGTCAGTATGAATGAAAATGAACTAATGGAACATATCATAATATCCAACCAACTCACAGATCGACATTTTCAACTTTCATTGATGTTAATCTTGAAATAACGAAGCTTTCCACTCAGATTTGTTAGTTTTCTGAACTGAGGAAATTTAACACTTCCTTTGCATCAGGGGGCAAATATTTATGATCATTTTTTTGTGGCCTATCTGGTTTTAGCCCTATCTTGTAGTTTGACAGCCAAAGAACTAATCTTTGTACCAAGATATTGGAAATTTGAAGAAATTATACTTTGCCAGCTTTTCCTCTGTACCCTTCATAGATTTCTCAATGATATGACAACTTGTAGTAATGCAAGTCAAATACAACTTTTTTTTTCTAGGACTTAACCAAGTCTTCAATGACTATTACTTACCTTCCATTTCCAATGTGTTTTTCTTGAATAAAAACGCAAACTAGACATTTCCAACGTCTGAATTAAAACAGGGACTATCTTTCTGAAAATTACATTCCTCCAGTGAAATAATGACAAATTAATGATGAAAAACTCAGGGTTTGTAACATTCCAAGTTTGTAAATCCTAGGAACATTATGAAAAAGAGAAAAGGGGCAACCCTGCTCTGAAGAGCTGAGGGTAGATTTACGTTGAAGGGGGTTTTATACTTATATTTTTGGCTTGTGATGTGATCGTCTAGATTGGTAGAACTCTATGTTATGTCGTAGTAATTCAGATTCGTAATAACTCAGATTAGTGAAATATAGGATGGTAAATAATGAAGTAAAATAGATAAATAATACACTAGATTGGACATAAAGATGGAACAAGAGCCTTTATTCGTCCAGCACCATAGTTCGAAGAACCATAGCCATATGAAGGAAAAACGAACGAGAATCAATTGAAACTCAAAGCAAAAAACCTTCTTTCATTACAGATGATATGTTTCTAATCCATAGAACAATTATTAATAAGACGAGCACTGGTGATATGTACAATATGGAGCTTCCTATACTCCGGTAAGGTTATTACTGGCACAATTGTGATAAAAAGCAGAATCCAATACATCCAAAGGTTATAGGCATATAGAGTGTGTCACCTGATTATTAATGAAATTCATAAGCAGTATCCTTGTAGTTCCTAGTGTGAGAATCCTTCCTTCTAAGTGTTATGTGTGAGATCCTAGCAGTCGCGTTCGTTTGGAAGTGACGATAAACTACTTATATTTCCTGTTAACTGATGAACGGTGGAACCAGATCGAAGCAATCCTTCACTTGCCTGGCTCGCCATGGCCCGACGACGAGGCTATGTTTACTGGGGACGTTCGTTGTAGAACTCCCAGAGGAATTCTCACTGCCACTGTTGTGGGGGATGTTTTCCTTGGCACAGACGATATAAACAGTTTATCCTAGGCCTCCAAACCAGTGATTATTGTACGTAAAATATTATACTAAAAGCACCAACTCCAAATGCCTATACCGTAGTGTCGAGTGAATAGTTAAATGTGCAGTAGGCCTTACGAACAGTATAAGAATATTCCAAATGGATTGGTAGCAGAACAGAGTTCCACAATATTCAATAGAAATGCAATAATAAAATAGAACAAGCTTACATGAGATTAAATCCTGTGAAATGAAACAGTTATGTAAATGGAGATCGTGTACATACCAGATAACAAAGAAGCGTCTTTAAAATATACTAAAATGGCGGATTCCTAGAAGAGGAACCCCATTTCAAAGGAACACTATTGTGAACCAGAATGAAAGTGAAACGAATAGCAGCAGTCGACTGAAAGTGAAGTAAAAGAGGCCCTTCCATTCGTTGTCGTTTCGGAGGTTAGTTTTTCTTCCACAGAATCGTATTTCTTCGATGGTCACAGAAGAACGAGTTTACTTCTTGGTGGATCTTCGATATTATTAAAATCTCCTATTTATAAAGATGCGAAATGCCTAAAGTATTGATTGAAGTCGTACTAATATTAATCATTCAAAGAATTATAAAATAATATCAAATAAGTTCATTCAACGTAGTTCCACGTTTCGACAACAGACGTTGCAAAGTTGGAAGCAATGGAGTCTGGCAACGGTGCATTTTATTTTATTGCAGGGTAGGAAATTCAGATATGTTACAGTTTAAAGCTCAAAGTACCGAATCTAAATCAACTTTTCGACAACAATCATAAAAAGACTACTTTTCATTTTATTTCCAATACAAGACATCTGATAAAAGCAAATATCGATATGAGTCCTCAATGATCGCCCAGATCAATCGGCAGTAGATCTTCAAAGTATTCCGTATCTCTGTCCACCAATTTTCCTATCCTTCTACAATGTCTCAACAAAGGTTGAAACTTCTTCATGACATTTTGAAATTTATTCAAACGGAAACACGACGTGCACATGCTGTATACGTGTCCGAATACGAGCGCATCAAGTTCCGTTCTAGAATATCAGAAATTTTGGATGAATAACATAGAAAATCTGAAAATTCCCTCTGTTACGATAAAATATTGAACACGAATCTGGCAATGGTTCAACAAACAATAATAACATTCCTAGACTTTGCATGCTGTATTTCAAAAAACTTACCCGCTTCCGAAGAAGTATTCCCTGTTATCCAAACGGTCAGAAAGTGCCTGGCATGCGTTTTCCACTTCCTGAAAGACTTCCTCCAGTTTCTTATCGTACCAGTTCCACACTTTCAAATTCTTCATGACAGTTCTACGCTTGGTCCAATTCTGAATGTGATTCAGAGGCCATGGATACACCGATCCGTGTCTAATACTCGTAACGTCATTGTACGTCTCATTATCCATCCAACAAATGTAGAGCTGAAGACATACGATTCAGCAAAAATAGAAATGATGAGAGAACTATTGTTACTTCTGCTTTTTCCAGAACGTTGTGGATGAGGCACATGTAGGCCCTCATATCGGATTTTTCCTCACTGTCCAGTTTATCGGTTAGAGTTATACCCCTATTATTGACGAATTGGACAATACCTTCCAATTCAGACACGACAAACGCTCCGCATTTGATAAAAGGAACTTTTCCAGTGGGGGACATCGCTTCGGCATTCGCCCTGGACTCTACCTGATAATTCAACTGACACATTCGCATAAAAGCCTGAACAGCGAGACAGTTTGCATTGTCCGGCAGCAGTATCTGTTCTACTTCGTAAGGCTGATAGAGTTTCACGTCGTTCGGCCACGGTTCTTGAGCTTGAATGAAACATTTTCGTTAATTCGAATCCCATCTTTCAGAAGCTGAGGAATTGGGACAAAATTGTATACCTCCAAGTTCAATTGTGAATTTTTCGGCGATGAATTTAGGCGTTACAGCCGGGAGTTTTGGTGGGGTTTCAGATCTCGGCATTATTGTCAATACTCAATATTGTCTGAGTACTTTTTTCTATTTATTTATGTAATTATTTTCTTTTTCATTAGGTTAGAATCGCCAGAGAGAGAATTCAAGTTGTTGTCTATGGCAGTCTGTGGTTAGAAAATTATTTCATCTGTGGTTGCCTTGGGCATTTGACCTACTTTTGAAGAGGAATGTCTAGTTGGAGCACGGCCGAAAACTTTTGGACTGATTTAATTGGCTTTTCAAGTGTTTTAGCACAGACCAGGTCTGTGGTTTTAGGGTTTTGAATGGGAAGTCTTTCCCATTCATGGGGTCAGTGGCGCACCCAGAAATTTTATTCGAGGGGGGCTGCTCAAGAGTAATCAGGTGTTTGTAAGTTATATAATTTAAAAAATGCGCTGCAAGCGAAAACCTTCAGTAATGGATATATCGCATTCGTTATTATACCGGGTGTTTCATTGGTAAATGAACATACGGTAACCTGAGCTAGAGCTACCCTAGGCGAGTCCAAAAAACCGATATATGAAAGGTCTAATCAATACCATAACCGAGATACAGGGTGCGTTATGTATTCTCCAAAAATTTCAATTCCTCATAACTTTTTAACCAACCAGTATAGTCGGTTGATATTTGGAACGTATGAGTCACTTCTTATAGGTCGATCGAATTACTTTTGAATTTCCAAAAAATTCCAGGTCCGTATTTGAAAAATATGGGACTTCTTCCAAGCTGAGATTCAACACCCTGTATATTGAAATTTTACGATTTGATTGAGATATTTGAAAAGAGAAGAAAATTTTCAATGGAGTTCAGTAGATTTCATTGTCCCGCACGTCATTTCCAATTGAATATTGGAGTTCCACAAAATTCTCAGAAAAATCGTACATTATGATCTAATTGAATTTTTTTTTGTCCCACTAATTGCACTTTCGAATTTCATAATATTCTGTGGAATCATTTGGAGTTATTTCCGGAAAAACATTATTCATCGAGAAAAATTTAGTTGAAGTCAACAAAGATGAATAAATAACTGAAGAAACATAAAAACTCAACGTGAAATACAGAAGGTGCTCGAAAGTACCACCATTTTTTTCAATACACATTCTTGCCCTCTTCATAAAATATGTCTGATACTTTTTTTTATCATGTCTGGATTATTACGTATTTCATTGCATAATAAAATTCTGTTGACCATTCTTTCATTTCGTAAAATCCAGCTACTAAAGTTAGTTCTTCTAATTTCATCACCTGGATCCAATCGTTGTACCTTCTGGAGATCAATTTGATCATAATGTACGATTTTTCGGAGAATTTTGTGGAATTCCAATATTCAATTGGATCTTTCCCTTAAGCTCTCTTTGAGCAAAATGACGTGCGGGACAATGAAATCTACTGAACCCCATTGAAAATTTTCTTCTCTTTTCAAATATCTCAATAAAATCCCAAAATTTCAATATACAGGGTGAATCTCAGCTTGGAAGAAGTCCCATATTTTTCAAATACGGACCTGAAATTCTTTGGAAATTCAAAAGTAAATCGATCGACCTGTAGAAGTGAATCATACGTTCCAAATATCAACCAGCTATACTAGTTGGTTCAGAAGTAATGTGGAATTGAAATTTTTGGTGAATACATAAACCACTCTGTATCTCGGTTATGGAATTGATTAGACCTATCATATATCGGTTTTTTGGACTCGCCTAGCTCTAGCTCAGGTTAACGTATGTTCATTCACCAATGAAACACCCTGTATATGTATATCAATCCCTATTTCTATCTGTAAAGGAAATGTTTAAGTTTCCATTATGTTCTAAAATAGTTATTATTACTTTTAGAAAAACAATAAGATGGAAATATTTGAATTACTTTTCTTTTTCACAGCTCGGGGGGGCTGCAGCCCGACAGCCCCCCCCCCCCTCGGTGCGCCACTGCATGGGGTCAAGATTCCCCGTAATCGGCGGTGCTCCGTTTAGAAGTAGTTCATTTATATTGACAGTTGACAATATTCGCGTTTTTTGTGTTCTTTGTGCGAACGTCAAGGACAAGTCATAGATGTAGATAAACTTGACAAATGTCACCTGTGCTGATTGTGATTACTGATCAAACCGATTGACAATCAAATATTAATTCCACTTTCTCGTTGAGAAGAAATTTTTCGGACGGGGGAGTAAGGAGTTCATCGAGTACTTCGACATCTGTTTCGCGCAGAAAAACGGGTTACACGATTTATTTATGCCTAGAAAAAAAGAACCGTAACTACGAACATTCAACTTGAAAATGTCAAGGTGAAAAAATGAAATTTCACGAATTTCAAAAGTGACCGAAGAATAAGAATATATTCTGTTTTAGGAAAGTGAAAGTGTAATCGAAATGAACTACACGATTTTTTCTTGAAACCTATTTCGTTCTTTTAAGATCGAAAATCGATTGAATCGTAAACATATGCGAGATATTTGTACAGGTAAACAATCACAGTACGAATCAACGAGTAGTATTTTTAATATTATGGACCATTCGATGTACATGCGGTATTCTCCCTCTAATGGAGTGCCGCAAGAGTCAAAGTTGGCCAATTACATGACTCCACACGCTGACGATTTAGCATTAAGACAAAGCTTCTCAACCAAGCTTAATTTAGGCACTCCGAAGAAAAGTTCCATTCACAATCCCGAGTTTATTCCAAAGACTTCCAGTGCATCGCCCTCCAATTTGTACATGACTTACGGATCGACTGATAATTCTCATCTTAGTTTTGGAAGCGAAGACATCGATCATATATCTAGCCATGCAACGCCCGAATCATCTTCGCCCCCCCATGCAGGTAACTATTCTTCTATATCTTGTTTGTTTGTTTGGAAAACCAATTTACTTGGTTAATCTAATAGAGTAAGATCCAAGAGCAATCAGACATAACTTATTTTCACACGGATGAAACCTGAAGTTTTCAGTAGCGTCTCGTGTGCCCTGAATACCTACGCGCTTTGTGGAACTTGCCGAGTGACACCTGGGCAGGTACCAGGTGAGAAAGGTAACTAAAAATAAGAAATATTTTACTTAAATTCACATGGCTGATTTTTATATATGTCATGTAGAATATTATTTTAAAGCAATATCATAAGTGTCAGACACTTTTGATGGACCAGAGCTTTTGTCAGACGCTTTTAAGCTACCCAAAAAATAAATGAACTTTACTTATTTTTACATGTCTGATTTTTTAATATGTTATTGAAGTATTTATTTAAAAGTTATATTCAATCAGTCAGACAAATTAGAGTGACCAAACATCCCCTAAGACAAAAATTATTCGGCCAGAAGTATGAGGGCGAGAGCACTATGCATGCGCTTCAGAGTGAGTGAAACGTCCATAATAACTCGGTTCCCCTTCTTAAACTCGCCATATGTTTCAATCTACTGTGTATGTGCTGTTTGCGTGTAATTTTATATAACTTATACACAATATAAATATACAGTATGGTGCAAATGAAAGGAATAAATTCGTTATTTTGTAAACCGCCGAATTTAAGGAAAAATCCCGAAACACGTCGATTTTATTTTAAAACAGGCTATTCGTAAGGATACCTTTTTATTTTTGACGTCATCTATGTGAGCGTGATGACGTCATCGCTCAAATTTTGAAATGGAAGTGTGGGTGTTGTGATTCATTATTTGAACGGTATTTTAAATACCTATCCAGTCATATCAATAATTTGCAGTAATTGTATTTGTTTAAGAAATTAATGAAATTCTATTATTACAATGAATATTTAATATGTATTATTCATTAAATACAACGAAACCTAAATTGAGTGCTTAAATTATTCACCTTCAGCTAAAATACAATGACGGCCTCTACAAAATTTATTTTTGTGTGTCAATAAATACATCATACCAATACCTTTCAAATAATGTATCACAACACCTACATTTCCATTTAAAAATTTGAGCGATGACGTCATCACGCTCACATAGATGACGTCAAAAATAAAAAGGTATCCTTACGAATAGAATGTTTTAAAATAAAAATCGACGTGTTTCGGGAATTTTCCTTAAATTCGGCGGTTTACAAAATAACGAATTTATTCCTTTCATTTGCACCATACTGTATATTTATATACAGGATGGCCATTTGAAAACGAAACAGACGAGATTACAGACGAAATAAATTTTTTCGATAGAAATTCTCGGACAGGTCGATTTCTGTTTCGAGGGGGACAACTTAAGATGTAGGTTACGGACGCATAGCGCTTCAACCCTTGCTACTACAACCCTCACCCCCAATTTTTGAATAGAGAAGATGGGGTGTGTGATACCTCATTTGAAAGGTATTTTTATACTGATTTCAGCACAGTAATTTTTTTCATTTTATGCATTAGTTCTCGAAATATTCTTAACTAAGTTGAAAATGAAGTGGTGTTTTCATGGCACTTGTAGTGTTTTTTTGTGAAAAATCGACATCTTGATTAAAGATTTCTATGTCAGTGGATTGGAGGAAGGAAGCCACAATCATGGTTGTTTTGAAACTCAAAATGTCGATTTTTCACAAAAAAACACTACAAGTGCCATGAAAACACCACTTCATTTTCAAATACTTAGTTAAGAATATTTCGAGAACTAATGCATAACATGAAAAAACAATTACTGTGCTGAAATCAGTATAAAAATACCTTTCAAATGAGGTATCACTCACCCCATCTTCCCTATTCAAAAATTGGGGGTGAGGGTTGTAGTAGCAAGGGTTGAAGCGCTATGCGTCCGTAACCTACATCTTAAGTTGTCCCCCTCGAAACAGAAATCGACATGTCCGAGCATTTCTATCGAAAAAATTTATTTCGTCTGTAATCTCGTCTGTTTCGTTTTCAAATGGCCACCCTGTATTATAAGTTATATAATATTACACGCAAACAGCACATACACAGTAGATCGAAACAGATGGTGAGTTTAAGAAGGGGAACCGATTTATTATGGACGTTCCACTCACTCTGAAGCGCATGCATAGTGCTCTCGCCCTCATACTTCTGGCCGAATAATTTTTGTCTTAGGGGATGTTTGGTCACTCTAATTTGTCTGACTGATTGAATATAACTTTTAAATAAATACTTCAATAACATATTAAAAAATCAGACATGTAAAAATAAGTAAAGTTCATTTATTTTTTGGGTAACTTAAAAGCGTCTGACAAAAGCTCTGGTCCATCAAAAGTGTCTGACACTTATGATATTGCTTTAAAATAATATTCTACATGACATATATAAAAATCAGCCATGTGAATTTAAGTAAAATAGTTCTTATTTTTAGTTACCTTTCTCACCTGGTACCTGCCCAGGTGTCACTCGGCAAGTTCCACAAAGCGCGTAGGTATTCAAGGCACACGAGACGCTACTGAAAACTTCAGGTTTCATCCGTGTGAAAATAAGTCATGTCTGATTGCTCTGGGATCTTGGACTATAACTCTTGTTTATAAACTTATCACCGAAAATTGTTTATACTCAGCGAACTCTTCTATGGAAGCGTTGGAAAAGAGTGGTAGCAGCATACCGTACCAAGAGAACGTGGGAGGAACCACTTATTTCTACCATTCTGCGGACCCACCACCGTTAGCCAACGATAGCATAGTCAGTAACGTTTTACCGGCAGAGTACAAAGTGTACCCAGGTACGCCTAGCCACGTCGAAAACCTAAAGAGGAAAGAGGATCATTCGTTCTTCGTGAGCGAGAACATAAGGGCGGAGATACTGAGTCAGAACATGTTGACTCTGATGCTGCCCGATCCTCAGTCTACCGATCTTCCGCAAGAAATAGACGGCTATCACGAGCTGTGTCCTTTGGAGCCGCTCGCCAACCCTTCCGTTCACAAAGGTTAGTTTTGTTATAGATCGCAGCTATAGAGTTGTCGTTTCAGGTTTTTGGCGCAAAGAAATCTTTGTTTACTTATTATACATTGTGTGTGTGATGTTTGAGTTCATTCCTGATTTTTTCAGTAAAATGTTTGTGTTAGAAGCTGTTTCAACTTCATGTGAATCGCATAGTTAAGGGGCAGTATCACCTTTTGAATCGTGGTAAATCTCCATTCAAAAGTGGTCTCTTTATTTCACGAGTAAGTACCCTAAAGTACGACGTAGAGACTTGATTTTTTTTTTAAATCGAAGTTGAAGAACGTCCCGAGGGCAAATAGTATTCTTTTTTTCGATTTAATTAGTTTTTCAATTAAAAAAAACAGGGTAATCGTTAGATCTGGGGTTATTGAATATGTTTTTCGTTTTTCATGAGTAAAAGCTATATTTTTGAACTAATCATCATGAAAATTTTGTAGTTTATAGAAGATTAAATTGCCGAGGGCAAATAGATGCGATTTTTACGATTGAATTAGTTTTCCAATTAAAAAAAACAGGTTGAACTTCAGCGTTTTGGAAACTACACTTAATGATTTTTTTTCGACGGTTATTCATCATTTTTTGGAAAAAATCGCAACTATTTGCCCTCGGCAATTTAATCTTCTATAAACTACAAAAATTTTCATGATGATTATTTCAAAAATATAGCTTGTACTCATGAAAAACGAAAAACATATTCAATAACCCCAGATCTTACGATTACCCTGGTTTTTTTAATTGAAAAACTAATTAAATCGAAAAAAAGAAAACCATTTGCCCTCGGGACGTTCTTCAACTTCAATTTAAAAAAAAATCAAGTCTCTACGTCGTAAATTAGGGTACTTACTCGTGAAATAAAGAGACCACTTCTGAATGGACATTTACCACGATTCAAAAGGTGATACTGCCCCTTAATGTGACATCGTACACTCAAACAAATCGTATAACGAAATTGAAAATGTGGGAATTTTACTTTTTTGTACATACCTAGTCAGTTTTTTGAAGTTGACAAAGTAGATTCTTATAAATTGATATTCATAATTTCAATTTCAAAAGTGATGCTTCACAAACTTTGCTCCCATACCAATTTTTCTAGGCACTTCGCTGAGTGAATTATGGAAACTAATAATAATTTTCCTTATCTTTCATGATTTCAATAATTGCACTGTTGAACAGGAAATGATTCTGTTTTGATTCATTATCACAATTAAATTGGTATTCATAATTTCAATTTCAAAAGTGATGCTTCACAAATTTTGCTCTCATACCAATTTTGCTAGGCACTTCGCTGAGTGAATTATGGAAACTAATAATAATTTTCCTTATCTTTCATGATTTCAATAATTGCACTGTTGAACAGGAAATGATTCTGTTTTGATTCATTATCACAATTAAACAATCAAACACATGAATCAAAAACAATATGAGTACTGTCATTATTATAAGAATTAAATTCATAGAAAAAAGATAACCACAGATAAAGGATAATCATAGAGCATATTTGTCAATAAATTACATATTTCTTAATCAGTCCTAGGAGCATAGAATAACTGGAGAGAAGGCTCCCCTACGAAAATGAACTGCCAAAAAAGTCCGAACTTGTCAGTTCGCCGCAAGGTCACGAGATGGCGACAACGTCGTTCGTTGCTATAACATGGCTATCCTTAATAAAATTATCTTTAATGGTTATTCGTTGTTATTACTTATTAGGTCCCATTTATTACTATATCATAATATATATTCTTTTGAAAGAAAGCAATACATACTTTTTTTCGTAAATCCGACAATATAATGCATATAGCACGTGTAAAGAAATGGCTACAAGGATCAGATTGAATATAGGAAGAAAAATCTGTTTCCCGCTCCGAATCTAAGTGTTAGCAGAGGGAATGTAAACGGGGTACCATACAATTCTGCGTATGATACACGATAACAGATAAGACCTCAATCTTCCCGTATAAGAATAGTAATACTCACCTGAATGTTTTCTTTTTCCGATAAGGATATTGTTTTGACTAATTTATTACCGATCACAGACTTCCCATATAATTGCGCATAAAAAGTTGATTAGAATAATGCGATGATATGTCATCAATATTGTCTATGTTATGATTTATGGCCATTTTCAATTGAAAAGAAGTAGAAAGCCCGCAACGGACGTCGAGGGATATATTATATCTCATATATTTCACCAATATCGCTCCTTATGAAAATGCACCAAGCCCCGCGGACGACGCTATAATATATATTCCGATATTACGATATTTTTCCATACTAAAATGACATATGTCAATGCAAAGCTATAATATATATTATATTATCGCTCGCCGTCCGTTGCGGGCTTAAATGTATCAATAACAATGACAGCCACATTATATTCTTTGCAATTGTAGCGCCATAGAACAAGATATCTGACATTTTGCTGAATAAACGATCTCAGCGTTATCTATCGGGCGCCACACGAAACTCTAACCTCCGCCGTTATTGGCAGTTCAAAATGATCTGTCGAGCGTATGAAGCCTTCCCTCCAGTTATTCTATGCTCCTAGATCAGTCAATGATTAGAAATGGGTTTTGGTAAGAATCCAGATCTGCGCATGTGCAGTAAGGCTATAGTCCATCCAAGAATGATTGACATCAGAGCAGGCCTTGAAAGTCCAGTCGCTGCTTTATTTCTAGTTACAAAAAAGTAACTAAAAATTTTCTGTGCTTTCATCATAGATATAGAAGTAACCTAAAAATTGAACGATATTTTTTTAAAGTACGGAACTTTGAACATCAAAATGTTCCCAATTTTCACATACGATTACCAGCGTGTGAATCTGTATACCAGCAGTAGGTATATTATTTTCATCTTGTATTGATACATTTTCGATCTTGATCTTACGATCAATTATAGGAGCATACAGCCTGGAAATTCTGGTTTGGTAACGAAAAATATCGTGGGTGATTAAATAGCACGGTTCTTTTCAATGTTCAATATGAATATTCGGTAAACCGAAAAAATCTAGTTGATTATTTGAAGCGAGATACTGCAATGTGAATTGATTGGGAAATTTGTAACGGATATCAAGACACTACCATAGAAACAAAACTTAACCAATGGATCTATTTAATATATAAAGAATTTTGTCATGACATTGTAACTTTCAATCTTTGTGAACAATGAAAGTATAAAATATGAAAAATATAAATATTCCTATTATTCTGTTTCAACAACCACAACATGTTATTTTTTCCTCATCTGGGCAGAACTCGTCATATAGGTTTTGTCAGCAATATATCATAACATTGCTTATATTTTGACTAATCTTCTCTCATTTCTTTTTCTACGTGCTCTGTGCAGGCTTTCCATTTTTTAGCTGTTCACTCTTCAAGAGCCTCATTTCAAAGATATTTATTTCTCAATTTTCTGCCAAATTTGTTCGAAACATTAATGACAGAACAAAATGTCAGTGTTATTTCCAACACCAACCTGAATTCTGCAACTCAAAATATTACTGAATGGGCATTACCAACATAATTTCGATTTTCCGAAGCCCCCCGAGATGTCAATCATTCTTGGATGGACTATATGTTTTCGAATTTCAACTCCCTGAAGACAGTTATTTATAATTTATTCCGGAACTGATGGAAGAAAATGAATGAGAAATTGTGCATTCCTCAGATGTTTGGGCTTCTATGTTATGATCCACAGCTAATGATTTTGGTCAAGTTAGAGATAGAGACGGATAACACCCATGGAAAAAAAGACAACATCGCAACTTACCTGAAAATCCGCATTTTTTCGTATTTTCGAGCACATGATCATTTCGAGAAACAGCCACTTAAAAATCGATTTTTTTTCTTTATCCACGTAAACAAATGGGAGAATTGAAGTTGTTTGACCTCCAATGCCGTTATACTGTGAAATGTTAACAAAACAACTTATACTCCATTCACTTTTATAAAGTATCTTGGTGGGCCATGGTTTAGGTTTATCAAGTTCTTTTACTTAAAACGGACGCAGGTTGGCATTCGTGAAAATCAAGCGACATTGCCAAGTCTACTTTCTGATTACTCTTTTTTAACTTTGTGAATGGAGTTAGTTCTTTTAAGCTTTAACTGTGACAAGATTCGTAGTATCAATACATTTTCATACTGGAGTATTTCAAGTTGCGCAAAGAGGTATTTAATTGTCCTCTGTAGGCTTATTTCTTGAGAATTTTGAAAAGTGGGGATTTCCATACGTCCGTCTGTCCTGTTCGTCTAAAAGTTTTTCTATCGGGTTAGTGAACTATCACAAAGTAACGGACTATTCTGTCCATTATTTTTCAGTAAAATGTCAACACTCGGTTCTTGATTTCCGTACAAGAAAATAGCATAACTGAATCTTCCAATCATGTTTATACTCGTACATGTGAAATATTTCCAGTATTAACAGAAAAAAGTTTCTTCAATATTCGTTAGATCTTTGGAATTATTGAAATCACATAATATTTCCTCAAATCCATTGTTTTCCCAAAGTAAATAAACATTTTGATAAATACGTAATTTCTACGATTTATATGTTGAAACGGCAACGTTGCGTCCATATCTGACAGAAGAATGAGTATAACCTAACATTTTCAAAATATACGCGGTGAAATTTGTCAGAATTCCAGCGCCAACCGGGCTACTTTATAAAAGTGAATGGAGTATATTATACTCCCTTCACTTTTATAAAGTATCTTGGTGGGCCATGGTTTAGGTTTATCAAGTTCTTTTACTGAAAACGGACGCAGGTTGGCACTCGTGAAAATCAAGCGACATTGCCAAGTCTACTTTCTAATTACTCTTTTTTAACTTTGTGAATGGAGTTAGTTCTTTTAAGCTTTAACTGTGACACAAGATTCGTAGTATCAATACATTTTCATACTGGAGTATTTCAAGTTGCGCAAAGAGGTATTTAATTGTCCTCTGTAGGCTTATTTCTTGAGAATTTTGAAAAATGGGGATTTCCATACGTCCGTCTGTTCTGTTCGTCTAAAAGTTTTTCTATCGGGTTAATGAACTATCACAAAGTAACGGACTATTCTGTCCATTATTTTTCAGTAAAATTTTAACACTCGGTTCTTGATTTCCTTACAAGAAAATAGCATAACTGAATCTTCCAATCATGTTTATACTCGTACATGTGAAATATTTCCAGTATTAACAGAAAAAAGTTTCTTCAATATTCGTCAGATCTTTGGAATTATTGAATTCACATAATATTTCCTCAAATCCATTGTTTTCCCAAAGTAAATAAACATTTTGATAAATACGTAATTTCTACGATTTATATGTAGAAACGGCAACGTTGCGTCCATATCTGACAGAAGAATGAGTATAACCTAACATTTTCAAAATATACGCGGTGAAATTTGTCAGAATTCCAGCGCCAACCGGGCTACTTTATAAAAGTGAATGGAGTATATTATACTCCCTTCACTTTTATAAAGTATCTTGGTGGGCCATGGTTTAGGTTTATCAAGTTCTTTTACTGAAAACGGACGCAGGTTGGCACTCGTGAAAATCAAGCGACATTGCCAAGTCTACTTTCTAATTACTCTTTTTTAACTTTGTGAATGGAGTTAGTTCTTTTAAGCTTTAACTGTGACACAAGATTCGTAGTATCAATACATTTTCATACTGGAGTATTTCAAGTTGCGCAAAGAGGTATTTAATTGTCCTCTGTAGGCTTATTTCTTGAGAATTTTGAAAAATGGGGATTTCCATACGTCCGTCTGTTCTGTTCGTCTAAAAGTTTTTCTATCGGGTTAATGAACTATCACAAAGTAACGGACTATTCTGTCCATTATTTTTCAGTAAAATTTTAACACTCGGTTCTTGATTTCCTTACAAGAAAATAGCATAACTGAATCTTCCAATCATGTTTATACTCGTACATGTGAAATATTTCCAGTATTAACAGAAAAAAGTTTCTTCAATATTCGTCAGATCTTTGGAATTATTGAATTCACATAATATTTCCTCAAATTCATTGTTTTCTCAAAGTAAATAAACATTTTGATAAATACGTAATTTCTACGATTTATATGTAGAAACGGCAACGTTGCGTCCATATCTGACAGAAGAATGAGTATAACCTAACATTTTCAAAATATACGCGGTGAAATGTGTCAGAATTCCATGGTCAACCGGTATACTTTATAAAAGTGAATGGAGTATATATAACTCTTCGGAATTTTGACAGGTCACCTGCCGTCGGGCTACCAAACGTCGATGTACAAGGCCACGCACGTCAAGACGGGCGTGCACTACTGCCTGCGCAGGATCCACGCCTTCCGCCTCCAACACACCAAGTCCATGATGTACGTGGACGTCTGGAAGAAACTGCAACATTCCAACATCGTCCGGCTCAAGGAGGTCTTCACCACCAAGGCGTTCGGCGACAACTCCCTGATCTTCGTCTACGACTACCATCCGGGCTCGGAGACCCTGCTCACCAAGCACTTTTCGACGGACCAGACGGAGTACGGCGATCCGTTCCTCAACAACGACAGCCAGACGCCGCGCCCCTACAGCCATCAGAAGAACGAGCTGCTGCGCTATCAGGCCAGCACCAACAAGTTGCCGGAGCCGCTGATCTGGAACTACATCATCCAGCTGACGTCCGCGCTGAGGGTGATCCATTCCAACAATCTGGCTTGTAGGAGTCTGGACCCGACCAAGATCGTACTGACGTCGAAGAATCGGCTGAGGCTGAGCTGTTTGGGGGTTATGGACGTGATTTGCTACGACACCAACGGCATGAACCAGATGGTGCTGATGCAGCACTACCAGCAGGAAGATCTGACGGCTTTAGGTGAGGTTAAGAAAGTTAAGACCACAGAAATATAATGAATACTAGAACGTCGATCAGTTCTGCAAAACCTGGCACCTCATAGGGCAAAGGACCCCGCACTTTTAGTAGGTAAAGTGGCGACCGGTCAAATTTTCTGAAAGTTTGGCATGTTGTTGTACCCGACTCAGTGACCAAAAGTGTCAATGGGCCCAACACAATCCTATGGCTAGTTTTCTAAATACGGGGTGTTAAAGTTGAAAATTGCCCAGATTTTCGGATTTATTTGCTAATTATTAAGAGTTACATTGGATTTCTGTTGCATACACACGTTTACTACATGTTCTAGGTATGAAATTAGAGGATACGTATGATTAAAAATATTTATAGTTACCGGGTGATTCACGAATATATTATGACGGTAGTTTTTTTCCAAAATTCACTTTTTCTACTGTGACGTCAGGAGGGCATATTTTTGAAATGTTCTTTCCGATTTAGTATTATGACGACAAAATATTGCACAGTGCATATTTTTTATACAGGGTGTTTCACAGAGAGAACCACTAGACATAATCATATTTTTTTAGGATTAATTCGAAATCCTGTATTTTTGAATTGATTTTTGGGAAAAGTAATACCACAAACTAATGTGTGTCTCTAATCTCCAAAATATTCAGGGTGGTTTATTCATAGGAAGGTATTCAATTTTGGGAAAAGCACAAAAAACATTTCCTCGGTCAAATGCAACTATTTTATCACTATATATTGATTCCCACAACATCTCCCGGAGTATGAATTTTAAATCCGATACTATGACCAGTTTTCGAGATACAGGGCGTAAAAGCGGAGAATGACTTATTTCATCATTTTTTTTTTTCAAATTGAAAAGCCGGATTGATTTTATGTTGCGCCCATGAGTTCAGTATGAGTACAGATCAGATGCACAAGGAAAGGTTCAGCTAAAATATTTACTGTTACAGGGTGATCCACGAATAAATCACAATAGCTTTTGCAAACACTCGATAATTCTACAGTTTCATCACAGAGAAATTATTCCATGAAGTTAATACCTAGTCGTTCACAATTTTCAGTCTGAAATAATTCATAATAATTAGGTACTTTTCATACAGGGTGAGTCATAAATAATATGCTTTGAAATAATTGAAAGGAGAACTTTTCTGGTGAATTTTGAATAACTGTCTAACATTACATCAAGTGAAGTATTTCAGACTGAAAATTGTGAACGACTATAGATATTAACTTCATGGAATAATTTCGCTGTGACGAAACTTTAGAATTATCGAGTGTTTGCAAAAGCTATTGTGATTTATTCATGAATCACCCTGTAACAGTAAATATTTTAGCTAAATCTTCCCATGTGCATCTGATCTGCTCTCATACTGAACTCATGGGCGCAACATAAAATAAATTCGGCTTTTCAATTTAAAAAAAAATTGATGAAATAAGTTATTCTCCGCTTTTACGCCCTGTATCTCGAAAACTGGTCATAGTATCGGATTTAAAATTCATACCTCGGGAGATGTTGTGGGAATCAATATAAAGTGATAAAATAGTTGCATTTGACCGAGGAAATTTTCGAATACAGGGTGTTCATGTTTTTTGTACTTTTCCCAAAATTGAATACCTTCCTATGAATAAACCACCCTGAATATTTTGGAGATTAGAGACACACATATGTTTGTGGTATTACTTTTCCCAAAAATCAATTCAAAAATACAGGATTTCGAATTAATCCTAAAAAAATATGATTATGTCTAGTGGTTCTCTCTGTGAAACACCCTGTATAAAAAATATGCACTGTGCAATATTTTGTCGTCATAATACTAAATCGGAAAGATCATTTCAAAAATATGCCCTCCTGACGTCACAGTAGAAACAGTGAATTTTGAAAAAAAACTACCGTCATATATTCGTGAATCACCCGGTAAATATAAATATTTTTAATCATACGCATCCTCTAATTTCATACTTAGAACATGTAGTAAACGTGTGTATGCAACAGAAATCCAATGTAACTCTTAATAATTAGCAAATAAATCCGAAAATCTGGGCAATTTTCACCTTTAACACCCCGTATTTAGAAAACTAGCCATAGGATTGTGTTGGGCCCATTGACACTTTTGGTCAATGAGTCGGGTACAACAACATTCCAAATTTTCAGAAAATTTGACCGGTCGCCACTTTACCTACTAAAAGTGCGGGGTCCTTTACCTACTACAGAGTTTGCGCAATATTTGAACGTGTCATCAGGGCAGGACTTAACATTTTTGACTTGTCGTGAATGTGGTATGAATAAGTTGTCGATATGAACATTTGCAATAATAATAAAATAGCTGTAATGTTTCACTTAAACTACATAGTCTTACATAAAATGGGTTACTCCTTCATTTTCACAAAAAAGAACCATGCACTCCATTTTGTCCATAATATGTCCCAGCACTCGACTATCAAAATTAACTGGTAAAACTCAAGTACAGAACTAAACTAAAGGAGTATCAGTAATACACAATGTTCAAAAACACAACGAGGAAACAACGAAAACGGGGCACAAAAAGCAAGCGAATTTATACGAATAAATAAACAGGAAAGCACACAGCAAAGAGAATCAACAAATCCTGAAATACGACACTGTTCTTTTTCTGATGTGACGTGTGTTTGTTTTCGTCGCGTAGAGGTGTTGCCGAATTCACTGGGTTTCACAATAAGATTTATTCCGAACTTCATCTGAAATCACAACAATTGGCAACGACGTGGCAAGAAAAGACGAGCTGCGCATGTAAAAGTAGTAGGTGTTTATTCGCTATGTGGGGTCACATTTAACTGAATCTCGGACGTACCTAATAGCGTTCTAGTGTTTATTTTATTTCTGTGGTTAAAGGCCTCTTGCAACGACAGAGAATTCTCGCGAGAATTCTCTGTCAAATTCACTGACCGAAAATTCTCTGCCGTGGCATACGATGGAACAATGGAATTCCACAGAGAATTCTACCGAAAGTAGTATGCAACGGCAGAGAATTTTCGGTCAGTGAATTTGGCAGAAAATTCTCGCGAGAATTCTCTGTCGTTGCAAGAGGCCTTAAGACTGTGTTCTCTGGGTCCTTTTGATTGTCGTATTTACTCGATTCCTTGTGAAGGTTTTTCCAATAAGAGGTGTTATTTTGAATAGCCAGGTATTTCAGTAGATGTCACTTTTGAAGCTGTCATTTGTTTGACATTTGACAAGCAGAAACTACGCCATTAATAAAAATGGAACTATACACGCTTCAACAGCGCATTGAAATGATTGAAATTCGCTATAAAAATGGTGAAAATTTGGCAGAGACTGTTCGTAAAACTCGAACATTCTTGGGATCGTCGTGAAGCACCTCGTCGAACCGAAATACAGAAATTGGTGGAAAATTTGAGCTGTTGGAACAAGTTAGAGATGTGAAGAATAAACCCGTGCACGTCGATCAAGAACAGATTTTGCTGCTGTAGCCGAAAGTGTGGAAGAAAACGCAGGTTTGTCCATTTCTCGTCGTTCTTCGGAATTAAGCAATCCACAACCGTCATTTAACCGTATTTTGCATAAAGATTTGGGTCTTAAGGCTTATAGTTCAGTTAACACAAGAACTCAAGCCGGCCGATCATCAACAACGTCGTGTCTTTGCTGATTGGGCATTGAAATGCATGAAAATGATCCGGAATTTAATCAAAAAATCATCTTGAGTGATGAGGCTCGTTTCCATCTCAGTGGCTTCGTCAACAAGCAAAATTGTTGCATTTGGGGCTCGGAAAACCTGAGAGTTAGTGTTGAAAAGCCTCTCTATCTTCTACGTGTGACTGTTTGGTCCAGCGGGATCATTGGACCTTACATTTTCGAGATTGAGGCTGGAGAAACAGTTATGGTGAATGGATTGCGCTATCGAGAGATGATTAATGATTTTTCATGGCCGGAATTGGATGGTATTAATTTGGACAACTTTTACTTTCAACAAGACGGTACTACGTGCCACACAAGTAACGAAACCGTTGATCTTTTACGGGAAAAATTTCCGGACCGTGTTATCTTTCAAATAAATAATGCTATAATGATGTCGACTGTGATATACACACCTGAGATTTCAACAACGAATGAGAATGAAATCGAAGAAATAAAAATAATTTAAAGCTAGATACTAAGAATAGGGACGAAATGACCAGTACATAGAAATTAAAAGAATTCATACCGCAACAGAGGTAGATGGAAATAATACAATAAATAACAAACTTCGACCTCAGGGTGAATACTTACGACCAAGAGTACCAGAAAAAAACTTGAAGCTAAGTATCATTGAGTTTGAATAAACAGGATTGGGATAAAGTTTGGCACCAAATTAATATCTTTAAAACGAAACGGTCGATATCTTTGAAATTTGGCAGCTGAGTGTAATGGACCACAATGCATCTGATGAGCATATTTTCATTAATGAGATACTTCCGGTTTAGCCGGAAATGACAAAAAAAAATTTATTTAAATGGGACACCCTGTATATTTCTGCAGATTCTGAAAGTGCACCTTGTTTCGGATCTGTCCATATCGGGTTCCATGCTTTTCATGACGTATTTTTTATGAAAATCTATAAAGAAGAAATACAGGGCTTTAACTAGTAGAAAAAATTTATTGAAAATAATTAAAAAAAAATTATCTTAAATGTTCGCAGTGCCCATTTACTCAGCTGCCAAATTTCAAAATTACCGTCCGTTCAGTTTTAAATATATTAATTTGGTGCCAAACTTTATCCCAACCCTGTATGTACATAGAGGCATAACCCAGTTCAACGATTTGAAGCTGAATTTAGTGTAGTTCCCTCACCGGCTCATAGATGGATAAGTGTGTTTCAGAGAAGCTAAAATTCTTACTCCCGCATCTGGCGGTAAGTAGCTGAACTATAGGCACTATTTCCTTAGCCGAATGCGATGACGATCAGGACCGGCGTATGGAAATGTGGGATGTTTAGTATTTCATCACACCGGATTTTTCGGATGCGTATGAACTAGATGAAAATAAATGTCCTACAGATATCTGTAAATGAATAGTGACAAAATGGATCGGCAGATTATAGTTCCTTTAGTAGCTACTATGTGCCGCCACTAAAGTTGGCAGTTTACTTGCCAAAAAATTTTGCATCAAATCGTTCAAGGCGGTTGTACCTCAATGCTACGACTAACCAGGAGATCCAACACAACTTTCAGCCAATCAGAGATGATATTTACAAATATCGATATTTTGCTCTAATTACCTGGTTTGCAAAGCCGAGTCGAAGTTTACGGATATTTATGAATAATGTGAAGCTGATCATTACAAATTTGTTCTGAAATTTCCCTTCCCCATTGGTAGAAAAAAAAAAGCGAAATTTTTGGGTTGGCAACTTGGACCGAAGTCCCCCATTGGTTATAGTGATAACTCTCAGGTCTCCCGATGAGAGATTCTGAGCTTATAGCTTGTACGAGTTCGGAGAATCAGTTTGGTTCTGTGTAGGCTCTGTTACTGTGTCCTTACGGCGCCTTGGCACAGCACTGTTAATTTTCGACCCAACACTACCGAGACTAGAAAATTTCTTTCCTAGCCTCGGGATTGAACTCGGACTTGTCGGGTCCTAGTCCAACGCCTTAACCACTGGGCTAGGGACACTCATTATAATGAAATCATTTATTTGAAAAATGGCATGAACTCTTTGGATGCCAAAACTGTGCAAAAAAATTAACGCACATTATGGAAATCTCAAATTTATTCTACAACCGAAGGTGTTCTCAATGATAATTATTTTTATCAGAATTATGCATATATGTTATCCACTTTCAACGTTTTTCTTCAATACAAATGTTTTCTCCCAGCAGGAATAAAAAAAGATGATATTATCAGATTTTGAATGTATTGGCTCCATTCTAAAATCAGTTGTTCTCGATCAATTCTAGTGATCAACAGTTTTTCTTTCGTTTGATTTTCTACACTCGATCGCTATGCAACGCGAAACACGCAATTTGACCCAAGTGGAATGTGCCCAAGCGGTAGTTTTGCTAGAAGAAGGGTGGACATACACAAGAATTGCAGAAAGGTTTGGAGTTTTCCATACAAGTGTGTCCAGAATGTTGCAGCGATTCAGGTATGAATGTCCGAAGACACGGACAGGGTAGACCACGGGTAACAACTGCCATTCAAGAACGTTACTTGAGAGTTTCTTCGTTGAGACAACGGTTTGCAACCGCTCGCCTCCTTCATAATCAGCTTGAGCAAACTCATGAGGTGCAAATTAGCACTCAGACAATAAGAAATCGCCTCAGAGAATATGATTTAAGGCCTCGTGTCGCGACAAGAGGCCCAGCTCTTACCCCAGCCCATCGAAGGGCGCGTTTGGATTTTGCGAGAGAGCATATCCATTGGGAAGAGGCCGATTGGGAAAGAGTTCTCTTCACAGATGACTCTAGATTCTGCCTCTACCATTGTGATCGACGTACCCTTGTATACAGACGTCCACATGAAAGATATGCTCAGTGCAATTTCCTGAATACTACTGGTTTCGGGGGAGGATCGATTATGGTATGGGGTGGAATATCTTTGACTGCTCGCACAGACCTAGTGGTCGTTGATAATGGAGCTATGAATGCTGATAAGTATATAAGGAACATTCTTGAAGAGCATGTAGTGCCATTTGCCCCATACATTGTTGAAAATTCCATTTTTATGGACGATAATACCAGACCCCATCGTGCGCGCATCGTTCAGGAGTACCTTGAAGAGGTTGAAGTCTCTCGAATGGAATGGCCAGCAAGAAGTCCAGATCTCAATCCGATTGAGCAGGTTTGGGACAACCTCAATAGAAGGCTGAGAAGTTCAGAAAAACATCCAGCTACTCTTAATGACTTAGAAATCCAACTCGGAGAAATCTGGGAAGGATTAGATCAGAACATTCTAAGATCACTCATTTTGAGTATGAACCGTCGTTGCCGAGCTGTAATTAACGCAAGGGGTGGAAATACCAAGTATTAAATCACTTATCAGCATTTCAGTATTTTGAAAATTGTTCATTTCTCTTCTTTCACATAAGATTCGGTGAAATCCTGAATTTTTCTTCCATTTAATGTGTCTTGTTTCGTTCAAAACCTTCCCGAGAGAGCATGAAAAATAAGTAATAAAGTCAATGTAGAGTTAACTTTCATTAAAATTGATATTTTCAGAATGTGCGTTAATTTTTATGCGCAGTGTGACACCTCTTATTGGAAAACCATTAATTTTTAATCGCTATTCCCAATCTACGTATAACTCCACAGGTAAACTGGTGCTGGCCCTGGCCTGCAAGTCCACCAGCGCGGTGCAGCGCGAGAACATATCCATCGCCCTGGACATAGTGGGCCGCTCCTACACCCCCGACCTGCGCAACCTCATCATGTACCTGCTGGCCTCCCAGCCGCCCCGCAGGAGCGTCACCGACCTGATGCCCATGATCGGCGCCCGCTTCTACACCCAGCTGGACAACCTGCAGAACAACGCCGAGGTCCTGGAGAACGAACTGTCCAAGGAGATCGAGAACGGCCGGCTGTTCCGACTGCTGAGCAAGCTGTCCACGGTCAACGAGCGACCGGAGCTCAACATGGACGCCTCGTGGTCCGAGACCGGCGACCGGTACATGCTCAAACTCTTCAGGGACTACGTGTTCCACCAGGTGACCGAGGACGGTCGACCCTGGGTGGACATGGCCCACATCGTGCAGTGCCTCAACAAGCTGGACGCCGGGCTTCCGGAGAAGGTCTGCCTGATGTCCAGGGACGAGCAGAGCATCCTGGTCGTCTCCTACTCCGAGCTAAAGCGTTGTCTGGACCTCTCGTTCGAGGAGGTCGCGAACGCGGCCCTGGACGACGGCCACTGTACGGACAAGATTTAGATCGGGTGGAGCACGGTGATCTTGCTACCGACGAGCACGAATTGAGTTACGCGTGATACTTAAGCCGATATTTTAAGATTTACGACGACGTAAAATGTACATTTTTAAGGAATACTCTCAAAAGGCTCAATTTTATCGTTCGAATCGGGTGGTGCTCTGGTCGCGTACCCCGAGGGGCGGAAGGGTACGTTGTCGCGCAAAAAAGAGGTTGTATTTTTTTGTAAAACGGTTAGTGCTCTCGATTTTTTTCGGGTCGCGCGCGCGTCGATTCGAGAATTGGTCCGGCGATTGATTTATTTTGATCTTGATTATTTTATTTTATGATTATTTACTGTGAATTGGAGTCTTTCAAATAAATATATGTATATTTTACAAATAATCGTCCGTTTTTCATTTTTCTACCCCTCAGACCATAAATTCGAGAATCCAAAATTGCGTCAGTTTTCAATGAAGGGGAAGAAGATAGCTACATCATTTTATATTGCAGAATCTAAATTTGAAAGGTCCAGTGGCGAGGAGCGTGGTGTTATCGGTATAGAATGGAAATAAAATTGCAAGCGAATTTACTCTTTTGGACGAATTCATTCAACGTTCCAAACATTAAGGTGGGCGTTCAATGTAGTGTGTTTTTATTTCGAGTTGATTTCGAAAACGGTTTCACTTTGAGAACTGAAATTTTGTGGGTGAACTCAGAAAGGATTAGGGTTCTTGTTGAAATAATTTTGATCGATTTCATTCCGACAGTTATTTTTTTTTCTTTCAAAAATAGAAGAAAATGAGCCAACCCATGCTTCTGTTTTATTTCAACAGAAAGACCCATGAAAATAGTTCAACTTCCGATTAAAAGTGAATCTACTGATAATTTCGTTCAGAAGATCAACTTGAAATACGGAATTGGCAGAAAATGGCCAAATTCAAATTTTGGCGGGAAAAAATTCCTGCTTTACCCACAAATTCACATATTTCATAGTTCGGCGATTTTCGGATAGAGAGCGCCATTGTACATTTCATTCATGATTACAGTGACTCTAACTACAGTGACTCTAACAAGACAGTGGCGACAATTGGGCCTCTAAGCCCCGCCCATTCTGATTTAGCAATTTAATGGCGGACTAAATCAGAATCAGCTGATTAGTTTGACGTTTGACTTTCTATTTTATTTGGAATATATTTTGATTATATTCATTATTTGCGTGCGGAAAAATGACATTCTATTCTTTTTCTACACGTATATGCATGGGAATTTGGAAAAAGACGACTTTCGAAACGTGAATGCTCGTGGAAAGTAATAGTTTCGAAAGTTTGAAACGATAATAGAAAAAATTAAA
Organism: Adalia decempunctata; assembly: GCA_951802165.1. Classification (NCBI taxonomy): domain Eukaryota; kingdom Metazoa; phylum Arthropoda; class Insecta; order Coleoptera; family Coccinellidae; genus Adalia; species Adalia decempunctata. Next base: position 2,993,575 of record OX637705.1, read on the forward strand.
TAATCATTTTTTATTCAGAGGTATAAGAAATATAACATCCCTTAAAATTCAGGTTTTATTATTTGAAATTTCTATATAAACATCAGATTTGCAGGACTGCCCCATCAACGAAGGTTTCATTTGAAGGAAAAATCAGAAGTGTGAAAACTGGAGAATATCCTAGCAATATTTAAGCACAGTTTTCAATATGACAAATTTATTTCATTATTTTAATGATTCACCAAGTCCATCATTATAGATATGTACATACATTATGAATTAGATGTTTCACGGTTGTGATATCTGAAGTAGATACTTCACAGGCTTTCGACCAGGGGCAAGATATTCAAATCAAAGTCAAACTGTTATTGGATCTATATAATTCGTTACAAATTGTGCTCCTGAAGAAGTTACAATTCGTAACAAAATATATAGAGCCAATAACAACTTGACTTTGTTTTGAATTTCTTGCCCCTGGTCGAAAATCTGTGAACTAACTTAACTACTTCATACATTATCATATACCTATCCAAGATATATGATGATATGATATCGATTCATTGTAAAATAAAGAGAGTACACCAAAATTTCAAACTTATATTGTAATATTTACATATAGAATACATATATCTATATATATATACAAAATTACACAATATAAATGTTGTTTGAGTAGTTATACATACATTGATTAAAATTCAGTCCACTTCAAAGTAAATTACCAGCTACTGACTTGCTGCTATATTTTTTCGATTGTGATTTTTTCCTCTTCCAATTTATTTTCAATCGAAAGGAAATAAATCATTTAATGATTTTATCTTTCAAATTGTGGCAATTTGGAATATCAAATTTCAAATTCGCCATCTCATTAATTATATTTTTTTGTGCAATTTCTGAGAAGCATTTTGTACTTCCTAGCCCTGAGCTTTTCTCGTAAGTACATTTTCTCTAATTTCTTTAATTTTCCGGAGGAATCCAATGTTATGTTTGGTATTGGAGTATCATCGCTAGTAGTCTGAGGCGAAGAACTTTTGTTCAAATCCACCGGAGAAGTAGATGGATTATTTTCATCCTCATTGGATCGTATCAGGGATTTCTGATGACATATCATCTGGGGATAAAATGAAATCTCTTAATATCAGATTATACATGTAACTTTTTATGACCTGATTTACCTTCCTAAGTTTCAGTACTCACCTGAATGTAAAATATCTGGTTCTTCTGGAGATATTGGTTTTCTTATTTTTGATGATTTTCTAACTTTCGCAGGTTGTGTAAATAAAAAGAGAGTAGGTACATCATTGGATTTTAAAGCCCGTTGTCTATCTACTCTAGTATTCTCCCACATTTCTGGAGCAAAATGAACCTAAAATGTATGTTTTTCAACTTAAGAACAGACAGATAATAAAATTAAGATCTTACCTCACACAAACAAGAATAATCCGTAGGCTTCCAATTTTCCCTCTTCATTTTTATCAACCACTGTTGCCTCCTCAATGGATCTTTGGGGAAATGTTTCATCAAAAAGCCTTTCTTCGCAAGAGGAACGACTATGAGGGACGAGAAATACGATAATGCAGCGTGCTCGATCCTCGAGAATGCTAGGTTATATTTATCCACGATGTAAACAAAGAAATTTAGCAATTTAATGGCGGATTTCGTCACGTGAACCAATCAAAAACGAGACACTCCATTGTCGCCACTGTCTTGTTAGAGTCACTGTAACTCTAACAAGACAGTGGCGACAATTGGGCCTCTAAGCCCCGCCCATTCTGATTTAGCAATTTAATGGCGGCTAAATTAGAATCAGCTGATTAGTTTGACGTTTGACTTTCTATTTTATTTGGAATATATTTTGATTATATTCATTATTTGCGTGCGGAAAAATGACATTCTATTCTTTTTCTACACGTATATGCATGGGAATTTGGAAAAAGACGACTTTCGAAACGTGAATGCTCGTGGAAAGTAATAGTTTCGAAAGTTTGAAACGATAATAGAAAAAATTAAATAATCATTTTTTATTCAGAGGTATAAGAAATATAACATCCCTTAAAATTCAGGTTTTATTATTTGAAATTTCTATATAAACATCAGATTTGCAGGACTGCCCCATCAACGAAGGTTTCATTTGAAGGAAAAATCAGAAGTGTGAAAACTGGAGAATATCCTAGCAATATTTAAGCACAGTTTTCAATATGACAAATTTATTTCATTATTTTAATGATTCACCAAGTCCATCATTATAGATATGTACATACATTATGAATTAGATGTTTCACGGTTGTGATATCTGAAGTAGATACTTCACAGGCTTTCGACCAGGGGCAAGATATTCAAATCAAAGTCAAACTGTTATTGGATCTATATAATTCGTTACAAATTGTGCTCCTGAAGAAGTTACAATTCGTAACAAAATATATAGAGCCAATAACAACTTGACTTTGTTTTGAATTTCTTGCCCCTGGTCGAAAATCTGTGAACTAACTTAACTACTTCATACATTATCATATACCTATCCAAGATATATGATGATATGATATCGATTCATTGTAAAATAAAGAGAGTACACCAAAATTTCAAACTTATATTGTAATATTTACATATAGAATACATATATCTATATATATATACAAAATTACACAATATAAATGTTGTTTGAGTAGTTATACATACATTGATTAAAATTCAGTCCACTTCAAAGTAAATTACCAGCTACTGACTTGCTGCTATATTTTTTCGATTGTGATTTTTTCCTCTTCCAATTTATTTTCAATCGAAAGGAAATAAATCATTTAATGATTTTATCTTTCAAATTGTGGCAATTTGGAATATCAAATTTCAAATTCGCCATCTCATTAATTATATTTTTTTGTGCAATTTCTGAGAAGCATTTTGTACTTCCTAGCCCTGAGCTTTTCTCGTAAGTACATTTTCTCTAATTTCTTTAATTTTCCGGAGGAATCCAATGTTATGTTTGGTATTGGAGTATCATCGCTAGTAGTCTGAGGCGAAGAACTTTTGTTCAAATCCACCGGAGAAGTAGATGGATTATTTTCATCCTCATTGGATCGTATCAGGGATTTCTGATGACATATCATCTGGGGATAAAATGAAATCTCTTAATATCAGATTATACATGTAACTTTTTATGACCTGATTTACCTTCCTAAGTTTCAGTACTCACCTGAATGTAAAATATCTGGTTCTTCTGGAGATATTGGTTTTCTTATTTTTGATGATTTTCTAACTTTCGCAGGTTGTGTAAATAAAAAGAGAGTAGGTACATCATTGGATTTTAAAGCCCGTTGTCTATCTACTCTAGTATTCTCCCACATTTCTGGAGCAAAATGAACCTAAAATGTATGTTTTTCAACTTAAGAACAGACAGATAATAAAATTAAGATCTTACCTCACACAAACAAGAATAATCCGTAGGCTTCCAATTTTCCCTCTTCATTTTTATCAACCACTGTTGCCTCCTCAATGGATCTTTGGGGAAATGTTTCATCAAAAAGCCTTTCTTCGCAAGAGGAACGACTATGAGGGACGAGAAATACGATAATGCAGCGTGCTCGATCCTCGAGAATGCTAGGTTATATTTATCCACGATGTAAACAAAGAAATTTAGCAATTTAATGGCGGATTTCGTCACGTGAACCAATCAAAAACGAGACACTCCATTGTCGCCACTGTCTTGTTAGAGTCACTGTAACTCTAACAAGACAGTGGCGACAATTGGGCCTCTAAGCCCCGCCCATTCTGATTTAGCAATTTAATGGCGGCTAAATTAGAATCAGCTGATTAGTTTGACGTTTGACTTTCTATTTTATTTGGAATATATTTTGATTATATTCATTATTTGCGTGCGGAAAAATGACATTCTATTCTTTTTCTACACGTATATGCATGGGAATTTGGAAAAAGACGACTTTCGAAACGTGAATGCTCGTGGGAAGTAATAGTTTCGAAAGTTTGAAACGATAATAGAAAAAATGAAATAATCATTTTTTATTCAGAGGTATAAGAAATATAACATCCCTTAAAATTCAGGTTTTATTATTTGAAATTTCTATATAAACAACAGATTTGCAGGACTGCCCCATCAACGAAGGTTTCATTTGAAGGAAAAATCAGAAGTGTGAAAACTGGAGAATATCCTAGCAATATTTAAGCACAGTTTTCAATATGACAAATTTATTTCATTATTTTAATGATTCACCAAGTCCATCATTATAGATATGTACATACATTATGAATTAGATGTTTCACGGTTGTGATATTTGAAGTAGATACTTCACAGGCTTTCGACCAGGGGCAAGATATTCAAATCAAAGTCAAACTGTTATTGGATCTATATAATTCGTTACAAATTGTGCTCCTGAAGAAGTTACAATTCGTAACAAAATATATAGAGCCAATAACAACTTGACTTTGTTTTGAATATCTTGCCCCTGGTCGAAAACCTGTGAACTAACTTAACTACTTCATACATTATCATATACCTATCCAAGATATATGATGATATGATATCGATTCATTGTAAAATAAAGAGAGTACACCAAAATTTCAAATTTATCTTGTAATATTTACATATAGAATACATATATCTATATATATACAAAATTAGACAATATAAATGTTGTTTGAGTAGTTACATACATTGATTAAAATTCAGTCCACTTCAAAGTGAATTACCAGCTACTGACTTGCTGCTATATTTTTTCGATTGTGATTTTTTCCTCTTCCAATTTATTTTCAATCGAAAGGAAATAAATCATTTAATGATTTTATCTTTTAAATTGTGGCAATTTGGAATATCAAATTTCAAATTCGCCATCTCATAAATTATATTATTTTTGTGCAATTTCTGAGAAGCATTTTGTACTTCCTAGCCCTGAGCTTTTCTCGTAAGTACATTTTCTCTAATTTCTTTAATTTATTGGAGGAATCCAATGTTATGTTTGGTATTGGAGTATCATCACTAGTAGTCTGAGGCGAAGAACTTTTGTTCAAATCCACCGGAGAAGTAGATGGATTATTTTCATCCTCATTGGATTGTATCAGGGATTTCTGATGACATATCATCTGGGGATAAAATGAAATCTCTTAATATCATGATTATACATGTAACTTTTTATGACCTGATTTACCTTCCTAAGTTTCAGTACTCACCTGAATGTAAAATATCTGGTTCTTCTGGAGATATTGGTTTTCTTATTTTTGGTGATTTTCTAACTTTCGCAGGTTGTGTAAATAAAAAGAGAGTAGGTACAGCATTGGATTTTAAAGCCCGTTTTCCGCCTACTCTAGTTTTCTCCCACATTTCTGGAGCAAGATGAACCTAAAATGTATGTTTTGTAACTTAAGAACAGACAGAGAATAAAATTAAGATCTTACCTCACACAAACAAGAATAATCCGTAGGCTTCCAATTTTCCCTCTTCATTTTTATCAACCACTGTTGTCTCCTCAATGGATCTTTGGGGAAATGTTTCATTAAAAAGCCATTCTTCGCAGAATTGCTGGCATGATCTGTTAACAAGTGCAAAGGCTTATATGAAATAAATTTTCTGATACCTCAATTCCAGTATTCAACAATGTATATTTGATGTTCATATTTGAATATGAAGAAAAGTATCATGATATCATCATGTAACTCACCAATGAAAAGAAATCGGTCTCCACAAAATAATGAAATGATTTCACACTTTTCACAGAACTAAAACAGTTTTGAAAAGAATAATGTCTGTTTCTAATATCGAAATTACACTCACTCACAAGAAATCAAAAGTTTCAAAATAACTAAACTCATCGAACGCACGAGGGACGAGAAATACGATAATGCAGCGTTTAGTTTATAAGTCTTTGAGCGTGCTCGAGCCTCGAGAATGCTAGGTTATTTATCCAAGATGTAAACAAAGAAATTTAGCAATTTAATGGCGGATTTCGTCACGTGAACCAATCAAAAACGAGACACTCCATTGTCGCCACTGTCTTGTTAGAGTCACTGTATTCATGATTAGAGAGATACTCATGGAACTTATTGTGATAATGAAAGTTCTATGGAGATATTCCTTAAAATGGACGGTGGCGCCTCTATCGGCTGACCTTTCCTACTCGGTTTAAACGCCGACCTTAGGTGCATTTTCAATAAAAAATGCCATAAATGTGTGCCACAGTTGGATGTGCAAGTCGTTCAAATTATGAGGATTTTCTTGAATATTTTGAAACACCCAGTGTGTGTAACTTGGTGTATTATACACATATTAAGTGACTTATCAGGAAACAAAAGGAAATTGGGTCAGCAGTCATCAAGACTTGACAATATCGAAGATGAGAAACTAAAGTGAATGTGCCTTCGTAGACACTGAAATAAGCAGTATTCAGTTCATGTAAAATGTAAAACTGATGAATATTTAAATTTATATCATATAAAAGGATAAAGAAGTTACAGGGACAGAGCTCTGATTAATATTCCTTCTCCAATACTTTCTCTTCAATCTCTTCAGGCTCCCAATACTAAAAGTCGTAATCATATGATTGAGTGAAATTTTCTTCGTCAGTGATACTTCAGGATACTTTTTGATATTAGAAATCATAAAAACTCACTCGTTCACTCATGAAATGCATTTAAGATAATAAAATTCCTCATATTTACTGCAAGCCAGCGACCTGTCAGAAAATTTATAGGTTATCTGGAGGCAGGGCGCCACGTGGTTTGGATTGCCTAATTGAAGAATGGAAATAAAATTACAACAAGTGAATTAACTCTTTTTGACGAATTCATACAATGTTTCGAACATTGAAACATATTCTGAGTTAAGTAAATAGAGTCAGCTATATTCACGATTGATGTTCCTCATCTCAATATAGAAGGGAATCTGAAAAGTGAAATTCGAAAAATCTACGCCACTGACACTTTGAATGATAAATGTAGAACATATCTGTTTAAATTCAAATTACCCCAAATAAGATACATATACTCCATTCACTTTTATTTAATCACATAGTAGGTCATGGTTTCGTTTTCAGGAGTTGGTACCCCTGATGGAAAGCACAGAACATATGATAAAAAGTCAGTGCGCGCACAGAAAATATCGTTAATGACAAAACGACGTTGCCAGTTTCTTTGTTTACATCAAAGTGAAAGTATCAAAGATATTCCACATTTTGTTAGGTTTACAAATTGTTCGCAGATTTTTGGTATTTAATCGATATTTGCAGGTGAGTTTTTCGTCGAATATCCAAGATTAACGTATGTTTATTGTTTTAAGTACCAGTTTGGAGCGTGAGGACGATTTTCAAGACCAGGACGAATGTTTACATTTCGAGGTTGAAGGGGTGCACGGGAATTTCGTTGAAAAAGCTGTTATTTGGACAGATATCGCAGTAGATGGATCGGATGGAGCCTCGAGAGGTCGATTAGGATGATATTTTTCAGGTTTTCCAAGAAATTTGGCGATATCTGATCAGATTTGCAAAAGTTAGGTACCTCACTGATGAGGTGGAACTTAGACTTTATTCTCCTATAAGAAACGCGTTTCAAAGGTCAAGATGGTGAAAAATGTCTTCTTTAGATGTTGTTTGAACAAACGCAGCCGAGTTTTATACCCCAACATTGATTTTAAGAAAGTTATCAACAAAATAAAATTGACATTATTCTTGATTCTTGTAATTACCCATCAATTCATCTTATATCTTTGGGTTGTTTTTTTTTAATGAATTCTTGATTAGAATCAACAGTTGATGTCGTCAACTCTTGAACTTTCAGTTCAAGAGGATAATAAACATTAAATCTTCACAAGCATGCATATGAAAATTATGTGAAAGCAATGCAATTTTCTTCCATGGCAAAAATAATATATTTCAACAGTGATCTCTTGTACTTTTCATGCAAATAACTAGAAAAGGAATCCTTTCTATCAATTCATATAAACGTTAATTATTTTCGTCCATCACATCTTTTCCAATTCATTCATTTTCCGAATAAATTCACATTCTGAGAAATATGCTAAGAATGTAGAAAGGGCAACATAGTGTTGACTTGGAACATAAAAATATTTTGAAAAACGTCACAACTTCGATACAGAGTGGAATGTGTCAAATTTCCAAGGCCAGAGTTGTGATTTTATAATTGTGAATGGAGTATACGAACCGTTTTTCGAACGTATTCTGCTAATAATATTCAGAAATAAATCCAAATCTCACTTATCATACGCGATACCGCGTTGGCAACACTGTTCAAGGCGTCATTAGTAACACAAAATTAAAATAGCCATACGAAATTAACGAATGAACTGGCAACATATTCAGAAATCGGTGTTGCCATAACGTGACCATTCATTATCTGAGGCAAAAACGGCCGAGCCGTTTCACGAACATTCCTATATTTAAGTATACAGGTTGTATTCAAAGGTGAGGCTTTTCTTTTGACGGATGGTAGAACTCATCAAAATAAGTCATTTTACCAAAACAATTTTTAGATGAATTATGCCCCTGTTTCGAGAAAATGAAACTAGAATATTTTCTAGTGTCTAGGTGAATCTGAAAATTCCTCTTGTTTTTTGTCTTCTTATCATACATGACTCAGAATATGATCAGTAATCTTCTATTCTGTTACGGCGAGGGTACGAGTGTTTTATGTTTCGAAAATGCCGCACGTTTATTCAAATAATGAACTTGTTGATATGCTCTTAATCAAAACAAAATGCCAGTTCAGCGTATAAGTTGTACAGAACAAGATTTCCGCTAAGAAATCACCCAACTTGGCGGTTGTTCATAAACCTGGTGCAGAGATTTGATGCAGGCCAGAGTGGTATTAAGGTATTGATGCCCAAAATTTTTTAAATTGAACATTTTATATAAGAAATTTTCGGTGGAATGACTTATTTTCATGAGTTCTATCACCTGTCAAAAGAAAAGCCTCACCTTAAAATACACCCTGTATGTAATGATTGTAAAGAATGCACAATATTTGAAGAAACAACAATACTCATTTCTGACATTGAAGCACAAATTAGTGAATGAATTTCAACATAAAATACTGTTCATTTCGATTGAGAGTTTATTAGAAAATTCAGAAAGAACGTCACAACATTGCAAAAATTTCTACCACATTTTGATTCCGTAGGAGTACAGTTAACCAGTTTAGTTCTGATGAATTTGAAAATAAGCTTCACTATTTATTATAGACTACAGGCCCGTGTCGAAAATTGATGGGTCATTTGAACCAGAAGATGACCTATCTACTAGAACGATAGAAGGACATAAAATAATAAGATTCAGCACTATGCCGTCACTTGTAAGCTGTCCAACTGAGTACAGGTGGCAATTCAAAAGGACAGGTAGACTGGGTACATTTGGGTCATATGACTTTTGACGGCATTCTTACCATCGATAGCTCCATGGAAAATAATAGGAAAACGGGCAGTGCCGTACAAAAATGATGCGCCATATATTCGGAAAATTTTTTTGATTTTCCGAAAATTTCCATGGTAAAATAAGTCATTTGACTTTGTACGGCATCAGTTTTATACGGTTGCCATACATCTTCTAATCCATTATTCAGCAACGCCGTACAAAAATCATGCGACAAAGGGAAAAAATCGAGGGTTGCAACCCCCTCTCTTGCCGTGCTCCAGGGGGTAATTTGAAAAAGTACGGCTTCGGTTACAAAACATTATCCAGCAATCAAAATTACTATTGAAAATAAGGCCGTCAAAAAAAATTGTTCATTTTGATGTTATATCAATAATTATCTTAATTTCATCTTATGCTTGACCCATAGTGCTCTAAAGTCATTCGACCCAGTACGGCAACTTCTTTTTTTACATGATACTTTAAGATACAATTCTTATATTATATTGCCGTTCAAAAGAAACTGTTCTAAAAAAAATTATAGAGAAATACAGAAAGTGAAATTTTTCTGGATAATAGAAACGGAAATTTTTCATATTATTGTAAAAGTTTGGAACTCATAGATTAATGATATATAACAATTTTCTACATTTTATCCCTTGTTTTGAATAGTATTAAGGTAAATAAATTAGGAACAAATGATGCCGTACATTTTTATCCAGACCATATCATTTAGGATAAAATGTAGAAAATTGTTATACATATATCATTAATCTATGACTTCCTAACTTTTACAATAATATGAAAAATTTCACTTTTTGTATTTTTCTATAATTTTTTTTAGAACAGTTTCTTTTGAACGGCAATATAATATAAGAATTGTATCTTAAAGTATCATGTAAAAAAAGAAGTTGCCGTACTGGGTCGAATGACTATAGAGCACTATGGGTCAAGCATTAGATGAAATTAAGATAATTATTGATATAACATCAAAATGAACAATTTTTTTTTGACGGCCTTATTTTTAATAGTAATTTTGAGTGCTGGATAATGTTTTGGAACCGAAGCCGTACTTTTCCAAATGACCCCCTGGAGCACGGCAAGAGAGGGGGTTGCAACCCTCGATTTTTTCCCTTTGTCGCATGATTTTTGTACGGCGTTGCTGAATAATGGATTAGAAGATGTATGGCAACCGTATAAAACTGATGCCGTACAAAGTCAAATGACTTATTTTACCATGAAAATTTTCGGAAAATCAAAAAAATTTTCCGAATATATGGCGCATCATTTTTGTACGGCACTACCCGTTTTCCTATTATTTTCCATGGAGCTATCGATGGTAAGAATGCCGTCAAAAGTCATATGACCCAAATGTACCCAGTCTACTTGTCCTTTTGAATTGCCACCTGTACTCAGTTGGACAGCTTACAAGTCATGACATAGTGCTGAATCTTATTATTTTATGTCCTTCTATCGTTCTAGATAGGTCATCTTCTGGTTCAAATGACCCATCAATTTTCGACACGGGCCTGTAGTCTATTATTGTCTCCTCCTTCTATAGTCTAAGTTTTACCCCCATTGACAGCAGGTGTAACCAAACGAGAGGAAATAAAACTCGGTCATTTGAATGTCATTTTCCCAAAATTCATATACAGGATGTCCCGTGATTGGCTTGAAACTCCTGGTATATCTATTGAACGCTCCATTTCCAGGTCGAGAAATCAATTGAAAAATATTTGATAGCCGTTGTCGAAGAAATCTCAAATAATCAATAATTACAGAAATATTGCGACTTTTTCGAAGCTTCACGAAAAATTTTTTTTCTGGTACTGGTCCATGGACATTTGGAAAAATAGACTGAATAAATGACCAATTGGCAGATATACAGGGTCTTTCACGAGGAACCTCACCCATATTTATACGGGAAACTACTGAACGTATTTTCATGAAATTCAGCAGTTATAAGTATTTCACGATGCTGATGAAATCTAAAATATTTTCAAGGCATGAGCACCTCCGGTTTTTCCGGAAATGACGTCAACTTCCGTTTTTTAAATTAGAGCACCATTTTTTTATTGCAGAAATAGATTCCTTAGAAAATTTCAAGTTATTTTGATGTAACATTTTTCAGTTTTGGTTGGAAAATTCTCTCTGAGCGGAAAAAATCGAAAATAGAGCTCCGCTGAAACAAGAATAACTTCGAGGTTTTTGGATGGAAAATTTTCATTTTTGGGATTTTTCAAGATGTAAGATTGATGTATTCACTTTAAAAATCGAAATCGCGATTCATGATACAGGGGGTGAAAAAATCGCTTTCAAAGTTAGGGATGACAAAATCGTGAAAAATCAATTTTTTAAAATTAGAACCCCATTTTTTTATGGCAGATATTGAATCTACGTTAAAAAATAATGTGAGTGTATGCATCACACCCTTGCCCTAAAATGGATATTTTCTGAGTTATTCACAAAAAACTGTTTTTCGTCTTGAATTTTCAGCTATTTCTTTTCCCTTCACGCCCAAAAAAATGAAATTTTCAGGAACTGTTACTTAAACCATGTTTTAGATTTTACTACCCTAATATGCAAGAGAAAAAAGTTACAGGTTGTTCCTAAATAGATGGCGAATTTGGATTCGAATTTGTATCGGAAACCTCTTTATTTCAACTAATCGGCCATCGGTTTTCTCTCCAGTGATAAATAAATAATTCCTTATGAACCATATGCAGAAACTTACCATGTTTTACATTCTTTTTTTTAATGATAGATATCATTAATTACATCTGCCAAATTCCTCTTTATTCAGTAGCATTTTGTGTTTACTATTAATTTGGTGATAATTCGTATTAAGTTATAAAATCGATCACTATGCCTCCCGACGAAATAAGAAGATCAACGCACGAAGCATTCCTGAGACGTATAAATAAATGTCTAGAAATTAACGGTCAAAACTTTGAGCATCTTCTCTAGTTATAACTGCGAGAGTTTGCCATGGTTCTCCTAATAGTAACTTGAAGTCGGTTTCAAGAAGGGGTGAAAAATCTACAGCATGGTTCAAATAACAGTTCCTGAAAATTTCATCTTTTTGGCGTGAAGGGAAAAGAAATAGCTGAAAATTCAAGACGAAAAACAGTTTTTTGTGAATAACTCAGAAAATATCCATTTTAGGGCAAGGGTGTGATGCATACACTCACATTATTTTTTAACGTAGATTCAATTTCTGCCATAAAAAAATGGGGTTCTAATTTGAAAAAATTGATTTTTCACGATTTTGTCATCCCTAACTTTGAAAGCGATTTTTTCACCCCCTGTATCATGAATCGCGATTTCGATTTTTAAAGTGGATACATCAATCTTACATCTTGAAAAATCCCAAAAATGAAAATTTTCCATCCAAAAACCTCGAAGTTATTCTTGTTTCAGCGGAGCTCTATTTTCGATTTTTTTTTCGAATATTCCCGCTCAGAGAGAATTTTCCAACCAAAACTGAAAAATGTTACATCAAAATAACTTGAAATTTTCTAAGGAATCTATTTCTGCAATAAAAAAATGGTGTTCTAATTTGAAAAACGGAAGTTGACGTCATTTCCGGAAAAACCGGAGGTGCTCATGCCTTGAAAATATTTTAGATTTCATCCGCATCGTGAAATACTGAATTTCATGAAAATACGTTCAGTAGTTTCCCGTATAAATATGGGTGAGGTTCCTCGTGAAAGACCCTGTATAGCTTCAATAATATGGCCGCTACCAACTGTCGGAAGTCTCTTTAATATTTCCTTTTGATAATATGCGAGAAAGTATGAGAGGTTTTCAGTTCCATTTATTTTCCAGTAATTTCTGCATATATTATTGTACTTTTCACCTCATAATAACTTATCGAATACAAGATACCTTATCCAGTATCTCAAGCAAAGTTTTACTTCGAATAAATCTCTAGTTAAGCCGGTTAAGGTATATCCGAATAAAAAAATAACCAAAACATGATAACAGCTCCGTGGAGTCCTTTTCACTATAAACTATGTAAGACATTCCCAGCGGCAGTTCAGTGATTTTCAATGCAATCTCAAAACTCCCATAAATTCCACGATAGAAACCTTATCATTTTTCCGATTGCTGCTCAATTTCTATAGCCCTTTTGGTTGCGGCTTCCACAGCATTCATCATGGTACACCTGAGTCCACCTTTCTCTAGAGCGTGAACGCCAGCTATTGTCGTACCCCCAGCCGAACACACCTCATCTTTGAGCTGTGCACTATGTTTGCCAGATTGAAGAACCATTTTTGCAGCTCCTGAAATGAATTTCCTCTACTTGATGCAGTCGAGTTGTTCCCAAGAATTGGCAAACCAGAAAAGTTATAAAATCCGATGTTGAGGATCTAAAGTAACAGTCCCATACTTACCTAACATTGTCTGAGCCGCTAACTTAACAGCGTAATCTCTGGGAACCCCCATTTTCACACCCCCGTCAGCCAAGGCCTCGATTATGTTGTACATATAGGCTGGACCGCTGCCAGAAATAGCAGCCATGGCGTTTATCTGACTTTCCTCTACTTCCAGGCATAAACCCAAGGATTCCAACATGATTTTTATAATGTGTTTGTTACTCGCAAAGCGGTTAGCTGCCAAAAGACAGCATCCTTCCCCTACGCTTGCAGGAGTGTTAGGCATGACTCTAATGCATGGTGTACTTGTTCCGAACCACTTCTCTAATGTCTCGATGGTCGTTGCTGCCAATACTGATATGAATGTTTTTTGTGCAAATTCCATTTTTACATCCTGTGTTTCCCGAAGTTCCGTAGCTACTTTTTCCAGCATGTAAGGTTTCACACAAATGAATATCAGATTGCAAGACCTTACTACATCAATGTTATCTCGCGTCACGTTAACCCCCTTTTCTTTGAAGTAAGTCAAGCGTTCCAAATGGGGCCCAGATACGTAAATCTGATCGGTACTGACTAATTTTTTGTTGATTATACCGTCGATGATAGCCCTCGCCATGTTACCGCCCCCGATAAAACCGACTTTTCCAGTTATTTTGGGAACGTTTTGTCCTTCCATATTGCCTTGTCAATAAGTTTAATCCTAATCGGATGAATTCTTTGCTTGGCTTATTATTGCAAATATTCTAAAATACTTTCTAGTGATACCTCGATTTGAATTTATCGAAAAACATAGAACCATAGATGAGGATATTTGCACAGAACAATCTTACATTTGATTATGCAGAGAGCTTAGCTGTCATAATATAAGCCGTAAAATACTATGTGGCAACGCCGTATTCTCGACGACGTAAGGTGAAATTGGACAAAATTCACTTTTCACTTGACGGAAATTTTCAGAACTTACCAGTTTTAATGAAAGTTTCAGGACCGAGAAGGGAGATATATTCACGTGGTCGTTCAGGAATCGCCTGTGAAAAAAATGACTCATTCATCATCATCCATCGAAATTCTAAGAGGACTGCAATGAAATACCATTCGGTTAATATCTAGAACGGTCACTACTGTAGTTCTAGTCTTAGCAGACTCAACGCTTTTCGCTTTATAATTGATTTCCAAACTCTCGTTTTCATTTTCAATCGATATTCTTTCATCTTCCGCATTTTCAGTTTCATCTTCCGCATTTTCAGTTTCATCTTCCAATTCGACACAGTTCTCGTCGTTACTTTCAGTTTCAGAACCTTCACTGGTACTTTCTCTTTCACTCTCGATACTTTCATCTGATTCTTCCACTTCATCAATCTGAAAAACATGAAAGATCGAAATGAAAGTATCCGAATTTGAAGTTTATTGTCTCACGTCGTCTAAAATACTTTCGTTCGTGTTGTCTAATTGACATATTACGTCCATTTCGTCTTCATCGTCTTGTTCCAAGTAACCTTCATTATCTCCGGCGCCTAATTTCATATCGGCGTCGGAAGAAACGTAAAAATTTTCTGAAATGGGAAATCAAAATTTATCCGTTGGCGCTAACACAGGTCTTTTATCTTACCTGCTTGCATATCTTGATTATCACTGTTGATTTGAAAATAAAAACGTAACAGTTTGAAACTTCGAATTTCAAATGGTGAGACCACAGAACACAAATATAAGACCGATATATATATATATGTTCTGTGCCGATAAGCACTGAGTAACACAGAGAAGAACCAGCAGATCATAGATAGAAAAGAATTGACAGATCATCTTCAATCTGTGGTCGGGACTCCCTGTATTAATCAGTAAAGTGCTTCTTTTCTACATTTTGTACGACGCATTTTCTACACAAACGAGGGCTATATTATTTCGTCACGATGTCTGAATTTTTCGGATTTTGGACCGGAAATGGCTACGAATAAGTGTCAAATTCAATCCTGTCCATCTGGCCGAAAACGGAATCTCTCGAACGGATAAACCTAGATACTTGATTTTTTAACGGGGTGAAGTCAGAACGCAACAAGAGTGAAAACAAATATTATCGAAATGTTTATTTCGCCTTAAATTCAAAATACAAATTGAGTATTAATTGCAAACACTATTAGTGTTTAGTTCCAAGCATATCTGAAAGTGAAAAGAATAACAAAAATACGATGTTGGTTACTTATTTACTTACGATTCTTTCTCGAAAACATTAATATCCCTATTCAGTATTGTACTAGAAACTATCTATTGGCAAAAACATTCTTAAACAAATTAAATAACCTAGCTAGAATTCGGGTAACCCAACAATGTTGATAAAAATTCGTGATTATACAAGAACAGGCAACATAAATAAACAATCTAGAATTTGAGTCCTCATTCTATAAAAACATAATGTGGATACAATTAGATAAAACGGCCACGTTGTACACCAAAAAGTTTGCACCACCTCAATCGGTTTCAAAAATCACCAATTCAAATTTACGTACATAAAAGAATCACATAATAATGAACTAGAAACAACAATTTGTCACTCATTTCCAAATTTTTCTACCGTGGTATTCATTTAAAAATCTGTGTCTGCGCCATAGAAACAAAATATCTTCGTTCTATCTCTATGGTCTGCACCAACTACAACCGCGCAAAACACCATAGATATTCCTTCACAAATTCGGTGCGGGCTTTGATTCCTGAAATTATTGAATACAATGTTATGGTGGAATTCATTGAGGATCAGTATTTCTACGTTTCACTCCAGTGTATAATATTGTGGTTGACGCAGACACAGCAAAGAAACTTTTATTGGTCAAACTTCTCGGCGACATGGTATAAACAAAACAAGACATGTAGCATTCAAAACTCACCTTTAGACGAACATCGAACATAAATTACGTCAATTTATCACAGACTGAAAGTATAGAAAAAACGGGACTGGACAGGACAAGAACACGGAAATGTAGGGAATGATGATGAACGATGCAAAACAACTATTCTTATGTCTAAAGTGAAACATCGCCGTACTGCAAGGACCATTTTTCGTATGCGACTAGACTATGAGGTGAAACACTCTTTCTAATGCGTTTTAACGATTCTAGAAAGTCGTTCACTGTCAGACTTCTTACTGCGTTCGGATCCATCTGCTTTACCTGTTCCGGTTGTAGCTCTGAAAGAGAATATGCGGAAATAAAGTAGGAAACTGTCCCGAAAGATTCCACCGCAACTGTCACCAAGTTAGGTTAGAACCAGAGAAAAATATCAAATTCTGGTGACGCATCGTTGTCAAACGGCGATTCGAAATGAAATTTTAAATTACCTCGTATGGGTCCCAAGGCGGCGTCTTTGGCAAGCGCCGTGAGATCGCTGCCTGAGTATCCCTCGGTCAGGGTGGCCAATCTCTTCAATTCTTGCTGGGTGAAGGAGCAGCCTTGTTTGGCCAGCAATTTTCTCAGCAGCTCCATTCTGGTTTCCGTGTCGGGCAGCGTGACGTAAACTCTCTTCGGGAAACGCCTGAGAGCGGCCTCGTCCAGCTCCTGCGGTCTATTCGTGGCCGCCATCACCAGAACCTGTTAGGAATATGTGATATCTGTGACGCAAATTGAAGTTGGAGCCGCCAATTAATGATGACCTAGTCGTTTTTATGCATGACAATGCGCGGCCACATCGAAAGTAACTTTTAGAGTACAAACCTTTTCGCTCTCCGGGTTAGAGGGTAAACCGTCAAATTCGACTAGAAATTCGGTTTTTAGTCTCCTGCTAGCTTCGTGCTCGTTGTTGGTGCGTTCGGAGAGCAGCGAGTCGACTTCGTCGATGAAGATTATGGAGGGTTGGAGCTCCCTTGCTATTGCGAACAGGGCCCTGACCATCTTTTCCCCGTCCCCCACGTATTTCGACGTCAAACTGGCAGCGCTTATAGAAAAGAATGTCGCCTGAAATTAAACACACAAAAATGCAACAACACGTCAGAACCGGTCCATAACACACTTAAAAACGATCCAATATCAACATCACCTCAGGAAATCAGATTTCTCTTTGTAAGATAACAATTTTCACTGCCAACAAGTTGTAACAAATCTGAATTTCCTACCCTGCAATAAAATAAAATGCACCGTTGCCAGACTCCATGGCTTCCAACTTTGCAACGTCTATTGTCGAAATGTGGAACTACGTTGAATGAACTTATTTGATATCATTTTATAATTCTATGAATGATGAATAGTAGTACGACTTCAAGCAATACTTTGGGCCATTCGCATCTTTATAAATAGGAGATTTTAATCCTATCGAAGATCCACCAAGAAGTAAACTCGTTCTTCTGTGACCATCGAAGAAATACGATTCTGTGGAAGAAAAACTCACCTCAAAAACGACAACGAATAAAAGGGCCCTCTTTTTACTTCACTTTCACTCGGCTGCTGTGTTTTTTCACTTTCATGTTGGTTCACAATAGTGTTCCTTTGAAATGGAGTTCCTCTTCTAGGAATCCGCCATTTTAGTATATTTTAAAGACGCTTCTTTGTTATCTGGTATGTACACGATCTCCATTTAAATAACTGTTTCATTTCACAGGATTTAACCTCATGTAAGCTTGTTCTATCTTATTATTGCATTTCTATTGAAAATTGTGGAACTCTGTTCTGCTACCAACCCATTTGGAATATTCTTATACTGTTCGTAAGGCCTACTGCACATTTAACTATTCACTTGACACTATGGTATAGGCATTTGGAGTTGTTGCTTTTAGGATAATATATTACGTACAATAATCACTGGTTTGGAGGCCTAGGATAAACTGTTTATATCGTCTGTGCCAAGGAAAACATCCCCCACAACAGTGGCTTGAGAATTCCTCTGGGAGTTCTTTAAACGAACGTCCCCAGTAAACCAAGCCTCGTCTTCGGGCCTCGGCGTACCGGATAAGCAAGGAAAGCTTTGAAGGTGCCATCGTTCATCAGTTAACAGGATATATAAAGAGTTTATTGTCACTTCCAAACCAACGCGACTGCTAGGATCTCACACGTAACACTTAGAAGGAAGGATTCTCACACTAGGAACTACAAAGATACTGCTTATGAATTTCATTAAGGTGGGCGTTCAATGTAGTGTTTTTATTTCAAGTTAATTTCGAAAACGGTTTCACTTTGGGAACTGAAATTTTGTGGGTGAACTCAGAAAGGATTAGGGTTCTTGTTGAAATAATTTTGATCGATTTCATTCCGACAGTTAATTTTTTTTCTTTCAAAAATAGAAGAAAATGAGCCAACCCATGCTTCTGTTTTATTTCAACAGAAAGACCCATGAAAATAGTTCAACTTCCGATTAAAAGTGAATCTTTTGATAATTTCGTTCAGAAGATCAACTTGAAATACGGAATTGGCAGAAAATGGCCAAATTCAAATTTTGGCGGGAAAAAATTCCTGCTTTACCCACAAATTCACGTATTTCATAGTTCGGCGATTTTCGGATAGAGAGCGCCATTGTACATTTCATTCATGATTAGAGAGATACTCATAGAACTTATTGTGATAATGAAAGTTCTATGGAGATATTCCTTAAAATGGACGGTGGCGCCTCTATCGGCTGATCTTTCCTACTCTGTTTAAACGCCGACCTTAATAATCAGGTGACACACTCTATATGCCTATAACCTTTGGATAAGTTTGGATTCTGCTTTTTATCACAATTGTGCCAGTAATAACCTTACCGGAGTATAGGAAGCTCCATATTGTACATATCACCAGTGCTTGTCTTATTAATAATTGTTCTATGGTTTGTAAACATATCATCTGTAATGCTAGAAGGTTTTTTGCTTTGAGTTTCAATTGATTCTCGTTCGTTTTGCCTTCATATAGCTATGGTTCTTCGAACTATGGTGCTGGACGATTAAAGGCTCTTGTTCAATCTTTATGTCCCATCTAGTGTATTATTTATCTATTTTACCTCATTATTTCCCATCCTATATTTCACTAATCTGAGTTATTACGAATCTGAATTACTACGACATAACATAGAGTTCTACCAATCTAGACGATCACATCACACCAAAAATATAAGTATAAACCCCCCTTTAACGTAATTCTACCCTCAGCTCTTCAGAGCAGGGTTGCCCCTTTTCTCTCTTTCATAATGTTCCTAGGATTTACAAACTTGGAATGTTACAAAGTTAAAAATTAGAAATAAAACGCCACACAAAGCACTCACTTGACATTCCGTGGCGACTGCCCTGGCCAGCAAAGTCTTTCCGTTCCCAGGAGGTCCGAATAAAAGCAATCCCCTTGCCGGGGTCCTCAGTCCTGTAAACAGCTCTGGACGGATGGAGGGCAGTATCACCATCTCTTGCAACGCTTGCTTGGCAGTGTCCTGGCCCACGATGTCTTCCCACTGCACAGCAGGGCCCCCCTCGACTATCTCGTCCAAGATGCTCTGGGCCAGCTTGGGGTCCACCCCCCTCAATTGGGTGGGAGACTTTCCCCTGGTCGTTGTTTTACTTGTAACGCCTGTGGAGAAAAAAATTCTCAGTATCAATTAGAATATTACTGCCTTTCATTTTGATTCTATTCAGATCAAACTTTCATTAAAGAACGAGCAAAAATGATACCAGGCAATCCAAACAACGTGATTATTCCACCAGTCTTAACCTCAAAACGTTTCTGACAGGTCGCTAGTTATATTAATGTTCTGTGGTTAGCGGTAAATTTGAGAAATTTCATTATTTTGTGCATTTTATGAGTTAAGCAGTGAGTTTTTATGCTTTGCAATATCAGAAAAAATCCTGAAGCAACACTGAAGAAAAATTCAGTCAATCGTATGATTTCAGTATTAGGAGCTCGAAAAGATTGTAAGGGAACTAGAGAGAAAGAATATTTATGAGAGCACTGCAACCTGGAACTTCTTTATCCTTTTATATGATATGAAAAAGTACGTCATCAATATAATATCTATACTACATTCACTTTTATTTAATCACATAGGTCATGGTTTCGTTTTCAGGAGTTGGTGCCCCTGATGAAAAGCACAGAACATATGCTGAAAAGTCAGTGCGCGCACAGAAAATATCGTTAATGACAAAACGACGTTGCCAGTTTCTTTGTTTACATCAAAGTAAAAGTATCAAAGATATTCCACATTTTGTTAGGTTTACAAATTGTTCGCAGATTTTCGGTATTTAATCGATATTTGCAGGAGAGTTTTTCGTCGAATATCCGAGATTAACGTATGTTTATTGTTTTTAGCACCAGATTGGAGCGCGAGGACGATTTTCAAGACCCGGACGAATGTTTATATTTCGAGGCTGAAGGGGTACACGGGAATTTCGTTGAAAAAGCTGTTATTTGGACAGATATCGCAGTAGATGGATCGGATGGAGCCTCGAGAGGTCGATTAGGATGATATTTTTCAGGTTTTCCAAGAAATTTGGCGATATCTGAGCAGATTTGCAAAAGTACCTCACTAATGAGGTGGAACTTAGACCTAATTCTCCTATAAGAAACGCCTTTCAAAGGTCGAGATGGTGAAAAATGTATTCTTTAGATGTTGTTTGAACAAACGCAGCCGAGTTTTATACCCGAACATTGATTTTAAGAAAGTTATCAACAAAATAAAATTGACATTATTCTTGATTCTTGTAATTACCCATCAATTCATCTTATATCTTTGGGTTGATTTTTTTTAATGAATTCTTGATTAGAATCAACAATTGATGTCGTCAAGTCTTGAACTTTCAGTTCAAGAGGATAATTAACATTAAATCTTCACAAGCATGCATATGAAAATTATGTGAAAGCAATGCAATTTTCTTCCATGGCGAAAAATAATATATTTCAACAGTGATCTCTTGTACTTTTCATGCAAATAACTAGAAAAGGAATCCTTTCTATCAATTCATATAAACGTTAATTATTTTCGTCCATCACATCTTTTCCAATTCATTCATTTTCCGAATAAATTCACATTCTGAGAAATACGCTAAGAATGTAGAAAGGGCAACATAGTGTTGACTTGGAACATAAAAATATTCTGAAAAACGTCATAACTTCGATACAGAGTGGAATGTGTCAAATTTCCAAGGCCAAAGTTGTGATTTTATAATTGTGAATGGAGTATACATGAATAGAGCTAAATTCCTATAGTTTGACCACCAGCACTAACCTCAAAACATTTTTGACAAGTCGTTGCACTTAACCTCAAATTTTCTTTAAATATGGCACCCGATATTCACAAAACTTGGTCCTGAAACCTGCCCCCTACCTAATAATAACAATTCTACAGAATCGATGAATTTTCTGTGCCTACCTTGGCTTCCTGAGAATTTTCTTGCCGGAGATCCACTTCCGGGAACAGACAACTGCTTCTTGATCGCTGGGGGCGTCTGCGTTGGTTTATTGAAAGGACGGACTGGTTGTACAGGAGTTGTGCGTGAGCCCATGGACCTTGGCAAAGTCTGGCTCTTGGATAGAGGCGAGTTACCCGGCCTCCTAGTCGCCACAGTTAGTTTCTTACCAGATGCTGTTGAGAGGTAATCGCGATAAAGAATCGATGCTATTTATTTGATCGAGAACAGATACAGAATGATTAAGGATGAATTAAGAATGCCTCACCTTTCTATTGATGAGGAAAATTGAAAATAAATCATTCACAATCACTCAGTATAACAATTTGACATCATTTGTTAAGAAAATAGTGAAGTTGGTGTTGAGAAAAGTGCAAAAAAAAATAAAGAGAAAACTGTATACCTGTTTTTGTCAGACTAGGTTTTAAAGTTGGGATATGGGTGGTGGTGACTAATGATTGATCATTTTCTACACTCAATTGCTGTAATGTACCCATGCTTTCTACAAATGAAAAGATTATGAACTATTTTAATGAATATAGCAAATTTGAAACAATTTTCAATAGTTCAGTCAAATGAAATCCCTTTTCATCACTGAAAAAACAGAATTTCTATTTCTGATCCTAGTATTCAAAATATGTACCAAAAAAATCAACATAGAGAAGTCCAGCAAAGTTTTTTTTTCTGATTGGTGAAAGATCCATTTGACTGTTCTATAAAGCATTTGGAAAAAGATAAAAACAATGAAAGATCCACAACAGTGCTAAAAATCGATAGAGAAACCAATACCATTCATTGGATTTACCTAAAAATTGAAGTCTATCCTTAGCCATTGAGAGATTCGTTTTCATTTTCTCGTGGAGTCTCTGAGCCCTTTCCCAGACTTCCCCACGACCTCCCCAACAATGAACCGCAATCCCCAATTCCAGTTCCGTGATTCCTTTCTTATATAACTCAATGGCAGTTTCTTTTTGACCTTAAATACAACATCAATAGAAATTACCTTTTGAATTTGTCTACAATCTACCTTCATTCTCCTCATCTATTTTGAGCGCTCTGGAGATATACTCAAAAGCCCTTCTATGGTGGTGCTTCTGCTTGGCTAGCAGGGGGTCACCTGGCCCCGGACCAGAATTTTTTTGGATATGAGACATCTGAATTTCTTCAATAACACAACTACTCTCTACCTCTCCATTCTGTAATTTGCGCGGTTTGACTAGATAAGTCGACGAACGACAGTAAAGGAATCTTAATATAACGAAAATTTGGTATAATAGTGCTCTTAAAATACTGAAAAGAAAAATAATGGGAAAAGAAACAATACACAGATTCCTTTTGTGAACAGATGTGTCCCCATACGTCATGTACATGACATCTTTTACGGATTCAGGGTCAAGTTTCCTCGACTTTTTAGGCGATTTCCCACTTTGTGTTTTACGAACCATCAAGGAATTAGATGCGCATTTTTATCTAAATGTAGATAGAGTCCTTTTTATTAATTAGATAATTGAGGAATATGTCAATTTGTTTATTTTGCTATCAATCCATTCATAATCATAAACAAAGCAACTGAACAAATCAATCACAATCATAGATTTAGAACAAGGTTTCTTTTTCAAATTACTATACTCTATGATGAACTTTCAAATTCAAGTCATGCTTCCATTTCAATATTTCATAAAATTTCTAATTTAAAAAAAAATAAGATGAATTGCGTATCTACACCAACAAATTTATAATATATTCAAATAATTCAATATAGTTTGCTATGTAGATTCTCAGTAGATTTTATATGTTCCCTTTTTAGATCAACTGTTCATGACATATGATTATCGATTTAAGTTTTTAAACTACTTCAATTTCAAAATAAAAATACTGTTCGAATGGAAATAAACGTTTCCTGATTTTGTGAATATTATTTCATTAGAATAAGACAAAATGCCTTGCGAAATGATAACACTTCAACTGGGCCAATGCGGCAACCAGATCGGATTCGAATTTTGGAAAAGATTATGTGCAGAACACGCTATAAGTCCAGACGGTATTCTCGGTGAATATTCCACCGAAGGCATAGATAGAAAAGACGTGTTTTTTTACCAAACAGACGACGAACATTATAAACCAAGAGCCGTTCTCGTAGATTTAGAACCAAGGGTGATAAATACGATATTGAATACCCCTTACTCGAAACTGTACAATCACGAGAATATATTTTTGTCTAAGAACGGCGGAGGCGCCGGCAACAATTGGGCAGCCGGGTACGGCCAGGGAGAAAAATTAAACGAAGAAATATTCGATATTATAGATCGAGAAGCTGATGGCAGCGATAGTTTGGAAGGTTTCGTTGTATGTCATTCTATAGCCGGTGGTACTGGTAGTGGACTAGGTTCCAACATTCTCGAAAAACTATCCGATAGATTCCCTAAAAAGTTGGTCCAAACTTACAGTGTATTCCCCAATCTCGATGAAATAAGTGATGTAGTGGTCCAGCCATACAATTCTCTGCTTACCTTGAGACGCTTAACCGAATCTGCAGATTCTGTGGTAGTTTTAGATAACACTGCTCTTAACAGAATAGCTACCGAAAGATTGTGCATACAGAACCCTTCTTTCGCCCAAATTAACAGTTTGGTGAGCACGATAATGACAGTTAGTACAGCAACTTTGAGATACCCATCGTACATGAACAACGATTTGATGGGTATTTTGGCACCTTTGATTCCTACACCAAGACTGCATTTCCTCATGACTGGCTTCACGCCGTTGACTTCAGATCAGGATGAGAGAAGTGTGGGAAAAACGACTGTTTTAGACGTAATGAAGAGGCTACTCCAGCCTAAAAACATGATGGTGTCGACTAATGCTGATAAGAACGCACAGCATTGTTACATTTCCATTCTTAATATAATTCAAGGGGAAGTTGATCCAACGCAAGTGCACAAGTCGATACAGAGGATCAGAGAAAGGAAACTGGCTCCGTTCATCCCATGGGGACCGGCCAGCGTAAATGTAGCAATCTCCAAGAAATCCCCATATGTCAAGACACCTTATAAGGTATCTGGATTGATGTTAGCGAATCACACGAGTATCAGTTTGTTGTTCAATAGGGTGTTGGGGCAGTACCATAAGTTGAGGAAACGAGAAGCTTTCTTGGATCAGTTCAAAAAGGAAGAAATGTTCCAGGATAATTTGAACGAGTTGGACGAGAGTGAGGAGGTTATCCAAGATCTCTGTTCCGAATATCTTGCCGCTACAAAAGAAGATTACGTTACTTCACGAATGTGAGAAAAGTCTCTCGTTCTTGTTATATGATTCTACAGATGATGATTTGTGATCTTATACTATCACAAAAGATATTGAATCTCAGCTTATTTGAGAACTGGATTGAAAACATACGTCGAATTTAATTTATTGCCATGTTGCTATTGTTTTAATAATAGCAAAGTTAAAGATGATAATTAAGGATAAAAGTATTTTTCTACTTGTTACGTGCCATAGAATTGGTTTTTTCTAATAAATATGTTGAAATTATATTGTTTTATTATCATGAATCCGCATATTGAAACTTATACATGCTGTCCGGTGGGTTCAACTCTTTGTGAAATTTTTCAAATCGACATCTTTTGATTGTAAACCATTCAATGAGAATCACTGCCTGGAAGCAACTTATAAACATATCGATGCTCACATAGATCTATAGAAAACCTGGTGTTGGCACTGAATAGATTTATATAGTTGAAGACTTTCTTGTCGATAGAAAATCTGAGTATGTGTCCTGCTTCTCATTTCTCTCGAAAGGGGTCGCGCTATTCTTTCATAACCACAATCTTATATGACATTCGAAATGAATACATCTGAGACCATAGAAAGTTTTTGACATGTAATTCCAAAAGACAACTGTCATTTCTCTGTCAAATATTGCGGATCATTTCGGAACTAGACCAAATACTACAACCAAGAGTGTCCTTGTCACAGAGAACACATTAGTTGGACGGATGTCATCCTCGATGACGGCTGTCAATGTCAACGATACCCAGATCATTGACACGTCATATTTCCGGACGACACTGGACCAGTGCCCTGGCACTCGATCTTTCCTCTTTCCAAGGCTGATGTCCTCGGATATAAAAAGAGATGGGTAATCTGGAGGCTCTGACTAAACAGAGACGGATATAGTTTGCCCACCAAAGTTGGTGGGCATCAGTGTTGCCGTTACAACAGGATTATCGTTAAATTTGCCGAATTGTTTTCTACTAGTTGACGGTATAATTTTTTTCATTATGAAAGCCGTAACGGACGGCGAGCGATAATATAATATATATTATAGCTTTGCATTGACATATGTCATTTTATTATGGCAAAATATCTATTATTATTACTAACTCTTAAGATTTTTTTAAATAAATGTTCAAATTGAAAATTTATGTTTGTATCTATGTTTCTTTCATCCAATTTTCATAATACTTAAAGGAGTGTTACATTTGGGATATAGAAGCTGCATGGGGATTGCAGTTTGCTCTCCTCAAGGCGTCAATCCATTTTGTTCTCAACATATTTCACCATTTGGAAAACTGCGATCACATTTTTTTATACATAAAAATGTAGAATATAAATCGATTTAATATACCTATTGAATTCAAACAGAAAATACTTACCGATGGAATTTGATATTCGCTCCTTTTGTAGCTCTACTCTTGCAGTCCTTGGCTACGCAAGTGTTAACCATGCTGAAAATTATTAATTATATGCAAAGAAAAAGGTTGAATAAAAAATGTTAAAAGATCCTGGAAGGAGAAAATATATAGATTAATAGTGCGTCAACTGAAAAAAAAAAAATAAGTATTATAAAATAATATCCTTAGCTCTCAAAAGAACTTGTTATATATTCTGCTATTAGCTCCAGCCAAAGCACAGCAATATCAATTGGAAAATAGTATAATGTATAATCCTCTTGAAGAAAGTTGTGTCGTCTCAGAACTCTGAATATGGAATATATCACGGATATATTCAGAAAATAACCCGTCTCGGAAAGTTGGGTTCGATTCATCAGAAAAAGCGGCAACATGGTTAACAAGGATGACGATACCAGCAGTCCATCTCTTGTTATATGCGAGGACATAGCCGTTTTCCGAAGGGCTTGTCCATTTAGTTTATAAGTCTTTGCACTGGACTAAGATTTCAACACCACGGTCTCCCAAAGATACCGTTATGAGGGTGAAATGAAGGAAGTTCTGTAGTCTGTGGATAAGTGAAGATGCGCAGGAGTGCAAACACAATAGAAAGTGGGGTTAAGGGAAACGTTTAAAAGGGCTTGCTTTTAAAAACTGTGCCTCTTTTGATTTTTGGTGTGCCGAAGATATTCTACATTGATTCCCACGATAATAACGATACATTTTAGTTCGACTAACTAAAATATCCTGTAGGTAAGCCATCTTGAAATTCTGTATGCTTGTACTTGTTAACTGTATGTTTCTTCCCCTGATATAACTAGCGTACCATTCCAGATAACAGTTTAAACAATTATTTACACACCATTGCCATTTCTAAGTAATACATTTGTTTTCAGCATATCGCCATCATTCTAAAATACCTATTCTTTTCTTCTTGCTTTTTAAATTCGACTGCGCCCCTTTTCACTGCTGGATTCCATCCGTTTCACTTTCTTTTGGGTGCACAATAGTGTTCCTTTGAAATGGAGTTCCTCTTCTAGGAATCCACCATTTTAGTATATTTTAAAGACGCTTCTTTGTTATCTGGTATGTACACGATCTCCATTTAAATAACTGTTTCATTTCACAGGATTTAACCTCATGTAAGCTTGTTCTATTTTATTATTGCATTTCTATTGAATATTGTGGAACTCTGCTCTGCTACCAACCCATTTGGAATATTCTTATACTGTTCGTAAGGCCTACTGCACATTTAACTATTCACTCGACATTATGGTTTAGGCATTTGGAGTTGTTGCTTTCAGGATAATATTTTACGTACAAATATCACTGGTTTGGAGGCCTAGGGTAAACTGTTTATATCGCTTGTGCTAAGGAAAATATCTCCCACAACAGTGGCCAGTGAAAATTCCTCTGGGTGTTCTTTAAACGAACGTCCCAGTGAACCAAGCCTCGCCTTCGGGCCCTTGGCGTACCCGATAAGCAAGGAAAGCTTTGAAGGTGCCATCGTTCATCAGTTAACAGGAAATATAAAGAGTCTATCGTCACCTCCAAACCAACGCGACTGCTATGATCTCACACATAACACTTAAAAGGAAGGATTCTCACACTAGGAACTACAAGGATACTGTTTATAAATTGCGTTAATAATCAGGTGACACACTCTATATGCCTATAACCTTTGGATAACTTTGGATGTATTGGATTCTGCTTTTTATCACAATTGTGCCAGTAATAACCTTACCGGAATATAGGAAGCCCCATATTGTACATATCACCAGTGCTCGTCTTATTAATAATTGTTCTATGGTTTGTAAACATATCATCTGTAATGCTAGAAGGTTTTTGCTTTGAGTTTCAATTGATTCTCGTTCGTTTTTCCTTCATATCGCTATAGTTCCTCGAACTATGGTGCTGGACGATTAAAGGCTCTTGTTCCATCTTTATGTCCAACCTTGTGTATTATTTATCTATTTTACCTCATTATTTCCCATCCTATATTGCACTAATCTGAGTTATTACGAATCTGAATTACTACGACATAACATAGAGTTCTACCAATCTAGACGATCACATCATAAGCCAAAAAAATATAAGTATAAAACCCCCTTTAACGTAATTCTACCTTTAGCCAGCTCACCAGAGCAGGGTAGGGTTTGCCTTTTTCTCATTTCAAATAATATTTCCTAGGATTTACAAACTTGGAATGTTACAGTGCTCTCAATCTAAAAGTGCAATAAGACCCCCTGAAAGTTTAAAGACCTTCATAAAGTTCACACCAACAATAAAGACTTCATTCATCATCCTTCGAGAAGTGATACATATTTCTTTCGACGGTGAGTGCATACAAAGTATGGCTCCCACCACGTGTTATATCCTCATAGTGCTCTTATATCGTATAAAAAGGAGAAATTTTATAATAAGATTTTTTATAAGTTGTCGTCTAATTATTGTATTATTTTTTCAGCTGACCTGATGATGGCCTAGGCCGAAATCGATTGTCATAGAATATAAGTACTGAAGCAAAGTGTGTTTTACTGAATTCTTGATTTTATTTAAGAATAAAATAGTCTTTGAAAATACTATACAATGGATTCGAAAAAAATGAATGCATACAACCAACAGAAAAAAGTAGATAAATCTGAGCTGTTGAAAGAAAATGATCCTGTTTTGAAAGTGGTATTGCAAGGGCATCGAAAACCAATTACTGATATCAGCTTTAACCCCGACTGTGTTTCAAATCAATTTGCTAGTGGAAGTGAAGATGGTACAATGATGATATGGGATTCGGCTGATAATTCACGTAGTTATAACTATATTGGACATTCTAATGCAGTTACTGGAGTGGAATACTCATTGGATAAAAGAATTCTAGCCTCTTGTTCACTTGACCATACTGTAAGATTTTGGGCACCCAGAGTAAATGGTGATTGTTCAGAATTCAAAGCACATTCGCCGATCCAATGTTTGAATTTCTCAGAGGATTGCACTAAACTCATAACTGGTGCTAGAGATAAAGCTATCAAAATGTGGGATGTAGCAAGTAAACATTTTATATATTCATTCTTGGGTCATAATCATTGGGTAAGGTCTGCTAAATTCTTTCCCAATGGGAAAATTATTGCCTCAGGAGCAGACGACAGAACATTAAAATTATGGGATGTTCTATCAGGAAAGTGCATTCGTAGTTTTGTTAGTCAAGATGGTAATCCAGTGCATGTAGCTCCTTATCCTAACAATAATTCTGTAGCCGTGGCAATGAGTTCTGGGGCTGTCAGAATTTATGAATTGAGAACAGGAAAATTGCAACAACATTATGTGTTACACACAGATACCACCTGTATATCTTGGCACCCTCTTGATAATTATCTTTTAACTTGTGGCAAAGATGGAAAAGTAAGAATAATCGATGTAGTAGAAGGAAGGCCTATTTACACTCTTGGAGGACATGATGGCGAAGTAACTTGTGCCAAATTTAGTGCAGATGGAGAATTCTTTGCCACAGGTGGAGCTGATAACTTAGTTATGGTTTGGAAAACAAATTTTATTCCGAGTTGAAGATAATTTATTTTTAAATTTTATTTTACTTATTTGTTGGCACAATCATCAATAAGAAAAAGTATTATAGGTGCATATGAAATATTCAGGGGATTGATAAGGAAGCTCTTTTAGATATATGAAAATTTTATATAATACACGAAGAGAATATCGTCCTGAGACCATCATAATAACGAAGAAATTGGACTAGCAGAGATCTGTCATTATCCTGTTGTGGTGGTTCCACCATTGGTGTACTTTGGAAATTAGATCTCTGCTAGTCCAATTTCTTCATTTTATATAATTATGGCAGTGTCTGTTAACTAAGATTGATACTCAAAATTCGTATTGAATACTAGGAGAGTTTTCATAAAGTGTACAGTTTTTATTTAGAGGGATATTTATTCAAAAAATGATTATGTGTTTATCCTGTTTTACAAGAAGGGAATACACCATAGTAATTAATTAATTGTTTAAATGATCTCTCCTTATTAGCCCCAGAATATTACAATATTATTTTTCATGTTTACTGCATATGGAAATTGTAACAGTATTTATTTTATTGAGTTGGATGGATTGCTTTCATATTTGATGCAATTTCATGAATTTTTATATTAGTGATGATTTAACTTGTAATTTTTTCTACTTTCGTGATTAAATGTTCTTTTATTTGTTGAACTGTGTTTTAAGTTGATTATATTATAAGTATCTTCATTCAAAGTAGACCTTCCAGTTGTGTGACTATTTCTTCACATTACACTTATTACACCATGAAATTTTTTAACACTCTTTAATTCTGGGTGAAAAGCAGTTGGGTGCTTCAATTATATTTGGTTTCAAATGAAAATCATTTCTATTAGAATTAAATTACTGATTTTAAGTCAGAACCTTTTGAGCGCTCGTTCATACATATTTTATGTCGATCCATCTGGTAGGAAGATTCGCATTCAAAAATCCAAGTAATCAAACAGAAAAACAGCAGCTTTCAAAGAAGTTGTCCATGATCTCGTATAATATATGATATAGAAGTATGCATTGTGAATTTTTTTTATTCGTTGGCATATTATATGATCAAGTGACCTAGGGTGATTTTCGCACGTATAGCTTGAATATGTCACTCTTCGACGAAATGTAAAATTTCATCTCGATCAAATCTGTAGTTGTGAAATTATCAGGAAAACAAAATTTGGTAAGGCTATATTAACGAAACCTGTGGACAAATTTTGCCCGTAGGACAAGCCCATATTATTGCAATCGAATTCCTACAATGAAGAAAATTCAATTTTTGAAATTAAGCGTTTAAGGAAATGCTAAGATGATAATTTCCTGTTAGAATAATTTTTTTATCAGCTTTTGGAGTCTTACAAGTATAATATACTAGTAACTAGAGAGTAATACACGCAAAACAATCGAAGTTCTATACTCTCAATGGCGACTAACCAACCAGAGTCTTTTCCGTTTTGAATATTCCATTCATCCATTGAAGAACTGTTCATTGCTTTGATTCACAGAAATTGTGCAACAGAATGACATGTATAATAGGTAAGATGACTAGAACACGGCCTTCTAAAGACAAAGTCTTTAGATGGCCGTGACTAGAATAATGGTGTAGGCACTGATTAGATTTTGTTTCGACCAAATTGAGAATATTAGCAATGTTTCGTTCTTTCCACTTCAGGTGGCGCTATTCAGAAATTATGACTGATTTTTATCAGTTATTTCAAATATTTGAATTTATTCTTCCCGTCTTATTGGCCATTTCATCTATAATTAATTTTTCATACCTCCCTCTATTTGCCTTGACCAGAGCAAGAAGTTCCGCCTTCAAAAGATCATTTTCGACGGAAATATTTTTACTGAGCAACCAATTTTTGACATCTTCCTTGCGGGTTGAAGACGGAATCGATTCCATTTTTCTCGAATGATAACTGGCGTTGTCCATTACGATGACAGCGTTATGATCCAGAGTTGGCAAAATTGTTGAGAACCACTTTTCGAACGATTCCCCGTTCATTTCCTGATGGTAATCTCCGGATTTTTTCGATTCGAAAAACCATAGGCCGTTCTCTACAAATCCGTCTTCTCCCCCTATATGACATATAATCAGTCCTTTTCCTTTTCCACTTGGGTTTTTGAGACCAGTTGACAGACCTTCTCGAAAAGCCTGTCTGTTGGACCCAATCGATTCATCGACCCATATTGAATTTTTTGTACATCCCGCATTTATCCATGTCTCGTCAAGGTAATAAATTTTTCGGCCTTGCTCTCTAAATTCTCGAATTTTCTTCAAATAATTTCTCCTCCAAACAACTATTTCGTCTCTATCAATCAATAAACTATTACGACCACGTTTTTTGAATTTGAATTTCATTTTTTTCAATAATTTATAAAATGTTGTTTTTTTAAAATTCGGCAGGCTGTCATCGTTATTAACAACTTCCAAAACCTTCGAAATTGTAGGAATTTCATCAAGAAAAAAAACCGTGAACTATTCTCCTAATTAAGTTCATGTCGAAATCGTCTATTGAATCGATGCTTTTTAGCGACTGGGATTTCTGCTTAGGTGGAATCAATAGATGATTTCGTTTATATTATTTTTCAGAAATCTCGTCGGAAACCGACAAAGGGTTAAGTACAATTCAAACAAATATTTATAACCGGGACAAATTGAGGTACCTACTTCAGATATATCAGGTTATAACCGTTGCGAATTTTAGAGGACCTAATTACAAGGGTTACAAGGGTGTAACTGAGTGTAACAAAGAAATCCAAAACATTCACTTGTATTCAAATTTCATAACTCTCCTGTACCTACTATCGACATTCCGTTCTAAGCTTTAAGTACGATCCTGGCAGTCTTTTGGGGGCGTGACAAGAATTGTAGAGAAGATCCTTTGACCAATAAGCTGTTAGTATGCGCAAAACAAACCGATTTGGTTTGTTTGTTTACATTCTCTTATATTTGAACAGACTATAGACCAAATACTACAATCAAGAGTGTCCTTGGGAAACCCCCTCCGCTTTTACTTTAAAATCTCATACTTACGGAAATTCCAGTTGGGTTGTTCAATATGGGCCACCCTGTATGAAAAGAAATGGATATGGTTGAATCATAAAACTGATACCAAGTTGTAGGTAATAATATATTTCCAATGATATATGTATATTTTCGAAAAATTAAGAAAGCAAAGCTGTACATTTGAAAAAATACTGTTTGAAAACACAATATTTTCAGAATATTATCTGTATTTTCAATATATACATCAACTTTCATCAATATCCTAGGCTATAATTTAAAAATCATCTATTTATATTGATTATCGGATTTCATATGGAGAACAAAAGATAATATAGAAATATTTCATACTGGTGTAAACAATAATATAAACAAAATGGCGATTGTTTCTCTTGTTCAAGAATCAATGGGACAATCAAAGATAGTGGAAATTTCGAAATGGGTCCATGGAGCTTTGGATCAGAATATTTTTCTCCATCTTTGCTGTTGGCAGCTTTCACTTATACTGATTTTCACATCTCATGGAACTAGTTTTCATTGGTTGAAATAATAAAAAATCGAATGATATAATCAAAGAGTGTTTCTAGTCTTTGGTAAAACGCTCCCATACATTTTCAGTCTGAACATTTCACACCGTTAATTCGTAATAAATATTAAAAGCGTGAAAACTTTGTCTCAGTTTTTAGCTCGAAATATTTCAGCCATTTTTTTTTTAACATTCATATATTTTATTGAACAGCCAGCTACATATCAAATAACATTCGCAATGAAAAAAATTAAAATGTAAAAACTGATCAAGTATGAAAAAGTTTGAATCTAGATATATGTAATGAGCATTTCAGAAGAATTAATCTAAAGAACTAAATGTGAACCTTGTTTATGTGGGCCACCCTGTGATCCTATAGTTACTCTATTTTGTGATTCTTTGCACTGTTCTATGTTCAAATATGATAAACAATGGAGTTCGGGATTCCCAGGTGATTCCGCACCAGGATGTGTGGATTAACTTAATTCTCCGGAGTCCCAGAATTACCTATCGATTTTTTAGAATACCCAGGTAAAGTCTACTAATTTCACCAACAAATTCCTTACCCGAATTCAGGTATAGAGGCTCTGTAATTAATTATCTTATGGATAAATGAGGTGTTTTCTGTTTTCGATTATTATTATTGTTTGATGGTTTCAATCTGTTTTAATCTTCGTTATCATTTTAAAAAACTGTCGATTCATCATCTAAATTTTTGTGCTGATAATATTAAACCATACAGAGTGCTTCAAGTAACTATTCTCTTTATGAAGAAGACAGGATTTTGTAAGAACAATAACATTTCGTGGAGAACTATCCATTATATCCTTCTTTGAGTACATTCGGTGTTATTTATACAAAATTTTTGCTTTTTCTGTGGGATATGTTACTTACCTCACTTGAAGCACCCTGTATCACTGCTGCTGCAAATGCATATAGTCAAATACTGAATTCTAGTGGCGCTATTGCATGAAATCTCCAACTTACAACCAACATATCCAAAATATCTACATCGGCAAATCATAACCAATACTTATAAAAAGCTACAAACTACACTTAATCTTATTCGGTTTTTGATTCGCTAGTTTTACAAAAAACATCACTAAATTTCATTAAAGGCCACTGACTAAAAACTATAAGAACTAACAGTTTATAAATACTTTTATGCTGAAGATTTTCAGGTCAAGTCCGTTCGATATTCTGTGAGGTTTAAGTATCCCCCACTCTCACAACTGACTTACATGGAGAGATATGGAAATACAGGGTGGAAACCACTTATGAAATCAAATAATTTCTGTTTAAATCCTGCAGACAAGTTCCTGTATCGAATTATGAAGATTAAACCAACACGACAACAGTAAAATTCACATTCAGATTCTGTATAGGTCGATGGACAGCTCTTGTAAAGCATTCCAGATTCTCAAGACGAAATTTCTCAACTACAAACCTTTTGGAGCCCTTTTTTGAAAAATGCAAGTGACCGGCAGTAAATATTCATTTCACAAGTGGCTTCCACACCGTCTTATTGTAGTAACAGAATTGGACGGAAAATTCAGAAAATAGAAGTTATGAGACCTTTTCAGTGTTCGAGGTTCACCTTGCTCTCCATGTATATTCTTCGAATGCATGTCAGGATTGAAAAAATTGGCAAATCAAAACTTTCAATATGAAATTTGGCCAACGAAATTCTTTCCATTCGATAGATTGTAAGATATTTCTGATATTCAAAGGAATATTAAAGAACCTTAGTTTCTCGGTAACATCAGTTGGGGAATTTTCACTTTCTTCGCGTCAACCAAAAGGAAGAAATAAAAAACAGAATTTCCATCAGACTCAGTGTATATTGACTAAATCGAAATCAACTTAAATATGTGTATTTAGCATAATACAGTAACAGATATCTCCAGAATCCTAAAATAAATGTCTCTCCTCTATTTCATTACAAAATGTTCGAAATTTGGCGAAATCAATCTGAAAGAATGGAAAAAGCTCCTTTCGCAGGTGGCACTTGGAATTTGCTAATCTAAAAATCGATTCATACATTTTTACACTTAATCTAGTCATAAAATAAACTAGTTTTATTTTTTTATC
This sequence comes from Adalia decempunctata, assembly GCA_951802165.1. Taxonomy (NCBI): domain Eukaryota; kingdom Metazoa; phylum Arthropoda; class Insecta; order Coleoptera; family Coccinellidae; genus Adalia; species Adalia decempunctata. The sequence goes on from OX637705.1 coordinate 3,029,473, forward strand.
ACAAATTCATCTAATAATCTATCGAATGGTGTAAATTTCACAATTTTAATTTGAAAGAGTACAGGGTCGACATATTTCTATGGTCTCGAACAAGTGGTACTTTCAAGAGTCAAATGAATCGGCAAGCGTGAAAGAATTTTGTAATATATTTTCTACACCGCCCTCAAAAAAAAACATTACGGCTCACTGGAAACAATAGAAAGATGCTTCACCCTGTACAATGTCAAAATGCGTCTAGATTTCAATTCCTGTTTGAAATAAGACGACGGTATGAAGAGAACCCAGCCCAACCACAAAATTCAACAACAATGAAAGGAAAAACCAAGAAGGCGTAATATAAATATATATGTATATGTTCAACATTGGCACCAAGCTCTCGTCGATCGTTTTTTTTTTTGTAGTAGCGAGTGCCGTTTTTCCTTCGGTATCACCTAAAACAACCAATCGTAAAAAACATCGGCGACTAGCACTTGTTGACGTCTGGCGGCGTTGTCAGATACTCGTCGGCTCTTTTGTGGTCGTTGAGAGCCTTTACCGTTGTTTGGTCTACTGGTAGTTCCGATTTGCGACGCACTAGCGGTCTCGTCAGGTTACGTCCGCCTTTCTTCACCTACATCCAAACGGGCCAAATTAATTCAACAGTACAATTCGAAAATGGTTAAAATTGCAGTTAATAGACACCAAAGTGACTTTATTTAGTCGTAGACCAAATACAGGGCGAGTCCTTGACTGTAGATTCCTTTAATTTGACCCTTTTTTCATGTGCTCGCCATTTTTAAAAATTCGGCTTCTTTTGAAAGAGACAATTTCAGAAGATAAACATAAACTGAAGTAACGAGCATTTCAACCTTATAGTGAAAAGGGGTTACAGTCCACTGCGATCTTAAGGTCTATTGTAATGACAGTTAATTTGAACTACCGTAGATCTATTCTACGGCTACGACAGAGTCAGCTCTGGCTGTGGCCATGTTGTTAGAGTAAACATAAAAAAAAGGTCTTGATGTCGATTTGAATTAAAAATTACTCTAGATAAATTGATGGGAAACATTTACGTGTAAGATATCTTTGGTTATCGAGAGAAATTTAAATAAATTATCCATTATACACTAAGCAGGAAAATCGAAGAAGAGATGTTGTATCGGATGAAATAAAGTTTTTTAATTGCAGACATAAGCAAACGTATTATTGTTACGTAATATCATATTTTCAAGGTTTCTGCTTTGTATCTGAGTAAAAAAATTAACGCACATTATGGAAATCTCAAATTTATTCTACAACTGAAGGTGTTCTCAATGATAATTATTTTTATCGGAATTATGCATGCATATGTTATCCACTTTCAACGTTTTTCTTCAATCCAGATGTTTTCTCCCAGCAGGAATAAAAAAAGATGATATTATCAGATTTTGAATGTATTGGCTCCATTCTAAAATCAGTTGTTCTCGATCAATTCTACTGATCAATAGTTTTTCTTTCGTTTGATTTTCTACACTCGATCGCTATGCAACGCGAAACACGCAATTTGACCCAAGAGGAATGTGCCCAAGTGGTAGTTTTGCGAGAAGAAGGGTGGACATACACAAGAATTGCAGAAAGGTTTGGAGTTTCCCATACAAGTGTGTCCAGAATGTTGCAGCGAATCAGGGAGGCAGGTATGAATGTCCGAAAACCAGGACAGGGTAGACCACGGGTAACAACTGCCATTCAAGAACGTTACTTGAGAGTTTCTTCGTTGAGACAACGGTTTGCCACCGCTCGCCTCCTTCAAAATCAGCTTGAGCAAACTCATGAGGTGCAAATTAGCAATCAGACAATAAGAAATCGCCTCAGAGAATATGATTTAAGGCCTCGTGTCGCGGCAAGAGACCCAGCTCTTACCCCAGCCCATCGAAGGGCGCGTTTGGATTTTGCGAGAGAGCATATCAATTGGGAAGAGGCCGATTGGGAAAGAGTTCTCTTCACAGATGTGTCTAGATTCTGCCTCTACCATTGTGATCGACGTTTCCTTGTATACAGACGTCCACATGAAAGATATGCTCAGTGCAATTTCCTGAATACTACTGGTTTCGGGGGAGGATAGATTATGGTATGGGGTGGAATATCTTTGACTGCTCGCACAGACCTAGTGGTCGTTGATAATGAAGCTATGAATGCTGATAAGTATATAAGGAACATTCTTGAAGAGCATGTAGTGCCATTTGCCTCATACATTAGTGAAAATTTCATTTTTATGGACGATAATGCCAGACTTCATCGTGCGCGCATCGTTCAGGAGTACCTTGAAAAGGTAGAAGTCTCTCGAATGGAATGGCCAGCAAGAAGTCCAGCCAGATCTCAATCCGATTGAGCAGGTTTGGGACAACCTCAATAGAAGGCTGAGAAGTTCAGAAAATCATCCAGCTACTCTTAATGACTTAGGAATCCAACTCGGAGAAATCTGGGAAGGATTAGATCAGAACATTTTAAGATCACCCATTTTGAGTATGAACCGTCGTTGCGAGCAGCATTTCAGTATTTTGAAAATTATTCATTTCTCTTCTTTCACATAAGATTCGGTGAAATCCTGAAATTTTCTTCCATTTAATGTGTCTTGTTTCGTTCAAAACCTTTCCGAGAAAACATAAAAAATAAGTTAAAAAGTCAATGTAGAGTTAACTTTCATTAAAATTGAGGTTTTCAGAATGTGCGTTAATTTTTTTGCACAGTGTAATTTGAATCGATTTCATTTCGAAAGTTCATTTTTTCCTTTCAAAATTAGAAGAAAATGAGCCAACACATGCTTCTGTTTTATTTCAAACGAAAGACCGATGAAAATAGTCCAACTTCCGATTAAAAATTAATCTACAGATAATTTCGTTCAGGATATCAACTTGAAATACGGAATTGGCACAGAATGGCCAAATTCAAATGTATGGCGGGAGAAAGTTCCTGCTTTACCCACATATTCACTAATTTCATAGTTCAGCGATTTTAGGATAGAGCGCCATTGTACATTTCATTCATAATTAGAGTGATATTTATAGAACTTATAGTATTAATGTAAGTTGTATGGAGGTATTCCATAAAATGCACGGTGGCGCCTCTATCGGATTAGTTTTCCTACTCGTCTTGATCGACGACCTCAAGCCCGAAATATAAGACAAAGACACAAGTTTTATGACATAATACAATGTGTCAGAGTGAGATAGAACGAAAAGGACATGTCTAATATATCTCTGCACGAATAATAAACACAGATGACAGATGAGTCGTTTATAGATGTTCCGTTATCGCCGTGGAACATAAAAATGTGAAATAATATGACAGGCAGTGGTTTTACGATGTTTCGTCATAGAGTTTAATACCTGTCAAACTTTTCTCTTTTTCTTCTCTACCATTGGCTTCTTCTACTGTTAAAAGCGAGTCTAAAAGGTAGATCTACGGGCTCTACTAGTAGATCAAAATAAAATTTGTTCAAAATCTCTTACCAATGAAAATTTTGAAATTACACGCGCTGAGAATATTCCGAAATCGAGTCGAATGAGCCCGCCTAATCTGGCATCCACGCAGTCGACGCCTCCTAGAACTTATTATCACAAAAACATAGATCGCGTATCACTCACATCTATAGCTTCCTGTTCCATATTCTCCAGATGCACCTCGTCGTCTTGATCCGGACTAGTTATCACATTGTTGATGTTCAGGTTCTCGAGCTCGTTCCTCAGCTGGTCGTATTCCGGTCGCGAAGCGGCCAGGTTCTCCACGCGTCCCCACAGTTCCTGCCTCTGATGTTGCCTCTCTCGTTCCCTGACAGAAAACAAAGAGATCCGTCCGTCAGTTACGGAATCTAACCTAAAAGGACCCCGCACTTTTAGTAGGTAAAGTGGCGACCGGTCAAATTTTCTGAAAATTTAGTATGTTGTTGTACCCGACTCATTGACCAAAAGTGTCAATGGGCCCAACCCAATCCTATGGCTAGTTTTCTAAATACGGGGTGTTAAAGTTGAAAATTGCCCAGATTTTCGGATTTATTTGCTAATTATTAAGAGTTAGATTGGATTTCTGTTGCATACACACGTTTACTACATGTTCTAGTATGAAATTAGAGGATACGTATGATTAAAAATATTTATATTTACCGGGTGATTCACGAATATATGACGGTAGTTTTTTCCCAAAATTCACTTTTTCTACTGTGACGTCAGGAGGGTATATTTTTGAAATGATCTTTCCGATTTAGTATTGTGACGACAAAATATTGCACAGTGCATATTTTTTATACAGGGTGTTTCACAGAGAGAACCACTAGACATAATCATATTTTTTTAGGATTAATTCGAAATCCTGTATTTTTGAATTGATTTTTGGGAAAAGTGATACCACAAACATATGTGTGTCTCTAATCTCCAAAATATTCAGGGTGGTTTATTCATAGAAAGGTATTCAATTTTGGGAAAAGTACAAAAAACATGAACACCCTGTATTCGAAAATTTCCTCGGTCAAATGCAACTATTTTATCACTTTATATTGATTCCCACAACATCTCCCGAGGTATGAATTTTAAATCCGATACTATGACCAGTTTTCGAGATACGGGGCGTAAAAGCGGAGAACAACTTATTTCACCATTTTTTTTTTTAATTGAAAAGCCGAATTTATTTTATGTTGCGCCCATCAGTTCAGTATGAGAGCAGATCAGATGCACATGGAGAGGTTCAGCTAAAATATTTACTGTTACAGGGTGATTCATGAATAAATCACAATAGCTTTTGCAAACACTCGATAATTCTAAAGTTTCGTCACAGCGAAATTATTTCCTTGAAGTAAATACCTATAGTCGTTCACAATTTTCAGTCTGAAATACTTCACTTGATGTAATGTTAGACAGTTATTCAAAATTCACCAGAAAAGTTCTCCTTTCAATTATTTCAAAGCATATTATTTATGACTCTCCCTGTATGAAAAGTACCTAATTATTATGAAGTATTTCAGACTGAAAATTGTGAACGAGGAGGTATTAACTTCATGGAATAATTTCTCTGTGATGAAACGGTAGAATTATCAAGTGTTTGCAAAAGCTATTGTGATTTATTCGTGGATCACCCTGTAACAGTAAATATTTTAGCTGAACCTTTCCTTGTGCATCTGATCTGTACTCATACTGAACTCATGGGCGCAACATAAAATCAATCCGGCTTTTCAATTTGAAAAAAAAAATGATGAAATAAGTTATTCTCCGCTTTTACGCCCTGTATCTCGAAAACTGGTCATAGTATCGGATTTAAAATTCATACCTCGGGAGATGTTGTGGAAATCAATATATAGTGATAAAATAGTTGCATTTGACCGAGGAAATTTTCGAATACAGGGTGTTCATGTTTTTTGTACTTTTCCCAAAATTGAATACCTTCCTATGAATAAACCACCCTGAATATTTTGGAGATTAGAGACACACATATGTTTGTGGTATTACTTTTCTCAAAAATCAATTCAAAAATACAGGATTTCGAATTAATCCTAAAAAATATGATTATGTCCAGTGGTTCTTTCTGTGAAACACCCTGTATAAAAAATATGCACTGTGCAATATTTTGTCGTCACAATACTAAATCGGAAAGATCATTTCAAAAATATGCCCTCCTGACGTCACAGTAGAAAAAGTGAATTTTGGGAAAAAACTACCGTCATATATTCGTGAATCACCCGGTAAATATAAATATTTTTAATCATACGTATCCTCTAATTTCATACCTAGAACATGTAGTAAACGTGTGTATGCAACAGAAATCCAATGTAACTCTTAATAATTAGCCAATAAATCCGAAAATCTGGGCAATTTTCAACTTTAACACCCCGTATTTAGAAAACTAGCCATAGGTTTGGGTTGGGCCCATTGACACTTTTGGTCAATGAGTCGGGTACAACAACATACCAAATTTTCAGAAGATTTGACCGGTCGCCACTTTACCTACTAAAAGTGCGGGGTCCTTTGGGAAAACGACTCACTTCTGTCTCTCCTGCCTGTACTGCTGCGTGCAGTCGTCGAACAGCTTCTGGTTCATCTCCATGAACAGCTTGAGCGCGTTGTAGATGAGACCGTGGATGGTCTTGTTCCAGTGCGACTTGCTGTTCTTGTACAGGCTGTGAAACATCAGCGGCAGTATCTCGGCCGCGTTCTCGGACACCAACGACATCACGTACTCGTTGTTCCAGTAATAGAGGGCGCGCTCGGCCACCTGGAAGTGCGGCGAACTCACGCACTTGGCCAGTTGCCTGAAGAGGGGGACCATGACCTTTTGGAATTCGGCCGGTTCGATCACGTCCAGTATTTCTTCCAGTTCGTTCAAGAACATGACTTCTTTGGGCGAATGGGTTTTAGGCCAGTATTTGAGTAAACTTCGGATGACGGGTTGCGTCAGAGACGGATCCTTCTCCAAGAACTGAACCACGCAGTAGGCCAGCTGCGGATGGTAGACCGATAACGATTTGACCTTGTGCAAGGGCATCAGCACTCGTAGAAGGAACACCTGCAAATTTATAACGAAATATTCAATTTTTTTTCAATATGGTTCATTGAAATAATATATAGGGTGAGTCTTTGACTTGTACGTATATTTTAACTGTAGATTCCTCTCATCAAAAGAAACACTTTTTTCCCATACCATTTTTCAAAATTCGGTTTCGTTTGGAAGATACAGGGTGTCAAAAATCCATGAAATTAACACTATTCTTTCCATATATTCGGAACCGATATTTCGAATGAACTGAATTTTGGTTGATTGTTTACTCTATTCATGGTGCTTATTCCTCAATTGAAACTTATTTCATATTTCTCCTGGTAAAAAAGTTACAGTATAGTCGACTTATAAATTCACTCAAAAATACTATAAAACCACTTGAAAAAGATTAACGGTTCAAGTTTTCGAAAGAATTAATTATTTTAGAATACAAAAGTATTCTTATATTTTTTCAATAAAACGCGCGTTCTCAAGTTATTCCTAATTGTATAAGATTGAATTAGAGGAAAAAATCATGAATTTCGAGAATAATCTGAATGCTGTCCTGAGTTAAATCTCATCGAATATTATTTCTTCTCTGGTCTCTCAACAAGTTACCAACGTTATCAGAATGTTTATCAACTTTGTCAAGACTAAAATCTCTATGATGAAAAAACGTTTGATGTAGAGATATGTAATAATAAAATTCCACATTCGTGGGACATAAAATTGAATTCTAAGAAGCATGAAATTATACATTTTATAGTCAGTTTCTATTTAAAATTCATTGTTGCCGGTCCTTCAGCAAAATATTTATCGAAACAATATAACTCGACACCAGAACGACACTACTATTACTCAATTCACTGAAAGTCATTAACATAATCATCACCTGTTTGCTTCATTCTCTGTAAATAAATAAAGCGTGAACTTCGTTTATGCCGTGTATGGGATCACTGACTAACGTTTTAGGTTGGACTAGTGGGAGCACAGAACAACTGAACAACGGTTTGTCTTTGTCTTGCGTGGCGGCTACATCCACGGCCTTCTGAAAGGAAGAGTAGGCCGTGACGACTGAAATTAAGAACGTAGCGCTATATTGGCGAGAATCAGAACTACTCGTTTGGCATTTTCAAAGAGCAACGCCTAGACGCCTTTAAGGATTGTGATAGTTCATCCGCTAACGATAGGAGACGTACTGCTTTCCGGCATAGTCTTCTCTAGAGTTCTGTGGGTGAATTGAATATCACAGAGGATGGGTATGGTTAGGTTATTGACACCGAACCATATGACTTTGGTTAGGATAGGTTAGTGAGAAACCAATTTTTATGAGATCGTTTTAAAATATCGAGGAAATATGAACAAATTATTAGTTTCTATAAACGTATAAACTAATCTTCACGACAATCGAAGAAGGAACTTATTTTGGTGTGAGAAATATAGCTTTTCAATTGCCGAAATGATCGGACAGAACTAGGTGTTTTGTAAGGAAATATCGGGTTTGTAACATTCTTATTCAAATAAGGTTAGTGCTTGAGTATTTTTTAAATGTATCACCCAGAATATCTAATAATCACATCAATTCCAATCGAAAAATATGAACTTTGAGGTGTTTCTAAAGAATAATATCAGGCACGTATTCAGCACTATTTTTTTTTTGCAAATGGCTGTATATCTTTCACAGAGCCGAATTCGGAAAAATGGAAAATGAAAAAAAAGGTTTCCTTTAGCATCAAGAATCTACAGTTAAAATATATGTACAAGTCAAAGACTCACCCTGTATGGACCAATGGCAGATACGACGAGAGGGACGGAAGCTATGACAGTTGAAATTACCAATTTTTGAAAAAATGCCATTTGACAGGTGAAAATCTAAACTATGCTCGTTAGGGCTCTGGAGTATTTTTTATTCGATTCAGCGACCTCGAAAACCTACATTTTGGTACCAAAGTCGGCCATATAGCCCTCATAAGTTAAGAATTTTCGAGTTTTAATTTTGTCGATATCTCATTCTTGAATGATCATGATTTCGAACATGAAATCGAGACTGGTACCAAACTGCCCAAAAAAAAGCGTAAAAACGCGGCAGTTTGCACTTTTCCAATACTTCCTGTATGTATAACCTCCGTAAGAGTTCCTAATGCTAAAACTTTTAATCATTTAAGCACATAAAATTTTCTTTGTCATTGCTTATTTAAGCTCTTTTATAATAATTGCAAGGAAAAAAACTGACTGAATCTCCCAGAAAATGAATAATATTCCTCGCCTAACCTATCAATTGGTATATTCCAACGAAACCTACCCCCTGTTGAAAATGAAGACTCACTTTTGAAAACACCTGAATACACATTCACCAAAAAATACATTCTATTGAAAGAGAAAAATAAAGAGTGTAAATATGATATAAATATAATAAAAGAAATAACAGAACAAGAAAAGCAGACAGAAAAGAAAATACGCAGAAAAGAGTATGAAAAATGAACTAACCTTATGCTCGTCTTTCAATGGTAAAGCAAAACCGTTGATAATCGAACCCAAGATTTCAAGCAGTTCGGCGATACCGTTGTGATGCTCAGTCTCATAGATGAATCGGTAGAAAATATTATTTATCTGCTTCCTTATGAAAGCTCTCAGTCCTAGAAATTTACCGTAGATCCTGTGCAACGTCGTCTTTAACAAGTCTCGCTCGCGCGGATCTTCCGAATCGAAAAGTTCCAATAACTGAAGAACGAATTTCTGATCGATATACCTGAGGAAGAAAAAAAAAACATTTTTAACGAATCGCATCGTCGCGCTGGCAAGTGCTCACCTTTTAGCCACGTTGGGTTGAAAGTCTTGCGCCTCTAACACCCTCAGGAAAAGCTCGTAGACGAGTTGAAGATGAGGCCAAGCTGCCTCCAAAGTGGGCTCATCTTCTTCGGGGTCGAACTCGGCCCCGTTTGGATTCGACGAGGGGGGCAGCGTTCTGAACAGGTTCACGGCAAACTGAAATGAAAATCGACATTAATTCTCAAGCCATTCTACGTCAGGAATCGTTAGAATCTATAAAAATAGGTCCTCAAAAAACTGGTCCTTTTCTAAATTAAAGGTATCATCCAGTTTGTAGCATGAGAAGCTGCGTTTTCGGGTTATTCTTCTTCTTCTTTACTTCAATTCATGTACACAGTTCATCAAAGAATTATTGACCATATTCGTTATCTATCGGTGGCAGCATTTTGAGCGTTTTTGGGTTGGTCATATGTTTCGGTGTCAATGACCTAACCATACCGTCCATACCCATCCTCTGTGATATTCAATTCACCCACAGAACTCTAGAGGAGACGATGCCAGATTGCCGATTTTCTCTTCAAACAATGCGAACTCAAGAAAGCAGTACGTCCCCTATCGTTAGCGGATGAACTATCACAATCGCTAAAGGCGTCTAGGCGTTGCTCTTTAAAAATGCCAAAAGAGTAGTTCTGATTCTCGCCAATATAGCGCTACGCCGTGGAATCCACGGCGTGGATGAAGCCATTGTAGCCGTGACGCAAGACCGTTGTTCTGTGCTCCAACCAGTCCAACCTAAAACTTTAGTCAGTGATCCCATAGACGAAGTTCACTCTTTATTTATTTACAGAGAATGAAGCAAACAGGCTTAGAATATAAAACAAATATTCTAAGCAAACAGGTGATGATTATGTAAATGACTTTCAGTGAATTGATGTAATAGTAGTGTCGTTCTGGTGTCGAGTTATATTGTTTCGATAGATATTTTGCTGAAGGACCGGTAACAATGAATTTTGAATAGAAACTGCCTATAAAATAATTTCATGCTTCTTAGAATTCAATTTTATGTCCCACGAATGTAGAATTTTATTATTACATATCTCTACATCAAACGTTTTTTCATCATAGAGATTTTAGTCTTGACAAAGTTGATAAACATTCTGACAACGTTGGTAACTTGTTGAGAGACCAGAGAAAAAAATTATATTCGATGAGATTTAACTCAGGACAGCATTCAGATAATTCTTCAAATTCATGATTTTTTTCCTCTAATTCAATCTTATACAATTAGGAATAACTTGAGAACGACGCGTTTTATTGAAAAAATATAAGAATTTGAATTTGTTTTTTTTTTCTTTTTTCTTTGGATTCTGTATATCATATTTTCTGTGAGTTTATAGGCAATGCCTAAACTTTAAACTTAATTTAATAATAATAATAATAATAATACTTTTGTTTTCTAAAATAATTAATTCTTGCGAAAACGTGAACCGTTTATCTTTTTCAAGTGGTTTCATAGTATTTTTGCGTGAATTTATAAGTCGACTATACTGTAACTTTTTTACCAGGAGAAATATGAAATAAGTTTCAATTGAGGAATATGCACCATGAATAGAGTAGACAATAAACCAAAATTCAGTTCATTCGAAATATCGGTTCCGAATATATGGAAAGAATAGTGTTAATTTCATGGATTTTTGACACCCTGTATCTTCCAAACGGAACAGAATTTTGAAAAATGGTATGGGAAAAAAGTGTATCCTTTGATGGGAGGAATCTATAGTTAAAATATATGTACAAGTCAAAGACTCACCCTGTATACATTCAGGTTCCATTTTTCATATTTATTCTTTAAAAATTCAGGTATGGATATGAATAGCAACAAGTAATGATTTTACATTATACAGGGTGAGTGTTTGACTTGTACATATATTTTAACTGAAGATTCTTGAGGTCAAAAGAACCCTTTTTTTCATTTTCCATTTTTCCGAATTCGGCTCTGTTAAAAAGATATAGCCATTTGAAAAAAAAAATTGTGCTTATTACGTCCCTGAAATGATACTGTGGAATTGATTCAAAGTTCATATTTCTCGATAGAAATTGAGTTCATACATTTAGGGAATACTCAAGTACTAACCTTACTGGAATAAAAATGTTGCAAACACGATAATTTCAACAAAAACAGTTAGTTTCATCGGATTATCTGCATCTAAAAAGCCACATTTATTCCACCAAAATAAGTTCCTTCTTCGATTTTTCGGCAGATTAGTTTGTAAACACTAATAACTTGTTCATATTTTCCTCGAAATTCCCAAACAATATCATGAAGAAAGACTTTTCATTCAGATTTATTATTAAACAACCTAACCTAATCTAATTTGTATCGATTCTGTGAATTTTTGCACAGAAATTTCAAGAAGATGTTGTCAGCTTGCTGATATTTTCTTTGAGGATAAGGATTTTTCACGAAACAGTATAAATCACGATACATTTGTGTACCGTGGAATAAATATATATGAATTCTGCTGTTTCCATCATAAATCGACTATGCCGCCAAATCTATAAACAATAACAAACCAGAGTCTCCGAACAAACTGTAAACATTATGTGAAGTTCTGAATACATTCAGTGAATTATTGTTCTAATGTGATTATTATGTGAAGTGAATTAATATAATTTCAACCGTGTCGAGTTTATAAAATTCCAAGAGGATGTTGTTTAGATAGAAACATCGCCACAGATTATCAGGTATCGTATTATTTTTCATTAATTTCAATTTAATAAGTAGTTTGTATCGAGATTCATCATTCATATCCGAATTTTGTATTTCATCGACATTTAACTTCAATATGGACCGGTAACCATGAATTTTCAATAGAAACTGTGCGTATTAAAATATCTCGACAAAGTTGATAAATACTGTGACAACATTGTAAACTCGTTCAAAGACCAGAGAAGGAATAATATTCGGTGATATTTAATTCAGAGACGCATTCAGATTATTCTTGAAATTATGATTTTTTCGTCAAATTTCTCCGGTTAAAATTGGAAATAACTCGAAAACGACGCGTTTTATTGAAAAAAAATAAGAATACTTTTAGTTTCTTAAATTATTGATTCTTTCGAAAATATGTACCGTTTATCCTTTTGAAGTGGGTTTATGGTGTTTTAGCGTGTATTGATGAGTCGACTACCCTGTAACTTTTATACTAGTAGAGATATTGAATAGGTTTCGATTGAAGAATATGCACCATGAATAGAGTAAAAACTCAAGCAAAATTCAGTTCATTCGAAATAACGGTTCCGAAGATATAAACAGAAAAGTGTTTTTTTTCATGGATTTTCGACACCCTGTATCTCCCAAACCAAACCGAATTTTGAAAAATGGTATAGGAAAAAAGTGTTTCGTTTGATGTTGGAAATAACGCTGACGTTTTGTACTGACATTAATATTCGAACACATTTGGCAAATAATTGTGACAAATCTTTGGAATGAGGCTCTTGAAGAATGTACATTTAATAAATGGAAAGCCTGCTAAGATTACATAGAAAAAGAAATAAGAGAAGATTAGTCAAAATATACGGGATGTAATGATATTGCTGGCATAAAGCCTTTAATTATGAACATGACGAGTTCTGCCCAGATGTGGAAGTAATAACAGTGGTTGTTTAAGCAGAATGATAGGAATATTCACATTTTTAATATTACATATTTTACTCCTTGACTGTTCACAAATATACAAAGTTACTATATCATGACAAAATTCTTCATATATGAAATAGATCCATTCGTTAAGTTTTGTTTCTTTCTTGATATCTATTACAATTGTTCCAATCCATTCACTTTGCAGCAACACGCTTCAAATTATCAACTAGATTTTTCTGGCTTAGCGAATATTCATATTGAACTTTGGAAAGGAACATGCTTTTTAATCATCCACGATATTTTTCGTTATCGGAGCAGAATTTCCAGGATGTATGCTTCTATAAATGATCGTTCGGAAATGTATCAATACAAGATGAAAATAATATACTGCTGGTGTACAGATTCACACGATGGTAATCTTATGTGATAATTGAGGACACTTTTATGTTCAAAGTGCCTTACTTTGAAAAAATACCATTTAGTTTTAAGGTTATATTTATCGCAGAAAATTCTTAGTTACTTCTTTGTAACTAGAAATAAAGCTGACACTGGACTTCCAAGGCCTGCAATAATTCTTGGATGGACTATTATATGTGTTGTCATTCCAAATTTTGTCTGCTCTGTGTTTGACGGATCACAGAGTATGGCGCATCTTTTCATATACTATGTTGCCACATCTATTCAATATTTCCTGAATTTTGTTAGGTCGCACTCACCATATGAACAGCTTCCGGGTATATGGCCTCAGTGATGACTCCTTTTTGCTGCGTTACGTATTCGACCATCTCTTGGAGAGCCGTCCGTTTGACTTCTTTCCATTTGAGGTCGGATAATGGGTCCGTGACGAAGTCGAAAAGCACGCAACATTGACGCAATTTCTGAACGAACAATTCTTCTCTGTCCGATGGCGAAGCATCTGAAATGAGACATTCATAGGTAAGAAAATTGAATTTTGGAATATTCGACCCTGATGAGTCCTATGAGGACGAAACCGTGGTCGATCGATTCTGCAGATAGATGAGCTTCTGGTTAATGGTAGGAATCAATGTAGTTGCAGTCTTCGATTGATTCTGCGACTACCGTTGATTATCGACAGGTGGAGTATACCAGGTGAGTCAATTACCTTGCAGGGAGGGCAGAGGTCCTATAGATTGAAGTATCATGACAGCGTTGACGTTCTTGTTGCGCTGCAAGGATCCGTACGAGATCAAGCCGTTTTTACCGGCGTGAGGGTCCGACATTTTGGCGAAGCCGTTTGAGTCTTTTCCGTAATAACCAACACTACCGTTCGCGCTTCCGTCCAACGAAGTCATCTTTAGGAATTGCCCCTGTACCTGTATCACAGTATCGAACCCCGAGGTTAGCTGATTCACCTTTTTTTTCATCAGAGAAGAGATAGAGACCAATCGGAGAAGGCAAGTTAAAATTCGTCGGAAAGTGACCTTATGCCGTTAGCCATTACAATATTGGTAACAAAGTATGGGATTAGGTGTTTGGAAACTAATGAGAATGTTGCAATTTTTCGCTTTTCCTGTAGTTTCCTGTCTTTTTATATGTTCTTTGCAAACACTTGCATTTTTGATTGACTTCATTTATCTATTGATTATATTTTCAGTCTAAGGGCTGGTATATTCATATACTTGTTAACTGTCAAATAGCGCTACTGACAGGAATGCCAATACTCTCAGTAGAAGAGAGTGATTGGTAAATTTGTGAGACCAGTTGGAGCTGTTAGTAAGTCCTTATTCAACAGAAAAATGGTTTGGGGTTTTGTGAGAGCTGAACGAATATTGTTACATGTCTATGAGTAATTATTAATAATGGATAGTAAATTCAAGTTGTTCCTCACATAAAAATATACAATTTGGAGTGAGAATTCGTCAAGGTTGTCAGTTGAGATTAAACAAAGAAATATGGTCAGAAAAATAATATTTCTCCATAAAAAAGGATCTTCCTAAAATAATTGTCCTAATTTTAAAATTGGGCGACCGTTGCAGGACTTTATGTAGAATTTTACCCACTAAAAGAAGAGAAGATCTCAATTAAGAAAGTTATTATTGCAAGGCGATAGATAATCTTATGAAGAATGCAGAAATCTCATTTGGATCGTTCAGGACATTTTTTTGATAACTCGGAAAGACTATTTCCATCCTGGACGAAAATATTAATACTCCTTTTGATTTCTCCATTCTTCATATGGTTATCCATCTCCCATCGAATTTTTGAGAATATCCTTATCGATTGAGATCTTCACTTGGGTCAAATTCTCCATCGTGTCCTGTCACTGTCGCCAATAATTATTATTATTATTATTATTAATAACACAATCAGAGTTGAGGTAAATACCTATAAACTCAAATAAAATTGTTGATAATCAGATAATTTAGTTTTATTTGACGTTATCTCTTCACATAATGTATATGTTTATGAGAATAAATAAATCTATCTATCTATCTAATTCAATAGATGATATAAATCTCATAACTGATAATTATGATGAAGATTTTATAAATGCGATATTACCGAATAAAGTTTCCAAAGTTAAAATAAGAACCTATACTCCATTCACTTTTATTCAATCACATAGGAGGTCATGGTTTCGTTTTCAGGAGTTGGTGCCCCTGATGAAAAGCACAGAACATATGATGAAAAGTCAGTGCGCGCACAGAAAATATCGTTAATGACAGAACGACGTTGCCAGTTTCTTTGTTTACATCAAAGTAAAAGTATCAAAGATATTCCACATTTTGTTAGGTTTACGAATTGTTCGCAGATTTTTGGTATTTAATCGATATTTGCAGGTGAGTTTTTCGTCGAATATCCAAGATAAACGTATGTTTATTGTTTTTAGCACCAGTTTGGAGCGTGAGGACGATTTCCAAGACCAGGACGAATGTTTACATTTCGAGGTTGAAGGGGTACACGGGAATTTCGTTGAAAAAGCTGTTATTTGGACAGATATCGCAGTAGATGGATCGGATGGAGCCTCGAGAGGTCGATCAGGATGATATTTTTCAGGTTTTCAAAGAAATGTGGCGATGTCTGAGCAGATTTGCAAAAGTTAGGTACCTCTCTAATGAGGTGGAACTTAGACCTAATTCTCCTATTAGAAACGCCTTTCAAAGGTCGAGATGGTGAAAAATGTCTTCTTTAGATGTTGTTTGAACAAACGCAGCCGAGTTTTATACCCCAACATTGATTTTAAGAAAGTTATCAACAAAATAAAATTGACATTATTCTTGATTCTTGTAATTACCCATATTATCTTATATCTTTGGGTTGATTTTTTTTAATGAATTCTTGATTAGAATCAACAATTGATGTCGTCAAGTCTTGAACTTTCAGTTCAAGAGGATAATAAACATTAAATCTTTACAAGCATGCATATGAAAATTATGTGAAAGCAATGCAATTTTCTTCCATGGCGAAAAATAATATATTTCAACAGTGATCTCTTGTACTTTTCATGCCAATAACTAGAAAAGGAATCCTTTCTATCAATTCATATAAACGTTAATTTTTTTCGTCCATCGCATCTTTTCCAATTCATTCATTTTCCGAATAAATTCACATTCTGAGAAATACGCTAAGAATGTAGAAAGGGCAACATAGTGTTGACTTGGAACATAAAAATATTTTGAAAAACGTCATAACTTCGATACAGAATGGAATGTTTCAAATTTACAAGGCCAGAGTTGTGATTTTATAATTGTGAATGGAGTATACCTATACTCCATTCACTTTTATAAAGTAGCCCGGTTGGCGCTGGAATTCTGACACATTTCACCGCGTATATTTTGAAAATGTTAGGTTATACTCATTCTTCTGTCAGATATGGACGCAATGTTGCCGTTTCTACATATAAATCGTAGAAATTACGTATTTATCAAAATGTTTATTTACTTTGGGAAAACAATGGATTTGAGGAAATATTATGTGAATTCAATAATTCCAAAGATCTGACGAATATTGAAGAAACTTTTTTTCTGTTAATACTGGGAATATTTCACGTGTACGAGTATAAACATGATTGGAAGATTCAGTTATGCTATTTTCTCGTATGGAAATCAAGAACCGAGTGTTGAAATTTTACTGAAAAATAATGGATAGAATAGTCCGTTACTTTGTGATAGTTCATTAACCCGATAGAAAAACTTTTAGACGAACAGAAGAGACGGACGTATGGATATCCCCACTTTTCAAAATTCTCAAGAAATAAGCCTACAGAGGACAATTAAATACCTCTTTGCGCAACTTGAAATACTCCAGTATAAAAATGTATTGATACTACGAATCTTGTGTCACAACTCACAGTTAAAGCTTAAAAGAACTAACTCCATTCACAAAGTTAAAAAAGAGTAATCAGAAAGTAGACTTGGCAATGTCGCTTGATTTTCACGAGTGCCAACCTGCGTCCGCTTCAAGTAAAAGAACTTGATAAACCTAAACCATGGCCCACCAAGATACTTTATAAAAGTGAATGGAGTATATATTGCAATTCATAACAATTTATCCTAAAATAGACTCATTTCCACCTGATGTTTCATTCTACTTCAGATCAAAGATGCTACCTACACAAAGGATTATATTGGATGTTTATTTGGCTGAATGAGAACTTTAAATCATATGTATGATTTTGACAGCTTAGAACAGTCGAAGTGTATTGGCATTTCTCTTCACAGTTTGACGTTTGACAGCAAAAGGAAGCTTTCAAATTGTCACCAAGGCAAATAATATGATAATATGCCCATTTTAGTACTAGAAAAAAAATCTACATGATTATAATTGAGATGACATTGATAAAGTCTAAGGCTCCCCCTTCCATTTCAGTACTAGAAATAACTCTATGAATATAATTATTAAGATCCTATTGATAACTCCTAGGTCTCCCTAGAAGATTTTAGCTTGTTCGAGTTGGGAGAATCAGTTGTATTCTGTGTAGGCTTTTTAACTTTGTCCTTATGTCACTTTAGGCACAGCACTGTTAATTTTTGACCCACTAGTGAACGGTTGCCACTACCGTTTGACTAAAAAAATTCTTTCCTAGCCTCGGGATTGAACTCGGGACCTCCAGGTCCTAGATCAACACTCTTACCACTGAACTAAGGGTGACTCTTCGACCTGTATATTTTTTCAAAATGTGGATTATTTTTATCGAACTAAACACGGATTCTGGGTCGACTGTACACAGGGGGAGCCATAAAGCCACCAATAGACCCAATTCTCGGATAGAAAAACGGAAACACCGGGTGGAAAAGACGCGAATTCTAAGCCTTCTTCTCCCCCAGGTGAACCGGCTAACCTCTCTGCTCTCCGAGCCCCAATAGTTCAGCTGCAGCTGCGACGAAGCGTTCAGCAGCTGCAACGCCTCCAGAGAGTCCACGCTGGCGGACGCGACCAGGTCCAGGCCGCTGTGAAACGAGGGCGACTTAGGGATGCCCAACGGCGAGCAATCCCGTTGTTGCTGTTGTCCCGGAACGTGAGCTTGCAATTTCTTTTAATGATTTATCCGCAAATTATCCGTGAAGAAAAAAACAGGTGGAACTTAGACCTAATTCTCCTATAAGAAACGCCTTTCAAAGGTCGAGATGGTGAAAAATGTCTTCTTTAGATGTTGTTTGAACAAACGCAGCCGAGTTTTATACTCCAACATTGATTTTAAGAAAGTTATCAACAAAATAAAATTGACATTATTCTTGATTCTTGTAATTACCCATATTATCTTATATCTTTGGGTTGATTTTTTTTTATGAATTCTTGATTAGTATCAACAATTGGTTTCGTTAAGTCTTGAACTTTCAGTTCAAGAGGATAAGAAACATTAAATATTCACAAGCATGCATATGAAAATTATGTGAAAGCAATGCAATTTTCTTCCATGGCGAAAAATAATATATTTCAACAGTGATCTCTTGTACTTTTCACGCAAATAACTAAAAAAGGAATCCTTTCTATCCATTCATATAAACGTTAACTATTTTCGTCCATCACATCTTTTCCAATTCATTAGTTTTCCGAATAAATTCACATTCTGAGAAATACGCTAAGAATGTAGAAAGGGCAACACAGTGTTGACTTGGAACATAAAAATATTTTGAAAAACGATACAGAGTGGAACGTGTCAAATTTCCAAGGCCAGAGTTGTGATTTTATAATTGTGAATGGAGTATACCTATATTGCAATTCATAACAATTTATCCTAAAATAGACTCATTTCCACCTGATGTTTCATTCAACTTCAGATCAAAGATGCTACCTACACAAATGATTATATTGGATGGTTATTTGGCTGAATGAGAACTTTAAATCATATGTATGATTTTGACAGCTTAGAACAGTCGAAGTGTATTGGCATTTCTCTTCACAGTTTGACGTTTGACAGCAAAAGGAAGCTTTCAAATTGTCATCAAGGCAAATAATATGATAATATGCCCATTTTAGTACTAGAAAAAAACTCTACATGATTATAATTGAGATGACATTGATAAATTCTAGGGCTCCCCCTTCCATTTCAGTACTAGAAATAACTCTATGAATATATAATTAAGATCATATTGATAACTCCTAGGTCTCCCTAGAAGATTTTAGCTTGTTCGAGTTGTATTCTGTGTAGGCTTTTTAACTTTGTCCTTATGTCACTTTAGGCACAGTTCTGTTAATTTTTGACTCCAACAGTGAACGGTTGCCAATACCGTTTGACAAAAAAAAATCTTTCCTAGCCTCGGGATTGAACTCGGGACCTCCAGGTCCTAGATCAACACTCTTACCACTGAACTAAGGGTGACTCTTCGACCTGTATATTTTTTCAAAATGTGGATTATTTCTATCGAACTAAACACCGATTCTGGGTCGACTGTACACAGGGGGAGCCATAAAGCCACCAATAGGCACAATTCTCGGATAGAAAAACAGAAACACCGGGTGGAAAAGGGCTCCCCCTTCCATTTCAGTACTAGAAATAACTCTATGAATATAATGATTAAGATCCTATTGATAACTCCTAGGTCTCCCTAGAAGATTTTAGCTTGTTCGAGCTGGGAGAATCAGTTGTATTATGTGTAGGCTTTTTAACTTTGTCCTCATGTCACTTTAGGCACAGCACTGTTAATTTTTGACCCACTAGTGAACGGTTGCCACTACCGTTTGACTAAAAAAATTCTTTCCTAGCCTCGGGATTGAACTCGGGACCTCCAGGTCCTAGATCAACACTCTTACCACCGAACTAAGGGCGACTCTTTGACCTGTATATTTTTTCAAATTGCGGATTATTTTTATCGAACTAAACACCGATTCTGGGTCGACTGTACACAGGGGGAGCCATAAAGCCACCAATAGACCCAATTCTCGGATAGAAAAACAGAGAAACACCGGGTGGAAAAGACGCGAATTCTAAGCCTTCTTCTCCCCCAGGTGAACCGGCTAACCTCTCTGCTCTCCGAGCCCCAATAGTTCAGCTGCAGCTGCGACGAAGCGTTCAGCAGCTGCAACGCCTCCAGAGAGTCCACGCTGGCGGACGCGACCAGGTCCAGGCCGCTGTGAAACGAGGGCGACTTAGGGATGCCCAACGGCGAGCAATCCCGTTGTTGTCCCGGAACGTGAGCTTGAGCGAAAGTCGAATGCACCATCGCCTGCGGCTCGGTCCGGAAGATGAGGACGCTGCGGGTGGTGGCGAGCTGCCGCCGCCGACGGCCGAGACATCCACGCCGCCGAAAGACCGCTACGATCCGAGCTACGACGACGATGATGGCGGACGACGAAGATATGGAGAATTGGCGTCGCGACGTTGAGGTACGGGCGTCGCGGTCTTCGGGGAGCTACTGGCGAGGAGCGGAGGCGTCGTATGGATCGGGGGGCGGAAGGTGGGGCGCATGCGCGCGCAAGGGGGATGATGAATGACGTGGGGGACGGCGCGGTCTCGGCTTCCTTGGGATTTTGCCGACGGGACGAAGCCGGACTGAAATTATACTGGGGACGGTTGAGGAGTCCCAGGAACAGGTGATTGGATGTACAGGGTGGGCAAAATTGGTGCTACATGAAATAAAACTTTTTGTTATAACTCAGCAAATAAACCTCTCAGAAAAAATCAGAGTACGCCACTGGATTGCTATCAGAAAAGTGCCTGTATAATGTTTTTTATTTCAACATCCTAGCATAAACAGAAACGGAGATAATGACCAAAGTTGAAATTGCCCAAATTGCAATTTCGGCCTATAACTCTGAAACGAAAGAAGATATAGGAATGCAGTTGATGGCATTAACAGTTTCTCGAAGAAAGAGGACTATAAGGTGCCATTCATTTTTCTCTATCTCCTCGGGTTAAAAAGTTTTAGTTCATGTAGCACCAATTTTGCCACCCTGTACATAAAGTTAGCAAAACAACTTTCGCGAATCAAACTCGGAATAGCTCAAAATTTTGCCATTATTTATCCGTAATTTATCCGTGAAAAAATAAATTTTGCCGCTCTCATATTTAAAAAGATATGGGATGTGTCGCTGAGTTGATATCAAGTTGGCGAAACAACTTTTCAAAAAATGGTTTCAGCACAAAACAAAATAGCTCATCTTTTTCAGTGATTTATCCGTAAATTATCCGTGAAGAAAAAAACATCGCCACTCTTGTATTTTAAAATATATCGGATGTTTCGCTAACTTGATATCAAGTTGGCGAAACAACTTTTCAAAAAATGGTTTCAGCACAAAACAAGATAGCTCATCTTTTTCAGTGATTTATCCGTAAATTATCCGTGAAGAAAAAAACATCGCCACTCTTGTATTTTAAAAAATATCGGATGTTTCGCTAACTTGATATCAAGTTGGCGAAACAACTTTTCAAAAAATGGTTTCAGCACAAAACAAGATAGCTCATCTTTTTCAGTGATTCATCCGTAAATTATCCGTGAAGAAAAAAACATCGCCACTCTTGTATTTTAAAAAATATCGGATGTTTCGCTAACTTGATATCAAGTTGTTTCGCCAACTTTTCAAAAAATGGTTTCAGCACAAAACAAAATAGCTCATCTTTTTCAGTGATTTATCCGTAAATTATCCGTGAAGAAAAAAACATCGCCACTCTTGTATTTTAAAAAATATCGGATGTTTCGCTAACTTGATATCAAGTTGGCGAAACAACTTTTCGAAAAATGGTTTCAGCACGAAACAAAATAGCGCATCTTTTTAAGTGATTTATCCGTAAATTATCCGTGAAAAAACAAAATTTGTATGAATCAAGGTTTCGAAGAAAAATGACAAAATCTGATTGATCGATCAGCAGCCGACGGAACATGATTTATGCATTTTTCTCGAAAACAATGTAAGCAATATTGTTGATATTTGAAAAGAAGATGTAGCTTGTCATCTCTGATTTATCCGTGAAGAAAAAAATTTTGCCGCTCCCGTTTTTAAAAAAATATCACGTTCGCTGTGGTAAGTGTACATCAAACTACCAGGTGACATATTGAAAAAATGATTTCAGCAATCAACAGATAATGCAGTTTCTTTTAATGATTTATCCGCAAATTATCCGTGAAGAAAAAAACATCGCCACTCTTGTATTTGAAAAAATATTGGGTGTTTCGCTAACTTGATATCAATTTGACTAAACAACTTTTCGAAAAATGGTTTCAGCACAAAACAAAATAGCTCATCTTTTTGAGTGATTTATCCGTAAATTATCCGTGAAAAAAGAAAATTTGTATCAATCAACGTTTCGAAGAAAAATGAAAATATCTGATTGATCGATCAGCAGCCGACGGAACATGATTTATGCATTTTTCTCGAAAACCGAGAAAGCTATATCGATGAAATTTGAAAAGAAGATGTAGCTTTTCATCTCTGATTGAAATTGCATTATCTGTTGATTGTTGAAATCATTTTTTCAATATGTCACCTGGTAATTTTCTTCACGGATAAATCAAAGATGACAAGCTACATCTTCTTTTCAAATATCAACAATATTGCTTGCGTAGTTTTCGAGAAAAATGCATAAATCATGTTCCGTCGGCTGCTGATCGATCAATCAGATTTTGTCATTTTTCTTCGAAACCTTGATTCATACAAATTTTCTTTTTTCACGAATAATTTACGGATAAATCACTTAAAAAGATGCGCTGTTTTGTTTCGTGCTGAAACCATTTTTCGAAAAGTTGTTTCGCAAACTTGATATCAAGTTAGCGAAACATCCGATATTTTTTTAAATACAAGAGTGGCGATGTTTTTTTTCTTCGCGGATAATTTACGGATAAATCACTGAAAAAGATGAGCTATTTTGTTTTGTGCTGAAACCATTTTTTGAAAAGTTGTTTCGCCAACTTGATATCAACTTAGCGACACATCCCATATTTTTTTGAATATGAGAGCGGCAAAATTTATTTTTTCACGGATAAATTACGGATAAATAACGGCAAAATTTTGAGCTATTCCGAGTTTGATTCGTGAGAGTTGTTTTGCTAACTTTATGTACATGGTGATTGGTACGGGGGACGACCGAAAGTTTTCGGTGATTGTGGGGGGATCAACAGTTTTCATCCCTACACCTCAAGTTCTAAATTCTTTAGCAATTGTATCATGATTTCTTTTGATTTATCGAAAAACATTCAAAATCTCGCCTTCGAATCACTTCCTTTTCATATTTAGTGACATTAGACGTGTCACAACCACAAAGAATAATTTGCACAACTCGATTTTTTGGCCCTGTGACGGTCTTACGTTTGCAAGAAATAGAAAAGAGTTACACTGCGCAAAAAAATTAACGCACATTATGGAAATCTCAAATTTATTCTACAACTGAAGGTGTTCTCAATGATAATTATTCTTATCTCTTATCGTCTTCAACGTTTTTCTTCAATACAGATGTTTTCTCCCAGCAGGAATAAAAAAAGATGATATCAGATTTTGAATGTATTGGCTCCATTCTAAAATCAGTTGTTCTCGATCAATTCTAGTGATCAATAGTTTTTCTTTCGTTTGATTTTCTACACTCGATCGCTATGCAACGCGAAACACGCAATTTGACCCAAGAAGAATGTGCCCAAGCGGTAGTTTTGCGAGAAGAAGGGTGGACATACACAAGAATTGCAGAAAGGTTTGGAGTTTCCCATACAAGTGTGTCCAGAATGTTGCAGCGATTCAGGGAGACAGGTATGAATGTCCGAAGACCAGGACATGGTAGACCACGGGTAACAACTGCCATTCAACAACGTTACTTGAGAGTTTCTTCGTTGAGACAACGGTTTGCAACCGCTCGCCTCCTTCAAAATCAGCTTGAGCAAACTCATGAGGTGCAAATTAGCACTCAGACAATAAGAAACCGCCTCAGAGAATATGATTTAAGGCCTCGTGTCGCGGCAAGAGGCCCAGCTCTTACCCCAGCCCATCGAAGGGCACGTTTGGATTTTGCGAGAGAGCATACCCAATGGGAAGAGGTCGATTGGGAAAGAGTTCTCTTTACAGATGAGTATAGATTCTGCCTCTACCATTGTGATCGACTTTCCCTTGTATACAGACGTCCACATGAAAGATATGCTCAGTGCAATTTCCTGAATACTACTGATTTCGGGGAGGATCGATTATGGTATGGGGTGGAATATCTTTGACTGCTCGCACAGACCTAGTGGTCGTTGATAATGGAGCTATGAATGCTGGTAAGTATATAAGGAACATTCTTGAAGAGCATGTAGTGCCATTTGCCCCATACATTGGTGAAAATTTCCTTTTTATGGACGATAATGCCAGACCCCATCGTGCGCGCATCGTTCAGGAGTACCTTGAAGAGGTTGAAGTCTCTCGAATGGAATGGCCAGCAAGAAGTCCAGATCTCAATCCGATTGAGCAGGTTTGGGACAACCTCAATAGAAGGCTGAGAAGTTCAGAAAATCATCCAGCTACTCTTAATGACTTAGGAATCCAACTCGGAGAAAGGATTAGATCAGAACATTTTAAGATCACTCATTTTGAGTATGAACCGTCGTTGCCGAGCTGTAATTAGAGCAAGGGGTGGAAATACCAAGTATTAAATCACTTATCAGCATTTCAGTATTTTGAAAATTGTTCATTTCGCTTCTTTCACATAAGGTGACATCCTGAATTTTTCTTCCATTTAATGTGTCTTGTTTCGTTCGAAACCTTCCCGAGAGAACATAGAAAATAAGTTATAAAGTCAATGTAGAGTTAACTTTCATTAAAATTGAGATTTTCAGAATGTGCGTTAATTTTTTTGCGCAGTGTTATTTCACTTGAATTTCATTTTCATTATTCAATACCGATAACACTACGCCACTGGACCTTTCAAAGTCAGACTCTGCCATGTTGCCACGGCAGTATAAAATGCAATCGGTATCTTTCATGCTATCTTCATCCCTCTCATTGAAAACTGACTAAATTTTGACCAATTCTCGAATTTATGTGTCTCCTCTTTCTATGGCCTAAGAGAAAAACCAATAAAACTATCAAAGTATTCGTCTAACTCCAAGCTGAGTACGTTCTTGTACACGTCTGTCTTCTAGGCATCGACAAAATGAGACTGTCCATTTGAGCTTGTAACTACTCATTCCAAGCAACTTTAACTTCGTGAATCAACTGTGCCAAAATCTATGGAGGACTTTGCAACGTGGACAATCTTCTCCCCACCATATCCCACACATGTTCTATGGAATATAGATCTAGTGAACGAGGTGGCCATGGGGAAACAATAACGCCTGCTTCTCCGAGAGAGTCGTAGTTTAACGAGCGATATTTTGAGAAAAACTGGGTATTCCACATGACCTTCAAGATCCCCTGACCTACACCAAATCGAGGATCGCGCTTGGGGCCAATTACGAAGAACCCTCGATGCCCACAGACCCAATAGCAGGCAACGCTTCCATTCTGAATAATGGCAGGTTTTTTTTCAACTACCAAAACGGAACAAGGTATATGAAACAAACATTTTTAAAGACAAGCTTTCATAATAACAACACTCATCCGCCATTTTGAAGCCGCCATCTTGGATTCCTCAATTCTGAAGTCGCCATCTTGAATTCCTCAATTTTGAAGCCGCCATCTTGAATTCCTCAATTTTGAAGAATCGTAATTTCCAAACCAGAAAACCCTCAGATACCAATTTTGAATAGAATCGGTTCATACATACAAAACTCGTCCGCCATATTGGAGCCGCCATCTTGAATTTTCCAATTTTGACAATAATGATGCATTGTCACCAGAATTATGTACACGATTAGACGATTAGAAGTGTGTCATATTTAACTTCCAATAAAAAACGGTTTTATCAAGAATATTGGCAACAAGGCTAGAGAAGTTGCCAGGTTTTTCATTTTAGAGAATCCAGAATCTCAAACGGGACACTGTTTTTGGCGATCATCAACACAATATTTCTGACCAACCCTCAAAGGACATTGAAGTGACTCTTTGAGAAGTCGTCAGTGTCAGAATGCTCCCATGTTGCCTCAGATATTAATCACTACTTTTTTCATTTGGTCAATAACTAATAGGTAGGACATGGACCCATAGAAAACTCATTGTTGACTGTCTTGTCGATAGAAAATCTAATTGTTCTGCTTTTCGTTTCTGTCAGAAGGTGTCGCGCTATTCTTCCATAACCACAATCTTAAATGTCATTCAAAATTAATACACGTTTCGATCTTAGACCATATAAAGTCTAAGGTTCCGATCATAGAACTCACAGTGACATGTAAGTTCTATGGTTTCGATGGAATGTTTGACATGTACTTCCTAAACATTGCAGATTATTTCGGAACTAGAACGAATACTACAATTTTTGGTCACGATTTTCAGCTTTTCTGATCACGATTGAGCTGTCAAGCATAAAAAAAATTAAGAAATCGATTAACTAATTTCTCGAAAAGCAATAAAGGATATTCAAATCCTTTATTGAACCGATCCTCCCCAAGTTACTCACCCTTCAAATTGGGAAGAACTTCCAATTCGCAATTTCTGGTAATGTTGAATCTGGAACTGGAGTGCCTCTTGTCCTTTTTTATTATCGGTCCTTGGACTGCCCCAGCTGTCAGTTTCGTCTTGTTCAGTGGCGTCGGCGGCGGGGGGCCGGTCGCCAACGAGTTATTTTTTGTCTGAAAGGAAAAATCGAATCCTGAATGAGAAGCTAACAATTTCACCTTGTTCTAATCTACATGGTTCCAAAATTATTTGTTATTCAACATTATCTCAAAGAAATTGCTATTGACGAATGGCGTACTACAACTTATAAAGCAGAAGCGATTTCTACAAATAGCAATTCTTTAAATTGTTTCAGATATAACCCAAAAAGTACCAAGAAACTAAGCAACTCATCCCCAAGTATCCCTTCATCAATATTGTTATAGAAGATACAGCTCCTAATTATTATGCTTCATTGAATTCGACTCTGAACATATCCCATTTCACACATAAAAAGCTCTGAAGAAATTACAATGCTACGTTGCCATTTGGTGGTTCGCGGAGCATAGAAGGCTGCGATACATAAAACGATCTCGTTTCGTCGAAATAAACATCGATAAATTCGAAAATAGCATCAAGAACCTTAACACCATAATTATATTTAAATGTATCAAGTTCGCGGAGAAATCTGTGTCTTGCGTGACAGTTATTCGAGGAATGTCGTAACTGAATATTTTCGAAGCAAAAGATGTACCTACGAGTCGTTGGTAGGAATGCAAACAGAACATGTTCAAGGTTTACACAATTCCAAATATAAATTCGTAATGAATATTAAATTCGATTTTATT
The DNA here is from genome assembly GCA_951802165.1 of Adalia decempunctata. Classification (NCBI taxonomy): domain Eukaryota; kingdom Metazoa; phylum Arthropoda; class Insecta; order Coleoptera; family Coccinellidae; genus Adalia; species Adalia decempunctata. The sequence goes on from OX637705.1 coordinate 3,057,100, forward strand.
TCGAACCGACAGATACAGTGGGTCACTGATATTTTGATACATAATGGATATTTGACATTTCCCAGTGAAGATTTCACTTTTAAAATAGTTCTTGAACATAATATATGCGAAGCAAAAGATCAACGTTCATCGATTTATATTATGAATAGCTTTATTTACTTCGAATTCGTTCGAAAACAAAAGTATTATCGTTAGAAAGAGGTATTTCTGTATCTTATTTTGAAAACAAGAGACAATAGGAAGAAAGGTTCGAGTGTTTCGCGATAAATTATCAGATAGGATAATGACATCACGTCAACCAGCATTTCCCTACGCAGCTGAACCCATACCAGACGGGTTTATTATTAACATCATCTACACCGGTCAATCAATAAATTACGCGATACTCATTTCGTTCCCACCTACTGAGAAGATAAGGAAATGAAACTAGCCTGAAAGGAGAAAGATGAACAAAACTAATTAATATTTTTATGCATCGCGCCTACAAGATTCGATAAACTACAGCATAATGAATTCGTAACTCAATCAGTCAAGATCTTATGGGAAAATTAATTGCAAAATAACCGGTAGTGAATCAATTATAGCAATAAAGAAGTCATCTTTGATGTGGGTACAGGAATAATCATAGATCAATCAGAAATTTAGACCATAGATAAAATGACGTTATCATAGATAAGTGCCACAGATTCTTTGGAACCATTTTTCGCGAACCATGGAATATAAGCAGAGAGTCTTTGATATAACGCATATTCCATGGTTCGCGAAAAATTGTTTCAAAAGAATCTATGGAATTTATCTATGATAATGTAATTTTATCTATGGTCTGAATTTCAATTAATTCTACCGGTATTTTACATATTGTCGAAAGAATAAAATTGTACCAGGAATAATATTTCACTAGTAATTTATAAACAATCTTGTTCACGTTATTTTTTACAACATTCTTTCTGCAAATTGTTTGGTATACTGGAAATTGGTTATGGAAAAAAGAAGTTCACTCGGCCGATAGGTATGAATTTTGGAATTTGGCAATATTCTATGTTTCCACATGCGAGATGTCAAATCGTCTTAACATATTCCACAGAATATTTTCATCACAATTCACTTTTGAGAATATCCCTATTTGAATTTTAATTGTTGTTTACATTCTAAAATAATTTGAACCTCTCGTATTTCGATTATCTTTAGAAAGTGTGAAGGATTAATTTCAACATTGAAAAATTGATTGTGATAGCCGGTCATAGAAAAATAGCCTACCCCGTCACCCGTGCTTCTTTTTCTTCTTCTGAATATCCCTCCTAAAGCCATGTCCTACATCAATTGGCCGTGACAAAACTCGAATCCTTATAAAGAGATTCTCGAACAGAAATAACCCGTACGTCGCACGTAAACACTTTGAAAATAAATATCGTTCATTCACACACACACACCGAGACAGATTATCCAAGAGAAACACCACACACACAACGATGCAATAATCTAGGAGACCTTGCTTCGGAAGGCAGTCGAATGACAATTCGAAAATAATAACACACTGCACACTACGTAGTCTACCACAACATAAACAAAATACCGAAATCGCGATAACAAAACAGCGCTCGATGCAGTGGCGTCCCACCGCACTGACCTAACCTCAGCCCTCACGAGTGAAGAATCGGGAAAAAAGACGAAAGAAAAAATATATATCGCGAACCGAAGAAAATCGTAATTTATGTATGCCGAACGCGTGCAGTATCGTATTTTCCACCTCGTCTTCCTCCCACTATTTTCAACGGCGTTGCCGGATTTCTGCAATTTTCACATAATCCCGGTGTTTACCTTTCGGGTAAAGTTCGCTTTAAACCAAAACTCGAATGTTGTTTTTTGTGGAACCGGGTGAAGCCTATCCCAATTTTAGTAACCTAGATAAGCGAAATGATGAATTTTTTAAATTTCCATATTATTGACAATGTTTTGATGCCAAGTCATAAAACTTATTTGAGTTCTATGCCTCAAATGCTGGAACTCTGACCATAGAACTCATTACTCTAAATTCTATGAATCTCACGAAGACGAAGGTAAACAAGAACCTTTGCTCCAGATTGCAACAAGAGACAGGAATTTAAAGCCATGATATTTTAACGTACAAATTACACATTCATAACTAAGTGATTTGACTTCGTATTAGGAAGAAATCGATAAATGCGATTATGTTATTATCCAAACCGATATTGATTGAAGAATCACGTGAAGCAGTTAAAAAGTGATAATGAAATTTCCAGGAATTCATTACCTTACATCACCTGCAGGAATTTGGTCGCTTTCATATAACGACCTCAGTCAAAACAAATTTAACGAGAAATGATTACGAAAGCCGTTCTATAAGATTTATTAATTAATAATGAAATCAATACAGGAAACTGAAGATCATTCGATCTATGCTTCGTTCATAGATATACTGAGCAGAGATGTTTTCTATGAATCTCCGTTTCGTAAAATGAACGGGAAATCGCTATTCTTTGATAAAAGCCTCGAATTAAATTCTCTTATCAAATCTGACCCTATTCTCTAATCAGATATGGGAGGATACAACGACTGAGAAATAACGGGCGTTGAAAGAAGTGGTCAAGAAGGCTATTGGCTTTAGACAGTAGAACTTACCTTGTCCACGTTCCAGAATTCATCAGTTATTTGATACAAGCTCAGTTCTACTTTCTAAAGACGAAAATTCTGATTTTGTTATGACTTATGAACGTTTGTGGCAAAACTTCAATTCCATTTTATCGGATTCTATGCTTGAATATTTAATTTTATGGTCGAGATTTGTGGTGAAACCACAGATCATGATCTGAGGAGGGTCCTCTTTCACAGACCACTTTGCCTCTTTTCTAGTTAGAGGCAATGAACACAGACTCAGGTGAGATAATAGCGGCAACGTGCGCTGTTCTGCGTTTCATCAAACCAACAGTTTATTAAGTCAATTAGGTAACGGCTTCTTATAATAATTAGTTTATCAGATTGTCCAGGATAACACTGGACGATCCGACGGATCGAATAACATTGTTTCCCAGAATCCAAATGAGAATATTTTTGGAGTTTTTCACTAATTGAATGAGCTGTTACCTTTGAAAAACCTTTCAAACATCCGACTTTTATTTTTATTTTCGAAACATGAAATTAATTCGAAGAAAAACTGATTTTAAATCGATGGGCCTAGCAACAGTATAATGCTGTAGAAAGTTCATTTTTAGTTTGAATACATTTTCTTCGATTATATTGAACATTTTTAATATTCTTAAGAACTCTAATCTTGTGATTCTTGTTATTCAAAATGAGCTCCAATCTGTTTCATGAAAAGTCTGACTTTTATGTGAACAAAGAATAAGATAGAGCCCTCAAACCCTCTTCATAAAAAAGCAGTTTATTCTAATGTACATTGGTAATAAAAATCATCCCGACTTTCTGAGATATATCAATTCAAGAATCAACTCTTCATTTTCAACCGACTGAAGCATTTCAAGAAAGGACAAAAGGAAAAACATGTATACTTTCAATCTTAAAATCCACTTCACAAACACTTGCTGAATAGTTCTAATATTGGACTCTGTATAATGGTATTATTCAATTCTTATTAGAGGTACGTAAATAATTAATGTGGGGAATCGAACGAAGCATAAATGAAACTATTAGCAAAGTATTAGATAGAGTGGATAGGTTTAAAAATAGAAATTCCTAATGAAATGAAGTACATACACTGGCGAAAAACAAACATTTGATACTAGGCTAGACCTACCTCCTCTAAGCTGTCACCGTTGCGTTGTTGAGCATCAGTTTTCGTTTTTAAGTTAGAGTCCTAGAAAATGTACCGAAAATTATTATCCATTTATTTATTAAATAAATAAAACTATTTCACCAAATCTTAACCTCTTTGACATTTGACATAGTAACTAGTCATTCTAATTTTTACTTAGTTACCGTCAAAGGAAACTTACCATTTTCTATCAGAAATATCAACAATAACAAGGTATCCAAATGTAACACTTATATAGTTCTTTATTTCAAAATTAATAAAAACAGGATGAAAACATGTATAGCCACGGCGTCAACTACTAGATATTCATACCATTTTGAGACTTGAGTTTACGCACAGATTCCTCTTTGATATACGCGGTCTATCCCAAAACTGTAGGGACATCTAACGATGTTTGTTGTAAGTCGTTCCTTGTAGTCTTCAAACTTTCGCGATGTTGTCGGCTCTATTCGAATTACGTGGAATCACAAGAGATAATCGGAAATGAAAAATTTCTTGGGAATTTGTCAGTTTCTTTCGGCTGTGATGTTCCCATTTTTAATTAATGCGATTCTTGAAGGAAATTATGCGATGGAAAATGTTATCCTACAATTCCTAATGGAGGCCAAAGATGCCCATGAGGCTGTCGGTGCCAATGAATAGTTTGAATTTCCGTTGCTAACGAAAATAATGAATCGATTTATGAACTGTAATGATTTTGACAAGCAGTAATCATTTTCATTCGCAAAAAGTGAACCACAAATAAGATGGCCAAAGCAACAACGATAAGAGATGCGATAAAAAGATGGGAAGAGAAACATCCTGACGAAAGTATAGGTGATGCTGAAGAAATAGGTTTTCAGCTACAGTGGCCTCCTATCGAAAAGATGGATAATTCCTTATCTGCTTTAGTCAAGTGTCGGTACGTCTAAAATGGTTGATTTTTTATGAAGAAACCAAGACTGCAGTATCTTTTCAGAAAACTGAGTCTTTCAACGAATATGATTGAGAAAATAGCCGGACTCAGCTCTTTAAAGAATCTTAAAGTTCTCTCTTTAGGACGAAATTATATCAAATCGTTCTCCGGCTTGGTAAGTGACGAAAAATTTCAGAAAAATAATAATTTCAGATTCAGAGGCACATAAAAGAGTTACGGAGTTGCCAAATGTATTCACTGAAATTCATGATGTCAACTTGGATTTTATTTAGTACATTGTTCTCAAGCAATGGTAATAGCCTTGCATTCATCTAGATTTTGAATAAATATTCAATGGTACTAGCTCAGGTTCACGGAAAAGACTTTTCTTAATCCAATGTGTCTCAAATTTAAAATTAGCGTCATTCACAGTCGCCACTCTAGCCGTTAGCGCCATCTGTCAATGAATTACCCATATCAGAGACGCCAAAATCGAAAGTTATGCTGAAAATTTTCGAAATGAAGACTACATTTTTGGATTTATCAAACTGTGTTGAATCAAGGACCTCTTTGATTGAATTTTCAGGAAGGAGTAGGAGATACTCTTGAAGAACTTTGGATCTCATACAATTTTATAGACAAAATAAAGGGTTTAGGAGCTCTGAAGAAACTCAAGGTTCTGTACATGAGTAATAACTTGGTGAAGGATTGGGGGGAATTTATGAAATTGCAAGAGTTACCTATGTTGGAAGACTTGTTGTTTGTTGGTAAGCTCATTGTTTGAAAAAAATGGCACAGCTGCTTAAAGATTGGTGTAAATTGCTTCGGATGGAATTTTTCATTTGGAGTGACTATTTCAGGCAATCCACTACATGAATCGTTCGGAGAAGGTGAAGCTTGGATTAAAGAAATATCAAAAAGATTACCACATCTGAAAAAACTGGACGGTGAACCTATTCTGAGGGAAGAAGCAGATTGAAGGATGAGAATAGAAATAAAACGATATAATATAGATATGTATATATTTCTTTCATTATATTATCATTTATAGTTTTCTGTTTTCATATCATTTATTCCCAACTCCTCGTTTTGCTCAAAAGTTCTGTCGTAATAGGTTATTCTCAAATTTGGATCGGGCTTGTCCCCTTCGGAAAAATTCTGAAAAAATATGAAATTAGGCTTGATTAAAATTTTTAAAATAAGAAATAGCAAAACCTGAATGTAACTGTTGCCAGCTGGATCATCGAGAACGAGAGTAATGCTCAGTTTTCCCTCCAATATCTCATCGAACTTTTCAAGGAATTTAGCAAATTTTTCTTTTGATTCTTTATCCATGGAATCACCGAACATATGAGAATGTTTGGGATCTGCCAGCTGGTCCTTAACAGCCGCAAGCAAACCTTCAACTGTGGTGAAACGTCCACCTAGAGCATGGGGACCAACTTCGAGTTCTAGTTGGGGGATGCTCAATTCACAAGTTTCTGACTAAAAATACATTTCAAAGAAAAAGTTTGGGAATTAAAACAGAAATAAATTCACCTTGAGTACGTCCCTTGAAAAATCGTCTCTGCTATTAACATCAATTTCAATATGCAGACCTTTAGGTTCTATTCCTCCACCTGATTTAACTTCATTAGTTCTCGATCCGCAAACGTCGCAGACTGTTGCCATAATGACGACCTCTTTGAAATGGGGTATATCTTAAGTCTAGTCAAGGATATTCAAACAATAACAACTTCAGAATTAAATATGACTATGAATTCTTCAATTCGGAAATCATTCATTTCAAAAGAATAGGGTAAAAGATAGACCCGCAGTTTAAAAAGGATACTGGTCATTTTCATATTAGTTTGACAAGGCGCATTACATTCGGGACAGTTCGTAGCAAACTGCAACACTTCTCCCTCGAAATTCTCCAAGGGGTAATCGCCTTCTTGGATTGGCTTCAAATTGGCTGTATCTTCCACTTCATCATGTGAAAATTCACCCACCTGATGATTCTGTTCTTTGCTTCTCGTGAAATACTCAGTTTTACAATCTTTATCCTTTTGGGGAGAATAAGGGTTTTCAATGAAGCAATTTCCACTGATATCTTCCAGAATCTAAAATATTTACATTGTTACAGATAAACGGGTGGGACTCATTCCCAAGTCCTGTAAGTGACCCTGTATATCTATTAAACATTCAACATACCACAGAAAATGGCTGTTTCATATCTTTCAGGGCTCTCAGCCTTTCTACGAATTCATCAATTTTTTTAGCATCTTCAGGATGAAGATGTCTCCTTACAACTTGATCTTGCTCTAAGCCCAATGCTGCCCTATCTATAATCCCTTCAATCGTCGTCACCTCTATATTAAAAATGATTCATCACCCAAATTTATCATTTTAATCTCATTTTAATGAACATTCAATAAAGCCAAAAAACCATAATGAAAGTTTATTATATATGAGAATTAAACACTTTGTCATACAGAATAGGTCTGTAGGAAACGACTGAACGTTACTTGAATAACAAGAGTATTATCCCTACCTCCTTTCTGACTCTGTGAAGGTATTTCAAAATCGAGTTCAGGTATCTTAACGCTGGTGTAATCAGATTTCACAACTTGGCGGTTTAGATCTCTCGGATCCGTAACCTGTAGATGCATTCGAACTCCTCTCTCCGAAAGAGGAGCTCCGGATTGAAGTTCGTTATTGTGATATCCACACTCTTCACATGTGAAGGACATTACTACGACATCCTTGTAGAATGGGATTTTGGTCAACAGTAATCTCGTGATTCCCTACAAATGTATTGGAAGCTTATGTTTCTGATGTTTTAATGGTTTCAAAAAATATCACAAACATGAGATTATCATCGATAGTGTGTATAGAATTTAGGTCTCACATTCGCATGACAATTCATGCATAAGGATTCAATTTCTGTAGCTTCTAGATCTTCTGCATTCAATTCCGAAAATATGGGTTTATTTGTATCCATCTTTGAAAAATCCTTTTTGTAAACGATGATGAAAATGAAAATATTAAAAGTGAGGTTAATCTAGCGTGAACACAGATGATGAAAATGACATCTGTAATCTGTGGGCGAGCCAGCAGTTTTTTCTTGAGGAACCGTTTTCAATGCATTTTATGGTCAAACCAGTTACGACAGCGTTGACATCGGTTGATCGGTTCATTCTGTTTTGAATGCATTCAGAAGAACCATTCAAAATAGACGAGTCCCTTCATGCTGGCCAACTGTTTAAAAATACCTGAAAATCACTTCCCTTTTTTTCGCAATGATTCAACTCTTACCTGAAGCTTTAATCCCAATGAGTGTATCCTGAAAATATTAGATGTCACGAAGGTCTTCATCAAAAGCTATAAATTTTTGTTTTCTTATGTTTTCATTAATGGAAATCTATGACTTTCCAACCTAGAAAAAGACTTTTTTATATGTTTACTTGCTCCCAAGCTGTTTTCATTGACTTGGAAATTAGATAATTAGAATATCTATTCTAAATCAATGGCTGTTTCAGGTATTCTTGAGGGATATGATCCTCGTAATTCGAGGTACTGAGCTGTGACTTCATCTTTCTGTAAGATGGAATTCAGAAAAGGTGAAGTAGGTATCTATCTGCACGAAAAGATTTTTATGTTTCAATCCTCATGATATATTTGAATTTTAGGCCAGTAGATGATTATATAACAATGTAAGCAAAGTACTAGTACTGGAAAAAACTGTTCTCAATTGCTCTTCATGGAAAAGTAAAAACACGGCTGTTCGTTTTGATAAATTTCCTGAGAAAGATGCCTCAACACCGAATATCACTAATGCCTTTGGCATATTGCATAAATTGGACTGGAGAAAAGCATGGAAAGACAAACTATGGATGGGAACTTTGCTGCAAAGAATATATGAGTTTGTTCCCTTCACGTGGACGATTATGTCTAGTTAATTTCAGATTTATATCCAGATTGAAAAATCCATAAATAAATTGCTCCAGAGAGATTAGTTCTATACCTTTTCAACTTCAAATTGAGACTAATCACATTCAAATTGGGATTAAACAAATTCAAAATGAGAATATGCAACTTCAAAATGGTAAACGAAATCGAATTGGGAATAAACAAATTCAAAATGAGAATAAGCAACTTCAAAATGGTAAACACAGTGGAATTGGGAATAAACACATTCATATTGACAATAAACAATTTCATATTGAGAAAAGTCATTTTCCGTTTTATTTTATAGTTCAAGAGAATTGTTCTGTAGTAACTAAGAATTCAAATGAAGAAAAAATTTATTTTACAATGCAGAGGTGTTGATAAACTTAAACTATATAATGCTATTTTATGAACAAGTTGATAAATGTGAGAATCGATACGATAATTAAAAATATTTCTTCAACAATGAAAATCACACAACCATATCAACTAAGTTTAAAACATCAGGAAAATATCGATGTATATGTGCTACATATCGCGCACATCAGTTGTTGATATTTATTATATTTATAGGTATTATCACGCAATATAATTTCCAATTCACGCAAGCGGAACTGGTTTTGAGGAAGATTTAAAACTTGACCACGCAAATTCTATAGGGTTCAGCATTGGACTGTAAGGACCGAGTCTGAGTAGATTATTGTCCTGAAATTCTGGTTCCTGAAAGACAATATTTTTGAAGTATCAAATTTAAGTGGAAATGTCATTTCCCAATATGAGATTTTTTAGTCCCATTTTGAATATGTTTATTCCCAATTCGATTTCGTTTACCAATTTGAAGTTGCATATTCTCATTTTGAATTTGTTTGATTCCAATTTGATTGTGATTAGTCTCAATTTGAATTTGAAAAGGTATAGTATTAATAAAACTGAAACTGTTTGTGAAGTAGCCATTTTTAAGGGAGTTTCTCAATCAACTGCGAACAATATTTTTAGTGAATATATTGTCTGTATTTATTATTTTGAGATGTGGTATACACTGGCCAAGTTCTGATGTTGAATTGATGAATTTACCACTTTACATATTAAGAATATACTATGATTTCAAAGTGATACTTCATTATAATGATTTTCCAGTACAATGATCCTAATTTCTCATGCGGCATCAGAACTTATTCACATACAGATCATAGTCTATGGCAGTTGTAAATACTTTTGGGTTGTTATTCTGTAGTAAATTTCCATGCAAATAAAGAACATTAAAAACAATCATTTATTTCCCTAATTTCCTTTGAATTCCTCGTAGAATTTCTATCCAAATAGAAGCGAAAACCCAATTATGCACCTATATTTAATAAACTCCACAATACAGGGTTAATAATACATTAATTCACTGAAAGTCTTCCTATGATCTCTACGAATTCAAAGAAAACACCTATAATAATCAGTTTTACATCTTGCAACAGGTCTTTATACGAGTGCTCCTTCGGAAATTAATGAAATTTGAATTTGATATTTCTGCAGTATCTTGCATCATTTTTACACTGTTAATAGAAACATCTCATTCATCAGAAAAGTTATAAAGAACAAACTCAAGCGAAATCCTCATTTGATTCGAAAAATTCAAATTCTCCATTCAAACATTTTGGTGGGGATATTTATTTTCCATTGATGAAACCCTAAGAAAACAAAAATTTATAGCTTTTGATGAAGACCTTCGTGACATCTAATATTTTCAGGATACACTCATTAGGATTAAAGCTTTCAGGTAAGAGTTGAATCATAAGCGATAAGGAGAGAGAGAAACCTGTTTTCTTGAATGGAATTATCCATTACGTCATATTTGCACACAGGGTTGAAAGACGTTTAATCAAGAAAAAACGCCTCATCTTATCTGTCAATATATGTCATGAAAAATTGGCAACACTGAAAACAAAATGCAAGATGTTTAAATTTTTTTTAAATCTGTTAAAGAGCGCCAAAACTTTCATTTTGATTTTACGACAATTTAGTGAATAATAAATCAAAATTTAGTATTTTATTCTAATTCTACGATATTGAATTTATTATTATCCAGTCATGTTTCAACCAGGTTCAATAAGAAAAATACAAGTAAAAAATTTTGTGTAAGTTGCTACACCCGTTCAATAGTTCTCTTATTAATATTCCAATTTTCTGTTTTCTTTTCCATTATCAGTACTTATTCCCATGCGGAATTTTATCCTGGGCCCCACCTTAATATGATTATTGGTCCCAATGGAACTGGGAAGTCTACGATGGTGGCTGCTATCATTCTTGGGTTGGGTGGCAGTCCAAAAACAGTTGGGAGAGGCTCAAAGGTAATTTGTATTACACATGTCATCTAGGAGGGTATAAAGCTAATTTAATTTTATCAGGTTAGCGAATATGTGAAACATGGATGTAGCGAAGCAACAATACATATCCACATCCAATCCAATGACTCAAATAGTTTTTTGAAAATCACTAGAATATTCGACACAACAGAACGTAATTCCTGGTCCATCAACAATACCAGGAACAGTCTGAAAGACGTGTTGGAAGCGATCAAAACTTACAATATCCAAGTAGACAATCTCTGTCAGTTTCTACCGCAGGATAGAGTGCAAGATTTTGCTAAAATGAACAAACAGGAGTTGTTGAAAGCAACGCAGCTGGCTCTGTGTCGCGAAGATTTGGTAGAGAAGCACCAGAAACTGGTTGATTGTAAGAATCAATGTAACGAGATGAATGCTTTCTTGGAGAGGAATGAGCAGAAATTGGTGCAAGCTAAGGAATCTAACTCTAGATTGGAAGTAAAAGTAAGTTTTGAAGATTATATTTCCCAGAATGTTGAGTCAGGAAGGGTGACAAAGAGTGCTGAATGTTTTCTTTGTGTCTGCTATTTTAAGCGAAATTTTAGGTGGCTAGTTTTAACAAGAAAAAAAAATTTCTGAGTAGCATCGAACATTTAGATAGAAAAATGGCGTGGATACGCTACGAAAATTTGAGAGCAGAAATGGATGAAATAAAGAAAGATACAATAAAGGCTAAAGAATTATACGAAAAACACAAGAAAATTGGTAAACCAATGGAAGATGCATTAAATTGTGCCAAAAAAAATTGCAAGCAATCGGAGAGTGTTCATTCTAATACTGTGAGTAATGAAAGACCTCATCTTGAATTTGTTTCTCTAAATTTGTTTGCAGAATAAAACGAAATGGGACATTGAAAAATCTCTTGAACATAAGTATGAGAAGAGAGAATATTACAAGAGATCAATTCAAAGCGTTAAGCAGGAAATGAATGTGAAATTGGATGAATTCGTACAGAGAGATGCCGAAATAGATGCCACAATGTTGAAAATCCAAGAATTAGAGGGGATTCATGAGAAATTGGTGGAAAAATGCCGAAACGGTGAGTTTTGGACTTGCATCTTTGAAGAATTCCTATTTCTTCTTTATTTCTTTCAGACCAGCAGCTCCATCAGAAAAAAGGGCAGATATCGTCGGAAATCGAACAGATAACGTCGAAACAAAGATCGTTAGAAGACAAGAGGGACAATCTTTATGCTCAAAGGTCCAACAGACAGGCCGAATTGAGAATGACGGAGAACGAAGTTAATCGTTTGGAAAACGTGAAGAATCAAAGGTTGCAGAAGCTCCAACAGTTGGATAAAGGGGTTTACCAGGCCGTTTTGTGGTTGAGGAACAACAGGCAGATGTTCAGAGGGGAAGTTTGCGAGCCCATGATGCTGGAGGTAAGAAATTTTTTTTTCTCTTTTTTTTCAGGATTACTATTTTTGGAACATTTTTGATGAAGCCCTTGGAGGATATGAAGAGTTGAAGGTTTGAGAATATTTCATCAATTGCTTGATCTTAAATTTTTGTTTCCTTTTTTTTTTATTTTTTTTTTAACTTTCAATTTATTATTATTATTATTATTTTATCATATTACTATATTTGGAATATTATTGGATCTTTTGATAAAGCTCTTCGAGGATGTTAAGAGTTGCAAGTTCGAGAATACATATTTCATCAATTTTGCTCCATATTAAAAAAAAAATTTTTTCCCTTTTTTTTATTCTCTTTTTATTATTATAATAATGTATTTGGAACATCATTGGATCTTTTGGTGAAGCTCTTGGAGGATGTGAAGAGTTGAAAGTTTGAGAATATTTCATCAATTTTGCTCTATCTTGAATTTTTTTTCTTTTCCTTTTTTATTTTCTTTTTCATTATCACACTGCGCAAAAAAATTAACGCACATTATGGAAATCTCAAATTTATTCTACAACTGAAGGTGTTCTCAATGATAATTATTTTTATCAGAATTATGCATGCAAATGTTATCCACTTTCAACGTTTTTCTTCAATACAGATGTTTTCTTCCAGCAGGAATAAATAAAGATGATATTATCAGATTTCAAATGTATTGGCTCCATTCTAAAATCAGTTGTTCTCGATCAATTCTAGTGATCAATAGTTTTTCTTTCGTTTGATTTTCTACACTCGATCGCTATGCAACGCGAAACACGCAATTTGACCCAAGAGGAATGTGCCCAAGCGGTAGTTTTGCGAGAAGAAGGGTGGACATACACAAGAATTGCAGAAAGGTTTGGAGTTTCCCATACAAGTGTGTCCAGAATGTTGCAGCGATTCAGGGAGACAGGTATGAATGTCCGAAGACCAGGACAGGGTAGACCACGGGTAACAACTGCCATTCAAGAACGTTACTTGAGAGTTTCTTCATTGAGACAACGGTTTGCAACCGCTCGCCTCCTTCAAAATCGGCTTGAGCATACTCATGAGGTGCAAATTGGCACTCAGACAATAAGAAATCGCCTCAGAGAATATGATTTAAGGCCTCGTGTCACGGCAAGAGGCCCAGCTCTTACCCCAGCCCATCGAAGGGTGCATTTGGATTTTGCGAGAGAGCATATCCATTGGGAAGAGGCCGATTGGGAAAGAGTTCTCTTCACAGATGAGTCTAGATTCTGCCTCTACCATTGTGATCGACGTTCCCTTGTATACAGACGTCCAGATATGCTCAGTGCAATTTCCTGAATACTACTGGTTTCGGGGGAGGATCGATTATGGTATGGGGTGGAATATCTTTGACTGCTCGCACAGACCTAGTGGTCGTTGACAATGGAGCTATGAATGCTGATAAGTATATAAGGAACATTCTTGAAGAGCATGTAGTGCCATTTGCCCCATACATTGGTGAAAATTTCATTTTTATGGACGATAATGCCAGACCCCATCGTGCGCGCATCGTTCAGGAGAACCTTGAAGAGGTTGAAGTCTCTCGAATGGAATGGCCAGCATGAAGTCCAGATCTCAATCCGATTGAGCAGGTTTGGGACAACCTCAATAGAAGGCTGAGAAGTTCAGAAAATCATCCAGCTACTCTTAATGACTTAGGAATCCAACTCGGAGAAATCTGGGAAGGATTAGATCAGAACATTTTAAGATCACTCATTTTGAGTATGAACCGTCGTTGCCGAGCTGTAATTAACGCAAGGGGTGGAAATACCAAGTATTAAATCACTTATCAGCATTTCAGTATTTTGAAAATTGTTCATTTCTCTTCTTTCACATAAGATTCGGTGAAATCCTGAATTTTTCTTCCATCTAATGTGTCTTGTTTCGTTCAAAACCTTCCCGAGAGAACATAAAAAATTAGTTATAAAGTCAATGTAGAGTTGGAACATTATTGGATCTTTTGATGAAGCTCTTGGAGGATGTGAAGGGTTGAAAGTTGGAGATCCATTTCGCTCTATCTCAAATTTTTTTTTTTTTCCTTTTTCTTTATTTTCTTTTTTTTGGTGAAAGAGAATGACAATGTTTGTAACCTCAAATAGGGTGTATTAAACCATATCTTAAATTTTGTTTTACTTTTCATTTTTTTCTCTTTTTCCTGGTAGAAGAAAATGGAAATGTTTGTTACTTCAAATAGGGTGTATAATGGTGAATTAAATATTATTGCTTCCGGGAAAACACCGTATTTCAATGTCAAATAAGGATATTTGAGACAATGAACTTTTCAGATTAACGTGTTAGACACCAAAGATGCTATTTTTCTGGAGAATATAATCTCCAAAAGGGACAGATTGGCTTTCACCTGCGAAAGAAAAGATGACATGAATTTACTCATTCACAGCCTCAGAAATCAACAAAAACTACCTGTAAATGTTCTCCATTCTGATCGTAAGACACCAAAGCTCTATAACATTCATAAAAGTTACCTATTGTTTAAATTTCAGCGAATATAGACATGGAAAGATATCAGCCAGCTGTCCCGATAGAACAGTTGAGAAAGTTTGGATTTCACGCTTACGTTGACAGTTTATTATCAGCACCTCGGTTAATCATGAATTATTTATACAAGATTTACGGTATTCATAACATTCCTGTGGGGAACACGAAGGTGGATCAGAATTTTGAACAAGTCCCCAGTTCCCTTAGGCTGTTTTTCAGCGGTGAGTAGATTCTTCTTTATTAACTTGTTTATTAGTTACTAGCTGGCCCGGCGAACTTTGTACCGCCTGAATTATACTTAAAAGTTGTATAAACCATTGCTTTTTCTCAAGCAGGAAAAAAATTAGGCAAAATTAAAGCTCAAAATATACAAAATTTTAATAATTTTGTAATTCACATGGAAAGAATTCTCTTTATTTAAGGGGTAATTAATTGTTGAACTTGAACATATAACTTTTTGTTTTTAATTGTTGTACAGTTCTCTTTTTGCAGTACCTCATGTGACTGTGAATAGCAGGAGTATAATCCATATTATACCTTTTTTCTTATATGAATCAAAATGTCAAGAATATGAACAAAAATTATTCCTTTAATGAACTTTCGACTATTAACACAGCCCGTCGACCAGAATTGAAAAATCAGTCATTTGTTAATAGCCCAACCTGGCAAGTGGCAAAAACAAAACTTTTCTTATATTCTCAAAATCTAATCTTAGCTATGCTGCTAAGCTCAAAATAATTGGTAAACATCTCAGTTGGTAGAGCAGCGCGATTCTCATTATTCCATGGATATGAGCTGTCAATCTCTCCTCAATTTGTTCAATTTAGTTGACCATATCAAGCTCGTTAAAAGACAAATCGAGATGTTAAAATGTCGATAGTACGATCGACACGGCAAAATTATCAACAATGTGAATTATGTTGAACTCATATTCAAATTTATTGATGGTCATTCGACCAGATCAGATTAGGCAACCCATGAAACATTATTGTATATCAGTGAATGCCTGATGAGCAAACGTTTCAAAATTATCGACGCTTACAATACTGTCTCTGTGCGAACAGAAACACGAATATAATAAATATTTGATGGATTCAGTCTTTACTTGATGGAAATTCATGTTTAATAACAGGTAAATAAAATTCAATTTCCACAAACAATATTTAATTTTGAACAACGATCGTTTCGCCTCACTGAGGCTTCGTCAGGTTCTACATTTGAACTAATTGGGTGGTATAATAACAGGCCATTATATAGGATATACAGGTATACATGGGGTTGTTCAGATGGTATTCACAAGTTACAAGAAGATGTACCGACAGGGGCAATAAAAGTTATTGAGTTTTGCCGCTGGTTTTTCCAATCTACGTGAAGATATTCAACAACGGCGATCTATTAACATCCGTTTGGTCATTTAACAAAATTTTTTGAGAATTATATCTGTTAATTTCAAGTGATTCTAATAGTGTTAATCTTGATCCTTTACTCTCGATATGGATAATTTCGTAATTGTGGTTGAAATTATGACCAAATTCTCTTAAATGGTCGGCGTGGTCCACATTCAACATACGCCGACCATTTAAGAGAATATGGTCATAATTTCAATCAATCAATCAAAATGCTTTATTGTCATAAGATCAACCACAATTACGAAATTATCCATATCGAGAGTAAAGGATCAAGATTAACGCTATTAGAATCACTTGAAATTAACAGATATAATTCTCAAAAAATTTTGTTAAATGACCAAACGGATGTTAATAGATCGCCGTTGTTGAATATCTTCACGTAGATTGGAAAAACCAGCGGCAAAACTCAATAACTTTTATTGCCCCTGTCGGTACATCTTCTTGTAACTTGTGAATACCATCTGAACAACCCCATGTATACCTGTATATCCTATATAATGGCCTGTTATTATACCACCCAATTAGTTCAAATGTAGAACCTGACGAAGCCTCAGTGAGGCGAAACGATCGTTGTTCAAAATTAAATATTGTTTGTGGAAATTGAATTTTATTTACCTGTTACGAATATAATAGTCAATTACTAATTATGGGCAATTTTGGATTCAGTTATTTCCGCAAATATATCTATTACCCAAACAGAAATTCGAAAGCATTTCAAAAATAAAGAAAAAAGATGAAGATGGCCAACTCACGTTTGAAACTGATCGTCAAAATCAGATACTTGATCTTTCGGTAAAAATTCACTGTTCCACCAACTTGAGATGAGTTTACCCGCTTTTTGATCTGGCAATAGACTTCCATGTTACCATGAGTTCTATGCGAATCACATATCGCCATCTAACAGCGGTAATATCAACCTACGACTACTTACAGTGACTATTCACTGTACGACTACGCATCAACGGTAGCGACACCTAGTGGCCTTATTCAAAAGAAAGAAAAGCATTTCCTGCATAAGTAAAACTTTCATCAATTTTTTCGAAGTTTTATTGCATTTTATAATAACCAGACCGTAGACGAATCCATATATGAAGTTTCATAACAAACAGTCCATCCGATCTCTAGTTATAAAAGGTGTAACCAACATCTTTCTTTTATATATATAGATTTTGTTCCATATTTTGGTTTATTTTCTTATTATAATGGTTCATATTATTCCTATAACTTTTAATGAACTACTGGCCCTTTTTTTTCTCAGAGAAATCAAGATATTCTGTGAAATTTTCTGCGTACACCGGTGCCAAAAGTGTCAGGCAGAATCAAATAGCCCCCAATAACACATTATCGATATCTGTGGACGTTGTGCGTTTGGAGAATTTGAAAATTAAGATCGAGGAAATGAGGGAGAGTTTCTCGATTATAGAGGTCGAACTGAGAAGTCACGATGAACAGGTATTGATCGAAGAGTACCAAAGAAGAACTTTTTCTGTTATCCGTTCAGTTTTAGTTGCAACAATGCAGGAGCAAAATCTCGGAACTGCAGACGGAACAGAGAAAGATCTCTGATTTAAAGCAGCAGATTCAGGTGGTGGGTTCCAGGTATGCGGCTATGAAGAGGAAAGTGGATAAGTTGAAGGAGGCCAATTCGGACCGAGATAAAGTTGAGGAAGAAGCCAATCAAAAAATACGGGTGAGTCGTTTATTTTTTTACCAGGTGATTTTAGAACCTTCCGGATATACAGGGTCTTTCACGAGGAACCTCACCCATATTTATACGGGAAACTACTGAACGTATTTTCATGAAATTCAGCACTTATAAGTATTTCACGATGCTGATGAATTCTAAAATATTTTCAAGGCATGAGCACCTCCGGTTTTTCCGGAAATGACGTCAACTTCCGTTTTTCAAATTAGAACACCATTTTTTTATTGCAGAAATAGATTCCTTAGAAAATTTCAAGTTATTTTGATGTAACATTTTTCAGTTTTGGTTGGAAAATTCTCTCTGAGCGGAAAAATTCGAAAAAAAAATCGAGAATAGAGCTCCGCTGAAACAAGAATAACTTCGAGGTTTTTGGATGGAAAATTTTCATTTTTGGAATTTTTCAAGATGTAAGATTGATGTATCCACTTTAAAAATCGAAATCGCGATTCATGATACAGGGGGTGAAAAAATCGCTTTCAAAGTTAGGGATGACAAAATCGTGAAAAATCAATTTTTTCAAATTAGAACCCCATTTTTTTATGACAGATATTGAATCTACGTTAAAAAATAATGTGAGTGTATGCATCACACCCTTGCCCTAAAATGGATATTTTCTGAGTTATTCACAAAAAACTGTTTTTCGTCTTGAATTTTCAGCTATTTCTTTTCCCTTCACGCAAAAAAGATGAAATTTTCAGAAACTGTTATTTGAACCATGCTGTAGATTTTTCACCCCTTCTTGAAACCGACTTCAAGTTACTATCAGGAGAACCATGGCAAACTCTCGCAGTTATAACTAGAGAAGATGCTCAAAGTTTTGACCGTTAATTTCTAGACATTTATTTATACGTCTCAGGAATGCTTCGTGCGTTGCTCTTCTTATTTCATCGGGAGGAAGAGATCTGCAAAAGTGTTTAAAAACCAAATTGAGTTTCAAAACTAGGAATCTAAAAATCTAAACAAACCTGAACGCATTTCTGACTCGTTCTATGCAGTCCTCTTTATCAGTCAGGGGAGTTGAGTAGACAATATTTTTTATCCTACCCCAAACATAATAGTCTAAAGGAGTTAAATCGGGAGAACGTGGTGGCCAAAGATGTGGACCATTGTTCGCCAACCATCGATCTTCAAATAGCCTGTAGAGGATATTTGACACATTGAGTGAATTGTGTGGAGGCGCGCCATCTTGTTGATACCATAAGTCATTATGGTTCTGTACTAGCGGCTCAATTATTTGAGTCAATATGTCAGAATATCTATCTCCTAAGGGAGAACATTCTTTAAATAATGCAAACATGTGTAGTGTTCTATCTTACCAGTTAAAGTCCCATCATAAATCTGAACATCGAGAATTGCATTATTTTTGATGGCGCAAAAAACATTGAAACTCCAGGTCTCTTGAAAGCCATTGTCTGAAGTGGTGGTTGTTCTCTTCATCCCAATAATGACTATTATGCCTATTGAAAGAACCATTCTTTGTGAATTTAGACTCATCTGTCCAAATTATACAGTCCAAAAAGTTTTCATTCTCTTGAAATCGAATCATCATAGCTTCGCAAAACTCTGTTCTCCTGACGAAATCAGTTTCCTTCAAATGCTGTACCCTATTGAATTTTTATGGGTGCATTTTATGTTTTTTTAATATTCTCCAAACACTCGATTGAGATAATCCCAGATCAATCTCGGCATCTTTGAGAGAATTTTGATGATTCACACGAAAATATGCAAGAACTGTAATTTCGTTGTTCTCATCTTCTACTACACTTTTTTCTCTGTGTATAGTTTTTTTTAACGAAAGATCCGACATTTCTCAAGTTTGTCATGGTTCTGTTAATGGTATCTCTCGTTGGTCTGGGTCGGTCAGGAAACCTCTCAATGAACAGTCGAATCGTTCTATCTACAAATTTATTACATTCTCCATGAAGTAGAATGAGATTTAAATAATCTTCATTGGTAAAATTAGGCATAGTGATCGATTTTATAACTTAATACGAATTATCACCAAATTAATAGTAAACACAAAATGCTACTGAATAAAGAGGAATTTGGCAGATGTAATTAATGATATCTATCATTAAAAAAAAAGAATGTAAAACATGGTAAGTTTTTGCACATGGTTCATAAGGAATTATTTATTTATCACTGGAGAGAAAACCGATGGCCTATTAGTTGAAATAAAGAGGTTTCCGATACAAATTCGAATCCAAATTCGCCATCTATTTAGGAAGAACCTGTAACTTTTTTCTCTTGCATATTAGGGTAGTAAAATCTAAAACATGGTTTAAGTAACAGTTCCTGAAAATTTCATCTTTTTGGCGTGAAGGGAAAAGAAATAGCTGAAAATTCAAGACGAAAAACAGTTTTTTGTGAATAACTCAGAAAATATCCATTTTAGGGCAAGGATGTGATGCATACACCCACATTATTTTCTAACGTAGATTCAATATCTGCCATAAAAAAATGGGGTTCTAATTTGAAAAAATTGATTTTGCACGATTTTGTCATCCCTAACTTTGAAAGCGATTTTTTCACCCCCTGTATCATGAATCGCGATTTCGATTTTTAAAGTGGATACATCAATCTTACATCTTGAAAAATCCCAAAAATGAAAATTTTCCATCCAAAAACCTCGAAGTTATTCTTGTTTCAGCGGAGCTCTATTTTCGATTTTTTTTTCGAATTTTCCCGCTCAGAGAGAATTTTCCAACCAAAACTGAAAAATGTTACATCAAAATAACTTGAAATTTTCTAAGGAATCTATTTCTGCAATAAAAAAATGGTGTTCTAATTTGAAAAACAGAAGTTGACGTCATTTCCGGAAAAACCGGAGATGCTCATGCCTTGAAAATATTTTAGATTTCATCAGCATCGTGAAATACTTATAAGTGCTGAATTTCATGAAAATACGTTCAGTAGTTTCCCGTATAAATATGGGTGAGGTTCCTCGTGAAAGACCCTGTATTTTTTACAGCCAAATATGGTGTTTTTGGGGGTCTCACCCCTTAGTCAGTTTTCACCCAAAAATTGAAATTTTCAAAATCGCTCATATTTTGCACAGAGATACTTTGAGATATGCTGATCAACATAATACAAACCAATGGTGGATACGACGAGGGGGACGGAAGCTATGACAGTTTGAAATTACCAATTTTTCAAAAAATGCCATTTGACAGGTGAAAATCTGAACGATGCTAGTTGGGGATCTGGAATGTTTTTTATTCGATTCAGCGACCTCGAAAACCTACAAATTGATACCAAAATCGTCCCTGTAGGCCTTATAAGTTAAGAATTATTGAGTTTTAATTTTTTCGATATTTCATTTTCGAGTTCTGTTCACGAGCTCACTCCGTTCGTGGTATCGGTGTTATCGATCCGCAAAAGTCCATTCATGGAAGATTCGAATGGCTTGAATAACCTTCCCGATCATTTATAGCGTTATAACCTTCCAGATATTTTTTTTTTTCAACCAAATATGGTGTTTTTGAGGGGTCTTACCCCTTAGTCATTTTTCACCCAAAAATTGAAATTTTCAAAATCTTTGAGATATGCTGATCAACATAATGCAAACCAATGGTGGATACGACGAGGGGGACGGAAGCTATGACAGTTTGAAATTACCAATTTTTGAAAAAATGCCATTTGACTGGTGAAAATCTGAACGATGCTAGTTGGGGCTCTGGAATGTTTTTTATTCAATTCAGCGACCTCGAAAACCTACAAATTGATACCTAAGTCGGCCATATAGCCGCAATAATTTAGTATACAGGGTGATTTTTTTTAAGTGTTTCATTAGACGTATTCGAGGAAGGAATTGCGATACAAATTCAAAATTTTGTATTCTTGTTTTGGAGTACATGAACTCAATTTCTAAAATATTTTCAAGCCGAATCTACTTCCGGTTCTACCGGAAACGATGTGAACTTTGTTATTTCAAATGCAACACCCTGTATATCTACACATATTTGAATTCTTCGTTCAATTTTGCAATGATTCGATGTATGATATGCGAACCACATCAAGCGATTGTTGAGTTATAGCGTGATTCCCAATTTTTTTGACAGAAAGATTGTCAGAAATTAGTGTTCATATCTTCAAAATCCCTCATTGTAAGAATTTTTTTTTGCAACAGTGGAACAAAAGAAAGTACGCTGATTCTGCTTATTGTATGAATTATGAGGAAATACTATACAGGCTGTCTGAAACTGGGCTTCAAGGTGAGCCTCAACAAAACTATAAAATCTCATTATTTTCGAATGGGTACCATATAATTTTGTAATTCCGATCGATTGCTCGTCAAAAACTAGCTAGAGTGTGCCAAACATTTCATGTATTTAAAATCAGTAGTTTTGCCGTTATCGAATAAAATTCGAATTTCACGACTAAATCCAGGTTTCGCTCAGTCAAATTCATTGGTATGCACGTCTTTTCCAAAGTAGACTATGTTAGGAATTGTCATTCCTACTTATTTTTATGGATCGAGCACTATGCAGAACCTGCAATAATAATTAGGTACACTAGAATGATTCATCAAAAGTCTGTTCTCTATTTGCGGCGAATGTGATGTGACAAATAAAAGAAACCACATGAACGATGACCAAATAGTGCTCGATTAATGAAAATAAGTAAGAATAACAATTCCTAACATAGTCTACTTTGAAAAAGACATGCATACCAATGAATTTGACTGAGCGAACCTGGATTTAGTCGTGAAATTCGATAACAAAACTACTGATTTTAAAGACATGAAATGTTTGGCACACTCTAGCTAGTTTTTGACGAGCAATCGATCGGAATTACAAAATTATATGGTACCCCCATTTGAAAATAATGAGATTTTATAGTTTTGTTGAGGCTCACTTTGAAGCCCAGTTTCAGACAGCCTGTATAGTATTTCCTCATAATTCATACAATAAGCAGTATCAGCGTACTTTCTTTTGTTCCACTGTTGCAAAAAAAAATTCTTACAATGAGGGATTTTGAAGATATGAACACTAATTTCTGACAATCTTTCTGTCAAAAAAATTGAAAATCACGCTATAACTCAACAATCGCTTGATGTGGTTCGCATATCATACATCAAATCATTGCAAAATTGAACGAAGAATTCAAATATACAGGGTGTTGCATTTGAAATAACAAAGTTCACATCGTTTCCGGTAGAACCGGAAGTAGATTCGGCTTGAAAATATTTTAGAAATTGAGTTAATGTACTCTAAAACAAAAATACAAAATTTTGAATTCGTATCGCACTTCCTTCCTCGAAAACGTCTAATGAAACTCTTAAAAAATCACCCTGTATACAGGGTGATCTTTGTTGGTGCCAATTTAGGGATCTTTTTTCCTTGTTCAATTTGAATGGGGGCTACATCATTTCGTCACGACTCACGATGTATTCTCGAAACTGGAGAAGGGAATGGCTTCAATCGCTTAGATTCAGCATTTTTCCGAATTTTTCTTCTAGAACTGGAAAATGCTAATCTACCTAAAAGGTGGATCAACCTTATTTTGTTCAAAACGTACGTACCTATACTCCATTCACTTTTATAAAGTAGTAAAGTGGGCCATGGTTTAGGTTTATCAAGTTCTTTTACTTTTTTCTTAGCGGACGCAGGTTGGCACTCGTGAAAATCAAGCGACATTGCCAAGTCTACTTTCTAATTACTCTTTTTTAACTTTGTGAATGGAGTTAGTTCTTTTAAGCGTTAACTGTGACACAAGATTCGTAGTACCTACCACTACTTTTTCATACTGGAGTATTTCAAGTTGCGCAAAGAGGTATTTAATTGTCCTATGTAGGCTTATTTCTTGAGAATTTTGAAAAGTGGGGATTTCCATACGTCCGTCTCTTCTGTTCGTCTAAGAGTTTTTCTATCGGGTTAATGAACTATCACAAAGTAACGGACTATTCTATCCATTATTTTTCAGTAAAATTTCAACACTCGGTTCTTGATTTCCATACAAGAAAATAGCATAACTGAATCTTCCAATCATGTTTATACTCGTACACGTGAAATATTCCCAATATTAACAGAAAAAAAGTTTCCTCGATATTCGTCAGATCTTTGGAATTATTGAATTCACATAATATTTCCTCAAATTCATTGTAAGTAAATAAACATTTTGATAAATACGTAATTTCTACGATTTATATGTAGAAACGGCAACGTTGCGTCCATATCTGACAGAAGAATGAGTATAACCTAACATTTTCAAAATATACGCGGTGAAATGTGTCAGAATTCCAGCGCCACCCAGGCTACTTTATAAAAGTGAATGGAGTATATATGAATTGATAGAAAGGATTCCTTTTCTAGTTATTTGCATGAAAAGTATAAGAGATCACTGTTGAAATATATTATTTTTCGCCATGGAAGAAAATTGCATTGCTTTCACATAATTTTCATATGCATGATTGTGAAGATTTAATGTTTATTATCCTCTTGAACTGAAAGTTCAAGACTTGACGACATCAATTGTTGATTCTAATCAAGAATTCATTAAAAAAAAATCAACCCAAAGATATAAGATGAATAAATGGGTAATTACAAGAATCAAGAATAATGTCAATTTTATTTTGTTGATAACTTTCTTAAAATCAATGTTGGGATATAAAACTCGGCTGCGTTTGTTCAAACAACATCTAAAGAATACATTTTTCACCATCTCGACCTTTGAAAGGCGTTTCTTATAGGAGAATTAGGTCTAAGGTCCACCTCATTAGTGAGGTACCTAACTTTTGCAAATCTGCTCAGATATCGCCAAATTTCTTGGAAAACCTGAAAAATATCATCCTAATCGACCTCTCGAGGCCCAATCCGATCCATCTACTGCGATATCTGTCCAAATAACAGCTTTTTCAACGAAATTCCCGTGTACCCCTTCAACCTCGAAATGTAAACATTCGTCCTGGTCTTGAAAATCGTCCTCACGCTCCAAACTGGTGCTAAAAACAATAAACATACGTTAATCTTGGATATTCGACGAAAAACTCACCTGCAAATATCGATTAAATACCAAAAATCTGCGAACAATTTGTAAACCTAACAAAATGTGGAATATCTTTGATACTTTCACTTTGATGTGAACAAAGAAACTGGTAACGTCGTTTTGTCATTAACGATATTTTCTGTGCGCGCACTGAATTTTCATCATATGATCTGTGCTTTTCATCAGGAGCACCAACTCCTGAAAAAGAAACCATGACCTCCCATGTGATTAAATAAAAGTGAATGGAGTATATATGTTTTAAAAGAAATGCGACCATAGAAATGTCTTCATTATCCTTTGTCCTCCCGGCATTTCGTCCTCAGCGAGGAGCTTGAATTCAATATTACGGTTGCAGAAAATAATCAGGGAGATGGTCTCATACCAGAAGGAAGTTGTGACGGCGTTCAAGTCTTACAAAAAGTTGTTGCTCAAGTCGCAACTGAGCAGTTTCAAAGTGGAGTTGTGGAGGAAAAAGTGTTCGTATTTAGAGCAAAAATTCCAAGAGACCAAGAGGCTGTGCGACGAGGCTGAAGAAGTGTTGAGCACCGTGAAGGAAAAATACGCCAACGTGGTGGGGCAGGCCAAGGCTGCTTTGCAGAAAGCCAAACAGCTTTCCAAAGGTGAGTCGACATCTCCTTATTACTCTCCCAACCATTTCATATCAATATATGAATTAAATTATACAGTGCGAGTCAAAATTATGGAACAAATTCATTTTCTCAGAGGAAAAATAAACCGCTACACATGATTTAGGGACATTGACTTCAATTGCAAAAAAATATAGTTAAAATAAGATTTTTGTGATGAAAATTCATATTAATATGATTTCAAGTTGCAAATTAATTTTAGCCTGAAGGTGTGCAGTGTATACAGGGTGGTTAAGAAAAATCGAGTAAAATAACGAATTTTTATTCCCAGAGAATTCAAGCATTTTAAGACTATCAATACAATGTATGGCCACCACGGGCATCAATAACAGCTTGACACCTTCTTTGCATACTACACACGAGGTTGTTGAACATTTCTTGATGAATTTGGTTCCATAAACGGGGCAGAAGCTCTCTCAGATCATTTAGGGATTCTGGGGTAGGTTGATGATTATCTAATCTTCTTTGGAGCAAATCCCATGCATGTTCTATGCAATTCAAATCTGGTGAGTACTGAGGTATTGGTAAATGTGGAATACCAAGCTCCTCGCGCGCATTCTCAACTATGGCTGCACGGTGCGGTCTAGCGTTATCGTCTAGAAATTAAAAAGTTTCACCAATAGCAGCGTGAAAATTTGGCACAACATTGTCAATGACATGCTCCCTATAGTGTAAGACGGTCATATTCCCAGGACACATGTGTGGATCTGTGCGCCCGTTGAAACATATCCCGGCCCATACCATAACACTACCCCCTCGGAATGGATGGACTTCTTGGACATAGCGACGATTACGGGGTATGCGTGGGATTGTCCATACCCTTATTCTTCGAGAATCTGTAAATCGTCCATATCTGGATTCATCAGTGAGAAGGACACTACGCCATTGATCGTTCCAATTGATATGTTGCCTTGCCCATTCCAGTCTTTGACGCTTATGGTCACGTGTTAATGGAACTCCTCTTAATGGACGTCTAGAACCTAGATTCACCTCTTTCAAACGTCGTCTGATGGTTTCGATGGAAACTTGGACCCCATCTGCATTTTGAAGAGTATTCTGTAGCATTCTACACGTAGATGTAGGGTTTCTTCTCGCCGAAACGGTGATGAAACGATTCTAGGCAGGTGTTGTGTTTCGTCGCCCAACAAGCCTTGTTCTTTTCAACACGGAACCTATCTCCCTGAACCTATTCCAAAGTCGAGATATGACACTTTGGCTGACTTGGAGCCTTTCCGCTACAACAACCTGAGTTAGGCCACCCTGTAGCATTCCGATAGTCCTATTACCCTCAGCGTTTGTTAATTAACGTCTTGGAATTTTCAGAAAACTCGTTTCAAATCGAAGCCGTTGATAAACTGACTTCATTTCAAAATAAGAACATTCATGAAGCATATGCAAAGAAACAAACTTCAGAAAAAAGGCGACCAGATTGAAGAAATGTCTCATACTGATTTTTATTGGATCGATTCAAGTTGTCATTGAGTTTTAAATGATTTTCTCTATTTCAGTATCATAATGAGTTCATTACAGTACTAAAAACAGTGCTGTAATGAATTCATTACAGCATCGTTTTCAGTAACATTTTTCGTTTTGTGGTTGTCAGCAATGACTTCCGATCCTCTTAAATTTCAGCAGACGTCAATTTAGAAACGTCAATTTTCGTATTTCCTAACATTCACACCAACTGCCAAGATACAATATGAAAGTCACTAGGACCTATAATTTGAATTTTTTCGTTGAATTTCACAAAATTTGAGTGAAATAGAGAAAATATCGTCTAATACTCGTTGCAGAATGCAATTCCAATACTCATGCGTTCCAGGCCCGGATCTACGATTTTTTCTGACCGGGGCAAAAATTCATGATGGCGCCCTCCTCCCCAAGGTTGGATATGAGAACTGAATGCTTTGAAAATGAAGATACAGTGTTTCATTAGAAGTATTCCAGGAAGGAATTTCGATACGACTTCAAGATTCTGTATTTTTGTTTTAGAGTACATGAACTTGAATTGTAAAATATTTTCAAGCGGAATCTACTTCCGGTTCTATCGGAAACGAACGTGAACTTCGTTATTTCAAATGCAACACCCTGTATATTTATACATACATGTTTGAATTCTTGGTTTAATTCTGCACTGATTCGATGTATGATATGTGCAACCACTTCTAGGGTTTGTTGAGTTATTGTCAAATTTGTTGACAGAAAGAGTGTCACAAATTAGTGTTTATATCTCCAAAATCCCTCATTGTAAGAAATTTTTTTCGCCACAGTGGAACAAGAGAAAGTACGCTGATACTGCTTCTTGTATAAATTATGAGGAAATATTATACAGGGTGTCTGAAACAGGGCTTCAAAGTGAGCCTCAATAAAAAGGAAATCTCATTTTTTTTCAAATGGTAACCATATTATTTTGTAATTCCGATCGATTGCTCGTCAAAAACTAGTTAGAGTGTGCCAAACATTTGAAATCAGTAATTTTGCCGTTATTGAATAAAATTCGAATTTCACGACTAAAGCCTGGTCTCTTTGTCTAAAAATCAAATTTATTCAGATTATTTTTAAATAGGCTATGTCAATAGTAAGAATATGTCAGTTTTAAACTAAGATTTTTTGATCATCATTCATTATCTGCTTTAATTGTTTATTCGTCACATTCGCCGCAAATAAAGAACAGACTTTTGATATATCATTCTAGTGTACCTTTTTATTATTGCTTGTTTTGCATAGTGCTCGATCAATAAAATTGAGTAAGAATGACAATTCCTAACATAGCCTACTTTGAAATAGACGAGCATACCACTGAATTTGACTGAGCCAAACCTGGCTTCAGTCGTGAAATTCTGTCAAAATCAGTGGTATGCTAGTCTATTTCAAAGTAGGCTATGTTAGGAATTGTCACTCTCACTCATTTTTATTGATCGAGCACTATGCAAAACAAGCAATAATGAAAAGTTACACTAGATTGATATATCAAAAGTCTGTTCTTTTTGCGGCGAATGTAACAAATAAACATAGCAGATAATGAATGATGACTAAATGAAAAAAACTCATTTTGAAACCCTGTTTCAGACACCCTGTATAATATTTCCTCATAATTCATACAAGAAGAAGTATCAGCGTACTTTCTTTTATTACACTGTTGCGAAAAATTTTAGCACTAGGATATTAATTTTTTCCGAGAAAATCCAAAATAATTTTTTTTTAACCTCTGGTTGATTTTGGCGCCCCCTTGAGCTGGCGCCCGGGGCAAGCGACCCGCTTGCCCCCCCCTAGATCCGGGCCTGATGCGTTCAAAAACTCGCTCCTTCGTCGCTCGTTTTCGAATTTCGCATTCGTATTGGAATAGGAGCCCATTCTGCAACTAGCTTTAGAATATACTATTACAGCGATTTTCTCGAAGATGACATACTTTTAAAAACGATTGAATACGATATCCCTAACTGTTGTGGAGCAGTATATTTTGAGGGTTGATGGGGATGGCACAGGGTGCAACGAAAATCCTTCAAAAATGCATAAAAAGGACCCCGCACTTTTTCTATGGCAAATGGCGTTCCGTCAAATTTTCTAGAATTTTGGTATAATGTAGTACTCGACCTACTGATCAAAAGTGTCCATTGCCCCAACTCAATCCTATGGCCGGAGACACACTTGGCGTTTTTTTCCGATCGGATATTTTGCCGTCGACGCCGTACCAGAAGTGGCGCATGGGATCTTATGGCGACATACACATTCGGCGGAAAAAAGGACGATCGGATTTTTTAACGCCGTCGGTAGAAATGCAGCCGACCGCTGCCACTACATTCGTCGGTTTTTCTACCGACTACCCCCAGCAGTGGCCTACGTGACCGAATGCAAGGTTACACACTCGTCGTCCAGTCTACAGTGCTACGTGTCAGTGATCGACTGGCGGAGGTAGCATGGTTGTGACTTGAGACGGATATTTTACCGCCCAGTGTGTAATCCAGTGTGTATGCTCCAATTTTGTTGTACTGTCGACGGCAAAATATCCGATCGGAAAAAAACGCCAAGTGTGTCTCCGGCCTTAGACTAGTTTTTGAGATACAGAGCGTTGAAGTTGAGAATTACCCACTTTTACTACGCCCGTATCTGGGAACAGAATCGAATGAACTTCAATTTTTCTCAAGAAACATTTCATTACATCCCCAAGGAGCAACCATATAGAGGAATATGACCGAAAATCGTTACGAATACAGGGTCATCCATAATTGAATGCATGCCCGATTTTGAAAGTATAAAATATGTCAGTTTCAGAGCGAGACCGTTCACAAAATGAACTATTACACTAGATATGTGGTTGTTACATCGAAAAAGTCTGAAATACCTAGAATTCATACTGGGTGATCCATTATTATAGAAACTATTCTCAAGGAGGGTAAAATGGACACCCTGTATTTATAGATTGATTCAAGGTGTTTGTTTAATTTTTTTAGAACATATCATCATGGACTTCAAAAAATACAGGGTGATTCAGTCATGAAATGAACTTCGAATCCCACGAAAATACCCAAAAACCACCTTTTTTTCAGCACCCTGTATTTCAAGATTAACTCCGACGAGGTGGGAGTTTTCTTTCACCACTGTACTTGATATAAAAACATCAATACGGCTGAGAGTTTTTATCCACTTCCTATGACCAGATTTTTTGTTATGCTGGAATAAGAATAGAATAAAATAAATAAATAATTTTCATATTACATAAAAAAAATCTTCATAGTTCATTGGAAGTGGATAAAAACTCTCGGCCGTATTGATGTTTTTATATCGAGTACAATGGTGAAAGAAAATTCCCACCTCATCAGAGTTAATCTTGAAATACAGGGTGATGAAAAAAAGGTGGTTTTTGGGTATTTTCGAGAGGTTCAAAGTTCATTTCATGACTGAATCACCCTGTATTCTTTGAAGTCCATGATGATATGTTCCAAAAAAATCAAACAAACACCTTGAATCAACCCATAAATACATTTAACCCTCCTTGAGAATAGTTTCTATAATAATGGATCACCCAGTATAAATTCTGGGTATTTCAGACTTTTTCGATGTAACAACAACATATCTAGTGTAATAGTTCATTTTGTGAACGTTCTCGCTTTGAAACGGACATATTTTATACTTTCAAAATCGGGCATGCATTCAATTATGGATGACCCTGTATTCGTAACGATTTTCGATCATATTCCTCTATATGGTTGCTTTCTGGGGATGTAATGAAATGTTTCTTGAGAAAAATTGAAGTTCATTCGATTCTGTTCCGAGATACGGGCGTAGTAAAAGTGGGCATTTCTCAACTTCAACGCCCTGTATCTCAAAAACTAGTCATAGGATTGAGTTGGGGCCATGGACACTTTTGATCAGTAGGTCGAGTACTACATTATACCAAAATTTTACAAAATTTGACGGAACGCCATTTGCCATAGAAAAAGTGCGGGGTCCTTTGGTAAAAGTGAAACAAAAATTGACCTGTTTCAGGATTTTGTTGTCAAATATTTTTCCTCTGAGAAAATGATTTTGTTCCATAATTTTGACGAGCACTGTATAAATTAAGAACGTGAATTCGGTTCATAGTAGGTGTTCACCCTGTATTCTCTAACAATGCCGGCATTCACTGTTTTTCCTCAGGTTTCACGCCGGACGACGATGGTTTCAACGAATTCAAAGAGTTATACGACCGTCTACCGGATGACGTGAAAGCCTTACAAGTGGAAAAAGAACAGATATCGTTGAAGATTGACTGTTTGAGAATCGCAGACGACGGAGAATTAGAGGTTAGGTTTTTGTATTTCGTTCAATCTTTATCGCGTTAATTGAAAAATTTGCAGGAGTACGAACACAGGGAGGAATTGATAAAAAAATTGGGGGAGGACATAGACAAAACCAACGCGGAACTGAGCAAGACTAAGACGCAGATGGAAAAACTGGAGGAAGAGTGGCTGTTGCCGCTGGGAGATCTCGTCAGCGAGATCAATTTTAAATTTTCCAACGCTTTCAAGAAGATGAAATGCTCCGCGGAATTGGCCATATGGACGGGTGAGTTTCTTGTTTTACAGTGTGACAAGAAAAACCTCGGACAAACTCTTTTTCATTTAACTTTATTAAACAGAAGAAATTGAACAAAACAACAACAAATAATAATAGCTTGAACATTTGTTAATAACATATTTAAGCCGTTTCGAAGTGGCTTCCTTTTCCTTTGGCGGCGATACACAGCTTCAGAAACTTCTTGAAATTTTCACCAATGGGCCGCAGCTCCTCGGGCGTTAATCGGTTCCATTCCCGGCGCAGAGATTGCTTCAGCGACTCCAAATTTTTGTGTTTTTTAGCACAAGCCCTGTGCTCTAAAATCACACGCTGTAGTCCATTGGGTTGAGATCCGGTGAGTAGGGCGGCCATTCTGCAAATGAGATGAAACAAGGAAAATGGGTCTTACACCATTCTTGCGTCATTTTCGCTCTGTGAGCCGGAGCGGAGTCCTGTTGAAAGGTCCAATGCGTATCGCCGAAGAGCTGCTCGGCCCACGGAAGTACTACGGCCTCGAGGATGTCGCAGCGGTAGACTTCTTGATTGATTTTGACCCCTTGATTCACGAAAACTAAGGGAGTTTTACCACTGCCGCAAATTCCGCCCCAGACCATGACGGATTGCGGATTTTGACGGTGTTCGACGATGGCCGATATACCGGGAGCCTCTACGGACCAGACTCTGTCGTTTTGGTGGTTGTGGGATTGTTCTACGGTGAAAAGCTTCTCGTCTGTGAAGAGAATTCGCTCCCATTGCTGACCGGCGGCGAGACGAAGGAGTTGGCGGCACCTTTGGAGTCGTACGCGCTTTTTTTTCGTCCGTGAGGAGTTGAACTTTTTGGAGCTTGTATGGCTTGAAGTTGAGCTCCTTTTTGGCAATTTGACGGACCGATTCGCGGTTGATACCGGTCTCACAGGCTATTTTCCTCATGGAAACCCTCGAATTTCGATTGACTCGCTTCTGGACGATGTTGCGATTTCTAGGTGTATTGACAGTGCGTTTTCTACCTTCTCCTGGACGACGACCATCATGGCCAAGCTCCTTGAAACGACGAATTGCATCGGACACGGTTTGTCGAGGCACATTGAGCAAACGAACAATTACGCATTGACGCCTACCTTGACGAAACTGCTTCAAAATCGCACTACGTTTGTTTGACATTCTAAAACTTTGTGAAATGAAATTATATCAAACTGAAAATTCACATATTAGTACAGGAAAGTGTAGAGAAACCAAGAGAATAAAAATTATTTGGCTGCGCTGAAATACTTTTGTTCCAGACCACAGCAACATTTGTCCGAAGTTTTTCTTGTCACCTTGTATCTGCTAGCTTCTAATATTGAAAGTTGTGATCATAATATGATTAGAGTTAAATTACTTTTGTCAGTTCTGCTTCAGGATATTTTGTGCTATTACAAAGCTTACTACAAACTCACCAGTTTACCATAAAATAATAAAATTCCTCATATTAACCTCCAACCAGCTACAGTGGCTTTATACAAGATAGTGGCGACAATTAGGGAATCCAACGACCTGTCAAATATTTTTTTGAGGTTAGCTGGTGGTCAAACAAACCAAATTTAGCTTTGTTCAAGTAGACATTAAAACCGTTTATTTGCTTGAAAAATTGTTTTATGTGGAAATTTTTTCGATATTTCTAGTCAATCTTACTCTTAGGAATATCAGACCAGTGAAAATTATTTAAATTAAGTGCATTTTCAATAAAAAATGCCATAAATGTGTGCCAAAGTTGGATGTGCAAGTCGTTCAAATTATGAGGATTTTCTTGAATATTTTGGAACACCCAGTGTGTGTAACTTGGTGTATTATACACATATTAAGTGACTTATCAGGAAACAAAAGGAAATTGGGTCAGCAGTCATCAAGACTTGACAATATCGAAGATAAGAAACTAAAGTGAATGTGTCTTCGTAGACACTGAAATAAGCAGTATTCAGTTCATGTAAAATGTAAAACTGATGAATATTTAAATTTATATCATATAAAAGGATAAAGAAGTTACAGGGACAGTGCTCTGATTAATATTCCTTCTCCAATACTTTCTCTTCAATCTCTTCGGGCTCCCAATACTAAAAGTTGTAATCATATGATTGAGTGAAATTTTCTTCGTCAGTGATACTTCAGGATACTTTTTGATATAAGAAATCATAAAAACTCACTCGTTCACTCATGAAATGCATATAAGATAATAAAATTCCTCATATTTACTGCAAGCCAGCGACCTGTCAGAAAATTTATAGGTTATCTGGAGGCAGGGCGCCACGTGGTTTGGATTGCCTAATAATCACCTGTTTTGGACTGCCTAATAAATAAACGGCTTTTTAGGCGAGGACACGACGGACTACTCTCAGTACGGTCTGAGCGTGAAAGTTTCGTACCGTAACGGCGAACCGCTTCAGGAACTGAACGCCACGACTCAGAGCGGGGGCGAAAGGGCCGTGGCCACTGCGGCTTTCATGCTGTCCCTTCAGGAACTCACGCCGGTGCCTTTTCGATGCGTCGACGAGATCAATCAGGGGATGGATAACAACAACGAGAGGAGGATTTTCGATCTGTTGTTGGATTGCACGACGCGGCCGGAAGCTTCGCAGTATTTCTTGATCACCCCCAAGGTAAGTGATATACATTCGCCAGGAAAAACTTCGGACCACACTGGACGATTTGAATCTTACTTAAATTCATTCGGTTTTGAAAAGGAAATATTAATTTACACGGGAAAGTCAACAAGAAAATAATAGTCTTTTTCCTGAAGTTTAAAACACCCTGTAGAATTATTCGGTGGTCTCAGCTCCTTCAAATATGCTTTAGTACAAAGTCCTTTATATTTTCAACATGTTATAACTATTGTTTCGGCTTAGTACCTCTCTCGGTTTGAGATATAAGAATTTGTTCGGTAATACTTTTTTTTCCTTAAATTTAAAACACCCTGTAGAGTTATTCGGTGGTCTCAGCTCCTTCAAATATGCTTAAGTACAAAGTCCTTTATATTTTCAACATGTTATAACTATTGTTTCGGCTTAGTACCTCTCTCGGTTTGAGATATAAGAATTTGTTCGGTAATACTTTTTTTTCCTTAAATTTAAAACACCTGTAGAGTTATTCGGTGGTCTCAGCTCCTTCAAATATGCTTTAGTACAAAGTCCATTATATTTTCAACATGTTATAACTTTTGTTTCGGCTTAGTACCTCTCTTGGTTTGAGATATAAGAATTTGTTCGGTAATACTTTTTTTTCCTGAAATTTAAAACACCCTGTAGTTATTCGGTGGTCTCAGCTCCTTCAAATATGCTTTAGTACAAAGTCCATTATATTTTCAACATGTTATAACTTTTTTTTCGGCTTAGTACCTCTCTCGGTTTGAGATATAAGAATTTGCTCGGTAGTACTTTTTTTCCTGAAATTTAAAACACCCTGTAGAGTTATTCGGTGTTCTGAGATCTTTCAAATAGGCTTTAGTACAAAGTCCATTATATTTTCAACATGTTATAACTTTTGTTTCAGCTTAGTACCTCTCTTGGTTTGAGATATAAGAATTTGTTCGGTAATACTTTTTTTTCCTGAAATTTAAAACACCCTGTAGTTATTCGGTGGTCTCAGCTCCTTCAAATATGCTTTAGTACAAAGTCCTTTATATTTTCAACATGTTATAACTATTGCTTCGGCTTAGTACCTCTCTCGGTTTGAGATATAAGAATTTGTTCGGTAATACTTTTTTTTCCTTAAATTTAAAACACCCTGTAGAGTTATTCGGTGGTCTCAGCTCCTTCAAATATGCTTTAGTACAAAGTCCATTATATTTTCAACATGTTATAACTTTTGTTTCGGCTTAGTACCTCTCTCGGTTTGAGATATAAGAATTAGTTCGATAACACTTTTTTTCCTGAACGTAAAACACCCTGTAGAATCATGTGGTGGTCTCAGCTCCTTCAAATATGCTTTAGTACAAAGTCCTTTATATTTTCAACATGTTATAACTATTGCTTCGGCTTAGTACCTCTCTCGGTTTGAGATATAAGAATTTGTTCGGTAATACTTTTTTTTCTTAAATTTAAAACACCCTGTAGAGTTATTCGGTGGTCTCAGCTCCTTCAAATATGCTTTAGTAGAAAGTCCATTATATTTTCAACATGTTATAACTTTTGTTTCGGCTTAGTACCTCTCTCGGTTTGAGATATAAGAATTAGTTCGATAACACTTTTTTTCCTGAACGTAAAACACCCTGTAGAATCATGTGGTGGTCTCAGCTCCTTCAAATATGCTTTAGTACAAAGTCCTTTATATTTTCAACATGTTATAACTATTGCTTCGGCTTAGTACCTCTCTCGGTTTGAGATATAAGAATTTGTTCGGTAATACTTTTTTTTCCTTAAATTTAAAACACCCTGTAGAGTTATTCGGTGGTCTCAGCTCCTTCAAATATGCTTTAGTACAAAGTCCATTATATTTTGAACATGTTATAACTTTTGTTTCGGCTTAGTACCTCTCTCGGTTTGAGATATAAGAATTAGTTCGATAACACTTTTTTTCCTGAACGTAAAACACCCTGTAGAATCATGTGGTGGTCTCAGCTCCTTCAAATATGCTTTAGTACAAAGTCCTTTATATTTTCAACATGTTATAACTATTGCTTCGGCTTAGTACCTCTCTCGGTTTGAGATATAAGAATTTGTTCGATAACACTTTTTTTCCTGAACGTAAAACACCCTGTAGAATCATGTGGTGGTCTCAGCTCCTTCAAATATGCTTTAGTACAAAGTCCTTTATATTTTCAACATGTTATAACTATTGCTTCGGCTTAGTACCTCTCTCGGTTTGAGATATAAGAATTTGTTCGGTAATACTTTTTTTTTCTTAAATTTAAAACACCCTGTAGAGTTATTCGGTGGTCTCAGCTCCTTCAAATATGCTTTAGTAGAAAGTCCATTATATTTTCAACATGTTATAACTTTTGTTTCGGCTTAGTACCTCTCTCGGTTTGAGATATAAGAATTTGTTCGGTAATACTTTTTTTTCCTGAAATTTAAAACACCCTGTAGAGCTATTCGGTGTTCTGAGATCTTCCAAATATGCTTTAATACAAAGTCCTTGACATTTTCAACATGTTCCAACTTTTGTTTGGTCTTAATACCTTCCTCGGTTTGGGAAATAAGAGTTTGACCGATCGCCCATAACTTTCGACAAAATTATTTCGAAATTCAACAGATTATTGTTTTCAGTTGGTGCCTAACTTGAAATATTCCAAAAATATGGCGATACACATCGTACACAATGGACCTTTTGTGACTTCCGACAGAAAGTGGTCTAGATCCAAACTTTGCAACCCTCAGGGTGTCGGTGTTTGTTGATATTGAGTTTTCTATCCATAGATTTTATGTGATTGTTACAGTTAGTTCGAATATATTTTTTTACCAGTTTTGCTGCCTCAAATCATTGAAGAATGATGTATTAATAAAGTTTGTTTATTTTCGTTACTCTTCTTACTTTTTCAACCTCACAATATTCGTTCTTTGGACTTGAGATTTCCTTGAAGATTTTATTTCCATTTGCCATTTAAAAAAAAATGGTGAAAACCATAAAACAATATTTTATTAAGAATTAAGAAATATAAGATTGCATTGAAGTAAATTAATAGATTCATAAAATTGCCATGATAATACTGAGATTCAAAAATGAACTTATTACAAAAAATACTGCATTCTTCCTTAAAGGAAGTAAATTTTTCAACAACAGACGAAACAGATGTTGCTTTCCAACAATTCACCATTCTAAATCTTGCGGAACTCCACCTGGATAATTCCCTGTCAGACACGCGGTACAATGTCCCTTTTTCTTACTGGGATTATTCCTTTGAACAGCTTCCAATAGGCCCTCAACACTCAGGTACTTCAGACTATCTGCCTCTATTTCCAGAAATAAAGAAATGTAAGGACTCAAACAATAAAGATATCAAAATAAATAAGGATAAAAGAGAGAATGGTGAATGAAAATTTTCCCTACCAACTTTCTTAGCGATCTCGTCAAGTTGCAACTTGTTGGCGATCAATTCCTCCTTGGTCGGAATGTTTATTCCCATGTAGCAGGGATGTTTGATGGGAGGACTTGCCACCCTTATGTGAACCTCCGAGGCTCCAGCCCTCCTCAACAGTTTGATTATCGGACTCATTGTGTTACCCCTCACTATCGAGTCGTCAATGAGAATTATCCTTTTTCCCTGGACGTTCGATGATATTGCACCTTAAATGAAGCCAGTTTTATAAATTTGAGTTGATTTCCTAAGGCTACAGTTAGAGAATGTGAATTTTAAATCTTTGATATTAATTACAACCCAATTAAGTCAAATCAGCTCGATACAGTTTGTCGAAATACTTACTAAACTTCAGGGCAACGTTAACCTGTCTCATCGTGTTACAAGGCTGGATGAATGTCCTTCCAACGTAATTATTCTTAGCCAAGAGTTCCCTGAATGGTATTCCCGTCTAAAATTTCAATCATCATCAGAAA
Organism: Adalia decempunctata; assembly: GCA_951802165.1. Classification (NCBI taxonomy): domain Eukaryota; kingdom Metazoa; phylum Arthropoda; class Insecta; order Coleoptera; family Coccinellidae; genus Adalia; species Adalia decempunctata. The sequence goes on from OX637705.1 coordinate 3,095,281, forward strand.
CTTACTCGTTCAAATAAAATCATAAAATGTTTCCTGGACGAAGTTCTGAGATATGGCAACACTGATATGACTGTCAAATCTGACATTGATGTCAGGTTGACAGTTTGTTAGTACCATAACCTCATTAAGGCACTATAAAGATAGGTATGCTAGATAGACCTGGCTCTATGGTTGATTGGGTCCAACCATAGACTCGAAAATTACAGGATTCGCAACATTTTCATCGCCATCTATCGGGGTGATACACCAACATAAACAATAAAATATTATAAATTTGACTATTAGATGCCGCGGCATTATTCTAACACCACGAACCTAACCTATTTCCAATGTTTTTCATGTGAGCATGCCGAAAAAAGTCACCACAAGATCTCTCATTCCGAAAATATGCTCATTTTATTACAGATTTCATTTCATTCGGAGGGATCTGTTATGATTTATGGCCATTTTCAATTAAAAAGAAGCATAAATGTATCAATAACAATGACAGCCACATTATATTCTTTGCAATTGTAGCGCCATAGAACAAAATATCTGACATAACATACTGACATACTGAATAAAGGATCTCAGCGTTATCTATCGGGCGTCACACAAAACTCTAACCTCCGCCGTTATTGGCAGTTCAAAATGATCTGTCAAGCGTATGAAGCCTTCCCTCCAGTTATTCTATGCTCCTAGATATGCTTATTCTCTTACATACTAGGAGCATAGAATAACTGGAGAGAAGGCTCCCCTACGAAAATGAACTGCCAAAAACGTCCGAACTTGTCAGTTCGCCGCAAGGCCACGAGATGGCGACAACGTCGTTCGTTGCTATAACATGGCTATCCTTAATAAAATTATCTTTAATGGTTATTCGTTGTTATTACGTCCCATTTTTTACTATATCATAATATATATTCTTTTGAAAGAAAGCAATACATACTTTTTTTCGTAAATCCGACAATATAATGCATATAGCACGTGTAAAGAAATGGCTACAAGGATCAGATTGAATATAGGAAGAAAAATCTGTTTCCCGTTCCGAATCTAAGTGTTAGCAGAGGGAATGTAAACGGGGTATCATACAGTTCTGCGTATAATACACGAGAACAGATAAAACCTCAGTCTTCCCGTATAATAATAATAATACTTACCTGAATGTTCGCTTTTTCCGATAAGGATATTGTTTTGACAAATTTATTACCGATCACAGACTTCCCATATAATTGCGCATAAAAAGTTGATTAGAATAAAGCGATGATATGTCATCAATATTGTCTATGTTATGATTTATGGCCATTTTCAATTAAAAAGAAGCATAAATGTATCAATAACAATGACAGCCACATTATATTCTTTGCAATTGTAGCGCCATAGAACAAAATATCTGACATGTTACTGAATAAAGGATCTCAGCGTTATCTATCGGGCGTCACACGAAACTCTAACCTCCGCCGTTTTTGGCAGTTCAAAATGATCTGTCGAGCGTATGAAGCCTTCCCTCCAGTTATTCTATGCTCCTAGGGTATGCTAGATAGACCTGGCTCTATGGTTGATTGGGTCCAACCATAGACTCGAAAATTACAGGATTCGCAACATTTTCATCACCATCTATCGGGGTGATACACCAACATAAACAATAAAATATTATAAATTTGACTATTAGATGCCGCGGCATTATTCTAACACCACGAACCTAACCTATTTCCAATGTTTTTCATGTGAGCATGCCGAAAAAAGTCACCACAAGATCTCTCATTCCGAAAATATACTTATTCTCTTACAGATTTCATTTCATTCGAAGGGATCTGTAATTTTCGAGTCTATGGTTGGACCCAATCAACCATAGAGCCAGGTCTATCTAGCATACCTATCTTTATAGAGCCTCAACCTCATTCAACCTACCTGGTGTGAATATCCGTGAGCGGCGGCGTTGCCAGACTCCGGCACCGAACCTACCACGTCGGCCTCTACGGGCGACTCGATGGCCAGCTGTTTTCCGCATTCCATCCTCACCTCGTACACTTCCTGCCCCTCGAATATGCTGTTTGGTTTTGCGAAATAAACGTATTCGAAGATGCAGAAGGCCAGAGGTTTGCCGACCGGCAGGGGTACTACGTCCATGGTTTTTATGCCCTGTTGCGTTATCTCCACTATTTCCCCCGGTAGTACTTCCCTGAGGTATCTGGCGTGATTGAGGAAGGCGCACGATTCCGAGGATACTACCCAGCCGTCGCAGGCGTCACTGTCGTCAACGTCGTTGGAGTAACGATTTAAAACTGGGTGTTCGTTGTTTTCTTGAATAAAAAATGGGTGAAATTTCTATGGCACATTGCCCAGTTTCCAGGCAGATGCATAGAAAACCTGGTGCTGGCACTGATTTGTTTGAGACTTTCTTGTCAATAGAAAATCTAATCATTTCTCCTGCTTGACATTTAAAATTAATGCATGTTTTGATCCTAGACCATAGAAAGTCTAAGGTTTGGACATAGAACTTAAAGTAACATAATATAAGTTCTATGGGTTTTGATCATAGAACCTTTAGTCAGTTCTATGGAATTTTTGACAAGCAGTTCCTAAGCATAATAAAGATATCTGTCATCTCTCTAAAAACGTAACATAACTTATTTCACACGAAAAATTGCTCCTCTACCGTGAGAAAATTCCAGAACAATAACAAATACTGCTATCAAGTGAGCCGATTTGATCTACAATTTTCAGTAAGGAGTCGTTACACCAGGGTTTCCATGCATCTCAATCAGAAGTGAATTTTCACAGCTTAAATATAGACAAGAATCTTTTCAACGCTCATGCACTACTAAAAGATTCAGAGAATTTGTAATATAGCCTTACGTTCATCGTCCTGAGTCAGAATCTTCCCCAAGCACAGAGGACGGTTGCCGTATGGATCTCTAACAGCGTAGATCCTATCTTTCAACATGATAACCAGGGAATAACTGAGAGGAGCCAGATGCATCACGTGTCTAATTCTGGCGACCCAATCGGGACCGTTGACTTCTCCATCTGGAGGGATTAAACAAAGTGCCTGAGTAATCAACTCACTATCAGAATATGTTGAAAGACCAACCCCTCTATCTAGTACCTTGGAAAAGTCAATAAAAATCATCAATGCAATAGATCCCCTTCATAAAATATCAAATTTAAGTGGATCGTTTCAAATAGAAATTTTTAGTTACCATTTTCCTCAAACTATCACAATTCACTAGTTCCCCATTGTGAGCTATGGCCAAGGATCCATGCATGGAATGAACCACAAACGGTTGGCAATGCAAGTTGGTGCTGGCCCCACTGGTAGAGTACCTGGTATGCCCGATTCCAATGTGACCCGGTAGGTTTTTCAAATCGTCTTTTTTGAACACATCCTTAACCAGTCCCATACCTTTGTGTATATGAAATTCATTGTCACCAATACTCGTTACTAATCCTGTTGATTCCTGACCTCTTTGAAAGAACAAATTTCATCTAACGATTCTTATTTTCACAGCTGATTGGTGAAATATGTCGAAAACTCAATACTTATTGAAAAAAAAAACAATTTATTTTCTGTAGTCAATCACATTTCATTAGGACGAATTAAAATGTCCTCCATGAGCATAGGAAACTTATGAAAAATCCTGACAATGTCCACTTATCACCGTATGAAGTTCGATATCTTCGACTAAGTTATTTTCAATCCCTTATGGAGATTGAATTGCTATATTTGACTCATTGGAATTAGAGTAACCTACCTGTGTTGCAATGCTTCCAATCCTATATACACTATTTGGGCTATGTCACACTTGTTTTTTCCTTCAAACACTTTTTTTCCTATGGCCCCAAAAACACCACATTCATGAGTAAGACCAGACAATGTCTTCACTCTCTCTTCTTTTCGTTCTTTAAAAGTAGATACAGTATTCATGTCGGAGCTTCTAAAATGAAATAATGGAATAAGGATTCATATTGCATGATTATGAATATTCAGCAATTCCTTACATTTCACGAGAGTAAGCATAAATAGAATCTATGAGAAACAATTAGAATAGATCAAATTTCGAGAGATACTTACGTTTTCTACTCAGAATTGAGTAGATTTCGTGTTTGAAACTAAAACTAAAAATTAGAGTAATTAAAAATTTAAAAACATAAACCAAACATAACCAAAAAGTGAAGCGTGTTATATCCATAGAAATGTTGTATCAATAATTCTATGTCTCTGATTGTCATAGACATTAATGGAATATCATAGATCTGAAAATTAATAAAAAAATTAGGGAATTTCAATACTTTATCAGTTTATCGTATTTAGTTAGCAGCAATCAGATAAATGCGTCATCCTGCTTACATAGGAATTAAGATATTTTTTAATCTTTTTGTTTTATTTCCTGTGCTGGAAAATTTTTAATCTAGAATCAGCATATCGATTTGATGAATTTTGACCTATAAATGGAAAAACATTTGATGCACCTTTGTTCTCCCACTTGAAAAAGAGATATTATTTCCTCCTTACTATAGAATCAAAAAAATGATTTTAAGGTAATCAAGCTAATGGGCTGAATCAGCGTGAATTGCTATCGTTATAAGAGATTTGGGATTTAAAACATAAACAAGCCTTGAAGTGGACAGAGTGCTTATTTAGATTTAGAAAAATAGATTGGAATACCTGCTTCAATATAAAAACAATGAAGCCATTGTAGCGCAAGTTAGTACATTACTGTATCTTTCCAATTAAAAATGAGAGAAATAATTTGTTGTATTATTGTATGCATGTATGTATTGGATTTATCTCAATAATTACTTCATTGGTCCGAACAAAACTGTTATTCAATGCATAAATTGATTTTTATAATTTTAAATGATTACTTTGGGTTTACTACCATTTAAACTTTTTAGATGTGCAAGCTTGATTTCTTGCGAATTAAGCAACTATAGTTTCCCTGAAGGCTTTAAGTTTGGTGTTGCCACAGCATCTTATCAAATAGAAGGTGGATGGAATGAGGGTGGTGAGTTGAATGCATAGAACCTATGATATTGTAACGTCTATGATTTAATTAATCAATTTTTTTCTCATTTAATCGAACGACTGAACTATGAAAACATACACGATTCTATTCAAAGTGAGCCGATATTTTGAATCCTCTAAATATGGCTTGCAATATTTGGATAGCGCTTTCATGCCATGAGCTGCGAAGCAAACATAGAACTTACAATAATGTAAGGTCTATGGATTGATGCATAGATTATGCAATCTTGGTCTATGGCTTGAATGGTGATCATTGAATATTCCACATTTATAACGTCAACTTCGTATTTATAGGCAGATCTGAAAGTACATGGGACTATGAACTGCACAAAAACCCGAATTTAACAGACGATAAATCCAACGGTGATATCGCATGCGATTCGTATCACAAATGGAAAGAAGACATTAAACTTATCAAGGATCTAGGCGTTGATTTCTACCGATTTTCCATTTCGTGGTCCAGAATTCTGCCTTCGGCTTCCAAAGGATCTGAACTTAATAGCGAAGGTGTACTGTACTATAATAATATCATAGACGAGTTGTTAGCTAATAACATTGTACCTTACGTAACAATATTCCATTGGGACACACCACAAATTTTGGAATTCAACGGTAAGTATTTGTAATCTAATTTTGGAGGAAACGATGTTTTTATGAAACTTTTAAGGTGGTTGGTTGAACGAAACAATTATCGAGGATTATGTTTATTACGCAAGAATTCTCTTTGAATTGTACGGCGATAGAGTAAAACATTGGATCACTTTCAATGAGTCTCATCAAATTTGCGAAGAGGGCTATGCTACAGCTGGAAAAGCACCTTTCAAAACTTTACAGGGAACTGGAGACTATTTATGTTATCACCACGTTGCCATCGCTCATGGGAGGGCTTACCGTATTTACGAAAACGAATACAAGCGTTCTCAAAAAGGTGGGCGATTAAATATGATATTTTTCGAATATATTAAATCAAGTTTCATTTAGGTCAAGTGGGAATAACCATCGACTCTGTGTTCGGAGCACCAAAGACGGATTCAGAAGAAGATAAACAAGCCGCGGATGATCATATGGACTTCGATGTGAGTCATTCCAGGATCATTTGATTTGAGAAAATTATAATTCCAACTCTTGCGCGTTTTGGTACTGTATTTTTTTCGTCTTTATTCTGAAACGGCGAAGAAGATCATTCACTGATTTGTCACAGATTCGGTAGTGAAACATCTTGTTGATCGCTGATCATGGTATAGATTTGTCTGTGATCATAGAAAATACTCCGCTGTGATCATTTCTAATTCTCTGCGATCATAGACTAAATCTATTATATGTTCTGTGGAGTATATCATAGAAATGCACCAAAATAAGCATAGAAAGCCTATTTTCGTGATTTCAGTTCGGATGGTTCGCACATCCCGTTCTGTCCGGAAATTACCCTCCTGTGATGATCGAGAGAATCGGTAGGTTGAGTAAAGAGCAAGGTTTCGAGAAGTCCAGACTGCCCGAATTCACGCCAGAGGAGATAAAAATGATAAATGGCAGCTTCGATTTCTTCGGATTAAACCATTATACGACTGTGCTGTGTTCTTATGGCGGCGATTACCCGGTGCCGTCTCATAATAATGACAAGGGCACTGAGACCAGTAGGGATCCATCTTGGAAGGTAGGCTTTAACTTTTGTTTGAATTCAATGGATAAACTTGCGGATGGAAAACTCGAGGGAATATAGCGAATTTCTTTGAATTTAAGCCTTCTGCGGCTGATTGGTTGTGGGAAGTGCCTTGGGGTCTACGAAAACTACTCGTACATATCAGAGATCGCTACAACAATCCACCGGTATTGATCACAGAAAACGGTTGGGGAAACAGTGGCAAGTACATAGAAGACCTTGGTCGTGTGGATTATTTGAAAAATTACTTGTCGGAAATGCTGAAGGCCATCTACGAAGACGGTTGTAACGTTATCGGTTACACTGCTTGGAGTCTTATGGACAACTTCGAATGGACTTACGGATATACGTGAGTTTGAGGGACATTCATATACGGGATAGATTTTCAGGAATTCGTTTTTTACAGGGTGAAATTTGGACTGATCTACGTAGACTTTGAAAGTCCGAATAGAACTAGGATTCCCAGGGAATCTTATCAAGTTTATAAAAATATAATTGCCACTAAAAGGTTACAGCTTCAGTAACTTTTTAAAGAGTACCTTGGTCTACATTCATTTTGATTAGTGCTCATAATGTGTCTGAAAAAAACTTTGATGTGCTTCGAACAACCATAAAAAAGGATATAAAATTGAAAAAGTATAGTAAATTTATTAGAATCTTGTATTTTTATTGACCTTCAAACAATAATTCTAGGGGAATTCATTTCTATATTGGTCCGATCTACTTGAAATTAGACAGGTGCCAATGGATTTTGGATTTTTGTTTAGATGAAAACCAAAATGGCGGATCCAAGATGGCGGACGAAATTTTCGTTTGTAGTAGAATTAGAGTTTAATTTGAATTTACCGCCATAAGACAAGCTATCAGCCGTCTGTGGATTATAGGTTATGTATCTGTGTATATTATTCTATGTTCACAAGTCAGCTGTCATGTCATACAGGAGCGGCTAAATACCTAGGAGCATAGAATAACTGGAGGGAAGGCTTCAAACGCTCGACAGATCATTTTGAACTGCCAATAACGGTGGAGGTTAGAGTTTCGTGTGACGCCCGATAGATAACGCTGAGATCGTTTATTCAGTAACATGTCAGATATCTTGTTCTATGGCGCTACAATTGCAAAGAATATAATGTGACTGTCATTGTTATTGATACATTTATGCTTCTTTTCAATTGAAAATGGCCATAAATCATAACATAGACAATATTGATGACATATCATCGCTTTATTCTAATCAACTTTTTATGCGCAATTATATGGGAAGTCTGTGATCGGTAATAAATTTGTCAAAACAATATCCTTATCGGAAAAAGCGAACATTCAGTTAAGTATTATTATTATTATTATACGGGAAGACTGATGTTTTATCTGTTCTCGTGTATCATACGCAGAATTGTATGGTACCCCGTTTACATTCCCTCTGCTAACACTTAGATTCGGAGCGGGAAACAGATTTTTCTTCCTATATTCAATCTGATCCTTGCAGCCATTTCTTTACACGTGCTATATGCATTATATTGTCGGATTTACGAAAAAAAAGTATGTATTGCTTTCTTTCAAAAGAATATATCATGATATAGTAATAAATGGGACCTAATAAGTAATAACAACTAATAACCATTAAAGATAATTTTATTAAGGATAGCCATGTTGTAGGAAGAAACGACGTTGTCGCCATCTCGTGACCTTGCGGCGAACTGACAAGTTCGGACGTTTTTGGCAGTTCATTTTCGAAGGGGACCCTTCTCTCCAGTTATTCTATGCTCCTAGTTACCAATCCGGAGACGGATCGGACACAGAACATCCAATAATTCGGATCTCTCTCTCTCTCTGGCTGAAAGAGAGGAGAGAGAGAGATCCGTACTTATTAGATGTTCTGTGTCCGTTTTCTCTCCGGATTGGTAATAACGAACGCAGTAAATTTGAATTTACCGCCATAAGACAAGCTATCAGCCGTCTGTGGATTATAGGTTATGTATCTGTGTATATTATTCTATGTTCACAAGTCAGCTGTCATGTCATACTTGCCGCCTTAGATGATTCGATCACAGACCAACTGTCTGTGATTCGATTGTCATGAGTTGAATGGTTAGGTCACTTCACTTATGTCCATAATTTTTTAATCTATGACTTATGTCTCTTATGTCTTTACGTTCTTATGTATCAGTGTGAAGAATAAAGTGGAATATACGTGATCAACATCTGTAATGGTATTTTGGATCAAATAAAGGTTTATTATTATTATTATTATTTAGAATTATCCGGTTCGATTACCTTCAGAGTTGGCTTTGTGGGTTCGATGGTATTATTTTTGTTCTGTTGATTAAATTCAAGATGGTGGACGAATTTTTGCGTAAGGGGTAATTTCTATTAAAATGAGAAAGTAGACGTTAAGGAGGCCGGAGATTATGATTTTGATCGAAGATTGTGATAATTTTGTCAAAATCCATATATTCAAGATGGCGGATCCAAAATGGCGGACGAAATTGGTGGTTATGTTCCGATTCTCTTCAAAATTGGTTTGTGGGGTTGACTGTATTAGGATTGTTTTGGTAATTAAATTCAAGATGGCGGACAAATTTCTGCGTAATGGGAAAACTCTATTGGAAATGAGAAAGAAGACGTTTAGGAGGCCAGAGATTATGATTTTGATCGAAGATTGTGACAATTTTATCAAAATCCATATATTCAAGATGGCGGCTCCAAAATATAGTTGTTACAGAATGGCGGATCCAATAAGATGGCGGACGAAATTGATGTTTATGTTTCGATTCTCTTCAAAATAGGTGTGTTGGGCTTTGTGGGGTTGATGGTATTATGATTGTTTTGTTAATTGAAATCAAGATGGCGGACAAATTTCTGCGTAAGGGGAATTTTTTTTAAATGAGAAAGTAAACGTTTTGGCGGTCAGAGGTTATGATTTGGATCGGAGATCAAGAGTTTTTAGTCAAAACGTGTAGATTCAAGATGTCGGCTCCAAAATGGCGAATGTGATAATTTTGTCAAAATTGGTATTTATGTTTCGATCCTCTTCATAATTGCTGTGTGAGGCTTTGCAGGGTTGTCGGTATTTAGATGGTTTTGTAAATTAAATTCAATATGGCGGACACATTTTTGCTTAATGGGAAAATTCTATTGAAAATGATAAAGTAGATGTTTTCGAGGTCATAGGTCATAGATTATGATTGGGATCGAAGATCCAGATTGTGTCGTCAAAAATTCAAGATGTCGGCTCCAAAATGGCGGATGGGTTTTGTGCTCATAGTTCGATTTTATGAATTATTACCAGTTTAGTATAGTATATGGTTATAGTGATAGAGGGTTTACGGGGTGAAACATATGATTTCTTCGTTAAAATTGGTGAAATCAAGATAGCGGACGCATTTTTGGTTGTTGCCCGACTTTTTTGAAAATAAGTGTGAAGGGATACTTGACGCAGGAGATTATGATTCTGATCGAAGATTGTGATAATTTTGCAAAATCCATATAAATAAATAAATAAAAATAAATAAATAAATCTTTATTCATCCTGTGAGACATTAAACAATGTATAGGATAGGTCAAAAAGAATACAGAAATGAACACATTTTATACTCTTATGATGAAGGAAATGAAGAAAAGCCTTAGAGACTATCACACAGATATTCATCTACACTATAATAACATTTCTCGTACAACAATGCCTTCACTGCTGTACGAAAACGATTTTTTTCCAGAATTTTTATATTATCTGGTAGTTTATTGAACAACTTGATACATATATACATTGGAGATGTTTCAAATTTGCTGGTGTTATGCTTTGGTATGGACAACAAACTGTCATTTCTTGTATTATAGTTATGGAAGCTAGAGAGCTTAACATACACTCTTTCATTATCCTTGGTATAGAGAAGACATTTATAAATATATATACATGGTGCAGTCAATATTTTATGTTCATGAAAAATTGATTTACAAGACATTCGTGAGCTAAGTCCAAAGATCATTCGTAAAATACGTTTTTGTGCAATAAACAATCTACTGAAGTCAATTGACTTGCCCCAGACCTCGATGTTATATGACAGATGAGAATATACTAGTCCATAGTAGACATTCAATAGTGCCTCGAGTGGGAGCGAGCTCTTCAGTCTGCTTATGGCGTAAAATGACGACGATAGTTTTTTAGAAATGTAGGCGATATGTTCACACCATCTCAGATTGCTGTCGACGATTACACCCAGGAACTTGGTGAAACTTTTGCTACAGATAACCTCATTTCCAGTGTTCAAAGTTAAGGGGGAGGATTTTCTCAGTTCAAACTTAATCACTTCAGTTTTCTTTACATTTAATATAAGTCTATTTGCCTGACACCACAATTTAAAGCTCTTTAACAGCAGTTCACATAACTCAATAAGATCCTTTAAACTTCTTGCTCTCAGAATAAAAGAGGTATCATCAACAAAAATAATTAATTTAACCTTTATATGGTCCGGCAAATCGTTTATAAACAATATAAAAAGTAATGGTCCCAGTACCGAACCTTGTGGGACACCAAGTTCAATCTCAAATTCAGAAGAGCATACATTTCCTACCCTTACATTCAATTTACGATTTGTCATGAAGCTAACAATCCATCTCAAGAAAACACCACGAAATCCAAGATTGTAAAGTTTACTTTCGAGGAAACTAGGATCGATGGTATCAAAAGCTCGTGAGAGGTCAAAAAAGAGACCAGCAACAGCGTAACCTTCGTCTAAAGATGACTGAACGTACTGGAGGAAATCAATGACAGCCGTCCCAGTCGAACGTCCCGATCTGAAGCCATGTTGACTCTCGGCAATTATATTAAATTTGACCAAATATGACATCATTCGGTTTAGTATTATTCTTTCTATTACTTTTGAAAACACACTTAGTATGGAAATTGGGCGATAGTTCGCCAGATCATTAGTCTCATCTTTTTTGTGTATTGGAATTACAGTTGCAAGCTTGAAGCAACTAGGAAAAACACCACTAGAAACTGATTCATTAACGAGGTGCGCGAAGGGTTCAGAAATATCATCGGCTATTAACTTCAATATTTTGACAGAAACCAAGTCATGTCCGGTAGACTTTTTATTTTTCAATTGATTTATTGCACCAACTACTTCAATTTTATCCACAGGATGAAAATAAAAAGTAGTGTTTCGAATTGGGGAAGTAGTACATGTTTGACTCAGTACATTACCGTAATTCCGTTCTAAAGTCAATTTAGCAATTTCAGAGAAATATTTCGCGAAAGAATTGGCTACATCGATATCTTCAGAGGTCACCACTCCATCAATACTCAACTTTAATTTAGAGCTCGAATTATTTGTATTTTTGGGTTTTCTAGCAGTTTCCATATTTACTATTTTCCAGGCCATTTTATTTTTATTATCTGATGTTCTAATCATGTTATCAAAGAAGCTCAACTTTGTTGTCTTTACCAAGTAGTTAAAAGCACTCTTTGTGTCCTTATACAATTTCTGGGACTCACTAGTCTTCAAATTGATTTGAAGCCAATGAAGAAGTTTCAATTCTTCACTGGCAACTCTTATTCTAGGTGTTATCCAATTTTTTGATATGTTCGTTCTAACAGAGTAATAAGTTAATGGACAGTGAAAATCAATGAAGTTTCCTATTGTACTAACAAATGTTTGAAAGTTTATGTTTACATCTGAAATTTCATATAATTCAGTGAAGGAATATTTGGAAATATCTTCAGCCAATTTAACCAAATTTTTAGGGGACATTTTTCTGCACAATTTACGTTGAAAGCAATTATCAGGCCGTACTTTGATATTATCAATGAAAAAATCCAGTAAAAGTGCATTATGATCACCAAAGTGAGGTGGAAATACATCAGATTTATATATTCATATTATATTCAAGATGGCGGCTCCAAAATGGCGGAGGAGTATCAAAATAGGTTAACCGAGTTTTCGCTATAATTTCGTGATTACAGTTAATAAAATCAAGATGGCGGACTAAGGAATACATTATCACATTTTCAATAAAAAATTCAATGTTATCCGCAAAATTTTATTATGAAGAATATAATATATAGTAAGTAGTAAGTAGTTTTATTAATTAATCGAAGGTAAAATCTCAATCCGTCTTTGAGTCCGCGTCTTTTTCTTCCTTAATCGTGACTCCATCCACTTCGGCTGGTTGCATTATTTTGTCGTGCAGTGTTCTTAAATGTCGCAACAGGTTACTTTTGACGTTGAAACCCTTCAAGCGTACGGTTTTTCTCTTCTTATGGATAGACGAGATATAGGCTTCCTTCCATTCCTCAGGGACTGGCTCTCCACCAAGGTATTGGTCGATACACCATGTAAGCAGTTCAAATAGGTGTTCTGACCCACATTTGATTCCTTCCGGACCTGCAGCGCGACCATTTTTCAGTTTTTGGACAGCATTCTTCACTTGATCAACGGTGACTGTTATTTCGTCACCCTCTACCTGGACATCTATTGGAGAATTCAACAAATATTGTTCTCTATCTTCAGTTAGCAACCCTTTATAGTAGTCCATCCATTTTTCAGTTGGTACAATTTGGATATTGGCCTAATTTTTTGTGTCTGATCTTAAGCTTTTTATGAATTTTCACGATGTAACATTCCAAGTTTGTAAATCCTAGGAAACATTATGAAAAAGAGAAAAGGGGCAACCCTGCTCTGAAGAGCTGAGGGTAGAATTACGTTAAAGGGGGGTTTGTATACTTATATTTTTGGCTTGTGATGTGATCGTCTAGATTGGTAGAACTCTATGTTATGTCGTAGTAATTCAGATTCGTAATAACTCAGATTAATGAAATATAGGATGGGAAATAATGAGGTAAAATTGATAAATAAAACACTAGATTGGACATAAAGATGGAACAAGAGCCCTTTATTCGTCCAGCGCCATAGTTCGGGGAACCATAGCCTATGAAGGAAAAACGAACGAGAATCAATTGAAACTCAAAGAAAAAACCTTTTAGCATTACAGATGATATGTTTACAATCCATAGAACAATTATTAATAAGACGAGCACTGGTGATATGTTCAATATAGAGCTTCCTATACTCCGGTAAGGTTATTACTGGCACAATTGTGATAAAAAGCAGAATCCAATACATCCAAAGGTTATAGGCATATAGAGTGTGTCACCTGATTATTAATGAAATTCATAAGCAGTATCCTTGTAGTTCCTAGTGTGAGAATCCTTCCTTCTAAGTGTTATGTGTGAGATCATAGTAGTCGCGTTGGTTTGGAAGTGACGATAGACTCTTTATATTTCCTGTTAACTGATGAACGATGGCACCTTCAAAGCTTTCCTTGCTTATCGGGTACGCCAAGGGCCCGAAGGCGAGGCTTGGTTTCTGAGGACGTTCGTCAGAAGAACTCTCAGAGGAAGTTTCACTGGCCACTATTGTGGGGGATATTTTCCTTAGCACAGGCGATATAAACAGTTTACGCTAGGCCTCCAAACCAGTGATATTTGTACGTAAAATATTATCCTAAAAGCAACAACTCCAAATGCCTAAACCATAATGTCGAGTGAATAGTTAAATGTGCAGTAATCCTTACGAACAGTATAAGAATATTCCAAATGGGTTGGTAGTAGAACAGAGTTCCACAATATTCAATAGAAATGCAATAATAAAATAGAACAAGCTTACATGAGATTAAATCCTGTGAAATGAAACATAGTTATTCAAATGAGGACAGTGTACACACCAGATAACAAAGAAGCGTCTTTAAAAGTATACTAAAATGGTGGATTCCTAGCAGAGGAACTCCATTTCAAAAGGAACACTGTTGTGAACCAGTAATGAGAGTGAAACGGATGGAATCCAGCAGTGAAAAGGGGCGCAGTCGAATTTAAAAAGCAAGAAGAAAAGAATAGGTATTTTAGAATGATGGCGATATGCTGAAAACAAATGTATTACTTAGAAATGGCAATGGTGTGTAAATAATTGTTTAAACTGTTATCTGGAATGGTACGCTAGTTATATCAGGGGAAGAAACATACAGTTAACAAGTACAAGCATACATAATTTCAAGATGGCTTACCTACAGTATATTTCAGTTAGTCGAACTAAAATGTATCGTTATTATCGTGGGAATCAATGTAAAATATCTTAGGCACACCAAAAATCAAAAGGGAGCCCGTTTTTAAAAGCAAGCCGTTTTAAACGTTTCCCTTAACCCCACTTTCTATTGTTTTTGCACTCCTGCGCACCTTCACTTATCCACAGACTACAGAACTTCCTTCATTTCACCCTCATAACGGTATCTTTGGGAAACCGTGGCGTTGAAATCTTAGTTCAGTGTCGTCTCTAGGTTACGGGCAAGGGTTCTGGGGATTTCGGAAGCGCTGTATGACCCGATATGTTACAACGATTCTGATGATATGTTTCAACTTCTCTACATTTCCGGTCCCACATCTCTCGCTCTGCTGTATTCCTCATTCTCCTTGTTGTTCTCTTTACCTCTAGATACTGATGCCTGTCTTCTTGGGGTTGAGTGGAATACATTTTCAATAAAAAATTCAATGTTATCCACAAAATTTTATTATGAAGAATATAATATAAGTAGTTTTATTAATTAAGTAGATATAATCTTATAATAATATAATACATAATATGTATTTACATATAGACCAGTCCAACAAAACAGCTGATCACCTTTTTTCAAGATGTCTGCTGGGTCAAACAAATAACAAACATTTCTGCTATAGTGTTACTGTATTATAACTATCATTTTACATGGCATAATTGATGACATTGAAGTTGAAAAGTGAGAAACCAACAGAAACTATCCTGAAACACGTACCTCGTAACTGAAAAACCTCGGTTTGTTATTTGTTTGACCCAGCAGCCATTTTTAAACAGCTGATCGTGACAGATCGTTGGACTGGTCTATTGATAAACGATAAATCGAAGGTAAAATCAATCCGTCTTTGAGTCCGCGTCTTTTTCTTCCTTAATCGTGACTCCATCGACTTCGGCCGGTTGCATTATTTTGTCGTGTAGCGTTCTTAAATGTCGCAACAAATTACTTTTCACGTTGAAACCCTTCATGCAATACTCGCAAGCGTACGGTTTTTCTCCCGTATGCGTCCTTTTATGAATCAACATGGAAGCGTTCGATGGGAATTTTTTCGTACATATGGAACATACCTGCAACACCATCAGGATTAAGGATTAGAGATATTCGCCCCGGGCGAAAATCAGGTATATCGATCCGTGCACGTGATACCACCCAAGCGCCGAGAAAGGAATTACAGAACAGGTTCAATTTTAATTCACGTACCTTTTGTATGGGACCTAAAAGGTGTCTGGGAGGCCTCTCTGCCTTCGACCCGTCCTCAGATTTGTTCAGATGCCTGTTGGTCCAGTGCAGCTCGAATTCCGTGTGCGTGTTCTGAATGTGATGCACCCACTCGGCGGGCGTCGGAAACACCTTTTGACACATGTCGCACGTCAGCGGTGGAAACGGAGCGTTCTCTTCGTCCTAGAAATGCAAAAAATACTGGGTGTCTCAGGAAATAGATCGGGTGATATCTCAAAATCGACACCGGAAGTGGGTAAGAATAAAACATGAGAAAAAAATGTACATAATACTTTTCTCTTGCTTCTCGATTTACTGTTGAATTATAAGTAGGCTGGCGTTACTTTGGATATGCATTAACTCGAAATCTATGAACGATAGGCTGGATCTGTTTTCAGATTCGGATTAGTCAGCTGCTTTGTTCTCGAAATCCTTTCAGTAGACAACGTCTATACTATACGTCCACCAAATCGCCGTATTCGAGTATACAGGGTGAGTCTTTGACTTGTTCATACAGGGTGGGCCATCCATAACTTTCCACCCCGAATTTCGAGCTTTGGGATGGAATAACAAAAAAACACTCGGACAGATCAAATTTTGTTGAAAGGGGGACAGATAAGGGTGTCGAGCAGCACCTTGTTGGAAAGGCAATTCAATTTCCTGCATGGGTGTTTTTTTTCATGACTTCATTATTATACAGAGTGACTCAGTATTCCATCAATAACTTTCACAAGCTGAATTTGGATCTTTGAGATGGAGAAAACGCTCGGACGGGTCAAAAAATGAATTCGATATCATACACTGCGCAAAAAAATTAACGCACATTCTGAAAATCTCAATTTTGATGAAAGTTAACTCTACATTGACTTTATAACTCATTTTTTATGTTCTCTCGGGAAGGTTTTGAACGAAACAAGACACATTAAATGGAAGAAAAATTCAGGATTTCACCGAATCTTATGTGAAAGAAAAGAAATGAACAATTTTCAAAATACTGAAATGCTGATAAGTGATTTAATACTTGGTATTTCCACCCCTTGCGTTAATTACAGCTCGGCAACGACGGTTCATACTCAAAATGAGTGATCTTAAAATGTTCTGATCTAATCCTTCCCAGATTTCTCCGAGTTGGATTCCTAAGTCATTAAGAGTAGCTGGATGATTTTCTGAACTTCTCAGCCTTCTATTGAGGTTGTCCCAAACCTGCTGAATCGGATTGAGATCTGGACTTCTTGCTGGCCATTTCATTCGAGAGACTTCAACCTCTTCAAGGTACTCCTGAACGATGCGCGCACGATGGGGTCTGGCATTATTGACCATAAAAATGAAATTTTCATTTGTATGGGGCAAATGGGACTACATGCTCTTCAAGAATGTTCCTTATATACTTACCAGCTTTCATAGCTCCATTATCAACGACCACTAGGTCTGTGCGAGCAGTCAAAGATATTCCACCCCATACCATAATCGATCCTCCCCCGAAACCAGTAGTATTCAGGAAATTGCACTGAGCATATCTTTCATGTGGACGTCTGTATACAAGGGAACGTCGATCACAATGGTAGAGGCAGAATCTAGACTCATCTGTGAAGAGAACTCTTTCCCAATCGGCCTCTTCCCAATGGATATGCTCTCTTGCAAAATCCAAACGCGCCCTTCGATAGGCTGGGGTAAGAGCTGGGCCTCTTGCTGCGACACGAGGTTCACTATGAAGAAGTGAATGATGGGAAAGTTTACACCCATTTTTGCCACAAATTTTCCTATTTTTACACCGGAATTTTTGATGGTTTTAAGACAAGAGAAGCAAACATTTTTGTTCTTACAATGTTCCATCTAGCTTCCAAGTCATCATTTTCCATTTTTGGACAGTTGTCCTTGTGAGCAGGATCTCCACAATAATAACATTTTTTGGAAGCCTTCTGATCATACACGTAGTGAACACCCGTTCTGTTCTTCTTCCACTATGAAAAGATTTTGATCTATCCCACGAAGTTTTCGACCTATCCCAATGTTCAGAGAAGCTGGCAGAACTAACTTGACAAGCTGCTTCTGAAAAGGTACCTAACCAATTGGCGAAATCTTCCAGATTGGCTTCACCATTTTCTTTTTTCTTCTGAATGATGAATTCTCCCCATTTGAGCCTCAATTCATCAGGAAGCTTGTTCAGTAAATCTTTCTGTAATTGTGGATTTTGCAAATGACCAACAGAACGTGAAGATTTCATAATAATCACTATATTTGTCACTTCAGTGGAAAAGTTAATTATTTTTTCCAAATTTGTGTCTTTGATTGGTTGTATTACTTTAATTTTTGACAGCAACATTTCTATAATGATATCAGGTCTACCAAAACGAGTTTCCAATGTTTGAATAATTTTGTTCACATCAGAAGTCAAAATGATACCTGATACTGCTGCCCTAGCCGGGCCTTTCAAACATTTTTGCAGTTTAAATACAATTTCGTCTGCTGTATATTCCTCAATCAAATTTCGAAATTGACGAATAAATATTGGCCAATCTAGAGGATTTCCATCAAAGTAGATAAGTTCTTCATCCAAAAACTTACGTCCCTCAGGTCTCACGTTGTGTTGAACTGATTGATTGACTGAGTGAAGTACCTCATTGATTGTCTCGCATAGCATCTTGATACTTGAATTAGTTGTTTCTCCTTTAATTGGTTTTGTCTGTTCATCTTCAGGTTCAACTTCTCCAGAACTTTGTCGAGCCCATTGACGTATCTTATGGTTGTCATAATATTGAGCACTTTCTTCCCCAACTGATTCTTCCACTTCAGCTCTCGATTCAACTTCCTCTTGTCCATATTCATCTTCCAATTGTAATAGTTTGCGGGCATTCTGAATTTCCTGCTTCTTCATCTCTAATTCTATTTTCTTCAATTCCGCCTCCAGAGCAAATTTTTTCTTTGCCTCATTAATACTTGCCGTTTTTGTCGTTCTAGTACTTTTTCTCGTTAACGATTTACTTTTTGTTGACATGCTGGTTTCTCGACAGTTTTCTTCTCGATCCTCTACGCCTTTGTTTACCTCACTATTAGGCAATCCAAACCACGTGGCGCCCTGCCTCCAGATAACCTATAAATTTTCTGACAGGTCGCTGGCTTGCAGTAAATATGAGGAATTTTATTATCTTATATGCATTTCATGAGTGAAAGAGTGAGTTTTTATGATTTCTAATATCAAAAAGTATCCTGAAGTATCACTGACGAAGAAAATTTCACTCAATCATATGATTACAACGTTTAGTATTGGGAGCCCGAAGCGATTGAAGAGAATGTATTGGAGAAGGAATATTAATCAGAGCTCTGTTCCTGTAACTTCTTTATCCTTTTATATGATATAAATTTAAATATTCATCAGTTTTACATTTTACATGAACTGAATACTGCTTATTTCAGTGTCCACGAAGACACATTCACTTTAGTTTCTTATCTTCGATATTGTCAAGTCTTGATGACTGCTGACCCAATTTCCTTTTGTTTCCTGATAAGTCACTTAATATGTGTATAATACACCAAGTTACACACACTAGGTGTTCCAAAATATTCAAGAAAATCCTCATAATTTGAACGACTTGCACATCCAACTTTGGCACACATTTATGGCATTTTTTATTGAAAATGCACTTAATTTAAATAATTTTCACTGATCTGATATTCCTAAGAGTAAGATTGACTAGAAATATCGAAAAAAATTCCACATAAAACAATTTTTCAAGCAAATAAACGGTTTTAATGTCTACATGAACAAAGCTAAATTTGGTTTGTTTGACCACCAGCTAACCTCAAAAAAATATTTGACAGGTCGTTGGATTCCCTAATTGTCTTGAAATTCCCAACTGAAGGTTCCTTTCTCAATATCGTTCCCTTGTCATGCCCCAAGTTCTCTTTCCTTCCAAACTTGTCAGGCCAAACGAAGTCTTGAGATAAACTCCTATTTACTCCAGCCCCACTTCTTTGAGGTCTTTGTTTTTCTTCACTGCTCATGATCACTTCGGGGTCACCAAATGTTCAGTTCCTGGTCAAAGATCTGCTGAACTAGTGTTTTTTAGTAAAAAAGTCGGACGTCCTTTCAATCTTTTATTCAACCTTGTCACAATACTGGCAACTATCTTTTTTTGTATATCCTAACTATGATCCTAATTCAACAATTGTGAAAACAAACTAAGGTAATTCTAACAAACTGTTTGTCTTGCGCTATATCGAGTTTTTTCTGAAACTAGCTGGCCCGGCAAACTTTGTACCGCCTGAATTATACTTAAAAGTTGTATAAACTTACCATTGCTTTTTTTCAAGCAGGAAAAAAATTAGGCAAAATTAAAGTTCAAAATATACAAAATTTTAATAATTTTATAATTCATATGGAAAGAATTCTCTTTATTTAAGCGGTAACTAATTGTTGAACTTGAACATATAACTTTTTGTTTTAAATTGTTGTACAGTTCTCTTTTTGCAGTACCTCATGTGACTGTGAATAGTAGGAGTATAATCCATATTATACCTTTCCTCTTATATGAATCAAAATGTCAAGAATATGAACAAAAATTATTCCTTTAATGAACTATCGGCTATTAACACAGCCCGTCGACCAGAATTAAAAAATCAGTCATTTGTTAATAGCCCAACCTGAAGTGGCAAAAACAAAACTTTTCTTATTATCCCAAATCTAATCAGTGGTCACACCATTATTTTAGACAATATCTTAGCTATGCTGCTAAGCTCAAAATAATGGGTAAACATCTCAGTTGGTGGAGCAGCGCGATTCTCATTATTCCATGGATATGAACTGTCAATCTCTCTTCAATTTGTTCAATTTAGTTGACGATATCAAGCTCGTTAGAAGACAAATCGAGATGTTAAAATGTCGATAGTACGATCGACACGTCAAAATTTATCACGCATATTCAAATTTATTGATGGTCATTCGACCAGATCAGATTAGGCAACCCATGAAACATTATTGTATATCATAAGTGAAAGCCCGATGAGCAAACGTTTCAAAATTATTGACGCTTACAATACTGTCTCTGTGCGAACAGAAACACGAATATAATATGTCAATTACTAATTACGGGCAATTTTGGATTCAGTTATTTCCGCAAATATATCTATTACCCAAACAGAAATTCGAAAGCATTTCAAAAATAAAGAAAAAAGATGAAGATGGCCAACTCACGTTTGAAATTGATCGTCAAAATCAGATACTTGATCTTTCGGTAAAAATTCACTGTTCCACCAACTTGAGATAAGTTTAACCGCTTTTTGATCTGGCAATAGACTTCCATGTTACCATGAGTTCTATGCGAATCACATATCGCCATCTAACAGCGGTAATATCAACCTACGACTACGTACAGTGACCTGTCTATTCACTGTACGACTACGCATCAACGGTAGCGACACCTAGTGGCCTTATTCAAAAGAAGGAAAAGCATTTCCTGCATAACTAAAACTTTCATCAATTTTTTCGAAGTTTTATTGTATTTTATAATAACCAGACCGTATACGAATCCATATATGAAGTTTCATAACAAACAGTCCATCCGATCTCTAGTTATAAATGGTGTAACCAACATCTTTCTTTTATATATATAGATACCTACCGGTGCGGGCCTCCCTCTCCTCTGCCTCTTGGCCGGAAGCATGTCCGTGTGCGTCTGAACGTGTCTGACCCATTCGGCGGGAATGGTGAAGGTCTCGCTGCAAAGTTCGCAAGTCAGAGGCGTGTAAGTGTTTTCGCTGCTGGCGGCGCTGTCCGTATCCGCGAAAATTTCCGGTTTTATCGTTATTTCCGTGCTGAAGACCTCCTTGGATTCGACCAGTTCCATGTCCGCCTCCGCCACGTCAGACCATTCGAGCGGTTCTTCCTTTATCACCAGAAACTGCAGGGTTTCGTCGTTCGAGGTGGTGGCGGTCTGGACTGAAAACGGATTCTATACAAAATAGCGTATTCGGTAAATGCTCCACAGATGAGGTAAGATCAATCGTTCAATAAATGCATTTAGTTATCGAATCGAATCTCTGAATTCGCTACGAATACCTAGGGGCATAGATACTGAAATAATAGTAGAATTCTGTAATCGGACCATAGACTTTCTTAAACGGTGAAAAAGGGGTTCGGAAACTGTCTTAAAACGCAGCCGCAGGCGGCCTTTGCCCGAGTTCGAGAGAAGGCGCGTTTTTTGGGGGCTCCCTCGGCCTTTCATAAACGTATTTTCATGTCTATGGGGTCTCCGAAGTCGATTTAAACGCCTTCGAAGTTTTGACGTTTACCGAAAAAATTTTCAACTCCGAATCGTCATAGACGTCACATGTTATCTATGCTCCTCGCGTCACATGTTATCTATGCTCCTCGCGTCACATGTTATCTATGCTCCTCGCGTCACATGTTATCTATGCTCCTCGCGTCAAAAGTCAAGAAATGTCTATGTTAGTGATTCTTTATTCTAAATTAGTGACAGATTCTTTATTCTAAGTTAGTGACAGATTTATATACAGGGTCTTTCACGAGGAACCTCACCCATATTTATACGGGAAACTACTGAACGTATTTTCATGAAATTCACACAAGTATTTCACGATGCTGATGAAATCTAAAATATTTTCAAGGCATGAGCACCTCCGGTTTTTCCGGAAATGACGTCAACTTCCGTTTTTCAAATTAGAACACCATTTTTTTATTGCAGAAATAGATTCCTTAGAAAATTTCAAGTTATTTTGATGTAACATTTTCCAGTTTTGGTTGGAAAATTCTCTCTGCGCGGGAAAATTCGAAAAAAAAATCGAAAATAGAGCTCCGCTGAAACAAGAATAACTTCGAGGTTTTTGGATGGAAAATTTTCACTTTTGGGATTTTTCAAGATGTAAGATTGATGTATCCACTTTAAGAATCGAAATCGCGATTCATGATACAGGGGGTGAAAAAATCGCTTTCAAAGTTAGGGATGACAAAATCGTGAAAAATCAATTTTTTCAAATCAGAATCCCATTTTTTTATGGCAGATATTGAATCTACGTTAAAAAATAATGTGAGTGTATGCATCACACCCTTGCCCTAAAGTGGATATTTTCTGAGTTATTCACAAAAAACTGTTTTTCGTCTTGAATTTTCAGCTATTTCTTTTCGCTTCACGCCAAAAAGATGAAATTTTCAGGAACTGTTACTTAAACCATGTTTTAGATTTTACTACCCTTATATGCAAGAGAAAAAGTTACAGGTTGTTCCTAAATAGATGGCGAATTTGGATTCGAATTTGTATCGGAAACCTCTTTATTTCAACTAATCGGCCATCGGTTTTCTCACCAGTGATAAATAAATAATTCCTTATGAACCATATGCAAAAACTTACCATGTTTTACATTCTTTTTTTTCAATGATAGATATCATTAATTACATCTGTCAAATTCCTCTTTATTCAGTAGCATGTAACTAATGATATCTATCATTAAAAAAAAAGAATGTAAAACATGGTAAGTTTTTGCATATGGTTCATAAGGAATTATTTATTTATCACTGGAGAGAAAATTAATGGCCGATTAGTTGAAATAAAGAGGTTTCCGATACAAATTCGAATCCAAATTCGCCATCTATTTAGGAACAACCTGTAACTTTTTTCTCTTGCATATTAGGGTAGTAAAATCTAAAACATGGTTTAAGTAACAGTTCCTGAAAATTTCATGTTTTTGGCGTGAAGGGAAAAGAAATAGCTGAAAATTCAAGACGAAAAACAGTTTTTTGTGAATAACTCAGAAAATATCCACTTTAGGGCAAGGGTGTGATGCATACACTCACATTATTTTTTAACGTAGATTCAATATCTGCCATAAAAAAATGGGGTTCTAATTTGAAAAAATTGATTTTTCACGATTTTGTCATCCCTAACTTTGAAAGCGATTTTTTCACCCCCTGTATCATGAATCGCGATTTCGATTTTTAAAGTGGATACATCAATCTTACATCTTGAAAAATCCCAAAAATGAAAATTTTCCATCCAAAAACCTCGAAGTTATTCTTGTTTCAGCGGAGCTCTATTTTCGATTTTTTTTTCGAATTTTCCCGCTCAGAGAGAATTTTACAACCAAAACTGAAAAATGTTACATCAAAATAACTTGAAATTTTCTAAGGAATCTATTTCTGCAATAAAAAAATGGTGTTCTAATTTGAAAAACGGAAGTTGACGTCATTTCCGGAAAAACCGGAGGTGCTCATGCCTTGAAAATATTTTAGATTTCATCAGCATCGTGAGATACTTATAAGTGCTGAATTTCATGAAAATACGTTCAGTAGTTTCCCGTATAAATATGGGTGAGGTTCCTCGTGAAAGACCCTGTATATGTTCTGTGATTTGACGTCTTCACATCACTGTTGCCATATGTAGCAATAAATCCTGGCAATAATTAATATGATGAATAATAAATTTTCATGTCTAGATAAAAATACGATATCAATATAATAATTTGTGATAACTCACCATCGTTTTTTTCATAATCTTTGTTTTTATTCGACGAAGTTGTAGTTTTTTCACTGTGGGTGCTCTTGATCACGCTGCTTTGATTGTGGTTCTCTTTCCCGTTAGTTTCTTTCGTCCTGGCCTGATCTGAGGTGTCAGAACTTTCCCTTCTTTCCTGGTTCAAATTGAGCGTGTAATTCAGGACTTTCGGTTTGCTGTTCGATTTCGTTTTTTCCGTCGGCTGTTTTTCTTTTTCTTTTTCTTGCGGAGAAACCTGAGGTGGATCTGTGTTCTCTTTGCTCGAACTCTAATAAATTTTAAAGATGAATTTTTTTTCGGGTGAGTTTAAATGGAAGTTCGGAAATTATGAGAGTTTACGGTCGGGTGGACAGAATTGGATTCGACCAATTCTCTATTATGAAATGTACATACCTTGTTCGTCTTTTTGGGCGAGCCTTGTTGCTGTTCGTCTTTGGGTCTCCACAAACCTTTCACCTTCAGAATATCGCCGCCTCTGAGGACATGATGGAGAATTTTTTTCGATACTGTTGACTCCCCGCTGTACATGTATTGTACCAGAATTTTGAGCGTTTTGTATGAGATTTCTGGAGGAAGAACTACGACTAGTGGCAACGTTGTGACCGTCCGAGGGGCCAACTTGAAAACCTACAAATATCAACAAATAATGCAGGTTTTGTCTTTTTTGAACAATTTTCACCAAAAATCACCTGTATGAAAGTCCCAAGAAAAAATTACGAAATGAATAGATTCTTGACAGCGCGCGCGGAGCTCTTCGCGAAAAGATCAGGGCCGTAATTTCGATTTCTCGGAATAGAATTCGATTTCAATGGCTTATAACTTCGCCACCTTGAAAGTTTTGTATGGACGATTTTTGGTGAATTAGAGAGCCTTTTTCACTAACCTGATGGAAGTACTGACTGCAAGAGGAAAGTATAAACTTATGAGCCATGATGCAGAGGCCATCGGACGTATAAAGGGCAACATCCGCGAATGTCTCGTTGAACAAGGCGCCGGCAACGCAGGAATGCATGTAGGAACTGAAGGAATGCCATTTCAGCTGGTAATTTTCAGCCAGGACATCCATTTGTTGAAACCTGGAAATAGGACAACGTTGCTCAGCCAAACTCAACCTAAACAAGAAAAAAAATATACAGAGAGAATTGGGCTAGTGGAGATCTAATTTCGAAGTAAAGCGCTGGATCGTGCTGCCATCGAAGGAGAATAGTGACAGAACGGTTTCTGGCTGGAAAATCTCTCATCCTTTGGTGGCAGCACGATCTAGCGCTTAACTTCGAAATTAGATCTCTACTCGTCCAATTTTCTCATTGATCATCTTCTTCTTCTTCTTTCTCTATGATAGGCACAATTAGGCAATCCAAACCACGTGGCGCCCTGCCTCCAGATAACCTATAAATTTTCTGACAGGTCGCTGGCTTGCAGTAAATATGAGGAATTTTATTATCTTATATGCACTTCATGAGTGAACGAGTGAGTTTTTATGATTTCTAATATCAAAAAGTATCCTGAAGTATCACTGACGAAGAAAATTTCACTCGATCATATGATTACAACTTTTAGTATTGGAGCCCGAAGAGATTGAAGAGAAAGTATTGGAGACGGAATATTAATCAGAGCTCTGTCCCTGTAACTTCTTTATCCTTTTATATGATATAAATTTAAATATTCATCAGTTTTACATGAACTGAATACTGCTTATTTCAGTGTCTACGAAGACACATTCACTTTAGTTTCTTATCTTCGATATTGTCAAGTCTTGATGACTGCTGACCCAATTTCCTTTTGTTTCCTGATAAGTCACTTAATATGTGTATAATACACCAAGTTACACACACTGGGTGTTCCAAAATATTCAAGAAAATCCTCATAATTTGAACGACTTGCACATCCAACTTTGGCACACATTTATGGCATTTTTTATTGAAAATGCACTTAATTTAAATAATTTTCACTGGTCTGATATTCCTAAGAGTAAGATTGACTAGAAATATCGAAAACATTTCCACATAAAACAATTTTTCAAGCAAATAAACGGTTTTAATGTCTACATGAACAAAGCTAAACTTGGTTTGTTTGACCACCAGCTAACCTCAAAAAAATATTTGACAGGTCGTTGGATTCCCTAATTGCCTGTTTATTCTTCATAACTCGTCTGCGTTTAATGTACGGTAAGATTATCGCTCCATCTTTTTCGTGGTCTTCCCAAACTTCTTCTTCCAATGGGAGATTCATCGCGTGCTATTCTCACCACTCTTTGTTGGTCCATTCGGCTTATGTGCTCGTTCCATTCCATCTTTCTGCCTATAGTCTGTTCAAATATAAGAGAATGTAAACAAACAAACCAAATCGGTTTGTTTTGCGCATACTAACAGCTTATTGGTCAAAGGATCTTTTCTACAATTCTTGTCACGCCCCCAAAAGACTGCCAGGATCGTACTTAAAGCTTAGAACGGAATGTCGATAGTAGGTACATATATATATCTGAAGTAGGTACCTCAACTTGTCCCGGTTATAAATATTTGTTTGAATTGTACTTAACCCTTTGTCGGTTTCCGACGAGATTTCTGAAAAATAATATAAACGAAATCATCTATTGATTCCATCTAAGCAGAAATCCCAGTCGCTAAAAAGCATCGATTCAATAGACGATTTCGACATGAACTTAATTAGGAGAATAGTTCACGGTTTTTTTTCTTGATGAAATTCCTACAATTTCGAAGGTTTTGGAAGTTGTTAATAACGATGACAGCCTGCCGAATTTTAAAAAAACAACATTTTATAAATTATTGAAAAAAATGAAATTCAAATTCAAAAAACGTGGTCGTAATAGTTTATTGATTGATAGAGACGAAATAGTTGTTTGGAGGAGAAATTATTTGAAGAAAATTCGAGAATTTAGGGAGCAAGGCCGAAAAATTTATTACCTTGACGAGACATGGATAAATGCGGGATGTACAAAAAATTCAATATGGGTCGATGAATCGATTGGGTCCAACAGACAGGCTTTTCGAGAAGGTCTGTCAACTGGTCTCAAAAACCCAAGTGGAAAAGGAAAAGGACTGATTATATGTCATATAGGGGGAGAAGACGGATTTGTAGAGAACGGCCTATGGTTTTTCGAATCGAAAAAATCCGGAGATTACCATCAGGAAATGAACGGGGAATCGTTCGAAAAGTGGTTCTCAACAATTTTGCCAACTCTGGATCATAACGCTGTCATCGTAATGGACAACGCCAGTTATCATTCGAGAAAAATGGAATCGATTCCGTCTTCAACCCGCAAGGAAGATGTCAAAAATTGGTTGCTCAGTAAAAATATTTCCGTCGAAAATGATCTTTTGAAGGCGGAACTTCTTGCTCTGGTCAAGGCAAATAGAGGGAGGTATGAAAAATTAATTATAGATGAAATGGCCAATGAGACGGGAAGAACAGTATTGAGACTCCCACCATATCATTGCGAGCTGAATCCAATCGAGCTCATTTGGGCTCAAGTAAAAGGAAAAGTAGCTGCTCAGAACTCCTCATTTAAAATTGCTGAGGTTCGTAATTTGTTTCTGGGAGCTATAGGCTCGATTGGTGCTGAGAAATGGAAGAAATGCATACATCATGTTGTAACTGATGTCGAAGAAAAAATGTGTCAGCTCGATAATATCATGGAGTCAACAATAGAGCGAGTGCTGGTGAATCTGGATGAAAGTGACACAGAAGAAGACCAACAAAATTCTGAATAATTTTTAATAGGGTAATACATAATATATTATTTTGGACGCTGCATTATTTTTTTCAAACTTATGACATTTGTAATTTGAATATGTTGAATAAATGAATTTGAGTTTATATGATTGTGTGAACTATCCTCGATCCGACCCTGGAGCCCTGAAATAAAGTATCTACCTGAAGAAAGCCCATCCCACCTCTGCGCGACTTTGTTTATTTTGATGTCTCTTATATTTGAACAGAGTATAGCACCCAATCGTTGATGTTTTCCACTCTACATGTCCGTCTCACGTTGTCACTTCGTTCTCTGTCGAATAAAGTCTTTCCAGCGATTTTCCGTAAGATCTTCATTCCGCCGACCTCCAGGATTCTTTTCGTTTTTGCCGTATCTGGTCGTGTTTCTGCTGTGTATGTCATTATAGGTCTTATGACAGATTTATATATTCGTGCCTTTGTCTCAGTGTGAAGATATTTGTTCTTCCATATGGTGTCATTCAAACAGCCAGCGACCCTCAGTGGATTCGGGGATTCGGGATTTGACTATATTTGAAAACGACTTATTTTTATGGCTTGAGAAGTCCTGCATGATATTACCAGAGATTATCTCTGATATTACTATAGAAATGAAGTGAACTGATACTATTCATGACTCTGAACCTGAATAAAGAGGAAGTTAATCAAGAAATAAATGTGATCTTTCAATTTAATGTGTAATTCATGTAGGTACTCAATCAAACAAGATGAAGAATGATTTGTACTTATCCTAAATATAATTACATTCTTGTATGAATAAATGTTTATGCAATTTCATTGGATGTTTTTGCTTTTACTTGGTTACTTGGCATAAGGGTTTGACATAAGAGTGATAAGACTTTCCAGAATATCAAATATTTTCCAATAGCTTCGAGTGGAAAAATATTAAAAAATTCCTACGAAGTCGGTCCTCATTTCAAAATATTTTTATTGATTTCTTTTGATGTAGGAAACCAGATTCAAATTCTCCGCCGTGATG
Organism: Adalia decempunctata; assembly: GCA_951802165.1. Lineage (NCBI taxonomy): Eukaryota > Metazoa > Arthropoda > Insecta > Coleoptera > Coccinellidae > Adalia > Adalia decempunctata. The sequence continues at coordinate 3,124,503 of OX637705.1, forward strand.
GTGACAAAACACGAGAATATTTTCGACCTAGCTTCTTGTTTTTTCATTAGACTGCGATTATTGAATTTATCCTAACATGGTATGAAAAAAACCTGTTAAGGTGGGCGTTCAATGTAGTGTCTTTTTATTTCAAGTTGATTTCGAAAACGGTTTCACTTTGAGAACTGAAATTTTGTGGGTGAACTCAGAAAGGATTAGGGTTTTTGTTGAAATAATTTTAATCGATTTCATTCCGACAGTTAATTTTTTTTCTTTCAAAAATAGAAGAAAATGAGCCAACCCATGCTTCTGTTTTATTTCAACAGAAAGACCCATGTAAATAGTTCAACTTCCGATTAAAAGTGAATCTACTGATAATTTCGTTCAGAAGATCAACTTGAAATACGGAATTGGCAGAGAATGGCCAAATTCAAATTTTGGCGGGAAAAAGTTCCTGCTTTACCCACAAATTCGCTTATTTCATAGTTCGGCGATTTTCGGATAGAGAGCGCCATTGTACATTTCATTCATAAGGCGCATTCCTAGGAGCATAGAATAACTGGAGGGAAGGCTTCATACGCTCGACAGATCATTTTGAACTGCCAATAACGGCGAAGGTTAGAGTTTCGTGTGACGCCCGATAGATAACGCTGAGATCGATTATTCAGCAACATGTCAGATATCTTGTTCTATGGCGCTACAATTGCAAAAAATATAATGTGGCTGTCATTGTTATTGATACATTTAAGCTTCTTTTCAATTGAAAATGGCCATAAATCATAACATAGACAATATTGATGACATATCATCGCTTTATTCTAATCAACTTTATATGCGCAATTATATGGGAAGTCTGTGATCGGTAATAAATTTGTCAAAACAATATCCTTATCGGAAAAAGCGAACATTCAGGTAAGTATTATTATTATTATACGGGAAGACTGAGGTTTTATCTGTTCTCGTGTATCATACGCAGAATTGTATGGTACCCCGTTTACATTCCCTCTGCTAACACTTAGATTCGGAGCGGGAAACAGATTTTTCTTCCTATATTCAATCTGATCCTTGTAGCCATTTCTTTACACGTGCTATATGCATTATATTGTCGGATTTACGAAAAAAAGTATGTATTGCTTTCTTTCAAAAGAATATATATTATGATATAGTAACAAATGGTACCTAATAAGTAATAACAACTAATAACCATTAAAGATAATTTTATTAAGGATAGCCATGTTGTAGCAACGAACGACGTTATCGCCATCTCGTGACCTTGCGGCGAACTGACAAGTTCGGACGTTTTTGGCAGTTCATTTTCGTAGGGGAGCCTTCTCTCCAGTTATTCTATGCTCCTAGCGCATTCGGTATTCACTTTCGGCAGTGGATCGAACACAGAACATCCAATAATTCGGATCTCTCTCTCTCTCTCTCTCTCTCTCTCTGGCTGAAAGAGAGATCCGTATTTATTAGATGTTCTGTGTCCGTTTTCTCTCCGGATTGGTAATAACGAATGCAGTAATAATCAGAGAGATATTCATAGAACTTGATAGTGATAGTGCATGTTCTATGGAGATATTCCATAGAATGGACGGTGGCGCCTCTATCGGCTGAGCTTTCCTACTCGCTTTAAACGCCGACCTTAAAATACTTCAAGAAATAAGATTCAGGTTAGCCAACCCAAAAAAGGCGATCTCAATCCGAGGTTGTTCAACCGAGGCTGCAAAGACGTTTATAATATCGAACTTTTTTCAACCGAGAGTTGAAATCCAATCCTCGTTTGAGTAATCTCGGATTGAACGTGCCCTTTATAAAACCGGCCCTTACTCATGAAGTGGACAAAACATTTCTATTCAGTCCAGTGGCGTACAGCCATATATGCAATTACTTAATTCAAGAGAAAAAGGCACGCCACTGAATTTTCTGATTCGAGAATTTTTTTAAATGATCTAAATTTGTTGTTCAAAAAGATGACATCTTAATATTTTGTAGCGTATGGGACTTTCAAAATTAAAAATAAATTTTTAACTCGATTCTTACATCCATAAAAAATTGGATCAGGTAGTCAAATTTCCGAGACATAGACATGAAAAAGCCTACTCAATAAAATAGCGAAAACACTCCTTTTCTTCAAAAGAAATTTGGAAAAGAAATGAATTAGGTAAGGAAAAACTGTATATCGGAACAAAGAGTTTTCAGTATTGGAATAATATGAATTGAGTTCCATAAAAAATCAGCAGTCACCCTTTGAGATCTTCCCATCAATTCATAATCACCTCATTAAACTATAAACAACGAAAAAGTTTCAATCGATTGGCGCGAAATGCTGAATTTTCAACGTATGCGAATTCTCATCAGTGAACAAAACAATTCGAAATGCGATACTCACAACGATCCAGCAATCGGCGACGAAAATATTTACTATGCAAAATTCGAACACAGAACACTTGCAGAGAAGCGCGTAGATCCAGGAAAACTGAGGGTATCGCATAAATCCAGCCGGGAAGGGAGACTGCTAAGCGGAAAATCGATAGATCGTTGCAGCCTGAACACCGTCATTGATTTTACTCGGCCAATCGGATCATTCCATTTATCCTATCGATCTGACATCAGGCTCCCGCTCCTTTTTATTGATTTTATTCGGTGCCCTGTTGGTTGCATGCTTTTTGTCTTCTTCCTTCCCTAAATTCTAACTTATTGGTATTCAATACAACCGATATCCAGTACGCATTCAATTGGAAAAATAGAAATACGTAGTTTTTGCAGATAAATTGTTCGATACTCCTATAATTAATCATAGAGTTCTCCGAAATCTATGCCTAATCTAATTCAGATGTATTTCTATGGATCTCTCGAATCAAATTGGATCTTTTATTTTGGGGGCTTGGGGGATTTATTTTCCTTTATTATGATTCCAAAATATTTCCAAGATCTGCAAAAATATTTGAACCTTTCGGGTTGGTTCAAATCTCACATGCCCAAGTACGTTAATGCGGGTAAAATCTTAATAAGTGTTCCACCTTTCGCAATTTTGTTTTCCTCCTTATTCAAAAACTACGAAGCCAGAATCATAATATGACATTCTAGCGAATAATAAAAAAAAAATCCAAATATTTCTGCGAGACACGCTGCCGTCAAATCGCCTCCGTGGAATTCAGAGTTTAAAAACACAATTTGATGATTATATTACTGATTATTTGATGGTGAGTGCATTAATTGGGCAAAATAAAACACTCGCAAAAGGAAAATCAATAATCCATAGAATTTTGTGTTATGTTTATGCTAACCATAGAATAAAGAATAGAGGTTCTGTGGTATTGCTCTGTGACGTCTTCCGTCTGTTTGAATTTTCCAATCGGAATGTGTTGAGCAGGTCATGTGATGGTGATTTGTAATATTGAAAGAGACGAAATGAGATTGCTGAACTCGGAAAAGAATGAATTTGTTTGGTTTTGATAGAAGGTGTTCTACGGTAGAAAGTTCTTCCCCGAGTATACGAATAAGTTGAATGCATAGTGAAATATTCAATCAGTATTAGGAAGAAACTAATTGAATACCTGTCGTTTTCTATTCAAGTATGTGTACAAACAATGTAGATAACCTGATGATTTTACAGTTTTTCTCATTAACTACTTCATTTTACATTTTGGCTTTGTCCCAGTGTGAATATAACTATATTTCCGTGTAGTATTCGAATATTTATACTTTCCACCAGGAATTTCAAGAATTAAAAGAATGTGTTATCACTTCTACTGATATTATTGTTATCCAAACACAGAAGGGAGTAAACAAAAATTGTACTTCATGGAAATCAGTAATGAAATGAAGTTTTAAAACTGAGAGGTCAAATCCACCATATCATCTCTATTTATTCCAGTGTACTGAAGACTAAAGCATTATGATAAGTTCAGATGCTCAAATCCGCTACATGATCCAGTGGTTTCAAGAATGGAGCGACCTACAAAAATCAGATTTCCTGCCAATAATGGCAGAAAGATATGTAAACGGAGTATTTGTGAATGGCATTGTCAATAGTCTGGCAAACGTGGAATGCAGAGACAAACCCATGTCTCTCTTTGAGTGTAGAGTGAGTTCCTTAGAATAAGAAAGGAATGAATGTTTTCAATAATCGAATTTTATAGGTCAAACTGTTCAAAGAATGGTTTACTCAGTGGTCTGTCGACCAAAAAGAATATTTCTTGAAGCAAATAACTGATCTCGATTCGAATTTTGCTGAAAAATTGAATTCCGAGTTGAATAACGGTGTGATGGTTAATGGTAATGGTGATATGGATGGGGAGATTATAGAGGAATGATATTTTAAAGAATTATTTATTATGTTTTTTAATTCTAATTAAATTATTATTAGTTTTAAGTTTGATACTGTTCTTATGTACGAATATTGTATGGATATTAAATTTCTTAGTGAAATCGGATCTAGTGAGTCTCTATGTGTTTCTTTCAGTGGAGAAAGTCCTGATATGGAAATCTCTCTTAGATTCTGGTTTATCGCTCTCATTCATCGCAATATTTTGACAGCTGTCAAAGAAATTGACAGTCTTTTTTGACAGCTGTCAAAGATATTGACAGTATTTTTGACATCTGTCAAAGAAATTGACAATCTTTTGATAGCTATCGAAGAAATTGTCTATGAGTCTGAATCTGGAACAGAAATATTGGAAATTCGTTTGAATGCCATATTTAGTAGAATTTAACCGCGGCAATTGAGGTCCGAACCTACCCATTGAAAAATCGGTTTAAAATGGAAGCAAAGCAGCGTTGGCCGGAGTCACAACCTGAATGGTTGACCACTCTGGCTGCGAAATTGAAAAAGCTTGCGAATGTTGCCAAATTCGAGTTGGTGCTTTTATGTTTAATTTTTGAGCGCCGTTTCACTTATTTAGATAAAAATTGATGTTTTTGAATGAATTACAGAAGTAAAAAATTTATTTCTTTTTTATATCAAAGACTTCCTTCCACTCTGAGATTTGAAAAGACCCTACAGGGCCTAATGACACCCCTTTCTTGGTTTATGAATAAAACAGCCTCAGTATCAAAATTTATTTCAACAAAATATGCAACAGGATTTTCACAATACATTTGTGGTATTCATCATTTTAGCGTTTCTTATTTTTCAAATATAAACATACGCTAAGTTATCAACAATTTAAGATCTGTTTGTTGTTCTCTGGACAGTCGATACTCCATCAACGAACTTAGTCCTGAACAAGACGTTGGCATTATTGAACATTCCATCCTTCAGCGACACAATGATGAACTGAAATAAAAATATTGTCTTAATGACTGCTAACCAGAATTAAAAAAAAATTACTCCATAAAACAATTCTTGAGGCAAATATTTTCTGCATAGAAAATTTGGTGTTGGCACTGATTAGATTTTGTTGTCGAAAGAAAATCAGAGTATTTATCCTGCTTCTCATTTCTCCCGAAAGGGGTCGCGCTATTCTACATGATCTTAGACCATAGAAAATCTGATGTTTTGACGGATTTATTGGCATGTAGTTCCTAAAGACATCTGTCATCTCTCTGAAAACAACATAACCTATTTCCAAACCACGTGGCGCCCTGCCTCCAGATAACCTATAAATTTTCTGACAGGTCGCTGGATTGCAGTAAATATGAGGAATTTTACTATCTTATATGCATTTCATGAGTGAACGAGTGAGTTTTTATGATTTCTAATATCAAAAAGTATCCTGAAGTATCACTGACGAAGAAAATTTCACTCAATCATATGATTACAACTTTTAGTATTGGGAGCCTGAAGAGATTGAAGAGAAAGTATTGGAGAAGGAATATCAATCAGAGCTCTGTCCCTGGAACTTCTTTATCCTTTCATATGATATAAATTTAAATATTCATCAGTTTTACATTTTACATGAACTGAATACTGCTTATTTCAGTGTCTACGAAGACACATTCACTTTAGTTTCTTATCTTAGATATTGTCAAGTCTTGATGACTGCTGACCCAATTTCCTTTTGTTTCCTGATAAGTCACTTAATATGTGTATAATACACCAAGTTACACACACTGGGTGTTCCAAAATATTCAAGAAAATCCTCATAATTTGAACGACTTGTACATCCAACTTTGGCACACATTTATGGCATTTTTTATTGAAAATGCACTTACTTTAAATAATTTTCATTGGTCTGATATTCCTAAGAGTAAGATTGACTAGAAATATCAAAAAAATGTCCACATAAAACAATTTTTCAAGCAAATAAACGGTTTTAATGTCTACATGAACAAAGCTAAATTTGGTTTGTTTGACCACCAGCTAACCTCAAAAAAATATTTGACAGGTCGTTGGATTCCCTAATAATAGCGCCACAAACGTGAAATATTGCGGATCTACACCAGGATCAAGAGTGCCGATTGTATCTACAATTTTACCGGGTTTCTATGCATCTTTGGCGAAAACATAGACGCATAGAAACTCTGGTGTAACGATTCCCAACTCAAAAGCTTGACCAAGAATTCTAGTTCAAATCGCACTCTTGATGGCATTATTTGTTCTAGTTCCGGAATAATCCGCAATATTTCACGGTCGTGTCGCTATTTTTGGGTGAAATAGGTTATGTTTCGTTTTTAGAGCGATGACAGATGTCTTTATGGCGTTTAGTTAGCAAATGTCAAATATACCGTCAAAACCTTGGACTTTCTATGGTCTAAGATCAAAACATGCTTTATTTAATTTTGAATGTCATATAAAATTGAGGTTATGGAAAAATAGCGCGATACCTTTCGAGAGAAATGAAAAGCAGGACGAATAAACGAAGAAATAAGCGCATAATGTTAAGAACCTGAAAATATTTTAGAAAGACAAACAAGGTTTCACCTCGATGAACAGCTCCCCTGTGAAAAAAAGATCTCCAACCTTACCTGAGATTTCTTGAAGTGAGCCTTCAACATATTTCCTATGTTTTGCGTATGGGACAAATCCAAGGCGGCGTCCACCTCGTCTAAAATGTACAAAGGGGCCGGTTTGAACAGCAACATGGCCAAGATCAACGACAGAGCTGCCAGCGATCTTTGACCTCCACTGAGCTCGGTTAAGCTCTCCTTCCACACTCCACCCAGGGATACTTTCACCTGAAAAAAAAAGGTTCCATGTTTATTATTATGAAGGCAAGAGCTGAGCTATGATCCTGTAAAAGATCTAATCTGCATTAGAAAAGAAAAACACAATTATAATTGTAACATTCCAAGTTTGTAAATCCTAGGAACATTATGAAAAAGAGAAAAGGGGCAACCCTGCTCTGAAGAGCTGAGGGTAGAATTACGTTAAAGGGGGTTTTATACTTATACTTTTGGCTTGTGATGTGATCGTCTAGATTGGTAGAACTCTATGTTATGTCGTAGTAATTCAGATTTGTAATAACTCAGATTAGTGAAATATAGGATGGGAAATAATGAGGTAAAATTGATAAATAATACACTAGATTGGACATAAAGGTGGAACAAGAGCCCTTTATTCGTCCAGCGCCATAGTTCGGGGAACCATAGCCTATGAAGGAAAAACGAACGAGAATCAATTGAAACTCAAAGCAAAAACCTTTTAGCATTACAGATGATATGTTTACAATCCATCGAACAATTATTAATAAGACAAGCACTGGTGATATGTACAATAGGGGGCTTCCTATACTCTGGTAAGGTTATTACTGGCACAATTATGATAAAAAGCAGAATCCAATACATCCAAAGTTATCCTAAGGTTATAGGCATATAGAGTGTGTCACCTGATTATTAATGAAATTCATAAGCAGTATCCTTGTAGTTCCTAGTGTGAGAATCCTTCCTTCTAAGTGTTATGTGTGAGATCATAGCAGTCGCGTTGGTTTGGAAGTGAAGATAAACTCTTTATATTTCCTGTTAACTGATGAATGATGGCACCTTCAAAGCTTTCCTTGCTTATCGGGTACGCCAAGGGCCCGAAGGCGAGGCTTGGTTTACTGAGGACGTTCGTCAAAAGAACTCTCAGAGGAAGTTTCACTGGCCACTGTTGTGGGGGATGTTTTCCTTAGCACAGGCGATATAAACAGTTTACCCTAGGCCTCCGAACCAGTGACATTTGTACGTAAAATATTATCCTAAAAGCAACAACTCCAAATGCCTAAACCATAATGTCGAGTGAATAGTTAAATGTGCAGTAATCCTTACGAACAGTATAAGAATATTCCAAATGGGTTGGTAGCAGAACAGAGTTCCACAATATTCAATAGAAATGCAATAATAAAATAGAACAAACTTACATGAGATTAAATCCTGTGAAATGAAACAGTTATTTAAATGGAGATCGTGTACATACCAGATAACAAAGAAGCGTCTTTGAAATATACTAAAATGGCGGATTCCTAGAGGAGGAACTCCATTTCAAAGGAACACTATTGTGAACCAGCATGAAAGTGAAAAAAGACCGCAGCCGAAAGTGAAAGTGAAGTCAAAGAGGCCCTTCCGCTTCCATTCGTTGTCGTTTCGGAGGTTCGTTTTACTTCCACAGAATCGTATTTCTTCGATGGTCACAGAAGAACAAGTTTACTTCATGGTGGATCTTCGATATGATTAAAATCTCATAATTATAAAGATGCGAATTGCCTAAAGTATTGATTGAAGTCGTACTAATATTCATCATTCATAGAATTATAAAATAATATCAAATAAGTTAATTCAACGTAGTTCCACGTTTCGACAAAAGACGTTGCAAAGTTGGAAGCCATGGAGTCTGGCAACGGTGCATTTTATTTGCAGGGTAGGAAATTCAGATATGTTACATAATAAAAATTAAAAGAAAAAGTTTCGAAAGAAGATAAAAATTACAACAAAATAAAAAAAAATTACCTCTACTCCCTCCAGAATAGTCATACCAAACGGAGCTGCAAGCTTAGCATTAGCCCCTGGGAGTAAAGTATTGAAAATGGACCCAAAATCTTTGGAAACCTGATCAAACGCCAACTTGATCGACTGCTTCTTCTTCTCGTCCAGTTCTTCCATAATCACCAACAACTTTTTCTTGTCGTTCTCCACTATCAGCTGCTTCTTTCTTATTTCGTTAAACTGAAAGAAAAGTTATAGGATATTAAAAAAATGAGGATCATGTGCTAGGGAGTAATATAAGTTCTGCCGTTTCAGCTGGTTGCTACCATAGTAGGGTTATATGGCACTGATGCAGAAACCGGTTTGTGATTGCTGTGGTGGTGTCACCCAGTGGTGTAGTTCGGATACTAGATCACTGCTAGTCCATTTCTCATAGTTAAAGGATATTCAGGATCATCTTCACAACGTTCCAAATTACCTGTTTCTCTTCTTGTTCGAACATCGTTTGCGCCTTTGTATTCACTCTTCTCCCAAGTTTACTCTTCGTTTCTTGCATTTCTCGTATTCTCTTCTCCAAGTGCTGTCCTTCCTTGTCGCTGAGTTTGGCTCCTTCTTCCAAATAGTGTTTTTCGTTCTTTAATTTTTTCGACAAATCTTCTTCCTGGAAAAAAGCTCAAACTACAGTACTCTTGGATAAAATTGAACCAGGTGTTTTCAACTTACCCTCGCTTGACAATTTCGAAGATCGTCCTCGAGTTTTTTCATCTCATGAGTGATTTTCCGTATATTCAACTGCAGCTCGTTATTATGTTCCAATATTTTTTCTTTTTGCGCAACTTTCTTCTCGATTTCCTTATTCTGGGCTGCAATTGCTGTTTTCTCTTTGGTCACCCTCTCATTTAATTCTCTAACAACACTTTGGATCGATTCGAAATTACCGTTAGAATCTTCGGCTGTCTCTTTTAGTTTATCGATAGTTTCGATGGTGGTTTGAAGTTGAACGTTTGTGTTTTCTATCGATTTCTTCAATTCGGATATTTCGAAAGTTAGAGTTTGATATTGGTCTTCGTGTTTTTCCCATTCTTTTTTACTGTTATCGGCTTTTTGTTTCGCTTTCTGCATCTCGGTTTCCGCGTCTTTGAGCTGTTTATCTCTGTATCCTTTGATGTCCTTCATTTTAAGTTCCAACTCTTTCGCTTTTTGGTTGCATTTCTTTTCTACCAATTCACAATTTTTTTCTTTTTCAACCAAATCCTCTGAAAAAAAAATAGAGATGAAAGTTTGAATATTTTTTTAAATTTGTATTTCTTACCCATTTGCTTCTTGAGATTATTCACTTCTTCCTGCTGTCTGTGATGTTCCGTTTGTTGTAATCTTTGTTCGATGAGTCTCAGCTCGTGCTGTTTGAACTCTAATTTTTGCTTGAGCTGGTTGTATTGGGACTGATAATGCTGCATCTGCTTCATTTCGTGTTCAATCTGTTGGAGTTCTTGCTCAAACTTGATGAGTTGATTCTGCAAACGAAATAAAAGGTTCAGTTGTACCTCAAATTACACTACTGGAAAAAATTAAAGGATCAAAAAAAAATTCCAAATTTTTCGGCAATTTTCAACATGCCGTAACTTTGAGAGGAATGGTCGTACAAGGAATTCAAAAAAAGGAAATTGTAGCTCCAAGTGTCTAGTTTTTGGATTAAAACTTCAAAAATTTTAAGTTTTAGTGGTTTACGAGTAATGATAGAAAAATCAGCAACAAAAAAAATCTCAAAATTTTACCACTTTTATTTTTCTTGTCTACGAGCGTGGTAATTTTATTTTTGCATAATCGTTATAATGATGGGATACTTTGTTAATTCAGCTTTAATTTATTTTTTTATTGACCTCAATACGTCCACTTCTCGCCGAGATATCGGTCTTCAAATGGAAAAGGATCCATTTGTCTTTGATTATCGATTTCTCAGCAACCAATGATCGCACAGAAAATTGAAGGGGGGTTTCAAGACCTTAAATGAAAAACCATTGCTTATTCATAGAAATTTTTTTTTCTTAATTTCGCATCAATATGAAAATTTAACAAAAAAAGAGCTTTTGGTGGTTTTTTGGAAAATCTACCGCTGGATCGAAAATGTTGAGGAAACCAATAATGTTAAGTGTGACTTTCACAGTTCAATATGTTGATAAAAACCTTACGAAGAGCCAACTCAATTCAGCGAGCCGTTTTTTGTTTGACTCGATTGAATTTTTGAAAAAAAATAAGGATCACGTTTTTTGCTCTGAGAAGCTCGTAATCTTCAAAAAAGGCAAAAAAGAATTTTCTCGAGCTTTTTCCACATTTTAATTGCAGATAGTTCATAAATTTCAAAAAAAGAAAAATAAAAAAAACAACAAATAACATTTTAATTAATTTAATAATTCATCAGCCTCAAATTACCGCCTGCATTAACATGGCTGAACGTTTGAGAGCCGTTATTGAAAACAGGGGTGGCAATACCCGTTATTAAATAAATAAAAATGTTATTTGTTGTTTTTTTATTTTTCTTTTTTCGAAATTTATGAACTATCTGCAATTAAAATGTGGAAAAAGCTCGAGAAAATTCTTTTTTGCCTTTTTTGAATATTACGAGCTTCTCAGAGCAAAAAACGTGATCCTTATTTTTTTTCAAAAATTCAATCGAGTCAAACAAAAAAACGGCTCGCTGAATTGAGTTGGCTCTTCGTAAGGTTTTTATCAACATATTGAACTGTGAAAGTCACACTTAACATTATTGGTTTCCTCAACATTTTCGATCCAGCGGTAGATTTTCCAAGAAACCACCAAAAGCCCTTTTTTTGTTAAATTTTCATATTGATGCGAAATTAAGAAAAAAAAATTTCTATGAATAAGCAATGGTTGTTCATTAATGGGAGTTCATTTAAGTTCTTGAAACCCCCCTTCAATTTTCTGTGCGATCATTGGTTGCTGAGAAATCGATAATCAAAGACAAATGAATCCTTTTCCATTTGAAGACCGATATCTCGGCGAGAAGTGGACGTATTGAGGTCAATAAAAAAATAAATTAAAGCTGAATTAACAAAGTATCCCATCATTATAACGATTATGCAAAAATAAAATTACCACGCTCGTAGACAAGAAAAATAAAAGTGGTTAAATTTTGAGATTTTTTTTGTTGCTGATTTTTCTATCATTACTCGAAAACCACTAAAACTTAAAATTTTTGAAGTTCTAATCCAAAAACTAGACACTTGGAGCTACAATTTGCTTTTTTGAATTCCTTGTACGACCATTCCTCTCAAAGTTGCGGCATGTTGAAAATTGCCGAAAAATTTGGAATTTTTTTTTGATCCTTTAATTTTTTCCAGTAGTGTAGATAGTTACAAACAGAACGGACTGAACCCACCTCCAAATTTCTGATTTCCTTCAGCTCCAAAAGTACAGACCCTCCTCTCTGTCTAGCACCACCGCTCAAAGTACCAGAAGGATCAGTTACGTCACCGTCCCAAGTAACACATTTTTTCCTGATCTGATCGTGAAACGTGACCTGTTTCGCTATGTTCATGTCTTTGCAAATGAAAACGTTCCCGAATATGAACTCCATGGCCGGCCTCAATCTCTTGTCGTAGTTTATGAGGGACAGGGCAGGTTGAACGTTTTCCTTTCCGAACTACGATTTGTAAAGTTGATTTTCGGTTTGGAAATTTACACGTTTACTTACCATGTCTTGTGCTAATTTGACGGTTCTCTGATCCATAACGTGGGGTTGTATTTTGTTGAGGGGTATGAACGTTGTTCTTGTTTGTAGGTTGCCTCTTTGCAACAACATTTTACTCGTTGTGTCTGTATCAACTATCACGTTATATAACTGAAATAGGGGTTTTCTTTAGGGACCTAACGATTTTGTATTTGAATAAGAATCATAGAACTTACATTATCATACTATAAGTTCTATGATAAGAACGCAGTATCAGGCAATACAACGACCTGTCAAATATTTTTTGAGGTTAGTGCTAGTGGTCAAACAATTAGGCAATCCAAACCACGTGGCGCCCTGCCTCCAGATAACCTATAAATTTTCTGACAGGTCGCTGGCTTGCAGTAAATATGAGGAATTTTATTATCTTATATGCATTTCATGAGTGAACGAGTGAGTTTTTATGAATTCTAATATCAAAAAGTATCCTGAAGTATCACTGACGAAGACAATTTCACTCAATCATATGATTACAACTTTTAGTATTGGGAGCCCGAAGAGATTGAAGAGAAAGTATTGGAGAAGGAATATTAATCAGAGCACTGTCCTTGTAACTTCTTTATCCTTTTATATGATATAAATTTAAATATTCATCAGTTTTACATTTTACATGAACTGAATACTGCTTATTTAGTGTCTACGAAGACACATTCACTTTAGTTTATTATCTTCGATATTGTCAAGTCTTGATGACTGCTGACCCAATTTCCTTTTGTTTCCTGATAAGTCACTTAATATGTGTATAATACCAAGTTACACACACTGGGTGTTCCAAAATATTCAAGAAAATCCTCATAATTTGAACGACTTGCACATCCAACTTTGGCACACATTTATGGCATTTTTTATTGAAAATGCACTTAATTTAATTAATTTTCACTGGTCTGATATTCCTAAAAGTAAGATTGACTAGAAATATCGAAAAAATTTCCACAAAAAACAATTTTTCAAGCAAATAAACGCTTTTAATGTCTACATGAACAAAGCTAAACTTGGTTTGTTTGACCACCAGCTAACCTCAAAAAAATATTTGACAGGTCGTTGGATTCCCTAATAGGAATTTAGCCCTGTTAAATCAACTTCAGTAGACTCAAAACGAGAATATTGAATTAAAATTGCTGTTTATCGAATTGAGTTGAAGCCTTAAATGTTTAAAAATTGGAATTGGATCATAGGAAAAAAGTTTTTTTTTCATGTAGAAACTCCCTTAAATCTGATCGGAATCTAAGCCTGTACCGAATATTTCGTCTTTAAATGCAGATTAGAACCAAAAGCTCACTTATTATCAATGAATTATCCACTTACCCTTCCCCCTGCTGCAGTTTCCAGAGCCGTACACACTTTATTGTCGTTGACTTGAATCTGCCTGCACACCACGCCAAACACCTTATTCCTGTTGAAATTCGTCTCCGGGTCCCTGTATTTAAACTGGGAATTAGGTCTGTGGGCCTCAAAATTGTCCAATCTCTCCCTTATCCCGTGAATTTCCTTCTTCATGTCGGCTCTTCTACCGATCCAGTGTTGCATGCTTTCTTCCGAGTAGTTTATTTGTCCCAAATTTTGCTCTATGATCGCGCACTCTTTCACTATTTTATCGAGGTTGACTTTATCTTTTTGGTAGTCCGAAGCGTTGGACCCGAGAGTTTTCTGTTTCTCTTTCAAGGAATTCTGGCAAAACGTCAATTCCATACTTGCTTGTTTACGTTGAGTGTTGGCTTCTGCGGCTTCCTGTTTGGCCACCATGAGCTGTTCTTGCAACGACTGAGTTTTACCTTCTTCGTTTACTTCCATACCGGCCGCTACGGCTTCGTATTTCTTCTGCGCTACCGTTAAGGCTTCTTTGTCTTGGGCGTCATTTTCTTTCAGCGTTTCGAAGAGAGATTGAACTTTACTCAATTCGTTTTCTTTCGAAGCTAGAACTTTTGTATCGTCTTTCAGATTCTGAAATCATTTCAATGAAAATAATGATGAATAATCGTCAACTTCGAATTTGTGTTACCTTTTCTAAAGCTTTCTTTTTCTTTTCTTCATTTGCAATATCGTCAGTGATGCCTTTCGTTGAAGCTTTTGCCTTTGCTTCAATTGCGGTTTTTTCTTTCAATTCAAGCTCTAGGGCTTTCAGTCTTTCGGATCCTTCCTAAATATAAATAACTTCAGCAATTATTTCAAATATCAAACATGAACACAGCTTATATATCATGTAAACAACTGTTTCCCTGTGTCAAAAATGAAGATTAACAAGCCTTAAATCTAAGGTTTGAGCTTCAAAAGCCGCCACCATATCACTGCAATCTAAATTATCCAGTTCTATGCTCAATTTGAATTCCCAATAGGTGCAACTTAGATTTAAGTCTGAGGGTGCAATTGACACAACACCACTGAATAGCCATAGAAAAAAAATTTCAAATATCGTTCTCTATGAATGGCATCAAATCTGTGATTTCCTACCAGCGACTTGTCAATTTAAAATTACACTTGATTATATTGTGAATCAAACTTACCGACTGATTATTCTGCATGAGGTTCCTAATAATCTCCTCCAGTTGCTCGGCATTATTTTTGTTGTCCTCTATTTCGTGCTCTATGGCTCCTATTCGTCCTCTGGCCTCTTCAACCGCGTTGACAGATCTCTGTGTGAATTTGACAGATTGATGATATTGCCAACCTTTGTGTACACCCAACATATACTGCAGTTCACGTTCTATCCTTTGGAACTCTAAAAACTGAGACCGCTCTTCCTTCAGTTTGTTTAATTTGGGCATGATTTCCTCTGCGACAATCTGGAAATTGAATAGATTAATTTGGTATCATTTAAGGTTTACGAACATGAGATCCCATACCTCTTTGAATTCTGTAAGCTTCGCATCCTTTTTTTCGATTGTTTTAAGAGTACCCTGTCTTTTTACTTCATACATCCTTGTGCCCGCAGCTTCTTCTAACATAGCTAAAATCTAATACCACGTATTATTTAATGTTTTTCTAAAACGTTTTCAAAATCATAAATCACCTCAGGTGGTTTCATATTCAAAACTTTCGTTATTTTTCCTTGCATAATCAGGAAATGAGGGTTATTGACATTCAGCTGTACAGAGCAAAAGAGATCCTGGATTCTTTTATTGGTGACGTTAGAGCCATTGATGAGATATTTATTCTTGCCTCCTAGAATTATCTGTCTAGTGACCGTAATTTCCTTAAAATTTTCAAAACCGGGTGGTTGTTGAGCCGGATTACTATTATCGAAAGTAATAGACACGGTTGCTTTATTTACTCCTGCTTGACCACTCTTATAGATTAGATCTTGCAGATTTGCTGCTCTGACCTACAATGATAGTCATTGTTACTGTATAATCGAAGTAACGGATTGAGGACTGATGATTAGGACATTTCCTTGTCTTACATGAGTCAAGTTTGTAATTCCTAAAACGAAACAAATAGCATCCAAAATATTGGACTTTCCACTTCCATTGAGGCCCGTTATTGCAGTGAATTGATCATCGAATCCAGAAACTTCGGTTCTTTGCCCATACGATTTGAAACCGTCTAGGACGATGCTCTTTATATACATTTTGTGAGAAAATATGTTTTATTGAAAATCAATAGAATGTATTATATCACAAGGATATGACCAATATTTAAACATCTGTCCTAAAATCAATGGCAAACATCAACTTTTTATCCAAATTTTTTTTAACCTTAGATTCTTGATTGTTTGTGTAACGGCTATCAAAATCAAATCCCTGAATTATGCGCATGTCCTATATCTCTATGGTTTCGTGAATGATCCACAGCCAATTTTACAAGCCATGAGCGATTTTAACCACCGATGCTGGCTGTAAACAAACATGGAGGAAAGCTAGTACTCTGTTCTAAAGCTACGTGGTTTCGATATGTAAAACAGATTATTTTAAGTATTTCTATTTGATCTCGTTATGATTTTGAGAAGAATTTCAGTGAGTTTATGTATTATTGATAGTGCTGTGTCGAGTTTGTTAAATTTTGATGCACAAATTGGCTTTTTCCCTTCTAATTGTATCGTCTTTTTACGAGGAATTCGATGGAAATTATAGAAATAAATGATTTTTTGAATGATCTCTATTATCATGGAAATATACTGAATGTGAATAAGTTCTGATGCAAAATGACAAACATGAAGATCTGTTTATGCTGTTTCCTTAATCCTTGTAATTAAGTATCACTTGACTATTCCCAAACTGTTAAGCGGTGAATTCATCAATTGAACCTCAGAACTGGAAACAACCTTTCTAAATATTCACTAAAAATATTGAACGCAGTTGTTCGAGAAACTAATAACGAAAATATTTTAGCACGGTTTCCCTATCCATACTCTATCATCAAATCAATAAGGGCGTTCGGCAATGACATCTGACTGGTCGGATTGATCTGAACCGTTCGTTTATTACATCCAGATTGAGGGCCGAGGGGAGTACACATCTGGACCGTTCGGCAAGAAAATCTGATCAATCCGATGTAGATCTTTTTGCTCGGTGTATTTCGACGGAGGAAACGGATTTTTTTCCACAGAACAGAAACAGAAATTACTTTTCGGCCTTTGTGAATGGATTTTTTATTCCGCTTCGAATATTCTTGAACAGTCTGTTGAATTTTCGTGTCTCATGTTATTTGCTGTGTAGTAATAAATAAAAAAATGTTGTTTGATAAAAAATAATGATTCAAAATATTGAATCATCTCAACCAAGGGGTAGAAATGTTCAGAACTATAACAAAAGAATTAAAATAGTACCCAGACTACCTGTACGGACGAATAGACCTTTAAGCTCTAATTTAATATCTGGCTCTGGTAAGGCGTTACATACGTCAAACAAAAAAATCGATCTAAATGCTCCGTAGCGTTCGTTTATTACAGAAAAATCTGACAAATCTGTACAATCTGTCATCACGTGACTAAAAAATCCGTCCGCTCTCGGATGCTATTGCCGAACGCGCTTAAAGAAGACGCCTGGTAACCTAAAACATGATAACTTTGTGAATAACATTTTAACTGAATACGGGCCGCTTGCACCGTATGACAAAACTCTGATATCAACACCTTCTCAACTATTTTTATTTCAATACTAATTAATCTGTCCTGAAAACTCCTAAATATTCCCCACAAATACCTGGATATGAAATAAAATATGAGGAAATTGGACTAGCAGAGATCTAATTTCCTCATTATTATGCTAGTCCTAGGACGTTATCCTCTTCGTTGAAATAAAATATTACAGCTTGAAAGCACGTGTATATACAAGATCTCAAAACAATACTCATTTTCTAGTTTGGAATTTTAACCGAAAGAGGGCGTTTTGATCGCCAAATGGTTCACTTGTATGGGCCAAAACTACCTATAAGAAAAATATTTTTTATTATTCTATGGAATAACCCAAAAACTCTGATGTCACATTCTGTGATTCTGACATTCCTCAAATTGTTAGGACCGGGGGTGTAAACAAATAATCCTACAGTATCTTTAACTGATGTTTGATTGTAAATGTTGTCGTTTTGGTATATAAAACAATTCCAAGAAGAAATTTGGACATGGATAATACAGTGCATCAAGAGTACAAGAGATTTCATCAATACCATGGACATTGCATCTCTCTTTCAGAAGGGGGCACTGTTGCCTATAGAACAAGTGGCTTTGGAAACGCGGTGAGTTTCAGTCAGGACCCTTTATGTCCAGGCGAATTATTTATGGTAGAAATCGAAGAGAATGAAAGAGGGTGGAGTGGACATATGAGGATAGGGTTGACACAAAAGGATCCGAATACTCTCACAAAATTTCCGCAGTTTGCTTTACCAGACTTGGCAGATTTGGGTTCTACTTGGGTTTTTGGTATATCAAAGACACTTATTACTCGAACGATGTTTCAAGATCCCAATGTGGTTGTGGAAGAAGTACCAATGGACATGAAGAGATGGAGCTACGACAGTCAAGGTATTCGGACTTGCAGAGGTATAATTCCAAGATATTGCCTGAAATCGAGTAGGGCACGAGGGGTAGATCTTTACCCCAGTGATGTGGGCAGTAGAATAGGAGTTTTGTTCATTCCAACAAGTGAAAATAAAGCAGATATGCACATTCTCATTAACGGAGAAGATCAAGGACCTTTATCGAGAAATATTCCGTACAGAGAAGCACCTCTATACGCTGTTTTTGATGTATATGGCACCACCAAAAAAATTAGAGTTGTACAAATGTCTTTTGGTGAGTACTCAACTTTTCTTTGCTTTTTAAGTGGTAGTGTTTTTAAACCATTCGATTTATAGTCAGTTTGCAGAAGATTCTCATTCTTAGCAACAAGAATATTCAACTTTAACGGCTTTTGAATCGAAATAAACTGTAAAGATGTGAATGTTTTGATAGAATTTGAATTTGGATTCATAAACCAGACGAATTATAAATGAAACATGGGATTTTCAGAGGTTTCTCTGAAACCTGAAGATTCTTATGCTTTCTGTATATTTGGATTTGCAAAGTTGAATCTTTTCGCTCCGGAATTAGAAAAAAATTGAATTGTCTGCATGCCGTTAAATCTTTCTCTTTTTGCTTAATTTTAAGGTTTCTTAACCCATTCCAACTGACAGAGTCAATCAATTTAATACCAATTGGTAGATATATGCTATTTTGTTATACCCTCTTTTGGTTTACTGGTGCCAGTAATGTTCTTTTTTACTGTTTAAGGGTCAACAATAAAGAAGATTATTATTATGATTATACTTACTAACATTCTTGATTTTCCCTATATTGAATATGGTGAAATGTACTATTTCTGTGTTAATTTACTGCTTTGTTTCAGTTCCTTCTTTACAAGCAGCCTGCAGAGAATCTATTATCCAAAGGGTACCAGAAAGTATGGTGGATTTGTTACCACTTCCTCCTTTACTGAAAAATTTTTTGTTGTTTCAAGTTTAAATATTTATAAGATTCAATTTTTGAATTATATTTCCACAAAATGTTACTTTTCGAAACTATATAAACTCTATGAGTGTTTTCTTTGACTTCTGATTGTACTAAAAGAATTGTTTCACACAATCAGTGTAATCATTTATTATATGTATAATAAGAACTACAACAATGATTATAAATGTGTTAATTATTGTTCTTGATATTGAAGTTTTGGAATTACTATTTCTGAAGCATTTCATAGTTATGTTTCGTACTGCCTTTATTTGTTACATTTTTATAGAAACAAGTACTAAAATAATGTGTTTGTCATATTTTATGAATAAAAATTTTCATTACATGAATAATTATTTTTTATTGTTCCTATATGGACAACAGTGCCTTCAACTTCCTGTATAATCCAATTTTCAACCATTTCTCTCTAGCAAAGTCAGAGTAAATTGATTGTGACAGACAGACGCGTGTGATCTATTTCACATAAATACAAAAGGGCTGGCTTTTTCTGGGATATACGAAACCCTAAAATCAACTTTCAAAACATATCAGCACAATATTGTGTAATAGTTATGGAAACAATATA
The DNA here is from genome assembly GCA_951802165.1 of Adalia decempunctata. Taxonomy (NCBI): domain Eukaryota; kingdom Metazoa; phylum Arthropoda; class Insecta; order Coleoptera; family Coccinellidae; genus Adalia; species Adalia decempunctata. The sequence goes on from OX637705.1 coordinate 3,144,576, forward strand.
TTTTATCTTTGTAAAGTAGTGGAGAATCTATTGAATTTTTCTGTTTGTTTAATCTTATCGCTGTTTGCCTCATATCACGAAAAGTTAAATACATGGGCGTGTCTACGTAGATACTTTCAGAGGAATTAATTCCCTATCATTTTAAAGAATACCCATTCTTCTCTTTGATATCAAATCTTCACCCTTGCCCATTTTCTAGCGACGCCCATGCCTTATATTAGTTTTTATTTGCTCAATGCAGATTATAGATGCATAGAAATGCATTTATTATAGATAATAGTTGAACAGATTTCTTCAATTGACACTTTTCATTTGGTAATAGACAAGAAATCAACCGCTGTCTAGTGAATTAGTGAAGTTTCAGAAATCGTGCCTTGAAAATTTTTCCAACTTTCGTGGAAAAATGTCGAAGACCTCGATAATCCTGAATAATGGTGCCGAAATGCCACTCATTGGATTGGGAACTTGGCAAGTAAGTGTTTTTGATGTTCAGGGGTTCGATTCCTGAAGAAGGGAAGGAAATTTTATGGTGGAATACAAATAATACAATATACTCTTGACATTTCGGACTATTTTTCTATGGTTTTCAGTGTAACGATCCATTAGAACTGAAGAATGCTATGAATGCGGCTTTTGAGAGTGGATACCGGCACTTTGACACAGCCTTTTTGTACAAAAACGAGAACATAGTTGGAAAAGTCATAGAAGAATGGATAAGGAAGGGTTTTGTGAAAAGGGAGGAATTGTTCATAACCACCAAGCTACCCCTGGCCGGAACACACCATGACAGGTGATGAAAAATTATATAAACAAAAACAAATCTTGATTATTTAACGGCAACATGATAACGAGTCGAAATTGAGAATCTTGCTATAGGGTGGATGAACTAGTTCATTCGTTGTTTCAGAATTATTGTTTATTTCTTCCTTCTATATTTTCCACAGAGTCGAGACATTCTTGAACAAATCTTTAAGGAATTTGGGATTAGATTATGTTGATTTGTATCTGATTCATTTCCCAGTTTGCGTCAAGTATCAAGAAAATATCGACTTTCCGATAAATGAAGCTGGTGAATTACAAGTTGAACCCACGGACCATATAGCAATTTGGAAGGTATTGTAACTTAATTTTATGACTGATACGGTTCGAACGCCGAATTTTAATGCTTTCGAGAAAAATGCCGATTCACAACAGCTCAGTCGCTTTTCAGAAAATGGAAGAAATGGTAAAACTGGGAAAAACTAAATCCGTAGGACTATCGAATTTCAACAAGAACCAAATAGCCAAAATATTGGAAAAAGCGTCAATCAAACCTGCAAACTTGCAAATCGAAGCTCATATGTATCTGCAGAACACAGAGCTTGTTGAATTCTGTAAGGAACATAGAATTTCGGTTGTGGCCTATTCACCACTCGGATCGCCCGCATTTAACGTCTTTTATGAGCAGAAGGGATTCCCGTAAGTCGAACACTATAGGACTATCTATGGTCCGCACTACGCAGCCTAGTTTATCTATGGTCCGCACTCCCTGCAGCATATTTTATCTATGATCTGCAGTATAGTTGATCTATGGTCCGCAGAATAGTTTCTCTGCGGTCCGCAACTTTGTCCATCTTGAAGTTGTTTACCAGAAGCATAGAACATAGACAATTATCAAAATCTTTAATGAATGTTCTGTAAGATCTATGCTCGGGAGTTTTTCAAAGATTAGATCAGTACTATTTTCTATGCTTCAAATTCTTTTTGCAGCGCCAGAGATCTTCCTAAGTCATTGGAGGACAAAAATGTTATTTCGATCGGAAAAAAACATTCCAAGAGCCCGGCCCAGGTGATACTGCGCTTTTTGGTTCAAAAGGGTTTGGCCGTAATTCCCAAAAGCGTCACACCGAGTCGAATCAAGGAAAACATAGATATTTTCGATTTTGAGTTGGATGAAAGTGACATAACGCTACTGAAAACTCTGGATAAAGGAGAATCGGGCCGAGTGTTTGACATGAAAGTGTAAGTCCTAGTCCTACTTTGTGCAATTTATTAAATTTTATTCGTGCTCATGATTATTTTTCAGATACAAAATGCACAACCATCCTGAGTTCCCGTTCAAATGATTTTATTATAATTTGGATATTATGAACATGACTAAGGCAATGTATTTTTTGAGGAAATAAATTTTGCTGTCATCAATATTTAATTGTTGTTTATGAATGCCTTCATTTCACTTCTACTCTCTTCTTTCAATTCTAGAGATAAAGAAACTCTACCTTGATTCTGCATCTATGGAACTTACTATAAGTTCTATGTCTGCATCCCATACTTGACATTTACTAAATTCAGTGACCTTCCTACGGTATATTGGGTTCTGTGGGTTTCATAGCCGTGGTTTGAAGTTTATTTATCTATTCTATGCGTCTTCCGAATAAAAACGCCAAAGTTGAGATATTTCTATGCTTCTCTGTCAAAATGATAATAGTCTTGACAGTCATACAGATAATATGTAAGATCTCCGCCGTGAATAGTCGTTCCTCTGGAAGAATAATAGGCGGACAGCAATGTTCCGTAGAAGACAACCCTTTCGCAGTATCTATCAGAACCACTAATAAACTGACCCATTTTTGCGGGGGGTCCTTGATCAAACCACAATGGGTTTTAACAGCAGCACATTGCACATACGAATACGTCAAAGAACCGGAGCTATTAACTTGCATAGTTGGACTTTCCGAGTATCACAGGAGTAGAGTACAATCGATTGAAGCTGACAAAATACACGTCCACGAGTATTACACTTTTCCGGCAGTAGTCCACGACATTTCCTTGGTTCATCTCAAGAGACCAGCCATTTTATTCACTAACGTGGGCTTGATCGCTATGCCCAGGAAAATGCAAGATTCTGTAGGTTGTTCGGTGGGAAAAATAACAGGATGGGGATCCATGAGGGCTTGGGATCCCGACAAAGGCCAGAAACCTAAGACCGAAGTGTCAAGTCATCTCATGTGCGTCGAAGTGGACCTCCTGTCCACAGAGGATTGCATAGAAATGTCGAGAGGTAAAGCAAACGAGTTTGTTCTCTGTACTCGTATAGGGAAAGAGTCCAAGGACGCTTGCCAAGGAGACTCGGGAGGTGCCTTATTCTGTGGAAGGACTCAAATAGGGATCATCGCGTCGGGAAAGGGATGCGGCGTATTCCAAAACATAGCTTACTACACGAACGTTCTGAGGTACGTCGATTTTATCGACGGGATCGTTTCGGGATCGGAACACAGAAAAAATCCCATCTGGATTATCTGCTGTCAAATTGTTTTTCACCGCTGGATTATGGAAGGAGGATGACTCTACTTTTGTGTATTTTAATTTTAAGAGACATATTTGTTTTATTTCACTTTAATTGGAATCAATAGATTATTTACTAACGAAACAGGACTTTCATTGATTATTTTGTATAGTGTATTGTACAGGGTCGTCAGGGATGAATATCATTGGGTTAAGCTATCCTTTATTCGGTAATATGCCCTTCAGGTGGTAACGTTGATATGTGTCAACAAATAGTTTGTCACTACAATTTATGAAAGAAAATTATTAGATACATGCTAAAATGAATTGGAATTAAACACAAAACAAATAATAAGTACAATTAATGCTTACCTACACCGAGAACAACAAAACTTTTCTAAAATCAAAGTATGGTTTATTTCTCCTATGGTTCTAGTTTCAAAGGTTACTTAATCGACACACGTCAGCGAACAGAATCAAAAATTCTAAACACATTGGTTAATAATCTGCCGGACTATCCTGAAGCTAGCACCTACACTGCGCAACATAAATGCGTTCTGCGTTCAAATAAACAAAGGTTAGTTTCATACTGCTTTATTTCAGTGTTGCCAACGTACAACTTATACCTACATATTACATACGTCACATCTCCCCTACAAGTTGAGTCTTTTTGTCAAGTAAACAAAGGTTAGTTTCATACTGCTTTATTTCAGTGTTGCCAACGTACAACTTATACCTACATATTCAGTGGCGGCGCGTGGATTTATATTTTGGGAGTGCACATGTGGGCAGATACCGGGGGGGTCTAGAGGGTACGGACTACATGGGGAAGGGGGGTTCTGGGGAGGAAAAAAATGTGAAATCAACCTTCGAATCTCGCAGTTTGGGGAGTTTGTGATGTTCTTTGGCCTTATCTTGGAATAACATTCAGAAAACCCCAAATTCTCACAATAGGGGTACCGTCTGCTGAAGCATAACGGCAAACTATAACCATTTGGAAAATGTTTGAAATGTCAATTGTTTCATCACTTATCACGGACACGAATTTTGAGGCAGCAAGTTCTTTCTTAATGTGTGCATGACACACAGAAAGCAATGAAAGCATACAGTCCAACTATTCATTTTGAATGTCTTTGGATGTTCCGCTGAATACTGTGGATTGATCCAAATGATCCCTGAGTGCTAGATCTAATTCAGACGAAATATTGAAAAGATCAGGACAGGCAATTTTGATTTTTGTTTTTCTTCCTACTGTCAGCGAATTTGTTTTTGAATATTGTACGCTAATGCTAATCGGATTCCCAAAATTTGCGGCCATAATTGCGCGAAATACAACCAATTGAATATTTTTGTGTGTTCTCTTGAGTGAAATATTATTATTTGCCTTGACATTAATTCATGTAGATAACAAACATTTATAAATGAATAATATTTAACTCCTATATAAGACTTTGATTTCAATCACTGGCGCTCTACATTTCAAGCTTTTTATAAGATTTAGTGATTGCTTTTGAATACAAATAATCATCGTATCTAATGAACTTGAAATTTGAAAAAAAAATTTATACAAATGGTACATAAAACCATGTCCCTTGTTTTTTCTACAAAACCGCGAGATGACGCCTCTGTTTTCTTACGCCGATATCATCTGTTAGTATTAACGACCGAGTATACATAGCGCAGACACAATGAACAGAATTTGAATTAAGAGTTGCCTATCTATAGCTTGTCTATGCAACAGACGACCGTACACATTCTGGATGTGTACCTATGTCAGCTAAATACTATGGACTGTTACGGGGAGTGAGGGACGCGGAGGGTAGCGGCTGCTCCAATGAGGGATCAGTTCGAGAGTGCAGTGTACGGGCTACCGGTGCTACGCGTATTTGCATTGACCTTTGGCGTTCGAAGTTGTGACTGTTGTGAGTTCGCCCGCTGTCTGTTTATTGTTTCTATAGTAGTCTACAGTAGAACAGAACCGTGAACTGGAACATCGGAAATTAAAAATAAAATTAAATACCCAATAGAAAACGTTACATTTACGTCAAACACAAAAATAAATTCCTTTAGATGAAGATATTACTTGGGGGTACACGTGCACATGTGCACATATGGAGGAGCCGCCACTGTACATATTACATACGTCACAAGTATAAGTGGAAATGATAAATTTATGATATTTTATTTAATCACATAGGAGGTCATGGTTTCGTTTTCAGAAGTTGGTGCCCCTGATGAAAAGCACAAAACATATGATGAAAAGTTAGTGCGCGCACAGAAAATATCGTTAATGACAAAACGACGTTGCCAGTTTCTTTGTTTACATCAAAGTAAAAGTATCAAAGATATTACACATTTTGTTAGGTTTACGAATTGTTCGCAGATTTTTGGAATTTAATCGATATTTGCAGGTGAGTTTTTCGTCGAATATCCAAGATTAACGTATGTTTATTGTTTTTAGCACCAGTTTGGAGCGTGAGGACGATTTTCAAGACCAGGACGAATGTTTACATTTCGAGGTTGAAGGGGTACACGAGAATTTCGTAGAAAAAGCTGTTATTTGGACAGATATCGCAGTAGATGGATCGGATGGAGCCTCGAGAGGTCGATTAGGATGATATTTTTCAGGTTTTCCAAGAAATGTGGCGATGTCTGAGCAGATTTGCAAAAGTTAGGTACCTCACCAATGACGTGGAACTTAGACCTAATTCTCCTATAAGAAACGCCTTTCAAAGGTCGAGATGGTGAAAAATGTATTCTTAAGATGTTGTTTGAACAAACGCAGCATTGATTTTAAGAAAGTTAACAACAAAATAAAATTGACATTATTCTTGATTCTTGTTATTACCCATCAATTCATCTTATACCTTTGGGTTGAGTTTTTTTTAATGAATTCTTGATTATAATCAACAATTGATGTCGTCAAGTCTCGAACTTTCAGTTCGAAAGGATAATAAACATTAAATCTTCACGAGCATGCATATGAAAATTATGTGAAAGCAATGCAATTTTCTTCCATGGCGAAAAATAATATATTTCAACAGTGATCTCTTGTACTTTTCATATAAACGTTAATTATTTTCGTCCATCACATCTTTCCAATTCATTCATTTTCCGAATAAATTCACATTCTGAGAAATACGCTAAGAATGTAGAAAGGGCAACACAGTGTTGACTTGGAACATAAAAATATTTTGAAAAACGTCATGACTTCGATACAGAGTGGAATGTGTCAAATTTCCTGCTCTGAGCAAGAACGCGAAGATAAAAATGAAAACATAGAATCAACCTTAACCAGGAAGAGGAAGGCACGTAAATCTGAAGCTGATAAGAGACATGAAGAGAAAATGAAACGGCTAGATAAATTTAATGAATTATTCGAAAAAATGATCAATAAACTTTAAGAATCAGTTTCCTTCGATTCAGTTAGAATTCAGTTTGAGAACTCACATTTTTTTTTGTGCAATTTGTTATGTTTTTGTTTTGTTCTATGTATTCTGCCAAAAAGATTTGATACTTTTGTTGTGTGATGAACCTTTTAAGAACAAGTTCGCTTTATACCAAAAGCATTTTCTATCTTCACTCTACATTTACTCAGAGCTACATTAAAATTTTTTTGCCTTTCTGTGAGATGTCCATTATTTTTGAAGCCAACTAACAAATTTGTATTTAGCTTGTAAGCTAAATCACCAAGCACTGTCGATTCATCTTTTCCAATGAATTGTTCAACTCAAATTGTGAACTTATTTCAGTTATGAAAATATGATTCAAAATCTATTAGCTGAGAAGTTAAATTCAAATATGAAATTCCCGGGGTTTTAGTGGTTGACATTTGTCAACCGATTCCAACCACCGATGAAAGAGGGCGCTTTGATCTTCGGATTCGCCAATTGTCATTCGTTCGTTGAAATAGGAACAAGTGACAAGTTCTAATAAAAACTCTGGTTCGACTCGCCCCGTATCGCAGTTGACAGGCCGAACGCAACTAGGGTAGAATGTGTCAAATTTCCAAGGCCAGAGTTGTGATTTTATAATTGTGAACTTCAATTTGAAAATGTTTTCGTACCGTAGAGCGGTGTGACTTTGCACCACTTTTTAGAGTATTCTTGATGTAACTTTCTCGTTTTTCTGTAAAATGAGTTGTGTTTGAATTATGTTTAATTTCAACAATCTAGCTATCGATTGCTGTTACTAGAATCGCAAGAAAAAGTGCGCAACAATTATTTTTTCCATTTTAAAAATTTGGCAAAGTCACCCGCACATCGGTGCGAATTTGCCACTTGCATCAAAATGCGTTTGTAGGCAATTTAATCAAGTGCAGGTGGCTTTAACTTTTTTGAAGGTTAACTAGCTAGGTACTAGTCGCGAATAAAACAACAAATTATAAGAAAATAATAGTATATTATTCCATTAGGAGGAGAAGTGTCACTTTTCGTGGCGAGCTTGAGATAATTGAAAGCGAGCCACGAAAAGTCACTTCTTCTCCGAATGAAATATGCTATTTTATTTCCAAACGTTTTCAAATTCATGAAAATTGTACATTTAATGTAACTTCATCAAATAAAAATGACGTTTGTATTGGAAGTTTTTGTATTCTATGCATCTATGTTCATGGTAATCAAGTAAACTTTTTCGTAGCAACACTTTTCCTGCCGCCGCGCCGGAGGAAAAAGTAAATATTTCTCCGCCTAGGCGGAGAAATAGAACTTTTCGATGATCCTGTCAGTCGAGAACTGACGTTGTTATCGTACGTTTGGAAATAATAGTATATTATTTCATTAGGAGGAGAAGTGTCACTTTTCGTGGCGAGCTTGAGTTTATCCGCCGAACGGAGTGAGGCGGATAATTGAAAGCGAGCCACGAAAAGTCACTTCTTCTCCGAATGAAATATGCTATTTTATTTCCAAACGTTTTCAAATTCATGAAAATTGTACATTTAATGCAACTTTATCAGATAAAAATGACGTTTGAATTGGAAGTTTTTGTATTCTATGCATCTATGTTCATGGTAACCAACTAATCTTTTTCGTAGCAACCACTTTTCCTGCCGCCGCACAGTGGGGCAGAATACCTTGAAACCTGGCATTAAATATTTAGGTGTTTGTTTAGTTTAAAAATACAATAAATAATTATTTAATATGTTAATTTGTAAAGATAAAAGTCATTTTGGATCCCACAAATATTTATTAACAACTTAATTCATGTAATCACACATCATAACACAATTAAAGACCTTTTGGATGATGATTTCGATTCATTATTCGGATAAATCGGAAACACTCCAAGTCTTCTTCTCAAATCCTTTAGTGGGACGCTAGCCAAGGGCGGATATAGCTGTTTTTCCTGGGAGGGTTGAAAACGATCTTGAGGGAGGGTAATAACGATTGAAAACCATTAAATCAGGTACACAATGTATGAAATATTGTGTGTGCGCCACCTTTTTCTGAGGTATCGATAATGATTGGGGGGGTGGTAGTTACCCCTCGTACACGTATATATTATTTGGATAGCAGAGCTTCTTTTCTGCTTGGACAGTCTTGTACGAAGGGAATATTTGAGGAGCACTATCCCTCACAGCTCCATATTGATGTTGAGATAACTTTGCTGTTATCAAAACAGCTAGACTCTAGAGCATCTTAGCCAGGCATAGATTTTGGTTGTGAGTCCAACGAAGATATAAGGCATTTCTATATTTAGTGTCCCGTTTGGAAGACGTAGAAGTTATTTATTGCATGAAGAATTTTTGATGCATGTACTCGCCTTAGACTGACCTTAGACTCATCTTTGTTGCATATGTCAATACAGATATGTGAGTCGTATCCTTAAGTTTTGTTTTCTCATCTCTCTGAGCGATCATCAAGGTAACTTCAGGACGACCAAGCCTTTTCTCAGTCATACTAGGAAACGAATTCGACCTCTCCAGTCATTCTTTTTTGTAATTTTGGAAACGTACAACCATTCTTCATGCTTTTGTGTAACGAGAATCATACTATGTCTTCAAATATAATTTTTTTTTCAGAAGCTCTTTCTCCTGCTTTGCATTACATTTCGTACGTTTTTTTCATTACTTCGTTCAAATTATCAATTTTTTTTCAATTTAACTGTTTCCGCAACTCCTCATTATATCTATGAGCTCTTTTCCATTAAAAATCATTGCGCTCGAAGTCGTTACTAAAGGAGAAATAAATTTTAAAGAAATAATCGATTATCAATAAGTGCCCACCTCGCTGTCTAAAATTGATTTTTCTGAAAAAAGGCAGAATATGGGCAACAAATTTTCATGATTCTGAAATGAGCATTGATCAAGCTTCGCAGAAATGTAAATATCAAACTTTGGACGGCCTTGGAACATAACTGAAAACCTTCATGATTCTGAGAATACGATAAAAATTCAAAGATTCAATCATAGACAACATCAACAAGAATTAATTATTATTCTATGTAAGTTTTTATTCATCCAAAGTTCTTAAATTCTCTACACATACCTGAACTTGAAGCTGCCATCAAAAAAACTCGTAACAATAGTGATCTGTTAACAGAGTGTCGTTGTAAAACTACAACAATTACGGAAAAATTTTGCAGGCGTCTCGACTTGGCCAAAAAATTGCTACAAAAAAGAGCTGTCGGGAGCGTAGTGGGGATCAGGAAGTGTTAGTATTGTGCTTTTTTGTCTCTTACGGTAGTGATCTGTCGCTTCGACAAATGGCGGTATGAAAATATGCATTTTTAATTTTTGATTTAATGCCAGGTTTCAAGGCATTCTGCCCCACTGTGCGCCGGAGGGAAAAGTAAATATTTCTCCGCCTAGGCGGAGAAATAGAACTTTTCGATGATCCTGTCAGTCGAGAACTGACGTTGTTATCGTACGTTTGGAAATAAAATCTATTATTCTTCATAAAATACATAAAATCAGTCTCTTTGTAAATGAACAATCTATAATAATAATAATAATAATAACACATTTTTCAAAACCGCAGAACTGCTTTTTCCTCTTCCAGACGTAGATGGTTTGTCTGCATAAATCTGCAAATTTTGTTATTTGGCAAAGTCTCCCTCCCAAGTGCAACAATATAATAATTTCCTAAAATTTCGAGACCCGCCCAACCAAATGCTCTCAGTTTTTTTTATACGCGACCTAAATACGTTTGAAATAAGCTGCTGAATTTATTTTGATGTACCATTTGTCATGTTTTCTACACAACCCTTAGTATTTCGCATTTATAAACACGTTAAAACTTACCTGCTCACACAACACAGCATAGCACACCATTCGAATCCAAACCAAAGGACTGCGACTGTTGAAACAATTGGGGATATAGTGTCTCTTAGGTTCCGATTCGTGCTGTCGTTGAGAAGTTACCGACTTTACCAAAATAAAATGAAACATAAAACATTAGGTAGTTTGGCAAAGTCACCTTCGTTGGCAAAGCCACACCGCTCTACCGTACTCCTAAAAGATGAATACTCCACTCTGTGTTCCTGACTTTACCGCGCACCGATCCCATTACCTAGGAGCATAGAATAACTGGAGAGAAGGCTCCCCTACGAAAATGAACTGACAAAAACGTCCGAACTTGTCAGTTCGCCGCAAGGTCACGAGATGGCGACAACGTCGTTTCTTCCTACAACATGGCTATCCTTAATAAAATTATCTTTAATGGTTATTCGTTGTTATTACTTATTAGGTCCCATTTATTACTATATCATAATATATATTCTTTTGAAAGAAAGCAATACATACTTTTTTTCGTAAATCCGACAATATAATGCATATGTACGTGTAAAGAAATGGCTACAAGGATCAGATTGAAAATAAGAAGAAAAATCTGTTTCCCGCTCCGAATCTAAGTGTTAGCAGAGGGAATGTAGACGGGGTACCATACAATTCTGTCTTCCCGAATAATAATAATAATACTTACCTGAATGTTCGCTTTTTCCGATAAGGATATTGTTTTGACAAATTTATTACCGATCACAGACTTCCCATAAAATTGCGCATAAAAAGTTGATTAGAATAAAGCGATGATATGTCATTAATATTGTCTATGTTATGATTTATGGCCATTTTCAATTAAAAAGAAGCATGAATGTATCAATAACAATGACAGCCACATTATATTCTTTGCAATTGTAGCGCCATAGAACAAAATATCTGACATGTTACTGAATAAAGCATCTCAGCGTCATCTATCGGGCGTCACACGCAACTCTAACCTCCGCCGTTATTGGCAGTTCAAAATGATCTGTCGAGCGTATGAAGCCTTCCCTCCAGTTATTCTATGCTCCTAGCCACTACCGTGATATAGACCAAGAAGCATAGAATAGTGTGATCTATGCATAGAATAGTGTGATATTTGCATAGAATAGTGTTATGTGCATAGAAAATATTCCAATTATTTTTGACACATATATTTCGATGAATGACGCCTTGAATACAAAGATACGAATTTCAAGAAGAAGATATCCCTCCATCCAGAGAAAGATCGATTCCCGTGATGAAAGAAGCATTGTCGCTCAACAGGAAGATGACGGCATCTGCCACATCTTGCAGTTCGCAGAATTTCTTCAAGGGTATCCTAGACAACAGAGCGTCGCTCATCCTGCTGTCGGACCAGATATTTCCCTGCAGTTCTGTGGTCAGTACGGTAGGGTTGACGCAGTTTATGCGGATTCCCATGGATGCCAGTTCTAAGGCTGCAGCTCTTGTGTAACCGTCCAGTCCTGCTTTCGAGGCGCAGAACAAAGATTGTTTTCTGAGACCTATTTTGGATGCTTGAGAGGAAACGTTGACTATGGCGCCTCTGATTGAGTGCTTGATGAAGGATTTTACGATGATTCTTGTGACGTTAATCGCAGCTGTTAAGGAGAAAAAGTCAGATTTCTATACTTACACTTTGTCGAAATCCTCAAAACATTATACACAGGGTGAGTCTTTGACTTGTACATATATTTTAACTGAAGATTCTTGAGGCCAAAAGAAACCTTTTTTTCATTTTGCATTTTTCCGAATTCGGCTCTGTTAAAAAGATATAGCCAGTTGAAAAAAAATATTGGGCTAAATACGTCCCTGAAATGATACTGTGGAATTGAATCAAAGTTCATATTTCTCGATAGAAATTGAGTTTATACATTTAGGCCAAATTAGGGAATAATCAAGTAGTCTAGTACTAACCTTATTGGAATAAAAATGTTGCAAACACGATAATTTCAACAAAAACAGTTAGTTTCATCGGATTATGATTATATGGGCAACTAAAAAGCCACATTTATTCCACCAAAATAAGTTCCTTCTTCGATTTTTCTGCAGATTACTTTGTAAACACTAATAACTTGTTCATATTTTCCTCGAAATTCCCAAACGATATCATGAAGTGAGACTTTTCATTCAAATTTATTATTACAACCTAACCTAATCTAATTTGTATCGATTCTGTGAATTTTTGCACAGAAATTTCAAGAAGATGTTGTCAGCTTGCTGATATTTTCATTGAGGTTAAGAATTTTTTACGAAACATAGTATAAATCACGATACATTTGTGTACCGTGGTATAAATATCTATGAATTCTGCCGTTTCCATCATAAATCGACTTTGCCGCCAAATTTTACCACGCATGCGTAGAGCGAAAACCGAAGTATGGTTATCTGGAGGCCAACGTTAAACAATAACAAACCAGAGTCTCTGAACCAACTGTAAACATTATGTGAAGTTCTGAATAATCTGAATACATTCAGTGACTTATTGTTCTAATGTGATTATTATGTGAAGTGAATTAATATAATTTCAACCGTGTCGAGTTTATAAAATTCTAAGAGGATGTTGTTTAGATAGAAACATCGCCGCAGATTATCAGGTATCGTATTATTTTTCATTAATTTCAATTTAATAAGTAGTTTGTATCGAGATTCATCATTCATATCCGAATTTTGTATATCATCGACATTTAACTTCAATATGGACCGGTAACTATGAATTTTCAATAGAAACTGTGCGTATTAAATCCTCTTGGTGTTCAATTTTATCTCCCACATTTGTGGGATTTTATTATTAAAATATCTCGATAAAGTTGATAAATATTGTGACAACATTGTAAACTCGTTAGAAGACCAGAGAAGGAATAATATTCGATGATATTTAATTCAGAGACGCATTCAGATTATTCTTGAAATTAATGATTTTTTCGTCCTTCGGGTAAAATTGGAAATAACTCGAAAACGACGCGTTTAATTGAAAAAAAATAGGAATACTTTTAGTTTCTTAAATGATTGATTCTTTCGAAAATATGAACCGTTTATCTTTTTAAAGTGGTTTTATGGTGTTTTAGCGTGTATTGATGAGTCGACTATCCTGTAACTTTTATACTAGTAAAGATATTGAATAGGTTTAGATTGAGGAATATGCACCATGAATAGAGTAAAAACTCAACCAAAATTCAGTTCATTCGAAATGACGGTTCCGAAGATATAAACAGAAAAGTGTTTTTTCATGGATTTTCGACACCCTGTATCTCTCAAACCAAACCGAATTTGGAAAAATGGTATAGGAAAAAAGTGTTTCGTTTGATGAGAGGAATCTACAGTTAAAATATATGTACAAGTCGAAGACTCACCCTGTATATTCGCTGAAACGATATTCCTAAGAATTTCTGACTGAAACTTGACATTTGTTCATGCACCAACCTTTCAGATTGATGTTCAGGATCCTGTCAACATCCTCTTCCTTAACGTCCACCACATTACCAACGGCGTTATATTCGGCGCAATTGACCAAAAAATCCACGGATCCAACATGTCTAAGGGCTTCTTCCGTCTCTTTCCAGTTCCTCAGGTCCACTGGAATCACGTCAATCGAAGGGCACATCCTCTTTAAGAATGAAAGATCCTCTTGAAGTCCCCCCAAGGCTATCACTTTGGCTCCTTGTTTGCTCAGCTCTACCACTATCTTCTTTCCCAGTTCTGAAGACGGTCCTGATACCACGGCCCTCTTGAACCGGAAGTTGGGGATCTCGTCTTGCTTCACTATTTGATAGGAACTTTATTTAAATGCACCAAAAATATTTTTTTGGGAAATTTCCACGAAAATTTCCTTAATTTTGTTTTCGAGAATAAAAATTTAGTAAACAAATATTTGAAAAAGCATTCATAAGAATTTACACCGATAGCTTAGAGGTAGAGTAACCAGTCCGGAAAACGGTAGGCGCAGGTTCGAATCCGGCTCGATGTGTAACTTTTTCCGAAATTTCAAAAAATTGTCTTCATGCCGTTTACTCCTTCTCTAACAATTCAAAATGTTTGCTTCACGCTGTGTCATCGACAAATAATGGACGAGTTAAATAAACTTACCCTGTATGTTTCGCGTTACTAAATCCTCGAAACATCCTGTCTGAGATAAAAAAAATACTACTCACCATTCAGAATATCCGGTTCAGCTCCAACTAAAAATATCAAGTTAACATAAAATATTTGAAATCTCATTCAAAATTGAAGTATCTCACCACTGTCGACCGGTCCAACGTCGACTGAAAACAATTTTTTTAAACAATGTTTCTGTTTGTAAAAAGAGGAGCTAGCAAACCTTCACTAGCAGGAGCCCTGCATGAGCAAGTGGTTGGCACAACAGCACTTTTTTGGTCTTCCATCTCACATAAATTTGAGAAATTTAGGCTTGAACTAAAACAATTTGAGTGCTCTGACGTTACTTGACATTTTCTGACATATATTTTTTCTTTTTCTCGCCAAAAGGTCATTGGGAATTTTTTTTGTACAACCACCATTAAAAGTGACACTTTTAATGACAGCAAACAATGTTAATATTGATTGTTTACGTGGAAGCGTGTTAAAAATATTTCTCTATTTCAGTATCGTGATGTGTTCATTACAGTACTAAAAACAGTGCTGTAATGAATTCATTACAGCATCGTTTTCAGTAACATTTTCGTTTTGTGGTTGTCAGCAATGACTTCCGATCCTTTCAAATTTCAGCAGACGAAATGTCAATTTTCGTACTTAATAACATTTACACCAACTGCCAAGATGCAATATGAAAGTCACTAGGACCTATAATTTGAATTTTTTCATTGAATTTCACAAAATTTGAGTGAAATAGAGAAAATATCGTCTAATACTCGTTGCAGAATGCAATTCCAATACTCATGCGTTCGAAAACTCGCTCCTTCGTCGCTCGTTTTCGAATTTCGCATTCGTATTGGAATAGGAGCCCATTCTGCAACTAGTTTTAGAATATACTATTTTAACATTATTGTTGAAGATATATTTAGCACTCCATTTTCTTATGATGAAATCAGATGAAAAAAATTCAGCAATTGCCAATTTTTATTATCAATATTTAACAATCATTACTTATGAACATTAATATTAATCGTAAAACTAGAACAATTACTAACATTAATGCCCTGTGACGTTAGGGAGCTTCGCAACACATTATTAGAATCCTCAGCACCATCAGTACTTGTAGAAACCGGAAGTACAATATTGGATGATGATGATCCAAAATCTGTTGAGGTTGGGAGAATTTTTTAAGCAATGACATTTCTATATGCAATGGAATGATCAACATAGCCCTCGGCTACCGTCGTAGACTTCCACCATGTTTTTTTACATCCGTAATATTTGCTCCTGATTCTGCTAGCAATGATACTCAATACGTTTATTTAATCAAAATATAACATTAACAGTACACAGTCAATGAATCGAAGGATCTTCGAAAACAGTGTCCTGTATATTGCTTTGGTTCTGTTCTGGCAGTTTTATTATTCATGTATTTCAGCAAAAACCGACGATGTTTGATGACAGAAGGGCGCAGTGCAAAGTACTTGTGAAAATAGTCAACATACTCCCCATCAATAATACTGAAAGAACGACTTGTTTTCGTTTTTATGTTTGGAAGTTGTATAACCAATGATTTATTTGTTATTTCGATGTCTTCCACTGATAAATTACACAATTCTTCACGCCGACAGGCTCCAAATAATCCGAAAATAGTTGCAACCATCGTCCATCAAGTATTTCTCATCTGGTGTCTCATTTATAAACTTTTCAACTTGTTCACGAGTGAGAATTTTAAATTTTTTGGGACGATATCCTTCACTTTTCCGTTTTAAATATGCTATTACCTTAAAAAATTTACACCATTTTTAATAAGGGCGCTTGACTTCATCATTGAAAACTTGCTCCACAAAGTTGATGAACTCCATATTTTTGATTTTTCTTCTAAGTATGCCAGGAAAACAGGTTCACTGAAGTTCCCTTCTACATTTTTCCATTTACACCAGGCCAGGAAATTGTTCTATGCAATATCGTACTGCTGAACAGATTTTTTAGGTAGGAGTTCCAGATTTGCTCTTCTTGCAGACTCTTCAATATCCACAGGAACAACCAAACCGTCACGTTTATTTAATTGGGCTCTCGACAAACATATTAAGCAGTTAAAAACCCAAGACGAAAATTCGACAGGAACGAAATTCAAATGACAGCGTCTTTTCTCATTTGTTAGTAATCATAACGTTGGCAACGTTTGCCATTCGCAACAATCTTTTGATTATTTGATTATTAAAATGCATTTTGTAGTTTATTGTCATTGCAAATTCGCCCATTTCATTATCAAAATAGGGCAGTTGTTATTTGTGTTAAAAGTGATTTTATTTTGTTCGTGAAATTGTTCAATTCGCTCCGCTCATTTCACAAACTTTTTCACTCACAAAATAAAACGTCACTTTAACACTCATATCATGAATGTTATTGATTTTACAATTGTTTCTAATCGTTTTCATCGGTTTCATTTGATTTTGTTTATTTTCATTTGTTCTGATATTGTTACATTTTTCGACTTTATTTTTTGTTTTCGGGCACTTCTTTATTTTCGCCCAAGTTTGTCGTCGTTTTTTCGTTAGCTTATTGCTTTATTTGTTATAGTTCATGTTTGTTCATGAATGAGAAAGAGATTCAAAAACTTTGAAACTTATCATTGAGAGTGCAGTTATGTGGGGAAAACTCATCATTGAGAGTGTTTGAGTATTATGGACAGCCCGTATTAGTTGAGTATATTCTATTATTCTATTCAACCGAGAAGGTACCTACTTCCAACAAAAACAAATACAAAACCAACCAGGTCAAACGTTTTTCAATTCCCTATTTTTCCTAGAAAGATATGCTATCATTCTGTCATATTCTGAACAAGGAAAATCAAAAAGAATTCATTGAATGTTTCAATCAGAGGAAGTATATCATGGATAGTGAGACAAGGACGTTTTATTATATTGTGATTGTTTGGGTGCTGTTGGTACTCCTTGGCTCGTTGCTGCAAAAATGCTGCTCCTATCGAGAAATATATGGAAGTACTACCAATTATATTTATGGAGATACTGGTCCACCTAATGATTATTGTGAGTTCACAGCCCAAGCTTGTCTCAATTTGTGTTGTAAGAGATCAGAGATCTGATCCCTTGCTTACTCTCCACCCACATTCCATTAAACACCCTGTATACCACTAAAACCAAGACAGCCTTAGATCAATGAAAACTATCAAACCTTTTCACTCTTAGAGTTTAGAGTTTTCTGTTTTTGCAGTCATTGAAGCAAATGAATCAGGAAATACCAATAGTTATGTTAGAGCTCCAGAGATATTAATCACTTGCCTCCAACGAGAAGGACCTTCAGTTAAGACGAATGAATTTGATAAACCTCCAAGCTACGACGAAGGTGAGCAAGAATAGTTTGAGATGAATGAGTCTCCTAGAATAAGGTGCCATTGTGACTTATCATGAGCATAGTCTATACAGGGTCTTTCACGGGGAACCTCACCCATATTTATACGGGAAACTACTGAACGTATTTTCATGAAATTCAGCACTTATAAGTATTTCACGATGCTGATGAAATCTAAAATATTTTCAAGGCACCTCCGGTTTTTCCGGAAATGACGTCAACTTCCGTTTTTCAAACTAGAACACCATTTTTTTATTGCAGAAATAGATTCCTTAGCAAATTTCAAGTTATTTTGATGTAACATTTTTCAGTTTTGGTTGGAAAATTCTCTCTGATCGGGTAAATTCGAAAAAAAATCGAAAATAGAGCTCCGCTGAAACAAGAATAACATCGAGGTTTTTGGATGGAAAATTTTCATTTTTGGGATTTTTCAAGATGTAAGATTGATGTATCCACTTTAAAAATCTAAATCGCGATTCATGATACAGGGGGTGAAAAAATCGCTTTCAAAGTTAGGGATGACAAAATCGTGAAAAATCAATTTTTTCAAATTAGAACCCCATTTTTTTATGGCAGATATTGAATCTACGTTAAAAAATAATGTGAGTGTATGCATCCCACCCTTGCCCTAAAGTGGATATTTTCTGAGTTATTCACAAAAAACTGTTTTTCGTCTTGAATTTTCAGCTATTTCTTTTCCCTTCACGCCAAAAAGATGAAATTTTCAGGAACTGTTACTTAAACCATGTTTTAGATTTTACTACCCTAATATGCAAGAGAAAAAAGTTACAGATTGTTCCTAAATAGGTGGCGAATTTGGATTCGAATTTGTATCGGAAACCTCTTTATTTCAACTAATCGGCCATCGGTTTTCTCTCCAGTGATAAATAAATAATTCCTTATGAACCATATGCAAAAACTTACCATGTTTTACATTCTTTTTTTTTTTAATGATGGATATCATTTATTACATCTGCCAAATTCCTCTTTATTCAGTAGCATTTTGTGTTTACTATTAATTTGGTGATAATTCGTATTAAGTTATAAAATCGATCACTATGCCTAATTTTACCAATGAAGATTATTTAAATCTCATTCTACTTCATGGAGAATGTAATAAAGTTGTAGATAGAACGATTCGACTGGTCATTGAGAGGTTTCCTGACCGACCCAGACCAACGAGAGATACCATTAACAGAACCATGACAAACTTGAGAAATGTCGGATCTTTCGTTAAGAAAACTATACACAGAGAAAAAAGTGTAGCAGAAGATGAGAACAACGAAATTACAGTTCTT
The DNA here is from genome assembly GCA_951802165.1 of Adalia decempunctata. NCBI lineage: Eukaryota > Metazoa > Arthropoda > Insecta > Coleoptera > Coccinellidae > Adalia > Adalia decempunctata. Next base: position 3,163,860 of record OX637705.1, read on the forward strand.
GCATATTTTCGTGTGAATCCTCAAAATTCTCTCAAAGATGCCGAGATTGATCTGGGATTATCTCAATCTTGTGTTTGGAGAATATTAAAAAAACATAAAATGCACCCATATAAATTCAATAGGGTACAGCATTTGAAGGAAACTGATTTCTTTGGTTGGTGAACAATGGTCCACATCTTTGGCCACCACGTTCTCCCGATTTAACTGCTTTAGACTATTATGTTTGGGATAGGATAAAAAAATATTGTCTACTCAACTCCCCTGACTGATGAAGAGGACTGCATAGAACGAGTCAGAAATGCGTTCAGGTTTGTTTAGATTTTCAGATTCATAGTTTTGAAACTCAATTTGGTTTTCAAACACTTTTGCAGATCTCTTCCTCTCGATGAAATAAGAAGAGCAACGCACGAAGCATTCCTGAGACGTATAAATAAATGTCTAGAAATTAACGGTCAAAACTTTGAGCATCTTCTCTAGTTATAACTGCGAGAGTTTGCCATGGTTCTCCTAATAGTAACTTGAAGTCGGTTTCAAGAAGGGGTGAAAAATCTACAGCATGGTTCAAATAACAGTTCCTGAAAATTTCATCTTTTTGGCGTGAAGAGAAAAGAAATAGCTGAAAATTCAAGACGAAAAACAGTTTTTGTGAATAACTCAGAAAATATCCATTTTAGGGCAAGGGTGTGATGCATACACTCACATTATTTTTTAACGTAGATTCAATATCTGCCATAAAAAAATGGGGTTCTAATTTGAAAAAATTGATTTTTCACGATTTTGTCATCCCTAACTTTGAAAGCGATTTTTTCACCCCCTGTATCATGAATCGCGATTTCGATTTTCAAAGTGGATACATCAATCTTACATCTTGAAAAATCCCAAAAATGAAAATTTTCCATCCAAAAACCTCGAAGTTATTCTTGTTTCAGCGGAGCTCTATTTTCGATTTTTTTTTCTCGAATTTTCCCGCTCAGAGGGAATTTTCCAACCAAAACTGAAAAATGTTACATCAAAATAACTTGAAATTTTCTGAGGAATCTCTGCAATAAAAAAATGGTGTTTTAATTTGAAAAACGGTAGTTGACGTCATTTCCGGAAAAACCGGAGGTGCTCATGCCTTGAAAATATTTTAGATTTCATCAGCATCGTGAAATACTTATAAGTGCTGAATTTCATGAAAATACGTTCAGTAGTTTCCCGTATAAATATGGGTGAGGTTCCTCGTGAAAGACCCTGTATAGATACCAACGCATCCTTTTTCCTTGACAAACCTTTTCTTAACTTTGTTTTCAGACCCTCCCACGTATATTCAAGCGATCGAGATGGACAGGAAAAAGAATAAAGAGAAGAGTAAGAATGTCTGCCCTTTGACAGAAATTAAATTCAGTTGATGAAGAAAATGACTGAATATTCATCATGTGATTAAGAACTAATTAAGAAATGTACTGTGATAGTGAAATCAGAAAAAGGCGAGTTTTTTTTTCAAGCTAGGATTTTCAGAATGTATAATAATTCCGTTATTATTATGATCATAGTTTGTATAATGTGTAATTTATGTCAAAATGATTGATTGATTGATTGGACTTATTTGCATGTTACGTTTTCCATATTTAGAACTAGATCTAAACTCAATGTAACGAATAAATAGTACCTACCTACACTACCTACCTCGAGTATTTGGTATTCTTCATCGTTGGAACGATATTTTAAAAGTTGTTTCAGTTCATGGCCTTAAGAACTGTGAAAGTAATGTCAATATCTTGTTTTATCCATATAAGAATCATGTCGACATAAAATTATTCCAAGCATCTATTCATTTGTGCGAAGGAAAAGTGCATCGTCATTATTTTAACATTCAGTAGATATCCATCACGAGTTATGATGGAAAATATGAGAAATATGCAAAGTTGAGATTTAAATGTGCTTTTTGCTAATGTTTTCCATATAGGTGTGCCCCTACAATCATTTTATTTAATAGAAAAAAATTTCTCGTCAAAATTTAAGGGTTTCCATCATCTGAGTTTTTTTACCAACTTTTTTTATCCAAAATGGAAGAGCTTGACTTGCATGACATGTGGTTTCAACAAGGAACTAGCTATACAAGCTAGACAGCGGCGGCTCGTGACAGTTTAAGGTGGTGAGGCACATCGGAGAAAAAAGATTCCCTGCCGTGCCGTTGCCGTGAAAAAGGCTATTGCAAAACTGATGATTAGAATAATACTTTATCGCTAGCATACTCAAGGTCATCTTTTTCGAGAAACATTTTGCTTTGTAAAATTTTTACTTCTAGCGATGAAGAATTTATTACTCGAAAACTAAACATTTTAAAGGGTGTGTATAAAAAGTAATTTGAAGCCAGTTGAAGAAAATGAGCATCATTATTGAAATTCTTCAATTTTGGACCTTGTTAAGAACATCCTCTACAAGCAAGTTGCTTTCCATCATATCATCAGATTTGAAACACTCATTAACCAGAACATTGAGAATATTGAAGTTTATGTCACTCTGATAATGAAGTGAAATCTTCCACTTTCCCATAATTTTTTCGTTATATGTCAGCCACGCCGGATAAATTAAGAAAAATGTTGATGCCAATGAATCGAAATACTAATTTGGCACTAAGAGATGAAATGATATGAAGTGGTTACCAGTAGAACAAACCGACATAATTCTGATACCAGTAATACCGCTTCAAACGAACACCCTGTGACCGGTACTATTATTTTAGGCTGATATATCAGTGCAAGAGCAACCATTTTTGCAGTAAAATTATTCCGTAACTGACGTAAGTAATGAGATTATCTACTTCATTCCACTAATGGGACACTCTGTATATGTACATATACCTATAAATAACTAATTCTAGTGAACTCTCTTCGTCAGTTGCGTAATATTCTCAAGACATTCACTCAAATCTGGAATATATCGCTTTACTTCTTGAACTGTATATGATTTATCCCCATAAGAATTACGCCAAAAACTTTGCTGATTAGCTGAAATATCAAAAAAATCACAAGTCTTTCGAGCGTTTAAATCTAACTGGGGAATTCGTGACGTCCCATCGGTCCCGTTAAATACAGCTCGCCTTCGGGTCTCCGAGGGAAATTGAATTCAGTAGTAAGATTGAAAGACATCATATGAACACTGAGACAAACCTTAATCTACACGAAAAACATATAAAACTATTTTTACAAATCGAACCCAATTTGAAAACTGACCCGAGTTTATAGATTAAAGAACTAATTCCCGAATAGTGCAGAATAATTACAGTTTGCCCTTCGCGAGAGAATATCAAGAGTAGAGGAGAGGCTAGCCTCAGACTCAACGTAATATTTGACGTTTAGGGGTGCGGTTTTCTCGCCGTCCGTTCACTCCGTTCCCTATGATGTAAAATGACGTGTAAAGAAAGGCAGTGTGAGGCCTGCCTCTGCCGTTTACTGGGAGTTGGATACCCATAAATCGTGAGATACGGAAACTTAGACCCAACCGGAGACGCATTTTATTGCTATATAATGAAGGGAAATTTCGATATAAATGCGTATGGAAGAAGATAATGAAAACAATTTTAATTGATTAAATAAATAATTAATAAATATATGATATTTATACGTGTAATTTTCGACGTTTATTGGTGAGGCACTGCCTCACCTGCCTCAAAGGACAAGCCGCCACTGAAGCTAGATGAACTATACAAGCTAGTGACCTATTTTTTCACTGGTCCTATATCTGGTTGAAGGTTCTGCTTGAGTATACACGAAATAATATCATAAAGAGTTTCTTAATTTTCCCATATTTTCAAAATATGTAGCTACACTTATTTCAATATCCCTATATTTTGACGGGATATTTATCATTTATCATTTATTATTTATCATTTATCATTCATCATTCATCATTCATCATTCATCATTCATCATTCATCATTCATCATTCATCATTCATCATTCATCATTCATCATTCATCATTCATCATTCATCATTCATCATTCATCATTCATCATTCATCATTCATCATTCATCATTCATCATTCATCATTCATCATTCATCATTCATCATTCATCATTCATCATTCATCATTCATCATTCATCATTCATCATTCATCATTCATCATTCATCATTCAAAGATATTCCACCCGATACCATAATCGATCCTCCCCCGAAACCAGTAGTATTCAGGAAATTGCACTGAGCATATCTTTCATGTGGACGTCTGTAATACAGACTCTGTATACAAGGGAACGTCGGAACGTCGATCACAATGGTAGAGGCAGAATCTAGAGTCATCTGTGGCATTCATAGCTCCATTATCAACGACCACTAGGTCTGTGCGAGCAGTCAAAGATATTCCACCCCATACCATAATCGATCCTCCCCCGAAACCAGTAGTATTCAGGAAATTGCACTGAGCATATCTTTCATGTGGACGTCTGTATACAAGGGAACGTCGATCACAATGGTAGAGGCAGAATCTAGAGTCATCTGTAAAGAGAACTCTTTCCCAATCGGCCTCTTCCCAATGGATATGCTCTCTCGCAAAATCCAAACGCGCCCTTCGATGGGCTGGGGTAAGAGCTGGGCCTCTTGCCGCGACACGAGGCCTTAATTCATATTCTCTGAGGCGATTTCTTATTGTCTGAGTGCTAATTTGCACCTCATGAGTTTGCTCAAGCTGATCTTGAAGGAGGCGAGCGGTTGCAAACCGTTGTCTCAACGAAGAAACCCTCAAGTAACGTTCTTGAATGGCAGTTGTTACCCGTGGTCTACCCTGTCCTGGTCTTCGGATATTCATACCTGTCGAATCGCTGCAACATTCTGGACACACATGTATGGGAAACTCCAAACCTTTCTGCAATTCTTGTGTATGTCCACCCTTCTTTTCGCAAAACTACCGCTTGGGCACATTCCTCTTGGGTCAAATTGCGTGTTTCGCGCTGCATAGCGATGGAGTGTAGAAAATCAAACGAAAGAAAAACTATTGATCACTAGAATTGATCGAGACCAACTGATTTTAGAATGGAGCCAATACATTCAAAATCTGATAACATCTTTTTTTTAATCCTGCTGGGAGAAAACATCTGTATTGACGAAAAACGTTGAAAGTGGATAACATATGCATGCATAATTCTGATAAAAATAATTATCATTGAGAACACCTTCAGTTGTAGAATAAATTTTAGATTTCCATAATGTGCGTTAATTTTTTTAAGCAGTGTACTTCCACATCGCCTAGAGAATCGAAATCCCACCCACATATGAATCGATTATTCATCTTTTCGACCGTATAAAAATCTCCTCACTGAATTGCAGCTTCGCTGAGATTTTAAGATTCTTCTGGACCCACTTTTTCGACGGATTCCCTCGGGTCGGTTACCATTGTAGTACCTATTGTATAGCATAAAATATGGGTAGTCTATTATGAGGAACCCTGTACATCTGCCCCGTGTAACATATCTGAATTTCCTACCCTGCAAGAAAATAAAATGCACCGTTGCCAGACTCCATGGCTTCCAACTTTGCAACGTCTATTGTCGAAACGTGGAACTACGTTGAATGAACTTATTTGATATTATTTTATAATTCTATGAATGATGAATATTAGTACGACTTCAATCAATACTTTAGGCAATTCGCATCTTTATAAATATGAGATTTTAATCATATCGAAGATCCACCATGAAGTAAACTTGTTCTTCTGTGACCATCGAAGAAATACGATTCTGTGGCAGAAAAACTAACCTCCAAAACGACAACGAATGAAAGGGCCCTCTTGTTACGGGCACTTTCACTCGGGGGCTGGGTGTTTTCACTTTCATGCTGGTTCACAATAGTGTTCCTTTGAAATGGAGTTCCTCTTCTAGGAATCCGCCATTTTAGTATATTTTAAAGACGCTTCTTTGTTATATGGTATGTACACGATCTCCATTTAAATAACTGTTTCATTTCACAGGATTTAATCTCATGTAAGCTTGTTCTATTTTATTATTGCATTTCTATTGAATATTGTGGAACTCTGTTCCACTACCAACCCATTTGGAATATTCTTATACTGTTCGTAAGGATTACTGCACATTTAACTATTCACTCGACATTATGGTTTAGGCATTTGGAGTTGTTGCTTTTAGGATAATATTTTACGTACAAATATCACTGGTTTGGAGGCCTAGGGTAAACTGTTTATATCGCCTGTGCTAAGGAAAACATCCCCCACAACAGTGGCCAGTGAAAATTCCTCTGGGAGTTCTATAACGAACGTCCCCAGAAACCAAGCCTCGCCTTCGGGCCCTTGGCGTACCCGATAAGCAAGGAAAGCTTTGAAGGTGCCATCGTTCATCAGTTAACAGGAAATATAAAGAGTTTATCGTCACTTCCAAACCAACGCGACTGCTATGATCTCACACATAACACTTAGAAGGAAGGATTCTCACACTAGGAACTACAAGGATACTGCTTATGAATTTCATTAATAATCAGGTGACACACTCTATATGCCTATAACCTTTGGATAACTTTGGATGTATTCGATTCTGCTTTTTATCACAATTGTGCCAGTAATAACCTTACCGGAGTATAGGAAGCTCCATATTGTACATATCACCAGTGCTCGTCTTATTAATAATTGTTCTATGGATTGTAAACATATCATCTGTAATGCTAGAAGGTTTTTTTGCGTTGAGTTTCAATTGATTCTCGTTCGTTTTTCCTTCATAGGCTATGGTTCCCCGAACTATGGCGCTGGACGAATAAAGGGCTCTTGTTCCATCTTTATGTCCAATCTAGTGTATTATTTATCTATTTTACCTCATTATTTCCCATCCTATATTCCACTATTCTGAGTTATTACGAATCTGAATTACTACGACATAACATAGAGTTCTACCAATCTAGACGATCCGATCACATCACAAGCCAAAAATATAAGTATAAAAACTCCCCTTTTACGTAATTCTACCCTCAGCTCTTCAGAGCAGGGTTGCCCTTTTCTCTTTTTCATAATGTTCCTAGGATTTACCAACTTGGAATGTTACAAGACACATCTCCCAAAGCTACTCATGCGCCAATTCCTCCTCAACCATTGTCATGGGACGGACAGGTGAGAGCGGCGAAATATAAAATCACATCAAGTGGTTATTATACTCGGTGGAGTATAAGCGAAACCACGTGATTGATAGATACCTACAAGCAAGCGCTCGCAACAACAAACACGATAGTATGTTGGCTCTATCGCGCGTATTTAAAAAGTAATTAAGTCATTCATGGAAATGCCAACTGAAACCCAAGATCGTCCACTGGTTCAGCTTCGTTACCAGCTATTTAGAACGCGGATAGACCAAGGTACCACCAGTACCTGCAGTGAATATTCGGACCAGAAATTGGTGGTTATGTGCGCGTAGTCTGGCAGGGCGACGATATGTGTAGATGCTGTCAATCGTGAGTACTATTCGATAGTAACATCTTGATAACATTTAACTTAGACACTATTCCAAGGATTCCGAATGTTTGTCATCATTCCTCATCCATGAAACTGGGTTCCTGTGCACTCGAATATGAGATATGACATTGAACTTTTCATTATTCCGATATTGTTAACAACAAATCGTATTACACTTTACTCGTGATTTCAATCCGATTTCAAAACTGGAGGTCAACTGCGGGTAGAGTCACATGATCTTGATAATATCTTTGAAATTCTTGGTATTTGGACGGCTGATATTCAGAAGAACTGGTTTTTTGGATCTGCATATTATGTTGTCGCAACGAGTGCTTCTCTTGGAAAATTTTCGAGCGCAATTCGCCAAAAGCGACGCCCAGTTTCAAGAAATTATGCATATGGGTTAGCCTGAGAAGAAATTATTTCGAATTTACCTCACCTGTTTTATACTCAATAGACGAGTCCCTTCATGCTGGCCAAATGTTTAAAATTGCCTGAAAATCACTTCCCTTTTTTCGCAATGATTCAACTCTTACCTGAAAGCTTTAATCCTAATGAGTGTATCCTGAAAATATTAGATGTCACGAAGGTCTTTATCAAAAGCTATAAATTTTTGTTTTCTTAGGGTTTCATCAATGGAAAATAAATATCCCCAACAAAATGTTTGAATGGAGAATTTGAATTTTTCGAATCAATTGAGGATTTCGCTTGAGTTTGTTTTTTATAATAACTTTTCTGATGAATGGGATGTTTCTTTTAACAGTGTAAAAATGATTCAAGATACTGCAGAAATATCAAATCCAAATTTCATTAATTTCCGAAGAAGGAGCACTCGTATAAAGACCTGTTGCAAGATGTAAAACTGATTATTATAGATGTTTTCTTTGGATTCGTAGAGATCATAGGAAGACTTTCAGTGAATTAATGTATTATTAACCCTGTATTGTGGAGTTTATTTAATATAGGTGCATAATTGGGTTTTCGCTTCTAATTGGATAGAAATTCTACAAGGAATTCGAAGGAAATTAGGGAAATAGATGATTTGTTTTTAATGTTCTTTATTTGCATGGAAACTTACTACAGAATAACAACCCAAAAGTATTTACAACTGCCATAGACTATGATCTGGATGTGAATAAGTTCTGATGTCGCATGAGAAATTAGGATCATTGTACTGGAAAATCATTATAATGAAGTATCACTTTGAAATCATGGTATATTCTTAATATGTAAAGTGGTAAATTCATCAATTCAACATCAGAACTTGGCCAGTGTATACCACATCTCAAAATAATAAATACAGACAATATATTTACTAAAAATATTGTTCGCAGTTGATTGAGAAACTCCCTTAAAAATGGCTACTTCACAAACAGTTTCAGTTTTATTAATACTAGAACTAATCTCTCTGGAGCAATTTATTTATGGATTTTTCAATCTGGATATAAATCTGAAATTAACTTGACATAATCGTCCACGTGAAGGGAACAATCACATATATTCTTTGCAGCAAGGTTCCCATCCATAGTTTGTCTATCCGAGCTTTTCTCCAGTCCAACTTATGCAATATGCCAAAGGCATTAGTGATATTCGGTGTTGAGGCATCTTTCTCAGGAAATTTATATCAAAACGAACAGCCGTGTTTTTACTTTTCCTTGAAGAGCAATTGAGAACAGTTTTTTCCAGTACTAGTACTTTGCTTAAATTGTTATATAATCATCTACTGGCCTAAAATTCAAATATATCATGAGGATTGAAACATAAAAATCTTTTCGTGCAGATACCTACTTCACCTTTTCTGATTTCCATCTTACAGAAAGATGAAGTCACAGCTCAGTACCTCGAATTACGAGGATCATATCCCTCAAGAATACCTGAAACAGCCATTGATTTAGAATAGATATTCTAATTTCTAACTCAATGAAAACAGCTTAGGAGCAAGTAAAAATATAAACAAGTCGTTTTCTAGGTTGGAAAGTCATAGATTTCCATTAATGAAACCCTAAGAAAACAAAAATTTATAGCTTTTGATGAAGACCTTCGTGACATCTAATATTTTCAGGATACACTCATTGGGATTAAAGCTTTCAGGTAAGAGTTGAATCATTGCGAAAAAAAGGGAAGTGATTTTCAGGTATTTTTAAACAGTTGGCCAGCATGAAGGGACTCGTCTATTGGTCTAGAGATACAAAAATTTGAATATTTTAATTTGTGAACATTGATTTTTACAGAAGGTTTTCGTTTTTACATGCTGAAAAATGCGTTAGTTGATGTGCTACTAGCTCATGCAAAAGTAAGAAGATGAAGACAAAGTTCTTCTATAACTTGCATCATTTCTAGATCTATCAAAAGTCAGTTTTAGAGAGTTTATTCACCTTCACATACCCTGAAAATCTTATGGTTTGATATCATTCTGGACTCTATTTCCGTTTTCAGTTGACCACCCAACTAAACAGATACATCTTCAACTGGTCAAATGCCCCTTTATATTTTGTTCTAAGGCCAAGTGGAAAAATATTAAGACAATAGTTATTGCCCACTCCATTACCAAAATTACAAAAACATTTAAAGTAAGCACAATAATTTGTGGATAATTTCTCTCTGACAATTAATTTTTTGATACTTTATAACGTCTCAGTGACTAAGGACTGAACGAGAATAAATTCACTATCACAAAAAAGCTTATATCTTTTGAACCACTGGACCGATTTCGAAAATCAAACTCATTTTCGAATCATCTTCTTATTCTAATGAAAACTGTTTTTACAATAGAAAAAGCAAAATTATTTTTTACAAAATTCATGGATTTTTTTCTAGAATTCTTCCCATCATGCATCTTATAGTGTTCTCAGTCACTTTCTGGGATGCTGTCTTGCACTTTTGCTTGAATTCCGCTAATGTTTTCGTTGATTTCTTAGTCTTCTTCAATTCTCTTTTTACCAGAGCCCAATATCTTTCCATTGGCCTGAGTTCTGGGCAATTTGGTGGATTGGCCTCTTTGAGGACAAAAACCACCTCATTAGCTTCGTACCATTCCTTGGTGGCCTTGCTTTAGTGGCATGAAGCTAAATCTGGCCAAAAGATTGTTGACACATCGTGCTCACGTAAAAATGGCAAAAGTCGCTTCTTCAAGCATTCCTCGATGTATATCTTCGAGTCAACAGAGCCTTGGCCAAAGAAAAATTTGCTCCTTTTCCCACAAGTGCAAATTGCTTTCCAAACCAGGAATTTTTTAGGAAACTTGCTTGTTTCTTCACGCGAAACTGTTCGTCAACATTTCCACGAGAATCTGCAGTATAAAATTCCTGACCAGGAAGTTGCGAGAAATCAGCCAAGACATAGGTTTCGCCGTCCATCACGCAACAGGAAACATTTTTCAAGAAATCTTTTTTTAATTTATTTGCTCTTGATTTCGCTTCTTGATTCTTCAGCGTTCCTGTCTGGCACTTTCTGCACTTTGTGTGTTCTAAGCCCACAACTCGACTTGATTTTCTGAACGGTTGACTGCGAACAACCCACTATTTGGGCCACTTTCCGTCCTGAAAGGTTAGGGTTCTTCTGAAAAAGGCTTTCTTCACTTTTTTGGGCTATGGAACCCCTTTTTCCTCCCGGTTCCTTCATTGCGGTTAATTGTAAGATCTTCGTTGAAGCGCTCAACTCTTGATACCGTTTCCGGACGAACGCGAGCCTCTTTTGCGATTCTTTCGAAGCTCCATTTTTGATTATTTTGAAAAAGTTTCACTATAAATTCTCGTGTTTTCACTTCGCTTGACATTTTGCGACATAGAATTGGAATATCTATGAAGTAAATTGTTCCACATGTTTCTGACGTTCATAACAGAGCTAACTATGATCAAATTTTGATTTTTTCTCAATTGGTTCAAGAGATATAGGCGTTTGTGTGATAGCGAATTTATTGTCGTTCAGTGAAATGATTTCCATTGATGGGATTATTGAATATCTTTCTCAATGCATCCAACTTTCTTTTAAAATTCTGTTTACATTTGTAATTGTAGGTGCAATATTCATAAATACATATTGTTTATTTAACCGTTTTCTGTATTAACTTTGCTCAGATCAATACCTACCTATTTCCAATGCTAAAATCTATAAAAAGCATGAAGTTTGAATAATAATTAGCATATTCTTTATTCGAAAATTAAAGACTTCTATTTTAACAAACGATAATGTTGATGACCCATTTAAAAGCAGTTCATCATGTTGATTCTTATCATGGATCATCTCTTTAATCTGTTAATTCACCCGAAATCTGTTATTTTATCTGATATGGTATTGTGATCGAGAGGATATTGATCGTATCCTGTTGTTGTCTGAATAAATTTCATCCAATTCTTGGTAGGGATAATGAACAAAACACATTAAATTTAGAAAAAGGCATGAAATCTTTATTTGAATCGATAGTAGGGTCCATATAATTTAATGTTTGAAGATTATTTCATGCAAATGTTGACTGTTGTCCATCCGATTAGTTTTGGCATACTCTTTCCAACATTTCGGTGTCTCACGAATAAATGCTTCAATGTTGTCTTCCAACGCTTCACATAGACCTAAAAAATAGTCTAAAGGCGTTAAATCGCACGATCTAGCCGGCCAATAGACGAGTCCCTTCATGCTGGCCAACTGTTTGAAAATACCTGAAAATCACTTCCCTTTTTTTCGCAATGATTCAACTCTTACCTGAAAGCTTTAATCCTAATGAGTGTATCCTGAAAATATTAGATGTCACGAAGGTCTTCATCAAAAGCTATAAATTTTTGTTTTCTTAGGGTTTCATCAATGGAAAATAAATACCCCCACCAAATTGTTTGAATGGAGAATTTGAATTTTTCGAATCAAATGAGGATTTCGCTAGAGTTCGTTTTTTATAATAACTTTTCTGATGAATGAGATGTTTCTATTAACAGTGTAAAAATGATTCAAGATACTGCAGAAATATCAAATTCAAATTTCATTAATTTCCGAAGAAGGAGCACTCGTATAAAGACCTGTTGCAAGATGTAAAACTGTTTATTATAGGTGTTTTCTTTGAATTCGTAGAGATCATAATGAATTAATGTATTATTAACCCTGTATTGTGGAGTTTATTAAATATAGGTGTATAATTGGGTTTTCGCTTCTAATTGGATAGAAATTCTACGAGGAATTCAAAGGAAATTAGGGAAATGAATGATTGTTTTGAATGTTCTTTATTTGCATGGAAACTTACTACAGAATAACAACCCAAAAAGTATTTACAACTGCCATAGACTATGATCTGGATGTGAATAAGTTCTGATGCCGCATGAGAAATTAGGATCATTGTACTGGAAAATCATTATAATGAAGTATCACTTTGAAATCATAGTATATTCTTAAAATGTAAAGTGGTAAATTCATCAATTCAACATCAGAACTTGGCCAGTGAATACCACATCTCAAAATATCAGCTAAATACGAGTACACACAATATATTTACTAAAAATATTGTTCGCAGTTGATTGAGAAACTCCCTTAAAAACTGCTACTTCACAGTTTCAGTTTTATTGATACTAAAACTAATCTCTCTGGAGCAATTTATTTATGGATTTTTCAATCTGGATATAAATCTGAAATTAACTTGACATAATCGTCCTCGTGAAGGGAACAAACACATATATTCTTTGCAGCAAGGTTCCCATCCATGCTTTTCTCCAGTCCAATTTATGCAATATGCCAAAGGCATTAGTGATATTCGGTGTTGAGGCATCTTTCTCAGGAAATTCATCAAAACGAACAGCCGTGCTTTTACTTTTCCTTGAAGAGCAATTGAAAACAGTTTTTTCCAGTAACTTTGCTTACATTGTTATATAATCAACTACTGGCCTAAAATTCAAATATATCATAAGGATTGAAACATAAAAATCTTTTCGTGCAGATACTTCACCTTTTCTAATTTACATCTTACAGAAAGATGAAGTCACAGCTCAGTACCTCGAATTACGAGGATCATATCCCTCAAGAATACCTGAAACAGCCATTGATTTAGAATAGATATTCTAATTTCTAAGTCAATGGAAACAGCTTAGGAGCAAGTAAAAATATGAACAAGTCGTTTTCTAGGTTGGAAAGTCATAGATTTCCACTAATTAAAACATAAGAAAACAAAAATTTATAGCTTTTGATGAAGACCTTCGTGATCTAATATTTTCAGGATACACTCATTGGGATTAAAGCTTTCAGGTAAGAGTTGAATCATTGCGAAGAAAAGGGAAGTGATTTTCAGGTACAATTTTTAAACAGTTGGCCAGCATTAAGGGACTCGTCTATTGACTGGTCCCAATCGTGAAATAAACTGTTCACCGAGGCTTTTTATTGGTTTATTGTTTCGCGCGCTGTGTGGCATGTGGCACCGTCTTGTTGAAACCACATGTCATGCAAGTCAAACTCTTCCATTTTCGTCAAAAAAGTTGGATATCATCTCACGGTAGGCACCGAATTGATAATTGATGGTCATCACTCATACTTATCTGCGATATTTTCTTCAGTTCGTAAGCGTGTTGGTGGTGTAATGTCCAACAATGTAAATTTGGTTCGAAATTTAGTCAGAATAGCCTGAATAGCCGCTTCAGTGAATAAGAGAATGAAAGGTAGCTACAATCCGTTGAATTCTTTCAAATCGAAATCTTAGGGAAAAAAAATTAACGAAATCATTCAAAAAGTAGAGTTTTAGAACCACAAACAGTCGAAAAACCGTTTAATTCCAGTGGTGGGCTTACTTATCACCGAAATATAATTTTTCTTCTTAATTTTTCACAGTTGGCAGATTGGCCTACTAGTTTTGGACACCCTGTATCATCTTTTTCATCATAATGTTAGATTTTAATTTATCTGACATAAGAAAATGTGTTATCAAAGTTATTGTTTTCCTTGGAGTGGATAAGACGATCGAAAAAAATTAACATTTTCCCTTCGATTATATTTCAGAAATACATTATTTTTATGTGATTTGCATTTGATACTACATGAACACAAATAAGTTACATTTAAGCTTTTCATCGAATATCCATCGTGTTGCGGTTATTTCTTCACATCCTCTTCTATTTTCGGAAACAAGATAATGCACAATATACAGGGTCTTTCACGAGGAACCTCACCCATATTTATACGGGAAACTACTGAACGTATTTTCATGAAATTCAGCACTTATAAGTATTTCACGATGCTGATGAAATCTAAAATATTTTCAAGGCATGAGCACCTCCGGTTTTTCCGGAAATGACGTCAACTTCCGTTTTTCAAATTAGAACACCATTTTTTTATTGCAGAAATAGATTCCTTAAAAAATTTCAAGTTATTTTGATGTAACATTTTTCAGTTTTGGTTGGAAAATTCTCTCTGAGCGGGAAAATTCGAAAAAAAAATCGAAAATAGAGCTCCGCTGAAACAAGAATTACTTCGAGGTTTTTGGATGGAAAATTTTCATTTTTGGGATTTTTCAAGATGTAAGATTGGTGTATCCACTTTAAAAATCGAAATCGCGATTCATGATACAGGGGGTGAAAAAATCGCTTTCAAAGTTAGGGATGACAAAATCGTGAAAAATCAATTTTTTCAAATTAGAACCCCATTTTTTTATGGCAGATATTGAATCTACGTTAAAAAATAATGTGAGTGTATGCATTCACAAAAAACTGTTTTTCGTCTTGAATTTTCAGCTATTTCTTTTCCCTTCACGCTAAAAAGATGAAATTTTCAGGAACTGTTACTTAAACCATGTTTTAGATTTTACTACCCTAATATGCAAGAGAAAAAAGTTACAGGTTGTTCCTAAATAGATGGCGAATTTGGATTCGACTTTGTATCGGAAACCTCTTTATTTCAACTAATCGGCCATAGGTTTTCTCTCCAGTGATAAATAAATAATTCCTTATGAACTTAAAAACTTACCATGTTTTACATTCTTTTTTTTTAATGATAGATATCATTAATTACATGCTACTGAATAAAGAGGAATTTGGCAGATGCAATTAATGATATCTATCATTAAAAAAAAAGAATGTAAAACATGGTAAGTTTTTGCATATGGTTCATAAGGAATTATTTATTTATCACTGGAGAGAAAACCGATGGCCGATTAGTTGAAATAAAGAGGTTTCCGATACAAATTCGAATCCAAATTCGCCATCTATTTAGGAACAACCTGTAACTTTTTTCTCTTGCATATTAGGGTAGTAAAATCTAAAGCATGGTTTAAGTAACAGTTCCTGAAAATTTCATCTTTTTGGCGTGAAGGGAAAAGAAATAGCTGAAAATTCAAGACGAAAAACAGTTTTTTGTGAATAACTCAGAAAATATCGATTTTAGGGCAAGGGTGTGATGCATACACTCACATTATTTTTTAACGTTGATTCAATATCTGCCATAAAAAAATGGGGTTCTAATTTGAAAAAATTGATTTTTCACGATTTTGTCATCCCTAACTTTGAAAGCGATTTTTTCACCGCCTGTATCATGAATAGCGATTTCGATTTTTAAAGTGGATACATCAATCTTACATTTTGAAAAATCCCAAAAATGAAAATTTTCCATCCAAAAACCTCGAAGTTATTCTTGTTTCAGCGGAGCTCTATTTTCGATTTTTTTTTTCGAATTTTCCCGCTCAGAGAGAATTTTCCAACCAAAACTGAAAAATGTTACATCAAAATAACTTGAAATTTTCTAAGGAATCTATTTCTGCAATGAAAAAATGGTGTTCTAATTTGAAAAACGGAAGTTGACGTCATTTCCGGAAAAACCGGAGGTGCTCATGCCTTGAAAATATTTTAGATTTCATCAGCATCGTGAAATACTTATAAGTGCTGAATTTCATGAAAATACGTTCAGTAGTTTCCCGTATAAATATGGGTGAGGTTCCTCGTGAAAGACCCTGGATACGTTCCTGTGTCTGAGGTTTATTGTTGAGGTATACACACTAAATAAATTCACTTTCCTTATTTTCATTTCGATATCATCGTCATCATCCGTATACTGCTTCATGTAAATCAAATTCCAATGCAGAATGGAATTCCTTTCTAGAGAAAGTGAACTCTAACAAATAGCACTTACACTTGAATCTCTAATAAGGAATTTATCATTGCAGATGATTGATTGTAATGAGTTGCGTTTTTTACTCTGGTTCTTGGAATCGTTCACATTATATCTTAGTGGAAATTTTTCGTAAAAACAAGACATGAATCACTCTACAGTTACAGAATAGTTAAATTCACTTGTTTCAAACTAACGAGAATAAAAAATGTGAATATGTGATTTTCGAAAACACCAGAGAAAAAAATCAAAGTACGTCCAATCCATAGATTCGAAAAATTGGCATCCAGAAAATCCCTTTTTTTTTTGGTTATGCAGCAAACGTTAATCTACGAGGATGTATTGATATCTAGTTAGCCTAGACCAGTTCCATGCATAAACGAAATATTGCGATACCATATCAACGGACAATAACATCAAGTACCTGTATTTAAAAGGGTTAAGAGGTAGGCAGATTTACGAAGATATGCTTAATACCCTTGGTGATCAATGTTCTTCGTATGCGACCGTGAAAAATTGGACTGCAAGCTTCAAAACAGGTTAATTTTCCATTGAAGATGATGACCGATCGGGAAGGCCAGTTTCTGTGTCAGTCCCCGATAATATCGATGCAGTTTTTGACATGACATGATTTTATCAGACCGTCGAATTGGGCTAAAACGGATATCTGAAGCACTGAAGATTTCATACGAACGCGTTCATCATATAGTTCACGTCAATTTGGACATGAGGAAAATGTCTGCAAAATGGATCCCCTAATGTTTGAATGTTGACCAAAAGCGTGCAAGGGTAGAAGCATCGCGTTCGATCTGTGCTCGATTTGAAAATGATGTAGACTTCTTTAACCGAATTGTTACTATGGATGAGAATTGGGTACATTTCTACGATCCAGAAACAAAGCAACAATCGATGGAATGGCGACACTCTGGTTCTCCAAGACCTAAGAAGTTAAGTGACCAAAAATCTGCTGGAAAAGTTCTTGCTTCAGTTTTTTGGGATTGCCATGGAGTAATCATGATTGATTTTTTGGATAAGGGTAGAACAATAACTGGAGATTACTATTCGACATTACTGACCACTGTACGGAAAAAAATTAAGGAGAAAAGACGCGGAAAGCTATCCAAAGATATTTTGTTACAGGACAACGCCCCAGTACACAAATCTGATGTTGCCATGCAAAAAATCCGTGATTTAGGGTTAGAATTACTAGAACACCCCCCTTATTCACCAGATTTGGCTCCGTCCGACTATTATCTCTTTCCTCAACGGGAAAAAAAGTTTAAAAGGTCGTGAATTTTCTTCCAACGAGGAGGTTATAAAAGCTGTGGAGGACTGGTTTGCAGAGCAAGAAGAAACATTTTTTTTGAAAGGTCTAGAGACGTTGCAGGTTCGCTGTAATAAAGGTATTCAATTAAGAGAAGAATATGTTGAGTAATAAAATATTTTGACATCGAAATTTTGTTTCCTTCTATAGTAGGCTAAGAATTTTTCAATATATCCCCTTTTTAGTTTCGTCTAAAAAATGATGGTCTTCTTAACCTATATTTTTGATAATTGTAAATCCAAGAAATGCACATTGGAAATATTGACTTTACTACCAGTTCTCGTTCTCAGAAATTCCTCTTAAATCGACATTTATTGCAAGAATCGAAGGCCTCCGGGGGCTGAGTCCGCCTCTGTAATTTCCATTGCGCCTCATACTGTTACTTCGTGTCCAATTTTTCCGCGATTTCAACGTAATCTTCAATAAATGATTTACTACAACTTGAACACCAAGCAAATTGACAGATTAGGTAATTTTAATACCTGTGCATATAAAAGGAAAATTTTACGTCTTACTATTGCTTCGCTCTATAAACTCAGGGATCAACTTTAATATTTGGATAATCGGGCAGGAATACTCGATAGTCTTATTGTCCTGATAACAGTTAACATAAAAGAGAACTGAAATCAGAGTACGTCAGTATTAAAGACAAATTCAAGTAGATACAAAATTGATAACAAAATCAACAGTTCTCTTTGAAGAATGGAGATGAAAATTGTAACTTTTTCGCTCCTGCTGCCACGTGAAAAAAAGGTCAAGTGTTTACGGTTCAAAAAACACAAGTTCAATAACTACTCCCGTGTTCTACACAAACAAGTGAAGCAGTATGACCCATTTCGCATTTATTGAAATTCTTTGTTATCTGTCTTTTTTTTTTCAGTTGCTTGGAGACAATATGGTGGCACATGATAGAGAAAAGGTTCTGCTTCGACGACGAAATAGCCCTATACGAAGTACCGGAGCCCACCCAAGAAAAAAACAACAACATTTTCGAAAACGCAGTGTTCTTCGACAGCGTTTCTGTGATAGCGGGCAGATCTGTGGTCACCATAGAACCTCTACCGACCAAATTGAACGGATCCCTTCCGTCGATACCATCCAAATCTTTCCTGAAGAATGTTGACCCTCCAGTTATAATAACTCAACCTTTTCCTTCGAAAAAATCGCTACCGATCATTAAGTTGGAACCAGACAGCTCAACTGAGGACGTTTCGCAAAATGAGATGCTGCAAAGGCGTTTGTACAGGAGTACTTCTGATATTGGGGGTTGTGAAGCTGAAAACAGTGTGTTGGCAGAACAGCATACAGTGAGTGATATGGGAAGTTTTGAGGTGAATTTTCAATTTATTTTAGGGATTTTATGCGGGTTTCATCTCATCATCAAGTCTTATGCATCCGAAAAAAAGTATTCGGTTTTAATAGCACTTTTTTGATTTGTATACATGGTGCGTCTCATTCTAAATCGATAGGAACTGCGATCATATCCCAAACCATCACCTGAACTGCTATATTCTAGTTTCCATTTCCAAGGCTCACCTAGTATATACTATATATGATATTGAGATCTCTTTGGTAGATTTTTTCAAGACCTATAAAACTGCAGTACCTTATTTTCATTCTTATTGAACCGTTGAATCAGAGACCGCTAAATTTGCTAGTTATTACCCAATTTTTTCACTGAAAATTTTCGAAATCGGATAAAGAAAAACCGTTCATTCTTTATACAGGGTGTTTGGAGGGTTAGTAGCCATAGGTAAATGGTGGATAGGTGATGCTCTTGGCTACTTGTTGCGCCTAAAGTTCGAAGTGTTATAATTTTTTGCCATTTTTCTAGAAATTTCCCATTTTTCTCATAAAAATCTTGAATTTTTTTAAATTGAATGCTCGAGGTGCCTATAAAATGATTTATTTTTATAGCCTAGTCTAGTCTTATTCAGATTGAATCATAATTTCATACAAACGTCTTCAAAAAACCTAACAGCGTCGTATCAAACATCAAAATGAAAAAGAAATAATGTTGTGTCCACTTTACAAAGTGAAATAAAAAAAAATTATATAGTGTTGGGTTTTAAAATGGTTTTAAAAACTTCTCTAGTTAATATACTCTTTGCAATGGTATGTAACATGTACCATTAAAAATCAGATAACTCAAGAAAAAGCTATGTTAGAATATACAGGGTGTCTCAAGTTCGAGTGCCTATTAGACGTTTCTGGAGAACTAGACATATTTGAAATCTGAAATTTGGGATTATGATATTGTTCGAAATTCTCTACAGACCTAAAATATTTTCAGAGCCAGAGCACTTCCGGTTATACAGGGAGTGAAAATAAATTTGCTGAAAATTTTTTTTTTCAATGTTTTCGTTTCTGATATGATTGAATATTCAATGCTGAATACATTTCTGTTGAAACCAGTGTATTCATTCGAATAGTTTTCAAAATATCGAAAAAAAAACTGAAAAAAAGAAAAAAAGTAAAATATTCATAGTCAGTATTATGTTCATTTTTCTTATTCTGAACATCCTGAGTGTAAACCGTTTTCACAACGTCAAAGTCGAAGAATGTGGAAAAGTCATACATCTTTGGATTTCATAAATATCATCACAGGGTGTTTCAAATTCCGTGTCAAAAACTGTGATCCAAAATTGGCCATAACTTCTGTTTTTCAAATTAGAACCCTATTTTTTTATTATTGCGTTGGATTCTACGGAGAAAAATAATGATAGCACTCCCAGATGCTCTTGGTCCTAAATTCAGTTATTCCCGAGTTATTTGAGCTTTTCTGGATTCATGTCGTACGTAGAGTAAAATTCATCGAATCTAAACAGATTCGATGAATATTCTCATGAAACCATAGTAACAAGTAATAGTCAGAACTGTCACTTGTGAATTATTAATGGGATCATTTATCTTCTATGGTCACAGAATATTCTCATGCAACATATTCGATGAATATTTTTATGAAACCATTGAATAAAATCGAAAAGTAAAGATAAAACCTAAAATTGGACCTGTCACTTGGGAATTATTAATGGGAAAACTAAAGTGCTATCATTATTTTTCTCAGCAGAATCCAACGCAATAATAAAATAATAGGGTTCTAATTTGAAAAACAGAAGTTATGGCCAATTTTGGATCACAGTTTTTTACACGAAATTTGAAACACCCTGTGATGATATTTATGGAATTCAAAAGATGCATGACCTTTCCACATTCTTCTACTTTGACGTTGTGAAAACGGTTAACACTCAGGATGTTCAGAATGAGAAAAATGAACATAATACTGACTATGAATATTTTACTTTTTTTCAGGTTTTTTTTTTGATATTTTGAAAACTATTCGAATGAATACACTGGTTTCAACAGAAATGTATTCAGCATTGAATATTTAATCATATAAGAAACGAAAACATTGAAAAAAAAAATTTTGAGCAAATTTATTTTCACTCCCTGTATAACCGGAAGTGCTCTGGCTTTGAAAATATTTTAGGTCTGTAGAGAATTTCGAACAATATCATAATCCCAAATTTCAGATTTCAAATATGTCTAGTTCTCCAGAAACGTCTAATAGGCACTCGAACTTGAGACACCCTGTATATTCTTATGAAATGGAGCTGTACAGATTTGTTTCCAAATATGGCATGTGTCTCGAAAAGGCAACAAGGAACAGATCATTCAAACAAACATATTGATCCATTCCCCGCTCCTAATCTCAGTATTAGCAGAGGAATGTCAAACGGGGCACCATACAGTTCTGCGTATGATGCAAGAGCACAGATAAAAACCTCAGCAATGGAATAGTTTTGTCGTCACCCTTTTGAGGCATCCTTGAAGACAAAACGGTTTTTTGTTGAGTTATTTGATTATTAATGGTACATGTTAGATACCATTGCAAAGAGTATTAACTAGAGAAGTTTTTAAAACCATTTTAAAACCCAACACTATGTAAATTTTTTTTTTTTCACTTTGTAAAGTGGACACAACATTATTTCTTTTTCATTTTGATGTTTGATACGACGCTGTCAGGTTTGTTGAAGACGTTTGTATGAAATTATGATTCAATCTGCATAAGACAAGACTAGACTAAAAAATGAATCATTTTATAGGCACCTCGAGCATTAAATTTTAAAAAATTCAAGATTTTCATGAGAAAAATGGGAAATTCCTAGAAAAATGGCATAAAAATTATAACACTTCGAACATAATGTTAAAGCAATTCGTAATCTAGTTGAGAGTGATAGACCATGAAGGTTTTGAAGGTTAACTAGTAGCACCTTCTTTCTTTTTTCAACGTTCTCCAAGTACTTCTTTGAATTCTCAGGCTTCGATATTGAAGGCTGTAAATCTCTTTATCAATTATGCACTGTTTCTTAAAATAAAAGCGAAATAATTCTCCTTCAAAACAATCATATGAAGTAATACATGCCAGCGTCTATACAGGAAATACTTTTCGCATTGCATTAGTCATTTGTTGATAATGCGATATGCTGTATCAGAAAATTTGAGAACTGTAGAAACAGTAGAAATGGAATGAGATATTATGCTTATTTTCATCTATGAAAGTATCACATTATTCATGGAATACAGCTTGCATTAAAGTTAAAGACAATGAATATTGAAAGGTATCAGGTTTTCTCAACATTAATGGGTAATTCGAACTGTGCTATTTGGAACAGACGGTGATAATTAACGAATAAATTCCGTGAAAATTCATACACACAGACAGGCTGGCTAAAATCTGGGGTTCTTGAAAGTCTTTCAAAATGAACTGTCATTCGATAACTATTACCATTTAAGATTCTTGAGGATTTGTCATCTCTTCACGAATAAAAAGATGCCCCATCCAAATAAACAAACTCAAAGCATCAAATTTAGTTGCGAATAACCCATTGCCAAAAGAATTCTCGTCTATTGACAATAACAAATAGATTAGATTCCCTATACTTCATAAACATGTTTATGAAGCTTATCTCAATTTTTTGATTTTTCATCTCTTATTCATGCAGTATGCTAGCAAATATTTGTAAACGGAAATAGATTTCTGCAAGAAGTGTGTTTACAATTTGCACTCCTCCATACATCAAGTTAGAGCGAACAAAGACAGTATTCGCTAATTCGAAACTTTCAGTATATAATTGGCGTATATTATCACCTTGTATTCAATTTTTTTCACACACCAGATATTGTCCACAATGACTTGTACCATTAATTATTAATTTAAGCGCTAACAAGAATATTAACAGTCAATATTTATGAAAAATTGAGTAAAAGCTCAGTTCAAAGACTCTGAAGGGAATGGCCACAAGATATTTTATGCTTATTCTTTATTTATATCACTTCATTGACCTTCAACTTTTATATGTGTAGCAGGCGAGATTTGAGCAAGATTTTAAAGCTTAAGGCCTGGTTTCGCTAGTGCGTCGAACGCATGCAGTGACTGGGTGCAGCGAATGCTTGCGTCCGCTGCGTCGTCGGAGTGGTTTCACTAGGTGCAGCGAAACGACTGCAGCCGGCAGTATTATTTGTGTCCTGTGAGTCGTCAGTGATAATTTGTTAGAAATGGAGTACATATTTACTTGCGCTTGTTCACACAATCTTATAAGAAACGACTCTGAAAGGGTTAGCAAGAAACATGAAGACGAAAATTTAGTGAATTTAGATGGTCCACTAAAAAATTTTTATACAATTTGCAAGCAGAGGAGGCTTTGCTAATACAGATGGATTCAAAGTTCGAGATACATTCAAAGAATATTTTGTTTCTGAGGGTCAAATTGCTTGGCAAGAAAGAATGGTTACAAGAACGTAGAGCACGAAATTATGAATATCAAATTGTACAAAACTGTTCAAATCAGAATTCGAAATGATTTTTTTTTAAATATAACTTCATTTTACCTGTTTTTCCCTCCATTTCTGTAGCGATCATTTTCCATATATTATCTTTGATATAATTATTCTCATAATTCTCATCAGATGCATCATACAAGCATTTATTTTGAGAAACTTCAATGAGTTTCATCTCTTCGTCGCTCGTGAATTTATCCATACTTATTTTTCCTTCTTGACGCTGCAGCAACTCGCACAGACTGGTACCCCAAGCAGTCAGCCGTTTGGCTGTTGCAGTGCTGTTGCGTCGGACGCAGAAGCGAAACCACTTCTTCGTAGTTCCGAAGTAGCAGTCTATTCGAAAGACGGTGCAGCAACTTTCTGAAGTCGCTGCATGCGTCGGACGCACTAGCGAAACCAGCACTTTATTCAGGTAGTGTTGGGTAATAATATATCGACTGTATCTTGATTCAAGGTAGTTTAAGAAGTTTTTTTGCATTCGAGTGCATCGAATCCAAATCAGATTATTTTAAGTGAAAATCAGATGTCTCTTAGGATCTACACTGCGCAAAAAAATTAACGCACATTCTGAAAATCTCAATTTTTAAGAAAGTTAACTCTACATTGACTTTATAACTTATTTTTTATATTCTCGGGAAGGTTTTGAACGAAACAAGACACATTAAATGGAAGAAAAATTCAGGATTTCACCGAATCTTATGTGAAAGAAGAGAAATGAACAATTTTCAAAATACTGAAATGCTGATAAGTGATTTAATACTTGGTATTTCCACCCCTTGCGTTAATTACAGCTCGGCAACGACGGTTCATACTCAAAATGAGTGATCTTAAAATTTTCTGATCTAATCCTTCCCAGATTTCTCCGAGTTGGATTCCTAAGTCATTAAGAGTATCTGGATGATTTTCTGAACTTCTCAGCCTTCTATTGAGGTTGTCTCAAACCTGCTCAATCGGATTGAGATCTGGACTTATTCCATTCGAGAGACTTCAACCTCTTCAAGGTACTCCTGAACGATGCTCGCACGATGGGGTCTGGCATTATCGTCCATAAAAATAAAATTTTCATCAATGTATGGGGAAATGGCATTATATGCTCTTCAAGAATGTTCCTCATATACTTATCAGCATTCATAGCTACATTATCAACGACCACTAGGTCTGTGCGAGCAGTCAAAGATATTCCACCCCATACCATAATCGATCCTCCCCCGAAACCAGTAGTATTCAGGAAATTGCACTCTTTCATCTTTCATGTGGACGTCTGCATACAAGGGAACGTCGATCACAATGGTAGAGGCAGAATCTAGACTCATCAGTGAAGAGAACTCTTTCCCAATCGGCCTCTTCCCAATGGATATGCTCTCTCGCAAAATCCAAACGCGCCCTTCGATGGGCTGGGGTAAGAGCTGGGCCTCTTGCCGCGACACGAGGCCTTGAATCATATTCTCTAAGGCGATTTCTTATTGTCTGAGTGCTAATTTGCACCTCATGAGTTTGCTCAAGCTGATTTTGAAGTAGGCGAGTGGTTGCAAACCCTTGTCTCAACGAAGAAACTCTCAAGTAACGTTCTTGAATGGCAGTTGTTACCCGTGGTCTACCCTGTCCTGGTCTTCGGACATTCATACCTGTCTCCCTGAATCACTGCAACATTCTGGACACACTTGTATGTGAAACTCCAAACCTTTCTGCAATTCTTGTGTATGTCCACCCTTCTTCTCGCAAAACTACCGCTTGGGCACACTCCTCTTGGGTCAAATTGCGTGTTTCGCGTTGCATAGCGATCGAGTGTAGAAAATCAAACGAAAGAAAAACTATTGATCACTAGAATTGATCGAGAACAACTGACTTTAGAATGAAGCCAATACATTCAAAATCTGATAATATCATCTTTTTTTATACCTGCTGGGAGAAAACATCTGTATTGAAGAAAAACGTTGAAAGTGGATAACATATGCATGCATAATTCTGATAAAAATAATTATCATTGAGAACATCTTCAGTTGTAGAATAAATTTGAGATTTCCATAATGTGCGTTAATTTTTTGCGCAGTGTATATAGTACTTCCTTCAATTTCGTTTTGAACTGTTTTCGTTTTGAACTGTTTTCGAATACATTTTCCAAGGAAGATTAAATTCGCTACAATTTGAGCTCTGAGTATCTATTGTTGAAGAAATACAGTATTTCTAGCATCAATTTTGTCCAAAGGCAGACATTCTGTGAGAGTCTTATTCCTAGGCAGATACTTGCAGAACTGCTGTTAATAATAAAGTTATGGCTGAGAAATTTGTAGTGAATTAAGTGAGCATTTTTTTGAGTTCGAGCACCAATCGAATATTCAGAGATGTCGCTTAGAATCTAGTACTTTTTGGTCACTTTCTTCAGTTTTATTTCGAACCAGTTTTTTTCTATTTCTGATAAGCCTTCATCTTCGCTTGAATAATCTCTAACTTTCCGAACTTGGAAGATCAAAACAACGGTATAACTATCCGATTTACAGATCCCAACACCCTTGACTGAAAGCCAATCAGAAGGCAACATAATAACCCTCAAAAAGGACACCTCAGAAGTCGCCAAGAGCGAAGGGGACATATCAGACAACGTAGACCTTCGCAAGAAGATATTCATAGAAAAAAGGATGTCCAAGAGCCTGTACCTTAACATAGAATGCGTGGGTGACAGATGTAGAGAAGTGCCCATCATCCGACAGAATTCCATGCCCAAATTTTACCTCGGCACACCCGAAGACCACCAGGTGGAAACAGCGGTGTTCAGAACTCCTAGTTCAGCTCTGGCCTGTCCTGTTCCAGCGGTCAACGAAGGCGGATTCGTGTACAACCTCTCCTCTGTGGTGCAGATGGCGAAAGAGAAAGCTTGCAGCGGCAACAATTTGCCCAACGTGCATGATACGAGCAAGAGACAATTTCGGGATAAGATAGTGAAGTTGCGACGCATAAAAAGTACTATGTCGGCCTTCCAAAGCCACCATATGTGAACAGTATGCTGGATTTGGTTCCTGCGCGTGCGCCGGTCGATAAATCGTTGAAATACGAGCCAAAACACGTCGAACTCTCTCGTTGGGTACTCCCACTCCCTGTCCTGTGCGCATTTTCCCTAAAAATATCACTCGATACCCACGAATCCCTCTCCGTGTCCCGCAATGCCTCAAGGAAGTCCAACGGCGTTCTCTTTCCAAAATTACCTAGTTCAAGTCTTTTCCCGCATCTGAATATTATGGATTCTTTTGAAACTTAATTGTTCCACTCAGTTTTAGAGATTGAGAAATCGAAATCATTGAGACATGCGACGCATATTTAGACTCTAAGAGTACTCTGAAAATTTCAAAACTGTAGGTCTTTTCTTTCGAAATTTATCGTGTGTGCGACCGGACCATAGAAATCATAATATATATACTTACTCTAGAATGCTAAATCAATTAGACCGAAGTGTTATAAAAATTTCAGTGTGGTCCATAATGAGCATACGTGCCATCAGGTTGTTTCTGAACAGGGTCGGCTTCAATAAAATTTTATGCTGGTATTGTTGCAGTTGAATTTAATCAATTCATAATAAGTATATTCGACACTAATTGTTTTGAACATATTGATAATTTTCAACAGTTATTTGAATTGTAAATTTGGAATCATCAGCGACTGGAAGATAAGCTGAAAATATTTCATTATTCCAAAACCTCTTCAGGCGTTGAAAAAACCCGGTTTCGGTATAAAAATTAATTCAAGGATCAAGGAAGACAAATTCTGGTTAACAAACAACGAATCTTTTGGTAAAGTACAGAAAAAAAATCAAATGAGCAAAATATACTAATTTATCCCTTAAGGACAGTTCTATTCTTCGGTGTTCCTGAAAATAGTGGAAACATGAAAATGTATTGTACATCTGCCAATGCGTTACTCTGCATCGTTTCATGAGTGAATTCTGATACCTACATTCATTCTTCAAGTCATTTGTCTTTTTGAGTTCCGAGTATATTCCAAAATCATCTGTTATCAGAATGAAACTGCAAAGTTTTACTTCAACATATTTTATTTTCGAGTTCGAATTATCCATTAAAAAATGATTTACTCACAAGATTTCATGATTTTTCATAATGAATTGCGTTCTTTTGCTATATAAAGAACCAATCTCATGGTGCGAGTGGATAGATATGTGTCAATCGAATGAAAAGCAAAGCGTGAATCATAAATTTTTAACAGTTTATATGAATGAAAAGGTGCACATAGTACACATACTTAAGTGGGAAATGAACGGGTCAAGACAAGGACACCACAACACTATACAGTTCATTGTTTATCGGATATGAAAAAATCCAAATCGAACACAACACACAACAAAAGCAAAATGCACACGAAGAATATCAAACACGAAAATAACAGTTACGCACCAGTAAACTAGTTTGTCTATGCAGTAAACTAAACTGTGGCTGCAGACTGACACTGATCACGGTCCTGCCTAGACTTTCACTAAGGTCATTTCAAAGTCATTTGCCATGAGACAGAAAAAGCGGTGTTGCGCGGTCTATATCTATTTAGTGAAACCTACTACATTACTGCTCTAATTTTCTCACCAATTCCACAAATATTGCAATTCACTTATGATATTAATGTGTCTAATAGTCGTAGGAAGTCGCGCATGAGCTATAAAACAAGTTTGTTACTCGATGGAATATTTTTATTGTTTAATTATATTGAACTTAAAATAGAACCGACAAAACATTTAGGGACTTGGCATCGTTCTACGTGAAATTTCCTAATGGTGAGCATGCGCACATTGTGAATCAGTTGCCTATATGCGGCACGTTTTTCGCTGCGGAACTAGAAGGAATTAGCATTCTAGAGTAAGTATATATATTATGATTTCTATGGACCGGACGGACGAAATTAAATTTGACCACGAATCCTTCATGGGTTACTCAAACTAAACCGGCTCAAAATTCGGCCCAGAAGTTCTTACTTGAGTTAAGATGTGTTTGTTGAAAATGGAAACATTTTCATAAATTTTGGCAATTTGTATAGAATTTAACATTGGGATTTTAAATAAGACAATGTTTTTTGTATCAAGAAGTATCTCTTCTAAGATGTTTTTATGACTGAATCATAAAATGTAACCTGTTAATAAAGCTGTGATGAAAGAATGAGAATTTTTATTCTATAGGCAACAATATTTGATCTTTCTTCGTATAATTGATAAGATTATTGATCATATTTTATGTACCGAACCTTCTTGGCGCCATTCGTTTGTTGTTAATGAATTTCGAGTTGTATTTGTACAGGGTGTTCATGAATAGTCGCGGAAGGGAAGGGGGGATATTCCCTAAGAGATTCTCTTGAAGATGGCACCCAAAAACAGTTTTTAATTTTTTTCTTGAAACCAAAAAACTGACAAGGATAAGATTGAGCAGATATTTCATACGAATTAAGCACAAAAAAAATTTTTGTACAACTGCCATTGAAAGTGACACTTTTAATGACAGCAAACGATGTTAAAATTGATTTTTTACGTGGAAGCGTGTTAAAAATATTTTTAACATTATAGTGTTAAAAATATTTTTAGCACTCCATCTTATGATGAAATCAGATGAAAAAAATTCAGCAATTGCAAATTTTTATTATCAATATTTAACAATCATTACTTATGAACATTAATATGTATTAATCGTAAAACTAGAACAATTACTAACATTAATGCCCTGTGACGTTAGGGAGCTTCGCAATCGCAACACATTATTAGAATCCTCAGCACCATCAGTACTTGTAGAAACCGGAAGTACAATATTGGATGATGATGATGATCCAAAATCTGTTGAGGTTGGGAGAATTTTTTCAGCAATGACATTGCTATATGCTATGGAATGATCAACATAGTCCTCGGCTACCGTCATAGACTTCCATCCACCATGTTTTTTTATATCCGTAATATTTGCTCCTGATTCTGCTAGCAATGAAGCGGAGGATCTTCGAAAACAGTGTCCTGTATATTGCTCTGGTTCTGGCAGTTTGAGGAATTCGGCAACAATAGATGGAATTTTCCCAAATGTATTGATACCAACTGGATTGGCAGTGCATTTATTATTCATGTATTTCAGGAAAAAACGACGATGTTTGATGACAGAAGGGCGCAGTGCAAAGTACTTATGAAAATAGTCAACATACTTCCCAATAATACTGAAAGAACGACTGACTTTCGTTTTTGTGTTTGGAAGGTAATTAACCAATGATTTTTTTGTTATTTCGATGTCTTCCACTGATAAATTACACAATTCTTCCCGCCGACAGTCTCCAAATTATCCGAAAATAGTTGCAACCTTACCCATCAAGTATTTCTCATCTGGTGCCTCATTTATAAACTTTTCAACTTGTTCACGAGTGAGAACTTTAAATTTTTTGGGACGATATCCTTCACTTTTCCGTTTTAAATATGCTATCACCTTAAAATATTTACTAATATCCACACCATTTTTAATGAGGGCGCTTGACTTTATCATTGAAAATTTGCTCCACAAAGTTGATGAACTCCATATTTTTGATTTTTCTTCTAAGTATGCCAGGAAAACAGGTTCACTGAAGTTCCCTTCTACATTTTTCAATTTACACCAGGCCAGGAAATTGTTACATGGAATATCGTACTGCTGAACAGATTTTTTAGGTAGGAGTTCCAGATTTGCTCTTCTTGCAGATTCCTCAATATACACAGGAACAACCAAATCGTCACTTTTATTAGTAATTGGACTCTCGACAAACATATTAAGCAGTTTAAAACCCAAGACGAAAATTGGGCAGGAACGAAATTCAAATGACAGCGTCTTTTCTCATTTGTTAGTAATCATAACGTTGGCAACGTTTGCCATTCACAATAACCTTTTGATTATTTGAATATTAAAATGCATTTTGAAGATTATTGTCATTGCAAATTCGCCCATTTCATTATCAAAATAGGGCAGTTGTACAAAAAACATTGTAGGGTATTTGTGTTAAAAGTGATTTTATTTTGTTCGTGAAATTGTTCAATTCGCTCCGCTCATTTCACAATCTTTTTCGCTCACAAAATAAAACGTCACTTTCAACACTCATATCATAAATAACTATTGTCGGTGTTCCTCTATGATTACAATGCTCTGTTGAAGTTGAAATGTCTGCTCAATTTTATTCTCGTCAGATTTTTGGTTTTTTAGGAAAAAAATTCAAAAATGATTCACGGGCGTCATTTTTAGGAGGCTGTAACTAAAGGGGAGGCTCAAAAAAAAGTTTATATAAAAGACCCACCCTATTTTTTGACAAAGAATCAATACCAAAATTTTTTCGCAAATATTCATATAAGTACATACTATACTATCTCCGTAGATATTTTCCTATTCCATTATTTAAATTTCTTTTCGCAAGGAATCTTTGACGATGAAAATTCTAATCGGAATTTGTCGATATTCCTGATTATTATTTATTCAAATATCGAATCGAACAAAAATCAATGTCGAGTTTCGATAAGTTGCACCCTTCAAAAGCGCATCCATGTCGATTTTACTTAACCCAATAATCGAACTAACCACTGCATCACAAAAGATGTTGAAAAAGTCAGCAATATAATATGGGGCAATGTCAAGTTTGAAGCTCTAGGTTGTACCAGGAGATGGGTGGTTCATCAACATCGCGTGCGACCTTGGTTCATATGATAATGTATTTTATTCAGAGATAAGCCAAAGGAGGTAGTTTCTTTGCCCCCCTCGCTACAGACCCGCATAAACGTTGCAGTTCCACATTTTCAGTGAAAGGGATGAATAGACAGTGTTTCAACGAATTAACAACCTTATCGAAAAAAACTGCATGTTTCGATTGATTCACAATTGTGGTGAGTCCAAATCAAATTAAAAATCGTGAAGTTATTCCCAGCAATTTGCATAAATTAATTAAAAATCTCATTGAATGTCTTAATTGACTTTGTTGCCTATAATTCGTTGTTGAATTGCCTCGAGTGAATTTTCAAGAAGAAATAAGTACAATCATTCGACTGTTCATAAGAAAATAAAGTAATGCGCATAAAAATTCGAGTGATAAAAAAGTTGTGATTAAAATCAAATAAATCCATTGTTTATGGTGAAAACAAAATCAGGCAGAGGTTTTTTCACACTTAAATAAAGACGCAATAAGATTATTTCCACTAAATCACTTGGGCTATTGTTTAAATGACTAATGAAGTAAAAAATTAACACAGTTTTTGTTTTTTGAAATACACTGCGCCAAAAAATTAACGCACATTTTGGAAAACTCAAATTTATTCTACAACTGAAAGTGTTCTCAATGATAATTATTTTTATCAGAATTATGCATGCATATGTTATCCACTTTCAACGTTTTTCTTCAATACAGATGTTTTCTCCCAGCAGGAATAAAAAAAGAAGATATTATCAGATTTTGAATGTATTGGCTCCATTCTAAAATCAGTTGTTCTCGATCAATTCTAGTGATCAATAGTTTTTCTTTCGTTTGATTTTCTACACTCGATCGCTATGCAATGCGAAACACGCAATTTGACCCAAGAGGAATGTGTCCAAGCGGTAGTTTTGCGAGAAGAAGGGTGGACATACACAAGAATTGCAGAAAGGTTTGGAGTTTTCCATACAAGTGTGTCCAGAATTTTGCAGCGATTCAGGGAGACAGGTATGAATGTCCGAAGACCAGGACAGGGTAGACCACGGGTAACAACTGCCATCCAAGAACGTTACTTCAGAGTTTCTTCGTTGAGGCAACGGTTTGCAACCGCTCGCCTCCTTCAAAATCAGCTTGAGCAAACTCATGAGGTGCAAATTAGCACTCAGACAATAAGAAATCGCCTCAGAGATAATGATTTAAGGCCTCGTGTCGCGACAAGAGGCCCAGCTCTTACCCCAGCCCATCGAAGGGCGCGTTTGGATTTTGCGAGAGAGCATATCCATTGGGAAAAGGCCGATTGGGAAAGAGTTCTCTTCACAGATGAGTCTAGATTCTGCCTCTACCATTGTGATCGACGTTCCCTTGTATACAGACGTCCACATGAAAGATATGCTCAGTGCAATTTCCTGAATACTACTGGTTTCGAGGGAGGATCGATTATGGTATGGGGTGGATTATCTTTGACTGCTCGCACAGACCTAGTGGTCGTTGATAATGGAGCTATGAATGCTGATAAGTATATAAGGAACATTCTTGAAGAGCATGTAGTGCCATTTGCCCCATACATTGTTGAAAATTTCATTTTCTTGGACGATAATGCCAGACCCCATCGTGCGCGCATCGTTCAGGAGAAGTTCAGAAAATCATCCAGCTACTCTTAATGACTTAGGAATCCAACTCGGAGAAATCTGGGAAGGATTAGATCAGAACTCAGATCACTCATTTTGAGTATGAACCGTCGTTGCCGAGCTGTAATTAACGCAAGGGGTGGAAATACCAAGTATTAAATCACTTATCAGCATTTCAGTATTTTGAAAATTGTTCATTTCTCTTCTTTCACATGAGATTCGGTGAAATCCTGAATTTTTCTTCCATTTAATGTGTCTTGTTTCGTTCAAAACCTTCCCGAGAGAACATAAAAAATAAGTTATAAAGTCAATGTAGAGTTAACTTTCATTAAAATCGAGATTTTCAGAATGTGCGTTAATATTTTTGCGCAGTGTATTTCCAAAAGTATTTAAGGAATCGTCCAACACTCAATAGAACTTTTGTAGAAAATTCAAAAACCTACAAAAAGACATTTTGAGCGAACGAAACAGTGCATTTTTCACTGAGACATTCAGGGAAAACCTGGAAAAGAGGACCATTTTTCAAAAATCATAATAAAAATCGTGCCGAGTTGAAAGAAATCTTCGTATTCGAATTCTATAACACTATCTTGAAGTAAATATCAATATCTACAACTTGTATATTTTGGAATTCCATCTAAGATGTGGGAAATGTGTCGAAATGTCAATGAAATTGTTCCAAACACTGGCTACTACTCACCAAAGCCTCAAGCGCTCTTTGAGCGTTAGGAGCAACTTTGAGTGACTTTTCAACACATTTTCCAGATCTCTGGTGGAAATCCAAAATAAACAAGTTGTAGATATTGATCTCTACTTCCACATGACCTTTACAAAATTTGAATGAGACAATTTTTCTTCAATCAGCGCTTTTCGCAATATCAGCCCCAAAATTTTTCATAATGCGATTGTGCAAAAACTACACATCGCATCAAAACCATCTTCTGCACAGTTGAACCTTAAGTTATTATGTATCAATTTTCAAAATCTTGTTGATCCAGCTACGAATTTATAAGAATTATTATTTTTTGAAAAATTTCCTAATTTTCGAGGTTTTCCACGATTTTCTCAGGTCAAAATACACCGATCTGGTTGCTGAAAAAGTTATTATGTAGGATTTTCAATTTCCTACAAATCTTCTATGGACTGAAAAATGATTCCTTCAATACATTTCAAGATATTCGAAAAAATCTAAATGTGATTATTTTTTGAACTATTTTTTTTGTCCAAACAATTCCATGTTTTTTCATACCAATACAAAGTGAACAAGTGCGATAATTATCAAATCCTTTATATAACAGCTAATTAAGGGTTGTTTGGAGACGCATGCTCAGAACCATTCACGGCATTCACCCTCAGCAAGACTCAATTGTTGTGAGCGAAATATTAAAATCTAATTCGAATACGTTACATGGTAACGCTCTGATTTTCCAACTGGTTTCCCTGATTTTCCGCTTTAAAAGCAACAAGTGACAAATCGCAGAATGTCATTCGGTTACAAATTCAAGAACCATAATCATAATTCCATGATACTTCAAGAAAACATGAGAGAAAGGTGAGATTTAAACCATTTAATTAACTTTTTCGTTTGTTTGTATTGTTGTCACAAGTGAAATATAATGGTGACATTATTGAAAGTCGAAAAATTATTGAGAGATGTGATTTGATCAACGTCTCTTTCTGTTGTTTAAGTGAATGGAGACGAACAAGGTTGGAGATTGAATTCAACCAGTTAATTCA
The DNA here is from genome assembly GCA_951802165.1 of Adalia decempunctata. Lineage (NCBI taxonomy): Eukaryota > Metazoa > Arthropoda > Insecta > Coleoptera > Coccinellidae > Adalia > Adalia decempunctata. Next base: position 3,198,546 of record OX637705.1, read on the forward strand.
ACAGGGCAAGTCAACGTGAGTATTAATTGTGCATTCAGATGAACAGTTTCTATTCTAGGAACAGATCAAAGTCATGTTCGACTGAAAATGGATTATTCAACTTTGAAATTATTGAATTTTTATCAATACACAATGAATGTAAACGGATTGTCTTGAATTAAAGAAATTGGCGAATGCGCTCATTCTAGTTTTATGAAGTTTAATCTGCGCATCCGCCAATATCGACGTTTTTGGGAAAATAATGATTTTTTGACTACATGTACGAGTAGTACTAAATTCAAGGAAAAACAATTCGGACAGCTTAAATTTTGAGTAGATTTCATGTTTAAGATCGTTTCCGTTTTGAAAAATCTGAAATTTCTTATGAATTCAATAATTGGTTTTTTGGTCTTACAGCCAAGACAGTGACCCCATGGGTTACAAGAGAAGATACAGGGATCTTCTAGAATCGGAAAAATATCGGGTCAGAAGAAACGAACAACTGATCGCCACCCTCAAAAGGCTGGAAATGAGAATTTCGTTCCTTTCAGCGACCACCGAAAAGTATAAGTCTTTAAGAACTAAATACAAGGTCTTCAACAATAAAATTCAACGTGCCAGAGTGGTGGAAAACCCCAGTTATTCCCAAAATATACCTCTAAATACTTCAGTTTCAAGAAGTGAACCAAATAGAGACCAAGTTGTAGCAGAACCTCAATATTATTTGGATGATGAGAGGTCTTTGAGTTCCCCAAGACAAACATACCAAAAAACTAACATAGAACGACCTGTTACGACTCTGGGGACACATCAGATTCAAAATAGGCCTTATTTGAGCTACCAGGATGGTCCTAGGGGTTTGAATGATTATATGGAATCGAAACACCAAGACTATCCATCTGAACATTCTCAATCACGACGTGGCGTTTCATACAGAGACTCTACAGGTCCTAAATCCAGGAGTTATACGATTGGAAACGAAGATAGATTCAGTTCGAATGAAATTCGTCATCAAACAGCTAATAATAGCGAAAACATATCCTTGGGACAACCAAAATATGAAGCTGTTGACAGATCCACTTCGGACATAAACAAATATGCAATGAATAACCCGATTCATCCAGAATCTCATACAGTAGCACCAGTAAATCCTGGGGATAATAAATTACGGATGCCAGAGGAGATTCTGAAGAAATATTCGAGCCCAGATTTTTCAATTTCAGTTGAAAATTATTTAATCGAAAAGCCACCAATACCAAGTGAAAGGAAAGTGCTGATAGAAAATGATAACTTGGGAAATAAAACGTATGAAAGTCAGGAAAATATTGTATTGTTAAATGCACAACCTGTGAAGATTAGAGAAGATCAGGAAAACGTTCCTACTACCTCCAAAACACAGCGTTTGGCTGAAGAAAAAGTTACTTATACAATTACAAAGCCCAAAGAAGAAAATGTGGTAAAACTTCAAAATGCCCCAGAAATAATTGAAGCAGATGAAGTAAAAGTTATTCAGAATATAACTGAACCACAAACGACAGAAAACAAACCTCAGACATCCGTTCCTGAAATGAAAAACCCCACCGAACCTATCGAAGATGAAAAAATCGAACCAGAAAACTTTTTAGATGCGGAAATGACCAGTGAGTCTAAGAATGGAGAAATGATTAATGACGAACAAGAAAATAATCCTGCCTCAATCAATATGGCGACTGAAGGAGTTATAGAAGACCTTGAATGTGCTAGCACAATCGATCCTCAAAAACCTTCAGCTGATATTATTTCACCTGATGTACAATTCGAAGCTGAGCTTAACATGGATAATGACGATCATTTGATTCAGGATATAACGAGTGAATCCAACGAATTGATTGAAAGTAATTCAGGAGAAAATGATAAGAATGAAGTTTTAGAAAATGAGAACTTAAATGTAGAGTTGTCCAAGCTGAAGATTGATGATGAAGTGGCTGAAATTTCCGAAGAGCAAAATAATTCTGGGACAAATTCAGAGCAACCTAAAGATCCAGACTTCGCTGAAACCTGTCAAGATGAAACGTCAGAAAGAAACATTTCGAACGAAACTCAAAATCTCCAGCAAGAAACCACACAATCAAACCATAATACAGACAATGAGAACGAAGATCCTGAAATGAAGAGGTTCAAGAAAAGAAACAGTAACACCCAACCAGAGCAGTACTATGACCAGAACAACCAGAACTATCCGGTGGACGGACAGAGCGGTCAACCTTACGATATGACTGGACAGCCCATCAACTACGACCCTGGGCAACCCAGCGGTACCCAGGATCAGTACGGGCAAGGGTACGAGGCTGTTTATAACGAGAAGGGAGAACTGGTGATGCCTTATGATCAGACCGGTCAACAGTACGACCAGCAGTACTACCAGAACGACCCCAACTACGCGAACTACGACCAGTACGGCCAGCAGTACGAGGATCAGCAGCAATACGGGGAGTACGACCAAGAGGGGTACGACCCGGCTCAGCAAGGGAACTACGACCCGTCTCAGCAAGGTTACGACCCCAATTCCCAGTACAACGCGTATTACGCTGAGGTGAAATACAATCAAGATGCTTTTTATCAAGGGGACACGCAAGAATCCGCTGCAAACCCACAGAATGAGGAAAATGAAGGTGTAGATAAGGCCGGTAGATTGATGCACATGTTGGAAAGTGACACCGAAACCAGTAGTAGACAGGAGCACAAAGTGACTACGGAAAGTGATTTCGATTACAGCAATAATTGAGCATGTTCGAGGCGGTGAGAAGATTGACCATTAAAAAGAGGAACAAGTTTTGTACTAGGGCCGCGGGAGTGAGTGAGGATTCTGAGGGACAAGGGACTATTTTTGAGTATAGTAAGTGGATTTTAATTGTTAACTGTGTAAAGAATAAAATTTCGATCTGAATTTGGTGGTTAATTTAGGGTTCTATGGTTTTGAATTAATCACAAAAGCACAAAAGTTTCGGCAACAAAACCTTGAATAAGTCATGCAAAGAATTCTAAACTGCTTTTCTATGGTTGACTTTGAGGATATTACACGGAAGCTCTGAAGTTCATTTTTGAAAAAAATAAATTGAATCTGTATGAATTTCTACTAATTCGTCGTCTTTGAAATAGTTCTTCAATCAACTGATATCGATTTATGATCGACAAATTCACGATTGGAGAATATTTACTCACAGAGTAAAATTTCCAAATTTGACGTATGCTAAATTTCATTATTTTCTATGACGTCATAGAGAAAAACCACAGAACTATGGACGCAGATTGTAGATCGGTGTCACAGACAGTGGCGGTGCTATCAATATTTTTGGGAGGTGCGAGATTAGAAAGTGGCGCCCCTACAACGATAAAACCGAATTATTGCTGTCATGAATGCAAATCATTGAAAAGTTCGTTTCACCAATTTGTGCGAGTTTTTGAGAGTAGGATCTTTCATAGTGCGAGTATAATAATAGATATTAGATTTGACAACTTTTATTTATTTCAAACAACTCAAATATGCACTTTTCTGGCTTTAGCTATCGCGAATTTTGTTTATCAATTCACAATATTCACAATATTTTGTTTTTCTATAGACAAAATTCCAAGATTGGATAGTCTTTATTGGCACATTGTAGATCGTAGAGTTTTCATAAGCTTCAATTCACTGAAACTTCGTTCTCCTTTGGCTACGTTTATAGGAACAGTTAGCAAGATACGAAACGCCGTCCCATTTGGGAAAATATCTTGCAAGTCGAAGAACTGTTATTGGCTCTGCTGCTTGAAGACTCTTCAATATTGGATTCAGGCTCACAAGTTCTTCAACAAAAGCATATCCAGAGATATCACATTTTTCACCATCATTCAAAGCGATTTTCAAATCAGCACAGGCAAAAAACTTCCTTATTTCAAATGGAACACGGATTCATAAGAAGCGCGAAAAAAGGGCTCTTTAATGTTCATTGGGCATTACCTATGGTAAGCTTCACAAGTGCTCAAAAAACCTTTTTTCAAAAACTGACAAGTAACCAAAAAAAGTGAATTTGAGTAAACTACTTTCTAAACAAACAAGAAATATATTTGATTTTTAATTTGAATTCACTCTTGAAAAAGCTCTACTCCAAATATTTCTCATTCTCATTCAACTATTAATGATGACTTGAAACGTTCTAAGTGAAGAATCTTGGGTTGAATTCCATTATGTTGAAAATCTCGGATACCTTCAATATTTTCGAAGTGAAGACGAAGCTGTGTAAAAAGTTTTTAATATTCTTCATGTGGAAACTGAAAAAGTGATATAAAATATAGACTTGTATTCGAAAAAACAAAATTGGGTCAGCCCAGCAAAATTTGAACACCCTGTATAACCGGCAATATCTTCCATTTTGTATAAGATAAGAATGTCATAATAGAAAAGGAGTGATAACAAATAAAAACAATATTGGTTAACAGGAAAAGTTTTATTAACCTTTTGTTATTCACAAGGCCAACGTTTCGAGGATGGATCTCCTCTTTCTCAAGGCTAAAAAAGACAATCACCGAAGTGATAATCATATTATTGAAACACTCGTTTTGTTGTTTCTTATCAAAAGAAAATTGAATGTTAAAAGGCTACTCAATTAATTATGAGTTTATCTTAAATACACAATAAGAAATCCTAAATTCCTTAGACATAAAAATTTAGAATACCTACCTAGTAAAAACTTTATAATTTTAACACTGAACAGAATCTCAACACAACGTGGTTTCGAATGTTTGTTCTCGGGAATAAGAAAAAAAGAAATGAAAATACTTCGTGAGATTCTCCCCCTTTATTTAAAAGAAAACTCTGATTGGAGGATGGGCAATCATAACAGAAAAGCCGCAATAAACTATTTGGGTGACGGGTGACGTTCGAAAAAAATACCGACAAGCGTAATGAACTTAAATATTTGATCGCAGGGAAAGACATGGCATGCCGACTGAAAACCCAAGCTGTTTATTGAAAATATATGAAAATATTTCTCTATTTTTTCGGTCGAATTGTATAGTCGCGCGAGTCCGAAAGAGGAGCAAGACTTCAAAATTCAACAGCCCCTAATTCCGCTCGTCGCGACGTCCCGTTTTCTAACCCATATTTGATTTTGGCGCCCCTGCATGATGGCGTCCGGTGCGGTCGCACCGCCCTAGAACCGCCCCTACTCACAGATACAGATGAATTGTCAGTTGTGAAAAAGAACAGAAAGATATCAACTTAAATTCAAGTTTATTTCTTTCTGCGGATATTTGAAACCTTAGACAAAGTTTGTTGTCTAAGTTTGAAACAGAAGATCTTTCGGCGCTGATAGATAAGGTTGCGTATTAAACTGATATGGCAGTTTCATTAAGAATTTTCTCATCTTTATATCAGGTTTGAAATGATTAAATTTGACAGTTGATATGGATGATTTTGAATTCTTTCTATGATCGATTTTCCATATGACAATCTTTTATCAATAGGGAAAAAATCGAGCAATACTAGGGTACATTATTGTTCGATTACATGAGCAGTAAACTGACTTGATACTTCGAGGTAGACGGAAAACCTACAGATCAGTGGCGCACCCAGAAATTTTATTCGTGGGGGCTGCTCAAGAGTAATCAGATTTTTGTAAGTTACAGTGAAACCAGTGGCGGCGCGTGGATTTATATTTTGGGAGTGCACATGTAGGCAGATACCGGGGGGGGTCTAGAGGGTACGGACTACATAGGGAAGGGGGGTTCTGGGGAGGAAAAAAATGTGAAATAAAACTTCGAATCTCGCAGTTTAGAGCTGTTTGTGATGTTCTTTGGCCTTATCTTGGAATAACATTCAGAAAACCCCAAATTCTCACAATAGGGGTACCGTCTGCTGAAGCATAACGGCAAACTATAACCATTTGGAAAATGTTTGAAATGTCAATTGTTTCATCACTTATCACGGACACGAATTTTGAGGCAGCAAGTTCTTTCTTAATGTGTGCATGACACACAGAAAGCAATGAAAGCATACAGTCCAACTATTCATTTTGAATGTCTTTGGATGTTCCGCTGAATACTGGGGTGGATTGATCCAAATGATCCCTGAGTGCTAAATCTAATTCAGACGAAATATTGAATAGACCAGGACAAGCAATTTTGATTTCTGTTTTTTTTTTCTTATGTCACCGAATTTGTTTTTGAATATTGTACGCTAATGCTAATCGGATTCCCCAAATTTGCGGCCATAATTGCGCGAAGTACAACCAATTAAATATTTTTGTGTGTTCTCTTGAGTGAAATATTATTATTTGCCTTGACATTAATTCATGTAGATAAACAAACATTTATAAATGAATAATATTTAACTCCTATATAAGACTTTGATTTTAATCACTTTTATAAGATTTAGTGATTGCTCTGGAATACAAATAATCATCGTATCTAATGAACTCGAAATTTGAAATTTTTTTATACAAATGGTACATAAAACGATGTCTGTTTTTTACGCCGATATCAGCTGTTAGTACTAACGACCGAGTATACATAGCGCAGACACAATGAACAGAATTTGAATTAAGAGTTGCCTATCTATAGCTTGTCTATGCAACAGACGACCGTGCACATGCTGGATGTGTACCTATGCCAGCTCAAAGATATTCTGTAGAATATCTTTGTGCCAGCTAAATACTATGGACTGTTACGGGGAGTGCGGGACGCGAAGGGTAGCTGCTGCTCCAATGAGGGATCAGTTCGACAGTGCAGTGTACGGGCTACGCGTATTTGCATTGACCGTTGGCGTTCGAAGTTTTGACTGTTGTGAGTTCGCCCGCCGTCTGTTTCTTGTTTCTATAGTAGTCTACACTCTACAGTAATACAGAACCGTGTACCGGAAAATCGGAAATTAAAAATAAAATTAAATACCCAATGGAAAACGTTACATTTACGTCAAACACAAAAATAAATTCCTTTAGATGAAGATATTACTTGGGGGTACACGTGCACATGTGCACAAATGGAGGAGCCGCCACTGAGTGAAACCCGATTAATTGGGACCTGGATAAATGGGAAACCTCTATTATTGATACTTCCAATGAGGTCCCGGCACTTTCTCCTCGAATTACCTCTGTTAATGGGACTTTTCGAACCTGGATAAATAAGATTTGATTTCTAGGATTTTTTCGACATTTGCCTCTACAATTGGGACTACGCAGCGCAATTCCCTGTATAAGTGAAACATTTCATCAGGTTTTCGCAGGATTCGACAAGTTTGCAAACATTTCAATTTCTTTCGTATCCTTCTTCGGACACAGAAGAAGAAGTGAAGGAAAATTGTGAAGAGACTCCAGTGAAAATTGAGCGTGAGGCAATGATAACTTTACACGAGTATTTTGAGATATCAGATATTCATAATTCTATTTTTTATCAAATCTAAGCCATCGAGAAACAGGTTTCAGGAACTAGCCAACAAATACAAACAAACATAACTGATTACTTCAAGTGATAAACTTTACTATGTATGTAGGTATGTACATATATTGTATGTAGGTATTGAATAAAAATCTACATCCAATTCATAACACCGAAAATAGTGATTTTCAAACACATTTCCACCCCAACCCCACTATAAATGGAATAACAGTACATTTCGACCTCTATAAGTGGAGCCTCTGTAAATGAGACCACTATGGATTCAAAACTGTCTAATTGGAAAACTGGATAAATGAGAACCTCTCTAAATGGTTTGAAAACTTTGGTCCCTTGAGATCCCAATTAACCAGGTTTCACTGTATATAATTTAAAAAATGCGCCGCAAGCGAAAACCTTCTTAAGTAATGGATATATCGCATTCGATATTATACCGGATGTTTCATTGGTAAATGAACATACGGTAACCTGAGCTAGAGCTACCCTAGGCGAGTCCAAAAAACCGATATATGATAGGTCTAATCAATTCCATAACCGAGGGGTGCTTTATGTATTCACCAAAAATTTCAATTCCTCATAACTTTTTAACCAACCAGTATAGTCGGTTGATATTTGGAACGTATGATTCACTTCTACAGGTCGATCGAACTACTTTTGAATTTCCAAAAAATTCCAGGTCCGTATTTGAAAAATATGGGACTTCTTCCAAGCTGAGATTGAACACCCTGTATATTGAAATTTTACGATTGGATTGAGATATTTGAAAAGAGAAGAAAATTTTCAATGGAGTTCTGGAGTTCAGTAGTTTTCATTGTCCCGCACGTCATTTCCAATTGAATATTGGAGTTCCACAAAATTCTCAGAAAAATCGTACATTATTATGATCTAATTGAATTTTTTTTGTCCCACTAATTGCACGTTCGAATTTCATAATATTCTGTGGAATCATTTGGAGTTATTTCCGGAAAAACATTATTCATCGAGAAAAATTTAGTTGAAGTCAACAAAGATGAATAAATAACTGAAGAAACATAAAAACTCAACGTGAAATACAGAAGGTGCTCGAAAGTACCACCATTTTGTTCAATACACATTCTTGCCCTCTCCAAAAAATATGTCTGATACTTTTTTTGATCATGTCTGGATTATTACGTATTTCATTGCATAATAAAATTCTGTTGACCATTCTTTCATTTCGTAAAATCCAGCTACTAAAGTTAGTTCTCTAATTTCATCACCTGGATCCAATCGTTGTACCTTCTGGAGATCAATTTGATCATAATGTACGATTTTTCTGAGAATTTTGTGGAATTCCAATATTCAATTGGATCTTTCCCATAAGCTCTCTTTGAGCAAAATGACGTGCGGGACAATGAAATCTACTGAACCCCATTGAGAAATTTCTTCTCTTTTCAAATATTATGAGGAATAGTACAGATTGATAACAAACTCGGCCATATGCGCCTTACAAGGTTATGATCATTTTTAAAAAAGATCATTTCGACAAAATATCTGTAGTTTTTGATTCACCGTTGACAGATCCGGGATTATGGACGATTTATTCGACCGTTACTGTCAATATTTTTGACAGCTGCTGTCATTTTTTTTTGACAGCTGTCAAAAAAAAAAATTTCCTCAGATTCTTGATGGCCTACAAGGTGATTAGTTTTCGATTAAAGTAGACGCCCTGTATACTTCAATATCAACTCGAAGTATAAGTTTTGGGTTTCAACTTTCAACCACTCCCTCGTACCGTTATTACATCAATAGAATTATTATATTGGCCAAAAGAAATCAGTGCAATTCGCTTTATCTTTACTCAAGTTACAGATATTAGGTTTGTTATCAGTCTTTATTTATTCAATACACCTAATAACCATTTAAAAATGCTACTCGCGCAGCAAATTTGAGGATCTTTATCGCTTACACAGGTTAGTTGTGAATAATCGTTGCTTATTGTTTGATTTTCCTGTGTTAGTAATGGATATAAGTCAAGCTATAAGTGAGAGAATAAGGGGTAAGTTTAATGGAATAATATGTGTTTTAAAGAGATTCATTTCGTAAACGGGGGGTGTCGATCATAATATTTATAATTGTATTCAATTGTTGTTGGATATTTCTTCATATATTTCTATGAAAAATACGGCAGACCTGACTGTGTTGAAATTGTGTTGTAATTTTTTTTTGAAATCAGGCGAAAATGTTCCTCAATCGTTTTCTTGAACTGGAAAATACGAATCCACTTGACGTCTGGGCTCCAACAAAGAAAAAGAAACATTCTATGGACGAATGACTAACATGCCCTTGTTTCAAGATGTAAAACCTCTCTAAATTTGGATACATCTTACAAAGTTCATTGTCTACTCATTTCCGTATTTATATTTCAAGGCAGCAGGTTCTGGAAATCCAGTTTCACAAAGATAAGACGTTGGAAAAGGCAACAGAACCTTGAGCGAATTCTATGCATTTTCCTACAGAAAATTCCAATTTTTAGAAATGTCAGAAAAACCTTCGATTCGACTCGAAAACTAACACTTCTATGCTAAACCAGAGACAACTCTCTGTCTCAACGTTATTCACAAAAAACTGTTTTTCGTCTCGAATTTTCAGCTATTTCTTTTCCCTTCACGCCAAAAAGATGAAATTTTCAGGAACTGTTACTTAAACCATGTTTTAGATTTTACTACCCTAATATGCAAGAGAAAAAAGTTACAGGTTCTTCCTAAATAGATGGCGAATTTGGATTCGAATTTGTATCGGAAACCTCTTTATTTCAACTAATCGGCCATCGGCTTTCTCTCCAGTGATAAATAAATAATTCCTTATGAACCATATGCAAAAACTTACCATGTTTTACATTCTTTTTTTTTGTGATAGATATCATTAATTACATCTGCCAAATTCCTCTTTATTCAGTAGCATTTTGTGTTTACTATTAATTTGGTGATAATTCGTATTAAGTTATAAAATCGATCACTATGCCTAATTTTACCAATAAAGATTATTTAAATCTCATTCTACTTCATGGAGAATGTAATAAAGTTGTAGATAGAACGATTCGACTGTTCAGTGAGAGGTTTCCTGACCAACCCAGACCAACGAGAGATACCATTAACAGAACCATGACAAACTTGAGAAATGTCGGATCTTTCGTTAAGAAAACTATACACAGAGAAAAAAGTGTAGTAGAAGATGAGAACAACGAAATTACAGTTCTTGCATATTTCCGTGTGAATCCTCAAAATTCTCTCAAAGATGCCAAGATTGATCTGGGATTATCTCAATCGAGTGTTTGGAGAATATTAAAAAAAACATAAAATGCACCCATATAAATTCAATAGGGTACAGCATTTGAAGGAAACTGATTTCGTCAGGAGAACAGAGTTTTGCGAAGCTATGATGATTCGATTTCAAGAGAATGAAAACTTTTTGGACTGTATAATTTGGACAGATGAATCTAAATTCACAAAGAATGGTTCTTTCAATAGGCATAACAGTCATTATTGGGATGAAGAGAACAACCACCACTTCAGACAATGGAACTTTCAAGAGACCTGGAGTTTCAATGTTTTTTGCGCCATCAAAAATAATGCAATTCTCGATGTTCACATTTATGATGGGACTTTAACTGGTAAGATAGAACACTACACATGTTTGCATTATTTAAAGAATGTTCTCCCTTAGGAGATAGATATTCTGACATATTGACTCAAATAATTGAGCCGCTAGTACAGAACCATAATGACTTATGGTATCAACAAGATGGCGCGCCTCCACACAATTCACTCAATGTGTCAAATATCCTCTACAGGCTATTTGAATCTTTGGCCACCACGTTCTCCCGATTTAACTCCTTTAAACTATTATGTTTGGGGTAGGATAAAAAATATTGTCTACTCAACTCCCCTGACTGATAAAGAGGATTGCATAGAATGAGTCAGAAATGCGTTCAGGTTTGTTTAGATTTTTAGATTCATAGTTTTGAAACTCAATTTGGTTTTTAAACACATTTGCAGATCTCTTCCTCCCGATGAAATAAGAAGAGCAACGCACGAAGCATTCCTGAGACGTATAAATATATGTCTAGAAATTAACGGTCAAAACTTTGAGCATCTTCTCTAGTTATAACTGCGAGAGTTTGCCATGGTTCTCCTAATAGTAACTTGAAGTCGGTTTCAAGAAGGGGTAAAAAATCTACAGCATGGTTCAAATAACAGTTCCTGAAAATTTCATCTTTTTGGCGTGAAGGGAAAAGAAATAGCTGAAAATTCAAGACGAAAAACAGTTTTTTGTGAATAACTCAGAAAATATCCATTTTAGGGCAAGGGTGTGATGCATACACTCACATTATTTTTTAACGTAGATTCAATATCTGCCATAAAAAAATGGGGTTCTAATTTGAAAAAATTGATTTTTCACGATTTTGTCATCCCTAACTTTGAAAGCGATTTTTTCACCCCCTGTATCATGAATCGCGATTTCGATTTTCAAAGTGGATACATCAATCTTACATCTTGAAAAATCTTAAAAATGAAAATTTTCCATCCAAAAACCTCGAAGTTATTCTTGTTTCAGCGGAGCTCTATTTTCGATTTTTTTTTCGAATTTTCCCGCTCAGAGAGAATTTTCACAAGACCGAGCTATTCACGGGACATCCTGTATACACTTCCCTACTCATTGAATACTGCAAACGGCTGTAAACTTTAATTGCAAGTTTAATTACCGAACGGTGTTGTCGAAACGACTCGGATCTAATTCAGAATCTAGATACCGCAGTAATTCGCTCCATCTGCATCCCGAAAATTTTCCAGCAGTCTTATTTTGGCGTCACTTCAACGCGTTATCCAAGAAAAATCAATAATCTACCGCCTTCCGGAGGTGGAGAGCGTTTTGTACATACACACTGCGGTCTGAACACTCAGACTTCTTATCGGTCTGAATGAAATAAGTGATTTAATTGAATTGAAGCATCTCGCTCGAATTTACCTTAGCTGTAAACAAACCTCTACACCTATATCGGCTGAGAGTGCTGGAATGTGTTAGTAGACTAAGCGGTAGCATAGGTGGTAAGACGTATAAAAGAAGTGTTCGATTGATTTGAAATGGACAAAGTACTGCTCCTGGAGAACAAACCCTCCGTGTTGTTTTACAGCGAGGGACCAGAAAACATGGACGATTTGATTGAGAAGAGAATAGGTAAGTTTGCGGACTGCGCTATTGTTTTTTGGACGGTATAGGTTATGTTTATCAACAACGTCACGTCATACGATGATTCATTGTTAGAAACGCTGTAAAGGCCTTCATTGTCTGAAAGGGCCTTTCTCAACCTTTCATTCAATCATAACATTCATAGAGTTGCGAATTCTGGTATTCAGTTCATCTGGTATCTTTTAGTTTCAATATCTTGCTTCCAGTGTTTTAAATTATTAAAATTTCGTCATATTTCTTTTTCTTTGTTTCACACCACAATACCTTATCAAGACTGAAATAAACTAAAACGTTTCAATAATGAAAGATCTAACATAACAAACTCATTCAAACATTTGAAACCTATTGAGATCAAACAAAAATATTCATAATAAATTGAATCCATAGTGAAGAAGTGATATTGTCGTGTTTATTTTTCTTTATGAATTTATTTTATCAAAACAAACGGTATTATTATTCAATTTCAAGGGCGATGATAGTTTCTTAAAACATAAATGGTGTTGTTTACTCATAAAGAAAATTGACCACCAAAACAATGAGCGATTTCGAAATGATTGAATGCATTTGAATAAACCGCTTCGAGCGATTCCGCCAAAATAGTTCATCATGTCATTATTCGTTTTTAATTATTGAAATTTTGATTCGAATAGGTTGAATTCTGGAACACGGTGAAAGTGCTATCTAAAATTGAATATTTCTTGTTTGTACAGAAGATGTAATACTCATTATGAAGCCATCCAAGGATTATTATCTTTTGTCTAAATTGAACCAATTTCAAGTGGGTTTTATAACGATCGACAAAATATTTGTGATATGGAATCACATTTTATATCTTTCGTGTTTATATAGGTGGAAATGAAGGAATAAATATAGGAAAATTTCATAATTGAATCTATTGAAGTTGATCTATTGTTCCTTATCCGTATTACAACAAAGTTCGTTGAACGTAGCTATTCAATTGTGGGAGTGGAGACAGCTTGAATATCTACAGGATATCTAATTGATCTATAACAAGCTGAACATCTCTCTCCAAAATTATATGGGTTATCAGCAATGAATTCATAATTAGTTATACAGGGTGTCTCAAGTTCGAGTGCCTATTAGACGTTTCTGGAGAACTAGACATATTTGAAATCTGAAATTTGGGATTATGATATTGTTCGAAATTCTCTACAGATCTAAAATATTTTCAAAGCCAGAGCACTTCCGGTTATACAGGGAGTGAAAATAAATTTGCTCAAAAATTTTTTTTTCAATGTTTTCGTTTCTGATATGAGTGAATATTCAATGCTGAATACATTTCTGTTGAAACCAGTGTATTCATTCGAATAGTTTTCAAAATATCGAAAAAAAACCTGAAAAAAAGTAAAATATTCATAGTCAGTATTATGATCATTTTTCTTATTCTGAACATCTTGAGTGTAAACCGTTTTCACAACGTCAAAGTAGAAGAATGTGGAAAAGTCATACATCTTTGGATTTCATAAATATCATCACAGGGTGTTTCAAATTTCGTGTCAAAAACTGTGATCCAAAATTGACCATAACTTCTGTTTTTCAAATTAGAACCCTATTTTTTTATTATTGCGTTGGATTCTACGGAGAAAAATAATGATAGCACTCCCAGATGCTCTTGGTCATAAATTCAGTTATTCCCGAGTTATTTGAGCTTTTCTGGATTCATGTCGTACGTAGAGTAAAATTCATCGAATCTAAACAGATTCGATGAATATTCTCATGAAACCATAGTAACAAGTAATAGTCAGGACTGTCACTTGTGAATTATTAATGGGATCATTTATCTTCTATGGTCACAGAATATTCTCATGCAACATATTCGATGAATATTTTTATGAAACCATTGAATAAAAACGAAAAGTAAAGATAAAACCTAAAATTAGACCTGTCACTTGGGAATTATTAATGGGAAAACTTATCTTCTTTGAATCTTTGATCACAGAATATTGTTAAGTAAAAGATTAGATGAATTTGATTCTACGTACAACATGAATCCAGAAAAGCTCAAATAACTCGGGAATTACTGAATTTAAGAGCAAGAGCATCAGAGAGTGCTATCATTATTTTTCTCCGCAGAATCCAACGCAATAATAATAAAATGGGGTTCTAATTTGAAAAACAGAAGTTATGGCCAATTTTGGATCACAGTTTTTGACACGAAATTTGAAACACCCTGTGATGATATTTATGAAATTCAAAAGATGCATGACTTTTCCACATTCTTCTACTTTGACGTTGTGAAAACGGTTAACACTCAGGATTTTCAGAATAAGAAAAATGAACATAATACTGACTATGAATATTTTACTTTTTTTCAGGTTTTTTTTCGATATTTTGAAAACTATTCGAATGAATACAATGGTTTCAACAGAAATGTATTCAGCACTGAAATCATATCAGAAACGAAAACATTGAAAAAAAAATTTTTGGAGCAAATTTATTTTCACTCCCTGTATAACCGGAAGTGCTCTGGCTCTGAAAATATTTTAGGTCTGTAGAGAATTTCGAACAATATCATAATCCCAAATTTCAGATTTCGAATATCTCCAGTTCTCCAGAAACGTCTAATAGGCACTCGAACTTGGGACACCCTGTAGTTGTTATGTGTCTTCAGGATTGAACCTGACCTACAGTCTTTTTTGACCAATAAATAACCTTCTAGTCCATCATCTGAACCTATTTCTGAATCTGGAACAATGGTTTATACAGATGTGAGTGACAAAGGCACTGATACAGTAATGTTTGTTCCTTCATCGGAATGGTGGATGCGCCGTCGACATTTCAACGGAAAATTGCAGTTATTTTCAACATTATCGATTATTTAACCGGAAAAATGAAGAACATCCTTTATATGATCTGAATGGACACACAAGACCAGAACAATCTGAAATAATTCATCAAATTTCTACATAATTTGACTGTTTCCAAAAAATGTCGGTTCATCTAAAGTTTTGAGGATGATGCCTTTTTCCGTGGCAATGATTGTGAGATGCTGTAGCCTGTAATGAGTGCACCTAAAGTTGTATGCGATTCCTGTTCATTGGACTCAAACCCAAACATTTTTAAGCAAAACATTTGTTTCTTTGATACCTACAGAAAAATGCATTTGATCAATTGATAACCCTTCGAAAAACTCCAACAAAAGTAAGATTCCAACTGTTACCGTTTTCGCAGCTAAAAAGTACTTCTTGATCTCCTTTGTTTTCAATTCAAATGTTCAATATTGACCGGTATGAATTCGCGGTAAAATGTTTACTGCGAAAATTCTCGAAAGCATCCCGTCGGCCAACGATGTTAAATTAGATGTTACCTTAAAAATATCAGGTGCTCACTACCGTCTATTGATCAGTCTCGCTAGATCTTGTCCCATATTTACCAGGAAAAGATCCTGTCAAGCTGTTCACTGTTCCAACATCGAGTATAATAATAAATAGGTTTCTGCGTACAGTGCTTCGCCCAATTCTAAATTGAAACGTTGTCGAGAGGAGTACAAGTTATTTTGTGTTTAAAAAATTTTAAGTAATGTGCTCCCGAGGTGTTTATCTTGCTCCAGACGATGATGACATTGCTCCCATAGGTTTCACAGGGATTTATTTGAGAATCGATTCTTTTGTGGAGGACGACGCTCATAGTGTTAGATCAGGCAGATCAGGTAGGTAAAAGAAAATTGATCATCTTCGAGAATATACAGGGTGTTCGGTAGAGGGGTTGGCGACATTTTTCGAAGATTGGGAGAGAGTTTTCTTCCAAATTCTATGTTTTGTGTTAGGGTACCTGAGATATCAGTTTTTTCCAGGACATCGTAACTCAAAGGTGATTGAAATAAAGATTGAAGGCTTTACTCAAGTTATGTCATGAACTTACATTAAAACTCAAGAAATAAGCTTTGAATATGACAGTATTTAAGTGAAAAATTTATACAAAATGAGTAATTATGAAAAAACAAACCAAAACTTCAACTCAATACGAGTTAAAATCTAAAGTTGCAAAACAATGATAATTCATAATTCCCATCAAAAAAATTGAATCTCGTGCTTTCAAGGTCGACAATAGACCATTTGCTACCAATTTCTGTTATTCGAATTCCAGACAAATCATTGAAATAATCCTTTTTTTATTGCCTGCGTATTTTTTCTAACTGAAACACTGAACGAAAATATAAATGCAGACATATACTCCATTCACAATTATAAAATCACAACTCTGGCCTTGGAAATTTGACACATTCCACTCTGTACCGAAGTTATGACGTTTTTCAAAATATTTTTATGTTCCAAGTCAACACTGTGTTGCCCTTTCTACATTCTTAGCATATTTCTCAGAATGTGAATTTATTCGGAAAATGGATGAATTGGAAAATATGTGATGGACGAAAATAACTAACGTTTACATGAATTGATAGAAAGGATTCCTTTTCTAGTTATTTGCATGAAAAGTACAAGAGATCACTGTTGAAATATATTATTTTTCGCAATGGAAGAAAATTGCATTGCTTTCACATAATTTTCATATGCATGCTTGTGAAGATGTAATGTTTATTATCCTCTTGAACTGAAAGTTCAAGACTTGACGACATCAATTGTTGATTCTAATCAAGAATTCATTAAAAAAAATCAACCCAAAGATATAAGATGAATTGATGGGTAATTACAAGAATCAAGAATAATGTCAATTTTATTTTGTTGATAACTTTCTTAAAATCAATGTTGGAGTATAAAACTCGGCTGCGTTTGTTCAAACAACATCTAAAAAAGACATCTTTCTCCATCTCGACCTTTGAAAGGCGTTTCTTGTAGGGGAATTAGGTCTAAGTTCCAACTCATTAGTGAGGTACCTAACTTTTGCAAATCTGCTCAGATATCGCCAAATTTCTTGGAAAACCTGAAAAATATCATCCTAATCGACCTCTCGAGGCTCCATCCGATCCATCTACTGCGATATCTGTCCAAATAACAGCTTTTTCAACGAAATTCCCGTGTACCCTTCAACCTCGAAATGTAAACATTCGTCCTGGTCTTCAAAATCGTCCTCACGCTCCAAACTGGTGCTAAAAACAATAAACATACGTTAATCTTGGATATTCGACGAAAAACTCACCTGCAAATATCGATTACCTAAATACCAAAAATCTGCGAACAATTTGTAAACCTAACAAAATGTGGAATATCTTTTACTTTGATGTAAACAAAGAAACTGGCAACGCCGTTTTGTCATTAACGATATTTTCTGTGCGCGCACTGACTTTTCATCATATGTTCTGTGCTTTTCATCAGGGGCACCAACTCCTGAAAACGAAACCATGACCTCCTATGTGATTAAATATGAATGGAGTATAGGTGTCTTATGTATAATGCCTGATCATTGAAAAGGCAATAAATAATAAGTGTATCGATAAAAAATAAGATGTTGATACGGAGGCTAGGAAATAATTTTCATGGTGAAAGGGTTTTCCAATAATGATGTTATTCTGAATAGCCCGCTACTTTGGTAGATGTCACTTTTGAAGCTGCCATTAATAAAAAGGGAACTATATACGAAATTATTAAAATTCACTATAAAAATGGTGAAAATTCGGCAGAGACAGCCAAGATTATTGCTGCTGCAGCCGAATGTGTTGAAGAAAGCCCAGGTTCGTCCATTCCTCGACGTTCTTTGGAATGAGGCGTTCCACAAACGTCATATTTAGCATTGAGATTTGGTTCTAAAGGCTTATAAAATTCTGTTAACACAAGAACTCAAACCGACCGATCAACGACGTGTCTTTGCTGATTGGGTCCTTGAAATGCATAAAAATGATGCCGAATTCCATCGAAAAATCATCTTGAGTGATGATGCCCGTTTCCAACTCGGTGGATTCGTCAACAAGCAAAATTGTCGCATCTAGGGCTCGGCAAACCCAAGAGTTATTGTTGAAAAGTCTCTCTATCTTAAACGTGTGACTGTTTGATGCGGTTTATGGTCCGGTGGGATCATTGGATATTACTTTTTCGAGAATGAGGTTGGAGCAACAGTAACGGTGAATGAATTGCGCTATCGAGAGATGATTAAGGATTTTTTATGGCCGGAATTGGATGGTATTGATCTGGTCAAGGTTTACTTTCAAAAAGACGGCTCTACGTGCCACACAAGCAACGAAACCATTGATCTTTTACGGGAAAAGTTCCCGGACCATGTTATCTCTCGAAGAGGTGATCACAATTGGCCTCCGAGATCTTGTGATTTGACACCTTGCGACTTCATCCTTTGTGGCCATGTGAAAGAGAAGATCTACGCCAAGAGCAAAACAACAACAAATAATAATAGCTTGAACATTTGTTAATAACATATTTGAGCCGTTTCGAAGTGGCTTCCTTTGGCGGCGATACACAGCTTCAGACGCTTCTTGAAATTTTCGGCAATGGGCCGCAGCTCCTCGGGCGTTAATCGGTTCCATTCCCGGCGCAGAGATTGCTTCAGCGACTCCAAATTTTTGTGTTTTTTAGCACATGCCCTGTGCTCCAAAATCGACCACACGCTGTAGTCCATTGGGTTGAGATCCGGTGAGTAGGGCGGCCATTCTGCAGATGAGATGAAACAAGGAAAATGGGTCTTACACCATTCTTGCGTCATTTTCGCTCTGTGAGCCGGAGCGGAGTCCTGTTGAAAGGTCCAATGCGTATCGCCGAAGTGCTGCTTGGCCCACGGAAGTACTACGGCCTCGAGGATGTCGCAGCGGTAGACTTCTTGATTGATTTTGACCCCTTGATCCACGAAAACTAAGGGAGTTTTACCACTGCCGCAAATTCCGCCCCAGACCATGACGGATTGCGGATTTTGACGGTGTTCGACGATGGCCGATGTACCGGGAGCCTCTACGGACCAGACTCTGTCGTTTTGGTGGTTGTGGGATTGTTCTACCTACGGTGAAAAGCTTCTCGTCTGTGAAGAGAATTCGCTCCCATTGCTGGCCGGCGGCGAGACGAAGGAGTTGGCGGCACCATTGGAGTCGTACGCGCTTGTTTTTCTCAGTGAGGAGGAAGTGGAGCTTGTATGGCTTAAGGTTGAGCTCCTTTTGGCAATTTGACGGACTGATTCGCGGTTGATACCGTTCTCACAGGCTATTTTCCTCATGGAAACCCTCGGATTTCGGTTGACTCGCTTCTTGACGATGTTGCGATTGATATGTGTATTGACAGTGCGTTTTCTTCCACTTCCTGGACGACGACCATCATGGCCAAGCTCTTTGAAACGACGAATTGCATCGGACACGGTTTGTCGAGGCACATTGAGCAAACGAACAATTTCGCATTGACGCCTACCTTGACGAAACAGCTCCAAAATCGCACTACGTTTGTTTGACATTCTAAAACTCTGTGAAATGAAATTATATCAAACTGAAAATTCACATATTAGAACAGGAAAGTGTAGAGAAACCAAGAGAATAAAAATTATTTGGCTGCTCTGAAATACTTTTGTTCCAGACCACAGCAAAATTCGTCCGAAGTTTTTCTTGTCACCTTGTATAATGAAATAAACATCCTATCATTTATCTTGAATAATGGCATTTTTGAATGTCAAAATAACACCTCTTATTGGAATACTCTTTATCGTATGATTCTTATTGTTACTTTTTTGTTGTCACGACAGAGTGGTGGCTGAGCAAATGAACTTTGATCCCAAACCCCCTAAAAGTTGTCTGTCCACCCAACAACGTATTCGGTATTGAACAGAATCTACCTACTTTCTCTTCGTTCTCTTTTAATCCTCGTCAATAGACCTACAAAGCCTTTTCAGTCCAATTGACTACTCCACAAACGTATGCCCACATAAGTAAGATCCATAAATTTTACGACTCGATTTTGATGGAGGCGAGTTAAAGTTATCAGAAAGTGAAAATTATCGATTGCTGGAACAGGTTCAGCAGCAGCAGACAAAAATTGAATTTCTGATGGCATCTTCAGTTGTGTATGCAAACAGGTCAGTTTATGATAATCAGCGTCGTGTTTGTTTGATAATTCATTACGTATTTATCGGGATCTACCACTGAAACTTCATATTTTGAATTCTTAATCGGCAGTTTGACTTTGAGAATAACAGTGAACGCTAGTGACGTGGTGGTAGAGAATGAGGTTCTACTTTTACTGAACTGAATTTTTTTCTGGTGGATTATTTAGAATAATATTGTTGGGAGTTGGTTTTTCTGGACGTTGAAATGTGTGCGCAACGTATGCCACGGAAATATAAATTTTCTTTCGATAATAACTGTATGGATGAGGATATACATGAGGTCATTGACAAAATCATGCAGGAGAATGAGATGAACAGCAGCAGTTTGGATGACAGTAACAACAGTGAGTACTTGGCGATGTCAGATGGTTCTCTCCAGATTTCAGTATGTTTTCTGGAAATTAACGGTACTGCCGATAAGAAAGGGTTCTTTGTTTCTTCATTCAAAGTGAAAAATTTTTTGGTACGAATTTGCGCTTTATACAGGGTCTTTCACGAGGAACCTCACCCATATTTATACGGGAAACTACTGAACGTATTCTCATGAAATTCAGCACTTATAAGTATTTCACGATGCTGATGAAATCTAAAATATTTTCAAGGCATGAGCACCTCCGGTTTTTCCGGAAATGACGTCAACTTCCGTTTTTCAAATTAGAACACCATTTTTTTATTGCAGAAATAGATTCCTTAGAAAATTTCAAGTTATTTTGATGTAACATTTTTCAGTTTTGGTTGGAAAATTCTCTCTGAGCGGGAAAATTCGAAAAAAAAAATCGAAAATAGAGCTCCGCTGAAACAAGAATAGCTTCGAGGTTTTTGGATGGAAAATTTTCATTTTTGGAATTTTTCAAGATGTAAGATTGATGTATCCTCTTTGAAAATCAAAATCGCGATTCATGATACAGGGGGTGAAAAAATCGCTTTCAAAGTTAGGGATGACAAAATCGTGAAAAATCAATTTTTTCAAATTAGAACCCCATTTTTTATGGCATATATTGAATCTACGTTAAAAAATAATGTGAGTGTATGCATCACACCCTTGCCCTGAAGTGGATATTTTCTGAGTTCTTCACAAAAAACTGTTTTTCGTCTTGAATTTTCAGCTATTTCTTTTCCCTTCACGCCAAAAAGATGAAATTTTCAGGAACTGTTACTTAAACCATGCTGTAGATTTTTCACCTCTTCTTGAAACCGACTTCAAGTTACTATTAGGAGAACCATGGCAAACTCTCGCAGTTATAACTAGAGAAGATGCTCAAAGTTTTGACCGTTAATTTCTAGACATTTATTTATACGTCTCAGGAATGCTTCGTGCGTTGCTCTTCTTATTTCATCGGGAGGAAGAGATCTGCAAAAGTGTTTAAAAACCAAATTGAGTTTCAAAACTATGAATCTGAAAATCTAAACAAACCTGAACGCATTTCTGACTCGTTCTATGCAGTCCTCTCAATCAGTCAGGGGAGTTGAGTAGACAATATTTTTTATCCTACCCCAAACATAATAGTCTAAAGGAGTTAAATCGGGAGAACGTGGTGGCCAAAGATGTGGACAATTGTTCGCCAACCATCGACCTTCAAATAGCTTGTAGAGGATATTTGACACATTGAGTGAATTGTGTGTAGGCGCGCCATCTTGTTGATACCATAAGTCATTATGGTTCTGTACTAGCGGCTCAATTATTTGAGTCAATATGTCAGAATATCTATCTCCTAAGGGAGAACATTCTTTAAATAATGCAAACATGTGTAGTGTTCTATCTTACCAGTTAAAGTCCCATCATAAATGTGAACATCGAGAATTGCATTATTTTTGATGGCGCAAAAAACATTGAAACTCCAGGTCTCTTGAAAGTTCCATTGTCTGAAGTGGTGGTTGTTCTCTTCATCCCAATAATGACTGTTATGCCTATTGAAAGAACCATTCTTTGTGAATTTAGATTCATCTGTTCAAATTATACAGTCCAAAAAGTTTTCATTCTCTTGAAATCGAATCATCATAGCTTCGCAAAACTCTGTTCTCCTGACGAAATCAGTTTCCTTTAAATGCTGTACCCTATTGAATTTATATGGGTGCATTTTATGTTTTTTTAATATTCTCCAAACACTCGATTGAGATAATCCCAGATCAATCTCGGCATCTTTGAGAGAATTTGGAGGATTCACACGAAAATATGCAAGAACTGTAATTTCGTTGTTCTCATCTTCTACTACACTTTTTTCTCTGTGTATAGTTTTCTTAACGGAAGATTTCTCAAGTTTGTCATGGTTCTGCTAATGGTATCTCTCGTTGGTCTGGGTCGGTCAGGAAACCTCTCAATGAACAGTCGAATCGTTCTATCTACAACTTTATTATATTCTCCATGAAGTAGAATGAGATTTAAATAATCTTCATTGGTAAAATTAGGCATAGTGATCGAGTTTATAACTTAATACGAATTATCACCAAATTAATAGTAAACACAAAATGCTACTGAATATAGAGGAATTTGGCAGATGTAATTAATGATATCTATCATTAAAAAAAGAATGTGAAACATGGTAAGTTTTTGCATATGGTTCATAAGGAATTATTTATTTATCACTGGAGAGAAAACCGATGGCCGATTAGTTGAAATAAAGAGGTTTCCGATACAAATTCGAATCCAAATTCGCCATCTATTTAGGAACAACCTGTAGCTTTTTTCTCTTGCATATTAGGGTAGTAAAATCTAAAACATGGTTTAAGTAACAGTTCCTGAAAATTTCATCTTTTTGGCGTGAAGGGAAAAGAAATAGCTGAAAATTCAAGACGAAAAACAGTTTTTTGTGAATAACTCAGAGAAGGGCAAGGTGGCAAGGGTGTGATGCATACACTCACATTATTTTTTAACGTAGATTCAATATCTGCCATAAAAAAATGGGGTTCTAATTTGAAAAAATTGATTTTTCACGATTTTGTCATCCCTAACTTTGAAAGCGATTTTTTCAACCCCTGTATCATGAATCGCGATTTCGATTTTTAAAGTGGATACATCAATCTTACATCTTGAAAAATCCCAAAAATGAAAATTTTCCATCCAAAAACCTCGAAGTTATTCTTGTTTCAGCGGAGCTCTATTTTCCCTTTTTTTTCCGAATTTTCCCTCTCAGAGAGAATTTTCCAACCAAAACTGAAAAATGTTACATCAAAATAACTTGAAATTTTCTAAGGAATCTATTTCTGCAATAAAAAAATGGTGTTCTAATTTGAAAAACGGAAGTTGACGTCATTTCCGGAAAAACCGGAGGTGCTCATGCCTTGAAAATATTTTAGATTTCATCAGCATCGTGAAATACTTATAAGTGCTGAATTTCATGAAAATACCTTCAGTAGTTTCCCGTATAAATATGGGTGAGGTTCCTCGTGAAAGACCCTGTATATGAACCAAATATTCCCCTTTTGACCGCCATCCTAGAAAATAAAATACAGTTTTTCTGTATTTCGAATACTTAGTTTTGAAATTATCAGGAAATCTAAACCTTAGACGGGCACATTTACGGAACCCTTGGTCGAATTGTGCCCATTAACTAACCTAGCCTCGGCATTCAAGGTTCGAACTTCGAACCGAGCCTGAAAGTTTCAACTCTCTAGGTTTATACGTTCCAGAGTTATCGAGTTTACGGACGGAAGGACAGAACTTGATTTGACCACAGATTTTTGAGCAGTCAATCCTAGTGACGAAATGGTATAGGTTTCTTTCAAGCAGATTGAGCGCTCAAAAACTTGAACTTAACAATAGAATTTTTGAGTTAATATTGTTTCTCTATTTCAGTATCGTAAAGGGTTCATTACAGTGCTAAAAACAGTGCTGTAATGAATTCATTACAGCATCGTTTTCAGTAACATTTTTCGTTTTGTGGTTGTCAGCAATGACTTCCGATCCTTTTAAATTTTAGGAGACGTCAATTTGGAAATGTCAATTTTCGTATTTCCTAACATTCACACCAACTGCCAGGATACAATATGAAAGTCACTAGGGCCTATAATTTGAATTTTTTCATTGAATTCAATGCAATCAATGCAATGTGAATGTTGCATTGAGAAAATATGATCTTTCATAATGTATCCCGGTTGGCCATAAAATTCTGACACATTTCACCGTGTATATTTTGGAAATGTTAGGTTATAGACCTATTGCTGTCATAGATAACCAAGCTACGTTGTCCTTTCTACATACAGGTCGTAGTAACAACATATTTATCAAAATGTTTGTTTACTTTCGTAAAATAATCAATTCGAGAAAATATTATGTGAATTCAGTAATTCCAAAGATCTGGCGAATGTTGAAGAAACTTTTTTCTCTGTTTATTCTGGAAATATTTCATGTATATAAAACATGGTTGGAAGATTCAGTTTTGATATGTTCTTGTACGAAATCAGGAATCGAGTGTTGAAATTTTACTGAAAAATAATGGACAGAATAGTCCGTTACTTTTTTTCATTCGAAAAAAGAATAAAAGTACCCGAATAACCCGAAAGGAAAACTTCTTAACGAACAGACGGACCTATGGAATTGTCCACTTTTCAAAATTCTCAAGAAATGAGCCTACAAAAGACATCTAAATACCTTTTTGCACAAATTGAAAATGTAGTATTACTACGAAACCTGTGTCACAGTTAAACCTTTAAAAGACTAACTCCATTGACAAAATTAAAAAAGAGTAAATATACTCCATTCACAATTATAAAATCACAACTCTGGCCTTGGAAATTTGACACATTCCACTCTGTTTCGAAGTTATGACGTTTTTCGAAATATTTTTATGTTCCAAGTCAACACTATGTTGCCCTTTCTACATTCTTAGCGTATTTCTCAGAATGTGAATTTATTCGGAAAATGAATGAATTGGAAGAGATGTGAGGACGAAAATAATTAACGTTTATATGAATTGATAGAAAGGATTCCTTTTCTAGTTATTTGCATGAAAAGTACAAGGGATCACTGTTGAAATATATTATTTTTCGCCATGGAAGAAAATTGCATTGCTTTCACATAAGTTTCATATGCATTCTTGTGGAGATTTAATGTTTATTATCCTCTTGAACTGAAAGTTCAAGACGTGACGACATCAATTGTTGATTCTAATCAATAATTCATTAAAAAAAAAAACAACCAAAAGATATAAGATGAATTGATGGGTAATTACAAGAATCAAGAATAACGTCAAATTTATTTTGTTGATAACTTTCTTAAAATCAATGTTGGGATATAAAACTCGGCTGCGTTTGTTCAAACAACATCTAAAGAATACGTTTTTCACCATCTCGACCTTTGAAAGGCGTTTCTTGTAGGAGAATTAGATCTAAGTTCCACCTCATTAGTGAGGTACCTAACTTTGGCAAATCTGCTCAGATATCGCCAAATTTCTTGGAAAACCTGATAAATATCATCCTAATCGACCTCTCGAGGCTCCATCCGATCCATCTACTGCGATATCTGTCCAAATAACAGTTTTTTCAACGAAATTCCCGTATACCCCTTCAACCTCGAAATGTAAACATTCGTCCTGGTCTTGAAAATCGTCCTCACGCTCCAAACTGGTGCTAAAAGCGAAAAACATACGTTAACCTTGGATATTCGACGAAAAACTCACCTGCAAATATCGATTAAATACCAAAAATCTACGAACAATTTGTAAACCTAACAAAATGTGGAATATCTTTTACTTTGATGTAAACAAAGAAACTGGCAACGTCGTTTTGTCATCAACAATATGTTCTGTGCGCGCAATGACTTTTCATCATAATATGTTCTGTGCTTTTCATCAGGGGCACCAACTCCTGAAAACGAAACCATGACCTCCTATGTGATCAAATAAAAGTGAATGAAGTATAGAAATTAGCATTGGCAAGGTCTCTGAGAATTATTTGACTTTTCACGAGTTCCAACCTGCGTCAGTTTTAAGTAAAATACTTGATAAATCTGAATCATGGCCAACCGAGATACATTATAAAAGTAAATGGAGTATATTGTACCATATTTACCAGGTTTCAGAATAGATATCATTTAGGAAGACTAAAGTAATAATTCTATATTTAGAATATTGATTAAGTAAAAGATAAATTCCACTTCAAATTCTTCAAAACGTATGATCCTTTTTTGATCAAAACTGATGCTTTTAAATACTGCGAATCAACTACAATACAAACTACATTGAGTTTATTGATCAACGAGACAGAAAAATTTGTAAATACTCTTTCAGATTTGACCTTTCTTTTTATTCTTACTTATTGATCAATACCAAAATACAGCGTTGTTGTTTACGTTGTATTTACTTCAACTAGATGATAGGAGTTATTTCTTGATTCAATTATCTTTTCCGAGTAATTATTTGTCAATAAGGTCATGATGACATTATCAGAAATAATGAAATCTTTCACAATCTCAGGATTCGGTATCTTTTCATCATTCACATCTCTAAATTGTGTGGAAGAAAACTTTCTTGTTATAAATGGAAATAATCGTCATTTTCGAGATTTTTAACAATTTTTTTCAAATTTACTCTCTTGCTCATCGAATGAAAGCTTTCAAAGTGGAGACAACAAACATTTTTTAAGATTTTTGAGTAGCATTGTTCAGAAGATATTCAAAAATAGCCTTGTTGCTTCGAATTTTGAATCATAAAAAATCATTAATATGTGAGCGGATATCTTCTTCTAATATTGCTATGATAAATGCATTTTTTTGCAGGCAATGAGAGCCCCTCCTTCAACCATAGCCCCCAGTTTGGCCAAAATGAGCCCGAACTACCAAACGAAATATCGGCCCCCTACGAAGTGCCCCAGTTTCCTATCGAACAGATCGAGAAAAAATTGGCTATACAAAGACAGTTGAACGTTAAGTAAGTACTCACTACTTTTTCACTCAAGTTCAATCAAATATAGTACTTTTCCAAGGAGCAGATCTACAAATATCCACTTTCTGAGAGTTCATTGCTGCTTCCGAAAAGTTTACGTCTAAAAATAATCCTCTCATTATATGCCGAGAGTTTACTATGCGAAATTTGTTGTCGGATATTAACCTTGTACTGGCTTTTTCCGCGATTTTATTTCCGATCAAAACAAAACGTCGTTGTCGGTCCATTGCCAAGCTGTGCCTATGTTTAGAAATGGCCGAAAGAATCTTTTTTCCTTGTTGGAAAATTCTCAATAGGTACCTACCTATTCTTGATTCTTTTTTCGTTTGAATTCTGGTATACAAAACTGAATTTGTATACGAAAAGCATTCGAATTTGTTAATCATACGAGGATATATTGAAAAATTCTTAGCCTACTATAGAACCGAACAAAATTTCAATCTCAAAATTTGGGGGCACGGCAGTGGCCCCGCCAAGTCGAGCGCGAAGCAAACACTGCCGTACTATCTTTACCCGAACCATTTCGCCGCATTTTCAAGCCCCTATTTGAGAACTTCCGGATGGGACCAGAACGCCGAAATTTTCGTCATCCAGTAAGCTATGATCACGTACTCAAAATCCAAAATTTCAAGTGTGTGGGTCATTTAGTTCCGAAGTTACGCGAAAGCAAAGTTTCGCATTTTCGACCCTAATTCACTCATGATCATCAAAATAGAACTAGTACTTCCCATAAACTCAGAACGCTGAAATTTGGTACATAGTTAGGGTTTAATGGCCACATAAAGGTAAAATTATAAAAACTAGGATAATCGAAAATCTGTTGGCACGTCACGTGAGCTCACGTGCTATCACGTCATCATCGCAAAATGTGCAACCACAACAAAGTATGGAAGTTTATGCGCTTGGAAACACATTGTTATCATACTCAATATGTGAATATCGACTTTAGAATATAAATTGAAAAAAAATAATAATCCGGTCATCAGTCTTATACACAGTGATATTTTTACTGTCTCATTTATTGTTCGAGGAAACGATAGGTTTTCGAAAGCTAGGCCGGAACAATAAATGAGACAGTAAGAATTATCACTGTGTATAAGACTGATGACCCGATTATTATCCTTTTTTCAATTGTTATCATTTCACGCATTCACGAAGTTAGCATCTGCTGTCACTTGATAGCACACCAGAACTACCCGCAAATTTACATTTTCTAACCGTAAGTGATATCACGTCGGATATTTTGTGAAGTGATTGATGAAGTGAAAATGGATGAAAATTTGATCGAACTTGTCAGGCTTCATGAAGTGATCTATGATCATTCTTCATCAGAGTACAGGGATCAGAATGTACGACAACAAGCTTGGGTGCTGGGTGCTCATTCAACAATTGTTGTACTATTTGAGGTAATCCTCCCACTTCTTCTCTTCGTTTATTTATTTGGTGAATCAAATCTCTTCTATCAGAATCACCAGCAACTGTAATAGCA
The DNA here is from genome assembly GCA_951802165.1 of Adalia decempunctata. Taxonomy (NCBI): domain Eukaryota; kingdom Metazoa; phylum Arthropoda; class Insecta; order Coleoptera; family Coccinellidae; genus Adalia; species Adalia decempunctata. Next base: position 3,227,511 of record OX637705.1, read on the forward strand.
GTTATGTTCTCTATATCTTCTTTCCATTCCGTCTTCGGAAGCTCTTGCTTGATGAAGAAGAAACTGTATCACGGAATATGAAAATGCTATGAAATTTATGTGCAATATAGAACGTCTATTGCTCTTCAGAAAAAACATCATCAGATGGGTCTGCGGTGGTTAGATTGGGAGAGAAAAAATTGAATCCGAAAAAGAATCGTGTAAGAGATGGGCTATATGGACAAGTTTGGTATCAAACTATAGGTTTTCGAGGACGCTGAAATCAATAAAAAATAATCGGAGGCTCTATCTACCATAGTTCAAAACCGAAAAAAAATAAAGATTTGTAATAAATAAACTACTCTTAAAAAAAAGTGTCAAATAAGAAAATCTAATGAAATAGATCAATATGCCCACGTTTCTACAAAAAGAAATGAAATCCCACCAAAAACATTCTGTAAAAACTAGCCAAGTCTCGATGGAGCTGCTTATTTATCTCTAAAAAGTAATGAAATCTAGAAAAAGTCGAGCCAAGTTTAAGGCTCCTTACTGCGATTTCTTTATTATTATAGTTAATATTGTGTGACTTGGCCGTTGAAGCAGTGGCGTAACGTACACCCCCCCAGACCCCCCGTTGGGTGGGGGCCCGCGGGGTTTAGGGGCCCGCGGGGTAAAGATCATACAATTTTCAATTAAATCATAGAAATATTTATTATAATAAAACACGAAATACTCATAGTACCTAATTAATTCTCTGATTAACTTTCTTCATTCATTTCTGACAATTTTAATTACCTATCTAAACTATTCCTGGAAATCACCCTCATGCGTCAAATATACAGGGTGAATCCTGTTGAACTGTACCTGCTTCCCACAGAGGTAGAGGACACTTAGACGGTTCCAAAAATACCCCACATGTTGGGTCTTTAGTCACTCGTTTGGATTATACAGGGTGATTTCACGTTTTGGGTCATATTTTCAAAATGCTGTATTGGACGAACGAATAATCAAAAATCCATCAAATTTGGTAGGTACGTAGGAGGACTGTACCGATCCCAATACAGCTGACTTATCAGATTATCAGTTTCAAGGACCGGACTCTATTTTTCTGATATTATCGGAATTTATAAAGAAAATCGCCCGGTATATTAAAAAGTCAATAAACCTGTCATGGCAGTTCAAACTACACTGAATACTTCTCAATAAAGAGTAATAAAATCACGTGGCACACCTGCAGATTCAGAAAAAAAAAATATTGAATATGCGTACTTGGAGATAAATTTTTTTTGGACGGCCTAATTCACATGGAAAACCCAAATGTATCGAATGTTGAAGACAGGAGAATATTTTCAGTTTCTCTCGATATTCAAGTATGTATTCCAATATTCAGGTAATTTTTGTCAGTGCATCGAAATCTATTAAATTAATGTTCTATTGATAGAAATAAAACTGTTTAATAACACTATTTCAAAAAGTAAAAAAAAGGAATATGAAAGATTCACAAAAGATGCTCGAAATGTCTTCCTTCCATCTGAATACATTTTCGGATTATGGAATACTTTCATGGGGAGTGGATATAACCTGATAATATTCGACTTTTCATGCATTTCGGTATAGTTCTTCTACGAAACTACAGCCGCCCAAAAAAATTATCTCTGAGTACGATTATTCAATTTTTTTTTCTAAATCTATTTGTGTGCCTCGCGATTTTATGACAATTTCTTGTAGGTTATTTAATGTTGTTCGGTCTCCCGTAACAGTTTTGTGGAGTGTTCCATATTCAGGGCGAATCTTTCGACCTATCATCTATTGAAAAACCCAATCTGAAATGGGAGTCCGTCCCTGAATATTGGATTGGAATACTTGAATCCCTAGAGGATCTTAACCATTAATATTCAACTTTTGATACATTTGGGTATGATTTTCTTTGTGAATTAGGCCGTCCAAAAAAAATTTATCTCCGAGTACGCATATTCAATTTTTTTTTCTCTAAATCTGTAGGTGTGCCTTGTGATTTTATTACTCTTTATTGAAAAGTATTCAGTGCAATTTGAACTGCCATGACTGATAATCTGATAAGTCAGCTGTATGGGGATCGGTACAGTCCTCTTACGTACCAAATTTGGTGGATTTGTGATTATTCGTTCGTCCAATAGAGCATTTTGAAAATATGACCCAAAACTGGAAATCCCCCTGTATAATTCAAACGAATCGTTTGAGACCTTTCATGTGGGGTATTTTTGAAACCAGCAAAGTGTCCTCCATCTCTGTGCGAAGTATGTACAGTTCAACAGAATTCTCCCTGTATAAGATTTATAAACGAAATCCTAGTATTTGTTGATATGGAAGTAAAAAAAAATCATAAATCACATATTTCAATTCACTATTAACATTAAATTTTTTTTTGAAGAGTTGATTAAAACCAACGTTATTGTTTATTAACATATTATGTATTTCAGTCATATCCTGTTTTCTTCTTGAAATAATTTATTTATAGGTTTAAAATTATTAGCGAAATTGTTGAGGTAGGCTTATCAGAGAGCAAAAACTTGTAAATGTTTGATATGATTACACGGATTCAGTCTAGGTGTAAAAATTAATTTCTAATAATAGTTATAGAATGATAAAGTAAAAGAGCTTATAAAATGTTAATTATAACGAAATCGTTAAAGTATATCGGTTAAAATTGATGCAGTTGGTTGGTTTATTGGACATTTTAATAGTTTCTGCAAAATAGACTACTGTTGTTTCACCCACAAATGAATAGTTGAACAGTCATATGAAATAAATGGTTGAGGATTGAGGTAAACCTAATATAGAAGTGACGTTGATAATTAATTAAAAGATGGTACAAGAGAATGGGTAATTAGGTGTATTGTGGTAGGAGCTGAAGATGGAGTGGGGCCCGGGGACAATCATTGGGGGGGGGGCTGGCTGAGGAACGTTACGCCACTGCGTTGAAGGGTACACAAGGGTACAAAACCAGGTGCTCCATGACACCATTGCACCAATCTGTCGCCAGAAAAGCAACCCATTGACGATGAAAAATTGCCACTTGGAAAACGTTCATTCAATTGTAGGCTTGATAAAGCTGCGTATTCAATAATACGAGCCTGAAACAAACAGTATAAAAAATTATTTCTCTATTTCAGTATCGTAATGTGTTCATTACAGTTCTAAAAACAGTGCTGTAATTAATTCATTACAGCATCGTTTTCAGTAACATTTTTCGTTTTGTGGTTATCAGCAATGACTTCCGATCCTTTTAAATTTCAGCAGACGTCAATTTGGAAATGTCAATTTTCGTACTTAATAACATTCGCACCAACTGCCAAGATACAATATGAAAGTCACTAGGACCTATAATTTGAATTTTTTCATTGAATTTCACAAAATTTGAGTGAAATAGAGAAAATATCGTCTAATACTCGTTGCAGAATGCAATTCCAATACTCATGCGTTCGAAAACTCGCTCCTTCGTCGCTCGTTTTCGAATTCCGCATTCGTATTGGAATAGGAACTCATTCTGCAACTAGTTTTAGAATATACTATTCCAGTACAGAGGGACTTCTAATCATTGATAGAAGACCATCTGTACATCTATTTTATTTTAGATCGGTGGTCGATTTGACGCTCCAAAAAGAAGGGAGCAGAAGTCAGCAAATTCTTTTTCAGTTGAGGAAAGAGATGATAGTCGGATGGAGCCAAATCTGGTGAATAAGGGGAGTGTTCTAGTAATTCTAACACTAAATCACCAATTTTTTGCATGGCAACATGAGATTTGTGTACTGGGGCGTTGTCCTGTAAAAACAAAATACCTTTGGATAGCTTTCCGCCTCTTTTCTCTTTAAGTTTTTACTGTAGAGTGGCCAGTGATGTCGAATAGCAATCTCCAGTTATTGTTTTACCCTTATCCAAAAAATCAATCATGATTACTCCATGGCAATCCCAAAAAACTGAAGCAAGAACTTTTCCAGCAGATTTTTGGACACGAAACTTCTTAGGTCTTGGAGAACCAGACTGTCACCATTCCATCGATTGTTGCTTTGTTTCTGGATCGTTGAAATGTACCATCCATAGTAACAATTCGGTCTACATCGTTTTCAAATCGAGCACAAGTTTCTTGTCCTACTTCTAATGGAATTTTTCGTATTTTAGGGCGTTGGAAGAAGGAAAAAGAAGCCATTATGAACCATCAATAACCGCAGAGGATAGGGATCAGTTGAACATAGACGAACATGACTTCGTTCCCCATTTCCAAAGGGTTTCAATTTCAGGGGAAGATACCAGTGGGGTGAGTTAAAAATTTTTTAGGGATCACAAAAACGTCGAGTCATAATTATTCTCAATTCGACTTAAGGGGCAGTATCACCTTTTGAATCGTGGTAAATCTCCATTCAAAAGTGGTCTCTTTATTTCACGAGTAAGTACCCTTATTTACGACGTAGAGACTTGATTTTTTTTTAAATTGAAGTTGAAGAACGTGCCGAGGGCAAATAGTTTTCTTTTTTTCGATTTAATTAGTTTTCAATTAAAAAAACCAGGGTAATCGTTAGATCTGGGGTTATTGAATATGTTTTTTCGTTTTTCATGAGTACAAGCTATATTTTTGAAATAATAATCATGAAAATTTTTGTAGTTTATAGAAGTTTGAATTGCCGAGGGCAAATAGTTGCGATTTTTTCGATTTAATTAGTTTTTAAATCAAAAAAAACAGGTTGAACTTCAGCGTTTTGGAAACTATTTGCCCTCGGCAATTTAATCTTCTATGAACTACAAGAATTTTCATGATTATTATTTCGAAAATATAGCTTGTACTCATGAAAAACGAAAAAACATATTCCATAACCCCAGATCTAACGATTACCCTGTTTTTTTTAATTGAAAAACTAATTGAATCGAAAAAAAAAACTATTTGCCCTCGGGACGTTCTTCAACTTCAATTAAAAAAAAAAAATCAAGTCTCTACGTCGTAAATTAGGGTACTTACTCGTGAAATAAAGAGACCACTTTTGAATGGAGATTTACCACGATTTAAAAGGTGATACTGCCCCTCAAGTTTTAAAATTGATTTTCTGTCCGACAACTTCAATAACACCACTGGAATTGAAGAAGCCACATATTCGAATTATAATCCTAATAGATAGGTATTCCCTTACTGCTCTTGAACTTCAAGCTTAGTCTCGGTGCATAATGCAACAATTGAAGTTTTAACACCTCGAAAACAATATAATGCTATCATGGACGTGGTATGTCTCATTTTCCTTCTATTTCAAAAACTTTCGCAAACTATCTCATTAACGTGTATTTTTCTTTTTCTTCCTCACATCGACTTTAAAGTCTAATGAGAATTATTTGTTCCAGGTGCCACTTGAGGATCTGGAAAGAGCCTCAAAAATGCTGGTACAAGCTCTACGAATCAGACAGTGTTACATGGCAATGTCCCATCAGAATTTCTCGCAAACAGCCGCTAGATTCTTGGTTCCCGACCGTGTAGAAAGGAAACATGGCGACAAACAAACCATAGAAGGTAAATTCACCCTCTTTCATCACCTCAGTGTAAATTCTTCTTCTTAATTTTAAACCCCAGTAAGTCGTGTCAGAAAATAGAACTAGAAACCTTATGTTTTCGTGTCACCTTTCCAACTTTGCTTGATCTCCATCTTAAAGACGTTACATTTTAAGATTGGACTTTGCTGTCATCCGATTCTTCGTTGGATGACAGTTCGAGTGAATCGGTGCAGAAGCGGAATATCTGTGGCGGGCCGGACGAAGGTAAAGACGTTTTTTGCAGAATTGTATCAGCCACTAATTCTCAGCAGATACATCATCATCACCTTCTTTCACTGGAGTATATGCGTCAGCTTCAGTGCCACCAAAAACGTTTTCATGTGCTCTGTGTTATGTTGTCCTATTTGGTTATATTCGCGGAGCAGGCATAGAAAAAATATACTAGAAGAAAAACCACTATGGCCTCAATTTAACGAATAATATCTATGGTTTGTGGTATTTGAAATTTTCAGAGCATGGGATCCATCCACCGGAGCATCATCCTTGGAAAGCTCAAGACGTCTCCGATACGTCACACGTGTTCAAGTCGAACAGAGGCGTATTCGAAGTTTTCGAAAATGAAGAAGACATGAAAAATTACAAACCGTGCGACTTTCAGTATCCGGACATGGAAACTTTCGTCAAAGATATGAATATTATGTGCAGTTTCATCGCCGATGGTCCACTGTGAGTAGCCGCTGTCAAATTTTTTGACGTTTGTCAGAAATTTTCGATTGTTTTCTTGAACCGTCAAATGCGAATCTATACTCCATTCACAATTATAAAACCACAACTCTGGGCTTGGAAATTTGACACATTCCACTCTGTATCGAAGTTATGACGTTTTTCAAAATATTTTTATGTTCCAAGTCAACACTATGTTGCCCTTTCTACATTCTTAGCGTATTTCTCAGAATTTATTCGGAAAATGAATGAATTGGAAGAGATGTGTGGACGAAAATAATTAACGTTTATATGAATTGATAGAAAGGATTCCTTTTCTAGTTATTTGCATGAAAAGTACAAGAGATCACTGTTGAAATATATTATTTTTCGCCATGAAAGAAAATTGCATTGCTTTCACATGATTTTCATATGCATGCCTGTGAAGATTTAATGTTTATTATCCTCTTGAACTGAAAGTTCGAGACTTGACATCAATTGTTGAATCAAGAATAATGGAACATTATATCCCTCTACTGGAATCCAAATAGTTGAAGGGAGTTCTGATGCAACAGGAACTTTTTCTTGGAACATAACCTTAATAGCTAACTTAATAAAAATAAGAGTAGAAGATATACATTTCATTTATTTGATCTTATGAACAAGGAGTGAAATATTCTGACTGTATAGTAATTTATTAGTTTAAAAAATATTCATACATTACAACCACAGTAGGTTTGTACAAATAATATGGAACAGGTCAAACATATGCTTCACATTTATCATTCACCTGTTCTAAAATAAGACACAAACTCCTCCACATTATAGGGCCCCTACAGCATTAGAAGCTTGTGTCTCTTTTGAAAGAAGTAGCACTAGATATAATATATTCTTTCGATTAAGAGCAAATACTTACCGTTGAATGTTACATACACAAATTTCTTCAAAATGGGCTTATACGAAGTGGTTCTTTTTCTGAAACGTGAAAACGATCAACAATAATCATTTAGAGACCGATGATGGCCATCCAAAACCCGTTTACTTACGAAAATCGTGCAATTTCATTCTGCAAGTTCTTTCCTCATAATTCCTCGAAAATCCTACCTGAACCATATTTTCCGGTCGCTTTCGTGAAAAGATCGTATAAGGAAGCCTTTTTTGTCCATTTACACATTTCAAATAAATTTTGAGCACCAAAAACGATACCGAAACTAACCAAACTTCTGGGGGACCGGAATTTCGTTTGAAATCTTTCCAAACGGCCAGATACCTAAAAAAAACTTCGTTATCAAGTGTAAAAAAGGCGATTAGTACCTACTTTTGCTTTATTCATGCTTATAAATCGATTTTTGGTCCAATTCAAATTTGCCGTTTGTACCCATGTCAAAATATCTTTGATGTAAACAAAGAAACTGGCAACGCCGTTTTGTCATTAAAGATATTCTCTGTACGCGCACAGATTTTTTATCAGGTGCACCAATTCCTGAAAACGAAACCATGGCCTGAGTTGTGATTTTATAATTGTGAATGGAGTATACGTATGTTGATTACAAGCCTACAACATATGCTAACTGACAAAGAAACTGCAACACCCAGAAGTATCTGTTTAGATTTTTATTTTTTTTTTGTAAAAGATAGATAGTATAGCAAGGAGTAAAATCGTGAAGGTTTTTTCATGTGAATATTTTTGTTACTTAAATATTGTAGTCGTTTTTGCAATTTTTTTTAATTTCACAACAAGCCAACTGTTCGAGGAGATCCAAAGTCGATGTTTCAAAGAGGTCCAATTATTGGTCTACGGAAGCCGGGGTTGTCATTTCGAGCAATCGCTAACCGTACGAACAGAAATCCAACTACTGTTATGAGATGTTGTCAAGCGTGGTTTGATAATGCCCAAAATCGAAGAAGAGTAGGCACCGGACGTCGAAGGGTCACAAATGAATTTCGTGATTGACGTCTAAGACTTATGGCCATTAGCGACCGATTTGCGACAACTCGATCTTTAGGTGTTGCGTGGTTAGGAGAACAAGGCCATCCTGTAACTGCCCGAACGGTTTACCGCCAGATAAGGTCTTTTGGACTGCAGCATTATCGATCTCATCTTGTGTTACCTCTGACGGTTAAGCATCGCCGGTAACGATTACAGTGGTGCAGAGAACGTCAACATTGGAATGTGGAATGGCATCAGGTCGTCTTTACTGATGAATCTCGAGTCTCCATGGGTGCACAAGATGGCCGAAGAAGGGTTAGACGACGTCGGGGAGAAAGACGTGAACCACAGATTGATGTTGAGCAACGGACAGTAGGCTTTATGGTATGAGATGCTATTGCACATATAGGTCACCTTCAGTCTTCATTCGAGGTAACATGACAGCGCTGCGTTACCTTCAAGAAAAAGTGGAGCCGCATGTTCTCCCTTACCTTAACCGGCTCGAGAATCCAACATTTCAGCAAGATAATGCTAGACCTCATGGTGCCAGAGTTAGTTTAAACTTTTTTGAAGCGACCCATGTGAATCTTTTGCCATGGCCGCCCAGATCCCCCGATCTCTCGCTCATAGAGCATGTTTGGGACATCACGGGTAGAAGGCTCGGAAATTTACCCCAGCCCCCGCGGACTTTGGCGGCACTGAGACATGAAGTACAGGTAGCTTGGGATAGTTATCTATTATTTCAAAGGTCATGGAAAAAGCCATCAACTTCGAGCTCATGAAACATCTGGAACACTCAGGAATTATCTACGATGGACAATATAGTTTCTGTCGTCAGAGATCCACTGGTGACTTGCTCGCTTACGTCTCACATATATAGCAGCTATCTATTGAGAAATATGGTGAAACCCTAGCCGTAGCACTGGATATCTCCAAGGCATTCGATCGAGTCTGGCATCAGGGACTCCTCGCCAAAATTTCATCTTATGGCGTGCCCCCAAAGCTGTGTTCTCTGCTGGCTAGTTTCCTCTCAAACAGATCTCTCCATGTAGTGGTCGATGGAGTTTTCATCTGACTCTCTACCCATAAAGCCTACGATTTGCTGGAAGCAACTTCGTGTCCAGTGCACAGCTTCGCGGATGATAGTACCCGCCTTTTCTTCTAGGGCTCCAATACCAGCCAGCCAAATCAGAAACGAACGCGGAAGAAATGTTAACAACATAAATATGGACTTGGCGACAGTTCTTGAATCTAATAACTTGGTGGAATATTCAACGCAAGCAGAACACAAGCATGTCTTTTCTCTAGAAAAGCCGATCTTACTGTGCCCAGCATAGAATTGTCGGGAGTATACCATTGAAGTCATCCATTTCGATGCTTGGTATAACTGTCGGCAGTATCCTTTCTTGGGAGAGTCACGTGAGATCCATTGCTAAAAGTGCATCCCAAATACTTGGTTTTCTGTTTCTGACAGGAGCTATTTCACCTCAGGTCAGCTGCTTATGATCTATAAGGCACAGATTCGAACTGTCCTGGAATACTGTTCCCATATTTGGAGTGCTGCACCTAAACATACCCTAAAACTCTTGGATTCGTACAAAAAAGGGCAATTCGTCTCGTCGGTGATGCCTCGCTTACAAACTCGCTCACCTCTAGAACACCGTAGAAGAGTAGGCGATCTGTCTCTATTTTATAGATATTTCCATGGGTTATGCTCTTCTGAATTATCAGCAATCTTTCCAACTCTGGCAGTCTCTTCGAGACTAACCCGTCAAGTTAAGTCTTCACAACCCTTCGTGGTCACTTTGGAGACCTGCAGAACATCTCTCTTCAAAGACTCGTTCATCCAACGAACAGCGAGGCTTTGGAACACATTGCCTAGGGAGGTGTTCCTCGAGGCATATAACCTCCAGAAATTCAAGAAGAACACCTGCTTGCCCTTGGTTCTCACGATGTTCTCTGAACATTACAGGATATTCGTTTTCGTGAGAAATACAACATTAAAAAAAATTTAAAATTCAAACTACTACTGGGTGTTGCAGTTTCTTTGTCAGTTAGTATAATTATTTCGTTCCAAGTTTCATTTAAAAAAAGTAATAAGGATGGAATTTTAAAGCTGCAGTGTTTTAAATTTGTAGTTAGCTGAGAAAACTCTCTAATATCAACCCCCTTTTCAGAAAATCCTTCTGTTACCGTCGTCTCAGCTACCTATCCTCCAAATTCCAACTGCACGTGCTGCTGAACGAACTCAGAGAGCTGGCCTCCCAAAAAGCGGTTCCTCACAGAGATTTCTACAACATCAGAAAGGTGGACACGCACATCCACGCCGCCTCCTGCATGAACCAAAAGCATCTCCTACGTTTCATCAAGAAAACCCTCAAGAACCACGCTGACGAAGTCGTAACCCTCAGTGGAGGCAAACTTATGACGCTGAAACAAGTTTTTCAGGTAATATCGCAGTTTCCGCGTGAGGAGTCCCTCAAGGGTCTATTTTAGGGTCATCTTTATACCAACAACTCGTGAATTTTGGTCTAAAAGTTGTAACATTCCAAGTTTGTAAATCCTAGGAACATTATGAAAAAGAGAAAAGGGGCAACCCTGCTCTGAAGAACTGAGGGTAGAATTACGTTAAAGGGGGGTTTATACTTATATTTTTGGCTTGTGATGTGATCGTCTAGATTGGTAGAACTCTATGTTATGTCGTAGTAATTCAGATTCGTAATAACTCAGATTAGTGAAATATAGGATGGGAAATAATGAGGTAAAATAGATAAATAATACACTAGCTTGGGCATAAAGATGGAACAAGAGCCTTTATTCGTCCAGCGCCATAGTTCGAGGAACCATAGCCATATGAAGGGATAAAAAACGAACCAAATCCAATTCCTCATTGGATTTGAAAGCAAATAACCCTTTTAGCATTACAGATGATATGTTTACAATCCATAGAACAATTATTAATAAGACGAGCACTGGTGATATGTACAATATGGAGCTTCCTATACTCCGGTAAGGTTATTACTGGCACAATTGAGGTAAAAAGCAGAATCCAAATACATCCAAAGTTATCCAAAGGTTATAGGCATATAGAGTGTGTCACCTGATTATTAATGAAATTCATAAGCAGTATCCTTGTAGTTCCTAGTGTGAGAATCCTTCCTTCTAAGAGTTATTTGTGGGATCCTAGCAGTCGCGTTGGTTTGGAAGTGACGATAAACTACTTCACTTCCTTCACTTGCCTGGCTCGCCATGGCCCGAAGACGAGGCTATGTTTACTGGGGACGTTCGTTATAGAACTCCCAGAGGAATTCTCACTGCCACTGTTGTGGGGGATGTTTTCCTTGGCACAGACGATATAAACAGTTTACCCTAGGCCTATACTGAAAGCAACAACTCCAAATGCCTATACCGCTATACCATAGTCTCGAGTGAATAGTTAAATGTGCAGTAGACCTTACGAACAGTATAAGATTATTCCAAATGGGTTGGTAACAGAACAGAGTTCCACAATATTCAATAGAAATGCAATAATAAAATAGAACAAGCTTACATGAGATTAAATCCTGTGAAATGAAACAGTTATTTAAATGGAGATCGTGTACATACCAGATAACAAAGAAGCGTCTTTAAAATATACTAAAATGGCGGATTCCTAGAAGAGGAACTCCATTTCAAAGGGACACTATTGTGAACCAGAATGAAAGTGAAAACAGACCGCCGCCGAGTGAAAAAAAGTCAAAAAGAGCTCTCCCATTCGTTGTCGTTTAGGAGGTTAGTTTTTCTTCCACAGAATCGTATTTCTTCGATGGTCACAGAAGAACAAGTTTACTTCATGGTGGATCTTCGATATGATTCAAATCTCCTATTTATAAAGATGCGAATTGCCTAAAGTATTGCTTGAAGTCGTACTAATATTCATCATTCATAGAATTATAAAATAATATCAAATAAGTTCATTCAATGTAGTTCCACGTTTCGACAATAGACGTTGCAAAGTTGGAAGCCATGGAGTCTGGCAACGGTGCATTTTATTTTATCGCTGGGTAGGAAATTCAGATATGTTACATGTTTTATTTTGCAGTCGATGAATCTGACAACCTACGACTTGACGGTGGACATGTTAGACGTGCACGCAGATCGTAACACCTTTCACAGATTCGACAAGTTCAACGCCAAGTACAACCCGATCGGGGAGAGCAGACTGAGGGAGGTGTTTCTCAAGACCGACAACTACATCAACGGAAAGTACTTCGCGAGGATCATCAAAGAGGTGGCCAGCGATCTGGAGGAGTCCAAATACCAAAACGTGGAATTGAGACTGAGCATTTACGGGAAGAACAAGGAGGAGTGGGACAAACTGGCGAAATGGGCCATAGAATCGAACGTGTACTCCGACAACGTCAGGTGGCTGATTCAGGTTCCGAGATTATTGTAAGTAGGCGGTTTTGGGAAGGTTTTCCGATAAAAGGTGTTATTTTGGATGAATGATCGTATGTTTATCTATATATATATATATATATATATATATATATATATATATATATATATATATATATATATATAATAGAAAAATTAAGGGTTTAACGACTCATTTAAAGAAAAGAACTACTCTTTTTTTCTTGAACCAAGCTTTCGCAATTATTTTTATTGCTTCTTCAGGGTTTCTACAATATAAAATACATAGATCAATTTTAGTTCAAAAAACATTTCTTGCTGTAAAATTACCGAAAGTGAGGTTGAACGTTCCACCGACTTCAACAACACATAACATATCTCCACTGAGAACAGTACAGACAGAATTTTTATTTTCATTTGTCTAACATATATTTGTTTTAGTTAAGTCAATTTCAATTTTATTTGTCCAAATTTCACCATTCAATATTCTCAGTCAATTTTGTCGCAATTAACAATCTTTAAACTTCAATGTCACAATCATAGATACATAAACCACAAAACACAGTCCACAACTTCTCTTCATCATCCAACGTCCACTTCCCGGCTCCTATCTGGTCTCATCTCCAGTAAGTAGCTGTACATATTACTTAAATTTTGAGTGTCGCTTTTTTTATTTATTGTATTTCCATTTTTCCTTATCTCAATCATTTCATGTATTAGTCGTTTTTGATAGTTATTTTCCGTCTTCAAAACTTTAACATTTTCGATATCAGCTTTATGATTCAGATTTTGGGCATGTATTGCCAGAGCACATCTATCCTTTTTAGTTTTTATGTCTGACTTATGTACAGATAATCTACTCTTTACCCACTGTGCATCTGTACATAAGTCAGACATAAAAACTAAAAAGGATAGATGTGCTCTGGCAATACATGCCCAAAATCTGAATCATAAAGCTGATATCGAAAATGTTAAAGTTTTGAAGACGGAAAATAACTATCAAAAACGACTAATACATGAAATGATTGAGATAAGGAAAAATGGAAATACAATAAATAAAAAAAGCGACACTCAAAATTTAAGTAATATGTACAGCTACTTACTGGAGATGAGACCAGATAGGAGCCGGGAAGTGGACGTTGGATGATGAAGAGAAGTTGTGGACTGTGTTTTGTGGTTTATGTATCTATGATTGTGACATTGAAGTTTAAAGATTGTTAATTGCGACAAAATTGACTGAGAATATTGAATGGTGAAATTTGGACAAATAAAATTGAAATTGACTTAACTAAAACAAATATATGTTAGACAAATGAAAATAAAAATTCTGTCTGTACTGTTCTCAGTGGAGATATGTTATGTGTTGTTGAAGTCGGTGGAACGTTCAACCTCACTTTCGGTAATTTTACAGCAAGAAATGTTTTTTGAACTAAAATTGATCTATGTATTTTATATTGTAGAAACCCTGAAGAAGCAATAAAAATAATTGCGAAAGCTTGGTTCAAGAAAAAAAGAGTAGTTCTTTTCTTTAAATGAGTCGTTAAACCCTTAATTTTTCTATTATTCATATTATAGACTCTGAAAGCACATAATATATATATATATATATATATATATATATATATATATATATATATAAAAGAAAGATGTTGGTTACACCATTTATAACTAGAGATCAGATGGACTGTTTGTTATGAAACTTCATTTATGGAATCGTCTACGGTCTGGTTATTATAAAATACAATACATCAGGTTTGTTTTCCTTAGGGCCACTTGCACCGTATTGGTTTTAATCGTTAGTTAGTTAAGCGTCGATTAATTTATTTAATCCAGGATTAAATATTTGGCTTGCACCAAGGCTGAATGTCACTAGATTAAAGTTAATCCACAAATCTAGTTATTTTTACGTAAATTGGTACTTGTGCCTAACTTCACGTTGTTTATTTTATCCCTTTTTATGCTTTGACAGTTTCTTTGTTTAGACATTTTTTGATATCGATCATTTCGCAAATTGAAAGAGTTTGTAATAACGAATTTCTTTGGTAAAAACCGATGCAACGTTCATTGCACAAGTTGACATCTTTCTTTGGAATATTCTACTTCAAATGAAAATATACCTGATGGTTAGAAACCACTTCAGATTTGGATGTAAAATATGATAAACTAATGGATTCTTGTATGGAAATAACTGAGGCAAATAGAGAAGAAACCAGTTTAGTATAGTATAGAATGATCGAAAGGCATGAACAAACCTGATTTTCGATAATAGGGAAACATCTACAAGATATTATGTGATTTGAATTTTTTTCAATGAACATGCATCTTGGAATTTTGTTAATATTTATTCACTTTTATTTCAACACATAGGTGATGACATTGGTGCCGATTGAATGATATCATTTGTCACTGTAAATTGAAGAATAATTCTGCATGGGTATCAGAAGAACTGAACTTTCAATTTTATTAGACATGTATGAATTTGTTCAGTTCATATTTCACCTCGACCGTTGATATTTAGTTCAATTATTCATTCTTGTGTGTGCTTTTCCTTCCACACCAATTTGATCTTTCATATCTGCGCCTAGGAAAACCAAAATCCATAATTTCTACTTCAACCATTATTCTTTTCAATTTGATTTATAATTAATAGTATATTCTGAAACTATACCTTTTCAACTTCAAATTGAGACTAATCACAATCAAATTGGAATTAAACAAATTCAAAATGAAAATATGCAACTTCAAATTGGTAAACGAAATCGAATTGGGAATAAACATATTCAAAATGAGACTAAAAAATCTCATATTGGGAAATGACATTTCCACTTAAATTTGATACTTCAAAAATATTGTCTTTCAGGAACCAGAATTTCAGGACAATTATCTACTCAGACTCGGTCCTCACAGTCCAATGCTGAACCCTATAGAATTTGCGTGGTCAAGTTTTAAATCTTCCTCAAAACCAGTTCCGCTTGTGTGAATTGGAAATTATATTGCGTGATAATATAAATAAAATAAATATCAACAACTGATGTGCGCGATATGTAGCACATATACAGCGATATTTCCCTGATGTTTTAAACTTAGTTGATATGGTTGTGTGATTTTCATTATTGAAGAAATATTTTTATTTATCGTATCGATTCTCAAATTTATCAACTTGTTCATAAAATATCATTATATAGTTTAAGTTTATCAACACCTCTGCATTGTAAAATAAATTTTTTCCTCATTTGAATTCTTAGTTACTTCAGAACAATTCCCTTGAACTATGAAATAAAACGGAAAATGACTTTTCTCAATATGAAATTGTTTAGTGTCAATATGAATGTGTTTATTTCCAATTCGATTGTGTTTACCATTTTGAAGTTGCTTATTCTCATTTTAAATTTGTTTATTCCCAATTCGATTTCGTTTACCATTTTGAAGTTGCATATTCTCATTTTGAATTTGTTTAATCGCAATTTGAATGTGATTAGTCTCAATTTGAAGTTGAAAAGGTATAGTTGCAGAATGGGCTCCTATTCCAATACGAATGCGAAATTCGAAAACGAGCGACGAAGGAGCGAGTTTTCGAACGCATGAGTATCGGAATTGCATTCTGCAACGAGTATTAGACGATATTTTCTCTATTTCACTCAAATTTTGTGAAATTCAATGAAAAAATTCAAATTATAGGTCCTAGCGACTTTCATATTGTATCTTGGTAGTTGGTGCTAGGAGCATAGAATAACTGGAGGGAAGGCTTCATACGATCGACAGATCATTTTGAACTGCCAATAACGGCGGAGGTTAGAGTTTCGTGTGGCGCCCGATAGATAACGCTGAGATCGTTTTTTCAGCAACATGTCAGATATCTTGTTCTATGGCGGTACAATTGCAAAGAATATAATGTGGCTGTCATTGTTATTGATACATTTATGCTTCTTTTCAATTGAAAATGGCCATAAATCATAACATAGACAATATTGATGACATCATCGCTTTATTCTAATCAACTTTTTATGCGCAATCATATGGGAAGTCTGTGATCGGAAATAAATTTGTCAAAACAATATCCTTATCGGAAAAAGCGAACATTCAGGTGAGTATTACTATTATTATACGGGAAGACTAAGGTCTTATCTGTTCTCGTGTATCATACGCAGAATTGTATGGTACCCCGTTTACATTCCCTCTGCTAACACTAAGATTCGGAGCGGGAAACAGATTTTTCTTCCTATATTCAATCTGATCCTTGTAGCCATTTCTTAACACGTGCTATGTGCATTATATTGTCGGATTTACGAAAAAAGTATGTATTGCTTTCTTTCAAAAGAATATATATTATGATATAGTAATAAATGGGACCTAATAAGTAATAACAACTAATAACCATTAAAGATAATTTTATTAAGGATAGCCATGTTGTAGGAACGAACGACGTTGTCGCCATCTCGTGACCTTGCGGCGAACTGACAAGTTCGGACGTTTTTGGCAGTTCATTTTCGTAGGGGAGCCTTCTCCCCAGTTATTCTATGCTCCTAGGTTGGTGTGAATGTTAGAAAATACGAAAATCGACATTTCCAAATTGACGTCTGCTGAAATTTAAAAGGATCGGAAGTCATTGCTGACAACCACAAAACGAAAAATGTTACTGAAAACGATGCTGTAATGAATTAATTACAGCACTGTTTTTAGTACTGTGATGAACTCATTACGATACTGAAATAGAGCAAACCCTTTATTATCATCATCGGGCTTACATTGGCTTCTTTTCAGCGATATCTTCAAGCTGAATAAGATCCTGGACAACTTCCAAGAGATCCTGGACAACATATTCATACCCTTATTGGAGGTGACGGCGAAACCAAGTTCCCATCCGGAACTGCACCTCTTCCTTCAGTACGTCATAGGCTTCGACTGCGTAGACGACGAGAGTAAGCCAGAAAACCCTGTATTCGACGCCAATGCCCAAATACCTTCAGACTGGAAGGACGAAGAGAACCCGAACTACGCTTACTACCTGTACTACCTCTACGCCAACCTATGCACCTTGAATCATTTGAGGGTGCAGAAAGGGTTGCATCCTTTGAATTTAAGACCTCATTGCGGGGAAGCTGGACCAATCCAGCATCTCATCTGCGGGTACATGCTCTCTGAGAACATCTCTCATGGGTTGTTGCTGCGAAAAGTACCAGTTCTGCAGTATCTGTACTATTTGGCGCAGATTGGAATCGCCATGAGTCCCTTATCCAACAACAGTCTCTTCTTGAACTATCACCGAAACCCTCTACCCGAGTACCTAGCAAGAGGACTGGTCGTATCTCTATCCACTGACGACCCTCTCCAGTTCCACTTCACCAAGGAGCCCCTGATGGAAGAATACAGTATCGCTGCGCAAGTGTGGAAATTATCTAGTTGCGACATGTGCGAACTGGCCAGAAACAGTGTTTTAATGTCCGGATTTCCTCACAGGGTCAAGAAATTCTGGCTGGGTCCCAATTATACGAGGGAGGGGGTACCTGGTAACGACATCTCGCGGACGAACGTGCCGGATATACGGGTCGCCTTCAGATACGAGACGTTGGTAGACGAACTGTCCACCATTTTCAAGTCTGTCATGCAGCAAAATTTGAATTCCAACGCATAGAAGCGTCGTTATTGATCGAATTTATTTTATTATTAAGTATATACGATTTATATTTACGTACTTTGAGATCATGTTAGGTTTTATCTAAGTTTATCATTGAAATATTCGTTTGTACGCTGATTTGAGTCTGAAATCGAAGTATAAGAAAGAAATATTTATCAATATATAAAGATATGTTTCCTGTTCTATGATAAAGTCATAGATCTCTAAATATGAGCAGGTTAGGTAACATAGAATTTATAGACCGTTATTAGTAACAAAACAGTTTCCCTTATTGTGATTCAATTGAAACGTGAATTATTTCAGTACATAGAAGAGAGCGTAATGCAATGTGCCTAATATTTTGTTATATCCAATAAAAAGTTATACAAATGAATCAATTCGTTTTTCTATCCTTGACAGTCGAGTCAGATATTTTCCAATTCCGTCATAGAAAAGATATATAGACAAAGATGCACAGAATTGAAATATAGACAAAATGGCATACAATTTCCTTCAGCATTGAAATGTCAAATTTGCCTCCAGGTTTTTGATTTATCACTCACTGAAATTCGATCTGGCAGGGTGGATATTGGTCACTTTTGTTCAAAGGCTATATAAGGAAAAGATTTTTCCCTATTTCAACCTACAAAATTACTTTTAAAATATAGAAATCAATATAAGTTCTACCCCCCTCACGAACGTCAATTTTCCAAATTCACTCAAAAATTGTCAGGAACCTGGAAAAAAAGGCTGTTATCAAGTTAAAAAGCCTCATTCGAACCATCAACGGAAATATTGCAGTTTTTAAACGATTGCCTCCTTTGCCACTGTGACCTGAAAAGAAAATGCTCGTCTTGCTTCCAAAACTTTCTTGCCGGTCCGAATTTTAGCTGAAAAGTTAAAACAACCTATAATCTTCGGTATTCCACTGAAAACTTACCTTCAAACAGCGATAATATACGAAAAATCAGCATTTTTAAATAGCGTCAGAGATAGATGCATCGTCACCATAGAACCTATATAATATTGTGAGTTCTATGATGGTCACGGTCTGGCGATCTAATGTCATTCGACATCGCTCGAATCTGTGTTCAAATATCGATGATTCGACGCACAGATAACAGAAAACAGAACTGTTTCTGTTATCTGTGATTCGACGGACTCGAAAAATTTCCGAGAAACGTCAAAATTTCGGACACTCATATTTCACGCTTGGGGGCCTCTGGGAAAACGGTTCTGCTCCTATTAGACTCCTTTCTCTTTCCGAAGATGTACAGCGTTTTCCTACAATCCCTGCCCAAGTCGAACCTTAGGCTTTGTGAGCGGACCATTTTGGGCGATTTTCGCACTTTTCGGTAATTTAAAAAAAATACTTTTCGATCTCGTATAATCGCAAAAAAGACATCCACGTTAGCGACGATTCTTCCCCTTTCGAAGACTCCAAGAATGGACCCCCTTTCCACCAAATCTGGAAGTAGACGGTCCATTCATAGCATTTCACCATTGTTTAAATCCTTAAACAATGATTTCACTATCATTTCTTTGGGAGGAGAAGAAGATTTCATCACATTAACTGTATAATTGATTTGCACATTTGAACTTGAAACAGCTTCTAACGTTAATAAAACTGCAATAAATTCACTGAAAAAATTCGAACTCAAACATGAACATATGATATATGAAACCATAGATAAACAACAAAGTTTTCACTTCAAAAACCGCCATAGCATAGCTGCAATCTAAATTATCTTGTTCTATGCTTAATGTCCAATCCCAATATTCCCGAAAAATAAGAAAATTTGGGGTAACAAAATTTTCCTAAATATTAACTCACTCATTGGGAATGTTGTATACGTTTATTTATTTTAGCGTCTTCTGATTAATGCTCATCCGTTGTGACATAATCACCTCCTTCAACAAAAGAATAAATTAACATTCAACCTGTGTCTTCGAGAGGAAATGGACGAAATGAAACAAACTAATAGAAGGTAATCTAATAATAATTTATATTCAAAATAATTCCATATGCATGATAAGAAATACAAATATTTTCAGTGCTCAAGAATATTATAAAAATGTCTTCCTGACATAGTATTCCGTATTTAAAGCCTTCCTATCTTCTTCTCGTTACCATGTCATGAATATCAGCAATATAACATAATCTACAGATCTATTTTGTACTTGCATAGATAGCATTCATACACACAATGAAGATATTTATACTCCATTCACAATTATAAAATCACAACTCTGGCCACGGTTTCGTTTTCAGGAATTGGTGCACCTGATAAAAAATCTGTGCGCGTACAGAGAATATCTTTAATGACAAAACGGCGTTGCCAGTTTCTTTGTTTACATCAAAGTATAAGTATCAAAGATATTTTGGCATGGGTACAAACGGCAAATTTGAATTGGACCAAAAATCGATTTATAAGCATGAATAAAGCAAAAGTAAGTACTAATCGCCTTTTTTACACTTGATAACGAAGTTTTTTTTTAGGTATCTGGCCGTTTGGAAAGATTTCAAACGAAATTCCGGTCCCCCAGAAGTTTGGTTAGTTTCGGTATCGTTTTTGGTGCTCAAAATTTATTTGAAATGTGTAAATGGACAAAAAAGGCTTCCTTATACGATCTTTTCACGAAAGCGACCGGAAAATATGGTTCAGGTAGGATTTTCGAGGAATTATGAGGAAAGAACTTGCAGAATGAAATTGCACGATTTTCGTAAGTAAACGGGTTCTGGATGGCCATCATCGGTCTCTAAATGATTATTGTTGATCGTTTTCACGTTTCAGAAAAAGAACCACTTCGTATAAGCCCATTTTGAAGAAATTTGTATATGTAACATTCAACGGTAGGTATTTGCTCTTAATCGAAAGAATATTTTATATCTAGTGCTACTTCTTTCAAAAGAGACACAAGCTTTTAATGCTGTAGGGGCCCTATAATGTGGAGGAGTTTGTGTCTTATTTTAGAACAGGTGAATGATAAATGTGAAGCATATGTTTGACCTGTTCCATATTATTTGTACAAATCTACTGTGGTTGTAATGTATGAATATTTTTTGAACTAATAAATTACTATACAGTCAGAATATTTTACTCCTTGTTAATAAGATCAAATAAATGAAATGTGTATCCTCAACTCTTATTTTTATTAAGTTAGCTATTAAGGTTATGTTCCAAGAAAAAGTTCCTGTTGCATCAGAACTCCCATCAACTATTTGGATTCCAGTAGAGGGATATAATGTTCCATTATTCTTGATTCAACAATTGATGTCAAGTCTTGAACTTTCAGTTCAAGAGGATAATAAACATTAAATCTTCACAGGAATGCATATGAAAATCATGTGAAAGCAATGCAATTTTCTTCCATGCCGAAAAATAATATATTTCAACAGTGATCTCTCGTATTTTTCATGCAAATAACTAGAAAAGGAATCCTTTCTCTCAATTCATATAAACGTTAATTATTTTCGTCCGTCACATCTTTTCCAATTCATTCATTTTCCGAATAAATTCACATTCTGAGAAATACGCTAAGAATGTAAAAAGGGCAACATAGTGTTGACTTGGAACATAAAAATATTTTGAAAAACGTCATAACTTCGATACAGAGTGGAATGTGTCAAATTTCCAAGGCCAGAGTTGTGATTTTATAATTGTGAATGGAGTATATATACAATGGAGGTAATCTTCAACATTACAAAATGTCATTTTCATTTCACAATGACCCACAAGCTCAAATTCAGAGCCTACTCGTCGTTTCTTTTTCGTAATGTACCATATTCCTCACGATATTATTCTCCATAACTGGTTCTTCCTCGATGATCTCTTTCGGTGATTTGACAGCTGGTAGAGGTCTGTTAGGCATCAACAGTTCCTTGAAGATGTTTCTCAAAGGCGCCTCGATGCACAAATAGAGTACTAACGCAGACAAAAACGACAGGATCATGTCAGAAAGGGCCAAGCTTATCTGCGAAACAGATTTCGAATCAACAATAAGTTGATGGTAACTTCAGAAAAGAAAATTTAACGATATCAAGGAGATTAAAATATACAACTGCTCCACAAGAGTTAGGGATATCGTATTCAATCGTTTTTAAAAGTAGGTAATATTCGAAAAATTCGCTGTAAAATCATTTAAAACTCAATAACAACTTGAATCGATCTAATAAAAATCAGTATGAGACATTTCGTCAATCTGGTCGTCTTTTTTCTGAAGTTTGGTTCTTTGCATAAGCTTCATGAATGTTCTTATTTTGAAATGAAGTCAGTTTATCAACGGCTTCGATTTGAAACGAGTTTTCTGAAAATGCCAAGACGTAAATTAACAAACGCTGAGGCTAATAGGGCTATCGGAATGCTAAAGGGTGGCCTAACTGAGGTTGTTGTAGCGGAAAGGCTCCAAGTCAGCCAAAGTGTGATATCTCGACTTTGGAATAGGTTCAGGGAGACAGGTTCCGTGTTGGAAAGACCAAGGCTTGGTGGGCGACGAAAAACAACACCTGCTCAGGATCGTTTCATCACCGTTTCGGCTAGAAGAAACCCTACATCTACGTGTAGAATGCTACGGAATACTCTTCAAAATGCAGACGGGGTCCAAGTTTCCATCGAAACCATCAGACGACGTTTGAGAGAGGTGAATCTAGGTTCTAGACGTCTAATGAGAGGAGTTCCATTAACACGTGACCATAAGCGTCAAAGACTGGAATGGGCAAGGCAACATATCAATTGGAACGATCAATGGCGTAGTGTCCTTTACACTGATAAATCCAGATATGGACGATTTTCAGATTCTCGAAAAATAAGGTTATGGACAATCCCACGCATACCCCGTAATCGTCGCTATGTCCAAGAAGTCCATCCATTCCGAGGGGGTAGTGTTATGATATGGGCCGGGATATGTTTCAACGGGCGCATAGATCTACACATTTGTCCTGGGAATATGACCGCCTTACACTATAAGGAGCATGTCATTGACAATGTTGTGCCAAATTTTCACGCTGATATTGGTGAAACTTTTCAATTTCTAGTCTATAACGCTAGACCGCACCGTGCAGCCATAGGTGAGAATGCGCGCGAGGAGCTTGGTATTCCACATTTATCAATACCTCCGCACTCACCAGATTCGAATTGCATAGAACATGCATGGGATATGCTCCAAAGAAGATTAGATAATCATCAACCTACCCCAGAATCCTTAAATGATCTGAGAGAGCTTCTGCCCCGTTTATGGAACCAAATTCCTGAAGAAATGTTCAACAACCTCGTGTGAAGTATGCAAAGAAGATGTTAAGCCGTTATTGATGCCCGTGGAGGCCATACATTGTATTGATAGTCTTGAAATGATTGAATTCTCTGGGAATAAAATTCCGTTATTTTACTCGATTTTTCTTAACCACCCTGTATACGCTGCAGACCTACAGGCTAAAATTAATTTGCAACTTGAAATATGAATTTTCATCACAAAAATCTTGTTTTAACTATATTTTTTTGCAATTTGAGTCAATATCCCTAACTCATGTGGAGCAGTTTACCTACTTACCGTATCAAAGTATCCAATCTTCTGGGGATTCCTGAACTGGGCTGCAGCTCTCAGTTGGAACTGCATATGTATGAGATAAGCAGAATAGATAAGTTTACTTAAAGGAATCCAAGGAGACCAGGTCAATATCCTGTTTAGAGGTATCGCATGACCAAAACTAGCCACGTACAAGAGACCGATAGAGCCTAAAGCCCAGGCTACCCTGTGTAAAGCTGAATAAAGCCCTGATTCCACTGCATTATAAGGGTGGTATGGATTGTAGAATACAGCGCCTGTCAATATTGCCCCCAGAAGAAGGATGATGGAAACTGCCATTATGACTAGGGATCTTTTCTGAAAAAAAGGTTATTCACGTAAAGTTAGAGATGCAAGGGAAATTTTATTTCAGAGGCATAACTTGTTTCTATAGTGAATCACAGTCATGTCATATTCAACACCTATGTGATCTTTTTGGTCCATTCTTTATGAAATATTATCAACATTTATGAAATAAAAGTAACAAGACCTAAAATATTCTTAGATGAATTGGGATAAACAGAAATTCATTTTGTTCGTATGCTATAGACAAAATTACATACAGACAAAATGCAACAGTAGTGTTGGAACTATAGTTACAAAACTACATCAGTACAAGATGCGTGAGTCCAATGGAAGCAATTTCTGCATCAGAACCAGTCGTCGCTACTAGGCTTAGATCTATATCTATATCTATACTAATATTATAAAGAGGAAAGATTTGTATTTTTGTTTGTTTGATACGAATAGGCTCAAAAACTACTGGACCGATTTCAAAAATTCTTTCACCCTTAGAAAGCTACATTATCCCTGAGTGACATAGGCTATACTTTTCACCCGAAAAAATTAAGGATACCTACTATAACTTCAATAATTACAAAAAAATCAGCCAAAATCAGTTATTTTCACGTGCGCTGCAAAAACCGTGAGACTAAAGCTGAATACAGATTACTCTGACGTGACGTGTAAGGACGTCACGTCAGACGTGTACTGTGCTCCCATTGGCCTAATATGAACGTGAACGTCAAAATGTGAGTGATATAAAAATGCAACACATTGTTCTGTGCGTTCACGTTCATATCAGGCCAATGGGAACACAGTACACGTCTGACGTGACGTCCTTACACGTCACGTCAGAGTAATCTGTATTCAGCTTTACGTGGATACAAGATACAATGTATGACGGAAATGTACCTCTTGAATATTTCTACAAAAAAGTCCGCGATAGCATGTATCTATCTCTCAAGATTGACTTGCTATTACCTGTTTATGGTAATCAGATGTTTTCCAAAATTATGCACTATTTGGGAGTGTGTTTTTATGAATTGGGTATTGATCCTAATCCAACCTAATACGTTATTTATCCCCAGTATCTAATTCAGAACAAAAGTTTTGAAGATGAAACCGCCGCGTGAAACAAATTTCTACTCGGGCGAAGCTGGGACGGCCTGCTTGTTAGGAATAAAGGCCATTACAATAGATACATGGACAGTTGTCTTCATCATCTCGAAAGTTGCTAACAACAATTTATCCTTCAATGTCTTCTTTAAATAATGCCCTAGGGACTTAACCCCTTCTCTTCGAAGGAGGTCAAGCTTATTTTTTGATTTGATTGCAATCATATTAGGTGTAGAAGTTGGAACTAAGTACATTGTCGAGTATTTGGTTCGCGTTTGCTTGTCGGGCTTGTCCACTTATAAACCGTCCCTTAGGGACTGGAGAAATCTCCTCATAGGAACAGCAAGAGTAGAATAAGATGCATCGCCTTCATTAGCGGCAGATGAAGGTTTTTCTTCTGAATATGCCAAGACAAGTCCTGGTTGTTTGTTTGCTGATGGAGCCTGAGATGAATTGTCTCACTTTTATCCGGTTGTTGCATAAACAAAATATTGCGATACCATATCAACGAACAATAACTTATTAGAAGTGTCAGTGTAGAGTTCGACGTAAACAAAGTAAACCAGAGTTACGCAATGAATTTAAAAAAAAGATGTCCACCGAAATTGTAAAAATCGATTGGAGTATCGAGCCATCATCAAGTACCAGTATTTATAAGGGTTAAGAGGTAAGCAGATTTACGAAGATATGCTTAATACCCTTGGTGATCAATGTTCTTTGTATGCGACCGTGAAAAATTGGACTGCAAGCTTCAAAAGAGGTAAATTTTCCACTGAAGATGATGACCGATCGGGAAGGCCAGTTTCTGTGTCAGTCCCCGAAAATATCGATGCAGTTCATGACATGATTTTATCAGACCGTCGAATTGGGCTAACACGGATATCTGAAGCACCGAAGATTTCATACGAACGCGTTCATCATATAGTTCACGTCAATTTGGACATGAGAAAAATTTCTGCAAAATGGATCCCCGAATGTTTGAATGTTGACCGAAAGCGTGCAAGGGTAGGAGCATCGCGTTCGATCTGTGCACGATTTGAAAACGATGTAGACTTCTTGAACCGAATTGTTACTATGGATGAGACTTGGGTACATTTCTACGATCCAGAAAAAAAGCAACAATCGATGGAATGGCGACACTCTGGTTCTCCAAGACCTAAGAAGTTTCGTGACCAAAAATCTACTGGAAAAGTTCTTGCTTCAGTTTTTTGGGATTGCCATGGAGTAATCATGACTGATTTTTTTGGATAAGGGTAGAACAATAACTGGATCTTACTATTCGGCATAACTGACCACTCTACGGGAAATAATTAAAGAGAAAAGACGCGGAAAGCTATCCATAGGTGTTTTGGCTTTACAGGACAACGCCCCAGTAGACAAATCTCATGTTGCCATGCAAAAAAATCGTGATTTAGGGTTAGAATTACTAGAACACCCCCCTTATTCACCAGATTTGGCTTCGTCCGACTATCATCTCTTTCCTCAACTGAAAAAAATTTAAAAGGTAAATTTTCTTCCAACGAGGAGGTAATAAAAGCTGTGGAGGACTGGTTTGCAGAGCAAGAAGAAACATTTTTTTGAAAGGTCTAGAGACGTTGCAGGTTCGCTGTAATAAATGTATTCATTCAATTAAGAGGGGAATATGTTGAGTAATAAAATATTTTGACATTGAAATTTTGTTTGGTTCTATAGTAGGCTAAGAATTTTTCAATATATCCTCGTATTTCCCCTACTATTGTAATTTGGTACTCAGAATCCTCATGCTGTCCTATACTCACCATTGGGATATGGTAGTTGCTCCCTTTCAGCCTGTGGTAGATGTATCCAGAAAACATACCAACGAAATAGGGTGTGGCTCTGGTGTGCGACTTGCTGTAAGTCATCAAGAAATCTGGATGGTTCTTTGGGCTGGTTAAAAAGTCGGGGTAAAAGAAGAGCATGGCTGGTCTCTGGTAGAGCAGCGTTATCAGAAAGGGGATCACTAGGGAGGCTATAACAACCATAAAAAGGGTGTACAATCCCAGTTTTCTCTTCTGGTGGATCAGAAGACAAATCCCTATCGCTATGATGAAGAAATGGAAGTCGCATGGGAGGTACCAACTGTGGGTCATGCACTGGAAAATAATGACATAAAATTTGTAGAAAATTACACCAAATTCTAACTGTAAACATTTCTGGCTGACGAAAAGGTATCTCAACAGAAAAATTCGGTGTCAACAAAGGTCAATAACTCTTTAGGTTAATTTTTTCAACATAAATGTGTGGAAAATCGATTTTTTTTCTTACCATATGATCTGCGTTGACGTAATTGCTAATATACAACAAATTCGTCCACCAGTTTGTTCTACAGTCTTGGGAATCGCCCCCCGCAATGAGTTTCCACAAGGGGCCACTTCCTGTATGATTGAAAAGGGTTGCATAGTAGAATATCACGAAGGCGTATACAGGGGTGAGCCTGAAAACATACAAACTCCAGTTGGTTCAAACTCCAAATGAAATATACTCGTATATATATATGAAAGAAAGATGTTGGTTACACCATTTATAACTCGAGATCGGATGGACTGTTTGTTATGAAACTTCATATATGGATTCGTATACGGTCTGGTTATTATAAAATACAATAAAACTTTGAAAAAATCGATGAAAATTTTACTTATACAGGAAATGCTTTTCCTCCTTTTGAGTAGTGCGACTAGATGTCGCTACAGTTACAGTTACGCTACCGCTTATTCGTTTGTACTTCATTTGATATTCTCCGCGTTAGATGGCGATAGAAGCAATAGTGTGTACAGTCACTATATTCCCTCTATAGTCATTGTAATGGTGTGTAATTTGAGTTGCCTACAACTCTGCGCTGTTGGGGGCAAAACCAAAATGTCTTAGCGTAGGAGTACAGATGTCTAAAATGATTAGATTTCGTTGAGATATGAGAAAAGTTTCGTTCTTACCACTTCAAATGGCGCTATTCACACATTATGACTGATGATTATTAGTTATTTTTATAGTTTTATTTATTCCAAATAACGTGATCGTGAGGGTTCTATATTTGACATTATCACAATTAAATGTCGATGAATTTGTTGAGGCTTTCGCGGTCATCCATTGATGTCATCTGTTCTTTTTTCGAGCATTTCGGTCGTCGTGGTTTGAAATGGTTGAAAAAAGAACATATGACATCAATTACTGTGTAGTGTGTAATTTACATAGGGCTTATAGTACCATGAAAGGCTATTAACAGATCCAGAAGCGGGTGAATATCACAGTGAATTTTGATCGAAATGTCAAGTAAATCGGATTTTGGCGATGAGTTCCAATCGTGAGATGTCCATTCTCATCTTTCCTCATAATTTTTAAAATGTTTTTGAATTTCTGTTTCGGTAATAAATATATTTGCGGAAATAACTGAATCCAAAATTGCCATTATTAGTGATTGACATATTATGACATATTATTTTTGTGTATCTGTTCTGTGTGATAGCTCATATCCATGGAAACATTTGACAGTTCAAAAATCAGAGAACCAAGCCGTTGATCTCCGATCACCGATGATTACGATTTGTGAAATCCACCGCAAGTATCATTTAGGCGGAACAAAGTTCGCCGGGCCAGCTAGTAATAGAATAAATATCTAGATAAACTCAAATTACCTGATATATCGGAGGATGATCAGAAACCCAGGGTTGATAATCCTTTTCTCGAATTGTCCCAGCAGTCCGTAAGCGACCAGTAGCCCACTGAACATGAAGAAAGTGTCCACGAAAAGGTCTCCATGAAAAATGAAACAGGCGAATGGAGATCTATATTGCTGCAACAAAATATTGAATTCAGAAAATGTAATTTTTTTTTAATCGCTCATATTCTGCACAGAGATACTTTGAGATATGCTGATCAACATTATGCAAAGCAATTGTGGATATGACAAGAGGGATGGAAGATATGAGAGTTTGAAATTTCCAATTTTTCCAAAAAATCTATTTTTATTGGCAGGTGAAAATCTAAACTATGCTAGTTAGTAGTTAGGGTTCTGGAATGTTTTTTATTCAATTCAGCGACCTCGAAAACCTACAAATTGATGCCGTTAGAATCTTCCGGAGATTTCTTTTATAGCCAAATATGGTGTTTTTGGGGGGTCTTACCCCTTAGTCATTTTTCACCCAAAAATTGAAATTTTTAAAATCGCTCATATTTTGCACAGAGCTACTTTGAGTTATGTTGATCAACAATATACACTGCGCAAAAAAATTAACACACATTCTGAAAATCTCAATTTTAATGAAAGTTAACTCTACAATGACTTTATAACTTATTTTTTATGTTTTCTCGGGAAGGTTTTGAACGAAACAAGACACATTAAATGGAAGAAAAATTGAGGTTTTCACCGAATCTTATGTGAAAGAAGAGAAATGAACAATTTTCAAAATACTGAAATGCTGATAAGTGATTTAATACTTGGTATTTCCACCCCTTGCGTTAATTACAGCTCGGCAACGACGGTCCATACTCAAAATGAGTGATCTTAAAATGTTCTGATCTAATCCTTCCCAGATTTCTCCGAGCTGGATTCCTAAGTCATTAAGAGTAGCTGGATGATTTTCTGAACTTCCCAGCCTTCTATTGAGGTTGTCCCAAACCTGCTCAATCGGATTGAGATCTGGACTTCTTGCTGGCCATTCCATTCGAGAGACTTCAACCTCTTCAAGGTACTCCAGAACGATGCGCGCACGATGGGGTCTGGCATTATCGTCCATAAAAATGAAATTTTCACCAATGT
This sequence comes from Adalia decempunctata, assembly GCA_951802165.1. Taxonomy (NCBI): domain Eukaryota; kingdom Metazoa; phylum Arthropoda; class Insecta; order Coleoptera; family Coccinellidae; genus Adalia; species Adalia decempunctata. Next base: position 3,257,376 of record OX637705.1, read on the forward strand.
ATGGGGCAAATGGCACTACATGCTCTTCAAGAATGTTCCTTATATACTCATCAGCATTCATAGCTCCATTATCAACGACCACTAGGTCTGTGCGAGCAGTCAAAGATATTCCACCCCATACCATAATCGATCCTCCCCCTAAACCAGTGGTATTCAGGAAATTGCACTGAGCATATCTTTCATGTGGACGTCTGAACGTCGATCACAATGGTAGAGGCAGAATCCAGACTCATCTGTGAAGAGAACTCTTTCCCAATCGGCCTCTTCCCAATGGATATGCTCTCTCGCAAAATCCAAACGCGCCCTTCGATGGGCTGGGGTAAGAGCTGGGCCTCTTGCCGCGACACGAGGCCTTAAATCATATTCTCTGAGGCGATTTCTTATTGTCTGAGTGCTAATTTACACCTCATGAGTTTGCTCAAGCTGATTTTGAAGGAGGCGAGAGGTTGCAAACCGTTGTCACAACGAAGAAACTCTCAAGTAACATTCTTGAATGGCAGTTGTTACTCGTGGTCTACCCTGTCCTGGTCCTCGGACATTCATACCTGTCTCCCTGAATCGCTGCAACATTCTGGACACACTTGTATGGGAAACTACAAACCTTTCTGCGATTCTTGTGTATGTCCACCCTTCTTCTCGCAAAACTACCGCTTGGGCACATTCCTCTTGGGTCAAATTGCGTGTTTCGCGTTGCATAACGATCGAGTGTAGAAAATCAAACGAAAGAAAAACTAGAATCACCAGAATTGATCGAGAACAATTGATTTTAGAATGGAGCCAATACATTCAAAATCTGATATCATCTTTTTTTTATTCCTGCTGGGAGAAAACATCTGTATTGAAGAAAAACGTTGAAAGTGGATAACATATGCATGCATAATTCTGATAAAAATAATTATCATTGAGAACACCTTCAGTTGTAGAATACATTTGAGATTTCCATAATGTGCGTTAATTTTTTTGCGCAGTGTATAAACCAATGGCAGATACGACAAGAGGGACGGACACTATGAGAGTTTGAAATCTAAAATATGCTAGTTAGGGTTCTGGAATGGTTTTTATTCAATTCAGTGACCTCGAAAAGCTACAAATTGATACCAAAATCAACCCTGTAGCCCTCATAAGTGAAGAATTATTCGTTTTAATTTTTTCGATATTTCATTTTCGAGTTTTGTTCACAAGCCCACACCAACCAAGAAATCGCTTAGTTCGTTTTATCAATAGAGAAAGAAAATCTAATAATTTAGGTGAAGAAATGGGAAAGTTTTCTTTGAAACATTTTCAATTTTTGGGGATGATCAAACGCAATACCTACCCTAAAATTCTTTAGTCTTGATCACAACATTTATTAATTGATAGAAATTATAAACAATTAATCGTATTCATAATACCTCATTAATTGAACTGTAACAAAGTAGTTGTAGGAGTTCTCCAAGTTCTCGATCATAAAATCTACCTAATCAACTTGACACTCGAGCTCTAATTTGATTGGAATTCAACATTCATTATTCCCCTCATCATGAGCAAATTGTTTGAAAAATATATTTAATTGATTCAGGAATAATGCGTTGTTCGGTTTTTATGTTTATCGACAAAGTGAAAGCTCTAGACATTGTGTAATTCACAGATTTAGCGATTTGAACCGCGCTATTGACTCTCGAAAAAAATCGATAGAGACAAAGCAGCATGTTACTGTTCTAAACTTCCGTCTATGGCTTATGTTGAACTATGATGCAAAAAAAAATTGAATGAGAAGAAATTTTCTAAAATAAATCAGTGATGGAAAATTCATCATTGGTATTTCAATCATAATTGGGACACCCTGTACCCAAATATGTGGCACAATCTTTGAATAATTTCAGTTTTTTTACATACCCATTCCACATAATCGAAATTGAAGATGGCTGAAGAAACAAAAGTACCAAAACGATGGTCCATGATGATCAGCAAAATGGAGAATGTCTTTATTCCATACAGGATCTTCAGTGCTTTATTTCTCTCATCAACTTTGGTCAAATCCAAGAAATTTTTCTTCACAGAGAAGGCCAGTATCATTTTTTCAGTAAAGCTACCTGGGAACACAAAAATCTGGATTTGAGCGCTAAGAAACGACAGATTTGAATGAACAAAACTTCGATTTTTTAAACTCACTCTTCTTGAGTTTGGATTCTGGTGCTTTGATCCTGCTGAAATCATACGAACTTCCACCTACCACTAACAGGACAATAACCACGCATAATACACTGAAAAATAAAACAATCATGGATAGGTATACTTCATTCACAATTATAAAATCACAACTCTGGCCATGGTTTCGTTTTCAGGAATTGGTGCACCTGATAAAAAATCTGTGCGCGTACAGAGAATATCTTTAATGACAAAACGGCGTTGCCAGTTTCTTTGTTTACATCAAAGTAAAAGTATTAAAGATATTTTGACATGGGTACAAACGGCAAATTTGAATTGGACCAAAAATCGATTTATAAGCATGAATAAAGCAAAAGTAAGTACTAATCGCCTTTTTTACACTCGATAACGAAGTTTTTTTTAGGTATCTGGCCGTTTGGAAAGATTTCAACAGAAATTCCGGTCCCCCAGAAGTTTGGTTAGTTTCGGTATCGTTTTTTGGTGCTCAAAATTTATTTGGAATGAGTAAATGGACAAAAAAGGCTTCCTTATACTATCTTTTCACGAAAGCGACCGGAAAATATGGTTCAGGTAGGATTTTCGAGGAATTATGAGGAAAGAACTTGCAGAATGAAATTGCACATTTTGAAGAAATTTGTGTATGTAACATTCAACGGTAGGTATTTGCTCTTAATCGAAAGAATATATTATATCTAGTGCTACTTCTTTCAAAAGAGACACAAGCTTTTAATGCTGTAGGGGCCCTATAATGTGGAGGAGTTTGTGACTTATTTTAGAACAGGTGAATGATAAATGTGAAGCATATGTTTGACCTGTTCCATATTATTTGTACAAACCTACTGTGGTTGTAATGTATGAATATTTTTTAAACTAATAAATTACTATACAGTCAGAATATTTTACTCCTTGTTCATAAGATCAAATAAATGAAATGTATATCAATATCTTCTACTCTTATTTTTATTAAGTTAGCTATTAAGGTTATGTTCCGAGAAAAAGTTCCTGTTGCATCAGAACTCCCTTCAACTATTTGGATTCCAGTAGAGGGATATAATGTTCCATTATTCTTGATTCAACAATTGATGTCAAGTCTTGAACTTTCAGTTCAATAGGATAATAAACATTAAATCTTCACAGGCATGCATATGAAAATCATGTGAAAGCAATGCAATTTTCTTCCATGCCGAAAAATAATATATTTCAACAGTGATCTCTCGTATTTTTCATGCAAATAACTAGAAAAGGAATCCTTTCTCTCAATTCATATAAACGTTAATTATTTTCGTCCGTCACATCTTTTCCAATTCATTCATTTTCCGAATAAATTCACATTCTGAGAAATACGCTAAGAATGTAAAAAGGGCAACATAGTGTTGACTTGGAACATAAAAATATTTTGAAAAACGTCATAACTTCGATACAGAGTGGAATGTGTCAAATTTCCAAGGCCAGAGTTGTGATTTTATAATTGTGAATGGAGTATACATAATATTTTTTAACTCACCAAAAAGAGATATCTAATCCATCGAAAAACGTCAGCTCAGATTCGGATTGGCAAAATAAACTGTTAATTTTTGCTGAATAGGTAACGTTGTAATCAGAAAGCAGAGTGGTTTCAGTGTCAAGATATGCGTTTAGAGAACCCTCAAGATCGTCAGAAGAGCAAGAGGATGGTACACACCATCCCAGATTGATAACGTTCCTTGACTGTTGGGTTTTATCCTTGTATTTCTGAAATAAGGCTAGTTTTAGAGACTAGTGGCTCTCAGCACTTATTTCAATTCAGGAAGGATTTAAAGCTATTTCAACAACTATGGTTTTCGTCAAAACATAAAAGTTTACTCCTGAATTAATTCAACGATTCATTTGATAATTCATTAGGTTTCTGTAGACTGTCAATCTATATATATGAAAGAAAGATGTTGGTTACACCATTTATAACTAGAGATCGGATGGACTGTTTGTTATGAAACTTCATTTATGGAATCGTCTACGGTCTGGTTATTATAAAATACAATAAAACTTCGAAAAAATTGGTGAAAGTTTTACTTATGCAGGAAATGCTTTTCCTTCTTTTGAATAAGGCCACTAGGTGTCGCTACCGTTGATGCGTAGTCGTACAGTGAATAGACTGTCACTGTACGTAGTCGTAGGTTGATATTACCGCTGTTAGATGGCGATATGTGATTCGCACAGAACTCATGGTAATGGAAGTCTATTGCCAGATCAAAAAGCGGGTAAACTTATCTCAAGTTGGTGGAACAGTGAATTTTTACCGAAAGATCAAGTATCTATGATTTTGACGATCAGTTTCAAACGTGAGTTGGCCATCTTCATCTTTTTTCTCTATTTTTGAAATGCTTTCGAATTTCTGTTTGGGTAATAGATATATTTGCGGAAATAACTGAATCCAAAATTGCCCATAATTAGTAATTGACCTATTATATTCGTGTTTCTGTTCGCACAGAGACAGTATTGTGAGCGTCAATAATTTTGAAACGTTTGTTCATTGGGCTTTCACTTATGATATACAATAATGTTTCATAGGTTGCCTAATATGATCTGGTCGAATGACCATCAATAAATTTGAATATGAGTTCAACATAATTCACAGTGTTGATAATTTTGCCGTGTCGATCGTACTATCGACATTTTAACATCTCGATTTGTCTTCTAACGAGCTTGATATCGTCAACCAAATTGCACAAATTGAAGAGAGATTGACAGCTCATATCCATGGAATAATGAGAATCGCGCTGCTCTACCAACTGAGATGTTTACCCATTATTTTGAGCTTAGCAGCATAGCTAGGATGTCTAAAATAATGGTGTGACCACTGATTAGATTTTGAGAATATAAGAAAAGTTTTGTTTTTGCCACTTCAGGTTGGGCTATTAACAAATAATTTAATTCTGGTCGACGGGCTGTGTTAATAGTCGATAGTTCATTAAAGGAATAATTTTTGTTCATATTCTTGACATTTTGATTCATATAAGAGGAAAGGTATAATATGGATTATACTCCTGCTATTCACAGTCACATGAGGTACTGCAAAAAGAGAACTGTACAACAATTAAAAACAAAAAGTTATATGTTCAAGTTCAACAATTAGTTACCGCTTACATAAAGAGAATTCTTTCCATGTGAATTACAAAATTATTAAAATTTTGTATATTTTGAACTTTAATTTTGCCTAATTTTTTTCCTGCTTGAAAAAAAGCAATGGTAAGTTTATACAACTTTTAAGTATAATTCAGGCGGTACAAAGTTCGCCGGGCCAGCTAGTTTCAAATAAAGTGCTTTATAAATCGGGCAAAGACTTCCATATAAATCAAAAATATAATATGATAAGCCTCTGATTTTTTGAACAAAGTAAGTACCTATATCAAAAGATGGTTGGTTACTCCTAGGTTAATGAGGTACCTAGAATAACTACTGGAGAGTACTTTTGACCTGTTGGAGACTCATCATGATCCAAAGATCATTCATCTGATACTTATAGATTTACTCACATATAGCCTTTGAAGGACATTTTCGTTTGGCCTGAAATAAAGGGAAATTGGATCTCTTCTAGGGTTTTCCGGGGGTGGTATATCAGCTATTACTGTAGCCAGACAGTACTTGGTCTCAAATGGTGCTCTGGCTGATAAACACTGATCGAAATTTCCCATATGGAAGACACTGCCTCGCAGGACACCAACGGAAGACCTAGCAGTGGCATCCAGCACTGTAAGCAAGTGGAAGAATATTTCAAATTATACTTTCTTATTAGTTAGTTTTTCAAAGGGCATGATGATTAAACTATCACATTTTTGGCTTCTCCCCCGAATTTTAATGTGATGTTTATCATATGAGACTATAGAGATATTCTCAAGCTTTCCAGAACTATTTGAGATTTTAAAGTTGAGACAAATATTCGGAATGATATATAAATGTTTATAGCTAATTGTCTTTTGAAGATAGAAGGATGAAATTTTCAGGAAATGATACTAAAGCCATGTTTCATGTTTTTCACTATGAGTTGGATGAAAAAATTCTACAGGGTGTTCACAAAAAAATTCCGAAGTTCGATTCGAGTTTTCATCAAAATCTTGTTCGTTTCAAATGGAAACCCATATTTCTTTATCTAATTATGAAGAAACGAACTTGACAACACGAAAATATCTTAAATTTTCCCGGCAATCCTGATAACACACTAAAAATAAATTACATTAAAATATACCGCTCCACAAGAGTTAGGGATATCGTATTCAATCTTTTTCAAAAGTATGTAATCTTCGAGAGAAACGCTGTAAAATGATTTAAAACTCAATAACAACTTGAATCGATCCAATAAAAATCAGTATGAGACATTTCGGCAATCTGGTCGCCTTTTTTCTGAAGTTTGGTTCTTTGCATATGCTTCATTGATGTTCTTATTTTGAAATGAAGTCAGTTTATCAACGGCTTCGATTTGAAACGAGTTTTCTGAAAATGCCAAGACGTAAATTAACAAACGCTGGGGCTAATAGGGCTATCGGAATGCTAAAGGGTGGCCTAACTCAGGTTGTTGTAGCGAAAGGGCTCCAAGTCAGCCAAAGTGTGATATCTCGACTTTGGAATAGGTTCAGGGAGACAGGTTCCGTGTTGGAAAGACCAAGGCTTGGTGGGCTACGAAAAACAAAACCTGCTCAGGATCGTTTCATCACCGTTTCGGCGAGAAGACACCCTACATCTACGTGTAGAATGCTACGGAATACTCTTCAAAATGCAGATGGGGTCCAAGTTTCCATCGAAACCATCAGACGACGTTTGATAGGTGAATCTAGGTTCTAGACGTCCATTAAGAGGAGTTCCATTAACACGTGACCATAAGCGTCAAAGACTGGAATGGGAAAGGCAACATATCAATTGTAACGATCAATAGCGTAGTGTCCTTTTCACTGATGAATCCAGATATGGGCGATTTTCAGATTCTCGGAGAATAAGGGTATGGACAATCCCACGCATACCCCGTAATCGTCGCTATGTCCAAGAAGTCCATCCATTCCAAGGGGGTATGGGCCGGGATATGTTTCAACGGGCGCACAGATCTACATATTTCTCCTGGGAATATGACCGCCTTACACTATAGGGAGCATGTCATTGACAATGTTGTGCCAAATTTTCACGCTGCTATTGGTCAAACTTTTCATTTTCTAGACGATAACGCTAGACCGCACCGTGCAGCCATAGTTGAGTTGAGAATGCGCGCGAGGAGCTTGGTTTTCCACGTTTACCAATACCTCCGCACTCACCAGTTTTGAATTGCATAGAACATGCATGGGATATGTTCCAAAGAAGATTAGATAGTCATCAACCTACCCCAGAATCCTTAAATGATCTGAGAGAGCTTCTGTCCCGTTTATGGAACCAAATTCCGCAAGAAATGTTCAACAACCTCTTGTGTAGTATGCAAAGAAGATGTCAAGCTGTTATTGATGCCCGTGGAGGCCATACATTGTATTGGTAGTCTTAAAATGCTTGAATTCTCTGGGAATAAAATTTCGTTATTTTACTCGATTTTTCTTAACCACCCTGTATACGCTGCAGACCTACAAGCTAAAATTAATTTGCAACTTGAAATCATATTAATATTAATTTTCATCACAAAAATCTTATCTATCTATCTATATTTTTGCAATTTAAGTCAATATCCCTAACTCATGTGGAGCAGTTTATCTTGACTAGTTTTTCTAACAATTTTGGGTAAGGTCACGAAGAATGTCCCTGTATCATCTAGATCCTAGACCCTTCTAATTTGAACAAAAATAAGCCAAATCATTATACTCCATTCACTTTTATAAAGTATCTTGGTGGGCCATGGTTTAGGTTTATCAAGTTCTTTTACTTAAAACGGACGCAGGTTGGCACTCGTGAAAATCAAGCGACATTGCCAAGTCTACTTTCTAATTACTCTTTTTTAACTTTGTGAATGGAGTTAGTTCTTTTAAGCTTTAACTGTGACACAAGATTCGTAGTATCACTACATTTTCATACTAGAGTATTTCAAGTTGCGCAAAGAGGTATTTAATTGTCCTCTGTAGGCTTATTTCTTGAGAATTTTGAAAAGTGGGGATTTCCATATGTCCGTCTGTTCTGTTCGTCTAAAAGTTTTTCTATCGGGTTAATGAACGATCACAAAGTAACGGACTTCTGTCTATTATTTTTCAGTGAAATTTCAACACTCGGTTCTTGATTTCCGTACAAGAAAATAGCATTACTGAATCTTCCAACTTCCAATCATGTTTATACTCGTACACGTGAAATATTTCCAGTATTAACAGAAAAAAAGTTTCTTCAATATTCGTCAGATCTTTGGAATTATTGAATTCACATAATATTTCCTCATATTCATTGTTTTCCCAAAGTAAATAAACATTTTGATGAATACGTAATTTCTACGATTTATATGTAGAAACGGCAACGTTGCGTCCATATCTGACAGAAGAATGAGTATAACCTAACATCAGAGACTCTGCTAACATTTTCAAAATATACGCGGTGAAATGTGTCAGAATTCCAGCGCCAACCGGGCTACTTTATAAAAGAGAATGGAGTATATGTGATAGTCCCAACATCAACACCGTATTTTAGAATGCAAAACCACAAAATTTCCACCGCTCACAAGTCACAACCGACCATGAGATGTAAATCAAGGAATAGGTTCTAAGGCACAAATTCTCGACAAATTTCCACTACTTTTTTCAGAAGGACAGATTAGGAAACATTTCACTCCTGAGGAAGTATAAAAATAACTAATGAGGAATGCTAGGACATTCATTAATCTTCGTCTTGAATAATTTGGTCAGCTTTGACTGCTTTGAGAGTTGAATAACCTGAACTTGACCTATTGATGGTGAAGACTGAAGTTAAATGGAATAACATGCTTTTACACTTTCGCTCACGGGTGTTTTTATTGAGTGATGAGTGATTAATTGTTGTTTAGATAAATTATATATATTATACTTATTCAAACAACTCCACATTAAAAAATCGAGTTAAATACACAGTATAGTTAGAATTGAGAGTTGCGTTTTCTTGATTAGAGTAGAGACACCCTGTATGTCTACCTTCATTTCTATACCGGATATAAAAACATCGGAAATAGTTATATTTTACCACTGTGTGATTTGTTGGACCATTATGTCCCAATTATTCTCACTTTCTTGACAACTGTCTGGTTAACCAGAACATCAGTTGGATATATCTTAACATCTACTGATTTCCGGATGTATTAACTTGCGTGTGAACTTTTAGGTAATTTCCCATATATCTTAACCATAAACATAAGATCTCACTTTCATTGGGATAATTATTAGCAATCTTACATTTATGTAAGAAGACTATGAAAATTAATCGGCGAGAATTGCAAATCATACATTTGATGAACTGAATACATTTTTCTAGGGGTCCATATCATTTCAAATGAGTTACACAGGCAGAGAAATACTTCTCAAGAGAAATTTTAAGTATTTTATTTGGAAAAAAACTTCAGAGCATTGATTTCCATAGAATAAGGCATAGTTAAAACATACAGTTTTGAAATCAGCAAAAATTTTGTTCACCAATTTCTCAATTTTTGTTCATAACTCATAACTTTTACTGGCTGACACTGAACTCCGACAGGTGATGATTAGTGAAAGAAATTAAATAACCCACAAATAAACAAAAAAATTCATAAGCGTTCAGAATTTAAAAAATTAAATCATATAAGAGCATCTTAAAAAACTGGAAAAATTAAGACTATTCGCTGGGGTATTCAACAAACAAAAGAAGGAAAGGGCATGCCAATTAAAAAAAATGACTTATGTGTATTTTTTAAGGTCAGTTTCGAAAAATCGAGTGTCTTTCGGGCCACTGTGGTGAGAACCGTCAAAGTATAGAAAACTTTCCGAGGATTCAATTAAAAAAAAATCATACATTTATCTCGAACAGATTTCAAGATATGATCTCTAGTTTAAAACAGTAATTAACATGAAATTTGCCGAAAAAATGTGTGTACGTCAAAAAGTAACACAGTTAAGGGGCAGTATCACCTTTTGAATCGTGGTAAATCTCCATTCAAAAGTGGTCTCTTTATTTCACGAGTAAGTACCCTAATTTACGACGTAGAGACTTGTTTTTTTTTTTTAATTGAAGTTGACGAACGTCCCGAGGCAAATAGTTTTCTGTTTTTCGATTTAATTAGTTTTTCAATTAAAAAAACCAGGGTAATCGTCTGCAATATTTGGGTTATTGAATATGTTTTTCGTTTTTCATGAGTACAAGCTATATTTTTGAAATAATCATCATGAAAATGTTTGTAGTTTATAGAAGATTAAATTACAGAGGGCAAATAATTGCGATTTTTTCCAAAAATGATGAATAACCGTCGGAAAAAAAAATCATTAAGTGTAGTTTCCAAAACGCTGAAGTTCAACCTATTTTTTTTAATTGAAAAACTAATTAAATCGAAAAAATCGCAACTATTTGCCCTCGGCAATTTAATCTTCTATAAACTACAAAAATTTTCATGATGATTATTTCAAAAATATAGCTTGTACTCATGAAAAACGAAAAACATATTCAATAACCCCAGATCTAACGATTACCCTGGTTTTTTTAATTGAAGAACTAATTAAATCGAAAAAAAGAAAACTACACTACTGGAAAAAATTAAAGGATCAAAAAAAAATTCCAAATTTTTCGGCAATTTTCAACATGCCGTAACTTTGAGAGGAATGGTTGTACAAGGAATTCAAAAAAAGGAAATTATAGCTCCAAGTGTCTAGTTTTTGGATTAGAACTTCAAAAATTTTAAGTTTCAGTGGTTTTCGAGTAATGATAGAAAAATCGACAACAAAAAAATTCTCAAAATTTTACCACTTTTTTTTTCTTGTCTACGAGCGTGGTAATTTTATTTTTGCATAATCGTTATTATGATGGGATACTTTGTTAATTCAGCTTTAATTTATTTTTTTATTGACCTCAATACGTCCACTTCTCGCCGAGATATCGGTCTTCAAATGGAAAAGGATCCATTTGTCTTTGATTATCGATTTCTCAGCAACCAATGATCGCACAGAAAATTGATGGGGGGTTTCAAGACCTTAAATGAACTCCCATTAATGAACAACCATTGCTTATTCATAGAAATTCAATATGAAAATTTAACAAAAAAAGGGCTTTTGGTGGTTTCTTGGAAAATCTACCGCTGGATCGAAAATGTTGAGGAAACCAAAAATGTTAAGTGTGACTTTCACAGTTCAATATGTTGATAAAAACCTTACGAAGAGCAAACTCAATTCAGCGAGCCGTTTTTTTGTTTGACTCGATTGAATTTTTGAAAAAAAATAAGAATCACGTTTTTTGCTCTGAGAAGCTCGTAATCTTTAAAAAAGGCAAAAAAGAATTTTCTCGAGCTTTTTCCACATTTTAATTGCAGATAGTTCATAAATTTCAAAAAAAAGAAAAATAAAAAAAACAACAAATAACATTTTTATTAATTTAATAACGGGTATTGCCACCCCTGTTTTCAATAACGGCTCTCAAACGTTCAGCCATGTTAATGCAGGCGGTAATTTGAGGCTGTGGAATGGTATTCCAAATTTGCTGAAGCGCAAGCTCCAAGGCGGTTATGTTCTGCAATTAAAATGTGGAAAAAGCTCGAGAAAATTCTTTTTTGCCTTTTTTAAAGATTACGAGCTTCTCAGAGCAAAAAACGTGATCCTTATTTTTTTTCAAAAATTCAATCGAGTCAAACAAAAAACGGCTCGCTGAATTGAGTTGGCTCTTCGTAAGGTTTTTATCAACATATTGAACTGTGAAAGTCACACTTAACATTATTGGTTTCCTCAACATTTTCGATCCAGCGGTTGATTTTCCAAGAAACCACCAAAAGCCCTTTTTTTGTTAAATTTTCATATTGATGCGACATTAAGAAAAAAAAATTTCTATGAATAAGCAATGGTTGTTCATTAATGGGAGTTCATTTAAGGTCTTGAAACCCCCCATCAATTTTCTGTGCGATCATTGGTTGCTGAGAAATCGATAATCAAAGACAAATGGATCCTTTTCCATTTGAAGACCGATATCTCGGCGAGAAGTGGACGTATTGAGGTCAATAAAAAAATAAATTAAAGCTGAATTAACAAAGTATCCCATCAGTATAACGATTATGCAAAAATAAAATTACCACGCTCGTAGACAAGAAAAAAAAAAGTGGTAAAATTTTGAGAATTTTTTTGTTGCCGATTTTTCTATCATTACTCGAAAACCACTGAAACTTAAAATTTTTGAAGTTCTAATCCAAAAACTAGATACTTGGAGCTACAATTTCCTTTTTTTCAATTCCTTGTACGACCATTCCTCTCAAAGTTACGGCATGTTGAAAATTGTCGAAAAATTTGGAATTTTTTTTTGATCCTTTAATTTTTTCCAGTAGTGTATTTGCCCTGATGGGACGTTCTTCAACTTCAATTTAAAAAAATCAAGTCTCTACGTCGTAAATTAGGGTACTTACTCGTGAAATAAAGATACCACTCTTGAATGGAGATTTACCACGATTCAAAAGGTGATCAGAATTTCCTGAAGATTTAAGGAATATGCTATAAAAACTGGGGATTCTCATTTGAAGAAAGTTGGTGATACATTTCGCGTCACTCCAGTTTTGGACCATCCTATAGATTCTAGAATAATTTCAGTTTGATTCCGCCAAAATTTGAATAATTCTCAATTCTGCTAGCTCAAAATTTCCAAAATCGAGCACTGTAACTCACCCTGTATACCTCGGAGAAATAAGGAACAGTTTCTTCGATCTAAGCGACATAAAGTAGTATGAAGAATCTATAAAAAAATCAGCAATCAACTCACTTTCAAAAGCCCATAGCGACAAATTTTTCAGGTTCTCCTGGTACAAAGCACTGTGATATTTACACGATGGATTACTGCTAAAAGGCACCCCGATTGGCAAGGTCGGCATAAACTGTTTTTCCGCATCCTGAGCCACGCAAACACCACAAACTAATAAGGAAACAACAACCCCCAAAATCATCTCTTGAGATTCTCGTCAACCCGCGATTCATCCGCTTCTACAGCCTCCCAAAGACACGCGACGGTATCAACAAATCGGTGAATGGTTTCAGTCGGGAAGAGCTTTATAGTTTCTCTGAAAGAACCTTGTAACCTTGTCCTTCATCGGGAACGGTTTTTCTTATTAGATTGTTACTCGACTTATTTATTGCGATAATTATTGAAATCATTCACATCCAATTGAGTCTTGTCTTGATCCAGTGATTTTGAATTTCATTTATTCGGATTTGAGTCAGGCGCGCAGAGAAATCAATTTGGGTTCCACTTCATCTGCCGATTTCGAAGTAGGAAGTGGATTTTTTGGATGGGGGTCCTCGAATATGTTTTCTCGGATGAACAAGGTTCTTGAATTGGATTGAGCTGCCTCTTTGATTCATAGTGATATTACCTTGATGACCTATAGCTTTTTTGATCGAAATGATTAACAAGAAGGCGACAAATTAAATTCTAATAAATGATACCTCTAGTACTAAGAATACTTCAAATTTAAGGTATTCATTTGAGTTGCTCAGCTCCCTCAAGGAACGAACAACTTTCCAATTCAACAAGACCGTTAGATCTTCCCAGATTTTTTAGTTAATGACGAATATAGTGTTTTTAGGGGGTCAATATACCCAGCGGCGTAGCTACGTGGGTGCAAGGGTGTGCAGTGCACCAGGGCCCCTGACCTCAGGGGGCCCCCAATTGCTGACCATCAAATCGCTTTTGAACTTAAAAAAAAATTCAAACTTTGATTTTTCTCTGTGATCTATTATGTAAATAACATTGTTTTTATTATATCCAGTTGTTGAGAAATGTTTTTTTTCCGAGATATCATCAAATCTAGGGATTTATTGCTAAAATTCACTGGTGAATCGGACACCTATCTAAAAAAAACTAAATCCGACTAGATGGTCCAGTAGGGTTAACATAATTTCGGCAATCAAATTTAATTTTTTTCATATAATTCGTGCATTAGATGAAATAGAAGAATAAATTCTTGCAAATAAGAGCAAAAACAAGCAAAAATTTAAAAAAAATGTTGAATTTTTAATTTATTTTCCTCGGCGATTTAATGCACCGCATTCTCAATGATATCAATTATGCATCTGAAGTATTACAAAAATGCGATGTCAGTTTGGACGACGTATGCAGAGCTTCAGAAGAGACGAATACAAAGAAAAAAATTTATAGGAGTGACTTCGAGTCCTTCAAGTGCAAGGCTAGAGAAAATGTCATAGCATATGGTAAAGATCCCCATTTCGAAGAAAAGAGACAAATAAAAGATAAAAAATATTTCGATGAATTAGCCTCCCATCACCGATTTCGAAGCAGGGGAGAATTTTCCGAAATAAATATTTTCAATAGAGTGCTCGATACAATACTTTCTCAATTTTAGAAGTCGCCTTCTTATATTTCGGTTGCAGTTTTCAACAAACTGCCGTATCATTGGAAACTATTAAGTTTCATTAAATTTAAAAGAGAATTGAAAGCGCTCCTTGTAACAAAAGCGTATTATTCGCTCTCAGAGTTTTTCTGCGACACAAACCTATCTGTGATATGAGTATAGTTGGCTCTAGACTGTAGGTTCATTTTATGTCCATATTTACATATTTTAATAATGTGTTTTTTATGCTGAAAATTGACGAGTACACGCTATTGTATTAAGCCTGTAGTACAATAAAGATTTGATTGATTGAATTCAAGTTTCGGGGTATGACTGCAGTCAACAAAATTTTGAATTTTCACCATCATTTCTACTAGATATAGGTAGACGAAAAAACTGTAATTCAAAGCTTCGACCAATTTCAAAGTAAATATTGTGATATGAAAGGGACCAACTTTTCAATTCAAGTTCTTAATATTTATCACCTATTTCTACCTGAAGTGAATAAGGCATGGACAATTCATGAATTTTGTATGAAAATAATAAGGAAATATCTATAAAAAATGTTTTCAACGCACTTTTTTTCATCCACATTATTATTACATTAATATAATGAATTTAATATACCTACTCAAAAACATAAATAACAACATAATTTATTCAAGTATGTATATTCCTCAACTGTACCTTAAGTAAGTTACTTTGCTTCTTCGAAGTATTTATATTTTGACTCGAAAACAATTCATTAAGGGGCCCCTCTTCGATTTTTGCACCAGGGCCCCGGACTATCTAGCTACGCCACTGAATATACCTACTTACCCTTAATCATTTTTTCCACATAATTTGAGATTTTTAAGTCGCTCAAATTTTGCAGAGGAGATACTTTGAGCTATTCTGATCAGTATAATATGAATAATTTGTAAAATTCGATAAGGAGAACGAAAGCTATGACCAGTGGCGGTGCTATCAATATTTTTGGGAGGTGCGAGATTAGAAAGTGGCGCCCCTAAAACGATAAAACCGAATTATTGCTGTCATGAATTCAAATCATTGAAAAGTTCGTTTCACCAATTTGTGCGAGTTTTTGAGAGTAGGATCTTTCATAGTGCGAGTATAATAATAGATATTAGATTTGACAACTTTTATTTATTTCAAACAACTCAAATATGCACTTTTCTGGCTTAAGCTATCGCGAATTTTGTTTATCAATTCACAATATTCACAATATTTTGTGCAATAGCTTTTCCTATAGACAAAATTCCAAGATCGGATAGTCTTTATTGGCACATTGTAGATCGTAGAGTTTTCATAAGCTTCAATTCACTGAAACTTCGTACTCCTTTGGCTACGTTTATAGGGACAGTTAGCAAGATACGAAACGCTGTCCCATTTGGGAAAATATCTTGCAAGTCGAAGAACTGTTATTGGCCCTGCTGCTTGAAGATTCTTAAATATTGGATTCAGGCTCACAAGTTCTTCAACAAAAGCATATCCAGAGATATCACATTTTTCACCATCACTCAAAGCGATTTTCAAATCAGCACAGGCAAAAAACTTCCTTATTTCAAATGGAACACCTTGAATATTACGGATTCATAAGAAGCGCGAAAAAAGGCCTCTTTAAGTTTCATTGGGCATTACCTATGGTAAGCTTCACAAGTGCTCAAAAAACCTTTTTTCAAAAACTGACAAGTAACCAAAAAAAAGTGAATTTGAGTAAACTATACTTTCTAAACAAACAAGAAATATATTTGATTTTTAATTTGAAGTCATTCACTCTTGAAAAAGCTCTACTCCAAATTTTTCTCATTCTCATTCAACTATTAATGATGACTTGAAACGTTCTAAGTGAAGAATCTTGGGTTGAATCCCATTATGTTGAAAATCTCGGATACCTTCAATATTTTCGAAGTGAAGGCGAAGCTGTGTAAAAAGTGTTCAATATTCTTCATGTGGAAACTGAAAAAGTGATATATTGTATTCGAAAAAACAAAATTGGGTCAGCCCAGCAAAATTTGAACACCCTGTATGAAAAACTTCCATTTCAAAAGTGAAAATCTAAACTTTAATAGTTAGGGCTCTGGATTATTTTTTATCGAATTCAGTGACCTCGAAAACCTACATTTTGTTACCAAAACCAACAATGTAACCCTCAGAAGTACAAGAATTTTTCTGTTTAATTTTTTTGGTACTTCTTTTTCAACTTTTGTTCACAAGTTTAGACTATTCAATGTGTGGATTATTGAAGATTCGAATAACTTCTTCAAATAATATCACCTTCAGATCCTCCCAAATACTTTTTTATCAACTAATATGGCGTTTTCAGCAGACCTTGATCATTTTTCAGTTATTGTCTTTTAAATCGATCATTCTTGCACGGAGATGTTTTTTGTTTTATTTCCTCGATCAGTAATTTCAAATTAGATATAACACGAGTCAGAAACTTTCTGCCGCTGCATACATCCTTGCCCACAATGCCTCAACGAGACTATGAATAAAACCCCTCAAAAATTTTCACTTGTTATCAATTCAAAAACCCCATTATGTGGAAATGTAATCTTCTCCAATCAATTAATGGAAATAAATAAACAAACAGACTGATTCACTCATTAACCCTTTATTTTTATCAACTGAAGATACCACAGCAAATATTTAGACTACACGCTTCTACCAAATATTTAGAAACTTTCAACAGTCGGTGATTTGGCAAGTGTCTCTTCCAATTTTTTCTCCCCTGAGTTCACTTGACGTTCTCTCTCTGCTATCATTGCTTCAAACCTTGCCACTTGCTTGTGTCGCAGACTGCATTCGGTGTAGTCGTCCAACAAACGTCTGCATACCTTCTCACCTTTTTCCAAGCCGTAGGCTTCCATACAATCCAAAGCCATTTCTTCTTGTTTCTGGCATCTTCCAAACCACTGGTGATTTACGATACTTCCACTTAGGTCCGAAATTGGGGATTTAAAAAAAGGAGATAGCGGATTAGCCATATCCTGAAATAAATTTGAGGTTAATTATGTCATTCTTCTCAAACCATACATGAAAATGTTAATTTGTGTCTTTTATAAACCAGCCAATGGATGTACTTACTATCTCACAAAATACAGAAAGCTAAGAGGAAAAATTACTTACAGAATATTTACAATTTGTTTAATTTACTCCGAAAGGAGTCAAATGAGTGACGATTGTCAAAAATATGGTACGCTTGAACTACTCGACGTTAGAGCTACAGCACAGAATATCTACAGGTCGATGGTCAAATTCCTTTTAGGGGAATTATTATTGTCCCTTTCTTGCGTTTCTGTGTTCCTAGTGATTTATTAAAAAACTGAACCACAGATCCTCTCGGCCGGATTGAAGTGTGATGAAAATTTTGACATGAATGCAACCGTGACAATGAGTGATTCATGTGTAGGGGATATCCTCAGACGTTGTTTTTAAGGAAATTCTGAATGTTATGAATGAAATGATGTTTGAAAAGTGTTGAATGTGTTTCTAAGGTTTAATAATGGCGCAATCAGAGCTGTCTGCTTTGGGTGAGTTCAATAAATTGCATTAAATGTATTATTCTTCTTGGTATCTATAGGGCGGTTCGAATTATATCTTAAATACATTATTATTTTATATTGACACGAATATTATCCAAAAATAATTTATCCCTTGATGGACCGCTCGTAAATATGTTCCTATCTTATGTGCATACTGTAATTTTATAGGCCTTGGTTGCACTATCGATTTTTGCTAATAAATATTTTGAGGGGTTGTATCTTCCCAGAGGAAACTAATAAATAGAGTGAGAATAGGAATTTTGGAAATAAAAAGAATCTATTTACAAGAAAATAGAACAAATGCAATGTGATTATAAATTTCTCCTAACAACCTGTTTGAATTTTCTAAAAGAAATTTTGATTTTGCGAGAGAAAGCACTCGGAAATAGTCGTAATATTTTTCTTTGTTTATTCTTATTGAAAATTGTCAGAAGGAATATGGCAGTGAATGCCTACTATAATTAAATGTTCAGCAAATTTATTCTTATGAACGAAAGGGTAATTTATTGATTAACAAAAAATCGCAGAGTACATAGGATAAAGAAGAATTTTTCTGAAATAAAAATGTTATCAGCATAACAACAGAACTATTGTCATGGATGCTTGTTTTGAAAGGGAGTTAAAGAAATATTTACAATATCATTTCCCTTTGCATATGGAAACTTTACTCAGTTTATTTATAAACAGCAAATAATAATAGTTATCATTGATCAGGGGTGAACAATTCCTGATAATGCCCATATCAAATCTTGTTTATATATCTTTTATTTCAAACTGTTTAACATCTTAACTTTACCCATAGTTCATGTCGTATTGAATGATCGAGAATTTCGTTTACGCTTCATTGAAAATAGCAGTCTTCTACAATTTTAATGCAAAGCAATGAGTGGAATGTTTCTATTAAAAAAAATTGTCCAATAACATTTTTCCTGGTAGAAAATTTTTGGAAATCACAGCATAAACATTGACGCAAATTAAAGAGACTCAAGCCAATCTCGGAAAAGTCCTGAGAATTTACAGAGAACAATTTTATCAAATATACTTCTGAATATACTGATAGGTCCAAGCACGTATATGTATATTTCGTTGTGACAGTTTTTTCTTCGTTTGACCTGAATGCATAATCATAAACTGCAAATGTTGCGGAATCTTTTGACCATTGTGGTTTAGAAACCGTGATAAATGATGAGATATGATATGATCGATAGAAGGAAAGTGAGAAACGTTTGATTTGACGCTTTTCTATTCAAGTCGACAAGAATAGTTTCACGTTCATATGTGTGATAAGCCCCTGAAGCTTATTCGTATTTGTTGGACTCCCTGCTTGGAATAACACAGAAGTGTAGATTTTTTATTGAAGCGTTTAAGTTCATAATGAAGATACCATGACAATCTTGATAGTTTATACGCCCAGTCTTTTATAAAATGAATATTTAAATCGTTGCGGACGCATATTTGTTGAAGGCAATTCGCAGATAACAAAAATGGGTAAAAAAAACACTGGCGAGAGGAGTAAAGTTTCTGAGCGTTCAGTTAGTCTTCTTGTTGGTAGATTGCATAAAGATTTTTGTCTTTTGATCTTCATTGTTATTGGCATGTTAAGTTGTAGTCGAATAAAGCCTGAAATGTTCGCGAATATGGAAAATGACATCACTATCATTATTTTTGTATCTAGTTTGTCATTGAATCACTCTGAATTGCATTTTTGCATTTTTATCTACGTTTTGAAGATACGGTTAAACCGCACATGAGGAAATGACGTTTCCGCTGCTTCACTTCGTAATTTTTTCATATCAAGTCTTAATAATTCTTTGGTATCAAAAGTCCCTGCTTCAAATATTTAATATCCATCTCAATCAATTGAAAATTTTGAAAAAAGGGTCGAATATCTGAATTGTTGTCTCCAAGTATTTCCTTTGTTCATAAAAGAAAGAGAACAGTGTACAGGTGTCTTAAAAATATCTGTTTACTTCACGCACACGTGTCGCATCTAAAATACCATAACTACCTGAGTTATTGAGACGTTGTGTGAAGAATATGAGCTGGTATTCGAAAGGAGCAGCTGCTTTTTCATTATCTTCCATAGGGAAGTTTGTAATCCGCAAGAGTTTTTGTCTGCGAAGTTCGAGAAATTATCGACAAAGTTTTCAGTTTTCGGGATTATCCATAAGTTTAACTGGAGCAACGCGAAGGTATAGAAGCATTTCACAGAAGAATAGAAGGAATATTCTTACTGACATTTCTATAGAAGAGTAGAATCTCTTAAAAAAAAGCAATAAAAATTACAATAAAACCTAATAATTTCGCGTTTGATCATCTCAAAAATGGCTGAAGATATTCATCATATCCAAGCTTAGTGACTTTGTGATTTGTCGAAGAATTGAGGTCATGGGAACCGTTCCACAACTTCCTGTCTCCTGTTTTGTTCCCGCAATCATCAGTGATATATAAAACTCCAATTTATCCAGGTTTGGCATTTAGCCTGCATTTTTTCATTATCACGAATGGTTTAGACCGCATTTCGAAATTTGTTCGGTGAGGGAACGAGATTAAAAGTTTTCTCGTTGGAATGAAATATACAGGGTGGGCAAAATTCTTTGTCATTAAAGGGATCTCGAGAACTATAGGAGCTAGAAGAAAAATGATAGCACTTTCACAGATCCAGCCTATCCTTTGTAGATTTTCAGTTATAAACGAAAATTGAGAAATTGTCATTTTCAATAATGCTGAATACCTCGCTTGTTTGAACTCGTAATCGAAATCTTTCGTTACATTCTAAATGCACTTTTTAGAATTAATTCAGATACAATTTGATGGAATTTTTTATTCCTGCTATTTTCGAGAAATGAAAAGGATTTATGATTTCTCAAGTGTAAACTATAAGGACTGAACGAGAATAAATTCGCTATCACAAAAACGCTTATATCTTTTGAGCCACTGATGGACCGATTTCGAAAATCAAACTCATTTTCGAATCATCTTCTAATTCTAATAAAAACTATTTCTACAATGAAAAAACCAAAACTATTTTTTACAAAATTCATGGATTTTTTCTGGAATTCTTCCCATCATGCTTCTTATAGTGTTCTCGGTCACTTTCTGGGATGCTGTGTTCCACTTTTGCTTGAATTCCGCTAATGTTTACGTTGATTTCTTAGTCTTCTTCAATTCTCTTTTTACCAGGGCCCAATATCTTTCGATTGGCCTAAGTTCTGGGCAATTTGGTGGATTGGCCTCTTTGGGGACAAAAACCACCTCATTAGCTTCGTACCATTCCTTGGTGGCCTTGCTGTAGTGGCATGAAGCTAAATCTGTCCAAAAGATTGTTGACACATCGTGCTCACGTAAAAATGGTAAAAGTCGCTTCTTCAAGCATTCCTCGATGTATATCTTCGAGTCAACAGAGCCTTGGCCAACGAAAAATTTGCTCCTTTTCCCACAAGTGCAAATTGCTTGCCAAACCAGGAATTTTTTAGGAAACTTTGCTTGTTCCTACTTTATCTACATATTCACTAATTTCATAGTTCAGCGATTTTCGGATAGAGAGCGCCATTGTACATTTCATTCATAAGGGAGACCATTTCATGGAATATTTCATAAAAGCACGGTGGCGCCTCTATCGGATTAGTTTTCCTACTCGTTGTGATTAGCGACCCTAAGCTTTATGGCAAGGTACAATTGATTGTGTTCTGTTGGTGATAATTTATGAGGAGGAAAGAAGTATTCAAACTTCTTCCTGGTGTTATTCACATGTTTATATTTTTCATACTAATGTGAGTTCTTGAAAAAAAAACAGGTTCTATAAATGAAAAAACCCTAGGGTGAGAATGTTGTTCATCTCAAACTTGCTTCTAGAAGATGCCCTGTAAGACATATGCATTATACACTGCGCAAAAAAATTAACGCACATTATGGAAATCTCAAATTTATTCTACAACTGAAGGTGTTCTCAATGATAATTATTTTTATCAGAATTATGCATGCATATGTTATCCACTTTCAACGTTTTTCTTCAATACAGATGTTTTCTCCCAGCAGGAATAAAAAAAGATGATATTATCAGATTTTGAATGTATTGGCTCCATTCTAAAATCAGTTGTTCTCGATTAATCCTAGTGATCAATAGTTTTTCTTTCGTTTGATTTTCTACACTCGATCGCTATGCAACGCGAAACACGCAATTTGACCCAAGAGGAATGTGCCCAAGCGGTAGTTTTGCGAGAAGAAGGGTGGACATACACAAGAATTGCAGAAAGGTTTGGAGTTTCCCATACAAGTGTGTCCAGAATGTTGCAGCGATTCAGGGAGACAGGTATGAATGTCCGAAGACCAGGACAGGGTAGACCACGGGTAACAACTGCGATTCAAGAACGTTACTTGAGAGTTTCTTCGTTGAGACAACGGTTTGCAACAGCCCGCCTCCTTCAAAATCAGCTTGAGCAAACTCATGAGGTGCAAATTAGCACTCAGACAATAAAAAATCGCCTCAGAGAATATGATTTAAGGCCTCGTGTCGCGGCAAGAGGTCCAGCTCTTACCCCAGCCCATCGAAGGGCGCGTTTGGTTTTTGCGAGAGAGCATATCCATTGGGAAGAGGCCGATTGGGAAAGAGTTCTCTTCTTCACAGATGAGTCTAGATTCTGCCTCTACCATTGTGATCGACGTTCCCTTGTATGCAGACGTCCACATGAAAGATATGCTCTGTGCAATTTCCTGAATACTACTGGTTTCGGGGGAGGATCGATTATGGTATGGGGTGGAATATCTCTGACTGCTCGCACAGACCTAGTGGTCGTTGATAATGGAGCTATGAATGCTGCTAAGTTATAAGGAACATTCTTGAAGAGCATACAGTGCCATTTGCCCCATACATTGGTGAAAATTTCATTTTTATGGACGATAATGCCAGACCTCATCGTGCGCGCATCGTTTAGGAGTACCTTGAAGAGGTTTTGAAGTCTCTCGAATGGAATGGCCAGCAAGAAGTCCAGATCTCAATCCGATTGAGCAGGTTTGGGACAACCTCTGAGGCTGAGAAGTTCAGAAAATCATCCAGCTACTCTCAATGACTTAGGAATCCAACTCGGAGAAATCTGGGAAGGATTAGATCAGAACATTTTAAGATTACACATTTTGAGTATGAACCGTCGTTGCCGAGCTGTAATTAACGCAAGGGGTGGAAATACCAAGTATTAAATCACTTATCAGCATTTCAGTATTTCGAAAATTGTTCATTTCACTTCTTTCACATAAGATTCGGTGAAATCCTGAATTTTTCTTCCATCTAATGTGTCTTGTTTCGTTCAAAACCTTCCCGAGAGAACATAAAAAATAAGTTATAAAGTCAATGTAGAGTTATTAAAATTGAGATTTTCAGAATGTGCGTTAATTTTTTTGCGCAGTGTAGTTCGTGAACTCCACATAATTCTGTGTGAACTCAACCTTCTGTGATAGGACTGATGACAAGTTAACCATAGAAATATTTATTCAGCAATCGTTGATTCGAATCATAGAGGCTCAAGTTCACAAAAGAACATATTCAACGGTCGCTTAGTAACGCCGGCCTACTTATAATTCAACAGTTAATCGAAAAGCAAGGGAAAAGTACATATTAAATTTTTTCTCGTGTAATATTCATGTGAATAGGTTTCGAGCGCTCGTTCGTCCACCTGTTAGGTAGATTCGCACGTGCCAGTTCAAGAACCTCAGCAAAAAAATGTTGTATCGAATTGTTGTGTGAATTAGAATGTTTTCCTCGTTACTCTGATGGATCATCGAATGTTTTCTCGAAATTCCAGGTGATTAGTCGCGTCGAATCCGAACCAGTTAACGAATTCCGCGATTGCGACAGAGAAGCGTTCGGAAAAACGATAAGGAAGAAGAAGCGCGGATACAGGAACGTATGTAGGAAATGCCACCGGAGTTAATCATTTCGGTGACGCGTTCTCGCCTAATTCGCATTCCGTTCGTTCGACGCCTCTGTTGTTGTTATCAAATAGAAGGAGATATGCAAAGTGGAGGCCTTCGCGAATGGTCCTTCGGGCCGGATAAGCGCCCGACATTATTCTATGTCCGTTATATCGTTTAACAGTCCGATTCATTGGCTATTTATGAGGTTACATCCGATAGATATGAGTTACTTAATGGGATTGATTGGATCGTTTCTACTCGAGTCCGACGGTTTCTAAGAAGAGATTGATTTGGAAAGGTTGCGACAGAATTCTGATAAGTGAACGTCTTTTCTTAGTCATGGTGATTCGTTGACACTCTAATGAGTCTAATGGAAGTTGGAGACCTCACATTGGGATTTCCAGATTGGGAGGAAATCCCCTTTCTTATTTTCGGATTCGCACCTCTAATTTGTGGTAGATTTTTGGAGAAATGCAGTAACGAAAACTTCATACGTCTACATCAATCTTGAATTCACGACAGAAATTTAGACGTTAAATGAAAATATGTATACTCCATTCACAATTATAGAATCACAACTCTGTATCGAAGTTATGACGTTTTTCAAAATATTTTTATGTTCCAAGTCAACACTATGTTGCCCTTTCTACATTCTTAGCATATTTCTCAGAATGTATATTCGGAAAATGAATGAATTGTAAAAGATGTGATGGACGAAAATAATTAACGTTTATATGAATTGATAGAGAGGATTCCTTTTTTAGTTATTTGCATGAAAAGTACAAGAGATCACTGTTGAAATATATTATTTTTCGCTATGGAAGAAAATTGCATTGCTTTCACATAATTTTCATATGCATGCTTGTGAAGATTTAATGTTTATTATCCTCTTGCACTGAAAGTTCAAGACTTGACGACATCAATTGTTGATTCTAACCAAGAATTCATTGAAAGAAATCAACCCAAAGATATAAGATGAATTACAAGAATAATGTCAATTTTATTTTGTTGATAACTTTCTTGAAATCAATGTTCGGGTATAAAACTCGGCTGCGTTTGTTCAAACAACATCTAAAGAATACATTTTTCACCATCTCGACCTTTGAAAGGCGTTTCTTATAGGAGAATTAGGTCTAAGTTCCACCTCATTAGTGAGGTACCTAACTTTTGCAAATCTGCTCAGATATCGCCAAATTTCTTGGAAAACCTGAAAAATATCATCCTAATCGACCTCTCGAGGCTCCATCCGATCCATCTACTGCGATATCTGTCCAAATAACAGCTTTTTCAACGAAATTCCCGTGTACCCCTTCAACCTCGAAATGTAAACATTCGTCCTGGTCTTGAAAATCGTCCTCACGCTCCAAACTGATGCTAAAAACAATAAACATACGTTAATCTTGGATATTCGACGAAAAACTCACCTGCAAATATCGATTAAATACCAAAAATCTGCGAACAATTTGTAAACCTAACAAAATGTGGAATATATTTGATACTTTTACTTTGATCTAAACAAAAAAACTGGAACTATTTCTCATCCGTATAATTCGATCGTGATTTATATTTTTATTCAGGTCCAGCAATGGGAAAACTATAAAGCATTCAAAGAAAAATGAAATTTTGCATTTGGATAGAGAATAACTTGTTGAAGTTACACGTAGAATTTTGTCCAGATCACTGAACCAGAACTATATGAAAATCTGAAGAATTATCCAAAAAACTTCCAGTATTTCTGTTAAAAGAAGTTTTTACTGATTGGAATAGAACTGATGCATGGAACCTCTAATCTTTGGAATAGTTTGAATAAAATATGAACCCAAGTATTGCTCTTGACTCTTTTTTTCTACTTTTTCCTTCGATTCCAGGTCTCCCCGATGGTGGAGTACAGGATATGACATGGCTTTCCGTCCTAAATGAAGATGTGATCAATGGGAATCTCAAACTCAGATATGAAAGAGATCAAATATATGTATCCTTTAAAATATAAATTTTTTATTCATTCATCATGTTGTTCATAATAATTTTCAATGTATTTCAAAAATCTCATAACTCCACCTGTTTTTCCTTCACTCATCTTCTAGACATTCACAGGATCCATTCTAGTAGCAGTCAACCCATACAAAGAACTGGACATTTATTCTCAGGTGAATACAAATATTACAAATTACAAGCGCTCAAACAGAAGATAAAGTGGACTATAGAATTGTATAAGTGCATCTTGTATCGCATGAAGATTATGCATCACTTTCAATATACAGGGTATTCTATAAATCTAGAAACAAAATTTACCTATTTATATCATACAGGGTGAGTCTTTGACTTGTACATATATTTTAACTGAAGATTCTTGAGGCCAAAAGAAACCTTTTTTTCATTTTCCATTTTTACGAATTCGGCTCTGTTAAAAAGATATAGCCATTTGAAAAAAAACATTGGGCTAAATACGTCCCTGAAATGATACTGTGGAATTGATTCAAAGTTCATATTTCTCGATAGAAATTGAGTTTATACATTTAGGGAATACTCAAGTACTAACCTTATTGGACTAAAAATGTTGCAAACACGATAATTTCATCAAAAACAGTTAGTTTCATCGAATTATATATCTGCAACTAAAAAGCCACATTTATTCCACCAAAATAAGTTCCTTCTTCCATTTTTCTGCAGATAAGTTTGTAAACACTAATAACTTGTTCATATTTTCCTCGAAATTCCCAAACAATATCATGAAGAAAGACTTTCATTCAGATTTATTATTAAACAACCTAACCTAATCTAATTTGTATCGATTCTATGAATTTTTGCACAGAAATGCCAAGAAGATGTTGTCAGCTTGCTGATATTTTCATTGAGGTAAAGGATTTTTTACGAAACATAGTATAAATCACGATACATTTGTGTACCGTGGTATGAATATCTATGAATTCTGCCGTTTCCATCATAAATCTACTTTGCCGCCAAATTTTACCACGCATGCGTAGAGCGAAAACCGAAAGATTGGTTATCTGGAGCCAACTATAAACAATAACAAAGCAGTCTCTGAACAGTCTGAACAAACTGTAAACATTATGTGAAGTTCTGAATACATTCATTACATTCAGTGGATTATTGTTCAAATGTGATTATTACGTGAAGTGAATTAATATAATTTCAACCGTGTCGAGTTTATAAAATTCCAAGAGGATGTTGTTTAGATAGAAACATCGCCACAGATTTTCATTAATTTCAATTTAATAAGTAGTTTCTGTTGAGATTCATCATTCATATCCGAATTTTGTATTTCATCCACATTTAACTTCAATATGGACCGGTAACTATGAATTTTCAATAGAAACTGTGCGTGTTAAATCCTCATTGGTGTTCAATTTTATCTCCCACATTTGGGGGATTTCATTATTAAAAAATATCTCGACAAATTTGATAAATATTTTGACAACATTGTAAACTCGTTTAAAGACCAGAGAATAATATTCGATGATATTTAATTCAGAGACGCATTCAGATTATTCTTGAAATAAATGATTTTTTCGTCAAATTTCTGCGGGTAAAATTGGAAATAACTCGAAGACGACGCGTTTTATTGAAAAAAAAATATGAATACTTTTAGTTTCTTAAATGATTGATTCTTTCGAAAATATGAACCGTTTATCTTCTTAAAGTGTTTATGGTGTTTTAGCGTGTATTGATGAGTTGACTACCCTGTAACTTTTATACTAGTAAAGATATTGAATAGGTTTCGATTGAGGAATATGCACCATGAATAGATTAAAAACTCAACCAAAATTCAGTTCATTCGAAATAACGGTTCCGAAGATATAAACAGAAAACTGTTTTTTTCATGGATTTTCGACACCCCGTATCTCCCAAACCAAACCGAATTTTGAAAAATGGTATAGGAAAAAAGTGTTTCGTTTGATGAGAGGTTAAAATATATGTACAAGTCAAAGACTCACCCTGTATAAGTCCTAATTTCAAAACTCCTTATTCTATCTGGACTTTTTTCTCTGATAGTCCTTTATATAGATTCAATAAAACCCTTTTCCTTTCCCATTCTCCGATATGAAGAAGTATACAGTATAGCTGACAAAAGTTTAATTTCTCAGAACTTCGTGAGCAAATACAGAGGCAGAAAGATAGGAACACAAGAACCTCACGTCTTTGCACTAGCGGAAGCCTCCTATGCTTCTCTACAGTCCGACAATCCCAATGGAACCCACAAGAACCAAAGTTTAGTAATAAGCGGAGAGAGCGGATCTGGCAAGACTGAAACCACTAGATTTATATTGCAGTACCTGTGTTCCGTAACTAGTCAAGTGTCGACATGGGTCGAACAACAGATTTTAGAGGCTAACACCATTTTGGAAGCGTTTGGTAAGTGTCAAATTAGTCAATTCGACCATCTGTCAAATATTTTTGAGGTTAGGGCTGGTGGGCAAACGTTGGGAATTTAGATTTGTTCGTGTAGATGTTGAAAACGTTTATTTGCTTGAAAATTGTTTTTGGGGACATTTTTATCATATTTTCGGTCAATATTACTTTCAGGAATGATGAAACGGTGGAAATTATTTGAATCAAGTGCATTTTCATTAAAAAAACTTTGTTAATTTGTTTCAAAGTCGAATGTGCAAGTCGTCCAATTTAAGACGATTCTCATGAATATTTTGGACCCACACTGTATGTAACTTATTGTATTATCCACATTTTAAGTGTTTTTATACAACAAAGCATGAAAACGCATTGGTTCACTCATAAAATGCATAAAACAATTAGGCAATCCAAACCACGTGGCGCCCTGCCTCCAGATGACCTATAAATTTTCTGGCAGGTCGCTGGCTTGCAGTAAATATGAGGAATTTTATTATCTTATATGCATTTCATGAGTGAACGAGTGAGTTTTTATGATTTCTAATATCAAAAAGTATCCTGAAGTATCACTGACGAAGAAAATTTCACTCAATCATATGATTACAACTTTTAGTATTGGGAGCCCGAAGAGATTGAAGAGAAAGTATTGGAGAAGGAATATTAATCAGAGCACTGTCCCTGTAACTTATTTATCCTTTTATCTATATATATATAAAAGAAAGATGTTGGTTACACCATTTATAACTAGAGATCGGATGGACTGTTTGTTATGAAACATCATTTATGGAATCGTCTTCGGTCTGGTTATAATAAAATACAATAAAACTTCGGAAAAATTGATGAAAGTTTTACTTATGCAGGAAATGCTTTTCCTTCTTTTGAATAAGGCTACTAGGTGTCGCTACCGTTGATGCGTAGTCGAACAGTGAATAGACAAGTCACTGTACGTAGTCGTAGGTTGATGTTACCGCTGTTAGATGGCGATATGTGATTCGCATAGAACTCATGGCAACATGGAAGTCTATTGCCAGATCAAAAAGCGGATAAACTTATCTCAAGGTGGTGGAACAGTGAATTTTTACCGAAAGATCAAGTATCTGATTTTGACGATCAGTTTCAAACGTGAGTTGGCCATCTTCATCTTTTTTCTTTATTTTTGAAATGCTTTCGAATTTCCGTTTGGGTAATAGATATATTTGCGGAAATAACTGAATCCAAAATTGCCCATAATTAGTAATTGACATATTAAATTCGTGTTTCTGTTCGCACAGAGACAGTATTGTAAGCGTCAATAATTTTGAAACGTTTGCTCATCGGGCTTTCACTTATGACATACAATAATGTTTCATGGGTTGCCTAATCTGATCTGGTCGAATGACCATCAATAAATTTGAATATGAGTTCAACATAATTCACAGTGTTGATAATTTTGCCGTGTCGATCGTACTATCGACATTTTAACATCTCGATTTGTCTTCTGACGAGCTTGATATCG
Source organism: Adalia decempunctata (assembly GCA_951802165.1). NCBI lineage: Eukaryota > Metazoa > Arthropoda > Insecta > Coleoptera > Coccinellidae > Adalia > Adalia decempunctata. Next base: position 3,287,302 of record OX637705.1, read on the forward strand.
TCAACTAAATTGAAGAGAGATTGACAGCTCATATTCATGGAATAATGAGAATCGCGCTGCTCCACCAACTGAGATGTTTACCCATTATTTTGAGCTTAGCAGCATAGCTAAGATGTCTAAAATAATGGTGTGACCACTGATTAGATTTTGAGAATATAAGAAAAGTTTTGTTTTTGCCGCTTCAGGTTGGGCTATTAACAAATGACTGATTTTTTAATTCTGGTCGACGGGCTGTGTTAATTAAAGTAATAATTTTTGTTCATATTCTTGACATTTTGATTCATATAAGAGGAAAGGTATAATATGGATTATACTCCTGCTATCCACAGTCACATGAGGTTCTGCAAAAAGAGAACTGTACAACAATTAAAAACAAAAAGTTATATGTTCAAGTTCAACAATTAGTTACCGCTTAAATAAAGAGAATTCTTTCCATTTGAATTACAAAATTATTAAAATTTTGTATATTTTGAATTTTAATTTTGCATAATTTTTTTCCTGCTTGAAAAAAAGCAATGGTAAGTTTATACAACTTTTAAGTATAATTCAGGCGGTACAAAGTTCGCCGGGCCAGCTAGTATGATATAAATTTAAATATTCATCAATTTTACATGAACTGTATACTGCTTATTTCAGTGTCTACGAAGACACATTCACTTTAGTTTCTTATCTTCGATATTGTCAAGTCTTGATGACTGCTGACCCAATTTCCTTTTGTTTCCTGATAAGTCACTTAATATGTGTATAATACACCAAGTTACACACACTGGGTGTTCCAAAATATTCAAGAAAATCCTCATAATTTGAACGACTTGCACATCCAACTTTGGCACACATTTATGGCCTTTTTTATTGAAAATGCACTTAATTTAAATAATTTTCACTGGTCTGATATTCCTAAGAGTAATATTGACTAGAAATATCGAAAAAATGTCCACAGAAAACAATTTTTCAAGCAAATAGACGGTTTTAATGTATACATGAACAAAGCTAAATTTGGTTTATTTGCCCACCAACTAACCTCAAAAAAATATTTGACAGGTCGTTGGATTGCCTAATAAAATTCCTCAGGCAATCCAACGACCTGTCAAATATTTTTTTGAGGTTAGTTGGTGAGCAAACAAAGGGAGTTTAGCTTTGTTCATGTAGACATAAAAACCGTTTATTTGCTTGAAAAATTGGTTTATGTGAACATTTTTTTGATATTTATAGTCAATCTTACTATTAGGAATATCAGACCAGTGAAAATTATTTCAACTGAGTGCAATTTCAATTAAAAAAATGCCATAAATGTGTGCCAAAGTTGGATGTGCAAGTCGTTCAAATTATGAGGATTTTCTTGAATATTTTGGAACACCAAGTGTGTGTATTTTGGTGTATTATACACATATTAAGTGACTTACCAGGAAACAAAAGTAAATTTGGTCAGCAGTCATCAAGACTTGACAATATCGAAGATAAGGAACTAAAGTGAATATGTCTTTGTAGACACTGAAATAAGCAGTATTCAGTTCTTGTAAAATGTAAAACTGATGAATATTCAAATTTATATCATATAAAAGGATGAAGAAGTTACAGGTACAGTGCTCTGATTAATATTCCTTCTCCAATACTTTCTCTTCAATCTCTTCAGGCTCCCAATACTAAAAGTTGTATTCATATGATTGAGTGAAATTTTCTTCGTCAGTGATACTTCAGGATACTTTTTGATATTAGAAATCATAAAAACTCACTCGTTCACTCATGAAATGCATAAGATGATAAAATTCCTCATATTTACTGCAAGCCAGCGAACTGTCAGAAACGTTTTGAGGTTGACAATGGAGGCAAAAACACGTGGTTTGGATTGCCTAATTTACTGCTAACCTGTCAGAAATGTTTTGAGGTTAACACTGGTGGAAGAATGACGTTGTTTGGATTGCCAAGTAGGTGACCTTGGGCTATCCCTTCCCCAGGCGGTTCTTTTTGGGGGAAAAACAGGAATATTGGAGATTTATTGTTTCATTTTTCAGGAAATGCGAAAACTGTGAGAAATGATAATTCGAGTAGATTTGGGAAATTTATGCAATTATGCTTCGACGCAAAATGGATGATTGCAGGATGTATAGTACAGGATTATTTATTAGAACAATCTAGGATAACTTTTCAAGGACCGGGTGAAAGAAATTATCATGTATTTTATATGCTAGTGGAAGCTGCCAAGGTAAGAAATTTTAAAAACTCACACTGTCTCTTTTTAAATAAAGTCTCTTTAAATCAAGCCTACTTTCATAACTCTTATATTCCAGCGGAATAAAGACCTAGCCACCAATTTCCACCTCAAAGACGTAGAATTTTACAACTATCTAAATCAATCGGATTGCATAAAGATCGAAGACGAAGAACGAACCCTGGACAGGCTCATGTTGGCCTTCAACGTTCTACAGGTACCCGGCAACATGTGCAATGGAATATTTCAAACTTTAAGTGCAATACTATGGCTGGGAAACCTGACTTTCGAAGACATAGACGGGGAGAAATGCAGACTGACCAGTCAAGACGAAGAAATCTTAAACATCCTTTCCACGTTGCTGAACTTGGACAAGGAAGATCTGAGACAGGTCGTGTTGATTCGACAGATCAACGTCAGGGGGAACATCACCGAAATACCGCTCAAGTTGCAAGAGGTTCGATGTTTTAAAGTAAACAAACTCAAATATTAACTCATCCAATTGTAGGCCAGGGAAAACAGGCATGCAATGGCGAAAGCTCTATACTCGAGAACCTTCGCATGGCTCATAAACCACATAAACACCTGCACCAACCCCGGTCAAGACTCCTCGAGGTTCCTGGGAGTCTTGGACATCTTCGGTTTCGAGAACTTCGCTGTGAACTCATTCGAACAACTTTGCATCAATTACACGAACGAAAAGTTGCACAAATTCTTCAACCACTACGTGTTCGCTCTAGAACAGGAGATTGTGAGTGTTTTCGAGTTTTAAAAGTGTCGATTTTAAACGTGGCTTTTTCAGTACCAAGAGGAGTGCATCAATTTCAATCACATAGATTTTAAGGATAACAGCGCTTGTCTGGAACTGCTCGAAAAACCTCCCCGTTGTGTACTCAGGCTGTTGACCGAGCAGTGTCATTTGCCGAAAGGTTGCGATGGGTCGTATATACTGACTTTACACAGCGAATTTGAGAGTCACGAGAGATATGTGAAAGGTGAGTCTTTGATTATTTGTGTATTTCATTCGATTGTGTTTTTTATAAGTGTGCACTTGTTATTGTCAATTTGATGTTGATCAGGCAGATAAAAAGGTTCGGAAAGGTAAGACAATGGAATAGAAAGAAAAAGGAGCAATGAGAACCAAAAAGAACAGTGACAGGTGGCTACAGAGAACGAGTATAACCCTGTCGATACTTACTTCATTTTTCTAGTAAAAGGAAACTTTCACAGTTTTTAAGTAGGCAATCCAACGACCTGTCAAATATTTTTTGAGGTTAGTGCTGGTGGTCAAACAAAGGGAATTTAGCTTTCTTCATGTAGACATCAAAATCGTTTATTTTCTTGAAAAATAGTTTTATGTGGACATTTTTTTGATATTCCTAGTCGATCTTACTCTTAGGAATATCAGACCAGTGAAAATTGTTTGAATTGAGTGCATTTTTAATAAAAATGCCGTAAATGTGTGCCAAAGTTGGATGTGCAATTCGTTCAAATTAAGAGGATTTTCTCAAATAAACTTCTCCACATGAGTTAGGGATATTGACTTAAATTACAAAAAAATATAGTTAAAATAAGATTTTTGTGATGAAAATTCATATTAATATGATTTCAAGTTGCAAATTAATTTTAGCCTGTAGGTCTGCAGCGTATACAGGGTGGTTAAGAAAAATCGAGTAAAATAACGAAATTTTATTCCCAGAGAATTTAAGCATTTTAAGACTATCAATACAATGTATGGCCTCCACGGGTATCAATAACAGCTTGACATCTTCTTTGCATACTACACACAAGGTTGTTGAACATTTCTTGAGGAATTTCGTTCCATAAACGGGGCAGAAGCTCTCTCAGATCATTTAAGGATTCTGGGGTAGGTTGATGATTATCTTATCTTCTTTGGAGCATATCCCATGCATGTTCTATGCAATTCAAATCTGATGAGTGCGGAGGTATTGGTAAATGTGGAATACCAAGCTTCTCGCGCGCATTCTCACTATGGCTGCATGGTGCGGTCTAGCGTTATAGTCTAGAAATTGAAAAGTTTCACCAATAGCAGGTGAAAATTTGGCACAACATTGTCAATGACATGCTCCCTATAGTGTAAGGCGGTCATATTCCCAGGACAAATATGTAGATCTGTGCGCCCGTTGAAACATATCCCGGCCCATAACATAACACTACCCCCTCGGAATGGATGGACTTCTTGGACATAGCGACGATTACGGGGTATGCGTGGGATTGTCCATACCCTTATTCTTCGAGAATCTGAAATTCGTCCATATCTGGACACTACGCCATTGATCGTTCCAATTGATATGTTGCCTTGTCCATTCCAGTCTTTGACGCTTATGGTCATGTGTTAATGGAACCCCTCTTAATGAACGTCTAGAACCTAGATTCACCTCTCTCAAACGTCGTCTGATGGTTTCGATGGAAACTTGGACCCCATCTGCATTTTGAAGAGTATTCCGTAGCATTCTACACGTAGATGTAGGGTTTCTTCTCGCCGAAACGGTGATGAAACGATCCTGGGCAGGTGCTGTTTTTCGTCGCCACCAAGCCTTGGTCTTTCCAACACGGAGCCTTTCCGCTACAACAACCTGAGTTAGGCCACCCTGTAGCATTCCGATAGCCCTATTAGCCTCAGCGTTTGTTAATTTGGCATTTTCAGAAAACTCGTTTCAAATCGAAGCCGTTGATAAACTGACTTCTGATTTCAAAATGAGAACATTCATGAAGTATATGCAAAGAACCAAACTTCAGAAAAAAGGCGACGAGATTGACGAAATGTCTCATACTGATTTTTATTGGATCGATTCAAGTTGTTATTGAGTTTTAAATGATTTTACAGCGATTTTCCCGAAGATTACAAACTTTTAAAAACGATTGAATACGATATCCCTAACTCTTGTGGAGCACTATATTTTGGAACAACCATTGTGTGTAACTTGGTGTATTATCCACATAGTAAGTGACTTACCAGGAAACCAAGGGAAATTTTGTCAGCAATCATCAAGACTCGACAAAATCGAAGATAAGAAACTAAAGTGAATATTTTCTTCGTAGAAACTGAAATAATCAGTATTTAGTTCATGTTAAATGTAAAATCGATAAATATTTTAATTTTATATCTTATAAAAGGATGAAGAAGTTGCAGTGCTCTGATAAATTTTCTCCAATAGTTTCTGCAATCTCTGCGGTCTCCCAATACTGAAATGTGTTGTTGTGATAATATGATTGAGTGAAATTCACTTTTTGATATTATAAATCATAAAAACTCACTCGTTCACTCATGAAATGCATAAGATAATAAAATTCCTCATATTTACCGCAAACCAGCGACCAGTCAAAAACGTTTTGAGGTTAACAATGGTGGAATAATCACGTTGTTTAGATTGTCTAATAAAATGGCAACCTGTCAAATATTTTTTTAGGTTAGCGTTGGTGGTCAAACAATGGGAATTTAGATTTGTTCATGTAGATATTAAAAATGTTCATTTCGTTACACCAAGATTTCTATGCATCTATGATTGATTGTTCCAGTTTGTACTTTCGACAAGGGTGGTCAGAATGAAGATATTCTTTTCGTTATTGCAGGAGACGACAAGAGAAGATGGGAGAGAGAATTCGGCATCAAACATTACGCTGGTTGCGTCACTTACCACGTGAAAGGTTTCGTCGATAAAAACAGGGACGTACAACAGGACGTTTTTTTCGACATCATATCTAGGAGTAATAACGAATTTTTGCAAGTACTATCCACATATCAGGACCCCACGAACTCGCTGGCCGCCAAAAACGTAGCCAACGGCATATCTACGGTTTCCAGGGGAACCTGCAAGGGGAAACCCACAGTTTGTGATACGTTCCGATTTCAGTTACAGTCCCTGGTTGACGTTTTACAGTCGACCACGCCTTGGTACGTCAGGTGCATAAAGCCTAATTCGGATAAAGTACCGAATAGGTACGATAAGAAGTTGGTGTTGGACCAGCTGAAGTATCTGGGTATGCTGGACATAATAAGGATCAGAAAGGATGGATTCCCGGTTCACATGAGCTTCGAGGACTTCGTTGACCGGTACCATTGTATTAACACCAAAAAACTGTCTGCGGATGCGCAGAAAGACTGTCTTACAATCCTATCTAGTCACAATCTACCAAATACGAACTGGCAATTGGGAAAATCGAAAGTGTTCTTGAGATCTTACGTCCACGAGTTCCTCGAGGACAACAGGTTCACCACCTTACACTCTAGAGCCGTACTCGTCCAAAAAATATTCCGTGGTTATCTGGCCCGTAAGTCGTACCTGAGGACGAGGAACGCCATCTTGAGGATCCAGCATTCTTACCGCGGATGGAAATTGAGGATCGAATTCTTGAGGAAACGTAGAGCTGTGGTGGTCATCCAGAGCCATCTACGCGGGGTGTTTGCCAGAGAAGTGGCGTCTGCCTTGAAGGAGATGAAGAGGGTGGATGAGGAGATGAAGAAGAGGGAGAGATTGGAGGAGGAACGGAGGGTGAGGGAGGCGAAAGAGGCTGAAGAGGCGCTGAAGAAGCAGCAGGAGGCGGAGTCTGAAGAACAAGGACGGGAGGTGGAGGAGAAGAGGGAATCTTATCAGGAACTGCAAGAAAGTGAAAAGTAAGTAAAAACCTAGCTTCTCCTTGTACTGAAATGGTAACTCTGTGGACCTAACCGAAGGAATCTTTCGAAAAAGTGGGTCCACAAGAATCTTAAAATCGCAGCGAAGCTGCGATACAATGGGGACATTTTTTATGCGTTCGAAAAGAGGAATAAACGATTCATACGAGGGTGAAATTTGGATTCTCTAGGAAAAGTAGAAATATTTTTTAAAAATTCGGGAAAATCGCGAAAAAATCCGGGAAAAAGGGCAATTTCAAACTTGTAACATTCCAGGTTTGTAAATCCTATAGAGGAAGAGCCAGTGACCAATTTTCATATGTCATTTCATAACTCACCAAAATTGACTTGTTTAATATTCAATATCTGCTCGAAAATGAAAACAATTTCTGCCTGCCCATAATGGCCGGAGTAGACTACCATAAGCGCTCAAAGAGGCCAGAAAATTAGGTTCAACTATGTCATAGTATCACACACAAATCTTTCAGGAATTGTTATTGATAATATATTGAATCTATAAAAAATAATGACAGAACTTTTTCGTCCCTCCTAAGTGCTGGCAGAACTATTTGAAAATGCATTAAGAACAGCTGTACTTAGGTATGTCATTTCAGTTCGCTTGAAATTTACAGGAAATAAAGAAAATGCGAAATGAGCTTATTCATATTTGCAAGTCAGACCGAGGTCCGAGAGCGCATATTGGGCATGTATTATTGTCAATTAAAGGAATAAACTAAAGGGATTAAAGGTGTTTATTTTTAACATTACAACAATGTATTTAGTAATAAACTATTCAAAAAAATATGCTCTTCCTACGCATCCTCAAAATTTGTTTCCTCAAGAATTTTTCGAATGGATTGAGGAGGTCTTGAGTATACCTATGTGACTTACGAAACATTCAAAGAAGTGTAAGATCTCAGTCACATTATGGGGTAAAAAATAAACCATCAGGGCATTTAAAACCCCAAAAGTTGGGTAGACTAAGAGAAGTAAAAGAGCGTATATAAGACTTTCACAGTGAGCTTTAGTATTACGAGTACATAGCGAATACCCTTATCATCGGATCAGGTAAATGAAACTGAAAACAAATTCTATAATTTCATAAAAGAATTTTAGCTTCCTATCAACCTTTGATGAGTCTCGTAAATGCCCAATATGCGCTCTAGGTCTGACTTACAAATATGAATAAGCTCATTTCGCTCGCATTTGCGCGGCAACATTTCTCGTTCTGGCAGATGGTTCGTGATGTAAAAAATTCCTGTCATGATTATAATTCGCTTTCTAGACACATTTTCTTTATTTCCTGTAAATTTCAAGCGTACTGAAATGACATACCTAGGTACAGCTGTTCTTAATGAATTTTCAAAGAGTTCTGCCAACACTTAGGAGGGACGAAAAAGTTCTGTCATTATTTTTTATAGATTCAATATATTATCAATAACAATTCCTGAAAGTTTTGTGTATGATACTATGACATAGTTGAACCTAATTTTCTTGCCTCTTTGAGAGCTTATGGTAGTCTACTCCGGCCATTATGGGCTGGCAGAAGTGGTTTTTATTTTCGAGCAGATATTGAATATAAAACAAGTAAATTTTGGTGAGTTATGAAATGACATATGAAAATTGGTCACTGGCTCTTGGTCTACTAGGAACATTATGAAAAAGAGAAAAGGGACAACCCTGCTCTGAAGAGCTGAGGGTAGAATTACGTTAAAGGGGGGTTTGTACTTATATTTTTGGCTTGTGATGTGATCGTCTAGATTGGTAGAACTCTATGTTATGTCGTAGTAATTCAGATTCGTAATAACTCAGATTAGTGAAATATAGGATGGGAAATAATGAGGTAAAATAGATAAATAATACACTAGATTGGACATAAAGATGGAACAAGAGCCTTTATTCGTCCAGCGCCATAGTTCGAAGAACCACAGCTATATGAAGGAAAAACGAACGAGAATCAATTGAAACTCAAAGCAAAAAACCTTCTAGCATTACAGATGATACGTTTACAATCCATAGAACAATTATTAATAAGACGAGCACTGATGATATGTACAATATGGAGCTTCCTATACTCCGGTAAGGTTATTACTGGCACAATTGGGATAAAAAGCAGAATCCAATACATCCAAAGGTTATAGGCATATAGAGTGTGTCACCTGATTATTAATGAAATTCATAAGCAGTATCCTTGTAGTTCCTAGTGTGAGAATCCTTCCTTCTAAGTGTTATGTGTGAGATCATAGCAGTCGCATTGGTTTGGAAGTGACGATAAACTCTTTATATTTCCTGTTAACTGATGAACGATGGCGCCTTCAAAGCTTTCCTTGCTTATCGGGTACGCCAAGGGCCCGAAGGCGAGGCTTGGTTTACTGAGGACGTTCGTCAAAAGAACTCTCAGAGGAAGTTTCACTGGCCACTGTTGTGGGGGATGTTTTCCTTAGCACAGGCGATATAAACAGTTTACCCTAGGCCTCCAAACCAGTGATTATTGTACGTAAAATATTATACTAAAAGCAACAACTCCAAATGCCTGTACCATAGTGTCGAGTGAATAGTTAAATGTGCAGTAGACCTTACGAACAGTATCAGAATATTCCAAATGGGTTGGTAGCAGAACAGAGTTCCACAATATTCAATAGAAATGCAATAATGAAATAGAACAAGCTTACATGAGATTAAATCCTGTGAAATGACACAGAGTTATTTAAATACATACCAGATAATAAAGAAGCGTCTTTAAAATATACTAAAATGGCGGATTCCTAGAAGAGGAATTCCATTTCAAAGGAACACCATTGTGAACCAGAATGAAAGTGAAACGAATAGCAGCAGTCGAGTGAAAGTGAAGTAAAAAAGAGAGCCCTTCCATTCGTTCTCGTTTCGGTGGTTAGTTTTTCTTCCACAGAATCGTATTTCTTCGATGGTCACAGAAGAACGAGTTTACTTCTTGGTGGATCTTTGATATGATTAAAATCTCCTATTTATAAAGATGCGAATTGCCTGAAGTATTGCTTGAAGTCGTACTAATATTCATCATTCATAGAATTATAAAATAATATCAAATAAGTTCACTCAACGTAGTTCCACGTTTCGACAATAGACGTTGCAAAGTTGGAAGCCATGGAGTCTGGCAACGGTGCATTTTATTTTATCGCAGGGTAGGAAATTCGGATATGTTACAAACTCGATAAAACTTTTTTACAGATCTCTTGGCCGTGATGTAAGTATTCGGATCGAAAGAGGAAAAGTCAATTCAAAATAGCTTCGTATTCATATTTTCCATAATTTTCCAATTTCTTCAGGAAAATTAATCAAACTTTGACATTTCGCCCCACAGAGTACGATTCGACAATTTGACATTGCAGCTGTAAGTTTTGACGTAGGATTGGCGATTCAACTTCATCTCCAAGCCACCTTGCGGCAAAAATTCTAAAATACTCAGTTAGGCTTCCAAGTTTAAGATAGTGGTGATTGTACTAGATATTAGTTGGTATTACCAGTTCTTTGTGAGAGTTGAGAGCCTGAAAGTTTATTTTCCTTTTGCGTTTATCATATTTGTGTTTGGAAATAAGTGATAAAGTTCTCCAAATGTCTAATTCAAGAGTATATTGTTGTGTTTATGGATGTAAAAGTAGGTTATGTACGATCAACTGTTCGATCTCGGCCATGTTCCAATATATGGCTTTACGTACTGCATACGGGTTTAATGTTATTCCGAAGCCTAGCCAAGTTTTTATGCATAGTGGGAATTCAAATAATAATGGTTTCAAACTTGGCATAAATACTAAGCTTGACCTTGTTTAAATTATGTCAAAACTAGTAGAGCCCCTAGATAAATTTTCCGATCAAACTGGACCTTAAAATCACCCGATTCTTCTACAGATTTTCCGGGCCGGTCCGCGGAGTTGCCATTTTGGTATAGTATGGAATTCACAACTAGTAGGAAAACTAATCCGATAGAGGCGCCACCGTGCATTTAATGGAATATTCCATTGAATGGAATGAAATGTACGAGGGCGCTCTCTATCCGAAAATTGCTGAACTATGAAATTAGTGAATTTGTGGGTAAAGCAGGAACTTTTTCCCGCCATATATTTGAATTTGGCCATTCTCTGCCAATTCCGTATTTCAAGTTGATTTTCTGAACGAAATTATCTGTAGATTCACTTTCAATCGGAAGTTGAACTACACTGCGCAAAAAAATTAACGCACGTTATGGAAATCTCAAATTTATTCTACAACTGAAGGTGTTCTCAATGATAATTATTTTTATCAGAATTATGCATGCATGTTATCCACTTTCAATGTTTTTCTTCAATACAGATGTTATATCCCAGCAGGAATAAAAAAAGATGATATTATCAGATTTTGAATGTATTGGCTCCATTCTAAAATCAGTTGTTCTCGATCAATTCTAGTGATCAATAGTTTTTCTTTCGTTTGATTTTCTACACTCGATCGCTATGCAACGCGAAACACGCAATTTGACCCAAGAGGAATGTGCCCAAGCGGTAGTTTTGCGAGAAGAAGGGTGGACATACACAAGAATTGCAGAAAGGTTTGGAGTTTCCCATACAAGTGTATCCAGAATGTTGCAGCGATTCAGGGAGACAGGTATGAATGTCCGAAGACCAGGACAGGGTAGACCACGGGTAACAACTGCCATTCAAGAACGTTACTTGAGAGTTTCTTCGTTGAGACAACGGTTTGCAACCGCTCGCCTCCTTCAAAATCAGCCTGAGCAAACTCATGAGGTGCAAATTAGCACTCAGACAATAAGAAATTGCCTCAGAGAATATGATTTAAGGCCTCGTGTCGCGGCAAGAGGCCCAGCTCTCACCCCAGCCCATCGAAGGGCGCGTTTGGATTTTGCGAGAGGGCATATCCATTGGGAAGAGGCCGATTGGGAAAGAGTTCTCTTCACAGATGACTCTAGATTCTGCCTCTACCATTGTGATCGACGTTCCCTTGTATACAGACGTCCACATGAAAGATATGCTCAGTGCAATTTCCTGAATACTATACTGGTTTCGGGGGAGTATCGATTATGGTATGGGGTGGAATATCTTTGACTGCTCGCACAGACCAAGTGGTCGTTGATAATGGAGCTAAGAATGCTGCTAAGTATATAAGGAACATTCTTGAAGAGCATGCAGTGCCATTTGCCCCATACATTGGTGAAAATTTCATTTTTATGGACGAAAATTCCAGACACCATCGTGCGCGCATCGTTCAGAAGTACCTTGAAGAGCTTGAAGTCGCTCGAATGGAATGGCCAGCAAGAAGTCCAGATCTCAATCCGATTGAGCAGGTTTGGGACAACCTCAATAGAAGGCTGAGAAGTTCAGAAAATCATCCAGCTACTCTTAATGACTTAGGAATCCAACTCGGAGAAATCTGGGAAGGATTAGATCAGAACATTTTAAGATCACTCATTTTGAGTATGAACCGTCGTTGCCGAGCTGTAATTAACTCAAGGGGTGGAAATACCAAGTATTAAATCACTTATCAGCATTTCAGTATTTTGAAAATTGTTCATTTCTCTTCTTTCACATAAGATTCGGTGAAATCCTGAATTTTTCTTCCATCTAATGTGTCTTCTTTCGTTCAAAACCTTCCCGGGAGAACATAAAAAATAAGTTATAAAGTCAATGTAGAGTTAACTTTCATTGAAATTGAGATTTTCAGAATGTGCGTAAATTTTTTTGCGCAGTGTATTTTCATGGGTCTTTCCTTTGAAATAAAACAGAAGCATGAGTTGGCTTATTTTCTTCTATTTTTGAAATCGATTTCAATTATTTCATTCAGTACTCCAATCCTTTCTGAGTTTATCCACAAAATTTTAGTTCTCAAAGTGAAACCATTTTCAAATGTAACTTGAAATAAAAACACACTATATTGAACGCGGGAAGACAGTTTTCCATAATGCCATTTCTTGAATCGACACAGAATCTGCAGAGTGTTCAAACTTCGTTTTGAGATTATGAAAAATATTACAGGATATTTGTCGTTTTATCATCTATACTAATATTATAAAGAGGAAAGATTTGTATTTTTGTTTGTTTGATACGAATAGGCTCAAAAACTACTGGACCGATTTCAAAAATTCTTTCACCCTTAGGAAGCTACATTATCCCTGAGTGACATAGGCTATACTTTCCACCCGAAAAAATTAAAGATACCTACTATAACTTCAATAATTACAAAAAAATCAGCCACAATCAGCTATTTTCACGTGCGTTGCAAAAACCGTAAGACTTACGTGGATACAATGCATGACGGAAATGTACCTCTTAAATAGTTCTACGAAAAAGTCCGCGATAGCATTTATCTATCTTTCAAGATTGACTTGCTATTACCTATTTATGGTAATCAGATGTTTTCCAAAATGATGCACTATTTGGGAGTGTGTTTTTATGAATTGGGTATTGATCCTCATCCATCCTAATACGTTATTTATACCCAGTATTTAATTTGGAACGAAATTGCCCCTCACATCATACAATTACAACGAGTACATCAAAAGATATGGCGGGTTGAAGTGTTGAAGATGAAACCGCCGCGTGAAACAAATTTCTACTCGGGCGTTAATAACAACAAATATGAATAATTGTGTCATCCTATGTGATCTTTTTCAAGCTAAAAAATTAATACAATGATTGCATATAAAAAGGATAAACAACCATGATGTATCTACGATACAAACTCAATACTTGAACAAAATAATTACACATTCAAATTTAATAGACAAAAATGTAAAGAAATCGAACAATCACGCAACAACCAAAGCAGTCTGTAATGTTAGTGTGCACTTTTAGTCATCGCAAATTATTCAGCATCTTTCAGTTTATTGATTTATAATTTGTTATAACTAGCAGTTTATTCACAAATAAGAAAAAACTTCGTTACATATATTTTCTTGTCTTTAATGAAATTGGATAATTCTAGGGCCGCGGAGCAAGAAATAGCCGCCCTGTCACACATCGCGCAACAGCTCAGACCGAAACTGGTCGAAACTGTTACGGAATCTGTGGACCTGGACAACCTGTTCGCTTTCCTGTCCGACGTCCAACCCAACAGGAACCACATCATCGACGAGATCGGCGAGAAGATGAACGAACTCGTCGAGGATCTCGACGTCGAACTCGAGACCGTCATCCAGCAGGAACTCGAGGGGTTGAGCCAGGAACAACCCCAGCCCACCCCTCCGCGTCTCGGACATCCCACCCTGCCGGAACCATCCGGACCTCCGCCTCCTCCCCCTTGTCCCCCGCCGCCCATGACGACCATCGTGGAGAGTCCGGTCGAGGAGATCAGGAGTAAGAACGACGGCGAGCACATTTACGAGGCTGTTCTGCCGAGGGAGGTGCCAGTGCCCATTTCTCCGCCGCCCTTGCCAGCGCCGCCCAAGCTGCTGCCTTCCGATTCGCCGAAATCCACGCCTCACATGTCGAGGTCGAACAGCGCCGTCATATCTTCCAGGGTAAGTTCAAGAAGTCCTTGGAAAATTGACTGGACTTATCAATCCATCAAGCCCAACAGTTCTTCTTTGCTACCCTCGAATGGTGATTGACCTTTATCCAGTGGCGGCTTGTCCTATGAGGCAGGTGAGGCCACCAATAAACGTCGAAAATTATACGTATAAATCTATATACAGGGTGAGTCTTTGACTTGTACATATATTTTAACTATAGATTCTTGAGGCCAAAGGAAACCTTTTTTTCATTTTCCATTTTTCCGAATTCGGCTCTGTTGAAGAGATATAGCCATTCGAAAAAATCAATCGGGCTGAATACGTGCCTGATATTATTCTCTGCAAACACTTCAAAGTTCATATTTTTCGATTGAAATTGAGGTGATTAGATGTTCTGGGTGATACAATTAGAAAATACTCAAGCACTAACCTTATTCGAATAAGAATGTAACAAAAACGATATTTCCTAACAAAAACACTGTCCGATTATTTCTGCAATTGAAAAGCCATATTTCTCCCACCGATATGAGTTCCATCTTCGATTTTCCTGAAGATTAGTTTATAAACACTAATAATTGGTTAATATTTTCCTCGATATTTTGGAACGATCTCATGAAAATTGGTTTCTCACCAACCTATTCTAACTCCATCAACCTAAGTCAGATGATTCGAGGTCAATGACCTAACCTAACTCATCTTCTGTGATATGATATTCCACAGAACCTGTCTAAGCACAGAACTCTAGAGAAGACGATGCCAGATTGCCGATTTTCTCTTCAAACAATGCGAACTCAAGAAAGCAGTACGTCCCCTATCGTTAGCGGATGAACTATCACAATCGCTAAAGGCGTCTAGGCGTGGCTCTTTGGAGATGCCAAACAAGTTCTGATTCTTGCCGATATAGCGCTACGATATAGCCGGCACGCAAGGCAGACAGGCGGGACAGGCCGTTGTGTTCTGTTTCTGTGTCTCGAACCGCAGGCCAGTCTATGATAATGAAAGACGCTTAAACGGGATAACCTTAATTATCTATCTAAATCTACTTGCAGATAATAAAGCAAACAGGTGATGATTGTGATGTGCAGACCGTGTAGTGTCGATTGAAATCTCCAAGAGGATATTGTGGAGATAGATATTTTCCTGAAATACCGGTAACAATAAATTTTCAAATTTCATTTCATGCTTCTCAGAATTCAATTATTACATCGAACGTTTTTCCATCATGTAGATTTTAGTCTTGACGAAGTTGATAAACATTGACAACGTTGTTAATTTGTTAAGATCAGAGAATACATAATATTCGATGATATTTAATTCAGGGAAGCACTCAGATTTTTTATGAAATTCATGATTTTTTCCTCGAATTTGTTCGTATACAATTAGGAATAACTCGAGAACGACGCGTTTTATTGAAAAAATATAAGAATACTTTTATTTTCTAAAATGGTTGATTCTTTCGAAAATATGAACCGTTTATCTTTTTCGAGTGATTTTATAGTATTTTTGCATGAATTCATGAGACGAGTAGGCTGTAACTCTTATAATAGAAGGAATATGGAATAAGTTTCAATTGAGGAATATGCACCATGAATAGAGTAAACAATCAACCAAAATTCAGTTCATTCGGATTATCGGTTTCGAATTTATGGAAAGAATAGTGTTAATTTCATGGATTTTTGACACCCTGTATCTTTCAAACGAAACCGAATTTTGAAAAATGGTATAGGAAAAAAGTGTTTCGTTTGATGAGAGGAATCTACAGTTAAAATATATGTACAAGTCAAAGACTCACCCTGTATATAAAAGAAAGATGTTGGTTACACCATTTATAACTAGAGATCGGATGGACTGTTTGTTATGAAACTTCATTTATGGAATCGTCTTCGGTCTGGTTATTATAAAATACAATAAAACTTCGAAAAAATTGATGAAAGTTCTACTTATACAGGAAATGCTTTTCCTTCTTTTGAATAAGGCCACTAGGTGTCGCTACCGTTGATGCATAGTCGTACAGTGAATAGACAGGTCACTGTACGTAGTCGTAGGTTGATATTACCGCTGTTAGATGGCGATATGTGATTCGCATAGAACTCATGGTAACATGGAAGTCTATTGCCAGATCAAAAAGCGGGTAAACTTATCTCAAGTTGGTGGAACAGTGAATTTTTACCGAAAGATCAAGTATCTGATTTTGACGATCAGTTTCAAACGTGAGTTGGCCATCTTCATCTTTTTTCTTTATTTTTGAAATGCTTTCGAATTTCTGTTTGGGTAATAGATATATTTGCGGAAATAACTGTATCCAAAATTGCCCATAATTAGTAATTGACATAATATTATATTCGTGTTTCTGTTCGCACAGAGACAGTATTGTGAGCATCAATAATTTTGAAACGTTTGCTCATCGGGCTTTCACTTACGATATACAATAATGTTTCATGGGTTGCCTAATCTGATCTGGTCGAATGACCATCAATAAATTTGAATATGAGTTCAACATAATTCCCAGTGTTGATAATTTTGCCGTGTCGATCGTACTATCGACATTTTAACATCTCGATTTGTCTTCTAACGAGCTTGATATCGTCAACTAAATTGACCAAATTGAAGAGAGATTGACAGCTCATATCCATGGAATAATGAGAATCGCGCTGCTCCACCAACTGAGATGTTTACCAATTATTTTGAGCTTAGCAGCATAGCTAAGATGTCTAAAATAATGGTGTGACCACTGATTAGATTTTGAGAATATAAGAAAAGTTTTGTTTTTGCCACTTCAGGTTGGGCTATTAACAAATGACTGATTTTTTAATTCTGGTCGACGGGCTGTGTTAATAGTCGATAGTTCATTAAAGGAATAATTTTTGTTCATATTCTTGACATTCTGATTCATATAAGAGGAAAGGTATAATATGGTTATACTCCTGCTATTCACAGTCACATGAGGTACTGCAAAAAGAGAACTGTACAACAATTAAAAACAAAAAGTTATATGTTCAAGTTCAACAATTAGTTACCGCTTAAATAAAGAGAATAATTTCCATGTGAATTACAAAATTATTGAAATTTTGTATATTTTGAACTTTAATTTCGCCTAATTTTTTTCCTGCTTGAAAAAAAGCATTGGTAAGTTTATACAACTTTTAAATATAATTCAGGCGGTACAAAGTTCGCCGGGCCAGCTAGTATCATATATTTATTAATTATTTATTCAATCAATTAAAATTGTTTTCATTATCTTCTTCCATACGCATTCATATCGAAATTTCCCTTCATTATATAGCAATAAAATGCGTCTCCGGTTGGGTCTAAGTTTCCGTATCTCACTATTTATGGGTATCCAACTGCCAGTAAACGGCAGAGGCAGGCCTCACACTGCCTTTATTTACGCGTCATTTTACATCATAAGAACGGACGGCAGGCGAGAAAACCGCACCCCTAAACGCCAAATATTACGTTGAGTCTGAGGCTAGCCTCTCCTCTAGTCTTGATATTCTCTCTCGAAGGGCAAACTGTAATTAGTCTGCACTATTCGGGAACTAGTTCTTTAATCTATGAACTCGGGTCAGTTTTCAAATTGGGTATGATTTGTAAAAATAGTTTTATCTGTTTTTCGTGTAGATTCAGGTTTGTCTCAGTGTTCATATGATGTCTTTCAATCTTATTACTGAATTCAATTACCATCGGAGACCCGAAGGCGAAATGTATTCAACGGGACCGATGGGACGTCACGAATTCCCCAGTTAGATGTAAACGCTCGAAAGACTTGTGATTTTTTTTTATTTTTCAGCTAATCAGCAAAGTTTTTGGCGTAATTCTTATGGGGATAAATCATATACAGGGTGAGTCTTTGACTTGTACATATATTTTAACTATAGATTCTTGAGGCCAAAGGAAACCTTTTTTTCATTTTCCATTTTTCCGAATTCGGCTCTGTTAAAAAGATATAGCCATTTGAAAAAAAACATTGTGCTGAGTCCGTGCCTGGATACATTCTCTGGAAACACTTCAAAGTTCATATTTTTCGATTGAAATTGAGGTGATTAGATGTTCTGGGTGATACAATTAGAAAATACTCAAGCACTAACCTTATTCGAATAAGAATGTAACAAAAACGATATTTCCTAACAAAAACACTGTTCGATTATTTCTGCAATTGAAAAGCCATATTTCTCCCACCAAAATAAGTTCCTTAATTCTTCGATTTTCCTGAAGATTAGTTTATAAACACTAATAATTGGTTAATATTTTCCTCGATATTTTGGAACGATCTCATGAAAATTGTTTCTCACCAACCTATTCTAACTCCATCAACCTAAGTCAGATGATTCGAGGTCAATGACCTAACCTAACTCATCTTCTATGATATGATATTCCACAGAACACGGCCATCTAAAGACTAAAGTCTTTGGAAGGCCGTGCACAGAACCTGTCTAAGCACAGAACTCTAGAGAAGACGATGCCAGATTGCCGATTTTCTCTTCAAACAATGCGAACTCAAGAAAGCAGTACGTCCCCTATCGTTAGCGGATGAACTATCACAATCGCTAACGGCTAAAGGCGTCTAGGCGTCTTTGGAGATGCCAAACGAGTTCTGATTCTTGCCGATATAGCGCTACGATATAGCCGGCACGCAAGGCAGACAGGCGGGACAGGCCGTTGTGTTGTGGTTGTTCTGTTTCTGTGTCTCGAACCTTAGGCAGGCCAGTCTATGATAATGAAAGACGCTTAAACGGGATAACCTTAATTATCTATCTAAATTTACTTGCAGATAATAAAGCAAACAGGTGATGATTGTGATGTGCAGACCGATTGAAATCTCCAAGAGGATAATATTGTTGAGATAGATATTTTCCTGAAAGACCGGTAACAATAAATTTTCAATAGAAACTGTGCTTATAGACTGTGTAATTTCATTTCATGCTTCTCAGAATTCAATTATTACATCGAACGTTTTTCCATCATGTAGATTTTAGTCTTGACGAAGTTGATAAACATTGACAACGTTGTTAATTTGTTAAGATCAGAGAATACATAATATTCGATGATATTTAATTCAGGGTTGCATTCAGTTTTTTTATGAAATTCATGATTTTTTCCTCGAATTTGTTCGTATACAATTAGGAATAACTCGAAAACGACGCGTTTTATTGAAAAAATATAGGAATACTTTTATTTTCTAAAATGGTTGATTCTTTCGAAAATATGAACCGTTTATCTTTTTCGAGTGATTTTATAGTATTTTTGCATGAATTCATGAGATGAGTAGGCTGTAACTCTTATACTAGAAGGAATATGGAATAAGTTTCAATTGAGGAATATGCACCATGAATAGAGTAAACAATCAACCAAAATTCAGTTCATTCGGATTATCGGTTTCGAATATATGGAAAGAATAGTGTTAATTTCATGGATTTTTGACACCCTGTATCTTTCAAACGAAACCGAATTTTGAAAAATGGTATAGGAAAAAAGTGTTTCGTTTGATGAGAGGAATCTACAGTTAAAATATATGTACAAGTCAAAGACTCACCCTGTATAGTTCAAGAAGTAAAGCGATCTATTCCAGATTTGAGTGAATTTCTTGAGAATATTACGCAACTGACGAAGAAGAGAGTTCGCTAGAATTAGTCATTCATAGGTATATGTACATACACAGAGTGTCCCATTAGTGAAATGAAGTAGATAATCTCAATACTTACGTCAGTTACGGAATAATTCTACTGCAAAAATGGTTGCTCTTGCACTGATATATCAGCCTAAAATAATAGTACCGGCCACAGGGTGTTCGTTTGAAGCGGTATTACTGGTATTAGAATTAGGTCGGTTTGTTCTAATGGTAACCACTTCATATTATTTAATCTCTTAGTGCCAAATTAGTATTTCGATTCATTGGCATCAACATTTTTCTTAATTTATCCGGCGTGGCTGACATAGGTACAACGAAAAAATTATGGGAAAGTGGAAGATTTTACTTCATTATCAGAGTGACATAAACTTCAATATTCTCAATGTTCTGGTTAATGAGTGTTTCAAATCTGATGATTTGATGGAAAGCAACTTGCTTGTAGAGGATGTTCTTAACAAGGTCCAAAATTGAAGAATTTGAATAATGATGCTCATTTTCTTCAACTGGCTTCAAATTACTTTTTATACACACCCTTCAAAATGTTTAGTTTTCGAGTAAGATAATTCTTCATCGCTAGAAGTAAATATTTTACAAAGCAAAATGTTTCTCGAAAAAGATGACCTCGAAAAAGATGACCTTGAGTATGCTAGCAATAAAGAGTTATTCTAATCATCAGTTTTGCAACTGCCTTTTTCACGGCAACGCCACGGCAGGGAATCTTTTTTCTCCGATATGCCTCACCACCTCGCCACTGCCTTTATCTTGTAATACTCCTTTCTAGCCTCAATCTTGGAGATACCCGTCGGAATCCGAGCAACCCTTCAACGTGGAAAGAGAACAGAGAAGAAAGCTGCGAGTCGAGAAGAAACTACAAGAGTTCGCAGAGAACCACGAGAAAGAGGCCCACATCGAAGATCAAATCTTCGACCTCCTGGATTTCGCCAAGGCCCACTTCAACGCCCACGAACGCAGCCCCGAAGGCACCATCATAGCCACCTTGACCAGGAAGAGACCAAGCTGCGAGATGATCCCGGTAGAAGACATGGTCACCTTCTACAAGGGCACCACCATCCCCTGCTCTCACATCCACATGTACGACCCGGACAACATCAACATAGCCTGCTCGATCTTCCGAGACCTGTCCAGGTATCTCCGAGGGGAGCTGAGCGCGGAGAAGGAGCTGCAGGCCATCCAGTCGATGATTGGCCACGCGATCGAGAGGGAGGAGTTGAGGGACGAGGTGTTGGTGCAACTGATGCGTCAGGCGACCAACAACCCGATCATGGATTCGACGGAGAGGGTTTGGTTGGTGCTGTGTCTTTGCGTGGTGTCGTTCAAGCCGTCTAAGATCCTTTCGAAGTATTTCATCTCGTTCCTGAAGAAGAACGCGATGCTGGACGGGAAGATATCGCAGTACGTGCAGTGGTGCATGGACAATTGCAACAACATCAAGGTTACAGTGAGGGAGCTGCCGCCTTCGTCCGTCGAAGTCGCCGTAAGTGATATAACATATACTCCATTCACAATTATAAAATCACAACTCTGGTCTTGGAAATTTGACACATTCCACACTGTATCGAAGTTATGACGTTTTTCAAAAAAATTTTATGTTCCAAGTCAACACTATGTTGCCCTTTCTACATTCTTAGCGTATTTCTCAGTATTTATTCGGAAAATGAATGAATTGAAAAAGATGTGATGGACGAAAATAATTAACGTTTATATGAATCGATAAAAAGGATTCCTTTTCTAGTTATTTGCATGAAAATTACAAGAGATCACTGTTGAAATATATTATTTTTGCCATGGAAGAAAATTGCATTGCTTTCACATGATTTTCATATGCATGCTTGTGAAGATTTAATGTTTATTATCCTCTTGCACTGAAAGTTCAAGACTTGACGACATCAATTGTTGATTCTAATCAAGAATTCATTAAAAAAAATCAACCCAAAGATGTAAGATGAATTGATGGGTAATTACAAGAATCAAGAATAATGTCAATTTTATTTTGTTGATAACTTCCTTAAAATCAAAGTTGGGATATAAAACTCGGCTGCGTTTGTTCAAACAACATCTAAAGAATACATTTTTCACCATCTCGACCTTTGAAAGGCGTTTCTTATAGGAGAATTAGGTCTTAGTTCCACCTCATTAGTGAGGTACCTAACTTTTGCGAATCTGCTCAGATATCGCCAAATTTCTTGGAAAACCTGGAAAATATCATCCTGATCGACCTCTCGAGGCTCCATCCGATCCATCTACTGCGATATCTGTCCAAATAACAGCTTTTTCAACGAAATTCCTGTGTACCCCTTCAACCTCGAAATGTAAACATTCGTCCTGGTCTTGAAAATCGTCCTCACGCTTCAAACTGGTGCTAAAAACAATAAACATACGTTAATCTTGGATATTCGACGAAAAACTCACCTGCAAATATCGATTTTCCAACACCTCACCGAAACATCTAACATCACCACACACAAAGACCTTCAAGTACTCCTAAAGTCCAATATTAAGGAGAAATGGCAGCAAGAATGGGACTGCAATTCCTCCAAACTACACGATATCCACCCAGATGTGAAACACCTCAAGTTCACCATTTCTGACAGACGGACCACAGTCATAATGAGAAGACTCAGAATTGGGCACACCAAATACACCCACAGTTATCTCATGGCTTCATCCACTCCACCATTATGTCAACACTGCAACACACTTCTTACTGTCAAGCACATTCTAATGGACTGCCCCTCCTTCACTGCGAACCGAGAACTACATGGCCTTCAGGGAAACTTAAGTGCAGACCTCACCAAACCGGACTTTAGTGCTAACATAGTGAACTTTCTCAATAGTCTATCCATAGCACATTGTATTTAATTTACCCCATTGTTAATTTTTTAGAAATTTCTTTTTTTCTTTGTGTCAATGACCATAGCAGTCGAGACACCTTTTTTTTCAATAAAAAAAAAAAAATATCGATTAAATACCAAAATTTGTAAACCTAACAAAATGTGGAATATCTTTGATACTTTTACTTTGATGTAAACAAAGAAAGTGGCAACGTCGTTTTGTCATTAACGATATTTTCTGTGCGCGCACTGACTTCTCATCATTTGTTCTGTGCTTTTCATCAGGGGCACCAACTCCTTAATACGAAACCATGACCTCCTATGTGATTCAATAAAAGTGAATGGAGTATACGTACAGGTATACATACGCGATAGATACTCGAGTTTTCAACTAAATCGTTGTAATTTTATTTGTCTCTACTTCTTCTAGTTGGATTCTTGATAATACATCGTCTATCTGATGTATTTTGTGTTTGATATTGTTAAAATATTACTCCGGACCTACTAAGCGTGGTCTATTACGATTTCCATGTTTCGCCCACAACTGATGTAGTTGTATCAAGATGATTGACTGCTCCGAATTGACCACGCTGCATGATTGGGCACGGTAATTACGAGGATATATTAAAGAAATCTTAGCCTACTATAGAACCAAACAAAATTTCAATGTCAAAATATTTTATTACTCAACATATTCTCCTCTTAATTGAATACATTTATTACAGCGAACCTGCAACGTCTCTAGACCTTTCAAAGAAAATGTTTCTTCTTGCTCTGCAAACCAGTCCTCCACAGCTTTTATTAACTCCTTGTTGGAAGAAAATTTACGACCTTTCAAACTTTTTTTCAGTTGAGGACAGAGATGATAGTCGGACGGAGCCAAATCTGGTGAATAAGGGGGGTGTTCTAGTAATTCTAACCCTAAATCATGAATTTTTTGCATGGCAACATGAGATTGTCTTGTAAAAACAAAATACCTTTGGATAGCTTTCCGCGTCTTTCCTCTTTAATTTTTTCCGTGGGAGTGGTTAGTGATGTCGAATAGTAATCTCCAGTTATTATTCTACCCTTATCCAAAGAATCAATAATGATTACTCCATGGCAATCCCAAAAACAGAAGCAAGAACTTTTCCAGCAGATTTTTGGACACGAAACTTCTTAGGTCTTGGAGATCCAGAGTGTCGCCATTCCATCGATTGTTGCTTTGTTTCTGGATCGTATAAATGTACCCAAGTCTCATCCATAGTAACAATTCGGTTCAAGAAGTCTACATCGTTTTCAAATCGTGCACAGATCGAACGCGATGCTCCTACCCTTGCACATACCTGTGTATACTCAAATTAGGATTCAAATAGTCCAATTTACCACAAACAAGACACATGCGAACCATTATCAACATATTTTGCTAATAATATTCAGAAATAAATCCAAATCTCACTTTTCATACGCAATGAAACGCTATATCGTGATGACAACACTATTCAAAATGTCACTAATAATTATTGAAAGGCCCGCCTCCTCTTTCTATAGACTAAGGTACGCAGTTTGTTTTTAGCTATACAAATTTTCTTTCTAGGCCATGAAAAGATTGGGAACCATCGTATGCAGGTTCTTTTTCTTGGACGGAAGAACCAAAGCTATCGACGTTCATCCCACGGATACAGCTGGAGAAGCCGCTAGAAAACTGGCCGAGAGGTTAGGTCTCAAGAACTTGGACGGTTGGGCAATCTACCAAAGCACCACCGAAGGCGAAGAGCACGTGCGTCACCATCATTATCTGTACGATGTCATCGCCAAATGGGAAATGTAAGTTTCGTCCATTTCCTTTTTATATTGTGGTTACCTTTATTCTATCTTTGTTTGACGTTGACATTGACAGTTTCAACAACGAATGGGGCGTGTCGCGACATTTTCTGACAGTTGGGGTTATGTAAAGATTTGTTTATCGCTTCTCATTGGCTGATCGGCTGTCATTTTGACGTAATCGACGTTCAGAAGCTTTTAGAGCTTTAATACTATGTTTTTGTGTACAGGGTGTCCCAAGTTCGAGTGCCTATTAGACGTTTCTGGAGAACTGGACATATTTGAAATCGGAAATGTGGGATTATGATATTGTTCGAAATTCTCTACAGACCTAGAATATTTTCAGAGCCAGAGCACTTCCGGTTATACAGGGAGTGAAAAAAGAATTGCTCAAAAAAATTTTTTTTTCAATGTTTTCGTTTCAGATATGATTGAGTATTCAGTGCTGAATACATTTCTGTTGAAACCATTGTATTCATTCGAATAGTTTTCAAAATATCGAAAAAAAACCTGAAAAAAAGTAAAATATTCATAGTCAGTATTATGTTCATTTTTCTTATTCTGAACATCCTGAGTGTAAACCGTTTTCACAACGTCAAAGTAGAAGAATGAGGAAAGGTCATGCATCTTTTGAATTTCATAAATATCATCACAGGGTGTTTCAAATTTCGTGTCAAAAACTGTGATCCAAAATTGGCCATAACTTCTGTTTTTCAAATTAGAACCCTATTTTTTTATTATTGCGTTGGATTCTGCGGAGAAAAACAATGATAGCACTCTCTGATGCTCTTGCTCTTAAATTCAGTAATTCCCGAGTTATTTGAGCTTTTCTGGATTCATGTTGTACGTAGAATCAAATTCATCTAATCTTTTACTTAAGAATATTCTGTGATCATAGAAGATAAGTTTTCCCATTAATAATTCACAACACAAGTGACAGTTCTGACTATTACTTGTTACTATGGTTTCATGAGAATATTCATCGAATCTGTTTAGATTAGAAAAGCTCAAATAACTCGGAAATAACTGAATTTAGGACCAAGAGCATCTGGGAGTGCTATCATTATTTTTCTCCGTAGAATCCAACGCAATAATAAAAAAATAGGGTTCTAATTTGAAAAACAGAAGTTATGGCCAATTTTGGATCACAGTTTTTGACACGAAATTTGAAACACCCTGTGATGATATTTATGAAATCCAAAGCTGTATGACTTTTCCACATTCTTCTACTTTGACGTTGTGAAAACGGTTTACACTCAGGATGTTCAGAATAAGAAAAATGAACATAATACTGACTATGAATATTTTACTTTTTTTCAGGTTTTTTTCGATATTTTGAAAACTATTCGAATGAATACACTGGTTTCAACAGAAATGTATTCAACATTGAATATTCAATCATATCAGAAACGAAAACATTGAAGAAAAAATTTTGAGCAAATTTATTTTCACTCCCTGTATAACCGGAAGTGCTCTGGCTTTGCAAATATTTTAGGTCTGTAGAGAATTTCGAACAATATCATAATCCCAAATTTCAGATTTCAAATATGTCTAGTTCTCCAGAAACGTCTAATAGGCACTCGAACTTGAGACACCCTGTATTTACTTGAAAGTTTTGACTGAATATGTGTTGACCTGCTGCTTTTATAGAATGCAGCAGAAAGCAACGCCGCCCTCAGGTCTATCAACGCTAGGAAGACGAAGCGCGAACATCGGCCTGACCGGTGGTGAAAATAGGTTCATTTTCAAAAAGAGGTTGTTCAGATCGAATCGAGAACTCAGTCAAGATCCGGTCGAGGTCAATCTGTTATACGCTCAGGCTGTACATAGTGTCGTCAAGGTAAGTTTCGAAGTTTTCGTCGAAAATAAAACCGATTAATCCCAACCTTCGTCGCCAGTGTGATGACTTCCCGGTCACCGAAAAAGTGGCGCTTCAGTTGGCTGGGCTTCAGGCCCAAGTGGCCCTCGGCAACCCGAAAGACAACAGTAAATTGGAGTATTATACGGATATCGATACTTTCTTGCCGTATAGGATTAGCAGGACTAGAGGTGCTGACGTATGGGTAAGCCACCTTTTTTTTTTTTAATTTTATTTCAGATCTTTGCGCGCAAAAAGTTATTGCCTTTATTTGGTTTCCTTTTACTCATTTTTAATTTTGAGTTTAATTCATTTTTAAATCGTTGAAATTCAAGAATAATGTTATGGTTAATTTTTCCCGCATGCCCTTTTTCTAATTTTGAGATCTGTAGCTCAGAAATAAATTCTACTGGAAGATTCGCCAGTGATATTTTGGTAATCGCATGCATGGTACGAAGATACTCTGAAGAAACTTAAACGTGCACCCCAGGAATATATTTTCAGGTTAGAATTGATGATTCCCCTTTTATCATGCTCCTAGTCCGTCTCTGCAATCATCTCTTCTATTGTACATATTTAACTCATGTTTTCTTATGCTGAATATTCATCAATTTCGAATTTTCTCGTCTTTAAAACTTTACAGGAAATTTCTATACTTTGGATGAGTTTGTGTGTATTTTCTTTTTGCTTGTCATTTTCTTTGTCTTTCTATATCGTTCGAACTATAAGTACTCCATTCACAATTATAAAATCACAACTCTGGCCTTGGAAATTTGACACATTCCACTTTGTATCGAAGTTATGACGTTTTTCAAAATATTTTTATGTTCCAAGTCAACACTATGTTGCCCTTTCTACATTCTTAGCGTATTTCTCAGAATGTGAATTTATTCGGAAAATGAATGAATTGGAAAAGATGTGACGGACGAAAATAATTAACGTTTATATGAATTAATAGAAAGGATTCCTTTTCTAGTTATTTGCATGAAAAATACAAGAGATCACTGTTGAAATATATTATTTTTCGCCATGGAAGAAAATTGCATTGCTTTCACATGATTTTCATATGCATGCCTGTGAAGATTTAATGTTTATTATCCTCTTGAACTGAAAGTTCAAGACTTGACATCAATTGTTGAACCAAGAATAATGGAACATTATATCCCTCTACTGGAATCCAAATAGTTGAAGGGAGTTCTGATGCAACAGGAACTTTTTCTTGGAACATAACCTTAATAGCTAACTTAATAAAAATAAGAGTAGAAGATATACATTTCATTTATTTGATCTTATGAACAAGGAGTAAAATATTCTGACTGTATAGTAATTTATTAGTTTAAAAAATACTCATACATTACAACCACAGTAGGTTTGTACAAATAATATGGAACAGGTCAAACATATGCTTCACATTTATCATTCACCTGTTCTAAAATAAGACACAAACTCCTTCACATTATAGGGCCCCTACAGCATTAAAAGGTTGTGTCTCTCTTGAAAGAAGTAGCACTAGATATAATATATTCTTTCGATTAAGAGCAAATACCTACCGTTGAATGTTACATACACAAATTTCTTCAAAATGAGCTTATACGAAGCGGTTTTTTTTCTGAAACGTGAAAACGATCAACAATAATCATTTAGAGACCGATGATGGCCATCCAAAACCCGTTTACTTACGAAAATCGTGCAATTTCATTCTGCAAGTTCTTTCCTCATAATTCCTCGAAAATCCTACCTGAACCATATTTTCCGGTCGCTTTCGTGAAAAGATCGTATAAGGAAGCCGTTTTTGTCCATTTACACATTAAAAATAAATTTTGAGCACCAAAAACGATACCGAAACTAACCAAACTTCTGGGGGACCGGAATTTCGTTTGAAATCTTTCCAAAGGGCCAGATACCTAAAAAAAACTTCGTTATCAAGTGTAAAAAAGGCGATCAGTACTTACTTTTGCTTTATTCATGCTTATAAATCAATTTTTGGTCCAATTCAAATTTGCCGTTTGTACCCATGTCAAAATATCTTTGATACTTTTACTTTGATGTAAACAAAGAAACTGGCAACGCCGTTTTGTCATTAAAGATATTCTCTGTACGCGCACAGATTTTTTATCAGGTGCACCAATTCCTGAAAACGAAACCATGGCCAGAGTTGTGATTTTATAATTGTGAATGGAGTATACATTTATGATTGTTCATCGTTGTGATGCATCGAATCATTTCCAGGTGCCAATAATCGCTCAAGCGCACAAGCAGTACGGTTCTAACAGGTCAGAACTGACCGCCAAGGCCTTGTACCTGTCCTGCGTGATGCAGTACCCTCTGTACGGTACCACCATGTTTCCGGTCACCTACAAAGGTTACTGGTTGCACAGCAACAACCTCATATTGGGTATCAACTGCGACGGACTCATGCTCATAAAGAAAGACGACAAATTCGTGTTGCACGATTACCATTACCAAGAGATCGAAAGCATAATGTTGGATCCGAGCGACTCTTTCATAACCATAACCCTGCAGAGGCACATGACCGACAGCAACCACAGGTGTTTCGTTTTCGAGACCAAGCAGAAGAACGAGATAGGTTCCCTGATAGCCAGCTATTATCCTAATTTGGCGGGGTGGATTATAGAAAACGACCAGCCTACCAAGAAAATGAAAGGTAAGTTTAGTGAAACCATTGAGATCTAACACGAAAAAAATTTTTAATAATCTGATGCTGAGTCGAAAAATTTCCTGTAATTCAACTACTTTTAACGGGCACTTTCTGGCAACGTGTTGCTTCGAGAACTACGCGTTGAGCGGGAATAAAGAGCGGTGTTGTATTAACTCTAAGCAGAATTTCTGTCGTTCAATGGCCTCTAGCATAAAATAGCTGAATCGGCTATAATCTTTAATTCACTCATTGATAATACAGGGTCTTTCAGGAGGAACCTCACCCATATTTATACGGGAAACTACTGAAGTATTTTCATGAAATTCAGCACTTATAAGTATTTCACGATGCTGATGAAATCTAAAATATTTTCAAGGCATGAGCACCTCCGGTTTTTCCGGAAATGACGTCAACTTCCGTTTTTCAAATTAGAACACCATTTTTTTATTGCAGAAATAGATTCCTTAGAAAATTTCAAGTTATTTTGATGTAACATTTTTCAGTTTTGGTTGGAAAATTCTCTCTGAGCGGGAAAATTCGAAAAAAAAATCGAAAATAGAGCTCCGCTGAAACAAGAATAACTTCGAGGTTTTTGGATGGAAAATTTTCATTTTTGGGATTTTTCAAGATGTAAGATTGATGTATCCACTTTAAAAATCGAAATCGCGATTCATGATACAGGGGGTGAAAAAATCGCTTTCAAAGTTAGGGATGACAAAATCGTGAAAAATCAATTTTTTCAAATTAGAACCCCATTTTTTATGGCAGATATTGAATCTACGTTAAAAAATAATGTGAGTGTATGCATCACACCCTTGCCCTAAAGTGGATATTTTCTGAGTTATTCACAAAAAACTGTTTTTCGTCTTGAATTTTCAGCCAAAAAGATGAAATTTTCAGGAACTGTCATTTGAACCATGCTGTAGATTTTTCACCCCTTCTTGAAACCGACTTCAAGTTACTATTAGGAGAACCATGGCAAACTCTCGCAGTTATAACTAGAGAAGATGCTCAAAGTTTTGAGCGTTAATTTCTAGACATTTATTTATACGTCTCAGGAATGCTTCGTGCGTTGCTCTTCTTATTTCATCGGGAGGAAGAGATCTGCAAAAGTGTTTAAAAACCAGATTGAGTTTCAAAACTATGAATCTAAAAATCTAAACAAACCTGAACGCATTTCTGACTCGTTCTATGCAGTCCTCTTTATCACTCAGGGGAGTTGTGTAGACAATATTTTTTATCCTACCCCAAACATAATAGTCTAAAGGAGTTGAATCGGGAGAACGTGGTGGCCAAAGATGTGGACCATTGTTCGCCAACCATCGATCTTCAAATAGCCTGTAGAGGATATTTGACACATTGAGTGAATTGTGTGGAGGCGCGCCATCTTGTTGATACCATAAGTCATTATATGGTTCTGTACTAGCGGCTCAATTATTTGAGTCAATATGTCAGAATATCTATCTCCTAAGGGAGAACATTCTTTAAATAATGCAAACATGTGTAGTGTTCTATCTTACCAGTTAAAGTCCCATCATAAATGTGAACATCGAGAATTGCATTATTTTTGATGGCGCAAAAAACATTGAAACTCCAGGTCTCATGAAAGTTCCATTGTCTGAAGTGGTGGTTGTTCTCTTCATCCCAATAATGACTGTTATGCCTATTGAAAGAACCATTCTTTGTGAATTTAGATTCATCTGTCCAAATTATACAGTCCAAAAAGTTTTCATTCTCTTGAAATCGAATCATCATAGCTTCGCAAAACTCTGTTCTCCTGACGAAATCAGTTTCTTTCAAATGCTGTACCCTATTGAATTTATATGGGTGCATTTTATGTTTTTTTAATATTCTCCAAACACTCGATTGAGATAATCGCAGATTGAATACGATATCCCTAACTCTTGTGGAGCAGTATAATAGGTCATTAGAGCTACAACATGGTAAGTTTGGCAAAAAGTGAACCTGTATGAGGTACAATCGACCAGCACTAAGTTTAAGATATATGCGACTCGTTTTAATGGAAATAAACAGGTCTCTACTTACTTATTAAAAACTCCAAGTGCAAAACCAAATTTCTCTTCAAGCCATAACGAACGAAGACAGGATCCGCATCCACCACAACTTGGTCAACTGCCGTCGCGCCATGATCGACCACGAGCTCCTTCGTAAGCCGGTAGAATCCGGAGGTAGCTTCTTGAAGAACACTCTACGTCGTCTGAGCAAGAACAAGCTCGACAAGTTGAGGCAGGAGCATGGAGGAGACACGAACGAGACTTACAAAGGTTTCCACTACGGTTTTTGGGCCTTTACCAGGCAGATGCTGCCTCAGAGCATCAGCCGTTTGCCTGAACCCGAGGAACAGATCATGCTTCAAGTCTTCCAGGTCATGCTCACCTACGCGGGGCTCGGACAGAACGGTAGGTTTTCTAAAATAGTTATTTATGTACCAAGTGCGTTATATGGATCCTAACGCCCGGAGGGAAACATTCGGCCCGAGGGATGAATGTTGCCCGATGGGCGTTAGGATCTAATAACGCTCGTGGTGCATACAAGATTTTATTGTTCACGAATATATCATTTAATTACAATAAAATTCGATTGCTCCTATGATTTTTTTTCCATTTAACTTTCAGTAGTAACCATGGCACTTGTTAATATTTTGAAGTTCGTTATTGCTGTCATCATTTTATTAAGTGAATGTCATTACTGTTTTCGTTGTGAAGATTTAAAGAAATAACAGAAATGAATAGCAATTTGCCAAATAATATAATTGAAAATGCAGCCAAAGCTGCAAATAATCTATTACCAGAAAAATCCAGACTCGTCTACGACAAGGATTATGAAACATTCCATCAATGGAAGGGTCCCCCTCTCCGATTTTTAAAATATTTTGTCTCGTGATTGTATATGGTGAAGACACCCTACAGTTTCAATTTCAGCATTGGCAAACAAGTAGTTTCGGAGAAAAAAAAATAAAAAAGATTGTGAATATTTCCACCTGCGTTTAGACTTTATGTTTATTTGAATCGCGTCGGCAGTGTAAAATACCGTAAGGTGATTTTTTTCTCGAACAGACGGTGTTGCCAAATCTCAGTAATGTCTTAAATACTAAGATAAACATAGAACTTCCACACAGGGCAGGTGGATTTTCAAGAGCTGAGCCTTTAGACTTTTTCCCCTTGTCCCCTGATGACGTCGGCACTGATTTCGTTCAATTCAAACGAGAGCATGGGCACCCACAAGGGGGGGTTCAGGAGGGCGTGCCCCCCCTGAGATTTTGGTGGCCTTATCGTTCAGCAGTTAGGTTAGGTTCAGGTTGGGTTAGGCTTTAGACATTTATCCCCTTGTTCCCCGATGACGTCGGCACTTTTTTCGTTCTATTCAAACGAGGGCATGAGCGCCCACAAGGGGGGGTTCAGGGGGCCTCCCCCTGAAATTTTGGTGGCCTTATCGTTTTTCACCAGTTCGGTAAGGTTAGGTTATGTCAGTTCGGAGTCTGATGGCTTAATTTAATATATACTGCAATGATAACATATTATTTCAACTGATATTATGATGTTAACCTCGAGAAAGCAACGTTACATTCGTAAAACGACGCCTGAATGAAATTTGTCCAATCTATTTTTCATATCTTGCTCCATTCCTATGAGATATCCAATACCTATATGATATAAAAACCTTCGGTTTCATTTTTTTTTTTTTTAGCAATAAAAATGCATTGATTGAACGTGGCAACAAGCATCGTACGCTGAATTTTCATTGAATTCAATTCAAACAAAATGTTTCCCGTCCAAATCACGAGCGTAGGGTATCGTTGCTAGGTATTTCAAAATAATAATTCATGAGATGAAAGTTGAAAAGTCATTCGAGATATTCATTCATCTTTCCTTAGATTATAAAATAGTAATTTATCAGAAGTTCTTCAAGTGTGAGTGTAACAATGGAATATTTGAATGTGTGTGTGTGTTCCAAGTTGCGGTTACAAAGAAAACTTACAGAAAAGAGGATACCGAAAATGTGATACTTCAGTCAGTATCTTTCAAGGTATGTTTTTGGAGCAATCGCATCTTGATTTAATGAAAATATGCTTTCTGGTCGACATATTTTCATAAATGGATACTGTCGGAGACTTTCGAAAAAACAAATTATTTTTGAAATTTTCAGAAACTATAGCCTCGAGAAAATTTAATATCTTCATTGATTCAGCGCCAATGAAATTGTACATTTTTCGTATTCCTCTCTTGGTCATATCCTTGAAAGAATAGGTCAATTACCTTGACATTTTTGACAAATTTTGATCTTTTTAGACGATTGAAGACTAATTATTTCCGTAAATTGTCATTTTTTGAAGAAAATTTCTAAAAATCAAACCCATCCAGCACCCCTATTCACTCCAAATCCCGTTGGAAAAACAGCAAAATTACTTGTTTGCCAGCATTGAAACTAGTAGTAAATCATACCAAATCACTTGTTTTTCACGAAAAAAAATTAAAACATCGCAAAATCGAGGGGGACTTAAACTGGAAATTTACCAGTAGCGTTTTTAAAAATGAAATCTAAAGGATATATTCCGAAGAAATCCAAAGTTTTGACAGCAGAACAAGTTCATACATTCATCAATGAAGCTCCTGATGAAATTCATCTTCTTCATAAAGTAGTTCTAATAATGGGTGTTTTTGGAGGACTAAGGAGAGATGAATTAGTGAAAATGTCTATCAAAGATATAGAAGATAAGGGTAGCTGTTTACTTGTTAAAATATCCGAAACTAAAACCGGTATGTCAAAAGGATTTAGCATTGTAGAGGAAGAAAAAATAGGAGCTTTGGGGCTGGTCAGAAAATATATATCCTTGAGACCCAGTGGAGTGAAGAATCCTAGATTTTTCCTCGCGTTCCGAAATGGTCGGTGCACCATCCAACCTGTTGGCAAAAATACCATAGGAAGTGTGCCTTCGATGATTGCCAAATACTTAAAATTGGATAATGCAAATGAATATACAGGACATTGTTTGAGACGGACTTCAGCAACTCTTTTAACTGAGGCTGGTGCATCATATGAAACGTTAAAAATGCACGGAAGATGGAAGAGTGCATCTGTGGCGGAAGGTTACATAGAGCAGAGCATTTTTTCCAAAAACAAAGTATCGACGATGATTGTGAATTCGGTAACAGATTCTCATGAATTCTCTAGTGGTTCTCTTGTGAACGAACTTCCAAGTACTTGGGTCAAGTTTTCGCTCCTCAGGTTTCGAAAACATCCCAAGATTCACGATTGAAGAATTTTTCCGGGAAATTCGAAAACTGCACTTTTAATTTTAATTAAGAAAGACTTTGTTTTCGTTTGTTGAGTTGTCGTTGTTTTAGTATTAAAATTCTGCGAAATAAATAATTTCTTTCTAGCTTATTTTGCTTCTCGCACAACGAGCGGGCGTTATGATCCATAATGCCCGCTAAAATGCCCACGGGCATAATGAGTGTATTTATAGCAACCGTTTCTAAGGTAAAATAAACATACAGGGTGAGTCTTTGACTTATGTACATATATTTTAACTATAGATTCTTGAGGCCAAAGGAAACCTTTTTTTCATTTTCCATTTTTCCGAATTCGGCTCTGTTGAAGAGATATAGCCATTCGAAAAATTCAATCGGGCTGAATACGTGCCTGATATTATTCTCTGCAAACACTTCAAAGTTCATATTTTTCGATTGAAATTGAGGTGATTAGATGTTCTGGGTGATACAATTAGAAAATACTCAAGCACTAACCTTATTCGAATAAGAATGTAACAAAAACGATATTTCCTAACAAAAACACTGTCCGATTATTTCTGCAATTGAAAAGCCATATTTCTCCCACCAAAATAAGTTCCTTCTTCGATTTTCCTGAAGATTAGTTTATAAACACTAATAATTGGTTAATATTTTCCTCGATATTTTGGAACGATCTCATGAAAATTGGTTTCTCACCAACCTATTCTAACTCCATCAACCTAAGTCAGATGATTCGAGGTCAATGACCTAACCTAACTCATCTTCTGTGATATGATATTCCACAGAACACGGCCATCTAAAGACTAAAGTCTTTAGAAGGCCGTGCACAGAACCTGTCTAAGCACAGAACTCTAGAGAAGACGATGCCAGATTGCCGATTTTTCTATTTAAACAATGCGAACTCATGAAAGCAGTACGTCCCCTATCGTTAGCGGATGAACTATCACAATCGCTAACGGCTAAAGGCGTCTAGGCGTGGCTCTTTGGAGATGCCAAACGAGTTCTGATTCTTGCCGATATAGCCGGCACGCAAGGCAGACAGGCGGGACAGGCCGCTGTGTTGTGGTTGTTCTGTTTCTGTGTCTCGAACCGCAGGCCAGTCTATGATAATGAAAGACGCTTAAACGGGATAACCTTAATTATCTATCTAAATCTACTTGCAGATAATAAAGCAAACAGGTGATGATTGTGATGTGCAGACCGTGTAGTGTCGATTGAAATCTCCAAGAGGATAATATTGTTGAGATAGATATTTTCCTGAAAGACCGGTAACAATAAATTTTCAATAGAAACTGTGCTTATAGACTGTGTAATTTCATTTCATGCTTCTCAGAATTCAATTATTACATCGAACGTTTTTCCATCATGTAGATTTTAGTCTTGACGAAGTTGATAAACATTGACAACGTTGTTAATTTGTTAAGATCAGAGAATACATAATATTCGATGATATTTAATTCAGGGAAGCACTCAGATTTTTTTATGAAATTCATGATTTTTTCCTCGAATTTGTTCGTATACAATTAGGAATAACTCGAAAACGACGCGTTTTATTGAAAAAATATAAGAATACTTTTATTTTCTAAAATGGTTGATTCTTTCGAAAATATGAACCGTTTATCTTTTTCGAGTGATTTTATAGTATTTTTGCATGAATTCATGAGACGAGTAGGCTGTAACTCTTATACTAGAAGGAATATGGAATAAGTTTCAATTGAGGAATATGCACCATGAATAGAGTAAACAATCAACCAAAATTCAGTTCATTCGGATCATCGGTTTCGAATATATGGAAAGAATAGTGTTAATTTCATGGATTTTTGACACCCTGTATCTTTCAAACGAAACCGAATTTTGAAAAATGGTATAGGAAAAAAGTGTTTCGTTTGATGAGAGGAATCTACAGTTAAAATATACATATGTACAAGTCAAAGACTCACCCTGTATAATGTACAAGTGAAAAATAAACACCCTTTTCGATAAGGTTATCAAAATTTACCGGAAAATTCCAGGGGACTCCATCAAACGAGTGGAAGACGAGCACGTCAGCCTCCTCCAAACCATCCTGGACAGGTGCATGCGCAAAGACTCCCTCCTCTGCGAACTCTTCCTGCAGCTCGTCAAGCAGACCACCGACCATCCGGACCCGAATTCGCGCGTCAACCTGCGCCACTGGGCGCTGCTCTGCCTGGCCTGCTCGGTGATCCTGCCGCCCAACAAGGCCGTCAGGCGCTACCTCATCGCCCACCTGAAGAAGTGCAGCGCGGATCACGTGACGGAGGAGGGAAAGTACGCGCGGTTCGCGGAGAAGTGTCTGCTGAAGACGCAGGGCACGAGGAGGAGGCAGTGGCCGCCGTCGAAGGAGGAGATCTTGTGCACCATCAACAGGCGACCGGTGTACGCCCGGTTTCATTTCATGGACGGGCAGTACCATTCGGTCGAGTTTCACCCTTCGTCGACCGCCAAGGACGTGTTGGAGATTGTGAAGGATAAGGTGGGGCTGCAGGGGAACGCCAGAGGTGAGTTTGGTGTGTTTTGGTGGAGGATCTATTTATTTTTCGTCGTTTGAACGAGCGGAGGCGATATCAAAGTCGGTATTATTCGAGAATGAATTCGCTATCACAAAAACGCCTATATCTCTTGAACCAATTGAGAAAAAATCAAAATTTGATCATAGTTAGCTTTGGTCAGAAACATGTGGAACATCATAGACAACAACTTAAGTTGTCTATGTGTAAGATGTCTAGAATAATGGTGGGAAGGCTTCATACGCTCTAGGAGCATAGAATAACTGGAGAGAAGGCTCCCCTACGAAAATGAACTGCCAAAAACGTCCGAACTTGTCAGTTCGCCGTAAGGTCACGAGATGGCGACAACGTCGTTTCTTCCTACAACATGGCTATCCTTAATAAAATTATCTTTAATGGTTATTCGTTGTTATTACTTATTAGGTCCCATTTATTACTATATCATAATATATATTCTTTTGAAAGAAAGCAATACATACTTTTTTTCGTAAATCCGACAATATAATGCATATAGCACGTGTAAAGAAATGGCTACAAGGATCAGATTGAATATAGGATGAAAAATCTGTTTCCCGCTCCGAATCTAAGTGTTAGCAGAGGGAATGTAAACGGAGTACCATACAATTCTGCGTATAATACACGAGAACAGATAAAACCTCAGTCTTCCCGTATAATAATAATAATAATAATACTTACCTGAATGTTCGCTTTTTCCGATAAGGATATTGTTTTGACAAATTTATTACCGATCACAGACTTCCCATATAATTGCGCATAAAAAGTTGATTAGAATAAAGCGATGATATGTCATCAATATTGTCTATGTTATGATTTATGGCCATTTTCAGGCGCGTATCCAGGGGGGGGGGCTATTGGGGCTCTAGCCCCTCCCAAGGCTTTCGCCTCAGGCGAAAGCCTCATTCTTTCCAGTGAATTGAAAAGATGGAAAAAAGTGGGCTACTTCAACACCGGATGATTCCAAATCATGTGCTTCATCTGCACTTTCAGCTCTAGAGAAATGTAGTGGAGATTTCTATCCAAATTTGTACATATTGCTTCAAATGTTTGGGTACACAAATGTTTGGTTGAGTGTATCTCAGCTATTATTGAAGATAGAGACATGCGGTTATCGCGACCCTGTATCACATTTTTGTAAAACTTTCAAAGCCACAAACAGAAATACTACTACTCCTTGTTCCTGAAATACAGGGCGAAAACGAAAATGTTCACTTTTGGAAATGTAATTATTTCTTAGGCCCTGTATGAGATAGGAAAAAAATTAATACTGCTTATATATTTTACATAGAAGTCAGTGCCGTATTTAAAATTTTTCTGGAGAGCACTGTTTTTAAGATTGGACACAAACTTGGGGTTATTTTCGAATGGATCACCCTGTTCCTCTATATTTCAACGTCAAATTTTTGAATTTTTTTTTCTGAATACATTGATGTATCACAACCCAATCTTCAATAAGTTTCAACTTTAAAAATCAGAAAAATCCAAATTGATGTTTTTGATACTAGGCACACACGTGCATAAAAGTTGAACATGCATAAAAAAATGTTTTGTTTATTGCATTCAAGAAAACTGATTCACAAACAGAGTCAAAACAAATCAATGATGATGGCTGACGGTGAAAACATGTAATTTCAAAAATTGAAAAATATTATATGAAAATATAAAATGTAAGCATATAGGAGCTCATCTATATTATAGATGAGCTCCGAGCCCCAACCAAAGAAGCATTCAGAAACTCTGTCTTTGTGCCTTAATAATTTTAAATGTCGAATTGAAACTGTGTGGTTTATGTATAAGACAAAATGGACGACAGTTTGAACAGCTTCATTAGATTTAATATATGTTTATTTTTCGTTTATGTAATAAATTGTCTAATTTGAATCTTGTAATTACATCAGTGTTAATTAAATCTGTACCGATATATTTTTTGTTTACAACATTCTTAAGTTTATGTTGAAGAGTGATATTTTGAGTTGGTGTTCGAAATATAATTGAATAATAAGGTTTGAATCACTTGGCGTTTCGAAATAGTAATTTACGTAACAAGTCCGGAAAATAGGGTTTTTTTGGACGAATAGACAAGATTCTAGGACGAGCCGGAGGCGAGTCCTGGAAGTCTGTGAGTCCAAAAAAACTATTTCCGGGCGTGTTGCGTACAATATTTTTTCGGCAACCGTGAAGAATTACAAATCAATGCGATGACACATCTCTTTATTGATTTTGATTCATATTTGAATTAAACAGAACACAGAACAGAACTGTCATCCGTTATTTCGTTGCTATTGTGATGATCATCACAATGACAACAACGACGTGTTTTTCCGGCCTAGGCCGGGAAGTACGTACTTTCCGGCCTAGGCCGGGAAATGCTACTTTCTCAAAGAAAAAGCGTCCGGGAAGTGGGTACTTCCCGGACGGTTGCCGAAAAAAGTAATAATTGAATGCAGGTGTGAAATAATTCATGACCTACTATTAAAAAACAAACATAAATATGGATTTTTCTGATTTTTGAAGCTATAATTCATTGAAGATAAATTTGTGATACATCAAGATATTCAAAAAAATTGCAAAAATTTGACGTTGAAATATACAGGAACAGGGTATTCCATTTAAAAAATACCAAGTTTGTGCCCAATCCTAAAAACAGGACTCTCAATATCTCTTATAAACCGTTTTCATTTTTTTTCTTATACAGGGCCTAAGAAATAATTACATCTCCAAAAGTGAAAATTTTCGTTTTCGCCCTGTATTTCAGGAACAAGAGTAGTTGGAATATTTCTGTTTGTGGCTTTGAAAGTTTCACAAAAAAGTGATACAGGGTCGCGAAAATCGCATATCTCTAACTTCAATAATAGCTGAGATCAAGAGCAGTCTCAATTAAAATGGTACACAGAGCAGTCTCAACCAAAATGGTACACACTGTACTTCCCGTGTTCCCGACATTCCCGTAACAATGGCTGAAGCAGAGCGCAGTTCTTCTCAAGACTTGGCTCAGAACCACTATGGCAGAAAAACCGCTTGAACGGATTAGCTCTAATGCACATAAATTACGAGAGAGTCATAGATACAGAAATGGTTGTGACCAGATTTGCTAATGCTGGCGCTTGGAACTTTTATTTAATAACTGAAAACTAATAAACCCTTGGATGATTCAATATTTGTTTTTTTTTTGTTTTTTAAAGATTCATATTCAGGTACAAGAAATAATTTTTATTCAATAACTGAAAACTGGTCAACTGCATGCTTTAATATTTTCTTATTTGTTTTTTATGATTTGATTTCTCATGGTTGAAAACCTAACTGTTTTTGTTACATCTTTCACTGGATAAAAGCTGAGCCCCCCCCAACACACCTTTCTAGGTACGCGCCTGGCCATTTTCAATTAAAAAGAAGCAT
This sequence comes from Adalia decempunctata, assembly GCA_951802165.1. Lineage (NCBI taxonomy): Eukaryota > Metazoa > Arthropoda > Insecta > Coleoptera > Coccinellidae > Adalia > Adalia decempunctata. The sequence continues at coordinate 3,327,640 of OX637705.1, forward strand.
AAATGTATCAATGGACGCGTTCATCCGACTAAGCAGCTACCGTTTCCGCTCCTTCAAACGTAAAAACCATATTATTTTTTCGATTCGTTGTGTCAAAATTACTAACTAATTTGACACAATGGATCGAAAAAATCATATGGTTTTGACGTTTGAAGGAGCGGTAGCGGTAGCTGCTTAGTCGGATGAACGCGCCCAATAACAATGACAGCCACATTATATTCTTTGCAATTGTAGCGCTATAGAATAAAATATCTGACATGTTACTGAATAAAGGATCTCAGCGTTATCTATCGGGCGTCACACGAAACTCTAACCTCCGCCGTTATTGGCAGTTCAAAATGATCTGTCGAGCGTATGAAGCCTTCCCTCCAGTTATTCTATGCTCCTAGATACGCTCGACAGATCATTTTGAACTGCCAATAACGGCGGAGGTTAGAGTTTCGTGTGACGCCCGATAGATAACGCTGAGATCGTTTATTCAGCAACATGTCAGATATTGAGATATCTTGTTCTATGGCGCTACAATTGCAAAGAATATAATGTGGCTGTCATTGTTAATGGGCGCGTTCATCCGACTGAGTAGCTACCGCTACCGCTCCTTCAAACGTCAAAACCATATGATTTTTTCGATTCGTTGTGTCAAAATTACTAACTAATTTGACACAACTGATCGAAAAAATCATATGGTTTTGACGTTTGAAGGAGCGGTAGCGGTAGCTGCTTAGTCGGATGAACGCGCCCATTGATACATTTATGCTTCTTTTCAATTGAAAATGGCCATAAATCATAACATAGACAATATTGATGACATATCATCGCTTTATTCTAATCAACTTTTTATGCGCAATTATATGGGAAGTCTGTGATCGGTAATAAATTTGTCAAAACAATATCCTTATCGGAAAAAGCGAACATTCAGGTAGGTATTATTATTATTATATGGGAAGACTGAGGTTTTATCTGTTCTAGTGTATCATACGCAGAATTGTATGGTACCCCGTTTACATTCCCTCTGCTAACACTTAGATTCGGAGCGGTAAACAGATTTTTCTTCCTATATTCAATCTGATCCTTGTAGCCATTTCTTTACACGTGCTATATGCATTATATTGTCGGATTTACGAAAAAAGTTTGTATTTCTTTCTTTCAAGAGAATATATATTATGATATAGTAATAAATGGGACCTAATAAGTAATAACAACTAATAACCATTAAAGATAATTTTATTAAGGATAGCCATGTTGTAGGAAGAAACGACGTTGTCGCCATCTCGTGGCCTTGCGGCGAACTGACAAGTTCGGACGTTTTTGGCAGTTCATTTTCGTAGGGGAGCCTTCTCTCCAGTTATTCTATGCTCCTAGCATTTACTAGCGTTTGTCAATCTCCCAGGCCATTATATCCACCAATGTTCTGCTCTACGGCACATTTGAACTACTCTTTGTCCAATAAATAAAAAACTCGAAATAATACGGGTGAATCGTCTTCGATTGAAGGTTACGCCATATACGAAGTGCTGGGAAATTCCGAGAGGAGCTTGGCCGGCGAAGAGAAGGTGACCGACGTGATGGCCAAGTGGGAAAGATACAGGGCGGCTTCGGCAGCCAACACCTTGACCAACGCTCCGGGCGTTAAGCGCGCAAGGCCCCAACACCACTTTTTCCTATTCAAGAAACATCTGTTCATGGACCAGTTCATCAATCTTAACGATCCCGTGGAGAAGGAGTTGCTGTATCATCAGGTGTTGCACGATCTGAGGACCGACAGATTTCCCATCACCGATAAGGAAGCTGTAAGTGGATTCTTGATTATAAGAACATCGATGTGTGTTTCTTATACAGGGTGAGTCTTTGACTTGTACGTATATTTTAACTGAAGATTCTTGAGGCCAAAAGAAACCATTTTTTCATTTTCCATTTTTCCGAATTCGGCTCTGTTAAAAAGATATAGCCATTTGAAAAAAAACATTGGGCTAAATACGACCCTGAAATGATACTGTGGAATTGATTCAAAGTTCATATTTCTCGATAGAAATTGAGTTTACATTTAGGCCCAATTTAGGGAATACTCAAGTAGTCAAGTACTAACCTTATTGGAATAAAAAGGTTGCAAACACGATAATTTCAACAAAAACAGTTAGTTTCATCGGATTAAATCTGCAACTAAAAAGCCACATTTATTCCACCAAAATAAGTTCCTTCTTCGATTTTTCTGAAGATGAGTTTGTAAACACTAATAACTTGTTCATATTTTCCTCGAAATTCCCAAACGATATCATGAAGAGAGACTTTTCATTCAAATTCATTATTACAACCTAACCTAATCTAATTTGTATCGATTCTGTGAATTTTTGCACAGAAATTTCAAGAAGATGTTGTCAGCTTGCTGATATTTTCATTGAGGTTAATGATTTTTTACGAAACATAGTATAAATCACGATACATTTGTGTACCGTGGTATAAATATCTATGAATTCTGCCGTTTACATCATAAATCGACTTTGCCGCCAAATTTTACCACGCATGCGTAGAGCGAAAACCGAAGTATGGTTATCTGGAGGCCAACGTTAAACAATAACAAACCAGAGTCTCTGAACAAACTGTAAACATTATGTGAAGTTCTGTGATTATTATGTGAAGTGAATTAATATAATTTCAACCGTGTCGAGTTTATAAAATTCCAAGAGGATGTTGTTTAGATAGAAACATCGCCACGGATTATCACGTATCGTATTATTTTTCATTAATTTCAATTTAATAAGTAGTTTGTATCGAGATTCATCATTCATATCCGAATTTTGTATTTCATCGACATTTAACTTCAATATGAACCGGTAACCATGAATTTTCAATAGAAACTGTGCGTATTAAATCCTCCTTGGTGTTCAATTTTATCTCCCACATTTGTGGGATTTTATTATTAAAATATCTCGACAAAGTTGATAAATATTGTGACAACATTGTAAACTCGTTTAAAGGCTAGAGAAGGAATAATATTCGATGATATTTAATTCAGAGACGCATTCAGATTATTCTTGAAATTAATGATTTTTTCGTCAAATTTCTCCGGGTAAAATTGGAAATAACTCGAAAACGACACGTTTTATTGAAAAAAAATAAGAATACTTTTAGTTTCTTAAATGATTGATTCTTTCGAAAATATGAACCGTTTATCTTTTTAAAGTCGTTTTATGGTGTTTTAGCGTGTATTGATGAGTCGACTACCCTGTAACTTTTATACTAGTAGAGATATTGAATAGGTTTCGATTGAGGAATATGCACCATGAATAGAGTAAAAACTCAACCAAAATTGAGTTCATTCGAAATAACGGTTCCGAAGATATAAACAGAAAAGTGTTTTTTTCATGGATTGTCGACACCCTGTATCTCTCAAACCAAACCGAATTTTGAAATATGGTATAGGAAAAAGTGTTTCGTTTGATGAGAGGAATCTACAGTTAAAATATATGTACAAGTCAAAGACTCACCCCGTACATTTTCGATTCCTTTTGAAATCGTCCGGCTTTGCCTTTAGTTTTTTTTTTTTTTTTTTTTCGTTCAAAGATGATGCTCACTGCCCTGCAAGCTCAGCTCGAACTCGGCGATCTGGAGGATATTCTTCACGACTATAGAAGGATCGCAGCGCACTGTCTACCGGCTCGAATGGTACCGTCTCTCCCGCAAGAGGGAGTCACGATGCATCACCAATCCCTGAAGGGGATGACGTCGGCGGAAGCGAAACAGGCGTTCTTGAATCTCATCCAGAGCTGGCCGCTTCACAAGGCCACGATATTCGACGTTATGGTGAGTCATTTGAACTACTTTCTATGTTGTACATACGAGGTTATATTGAAAAACTAGCTGGCCCGGCGAACTTTGTACCGCCTAAATTATACTTAAAAGTTGTATAAACTTACCATTGCTTTTTTTCAAGCAGGAAAAAAATTAGGCAAAATTTTAATAATTTTGTAATTCACATGGAAAGAATTCTCTTTATTTAAGCGGTAACTAATTGTTGAACTTGAACATATAACTTTTTGTTTTTAATTGTTGTACAGTTCTCTTTTTGCAGTACCTCATGTGACTGTGAATAGCAGGAGTATAATCCATATTATACCTTTCCTCTTATATGAATCAAAATGTCAACAATATGAACAAAAATTATTCCTTTAATGAACTATCGACTATTAACAAAGCCCGTCGACCAGAATTAAAAAATCAGTCATTTGTTAATAGCCCAACCTGAAGTGGCAAAAACAAAACTTTTCTTATATTCTCAAAATCTAATCAGTGGTCACACCATTATTTTAGACATCTTAGCTATGCTGCTAAGCTCAAAATAATGGGTGAACATCTCAGTTGGTGGAGCAGCGCGATTCTCATTGTTCCATGGATATGAGCTGTCAATCTCTCTTCAATTTGTTCAATTTAGTTGACGATATCAAGTTCGTTAGGAGACAAATCGAGATGTTAAAATGTCGATAGTACGATCGACACGGCAAAATTATCAACACTGTGAATTATGTTGAACTCATATTCAAATTTATTGATGGTCATTCGACCAGATCAGATTAGGCAACCCATGAAACATTATTGTATATCATAAGTGAAAGCCCAATGAGCAAACGTTTCAAAATTATTGACGCTCACAATACAGACAGTATTGTGCGAACAGAAACACGAATATAATATGTCAATTACTAATTATGGGCAATTTTGGATTCTGTTATTTCTGCAAATATATCTATTACCCAAACAGGAATTCGAAAGCATTTCAAGAAAAAAGATGAAGATGGCCAACTCACGTTTGAAACTGATCGTCAAAATCAGATACTTGATCTTTCGGTAAAAATTCACTGTTCCACCAACTTGATATAAGTTTACCCGCTTTTTTATCTGGCAATAGACTTTCATGTTACCATGAGTTCTATGCGAATCACATATCGCCATCTAACAGCGGTAATATCAACCTACGACTACGTACAGTGACCTGTCTATTCACTGTAAGACTACGCATCAACGGTAGCGACACCTAGTGGCCTTATTCAAAAGAAGGAAAAGCATTTCCTGCATAAGTAAAACTTTCATCAATTTTTTCGAAGTTTTATTGTATTTTATAATAACCAGACCGAAGACGATTCCATAAATGAAGTTTCATAACAAACAGTCCATCCTATCTCTAGTTATAAATGGTGTAACCAACATCTTTCTTTTATATATATAGATTATTTGCCTACTATAGAACCAAGCAAAATTTCAATGTCGAAATATTTTATTACTCAACATATTCTCCTCTCAATTTAATACATTTATTACAGCGGATCTGCAACGTCTCTAGACCTTTCAAAAAATGTTTCTTCTTGCTCTGCAAACCAGTCCTCCACAGCTTTTATTACCTCCTTGTTTGAAGAACATTTACGACTTTTTTTCAGTTGAGGAAAGAGATGATAGTCGGAAGTAGCCAAATCTGGTGAATAAGGGAGGTGTTCTAGTAATTCTGACCCTGAATCACGAATTTTTTGCATGGCAACATGAGATTCGTGTACTGGGGCGTTGTCCTGTAAAAACAAAATACCTTTGGATAGCTTTCCGCGTCTTATCCCTTTAATTTTTTCTCGTAGAGTGGTCAGTGATGTCGATTAGTAATCTCCAGTTATTGTTCTACCCCTATCCAAAAAATCAATCATGATTACTCCATGGCAATCCCAAAAAACTGAAGCAAGAACTTTTCCAGCAGATTTTTGGACACGAAACTTCTTAGGTCTTGGAGAAGCAGAGTGTCGCCATTCCATCAATTGTTGCTTTGTTTCTGGATCGTAGAAATGTACCCAAGTCTCATCCATAGTAACAATTCGGTTTAAGAAGTCTACATCGTTTTCAAATCGAGCACAGATCGAACGCGATGCTTCTACCCTTGCACGCTTTTGGTCAACATTCAAACATTTGGGGATCCATTTTGCAGAAATTTTTCTCATGTCCAATTTGACGTGAACCATATGATGAACGCGTTCGTTTGAAATCTCCAGTGCTTCAGATATCCGTTTTAGCCCAATTCGACGGTCTGATAAAATCATGTCATGACCTGCATCGATATTTTCGGGGGACTGACACAGAAACTGGCCTTCCCGATCTTCAATGGAAAATTCACCTCTTTCCAAATTTCAGTCCAATTTTTCACGGTCGCATAAGAAGGACATTGATCACCAAGGGTATTAAGCATATCTTCGTAAATCTGCCTACCTCATAACCCTTTTAAATACAGGTAGGTACTTGATGATGGCTCGATACTCCAATTTTTCGATTTTTACAAGTTCGGTGGCTCCTTTTTTCATTGCGTAACTCTGGTTTACTTTTTTTACGTCGAACTCTACACTGACACTTCTAATAAGTTATTGTTCGTTGATATGGTATCGCAATATTTTGCTTATGCATGGAACTGGTCTAGGCTAACTAGATATCAATACATTCTCGTACTCGTAAGAAAGTTCAGGGTGTTTTAAAGGTGAGTCTTTATTTTTTAAAGAGGGTAGAACTCTTTGGAAATTCGTTTCACTATGAATCGACGATATGAAACTTTAATTGAAAAAATATTTAGATAGTACGGCAAACGTCAATTAGGCAATCCAAACCACGTGGCGCCCTGCCTCCAGATAACCTATAAATTTGCTGACAGGTCGCTGGCTTGCAGTAAATATGAGGAATTTTATTATCTTATATGCATTTCATGAGTGAACGAGTGAGTTTTTATGATTTCTAATATCAAAAAGTATCCTGAAGTATCACTGACGAAGAAAATTTCACTCAATCATATGATTACAACTTTTAGTATTGGGAGCCCGAAGAGATTGAAGAGAAAGTATTGGAGAAGGAATATTAATCAGAGCTCTGTCCCTGTAACTTCTTTATCCTTTTATATGATATAAATTAAAATAGGTTATTCATCAGTTTTACATTTTACATGAACTGAATACTGCTTATTTCAGTGTCTACGAAGACACATTCACTTTAGTTTCTTATCTTCGATATTGTCAAGTCTTGATGACTGCTGACCCAATTTCCTTTTGTTTCCTGATAAGTCACTTAATATGTGTATAATACAACAAGTTACACACACTGGGTGTTCCAAAATATTCAAGAAAATCCTCATACTTTGAACGACTTGCACATCCAACTTTGGCACACATTTAGGACATTTTTTAATGAAAATGCACTTAATTTAAATAATTTTCACTGGTCTGATATTCCTAAGAGTAAGATTGACTAGAAATATCAAAAAAATGTCCACATAAAACACTTTTTCAAGCAAATAAACGGTTTTAATGTCTACATGAACAAAGCTAAATTTGGTTTGTTTGACCACCAGCTAACCTCAAAAAAATATTTGACAGGTCGTTGGATTCCCTGATAGGGCATTCTAATGACCTGTCAAAACAAATTCTCAATATGGCGGCTGAGGGCAAACCATAGAACTCATAGTACATGTACTATAAGTTCTATGGGGCAAACAATACGTTGGTGTTTATGTTGTTCTGTCAAATAAACACTTTGCATCTTAAAAAGTCTATCAACAACAACAACAACAAATACACACAACTAATTTATTCACCAGGTTCCTTATGACGTGTTATGACACTTCAGAAAGTTGTTTGCCCCATAGACAACTTGTTGTCTATGGTTTGCCCTCAGCAGACGCCATTTTAGGTCACGTGATTTAGAATGCCTAATAGCCCTAACCTTTGACAAGCAGTTTACGTCAATGTCATGGAAGATTGAAGTTACGAAAAATCATTCTTTTACAGCAATCCTTCACCTCGAACTGGCCCAGGGTGCTATGGCTGGCCGTGGATCAGGCAGGTTTACACTTGCTGGAGCACAGATCGCGCAACGCCCTCTGTACCTACGAATACGCAAGCATCCTGAGTTACTCCCCAGCCCTGAACTGCCTGATGATCATAACGGGAAGCGACAGGAAACAGAGCAAGGTCATCTTGACGACCTCTCAGGCCTTCCAGATAGCGACGCTCATAAGGGAATATATGAGCGAGCTGTACGGAGAACGTATAGAGACTAAAGTAGCAGTGGCGGCGGCGGGAACTACAGCCAATACGAACGGGGGTAGACCGGGCGGTTGCTTGAGGACGGGCGCACCGTTGATGCCGCATCAGCCCAGCTAGAAAAGGGTTACTTTCGCAGATCAGGTGTTCGCTGCCAATTATTGATTCTTCAACGCAGGTTTGAGTAGTTGGAAATTACTTTCTAAGGGCTGCCTCTCGTGGTGGTCCAAAATACAGTGATAGTAGTGGAAGAAAGCACCAGGACTTCGTTTATTAAATGGTGGACGGGGTAAATGTCAATTGCATCCAACGAAACACCAATTTTTCAAAATTCAGCTTCCTTTCTGTCCATATCTTCGGAACTTTCTTTACGAATGAACTGAGTTTTGGAGAAGTGTTTTCCCTATTTATGGTGCAACCTGGTATCTAAGTTACAGCCTCATTTTGAACTTTTCCCGCTAAACAATCGGTTTTTTCAAAAATATGAAACTTTCTTCATTTTCTAGAAGTCTTACATGTTGTTGATCAAATAACTGTTTCTTGACCTACTATCCGATTAAAGCTGTGTCTGAAGAACGATAATCAGTGAAAATAATGAGTATGACACACGAGAAACCCATTTATATTTCAGACACGTTGCTTCAGAAATTTCTCTTGTGGAATACTCATTGTGATCTGCGAAAAATTCGTATTGCTTTATGTACCAAATAGTTGAATTAAGTATATATGATATTATATATTGAAAGTTATAAATATTTAGTATTAAACTTTTGGATAGTTGAAAAATATAGACTGAAGGAATTTTATTGAGATGTCAGAGGATCTAGACGAGATCAAAAACTTTGTTACTTTACACAAACCATATTCGAGAGAATCCATACAAAATAGATGAAATCCAAATAACTCGTAATCAAGCTTAATATTCAACTATTTCCAAACTAGAATAATATCGGAAATTGATGTTACAATGTACAGAATTATTGAATTGTCATTTATAGATTATACAAATTGTATTTTTGTTGAACGAATCAACAACTTGATCAAAATGATGTTTTCTCTTTTAATCTTTATTTATTGCTTTCTATCCTTTTTTATTGAAATCAGTGGTTTACTAGTCATTATTTACTGTGTGGACTCTGTAATGTTGATTATAAAATTATAGGACGCACATTTTTTTATGGATTATTCTTAAGTAGCAAATGATATTCTGATTGTGATATTCTTTTTTAATTTTATATCAACAGTTTTTTTACCTCCAATTATTGTACTCATAATTGTGTTGAATAAAGTCATTCATTCAATTCATCCGTTCTTTTATTCAAACTGTACCCATATACAGAGCGTTTCATTTTGTGGTCCGGAAAAGTTTTTAGGTACGTAGAAATGTCTACAAATACAATACAGCTGTAAAAAAGCACCCCTTGAAGATTCGACGGAAAAATTAACGCACATTCTGAAAATCTCAATTTTAATGAAAGTTAACTCTACATTGACTTTTTAACTTATTTTTTATGTTCTCTCGGGAAGGTTTTGAACGAAACAAGACACATTAAATGGAAGAAAAATTCAGGATTTCACCGAAACTTATGTGAAAGAAGAGAAATTAACAATTTTCAAAATACTGAAATGCTGATAAGTGATTTAATACTTGGTATTTCCATCCCTTGCGTTAATTACAGCTCGGCAACGACGGTTCATACTCAAAATGAGTGATCTTAAAATGTTCTGATCTAATCCTTCCCAGATTTCTCCGAGTTGTCATTAAGAGTAGCTGGATGATTTTCTGAAATTCTCAGCCTTCCATTGAGGTTGTCCCAAACCTGCTCAATCGGATTGAGATCTGGCCATTCCATTCGAGAGACTTCAACCTCTTCAAGGTAGGTACTCCTGAACGATGCGCGCACGATGGGGTCTGGCATTATCGTCCCTAAAAATGAAATTTTCACCAATGTATGGGGCAAATGGCACTACATGCTCTTCAAGGATGTTCCTTATGTACTTATCAGCATTCATAGCTCCATTATCAACGACCACTAGGTCTGTGCGAGCAGTCAAAGATATTCAACCCCATACCATAATCGATCTTCCCCCGAAACCAGTAGTATTCAGGAAATTGCACTGAGCATATCTTTTATGTGGACGTCTGTATACAAGGGAACGTCGATCACAATGGTAGAGGCAGAATCTAGACTCATCTGTGAAGAGAACTCTTTCCCAATCGGCCCTTCGATGGGCTGGGGTAAGAGCTGGGCCTCTTGCCGCGACACGAGGCCTTAAATCATCATATTCTCTGAGGCGATTTCTTATTGTCCGTGTGCTAATTTGCACCTCATGAGTTTGCTCAAGCTGATTTTGAAGGAGGCGAGCGGTTGCAAACCGTTGCCTCAACGAAGAAACTCTGGAGTAACGTTCTTGGATGGCAGTTGTTACCCGTGGTCTACCCTGTCCTAGTCTTCGGACATTCATACCTGTCTCCCTGAATCGCTGCAACATTCTGGACACACTTGTATTGGAAATTCCAAACCTTTCTGCAATTCTTGTGTATGTCCACCCTTCTTCTCGCAAAACTACCGCTTGGGCACATTCCTCTTGGGCCAAATTGCGTGTTTCGCGTTGCATAGCGACCGAGTGTAGTAAATCAAACGAAAGAAAAACTATTGATCACTAGAATTGATCGAGAACAACTGATTTTAGAATGGAGCCAATACATTCAAAATCTGGTATCATCTTTTTTTTATTCCTGCTGGGAGAAAACATCTGTATTGAAGAAAAACGTTGAAAGTGGATAACATAAGCATGCATAATTCTGATAAAAATAATTATCGTTTAGAACACCTTCAGTTGTAGAATAAATTTGAGATTTCCATAATGTGCGTTAATTTTTTTGCGCAGTGTACAATATATCTTCCAGATTCGATGGAAGAGCGATTTATTTTAATTAATTCTTAACCTTCAACTTCCGATTCAACACTGCACTCCGCTATTCCCCGAATAGCACTCTTTCCGTCTCCGCTTTGAGACCGGACTTCCTAAATCTTCCTACAACCGAACCCGAGCAAACTGAGGATCTTCCCGTTCAAGAATTCTCCAGCTACTGCCGTTCTTTGATTTTGAAAGCAATTCAAGATTTTTCTTTTTCCACCTCCCATGGGCGGATTCCGAGAAGGGTAATCGTATGAAATTTTCGGTTAGTTGCAATTCCCACGATCTAGTCCTGAATTTTACGCTGCCTCCGCATTCCGGCCACCCAGGTCGTGAGACAAATTCCTGACACCGTCTCGATATACAATTTATTTCTGATTTTTCGCTTGCATTCATGAGGAATCTTGATCCGAAAATTAACAGCGTATCACGTAAAAAATTAAAGGAAATAGGATTGTAGTTTTTTTTTCAAAAAGACCAACAAGTACAGAAATCATAATAATATAACAACCAATATAAAAAAATATTTCACAAAATAACAGACAAAATGGAAACTACTTCTTCATGGCTTGAAGCTTCGGAGCCGACAATTTCACTTTCCCAGGGAAATTCCTGGCCAGCTGATCGTCCTTCACAGACTTCAACAAATCCCTCTCTCGTTGAGTAATCGTTCTATCTTTCAAAAACATCGCTACAGCAGTCTTGGAAGCCTTTCCCCTCTTTCCAGTTCCAGGAGTCAGCTTCACCTTAAACCTAAAAATACCTCCAATAAATCCCGAAATCCGTCTTCGTCAAAGCTACTCGTGGAACACCTCAGGGTGGGGTGCTATCCCCCCTCCTATGGAGCCTGGTAGTGGATGAACTTCTACACAGGCAAACGGAGCTTGGCTTTGAATGTGTAGGCTATGCTGACGACATAGTCCTAATAATTAGAGGCAAATTCGAAGGCACTCTCTGCGACCTATTGCAGAAAAGCCTAAGAATTATTGAGCAGTGGTGCTTGTCAGTGGGGCTGAACATCAACCCAACCAAGACCACATTGATTCCGTTCACTCGGAAGAGGAAACTTCCAGCCATGAAAACGTTAGTATTAAACGAAAATATCTTGGAGTGGGGGTCTAAAGTCAAATACCTAGGAATAACACTGGATAGCAAACTTCTGTGGAATAAGCATGTTGATAATGCTACTGGCAGAGCTACAAGAGCTCTGATGGCATGCAGGCGTCTATGCGGCAGGAATTGGGGCTGTAACCCAAAAATACTGCGATGGATGTACGTCATGATTGTAAGACCTATAGTTACATATGGGGCAGTAGCCTGGTTTGCAAAGACAAGTCAGGTACGTACGAGGAAAATGCTCAACAAAGTACAAAGGCTTGCCTGTGTGTGCATCACGGGAGCTATGAGAACGTGCCCAACCAGGGCGCTTGAGATCATCACAGACCTCACACCTCTACATCTAGTGATTGATAGGGTAGCCCATGAGGCCATCCTCAGAGTATCTAAAGAAGGAGCAGGCAATGAGAGAGTCAGGTTTCAGAGAGCCTGGTCCTCTCTGAATGACTACACCTCATCTGCAAACCTTCCTAGTGATGTAATGATCAAGAAAGTAAGCACTGAGAAGAACTTCAGTACAATGCTAAGTAAAAGAGAAGATTGGGAAAGGGAATACACCAACTACAATCTCAAAGAAAATACAATGAAATGGTATACAGATGGTTATAAAACCGCTACAGGAGCTGGCGCTGGGATTTACGGGACAAGTACCAAGTGTGCACTATCGCTAGGCTTCTGTACAAGCGTCCTTCAAACGGAAATACTTGCAATCGGAAGATGTCTAGATATACATCTAGAAAGAAACTATCAGAAGTGCGATATAGCTATTCATACAGATAGTCAAGCTGCGATTAAAGCACTGAGCTCCTACGTCATTGACTCAAAGTTGATTTGGGAGTGCCGAAACAAACTCAATGAGGTAGGCAAGAAGAATAAGGTCTTTTTAATCTGGGTTCCCGGTCATTCGGGAATCGTAGGAAACGAAGAGGCCAATAAACTGGCCAGAAAGGGCGCACAGACGCCACTCACTGGCCCAGAACCCTTCTGTGGTATAGGAAAATGCACCTATAAGAAGGAATTTCTGCTGAAGGAGAAAACCGAAAGAGAAAAACTCTGGCTGAATCTCCCAGGAATGGATCACTCCAAAAAGTTCCTTCGGAACTTTGAAACTGCTAGATCCAAAAAATATCTGGATCTCAGTAAAAACCAACTTCACCTACTCACTGGCTTTCTCACAGGACATTGTCGCCTAAAGAAGCATCTGTTGAGAATGGGTTTATCGGACACTGATGAGTGTAGATTCTGTGGGGAGGAGGAAGAAACTCCTATTCACCTGGTTACGGAATGCTATGCCATTGTAAGCCAAAGGAAAGATAGCTTGGGACAAGAAACTTGTAGAAGTGGGGAGTTATCCTCCTTGAAGCCGTCCCAGATACTGGATTTCATCAAATCTCTGGAACTGGAGGGCGAGCTGTAGGAGGCGCGATGATGACAGCTCTGTCAGGGGGCACAATAGACCTTGAGGTCGCAGTGGACTGTAACTCCTTTTCACTATAACTATATAACTAAATCCCGAAATATTTAACGCACAATAGGACTTACTTGTAATTCGTAAGAGTGCTGTATGGCGCAACCACAGGAACAGCGAATAAAAGTTCGTCTTCTGCTGTTGGTATCCCTGTTAGAGCGTTAAGCATATCCACATCGACTTGTACAAGAATTTCTTCTTCTTCCCCACCGTCTTCTTCATTTTTAATCGGTTTGGGGGCTCTGGGAACATAAGGCTGGGGATTTTTTACAGTTTTCTTGTTTGAATCCTTGTTCTTTTTATTCTTCTTGTTTTCTTTGTTGGTACCAGAAGACTGCAAATTTGAAAATTGAATGTTTAATGTATTGTTGATGATTGAAATACTCACTTGCAAGATTTCCATTCTCAATTGTCTTTCTTCGTCATCTTGATCTTTGTATTTTTCCTTGATTTTCCTCAGTTTGCTTCGTTGACCTCTTTTCATTTGTGGTTTATTATCTTTATTCTGATTCTCTTCCTTGTTTTCTAAAAAAGAAATTTTAATACAAAGTTCTTCAAGCTATAATAACTACTTACTCCCACTGTTATTCTCCTCAGTTTGTTTAGGTTTTTGCTTATTATTTTTCTGATTCTTCCTCGATTCCAAGGGTTTCAATTTAGCTAAAAAGTCTGGAGCTGAGTCACTTTTACCAGTTGGAGTTGTAGGCTGCGTAAGTATGTTTATCCTAGAAAAGTATTAAAGTATCGTCTCTGTTAAAGAATAAATTGTATTTTCATACGTTGTATCTGTGTTATGCTCAATTTTCAAGTGGGTGTCTGGAAATTTCACTTCATTTTCATCAGATTCAGATGAGTCTGATTCGTTATTTTCCTCTTCCAAAGTCTCCAATTTTTCAACATTCTTAATATCAGTTTTCAAATCGTTCTCTGGTGCATCATTATCTGCGGAAATAGTAAATAAAAGCATTGAAGTGAAGTCTGGAACTTTTGAGCGGTCATTGAAAAAGACGACTACCGCATTAATACCTAGGAGCATAGAATAACTGGAGGGAAGGCTTCATACGCTCGACAGATCATTTTGAACTGCCAATAACCGCGGAGGTTAGAGTTTCGTGTGACGCCCGATAGATAACGCTGAGATCCTTTATTCAGTAACATGTCAGATATTTTGTTCTATGGCGCTACAATTGCAAAGAATATAATGTGGCTGTCATTGTTATTGATACATTTATGCTTCTTTTTAATTGAAAATGGCCATAAATCATAACATAGACAATATTGATGACTATCATCGCTTTATTCTAATAAACTTTTTAGGCGCAATTTTATGGGAAGTCTGTGATCGGTAATAAATTTGTCAAAACAATATCCTTATCGGAAAAAGCGAACATTCAGGTAAGTATTATTATTATTATACGGGAAGACTGAGGTTTTATCTGTTCTCGTGTATTATACGCAAAATTGTATGGTACCCCGATTACATCCCCTCTGCTAACACTTAGATTCGGAGCGGGAAACAGATTTTTTTTCCTATATTCAATCTGATCCTTTTAGCCATTTCTTTACACGGGCTATATGCATTATATTATTATTATTATTATTACAAAAAAAATTGAATATTGTCGGATTTACGAAAAAAAGTATGTATTGCTTTCTTTCAAAAGAATATATATTATGATATAGTAATAAATGGGACCTTATAAGTAATAACAACGAATAACCATTAAAGATAATTTTATTAAGGATAGCCATGTTGTAGGAACGAAGCCATGTTGCGGCGAACTGACAATTTCGGACGTTTTTGGCAGTCCATTTTCGTAGGGGAGCCTTCCAGTTATTCTATGCTCCTAGTAAATACTGAGCAATCGATGAAAATATGCGTTTTAAGTTTTCGAGACGCATTCTTCAACAATATGTATTTAACAGGAATTCATAGAAATGAATCACTTTTTCCTGCGATTAGGGAAGATTTTTCAGTGGAATTCATACTAGTTGTCAGTTTAATGATCATAGAAGTGGTAATAATATTGTAACACAGCCCTCTTCGCACAGTTGATTCCTTCACTTCATTCTATGGATTCCTTAAATAATGGAATGAAATTCTATGGTCGAATTCATAGATATTCAATAGATGCATAGAATACCTATGCATCTATGATATTCAGTAGTTGCGTTCGTTAAATACATATCCGCGGATTGAAGGGAGAGAATACGAACACAGAACATCTAATTAATTCGGATGAGAATATACATTAAGTGACTTCGGAGCAGAAACTGTAAGGGAAGTGTCCACGTTGGGTTCCTTCATTCCATCTGTCAACACTTTCCTCACCGTTTCTGCTCCGAAGTCACTCAATTGTATATCCGTATCCGAATTAATTGGATGTTCTGTGTTCGTATTCTCTCCCTTCAATCCGCGGATATGTATTTCGAACGCAACTACTGAATATTTTCAAAAAGGGGGATGCTAACGACCTTTCCAACTACAGACCGATTTGTATCCTGTCCTCCTTTTCAAAGATCTTCGAAAAGGTCATAGCCAATCGTTTGGTCAACTTTTTCAACAAGTTTGGTGTGATATCTCAACATCAGCATGGATACATCTCAGGAAAGAGCACAGAAACAGCAATTTTTGAACTTCTGCAGTCTGTTGTTGAGATACTGGAGAGAGGAAGTATTCCACTTGCTCTTTTTATAGACTTATCTAAAGCTTTTGACTCTGTGGATCATGGGTTGTTGCTGAGGATATTGGAACAGTGCGGGATACGAGACAACCAGCTCAATCTAATGGAAAGCTACCTTCGGAATCGAAGACAGAAAGTAGTGCTGACAGTCGATGGAGTCTCGTTTACATCAGATGAACTGTACACTGTGCTGGGCGTACCACAGGGAAGCATACTTGGTCCCCTACTTTTTATAGTTTATGTAAACACCTTATGCGATGCAGTACTGAAATTGGGAATGCCTTGTAAATCTGTCAACTATGTGGATGATAGCAATTTTGTTGTAGAAGGAGAGAACATTGACAGCGTGATGGAGTTGGCAAAGGCTATATTGTTAAATGTATCAAACTGGTGTCAGGAACGTAATTTATCAATGAACGTCCAGAAAACAAACTCCATGATTTTTGACATAAGCAGGCAACCTAGAAGTTCTCCTGAAGGTTTCATATTTCAGGGTACTGAGGTTGCTGTACATGATTCTGCAGGTTTCTTGGGTATCACAGTTGACAAACGGATAAACTGGCAGCCGCATATTGAACATCTAAGGAAGAGGCTCAACACAACTATCTACACCTTCCTGAGGCTCAGAAACCATGTAAATCAGGACATTCTCAAGACATTGTACTATGCTAATTTCCAGTCAGTTCTGACATATGGCATTATATTCTGGGGAAGTTCTTCTTTCTCAGATCAGATATTTGTTACCCAAAAGTGGGCACTGAGAACTATATTCAGAATGCCGTATAGACAATCATGTCGGGGTCTTTTCAGGGGAAACAACATTCTGACAGTCTATGGCCTATACATTCACAAGCTTCTGCTTTTTATGAGAAAACACAGTCACTACTTCTCAAAGTGCAAAAACTCGAATAATACAAGGAGAATGCATCCCTACATATATCCTCCACACCGAACAACTTTGATGGAAAAATCTGCATTCTATAGTGCTATGAGACTCTATAACGCCTTACCTCATGACCTCAAAGTAATAAATGATTACAGTGCTTTTAGAAAATCTCTTTTTAAATTCATTGTCCAATGTGAGCCATACAGTACCCAGGAATTTATCCAATATTGTATGTTTTAGATGTATTGTGTTTGACCTGTTTCACTTTTCTATCATACTGTGATGTAATTGTTGAAATCAATAAATATATTATTATATTATATTATTATTATCATAGATGCATGGGCGTAGCCAGCTATGGGCAGGGGGGGGGCAGCTGCCCCCCCCTGAAAGAAAATATGAATTGAATTTGCCTATTTTTTTATCCCTAAATTTTCACATTTTGAAAGACCATGGAGGATGACCATGGTTTGCCCCCCCCCCTGTATAAATTTTGCCCCCCCTGTTATAAATCCTTGCTACGCCTTTGCATAGATGTATAGGTCGAATTCATAGATATTCAATAGATGCATAGAATGCATCTATTGAATATCTATGAATTCGACCATAGAATTTTATTCCATTATTTGAGGAATCCATAGAATTATGTGAAGGAATCAACTGTGCGAAGAGGGCTGTGTTACAATATTATTACCACTTCTATGATCATTAAACTGACAATTATTTTGGTTTCTGTTAATGCCAAGTTCGTAAAATGAGACTCATCAAAGAAATAATCACAAAAGTCGAGAATCAAAGAATAATCAAAGCAATTTTATTCAGCAATTGCTTATTGGATGTGCTCGTCGTGATCTGGTTGTTTATAGACGTCCATCTATTGGATGTAAACCAGGCTGCATTTCAAACTGCTACTGTAACTCTGATCTCCGGTTACTTCCTGTACAACTGTATGACTCATACGGACAATCACTTCCATATAAAAATATATGGAAAACACAGCAAGAAAAACCAACTGGAGAGATTCAAGAAACATACGAAAGAAAATAGATTTAGATTGACGCCTCAAGAAAACCTGGAGTACCAAGCGTTATATTTCACTTTATTCTTTGTGAATTCGATATTTTTTTCGTTAGTCATCGTTTTAAGTTCATATTTGTTTGTTAAATTTTCCGTTTGCATGAATTTTTGTTTCACATCTCTTGTATCATCGACTGCATTGATCATTTATGTGGTAAACTACTTGATTTAATCGTTCAAGAATATAATTACATCAAAATCATGCATGTTTTGTTTAAATTTCACTCACCATCATCTTCATCAGGAATTTCAAGTTCAACTTCATCCTTAAGATCAATTTGGGGATCGACGATATCCTCTGTACCTTCCGACAAAACTTTCCTTTCTCCCAAATGTTTTTCGATGTGACTGTCTTCCAGTCTAAATAAGAAACTGAGACCTAATATGAGATGGGAGGGTGGTAAAAAGTTTTTCTTTCCTCGAACCATGAAACTACCAGTCGTCAAGTATTCTCCAGTAGGGGCAGTCTTACTAACTTGTTCGCCCCATACCCAGTAAGCGTTCGTAACGACCTTAGCTTCCCAGGCAACGCTGAAGATTGAAAGTATGATTTGTTACAATCAAATATAGATTGGTCCCGTTCAAGATTTCGAAGGAGGTTTTTTTGACAGCTGTCAAAGTGATTTTATTTCGACAGCTGTCAAAGTAATTTTGTTTTGACAGTTGTCAAAGTTATTTTTTCGAAGCTGTAGCCTTGAAATTATCAGGAAGTCTCAACCGGGGCATTCAAGATCTGAACCTGCCCTGAAATATATATTACCTGTAGCATATGGCCATCGTACCAGCCTCATTCAAGGTTTTCGGAGGTACAGCTTGATTTGTTGGATTTTTTATAATGATACTACTGGCACCATGAACGTCAGCGTGGACATATATATCTGCAGGTTTCAAGTATCTGAAAATCGTTATGTTGTTTGTTTCGCAAAATGGACTACTTCAACATGCATATTATTTATGATGACAGCTGTCAAAAAATTAATAGCAGCTGTTGATTTTCAAAAACTGTGATGCTATGATAAACTTAATACAGGGTGGCCATTTGAAAACGAAACAGACGAGATTACAGACGAAATAAATTTTTTCGATAGAAATGCTCGGACAGGTCGATTTCTGTTTCGAGGGGGGCAACTTAAGATGTAGGTTACGGACGCATAGCGCTTCAACCCTTGCTGCTACAACCCCCACCCCCAATTTGTGAATAGGGAAGATGGGGTGAGTGATACCTCATTTGAAAGGTATTTTTATACTGATTTCAGCACAGTAATTGTTTTTTCATTTTATGCATTAGTTCTCGAAATATTCTTAACTAAGTATTTGAAAATGAAGTGGTGTTTTCATGGCACTTGTAGTGTTTTTTTGTGAAAAATCGACATTTTGAGCTTCAAAACAACCATGACTGTGGCTTCCTTCCTCCAATCCACTGACATAGAAATCTTTAATCAAGATGTCGATTTTTCACAAAAAAACACTACAAGTGCCATGAAAACACCACTTCATTTTCAAATACTTAGTTGAGAATATTTCGAGAACTAATGCATAAAATGAAAAAACAATTACTGTGCTGAAATCAGTATAAAAATACCTTTCAAATGAGGTATCACTCACCCCATCTTCCCTATTCAAAAATTGGGGGTGGGGGTTGTAGTAGCAAGGGTTGAAGAGCTATGCGTCCGTAACCTACATCTTAAGTTGTCCCCCTCGAAACAGAAATCGACCTGTCCGAGCATTTCTATCGAAAAAATTTATTTCGTCTGTAATCTCGTCTGTTTCGTTTTCAAATGGCCACCCTGTATAACCCGAAAAATATTCTCTAACCTTTTTACCAATAGTTCATTCTGTTGTTGGTCCCTTCCTGCGATAACAAGATAATTTTCTGAACTTATAAACCAGAAAAATTTCTCAAACCAAAAGACTTTCCTCGCCTTTTGAATATTGGTCATTGTCTCAACCTAAAATATCGGGAAAATCTAAAAACACTTTTTCAAAGATGCAATAAAAATGAAGCGATGAAAGCAAATGAAATATTGAACATGCTGTAAAAGGAATAACATAAACAATAAGGAAAAATCAACCGACAAAATTAAAATACAAGAAAATATCAAAAATTAAAATACACGAAAATAAACAGAATAAAATACCAAAAATTGAAATACTAGAAAATAAAAAGAATGAAATACCTCTTTAAGGGTCTGCTTTGTCTTCTTCTCAGCAGATTTCAAAGCAACCGTCTGAGACTGGAGAGTTTTCTCCTGTTTTTTCGCTGCATGTCTCTTCTGGCTATAGTATCGGGTAGCATTCGCGTAAGCCGACAATGCCAAATCTACGTCCACGTCCATAGACTGAATTTTACAATTTTCCAGTTCATCGTCACATTCTTCATCTGTGTCTTCATTATCATAAGGATCCGTGAGAGATAAAGTTATGTGGTTTGTTTCCAACTTGAGTGCTTTTATTGTTCGAGCTATCGGGTCTCCTTGCGCAGTTGCCTCTTTCACTAAATCTTGTATTGAGTCCCATGGAAGCTTAAATCGAAAACAAACGACTTCAGACGGTAGATTACTCATGATTTGGCAGAAATCAAAGCACCATTTCACTTCACAAACAATTAAAATCCTGAAAATTGTCTTAACACATTTCAATAACAAAATAAAAATACCTGATTAGCCAAAGCACTCTGCACTGCCATTATTGCCTTTTCGACAATTTCCTGGTTTCTGGTGATCAATTCCGCTTTCTGTTTGTCCAGCTCTTGGGTCTTCTCCAAAGCCACCAACCTCTGTTGGTGATCTTTCTTCACGTTCTCGAGTTTTTTAAAAGCTTCTTTTTCTTGCTGCAAGGCTCTTAATTCGATTTTTTGGCTCTCCATTGATGAGAAGAACTCGTCAATCGCATTATTAAAGCTGTCAAATTCTTTAAAGGGGGATTTTTCATGTTGCTTGAACAGAATCGGATGGAATTCTTGATTTGATAAAAAATATTTGACTTCGTCATTTTCTTTCGTTGAAACTTTGTC
This sequence comes from Adalia decempunctata, assembly GCA_951802165.1. Classification (NCBI taxonomy): domain Eukaryota; kingdom Metazoa; phylum Arthropoda; class Insecta; order Coleoptera; family Coccinellidae; genus Adalia; species Adalia decempunctata. The sequence continues at coordinate 3,348,857 of OX637705.1, forward strand.
TTCTTTCTTCTGAATTATATAACCCTGAAGTAAAATAAATCAAATATAATTTTGATGGGAGATATGAAGAATTTTTTACTCTACCTTGTTCACAACTGCCTTAGCCATTCTGAATATTTCATCTGCCTCCAGAATTGCTTCAAATAATGTATCCAAATCAGTGGATATGTTGAAGGTTCTTCCTATTTTACAATTACTGAAACCTCTTCTATTAAGAACATGCTCAATTATCGCTGGTCCATAATCTGAAAATTTTTAACAAACGTAAATCGTGAACCTTTCAAGAAAAATTTTACTAACCTAACTTCGACACTAAAGTTTTTTTGAGTTGATCACCCGGTTTACTGGTTAGAAATATTTTTTCCAAATCTTCCTTCATAATCGGTTTGGATTCTCGTCCTCTATTTTGAGGATAAATTTCTTTCACAAAAAACTTAACACTTTCACCTTCAGTGTGAGGTCGTAAAATATACAAAATCCTCAACTCATGATCAGTTAGTATCAAATTTCCTCTATCATAAAGTTCTAATATCAAATGGTAGGCAGCTTCACCGCTACCGAATTGTAAGTCAACAATTCTGTCCACTCCAAGTTGAGTCAAACTTTCAAGACGTTTATTTCGTAAATGTTTTCTCATCTAGAATTTAAATCGTGTAAATTTATGGTTGTTGATTGTAATTTCAATCAACCTTCATGCTGAATCCTGAAGGAGCCATATTTTTGGGCCATTCGAAAGCTGTTGAATGAATTCTGATACCCGACTCTAAAAGTATTACAGCTTTTTCTTCTGTTCTTTGCAATTTGATCAAAAACGTTTTATTATCAATATCATAAATATTATTCACTCGCATTCCAATGTATCTGTAAATGGGGAATTTATTTCAATTATTCAAATATTTGAAAATAAAAATAATGCGTGTTTTTTTCGGAAAAGCTTACTTTTGGAGCTCCCCAACTACGCATAGGATGTCAAATGTATTGAATCTCGTTTTCATTTTAACAAAGGTATAATTTTAATTAAGGATTATGAAATTTTTCAAAATTTTTTAATATATTTCTTTTCCTTTGGTATTCTGATGTAACCTTAAAAAAAACTGTCAGAAATTTGTCAACAAATGTGTGTACGTAAAATACCTACGTGGGCTGTGCCTACGTGGTCACAATTTTGATAAATAAGAGTTGGTCGCTCGTTTAATTGCTAATAGCGTCAATATATTTGAATATTTCGGAATGTTATATCCCAACCATTGTTTAAACAATGATATGGTTAATAGCAAAGATATTCTACATATCTTTGGTTAGTAGTTCTCCCACACACAGTGTTGCCATGTTAGTCCATGGTTTCTATGAAGATGCCTGTGGTTTAAGATTATTTCGAAAATTGATACTGTTCTCCCGCGAAAATTTGATAAATTTTGAATTTAGACATTGCTGAGACAAGCTGTTTGGTCGCTGTGTTTATAATCAAGGATGTAAACAGTGTAGTGTAATTTTTAAGACTTTTATTTCGCAGAACTAAACCCTTTTTCTCTTCTTTCAAAATGAACAGAAGGCCCTACGAATATGTTTTCAGTAAAGAATCGAAAGAAGCGTTGAGTAAATTTTTTGAGGCTGTAAAAAATTCTGAGGCATATCATGATGTCGAACACATAAAAAAGGAGTCCAAAAAATGGAGTAAGATTATGGGCAATTTGGGTAATATAATGTTTGCTGTATATTTTAACTGGAATTTCTAAATAATATTGATTCCAGCTGAAGTCACTGATCTAGATGAGTCAGTTGCTAATTTGCTGCCTGTTCCGGAATCTGATAACAATATCGATTCAGAGAACATTCTCAATACTGAAACAAATATAACTTCAGAAGATTACGATATTGTTGAAGAGAAACATACTGTACATTATCTTGCTGTTGATTTACAGAAAGAACCGGTGGAGAAGATTCAACAAATTTATAGTAATTTGCTTCCTGAAATTGATTTTCAGAAGCTGATTGATATCGGCAATCTCATATTACAGTCTAATTCTTCTGATCTCATAGTAGAATGTTACTGCAGGGAACTATTGTTCAAAATGGTTAGGAGAATTCTTCATAATTATTTTCTTCACATTTCAGTTCGAGTAATAACAAGATACAAATATTTTAGATGGCAGAAAACCACTCGGACGAGTTGTTAAAATTATTCCACGATTTTCATGCCCGCTTCACTCATATAGTAACAGCACAATTAACACTTTTCTTGAGGGCTCATGACGATCTGGAAAGCTTTATAAAAAATTTGTTTCCGAAATTAACTTCAGATCCAGATTTTCCAAAAAAAATATTAAGGTGTGTATAAAAAAGAAACTTTACAAAATACGTATTTTCTCATTTTTTTAGGGCATATTTGAATTCTTTCGAAGCACCCTTAACCGCAAGGGATATATTCTTATTCGAATTTTTAGCATTCAAAGATACCGACTTGATGAAAATGATTATTGATATTTTGTTGATGAATGTTGAAGCTTTCAAGACGGATAAAAATTATGGAAAGTTACTGAACAAAATTGTTGATATTTTGGGATCGGAAGTGCATCTTTTTTTGAATAGCATCGATTCCATTCTGAAAATTCATAATTCGTTGTGGGTAACAAGTGTTAAAAAAAAGATTTGTAAATATACTAAATAAATTGAATTTTCATGGTTTATTTTTTATATATTTCTTTTTAATTCCATATTTCATTCAAACTTCATTTGAATGCTTGAATTCAAGGATTAGGGAAAAATTAAGTGAAACAAAATTATGTTTTTATCATTTTATTTCTTCAGTTTGAGTTTTTTAGATTTCTCTTGTGTAACCGTCTTTTTTCGTTTTTTCGATGGCTCCTCTGTGATTTCTTTCATGTTTCTGAATATTTCTTCGAATTCTTCATCAACAACTTCTTCTTCATTCTTAACATCATCATTCTCTTCTTTTAATATCGGTTTTATTAAAACTTTCTTCAAATTTTGTTTTAAGTATTCCTGTAATAACAATATGAAATGATATATTGGGCGCTTAACGATGAGAAGAAACATTTAATTACCTTGAACAGCATTTCCTTGGTATCTAAATTATAAATCCTCACAAAACGATCCAGGCTCGTTGAGAAAACTAGGGGTTCTACAGGATCACATAACAGACAGGTGACACTTCCGCAAGTACCAGTAAATGTTTTCAAACATTTACCATTTTTCATATCGATATATTGAATATATCCTTTGTTCGTTCCAGCTAGAATAGTTCTAAAATACAACAAATTAAATATCAATCCCCATTTAAAATTGATCTCACCTACCTTCCCCTATAAGCCGTAGTCATAGATGTGAAGCTTGCTTTAGGTTCAAAATATTTACAGACAGGTCTTCTTTGTGCTCTATCGTCATATAACAAAACATGTCCTTCTTTTGTAGCACAACAACATAAGTTTTGTTCTTCTGGAATGAATGATATCCCTCTGATTGAAGTTTTTATTGGTAAGTTTAAGTAATCATGCCCCATCTAAAATAATAAAAAAAAAAATCTGTAATTTCAATCGTGAAAAAATTGATGTACATATAATCGATGAAACTTACGGATTTGGCCTTGAATACACTTTGTTTTGTTTCTACGTCCCAAAGTTTCAAATCATTTGATTCCCCTCCTGTTGCAACAATATTCATTTTGTTCATATTTTGACTGGAGGCTACCAATGTTGCATCTTCCGATGAAAGGGTGATGAAACTATTAATTGTATTTTTTGCATCCATTACACTTATTTTGCCTTTGGAAGAAGTAACCAAGATTTTATCGTCAAGACAACCAAGTCCTACTACTGCACCATCATTCTTGAACTGTTTCAATGATTTTCCATATTTTTGACTGATTGTATCGTAAAAGTTTACAATACCATTTTTGTAGCCTACTAATATATCATCTTGTTTCCCCCAAACCATGGACGAAATTTCAGAAGCTTCCTCAGCGAATTCATATTGAATTTTCTTTTCTGGGTTCAAATTTGTGTCTGAAGAAAACAGAAAATTAGTGGTTGATTGTTGAATTAGGGGGAGAATTCAACTTACGAGTTATGGTACCCCTTGCTGAGCCAATATATACAGAATATTTATTATTTAAATCCATTTTCTTAAAAAATAATAAAAACTAAAAGCTTGGTGAGGTTTGAGGTTAAGAGATTGTTTAAAGGTTAGGTTGATACCACCGAAAAATATCCTCACCACAAATTTTAAAATAATCTTTTGATTGTTACTACGCGACGTACTTGCAAATTCAAGAATCGACAAAAAATCTTTTTCATTAATTTTTGCGAGAAAGAATCAATGGATTAACTTCAATCTGATTACTAGTAATCCCATTAGCTTCAATGTTTCGATTTGAATGGCGGAACTTGCCCATTAGCGGAACTCACCAACCAAAAGAAAACAAACATTTATCTATGACGAAAATGTTCTGTGGAATAAACTGTAATCAACCGTTTGAAGAACCTTGAAAGTTTTGAAAGTTGATTATTTTTGGTTTATTTTCAAAATATTTAAAATGAATCGTGATAAGCTGGAGGATCTCCAAAGAAATATATATTATTCCGATAAATATTACGACGATGAATATGAGTACAGGTAAAATAGGAAACATGATAATTCCTTTGATACTCTTTTGTTGGTTACATGAGGAATGCAATAATTGAAGCATCTTTTGTTATCTGATTCATATTTTTCCTCAGGCATGTTGTCTTGCCGAAAGAAATGGTGAAATTAGTTCCTAAAACCCATTTGATGTCTGAGGATGAATGGAGAAGTATAGGAGTACAACAAAGTAAAGGCTGGGTGCATTACATGATGCACACACCAGGTGAGGCAACCCAGAACGCTTTTCTGGTTTTCACGAAGCGAATGCCTTCAGCCTTCGATATTACTGAAATCAACCTACTCTTGCTTTTGACAAGTCCAGTAGTAGATATTATCTACGTAATCATATCTCCAATTGAATCTGATGGATTTTTTGCATTTTATGCTGAATAACAAGAGGCATAATGCTCTATTTTATTAATTCAAAGAGAGGAAACGATTTTGACAGGTGCAAAATTGTGAAATTCAATTCTGTCCATCTGAGAAATCGATAGCTCAAATAGATAAACCTAGAGACATTCAAAATTTCATTTTCCTGATAATTTCAAATTTATACATTCCAAAGATATGAAATTATGCATTCAGATGAAGAATTATTTACTCAAGCTACATGTGAAATTTTGTCCAGATTGATTAAGCAGAACCATATAGAATTCTATTGAATTGGTGAAAATATAAATGACCTATATTTCTGTAACAGATTCAGAATCAAAGATGATTTCTTTGACAGCTGCTGTCAAACACTTTGACAGCTGTCATAAACAAATTATTTTATTTCTTCAATGCGAATCTGCCTACAAGGTGGATTAGAAGCAGTTAAAATTTTCGGACTTTACGACATTGTTGTTTTGTTTGTTTCAGAGCCCCATATTCTATTATTCAAAAGACAGATAACATCACCACCACCGAAAGAAGAGGATTAGTGATTATGTGATAACTTCTTGTACATTTGTTTATATGTTAAGTTTTGTGTCATCGGAATGCATTTATCTTGGAAAAATCATTTGATATGATTTTGTATGCTGAAAAATGCTGGCTGTAATGCGTATAATATTTTCACGTTCGAGAAAACAACTTATTCCTTTAGTAAATAAAAATTTTTACATTACTAACAGCTTGGATTTCATTGGATGAGATCGTAACTTGTGTAAATATAAAGATTAGATCGTAAAACACAATTCGTTCAACATTTATTTTTGCGGACTAGAAATAACAACAAACATGGCATGAAAATCGAAAACAAGTTGATTAGTAATGGATAGAATTGAACACATTTCATTGGATCACAGCCTCGGGATGTTGAGTTCGCATATGTTTATTACGATCTCCTTTCTGTCGGAATTCTCTTCCGCACACGGTGCAAGGATATGGACGTTCATCGGTGTGAATTCTTTTGTGGTTATTCAAGGCATCAGCCCTGAAAAACCTCTTATGGCAGACCTACAATTTTTAATCAACTAATAAGAAGAATAACGGTCAGAAATTCCCTCGATATTTCTATTTACTTTCATGTTCAAATTACATTATGATTATTTGTACTGAAATTGCCTAATCAAAAATTCATTCCTTCATCAGAAGTCTATTTATGATGATATAATATAATAAATTAGTAGTTTTATAATTTCGTGGATTGATTGATTCCTACCTCGTCAAATTGTTCTTTTTTCAGAGTTAACATAAAAATTGGGGTTTTAAGAAAGATTTGAATGAAAAAAAGCTATTTTTTCTTGCCTGTGATGCTATTGCCACAAAAGTTCGAAATGAAATCGAAACTAAATCAAAATATGGATTTGTGCAATATAAGGTGAAAGAAACCTAAAAAAAATGACAGAACTACCTAAATCGCAATATAAATACACATCTTCCATTCAAGAGAACAAATTTCTGTAAGTAAACTCCAGTTGATAAACAAACCAAATACTCACATCACAACCGTATCTTCTATCGTTGGTATGTATAAGACGATGCTGATAATACACAGAACCCGTGAGAAAGCATTTATTGCAGACTGCACATTTGAAGGGTCTTTCCCTCGTATGTACTTTTCTTATATGATCTTTGAGATCTGGACGGATAGTATATCTTGCTTCACATCCCTCATGAGGACATGCGAAGGGTTTTATGCCTGAATTATTCAAAATCAATTAGAAAAGTTTTTGAGCAACGTAAATTCCTACAAATACAGGGTCTTTCACGAGGAACCTCACCCATATTTATACGGGAAACTACTGAACGTATTTTCATGAAATTCAGCACTTATAAGTATTTCACGATGCTGATGAAATCTAAAATATTTTCAAGGCATGATCACCTCCGGTTTTTCCGGAAATGACGTCAACTTCCGTTTTTCAAATTAGAACATCATTTTTTTATTGCAGAAATAGATTCCTTAGAAAATTTCAAGTTATTTTGATGTAACATTTTTCAGTTTTGGTTGGAAAATTCTCTCTGAGCGGGAAAATTCGAAAAAAAAATCGAAAATAGAGCTCCGCTGAAACAAGAATAACTTCGAGGTTTTTGGATGGAAAATTTTCATTTTTGGTATTTTTCAAGATGTAAGATTGATGTATCCACTTTAAAAATCGAAATCGCGATTCATGATACAGGGGGTGAAAAAATCGCTTTCAAAGTTAGGGATGACAAAATCGTGAAAAATCAATTTTTTCAAATTAGAACCCCATTTTTTTATGGCAGATATTGAATCTACGTTAAAAAATAATGTGAGTGTATGCATCACACCCTTGCCCTAAAATGGATATTTTCTGAGTTATTCACAAAAAACTGTTTTTCATCTTGAATTTTCTGCTATTTCTTTTCCCTTCACGCCAAAAAGATGAAATTTTCAGGAACTGTACTTTCGTTGTTCTCATCTTCTACTACACTTTTTTCTCTGTGTATAGTTTTCTTAACGAAAGATCCGACATTTCTCAAGTTTGTCATGGTTCTGTTAATGGTATCTCTCGTTGGTCTGGGTCGGTCAGGAAACCTCTCAATGAACAGTCGAATCGTTCTATCTACAACTTTATTACATTCTCCATGAAGTAGAATGAGATTTAAATAATCTTCATTGGTAAAATTAGGCATAGTGATCGATTTTATAACTTAATACGAATTATCACCAAATTAATAGTAAACACAAAATGCTACTGAATAAAGAGGAATTTGGCAGATGTAATTAATGATATCTATCATTAAAAAAAAGAATGTGAAACATGGTAAGTTTTTGCATATGGTTCATAAGGAATTATTTATTTATCACTGGAGAGAAAACCGATGGCCGATTAGTTGAAATAAAGAGGTTTCCGATACAAATTCGAATCCAAATTCGCCATCTATTTAGGAACAACCTGTAACTTTTTTCTCTTGCATATTAGGGTAGTAAAATCTAAAACATGGTTTAAGTAACAGTTCCTGAAAATTTCATCTTTTTGGCGTGAAGGGAAAAGAAATAGCTGAAAATTCAAGACGAAAAACAGTTTTTTGTGAATAACTCAGAAAATATCCACTTTAGGGCAAGGGTGTGATGCATACACTCACATTATTTTTTAATGTAGATTCAATATCTGCCATAAAAAAATGGGGTTCTAATTTGAAAAAATTGATTTTTCACGATTTTGTCATCCCTAACTTTGAAAGCGATTTTTTCACCCCCTGTATCATGAATCGCGATTTCGATTTTTAAAGTGGATACATCAATCTTACATCTTGAAAAATCCCAAAAATGAAAATTTTCCATCCAAAAACCTCGAAGTTATTCTTGTTTCAGCGGAGCTCTATTTTCGATTTTTTTTTCGAATTTTCCCGCTCAGAGAGAATTTTCCAACCAAAACTGAAAAATGTTTCATCAAAATAACTTGAAATTTTCTAAGGAATCTATTTCTGCAATAAAAAAATGGTGTTCTAAATTGAAAAACGGAAGTTGACGTCATTTCCGAAAAACCGGAGGTGCTCATGCCTTGAAAATATTTTAGATTTCATCAGCATCGTGAAATACTTATAAGTGCTGAATTTCATGAAAATACGTTCAGTAGTTTTCCGTATAAATATGGGTGAGGTTCCTCGTGAAAGACCCTGCATAGTATTTTCCGGATTTTCACAGAAACGCAGAATTATACAAAGGAAAAAAGATACAACCACTTTTCAGAAATGAACATTTATAAAAAATGATGTGGCATGGATATCAGTTTTTGTTAACTAGTTTAAATAGGCCTTCAGATTCAATTTGTCAATAATTATTGTTATTTATGAGAGATATCGATGTTAATGTTGGCTCTGATACCAGTTTTTTGCTGTTTTAGGGTCAAGAAGAAAAAAAAGGTCCAATTTGGCTAACTCTGTGCTTTTGGTTGAAACAAAGCCGAGTTTGCACTGTTGAAAAAATCAAAATAACACAAAATCATCACTAAAACTCAGTGAGAGTTCCTTCAAACCAATAACTACACTTTTCCAATGTATATCTCAAAAAACTCACCTTGGTGGAACCTCATATGCTGCCACAAATGAGAAGTTTGCGAGTAACTTCTGCCGCAAGTATCACAAACGTACGGTTTCAGACATTTGTGGGCTCGACAATGAATCAACAATGCTTTAGCACTGTGCAATATCTAAAAATCAAAACTATCACTTTCTACACCATCAAATCAAGATGACCGAGGTGATTCTGAAATATTCACAAAATACAGACATCCCGGACTGAAACAACAATCCTGATAAACCTTAACTTGCCTGTCCACAATCATCGCAGCTGAAACTTGCTGCGTGTTCTTCATCCCTATGTTTTTCTAAGTCGGTTACATTATCGAACACAAGTGGACACCGTTCACACTGATATTTGTACCCTTCGTTAATCAGATTATTCAATTTCTTGTTCCTGATCCCAGGTTTGGAACATTTTCGCTTTCTTCCCCTCTTTTTCTTCTCAGGTTTGTCTGAAAGCTCATTTTGCATCGATTCTTCAGGGGCATCACTGAATTCTCTTTGTGTATACGAAGATTCCATTTCAACGTTCTCCTTGTTGGAATCTTCATATTTGAGCTTGGTCAACTGGCAAATTTTACCAATGGGCCTATCCAAAGTGATCAAAACGTCTTCGATGAGTTTATTTATGGCTTCACTGCTGTCTATTTGTTTTTCTCTTTCGTTTTCCCCATTTGGATTTGTATCGTTCATGTGTACTTTGACCGTATAATGCTTCTTTTTAATTTTGTGCGCGTATAATAACTCATGAGACTTGAATGTTCGATCGCAGTACTCGCAATAAGTGAGTTTGGGGAGGTAAAACATATTTGATGTTTCCGAGCAGATTTTCAACCAGTGCTGAGCGGCAACTGCATAAGATTCAAAGTGACTACCACAGTTCACACATTCGTAATTCTTAGAAGTTGAATGTTTTCTCTGATGTAGCAAAAGCAGACTCTTATCTGCATAGGTTCTATTGCAAAACTCACATTGCAACAATATTTCTGTGAGAATTTTCTCAATTTTACTTTCGTCCAATAATTTCGAATTTAAATCATCATTAACAATAGTAACTGAAACCACATCAGAAATTTCTTCCTTTTGGACCTCAGTGTTATTGTCAGAACACTGATCCAACTGAAAGATATCTTCTTTGCAAGATTCAACATGAGTATTTGCGGAATTCAACGAAGAGAATACTTCGTGGCATTTTTTGCATTTCCAGACTGCAACATCACTACGGTAAAATTTCGATATATCCCCAACTTTCTTACAATGATTTTCTTTGTGAATTCGCAATCTATTTTCGCTCACAAACTGCTTATTACAATGCTCACATATATTTTCTTTTGTGTTCTCGTGACAAATCTGATGTCTTTCTAAATTATTCTTACTGACAAATTGCTTACCACATCTTTCACAATCATATTTTATCCTCATACCTTTGTTTATATCTTTTAAATCAGCATTGGCTTTCAGAACAACTTTTTCCGCATTAAATTCGCACTGATGCCTCTGATATTGGTACTTCGTTGGAAAATTTGTCTCACAATTTTGACACCTAATCATGGTAGGAATATTCAAAGATATTCTTACTTGATGCAAATAACATGGTGAATTCGTCCGCTTACCTCGAGGGAGAAAACTCTTGGGACAGGAATATCCACCAGTCTGAATAAAACTTACATCGCTAATATTTTCGATTTTCACGAAACTCACAAGAGGATTATTCTCGTCTTCGCATTCGAAGTTACTGAAGCTCAATTTCAACTTATCCGGATCGTAAAGTAAATTCGGGGCTGGTTCCTGGCTTGAAATGTGTCTTTTTGATAGAACTTCGCGCGTATAAAAATCCTGTTCATATTCCGCCGCCGAAATAATTCCATTCTGGTTGATCTTGTATACCTTGAAAATAAGATTATCCATGCTAAACTACTTGATGAAGCGTCTATTTTCGTAACATCAAAACAGCTTTGGTTCATCAGAAAACATGGGATGATTTTAATTTTCGAATTTTTACAATTTGAAAACAGTTGAGAATCGATTCAGGCTAGGCAACCGCGGTGAAAACTACACCATAGGCAATGTAATAAAATGAATTCCCTAGATGTTCAACCACAGATTCGATCCAAACGTAGTAAATTCTGTGGTTGAGTTTAGGTTAATTTTTCCAGCGGAATGAAATATTTGAAAATTCAAATATCTGTCAGAAATGAGTCGTAAAATCGCAAGTTTCCTTCAATATAAAAAAGCCTGAAAATGTATAAAACACGTTAATAGTTTTTATGCATAGAAAAGACTTGTCAGAAGAACTTTTTATTATAAAAACCGAAAATGCTGAAGAAATATAAATATTTTACAAAATTAAGACCGATATGAAATCTTTGACGATTCCAATGTTCAAAATGATGGAATATTTGGTTGTCTTGGTGAGAGGAACTTTTAAATAATCAAATTTTTCATATTTTCAATGCCATGCAACATCTCGAGGATTTGTTATACTCCCCAGCTTTATATACCTTGCAGTTTGAGAAATGGAGGACAATGCTGACGAACTTGACGACTGAACATTTTTGTTTGTGTCTGCTGGAACTTGAGAACCGTCTCCCTTCAAAACGGCCACAGGTTTCCACGAATTGGCATAGTTCACTGAAAAATTTATGTTTATTTCAATGATTCACCTCTCAACCTTAAGAACAAGCATACTTTTGAACATCCTTACTGTCCCGTCGTCTCCACTTGATGCAAGAACGGTTCCAGTAATATTCCAGCAAACTCTCCACACAGTGCAGCCGTGGCTATCAAACTGAGCTACTGGCTGCACGTCGAGTTTAGTAACTCCACTTGCATCAGAACTGAATGAAAATGATAATGATTGCGTAAATATTCATTGAAAGTCAAAAGAAACCAGTACAATAAATATTACTCACTTATCAGGTATCAGATTATAAATTCTAACATCTTTCGTGGCTACGGCTAACACATGGAAGCTTCTTCCTAAGTTAGGCGAAAAGGCAAGGTCATGTACTGCCTCTGTTACTGCTTGAATTGTTTCCAATTTGATCCATCTACGACTATTCTCACTGTACTCATAAAGGAATACTTTACCGCCATTTGCTGGGTTTGGATCATCACTTCCAACAGCTAACATTTGAGGATGATTTCTAAAAGAACAACCCTAGGAATTTACGTATTTGCACAGAGAAAATTTCCGAAAGAATTCACCAAGCAAGTTCCTCTATTCTTCGAACGTCAAAAAAAACTCACTTAGAAAGAGTAGAATTCCAACTTAGTGAACTACAAGGCAATTTACATGGGACTTCATGTTGTAATGTCCACTGCGTTAAGTTCATAACATCAGGAGCTTCATATATCCTAATTATGCCTTCAGCCGAGGAGGTAGCTAATTGAAGTCCTTGCGACTTAGGACCGAATTTAACATCTGTGACGGAAGTTCTGGAATCTACTAAATTTGTTCTCCTAATCCAATGCCTAGTTCCCCTATCTCCAGGTCCACTGGTTTCTCCAACTTAATATAAAACTTATAGAACGATGTCTCATGTTTTTAACTCAAACTTACTTATTTCCTCCCAAACTGCGGCCGTCCTGTCGAATGAACAAGTGGCCAAGACCTGACCGAACTCAGGGTGAGCCCAAGTTACCTTCCAAACCGAGCCACTGTGGGCCTTCCAACTTGATGTTAAAACCCACTTACCGTCAGGGGTTTGATCCCAAACCTACACAAGATATATGATCAGTTCTGAACTTTCAGTGTATGGAAAGGTTCAAACAACTTCTACCTACTTTTACGTATTGATCACTAGAACAAGTGGCCATACGATGACCGTAAAAATCATAGGCAACATCATGAATTAAATCCTTATGCTCTGCATTTATTTCTTGTGCCTCGAACATACTGAAAAGTATCGCTTGTACAGTGAGCGACTTATTCAATGGTTAGTCGACGGTAAGAGATCTCTCTTGATGATAAATAATCCGTTTCAAAATATTTGAATTGGTTAATTTTTTATGTTGTTATTTTTTTATTCAACAACCATCGAGCCATCAACAGAACATAACCATCATAGATCATAGAAAATGAAAATTACGAACCATAGAATTATTTGTCTATGGCCACCACAGATGCTGAAACCATAGAATACAGAGTATTTCGAAATTAGTCACCATCAATGAATCACATAATTCTATGCAATAAATTACCAACATTGGTGCATCAAAAAGGGCTATTAGGCTTAGTGACATCTAGAGGATTTTTGGTAAAGTTCGATTTCTGATAGCATTGTTTAAGCCTTAGACAAAGGAAAGTATGTGCTGCAGTTTTTGCGAAATGTGCTAAAAAAATTACAAAGGAACAATGGCAGTTTCCTGTTTTACAATTATACGTGATGAGAAAGGAATAAAATTGATATAAATTTTAGTTACATACAAACAATGAAACTGAATAATGAAATCAATTCGGAATACAATACAAAATATCAAGTTGATCATGAAAATATACTTAAGCACACATACTATTCATTTATTCAATTTTATAATGGACGGTACCTGCTCCTCAATACAAAATATTCATTTTGATCGATTGCATGAATCCTGATTCAAGGGCAAATCCAACTAATTGGGAAGATCTTTGTAGTTTAATTTGTTGCTCAAGGTCTTAACGAATGCTGTGAAATTTTTTCCGGAAATGAGCATTTTATAAAGACTAACTGTGGAGTGCAACCAGTCAACTTTTTTGTGGTTTCGTGCGATGATTTGGTTTTTCAAATAGGTACACAAAGCACTACCTATGTTTATGAAATATAATCAGGTGTTTTGGCATTGATTGATGGAAAAAAACTGTTTGAAAACCATGTAATTCAGCACTCTCTACTCAGTCTACTCTCATTTGAATATCATAGGTTGTTAGCGGTTTCATTAAGTTAAATACTGACTTTAGAAGAAGATTAATACTTGTAGACCAAAGTAGTTCCGCTAAAAGGTTACTTATATTGTCGATGAATACGTTTAACACAAACTGTTAACATCTCTTGTGTTTCTCGTTGTTTGTTCAAACATGGATATTGTACAAAAAGAGTACGAGAAAGATAAAAACTTGAAGAAGGAAGATGTGAAAATGCTTCAAGATTGGTGTGATGGTCAACCACATTTGCCGAAAATGACTGGTTCGTATTTTTTAGTTGGGAAAAAATAAAAATGATAAAATTGAATTTTTAGAACAGGAAGTCATCTGGTTTCTTCAAAGTTGCTATTTTAGCAACGAGAGCGCAAAAATAGCCATCGACAATTATTTCACGATGAAAACGATGAGTCCAGAACTTTTCAAGAAAAGAGACTTCAATTCAGAGCTTTTCAACGCAAATTTGAAATTAGCGTAAGTCATAGAATAGTGAAGTTTCAAACCTGGAAAAACAATGCTGCAATTTTCAGTTGTTTCACAATACTTCCTAAGAAAACGCACGAGGGACATACAGTGTGTTTCTTCAAATTCGCGGATCCAAACACCGATAAGTTTTCATTGAATGAATTCATCAAGATTTTCGATATGGTGGTTATGACGGACCTGTACTTGAATGGGACTCAGGAAGGTTTGAGATGCTGTTTTGATGTTAAAAATATATCGTTGGGGCATGTCGCCAAACTGAACCTGGTTTCCCTGAAAAAATTTTTCTCCTACCTGCAGGTGAGGTCTTTAGGTTGAAAGAGGTGAAAATTGTTTTCATCATTGTTGAAATTCGTATGAAAGAATGCACTTTGTGTGTAAACATCAATAATATTCGTAATTTTCTCATCATTAAATATTATTGAATTAATACTATAGGAAGGAATGCCAGTTAGATTGAGAGGACTTCATTATTTCAACGCTAACCCAGTATTGGAGAAAGCTCTGACTTTAATCAGACCTTTTCTGAAAAAAGAAGTGCTTGAAATGGTGAGAATATCGATTTTTTCCTTTATTTTCTGCATTTTCCTAAACAAATCGAATTTTCAGTTGACAGTTCATCAAGGACTGGATGAATTGGAAAAATACATTCCTACGGAATGCTTTCCCAAAGATTACGGTGGAAAATGCGAGTCCCGAGAAACACTCTATGGTAAATTTTCCACTGAATTACATTAAAACCATAGAGTTTAACATTATAACCACAGAGCTAGTTGATTGATCTTCAGGGGTGCGATCCCTGAAAGAAGGGAAGAAGAATTCCACCAAAAATTACCTTCTTTACTTTCAGGAATCGAACCTCTAGGGAAATATGACCTGCATATCCGATCAGGTTGCAATCTGCTAATAACGAAACTACTAGCTCAAAATTTATAAAATTGCATTCAAATTGTTTTCTTTATTTTAGAAAAAACTAAGAAGACTTTGTTCGATAACGAAGAATTCTTTGACCATCAAGATGAACAAATGGTGGATGAGACAAAGAGGCCAGGCAAACCAAAAAACGTTTCTGATATTTTCGGGGTAGAAGGGACTTTCAAGAAACTCGACTTATTTTGATTTTTCTTTTAACGACGATTTTGTATGTTATAATATTAAATGATTAAATAAAGAATTGTTATAAGAAATGTGTTCGAAATTATGTAATAGTAAATGTGTGACAAGACAACACACGTTACAAATTGCTGTAACAAATAAACAATTAACTTTTCCTTTACGTCTTTATGAAAAAGATTTACAAAGAAATGTAGGGACTGTTGATTTCATTCCATTAGAAATAAATCAATCTTTTTCTTAAAATATCATCATAATAACCTATGACGTTTATGATTGATAATTCTCGCTTCAGTATTTTCGATAAAATGTTCCAAAAACATTTTCTTCGGAGAAATAAAATATCGGCAAAGAGGATTTGATATCAGATTTAATGAACGCGAATGGGGTGTGGACTGTGGAGTCCATCTTATCATTATTTTATCTATCCGAAATCCTAACCTAACAAAAAATAAATTACAAAATTTAATATTTCGTCTGCACTCCGTATCAAATGATTTGAAATCACAAGAGAATTAAAGATACCATCTTGTTTACTCAACTCAGTTGTACTTGTTTGTGCATTCTGAATCGAATATCCATTTTTACGGATTTTTGAATCAGACTTTGGACTTTATACAGAGAATCTAAGGTAGCAAGTACATGGGTTTAAAGTAACTGTATTTTTGGAGTTATTATTCAGTCTGCTTGGTTTCGAGGAAGTTAATCGTTGATTATTACAAAAATGACTTCTGCAGTTAAAGGTCAGTACTTTGTAACAAACTATTTTAATTTTTCCCTTGGGTGAAATTTTACTGAAACGAATCAAGTGATCTATGGTCTGAGCAGCAAGTGGTCGAATTAAATGGAGCTTAAATTAGCTTTTTCGAGCTGTAATTGTCTTAATTTTTGGTGTTATTGTAGGAATTTTCATTGTTGGGGCCAAAAGGACGGCCTTTGGGACCTTTGGAGGAAAATTAGCCAATGTCCCGATCAGCGATCTTCAGGCTACTGCTGCGAAAGCAGCTCTCGCTTCAGCTGGCGTGAAACCAGAATTAGTAGACACTGTTAACGTTGGTAATGTTCTTCAAGTAAGTCCCTGAAAATAATGGAGTTTCCCAAATTTTTCATTTTGTATTTATATCTAGAACTCGAACTCGGATGGAGCCTTTGTATCTCGCCATGCCGCTTTGAAAAGCGGAATTCCAATCGACAAACCAGCACTTACAGTGAACAGACTATGCGGGTCAGGGTTTCAGTCTATCGTAAACAGTTGTCAAGACATCTCAACTGGGTCGGCTCAGATTTCTCTCGCTGGAGGTGTAGATAACATGTCATCTGTACCTTTTTCCGCTCGTAATGTCAGGTTTGGAGTACCTTTGGGACAAAACATTGTTCTTGAAGATTCCCTGTGGCTTGGACTGACCGATTCATACTGCAAGTTACCGATGGCACTTACTGCGGAAAAGCTGGGTGCCCAAAAACAGGTTACGAGGGATGAAGTTGATGATTATTCCCTGAGGTCGCAGCAGTTGTGGAAAGAAGGTAAAGAACTATAAAAATTCGATTTTCCCAGGAGATTATTTAAACAAATTTAATAATGTGAAGAAATTTCTGTTTTGTGACTTGTATTCGTATTGAATTGAAGCTCAAGACGCTGGAGCTTTCAAAGAAGAAATTGCTCCGCATCAGGTGAAGGTTAAAAGAGAGATGGTCAATTTTGAAATCGATGAGCACCCAAGGCCCCAAACTACCCTCGATGGATTGAAAAAATTGAAATCTTTATTCAAAGAAAACGGTCTTGTCACAGCTGGATCTGCTTCTGTAAGATTCTTCTAAATCTCCTATTTCCAAATGATGCATTTCCATTTTTAGGGAATTTGTGATGGAGCCGGTGCACTCGTACTAGCCAGCGAAAAAGCTGCCAACAAAAATAACCTAAAACCCTTGGCTAGAGTTTTAGCATACTCTTCTGTAGGAGTAGACCCAACCATTATGGGAATTGGACCGGTACCAGCCATCAATGCAGCTCTCAAAGCAGCGGGTAAAACAATCAACGACATGGACATCGTCGAGGTACAAATCATTAATTTCTTATGATTTAAATGCATCGAATTCTTTTTTAGATCAACGAAGCGTTTGCTGCTCAAGTATTGGCTTGTGCCAAAGACTTAAAACTTGATATGAACAAGTTGAACACTTGCGGAGGAGCTATCGCTCTTGGACATCCCCTTGGAGCTTCGGGATCAAGAATTACTGCTCACTTGGTGCATGAATTGAGGTAAACGTTGTTACGAAGCTATTTTATATTTTAATTTATCCGCTTATTCTTTTTTATATCATTCGTGGTATTTTTTAGGAGGAAGAAGGCTAAATTTGGAGTTGGAGCAGCCTGTATTGGAGGGGGTCAAGGTATTGCTGTTGTGGTTGAAGCATTGTAAACTTGATGTCTTCTTTGTAACAAATTGTTCATAACATCGATATACAATTCAATTATTCATAAATTCATTCTTTTTTTATCATTTTATTTGTCAATTTAAAAAGAATACAAATATTCTTATTGGAGTATTTTTATATATACAATCTTAAAACAAAAGCACAGTAAAATATTTACAATCCATATTCTTTTTATTTACTAACACCTTGATTAAAGTCTTCAGAGTTCTTTTCTGAATAGAGAAACAGAATTTTTAAAATGGTACAAAATATCGAAAGTTCAAACACTAATGAAAAAAAAAAAAATTGCTGGGTAGTTCAAATGAACCCAAATGAAATTGATCAAATTTCGCGCTTGAGACACGTTAGAAAGTAAGCGTTGCATTAATCTCAGATAAAATTGACCATTTTGTACTCACTTTGTACCATTATCAAACACCGACCGAAAATGTCTCCTAACATTCAAAAGACTAAGATTCAACTTGCGGAGGAGCTAACGACTGATACAGCTTGGACACAGCCGTTTGTACTATCTGCTGAAAAGTCTCATCTTCCGCACATTCAACTTTCTGAAAAGTAAGCAAAAATGTCCGAATGTCCTTTAAATTTTCATCGTAACACTTACCAAAGTTGAGAGATCGATATTGGCTCTTCTGTTATTCACAGCAACGTATAATTTTTCGCCTTTGAAGATTTTCGGGACGGAATCTTCACCGAACATGTCTTGCAGCATCTCGATCAAGCACTCCTGGAAAAAATGTTATTTTGAAGCGAAAAGTTTATATCAGTTTTCACACATAGAACGACGGATCTACCTCATAGAACTTAAGTAACTATAAGTTCTATGATCTTTTCTACTTATGTCACAGAATGAAATGAATCACATATTTGGACATATTAGGGAATCCAACGACCTGTCAAATATTTTTTTGAGGTTAGCTGGTGGTCAAACAAACCAAGTTTAGCTTTGTTCATGTAGACATTAAAACCGTTTATTTGCTTGACAAATTGTTTTATGTGGAAATTTTTTCGATATTTCTAGTCAATCTTACTCTTAGGAATATCAGATCAGTGAAAATTATTTAAATTAAGTGCATTTTCAATAAAAAATGCTATAAATGTGTGCCAAAGTTGGATGTGCAAGTCGTTCAAATTATGAGGATTTTCTTGAATATTTTGGAACACCCAGTGTGTGTAACTTGGTGTATCATACACATATTAAGTGACTTATTAGGAAACAAAAGGAAATTGGGTCAGCAGTCATCAAGACTTGACAATATCGAAGATAAGAAACTAAAGTGAATGTGTCTTCGTAGACACTGAAATAAGCAGTATTCAGTTCATGTAAAATGTAAAACTGATGAATAACCTATTTAAATTTATATCATATAAAAGGATAAAGAAGTTACAGGGACAGAGCTCTGATTAATATTCCTTCTCCAATAATTTCTCTTGAATCTCTTCGGGCTCCCAATACTAAAAGTTGTAATCGTATGATTGAGTGAAATTTTGTTCGTCAGTGATACTTCAGGATACTTTTTGATATTAGAAATCATAAAAACTCACTCGTTCACTCATGAAATGCATATAAGATAATAAAATTCCTCAAATTTACTGCAAGCCAGCGACCTGTCAGAAAATTTATAGGTTATCTGGAGGCAGGGCGCCACGTGGTTTGGATTGCCTAATTGCAGCCTTTTTTTTGACTAGTTCTTGTTCTTATTGTTGTTGTGCATAATTAAACACGAGATTATATCATAGAATTCTTTCAAATTCCAACAAATTCAAAATAAATGCACTAATTTGACCACAATCTTACATGACACTCAAAATTAATTTATGTTTTGATCTTAGACCATAGAAAGTCTAAGGTTAAGATGGAATTTTTGACATGTACTTCCTAAACACGATAAAGACATCTGTCATCTTTCTAAAAACATAACATAACCTATTTCACACAAAAAATAGCGCCACGACCGTGAAATATTACGGCTAATTTCGGAACTAGAACAAATATTACAATCAAGAGTGCTCTCACTGATCAAATACATACCTTGAAGTGCATCCTGTCAACTTTAACCTGCGTTGCCAAGTTTTTGATGGGCGCCTCTAATAGATCAGCTTGCAATATGGCAGCAACTACTGCATCGGCATACATATCGTTCACTGGATTTGCTAACCACTAAAAAGTATGATATTAATATAATGATAATTATTATTTCATCTTTGTTCTACCTCTAAAGTAACGATCTTTCCATCGAAAGTTATATCTATGGCCCCAAAAGCCTTCATTTTCTTCTCTTCTATGGACTCCAAAAGGCCGGCAACTTGGGAAATAAAATGCCTCAAAACTGACATGTTGCCAGAGTAGTGTATGCTCTGTCTCTGCAGAATCTGGCTCATACTCATATTCGTGTAAGCTAAAAACTCAATTATGAAGCACCGAAATAATTTTTTGGATTGTGTCACTCACTCGGCAAATCCTCGGCTGACAAAATATGATAATTAAAGTTACGTTTCACCAGGATTCCGGATAGGTTTTTGCCAACCTCGGGCTGTTCAACAGCCAGCGATCCCATAACTTTAGCAGTCTTTTCCCCTCTGAACGATAATTCTACGGAATGAGTGTTTCTAGGGTTGTGTATGTGGATTGTTGTGTTCGGGTCGTCTTCATACTCTCTAATTAAGGCAGCTTTCAATCTGCTCATTTCGTTCTGCTCGCCGTGCACTAAAACCTGCGGAATTAATCAGAACATGAGATTTTGAAAGAACGAGTTGCACAGTTTATGCATGACCAAATTATTTTTAGTCATGAAAAAACAACTATATCTCCCAAATCAAGACAGATATTTTGATGAATTAAAAAGCAGAATGTTGAAAATTGATTGGGCTTTGTTTTAAAGTTTATTTGAATGAGCTCACATCACTCAATAACTCTACAGGACGTGTCAAACTAGAGAAAAATAATTTGTTTTTTTTCATGATGATGATCAACCCTTCACTATTTTCTTTTGCAAACTGAACTAAAATGATTGAAATTCAAACATTTATCTATATTAAAAAAATAAAAATGAAATCAGACAGTCTGGAAAAAAAATCATAATTTTTGTTGCAAAAGTACAGTTTAAAAAACCACTTTATCTCCTAAACCAAGACCGACATTGACATGAATCAAAAAGGAGAATGTTGAAAATGGATTGCGCTTTGATTTAAAGTACATTCGAATAAGCTGAGATCACCCAATAACTCTACAGGGCGTCTTAAACTAAGGAAAGGAATATGCTTTTTTATTTTCATGATCAACTCCTAAAGTATTTCATTTCAAAAACTGAATCGAAATAATTCCAATAGAAAAATTTATCCAAATTAAAAAAAGATTCAGATCAAACCATGTGAGAAAAATTGAAAATTTTTTGTTGACTACCCGAAAAATATTTGAACTGAAGGTATTACAGAAAACTCACCACATGGAGAGGCTTCAATATCCTGATGAATTCACTAGTTTGCTGGTAATCAGTATGAGCCGAGAAAGAAATGTAATCTACCGACATTTTCAACGGTAATTTCTGACCCAACATCGTTGTTATTTCCTCTGGTTCCGACAGGATGGTTTTTGCCAAAGTACCTTCGACACAATAACCAGCGATAATAACACCATTTTTGGGATCTGTGCACCACGATTCAAACAGTTCTCTGGACAGACCGCTTTGCATCATACCCGGCGAGGCCATTATCACGCAAGGCCCCACATCTTCAAAATGATCAATACCCTGAAAATTCGATTATAAAAAGTATAACACATCCATTTCTCTCCATATAGACTTCTTACCTTTAAATTAGAAATGTGTCTGAACACAAACGGATTGTTGACTGCAATTTGTCTCTTAATTTTATCATTCATGGCGTTTATGTAAGTTTGATAGACAGCCATACATTTTTTGGCCAAAGAAGAAGCGTAATAAATTGGAATATCATGAAGTTCTGGATGCTGGGTCCAATATTCATCTACAAATTTTAAAATTGAAAAAAAATTCAACAAAGATAACGTTCACAACTGACCTAAAATCAAGAGCAACTCTTGCGCTCTTCCCAAAGCGAATACAGGAATGAGGCATCGACCACCTCTGTTTACGATATCATGGACTAAATTGGTGAATCTACCCTCCCTGTCTTCTCTTTTTTCGTGTATATGAGTTCCATACGTTGATTCCTATAGATTGAATTATTTTTTTAGCAAATCGTTCAAGAAAAAAACTGTTAGGAATTTACTTACAGTTATGAGGACGTCAGGGTGAACAGTTGGTATTTCCGCTGCCATTAAATGTCTATCTTCTTGTCTAGAAAAATCTCCAGTGTATAATATCTGAAAATTATACATTAATAGTCTCAAGGGAATCTTCACTTCTAAAAATCCTGGGTACATACCTTGATACCTGCTATTTCAAGCATAAACATTGCAGCTCCTAACACATGACCTGCATTATAAGCCCAAAATTTGATACCTAATATTTCTTTCTCTTCATGAAAATTAATAGTTTCGATTTTATCCATACTTGCTTCCAAGTCAGCTTCAGTATAAAGCATTTGTTCAGTTGCTATATTACTAAAAATATTAGAATGAAAACAATTAAATTAACTGATTAAACCAATGTCCACCTACCTAACTTTGATATAATCTGAAAGTAACCAACGGTAAATGGCTTTAGTTGCGTGGGTCATAAAGCATCGTCCTTTGAAGTTAGTTTTAAGCAAAAACCAAGGCAATGCACCGCAATGGTCCAAGTGAAAACTGAAAAGATTCAATTGAGTAAACAATACTGATAAATCAACAAATGCTACAATTGAGAGGATTCAAATGGAAATACTAACTGTGAAATCAGGAGTAAGTCAATTTCATCTGCTTCGATCAAGTCTACAAATGGAAGTGCGTCCATTCCTGATAGTCCTGGATGAATTCCACAATCGAGCTAAAACAAGGAGGAATAATTTGTATTTTATGAGATTGGATCATGACCTGGATGTGAGAACCAACCATTATTTTTTTGCCTTTGAATTCAACCATTATGCAAGACCTTCCAACTTCTTGGCCAGCTCCTCTGAAAAATTATCTATGTAATAAAAACTAAAGATTTTTTTTAATATATCTTACAGAGGTCTAATTAGCAATTGATCACTTTCCTCTGCTGGAACTTGGGCATCCCTCTTTTTAGTAGTCATAATTGTAGCGTTTGTGAATCAGTTTCCAGTACGGTACTACGGTATGATATGTTTATAATATATAATATATTATTTCCAAAATACTTTAATCAGGCTCGAATGTTTGAACAAGTAACCATCAACAATGTTAACCTCAAAATTCAGCCGCAAATAACATAACCTCAATCCGTCACACACAGAACTTAAAAATTTTCTTCATTTTTCAATTCCATCACAGCCGTATTTATACAAGCCATGAAGTAAGTCTCATATTAATTTGGAGTTCAAGCTTGAAGACTATTCAATAAAGAAGGATTAGATAATAATTTTGTTGAAATTAACTCTGAAATACTGCACTAACAGAGTTTACAAATGTTCAAAATACTGAAAATTAAATGCGTCGTTGCCAAATCGCACTTCCTGGCGAGACGATCATCGCTGGAATATATGAAGGTTTTAATTTAAAGGAAAACCGTTTCTGGGTCATTTTTTGGATTTCTCAAGTCCCAGACGGCATCCCAAAAAATTTGGAAAGTGGTATCTTGTAGAGCTCGCAAAAACACTTCTTCCACAAAGAAATTTTTTTCGAACACGCTCATCTCTGGAAAATATGAAGGTTTTAATTTGAAGGAAAACCGTGGCTGGGTCATTTTTCGGATTCCTGAAGTCCCAGGCGGCATCCCAAAAAATTTGGAAAGTGGTATTTTGTAGAGCTTGCAAAAACACATATTCCACAAAAAAAAATTTTTTCGAACACGCTCATCTCTGGAAAATATGGAGGTTTCCAGATCATTTTCCGGATTTCCCTAGCCCTCACGGCATCCCAAAAAATTCGGAAAGTGGTATCTTGTAGAGAATCTGAAAACACATCTTCCACAAAAAATTTTTTTTCGAACACGCTCATCTCTGGAAAATATGAAGGTTTTAATTTGAAGGAAAACCGTTGCTGGGTCATTTTTTGGATTTCTCAAGTCCCAGGCGGCATCCCGAAAAATTTGGAAAAAGGTATCTTGTAGAGCTTGCAAAAACACATATTCCACAAAAATTTTTTCTCCGAACACGCTCATCTCTGGAAAATACGAAGGTTTCCAGATCATTTTCCGGATTTCTCAAGCCCTGACGGCATCCCAAGAAATTTGGAAAGTGGTATCTTGTAGAGCATGTAAAAACACATAATCCACAAAAAATTTTTTTTCGAGCACACTGTATTTCAGAAGATATGAATTTATATTTGACACTCAATATACACTTCAAAAGAACACTAATTTCGAGTAGAAATAACCAATTTCACAATAGATGGAATATGTTCAAATGCTTCGAAATGATCGAATTCCATTATTCCTTCAAAAATAATACGATATTACAGAAATATAAGCAATTAACCATAATCCTTCCTTCCGACAAATCCTTGTCAGTCTGGCAACGCTGCGCGCTTTTCGACCGTCGCGTCAGAAACCGTTGCTGGGAATCCGTGGCTAACTTCCACTAACTTCTAACCAGTTTATAAGTCTTTGCTTCTAACCAATAAAAAATTAAGGTTATGTTTACATCAACATTTGTTTTTGATTTGTTTATTGTTAAACCGGTTAATGTTTGTGTTGTTGTTTCTTAGAATTCGTTTTTCATATTCTCTTTTGAAAACTTCTTGGAGAATTTTATTCTAATACGTTCGAGAATGTGTGGTATATTTTGTGTTTTCTCTGAATCTAATTTGAATGTTACTGATAAATTATCAAAAATTGTAAGTGCTAAGAGCATGTAAAAAGTAGAAAAAGCAATTATGTCAAATATTCATCTGGATCTAAAGACTGCATCTATAATTTTGTTGTAGTTTCAAGAGTTCAGCTTGAATATATCAAGGAGAGGCCCTAATCACAGTAAACTCGAAATATGCCACCACAACGATAACATATTTCTTTTTGCGTCCAGTGTATTGTGGCTTCAAGGCAGCAAACTCACGAAACAGCCCATAATCGAAAATGATCATATCTTACTTTATAATGGAGACATATTCAATGATGAAAATGAAGATCAAAGAAATGCCTCTGGAGATACAAAGCTATTTTTGGATTACTTCAGAACCGATGAATCTTTACATTCCTTATTTCACACAAACGGTCCCTTTGCATTCGTTTGTTTAGACAAATCCAAATCAATTCTTCATTTTGCAAGAGACAAATATGGAAGAAGAAGTTTGTTGATCGGGAAATCAAAGGGAGGTGATATAATTATTACGAGTGTGGCCAAAAGAACTGGCAGGTACACATTTATGGAAGTACCATCCTCAGGTTTATTTTCGTTGGATTTTAACACTAAGATTTTAAGTGTGAAGCCTTGGTACAGGGAAAATATGAATTTCAAATCAAAAATTGAGGAAATTGAAGCATTTTTAGGGAAGAAGGTTCATGTTAATGACGCTGTATCTGATTCATCATTGATTAAAAAATTTGTTGAGCCTCCTGAAATACAGTTGGCCATTTTCCAAACTCTAGACAGCTCTATTAGAGGTATTGACATTCTCAGTTATGCTTTTTCATGCCACAAATTCTCCGATGACGTCCATGAATTGAAGAAACTTTTAGAAAATTCCGTCAAACGAAGAATCACCACCCAGCCCCAATTTTGTCAAAACTGCCTCAAAGAACAAAAACAGTGTGACCACGCAAACGTGGGAGTCCTATTTTCTGGTGGTGTAGACTGCGCAATAATAGCCCTACTTGCCCACAAATTCGTACCGATCAACAAACCTATAGATTTGTTGAACGTAGCTTTCTCAAAATATGATTTCAACACACCTGACCGAATAACCGGTTTGCAAACTCTAAGAGAATTGGAAAAATTATGTCCTGAAAGACAATGGAAATTTGTGGAAATCAACGTCACCGATGAGGAATTGGATAATGAGAGGGAAAAGAGGATAGCGGATCTCATATACCCCCTTAACACTATCTTAGATGACAGCCTGGGGTGCGCTCTATGGTTTGCCAGTAAAGGGCAAGGTGACGATTATGTGTCTCCATGTAGGGTGAGTTCATATAGACCAGTCCAACGATCTGTCACGATCAGCTGTTTAAAAATGGCTGCTGGGTCAAACAAATAACAAACCGAGGTTTTTCAGTTACCAGGTACGTGTTTCAGGGTAGTTTCTGTTGGTTTCTCAATTTTCAACTTCAATGTCTTCAATTATGCCATGTAAAATGATAGTTATAATAGATTAACACTATAGCAGAAATGTTTGTTATTTGTTTGACCCAGCAGCCATCTTGAAAAAAGGTGATCAGCTGTTTTGTTGGACTGGTCTAAGAGCTAAGAGAAATTTTTTGACAACTGTCAAAAATTGGGGGATGTCACGAAATTGACAGCTGTCAAAAAAGTGACAGTTGTCAGAAAATTGACAGCATATTTCGCAAAGTACACTGCGCAAAAAAATTAACGCACATTATGGAAATCTCAAATTTATTCTACAACTGAAGGTGTTCTCAATGATAATTATTTTTATCAGAATTATGCATGCATATGTTATCCACTTTCAACGTTTTTCTTCAATACAGATGTTTTCTCCCAGCAGTAATAAAAAAGATGATATTATCAGATTTTGAATGTATTGGCTCCATTCTAAAATCAGTTGTTCTCGATCAATTCTAGTGATCAATAGTTTTTTTCGTTTGATTTTTTACACTCGATCGCTATGCAACGCGAAACACGCAATTTGACCCAAGAGGAATGTGCCCAAGCGATAGTTTTGCGAGAAGAAGGGTGGACATATACTCCATTCACAATTATAAAATCACAACTCTGGCCTTGCAAATTTGACACATTCCACTCTGTATCGAACTTAGGACGTTTTTCAAAATATTTTTATGTTCCAAGTCAACACTATGTTGCCCTTTCTACATTCTTAGCGTATTTCTCAGAATGTGAATTTATTCGGGAAATGAATGAATTGGAAAAGATGTGATGGACGAAAATAATTAACGTTTATATGAATTGATAGAAAGGATTCCTTTTCTAGTTATTTGCATGAAAAGTACAAGAGATCACTGTTGAAATATATTATTTTTCGCCATGGAGGAAAATTGCATTGCTTTCACATAATTTTCATATGCATGCTTGTGAAGATTCAATGTTTATTATCCTCTTGAACTAAAAGTTCGAGACTTGACGACATCAATTGTTGATTCTAATCAAGAATTCATTACCAAAAATCAACCCAAAGATATAAGATGAATTGATGGGTAATTACATCGAGAATAATGTCAATTTTATTCTGTTGATAACTTTCTTAAAATCAATGTTGGGATATAAAACTAGGCTGCGTTTGTTCAAACAACATCTAAAGAATAAATCTTTCACCATCTCGACCTTTGAAAGGCGTTTCTTATAGGAGATTTAGGTCTAAGTTCCACCTCATTAGTGAGGTACCTAACTTCTGCAAATCTGCTCAGATATCGCCAAATTTCTTGGAAAACCTGAAAAATATCATCCTAATCGACCTCTCGAGGCTCCATCCGATCCATCTACTGCGATATTTGTCCGAATAACAGCTTTTTCAACGAAATTCCCGTGTACCCCTTCAACCTCTAAATGTAAACATTCGTCCTGGTCTTGAAAATCGTCCTCACGCTCCAAACTGGTGCTAAAAACAATAAACATACATTAATCTTGGATATTCGACGAAAAACTCACCTGCAAATATCGATTGAATTCCAAAAATCTGCGAACAATTTGTAAACCCAACAAAATGTGGAATATCTTTGATACTTTTACTTTGATGTAACTGGCAACGTCGTTTTGTCATGTACGATATTTTCTGTGCGCGCACTGACTTTTCATCATATGTTCTGTGCTTTTCATCAGGGGCACCAACTCCTGAAAACGAAACCATGACCTCCTATGTGATTAAATAAAAGTGAATGGAGTATACACAAGAATTGCAGAAAGGTTTGGAGTTTCCCATTCAAGTGTCCAGAATGTTGCAGCGATTCAGGGAGACAGGTATGAATGTCCGAAGACCAGGACAGGGTAGACCACGGGTAACAACTGCCATTCAAGAACGTTACTTGAGAGTTTCTTCGTTGAGACAACGGTTTGCAACCGCTCGCCTCCTTCAAAATCAGCTTGAGCAAACTCATGAGGTGCAAATTAGCACTCAGACAATAAGAAATCGCCTCAGAGAATATGATTTAAGGCCTCGTGTCGCGGCAAGAGGCCCAGCTCTTACCCCAGCCCATCGAAGGGCGCGTTTGGATTTTGCGAGAGAGCATATCCATTGGGAAGAGGCCGATTGGGAAAGAGTTCACTTCACCGATGAGTCTAGATTCTGCCTCTACCATTGTGATCGACGTTCCCTTGTATACAGACGTCCACATAAAAGATATGCTCAGTGCAATTTCCTGAATACTACTGGTTTCGGGGGAGGATCGATTATGGTATGGGGTGGAATATCTTTGACTGCTCGCACAGACCTAGTGTTCGTTGATAATGGAGCTATGAATGCTGATAAGTATATAAGGAATATTCTTGAAGAGCATGTAGTGCCATTTGCCCCATACATTGGTGAAAATTTCATTTTTATGGACGATAATGCCAGACCCCATCGTGCGCGCATCGTTCAGGAGTAACTTGAAGAGGTTGAAGTCTCTCGAATGGAATGGCCAGCAAGAAGTCCAGATCTCAATCCGATTGAGCAGGTTTGGGACAACCTCAATAGAAGGCTGAGAAGTTCAGAAAATCATCCAGCTACTCTTAATGACTTAGGAATCCAACTCGGATAAATCTGGGAAGGATTAGATCAGAACATTTTAAGATCACTCATTTTGAGTATGAACCGTCGTTGCCGAGCTGTAATTAACGCAAGGGGTGGAAATACCAAGTATTAAATCACTTATCAGCATTTCAGTATTTTGAAAATTGTTCTCTTCTTTCACATAAGATTCGGTGAAATCCTGAATTTTTCTTCCATTTAATGTGTCTTGCTTCGTTCAAAACCTTCCCGAGAGAACATAAAAAATAAGTTATAAAGTCAATGTAGAGTCAACTTTCATTGAAATTGAGATTTTCAGAATGTGCGTTAATTTTTTTGCGCAGTGTATTATTGGGAGACAACCATAGAAATCATAATATATATACTTACTCTAGAATGCTAATTCCTTCTAGTTCCGCAGCGAAAAACGTGCCGCATAGGCAACTCATTCACAATGTGCGCATGTTCACCATTAGCACATTTCACGTAGAACGATGCCAAGTCCCTAAATGTTTTGTCGGTTCTATTTTGAGTTCAATATAATTAAACAATAAAAATACTCCATTGAGTAACAAACTTATTTTATAGCTCATGCGCCACTGCCTACGACTATTAGACACATTAATATCATAAGTGAATTGCAATATTTGTGGAATTGGTGAGAAAATCAGAGCAGTAATGTAGTAGGTTTCACTAAATAGATATAGACCGCGCAACACCGCTTTTTCTGTCTCATGGCAAATGACTTTGAAATGACCTTAGTGAAAGTTTAGGCAGGACCGTGTTCAGTGTCAGTCTGCAGCCACAGTTTAGTTTACTGCATAGACAAACTAGTTTACTGGTGCGTAACTGTTATTTTCGTGTTTGATATTCTTCGTGTGCATTTTGCTTTTGTTGTGTGTTGTGTTAGATTTGGATTTTTTCGTATCCGATAAACAATGAACTGTATAGTGTTGTGGTGTCCTTGTCTTGACCCGTTCATTTCCCACTTGAGTATGTAAACTATGTGCACCTTTTCATTCATATAAACTGTTAAAAATGTATGATTCACGCTTTGCTTTTCATTCGATTGACACATATCTATCCACTCGCACCATGAGATTGGTTCTTTATATAGCAAAAGAACGCAATTCATTATGAAAAATCATGAAATCTTGTGAGTAAACCATCTTTTAATGGATAATTCGAACTCGAAAATAAAATATATTGAAGTAAAACTTTGCAGTTTCATTCAGATAAGATAACAGATTGATTTTGGAATATACTCGGAACTCAAAAAGACAAATGACTTGGAGAACAAGGGCGGATTTACGGGGGGGGGGGGTTACTGTGGGTAACTTCCCCCCCCCATGAGTATCGAAGACCTAAGAAAAAGGTGGTGCATATACAATATTTCATACATATTTCACCTGATTTTATGGTTTTCAATCGTAATTACCTTCCCCCCCCATGATCGTTATTACCCCTCCCATGAAATAGAGCTATATCCGCCCTTGTTGGAGAATGAATGTAGGTATCAGAATTCACTCATGAAACGATGCAGATGGTAACGCATTGGCAGATGTACAATACATTTTCATGTTTCCACTATTTTCAGGAACACCGAAGAATAGAACTGTCCTGAAGGGATATATTAGTATATTTTGCTCATTTGATTTTTTTTTCTGTACTTTACCAAGAGATTCGTTGTTTGTTAACCAGAATTTGTCTTACCGAAACCGGATTTTTTCAACGCCTGAAGAGGTTTTGGAACAATGAAAGATTTTCAGCTTATCTTTCAGTCGCTGATGATTCCAAATTTACCATTCAAATAGCTGTTGAAAATTATCAATATGTTCAAAACAACTAGTAAGTGTCGAATACTAATTATGAATTGATTAAATCCAACTGCAACAATAACAGCATAAAATTTTATTGAAGCCGACCCTGTTCAGAAACAACCTGATGGCACATATGCGCATTGTGGACCACACTGAAATTTTTACAACACTTCGATCCAATTGATTTAGCATTCTAGAGTAAGTATATACAAAAGATGGCGGTCGAAGTAAACACAACGTTCCTTACGACTCAACTAAACCGAATGAATAAGGATCAATTAGTTTCAATAATAATTGATAAAATGGTTAGTTTTGATAGTGTAACCGGTATGAGTGCGGTAACACTTGAAAAAACCAAAGAAATGTTGGATAAACATTTTGGAAGTGCCATACAAGAACCTAACCTAAAATCTGGTGAAGGAAATGAAGTACTCCTGAAACTTGTGAGTCAAATGGAGGAGAGAATTGAGGATCAAAAACTCATCATTAAATTACTTCAAACATCTAATGAAGTGAAGAAATATCCTGTTGATAATTTGTCCGGAGTCCAAACGGAAGTCCTACCTGGTAAATCAAATACTTGCCATTCAAACAGTGTTGCCGGAACGGATAAACCTGTTTGCGTACAAAAGGTGGGAACTATCCAGTTTATAGAGGAACCTTCAAAAACAGATACAGAGGCAAAAATGGAGACAACAAAAAATAAAGATGCAAAAAATGTCAAAAAGACTAAAGAAAGAAGAAAGAAAGACAATAAGATTATTGGATCCATTGAGGTCGAAAAGTCTTCTAACGAAACTATTAGTTTCGCAGCTGTAACCAAAAGAGCTTGGCTACATATAGGAAGAGTACAACCAGGAGTAACATCTGACCATATACAGGGTCATCTAAAGCAAAAATTTCCCGGGAAAGATTTTCTTGTTGACAGAATACAAGAAAAAGAAAATTCTTCAAGCTTATCCTTTAGAGTGGGAGCAGATTTCACTCTTCTTGAAGAACTGAATAAACCGGAGACTTGGCCAATAGGAGTCACCGTACAAAGATTTCGTTTTTTTCGACGATTTGATCAAAGATTGTGATTATAGAATAGCTAATTTAAATTGTCGCTCTATAAGGGGAAAGATCGACCAGTTAGAATGCTTCCTCAAGGAGAATTCAATAAATTTTGGAATTATTACGGAGACATGGATGCCAGGGGAAAACTATTCACAACTCAGCATACCAGGTTTGAAAATAGCGTCTTATTTTTCAAGACAAAGTACGCCTCACGGAGGAGTTGCCATTATAGTCAAGGATAGCTACGAGACGAACATAACCGATCTCAAAAAATGCGAATTGGAAGGAAATTTCGAAGTAACGGGAATCGAAATCAATAAAATACGCACCCAAGTGATTGGCATCTACAGAGCCCCATCGGGATCTAGACACGAGATTGAGGAGTTCTTTTCTAGGTTATTGGAATGTCTCAGGATTATATGTGAAAAATCAAATAATCAAACTATTTTTATTGGAGGTGATTTTAATATCGATCTGTTGAGGCCCTCGAGGGACTCTGAAAGATTGTTATGTTTGATGAAGGAGTTTGGATTTGAGCCTCTTTTCAGAAAGCCATCAAGAGTGACTTCGGAATCGTCGACCTGTATCGATAATATATTCCACAATAATCGTGGTACCCGCATTATTAATAGAAGTACGTTCAATCCACATATCTCAGATCACTTAGCCCAGAAAGCTGAGTATAGTACTTCTGGTCCTGAAACAAAAAGTAAGCAGTACAGATACGTGAGGAGTGCAACTGATGTTGGCATGGATGAACTTATAACTTATCTGAGTGACATCGACTGGACAAACGATAAATATCGGGTTGGAACAGCTAGCCTTATGTTCGAGGAATTTCATGGTGATATCATTGCAGCCCTCAATCATTGTTGTCCCCTCATTAGAAAGGAAATAAAACCACAGCCAAAATCTAGAGGACATCCTTGGTACACTAATGAGCTGAAAAAAATTAAAAATACATTAGATGCTTTGCAAACTCGCATTCAGGTCAAACCAGACGAAGATATAGTAGAACTTTACAGAAGATATATGAAACAATATAAAGTATCATTAGGAGAAGCCAAGAAGAATTATTACTCGATGCAGATCGATGAGGCCGAAAATAAACAGAAAAAAGTATGGAAAATTGTTAATTCGCACAGAAAGAATGGATTCAATACAAATGTAGTTGACCCAGAAGAATATTCCAAATTCATTCAAAAATCCAATCAGAAATTGGATTGTATCGATGATGCCCATTCCATGGAGTACTTGAAAATGGTGAAAATTTCTAGTTACAAGTCATTTTTCTTAAGTCCGGCAACACCAGACGAGGTGAAGATAACAACAAACTCATTAAAAAGCAAGTCAACGAATGACACATATGGTTTATCTACCTTAATTCTGAAAAGAATTATAGATGTTATCGCGGAACCTCTCACGCTTATCATCAACAGATGTTTCGAAGAAGGTGTTTTCCCGGAATCCCAGAAGAGAGCAACAGTCGTCCCTGTTTATAAACAAACAGGTGATAAGAACATGCCTTGTAATTACCGGCCGATATCAATCCTTCCTACAATATCGAAAATCATAGAGAGCCTATTGAAGAAAAGAATAATAAATTATTTCGAAAAGAATAAATATCTCACGAATCGACAACACGGATATAGAAAGAATAGGTCAACTATCACTGCCTTGGTAGAAGTTGTCGAAAAAATAGCAGAGGGTCTAGACGATGGAAGCAAGGTGGAATTGAGTTTGTGCGATCTTTCAAAGGCCTTCGATAATGTTTCTCATCGAATTCTCTCGAGGAAGCTTGAGTTTTATGGAATACGTGGTCCATCTCTCAGGTTGATGACGTCCTATTTGGAGAACAGACAGCAGCGAGTACAGGTAAATAACACTCAGACATCCTGGATGAAGGTACAAAAAGGCGTGCCTCAAGGCTCTATTCTAGGACCACTGCTATTCATCATATACATAAATGACCTTCCGCACAATATATCATGTGAAAATGTGTGCAACTATGCTGATGACACCTCTTTCTTGAATATATGTAAATATTCAGTAAGAGCAAAAACTGAAAAGACACTAAAGGAAGCAAAATCATGGTTCACATCTAACGGTCTCTTTTTGAATCTAGAGAAGACCAGCATAATGGAAATAGGTATGAAATCTTCACAGAGTATAAAGAGTGCAAAGTTTCTCGGAGTGGAAATTCAAGAGAACTTCAAATTCAATATCCACATAGATAAAATGGTTAAAAAGTTGTCATCTACCATATATCTCTTATACAGATTGAAACGCATTACAGATGAAAATGTTTTAATCAATACCTACTATGCTCTTTTCCATAGCTGCATGACATATGCCCTCCTCATTTGGGGTGACGCACCAGAAGCTAATCTCGTTTTCCTGAAACAGAAGAGAGCGATTAGAATAATCGCAGGAATCAACAACATGACCTCGTGCAGACAATATTTCAGGAAATATGGAATACTTACCTTTTATTCCGAATTCATATTCAAGTGCCTCCTTCACGTACACGAGAACAAACAAAAATTCAACTTGAGCGGTGATTTTCATCAGTACGCCACACGGAAAAGAGACTATCTCTGTGTTCCATATCACAGAATAAAACATGCCCAAAAAGCCACGAATTATTTAGCTATAAAGCTTTATAACCACCTCCCTATTGAAATCAAAACCTCAACCGGTTTCAAAGGGCGTGTTCGAGATTTGCTGGTGTCCAGAGTTTGCTACTCAGTAGATGAGTTCCTGTCTGAAGATTTCCAGTAAAGAAGCGAATTCATACATATATGTATCAACTGAATTTTCTAAATGTGTTTCTTATTGTTTTAATTTTTGCTTTTATTGACTATTAATTGTTACCTTTTGTGTAGTAACTTTTTGTGAATAAATTTGATTTGATTTGATTTGATTTGAAGTATATATATTATGATTTCTATGGAGAAAACACGACTTTGCTAAATTCGTCCTTGACTAATCTGAAATTCAAAAGTGTGGAAAAATTTCATGTTTTTTTCATTTTCGACTGTCAGATTTTGCTTGTTGGGACCGGCGCAGACGAGCTCTTTGGGGGCTACAGTAGGCACAGAGCGGCATTTCAGAAAGGAAGCTGGGAAGGTTTGCATAAGGTACTGAAGGAAGATTGGGAGAATCTACCCTATAGAAATCTCGGTAGGGACGATAGGGTGGTTTCTGATAACGGTCGTCAGTTGAGGACGCCTTACTTGGACGAAGATGTTGTTAAGTTTGTTCAAAGCCTGAATTGTTGGGAGAAGTGAGTGAAAAAAAAAAATTTCTGTTTTTCGAATTATTATTTATTGAACATATTTATAAGAAACTTAAATGTAAAATCGTTGAAGAGATACAAGATTTACAAAGGTTCGAAAAAGAAGTCCTGAAATTCTCCATTCTTTCAGGACATTACCCTCCAAAGATGATACTGGTCCAAAATTCCTCCTTCGAGGCTTGGCTTTTCACATGCAATTGAAAAATGCTGCCGTGTTAAAGAAAAGAGCTCTTCAGTTTGGCTCTAGGATTGCTAATTCTAAGGAGAATGCTCATAATGTCTCTCCTCGTTTATAAAATCACAGTTATTGTTTTACTACTTTTATATTTTCAATTTTCACAAAATAAAGTTTTCTATTATTATCGTTGAAATATTTACTTTCATTTCATGATTCCTCGTAATATTTCATTGGGGCTGAGGCACAGGTATCATACGCAAAACAGGTACCGACAATATTGATGAAATATACGAACAAGGCCACCATAAGCCCACTGAGATCTGAAAAAAAAAACAATTTATGTCAATGAATCAAAATCATGCTGTCAACAACTGTAGATTCTCAAAAAGTGCAGTTACTGGCCCCCTTTTCGTGAATGAAATCCTTCATTGTGTTGTAACATTCCAAGTTTGTAAATCCTAGGAACATTATGAAAAAGAAAAAAGGGGCAACCCTGTTCTGAAGAGCTGAGAGTAGAATTACGTTAAAGGGGGGTTTATACTTATATTTTTGGCTTGTGATGTGATCGTCTGGATTGGTAGAACTCTATGTTATATCGTAGTAATTCAGATTCGTAATAACTCAGATTAGTGAAATATAGGATGGGAAATACTGAGGTAAAATAGATAAATAATACACTAGATTGGATATAAAGATGGAACAAGAGCCTTTATTCGTCCAGCACCATAGTTCGGGGAACCATAGCCTATGAAGGAAAAACGAACGAGAATCAATTGAAACTCAAAGCAAAAAACCTTCTAGCATTACAGATGATATGTTTACAATCCCTAGAACAATTATTAATAAGACTAGCACTGGTGATATGTATGATATGGGGCTTCCTATACTCCGGTAAGGTTATAACTGGCACAATTGTGATAAAAAGCAGAATCCAATACATCCAAAGTTATCGGCATATAGAGTGTGTCACCTGATTATTAATGAAATTCATAAGCCGTATCCTTGTAGTTCCTAGTGTGAGAATCCTTCCTTCTAAGTGTTATGTGTAGATCATAGCAGTCGCGTTGGTTTGGAAGTGACGATAAACTCTTTATATATTTCCTGTTAACTGATGAACGATGGCACCTTCAAAGCTTTTCTTGCTTGTCGGGTACGCCAAGGGCCCGAAGGCGAGGCTTGGTTTACTGAGGACGTTCGTCAAAAGAACTCTCAGAGGAAGTTTCACTGGCCACTGTTGTGGGGGATGTTTTCCTTAGCACAGGCGATATAAACAGTTTACCCTAGGCCTCCAAACCAGTGATATTTGTACGTAAAATATTATCCTAAAAGCAACAACTCCAAATGCCTAAACCATAATGTCGAGTGAATAGTTAAATGTGCAGTAATCCTTACGAACAGTATAAGAATATTCCAAATGGGTTGGTAGCAGAACAGAGTTCCACAATATTCAATAGAAATGCAATAATCAGATAGAATAAGCTTACATGAGATTAAATCCTGTGAAATGAAACAAAGTTATTTAAATGTACATACCAGATAACAAATAAGCGTCTTTAAAATATACTAAAATGGCGGATTCCTAGAAGAGGAACTCCATTTCAAAGGAACACTATTGTGAACCAGAATATGAAAGTGAAAACAGACCGCAGCCGAGTGAAAGTGAAGTAAAAGAGGGCCCTTCCATTCGTTGTCGTTTCGGAGGTTAGTTTTTCTTCCACAGAATCGTATTTCTTCGATGATCACAGGAGAACGAGTTTACTTGGTGGATTTTCGATATGATTAAAATCTGCTATAGTATTGCTTGAAGTCGTACTAATATTCATCATTCATAGAATTATAAAATAATATCAAATAAGTTCATTCAACATAGTTCCACGTTTCGACAGTAGACGTTGCAAAGTTGGAAGCCATGGAGTCTGGCAACGGTGCATTTTATTTTATTGCAGGGTAGGAAATTCAGATTTGTTACAGTGTACAGAATATTTCAGAAACAGAAAATCCTTCTTAAGTACGTACCTTCTATAGGTTTGTAGGTCACTCCGAACATTTCGTCCAAGCTGAACATAGCAAGAGAATACCACAATATCCAAAAGGATATAAGTGGTCCATTTGCGAATCCAGACCTGAGATCCGCTTCCTTCATCTCAGGATCGAGGTAAGGATCAGGAGTTATGATCTTCCTGAAGCTTATCAGGCCAGAATATAGCGGTGATTCGACTTCATCTGAAAAAGAGGCCGTTTAAAAATCTCAATCTTCTAAAGAAGTAGAAAAAATTGACGGAAACTGGCAATAAATAACAGGAGCTGTCAAGAAATGACAGAAGCTGTCAGAAA
Organism: Adalia decempunctata; assembly: GCA_951802165.1. Lineage (NCBI taxonomy): Eukaryota > Metazoa > Arthropoda > Insecta > Coleoptera > Coccinellidae > Adalia > Adalia decempunctata. The sequence goes on from OX637705.1 coordinate 3,386,510, forward strand.
ATGACAACAACTGTCAAAAAAATTACAGCATATGTCAGAAAATGACAACAATTGTCAAAAAAATTACAGCATATGTCAAAAAGATTACAGCAGTGGGACAGAGAGTCACTTTTTGATATATGTAGGTATTGCCTTGGTCTGTGGTAATTGCCTTTAAAATCAATGGTCGTACTGATAATGGATGATTACCTGGATAATCTACTCTGAAATTCGTCTTTGCCCTGACGTATATCGTATAAAATATAAACCAAGTCAACAGAACCCTGAAAAAAAAAATAACAAATAAAAAAAAATTTCTTGATTTTTTCAGGAGCAACTCACCAGAATATTGCGTCATAAACGGTGTAACTTTTATCGTTTATGTATATGAAATTTATTCTTCGGTCATCACATACTTGTTGATTTTGATCTACATAACCGAATGGTTTAGAATCTAAAACTATATTTTCCAGAATCTGAAAACATGAAAAAGTTGAAGTATACACAAAAATTATTAAAATAGATCTAAATACCTCCAAAGCTCTACCATGAGATCTGTTCGCTGAAATAACACAGGATATAATTTTTGAAATAAAAATAGAACGAATAAAACATAAAAGTTAAAATAAGAGAATACACTCACAACAATCCACAAGATCGCTCAACAGCAGACCTGACGCTAAAAAAATGAGTATCCTCACAATCATTTTGCGAATAACTGGCAGAATGGAAAATGAATCTAGCCTATATAAGACCCGAAAAGTTCCATAAAACTGATTTAATTGTTGATATCGATTTGTTGAAAATCATGATTTACTCAACTAATAGAAAACGAAATGTCGTGTAAATTTCGAAATCGTGCCTTTGCAAGGGGATACATTAAAAAAAATATTGTAATTGCTACGGTTAATGAGTTTTACAAGCTACATATACTAGTTGAGAGTCAAGGTGAGGGACTGCCAAGGCGTTACAAGCAATGCATTACCTGAAATTAGCAACTTTTTGATGATTTTTTTCAATTTAGTATATGTTGGTGGTAAATTTATGCGATTTGTATCTAGATTATTTTTGAGGGACTTGCACTTATGCATTGAGTGTTTTAGTTAATTTTTAATCGAATGTAATCGTGCATATTTCAAATGAAGGTAATTCGAAAGGTAAGTAAAGATGGACTATTCAGAAAAACTATGATAGTTAAGGCTCAGGAATATTTTTTATTGAATTCAGCGACCTCGAAAACTTACATTTTGATACCAAAGTCGGCCATATAGCCCTCATAAGTTTAGAATTTTTGAGTTTTAATTATTTCGATAATTCATTTTCGAGTTTTATTCACGAGCTCACTCCGTTCGTGGTATCGGTGATATCGATCCGCAAAAGTTCTTTAAGGAAGATTCGAATGGCCCGAATAACTTTTTCAATCATTCATGCCTGTGAAATCTCTTGAATATATTCTTTTATGGTCAAATATGGTGTTTTTGGGGGGTCTTACCCCTTAGTCATTTTTGACCCAAAAATTGAAAATTTTTAAATCGCTCATATTTTGCATAGAGATACTTTGTGATATGCAGATCAACATTATAAAAACCAATTGTGGATATGACAAAAGGTACAGAAGATATGACAGTTTGAAATTCCAAATTTTTCAAAAAATGCCATTTGACAGGTGAAAATCTAAACTATGCTAGTTAGAGCTTTGAACTATTTTCCATTCGATTCAGCGACCTCGAAAACCCACATTTTATCGAAATAATTAAAACTCAAAAATTCTAAACTTATGAGGGCTACATAGCCGACTTTGGTATCAAAATGTGGGTTTTCGAGGTCGCTGAATCGAATGGAAAATAGTTGTTTTACATAATACGAATTATCACCAAATTAATAGTAAACACAAAATGCTACTGAATAAAGAGGAATTTGGCAGATGTAATTAATGATATCTAACATTAAAAAAAAAGAATATAAAACATGGTAAGTTTTTGCATATGGTTCATAAGGAATTATTTATTTATCACTGGAGAGAAAACCGATGGCCGATTAGTTGAAATAAAGAGGTTTCCGATACAAATTCGAATCAAAATTCGCCATCTATTTAGGAACAACCTGTAACTTTTTTCTCTTGCATATTAGGGTAGTAAAATCTAAAACATGGTTTAAGTAACAGTTCCTGAAAATTTCATCTTTTTGGCGTGAAGGGAAAAGAAATAGCTGAAAATTCAAGACGAAAAACAGTTTTTTGTGAATAACTCAGAAAATATCCACTTTAGGGCAAGGGTGTGATGCATACCCTCACATTATTTTTTAACGTAGATTCTATATCTGCCATAAATAAATGGGGTTCTAATTTGAAAAAATTGATTTTTCACGATTTTGTCATCCCTAACTTTGAAAGCGATTTTTTCAGCCCCTGTATCATGAATCGCGATTTCGATTTTTAAAGTGGATACATCAATCTTACATCTTGAAAAATCCCAAAAATGAAAATTTTCCATCCAAAAACCTCGAAGTTATTCTTGTTTCAGCGGAGCTCTATTTTGGATTTTTTTTTCGAATTTTTCCGCTCAGAGAGAATCTTCCAACCAAAACTGAAGAATGTTACATCGAAATAACTTGAAATTTTCTAAGGAATCTATTTCTGCAATAAAAAAATGGTGTTCTAATTTGAAAAACGGAAGTTGACGTCATTTCCGGAAAAACCGGAGGTGCTCATGCCTTGAAAATATTTTAGATTTCATCAGCATCGTGAAATACTTATAAGTGCTGAATTTCATGAAAATACGTTCAGTAGTTTCCCGTATAAATATGGGTGAGGTTCCTCGTGAAAGACCCTGTATAGGTACTTTTCTCATATCTTTCGATTTATATTGTTACCTACTGCATTTTACCTTGTTTCATAACCAAATTTATTTTTGTAGTTGCCACTCAGGCACAAGAAATTTGGGCACCATAAACGATTGGATTCGTAAAAATTTGCAGGTAAACATCAATCCCAACGATAAAAAAACTTTATCCGTGATATTTGAATAACAAGAATTAGGTGACCTTAAGAAACTGCACGTGAATTTAATCCAAATTTTCCCATATTTCTCACAAGAGATATCGATCGCATAAATAAATCATCTAAACGTGAAAACATCCTCATTCATAATGATCCTTATATACCGTTCATTTCGTCATCTAGACAAGCCTTCCAGGAGTTCCATCGGGCCTCCAATTGTGTGTGGATGCTGCATTCGACATCTCGATTGCATCAGCTATGGGTCCCTTCTTCACCCATACCAGTGGCGGCTCGTGACAGTTTAAGGTGGTGAGGCACATCGGAGAAAAAAGATTCCCTGCCGTGGCGTTGCCGTGAGAAAGGCTATTGCAAAACTGATGATTAGAATAATTCTTTATCGCTAGCATACTCAAGGTCATCTTTTTCGAGAAACATTTTGCTTTGTAAAATATTTACTTCTAGCGATGAAGAATTACCTTACTCGAAAACTAAACATTTTAAAGGGTGTGTATAAAAAGTAATTTGAAGCCAGTTGAAGAAAATGAGCATCCTTATTGAAATTCTTCAATTTTGGACCTTGTTAAGAACATCCTCTACAAGCAAGTTGCTTTCCATCATATCATCAGATTTGAAAAACCCATTAATCAGAACATTGAGAATATTGAAGTGTATGTCACTCTGATAATGAAGTAAAATCTTCCACTTTCCCATAATTTTTTCGTTATATGTCAGCCACGCCGAATAAATTAAGAAAAATGTTGATGCCAATGAATAGAAATACTAATTTGGCACTAAGAGATGAAATAATATGAAGTGGTTACCATTAGAACAAACCGACCTAATTCTGATACCAGTAATACCGCTTCACCCTGTGGCCGGTACTATTATTTTAGGCTGATATATCAGTGCAAGAGCAACCATTTTTGCAGTAAAATTATTCCGTAACTGACGTAAGTAATGAGATTATCTACTTCATTGCACTAATGTGACACTCTGTATATGTACATATACCTATAAATAACTAATTCTAGTGAACTCTCTTCTTCGTCAGTTGCGTAATATTCTCAAGACATTCACTCAAATCTGGAATAGATCGCTTTACTTCTTGAACTGTATATGATTTATCCCCATAAGAATTACGCCGAAAACTTTGCTGATTAGCTGAAAAATCAAAAAAATCACAAGTCTTTCGAGCGTTTACATCTAACTGGGGAATTTGTGACGTCCCATCGGTCCCGTTAAATACATTTCGCCTTCGGGTCTCCGATGGAAATTGAATTCAGTAATAAGATTGAAAGACATCATATGAACACTGAGACAAACCTAAATCTACACGAAAAACAGATAAAACTATTTTTACAAATCGAACCCAATTTGAAAACTGACCCGAGTTCATAGATTAAAGAACTAATTCCCGAATAGTGCAGAATAATTACAGTTTGCCCTTCGCGAGAGAATATCAAGACTAGAGGAGAGGCTAGCTTCAGACTCAACGTAATATTTGGCGTTTGGGGGTGCGGTTTTCTCGCCTGCCGTCCGTTCCCTATGATGTAAAATGACGCCTAAAGAAAGGCAGTGTGAGGCCTGCCTCTGCCGTTTACTGGGAGTTGGATACCCAGAAATCGAGAGATACGGAAACTTAGACCCAACCGGAGACGCATTTTATTGCTATATAAGAAGGGAAATTTCGATATAAATGCGTATGGAAGAAGATAATGAAAACAATTTTAATTGATTGAATAAATAATTAATACATATATGATATTTATACGTGTAATTTTCGACGTTTATTGGTGAGGCACTGCCTCACCTGCCTCATAGGACAAGCCGCCACTGACCCATACAGGTTCTTTGGGAATTATTTAAACCCTTTCGTTACCTCAGAAGAGGTCTCTATCTAATTGTGTTACTATCCGACGAACTATTTATCATTGTATAATTAGCGGAAAGATTAAATCTGTTGCAATTACTTAATGAAGAGACCGCATACGTTGACGTAGGAGATTGCTGAAATTTTGCGGTCATAAACAATGGAAATAAATTGGTCGATAAATTAATCGACAAAATGAGATGGATGCTCTCATTTCCTAGAATTTTTTCAAGGTTGTGTTCAGATTTCAGTCTCCCCATTTTTCGAGTGAAAGAAAACAACAAATAAAAGATGTTAGTTGTTTGCGTTTGGAAATGTGTCAATTTGCAATGTTTAAATTTATTCGACATTATTATTTACTAGCTGGCCCGGCGAACTTTGTACCGCCTGAATTATACTTAAAAGTTGTATAAACTTACCATTGCTTTTTTTCGAGTAGAAAAAAAATTAGTTCAAAATATACAAAATTTTAATAATTTTGTAATTCACATGGAAAGAATTCTCTTTATTTAAGCGGTAACTAATTGTTGAACTTGAACAAATAACTTTTTGTTTTTAATTGTTGTACAGTTCTCTTTTTGCAGTACCTCATGTGACTGAATAGCAGGAGTATATAATCCATATTATAGGTACCTTTCCTCTTATATGAATCAAAATGTCAAGAATATGAACAAAAATTATTCCTTTATTGAACTATCGACTATTAACACAGCCCGTCGACCAGAATTGAAAAATCACTCATTTGTTAATAGCCACCTGAAGTGGCAAAAACAAAACTTTTCTTATATTCTCAAAATCTAATCAGTGGTCACACCATTATTTTAGACATCTTAGCTATGCTGCTAAGCTCAAAATAATGGGTAAACATCTCAGTTGGTAGAGCAGCGCGATTCTCATTATTCCATGGATATGAGCTGTCAATCTCTCTTCAATTTGTTCAATTTAGTTGACGATATCAAGCTCGTTAGAAGACAAATCGAGATGTTAAAATGTCGATAGTACGATCGACACGGCAAAATTATCAACACTGTGAATTATGTTGAACTCATATTCAAATTTATTGATGGTCATTCGACCAGATCAGATTAGGCAACCCATGAAACATTATTGTATATCATAGGTGAAAGCCCGATGAGCAAACGTTTCAAAATTATTGACGCTTACAATACTGTCTCTGTGCGAACAGAAACACGAATATAATATGTCAATTACTAATTATGGGCAATTTTGGATTCAGTTATTTCCGCAAATATATCTATTACCCAAACAGAAATTCGAAAGCATTTCAAAAATAAAGAAAAAAGATGAAGATGGCCAACTCACGTTTGAAACTGAAGGTCTAAATCAGATACTTGATCTTTCGGTAAAAATTCACTGTTCCACCAACTTGAGATAAGTTTACCCGCTTTTTGATCTGGCAATAGACTTCCATGTTACCATGAGTTCTATGCGAATCACATATCGCCATCTAACAGCGGTAATATCAACCTACGACTATGTTCAGTGACTTGTCTATTCACTGTACGACTACGCATCAACGGTAGCGACACCTAGTGGCCTTATTCAAAAGAAGGAAAAGCATTTCCTGCATAAGTAAAACTTTCATCAATTTTCTCGAAGTTTTATTGTATTTTATAATAACCAGACCGAAGACAATTCCATAAATGAAGTTTCATAACAAACAGTCCATCCGATCTCTAGTTATAAATGGTGTAACCAACATCTTTCTTTTATATGTATAGATAGAAACCTGGGGAGCTTTTGCGTATTGAATTTTGTTTCAATAATTTTGTTTATTCTTGTTGATCACACAATCTTCGGGAATTTTTTCAGACAATTGGAAGTCGTAGACTCTAGATTCTATAAGAGGAATTTAAGCTCTGACAGATTGAAATTTCCAATTTTAACAGAAATTCAATTTCACTAGTGAAAACTATGCTAGTTAGGGTTCTGAAATATTTTTAATTGAATTCAGCGACCTCGAAAACCTACATTTTCATACTAAAGTCGGCCATTAAGCCCTCATAAGTTGAGAATTATTGTGTTTTAATTATTTCGATATTTCATTTTCGAGTTTTGTTCATGGGCTCACACCGTTCTTGGTATCGGTGAAATCGATCCGCAAAAGTCCTATTTTGGAAGATCCGAATGGTCCGAATAACCTTTTCAATCATTCATGCCTGTGAAATCTCTTGAATATATTTTTTTATGGTCAATTATGTTTTTTTTTGGGGGTCTTACCCCTTAGTCATTTTTGACCCAAAAATTGAGAATTTTTAAATCGCTCATATTTTGCATATAAATACTTTGTGATATGCAGATCAACATTATAAAAACCAATTGTGAATATGACAAAAGGTACAGAAGATATGACAGTTTGAAATTCCAAATTTTTCAAAAAATGCCATTTGACAGGTGAAAATCTAAACTATGCTAGTTTGAGCTTTGAACTATTTTTCATTCGATTCAGCGACCTCGAAAACCTACGTTTTGATACCAAAGTCGGCCATATAGCCCTCATAAGTGAAGAATTTTTGACTTTTAATTATTTCGATATTTAATTTTCCAGTTTTGTTCCCAAGCTCTGATCAGTCAATTTCAAGGTGTCATCGATCTGGAAAATGGCTACTATTGAAGATTTGGGTAGTTCGTACAATAACACCGTGAGATCGTCCCATATATACGGAACCCCTGGTCGAATTTTACCCAGTAACGAACGCAGCATTCAAAATTCTAACCTTCCTTGAAAAGGACCCCGCACTTTTTCTATGGCAAATGGCGTTCCGTCAAATTTTCTAAAATTTTGGTATAATGTAGTACTCGACTTACTGATCAAAAGTGTCCATGGCCCCAACTCAATCCTATGACTAGTTTTCGAAATACAGGGCGTTGAAGTTGAGAATTACCCACTTTTACTACGCCCGTATCTCGGTACAGAATCGAATGAACTTCAATTTTTCTCAAGAAACATTTCATTACATCCCAAGGGAGCAACCATATAGAGGAATATGACCGAAAATCGTTACGAATACAGGGTTATCCATAATTGAATGCATGCCCGATTTTGAAATTATAAAATATGTCAGTTTCACAGTTTCACACCGAGAACGTTCACATTGTTCACAAAATGAACTAAAAAACAAAAAGTCTGAAATACCTAGAATTTATACTGGGTGATCCATTATTATAGAAACTATTCTCAAGGAAGGTTAAATGGACACCCTGTATTTATGGGTTGATTCAAGGTGTTTGTTTAATTTTTTTAGAACATATGATCATGGACTTCAAAGAATACAGGGTGATTCAGTCATGAAATGAACTTTGAACCTCACGAAAATACCCAAAAACCACCTTTTTTTTTCATCACCCTCTATTTCAAGATTAACTCCGATGAGGTGGGAGTTTTCTTTCACCATTGTACTTGATATAAAAACATCAATACGTCTGAGAGTTTTTATCCACTTCCTATGACCATATTTTTTTTTATGTAATATGAAAATAATGCATTTATGTTATTCTATTCTTATTCCAGCATAAAAAAAATCTGGTCATAGGAAGTGGATGAAAACTCTCAGACGTATTGATGTTTTTATATCAAGTACAATGGTGAAAGAAAACTCCCACCTCATCTGAGTTAATCTTGAAATAGAGGGTGACGAAAAAAAAGTGGTTCTTGGGTATTTTCGTGAGGTTCAAAGTTCATTTCATGACTGAATCACCCTGTATTCTTTGAAGTCCATGATGATATGTTCTAAAAAAAATAAACAAACTCCTTGAATCAACCCATAAATACAGGGTGTCCATTTAACCTTCCTTGAGAATAGTTTCTATAATAATGGATCACCCAGTATAAATTCTGGGTATTTCAGACTTTTTCGATGTAACAACAACATATCTAGTGCAATAGTTAATTTTGTGAACGTTCTCGCTCTGAAACTGACATATTTTATGATTTCAAAATCGGGCATGCATTCAATTATGGATAACCCTGTATTCGTAACGATTTTCGGTCATATTCCTCTATATGGTTGGTCCCTGGGGATGCAATGAAATGTTTCTTGAGAAAAATTGAAGTTCATTCGATTCTGTACCGAGATACGGGCGTAGTAAAAGTGGGTAATTCTCAACTTCAACGCCCTGTATCTCGAAAACTAGTCATAGGATTGAGTTGGAGCCATGGACACTTTTGATCAGTAGGTCGAGTACTAGATTATACCAAAATTTGAGAAAATTTGACGGAACGCCATTTGTCATAGAAAAAGTGCGGAGTCCTTTCAAGTTATCAAGTTTTTTCCTTAAATAATTATCTTGTGCACTGTCGGACGGACAGAATCAAAGTCCTACCTAATCGTTTGAGTCTATTTCCGGCTCAAAACTCTGAAAAAACAGACATCCTGCCGAAATAATACAAGAAAACTCAACGCTCAAAAATGACCTGAACCTATGGGGATATTTCGTCAGCTTTTCGGCAAACGCTATATCGCTTAAAATCTGGCTTGATATTACGTCAGCCGCCTCCTCAGAGATTGCCTCTGTAAGCTTATGAATGGATCTCTTCTCCCCACCATCTTTAAAACATCTATAAAGCCGTTTCAAGACTTTATCTACTATCATTTCTTGAAAGTTTTGTGTAAAAGCAAGTTGCATTCAGATTGTCCTCCAGTTCTAAATCGACAGTTTTGTTGAGTGATTTTGAGAAGAGATTACTTTAATTGGAAACTTTTATTTTGCGAATTATACGTTATTATGGAGGCTGTACCTGTTAAGTCAGTTAACCCTAGGGTAGGATTAGACTACAGCTATTTTATAAATGGGCTTTCTTCAAGAAGAAGACCAGGGATCACTAGAGAGCTGAGTAAGTATTTATAAAAATGTTAGGAGCCTTTGCGCGTTTTTTTAAATTCGTAGATAGCGTTGTCACCTACCTGCTGAATCTGCCCAACTTTGCTTGGTTTCTAGGTAAAAGCAATTTCTCGATTTTTTATTTCATTCATTTCATTGATTAAATTGAGAAATCTAGGCCAAGTTGAGCGATTAGATTTGGAGAATTTTAATTTCTTTTTCTTGTTATCAATTAAAAAAATATTGCCTAGTCATTTGGACCAATAACGTCAAAGTTCAAAACAAGGAAATTCCTTTTAAAATTCATCGTGTTTAGAATCTGCCGGACAGAATCTGATTTGACCATGAATTTTTCATCAGCGAACATCATATCAAAACGAAAATTTCTTATTTTTTCATTTTTCGTCACCATGTCTTTATTTTGGGCCGGGAATGCTCTCAAATGTATGTACCTAACAATTTTTTCGACAGCTGTCATTTTTTTGAATTGAATCGTTGTACTAGAAACTGCGAATCTCCCTACAAGAAGGATTCTCGTTAAAGGCAACGAGAAAAATAAAAATTGTCCAGAATTTTCGAAAAATATCACAATATTTCTCCACCAAATGATGTGGGATAATTTGTGTCAATTTTTTTACTGTTGTCAAATATTTGTCTTCACGAACTGAAACTGCCTATACAGGGTGTCCCAAGTTCGAGTGCCTATTAGACGTTTCTTGAGAACTGGACTTATTTGAGATCTGAAAATTGGGATTATGATATTGTTCGAAATTTTCTACCGACCTTAAATAGTTTCAAGGCCAGAGCACTTCCGGTTATACAGGGAGTGAAAATAAATTGGCTGAAAAATACATTTCTGTTAAAAACATTGTATTCATTCAAATAGTTTTCAGGATATCGAAAAAAAACCTGAAAAAAAGTAAAATATTCATAGCCAGTATCATGCTCATTTTTCTTATTCTGAACATCCCGAGTGTGAACCGTTCTCACAACGTCAAAGTAGAAGAACGTGGAGAGGTCATGCATCTTTTGAATTTCATAAATATCATCACAGGGTGTTCCAAATTTTGTGTCGAAAACTGTGATCGAAAATTAGCCATAACTTCTGTTTTTCAAATTAGAACCCTATTTTTTTATGATTGCGTTGGATTCTGCGAAGAAAAGTAATGATAGCACTCTCAGATGCTCTTGCTCCTAAATTCAGTAATTCTCGAGTTATTCGAGCTTTTCGAGATTCATGTAGTACGTAGATTCAAATTCATCGAATCTGAACAGATTCGATGAAAATCTTTATGAAACCATAGTAACAACTTATAATTAGACCTGCCACTTGTGAATTATCAATGGAATCATTTATTTTCTATGGTCACAGAATATTCTCATGCAACATATTCGATGAATATTTTCATGGAACCATTGAATAAAATCGAAAAGTACAGATAAAACCTAAAATTAGACCTGTCACTTGTGAATTATTAATGGAAAAATGTATCTTCTTTGGTCACAGAATATTCTCAAGTGAAAGATCAGATGAATTTGATTCTACGTACAACATGAATCCAGAAAAGCTCAAATAACTCGGGAATTACTGAATTTAGGAGAAAGAGCTTTCGAGAGTTCTATCATTACTTTTCTTCGCAGAATCCAACGAAATTATGATGAAATAGGGTTATAATTTGAAAAACAGAAGTTATGACCGATTTTCGATCACCGTTTTCGACACAAAATTGGAAACACTCTGTGATGATATTCATGAAATTCGAAAGATGCATGACCTTTCCACATTCTTCTACTTTGACGTTGTGAGAACGGTTTACAATAAGGATGTTCAGAATAAGAAAAATGGACATGATAGTGACTATGAAAATTCTCAGGTTTTTTGTCGATATTTTGAAAACCATTCGAATGAATACAATAGTTTTAACAGAAACGTATTCAGCATTGAATACTCAATCATATCGGAAACGAAAAGATTGAAAAAAAATTTTTGAGCAAATTTATTTTCAGTCCCAGTATAACCGGAAGTGCTCTGGCTCTAAAAATATTTTAGGTCTAGAGAATTTCGAACAATATCATAATCCCAATATTCAGAGGACATCCTGTATACCTGACTAAAAGGTGAATAAACGGGCGCTTAAAAACTCCTTAATTAAGTGCTTTATTTCCACATATTCCAACAGAATTCATCGTCAATAATGTATGAAATGTTATTCGCTATTTTGGCGAAGTGGATAAAGTTGTTTCCCTACCAATCAAGCCATTTACATAATTTAGATCGAAGAGATAATTTTCGGAAAAACAAGTTTGTGCAAGGACGAGATTTTTCAGATATACGAAAAAACAATCATTATCATTTCTGAGGAATGACATCAAACCACTGTCGCAAGATTAAAGTTCCAATTAATCACAATAGTTTAACGAACTCTATTCGATAACACTCTCATAGTTATTTTGCACGAAATTTTTAGTGGCACTGAAAACGATCGGATGTTTCGAAAGTTCATATACAGGCTGTCCCATCAACATCTGAACTTGCTGCCAGTGCGACTGCAGGATGTCTGAATCGGTGTTTGAAATAAGTAATTATACTCCATTCACTTTTATAAAGTATCTTGGTGGGCCATGGTTTAGGTTTATCAAGTTCTTTTACTTAAAACGGACGCAGATTGGCACTCGTGAAAATCAAGCGACATTGCCAAGTCTACTTTCTAATTACTCTTTTTTAACTTTGTGAATGGAGTTAGTTCTTTTAAGCTTCAACTGTGACACAAGATTCGTAGTATCAATACATTTTCATACTGGAGTATTTCAAGTTGCGCAAAGAGGTATTTAATTGTCCTCTGTAGGCTTATTTCTTGAGAATTTTGAAAAGTGGGGATTTCCATACGTCCGTCTGTTCTGTTCGTCTAAAAGTTTTTCTATCGGGTTAATGAACTATCACAAAGTAACGTACTATTCTGTCCATTATTTTTCAGTAAAATTTCAACACTCGGTTCTTGATTTCCGTACAAGAAAATAGCATAACTGAATCTTCCAATCATGTTTATACTCGTACACGTGAAATATTTCCAGTATTAACAGAAAAAAAGTTTCTTCAATATTCGTCAGATCTTTGGAATTATTGAATTCACATAATATTTCCTCAAATTCATTGTTTTCCCAAAGTAAATAAACATTTTGATAAATACGTTATTTCTACGATTTATATGTAGAAACGGCAACGTTGCGTCCATATCTGAAAGAAGAATGATTATAACCTAACATTTTCAAAATATACGCGGTGAAATGTGTCAGAATTCCAGCGCCAACCGGGCTACTTTATAAAAATGAATGGAGTATAATATGTCGTTCATGTTTTGTGCATTTTATCATAAATTTTCCACCTCTATAAATCTTGTACGCTTTCACTGATTTTCATGAAAATCATTATGAATGAGTCTAGGACAATGAACATTATTAGGTCCTAGTAAATAATTTATTTCTCAAACACCAATTCGCGCAAATAAAAATTGTGTGACTCAACAAAAATGAATACACTTCAGTCCAGTCATTTTCCCAAAAATCATCTTTAACTTCATTGGATTGTAAGTGAAGGACTCTTTGTTTTCATAAAAATAAATCGTCCAATTGAAGGTCATATTTGGGTATTTTATTATTTTATTCAAGTTTATTCTATACAATGCAGAGAAAACCATCATCACCAGAAAATCCTGATTTTGTTAGATGCTGAATCCTTTTATTATTATTCGAATTCGAAACACCCTGTATGAACTATTTTCTTCTGCTTTCATATTTCTGCTGAATCATCTTGATCGATATAAGTTTCTCAATGGAATGTTTTTGCTTTGAACCCAAATATCATCGAGCTATTTCTCAATCATTAATGTGCAATTAAAATATAAGAAAAGAAAAAAATTATATTGAAATGTGTTACTGTGGCAGTTGCTAATTCAGCTTTATCAACAGATAGTTCAGAGGTCAAATAGACACAAACAATCAGATCCAGTATTATCTGGTTCGTGTTTCAGTCACAGGCCGAAAATTGAGTTCATCAACTCTATGATAAGAATTAAATGGATCCAATTCTGTAATTCTATTTTGAAATAGGTGACACCCTGTAATAGACTTTTCCGAAAGAAAATGAAATCGTTAAAGGAAAGACAGAGTATATTTTACTAAAATCGAAGGAAGGTAAAGGTTACAAATACGAAGATGTATACAGGGTGGCCATTTGAAAACGGAACAGACGAGATTACAGACGAAATAAATTTTTTCGATAGAAATGCTCGGACAGGTCGATTTCTGTTTCGAGGGGGACAACTTAAGATGTAGGTTACGGACGCATAGCGCTTCAACCCTTGTTACTACAACACCACTTCATTTTCAAATACTTAGTTAAGAATATTTCGAGAACTAATGCATAAAATGAAAAAACAATTACTGTGCTGAAATCAGTATAAAAATACCTTTCAAATGAGGTATCACTCACCCCATCTTTCCTATTCAAAAATTGGGGGTGAGGGTTGTAGTAGCAAGGGTTGAAGCGCTATGCGTCCGTAACCTACATCTTAAGTTGTCCCCCTCGAAACAGAAATCGACCTGTCCGAGCATTTCTATCGAAAAAATTTATTTCGTCTGTAATCTCGTCTGTTTCGTTTTCAAATGGCCACCCTGTATCTAGTTAGCCTAGACCAGTTCCATGCATAAATAAAATTTTGCGATACCACATCAACGAACAATAACTTATTAGAAGTGTCAGTGTAGAGTTCGACGTAAAAAAAGTAAACAAGAGTTACACAATAAATTAAAAAATAAGATGTCCACACTCCACCGAAATTGTAAAAATCGAAAAATTGGAGTATTGAGCCATCATCGAGGACCTGTAGTTAAAAGGGTTAAGAGGTACGCAGATTTACGAAGATATGCTTAATACCTTAGTGATCACTGATCAATGTCCTTCGTATGCGACCGTGAAAAATTGGACTGCAAGCTTCAAAAGAGATAAATTTTACATTGAAGATGATGACCGATCGGGAAGGCCAGTTTACTGTGTCAGTCCCCGAAAATATCGATGCAGATCATGACATGATTTTATCAGACCGTCGAATTAGGCTAAAACGGATATCTGAAGCACTGAAGATTTCATAAGAACGTGTTCATCATATAGTTCACGTCAACTTGGACATGAGAAAAATTTCTACAAAATGGATCCCCAAATGTTTGAATGTTGACCAAAAGCGTGCAAGGGTAGAAGCATCGCATTCGATCTGTGCTCGACATGAAAACGATGTAGACTTCTTAAAACAAATTGTTACTATGGATGAGACTTGGGTACATTTCTACGATCCAGCAACAACCGATGGAATGGCGACACTCTGGTTCTCCAAGACCTATAAGAAGTTTCGTGTCCAAAAATCTGCTGGAAAAGTTCTTGCTTCAGTTTTTTGGGATTGCCATGAAGTAATCATGATTGATTTTTTGGATAAGGGTAGAACAATAACTGGAGATTACTACTGACCACTCAACAGAAAAAATTAAAGAGCAAAGACGCGGAAAGCTAACCAAAGGTATTTTGCTATTACAGGCAAACGCCCCAGTACACAAATCTCATGTTTCCATGCAAAAAATTCGTGATTTAGGGTTAGAATTACTAGAACACCCCCCTTATTCACTAGATTTGGCTAATAATTCGGAAGTAATAAAAGCTGTGGAGGACTGGTTTTCAGAGCAAGAAGAAACATTTTTTTGAAAGGTCTAGAGACGTTGCAGGTTCGCTGTAATAAATGTATTCAATCAAGACGAGAATATGTTGAAATAGAATATTTTGACATTGAAATTTTGTTTGGTTCTATAGTAGGCTAAGAATTTTTCAATATATCAAATGAGAAATGAGAATGATCGTCTATTTCATTCCTTTTCAACCTGATCTCATTCTTTAACTTCGATTTTGTCTTGCAGCAAAAAAACTCTTCAATGCACCCAAAGAAACCATATCTCTTGCCGAAGGCATGCCCAACGACGGTTCCTTTCCTTTCGAAGCTATAAATGTGGTCCTTAAGGATGGATCAAGCTTCACCCTACAAGGAGGAGAGCTCGCAGCTTCTCTACAGTACCTCCCAAGTCAAGGTTACCCCCCACTACTCAAGACCCTCAAAGAATTCACCTACTTTGTCCACAAACCACCCAACTGGCAAAACACAGATGTCATCATAACGAATGGGTCCCAATGTGGTATCAGCAAATCTATAGAAATGTGTATAGAGGAGGGGGTACCAATTCTGGTGCAAAATCCGCTCTATACTGGCACTGAGATCGTGGTAAGTCTTGCTATTGGAGATTGATAGTACTGAAAGGACCCCGCACTTTTTCTATGGCAAATGGCGTTCCGTCAAATGTTCTAAAATTTTGGTATAATGTAGTACTCGACCTTCTGATCAAAAGTGTCCATGGCCCCAACTCAATCCTATGACTAGTTTTCGAGATACAGGGCGATGAAGTTGAGAATTATCCACTTTTACTACGCCCGTATCTCGGTACAGAATCGAATGAACTTCAATTTTTCTCAAGAAACATTTCATTACATCCCCAAGGAGCAACCATATAGAGGAATATGACCGAAAATCGTTACGAATACGGGGTAATCCATAATTTAATGCATGCCTGATTTTGAAAGAATAAAATATGTCAGTTTCAGAGTGAGAACGTTCACAAAATGAACTATTACACTAGATATATTGTTGTTACATCGAAAACGTCTGAAATACCCAGAATTTATACTGGGTGATCCATTATTATAGAAACTATTCTCAAGGAGGGTTAAATGGACACCCTGTATTTATGGGTTGATTCAAGGTGTTTGTTTAATTTTTTTAGAACATATCATCATGGACTTCAAAGAATACAGGGTGATTCAGTCATGAAATGAACTTTGAACCTCACGAAAATACCCAAAAACCACCTTTTTTTTTCATCACCCTGTATTTCAAGATTAACTCCGACGAGGTGGGAGTTTTCTTTCACCACTGTACCTGATATAAAAACATCAATACGGCTGAGAGTTTTTATCCACTTCCTATGACCAGATTTTTTGTTATGCTGGAATAAGAATAGAATAACATACCTAAATAAATAATTTTCATATTACATTAAAAAAAAATCTGCTCATAGGGAGTGTATAAAAACAAAACTCTCGGTCGTATTGATGTTTTCATATCAAGTACAATGGTGAAAGAAAACTCCCACCTCATCGGAGTTAATCTTGAAATACAGGGTGATGAAAAAAAAAGGTGGTTTTTGGGTATTTTCGTGAGGTTCAAAGTTCATTTCAAGACTGAATCACCCTATATTCTTTGAAGTCCATGATGATATGTTCTAAAAAAAATAAACAAACACCTTGAATCAACCCATAAATACAGTGTGTCCATTTAACCCTCCTTGAGAATAGTTTCTATAATAATGGATCACCCAGTATAAATTCTGGGTATTTCAGACGTTTTCGATGTAACAACAATATATCTAGTGTAATAGTTCATTTTGTGAACGTTCTCGCTCTGAAACTGACATATTTTATTCTTTCAAAATCAGGCATGCATTAAATTATGGATGACCCTGTATTCCTAACGATTTTCGGTCATATTCCTCTATATGGTTGCTCCTTGGGGATGTAATGAAATGTTTCTTGAGAAAAATTGAAGTTCATTCGATTCTGTTCCGAGATACGGGCGTAGTAAAAGTGGGTAATTCTCAACTTCAACGCCCTGTATCTCGAAAACTAGTCATAGGATTGAGTTGGGGCCATGGACACTTTTGATCAGAAGGTCGAGTACTACATTATACCAAAATTTTAGAAAATTTCACGGAACGCCATTTGCCATAGAAAAAGTGCGGGGTCCTTTATTGGTGCTTTTAATGTCATTGGAATCGAGCCTTGAGATCATTAATCATTTCAGATGAAACCCTTTCGACCTATTTTACTACCAGTGGAGCAAGACGAGTTTGGAGTGATTCCTGATCATCTCACATCAACTTTGGAAAACTGGAGAACCCAGTGCGAAATCGACCCAACTAAAAAAATGCCGAAGATATTCTACATAAATCCAACAGCTGCCAACCCAACTGGAGTCACGATACCTTTGGACAGGAAGAAAGAAATCTACAGGATATGCTGCGAATACAACATACTGATCCTGGAAGATGATGCCTACTATTTTATGGACTTCCAAGATGCCAAACCCGTTTCTTTCTTATCCCTGGATGTTGAGGGGAGGGTACTTAGGTTTGATTCGCTTTCCAAGGTGTTGGCTTCAGGATTGAGGCTTGGTTGGGTGACTGGACCAAAACAGTTGATCAACAACATAGAGTTGCACATACAGAGTGCGTATCTTCACAGCAGTTCTTTGTCACAGGTAAGGGACACCTCAATTATGTATACTCCATTCACAATTATAAAATCACAACTCTGGCCTTGGAAATTTGACACATTCCACTCTGTATCGAAGTTATGACGTTTTTCAAAATATTTTTATGTTCCACGTCAACACTATGTTGCCCTTTCTACATTCTTAGCGTATTTCTCAGAATGTGAATTTATTCGGAAAACGAATGAATTAGAAAAGATGTGATGGACGAAAATAATTAACGTCTATATGAATTGATAGAAAGGATTCCTTTTCTAGTTATTTGCATGAAAAATACAAGAGATCACTGTTGGAATATATTATTTTTCGCCATGGAAGAAAATTGCATTGCTTTCACATAATTTTCGTATGCATGCTTGTGAAGATTTAATGTTCATTATCCTCTTGAACTGAAAGTTCAAGACTTGACATCAATTGTTGAATCAAGAATAGGAGAACATTATATCCCTCTACTGGAATCCAAATAGTTGAAGGGAGTTCTGATGCAACAGGAACTTTTTCTTGGAACATAACCTTAATAGCTAACTTAATAAAAATAAGAGTATATAGAAGATATACATTTCATTTATTTGATCTTATGAACAAGGAGTAAAATATTCTGACTGTATAGTAATTTATTAGTTTAAAAAATATTCATACATTACAACCACAGTAGGTTTGTACAAATAATATGGAACAGGTCAAACATATGCTTCACATTTATCAATCACCTGGTCTAAAATAAGACACAAACTCCTCCACATTATAGGGCCCCTACAGCATTAAAAGCTTGTGTCTCTTTTGAAAGAAGTAGCACTAGATATAATATATTCTTTCGATTAAGAGCAAATACCTACCGTTGAATGTTACATACACAAATTTCTTCAAAATGGGCTTATACGGAGTGGTTCTTTTTCTGAAACGTGATCAACAATAATCATTTAGAGACCGATGATGGCCATTCAAAACCCGTTTACTTACGAAAATCGTGCAATTTCATTCTGCAAGTTCTTTCCTCATAATTTCTCGAAAATCCTACCTGAACCATATTTTCCGGTCGCATTCGTGAAAGGATCGTATAAGGAAGCCTTTTTTGTTCATTTACACATTCCAAATAAATTTTGAGCACCAAAAACGATACCGAAACTAACCAAACTTCTGGGGGACCGGAATTTCGTTTGAAATCTTTCCAAACGGCCAGATACCTAAAAAAAACTTCGTTATCAAGTTTAAAAAAGGCGATTAGTACTTACTTTTGCTTTATTCATGCTTATAAATCGATTTTTGGTCCAATTCAAATTTGCCGTTTGTACCCATGTCAAAATATCTTTGATACTTTTACTTTGATGTAAACAAAGAAACTGGCAACGCCGTTTTGTCATTAAAGATATTCTCTGTACGCGCACAGATTTTTTATCAGGTGCACCAATTCCTGAAAACGAAACCATGGCCAGAGTTGTGATTTTATGA
The DNA here is from genome assembly GCA_951802165.1 of Adalia decempunctata. Lineage (NCBI taxonomy): Eukaryota > Metazoa > Arthropoda > Insecta > Coleoptera > Coccinellidae > Adalia > Adalia decempunctata. Next base: position 3,406,065 of record OX637705.1, read on the forward strand.
TTGTGAATGGAGTATACTACACTGAAGTTTGAGCTGAATTGAATGACACTTGTTGCTTTATTTCCGTTTCTTCAAGGTTCTTTTTTATTGCAGTCTATGGTGAACAACATCTTCAGACAGTGGGGCTTCGAGAAGATGCTACAACACTTCGCATCAGTCTCAAACTTCTACAGGGTGCGTCGCGACCTTATAATCACCTCCATGGAGAAGCACCTCAAAGGTCTCTGCGATTGGTCGATACCATCTGGTGGTATGTTCGTATGGATCAAAGTGAGGAATGTGCCGGACGTGTACGAGATGCTGATGACCAGGGGGTTGAAGAAACACGTTTGTTTCGCTCCGGGACAGGCTTTTATGGCCGATCCAACGGTGGCCTGCAATTATATACGAGCTGCCTACAGTAGGGCGTCGCCTAAGCAGATAGACAAGGCGATGAGGTTGCTGGCGGAATTGATAAGGGAAGAGCAAGCTTTGTTGCGAAGGAAATTGGACAATTTCATCTAGTCCATGGTTTGTTCCATTCAGATGGGACTAACCTTGAAAAGGGCTTTATTATGAACATATTTTCGGTTAAATTAGCTGGAAATATGGGAGGCAATATGGCGAAATGTACGCCAAATGTAAAAATGGAATTTTCTTTGTATTTGAAGTTTGCTGAACATAAGAAGTAGATATCGAAGCTACTTGAAGGTTTTTGTTTGGGATCTTATGTAGATACTCTAGGCAGGTTCTGTTATTTCAGGCGAAATCGTAGAAAAACTACTCCATAATGATATAATTTCTTCATTTGTGAAGTTTTCTTATGTCGAGACATCAAGAAATTGTTGTTATTCGAGTTATAGCCAAGATACATAAAAAATCAAAACGAGTTCGTCTGAACTATTCGAAAATTGTTGTATGGCTTGCCTGGAGTTGGTACTCTTTCTTTTTCTGCAGTTTTCACGATTGAATGATACTTACGTAATATGAAATTCTTCTGGATGAGTTATTTGTGATCAATTGTGTACAAAAGAAGTTTCGGGAGAGATCATAAAGAGGAGAAATCATTGTTTCTGATCATTGTATTTTGTGTTTCTGATTTAAAGTATTAGCTTAAGATTGTAACTTACTAGACTACTTGTATAAACAAAATTAAATGACTGACAGGTTGTTTAGGAGAATTGTGAATATTTAATGATGAATAAAATGTTTTTTATAATCAATTTATGTTTTTATGAAGGGTGACCAAATATTTCTGCTAGTGTGGATGAAACAGGGGTTCTATAGATTTATCTTTTTCGATAAATGTTTTTTGAGAAATCAGTATAAACAATATCAATATTGAGGTTTCATCATTCCATACATGAAAATGCATATCTTCTTCTTTTCAACTACACTGCGCAAAAAAATTAACGCACATTATGGAAATATCAAATTTATTCTACAACTGAAGATGTTCTCAATGATAATTATTTTTATCAGAATTATGCATGCATATGTTATCCACTTTCAACGTTTCTATTCAATATAGATGTTTTCTCCCAGCAGGAATAAAAAAAGATGATATTATCAGATTTTGAATGTATTGGCTCCATTCTAAAATCAGTTGTTCTCGATCAATTCTTGTGATCAATAGTTTTTCTTTCGTTTGATTTTCTACACTCGATCGCTATGCAAAGCGAAACACGCAATTTGACCCAAGAGGAATGTGCCCAAGCGGTAGTTTTGCGAGAAGAAGGGTGGACATACACAAGAATTGCAGAAAGGTTTGGAGATTCCCATACAAATGTGTCCAGAATGTTGCAGCGATTCAGGGAGACAGGTATGAATGTCCGAAGACCAGGACAGGATAGACCACGGATAACAACTGCCATTCGAGAACGTTACTTGAGAGTTTCTTCGTTGAGACAACGGCTTGCAACCGCTCGCCTCCTTCAAAATCAGCTTGAGCAAACTCATGAGGTGCAAATTAGCACTCAGACAATAAGAAATCGCCTCAGAGAATATGATTTAAGGCCTCGTGTCGCGGCAAGAGGCCCAGCTCTTACCCCAGCCCATCGAAGGGCGCGTTTGGATTTTGCGAGAGAGCATATCCATTGGGAAGAGGCCGATTGGGAAAGAGTTCTCTTCACAGATGAGTCTAGATTCTGCCTCTACCATTGTAATCGACGTTCCCTTGTATACAGACGTCCACATGAAAGATATGCTCAGCGCAATGTATAGCCTATTTCACTTTCATCAACCTGAAGGTGAGAGAATGAAAGGAAACTTTCCTGTTTAGAAGGTACGATGTTTGGGAACTTGGTAAGTATTTGCGTATATCGTAATATTTATGCAGCGGGGTTATTCCAAAGTTTATTTAAGGGTGGAAATCCATTAGGAAGGTGACGTGAAAAGCTTCGGGGAGGAGCGCTTCTATATTAATTAAGGGTCAGCTGTCAGTTAGAGTCTCGTCCTCTGATGGATGACTTCAGAGGCGGCGTTCCAAGTCTCAAAAATTTTGGGTATATGTATTTACTATCCCAAAGTAGGTAGGGTTATTTCTCTAACAAATACGAGGATGTATTGATATATAGTTAGCCTAGACCAGTTTCATGCATAAACAAAATATTGCAATACCATATCAACGAACAATAACTTATAAGAAGTGTCAGTGTAGAGTTCGACGTCAAAAAAGTAAACCAGAGTTACGCCATAAATTAAAAAAAAAAGATGTCCACCGAAATTGTAAAAATCGAAAAATTGGAGTATTGAGCCATCATCAAGTACCTGTATTTAAAAGGGTTAAGACGTAAGCAGATTTACGAAGATATGCTTAATACCCTTGGTGATCAATTTCCTTCGTATGCGACCGTGAAAAATTGGACTGCAAGCTTCAAAAGAGGTAAATTTTCCATTGAAGATGATGACCGATCGGGAAGGCCAGTTTCTCTGCCAGTCCCCGAAAATATCGATGCAGTTCATGACATGATTTTATCAGACCGTCGAATTGGGCTAAAACGGATATCTGAAGCACTGAAGATTTCATACGGAACGCGTTCATCATATAGTTCACGTCGATTTGGACATGAGAAAGATTTCTGCAAAATGGATCCCCAAATGTTTGAATGTTGACCAAAAGCGTGCAAGGGTAGAAGCATCGCGTTCGATCTGTGCTCGATTTGAACGATGTAGACTTATTAAACCGAATTGTTACTATGGATGAGACTTGGGTACATTTCTACGACCCAGAAACAAAGCAACATTCGATGGAATGGCGACACTCTGGTTCTCCAAGACCTATGAAGTTTCGTGTCCAAAAATCTGCTGGAAAAGTTCTTGCTTCAGTTTTTTGGGATTGCCATGGAGTAATCTTGATTGATTTTTCGGATAAGGGTAGAACAATAACTGGAGATTACTATTCGACGTTACCGACCACTCTACGGGAAAAAATTGAAGAGAAAAGACGCGGAAAGCTATCCAAAGGTATTTTGTTTTTACAGGACAACGCTCCAGTATACAAATCTCATGTTGCCATGCAAAAAATTCGTGATTTAGGGTTAGAATTACTAGAACACCCCTCTCATTCACCAGATTCGGCTCCGTCCGACTATCATCTCTTTCCTCAACTGAAAAAAAGTTTAAAAGATCGTGAATTTTCTTCCAACGAGGAGGTAATGAAAGCTGTGGAGGACTGGTTTGCAGAGCAAGAAGAAACATTTTTTTTAAAGTTCTAGAGACGTTGCAGGTTCGCTGTAATAAATGTAATCAATTAAGAGGAGAATATGTTGAGTAATGAAATATTTTGACATTGAAATTTTGTTTGGTCCTATAGCTGAGGATTTTTCAATATATCCTCGTAGGTAGGAGATTCATAGAGCCCTCTGCTGTGTTGAAGTAGCAGCGATAGGGAGAGCGGGGCAAAGTGGGATACTTAACACTTAAGTGTATCTACAAGAAAAATATTTATGATTAAACAGAAAATTTTTAGTCAAAATCAGTGTTTAACTCATTACGAACGACTATACATACTTTTCTCTCACTTTTCATGAGGAATAAACGAAATATGAGGCATAAATGTCTGACGGCATTTTGACCCGCTTTGCCCCGTATAGAGGGGTAAAGCGGGGTACCTTATGGGGCATTGTGGGATAGTTACAATAAATGAATTGAGAATATAAATTTCGAACTTTATCACCACAAAAAAAATAAACTACAAATCTTTGGCTTATATATTATCATTATAAACTTATAAAAATACATATTTATATACAAACAAAAGAACAAGAACACCAACGTAAACAAATGAAAATACTGCCCCTCTGAAATATCTATTCATCAGCACACATCACACATAAATGAGTGCTTTCGTCATCGAGATCATCTTCCCAAGCACAAGAGAGTTGTGCCCAACAGAAACATTTCAAGCAATGGATCCATGCTTCTGTGGTTTCTGACCATAAGTAGCCACAGTATAAAAATTCAGCAACGTCATCATCTCCTACTGAACGTTTATCGTGTTTTTTTATTTAAAGCATTTTTTATTTAAAGCATTTTTTATTTAAAGCATTTTTTCTTTTTATCTGATTTAAAATTCAAGTCCTTGGTAACTTTCTTTTTTTTTTCTGTTGAATTTTTCAAGGTCCCCAGCTCGTTTTTATATGGGGACTCCGTAATGATTGTTTGAACCGCTTTATTCATTGCTTCCATTGACCACGAATGCTGTTCTGTAGTCCTCTTATACGTTCGAACCATATTTACTGAAAAGAAGTTACTTTAGTTAATGAACGAAATTAATATTCGAATTGTTCTGAAAAGGGACAAAGTGGGGTACCGTTCAAGCAATACCCCACTTTGCCCCTTTTAATGTACCCCACTTTGCCCCTATGTGACTTCAAGTACTAAACATGAACTGAAAATACTTACCTTCTTCGTAGTCTCTCTTGAATTTTCAATAATAAATTCTAATGGAACCTCTATAAAAAGAAATATAAAACACAATTATTCGAGCTCAGGATCTCGTAAAAACTGCCGTTCAATACTGAAGATTTTATTAACGAACTCACTCGTTTCAGTCTTTCAGTCACACTGGCTAAATGACTTTAGAAGTGGCGTGTTTAGCATATGAAGACCACGTGCCGATCGTTGACCAATCAAATCGAGCTATTTGAAACTCTGCTCGGAATTTCATTTGGCTGTAATAGGAAAAACCCGCTTTGCCCCGCTACCCCACTTTGCCCCGCTCTCCCCTATATTGAAGGACTAGCTGGCCCGGCGAACTTTGTACCGCCTGAATTGTACTTAAAAGTTGTATAAACTTACCATTGCTTTTTTTCAAGCAGGAAAAAATTAGGCAAAATTAAAGTTCAAAATATACAAAATTTTAATAATTTTGTAATTCACATGGAAAGAATTCTCTTTATTCAAGCGGTAACTAATTGTTGAACTTGAACATATAACTTTTTGTTTTTAATTGTTGTACAGTTCTCTTTTTGCAGCACCTCATGTGACTGTGAATAGCAGGAGTATAATCCATATTATACCTTTCATCTTATTTGAATCAAAATGTCAAGAATATGAATGAAAATTATTCCTTTAATGAACTATCGACTATTAACACAGCCCGTCGATCAGAATTAAAAAATCAGTCATTTGTTAATAGCCCAACCTGAAGTGGCAAAAACAATACTTTTCTTATATTCTCAAAATCTAATCAGTGGTCACACCATTATTTTAGACATCTTAGATATGCTGCTAAGCTCAAAATAATGGGTAAACATCTCAGTTGGTGGAGCAGCGCGATTCTCATTATTCCATGGATATGAGCTGTCAATCTCTCTTCAATTTGTTCAATTTAGTTGACGATATCAAGCTCGTTAGAAGACAAATCGAGATGCTAAAATGTCGATAGTACGATCGACACGGCAAAATTATCAATACTGTGAATTATGTTGAACTCATATTAAAATTTATTGATGGTCTTTCGACCAGATCAGATTAGGCAACCCATGAAAAATTATTGTATATCATAAGTGAAAGCCCGATGAGCAAACGTTTCAAAATTATTGACGCTTACAATATTGTCTCTGTGCGAACAGAAACACGAATATAATATGTCAATTACTAATTATGGGCAATTTTGGATTCAGTTATTTCCGCAAATAATATATCTATTACCCAAACAGAAATTCGAAAGCATTTCAAAAATGAAGAAAAAAGATGAAGATGGCCAACTCACGTTTGAAACTGATCGTCAAAATCAGATACTTGATCTTTCGGTAAAAATTCACTGTTCCACCAACTTGAGATAAGTTTACCCGCTTTTTGATCTGGCATCTAACAGCGGTAATATCAACCTACGACTACGTACAGTGACTTGTCTATTCACTGTACGACTACGCATCAACGGTAGCGACACCCAGTGGCCTTATTCAAAAGAAGGAAAAGCATTTCCTGCATAAGTAAAACTTTCATCAATTTTTTTCGAAGTTTTATTGTATTTTATAATAACCAGACCGAAGACGATTCCATAAATGAAGTTTCATAACAAACAGTCCATCCGATCTCTAGTTATAAATGGTGTAACCAACATCTTTCTTTTATATATATAGATGTGCAAAATGAACACGAGAGTTTATCATAGAGTTCTCTTATTTCAACACAGTTTTAAAAAGACACATGTGTAAATGATGAATTTGAAAGAATGTTAGAGCTAAGGACAAAAACGGAAACTGTCGATATTCGCCTAAACTCCGCGTAAGTGAAAGAAAATAACCCCAAAATCACCAAAACTTCGCGGGAACCCCAAGCGCAAAAGTTGTAGCCGGATAACAAAAACAGGGCCATCCTGGAGAATGCCTCCTTCCTACGCCGCCAATCCCGGGCGCAAATCAGGAGTAATGGGAACACGAAACTGCACTCGGGCCAGTTCCCCAGGGGTGGATGGTGTAGAACGGGGCAGAGAGGGATGAACACCGCGATATTCGATGATGGTTTGCGTTTATATTGCCGTGATTGTCTGTTTTGGCGTTTAGGGTGTTTTGGTTTTAGCAACGCCGGGGTTGAATGACTCCGATGAAACGGCATCATGGAATTATGATCTTACAAGCTTTTTGAGCCAGGAGGACAATACTGATTTAGAAATTAAGCTATAATGGTCCTCTACTTCGACTCCTCCCATTCCTTCGTATCACTTCAAATTTTTAATATTGTTTTTCAGAATATCCTCCATCAAGACCACATTTTAGCATGCCTTTAATCCAATATTGTATAACGTATGTCCCATAAGTTTTGGCACAACTTTCAGAGACCTAAAAAGTGACAAAATTATACACATTTATTTATTGTATTGTGATACACATTAATAAACGTTTCAGAAGCAATAATAAGGACTGAACCAGAATAAATTCGCTATATCTCTTGAACCAATTGAGACAAAATCAAAATTTGATCATAGTTAGCTTTGTTATGAACGTCAGAAACACGTGGAACATTTACTTCATATACTCCATTCACTTTTATTTAATCACATAGGAGGTCATGGTTTCGTTTTCAGGAGTTGGTGCCCCTCATAAAAAATCTGTGCGCGTACAGAAAATATCGTTAATGACAAAACGACGCTGCCAGTTTTTTTGTTTACATCAAAGTAAAAGTATCAAAGATATTTTGGCATGGGTACAAACAGCAAATTTGGAGTGGACCAAAAATCGATTTATAAGCATAAATAAAGCAAAGTAAGTACTAATCGCCTTTTTTACACTTGATAACGTAGTTTTTTTAGGTATCTGGCCGTTTGGAAAGATTTCAAACGAAATTCCGGTCCCCCAGAAGTTTGGTTAGTTTCGGTATCGTTTTTGGTGCTCAAAATTTATTTGGAATGTGTAAATGGACAAAAAAGGCTTCCTCATAGGATCATCTCACGAAAGTGACCGGAAAATATGGTTCAGGTAGGATTTTCGAGGAATTATGAGGAAAGAACTTGCAGAATGAAATTGCACGATTTTCGTAAGTAAACGTGTTTTGGATGGCCATCATCGGTCACTAAATGATTATTGTTGATCGTTTTCACGTTTCAGAAAAAAACCACTTCGTATAAGCCCATTTTGAAGAAATTTGTGCATGTAACATTCAACGGTAGGTATTTGCTCTTAAGGCCTCTTGCAACGAAAGAGAATTCTCGCGAGAATTTTCTGCCAAATTCACTGACCGAGAATTCTCGGCCGTGGCATACGATGGAACAAAGGAATTCCACAGAGAATTCTACCGAAAGTAGTATGCAACGGCAGAGAATTTTCGGTCAGTGAATTTGACAGAAAATTCTCGCGAGAATTCTCTGTCGTTGCAAGAGGCCTTTAATCGAAAGAATATATTATATCTAGTGCTATTTCTTTCAAAAGAGACACAAGCTTTTAATGCTGTGAGGACCCTATAATGTGGAGGAGTTTGTGTCTTTTTTTTAAGATCAGGTGAATGATAATTGTGAAGCATATGTTTGACCTATTCCATTTTATTTGTACAAACCTACTGTGGTTGTAATGTATGAATATTTTTTAAACTAATAAATTACTATACAGTCAGAATATTTTACTCCTTGTTCATAAGATCAAATAAATGAAATGTATATCTTCTACTTTTATTTTTATTAAGTTAGCTATTAAGGTTATGTTAGAAGAAAAAGTTCCTCTTGCATCAGAACTCCCTTCAACTATTTGGATTTCAATAGTTCCATTTCAAATGTTCCATTATTCTTGATTCAACAATTGATGTCGTCAAGTCTTGAACTTTCAGTTCAAGAGGTTAATAAACATTAAATCTTCACAATATATTTCAAGGGTGACCTCTTGTATTTTACATGCAAATAACTAGAAAAGGAATCCTTTCTATCAATTCATATAAACGTTAATTATTTTCGTCCAAAACACACCTTTTCCAATTCATTCATTTTCCGAATGAATTCACATCAGAATGTGAATTCTGAATTCTGAAATACGCTAAGAATGTAGAAAGGGCAACATAGTGTTGACTTGGAACATAAAAATATTTTGAAAAACATCATAACTTCGATACAGAGTGGAATGTGTCAAATTTCCAAAGCCAGAGTTGTGATTTTATAATTGTGAATGGAGTATAGATATTCCAATTCTCTGTCGCAAAATGTCAAGCGAAGTGGAAACACGAGAATTCATAGTGAAACTTTTTCAAAATAATCAAAAATGGAGCTTCAAAAGAATCGCAACAGAGGCACGCGTTCGTCCGGAAACGGTATCAAGAGTTGTTGAGCGCTTCAACGAAGGTCTCAGTGGCGCACCCAGAAATTTTATTCGGGGGGGGCTGCTCAAGAGTAATCAGGTTTTTGTAAGTTATATAATTTAAAAAATGCGCCGCAAGCGAAAACCTTCTTAAGTTATGGGTATATCGCATTCGTTATTATACCGGGTGTTTCATTGGTAAATGAACATACGGTAACCTGAGCTGGAGCTGCCCTAGGCGAGTCCAAAAAACCGATATACGAGGTCTGGCTATTAAATAACGAGACTGCTTATGAAAAAGAGTTTTATTTTAAAAATTATTCTACAATCGAATGCTCCCCTTCAATATACTCCCCTTCCCTCGCCACACACCGTTCCATTCGTTTTTTCCATTGGTCAAAGCAATGCTGGAAGTCTTCTTTTGTAAGAGCATTTAGGAGCTCCGCCGATTTTCGCTTTACCTCTTCCATCGACTCGAACCGGGTTCCTTTTAAGGCAGACTTGATCTTCGGAAATAGGAAAAAGTCACAGGGTGCTAAATCAGGCGAGTACGGCGCGTGTTCGAGCACTGGAGTGCCTCTAGCGGCTAAATAACGCTTCACAGACAGCGCGTTATGGGCAGGTGCGTTGTCCTGGTGCAAGATCCACGATTTGCTTTTCCACAACTCCGGCCGTTTCTTACGAACTCGCTCTCGCAGCGTTGCCAAAACTTTCAAATAGTAAGTTTGGTTTACAGTTTGACCCTCTGGAACCCATTCAGTCATCACGATACCGTTGATGTCGAAAAAAACGGAGTTGAAACAGAGACAGGTCGACCTGGACGTTGGTCATCTTCGGTGCTCTCTCGGCCTTCAGAAAACCTTTTATACCATTCGAAAACACGCGCACGAGATAGAGAATTCTCACCATAGGCCTCTTTCAACAACTTATAGCACTCAGTCGGAGTTTTTTTTAATTTGACGAGAAATTTCACATTGATCCGTTGCTCGTGTTTTTCGTCACACATCGTTTTCGGCACGAGAAAAAAACACGTTCGTTTCTAACCTCTACACAAAAAATACTACCACAGCGACGAAAACGTGTTTTCGTACTGGAATAGTAGACACTTCCAGCTATCCAATGCTGCATTCGTTTCCCACCCTACCCCTCTAGGACGCCTTCTGCGCGCGCAGTCTCGTTATTTAATAGCCAGACCTCGTATGGTAGGTCTAATCAATTCCATAACCGAGATACAGGGTGCTTTATGTATTCACCAAAAATTTCAATTCCTCATAACTTTTTAACCAACCAGTATAGTCGGTTGATATTTGGAACGTATGATTCACTTCTACAGGTCGATCGAATTACTTTTGAATTTCCAAAAAATTTCAGGTCCGTATTTGAAAAATATGGGACTTCTTCCAAGCTGAGATTCAACACCCTGTATATTGAAATTTTACGATTTGATTGAGATATTTGAAAAGAGAAGAAAATTTTCAATGGAGTTCAGTAGATTTCATTATCCCGCACATCATTTCCAATTGAATATTGGAGTTCCACAAAATTCTCAGAAAAATCGTACATTATGATCTAATTGAATTTTTTTTGTCCCACTAATTGCACTAATTGCACGAATTTCATAATATTCTGTGGAATCATTTGGAGTTATTTCCGGAAAAACATTATTCATCGCGAAAAATTTAGTTGAAGTCAACAAAGATGAATAAATAACTGAAGAAACATAAAAACTCAACGTGAAATACAGAAGGTGCTCGAAAGTACCACCATTTTGTTCAATACACACTCTTGCACTCTTCAAAAAATATGTCTGATACTTTTTTTGATCATGTCTGGATTATTACGTATTTCATCGCATAATAAAATTCTGTTGACCATTCTTTCATTTCGTAAAATCCAGCTACTAAAGTTAGTTCTTCTAATTTCATCACCTGGATCCAATCGTTGTACCTTCTGGAGATCAATTTGATCATAATGTACGATTTTTCTGAGAATTTTGTGGAATTCCAATATTCAATTGGATCTTTCCCTTAAGCTCTCTTTGAGCAAAATGACGTGCGGGACAATGAAATCTACTGAACTCCATTGAAAATTTTCTTCTCTTTTCAAATATCTCAATAAAATCCCAAAATTTCAATATACAGGGTGAATCTCAGCTTGGAAGAAGTCCCATATTTTTCAAATACGGACCTGAAATTCTTTGTAAATTCAAAAGTAAATCGATCGACCTGTAGAAGTGAATCATACGTTCCAAATATCAACCAGATATACTAGTTGGTTCAGAAGTTATGAGGAATTGAAATTTTTGGTGAATACATAAACCACTCTGTATCTCGGTTATGGAATTGATTAGACCTATCATATATCGGTTTTTTGGACTCGCCTAGCTCTAGCTCAGGTTAACGTATGTTCATTCACCAATGAAACACCCTGTATATGAATATCAATCCCTATTTCGAAATGTAAAGGAAATGTTTAAGTTTCCATTCTGTTCTAAAATAATTATTATTACTTTTAGAAAAACAATAAGATGGAAATATTTGAATTACTTTTCTTTGTCACAGCTCGGGGGGGGGCTGCAGCCCGACAGCCCCCCTCCTCGGTGCGCCACTGCATCATACAATTACAACGAGTACATCAAGAGATATGGCAGGTTGAAGTTTTGAAGATGAAACCGCCGCGTGAAACAAATTTCTACTCGGACGAAGCTGGGACGGCTTGTTCTCTATAACTTGGCGAACAGCATGCAGAGAAGATGCCCAGTAATCTTGATATTCTAAAATATAACTACTGAATACCTATACTTATTTCAAGCGAATATTGGGTATTTCTGAAAAGAAAACAATAATTAATTCAATATCCGTAACTTTTGACGAGAAATTCAATTCATCCAAAATCCTACCTCGAGAGATCATCTGATACACCTTCTTCTGCAGGGGATTCAGATTCGTAAAGGGTACCCAGGTAATTTCGAGCATGTATTGCGAACTTATGAAGATATCAATAATATTCGACTAATACGTTACACACTAGTCCTTTAATGTTTCTGGGAGTGTGCATAAACTCTAATTAAGTCTATACGTCGGAATCAATAAATCAGAACTATGCTCAACTAAGCCCTCCGCCACGTGTTCGGCATTTAGGGGGTTGCTGGTGGTCTACCATCCATCCCCTGGAAGATCAAGCTAGTCTTGTAGTTATTAGTGGGGATGGAATTCGGAAAATGTTCATCAAGGATTTGCTGTTGATATGAATTATTAGTGTTGTTGGTGAACGACATGAGTAACATTCCTAGCAAGTAACTATACCCAGGTAATGAGATGACGAAGAATATCGTCAGAAAATTTTCATATGTAGGTATACAGGGTGGCCAAGAGATTGACGTCAGAAAGGAAAAAACAGGTCCCTCGTGTCATGGGCTATTCGAATCATCCCCATGTATGTTATGCTATTTTTCACGGTTTTCGAGTTATGAATTTTTTTATGAACTTTGAGAATTTTCGACTTGACCATCTTAAAAAAGATATTAAAAAAAAAGTACAAGACTTCTCTGTGAAATTCTTTTTGAAACTTAATCTCCATGAATTTTACTTTTATACATAAAATAACCTGATTCGTAACTTTGTTAGAAATTATGGAAATGTTGGTCTCAAGTGAAAAAGTTACGTAAATTGGATTATGATCTGAATTTTCGAATCAAAATTAAAAATGTAAAAGGCTAATTCACGGTTTCTTAGTATGCTTAAAAACTGCGCTCAACAGTCAGCTTTTAGAATCATTGACAAAAAATGGAATTAACACTCTACTTCTGCTAGAGTGTGCATCGATGACTTTGAATGCTAATTCTAGCAAAAGTAGAGTGTTTAGTACCATTTTTTATCAATAACTTTTTCACTTGAGACGAACATTTCCATAATTTTTATCAAAGTTACGAATCTGGTTATTTTATGTATAAAAGTACAATTCATGGAGATTAACAAGCTTATTTCCCATAAGCTTGAGGTCTAGGGTAATTCCCAGATATTCGACTACAGATTTCCATTTTTTTCATGAAGTAAGTGCCAGAATAAAATTGCTGATTCCTTTATTTTTTTCTTTTTGCTTTGCTACCACTTTTCACAGAAATATCTATAGGTATTATACAAGGTGATTCCGGAGGAGATCGTCAGATTTTAGGAGCAGTTTACACTAATCAAGCCAGTTTCGAAACAATGTTTGGATTATGGTGGGGGTGGGCCTTTATGTCTACAGGGTGATTTGTCCGATCGGCCGTTTTTTCTTCAATTCATAACGTTGGTATGGCTTTATCAATATTGATGAAATTTTCAGTGTAGAACAAAATGATTGTCTACTTTCGATCATTCCAATGCTTTTTTGAAAATACAGGGTGGGAATTATGATAAGTTCAGATTAAAATTGCAGGTTGAAAAAACACCCTATTCGCTATCTGTTTTTTTGAAAAAGCGTTGGAATTATTGAAAGTAGACCGTCATATTGTTCTACACTAAAAATATCATCAATATTGATCAAGCCATACCAAAGATATGAGTAAAAGAAAAATCGGTCGAATTGGACAAATCACCCTGTAGACTCTCAGTAAGGCCCCCAACCATAAACCAAACATTGTTTCGAATCTGTCTTGACTATAGTCCGTTCTATAAGAATGAGCTTTGTAAACAAACAGAATCGTCTGGTTTGCGCACAATAAAGCTTCTATTGGTCATACGGTCATAACCACGCTCCCTTTTAACGCCCCAAGAGATTGCCAGGATTGTACTCGGAACGGACTGTAGATGGTACTGGATAGAAATGATTCAATAATTTAAGTCAGCAATTCCCACATTAGAACTTTTTTCCTCAGAAACTCTAGTGCAGAATTTCTGTTATGATTAGCAACTGTCATAAACATTTTATATCCGACGTACCTACCCTATTTTTTATTTTGTTTTGTTTTTATATTATTATCTACTAAATAATTTCTTTTTCGGATGCTCGAGATTGCAAGGTAATTCCAGGAAACACCAGAGTTTTAGAGATTTGGGTCGGAATCTTGCAAGATTCCGACAAAGCAATTCCGGGAAACACCAGATTTGGGTCCTTTTCTCTAATGGGTGAAAGCCATCTCGATTTGCATAAATATCGAAGTTTTCAAATTTATTATGGTCATTTATTTGTAATATCCGAAATATATTTAGTTTCGGTCCAAAATTTTATACTATTTTGTACGAAACACTTTGTCGGCTGCTCAAGATTCCGACAAGGTAATTCCGGGAAACACCAGATTTGGGTCCTTTCCCTTAATGGATTGAAGCCATCTTGATTTGCATAAATATCGAAGTTTTCAATTGACAAGTCTAGTTGAAATACCTAGATCTACTGTGAAGGTCTAGCTGTTCAAAGTGTTTATAGATTTTGTTGTCAAGAGTGTATTGTGTTGGAGAATCTTTTGACAAAGTGTATATAGTGTTTATAGAACAATGTCGAATTCGGAAACGGATACTGCATCTGAGGGTGATATGTGTGGACCACCACGAAAAAGGTCCAAAAGGTCGCATTTCTCTGCTGAAGAGAAAGAGATAATTTTGAACATTTCTCGAAAAGAATTGGAAGAACATCCTGATTTATCGAAAAGAGACTTGGAAGGAATTGTTTCAAAATTCTCAGGGGTGAGTGATTCAGCTGTATTCAGAATTCTCAGAGAGTATAAAGAGAATAAAACATTGGCGCCACGTAAGGAGAGAGCCCAGTCGTTAAAAATAATTCGGTTGACGATTTCGATATGAATCTTATCAAAAGAATTGTCCACGTTTTTTTTTTCGGAATGAAATCCCAACGGTTTCTAAAGTACTAGAAATCGTGAATAATGACGACAGTTTGCCAAATTTCAAAAGAACAACGTTCTATAAATTATTGGAAAAATGGAATTCAAGTTCAAAAAACGTGGTCGTGATAGTCTACTGATAGATAGGGATGAAATAATTGTGTGGAGAAGAGATTATTTGAAGAAAATCCGCTCATTAAGGGAACAAGGCAAAACATTTTATTAGCTGGATGAGACATGGATAAATAAACTGAACGATTGTGTGAAATCTCCTCGATCTCCTCTGGACGGAAAGTACCTTTACGAAGGCCCTCCTACCGCTGCGCCAAACATGTTGTTATTGCCCCTTCTTACATTTGAACAGAGTATAGTGTAAACTTCTAAAATCTGACGGTCTCCTCCCGAATCATCCTGTAGAAATTGAAAAATGAATGGGTAAAAATCAAACGTTCATTATAAATCATCGATCACTTCTTAGCACTCTGAACTTGCCAATGCAATTTCCAAAACCAGATCCACCAACTTCCCCCCTCCCTGATGCACAAAAACCGCAATCCTAATATCTGGCGAATAAATACAAAAGATTACAAAAGCGTCATATTTAAGCCGTTTCCTGATTGCCCGAACGCAAAAAAGGCAATTTTCATGCAGCAGAGCCGTCCCATGATCCCGGAATACTTTATTTTATTCCTGCCGGGGGAGCGGGATCAAAGAACCGTTCGGGCCATCGCCCCGGATAAGTCCAACTTAGCATCCCGACCTGAAGGATATAATAAAAGGGAGGAATTTCCCAAATTAAATAAAGAATCCCAATTTGCAGGATGTTCGATACCGCGCTCGTCGCATGACCCTTCGGAGGCAGGTATCCGGGATTCTTCAGTACCCTTTGATGCAATTTGGGTCCATGGCGAAATCATAATGTCGACGAACGACGAGCTGTAGGATTGTTTCATGTTTTGCAGGAATGGAAGATCGGCCTTTGTCAATAGGTACAGCATCTCGTACACATTCTTCCAATATCAAAACTGATATTTGCAAATATGCCATCATGGGCGCCCAAAGAAATTTTTCTCAGGGGGTGAAATTTTCCCTTGCCCTTTGTATTGCATCTCGTACACATTCTTTTAATATCGAAACTGATATTTGCCAATATGCCATCATGGGCGCCCAAAGAAATTTTTCTCAGGGGGTGACATTTTCCCTTGCCCTTTGTATTGTAACGTTCTCGGCGTTAAACAAATTGTCTGCTTGTACAAATGTCTAATTTATTTACAATTTTTTTTTTCAGAGCTCGAGCTACTAATTTAATCACAAATTTCTGCCATCGTGATGACAGGGCAAGTTCCCATAGTAATCCCATACTCAAAGATTTTAAAACGACAAAAAATTTCTTCAAGAATCACCCGGAAATCCTGATAATGCGTTCTGACAAAGGAAATTCAACTGTTTTAATGTATAAAAGTGAATACTTAGAAGAGATGGACTTGATGTTGAGGGATGTGAATGTTTATATCAGAATGGTTAAGGATCCCACCAAGAAATATCAGACTCAATCAAATGAACTCGTGAAGAAGCTCGAGGGGAACAACTGTATTGATGAAGGACTATCAAGGAGATTGAAAACACATAACGCAATATCACCCAGAATATATGGTTTGAGGAAGACCCACAAAGAAGGAACCCATTTCAGACCAATAGTAAGCTGCATCATGGCCCCGTCATACAAATTGGCCCAATTCGTCAGTGAGTTGCTTACACCTTTTACATCTACCTTTGAATATAAGATTGATAACTCATATGAATTTGTTGAGTTTTGTGAGTCGGTTCATCTTCCTCCAGGATACATTCTTGTTTCTCTGGATGTTGTTTCATTGTTTACAAACATCCAGAAGACATTAGCGATTACCATAATAAAAAAGAGATGGCAAACAATTTCTGCTTACACGGAAACTACGAAAAATATGTTCATACAATTAGTCGAGTTTCTGTTCGACTCCAGTTTTTTCTGTTTTGAGAATGTTTTTTATCGGCAGTTAAAGGGCACCGTCATGGGAAACCCGGGCGTCACCAGTAGTAGCTGAGATGGTTATGGATGACTTGGTAACTGATTGTCTTTGTAAGCTTAATTTTTTCATACCGTTTGTGAAGGTGTACGTGGACGACACTTTCCTAGCTGTTCCTGAAGACAAGGTTGATGATGTCCTTTCTGTGTTCAATTCATATCACCCTGATTTGAAGTTCACCATCGAAAAAGAGAAGGACTCACGTTTGCCTTTTCTGGACGTCATGGTTCACCGACCGGACAATAGGTTGGTGACTAATTGGTACACTAAACCAACGAGTTCTTGTAGACTTCTGAATTTTTTGTCCAGTCATCACATTGTGCATAAGATAGCTACAGTTAAAAACTTTATTAAATCGTTCCTCTAAGTTGAGCAACCCGGAATTCCAAAACGAAAATAATGATAGAATAAGGGAGATTCTATCACGAAACAACTACCCAAACTATTTTTTGAGAAAAATAAAAAGGAATAATAATGATATTCGGCAAACTGCCGGTACATCGATACCATTTTTATTTCAGATTTCCCTATATACCAGGAATTTCAGAGGGAATCAAACGTATTTTTAATGAATATGATTCAGCCGTCAGACCGGTGTTTTATACCCTAAAGACTGTTAATTCATTATTTTCAAGAGTCAAGGATCCTGTCCCTAAACTGCAATGTTCCAACCTCATATACTCAATTCCTTGTTCTGGATGTGGTGCATGTAAGTAACATGCTGCATGTTACATAGGACAGACCAAACAATACCTCTCAAGTAGAGTGAACCAGCATAAATATGACTGTGTGGAGAAGAATAGGAGTGCAACTGAGAAGACGGCACTAGCTCGTCATAATTTTGACAGCGGACATAATTTTAGTTTTGGTGATGTTTCTATACTAGACAGAGAAGTGAACTATAAAAAACGGTGTTTAAGTGAGATGATACAAATTAGTTTACATCGAACCATCAACAACAGAGTGGATACACAGGGACTTAGCTCATTATATAGTAGTGTAATCAATATTTATAAGTCGATCGAATATAGTTGAACGCGGTAGACCAAATGTGTTATTAATTCATTGTTATCTGTGGTGTTGTTTTATCATTGTTTACATTGTTTCATTTGTCTTAAAATTGACGTTTGTTGTGAAGATTTCATCTCCGGAATATGTGCTGTAATTTTATGGTAATTTTAAACTTTAAATGACTCTAGAATGAGCCTAGAAAAAGTCTGAAAATACAGACGAAACGTCGGCGAATTTTTAGATTTGTTGTTTTCTACTTGGTCCTCAGTCCCGTTATCACTACCTAATATTTATTTACAATACCGCTAACTTATCACACTAATTTATGGACAATAAGGACTGAACGAGAATAAATTCGCTATCACAAAAACGCTTATATCTTTTGAACCACTGGACCGATTTCGAAAATCAAACTCATTTTCGAATCATCCTCTAATTCTAATGAAAACTGTTTTTACAATAAAAAAATCAAAACTCAATCAAAAATCAAGCGTCTTATAGTGTTCTCAGTCACTTTCTGGGATGCTGTCTTCCACTTTTGCTAATGTTTTCGTTGATTTCTTAGTCTTCTTCAATTCTCTTTTTACCAGGGCCCAATATATTTCGATTGGCCTGAGTTCTAGGCAATTTTGTGTATTGGCCTCTTTGGGGACAAAAACCACCTCATTAGCTTCGTACCATTCCTTGGTGGCCTTGCTGTAGGGGCATGAAGCTAAATCTGGCCAAAAGATTGTTGACACATCGTGCTCACGTAAAAATGGAAAAAGTCGCTTCTTCAAGCATTCCTCGATGTATATCTTCGAGTCAACAGAGCCTTGGGTTCTGCAGGTTCTGCTAACTTAACGTTAAGTTAGCAAAGCCACCCCGTAGAAAAAAAACTAAGGACGCGACAAATTTTTTTCTTCCCCGACAAATTCTCCACAATTATTCGACGATTAATGCAATAGGTTTTATTGATTTTCTCGCAAGTGCCACTGCTAACTTTATAGACATACTTTTTTTTCTAAAAACACGCGTAATTTTCCGAAATATAGACATTTTGCCGAAATATCATGTTTCAGCCACCAAATTTACTGTATTCACTAATTCGAGATCGTGGATTACGAATCTGTAATAAGTTTCTTCCTAGGTTTGATACTTCAGAAAATTTTCAACTTTCTGTGGAAATTTTCCGAAAATTCATGGCGATGGCGATGCCTGCAATAAAACGTTGGTTTTCATCGCAGACCTCGCCATCCGAAAACGTCTCGACTTCAGAAAGCCATTCTTGTACGAGTAGCACCAAAAAGACAACTCCGCTCACAATAGTCAACAGACCCCCTCAAGTGGGGATTTGAGCTGACTCGACATAACGCAGGCCATATTAATACGAATTTCTGATTAATGCATCAATCGAGCTTGGTGATGACACGGTCACGTGTCAGTCACGAGGCCCGAGAAACATCCCTTTGAGCAATCAGGCTCCCGCGCTGCCAGGACAGGTGAATTTATTGAATACACCCCCAGCATTGAGACGGGGCGTTGAACAAAGCCGAGGGCAAATATTGTCTGAGGGATATTCCGCATGATGCAAACAGAAAGGTTAATGGTTCGAATTCAGTGGGATCGTAAGTGCGTGAGGTGAGGTGTGAGGACCTATCGGTCATACACCCAGGCCCAAAAAAAATGAACTTATACAGGGTGTTCCTCACCTTTTGAAGCGTAGTTTCCAAAACGCTGAAGTTCAACCTGTTTTTTTTTGAAAAACTAATTAAATCGAAAAAAATAAAACTATTTGCACTCGGGACTTTCTTCAACTTCCATTAAAAAAAAAAAATTCACTACATTCACTACCATGTAGAACACCGTAGAAGAGTAGGCAATCTGTCTCTATTTTATAGATATTTTCAAGGGAGATGCTCTTCTGAATTATCAGCAATCGTCCCCCCTCTGGCAGTCTCTTCGAGACGAACCCGTCAAGTTAAGTCTTCACATCCCTTCGTGGTCACTTTTGAGACCTGCAGAACATCTCTCTTCAAAGACTCGTTCATCCAACGAACAGCGAGGCTTTGGAACACATTGCCTAGGGAGGTGTTCCCCGAGACATATAACCTCCAGAAATACAAGAAGAACACCAATTCTTACCTGCTTGCCCTTGGTCCTCACGATGTTCTCTGAACATTACAGGATATTCCTTTCCGTGAGAACCACAACATTAAAAAAAATTCCAAGAGATAGCGGCCTATCCAGCACTGTTGACACCCTGTATATTGATCCCGAGGTAAAAAATTCCAAAAAAAGTCTTCACCTCAGAAAGTTGGCCGATTTTCCAGGATCCCCTCCCATCCAAAGCCCACATATCCACCAGTAGCATAGTCGGCCTCCCCAGACCAAGGCCAACTGGATGTGACGGTCGTGCGAGCCTCCTTGATCCCAGAGGAGAGTTATGTATCTTCCAGATTTATGTGTAAAGTGTAATGCCCCTGTAAGCCCGGCGCAGATTTCTCTGCCACGGGATGAAACACGGCGAGGACGTGAATAAGTTAATGTTTTGGTATTGCGAAAGGAAAACGTCCTATAGATTCGCTTTTCTGGCGGCAGTAGAAGTTATGGCCTCGGGTTATTGGAGAGGTGGATCCCCGGATCGTCTTCGGGGTATAGATCGGGATTCTCGAAAAAATTTGGACGCTGCACCTCTAGAAAAATACTAGAACCAAATGTTGTACACCTTTCAAAAGTTAGATGCTCCATTTTGAAGCACTATCAAGTAGATCTTTGGATATACGAGTTAGATTAAGAGAACTTGAAGTATTCAAGCTTATTTTGGTTATTCTGTAACACCCAATTGCTCACAGCACACGAATTCTTTACTACTTTTTATAAGGAGGTATACGAGGAGTGTAGAATTTAGATGAAATAGGCAAGTTTTCCAAATAAATCTCATATCAATATGAAAAATCTATTTAAGTGTGGAAGAGCAAGCTGATATTTTACCTCGAAAAGTTACTGAGTCTTCAAATTCAAACTTTTCAGTATATTTTTGGAGTTCTTCGTATAATTTTGTTATAAAAAAGATTACACAAATGGTGGCTTTAAGACGTCATTTTTCGACGAAAAATTTAGCATATACGACATGGGCGCCCGCAAGGGGGCCAGGGGGGGCCGTGCCCCCCCCTGAGATTTTGATGGCCCTAACGTTTTTCAGCACGGCTCCTCAATATTACCTTCTAATTTCTATGTTGGCCCCCCCTGAGAAAAATTTCTACGGGTTTCTGCGGGCGCCCATGATATTATACGAGGATGTATTGTATCTAGTTAGCCTGGACTAGTTCCATGCATAAACAAAATATTCCGATACCATATCAACGAACAATAACTTATTTGAAGTGTCAGTGTAGAGTTCGACGTCAAAAAAGTAAACCAGAGTTACGCAATAAATTAAAAAAAAAGATGTCCACCGAAATTGTAAAAATCGAAAAATTGGAGTATCGAACCATCATCAAGTACCTGTATTTGAAAGGGTAAGAGGTGAGCAGATTTACGAAGATATGCTTAATACCCTTGGTTATCAATGTCCTTCGTATGCGACCGTGAAAAATTGAACTTCAAGCTTCAAAAGAGGTAAATTTTCCATTGAAGATGATGACCGATCGGGAAGGAAGTTTCTGTGTCAGTCCCCGAAAAAACTCTACGGAAAAAAATTAAAGAGGAAAGACGCGGAAAGCTATCCGAAGGTATTTTGTTTTTACAGGACAACGCCCCATCACACAAATCTCATGTTGCCATGCAAAAAAATCGTGATTTAGGTTTAGAATTACTAGAACCCTCTCCTTATTCATCAGATTTGGCTCGGACCGACTATCATCTCTTTCCTCAACTGAAAAAAAGTTTAAAAGGTCGTAAATTTTCTTCCAACGAGGAGGTAATAAAATCTGTGGAGGACTGGTTTGCAGAGCAAGAAGAAACATTTTTTTTTAAAGAACTAGAGACGCTCAATTAAGAGGAGAATATGATGAGTAATAAAATATTTTGACATTGAAATTTTTTTGTGTTCTATAGTAGGCTAAGATTTTTTCAATATATCCTCTTATACAGGGTGTCCAAGAGATTGACGTCAAAAAGGAAAAAACAGGTCCCTCGTGTCATGGGCTATTCGAATCACCCCCATGTATGTTATGCTATTTTTCACGGTTTTCGAGTTATGAATTTTTTTATGAACTTTGAGAATTTTCGAATTGACCATCTTAAAAGAGATATTAAAAAAAAAAGGTACGAGACTTCTCTGTAAAATTCTTTTTGTTACTTAAGCTAGTGAAGCAATAAGGGCTTGAATGGTAGAAACTTGAGACTGCCACCCATATTGCGATGGATAAACGTCATGATTGTGAGATAATCACTTAGGGAAAAAGAGGGTAATGGCGGTCAGTTAAGCTCTTTTTGCAATAAAACTCAAATGATTAATCACAGCTCTATTAGGAACATAACTTCACAATTCTGCATTAAAGGAGTATTAATTGAGGTCAGAGTTATAAGCTTGGAAGTTACGATTTATTATTAACTAGCTGGCCCGGCGAACTTTGTTCCGCCCTAATGATACTTACGGTGGATTTCACAAATCCACTCTGATTTTTGAACTGTCAAATGTTTCCATGGATATGAGCTATCACACAGAACAGATACACAAAAATAATTTGTCATAATATGTCAATCACTAATAATGGCAATTTTGGATTCAGTTATTTCCGCAAATATGTATATCTATTACCCAAACAGAAATTCAAAAACGTTTCAAAAATTATGAGGAAAGATGAGAACGGACAATTCACGATTGAAACTGATCGCCAAAATCCGATTTACTTGAAATTTCGATAAAAATTCACTGTGATATTCAACCGCTTTTTGATCTGTTAATAGCCTTTCATGGTACTATAAGCCCTATGTAAATTACACGGTAATTGATGTCATATGTTCTTTTTTCGACCATTTCAAACCACGTCGACCGAAATGCTCGAAAAAAGAACAGATGACATCAATCGATGGCCGCGAAAGCCTCAACAAATTCATCGCCATTTAATTGTGATAATGTCAAATATAGTACCTTCACGATTACGTTATTTGGAATAAATAAAACTATAAAAATAACTAATTATCATCAGTCATAATGTGTGAATAGCGCCATCTGAAGTTGTAAGAACGAAACTTTTCTCATATCTCAACGAAATCTAATAATTTTAGACATCTGTACTCCTACGCTAAGACATTTTGGTTTTGCCCAACAGCGCAGAGTTGTAGGCAACTCAAATTACACGCTACCGCTTATTCGTGTGTACTTCATTTGATATTCTCCGCGTTAGATGGTGATATAAACAAATAGTGTGTACAGTGACTATATTCCCTCTATAGTCACTGTACACACTATTTGTTTATATCACCATCCAACGCGGAGAATATCAAATGAAGTACACACGAATAAGCGGTAGCGTAACTGTAACTGTAGCGACATCTAGTGGCCTTACTCAAAAGGAGGAAAAGCTTTTCCTGCATAAGTAAAATTTTCATCGATTTTTTCAAAGTTTTATTGTATTTTATAATAACCAGACCGTAGACGAATCCATATGTGGGTAATTCTCATGAAATTCCAAAATTATTCAGGAATGAATTCTCAAAAAATTTTTCAATAAATTTTAATTTTTTTTGTGGGAGTTTTGTGATACATATGATACTAGATTTCACTCATATAGTGGTCCCCAGATTTAAGTCATTTAATTATCAGGAGTAGATTTCATTTCTTCTCGGCGTTTCTTTTCGTACTCTTTCTTTTTTAATTTTGCCTCTGTATCGGACAATTTCTTTTTTCTTGCCATTATTAGTCCCTTAAACGAGAAAAAACGATAAACTCACGTACCTCATGACAAAAGAAATAAAAATCTGAGTTATCTTAGTTTAAAAGTCATTCCCTCACCGTCATTCCCTCACTTCAGTTTGAAATGAGAGAATGACGATGAGGAAATGACGAAATAACACGAAAACTAAGATAACATAGATACATAGCCCTGACCTTATGAAAACATTTTGAATTATGAACACTACCCCCAAAACGCATCCAAATATAATGTATCTTTTACTCATACTCACCTTATTTTTTGATAATGTCTAATGGGGAAATGATGTGAGGAAAAGTAATATAGTAATAATTGTAACTGAATACACTATTGCACGAAACCGAGTTGAAGTTTAATCAGAATCACCATAGTAACATAATTCGCGCATTGACTGGCTAGAAAAACTCAAGCTACTTTCATAGAATTCGCTCAATATGACCATAGATCGAATATTTGTAACAAGGTGAGGGAATGATTTTATTCAAAAGGACATACATTGAAATCCCATAGTTATTCAAAAAGTATTTGTCGTGGCTTGAATTGTTGTTTAAATATAACGAAAATTACCATTACAATATTTGACTAAAATTTGATTCACAAAAAATTACTGAATAGGATGAAAATATTGAGTTTCAGCAGGAAACTGGCATAGTGGGACAACGTGAGGGAATGATTATCATGATATAAAGTTAGTAATAACTTTTTAATTGCATTTAATGATATCTCGTTTTTCGGGGTGATGGAAGAAAAAGTACCTAGCGTCAAAATAAAAACCTAACATCGATAATAATTACATGGGTATCTGTATCAATAGCGGTGGACTTAAATTTTGGATTTCGATGAGAATTACCCATATGAAGTTTCATAACAAACAGTCCATCCGATCTCGAGTTATAAATGGTGTAACCAACATCTTTCTTTTATATATATAGATAACAGTTTGAAAAAGACAGTATTTGACCACTATTGCACTCACGTGAGGGCAATGGTAGTCATGATGTTGACAATGATGATCAAATACTTCTAACATGCGGAATCCAAGCCAGTGCCAGCAGAGTGAGTCCAAAGCCCACAGGAAGTGCATCGGTGCCATATTTCGTTGTTTCGGCCAAATTACCCGCATATAAGACAATTATTTTCTGAGTTATCTTCATCAAAAGTATCATCATCGACGCAGTGGTCGTCAATGTCTACGTCAGTCAATGAAGAGTCATCTTCTTCTTTTCAGCCTTTTTAAGTCTTTTCTTCAACCACTTGGTGTTTTGTCCTTTCCCTCGCATTTTCCTTTCCGTTCAATTTCTTGACCACAATTACCCGCAATAGAGTAAATAGGGTAAATTGTGAATAAAAAAAGAAGTTTGACATATTTTGATTCAAATTGAACATTATTATGAATTTATGTTGAACAGTTTCAACCAACTTTCAGAGATTCACGTAAAAATGTAAAAATTTCATAACTTACCTTGATAACTTAGAACTACGTTAAATGAGATCGATTAAGAGCGAAAACAAAAGACAATCGTCATATTATATGAATGCGTGGTGTGGAATGACCGAGGGTTTTCGGGGATTCGGGGGTTGTAGATTATGTGAAGTTAGCACACTTCGCACGCATAGGCAATTTCAATTTTTTCCGCTGTGGGCATGACCACCATTGCCTGCTGACCACGATTGCCCCATCTTTCTAGTTTCTCGACGTTGCCAAATGTATAATTTCGCGGCTCGCAAATAAGGAAGACTCCGATGGTACATTCACCCTGGGCAGAATCTCATAGTGCAAAAATGGGCCTCGTTATACCTTCTGTTGTCTTTTTTCGAGCAGGGAAACACTGCCAAAAACCCATCCAACACGCTTTGTCAGTAAACAATTCGGTTTCGCGCCTTCGGCAGTCCATTAGATCGCATTAAAACGTCAGAGTGACGTTGTTCCCGCGTGAAATATGTATAATAACGCCATGAATTATTCATTCGCCCCTTCCTAGGGGATGGTGCTGCGATGCTCGCTTCCAACCGTCAGAGTGTCACGTGTCCTTCCGTTTATTAAACATGTATACGTCGTTTTTTTAATTCGCGAGCTTTATATGAGTCCTGTCAATATGATACGGTCTTGTGCTAGCTTTATTGGTTATGTTACGTATATAAATAGTTCAGAGGGAGAAAAGGTTTATTTTTGCATATTTTCGTCACAGTTTCCTTTAAAGAAGTTGCAGGATTATTATTATCATTATTATTTTGAACCGGAGTCATAATGGCTAGGTTAGCCTTCCGGGAACTGCGACCACATAGATCTTTCGTTCTCTACCCTACTCGTTCATTGAAACTCAACAACAAGACGGTGGTACGTTCCACACAAGCAACGAAACCATTGATCTTTTACGGGAAAAGTTCCGGACCGTGTTATATCTCGAAGAGAGGATCACAATGGGACACTGAGATCTTATGATTTACCGCCTTGCGACTTTTTCCTTTGGGGCCATGTAAAAGAGAAGGTTTACGCCAAAGCACAGCGTCGATTCTAGACCTCAAAGATAGAATTCTTGAGGCTATCGAGGACATAGAGCAGCCAAATGGATATGGTCCTGTAGTCGTGGTCCTGGTGGTCATTTAGCTGGTGTTACTTTCCATTATTAACGGCATACCTTCTTTATTTATCTATATATATAAAAGAAAGATGTTGGTTACACCATTTATAACTAGAGATAGGATGGACTGTTTGTTATGAAACTTCATTTATGGAATCGTCTTCGGTCTGGTTATTATAAAATACAATAAAACTTCGAAAAAATGGATGAAAGTTTTACTTATGCAGGAAATGCTTTTCCTTCTTTTGAGTAAGGCCACTAGGTGTCGCTACCGTTGATGCGTAGTCGTACAGTGAATAGACAAGTCACTGTAAGTAGTCGTACGTTGATATTACCGCTGTTAGATGGCGACATGTGATTCGCATAGAACTCATGGTAACATGGAAGTCTATTGCCAGATCAAAAGCGGGTAAACATCTCAAGTTGGTGGAACAGTGAATTTTTACCGAAAGATCAAGTATCTGATTTTGACGATCAGTCTCAAACGTGAGTTGGCCATCTTCATCTTTTTTCTATATTTTTGAAATGCCTTCGAATTTCTGTTTGGGTAATAGATATATTTGCGGAAATAACTGAATCCAAAATTGCCTATAATTAGTAATTGACATATTATATTCGTGTCCTGTTCGCACAGAGACAGTATTGTAAGCGTCAATAATTTTGAAACGTTTGCTCATCGGGCTTTCACTTATGATATACAATAATGTTTCATGGGTTGCCTAATCTGATCTGGTCGAATGACCGTCAATAAATTTGAATATGAGTTCAACATACTTCACAGTGTTGATAATTTTGTCGTGTCGATCGTACTATCGACATTTTAACCTCTCGATTTGTCTTCTAACGAGCATGATATCGTCAACTAAATTGAACAAATTGAAGAGAGATTGTCAGCTCATATCCATGGAATAATGAGAATCGCGCTGCTCCACCAACTGAGATGTTTACCCATTATTTTGAGCTTAGCAGCATAGCTAAGATGTCCAAAATAATGGTGTGACCACAGATTTGATTTTGAGAATATAAGAAAAGTTTTGTTTTTGCCACTTCAGGTTGGGCTATTAACAAATAACTGATTTTTTAATTCTGGGCGACGGGCTGTGTTAATAGTCGATAGTTCATTAAAGGAATAATTTTTGTTCATATTCTTTACATTTTGATTCATATAAGAGGAAAGGTATAATCTGGATTATACTCCTGCTATTCACAGTCACATGAGGTACTGCAAAAAGAGAACTGTACAACAATTAAAAACAAAAGATTATATGTTCAAGTTCAACAATTAGTTACCGCTTAAATAAAGAGAATTCTTTCCATGTGAATTACAAAATTATTAAAATTTTGTATATTTTGAACGTTAATTTTGCCTAATTTTTTTCATGCTTGAAAATAAGCAATGGTAAGTTTATACAACTTTTAAGTAAAATTCAGGCGGTACAAAGTTCGCCGGGCCAGCTAGTCTATATATATAAAAGGAATATGTTGGTTACACCATTTATAACTCGAGATCGGATGGACTGATTGTTATGAAACTACATATATGGATTCGTCTACGGTCTGCTTATTATAAAATACAATAAAACTTTGGAAAAATCTATAAAAATTTTACTTATACAGGAAATGCTCTTCCTCTTTTTGAGTAAGACCACTAGGTGTTCGTAAAGTTACAGTTACGCTACAGCTTATTCGTAAGAACTTTATTTGATATTCTCCCCGTTAGATGGCGATGTAAACGAATAGTGTGTAATTTGAGTTGCCTCCAACTCTGGCTGTGGACCAAAACAAAAATGTCTCAGTCAAGAAGAAAAATAAGAAAACGTCTTAGCGTATTTGTATTCTGTGAAGTGAGATTAAAGTACCATAGACAAAGTACTTCAATTCGAATTTTCAGCGTTGTATTGGCAGAACTGAAATGGTTTCTACAGTGATCAGAGGTAATTAATCATTGGAACTATTTCTCATCCATCTAATTCGATCGTGATTTATATTTTTATTTAGGTTCAGCAATGAGAAAACTGTGAAGCATTCAAAGAAAAATTATATGTTCAACAATAATCAGATACCGCTTATATAAAGAGAATTATTTTCGGGCGTGTAACAATGTTACTAAAATTTTGTATATTTTGCCTAATTTATCTCCTGCTTGAAAAAATAGCAATGATTACTTGATACAACTTTGACGGTGGGTTTCACAAAGCGTAATCATCGGTGATCGGAGCTTGATATAGAATCAACTCGATTCGACAGTTTAAAAATCAGAGAACCAAGCTGTTGATCTCCGATCACCGGTGATTACGATTTGTGAAATCCACCGTAAGTATCATTTAGGCGGAACAAAGTTCGCCAGGCCAGCTAGTAATCAAATAAATATCCCATCATTTATCTAAAATTCTAAAAGAATGGCATTTTTCTTGGAATGTCAAAATACCACTTATTGTTGGAAAATCCTTGAGAATCAAACTATACTGGATGAATTCATTCAAAATCATAGTTTTACCAAATAAAATAACAAAGCAATAACGTGCGCTTTACAGACGTCTGCTGCCGTCGGTATTGTTTTCCAGCGTCGAAATACCTGATGCGTTCATCAAAAACCACCGTACTTATGAAAACAATATTGCAATTGAAATTTTAATTTCGCAACATTCGACATTCCCCGCTCACTCCACGGTAGCTTATTGAATGTTCAAGTTGGCTTTGCCGAATGGTTGCGGAAATGGAATTTCTGTATGGTTGCCACGCGACGCCGAGACTCCTGAATCCCGGAACTCCTCTGCCTCCTTCCCCCTTTCCAGGAATGCTGGATGGCAGCATGTCTCAATGGAAATATCGGAAAAAATATGGATGATTTGAGTTTTTAGCTTGGTCCAAGTTTCTATCGAAACCATCAGACGACGTTTGAGACAGGTGAATCTAGGTTCTAGACGTCAATTAGAGGAGTTCCATTAACACGTGACCATAAGCGTCGAAGACTGGAATGGGCAAGGCAACATATCGATTGGAACGATCAATGGCGTAGTGTCCTTTTCACTGATGAATCCAGATATGGACGATTTTCAGATTCTCGAAGAATATGGGTATGGGCAATCCCACGCATACCCCGTAATCGTCGCTATGTCCAAGAAGTCTATCCTTTTCCGAGGGGGTACTGTTATGGTATGGGCCGGGATATGTTTCAACGGGCGCACAGATCCACACATTTGTGCTGGGAGTATGACAGCCTTACACTAAAGGGAGCATGTCATTGACAATGTTGTGCCAAATTTTCACGCTGCTATTGGTGAAACTTTCCAATTTCTAGACGATAACGCTAGACCGCACCATGCAGCCATAGTTGAGAATGCGCGCGAGGAGCTTGGTATTCCACATTTACCAATACCTCCGCACTCACCAGATTTGAATTGCATGGAACATGCATGGGATATGCTCCAAAGAAGATTAGATAATAATCAACCTACCCCAGAATCCTTAAATGATCTGAGAGAGCTTCTGCCCCGTTTATGGATCCAAATTCCTCAAGAAATGTTCAACAACCTCGTGTGTAGTATGCAAAGAAAATGTCAAGCTGTTATTGATGCCCGTGGAGGCTATACATTGTATTGCTAGTCTTAAAATGCTTGAATTCTCTAGGAATAAAATTTCGTTATTTTACTCGATTTTTCTTAACCACTCTGTATACGCTACAGACCTACAGGCTAAAATTTGCAACTTGAAATCATATCTATATGAATTTTCATAGCAAAAAATCTTGTTTTAACTATGTTTTTTTGCAATTTAAGTCAATATCCCTAACTCATGTGGAGCAGTTTATTTCTTCACTTCAATTCATACCTAATTATATTTATAAATTTTCATATGAGCTGGGGAATGTATGAATAATACCTCTTGTACTGTTACAATTGTTTGAAAATCATCTATATAAAAATTATACACGAATATTTTTTTGCAACATCTATCTGCTTTATTTGACGTAATTCTTTTCCCGTTTCAGTCCCTTAACTAATGGCCTCGTTTATAAGCAGTTGGGAACGAAAACAGCCTATCTCGATTCGAAAATCCCTATTCGAAGCTTCTGCAAATTCAATTTCGTCAGGTCTCCGAAAGCACGATTGCCAATATCCTGTTGAGTTCAATTCCGAAAGAATGCCTTTCGTTCGTGGAGCCAGCTTTATGTGCATCAGGCATGAAGGATTCGAATTGTTGAATTCGAAATCTGGCCAATATTATCAACGGATATACACTAGGACTAGGGTATAACTGCATCAGGATGTTATACAGGATTTTGCACTGAAAAGGAAATATTCCTCTTTTCCAGTAGATTTTCGAAAAAGGCTCGGACTCGGCAATTTTGTTCATGAGAGGGACATTTTCTCACATAAGAACCATCATTCTGGGATCAATCAATTTTTGACAGCTGTCAAAATAATATGTGAGGCTTTCCTTTTGACAGGTGATAGAACTCATTAAAATAAGTGATCTTACCGAAAATTTCTTATATGAAATGATCAATTTAAAAAATTCTGGGTATCAATACATTAATACTACCTAGGAGCATAGAATAACTGGAGGGAAGGCTTCATACGCTCGACAGATCATTTTGAACTGCCAATAACGGCGGAGTTTAGAGTTTCGTGTGACGCCCGATAGATAACGCTGAGATCGTTTATTCAGTATCATGTCAGATATTTTGTTCTATGGCGCTACAATTGCAAAGAATATAATGTGGCTGTCATTGTTATTGATACATTTATGCTTCTTTTCAATTGAAAATGGCCATAAATCATAACATAGACAATATTGATGACATATCATCGCTTTATTCTAATCAACTTTTTATGCGCAATTATATGGGAAGTCTGTGATCGGTAATTAATTTGTCAAAACAATATCCTTATCGGAAAAAGCGAACATTCAGGTGAGTATTACTATCATTATACGGGAAGACTGAGGTCTTATCTGTTCTCGTGTATCATACGCAGAATTGTATGGTACCCCGTTTACATTCCCTCTGCTAAAACTTAGATTCGGAGCGAGAAACAGATTTTTCGTCCTATATTCAATCTGATCCTTGTAGCCATTTCTTTACACGTGCTATATGCATTATATTGTCGGATTTACGAAAAAAAGTATGTATTGCTTTCTTTCAGAAGAATATATATTATGATATAGTAACAAATGGTACCTAATAAGTAATAACAACTAATAACCATTAAAGATGATTTTATTAAGGATAGCCATGTTGTAGGAAGAAACGACGTTGTCGCCATCTCGTGACCTTGCGGCGAACTGACAAGTTCGGACGTTTTTGGCAGTTCATTTTCGTAGGGGAGCCTTCTCTCCAGTTATTCTATGCTCCTAGATACTACTCCAGCCTGCCTCCCTCTATTCATCATATCTCTACATCTCTGCAACAGGTTTATGAACATCCCCGAAGTTGGGTGATTTCTTAGCGGAAATCTTGTTCTGTACAACTTAAAGGCTGAACTGGCATTTTGTTTTGAATCACCATAAATTAAAAGCATATCAACAAGTTCATTATTTGAATAAACATGCTGCATTTTCGAAACAAAACACCCGTACAATCTACACCGTACCCTTCCCTTAACACGATCGTAGATTGCTGATCACAATCGATATTTTGAGTCTTGTATGATAAGAAGACAAAAAACAAGAGTTGATGTTGATATCTATGGAAGAGCAGGCGAGGGAGCAGGTTCGGACTGAGGAATTTTCAGATCCACCTAGAAACTAGAAAAATTCTAGTTAACTCTTCTCGAAATAGGAGCATAATTAATAAAAAAAAAATTTTGGTGAAATGACTTATTTATACCATCTGTCGAAAGAAAAGCCTCACCACTAAATACACCCTGTATAGGGCCAGAGCCAAGCAGATAGAATCCCAGGCCATATACTCCATTCACAAATATAAAATCACAACTCTGGCACTGGAAATTCGACCCATTCCACTCTGTATAGAAGTTATGACGTTTTTCAAAATATTTTTATGTTCCAAGTCAACATTATGTTGCCCTTTCTACATTCTTAGCGTATTTCTCAGAATGTGAATTTATTCGGAAAATGAATGAATTGGAAAAGATGTGATGGACGAAAATAATTAACGTTTATATGAATTGATAGAAAGGATTCCTTTTCTAGTTATTTGCATGAAAAGTACAAGAGATCACTGTTGAAATATATTATTTTTCGCCATGGAAGAAAATTGCATTGCTTTCACATAATTTTCATTTGCATGCTTGTGAAGATTTAATGTTTATTATCCTCTTGAACTGAACGTTCAACACTTGACGACATCAATTGTTGATTCTGATTAAGAATTCATTAAAAAAAATCAACCCAAAGATATAAGATGAATTAATGGGAAATTACAAGAATCAAGAATAATGTCAATTTTATTTTGTTGATAACTTTCTTAAAATCAATGTTGGGATATAAAACTCGACTGCGTTTGTTCAAACAACATCTAAAGAATACAATTTCACCATCTCGACTTTTGAAAGGCGTTTCTCATAGGAGAGTTAGGTCTAAGTTCCACCTCTTAGTGATATACCTAACTTTTGCAAATCTGCTCAGATATCGCCAAATTTCTTGGGAAACCTGAAAAATATCATCCTAATCGACCTCTCGAGGCTCCATCCGATCCATTTACTGCGATACCTTTCTGTCCAAATAA
Source organism: Adalia decempunctata (assembly GCA_951802165.1). Lineage (NCBI taxonomy): Eukaryota > Metazoa > Arthropoda > Insecta > Coleoptera > Coccinellidae > Adalia > Adalia decempunctata. The sequence continues at coordinate 3,439,297 of OX637705.1, forward strand.
CAGCTTTTTCAACGAAATTCTCGTGTACCCTTTAACCTCGAAATGTAAACATTCGTCCTGGTCTTGAAAATCGACCTCACGCTCCAAACTGGTGCTAAAAACAATAAACCTACGTTAATCTTGAATATTCGACGAAAAACTCACCTGCAAATATCGATTAAATACCAAAAATCTGCGAACAATTTGTAAACCTAACAAAATGAGGAATCTCTTTGATACTTTTACTTTGATGTAAACAAAGAAACTGGCAACGTCGTTTTGTCATCAACGACATTTTCTGTGCGCGCACTGACTTTTCATCATATGTTCTGTGCTTTTCATCAGTGGCACCAACCGTGAGTTTCACTGTTTCAATATTTATTGTGTGGAACATTCACAGAGAGCTCTATGCACGTTTTATGGGCCAATAGTGGTATACGACATAAAAAAATATCTTTCTCTATCGGGAAACCCTTCAGAGTGGATGTAACAACCTAACCGCGACGTTATCCCGTCAGTTCCGCGGTGCCAAACAGGATTTCCAGGCTGTTGCGTCCGCCCCCGCTGCGGTTTTCCGAAATTATTTCAATTAACGCGAGCCTACGTTCTCGTTCCGATCGCAAAAAGTTGCATGCACGGCGCGCGAACCTAAAAGCCGCCCATCCAATAGATCGACCTGTCGCGAACAGAAACGCCACCACACCCACTGCCGAAATTGAATTAGAAAAGATTTTAAATGTGTGTCAGCAGGAGAGTGACAATGCACGTGCGGGACGGATGACGTTTCTGGGGCGGAATGGAAATTTCGAAGTCGCATCCGAGTTCCGACAAGATAAATGGAGATCTTCGAGCAATATCCAACAATATTGTTAAATCTATGTGTCCAGGAATGTTCTGTTGAGTTTGGGGCCTGTTTTATGGACCAAGGAAAGAAATGACTGTTTCAACTTTTTAATCTTTTTTGACAACTCCTGACAACTACAATTGTTTTATATAACTAGATTAAATATGAACTATGAACATTATCATAATATAGATCCAACATCCTCCGGCCTAAGGAAGTTGTGTCTACTTTAGTGTTCCTTCAAAATTCGACGATACTGCTTCAATGTCTGAACCCACTCCAAATACTCTCTCTTTCCCTCAATACTCCTAAATTTCACTTCTGAATCTTGCTGGTCGATTTCGTATATCTTCTCAGTGTAGCAATGGTGCTTTTGGTGTGTTTTGGACCTATGCCTTCTTTCTGCACCTTCATGTTGGAGCTTCTCCCGATGTTCATACCAATTTTTATTAGCCTCATACTTTGACCTAAACTGTTTATCATAAATTTCCTGAAAAATATCCTTGAAACGTCCATCATATTTCTTGAGGATAGTGTTTTTAGTGTTCGAACACTTTGGATAACCCCTTTCCGAGGCGACTTGGAATGATGAATGTGTAACAATTGATTCATCAGTATTGAACATTCCCATTGCAACACCAGGTCCCATATAAGTACTGACTTCATATTTGATTACCTCACCTCCTTCAAGTGTGAATACCATTTCCAACTTCTCTGCTGATGGCACCACAAAAGCTTTATACTGATCATCATGAGCATGATGACCAGTAGGGGAAGTATGCCTATGATGGCACCTTGCCTATGATGGCACACCATGAAGAAGTCTGTTAATATCAACTGAATAAACTTATGTTCACTAAGGTTGTTCGCCAGATAGTATTAATGAGAGGTATTCGTAGTTACAACTTAATACGTGGTATTTTGTGTCTTTTATAACAGTTCAATTATTTTGGTAAGTGTTGATGTATGATAATTATCTCCTTTATTTTCATATTATTCAGATGTTTCACAACTTTGTGTTAAAAAAATTTTACTTTCCTTTGAATGCCTTATAACAATGCTGTAAGAGTGAAGTTTGAGGTAATGTCGTATTGTAATTGCCTTCTTCGGTTGGTTGAAAGATATATGACATTTATGCCTATGATGGCATAGTCGAAGTGTTCCTATGATAGTAAAGGGTGACACATTGAATATTCTTTTTTTCTAAATCAACTTTATGACAACAAGAAGCAAGAGTCAACTTTGGAAAGAGGAAGATATGGAGGCAGCGCTAAATGCTGTGAAAAAAAAATAAAATTAAGATATCTAATAATATAAATGTCAAAGAATTTAAATTTAGTTTTATGTTTTGTTACACTCTTACGTGCAGGTATACTCATCTGTTGACCTCTCAATTTCATTTTTATGCGATGAGAGTGCAATTTTTTTTCAATAAACCAATTCAATAATAAGTTTCTTTTCATTTTCAGTCATATGCCATCATAGGACATATGTGCGCCTATGATGGCACCCTTGGCCAAATTTTGAAAAGTGCTATCATTCATTTCCTTCAAAATTTATACTGAAAATATACTCAAGAATGCATACTACATAGGAGCATAAGTAAATCTATGAAATCGATTATCCAAAAAAATTTTCTTCCAATGAGATATGTGGATAATTCGTTAAGGGTGCCAACATAGGCACACTTCCCCTAATAATTGGTTTATTCCAACCTGTGACTAACGTAGATCTTCTCGAAGAAACATCTGACAGATCCTTTATTTCTTCTTCGATCTCATCAATAATTTTATTGCGTAATAATTCTTGCTCCTTGAATTCTTTTATTAATTCGTCCATATTTAGTGGTTCTTCCGACATAAAAATTTCTTCTAATTTATTATCAAGTTCGAATATTCTGTTTGCCTTATCGTCAATTATTCTTTTCCATATTCTACTCGTGTATTCATCCTGGTCCCAGAACTGGAACGTACATCTTCTTAATTTCAGTTCTCAGGGTTTCCCGATATAACTGCCAACAAAGCAACATAATCCTGGCAGGATCGCCAAATGTTAAATCTATGTGTCCAGGAATGTTGTGTTGAGTTTGGGGTCTGTTTTATGGACCAAGGAAAGAAATGACTGTTTCAACTTTTTAATCTTTTTTGACAACTCCTGACAACTACAATTGTTTTATATAACTAGATTAAATATGAACTATGAACATTCTCATAATATAGATCCAACAAATATCAAGAATATTTATTTATTTATTTACTGGGTGACAAGAACAACTTCGGACAAATTCTGCTGTCGTCTGGAACAAAAGTATTTCAGCGCAGCCAAATAATTTTTATCCTCTTGGTTTCTCTACACTTTCCTGTGCTAATATGTGAATTTTCAGTTTGATATAATTTCATTTCACAGAGTTTTAGAATGTCAAACAAACGTAGTGCGATTTTGGAGCTGTTTCGTCAAGGTGGGCGTCAATGCGAAATTGTTCGTTTGCTCAATGTGTCTCGACAAACCGTGTCCGATGCAATTCGTCGTTTCAAGGAGCTTGGCCATGATGGTCGTCGTCCAGGAAGTGGTAGAAAACGCAATGTCAATACACCTAGCAATCGAACCATCGTTAAGAAGCGAGTCAATCGAAATCCGAGGGTTTCCATGAGGAAAATAGCCTGTGAGACCGGTATCAACCGCGAATCAGTCCGTCAAATTGCCAAAAAGGAGCTCAACCTCAAGCCATACAAGCTCCAGAAAGTTCAACTCCTCACGGAGGAAGACAAGCGCGTACGATTCCAAAAATCCGCCAACTCCTTCGTCTCGCCGCCGGTCAGCAATGGGAGCGAATTCTCTTCACAGACGAGAAGCTTTTCACCGTAGAACAATCCCACAACCACCAAAACGACAGAGTCTGGTCCGTAGAGGCTCCCGGTACTTTGTCCATCGTCGAACACCGTCAAAATCCGCAATCCGTCATGGTCTGGGGCGGAATTTGCGGCAGTGGTAAAACTCCCTTAGTTTTCGTGGATCAAGGGGTCAAAATCAATCAAGAAGTCTACCGCTGCGACATCCTCGAGGCCGTAGTACTTCCGTGGGCCAAGCAGCACTTCGGCGATACGCATTGGAGTTTTCAACAGTTTCAACAGGACACAATATTCATTAATTCGTTTTACATAACGTTTATAAAAATGTACATCCATCAATTAACGTAAAGGATAGAATTGAAAAATGCATGAAATATTGATTGATTCGATTTATTAGCTACAATGGCTGAACAATAAAAATAATACCCTTGCAAAAGGCGCAATTTATTCAATTATCTGATGAAAAATATGAAAATTATTGAGTGCTCATCCCTATAGAAACGAATTTGAGAATTGAATTTTTATTATGCCAAGACAAGGCCAAGTGGTCTTATTCTTCAATGGTAGCCAAAGTTTGATATCGCGATTATTCCCGCAAAATTTTGCTGTTGTAAAATATTTACTTCTAGCGATGAAGAATTATCTTACTCGAAAACATTTTAAAGAGTGTTTATAAAAAGTAATTTGAAGCCAGTGGGAGAAAATGAGCATCCTTATTGAAATTCTTCAATTTTGGACCTTGTTAAGAACATCCTCTACAAGCAAGTTGCTTTCCATCAAATCATCAGATTTGAAACACTCATTAACCAGAACATTGAGAATATTGAAGTTTATGTCACTCTGATAATGAAGTAAAATCTTCCACTTTCCCATAATTTTTTCGTTGTACCTATGTCAGCCACCATAAATTAAGAAAAATGTTGATGCCAATGAATCGAAATACTAATTTGGCATTAAGACATGAAATAATATGAAGTGGTTATCATTAGAACAAACCGACCTAATTCTGATACCAGTAATACCGCTTCAAACGAACACCCTGTGGCCGGTACCTACTATTATTTTAGACTGATATATCAGTGCAAGAGCAACCATTTTTGCAGTAAAATTATTTCGTAACTGACGTAAGTAATGAGATTATCTACTTCATTTCACTAATGGGACACTCTGTATATGTACATATACCTATAAATGACTAATTCTAGCGAACTCTCTTCTCCGTCAGTTGCGTAATATTCTCAAGACATTCACTCAAATCTGGGATAGATCGCTTTACTTCTTGAACTATAATATATGATTTATCCCCATAAGAATTACGACAAAAACTTTGCTGATTAGCTGAAAAATAAAAAAAAATCATAAGTCTTTCGAGCGTTTACATCTAACTGGGGAATTCGTGACGTCCCATCGGTCCCGTTAAATACATTTCGCCTTCGGGTCTCCGATGGTAATTGAATTCAGTAATAAGATTGAAAGACATCATATAAACAACAAACCTAAATCTACACGAAAAACAGATAAAACTATTTTTACAAATCGAACCCAATTTGAAAACTGACCCGAGTTCATAGATTAAAGAACTAGTTCCCGAATAGTGCAGACTAATTACAGTTTGCCCTTCGCGAGAGAATATCAAGACTAGAGGAGAGGCTAGCCTCAGACTCAACGTAATATTTGGCGTTCAGGGGTGCGGTTTTCTCGCCTGCCATCCGTTTCCTATGATGTAAAATGACGCGTAAAGAAAGGCAGTGTGAGGCATGCCTCTGCCGTTTACTGGGAGTTGGATACCCAGAAATAGTGAGATACGGAAACTTAGACCCAACCGGAGACGCATTTTATTGCTAGATAATGAAGGGAAATTTCGATATAAATGCGTATGGAAGAAGATAATGAAAACAATTTTAATTGATTGAATAAATAATTAATAAATATATGATATTTATACGTGTAATTTTCGACGTTTATTGGTGAGGCACTGCCTCACCTGCCTCATAGGACAAGCCGCCACTGGCCAGAACATTTCGTAAAAGTAGATAAACCACCATAGCTCAGCAACCATCCATTTTTGGCCAATGGTCAACTGAACATAATTTGTTGCAAATGATCTCTAGTACATGCCCTTTGAAGGATAAGGTGAAATTTCCAGGTATCCCGCATTTCCACCGGAAAATACAGATACAGAATCGGATCCTCTCGTCGTAGATCAAACCTGATGATCCGAAAAAATACTATCTGGGACGTTCCATGAACGGTTCTCCGAAATTGATTACACAGCCGACAAATCAATTCGCGTTCCGCAGTTAATTAGGCTTCCCTTTCCGAGCGCCGAAAAGGAAACAGAATTCCAGACTTGCCATGCGGAGGCTCGCGCGGAGTTGACTCCGGCCCCGGACCCGTCAGCAATGGAAGCTGCAGGCTCCGCCCACCCTTTCCGGGCCCCGCCCGCGCGGGGGTTCACCCCTTATTGGCCTGACTCCCACAAGGCTCCTACCTCGGACCCATCTCGGCAACAACAACATATTCAGAATTCAGTATCAAATCAGTACTCATTAAATAAACAGTGCAGTGCGTCAAACCAGTGTGCCATCGCCGGCAGCATCAGCGATGCTCAACAATTTGGGTGCTGGTAAGTTGGTGGGGCACTAATTGACGCTAAAGTCTTTAGCGATTCAGCGTACTAACGATAGGCTAGTTAAATGGGCTAAATTGATGCCGCACGCCCTCATTAAGCCAATATCGCTGGGCCGCTCCGGTAGGCTATTCAATTAGGGACATTGCAGCCGGTCTTGGTTGCCATTCTTTCGGACCTTCAGTCGTAGACGCGTCTCCGCTCGTTTTTTCTTGGGCTTCAAGGGTCTGCCTTGAGGAAGTGCGGCAGCAATGTTGGTTTTCGAGCCTTACGTAAGGTCTTAGTGTGGTTTGCAGTGGTCCAGAATGATGAGTGTGGAAGTGGTTGAGTTTTCGGAAACAGGGACTGTGGTATGATGGTTGGTGGATACCTAGGTACATATTTCGCAAGTATTCTTTGATAAGGAACCTTCTTGGTTCGGTCCCAAGCTAGCTGCCTCTTTTTAGCCCAACAACCTACATTTTGAGCGTGATTATTTTTATGCTGATAACTCTTAGTTCATCCAAAGAGCCCCTCGGAAGCTTGTAGCTTGTGCAAGTTGTGTTCTGTGTAGGGTTTGTTACTGTGTCCTTACGCCATCGAAGGTAGAACAAGTGTGGAGCTGCCTGCTATCAATCCTCTTTATTCATCCTTGTGTTCAAGTGGTGCCACTTCCTTTTTCATATCATATAGCCCGATTTTGACCTTTTCAAATGTGCTGCATTATTTTAAGATTAGCTTTTTCCATAGTGTACTATATGACTGCAAATAAAGACTCATACACCGCGAAAGTATACTATCGGCATATTTTTGATATCTTATTCATCCATTCATCCATCTACGCTGCGCAAAAAATTAACGCACATTATGGAAATCTCAAATTTATTCTACAACTAAAGGTGTTCTCAATGATAATTATTTTTATCAGAATGCATATGTTTTCCACTTTCAACGTTTTTCTTCAATACAGATGTTTTCTCCCAGCAGGAATAAGAAAAGATGATATTATCAGATTTTGAATGTATTGGCTCCATTCTAAAATTAGTTGTTCTCGATCAATTCTAGTGATCAATAGTTTTTCTTTCGTTTAATTTTCTACACTCGATCGCTATGCAACGCGAAACACGCAATTTGACCCAAAAGGAATGTGCCCAAGCGGTAGTTTTGCGAGAAGAAGGGTGGACATACACAAGAATTGCAGAAAGGTTTGGAGTTTCCCATACAAGTGTGTCCAGAATGTTGCAGCGATTCAGGAAGACAGGTATGAATGTCCGAAGACCAGGACAGGGTAGACCACGGGTAACAACTGCCATTCAAGAACGTTACTTGAGAGTTTCTTCGATGAGACAACGGTTTGCAACCGCTCGCCTCCTTCAAAATCAGCTTGAGCAACCTCATGAGGTGCAAATTAGCACTCAGACAATAAGAAATGGCCTCAGAGAATATGATTTAAGGCCTCGTGTCGCGGCAAGAGGCCCAGCTCTTACCCCAGCCCATCGTAGGGTGCGTTTGGATTTTGCGAGAGAGTATATCCATTGGGAAGAGGCCGATTGGGAAAGAGTCCTCTTCACAGATGAGTCAAGATTATGCCTCTACCATTGTGATCGACGTTCCCTTGTATACAGACGTCCTGCACATGAAAGATATGCTCAGTGCAATTTCCTGAATACTACTGGTTTCGGGGGAGGATCGATTATGGTATGGGGTGGAATACCTTTGACTGCTCGCACAAACCTAGTGGTCGTTGATAATGGTGCTATGAATGCTGATAAGTATATAAGGAACATTCTTGAGGAGCATGTAGTGCCATTTGCCCCATACATTGGTGAAAATTTCTTTTTTATGGACGATAATGCCAGACCCCATCGTGTGCGCATCGTTCAGGAGTACCTTGAAGAGGTTGAAGTCTCTCGAATGGAATGGCCAGCAAGAAGTCCAGATCTTAATCCGATTGAGCAGGTTTGGGACAACCTCAATAGAAGGCTGAGAAGTTCAGAAAATCATCCAGCTACTCTTTATGACTTAGGAATCCAACTCGGAGAAATCTGGGAAGGATTAGATCAGAACATTTTAAGATCACCCATTTTGAGTATGAACCGTCGTTGCCGAGCTGTAATTAACGCAAGGGGTGGAAATACCAAGTATTAAATCACTTATCAGCATTTCAGTATTTTGAAAATTGTTCATTTCTCTTCTTTCACATAAGATTCGGTGAAATCCTGAATTTTTTTTCCATTTAATGTGTCTTGTTTCGTTCAAAACCTTCCCGAGAGTTGTGTTCTGTGTAGGCTTTGTTACTGTGTCCTTACGCCACCTTAGACACATGCAGCAACTATACCAAAAGGTATGAGCAATCTATAGGGAAAAACAAGCCTGAAGCTGCCTTTGATCAATCCTTGTCTATTCATCCTTGTGTGCAAGTGGAGACACTTCCTTTTTTCATATCACGCAGCCCAATTTTGACTTTTTCAATTATACCGCATTATTTCAAGATTCGCTTTTTCCATAGCCTACTATATGACAACAAATAATGGCTAATAAACTGCGAAAGCATGCATACTATCGGCATATTTTCACGAACAAGCTGATATCTTCATCCATTTCAAAAAGTCTAATTTTTTAGAGTGCCTTGTGTTAACGTTACTTGGTAAATTGTCGAGATTTATACCGAATTCGGACTCTGTAGGACCAGCAACTTGAATTTTTGGTACTCACCACTCGTTTAAGGGGAAGTATCATCTTTTGAATCGTGGTAAATCTCAATTCAAGAAGTGGTCTCTTTATATCACGAGTAACTACCCTAATTTATGACGTAGAGACTTGATTCTTGTTTTAAATTGAAGTTGAAGAATGTCCTGAGGGCGAATAGTTTTCTTTTTTCGATTTAATTAGTTTTTCAATTAAAAAAAAACAGGTTTAACTTCAGCGTTTTGGAAACTACACTTAATGATTTTTTTTACGGTTATTCATCATTTTTTGAAAAAAACCGCATCTATTTGCCCTCGGCAATTTAATCTTCTATGAACTACAAAAATTTTCATGATGATTAGTTCAAAAATATAGCTTGTACTCATGAAAAACGAAAAACATATTCAATGACCCAAATATTGCAGAGATCTAACGATTTCCCTGGTTTTTTTAATTGAAAAACTAATTAAATCGAAAAAAAGAAAACTATTTCCCCTCGGGACGTTCTTCAACTTCAAATAAAAAAAAAATCAAGTCTCTACGTCGTAAATTAGGGTAGTTACTCGTGAAATGAAGAGACCACTTTTCGAATGAAGATTTACCCAAATCTTTATGCAAAATACGGTGAAATAACGTCTGTGGAATGCCTAATCCCAAAGAACGACGAGGAATGGATAAACCTGGGTTTCTTCCAAAACTTTCGGCAACAGTAGCAATATTCTCGGCTGTTCTAGAGCGACGGGTACTGGTTTTATGCTTCACATCGCTAATTTGTCCCAACAGCTCAAATTTTTCTACCAATTTCTGTATTGCGGTTCGACAAGGTGCTTCACGACGACCCAAAAATGTTCGAATTTCACAAACCGTCTCTGGCAAATTTTACCCATTTTTATAGTGAATTTTAATAATTTCAATGCGTGTATTTTTCCATTTTTATCAATGGCTATTCAAAATAACACCTCTTTTTGGAAAGCCCTCCGTTTCAATGATTCACTGCTCGATTGGACGATTGGTTAATTTTCTAATGATCATATTATAACATGTTCAAGAAATTTGACAACAATAGAGTCGTTAGTTTACAGGTAAATATCTACTTAATATAAAACCGATCGAATATGTGGTTTTTGAAATATAATTCATAATTTTTACTTAAACCTTAACCTGAACAACCTAATATAGACAAAAGACAGCAGTGTTTATACAGGGCACTCCCAAATACCTATTCTAGCTCTTAATTTTTGCAATTTAAGTTGTGGCCACTCTGTATAAGTTGATGCGACATTGAAATTTTTACTTATTCGTAAAGTTCGTTAATTTTGTGGCATTATTATTTTATCGAAGGAGGCTAGAGAAGAATGAGTCATATAAAGCACCACTTTTTAGGTGAATTCTAATTTTCCAGTTTGAGAAGGCAATGGTTAAAAATTCTTACAGCTGCCAGAAAAATAGTCAGTGATCCAGAATCTTTTGTTACAGAAATATTCGGATGATTCTCTCAATTTTCTATGGAAGGTGATTTCGAAATCACACTTATTAAATATTTTGCCGAGTCTTGCAAACAAGTTTGAACTAACTTTGGCCAAAAAATCGTAATGCGACTGAGCAATGACGTTCTCTCTTCACTTTTACTGCAACCCAATTGGAATTTAAAAAAAATATATGAAGAAGCAATAACTTATTCAGATGCTTAAGGGGCAGTATCACCTTTTGAATCGTGGTAAATCTCCATTCAAAAGTGGTCTCTTTATTTCACGAGTAACTACCCTAACGTCCCGAGGGCAAATAGTTTTCTTTTTTTCGATTCAATTAGTTTTTCAATTAAAAAAACCAGGGAAATCGTTAGATCTCTGCAATATTTGGGTTATTGAATATGTTTTTCGTTTTTCATGGGTACAAGCTATATTTTTGAACTAATCATCATGAAAATTTTTGTAGTTTTTAGAAAATTAAATTGCCAAGGGCAGATAGTTGCGATTTTTTTCAAAAAATGATGAATAACCATCGAAAATAAATCATTAAGTGTAGTTTCCAAAACGCTGACTTGATTTTTTTTTAAATTGAACTTGAAGAACGTCCCGAGGGCAAATAGTTTTCTTTTTTTCGATTCAATTAGTTTTTCAATTAAAAAAACCAGGGCAATCGTTAGATCTGGGGTTATTGAATATGTTTTTCGTTTTTCATGAGTACATGCTATATTTTTGAAATAATAATCATGAAAATTTTTGCAGTTTATAGAAGATTAAATTGCCGTGGGCAAATAGTTGCGATTTTTACCAAAAAATTATGAATAACCATCGGAAAAAATCATTAAGTGTAGTTTCCAAAACGCTGAAGTTTAAACTGTTTTTTTAATTGAAAAACTGATTGAATCGAAAAAATCGCAACTATTTGCCCTCGGCAATTTAATCTTTTATAAATTAGAAAAATTTTCATGATTATTATTTCAAAAATGAAAAACGAAAAACATATTCAATAACCTCAGATCTAACGATTACCCTGGGTTTTTTAATTGAAAAACTAATTAAATCGAAAAAAAGAAAACTATTTGCCCTCGGGACGTTCTTCAACTTCAATTAAAAAAAAAATCAAGTCTCTACGTCGTAAACTAGGGTACTTACTCGTAAAATAAAGAGACCACTTTTGAATGGAGATTTACCACGATTCAAAAGGTGATACTGTCCCTTAAGGGGATGTGGTACATGTCCGAGCTCGCGAGCTTCCTTCAAAAATTGATCTTTTTATTTCCATGATATCTCAGTTCTTATGCGGCGTAGACCAAATTTTTTTTTTTTAAATTAAAGCTTAATCATTTTTCTAGAATGTGTATTACTCGCTTTTCTGTTTTTCTTGGTATATTAGGAAAAAACCTGGGGAATTGTAATTTCACGAAAATCTGGACAAACGATTTTATTTTCATGATATCTCCGTGAATTTTCGGGATCAATGTATGAAATTTTCAGTAGATATACATGCGGAATAATATTTCTCAGAATGTGTATTAATAAGGTTTTTTATTTATTGCCCCCTGAATTTTTAAATAAATTTTAAAGTGGGAACTTTAATGGTCATATTTTCAACCAGGTTTTTTTCCTAATTCACGAAGAAAAACCGAAAAGCGAGTAATACACATTCTGCAAAACATTATTCCGCATGTACCTATACAAAAAATTTCATACATTTATCCCGAAAATTGACGGAGATATCATGGAAATAAAATCGTTTGTCCAGATTTTTATGAAATTACAGTTCACCAGGTTTTTTCCTAATATACGGAAAAAAACAGGAAAGCGAGTGATACACATTCTAGAGGAATGATTAAGCTTCAATTGAAAAAAAAATTGTTGGTCTACGCCGCATAGAAAGAAAGAATTTATTACACCCCTTTAGACAAACAATATTTGTATGGGACAAGTCAAATAGTCATATACATTACTATGATATACAGTTATATAAAAGAAAGTAAATTTAGGAAAAGCAAAAAACAAAGTTCTTCATCAACTAATTAACTCAATTTACAATCCAAAAACTCACTAAGACTATAGAAGCTATTGATCATCAGCAACTTCTTAACTTCTCTTTTGAAAACATTATAGTGTAGTGTTTTGAACCTAGTAGGCAAATGATTGAGAACTGAGATATCATGGAAATAAAAACCCCAATTTTTTAAGGAAGTAATAACAACTTCTCGGGTCACTCATTGCGCGTTTGCACCTACGAAGGAATTCCCCAAGGCGCCATCCTTGGACCTCCAATCTTCCACCACCACCCTCAAACCCTCAAAATCTCTTCCAGGTCTCAAAGACATGTGCGGGGAAGACCTGAAACGCCACCAGAACGACCTGAAGATCCTGGATCAACCCAGGCTGAACCTTTGCGATGGAAACCTCTCCTCGCTCAACAGCATGGGCAGCAATTCGGGAAGCGACGGGGACAAACCTTCCAAGCAGAAAAGACACAGGACTAGGTTCACGCCGGCTCAGCTCAACGAACTCGAGAGGTGTTTTTCGAAAACGCACTACCCGGATATTTTTATGAGGGAGGAGATAGCCATGAGGATAGGACTGACGGAGTCCAGAGTACAGGTTAGTGCAGGTTTAGTTCTTGGTATTTCGGGAGGTTCAGAATGTTCAGATACTGAGAAAAGCAGAATAGAAAAGAGATAAGTTTCGTATGATTATATATATATAGTCTTTTGAAAGAGAGAATTACATACTGTTTTGCAATATCAAACAATATATGGCATATGGCACGTGTGAAGAAATGGCGACAAGGAACAGATTATATAAAAGAATAAAATCTGTTTCCTGCTCCAAATCTGAGTGTTAGCAGAGGGAATGTAAACGGGGTACCATACAATTCTGCGTATGATACACGAGAACAGATAAAAACCTCTGAAAAAACTCTGTCTCCCCGTGTATGTGTGGTGATACTGAATTTGTTAAAAAATATGCTGCTATCCATGTTACAGAGCTCCTTGTGCTTGAAAACATGCCTTTTCATCGAACTGGAGGCGAATATCTTGAAATTACATCTGTAACAAGAAAAAAAAAGAAAAACGAGAAAGAAGCAGTAGAAAAAAATACTTCACCTGCTAAAAAAACCTTTTCACAAAGCCCTAACTCTCTCATGAATCGGGAGGATCTTTCGATCAGGTCCGATCTTCCAAGTGATGATTCTTCTGTTCTTCAGGAACGCTACAGGCCCCTTATGTTGGGGGATCATCTCCCATAGATTAGAGTGGTTGTTTTTAGCAAAAAATCAGCAAAAAAGCAAGAGCAAATTCGAAAAACGTCTGACACTTCATTGTCATTTCTGACAATGATTACAAGGCAATGAAGATTGTGGCAGTTAACGTTGGTGGAGATTCTTTTTGAGACATTTGGGTGTTTTTGACTAAAATAGTGTATGAAACAGTGGCGGCTCGTGACGGTTTAAGGTGGTGAGGCACATCGGAGAAAAAAGATTCCCTGCCGTGGCGTTGCCGTGAAAAAGGCTGTTGCAAAACTGATGATTAGAATAATTCTTTATCGCTAGCATACTCAAGGTCATCTTTTTCGAGAAACATTTTGCTTTGAAAATATTTACTTCTAGCGATGAAGAATTATCTTACTCGAAAACATTTTAAAGGGTGTTTATAAAAAGTAATTTGAATCCAGTTGAAGAAAATGAGCATCCTTATTGAAATTCTTCAATTTTGGACCTTGTTAAGAACATCCTCTACAAGCAAGTTGCTTTCCATCAAATCATCAGATTTGAAACACTCATTAACTAGAACATTGAGAATATTGAAGTTTATGTCACTCTGATAATGAAGTAAAATCTTCCGCTTTCCCATAATTTTTTCGTTGTACCTATGTCAGCCACGCCGGATAAATTAAGAAAAATGTTGATGCCAATGAATCGAAATACTAATTTGGCACTAAGACATGAAATAATATGAAGTGGTTACCATTAGAACAAACCGACCTAATTCTGATACCAGTAATACCACTTCAAACGAACACCCTGTGGCCGGTACTATTATTTTAGGCTGATATATCAGTGCAAGAGCAACCATTTTTGCAGTAAAATTATTTCGTAACTGACGTAAGTAATGAGATTATCTACTTCATTGCACTAATGGGACACTCTGTATATGTACATATACCTATTACCTATAAATGACTAATTCTAGTGAACTCTCTTCTTCGTCAGTTGCGTAATATTCTGAAGACATTCACTCAAATCTGGGATAGATCGCTTTACTTCTTGAACTATATATGATTTACCTCACAAGAATTACGCCAAAAACTTTGCTGATTAGCTGAAAAAACAAAAAAATTACAAATTTTTCGAGCGTTTACATCTAACTGTGGAATTTGTGACGTCCCATCGGTCTCGCTAAATACATTTCGCCTTCGGGTCTCCGATGGTAATTGAATTCAGTAATAAGATTGAAAGACATCATATGAACACTGAGACAAACCTAAATCTACACGAAAAACAGATAAAACTATTTTTACAAATCGAACCCAATTTGAAATCTGACCCGAGTTCATAGATTAAAGAACTAGTTCCCGAATAGTGCAGAATAATTACAGTTTGCCCTTCGCGAGAGAATATCAAGACTAGAGGAGAGGCTAGCCTCAGACTCAACGTAATATTTGACTTTAGGGGTGCGGTTTTCCCGCCTGCCGTCCGTTCCCTATGATGTAAAATGACGCGTAAAGAAAGACAGTGTGAGGTCTGCCTCTGCCGTTTACTGGGAGTTGGAGTTAGAAAATGAGACTAGAGGAGAGGCTAGCCTCTCCTCTAGTCTTGATATTCTCTCGCGAAGGGCAAACTGTAATTATTCTGCACTATTCGGGAACTAGTTCTTTAATCTATGAACTCGGGTCAGTTTTCAAATTGGGTTCGATTTGTAAAAATCGTGTAGATTTATCATTATCAGCGTGACATAAACTTCAATATTCTCAATGTTCTGGTTAATGGGTGTTTCAAATCTGATGATATGATGGAAAGCAACTTGCTTGTAGAGGATGTTCTTGACAAGGTCCAAAATTGAAGAATTTCAATAAGGATGCTCATTTTCTTCAACTGGCTTCAAATTACTCTTTATACACACCCTTCAAAATGTTTAGTTTTCGAGTAAGATAATTCTTCATCGGTAGAAGTAAATATTTTACAAAGCAAAATGTTTCTCGAAAAAGATGACCTTGAGTATGCTAGCGATAAAGAATTATTCTAATCATCAGTTTTGCAACAGCCTTTTTCAGGGCAACGCCACGGCAGGGAATCTTTTTTCTCCGATGTGCCTCACCACCTTAAACCGTCACGAGCCGCCACTGACTGAAATATACGAAAATCTCTAGTGTCAAAATCCAATTTGCATTCAAATGTGTCCAATTTAACTAACCTTATATTCTTGGTTGAAAAACTCACTAGATCCGCTAGAGATGGAAGCAATACTCAGCGATCTGAGAATTTATGGTGAAAAGCCAGCAAGAAATTTTCATTAAAGTAAAACAGTGGGATCAGGCATGGATTCAATTAATATTAATCAAGGGGAGATTAGCAGAGAACTTCTAAGGATTAGAGGTCCTGAGAACGTACAACGGAATGAGAAAGCAACTTGCAATTTCTCCAGACAATTTCAGACTTCGAAGCTCGGAATCTTGATGTGTTTTGTTCAGAGTTCCTCCGTTGAAAATGGTATCAAGAGAAATTCTTCAGAATCAGGACGTACCTATAGTTTCGGTAGATACTTAGTTTCAATAAATAACGTATGTTTTAACATTGCTCTCAACTCATGTAGTAACAAAAAGATTAATTCCCTTCGAAATTCACAAAACATGAATCATTCCATCCCTTTCGCTTTACGACTTGCGTGTGTGGATGTGGTCGAATCCACCAGGTAGGCAAATATGGGGAAAAACAGCTTATGTGGTCTCACCATCATAAAACTAAATGGCTAAAACGTGTGAGTCGAGCAACCCTTCCGGTGAGAGGCCTTTCAACTTGCCGACGGTTGACGGAAGAATTGATGTCAAATTTTTTCACATTTTTATGTGGGTTTGTCCGAACCTAAGAAGGTTCATATACGCATATGAGAATTTATGGAGACATTGCCAATTTGAGGAATAATCTAGATAGAAGATGTTACTGTTGATTTGGTAGGTTTCGAATTTTTTTTAAGTGATTTTTCGATAGGGATAACTGTGATTTGACAGAAGGTAGAAGCAATGATGTTTTGATATTTCTCTTCAGTGAGCATTGGCAAATTATCATGGAAAGACTCACGCCGCAACGCAACAACGTTTACAAATTGAGAGAGCACTTCGTGAAATTTATGTTTTACATAATCATCCACCAGAGCAGCTTATTCGTCGAACTATCGATAGATTTCGGACGACATTTTCTATACTCGGTGCAACAATCTTGCAAGATTCCGACAAAGTAATTCCGGGAAACACCAGATTTGGGTTCCTCTCCCCTAATGGGTGGAAGCCATCTTGATTTGCATAAATATCGAAGTTTTCAATTGACAAGACTCGTAAAAGATCTCTGTTCAAATTCATAATGGTCATTTACTTGTAATATCCGAAATATATTTAGTTTTGGTCCAAAATTTTATATTATTTTGTACGAAGCTCTTTGTCGCCTGCTCAAGATTCCGACAAGTTAATTCCGGGAAACACCAGCTTTGGGGCCTTTCCCTTAATGGGTTGAAGCCATCTTGATCTCCATAAATATCGGAGTTTTCAATTGACAAGACTAGTTAAAATACCTAGAGCTACTGTGAAGGTCTAGCTGTTCGAAGTGTTTATAGATTTTGTTGTGAAGAGTGTATTGTGTTAGAAAATCTTTTGACAAAGTGTATATAGTGTTTATAGAACAATGTCGAATTCGGAAACGGATACTGCATCTGAGGGTGATATGTGGGGACCACCACGAAAAAGGAGAGAAAGAGATAATTTTGAACATTTCTCGAAAAGAACATCCTGATTTATCAAAAAGAGATTTAGTAGGAATTGTTTCAAAATCCTGGGGTGAGTGATTCAGCTGTATTCAGAATTCTCAGAGAATATAAGGAGAATAAAACATTGACACCACCTAAGAGGAGAGCCCAGTCGTTAAAAATAATCGATTCGGTTGACGATTTCGATATGAACCTTATCAGAAGAATTGTCCACGGTTTTTTTTCCGGAATGAAATCCCAACGATTTCTAAAGTACTTACTAGAAATCGTGAATGATGACGACAGTTTGCCAAAATTCAAAAGAACAACGTTCTATAAATTATTGACCCGAGTTCATAGATTAAAGAACTAGTTCCCGAATAGTGCAGAATAATTACAGTTTGCCCTTCGCGAGAGAATATCAAGACTAGAGGAGAGGCTAGCCTCAGACTCAACGTAATATTTGACTTTAGGGGTGCGGTTTTCTCGCCTGCCGTCCGTTCCCTATGATGTAAAATGACGCGTAAAGAAAGGCAGTGTGAGGCCTGCCTCTGCCGTTTACTGGGAGTTGGATACCCAGAAATCGTGAGATACGGAAACTTAGACCCAACCGGAGACGCATTTTATTGCTTTATAACGAAGGGAAATTTCGATATAAATGCGTATGGAAGAAGATAATGAAAACAATTTAATTGATTGAATAAATAATCAATAAATATATGATATTTATACGTGTAATTTTCGACGTTTATTGGTGAGGCACTGCCTCAGCTGCCTCATAGGACGAGCCGCCACTGATTTCAGTAGAGCTTGAGGTTACCATTCCAAAAATATACAAAACTTGATATTTTGCCTAAAATCTTCAATATCTAAATCAAAATTCCACATTTACCTTCAACTTCAAAAAACAATTTTTAGCTCTACTGAAATATTAAGGATGTCCCCTTCGAAAGAAGAAAGAGGTTATTTGTTTCCAGTATAAATGGTGCCATTTCAATCCAAATATTTTACAACCTTATTCGAAACAAATATTTCTTCATTAATATCTAAATACATATAATCCATCCAAGAATTATTGACATCAAAGCAAACCTTGGAAGTCCAGTCGCAGCTTTATTTCTAGTTAACAGAAAGTCACTAAAAATTTTCTGTGCTTTAATCATAGCAATAAATATGTAAATATAACCTTAAAATTAAACGGTATTTTTTCCAAAGTAAGACACGTTGAACATGAAAATGTTCTCAATTATCACATACGATTACTATCGTGTAAATCTGTATACCAGCAGTGTATTATTTTCATCTCGTATTGATACGTTTTCGAACGATCAATTATAGGAGCGCATACAGCCTGGAAATTCTGATCCGATAACGAAAAATATTGTGGATGATTGAAAAGCATGTTCCTTCCCAAATTTCAATATGAATATTCGTTTAACCAGACAAATCTAGTTGATAATTTGAAACGTGTTGCTGCAAAGTGAATGGATTGAAAAAATTGTAATAGGTATGAAGACAGAAACAAAACTTGACGAATGGATCTATTTAATATACAGGGTGGCCATTTGAAAACGAAACAGACGAGATTACAGACGAAATGAATTTTTTCGATAGAAATGCTCGGACAGGTCGATTTCTGTTTCGAGGGGGACAACTTAAGATGTAGGTTACGGACGCATAGCGCTTCAACCCTTGCTGCTACAACCCCCACCCCCAATTTTTGAATAGGGAAGATGGGGTGAGTGATACCTCATTTGAAAGGTATTTTTATACTGATTTTAGCACAGTAATTGTTTTTTCATTTTATGCATTAGTTCTCGAAATATTCTTAACTAAGTATTTGAAAATGAAGTGGTGTTTTCATGGCACTTGTAGTGTTTTTTTGTGAAAAATCGACATTTTGAGCTTCAAAACAACCATGACTGTGGCTTCCTTCCTCCAATCCACTGAAATAGAAAACTTTAATCAAGATGTCGATTTTTCACAAAAAAACACTACAAGTGCCATGAAAACACCACTTCATTTTCAAATACTTAGTTAAGAATATAAGGAATTTTGTCATGACATTGTAACTTTGAATATTTGTGAACAATGAAGGAGTAAAATATGTAATATTAAAATTGTAAATATTTCTAATATTCTGCTTCAACAACCACTATTATTATTTCCTCATCTGGGCAGAACTCGTCATGTTCATAATTAAAGGCTTTATGTCAGCAATATCATAACATCCCATATATTCTGACTAATCTTCTCTTATTTCTTTGTCGCTCTGTGCAGGCTTTTTATTTACTAGCTGTACATTCTTCAAGAGCCTCATTCCAAAGATTTATCACTTGCACAATTATTTACCAAATTTGTTCGAATATTAATGATTGAATAAAACGTCAGTGTTATTTCCAACATCAACCTGAATTCAACTCAAAATATTAATCCAAAGTAAAAAGTGCTTTAGGTAAATTGGTTTGACAAGAAAAAGTTGTAGCGACTTTTCCAAAAAGTAGTAGCCACTTTTCCAAAATGCACATCTGCGCGAAACACCCTATAACTCGAACATAAAATCACATGAAATAGTCATCAGGACTGCCACTACATAAGACATCGCATCCCAATATTTCTTCATTAACAAAACTAGAAACGACAAACACAGTTTTGATGGATGACGCTGACAATATGAAGTTTAATGAAAATGGCCGAATGTCTAAGGGTAGCAAGAGTTTCCCATTTAGCGACAGCTCGGTTTCAAAGCCCCAAATGCATTTTCCGAGTCTCCATGCCAGTTTTTCATTAGTTCTGACGAGTCGACAAGTTTGGTTAAAACGAAAATTCGGTATGCCATACCGATCCATTCCGTTTTTCTCTCATTTGGACACGTTGATATAGAGGCGTGGTGTTATATTTCATATTTTTTGCGTTGGGTTGTATCGAGTAGGCGAAAGATGAACGATTCTGTTGTTTTGAATAATTCTGTATCAATTCGGGTTTTCCGAAGGGAACAATATTTGCTGCGAACGAGAATATGAAATAAATGAACTTGGGAGATTGAAAGAATTGACGTTGATACAAAAAGATATGATAAAGAAAGAAGGAAATTCAAAGAAGCAAAAATGGTGAACACAATGTGGAATATTCCCAAGAAAAGTGCTATAATGACTATAATATTAGGGCTCCTTTAACGATATAGTGTTTGAACCAGCCCGAGATGCTGAAGATGCAAGCAGATCCAGATTCGTCAAATTTGTCCGGAATTTTTTTCGCAGCTTTGTCGACCAAAGTAATGCTTCCTATTAATTCGAGGTTGTAAATTACGAATTTGTAATTAATTTTTTCCTAGGTTTGATACTTTGAGAAATTTACAACTTTTTGTGGAAAATATCCGAAAATTTTGTCATTTTTGTAGAGCTGTATCTCCCTGAAAAATTGCACTAGATGAATGCTGATTTCTTTTATAATATATTGTTACTTTATGAATGGAATTATATGATTTTTACCCATCACCATTGATCAGTTTGGATTTTATGATTTTTTCCCGTAAGAGACCAAAATTTGCAATTTTTTGATGGTCATTACTCGAAAATTGAGTTTTAAAAAAAACATCTGATAACATATTCTCAATCTACGCCCTCGAATTAGTGAAATACAAATATTTTGGTGGCGTTCCAAGAAAAATTCCATTTCGGCAAAATTTTTATACTGATAAGGAAAAATTTCGCGTTTTTTGAGAAAAAAAATTTTCTCGGATCTCCACCAAAGTTGCTGTATTTACTGATTCGAAGGCGTAGATTGAGAATATGCAATCAGAAATTATTTTAAAAATTTAGTTTTCGAGTAATGACCACCAAAAGATCGAAAATTTTGGACCCGCGCGGAAAAAAATCATAAAATCCAAACTGATTTGAGATGAATAAAAAATATATATTTCCATTCATGAAGGAACAATTTATTATAAAAAAAATCAGCATTGATCCAGAGTAAATTTTCAGGCAGATACAACCCTACAAAAAGACAAAATTTTCGTAAAGGACCCCGCACTTTTTCTATGGCAAATGGCGTTCCGTAAAATTTTCTAAAATTTTGGTATAATGTCGTACTCGACCTACTGATCAAAAGTGTCCATGGCCCCAATACAATCCTATGACTAGTTTTCGAGATACAGGGCGTTGAAGTTGAGAATTAGCCACTTTTACTACGCCCGTATCTCGGAACAGAATCGAATGAACTTCAATTTTTCTCAAGAAACATTTCATTACATCCCCAGGGAGCAACCACATAGAGGAATATGACCGAAAATCGTTACGAAAACAGGGTTATCCATAATTGAATGCATGCCCGTTTTTGAAATTATAAAATATGTCAGTTTCAGAGCGAGAACGTTCACAAAATGTAAATAACACTAGATATGTTGTTGTTACATCGAGAAAGTCTGAAATACCCAGAATTTATACTGGGTGATCCATTATTATAGAAACTATTCTCAAGGAGGGTTAAATGGACACCCTGTATTTATGGGTTGATTCAAGGTGTTTGTTTAATTTTTTTAGAACATATATTCATGGACTTCAGAGAATATAGGGTGATTCAGTCATGAAATGAACTTTGAATCTCACGAAAATACCCAAAAACCACCTTCGTTTTTCATCACCCTGTCCTGTATTTCAAGATAAACTCCGATGAGGTGGAAGTTTTCTCTCACCACTGTACTTGATACAAAAACATCAATACGGTTGAGAGTTTTCATCCACTTCCTATGACCAGATTTTTTTTTATGCTGGAATAAGAATAGAATAACATAAATAACTAATTTTCATATTATGTAGGTACATAAAAAAAAATCTGGTCATAGGAAATGGATGAAAACTCTCAGCCGTATTGATGTTTTTATATCGAGTACAATGGTGAAAAAAAACTCCCACCTCATCGGAGTTAATCTTGAAATACAGGGTGATGAAAAAAAGGTGGTTTTTGGGTATTTTCGTGAGGTTCAAAGTTCATTTCATGACTGAATCACCCTGTATTCTTTGAAGTCCATGATGATATGTTCTAAAAATATTAAACAAACACCTTAAATCAATCCATAAATACAGGGTGTCCATTTAACCTTCTTCGGAATAGTTTTTATAATAATGGATCACCCAGTATAAATTCTGGGTATTTAAGACTTTTTCGATGTTACAACAACATATCTAGTGTAATAGTTCATTTTATGAACGTTCTCGCTCTGAAACTGACGTATTTTATACTTTCAAAATCGGGCATGCATTTAATTATGGATAACCCTGTATTCGTAACGATTTTTCGTCATATTCCTCTATATGGTTGCTACCTGGGGATGTAATCAAATGTTTCTTGAGAAAAATTGAAGTTCATTCGATTCTGTTCCGAGATACGGGCGTAGTAAAAGTGGCTAATTCTCAAGTTCAACGCCCTGTATCTCGAAAACTAGTCATAGGATTGTGTTGGGGTCATGGACACTTTTGATCAGTAGGTAGAGTACTACATTATACCAAAATTTTACAAAATTTGACGGAACGCCATTTGCCATAGAAAAAGTGCGGGGTCCTTTTCCACAAAAATTTTAAAATTTCCCGAAGTACCACACCTAAAACAAAACTTATTACAGATTCGCAAACTACGACCTCGAATTAATAAGAATCCTGACTTTGATCGATATTGCAGGAAAAAAGTTAGTTGAGATGTTTTTCAAATCGAAAAAAAAATACGATGACTCTTCAACAAATCGCATTTAATACAATCCGGTGTTCAGTAAAATGTGCCAAGGTGATGGTTCTCGAAGCCGTACAAACAGTAAATGGTTGGTTTTCAATAGAGAAAGACAAAACTGCCCTGTACGTCTCTTTCATAAAATGATATCAAAACGAGGCGTCAACATAACATGTTCTCAAGAAATATCAAGAAATTATGTCAATGTCCTAGCGATATTACTAATAATTATGGAAAAATCTTCTGGATAATGTAAATTCTCATAAAATTGAATCCTTTTTGTCCACGATTGTCAAGAATGCACATTTTGATGATTTTTTTTTAATCTGTATTTCGTTATGAGATCAAAATTGTCCATGAGCGAAACAAAACGAAAATTCTAGGTGGATTAAAGAAAATCTTATGACAATAAATTTCATACCCATTTCCCAAGCCAAGTGACGAACCCTCCTCAAAACCAAACCCCCCCAAAACACACTATCATTCCGCAAAAAAAACCGCGTAGTCTAGAAGCACATAAACCGATATATGATGAAATTTTACGACATATTCTAGCCGTAAACGACTCCAAACAACATCGTGAAAATATTCCACGTATATTCCTCCTTGAGTGATTTATATCTGGGGGGTTAGTTTATATCACACCCTCCTAACAGCGAGGCAGAGGCGCTCCAACCCCTAGACGAGGTTCATTTCGCAGTCAAATGTGGGTGTAAATGTTTAATGAAGAACGATGATTTGATTCTTCGCACTTAATTTGGATTAATAGCGGTGGTTTTTTCGGGGGCGAGAGCTGTTGTTCGAGCAAGTAACCGTGAATCTTCAGTATGGTTATGGTTTTTATGGGATGAAGGAGAAAGAGAATGCGATTTCTTGAAAACAAGGGAAAATTGTAACTTTTTTGTTGAGGTGGCGCGTTATCGCCCTAAAATAGGAAATTTGACCTGAGAGCATCAAGAAACAAATAGATCTTGAATTATAATAATAATAATAATAATGGTATACCGCCAGCTTTACAATGCAGATGATATCAAAGATACTGAAGTTGACATTGAAAATAACAATTGTAATAATAATGATGATGAGCAGCCTCGCGAACTTGAAACAAAAAAAGTAAAACGCATTAAAGTCAAACTGAAACATGAGAAGAAAGAGGAAAAAATCAACACATGGAAGAAAAAAGAAATGCATGGTCAGATAGCACGAGAAGTTGAAAAGATATCATTAACGCACAACAATCATGGAAATGGCTCACACAGTCGAACTTGAAAGCAGAAACTGAAGCTCTAATAACTGCATGTCAAGAACAAGCGATCGCCACTAATTACATGAGGTATAAAATAATGAAAACCAGCAATGACCCAAAGAGTAGACTTTGTCAGGTTCACAACGAAACAATACATCATATAGTTGCCAAAAAAAAATACCTAGAACGCCACAACAAGGTAGCGTCTCATTTACACTGAAACATTTGTAAAGAGTACGAAATTGATGTAAAAGATAAGTGGTACGAACACTCACCTCAACCGGTAATAGATACCTCAGAAATCACAATTATATGGGATACCCAAGTTCAAACGGATAGAGCCATAAAAGCCAACAAACCAGACATCATCATTAAAGATAAAAAAATGACCAAATGCATACTCATAGACATATCAGTACCATCAGATTATAATATTACACAAAAAGAAGCAGAAAAAAAACTAAAATATAAAGATCTTCAAATCGAAATTCAACGCCTCTGGAACATGAAAACCCACATAGTACCAGTTGTCATTGGCGCCACGGGACTAATCTCTTATAAAACCTGTGAAGCCATTAGAGAAATCCCTGGAAGACATAATATCCTCACCCTCCAGAAGACAGTTGTGCTGAGTACTGCACACATAGTAAGAAAAGTTTTATAAAATCTACAACATCCTACAAGAGGAAAATCCTTAGGTTTCCGGTGTGAATCCGGTGCTTCCTATTACACACATTGTTACCATATTAAATGTATGTGATAAAGAAATAAAGAAATAATGATAATATATACTTTATTTCCATAAGAATGATTACATCATCATAGAAAAAGTCAGAAAGCAAATAAACTAAATGAGAAATTCCTCAATACTATAATATAGGAAGATATAATACAGTGTGACAAGAAAAACCTCGGACAAACTCTTTTTCATTTAACTTTATTAAACAGAAGAAATTGAACAAAACAACAACAAATAATAATAGCTTGAACATTTGTTAATAATATATTTAAGCCGTGGCTTCCTTTGGCGGCGATACACAGCTTCAGACGCAGCTCCTCGGGCGTTAATCGGTTCCATTCCCGGCGCAGAGATTGCTTCAGCGACTCCAAATTTTTGTGTTTTTTAGCACAAGCCCTGTGCTCCAAAATCGACCACACGCGCACACGCTGTTCTTAGTCCATTGGGTTGAGATCCGGTGAGTAGGGCGGCCATTCTGCAGATGAGATGAAACAAGGAAAATGGGTCTTACATCATTCTTGCGTCATTTTCGCTCTGTGAGCCGGAGCGAAGTCCTGTTGAAAGGTCCAATGCGTATCGCCGAAGTGCTAATCGGCCCACGGAAGTACTACGGCCTCGAATATGTCGCAGCGGTAGACTTCTTGATTGATTTTGACCCCTTGATCCACGAAAACTAAGGGAGTTTTACCACTGCTCCAGACCATGACGGATTGCGGATTTTGACGGTGTTCGACGATGGCCGATGTACCGGGAGCCTCTACGGACCAGACTCTGTCGTTTTGTTGGTTGTGGGATTGTACTACGGTGAAAAGCTTCTCGTATGTGAAGAGAATTCGCTCCCATTGCTGACCGGCGGCGAGACGAAGGAGTTGGCGGCTCCTTTGAAGTCGTACGCGCTTGTTTTCCTCCGTGAGGAGTAGAACTTTTTGGAGCTTGTATGGCTTGAGGTTGAGCTCCTTTTTGGCAATTTGACGGACTGATTCGGGGTTGATACCGTTCTCACAGGCTATTTTCCTCATGGAAACCCTCGGATTTCGATTGACTCGCTTCTTGACGATGTTGCGATTGCTAGGTGTATTGACAGTGCGTTTTCCACCACTTGGAACGACGACCATCATGGCCAAGCTCCTTGAAACGACGAATGGCATCGGACACGGTTTGTCGAGACACATTGAGCAAACGAACAATTTCGCATTGACGCCTACCTTGACGAAACTACTCCAAAATCGCACTACGTTTGTTTGACATTCTAAAACTCTGTGAAATTAAATTATATCAAACTGATAATTCACATATTAGTACAGGAAAGTGTAGAGAAACCAAGGGAATAAAATTATTTGGCTGCGCTGAATTACTTTCGTTCCAGACCACAGCAAAATTTGTCCGAAGTTTTTCTTGTCGCCCTGTAATAAATAGTGAAGACACTTTTCAAAATCATCAGAATTAAACTGGGTAACTGTTCTACTATGGAGACAGAATGTAGTAGAAATTTTTGCAACGTTGTGGCGTTCTTTGAATTTTCTAATAAATAAACTTTCAATCAGAATAAAAAGTACTTCACATTCATTCAGGGGACAAGGGGGTAATGACGAACAGTTAAGCTCTTTTTGGAATAAACTCATATTATAAATCACAGCTCTATTAGGAACATAACATCACAATTCTGCAATAAAGGACTATTAATTGAGGTTAGAGTATAAAGCTTTGGAGTTACGATTTATAAGTACTAATAGTTTGAAAAAAACAGCTTTTGACCACTATTGCACTCACGTGAGGGAATTATATTCTGAGTCATCTTCATCACAAGTATCATCATCGACGCAGTGGTCGTCAATGTCTACGTCAGTCAAAGAGTCATTTTCTTCCTTTCAGCCTTTTTGAGTCTTTCCTTCAACTCTTTGGTTTTTTTGTCCTTCCCCTTGCATTTTCCTTTCCGTTCAATTTCTTGACCAGAATAACCCGTAATAGGGTTCATAGGGTAAATTGTGAATAGAAAAAAAGAATAATATATTTTGATTCGAATTGAACATTATCATAAACTTATGATGATATCTTATTATACCAGGAAGAAAATAAAATTTTTTCTTCGGATATCGTAAATGGAAAATATTCCTAATTGAGTTTTTACGTCAGCTACCATCCCCTAACGTAGGTAGGTACCCAAAAACGAAGAACCGGAAGCAGACAGTGGTCGTAGATTCACAGCTTTACCGTAATCGTAATATTTTATGACATAACGCTCTGATCGGGCTTTAGAAGTGCAGTAAAGGTAATCGAAAGTCGTAAACCCTAATCTGCCATAGAAATTCATGGCCCAGTCTTTTCCCTATTGCCCCTTGCCCTTTTTCTCTTCTCGTTCTCAATAAGAGACCGCCGCTCCCGGCAAATTATCGATTTGAGCCAGGAATTCAAAAAGAACTGAACACTTCACCGGAAACAAAGCTCTTCGGAAATTTTTATTTCAACACGAATAACAGTTTTAGATGGGGTCTACAACTGAAGGTGTTCTCAATGATAATTATTTTTATCAGAATTATGCATGCATATGTTATCCACTTTCAACGTTTTTCTTCAATACAGATGTTTTTCCCAGCAGGAATAAAAAAAGATGATATCAGATTTTGAATGTATTGGCTCCATTCTAAAATCAGTTCTTCTCGATCAATTCTAGTTATCAATAGTTTTTCTTTCGTTTGATTTTCTACACTCGATCGCTATGCAACGCGAAACACGCAATTTGACCCAAGAGGAATGTGCCCAAGCGGTAGTTTTGCGAGAAGAAGGGTGGACATACACAAGAATTGCAGAAAGGTTTGGAGTTTCCCACACAAGTGTGTTCAGAATCTTGCAGCGATTCAGGAAGACAGGTATGAATGTCCGAAGACCAGGACAGGGTAGACCACGGGTAACAACTGCCATTCAAGAACGTTACTTGAGAGTTTCTTCGTTGAGACAACGGTTTGCAACCGCTCGCCTCCTTCAAAATCAGCTTGAGCAAACTCATGAGGTGCAAATTAGCACTCAGACAATAAGAAATCGCCTCAGAGAATATGATTTAAGGCCTCGTGTCGCGGCAAGAGGCCCAGCTCTTACCCCAGCCCATCGAAGGGTGCGTTTGGATTTTGCGAGAGAGCATATCCATTGGCAAGAGGCCGATTGGGAAAGAGTTCTCTTCACAGATGAGTCTAGATTCTGCCTCTACCATTGTGATCGACGTTCCCTTGTATACAGACGTCCACATGAAAGATATGCTCAGTGCAATTTCCTGAATACTACTGGTTTCGGGGGAGGATCGATTATGGTATGGGGTGGAATATCTTTGACTGCTCGCACAGACCTAGTGGTCGTTGATAATGGAGCTATGAATGCTGATAAGTATATAAGGAACATTCTTGAAGAGCATGTAGTGCCATTTGCCCCATACATTGGTGAAAATTTCATTTTTATGGACGATAATGCCAGACCCCATCGTGCGCGCATCGTTCAGGCGTACCTACCTTGAAGAGGTTGAAGTCTCTCGAATGGAATGGCCAGCAAGAAGTCCAGATCTCAATCCGATTGAGCAGGTTTGGGACAACCTCAATAGAAGGCTGAGAAGTTCAGAAAATCATCCAGCTACTCTTAATGACTTAGGAATCCAACTCGGAGAAATCTGGGAAGGATTAGATCAGAACATTTTAAGATCACTCATTTTGAGTATGAACCGTCGTTGCCGAGCTGTAATTAACGCAAGGGGTGGAAATACCAAGTATTAAATCACTTATCAGCATTTCAGTATTTTGAAAATTGTTCATTTCTCTTCTTTCACATAAGATTCGGTGAAATCCTGAATTTTTCTTCCATTTAATGTGTCTTGTTTCGTTCAAAACCTTCCCGAGAGAACATAAAAAATAAGTTATAAAGTCAATGTAGAGTTAACTTACATTAAAATTGAGATTTTCAGAATGTGCGTTCATTTTTTTGCGAAGTGTATAATTGCTAATAAATCTTAACTCCAAAGCTTATTACTCTGACCTCAATTAATAGTCCTTTAATGCAGAATTGTGATGTTATGTTCCTAATAGAGCTGTATATATATTCTTATGAAATGGAGCTGTACAGATTTGATTCCAAATATGGCATGTGTCTCGAAAAGGCAACAAGGAACAGATCATTCAAACAAACATATTGATCCATTCCCCGCTCCTAATCTCAGTATTAGCAGAGGAATGTGAAACGGGGCACCATACAGTTCTGCGTATGATGCAAGAGCACAGATAAAAACCTCAGCAAAAACTCTGTCTCCCCGTATAAGTGTAGGGATATTGGATTTGTGTACAAATATTCATGTTGGAAGGCATCTTCTTCGAATGTAAATGCTTCTTCATTTCTTCAAAGGGGTTGACAAAGCATTTTTAAATAATCTGAAACAAAAACTGTGATTTATAATTAGAGTTTTATTCCAAAAAGAGCTTAACTGACCGTCATTACCCCCTTCATTCATAAAAAGCTTAAGTTCTTTCTTTTTTCATGGGCAATTGAACTTCTTGCTCAGACTCTCCAAAATTATCAGTTGTTCATCAAAAAAGATTAATTCAGTGGATGACTGGATTAGATCGATTGGCGTCTTCAAAAAGGCGATACCGGTCGTTTTCGGTCGAACTTTTAACGACCAAAAGGTGGGTGAGGTCGAGGCAAACGGGGTTAATCGCTAGTAGCAGCCGCCTGAATGAATTTCTTCGTCATCGGAAAACAATACAGATCGCCGCGGGTTGGTCAGATGGAATCCTTGCTGGCCACACGAATTAGGCATATGGATTAACGCGAAATCACCTGGTTCTCAATCTGTTTCATCTAGCGGTCAATTAGTCAGTGATTCATGCCGCGCTGGGTGCTGACGGCCGACGGTCCGGGTAGGGTGAAAGGGGCTTTACCGATACAGGGGTGGACCGATACGCCGATACTCCAATTCAGGAATGGCAGGTAAAGGGCTATTTCGGTAGATGTGACTTTCGAATCTGTCAGTTTTTGACATTTGACAAGTAGAACCTACGCCATTAATAAAAATGGAACGATACACGCCTCAACAACGCATTGAAATTATTAAATTTCACTATAAAAATGGCTTTTAAAACCCGAACATTTTTGGGTCATCGTGAAGCACTTTGTCGAAACGCAATACAGAAATTGGTGGAAAAATTTGAGCTGTTTGGACGAGATAGTGATGTGAAGAATTTATTTATACAGGGTGAGTCTTTGACTTGTACATATATTTCATCTGTAGATTTCTCTCATCAAACGAAACACTTCTTTCCTATGTCATTTTTCAAAATTCGGTTTGGTTTGGGAGATACAGGGTGTCGAAAATCCATGAAAAAAAACACTTTTCTGTTTATATCTTCGGAACCGTTATTTCGAATGAACTCTATTCATGGTGCATATTCCTCAATCGAAACCTATTCAATATCTCTACTAGTATAAAAGTTACAGGGTAGTCGACTCATCAATACACGCTAAAACACCATAAAACCACTTCAAAAAGATAAACGGTTCATATTTTCGAAAGAATCAATAATTTAAAAAACTAAAAATATTTCATTTTTTTCAATAAAACGCGTCGTTTTCGAGTTATTTCCAATTTTACCCGGAGAAATTTGACGGAAAAATCATTAATTTTAAGAATAATCTGAATGCGTCTCTGAATTAAATATCATCGAATATTATTCCTTCTCTGATCTTTAAACGAGTTTACAATGTTGTCACAATATTTATCAACTTTGTCGAGATATTTAAATAATAAAATCCCACAAATGTGGGAGATAAAATTGAACACCATGGAGGATTTGAGTAATACGCACAGTTTCTCTTGAAAATTCATAGTTACCGGTCCATATTGAAGTTAAATGTCGATGAAATACAAAATTCGGATATGAATGATGAATCTCGATACAAACTACTTATTAAATTGAAATTAATGAAAAATGATACGATACCTGATAATCTGTGGCGATGTTTCTATCTAAACAACATCGTCTTGGAATTTTATAAACTCGACACGGTTGAAATCATATTAATTCACTTCACATAATTATCACATTTGAACAATAATTCACTGAATGTATTCAGAACTTCACACAATGTTTACAGTTTGTTCAGAGACTCTGGTTTGTTATTGTTTATAGTTGGCCTCCAGTAGTCCAGATAACCAATACTTAGGTGTTCGCTCTATGCATGCGTGGTAAAATTTGGCGGCAAAGTCGATTCATGATGGAAACGGCAGAATTCATAGATATTTATACCACGGTACACAAATGTATCGTGATTTATACTATGTTTCGTAAAAAATCCTTAACCTTAATGAAAATATCAGCAAGCTGACAACATCTTCTTGAAATTTCTGTGCATTAGATTAGGTTACATGGGCGTACCCAGGAAGCCCTAGGGGGGAGCAGCTGCCCCCCCCTAGAGCATAAAAATCCCTTAAAAACTCATGAAATAATCACAACTATTTGCCCTCGGCAATTTAATCTTCTATAAACTACAAAAATTTTCATGATTATTTAAAAAATATAGCTTGTACTCATGAAAAACGAAAGACATATTCAATAACCCCAGATCTAACGATTACCCTGGTTATTTTAATTGAAAAACTAATTAAATCGAAAAAAAGAAAACTATTTGCCCTCGGGACGTTCTTCAACTTCAATTTAAACAAAAATCAAGTCTCTACGTCGTAAATTAGGGTAGTTACTCGTGAAATAAAGAGACCACTTTTGAATGGAGATTTACCACGATTCAAAAGGTGATACTGCCCCTTAAGGCTCATAAAGTTCAGTTAACACAAGAACTCAAGCCGGCCGATCATCAACAACGTCGTGTCTTCACTGATTGGGTCATTGAAATGCATGAAAATGATCCGGAATTCCATTGTCGTCACTTTCGAAGAAAAAACACAAATTAATCATTAAATAATCAATATTCTTAACTTTTGATGAGAAGTTATCCCTAACCAATCGAACAATTCTCCCTTCTTATCCAATACGGCCCTGAACGATTCGATGGGGGTGCTAACATGATCGGTTTTAGTCCCTTAATGCCTCGACTTGATATATTGACTTTTATTAACCTTATCCTGATGTTTGAATAGGAACTACAACAGGGGGAACACTGCTGGCTAATTCCCATTTAATCTTCTGATAACGTGCATGAAATTGAAACTAGGATTCGTTTGGTAAAGAAGATTTGTTGAATAACTTATGTGCTTCCAGGGCACGTGGGCTGGATCTTCGCAACATGAAAATTCTTTTCGACAGAGATATTAAACTGAGGATTAAATTTACACAATATTTTCCCTTGAAATGGTAACACCGGATGATGTGATTTCTTTAGGCTTGTTTCGAAAATCTATTTATTTATAAAAGAAAGATGTTGGATACACCATTTATGGATGGACTGTTTGTTATGAAACTTCATGTATGGATTCGTCTACGGTCTGGTTATTATAAAATACAATAAAACTTTGAAAAAATCGATGAAAATTTTGATATTCTCCGCGTTAGATGGCGATATAAACAAATAGTGTGTACAGTGACTATATTCCCTCTATAGTCACTGTAATAGTGTGTAATTTGAGTTGCCTACAACTCTGCGCTGTTGGGCAAAACCAAAATGTCTTAGCGTACAGATGTCTAAAATGATTAGATTTCGTTGAGATATGAGAAAAATTTTTTTCTTACCACTTCAGATGGCGCTATTCACACATTATGACTGATGATTATAAGTTATTTTTATAGTTTTATTTATTCCATATAACGTAATCGTGCTACTATATTTGACATTATCACAATTAAATGGCATTGAGGCTTTCGCGGCCATCTATTGATGTCATCTGTTCTTTTTTCGAGCATTTTGGTCGTCGTGGTTTGAAATGGTCGAAAAAAGAACCTAAATCTAATGCTGAATCTAGATCTCATGCTAATTCAGAAGTAGCCCCCAAGGGAGGAAAAGGTAGGTGGAAAGTAGAATAGGCTTTCGCGGCCATCGATTGATGTCATCTGTTCTTTTTTCGAGCATTTCGGTCGTCGTGGTTTGAAATGATCGAAAAAAGAACATATGACATCAATTACTGTGTAATTTACATAGGGCTTATAGAACCATGAAAGGCTATCAGCAGATCCAGAAGCGGGTGAATATCACAGTGAATTTTCATCGAAATGTCAAGTAAATCGGATTTTGGCGATGAGTTCCAATCATGAGATGTCCATTCTCATCTTTTATCATAATTTTTAAAATGTTTTTGAATTTCTGTTTGGGTAATAAATATATTTGCGGAAATAACTGAATCCAAAATTGCCATTATTAGTGATTGACATATTATTTTTGTGTATCTGTTCTGTGTGATAGCTCATATCCATGGAGACATTCGACAGTTCAAAAATCAGAGAACCAAGCCGCTGATCTCCGATCACCGGTGATTACGATTTGTGAAATCCACCGTAAGTATCATTTAGGCGGAACAAAGTTCGCCGGGCCAGCTAGTAAATATTAAAAAAAAGTCTGTTTTCAGTAGTAATAACCCGAAGACATTGATAATTGTTCGAAAAAATTCTATGACAGATTTCGAAAGCTTGTTGCTTGGAAACAGACCGACGCCGTAGGCGGAGGTCTGTTGTCTACAAGCAACAAGCTTGAGAAAGTTGTCATAGAATTTTTGAGCATTTATCAATGTCCGAGGGTTATTCGGATAGAAAATTTTTTGCTAATTATAGAAAAAATACAGAGCTAAAGGCGGAGGTCTGTTGTCTACAAGCAACAAGCTTGAGAAAGTTGTCATAGAATTTTTGAGCATTTATCAATGTCCGAGGGTTATTCGGATAGAAAATTTTTTGCTAATTATAGAAAAAATACAGAGCTAAAACAATTTATTTAAAGGTGCAATTAACAAAGGAACAATTAGAATAGTTAAATGAAGATCCAGACGTGTTAGTTTCTATAACTGATGAAGATGTATTTCCACTACGCATGCTGTTAATAATTTTATTATGATGTTCTTCGTCAATATTCAAGTAGGGTTTTATTGAGTTGGCATTGTTGTGACCCGTAATTTTTATAAGCTGTTGTTCTTGTACACCACTTTTGGCCAATCGACTAACCGCGGTCGATCTATTGGAATGATTAGTAATTTTTTTTCCTTTGTATTCAATCCAATCGCTTCGGCAGACGATCTTGTCCAATTTTGAATCGTATTTCTTCCAATGGGCATAATATCATACCAGTGATCATTTTCGGATTTCCATTGATGATTTGGTCTGACGAATAATCTGTTGGTTTTAATATTTGGGCCCCTTTTCGACATCAATTTTTTGAATAATCGGACAGGACAAACGTTGCTGTCATCGTTTTCTATTAAAAACTTGCTTCCAGTACACATTCTTGAACCACCCTGGCAAGTCTTGCTGAATACAGGGTTATATTCCACTCGGTTGGTTACAGAACCATCGTTGTTTGATTCGATACAAAAAAATTCAGTCAAGCAAGCAGCAGCTTCCCTACCTCGCCAAGCTAATTCTACCGCGGCTATGTGATAGAATTTCCGTTGCAGCCCTTCAGGAGTATTTTCATTCCATAAATTCACCATTTTTGTTATTTCCACAGAACTTAATGCTGCCGAACTTTGCTTCCTTTTACTTGGGTCTGATTGCAGTTTTCGTCGTATAGAATCACGGGCAGCTCGCGCTTGTTGAAATACAACACTTTTGAATGGGTCAATAATAACTTTCATTTCTTTATAATATTTTTCTTGTAACAGCTTACTTGTTATATTCCACATGGTTTTGACCGTACTTTCTTTGAACTCTTTACCATCTTCTCTCCTCATGTTCACAGCCCAATCCTTTAAAATCAACGCCAATTCTTCCGCCGTCCGATTTCCATCTAATTGATACTTTCTATCGTTGCAAAAGTCTATAAATGCTTTCCATACAAATTTCTTACTGTAGACGGTGTTTTTTGGTATGTTCGATTCTATAATTTCATTAATATTATCGTCAGTATTGCAACCAAATCGTGACATTTCGAAATATTAAATATTTGAAACTTCAAAATCGAAATGAATCAATATGTGTCCATAGCAACGTGAAAACAGCCCATGGTCTGTTATCGATGTAATGTTGACATGATTGGGTGAAATTGTTCATCTGATATCAAATGAGGAAATTTAATTGGTTGTTGGAACTGTCAAAAAATTTTCAGATAAACAGATCAGATTAAGCGATTTTGGATCAATAATACGTACTTTTTTGACACAGTAGTACCTATAGTTTTAACGATATGATAAATAGAATAATTCTTTTTTGGCCTCACCCAAAATTATTCGATATATTTTCAGTATAAATTTCGTAGTTCAAACTCAGTTTACTCCTTAGACAAAGGAAAGACTTTCCTTTGTCTAAAGTTTACTCCAAAAATTGGACAAAAAATAATAATGGTCAGTGTCCTCGTATTTCTGGAGTAGGCCCTCAAAAATTCTTCTACTGTCTTCCACGTTGAAAAATCCGTAAAAAGTCTACTGGACCTCGCATAACCGGCATACAGGGAGAAGCGTCATCCCCCTGTCTGAACCCGATGGAAAAACAATGTTGCAATATCACCCCCGGATGGTACGGGAGCGTATAGCCGGGGCACGCAACAGAATAGAGAGCAGAACATTGCGAACTCATACATCACCACGCCCCATTAGGGATTAATGATGCCAGCACCACCGAAATTAACTCCCTGTTGGCTTACCGCGGCGCTATAACGCCGACATATTAACTATTTGTTACAAGAGCAATATACTCACTCGCCCCAGCCGTCGTCGTCTGCTTGGAAGCCTCCAACGGGAGTTCTTTGTTCGGAGAAATTGGGAAGAAAGCTAATAAAGTGGGGATGTAAATCATGCGAATCATCGGCCGCGATACGAGCCGTAGGCAGAGAATTGTCTGCCTAACTGAAGTATAGATGGCACCAGAATTTGTGAACATAATATTCAAGAAAGTAAACATTTTGACACTTATTCACCAAGTGCATCAATAACTAACTTCTTGGCATCTTCTCTGCATGTTTTTCATCAAGTTATTGAGAATATTCCACTCAATATGTTGCCAAAGTTGTGCCAAAAGATCTCAGAATTCTTGAAGCGTTGAACCGTTTCCGTCATCAAAGGTTCTTTGTAAAGCTGGCCGTCCACTAGGTCGGAAACGCGGCGCGGCGCCGACCACCTGTATCTTTCGAAAGAAGCCGAATTTTGAAAAATGGTAAAGGAAAAAAGTGTTTCGTTTGATGAGAGGAATCTACAGTCAAAAAACCGTATAAGTCAGAGACATACCCTGTATAAAGTTTTCTATTTATTCTCTTTGTCGGCCCAATTTTTCAACTGTAGATTCCTCTCATCCTGCTCAACTTGCTGCCAAAGTTGTGGCGAAAGATCTCAGAGATGTTGGAGCGTTGAACCGTTTCAGTCATCAAGGGTTCTTTATAAAGCCGGCCGTCCAATGGGTCGGAAACGCGGCGCGGCGCCGACAATCTGTATATTTCGAACGAAGCCGAATTTTGAAAAATGGTAAAGAAAAAAAGTGTTTCGTTTGATGAGAGGAATCTACAGTTGAACGGAGTATTTAAGTCAAAGGCTCACCCTGTATATGGTGTTATATCTCTTCTCTTTTTCGAACGAATTTTTTTTACTTTAGATTCCTCTCATCGAACTAAACACATTTTTTTATACCATTTTCTGAAATTCGGCTCCGTTTGAAATATACAGGGTGTCAAAAATCCGCGTTGCACCGAGCCGCGCAGTCCTGTATATCATACTGTAGGAAAATCCCAAGGGAATATTGTATCTACATTCTTTTCGGTGTATAATCTACCACAACGTAGTCAGTTTATCAACGGCTTCGATTTGAAACGAGTTTTCTGAAAATGCCAAGATGTAAATTAACAAACGCTGAGGCTAATAGGGCTATCGGAATGCAACAGGGTGGCCTAACTCAGGTTGTTGTAGCGGAAAGGCTCCAAGTCAGCCAAAGTGTGATATCTCGACTTTGGAATAGGTTCCAGGGAGACAGGTTCCGTGTTGGAAAGACCAAGGCTTGGTGGGCGACGAAAAACAACACCTTCTCAGGATCGTTTCATCACCGTTTCGGCGAGAAGAAACCCTACATCTACGTGTAGAATGCTACGGAATACTCTTCAAATTACAGATGGGGTACAAGTTTCCATCGAAACCATCAGACGACGTTTGAGAGAGGTGAATCTAGGTTCTAGACGTCCATTAAGAGGAGTTCCATTAAAACGTGACCATAAGCGTCAAAGACTGGAATGTGCAAGGTGACATATCAATTGGAACGATCAATGGCGTAGTGTCCTTTTCACTGATGAATCCAGATATGGACGATTTTCAGATTCTCGAAGAATAAGGGTATGGACAATCCCACGCATACCCCGTAATCGTCGCTATGTCCAAGAAGTCCATCCATTCCGAGGGGGTAGTGTTATGGTATGGGCCGGGATATGTCTTGGGAATATGACCGCCTTACACTATAGGGAGCATGTCATTGACAATGTTGTGCCAAATTTTCACGCTACTATTGGTGAAACTTTTCAATTTCTAGATGATAACGCTAGACCGCACCGTGCAGCTATAGTTGAGAATGCGCGCGAGGAGCTTGGTATTCAACATTTACCAATACCTCCGCATTCACCAGATTTGAATTGCCTAAAACATGCATGGGATAAGCTCCAAAGAATATTAGATAATCATCAACCTACCCCAGAATCCTTAAATGATCTGAAAGAGCTTCTGCCCCGTTTATGGAACCAAATTCCTCAAGAAATGTTTAACAACCTCGTGTGTAGTATGCAAAGAAGATGTCAAGCTGTTATTGATGCCCGTGGAGGCAATACATTGTATTGATAGTCTCAAAATGCTTGAATTCTCTGGGAATAAAATTTCGTTATTCTCGATTTTTCTCAACCTCCCTGTATACGCTGCAGACCTACAGGCTAAAATTAATTTGCATATTAATCATATTAATATGAAATATCATCGCAAAAATCTTATTTTAACTACATTTTTTTGCAATTTAAGTCAATATCCCTAACTCATGTGGAGCAGCTTATTTTTCTCGATCTACGTGGCACTCCGTGTACTCTACCTTCTTCTATGCATTATTTTGATATTCTACAAATGCTCAAATTGATCCCTGCCAACTTCCATACAATGGTTTAAGAATAGGGGATGGAATTCGGAGAAAAATTCATACCATTTCACGGAAGTTGCCATCAATTTGGAAGGAACAAAAGTTCCCTATTTTTTAATCATTCCCAACGCATGGAGTCGCTTGGAAATGACTTGTAACTGCGGTGACTAATAAAGCTCTTCTTGAGTTTTATTCGAATGGAAGAAGAAAATCAACACTTCCCGCAAACGACGATTGCTCGAAACAAAATCAGACATGTGACTCCAAAACAAAATCACTTATACAGGGTCTTTCACGAGGAACCTCACCCATATTTATACAGGAAACTACTGAACGTATTTTCACGAAATTCAGCACTTATAAGTATTTCACGATGCTGATGAAATCTAAAATATTTTCAAGGCATGAGCACCTCCGGTTTTTCCGGAAATGACGTCAACTTCCGTTTTTCAAATTAGAACACCTTTTTTTATTGCAGAAATGGATTCCTTAGAAAATTTCGAGTTATTTTGATGTAACATTTTTCAGTTTTGGTTGGAAAATTCTCTCTGAGCGGGAAAATTCGAAAAAAAATCGAAAATAGAGCTCCGCTGAAACAAGAATAACTTCGAGGGTTTTGGATGGAAAATTTTCATTTTTGGGATTTTTCAAGATGTAAAATTGATGTATCCACTTTGAAAATCGAAATCGCGATTCATGATACAGGGGGTGAAGAAATCGCTTTCAAAGTTAGGGATGACAAAATCGTGAAAAGTAATTTTTTTTCAAATCAGAACCCCATTTTTTTATGGCAGATATTGAATCTACGTTAAAAAATAATGTGAGTGTATGCATCACACCCTTGTCCTAAAGTGGATATTTTCTGAGTTATTCACAAAAAACTGTTTTTCGTCTTGAATTTTCAGCTATTTCTTTTCCCTTCACGCCAAAAAGATGAAATTTTCAGGAACTGTTACTTAAACCATGTTTTAGATTTTACTACCCTAATATGCAAGAGAAAAAAGTTACAGGTTGTTCCTAAATAGATGGCGAATTTGGATTCGAATTTGTATCGAAAACCTCTTTATTTCAACTAATCGGCCATCGGTTTTCTCTCCAGTGATAAATAAATAATTCCTTATGAACCATCTACAAAAACTTACCATGTTTTATATTCTTTTTTTTTAATGATAGATATCATTAATTACATCTGCCAAATTCCTCTTTATTCAGTAGATGTAATTAATGATATCTATCATAAAAAAAAAGAATGTACACGGAAAGAAATCTATCCTCAAATCAAGAAGCCCAATATTCTTGAAATATTAGAGTTGTTTCAAGTATATATAGAATCAAAACAAGTAAAAAGGAGAATTTTGTATACTTGGAATGAATTTATTTTACTCAAAAAACATATACTTGATTGAAGAATGAAATTCTCCATCGGAGTAAATTATTTATTCAATCCAAACTATTCACTTTTATCAATTCGAGAGTACTTCTATATTTCATGTAACTATATGATATCTTGACTTCGAAAATATAATATTCTCAGTTCGAGAATTGGAATATACTCATTCCATGTGTTATATTCAAGAAATTGGTTTTCTTGAAATAATAATTTCGATTGATACGAAATAATGAATTGACATAAAATTATGAATTGAATAATTAATTAATCAATCAATAATGATTCGAATAACCTCAAAGACAATCGCAACTCGCAAGACACAGCCAGAGCAACATTGGATTTTCTGAATGAAATTGAAATAAGTAAATATTTGTAAAAAGAAATGTATAATTTGTAACATAATGTAACTGTTCCTCGTGTCAATGACCTAGAAGGTTGAGACACGTTAATACAAATAAATAAATGAATAAATAATGATTCGAGAATATTTCGCCAAATGGAATAAAATCGAAAATAAAATATTGCTAGGATAACGTTCAGATTTTAGATTATATATATACGATAAGTTAGAAATCTGAAAAAAGTTACCATTGAGATAGATAGACTCTCCTTTCAAAATATATATATTGTATGGATTGAAATATGAAGTTGAAGTTATAAAAAAATTGTGAAAGTATAATTTGAAAGAAATTTTCAATTAGGTACTTTTCACAAATCGATTTATAATAAAATTATGTGATGAAACATTATAGAAAAAAATCACCAAATCTATTACACTCTGTAAAACATTTCTCTTAGTGTAATTCCATAATTTTGAAAGGGAAAGAAAGAAGTGGTTGAAAAATTCATCGTATTTGTAAATTTAAGTGAAATGACATGCATTCACTCGATCCAAGTGTAATTTTCAGAATATACTAAGATGCCAATTCTTCTTCCGGTAGTTAGGCAACATGCATGAATAAGAGGAACCGTGATCCG
Organism: Adalia decempunctata; assembly: GCA_951802165.1. Taxonomy (NCBI): domain Eukaryota; kingdom Metazoa; phylum Arthropoda; class Insecta; order Coleoptera; family Coccinellidae; genus Adalia; species Adalia decempunctata. The sequence goes on from OX637705.1 coordinate 3,479,990, forward strand.
TTTGCGAGCAGTTTCATCGTAATCCAAGTATATAATTTTCTCCATCCACTAGATCCAAGTGAATTATTCGACAATATACGGTCTTTGGGATAAAAATGCTAAACCTCTTTACTTCTGTATTTATGCAAATAAAGTATTGGTATTGAATGTGGTGTCGAAATCGTTCGAGGATGTCACAACCCCAGAAAGGGCCTAGTATTAATAAGGGCACCCTTACTTGTTGATTTTGACTTCGATTTCATTATATAGGCATTAAACTTGAGACTGTGAATTATCTCAAAAACTATCAACTTTAGAAGAATATGTTTCAAGTGGAAAATATTATATATCACATCTTGTTTTCACCTTAACCTTTTCAAGGTTATTTCAGAGCTAACTTGATTCTTAATGATTTTTTATTGAAGAGAATGTATATCTAATTTTTCCATATTCTGCTACATATAAGTATGTAGTATGAAATATTTCGTTTTTAGTAAATTTTCATAAGGGTAAATATCAAAGTATCCTAAAAATGTTTCTTGAAAAATGTAAACAGAAATCATCAAATCTGGAACATTCAGAAATTCCAAAATTTCGAAAAAAAAAAATGTAGAACAATTCTATATAACTAAAAATTCAAGTGAAACTATATATTACTAATCTTGACAAAATTTTCATTCACTTGGTCCGAGTAAGATATTCAGCGATAAACTATAATACGCCAGTTCTCCTTCCGGTAGTTAGGTTTTATCGTAATCCAAGTATATGAATTTCTCAATCCACTAGATCCAAGTAAATTATTCAACAATATACTAAAAAGCGCCCTCTATTCAGTGCGTAAAAGGGGATATCACTCTCGATCTTGAATCGACTTGTTCATATCGCGTCTTTCGTCCAAGTTCAGTGTGTTGAAGAAAGTTTAACCAATTTTTAGTGAAATGTGGAAAAATTATTGGGACAATAGGGATGCTCGGGCAGTGTTAGCAAGCTATTTCAAGGTAAGATATGTTAGCTATGTATTGATTTAAATTTATATTGAGAATAAAAAAAAAACTTCATTTCTACTTTTAATCTTATACGTTTTGAATCACCAAGCTGTTTTCTTTTTCGATAAATTTAATACTTGAAATACTCTAAGTGCACATCTCTTACATTTCTAAGAACATTCATTTTCAGAAATTCTATTACATTGGGATTATCAATTTTTCAGAACAAGATATTTCCTTATAGCTCTTAAAAAATCTCAATGATCATGATCTCATACCTACCTTAGGAATGAAAACTGATTTCAAGGAAAATTAAAGAGATGAATTCTGAAGCAAGTGAAATATTTTTTATTTTTATGAAATGAATTCGCTTTTACTACTTCTAAAAATGATTTTTCGAATTACACAGTAGGTACTGTACGAGCATCGTTAAATAAAATAGCGATAATCAACCAGTTATACCATATTTTCTTATGTAACTCATGAATTTTGAATTATTAGATTGAAATGGTCTCGTACACTGTTGTATCTTTTTTGGGGGGAATACCTCATCATATCACTCATTATAGAATGCGGATAATAATTCAGAGGATACAGAATTTATAAGCATTTTTCTTGCAGAGGTTTGGAGATATGGAAAATAATATCCAAGAGCAGAGGCAGAAAACAATACAATGGAAAGGAACGATGCCGCCCTAATTGTTGGTTTTGGGACAGTTTCTATTAGAACCGAAAAGCTTTTTGATTATTGTTGAGAACCTCTACCATCAGTTCTCCTCTGCACGTAAGGCATTCAAAATTATTTTCAAATTGTTTCACGTTTTGAATGTTAATTATCCCGTTCAGTGCCAGTACCTTTATGTGATTATACTGCGATGTGTACCTATATAATTTTTTTATTTGTGGTTCTTCTGATATTTCTTCTGTTGTTGATTGTATACTTATTTATATGTGATAATATTTTTAGGATTATGATTTTTCATATAGTTTTTATTTGTGGTATATGTACTTATTTTTTCACATCATTTATTATTGTGTTCATTTGTACCTAGTCCAGTTGATTATATGTTGAATTTAGCATTTTCTCTATTTGTTTTCAGTGATCACTTTCATACTTTTGTTTGTTTATAATTATTTCAGAAGTATAATAAATTTGTTTTCAATTCTTATAAGCCTCGTTTTATGAATATAATCCTCATCCTGAAATCACAGCAATGTCAAACGATTATCTCATTTCAAATAATTTCACTATTTGTCAAAACAAGCATAAAATAAATCTCATTATTCATCTTGAGAATATAATATATATACTGAAACTGAATATTCAGAATTCTCATTGGTTTAGAGTGAGAATATAAATGGTTTTGACCAAACAGGTATTTACTTCTTGTAAGTAGACCGAAAACTAAATCTGAAGTTAATATTTACTCAAAACCATTATTGAATGAAATTTGATTTGAAAATATGATATACTCAATTTAACAATTTTCTGATGTTGGATTGAGTGAAATTATTGAGTTCATTCAAGTATTTGGTATCTTTGCTTCGAACGAAGAAACTACTGAGATTAAGATGTACAATAATTCCATTTGAGATTATGTTTCCCTTAGACGAAATATTTCGAATACTCATTTCAAAATTCTCATTTTACTCACAAGGAATATATGAATATTCTTGAATCAATAATACGTGATTTATTAAATTCAAGTATATGATATACTTAGTCGAAAGAATTATTTTATTTGAATTCGGAGAATAAGGTATACTTGAATCAACTAAATCTTATTCTTGCTCATATATGAATCTATCATTTACTTCAATCAAATATTATCCACTTAGTACGAGAATAGATTTCTTTCCGTGTAAAACATGGTAAGTTTTTGCATATGGTTCATAAGGAATTATTTATTTATCACTGGAGAGAAAACCGATGGCCGATTAGTTGAAATAAAGGTTTCCGATACAAATTCGAATCCAAATTCGCCATCTATTTAGGAACAACCTGTAACTTTTTTCTCTTGCATATTAGGGTAGTAAAATCTAAAACATGGTTTAAGTAACAGTTCCTGAAAATTTCATCTTTTTGGCGTGAAGGGAAAAGAAATAGCTGAAAATTCAAGACGAAAAACAGTTTTTTGTGAATAACTCAGAAAATATCCATTTTAGGGCAAGGGTGTGATGCATACACTAACATTATTTTTTAACGTAGATTCAATATCTGCCATAAAAAAATGGGGTTCTAATTTGAAAAAATTGATTTTTCACGATTTTGTCATCCCTAACTTTGAAAGCGATTTTTTCCCCCCCTGTATCATGAATCGCGATTTCGATTTTTAAAGTGGATACATCAATCTCACGTCTTGAAAAATCCCAAAAATGAAAATTTTCCATCCAAAAACCTCGAAGTTATTCTTGTTTCAGCGGAGCTCTACTTTCGACTTTTTTTCGAATTTTCCCGCTCAGAGAGAATTTTCCAACCAAAACTGAAAAATGTTACATCAAAATAACTTGAAATTTTCTAAGGAATCAATTTCTGCAATAAAAAATGGTGTTCTAATTTCAAAAACGGAAGTTGACGTCATTTCCGGAAAAACCGGAGGTGCTCATGCCTTGAAAATATTTTAGATTTCATCAGCATCGTGAAATACTTATGTGCTGAATTTCATGAAAATACGTTCAGTAGTTTCCCGTATAAATATGGGTGAGGTTCCTCGTGAAAGACCCTGTATATGTGTTGAAATTGTCAAAATCGACCAGCACTTACTGCTGGAGCCATTGACAAACACAGGTACTTTTGTTGCGTACCTAACAATGAAAAAGCCTGTGATTCCTTTTCAATGTAACGCCCTGTACATCAGTAGCAACAACTTCCCAATACAATATCAATCCTTGGTACATTTTCAAAAACGCCACCACCTGAAAGAACCCTCCACAACAGTCACTCACAACCACTCCATCAAACAATGGAGAGCATTTCCGACCATACCGAGGGAATTCGGAGGTCTCCAGAGTCACATGACGGCGAAAATCCATCGCGCGAAGATATATGATTGTTAAATAATCCAACATCATTAATGTCTGCTCCCTAATGTGGGGAGCAGATCGGGCATCTGGCGCAGTGTCGATGTGCTCTATCCTTTACGTCCGCCGAGATTTATCACGACTGGAGATTGACGGATGCTGTGCCGTTTTACTGACCGACGGGAACGTTTATCCGAAGATCGGACGCGTTTTATACAGCTTTTCCTTGTAGGAGATCCATTTGTCAGATTTACGCACTTTGGTTCCGATAGAACACCCTCTCTCTCTCAATCTTCCGCCTAATAAATAGTTTATGCCATCGTCTTCCATTATTGTCTTATTGTCTTCGATCTCCAAGCTGAATCTCCTTACAGAAATTACAAAAAACAGTAATGGCGTTTGTACTTCAGAAAGTGAGCAAGTGAAAGAACAATAATTAAAAATCAAATCAACATAAGATTCGTTGCTGTTGTTTACTATATAAGATCTATTACCTCAAGCGCCTTAAGGAGTATTTTCATTCCATAGCAATATTATTTTGTTAAAATCAGGCAAATTTAACGAAACTGAACTGGAATCAAGTTTATGTGAACCTGCTTGTAGTTTCTTCCTGACTATATTGTTAAAGTGGTCAATCATAATGTCATAGTCATCAAACTACTTTTCTTGCAAGGGTTGGTACGAAACTTTCCACGTTGTCTTTACCGTTGCTTATTTGAATTCTGGACTCGTCTTTGTTCTCATATTGGCCAATCTTTCAATAGCAACCCCAATTCTTCTAAGCTTCTATCTTCATTCAATGAAGATTTTAGTTCGCAGCAAAATTCCATAAATATTCCCCAAATATATCGTCGAATGTACACTGCGCAAAAAAAATAACGCACATTATGGAAATCTCAAATTTATTCTACAACCGAAGGTGTTCTCAATGATAATTATTTTTATCAGAATTATGCATGCATATGTTATCCACTTTCAACGATGTTTTCTCCCAGCAGGAATGAAAAAAAATGGTATTATCAGATTTTGAATGTATTGGCTCCATTCCAAAATCAGTTGTTCTCGATCAATTCTAGTGATCAATAGTTTTTCTTTCGTTTGATTTTCTACACTCGATCGCTATGCAACGCGAAACACGCAATTTGACCCAAGAGGAATGTGCCCAAGCTGTAGTTTTGCGAGAAGAAGGGTGGACATACACAAGAATTGCAGAAAGGTTTGGAGTTTCCCATACAAGTGTGTCCAGAATATTGCAGCGATTCAGGGAGACAGGTATGAATGTCCGAAGACCAGGACAGGGTAGACCACGGGTAACAACTGCCATTCAAGAACGTTACTTGAGAGTTTCTTCGTTGAGACAACGGTTTGCAACCGCTCGCCTCCTTCAAAATCAGCTTGAGCAAACTCATGAGGTGCAAATTAGCACTCAGACAATAAGAAATCGCCTCAGAGAAGAGAATATGATTTAAGGCCTCGTGTCGCGGCAAGAGGCTCAGCTCTTACCCCAGCCCATCGAAGGGCGCGTTTGGATTTTGCGAGAGAGCATATCCATTGGGAAGAGGCCGATTGGGAAAGAGTTCTCTTCACAGATGAGACTAGATTCTGCCTCTACCATCGTGATCGACGTTCCCTTGTATACAGACGTCCACATGAAAGATATGCTCAGTGCAATTTCCTGAATACTACTGGTTTCGGGGGAGGATCGATTATGGTATGGGGTGGAATATATTTGACTGCTCGCACAGACCTAGTGGTCGTTGATAATGGAGGTATGAATGCTGATAAGTTCATTCTTGAAGAGCATGTATTGCCATTTGCCCCATACATTGGTGAAAATTTCATTTTTATGGACGATAATGCCAGACTCCATCGTGCGCGCATCGTTCAGGAGTACCTTGAAGAGGTTGAAGTCTCTCGAATGGAATGGCCAGCAAGAAGTCCAGATCTCAATCCGATTGAGCAGGTCTGGGACAACCTCAATAGAAGGCTGAGTGGTTCAGAAAATCATCCAGCTACTCTCAATGACTTAGGAATCCAACTCGGAGAAATCTGGGAAGGATTAGATCAGAACATTTTAAGATTATTAAGTCACTTATCACCATTTCAGTATTTTGAAAATTGTTCATTTCTTTTCTTTCACATAAGATTCGGTGAAATCCTGAATTTTTCTTCCATTTAATATGTCTTGTTTCATTCAAAACCTTCCCGAGAGAACATAAAAAATAAGTTATAAAGTCAATGTAGAGTTAACTTTCATTAAAATTGAGATTTTCAGAATGTGCGCTAGTTTTTTTGCGCAGTGTATTTCTGGGAATTTTTTCATCGATTAGCGCATTTATACTACGAAAATCCTCATTGCCAAAACTTGAACTTCATTTAAAATGAAGATAAAATTCAATCGTGGTGTCATTTTCACTCAAATAAGCTCAAATTCAAAACTAAAATCAGTGTTGTTATATATGCACACCATTTTATTCTCAAGCATTTCTTCCTATTCAAGGTTTGGTTTCAAAACAGACGAGCCAAGTGGAAGAAGAGGAAGAAGACCACCAACGTGTTCAGGACTCCAGGTGCTCTTCTCCCATCACACGGTCTACCTCCCTTCGGAGCTATGGGAGACGGTTTGTGCGGTTCTGGCATGTTCAGCAGCTCGGAAACACGCTGGGGGGTGGCTGGAGTAGCTACAGGTAAGGACGATTCGAAAAAATTCGATTCAATTTCAAATTGACGTATTTTCTTTTTCTAATACACGTGATTTCGAAGATGTCGACTGGCCTATTTGTACTGAACCTTGTAAACATTTTCCTTACATTTTAAATTATTAAAGCGGATCAGAATCTAAGGAGTCAGAAGGGAATACGAGGATTTATTGAAAAATTCTTAGCCTACTATAGAACCAAACAAAATTTCAATGTCAAAATATTTTATTACTCAACATATGACATATTCTCCTCTTCAATGAATACGTTTATCACAGCGAACCTGCAACGTCTCTAGACCTTTAAAAACAAATTTTTCTTCTTGCTATGTAAACCAGTCCTCCACAGCTTTTATTACCTCCTCGTTGGATGAAACACTACGATATTTTAAACTTTTTTTCAACTGAGGAAAGAGATGATAGTCGGACGGAGCCAAATCTGGTGAATAAGGGGGTGTTCTAGTACCTAATTCTAACCCTAAATCACAAATTTTTTGTATGTAAACATGAGATTTGTGTACTGGGGCCTTGTCCTGTAAAAAAATACCTTTGGATAGCTTTCCGCGTCTTTTCTCTTTAATTTTTTCCCGTAGAGTGGTCAGTAATGTCGAATAGTAATCTCCAGTTATTATTCTACCCTTATCCAAAAATCAATCATGATTACTCCATGGCAATCCCAAAAAACTGAAGCAAGAACTTTTCCAGCAGATTTTTGGACACGAAACTTTTTAGGTCTTGGAGAACAAGAGTGTCGCCATTCCATCGATTGCTGCTTTGTTTCTGGATCGTAGAAATGTACCCAAGTCTCATCCATAGTAACAATTCGGTTTAAGAAGTCTACATCGTTTTCAAATCGCGCACAGATCGAACGCGATGCTTCTACCCTTGCACGCTTTTGGTCAACATTCAAACATTTGGGGATCCATTTTGCAGAAAGGACCCCGCACTTTTAGTAGGTAAAGTGGCGACCGGTCAAATTTTCTGAAAATTTAGTATGTTGTTGTACCCGACTCATCGACCAAAAGTGTCAATGGGCCCAACCCAATCCTATTGCTAGTTTTCTAAATACGGGGTGTTAAAGTTGAAAATTGCCCAGATTTTCGGATTTATTTGCTAATTATTAAGAGTTACATTGGATTTCTGTTGCATACACACGTTTACTACATGTTCTAGGTATGAAATTAGAGGATACGTATGATTAAAAATATTTATATTTACCGGGTGATTCACGAATATATGACGGTAGTTTTTTATTTAGTATTATGACGACAAAATATTGCACAGTGCATATTTTCATACAGGGTGTTTCACAGAGAGAACCACTAGACATAATCATATTTTTTTAGGATTAATTCGAAATCCTGTATTTTTGAATTGATTTTTGGGAAAAGTGATACCACAAACATATGTGTGTCTCTAATCTCCAAAATATTTAGGGTGGTTTATTCATAGGAAGGTATTCAATTTTGGGAAAAGTTCAAAAAACATGAACACCCTGTATTCGAAAATTTCCTCGGTCAAATGCAACTATTTTATCACTATATATTGATTTCCACAACATCTCCCGAGGTATGAATTTTAAATCCGATACTACATATGACCAGTTTTCGAGATACAGGGCGTAAAAGCGGAGAATAACTTATTTCATCATTTTTTTTTTCAAATTGAAAAGCCGGATTGATTTTATGTTGCGCCCATGAGTTCAGTATGAGTACAGATCAGATGCACAAGGAAAGGTTCAGCTAAAATATTTACTGTTACAGGGTGATCCACGAATAAATCACAATAGCTTTTGCAAACATTCGATAATTCTACAGTTTCATCACAGAGAAATTATTCCATGAAGTTAATACCTCCTCGTTCACAATTTTCAGTCTGAAATACTTCATAATAATTAGGTACTTTTCATACAGGGTGAGTCATAAATAATATGCTTCGAAATAATTGAAAGGAGAACTTTTCTGGTGAATTTTGAATAACTGTCTAACATTACATCAAGTGAGGTATTTCAGACTGAAAATTGTGAACGACTATAGGTATTAACTTCATGGAATAATTTCGCTGTGACGAAACTTTAGAATTATCGAGTGTTTGCAAAAGCTATTGTGATTTATTCATGAATCACCCTGTAACAGTAAATATTTTAGCTAAATCTTCCCATGTGCATCTGATCTGCTCTCATACTGAACTCATGGGCGCAACATAAAATAAATTCGGCTTTTCAATTAAAAAAAAATTGATGAAATAAGTTATTCTCCGCTTTTACGCCCTGTATCTCGAAAACTGGTCATAGTATCGGATTTAGAATTCATACTTCGGGAGATGTTGTGGGAATCAATATATAGTGAGAAAATAGTTGCATTTGACCGAGGAAATTTTCGAATACATTGTGTTCATGTTTTTTGTACTTTTCCCAAAATTGAATACCTTCCTATGAATAAACCACCCTGAATACTTTGGAGATTAGAGACACACATATGTTTGTGGTATCACTTTTCCCAAAAATCAATTCAAAAATACAGGATTTCGAATTAATCCTAAAAACTATGATTATGTCTAGTGGTTCTCTCTGTGAAACACCCTGTATAAAAAATATGCACTGTGCAATATTTTGTCGTCATAATACTAAATCGGAAAGAACATTTCAAAAATATGCCCTCCTGACGTCACAGTAGAAAAAGTGAATTTTGGGAAAAAACTACCGTCATATATTCGTGAATCACCCGGTGAATATAAATATTTTTAATCATACGTATCCTCTAATTTCATACCTAGAACATGTAGTAAACGTGTGTATGCAACAGAAATCCAATGTAACTCTTAATAATTAGCAAATAAATCCGAAAATCTGGGCAATTTTCAACTTTAACACCCCGTATTTAGAAAACTAGCCATAGGATTGGGTTGGGCCCATTGACACTTTTGGTCAATGAGTCGGGTACAACAACATACTAAATTTTCAGAAAATTTGACCGGTCGCCACTTTACCTACTAAAAGTGCGGGGTCCTTTTTCTCATGTCCAAATTGACGTGAACTATGTGATGAACGCGTTCGTATGAAATCTTCAGTGCTTCAGATATCCGTTTTAGCCCAATTCGACGGTCTGATAAAATCATGTCATGATCTGCAGCGATATTTTCGGGGACTGACACAGAAACTGGCCTTCCCGATCGGTCATCACCTTCAATGGAAAATTCACCTCTTTTGAAGCTTGCAGTCCAATTTTTCACGGTCGCATACGGAGGACATTGATCACCAAGGGTATCAAGCATATCTTCGTAAATCTGCTCATCTCTTAATCCTTTTAAATACAGGTACTTGATGATGGATCGACACTCCAATTTTTCGATTTTTACAATTTCGGTGAACATCTTTTTTTTAATTTATTGCGTAACTCTGGTTTACTTTTTTGACGTCGAACTCTACACTGACAGTTCTAATAAGTTATTGTTCGTTGATATGGTACGCAATATTTTGTTTATGCAACTGGTCTAGGCTAACTAGATATCAATACATCCTCGTATAATACGACAGAATCACCGCTGTGGAATTTAGCGATTCCCTTCTAAATTTCTTCATCCCTTTCTCAAAATCTCCGCCAAAGAACCGTCGAACAGAAGTAACGAATCCAAACATATCATTCCGAAAAAACACAATTCTCCATAGCACTTCCCTTCAAATCAAACCTACGGACACAAACATGATTTTTAACGATTGTTTGCCAGGACTTTTCGATCCTAAACAAATATGGCCCAGTCGCGATCGTAAAAACTGGGAAAAATACGAAAGCATCTCAATATTTGATAAGTCTGTACCCTTCTTGGCCTTCTTGTCCGTAAAAGTGTGAATTTCGTTGCAGGTCTTGGTCAGCTGGGACAAGGTTCGGTACCCATGGGCGGATTCGGCCAGTCCCTCGGTCAACTCAATCAAACTTCTGGCCTGGGCTCCGGTCTGCCAATCAGCACGGCTAATACTGTTTACCAGGCCCATTATGGGCTGAACTCGTTAGGTAAGTTGTAATTGAATAATTCGGACTCTAATTGAATTGATTAGACCTGTGTGGTTTGTTGACGAAGGCTTAGGAATCACGTCGTTTCAGAGGGTTTGACACTAAGGGACGATACGTCGGCGGCCATATTTAAAATGGTGGAAACGTCACTAACTGTCATTCGCGTTTGACAATGCATTTTGGTAAAATACACGATTGAACAACTTAGGATTATCAGGCAAATACACTGGGCAAAAAAATTAACGCACACACACACTGAAGGTGTTCTTAATGATAATTATTTTTATCAGAATTATGAATGCATATGTTATCCACTTTCAACGTTTTTCTTCAATACAGATGTTTTCTCCCAGCAGGAATAAAAAAAAGATGATATTATCAGATTTCAAATGTATTGGCTCCATTCTAAAATCAGTTGTTCTCGATCAATTCTAGTGATCAATAGTTTTTCTTTCGTTTGATTTTCTACACTCGATCGCTATGCAACGCGAAACACGCAATTTGACCCAAGAGGAATGTGCCCAAGCGGTAGTTTTGCGAGAAGAAGGGTGGACATACACAAGAATTGCAGAAAGGTTTGGAGTTTCCCATTTAGTGTGTCCAGAATGTTGCAGCGATTCAGGGAGACAGGTATGAATGTCCGAAGACCAGGACAGGGTAGACCACGGGTAACAACTGCCATTCAAGAACGTTACTTAAGAGTTTCTTCGTTGAGACAACGGTTTGCAATCGCTCGCTTCCTTAAAAATCAGCTTGAGCAAACTCATGAGGTGCAAATTAGCACTCAGACAATAAGAAATCGCCTCAGAGAATATGATTTAAGGCCTCGTGTCGCGGCAAGAGGCCCAGCTCTTACCCCAGCCCATCGAAGGGCGCGTTTGGATTTTGCGAGAGAGCATATCCATTGGGAAGAGGCCGATTGGGAAAGAGTTCTCTTCACAGATGAGTCTAGATTCTGCTTCTACCATTGTGATCGACGTTCCCTTGTATACAGACGTCCACATGAAAGATATGATCAGTGCAATTTCCTGAATACTACTGGTTTCGGGGGAGGATCGATTATGGTATGGGGTGGAATATCTTTGACTGCTCGCACAGACCTAGTGGTCGTTGATAATGGAGCTATGAATGCTGATAAGTATATAAGGAACATTCTTGAAGAGCATGTAGTGCCATTTGCCCCATACATTGGTGAAAATTTCATTTTTATGGACGATAATGCCAGACTCCATCGTGCGCGCATCGTTCAGGAGTACCTTGAAGAGGTTGAAGTCTCTCGAATGGAATGGCCAGCAAGAAGTCCAGATCTCAATCCGATTGAGCAGGTCTGGGACAACCTCAATAGAAGGCTGAGTGGTTCAGAAAATCATCCAGCTACTCTCAATGACTTAGGAATCCAACTCGGAGAAATCTGGGAAGGATTAGATCAGAACATTTTAAGATTATTAAATCACTTATCAGCATTTCAGTATTTTGAAAATTGTTCATTTCTCTTCTTTCACATAAGATTCGGTGAAATCCTGAATTTTTCTTCCATTTAATGTGTCTTGTTTCGTTCAAAACCTTCCCGAGAGAACATAAAAAATAAGTTATAAAGTCAATGTAGAGTTAACTTCCATTAAAATTGAGATTTTCAGAATGTGCGTTAATTTTTTTGCGCAGCGTATGTTGTGTATACATTGTGAGTTTTTGATTCATACATTTTTTTAACTGGAAGATTCCTGGGATCAAATTTCAATGTTATTACGAATAGTAGACTATAATGTTCGTAATTTAAATTAAGGTTTTTGAATATTTCGAAGTGAAACCCACTTCCCACAAAAATCTGAGTAAATCGATGGAGTTTTATCCGACTCTCTACCCATAAATGGTGGTGTTCCGCAGGGACCAATTCTGGTCCAACACTATTTCAACTTCACATCAACGATTTGCTGGAAGCAACTTCGTGTCCAGTGCACAGATTCGCGGATGATAGTACCCTTCATACCGCCTTTTCTTCTAGGGCTCCAATACCAGCCCGCCAAATCAAAAACGAACGAGGAAGAAATGTCAACAACATAAATATGGATTTGGCAATAATTCTTGAATGGGGATCTTATAACTTGATGGAATTCAACGCAGACAAAACACAAGCATGTCTTTTCTCTAGAAAAGCCGATCTTACTGTGCCCAGCATAAAATTGTCGGGAGTGACCATACCATTGAAGTCATCCATTTCGATGCTTGGTATTACTGTCGGCAATAACCTTTCTTGAGAGAATCACGTGAGATCCATTGCTAAAAGTGCATCCCAAAAACTTGGTTTTCTGTTTCGTGCCAGGAGCTATTTCACCTCAAGTCAGCTGCTTATGATCTATAAGGCACAGATTCGACCTGTCCTGGAATACTGTTCCCATATTTGAAGTGCAGCACCTAAACAAATCCTAAAACTTTTGGACTCTGTACAAAAAAGGCAATTCGTCTCGTTGGTGATACCTCGCTCACAAACTCGCTCACAAACTCGCTCACTTCTCTGGAACACCGTAGAAGAGTAGGCGATCTGTCTCTATTTTATAGATATTTCCATGGGCGATGCTCTTCTGAATTATCAGCAATCGTTCCCCCTCTGGCAGTCTCTTCGTAACTAACCCGTCAAGTAAAGTCTTCACATCCCTTCGTGGTCACTTTGGAGACCTGCAGAACATCTCTCTTCAAAGACTCGTTCATCCAACGAACAGCGAGGCTTTGGAACACATTGCCTACTGCCTATAGGGAGGTGTTCCCCGAGGCATATGACCTCCAGAAATTCAAGAAAAACACCAATTCCTACCTGCTTGCCTTTGGTTCTCACGATGTTCTCTGAACATTACAGGATATTCCTTTTCGTGAAAACCACAACATTTGAAAAAAAATGCCACAATTTGAACACATCCATTTTCTTCTTCTATTCTCTTTCATTTTCGACTTGTCACAACTCCTAATGGTGCTGTTAGATACTCGAATAGTTGGGTAAATACCATCAGTAACAAAGCTGGCATTTACTTTCTGAATCATTGCTTTTATACAGTACTGAGAGAAATATGCAGAAGTAAAACCTAAAATAAACAAACCTTTAAAGTACACGAGCACAATCCATTCAACATTATACGTCTTCGAAGAGCCATATGTATGACAATTATCTTTTTACAACCAAGGGGAATATTGATTCCTTCAGTCCTGGTTTGAATGTGAAGAAAAATCACATAAACCGTAATCCCATAACTGTGTTGGAACTTGTTGTCTTCGGAAAATAAAAACAGGGACGGATTAAGACGAATATGACTGTTCCATATGTCGCAAAGAAGTATGATTTGAAATTCACACTCATGTTATCTGAATTGCTTTCTACGGATTCCATAAGAGCTTTCTGATAATCTTTCAACGAGAAATCTTGCTTAGAATCACGCAACGTGGGAAACATCTCAAAACTGTTTGGCATTACAAAAAAGAGTTAATATTTTGACTCAAATCGAATATAAACTGCTCCACATGAGGTAGGGATATTGACTTAAATTGCAGAAAAATATAGTTAAAATAAGATTTTTGTGATGAAAATTCATATTAATATGATTTCAAGTTGCAAATTCATTTTAGCCTGTAGGTATGCAGAGTATACAGGGTGGTTAAGAAAAATAGAGTAAAATAACGAATTTATTCCTAGAGAATTCAAGCATTTTAAGACTATCAATACAATGTTTGGCCTCCACGGGCATCAATAACAGCTTGACATCTTCTTTGCATACTACACACGAGGTTGTTGAACATTTCTTGAGGAATTTGGTTCCATAAACGGGGCAGAAGCTCTCTCAGATCATTTAAGGATTCTGGGGTAGGTTGATGATTATCTAATCTTCTTTGGAGCACTTCCCATGCATGTTCTATGCAATTCAAATCTGGTGAGTGCGGAGGTATTGGTAAATGTGGATTATCAAGCTACTCGCGCGCATTCTCAACTATGGCTGCACGGTGCGGTCTAGCATTATCGTCTAGAAATTGAAAAGTTTCACCAATAGCAGCGTGAAAATTTGGCACAAGTTGTCAATGACATGCTCCCTATACTGTAAGGCGGTCATATTCCCAGGACAAATGTGTAGATCTGTGTGCCCGTTGAAACATATCCCGGCCCATACCATAACACTACCCCCTCGGAATGGATGGACTTCTTGGACATAGCGGGGTATGCGTGGGATTGTCTATACCCTTATTCTTCAAGAATATGAAAATCGTCCATATCTGGATTCATCAGTGAAAAGGACACTACGCCATTGATCGTTCCAATTGATATGTTGCCTTGCCCATTCCAGTCTTTGACGCTTATGGTCACGTGTTAATGGAACTCCTCTTAATGGACGTCTAGAACGTAGATTCACCTCTCTCAAACGTCGTCTGATGGTTTCGATGAAAACTTGGACCCCATCTGCATTTGAAGAGTATTCCGTAGCATTCTACACGTAGATGTAGGGTTTCTTCTCGCCGAAACGGTGATGAAACGATCCTGAGCAGGTGTTGTTTTTCGTCGCCCACCAAGCCTTAGTCTTTCCAACACGGAACCTGTCTCCCTGAAACTATTCCAAAGTCGAGATATCACACTTTGGCTGACTTGGAGCCTTTCCGCTACAACAACCTGAGTTAGGCCACCCTGTAGCATTCCGATAGCCCTATTAGCCTCAGCGTTTTTCAATTTACGTCTTGTTATTTTCAGAAAACTTGTTTCAAATCGAAGCCGTTGATAAACTGAGTTCTTTTCAAAATAAGAACATTCATGAAGCATATGCGAAAAACCAAACTTCAGAAAAAAGGCGACCAGATTGACGAAATGTCTCATACTGATTTTTGTTGGATCGATTCAAGTTGTTATTGAGTTTTAAATGATTTTACAGCGATTTTTTCAAAGATTACATACTTTTAAAAACGAATGAATGCGATATTCCTAACTCTTGTGGAGCAGTATACATAGTTAGATGTCCTATATTGACGTGCTACTTTGTTTTCTTAGTCTTACGGTGCTTGGGTCAAAATTCTAGGTTTTTGCAAGGTTCATACAAGGAACACTTTGCTCACATTCACCGATTGTCCGATCAATGTTCTACAGGATATATTCTGATTCTCAAAAATTCGTATTATCTCGTCTTTATGGACTCGCCCAACTAAATTATAACTACTTATCCGAATTTCTTTTTTGTAAGCCACATTGACTTAACCACTTCAACAACTGAAGTGTTGAAGTGAAGTCAAGGTTACAAGCAAACTTTTATTTCAATAGCGACCTATTGTCTTCTTCTTATCACCACTATATTAGTCTATGAAATTTGTGCCAAAACCTAAGTACTGAACGAGAATGAATTCGCTATCACAAAAACGCCTATATCTCTTGAACCAATTGAGAAAAAATCTAAATTTGATCATAGTTAGCTTTGTTATGAACTTCAGAAACACGTGGAACATTTACTTCATAGATATTCCAATTCTCTGTCGCAAAATGTCAAGCGAAGTGAAAACAAGAGAATTTATAGTGAAACTTTTTCAAAATAATCAAAAATGGAGCTTCAAAAGAATCGCAAAAGAGGGTCGCGTTCGTCCGGAAACGGTATCAAGAGTTGTTAAGCGCTTCAACGAAGATCTTACAATTAACCGCAAGGAAGGAACCGGAAGGAAAAAGGGGTTTTTTAGCCCAAAAAAAGGGAGGAAAGCCTTCAGCCTTTTTCAGAAGAATCCTAACCTTTCAGGACGGAAAGTGGCCCAAATTATAGTGGGTTGTTCGCAGTCAACCGTTTAGAAAATCAAGTCGAGTTGTGGGCTTAGAACATACAAAGTGCAGAAAGTGCTAGACAAGAACGCTGTGAAGAATCAAGAGCACAGAAATTGAAAAAAGATTTCTTGAAACATTTTTCCTGTTGCGTGATGGACGACGAAACCTATGTCTTGGCTGATTTCTCCCAACTTCCTGGTCAGGAATTCTATACTGCAGATTCTCGTGGAAATGTTGACGAACAATTTCGCGTGAAGAAAAAAGTAAAGTTTCCTAAAAAATTCCTGGTTTGGCAAGCAATTTGCACTTGTGGGAAAAGGAGCAAATTTTTCGTTGGCCAAGGCTCTGTTGACTCGAAGATATACATCGAGGAATGCTTGAAGAAGCGACTTTTACCATTTTACGTAAGCACGATGTGTCAACAATCTTTTGGCCAGATTTAGCTTCATGCCACTACAGCAAGGCCACCAAGGAATGGTACGAAGCTAATGAGGTGGTTTTTGTCCTCAAAGAGGCCAATCCACCAAATTGCCCAGAACTCAGGCCAATCGAAAGATATTGGGCCCTGGTAAAAAGAGAATTGAAGAAGACTAAGAAATCAACGAAAACATTAACGGAATTCAAGCAAAAGTGGAAGACAACATCCCAGAAAGTGACTGAGAACACTATGAGAAGCATGATGGGAAGAATTCCAGAAAAAATCCATGAATTTTGTAGAAAATAGCTTTGATTTTTTCATTGTAAAAACAGTTTTCATTAGAATTAGAAGATGATTCGAAAATGAGTTTGATTTTCGAAATAGGTCCAGTGGTTCAAAAGATATAAGCGTTTTTGTGATAGCGAATTTATTCTCGTTCAGTCCTTATGGGACATACGTGAGTATAGTCAACCTAAAAAGAGCGAATTCTTTTCACTCCTGCATTCTCGTTCAATGACAATTAGAATCTAGAACGCAACTTATGTACTTAGACCAGAATCAACACAGGCAATCCATGTACCAGTCTAATCCATCTCTGGCCAGCGCTCGGAGACAGAAACGAAATAAAACAAAGAGCAAACAAACCCACGACGTTTTGACACCTTCGCTCTAAAGTAACAACTCGGTGTGGTATTCAGCTCCCGGCGAATGCCGTCTGGCCCCCGGGGGGAGCCATGGGGGAGCCAGTCGACGTAACAAAACGCAACAATTAGCGGTGATTAGAAGCAGTCTCGTTACGTGCTACCGAAATACACGTCAATAAATCTAATTGCTTCGGCACACACTTTTTAAGTTGGCAGCGTTGTTTCCACACCGTTTACTGTTGGTGTGTGGTATGTTACGTATGATATAATGGTGGTACTCTTCCATATGCGGATATTTGTCCGTTTCTAGCAGAACAAGGTGAATTTCTAATGGATCAGAGGATGCAGGGTCAATATTTGAGCATGTGAATGCTGGCAAATATGGATTTGTTGAAGTCAGTTTGAATTTCTGATTCGGCTGATTCCTACTGAAAGTTTGACTCATTCATGTACATTCTACATCTATAGGGTCATTCTTTCTTTACCCAAACTCTTACGGAGAACAACTGAAGATAATTGCGTGAAAGTAACAATTCTACATGAAGGACCACTGTTGGCCAAACACTGGTCTTCAAAAATTATAGAGTAATACAGGGTGGCGAAGAGATCGACGTCAAAAGGGAAAAAACAGGTCCCTCGTGTCATGGGCTATTCTAATCACCCCCATGTATGTTATGCTATTTTTCACGGTTTTCGAGTTATGAATTTTTTTATGAACTTTGAGAATTTTCGACTTGACCATCTTGAAAAAGATATTAAATAGTATATTCTAAAACTAGTTGCAGAATGGGCTCCTATTCGAATACGAATGCGAAATTCGAAGACGAGCGACGAAGGAGCAAGTTTTCGAACGCATGAGTATTGGAATTGCATTCTGCAACGAGTATGACGATATTTCCTCTATTTCAGTCAAATTTTGTGAAATTCAATGAAAAATTGAAATTATAGGTCCTAGTGACTTTCATATTGTATCTTGGCAGTTGGTGTGAAAGTTAGGAAATACGAAAATTGACATTTCTAAATTGACGTCTGCTGAAATTTAAAAGGATCGGAAGTCATTGCTGACAACCAACCACAAAACGAAAAATGTTACTGAAAACGATGCTGTAATGAATTCATTACAGCACTGTTTTTAGTACTGTAATGAACTCATTACGATACTGAAATAGAGAAAAAAAGTACAAGACTTCTCTGTGGAATTCTTTTTGTAACGTAATCTCCATGAATTGTACTTTTATACATAAAATAACCATATTCCTAACTTTGATAAAAATTATGGAAATGTTGGTCTCAAGTGAAAAAGTTACGTTTACGTAAATTGGATTATGATCTGAATTTTCGAATCAAAATTAAAAATATAAAAAGGCTAATTCACGGTTTCTTAGTATGCTTAAAAACTGCGCTCAACAGTCAGCTTTTAGAATCATTGATAAAAAATGGTACTTGACAATCTACTTTTGCTAGAATTGGCCTTCAAAGTCATCGAGGTGGAAAAAATCAAAGAACTAGACATTTACTACAAAATTATTTTTTGCCATTTTAAGCTATTTCTGATCAAGTTATGATAGAAAATGCTGAAAATTAATGAAAATTAGCTTTAGATGTTGGTCAAGAAAAGTTCTAGATAAAAAAAAGAAAAAGGTATGGCAATAAATCACACATCATGATGTGAATAAAAAGAAATTTATTTATAAAATGTACAGTAGGTTTTCAAAGTGGCCACCTCTAGCCTCAATACACATTCTACACCTTCTTAAAAAAATTTCTTTCAATCGCATAAAACCTGCCCTGTTCTCTCTTAGGACTCGTTCGGCTTCTCTTAACTTCAGTCGCAGCTCGTCTTCACTCGAACATTCTCGGGCGTAAACAATTTCTTTGAAATAACCCCAAACGAAAAAATCGATGGGATTGAGGTCAGGTGAACGTGGGAGCCCCTTGATTGGTCGACTGCGTCCGAACCATCTGTTCGGGTATCATTCATTCAAGTGGTTAATCAAAAATTGTTCTCGAAAATTTAAATAATCCCGATCGGTTTTGCATTGCTGCGCAGCGGACCAATCAAGTGGCCCCCACTTTCACCTGACCTTAATCCCATCGATTTTTTCGTTTGGGGTTATTTCAAAGAAATTGTTTACGCCCGAGAATGTTCTAGTGAAGACGAGCTGCGACTAAAGTTGAGAAGCCGAACGTGTCCTAAGAGAGAACAGGGCAGGTTTTATGAGATTAAAAGAAAATTTTCTAAGAAGGTGTAGAATTGAGGCTGGAGGTGGCCACTTTGAACACCTACTGTAAATTTTATGAATAAATTTCTTTTTATTTACATTATGATGTGTGATTTATTGCCATACCGTTTTCTTTTTTTTATCTAGAACTTTTCTTGACCAACATCTAAAGCTAATTTTCATTAATTTTCAGCATTTTCTATCATAACTTGATCAGAAATATCTTAAAACGGCAAAAAATAATTTTGTAGTAAATGTCTAGTTCTTTGATTTTTTCCACCTCGATGACTTTGAAGGCTAATTCTAGCAAAAGTAGAGCGTTAAGTACCATTTTTTATCAATGATTCTAAAAGCTGACTGTTGGGCGCAGTTTTTAAGCATACTAAGAAACCGTGAATTAAGCCGGGTTTCACAAAAGTTGATCGTGTGATTAAATGCTTAATCGAGCGATTCTGTGATAAAAAATCCGTAAATTTGAAATTATATTGGTCGATTTGACAAAAACGTCAAGGTATTCTGTGAATCACTCAATCAACGGTCTTTGTGAAACCCACCATTAGCCTTTTTACATTTTCAATTTTGATTCGAAAATTCAGATCATAATCCAATTTACGTAACTTTTTCACTTGAGACCAACATTTCCATAATTTTTATCAAAGTTACGAATCTGGTTATTTTATGTATAAAAGTACAATTCATGGGGATTAAGTTACAAAAAGAATTTCACAGAGAAGTCTTGTATTTTTTTCAATATCTTTTTTAAGATGGTCAAGTCGAAAATTCTCAAAGTTCATAAAAAAATTCATAACTCGAAAACCGTGAAAAATAGCATGACATACATGGGGGTGATTCGAATAGCCCATGACACGAAGGACCTGTTTTTTCCTTTTTGACGTCAATCTCTTGGCCACCCTGTATACACCCTTTAGGTATACAAGATTTTAGACTCATCAGACTGAGTTATGTGGAAGTGGAGTCTAATTGTTCTTTTCATCTATTCACAACTCAATTACATTCGCTAAAAATGAGATGTTCGTTCGGAAAATCAGGAATTTTGTCGTATTTGTTTGTTTCGTACAAAAATCTGTCGAATGCTACCCTACATTGACTACATCCAGTCCCTGAAAGTTCACATAACCGCCCCGATATAACTCACGGACATAATATCGGTGATCTGTCAGACTAATTCAGATTTATCCCTTACAGGTGATACTATGATGACGTATTGCAACAACGGCGCATCGGCGGGGGGCGGCGGCCTCGGAGGCGGCGGCGGGGGCGGCAACGGCAGCTCCGGAAGCGGCAACGGCAACGGCAGCTCTCCGCCCCCGCAGATCTCGTGCTCTAGCGCGGCGACGCCGCCAGTGGCGTCCGTTGCCTCGTCAACGGACCAGGAGGAAGACATCTGGAGGGGGCACAGCATAGCGGCGTTGCGACGGAGGGCGTCGGAACTGAACGCCGCCATACCGTCGTACCTCCAAATCAATTACGACACTCACAATAACGCTTCTGTGTATTAGTTCCGTTGTCTGAATCGATTTTGTTAAGTTGCGATGGGAAGAACCGAATGGGGGTGTATTTTGAGGAGGTTTGGTGGGGAGGATGATTTTGAGGGGTGCAGGAAGGAGGAAAACTCGATTTCAATAGCGTTCCCTTCGTAATTCTCTAAAAACTTCGGAAAAATACTGAGAAGTTGGAAATAGAAAAAAGGAAAAACAAGTATAAAATTTTTAACCAAATGATTCACTCAATGAGCTCTATTCTCAACACAGTGCTTTTTATCAAAGGACCCCGCACTTTTAGTAGGTAAAGTGGCGACCGGTCAAATTTTCTGAAAATTTGGTATGTTGTTGTGCCCGACTCATTGACCAAAAGTGTCAATGGGCCCAACCCAATCCTATGGCTAGTTTTCTAAATACGGGGTGTTAAAGTTTAAAATTGCCCAGATTTTCGGATTTATTTGCTAATTATTAAGAGTTACATTGGATTTCTGTTGCATACACACGTTTACTACATGTTCTAGGTATGAAATTAGAGGATACGTATGATTAAAAATATTTATATTTACCGGGTGATTCACGAATATATGACGGTAGTTTTTTCCCAAAATACACTTTTTCTACTGTGACGTCAGAAGGGCATATTTTTGAAATGATCTTTCCGATTTAGTATTATGACGACAAAATATTGCACAGTGCATATTTTTTATACAGGGTGTTTCACAGAGAGAACCACTAGACATAATCATATTTTTTTAGGATTAATTCGAAATCCTGTATTTTTGAATTGATTTTTGGGAAAAGTAATACCACAAACATATGTGTGTCTCTAATCTCCAAAATATTCAGGGTGGTTTATTCATAGGAAGGTATTCAATTTTGGGAAAAGTACAAAAAATATGACCACCCTGTATTCGAAAATTTCCTCGGTCAAATGCAACTATTTTATCACTATATATTGATTCCCACAACATCTCCCGAGGTATGAATTTTAAATCCGATACTATGACCAGTTTTCGAGATACAGGGCGTAAAAGTGGAGAATAACTTATTTCATCATTTTTTTTTCAAATTGAAAAGCCGGATTGATTTCATGTTGCGCTCATGAGTTCAGTATGAGTACAGATCAGATGCACAAGGAAAGTTTCAGCTAAAATATTTACTGTTACAGGGTGATCCACGAATAAATCACAATAGCTTTTGCAAACACTTGATAATTCTGCAGTTTCATCACAGAGAAATTATTCCATGAAGTTAATACCTAGTCGTTCTTAATTTGCAGTCTGAAATACTTCATAATAATTAGGTACTTTTCATACAGGGTGAGTCATAAATAATATGCTTTGCTTTGAAATAATTGAAAGGAGAACTTTTCTGGTGAATTTTGAATAACTGTCTAACATTACATCAAGTGAAGTATTTCAGACTGAAAATTGTGAACGACTATAGGTATTAACTTCATGGAATAATTTTGCTGTGACGAAACTTTAGAATTATCGAGTGTTTGCAAAAGCTATTGTGATTTATTCATGAATCACCCTGTAACAGTAAATATTTTAGCTAAATCTTCCCATGTGCATCTGATCTGCTCTCATACTGAACTCATGGGCGCAACATAAAATAAATTCGGCTTTTCAATTAAAAAAAAATTGATGAAATAAGTTATTCTCCGCTTTTACGCCCTGTATCTCGAAAACTGGTCATAGTATCGGATTTAAAATTCATACCTCGGGAGATGTTGTGGGAATCAATATAAAGTGATAAAATAGTTGCATTGTACCGAGGAAATTTTCGAATACAGGGTGTTCATGTTTTTTGTACTTTTCCCAAAATTGAATACCTTCCTATGAATAAACCACCCTGAATATTTTGGAGATTAGAGACACACATATGTTTGTGGTATTACTTTTCCCAAAAATCAATTCAAAAATACAGGATTTCGAATTAATCCAAAAAAAATATGATTATGTCTAGTGGTTCTCTCTGTGAAACACCCTGTATAAAAAATATGCACTGTGCAATATTTTGTCGTCATAATACTAAATCGGAAAGATCATTTCAAAAATATGCCCTCCTGACGTCACAGTAGAAAAAGTGAATTTTGGTAAAAAACTACCGTCATATATTCGTGAATCACCCGGTAAATATAAATATTTTTAATCATACGTATCCTCTTATTTCATACCTAGAACATGTAGTAAACGTGTGTATGCAACAGAAATCCAATGTAACTCTTAATAATTAGCAAATAAATCCGAAAATCTGGGCAATTTTCAACTTTAACACCCCGTATTTAGAAAACTAGCCATAGGATTGCGTTGAGCCCATTGACACTTTTGGTCAATGAGTCGGGTACAACAACATACCAAATTTTCAGAAGATTTGACCGGTCGCCACTTTACCTACTAAAAGTGCGGGGTCCTTTGTATGATTCTCTCATGGTCAGATTTTAAATTTTCTTCTGATTATTTCAATCTTAATTTTTCTTCGTTTTTCTCAACGATTCTTTTGAAGTTTTCAGTTTTTGTGATGAGAGAAATTCTGAGAAAATTTACTTTTTCATTCAAAGAAATATACTCAAATAAGTTCGAATCTGACAATAAATATTTATAAAAGAATCATCGAAAACTTACACCAGGACAACTGTTGAAAACAAATAACAGTTCATTGGACACAGGTATCCCCAGTATCTCTTGAACGATAAAATGGTCTCCACCAAAGTTTCTCAATATTGTAAACCCCAACAAGCAGAGTTCTTGAGAAATTAAAGAAAAACTCCGTAATTTTGGGATGAAAGTGAATCGACATACTTTTTGAACTTATGTCTTATGTCATCTTTTTGTGAATAATAAAATGCCTAAAAAAGTTCTGTCGAGGTAAAACTAAATTCATTGAGCTTTAAAATAAGGCTATGTTAATACAACATTTCTGATGAGATTATTAAAAGAAATCTAGATCAAATCAAACTGTATACTTAGCTGAGATAAAAAGTATACAATTAATTTTAATGACCTTCCCTACACCATTATTGCTCCAATCGAGTTTATCACCATCAAAATTATTTCAAACCTTGAAACTTCCTGAGAAATTATTGAAAATAATGCAATAATTTTTTTACAAAATTCAGCAGACATCCAACGTATCCAGAAGTTTTTTCTAGGAGCATGGATAAAATGAAAATTCATAAATGTGAAATAGATGTATACGATGTATAATATACGATAGAATTGTACAAAAATGAGGGAGTTATGTGAAGTTGAAACTGAATTTTATTTAGTGTGATGTGTTTAAATGTCATGAGTAGAATAGACTTCAAAGACAAGGATATTTCCATGGACTTGATATAAATATTAAGAGTACGTATTTAGATCATAATAAAGTTCCAATTATTTCGAATTACATATTTATTTGTGTAATTTTTTCGATGAAAATCTGAAATGCTGTTCATCTTGTGATAATTTTTGATTTTTTTCAATTTTCATTATTTGATGTAGGAACTGCAAATAATCAAATTATTGTTTATGGATTTGTTTTGTTATTTTATGCTTTATTTCAATAAATTCTGGTATAATGATGTGTAAAATAGATTCGTTAAATTTGATGAGTTTTTATCTTTCCTACTTACTGCACAATAATCAGATCAATTAGAATACCTAATTCTATTTCAAAATCATTTCCCACTAACTGAGGCTCACCATAAAATAAGCACAACCATCTCCTTTCAGCAGGTTTCCCACTTTTCATCAAGAGAATAAGCTATATAACTTCACTATTTATCAAAAATAGAATTTCTGAACAGTGAACAATGATGCAAGAAATTCACCCTATTACTCTTGCAGTGTTGCCTAGTCGACACTATTTCATGGCTTGATAAAGAAAGCTATGGCCAACATACACAGCGGCTATGTTCTTTTTCTCTATGAATCTCAACATAATGATGTTGTTCTATGACTTCTATAGTTCTATGGTGCTATGCAAGGAGGTTAGAAGAATTTGAACACAGTGTTTATTGTTTATCAGTATTTTAATTTAGTTTTCAAAGTTTATAAAATAAAATGGAGATCAACTTGATCCTCGTGGAATCCAATGTGCTCATATTCGATCCAGAAGGTTGTCATTCTTTGAAATTCACCAGACTTTTATAATAATATCGTTAAATTTCAGATTGCTCTAATCTTCGGATAAACCACAGGATAGTTGGGGATCTAATTGGCCGCTTCAATTGTCTACCAGGTAATAGTCATCAAAATATACCAGTAAGATAACACTAATCGTTCATTTATTAATTTCAGCATTGCCTTTGCAACTGATGCCAGAAGAGGTTAAACTTCTCCTGGACAAAAAAATAGGTAGAGTCGCTAAGTATACACAGAGCAATTACAATCTTGAAGAATTTGAATCAAATTTATTGAGAGAACAACGACTGGCTTACCAGGAAATTCGTAGAAAAGAGCTGGAAGGTAGAATTGACCAGATTGTGGCTGCTAAAAGAAAAAAAGGAGATGTTCGAGAAAAAGATGAGATAATGAATGATTTACTGGAGACATCTAGTCAAATAACAAGCGATAGGATGATTTGGCCTATACCCCACACTCCAATAGGTGCCTCCACTGGTAAGAATGAAGGACTGGTTTATACCATTCCATACATCCCCAGATATTGCCACTGATATTCTCTTTCAGAACCTGTCGATTTTGAGCCTGTGATAGACCAAGAACGATATCTTATTTTTAAAGACTTATGGGAAAAAGAAGAAAACTATTACATCACTTCAGGACAAAAGTTTGGTGGCGACTTCTTAGTGTATAAAGGTAGATCTTGATTTAATGACAATGAAAATTATTTATTTTCTAATTTGTAGGTGATCCGCTAATTTTTCATGCAATATTCATTGTGAAATGTGTAAAAGCAACAGCTGCTTTGATGCCAATCGAAATTATAGCATTGGGAAGACTGGCAACATCGGTGAAAAAAAGGGCCGTTTTAGCGTCTGTGATTAATAATGAAGTTACCTATACAACAGTTAATTGGATAGACGACTGAGAAGAATCTTCATACTCAAGATATATTACACGAAAAGTTAATTGGAGAAACCCACTGTTTGTGCATTATCTGCTATTTCAACATAGCCTGAACGCTAAGTCCTGTGTTTATGTCCTTCCAGTCAGTCTTTCGATAAATATTGGATATCATGATGGACTGGACAAATGATTGTTTGAAGATGTTGAATGTTTATATATTTATTGTGCAATCGAAATATTTCAAAATAAAATAACTTTTTTATAAACTTCTTTTTATTCTTAACTAAAATTCACCTATGACAAATATTATCCTTCCTGTTTCCTCAGTCTTCATTCAGCTGGAAATTTCTGATATCTTCAACATTTATATTCAGCGTAACAGGTATTTGATATAACGCTGATTGCCCTAAAAGATTTCTCTGTTTCTTCAGTAGAGTATCACGAATTCTTTGTTTGTCCCTCTCAAGATTTTTACTCGTGATTTCTTTGGGTTGTAAAAGCCCTTCAGTTATTTGAAAGATAACACAGGTGGAATCAGCATGGATGAACGCTAAATAAATACTGGAAAAGGTCATTAATCAGATTAATACTTCTATTTTTTTCAAACTTACCCTTGGAACCTATCATCACTATTTATTGATAAAAAAGTTTTCATTTGTAGAAGATTCAAAGAATCTGAAACATGATTTGGTATGAAGAGACTAGGTTTTTGTGTTTTCTTGATTTTTGCTGTTAAATACATCCTCTGGTGACCATCGTGGAAGAAGTTTTCAACGTCCCAATACCTCCTAACTGAAAATTAAATGAATAAAAAGAGATATAGAATAATTAGTTTGTAACATTACCTTCAGACAATTCCAGATGAATTCGCTTCACCATGGAAGCTTCCCTTCGAGAACGGCAGCCTTTACAAATAATATCGGAAATCTAAAAACATCAATAACATTCCAAAGTTATAATATTGGAAGTAGAGCTTACAACTTACAAGTATTTCTTCCATAACTAAATCGTCGAGCGACTAGAAAAATTAGGTTATGTTATATTATTCGACATTCTAAATCACGTGACCTAAAATGGCGTCTACTGAGGGCAAACCATAGACAACAAGTTGTCTATGGGGCAAACAACTTTCTGAAGTGTCATAACACGTCATAAGGAACCTGGTGAATAAATTAGTTGTGTGTATTTGTTGTTGTTGTTGTTGATAGACTTTTTAAGATGCGAAGTGTTTATTTGACAGAACAACATAAACACCAACGTATTGTTTGCCCCATAGAACTTATAGTACATGTACTATGAGTTCTATGGTTTGCCCTCAGCCGCCATATTGAGAATTTGTTTTGACAAGTCATTAGAATGCCCTATTAGGCAATCCAAACCACGTGGCGCCCTGCCTCCAGATAACCTATAAATTTTCTGACAGGTCGCTGGCTTGCAGTAAATATGAGGAATTTTATTATCTTATATGCATTTCATGAGTGAACGAGTGAGTTTTTATGATTTCTAATATCAAAAAGTATCCTGAAGTATCACTGACGAAGAAAATTTCACTCAATCATATGATTACAACTTTTAGTATTGGGAGCCCGAAGAGATTGAAGAGAAAGTATTGGAGAAGGAATATTAATCAGAGCTCTGTCCCTGTAACTTCTTTATCCTTTTATATGATATAAATTTCAATATTCATCAGTTTTACATTTTACATGAACTGAATACTGCTTATTTCAGTGTCTACGAAGACACATTCACTGTAGTTTCTTAACTTCGATATTGTCAAGTCTTGATGACTGCTGACCCAATTTCCTTTTGTTTCCTGATAAGTCACTTAATATGTGTATGATACACCAAGTTACACACACTGGGTGTTTCAAAATATTCAAGAAAATCCTCATAATTTGAACGACTTGCACATCCAACTTTGGCACACATTTATAGCATTTTTTATTGAAAATTCACTTAATTTAAATAATTTTCACTGATCTGATATTCCTAAGAGTAAGATTGACTAGAAATATCGAAAAAATTTCCACATAAAACAATTTTTCAAGCAAATAAACGCTTTTAATGTCTACATGAACAAAGCTAAACTTGGTTTGTTTGACCACCAGCTAACCTCAAAAAAATATTTGACAGGTCGTTGGATTCCCTAATTGTTTATTTTGTCAGCTGCTTGACCAAAGAGTCTTTGGCTTGACATTTCCACAAAACCATATAATTATTTTTCCCTAGAAAAAATTGACAGGACGACGGTCAATGGTGAACAGGGGGTACTTCTGGGGGCTAGTTTGAGTAATAAATTTATGCATTTTCCGGAGTTTTTAAACCCACCCGTGACTTTTCATCATGAGCGTTCAAATGAATTCGAGGTCCAGCACTCCAGCCTTTGGTTTTTCACAGAACAGTGAAATGTGAAATTCGAGATCTACGCATGAGCAAAAATATTTGTGACATTCTGACACCTGTCGATGTCAAATGTGAATATTTTCGATCATAACCTAACAATTTTATGTGTTATTTGTTATTTGATATTTTCATCATATTCTTCAAGTCTTGCATATTGTTGTTAATTTCTGATCCAATGTTGAAACTGGTATTATTAGGACCTCACATAAAAATTGTAGAGCAGGAGGAAGATAAGGTTCGTATATCTTCTCAATATATTCCCAGAAACTGAAGAATTTATATTTATATCCTGAATTTCACTATTTCACCGTGCCTTCAATTGCAGGTATAAAGCCTATAAAAGACTTGAAGGTTCTTTTGTAAATGGTTTGCTTCAGATAAATACATCATGGATATATCACAGCCACAACAAAAAAAATATTGCAGACTTCCTGAGCCAAAACCCCTACCAATTATTTACAAGCGAAATGGAGCAATACAAAAGTTTCAGGGAATTTACGATGGTTTCACAGTGACAATATCAGATGAAGAAGATATGAAGGCCCTGGTTTCGATGGGATATTTCGGAAAAGCTACTTTATCCAGGTGCTATCCTACATTCGACGGAACTATGGAAAATCCGGAAATCATCCGCAAGAGACAGTTAGAAAACAGAAAAAAATTGGCAGGGCCTGATTCGAAAGAAATCAGAAAAGTCATTGTAGTACCAGACAGCAATGATGATGATGATGATGATGAAGACATAGCAAGCTACTTTACAAACTTACAAGCAACCTATGTTATCGATAAATTTGGAGCCAAAGAAAAGGTGAATCTGATGTTGGAAGAAGCTTTTTTCCTGGCACATGCCTTAGGTTGTTTAGAAATTAAGGATGGGGGAAAAACATTAGATTGTGCAGAAATATGGGAGTTATTCAGTGATAGTGATCCATTCTTTCAACGGAATTATGCTGTTTTTTATCATTTTAGGTGTGATAGATGGGTTGTTAAGCCTGGAATTAAATACGGAGGAGATTATCGTAAGTAAACTCAGATCGTTATTTTAGAGAATCGTATTTTTTCGAATTTAATTTATTTGCGAAATTTTCAGTTCTCTATAAGTGGGGCCCGCCATTTTATCATGCTTCGTATGTTGTCAAGATTAGAAATGAAGAGGAAGAAGATATGGATATTACTAGTTTTTTAGGATTGCAGAGAATGTGTGAGACTGCTGGAAAGGTTGGTACGATGATTGAAGTCAGTATATATATATATTCCTATGAAATGGAGCTGTACAGATTTGATTCCAAATATGGCATGTGTCTCGAAAAGGCAACAAGGAACAGATCATTCAAACAAACATATTGATCCATTCCCCGCTCCTAATCTCATTATTAGCAGAGGAATGTCAAACGGGGCACCATACAGTCAGTAATTTTCGATCATGTAACTTTTATATTCCAGGAACTTCTGATTTGTTCTGTTTCCCTTCCGAGTGAATCTTATGCTCCTGAAGAACTGAAAAGAGTGGGAATTAGGCAGAACCTGATGAAAAGATGGGTTGCATCGCAGGAAAGAGAAGAAAACAGTTTTGAAATCAACTTTACTTTGTAAATTGATAAAATAATGCAAAAATAAATATAATGACACAAAAATTACACCTATTGTACATGAATCCCTTCCAATCCCATGACATGAACTCAACATTTGAAATACCACGAAATTTCTGGTATTGCCTATTATTATTAAGAAATACGCGTGAATTTGAAAATAATTGAAATAGATTTCTGCAATTATTAATTCAGCGCCATCTGTGCTTTTAGTTCAGTAACAACTAAAATATACAGATGAGGAAAGATAAACCTCTTCTACATAGCGCTTTGGTGTGGCCGATGGACTCTAGGTTGCGCCACTTGCCATTGTTGAAGAAGAAAATCCAATAACGAACTTTTCAATAATTTTATCATAGGGATTACATTTTCATTTAGTTCTTCGAACTAAATAATGCTGATTTACCTATACGAGGTGGATGGACTAGTGCTCCATTTTTTTTGATCATTTCAAATGAATTACATATGTATTTCTTTATGCATGCATCATTATTTATTTGTGATAATTTTATCATTACTGCAGATTGCCTTTCTCATGCTAAAAATTCTGAATATTCTGCGGTGTTAGCATCAAATAGGCGTGGATAATGCCTCTCGGAACAATTATTACACACAATAGAAAGGGCAATGTATTGGACAGAGATAAAAATACCTCCTGTAGTGAATAAAAATGGCTCGGTTAATAATGGATGTGCGATTTTATTGTCGGATTTGAATTATTACCCAGAACCTCTGTTCTCTCTCTGTTCCATAATAGCATTATTATTTGTTACACGGTCGAGTAGCGCCGAAAGTAAATAAAACCAGTAGTGCTAATTGAATTACTTTCAATATAGCGTTAGCGTACGTTAGAGAACAGTAATGTTTTTCCGAGTGTTTTATCGATTAGCTTGGATTTTGTGGATTGACTTTCTACCAGTGTGGGGCAAAATGATTTCTGAAAGAGTGGAGAAGTTTATACCAAATTTCGTTTTTGTAAAAAGATCAATTTTTATCTTATGAGCTATAAAGTTGAACCAATTTCAGAGTACTTTAAACATTTCATTAAAGCTTTGAATGTCCAATGTTTCCATGTGAAACATCAATTAAATAGTGTGAAACTGTGCAATATAGACTGGAATTCAGCGGTGAAGACCAATTGGGCAACTGCACTCATTATTCCAGATAGATTGAGAATTTCAACATTTAATTTTGGAAAATCTAATGATATTTCGATCAATTTTTCATGAGATTAATCTTGAAAAAGAGCTTAAAGGGCCTATCACATGATTGCCGATTACTGCTCCCCACAAGGGCGTAGCCAGGATTTATAACAGGGGGGGGCAAAATTTATACAGGGGGGGGCAAACCATGGTCATCCTCCATGGTCTTTCAAAATGTGAAAATTTAGGGATAAAAAAATAGGCAAATTTAATTCATTTTTTCTTTCAGGGGGGGGCAGCTGCCCCCCCTGCCCATAGCTGGCTACGCCCATGGCTCCCCAGACATTTAATGACCACCTGTGCTGATGATTGTCTATTTCCCTTATAATTCTTGGATTTTCTACAGAGCAATAATGAAAATTGTGCCTATTGATGGCTCCTGAATTGTGGAAGGTTGCTTCATCACTGAATAAAATAAATTCAAAAAATGTAGGGTTCTGCTCAATTTGAAAACTTGCCCAGTTACAGAAATTCAGACGGTTTTCAAAATCGCTATCGGTAAGCGTCTGATGCATCTGAATGTGGTAGGCATGATACTTATTTTTTTTTTAGGATTCTTTGAACTGAACGCTCACTTATACTACAGGCTACACCAAGCTCCCTTTGGCTTGTGTGTGGATTTTCAGTTACATTCAGTAAAGCCTCGAGCTCCTTGTCCTCGTTAGAGGTCGATTCAATCCTCTCTTCTTTTTATACTTGACATCTCCTGTCTCTACAAATCTGTTTGAAAGCCTCCGAAAACTCGATTCATGTGGATGTCTTCTTTCGGGATATTCGACAGCATATAGGATCTACTGGCTAATAAACAGTTTCTGTGGCAATGCCCCAACATGAAAATCATATCAACCATTTCATGCATCTTTACATGGGCGTAGCCAGCATGGGGCAGGGGGGGGGCAGCTGCCCCCCCCTGAAATAAGAAATGAATTAAATTTGCCTTTTCTTTTCATCCCAAAATTTCACATTTTGAACAGCCTTGGACCATGACCATGGTTTGCCCCCCCCCTGTTATAAATCCTGGCTACGCCCGTGCATCTTTACCAGAATTAATCTCAATTTATTGCATTCGGTAATAACTTTGAGCTCTGAATAACAATATTTTGATCAATAATAATAATCGATGTACTTCATAACAGTTTCTGTGGCACTGCTGCGACATGAAAATTATATGAACCATTTCATGAATAATAATTTTTTTGGATGCCGATAAAACTCTATAATCGTTAGAATACACATGTTACCAATAATACCTATGTATGTGTTACTTATTCGGACAAACATTATCATTTTCATGTTGAACTTCAAGGATTATGATTTTGGAAGGGTTTTAAAGTTTTTCAAAAATTGGTCATTCAGTTTGGTTTCATTGTGTGACTCATTTAAAATATCCGTTAGTTATTATGTTCATTATTCCTGAAATTTTTGATAGAAATGTCATTTTTCTTGTCTGCTGGACACAGGAATGAAAATAATCCTAAGGTTACTTCTGAAAAAATGTAAGGTTTTAAACTGTGTACATCATCATGGAAAAAAATACAGGGTGTTACATTTGAAAAAATCGAGAAAATACAATTTGAAATTCTTCATATTTGGACATTGATTACGGACACCCTGTATGAAAAAGGTTAATCATTTAGGAACGATGACTAGGAAAATTCTTGAGTTGAAAGAAATTCTGATCAAATTCATGTTTCTATCGGTTCTGGAAATCGGTAGGGGGCTTTCACCGAACTACTGTTCCGTAGAAATTTTGCAGTTTTTTTTTAATAAGATCCGTACCGTTGGAAATATATCCTTAATATTTTGCGTCATGATAGAGGTATTGAAGAGCATTTAAAATATGTGAAAACATATGGGGTGTTCCATTTAAAAAATTACTCATTTGTTCAATAATTTTATTTGGGA
Source organism: Adalia decempunctata (assembly GCA_951802165.1). Taxonomy (NCBI): domain Eukaryota; kingdom Metazoa; phylum Arthropoda; class Insecta; order Coleoptera; family Coccinellidae; genus Adalia; species Adalia decempunctata. The sequence goes on from OX637705.1 coordinate 3,513,354, forward strand.
ACACCCTGTATATCAGAAAATAATTTCCTGAGATGCAGAATTGAAATTACAAAGGAAATGCTTTTCAACAAAATTTCTGAAACGTCTGGTTTGGCAGCTATGAAAGCCTAACGCACTATTGCAGGACCCTGTATACTAATATTATAAAGAGGGAAGATTTGTATTTTTGTGTGTTTGATACGACTCGACTCAAAAACGACTGGACCGATTACAGAAATTCTTTCACCCTCAGAAAGCTACATTGTCCCTGAGTGACATAGGCTATACTTTCCACCCGAAAAAATTAAAGATACCTACTATAGCTTCAATAATTACAAAAATCAGCCATAATCAGCTATTTTCACGTGTGCTGCAAAAACCAAAGACTAACGTGGAAATGTACCTCTTAAATAGCTCTACAAAATGGTCCGGGATATCATATATCTATCTCCCAAGATTGACTTGCTATTGCCTGTTTATGGTAATCAGATGTTTTCCAAAATTATGCACTATTTGGGAGTGTGTTTTTATGAATAGGATATTGATCTGCACCCAACCTAATACGTTATTTATCCCCAGTATTTAATTCAGAACGAAAACGCCCTTTACATCATACAATTACAACGAGTACATCAAGAGTTATGGCAGGTTGAAGTGTTGAAGATAAAACCGCACGACCGCTCCAAAATGCGTTTCCGTGGTAAGTAGGCGGGTAGGAGAGGGCACGGAAGTGTCTATAAAAGAGTAGCTGCGTGCACAAACTTTCAGACTATTCAGACACGTGGTCCACTTAATACGAAGCCTTTTTCTACCCGGGCGAAGCTGGGACGGGCTGCTTGTCTACATTATTTTACCTGGAATACTCCGTGATACCTTCGTTTTGCCCAGATGGCGTGTACCCTACGCAACTTGGGCATCTATCATTCACGAATCAGAGAAAGGAGAACAGCCACGTCTGGTAGTTTTTGTAGCAAGCGTACTGCAGTATGCAAATCAAGGTAAAACAACGATCGAGATCGAGCGATCTATACCGTACATACGCCTCTATTTATTGAATCTGGGTACATAGATACGAGGCATATACACTGCGCAAAAAAATTAACGCACATTCTGAAAATCTCAATTTTAATGAAAGTAAATTCTACATTGACTTTATAACTTATTTTATGTTCTCTCGGGAAGGTTTTGAACGAAACAAGACACATTAAATGGCAGAAAAATTCAGGATTTCACTGAATCTTATGAGAAAGAAGAGAAATGAACAATTTTCAAAATACTGAAATGCTGATAAGTGATTTAATACTTGGTTTTTCCACCCCTTGCGTTAATTAGAGCTCGGCAACGACGGTTCATACTCAAAATGAGTGATCTTAAAATGTTCTGATCTAATCCTTCCCAGATTTCTCCGAGTTGGATTCCTAAGTCATTGAGAGTAGCTGGATGATTTTCTGAACTTCTCAGCCTACTATTGAGGTTGTCCCAAACCTGCTCAATCGGATTGAGATCTGGACTTCTTGTTGGCCATTCCATTCGAGAGACTTCAACCTCTTCAAGGTACTCCTGAACGATGCGCGCACGATGGGGTCTGGCATTATCGTCCATAAAAATCAAATTTTCACCAATGTATGGGGCAAATGGCACTACATGCTCTTCAAGAATGTTCCTTATATACTTATCAGCATTCATAGCTCCATTATCAACGACCACTAGGTCTGTGCGAGCAGTCAAAGATATTCCACCCCATACCATAATCGATCCTCCCCCGAAACCAGTATAGTATTCAGGAAATTTGCACTGAGCATATCTTTCATGTGGACGTCTGTATACAAGGGAACGTCGATCAAAATGGTAGAGGCAGAATCTAGACTCATCTGTGAAGAGAACTCCTTCCCAATCGGCCTCTTCCCAATGGATATGCTCTCTTGCAAAATCCAAACGCTCCCTTTGATGGGCTGGGGTGAGAGCTGGGCCTCTTGCCGCGACAAGAGGCCTTAAATCATATTCTCTGAGGCGATTTCTTATTGTCTGAGTGCTAATTTGCACCTCATGAGTTTGCTCAAGCTGATTTTGAAGGAGGCGAGCGGTTGCAAACCGTTGTCTCTACGAAGAAACTCTCAAGTAACGTTCTTGAATGGCAGCTGTTACCCGTGGTCTACCCTGTCCTGGTCTTCGGACATTCATACCTGTCTCCCTGAATCGCTGCAACATTCTGGACACACTTGTATGGGAAACTCCAAACCTTTCTGCAATTCTTGTGTATGTCCACCCTTCTTCTCGCAAAACTACCGCTTGGGCACATTCCTCTTGGGTCAAATTGCGTGTTTCGCGTTGCATAGCGATCGAGTGTAGAAAATCAAACAAAAGAAAAACTATTGATCACTAGAATTGATCGAGAACAACTGATTTTAGAATGGAGCCAATACATTCAAAATCTGATAATATCATCTTTTTTTATTCCTGCTGGGAGAAAACATCTGTATTGAAGAAAAACGTTGAAAGTGAATAACATATGTTTGCATAATTCTGATAAAAATAATTATCATTGAGAACAACTCAAGTTGTAGAATAAATTTGAGATTTCCATGATGTGCGTTAATTTTTTCGCGCAGTGTATTAGGGGCTTACTGATTGCGGATGTAAAAGGAAACAGGGGTTCCGTGCATCGTGAATTAGATCGAACAACGCAGGAATTGCGGATTCCCGATATGTAGATTCTATCGTGAAAATACCGAGGTCGTTTATCGTCTTGTCGACTGGGCTGTTTCCCCAAGAACTGTCTTCCTGGCTGGAATAATATTATAATTCGTTTCCGTTTTACCATATCACCCCTTTTTTAATGGCTGATCTGTATTCCAGCCGAAGATCCCATCTCGCTCCACTGGGTGTTCATCGGTAGCACTGAGCTTGAGTGAGCTCTAAAATTTTGATGGACAGACCCTTCCATTCTCTTTTCCGAACAGTCAGGTAACGAATATCTCAATAAAAACGTACAATTGTACAATTATCGTTGAACAGCACATCAAAGAGCTTTTTCCACTTATTTGAAGACGAAAATACGAGGATATATTGGAAAATTCTTAGCCTACTATAGAACCAAACAAAATTTCAATGTCGAAATATTATATTACTCAACATATTCTCCTCTTAATTGAATACATTTACTACAGCGAACCTGCAACGTCTCTAGACCTTTCAAAAAAAATGTTTCTTCTTGCTCTGCAAACCAGTCCTCCACAGCTTTCATTACTTCCTCGTTGGAGGAAAATTTACGACCTTTTAAACTTTTTTTCAGTTGAGGAAAGAGATGATAGTCGGGCGGAGCCAAATCTGGTGAATAAGGGGGGTGTTCTAGTAATTCTAACCCTAAATCACGAATTTTTTGAATGGCAACATGAGATTTGTGTACTGGGGCGTTGTCCTGTAAACACAATATACCTTTGGATAGCTTTCCGCGTCTTCTCTCTTCAATTTTTTTCCGTAGAGTATGGTCAGTTATGTCGAATAGTAATCTCCAGTTATTGTTCTACCCTTATCCAAAAAATCAATCATGATTACTCCATGGCAATCCCAATAAAGTGAAGCAAGAACTTTTCCAGCAGATTTTTGGACACGAAACTTCTTAGGTCCTGGAGAACCAGATTGTCGCAATTCCATCGATTGCTGCTTTGTTTCTGGATCGTAGAAATGTACCCAAGTCTCATCCATAGTAACAATTCGGTTTAAGAATTCTACATCGCTTTCAAATCGAGCACAGATCGAACGCAATGCTTCTACTCTTGCACGCTTTTGGTCAACATTCAAACATTTAGGGATCCATTCTGCAGACATTTTTCTCATGTCCAAATTGAAGTGAACCATATGATGAACGCGTTCGTATGAAATCTTCAGTGCTTCAGATATCCGTTTTGGCCCAAATCGACGGTCTGATAAAATCATGTCATGAACTGCATCGATATTTTCGGGGACTGACACATAAACTGGCCTTCCCGATCGGTCATCATCTTCAATGGAAAATTTACCTCTTTTGAAGCTTGCAGTCCAATTTTTCACGGTTGCATACGAAGGACATTGATCACAAGGGTATTAAGCATATCTTCGTAAATCTGCTTACCTCTTAACCCTTTTAAATACAGGTACTTGATGATGGATCGATACTTCAATTTTTTGATTTTTACAATTTCGGTGGACATCTTTTTTTTTTAATTTATTGCGTAACTCTGGTTTATTTTTTTGATGTAAGAAGGAGCAATAACAACATGTTTGGCGCAGCGGTAGGAGGGCCTTCGTATAGTTACTTTCCGTCCAGAGTCGAATCGAGGAGATTTCACACAATCGTTCAGTTTATTTATCCATGTCTCATCCAGGTAATAAATTTTTCTGCCTTGTTCCCTTAATGAGCGGATTTTCTTCAAATAATCTCTTCTCCACACAATTATTTCATCCCCATCTATCAGTAGACTATCACGACCACGTTTTTTGAACTTGAACTACATATTTTTCAATAATTTATAGAACGTCATCATTCACAATTTCTAGTACTTTAGAAATCGTTGGGATTTCATTCCGGAAAAAAAAACCGTGGAAAATTCTTCTGATAAGGTTCATATCGAAATCGTCAACCGAATCGATTATTTTTGACGACTGGGCTCTCCTCTTAGCTGGCGTCAATGTTTTATTATCTTTATATTCTCTGAGAATTCTGAATACAGCTGAATCACTCACCCCTGAGGATTTTGAAACAAATCCTACTAAGTCTCTTTTCGATAAATCAGGATGTTCTTTCAATTCTTTTCGAGAAAAGTTCAAAATTATGTATTTCTCTTCAGCAGAGAAATGCGACCTTTTGAACCTTTTTCGTGGTGGTCCCCACATATCACCCTCAGATGCAGTATCCGTTTCCGAATTCGACATTGTTCTATAAACACTATATACACTTTGTCAAAAGATTTTCCAACACATTACACTTTTCACAACAAAATCTATAAACACTTCAAACAGCTAGACCTTCACAGTAGCTCTAGGTATTTTAACTAGTCTTGTCAATTGAAAACTTCGATATTTATGCAAATCAAAATGGCTTTAACCCATTGGGAAAGGACCCAAATCTGGTGTTTCCCGGAATTACCTTGTCGGAATCTTGAGCAGCCTACAAAGAATTTCGTACAAAAAATATGAAATTTCGGACCGAAACTAAATATATTTCGGATATTACAAGTATGTGACCATTATAAATTTGTACAGAGATCTACGAGTCTTGTCAATTGAAAACTTCGATATTTATGCAAATCAAGATGGCTTTCACCCATTAGGGAAAAGGATCGAAATCTGGTGTTTCCCGGAATCTTGAAAGATTCCGACCCAAATCTCTAAAACTCTGGTGCTTCCTGGAATAATTACCTTGCCGCAATCTCGAGCATCCGAAAAAGAAATGATTTAGTAGATAATAATATAAAAACGAAATTAGGACGGCAGTATGACTGTTGCAAATTTTGCACTATAATTTCTGAAGAGAAAAGTTCTTATGTGGGAATTGCTGACTCAAATTATTGAATCATTTCACTCCAGTACCATACACAGTCCGTTCCGAGTACGATCCTGGCAGTCTCTTATGGTGCCCACTCACGGAGCGTTTTTACATGACTTTCGAGCTACCAGCTTCACCCGAAAGCTTGGTAAACTAAGAATGTTTACAAGCTTTCGGGCGAAGCTGGTAGCTCGAAAGTCCTGTAAAAACGCTCCGTGAGTGGGCACCATTAGGGCGTTAAAAGGGAGCGTTGTTAGGACCGTTTGACCAATAGGAGCTTTATTGTGCGCAAACCAGACGATTGTGTTTGTTTACAAAGCTCCTTCTTATATTTGAACGGACTATAGATATACCAATACAGCCTCGTAACCTTTGTAAAACATGAAAATATCTTGAAATGTTCCTTCATATGAATTTTTGACAACTGTCAATTTCTGACAGACGTCATTTCTGACAGCTGTCCATTTCCGAAAGATGTCTGTTTTTGACAGAGAATCTCAACGCAAGCTGTATTTAGGAAGCTTCGTTCAGGAAGCGGACGAGAAATAACTCTGCGAAATGGCATTTCTAGCAAATCGCAGAGCTAACAAATCAAAAAAGCATTATTGTCGAACAAACGTTCTTCAACTTCCGCATCAGGCACGGCGCACTTCCCATCCAGAATGATTAAAGCGGCCATAAAATTATAGAAAGTGTAGTTTGAGACCTTTGTTCTTAGATTTAAAGTTGTTTAAGAGGGAAAAGGTCAGGTTTATGCAACAAAACCACTTCTTAAAACATGGCCGACTAGTTTCGATTTTAATCCAAAATCATCTTCAGGGCTCTACAATGAAAAATACAAAGCTTTTACAATATAGCACATAAAACAATTAATTTAAAAGAAGAATAAACGAAAACACGTGAACACAAATCACAATCATAACTATAATAAATAGAATAAGGTTGTGGGTGGTGAAGATATCACAGTCATGATTCAGCTAGTGAAACTGAAGGAAATGGTTATGTTTTTCTTTCTTTCAAATAAATATATATATATTTTTTTCCCTCTTAGTTGGTGAAAGATAATCTCGATGACAATTGAATGAGGGTATGAACGAATTATGGGAATTCACTTACAGTTTTATGGTGGTCTGAGTCATGTAACAAAAAGATGAAAACAAATACACCTCGCAACACATAGATAGATAACTGCTGGACAGGAACTGACATATTGATATACATATATTAAGTTCTAATATGTTGAAAAGGCGCATGTAAACGTTTACAATTCTTTCATCTGATCTTATTAATTAGATAATAATAAGCGGTGTTCAAGTTCTCGATATCTGTCCTCTTATTGATTGATTTTTCGTCCTGTTTTATGGAAATCATCTCGTGCAGTAATCGTTTTCTTAAAATTCTTTTAAATTAATTGTTTTATGTGCTATATTGTAAAAGCTTTGTATTTTTCATTGTAGAGCCCTGAAGATGATTTTGGATTAAAATCGAAACTAGTCGGCCATGTTTTAAGAAGTGGTTTTGTTGCATAAACCTGACCTTTTCCCTCTTAAACAACTTTAAACATAAAATTATAGTCGTACTGTTTATATTCCACCTAAAACATGAAGAATTATTCTCATTTAGTTTTACTGCCGAGGGAGGTCCAATTAAAATGCGCCGTTCGACATTCGGAATATGCCTCGACTCTTCTCAAAATCAATACCACGGTACGATATGCAAATATTGAGTATCAGCGTAATATTAATTCAGATTGATCGGGGGCCATTTTCGTTGATTGATGTGAATTCGCATAAAAATTGAAAAGAAACGGTTTTCGTGAATCATTCATCATGCGATCGCTGCACGTTGTCGAGCGAAAAATTACCAATCCGACCGAGAAAACTGGCGCGTTTTTATTTTCCCTAAATATAACCGTTCGTTGTATTCTAGCGAACATTCATGAACGATTGCTTTGACAGCCACTATCAATTCTTTGTCATTCATTCTGACAGCTGTCATTTTTGACATATGACATTTTGACAGCTGTCATTTTCGAAAGCTATCAAAAGAATCTACTATGGATGAACGAGTTGGGAAGAAAGGAAAGACGCTGTTGTGTTTTGTATCAATAGAAAGGACCCCGCACTTTCCTTAAGGCAAATGGCGTTTCGTCAAATGATATTTTGGTATAATGTAGTACTCGACCTACTGATCAAAAGTGTTTATGGCCCCAACTCAATTCTATGACTAGTTTTTGAGATACAGGGCGTTGAAGTTGAGAATTACCCACTTTTACTACGCGCGTATCTCGAAACAGAATCGAATGGACTTCAATTTGGCCCAAGAAACATTTCATTCCATCCCTAGGGAGCAACCATATAGAGGAATATGACCGAAAATCGTTACGAATACAGGGTTATCCATAATTGAATGAATGCCCGATTTTGAAAGTATAAAATATGTCAGTTCCAGAGCGAGAACGTTCGCAAAATGAACTTTTCACTAGATATGTTGTTGTTACATCTAAAAAACCTGAAATACCCAGAATTCATACTGGGTGATCCATAATTATAAAAACTATTCACAATGAAGGTTAAGTGGACACCCTGTATTTTTGGGTTGATTTAAGGTGTTTGCTTGATTTTTTCAGAACATATCACCATGGACTTCGAAGAATTCAGGGTGATCCAGTCATGAAATAAACTGTGAACCTCAAGAAAATACATAAAAACCACCTTTTTTTTCATCACCCTCTATTTCAAGATTAACTCCGTTAAGGTGGGAGTTTTCATTCACAACTGTAGGTACTTGATATAAAAACATCAATACGGCTGAGAGTTTTCATCCACTTCCTATGACCAGATTTTATTTTATGTTATACTAGCTGGCCCGGCGAACTTTGTTCCGCCTAAATGATACTTACGGTGGATTTCACAAATCGTTATCACCGGTGATCGGAGATAAACGGCTTGGTTCTCTGATTTTTGAACTGTCAAATGTTTCCATGGATATGAGCTGTCACACATAACAGATATACAAAAATAATATGTCATAATATGTCAATTACTGATAATGGCAATTTTGGATTCAGTTATTTCCGCAAATATATTTATTACCCAAACAGAAATTCAAAAACATTTTAAAAATTATGAGAAAAGATGAGAATGGACATCTCACGATTGGAACTCATCGCCAAAATCCGATTTACTTGACATTTCGATAAAAATTCACTGTGATATTCACCCGCTTCTGGATCTGTTAATTGCCTTCCATGGTACTATAAGCCCTATGTAAATTACACAGTAATTGATATCATATGTTCTTTTTTCGACCATTTCAAACCACGACGACCGAAATGCTCGAAAAAAGAACAGATGACATCAATCGATGGCCGCGAAAGCCTCAACAAATTCATCGCCATTTAATTGTGATAATGATAAATATAGTACCCTCACGATAACGTTATTTGGAATAAATAAAACTATACAAATAACTTATAATCATCAGTCATAATGTGTGAATAGCGTCATCTGAAGTGGAAAGAACGAAACTTTTCTCATATTTCAACGAAATCTAATCATTGAAGACATCTGTACTCCTACGCTAAGACATTTTGGTTTTGCCCAACATCGCAGATTTGTAGGCAACTCAAATTACACACTATTACAGTGACTATAGAGGGAATATAGTCACTTTACACACTATTTGTTTATATCGCCATCTAACGCGGAGAATATCAAATGAAGTACAAACGAATAAGCGAAGCGTAACTGTAACTGTAGCGACATCTAGTGGTCTTACTCAAAAGGAGGAAAAGCATTTCCTGTATAAGTAAAATTTTCATCGATTTTTTCAAAGTTTTCTTGTATTTTATAATAACCAGACCGTAGACGAATCCATATATAAAGTTTCATAACAAACAATCCATCCGATCTCGAGTTATAAATGGTGTAACCAACATCTTTCTTTTATATATATAGATGAAAATTATTTCTTTATGTTATTCTATTCTTCATCAGAAAAAAATCTGGTCATAGGATGTGGATAAAAACTCTCAGCCGTATTGATGTTTTCATATCAAGTACAATGGTGAAAGAAAACTCCCACCTCAACGGAGTCAATCTTGAAATAGAGGGTGATGAAAAAAAAGGTGGTTTTTGGGTATTTTCGTGAGGTTCACAGTTTATTTCATGACTGAATCACCATGTATTCTTTGAAGTCCATGGTGATATGTTCTGAACAAATCAAACAAACACCTTAAAACAACCCAAAAATACAGGGTGGCCACTTAACCTTCATTGTGAATAGTTTCTATAATAATGGATTACCCAGTATGAATTCTAGGTATTTCAGGTTTTTTCGATGTAACAATAACATATCTAGAGAAATAGTTCATTTTGCGAACGTTCCCTCTCTGGAACTGACATATTTTATACTTTCAAAATCGGGCATGCATTCAATTATGGATAACCCTGTATTTGTAACGATTTTCGGTCATATTCCTCTATATGGTTGCTCCCTGGGGATGGAATGATATATTTCTTGAGAAAAATGGAAGTTCATTATATTCTGTTCCAAGATACGACCGTCGTAAAAGTGGGTAATTCTCAACTTCAACGCCCTGTATCTCAAAAACTAGTTATAGGATTGAGTTGGGGCCATGGACACTTTTGATCAGTAGGTCGAGTACACATTATACCAAAATTTTAGAACATTTGACGGAACGCCATTTCCCATAAAGAAAGTGCGGGGTCCTTTGCTATGACTTAATTTCCACTTTATCTATAGAACATCCCCGCATTATTTTCATACCTAGCGAACTTTTTCCGAAGCCTCTCCGGTTTATTATTTCACGTTCAGATTCGCGTAAAGTTCAGCTGGAAGATCCAATCCAGTACTTCGTGCTGAGTGATTTGAATATATGCAAATATCACTCATCAATTCACCCCTTCCGCGGTTTCATTGTGATGATAAACGAACTCTTCAAGCTCTGCTTGTTATAAACTGATGTAATAAATTTGAATTGATAATTTAAACTCTTTACAAGTTTATCGTTTTAATACATCTAACCGCGGAGCTTTTTTGCGAGGAATTGCCGGGAAGGTTTATGAAGTTTTGAATCTTCTGCTCAGGGCTCTATCTCTATTATCTCGTCGCCATCAACTGCAGCAAAATTGGAAATTCCAGAGACCAGCAGAAATATACTGCTCCACAAGAGTTAGGGATATCGTATTCAATAGTTTTTGAAAGTATGTAATCTTCGAGAAAATCGCTGGAAAATCATTTAAAATTCAATAACAACTTGAATAAAAATCAGTATGAGAAATTTCGTCAATCTGGGTGCCTTTTTTCTGAAGTTTGGTTCTTTGCATATGCTTCATGAATGTTCTTATTTTGAAATGAAGTCAGTTTATCAACGGCTTCGATTTGAAACGAGTTTTCTGAAAATGCCAAGACGTAAATTAACAAACGCTGAGGCTAATAGGGCTATCGGAATGCTACAGGGTGGCCTTACTCAGGTTGTTGTAGCGGAAAGGCTCCAAGTCAGCCAAGATGTGATATCTCGACTTTGGAATAGGTTCAGGGAGACAGGTTCCGTGTTGGAAAGACCAAGGTTTTGTGGGCGACGAAAAACAACACCTGCTCAGGATCCTTTCATCACCGTTTCGGCGAGAAGAAACTCTACATCTACGTGTGGAATGCTACGGAATACTCTTCGAAATGCAGATGGGGTCCAAGTTTCTATCGAAACCATCAGACGACGTTTGAGAGAGGTGAATCTAGGTTCTAGACGTCCATTAAGAGGGGTTCCATTAACACGTGACCAAAAGCGTCAAAGACTGGAATGGGCAAGGCAACATATCAATTGGAACGATCAATGGCGTAGTGTCCTTTTCACTGATGAACCCAGATATGGACGATTTTCAGATTCTCGAAGAATAAGGGTATGGACAATCCCACGCATACCCCGTAATCGTCGCTATGTCCAAGGAGTCCATCCATTCCGAGGGGGTAGTGTTATGGTAAAAAATTTCTCGAGTCACCGTCAAAGTTGCTGCATTCACTAATTCGAGGGCGTAGATTGAGAATATGCAATCAGATCTTTTTTATAAAATATAGTTTTCGAGCAGTGACCATTAAAAAATACAAAAATTTTCGAAAAATTTCCAGAAAAAGTTGAGAATTCCCTGAAGTATCAAACCTGTAGGGTACTGATCTGGGCAAAGATTACTTACAACAAGACGGCAATACTTGCCACACAAGCAACGAAACCATTGATCTTGACATGCTTCCTGACAGTGAGATCTATCGAAGAGGTGATCACAATTGCTTTGTGGTTATGAAAATTTCATGGAAGGATATGGTCCTGTAGCCGTGGTGGAAGTGGTGCATTGGCTGGTGTTATTTTTCATTATTAGAGACATATACTCCATTCACTTTTATTTAATCACATAGGAGGTCATGGTTTCGTTTTCAGGAGTTGGTGAACCTGATGAAAAGCACAGAACATATGATGAAAAGTCAGCGCGCGCACAGAAAATATCGTTAATGACAAAACGACGTTGCCAGTTTATTTGTTTACATCAAAGTAAAAGTATCAAAGATATTCCACATTTTGTTAGGTTTACAAATTGTTTGCAGATTTTTGGTATTTAATCGATATTTGCAGGTGAGTTTTTCGTCGAATATCCAAGATTAACGTATGTTTATTGTTTTTAGCACCAGTTTGGAGCGTGAGGACGATTTTCAAGACCAGGACGAATGTTTACATTTCGAGGTTGAAGGGATACACGGGAATTTCGTTGAAAAAGCTGTTATTTGGACAGATATCGCAGTAGATGGATCGGATGGAGCCACGAGAGGTCGATTAGGATGATATTTTTCAGGTTTTCCAAGAAATTTGGCGATATCTGAGCAGATTTGCAAAAGTTAGGTACCTCACTTATGAGGTGGAACTTAGACCTAATTCTCCTATAAGATGATGAAAAATGTATTCTTTAGATCCCAACATTGATTTTAAGAAAGTTATCAACAAAATAAAATTGACATTATTCTTGATTCTTGTAATTACCCATCAATTCATCTTATATCTTTGGGTTGATTTTTTTAATGAATTCTTGATTAGAATCAACAATTGATGTCGTCAAGTCTTGAAATTTCATTTAAAGGGGATAATAAACATTGAATCTTCACAAGCATGCATATGAAAATTATGTGAAAGCAATGCAATTTTCTTCCATGGCGAAAAATAATATATTTCAACAGTGATCTCTTGTACTTTTCATGCAAATAACTAGAAAAGGAATCCTTTCTATCAATTCATATAAACGTTAATTATTTTCGTCCATCACATCTTTTTCTATTAATTCATTTTCCGAATAAATTCACATTCTGAGAAATACGCTAAGAATATAGAAAGGGCAACATAGTGTTGACTTGGAACATAAAAATATTTTGAAAAACGTCATAACTTCGATACAGAGTGGAATGTGTCAACTTTCCGGTGCCAGAGTTGTGATTTTATAATTGTGAATGGAGTATATACATTGCAAGTTGAATAAAAGCTTTCAAAAATGGCATTTTTCTACACTTATATGTCAAAATAACACCATTTATTGGAAAACCCCTATAAAGTCCGATTATTATATTCACCAACTGAATAAATTCGAGTTAAAGCATGTAAAATGATTGTATTCCAACTAATTGGACCGTTATGCAAATGAACAGGAGCTGAAAAGACAATTATCTCTGTAGAAACCAGTGCTAAACTGAAATATATTCAAATGCTGGGAGAAAATTAAATGGTTATGAAATGGGGGGGAACAAAACTGCACCATCAAGGATTATACCTACTAGAAAACGTCGAAAGAAAGAGACGAGAAAAGAGTTTGTTTTCCTCAGATACCAGTTAGAATTTCTTATTTTTCTATGAAGAAGATACTAGAATAAAATGCACTGACCGTCAACATCTAAATGAAACATACGGTTCTAGATGGATAGAGGGAGGAAATCCTATTCTTTGGCCACCAAGGTCCACTGATTTAAATCCTTTGATTTATTTCGTGTAGGCCAACTGAAAGAACTGGTGTATGCAGAATCCCCAACTACTTAATACACTGCGCAAAAAAATTAACGCACATTCTGAAAATCTCAATTTTAATGAAAGTTAACTCCACATTGACTTTATAACTTATTTTTTATGTTCTCTCGGGAAGGTTTTGAACGAAACAAGACACATTAAATGGAAGAAAAATTCAGGATTTCACCGAATCTTATGTGAAAGAAGAGAAATGAACAATTTTCAAAATACTGAAATGCTGATAAGTGATTTAATACTTGGTATTTCCACCCCTTGCGTTAATTACAGCTCGGCAACTACGGTTCATACTCAAAATGGGTGATCTCAAAATGTTCTGATCTAATCCTTCCCAGATTTCTCCGAGTTGGATTCCTAAGTCATTAAGAGTAGCTGGATGATTTTCTGAACTTCTCAGCCTTCTATAGAGGTTGTCCCAAACCTGCTCAATCGGATTGAGATCTGGACTTCTTGCTGGCCATTCCATTCGAGAGACTTCAACCTCTTCAAGGTACTCCTGAACGATGTGCGTACGATGGGGTCTGGCATTATCGTCCATAAAAATGAAATTTTCACCAATGTATGGGACAAATGGCACTACATGCTCTTCAAGAATGTTCCTTATATACTTATCAGCATTCATAGCTCCATTATCAACGACCACTAGGTCTGTGCGAGCAGTCAAAGATATTCCACCCCATACCATAATCGATCCTCCCCCAAAACCAGTAGTATTCAGGGAATTGCATTGAGCATATCTTTCATGTGGACGTCTGTATACAAGGGAACGTCGATCACAATGGTAGAGGTAGAATCTAGAGTCATCTGTGAAGAGAACTCTTTCCCAATCGGCCTCTTCCCATTGGATATGCTCTCTCGCAAAATCCAAACGCGCCCTTCGATGGGCTAGGGTAAGAGCTGGGCCTCTTGACGCGACACGAGGCCTTAAATCATATTCTCTGAGGCGATTTCTTATTGTCTGAGTGCTAATTTGCACCTCATGAGTTTGCTCGAGCTGATTTTGAAGGAGGCGATCGGTTGCAAACCGTTGTCTCAACGAAGAAACTCTCAAGTAACGTTCTTGAATGGCAGTTGTTACCCGTGGTCTACCCTGACCTGGTCTTCGGACATTCATACCTGTCTCCCTGAATCGCTGCAACATTCTGGACACACTTGTATGGGAAACTCCAAACCTTTCTGCATTTCCACCTGTATGTCCACCCTTCTTCTCGCAAAACTACCGCTTGGGCACAATCCTCTTGGGTCAAATTGCGTGTTTCGCGTTGCACAGCGATCAAGTGTAGAAAATCGAACGAAAGAAAAACTATTGATCACTAGAATTGATCGAGAACAACTGATTTTAGAATGGAGCCAATACATTCAAAATCTGATAATATCATCTTTTTTTATTCCTGCTGGGATAAAACATCTGTATTGAAGAAAAACGTTGAAAGTGGATAACATATGCATGCATAATTCTGATAAAAATAATTATCATTCAGAACACCTACCAGTTGTAGAATAAATTTGAGATTTCCATAATGTGCGTTAATTTTTTTGCGCAGTGTATCTACCTACATTATTCAATAATAACACACAGTGGGTCAAAATATATATTTTATTCACATCAACTAAATGGTCAAGTTACATATTCCGTCTTCACAGTCTACTCAAATCAAGTCTTCAACATGTTGAACCTGTGATTCTGGCACTGGCAACGTCCAAACCAAATTTTCCACGACAGGCATTCAGTGGCCAATAGTGACAAGGCTGGCAGGACATTTTATACCAAACGTAACATGTTCCACCACATACAGAACCTCGTTGATTTCCACCGGCGTCCAAACAGGCGTAGCTACTTTTTGGACAATCCGCCATTGTGCCAGCAATGCACCATAAACTCACTAACGAGAGAATCAGGAAATATTTCATTTTCTTCGTGAAATGCACCAAAGTTGGAAATCAGTCTGGAGTTAAATTTGAACAACTAATGCGAATGGAAATTCTTGATGCATGCAATATATGCAGTTTCATTCATCCAGCATTATCCTTTATCAAACAATATATTACGCATTATGCACCTAGGATTCCACAGGCAAATAACTGACTGCCATAAAGCTGGAATATCCAAACAGAGATTATGAATTATACAGGAAAACAATACACAGCTTGATTCTTAGGATGGCAACTGGTAACTGTGATAAAAAAAGATCAGATGCAAACATTATAAGTTCAATATAATTGCACTTTTCAGGAACAACTTACGAGGATGTATTGATATCTAGTTAGCCTAGACCAGTTCCATGCATAAATGAAATGTTGCGATACCATATCAACGAACAATAACTTATTAGAAGTGTCAGTGTAGAGTTCGACGTCAAAAAAGTAAACCAGAGTTACGCAATGAATTAGAAAAAAAGATGTCCACCGAAATTGTAAAAATCGAAAAATTTGAGTATCGAGCCAGCATCAAGTACCTGTATTCAAAAGGGTTAAGAGGCAAGCAGATTTACGAAGATATGCTTAATACCCTTGGTGATCAATGCCCTTCGTATGCGACCGTGAAAAATTGGACTGCAAGCTTCAAAAGAGATAAATTTTCCATTGAAGATGATGACCGATCGGGAAGGCCAGTTTCTATGTCAGTCCCCGAAAATATCGATGCAGTTCATGACATGATTCTATCAGACCGTCGAATTGGTCTAAAGCGGATATCTGAAGCACTGAAGATTTCATACGAACGCGTTCAACATATAGTTCACGTCAATTTGGACATAAGAACAATTTCTGCAAAGTGGATCCCCAAATGTTTTAATGTTGACCAAAAGCGTCAAGGGTAGAAGTATGGCGTTCGATCTGTGCTCGATTTGAAAACGATGTAGACTTCGTTAACCGAATTGTAACTATGCATGAGACTTGGGTACATTTCTACGATCCAGAAACAAAGCAACAATCGATGGAATGGCGACACTCTGGTTCTCCAAGACCTAAGAAGTTTCGTGTCCAAAAATCTGCTGGAAAAGTTTTTGCTTCAGTTTTTTGGGATTGCCATGGAGTAATCATGATTGATTTTTTGGATAAGGGTAGAATAATAACTGGAGATTACTATTCGATATTACTGACCACTCTACGGAAAAAATTAAAGAGAAAAGACGCGGAAAGCTATCCGAAGGTATTTGTTTTTACAGGACAACGCCCCAGTACACAAATCTCATGCTGCCATGCAAAAGATTCTTGATTTACGTTTAGAATTAATAGAACACCCCCCTTATTCACCAGATTTGGCTGCGTCCGACTATCATCTCTTTCCTCAACTGGAAAAGAGTTTAAAAGGTCGTAAATTTTCTTCAAACGAGGAGGTAATAAAAGCTGTGGAGGACTGGTTTGCAGAGCAAGAAGAAACATTTGTTTTGAAAGGTCTAGAGACGTTGCAGGTTCGCTGTAATAAATGTATTCAATTAAGAGGAGAATATTTTGGGTAATAAAATATTTTGACATTGAAATTTCGTTTGGTTCTATAGTAGGCTTAGAATTTTTCAATATATCCTCGTAATAACTAATCATTCATATTGCATTTCGATATCGATTAATTTATTCCATTTTCAACAATCTAATTACAGACGTAATAATACTCTAAGGAATTGTTATTGAACATGACGAATGCCACAGGTAATAACCTTCGACATTCTAGACTACCAACTTTCCACGATTAATTTTGCATCCAATCAACAAAAATAAATTTGAATTGCATATAGGTCGATTTTTCCAATTTTTAAGAACACAAATCAGTTCAATTAAGGTCTTGTTAATATTTATCATTACAGAACAAATTTGATATACAGAGGTAGCATGCATTTCAATGAATAATGCAAAGGTTGTGAAGAAATTGGTTTCGTGATTTAACGAAGGTTCTCCATACAGGGTGTCCCGCGAGTTATGGTCCCAAAACTCATTGGGAGATGAAGATTCGAGGCTTTTGGAAGCTCGTTCATCCATCTTGAAGGTTGATTCGCTTCTGCCAGTTCTAGCCAAATTTTGGCAGCTGTCACAAATGACAACTGTCAAAAATTGACTGCAGCTGTCAAAAGCTGTCAAAAGCTGACAGAAACTGTTTCTGTATTTTAAATTGCCTCGATGTGTTTTACCTCTCAGTGAAGTTTGGACCATGGTATTTAGTGTATAGGGTAATGAGAAATTCACAAATTCTCTCTTTCAGAACATTCTCGTAGCATCTTCTTCAAAAGACAAGCTCTTTAGGAAGATCATGGAAGGAACCATTTGCTACCATGAAGGTCATATCGATAAAACCTTCAGATAAAATGTTCACTAATTTTTTGAGTCCACAATGAAGCACATCATCATCAGTCACTAACGAAGATCTTATTTCCGCCGTAGATTGATGTCAAAATTAATGTCCTTGAAGAAATCTTCCACTTTAACTTCATCAATTCTCTTTTCGTAATTTTCATGCGGGTTATGGATCCATGCATGTTTAATCATGTCACTTCCCTTCTCTCCTATCATAATTGTTGGAGCGTTGGTATTTCCTCTAACAATAAGAGGCATTATAGATGCATCTATGACCCTCAAGTTCTTAATGCCATGCACTCTTAGCTCAGGGTCCACCACAGCAGTTCTGTCACTTTTGGGACCCATCTTACACGTACCCACTTGATGGTAGATGGTGTTCGTGTATAAGGTTATGACGCATTCCCAGTATTCGTCTGTACCAAACTCATGCTCCTCACAACCTGGCAAAGGGTTTGATACCAGTCTAGCTCCTACTTTTCGAAAAGCGTTCGTTCTCAGCAGATTCAAACCTTGTTTTATTCCCTCTACAATTCTCTGGACGTCTATCCTTTCGTAGAAAGTGTTGGCATAGAATAACGGTGCACCGTATATAGGATCAGTCTGGTTCAGTTTGATGTACCCACGACTCTCTGGGTTTAGGAGAATGGGTCTCAACACCAGACCGTCGTAATACGCTAAAGGCAGGGCTCCTGTTTCGTAAGCTAAGATGGGATCCTTTATGAAATTTTCAACGTTGACTACGTCCAAAGTAAGTTGGATGTCTGGCCTATCATGAGACTCCTCATATTTGGTCTGTATGAAAGCGTTCAGTTGTACTGTTCCAGTGGCTGATAAAGGTCCATCGTGATGCTCTTTGAATCTGTAAACATCCCTATCACGTTCTTCGTCTGTGGCTGTGGTAGCCGTCTTGTTGGTCAAAGCGAATATAACTCCATCTGGCGTTGGGTGATCTTGAAGATTCTGCCCCACACTCAGGTCTTCCAGAACTTGGATACCCATCTCTTCCAGATGTTCTGCGGGTCCTATACCGCTCAACATGAGGATTTTTGGTGAATTCAAAGTTCCTGCAGACAGAATGACTTCCTTCCTAGCAAAAACTCGGGTTACTTGGTTGTCTTTGAGGTACTCGACGCCGTATGCTGTTTTAGTCTTGGGATCTATGAGGATTCTGATTACATGAGCCCTAGTTTCGATCCTCAAGTTCGTCCTCTTCTTCCGTATGGGTCTAATGAAGGCTACGTTGGTACTTTGTCGAAGACCGTGTTTCACCGTGTGCTGAAGAACCATGACGCCAATTTGACGGTCTGTGTTTTGGTCTATGACTTCCAAACCAAGCTCTTTGTAGGCTTCGAAGCCGATCTTCACGTTTTGGTCTTGGTAAGGGAATCTTTCCACTGTGAGGTAGCCACCGGTGCCGTGGTAGTACTTGTCATGGGCCTCTTCGTCGTGGTTGTTCTCCGATTTCTTGAAGTACGGTAAGACGTCTTGGTAGGACCAGCCTTGGTTGCCGAGTGATGCCCATTCGTCGTAATCTCCAGGGTTGCCTCTGATGTAGATCATGTAGTTGATGGCTGAGGACCCTCCCATAACTTTTCCTCGAGGCCAGGAGCACTGTTGGTTTCTTCGGGCTAAGCAGCTGTGGGCTTGAGGTTGGGTCATGTAGCCCCAGTCGATGTTGGACCTCTGGAGCAATGGGGCGAAGGCTGGCACTGAGGTTACGTCAGGTTCTTCATCGCCTGCTTCGAGAAGGAGTACCTGTAAGAGGAAATGAGATTGTAGCATCACAAAAGTCAACAGTTTTGGAGGGGAACATCTCTTGATTCCCCAAGAATCTTGAATGACTCTAGAGGTCGATATAGGAAACTCTAATATTCGAATATTTCTTCTCTGGTCTCTGCACAAGTTAACAATTGTGTCAGAATGTTTATCAACTTTGTCGAGACTGAATTCTGAATGATGGAAAAACGTTTGATGTAGAGATATGTAATAATAAAACCCCACATATGTGGGAGATAGAATTGAACACCAAGGATCAAGAAATTATACATTTAATACGCACAGTTTTTATTGAAAATTCATTGTTACCGGTCCATATCCAAAATAAATATCAATGAAATACAAAATTCAGATTCATGAATGATGAATGTCGATACAAACCACGTATAACATTGAAATTAATGAAAAATAAAATGATACTTAGCACCAAATAATCAGTGACGATGTTTCCATCTATACTCGTATACTCCATTCACTTTTATATAATCACAAAGGAGGTCATGGTTTCTTTTTCAGGAGTTGGTGCCCCTGATGAAAAGCACAGAACATATGATGAAATGTCAGTGCGCGGACAGAAAATATCGTTAATGACAAAACGACGTTGCCAGTTTCGTTGTTCACATCAAAGATATTCCACATTTTGTTAGGTTTACGAATTGTTCGCAGATTTTTGGTATTTAATCGATATTTGCAGGTGAGTTTTTCGTCGAATATCCAAGATTAACGTATGTTTATTGTTTTTAGCACCAGTTTGGAGCGTCAGGACGATTTTCAAGACCAGGACGAATGTTTACATTTCGAGGTTGAAGGGGTACACGGGAATTTCGTTGAAAAAGCTGTTATTTGGACAGATATCGCAGAAATGGATCGGATGGAGCCTCGAGAGGTCGATTAGGATGATATTTTTCAGGTTTTCCAAGAAATTTGGCGATATCTGAGCAGATTTGCAAAAGTTAGGTACCTCACTAATGAGGTGGAACTTAGACCTAATTATCCTATAAGAAACGCCTTTCAAAGGTCGAGATGGTGAAAAATGTATTCTTTAGATGTTGTTTGAACAAACGCAGCCGAGTTTTATATCCCAACATTGATTTTAAGAAAGTTATCAACAAAATGAAATTGACATTATTCTTGATTCTTGTAATTACCCATCAATTCATCTTATATCTTTGGGTTGATTTTTTTTAATGAATTCTTGATCAGAATCAACAATGTCGTCAAGTCTTGAACTTTCAGTTCAAGAGGATGATAAACATTAAATCTTCACAAGCATGCATATGGAAATTATGTGGAAGCAATGTAATTTTCTTCCATGGCGAAAAATAATATATTTCAACAGTGTATTTCAACTTTTGTACTTTTCATGCAAATTACTAGAAAAGGAATCCTTTCTATCAATGCATATAAACGTTAATTATTTTCGTCCATCACATCTTTTCCAATTCATTCATTTTCCGAATAAATTCACATTCTGAGAAATACGCTAAGAATGTAGAAAGGGCAACATAGTGTTGACTTGGAACATAAAAATATTTTGAAAAACGTCATAACTTCGATACAGAGTGGAATGTGTCAAAGGACCCCGCACTTTTTCTATGGCAAATGGCGTTCCGTGAAATTTTCTAAAATTCTGGTATAATGTAGTACTCGACCTTCTGATCAAAAGTGTCCATGGCCCCAACTCAATCCTATGACTAGTTTTCGAGATACAGGGCGTTGAAGTTGAGAATTACCCACTTTTTCTACGCCCGTATCTCGGAACAGAATCGAATGAACTTCAATTTTTCTCAAGAAACATTTCATTACATCCCCAAGGAGCAACCATATAGAGGAATATGACCGAAAATCGTTACGAATACAGGGTCATCCATAATTTAATGCATGCCTGATTTTGAAAGAATAAAATATGTCAGTTACAGAGCGAGAACGTTCACAAAATGAACTACTACACTAGATATATTGTTGTTACATCGAAAACGTCTGAAATACCCAGAATTTATACTGGGTGATCCATTATTATAGAAACTATTCTCAAGGAGGGTTAAATGGACACCCTGTATTTATGGGTTGATTCAAGGTGTTTGTTTAATTTTTTTAGAACATCATCATGGAGTTCAAAGAATATAGGGTGATTCAGTCATGAAATGAACTTTGAACCTCACGAAAATACCCAAAAACCACCTTTTTTTTCATCACCCTGTATTTCAAGATTAACTCCGATGAGGTGGGAGTTTTCTTTCACCATTGTACTTGATATTAAAACATCAATACGACCGAGAGTTTTAGACACTTCCTATGAGCAGATTTTTTTTTTAATGTAATATGAAAATTATTTATTTAGGTATGTTATTCTATTCTTATTCCAGCATAACAAAAAATCTGGTCATAGGAAGTGGATAAAAACTCTCAGCCGTATTGATGTTTTTATATCAGGTACAGTGGTGAAAGAAAACTCCCACCTCGTCGGAGTTAATCTTGAAATACAGGGTGATGAAAAAAAAGGTGGTTTTTGGGTATTTTCGTGAGGTTCAAAGTTCATTTCATGACTGAATCACCCTGTATTCTTTGAAGTCCATGATGATATGTTCTAAAAAAATCAAACAAACACCTTGAATCAACCCATAAATACAGGGTGTCCATTTAACCCTCCTTGAGAATAGTTTCTATAATAATGGATCACCCAGTATAAATTCTGGGTATTTCAGACGTTTTCGATGTAACAACAATATATCTAGTGTAATAGTTCATTTTGTGAACGTTCTCGCTCTGAAACTGGCATATTTTATTCTTTCAAAATAAGGCATGCATTAAATTATGGATGACCCCGTATTCGTAACGATTTTCGGTCATATTCCTCTATATGGTTGCTCCTTGGGGATGTAATGAAATGTTTCTTGAGAAAAATTGAAGTTCATTCGATTCTGTTCCGAGATACGGGCGTAGTAAAAGTGGGTAATTCTCAACTTCAACGCCCTGTATCTCGAACACTAGTCATATGATTGAGTTGGGGCCATGGACACTTTTGATCAGAAGGTCGAGTACTACATTATACCAAAATTTTAGAAAATTTGACGGAACGCCATTTGCCATAGAAAAAGTGCGGGGTCCTTTCCAAGGCCAGAGTTGTGATTTTATAATTGTGAATGGAGTATACATATATATCCTCTTGGAATTTTATAAACTCGAGAATACAGGTTATATTACATTCATTCACTGAAAGTCTTCACATAATCATCACTAGATCCAAGAAAAACACCTAAAATAATCACCTTTCCCTTTTATAACAACACAGCTCTAGAAATGATTTCCTCCATTTACGAATAGCGCCGGTTGTCGCTATACGCATGCGTCGTTCGCAGAAACTGACGTTTGGGACAAAGAACAACAATATAAGGTTTGAGATGGTAGATTCATAGATCTTACGGTTTGGCTTGCACGCCCGCAAGACAATCAACAATCTGGCATTGTCTTCTCGCAAACTCTGTGAAATATTCATAGAAGATAGGTTAGGTTAGGTCATTGACCTGGAATCCCATGGGTTAGGTTGATTAATCATAAATAGATTGATGAAAAACAATCCTTTATGAGATATTTTTGGGATATCGAGAAAAATCTGAACAAGGTACTGATGTTCACAAACTAATCTTCAGGAAAATCGGAGAAGGAACTCATTTTAGTGAAAGAAATATGATTGCAGAAATAATCGGACAAAACTAAGTGTTTTTGTTGAGAAATGTCGTGTTTTTAACAATTTTATTCCAATAAGGATAGTACTTGAGCATTCCCTAAATGTATCAACTCAATTTCAATCGAGAAATATGAACTTTGAGGTCTTTGCAGAGAATCGTATCAAGCACGTATTCGGCCCAATTTTTTTTCAAATGGCTATATCTTTTAAACAGAGCCGAATTCGAAAAAATGCAATATGAAAAAAAGGTTTCTTTTGGCCTCAAGAATCACCCAAACTTTGATGATTCCGTTTCTGACTCATTTGCCGACTCTGTTCTCCGATAAAATTGAGAGAACAGGCTTGTCTTCTGTTCATCCTATCGATTCAACGGAAAACTCAACAAGTGCTTGCTCTTCAGACAGGATCCCAGATTTAATTAGTCAGGTTTTGTCCTTTCCTCCCTCACCGTTATACGATTCCTCGATTTGCCGCTTTTTGTACATATTTCTTTCAATTAAGATCAGAGAACAAGCCATCTGAAATTCAATAAAAGGATTAACTTTGCTAGCCTACCGAGCGCAGACATGAATGGGGCTCATTAAATGAATAACACAAGTCAATAGTGACATAGATAAATTGAATTAAGGACGTCTTGTAAGGACAGAATACAGCCCGTTCCTCGAGTTGGAAATCGGATACGGTAGGGTGAATAAACAAGTTTTGGACTTGAGCGAGAAGCCAGCGAGCCTACGAACGTATCTTTTGAATGCTATAAAAAGTTTAGAATTTGATAGACTCATTTCGAACTTCCCTGATGAGTTTGAAGATGAACGTTCTCACTTTGAAAGAATGCGAATAATGCAGGGTTGGGATGAAGAGTGAGACCAAGTGAATATTTATGAATTATGAATTTAAGAATTGTCAGAGGATGATTGTGACCAATGAAAGGAGTTCTGCGAACGATAGACCTTTGTAATGCATCTAGATTAGGTCAATTTTACTGTTCCAAAAGAGTTGAGGAAGTTCAGAAAAGTTGTGATTCTTGTCCACCAAATGTTCCTTTATGAGAAATCAAATGTTTACTCTCTTATGTCTTTATGGTTTTTTGTTCCTCGGTTGGCCAAGATAAAGGTTTATCAAGTTTTGTTTACTTGAAATTGACGCAGGTTGGAACTCGTAAAATGTCAAATAATTCTCAGAAACGTTGCCAAATCTAATTTCTATTCATTCTTATGTCTTCTGTAGGCTTATTTCTTGAGAATTTTTCTGTCGGATTATTCGAGCAATTTTATTTTTTTTTCGAATGAACTATCAAAAAGTGGAGGACTATTCTGTCCATTATATTTCAGTAAAATTAACACACTCGATTCTTGATTTCCGTACAAGAAAATAGCATAACTGAATCTTCCAACCATGTTTCTATACGTGAAATAAACTGCTCCACATGAGTCAGGGATATTGACTAAAATTGCAGAAAAATATAGTTAAAATAAGATTTTTGTGATGAAAATTCATATTAATATAATTTCAAGTTGCAAATTAATTTTAGCCTGTAGGTCTGCAGCGTATACAGGGTGGTTAAGAAAAATCGAGTAGAAAAACGAAATTTTATTTCCAGAGAATTCAAGCATTTTAAGACTATCAATACAATGTATGGTCTCCAAGGGCATCAATAACAGCTTGACATCTTCTTTGCATACTACACACGAGGTTGTTGAACATTTCTTGAGGAATTCGGTTCCATAAACGGGGCAGAAGCTCTCTCAGATCATTTAAGGATTCTGGGGTAGGTTGATGATTATCTAATCTTCTTTGGAGCATATCCCATGCATGTTCTATGCAATTCAAATCTGGTGAGTGCGGAGGTATTGGTAAATGTGGAATACCAAGCTCCTCGCGTGCATTCTCAACTATGGCTGCACGGTGCGGTCTAGCGTTATCGTCTAGAAATTGTAAAGTCTCACCAATAACAGCGTGAAAATTTGGCACAACATTGTCAATGACATGTTCCCTATAGTATAGTATAGTGTAAGGCGGTCATATTCCCAGGACAAATGTGTTGATCTGTGCGCCCGTTGAAACATATCCCGGCCTATACCATAACACTACCCCCTCGGAATGGATGGCCTTCTTGGACATAGCGACGATTACGGGGTATGCGTGGGATTGTCCATACCCTTATTCTTTGAGAATCTGAAAATCGTACATATCTGGATTCATCAGTGAAAAGGGCACTAAGCCATTGATCGTTCCAATTGATATGTTGCCTTGCCTATTCCAGTCTTTGACGCTTATGGTCACGTGTTAATGGACATCTAGAACCTAGATTCACCTCTCTCAAACGTTGTCTGATGGTTTCGATGGAAACTTGGACCCCATCTGCATTTTGAAGACTTTTCCGTAGCATTCTACACGTAAATGTAGGGTTTCTTGTCACCGCAACGGTGATGAAACGATCCTGAGCAGGTGTTGTTTTCCGTCGCCCACCAAGCCTTGGTCTTTCCAACACGGAACCTGTCTCCCTGAACCTATTCCAAAGTCGAGATATCACACTTTGGCTGACTTGGAGCCTTTCCGCTACAACAACCTGAGTTAGGCCACCCTGTAGCATTTCGATAGCCCTATTAGCCTCAGCGTTTGTTAATTAACGTGTTGGCATTTTCAGAAAACTCGTTTCAAATCGAAGCCGTTGATAAACTGACTTAATTTCAAAATAAGAACATTCATGAAGCATATGCAAAGAACCAAACTTCAGAAAAAAGGCGACCAGATTGACGAAATGTCTCATACCGATTTTTATTGGATCGATTCAAGTTGTTATTGAGTTTTAAATGACTTTACAGCGATTTTCTCGAATATTACATTCTTTTAAAAACGATTGAATACGATATCCCTAACTCTTGTGGAGCAGTATATTTGGAATGAAAAGTGTTGAAGTTTTAGCACTCCTGCAAAGAGTATAAGTGTACAGCAATTTTCTCGAAGATTACATACTTTTAAAAACGACTGAATACGAACTCTTGTGGAGCAGTATATTTCCAGTATTAACAGAGAAAACAGTTTCTTCAACATTCGCCAGGTCTTTGGAATAAATTATTGAATTCGCATAATATTTTCTCGGATAAATTATTTTCCCAAAGTTTATAAACGTTTTGATAAATACGTAATTACTACGACCCCTATGTAGAGAGGACAACGTTGCTTTGTTATGTGACAGAAAAATGACTATAACCCAAGAGTTTCAAAATATACACGGTGAAATGTGTTAGAAAATCATGGTCAACCGGGATACGTTTTAAAAGTGAATGGAGTAGAAATTCATGCTCAATTCTCTTCGAGGAGTTGTCGGTGCCATAATCAGATGAGCGGTTCATTAGTTATCGAGGTGTCCGGCCAATTTTGGCAATTGTTCGATCTCAATTCATCCGTGTAAAAATGCCTCAATAATCCAGTGGATTCAACGGTTACATCGGCGTTTCTAATCAAATTTTAAGGCAGATTTACTGTAAAATACGCATTGAGTACTCTCCATCTCGTAATCGCTGGCTTTGAATGAAATTGCGAAATATCATTCATTCTGTGTATTCAGCGATATGGCTTTTAGAACCGTTAAAGTAATAAGGAAGTTCAATTCCGAAAAAATAATAGGCATAATAGTGCTCGCCCATTAGTGCAAGGAAATATTTATTGCGGCACTTCCACAATGGCCGCGCTAAGAAACTTTCAGCGTTTATTGTTCAACTCGAATAGTAACGTAATTCGAAAAGTCACTCTTTCTGCAGTTTTTTACGCCAGATTGGAAACGGCGACTACAGATTGTAACAAACTGATAGGGTGGATAAGACTGATGAATATAGGAACAAATTTCCGGCTTTTTCTACTTCCGAGACAATGAGTAGTAATAATTCCGAAATGGCTGAAGACATTTCGATACAATTTGACTCAAAACATCCACAATAAAAATGAAAGATTTGAATTGCGCACCATATTTGACAATCATACTGTCACATGATTATGGCGTGACAGATCCAAAGTTGACAGATGGGAGTAAGTAAACATGGAGCATTACAGTTAGGCTCTTTTTCAAATAGAACTCAAATTATAAATTACAGCTCTATCAGGAACATAACATCACAATTCTGCATTAAAGGACTATTAATTGAGGTCAGAGCAATAAGCTTTGGAGTTACGATTTATTGGTGATAGTTGTTTGCAAAAATACAGTTTTTGACCACTATTGCACTCACGTGAGGGCAATGGTAGTCATGATGTTGACAATGATGATCAAATACATATACTGCTCCACAAGAGTTAGGGATATCGTATTCAATCGTTTTTAAAATTACTAATCTTCGAGAAAATCGCTGTAAAATCATTTAAAACTCAATAACAACTTGAACCGATCCAATAAAAATCAGTATGAGACATTTCGTCAATTTGGTCGCCTTTTTTCTGAAGTTTGGTTCTTTGCATATGCTTCATGAATGTTCTTTTTTTGAAATGAAGTCAGTTCATCAACGGCTTTGATTTGAAACGAGTTTTCTGAAAATGCCAAGACGTAAATTAACAAACGCTGAGGCTAATAGGGCTATCGGAATGCTGCAGGGTGGCCTTACTCAGGTTGTTGTAGCGGAAAGGCTCCAAGTCAGCCAAAGTGTGATATCTCGACTTTGGAATAGGTTCAGGGTGACAGGTTCCGTGTTGGAAAGACCAAAGCTTGGAGGGCTATGAAAAACAACACCTGCTCAGGATCGTTTCATCACCGTTTCGGCGACAAGAAACCCTACATCTACGTGTATCTACGGAATACTCTTCAAAATGCAGATTGGGTCCAAGTTTCCACCGAAACCATCAGATGATGTTTGAGAGTGGTGAATCTAGGTTTTAGACGTCCATTAAGAGGAGTTCCATTAACACGTGACCATAAGCGTTGAAGACTGGAATGGGCAAGGCAACATATCAATGGGAACGATCGATGTAGTGTCCTTTTCACTGATGAATCCAGATATGGACGATTTTCAGATTCTCGAAGGATAAGGGTATGGACAATCCCACGCATACCCCGTAATCGTCGCTATGTCCAAGAAGTCCATCCATTCCGAGGGGGTAGTGTTATGGTATGGGCCGGGATATGTTTCAACGGGCGCACAGATCTACACATTTGTCATGGGAATATGACCGCCTTACACTATAGGAAGCATGCCATTGACAATGTTGTGCCAAATTTTCACGCTGCTATTGGTGAAACTTTTCAATTTGTAGACGATAAAGCTAGACCGCACCGTGCAGCCATAGTTGAGAATGCGCGCGAGGAGCTTGGTATTCCACTTTTACCAATACCTCCGCACTCACCAGATTTGAAGTGCATAGAATAGAGCAGGCATGGGATGTGCTCCAAAGAAGATTAGATTATCATCAACCTACCCCAGAATCCTTAAATGTTCTGAGACAGCTTCTGCCCCTTTTATGGAACCAAATTCCAAAAGAAATGTTCAACAACCTCGTGTGTAGTATGCAAAGAAGATGTCAAGCTGGTATTGATGCCCGTGGAGGCCATACATTGTATTGATAGTCTTAAAATGCTTGAATTCTCTGGGAATAAAATTTCGTTATTTCACTCGATTTTTCTTAACCACCCTGTATACGCTGCAGACCTACAGGCTAAAATCAATTTGCAACTTGAAATCATATTAATATGAATTTTCATCACAGAAATCTTATTTTAACTTATTTTTTTTTTCAATTTAGGTCAATATCCCTAACTCATGTGGAGCAGTTTATTTCAACACTTTCCTATACAGATAACCGTGTTTTATTGAACACTGAAATCACCATTTACAATTCGTATTTGAATTCAAAGATGACGGTATGGTTACTGGTCCAACCAGAGTTTATATATGGACCGAGAAGATCGTGGGTCATAAAACTGAGCTCTGAGGAGCACCAATCTGAAATTGCTCGAGAATTTACCAAAAAATCGCTAGGTTCTGTTCTTATTTTTTGCTAAACACCATAGCTCCTAGGAGAATAGAATAACTGGAGAGAAGGCTCCCCTACGAAAATGAACTGCCAAAAACGTCCGAACTTGTCAGTTCGCCGCAAGGTCACGAGATGGCGACAACATCGTTCGTTCCTACAACATGGCTATCCTTAATAAAATTATCTTTAATCGTTATTAGTTGTTATTACTTATTAGGTCCCATTTATTACTATATCATAATATATATTCTTTTGAAAGAAAGCAATACATACTTTTTTTCGTAAATCCGACAATATAATGCATATGCACGTGTAAAGAAATGGCTACAAGGATCAGATTGAATATAGGAAGAAAAATCTGTTTATCGCTCCGAATCTAAGTGTTAGCAGAGGTAATGTAAACGGGGTACCATACAATTCTGCGTATGATACACGAGAACAGATAAGACCTCAGTCTTCCCGTATAATAATAGTAATACTCACCTGAATGTTCGCTTTTTCCGATAAGGATATTGTTTTGACAAATTTATTACCGATCACAGACTTCCCATATAATTGCGCATAAAAAGTTGATTAGAATAAAGCAATGATATGTCATCAATATTGTCTATGTTATTATTTATGGCCATTTTCAATTGGAAAGAAGCATAAATGTATCAATAACAATGACAGCCACATTATATTCTTTGCAATTGTAGCGCCATAGAACAAGATATTTGAAATGTTGCTGAATAAACGATCTCAGCGTTATCTATCGGGCGTCACACGAAACTCTAACCTCCGCCGTTATTGGCAGTTCAAAATGATCTGTCGAGCGTATGAAGCCTTCCCTCCAGTTATTCTATGCTCCTAGATAGGTCGTCATGGTGGAAAAAGAGTAGCAGTATTCTGTGTTTTGAGATTCTAAAATACCCAGAAATGAACTCCCTTCCATTAAAATTGTGCTTTGTCTATGATTGTAGAGAAAAACCTCGCTCAGAGATTCTGAAGAATTGAATAAACACAAATATCCTCAGCTCCCTCTATTCAAATTGAAGAAGATGAAGTCAGGCGCTTTTCCCCCGGCATATCGCGGAATTCATCCGAGTTTACCGAAAAAAAAATGCACGAACGATAAATACCATCCACCCAGTTCTCACACCCTGACGCTGATCCCTTAAAACCGTCTCGTCTGCTGACTGAAACCGAAATGCAAAGAATTGTTTGCTGCATGAAAAAGAGAAACTGATAACGAACGGATTAAGGAGGGATTCGCCCGCATTGTTTCTTCATTCAAAACGTGACTTCCATTCCAGTCTAGTCTGCAATTTATCAAACGTAAATTGATAACATTTAAAATGCAATTTCGGAGGCCCCGTCCCTAGAAACAGACGGATATGGGGCTATATTGGAAATGGAAATTTATTGGACTCATCAGGATCGAACGATTTTTCATTTATAGGCATACGACGGTCGAATGTCGAGAGATATAAGGCACATCTTATCGAATGAGAGGACAGGACATTTCTTTCCTCACCGGACCGAATTGGCCTCCGATTCTGTATCTCCTGTTTCGATGGGGAATCCGACAATCAATCAGTAGTAAACCTGCTGATGGAGTTTCATTTCCAGATTTTATCTAGACGCAAAGCAGTTTAGGACAAGCTTTACTGGGTCACATGACCCACCACCCTTTCGAGATCGACAATTAACCCTCGATGGTTGTTCAACTCATTTACACTGCGCAAAAAAATTAACGCACATTCTGAAAATCTCGATTTTAATGAAAGTTAACTTTACATTGACTTTATAACTTATTTTTCATGTTCTCTCGGGAAGGTTTTGAACGAAACAAGACACATTGAATGGAAGAAAAATTCAGGATTTCAACGAATCTTATGTGAAAGAAGAGCAATGAACAATTTTCAAAATACTGAAATGCTGATAAGTTATTTAATACTTGGTATTGCCACCCCTTGCGTTAATTACAGCTCGGCAACGACGGTTCATACTCAAAATGAGTGATCTTAAAATGTTCTGATCTAATCCTTCCCAGATTTCTCCGAGTTGGATTCCTAAGTCATTAAGAGTAGCTGGATGATTTTCTGAACTTCTCAGCCTTCTATTGAGGTTGTCCCAAACCTGCTCAATCGGATTGAGATCTGGACTCCTTGCTGGCCATTCCATTCGAGAGACTTCAACCTCTTCAAGGTACTCCTGAACGATGCGCGCACGATGGGGTCTGGCATTATCGTCCATAAAAATGAAATTTTCACCAATGTTTGTGGCAAATGGCACTACATGCTCTTCAAGAATGTTCCTTATATACTTATCAGCATTCATAGCTCCATTATCAACGACCACTAGGTCTGTGTGAGCAGTCAAAGATATTCCACCCCATACCATAATCGATCCTCCCCCGAAACCAGTAGTATTCAGGAAATTGCACTGAGCATATCTTTCATGTGGACGTCTGTATACAAGGGAACGTCGATCACAATGGTAGAGGCAGAATCTAGACTCATCTGTGGAGAGAACTCTTTCCCAGTCGGCCTCTTCCCAATGGATATGCTCTCTCGCAAAATCCAAACGCGCCCTTCGATGGGCTGAAGTAAGAGCTGGGCCTCTTGCCGCGATACGAGGCCTTAAATCATATTCTCTGAGGCGATTTCTTATTGTCTGAGTGCTAATTTGCACCTCATGAGTTTGCTCAAGCTGATTTTGAAGGAGGCGAGCGGTT
This sequence comes from Adalia decempunctata, assembly GCA_951802165.1. NCBI lineage: Eukaryota > Metazoa > Arthropoda > Insecta > Coleoptera > Coccinellidae > Adalia > Adalia decempunctata. The sequence goes on from OX637705.1 coordinate 3,545,368, forward strand.
GCAAACCGTTGTCACAACGAAGAAACTCTCAAGTAGCATTCTTGAATGGCAGTTGTTACCCGTGGTCTACCCTGTCCTGGTCTTCGGACATTCATACCTGTCTCCCTGAATCGCTGCAACCTTCTGGCCACACTTGTATGGGAAACTCCAAACCTTTCTGCAATTCTTGTGTATGTCCACCCTTTTTCTCGCAAAACTTCCTCTTGGGTCAAATTGCGTATTTCGCCGTTGCATAGCGATCGAGTGTAGAAAATCAAACGAAAAACTATTGATCACTAGAATTGATCGAGAACAACTGATTTTAGAATGTAGCCAATACATTCAAAATCTGATAATATCATCTTTTTTTATTCCTGCTGGGAGAAAACATCTGTATTGAAGAAAAACGTTGAAAGTGGATAACATATGCATGCATAATTCTGATAAAAATAGTTATCATTGAGAACACCTTCAGTTGTAGAATAAATTTGAGATTTCCATAATGTGCGTTATTTTTTTTGCGCAGTGTATAACATTCGAATTTCATAGAAATCTTTCAAATTATTATTTTTCATTCTCTGTATGTCACCGAAACCGATTGAAACATAATTCCCACACTGTATTTTTGAAAAAGTGTTAGAATTATTGAAAGTAGACAATCATTGTTCTACACTGAAAATTTCATCAATATTGATCAAGCCATACCAAACTTATGGATAAAAGAAAAATAGGTCGAATCGGACAAATCACCCTGTAGACTCTCAATAAACAAAACCATAAAACAAAACACTGTTTCGAAACTGCCTTGACTATAGTCCGTTCGAATATTCGAAGGAGCAAACAGAATCGTCTGGTTTGCGCACAATGAAGCTTCTATTGGTCAAATGGTCATAACAACGCTCCCTTTTAACGACCTAAGAGACTGCCAGGATCGTACTCGGAACGGACTGAAGATGGTACTGGATAGAAATGATTCAATAATTTGAGTCAGCAATTCCCGCTTCAGAACTTTTTTCCTCAGAAACTCTAGAGCAAAATTTCTGTTATGATTTGCAACTGTCATACTGTAATTTATTTTTCGGATACTCGAGACTTCGGCAAGGTAATTCCAGGAAACACCAGAGTTTTAGAGATTTGGGTCGGAATCTTGCAAGATTCCGACAAAGTAATTCCAGATTTGGGTCCTTCTCCCTAATGGGTGAAAGCCATCTTGAATTGCATAAATATCGAAGTTTTCAATTAACAAGACTCGTAAAAGATCTCTGTTCAAATTTATAATGGTCATTTACTTGTTATATCCGAAATATATCTAGTTTCGGTCCAAGATTTTATGTTTTTTTGTACGAAACTATTTGTCGGCTGCTCAAGATTCCGACAAGGTAATTCCGGGAAACACCAGATTTGGGTCCTTTCGATTAATGGGTTAAAGCCATCTTGATTTGAATAAATATCGAAGTTTTCAATTGACAAGACTAGTTAAAATACCTAGAGCTACTGTGAAGGCCTAGCTGTTCAAAGTGTTTATGGATTTTGTTGTGAAAAGTGTATTGTGTTGGAAAATCTTTTGACAAAGTGTATATAGTGTTTATAGAACAATGTCCAATTCGGAAACGGATACTGCACCTGAGGGTCATATGTGTGGACCACCACGAAAAAGGTCCAAAAGGTCGCATTTCTCTGCTGAGAAAGAGATAATTTTGAACATTTTTCGAAAAGAATTGGAAGAACATCCTGATTTATCGAAAAGAGATTTAGTAGGAATTGTTTCAAAATCCTCAGGGGTGAGTGATTCAGCTGTATTCAGAATTCTCAGAGAATATAAAGAGAATGAAACATTGACGCCACCTAAGAGGAGAGCCCAGTCGTTAAAAATAATCGATTCGGTTGACGATTTCGATATGAACCTTATCAGAAGAATTGTCCACGGTTTTTTTTCTGGAATGAAATCCCAACGATTCCTAAAGTATTAGAAATCGTGAATGATGACGACAGTTTGCCAAATTTAAAAAGAACAACGTTCTATAAATTATTGAAAAAATGGAATTCAAGTTCAAAAAACGTGGTCGTGACAGTCTACTGATATATAGGGATGAAATAATTGTGTGGAGAAGAGATAATTTGAAGAAAATCCGCTCATTAAGGGAACAAGGCTGAAAAAGGATCCCGCACTTTTTCTATGGCAAATGGCGTTCCGTCAAATTTCCTAAAATTTTGGTATAATGTAGTACTCGACCTACTGATCAAAAGTGTCCATGGCCCCAACTCAATCCTATGACTAGTTTTCGAGATACAGGGCGTTGAAGTTGAGAATTACCCACTTTTACTACGCCCGTATCTCGGAACAGAATAGAATGAACTTCAATTTTTCTCAAGAAACATTTCATTACATCCCCAAGGAGCAACCATAAAGAGGAATATGACCAAAAATCGTTACGAATACAGGGTCATCCATAATTGAATGCATGCCCAATTTTGAAAAAATAAAATATGTCAGTTTCAGAGCGAGAACGTTCACAAAATGAACTATTACACTAGATATATTGTTGTTACATCGAAAGCGTCTGAAATACCCAGAATTTATACTGGGTGATCCATTATTATAGAAACTATTCTCAAGGAGGGTTAAATGGACACCCTGTATTCATGGGTTGATTCAAGGTGTTTGTTTAATTTTTTTAGAACATATCATCATGGACTTCAAAGAATACAGGGTGATTCAGTCATGAAATGAACTTTGAACCTCACAAAAATACCCAAAAACCACCTTTTTTTTCATCACCCTGTATTTCAAGATTAACTCCAACGAGGTGGGAGTTTTCTTTCACCACTGTACTTGATATGAAAACATCAATACGGCTGAGAGTTTTTATCCACTTCCTATGACCAGATTTTTTGTTATGCTGGAATAAGAATAGAATAACATAAATAAATAATTTTCATATTACATTAAAAAAAATCTGGTCATAGGAAGTGGATAAAAACTCTCAGCCGTATTGATGTTTTCATATCAAGTACAGTGGTGAAAGAAAACTCCCACCTCGTTGGAGTTAATCTTGAAATACAGGGTGATGAAAAAAAAGGTGGTTTTTGGGTATTTTCGTGAGGTTCAAAGTTCATTTCATGACTGAATCACCCTGTATTCTTTGAAGTCCATGATGATATGTTCTAAAAAAATTAAACAAACACCTTGAATCAACCCATAAATACAGGGTGTCCATTTAACCCTCCTTGAGAATAGTTTCTATAATAATGGATCACCCAGTATAAATTCTGGGTATTTCAGACGTTTTCGATGTAACAACAATATATCTAGTGTAATAGTTCATTTTGTGAACTTCTCGCTCTGAAACTGACATATTTTATTCTTTCAAAATCGGGCATGCATTCAATTATGGATGACCCTGTATTCGTAACGATTTTCGGTCATATTCCTCTATATGGTTGCTCCTTGGGGATGTAATGAAATGTTTCTTGAGAAGAATTGAAGTTCATTCGATTCTGTTCCGAGATACGGGCGTAGTAAAAGTGGGTAATTCTCAACTTCAACGCCCTGTATCTCGAAAACTAGTCATAGGATTGAGTTGGGGCCATGGACACTTTTGATCAGTAGGTCGAGTACTACATTATACCAAAATTTTAGAAAATTTGACGGAACGCCATTTGCCATAGAAAAAGTGCGGGGTCCTTTATTACCTGGATGAGACATGGATAAATAAACGATTGAGTGAAATCTCCTCGATTCGACTCTGTACGGAAAGTAACTATACGAAGGCCCTCCTACCGCTGCGCCAAACATGTTGTTATTGCTCCTTCTTACATTTGAACAGAGTATAGTGTTTTCCAATAGGAGGTGTTATTTTGACATTCAAGGAAAAATGCCATTTTTTAGATACATTCTGATGTTTATTTCATTATTTAGTTAGAGGAAGGTATGCCGTTAAGAATGGGAAATAACATCAGCCAAATGACCACCACGACCACGACTAGAGGACCATATCCTTTTCATGAAATTTTCCATAACCAAATCGCAAAATGGCTGCCATATGTCCTCGTAGCCTCAGCAATTCCATCTTTGAGGTCTTGAATCGACGCTGGGCTCTTGGCGTAGACCTTATCTTTCACATGTTCCCAGAGGAAGAAGTCGCAAGGTGTTAAGTCACAAGATATCGGTGGCCAATTGTGACCTCTTCGAAAGATAACACGGTCCGTAATTTTTTTCCGTGAAAGATCAATGGTTCCGTTGTTTGTGTGGCACGTAGAGCCGTCTTGTCGAAAGAAGACGTTGTCGAGATCAATACCATCCAATTTCAGCCATAAAAATCATTAATCATCACTCGATAGCGCAATCCATTCACCGTAACTGTTGCTCCAGCCTCATTCTCGAAAAAGTAAGGTCCAATGACCCCGCCGGACCATCAACCGCACCAAACTGTCACACGTTGAGGATAGAGAGGCTTTTCAACAATAACTCTTGGGTTTTCCGAGCCCCAGATGCGATTATTTTGCGTGTTGACGAAGCCACCGAAGTGGAAATGAGCCTCACTACTCAAGATGGTTTTTAGATGAAATTCCAGATCATTTTTATTCATTTCAAGGACCCAATCAGCAAAGACACGACGTTGTTGATGATCGGCCGGCCAGAGTTCTCGTGTTAATTGAACTTTTAAGCCTCCGGACACAAATCTTTATGAAAAATACGGTGAAATGAAGTTTGTGGAATGCCTAATTCCAAAGAACGATGGGGAATGGACAAACCTGAGTTTTCTTCAACAGTTTCGGCCACCTCAGCGATATTCTCGGCTGTTCTTGAGCCACGTGCACAGGTTTTATTCTTCACATCACTAACTTGTCGCAACAGCTCAAATTTCTCCACCAACTTCTGTATTGCGGTTCGACAAGGTGCCTCACTACGACCCAAAAATGTTCGAGTTTCACGAACCGTTTCTGCCAAATTTTCACCATTTTTTTAGTGAATTTTAATAATTTCAATGTGTTGTTGAAGCGTGTATTGTTCCATTTTTATTATTGGCGTACTTTCTACTTGTCAAATGTCAAAAAATGACAGCTTCAAAAGTGACATCAACGGAAATGGCGGGCTATTCAAACTAACACCTTCCTGTACCTTACTCATGTAACTTTCGTCGTATTCGAACTCTGTAAACGGCATGTTGAAGTAGAAATCAATATCTAAAACTTCCATACTTTGGATTTTCACTTGAGAGGTGGAAAATGTGTTGAAAATATCACTGAAAATTTTTTGACAGTTCTAACAACAAATCCAATTTTATGATTTTGTATCATATGGAACCATTTCAGCCAATCATGTCAACATTACATGGAAAACTATATCCAATGCAATTTTTAATCCCAATGATAACACGATAGTCTTATAAAATTATATAATAGTTCCATGGCAACATCATTCCAAACAAATTTCAAAATGTCACGTTTTGGTAATGTTAAAAATATAAATGAGCTTATCAAAGAAAACAATCCCAGAAATACTTCCAACAGCCACAAATATATTTGGGGAATATTCATGGAATTTTGCTACGAACGATCATACGAATTGAATGAACGCAGAAGCTTGGAAGAATTGGCGTTTATACTCAAAGATTGCGCTGTCAATATGAGAAAAAAAGACGGAACAGAATTCAAAGAAGCAACGGTAAAGACAATGTGGAATGTGTCGAGCAAACTCTTACAAGAAAAGTATTATAAGCACTACAACATTATGATTGACCCGTTTAATAATATAATATTTAAACCAGCCCCACATGCCCGCGATGCAATCAGAAAAAAATTGCAAGCAGACCCAAGTAAACGTAAATCCAGTTCAGTTTCGTTAAATTTGTCTGAAGTTAACAGAATAATATTGCTATGGGATGAAAATACTCCGAAGGTCTTATGCGTAAATTTTATCATATTGCTGCAGTAGAACTAGCGTGGCGAGGAGGAGAGGCAGTTGCTTGTTTGGTGATTTTTTTCCAAATCGAGAAGAATAACGATGGTTCTCCAACAAATCGCATTGAATACAATCCGGTATTCAGTAAAACGTGCCAAGGTGGTTCTAAAAGCTGTACAAGTAGTAAATGGTTGGTTTCCAATAGTGAGAGACAAAGCTGCCCTGTACGTCTTTTTCATAAACTAATATCAAAACGAGGCGAAAATATTACCTCACCACGACTATTCTTGGAACCAAAATCCAAATCGATATTGGAAAAATGAAACTGACAAATGGTACGATAATGTACCTGTTGGAAGGAATACCATAAATAAATGGACTGAATATGCTGCCGAAGCAATTGGCTTGAATGTCAAAGACAAAAAGATAACGAATCATTCAAATAGACCAACAGCTGTCAGTCAATTAGCAAAAAGTGGTGTAGAGGAACAACAATTGCTGAAGATTACTGGTCATAGCAATCAAAATTCTATCAAACCATACCTAAACCTCGATCAGGAACACCACAACAAGATAATAAATATTATGCGTGGAAATAGATCTTCTATACGAGAGTTATGAGTTATACATTTTTTCTGTCAAAAAATTTTCTGCCGAATATTCCTCGGACATTAATAAATGCCTCATAATTTTATAACCAATATCTCAAGCTCGTTGCTTGAACGAGCTTTCGATGGTCATAAAATTATCTCGTCTATTATCAAGGTCCTAGGGATATTACTACTGAAAATCGCCAAAAAACGCTTGAAAAAGCTCTCCAGGTTCGATCGATTTTGTTGGATGGCTTTAGATTATTTTTGAGCGGTCGTTTTGAACAGGACATGAATATAAAACAGATATACAGATAGATTCCGCTAAATGTAATCCAACAAAATGTTCCAACTGAATCTGAAAGCTTCAATTTGACGCTGCATCCTGGATTTTTATACTAAACATTTTTCTCGCAAAATCCGCCATGGGATCGACGTAATTCAAGTAAAACTGCAGTGGCGATTATCAAAATCAGCGTGAACAAATCCGGACTAATTAACTCTGTCGTTATAGCAATGATTTCCGTAATTGGGAAAACAATTACCTGCAGGGAATGGCATGCAATACGGTCTATTGAAAACGCTGGAATAAATATCGAGGATTAAATTCGAGAATTATTGAAGCAGGTGTGAAAAACGTCGAGCGAGTTTGTGAATGTCTGCGATGTGAACGTTTGTGGTTTTGAATTGTTCGCGTTTAACATTAAGGTTATGTAAATTAATTGATAGGAATGAGGTATATAATCTTGAAATAGCTACGAGTTCATTCAACAAATATCCGGAAAAAGGAATTTCATCTTGTATTTAACTCCTTGAAAATTTGAGGGTGTTGGGCGCCAATTTTTATGGGATAATTTTGTTTTGACCATTTGTGGCGCAGTCGCGGTCAACATTTTTCTTGAAATGATCTTCAAACATTGAATTATATGGACCGAAGTATAGATTCAAATAAAGATTTCATGCATTTTTCCGAATTTCATATGTTTGTTTTTTAACTTTCCTATAGCTCTCGAAAAATCACCCTATATACTAGCATACTTATGATTATTGCTGGGTATATCTATTGAATGTTTTGAATAATCATCTTCATTTTTGAGGGGAAAATTAAATTTTTTTTCTTTGACAAAGCGTTGTGAAAAAATTCTTAAGAACTTTTAGATTTTGTAATATTCTGTTTCATTTAACTGAGTTATTATGTGTGGACCTCGTTAGGTGAAGCCCACATTGAGTAAGTTTGAGACCTAACCTGAATTTCAGTACAGGTTTTTTACTCTTTGTTCCTTTAACCCATAGAGTTCTGAAGATGCCTCACAAATGAGGCGAAAGCTAAGGATATCAATGAAGAGCACATAAACCAAGAAATAAGACTACATGAAACCCGACAACTTATACTCAAGCCAATAAAAAAAGTTGATAACATAACCTTAATTGATCATTTTAAAATTTGTTTGTTTTCCGATGGTTTATTTCAGTACTTTAAAACTCTGTAGGTTCTAAACTAAAAACGACAAACCCACATATATATGGTACATATTTTCAGCTGTAGATTTTTGAGAAAGCAAAAATCATTTTTTTCGTATTGGGCTTTGTTAAAATGACATATTTCTAAAAAATAGTTATTTATGATATGAGTGTTAAAAGTGAAGTTTTATTTCGTGAGTGAAAAAGTTTGTGAAATGAGCGGAGCGAATTGAACAATTCACGAACAAAATGAAATCACTTTTAACACAAATACCATACAATGTGTTTTGTACAACTGCCCTATTTTGATAATGAAATGGGCGAATTTGCAATGACAATAAACTTCAAAATGCATTTTGATATTCAAATAATCAAAAGGTTGTTGTGAATGGCAAACGTGGCCAACGTTATGATTACTAACAAGTGAGAAAAGACGCTGTCATTTGAATTTCGTTCCTGTCCGATTTTCGTCTTGGGTTTTTAACTCTTAATATGTTTGTCGAGAGTCGAATTATTAATAAAAGTGACGATTTGGTTGTTCCTGCCCAGTGGGCACGCGCACGTAGAAAATACGTTGAAAAGATGTTACATAACCAAACGTTGAAAAACAGTAAAAATGTCGCGGGAAAAAACGTTTTCTTGCATCGAGAATTTAGTTATAAATAAACGTTGTCTTTCAACGTATTGATTAAATATAAATTGGGCGCAATATTAACGTTAATTTATAACGTGTATGTATATTATTTTACCATACAAGTTTACTGTCAAACCGATAACGTATAAATAACGTTTATTTCCACCATATCATATATACTTCATAAACGTTGTCTTTCAACGTATTGATTAAATATAAATTGGGCGCAATATTAACGTTAATTTATAACGTGTATGTATATTATTCTACCATACAAGTTTACTGTCTAACCGATAACGTATAAATAACGTTTATCTCCACCATATCATATACCTATACATAAACGTTGTCTTTCAACGTATTATTATAATATACCTTGTGCTCAGTCTGAAAGTTAGTTTATAACGTGTATATATATTATATTACCCTACGAGTTTATATGTTCAATCATTAATGTATTAATAATGTTTATTTTCACCATAACGTATATCCTCATTAACAGTTGTCTTTCAACGTAATGATTCAATATATTTTGAGCATAATCTGAACATTGTATTGAAACGTTGACCTATATTATACAAATTTCATAAAATAATGTATAATGTTCCTTGAACAAGAAGTCATTATTATGATAAACATCTTTCAATGGAAAAATATAAATCTTGCATGAATAATTCAATTGTTGAACTGAAACGTATGGGTATATACCTATAAAGAATATATGGATTCTATATTTGAGTTTTCACAAATAGGTACTAATAAATCATAATTGAATCGAAAGTTACCTTGTGTTTTCAAATTGGTGAACCTCAAGAAAAAAAAACATTTCTGATTATTATGAAAAATATATTATAAAAGGAGATATTCACTACAAGAGATCAAAGAAACAAAAATAAAATAAAAGTTTGTCTATTTCACTTTCTTCAGCCTTGCCGAGGCGAATTTCAGCCATTCCTTCATGACTGTGCAAAGTCGAAACTCATCAATTTCCTTGGTTGGGAAGGAAATCTTAACAGCCTCTATAAATATGGAAAAAAAAATCAGACACGAGCATTCTATTCTGAAATTTATATGAAAATTTTTTTCTGGTTAACACATCTATATCTAATAAGATTTTATTTCTTTTAAGAAAAGTATTTTAGAAAACTAGCATTTTCATACCATTCATGGAAAAACTTGGAGAAACAATATATAGATATTTCGAAAATACTAGCCCATAATTAATGATAGTCAGTAAACTTCAATATAATTCAGATTCAGAGACTGGTGTATGGTGATTGCAGAAACAACATGAAGTATATTATTATTCAACCAAAAACTTATTGGGGGTGATGTCCTTAGATGCCTTGAAATGATTGATCTGGGGAGAGTCTATACAAGATATCCGTATACAATGCCTTCTACTTTCATTCGTGGGTGTCTGAATGAAAATGAAAGTCTAACAACAGCATTCTTGAAATAAATCACAATGTTACTCAATGTTGGTCGGGGTGTTAACCAAAAAAATCATATTTCATAATAATTTTAGACAGTTTTATGTTAAGCTCCTTTACAGAAATACCTATATTCACCGCCTCAGGTGACTGATATAAGTTCTCAAATGGAACTGTTCATTCATTTTAAAATATCCCTTTTGCATAATATTAATGGACAAACAATGCATGTATGTCAATGCAACCATTTATTGAAAATGAAAATAATAAGATTATTGGTTACCCAAAAGAGTCAGCCTTGGTTTAATATCAACTTGTATTTGCCATTATACGGAACACCATTACTCATTTTCAAATATAGATGTCAATATGTGCCTCATAAACTAGATTAGGATACTAAAGTATATTTTTTTTATTTACCCAACAGCAACTCCTTGGTTTTGTATTTTTCGAAGGCTATTTTGTCTCTTCCTTTCCAATTAAAAAGTTTGGCCACATCGTCAGCAATGAGGTATCGGAGCATTCGTCTGGTCAGGCCCTCTGACCCAGACCCTCCAAGACATGCCAATCTCCTTACCTGGAACAGATATGATTTATATTTACTACAGTGACAGGAAGATTTTTCTACAAATATTCAATTGAATATGATTTCTAAGAACAGTTCTACTGAAATCTTCATCTTTTCAACCTCAAAATGCACTAAATTAGTGCATTAGTGCAGTAAATTACCCTTATTTTTTAAATATAAAAAAAGTTTTTCCATCTCATCGAATTGTCAATATAAATATTATTCTGCTTGAAATAGTATTGCTACAAATATTGTTGTGTTCTTACCATATATTCCCAAACCATTTTATCAGCTAGTTTCTTCTCAAACTCTTGAAAACTGGAAAGAGTTTGAAATGGAAAAGTTTCAGACATGATACACTCTGGTGGATTCAAGTGTTCCGAGCCTGCCAAACTCGTTCGTCTGTTTATATCAGCCAGAATGATTGAGAGTTGGTCTACACTTGCCGATATCTTTGACAGAGCATTTAAAACAACACTCTCAAATTCTGAAAATATTAAAAAAAATATATAAAATATATATTTGTAATCAAATTAAAAAAAAAAGACTAAGTTATTTTGAGATGCTATAGGTTATTGAGTTTTTTTTTATTGCTTTGAGGTGTCAACAGACACATTATGGAGTCTTGGTTTTTAATATGTACTTGCTATCAATATATTATGAAGGAACACATTCAATTTACCTGCGTTTCGTGAAAGGGAGACATGTCTACCACCATCATTTGCAATGGTAGATGAAAATGAAGAGGATGTCGGAGACTTTCCTCCATATCCACTTCTACTAGTAGAAGCTCCTTCAGTTGCCAGCGAAAGCGTAGAGTATGAGGATACTGTTGGAGACTTTCCTCCATCTGCACTTCTACTAGTAGAAGCTCCTTCATTTGCCAGGGAAAGCGTAGAGTATGAGAATACTGATGCAGCACATAAGTCATCCTCACGACGTGGTTTTTTAGCAGGAACAGGTTCAGAATCAGTGCTGGAGTTCGAATCATTCAAAAGTCCTTTTTGAGTCAAAGTTCTGACTGATTCTGCAGATTCATAATTATCTGCTATGATTTTATTTAAATTTTTCTCTGCTAACTCATAAGTTGCTGGAAACAGATCAGATGTGAACAGAATTTTACCAGTTTCAGGAAAACCTTACCACATGTGAAGCGCGTGTTAACCTTATAAGTGGGCCAACTTTTTTTAAAGGGGGTGAGATCTTCCACAAATTTTCTGAAGGGTACTTTATTAGTACGTATTGGCCAATAACATTTTTTCCCATTTTTCAGCAGCCAAATTAATGGCACAATAGATATTTCCCCTGTGGATTCCATTTCGGAATTCAGGAACTCCACTACCGCATACATTGCTTCACTGATGGAAATCACAGAATTTATAGTGGTTAAGAGGAAAAGCGGCAAAACCTTCTTTGAAAGGCATAATCATACATTTGTGTGAAATGTCACCCAAACTGAATGTTTTTGCTCGAGATTCATCAATTTTCTTAATATAAAATATGCCCAATTTGGAAGATTGCAATGGTTCACTATATAAATCATCATAATATGTGAAAGGCTCACCACCAAGTACAAACGCGTCTTCAATGTATCTTATGAATTTGATAATATACATTTTTTTAGAATTCAACATAACACAATTGTCAGGCTTGTGAATAGATAAACATGTCTCATTAAATTGCAACTTTTCACAATTGTAAGAAATTAATTTACCCTGTGCATTATACAACTTCTTACATAGGTTTTTTGGTTCATGTTTAGAAATTTTTTTAAGATTGACATGTTCTGCTGAGACATATTCATGCTCATGGATTCTCCTATGCAGCTGCTGCAATGGATTATTTGAAGAGTGTAATTTCCTTTTCAAAAATGTCATGTAATTTTCAAAAGGAAAACAAGAATATTGATTGATTGTACCGTACAACTTTATATCATCAACCAAGTGCACCAAATTATGGATATTGAATACAACAAAATCTCTACCAAACACTTCAGCAGATTTTACAACAAATTTTTTTAAGCTTTCATCAGCAACAGATATATATTTTGAGATCAAGTTCTCATCTGTCAATATGAAAATAGCGCAATGTAATAATAAAACTAATTTGAATTGGATAGTATTCACAGCATTATAGAAAATGACTGGAAAAGTGTATAAAATGAAAAGTTTGAATTCTGTTGCTTTCCACCTTCGTATTTCTTTGAAGGTTCTGCATTTTCTAGGGAAATCTGATGTAATATACTCATGGAGAATGATAGTTTTATCATCAATTTCTTTCATTATTTTCTGGGATAACTTCACTGGAGAAGTGGCAAAAAAATAGTTCACTAATAGTCGCTTCACTACACCCAGGAATAGTAGATGCATGGGATCTATAGGAAACTGTGTTACCATTTTAATGTTTGCTCTAAGAAGAGGACTTTTTCCTTTGATATATGTAGGAAGTGGTTCAGTTATGAAGTCTTGGTCCAACTTAGAATTAAACAATTTGAGATTGTTTTGAGCATATATAATTCTGTGATTTTCATATTCACCAGCAATGTGGCATTTCTCACACCCTAATTTTGACGTATGACCTACAGTTTGGCGCAAGTAGCTCCTAGCAGGAGCATCACAAATGAAGAAATGTATATCGAATGTGTATACTTTTTCATTGTAATTTATTCCACGTTCTTTCAACGAAATAATTTCATCTATGAAATTTTGTAAATAAATTTCTAAAGGATCTGGTTTGCCAGTACCGCAAAATAAAGCAATGGTGAATGGAGAATTATCTTTCAAATCCTGACACATGCCCAAAATAGGATAGAACTCTGTAGAACTGCTTTTGAAGAGAGGCAAACCATCAATATTGATTTGTAATGAAATTTTCTTCACATTTTCTTTTATACCATATTGACATTTTTTCAAAATTGTATTTTCAATTCCGAAATAGTGCATGTTCCCATTATTCAGTTTTACAATTTCTGTGTGTCTCGGGGTCCCCATGAGTGTTCGAAAATCTTTAGGTATAAAAGGTAAAACTGGTTTTAGTATATGTAATAATGCAGTTGTAGAATTACGGGTTACATTATATGTATTGACCCATTCCCTCAGTTTATTCTTCAAATCGATAGCAATATCTACAGATTCTTCTAGTTCAATATCACTATCAGAATCAAAATCAGTTTGGTCTGTACCGATCTCCAGAAAATCAGTATTGCTACTAACATTATCAACCTCTCTATTATTATGTGAATCCAATTCGGAACTGATTAACGGGATTTTTAAATCCATATCATTATTGACAGCTAATATTGAACTAGAAGATTCCCCTACTCCATTGTTTATTTGATTTTGTAAAAGTTTGGTTTGGCGTTTTATTCTACGCTGCAACTGCCTTTTTCCCACTAATTTATTTTTGAACATTTCACCTTATGAATGAGTACCTACGAAGTTACCGCTTTCCGTTTAACCACTTAAAATTTATGACAAAAAGAGTTCGCCAATGTTTCGTATATCCTAAAAAAGATGATATTGTCAGTAATGCTGGATTTCCATACATCCGTCATCCGATGATACGATCGTCCGATCATCGTTGTGATTGGTTGAAATATTCAATTTTGAAAATTTCTGCCAATCGCAACGACGATCGGACGATCGTATCATCGCATGACGGTTGCAAGGAAATCCAGCATTATCTACTCATTTTCACAAGAACAAATAACTAAAATCATCGAATATACAATGCAATCAACATTTTGTGCATTATTTAATGATCAAAATGGATAGAAGAAATTTCTTAAATAATTAACAAACAGGAAGATCGAAAAAAATAATTATTGAAGATTATTTGCATATCATTAGTTGTTGAATGATTGTTTGGGCTATTGTCACGATTTATTATATTGATGCTGATCTACACTGTGTTCCTAAAGTATGGAATTTTAGCTAAACTGGTCATTTTAAGAAATAATCCTGAAACATGTCGATTTTTGATGTTAATTTACCGTATTTCAAAAAAATAATAACGTCACCGTCATTTTTTTAATGGAACACCCCCATTTTGTCTCAATTTTCGGATTACTCTAACTGAGCTGATTCCAATTGGTACAGGGTGGACAAAAATACAATAGTTTTTGTTTGTAAACAGCTCATTTGGTAATCCTGTTGAATTAGAAGGTCGATTTGCGCATGCGCGAACCGGATTTTGTTGCCAGATTGTGCAAATCAATTCCTTCAGAGTGAATTGTAATGTCATAGAAAAGGAATAAGAATTATCAACTTATACTGCGTTCAGGAATTGGAAGGGTAATTTTTATTGGCCTCTCAATGGCAGGAATCACCACTAGAAAATATCTTCCGCATTTTTCGATGAAATTTGTTTTAATTCCATTAGAAACTAAATTATGTGTTAATAAATATTGGCTAAGTTGAATTAATCAACTACTGATCAGAAGGAGCGTAAATTTTGAAATTAGTGATTTGAAATTTTTTCGCACCTTAGTGGCATGAAATAAAATGCGAGGGTAAAAATCCAATTCAATTTCACTTAATTGTTTCTTAATCTCGTCTATCGTCACGTTATAAAGATATTAGAAAATTCTAATTTGATAAATAATTAAATTCTAATTTAATAAATTAGAATTTAATTCTAATTCCATGAATAAGAATTGTTTTTGGATTTAACACTATATTGAAAGAAAATATATGATTTTTAATAATTTATTCAGGGTTGCTTAGTTCGAAGTGCTAATGAAGTAAAGAACTAAGCATAGAAAACCATCACTCATCAAGCACCTAATTAAAAAAAATACATCATATTTGTTTGAAAAAAAGTTCCAGCATGCTATAACATTGGAATTACAATAGAGCATTTATAAAAAAGTTTAAATTACTGCCAGAATTGGTCGCGGAAAATTACCGTACTGTCAGATGAATGCGGTTCTATGACCTTTTCTTCAAATACCGGAATAATCGCCCGATCTGGCAACGTTGCTGCGAATTTGACGGACCCCCCACCACTACCCAAATTCTACTTGATTAAACAACGTCAGGATTACCAAGTATTATTGATAATATTGTTAATTTACCTAATAAAGAATGTTACGCGTTACTTTATGAGCACACACAAAACTATTGTATTTTCGTCCATCCTGTACCAATTGGAATCAACATGTGATACATTTTTTGAATCAGCTCAGCTAGAGTAATCCGAAAATTGAGACAAAATGCGAGTGTTCCATTTCAAAAAAATGACGGTGACGTCATTACTCGAACGTAATTCCCCTGTATATTAGATTATTATTTTAAAATACGGTAAATTAATATAAAAAATCGACGTGTTTCAGGATTATTACTTAAAATGACCCGTTTAGCTGAAAATGAATTTGTTCCATACGGACACAGGACACAGTATATATCGGTATACATCTTCTACCAATTTCAAGGAATTTCTTCGAATAAAGCAGAAGAGAATTATTCGAAAATAATTCAATTTTCATGAAAATATCAAGATTATTATCGATATCCAAAATGCAGATGCAAATATTAACCAATATTTTATAATTGGCAATCAATAAAATACAACTTGAGGAAAAAAGCGAATTGAAACAGAATACTCACCTAAAATAAAACCGACGCTTGGCAAAATCAAATTGGTGGAAAATGGAGGTAGAACGGGCACACCCAGAAGTATAGTGATTCAACTGAAATTTCCAAGCATTTGCATCATAGGTGTTTGAATGATTATTATAGTACTCACCAACTCAAATGTAATTAACAACACTATTATAATAATTTATACAATATTCCAATATAAGCGAAACTCTGGAACTCAACACACTGAACCATCAACGAAACTAACGAGAGTATAGACCTGTTGCTTGCGAATGGCGGTTGCATTTGCGACCACTCAAGCACTCAGCAGTAGGCGCAGAAGCACACGCAAGACGCAATGTCATAAGTCAATCAGAGAGAAGCAGTTCCCGCGCATTCCCGAATGATGCGCCCGTCACAGACGAGTTGCGCTGTTGCGCATGCCGCGAAGAGTGTCGAAAGCTGATTTTGTTGCCAGATTGTGCAAATCCGTTCTTTGAAGGTGGATTGTAGTGTAGAAAAGGAATATAAATTATTATTGCGTTGAGGAATTGGAAGATAAATTTTTTTGGTGATTCATTGGAAGGTAGCGCCACCTGAAAATATCTTCCTCATTTTCCGATGAAATTTGACAAATTTGTGCTAATTCACGAACTCCATTTGAAAATAAATTATGAGTGTCAATATTTATTGGCCCAGTTGTTAACACATGTCAGCTTTCCTTTTGTGTAAATCAATCTATTGAAATTTTTTTCACCCCTTTGAATTTTACCTCATTAGCGCGTGAAATGAAATGTAAAGGAAAAATATATTCAATTCGATTGCACCTTATATTGTTTTTCATCTCAAGTATTGTCACGTAATAACAGAGTTGTCTCTGCGTAAAAATTACTATTGATACCATTTTCTGCCAAAAATTCGAAAATTACAGACATTTGGGCAAATTAATATGCTCTCAGTTCAGCTCAACAAAAGCGCCAAAAATATCCTAATATGTAAAATAAAGAATAATTTGGTGACAAACTGTTGGCTGTTGATGAGTAGAATTTTCAACCTTTAATGCTGGATTTCCATGCATCCGTCATCGGATGATACGACCTTCCGATCGTCGTTGTGATTGGCAGAAATATTCAATTGAAAATTTCTGCCAATCACAACGACGATCGGACGATCGTATCATCGGATGCATGGAAATTCAGCTTAATGCCCTATTAAACTTAACGATAGACAGGAGAGGCAGAAAAACTGTCATCTTATCAAAATCGTGTCCAGAGTAGTCGATGCTTCTCAAACTTTTTGGAATTGTGACCCATTTTTGAAGTAAAATGAATATCAACAGAAGAATAAAATGTTCACAACTGCTGGTGGAGCCTGGCGAGGCACTCGGAACGTGTTTTTCGGCACGGGTAGACTTCCATCAAATCAATCAGAAATTTTGGAATTGTTCTTAGATAACGTTTAGTTGTGAACGTATTCGTATTGTTGACTGGATACATATTTTCAACAATTCAAATAGACTAGAAAGTTGAAGAATGGACATTAAAAAAACGTTCAGAGCACACGTTAAAATTCGATTTCAAAATAAGGTATTTTCAGATGAACTATTCTTCGGGAAGTAAGAAAAGTAGGTTAAACATACGTAAATCATTAACGTATTCATATTGTTTACTAGATACGTATTTTAAACGATTCAAATTGATGAAAAATAGTGGAATTGTTATTAGATAACGTTTAAATAACATTTTCCATAAACGTATTCGTATTGTTAACAGGATACGTATTTTCAACGATTTAAATAGACTAGTAGTTGAAAAATTGACGTTAAAAAAACGTTCAGAACACACGTTAGCCGTCTTTTTCATAATAACGTTTTTTCAGATGAAATATTCTTATGGAAGTAAGAAAAGTACGTTGAACATACGTAAATCATTAACGTTTCCATATTGTTGAATTGATACGTATCTTAAACGATAAAAATTGATGAAAAATAGTGGAATTGTTATAAGATAACGTTTAGATAACGTTTTCCATAAACGTATTCGTATTGTTAACAGGTTACGTATTTTCAACAATTTAAATAGACTAGTAGTTGAAAAATGGACTTTAAAAAAACGTTCAGAACACACGTTAGCATTCTTTTTCATAATAACGTTTTTTCAGATGAACAATTCTTCTGGAAGTATGAAAAGTACGTTGAACATACGTAAATCATTAACGTATCCATATTGTTGACTGGATACGTATTTTAAACGATAAAAATTAATGAGAAATTGTGGATTTGTCATCAGATAACGTTTAAATAACATTTGCCATAAACGTATTCGTATTGTTGACTGGAGACGTATTTGAAACGTTTCTAATGAACTAGAAGTTGTGGAATCGTTACATAAGAACGTTAAAATAACATATTTCATAAACGTTATAATAATTTCGGGAGGAAACGTATAAGCACTCAATTTTATAACCGATTATTGTAAAATTACGTTTAATATATGTTATTGAAACGTATTTAATTAACGTTATAAATCATAACTGAAATGACAACGTTGAAAAATCAACTGATAACGTATTTTTCTACCAATCAACGTTAAAAAAACATTTATTCAACGTGTGTGTGCCCACTGGGTGTGGATATTGAAAAGTCTGCAAGAAGAGCAAATCTGGAACTCCTACCTAAAAAATCTGTTCAGATATTGCATAAATATATAAATTCCTGGCCTGGTGTAAATTGAAAATTGTAGAAGGGAACTTCAGTGAACCTGTTTTCCTGGCATACTTAGAAGAAAAATCAAAAATATGGAGTTCATCAACTTTGTGGAGCAAATTTTCAATGATAAAGTCAAGCGCCTCATTGAAAATGGTGTGGATGTAAATATTTTAAGGTAATATCATATTTAAAACGGAAAAGTGAAGGATATCGTCCCAAAAAATCGAAAATTCTCACTTGTGAACAAGTTGAAAAGTTTATAAATGAGGCACCAGATGAGAAATACTTGATGGTTAAGGTTGTTCACGCCAAGTGAACGGTTCAGATAACTTTTCTGAATTTTTCATTTTCAATTCCTTCAGAATTAATTCAATTTCTCCGAAACCAGGAAATCCCATATGTAGTGTGGGCGCAAGAAGAAATCGTCACTGTCAGTTGTGGAGCGCGCATATGTTGCGTTTTTATATTTTCCATATTTTTCATTCAGTTCATTGATTGCCTTAATCGTGAATACAATATCTGCTACCGGTAATTTAAATCTCTTCTGTTTCCTTTCGTGAATCTAGAAAAGTTCAGTTTTTCTTGTGATTCACAATTTTAGTGATTTCGAGTTATTCGAATTACATTCATTCAAGAACATTCGTTTGTGCGAATTTGGTTCGAAAAGTACTGTTACCAGTGGCGTGGTTATTATTTGGCCACAAGGATAAGTGTTCCTACTTTGACATTTTTAGCAACGGATTTTAACGTCATAAGCTTCATTCCATGTTCGTTTGTCGAGCTCGATCACTCTGTTCATGGAAATAGGAGTAACCGACGAGATCTGGTTGGCCGTTTTGCTGACATAGGTAAGACCTTGCAATTGTTAATTTGGGTGCATTTATCCTTTCATTTGTGTTGGGTTTCAATAACTATTTATAAACATATACAGTCCATTAGCTCTTTTATTTTTCTATTCATAAACTTGGTAAAAATCTCATTATATAAAATTGAACCGCACTTCAGTTCTTTAACTGAAATTCTACCCAACAAAGGTTGCAACTATTTTCGGATTATTTGGAGCCTGTCGGCGTGAAGAATTGTGTAATTTATCAGTGGAAGACATCGAAATAAGAAATAAATCATTAGTTATTCCTACAACTTCCAAAAACAAAAACGAAAGTCAGTCGTTCTTTCAGTATTATTGGGAAGTATGTAAACTATTTTCATAAGTCCTTTCCACTGCGCCCTTCTGTCATCAAACATCGTCGTTTTTTCCTGAAATACAAGAATAATAAATGCACTGCCAATCCAGTTGGTATCAATACATTTGGACAAATTCCATCTATTGTTGCCGAATTCCTCAAACTGCCAGAACCGAAGCAATATACGGGACACTGTTTTCGAAGATCCTCCGCTTCATTGCTAGCAGAATCAGGAGCAAATATTACGGATATAAAAAAACATGGTGGATGGAAGCCTACGACGGTAGCCGAGGGCTATGTTGATCATTCCATTGCATATAGAAATGTCATTGCTGAAAAAATTCTCCCAACCTCAACAGATTTTGGATCATCATCATCCAATATTGTACGGTTTCTACAAGTACAGATGGTGCTGAGGATTCTAATAATGTGTTGCGAAGCTTCCTAACGTCACAGGGCATTAATGTTAGTAATTGTTCTAGCTTTACGTTTAATATTAATGTTCATAAGTAATGATTGTTAAATATTGATAATAAAAATTTGCAATTGCTGAATTTTTTTCATCTGATTTCATCATAAGGAAATGGAGTGCTAAAAATATTTTTAACACGCTTCCACGTAAACAATCAATTTTAACATTGTTTGCTGTCATCAAAAATGTCACTTTTAATGGCAGTTGTACAAAAAAGTTTTCATTATGTTATGAATGTGAACCCCTCGAATTTTTATATTTCACTAATGAAACCTACTCTAACTATGTAGGACATCCTCTAATTCTAACAGTTTTTGAGCAATTTCGAAACTCACCCTCCAATCCTTGATTTCCGACAACCTATTCGCAACCAAGCACCCTGCACTTCCAGCCCCCACCACAATAAAATCGTAGGTATCCTCTTTCATCGGCGCACCACTCTTCTTACGGTCGTCGAAAAAATTATCGTAGCCTTTACCGAAAACGAAAGCGGAAAAATCACGATCGAACCCATCGTCTTCGGCGTCTTTGGACCGTCCGAACAAACTCGCAACCAACTGCAGGAAGAGAAAAGTTGAACTCTGGCACGTCGTCAGGGTGTTGTGCACCTGACAGGCCTGTGAAAGATCAGGCGGTACCCAAGACATTTCTGGCCGAAAGTTAGCACAAGACTGAGTGACACTAAATGGTCAACCTTGCTGAAAGACCGCAGTCGTTCCTCTTTTACTCTACTTCGAGTACTTTGCGATTTACCAATTTGATTTACGTAATTGGTTATATTATTTAGATACAATACTCTATATTAGTCTATATAGTCTATCCTGTCCATCCAAGAATTATTGACATCGAAGCAGGTCTTGGAAGTCCAGTCGCATCTTTATTTCTAGTTACAAAAAGCAACTTGAAATTTTCTGTGCTTTCATCACAGCAATAAATACAATATACAGGGTGTTTGGAGGGTGAGTAGCCATAGGTAAATGGTGGTTAGGTGATGCTCTTGGCTACTTGTTGCGCCTAATAAAATAACATTTTGCCCAAAGTTCAAAGTGTTATAATTTTTTTGCCATTTTTCTAGAAATTTTCCATTTATTTTTTTAGTCTAGTCTTGTCTTATTCAGATTGAACAATAATTTTATACAAACGACTTCAAAAAACCTGAAAGCGTCGTATCAAAATGAAAAAAAAAAAATGTGTCCACTTTACAAAGTGAAATAAAAAAAAATTCACATAGTGTTGAGTTTGAAAATGGTTTTAAAAACTTCTCTAGTTAATACTCTTTGCAATGGTATGTAACATGTAACATTAATAATCAGATAACTCAACAAAAAACCGTTTTGTCTTCAAGGATGCCTTAAAAGGGTGACGACAAAACTATTCCACTAAGCAGGTAAAATTAATCTAACATAGCTTTTTGTTGAGTTATCTGATTATTAATGGCACAAGTTAAATACTATTGCAAAGAGTATTAACTAGAGAAGTTTTTAAAACCATTTTAAAACCCAACGCTATGTGAATTTTTTTTTATTTCACTTTGTAAAGTGGACACAACATTATTTTTTTTTCATTTTGATGTTTGATACAACGCTGTCAGGTTTTCAGAGGTTTGTATGAAATTATGATTCAATCTGAATAAGACAAGACTAGACTGAAAAAATAAATCATTTTATAGGCACCTCGAGCATTAAATTCAAAAAAATTCAAGATTTTAATGAGCAAAATGGGAAATTTGGTGGAAATCAGCCTCCGTAACAGAAACATATATAGAATATAGTTTGAATAATAAAATTGAGATTTCAAACAAAATATTGAATTGTACATCTACTTCCAAAAGAATATCTGATAACACTGTGGAATCAACTCTTCACGAAATATCTAACATTGCTGATCAGCAGCAACCTGGAACATCTTCGGGAATTTATATTGAAAGTATTTCTGCAAGAAAATCCCTTATTACTTTGAATTTTTAATTACTTCATTCCTTTTCGCATTCTTCGTTTTCACATACGAGGATGTATTGATATCTAGTTAGCCTAGACCAGTTCCATGCATAAACAAAATATTGCGATACCATATCAACGAAGAATAACTTATTAGAAGTGTCAGTGTAGAATTCGATGTCGAAAAAGTAAACCAGAGTTACCTACGTAAAAAATAAAAAAAAGATGTCCACCGAAATTATAAAAATGGAAAAATTGGAGTATCGAGCCATCATCAAGTAACTGTATTTAAAAGGGCTAAGATGTGAGCAGATTCACGAAGATATGCTTAATACCCTTGGTGATCAATGTCCTTCGTATGCGACTGTGAAAAATTGGACTGCAAGCTTCAAAAGAGGTAAATTTTCCATTGAAGATGATGACCGATCGGGAATGCCAGTTTCTGTGTAAGTCCCCGAAAATGTCGATGCTTTTCATGACATGATTTTATCAGACCGTCGAATTGGGCTAAAACGGATATCTGAAGCCCCAAATGTTTGAATGTTGACCAAAAGCGTGCAAGGGTAGAAGCATCGCGTTCGATCTGTGCTCGATTTGAAAACGATGTAGACTTCTCAAACCGAATTGTTACTATGGATGAGACTTGGGTACATTTCTACGATCCAGAAACAAAGCAACAATCGATGGAATGGCGACACTCTGGTTCTCCAAGACCTAAGAAATTTCGTGTCCAAAAATCTGCTGGAAAGTTCTTGCTTCAGTTTTTTGGGATTGCCATGGAGTAATCATGATAGATCTTTTGGATAAGGGTAGAACAATAACTGGAGATTACTATTCGACATAACTCTACGGGAAAAAATTGAAGAGAAAAGACGCGGAAAGCTATCCAAAGGTATTTTGTTTTCACAGGACAACGCCCCAGTACACAAATCTCATGCTGCATGCAAAAAATTCGTGATTTCGGGTTAGAAATACTAGAACACCTCCCTTATTCATCAGATTTGACTCCGTCCGACTATCATCTCTTTCCTCAACTGAAAAAAGTTTAAAAGGTCGTAAATTTTCTTCCAACGAGGAGGTAATAAAAGCTGTGGAGGACTGGTTTGCAGAGCAAGAAGAAACATTTTTTTTGAAAGGTCTAGAGAGGAGAATATGTTGAGTAATAAAATATTTTGACATTGAAATTTGGTTTGGTTCTGAAGTAGGCTAAGAATTTTTCAATATATCCTCGTAGCCTCGTGTTAAGGTTCTCTCAATGCTTGCTGATGAAAATGAATTATTCATTTGACACAATGAACTGGATTTAAAATCATGTTTTCCGGAATGTGCGTTCATTTCTTGGAGCTTTGAAGTTGTAGAGAAAAGTTTTCCACTGCTATTTAAGTACGCCGAACAAACTAGTTTCCATAAAAAGCTTACTTAGTTATTTTCTCCAAACTTCTCTGCAATTTCTGAAATCTGTCCGCTAATCCACAACCCAGATCCATCTTTTCCTGAAATAAATTACGATTCTTCTCCTCCCAGCGAAATCCACGATAAGCCTTCAGTTCGTAAGGGAAAATCCAAAATTTCCGAACTGCTTTGCATACTGTGTCCAGAATTAATTTAGAACTCGGACTGAGAGCGAAATGCCGTCTAATGCCATTAGGGCTCGCAATAATCTCATTAGGAATTTAATTCGGCAACTATAAGTATATGGTCATCTATGAGGGATTCCTCGACAAATGGGGGTATCTTATTGTGTGCGGTTAACAATGAGAATGAGCTATTCATTATTCGAATCGGGGTTGTTGGTCCACTGGGATTCGTCTCTATATTTCCTATTTCTGATACCTGGAGAGATGGAATGATGGTGATGGCCTTATATCACGAAACGAATTGAATGGTTCACATAGAATTGGAGGGTAATTTTTTGAGAGCTGTTGGAAATTGAACAACAAAAAACAAATAAAATTCAGAAAAATGCATGAAATATTTATACAAACGGACAAAGAAACTGCAACACACAGAAGAAGCTGTTTAAATTTTATTTGGTGAAACCATTGACTTTAAATATACATAGAGACATAACCCAATTCAACGATTTGAAGCTGACTTTAGTGTGTTTCAGAGAAGCGAAAATTTTTACCTCCCGCATCTGGCGGTAAGTAGCTGAACTACACTGCGCAAAAAAATTAAAGCACATTCTGAAAATCTCCATTTGAATGAAAGTTAAATCTACATTGACTTCATAACTTATTTTTTATGTTCTCTCGGGAAGGTTTTGAACAAAACAAGACACATTAAATGGAAGAAAAATTCAGGATTTCACCGAATCTTATGTGAAAGAAGAGAAATGAACAATTTTCAAAATACTGAAATGCTGATAAGTGATTTAATACTTGGTATTTCCACCCCTTGCGTTAATTACAGCTCGGCAACGACGGTTCATACTCAAAATGATGTGATCTAATCCTTCCCAGATTTCTCCGAGTAGGATTCCTAAGTCATTAAGAGTAGCTGGATGATTTTCTGAACTTCTCAGCCTTCTATTGAGGTTGTCCCAAACCTGCTCAATCGGATTGAGATCTGGACTTCTTGCTGGCCATTCCATTCGAGAGACTTCAACCTTTTCAAGGTACCTACTCCTGAACGATGCGCGCACGATGGGGTCTGGCATTATCGTCCATGAAAATGAAATTTTCACCAATGTATGGGGCAAATGGCACTACATGCTCTTCAAGAATGTATATACTTATCAGCATTCATAGCTCCATTATCAAAGACCACTAGGTCTGTGCGAGCAGTCAAAGATATTGCACCCCATACCATAATCGATCCTCCCCCGAAACCAGAGTAGTATTCAGGAAATTGCACTGAGCATATCTTTCATGCGGACGTCTGTATACAAGGGAACGTCGATCACAATGGTAGAGGCAGAATCTAGACTCATCTGTGAAGAGAACTCTTTTCCAATCGGCCTCTTCCCAATGAAGGCGATTTCTTATTATCTGAGTGCTAATTTGCACCTCATGAGTTTGCTCAAGGTGATTTTGCAGGAGGCGAGCGGTTGCAAACCGTTGTCTCAACGAAGAAACTCTCAAGTAACGTTCTTGAATGGCAGTTGTTACCTGTGGTCTACCCTGTCCTGGTCTTCGGACATTCATACCTGTCTCCCTGAATCGCTGCAACATTCTGGACACACTTGTATAGGAAACTCCAAACCGTTCTGCAATTCTTGGGTATTTCCACCCTTCTTCTCGCAAAACTACCGCTTGGGCACATTCCTCTTGGGTCAAATTGCGTGTTTCGCGTTGCATAGCGATCGAGTGTAGAAAATCAAACGAAAGAAAAACTATTGATCACTCGTTTTATTAAACAAACCAAGACAGGAATAAAATTTTAAGGACCACTGACCCGAAATCAATCCACAAACAATAAATGTAAGCAATTTGAATTTTGTACCCCCTTATGAATTGATATAATATGCTGAGGCCATATCTACTGAATCTGTAGCGTAGGCCTAATGTACAAATACTCTGTGATCTGAATCGATGTGCTTTTCGATGTTCCTAGTCTCTCTCTCTCTCTCTCTAACAACGCCGCATCCTATAATAGACAAGGTCAAGTTAGTAACAAACGTAACATAACCTGAATGTACATTGTGTACCATTTAAGCCCACTGATAAATTGTGAATAAACAACACGTAAACCACCCTGAAGTGTTTTAATATTTAACATAAATAATATTTGAAAATTAACTCTTTTCGATCATGGAATTTTGGTAGGGTGGAAACTTCGAAAGATCCAAAACGCTGAAATTCCTGGAATTCGATGGACGTTGCGCACTTCTGCAATCAACCTTATTAAGCAGTAACTCGTTTACGAAACGCGCAAATTCGGAGTCTCTCATTAGGAATGCAAAGATTTCCAAAGAAAATTCGCATTCGTTAATGAATGAATATTTCAGGCAACAGGGCCTGGAGCTCGGGATAACCTTTGATTCGGCCCCGGATGGCTCTCCTGGCCGCTTTTCTTTTGAGACCGGGTTTTTTCTGATAACATTATGGAGCCCAGGTCGGTCTTCCCTGCGTCTGCAATTGACTGTGTCGAAATTGCATTCGAGAGGCGTTTTATGGCCGAAATCGTCTACTGGAAACCTCCCGCAGTTTCCATCAGTCCTTCTTTTATTTGCGCCTCAAATGATGGCGTTTATTGCTTATTTTACGGTTTTGTACGGGATTTATCATGGACGGAATGATCTGTCGTTTCTCCAGGGCGATAATTTCCGTTTTCGATTGATTTCACATCGTTTTACAATGTCGGAGATTATGTATTGGAATTGTGTAAAATCGGGAAACCGGCAAGAATGTTTCAGATCACAGACTGTTCCAGTTTCAGCACATACATTGCTAACTTTTTTTTTCAGAAATTTTAAATTGGAAATTTCAATTAATAATATACGAACCACAAGTTGACCAGTGAAAATCTAAACTATAATAGGAGGCGGCTTGAATTTATTCTTGTTGGATAGAGCGTCCTCGAAAACCTATATTTTGATACCAAACATGTCCATATCGGTCTTCTTAGTGTCGACTTTTAATTGATTTATTTTTTCCAAATTTCATTTTCGAGTTTTGTTCAGACGCTCAGAGCACTCAAAGTATAGGTGGTACTGATCCGTCTAATGGGTATTCTGCATGATTCGAATGGGTTGTAGATCGTCAAGATTGAAAAAGGACTTTGATTTCGCCAGGGATTCCTTGGTGATGGCAAATATGGTGTTTTTGGGGGGTCTCACCCCTTTGTCATTTTTACCAAAAAAGTTGAGATTTTCGATATCGATTTTATTATGCTCAGAGATACTCTAGACAATGCTGATTAACAATATACAAACAAAAAGTGGATATGATCCTAACAAGGGGAGTTATGACGATTTGAAAATTCGGATTTTTGAAAAAATGCCATTTGACAGGTGAAAATCTAAACTATGATAGATAGCGACTTGAATTTGTTCTGATTGGATAGCGCGTCCTCGAAAACCTATATTTTGATACCAAATATGTCCATATTGGTCTCCTTTGTGTCGACTTTTAATTGATTTATTTTTTCCAAATTTCATTTTCGAGTTTTGTTCAGACGCTCAGAGCACTCAAAGTATAGGTGGTACTGATCAGTCTAATGGGTATTCTGCATGATTCGAATGGGTTGTAGATAGTCAAGATTGGAAAAGGACTTTGATTTCGCCAGGGATTCCTTGGTGATGGCAAATATGGTGTTTTTGGGGGATCTTACCCCTTTGTCATTTTTCACCAAAAAAGTTGAGATTTTCGATATCGATTTAATTAAGTTCAGAGATACCCTAGACAATGCTGATTAACAATATACAAACAAAAAGTGGATATGATCCTAACAAGGGGAGTTATGACGATTTGAAATTTCGGACTTTTGAAAAAATGCCATTTCACAGGTGAAAATCTAAACTATGATAGATAGCGAATTGAATTTGTTCTGATTGGATAGCGCGTCCTCGAAAACCTATATTTTGATACCAAACATGTCCATATCGGTCTTCTTAGTGTCGACTTCTTATTGATTTATTTTTTCCAAATTTCATTTTCGAGTTTTGTTCAGACGCTCAGAGCACTCAAAGTATAGGTGGTACTGATCAGTCTAATGGGAATTCTGCATGATTCGAATGGGTTGTAGATCGTCAAGATTGGAAAAGGACTTTGATTTCGCCAGGGATTCCTTGGTGATGGCAAATATGGTGTTTTTGGGGGGTCTTACCCCTTTGTCATTTTTCACCCAAAAAGTTGAGATTTTCGATATCGATTTTATTATGTGCAGAGATACCCTAGACAATGCTGATTAACAATATACAAACAAAAAGTGGATATGATCCTAACAAGGGAAGTTATGACGATTTGAAATTCAGGATTTTTGAAAATCTAAACTATGAAAGATAGCGACTTGAATTTGTTCTTTTTGGATAGCGCTTCCTCGAAAACCTATATTTTGATACCAAACTTGTCCATATGGGCCTTCTTTGAGTCGAATTTTAATTGTTTTAATTTTTCCATAATTCATTTTCGAGTTTTGTTCAAACGTTCTGGGACAAGATACATTTCAAAACGAGAATACTGAAAATATATATTATCAAAGTTTTTATGGAATATTCTTGATTTGTCACAAGGTTTAGGTATTCATTTCTGAACAGGATGTCAATATTGAAACAAAAGATTAAATATTTTTTTGAGATATGGGAAGCAATCGTCATTTATTTGAAAGACTTATATGCATAATCATCACAATCTCTGTTGATTAATAAAATCCTTCAACCTGAGCAAATATTTGCTAGGAATTCATAATATTTACAAATTGATTAGAGGGATTTAGAAAATGAAAACAAATTGTTTGAAGGTAATCTGTTTGTGGATGAGTGGAATGTTTTCTTGATTTTTTTTGTTGTCACCTTCTACATCTGCCGCAAACTTTTGTTGTTCTTGTTGTTTATTGTGGAAGGTGATCATTTCAAAACAAGGATAAGGAAAAACAAATAATTGTTATATCCCAATTCTCCCTTGACTTCTACTGAATGAAAATGCAGCAAGTTTTCGCTAATAGTCTAATGTAGGTTATTGAATTGGCGAACTTGATTGCATGAATCTTAGGTATTTCTGCAAGGTTAATGGTACCGTCAATCATAATTCACTTCTACCCACTCACTAATCTGGGTTGAAGCAGTATTGACCATAATAAAACGTGAAATGATGATGAAATAACATAGATTTGAGCAAATATAGGTTATGATCGATTTTATTAAGACTGAAGAAAAGAGAAGGTTATTACTGTTTCTCACATTTTGCCTGTCTCATTCTTGTGAAAATGAATTAGAAAGCACCTTGTAAAAGAAATGAGGGGTTTTCCAATAAGATGGGTTATTTCGACATTCAAAGAAAAACGCCATCCTACATTTACTTTTGGGCTTTTTGTGTTGAAAATTTTTTTACTGAATTTAGATGATGATATGCAAAATGGACTGGGATCTTGTATTTTGGGTGAAAGTATATCCATGAGAATTATCTAATCGATCAACGTAAAAAAATTGATTGCCTTTTTGCGAACTCAATTGTATAAGGAAAGTTTGACAATCCAAATATTTACCCAAATTTGTAACGTTATGTAACGCTATATTTGGTTAAACGGTCCTATTCACGCAACTGAAACAGATTGATCTAATTTGCGCTGACCAAACTCGAGACAATTCAACACTAACGTACCGATTTATATCCGCGGTCAATGAAAAAACGCATATCGAACGATTACAGCTAAAACGTGAGCGTACATTGGAAAGTTGGCAGACAAAAACCGCCGCTATGTAACATGTTTATAGTCAAGGATTTATAATAACTCACTAGTCAATTACCGTTTCGAGCTTGATACTTCTAATCGAATCATCTGAGCTTGAACTGCATAATTCCTCAGACGATCCATCTGTCTGCATGAAAGAGCAGGAAACGAAAGTCTGATCTTGTTTTCGGTACACAAATTAGGGAAAAGTTACAAAATTGGATGTTTCTCAAGATGAATGGAGTCGCGTAGTGGTGTTGAGGTAGTATCGCTTCGAGATGACTTGAAAAATGGGTTTTCAGTGTTGATTTGAGGCCCTGTTGAGAGGGATGGGAATAGGGTTTCTATTATTTTTCTGTTGCATTTGCTGATAGGTTATATCAGGTGTTTTCTTAGAGTGATAGAACACATTTGAATTGAGATTGAAGCCAAATTTCATGACATTCATGTTTTAATAGTTATTTATGATATTAGTGTTAAATTTCACGAACAAAATAAAATCACTTTTAACACAGATACCATACAATGTTTTTTGTACAACTGCCCTATTTTGATACTGAAATGGGCGAATTTGCAATGACAATAAACTTCAAAATGCATTTTAATATTCAAATAATCAAAAGCTTGTTTGAATGGCAAACGTTGTCAACGTTATGATTACTAACATAGATGCATAGAACACCTGGTGTAACGACTCCCTACTAAAAATCGTGACCAAAATTTGTAGATCAAAACGGCATCCTAGATTTCAGATTTTGGACTAGTTCCGGAATAAATCCGCAATATTTATCGGTCGTGGCGCTACTGCGGCAACGACAAAAAAAGCGACCCCTTTCGGGAGAAATGAAAAGCTGCACAAAATATCACGTTTTCGATCGACAAGAAAGTCTTAAACAAAATCTAATCAGTGCCAACACCAGGTATTTCTATGCATCTATTTACTAACAAATGAGAAAAGACGCTGTCATTTGAATTTCGTTCCTGTCCAATTTTCGTATTGGGTTTTTAACTGCTTGATATGTTTGTCGAGAGTCCAATTATTAATAAAAGTGACGATTTGGTTGTTCCTGTGGATACTGATGAGTCTGCAAGAAAGGCAAATCTGGAACTCCTACCTAAAAAATCTGTTCAGCAGTACGATATTGTATACAACAATTTCCTGGCCTGGTGTAAATTGAAAAATGTAGAAGGGAACTTCAGTGAACCTGTTTTCCTGGCATACTTAGAAGGAAAAT
The DNA here is from genome assembly GCA_951802165.1 of Adalia decempunctata. Lineage (NCBI taxonomy): Eukaryota > Metazoa > Arthropoda > Insecta > Coleoptera > Coccinellidae > Adalia > Adalia decempunctata. The sequence continues at coordinate 3,576,384 of OX637705.1, forward strand.
CGAAAATATGGAGTTCGTCAACTTTGTGGAGCAAATTTTCAATGATAAAGTCAAGCGCCCTTATTGAAAATGGTGTGGATGTTAGTAAATATTTTAAGGTAATAGCATATTTAAAACGGAAAAGTGAAGGATATTGTCCCGAAAAATCGAAAATTCTCACTCGTGAACAAGTTGAAAAGTTTATAAATGAGGCACCAGATGAGAAATACTTGATGGTTAAGGTTGCAACTATTTTCGGATTATTTGGAGCCTGTCGGCGTGAAGAATTGTGTAATTCATTAGTGGAGGACATCGAAATAACAAATTAATCATTGGTTCAACTTCGAAACACAAAAACGAAAGTCGGTCGTTCTTTCAGTATTATTGGGAAGAATGTTGACCATTTTCATAAGTACTTTGCACTGCGCCCTTCTGTCGCCAAACATCGTCGTTTTTTCCTGAAATACATGAATAATAAATGCACTGCCAATCCAGTTGGTATCAATACATTTGGGAAAATTCCATCTATTGTTGCCGAATTCCTCAAACTGCCAGATCCAAAGGAATATACAGGACACCGTTTTCGAAGATCCTCCGCTTCATTGCTAGCAGAATCAGGAGCAAATATTACGGATATGAAAAAAATGGTGGATGGAAGTCTACGTCGTTAGCCGAGGGCTATGTTGATCATTCCATTGCATATCGAAATGTCATCGCTGAAAAAATCCTCCCAACCTCAACAGATTTTGGATCATCATCATCCAATATTGTATTAATTGAACCATTTCTAGAAATAGTGTTATCGCCGAATCTTCCTTTCAATAAATGTTACGGTAATAGCATGATGTGTAGCACCATCTTGTTGGAACCAAAACACTTCTGGGTCGATACCATACAAATTTTGAAACAAATAATCATTGATCATCGATCTGTACGAGCACCATTCACTATAACATTAGCTCCAGCATCGTTTTTAAAGAAATATGAACCGATGATGCCTCCAGCGTGTAAAGTACACTGTACAGTCCATTTTTCAGGATGCAATGGAACCTGCAGAACTTCTTGACGGTTGTTTTCACTCCATATACGGCAATTTTGCTTGTTTACGTAGCCGTTCAACCAGAAATGAGCTTCATCACTAAACAAAATTTTTTGATAAGAAAGGGGACCAACTCCCATCTATTATAGGGCCCAATCAGCAAAAAAACGACGCTTATTATGGTCAAGTGGCTTTAGTTCTGAAACCAGTTGGATCTTGTATGGGTGTAGACCAAGATCTTAATGTGAAATTTTCCATGTGGTGGATGCAAAGAGTCCAACTTGTTGTGGACGACGACGAATAGACAATTCTGGATCTCCATTAACACTATATCACTCGCAGAAGCGATATTTTCTTCTGTACGTACAATTCTTCGTCTTGTTGTTACATCGAGTAGAGAAAATGCTGTCCGAAATCAATCGATAGTTCGACGAATAAGCTGCTCTGATGGACGATTCTGTACACCATAAGTTTTACGAAGTGCTCTATTATAAGTTTGGCGAATTGAACACTTATTTGGAAAATAAATTTCAACCATTTGTAAACGTTGTCGCGGCGTGAGTCTTACCATGATAATTTGTCAATGCTTACTGAACAGAGATGTCAAAACATCGTGGCTTCTATACCTTCGGTCGAATCAGAGTTATTCCTATCTAAAAAAGCACCCGATATATCAGAATATTGGTTGATTCAATTGTAAAGGCTAAATTTCCGATTCTCATAAAATTAGTCTGGTTTTTATCGCTTCCCTTGTAATGTTGGACTTTGTGGTCAAACAGACAATGCAATCTTATGTTTTGATTTTCTTGGTTTGGAAACATAGCTTTTGACATAATTCCAAGAAGAAATGTCTCCTAAATCATTTGGTTGATTTCAACCATTAGAAAACTCAACAGAATTGAGGACATTGGTAGAATGATGACGCTATTATAATCCATGGGAACAAGCGCCTAAAGAGATACATCCAAAAATGCAGAATTTACTCTGTCAGACAAGTTGAAGATATGGGAAAACTCTGAAATCTCTTTATTTAACCTCTTGACCAAGTTAAATTAAAAAAACTCGATAGAACAGTTGACCCCCTGACCTGCACCTGCCTCCGCCAGTCAGACTCAGCATCTCAGAGACAAAATCTAAACTCAGGGAATCTGAGCATCAGCTGTTCCTTTCTCAACACGAAGCTTTTCCCAGCGACATTTATCTTTTCAATCACGTACAAATGCTACGAACCTAGGCTGTTTTAATTTCGTGGCTTGTGCCCGCTGTTTAAATCTATTCTGCAGCATTCCGACTGCTCAAAATAAAGCCTTCTTGATATGTGGAACACCTGCCTCGTAACATGAAGAAGTTGATGTTCCGATGGGACGAATAAATGAGCCGCATTCCACCAGGAGGTGGAAATGGGTGCGGAATTCAGTGATGGAATGAAATTACTGCTGTCGTTATGTTGACTGTTGCGGAGGAATGACGAGACGGATCGCTTTTTATTCGCAAAATTATAAAAGTGCCTGAAGTTTGGAGATTGCAAGCGTTGGTTCAGATTGTAAGCTCAACGCTTTTCTAATGGCAAGATGCTTAGGGTGGAACACCCTAAGTATGTATTCTGCTCCACAAAAGTTAAGGAACTCCAGAAATTTTGAAACAGTTTCAAAAGTTGCGGATACTTGTGCAACAAATGTTCATTTTTGAGTAATCAAATTCTTACTTTCTTATCCATACTGTGGTTGATGTTTTAGAGCGCTATATACTCTTTGCTGGACTTTATGTTTTTAATTTTTTGAGTGGACTGAATTTGTACTACAAATACTGAGAATGAATTCTCTCCTGAAATCTATAAAATTTGTAAAGAAATGGACGAAATAATGAGATAGAGGAGTGTGCAAACATCTCAATATTTTTGAACTCTCTGCACAGCCAGAGTTGCTCAAATGTTGCAAAATGGTGCAGGAACTGGTAATATTCTCCACCGAATTTTCGAGTTTTTAAGTGAACTATGAATACTAAATAAATTTTCACCTGAAACTGGGAATCTTATGGAGAAATGATTAAAGAATGAGTAAGCTACTGGACCATAATAAGCGTTGTTTGTTTGTCGATTGGGCTCTAGAACAGCTTGAAGTTGACCGGCTACGTGAACAAGCAAAATTGCCGTTTCCACAGTGAAAACAATCCTCAAGGAGTTCTGCAGGTTCCATTGCATCCTTAGAAATGCACTGTATGGTATGCTTTACAGGCTGGAAGCATCATCGGTCCATATTTCTTCAAAAACGATGCTGGAGCTAATGTTACAGTCGATAGTACTCGTTACAAATAGGTGATAAATGGATATTTCTTTCAAAATTTTAATGATAGATCCAGAAATGTTTTGGTTCCAACAATATGGTGCTACACCCGTTGCTACTATCGGTAACAATTGATTGATTGAAAGGAATGTTATTACATTATTTCGAGAATTGGTTCAATTAATTGGCCTCCAAGATCATGCGACATAACTCCAATGGATTATTTTCTTGGGGTTATGTCTAGTTATTGGTTCATGAGGATAAACCAGAAACTATAGACACTTTGGAAGCTTACATAACTCGTCTTATTGGCGTTATTGCTGAAATAACGCCTGAATTACTCGAAAAAGTGGTCCAAAATTCGTCTGGTCGAAGGGTGGTGGACATATGCCGGAAATTATTTTCAAAACATAAATTTCATAAAATTATCTTTCACATAAAAAAAATTGGCTTCAATCTTAATTTAAGGTGGGCGTTCAATATAGTGTGTTTTTATTTCAAGTTGCATTTGAGAACTGAAATTTTGTGGGGTATTTCAAAAAGGAATAGAGTTCTTAATGAAATAATTTGAGTGGATTTCATTTAGAACGTTAAATTTTTTCTTTCAAAAATAGAAGAAACTAAGCCAACTCATGCTTCTGTTTTATTTCAAACGAAAGACCAAAGGAATTCTTCCGATTAGAAATGAATCTACAGATAATTTCATTCAGGAAAACAACTTGAGATAAGGAATTGGCAGAGAATGGCCAAATTCAAATATATAGCGGGAAAAAGTTCCTGCTTCACCCACATATTTACTAACTTCATAGTTCAGCGATTTTCGGATAGAGAGCGCCATTGTACATTTTATTCATAAGGATAGAGATATTCATAGAACTCATACTGATAATGTAAGTTCTATGGAGATATTCCATGAAATACACGGTGGCGCCTCTATCGGATAAGTTTACCTACTCGCTTTGACCAGCGACCTTAAATGTGTTTTATTTCAATCAAAAGTTCTATGACTCTGAAAAAAAAACACCCGATAGAACATTTTCATTTAGATAACTATATTGCCTTGGTTGTGTGTATATTAGTCAGAAAGGATATATATTCAGGTCGCAGGTCAAGATAGAGCGAATTTAAATTCAATAACCAGGGCCCCACTCGAAAGTTAATTCGCAGCAGGTTTTCATCGAACTCAATTTTCTCCATCGAGAGAGAAGAATATTCAATCCATATTGAAGCAACCCGAAGTTTCGGTTGATGTTTACCGAGATTCTGAGAGTAGCGGTTCACGTAGAGTAATGTTCGAAGTTAATTTAATATTTAAACATTATGTGGAAAGTTTTCATTCCAGGTGCATCAAAGCATCTGCCTCCATTACGCCCCACTTGTTCTAATTGCCAAACTTTTTCAATTTGACATTCCACTATAACGGGAGGTTTTTGTGAATAACTTATGATAATATTTTATAGACGAGCGTGACCCTTTGTTTTAAGGTATTCCAATTTTAATGGGAGCTCAGGTGAAAGTTACTGAAACTATTTCCGTGTCGGCATTGAAGGATGCATATTGGGATCTGCTTGGTTTTAGCACATTTCCTGAGGTAATGAATGAACTCATCAGCTTCCATAATTATTTTTGGAAAAATTCATAGAATGCCTCAAAAGTTCTCAAATTTATCAGTGTGTGTTCGATTGGTTCATTCCTACTTCCCAATGTATTCATAATCATCTGTATAAACCATCCCTTTGATTTCTCACTTTTATCATACTTTTTATTTCATTTTATTTATTTGATGCCCCAAAGTTTCGACAACTCACACTGATCAAAAAACCAAATTCTCCACAGAATTTTTGATAGGAAAAACTGTGATTTGACAGAAGCCGTGTGGTTTTGACATTTCTGTTCAGTAAGCATTGACAAATTATCATGGTGAGACTCACGCCGCAACAACGTTTACAAAATGTTGAAATTTATTTTCGAAATCAGTGTTCTATTCGCCAAACTTATAGAGCATCATCAGAGCAGCTTATTCGTCGAACTATCGATAGATTTCGGACAACATTTTCTCTACTCAATGTAACAACACGACAAAGAATTGTACGTACAGAAGAAAATATCGCTTCTGTAAGTGATATAGTGTTAATGAAGATCCAGATTTGTCTATTCGTCGACGTCCACAACAAGTTGGACTCTTTGCATCCACCACATGGAAAATTTCACGTAAAGATCTTGGTCTACACCCATACAAGATCCAACTGGTTTCAGAACTAAAGCCACTTGACCATAATAAGCGTCGTTTTTTTGCTGATTGGGCCCTATAATAGATTGGAGTTGATCCCCTTTCTTATCGAAAAATTGTGTTTAGTGATGAAGCTCATTTCTGGTTGAACGGCTACGTAAACAAGCAAAATTGCCGTATATGGAGTGAAAACAACCCTCAAGAAGTTTTGCAGGTTCCATTGCATCCTGAAAAATGAACTGTATGGTGTACTTTACACGCTGGAGGCATAATCGGTCCATATTTCTTTAAAAACGATGCTGGAGCTAATGTGATAGTGAATGGTGCTCGTTACAGATCGATGATCAATGATTATTCGTTTCAAAATTTGAATGGTATCGACCCAGAAGTGTTTTGTTTCCAACATGATGGTGCAACACCTCATGCTGCAACCGTAACAATTGATTTATTGAAAGAAAGATAACATAATTTCGAGAAATGGTCTAACTTATTGGCCTCCAAGATCATGCGACTTAACAATGGATTATTTTCTGTGGGGTTTTATCAAGGCTTATGCTGATAAACCGAAAACAATGGACGCTGTGGAAGCCAACATAACTCGTGTTATTGCTGAATTAGGGCCTGAGAAAAAGTGGTCAAAAATTGGTCTGGACGAATATGTCATAAAATGACCCTTCAATCTTGATTTATATGTGTTTTATTTCAATTAATTCTGAAAGATATACCAGATATATCTCATATTTATAAAATTGGTGAGATAAAAAGGAAACTTTCGTTACAGTCTCAAAATTTCAGAACTTTTGTGCAGTAGTATACAGGTTGAGTCTTTGACTCACTCTAACTGTAGATTCCTCCCATCAAAAGAAACACTTTTTTCCCATACAATTTTTCAAAATTCGGTTTCGTTTGGAAGAAACAGGGTGTCAAAAATCCCTGAAATTAACACTATTCTTTCCATATATTCGGAACCGATATTTCGTATGAACTGAATTTTGGTTGAATGTTTACTCTATTCATGGTGTATATTTCTCAATTGAAACTTATTCCATATTTCTCCTGGTAAAAAAGTTACAGTATAGTCGACTTATAAATTCACGCAAAAATACTATAAAACCACTTGAAAAAGATGAACGGTTCACGTTTTCGAAAGAATCAATTATTTTAGAAAACAAAAGTATTCTTATATTTTTTCAATAAAACGCGTCGTCTTCAAGATATTCCTAATCGTATAAGATTGAATTAGAGGAAAAAATCATGAATTTCAAGAATAATCTGAATGCTCTCCCGAGTTAAATCTCATCAAATATTATTTCTTCTATGGTCTCTCAACAAGTTACCAAAACGTTGTCAGAATGTTTATCAACTTTGTCAAGACTAAAATCTCTATGATGAAAAAACGTTTAATGTAGAGATATGTAATAATAAAATTCCACATTCGTGGGACATAAAATTGAATTCTCAGAAGCATGAAATTATACATTTTATAGGCAGTTTCTATTTAAAATTCATTGTTACCGGTCCTTGAGCAAAATATCTATCCAAACAATATAACTCGACACCAGAACGACACTACTATAACATCAATTCACTGAAAGTCATTTACATAATCATCACCTGTTTGCTTCATTCTCTGTAAATAAATAAAGCGTGAACTTCGTTTATGCCGTGTATGGGACCACTGACTAACGTTTTAGGTTGGACTGGTTGGAGCACAGAACAACGGTCTTGCGTGGCGGCTACATCCACGGCCTTCTGAAGGGAAGAGTAGGCCGTGGCGACTGAAATTAGGAACGTAGCGCTATATTGGCGAGAATCAGAACTACTCGTTTGGCATTTTCAAAGAGCAACGCCTAGACGCCTTTAGAGATTGTGATATTTCATCCGCTAACGTTAGGGGACGTACTGCTTTCTTGAGTTCGCATTGTTTGAAGAGAAAATCGGCAATCTGGCATCGTCTCCTCTAGAGTTCTGTGGGTGAATCTCACAGAGGATGTGGTAAGATTAGGTCATCGACCCCGAATCATATGACTTTGGTTAATGGAGTTAGGATAGGTTAGTGAAAAACCAATTTTTATGAGATCGTTTTAGAATATCGAGAAAAATATGAACAAATTATTAGTGTCTATAAACTAATCTTCAGGACAATCGAAGAAGGAACTTATTTTGGTGTGAGAAATATAGCTTTTCAATTGCCGAAATGATCGGACAGAACTAAGTGTTTTGTTAGGAAATATCGTGTTTGTAACATTCTTATTCAAATAAGTTTAGTGCTTGAGTATTTTTTAAATGTATCACCCAGAATATCTAATAATCATATATCAATTTCAATCGAAAAATATGAACTTTGAGGTGTTTGTAAAGAATAATATCAGGCACGTATTCAGCCCTATTTTTTTTCAAATGGCTATATCTCTTTAACAGAACTGAATTCGGAAAAATGGAAAATGAAAAAAAGGTTTTCTTCAGCATCAAGAATCTACAGTTAAATATATGTACAAGTCAAAGACTCACCCTGTATATTGACTACAGTAATTGCCCTGTTAGTACTATTCATCATTTTCAATTGAATTCAATGAAGTTTCCCGAATAAGCGGATACTTTTCTTGGGTCAATCATCATTTCAACTTAAAATTCATGTTTTTTTCGACAGAAGTAATCTTAATTTAGTTCTTGAGTTCGCTTCAGTGGCATCACTTTTCTAGTGTGTCTATGTTAGCTAAATATCGGTCTAGTATAAATCACTTTATGGAAGTCTGCGGGTCTGGTTTCAATCAATCTTCGACAGAGTCGGTCTATTTCTCATCAGCTCGCACGTACAGGGTCAAAACTCATCCCAAACCTCTCCACGGCCAGCAAATTGGCATATCGACCACGGGGATGTGCCGGCTTACTTTATACATTTAGTTTCGATGCCGATTTATCACACCATTATAATTCAATTCGACCAGATCATACATCATGTATAATTCAGATATTCATCATGGGATGATGCGATTCGTGACTAACTCCAGGGAGATGATGGGGCTCGCTGAATTGGCTATTTGTTTTCCTGGTAATGAATGAAACGTATTGAACGAAGGCTGATGGAATGGATACGGTACATAATTATGTGGATTCTACTGCGGCATGTTTGTGCTCAATCGGGCAACATTGATCCTGATTATAAAATATTCCAGAGAAATAATCTCTAATGATACCACTAGAGGTCAAATTAAACTGCTCCACATTAACTAGGGATATTGACTTAAATTGCAAAAAAATATAGTTAAAATAAGATTTTTGTGATGAAAATTCATATCAATATGATTTCAAGTTGCAAATTAATTTTAGCCTGTAGGTCTGCAGCGTATACAGGGTGGATAAGACAAATCGAGTAAAATAACGAAATTTTATTCCCAGAGAATTCAAGCATTTTAAGACTATCAATACAATGTAAAGCCTCCACGGGCATCAATAACAGCTTGACATCTTCTTTGCATACTACTCACGAGGTTGTTGAATATTTCTTGAGGAATTTGGTTCCATAAACGGGGCAGATGGTCTCTCAGATCATTTAAGGATTCTGGGGGTAGGTTGATGATTATCTGATCTTCTTTGGAGCATATCCCATGCATGGTCTATGCAATTCAAATCTGGTAATTGCAGAGGTATTGGAAATGTGGAATACCAAGCTCCTCGCGCGCATTCTCAACTATGGCTGCACGGTGCGGTCTAGCGTTATCGTCTAGAAATTGAAAAGTTTCACCAATAGCAGCGTGAAAATTTGCCTCAACATTATCAATGACATGCTCCCTATAGTGTAAGGCGGTCATATTCCCAGGACAAATATGTAGATCTGTGCGCCCGTTGAAACATATCCCGGCCCATACCATAACACTACCCCTTCGGAATGTATGGACTTCTTGGACATAGCGACGATTACAGGGTATGCGTGGGATTATCCATACCCTTATTCTTCGAGAATCTAAAAATCGTCCATATCTGGATTCATCAGTGAAAAGGACACTACGCCATTGATCGTTCCAATTGATATGTTGCCTTGCCCATTCCAGTATTTGTCGCTTATATGGTAACGTGTTAATGGAACTCCTCTTAATGGACGTCTAGAACATAGATTCGCCTCTCTCAAACGTCGTCTGATGGTTTCGATGGGAACTTGGACCCCATCTGCATTTTGAAGAGTATTCCGTAGCATTCTTCACGTAGATGTAGGGTTTCTTCTCGCCGAAACGGTGGTGAAACGATCCTGAGCAGGTGTTGTTTTTCGTCGCCCACCAAGCCTTGGTCTTTCCAACTCGGAACCTGTCTCTTTGAACCTATTCCAAAGTCGAGATATCACAATTTGGCTGACTTGGAGCCTTTCTGCTACAACAACCTGAGTTAGGCCACCCTGTAGCATCCGATAGCCCTTTTAGCCTCAGCGTTTGTTAGTTTAAGTCTTGGCATTTTCAGAAAACTCGTTTCAAATAGAAGCCGTTGATAAACTGACTTCATTTCAAAATAAGAACATTCATGAAGCATATGCAAAGAACCAAACTTAAAAAAAGGCGACCAGATTGACGAAATGTCTCATACTGATTTTCATTGGATCGATTCAAGTTGTTATTGAGTTTTAAATGATTTTACAGCGATTTTCTCGAATATTACACTCTTTTAAACGATTGTATACGATATCCCTAACTCTTGTGGAGCAGGATATTTCCGGATATCAATTTGGCTTCGCACAAATTTCAGTGATCAAAAAAGTGACAAAAATAATACATCTGTCCACTGTATTGTGATACACATTAATAAACGTTTCAGAAGCAACAAAACTATCAATTCGAATCAAATGAAGAATCAAATGAAGCCATTATCTTCCACAGAGCGCAACCTTCTGCAAACACCTAGCCTTAGGTTTTAGACGGTTTCTAGATCGATTTTTCGGATCTTCCTGTATATTCGGCGTCGAAGTTACTCTTCATTTTGGGCTTCCCATCCTCCACCGTAAACTTTTCGCGATAAGAGAGCCTAAAAATGTTCTATGGGTCGAGTCTGTGGAGGGTTTTGGGATTGCCTTTTCGAGGAACAAATGGTACGTTTTGGTCGACAAGCCAATCTTGAGTTTCTCTTGCATAGAGCCTGGACGCAAGGTCTGACCAGAACATAGGTAATGTCGTCTCAAGTGTTTTCTGCTTCAATAAAATTAACTAGCGATATAGTTAGATGTCCTATATTGACGTGCTTGTTTTCATACCGAAGTACCAGCCTTGTTTTCCGCGTTTTTTACCAGTCTTACGGATCTTGCTCAGGCGAAAATTCTAGGACTTCCACTTCTCGCAAGGTTCATACAAGGAATACCTTGCTCACATTCGGCGATTGTCCGATAATTAGTTCTACAAGATATATTCTGATTTCGAATAAAAATGCGTATAATCTCGGCTTTATCGTCTCGCCCAACTAAATTAAAAATAGATCAATTATATCTCATCCCTCTCGATTTTGAAAATCTCATCGTCTGGTGAAAGCCTTATACATCACTCGGTCGAATAACAGAAAAAACCGAAAAAATATCGGACACAAAATATCTCATACAACGAAGTCAAACATTTACTCGAACTGTTGAACAGTCGCATACATTTCTTTCGGAAATCTCTCGAGGGTCTCGAGGGAAACTGATACAGAAAGAAAAGCTGTACATTCAGGACCCACGGCATGCTCAATCTATTTCGTTTATTCTGAGAACCATCCATCATTCTGTGGAAAGAAAACCGAAGACGTAGTGCTCTTCATTGCTCCCCCCTGATATCTGGATACTGAAAAAACGGCTTGAGTGAGTGAGATTATACAGATGCGCTTTGATGAATGATTTTGTGGCAGTTGGTCACTCAGAAAACGCTTGATTTGGTCATAATTCACCTTAGAAAGAACAGGACAACAATCCTTTTGAAATAACAATGATATACAAGAACTTTTCCTTGGATTTTCAATTCCTCATATCTTCCAGATAAAAAAATGGTATAGGAGAAATTTGTCATAAAAGTATGAGGTATTTATGAATGCCCGGGGAATATTCGACGAAGAAATTTTTGACAAACAAATTTAAAACTCAACACAATCATTTATTTATTGAAAGTAGAGTTAGTGAAAGTACGATTATTGAGATGTGGCTGTTCTCTACAAAACAGATTCCCTAAAGTATTTCTCTTTGATCTCGTTATGATTTTGAGAATAATTTGAGTAAATTAATGTATTATTGACCGTGCAGTGTCGAGTTAATAAAATTTTGGTGTACAAATTGGCTTTTTTCCTTCTAATTGGATCTACATTTCACGAGGAATTCGATGGAAATTATAGAAATAAATGATTTTTTTCAATGTTCCATACATTAATGGAAATTATGATTATTGATGGCGTCCATGTTACAAACATTAAAATAATTATGAAGACTTGAAGATTGAATCAAAACTGAAACGAGATACTCAGACAATTATTTCAATAAAATTGACGATATTCAATCCGATGAGATACGAGCCTTGAAAAAGAATCACAACCGATTCGAAACGTTGGCGATGTACTAAAAGGATACTGAATTAAATAAGTCCAAATTCCTGCTATAATTATTTTAATATTCATGGAAATATACTACAAAATAGCAACACAAACAGATTTTCATCTGCCAGGTTCCGTGTTGGAAAGACCAAGGCTTGGTGGTCGACGAAAAACAACACCTGCTCAGGATTGTTTCATCACCGTTTCGGTGAGAAAAAACCCTACATCTACGTGAAGAATGCTACGGAATACTCTTCAAAATGCAGATGGGGTCCAAGTTTCCATCGAAACCATCAGACGACGTTTAAGAGAGAGCTGAAGCTAGGTTCTAGACGTCCATTAAGAGGAGTTCCACACGTGACCATAAGCGTCAAAGACTGGAATGGGCAAGGCACATATCAATTGGAACGATCAATGGCGTAGTGTCCTTTTCACTGATGAATCCAGATATGGACAATTTTCATATTCTCGAAGAATAAGGGTATGGACAATCCCACGCATACCCCGTAATCGTCGCTATGTCCAAGAAGTCCATCCATTCCGAGGGGGTAGTGTCATGGTATGGGCCGGGATATGTTTCAACGGTCGCACAGATCTACACATTTGTTCTAGAAATATAACCGCTTTCACTATAGGGAGGATGTCATTGACAATGTTGTGCCAAATTTTCACGCTGCTATTGATGAAACTTCTCAATTTCTAGACGATAACGCTAGACCGCACCGTGCAGCCATAGTTGAGAATGCGCGCGAGGAGCTTGGTATTCCACATTCTCCAATACCTCCGCACTCACCAGATTTGAATTGCATAGAACATGCATGGGATATGCTCCAAAGGAGATTAGATAATCATCAACCTACCCCAGAATTCTTAAATAATCTGAGAGAGCTTCTGCCTTGTTTATGGAACCAAATTCCTCAAGAAATGTTCAACAACCTCGTGTGTAGTATGCAAAGGAGATGTCAAGCTGTTATTGATGCCCGTGGAGGTCATACATTGTATTGATAGTCTTGAAATGCTAGAATTCTCTGGAAATAAAATTTCGTTATTTTACTCGATTTCTCTTAACCACCCTGTATACGCTGCAGACCTACAGGCTAAAATTAATTTGCAACTTGAAATCATATTAATATGAATTTTCATCACAAAAATCTTATTTTAACTATATTCTTTTGCAATTTAAGTCAATATTCCTAATTCATGTGGAGCATTTTATTTCTCGTTATGATTTTGAAAAGAATTCAAGTAAAGTGATGTATTATTGACAGTGGAGTGTCGAGTTTATAAAATTTTGGTGTACAAACTGGCTTTTTCCCTTCTACTTGGTTCGAAATTTATAGAAATAAATGATTGTTTTGAATGTTCTCCAATTTCATGAAAATATACCTACTACAAAATAGCAACACAAAAAGATTTACATCTGCCATAAACTATGATCTGAATGTGAATAAGTTCTGATGCGACATGACAACCATGAAGATCTGTGTATGGTGTTTTCTTGTAATCTAACTGTATCTAACTAACTAAATATCACTCAGGAATACCTGGATCTGAAGCAAATTATTATAACTCAAAAGCACGCGAAATATAGGTACAAGATCTCAAAACAGTACTCATTTTCTAGATTGGAATTTTTGCCGAAAGAGGGCGTTTTGATCTTTGGATTCGCTGCCTTCTCTCCAGTAAAATATGCTCCTAGGTTTGAGGGTGAAATTGTTTCATATGAAACTAATTATAGTCATTTGAGAGGGGGGAACAATCTCTATATCTTGGCCCAACGAATAATCCTCCTATCCGCGTGGAATTGTTCTCCAGAATCGGAAAAACATTTCAATAAAAAAATTTGAAGCAGCATCCCATCCGGAGGAACATTAAGAATTTAATTTCGACGGTGGAGCCCGAATATTTATAAAATAGAGCCGCGGATTCTGCCGTAATAATCGGTCGGGAGAATTATCAAACGTTAAGGCTCTTCTATATGGTAAAATACTTCGGGGACTTTGATGAAATGTGAGCCGCAATATAATGGGTAGTGACATCGAACTCAGAGACCTCCCAGGGACCCGGTTTCGCCCTTCCGCTCCCTCGGGATCCCTTGATAGATTACTCCCGGCGAACTTTGGACGTACGTACGACGCTCGGGATGGAATATTTTTGTCTGCTTGTTACACAGATACCTCCAGATTGAGGGATGGACATTCCATTCTTTATTTTTTCGTCGTCTTCAGTTCTGAGCCGCTCGCTGGGAAATTCTGATTAAGACTGCTTTCTTTCTTTCGGGATGGTGACTAGATTGAATTATCGGAGTGAGGAACTGAAAAAGTGTTATTGTTCTTGAAGCTGGGAGTGTTTAGGAGAGGCTGGAAGAAGGCGATATACGTGTTTCTGTCATCAGAAAATTTGTCGGAATGGATGGAGTTGGAACGACGGAATGAATGCAGGGCCGTTCTGTAGCGGTCTCATATTATATTTGTTGTTTTCTCGAATGGGAAATAGAAGTGTTAAGTTCTTTTTTCTGAGCAACCTGTGCAGATATATCAAAAATTACATTTCTCTAGTGAAAATCTAAACTATGACAGAAAGAGTTTCGAATTATTTCTAATTGAATTCAGCCTCCTCAAAACCTACGTTTTGATACCAAACTTGTCCATATAGACCTTCTTTGAGTCGAATTTTAATTGTTTTATTTTCTCCATAATTCATTTTCGAGTTTTGTTCGGACGCTAAGAGTACTCAAAGTATATGTGGTACTGATAAGACTAATGGATATTCTGCATGATTCGAATGGGTAGTAGATCGACCAGATTGAAAAAAGCCTTTGATTTCGCCAGGGATTCCTTGGAGATGACGAATATGGTGTTTTTGAGGGGTCTTACCCCTTTGTCATTTTTCACCCAAAAAATTGAGAATTTCGATATCGGTTTTATTATGCTCGGAGATACTCTAGACAATGCTGATTAACAATATACAAACAAAAAGTAGATATCATCCTAACAAGGGGAGTTATGACGATTTGAAATTTCGGATTTTTGAGAAAAATGCCATTTGACAGGTGAAAATCTAATCTATGATAGATAGCGTCTTAAACTTGTTCTTATTGGATATCGCGTCCTCGAAAACCTATATTTTGATACCAAACATGCCCCTATTGGTCTTCTTTGGGTCGACTTATAATTGATTTATTTTTTCCAAATTTCATTTTCGAGTTTTGTTCAGACGCTCAGAGAACTCAAAGTAAAGGTGGCACTGATCAGTCTAATGGATATTCTGCATGATTAGAATGGGTTGTAGATCGTCAAGATTGAAGAAGGACTTTGATTTCGCCAGGGATTCCTTGGTGATGACAAATATGGTGTTTTTGGGGGGTCTTACCCCTTTGTCATTTTTCACCCAAAAAGTTGAGATTTTGGATATCGGTTTTATTATGCTCAGAGATACTCTAGATATTGTTAATCAGCATTGTCTAGACTCTAGACAATGCTGATTAACAATATACAAACAAAAAGTGGATATGATTCTAACAAGGGGAGTTATGACGATTTGAAATTTCGGATTTTTGAGAAAAATGCCATCTGACAGGTGAAAATCTAAACTATGATAGATAGCGACTTGAATTTGTTCTTATTGGATAGCGCATCTTCGAAAACCTATATTTTGATACCAAACATGTCCATATTGGCCTTCTTTGTGTCGACTTCTAATTGATTTATTTTTTCCAAATTTCATTTTCGAGTTTTGTTCAGACGCTCAGAGCACTCAAAGTATAGGTGGTACTGATCAGTCTAATGGGTATTCTGCACGATTCGAATGGGTAGTAGATCGTCAAGATTGAAAATGGACTCTAGACAATGCTGACTAACAGTATACAAACAAAAAGTGGACATTATCCTAACAAGGGGAGTTATGACGATTTGAAATTTCGGATTTTTGAGAAAAATGCCATTTGACAGGTGAAAATCTAATCTATGATAGATAGCGACTTAAACTTGTTCTTATTGGATAGCGCGTCCTCGAAAACCTATATTTTGATACCAAACATGCCCATATTGGTCTTCTTTGGGTCGACTTCTAATTGATTTATTTTTTCCAAATTTCATTTTCGAGTTTTGTTCAGACGCTCAGAGAACTCAAAGTAAAGGTGGCACTGATCAGTCTAATGGATATTCTGCATGATTCGAATGGGTTGTAGATCGTCAAGATTGAAGAAGGACTTTGATTTCGCCAGCGATTCCTTGGTGATGACAAATATGGTGTTTTTGGGGGGTCTTACCCCTTTGTCATTTTTCACCCAAAAAGTTGAGATTTTGGATATCGATTTTATTATGCTCAGAGATACTCTAGACAATGCTGATTAACAATATAAAACAAAAAGTGGATATGATTCTAACAAGGGGAGTTATGACGATTTGAAATTTCGCATTTTTGAGAAAAATGCCATCTGACAGGTGAAAATCTAAACTATGATAGATATCGACTTGAATTTGTTCTTATTGGATAGCGCGTCCTCGAAAACCTATATTTTGATACCAAACATGCCCATATTGGTCTTCTTTGGGTCGACTTATAATTGATTTATTTTTTCCAAATTTCATTTTCGAGTTTTGTTCAGACGCTCAGAGAACTCAAAGTAAAGGTGGCACTGATCAGTCTAATGGATATTCTGCATGATTAGAATGGGTTGTAGATCGTCAAGATTGAAGAAGGACTTTGATTTCGCCAGGGATTCCTTGGTGATGACAAATATGGTGTTTTTGGGGGGTCTTACCCCTTTGTCATTTTTCACCCAAAAAGTTGAGATTTTGGATATCGATTTTATTATGCTCAGAGATACTCTAGATATTGTTAATCAGCATTGTCTAGACTCTAGACAATGCTGATTAACAATATACAAACAAAAAGTGGATATGATTCTAACAAGGGGAGTTATGACGATTTGAAATTTCGGATTTTTGAGAAAAATGCCATCTGACAGGTGAAAATCTAAACTATGATAGATAGCGACTTGAATTTGTTCTTATTGGATAGCGCATCTTCGTAAACCTATATTTTGATACCAAACATGTCCATATTGGCCTTCTTTGTGTCGACTTCTAATTGATTTATTTTTTCCAAATTTCATTTTCGAGTTTTGTTCAAACGCTCAGAGCACTCAAAGTATAGGTGGTACTGATCAGTCTAATGGGTATTCTGCACGATTCGAATGGGTAGTAGATCGTCAAGATTGAAAATGGACTCTAGACAATGCTGACTAACAGTATACAAACAAAAAGTGGACATTATCCTAACAAGGGGAGTTATGACGATTTGAAATTTCGGATTTTTGAGAAAAATGCCATTTGACAGGTGAAAATCTAATCTATGATAGATAGCGACTTAAACTTGTTCTTATTGGATAGCGCGTCCTCGAAAACCTATATTTTGATACCAAACATGCCCGTATTGGTCTTCTTTGGGTCGACTTCTAATTGATTTATTTTTTCCAAATTTCATTTTCGAGTTTTGTTCAGACGCTCAGAGAACTCAAAGTAAAGGTGGCACTGATCAGTCTAATGGATATTCTGCATGATTCGAATGGGTTGTAGATCGTCAAGATTGAAGAAGGACTTTGATTTCGCCAGCGATTCCTTGGTGATGACAAATATGGTGTTTTTGGGGGGTCTTACCCCTTTGTCATTTTCCACCCAAAAAGTTGAGATTTTGGATATCGATTTTATTATGCTCAGAGATACTCTAGACAATGCTGATTAACAATATAAAACAAAAAGTGGATATGATTCTAACAAGGGGAGTTATGACGATTTGAAATTTCGCATTTTTGAGAAAAATGCCATCTGACAGGTGAAAATCTAAACTATGATAGATATCGACTTGAATTTGTTCTTATTGGATAGCGCGTCCTCGAAAACCTATATTTTGATACCAAAAATATCCATATTGGTCTTCTTTATGCCGACTTCTAATTAATCTATTTTTTCCAAATTTCATTTACGAGTTTTGTTCAGACGCTCAGAGCACTCAAAGTATAGGTGGTACTGATCAGTCTAATGGGTATTCTGCACGATTCGAATGGGTAGTAGATCGTCAAGATTGAAAATGGACTTTGATTTCGCCAGGGATTTTTTGGTGATGACAAATATTTTGGGAGGTCCCACCCCTTTGTCATTTTTCACCCAAAAAGTTGAGATTTTCGATATCGATTTTATTATGCTCAGAGATACTCTAGACAATGCTGATTAACAATATACAAACAAAAAGTGGATATGATTCTAACAAGGGGAGTTATGACGATTTGAAATTTCGGATTTTTGAGAAAAATGCCATCTGACAGGTGAAAATCTAAACTATGATAGATATCGACTTATTGGATAGCGCGTCCTCGAAAACCTATATTTTGATACGAAACATGTCCATATTGGTCTTCTTTGTGTCGACTTCTAATTGATTTATTTTTTCCAAATTTCATTTTCTAGTTTTGTTTAGACGCTCAGAGCACTCAAAGGATAGGTGGTACTGATCAGTCTTATGGTTATTCTGCATGATTCGAATGGGTAGTAGATCTTTGAGATTGGAAAACGACTTTAGATTCGCCTGGGATTCCTTTGTGATGACAAATATAGTGTTTTTTGGGTGTCTATACGAAATCGATTGTAATAAGCCCAGAGCATCTCGGTGCATATTGAAATCGAATCCAAAAACCCCGTCCCAGACGCCGATACGTCCCCTCCTTTTGTATTCAGACGAATGTACACCATTTTCATCGACCGAAGCAGGGACAGTTATGATGATTAACGAGCTTCTCTAAAGTGCGACTGAAAAAAATTATCATCGGAGGGAACTGTTTGAATTCCGCGCCTCCAGATGCCTAATATTCTTAGAGAAAAATTCAGTGTCGACATAAATGGTGTTTCGTTTTTGTTCTTTAGCAGTCTCCTGTTTTTTGGTGTATTTTCAGAGAGAATATATAGAGATCGGTGGTGGACTACCTCTCTTGGGAAGCCTTATGGCAAACTAGCACGCAAGATATTCATACGAAGAGTTCACATTATAATCTCAAACAAAATCTAGGAGCAGAAGGGATCATACACTTGTATTAATAACAATAATAATAATGATCTTTATGACATCATGAAAATGGACACCCCAACAACTTGCAGGGCTTGCCATGGGCAACAGGAAACGATTATGCACATCCTTCCCGCCTGCAGAGTCCATGCTCCATCGGGGTATGTAGAGAGACACAACGCGGCACTCCGAATTCTATACTTTCATCTGAGAGCCGCGTATGGGATAGACAAAGAACCGGTGCTACCATATGTGCCTCTGGAGATTGAAGCGGTGGTCCAGAACGAAAGAGCTCGGATATGCTGGAACTATCCTGTCTCAACAACACGACAGATCAATGCTGTTAAGCCGGACATACTTTTGCTGGACAAGGAGCTGAAGGAGTTGTTTGTCGTGGAATTCTCCTCCCCTGCTGAAAATAATGTTGTGATAAAGGAACAACAGAAGAGGCAAAAATACAAAGACCTTATGTTCGAGCTTGGAACTTTATACCCAGGTCATAAAATTAGGATGGTCGTACTTATCATAGGATGTCTCGGTGGAATGAGAGCTAACTATGTGGATGAACTGAAGATTATCCCGGTCTGCAGATCACTGGCCGAGGTATTGGCGCACAGAATGCAGAAAGCAGTGTTGCTCGGGTCCCTCCATATCATCAGGTCCCATGAACTCTAGAAGCCACTTGTAGCTCATCTCTTTTGTTAAGGGACGCTGCGAGGGCAGGATGAAGAACTCCTCCATTGAAGGTGTGAGGGGTTTTTAGTGAGTAGCCAAACAAGATCCTGGATTCTCACACTACCGAGAGTGCGGACCCTCTCGGTGCCCATAAAGGGTTTTCCCCTCACACGGATGTTAAAAAAAAGATCTTTATTTCCTATCATCTTCACAGATCTACGAAAATGAAATGAAACAGTGTCAAAAAAAGAAAAAAACTATTCACCTATAAATTAGGAATATATTCTTCTAAAGAGTATGGCTCCAAGCCAAGGAGATATTCGTATAATTTCCTTTTGAAAGATGTTATATTTGAAATTGCTTTGATATTTGACGGAAGAGAATTATGTATTATCAAACATCTATATTCTGTTTGCTTCTGAGATGTTGTCAGGTTATGCCTGGGATAGATAAAATCATCATTTCTTGTGACATAGAAAGTTCTTCTGTTTTCATACTTCTCAAATAAAGGTTTGTTGTTCCTAATGAAGAGTACACATTCTTGTATATAGAGTGCATATATTGTCAATATTCCTGATGTCTTGAAGAAGCCTCGGCAAGAGTCCTTGTATTTGAGGTTATTGAGGATTCTAACAGCTTTCTTCTGGAGAATAAATAGTTGTTTAATATTCCCTGAGCCATAAAATATAATTCCAAATCTCAGTTTTGCCTCTATCATTGCATGGTAGATTGTCTTCTGGTAATTACTGTAGAGATATTTAGCAATGACCCTGAAACCATAAACTGATGTAGTTATTCTTTCATATAAATAATTTATATGCTCCTTACAGTTAAGATTCTTGTCAATATGTATTCCCAAAAATTTTGTTGATTCAAGGATGTCGTATTTTACTTGACTCAGTGTTATTGCGCTATTTCCTTCAATTCCTGAATTGGTTGGTGAAAAAAGTATGAACTTCGTTTTCCCTTCGTTAAGCAGTAAATTGTTGTTATTGAACCATTCTTTTGTCTTGTGCAGTGTAAGCTCACATAAACTTTTCAAAGGTGTGTACAGGCTTTCAGTCAAAAGCAAATTTGTCTCATCTGCATAATTAACTATAGTCACTGTACTTCCTCCCATACTTGTATCTAGCTTGAAATCATTCAGATATAATATAAATAGTAATGGTCCTGCAATGCTCCCCTGTGGTACTCCTAGGATTAGGTCTTCTAGTTTTGATCTTATGATTTCTCCATTGATTTCCATTTCTACCATTTGCTTTCTGGAAGATAAGTATGACTTGACCCAGTCTAGTGCTGGTCCTCGGATTCCATTAAGAGCAACAAATCGTCGGAAACCATTACCAGCGAAAAGACAAAAGTTTACTTGATAAAATAACAATCTGTAGTCTTCTCCCTAAAAGTCCTTACTCTAACAGTCCAACAGACCTATTTCGAACTATGGACACTTGACAGATCGGGGAAATGACACTCCACACAAGAATAGTTTTCTATGAAACGCGAAATTACAAATGGCGGAAAATATTTCAAAGCAACGTGGCGGATTCATTTCTCGCTTTGTCAGTCTCTTGATACTCCGGTACTCTCAACTTTTTCAAAGCCTCCCATCTATGATGTATGCGGGCGGTGAATAGGAATGAAACGGATCGAAAAGTTCGAAGTATCCAGTGTCACTCCGCGTCGACATAACGTGGCACCTGCATTCGCGTTCACCTTTCCGTTTGATGAATGATGAGAGTCCTGCTGCTGACATTTCCATTCCATTGTTTTTGTTGATTTTGGCGATGTACGATGTAGGACGTGGTGTAGGTTTTTCCCGGTAATCCCGAACCTTGCCGTGGTAAAGTGGAGCGATTCGAACGCGTTATTTGATGTCGAATCAACAATCGAAAATCTATCGATTGATGTAATCTACAATCGGTAGTTTTGGTAGTGTCTGGCGAAAAAAGGGTAGAATCGCTTGCTCAAGCGATGTATTCTCGACTGAAGGGAAATATGAGCCTGTTTTTCATCTAGACGATTGAGGAATTGCGTGTGCTCATTGGCGATAACCGGATAAAACGACCCTAGAGTGCTGTGATTTATGAGTTTCGGTTTGATTCGCAATTCTTTGTAGGAGAAATCATCCTAGATCATGTTACATCTCTAAATCTGATACTTCTGCTTGAAAACGAAACGATTGCGAACCCATGTTTATTGGACTTTTTTTTTCTTAAACATACTTAAGGAATCTCCCCTTTAAGTTCGTACGTTCAATTTATGGAACACCCTGTATGTATTTCATTAACATTTATTTTCGATATGGACCGAAACAATAAATTTTGAATAGAAACTGTGCGTATAGAATGTATAATTTCATGCTCCTTGGTGTTCAATTTCATCTCCCACATTTGTGGGATTTCATTATTTCATATCTCTACATCAAACTAAACTGCTCCACATGAGTTAGCGATATTGACTTAAATTGCAAAAAAATATAGTTAAAAGAAGATTTTTGTGATGAAAATTTATATTAATACGATTTCAAGTTGCAAATTAATTTCAGCCTGTAGGTCTGCAGCGTGTACAAGTGGTTAAGAATCAATAACAGCTTGACATCTTCTTGGCATACTACACACGAGGTTGTTGAACACTTCGTGAGGAATATGGTTCCATAAACGGGGCAGAAGCTCTCTCAAATCATTTAAGGATTCTGGGGTAGGTTGATGATTATCTAATCTTCTTTGGAGCATATCCCATGCATGTTCTATGCAATTCAAATCTGGTGAGTAGGTTTTGGTAAATGTGGAATACCAAGCTCCTCGTGCGCATTCTCAACTATGGCTGCACGGTACGGTCTAGCGTTATCGTCTAGAAATTGAAAAGTTTCACCAATAGCAGCGTGAAAATTTGGCACAACATTGTCAATGACATGCTTCCTATAGTGTAAGGCGGTCATATTCCCAGGACAAATGTGTAGATCTGTGCGCCCGTTGAAACATATCCCGGCCCATACCATAACACTACCTCCTAGGAATGGATGTACTTCTTGGACATAGCGACGATTACGGGGTATGCGTGGGATTGTCCATACCCTTATTCTTTGAGAATCTTCCATATCTGGATTCATCAGTGAAAAGGACACTACGGCATTGATGGTTCCAATTGATATGTTGCCTTGCCCATTCCAGTCTTTGACGCTTATGGTCAAGTGTTAATGGAACTCCTCTAAATGGACGTCTAGAACCTAGATTCACCTCTCTCAATCTTCGTCATGGAAACTTGGACCCCATCTGCATTTGGAAGAGTATTCCATAGCATTCTATACACGTATATGTGGGGTTTCTTCTCGCCGAAACGGTGATTAAACGATCCTGAGCAGGTGTTGTTTTACGTCGCCCATCAACCCTTGGTCTTTCCAACAGGGATCCTGTCTCCCTGAACCTGTTTCAAAGTCGAGATATCTCACTTTGGCTGACTTGGAGCCTTTCCGCTACAACAACCTGAGTTAGGCCACCCTGTAGCATTCCGATAGCCCTATTAGCCTCAGCGTTTGTTAATTTACGTCTTGGCATTTTCAGAAAACTTGGTTCAAATCGAAGCCGTTGATAAACTGACTTCATTTCAAAATAAGAACATTCATGAAGCATATGCAAAGAACCAAACTTCAGAAAAAAGGCGACCAGATTGACGAAATGTCTCATACTGATTTTATTGGATCGATTCAAGATGTTATTGAGTTTTAAATGATTTTACAGCGATTTTCTCGAAGATTACATACTTTCAAAAACGATTGAATACGATATCCCTAACTCTTTTGCAGCAGTATATTTTACATCAAACAAATTTCAGTTTCGACAAAGTTGATAAACATTCTGACAACATTGTTAACTTGTAGTGTGAATAATTTTTCTGCGATTCGGTGATATTTGAAATCCAGGGATGCATCCAGGTTATTCCTAAGATTTTTTTCGACCAATTTCATGGGATAAAATGAGGAATAACTCGAAAACGACGTGGGTTATTGAAAAAACAAAGGAATACTTTTATTTTCTAAAATGATGGATTATTTCGAAAATATGAACTGTTTAGTTTTCTTCAAGCCAAAGATTCACTCAGTATAAAACTCATGACCAGGATTTACTGAATTGAAAATCTCTTAGTACGACCACTGCATAGAAGCATAGACTCTACATCAAATACGAAAAAAAAACCGATTGAATGTAACATTCCAATGGACCTGGCGTCGTCGAATTCCCCCAGAAACTTGGAACATATCGATTTCTCCTGGGAGGCAGAGAGAGAAAATCTTCGGCCGCATTGGCTCGGTCACCTGAACGTTTATTGCCAAAATGATTTATCACCTCTATTAAAGACGTATCGGAGGACTTTTCACCGTCTTTGCGGCTTATTACAATGGCCGGCATCAATGCCTGGGGAGGAAGTCCTGCGAAAGGGTTCGAAAGTTTTGGGTTACATAAATCGTTTTTTGTTTGGTGATAAAAGGGCGAAGATGAAGGGGAAAAAGTTTGCATTCTTGCCCCGGGACATCCTTTTTAATTTCGCTCTGGAGAGGGTGCCGTTTGCAGGCCACGCAGGATAGCACAGCAGGATGGGTGAAAATTGGATTGATGGAATTTTGAAGACGGAAAATGTCGATTTAAATTCGTCAATAATCTAATAGTAATGTCAGTATGTCCAAAACCATTGGGTCGTTCTTGTCCATAAGAGGATGTATTGATATCTAGTTAGCCTAGACTAGATCAGTTCCATGCATAAACAAAATATTGCGATACCATATCAACGAACAATAACTTATTGGAAGAGTCAGTGTAGAGTTCGACGTCAAAAAAGTAAACCAGAGTTACGCAATAAATTAAAAAAATAGATGTCCACCGAAATTGTAAAAATCGAAAAATTGGAGTATCCAGCCATCATCAAGTACCTACCTGTATTTAAAAAGGGTTAAGAGGTAAGCAGATTTACGAAGAGATGCTCAATACCCTTGGTGATCAACGTCCTTCGTATGCGACCGTGAAAAATTGGACTGCAAGCTTCAGATGAGGTAAATTTTTGATTGAAGATGATGACCGATCGGGAAGGCCAGTTTCTGTGTCAGTCCCCGAAAATATCGATGCAGTTCATGACATGATTTCATCAGACCGTCGAATTGGGCTAAAACGGATATCTGAAGCACTCAAGGTTTCATACGAACGCGTTCATCTTATAGTTCACATCAATTTGGACATGAGAAAAATTTCTGCAAAATGGATCCCAAAATGTTTGAATGTTGACCGAAAGCGTGCAAGGGTAGAAGCATCGCGTTCGATCTGTGCTCGATTTGAAAATGATGTAGACTTCTCAAACCGAATTGTTACTATGGATGAGACTTGGGTACATTTGTGCGATCCAGAAACAAAGCAACAATCGATGGAATGGCGACACTCTGGTTCCCCAAGATCTAAGAAGTTTCGTGTCCAAAAATCGGCTGGAAAAATTCTTGCTTCAGTATTTTGGGATTGCCATGGAGTGATCATGATTGATTTTTTGGATAAGGGTAGAACAATAACTGGAGATTACAATTCGATATTACTGACCACTCTACTAGAAAAAATTGAAGAGAAAAGACGCGGAAAGGTACCCAGGGTATTTTATTTTTACAGGACAACGCCCCAGTACACAAATCTCATGTTGCCATGCAAAAAATCCGTGATTTAGGGTGAGAATTACTATAATACCCCCCTTATTCACCAGATTTGGCTCCGTCCGACTATCATCTCTTTCCTCAACTGAAAAAAAGTTCAAAAGGTCATGGAGGTAATAAAGGCTGTGGAGGACTGGTATGCAGAGCAAGAAGAAACATTTTTTTTTGAAAGGTCGAGAGACGTTGCAGGTTCGCTGTAATAAATGTATACAATTAAGAGGAGAATATGTTGAGTAATGAAATATTTGGACATTGAGATTTTGTTTGGTTCTAGAGTAGGCTAAGAATTTTTCAATATATCCTCGTATGTGAACTTAACCGAGGTATTTGGACTTCAAAAGCGTATCATGCAGATTTCAAGCCTCTAGGGTTTTTTTCTGAAGTTATTGGGTTTATGGTAAAGCGGACGAACATAAGACCTTTTTCGATTTAACAGACATTTGTCTACAGAAATAAGCGCGAAAAAAAATTATATCCATTCACTAGTGGGAGAATATCAAGAGAAATCAGGGAGACTCAAGGAATTAACTACATAGGGCTTCTTCAAACATAAAAGTATAACTTTGCGGTTTACGGGTTAAATCATATTTAACCTTTTCACTCGAGCTAATTTAATCTCGAGTTTCTTAACAAATTGGATTTCTTAATTGGTAAATGGCTTTTAACCCAGTATTTGCACTGTTTCTTTGGCTTCTCGCTTCACGTGCTCATGCATATTGTAGTTATCCCACAAGAAATCTCCAAGATTGTCCTGAAAGAGCATTTTCATTGGGCAAAATTCAGAATGGTTAGCCATTTTGATATTTTATTGCTCTCAATCAATAATTTCTTTCTGTCAATGCTGTACACCCATCAAAACGATGAAACGATGTCGGAAACACGAAAAAAATTACAATAACAATAAAAGCAGACATAGAACGATTAAACCA
This sequence comes from Adalia decempunctata, assembly GCA_951802165.1. NCBI lineage: Eukaryota > Metazoa > Arthropoda > Insecta > Coleoptera > Coccinellidae > Adalia > Adalia decempunctata. Next base: position 3,602,794 of record OX637705.1, read on the forward strand.
AAACGTAAATCAAAGGCCAAATAGATCACAACATATTCGTCAAGGAAATTATTGTTTACATTCAATCTCATGTCATAAGATTCAGGTGAATCTTCGAAACTTTTCTCAAGGTCACCGTTCCGTTCTCACTTTTCATCAAAACGCAATTTCAGCGAAATATACAGGGTGTTTGGTATTTCGACGTGAACCTTGGAAAGGGATATACTAGACGTCATTTGCAGTGAATTGCGTCGAGTAAAGCATGGTCCGAAAATCTATGGTTACGAAGATATGGCGATTTTTCAACTTTTTTGAAATTTTCTGCTTCGTTATCGAAAATAATTAATTTTGTAAAAACTACTCGACTCTAAATGTTCAAGGAATATTTTTTTCAAAGCTGAGGAGATGGTCCTCTTTTCTTGCGAAAAAGTATTCACTAAAAATTCAGATAACCTGAGATATACAGGGTCATAAATGGCTGCACCTGTTTTCCTCATAAAATCTTGATAAAACAATTGAGAATTACTCGAAAAAAGTAAAATGAACTTGGTGTACAAATGTAAAGAAAAACTTCCCTGTTTCATCAGCTTTCCAAAAAGGTACATATGTCAATAATTCCTTCATGCAATCAACAAATATGGCCGGAAAACCAAGCAGACAACAGACTTTTTCGAGTCATTTAGTGATCGAACCATGGCCCGCTTACGGCTTACGAATCACGCCGAGTGAAATAAAGGATAATAGGAGATCTGAATGACTCGAATAAGTCTGTTGTCTGCTTGGTTTTCCGGCCAAATTTTTTGATTGCATGAAGGAATTATTGACATATGTGCCTTCTTGGAAAGCTGATGAATCAGGGAAATTTTTCTTGACATTTGTACACCAAGTTCATAATATTTTTTTCAAGTAATTCTCAATTGTTTCATCAAGATTTAATGAGGAAAACAGGTGCAGCCATTTATGACCCTGTATATCTCGGGTTATTTGAATTTTTAGTGAATACTTTTTCGCAAGAAATGAGGACCATCTCTTCAGCTTTGAAAAAAATATTCATTGGATATTGATAGTCTAGTAGTTCTCACAAAATTAATTGTTTTCAATAACGAAGCAGAAAATTTCAAAAATGTTGAAAAATCGGGATATCTTCGTAACCATAGATTTTCGGACCAGGCTTCACTCGACACAATTCACTGCAAATGACGTCTAGTATATCCCTTTTCAAGTTTCACGTCGAATTACCAAACACCCTGTATACGTCGCAGTCCTTTCAAGTCAGGCTCCTGACAGGCACTGTATGAATTTCTATCGACTTCTCGAGAAATTTGAAACGGGATTCCATCAAAACTCAAGATTATAAACTTATTCCATTATATCGACAAGCCTATGAGAGAGCATTTCTCAGGAATGAGGAAAATGAAATTGAAATACGGGGATTCTCCCCTCCCTCCTTTTCTCCTCATTCATACAGAGTTGTTTTGCTGAATTTTCCAGGGCACTCTTTTTTTCCACACTCCCTTACTCATATCCTTGATATATTGATTGTTAATTCACTCAATATCATTCCGTATGTGCATTATCGTCAAGTTATTCCAATGCTTTCGAATCACATTAAGGAAAGCATACATGTCCATATAATGAATTAAAAAACGAATTCCATTATTATATTTATTTTTAATGTAATGTCTATTTTGAAGTTGAACTCATATTCATTTTTCCATGCCCTCCAGTATACTATTCACAACGAAATCCCAATATTTGGCATGTGCTTTGTGTGTCTCTTCGTCTACCAAATTTGAAAGGCCCTTCACTATGACATCTCGGGATTCCTAAAATAAAATCGAAATTATTTAGAACCAATACAAGAAATTGTTCATCGATTATAATGATTAACGTTGGAAAAAGTACACACCCAGAAAGATTCAGTTGGTAAATGGTATTTTTTATGACTCCTTCCTAAGTTTACCAAAATGCCCTTGGCAACATCGTAATTATCCAGATTTTCTATACAGGCCGTCATGTACGCTGTGACAAGTACACACTGTATCTTGAAATTGGTATCTTCAAGTAAGTCTTCCAGAGGAACATTTCTAAATGAGAAGAACTTTTGGTTGTGAGGATATTGTCTGAAGAATCTGAAAAAATTGAATCGAAATTGATCAATAATATACAGGTACATTTTTAATATGATCCAAATGTTTTTTGAAAAATGGTTACAACTTTTTAACTGAGCCGAACTCGGAATAATAGAAAATTACAAACAGGTTTCTTTTGACCTCAGAAATCTACAGTTAGAAGGAATGTACAAGTCAATGGCCTTCCTTGTATATTTGTGATATGAAGTCTCATCAACCCAGTACTTACTCATGAAAAACCTTTTGCATAGCTGCTGGATCTTTCGACAGTTCTTTGTGGGATGTTTTCAACAATTTGACCTCTTTTTCTGTTAGTCCAGTGCCGGTCATCTTGAATGATCAAACAGAATGAATATCAATATAGAAACGTTAAACTGAATTGTTCCAAAACAAATTATAACGCTGATTATTCAACATTTGAGTTCGAGAAGTACGTTGACACAACTGACGAATAAATAATTGAATAACTGACCCCCGACATCTCTATTAACAATCTTGAGTTAATAAACTGATATACTTCTATCAGAATAAGTGATATGGTATCTTACGCATATAATGATGCAAAATATCTCTGAATAAGTATGTTGTTTGTGTTAAATTATAAGCAAGCTGAAGAAACACTCATTACTTGCAAAGGTGGCAACACCAGTGGATGTTGGGAGTTTTTCAGTTGGGGGGGCATGAAAATTTTCTACCATGAGTACAGACTGAGCCGAATTGGACACTTTTGAATGTGAAGTCCATTCCTTTCTACAAAGTATCCCAGTTGGCCAAGATTTAGGTTTATCACTTAAAACTGACGCAGTTTGGCACTCGTGAAATATCGGAAATGTCAAAATAATTCTGCCAATGCTGATTTCTTCTGTAGGCTTATTTCTTGAGAATTTTGAAAAGTAGGGAATTCCATAGGCCCATAGGTTGCATTTTTGATGATTGGTGAGTATACATGAGATGAATTCATAGCATTCCCACCGTTTTATCTGAATTTATGATATTGTTGATTCTTGCAGTTTGAAAAAGTCCAATCTATGTAAGACTAGCTGGGCCGGCGAACTAAATGATACTTACGGTGGATTTCACTAATCGAAATCACCAGTGATCTGAGATCAACGGCTTGGTTCTCTGATTTTCGAACCAAATCGAGTTGATGCTAGATCAATTCTGTTTCCATGGATATGAGCTGTAACACAGAAGAGAAACACAAAAATAATTACTGTCAATTACTTATTATGGAAATTTTGGATTCAGTTATTTCCGAAAATATATTTATCACCCACACTGAAATTCAAAAACATTTCAAAAATTATGTGAAAAGATGAGAATGGACAACTCACGATTGAAACTGATCGCCAAAATCCGATCTACTTGACATTTCGAGAAAAATTCACTGTGATATTCACCCGCATCTTGATCTGGTAATAGCCTTTCATGGTACTTTAAGTTCTATGCAAATAACACAGTAATTGTATAAACATCGCCATCTCATGGTCATAATATCAAATATAGTACGTTCACCATTACATTATCTTGAATAAATAAAACTGTTAAAATAACTGAAAATAATCAGTCATGATCTGGAAACTCAAATTACATACTTTGTTTACATCGCGATCTAACGGAGAGAATATCAAATAAAGTACCTACGAATAAGCTGTAGCATAACTGCAACTGTAGTGACACCTAGTAGCGTTACTCAACAGAAGGAAAAGCATTCCCTATAAAAGTAGAAATTTCATTGATTTTTTCAAAGTTTTATAATAACCAGACCGTAGACGAATCCATATATGAAGTTTCATAACAAATAGTTCATCCGATCTCGAGTTATAAATGGTGTAACCAACATCTCTCTTTCAAATATATAGATAAAAGTAAAATTTTCATCGATTTTTTCGAAGTTTCATTGTATGTTATAATAACCAGACCGTAGGGGAATCCATATATGAAGTTTCATAACAAATACTTCATCCGATCTCGAGTTATAAATGTTGTAACCAACATCTTTCTTTTATATTTGTTAAATACTGAAACAATTCAAGATGGTTCACGTGTTGTTTATTCACAATTTATCAGTGGGCTTAAATGGTACACAATGTACAATCAGGTTATGTTATATTTGCTACTTACTTGACCTCGTCTCTCAGGATGCTGCGTTGTTAGAGAGAGAGAGAGCGTAGAGAGTGATCATCGAAAGCCATCGATTCAGATCACAGAGTGTTTGTACATTAGGACTACGCTATGACCTCAGCATATTTTGTCAATTCATAGGGGGTACAACATTCAAATTGCTTACATATACTCCATTCACAATTATAAAATCACAACTCTGGCCATGGTTTCGTTTTCAGGAATTGGTGCACCTGATGAAAAATCTGTGCGCGTACAGAGAATATCTTTAATGACAAAACGGCGTTGCCAGTTTCTTTGTTTACATCAAAGTAAAAGTATCAAAGATATTTTGACATGGATACAAACGGCAAATTTGAATTGGACCAAAAATCGATTTATAAGCATGAATAAAGCAAAAGTTAGTACTAATCGCCTTTTTTACACTTGATAACGAAGTTTTTTTTTAGGTATCTGGCCGTTTGGAAAGATTTCAAACGAAATTCCGGTCCCCCAGAAGTTTGGTTAGTTTCGGTATCGTTTTTGGTGCTCAAAATTTATTTGGAATGTGTAAATGGACAAAAAAGGCTTCCTTATCCGATCTTTTCACGAAAGCGACCGGAAAATATGGTTCAGGTAGGATTTTCGAGGAATTATGAGGAAAGAACTTGCAGAATGAAATTGCACGATTTTCGTGAGTAAACGGGTTTTAGATGGCCATCATCGGTCTCTAAATGATTATTGTTGATCATTTTCACGTTTCAGAAAAAGAACCACTTCGTATAAGCCCATTTTGAAGAAATTGTATGTGTATGTAACATTCAACGGTAGGTATTTGCTCTTAATCGAAAAAATATATTATATCTAGTGCTACTTCTTTCAAAGGAGACACAAGCTTTTAATGCTGTAGGGGCCCTATAATGTGGAGGAGTTTGTGTCTTATTTTAGAACAGGTGAATGATAAATGTGAAGCATATGTTTGACCTGTTCCATATTATTTGTACAAACCTACTGTGGTTGTATGTATGAATATTTTTTAAACTAATAAATTACTATACAGTCAGAATATTTTACTCCTTGTTCATAAGATCAAATAAATGAAATGTATATCTTCTACTCTTGTTTTTATTAAGTTAGCTATTAAGGTTATGTTCCAAGAAAAAGTTCCTGTTGCATCAGAACTCCCTTCAACTATTTGGATTCCAGTAGAGGGTTATAATGTTCCATTATTCTTGATTCAACAATTGATGTCAAGTCTTGAACTTTCAGTTCAAGAGGATAATAAACATTAAATCTTAACAGGCATGCATATGAAAATCATGTGAAAGCAATGCAATTTTCTTCCATGGCGAAAAATAATATATTTCAACAGTGATCTCTTGTATTTTTCATGCATAGATCTAGAAAAGAAATCCTTTCTATCAATTCATATAAACGTTAATTATTTTCGTCCGTCACATCTTTTCCAATTCATTCATTTTCGGAATAAATTAACATTCTGAGAAATACGCTAAGAATGTAGAAAGGGCAACATAGTGTTGACTTGGAACATAAAAATATTTTGAAAAACGTCATTACTTCGATACAGAGTGGAATGTGTCAAATTTCCAAGGCCAGAGTTGTGATTTTATAATTGTGAATGGAGTATATATATATGTAGATTATTTGGTTTCAATCGAGTTCAGTGATTGGCAGAGAATAAGAAATAATTATTTTGATGATTGGTCTGAATTTCAAACTATCGAGGGTTCATCGTCGACCTTGGGTGGCAACTTCTCATTTTCCATCAGTTATTATGTCAAACGAAGGAAACCTCATGATAGTTATTTCACAAGCGACAATCGAAAATGATCTATTACATGACGGATCTTCTGCTTTCGTCTCTAGGTGATATTACGGAGTAAATACCCGCATTCCTAGACTATTCGGCTTCTGTGTTCGCACCCTCTTCAATCCATCCTCATCTGCTTCGAGATCCTCGTCTTGACAGCGTTCAATTCCTGCTCCATCGTCCCATTTGTCGAGCCGGGGCCTGTCGGGGGGTCTTAGCGCCGAGTTGCAGAGACAGAAATTAATTATTCATCATTTGCGAACGCATCCCGACAAAAAGTTAACTACAAGTTGAAGCAAAATAGCTTCAAACAACCGGGCGCACCGAATTAAACTTCAATTCGGTCCGACGAAGTTGCAACTGGAGTTGCATCGAATAGATTCCGTTAATTTCACGATCTGACAAATTTTCTCGGATGAACTTCGAAATTGTTCGACTCTGAAATAGATGAATTAATGTTATGGTCCGAATGCTGGGTTAATTATTAGGATTTGCGGCGTTGTAGGAAGAGGCGTTGCGGGCGCGTCGAACTGCACAGGTCACTGTTGCATGAATCTGGCACGTTTCGGGATGGATCATTCCCTGAAACAGGTTCAGAGCAGTGGAGGCTCGTTCTATGAGGCAGGTGAGGCAGTGCCTCACCAATAAACGTCGAAAATTACACGGATAAATATACTGCTCCACAAGAGTTAGGGATATCGTATTCAATCGTTTTTGAAAGTATGTAATCTCCGAGAAAATCGCTGTTAAATCATTTAAAACTCAATAATAACTTGAATCGATCCAATAAAAATCAGTATGAGACATTTCGTCAATCTGGTCGCATTTTTTCTGAAGTTTGTTTCTTTGCATATGCTTCATGAATGTTCTTATTTTGAAATGAAGTCAGTTTATCAACGGCTTCGATTTAAAACGAGTTTTCTGAAAATGCCAAGACGTAAATTAACAAACGCTGAGGCTATTAGGGCTATTGGAATGCTCCAGGGTGGCCTAACTCAGCGGAAAGGCTCCAAGTCAGCCAAAGTGTGATATCTCGACTTTGGAATAGGTTCAGGGAGACAGGTTCTGTGTTGGAAAGACCAAGGCTTGGTGGGCGACGAAAAACAACACCTGCTCAGGATCGTTTCAGCACCGTTTCGGCGAGAAGAAACCCTACATCCTAGGAGGAGTTCCTGGAGTTCCATTAACACGTGACCATAAGCGTCAAAGACTGGAATGGGCAAGGCAACATGTCAATTGGAACGATCAATGGCGTAGTGTTCTTTTCACTGATGAATCCAGATATGGACGATTTTCAGATTCTCGAGAATAAGGGTATGGACAATCGCACTCATACCCCGTAATCGTCGCTATGTCCAAGAAGTCCATCCATTCCGAGGGGGTAGTGTTATGGTATGGGCCGAGATATGTTTCAACGGGCGCACTGATCTACACATTTGTCCTGGGAATATGACCGCCTTACACTATAGGGAGCATGTCATTGACAATGTTGTGCCAAATTTTCAGGCTGCTATTGGTGAAACTTTTCAATGTCTAGACGATAACGCTGGACCGCACCGTGCAGCCATAGTTGAGAATGCGCGCGAGGAGCTTGGTATTCCACATTTACCAATACCTCCGCACTCACCAGATTTTTGTGATGAAAATTCATATTAATATGATTTCAAGTTGCAAATTAATCTTAGCTTGCAGGTCTGCAGGTATACAGGGTGGTTAAGAAAAATCGAGTAATATAACGTAATTCAAGCATTTTAAGACTACCAATACAATGTATGGCCTCCACGGGCATCAATAACAGCTTGACATCTTTCTGCATACTACACACGAGTATGTTGAACATTTCTTGAGGAATTTGGTTCCATAAACGGGGCAGAAGCTCTGTCAGATGATTTGAGGATTATGGGGATTGATGATTATCTAATCTTCTTTGGAGCATATCCCATGCATGTTCTATGCAATTCAAATCTGGTGAGTGCGGAGGTATTGGTAAATGTGGAATACCAAGCTACTCGCGCGCATTCTAACTCTGGCTGCACGGTGCGGTCTAGCGTTATCGTCTAGAAATTGAAAAGTTTCACCAATAGCAGCGTGAAAATTTGGCACAACATTGTCAATGACATGCTCCCTATAGTGTAAGGCGGTCATATTCCATGGACAAATGTGTAGATCTGTGCGCTCGTTGAAACATATCCCGGCCCATACCATAACACTACCTCCTAGGAATGGATGTACTTCTTGGACATAGCGGCGATTACGGGGTATGCGTGGGATTGTCTATACCCTTATTCTTCGAGAATCTGAAAATCGTCCATATCTGGATTCATCAGTGAAAAGGACACTACGCCATTGATCGTTCCAATTGATATGTTGCCTAGCCCATTCCAGTCTGACGCTTATGGTCACGTGTTAATGGAACTCCTCTTAATGGACGCCTAGAACCTAGATTCCACCTCTTTCAAACGTTGTCTGATGGTTTCGATGAAAACATGGACCCCATCTGAAGAGTATTCCGTAGCATTCTACACGTAGAAGTGGGGTTTCTTCTCACCGAAATGGCGATGAAACGATCCTGAGCAGGTGTTGTTTTTCGTCGCCCACCAAGCCTTAGTCTTTCCAAAATGGAACCTGTTTCCCTGAACCTATTTCAAAGTCGAGATATCACACTTTGGCTGACTTGGAGCCTATCCGCTACAACAACCTGAGCTAGGCCATCCTGTAGCATTCTGATAGCCCTATTAGTCTCAGCCTTTGTTAATTTACGTCTTGGCATTTTCAGAAAACTCGTTTCAAATCGAAGGCGTTGATAAACTGATTTCATTTCAAAATAAGAACATTCTTGGCAAACTTCTCATTAGTCACTTAGATAATGTCATCTCATCTGAAGAATGCACAAAATTTCTTGGCATCCACATTGATTGTAATCTTAGGTGGAATGCACATATTGACTCAGTGTGTCAAAAACTCAGCTCCTACTACGCAATAAGTAGAGTCAAAAGTTCACTTCCACTACAGTCTGTCCTGAACATCTATTATAGCTTAGTCTACAGCGTTACAGCCATTTATCATATAATGTTCTACTGTGGGGAAACTCCTCCGACGCTGGGAGAGTCTTCATTATACAGAAAAGAATAATGCCCATGATTTTCAATTTTCCTCCACGATCTTCCTGTCGACCCATTTTTCTTCAAAATAATATCTTGACATTGGCCTGTATTTTCATTTTTAGATGTCTAGTGTATGTTAAAGAAAACGAATTTAATATTACTAAACTGTCTAGCTTTCATGGCTATAATACAAGAAATAAGGGGACGCTATACAGGGTCTTTCACGAGGAACCTCACCCATCTTTATACGGAAAACTACTGAACGTATTTTCATGAAATTCAGCACTTATATGTATTTCACGATGCTGATGAAATCTAAAATATTTTCAAGGCATGAGCACCTCCGGTTTTTCCGGAAATGACGTCAACTTCCGTTTTTCAAATTAGAACACCATTTTTTTATTGCAGAAATAGATTCCTCAGAAAATTTCAAGTTATTTTGGTGTAACATTTTTCAGTTTTGGTTGGAAAATTCTCTCTGAGTGGGAAAATTCGAAAAAAAAAATCGAAAATAGAGCTCCGCTGAAACAAGAATAACTTCGAGGCTTTCGGATGGAAAATTTTCATTTTTGGGATTTTTCAAGATGTAAGATTGATGTATACAGTTTAAAAATCGAAATCGCGATTCATGATACAGGGGGTGAAAAAATCGCTTTCAAAGTTAGGGATGACAAAATCGTGAAAAATCAATTTTTTCGAATTAGAACCCCATTTTTTATGGCAGATATTGAATCTACGTTAAAAAATAATGTGAGTGTATGCATCACACCCTTGCCCTAAAGTGGATATTTTCTGAGTTATTCACAAAAAACTGTTTTTCGTCTCGAATTTTCAGCTATTTCTTTTCCCTTCACGCCAAAAAGATGAAATTTTCAGGAACTGTTACTTAAACCATGTTTAAGATTTTACTACCCTTACCCTAATATGCAAGAGAAAAAAGTTACAGGTTGTTCCTAAATAGATGGCGAATTTGGATTCGAATTTGTATCGGAAACCTCTTTATTTCAACTAATCGGCCATCGGTTTTCTCTCCAGTGATAAATAAATAATTCCTTATTAACCATATGCATAAACTTACCATGTTTTACATTCTTTTTTTTTAATGATAGATATCATTAATTACATTCTACTGAATAAAGAGGAATTTGGCAGATGTAATTAATGATATCTATCATTAAAAAAAAAGAATGTAAACATGGTAAGTTTTTGCATATGCTTCATAAGGAATTATTTATTTATCACTAGAGAGAAAACCGATGGCCGATTGGTTGAAATAAAGAGGTTTCCGATACAAATTCGAATCCAAATTCGCCATCTATTTAGGAACAACCTGTAACTTTTTTCTCTTGCATATTAGGGTAGTGAAATCTAAAACATGGTTTGAGTAACAGTTCCTAAAAATTTCATCTTTTTGGCGTGAAGGGAAAAGAAATAGCTGAAAATTCGAGACGAAAAACAGTTTTTTGTGAATAACTCAGAAAATATCCACTTTAGGGCAAGGGTGTGATGCATACACTCACATTATTTTTTAACGTAGATTCAATATCTGCCATAAAAAAATGGGGTTCTGATTTGAAAAAATTGATTTTTCACGATTTTGTCATCCCTAACTTTGAAAGCGATTTTTGCACCCCCTGTATCATGAATCGCGATTTCGATTTTCAAAGTGGATACATCAATCTTACATCTTGAAAAATCCCGAAAATGAAAATTTTCCATCCAAAAACCTCGAAGTTATTCTTGTTTCAGCGGAGCTCTATTTTCGATAAAATGTTACATCAAAATAACTTGAAATTTTCTAAGGAATCTATTTCTGCAATAAAAAAATGGTGTTCTAATTTGAAAAACGGAAGTTGACGTCATTTCCGGAAAAACCGGAGGTGCTCATGCCTTGAAAATATTTTAGATTTCATCAGCATCGTGAAATACTTATAAGTGCTGAATTCCATGAAAATACGTTCAGTAGTTTCCCGTATAAATATGGGTGAGGTTCCTCGTGAAAGAACCTGTATAGGGAGGTGTTCCCCGAGGCATCTAATCTCCGGAAATTCAAAAAGAACACCAATTCCTACCTGCATGCCCTTGGTTCTCACGATGTTCTCTGAACATTACAGGATATTCTTTTTCGCGAAAAATACAACGTAAAAAAAATTACTCAAGGAATCTCCCATTTTGATTCAAACCACCAATTTAGGAACATAATGATACTATGAACATTTATGGAAACAATGCTGTCAATATCGTCCTTCAAATATGGAGTCAGAGGCGGAAAAAATTGCTATAAGGTCGCTTATCGGTCACGACTGTCGCGGATTATCGTCATAGAGTCCCAGGGACATTCCGACCCGACCTTTTTCCTTTCAAATCTTCCCGAAAAGTTCCTTCCGCACGCAAAGCCACAATAAATGAAGTTTACGTGTGTTATTCCCGGGGTTAGAGAAGTCATTTGTTCCCCACATTTTAAATCTGCTTTTCGCGTTCCTCGTTCCAATCAATCCGGACTTTCTGTGTTCTGTGACATGTCCAGATAGATTAGGGGGCGCGATATCAGTTTTCATTTCGAACGGTCTGGCTAGAGACGAAAAGTACGTCGAGTTTGCTCCTCATTTTCGGAAGACATGCGATACCCTCATGAGTCGAGTTGGACGTATTAATAACTCAATAAATATCGACTAAATAGGTTCAATCGTGGTGAAGTTTGCGAGTTCAATCGAGGTTTTGTTTGGTTTGAGAAAAATCGATTTGCATTCATGACATCAGACTTGTACCAGGCTGTGTTGATCTTGTTGAACTATCGGTGCAGTGTCTCAATGTATATGTATAATCTTTCGTGGAACGTCGCCATGAAAAGAGTAAATAATAATCCCACCAAAAACATTCTGTAAAAACTAGCCAAGTCTCGATGGAGCTGCTTATTTATCTCTAAAAAGTAATGAAATCTAGAAAAAGTCGAGCCAAGTTTAAGGCTCCTTACTGCGATTTCTTTATCATTATAGTTAATGTTGTGTGTGACTTGGCCGTTGAACATTCTTATACGTTAGTGGGTACAAGTCAATTTTGTTTACACGTTATGGCACGGTAATGCTATATCTGTTGTAACTACCAATGTTTGTTAAGCGAGATAATAGCCCATGCTGGTATTGGTAATTGGACGCTAGTGTCTCATTTTAGGCTGTTGTTGATTGTGCAACACATATATGCATTCAGCATTGACAATGCTGACTTCTGCTCCCTTCTTTTTGGAGCGTCAAATCGACCACCGATCTAAAATAAAATAGACGTACAGACGGTCTTCTATCAATGATTAGAAGTCCCTCTGTACTGGAAATAATTTTTTATTTTTTATACTGTTTGTTTCAGGCTCGTATTATTGAATACGCAGCTTTATCAAGCCTACAATTGAATGAACGTTTTCCAAGTGGCAATTTTTCATCGTCTATGGGTTGCGTTTCTGGCGACAGATTGGTGCAATGGTGTTATGGAGCACCTGGTTTTGTACCCTTGTGTACCCTTCAACGGCCAAGTCACACAACATTAACTATAATAATAAAGAAATCGCAGTAAGGAGCCTTAAACTTGGCTCGACTTTTTCTAGATTTCATTACTTTTTAGAGATAAATAAGCAGCTCCATCGAGACTTGGCTAGTTTTTACAGAATGTTTTTGGTGGGATTTCACTTCTTTTTGTAGAAACGTGGGCATATTGATCTATTGTATTAGATTTTCTTATTTGACACTTTTTTTAAGAGTATTTTTTTTATTACAAATCTTTATTTTTTTTTCGATTTTGAACTATGGTAGATAGAGCCTCCGATTATTTTTTATTGATTCTCGAAAACCTATAGTTTGATACCAAACTTGTCCATATAGCCCATCTCTTACCCGATTCTTTTTCGGATTCAATTTTTTCTCTCCCAATCTAACCAGCCCAGACCCATCTGATGATGTTTTTTCTGAAGAGCAATAGACGTTCTATATTGCACATAAATTTCATAGCATTTTCATATTCAGTGATACAGAGCGAAACACAGTTTCTTCTTCATCAAGCAAGAGCTTCCTAAGACGGAATGGAAAGAAGAAAGAACATAACTGCTATTACAGTTGCTGGTGATTCTGATAGAAGAGATTTGATTCACCAAATGAATAAACGAAGAGAAGAAGTGGGAGGATTACCTCAAATAGTACAACAATTGTTGAATGAGCACCCAGCACCCAAGCTTGTTGTCGTACATTCTGATCCCTGTACTCTGATGAAGAATGATCATAGATCACTTCATGAAGCCTGACAAGTTCGATCAAATTTTCATCCATTTTCACTTCATCAATCACTTCACAAAATATCCGACGTGATATCACTTACGGTTAGAAAATGTAAATTTGCGGGTAGTTCTGGTGTGCTATCAAGTGACAGCAGATGCTAATTTCGTGAATGCGTGAAATGATAACAATTGAAAAAAGGATAATAATCGGGTCATCAGTCTTATACACAGTGATAATTTTTACTGTCTCATTTATTGTTCCGGCCTAGCTTTCGAAAACCTATCATTTCCTTGAACAATAAATGAGACAGTAAAAATATCACTGTGTATAAGACTGATGACCCGATTATTTTTTTTTTTCAATTTATATTCTAAAGTCGATATTCACATATTGAGTATGATAACAATGTGTTTCCAAGCGCATAAACTTCCATACATTATTGTGGTTGCACATTTTGCGAAGATGACGTGATAGCACGTGAGCTCACGTGACGTGCCAACAGATTTTCGATTATCCTAGTTTTTATAATTTTCCCTTTATGTGGCCATTGAACCCTAACTATGTACCAAATTTCAGCTCTCTGAGTTCATGGGAAGTACTAGTTCTATTTTGATGATCATGAGTGAATTAGGGTCGAAAATGCGAAACTTTGCTTTCGCGTAACTTCGGAACTAAATGACTTACACACTTGAAATTTCGGATTTTGAGTACGTGATTATAGCTTACTGGATGACGAAAATTTCGGCGTTCTGGTCTCATCCGGAGGTTCTCAAATAGGGGCTTGAAAATGCGGCGAAATGGTTCGGGTAAAGGTAGTATAGCATACGGCAGCTTCGCGCTCGACTTGGCGGGGCCTCTGCCGTGCCCCCAAATCTTTCGTGAAACGTCGCCATGTAAAGAGTAAATAATAATGATTATCAATTATTATTATTTTTCACTAAAAATTTAAATTGTCAATATCACTCATATTTTGCACAGAGATTCATTGAGATATACAGAAACAGATCAACATTATACAAACCAATTGTGGATACGACAAGAGGGACGGAAGTTATGAGAGTTTAAAATTCCCAATTTTTCAAAAAATGCCATTTCGCAGGTGAAAATCTGAACTATGCTAGTTAGGGCTCTGGACTGTTTTTTATTTGATTCAGTGACCTCGAAAACCTACATTTTGATACCAAAGTCGGCCATATAGCCCTTATAAGTTAAGAATTTTAATTGTTTCTCATTTGTAAACGTCAGTGTACCAAAAAAACACGATATTAATCATAAAGTTTATTTTATCAAGTCACTAACTTGTAAGACTGACAGTTAACTAGCAAAATTTTTACAAGTTAGTAGTATTATTTACATTAGAAAATTTTGTTTTATCGTCATATATGTTGAAAATCATGGTACAATTGTTATTTCCAGTAACACAGATTTTTGATGATGAAAGAGTTGATACTGATGATGATGAACCATCTGTTGACTCAGAAACTGCTGAACTCGAGGACTGCAGAACGTTTGTACTCTCCTTACTACCAAATAATTTGCTAGACATTTCGATTTTTTTGTTGACCGAATCATCGACATAACTCATCGCAATTTCGGTGCTCTTCCACCCTCCTGCACGCTTTAGTGCTAAAATATCTCCACCCGAATCCGTAACCATGGTGGCTCCAGTTCTGCGAAAAGAGTGGCCGGTGTATAACTCTGGGTCTTTTAAACCTAAATATTTCGCTATTTGCTTTGGGACACCACCAATAGTGTGCTGGCCAGCATTAAGGGAAATGCACTTCCCAAGTTGGTATGTCAAAAAAAATCTGAAGCTTTCTGTTCCAGGAGGCCGAAGATTTACATATTTTCTGTATAACATGCAGGGCTTGAAGCTGCAGCCATCATCGGTTATGGTGAATCTTCTTGTTGTTAAACTTTTTGTTTGTCGCAATGTCACAATAATGTTTTTTCCCATATCTTCTACATCATTCATGTAAGGAGAGAATTTCGTCACATCGACAACATCCAAAAATCACAAATATTGTTACAATTTTCGCCAGCAACCACTGGTCATCAGGAGCATGTAAAAGAAATTGTTCAGCCTCTTCTTTACTTAATACCTTGGCCTTTTTTGGCGTACAACGCTCATTTTTTCGTTTCAGAAACGCTATTACCTTTTGGAATCTGCAAATGACAACTAAACGTCATATTTTTCCATAAATTTTTTAAGGAAAACAAACCTGCGAACAGGGGCATTTTCTTTCATTTCCAAGCAGCTTTTCAGCATAGACCATTTTGCCCATAAAGTATTAGGGCTGAATCTAGCTGATATTTGATTCAAGTAGACCAACAAAACATCTTCAGTTACCCCAATCACACTATTTTTGTTTTGCCACTTTTTGAAGTCGTCGTATTCTCGCTCGTACCTTGAAGCTGATTTTGCAGGTAATAAACTTGAAGCTGCACTGCTGGCTGCCTCAATAATTTGGTACATTAATTTTCGCTTTCGCCAAAACAAATGTAAAGAAAAATAAACAGACATGTTCATGGCAACGCTTCTATAGCTTATTTGCGACAAATTATTGAGATTTTTTTGGAATTTATATCTAACCTTTTTACAAATGAGAAACAAATAAAATATAAAACAATACACGCAAGGTGACGGGTTTTACTGGCTCAAGGAGGTAACTGACTCGCCTGCGGCTCGTCAGTTATATCCTCCATTCACCAGTAAAAACCCTCTTACCTTGCTAGTAATGTTATATACTATTTGAGTTTTAATTATTTCGATATTTCATTTCGATCCGCAAAAGGCCTATTATGAATGATTCGAATGGTTTGATTAACTTCTTCAATCATTTACACCATTAAAACCTATATATCTTTTTTTAGTACCGAAATCATCCTTAGTAACTAAAAATTGTTCAATTGTAATTAAAAGACAGAACCGACTATTTAACAGTGTCATTACTCCCAGCAATTCAGTCCATATCAATTCAAAGATTCCGCGGTCGTTCGCAAACATAAAAATGCAATTTAATTGCGCCAGTAACATGTAATCCTGCCGATTTCAGTGAGCTTCATCCTTCCTCAGTTACCGAACCAAATTCACGTCGGAATCGAACAATAAAATGGGAGATTCTGACTCCATAAAATATGGAGGTGACGCCGGCTCGTAAGTCGAGGTAAATTACTGCAAATTGGTAAAAATTGAACGCTTTTTAAGAGACGCGCTCTATAGCACTAAATGGCCGTTTCAGTTTTCGACTGGCCGTTCCCGAGAAAGTGAATCAACTTTTCATACCTCCTGGAGGATTAGCCAGAAGTTGTTGGATGCCGACCGCGTCGGGCTCTAAGTGAAAATGCCGTTGCATGAAATGGGAAAGTTTCAATGAGAAATCCATTCGAGTTTTCTCCGAATTACACACTACCAAGCATCGACGAACTGAGTTTTTGACATTCACAGAGTTTTCGGTGGATTTAGAACGAGACGTATGCTTTTATGGAAAATTTGGTTTTCGAGAAATTGATCGATTCACGAGGTTATATTGAGAAATTCTGCAACGTCTCTAGACCTTTCAAAAAAAATGTTTTTTCTTGCACTGCAAACCGGTCCTCCACAACTTTTATTACCTCCTCGTTGGAAGAAAATTTACGACCTTTTAAATTCTTTTCCAGTTGAGGAAAGAGATGCTAGTCAGACGGAGCCGAATCTGGTGAATAAGGGGGGTGTTCTAGTAATTCTAATCCTAAATCACGAATTTTTTGCATGGCAATATGAGATTTGTGTACTGGGGCGTTGATGTCCTGTAAAAACAAAATACCTTTGGATAGCTTTCCGCCTCTTTTCTCTTTAATTTTTTTCCGTAGAGTGGTCGGTAATGTCGAATAGTAATCTCCAGTTATTGTTCTACCCTCATCCAAAAAATCAATTATGATTACTCCATGGCAATCCCAAAAAACTGATGCAAAAACTTTTCCAGCAGATTTTTGGACACGAAACTTCTTCGGTCTTGGAGAACCAGAGTGTCGCCATTCCATCAATTGTTGCTTTGTTTTTGGATCGTAGAAATGTACCCAAGTCTCATCCATAGTAACAATTCGGTTCAAGAAGTCTACATCGTTTTCAAATCGAGCACAGATCGAACGCGATGCTTCTACCATTGCACGCTTTTGGTTAACATGCAAACATTGGGGGATCCATTTTGCAGAAATTTTTCTCATTGCCAAATCGACGTGAACTATATGATGAACACGTTCGTATGAAATCTTCAGTGCTTCAGATATCCGTTTTAGCCCAATTCGACGGCCTGATAAAATCATGTAATGAACTGCATCGATCTTTTTGGGGACTGACAGAAACTGGCCTTCCCGATCGGTCATCATCTTCAATGGAAAATTTACCTCTTTCGAAGCTTGCAGTCCAATTTTTCACGGTTGCATACGAAGGACATTGGGGGGTCAAGACTTTTGACGTATGGTGATCCATTTTCCAATCTTTCGAAACAAAACTGGTGTCCCAATCCTTGGTCAAGGCATATTTGTCCCCAAACAAGAAACTCGTCAGATTCGAGAAGGATTCAACACTCTTGGGGCCCTTTCAGCTTCTAATTAATATCTCCCAAGTTAGCCATACTAGCCGTTGTTTCTTGGCAAGTTAGGTAGATCTTTGTCCTTCATTATTACCTGACGTACAACGTTGTGACTTAGGGGATGAGAAAATTGTTTACACGGAAGTCCAGTCTGGGACTGGCGTCTGGAGATGGCTTGGAGAAACTTAGGATATATCGATTTCACGTGGGAGAAATGGGAAATGTTGGAATAGGTACATTGGATTAGTTGCCAAAACTGTGGTAGGAATTGTTCATTTTTATTCATGTGTAGGAGTTTTAATACTAACCTGATTTTGGGATTTGAATTTCGAAAACGTTATACATATATAGTGGGATTGTTTGTTTAGCTTCATAGCTTATTTGGAGGAGTTTGTTAGATCTTACTGTGCCTGGAAAGGGATTTGCCATATTGAGAGGTGAGATTCATCATTCCTTCAATTTAGCCTCGTGCAATTTGTGTCTTCTATTTTAGAACCTGGATCAATATTCTGCTGGAACTCTAGTTCAGTGAAGTATTCTCATTTATAATCAGTGAGGAAACTGTACTTAATTTGGTACTGAGAGAACCCTCTGAAAGAGGTAGGTATTCCTGACTGGCGAGTTCGCCATTTTGATTTCCTTGAATTTGTGTTCATAGGGTCCTTGTTCTGGGACATTTCAGTGGTGTCGCTGAATATCTGCAACATCTATTGTCGATTGATAAGTCACCGGGTCGAATCAGCCCAGGAAATCAGTCCTGCTGCTGTCAGTTACCTTTTGGTAATTTCAACATCGTGGAGGTTGTAAATCGTCACTCCCTTTTCCCTTTGGATCAAGGAACTTTATCAAGGTCGTATCATCAATTTCTGGAATTTATCAGCGCGAATATCCAACTGTTTTATTGAGTTTAAGTCAGATATAACATTACTAGCAAGGTAAGAGGGTTTTTAATGGCGAGTGGAGGATATAACTGACAATCCGCAGGCGAGTCAGTTACCTCCTTGAGCCAGTAAAACCCGATACCTTGCGTGTATTGTTTTATATTTTATTTGTTTCCCATTTGTAAAAAGATTAGATAAATTCCAAAAAAATCTCAATAATTTGTCGCAAAGGTCGTAAGCTATGGAAGCGTTGCCATGAACATGTCTGTTTATTTTTCTTTACATTTGTTTTGGCGAAAGCGAAAATGAATGTACCAAAAGAAATTATTGAGGCAGCCAGCAGTGTAGCTTCAAGTTTATTACCTGCAAAATCAGCTTCAAGGTACGAGCGAGAATACGACGACTTCAAAAAGTGGCAAAACAAAAATAGTGTGATTGGGGTAACTGAAGATGTTTTGTTGGTCTACTTGAATCAAATATCAGCTAGATTCAGCCCTAATACTTAATGGGCAAAATGGTCTATGCTGAAAAGCTGCTTGGAAATGAAAGAAAATGCCCCTGTTCGCAGGTTTGTTTTCCTTAAAAAATTTATTGAAAAATATGACGTTTAGTTGTCATTTGCAGATTTCAAAAGGTAATAGCGTTTCTGAAACGAAAAAATGAGCGTTATACGCCAAAAAAGGCCAAGGTATTAAGAAGAGGCTGAACAATTTCTTTTACATGCTCCTGATAAACAGTGGTTGCTGGCGAAAATTGTAACAATATTTGGGATTTTTGGATGTTGTCGATGTGACGAAATTCTCTCCTTAAACAGATATGGGAAAATACGTTATTGTGACATTGCGGCAAACAAAAAATTTAACAACAAGAAGATTCACCATAACCGATGATGGCTGCAGCTTCAAGAGTTCAAGCCCTGCATGTTATACAGAAAATATGTAAATCTTCAGCCTCCTGGAACAGAAAGCCTAAGATTTTTTTTGACATACCGACATGGAAAGTGCATTTTTCTTAATGCTGGCCAGCACACTATTGATGGTGTCCCAAAGCAAATAGCGAAATATTTAGGTTTAAAAGACCCAGAGTTATACACCGGCCACTCTTTTCGCAGAACTAGAGCCACTATGGTTGCGGATTCGGGAGGAGATATTTTAGCACTAAAGCGTGCAGGAGGGTGGAAGAGCACCGAAATTGCGATGAGTTATGTCGATGATTGGGTCAACAGAAAAATCGAAATGTCTAGCAAATTATTTGGTAGTAAGGAGAGTACAAATGTTCTGCAGTCCTCGAGTTCAGCAGTTTCTGAGTCAACAGATGGTTCATCATCAGTATCAACTCTTTCATCATCAGTATCAACTCTTTCATCATCAAAAATCTGTGTTACTGGAAATAACAATTGCACCATGATTTTCAACATATATTACGATAAAACAAAATTTTCTAATGTAAATAATACTACGAACTTGTAAAAATTTTGCAAGTTAACTGTCAGTTTTACAAGTTAGTGACTTGATAAAATAAACTTTCTTGATTAATATTGTGTTTTTGGAAACTGACGTTCACAAATGAGAAACAAATAAATAATATTATTAAGTCTCATCACTATCAGGTTAACGTATGAGACCTATTTTGATAGGAACTTCATAAGGTTTCTGTATATTATTTAACACATAATTTGCTATCGTTGCATGATCTATTTATATGTATACAGTGTGAGCCATATATAGCGGTATATAAGGACCTCGAGGTAATAACTCCCCCTGTAGAATTATTGTTATAGATCATTTATCTAGATTTATTTAGTGATTTTTCGGCAACTAGAGCAAGTGTGCTGGATATGAATATTAAATCACTTGGCGCCCTTTAATAATATCGTTTTTGTATAACCCACTTCCATCTTCAACTGAGCTTTGGGACCATCCAGCATATAAGCGAGATTCTTAGTCCTAAGCGCTAATGAAGAATTTTATATCGTTACAAGGCTTTTTTTATTGTGTCCTCAGGCTACCTTATGAAAAGCACTGTTAATTTTCGATCCTACATTGAATGCCAGTAACGTCTGACCAAAACATTTCTTTTCTAACCTTGGGATTGAACTCGGAACCTCCGGGTCCTAGATCAACACTCTTACCACTAAGCTATAGGGGTACTCAAAGTTTATAGTATTTCATTTAATTTTGAAGACACATCGTCCTTATTAAGGCACTAAGACCTTCGAAGAGCTCCTATGAGAACCGAGGGAAATACTGTCCCCTGAACAGGCATATTTGAAAGCCTTTTTTCCGAATTTCATCTTGTTAATATCCCCGACGCTCCGTTGAAATCTGCCGCTTGTTGCGCGAATAAAGCCCGGAGTCGTATAATCCGGGGGAACGGAGGAAATCGAATAGAACGGCAGAACATCGCCGGACCGACTTGTACCTGAAAAATAGATGAGCGAAGGTTTTCAGAGCAATTTTCTAATAGTCCCTATACCGCTCGGAATGAATAAAAAATCAGGGTGGGACCGCCACATTATGGGCCCCTCTTTATACGGCCGCATGACGAAATGTGCAGGTGGATGGATGTGTCTGGGTTGTGGAATCAATTGATTTGGGTTTACGTGTACATGAAATGGAGGGAATTGAGGATGTATCGGTTCCGGAGTGAGTGGGAAACCTTCCGGAAATAGGCTCGACGTGTTACTTATTCCCGTTTGTTTCTCCGTTGTATATTGTTAAGTTTGTATTCAGTTTTTGAATTTCATAGATTTATTTGTGACCCAAACAATTATTTCCTTGAGTTCATGGAGAAATTTATCTATGCAGATGATATTGCTCTTGCCTTCCGTCATTCTGATTTCAACATTCTTGAGAATACTTTAACTGAAGATTCAGAAATTTTGAGAAACTATTTTCTGGAGTGGCGTTTATGCCCGAGTCCCACTAAAACAGAGGTGTCGTGTTTTCATTTGAATAATCATCAAAAACATAAAACTTTGAGGGTTAGTTTCAACAATACAGTTTTAAATCATAATTTCACTCCCAAGTATCTGGGAATAAAACTAGATTCTTCTTTGACTTTTAAGGCTCATTTGGAAAGTTTACGTCTAAAGTTGAAGTCGAGGAATAATATAATTCAAAAATTAGCTGGTACATCCTGGGGTGCCGATGCTACTACTCTTCGTACGGCTGCTTTAGCCTTGGTTTTTTCTGCAGCTGAATACTGCTATTCTGTTTGGTTGAATAGTTCCCATGTCCATAAAATTGATGGGCAACTCAATATTTCTATGAGGATTATAACTGGAACCATTAAATCTACCCCATTAGCTTGGTTACCAGTTCTTTCTAACATAATACCTCCTCATATTCGTAGAGCTGCCATGAAGTCTTGGGATAAATTTCATTCCTTTTCAAATTCATTTCCTATTATGATTATATGCCAGATACAAGACTGGCTAGATTGAAATCTCGAAAGCCTCTATGGATAATAATTTTCTTTATTCTAAAAAAAAAAATAAAGAAATTTGGAGTTCGGAATGGACTTCATTTATGTTTTTTCAATAAAAGTTTAATTCTCGATCCTTCAGAGAAAGTTCCCGGTTTTCATCTGTCTAGGAAAAATTGGTGTCTTCTGAATCGTCTTAGGACAGGTCATGGACGTTGTAATAGTATGCTCTTCAAATGGAATGCCATTGATAGCCCGAGATGTGAGTGTGGGCATGAAGAGCAAACTATTGACCATTTGGTCAATAATTGTCCCATATATAAATTTCCAGATGGTTTCAACTCTATTCATTCAGTATCTGATTCATTTTTGAGATGGGTTGGTACCTTCAAAACAATTTGAATATATTAGTCACTCAGCGGTCCGCAACCCTGGGGTCGCGACCCCATGTGGGGTCGCGAAAGATATTTATGGGGTCGCCAAAAAAGTCAACAAGGTCCTGTTTGTTCTAATATTTCTTTTCAAAATAAATGAACTCTTCAATATAAATAATTTACGAAATAAAAACCAACCTTTGCACTTGTTAACTTAGTGATTTTTTTTTCTGGGGTCACTCATAATTCTTTTTTTAATTTTGGGGTCGCAATATCAAAAAGGTTGCGGACCGCAATTAGTGGATTTTGCTTTTCCTTTTTTTCTCCCTTTGGTTTTTGTTTCAGATTATTTGAAAATGCTTTGTCAACCCCTTTGAAAAAATGAAGAAAGAATTACATTCGAAGAAGATGCCCTCCAATATGAATATTTGTAAACAAATCCGATATCCCTACACTTATACGGGGAGACAGAGTTTTTGCTGAGGTTTTTATCTGTGCTCTTGCATCATACGCAGAACTGTATGGTGGCCCGTTTGACATTCCTCTGCTAATACTGAGATTAGGAGCGGGGAATGGACCAATATGCTTGTTTGAATGATCTATTTCTTGTTGCCTTTTCGAGACACATCCCATATTTGGAAACAAATCTGTACAGCTCCATTTCATAAGAATATATATGTGGGCCAAATGTCTCTACACAACTAATCACGGTGGCCCATTCAAGGATCTCTACAGAGATCAATGAACAATATGGGGTTTAACATCAAAAACGGAAGGACTATGAATGAATCGTTCGGATACAAGAACGAAAGACCCATGAAAAAAGTTCAACTTTCGAAGTGAATCTACAGGTAATTTCGTTCAGAAAATCAAGTTGAAATACGGAATTGGCAGAGGATGGCCAAATTCAAATACAGTGTGACAAGAAAAACCTCGGATGAACTCTTTTTTATTTAACTTTATTGAACAGAAGAAATTGAACAAAACAACCACAAATAATAATAGCTTGAATATATGTTAATAATATATTCAAGCCGTTTCGAAGTGGCTTCCTTTGGCGGCGATACACAGCTTCAGACGCTTCTTGAAATTTTCGGCAATAGGCCGCAGCTCCTCGGGCGTTAATCGGTTCCATTCCCGGCGCAGAGATTGCTTCAGCTACTCCAAATTTTTGTGTTTTTTAGCACAAGCCCTGTGCTCCAAAATCAACCACACGCTGTAGTCCATGGGGTTGGGATCCGGTGAGTAGGGCGGCCATTCTGCAAATGAGATGAAACAAGGAAAATGGGTCTTACATCATTCTTGCGTCATTTTCGCTGTGTGAGCTGGAGCGGAGTCCTGTTGAAAGGTCCAATGCGTATCGCCGAAGTGCTCCTTGACCCACGGAAGTACTACGGCCTCGAGGATGTCGCAGCGGTAGACTTCTTGATTGATTTTGACCCCTTGATCCACGAAAACTAATGGAGTTTTACCACTGCCCCAAATTTCGCCCCAGACCATGACGGATTGCGGATTTTGACGGTGTTCGACGACGGCCGATGTACCGGGAGCCTCTACCAAAGAGTAGAGCCTGGTGTGTCTACTCTTTGCCTCTACACACCAGGCTCTGTCGTTTTGGTGGTTGTGGGATTGTTCTACGGTGAAAAGCTTCTCGTCTGTGAAGAGAATTCGCTTCCATTGCTGACCGGCGGCGAAACGAAGGAGTTGGCGGCACCTTTAGAGTCGTACGCGCTTGTTTTCCTCCGTGAGGAGTTGAACTTTTTGGAGCATGTATGACTTGAGGTTGAGCTCCTTTTTGGCAATTTGACGGACTGATTCGCGGTTGATACCGTTCTCACAGGCTATTTTCCTCCTGGAAACCCTCGGATTTCGATTGACTCGCTTCTTGACGATGTTGCGATTGCTAGGTGTATTGAAAGTGCGTTTTCTATCACTTCCTGGACGACGACCATCATGGCCAAGCTACTTGAAACGACGAATTGCATCGGACACATCCTTTTTTGGCTCAGATAATGGATGGCTACGTTATGGCAGTAACGTTTTCTGAATCTGTGGCCTGTTCATTCACAAATTCGTTCTTCTATTTTAATTCTGTGTAGTTAATGACGTTTTGAACAGTGTTGTCCACGCGATATCGCTTTTCATTGTGTGTGAAAAGTGAGATTTTGATATACATATATCTGAATATTATTAGCAAAATACGTTGAAAATATGGTTCATTCGTGTTTTGTGTGTGGTAAATTGGACTCACTGAATCCTGATGTGAATTTAAACAGGTATATTCTACCCTTATCATCAGTAGTTTCTTGGATTTTTAGTATTTCACTCTTCAGATTCCCTTCTGAATTTGAGTGGATGAAAATCAATTTTGAATTTAACCGACTCTGTTTACCTGATTCAGAATCTTTCTGAATTTACGGAACATTGCATGAATTCGTCAAAAAGAGTTAATTAACTTGTAATTTCATTTCCATTCTTCAATACCGATAACACCACGCCACTGGACCTTTCAAAGTAAGATTCTGCAATGTTGCCACGGCAGAATAAAATGATATTGCTGTCCTTTTTGCTATCTTCGTCCCACTCATCGAAAACTGATTGAATTTTGGCCTCATCAACTCTCGAACTCATGAACTTTGGTCTAAGATAGCAACTACCTTGCTATCCACTCGCTTTCGAGTCACGTGATCGAATATCCTTCATATCCTTTCGCTCCACATCATTTATTTTCCAACCAGTACTTGCATTGACCACTTGTAAAATCGGCGTGTTCCTTGTTGAAAAATGTTAAAAATAACTTTCTCAAAACCTTGAAATGAAGTTTTCATTCAGCTGTCGATGAGCACAGAAGCTTTCAGCCCTTAATAAATTTACGACACCGGAAAATCATATTAAACACCCGTCCAACCAATATTGAAATAACTTCGAAAAAGTCCGGGAAAGCTCTTTCAAACCGGCGGTAAGTAAGGGGAGGAACGGTCATTTTTCAATCTGATATTAACGACGCCCTGAAGGATACTCGCATGGCTTGTCAATCCTAATTTCTACCCGAACGGACCCTTTGGTTGGGGTAGAAACCTTTCGTTCCGTGTTTTTTGTTCCACACTCCGACTGTTGTCCCCGTTCATCGAATTTATTATCGGCATTATCTTCCTGATGGTTCGTTCACAACCGGCGATTTGATATAATGGTACACTTTCGGGCGAATACCCAAATCAGGACGATCCTACTCGTGATCCATGGCCTTGTTTACACCAGATCTTTCATCGAGAATGAAGGATTCTTGGATTATGTCTTCAGCTTCACTAGGTTGAATATTAAGCACAAAGACCTAAAATCCACACATGTAAATTTCTGTGTTTGTTCGTATACTATACGGTGTCCCAAGTTCGAGTGCCCATCTAACGTTTCTGAAGAACGGGACTTATTTGAAATCTGAAAATTGGGATTATGATATTGTTCGAAATACTCTACAGAACTAAAATATTTTCAGGGCCTGAGCACTTCCGGTTATACAGGGAATGAAAATAATTTTGCTCAAATTTTGTTTTCAATCTTTTCGTTTCTGATATGATTGAGTATTGAATGCTGAATACATTTCTGTTAAAATCATTGTATTCATTTGAATAGTTTTGAAAATATCGACAAGAAACCTGAAAAAGAGTCAAATATTCATAGTCAGGATCATGTTCATTTTTCTTATTCTGAACACCCTGATAGTAAACCGTTCTCACAACGTCAAAGTAGAAGAATGTGGAAAGGTCATGCATCTCTTGAATTTAATGAATATCATCACAGGGTGTTTCAAATTTTGTGTCAAAAACTGTGATCGAAAATTGGCCATAACTTCTGTTCTTCGAATAAGAACCCTATTTTTTTATCATTGCGTTGGATTCTGCGAAGAAAAATAGTGATAGCACTCTAAGATGCTGTTGCTTGTAAATTCAGTAATTCCCTTGTTATTTGAGCTTTTTTCGATTCATGTTGTACGTAGAGTCAAATTCATCGAATCTAAACAGATTCGATGAATATTCTCATGAAACCATAGTAACAACTAATAATTAGGCCGGTCACTTGTGAATTATTATTGGTATCATTCATCTTCTATGGTCACAGAATATTCTCATGCAACAGATTGGATGAATATTTTCATAGAACTATTGAATAAAATCGAAAAGTGAAGATAAAACCTAAAATTAGACTTGTCACTTGTGAATTATTGATGGAAAAATTGATCTTCTATGGCCACAGAATATTCTCAAGTAAAAGAACAGATGAATTTGATTCTACGTACAACATGAATCGAAAAAAGCTCAAATAACTCGGGAATTACTGAATTAAGGAGCGAGAGCATCTGAGAGTGCTATCATAACTTTTCTTCACAGAATCCAACGCAGTAATGAAAAAATAGGGTTCTTATTTGAAAAACAGAAGTTATGGCCGATTTTCGATCACAGTTTTTGACACAAAATTTGAAACACCCTGTGATGATATTCATGAAATTCGAAAGATGCAGGACCTTTCCACATTCCCCAACTTTGACGTTGTAAGAACGGTTTACACTCAGGATTTTCAGAATAAGAAAAATGATAATACTGACTATGAATATTTGACTTTTTTCAGTTTTTTTGAAAATTATTCGAATGATTGCAATGGTTTTAACAGAAACGTTTTCAGCGTTAAATACTTAATCATATCAGAAACGAAAAGATTGAAAAAAAAATTTTTTGAGCAAATTTATTTTTACACCCTGTATAACTGGAAGGCACGTACTTGGGATACCCTGTATAGAGGGCGATATAATCTAACAAATACTCTGTAGCACTTACTATCTGATTCTATTCTATTTAATGCTTCGAGGTTTTTCTGTTTACATAAATTACTAATGACGAGTTGAAAATGATGATTTAATTCTCTTTGTTCAATTATGGTTATACAGGATTTATAGCCCTTCAGAAAACCAAGTAAGGAGCTCTGAAACCATCATTAGTGCTTTCTTGCATCAGAGATTGCCAACGCACAATGTGGAAAGCTGAAAGCGATGACTCAAAATTCAATACTTCCATAATCCATGCCACCCTACTCTAAAAAAAGACTTCGCTAAAAGCCGTGTAAATAGGGTGAAATCGTTAGTTCGCAACGGTAGTATCCAGTAATATGATACCTTTGATATTGTTAACGTTCAGGACCGTATTTTTGTATGGATGCATATCGGAAAACTCCGAAAAATGAAGCAGCAACTGTTGGCAACTTTTACACAGCAAAAAAGTCAAATTTTGGCTTTCTATATGAAATTTGATGAACAATTGCCATTCGGGTACTGAATTCGCCAAGAGTTTTCGATTATTATCGCTTAATTTCCTTTAGTGGTTGATTTTTTTTTAAGTTCAAATACAATGGGAAAGAAACTTGAAAAAATTTTCAAACTACTTCACCATGTATCTTAAAAACGAAACGTTTGCGGTTCTATGCTTACGGGACATTTTTTCCTTGAAACCGTGCAAAAAATCTCCCCCTTTCGTCTTGTCTTCTCTTCATTCCGAAGAAAAATCTCAGCCGCTCCTGGCCTTCGAACCAAAGCCAAGAAACATAAGGGCGAGATCACACACAATGTGCGTGGGTGACTCTGATACGGCATAGATTACATCGGAGGGTCTGGAGGGAAACGAAATGCATTAGGCTACTCTGATTGAATATTGACACTGTCTCTGGAATCTGGGCAATCTCTGGGGACTGAGATATTGTGGTGAGCCACATCATCACGAAATAAGGGTCGATGCGCATGGTCTGATGGAACAAATATGCGAATTATTCGATTAAAATCCCTTTAGGTATGCCATCTATCAGTGGTTGCGAACTGCGAACGGAAATGCCCCCAGAAATTTTCAGGGACTAGGGGAGTTTTGAGTAGAAGGGAGACTGCTGATAGTTGACCAAACTCCCATGTCTGAACAGACATAGGGAAATTGATAAGTCGAATGTAGTAATCATTCTTTGTTTCCCATTTCTTGTACTCAAAATGGATAGACCCTTTGTTGCTGAGAAATATTTGGTCATTTAGTTAGGGTACTCATTCATTATTTTTTATCAGAAAAGCTCTTAGAAAGAAAGGGCGGCTGACAGCGGTTAATGCAAGTGTAGGGCAAGATGGGGCAATCGTGGTCAGCAGTGTGGACTTTGGACTCACTTTGGTGGCACTGGCTTGGATTCCGCATGTTGGAAGTATACTGCTCCACAAGAGTTAGGGATATCGTATTCAATCGTTTTTAAAAGTATGTAATCTTCGAGAAAATCGCTGAAAAATCATTCAAAACTCAATAACAACTTGAATCGATCCAATAAAAATCAATATGAGACATTTCGTCAATCTGGTCGCCTTTTTTCTGAAGTTTGGTTCTTTGCATATGCTTCATGAATGTTCCTATTTTGAAATGAATTCAGTTCATCAAAGGCTTCGATTTGAAAATAATTTTCTTAGAATGCCAAGACGTAAATTAAAAAACGCTGAGGCTAATAGGGCTATCGGAATGCTACAGGGTGGCCTAAATCAGGTTGTTTTAGCGGAAAGGCTCCAAGTCAGCCAAAGTGTGATATCTCGACTTTGCAATAGATTCAGGGAGACAGGTTCCGTGTTGGAAAGACCAAGGCTTGGTGGGCGACGAAAAACAACACCTGGTCAGGATCGTTTCATCACCGTTTCTGCGAGAAACCTTACAACTACGTGTAGAATGCTACGGAATACTCTTCAAAATGCAGATGGGGTCCAAGTTTCCATCGAAACCATCAGACGACGTTTGAGAGGGGCGAATCTAGGTTCTAGGCGTTCATTAAGAGGTGTTCCATTAACACGTGATCATAAGCGCCAAAGACTGGAATGGGCAAAGCAACATATCAATTGGAATGATCAATCACGTAGTGTCCTTTTCACTGATGAATCCAGATATGGACGATTTTCAGATTCTCTGGACAATCCCACGCATACCCCGTAATCGTCGCTATGTCCAAGAAGTCCATCCATTCCGACGGGGTAGTGTTATGGTATGGGCCGGGATATTTTTCAACGGGCGCACAGATCTACACATTTGTCCTGAGAATATGATCGCCTTACACTATAGGGAGCATGTCATTGACAATGTTGTGCCAAATTTTCACGCTGCTATTGGTGAAACTTTTCAATTTCTAGACGATAACGCTAGACCGCACCGTGCAGCCATAGTTGAGAATGCGCGCGAGGAGCTTGGTATTCCACATTTACCAATACCTCCGCACTCACCAGATTTGAATTGCATAGAACATGCATGGGATATGCTGCCAAGAAGATAAGATAATCATCAACCTACCCCAGAATCGTTAAATGATCTGAGAGAGCTTCCGCCCCGTTTATGGAACCAAACTCCTCAAGAAATGTTCAACATCCTCGTGTGTAGTATGCAAAGAAGATGTCAAGCTGTTATTGATGCCCGTGGAGGCTAT
Source organism: Adalia decempunctata (assembly GCA_951802165.1). Lineage (NCBI taxonomy): Eukaryota > Metazoa > Arthropoda > Insecta > Coleoptera > Coccinellidae > Adalia > Adalia decempunctata. The sequence continues at coordinate 3,632,930 of OX637705.1, forward strand.
ACATTGTATTGATAGTCTTAAAATGCTTGAATTCTCTGGGCATAAAATTTCGTTATTTTACTCGATTATTCTTAACCACCCTGTTTACGCTGCAGATCTACAGGCTTAAATTAATTTGCAACTTGAAATCATATTAATATGAATTTTCATCTGCACAAAAATTTTATTTTAACTATATTTTTTTGCAATTTAAGTCAATATCCCTAACTCATGTGGAGCAGTTTATTTAATCATCATTGTCAACATCATGACTACCATTGCCCCACGTGAGTGGCCAAAAGCTTATTACTCTGACCTCAATTGATAGTCCTTCAATGCAGAATTGTGATGAAATGTTCCTAATAGAGCTGTTATTTATAATTTGAGTTTTATTTCAAAAAGAGCTTAACTGACCGCCATTACCCCCTTTTACCCTACTTGTCATCGACAATTCCTCAACTTTTGTTTGAAACAAACTCTTAGTTGATTTTTTTGTTGAGCTCTGAAACATCAAAACGTCTTCATCAAACATTTCACATATTTCATGTGCTTTGACGGCCCCAGAATCAATAACTAATGAAAGTTTAGGAGTTTGGCAGACGTGGCCAGTTAATATTACATAAACCTAGATATTCGACGGCTAGGTGTGCGAGGTGCACCCCAGGGAACTCCGGCATCGAGAGGAAATTTGGCGATTTGATGCTATTGATTCCGGGAGAAACCTTCAAAATCCGGGATTACGAGGTTGGGGAGCACCGGAACTTTTTTTAAAAAGTTGGACATGCCGCAATGTGAAGATTTTAGGGTCTTTTAAGCCAGTGAACGCTGCTGAAATATCAATATTGGGCAGGTCGTATACGTGCAAGTTCCCCACTTCCTTGAAAGTGCGATTTTTATACGCCGTTGAGTTTACGTTATGGCGAAGTGGATGGAGACGAATTTGCCAGTTTGATGTTGGATAGTCAGTAAAAGTTTCGTTGCACTGGGTGTCCTGGATGCTCTACAGGATATCTCACGATGGCTGGCATTTTATTAGACGTTTATTAATATGTAACTAAATATTCGTGAAGTACGAGGATATATTGACAAAATCTTAGCCTACTATAGAACTAAACCAAATTTCAATGTCAAAATATTTTATTACTCAACATATTCTCCTTTTACTTGAATACATTTTATACAGCCAACCTGCAACGTCTCTAGACCTTTAAAAAAAAATGTTTCTTCTTGCTCTGCAAAACAGTCCTCCACAGCTTTTATTACCTCCCCGTTGGAAGAAAATTGACGACCTTTTGAACTTTTTTTCAGTTGAGGAAAGAGATGATACTCGGACGGAGCCAAATCTGGTGAATAAGGGGGGTGTTCTAGTAATTCTAACCCTAAATCACGATTTTTTTGCATGGCTACATGAGATTTGTGTACAGTGTGTCCCAAATTCGATGATCACTGAGAGCATCTCGAGTACCATAAGGGTTAGAGAAAAAATGTCCAAGGACTCCCGATCTCTTTTTTCAAAATAATCAATTCCCAGCAAAACAATCCGAGATATCTGAATTGGTTCTCGAGTTACAGGGCGTTTCTGAAAAATTGCTGTTTCAAATATTCGCTATATCTTGTTTTCTGTTGGAGATATCACGAAAATTCCAAAAAGTTTTCTTTTGTAATTTCTATTGCCTATGCGGTGCTTCCATCTGATCCGAAAAATTATTCGAGGTTCAAGTGCTAGAGAGAAAAGTTTGTGTTTTTTGAATGGGACACCCTATATTTTTCATCGTTGCTTCTTAGCCGCAGACTCACCGAGTATCGTCCTGTAATCGGTTTTTCGAAAATCTGATCCGTTTCAAAGATATTGGGTTTTTCGACTTCACTTGAATTGGGACAGCCTGTATATAAAGATTTTTCTTTTATTTGGAGATATTTTATTTTCGATTCCATGAAAAACTAACATTAATCGAACAAAAGCTTTCATACAAAAGAGGATTTCTTCTTTTCAAGATAATCATTTGGTTAAAATTATTCACTACACACTAGACAAATGAGATTTTGAATTAAATGAAACATGTTTTCCATTTCATAGAATCGAAATTTTTGGGAAATATCGTATTCTCAAAAAAACAAACTAGACAAAAAATAAAAAAAAATATCTCCAAATAAAAGGAAAATCTTTATATACAGGCTGTCCCAATTCAAGTGAAGACGAAAAACTCAATATCTTTGAAACGGATCAGATTTTTGAAAAACCGGTTACAGAACGATACTCGGTGAATCTTCGGCTATAAGAAGCAACGATGAAAAATATTGGGTGTTCCATTTAAAAAACACAAACTTTTCTCTTTAGCACTTGAACGGCAAATAATTTTTCGGATCAGATGGAAGCACCGTATAGGTAATAGGAATTATAAAAGAGATTTTCTTGGAATTTTCGTGATATCTCCAACAGAAAACGAGATATAGCGAAATATTTGAACAGCAATTTTTCGGAAACGCCCTTTAACTCGAGAACCAATTCAGATATCTCAGATCTTTTTACTGGGAATTGATTATTTCGAAAAAAGAGATCGGGAGTCCTTGAACATTTTTTCTCTAACCCTCATGGTTCTCGAGATGCTCTCAGTGATCATCGAATTTGGGAGAGCCTGTACTGGGGCGTTGCCCTGTAAAAACAAAATACCTTTGGATAGCTTTCCGCGTCTTTTCTTTTTAATTTTTTCCCGTGGAGTGGTCAGTAATTTCGAATAGTAATCTCCAGTTATTGTTCCACCCTTATCCAAAAAATCAATCATGATTACTCCATGGCAATCCCAAACAACTGAAGCAAGAATTTTTCCAGCAGACACGAAACTTCTTAGGTCTTGGAGAACCAGAGTGTCACCATTCCATCGATTTTTGCTTTGTTTCTGGATCGTAGAAATGAACCCAAGTCTCATCCATAGTAACAATTCGGTTTAAGAAGTCTTCATCGTTTTCAAATCGAGCACAGATCGAACGCGATACTTCTACCCTTGCACGCTTTTGGTCAACATTCAAACATTTGGGGATCCATTTTGCAGAAATTTTTCTCATGTCCAAATTGACGTGAACTTTATTATGAACGCGTTCGTTTGAAATCTTCAGTGATTCAGATATCCGTTTTAGCCCAATTCGACTGTCTGATAAAATCATGTCATGAACTGCATCGATATTTTCGGGGACTGACACAGAAACTGACCTTCTCGATCGGTCATCATCTTCAATGGAAAATTTAGCTCTTTTGAAGCTTGCACTCCAATTTTTCACGGCCGCATACGAAGGACATTGATCACCAAGGGTATTAAGACTATTAAGCATATCTTCGTAAATCTGTTTACCTCTTAACCCTTCTAAATACAGGTACCTACTTGATGACGGCTCGATACTCCAATTTTTCGATTTTTACAATTTCGGTGGACATCTTTTTTTTCAAATTCATTGCATAACTCTGGTGTACTTTTTTGACGTCGAACTCTACACTGACACTTCTAATAAGTTATTGTTCGTTGATATGTTATCGCAATATTTTGTTTATTCATGGAACTGGTCTAGGCTAACTAGATATCAATACATCCTCGTAGGGTTTACGCTTTTATTGTATCGAGCTTGAAATTTCCAATTGCCGTTTTCACAGAAAATACTACAAATTTCTTTGTTGTAGGGCAATTTATTTATTATAACTTTTTTCTCTTCTCTCCATTCGAGTATTTTGGTCTAGTTCATCCCTTTACTTATTTCGGAGGTATTCACGGTTCTCTTAAAACAATTGCCAAAAACATGGATCCAATGAAAGAAATGTTCGAAGATTTGTTTCTCATTCATTATCAAAGCCTTAAGGGGCAGTATCACCTTTTGAATCGTGGTGAATCTCCATTCAAAAGTGGTCTCTTTATTTCACGAGTAAGTACCCTAATTTACGACGTAGAGACTAGATTTTTTGTTAAATTGAAGTTGAAGAACGTCCCGTGGGCAAATAGTTTTCTTTTTTTCAATTTAATTAGTTTTTCAATTAAAAAAACCAGGTTAATCGTTAGATCTGGGGTTATTGAATATGTTTTTCGTTTTTCATGAGTTCAAGCTATATTTTTGAAATAATAATCATGAAAATGTTTGCAGTTTATAGAAGATTAAATTGACGAGGGCAAATAGTTGCGATTTTTTCGATTTGATCAGTTTTTCAATTAAAAAAACTGGTTGAACTTCAGCGTTTTGGAAACTACACTAAATGAATTTTTTCCGATGGTTATTCATAATTTTTTCGGAAAAATCGCAAGTATTTGCCTTCGGCAATTTAATATTCTATAAACTACAAAAATTTTCATGATGATTATTTCAAAGATATAGCTTGTACTCATGAAAAACGAAAAACATTCAATAACCCCAGATCTAACGATTAACCCGGTTTTTTTAATTGAAAAACTAATTAAATCTAAAAAAAGAAAACTATTTGCCCTCGGAACGTTCTTCAACTTCAATTAAAAAAAATCGAGTCTCTACGTCGTAAATTAGGGTACTTACCCGCGAAATAAAGAGACCACTTTTGAATGGAGATTTACCACGATTCAAAAGGTGATACTGCCCCTTAAATGACAGCAAGTATGTCAAATGGACAAAAATTCCCTCGGCACAAGATAGAATGTAGCTCAGCTCGTAGAGACAAGCAAAAATAATGTTATCTTCAAGCTGGCCGAGTTACCAAGATAGTTTTTATACGGGGGCGAATCCCGCCAAGATAATAACAGCAATAAATCGTCGGCGTGCTGCATGACAAACACACCGGACCGTCCTGGTGTGGCTTAATTACCAGATATGACTAATTACACGAGGAAGCCGCGATAAAAAGGAATGTTCAAAAAATTTCCAATGTCGAGTTGATTACCCTTGTTAGGGCATATACGAATGCGGCTGCAGTTTGTATTTGCCCGGCTTCCTCTTTGTCGTAATTTTATTCGCGCTCCCATTCATTTCACGCTCGTTGTTTCCGGTTCGCAAAAATATGCCCTTCTCTCGAAAAAAATCGGAAATTATTGCCGGTTACGTGTTTAGGACGTGGATCCTCCGATGTTGACGGCGCTACTGGGTCGGCGGGTTTTGAATAGACGAGTCCCTTCATGTTGGCCAACTGTTTAAAAATACCTGAAAATCACTTCCCTTTTTTTCGCAATGATTCAACTCTTACCTGAAAGCATTAATCCTAATGGGTGTATCCTGAAAATATTAGATGTCACGAAGGTCTTCATCAAAAGCTATAAATTTTTGTTTTCTTAGGGTTTCATCAATGGAAAATAAATATCCCCACCAAAATGTTTGAATGGAGAATTTGAATTTTTCGAATCAAATGAGGATTCCGCAAGATTTTGTTTTTTATAATAACTTTTCTGAAAAATGAGATGTTTCTATTAACAGTGTAAAAATGTTTCAAGATACTGCAGAAATATCAAATTCAAATTTCATTAATTTCCGAAGAAGGAGCACTTGTATAAAGACCTGTTGCAAGATGTTAAACTGATTATTATAGGTGTTTTCTTTAAATTCGTAGAGATCATAGGAAGACTTTCAGTGAATTAATGTATTATTAACTCTGTATTGTGGAGTTTATCAAATATAGGTGCATAATTGGGTTTTCGCTTCTAATTGGATAGAAATTCTATGAGGAATTCAAAGGAAATTAGGGAAATTAATGATTGTTTTGAATGTTCTTCATTTGCACGGAAACTTACTACAGAATAACAACCCAAAAGTATTTACAACTGCCATAGACTATGATCTGGATGTGAATAAGTTCTGATGCAGTGATGCCGCATGAGAAATAAGGATCATTGTACTGGAAAATCATTATAATGAAGTATCACTTTGAAATCATAGTATATTCTTAAAATGTAAAGTGGTAAATTCATCAATTCAACATCAGAACTTGGCCAGTGAATACCACATCTCAAAATATCAGCTAAATACACACAATATATTTACTTAAAATATTGCTCGCAGTTGATTGAGAAACTCCCTAAAAAATGGCTACTTCACAAACAGTTTCAGTTTTATTAATACTAAAACTAATCTCTCTGGAGCAATTTATTTATGGATTTTTCAATCTGGATATAAATCTGAAATTAACGTGACATAATCGTCCACGTGAAGGGAACAAACACATATATTCTTTGCAGTAAGGTTCCCATCCATGCTTTTCTCCAGTCCAATTTATGCAATATGCCAAAGGCATTAGTGATATTCGGTGTTGAGGTATCTTTCTCAGGAAATTTATCAAAACGAACAGACGTGTTTTTACTTTTCCTTGAAGAGCAATTGAAAACTGTTTTTTCCAGTACTAGTACTTTGCTTACATTGTTATATAATCATCTACTGGCCTTAAATTCAAATATATCATGAGGATTGAAACATAAAAATCTTCTCGTGCAGATACTTCACCTTTTCTAATTTCCATCTTACAGAAAGATGAAGTCACAGCTCAGTACTTCGAATTACGAGGATCATATCCCTCAAGAATACCTGAAACAGCCATTGATTTAGAATAGATATTCTAAATTCTAAGTCAATAAAAACAGCTTAGGAGCAAGTAAATATATAAACAAGTCATTTTCTAGGTTGGAAAGTCATAGATTTCCATTTATGAAAACATAAGAAAACAAAAATTTATAGCTTTTGATGAAGACCTTCGTGACATCTGATATTTTCAGGATACACTCATTGGGATTAAAGCTTTCAGGTAAGAGTTGAATCATTGCGAAAAAAAGGGAAGTGATTTTCAGGTATTTTTAAACAGTTGGCCAACATGAAGGGACTCGTCTATTGAAGAGGAATTGAGATTCGGGCCGGAAATGAGGGAATGAGTTGTTTGAGGGTCGGAAGTATTATTTTCTTGAATAATATGGAGAATAGCTTGTACACACTTTTTTCGAGCGCTCGTTCGAATTTTCGATGAAAAAATGAAATTCACTTAGGGGAAAAGAGGGTAATGTCGGTCAGTTAAGCTCTTTCCAGAATAAAATTCAAATTCAAAATCGCAGCTCTATTAGGAAAACAACATCACAATTCTGCATTAAAGGACTATCAATTGAGGTCAGAGTAATAAGCTTTTGAGTTACGATTCATTAGTAATAACTGGTTGAAAAAAGACAGTTTTTTACCACTTTTGCACTCACGTGAAGGCAATGGTAGTCACGATGTTGACAAAGATGATCAAATACTTCTAACATGCGGAATCCAAGCCAGTGCCAACAAAGTGAGTCCAAAGCCCGCAGAAAGTACAACGGTACCATACTTCGTTGTTTCGGCCAAATTCCCCGCATATAAGACAATTATTTTCTGAGTTTTCTTGATCAAAAGTATTATCATCGACGCAGTGGTCGTCAATGTCTACGTCAGTCAATGAAAGTAATTTTCTTCCTTTCAGCCTTTTTAAATCTTTCCTTCAACTCTTTGGTTTTTTTGTCCTTCCCCTTGCATTTTCCTTTCGGTTTAATTTCTTGCCCACAATTACCCGAAATAGAGTTAATACAGTAAATTGTGAATAGAAAAAGAATACCATATTTTGATTCAAATTGAACAGCCAAATCGAATAAATTCGATAACGAATAAATGATGGCGTGTTGGGAAAAAGGCTCGGACACTTCGATTTGTAATTTTAAATGCGCATATTTTTCAAGAAAATAATATTATATAGGGTGTTCCATGTGACCGTGGCCAATACCAACATCCTTATTTCAAATGCAACCTCCTGTATATTAATTATTTTTTGGATTCTTCAGAGAATTCTAGACATAATTCATGCACAATGTCCTATACCTATCTTTAACTATTAAGTGTTTTCAGATTTATTGCAAAAATCAACGTTTTAAATAAAAATTATTTTATTTCACAAATTCGGTACATTACACTTAAAACCTAATAAGTAATACTGATTATTTCTTAATTATTAAAAAAAAAACAAAAAAAATGTCAATGTAGGAAATGTTCAAAATGCTCGCCGCGAACGTCTTGGCAACATGCTAATCTGGTATAGAATTGTCTTCTAACGTTACTTAACATTTCAGGCGTGACTGATCTAATCGCAAGCGTGATTCGGTTTTTTAGGTCGTCTAAGTTTAGGGGTTTCGTTTCGTATACAACACTTTTGACATATCCCCACAAAAATAAGTCTAATGGTGTCAGATCAGGAGATCGTGTTGGCCATTCTATCGATCCGCGCCTTCCTATCCAACGATTTGGAAAAATTTGGTTCAAGTACTGCCGGACATTGATTTGGTAATGGGGCGGTGGTCCATCTTGCTGAAACCATATTATATTGGCAGGAAGTTGTGGATTTGTTGGATCAGGATATAAGTTTATCAAAGTTGGTACGACATTATTTTGGAGTAGTTCTAAATATTTTCCTCCATTCAAGTTGCCGTCACTGAAAAAGGGACCTACGATATGATTTCCAACAATTCCAGCCCACACATTAACATTTTCAGGATATTGCGTATGTTCTTCTCTCATCCAGTGAGGATTCTCATCAGACCAATAGCGGCAATTTTGACGATTAACACCACTCTCACCAGAAAACAAAACATTTTTTGATTGGATCACATTGTTATCGAACATTGCCATCATTTGCTCACAAAAATGCGTTCTCCTATCGAAATCGTCTTCTATGAGCTCCTGAGTTGCCATCATTCTACTCGTATACTTCTTTAGGGATGCATCTCACTTTTCTTTAATATTCGAAATATTGACGTGTGGCTGACGGCGAACAGCGGGGGGCTACTTTTCGAACAGAATTATGTGGGCTTTCTTGAAACTCAAGCATAATATCCAATTTCGTATCATCACTTACTGCATTGGCAGCAATTTTTTTTATTTGTCTTACATGACCAAGCTCTCGAAACTGCTTTTCTATTTTGCTAATTGTTCCTTGGGATATAGGCGACAAATTTGGAAATTTTTCGTGAAATAAGCGAGAAACTTCCATTTGTGTCCGTGTGTAATCTCCATAACCAATCATTTGAAGAATGGTTATTTTGTACATTTTTGTTAAATGAACCATTTTTATAATATTATTACGTTCAGTTATCGAAATTCAAAAGACAATATCACTTACACTGATCACTTATTGTCATGCAAACAGACAACGTGTTACTAAGGCTATGAGAATAAACAAATCTGTTTTTGTTTTTTTTTAAATTTCTTCTCAGTAATGGTTTTTGCTTACTTTCTTCATATCAAGAGGTAAATGGGAAATAAGTATTGAGTGTAATGTATCGAATTTGTGAAATAAAATAATTTTCATTTAAAATGTGAATTTTTGTGAAAAATCTGAAAACACTTAATATTTCCGAGAAAGTTGAAGATAGGTATGGGACATTGTACATGAATTATGTGTAGAATTTTCTGAAGAATCCAAAAAAAAAATTATAGACAAGGAGTTGCATTTGAAATAAGAAAAGGAACACCCTATATAATTTTATTTTCTTGAAAAATACGCGCATTTAAAATTACAAATAGGCGTGTCCGAGCATTGTTCCTAACACCCCCTCATTTATTCGTTATCGAATTTATTCCATTTGGATGTTGCACTCTGTATGAATGCGTCGTGTGGAATGACCACGATTGCCCCATCTTGTCCTATACTCCATTCACTTCTATAATGTAACTCGACTTTTTGCGTTGCTATTTTGTTGAATATTCATATGAAAATTATGAACATTCGAAACAATCTTTTATTTCCATAATTTCCATCGAATTCCTCGTCAAATGTCGATACAATTGGAAGGGAAAAAGCAAATTGGTACGCCTTAATTTTATGAACTCGACACTGCACTGTCAATAATGCATTAATTCACTGAAATTCTTCACGAAATCATCACGAGATCAAAGAAAAACACCTTCAGTTTTACATATCAAAACAACGTAGCTTCAGAAAAAATTACTCATTTTTCTATAATATGTTGATTTACAGTTAGCAGCGCCCTCATCGGCGGTTAGAATCGCCAATAGTCTAAGGTCTTCCTTGAATTCCGAAGTTGGGAAACCCGCCATAACCCTGTACAAAAAACCACAACGCCCCTCCCCAACCTTCAATATTCCCAGAACATTGAAACCATTTGTACGCCGATCTAATCTACTAATTACCTGCTAATGGCCCTGCAAGCTGCACCGTCCACCCGGTAGCCCGGCCAGATTCAGCGGATTAGAGAAACTCTTCATGTCAGCGATGATCGATGCGTGCAGACTCTAATCCGATGTTAATTCCCAATAAGGAACAATTGACTTCATCAATCTAATCTCCTGGAGGATTGAGCTGCATATTAGGGAATACACGGTCCAGATCTAGTGGCGTTGTGTTGCATTATGGCGGTATCAATTACTGGGATGGTGTCAGCGTTCTGGATCTCCCTGGGAACTGTATGCTAATGCCGGAATGGATTACTCCTATCGGTCGATATGCTGATGGCGAACCCGAATCTGGCAAGGGTAAGATGGTCAGAATAGGAAAAAAATGATGCCTACAGACCACAATCAGAAACCCAGCAATTCCGATCTAAGGCAAATAATCTAAGCAGATTATCCTCAATAATGTAGCACCCTGATCGTTTGAATCTATACTCTGTTCAAATGGAAGAAGGAGCAACATCAACAAGTTTGGCGCAGCGGTAGGAGGCCAGGAGGGCCTTCGTATAGTTACTTCCAGAGTCGAATTGAGGAGATTTCACACAATCGTTCAGTTTTAACTGAATATTATCATTGTTTAAAGAGAACAATGATATTATAATACGAATGCAATTCATACAACACATCTAAGTGAAATATATATTTACACATAACAAGTTTATGGAAAAGTCTTCAATTATACATGTTTTCAAATCAAAATCAATTCTTCTCATAAGGTTCATATCGAAATCGTCAACCGAATCGATTATTTTTAACGACTGGGCTCTCCTCTTAAGTGGCGTCAATGTTTTATTCTCTTCATATTCTCTGAGAATTCTTAATACAGCTGAATCACTCACCCATGAGGATTTTGAAACAATTCCTACTAAGTCTCTTTTCGATAAATCAGGATGTCCTTCCAATTCTATTCGAGAAATGTTCAAAATTATCTCTTTATCTTCAGCAGAGAAGGCTACCTTTTGGACCTTTTTCGTGGTGGTCCCCACATATCACCCTCAGATGCAGTATCCGTTTCCGACTTCGACATTGTTCTATAACACTATATACACTTTGTCAAAAGATTTTCCAACACAATACACTTTTCACAACAAAATCACTTTGAACAGCTAGACCTTCACAGTAGCTCTAGATATTTTAACTAGTCTTGTCAATTGAAAACTTCCCTAACTTTTTTTCAGCAGCTTATAATAAGACTCCTAATTCAAGATCATAATTCGGTGTGATCTTTGGCCCCAAAAATCCATATTTCCATGCTTCATTCTATCCAAATGAACCAAGCACATTCGTTAAATCACAGAATAAAAATCAAACATGATTCCTGATTCCACAGGGTATTGAATTCAATTATATCAATCACTAGAGCTCGGCAGTTAACCACTATCATTATAAACTGACAAAAATATACCATTGTTGCATTCAATTACGTTGTTTTATGGTCAGTTGAATGCGGAATTACGATTCGATTGTTGTGGAGGTTTTGATGTTGCAATAAAAGTTCTTCGTGAAATATTGATCAGATTGATACAGCGGTATCAATCGAAAACTGAAATGAATGCTTGTTGAAGTGATTGTTTCTTGTACAATTTTGTATAATGGGGTAGAATAATGTCCAATATGTTTGAAAACCTGCAGGAATGATTCATGTTATTTATATCGATAAATTCATTATTACTGTATTCAGGAGGATTAAAAAATAGTTATTTTATGAATGTTAGAAGTGACGTTTTATTTTGTGAGTGAAAAAATTCACGAACAAAATAAAATCACTTTTAACACAAATACCATACAATGTTTTTCGTAGAACTGCCCTATTTTGATAATAAAATGGGCGAATTTGCAATGACAATAAACTTCAAAATGCATTTTAATATTCAAATAATCAAAAGGTTGCTATGAATGGCAAACGTTGCCAACGTTATGATTACTAACAAATGAGAAAAGACGCTGTCATTTGAATTTCGTTCCTGTCCAATTTTCGTCTTGGGTTTTTAACTGCTTAATGATGTTTGCCGAGAGTCCAATTATTAATAAAAGTGACGATTTGGTTGTTCCTGTGGATATTGAAGAGTTTGCAAGAAGAGCAAATCTGTAACTCCTACCTAAAAAATCTGTTCAGTAGTACGATATTGAATAAAAAAATTCCTGGCCTGGTGTTAATTGAAAAATGTAGAAGGGAACTTCAGCCAACCTGTTTTCCTGGCATACTTAAGAGAAAAATCAAAAATACGGAGTTCATCAACTTTGTGGAGCACATTTTCAATGATAAAGTCAAGCGCCCTTATTGAAATTTTGTGTGGATGTTAGTGAATATTTTAAATTAAAAGCATATTTAAAACGGAAAAGTGGAGCATATCGTCCCAAAAAATCGAAAATTCTCACTCGTGAACAAGTTGAAAAGTTTATAAATGAGGCACCAGATGAGAAATACTTGATGGTTAAGGTTTGCAACTGTTTTCGGATTATTTGGAGCCTGTGGGCGTGGAGAATTGTGTAATTTATCAGTGGAAGACATCGAAATAACAAATAAATCATTGGCCATACAACTTCCAAACAAAAAAATGAAAGTCAGTCTTTCTTTCAGTATTATTGGGAAGTATGTTGACTATTTTCATAAGTACTTTGCACTGCGCCCTTCTGTCATCAAACATCGTCGTTTTTTCCTGAAATACATAAATAATAAATGCATTGCCAGTTCAGTTGGTATCAATACATTTGGGAAAATTCCATCTATTGTTGCCGAATTCCTCAAACTTCCAGAACTAAAGCAATATACAGGACATTGTTTTCGAAGATCCTCCGCTTCATTCCTAGCAGAATCAGGAGCAAATATTACGGATATAAAAAACATGGTGGATGGAAGTCTACGTCGGTAGCCGAGGGCTATGTTGATCATTCCATTGCATATAGAAATGTCATTGCTGAAAAAATTCTACCAACCTCAACAGATTTTGGATCATCATCATCCAATATTGTACTTCCGGTTTCTACAAGTACTGATGGTTCTGAGGATTCTAATAATGTGTTGCGAAGCTCCCTAACGTCACAGGGCATTAATGTCAGTAATTGTTCTAGTTTTACGATTAATATTTCTGTTCATAAGTAATGATTGTTAAATATCTATATATATAAAAGAAAGTTGTTGGTTACACCATTTATAACTGGAGATCGGATGGACTGTTTGTTATGAAACTTCATTTATGGAATCGTCTTCGGTCTGGTTATTATAAAATACAATAAAACTTCGAAAAAATTGATGAAAGTTTTACTTATGCAGGAAATGCTTTTCCTTCTTTTGAATAAGGCCACTGGGTGTCGCTACCGTTGATGCGTAGTCGTACAGTGAATAGACAAGTCACTGTACGTAGTCGTAGGTTGATATCACCGCTGTTAGATGGCGATATGTGATTCGCATAGAACTCATGGTAACATGGAAGTCTATTGCCAGATCAAAAAGCGGGTAAACTTATCTCAAGTTGGTGGAACAGTGAATTTTTACCGAAAGATCAAGTATCTGATTTTGACGATCAGTTTCAAACGTGAGTTGGCCATCTTCATCTTTTTTCTTTATTTTTGAAATGCTTTCGAATTTCTGTTTGGGTAATAGATATATTTGCGGAAATAAATGAATTCAAAATTGCACATAATTAGTAATTGACATATTATATTCGTGTTTCTGTTCGCACAGATACAGTATTGTAAGCGTCAATAATTTTGAAACGTTTGCTCATCGGGCTTTCACTTATGATATACTATAATGTTTCATGAGTTGCCTAATCTGATCTGGTCGAATGACCATCAATAAATTTGAATATGAGTTCAACATAATTCACAGTGTTGATAATTTTGACGTGTCGATCGTACTGTCGACATTTTAACATCTCGATTTGTCTTCTAACGAGCTTGATATCGTCAACTAAATTGAACAAATTGAAGAGAGATTGACACCTCATATCCATGGAATAATGAGAATCGCGCTGCTCTACCAACTGAGATGTTTAGCCATTATTTTGAGCTTAGCAGCATGGCTAAAATGTCTAAAATAATGGTGTGACCACTGATTAGATTTTGAGAATATAAGAAAAGTTTTGTTTTTGCCACTTCAGGTTGGGCTATTAACAAATGACTGATTTTTTTAATTCTGGTCGACGGGCTGTGTTAATAGTCGATAGTTCATTAAAGGAATAATTTTTGTTCATATTCTTGACATTTTGATTCATATAAGAGGAAATGTATAATATGGATTATACTCCTGCTATTCACAGTCACATGAGGTACTGCAAAAAGAGAACTGTACAACAATTAAAAACAAAAAGTTATATGTTCAAGTTCAACAATTAGTTACCGCTTAAATAAAGAGAATTCTTTCCATTTGAATTACAAAATTATTAAAATTTTGTATATTTTGAACTTTAATTTTGCCTAATTTTTTTCCTGCTTGAAAAAAAGCAGTGCTAAGTTTATACAACTTTTAAGTATAATTCAGGCGGTAAAAAGTTCGCCGGACCAGCTAGTTGATAATAAAAATTTGCAATTGCTGAATTTTTTACATCTGATTTCATCATAAGAAAATGGAGTGCTAAAAATATTTTTAACACTAATGTTAAAAATATTTATAACACGCTTCCACGTGAACAATCAATTTTAACATTGTTTGCTGTCATTAAAATTGGCACTTTAAATGGCAGTTGTACAAAAAAAAATTTTGAATGTTGTGAATGAATATCACGATTTGAAAAGGCTACATGTACCTATCAATTAATTAACCCATTTTGAGAGTTTTGTCATCTTTTTGTTCTTTACATTCAAGCCAATTACCTCAGCGGCAGGTTCAGTCCGTCCATTTATAGTATTTCTTCTCATATTCTGAGTAGTTTACCCGATTGAAGGATCCAAAATTTGGACCAATTCGGGAAGCTACTGACTCGATTTTCCAAAAATAAAGACATAACTTCCTCTTGTAGGTATTTAAGATTGAATAGATTTAATCCCTGGCGAACTCCGAACGAGTTTTATCTCAATATCCCTCCAGCAATACTCCAAGATTCCGTTGGGAGAGACCAAGGAGAAACCCGAAGAAAATGAGGGAAAATGATCAATTACTCGTACATATTTACAACTCCGTCCTGGATGGAAGCCGTCCTAACAAAGAGTTAACCCCTTTATTAACGATGGTTCGTTTTGAACTTCACTAATGAATATCCCGAATAATAAATTTCTAGTGCTTGCGGCTGAATCGTTACGAAGACTATTCTACTAACGATTAAAATTAATTCCTGCAATAATGAATCCCCATATCAAGTCGAATAACCTGGTTTAATTATGATTGAAATCCCGATTGGGACACTTTTCGACAGTTTGAAGATTCGTGTCGATTCAAAAATGAATACCTGAACCCCTAATAGTATATAACATTAACTGACGAGCCGCGGGCGAGTCAGTTACCTCCTTGAACCAGTAAAACCCGTTACCTTGCCTGTATTGTTTTATATTTTATTTGTTTCTCCTTTGTGAAAAGGTTAGATAAATTCCAAAAAAATCTCAATAATTTGTCGCAAATGTCGTAAGCTATGGAAGCGTTGCCATGAACATGTCTGTTTATTTTTCTTTACATTTGTTTTGGCGAAAGCGAAAATGATTGTACCAAAAGAAATTATTGAGACAGCCAACAGTGTAGCTTCAAGTTTATTACCTGCAAAATCAGCTTCAAGGTACGAGCGAGAATACGACGACTTCAAAAAGTGGCAAAACAAAAATAGTGTGATTGGGGTAACTGAAGATGTTTTCTTGGTCTACTTGAATCAACTATCAGCTAGATTCAGCCCTAATACTTTATGGGCAAAATGGTCTATGCTGAAAAGCTGCTTGGAAATGAAAGAAAATGCCCCTGTTCGCTGGTTTGTTTTTCTTAAAAAATTCATTGGAAAATATGACGTTTAGTTGTCAGTTGCAGATTTCAAAAGGTAATAGCGTTTCTGAAACGAAAAAATGAGCGTTATACGCCAAAAAAGGCCAAGGTATTAAGTAAAGAAGAGGCTGAACTATTTCTTTTACATGCTTCTGATGACCAGTGGTTGCTGGCGAAAATTTTAACAATATTTGGGATTTTTGGATGTTGTCGATGTGACAAAATTCTCTCCTTAAACATGAATGATGTAGAAGATATTGGAAAATAGGTTATTGTGACATTGCGACAAACAAAAAATTTAACAACAAGAAGATTCATCATAACCGATGATGGCTGCAGCTTCAAGCCCTGCATGTTATATAGAAAATATGTAAATCTTCGGCCTCCTGGAACAGAAAGCCTAAGATTTTTTTTGACATACCGACATGGAAAGTGCATTTCCCTTAATGCTGGCCAGCACACTATTGGTGGTATCCCAAAGCAAATAGCGAAATATTTAGGTTTGAAAGACCCAGAGTTATACACCGGCCACTCTTTTCGCAGAACTGGAGCTACTAAGGTTGCGGATTCGGGTGGAGATATTTTAGCACTAAAGCGTGCAGGAGGGTGGAAGAGCACCGAAATTGCGATGAGTTATGTCGATGATTCGGTCAACAAAAAAATCGAAATATCTAGCAAATTATTTGGTAGTAAGGAGAGTACAAATGTTCTGCAGTCCTCGAGTTCAGCAGTTTCTGAGTCAACAGATGGTTCATCATCATCAGTATCAACTCTTTCATCATCAAAAATCTGTGTTACTGGAAATAACAATTGCACCATGATTTTCAACATATATGACGATAAAACAAAATTTTCTAATGTAAATAATACTACTAACTTGTAAAAATTTTGCAAGTTAACTGTCAGTTTTACAAGTTAGTGACTTGATAAAATAAACTTTCTTGATTAATATTGTGTTTTTGGAAACTGACGTTTACAAATGAGAAACAAATAAAATAAATTCGTGGGGAGAAATGGAATCTCTGAACAAAACGAGTTGACGAACTCAACATCAACAATATATGGCTTCAATTTCTATCTGACGAACCATATGAAGTTGATGAAACATTCCCATCATCATCATGACGGATCATCAAAGAAACGTCACGCTATGCAATCAATTATGAGCCGTGTAATGAAAACGCCACAATATGCAGAATTATGGAAATTCAAGCAACAATGGAATTATAGTATCTCTTCTCATTATTGAACTTTATCCACTCAAATTAACACCAGAAATCGATAAATTAGTAGTATATGGGTGGAAAATTAATTCATTTCGTTCAGTTTATTGAACAATCTGACTAATGAAGTGTAGTTTAATATTAAATATTGAAGAGGAGATTCCTTTCCGGAAGAAGGTCTATATCTATACTATCACCAAATGTACTTTTGAAATATAAACAAATGTTTGTCTACTCCCATTGAATAATGTATCCATTATTCAACTAATTTTGATCTGTAATAGTCTCTATCACCAATAGTGTGAGGTAATAATAACTCACGCCTATAACTCACTCTAATACAAATAGGACAAATGAAGCTTACGAAATGAATAAAAAAATCGGGTCAATGGGGAGCTCTATATTTCAGACATCAAGGTAACGTTCTCGCCATCCATTTCTACATTTTCTTAGGTCTGAATATCCCAAAAATTGCATTTGGAATACGTGAATTTTTGACGTGTTCTACGGGATTTGATATCGATTTGATTTTCGACCACAGAAATCGCTTTTGACAACTGTTGTCAATTTTGAAAAATGAAAATGCAGATTAATTCGAATTTTACTGAAGAAGTCTAAGATAAAGTTTAGTGTTCAATTCGCGGTAATGGTCATAACACACTTGATGAATTACACCTCTCGCCTGAAGGCTCGGGCTGCAAAATTCATCTGCGTGTGTTATGACTTACATTACAGCTCATTGAACAATATACTATTATTTGTTTTGAGTTATGAATTTCCCGCCGAATTTACCTATGATGATTTTGGTAAATGCCTGATCATTTTAGGACAAAGGAGCCCGCACTTTTCTTATGGCAAATGGTGTTCCGTAAAATGTTCTACTATTTTGGTATAATAGTACTCGACCTACTGATCACAAGTGTCCACGGCCCCAACTCAATCCTATGACTCGTTTTTGAGATACAGGGCGTTTAAGTTGAGAATTACCCACTTTTACCACGCGCGTCTCTCGAAACAGAATCGAATGAACTTCAATTTTTCTCAAGAAACATTTCAATCCATCCCCATATAAAGGAATATGACCGAAAATCTTTACGAATGAATAATTGAATGCATGCCCGATTTTGAAAGTATAAAATATGTCAGTTCCAGAGCGAGAACGTTCGCAAAATGAACTATTTCACTAGATATGTTGTTGTTACATCGAAAAACCTGAAATAACCAGAATTCATAATGGGTGATCCATTATTATAGAAATTATTCACAATGAAGGTTAAGTGGACACCCTGTATTTTTGGGTTGATTTAAGGTGTTTGTTTGATTTTTTTAGAACATATTATCATCGACTTCAAAGAATACAGGGTGATTCAGTCATGAAATAAACTGTGAACCTCATGCAATTACCCAAAAACTACCTTTTTTTCTCAAAAACTAGTGATAGGATTGAGTTGGGGCCATGGACACTTTTGATCAGTAGGTCGAGTACTATTATACCAAAATATTAAAACATTTGACGGAACATCATTTGCCCTTTCCTCATGCTCAAGTCTATTATCGATGTCCTAGGGATAATACGGCAGAAATACAGTGTGACAAGAAAAACCTCGGCCAAACTCTTTTTCATTTAACTTTATTAAACAGAAGAAATTGAACAAAACAACAACAAATAATAATAGCTTGAACATTTGTTACTAATATATCTAAGCCGTTTCGAAGTGGCTTCCTTTGGCGGCGATACACAGCTTCAGACGCTTCTTGAAATTTTCGGCAATGGGCCGCAGCTCCTCGGGCGTTAATCGGCTCAATTTCCGGCGCAGAGATTGCTTCACCGACTTTAAATTTTTGTGTTTTTCAGCACAAGCCCTGTTCTCCAATATCGACCACACGCTGTAGTCCATTGGGTGGAGATCCGGTGAGTAGGGCGGCCATTCTGCAGATGAGATGAAACTAGGAAAATGGGTCTTACACCATTCTTGCGTCATTTTCGCTCTGCGAGCCGGAGCGGAGTCCTGTTGAAAAGTCCAATTGTATCGCCGAAGTGCTGCTTGGCCCACGGAAGTACTACGGCCTCGAGGATGTCGCAGCGGTAGACTTCTTGATTGATTTGACCCCTTGATCCGCGAAAACTAAGGGAGTTTTACCACTGCCGCAAATTTCGGCCCAGACCAAGACGGATTGCGGATTTTGACGGTGTTCGACGATGGCCGATGTACCAGGAGCCTCTACGGACCAGACTATGTCGTTTTGGTGGTTGTGGGATTGTTCTACAGTAAAAAGCTTCTCGTCTGTGAAGAGAATTCGCTCTCATTGCTGACCGGCGGCGAGACGAAGGAGTTGGCGGCACTTTTGGAGTCGTACGCGCTTGTTTTTCTCCGTGAGGAGTTGAACTTTTTGGAGCTTGTATGGCTTGAGGTTGAACTCATTCTTGGCAATTTGACGTACTGATTCGCGGTTGATACCGGTCTCATAGGCTATTTTCCTCATGGAAACCCTCGGATTTCGATTGACTCGCTTCTTGACGATGTTGCAATTGCTAGGTGTATTGACAGTGCGTTTTCTACCACTTCCTGGACGACGACCATCATGGCCAAGCTCCTTGAAACGACGAATTGCATCGGACACGGTTTGTCGAGACACATTGAGCAAACGAACAATTTCGCATTGTCGCCTACCTTGACGAAACAGCTCCTAAATCGCACTTCGTTTGTTTGACATCTTAAAACTCTGTAAAATGAAATTATATCAAACTGAAAATTCACGGTATATTATTCTTTATAAGCACTTAGGACCAAAAATCTCGCTTATATGCTGGATGGTCCCAAAGCTCAGTTAAGATGGGAGTGGGTTATACAAAAACGATATATTAAGGGGGCGCCAAGTGATTTAATATTCACATCCAGCACACTTGCTCTAGTTTCCGAAAAATCACTAAATAAATCTAGATAAATGATCTCTAATAATAAATCTAAAGGGGGAGTAATTACCTCGAGGTCCTTATATAGCGCTATATATGGCTCACACTGTATACATAAATAGATCATACAACAATAGCAAATTTGGTGTGAAATAATATACAGAAACCTTATGAGGTTCCTATCAAAATAACTTAAATAGGTCTCATACGTTAACCTATTATTGATGATACTAAATAATAATGCAAATATTATCTGACTTAAACGTAATAAATACAGCTCGATATTAGCGCTGACAATTTCCAGAAATTGATGATACGACCTTTAATAAAGTTCCTCGATCCAAAGGGGAAAGGTAGTGACGATTTAGAACCTCCACGATGTTGAAATCACCAAAAGGTAACGGACGGCAGCAGTACTGATTTTCCTGGGGCTGATTCGACCCGGTGACTTATAAATCGACAATTGATGTTGCAGATATTCCAGCGAAACCACTGAAATGTCCCAGAACAAGGACCCTATGAACACAAATTCGAAGAAATCAAAATGGCGAACTCGCCAGTCAGAAATACCTACCTCTTTCAGAGGGTTCTCTCAGTACCAAATTAGATACGGTTTCCTCAATGATTATAAATGAGAATGCTTCAACGAAATAGAGTTCCAGCAGAATATTGATCCTGGTTCTAAAATAGAAAGCACAAGTTGCACGAGGCAGAATTGAAGGAATGGTTAATCTCACCTCTCAATATGGTAAATCCCCTTTCAGGTACACAGTAAGATTCGACAAAATCATCCAAATAAGCTCTGAAGCTAAACGAAAATAATCCCACTGTATGTAACGTTTTCGAAATTCAAATCCCTCAATCAGGTAAGTATTAAAACTCCTCGACTTTCGAAAAACCACCATCTAACTGAAGAATGCGCAGAAAACAACCATCCCAAGTCCTCACGTGAGTTAAATCTCCCTAACACCGTATTTCAGATTCGCCAACCTCAAATAAAATCACGAAACAACATATCCTCATCCTTGTCCCACAATTCGAAATTTCCAAAATCCATCTCGTTCCCACACCGCAGGCGATACAACAGACAATAAGGCATATTCCCCCAATCCCGTCGTATAACAGTGGCGTGACCATGATCAGGGATCGGAAAACTAGCGTTCGCCAATTCCGGACATAACATAGTACAGGAAAGTGTAGAGAAACCAAGGGAATAAAAATTATTTGGCTGCGCTGAAATACTTTTGTTCCAGACCACAGCAAAATTTGTCCGAAGTTTTTCTTGTCACCTTGTATGTATGCAGCAGTTTTGAATAGGAGATTTTGCATAAGTTCGAAGCTTGTAAAGCTGCTACTAAGTCGGCATCAAAACGGAACCGGCGAAACGCTTATCGAAGAAGTCACAGGAAAGAGAAAGTGCGAAAATATACAAAAAGAAGAAGAATGAAAATTTCAATTCACCCCATCGATACTTACCCGTTCATTTCGCCCGCATTATAAAATAACGACTCCTTTCATCAAGCCGCGGCCGTCTTTGATCTACCGCGAACGCCCGAGGAGACAACAGCCGGAAAAGATAAAAAGATACTCGGATGCCGCGAAAATGTGGCAGAAAACGATCGGCATTTTCCGACCGATCGAGGGCAATATTTCCAAAAGCTTTTATTAGGTACCATAAAAAGGCAACATTTATTTTGCAATATACAATGCACCACCCTCCGGGGGTCCAGAACCGACCCTCCTTATTGCCGTTTTATCATTTTGCGCTTATTATTATCCCTTCGGCCCCTCCGATACCGCGGAGCGGCGTGAATGATTTGCGGCCCGCAGATTTTATGATCTGGAAAAATAATAAGACCAATATGATTGCTTTTATGGATACTGCGTCCCGTAATGACACGGCAGGAACCCCGTCAGGCCCGCCCCGACGTGTCGACCGAGGAATAATTGATAACGCCGACCGTCATTTGTTTCCGTCCTTCGTTTTGTATACAAATTGGCGGGGTTGGTTTATTGAAATGGGGATACGTGGAATTTGGACGTGATGAAGACCACTTTTTCGATGCCTGGACGAGAATTGGACGGGTTTCAATTTGGGATCAGAGGAAATTCCCGGAATTCCAGTATTTGCGGTCGACGTGGCAACGGCGCACTTTTGGGGAGTTTGAGAGTTTCCGAATTTACCAAGGTCAAATAATTGAAGGAATGTTTCTAACAGCAATTCGAGCTGAATCTTGATGGTCGATATCTGGCTCCGACCACTGAAAGAGGCACACTAGTATATCCTTGATGACATCCATCAATTACAAATTTAGAAGAAACTATAATAATTGTGGTGGTCAAAAATATTCAAAATCGGGAAAATATCACATCAAAATACAGGGCGTCCCAAATAAGATTGACTGATTTCAACCATAAATGCATAACTTATTAATTGCTCCAAAGAGATGAAGAGATGAGGTTTTCACTAGTTTCACTAGTTTATCAAAGAGATTTCATCTCTTCTTCTTCTTCTTCTTCATATTTTAAGCCTTTGGCTTGTATTTTCCAATTATCATGCCTCCTGCGATATCGATGTCCATGAGTCTCTCCAGCGTTTGGGTGGTCTCCCCAACGGTCGGCGTGTTCCTGGTGTTCCGTCTCTCACAATCTTCGCAATTCTTCCATCGTCCATTCTTTCCACGTGGGCATTCCATGATCTTCTCCTATTGCGACCCCATCGGACTATATCCGGGACATCACATTCGCTGCGAATTTCTTCGTTCCTCCTTTTGTCTCGTAATGTGAGGCCTAGGACGTTTCTGAGCACTTTCATCTCGGCCGTTCGCAGGGCGTTCTTCATTACTTTAGTATCGGCTCTCGTTTCAATCCCGTATGTCATTATTGGTCTCACAATGGTTTTATATAATCTGGTTTTGGATTCCTTACGCATGTATTTGTTGTTCCACACAATGTCTCTAAGAGCTCCCGATATCCTTGCTGCCTTATTTGTTTGGTCTCTGATTTCCCTAGTTCTGTCCTGATTAGACGAGATCTGCACGCCCAAATATGCAACCGTCATAACCTGTTCAATTGGTCGGTCTTCAACTACAAGTTTACATCTAATTGGTTCCTTTGAAACAACGAGTGACTTTGTTTTCGTGGTAGATACTTCCATATTCAGTTTTTTTGCCTTTGTGTAGAACTTAAACAGAAGCCTCTGTAGATCGTCTTCGCTCTCAGCCACAATTACTGCATCGTCGGCGTAGCAGATAATTTTTATTTCACCTGTTGTTAGCTTGTATATATGAGATTTCATCTCATGTGTTACTAATGTTGGTCAAATTCAAAGGGGAAAATATGTATTATTCTAAATGAAACACCCTAAAATTTTTGATCTCATTCGAAAGAGCAATCATTTTCCTTTCCAAAAATGTATAGTTTTCTATCTTTTGTTTCATAAACAAGATATTCGAGGTTTCATGCAGTACTTAGTACATTTTTAATTTTTCAATACATATAAGGAAGGAAGGACAAAAAAGTTACAATGAATGCTGCATATGCCTATCCTCTTCGTTTATGCATAACTGTAAGCGACATTTTAATTTTTCAAATGAATTTTCTAATGGTTTTATGCATCAAAATACGTTCATATAAAACTACTAATTAAAAATGTACTACTATACTCCATTCACAATTATAAAATCACAACTCTTTCACTGGAAATTTGACACATTCCACTCTGTATCGAAGTTATGACGTTTTTCAAAATATTTTTATGTTCCAAGTCAATACTATGTTGCCCTTTCTACATTCTTAGCGTATTTCTCAGAATGTGAATTTATTCGGAAAAGGAATGAATTGGAAAAGATGTGATGGACGAAAATAATTAACGTTCATATAAATTGATAGAAAGGATTCCTTTTATATTTATTTGCATGAAAAGTACAAGAGATCACTGTTGAAATATATTATTTTTCGCCATGGAAGAAAATTGCATTGCTTTCACATAATTTTCATATGCATGCTTGTGAAGATTTAATGTTTATTATCCTCTTGAACTGAAAGTTCGAGACTTGACGACATCAATTGTTGAATCAAGAATAATGGAACATTATATCCCTCTATTGGAATCCAAATTGGTGAAGGGAGTTCTGATGCAAGAGGAACTTTTTCTTGGAACACAACCTTAATAGCTAACTTAATAAAAATAAGAGTAGAAGATTTACATTTCATTTATTTGATCTTATGAACAAGGAGTAAAATATTCTGACTGTATAGTAATTTATTAGTTTAAAAAATATTCATACATTACAACCACAGTAGGTTTGTACAAATAAAATGGAATAGGTCAAACATATGCTTCACATTCATCATTCACCTGTTCTAAAATAAGACACAAACTCCTCCACATTATAGGGCCCTTACAGCATTAAAAGCTTGTGTCTCTTTTGAAAGAAGTAGCACTAGATATAATATATTCTTTCGATTAAGAGCAAATACCTACCGTTGAATGTTACATACACAAATTTCTCCAAAATGGGCTTATACGAAGTGGTTTTTTTTCTGAAACGTGAAAACGATCAACAATAATCATTTAGAGACCGATGATGGCCATCCAAAACACGTTTACGTACGAAAATCGTGCAATTTCATTCTGCAAGTTCTTTCCTCATAATTCCTCGAAAATCCTACCTGAACCATATTTTCCGGTTGCTTTCGTGAGAAGATCGTATAAGGAAGCCTTTTTTGTCCATTTACACATTCCAAATAAATTTTGAGCACCAAAAACGATACCGAAACTAATCAAACTTCTGGGGGACCGCGGAATTTCGTTTGAAATCTTTCCAAACGGCCAGAAACCTAAAAAAACTTGGTTATCAAGTGTAAAAAAGGCGATTCGTACTCACTTTTGCTTTATTTATGCTTATAAATCGATTTTTGGTTCAATTCAAATTTGCCGTTTGTACCCATGCCAAAATATCTTTGATACTTTTGCTTTGATGTAAACAAAGAAACTGGCAACGTCGTTTTGTCATTAACGATATTCTAAGTACGCGCACAAATTTTTTATCAGGGGCGCCAACTCCTGAAAACGATACCATGACCTCCTATGTGATTAAATAAAAGTCAATGGAGTATACATGAAACATCGAATATCTTTGTTGTTAATGAAACAAAAGATGAAAATCTATACATTTTTGGAAAGGGGAATGATTGCTCTTTCGATTGAGATCAAAAATCATAGGGTGTTCCATTCAAAATAAAACATATTTTCTCCTTTGAATTTGACCAACATTAGTAAAACACCCTATGTGGATGAGATGAAATGCCAGCCAAGCCTAAAAAAATCTCTTTGATGAACTAGTGAAACTAATGAAAACCCGATCTCTTTGGAGCAATTAATAAGCTGGGCATTAATGTTTAAAATCAGTTAGTCTTATTTGGGACACCCTGTATATATTTACAGAGCCCTTGAATGGAAAATGGATTATTTGTTGCTGCTCATTTGTGTTTTTTTAAATTGCATTGTGTTCTTCCATTCAAGGGTTTTGTAGATACACATACACGGTGAGTCTTTGACTTGTACATATATTTCAAATGTAGATTCTTGAGGCCAAGAGAAACCTTTGTTTCATTTTCATTTTTCCAAATTCGGCTCTGTTGAAGAGATATAGCCATTTGAAAAAAAAAATTGGTCCAAATACGTGCCTGATACGATTCTCTGCAAACACCTCAAAGTTTATATTTTTCCATTGAAATTGAGGTCGTTATAAGATGTTCTGGATGACACATCTAGGAAATACTCAAGCAGTAACCTTATTTGAATAAGAATGTTGCAAATACGATATTTCCTGATAAAAACAAGTTTTGTCCGATTACTTCTGCAATTAAAAAGCTATATTTTTCCACACCAAAATAGGTTTCTTCTTCGATTTTCCTGAAGATGAGTTTGTAAACACTTAATAATTTGTTCATATTTTCCTCGATATTCCAAAAATATCTTAGAAAGAATGGTTTTTTCATTAACCTAACCTAACTCCATTTACCTATGTCAAATGACCTAACCTAACCCATCTTCTATGATATTTCAAAGAACTTTTGAGAGGGCAATGCCAGATTGCCGATTTCTTCAGATCAAACCATGGTATAGGCGAAACCAAGGAAGCAGCACGTCCCCTATATCGTTAACGGATGAACTATCGCAAAGGCACTAGTTTTGTTCACTTTTCGCTAAAGACGTCTAGGAGTTGCTCTATGGAAACGTCAAATGAGCAGTTCTGATTCTCGCCGATGTAGCGCTACGATCTTAATTTCAGTCGCCTATAACGGTGCGCTACCTCGAATCGTAACCGCCACGCAAGACAGACGTTGTTCTGTGTCTCCAACGTTAGTCCCATCACAGATCAATCTGTGATCCCCATGAACGACGCTTACGTAACCTAAGCCATGGAATTCGATTTATTCATTTATTTACAGAGAATAATGCAAATAGGTGATTATAATGTGAAAGACTCTCAGTGAATTGATGTAATAACAACCGTGTAGTGTAGAGTTATATTGTTTAGATAGATATTCTCCTGTAGGACCGGTAACAATGAGTGTTTAATAGAAACTTTGCGTATAAAAAGAATAATTTCATGCTTCTTAGAATTCAATTACATATCTCTACATCAAACGTTTTTTCGTCATAGAGATTTATTTGGTCTTGACGAAGATGATAAACATTCTGACAACATTGTTAACTTGTTCGGAGACCAGAGAAGAAATAATATTCAATGACTAGTTGACCCCGCGAACTCCGTTCCGCCTTAGTGGCAATAAATAAGCAGTTTTTGTTATACCACGTTCCCGTTAGGTTAGGTAGAGGGGTGAAAATTTAGGGTTGTAGGGGAAGGTGGAGACCCTTCGTACGGTTTCAACATTTTATTTTTTTTTATTTTTTGTTTTTTCATTAATCAATCACCTGACAGCTCGAATGTATAGTATAACTATCTGAGATTCATATAAAAAAATTACAGATGATTTCATCTGATGTTTCAACCATAATTATGATTTAAAACTAAATCTGGAATATGTACGAACCTGCCCCAACAACGGGGCACCTACATACAGTCAGTATAAATACGTGATTTTCCTGGCCGTCGTCCTTTGTTTGTTTTATTACTTCTCACAACAGTCGGATAGGGTCGAATTGCCTCTAGTGTCAAAACTGCCTTCAAAGGAGCTATTATTAAGGATCTAAATTAAACCTTTGTAGTTCATCATAACTTATCAATGGTGAGTTAATAGTTTGTTCTCGCGGAACGGCGGAACCTCCAAGAAAGAAGTTAATGCAAAAATTAGCAATTAGTACACTAACACACTTAATCGTACCTAGTTGGGGCACATTCTTACGCGTCCAAATGTGCCCCATCTAGTTCTGTACGAAAGTACCCCACTTACTAAATAACAGCAAAATATATCCTCTTTCAATATTGATAGGAAAACGTCATAAATTTATTAATGAAAACGT
Organism: Adalia decempunctata; assembly: GCA_951802165.1. Lineage (NCBI taxonomy): Eukaryota > Metazoa > Arthropoda > Insecta > Coleoptera > Coccinellidae > Adalia > Adalia decempunctata. The sequence goes on from OX637705.1 coordinate 3,660,622, forward strand.
ATCTTAAGTATATTTTGCTAGTTACTGATAGAATTCTCTACACGAAAACCCATCTTATCTACGGTAACAATAGATAAAAACATTGATCAAAAAATTACTTAGCAAGCGCGAAAACACGTTTGTGCCTGACAATTCGCTCTCACCAGTGCGAATGGCGCGATAGTACGTTGACGTAAAGTTGGTACCTCCACTCAAGCACACATACAAAAGCAAGGCCGTACGTCGTTTCGTTCAAGTTTTATTTTGACTGTATGAATGTGCCCCGCGTACGAAGGGTAACGATCTCCCCCTATGTATTTTTATGTGCAGTATCATAAAAAAATTAAAATAAAAAATTTTGTCCAAAAAAATTAAAAAAAAAGCTAGGGGTGGACCACCCTTAGCATTTAGGGGGATGAAAAATAGATGTTGGCCGATTCCCGATCCTACCCGATATGCACACAAAATTTCACATTGCCACGAAGTGCAAACAGGAGAATTTTATATATTAGATATTCAACCCAGGGAAGTATTCATATTATTCTTGAATTTCATAGTTTTTTCCTCAAATTTCATCGTATACAATTAGGAATAACCCGAAAACGACGCGTTGCATTGAAGAAATATAAGAATACTTTTATTTTCTAAAATGGTTGATTCTTTCGAAAACATGAACCGTTTATTTTTTTCAATTGGTTTTATAGTATTTTTGCACGAATTTATGAGTCGTCTTCGCTGTAACTTGTATACTAGGAGGAATATTTAATAAGTTTTGATTGAGGAATATGCGCCATGAATAGAGTAACCAATCAACCAAAATTCAGTTCATTCAAAATATCGGTTCCGAATATATCGAAAGAATTGTGTTAATTTCATCGATTTTCGACACCCAGTATCTTTCAAACGAAACCGGATTTTGAAAAATGGTTTGAGAAAAAAGTGTTTCGTTTTATGAGAGGAATCTACAATTAAAAGATATGTACAAGTCAAAGACTCACTCTGTATATTTTAATGTGATATTTTCCCGATTTTCAATGTTTTTTTTTCGACACCCATATATTTTTGGAGGGGAAAAAAACAATAAGAAAATTATTTTCCTATTGCATTTTTAATATTTCTGTATCTTTTTTATTTTGTATTATGTAAGAAATGTGTTAGCGATGTTCTGGTTCGTGTCTTTACTAATTTTTGTTTTTTCACTCTATCGTTTCAGAGCCCTGAAGAAGGTATTAAATATACCTATCAACTGTGAAAGATGTTTACCGTATGTCTAAGCTAAGTTGAGCACCTAATAACTGTTCATTGACGAGTAGTTCGGAAATATCGTTTTTTTTTGCGAAATCGAAGTTGAATTTTGAAGCCATTACAATCGAGTCATCTCTGATGATCAGATAGATTGTCCTGAAAACTGAAAATAATAGGGAGTTGATACAAGCACGAAATCTGTCACTGCCTACCAGTCAATAAGCGCAAAGGCACAATTCACCGTTGGCGAAAAAAAAGGTTTCAAATCTCGGTCAGAAACAGAGCCTGGTGTCTTCCTCAAGCAGGATATCACCAATAAGTGTAATCGCAATAAAATTAGGGAAAAGACGCACGCGCTAAGGGTCAGGAACGACGCTAGGCGCCGCGGCGCCACTCGCTCACCGACCACCGCGAAGCGTGCGACAGTTGCGTAATGTTCTGTCTATGGGTTCCACCTCGTACGCCTCCGGATAAAAACCCCGCTGCGTCCGCTCGCCACTAAAAGTTCGCAACAACTAAAAAAGTTTCGAAACCATAAATAACATTAAACGTAAATAAATAAATAAATAAGAGAATTAATACATAAATTAAAATTAGAATAAGTTTACCCTTTCGACTCTTTGTGTGACTTGCCTTCCTCTCACTGTGATTTCTTGTTGATGTGTTTTGTGTCTCAGAATTAGTGATCCAAATTGATATTTCTGGTGTGATCACAAGAATTTTCAAGGACTTGGAGTGTCACTTATAAATCGTGTAGGGATGATGTTAAATAGTGGTGAAATTGAAGGACGCAGAATTACACTGATTATGGAAAAGGATGGTGTATGATTTCATCTGATGAACATGGAGTTCGCTAGAGGATTTCTTATTTTCGTTTTGGTTCTTCTCTGTTCAGGTAGGTCTTCATACATTGGAAATTTCGCAAACAATCGGTTCAAATTCGTTAAAGGAATATACACAAATAGGTATATACATATGGGTATTATTTTGGAGGAATTTCCTATTATTGATTAAAACACTTTTTTTAATTTTACCATTTTTCAAAATTCGGGCAAAATAGCTGGGTAATCATATTTTCCATAATTAAGGAAAGAAATAACGGCATGCAGACAATTGAATATTTTTGAAATTCCGGAAAAAGTCAAAAATATTCAATTGTCTGCATGCCGTTATTTCTTTCCTTAATTATATTTACAGACGTTAAACTATTCTCATGTATTTTCCATAATGTTCTAATTTCGTCAGTAAAAATTGATTCAACTTTGACATTTCGCCTACAAAATTACTCGATTTTCAAAGATTCATCGATGAGGATAACTACTCAATAGGTAGATCTAAGGGCTCTACTAGTTTCCATATCAACTTCAAGAATTTGATACTCACCATTATAATGATCCTTCTTCAAAAAAAGAAAAAAAATAAAATTCAGAACTGACATCATAAACAGAAAGTACTAAGAATAGTTCTTCTGAGACGATGAATGCGTACCGGCATGACATTTGACAATCGAATGGACTATATATTTTTTTTCAATATTTTAATCCACAAAAGTTAGCACTGGAGTAATTCTGAAGGTATTTTTCAATATTTTATAAAACATGAGAAAATGATTTCTTTTTTCTGAAGAATCAACAAATGTGCAAGTTGAAAACTCAGTCTGTATTTTCAGAACCTTGATTGAAGTAAAAGGTTCACTCAAAAGTTGCACCTTTTCGAAAGATTATCAATATTTTTTTGAAGAATCTGTTTTTGCTGTTTGTGGATCAATATAACAGTTTTTGGTACAACGAGAACAAATGAGTTAATTCTTTTGTAATCTCTGTGTATAACAATTTTTCGATGGGTCCTGTTTTAACTGTTGTTTGGTGTTTTGACATTGAATCACACGCAGGGCTTGTTTTGTTTAGTTCGAGTATTTGAAATGTCATTCCAGGGAATTTTACTTGATGTACCATTTTTGGGTGATGAACAACAAATATTTTCTGCTCTAAAGCAGAATACAGTGTCATTTTTCACTGCTTTCTAGTTCTGGTGCGTTTTTGGGCAATTCTATTGATCTGAATTGATTGATTGAATTGAAAATTCTAGTCCTACAAAATTGGTGTTCATCTTTTTTATTATTTTTCGAAGCGTTTGATCTACGCTATCCAATGAAGCGCGCGAAAAATCTTATATTTCCACAAAAAACATATATTGAATTGACAAAAGATTAGGAAGAATCAGAATGACAGTAACCAGCTCATCCGCCAATTTGTTTTCAAGGTCCTCATATAAACTGATCTACATGAGTTAGGGATATTGACTTAAATTGCTGAAAAATTTAGTTAAAATAAGATTTTTGTGATGAAAATTCATATTAATATGATTTCAAGTTGCAATCTTAGCCTGTAGGTCTGCAGCGTATAAAGGGGGGTTAAGAAAAATCGATTAAAATAACGAAATTTTATTCCCAGAGAAATCAAGCATTTTTAGACTATCGATACAATGTATGGCCTCCACGGGCATCAATAACATCTTGGCATCTTCTTTGCATACTTCACACGAGGTTGTTGAACATTTCACATTATGGTTCCATAAACGGGGCAGAAGCTCTCTCAGATCATTTAAGGATTCTGGGGTAGGTTGATGATAAGGTATCTGATCTTCTTTGGAGCATATTCCATTCATGTTCTATGCAATTCAAATCTGGTGAGTGCGGAGGTATTGGTGAATGTGGAATACCAAGCTCCTCGCGCGCATTCTCAACTATGGCTGCACGGTGCGGTCTAGCGTTATCGTCTAGAAATTGAAAAGTTTCACCAATAGCAGTTTGTTCCAACTTAGGGACATTATCCTCCTTTTTCATGTTTAATAATTACGGGCTCCTTAACCGTATGAACCGGGCGTATTCGACTTCCCTCGGTAGTGCATAAAACTCCAAAGTGAGTTGTTGCGAGATGCCGTTTGGGAAAAATGAATGTACGTAGAGATCTAGTTTTTGAGGTAACCTCCGGGATGAAGCGTAGACATTTGCCCCCTAGGTGGAACTACTGTACAAAACTGTACTCAATAGTTCTTGCTAGGGCGCAATATAAGTTCTGCCGCTTCAGTTGGCATTCATCTCAGGATAAAACTACATGCATCTGATGACGGCCAACTAGCCAGAAACCGGTAATGCATTGTCTTCCTGTGGTGGTGCCACCTGGTGGTGTGCTTCGGAAACTAGATCTCTACTAGTCCAATTCTGATATGTTATTTAGTTTGTTCCAACTTAGGGACATTATCCTCCTTTTTCATTGTCAATGACATTCTCCCTATAGTGTGAGGCGGTTATATTCCCAGGACAAATGTGTAGATCTGTGCGCCCGTTGAAACATATCCCGGCCCATACCATAACACTACCCCTTCGGAATGGATGGACTTCTTGGACATGGCGACGATGACGGGGTATGTGAGGGATTGTCCATACCCTTATTCTTCGGGAATCTGAAAATCCTCCATATCTGGATTCATCGGTGAAAAGGACACTACGCCATTGATCGTTCGAATTGATATGTTGCCTTGCCCATTCCAGTCCTTGACGCTTATGGTCACGTGTTAATGGAACTCCTCTTAATCGTCGTCTAAAATCTAGATTCACCTCTCTCAAACGTCGTCAGATGGTTTCGATGGAAACTTGGACCCCATCTGCATTTTGAAGAGTATTCCGTAGCATTCTACACGTAGATGTAGGGTTTCTTCTCGCCGAAACGGTAATGAAACGATCCTGAGCAGGTATTGTTTTTCGTCGCCCACCAAGCCTTGGTCTTTCCAACACGGAAACTGTCTCCCTGAACCTATTCCAAAGTCGAGATATCAAACTTTGGCTGACTTGGAGCCCTCCGCTACAACAACCTGAGTTAGGCCACCCTGTAGCATTCCGATAGCCCTATTGGTCTCAGCGTTTGTTAATTTACGTCTTGGCATTTTCAGAAAACTCGTTTCAAATCGAAGCCGTTGATAAACTGACTTCATTTCAAAATAAGAACATTCATGAAGCATATGCGAAGTACCAAACTTCAGGAAAAAGGCGACCAGATTGACGAAATGTCTCATACTGATTTTTATTGGTTCGATTCAAGTTGTTATTGAGTTTTAAATGATTTTACAGCGATTTTCTCGAAGATTAAATACTTTTGAAAACGATTGAATACGATATATATGTGGAGCATTATATTAGACCAGTAAGAACGAATGTAATAGATCAGTTTCAACAGTTATTGCAGGCGCATTATTCAAGGATTTTCGGTTGAACTTCCCAGGCCATAATGCAGGATGTTACATCTTCATAAATTCAGAATCGAAAACTTTTCACATTATCGATTTAAACTTCAGACAAATATTTAAGAACGAAATTTTCACTTCTCTCATCAGAACTGCTTCCTCCCCAATAATAATCTGTGTAATACATTTTTTGCATTTGGGTCATGATCGTAACTTGGAATGAGAATTTCGAACTTTATATAACTGGGGGAGAAACTCTACAAACTCACTCTCGAGATGAAAATTATTTCAGTTTTGTTCGGCAGTTTGTGCAGTTAACCCAGTAGTTCTGTTTTGTGCGGAGATATGGACCATATTTTTGAATGTGTTTTGAATCGTTCGAACAACAGAAAAGTTTCGGTGCAGCAAGGATTCCGTGAGAATAGGTTTGGTCGGAGAGAAAATTATATTTTCATTTTTCACCCATGGAAAAATGTAAACGCAGAAATCAAATCAAACGGAAAGCTTCATACAATTTTTCATAGAAATAATTCTCTTATTAAACACCAGATATGAGGTTGTGAATCATAATATATACAGGGTGGTCCACATAATATCGAATAAAACTTGTCTTGACATAATGAAGATTTGATTCTCAATTGGGTTTATGACTTCTTGATTTGAAATCCAAAGGGTCATCCGTCAAATATTCACTCAAATAGTCAGCTATTCATTCTCAGCTTCAATAATTGTGATTGATTCCTTTCTACCTCAACACAATGAATTTGAATTTGAAATTTCTATTATGCGAATCGACTCTGGGAAACTGGCAGTATGTGCTTATTTCTCAATTATGATTATCATTCCATCAATTTCAAATGGAGTTAAAACAAACGTCAGAATGCATTATGATGAATATTCATCAATTTCGCGAATGTCAACCAATGTAAATCTGCTCATTAACATCAATGATTAATGGAGTATACAGGTTCTAACAATGAGGGCGTTTAATGAGAATTTCTACCTCAATTGACCGTTGTGTTCATTCAGTTAACTGATACCTGAATTTTTAAATAAGCATGGGAATTCTATGGACCTCGCGGTTTGTGCGTACATACTTTCGTATGAATTATATAGGGTGAGCCTTTGACTGGCACACATTTTTTCAATTTTAGAATGCCACTGCCTTCCTCCATAGACAAAATAGTTCTGATGGTTGTTCAACCATTTTGACTTCATTCACAAGTTCTTGTCTGTTGTTTTCAAATTTCCAACTCCTTCCATCCAACTAATTTTTCATCATCAATATCAGGCCTTCTTCGGTATTTGCATTTCTATTTCTAATTTTATAAATCTTTTTCATTAATATTTTATTTTTCCCATTTTGTTTCGTTTGAATATACTATGTTTTTCTTCTTGTTTTTGTTGATTGAATTGTTCTGTTACTTCTTCTGCAAAATCTTGTTCATTTTTCATTTTATCTTCAGCAATATATATTTTTGTTTTTACTTTATTATTTGTTCCGTTGATTTTATCTTCATTATCTTCTATTTTCGTTATATTTTCATTTTTCTCATTTTTCATTCCATTCTTCAGATCTGCTATAAAATTATCATATTTCCCATCTTGTTCGTCCAATCTTGTATTAATTTTCTCTAGTAATTTCATAATTTTGTCCATTTGTCTCTCCGTATCTGCTCTTCGGTGGTTCGTTCTTCTTCAGTTATAATTTCTTTTATATCTTAATTCCATTTTATGGTTAGCCATTTCTTCTATGTTACTATGTTATATCAATGCTTCGGAATATATAATATATTTTAATTGTGTGTGAAAGGTTAAGGGAATTCGACTGATACTTTGGATTTTTAGTGTTCCTCTTTATGTATATACAGGGTGGCCATTTGAAAACGAAACAGACGAGATTACAGACGAAATAAATTTTTTCGATAGAAATGCTCGGACAGGTCGATTTCTGTTTCGAGGGGGACAACTTAAGATGTAGGTTACGAACGCATAGCGCTCCAACCCTTGCTGCTACAACCCCCACCCCCAATTTTTGAATAGGGAAGATGGGGTGAGTGATACCTCAATTCAAAGGTATTTTTATACTGATTTCAGCACAGTAATTGTTTTTTCATTTTATGCATTAGTTCTCGAAATATTCTTAACTAAGTATTTGAAAATGAAGTGGTGTTTTCATGGCACTTGTTGTGTTTTTTTGTGAAAAATCGACATCTTGATTAAAGATTTCTATGTCAGTGGATTGGAGGAAAGAAGCCACAGTCATGGTTGTTTTGAAGCTTAAAATGTCGATTTTTTACAAAAAAACACTAAAAGTGCCATGAAAACACCACTTCATTTTCAAATACTTAGTTAAGAATATTTCGAGAACTAATGCATAAAATGAAAAAACAATTACTGTGCTTAAATCAGTATAAAAATACCTTCCAAATGAGGTATCACTCACCCCATCTTCCCTATTCAAAAATTGGGGGTGAGGGATGTAGTAGCAAGGGTTGAAGCGCTATGCGTCCGTAACCTAAATCTTAAGTTGTCCCCCTCGAAACAGAAATCGACCTGTCCGAGCATTTCTATCGAAAAAATTTATTTCGTCTGTAATCTCGTCTGTTTCGTTTTCAAATGGCCATCCTGTATGCTTTGAATCAAGAAACTTGTTATAACTCTTTTTAATACTATTGAATTTTGAAAAATTAAAAAGTTTTCAGCCCCACGTTGGGCGCCAAATTTATTCATATTCTGATAATAAAGACATATTATGAATCATAACAGTACCTATAGATAAATACCCGATCATTGATCTGAAATAATAGCATTTTTATTCGAATGTCAAAAAGACACCCCTTGTTGGAAAACCTTTCATTCTCTCAATATTTTCTTTCGAAAATGTATCCATACAACTAATAATCATGAGTAATGCTTGGGGCAACATCTGCATTTCTGTCTACGAGCCCCAACAACACAAAATACAGGAAGAGCTTGAAATACAGTCCTTTTATTGAAATCTGAAGGATCTATCGTATTTTTTCTTAATTCGAAGAAACCGAAGGATCTAAATTCAATTTTATCAAGCCCTAGTTTTTCAATTCGAGGCAGATAAATCAAGTTGAAAATATCGATATCGCAGAGGAGCCTTTTCTATCTTTTCACGGCAAACATGTTCCTCCATTGGGAAATTGAGTTTACATCGTAACGTCGGTCTACCGCTACGATAATCTAGATTTATGGCTCAAATAAGCGCCATACAACGGAGTAAATCAACAGGATACTAACTAGAATCCGAATGTCTTTCATTATTTCTCTAGTGCACACCTGAAGCCCTAATATAGTTTATGCGGTGGTGCTCTAGGACTGATGAAACGCCTTATTGTTGTTGTTGTGCATCGTAACTTTGTGCATGAATAAAATACGTTAACCCCTCATACTGGTGGAGTTTTGCTTGAACTTGGGGAATCCTAGAGCTAATATTGCTAATAGACCAAGGTGGTTAATGCAAATATATTTTTTATGTTGTGGTTTTCAAGAAAAGGATAGGTTAGTTGGGCTGTCATTGTTATTTATACAAAGATACATTCCAAAAAAGGTGGACAATATTATTAATATATTTGCTAGTAATAAAAAGAGGTGAATTGATTTCGTTCTGTGATTTTTGAATCATATCTGATGCTAGAAAAAGCGGTTATGTTTAAATTTTCAATGCATAATATTCACCAACCTTTCTGATATTTTTCTTTCAAATTTTGAATAGCCTATTTCTTTGGTTCTCATATTTTTTTCTTGAGTTTCATATTTATTTTATGCCTTGACTTTTATGTATATCTCATATATTGTATTTACATGTCCACGCAATTATTTTATATTTTTTGAATAGAAATGTTATGAATGAGATTCGATCAACCCCCCCCCCCTCCGCTTTTCACTCAAGATCAGTCAGGTCACTCGCTAACACTTACCACTACCCCCCCAGACTCGCTGTCCGGATACGCCCCTGTATGTTCCCTTCAAGGGATTGATAGGCAACGTTACTCGAAGGGCCCTGTACAAATAATCTGTCCTATAGTGAGGCCTTTTCGTGAAAAATCTGTATTTCTTCTGTCTGCAAACAGACGTATACGAGGTTAATGAGAAATGTGGAAATTATGCATATATTTACCCAGTTTTAATAATGGATGCAAACAATGCTCGTTATTTTTCCTCATTATATGTTTTCCCTCATATCTCGGCGGAAAAATGACTTGTATGTAGAAGGGAATATTTGTTCGCCCCCGTGTAATGTGTCCCTCGTTATGGAGGGAAAAAACTGACAATTATTCTCACTTTCACACTCTTATTGAATTCTTTCTCTGATATTCGAGTTACAGCCTGATGGACTATTTGATCCACAACATTTTATATTTTTGAGGAAAACGATCAGTTGTGAAATTGAAAGTTTACCCGACATCTATTATGGGAAGCCAATTAATTGGACCATTTCTCGGAATAATGTTATCGTCAAATTTTCCTAAAGCTGATCTAGAGAGTTTTTCGGGAGGGGGGCTTGAAAATGAGAAATTAAAAATTGTTCAAACAACCACAAATCTGTCAAGTTCAGGTGGAACACATATTTCCAAGTCGAAGTTTCAGCTCGTATCGAAAGGGAAACTCTGCATAATGTCTGTTCCATTCATACACTGTCATAACATCCCTGAGTTATTTTGTTAAACCCCCTATTACGCTATCAACAAACGAGATCAAATTTACATATCAGAATGAACGGTTCCTAAAATCCACTATTTAATAGAATAACGGAAACCCTCACTATCATATCAGGCCCAACAAACATGCCATCTGACAAATCAGTATAATTAAAACACTCATGCCATTCATGGGTTTCATAAACGGGCAAACAGCACGCAATGTTTCCTAATAAGCAGGCAACGAATACCGAGTTCAGAAGCTATATCCCGAATTAATATTCTTTTAATCCCGATGGAGTTATTTTTCATCGTAAGTCTGGATCGGGGTGGCTTATGGGATTTAAACCTCCGAAGCCACAATATGCCATTCAGACATTTTCCGGCCATTCTAGTGCGTGGAATTTCCCACAGTAGATATTAATATTGTGTTATTCAAGGCGTTATAAGGATAATATCTCAAAATGATGAGCAATTTCGGCTAATTCCATTCTATACTTTGCGACAAACTGTGGATAAAGCCGTCTCTTTCTTACTGATTCCGCAAATTATGATTCCTTTTCTCATACGGGTTTACTTTCTGTCTTTTTCATTCAATTATGAATGTCGTCTGCAAGGTAGGGACTTCATCCTTAATTCTCGAAGTGAACTGCTCTACATGGGTTAGGGATATTGACTTAAATTGCCAAAAAATATATTCAAAATACGATTTTTGTGATTAAAATTCATATTAATTTGATTTCAAGTTGCCAATTAATTTAAGCCTGTAGATCTGCAGCGTATACAAGATGGTTAAGAAAAATCGAGTAAAATAACGAAATTTTATTCCCAGAAAATTCAAGCATTTTAAGACTATCAATACAATGTATGGCCTCCACGGGCATCAATAACAGCTTGACATCTTCTTTGCATACTACACACGAGGTTGTTGAACTTTTCTTGAGGAATTTGGTTCCATAAACTGGACAGAAGCTCTCTCAGATCATTTGAGGATTCTGGGGTAGGTTAATGATTATCTAATCTTCTTTGGAGCATATCTCATGCATTTTTTATGCAATTCAAATCTGGTGAGTGCGGAGGTATTGGTAAATGTGGAATAACAAGCTCCTCGCGTGCATTCTCAACTATGACTGCACGGTGCGGTCTAGCGTTATCGTCTAGAAATTGAAAAGTTTCACCAATAGCAGCGTGAAAATTTGGCACAACATTGTCAATGACATGCTCTCTATAGTGTAATGCGGTCATATTCCCAGGACAAATGTGTAGATCTGTGCGCCCGTTGAAACATATCCTGGCCCATACCATACCACTACCCCCTCGGAATGGATGGACTTCTTGGACAAAGCGACGATTACGAGGTATGCGTGGGATTGTCCATACCCTTATTCTACGAGAACTGAAAATCGACCATATCTGGATTCATCAGTCAAAAGGACACTACGCCATTGATCGATCCAATTGATATGTTGCCTTGCCCATTCCAGTCTTTGACGCTTATGGTCACGTGTTAATGGAACTCCTCTTAATGGACCTCTAGAACCTAGATTCACCTCTCTCAAACGTCGTCTGATCCTGATGGTTTCGATGGAAACTTGGACCCCATCTGCATTTTGAAGAGTATTCCGTAGCATTTTACAAGTAGATGTAGGGTTTCTTCTCGCCGAAATGGTGATGAAACAATCCTGAGCAGGTGTTGTTTTTCGTCCCCCACCAAGCCTTGGTCTTTCCAACACGGAACCTGTCTCCCTGAACCTATTCCAAAGTCGAGATATCACACTTTGGCTGACTTGGAGTCTTTCCGCTAGAACAACCTGAGTTAGGCCACCCTTTAGCATTCCGATAGCCCTATTTGCCTCAGCGTTTGTTAATTTACTTCTTGGCATTTTCAGGAAACTCGTTTCAAATCGAAGCCGTTGATAAACTGACTTCATTTCAAAATAAGAACATTCATGAAGCATATGAAAAGAACCAAACTTCAGAAAAAAGGCGACCAGATTGACGAAATGTCTCATACTGATTTATATTGGATCGGAGCAAGTTGTTATTGAGTATTAAATGATTTTACAGCGATTTTCTCGAAGATTACATACTTTTAAAAACGGTTGAATACGATATCCCTAACTCTTGTGGAGCAGTATATTTCTGCCTGTTCTCAAACTGATGTACAAATTCTCATCACCACGAGAATTAAAGAATGAAATGGATATATGGAATAGAAAATAAAGTAAACACTATGCGAATGGTAGTTACGGTCGTTCTGACTAAAGGAGATGTATCTGATGGCTGTCTGGTTTCGTGCAATGTTGTACAGGTGCACCTAAGGTCTGTGTTAGGGTTGCGAGCTAAGCGTTAGACCGTTGCGACCAATGGAAGGGGCATATCGAACTGTACAGGTATACTCCATTCACTTTTATAAAGTATCTTGGTGGGCCATGGTTTAGGTTTATCAAGTTCTTTTACTTAAAGCGGACGCAGGTTGGCACTCGTGAAAATCAAGCGACATTGCCAAGTCTACTTTCTAATTACTCTTTTTCAACTTTGTGAATGGAGTTAGTTCTTTTAAGCTTTAACTGTGAGTTGTGACACAAGATTCGTAGTATCAATACATTTTTATACTGGAGTATTTCAAGTTGCGCAAAGAGGTATTTAATTGTCCTCTGTAGGCTTATTTCTTGAGAATTTTGAAAAGTGGGGATTTCGATACGTCCGTCTCTTCTGTTCGTCTAAAAGTTTTTCTATCGGGTTAATGAACTATCACAAAGTAACGGACTATTCTATCCATTATTTTTCAGTAAAATTTCAACACTCGGTTCTTGATTTCCATACAAGAAAATAGCATAACTGAATCTTCCAATCATGTTATAGTACACGTGAAATATTCCCAGTATTAACAGAAAAAAAGTTTCCTCAATATTCGTCAGATCTTTGGAATTATTGAATTCACATAATATTTCCTCAAATTCATTGTTTTCCCAAAGTTAATAAACATTTTGATAAAGACGTAATTTCTACGATTTATATGTGGAAACGGCAAAGTTGCGTCCATATCTGACAGAAGAATGAGTACAACCTAACATTTTCAAAATATACGCGGTGAAATGTGTCAGAATTCCAGCGCCACCCGGGCTACTTTATAAAAGTGAATGGAGTATACAAAGAATGTTTTTGGGATTCTAGGTGAACAACAGAAAATGTGGGTGAAGTCATAGACCTGTTCTTCTTTGTAACGGCACCATTCGCAGTAGAAAACGAGAAATATGAATTTTGAACAATGAGTCTTCAAACCATTTATCTGTAATGCCCAGATCCACCTCGAACGTCACTGTTAGACCAGTGGCGTAGCTAGATAGTCCAGGGCCCCTTAATGAATTGTTTTCGAGTCAAAATATAAATACTTCGAAGAAGCAAAGTTACTTACTGAAGGTTTAGTTGAGGAATATACTTGAATAAATTATGTTGTTATTTATGTATTTGAGCAGGTATATTAAATTAATTATATTAATGTGGATGAAAAAAAGGGCGTTGAAAACATTTTTTATAGATATTTACTATATGTACAAATATTCACAAAAAAATTGTCATTGCCACTATGACCTTCTAGCCTTATTTTTTTTATTGATACGTTAGATTATTTGGTGAAATCACAATAAGAATAAACTATTCGAGGAATGAATTCAAATTGATTATTGGAGATTCGAACCTAGTCTAGATTTGAAGTCATTTATTCCTTCGGAAAAAATATGTTTACAACCTCTTTCTAGACCTAGTCTTTGCGAAAGATTCAATGACTTCATTCAAATCTAGACTTGATGCAGCTTCATTTTCAATTGATAGGTATACCTAAGCCATAAATGTCGCAGTTGAGCTTGGCTCATAGTGTTCCGCAAATAATTTTATATTATTCTTAATTTGCTGAAAGATCTTTCAGCTTCTACAGAGGTGACAGTAAGATAGTATGGAACAGTAATATTGCTGTAAATACTTCTGTTAGATCGCATTCCAGCATTCCGTATTTCCTTATTATTTTCATACACAATTCATGAATTGTCCATGCCTTATTCAATTCAGGTAGAAATAGGTGATAAATATAAAGAACTTGAATTGAAAAGTTGGACCCTTTCATATGGCAATATTTACTTTGAAATTGGTCGAAGCTTTGAATTACAGTTTTTTCGTCTACCTATATCTAGTAGAAATGATGGTGAAAATTCAAAATTTTGTTAACTGCATTCATACCCCGAAAAACTTGAATTCAATCAATTGAATCTTTATTGTACTACAGGCTTTACAATAGCGTGTGCCGTGTACTCGTCAATTTTCAGCATAAATAACGCATTATTAAAATATGAAAATATGGACATAAAATGAACTTACAGTCTAGAGCAAACTATACTCATATCACAGATAGGTTTGTGTCGCAGAAAAACTCTGAGAGCGAATAATACGCTTTTGTTATAAGGAGCGCCTTCAATTCTCTATTAAATTTAATGAAACTTAATAGTTTCCAATGGTTCGGCAGTTTGTTGAAAACTGCAACCCAAATATAAGAAGGTGACTTCTAAAATTGAGAAATTATTGTATCGAGCAATCTATTGAAAATATTTATTTCGGAAAATTCTCCCCTGCTTCGAAATCGGTGATCGGAAGCTAATTCAACGAAATAATTTTTATCTTTTTTTGTCTCTTTTCTTCGAAATGGGGATCTTTTCCATATGCTATGACATTTTCTCTAGCCTTGCACTTGAAGGACTCGAAGTCACTCCTATAATTTTTTTCTTTGTATTCGTCTCTTCTAAAGCTCTGCATGCGTCGTCCAAACTGACATCGCATTTTTGTAATACTTCAGATGCATAATTGATATCATGGAGAATGCGGTGCATTAAATCGCCGAGGAAAATAAATTTAAAATTCAACATTTTTTTTAATTTCTGCTTGTTTTTGCTCTTATTTGCAAGAATTTATCCTTCCATTTCAGCTAATGCACGAATGATATGAAAAAAATGAAATTTGATTGCCGAAATTATGTTAACCCTACTGGACCATCTAGTCGGATTTAGTTTTTTCAGATAGGTGTCCGATTCACCAGTGAATTTTGCCAATAAATCCCTAGATTTGATGATATTTCGGAAAAAACATTTTTCAACAACTGAATATAATGGAAACAATGTTATTTACATAATAGATCACAGAGAAAAATCAAAGTTTGAATTTTTTTTTAAGTTCAAACGCGATTTGATGGTCAGCGCTTGGGGGCCCCCCTGAGGTCAGGGGCCCTCGTGCACTGCACACCCTTGCACCCACGTAGCTACGTCGCTGTGTTAGACCTTGTGCAGCGAACGGAGCGTTATAGAAGAATAAACCAGAGGCCGTAATAGTATACGCGAAACAGAAACCGCCAATCTTCTACCCAAGCCCCCATGCACCTTATCCGATGTTCGAGCCAGACGATAGATCGGTATACAACGGATAGTTTTTACCCTTATCCGCCAGATATTTGATCCCCCACAGAAAATCCGCCTGCACTTTATGGCGGAGAGATTGAATTTCAACATAGCCTAGGTGAATTATTCTGATTTATGGGACGATATTAACTTATCTTGTGGGCTCATATCGGTAAACCGGTATCCCGAGGGGTTATAGGAGGGAAAGGGGAATTGAGGATGAAGAGTTATAGGTTATTTAGGTATTTTTGTCAATCGAACAATAACAGAGATCGTCAAAGTTTAAGACTCACTTTTGGATCATTTCGAGAAGTGTCATGACCGAAAATGAAAAGCTACAGAGAAATTGAGAAATGAGCCTTGTTGAAATTTTATTTTATCACCATTGGGTGCTTAAGGGGAGGTGCTACACGTCCGAGCTCCCTTCAAAAATTGGGTTTCTTATTTCCATGATATCTCAGTTCGTATGCAGCTTAGACCAAAAATTTTAGAATGTGTACTACTCCCTTTTCTGTTTTTTTTCGTATATTAGGAAAAAAACCTGGTTGAAAATATGACCAATAAAGTTCCTTCTTTATAATTTATTTAAAATTTCAGGGGGCAATAAACAGAAAAACTGATTAATACACATTCTGCAAAATATTATTCCGCATGTATACTGAAAATTTCATACATTTATCCCGAAAATTGACGACGATGTCATGAAGATAATATCGTTTGTCCAGATTTTTATGAAATTACAGCTCACCAGGTTTTTTCCTAATATACGAAGAAAACCAGAAAAAGCGAGTAAAACACATTCTAGAGAAATGATTAAGGGGCAGTATTACCTACTGAATCGTGGTAAATCTCGATTCAAAAAGTGGTCTCTTTATTTAACGAGTAACTACCCTAATTGACGACGTAGAGACTTGATTTTTTTTCAATTGAAGTTGAAGAACGTCCCGAGGGCAAATAGTTTCCTTTTTTTCGATTTAATTAGTTTTTCATTTGAAAAAACCAGGGTAATCGTTAGATCTGGGGTTATTGAATATGTTTTTCGTTTTTCATGAGTACAAGCTATATTTTTGAAATAATCATCATGAAAATTTTTGTAGGTTATAGAAAATTAAATTGCCGAGGGCAAATTGTTGCGATTTTTTTCAAAAAATGATGAATAACCTTCGGGAAAAATTCATTAAGTGTAGTTTCCAAAACGCTGAAGTTCAACCAGTTTTTTTAATTGAAAAACTGATCAAATCGAAAAAATCGCAACTATTTGCCCTCGGCAATTTAATATTCTATCAGTTAAAAAAATTTTCATGATGATTATTTCAAAAAGATAGCTTGTACTCATGAAAAACGAAAAACATATTCAATAACCCCAGATCTAACGATTACTCTGGTTTTTTTAATTGAAAAAGTAATTAAATCGAAAAAAAGAAAACTATTTGCCCTCGGGACGTTCTTCAACTTCAATTTAAAAAAAAATCAAGTCTCTACGTCGTAAATTAGGGTACTTACTCGTGAAATAAAGAGACCACTTTTGAATGGAGATTTACCACGATTCAAAAGGTGATACTGCCCCTTAAGGAAGAAATCTGATAGTTCTGTGTTTCATATATTTTTTTCAACTAACGTTCCGCGCAGGAGAGGGTTTCTCGGTCGTAGGTTGTACCCCGACGAAGAACCGCTCCGAACTAAGACTTATAAAGAAATGAAAAAAGATTCAGAACACAGGGTGTTTCTGAATTGATGCGAAAGATTTCAAAGGTTGATTCCTTGTTAAAAATGAAGGGTAGTTTGTTATACAGGGCGCGTCGAAATTATGGAACAAATTCATTTTCCCAGAAAAAAAATCGGCAACAACATCCTGAAACAGGTCAATTTTGTTTCACTTTTACTAAATTTTCATGCATTTTTGGTGCACCCTGTGCCATCCCTATCAAACCTCTAAATTTTTTGAATAGGGAAAATTGGTCATGTGGCTCTTTTTTGGCAAGGTCTTTGTATCTTTTGTACATGCGTGCAGAAATATTCACGAAAATTTTTTTTTTATTTGTTAGTTCAAGGAGGTTTTCAGTATGTGCACTAATTGTCATGGCTCAGTTACTTTGAGACGATGGTACCTGATGAAATTTGTCACCGAATGAGATTCGACCATTACAGTTTTGTTCATGCACAACTTTCAACCCCCTTACGTGAAAAATTAGAATGTATGAAATACTCTGCTTCAGTTATGATCTTGAGTAGGTATGTTATTAGTACGTTTCTACTGAAGTTGAAACTTTTCGATAAAATGTTTCAATTCAAAGAAAGAGCCTTGACAAGTGCACTTAATGAAAACCTCTTTGAATAACAAAAAAAAAATTCTTGAAATTGTCTGCACGCTTGGAAAGAAGATACAAGACTTTGCCAAAAAAGTATCACATGACCCATTTTCCCTATTCAAAAAATTCAGATGGTTGATGGGGATGGCACAGGGTGCAACAAAAATCCTTCAAAAACGCATAAAAATTTGGTAAAAGTGAAACAAAAATTCACCTGTTTCAGGATTTTGTTGCCCAATATTTTTCTTCTGAAAAAATGAATTTGTTCCATAATTTTGACGCGCACGGTATAAATATGGCGTCAAAAATCAAACCTTAGGTAGATATCGCGGTTCAGAGATTGCGGAAAAATGAATTTCAAAGAAAAACTAACGCAAAGACTTGGATGGAATTAAATTCGAATAATCTGTTTGTTTAAAATCTCCTTCATCTCTTGTATTTTTTTCTAATATGTACCATTTTGATATAAAAAATGAAATGTGAATCATTACGTACCGGAAAAGGGCAATTTGATTTTCATTTAGTTTTTTTATTTTAAAACGTTAAAATTTATAAGGGGAAAAATATAGGAGATAAAATAGTTTGCTCTATTTCAGTATCGTAATGTGTTCATTATAATACTAAAAACAGTGCTGTAATGAATTCATTACAGCATCGTTTTCAGTAACATTTTTCGTTTTGTGGTTGTCAGCAACGACTTCCGATCCTTTTAAATTTCAGCAGACGTCAATTTGGAAATGTCAATTTTCGTATTTCCTAACATTCACACCAACTGCCAAGATACAATATGAAAGTCACTAGGACCTATAATTTGAATTTTTTCATTGAATTTCACAAAATTTGAGTGAAATAGAGAAAATATCGTCTAATACTCGTTGCAGAATGCAATTCCAATACTCAGGCATTCAAAAACTCGCTCCTTTGTCGCTCATTTTCGAATTTCGCATTCGTATTGGAATAGGAGCCCATTCTGCAACTAGTTTTAGAATATACTATTCAAAAAATTTAGTTAGAAAACATGATAGAGGTGATCTACTTCAATCCTCTCCTATCATTCTTAAAATATGAATACATATCAAAAAAGTGTGTTTTCATAATCATAATACGTACTTCCATAAAATATCACCACTCTATCTCTTTTCGTTTTCAAGATACGAAATAAAAATATCATTTTTCCGCCATCTTTTAACCGCCATATCTCCCTAACGTTCGACTTTTGACACTTTATTTTGAACAAGGAATCACTTTCTGAAATCTTTCGCATCATTCAGAAACACCTATATTTTATGGTAACACATTACCAGTTCCTCCGCCATTTCGTACCGCTCCACTGGAGTAGCTTGAAGACAACAAAATGGTGAAGGAGCAGGTAACATTCTTCACTGAACTTTACCGAAGATTCTGCTACAAATACTGAATAAATTTTCACATGGAACTGTGAAACTCATTGAGAAATTGTAAAAGAATGAGGTAGATGAGTCAGTGAACATTTTGATTTCCCGTATTTATGAAATTGGTAAAAAAAATGGAAACTTTTGGAACAGTAAAGCAAAATGGTGAAGGAACTGGTAATAATGAAAATTAATTTTCATCTGAAACTGTGGAACTCATGAGAAAGCGGGCGGAAAAAAAAGGAAATATAAGAGACTAAACATTAGGATTACTCATATTTCAAAAATTAGTGAAAAAAAATTAACCTCTGGAGAATCTCAAAATTTCTTCATCGGCATCAAACAGAAACGTTCATCCAGAACTGGAATATCCCTTTCCCATAAATAAATTTCGGCTAATAACGGCCTCCAGTCTCTGTTTTATTTTCCCTCGAACGTGTCTGTCCAATTTCGCTTGACACAAATCCGACATTTGGGTGCTTTATTTCAATGGACGTCAGTTACCAGAAGCTAATAGTATCACATCGACCCAAAGAAGACGTATCTGC
The DNA here is from genome assembly GCA_951802165.1 of Adalia decempunctata. Taxonomy (NCBI): domain Eukaryota; kingdom Metazoa; phylum Arthropoda; class Insecta; order Coleoptera; family Coccinellidae; genus Adalia; species Adalia decempunctata. The sequence goes on from OX637705.1 coordinate 3,680,447, forward strand.
GATGGGGATCAGGACGGTGGCTTCTCGCAACCCAAACAAAACGAAAAATTCTTTTACCAAATTGGAGACAGAAGGATTACGGGCCTTGTTGCCATGGTTTGGTATCGAGACATCGATTTTTTGTGTGTGGACATACGAGGATGTATTGATATCTAGTTAGCGTTGACCAGTTCCATGCATAAAAAAAATATTGCGATACCATATCAACTGGCAATAATTTATTAGAAGTGTCAGTGTAGAGTTCGACGTCAAAAAAGTAAACCAGAATTACGCAATAAATAAAAAAAAAGGTTCCACCGAAATTGTAAAAATCGAAAAATTGGAGTATCGAGATATCATCAAGTACCGGTATTTAAAAGGGTTAAGAGGTAAGCAGATTTACGAAGATATGCTTAATACCCTTGGTGATCAATTTCCTTCGTATGCGACCGTGAAAAATTGGACTGCAAGCTTCAAAAGAGGTAAATTTCCATTGAAGATGATGACCGATCGGGAAGACCAGTTTCTGTGTCAGTCCATGAAAATATCGATGCAGTTCCTGACAAGATTTTATCAGACCGTCGAATTGGGCTATAATGGATATCTGAAGCACTGAGAATTTCATACGAACGCGTTCATTATATAGTTCATGTCAATTTGGACATGAGAAAAATTTCTGCAAAATGGATCCCCAAATGTTTGAATTATGACCAAAAGCGTGCAAGGGTAGAAGCATCGCGTTCGATCTGTGCTCGATTTGAAAACGATGTAGACTTCTCAAACCAAATTGTTACTATGGATGAGACTCGGGTACATTTCTACGATCCAGAAACAAAGCAACAATCGATGGAATGGCGACACTCTGGTGCTCCAACCAAGAGTTTCGTGACCAAAAATCTGCTGGAAAATTTCTTGTTTCAGTTTTTTGGGATTGCCATGGAGTAATCATGATTGATTTTTCGGATAAGGGTAGAACAATAACTGGAGATTACTATTCGACATTACTGACCACTCTACGGTAAAAAACTAAAGAGAAAAGACGCAGAAAGCTATCGGAAGGTATTTTGTTCTTACAGGACAACGCCCCAGTACACAAATCCCATGCTGCAAAGCAAAAAAATCGTCATTTAGGGTCATAATTACTAGAACTACCCCCTTATTCACCAGATTTGGCTCCGTCCGATTATCATCTCTTTCCTCAACTGAGAAAAAGTTTAAATGATCGTAAATTTTCTTCCAACGAGGAGGTAATAAAAGCTGTGGAGGACTGGTTTGCAGAGCAAGAAGAATTTTTATTTGAAAGGTCTAGAGACGCTGCAGACTGCAGGTTCGCTGTAATAAATGTATTCAATTGAGAGGAGAATATGTTGAGTAATAAAATATTTTGACATTGAAATTTTGTTTGGTTCTATAGTAGACTAAGAATTTTTCAGTATATCCTCGTACATTAGAACAAACGAAGAGAAGATGCAGCATCTCATTCATAATTTCGAGAATTGGTGAAGCCAGAATTTAGTCACTTTTCAATGAGTACGACGAAGATAGCATAAGGAATAGCAACATCATTTTGAAATGCCGTGGCAACATTGCAAGATCTAACTTTGAAAGGTCCAGTGGCGTGGTGTTATTGGTATTGAAGAATGGAAATCAAATTACGAGCGAACTGACATTCACGCACAAATGAGTCAATTAATTTGAATCTAAAGTATTTTTCATTTTGATTGATCAAGGAGTTTAACCCTCTAACTACCTAACCTAGATCTCATCTCTGATTAGATTAGGCTAAAACCGAAGAAGTTATTTCTCTGAATTGCATTTCAAATTCTCTGACGTTGTGAATCATATATTCTCGGGACGATTTAGGGCACTTGCCGGGAATCCATGAAAAGATACACCATAGCAGTTTTTTCGCTTCCTAAATATCGATTCCGAGAGTGGAAGTTTGATGGCCATCATAAAACTTAGTTTTAATAAGGTCCCATAAATCCTCTGCGAACCAAACCGAAATATCAAGGGAGATTGACGACGCCGAAAGCACATAAATCAGAAATATTGATTTTTATCAATTCGAACTTTTCAGTTCGTTCGTGGATCGAGTAATATTTCATGATTTTTTCTGGGATCGATGAAGCAGTTTTATGGCTCATCGTAACGAGGGGGTCTCGGTTATGATGGAGGTGAGTACACGGGGGGATTGAACCCTCAGGTCATCTTTCACCCAAAAATTGAGATTTTCTAAATTGCTCATATTTTGCACTGAGATACTTTGAGATATGTTAATCAACATAATACAAACCAATTGCGGATACGACAAGTGGGACGAAAGCTATGACAGTTTGAAATTACCAATGTTGCAAAAAATGACATTTCACAGGTCAAAATCTAGACTAGGTATGCTGGTGAGCATTCTGGAATATTTTTTATTGAATTCAGCGACCCCCAAAAAATAAACTTTGATACCAAACTTATCCATATAGGCCTTCTTTCACTCTATTCTTGCTTGTTTTTTGTTTTGTTTGCATATTTCATTTTTGAGTTTTGTTCGGAGGCTCACAGCACTCAAAGTTTAGATGATACTGATCGTCCTTCGGGTTTTGTGAATGTCTCCAATGGATAGTAGATCTTCCAGATTGAAAAACGCCTTTAGATTTGCAAGGGATTTCTTGGCGAGGACGAATATGGTGTATTTGGGGGGTATTACCCCTTTGTCATTTTTCACCCAAAAAGTTCACATTTTCGAAATCGATGTTATTATGTCTAGACATACTTTGGGCAGTGCTTATTAACAATCTACAAACCAAAAGTGGATATGACCACAGGAGCGGGAGCTATGACGTTTTGAAATTCGAAAAAATGCCATTTGACAGGTTACAATCTAAACTATGATAGATAGAGCCTCAGGATATTTTTTATTGAATTCAGCGTCCCCAAAAACCTATAAATTGATACCAAACATGACCTTATAGTGCTTCTTCGACATGATTTTTTTCAGTTTTTTGTTTTCCATTTTTCATTTTCGAGTTTTGTTCAGAGGCTCACAGCACTCAGAGTATAGGTGAATGGCTCCAATGGAGTTTTTTGAATGGCTCCAATGGGTAGTAGATCTTCCAGATTGAAAAACGTCTTTAGATTTTCCAGGGATTTCTTGGCGAGGACGAATATGGTGTTTTTGGGGGGTCTAACCCCTTTGTCATTTTTCACTCCAGAAGTTCACATTTTCGAAATCGATGTTATTATGCCAAGATATACTTTGGGTGATGCTGATTAACAATTCACAAACCAACAGTGGATACGACCGCAGGAGCGGGAGCTATGACGTTTTGAAATTCGAAAAAATGCCATTCGACAGGTGAAAATCCAAACTATGATAGAAAGAGCATCGGAATATTTTTTATTGAATTCAGCGTCCTCGAAAACCTATATTCTGATACAAAACTTGTCCAGATAGCCCTTCTTTCAATCGATTTTTTGTTTTGCATTTTTTATTTTCGAGTTTTGTTCAGAGGCTCATAGCACTCAGAGTAAAGGTGACATTGATCGTCCTAATGGGTTTTGTGAATGGCTCCAATAGGTGGTAGATCTTCCAGATTGAAAAACGCCTCTAGATTTGCAAGGGATTTCTTGGCGAGGACGAATATGGTGTTTTTGGGAGGTCTTACCGCTTTGTCATTTTTCATCCAAAAAGTTGACATTTTCGAAATCGATTTTATAATTCCTAGAGATACTTTGGATAATGCTGATCAACAATCGAGGAAGAAAAAGTGGATACGATCACAGGAACGAGATCTATGACGACTTGAATTTCGATTTTCTGAAAAAAAAATGCCATTTCGCAGGTGAAAATCTGATGAATAATAGATAGGGCTTCGAATTGGTTTTTATTGAATTCAGCTTCCTCGAAAACCTACATTTCGATACCAAAACCGACCATATATCCCTCATAAGTTAAGAATTTTTGTGCTTTAATTTTTTCGATATTTCATTTTCAAGATTTGTTCACAAGGTCAGACCGTTCGTTGTATCGATGTTATCGATCCTCAAAAATCCTATTATAAAAGATTCGAATGACTCGAATAACTTTTTCGAACAAGCATTACGTTAAAATTTTTCGGATATATTTTCTTTTCGTCAAAAATGGTGTTTTCAGGGGGTCTTACCCCTTAGTCATCTTTCACCCAATTTTCAGATTTTTGAAATCGCTCATATTTAGCACAGAGATACTCTGAGATATGCTAATCAACATCATACGAGTATAAACAAATCGTGGATACGACAAGGGAAACGGAAGCTATAAGGGTTTGAGATTTCCAATTTTCAAAAAATGTTTTGTGACAGGTGAGAACCTAAACAACGCTAGTTAAGGCTCTGGAATATTTTTCATTGAAATCAGTGAGCTCATAAACCTATATTTTGATACCAAAGTCGGTCTGGAATCCCTCAGAAGTAAAGATTTTCTTTTTTTATTCAGACAAAAATTCAATTCCAGAGGTGAATATCTGAACGATGCAGGCCCATAAGGGGAAGTATCACCTTTTGAATCGTGGTAAATCTCCATTCAAAAAGTGGTCTCGTTATTTCACGAGTAAGTACCCTAATTTCCGACGTAGAGACTTGATTTTTTTTATATTGAAGTTGAAGAACGTCCCGAGGGCGAATAGTTGTTTTTTCGATTCAATTAGTTTTTCAATTTAAAAAAACAGGTTGAACTTCGGCGTTTCGGAAACTACACTTAATGATTTTTTTCGACGGTTATTCATCATTTTTTGGAAAAAATTGCAACTATTTGCCCTCAGCAATTTAATCTTCTATAAACTACAAAAATTTTCATGATAATTAGTTCAAAAATATAGCTTGTACTCATGAAAAACGAAAAACATATTCAATAACCAAATATTGCGGAGATCTAACGATTACCCTGTTTTTTTTAATTGAAAATCTGATTAAATCGAAAAAAGGAAAAGTATTTGCCCATCGGACGTTCTTCAACTTCAATTTTAAAAAAATCAAGTCTCTACGTCGTAAATTAGGGTAGTTACTCGTGAAATAAAGAGACCACTTTTTGAATGGAGATTTACCACGATTCAAAAGGTGATACTTCCCCTTAACAAACTATTTTCTAGTTTTTAGGTCCCAGGCAAGAAACACCAACAAATTAACTTCACGAACTCCGAGTATACGTCGATCTCCTCGGATATCGACGCTTCTGAGTAGTCTCGTTGTCGAATTAAGTCGCGTAACAAAAAGCAACGCGGCCGTCAAGAGGACACTTTGGCAAATTAGGCACCGGGTGGTCTTTGGGGAAATGAAGCCGATGCTCATTTGAATTTGTTTGTTTTCATGCGTCTCGTCCAATCCACTTTAGGTGGAATCTGCGCTTAATTTTAACGAAGCCGAGCGCTTTATTCTTCGATTTTTATCGCGGGTCGCCTCAGATCGAATGGTGTCCCAAATACATTGCTTACGTATTGATGGAATTGGCAGGAAAGCCTTGAGTCGAATGTTATTTGCATGCTAATGCAGACGAGACTTTGTTATGGATAGGGCGCATCTCTTACAGTGCGACCTCGAAAGCACGTGTAATTCCGAATGGCCTACTCTAGAAATCCCTAGTATCGGATATTAATTCGACTCTCTTTATAAGAGCATCACCAGCATCACAATACAGCACATCACTTCAGCAGATGCCATACCATGATATGCATTTGCTTCATAACCTCATCTTCATCAAGAAAAACTCAAGATTGCATGAAGCTATAGCTATAGCGATGATGAATTCAGGGAATTAGTTGCTGCACCTCATTTGAAGGCTCTTGATGAAGGAATTATAAGTTGAAGATGCCCCACCCAAAAATTGCTGTTAATGTAAACATTATAGCTCGAATCTTCATCAAGAAAAACTGCATATGAGTGTTCGAAGTGACGTTTTATTTTGTGAGTGAAAAAGTTCACGAACAAAATAAAATCACTTTTAACACAAATACCAATGTTTTTTGTACAACTGTCCTATTTTGATAATGAAATGGACGAATTTGCAATGGCAATAAACTTCAAAATGCATTTTAATATTCAAATAATCAAAAGGTTGTTGTGAATGGCAAACGTTGCAAACGTTATGATTACTAACAAATGAGAAAAGACGCTTTCATTTGAATTTCGGTCCTGTCCAATTTTCGTCTTGGGTTTTTAACTGCTTAATATATTTGTCAAGAAACCAATTATTATTAATGAAAGTGACGATTTGGTTGTTCCTGTGGATATTGAAGAGTCTGCAAGAAGAGCAAATCTGGAACTCCTATCTGAAAAATCTGTTCAGCAGTACGATATTGCATATAACAATATGCAATGTGTAAATTCAAAAATGTAGAAGGGAACTACAGTTAACCTGTTTTCCCGGCATACTTAGAAGAAAATTTAAAATTATGGAGTTCATCAACTTTGTGGAGCAAATTTTCAATGATAAAATCAAGCGCCCTTATTGAAAATGTGAATGGTAGTGAATATTTTTAAGGTAATAGCATATTTTAAACGGAAAAGTGACGGATATCGAAAAATATCGAAAATTCTCACTAGTGAACAAGTTGGAAAGTTTATAAATGAGGCACCAGATGAGAAATACTTGATGGTTAAGGTTGCAACTATTTTCGGATTATTTGGAGCCTGTGGGCGTGAAGAATTGTGTAATTTATCAGTGGAAGACATCGAAATAACAAATAAATCATTGGTTATATAACTTCCAAACACAAAAACGAAAGTCAGTCGTTCTTTCAGTATTATTGGGAAGTATGTTGACTATTTTCGTAAGTAATTTGCACTGTGCCCTTCTGCCATCAAACATCGTCGTTTTTTCTGAAATACATGAATAATAAATGCACTGCCAATCCAGTTGGTATCAATACATTTGGGAAAATTCCATCTATTGTTGCCGAATTCCTCAAACTGCAGAACCAAAGCAATATACAGGACACTGTTTTCGAAGATCCTCCGCTTCATTGCTAGCAGAATCAAGAGCAAATATTACGGATATAAAAAAACATGGTGGATGGAAGTCTACGACGGTAGCCGAGGGCTATGTTGATCATTCCATTCCATATAGAAATGTCATTGCTGAAAAAATTCTCCCAACCTCAACAGATTTTGGATCATCATCATCCAATATTGTACTTCCGGTTTCTACAAGTGCTGATGGTGCTGAGGATTCTAATAATGTGTTGCGAAGCTCCCTAACGTCACAGGGCATTAATGTTGGTAATTGTTCTAGTTTTACGATTAATATTAATATTCATAAGTAATGATTGTTAAATATTGATAATAAAAGTATGCAATTGCTGAATTTTTTTCATCTGATTTCATCATAAAAAAATGGAGTGCTAAAAATATTTTTAACACGAATGTTAAAACTAATTTTAACACGCTTCCACGTAAACAATCAATTTTAACATTGTTTGCTGTCATTAAAAGTGGCACTCTTAATGGCAGTTGTACAAAAAATTGTGTTGCTGCTTCTAAGTTACTTACCTCCTGTTGATACTAAAAATTAAGGTACAAATTCTTCCCGACATCAAGGATAGGTTAACGCATAAAATGTTAAAAGGTTTTTCGCTCCCATCAATCGGTTTTCCATTAAATGAGCTGAATAATTCTATTACAAACTTTTAAATGTACTTCAATGGAACGCTGAAGCTAAAGCGAATTTCACAGGGTTCATCCGTTTTCGAGAGAATTACGTTGCATTACTTCTACTTATTCGATTTGCCAGGCTAAAGTACTGTGAAACGAACGTATCCAGTTGGGAAGAAGCAAAGAGAAGAGGCGTTTGTAAGTTTTCGTCGATCCCGATTGGATGGTACTCCGTGATATTGAATTCTCAAGTTCTCCACAGTTGTTTCCAATGAAAAAGGAAACCGAACTTTGCTTATGGCAAATGGCGTTTCGTCAAATGTTCTAATATATATATATATATATGTTTATATATTCTTATGAAATGGAGCTGTACGGATTTGTTTCCAAATATGGCATGTGTCTCGAAAAGGCAACAAGGAATTGATCATTCAAACAAACATATTGATCCATTCCCCGCTCCTAATCTCAGTATTAGCAGAGGAATGTCAAACGGGGCACCATACAGTTCTGCGTATGATGCAAGAGCACAGATAAAAACCTCAGCAAAAACTCTGTTTCCCCGTATAAGTGTAGGGATATTGGATTTGTTCACAAATATTCATATTGGAGGGCATCTTCTTCTTCGAATGTAATTCTTTCTTCATTTCTTCAAAGGGGTTGACAAAGCGTTTTTAAATAATCTGAAACAAAAACCAAAGGGAGAATAAAAGGAAAAGCAAAATCCACTAATATATTCAAATTGTTTTGAAGGTACCAACCCATCTCAAAAATGAATCAGATACTGAATGAATAGAGTTGAAACCATCTGGAAATTTATATATTGGACAATTATTGACCAAATGGTCAATAGTTTGCTCTTCATGCCCACACTCACATCTCGGGCTATCAATGGCATTCCATTTGAAGAGCATACTATTACAACGTCCATGACCTGTCCTAAGACGATTCAGAAGACACCAATTTTTCCTAGACAGATGAAAACCGGGAACTTTCTCTGAAAGATCGAGAATTGAACTTTTATTGAAAAAATCATATGAAGTCCATTCCGAACTCCAAATTTCTTTATGATTTTTTTTAGAATAAAGAAAATTATTTATCCATAGAGGCTTTCGAGATTTCAATCTAGCCAGTCTTGTATCTGGCATATAACTCATAATAGGAAATGAATTTGGAAAGGAATGAAATTTATCCCAAGACTTCATGGCAGCAACCTGTCTACGAATATGAGGAGGTATTATGTTAGAAAGAACTGGTAACCAAGCTAATGGAGTAGATTTAATGGTTCCAGTTATAATCCTCATAGAAATATTGAGTTGCCCATCAATTTTATGGACATGGGAACTATTCAACCAAACAGAACAGCAGTATTCAGCTGCAGAAAAAACCAAGGCTAAAGCAGCCGTACGAAGAGTGGTAGCATCGGCACCCCAGGATGTACCAGCTAATTTTTGAATTATATTATTCCTCGTCTTCAACTTTGGACGTAAACTTTCCAAATGAGCCTTAAAAGTCAAAGAAGAATCTAGTTTTATTCCCAGATACTTGGGAGTGAAATTATGATTTAAAACTGTATTGTTGAAACTAACCCTCAAAGTTTTATGTTTTTGATGATTATTCAAATGAAAACACGACACCTCTGTTTTAGTGGGACTCGGGCATAAACGCCACTCCAGAAAATAGTTCCTCAAAATTTCTAAATCTTCAGTTAAAGTATTCTCAAGAATGTTGAAATCAGAATGACGGAAGGCAAGAGCAATATCATTTGCATAGATAAGTTTCTCGGAGGAAGTATCAGGAATATCACTCAAATATAAATTAAAAAGAAGGGGTGACAACACCGATCCTTTGGGAAGTCCGTTATTCGAAGTCTTGTAACTACTACTATCACCATCAATAAAAACACGAAGTCTCCTATCCGTCAACATATTCTCAATTAAACCAACCATTTTCCCACATTTCAAATGCTTAAGAAGTTTGGAAATTAATATTTTGGTATAATGTAGTACTCGACCTACTCATCAAAAGTGTTCATGGCCCCAACTCAATCCTATGACTAGTTTTTGAGATACAGGGCGTTGAAGTTGAGAATTACTCACTTTTACTACGCGCGTATCTCGAAACAGAATCCCCAGGGAGCAATAATATGAAGGAATATGACCGGAAATCGTTACGAATACAGGCATATCCATAATTGAATGCATTCCTGATTTTGTATAAAATATGTCAGTTCCAGAGCGAGAACGTTCGCAAAATGAACTATTTCACTAGATATGCTGTTGTTACATCGAAAAAACCTGATATACCCAGAATTCATATTGGGTAATCCATTATTATAAAAACTCTTCACAATGAAGGTCAAATGGACACTCGGTATTTTTAGGTTGATTTCGAGGTGTTTGTTCGATTTTTTCAGAACATATCATCATGGACTCCAAAGAATACAGGGTGATTCATTCATGAAATAAATTGTGGACCTCACGAAAATTCCCAAAAACCATTTTTTTTTATCAACCTTTATTTCAAGATTAACTCCGTTGAGGTGGGAGTTTTCTTTCACTGTACTTGATATAAAAACATCAATACGTCTGAGAGTTTTCATCCACTTCCAATGACCAGATTTTCTTCATGCTGGAATATGAATAGAATAACATAAATAAATAATTTTCATATAACTTAAAAAACTGTTCATAGGAAGTGTATGAAAACTCTCAGACGTATTAATGTTTTCATATCAAGTACCAAGTGGTGAAAGAAAACTCCCACCTCAAAGGAGTTAATCTTGAAATAGAGGATAATGAAAAAAAAAGATGTTTTTTGGGTATTTTCGTGAGGTTCACAGCTTATTTCATGACTGAATCACCTTGTATTCCATGAAGTCTATGATGATAAGTTCTGAAAAAATCAAACAAACACCTTGAATCAACCCAAAAACACAGAGTGTCCACTTAACCTTCATTGTGAATAGTTTCTATAATAATGGATTACCCAGTATGAATTCTGGGTATTTCAGGTTTTTTCGATGTAACAACAACATATCTAGTGAAATGGTTCATTTTGCGAACGTTCTCGCTCTGGAACAGACATATTTTATACTTTAAAAATCGGGCATGCATTCAATTATGGATAACCCTGTATTCGTAACGATTTTCAGTCATATTCCTCTGTATGGTTACTCCCTGGGGATGGAATGAAATGTTTCTTGAGAAAAATTGAAGTCCATTCGATTCTGTTTCGAGATACGAGCGTAGTAAAAGTGGGTAATTCTCAACTTCAAAGCCCTGTATCTCAAAAACTAGTCATAGGATTGAGTTGGGGCCATTTTGATCAGTAGGTCGAGTACTACAATTAACCAAAATATTAGAACATTTGACGGAACGCCATTGGCCATAAGGAAAGTGCGGGGTCCTTTTAGGATTTCGAAGGTATCAGTATTATCTAACTACATATAATTATGTACCATATCGAATGCACATGGCGTTAATGTCATCATTGCTATCATGGCTGTGTAATGAGCAATTACTTGAAACCATCAGAATGTTCCAGGAGACATTCCATGCCCTTTCCCAGGATAATATTCGCAATATCTACCCGGGAACAATTCACCAACTACTTGCCAATAAGTCTGCGTGGTTCTGAGCGCTGCAGTGTTATTTAATCTTAGTCAACAAATTAGACAGCGTAATCTCATGTATGCACAGTAACGCAATTAAATTCTATTGATGTGAAATCTCACAAGGGAAATGCAAATCACGATCAGACTTGTTACATATATTAGCATATGGAGCATTGGTGTGTGCGATGCTGCGAAACACATGCCCATATACACCACTCGAGGGTTGAAATATGCCAATCATATTTTCGGCTTGCATTCCAGATATTAATGTGAGTGGTTTGGAGGAATGGGGCTGTATGGAATTGGGAACTGATTCATATGTTTGCAGGGCAATGTATGAAAGCATATACAGGGTGGCCATTTGAAAACGAAACAGACGAGATTACAGACGAAATAAATTTTTCCGATAGAAATGCTCGGACAGGTCGATTTCTGTTTCGAAGGGGACAACTTAAGATATAGGTTACGGACGCATAGCGCTTCAACCTTTGCTGCTACAACCTCCACCCCCAATTTTTGAATGGGGAAGACGGGGTGAGTGATACCCCATTTGAAAGGTATTTTTATACTGATTTCAGCACAGTAATTGTTTTTTCATTTTATGCATTAGTTCTCGAAATATTCTCAACTAAGTATTTGAAAATGAAGTGGTGTTTTCATGGCACTTGTAGTGTTTTTTTGTGAAAAATCGACATCTTGATTAAAGATTTCTATGTCAGTGGATTTGAGGAAGGGAGCCACAGTCATGGTTGTTTTGAAGCTCAAAATGTCGATTTTTCACAAAAAAACACTACAAGTGCCATGAAAACACCACTTCATTTTCAAATACTTAGTAAAGAATATTTCGAGAACTAATGCATAAAATGAAAAAACAATTACTGTGCTGAAATCAGTATAAAAATACCTTTCAAATGAGATAACACTCACCTCATCTTCCCTATTCAAAAATTGGGGGTGAGGGTTGTAGTAGCAAGGGTTGAAGCGCTATGCGTCCGTAACCTACATCTCAAGTTGTCCCCCTCGAAACAGAAATCGACCTGTCCGAGAATTTCTATCGAAAAAATTTATTTCGTCTGTAATCTCGTCTGTTCCGTTTTCAAATGGCCACCCTGTATACTCCATTCACAATTATGAAATCACAACTCTGGCCTTGGAAATTTGACACATTCCACTCTGTATCGAAGTTATGACGTTTTTCAAAAATTTTTATGTTCCAAGTCAACACCATGTTGCCCTTTCTACATTCTTAGCGTATTTCTCAGAATGTGAATTTATTCGGAAAATGAATGAATTGGAAAAGATGTGATGGACGAAAATAATTAACGTTTATATGAATTGATAGAAAGGATTCCTTTTCTAGTTGTTTGCATGAAAAGTAGGAGATCACTGTTGAAATATATTATTTTTCGCCATGGAAGAAAATTGCATTGCTTTCACATTATTTTCATATGCATGCTTGTCAAGATTTAATGTTTATTATCCTCTTGAACTGAAAGTTCAAGACTTGACAACATCAATTGTTGATTCTAATCAAGAATTCATTAAAAAAAATCAACCCAAAGATATAAGATGAATTGATGGGTAATTACAAGAATCAAGAATAATGTCAATTTTATTTTGTTGATAACATTCTTAAAATCAATGTTGGGGTATAAAACTCGGCTGCGTTTGTTCTAACAACATCTAAAGAATACATTTTTCACCATCTCGACCTTTGAAAGGCGTTTCTTATAGAAAAATTAGGTCTAAGTTCCACCTCATTAGTGAGTTACCTAACTTTCGAAAATCTGCTCATCAGATATCGCCAAATTTCTTGGAAAACCTGAAAAATATCATCCTAATCGACCTCTCGAGGCTCCGTCCGATCCATCTACTGCGACATCTATCCAAATAACAGCTTTCTCAACGAAATTCCTGTGTACCCATTCAACCTCGAAATGTAAACATTCGTCCTGGTCTTGAAAATCGTCCTCACGCTCCAAACTGGTGCTAAAAACAATAAACATACGTTAATCTTGGATATTCGACGAAAAACTCACCTGCAAATATCGATTAAATACCAAAAATCTGCGAACAATTTGTAAGACACCTAACAAAATGTGGAATATCTTTGATACTTTTACTTTGATGTAAACAAAGAAACTGGCAACGTCGTTTTGTTATTAACGATATTTTCTATGCGCGCACTGACTTTTCATCATATGTTCTGTGCTTTTCATCAGGGGCACCAACTCCTGAAAACGAAACCGTGACCTCCTATGTGAATAAATAAAAGTGAATGGAGTATAGGTAGTAAGGTAGTATTTCAAAGTCCTAGAAAAAATTGATTTATATGAAATTATGAGAAGCAAGATGAAAAGCCCTCACTTTGTTTTGATTATTAATAGCTGGTATTATCACAAGAGATGGAATGCCAAAAAAGATTCTAATCGTTGGGAGATTTTGGACAAACAAAGAGTGGAGATTCCTTGGATAAATTTAAGAAGAAAATGTCCAGTAAACATGGGACTGTAAACGTTTCATTTTCGAGATACTGGGTGTTGAAATTTGAATTTTTTTTTAGTCTTTTGATCATTGTATTATCATTTCACTGAAATTTGGCACATATTTCACAATTGAGCGTTTATACCATATGATATGCCATTTTGGTTGCAAATCTACAGGTGATATTTTTTCTAGAACGCTGCCCCATGTTTTCCTTCAGTAGTTTTTTTTCTTTGGTGAGCCACTGTTAGTTTGAAAAATTGTAAAGAGAAATTTTGTTGCTTATGCTGAACTTGATGAATTACACCCCTCGCCTGACGGCTCGGGCTGCAAAATTCATCTGCGTGTGTTATGACTTACATTAACGCTCATTGAACAATATACTATTTATTTCAATTCAGAGTTTTATCACTCTAAAAAAAACTTTTTCTTCTTGAAATTATACAAGGAGTAGGTATCTTCTCTTCGTTTGTATCGTCTATTAGGAAACTGTGAATTTCTATGAATAATTTGTGTCCACAAAATCGGTACCATTAATGGAAAATTATCATCGTCTGCAAATCCCGGGCAGTTGAGGAATTCCAGTTCCTCCGATTACATATCGCCTTTTGAGAGGGATAAAAAGCAGGAAGCCGACTGAAAGGATAAAAGGGTTTCCATTCTCCCATCCTAATTGGACGTTGCACAAGTGCGTTACTCTCCTCCATTTCCTCCTCGGCTATTGGGGGACTGGCCATTGTTTCATCTCCTCTCGGACAGTATTAGACGCGATAAAAGAAAGCACGTAGGGGTTAAATCTTCGGAATTATATGTAAATTTGCTCGTCCCGAGCCGTAGACTGCATGAAAGCTTATTACGGACATTATCGTATAATTTAACAACTCCATCCGAGTCGTCCTGGACTGCGAAGAAGGCTCCTACATGTGTCACAATTATCTTCGGAATTTCACTGTTCTCGTCTGCTTCACGTAGCCAGACCGCTAAACGGGAATTTTGGGGATTATCTGTTTACGCAGATCGTTCTCGGAGTTTGTCGCCATATTTGAGCCAATTAGGCTGCAGGCAGTATGAGAAAACGATTATTTTTATTATTTGGGTTATGTTCCAGTTTGTTGCCCGTGGAAAACTTCGCTATATTGTTTTCTGTGACATACTCAGTGTAAAAAAAACTAGAGTGACACCTAGGAGCATAGAATAACTGGAGAGAAGGCTCCCCTACGAAAATGAACTGCCAAAAACGTCCGAACTTGTCAGTTCGCCGCAAGGCCACGAGATGGCGACAACGTCGTTCGTTGCTACAACATGGCTATCCTTAATAAAATTATCTTTAATGGTTATAAGTTGTTATTACTTATTAGGTCCCATTTATTACTATATCATAATATATATTCTTTTGAAAGAAAGCAATATATACTTTTTTTCGTAAATCCGACAATATAATGCATATAGCACGTGTAAAGAAATGGCTACAAGGATCAGATTGAATATAGGAAGAAAAATCTGTTTCCCGCTCCGAATCTAAGTGTTAGCAGAGGGAATGTAAACAGGGTACCATACAATTCTGCGTATGATACACGAGAACATATTAAACCTCAGTCTTCCCGTATAATAATAATGATACTTACCTGAATGTTCGCTTTTTCCGATAAGTATATTGTATTGACAAATTTATTACCGATCACAGACTTCCCATATAATTGCGCATAAAAAGTTGATTCGAATAAAGCGATGATATGTCATCAATATTGTCTATGTCATAACATAGACATAAATCATAATTTATGGCCACTTTCAATTAAAAAGAAGCATAAATGTATCAATAACAATGGCAGCCACATTGTATTCTTTGCAATTGTAGCGCCATAGAACAAGATATCTGACATGTTGCTGAATAAACGATCTCAGCGTTATCTATCGGGCGTCACGCGAAACTGTAACCTCCGTTGTTATTGGCAGTTCAAAATAATCTGTCGAGCGTATGAAGCCTTCCCTCCAGTTATTCTAGGCTCCTAGGTGACACCCTGAATTGAATTATTTGCTCAGACTGTAGAGAGAGGAAACGCGCTTTCAATAATGATTAGTGAATACACAGCATGTCCTTCGAAAGGTTAATATTCGGTCTAGGCGATGGCGTAGAAGACTGTCCTTATGAATTCTTTTTCTTTAGCAGGTTGCTGTCGTAAATTTTTCTTCATCGGTCACGATGCTTCAATTCACAAGGAACCCAAGTTCCCTGAGAATTGAATTTACTACCTGACAATTGACAAAGAAACTGCAAGTGAATGATTGAATAATGAAAAAAAAATCGTGTAGGTCTTTTCATGTGAACATTTTTTGTTACAGAAATATTGTGGTGGTTTTTGCAATTTTTTAAAATTTTACAACAAACCAGCTGTTCGAGGAGATCCAAAGTCGATGTTTAGTTGCTTTTGAAATGCCTACAGCATGTGTACGCGAAATTTATTGCCACCTAGGTGAATTTGAAAGAGGTCGAATTATTGGTCTATCGGAGGCGTGGTTGTCATTCCGAGAAATCGCTAACCGTACGAATAGAAATCCAACCACTGTCATGAGATGTTGTCAAGCTTGGTTGGATAATGCCCAAAATAGAAGAAGAGTAGGCACCGGACGTCGAAGGGGCACAAATGAAGTTCAGGATCGACGTCTAAGACTTATGGCCATTAAAGACCGATTTGCGACAACTCGATCCTTGGCTGATGAGTGGTTAGGAGAACAAGGCCATCCTGTAACTGCCCGAACGGTTTACCGCCGGATAAGGTCTTATGGACTGCAGCATTATCGACCTCATCTTGTGTTACCTCTGACGGTTGAGCATCGCCGGCAACGATTACAGTGGTGCAGAGAACTGCAACATTGGAATGTGGAATGACATCAGGTCGTCTTTTCTGATGAATCTCGATTCTCCTTGGGTGCACATGATGGAAGAATAAAGGTTAGACGATGTCTGGGAGAAAGACATGAACCTCAGTTTGATGTTCAGCGTCATGTACACTGAACAGTAGGCGTTATGGTATGAGGTGCTATTGCACATGCAAGTAGGTCACCTTTAGTCTTTATTCGAGGTACATGACAGCGCTGCGTTACCTTCAAGAAATAGTGGAGCCATATAATCTCCCTTACCTTAGCCGGCTGGAGAATCCAATATTTCATCAAGATAATGCTCAACCACATGTTGCCAGAGTTAGTTTAAACTTTTTAGAAGGGACCCATGTGAATCTTTTGCCATGGCCGCCCAGATCCCCCGATCTTTCGCCCATAGAGCATGTTTGGGACATCATTGGTAGTTATAGTTATATAGTTATAGTGAAAAGGGGTTACAGTCCACTGCGACCAGTCTATTGTGCCCCCTGACAGAGCTGTCATCATCGCGCCTCCTACAACTCGCCCTCCAGTTCCAGAGATTTGATGAAATCCAGTATCTGGGACGGCTTCAAGGAGGATAACTCCCCACTTCTACAAGTTTCTTGTCCAAAGCTATCTTTCCTTTGGCTTGCAATGGCATAGCGTTCCGTAACCAGGTGAATAGGAGTTTCTTCCTCCTCCCCACAGAATCTACACTCATCAGTGTCCGATAAACCCATTCTCAACAGATGCTTCTTTAGGCGACAATGTCCTGTGACAAAGCCAGTGAGTAGGTGAAGTTGGTTTTTACTGAGATCCAGATATTTTTTGGATCTAGCAGTTTCAAAGTTCCGGAGGAACTTTTTGGAGTGATCCATCCCTGGGAGATTCCGCCAGAGTTTTTCTCTTCCGGTTTTCTCCTTCAGCATAAATTCCTTCTTATAGGTGCATTTTCCTATACCACAGAAGGGTTCTGGGCCAGTGAGTGGCGTCTGTGCGCCCTTTCTGGCCAGTTTATTGGCCTCTTCGTTTCCTACGATTCGCGAATGACCGGGAACCCAGATTAAAAAGACCTTATTCTTCCTGCCTACCTCATTGAGTTTGTTTCGGCACTTCCAAATCAGCTTTTAGTCAATGACGTAGGAGCTCAGTGCTTTAATAGCAGCTTGACTATCTGTATGAATAGCTATATCGCACTTCTGATAGTTTCTTTCTAGATGTATATCTAGACATCTTCCGATTGCAAGTATTTACGTTTGAAGGACGCTTGTACAGGAGCCTAGCGATAGTGCCCACTTGGTACTTGTCCCGTAAATCCCAGCGCCAGCTCCTGTAGCGGTTTTGGAACCATCTGTATACCATTTCATTGTATTTTCTTCGATATTGTAGTTGGTGTATTCCCTTTCCCAATCTTCTCTTTTACTTAGCATTGTACTGAAGTTCTTCTCAGTGCTTACTTTCTTGATCATTACATCGCTAGGAAGGTTTGCAGATGAGGTGTTCTCATTCAGAGAGGACCAAGCTCTCTGAAACCTGACTCTCTCATTGCCTGCTCCTTCTTTAGATACTCTGAGACATCATGGGTAGAAGGCTTGGAAATTTATACCCCAGCCCCCACGGACTTTGGCGGCTCTGAGACATGAAGTACAGGTAGCTTGGGATAGAATCCCTCAAGAAGAAGTGGACCATCTTATTGCTTCAATGCCAAGACGTGTTGGGGAATGTATAGATAATAGCGTTGGTCAAACTTGCAGTGTATAATGAAATGAGGAAAATTTCCATAAACTATAGTTTTAATGTGTTTAAACAATATGCCCATGTAGCAACCACATTGACAGAATAATCATAAACCGATACCATAAAAATTAGGCCGAACTTCAATTTCCCATTGATATTTCAATACAAATTTATACAACCACCCCAATTTATTTTAATTCCGGCTGTCACTGCGGACATTTCCGATGAACGAGCCCAAAAAGAGGTCAATTTCGAAAAATAAACGTCGTTTCGTCATTCAAATCCGAAACCAAACAATCGAAAAACGTTCCACCTGATGAAAATGCTGTAGCGTAATCAATCAACCTCGACAATACTGAGCGACGATAAAAAACCTGCTGAAAATATTCACAGCTCCACCTCCTTTGCTCTAAACAGATATTAACCGTTCGAACAATTTCTGTTTCTTACTTTAGTTCATTAGTTTTTCATTAGAGTGTGGACGGGAATACTAACGGGAGAGATTCTTTCGACATCAATCTTCATTATCGATCCACATCAATCATTGTCTTTGAACTGTAACAGGAGAGAAAATGTGGTCGAGGGAGTGGAGAAGGACTGGAGGGTCCTAATTTTCCACTAGACTCACTGAACCTTCCCTCCTTTGCGACCTTCACCTCGAATTGAATTATCGTAACGCCCGTGAAACTAGGATTTAAGAACTGAAGGTAGAAGACAAAACAGTTTAATATGTTACGTCTAACACCGGGAGAGATGCTGTGGCAGTATCGATTCTTGATGCTCGAAACACGAAATGAAAACATTGAAGAAGAATTAGTGAAGCTAAAATTTATTATTTATTCATATTAAATTATTATACAGGGTGAGTCTTTGACTTGTACATATATTTTAACTGAAGATTCTTGAGGCCAAAAGAAACCTTTTTTTCATTTTCCATTTTTCCGAATTCGGCTCTGTTAAAAAGATATAGCCATTTGAAAAATAACAATTGGCTAAATACGTCCCTGAAATGATACTGTGGAATTGATTCAAAGTTCATATTTCTCGATAGAAATTGAGTTTATACATTTAGGCCCAATTTAGGGAATACTCAAGTCGTCAAGTACAAGTACTAACCTTATTGGAATAAAAATGTTGCAAACACGATAATTTCAACAAAAACAGTTAGTTTTGTCGGATTATATCTGCAACTAAAAAGCCACATTTATTCTTCCACAAAAATAAGTTCCTTCTTCGATTTTTCTGCAGATCAGTTTGTAAACACTAATAACTTGTTCATATTTTCCTCGAAATTACCAAACAATATCATGAAGAAAGGCTTTTCCTTCAGATTTATTATTAAACAACCTAACCTAATCTAATTTGTATCGATTCTGTGAATTTTTGCACAGAAATTTCAAGAATAAGTTATCAGCTTGCCGATTTTTTCATTGAGGTTGAGGATTTTTCACGAAACATAGTTTGAAGCACGATACATTTGTGTACCGTGGTATAAATATCTATGACTTCTGACGTTTCCATCATAAATCGACTTTGACGCCAAATTTTACCACGCATGCGTAGAGCGAAAACCGAATCATGGTTATCTGCAGCTCTGGAAGCCAACGTTAAACAATAACAAACCAGAGCCTCTGAACAAACTGTAAACATTATGTGAAGTTCTGAATAATCTGAATACATTCAGTGACTTATTGTTCTAACGTGATTATTATGTGAAGTGAATTAATATAATTTCAACTGTGTCGAGTTTATAAAATTCCAAGAGGATGTTGTTTAGATAGAAACATCGCCACAGATTATCGGGTATCGTATTATTTTTCATTAATTTCAATTTAATGAGTAGTTTGTATCGACATTCATATCCGGATTTTGTATTTCATCGACATTTAACTTCAATATGGACCGGTAACTATGAATTTTCAATAGAAACTGTGCGTTTTAAATCCTCCTTGGTGTTCAATTTTATCTCCCACATTAAAATATCTCGACAAAGTTGATAAATATTGTGACAACATTGTAAACTCGTTTAAAACCCAGAGAAGGAATAATATTCGATGATATTTAATTCTGAGACGCATTCAGATTATTCTTGAAATTAATGGATTTTTCGTCAAATTTCTCCGGGTAAAATTGGAAATAACTCGAAAAAGACGCGTTTTATTGAAAAAAAAGGAATACTTTTAGTTTCTCAAATGATTGATTCTTTCAAAAAAATTAACCGTTTATCTTTTTAAAGTGGTTTTATGGTGTTTCAACGTGTATTGATGAGTCGACTCTGTAACTTTTATATTAGTAAAGATATTGAATAGGTTTCGATTGAGGAATATGCACCATGAATAGAGTAAAAACTCAACCAAAATTCAGTTCATTCGAAAAAACGGTTCCGAAGATATAAACAGAAATGTGTTTTCTTCATGGACTTTCGACACCCTGTATCTCCCAAACCAAACCGAATTTTGAAAAATGGTATGGGAAAAAAGTGTTTCGTTTGATGAGAGGAATCTAGAGTTAAAATATATGTACAAGTCAGAGACTCACCCTGTATATGATTTATCAAGATCAGCAGAATCATCAAATAAATACTATTGCTCAATTCTTTCCAAGCTGACGAAAGCGTGTGACCACCATTAGGCTTAAAGAGTCCTGTTCGAGCCACAGACTGAGATCCTGTCCAAGATTAGTCTGTTATATGGCTTCCCGAACCCAATGTAAATGTAAATTATCCCACGCAAGTACATGAGTGTAATTCCGAAAATGACATGCTTGCCAGCGCGACGAGCGATGTGGCCCCGGGCTTGTCCGTAAGTTTGGACATTTCGCACGAGGGTTCTACATCTCTAGTTACGTGTTTGTGTCATCAGAATTTCGTGGATATGTTTGTCGTACTCTGGATTTTGTATTTATATTTTCAGTATGGTGATTGAATATAATTTTTCCATACTGAAATCTAACTTAAAATCTGTTTCAATGTTCGTAACATTGTATGAATTCACCAGAAAGAATTAATTCACCTGTAATTTTATTTCAATTTTTCAATACCGAAAACACCACGCCACTGCACTCAAAGTTATATTCTGCAATGTTGCCAGAGCACTATGGAATGATATTGCTATACCTCACGCTAAATATATTCGTCCCATTCATTGAAAACTGACTAAATCAATTCTCGAATTTATGAATGAAACTTGTTTGCAGATTGGTGGATGCGTCGGTTTCTCGAGAGAGAATTTTTGAGATACTTGTGATTGTCATTACAGATGGAACCTCTATTGGCAAAGTACCTTCAATGGGAGTTTCCCACAATTTTTTTCATTTGTTCCAATGTTCGAAACATTGAATGAACACGTCAAAAAGAGTTAACTCACTTGTAATTTTATTTCCATTCCCCATTCAATATCGATAACAACACGCCTCTGGACCTTTCAGTTAGATTCCACAATGTTGCCACGGCCGTATCTAATGATATTGCTATCCCTCATGCTATATATAGTCGTCCCACTCATTGAAAACTGACTAAATTTTGACTTCACCAATTCTCATGAATGAAACTTGTTTGCAAATTGGTGAAAGCGCCGGTTCGTCGTGAGAGAATTATAGATATTCTTGTGATTGTCATGACAAATGAAACCTCGATATGCGAAGTAGTTTGAATGGAAATTCCACAAAATTTTTTTCATTCGTTTCAATGTTCGAGACATTGAATGCATTCCTCATATCGAACAATAACTTATCAGAAGTGTCAGTGTAGGGTTCGAGTATTTAAAAGGGTTAAAGAGGTAAGCGGATTAACGAAGATATGCTTGATATCCTTGGTGATCAATGTCCTTCGTATGCGACCGTGAAAAATTGGACTTCAAACTTCAAAAGGAGTAAATTTTCCATTGAAGATGATGACCGATCGGGAAGGCCAGTTTCTGTGTCAGTCCCCGAACATATTGATTCAGTTCATGACATGATTTTATCAGACCGTCGAAATGGGCTAAAACGGATATCTGAAGCACTGACTTTTTATACGAACGCGTTCATCATATAGTTCACGTCAATTTGGACGTGAGAAAAATTTCTGCAAAATGGATCCCCAAATGTTTGAATGTTGACCAAAAGCGTGCAAGGATAGAAGCATCGCGTTCGATCTGTGCTCGATTTGAAAACGATGTAGACTTCTTAAACCGAATTGTTACTATGGATGAGACTTGGGTACATTTCTACGACCCAGAAAATCTGGTTCTCCAAGACCTAGGAAGTTTCGTGTCCAAAAATATGCTGGAGAAGTTCTTGCTTCAATTTTGTGAGATAGCCATGGAGTAATCATGATTGATTTTTGGGATAAGGGTAGAACAATAACTGGAGATTACTATTCGACATTACTGGCCAGTCTACGGGAAAAAATTAAAGAGAAAAGACGCGGAAAGCTATCCAAAGGCATTCTGTTTTTACAGGACAACGCCCCAGTACACAAATATGATGTTGCCATGCAAAAAATTCGTGATTTAGGGTTAGAATTACTTGAACACCCCCTTATTCAACAGATTTGGCTACGTCCGACTATCATCTCTTTCCTCAACTGAAAAAAAGTTTGAAAGGTCGTGAATATTCGTTCAACGAGGAGGTAATAAAAGCTGTGGAGGACTGGTTCGCAGAGCAAGAAGAAATATTTTTTTAAAGGTCTAGAGACGTTGCAGTTTCGCTGTAATAAATTTGTTCAATTAAGAGGAGAATATGTTGAGTAGTAAAATATTTTATAAGTGTAAATAAGGGTTATTGGGGTATCAGCCGTTTTGTTCAGTTTTGTTTATAATTGTCAGATACGATAACTGAGACTCTCCATGATAGATAAGGAGTTCTCTTTCACGTTTAAACAACCTCAATTTCTGTACGTTGTTTCTTTTCACCCCCAATTAATTTAACTAACTTCATCATATCGTATCTTCGTAATGTTTTTTCTTTTTATGTTTTTATATTTTAGTTAGTGCTCCTGATGAAGAGATAAATTAAATTCTCGAAAGCTCGAGCAAAAAGAAAAAGATTTTTTCTGAACAAAACGGCTGATACTTCAATAACCCTTATTTACACTTATGAATTGAAAAACAGCGAACAATAATATTCCACTTGAGTAAAATATTTTGACATTGAAATTTTTTTGGTTCTATAGTAGGCTAAGAATTTTTCAATATATCCTTGTATATATTCGTCCCACTCATTGAAACTGACTGAAATGAATGAGATTCTGTCTAATTTTGGAATCAAGACTGGGCTATCTGCGGATTTTTCGAATCCACAAGGCGAATTCTGCAAAGCGCTCTGTTTAGATGTCGATCGACTCCTTGCATATCTTCGCGGACTAAATCGAACTATCTAACGGCACAGAACCAATCAGAAACTTATGTATTTAGCAATTAATTCGAAGCAAACCCGCATACCCGCCATACGCCATATATCTTCCACGTGGTCTCTTATTGTGGAACAAGGCTATGTATACCATTCCAGCTTATTATGATGAATACCTATACATTGTGGATCGAGCCGTCCTACCCAGCAACAATGGAAATGCATTGCAATTCCATAACTAATTTATTCCCAGAAAGTTCCAACCGAACAATGTACGGCCTAGATCGCAGCTTAGCCTTGCGAATTTCTAAAAGTTCCAGGGTTCATTTTCTCGTCGTCATCCAGATCAGCAGATTGGATTCCGAAACTATTGTGCTCGGCGACCTCCGAAATATACGGGCCAAGGGGCGGGGCGGCAGTGAAATAAAATTCGACTGTCTTAGATTAGGTTTCTACGAGAAATCGATGCTGTTACGGAGATTCATTCAGGAGCTATCGAGTTCGCAGTGAATGGGAGAATTTCTGATGGTGGACGTCCTTCTGAGCGTCGACTTATTTGACTAACTCAGCGGTGCTGAGTTTTTTTTCGCAGTGCAAGGCATTCTCAATTATTTTTTATTCTTTGGTCGGATTCGACCGTTTGGATCAAGCTCAACTTTCTGTACTCTTTCACGTCTCTAGACCTTTCAAAAAAAGTTTCTTCTTGCTCTGCGAACCAGTCCTCCACAGCTTTTATTACCTCCTCGTTGGAAGAAAATTTAAGACCTTTCCAAATTTTTTTCAGTTGAGGAAAGATATGATAGTCGGACGGAGCCAAATCTGGTGAATAAGGGGAGTGTTCTAGAAATTCTAATCCTAAATCATGAATTTTTTGCATGGCAACATGAGATTTGTGTACTGGGGCGTTGTCCTGTGAAAACAAAATAACTTTGGATAGCTTTCCGCGTCTTTTCTCTTCAATTTCTTCTCGTAGAGTGATCAGTAATGTCGAATAGTAATCTCCAGTTATTGTTCTACCCTCATCCACAAAATCAATCATGATTACGTAATGGTAATCCTAAAAAACTGAAGCAAGAATTTTTCAAGCAGATTTTTGGACACGAAACTTCTTAGGTCTTGAAGAACCAGAGTATCGTCATTCCATCGATTGTTGCTTTGTTTCTGGATC
The DNA here is from genome assembly GCA_951802165.1 of Adalia decempunctata. NCBI lineage: Eukaryota > Metazoa > Arthropoda > Insecta > Coleoptera > Coccinellidae > Adalia > Adalia decempunctata. The sequence goes on from OX637705.1 coordinate 3,705,238, forward strand.
GTAGAAATGTACTCAAGTCTCCTCCATAGTAACAATTCGGTTCAAGAAGTCTACATCGTTTTCAAACCGAGCACAGATCGAACGCGATGCTTCTACCCTTGCACGCTTTTGGTCAAAATTCAAACATTTGGGGATCCATTTTGCAGAAATTTTTCTCATGTCCAAATTGACGTGAACTATATGATGAACGCGTTCGTATAAAATCTTCAGTGCTTCAGATATCCGTTTTAGCCCAATTCGACGGTCTGATGAAATCAAGTCATGAACTGCATCGATATTTTCGGGGACTGACACAGAAACTGGTCTTTCCGATCGGTCATCATCTTCAATGAAAAATTTACCTCTTTTGAAGCTTGCAGTCCAATTTTTTACGGTCGCATACGAAGGACATTGATCACCGAGAGTATTAAGCTTCTTCGTAAATCTGCTTACCTCTTAACCCTTTTAAATAGACCCCAATAGAGGTACTTGATGATGGCTCGATACTCCAATTTTTCGATTTTTACAATTTCGGTGGACATATTTTTTTCAAATTCATTACGTAACTCTGGTTTACTTTTTTGTCGTCGAACTCTAAACTGACACTTCTAATAAGTTATTTTTCGTTGATATGGTATCGCAATATTGTGTTGATGCATGGAACTGGTCTAGGCTAAATGGATATTGTAACGTTCTCTGGGTTAAACAAATTGTCTACTTGTTCAAATGTCTGATTTATTTACAATGCCACTAACTTATCACACTAATTTATGGACAATAACTAATACTGATTTATTTACGAGTACTCGCTTGCTAATTTATATTCACTACTCTTGGAATTCGCTTCACTCAGGAAAGTAACTGACTGCTCTGCAACATGCGCGTCTTTTTATATGGGTACAGCCCTGTTCGAGAATATTCCAGATAGACTCGGGACGCTTCGAGAGTTTCGGTAGGTACGTCGTGTAATAACAGAGAATCCAGAGATGTATTCAGGAGGATTTCGTCCGCTACAATATCAATACATCCTCGTACAGTATTGAACTTTTGGTACAATATGGGGCTCTTATTCCTCTCCAGAAAAAACGTTACTTGTAGAATCTGCGGTGAAAATTGACCTTAATAGAGTTTGATTGGGTTTTTTCTCGGTCCATCTTGTAACATTCCAAGTTTGTAATTCCTAGGAACATTATGAAAAAGAGAAAAGGGGCAACCCTGCTCTGAAGAGCTGAAGGTAGAATTGCGTTAGAGGGGGTATTATACTTATATTTTTGGCTTGTGATGTGATCGTCTAGATTGGTAGAACTCTATGTTATGTCGTAGTAATTCAGATTCGTAATAACTCAGATTAGTGAAATATAGGATGGGAAATAATGAGGTAAAATAGATAAATAATACACAAGATTGGACATAAAGATGGAACAAGAGCCTTTAATCGTCCAGCACCATAGTTCGAGGAACTATAGCCATATGAAGGGATAAAAAACGAACCAAATCCAATTTCTCATTGGATTTGAAAGCAAAAAAACCCTTCTAGCATTACAGATGATATGTTTACAATCCATAGAACAATTATTAATAAGACGAGCACTGGTGATATGTACAATATGGAGCTTCCTATAGTCCGTGTGAGATTCTAGCAGTCGCGTTGGTTTGGAAGTGACGATAAACCACTTATATTTCCTGTTAACTGATGAACGATGGCACCTTCAAAGCACTCCTTGCTTATCCGGTACGCGGAGGCTTGGTTCACTGGGACGTTCGTTTAAAGAACACCCAGAGGAATTCTCAAGCCACTGTTGTGGGGGATGTTTTCCTTAGCACATGCGATATAAACAGTTTACCCTAGGCCTCCAAACCAGTGATATTTGTACGTGAAATATTATCCTAAAAGCAACAACTCCAAATGCCTAAACCATAATGTCGAGTGAATAGTTAAATGTGCAGTAATCCTTACGAACAGTATAAGAATATTACAAATGGGTTGGTAGTAGAACAGAGTTCCACAATAGGTATTCAATAGAAATGCAATAATAAAATAGAACAAGCTTACATGAGATTAAATCCTGTGAAATGGAACAGTTATTTAAATGGAGATCGTGTACATACCAGATAACAAAGAAGCGTCTTTAAAATATACTAAAATGGCGGATTCCTAGAAGAGGAACTCCATTTCAAAGGAACACTTTTGTGAACCAGCATGAAAGTGAAAACACCCAGCACCCGAGTGAATGAGTGAAAGTAAAAGAGACCATTTCATTCGTTGTCGTTTTGGAGGTTAGTTTTACTTCCACAGAATCGTATTTCTTCGATGGTCACAGAAGAACAAGTTTACTTCTTGGTGGATTTTTGATATGATTAAAATCTCCTATTTATAAAGATGCGAATTGCCTAAAGTATTGCTTGAAGTCGTACTAATATTCATCATTCATAGAATTATAAAATAATATCAAATAAGTTCATTCAACGTAGTTCCACGTTTCGACAATAGACGTTGCAAATTTGGAAGCCATGGAGTCTGGCAACGGTGCATTTTATTTGCAGGATTGGAAATTCAGATATGTTACAATCTTAACCGTTGGGACCCGCTAAACTTCGAAATCCTTCGTGAGTGTATGAAGGAAAAGGCTGAGGGTCTTCTAACGTTAATCCGCCCTCATACGCGGAACAGTTCCGAATTTCAATCCGAAAACAAATCGGCAAACACATGAATGAAGACAGGCCTCAATTCGCTGCGGCTGTCGAGTTTCGGGGGCGAAAATTGTGCAATTTCACACTGGTAACCGCTCACCCGTGCGGGCAAGAGTGAGGAACCTTACATTCCAGGATAATATAATTTACTTGAATGACAATGACGTGCTATTTACATTGCTGCCGTTTACTTCGAATTTCATTCCTCGACTCGGATGGAGTGGGAGCATTCTCCGAGCTATATCAAGTTGGATTGCGAGTTTTCATCAAGTGAAACTTGCGGAATGACGAGGCTGTGAAACCCTATCTTTGGCTGTTGTTGACTCGTCTAGGTGAGATTCCTTCCTTGTTGTGCTCCGCGATCCGAGAATTTGATTAAATATGATTCGAATTTGAGGGAAATGCTCGAAATGGCGTTTTTATAGGTTCCCATCATAATAAGAAGAAATTAGAACCTTGAGGGAGAGCTTGAAGTCGATTTGGTTCTCCAATGGTTTCTTTAATGGGAGCTTTTATGAATTGGAAATGTAATATTTAATTCAGTGAAGTAAACGAAAGTTATGAATTTCTTTGTCAGAATATGATCGTACTATTTTCAAATAAATGTGCTTGATAAACATTCCACGATAAAATATGGATAGGATGGAAATTGACGATGTACATCCATTGTCAAAAGTCTCGGTATCTCAGGAAATAAACAATCTATGATCTGGACATGAGATGAATATTTTCCTCTATTTCAACTGCAATATATTTGATGGAACATCTTCATTTGTTACTCTTCGCTTCATGCAGGATGAGGCAAAGTTGGAGGAATGAGAAATATCTAAAGGACCCCGTTCTTTTTATATGTAAAGTGGCGACCAGTCAAATTTTCTGAAAGTTTGGTATCATATTGTACCCGACTCAGTGACCAAAAGTGTCAATAGGCCCAACCCAATCCTATGCCCAGCTTTCTTAATTGAGGTTGAAATTTGCTCAGATTTTCGGATTGATTTCTTATTTATTAAAAGTTAGATTGGATTTCTGTTGCATTCAGACGTTTACCACATATTCCAGTAATGAAATTAGTGGATACGTATGATTAAAAATATTTATATTTACAAGGTGAGTCACGAATTTATGGCGGTAGTTTTTTGCCAAAACTCACTTTTTCTACTCTGACGTCACGGAGGCATATTTTTAAAACGTTCTCTTCGATAAAGTATTTGGACGAGGAAATATTGCACAGTAAACATTTTCTTATACAGGGTGTTGCACAGAGAGAACCACTAGACATAATTATTTTTTTTAGGATTAATTCGATACCCTGTATGAATGGATTAATTTTTTTTGAGTCATACTACAGATATATGTGTGTCTCTAATCTCCAAAATATTCATGGTGGTTTATTCATAGGAACGTAGGTATTTTATTTTGGGAAAACAACGGAAACATGAAAACCCTGTATTCAGAAATTTCCTCGGTAAAATGCAACTATTTTCTCACTATACAGCGTGGCCATTTGAAAACGAAACAGACGAGATTACAGACGAAATAAATTTTTTCGATAGAAATGCTCGGACAGGTCGATTTCTGTTTCGAGGGGGACAACTTAAGATGTAGGTTACAGACGCATAGCGCTTCAACCCTTGCTGCTACAACCCCCACCCCCAATTTTTGAAGAGGGAAGATGGGGTGAGTGATATCTCAATTCAACGGTATTTTTATACTGATTTCAGCACAGTAATTTTTTTTCATTTTATGCATTAGTTCTCGAAATATTCTCAACTAAATATTTGAAAATGAAGTGGTGTTTTCATGGCACTTGTAGTGTTTTTTTGTGAAAAATCGACATCTTGATTGAAGATTTCTATGTCAGTGGATTGGAGGAAGGAAGCCACAGTCATGGTTGTTTTGAAGCTCAAAATGTCGATTTTTCACAAAAAAACACTACAAGTGCCATGAAAACACCACTTCATTTTCAAATACTTAGTTAAGAATATTTCGAGAACTAATGCATAAAATGAAAAAACAATTACTGTGCTGAAATCAGTATAAAAATACCTTTCAAAAGAGGTATCACTCACCCCGTCTTCCCTATTCAAAAATTGGGGGTGAGGGTTGTAGTAGCAAGGGTTGAAGCGCTATGCGTCCGTAACCTACATCTTAAGTTGTCCCCCTCGAAACAGAAATCGACCTGTCCGAGCATTTCTATCGAAAAAATTTATTTCGTCTGTAATCTCGTCTGTTTCGTTTTCGAATGGCCACCCTGTATATCGATTTCTACAGCATCTTCATAGGTGTGAATTCTAAATCCGATACTATGACCAGTTTTCGAGATACATGGCCTCAAAATGTAGAAATACTGATTTTATCAGTTTTTTCATCAAATTGAAATGTCGGATTGATTTTATGTTGCGCCTATGAATTTAATATGAGTTTCGGTCAGATGTACATGGAAAGGTTCAGCTAAAAATATTTACAGGGTTATCCACGAATAATAGTATATTGTTCAATGGGCGGTAATGTAAGTCATAACACACGCAGATGAATTTTGCAGCCCGAGCCGTCAGGCGAGGGGTGTAATTCATCGAGACTTTTTTATTCATTTCGTAAGCTACATTTTTTCTATTTGTGTTAGAGTGAGTTATAGGCGTGAGTTATTATTACCTCAAACTATTGGTTAATTAAAGACTATTACAGATCAAAATCAGTTGAATAATGGATATATTATTCTTTGGGAGTAGAAAAATAATAATAGCTTTTGCAAACACTCAATAATTCTACAGTTCCGTCACAGATAAATTATTCCATTAATTTAATACCTAGTCGTTCACAATTTTGAGTCTGAAATACTTCATTCTGATTACTCTTCATACAGGGTGGGCCCTACAGCCAACCATACCAAACATAATTATGCTTTGAAATAATCGAAAATGATAAAATCAGTAATTCTCCACTTTAACGCCATGTATCTAGAAAACTGGTCATAGTATCGGATTTAGAATTCATTCCTCTGAAGATGTTGTGGAAATCAATGTATAATGAGAAAAATGTTGCATTCGACCGAGGAAATTTTTGAATATAGGGTGTTCAATAAGTTGGGACTTAATAGAGGAGGGGTATTACTTTTGACGATGTGTGTATATTTCGTTAACAGGAATTTCCTAGAGTGAGGAGCTGAATATTAACGATTCTTTTCCGGAAGCACGCGTAATTCCATAACTATAGGAAGCCAGCGATTGCAGGCGAGTAGAGCAACTCACGAGTTGTCGGACTATTGAAGATCTCTTGATCGAGTACCCTCGCCAGCTCCTGAATTCAAATTACTCGAATTATAGGACCACAAAATTTTCCATGCTGGTCTTCTGAATCTGATCCACTTCAAGGAATTCGTCTTCGAGGAAATTCATATTATGCTTCAACGACATAAAAACAATGCACAATTTACGTCTACGCAGATTCCCGAGGAGTTGCTAATCATTCCTCTGCATTTCAACGCGGAGAATACTTCGCGACTCATCATTTTATTTACGTTTCCGTTATACTCGGCCGATGCTGTCTCTTTGAAGTTTCCCGGCATCACATAAAACACTCGAAAAGTTCGGGGAATGCCGCTCGCGCTCACGGTATATGAAAATATGATATTTTGATGATATCCGGTAGTTTGAGCGCGCACTTTGTGCCGGCACTTCTGAATTTCAAAGGGACGAACTTTCGGTTATCGTATTGCATAATTGAAACGGTTTTTGTCGAAATCCGCTCGGGCGAAATTATCCGGCAACGTCTTCGGCTGTATCTCCTTGCGGATGTCTGAAATGTTTATGTGCGAGTTCCCAGACTCTAGAAGCTTTGATACCCTGTGTTTTCTTTGAATTAGGGTTAGGTTCGTCCTTCTAGAACTTACCAAGACTGCAGAACCAAACTTACCCACTCACTCAGTATTCTACAGAAGTTCTCATGAAACAAAATACCGTGGGGTACATTGAAATAATCAGTGGAAATCATGTCTTTTCATTCTATGGAGAATAGGAAACTTAACTAAAGCTACTCGTCAGGTAAAATCACTTGAATGGGTAGTATATCGTCCAGATTGCAAAACGCCTTTAGATTCGCCAGGGATTTCTTGGCGAGGACAAATATGTCTTACCCCTTTGTTATTTTCCACCCAAAAAGTTGACATTTTCGAAATCGATTTTATTATGCCTAGATATACTTTGGACAATGCTGATTATTAAGGTCGGCGTTTAAACCGAGTAGGAAAGATCAGCCGATAGAGGCGCCACCGTCCATTTTAAGGAATATCTCCATAGAACTTTCATTATCACAATGAGTTCTATGAGTATCTCTCTAATCATGAATGAAATGTACAATGGCGCTGTCTATCCGAAAATCGCCGAACTATGAAATACGTGAATTTGTGGGTAAAGCAGGAATTTTTTCCCGCCAAAATTTGAATTTGGCCATTTTCTGCCAATTCCGTATTTCAAGTTGATCTTCTGAACGAAATTATCAGTAGATTCACTTTTAATCGGAAGTTGAACTATTTTCATGGGTCTTTATGTTGAAATAAAACAGAAGCATTGGTTGGCTCATTTTCTTCTATTTTTGAAAGAAAAAAAATTAACTGTCGGAATGAAATCGATCAAAATTATTTCAACAAGAACCCTAATCCTTTCTGAGTTCACCCACAAAATTTCAGTTCTCAAAGTGAAACCGTTTTCGAAATCAACTTGAAATAAAAACACACTACATTGAACGCCCACCTTAATATAGAACGAAAAGTGGATACGACTATAGGAGCCGTAGCTATGACGATTTGAATTTTCGATTTTTGAAGAAATTCCATTTGACAGATGAAAATCTAAACTATGGAAGATAGATCCTCGAATTATTTTTTAATGCATTCAGCGCCCTCGAAAACCTATAATTCGATACCAAACTTGTCCTTTATGGCCTTCGTTTACCCGATTTTTTCTTGTTTTTTGTTTTGCATTTTTCATTCTCGAGTTTTGTTTAGAGGCTCACAGCACTCAAAGTAGGAGTGATACTGATCGTTCTAATGGGTTCTGCGAATGGCTCGAATGGGTAATAGATCTTCCAGATTGAAAAACGCCTTCAGATTCGCCAAGGATTTCTTGGCGAGGACAAATATGGTGTTTTTGGGGGGTCTTAATCGATCGTGATTTTGCACCCAAAAAGTTGACATTCTTGAATTTTTTCGATTTAAACACGTCTACATATACTTTGGACAAAGCTGATAATCAATATACTCGCTTGCAGGCGAGTATATTGATAAGAAATCCTGTACACGTAATAAACATCGTCAATTTCAATCCTTTCAATAATTTTAATAACGCAATGTTTTTTAAATACATTTTGAGCTTCTCAAATTTCCCTGATTAGAGTACGATTCTATTCTAACGAAGAAATTTTTTTTTTCATTTACTCCTTCGAATTAAATACAGGGTGGCCATTTGAAAACGAAACAGACGAGATTACAGACGAAATGAATTTTTTCGATAGAAATGCTCGGACAGGTCGATTTCTGTTTCGAGGGGGACAACTTAAGATGTAGGTTACGGACGCATAGCGCTTCAACCCTTGCTACTACAACCCTCACCCCCAATTTTTGAATAGGGAATATGGGGTGAGTGATACCTCAATTCAAAGGTATTTTTATACTGATTTCAGCACAGTAATTGTTTTTTCATTTTATGCATTAGTTCTCGAAATACTCACGCGTTAGTTAATTTTATCACTTAAATTAATTTTTTGCGAATAATTGACATTTCGTGCTTCCGAAACACCAAAATTTCCGTACTTGTATTTGAAATTGCAAAACATCTACCACTGGGCAAATGAAGTCATACCGTACGTGTTAATGCTACTAGGGTCAGATGTTCGACTAGCTGTTTTATTCACTGAAATCATTCTCCAACTGTACGGTATCAGAACGATTTGAAGTATTGATCTAAGAAATAAGACTTTTCAAAGTAAAGTAAATAATTTATCAAAAACTCACATCAATTAATTAAATATTCAAATTGTTCACCATTAGCTTCCATACAATGAAATAAGTTTTGTTCGAAACGATGGCGCACATTTTGCAGCATTTCTGGAGTGATTTGACGACATTCGTTCACTATACGTCTTCTTAAATCTTCTATGGAATCGGGCTGTGTAGAGTAAATTTTACTCTTCAAGTGGCCCCAAAGAAAGAAATCTAGTGGTGACAGATCTGGCGATCTTGCTGGCCATTCAGTGGGACCCCTTCTTCCAATCCACCGATTTGGAAATCTTTGATCCAGATATTCTCGAACTGGTAAGGCGTAGTGTGGAGGAGCTCCATCCTGCTGAAACACAATCTGATCTTCCACATAATTTCCAGCATTGTTTTCAATAATTTCCGTCAAAATTGGATCAATGTGATTTTCCAATAAGTCCAAATACATATCTCCAGTAAGATTACCAGGTAAAAAAAAACGGGCCGTGGATTGGAGGAAGGAAGCCACAGTCATGGTTGTTTTGAAGCTCAAAATGTCGATTTTTCACAAAAAAACACTACAAGTGCCATGAAAATACCACTTCATTTTCAAATACTTAGTTAAGAATATTTCGAGAACTAATGCATGAAAGGAAAAAACAATTATTGTGCTGAAATCAGTATAAAAATACCTTTCAAATGAGGTATCACTCACCCCATCTTCCCTATTCAATAATTGGGGGTGAGGGTTGTAGTAGCAAGGGTTGAAGCGTTATGCGTCCGTAACCTACATCTCAAGGTGTCCCCCTCGAAACAGAAATCGACCTGTCCGAGCATTTCTATCGAAAAAATTTATTTCGTCTGTAATCTCGTCTGTTTCGTTTTCAAATGGCCACCCTGTATTTCATTTCCAATACATATAGAAGCTCCTATCACAGAAACCGTTGGTGAACCAAATAGGCTTCAAGATTTATCCAACATATCTCATTTTTCCATATTCTTCCTATAGAAGTTATACACCATTAACTTTTATGAAGTATCCCGGTTGGCCATGATTTAGGTCAAAATGTCATGGCTCAACCGAACCCACTCACTCAGTACTTCACAGAAATTAAGATGAAAATGCAGTGGCGTATATTAATCAGTTGAAATCATTCCATTTCTCTCTATGGAAAATAGAAAAGTAACTAACGCAACTCGTCAGTTGCTCTACTCGCCTGCAGGCGCTAGCTCCTTACTGTTACGGAATTACGAAAACAGAAACAGATATTTCATTTTCGAGTGTTAATTCTAAACTACAAACCTGAAATACGCAGGGTGATCCCATATAATCTTGTTTCTGTGTACGTAACATTCCAAACTGTGAAAGGGAAAAAATCGGTCATCCATTACTTCAATTTCACACACGTTATCGCGAAGGAATGCCCTGAAATGCAAATTTCCTTTCGGCCACTCGCAGTCCTGGAGAATGTAGCGAATATTCCGATATTTCAGCGATTATGTATTTGATATTCACACCTAGTATTACACGGGCCCCAATCCACTGGTTTATGTTCAGCTATTGTCGAACAGATAATGGAGTTATCGCTAATTGGAAGAGCGCGGTTATCTGTTTCATACATGAAGTTACCATAAATTCTATAAGGTGCTTGATCAGAGATTTTAGTGTAGAGCAGATGGGAGTGCTCCAATCGACAGTAACTGGAAGAATAATACTTTTATTTTTCACTTGTACATTATATGTTTATTTTACCTTAGAAACTGTTGCTATAAATACACTCATTATGCCCGTGAGCATTTAAGCGGGCATTATGGATCATAACGCCCGCTCGTTGTGCGAGAAGCAAAATAAGCTAGAAAGAAATTATTTATTTCGCAGAATTTTAATACTAAAACAACGACAACTCAACAAACGAAAACAAAGTCATTCTTAATCAAAATTAAAAGTGCAGTTTTCGAATTTCCCGGAAAAATTCTTCAATCGTGAATCTTGGGATGTTTTCGAAACCTGAGGAGCGAAAACTTGACCACAAGTACTTGGAAGTTCGTTCACAAGAGAACCACTAGAGAATTCATGAGAATCTGTTACCGAATTCACATTCATCGTCGATACTTTGTTTTTGAAAAAAATGCTCTGCTCTATGTAACCTTCCGCCACAGATGCACACTTCCATCTTCCGTGCATTTTTAACGTTTCATATGATGCACCCCAGCCTCAGTTAAAAGAGTTGCTGAAGTCCGTCTCAAACAATGTCCTGTATATTCATTTGCATTATCCAATTTTAAGTATTTGGCAATCATCGAAGGCACACTTCCTATGGTATTTTTGCCAACAGGTTGGATGGTGCACCGACCATTTCGGAACATGAGGAAAAATCTAGGATTCTTCACTCCACTGGGTCTCAAGGATATATATTTTCTGACCAGCCCCAAAGCTCCTATTTTTTCTTCCTCTACAATGCTAAATCCTTTTGACATACCGGTTTTAGTTTCGGGTATTTTAACAAGTAAACAGCTACCATTATCTTCTATATCTTTGATAGACATTTTCACTAATTCATCTCTCCTTAGTCCTCCAAAAACACCCATTATTAGAACTACTTTATGAAGAAGATGAATTTCATCAGGAGCTTCATTGATGAATGTATGAACTTGTTCTGCTGTCAAAACTTTGGATTTCTTCGGAATATATCCTTTAGATTTCAATTTTAAAAACGCTACTAGCCGGGAGAATTGTGAAATATTGATATTTTCACTGACAATCAGTGTAGATTTCAAAATAAAATATTTCGTCCACAATGACGCAGGACAAAATTTTTCAGACTGAAATGAAAAAAAATTACCCACACATGAACAAAATGAAAAATAAAATAGCATACCAATTCTTGAAAGTACGCCAATAACACTGTTTCATCTATAGCAATTATGTCATTTTTCAACTTCCATTGATGGAATGTTTCATAATCCTTGTCGTAGACGAGTCTGGATTTTTCTGGTAATAGATTATTTGCAGCTTTGGCTGCATTTTCAATTATATTATTTGGCAAATTGCTATTCATTTCTCTTATTTCTTCAAATCTTCACAACGAAAACAGTAATGACATTCACTTAATAAAATGATGACAGCAATAACGAACTTCAAAATATTAACAAGTGCCATGGTTACTACTGAAAGTTAAATGGAAAAAAAAATCATAGGAGCAATCGAATTTTATTGTAATTAAATGATATATTCGTGAAAAATAAAATCTTGTATGCACCACGAGCGTTATTAGATCCTAACGCCCATCGGGCAACATTCATCCCTCGGGCCAAAGGCCCTCGGGCCGAATGTTTCCCTCCGGGCGTTAGAATCCATATAACGCACTTGGTACATAAATAACTATTATTTAAGATTACATTGCTAACTCTCCTTTCTAGAATAAAAATATGAATAATGTTTTCTCGCTTTCAGAGATTTCTAAATGTCATGCAATTATCCAATTACTGTTGGAGCGAAATGCTCCTTCAGGACCTTTTACTTTTAAGGTATGTTATACTTTTCACCTTTTTTTCAATCCAAATATTTTCACTCGTCCCCAAACTGACTTCTGACATCTGAAACAAATTACATGAAAAGTTCTTGATAGTTCGAGTTTGCAGAATCAAACGAAGAGACGACGAAACGCTTATTTCTGCGGTGATGAATTACCTCAGGAGCAAATTATAGTGCAGAAGCTTGTTCAGTTGAAACCGTAATGGTAGAGAACGAGACTTAAGCTATTAAAAGTTCTCACTTTTGATTATTCAATTGTCCAACTCAAAGAGGTTCTGGAAACCGTTTGAGCAACTGGGAGACTAATTAATTTCAATCTAGAATTAGGGCAGAGGAATACCATACAGAAAGGGCTTTCTTCTGAAGTGTTGATAGTAGCTGAGGAATAGGAAGTTTAATTTACTTATTTCAAATCGATATAGACTTTGCTAAAATTCTCCACAATTGAAAGGTGTTCAACAAAAAGAAGTAACAACAAGGCCTTTTAAAAAAAAAATCGAAGGATTATATTTATAAAATCCACGGAATAAGGATGCATTGTCGTAAGGACTGAACGAGAATAAATTCGCTATCACAAAAACGCTCATATCTTTTGAACCACTGGACCGATTCCGAAACTCAAACTCATTTTCGAATCATCTTCTAATTCTAATGAAAACTGTTTTCACAATAAAAAAAACCAAAACTATTTTTCACAAAATTCATGATTTTTTTCTGGAATTCTTCCCATCATCCTTCTTATAGTGTTCTCAGTCACTTTTTGGGATGCTGTCTTCCACTTTTGCTTAAATTCCGCTAATTTTTTCGTTGATTTCTTAGTCTTCTTCAATTCTCTTTTTACCAGGGCCCAATATCTTTCGATTGGCCTGAGTTCTGGGCAATTTGGTGGATTGGCCTCTTTGGGGACAAAAACCACCTCATTAGCTTCGTACCATTCCTTGGTGGCCTTGCTGTAGTGGGATGAAGCTTAATCTGACCAAAAGATTGTTGACACATCGTGCTCACGTAAAAATGGTAAAAGTCGCTTCTTCAAGCATTCCTCGATGTATATCTTCGAGTCAACAGAGCCTTGGCCAACGAAAAATTTGCTCCTTTTCCCACAAGTACAAATTGATTGCCAAACCAGGATTTTTTTAGGAAACTTTGCTTGTTTCTTCACGCGTAATTGTTCGTCAACATTTCCACGAGAATCTGCAGTATCAAATTCTTGACCAGGAAGTTGCGAGAAATCAGCCAAGACATAGGTTTCGTTGTCCATCACGCAACAGGAACATTTTTCAAGAAATCTTTTTAATTTCTTTGCTCTTGATTTCGCTTTTTGATTCTTCACAGCGTTCCTGTCTGGCACTTTCTGCACTTCGTATGTCCTAAGCCCACAACTCGACAACGATTTTCTGAACAGTTGACTGCGAACAACCCACTATTTGGGCCACTTTCCGTCCTGAAAGGTTAGGATTCTTCTGAAAAAGGCCGATGGCTTTCATCACTTTTTTCGGGCTATAAAACCCTTTTTTTCCTTCCGGTTCCTTCCTTGCGGTTAGTTGTAAGATCTTCGTTGAAGCGCTTAACAACTCTTGATATCGTTTCCAAACGAACGCGAGCCTCTTTTGCGATTTTGTTGGAGATCCATTTCTGATTATTTTGAAAAAGTTTCACTATAAATTCTCGTGTTTTCACTTCGCTTGACATTTTGCGACAGAGAATTGGAATATCTATGAAGTAAATGTTCCACATGTTTCTGACTTTCATAACAAAGCTTACTATGATCAAATTTTAATTTTTTCTCATTTGGTTCAAGAGATACAGGCGTTTTTGTATTAGCCAATTTATTCTCGTCCAGTCCTTAGTTTGAATGTTTCATGTCCTTTTTCTGTTTACTCCCTTCTGCTTCTTTATATTCCACTGGATGGATTCTCGTTTACCAGTAGCGAATTCCATAATTTTCAGTGTTGACAGGAGATAAAAACAGAAAATTCGCAGGTGTAAAATACTGCGCTGACTGCCAAGAATCTAGACCCCATGTTCCTACGCCCTGCGAATCCGCAAGGCCAGAAAACACGTCCAGATTTATAGTGAACGAAAAGGGTTCCAAGATCATTTGCATTCCATCTCCAGCTTCACTCCCATAAATATAGGACCTCTCCCCGAAACAAACAGATTCGAACAGAGGGACGAATTCCAATACCGAGTTAATCTTCATTTTCTTCACATCATTGAAATAGAATAACATTGCAGATCTCCTCGGGAAAGTCTACAATCTCATAAATTTCAAACTTTCTTTGCCCATTCATCATCTCGTGCCCGTGGCCGGAATATCAATTCCATTATTCGTCCAGGAGACGGCGAATTTTCAAACTTTGTTAAGTTCAGCCGGACGAAATGAAAAATAGAGCTGCTATTATGAATAAGAAAATCCATAGATATGCTCTTGGTAGTTTCTGTTGCTCTACCGGAAGCTCACTAACGAACGAGCCTTACTTCTCGAAGATACTTGGTCTGCATACTCTGTTTTTATTAATCTCTTATAGTTATGGTTGGGCCGTTGGGGATTACAGTTCACTGCGATCTTAAAGTCTATTGTGTACCCTAACAGAGCTTTTCTCACCACGCACTTTACAGCTGGCCTTCCAGTTCCAGAGATCTAAATGAAATCCAATATCTGGGAAGGTTTAAACGAGGCTAGTTCCTCCAACGAGGCTAGCTCCTCACTCCTGCAAGTTTCTTGCCCATAGGATTCTTTCCTTTATGTTGCAATGGCGAGGAATTCCATGAATAGGTGAATAGGAGATTCTTCCTCCTCCCCACAGAATCTACACTCTTCAGTGGCCGATAAACCCATTCTCACCAGATGCTTCCTGCCCCATATTTGTGATTAAAAGTGTCACAATCATGACATACATCCATCGCAGTATTTTTGGCCTACAACCTCAAATATACTGCTCTACAAGAGTTAGGTATATCGTATTCAATCAGTTTTAAAAGTATGTGATCTTCGAGAAAATCGCTGTAAAATCATTTAAAACTCAAAAACAACTTGAATCGATCCAATAAAAATCAGTATGAGATATTTCGTCCATCTGGTCGCATTTTTTCTGAAGTTTGGTTCTTTGCATATGCTTCATGAATGTTCTTATTTCGAAATGAAGTCAGTTTATCAACGGCTTCGATTTGAAACGAGTTTTCTGAAAATGCCAAGACGTCAATTAACAAACGCTGAGGCTAATAGGGCTATCGGAATGCTACAGGGTGTCCTAACTCAGGTTGTTGTAGCAGAAAGGCTCCAAGTAAGCCAAAGTGTGATATCTCGACTTTGGAATAGGTTCAGGGAGACCAGTGGCGTGTTGGAAAGACCAAGGCTTGGTGGGCGACGAAAAAAAATACCAGCTCAGGATCGTTTCATCACCGTTTCGGCGAGAAGTAACCCTACATCTACGTGTAGAATGCAACGGAATACTCTTCAAAATGCAAATGGGGTCCAAGTTTCCATCGGAACCATCAGACGACGTTTGAGAGAGATGAATCAAGGTTCTAGAGGTCCATTAGGAGGAGTTCCATTTACACGTGACCATAAGCGTCAAAGACTGGAATGGCCAAGGCAACATATCAATTGAAACGATCAATGGTGTAGTGTCCTTTTCACTGATGAATCCAGATATGGACGATTTTCAGATTCTCGAAGACTAAGGGTAAGGACCATCTCACGCATACCCCGTAATCGTCGCTATGTCCAAGAAGTCGATCTATTCCGACTTCCGAGAGGGTAGTGTTATGGTATGGGCCGGGATGTGTTTCAACGGGCGCACAGATCTACACATTTGTCCTGGGAATATGACCGCATTACACTATAGGGAGCATGCCATTGACAATGTTATGCCGAATTTTCACGCTGCTATTGGTGAAACTTTTCCATTTCTAGTCGATGACGCTAGACTGCACCCTGCAGCCGTAGTTGAGAATGCGCGCGAGGAGCTTGATATTCCACATTTACCAAGACCTCCGCACTCACCAGATTTGAATTGCATAGAACATGCATGAGATATGCTCCAAAGAAGATTAGGTAATCATCAACCTACCCCAGAATCCTCAAATGATCCGAGAGAGCTTCTGCCCCGTTTATGGAACCAAATTCCTCAAGGAATATTCAACAACCTCGTGTGTAGTATCCAAAGAAGATGTCAAGCTGTTGTTGATGCCCGTGGAGGCGATATATATTCTATATATATATTCTTATGAAATGGAGCTGTACAGATTTGATTCCAAATATGGCATGTGTCTCGAAAAGGCAACAAGGAACAGATCATTCAAACAAACATATTGATCCATTCCCCGCTCCTAATCTCAGTATTAGCAGAGGAATGTCAAACGGGGCACCATACAGTTCTGCGTATGATGCAAGAGCACAGATAAAAACCTCAGCAAAAACTCTGTCTCCCCGTATAAGTGTAGGGATATTGGATTTGTGTACAAATATTCATATTGGAGGTCATCTTCTTCGAATGTAAATCCTTCTTCATTTCTTCAAAGGGGTTGACAAAGCATTTTTAAATAATCTGAAACAAAAACCAAAGGGAGAAAAAAGGAAAAGCAAAATCCACTAATATATTCAAATTGTTTTGAAGGTACCAACCCATCTCAAAAATGAATCAGATACTGAATGAATAGAGTTGAAACCATCTGAAAATTTATATATTGGACAATTATTGACCAAATGGTCAATAGTTTGCTCTTCATGCCCACACTCACATCTCGGGCTATCAATGGCATTCCATTTGAAGAGCATACTATTACAACGTCCATGGAGGCGATACATTGTATTGATAGTCTTAAAATGCTTGAATTCTCTAGAAATAAAATTTCGTTATTTTACTCGATTTTTCTTAACCACCCTGTAAAAGCTGCAGACCTACAGGCTAAAATTGCAACTTGAAATCATATTAATATGAACTTTCATCCCAAAAATCTTATTTTAACTATATTTTTTTGCAATTCAAGTCAATATTCCCAACTCATGTGGAGCAGTTTAATAAATTCCTAATATACTCAATATTCATTCCGTATTCACGAATATCCGTTCGATCTGCCTCAATATCGTAAACACACAAACCGTTAATGCCGACTTTTCGCGTCGGCTTGCGAATGCATAGAGGTGAGAATAACGGACCACAAGAGCAATTGGAAAACGCCATGACATAAACTGGCGAATCAAATCCGCTATGTTGGTGCCATTGACTTTTATCGCATAAGCTTAACCGTAAATGTTCAGATAAAGAAATAAAAACATGCCGGATAGAGTCGGGGGAATAAAACCGGGAAATGGTTATTATCTAAATGGAAAGCTCTCGGTTAGAAAATTGTTGGCAAAGAGTCATATTATTCACGGAATAAGGTGGGGCAGAAGCGCCGGACTAGGTCCGAGAGTTAACCTAAACATTTTGAGCGAGTTAAATTACTTAATCAAGTCAAATTACAACATACGCAACATAGTTGGAGGCCGAGATGCATGCCATTGCGGAGTAATTAAATATTACCCCCATTGTTTTGCCATAAACGCGAGCCTGGAAACGGAATTCATCATTCTTCTTAATGTTCCTCTCGTTCTTTTCGACATTTGTTCAGCCTGGGCTTTTGTGGTTCTTCAGACCGTGTTTTATAATTCGAGGCTACGTTGGATAATTTCATTATTTTCATCATGTTGGGATCTTTTTGAGCATTTCTTTTCCGGGTAATTTTATTCGGCAACGAACGAAAACGAAGTTCCTGTTTTCAGAAAATTCACAGGATCTAGCCTAACATTCGAAAAGCCCTATGAAGAACAAGTGCGAAATGCCAGTTCAGTTTAGTTTCGTCAAGGTTTCATTATTATTATTTGAAGAGTTCGACGTCAAAAAAGTAATAGTTACGCAATAAATTAAAAAAAAAGATGTCCACCGAAATTGAAAAAATAGAAAAATTGGAGTATCGAGCCATCATCAAGTACCTGTATTCAAAAGGGTTAAGAGGTACGAAGATATGCTTAATATCCTTGGTGATCAATGTCCTTCGTATGCGACCGTGAAAAATTGGACTGCAAGCTTCAAAAGAGGTAAATTTCCATTGAAGATGATGACCGATCGGGAAGGCCAGTTTCTGTGTCAGTCCCCGAAAATATCGATGCAGTTCATGACATGATTTTATCAGACCGTCGAATAGGGCTAACACGGATATCTGAAGCACCGAAGATTTCATACGAACGCGTTCATCATATAGTTCACGTCAATTTGGACATGGGAAAAATTTCTGCGGATCCCCAAATGTTTGAATGTTGACCAAAAGCGTGCGAGGGTAGAAGCATCGCGTTCGATCTGTGCTCGAATTGAAAACGATGTAGACTTCTTGAACCGAATTGTTACTATGGATGAGACATTTCAACGATCCAGAAACTAAGCAAGTATCGATGGAATGGCGACACTCTGGTTCTCCAAGACCTAAGAAGTTTCGTGTCCAAAAATCTGCTGGAAAAGTTCTTGCTTCAGTTTTTTGGTATTGCCATCATGATTTATTTTTTGGATAAGGGTAGAAAAATAACTGAAGATTACTATTCGACATTACTGACCACTGTACGGGTGTTGAATTGCCTTTTATTTGTAAATGATAATAATTTGGAAGGTGACTTTTTGACGATCTTTTATTTGACAACTTTTTATGTCATTCAACTAAAATTGTTTATGTAACTTGATAATACGAATAAATACAATATGTACAGTATGTCCCAACATTCTCCGGCCCCAAACTTATTTCTCGCCCAACCTTGCTGGAACCTTCAATATTCGACCACACCTTGATCTTTCGACTGGTTTTCATTTTTCTCTTCTTTTTTCTTTTTCTTCTGTTTCGATTCTGTAGTTTTCGAAGATGATTTGGCAGCAACATTTTTCGTTTTGCTAGAATTTTTGGAGGTGGGAATGCTTCTTTTTTGGAATCTCCAGATGCTGCAGCCTTATTTCCCGGTTGGGTTTTTCCCTTATCTTCTTTAGGAAATTCAGGTTCTAGTTCGCAGGGCATCTTCGTTCTTGTGGGCGCTTCGCAAGGAGCACTTCTTTTTGAAGGAATCCTACAAGGCTGTTTCTGGTTGGGAAATAGTTTATCGAAAATTTTCTGCCTGATGCAGCTTCCTCTCACATCACAGTCAACTATTGATCGTTGTTTCTTCACCATGAATGAAGAGCGTTCCACTATTCTCATACAACTCTCCTTAGAATAACTGCCAATTTGAATTTCTTCCTTGTCCTCTTCCAAGGCCCATACTCCGAGGGAATCCGAGGATTTTCGCTTGGGACAAGTGAAATCATCTCCATCTGGAAGAGGTTTCATTGTCTTCTCCTTTCTTAATAGACATTTGACGTCCTTTTTCTCATTTTCATGCAGATCAGAACACATAAGAGCATGATGTTTTCGCGTGCATTTAACACATTTAACTATAGATTTACAAGTTCTAAAACTGTGATTGGGTTTCAGACATGAAAGACAACCTCCTTTCTTTACTACAGTTGTCCTTTTTTGTTCTAACTTCATTTTTTGCGCTCTTATGCAATACTGACTATTATGAGTGTTTGAATCGCAAAATATGCAGTAATTTCTGTCTTCTATCCTATTTATTTTTTCTAATTTTGGGAAGTTAAAATGCTTCGGTGTTTCTCTTGTTTCATTTTTAACCTGCGTTTTTGCTTCTGTTATTTTTCCTAATAAATAATTGCATTTGTTTTTGTACTTTATTACCTCAGTGCAAAAATTCATTTCCTCTGTAATTTCTTTACTGAGATCTTCATCACTGGGCTCTTCGTAACAAAGCAATTCTTTTATAATGTCGTCTAGGAAAAATACCTTTTCTGCTTTGCTTGACACTTGTTGCAGTAATTCTTTTATTTTTACCATGTCGTCCTGTTCTACCTTCTCAATATCTTGAAAATGTTTCCTTGCAGCGTCCTTGACAATCCTCCTTTCTGTTTTCAAGGACTGCATGGTCTTCTTCAAATTTACCAGGGATGCCAATTATGTTGAATTGCCTTTTATTTGTAAATGATAATAATTTGGAAGGTGACTTTTTGACGATCTTTTATTTGACAACTTTTTATGTCATTCAACTAAAATTGTTTATGTAACTTGATAATACGAATAAATACAATATGTACAGTATGTCCCAACAACGGGAAAAAATTAAGGAGAAAAGACGCGGAGAGCTATCCAAAGGTATTTTGTATTCACAGGACAACGCCCCAGTACACAAATACGAGTATCATGTTGTCATGCAAAAAATTCGTGATTTAGTATTAGAAATACTAGGACAACCTTATTTACCAGATTTGGCTCCGTCCGATTATCATCTGTTTCCTCAACTGAAAAAAAGTTTAAAAGGTCGTAAATTTTCTTCCAACGAGGAGTTAATAAAAGCTGTGGAGGACTGGTTTGCAGAGCAAGAAGAAACATTTTTTGAAAGGTCTAGAATCGTTGCAGGTTCGCAGTAATAAGTGTATTCAGTTAAGAGGAGAATTTAACGAGTGATAAAATATTTTCTCTATTTTAGTATCGTAATGTGTTCATTACAGTTCTAAAAACAGTGCTGTAATGAATTCATTACAGCATCGTTTTCAGTAACATTTTTCGTCTTGTGGTTGTCAGCAATGACTTCCGATCCTTTTGAATTTCGACAGACGTCAATTTGGAAATGTCAATTTTCGTACTTAATAACATCCACACCAACTGCCAAGATACAATATGAAAGTCACTAGGACCTATAATTTGAATTTTTTCATTGAATTTCACAAAATTTGAGTGAATTAGAGAAAATATCGTCTAATACTCGTTGCAGAATGCAATTCCAATACTCATGCGTTCGAAAACTCGCTCCTTCGTCGCTCGTTTTCGAATTTCGCATTCATATTGGAATAGGAGCCCATTCTGCAACTAGTTTTAGAATATACTATTGACATCGAAATTTTGTTTGGTTCTATAGTAGGCTACGACTTTTTCAATATATCCTCGTGTGAATGGTTCTCAGACCAGTCAGTTCTGGACACTTACATACCATGTGTTACTCTTCACAAAGAGTAGAAAAGACAGTGACATACAGGCAAACTATCTCCTATTCGTCTGAAAAAGTTTTCAGTTCCATATTTCCCTCAAGATCCCAACACTATTATCTGGATGAGAAGTTGTAAAAAAACAATTTTCCCCCATCAAAGGAGTGATTATGGAGTCGATAAACATTTTCCTCCTTCTTTTCTCGAGATGAACCGAGAAGACTCCAATCGACGAATCACTCGTTAGCGTTAAAGCTTTAATGTTAACACATCTTTCTACCTAACTGCATGTACTTAAAGACTCCGCAAACTTCATCCGGGTTACCCATTCTCCTTCAGATTTCCCACTTCCACCGTTCCAGTGCAAACGAGGTGAAAATCAAGAGAAAATCGATATGCTTTCAAATATATTCACGCTATATATTCCAGTCAGCTAGGCTGTTCCATGTAATAAAATGTCACTCCTTTGGGATGTGATTTACGTTCACGAGAGTTTTTTCCCGAAAAACAATAAATCCATTTCGGATGTTTCATTTTCAATTCAATATCCGCAGAGGTATTAACTCTTTCTGAGCTACCAATGATTTATTCGAACTTGATGCTGTTCTTATTTCTGGAAATTGGGAGAGGGTTTGAATGCCAGAAAGGGATTTTCGGGTAGACCATAATTCATCATTTCGATCTGGTTTGTCTTAAAGGCACTGTCTCCCCTTCCAGAAATGGAAATTAAGGGAGGCTTCCAGTTATGAAGACCTGCAGACGTTCTACGTGTACATTCTGAATGATTCAACCTACAATCAACTAATACTTTCATGTTGTACCAGCATGAACATCAAAGACAAAATATACTGCTCCACAAGAGTTTGGGATATCGTATTCAATCGTTTTTAAAAGTATGTAATCTTCGAGAAAATCGCTGTAAAATCATTCGAAACTCAATAACAACTTGAATCGATCCAATAAAATTCATTATGAGACATTTCGTCAATCTGGTTGACCTTTTTCTGAAGTTTGGTTCTTTGCATATGCTTCATGCATGTTCTTATGTTGGAATGAAGTCAGTTTATCAACGGCTTCGATTTAAAACGAGTTTTCTGAAAATGCCAAGACGTGAATTAACAAACGCTGAGGCTAATAGGGCTATCGGAATGCTACAGGGTGGCCTTACTCAGGTTGTTGTAGCGGAAAGGCTCCAAGTCAGCCAAAGTGTGATATCTCGACTTCGGAATAGGCTCAGGGAGACAGGTTCCGTGTTGGAAAGACCAAGGCTGGGTGGGCGACGAAAAACAACACCTGCTCAGGATCGTTTCATCACCGTTTTGGCGAGAGAAACCCTACATCTACGTGTAGAATGCTACGGAATACTCTTCTAAATGCAGATGGGGTCCAAGTTTCCATCGAAACCATCAGACGACGTTTGAGAGAGGTGAATCTAGGTTCTAGACGTCTATCCATTAACACGTGACCATAAGCGTCGAAGACTGGAATGGGCAAGGCAACATATCAATTGGAAATATCAATGGCGTAGTTTCTTTTTCACTGATGAAACCAGATATGGACGATTTTCAGGTTCTCGAAGAATAAGGGTATGGACAATCCCACGCATACCCCGTGATCGTCGCTATGTCCAAAAGAAGTCCATCCATTCCGAGGGGGTAGTGTTATGGTATGGGCCGGGATATGTTTCAACGGGCGCACAGATCTACACATTTGTCCTGGGATTATGACCGCCTTACATTATAGGGAGCATGTCATTGACAATGTTGTGCCAAATTTTCACGCTGCTATTGGCGAAACTTTTCAATTTCTAGACGATAACGCTAGACCGCACCGTGCAGCCATAGTTGAGAATGCGCGCGAAGAGCTTGGTATTCCACATTTACCAATACCTCCGCACTCACATGATTTGAATTGCATAGAACATGCATGGGATATGCTCCAAAGAAGATCAGATAATCATCAACCTACCCCAGAATCCTTAAATGATCTGAGAGTGCTTCTGCCCCGTTTATGGAACCAAATTCCTCAAGAAATGTTCAACAACTGTACTTACCATACACAAGATTTTCTTTCATGGTATAATATAGTTGTAATTTGTAGTTTGGTCGATGTTCATCTTGGATAGCACTTTGTTCTTACCTTAGGCTTAAGTTGTTTTGTTTTGTGATATTTGAATATGCAAATTATGGTTGAATAAAGTTATTATTATTATACCTCGTGTGTAGTATGCAAAGAAGATGTCAAGCTGTTATTGATGTCCATGGAGGCCATATATTGTATTGATAGTCTCATAATGCTTGAAAGCTCTGGGAATAAAATTTCGTTATTTTACTCGATTCTTTTTGACCACCGTTGACACGTTGCAGACCTACAGGCCAAAATTAATTTGCAACTTGAAATCATATTAATATGAATTTACATCGCAAAAATCTTATTTTAACTATATATTTTTGCAATTTGTCAATATCCCTAACTCATGTGGAGCAGTTTATTTTACTCGTGATTTCTTTCATATTCTCAAATGGAATTCAATTCTCAACTCAAGCACTATTCTCCTTATATTGTTTCTTTAGACTCCTTGAGACTGTTGATATCAGAAATATTGCTGGTAATAGATGTATATATACACCTATTACCAGGCAACGAAGGAACTTATATGGAGGATTTTTTGCCAGCAGTGATAAAATCATGCCTTCCTCCAGTCCAAAAACTTGAATCGAACACTTCACTGGCTAGAGATGAAGACAATAAGCCGTTGGGCCTCAGTATTGATGGGTATCCAGATTTCGATCCTCTTGGTTATTCTTGAATAGATCTGGGAATGATAATTTGCTGCCCATCATACGAGGTTTAGTAGGCTCAGCTTTAGGCTTGACCAATCTGATTCTCGTAGCTTTTAATAAGCTGGAAACTCTTGGGATTATCAGCTTTCTGAAGAGGATAATGTTGAAGGGAGTACTCAGCTGCAGTAGATCTTCAAAGCATGCAGTGAGCTGCACTAGATCTTTCTGGTCGAAGTTTTGTCGTGGGACAAGAGAACTGAAGATCGAGAGCTATATGCAACCACCAAACTCATCAAATTACCCTGTGCTACCATTGTCTTCAACCTGGTTTCATTTTAATTTGCTACTCAAAATTGCTTGCCAAGTTTTGAAGAATAACATTAATGGTTGGTCATACCGACTTGTATTTCAGCATCAAGAATTTGTCAATTTATTTAGTGATTTTGGTGTTAAAGGCACCAGCTATAGCCAGATAGATTGAGGAACTGTATCTTGATGAAGAAAAACTTGGCAGCCATCTACGATCCAGGTATGCCTCTGCTCGCAGGAGATTGAAAAACCTAATTGAAAGAGACACATCATTCATCTCTCCATCACTCCAAAAACTGGAGGGTGATGTAGCTTGTATCCGACGTTTATGACGTGGTTCATCCTTGTCGAATCTCTTTCCAAGGCTGCCGGGACGTATAAGGCAGTTTTATGGCGAATCTAAGGGCGACGAGCCAATACAAAACACTAAAGTATGCGAGGCGCAAGGCCTAGCGCATCTGTCTAGGCCGATACCGTTCGCGTCGTGTGAAATTCATATTTTCAGATATGATATACTTATAGATTTTCTGCAGCAACTGGTGCGTATAAAGTGAATCCGCCCGAAATATGAGTGACAAGTCGTCTATCCCTTTATTCCTGCGGGAGAGATCTATAGCGGTTGTGTTTTGAATTTAGGATGGCGTCTAGTAGGACGTTCTTTATCGGAGTAATGGGGTCGATTTTTCATTTTTTCTACATGTTATGGCCTAGGAGTGAGATGGAATATGTCTGTTGTGTTAGCTAAGGCTTTTAAGGATTATTCAGGTTCAGATATCATCAAGAACGTCAAAGGAAGACATTTTCAGTATTGGAAGTTGATTGTTAGCTTACGGTTGGAAAATGAATATTTGATTTCCATTCATTTCGAGTGTTCTTTGTCATAGAGCTTATTCAACATGAATTGTTATAATTCCCATCTCACTCGTTCCTACGAGGATATATTGAAAAATTCTTAGCCTACTATAGAACCGAACAAAATTTCAATGTCAAAATATTTTATTACTCAACATATTCTCCTCTTAATTGAATACATTTATTACAGCGAACCACCAACGTCTCTAGACCTTTTAAAAAAAATGTTTCTTCTTGCTCTGCAAACCAGTCCTCCACAGCTTTTATTACCTCCTCGTTGGAAGAAAATTTATGATCTTTCGAACTTTTTTTCAGTCGAGGAAAGAGATCATAGTCGGACGGAGCCAAATCTGATGAATAAGGGGGGTGTTCTAGTGATTCTAACCCTAAATCACGAATTTTTTGGATGGCAACATGAGATTTGTGTACTGGGGCATTGTCCTGTGAAAACAAAATAACTTTGCATAGCTTTCCGCATCTTTTTTCTTTAATTTTCTTCCATAGAGTGGTCAGTAATTTCGAATAGTGATCTCCAGTTTTTGTTCTACCCTTATCCATAAAAATCAATGATGATTACTCCATGGCTATCCCAAAAAACTGAAGCAAGAACTTTTCCAGCAGATTTTTGGACACGAAACTTCTTAGGTCTTGGAGAACCAGAGTGTTGCCATTCCATCGATTGTTGCTTTGTTTCTGGATTCTGGATCGTAGAAATGTACCCAAGTCTCATCCATAGTAACAATTCGGTTTAAGAAGTCTTCATCGTTTTCAAATCGAGCACAGATCGAACGCTTTTGGTCAACATTCAAACATTTGGGGATTCATTTTGCAGAAATTTTTCTCATGTGCAAATTGACGTGAACTATATGATGAACTCGTTCGTATGAAATCTTCAGTGCTTTAAATATCCGTTTTAGCCCAATTAGACGGTCTGATAAAATCATGTCATGAACTGCATCGATATTTTCGGGGACTGACACAGAAACTGGCCTTCCTGATCGGTCATCATCTTCAATGGAAAATTTACCTCTTTTGAAGTTTGAAGTCCAATTTTTCACGGTCGCATACGAAAGACATTGACCACCAAGGATATTAAGCATATCTTCGTAAATCTGCTTACCTCTTAATCCCTCTAAATACACTTGATGATGGCTCGATACTCCAATTTTTCGATTTTTGCAAATTCGGTGGACATCTTTTGTTTTTAATTTATTGCGTAACTCTGGTTTACTTTTTTGATGTCGAACTCTACACTGTCACTTCTAATAAGTTATTGTTCGTTGATATGGTATCGCAATATTTTGTTTATGCATGGAACTGGTTCAGGCTAACTAGATGTATCAATACATCCTCGTATAAACCCTCGAATAACCCTTATGAAAAAGGAATTTCAGACCTAAGCTCATTTGAGCCTACGAAAAGATGTAACAAGAATATTTCACACTTCCGGGCCGGGAAGTTCTCTCTAATCGCGAATATACTTCCCCCATCTGCAAACAGATGAACATTCCCCAATTTCCATCGTTTACAAAGGACTGTCAGAGGTAACACTCTCTCTACACGAAAATATTCAAAAGCCCCGGGCATTAGACGTCCTCATTTGAAATTTTCTCTCCCAAAGCGAGGAACAACGAAAACTTTTTGTCAGATATGAAAAATCCTCAGCTACGACCATTTGTTACTTCACGCTGTGCAGATGACAAAGTTGAACGATGTACCCTGGAATAACGACGAAGATATAAAAACACCACAAGCTATATTCTCGTTGTTCCTGGATAAAAGTGAACAACATGTCTTAGATATAACAAAGACGTTGTAGCAGTTTCATTGTACGCCTTTTCTTTTTATAATTGGGTTTTAAAGTTTTGAGACTGACGATTTATCAGGATGTACTTGAAATGTTCTTGTTGGGGAATGCCTGCTTAAAGGCAGGAAATTTTTATGATCCAATAAAATTGGATACTTTCTTGATTATGAATCAAACTAGTCGACCATCTCGAATGATTTGCAATGCAACCTTAAGGGGCAGTATCATCTTTTGAATCGTGGTAAATCTCCATTCAAAAGTGGTCTCTTTATTTCTCCAGTAAGTACCCTAATTTATGACGTAGAGACTTGATTTTTTTTTAAATTGAAGTTGAAGAACGTCCCGAGGACAAATAGTTTTTTTTTTCGAGTTAATTAGTTTTTCAATTAAAAAAACCAGGGTAATCGTTAGATCTGGGGTTATTGAATATGTTTTTCGTTTTTCATGAGCACAAGTCATATTTTTGAATTAATAATCATGAAAATTTCTGTAGCTTATAGAAGATCAAATTGCCGAGGGCAAATAGTTGCGATTTTTTCCAAAAAATGATGAATAACCGTCGGAAAAAAATCATTGAGTGTAGTTTCCAAAACTCTAAAGTTCAACCTTTTTTTTTAATCGAAAAACTGATTGAATCGAAAAAATCGCAACTATTTGCCCTCGGTAATTTAATCTCCTATAAACTATACTCCATTCACAATTATAAAATCACAACTCTGGCCTTGGAAATTGGACACATTCCACTCTGTATCGAAGTTATGACGTTTTTCAAAATATTTTTATGTTCCAAGTCAACACTATATTGCCCTTTCTACATTCTTAGCGTATTTCTAAGAATATGAATTTATTCGGAAAATGAATGAATTGGAAAAGATGTGACGGACGAAAATAATTAACGATTATATGAATTGATAGAAAGGATTCCTTTTCTAGTTATTTGCATGAAAAGTACAAGAGATCACTGTTGAAATATATTATTTTTCGCCATGGAAGAAAATTGCATTGCTTTCACATGATTTTCATATGCATGCCTGTGAAGATTTAATGTTTATTATCCTCTTGAACTGAAAGTTCAAGACTTGACATCAATTGTTGAATCAAGAATAATGGAACATTATATCCCTCTACTGGAATCCAAATAGTTGAAGGGAGTTCTGATGCAACAGGAACTTTTTCTTGGAACATAACCTTAATAGCTAACTTAATAAAAATAAGAGTAGAAGATATACATTTCATTTATTTGATCTTATTAACAAGGAGTGAAATATTCTGACTGTATAGTAAATAAGACACAAACTCCTCCACATTATAGAGCCCCTACAGCATTAAAAGCTTGTGTCTCTTTTGAAAGAAGTAGCACTAGATATAATATATTTTTTCGATTAAGAGCAAATACCTACCGTTGAATGTTACATACACAAATTTCTTCAAAATGGGCTTATACGAAGTGGTTCTTTATCTGAAACGTGAAAACGATCAACAATAATCATTTAGAGACCGATGATGGCCATCCAAAACCCGTTTACTTACGAAAATCGTGCAATTTCATTCTGCAAGTTCTTTCCTCATAATTCCTCGAAAATCCTACCTGAACCTTATTTTCCGGTCGCTTTCGTGAAAAGATCGTATAAGGAAGCCTTTTTTGTCCATTTACACATTCCAAATAAATTTTGAGCACCAAAAACGATACTGAAACTAACCAAACTTCTGGGGGACCGGAATTTCGTTTGAAATCTTTCCAAACGGCCAGATACCTAAAAAAAACTTCGTTATCAAGTGTAAAAAAAGGCGATTAGTACTTACTTTTGCTTTATTCATGCTTATAAATCGATTTTTGGTCCAATTCAAATTTGCCGTTTGTACCCATGTCAAAATATCTTTGATACTTTTACTTTGAAGTCAACAAAGAAACTGGCAACGCCGTTTTGTCATGTAAGATATTCTCTGTACGCGCACAGATTTTTTATCAGGTGCACCAATTCCTGAAAACGAAACCATGGCCAGAGTTGTGATTTTATAATTGTGAATGGAGTATACAAACATTTTCATGATTATTTCTTCAAAAATATAGCTTGTACTCATGAAAAACGAAAAACATATTCAATAACCCCAGACCTAACGATTACCCTGGTTTTTTTAATTGAAAAACTAATTAAATCGAAAAAAAGAAGACTATTTACCCTCGTGACGTTCTTCAACTTCAATTTAAAAAAAAATCAAGTCTCTAAGTCGTAAATTAGGGTACTTACTCGTGAAATAAAGAGACCACTTTTGAATGGAGATTTACCACGATTCGAAAGGTGATACTGCAATGGAGAAAATAATTAAC
Organism: Adalia decempunctata; assembly: GCA_951802165.1. Taxonomy (NCBI): domain Eukaryota; kingdom Metazoa; phylum Arthropoda; class Insecta; order Coleoptera; family Coccinellidae; genus Adalia; species Adalia decempunctata. Next base: position 3,734,547 of record OX637705.1, read on the forward strand.
TGAAATGCTTGACGTAGCTTAATCCACGACTGACAGATTCAAAAGCTTGTCGAACATGAATACCTAGATGTTCTTACAGGAAACAATGAACTAACCAGGGTATGTTTTACAATCGGCGACAGTGGAGGGATCGGAAGTATTTATGATAAAATTCAGAATTGGGTGAGTGCAGTAGTGGTCAAAAGCTGTTTTTCTTTTCAAACTATTGATACTAATAAATCGTAACTCCAAATCTTATTACTCTGACCTCATTTAATAGTCCTTTAATGCAGAATTGTGATGTTATGTTCCTAATAGAGCTGTAATTTATAATTTCAGTTTTAATCCAAAAAGAGCTTAACTGACCGCCATTACCCCCTTTTCCCATACACTCGATTGCTGAGTTACTGTCCAGGTGAATGTATAAATAAATAGTTGTAACATAAAAAAGGATTCTCTGCATTTGTAGAAAGCATTAAGGGATTGTTTAATGAATTGATTATGGTTTCAATAATATGAATTGCTCAAGAAATCATAAAAGACACTAAACAAGATTCGAATGAGATCTTAATATGAACAGAGACAAGTCCAGTTGCTCTGAAGAACGATTGAAGAGGGTGGCAACATAGCAAATATAAGGAGCTGTCAAATACAACGTCACAACGTCAAGTGATTGTCATCAAGGGAGACTCTCTAACTCCTAAGCCGTTTTCTTCTTTTCTGGCATATTTTCATGAATTATGTGGCTGGAAGTTTGGGGTCATTACAATGAGTCTTGGAATATATTTTCTGCATCGAAGTCCAGGCCGATCTATATTCCAAACTAGCTGGCCCGGCGAACTTTGTTCCGCCTAAATGATACTTACGGTGGATTTCACAAATCGTAATCACCGGTGATCGGAGATCAACAGCTTCGATCTCTGATTTTTGAACTATCAAATGTTTCGATGGATATGAGCTGTCACACAGAACAGATACATAAAAATAATATGTCAATTACCGATTATAGCAATTTTGGATTTAGTGATTTCCGAAAATATATTTATTACCCAAACAGAAATTCAAAAGCATTTCAAAAATTATGAGAAAAGATGAGAATGAACATATCACGATTGAAACTGACCGCCAAAATCGTATATACTTGACATTTCGATAAAAATTCACTGTGATATTCACGCGCTTCTGGATCTGTTAATAGCCCTTCATGGTACTATAAGTCCTATGCAAATTACACTGTAATTGATGTCATATGTTTTTTTTTTTCGACCATTTCAAACCACGACGACCGAAATTCACAAAAAAAACAGATGACATAAATCGATGGTCGCGAAAGCATGAACAAATTCATCGCCATCTAATGGTGCTAATGTCAAATATAGTACCTTCACGATAAGATGTCTATGATGATGGTGTAGGCACCCGTCAATTTTTGAATGGAATGACGTTCGACCAAATCGAAAATATCAGCAACGTGGCGGCGCCGCAATATCATTTCAGTGTATTTTCCGTTGTCAATTTGATGGATGTATCAACAGCTGATTTGCCAAAGTCAATTATGACATGACAGCAGAATGGCATCTTTTTATAATGAAAGTTTTCTACTTTTCCTAAGAACTAATATACATCAGAATGTCAGGAATATAAACACACATTATTGCATGACAAAATTATCTACCATTAACACGTCACGTTCGCCAGAATAAATTCAAATATTTGAAATAACTCATAAAAATCAGTCATAATTTGTGAATAGCGCCACCTGAAGTGGAAAGAACGAAACATTGCTAATATAATCAATTTGGTCACAACAAAATCATATCAGTGCCTACACCATTATTCTTAACATCCTACTTCACGATTACGTTATTTTGAACAAATAAAAATATAAAAATAACTAATAATCAGTCATAATGTGTGAATAGCGCCATCTGAAGTGGTACGAAATCTAATCATTTTAGAGATCTGTACTACTGTACTCCTACGCTAAGACTTCTTGGTGTTGGCCAACAGCGCAGAGTTGTAGGCAACTCAAATTACACACTATTACAGTGACTATAGTCAATAGTGCTAATATAGCCATCTAACAGAGAGAATATGAAATCAACTACCTACGAATAAGCGGTAGCGTAACTGTAACTGTAGCGACACCTAGTGGCCTCGCTCAAAGGGAGGAAAAGCATTTCCTGTATAAGTGAAATTTTCAACGATTTTTTCGAAGTTTTATTGTATTTTATAATAACCAGACCGTAGACGAATCCATATATGAAGTTTCATAACAAACAGTCCATCCGATCTCGAGTTATAAATGGTGTAACCAACATCTTTCTTTTATATATATAGATAGGGAAAAAACCTCACAGCCGACGATCAAAGATGACCGGGCCGGATATCCTGTATCCCGGAATTAAATGAGAAGGAAATATCCCGCGGGCGATATCAAACAGCCCAAAAATGTGGACGGCATCCTCACAGAGCGCCCACCGAACCGTACCTCGGGCTCAAATTGAGCGATCAACCTTCAATCTTTTTATATATCTCGCATTCATCCTTCCCGAGGATGTGAAACATTGGGATAATGGCGGTTTAAAAGTGAATTCGAAATGAAAAATGACGACGTCTTAGGAAGATATCGGTTTATTCGTTAGGATGAGTTGATAAATATCTCTATCGGGGTAATATAAACTATCGTCGGGCCGGCAGTGCATGCGATTTGAAGGGATAATATTTCTTTCGTTTGATTGATGATGCGGGAGGTGGAGCGTAACGATGGGAATGAGTAGCTCACTTGATTTCGACTTTGGCGTGCGGCGATTGCGATGTCGCCGCTTGGTGCTATATTGTCCTGGAAATGGGGACGATCCGTCAAAAGTCGTCTTTTGAATGGACGGCTTTCGTTAATTTCGGAATGGAGGATAATTATGGTACATGACAAATTATACCTATAGTCGAGGTGAAGATTATCTTCATCAAAATTTTTTGAATCGCTCAAATTTGGCACAGAGATACTTTTAGATATCCTGATCAACTTGATATGACCCAATGGTGTATACGAAGAGACGGACGGAAGTTATGTCAGTTTGAAATTTCCAATTTTTCAAAAAATGCCATTGGACAAGAGAAAATCTAAACTATGCCAGTTAGGGCTCCGAAATGTTTTTCATTCAATTCAGCGACCTCGAAAACCTACAAATTGATACCAAAATCAACCCAATAGCTCTTATAAGTGAACAATTATACGTTTTCATTTTTCGATATTTAATTTTCGAGTATCAGTGTTATCGATCCGCAAAGGTCCTATTATTGAAGATTCGAATGGCTCGATTAACCTTTTCAATCATTCATGCCGTTGAAATTTCCCGAATATATTTTTTATGGTCAAATATGGTGTTTTTGGGGGTCTTACCGCTTAGTCATTTTTTGCCCAAAAATTGAAAATTTTTGAATCGCTTATATTTTGCACAGAGATACTTTGTAATATGCAGATCAACATTATACAAACCAATTGTGGATACGACAAGAGGGACGAAAGATATGAGAGTTTGAAATTCACAGTTTTTCAAAAAATGCCATTTGACAGGTGAAAATCTAAAGTATGCTAGTTAGGGCTCTGGAATATACAGGGTGAGTCTTTGACTTGTACATATATTTTAACTGAAGATTCTTGAGGTCAAAAGAAACCTTTTTCTCATTTTCCATTTTTCCGAATTCGGCTCTGTTAAAAGATATAGCCATTTGAAAAAAAAATTTTGCTAATTACGTCCCTGAAACGATCTTCTGGAATTGATTCAAAGTTCATATTTCTCGATAGAAATTGAGTTTATACATTTAGGGAATACTCAAGTACTAACCTTATTGGAATAAAAATGTTGCAAACACGATAATTTCAACAAAAACAGTTAGTTTCATCGGATTATATCTGCAACTAAAAAGCCACATTTATTCTACCAAAATAAGTTCCTTCTTCGATTTTTCTGCAGATTAGTTTGTAAACACTAATAACTTGTTCATATTTTCTTCGAAATTCCCAAACAATATCATGAAGAAAGACTTTCTATTCAGATTTATTATTAAACAACCAAACCTAATCTAGTTTGTATCGATTCTGTGAATTTTTGCACAGAGATTTCAAGAAGATGTTGTCAGCTTGCTGATATTTTCATTGAGGTTAAGGATTTTTTCCGAAACATAGTATAAATCACGGTACATTTGTGTACCGTGGTATAAATATCTATGAATTCTGCCTTTTCCATCATGAATCGACTTTGCCGCCAAATTTTACCACGCATGCGTAGAGCGAAAACCGAATTATTGGTTATCTATAAACAATAACAAACCAGGGTCTCCGAACAAACTGTAAACATTATGTGAAGTTCTGAATACATAATGTGATTATTATGTGAAGTGAACTAATATAATTTCAACCGTGTCGAGTTTATAAAATTCCAAGAGGATGTTTTTTAGATAGAAACATCGCCACAGATTATCAGGTATCGTATTATTTTTCATTAATTTCAATTTAATAAGTAGTTTGTATCGAGATTCATCATTCATATCCGAATTTTGTATTTCATCGATATTTAACTTCAATATGAACCGGTAACTATGAATTTTCAATAGAAACTGTGCTTATTAAATCCTCCTTGGTATTCGATATTATCTCCCACATTTGTGGAATTTTATTATTACAATATCTCGACAGAAAGTTGATAAATATTGTGACAACATTGTAAACTCGTTTAAAGACCAGAGAAGGAATAATATTCGATGATATTTAATTCAGAGACTCATTCATATTATTCTTGAAATTAATGATTTTTTCGTCAAATTTCTCTGGGTAAAATTGGAGTAAGACTTCAACCAGAATTCAGTTTATTCGAAATAACGGTTTCGAAGATATAAACAGAAAAGTGTTTTTATCATGGATTTTCGACACCCTGTATCTCCCAAACCAAACCGAATTTTGAAATACGGCATAGGTGTAAAGTGTTTCGTTTGATGAGAGGAATCTACAGTTGAAATATATGTACAAGTCAAAGACTCACTCTGTATTTTATTGAATTCAGCAATAATTCATTTTCAAGTTTTGTTCACATGAATTCAAGGAATCAGCGTTATCGTTCCTCTAAAAAGCTCTCATCCAAGATTCGAATGTTTCGAACAACTTCACGATCCAATAACACCTTTAGATCCTCCCAGATTTTTTTGATTGTGACCAATATGGTCCCTTGATTATTTTCCACCCAAAATCGAGATTTTTCAAATCACTCATATTTCACTTTGAACTGTGCTGATAGACGATTTATTGTACCCGGTGTTGGTTAAAGTTCCAACCCTATATAGCTACTTCAAATGCATGCATCCAATCCAATATTTTTAATAATATCATACCACCACAAAGTCTAGAAAGAAATGACAGCATACTGACCGTTTAGTTTTAGGGTAACTTCAACCAATCTCTCGGAATCTGCCTAAACATCGAAACATTCGAAAGGGCATGTTGCACACCGTTATTCGGTAACATATTGGCATAGAATTTCCATTTCCCAGCGGAACCAATCACATTACCGACTGCGTCGATCGTCAAAATTGGGCTTCGCTGATCGCCGATTGTTTTTCGATTCGTCCGATTGGATTGAAGATTGAAATGAAGACTCATTTGTAGTCGAATTTGCGTCCGATGATTCGGGAAATTTCACTGAATTGGTCGGACCCACAGCACGATTTCTATCCTGTTGTTCCGAATTCGTCCTGATTATCCTCGTGTTCGAATATGCGGGAATAGAATTTATTGGTTCTGTCGAATATGTTCGATAATTATACAGGGTCTTTCACGAGGAACCTCACCCATATTTATACGGGAAACTACTGAACGTATTTTCATGAAATTCAGCACTTATAAGTATTTCACGATGCTGATGAAATCTAAAATATTTTCAAGGCATGAGCACCTCCGGTTTTTCCGGAAATGACGTCAACTTCCGTTTTTCAAATTAGAACACCATTTTTTTATTGCAGAAATAGATTCCTTAGAAAATTTCAAGTTATTTTGATGTAACATTTTTCAGTTTTGGTTGGAAAATTCTCTCTGAGCGGGAAAATTCGAAAAAAAAATCGAAAATAGAGCTCCGCTGAAACAAGAATAACTTCGAGGTTTTTGAATGGAAAATTTTCATTTTTGGGATTTTTTAAGATGTAAGATCGATGTATCCACTTTAAAAATCGAAATGGCGATTCATGATACAGGGGATGAAAAAATCGCTTTCAAAGTTAGGGATGACAAAATCGTGAAAAATCAATTTTTTCAAATTAAAACCCCATTTTTTTATGGCAGATATTGAATCTACGTTAAAAAATAATGTTAGTGTATGCATCACACCCTTGCCCTAAAGTGGATATTTTCTGAGTTATTCACAAAAAACTGTTTTTCGTCTTGAATTTTCAGCTATTTCTTTTCCCTTCACGCCAAAAAGATGAAATTTTCAGGAACTGTTACTTAAACCATGTTTTAGATTTAACTACCCTAATATGCAAGAGAAAAAAGTTACAGGTTGTTTCTAAATAGATGGCGAATTTGGATTCGAATTTGTATCGGAAACCTCTTTATTTCAACTAATCGGCCATCGGTTTTCTCTCCAGTGATAAATAAATAATTCCTTATGAACCATATGCAAAAACTTACCATGTTTTACATTCTTTTTTTTAATGATAGATATCATTAATTACATGCTACTGAATAAAGAGGAATTTGGCAGATGTAATTAATGATATCTATCCTTAAAAAAAAGAATGTAAAACATGGTAAGTTTTTGCATATGGTTCATAAGGAATTATTTATTTATCACTGGAGAGAAAACCGATGGCCGATTAGTTGAAATAAAGAAGTTTCCGATACAAATTCGAATCCAAATTCGCCATCTATTTAGAAACAACCTGTAACTTTTTTCTCTTGCATATTAGGGTAGTTAAATCTAAAACATGGTTTAAGTAACAGTTCCTGAAAATTTCATCTTTTTGGCGTGAAGGGAAAAGAAATAGCTGAAAATTCAAGACGAAAAACAGTTTTTTGTGAATAACTCAGAAAATATCCACTTTAGGGCAAGGGTGTGATGCATACACTAACATTATTTTTTAACGTAGATTCAATATCTGCCATAAAAAAATGGGGTTCTAATTTGAAAAAATTGATTTTTCACGATTTTGTCATCCCTAACTTTGAAAGCGATTTTTTCATCCCCTGTATCATGAATCGCCATTTCGATTTTTAAAGTGGATACATCGATCTTACATCTTAAAAAATCCCAAAAATGAAAATTTTCCATTCAAAAACCTCGAAGTTATTCTTGTTTCAGCGGAGCTCTATTTTCGATTTTTTTTTCGAATTTTCCCGCTCAGAGAGAATTTTTCAACCAAAACTGAAAAATGTTACATCAAAATAAATTGAAATTTTCTAAGGAATCTATTTCTGCAATAAAAAAATGGTGTTCTAATTTGAAAAACGGAAGTTGACGTCATTTCCGGAAAAACCGGAGGTGCTCATGCCTTGAAAATATTTTAGATTTCATCAGCATCGTGAAATACTTATAAGTGCTGAATTTCATGAAAATACGTTCAGTAGTTTCCCGTATAAATATGGGTGAGGTTCCTCGTGAAAGACCCTGTATATGAGGCATAATCCGCATAATTATGACTGATTCTGTTTCTGTTTGTTGCATTATTTCGTTGAGAGTCTTCAGCCTTCAAAATAGGAAACGTATGCTGCCACATGGCGGTGCAGTGCATTAATTTTTATTTATTGGATTATTCAGCTTAATAGAACAAATGTTGGGGCGCAGGGAATATTAACGAGGAATTCTACCCTGAGCTAGATCTCACACTCACTGTATAATACACTGATTTTCTCTCGCCAGTCATCTGGGAGTAGATAAGGACTGAACGAGAATAAATTCGCTATATCACAAAAACGCTTATATCTTTTGAACCACTGGACCGATTTCGAAAATCAAACTAATTTTTGAATCATCTTCTAATTCTAATTGAAACTGTTTTTACAATAAAAAAACTAAAGCTATTTTTCACAAATTCATGGATTTTTTCTGGAATTGTTCCCATCATGCTTCTTATAGTGTTCTCAGTCACTTTCTGGGATGCTGTCTTCCACTTTTGCTTGAATTCCGCTAATGTTTTCGTTGATTTCTTAGTCTTCTTCAATTCTCTTTTTACCAGGGCCCAATATCTTTAGATTGGCTTGAGTTCTGGGCAATTTGGTGGATTGGCCTCTTTGGGGACAAAAACCACCTCATTAGCTTCGTACCATTCCTTGGTGGCCCTGCTGCAGTGGCATGAAGCTTAATCTGGCCAAAAGATTGTTGCACATCGTGCTCACGTAAAAATGGTAAAAGTCGCTTCTTCGAGCATTCCTCGATGTATATCTTCGAGTCAACAGAGCCTTGGCCAACGAAAAATTTGCTCCTTTTCCCACAAGTGCAAATTGCTTGCCAAACAAAATTTGCTTGTTTCTTCATGCGAAATTGTTCGTCAACATTTTCACGAGAATCTGCAGTATAAAATTCCTGACCAGGAAGTTGCGAGAAATCAGCCAAGACATAGGTTTCGTCGTCCATCACGCAACAGGAAAAATTTTTCAAGAAATCTTTTTTTAATTTCTTTGCTCTTGATTTCGCTTCTTGATTCTTCACAGCTTTCCTGTCTGGCACTTTCTGCACTTTGTATGTTCCAAGCCCACAACTCGACTTGATTTTATGAACGGTTGACTCCGAACAACCCACTATTTGGGCCACTTTCCGTCCTGAAAGGTTAGGATTCTTCTGAAAAAGGCTGATGACTTTCTTCACTTTTTTTTGGCTATGAAACCTCTTTTTCCTCCCGGTTCCTTCCTTGCGGTGAATTGTAAGATCTTCGTTGAATCGCCTAACAACTCTTGATACCGTTTCCGGACGAACGCGAGCACATGTTGTAAAACACTGTTATAAAACATGCCAACCCTGCTTCATCGGCACTAAGTTTACGTCTAGACATTATTGCGAATCAAATTTTCAGATTTTGAATTAAAGTTTATTGGGAGAACGTAAAATATTAACTGATCGACAAATCCTAAAAACGCAAACGACAAAAAGTTGCCTGATTGTAAGAATTTCAAAAATTGTCTGCATGCTGATAATTTTCCTTCTTCTATTTTGCTAATGACAGACGTTAAAAACCATATAATTATGAGAAATATAATGTAATTCAATCAACTAACTCTATTCTTTTTTGCAGGTATGTACAACCAAGTTTTAAGGAAATCGAAATGGTATGTGATAGGTTTACAGATGAAGTTTCATACTCGTACATATACTTCATTCACAATTATAAAATCACAACTCTGGCCTTGGAACTTTGGCACATTCCACTCTGTATCGAAGTTATGACGTTTTTCAAAATATTTTTATATTCCAAGTCAACACTATGTTGCCCTTTCTACATTCTTAGAGTATTTCTCAGAATGTGAATTTATTCGGAAAATGAATTAATTGGAAAAGATGTGATTGACGAAAATAATTAACGTTTATATGAATTGATAGAAAGGATTCCTTTTCTAGTTATTTGCATGAAAAGTACAAGAGATCACTGTTGAAATAGTTTATTTTTCGCCATGGAAGAAAATTGCCTTGCTTTCATATAATTTTCATATGCATGCTTGTGAAGATTTAATGTTTATTATCCTCTTGAACTGAAAGTTCAAGGCTTGACGACATCAATTGTTGATTCTAATCAAGAATTCATTAAAAAAAATCAACCCAAAGATATAAGATGAATTGATGAGTAATTACAAGAATCAAGAATAATGTCAATTTTATTTTAATGATAACTTTCTTAAAATCAATGTTGGGAAATAAAACTCGGCTGCGTTTGTTCGAACAACATCTAAAAAATACATTTTTCACCATCTCGACCTTTGAAAGGCGTTTCTTATAGGAGAATTAGGTCTAAGTTCCACCTCACCAGTGAGGTGCCTAGCTTTTGCAAATCTGCACAGATATCGCCAAATTTCTTGGAAAACCTGAAGAATATCATCCTAATCTACCTCTCGAGGCTCCATCCGATCCATCCACTGCGATATCTGTCCAAATAACAGCATTTTCAAAGAAATTCCCGTGTACCCTTTAACCTCGAATGTGAACATTCGTCCTGGCCTTGAAAATCGTCCTGGCCTTGAAAATCGTCCTCACGCTCCAAACTGGTGCTAAAAACAATAAACATACGTTAATCTTGGATATTCGACGAAAAACTCACCTGCAAATATCGATTAAATACCAAAAATCTGCGAACAATTTGTAAACCCAACAAAATGTGGAATATCTTCGATACTTTTACTTTGATGTAAACAAAGAAAGTGGCAACGTCGTTTTGACATTAACGATATTTTCTGTGCGCGCACTGACTTTTCATCATATGTTCTGTGCTTTTCATCAGGAGCACCAATTCCTGAAAACGAAACCATGACCTCCTATGTGATTGAATAAAAGTGAATGGAGTATACATTGAAATTATTGTGCTCATCAATGTCAAATTAACTGACTGGGACGCAGTTTTAATCTAACCTTGGAACATTTCCCAAGATTTTAACAATGATATGAAAGTGATGCAGAGATTTTCGTTCGAAACAACGCAACGGAATAAAACAGAACATTCCTTGACACTCCCGGTAGATAATTGAAAGAAGTTAATCGAAAACAATAATGTTTATCCAGGAAATCCTCATATCTTGCAACTCTCCTACGAAAACAAACGCAATATATCAGACTTCTTCGTGTTCTTTTCCTTACCATCGAGCTCGATAGGTAAACAATAAAGTTGTGTAAAATATTACCCCACCGCCTCTAGGCAACGCTGGCAGACACATTTAATGAATCCCGCGATAAATAAGAAAAAATATCGGACGGATCTCGGAAATATAGGAGGTTTTGGGTAGCTGAATTCCTGAATTATTCAAGAAGACGAAATATCAGTCGCAAAAACTTTCCGTCCTGATGTCACGAAAAGTTGCATGGAGTTATTTGTAAAAACTACGACTGGTCCGATTACGGCTCTAATGGCTCAGAAAAAGAATCGACTGTTTATAACTCAGCCTCGAGTGGAATATTCTACGAAGATTTGTCTCTCCTCCTCCCCATCGTATAAGTTTCAGAAGTCCAAGTAATAAAATCCGAAGTGAATAACGATTTCCATCCGAAAATGGATTTTTATTCTTGAAACTTCTGTCGCGGTATGAGATTGAAAACGCACCCGCAGTTGTAGAACTTCACATCTGTCTCGGGCTGGGAATCCCTGAATCAATTCGAGAGGAAATTAACACTTCTCCTTCAATTTTCTTCAGTAGATGGTCATTCAATTTGTCAATCGAGTCTAGAAGTTCTTATTCAATTTGACACAATGGAACGATATCGACACCGAGAGGAAATTTTGTCCAATTGTTTAAATTAAGTTTTGAGACTGATGAAAGAAAAGTGCGATTCTTTTTGGTGAATGATCATATGTTTATTTCATTGTGAAGAGGAAGGTATGCCTTTAATGATGGTAGAATAACATCAGCCAAATGACCACCACGACCACGACCACAAGACAATATCTTTTTCATGAAATTTTCCACAACCAAATCGCTAAGTGGTTGCCCTATGTCCTCGTGTCGAGACCCACGAATTTCATCTTTTAGGTCTCTTGGATCGACGCTGGGATCTTGTCGTAGACCTGCTCTTTCATATGGCCACAAAAGTAAAGTCGCAAGGAGTTAAATCACATGATCTCGGTGGCAAATTGTGATACCCTTCTCGAGAGATAACACTGTATATACCATCCAATTCCGGCCATAAAGAATCATTCAACGAATGCCTAATTCCAAAAAACGACTAGGAATGGCCAAACCTAGGTTTTCTTCGACACTTTCGGCTACAACAGCAATATTCTCGGCTGTTCTCGAGCGACGCTCACGGGTTCTATTCTTCACATCACTTACTTGTCCCAACAGCTCAAAATTTGCCACCAATTTCTGTATTGCGGTTCGACAAGGTGCTTCACGACGACCCAAAAATGTTCTAGGTTTACGAACCGTCTCTGCCAAATTTTTACCATTTTCAGTAGTAATATCCCTAGGACCTTGATAATAGACGAGATAATTTTATGACCATCGAAAGCTCGTTCATTGGTACCAAGCAACGAGCTTGAGATATTGGTTATAAAATTATGAGGCATTTATCAATGTCCGAGGAATATTCGGCAGAAAATGTTTTGACAGAAAAAAATGTATAACTCAACACAACAAAACATTTATTCATTTATTGAAAGTACAATTAGTGAAAGTGCAATTCGTAAAATTCAACTCAACATTAGATTCGTTGCTGTTCTCTTGTATAGAAGATCTATTTCCACGCATAATATTTATTATCTTGTTGTGGTGTTCTTGATTGAGGTTTAGGTATGGTTTGATAGAATTTTGATTGCTATGGCCATTAATCTTCAGCAATTGTTGTTCCTCTATACCACTTTTTTCTCATTGACTGACAGCTGTTGATCTATTTGAATGATTCGTTATCTTTTTGTCTTTGACATTCAAGCCAATTGCTTCGGCAGCATATTTAGTCCAATTATTTATGGTAGGTATTCCTTCCAACAGGTACATTATCGTACCATTTGTCAGTTTCATTTTTCCAATATCGATTTGGTTTCAAGAATAGTCGTGGTGAGGTAATATTTTCGCCTCGTTTTGATATTAGTTTATGAAAAAGACATACAGGGCAGCTTTGTCTCTCACTATTAGAAACCAACAATTTACTACTTGTACAGCTTTTAGAACCACCTTGGCACGTTTTACCGAATACCGGATTGTATTCAATGCAATTTGTTGGAGAACCATCGTTATTCTTCTCGATTTGAAAAAAATTCACCAAACAAGCAACTGCCTCTCCTCCTCGCCACGGCCACGCTAGTTCTTCTGCAGCAATATGATAAAATTTACGCCTAAGACCTTCAGGAGTCTTTTCATCCCATAGCAATATTATTCTGTTAACTTCAGACGAATTCAACGAAACTGAACTGGATTTACGTTTACTTGGGTCTGCTTGCAAGTTTTTTCTGATTGCATCGCGGGCATCTCGGGCTGGTTTAAATATTATATTATTAAACGGGTCAAAATGGTCAATCATAATGTTGTTGTCATTAAAATACTTTTCTTGTAAGAGTTTGCTCGAAAAATTCCACATTGTCTTTACCGTTGCTTCTTCGAATTCTGTTCCGTCTTCTTTTCTCATATTGACAGTCCAATCTTTGAGTATAAACGCCAATTCTTCCAAGCTTCTGCGTTCATTCAATTCGTATGATCGTTCGTAGCAAAATTCCATAAATATTCCCCAAATATATTTGTGGCTATTGGAAGTATTTCTGGGAATGTTTTCTTTTATAAGCTCATTTATATTTTTAACATTACCAAAACGTGACATTTTGAAATTTGTTTGAAATGATGTTGCCATGGAACTATTATAAAATTTTATAAGACTCTATCGTGTTATCATTGGTATTGAAAATTGCATTGGATGTAGTTTTCGATGTAATGTTGACATTACTGGCTGAAATGGTTCCATATGATACAAAATCATAAAATTGGATTTGTTGTTAGAACTGTCAAAAAATTTTCATAGTGAATTTTAATAAGTGCGTTGTTGAAGCGTGTATCGTTCTGTTTTCATTAACGGCGTAGTTTTTACTTGTCAAATGTCAAAAATGACAGCATCAAAAGTGACATCTACAGAAATCTATTCTATTCTATTCGAAATAACACCTATTATTAAAAAACTCGTTATTGCTAATGGAGTCATTAAATCACTTTTAGCCCAAAGTTTTCAGGCTTGAAAAAAATTCCATTCAAATCCCGATATCTCACAGACTGTCGTCGTGTCAACAAGAGACAAATCCATTATTTCCTGAAGAATAACAACATGACCCATTTTTCCGAGTCGATACGTGGAAGAACGGATGCATCCCCCATAAACTACTTAGTATTCTAATCTTTCCTCCGAGGTGGAAATATGCGCCATTTGTATATCCACCGAGCATTTTCTCTCAGGGTTTCATTGAAGAATCATCACCGTATTATTGAGATTTATGGCCGAATTGTACTGGAAATGAAAAATGCTGGAAGAGGATAAATGTCTGTTATATATCTGGGCATTCAGGATTCCGAAAGCAGTTCGAATTTCTCCCAAAAGATTCTCTTTGTGGTATTTATCCAAATATCCATCGCTGAAGAGAATTTATCGTTATTGCCCCTTTTCTTTTATCCCCATGCTTGGGCAGTAACTTGTATCACTGAACCTCAATATCACAATCGAGTTTTTCCATTATTCATTAATAAGAAAAATTTTCGACAGTTCTAACAACAAATCCAATTTCATGATTTTGTATCATATGTAACCATTTCAGCCAATCATGTCAACATTACATCGAAAACTATCCAATTCAATTTTCAGTCCCAATGATAACACGAAAGAATCTTATAAAATTATATAATAGTTCCATGGCAACATCATTCCAAACAAATTTGAAAATGTCACGTTTCGGTATTGTTAAAAATATAAATGAGCTTATCAAAGAAAACATTCCCAGAAATACTTCCAATAGCCACAAATATATTTGGGGAATATTTATGGAATTTTGCTACGAACGATCATACGAATTGAATGAACGCAGAAGCTTGGAAGAGTTGGCGTTGATACTCAAAGATTGGGCTGTCAATATGAGAAAAAAAGACGGAACAGAATTCAAAGAAGCAACGGTAAAGACAATGTGGAATGTTTCGAGCAAACTCTTACAAGAGAAGTATTATAAGGACTACAACATTATGATTGAGCCTTTTAATGTTATAATATTTAAACCAGCCCGAGATGCCGCGATGCAATCAGAAAAAAATTGCAAGCAGACCCAAGTAAACGTAAATCCAGTTCCGTTTCGTTAAATTTGTCTGAAGTTAACAGAATAATATTGCTATGAGATGAAAATACTCCTGAAGGTCTTATGCGTAAATTTTATCATGTTGCTGCAGTAGAACTAGCGTGGCGAGGAGGAGAGGCAGTTGCTTGTTTGGTGAACTTTTTTCAAATCGAGAAGAATATAGATGGTTCTCCAACAAATCGCATTGAATACAATCAGGTATTCAGTAAAACGTGCCAAGGTGGTTCTAAAAGCTGTACAAGTAGTGAATGGTTGGTTTCCAACAGTGAGAGACAAAGCTGCCGTGTACGTCTTTTTCATAAACTAATATCAAAACGAGGCGAAAATATTACCTCACCACGACTATTCTTGAAATCAAATCGATATTGGAAAAATGAAACTGACAAATGGTACGATAATGTACCTGTTGGAAGGAATAACATAAATAAATGGACTAAATATGCTGCCGAAGCAATTGGCTTGAATGTCAAGGACAAAAAGATAACGAATCATTCAAATATATCAAAAGTTGTCAGTTAATTGGCAGAAAGTGGTTTAGAGGAACAACAATTGCTGAAGATTACTGGTCATAGCAATCAAAATTCTATCAAAACATACCTAATCCTCGATCAAGAACATCACAACATGATAATAAATATTATGCGTGGAAATAGATCTTCTATACAAGAGAACAGCAAGGAATCTAATGTTGAGTTGAATTTTACGAATTGCACTTTCACTAATTGTACTTTCAACAAATAAACAAATGCAAAACATTTATGTGTTGAGTTATACATTTTTTCTGTCAAAAAATTTTCTGCCGAATATTCCTCGGACATTGATAAATGCCTCATAATTTTAAAACTAATATCTCAAGCTCGTTGCTTTGTAACAGTTACCATTGAACGAGCTTTCGATGGTCATAAAATTATCTCGTCTATCATCAAGGTCCTAGGGATATTACTACTGAAAATTTTTTTCCTCTTGTATGTACTCACTGATAACACACGAAAAAATTAGTGGACGAATTGCAATACAATTTTTGCGGATAACATCTTTGAGACTAAGGGAAACCGTCGAACTGTATGTTGATTCACTGCTTTTACTAGTTCAGAACTTGACATCGCTGATGTTCCGTTTATGCCCTCATCTAGAAACTTCTGTTCATAACAGAGGGTGAATCGATAATGGGTAGAAAATTAGCCTAATGTTGACACACTGTTAGCGATAATTAATCTGTAGGGCTTTAACTGAATGCATTTGAGTCCTGAATTCCAAGGTCAGGATGGAATCCACTCCTCAACACAGTCGATTTAGATCTTGAGGTATTTTCGCTGTTCATGAAGCAAAAACAGTAGATTTCTTCGACAGTTGATGCATTTCACCTAACTTGCTGCTGTAAAGGTTTGAAACAAGGAAGGAAGTTGGATCCTTGCTATGGAGTAGAAACAGACTAGTTTTATGTTAATGTTTATACAGGTTACTCCTAGGTTTCCCTAGGAGACCCCTCAGAAGCATGTAGCTTATGGGAGTTAGGAAAATCAGTTGTGTTCTGTGCAGGCTTTGTAACTGTGTCCTTACACCACCTTAGGCACAGCACTGTTAATTTTTGACAACAGAGAAATGGTGGCCCCTACCGTGACTAGAAAATTTCTTTCGGACTTGCCGGGTCCTAATCCATGCAATGTCCTAACCACTGGACCAAGGGTACTCATACTACTAGTGTAGGGTAGAAGGGGGGAATGACGGTCAGTTGAGCTCTTTTTGGAATAAAACTCAAATTATAAATAATCTCTCGAAACAAGTATTCGACTATTAAAATCGTTGAGCACCTTATTTTATAAATTCATCAGTTTCCAAAAATTGACATCTTCCTACCACTTTCAAAAGTAGGCCCTTATACTTATCACCAAATGATTGATGCGTTTTGTGGTAACTGATACCAATAAAGCAATCAGAAGAAAGAGGTTCTAGATTCGCGCACAAAAAAGCTGGCACAAAGGCTGCTTGCTGAATTGATTTCCACGTTCAATAAAGCAGAAACTTAATTCCATTCTCCGATGATGGATGATATAATAACAAATAAATCCGAATACAATTCCATTCTCCGACAGACAGCCGCGGGTTGTTTTGTCAACTCACACATTCGACGATTTTATTAGCTCTATAAAGAATCTGAAGGAGTTATCTTTGTGTAAACGAATACATCTACACTTCGGTTTCTGCCGGGAATGGAATGGAGGGAATTGCACATTTATTCTGGATTGTTAGTTCATATTTTTCCGGCTTGTTCGTTTCGCCTTTTGTGGAGGCTGTCGAGAGGTTTTATCACTGTTTTCTTTCGCAATATTGTCGGGACGAAATCGAAAGCAAACGCTTCAGTCGGACAGACGAAATGTTTAAAGTTTTTCGAATTGAATCAGAGGAACCGCGGAGTAGGAAAGGATGGGGCAATCGTGGTCAGTAGGCAATGGTGGTCATGCCCACAGCTGAAAAAATTGAAGTTGCCTATGCGTGCGAAGTGTGGTAACACCCTTGGTATTCCACACGACGCTTTTAGATATGACGAATGTCTTTCGTTTTCGCTCTTCATCGATCTTATTCAACGTAGTTAAAGTTATCAGTAGTAATATCCCTAGGACCTTGATAATAAACGAGATAATTTTATGACCATCGATAGCTCGGTTCATTGGTAACAGCCCGAAGCCGAAGGCTGAGGGCTGATACCAAGCAACGAGCTTGAGATATTGGTTATAAAATTATGAGGCATTTATCAATGTCCGAGGAATATTCGGCAGAAAATTTTTTGACAGAAAAAATGTATACCTCAACACAACAAAACATTTATTAATTTATTGAAAGTACAATAAGTGAGAGTGCAATTCGTAAAATTCAACTCAACATTAGATTCGTTGCTGTTCTCTTGTATAGAAGATCTATTTCCACGCATAATATTTATTATCTTGTTGTGGTGTTCTTGATCGAGGTTTAGGTATGGTTTGATAGAATTTTGATTGCTATGACCAGTAATCTTCAGCAATTGTTGTTCCTCTACACCACTTTTTGCTAATTGACTGACAGCTGTTGATCCATTTGAATGATTCGTTATCTTTTTGTCTTTGGCATTCAAGCCAATTGCTTCGGCAGCATATTTAGTCTATTTATTTATGGTATTCCTTCCAATAGGTACATTATCGTACCATTGTCAGTTTCATTTTTCCAATATCGATTTGGTTTCAAGAAAAGTCGTGGTGAGGTAATATTTTCGCCTCGTTTTGATATTAGTTTATGAAAAAGACGTACAGGGCAGCTAATTGTCTCTCACTATTGGAAACCAACCATTTACTACTTGTACAGCTTTTAGAACCACCTTGGCACGTTTTACTGAATACCGGATTGTATTCAATGCGATTTGTTGAAGAACCATCGTTATTCTTCTCGATTTGAAAAAAAATCACCAAACATGCAACTGCCTCTCCTCCTCGCCACACTAGTTCTACTGCAGCAATATGATAAAATTTACGCATAAGACCTTCAGGAGTATTTTCATCCCATAGCAATATTATTCTGTTAACTTCAGACAAATTTAACGAAACTGAACTGAATTATCTTTTCTTGGGTCGTCTTGCAATTTTTTTCTGATTGCATCGCGGGCATCTCGGGCTGGTTTAAATATTATATTATTAAACGGGTCAATCATAATGTTGTAGTCCTTATAATACTTGTCTTGTAAGAGTTTGCTCGAAACATTCCACATTGTTTTTACCGTTGCTTCTTTGAATTCTGTTCCGTCTTTTTTCTCATATTGACAGCCCAATCTTTGAGTATAAACGCCAATTCTTCCAAGCTTCTGCGTTCATTCAATTCGTATGATCGTTCGTAGCAATATTCTATAAATATTTCCCAAATATATTTGGGCTATTGGAAGTCTTTCTGGAAATGTTTTCTTTGATAAGCTCATTTATATTTTTAACATGACCAAAACGTGACATTTTGAAATTTGTTTGGAATGATGTTGCCATGGAACTATTATATAATTTTGTAAGACTCTATCGTGTTAGCATTGGGATTGAAAATTGCATTAGATGTAGTTTTCGATGTAATGTTGACATGATTGGCTGAAATGGTTCCATATGATACAAAATCATGAAATTGGATTTGTTGTTAGAGCTGTCAAAAAATTTTCAAGGTAACTCATGAAATTTTTCTTTTTTCACGTGAATCATTGAAAGTTGGTTGAAACTGTTGAACATACATTTATAATAATGTTGAATTTGAATCAACATATGGTAGTTGTTTTCTATTCACAATTTACTCAATTAACTCTATTGCTGGTAATTGTGGTCAAAAATTGCACGGAAAGGAAAATGCAAGGGGAAGGACAAAAAAACCAAAGAGTTGAAGCCGTTGAAGGAAGAAAATGACTCTTCATTGACTGACGTAGACATTGACGACAACTGCGTCGATGATCACACTTTTGATGAAGATAACTCAAATAATAATTGTCTTATATGCGGGGAATTTGGCCGAAACAACGAAGTATGGTTTGGACTTACTCTGCTGACACTTCGATTCCGCATGTTAGAAGTATTTGATCATCATTGTCCTCATCATGACTACCATTGACCTCACATGAGTGCAATAGTGGTCAAATACTGTCTTTTTTCAAACTATTATCACTAATGAATCGTAACTCCAGAGCTTATTACTCTGACTGATAAGTCCTTTGATGCAGAATTGTGATGTTATGTTCCTAATAGAGCTGTGATTTATAATTTGAATTTCATTCCAAAAAGAGCTCAACTGACCGCCATTACCCTCTTTTCCCCTACCATTCAAATACATCTATCGATCTTTTTATTGCTTCATAGGAAAGTGAGATCAAGTTTGTCTTAAATGTCTGTCGAATTGCAGTTGGATGGATACCTTTGATATTATTCGATATCTCACTGAAGATTTATATGTTAATTGGACTGTAGTAGCGAAACCTGTTTTAGGTGCACCAGCTGGTGGTCAATTCACTCACCAATGAAACCCAATCAAACGTGAAAGAATTTTCAGAGGTCGCTATCTCCTAGATTGCGATGATTGCCATTCACAAACAACAATAATAAAATCCAGTTTTATTAACAGAAAATCTCGCAACCTAACTCTCTTTCATGTATCCCAAACGCCTCAAGCCTATCGAAAAGTCTTGTAACACGCCGTTCAGTTAATTCCAGAATACTCGTATGATACATCTGCGTAGAATATCAGGGATGGTGTTTATAACCCAAGGGCTGTAGGGAGGGTGCTGGGACGCAAGAAATTACGCTAAATGGTGTAAGATAGTCTCTTTATCGCACCTATTCGAGGTAGCGATAATATAAGGCTTTGGTGCTGTTCTTATATGGAAGCCAAACAGATTATGGGATTTTGTTATGTAAAGTGGTGTATACTGCAGAGTTGGACATGGTTGTTCGTTAGATAAAATGGGAGAGGCAGAGTTTCTATTCCTTTGTTGGATAATTCAAGAAAAAAACTGATATACTCAGAGAAATTAAATGATAACATAATGGATATGTTATCTATGATAGTCCTGCAATATAAAGTTACTCCTTTTTACTTTTTTGTGAGGAAGTCATGAAGTGCCTTCCTCTCTGTAATTCGATCATTTATCTGTGTGTCACACTATATCATTTCATTTTCGAATTACTGTATACTGAATATTGGATGTGGTTTGAAATAAAGGGCTATTATCATTATTATCTGAAAAAGTGGCGTTTTTGTTTGAATGTCATAATAACACCCCTTAACCTTTTACATACAAAATTTGGGATATCTTTCGGAGCTCGCAATGAGAATTTCCAATTCTATTTGCATTCGAGAGAACCATAGGAACATGCAGAGGTATTGGCTGGGACATTTGATTAAAAAGTCCTTCATGGGAAATTAGTGAGAATAGAAACAACACTAGGCCCAAGAAATAATTCCTTCTGTGCATAGCCCAAAGTTACTGGCGTAGTTGCCAGATGTTTTCCTGCTCGGCTCGCGATGAAGAAGACTGTGGTAATGGCCTTAAAAATGAAAACCTTGGAGCCAATCGATCTGGGGACCCTTAGCCATGTCGTAGCCATCGGAGAGACCCAATCAGGAACTATCACATTTCCGGACCATCCAGCACGTATTTATCGTCGAAAAGAAATGAGAATCGTCGTTATTTCCTCTTTGATTTGAATATCTACCGTCCGGTTCTGGGAAGGCGTTTAGAATTCGGCGCGACTTTTCCTAATAAATTCTCATTTAACGATGAGCATCGATTAAGGAACTCAAAGACGGAATTTTTCCCGTTTTTTCTACGGACGAATTCAGCACGGCGTCTCGTCCTTTCATTCGGAATTCAGCGAGCGTCCTCGATCGGAGGGAAGAAAAATAAAATCGATAGTTCTAATTCTCCCAAGATATTAAATCCGCTCGATCGTATAAATTTTTTGATTGAGTTTTCCCGCATGTTTTTCTGACAGGTCCTAACCGGTTTTCGTGTTTCACTTTTGTTGACGGACCCCCCTTCGTACCTCATATTCCGCGTACGTGCAAATACTGCGGGATACGCCACTTTTTCCATAAACTCAAACAAAACATTCCTGCAATTTTTTTTCTCCATTTTCACACCATTCTCTCACACGTCCTTCGCTACTCCCAGGCATAGCTTTTTTCGTATTAGGATCTATTAAATTGATGATTATCAACTTTCTTATCTCGAGACATATATACAGGGTGTTCCTGAATTTGAAGTACAAACGAAAATGATGGTTTCTATGCATAATTAATAAAGAATGATTAATAAAAAAAAAGGCTTATAAACATAAGACCGCAAACGTTTTGTATTCGAGATACAGGGTCTTGAAGTTTGATAATTTTTAAAATTTTGTCCTTATAGTGTCTGCAGATATTGACCTGAAATATGGCATTAATACTACAATTTAAGATTTATTGTATGTTACATTACCAGATCAATTACGAATCTACAGACTGATATTTTTTCTGGAACAATGTCCTCTATTATCCTCCAGAATTTTTTTTTTTGGTGAGCCACTGTTAATTCGAAATATTGTAGGAAATAGCTCTGTTGTTATACTGAACTTTATGGTCCCCTGTAACTTTGTCGTATCTGCTACCGAATTCGGGAAAAAAAAATTTGAACGATCCTCCCGAAATCCTCAGAAAAATCAAAATCGGCAAAGTAGCTAGCCCAGAAGCCATGAAACACCACGTGGCAACGTCGTAATGGATTGTCGATAAAGTGAATCCTAGCAGCAGGGTCGGTTTCAGCTCATTAGGAATATTTTCATGAATTATTTCTCGCTGAATTCATTAAAAAAAGATTTCTTCTGGTATACAACTGCATAGAATGAGTGACACTTCTCAATTTGTGAGTTGCCACGCATATCGCGATGTTGATCGACGAGGAAAACTCATCACAGTATCAATCGGAAAACGAAATGGAATTCCTGGGGAAATTGAATTTCAGTTATTACCTTTTTTTCAATATCGGTTATTAGTGCCTGACTGAAATGCACAAAATGCGCAGGGGGGTTGTTCCGATTCGTTGCTCCTCAAGAATGGACGGCATGATCGGAAATATGGTGGGTTTCCCGGAAAATTTTACTGATTTTCAGTTGCACAAAAAAGTAAGAAGAATGAAAGCATTTATTGCGCTTTCCAACAAAGAAATATACCTAATTAATGGGGGAATATACGGAATATAGTCGAGGAGTCGACGTAGAAGCATGACCGGGCAGTTTCCATGACTTTCATTATTTTGGGTTGCTGTGATAGATCCATTTTTCAACACAAGTCACGATGAGATGAAGAAAACCCTTATTTTTTCATACCTGAAGCAGTTGTTCATAAGAAACCCAAAATTCCTGTTCTCGAATCTTTCCCAAGGCATGAAAATGGCTTGGCGGGTAACAATGCTGAATAAAGTTCTTCTGGTGTTTGGCACGGATCCTCATCGTGCAATACCTCCAATTCAGCGTCTTCGAAGGTTTTCGGTCTTCCATCACGAGGACGGTCTTCAAAATCGAAATCACCGTCTTTGAAGCGATGGAACCAATCACAGCACGTTGTTTTACTTAGAGTAGGATTTCCGTAAACTTTTTAGTACACTCTATGCGCTTCAGCAGCCTTTTTTCTCGAATGAAAAAAGAAAATTAACACTTCTCGGAAATGTCGATTTGTTGGCACAAAATCCGCACGTATACAGGGTGAGTCTTTTACTTGTACATAGATTTTAACTGTAGACTCTTGATGCTAAAGGAAACCTTTTTTTCATTTTCCATTTTTCCGAATTCGGCTCTGTTAAAGAGATATAGCCATTTGAAAAAAAAATAGTGCTGAATACGTGCCTGATATTATTCTTTACAAACACCTCAAAGTTCATATTTTTCGATTGAAATTGATGTGATTACTAGATATTCTGGGTGATACATTTAAAAAATACTCAAATACTAACCTTATTTGAATAAGAATGTTACAAACACGATATTTCCTAACAAAACACTTAGTTCTGTCCGATCATTTCGGCAATTGAAAAGCTATATTTCTCACACCAAAATAAGTTCCTTCTTCGATTGTCCTGAAGATTAGTTTATAGACAATAATAATTTGTTCATATTTTCCTCGATATTCTGGAACGATCTCATAAAAATTGGTTTCTCACTAACCTATCCTAACTCCATCAACCTAAGTCAGATGATTCGAGGTCAATGACCTAACCTAACTCATCTTCTGTGATATGATATTCCACAGAACTCTAGAGGAGACGACGCCAGATTGCCGATTTTCTCTTCAAACAATGCGAACTCAAGAAAGCAGTACGTCCCCTATCGTTAGCGGATGAACTATCACGATCGCTAAAGGCGTCTAGGCGTTCCTCTTTGAAAATGCCAAAGGAGTAGTTCTGATTCTCGCCAATATAGCGCTACGTTCCTAATTCCAGTCGTCACGGCCTGCTCTTCCCTTCAGAAGGCCGTGGATGTAGCCGCCACGCAAGACCGTTGTTCCTGTGCTCCAACCAGTCCAACCTAAAACGTTAGTCAGTGATCCCATACACGGCATAAACGAAGTTCACGCTTTATTTATTTACAGAGAATGAAGCAAACAGGTGATGATTATGTAAATGACTTTCAGTGAATTGATGTAATAGTAGTGTCGTTCTGGTGTCGAGTTATATTGTTTCGATAGATATTTTGCTGAAGGACCGGTAACAATGAATTTTAAATAGAAACTGCCTATAAAATGTATAATTTCATGCTTCATAGAATTCAATTTTATGTCCCACGAACGTGGAATTTTATTATTACATATCTCTACATCAAACGTTTTTTCATCATAGAGATTTTAGTCTTGACAAAGTTGATAAACATTCTGACAACGTTGGTAACTTGTTGAGAGACCAGAGAAGAAATAATATTCGATGAGATTTAACTCAGGACAGCATTCAGATTATTCTTGAAATTCATGATTATTTCCTCTAATTCAATCTTATACAATTGGGAATAACTTGAGAACGATGCGTTTTATTGAAAAAATATAGGAATACTTTTGTGTTTTAAAATAATCATTTTTTTATTATTATTATTATTATAACAAGGTGAAGAGTTGAGGCCAAGCCTATAAACTCACAAAAAATATACATATGAAAAATAAATACACCGTAACTTAAAATAAATGCATTACAAAAAAACAAAAAGAAAACTCCCGTCTCCACAAGCAGCACTCACTCGCGACGCAACCAGGCATCATAGTTGTTCTTAAAACTGTTGACAGAAGCTGAGTTCACCACCGATGAAGGTAGAGAGTTCCAAACGGAAAACACGCGGTTAGTGATGAAGTGTTGTCTTTGAGGTGTTTTAAAACTCTCCTTCCTCAGCTTGTAAGAATTTCTTTCGAAAACGTGCACCGTTCATCTTTTTCAAGTGGTTTAGTATTTTTGCGTGAATTTATGAGTCGACTATACTGTAACTTTTTTACCAGGAGAAATATGAAATAAGTTTCAATGGAGGAATATGCACCATGAATAGAGTAAACAATCAACCAAAATTCAGTTCATTCGAAATATCGGTTCCGAATATATGGAAAGAATACTGTTAATTTTATGGATTTTTGACACCCTGTATCTTCCAAACGAAACCGACTTTTGAAAAATAGTATGGAAAAAAAGTGTTTCTTTTGATGGCAGAAATCTACAGTTAAAATACAGGGTGGCCATTTGAAAACGAAACAGACGAGATTACAGACGAAATAAATTTTTTCGATAGAAATGCTCGGATAGGTCGATTTCTGTTTCGAGGGGGACAACTTGAGATGTAGGTTACGGGCGCATAGCGCTTCAACCCTTGCTACTACAACCCTCACCCCCAATTTTTGAATAGGGAAGATGGGTTGAGTGATACCTCATTTGAAAGGTATTTTTATACTGATTTCAGCATAGTAATTGTTTTTTCATTTTATGCATTAGTTCTCGAAATATTCTCAACTAAGTATTTGAAAATGAAGTGGTGTTTTCATGGCACTTGTAGTGTTTTTTTGTGAAAAATCGACATTTTGAGCTTCAAAACAACTATGACTGTGGCTTCCTTCCTCCAATCCACTGACATAGAAATCTTTAATCAAGATGTCGAACAAACAAAGCGTATTGCGAAGGAGCTCAATCTTGCTGAAACTCAATCTAAATTATCTTCGATATAATTTGCAGTATTTCCAATAACATGCGGTAACACTTGATCGATAAAAAAAGCCCAAATACGTACATATCTCTAATCAGATTACCAGGTAAGAAAATCAAATCATTAATGATGCCACAGAAATATTCCAGTCCCAATTCGTGAAACGATTTCCGACTTAAAATTATGAATTGTTTTCTCAGTTGGCTTCAATAATGTTTTCATTTTGTTGATTATTGAATTCATATCTTTTTCAAAAAAATGAGAATCGATAATTTTTTATTTATTACGAACAGATCATTAAGTTGGCTTACTGGTTCTTTGACATGTGAATTATTCTTAGTTTTGAATCGAGACTTGTATGTGTTCTAATTCATTGTTCGACATGGTTTATTCAATTGCAGAGCGGGTGGAAATAATGATTGATTAATGATTTGATTTTCTTACCTGGTAATCTGATTAGAGATATGTACGTATTTGGACCTTTTGGAGATTTCTATCGATCAAGTGGTACCGCATGTTATTGGAAATATTAAATCGAATTATATCGAAGATAATTTAGATCGAGTTTCAGAAAGATTGAGCTCCTTCGCAATACGCTTTGTTTGTTCGACATCTTGATTAAAGATTTCTATGTCAGTGGATTGGAGGAAGGATGCCACAGTCATGGTTGTTTTGAAGCTCAAAATGTCGATTTTTCACAAAAAAACAACACAAGTGCCATGAAAACACCACTTCATTTTCAAATACTTAGTTGAGAATATTTCGAGAACTAATGCATAAAATGAAAAAGCAATTACTGTGCTGAAATCAGTATAAAAATACCTTTCAAATGAGGTATCACTCACCCCATCTTCCCTATTCAAACATTGGGGGTGGGGGTTGTAGCAGCCAGGGTTGAGGCGCTATGCGTCCGTAACCTACATCTTAAGTTGTCCCCATCGAAACAGAAATCGACCTGTCCGAGCATTTCTATCGAAAAAATTTATTTCGTCTGTAATCTCGTGTGTTTCGTTTTCAAATGGTCACCCTGTATATGTACAAGTCAAAGACTCACCCTGTATAGTGAAGTCTTGGCCATAAGTAATTCATTCTTCTGTGATTTCTCGTCCAAAATTGAAGAAGGAAGAATTTACCTCCATCATCTTTTTATCACATAATCTTCTCCAACATTCTTCCCTCGAAGTACGTTCGGCAATCGAACTAAATGACGAAACAAAGTGTTACTTTCGACTATTGTAAACGCTTCCACAGAGTATCCATCTTCTCCTCGCAATTCATTTATCTCGTACAACGGCCCCAAATAATTCTCCGATTGAGGAAAATGGAGCCAAGTTAGGAAAAAGTTGGCCATAATTCCCACTCGCCCCCTCAGCCATCCGAAACTGTATATCGAAGCAGTCGCCTCGTAAAAATTTCATCCGCGTTTCCTATATCGGCAGCCGAGTGGTAATCGAATAATAAAACGCCTGGCAAATGCTCAAATTTCATAATTAAGTTGAAATCATTCCTCTCTCGCACTCCCTCATAATCGATAAGTTGGCGGCTTAGACCCGATTTGTCGGGCACCATTTTTCAAACGAATTCGGGAAAAGAAAAAGTTTACGTAATAAATTCAACGATTCACCGAGATAATGAAGGGGAGAAGTTGTAATCGTCTCTGGGTATTTATTGAGTGTTACAGATCCGGGATATTTTTCAGAGTGAGAATCTTTGTCCTCGAGTTGCGTTGGTCAGAAAGATTATTGAGATTATCTTTGGTGCGTGCTGCAAATTCACGATTTTTGGAAGCTTCTAGTTGGTTCCCACCGCTATCCTGCTTTCACTAATCGAATTATACCTATACTCACCTCATCAATGAAGTAAAGACGATTACTAAAAATATACGAGGATGTATTGATATCTTGTTAGCTTAGACCAGTTCCATGCATAAACAAAATATTGCGGTACCATATCAAAGAACAATAACTCATTACGAGTGTCAGTGTAGAGTTTGACGTAAAAAAGTAAACCAGAGTTACGCAATCAATTGAAAAAAAAAAGATTTCCACCGAAATTGTAAAAATCGAGCCATCATCAAGTACCTGTATTTGAAAGGGTTAAGAGGTAAGCAGATTTACGAAGATATGCTTGATACCCTTGGTGATCAATGTCCTTCGTATTCGACAGTGAAAAATTGGACTGCAAGCTCTACAAGATACCTTGTTTCAAATTTTTTGGGATGCCGTCTGGGACTTGAGAAATCCGGAAAATGACCCAGCAACGGTTTTCCTTTAAATTAAAACCTTCATGTTTTCCAGAGATGATCGTGTTCGAAAAAATTTTTTTGCGGAAAATGTGTTTTCAGGTTCTCTACAAGATACTAGTTTCCAAATTTTTTGGGATGCCGTCAGGGCTTTGGAAATCTGGAAAATGATCTGGAAACCTCCATATTTTCCAAAGATGAGCGTGTTCGAAAAAAATTTTTTGTGGAAGATGTGTTTTGCAAGCTCTACAAGATACCACTTTCCAAATTTTTTGGGGAGAAATCCGAAAAATGACCCAGCAACGGTTTTCCTTTAAATTAAAACCTTCATATTTTCCAGAGATGATCGTGTTCGAAAAAAAATTTTTATGTGAAGATGTGTTTTCAGATTCTCTACAAGATATCCCTTTCCAAATTTTTTGGGATGCTGTCAGGGCTTGGGAAATCCGGAAAATGATCTGGAAACCTCCATATTTTCCAGAGATGAGCGTGTTCGAAAAAAATTTTTTTGTGGAAGATGTGTTTTTAGATTCTCTACTAGAAACCACTTTCAAATTATTTTGGGATGCCGTCTGGGACTTGAGAAATCCGAAAAATGACCCAGCAACGGTTTTCCTTTAAATTAAAACATTCATATTTTCCAGAGATGATCGTGTTCGAGAGAAATTTTTTTGTGAAAGATGTGTTTTTAGATTCTCTACAAGATACCATTTTCCAAATTTTTTGGGATGCCGTCAGGGCTTGAGAAATCCGGAAAATAATCTGGAAACCTCCATATTTTCCAGAGATGAGCGTATTCGAAGAGAATTTTTTTGTGGAAGATGTGTTTTTAGATTCTCTACAAGATACCATTCTCCAAATTTTTTGGGATGACGTCTGGGACTTGAGAAATCCGAAAAATGACCCAGCAACGGTTTTCCTTCAAATTGAAACCTTCATATTTTCCAGAGATGATCGTGTTCGAAAAAATTTTTTTGTGGAAAATGTGTTTTCTGGTTCTCTACAAGATACTAGTTTCCAAATTTTTTGGGATGCCGTCAGGGCTTTGGAAATCCAGAAAATAATCTGGAAACCTCCATATTTTCCAGAGATGAGCGTGCTCGAAAAAAATTTTTTGTGGAAGATGTGTTTTTGCAAGCTCTACAAGATACCACTTTCCAAATTTTTTGGGGAGAAATCCGAAAAATGACCCAGCAACGGTTTTCCTTTAAATTAAAACCTTCATATTTTCCAGAGATGATCGTGTTCGAAAAAAATTTTTTGTGTGAAGATGTGTTTTCAGATTCTCTACAAGATATCCATTTCCAAATTTTTTGGGATGCCGTCAGGGCTTGGGAAATCCGGAAAATGATCTGGAAACCTCCATATTTTCCAGAGATGAGCGTGTTCGAAAAAAATTCTCTTTGTGGAAGATTTGTTTTTGCATGATCTACAACAAACACTTTTCCAAATTTTTTGGGATGCCGTTTGAGACTTGAGAAATCCGAAAAATCACCCAGCAACGGTTTTCCTTTGAATTAAAACCTCCATATTTTCCCGAGATGAGCGTTTCGAAAAAAATTTTTTCTTGGAAGATGTGTTTTAGCATGCTCTATAAGATACCACTCTCCAAATTTTTTGGGATGCCGTCTGGGACTTGAGAAATCCGAAAAATGACCCAGCAACGGTTTTCCTTTAAATTAAAACCTTCATATTTTCCAAAGATGATCGTGTTCGAAAAAATTTTTTTTGTGGAATATGTGTTTTTGCAAGCTCTACAAGATACCATTTTCCGAATTTTTTGGGATGCCGTCTGGGACTTGAGAAATCCGAAAAATGACCCAGCAACGGTTTTCCTTTAAATTAAAACATTCATATTTTCCAGAGATGATCGTGTTCGAGAGAAATTTTTTTGTGAAAGATGTGTTTTTAGATTCTCTACAAGATACCATTTTCCAAATTTTTTGGGATGCCGTCAGGGCTTGAGAAATCCGGAAAATAATCTGGAAACCTCCATATTTTCCAGAGATGAGCGTATTCGAAGAGAATTTTTTTGTGGAAGATGTGTTTTTAGATTCTCTACAAGATACCATTCTCCAAATTTTTTGGGATGACGCCTGGGACTTGAGAAATCCGAAAAATGACCCAGCAACGGTTTTCCTTCAAATTGAAACCTTCATATTTTCCAGAGATGATCGTGTTCGAAAAAATTTTTTTGTGGAAAATGTGTTTTCTGGTTCTCTACAAGATACTAGTTTCCAAATTTTTTGGGATGCCGTCAGGGCTTTGGAAATCCAGAAAATAATCTGGAAACCTCCATATTTTCCAGAGATGAGCGTGCTCGAAAAAAATTTTTTGTGGAAGATGTGTTTTTGCAAGCTCTACAAGATACCACTTTCCAAATTTTTTGGGGAGAAATCCGAAAAATGACCCAGCAACGGTTTTCCTTTAAATTAAAACCTTCATATTTTCCAGAGATGATCGTGTTCGAAAAAAATTTTTTGTGTGAAGATGTGTTTTCAGATTCTCTACAAGATATCCATTTCCAAATTTTTTGGGATGCCGTCAGGGCTTGGGAAATCCGGAAAATGATCTGGAAACCTCCATATTTTCCAGAGATGAGCGTGTTCGAAAAAAATTCTCTTTGTGGAAGATTTGTTTTTGCATGATCTACAACAAACACTTTTCCAAATTTTTTGGGATGCCGTTTGAGACTTGAGAAATCCGAAAAATCACCCAGCAACGGTTTTCCTTTGAATTAAAACCTCCATATTTTCCCGAGATGAGCGTTTCGAAAAAAATTTTTTCTTGGAAGATGTGTTTTAGCATGCTCTATAAGATACCACTCTCCAAATTTTTTGGGATGCCGTCTGGGACTTGAGAAATCCGAAAAATGACCCAGCAACGGTTTTCCTTTAAATTAAAACCTTCATATTTTCCAAAGATGATCGTGTTCGAAAAAATTTTTTTTGTGGAATATGTGTTTTTGCAAGCTCTACAAGATACCATTTTCCGAATTTTTTGGGATGCCGTCTGGGACTTGAGAAATCCGAAAAATGACCCAGCAACGGTTTTCCTTCAAATTAAAACCTTCATATTTTCCAGAGATAAGCGTGTTCGAAAAAAAGCGTATGACCGAAAGCGTACAAGGGTAGAAGCATCGCGTTCGATCTGTGCTCGATTTGAAAACGATGTAGACTTCTGCTTGAACCGAATTGTTACTATGCATGAGACTTGGGTACATTTCTACGATCCAGAAACAAAGCAACAATCGATGGAATGGCGACACTCTGGTTCTCCCAGACCTAAGAAGATTGGTGTCCAAAAATCTGCTGGAAAAGTTCTTGCTTCAGTTATTTGGAATTGCCATGGTGTAATCATGATTGGTTTTTTGGATGAGGGTAGAACAATAACTGGAGATTACTATTCTACGACATCACTGACCACTCCACGGGAAAAAATTAAAGAGAAAAGACGCGGAAAGCTATTGTTGTTTAACGTTGTTCGAGCGGTATTTTTATATTAATTATCACAATGAAAATCGGTAGTACAACATAAGTTTATTCTTTAAGACTCAATCAGCAATTGACAATGGTTGGCTTCTTATCAGGTCATGCGTTGTATATCACCGAACAATCATATTAGGTACAATCACAGATTAAAACAATTATAATATTTAATGGACTCAGCATTGTCAATAACCCCACAAAAGGTATTCTGTTTTTACAGGACAACGCCCCAGTATACAAATCTCATGTTGTCATGCAAAAAATTCGTGATTTAGTAGAACACCCTGCTTATTCACTAGATTTGGCTTCCAACGAGTGGGTAATAAAAGCTGTGGAGGACTGGTTTGCAAACATTTTTTTGAAAGGTCTAGAGACGTTGCAGGTTCGCTGTAATGAATGTATTCAATCAAGAGGAGAATATAATGTTGAGTAGTAAAATAATTCGAGATTGAAATTTTGTTTGGTTCTATAGTGACTCAGAATTTTTCAATATATCCTCCTACGTTGACGCTTTCCAGATTATCGAAAAAGAAGCCGTTGAACCCCGTACATGAATAGACCCTGTCTGAATGAGCTCTCAATGATTCATCACATCTTCAGGAAGCACACAGGCAAAACGGCCCTCCTCAACACGCCACAGATAGGACTGTACATGTAAACCTTTTTCATTCCGTCCGTCACTTCATATAATAACGAGGGCGAAAAACGATACCGTTTTTTCTCCTTGCTGAAAACTTGGTGTTACCCGCTAATAAATCAACCGGAAACGTCAAACCTTTAACAAAATGTTGCGAGAATGTATGACAAGCGATGGGGATTCAGATGAAAAATCGACTTTCGTATCTGCCCAGCTGATCGGCTTTTACATGCGGGTTGGGGTGGTTGAGTGAAACGGGATAGTCATCCTTCTTTTTCAATGGAAGGACGTTCTGTATTCGTTTCATAATTAATCTGATAACGTCATAATGTCCACTGATAGGAGCTGTGCGAGGATTATTGAAAAAACTTTTTTATCGACGGCAGGGAAGGCCGAATTCTCATTTCCAATTCTGGCTCACACTGGATTGATGAATTTTTAACACATCGCAGAATCAAAGTGATCACGTCGAGGTAAATCAAAGATGAAACATCTTCCCTAGTTTCCCTATCGAAAATTTCAAATAGGTATAACTGTAATTTCACAGAAGTTAGAAGCCATGTTATTGTCTTTACTGTTTAGTAAGCATTAAGGAATTTTCATGGAAAGACTCACGTCGCAACAACGTTTAAATTTAGTTTCAAAATCAGTGTTCCTTTCGCCAAACTTACAGAGCACAAGGAACTGTACGTACAGAACAGCATATCGCTGCTGTAAGTGATAGTGTTAGTGAAGATCCAGATTCGTCTATTCTTCGACGTTCACAAGAAGTTTGACTCTGTGTATCAACCATTTGAAAAATTTTGCTTGAATATCTTGCCTTCTACACCCATACAAGATCCAATTGGTTCAAGAACTAAAGCCACTTGACCATAATAAGAGTCGTTGCTTTGCGGAAAGCTTGAAGTTGATCCACTTTTTCATCTAAAAATTGTGTTTAGTGATGAAACTCATTTGTGGTTGAACGGCCATACGTTGTACATGTCTATGAAGTTAGCAGTGCCACTTGCGAGAAAATCAATAAAACCTATTGCATTAAATGTCGAATAATTGTCGAGAATTTGTCGTGAAAGAAAAAAAATTGTCGCGTCCTTAGTTTTTTTTTTCTACCGGGTGGCTTTGCTAACTTACCGTTAAGTTAGCAGAACCACCCCGTAGAAAAAAAATTAAGGACGCGACAATTGAATCGAATGCTTTTCCAGCAAAAGACCCCGCACTTTTAGTAGGTAAAGTGGCGACCGGTCAAATCTTCTGAAAATTTGGTATGTTGTTGTACCCGACTCATTGACCAAAAGTGTCAATGGGCCCAACCCAATCCTATGGCTAGTTTTCTAAATACGGGGTGTTAAAGTTGAAAATTGCCCAGATTTTCGGATTTATTTGCTAATTATTAAGAGTTACATTGGATTTCTGTTGCATACACACGTTTACTACATGTTCTAGGGAAATTAGAGGATACGTATGATTAAAAATATTTATATTTACCGGGTGATTCACGAATATATGACGGTAGTTTTTTTCCAAAATTCACTTTTTCTACTGTGACGTCAGGAGGGCATATTTTGGAAATGATCTTTCCGATTTAGTATTATGACGACAAAATATTGCACAGTGCATATTTTTTATACAGGATGTTTCACAGAGAGAACCACTAGACATAATCATATTTTTTAGGATTAATTCGAAATCCTGTATTTTTGAATTGATTTTTGGGAAAAGTAATACCACAAACATATGTGTGTCTCTAATCTCCAAAATGTTCAGGGTGGTTTATTCATAGGAAGGTATTCAATTTTGGGAAAAGTACAAAAAACATGAACTCATGGGCGCAACATAAAATAAATTCGGCTTTTCAATTTAAAAAAAAATTGATGAAATAAGTTATTCTCCGCTTTTACGCCCTGTATCTCGAAAACTGGTCATAGTATCGGATTTAAAATTCATACCTCGGGAGATGTTGTGGGAATCAATATATAGTGATAAAATA
Source organism: Adalia decempunctata (assembly GCA_951802165.1). Lineage (NCBI taxonomy): Eukaryota > Metazoa > Arthropoda > Insecta > Coleoptera > Coccinellidae > Adalia > Adalia decempunctata. The sequence goes on from OX637705.1 coordinate 3,768,571, forward strand.
GTTGCATTTGACCGAGGAAATTTTCGAATACAGGGTGTTCATGTTTTTTGTACTCTTCCCAAAATTGAATACCTTCCTATGAATAAACCACCCTGAATATTTTGGAGATTAGAGACACACATATGTTTGTGGTATGACTTTTCCCAAAAATCAATTCAAGAATACAGGATTTCGAATTAATCCTAAAAAAATATGATTATGTCTAGTGGTTCTCTCTGTGAAACACCCTGTATAAAAAATATGCACTGTGCAATATTTTGTCGTCATAATACTAAATCGGAAAGATCATTTCAAAAATATGCCCTCCTGACGTCACAGTAGAAAAAGTGAATTTTGGAAAAAACTACCTTCATATATTCGTGAATCACCCGGTAAATATAAATATTTTTAATCGTACGTATCCTCTAATTTCATACCTAGAACATGTAGTAAACGTGTGTATGCAACAGAAGTCCAATGTAACTCTTAATAATTAGCAAATAAATCCGAAAATCTGGGCAATTTTCAACTTTAACACCCCGTATTAAGAAAATTAGCCATAGGATTGGGTTGGGCCCATTGACACTTTTGGTCAATGAGTCGGGTACAACAACATACCAAATTTTCAGAAAATTTGACCGGTCGCCACTTTACCTACTAAAAGTGCGGGGTCCTTTGTCATCTTTGGATAAATTTATTGATAATTAAGCTCATGCCTCTCACTAAAATTGGGTGGGGAATATCACACTCTCTAAAACTATACAGTTGAACAAAATCATTCCTCGCGTGAACTAAAAATAGAAGGACTTTCCATAATAGGATGTCGACTTGTTGAAGATTATAATCCCAATCCCACTTTAACGGTATTTATTCCAAAACGAACATTTTTCCGTGTTAATGAGAGGTGCTAGATATGAATCGGGGTATCGCGTTCGCCAGGCACTTTGAATTCTGGAACTTACCTGAATATTTTCCCTATTAACTCTCCTAAACTCGAGAATGACCAGATAAGATCAGAAACGGCTGAAAATATTTCCGTGACCAAGGAACCGAAAGCTAATATTAATTTTTCTCATGTGAACCTTCGTATACATTACAGATTCAATAATTGTGATGTATGACGACCATTAATGTGATAAATCTGTACAAATAACAGGTGTAGGTCTTTGGTTAAAGAAAACTGCTATGATTGAAAGGCCAACGTTTCGATATATTGAATATCTTCCTCAGGGCTCTGAAACGATCAAAAACCTAGTTTCAAGGGGTAGCCAGAATATCTCCAACGCATATACAGATAAAATATTGTTTGGTTTTTGTATCGTTTCAGAGCCCTGAGGAAGATATTAAATATATCGAAACGTTGGCCTTTCAATCATAGCAGTTTTCCTTAACCAAAGACCTACACCTGTTATTTGTACAGATTTATTACAGATTCAGTTTATGTGAGGCACAATGGAAAAACAAAGCTTTTGTGTTGAATCGGAATGAAGTTAATTAATCGGACCAACGATTCCCCCTCTGCACCCCTTTGGGGACGCCCATGGTTGTCCTGGTGATCTGCTATGTGAGAAAATGTATGGTTATACAGGGTCTTTCACGAGGAACCTCACCCATATTTATACTGAACGTATTTTCATGAAATTCAGCCCTAAAGTGGATATTTTCTGATTTATTCACAAAAAACTGTTTTTCGTCTTGAATTTTCAGCTATTTCTTTTCCCTTTACGCCAAAAAGATGAAATTTTCAGGAACTGTTACTTTAACCATGTTTTAGATTTTACTACCCTAATATGCAAGAGAAAAAAGTTACAGGTTGTTCCTAAATTGATGGCGAATTTGGATCGGAAACCTCTTTATTTCAACTAATCGGCCATCGGTTTTCTCTCCAGTGATAAATAAATAATTACTTACGAATCATATGCAAAAACTTACCATGTTTTACATTCTTTTTTTTAATGATAGATATCATTAATTACATCTGCCAAATTCCTCTTTATTCAGTAGCATTTTGTGTTTACTATTAATTTGGTGATAATTCGTATTAAGTTACAAAATCGATCACTATGCCTAATTTTACCAATGAAGATTATTTAAATCTCATTCTACTTCATGGAGAATGTAATAAAGTTGTAGATAGAACGATTCGACTGTTCATTGAGAGGTTTCCTGACCGACCCAGACCAACGAGAGATACCATTAACAGAACCATGACAAACTTGAGAAATGTCGGATCTTTCGTTAAGAAAACTATACACAGAGAAAAAAGTGTAGTAGAAGATGAGAACAACGAATTACAGTTCTTGCATATTTTCGTGTGAATCCTCAAAATTCTCTCGAAGATGCCGAGATTGAACTGGGATTATCTCAATCGAGTGTTTGGAGAATATTAAAAAAACATAAAATGCACCCATATAAATTCAATAGGGTACAGCATTTGAAGGAAACTGATTTCGTCAGGAGAACAGAGTTTTGCGAAGCTATGATGATTCGATTTCAAGAGAATGAAAACTTTTTGGACTGTATAATTTGGACAGATGAATCTAAATTCACAAAGAATGGTTCTTTCAATAGGCATAACAGTCATTATTGGGATGAAGAGAACAACCACCACTTCAGACAATGGAACTTTCAAGAGACCTGGAGTTTCAATGTTTTTTGCGCCATCAAAAATAATGCAATTCTCGATGTTCACATTTATGATGGGACTTTAACTGGTAAGATAGAACACTACACATGTTTGCATTATTTAAAGAATGTTCTCCCTCAGGACACATTGACTCAAATAATTGAGCCGCTAGTACAGAACCTTAATGACTTATGGTATCAACAAGATGGCGCGCCTCCACACAATTCACTCAATGTGTCAAATATCCTCTACAGGCTATTTGAAGATCGATGGTTGGAGAACAATGGTCCACATCTTTGGCCACCACGTTCTCCCGATTTAACTCCTTTAGACTATTATGTTTGGGGTAGGATAAAAAATATTGTCTACTCAACTCCCCTGACTGATAAAGAGGACTGCATAGAACGAGTCAGAAATGCGTTCAGGTTTGTTTAGATTTTTAGATTCATAGTTTTGAAACTCAATTTGGTTTTTAAACACTTTTGCAGATCTCTTCCTCCAGATGAAATAAGAAGAGCAACGCACGAAGCATTCCTGAGACGTATAAATAAATGTCTAGAAATTAACGGTCAAAACTTTGAGCATCTTCTCTAGTTATAACTGCGAGAGTTTGCCATGGTTCTCCGAATAGTAACTTGAAGTCGGTTTCAAGAAGGAGTTACAGCATGGTTCAAATAACAGTTCCTGAAAATTTCATCTTTTTGGCGTGAAGGGAAAAGAAATAGCTGAAAATTCAAGACGAAAAATAGTTTTTTGTGAATAACTCAGAGAATATCCATTTTAGGGCAAGGGTGTGATGCATACGCTCACATTATTTTTTAACGTAGATTCAATATCTGCCATAAAAAAATGGGGTTCTAATTCGAAAAAATTGATTTTTCACGATTTTGTCATCCCTAACTTTGAAAGCGATTTTTTCACCCCCTGTATCATGAATCGCGATTTCGATTTTCAAAGTGGATACATCAATCTTACATCTTGAAAAATCCCAAAAATGAAAATTTTCCATCCAAAAACCTCGAAGTTATTCTTGTTTCAGCGGAGCTCTATTTTCGATTTTTTTTTCGAAGTTTCCCGCTCAAAGAGAATTTTCCAACCAAAACTGAAAAATGTTACATCAATATAACTTGAAATTTTCTAAGGAATCTATTTCTGCAATAAAAAAATGGTGTTCTAATTTGAAAAACGGAAGTTGACGTCATTTCCGGAAAAACCGGAGGTGCTCATGCCTTGAAAATATTTTAGATTTCATCAGCATCATGAAATACTTATGAGTGAGGTTCCTCGTGAAAGACCCTGTATTGATAAGACTCTTTCACTGGATTTAGATTGGTTTTACGTCCAGTCAAGGATACTCTTTTTTAGAAAAATCTGATTCTATCCCATCCATGTCACCAATTGTAACACCCACTCCTTCGTGCAGAGTCAGGTTTCCTTTAAGCAGGTTTGGTGTAGATTGAAGAATGTGTGATTACGTTACAAGAGACTTTTCATCCAACAGCTATTTAATCCTCATCAATTTTTTCCGCAACCGATCGAACAGTTCTCCCGGATTCCGGGAAGCAACTCCATTCCAAAGGCTCCGCTCAATTATTTTCCGATCTCGTCGATGGAACCTGCAAGGAACACGTCTGCCAACGCAACCGAGCGAAAATAGGAACTTAAATTTGTTGCTAGTAACTTCAATTAATTCCATCAATTTTCCCCGGAGTAAGGCGAGGCTCGTACCGACGCGTTTGTTCATAATATCGACCATTTATTCTCCATGATCCATCCATTTCTCCCCGGGAAATCTGTAAGAGACAAGTAATAACCCATTTTCCAGTTACTTAACTCCATGCAACCCCGGAGCTCCAGGCAATTCGGGTTTTCTCACTGCAGCGCGATACAATTTTTGACAAGCTAATCATGCCGAACGTCGAAGAGTTGAATCGGCTTCTCTTTGGCTGGAAGTGTTGGAAAGCCCACGGATAATTCACCGCGGAAATTCCGGGAAATTTATAGAGTCCTGCTGTCGAGAAGATAACCGACTGTGAGATGCGCTCATTCACTTTGATATAATAAGGTTCCGACGAGATTATGACTGATGGATGGCTGGGAGACGTGCTCCATTTTTTATGCTTATCAGTTGTGGTGGAGAAAAGCCTCGTTACAAGCCTTTTTCATTTTCAAGCAGAGTATACATGTGTAAAATAGGATGTTAGAAAGAGGAGGCGCAGCATCTCATTCATTTATTCGAGAATTATTGGAGAAGCCAACATTTAGTCCTTTTTCAACGAGTGGGACGAAGATAACATATAAATGATAGCAATATCATGGAATACTGCCGGGGCAACATTGCAGAATCTAGATTTTGAAAGGTCCAGTAGCCTGTTTTTAACGGTATTAGTGAATTAACTTATTTTGACGAATTCATAAAACCTTCCGAACATTGAATCAGATTCTGAGAAAACAGTGTCAGCTAAATTCAGAATTGATAACCAAATGTTCCTCTTGTAAATATCAGAAGGGAATCTGAACTTTTTCTCGTACTTATAGACCTATTGACTGACATAAATCTAAATAATTATTATTATTATTATACTCCATTCACTTTTATAATACACTGAGCGAAAAAATTTGCGCACATTCTGAAAATCTCAATTTTAATGAAAGTTAACTCTACATTGACTTTATAACTTATTTTTTATGTTCTCTCGGGAAGGTTTTGAACGAAACAAGACACATTAAATGGAAGAAAACTTCAAGATTTCACCGAATCTTATGTGAAAGAAGAGAAATGAGCAATTTTAAAAATACTGAAATGCTGATAAGTGATTCAATATTTGGTATTTCCACCCCTTGCGTTGATTACAACTCGACAACGACGGTTCATACTGAAAATGAGTGATCTTGAAATGTCTGATCTAATCTTACCCAGATTTCTCCGAGTTGGATTCCTAAGTCATTAAGAGTAGCTGGAGGATTTTCTGAACTTCTCTGCCTTCTATTGAGGTTGTCCCAAACCTGCTCAATCGGATTGAGATCTGGACTTCTTGCTGGCCATTCCATTCGAGAGACTTCAACCTCTTCAAGGTACTTCTGAACGATGCGCGCACGATGGGGTCTGGCATTATCGTCCATAAAAATGAAATTTTCACCAATGTATGGGGCAAATGGGACTACATGCTCTTCAAGAATGTTCCTTATATACTTATCAGCATTCATAGCTCCATTATCAACGACCACTAGGTCTGTGCGAGCAGTCAAAGATATTCCACCCCATATCATAATCGATCCTCCCCCGAAACCAGTAGTATTCAGGAAATTGCACTGAGCATATCTTTCATGTGGACGTCTGTATACAAGGGAACGTCGATCACAATGGTAGAGGCAGAATCTAGACTCATCTGTGAAGAGAACTCTTTCCCAATCGGCCTCTTCCCAATGGATATGCTCTCTCGCAAAATCCAAACGCGCCCTTCGATGGGCTGGGGTAAGAGCTGGGCCTCTTGCCGCGACACGAGGCCATAAATCATATTCTCTGAGGCGATTTCTTATTGTCTGAGTGCTAATTTGCACCTCATGAGTTTGCTCAAGCTGATTTTGAAGGAGGCGAGCGGTTGCAAACCGTTGTCTCAACGAAGAAACTCTCAAGTAACGTTCTTGAATGGCAGTTGTTACCCGTGGTCTACCCTGTCCTGGTCTTCGGACATTCATACCTGTCTCCCTGAATCGCTGCAACATTCTGGACACACTTGTATGGGAAACTCCAAACCTTTCTGCAATTCTTGTGTATGTCCACCCTTCTTCTCGCAAAACTATGGCTTGGGCACATTCCTCTTGGGTCAAATTGCGTGTTACGCTTTGCATATCGATCTGGTGTAGAAAATCAAACGAAAGAAAAACTATTGATCACTAGAATTGATCGAGAACAACTGATTTTAGAATGGAGCCAATACATTCAAAATCTGATAATATCATCTTTTTTTATTCCTGCTGGGAGAAAACATCTGTATTGAAGAAAAAGTGGAAAGTGGATAACATATGCATGCAAAATTCGATAAAAATAATTATCATTGAGAACACCTTCAGTTGTAGAATAAATTCGAGATTTCCATAATGTGCGTTAATTTTTTTGCGCTGTGTATATCTCGGATGGCGTTTTTACTTCAAACTGACGCAGGTTGGAACTCGTTAAATGTCAAATGAATCTGAGCGACATTGCCAATGCTAATTTTTATTTACTCTATTTTAACTTTGTAACTGGAGTTAGTTCTTTAAAGGTTTAACTGTGACACAGGTTCCATACTGGAATATTTCAATTGTGCAAAAGATGTCTTCTGTAGGCTTATTTCTCGAGAATTTTGAAAAGTGGGGAATTCTATAAGTCCGTCTGTTCCTTCAGAAGTTTTTCTGACGGGTTATTCGAGTACTTTCATTCATTTTTCGAATGGACTATCACAAAGTAACGGACTATTCTGTCTCTGTCCATTATTTTCCAGTCAAATTTCAATACGCGATTCTTGATTTCCGTACTAGAAAATGGTCTCCTCTTTCTATAGTCTGAGCACCAACCTATTTGTACTCCCAATGACATAATTTTTTTTGAACATCTAGAGCTAAAGAATTAAGAGTTTTAATGCGACCTCAAGGATCGAATAATTTTTCTGAATTTGACGAGTCTATACTCTGAGAAACACTAAATAATATACGTATATTCTTTTGAAAGAGAGAATTACATACTGTTTTCTTAAATCAAACAATATATGGCATATGGCACGTGTGAAGAAATGTCGACAAGGAACAGATTGTATTAAAGAATAAAATCTGTTTCCCGCTCCAAATCTGAGTGTTAGCAGAGAGAATGTAAACGGGGTACCATACAATTCTGCGTATGATACACGAGAACAGATGAAAACCTCTGAAAAAACTCTGTCTCTAAATAATGAACATGTCAAATAAATATTGAAATCTGTAAGAACGTATTCGAAAAACTTTTGCCTAATTCTTCGATTGAGCTTTGTTATGCGTAATGAATTTAAATTTCTTCAGCTAGTAAGTTATCGGAGCTGCATGAGGATGATATAAGTATATTTTCCCCTCTTCCTTTCCCCCCACAGTATGAATGTTGAGGAAAAACAAATTTTGGGGTATACAGAGGTTTATTTTACCTTGAAGTTGTTCGAAAGTACAAGAACAACAGTGTTGTATCCAAACTGGAAAGAGAAATTATTATCGAGAATTTATGCTGTTTACCATCCGTGCTCCGATGAAACTTTCCGTTTATCCACACAAGTTCCCCAAAAATTCCCTATCGCGGCCTCGAACCCCTCCAAATAATATCCACCTTCGGTGGGTTACCGTTTTGAGGAACGAATAATTATTCCTTGCTCCCTCCCTTTTATGACCTCCGTTCCTATTCCATTCAGGAATTCCACGGCAATGTCCCCGGCGAGATAATAAAATTCCAAATGCTGATAATAAAACACTGGAGAGCCCCAAATTTTAACGAGTGTTTCGCTAATTACGGAATTAATATCGATAACGCTCATAAATGTTTCCTTAACTTTTCCAATCACGCGAAGGCGTTAATCTTTTCTGCTTTATCACGTGACCGGATTATCTCGGGGTCCGATTTAATTAACCTCGCTTTAATCAAACGAAACCTTTTATTTTCAGGTGGACGAGGCGGTGGTTTTGGGGCTTTAGAGAACGTTGAACGCGAAAGAATTACGTGTGGAAAGTTTGACGTATTCGGGCGTTAATCCGGTCTTATCGCACGAAAAATTGAAAAAATTTGGGTGTAGGTAGATGAGATTATGGGAAAACATTCGTTCATTTCTATTTTTATTTGAGAATCTGTCCCACAGTTCGAATGGAATGGAAAAAGGCGCCATCCACTTATTCAACGAGAAAGAAAAGAGAGACGAGAGCTGAGACAGTTTGAAATTTTTAAAAAAATGCCATTTGACAGGTGAAAATCTGAACTATGCTAGTTGGGGCTCTGGAATGTTTTTCATTCATTTCAGCGTCCTCGAAAACCTACAAATTGATACCAAAATCGTCCATGTAGCCCTCATAAGTGAAGAATTATTCGATTAAATTTTTTCGATATTTCATTTTCGAGTTTTGTTCACTTGCTCACTCCGTTCCTGCTGTCGATGTTATAGATCCGCAAAAGTCCTAATATGAAAGATTCGAATCACTCCATCAACTTTTTCGATCATTCATACCGTTAGACCCTTTCCCATATATTTTTTTATCGACAAATATGTTCTTCAGGGAGTTTTACCTCTTGATAATTTTTCACCCAAAAATTGAGATTTTGAAAATTGCTCATATTTTGGACAGATATACTTAGAGATATTCTTCTCAATATTGTATCGTGGATACGACGAAAGGGACGGGAGCTATGACAGTTTGAAATTTCCAATTTTTCAAAAAATGCTTTTATACAGGTGAAAATCTAAACTATGCTAGTTAGGGCTCTAAAATATTTTTCATTGAATTTAGCTTCCCTGAAAACCTACATTTTGATACCAAAATTAACCATGTATCACCATAAAGATATTTTTCTGTTTCAATTTATTCGATATTTCAATTTTAGAATTTCGTTAATGCGTGCATCTCTCCATGATAAAATAGCATAACCTGCTGAACATAAATGAAAAAATGAAATATGAAATATCTAAAAAATGCACATTATTGCCATTATAAGAATTGCAAAAATTTGAGAGGAGAAAATTCAGTCGTTAACTTACAGTTATGATATATAAGTGGTGTTTATTGTTGTCATCCTTTTGAGTGTCATATAAACTGCTCCACATGAGTTAGCAAAATTGATTTTCGTGATGAAAATTCATATTAATATGATTTCAAGTTGCAAATTAATTTTAGCCTGTAGGTCTGCAGCGTATACAGGGTGGTTAAGAAAAATCGAGTAAAATAACGAAATTTCATTCCCAGAGAATTCAAGCATTTTGAGACTATCAATACAATGTATGGCCTCCACGGGCATCAATAACAGCTTGATATCTTCTTTGCATACTATACACAGGAGGCTGTTGAACATTTCTTGAGGAATTTGGTTCCATAAACGGGGCAGAAGCTCTCTAAGATCATAAGGATTCTGCGGTAGGTTGATGATTATCTAATCTTCTTTGGAGCATATCCCATGCATGTTCCATGCAATTCAAATCTGGTGACTGCGGAGGTATTTGTAAATGTGGAATTCCAAGCTCCTCGCGCGCATTCTCAACTAGGGCTGCACGATGCGGTCTATCGTTATCGTCCAGAAATTGGAAAGTTTCACCAATAGCAACGTGAACATTGGGCACAACATTGTCAATGACATGCTCCCTATGGTGTAAGACGGTCATATTCCCAGGACAAATGTGTAGATCTGTGCGCCCGTTGAACATATCCCGGCCCATACCATAACACTAGCCCCTCGGAATGGATGTACTTCTTGGACGATTACGGGGTATGCCAGGGATTGTCCATACCCTTCCTTATTCTTCGAGAATCTGAAAATCGTACATATCCGGATTCATCAGTGAAAAGGACACTACGCCATTGATCGTTCCAATTGATATATTGCCTTGCCCATTCCAGTCTTTGACGCTTATGGTCACGTCTTAATGGAACTCCTCTTAATGGACGTCTAAAACCAAGATTCACCTCTCTCAAACGTCGTCTGATGGTTTCGATGGAAACTTTGACCCCATCTGCATTTTGAAGAGTATTTCGTAGCATTCTTCACGTAGATGTAGGGTTATTTCTTCTCGCCGAAACGGTGATGAAACGATCCCGAGAAGGTGCCCAAACAACACACAAACATCTTTTAAACATTTTATAGACGACATGAAATAGATTATTAGATGATCTATAAAACATCAAAATGTATTGAATTTCTAACCTAGATTCGACGTAAAAATGTCCGCGAGATTTACGTTGAAAAATATCACTTTTTTAGACGTCTATTTTACGTAAAAAGAAGTATTTCTATAACAAGTGAAATTTCTGTCTTTTTTTAGTTTATCCTAACTTAGTATCACGTTTGACATGTAATAGACGTTTGACGATTTATGTTATTGTTATGACTCGCTTATGTCTATATTTCATTAGATTTTTGTCGTTTTTTTTCGATCAACAATCTGATAATATATGGATGATCCAAAAAACATCCACACATGACCTCTAAAATATATAACATCATAGACCTTTTTTGGAGCATTGTCGTCATGATCGAAATTGGACGTCTATTAGACGGAATATTATTTTTGAAGATAGTTGGTGATATTGTACACGTTCATTAGATGACATAAGATGAACGTTTGTTCAATGTCCCTAAAGAGTCTTTGTATTGTATAGTTTTTGACATCTAATTATTGTCAATTCCAAAACAATATTGATGATGTTGAAAAACGTCATATTAATGACCTGTTACTGATTTATTCCATCAGATTTTTCGAAGAAGGGTTATATGGTCTAAAAATTCAAAGAAAATTGACATTTGATAGTTTCAAGATCATGGTTATCCTAAGGAGATTTGGTGAGAGACTTCAAAAGTATGCAGATATAAATTTAAATTATTATTTTGAAATATTATTGCATCCATTAGATCAGATTGTGAGTATGAAGAATACATACAAATTTATTTTATCAATGAAAACTGTTTTATGTTTTTTGTTTCTCGTTTCATGTTTCTGTGGTGTGCGGCCCGGCTAATCAGATATAATATATTATTATCTACACAGTTGAAATCTCTCATAGCAGTAAGGAAAGCAAAAACAACTTCCGATATGAAAAAATAAAAAGGTATATTCATAATAATAAAAAAATCAATGAACATAATTCAAATGTATCAAAAATATAAATTGTGTCAATGACCAATGTATTCGAGACAATTTGTTTAAATAAATATATATTTAACTGTGTCGTAGGCACTGGCACTTTGTGAGGATTTGCTCTTCGTTGTTTCATATTCGTATCGTTGGTTTGCAAGGCATAACCAGTCTTGAATTGCCCTTTTTATGGTCGTGTCGTTGAGATCTGACGTGTTTCACTCTCGAACAGATTATAAACAGCATCTGGAACCAACACACAAATCAAAATAAGTGATTTTTTTTTATTTTATTGAAATTAAGTACAACATTTAAAAACAATCACAACAAATGCTATATCTTAGAACAAAAGAATAGCAAAGTTTTCCAGAAAATTATTTTAGTGTTTTTTCAAACGATATACTTTTATATTGCTTTCAGTTTTTTCTAAGAAATCGAAAGAATTGAAAGTTTATGAATACAGAGTGTATTTTTTTTGAGATTTCTACCTATTCGTAATAATATGACCTTCCAATACAACATCAGAAAAATGATAAATGATATTCTGAATTCAAGATGATCAAGAAATGTCAACAAGTAACTGTGAATAATCTGATAATTCCAAAATCGATAAAATTGCAATATTGTTTATTAAATCTATCCTTCATATAAATGCTACATTTTTTGACATTGTATATTATATTGAGTACTTATATTGAATAAATATCCTATTTTGAAACGATATCTGAAAAAGGGCAACATTCTACACAGATATGGAAAACGCTTATACCTACTGCTATAATTGGGGTTCTAATGGTTCAATTCATACGAAAGTTTTTAATTCGAACATCGAGTTACAAATTACATTTGAAGTCTAAGATGATCTGAAAAACATCTAAACATTTCCTCGAAGATTTCTAACTCTGGAAATTCAATTAATCAATAATTCTTCAAATCCTGATAGAATCTATTTTGTGCTCGACTTTTTGAAGTGTAATGGTAATAGTTTTCAGCAAGTTTTTCAAGTCGAGTGGTTGAGTATTATTCATTACTCAACCAATATCTCAAAGAGGTCTATCGATAGATTTCTTAGATAATATTCTTACCAAGTTATTTATTCAGAAAAATATTACTACTATGATAGGGACTGTTATAATTTCAGCCCTACGAAATCTCCAACGCAAATTATGAAATTCTATAATTTGAAATTTCAGATGATCTTGAAATATTTATTTATCCTTAACTATTTGAAAAAGATTTCAAAACCGATCATCGTGTGAACTATAAACATATTTTCAGAAAGAGTGGATTCCAGGTATTATATTCCTGGGATAATATCTAAATAAACAGAGTATTCAAAATAGTGATAACAGACATAACAGTTCAATGGAACGGTTATTCAAAAGATATCATTCAATAGACTCCTTCAGATGATCATTCTATGAAAGGTTTCAAATTTCTTATCACAATATACCTACCTAATTCATAATAATTAATCAACATATTCTCCAGTAGGACACATGTTATAGGTATAATTTACAGGGAGTAGTACCAAATCAAAAGTTATTCACTAGTGAACGGTTATCTGAAAGATATCATTCAATCGACTTTTCTAGATCATCTCCAATTTTATAATAATAAGCATATCTCAGTGTCAAGACATTATTCGGAGGAACACATTTTAGGTACTACACCGGGAATAGTAGGTTCCTATATAATTCAACATTACATATTATTCACTTTTGAACGGTTATCTAAAAAACATCATTCAATAGATCTTAATAGATGATCCATTTATGGAAGATATTTTCATTTAAGATCTACCATAATACCTAGATTTTGCTTGTATCCAAAAATGCAGGCTAGTTTTCGAAAATTATAAATAAATCTCATTTTTATAATAGTGAGCCCAGACCTGAACCAGCTTCATTTCAAGAGCTAAATGATGAAGAAATTATACTTACTAGAACTAGGTCCAATACGCAACATTTGCACTCACCTTCTTCAATTGTGACAGCACTAATCACTAAATACTATATTCACTAAGCTAAGGTGAAAGCGAAAACAATCACTATTCGACTTGACCTTTTGACGAAGCAGTGTTCTAACGAAATGATCGAGTTCAAATGTCTTCCTACCTATAACCCTATCCGCTATCCCTGTATGAACTTTAACATCGGCGGTTCGTTACCACGTGATCGAGCCCGATATAGATGTTCGCAACTCGCTCTCTTTTCTCATCGTTATTATATTTATATTTTGAGAGAATATGGAAACACGCTCACATTTGAAAAGGTGCTATTCAAGTTATCGATTTCGTTTTTTTAAATTTGACTTAGATAAATTGTCTAAAGTATTTCCGATCGTACCGAAATATTAGAATTTATATTTATATTTTATTTCCAGAGCACAATATGCGTCATCTGACAAGATTGCCAGATTCAGAGTATTATCTCTTGATAATTAAAAATGCGATTCTGATGTGTTATGTAGGTATCGAATCAAGCAGAAAAAATGGCCTTTCTAATAATACTTTGTTTCCAATGCATTTACATCTGAAGAAAAAGATTAACATTCCGAAAATATTGAAGGCTGAAGAAACTGGGAAATTTTAGACTTTTTTTGGGGGGGTCAATTTTTTTCCTGATGTTGGAATGAAAATTCAACGATGACATTTTCACTCATTTAGGATGAAACTGAAATAATAAAAAAAATCACATAATATATTATGTTAACAAGTGTGACACATGTTTGTACTAAAATTGATATTTACAATAGAAATGTGAAAAAATATACCTAGTGCGCCATTTGAAAAAAACATAATAAATGCTGAATGCTGGAAATGATAACCTCCAGCCAAAATATGTGAATGTAGTTTACGTGTCAAGCATATCTGAAAAACGTCAAAAATTGCTCATTTCTCTATTGCATCAAATGGATATTCTATAAACATTTTGAAAACGTATGGTCGAAATGAAATATTTCCATCAACATCTTAAAAACATTTATAATCATTGGTTGAGAGACTTTATATAAATATAACTTCTTAAAGATGTTAATCAATTCACAATTCTTTGACCTTCGAAGTTAGATATTTTATATATGTATTCTAGATGACTAAATTATGTCGAATAATGATGTCTAAAATCGATGTGGCATGGCATATCTATTACACGTCGAAAAGTTATTCTTTTTTCGATAGTATCAATTAGAAATCTTATAAACGTTTGAAAAACGTGTGGTCGAATTGAACTACAGTTTTCGACATATTTGAGACATACAAAACCGTACGTTTAAAGACAATATATACAGTAAATATCTAAAAAATGTCAATCAATCTAGTGTTTTATGACCATATGAGTTAGATGTTTTATCGATGTATTTTAGATGACAAAAAAGAGCCAAATGTTGATGTCTAATATACGTAAAACAAAAGATGTCCATTAAACGTTAAATAAAATCCCCCTCCACGATTTTGAAAATTTGATATTTAAGTCACGGCTTTTAAACGTGTAATCAAAAAGCTATACATTTTTGGATGTCTGCAGGATATAAAAAATTTTTCAGGTCTTAGATAATGCATCTAAAGGATGTCTTCTAGACATCATGTATAGAAAACATCTTATTTAGATAATCTAATTTCAATCAGAATTCAGAGCAAGATGGCTTTAGATCACTTTTGATATCGATTAGATGTCATTCAGATGTGTGTGTGTTGTTTGGGTGTTGTTGTCCGTCGCCCACCAAGCCTTGATGGTCTTTCCAACACGGAACCTGTCTCCCTGAACCTATTCTAAAGTCGAGATATCACACTTTGACTGACTTGGAGCCTTTCCGCCACAACAACCTGAGTTAGGCCACCCTGTAGCATTCCGATAGCCGTATTATCCTCAGCGTTTATTAATTTACGTCTTGGCATATTCAGAAAACTCTTCTCAAATCGGAGCCGTTGATAAACTGACTTCATTTCAAAATGAGAACATTCATGAAGCATATGCAGAGAACCAAACTTCAGAAAATAGGCGACCAGATTGACGAAATGTCTCATACTGATTTTTATTGGATCAATTCAAGTTCTTATTGAGTTTTAAATGATTTTACATCGAATTTCTCGAAGATTACATACTTTTAAAAACGATTGAATGCGATATCCCTAATACTCTTGTGGAGCAGTATATTTGATTTGCTTACATATGGCTGTTACATTAGTATGCTAGGATTTTTGTTTTGCTGTATTTAAATTTTGTATACTTTTATGGGTACTCATAGAAATTTTTGTTCATTTTCATTGATTTATGCTGAGTTTCATAGATTTTATCTCAACTCTTTTCTTTCAACAAATAAATAAATATCCATTTTGAATTCTGTCATTCCTAATGGATAACCCTTTATTTTGTTGACACCTTCGATGTCATAGACTTGCAAGTGTGCTCGCAACTTATTACTAGAATACTTATTTTCATAAAGAGCGAGGGAAGATTCATACTGGAACGAAAGCGGTAGTTGGTACCTTCCCGAGTCAATTTTCGATGACAGTTTTCGAAAAAGCAATTTTCCGCGTCTTTAGCATACGTCGCAACGTGTGGGGGAATACACATAATTCTTCCCGGAATATAACCCGCAATCTGTTTTCTTCCCGACATATTGCGAACGTCATCGACCGTAGAAATACATCGCTATAAAAATCTCCCGGAATAAATCCCAAAGAAATCCTCGATTCAATGCTCCTAAGGAATGGCCCGAGGAACAAGGTTTTCCAACCGTGTCAAACATAACACAAAATAAATATCGAGGAATTTTCAGAGTCTGAAAGCATTCATTTCTCGATTGCACGCTGAAATTCCCGCTGATTCCGAACTGATTGTGCCAGAAGTCGAGTTTATCTGGGATGATACCGATAAATTTGAAGGCTTACCGATATTTTTTTCTATTATTCCGGATTCAGGTTTCCGCAGGAAAATCGCTTCATATAAGGTGTTTTCGAGAGTGAAAATGTTTTCTTGAATATCTCTCGAATTATGCATCTAAAAGAAATGAAAAAAATGTAATTTTTTCCCCCTTGAGACTCTTTTTAGGAGGTCATACCCCTTTGTCATTTTTCACCCAAAATTTGAGATTTTTCAAATCGCTTTTATTCTGCACAGTGATACTTGGGGCTATTCTGATCAACATAATATAAATAGCTATTGGCGGCGATGGGAGAGACGGAAGTAATGACAGTTTGAAATTTCCGATTTTTCAAAAAATACCATTTGACAAGTCAAAATCTGAACAGTGATAGTTTGGACTTTGAAATGTTTTTTATTGATTGGAGCGACCTCGAAAACCTACATTTCGATACCAAAATCATCCATGTAGCCCCCATAGATAATGAAATATTCCACTTTCAATTTTTCGATATTTCATTCTCGAGTTCTGTCTAGGAGCTCACACCACTCAAGGTAAGGAAGCTGTCGGTCCACAAAATTGCCATTATTGAAGATTCGAATAGAAACTATACCTTCCAGAATCAATAATAACGTTAGATCCTCCCCAAATATATTTTTTATTGACGAATATGGTGTTTTTAGCGGGTCATACCCCTTTGTCATTTTTCACCCAAAATTCGAGATTTTCAAAATAGCTCATATTCTGCACAGAGATACTTGGGGCTGTGCTGATCAAAATAATATAAATAACGATTGGCGGCGATGAGAGAGACGGAAGTTATGACAGTTTGAAATTTACGATTTTTCAAAAAATGCCATTTGACATGTCAAAATCTAAACGGTGATAGTTAGGGCTTTGAAATATTCATTATTGAATGGACCGACCTCGAAAACCTACATTTCGATACCAAAATCACCCATGTAGCCCCCATAGATAATGAAATATTCCACTTATTATTTTTCAATTTTTCATTTTCGAGTTCTGTTCACGAGCTCACACCACTCAAGGTAAGGGCGCTGTCGGTCCGCAAAATTGCTATTATGGAAGATTCAAATAGCAGGTACAACTTCCAGATTCAATAATAACGTAAAATCCTCCCCAAATATATTTTGAATTGACAAATATGGTGTTTTTAGGGGGTCATACCCCTTTGTCATTTTTCACCCAAAATTTGAGATTTTTGAAATCGCTCATATTCTGCACAGAGATACTTGGGGCCATGCTGATCAACATAATATGAATAGCTATTGGCGGCGATGAGAGGGACTGGAGTTATGACAGTTTGAAATTTCCGATTTTTCAAAAAAATGCCATTTGATAGGTCAAAATCTAAACGGTGATAGTTAGGGCTTTGAAATGATTTTTATTGAATGGAGCGACCTCGAAAACCTACATTTTGATACCAAAATCACCCATGTAGCCCCCATAGATAATGAAATATTCCACTTTTTATTTTCGAGTTCTGTTCACGAGCTCACACCACTCAAGGTAAGGGTGCTGCGGTCCGCAAAATTGCCATCATTGAAGATTCGAATAGGAAGTACAACTTCCAGATTCAATAATAACGTTAAATCCCCCCAAATATATTTTTTATTGACAAATATGGTGTTTTTAGGGGGTCATACCCCTTTGTCATTCTTCACCCAAAATTTGAGATTTTTAAATCACTCATATTCTGCACAGAGATACTTGGGGCTATGCTGATCAACATAATATAAATTTTTATTCGCGTCGATGAGAGGGACGGAAGTTATGACAGATTGAAATTTCTGATTATTCAAAAAATGCCATTTGACAGGTCAAAATCTAAACGGTGATAGTTAGGACTTCAAAATGTTTTTCATTGAATGGAGCGACCTCGAAAACCTACATTTTGATACCAAAATCACCATGTAGCCCCCATAGGTAATGAGTTATTCCACTTTTTCTTTTAAGATTTTTTATTTTCGAGCTATTGAGAAATATGGTGTTTTCAGGGGGTCATACCCCTTTGTCATTTTTCACCCGAAATTTGAGATTTTTAAAATCGCTCATATTCTGCACAGAGATACTTGGGGCTATGCTGATCAGCAAATTTAATCATTTAAACCTTGCTATATTATCTGTGTACTACCTTAAAAATTCAAAAATTTAAACAGCTCCTTCAGGGTTTTGCAGTTTCTTTGTCAGTTAAGGACTGAACGAGAATAAATTCGCTATCACAAAAACGCTTATATCTTTTGAACCACTGGATCGATTTCGGAAACCAGAACTATTTTTTACAAAATTCATGGATTTTTTCTGGAATTCTTCCCATCATGCTTCTTATAGTGTTCTCAGTCACTTTCTGGGATGCTGTCTTCCACGTTTGCTTGAATTCCGCTAATGTTTTCGTTGATTTCTTAGTCTTCTTCAATTCTCTTTTTACCAGGGCCCAATATCTCCCGATTGGCCTGAGTTCTGGGCAAATTGGTGGATTGGCCTCTTTGGCGACAAAAAACCACCTCATTAGCTTCGTACCATTCCTTGGTGGCCTTGCTGTAGTGGCATGAAGCTGATTCTGGCTAAAAGATTGTTGCCACATCGTGCTCACGTAAAAATGGTAAAAGTCGCTTCTTCAAGCTTTCCTCGATGTATATCGAGTCAACAGAGCCTTGGCCAACGAAAAATTTGCTCCTTTTTCCACAAGTGCGAATTGCTTGCCAAACCAGGAGTTTTTTAGGAATCTTTGCTTGTTTCTTCACGCGAAATTGTTCGTCAACATTTCCACGAGAATCTGCAGTATAAAATTCATGACCAGGAAGTTGCGAGAAATCAGCCAAGACATAGGTTTCGTCGTCCATCACGCAACAGGAAAAATTCTTAAGAAATCTTTTTTTAATTTCTTTGCTCTTGATTTCGCTTCTTGATTCTTCACAGCGTTCCTGTCTGGCACTTTCTGCACTTTGTATGTTCTAAGCCCACAACTCGACTTGATTCTCTGAACGGTTGACTGCGAACAACACACTATTTGGGCCACTTTCCGTCCTGAAAGGTTAGGATTCTTCTGAAAAAGGCTGATGGCTTTCTTCACTTTTTTGGGCTATGAAACCCCTTTTTCCTCCCGGTTCCTTCCTTGCGGTTAATTGTAAGATCTTCGTTGAAGCGCTCAACAACTCTTGATACCGTTTCCGGACGAACGCGAGCCTCTTCTGCGATTCTTTTGAAGCTCCATTTCTGATTATTTTGAAAAAGTTTCACTATAAATTCTCGTGTTTTCACTTCGCTTGACATTTTGCAACAGAGAATTGGAATATCTATGAAGTAAATGTTCCACATGTTCCTGACGTTCATAACAAAGCTAACTATGATCAATTTTTGATTTTTTCTCAATTGGTACAAGACCCAGGAAACACAAAGATATCCCAGAGAAATCCCTGCGACTTCTCTTTAGGAAGTTGTGACGCCTTTTGTGACTTCTTTGGGAGGTCTCAGGGAGCTCTATATCTCCTCCAAATGTCCGCCACAAAAGAGTTCTCAGAGAACTCTCGACGATATCCTACGTGGATATTCTCAAACAAGCCACACTGAGAGTTCGCATACACCACCCGCGGCGAGGACTTTGAGAATTTCTTATTAACCTCCGCATTGCGAGATGTATAAGATATTCTCCAACAGGTCGCATTGCGGGATGTATAAGAAGTTTCTACACAGGCCGCTTTGCACAGGTATATACCTACAGGTCGCATTGCGAAATGTTAATAGAACATCGAAAACTAAATTTGATTTGTCCTATTCCTATGATGAGAATCAGCATATTAGCTATATTATAGAATTGAACTATACAACAAACAGTGTTAAAAGTTATTCATTATTTTCGGCTGCAACAGAAGGTAAACTAAAACAAGTGAATAAATCCTTCAATCTTTATTATCAACAAATTGCAATAAAAAATTTAAAAAAATTATTCAAAACATTACATTTCTTTCTTCCTCTGGGTACAATCTCTCAGCCCATCTTGAGAAAAGACTCCTCTGTTGTCCACCACGTATGCAGTGTTGCCACCCTCCGTACCTACAAGTTCGGAAAAATTGGTAGATTTCGGTAGATTTTTGGAAAAAAATAGGTAGATTTCGGTAGATTTTTGGAAAAAGATACCTCTTCACATATTTTTTGTGTTATTCAAGTTGAAATACCATTTATCTGAAATATTGGGCAAGAAGGTTATATTACGAATGAAGCAAAATTGAAAATGGATTTTATTTATTTACAAAATTAATGTTCGAAAAACGGATCTTTCGAACAAAAAATGAGTATTCTGACAAAATAAATAGGTATTCAAAAAATTAACACCTATTGAAAACAGCAACTATTCTGAAACTATGCTTGAAAAAAATATAGATTTGTCAACGTATAACTCAACTTATGTATCAAATTATGGTATGCTTAGGAAATCTTCAGAATAATATCGTAAGAGTCATGATTTCCTAGAATATCAGAACATACATTCACTCCATCAAATTTCGGTAGATTTATGTGCTTTTTCGTTAGATCGGTAGATTGACAAGAAAATCGGTAACACTTTTGTGAGGTCAGTGGTTTATACATTAATCAAAACGTGAATAAACATTTTGTCAAGTGCTTTTGGAGCACAAATTGAACAAAGAGGATTTCAACAACATTTCAATGCCCATTCGGCATTTATATATCAGCTTGAAACAAAATGAGATATAATTTCAAACAGTTTCCGTGGAATTGCAATACTGGTTTCCGTAGGAACTTTTAAACCATGCCTATTAAGAATTATCAATAATTTATTAGCTTGAATTTTGGGAATATTCGACTTTACTAACCATTCTTGAAAAATCTGTTGTGAAGTTATTACACTCATCCATATTCTTAATAGAAATAATTATCCTGATCACCCATATATCAAGTAGAAAATCGTTTAATGTGAATTGATCAATTTATTGTTGGTGTTGGTTATTGGTTGAATTACTCGGATAACATAAAAGGCGGTAAAAATGGTAACGGTATATGTCCTAATAGGTGAGAAAACTCCAGGATTTAATGAAAATAACACTTACTTGGAGCACAAATATCCTCATCTAAATTTCACACAATAACGAACCTCGCACAGCACAGTAACACCGATAAACACAGCCATTTACTCTATCCACAAAGCCCCTCTCGATGTTTTGCCGTCTTGGTAATCTCGCTGTTTATACAAGTTCGACTTGATAGACAAATAGCGCCTGCGTGAACAGATTGACCTTGTCAATCGCATGGTGCGCTCTCCTCTCCAAGTTATCGCATGGAGTAGTCCCAAGGATATCGCATGGCGAGGTCTCCAAGATATCGCATGGGCACATCAGTGGGAAATTCGCTTAGTTACATCACATAGAGATCTCTGGGAACTCGCGGTAGGAGCTCCTATAAAAGTCGCATCGTAACCTCTCAGAGATATCGCGGAGAAGTCTGTGTTGCCTGGGGAGATATAAGCGTTTTTGTGATAGCGAATTTATTCTCGTTCAGTCCTTAGTATATCAACCTACCGGGTTATGATTAATAAAAATAAATAATTCTCAAGGCTATATAAATTGTTCTCGGTTTCATTGCTTGCACAACAAAATATGGAACAGGAGTAATATTCGGTTATACTCCAACCAGTCCTTCAAACTTGAGTCCCTGGGAAAACTTATAAGAACTAGATCCCTACGGCCTACAAGTTTGGCCAATTTGTCTCCTAAAGTATTCACATTGACTAGTTCAGCTCTTAGCTGATGAGGAACTCATATACACAGTCAGTCGACTCGACTGTCCTAATAAGTCAACATATTCAGCTCGTATAATGAACATTGGTTCAACTTAGTCTGTGGGGAATGCATTTCCTAATTAGGTTTTCATGGCAGTCTTACGTTTGTATACAAAGAACGAGTATGAAAGCGAAATAATCTGCAGGGAATGATTATAATTGCAAAAAGGCCGTCAGATTTATCTTTGAAGTGAACTCGTAATTTATGGGGATCAGTAGATGCACTGGCAGATTTTCAAAGAATTCTCTGGAATTTTTATATTCACGCCATTAATGAACACAAAAAGAAAGTTCATTCTCCATATTCCTCGAGCTGAATTTTTACTCCTGATGTAACAGCATAGCCTTCTCCATCAGAAGAAATCAGGAATGTCTCGCATGACACAATGATGGGGTACACATGTACACAATTTTATACTGAAAGGAAAATCAACAAGTCAACCTCGAAATGATCTCAACCTGCAACTGGTACACACAATTCGTGTTACAAGTTTCTCATCAAAGATACTCGGAAAATAACACCTTTCAATGTGACAAAATCATCTTATTTCCACTCGCAATCTTCGGGAGGATCGGATATGAATCCAACGCCACTCATGACCTACTTGAAACTGGGAATCTATGAATTTTTAATGGGAGGGATGGAGGAATTCCCGAGGCGTGAGTCACTTCTTCGTATATCTCTGAGAAGTTGAGATATTTGCGAGCGCTTCACTCGAGGTTTGAGGAATATAAAAATGGCAAACTTTGGATCCGATTTGATTGCAAAAGCGTTACATTTCACGCGCTGTAGAAATCAAGGAGTATTGAATTCAGTACAGCTATTTCAAACTGTAGAAAGATGAAAGAACGATCAGGACATTTACTGACGATGACTGACAGGCATGTAATTCTATATAGAACAATTGGCTGAATACTAAAAGTTTGAGTGGACAGGCTGTATTCAGGATAAGTTTTTGACTTGTATATATACACTGCGCAAAAAAATTAACGCACATTCTGAAAATCTCAATTGTAATGAAAGTTAACTCTACATTGACTCTATAACTTATTTTTTATGTTCTCTCGGAAAGGTTTTGAACGAAACACGACACATTAAATGGAAGAAAAATTCAGGATTTCACCGAATCTTATGTGAAAGAAGAGAAATGAACAATTTTCAAAATACTGAAATGCTGATAAGTGATTTAATACTTCGTATTTCCACCCCTTGCGTTAATTACAGCTCGGCAACGACGGTTCATACTCAAAATGAGTGATCTTAAAATGTTCTGATCTAATCCTTCCCAGATTTCCCCGAGTTGGATTCCTAAGTCATTAAGAGTAGCTGGATGATTTTCTGAACTTCTCAGCCATCTATTGAGGTTGTCCCAAACCTGCTCAATCGGATTGAGATCTGGTCTTCTTGCTGGCCATTCCATTCGAGAGACTTCAACCTCTTCAAGGTACTCCTGAACGATGCGCGCACGATGGGGTCTGGCATTATCGTCCATAAAAATGAAATTTTCACCAATGTACAGGGCAAATGGCACTACATGCTCTTCAAGAATGTTTCTCATATACTTATCAGCATTCATAGCTCCATTATCAACGACCACTAGGTCTGTGCAAACAGTCAAAGATATTCCACCCCATACCATAAGCGTTCCTCCCCCGAAACCAGTGGTATTCAGGAAATTGCACTGATCATATGTTTCATGTGGACGTCTGTATACAAGGGAACGTCGATCACAAAGGTAGAGGCAGAATCTAGACTCATCTCTGAGGAGAACTCTTTCCCAATCGGCGTCTTCCCAATGGATATGCTCTCTCGCAAAATCCAAACGCGCCCTTCGATGGGCTGGGGTAAGAGCTGGGCCTCTTGCCGCGACACGAGGCCTTAAATTATATTCTCTGAGACGATTTCTTATTGTCTGAGTGCTAATTTGCACCTCATGAGTTTGCTCAAGCTGATTCTGAAGGAGGCGAGCGGTTGCAAACCGTTGTCTCAACGAAGAAACTCTCAAGTAACGTTCTTGAATGGCAGTTGTTACCCGTGGTCTACCCTGTCCTGGTCTTCGGACATTCATACCTGTCTCCCTGAATCGCTGCAACATTCTGTACACACTTGTATGGGAAACTCCAAACCTTTCTGCAATTCTTCTGTATGTCCACCCTTCTTCTCGCAAAACTACCGCTTGGGCACATTCCTCTTGGGTCAAATTGCGTGTTTCGCGTTGCATAGCGATCGAGTGTAGAAAATCAAACGAAAGAAAAACTATTGATCACTAGAATGGATCGAGAACAACTGATTTTAGAATGGAGCCAATACATTCAAAATCTGATAATAACATCTTTTTTTATTCCTGCTGGGAGAAAACATCTGTATTGAAGAAAAACGTTGAAAGTGGATAACATATGCATGCATAATTCTGATAAAAATAATTATTATTGAGAACACCTTCAGTTGTAGAATAAATTTGAGATTTCCATAATATGCGTTAATTTTTTGCGCAGTGTATTTTAAAAACATAAGAACACTTTTATTTTTTAAAATGATTGATTCTTTCGAGAATGTGAACCGTTTATCCTTTTCAAGTGGTTCTATTGTATTTTTGCGTGCATTTATGAATCGGCTACGCTATAAATTTTATACCAGGAGGAATATTGGATAAGTTTGGATTGAGGAGTATTTACCACGAATAGAGTAAACAATCAACAGAAATTCAGTTCATTTGGAGTAACGGTTCGGAAAATATGTACAGAAAAGTGTTTTTTTCGTGGATTTTGGACACCCTGTATCTTTCAAACGGAACAGAAGTTTGAAAAATGGTATACGAAAAAAGAGTTTCGTTTGATGAGAGGAATCTACAGTTGAAATATATTTTTACTGAATGTCATTTTATGAATTTCTACCTCAGGAGATGAAAAAAAACTAAAGTGAAATGTGAAACCGAAAAAGTTGTTTCCCGAAGCTCGGTCAATTCCGCGAAATTCAAATTTTTCAATCTGGAATCGAGTTACGGCGGAGAATTAAATTTCTCATCGCTAAGATACGCCCTAAGATAATAAATCAATCTGTTGCCTGTTTAATCTCGCATTTTCTGTCATTCCTCATCCAGTGTTCTGTTTTGAGAGAAAACTTCATCGCTGGAGGAAGAAGCATTCCAGATATAAAACGTCTGATTATTCGCCTCTTGCTAGAATATCATTAGATGAATTTATTTCATGAGGCCTGCAATAACGTTCCTTATTAAAAAAGTTTCGGATAATGGAAAACTCAACATGGAAACAGTAAACTTCTCGGGTCGAAGGAGGTGGATAATTCGAACTAATGAAAAAAAATTCATTTCTTTCGGAGCGGAGGTCGTGAGGAAATTGAAACATTGTCGCTGCCGCATTATCTCTCCCCCCTTCAAAATTGTTTTCGAATTAGTCAAATTGGTCACAAGAGTCGGGCCACTTGGATTTTTCGAATAACATCGTTGGGTCGCCATATCTCACAATTTCTGTGTATCCATCTCACTTCCTCACCTCCCAGTAAACCGCAGAGGCTAGTCTAGCGCGTTATTCTAAATCATATGGAACGGACGGCAGACGAGAAGACCGCACGCCTAAACGCCACATGTTACGTTGAGTCTGAGGCTAGCCTCTCGATTCTAGATATTCCTTCGCGAAGGGCAAACCGCAATTATTCTGCGCTATTCAGGTTAATCGGGAACTCGGCTCAAATCATATATCTATAGTTCAAGAAGTAAAGCTAAATTCCAGATTTGAGTGAATGTCTTGTGAATATTACGAAACTGAAGAAGAAGAGGGTTCACTAGAATTAGTCATTTATAGGTACATGTGTATACATATACAGAGTGTCCATTACAGCAATGAACTAGAAAATCTCATTACCTACGTCAGTTACGGAATAATTTTCCTCCAAAAATGAATGCTCTTGCCCTAATATAGCAGCCTTAAATAATATCAACATTTGTCTTTATTTATTAGTACATTATTAAAAAATTATGGAAAAGTGGAAGTTTTTACTTCATTATCCGACTGATAAAAACTTCAATATTCTCATATTTTCTGGTTAATGGGTGTTTCAAATCTGATGATATGATTGAAAGCGATATCCTTTTACAGAATATGTTCTTAATAACAACGTTCAAAAATTGAAGAATCTCAACAACGATGCTTATTTTTTCTCAAATAGCTTTAAATTAATATCGCAGATTCTTCTGAACCAACTTTTTTGACCGATTATAGTATAGAATTACTTTTTATACACTCCCTTTGAAATGTTTAGTTTTCGAGTAAGATAATTCTTCATTGCTGGAAGTAAATAAACTGCACCTCACGTGAGTTAGGGGTATTTACTTAAATTGCAAAAAAATATAGTTGAAATAAGATTTTTGGGATGAAAATTCATATTAATATGATTTCAAGTGGCAAATTAATTTTAGCCTGTAGGTCTGCAGCGTATGCAGGGTGTTTAAGAAAAATCGAGTAAAATAACGAAATTTTATCCCCAGAGAATTCAAGCATTTTAAGACTATCAATACTCGTACAATGTATGCCCTCCACGGGCATCCATAACAGCTTGACATCTTTTTTGCATACTACACACGAGGTTGTTGAACATTTCTTGGGGAATTTGGTCCATAAACGGGGCAGAAGCTCTCTCAGATCAAGGATAAGGATTCTGGGGTAGTTATAGTTATAGTGAAAAGGGGTTACAGTCCACTGCGACCTTAAGGTCTATTGTGCCCCCTGACAGAGCTGTCATCATCGCGCCTCCTTCTGGGGTAGGTTGGTGATTATCTAATCTTCTTTGGAGCATATCCCATGCATGTTCTATGCGATTCAAATCTGGTGAGTGCAGAGGGATTGGTAAATGTGAGTTTCACCAATAGCAGCGTGAAAATTTGGAACAACATTGACATGCTTCCTATAGTGTAAGGCGGTCATATTCCGAGGACAAATGTGTAGATCTGTGCGCCTGTTGAAACATATCCCGGCACATACAATAACACTACCCCCTCGGAATGGTTGGACTTCTTGGACATAGCGACGATTACGGGGTATGCGTGGGATTGTCCATACCCTTATTCTTCGAGAATCTGAAAATCGTCCATATCTGGATTCATCAGTGAAAAGGACACTACGCCATTGATCGTTCCAATTGATATGTTGCCTTGCCGATTCCAGTCTTCGACGCTTATGATCACGTGTAAAATGGACGTCTAGAACCTAGATTCACCTCCCTCAAACGTCGTCTGATGGTTTCGATGGAAACTTGGACCCCATCTGCATTTTGAAGAGTATTCCGTAGCATATTCTACACGTAGATCTAGGGTTTCTTCTCGCCGAAACGGTGATGAAACGATCCTGAGCAGGTGTTGTTTTTCGTCCCCACCAAGCCTTGGTCTTTCCAACACGGAACCTGTCTCCCTGAACCCATTCCAAAGTCGAGATATCCCACTTTGGCTGACTTGGAGCCTTTCCGCTACAACAACTTGAATAAGGCCACCTTGTCGCATTCCGATAGCCCTATTAGCCTCAGCGTTTGTTGATTTACGTCTTGGCATTTTCAGAAAACTCGTTTCAGATCGAAGACATTGATAAACTGACTTAATGTCAAAATAAGAACATTCATGAAGTATATGCAAAGAACCAAACTTCAGAAAAAAGGCGACCAGATTGACGTTATGTCTCATACTGATTTTTATTGGATCGATTCAAGTTGTTATTGAGTTTTAAATGATATCACAGCGATTTTCCCGGAGATTTCATACTTTTAAAAACGATTGAATACGATATCCCTAACTCTTGTGGAGCAGTATATTTAACAAAGCAAAATGTTCCTCGGAATAGAATCATTCTAGTTTTGCAACAGCCTTTTTCTTGGCAACACCACGACAAGGAACCTTTTTTTCGCCACCTTAAGCTGTCACGAGCCGCCACTGAATTCGTGATCCTATCCAGTGATAGGCATATACGATATGAATGTTATTTTGGGGAGCAGTACAATGGCAAGGGTAGAATCTCGAACGAATCTCACGTCCACGAAAAACGATAACTGCGAAACAAAAATCAGAGGCTCAACTCCCATTAAAAGAGGAAACTGCGGCAAGCAGTTTCACTACATAAATATAAGACAAATGTCCCCGAATAACCGACATGGCAAGGTGACCAACCGTTAAGAAGACAAGGAAGTTAACTTGCCAAGACAAACTGAACGAATCAGTTGTCACGTTCCATGAAACTTATTTCGAGTTAAATTTTAAGGGTAGTTTTACCAACTTTTCAACTCCGAAACGTCGCACAGGCCTTGGGTCGCCCCTCGGGGTCCTCTCCCCCGCCCCCTGCGGGTTCCTGTTACATACTGAACAACCTCTCGAATTTTATAGATATATCCTTGCGAGTCCTTGTTTCACACTTTGAATTTGCTTTTGCGGAAATGGAAACTTCGGTTCTTTCGCAGGCTCTCTCTTCAAACACAATTTGCAGCGGCTTTCAGGGGAGCATCTTCAAGTAACGCTCTCTGTAGATGGTCGGGAGGGTTTGAATTATTCGAGTCATGAATGGAAGTCTGATTAAAACCGAAGGAACGGCTGTTTCAATTCGTTTCAGGAAGCACCAGTTGGACGTTTGCTTTCGCGTCGTTCGAAGTCCATTAGAGGACTTTCATTATCGTGTTCGTGATGTCAATTTTAGAACGTTTATTCGCATTTCGAGAATTTTTGATGGCTTAATATCTAAAGCGACGGGCAGTTGAATCGGCTTATCGAGTCAGCACATGATGATATCGTGAGACAGCGTCCGAGAATCGTCAGAGGACTTCCGAGAATCGTGAAAAATTTTTCGAGAATCGTGAGAAATTTTTTCGAGAATCGTGAGAAATTTTTCGAGAATCGTGAGAAATTTTTCGAGAATCGTGAGAAATTTTTCGAGAATCGTGAGACAGCGTTCTCGTGAGAAATCATGAGTAATTTCTGTAACTTGGAAGAATTTTTTCAATTTGTTCAAATTCGTAAGAAAAATTCACATTTTCTTCAACGATCAAATAATTTTTTATGGAAAAATCGCCAGAAAAAAGCTTGAATGGATCACGAAAAACAACATTGACATACCCAGATACTAAAATGATGAAAACCAGTAGATTTATCCACAGATTCGTTTTTATTCAATGAATTTTCTGAGAATTGTGGTGATATTTCGAATCTATGGCAACTTGTAATTATGATCATAACGTTTATTACAAGCTCTGTATCTCCACTTGAATCATCTGCTGTGTCTAGACCCTCTTATTCAGCTCGTTAATGTAAAATGCGCGCAGAAATTTTGTTTATAATAGATCCTGAAGATATTCCAGATAGTAAAGTCACTCGTTTCCTTAGAAGGTATATTAAATTTATACCCTACAGCAGTACTTGCCGACAGATTATAAAATTTTATGACTTGAGTGTGCTGAATTAAATAAACTCCCAACGTTAAATTTTGTCTTCAGACTTTCATGAAATGCGTTATTCAGATGAATTTCTCACGATGTAGGCTTATTGAAGGGGGTAGAGGTTTATTGTTGCTACCCTTAAGTTTGTCGAGAAATTTTATGGGTCAAACTGGAGATTAACAACTGGGACCAAATCTGGAATAATTTATTCAGATTGAGTAAAAAGTATAGCAAGAAAATTATGTCTTCGGTATTTACTGTGTCGGAGAAAAATGCTCGAACTGGTCCATTTTTATTTTGATTCTCTGTATCTCTGCATGGGAAAATGTGAGCTGTTCAGTCTTGCTCTCATTCAACTTCAGGAGTTGCTCCATCGCACCCCGACTCTCGTATACTTTGGACACAGCTGATTATCAATATACAAACAAAAAGTGGATACGGCCATAGGAGCGGGAACTATGAGGATTTGAATTTTCGATTTTTGATAAAATGCCACTTGACAGGTGAAAATCTAAATAATGATAGATAGAGCCTCGAATTTTTTCATTGAATTCAGCGTCCTCGAAAACCTATAATTCGATACCAAACTTGTCCATGGGACCTTCGTTCACCCGATTTTTTCTTGTTTTTGTTTTGCATTTTTCATTTTCGACTTTTGTTCAGAGGCTCACAGCACCCAAAGTTCAGGTGATACTGATCGTTCTAATGGGTTTTGTGAATGGCTCGAACGCCTTCAGTTTCGCCAGAGATTTCTTGGCAAGGACACATAAGTATGGTGTTTTTGGGGGGTCTTACTCCTTTGTCATTTTTCTCCCAAAAAGTTGACATTTTCGAAATCGATTTGATTATGCTGAGAGATACTTTAGACAATGCTGATTAACAATATACAAACTATGAGTAGATAAGACCACATCAGGAGCGGGAGCTATGACGATTTGAAATTCGAAAAAATGCCATTTGACAGGTGAAAATCTAAACAATTATATACAGGGTGACTGGTGACGTAAGGGACAACGGCTAAGTGGAGATAGAGGACCTCAAACTGAATGAGAATTTGGGTTTCAAATGTCCCATAAGGGTATTCGTTTCGGAGATATAGGGTGATTTATGAAAAAATGCTAAATCTATGAACTCCCATATCCTCGTTAATATGATATGTTTTTCGCTGATATTTTACATGTTTGTTCATACAGGCATTCTCTGTCAGCATAAGAAAAAAAATTGAAATAATTGCTGGCCCGTACTCAAAAATTTCAATTTACATGTCAAGTGAGAAATATCACACGGTATATGGGATAAAATAAAATCAAAGAGAAATTTGGAAAGAGGGAAAACAACTGATGAAATATCTGTTTTTTGTTTGAATGGCACAAATTTTCTTTCGTTTCTATGAAATGTTGAAGTAAGAATATCACAATAGTTTTATATTCAAATCATGAAAATTAGTACTACTGATAGAAAAAACCTTGAATTCGAGGCGCTAGAATGAGCCTGGCATCAAAATATTCCTTCAAATCTTGAAATCTATTTTTATCAATTAATATTTCGCTGCCATATAAAATTTCAAAATAAAATTTGTTGTAAATGGGGTGATGAAAGAGTTGGATACTCAGACACAAAAATAGAAAAATCGCAAATATAATTCATAAAAAAATCAAGTAAGCAAATGTTCGAAATGAGAGCCGTTCACCTCCATACATTTATTGGCTCTCTTGAACAAATGAAGCACAGCTTTTCTAATCAGGGGAATATTTTTGTTTCAATTTCTTCGCATGCTTCAGTTATTCTGCTCTTCAAATGTTCACGGCTTGTTATTGTTTCTTTATACACGGTATCCTTAAGATGATCCCATAGGAAATAATCCAGAGGAGTTAGATCGGGTGATCTAGCAGGCCAATTACTAGAACCTCCCCGACTAATCCACCTGTCAGGAAACTCCCTGTTCAGAAAATTCTTTACTTCATTTGCAAAATGAGGAGGTGCACCATCATGTTGAAAAATCATTTTGATGCCAGGCTCATTCTAGCGCCTCGAATTCAAGGTTTTTTCTATCAGTAGTACTAATTTTCATGATTTGAATATAAAAATATTGTAATATTCTTACTTCAACATTTCATAGAAACGAAAGAAAATTTGTGCCATTCAAACAAAAAACAGATATTTCATCAGTTTTCTTCCCTCTTTCCAAATTTCTATTTGGTTTTATTTTATCTCATATACCGTGTGATATTTCTCACTTGACATGTAAATTGAAATTTTTTAGTACGGGCCTGCAATTTTTTCATTTTTTTTTTCTTATGCTGACAGAGAATGCGTGTATGAACAAACATGTAAAATATCAGCGAAAAACATATCATATTAACGAAGATTTGGGAGTTCATAGATTTAGCATTTTTTCATAAATCACCCTATATCTCCGAAACGAATACCCTTATGGGACATTTGAAACCCAAATTCTCATTCAGTTTGAGGTCCTCTATCTCCACTCAGCCGTTGTCCCATTCGTCACCAGTCACCCTGTATAGAGCCTCGAATCATTTTTAATTGAAGTCAGCGTCCTCGAAAACCTATAATTCGATACCAAACTTGTCCATATAGGCCTTCGTTCACTCGTATATTTCTTGTTTTTTGTTTTGCATTTTTCATTTTCGATTTTCGTTCAGAGGCTCACAGCATTCAAAGTATAGAATTATAGATGATACTGATCGTTCTAATGGGCTTTGTGAATAATCTCTACGAGATGTTGAAGAATATGAGTTTTTTAAATGGCAACCCTAATTTTTCGAGCCAGTTAAGGAGAGACCATTTGCTGCTGAGGATCATTTGTTGGATGATTTGGTATCATGATCTCGCTTTCCTTTTCTTCGTGCCGTATCCAAGTATCGTATCAACGAAATAAACAATTTCACATTTCCTCGTCTCAAAGAAATGTAATCTTTCTTGTGTTCGAATCCAGCACGAATATACGAAATTTCATCGATCAATCAACGAAGAATATCCCTCCTAATCTCCCGCTAAGAATGAAAGATAACTCTGACGATTCCCATGAACTTTTACATCGTACTGAAAGCCTCATATCTCAGGTTCTTTCCCACGAATGTGGTTGAGGGAATGGCGCACAGTTCACGGAGAAAGTTATACATCAAGAGCACTTGTCACTCCCTGGAGGGTTGAAATAATAATGCATCCATCAACGGACTGACAGATATCAGGGAATTCCGCAGACTTTCTTTTCAATCAAGACGAAGATATCCAGGGAGTATGAAGAATGGCGAGTGTCTGGAAAATTTCCATACTTGAGGATGCAGGAGATGCTCATATGCATATTGTATTTCGCCAAAAAAGATCCTCAAGAAGACTTCAATATAATTCAGGTAATATTGAATGAGATGTTCACTTAGGTTTCTTAAGGAGATATACTCCATTCACAATTATAAAATCACAACTCTGGCCTTGGAAATTTGACACATTCCACTCTGTATCGAAGTTATGACGTTTTTCAAAATATTTTTATGTTCCAAGTCAACACTATGTTGCCATTGTTGCCTTTCTACATTCTTAGCGTATTTCTCAGAATGTGAATTTATTCGGAAAATGAATGAATTGGAAAAGATGTGATGGACGAAAATAATTAACGTTTATATGAATTGATAGAAAGGATTCCTTTTCTAGTTATTTGCATGAAAAGTACAAGAGATCACTGTTGAAATATATTATGTTTCGCCATGGAAGAAAATTGTATTGCTTTCACATAATTGTCATATGCATGCTTGTGAAGATTTAATGTTTATTATCCTCTTGAACTGAGAGTTCGAGACTTGACGACATCAATTGTTGATTCTAATCAAGAATTCATTAAAAAAATCAACCCAAAGATATAAGATGAATTGATGGGTAATTACAAGAATCAAGAATAATGTCAATTTTATTTTGTTGATAACTTTCTTAAAATCAATGATGGCGTATAAAACTCGGGTGCGTTTGTTCAAACAACATCTAAAGAATACATTTTTCACCATCTCGACCTTCGAAAGGCGTTTCTTATAGGAGAATTAGGTCTTAGTTCCACCTCATTAGTGAGGTAGCTAACTTCTGCATATCTGCTCAGATATCGCCAAATTTCTTGGAAAACCTGAAAAATATCATCCTAATCGACCTCTGGAGGCACCATCTGTTCCATCTACTGCGATATCTGTCCAAATAACTTTTTCAACGAAATTCCCGCGTTTAACCTCGAAATGTAAATATTCGTCCTGGTCTTGAAAATCGTCGTCACGCTCCAAACTGGTGCTAAAAACAATAAACATACGTTAATCTTGGATATTCGACAAAAAACTCACCTGAAAATATCGATTAAAAACCAAAAATCTGCGAACAATTTGTAAACCTAAATGTGGAATATCTTTGATACTTTACTTTGATGTAAACAAAGAAACTGGCAACGTCGTTTTGTCATTAACGATATTTTCTGTGCACGCACTGACTTTTCATCCTATGTTCTGTGCTTTTCATCAGGGGCACCAACTCCTGAAAACGAAACCATGACCTCCTATGTGATTAAATAAAAGTGAATGGAGTATACATACAGTTCATCCAAGAATTATTGACATCTTGGGGGGCTTTGGAGAATCGAAATTATGTTGGTAATAGCACAATCAGTAATATTTTGAGTTGCAGAATTCAGGTGTTGGAAATAACACTGACGTTTGGTTGTGTCATTTATATTCGAACAAATTTGGCAAATAATTGCGCCAGTGAAGAATCTTTGGAAAGAGGCCCTTGAAGAATGTACAGCTAATAAATGGAAAGCCTGGTCAGAGCACGTAGAGAAAGAAATAAGAGAAGATTAGTCAAAATATATGGGATGTTATGATATTGCTGACATAAAGCCTTTAATTATGAATATGACGGGTTCTGCCCAGATGAGGAAAAAATAACAGTGGTTGTTGAAGCAGAAAAATAGAAACATGTACATTTTTAATATTACATATTTAACTCCTTCATTGTCCACAAATATCGAAAGTTACAATGTCATGACGAGATTTTTCATATATTTAATAGATCCATTCGTTAAGTTTTGTTTCTGTCTTGAAGACAATTACAATTTTTCCATTCCATTCACTTTGCAGCAACACGCTTCAAGTGATCAACTAGATTTTTCTGGTTCAGCGAATATTCATATTGGAATTTGGAAAGGATCATGCTTTTTAATCATCCACGATATTTTTCGTTATCGGACCAGAATTTCCACAGTGTATGCTCCTATAATTGATCATTCGAAAATGTTTCAATACAAAAGATGAAAATAACATTCTTCGTAAATACTCTAATGAAGATATGTTCAAGTGTGAAGGTAGAAATTGTCAAAGGATCATTGATGAAAAGACCGATGCAAAACAGAAAGAATTAAACTACCCATTAAAAAAAACTAGGACAACATGTTAATATTTTATTTAACCATCATATATAACCACAGCAAGCGAACTCGTGTAATGTCAATCTCAATTTAAAATGAAATTCATTGCTCTGGAGACCCAGATAATTGCATTTCACGCAAACCACACCAAACTAGAGTGAAACGCAGAGAGGCACTAACATTCGAAAAATATCACATTTCAATCCATCCCCGCGCATTTTCATTACCATCTACGGAAATACCAAGGGACTGAGATTCGTTAAACGAATCAGAATGTCCTGTCGCTATTCGTCCTGCTGCTGCATTTTATATAGTTTGAATACATCGTTGAACACTCGCTATTCCCTGGGGTGACTTTGCTACCCAACAACACATGTCTTCCAACACTTTCTTTTATCACGTGACATTTAATTTATTCCAATATGCCAGGCGCACTGACATTTGGAAGAAATGAAATTCATTTTAACGCGTCCGTAACATGCAGATTATTTTCTTGACATTTCACGGGGATGGTTCAGATTGGAAAAACGGGAATATTTCTCATTGTCATATTAGGTATTGAAATATGAATTTCAATGGCCTAGACAGCCATGGAATGCCTTCATCCATTAGGAATCTCGAAATACCAGGACAATCTTTCATGATAGAATTGCAGATGAAACTTATACAAACTTTTCCTCGAGAATTTGGCGTGTGAGAATGGTTTCATCGACGACTTCTACAGCTCTCATTATTTTGGTTCGACATGAAGAGCAGACCTGGGAAAATTAACAAGCACAACTGGTGTTGAGTGCTTTTAGCGTTTAACGCTAATAGCTTTCAGGTGAACGAGAGCTTCAGACTTCAGATCTTGAAGTTTATCGATCGTATTCACTGTTTTATATCTGCACCTTGAAACTAATTCGACCTCACTCCTTATGAGGAATAATTTAAAATATTAAATAAAGGTTTAATAGTGACTCGAGTTTCGTAGTCTTACTACATTTTCAAACTGGTCTATTTCAGGTTGCGTTTCAGGTACTTATATGTAGGTTTGTTTTCGGTCGTCTAGGAATATGACCTTCGCATTGGCTGCCAAACCTATATTTTACGTCTTTTTTCGCTTTCTACAGTTCTCCCAAGAACCAATAAAAGTCAAACTGCCTATATACAGTTTATTTACACGATAAATTACAACAATCTACACTTGAAGATTATAAATACGTCTTACACTTATTTATCCGCCTTTACTGAACTTCGAGAGATATAGAAAACGTCTTTACGCCGAACAAATGAATTAATCTTGTACCGCCGATATGGTACCGTCTTGAAGATCTAATTCCGTCTTTAATGGCAATAACTATCCCCGTCTTGAAACTCTACCGACTCTTACTATCGACTCGTCTAACTATCGACTATCGACTCTATCCCTTCTGTCTACTCTATTCTATTCTATTCACCAACTTTTACCCCAGTTATGCCCTTAACGTTAACTCGCGGTTCCGCCCCCAATTTGCATTCGAGAAAAGAGGTGTTACTTCTTGTACGACTTAAGCCAATGAAGTAAGCAAGAGCCAAGTGTCACAATTTATTCTACTCATGGTGGTCCAAGGCCACCTAAGGGTGAAATGCTACAAAGAAACACTTGAGCCTAAATTGGTCCATTTATCTTACTCCACGAAATTGTAAAAGTGTCGAATATCGTATTGCACGTCCTTTCAACTATAAGATAAAGGTTTCAAATTTAGGACTCGCTCACACATGGAAGTCATCAAACGCAAAGCGGAATTGTCACGCTGATCTTGAGCACAGTTTAAAGCGTCCCACACACGAAATTCAGAAATGGCAGAAATACTCAACAATTATCCACAATTGACGGGAATAAAATCCTACATATATATGGCGGAGAGGCTTCGGGTCGTGCAGAACTCCAAAAAGCGGGGAATTCCATAGGTCCGTCTGCTCGTTTAATAGCTTTATTGTAGGGCTATTTAGATTTTTGACGATTTCTACCGATTCCAAGATGTCCATTTTTTTGCCTTTCGGGACCAGGTGTAGAATTTCGAGACTATCCAATTGCGGGAAGGCATGATTTGTTTGCAAAAAATGGTTCGCAAAATTGGAATTATCCTTACGATGTTTGAATGACGCCTGGTGTTCTTTGAACCTCTTTGTGAAAGTTCCTCCTGTCTGGTCTATATATACGCTATTGCATTCATTAAAACTCAATTTATAAACTCCTGAATTATCCTGAGACTTTATGAGATGGTGTAAAAGCTATTTTATGTCATTTGTTGAAATTGTTTGTGCTATCTTTTGTGAAATTGGTCCAAAATATGTCAGTTTGGCAAATTTGTTATTGTTATCTATATCAGAGCTGGGGTATATTTGTTTTGAAATTATTTGTTTTTTCTTTTTATTTATAAGGGAGTATATGGTTTCTTTATCGAAAGTATTATTGTAAGCTATTTGTGTGATGGTATTCAATTCCCTTTTTCGAGAAATTATGTCTAAGGGAATTGAAAATGCTCTATGTATCATTGATTTATAAGCAGCGAGTTTGTGAGAATTAGGATGGATTGAAAAGTTGGAAATGGTTGTATCAGTCATCGTGGGTTTTCTAAATATGTCAAAGGGAAAACCATCGCTCTTTTGGGTTATGGTTAGGTCCAGAAAATTAATCTGGTTGTTATTTTGTAACTCCATAGTAAATTTGACCTTATGGTGGAGACTATTAAGGGACTTTAAGGTGTTTTCTTTATTTTAAATTATTCCTCATCATGAACTATCACAAAGTAACGGACTACTCTATCCAATACTCACTCCTTATGATGAGAAATACCAAAAAAGAGGGCTATTCAAAATATTATTTTAACTGTAGATTCCTCTCATCAATCTAAACATTTTTTTTCCGTACCACTTTTCAAAATTCGGTTTCGTTTGAAAGATTGAGGGTGCCGAAAACCCATGAAAAATAGTTATTTATGATGAGTGTTAAAAGTGACGTTATATTTTGTGAGTGAAAAAGTTTGTGGAATGAGCGGAGCGAATTGAACAATTTCACGAACAAAATGAAATCACTTTTAACACAAATACCATACAATGTTTTTTGTACAAATGCCCTATTTTGATAATGAAATGGGCGAATTTGCAATGACAATAAACTTCAAAATGCATTTTAATATTGAAATAATCAAAAGGTTGTTGTGCATGGCAAACGTTGCCAAAGTTATGATTACTAACAAATGAGAAAAGACGCTGTCATTTGAATTTCGTTCCTGTCCAATTTTCGTCTAGGGTAAAACTGCTTAATATGTTTGTCGGGAGTCCAATTATTAATAAAAGTGACGATTTGGATATTCCTGTGGATATTGAAGAGTCTGCAAGTAGAGCAAATCTGGAACTCGTACCTAAAAAATCTGTTCAGCAGTACGATATTGCATATAACAATTTCCTGGCCTGGTGTAAATTGAAAAATGTGGAAGAGAAATTCAATGAACCTATTTTCCTGGCATACTTAAAAGAAAAATCAAAACTATGGAGTTCATCAACTTTGTGGAGCAAATTTTCAATGATAAAGTCAAGCGCCCTTATTAAATGGTGTTGATGTTAGTGGATATTTTAAGGTAATAGCATATTCAAAACGGAAAAGTGAAAGATATCGTCCCAAAAAATCGAAAATTCTCACTTGTGAACGAGTTGAAAAGTTTATAAATGAGGCACCAGATGAGAAATACTTGATGGTTAAGGTTGCAACTATTTTCGGATTTTTTGGAGCCTGTCGGCGTGAAGAATAGTGTAATTTATCAGTGGAAGCCTCGAAATAACAAATAAATCATTGGTTACACAACTTCCAAACACAAAAACGAAAGTCAGTCGTTCTTTTAGTATTATTGGGAAGTATGTAGACTATTTGCATAAGTACTTTGCACTGCGCCCTTCTGTCATCAAACATCGTCGTTTTGTCCTGAAATACATGAATAATAAATGCACTGCCAATCCAGTTGGTATCAATACATTTGGAAAAATCCAACTTTTGTTGCCGAATTCCTCAAACTGCCAGAACCAAAGCAACATACAAGACACTGTTTTCGAAGATCCTCCGCTTCATTGCTAGCAGAATCAGGAGCAAATATTACGGATGTAAAAAAACATGGTCGATGGAAGTGTTGATCATTCCATTGCATATAGAAATGTCATTGCTGAAAAAATTCTCCCAACCTCAACAGATTTTGGATCATCATCATCCAATATTGTACTTCCGGTTTCTACAATTACTGATGGTGCTGAGGATTCTAATAATGTGTTGCGAAGCTCCCTAACGTCACAGGGCAATAATGTTTGTAATTGTTCTAGTTTTACGATTAATATTAATGTTCATAAGTAATGATTGTTAAATATTGATAATGAAAATTTGCAATTGCTGAATTTTTTCATCTGATTTCATCATAAGAAAATGGAGTGCTAAAAATATTTCTCTATTTCAGTATCGTAATGTGTTCATTACAGTTCTAAAAACAGTGCTGTAATGAATTCATTACAGCATCGTTTTCAGTAACATTTTTCGTTTTGTGGTTGTCAGCAATGACTTCCGATCCTTTTAAATTTCAGCAGACGTCAATTTGGAAATGTCAATTTTCGTACTTAATAACATTCACACCAACTGCCAAGATACAATATGAAAGTCACTAGGACCTATAATTTGAATTT
Source organism: Adalia decempunctata (assembly GCA_951802165.1). Classification (NCBI taxonomy): domain Eukaryota; kingdom Metazoa; phylum Arthropoda; class Insecta; order Coleoptera; family Coccinellidae; genus Adalia; species Adalia decempunctata. The sequence continues at coordinate 3,808,216 of OX637705.1, forward strand.
TTTCATTGAATTTCACAAAATTTGAGTGAAATAGAGAAAATATCGTCTAATACTCGTTGCAGAATGCAATTCCAATATTCATGCGTTCGAAAACTCGCTCCTTCGTCGCTCGTTTTCGAATTTCGCATTCGTATTGGAATAGGAGCCCATTCTGCAACTAGTTTTAGAATATACTATTTTAACACTAATGTTAAAAATGTTTTAAACACGATCAATTTTAGCATTGTTTGCTGTCATTAAAATTGTCACTTTTAATTGCAGTTGTACCAAAAACACTTTCCTGTTCATATTTTCGGAACCGTTATTTCAACAATAACTGGAGATTATTATTCGACATGACTGACCACTCTACGGGAAAAAATTAAAGAGAAAAGACTATGCAAAGGTGTTTTGTTTTTACAGGACAACGCCCTAGTACACAAATCTCATATGGCCATGCAAAAAATTCGTGATTTAGGGTTAGAATTACTAGAACCCCCTCCTTATTCACCAGATTTGGTTCCGTCCGACTATAATCTCTTTCTCCACCTGAAAAGAAGTTTAAAATGTCGTAAATCTTCTTCCAACGAGGAGGTAATAAAAGCTGTGGAGGTATGGTTTGCAGAGCAAGAAGAAACATTTTTTTTGAAAGGTCTAGAGACGTGGCAGGTTCACTGTAATAGATGTATTCAATTAAGAGGAGAATATGTTGAGTATTAAAATATTTTGACATTGAAATTTTGTTTGGTTCTATAGTAGGCTAAGAATTTCTCAATATATCCTCGTAAAGACGATAGTTGCCAATTTGGACAAAATGTGTTCTAGTCCATATCCCAGCACAATCTCGCAATGCCTAATTAGACTATGCAATACCTCGCACTACTCGCCTACCAAAAACAAAATTTCTTCGCATTCTGCCCCACGCCCCCCAATTCAATTTCCCACTTATATTTCCGGGGACTATTTCATTCCGGGCGGAATCAGCGAGATTTCCATCACGTAGCCATTGTCTGTGTTGCGAAAGCTGCGAAACAAATTAAAGTACAGTAAAAGTAGCGGCATAATTAGGAATTTGCATACTCCGGGAATGCGGGATCTGAAAATGACATTTCGGGTAATGAAATCAGCGAGCAAAGAGGGGGCGGAGGCGGAGATCGGTTCGGTTAAAAATGAAACGGAAATGCATTCATCTCGCCGATTGCCGGTATCGAGATATTAATTGTTTTTTAACGGCAAACTGGCGATCTTTGTTCAATTCGCGGAGTCCATTGTTTGCCTTTGTTATTTTTGCGAGAGCCACTGGAGTCTGTCGACGCGGAGATTCGAAAGGGGGTTCGTCATGGCAACTGGGGGTTTGTTTTTCATCACGTTCTTTATGCAGTAACCTCGGGTGGAAAGCTGCGTATTTGATTAATATTGGCATATGAAGAACCAATCACCTTCTCGAAAAACCCAGGAAACATTTGGAATTCTTCAGTTTTTCTTCTTCGTAAAAACACCTGAGAAAAAGACAGCCCAGTCACACATAGAAGATTCCCTAGGAGAGCATTGTAACCCTGAAATACTGCCATTGATTTCAGTCATGATGGTGAGACCAATAAATACTTATGGGGCAGTAGTCTGGTCTGCGAAGACAGGACAAAAAAGCAGGTGAGAAATACTCGACAAGGTACTAAGGCTTGACTGTGTTTGCATCACTGGAGCTATGAGAAGTTATTCAGACGGATTTTTCGAACTCCCAACTAATTATTATAAATTTATGATGAACAGTTTCAACCAACTTTCAATGATTGACGTAAAAAAAGAAAAATTTCATAACTTACCTTGATAACTTAGAACAACGTTAAATAAGATCGATTAAGAGCGAAAACTAAAGACAATCGTCATATATGAATGCGTCGTGTGTGCATGCCTTAAGTTCCTGTTTATCCTTCATAGATTTTTTTTATATGGCTAGCTATGATTTTTCAGAATTTCATACAATTCTTCCTCCTTCTTGAATTACCTTATCGTTCCAATTTCATACAATAATGATATATTTTCTGATCCATGATCTGAGTTCATGAAAAAACTCATCAAATTTAAAAAACTTTCCGAAATTCTTGATATTATAGTCACTAACATAAAAAAGCTATTTCAAATGAATTACATATATCAAAAAATATATGACTATAATACAGGAATAAAGGTGAATACAGACCATTCTGACGTGACGTGATTTCACGTCACGTCAGGCACTGGAGAACTGGACATATTTGAAATCTGAGAATTGAGCTTGTCATATTGTTCGAAATTTTATATTGAGCTACAATATTTTTGGATTCTGTGCGCTCTTGGTTATACAACAAGTGAAAATAGATTTGTTAAATTTTTTTTAAATTTTTTCCTGTGTTAAGTATTCAATTCTTAATAAGGACATTTCTGTTGAAACCATAGTTTTCAAAATTTCGAGAGAAAACCGGAATAAAAGTCAAATACTCGAATACTCGTAGTCAGTATAATGTTCATTTTTCTTATTGTCAACATCCTGAGCGTAAACAGTCCTCATAACATCAAAGTAGAAGAATGTGGAAAGGCAATGCATCTTGTGAATTTCAGAAAAATCATCACAGGGTGGTTCAAATTTTGTGTCGAAAACTATGATCGAAAATTGGCCATAACTTATATTTTTCAAATTAGAACCCTATTTTTTATGATTGCTTTGGATTCTGCAAAGAAAAATAATGATTTTACTCCAATGAAAAAAAAGGAAAAATACTTAGAGAACTATCATCATTTTTTTTCGCACTATTAAGAGCAATCATAAAAAATAGGATACTTATTTGAAAAACGATTTTCGATATTTTCTTCTCTGACGAAAAGTTTCATATACCTACCTATATTGATTGCAACTAATAATGTATATAAGTACATTGTATATGCAATTCCTCTGATACAGCATCTCATACAATATTAAAATTCATAAGAAAAATTTAGTTTAGGTTTTGAGTCTCAATCACATTTTTTTTACTGTAGGTTCATATGTGCATGATTTTACCCGAACCTAAATTACAACCAAAACAGAAATTCGCAATGAATTCGTACAACATATATTCTTATTTTGTTTCTTCACATCTACCAAAAGAGGTAGAATTCCCTATTATTTCTTTCCATCTGGCAAAACGTAAGGATCTCTGTCCTATGAATTCACAGTTTTGTCGGCAGTTTCGTGAATAATTCCACTTCATTCGTGAATATACGAGGGCATTCGGCAACTTCCGCCCTCCCTTTGGTGAAGGCTGTACGTAACAGAATTCTCGCATGTGGAAGAAAAGGACGGTAAATACGAGGAATGTCTGAGATATCTTCGGACGTCCTGAAAATCGACGATTTCTTAGGGGTGGTGAGGGGTAAGAAGTAGGTAGACTTTGACGTACGCTGAGAATGCTCCGCACTATAAACCTCTCTTAAAGGAATACGTATGAGAGCCATTGTATGACCTAGTTATGTAATTAGAAGAGGAACCTCCTTGAAGCCCACTGAGATACTGTATCATTGAAGCTCTGGAGCTGAAGAGTCAGCTGTAGATAGCGTAGTTGCGAAAACTGCTCTGATGGTGGCACAATAAACCTAGAGGTGCCAGGTGTTATACCCTTACCAAACTTTAAACTGTATATAATTGGTCAACATGTGACTTTCGAGAGAGTGGCGAAGAGAGGATGCCACAAAGGTCCACAGCCAGACCTAGGATGTATATCGTCTTTAGCGAAGGCGATTTCATTGTGAAGGATACGAGGTTAAGCATACGCTGACACTGTTTGAAAACATGAAAATTCTGGCTGATTTGTCAGTCAAGGCCAGTTTCGCTGTCTCTGAAAGGAAGAGAGAGAGAGAGAGAGAGAGAGAGACTTTATTGGTGATTTTCGCAACAAACATTGCTTTCACAGGTCACATAAGCCGACAAAAATTCACAATATACACATTAAAATGAATTAAATAGTTGACAGGATCAACAACATACAAAAAATTTATATTTAAACAATTTACATAAAATCAGCGTCACTCAACGTCACCCTATAAAATTCATCAATGGAATAAAAAACTCTGGAAGATAAGGTTTTCCTAAGCCTATATTTGAACTGTTTCATCGGTAAGTTCTTCAACCCACCAGGAAGTCTATTGTACAGAGACACGGAACAGAACTCCGGACCACGCTGGGATCGACTCAATCGTAGAAAGTCTTTCCTAATCAGGTTCTTGTTCCTAGTGTCATGATTATGAATATCGGACTGAATCCGATAGTTGTCTTTATTTTTATGGGCATATATTAGATTTTCTAATATAAACATCGATGGGAACGTAAGTATATCTAGATCTTTAAAGGTCTGCTTGCAACAGTCACGATAATCCAGCCCACCCAGAATCCTGACCGCACGTCTCTGCAGTCCGAAAACCGCATCCCGATGGGCACAATTACCCCATACTAGAATGCCATATCTTAAATGAGTCTCTATCAGAGCAAAGTATACCATCCTTAAGGTACCCCTAGGTAAAGAGAACGACAGAGTTCTCAGGGCAAAAACATTTCTGCTCAACCTTTTAGTCAGGACGTTCACATGCTCCCCCCAAGTGAGCTTGGAGTCCAAATGGACACCCAGAAATCTGGCTGAGCTGGCCGAGTTGTATTGGTCACTCACAGTTTTGAGACTGAATATGTGATTCTGGGTCTTACTCATGTTCACGCCCAGGCCATTAGCGGTAAACCAGTCAAAAACCCGAGACCGTGCCCCCCGCGACATCTCAACCAAAGTATCGAGATCAGAAGATTCAGTCGCAATTGTAGTATCATCTACAAAAAGTATCGTCTTAGCATCCGGTACACACTCTGGAAGATCATTAATAAAGATCAGAAAGAGGGCTGGTCCTAGAGTTGACCCCTGCGCTACCCCGGTATTGATGGGTCTCATACCAGAGTGTACACCATCAGCGAAAACTACCTGATACCTGTCACTCAGAAAAGAGCCAATCAGGTTGATTGCATTCTGTTCAAATCCGTATCTCTCAAGCTTATACAGAAGCTTGTCACGGGAGACACAGTCAAAGGCCTTCGTCAGGTCGACATAAGTGGCCAGGCAGTGTTTCCCCTGCTCAAAGCAGTCAATGGAGAAGTTGACAAAATCGATGACAGCCTCAACCGTTGTTCTACCCCCGCGAAAACCAAATTGATTCACAGCAAACAACCTGTTGCCCTCGAAAAATTCCACAATCTGTGATGATATTACTTTCTCAAGTATTTTAGAAAATACTGGTACAAGAGAGATTGGCCGGTAGTTGTGTACATCTTCTTTATCTCCCTTCTTATGTATTGGGATAACTTTAGAAATTTTCAGGCAATCGGGATATTTACCGGTTGTCAGGCATTTATTTATAAGCTTGGTTAGTGGCGAAATTATTGAATTTATATTTCTTTTTATGATTTTCACTGATAGACCATAGTAGTCAGTGGATCCACTATTCTTGATGTTAGAGACTATATCTCTTATGATATTATGAGATACTTCCCGAAAGCAAAAGTTAGTATTAGGTGGAACATGCTTTTTGAATGAGTGGTCAAATGGAATGGCAGACTGGGGTATATTTGCCAAGGCTTCTTCGGCAAAAGTGGAGAAGTGAAAATTGAAATGGTCTGAGTCAATGCTCATAGATGATTTTACGCCATTGTTTTTTAAGTGATTGTTCACTATACGCCAAGCTGCCCTGGATTTATTAGCAGAATTTTCGATTATTTTACCAAAATAATCAGACTTCGCCTTCCTTATCGCTCTCTTGTATTCTGAACGTAATTTTTTCTTCAGTGTGAGTAAATCATCTGTGCTAGAGTATTTATACATAGCATTCACAAGAATCAGCTGTTCTCTCATGTTACGGAGCCCAATAGAGAACCATCCACGATCCGCCCGTGTACCCCGCAATCTCACTGTCCTCTCCGGGAAAGCCCTCCGGAATATATCCACAATGGCCAGGTGAAACAAGTTGAAACATTTATTAATGTCCAATTCATCATCAATGAAACTCCAAGAGAGTTCCTGCAACATACTATGCATGTTACTAAACCCCACGGTGGTAAGAGGTCTCATCTTCCTGTGGACGTAACCTCTGGACTCCCCCGAAAAGCCTGCATGGAATACCTGAGCACCATGGTCAGAAAACGTCGCTCCCAGAACCTCTACATACTCACTCTGGGCGTCAAAGTTGGTAAAGATATTGTCAATGCAATTTTTTTCCCTGGTGGGTCGAAAAATCTTTTGTTTGAAACCATAGGACGATAAAATATTTACAAATATCCCTGTTTCCCGATCTAAAACAGAATCATCATACATTTCAAATTTTAGATTAAAATCCCCACAAAATATGACTCTACTGCCACAGATACTGATTCTACTAAGCAGTGACTCGATGGTAGAAATGAACACATTAAAATCTCGAGATGGAGAAGAATAGATACATACAATAATGATATTACCCTGACACAGTTTTAAAGAAGATATTTCACAGTGTATCTCTTGTGAAAAATAGCATATATCTTTTATAATAGGACAGTTGTTAAAACAGCTCAAATTGTTTTTCAATAGTATCATAGTGCCCCCTCGTATTGCTTTAGTCCTCGTATATGCGTGACCTAGGTACCATCCATCCAAACAGAATCCCTCAGCTTCGTCTTGAGTTAGCCAATGTTCAGTCAAACATATTACATCCAACTCGTAGGGCTGAGAGTATATCAAGCATTCCAGATCATTTACTTTATTTTTGGCACCCTGTATATTCAAGTGCATGCAATCAATAGAGTTATTTATAGTCTCTTTATGAGAGAATGGGGATTTTATTAGGTTAGGTTTGTCACCCTCGTCGTATTCTTCTGAAAAAACATCGAGACATACGCCCCATTGGGCCAATTATCGCTATTCTTTGCAGTTAAAGAGTTACGTTCATCAATGACGACCTTATAAGAGCTGTATTTATCAGGATGTTTGGACTTCAGTGCCTGACATTCGGCCTCTGGAAAGTTTTGTTTTACCATCATTGTAAAGTCATCGAGATTTGTGTTTGCAGCAATTCTGGATATAAATAAAGCAGTCTTTTTATTGACAGCCTTAACGAGATTGTTGTCTGAAGCTCCTGTAATCTTCCAAAAATTGCTTTTGTTCATGTTTGTTTTCCTTTTTGTTTTGACATTAGTGATGTTGTCCGTTGTTAAATCTGTCGCATTGGAGTTGGGTGCATTCGAACTACCGGCAGTGCCATTGGTCCTCCCTTTCTTGTGCTTAACCAGTTTCCAGTTATTACCATTCTTCATCTCTCTCTCTGCCACAGATTCGCTTGAAGTTGACAAATTCATATTTGACGTCTTCATTTTATTCATGGGAGCGCTAATATGTTTATTATTTACCATTTCATTTTTTTTTCCTGAATCGCGGATATTGACATTCACTTCCTTCGTATTAGACATAATTGGTGTTGATTGATTCATTTTTTGTATGGAAGATGAAGAATCATTCCCAGTGTATGGTTTATATTTTTCTAAAAGGACTATATGCTTTTTAAGAATCTCAATTTTGTCGTAGAGTTCAGCAATTAGTACGTCCTTTTGTTTGATAATTGATTCTTGATAATGGGACTTACAGTCTTCATGTTCGTTAATTACAACCGACCTAGAACCATTGCTGTAGTCAGTTTCCGTCTTTAGTTGCGCCGCTTCACCATCAATTGTATCGTGTATAATAGATCTTTCATATAGTGACTCGTTCATGTTAGATATCCTCATTTTTAGCTGTTTTATCTCCACGTCCTTGGTTTCACAGTCACATTTTTGTCTGTTTCCACAACAAAAAATCACACCTTCTGAATCAACGTGAGTACCACGTATCTTCAGTACGCAACTGGGGTGATATTTGGATTGACAGTTTCCACAAACAATAAAAATTTTTACGTCTTTCGAACACTTTTTACAGGAGGGATCCGAACCACCATTAACTCGCGGCGCCATTTTGAACGATATGATGAAGGCAGTGTGAATGCCAGCCAGCCTTGAAGAGGTCATCGAATGTGGATCTGAATAGGAAGAAATATCTCCAACTAGCGAAAATAGCATAGACCAATCCATCCCTCTATCTCCTAACATCCAATTTTTCCTCGACAGTCTGGACGAATCTGTTGATGCGACAACCAAGAAGAATATACGAGGGCAGATGGAATAACCAATCATTTATTAAATCCTAAGCGAGACTTTCTATCTGGAGAGATGTGTACGAATATGTGTGGGCAACAGCCGAGAATGTTACCTCTGAGAGAATAACTTACATCGAAATGATTCAGCAGAGACAAGTTGAAAAGGATTTTTCTCGTATCGTATTGTTTGTTCTAATAAGGTTGTTTTGCCTGAGAGGTTTGGACTTGAAGGCAGTTTTATCAGTTCAGTGGAATGAAAGGGAAATAAATTGGAATCATTGTCGAGATGCTCGTCTGAATAGCATGACGCTACTGGTCATTATTAATTTCGATAATGTTTCGAATGATGACTGAACCCAGCAATAGGAAATATATTGCTCCACAAGAAATAGGGAAATCGTATTCAATCGTTTTTAAAAGTATGTAATCTTCAAGAAAAGCGCTGTAAAATCATTAAAACTCAGTAACAACTTGAATCGATCCAATAAAAATCAGTATAAGACATTTCGTCAATCTGATCGCCTTTTTTCTGAAGTTTGGTTCTTCGCATATGCTTCATGAATGTTCTTATTTTGAAATGAAGTCAGTTTATCACAGGCTTCGATTTGAAACGAGTTTTCTGAAAATGCCAAGACATAGATTAACAAACGCTGAGGCTAATGGGCTATCGGAATGTTACAGGGTGGCCTTACTCAGGTTGTTGTAGCGGAAAGGCTCCAAGTCAGCCAAAGTGTGATATCTCGACTCTGGTATAGGTTCAGGGAGACAGGTTCGTTATTGGAAAAACCAAGGCTTGGTGAGTGACGAAAAACAACATCTGCTCAGAATCGTTTCATCACCGTTTCGGCGAGGAGAAACCCTACATCTACGTGTAGAATGCTAAGGAATACTCTTCAAAATGCAGATGGGGTTCAAGTTTCCATCGAAACCATCAGACGACGTAGAGAGAGGTGAATCTAGGTTCTAGACGTCCATTAAGAGGAGTTCCATTAACACGTGACCATAAGCGTCAAAGACTGGAATGGACAAGGCAACATATCAATTGGAACGATCAATGGCGTAGTGTCCTTTTAACTGATGAATCCAGATATGAACGATTGTCAGATTCTCGAATAATAAGGGTATGGACAATCTCACGCATACCCCGTAATCGTTGCTATGTCCAAGAAGTCCATCCATTCCGACGGGGTAGTGTTATGGTATGGGCCGGGATATGTTTCAACAGGCGCACAGATCTACACATTTGTCCTGGGAATATGAACGCCTTACACTATAGGAAGGATGTCATTGACAATGTTGTGCCAAATTTTCACGCTGCTATTGGTGCAACTTTTCAATTTCTAGACGATAACGCTAGACCGCACCGTGCAGTCATAGTTGAGAATGCGCGCGAGGAGCTAGGTATTCCACATTTGGCAATACCTCCGCTCTCACCAGATTTGTATTGCATAGAACATGCATGGGATATGCTCCAAAGAAGATTAGATAATCATCAACCTACCCCAGAATCCTTAAATGATCTGAGAGAGCTTCTGCCCCGTTTATGGAACCAAATTCCTCAAGAAATGTTCAACAACCTCGTGTGTAGTATGCAAAGAAGATGTCAAGCTGTTATTGATGCCCGTGGAGGCCATACATTGTATTGATAGTCTCAAAATGCTTGAATTCTCTGGGAATAAAATTTCGTTATTTTACTCGATTTTTCCGAAACACCTTGTATCGCTGAAGTCCTACAGGCTAAAATTTATTTGCAACTTGAAATCATATTGATATGAATTTTCATCACAAAAATCTTATTTCAACTATATTTTTTGCAATTTAAGTCAATATCCCTAACTCATGTGGAGCAGTTTATGTGGTATCAGAGAGCTTGGTCCACAAGATCATATTCCTAGTGGTTTTTGGATAAAGGGTGAGTGGATTATCAGATTTTAGGAATACAAAAATAAAAATTATGAAAAACGAACTATTTCAACATATTCTTCGATCCTCTAATGAACTCCCGGGAACAAAAACAGACAAGCTTGAAAATGACAGCCTCTTGCATCGCGCTCCTTGATCAATTCAGATACCAATCCACCTCTGCCTTCAGTAATCGGATATTCCACTGCTGCTCTCGACAAATCAGTTATTTCTATAGAGATATACGGAACAAAAGGTGCTTCACGGATGCGTGCTACCAAAAGCTGTTGCTGCTGCTCTTGATCATGATACTCATCGATATAATAATCTCCTGCCATGCCGCAGAATCTCCCGCTCCTGCGGAATTACAGATAAGTCTGTCGAGTTGAATTCGCAGGAATCGATAGGGAGAGTGAAGAATTTTCCCCTGGAATTTTGAGGTATGGAGGTGTTGGTGAGAATGCTCTTCTGGAGTATCGATGCCTACAGGATGAAAAGCAAAATTATATTCCTGTTTTACATAATATACTCCATTCATTTTCATGAAGTATCCCGGTTGGCCATGAAATTCTGACATATTTCACCGAGTATATTTGAAAAATGTTAGGTTATGGTCATTCCCCTATCAGATACGTACGCAACGTTGTCGTTTCTACATCAAGATCGTTGTAATTACGTTTTTAGCAAAATGTTTATTCACTTCGGGAAAATAATGAATTTGAGAAGAAATTACCAGGATTCAATAATTCCAAAGACCTGGTGAATGTTTAAGGAACTTTTTTTTTGTTAATACTGGAAATATACTGCTCCACAAGAGTAAGGGATATCGTATTCAATCGATTTTAAAAGTAGGTAATCTTCGAGGAAATCGCTGTAAAATCATTTAAAACTCAATAACAACTTGAATCGATCTAATGAAAATCAATATGAGACATTTCGTCAATCTGGTCGCCTTTTTTCTGAAGCTTGGTTCTTTGCATATGCTTCATGAATGTTCTTATTTTGAAATGAAGTCAGTTTATCAACGGCTTTGATTTGAAACAAGTTTTCTGAAAATGCCAAGACGTAAATTAACAAACGCTGGGGCTAAAAGGGATGTCGGAATGCTACAGGGTGGCCTAACGCAGGTTGTTGTAGCGGAAAGGCTCCAAGTTAGCCAAAGTGTGATATCTCGACTTTGGAATAGGTTCAGGGAGACAGGTTCCATGTTGGAAAGACCAAGGCTTGGTGGGCGACCAAAAACAACACCTGCTCAGGATCGTTTCATCACCGTTTCGGCGAGAAGAAACCCTACATCTACGTGTAGAATGCTACGGAATACTCTTCAAAATGCAGATGGGGTCCAAGTTTCCATCGAAACCATCAGACGACGTTTGAGGGAGGTGAATCTAGGTTCTAGACGTCCATTTAGAGGAGTTCTATTAACACGTGACCATAAGCGTCAAAGACTGGAATGGGCAAGGCAAAACATATCAATTGGAACGATCAATGGCGTAGTGTCCTTTTCACTGATGAATCCAGATATGGACGATTTTCAGATTCTCGAAGAATAAGGGTACGGACAATCCCACGCATACCCCGTAATCGTCGCTATGTCCAAGAAGTCCATCCATTCCGAGGGGGTAGTGTTATGGCATGAGCCGGGATATGTTACAACGGGCGCATAGATCTACATATTCGTCCTGGGAATATGATCTTCTTACACTATAGGGAGCATGTCATTGACAATGTTGTGCCAAATTGTCACGCTGCTATTGGTGAAACTTTCCAATTTCTAAACGATAACGTTAGACCGCACCGTCAGCCATAGTTGAGAATGAGTGCGAGGAGCTTGATATTCCACATTTACCAATACCTTCGCACTCACCAGATTTGAATTGCATCGAACATGCATGGGATATGCTCCAAAGAAGATTAGATAATCATCAACCTACCCCAGAATCCGTAAATGATCTGAGAGATCTTCTGCCCCGTTTATGGAACCAAATTCCTCAAGAAATGTTCAACAACCTCGTGAGTAGTATGCAAAGAAGATGTCAAGCTGTTATTGTTGCCCATGGAGGACATATTGATAGTCTTAAAATGCTCGAATTCTCTGGGAATAAAATTTCGTTATTTTACTCGATTTTTCTTAACCACCCTGCAGACCTAGAGGCTAAAATTAATTTGCAACTTGAAATCATATTAATATGAATTTTCATCACAAAAATCTTATTTTAACTGTATGTTTTTGCAATTTAAGTCAATATCCCTAACTCGTGTGCATGGAGCAGTCTAGTATAGTCTATTGAGGTATTATTGTTTGCTGTTTTCACGTTTAAAAAAACCTCAATTTCTGTAAGTTGTTTCTTTCCACCCTCAATTAATTTCAACTAACTTCATCATATCGTATCTTCCTAATGTTTTTCATTTTATGTTTTCATATGTTAGTGCTCCTGATGAAGAGATAAATTAAATTCTCGAAAGCTCGAGCAAAAGGAAAAAAAGTTTTTTCTGAATAAACGGCAATAACCTTCTTTACACTTTGTTTATTATAGTCTAGTTTGAATTGAAAACATTCGAATTCAACTGAACAGCCTGCCCAAAATTGAACACCAATTTTATTCTGAATTCATGGTTCTGCCATGAACACGACAATTTATAAACAGAAAAATCACACCTGTTTCGGAGACTTGCAGGCGCGAATCAAAACGAAAAACTGCGCTCATTTTGACGCAATTCTATCAAACCAATTGCCCTCGAATCATCACAGCTGTCAGCCAGTCATGAATTCGACAACACAGGGGATCGATACGTCCGGGAAAAGACCCGATTGTTGAAAAATTAATTCATCAGCAAACGTCCATACGTTATATTCCATTAAAAAAGCATCAGTCCTCGTCGCAGTTGGCCCTATTTCGCGAAATCCCAAATTAATTACTATCGGAAACGGAATCATAGCCGTTTATCAATCACAAACTCCTAATTTCGTTGTTATCATAATATGCTTTTCACATTTGATATATCATCTGACAATCTGAATTCTGAGTGATTTCAATGGCCTGATTTTAATTCGACTCATTTCGCGTTCGGAAATTGATGATGAAGCGGATCGATCCGCATTCATATTCACTCTATTTATGCAAATCAGGATGTAATATATTGGACGATGTACATGAACAGAGACTGAATTGAATTGCGGAAGAAAAATCTGGGAGTTGACGCATCGATATTGGATTCGCAGCCTTTTCAATAAATCCTTCTGATTTCACTGCGACAGCGCGAAATAATTGAATTTATAACAAAAGGATTCTTTATCGAATGCGTAATAATTAATGATTAACTACACTGCGGCAAGAAATTAACGCACAATGTGGAAAATGTGATTTCAACCGAATCAAATCTGTATACTCATGCAATTATCTATTTTTATATAATCCAGATATATTCACTCTCGCATCAAAATTGATCCAATATTCGTATCATAAAATTATGCAGCATTTGTACGAGGAATATTCGTAGCTCAACACAACGAAACATATATTCATCATTCAGCTGCTCCACAAGAGTTCCCTGGGATATCGTATTCGATCGTTTTTTAAAGTATGTAATCTTCGGGAAAATCGCTGTAAAATCATTTAAAACTCAAAAACAACTTGAATCGATCCAATAAAAATCAGTATGAGATATTTCGTCAATCTGGTCGCCTTTTTTCTGAAGTTTGGTTCTTTGCATATGCTTCATGAATGTTATCATTTTGAAATGAGTCAGTTTATCAACGGCTTCGACGTAAATTAACAAACGCTGAGTGTTCACGCCAAGTGAACGGTTCAGATAAACTTTTCTGAATTTTTCATTTTTATTCCCTTCAAAATTAATTTAATTTCTCCGTACTTGGGGAAATCCCATATGTAGTGTGGGCGCGAGAAAGATCGTCAGCTGTGGAGCGCATATGTCGTATATTTATTTCATTTTTCATTCAGTTCATTGATTGCCTTAATCGTGAATATATCTGCTACCGCTAATTTATATTTCTTCTGTTTCCTCTCGTGAATCTAGAAAAGTTCATTTTTTCTTGTGGTTCACAATTCTAGTGATTTCGATTCATTCGAATTACATTCATTTAAGAACATTCGTTTGTGCGAATTTAGTTCGACAAAGACTGTTACCAGTGGCGTGGATTTCATTCTGCCACAAGGATAGGTGTTCCTAATTTAACATTTTTAGCAACGGATTTTCAAGTCATCAGCTTCATTCCATGTTCGTTTGTCGAGCTCGATCACTCTGTTCATGTAAATTGGAGTAACCGACGAGATCTGGTTGACCGTTTTGCTGAAATAGGTAAGACAATATTTCAACTGTTATTTTGGGTGCATTTATCCTTTCATTTGTGTTGGGTTTCAATAACTATTTATAATTATATACAGTCCATTAGCTCTCTTATTTTTCTATTCAGAAACTTGGTAAATTTTTCATTAAATGAAATTGAACCGCACTTCAGTTGGTTAACTGAAACTCTACCCTACACTGAGGCTTATAGGGCTATCGGAATGCTACAGGGTGGCCTAACTCAGGTTGTTGTAGCGGAAAGGCTCCAAGTCAGCCAAAGTGTGATATCTCGACTTTGGAATAGGTTCAGGGAGACAGGTTCCGTGTTGCAAAGACCAAGGCTTGGTGGGCGACGAAAAACAACAACTGCTCAGGATCGTTTCATCATCGTTTCGGCGAGAAGAAACCCTACATCTACGTGTAGAATGCTACGGAATACTCTTCAAAATGCAGATGGGGTCCAAGTTTCCATCGAAACCATCAGACGACGTTTGAGAGAGGTGAATCTAGTTTCTAGACGTACATTAAGAGAAGTTCCATTAACACGTGACCATAAGCGTCAAAGACTGGAATGGGCAAGGAAACATATCAATTGGAGAGATAAATGGCGTAGTGTCCTTTTCACTGATGAATCCAGATATAGAGGATTTTCAGATTCTCGAAGAATAAGGGTATGGACAATCCCACGCATACCCCGTAATCGTCGCTATGTCCAAGACGTCCATCCATTCCGAGGGGTTAGTGTTATAGTATGGGCCGGGATATGTTTCAACGGGCGCACAGATCTACACATTTGTCCTGGAAATATGATCGCCCTACACTATAGGGAGGATGTCATTGACAATGCTGTGACAAATTTTCACGCTGCTAATGGTGAAACTTTTCAATTTCTAAACGTTAAAGCTAGCCATAGTTGAGAATGCGCGCGAGGAACTTGGTATTCCACAGCTACCAATACCTCCGCACTCACCAGATTTGAATTGCATAGAACATGCATGGGATATGCTCCAAAGAATATTAGATAATCATCAACCTACCCCAGAATCCTTAAATGATCTGAGAGAGCTTCAGCCCCGTTTATGGAACCAAATTCCTCCAGAAATGTTCAACAACCTCGTGTGTAGTACGCTAAGATGATGTCAAGCTGTTATTGATGCCCGTGGAGGCCAAACATTGTAATGATAGTCTTAAAATGCTTGAATTCTCTGGGAATAAAATTTCGTTATTTTACTCGATTTTTCCTTACCACCCTGTATACGCTGCAGACCTACAGGCTTAAATTAATTTGCAACTTGAAATCATATTATTATGAACAAAAATCTTATTTTAACTATAGTTTTTTGCAATTTAAGTCAATATTACTAACTCGTGTGGAGAAGTTTATTATACATATGTCCATTTAATTTATATTCTTGTTCGCCGCAAGATTCTTTTGATATTTTTTACTATAGGTTTCATTTTTGGTATTTTTTCTGATTAGCGCATTTAGACTTCGAACATTTGCATTACCAAAACATGACAATGTTTATTTCAATAGGAACTGGCTCCTTCACCATTTTGCGAAAAACCTCTATATTTTTGTTTGTATTGCGTTCACAAGGAGAGAAACTGTTTTTAGACAGGCTTTCATTCTCTTGACCAGTATCGCTTCAATTCATGTATTCATCTTTGAGAGATAATCTATGTATCTATCTATATGAAGGAATATTTTCAAGCACTTTTCATCTTGAAGACTTCTCCATCGAAAGCTTCGCTAAGGTTCACAAAGTAAGGATATAAAGGTTTGTCGAATTCCAATGGCAAGCAATTAGAGAAAATGAATTCCAGGACGAAACAATGAGTTTTACAGGGTGTAGTGTCTTGAGTGTCAAACGCCATCTACCTAGTGATTACAAACTACTTGTAAATGCCACTTATAAGAACTTCTAAAGATAGTGAGTTATCGAAACGAATCAACACATTATTCCGGCTTTCAATCTCAACAAAAGAATAATTCCTCCATCGACACCGGAGTCCTTTGATCTTCAGCGACGAAAAATCATGGAACATCAAAAGCGAAATAGTCCTCCAGATCGGAAATTATCCAAACCGTTCTGGCAAATTGCAAAGTATGAATATATTGATTTGGGCGACGCTGTGAGGTGTCTCCTCAAGTTCTTTTTATCCGATTAAGTTATTAGGAACCCTGCCAGACGCGCTTTCGGTCGAATCGATAAAGCATATCTTGTTAGGGCTCGACAGTTGGAAAGATTTCATCACAGGGAATTTTGCCCCAGTTTCCTTTGTGAGAAACTTAGGTTTTTCATCAGATGAAGGACCCAAGACGGAGGCTGGCAATGGGAAAAACGATTCTTTTCTAGTTGGGGCAGAACGAGGAGGTTTTTCGTAATTCGAAAATTTGTCCAGACTTTTGAGAGGTTGTGTTGGAGGAGCTGTAGGTTCAGGAATATGAGGAGGCTCATTTGACGAACCAAATGTGCTTTGAGAAGAGTTTTAACATTGTAGTGGATCGCAATAGATGTCATTTTACGAAACTATTGTGAAAAAGGTTTTTTTTTCTACAAACGTCAAAAAATAACAAGGTTCGCGCATAGACAACAATGTGCGAAGTGATCCTTTTTTTCATTTTCCTTCGTTACCATGTCACCGTGCGCGAAGTAGTGTGCGAAATACTTACTTCGCACACTGCATGTAAACTATATGGGATTTTTATATTTCAACCTTTATGTTCCTCAATCAAGCAAAAATCCAAGATATCATTTATTTATTAATGTATAACAATAATAGAAGCTTTCAAATTGTGAGAAAATTTAACACTACCTACTTAATTCTATTTATTATTTCAGTATTCACAATGTTAACATTTATGGTGCAGCCAGTGCACGAACGTTTGTAGAAAAAAATTTGTTTGCATCTCATGCGCGAAATACTTTGGTGATCTCGACTATTTTTTTAACTCTGCTGCGCCTCGTTAAAAAAAATCAGTTCTCGATCACCAAAATTGCATTTCGCGCACTAGATACAAAAATAACTATTGTACAACTGCCATTAAAAGTGACACTTTTAATGACAGCAAACAATGTTAAAATTGATTGTTTACGTGGAAGCGTGTTAAAAATATTTTCAACATTAGTGTTAAACATATTTTTAGCACTCCATTTTCTTATGATGAAATCAAATGAAAAAAAATCAGCAATTGCAAATTTTTATTATCAATATTCAACAATCATTACTTATGAACATTAATATCAATCGTAAAAACTTGAACAATTACTATAACATTAATGCCCTGTGAAGTTAGGGAGCTTCGCAACACATTATTAGAATCCTTAGCACCATCAGTACTTGTAGAAACCGGAAGTACAATATTGGATGATGATGATCCAAAATCTGTTGAGGTTGGGAGAATTTTTTCATCTATGACATTTCTATATGCAATGGAATGATCAACATAGCCCTCGGCTACCGTCGTAGACTTCCATCCACCATGTTTTTTTATATCTGTAATATTTGCTCCTGATTCTGCTAGCAATGAAGCGGAGGATCTTCGAAAACAGTGTCCGGTATAATGCTTTGGTTCTGGCAGTTTGAGGAATTCGGCAACAATAGATGGAATTTTTCACATGGATTGATACCAACTGGATTGGCAGTGCATTTATTATTCATGTATTTCAGAAAAAAACGACGATGTTTGATGACAGAAGGGCGCAGTGCAAAGTACTTATGAAAATTGTCAACATACTTCTCAATAATACTGAAAGAACGACTGACTTTCGTTTTTGTGTTTGGAATTTGTATAACCAATGATTTATTTGTTATATCGATGTCTTCCAGTGATGAATTACTCAATTTTCCACGCCGACAGGCTCCAAATAATCCGAAAATAGTTGCAACATTGACTATCAAGTATTTCTCATCTGGTGCCTCATTTATAAACTCTTCAACTTGTTCACGAGTGAGAATTTTCGATTTTTTGGGACCATATTCTTCACTTTTCCGTTTTAAATATGCTATTACCTTAAAATATTTACTAACATCCACACCATTTTTGATAAGGGCGCTTGACTTTATCATTGAAAATTTGCTCCACACAGTTGATGAACTCCGTATTCTTGATTTTTCTTCTAATTATGCCAGGAAAACAGGTTCACTGAAGTTCCTTTCTAAATTTTTCAATTAACACCAGGCCAGGAAATTGTTATATTTATGCAATATCGTACTGCTGAACAGATTTTTTAGGTAGGAGTTCCAGATTTGCTCTTCTTGCAGACTCTTCAATATCCACAGGAACAACCAAATCGTCACTTCTATTAATAATTGGACCCTCGACAAACATATTAAGCAGTTAAAAACCCAAGACGAAAATTGGACAGGAACGAAATTAAAATGACAGCGTCTTTTTTCATTTGTTAGTAATCATAACGTTGGCAACGTTTGCCATTCACAACAACCTTTTGATTATTTGAATATTGAAATGCATTTTGAAGTTTATTGTCATTGCAAATTCGCCCATTTCATTATCAAAATACAAAAAACATTGTATGGTATTTGTGTTAAAAGGGATTTTATTTTGTTCGTGAAATTGTTCAATTCGCACCGCTCATTTCAGAAACTTTTTCACTCACAAAATAAAACGTCACTTTTAACACTCATATCATAAATAACTATTTAATCCTCAATCCTGAATCAAACCCCAATTCTAGGTACAGAATGTCTCGTGTTTCAATTCGCACAGTGTGTATATCCATCTCGAATATCCTTGCTATTATAATAACGATCGACAAACGTGAAACTCGAATGGTTCTCAAACGCACAGCATAATTGTAACTTACCAGCTGGCTCAAGTTTCGTCCTTATTGATACTTATTAGAGTTAGGCAAGTTTCAGTTCGGTCCCTCCATATCATAGTGGAGGTAAGGTATGAACTTGGACCTTAACAGATATTAACTTGAGGATCTCCAGGATATTGAATTTCTTCGTAGATTATCGTACTATTATATCCATTGGAACAAACCTTTGATGTTTGGAGTGTTTATATACAGGGTGGCCATTTGAAAACGAAACAGACGAGATTACAGACGAAATAAATTTTTTCGATAAAAATGCTCGGACAGGTCGATTTCTGTTTCGAGGGGGACAACTTAGGATGTAGGTTACGGACGCATAGCGCTTCAACCCTTGCTACTACAACCCTCACCCTCAATTTTTGAATAGGGAAGATGGGGTGAGTGATACCTCATTTGAAAGGTATTTTTATACTGATTTCAGCACAGTAATTGTTTTTTCATTTTATGCATTAGCTCTCGAAATATTCTTAACAAAGTATTTGAAAATGAAGTGGTGTTTTCATGGCACTTGTAGTGTTTTTTTGTGAAAAATCGACATTTTGAGCTTAAAAACAACCATGACTGTGGCTTCCTTCCTCCAATCCACTGACGTAGAAATCTTTAATCAAGATGTCGATTTTTCACAAAAAAACACTACAAGTGCCATGAAAACACCACTTCATTTTCAAATACTTAGTTAAGAATATTTCGAGAACTAATGCATAAAATGAAAAAACAATTACTGTGCTGAAATCAGTATAAAAACACCTTTCAAATGAGGTATCACTCACCCCATCTTCCCTATTCAAAAATTGGGGGTGGGGGTTGTAGCAGCAAGGGTTGAAGCGCTATGCGTCTGTAACCTACACCTTAAATTGTCCCCCTCGAAACAGAAATCGACCTGTCCGAGCATTTCTATCGAAAAAAATTATTTCGTCTGTAATCTCGTCTGTTTCGTTTTCAAATGGTCACCCTGTATGTAGAATTATTGATCAACCGACATCAAGAGTTGGATAAAGATGAGAAGTGGATATGATAGATTTGTTTCTGAAGGATACTAAAGGATGTGTACAACATTTGTCTGATCTATTTTCTTGTTTTCATTTATCGTTCACCATCAGAAACCGATTTTTGCAACCTTGGATCTAGAATATTTTTTTAGGACGCATAGAATCCGTGGGACTTTTGGGAAAGTTTTCTTCTTATAGTGCCCAAAAGACCTTCACCGAAATTCAGCCATCAATTAACACTATCCCACCCTCTAGCTACCACAAAGGGTTCAGACAGCATCGGATCCTGTATCCATAGGCGTGTAAAGCATTTATTTCGTACCGTCGACGATCTGTTTCTAGAACATAAATTTCCTACAAAGGCTCGACTGGTCGACTTCCAACATACGAGATAAAAGGTCAGAAGGTACCGCGTCGGGATAAACTCGAGTAGACAGCAGAAGGATCCTTTCGCAGGACGACGTGAACACGCGCGTTTCTCGGATTTCGCATAAAGTGAAACTTTGTAACGTTTCCATATAATGTATTGAATATTTCATGAGACAAGAGGGTACGATGAACGAGGATTTACCGAATTGTATGGAACAATTCTACATGCTGTTATACCGTAAGGGTGTACGGGGTCAGTCTTTTTTAACCTCGCCTAGAATTATACGTGGGGCACGCGACAAAAGACCCTGTACTTTACTTATGGAAAATGGCGTTCCGACAAATGTTCTAAAATTTTGGAATAATGTAGTACTCGAGCTACTGATCAAAAGTGTGCATGGCCCCAACTCAATCCTATAACTAGTTTTTGAGATACAGAGCGTTGAAGTTGAGAATTACCCATTTTTACCACGCTCCTATCTCGGAACAGAATCGAATGAACATCAATTTTTCTCAAGAAACATTTCATTACATCCCCAGGAAGCAACTTTATAGAGGAATATGACCGAAAATCGTTACGAATACAGGGTTATCCATAATTGAATGCATGCCCGATTTTGAAAGTATAAAATATGTCAGTTTCAGAGCGAGAACGTTCGCAAAATGAACTATTACACTAGATATGTTGTTGTTACATCGAAAAAACCTCAAATACCCAGAATTCATACTGGGTGATCCATTATCATAGAAACTATTCACAATGAGGGTTAAGCGCAAACCTTGTATTTTTGGGTTGATTTAAGATATGATTTGAGTTTTTCAGAACATATCACCATGGACTTCAAAGAATACTGGGTGATTCAGTCATGAAATATAATAGGTAAAAGAAAACTCTACCAGATAAATAACTTAGGTGATTATTAACACCTCAACATGTTTCGAGCTGTATGAAGCTCATCTTCAGGAGTAATCACAACACATAAGTGATGCTGAAAACAATTGAGAAAACATAAAAAAAAAGCTCAAAAAACAAAGCAGAGCACAAAAACAACTAAAAAATGAAAAAACAATGTAACTTAACGAGCAAAATGACATGACGGAATAATAAAATAAAACAGAATGAACAAAAACTGGTTAAAGAATAAAATTGGGTTTTTGTTCATTCTGTTTTATTTTATTATTCCGTCATGTCATTTTGCTCGTTAAGTTACATTGTTTTTTCATTTTTTAGTTGTTTTTGTGCTTTGCTTTGTTTTTTGAGCTTTTTTTTATGTTTTCTCAATTGTTTTCAGCTTCACTTATGTATGATTACGCCTGAAGATGAGCTTCATAGAGCTATAGTTATTTATCTGGTAGAGTTTTCTTTCACCTATTATGGATCACCCAGATATTAGGACATTCACTTCAAAGTCATGAAATAAACTGTGAACCTCACGAAAATACCCAAAAACCACTTCTTTTTTCATCACCTCTATATTTCAAGATTAACTCCGTTGAGGTTGGAGTTTTCTTTCACCACTGTACTTGATCTAAAAACATCAATACAGCTGAGAGTTTGTATCCACTTCTTATGACCAGATTTTTTATGCTGGAGTGAGAATAGAATAACATAAATAAATAATTTTCATATTACATACAGGGTGACACGAAAAACTTCGGACAAATTTTGCTGTGGTCTGGAACAGAAGAATTTCAGCGCAGCCAAATAATTTTTATTATCTTGGTTTCTCTACACTTTCCTGTACTAATATGTGAAGTTTCAGTTTGATATAATTTTATTTCACGAGTTTTAGAATGTCAAACAAACGTAGTGCTATTTCGGAGCTGTTTCATCCAGGTAGGCGTCAATGCGAAATTGTTCGTTTGCTCAATATGCCTCGACAAACCGTGTCCGATGGAATTCGTCCTTTTAAGGAGCTTGGCCATGATGGTCGTCGTCGAGGAAGTGGTAGAAAACGCACTGTCAATACACCTAGCAATCGCAACATCGTCAAGAAGCGAGTCAATCGAAATCCGAGGATTTCCATGAGGAAAATAGCCTGTGAGACCGGTATCAACCGCGAATCAGTCCGTCAAATTGCCAAAAAGGAGATCAACCTCAAGCCATACAAGCTTCAAAAAGTTCAACTCCTCACGGAGTAAAACAAGCTCGTACGACTCCAAAGGTGCCGCCATCTCCTTCGTGTCGCCGCCAGTCAGCAATGGGGTCGAATTATCTTCACAGACAAGAAGCTTTTCACCGTAGAACAATCCCACAACCACCAAAACGAGTCTGGTCCGTAGAGGCTCCCGGTACATCGGCCTTCGTCGAACACCGTCAAAATCCGCAATCCGTCATGGTCTGGGGCGAAATTTGCGGCAGTGGTAAAACTCCCTCTAGTTTTCGTGGATCAAGGGGTCAAAATCAATCAAGAAGTCTACCGCTGCGACATCCTCAAGGCCGTAGTAATTCCGTGGGCCAAGCAGCACTTCGGCGATACGCATTGGACCTTTCAACAGGACTCCGCTCCGGCTCACAGAGCGAAAATGACGCAAGAATGATATAAGACCCATTTTCCTTGTTTCATCTCATCTGCAGAATGGCCGCCCTCCTCACCGGATCTCAACCCAATGGACTACAGCGTGTGGTCGATTTTGGAGCACAGGGCTTGTGCTAAAAAACACAAAAATTTTGAGTCACTGAAGCAATCTCTGCGCCGGGAATGGAACCGATTAACGCCCGAGGAGCTGCGGCCCATTGCCGAAAATTTCAAGAAGCGTCTGAAGCTGTGTATCGCCGCCAAAGGAAGCCACTTCGAAACGGCTTAAATATATTATTAACAAAGGTTCCAGCGATTATTATTTGTTGTTGTTTTGTTAAATTTCTTCTGTTTAATAAAGTTAAGTGAAAAAGAGTTTGTCCGAGGTTTCTCTTGTCACACTGTAAAAAAATCTGGTTATAGGAGGTGGATGAAGACTCTCAGTCGTATTAATATTTTTATATCAAGCACAGTGGTGAAAGAAAACTCCAACCTCAACGGTAGTTTATTTATTGACTGAATCACCCTGTATTCTTTGGAGTAAAAGTATTAAAAGTGGGCAATTCTCAACTTCAACGCCCTGTATCTCAAGAACTAGTTATAGGATTGAGTTGGAGCCATGGACACTTCTGATCAGTAGGTCGAGTACTACATTACTCCAAAATATTAGAACATTTGATGGAACGCCATTTGCCACAAGGAAAGTGCGGGGTCCTTTTGATAAAGTTAATTTTAAGATTCCGCATCGAATTTTGATGCGGCTTCGATAATATGACTTCACTGATTTGGGCTTTCAAACAAGTATTCTCTATCCGGGATGATCAGAATTATTCAGCATTCATTAGAATAATGTCCATGATACTGATCTTCATGTTACTCCTAAAGTCACCAATTTCCTTTCGGCATTCTCCTTTTGATCTATTGACGCGTCGGCGGACCGAAAACGACGCCTGCTGCTATTTCGTCTTTCAAGACAGCCCCAATTGCTTTTTTCCCCAAAGTTCGCGGAAGACGAATTATCTCGGACAACTAAACTGAAATATTTCCACCGGAACTTTCTCACTAAAGTTGCGCTCACGTATTCCTTCGTTAAGGCGAATGTTTACCCAACACGACATCTCACGGAAAGCCCGAAATCTAGAAAGTAGGTCACTTTGGACGCCGAGATTTCTGATATTCCCCCTTTTTTTTAATTTTTCGTTTGTTGTACACTCCCGTCAATTTGTCCGCTACTTGTGAGCTCTCAGCAGCGAACTATAATGCGCTTTTAATGAAAGGACAAGAATTCTCGAATGCCATTTGTATCTGTGGCACGAAATCGCGATGTTTTATCTGAGGAATTGGGACGGAGCAGTAGCCCTTTTAAGTTGAGTGGAAATTTCGTTGCTCGAGCATCTTGCGGCAAAACAGATTTCAGTCGAGAGCCTTTGACAAATATGCTGAGTGTTATCTGGAAAATTCTAAAGACGCTCCGTTTTGTAAGGCTTAGGTTCCTCCGAGACGTCCGGTACTCAGGTTGATGAAATCGAGGGGAAGCTGCTCGCAGATTGACAATATAATACATTTTACTGCATCCGTTACTGTCTGCAAACATAAAATTGACCTGTCTCAACTGAAGGCTGCTTCAATAAGACCCATAGAAATCATAATATAATATATATACTTACTCTAGAATGCTAATTCCTTCTAGTTCCGCAGCGAAAAATGTGCCGCATAGGCAACTGATTCACAATGTGCGCATGCTCACCATAAGGAAATTTCAGGTAGAACGATGCCAAGTCCCTGAATGTTTCGTCGGTTCTATTTTAAGTTCAATATAATTAAACAATAAAATTATTCCATTGAGTAACAAACTTATTTTATAGCTCATGCGCGACTTCCTACGACTATTAGACACATTAATATCATAAGTGAATTGCAATATTTGTGGAATTGGTGAGAAAATTAGAGCAGTTATGTAGTAGGTTTCACTAAATAGATATAGACCGCGCAACACCGCTTTTTCTGTCTCATGGCAAATGACTTTGAAATGACCTTAGTGAAAGTATAGGCAGGAACGGGTCCAGTGTCAGTCTGCAGCCACAGTTTAGTTTACTGCATAGACAAACTAGTTCACTGGTGCTTAACTGTTATTTTCGTGTTTGATATTCTTCGTGTGCATTTTGCTTTTGTTGTGTGTAGTGTTCGATTTGGACTTTTTCGTATCCGATAAACAATGAACTGTATAGTGTTGTGGTGTCCTTCTCTTGACCTGTTCATTTCCCACTTGAGTATGTAAACTATGTGCACCTTTTCATTCATATCAACTGTTAAAAATTATGATTTACGCTTTGCTTTTCATTCGATTGACATATACAGGGTGCGGCACGGAGGATGGATGGTTTTAAAAAAATAATAAAAGCGTTAATTTTTACTCAAAAACACATTTATTGACGGAATCAGATTCTCAAGGAAATAGCATTTGAGACAGTCAAGTGTGGAAAATCACATCAGGCATGTGGTGGCCGAAATCGGTGATGCAGTGCTGGAGGCGCTCTTGGAAGTTCGCGTAGACTCTCTCCAACATCGCTCTCTCAACTTGGGCAACTTCCACGCGAATAGCCCTTTTCAATTCGTCCAGAGTTCGGGGCTTGGTCTCGTATACTCTAGCCTTGAGGTGTCCCCATAAGAAAAAATCGCGTATGGATAAATCTGGGGACCGGGGAGGCCAATGAACATCGCCAAACCTGGAAATAAGGCGACCAGGGAAGAGAGGGCGAATAACGTCCATTGATGCTCTGGCTGTGTGGGCGGTCGCCCCATCCTGTTGGAACCACACACGTCGGATTGGAACACGTTGCCGTCGTAATTCGGGGATAAAGAAGTTGTTGATCATTTCGACGTACCGCTCTGAGTTCACGGTAACAGCACGACCATTAACGTCTTCGAAGAAGTAAGGGCCAATGATGCGAGTTTGCGATACAGCGCACCAAACCGTAACTTTTGGTAAATAAATGCTAGGAACACACGAGTCTAATGGCACCTTCCCCACTTCTCTCGTCCTCAGTGGGGGAAAGTTATGCCCATCTGAAAAACGTCCGCCCTCCGTGCCGCACCTTGTATCTATCCACTCGCACCATGAGATTGGTTCTTTATATAGCAAAAGAACGCAATTCATTATGAAAAATCATGAATTCTTGTGAGTAAACCATCTTTTAATGGATAATTCGAACTCGAAAATAAAATATGCTGAAGTAAAACTTTGCAGTTTCATTCAGATAACAGATTGATTTTGGAATATACTCGGAACTCAAAAAGAAAAATGACTTGAAGAATGAATATAGGTATCAGAATTCACTCATGAAACGATGCAGAGTAACGCAGATGTACAAATGTACAATACATTTTCATGTTTCCACTATTTTCAGGAACACCGAAGAATAGAACTGTCCTTAAGGGATATATTAGTATATTTTGCTCATTTGATTTTTTTTCTGTACTTTACCAAAAGATTCGTTGTTTGTTAACCAGAATTTGTCTTCCTTGATCCTTTAATTAATTTTTAAACCGAAACCGGGTTTTTTCAACGCCTGAAGAGGTTTTGGAATAATGAAAGATTTTCAGCTTATCTTCCAGTCGCTGATGATTCCAAATTTACCATTCAAATAGCTGTTGAAAATTATCAATATGTTCAAAACAACTAGTAAGTGTCGAATACTAATTATGAATTGATTGAATCCAACTGCAACAATAACAGCATAAAATTTTATTGAAGCCGACCCTGTTCAGAAACAACCTGATGGCACGTATGCGCATTGTGGACCACACTGAAATTTTTACAACACTTCTGTCAATTGATTTAGCATTCTAGAGTATGTATATATATTATGATTTCTATGATAAGACCGCGAGATTTGAAATGCCCGCCATATCTCATGAAGTCACAAGATTATGACGTGACAGATCGAAAATTGACAGATGGGCGTTGATAAACATAAAGCATCACACTGTCCTCATTGTTAGCACCGTGCAATTAGAAAATGAAGAATTTTTTACGGGGAAATCAAGCAGCGAAGGGCTGATTCAGTAGCGGAATGAGTGACCACTCTGGCTGCGAATTTGAACGAGAACCCACAAACTCCTAACTTTAGATCAAAGCTTCTCTATTTCCTCTTATCCCAGATACAGCCAGGAAAAATTCTAATTCTCACATGCAACTGCGGCAACATTAATATTCCGTATGGGTCCGAAGGAATTAATCTACATTTTCCTTTTGTCTCGGTCCGATTAACGATAATGAACGCGGTCAGCAAGGCTCTCATTAAAATGTCACCGGCTTAAATAATAAAGTAGCCTTGATTAAATTCTTCTTTCCCCGTATCGCAACTTTTTCACTCATTAATTTTTCGGATACTCCATTTCAATTAACCATGCAGAAACCCAGATTGCTTTCTAGGACTACTTTTCATTAATTTCAATTTGTATCGTGCTGATTCACCGTCGTGTGATCCGGATTCCTGTTTCATGATTTAGGGGCTGTTTTCATCGATGGTGTTTACTTTTGTTGGAGATTTTGTAGATTTCAGCAGACTTAGATAACCGATTACTGGTTATTAATGAAGAGGTTTCCACTAAAATGTG
The DNA here is from genome assembly GCA_951802165.1 of Adalia decempunctata. Lineage (NCBI taxonomy): Eukaryota > Metazoa > Arthropoda > Insecta > Coleoptera > Coccinellidae > Adalia > Adalia decempunctata. The sequence continues at coordinate 3,835,954 of OX637705.1, forward strand.
TTATTTGGAATAGCCAGCTATTTCGATAGATGTCACTTTTGAAGCTGCCTTTTGTGGACTTATGACAGGTTGAAACTACGCCATTTACGAAAATAGAACGAAACTCGCTCCAACAATTCATTGAATTATTAAAATTCAATATGAAAATGGTGAAAATTTGGTTCTTAAAACTCGAACATTTTTGGATCGTCGTGAAGCACCTTGTCGAACCGCAATACATAGACTACAGGCCCGTGTCGAAAATTGATGGGTCCTTTGAACCAGAAGATGACCTATCTAGAACGATAGAAGGACATAAAATAATAAGATTCAGCACTATGCCGTCACTTGTAAGCTGTCCAACTGAGTACAGGTGGCAATTCAAAAGGACAGGTAGACTGGGTACATTTGGGTCATATGACTTTTGACGGCATTCTTACCATCGATAGCTCCATGGAAAATAATAGGAAAACGGGCAGTGCCGTACAAAAATGATGCGTCATATATTCGGAAAATTTTTTTGATTTTCCGAAAATTTCCATGGTAAAATAGGTCATTTGACTTTGTACGGCATCAGTTTTATACGGTTGCCATACATCTTCTAATCCATTATTCAGCAACGCCGTACAAAAATCATGCGACAAAGGGAAAAAATCGAGGGTTGCAACCCCCTCTCTTGCCGTGCTCCAGGGGGTCATTTGAAAAAGTACGGCTTCGGTTCCAAAACATTATCCAGCACTCAAAATTACTATTAAAAATGAGGCCGTCAAAAAAAAATTGTTCATTTTGATGTTATATCAATAATTATCTTAATTTCATCTTATGCTTGATCCATAAAGCTCTAAAGTCATTTGACCCAGTACGGCAACTTCTTTTTTTACATGATACTTTAAGATACAATTCTTATATTATATTGCCGTTCAAAAGAAACTGTTCTAAAAAAAATTATGGAGAAATACAAAAGTGAAATTTTTCATATTATTGTAAAAGTTTGGAACTCATAGATTAATGATATATAACAATTTTCTACATTTTATCCTAAATGATATGGTGTGGATAAAAATGTACGGCATCATTTGTTTCTAATTTATTTACCTTAATACTATTCAAAACAAGGGATTAAATGTAGAAAATTGTTATATATCATTAATCTATGAGTTCCAAACTTTTACAATAATATGAAAAATTTCACTTTTTGTATTTCTCTATAATTTTTTTAGAACAGTTTCTTTTGAACGGCAATATAATATAAGAATTGTATCTTGAAGTATCATGTAAAAAAAGAAGTTGCCGTACTGAGTCAAATGACTTTAGAGCTTTATGGGTCAAGCATAAGATGAAATTAAGATAATTATTGATATAACATCAAAATGAACAATTTTTTTTTGACGGCCTTATTTTTAATAGTAATTTTGAGTGCTGGATAATGTTTTGGAACCGAAGCCGTACTTTTTCAAATGACCCCCTGGAGCACGGCAAGAGAGGGGGTTGCAACCCTCGATTTATTCCCTTTGTCGCATGATTTTTGTACGGCGTTGCTGAATAATGGATTAGAAGATGTATGGCAACCGTATAAAACCGATGCCGTACAAAGTCAAATGACCGATTATACCATGGAAATTGTCGGAAAATCAAAAAAATTTTCCGAATATACGGCACTGCCCGTTTTCCTATTATTTTCAATGGAGCTATCGATGGTAAGAATGCCGTCAAAAGTCATATGACCCAAATGTACCCAGTCTACCTGTCCTTTTGAATTGCCACCTGTGTCCTGTACTCAGTTGGACTGCTTACAAGTGACGGCATAGTGCTGAATCTTATTATTTTATGTCCTTCTATCGTTCTAGATAGGTCATCTTCTGGTTCAAATGACCCATAAATTTTCGACACGGGCCTGTAGTCTAACAGAAATTGCTGAAAAATTTGAGCTGTTGGGACAAGTTAATGAAGTGAAGAATAAAACCCGTACACGTCGCTCAAAAACAGCGGAGAATATTACTGCTGTAGCCGAAAGTGTTGAAGAAAAACCAGGTTTCTTCATTCCTCGTCGTTCTTTGGAATGAGACATACCTCAAACGTCATTTTACACCGTTTTTTGCATACAGATTTGGGTCTTACGGCTCATAAAGTTCAGTTAACACAAGAACTCAAGCCGGCCGATCATCAACAACGACGTGTCTTTGCTGATTGGGACCTTTAAATGCTCTGGAATTCCATCGAAAAATCATCTTGAGTGATAAGGCCCTTTTCCACCTCGGTGACTTCGTCAACAAGCATATTTGTCGCATCTGGGGCTCGGAAGACCCAAGAGTTATTGTTGAAAAGCTTCTCTATCCTCAACGTCCTTTTGTACGGTTTATGGTCCGGTAGGTTCATCGGATCTTACTTTTTCGAGAATGTGGCTGGGAAAACAGAAACGGTAAATAATTGCGCTAACGAGTGATTATTAATGATTTTGACCGAAATGGTATTGATCTGGACAACTTTTCCTTTTAAAATCTAAAATATGGAGTTCATCAACTCTGTGGAGCAAATTTTCCATGATAAAGTCAAGCGTCCTCATTAAAAATGGTGTGGATGTTAGTAGATATTTTAAGGTAATAGCATATTTAAAACGGAAAAGTGAAGGATATCGTCCCAAAAAATCGAAAATTCTCACTCGTGAACAAGTTGAAAAGTTTATAAATGAGGCACCAGATGAGAAATACTTGATGGTTGAGGTTGCAACTATTTTATGATTATTTGGAGCCTGTCAGCGTGAAGAATTGTGTAATTTATGGAGGACATCGGAATAACAAATAAATCATTGGTTATACAACTTCCAAACACTAAAACGAAAGTCAGTCGTTCTTTCAGTATTATTGGGAAATATGTTGACTATTTTCATAAGTACTTTGTACTGCTACCTCTTGTCATCCAACATCGTCGTTTTTTACTGAAATAAATGAATAAAAAATGCACTGCCAATCCAGTTGGTATCAATACATTTGGGAAAATTCCATCTATTGTTGCCGAATTCCTCAAACTGCCAGAACAAAAGCAATATACAGGACACTGTTTTCGAAGATCCTCCGCTTCATTGCTAGCAGAATCAGGAGCAAATATTACGGATATAAAAAAACATGCTGGATGGAAGTTTACGACGGTAGCCGTGGGCTATGTTGATCACTCCATTGCATATAGAAATGTCATTGCTGAAAAAATTCTCCCAACCTCAACAGATTTTGGATCTACCCATACTGATACCACCATTCACATCACTTCTAATCACCCATATAGTCACAAGATGGCCGCTTTCAATTCTATGACTATATAGACTAATAACTACACCTATGAATCACGATCATTTCAACACAGAATTAAACTTAATCAAACAAATAGCAATCAATAACGGTTATAACCCTTCCATCATAGATGAGATCTTGTCCAATAAACAAGTAAAACATGCTTTGCTGTTAGCGTACCCTTCCCCCATAAAAGATGACACCAAAAAGTATATATCTTTAACCTACGTTAATCGAACTTCCGAGCGTATTGCTAAATATTTCAAAGATAAATTCAATCTCAAAGTATCCTTCAAGACAGACAATAATTTGGGAACTTTCGTCAGAAATAATAAAGATAAAACAAACAAAGATAACAAATCTGGAGTCTACAAGCTAAAATGTGGGGATTGTCACATGGTTTATATAGGCCAAACCGGAAGATCTTTCAAAAAGAGAATCCATGAACATCAGAAGAGCTTCACATCTAACACCACCCATTCTACATACGCCAACCACTTGAAAGAATGCGGACATGAGTTCAACAACAATTATCAGATTCTCCATACAGAAAACAAGAGTTCTAGACTCACACTCTTAGAATCTCTAGAAATAAACAGGTATAATTCCAAGAAGGTCCTATTGAATGAACAAACAGATGTGAATAGATCACCGCTACTGAACATCTTTATACAATCCTGGAATAACCAGCGGCACCCTCCAATATAATTTTATTACCTCATTTAAAACACATTTTCTGCTCAACTATGTTATCAATACCTATTTAAACGAATGTTATAATTTGGGAATACTCAGTTCAGCATCCGACTTGAAAAAGCTACAGTGTAGTGAAACAATTGTCGTCATTTAACATCAATAAATTTTGTGGAAATTAGCAGTTTATTATTATTTAGATTTTGGATCATCATCATCCAATATTGTACTTCCTGTTTCTACAAGTACTGATGGTGCTGAGGATTCTAATAATGTGTTGCGAAGCTCCCTAACGCCACAGGGCATTAATGATAGTAATTGTTCTGGTTTTACGATTAATATTAATCTTCATAAGTAATTATTGTTAAATATTGATAACAAAAATTTGCGATTGCTGAATTTTTTTCATCTGATTTCATCATAAGAAAATGGAGCGCTAAAAATATTTTTAACACTAATGTTAAAAATATTTTTAACACGCTTCCACGTAAACAATCAATTTTAACATTGTTTGCTGTCATTAAAAGTGTCATTTTTAATGGCAGTTGTACAAAATGAAATAAACAACCAATCATTCATCTGAAAAAATGGCATTTTTCTTTGAATGTCAAAATAACACCTCATATTAGAAAACCCATTACCTTGCTCGTATGAAATTTTGGGTTTTAAATCAATTTGTGTTTCCTCTTCGAAAATATAATGCTCCACCAAATTTGACTTTTTCGAATGTTGAAGGTTCTTGTCCACCAAATGTTCTCGACTGTGCAGTGATGTGGACAGGAGATTGACAAAAAAACGGGTCCTTTACATGAATGCGACCGGATCAAAACGGCCTGAAAAATGACGTGAAAAAACGCGGCCAGAAGAAGATAAATCGGCACTTCGTGCTCGCTGACCTCCCATCTCCGAAACCATCCCGGATTTCGGAATATGGAACGGGTTTTTATCTTCTTGTTTCATTGATTGAAAATAATTTATTTCTAGCCCCGGCAAATGGCCGCGCCGTTTGGCAGGGTCCTACCGCCGAATTTAATAGATAATTCCCTTGCTTTCGGCCCCAACAAAAACCATCTGTGTGGTAAATTCCACGATTTACACGGACGGCCCACTTTCAGAGGATGCCGGAGTTTCCAAGTAACCGAAACTGATATCGTGTGAATTACAGTCGTCTGCGGGGCGATCTAGTAGGCCGTGTGATCTCGTTTCCATCATTCCTTTGCGAAACGGCTCCACTGATCCGAGTATTACAGGCCGGGAACCAACGGAAGCAGGCATGTGGACATCGGAATTAGAATCTAGCGAGATAGTTGTCCTTTCATTTCATTAGCATGGCGAGAAGAAAAGGCAGTTGCTGTCTGGTGTTTTTTTCAAATTGATAAATAAAACAATGACACTCTCTATAACAAATCTCATTGAATAAATTCCGGTTTTCAGTAAAACATGCCAAATTGGTTCTGAGAGCTGTTCAAGTAGAAAATGATCGGTTTCCAATAGTGAACGACAAAGCTGACCTATACGTCTTTTTCAAAAACCCTTCATAATCGAAATTTTCATCTGATTGCCTTCATCCAGAAAATGGCAGTTCGAATAATATGCAATAGTTCAGATAAGAAAACATCCTCACTCTGACTTCCTTATTCAAACTTGCCTGTGTCACTTACATCCATGACCACAAAGACAGCTTACAAACGAATAACTTCAACCACAATTATGGCACCAGAAATGCCAACAGGTTCATCGTTCCTTACCACAGAATGACGTCGACACAACTAAGTGTAAATCACATAGCGGTGAAGATATATAATTCACTACCAGATAAGTACAAGGAGCTTAGTAAAAAAATAAGGAATATACACAAACAAAAAAGGTGCAAAAAGCCTACTACAGATTGGAAGAATACTTCACAGACCCTATAGTCTGTATGGATGGTTTATCTATGTTTGTCAGTGTTTTTTTCGTCATATTCGTTATTTACATTTTTATAATCGATATTTTATAATTTCTAATACATTTACTGTTCATGACACCCCATGTATGTTTAATGGGTAAAAATTTGTCTTGTCCTTTGTACAATATACAATAAACAATAAAAAATCCTTGACCTCAAATATACCGCTTCACAAGAGTAAGGGATATCTTATTCAATCGTTTTTAATAGTATGTTTTCTTCGGGAAAATCGCTGTAAAATCATTTAAAACTTGAATCGATCCAATAAAAATCAGTATGAGACATTTCGTCAATCTGGTCGCCTTTTTTCTGAAGTTTGGTTCCTTGCATATGCTTCATGAATGTCCTTATTTTGAAATGAAGTCAATTTATCAACGGCTTCGATTTGAAACGAATTTTCTGAAAACTGCCAAGACGTAAATTAACAAACGCTGAGGCTAATAGGGCTATCGGAATGCTACAGGGTGGCCTAACTCAGGTTGTTGTAGCGTAAAAGCTCCAAGACAGCCAAGGTGTGATATGTCGACTTTGGAATAGGTTCAGGGAGACAGGTTCCGTGTTGGAAAGACCAAGACTTGGTGGGCGACGAAAAACAACACCTGCTCAGGATCGTTTCATCATCGTTTCGGCGAGAAGAAACCTTACATCTACGTGTAGAATGCTACGGAATACTCTTCAAAATGCAGATGGGGTCCAAGTTTCCATCGAAACCATCAGACGACGTTTGAGAGAGGTGAATCTAGGTTCTAGACGTCCATTTAGACGTGACCATAAGCGTCAAAGACTGGAATGGGCAACGCAACATATCAATTGGAACGATCAATGGCGTAGTGTCCTTTTCACTGATGAATCCAGATATGGACGATTTTCAGATTCTCGAAGAATAAGGGTATGGACAATCCCACGCATACCCCATAATCGCCGCTATGTCCAAGAAGTCCATCCATTCCGAGGGGGTAGCGTTATGGTATGGGCCGGGGTATATGTTTCAACGGGCGCACAGATCTACACATTTGTCCTGCGAATATAACCGCCTAACACTATATGGAGCATGTCAATGACAATGTTGTGCCAAATTTTCACGCTGCTATTGGTGACACTTTTCAATTTCTAGACGATAACGCTAGACCGCACCGTGTAGCCATAGTTTAGAATGCGCGCGAGGAGCTTGGTATTCCACATTTACCAATACCTCCGCACTCACCAGATTTGAATTGCATAGAACATGCATGGGATATGCTCCAAAGAAGATTAGATAATCATCAACCTACCCCAGAATCCTTAAATGATCTTAGAGAGCTTCTGCCCCGTTTATGGAACCAAATTCCTCAAGAAATGTTCAACAACCTCGTGTGTAGTATGCAAAGAAGATGTCAAGCTGTTATTGATGCCCGTAGAGCCATACATTGTATTGATAGTCTTAAAATGCTTGAATTCTCTTGGAATAAAATTTCGTTATTTTACTCGGTTTTTCTTAACCACCCTGTATACGCAGCAGACCTAAAGGCTAAAATTAATTTGCAACTTGAAATCATATCAATATGAATTTTCATCACAAAGATCTTATTTTAACTATATTTTTTTGCAATTTAAGTCAATGTCCCTAACTCATGTGGAGCAGTTTAATTATTAGCAAAATATAGAAAGGAATATTGTAGACATAATCAAACAAAATTGAATGTTATTGCTAGAAAATTTACATTTACATTATCATTCACATTTTTGCTGAAATAAAGTTAGTATAAGAGTATTTTCTGAACTGGGTTCCAATCAAGAAATAACAATTTTGGGGTGTTTACATCCATATTATCCTATATACAAGCATTTTACCTTCTCGCATTAAAATTGATTCGTTTTCATTTTACCTGATTTCTAAACGCTGTGTTTTTTAACCTGGGAACACTTAGGCCCATAATGAAGATGAAATTCGAGTCAGCATCCAATGGAGCGACCGGCTACGTACGGAAGAGGTATCAGCATAAATTCCTATCCAATTAACAGGCACACAGAGTGAGCCCTTTTCAGAAATTTGTAGACATAAAGGCACGAGAATATTGGGGTTGCCATGAGATAATGAGACTAGGTTGGCCAACTGCGATATTGATTCAGGTAGTATAATCCTTGGGGGTAACATCTTGGAACACCATTAATTCCGGGGAATATTTACCCGGAGTCAACAGCGCATCACTCAATTGCTTCCATTTATCAGCGAACTTCGGCGGGGTTATTTTGTTTGTCTGATTGATTCGTTCCAGGAAGCGGTGGGCGTTATGGGATACTTCTAGTAATCCGGGGTACTCTTAATCCAATATCGGGAATATTGATGCCAGTTTGGTACAACAATGATATTCAAGATCTAATTTCAAATACTCTCGTCCTATTTCATAATTCTAACTTCATGGTTTCTAAGGAAGATGTTTAATAGATTTTTAACTAAAAGAACGCGTCATAGAAGCTGGAAATATTTTGGACCTCAAATTGGACCTCGCACTTTCCTAATGGCAAATATGGCGTGCCGTCAAATGTTAGAATATTCTGGTATAATTCATCAAGGAATATCAGGAAACAGGACAATAAAATGCAAAATATGGCTTCACAGCATCCGTGGCGACGTTTCGCAGAAGTCACCTTCTACTTCTTCAGGCCTACAAATTTATTGAACATGAGATAGCACAGTATACATGATCACAGTAGATTTTCTTACCAAAGAAGTCAAAAAAAAACCGCTTTACCTTTGGTGTAACAATCAGAACAGTGCAACAGTTCATAAAAATCGTACGTTCAACTAGAAATTATTTCATATATCGTAACTGGAAGCAGCGAAAAGAGAGCAAATAGTCGTGTTCAAAGATGGTAAAAGACTGACTACGCATCTCCGCATTATGAACACACGGAGACAAGAATCATTGACAGAGCTCAGAAGATAAAGAGAGATAAAGAGAAATACATCAATTCATGACCTCAACAATACCATCCAATTAAAACCTAAACAACTTTCAACAACACAATAACGTTTTAAGATTCAAATTTTTACAAACACACAAAACAATTACACTTCTTAATCTTACGTAACCTAATTTTTTTTAATTGTTTTTATTATTCATTTACTATTTTATTTTTTTTTACATTTATTTTATTATTTATTTATTCTATTACATTTTTTATTATCTAAATTATACTATTCAACAATTTACCATTTATCTTCACCAACCACATCATCTGCATTGTTCAATCCTTCAAATCAAAATTACAATCCATCCTTACATCAAGTACTAAGATTCCTATACTTTACAATAATGGTATAATGTAGTACTCGACCTACTGCCAAAAGCGTTCATGGCCCCAACTCAATCCTATGACTATTTTTTGAGATACAGGGTTGCAGTTGAGAATTACCCACTTTTACTACGCTCGTATCTCGAAACAGAATTGAATGAACATCAATTTTTCTCAAGAATCATTTCATTCCATCCCCAGGGAGCCACCATATGGGGGAATATGAACGAAAATTGATAAGAATACAGGGTTATCCATAATTGAATGCAAGCCCGATTTTGAAAGTATAAAATATGTCAGTTCCAGAGCGATAAAGTTCGCAAAATGAACTATTTCACTAGATATGTTGTTGTTAGATCGAAAAAACCTGAAATACCCAGAATTCATATTGGGTGATCCATTATTATAGAAACAATTCACAATGAAGGTTAATTGGACACCCTGTATTTTTGGGTTGATTTAAGGTGTTTGTTTGATTTTTTCAGAACATATGATCATGGACTTCAAAGAATACAAGGTGATTCAGTCATGAAATAAACTGTGAACCTCACGAAAATACCCAGAAAACACCTTTTTTTTCATCACCCTCTATTTCAAGATTAAATCCGTTGAGGTGGGAGTTTTCTTTCACCACTGTACTTGATATAAAAACATCAATACGTCTGAGAGTTTTCATCTCCTTCCTATGACCAGATATTTTTTTATGTTATTTGAAAATTATTTATTTATGTTATTCTATTCTTATTCCAGCATAAAAAAAATCTGGTCATAGGAAATAGATAAAAACTCTCAGCCGTATTGATGTTTTTATATCAAGTTTAGTGGTGAAAGAAAACTCCCACCTCAACGGAGTTAATCTTGAAATAGAGGGTGATAAAAAAAAGTGTTTTTTGGGTAATTTCGCGAAGTTCACGCTTTATTTCATGGCTGAATCACCCTGTATTCTTTGAAGTCCATGATTATATGTTCTGAAAAAATCAAACAAACACCTTAAATCAACCCAAAAATACAGGGTGTCCCCTTAACCTTCATTGTGAATAGCTTCTATATTAATGGATCACCCAGTATGAATTCTGGGTATTTCAGGTTTTTTCGATGCAACAACAACATATCTATTGAAATAGTTCATTTTACGAACGTTCTCGCTCTGGAACTGACATATTTTATACTTTCAAAATCGGGCTTGCATTCAATTGAGGATAACCCTGTATTCATAACGATTTTCGGTCATATTCCTCTATATAGTTGCTCCCTGGGGATGGAATGAAATGTTTCTTGAGAAAAATTGAAGTTCATTCGATTCTGTTTCGAGATACGAGCATAGTAAAAGTGGGTAATTCTCAACTTCAACGCCCAGTATCTCAAAAACTAGTCAAAGGATTGAGTTGGGGCCATGGACACTTTTGATCAGTAGGTCGAGTACTACGTTATACCAAAATATCAGAACATTTTTGACGGAACTCCATTTGCCATAAAGGAAGTGCGGAGCACCCTGTATAACAGAATGCGAAAGTCGACTAGCAGGATATAGCAAACAAACTAAGAATTATTCCAACAAAAACACGCTAGGCGTTCAAGTTGATGTCCCATCAGAAAATAACCGCTGTTGCCTTCAGAAAAATCCAACCCCATCCCAGGCATATTCCAGGAAGTCTGCGAGAGATAGGGCTGCGTCTTCAGCGGGAGCAAGTGACCGGTGTTCATCCAGAATATATGGATGCCACCGGAAATTACAATCCCTGTGGAAGCCAGCACGATAAGTGCCGACGAACACTGGCTTCTTCCAGTCCTTCTCTGGTAATCAACTTCCGCACAGCTAAGACAGCCGACACTTAAGATAAACTTTTTTTTTTGCTATCTACCCCATCTCCCGGTGTTGTTGTCGGCTGCGCGGTTATAAACCCTTCACCGTTTTCGGGTTTCTTCAAGTGCTCGCTTCGTGTTCTTATCTATCGGGCGCAAAGGGCACAAAAGGCCTAAAACAGCGTGAACTAAAGTACCAGATATTTTCGAGGGCTTGGAGGAATCGTGCAGTCTGAGGAATTGAAGGGTAAGGTTTTTTTTTGAAAAATGATTCGAAAATATTGAAAGCATATTGTGTTGAATAGAGAAGAATACCTATAAATATTCCGAGATTCGAAAAGAGTGTTTTCCAAAATGAGACAGGCTTTATTTTATCTGTAAATCTGGATTGAATACAAGGAAATTAAATACAAATACACACGGAAGACTTGGCCCCCTAGGTCCCTCAAGAAATAAGCGTTCTATGTTTGGGAAATGAGATAAATATTTTCCTCTATTTCAACTGACATATTTCTTATAGAGAATTTTTGTTTGGAAGAGACAAAAGAGGAAAAATGAGAAAAATTCTAAATTTATCGATTATTTATTTTTGATTGAATATAGTACTTCCACAACTGAATTCAAATTCACTGGTCCATATTACCACCTCTTATTAGAAGTGTCAGTGTAGAGTTCGACGTCGAAAAAGTAAACCAGAGTTACGCAATAAATTAGAAAAAATAAGATGTCCACAGAAATTTTAATAATCGAAAAAATGGAGTATCGAGCCATCATCAAGTACCTGTATTTAAAAGGGTTAAGAGGTAAGCAGATTTACGAAGATATGCTTAATGCCCTTGGAGATCAATGTCCTTCGTATGCGACCGTGAAATATTGGACTGCAAGCTTCAAAAGAGGAAAATTTTCCATTGAAGATGATGACCGATCGGGAAGGCCAGTTTCTGTGTCAGTCACCGAAAATATCGATGCAGTTCATGACATGATTTTATCAGACCGTCGAATTGTGCTAAAACGGATCCCACCAAAAACATTCTGTAAAAACTAGCCAAGTCTCGATGGAGCTGCTTATTCATCTCTAAAAAGTAATGAAATCTAGAAAAAGTCGAGCCAAGTTTAAGGCTCCTTACTGCGATTTCTTTATTATTATAGTTAATGTTGTGTGACTTGGCCGTTGTACATTCTTATACGTTAGTGGGCACGAGTCAATTTTGTTTACACGTAATGCTATATCTGTTGTAACTACCAATGTTTGTTAAGCGAGATAATAGCCCATGCTGGTATTGGTAATTGGACGCTAGTGTCTCATTTTAGGCTGTTGTTGATTGTGCAACACATATGCATTCAGCATTGACAATGCTGACTTCTGCTCCCTTCTTTTTGGAGCGTCAAATCGACCACCGATCTAAAATAAAATAGACGTACAGACGGTCTTCTATCAATGATTAGAAGTCCCTCTGTACTGGAAATAATTTTTTATACTGTTTGTTTCAGGCTCGTATTATTGAATACGCAGCTTTATCAAGCCTACAATTGAATGAAGGTTTTCAAAGTGGCAATTTTTCATCGTCAATGGGTTGCGTTTCTGGCGACAGATTGGTGCAATGGTGTCATGGAGCACCTGGTTTTGTACCCTTGTGTACCCTTCAACGGCCAAGTCACACAACATTAACTATAATAATAAAGAAATCGCAGTAAGGAGCCTTAAACTTGGCTCGACTTTTTCTAGATTTCATTACTTTTTAGAGATAAATAAGCAGCTCCATCGAGACTTGGCTAGTTTTTACAGAATGTTTTTGGTGGGATTTCACTTCTTTTTGTAGAAACGTGGGCATATTGATCTATTTTATTAGATTTTCTTATTTGACACTTTTTTTTTGAGAGTAGTTTTTTATTACAAATCTTTATTTTTTTTCGGTTTTGAGCTATGGTAAATAGAGCCTCCGATTATTTTTTATTGATTTCAGCGTCCTCGAAAACCTATAGTTTGATACCAAACTTGTCCATATAGCCCATCTCTCACCCGATTCTTTTTCGGATTCAATTTTTTCTCTCCCAATCTAGCCACCGCAGACCCATCTGATGATGTTTTTCCTGAATAGCAATAGACGTTCTATATTGCACATAAATTTCATAGCATTTTCATATTCAGTGATACAGAGCGAAACACAGATTCTTCTTCATCAAGCAAGAGCTTCCGAAGACGGAATGGAAAGAAGATATAGAGAACATAACTGCTATTACAGTTGCTGGTGATTCTGATAGGAGAGATTTGATTCACCAAATAAATAAACGAAGAGAAGAAGTGGGAGGAATACCTCAAATAGTACAACAATTGTTGAATGAGCACCCAGCGGCCAGCACCCAAGCTTGTTGTCGTACATTCTGATCCCTGTACTCTGATGAAGAATGATCATAGATCACTTCATGAAGCCTGACAAGTTCGATCAAATTTTCATCCATTTTCACTTCATCAATCACTTCACAAAATATCCGAGGGGATATCACTTACGGTTAGAAAATGTAAATTTGCGGGTAGTTCTGGTGTGCTATCCAGTGACAGCAGATGCTAACTTCGTGAATGCGTGAAATGATAACAATTGAAAAAAAAATAATAATCGGGTCATCAGTCTTAAACACAGTGATAATTTTTACTGTCTCATTTATTATTCCGGCCTAGCTTTCGAAAACCTATCGTTTCCTTGAACAATAAATGAGACAGTAAAAATATCACTTGTATAAGACTGATGACCCGATTATTATTTTTTTTCAATTTATATTCTTAAGTCGATATTCACATATTGAGTATGATAACAATGTGTTTCCAAGCGCATAAACTTCCATACATTATTGTGGTTGCACATTTTGCGAATATGACGTGATAGCACGTGAGCTCACGTGACGTGAAAACATATTTTCGATTATCCTAGTTTTTATAATTTTCTCTTTATGTGGCCATTAAACCCTAACTATGTACCAAATTTCAGCTTTCTGAGTTTATGGGAAGTACTAGTTCTATTTTGATCATTATGAGTGAATTAGGGTCGAAAATGCGAAACTTTGCTTTCGCGTAACTTCGGAACTAAATGACCTACACACTTGAAATTTCGGCGTTCTGGTCTCATCCGGAGGTTCTCAAATAGGGGCTTGAAAATGCGGCGAAATGGTTCGGGTAAAGATAGTACGGCAGTGTTTGCTTCGCGCTCGACTTGGCGGGGCCACTGCCGTGCTCCCAATATCTGAAGCACTGAAGATTTCATACGAACGCGTTCATCATATAGTTCACGTCAATTTGGACATGAGAAAAATTTCTGCAAAATGGATGCCCAAATGTTTGAAGAATGTTGACCAAAAGCGTGCAAAGGTAGAAGCATCGCGTTCGATCTGTGCTCGATTTGAAAACGATGTAGACTTCTTAAACCGAATTGTTACTATGGATGAGACTTGGGTACATTTCTACGATCCGGAAACAAAGCAACAATCGATGGAATGGCGACACTCTGGTTCTCCAAGACCTTAGAAGTTTCGTGTCCAAAAATCTGCTGGAAAAGTTCTTGCTTCAGTTTTTTGGGATTGCCATGGAGTAATCATGATTGATTTTTTGGATAAGGGTAGAACAATAACTGGAGATTACTATTCGACATTACTGACCACTATACAGAAAAAAATCGAAGAGAACGACGCGGAAAGCTATCCAAAGGTATTTTTTTTACAGGACAACGCCCCAGTACACAAATCTCATGTTGCCATGCAGAAAATTCGTGATTTGGGGTAAGAATTACTGGAACAACCCCCTTATTCACCAGATTTGGCTCCGTCCAACTATCATCTCTTTCCACAACTGAAAAAATGTTTAAAAGGTCGTAAATTTTCTACCAACGAGGAGGTAATAAAAGCTGTGGAGGATTGGTTTGCAGAGCAAGAAGAAACATTTTTTTTGAAAGGTCTAGAGACGTTGCAGGTTCGCTGTATTCAATTAAGAGGAGAATATGTTGAGTAATACAATATTTTGACATTGAAATTTTGTTTGGTTCTATAGTAGGCTCAGAATTTTTCAATATATTATCCTCGTAATTATAATTCGTCATATAAATATTCAATGGGACCGCTCCAAGTACATCTCCGAGAGAGAGCAAACAAAATTACTCGACGAGCACAAACAGGCCATTATACATCCATCAGCATCGTCTCAGTCAGCAACGATGAAGGTAAATACATTTCGATTTCGAGTCAAGTATCTCCAGACATGGTCTCTAGGTATGCTCCGAGTTTGCTGCTGGAAATAACGTCAATTTATTTCTGAACAATTTCAATTTATTTAAAAGTGTGTGTTCTCCGAGCCGACACGAATACTAAGGTGGAAAGTTTCTGGGAGTTTCCAAGGCGTACGAGGGAATTTTGTTAAATGTGGATTCCTGAAATTCAGCCGATACCCAGCCTGCGTTACGGTGGATAGTTTCTGAAGGCAAAGTGTGAATACTTTATGGACCGTGGCGTTAAATGCCTTAGAGTTTGGTTCGATTGATATCGACGAAGCCACCGATCGGATGGAGATGTAGACAAATCGGAGATTCTTTCTCCAAACTGTTTGACGGATCGACATAACATCCACGTAGGTTTATAACATATGATTTAGTCAAAGAAATCATGTGGACTATGAGTCTACCAATAAAGAAAACTCAACACTTTACAAAAGAACGCACGAGCTTTTATTTGACCCTGATGAAAAGAGGGCTTACTACACTTTACTGAGGTGAGTTTTTTGTCGAATATCCAAGATTAACGTATGTTTATTGTTTTTAGCACCAGTTTGGAGCGTGAGGACGATTACGATTACGAGGTTAAAGCGGTACACGGGAATTTCGTTAAAAAAGCTTTTATTTGGGCAGATATCGCAGTAGATGGACCGGATGGAGCCTCGAGAGGTCGATTAGGATGATATTTTTCAGGTTTTCCAAGAAATTTGGCGATATCTGAGCAGATTTGTAAAAGTTAGGTACCTCACTAATGAGGTGGAACTTAGACCTAATTCTCCTATAAGAAACGCCTTTCAAAGGTCGAGATGGTGAAAAATGTCTTCTTTAGATGTTGTTTGAACAAACGCAGCCGAGTTTTATATCCCAACATTGATTTTAAGAAAGTTACCAACAAAATAAAATTGACATTATTCTTGATTCTTGTATTTACCCATCAATTCATCTCATATCTTTGGGTTGATTTTTTTAATGAATTCTTGATTAGAATCAACAATTGATGTCGTCAAGTCTTGAACTTTCAGTTCAAGAGGATAATAAACATTAAATCTTCACAAGCATGCATATTAAAATTGTGTGAAAGCAATGCAATTTTCTTCCATTGCGAAAAATAATTTCAACAGTGATCTCTTGTACTTTTCATGCAAATAACTAGAAAAGGAATCCTTTCTATCAATTCAAATAAGCGTTAATTATTTTCGTCCATCACATCTTTTCCAATTCATTCATTTTCCGAATAAATTCACATTCTGAGAAATACACTAAGAATTTAGAAAGGGCAACATAGTGTTGACTTGGAACATAAAAGGGTAATTCTCATCGAATTCCAAAATTTGAGTCAACCGCTTTTGATACAGATACCAATGGAATTATTATCGATGTTATGTTTTTATTTTGACGTTAGGTACCTTTTCTTCCATCACCCCGAAAAACGAGATATCATTAAATGCAATTAAAAAGTTATTACTAATTTTATATCATAAAAATCATTCCCTCACGTTGTCCCACTATCCCAGTTTCCTGATGAAACTCAATATTTTCATCCTATTCAGTAATTTTTTGTGAATCGAATTCTAGTCAAATATTGTAATGGTAATTTTCGTTATATTTAAACAATAATTCAAGCCACGACAAATACTTATTGAATAACTATGGGATTTCAATGTATGTCCCTTTGAATAAAATCATTCCCTCACCTTGTTACAAATATTCGATCTATGGTCATATTGAGCGAATTCTATGAAAGTAGCCTGAGTTTTTCTAGCCAGTCAATGCGCGAATTATGTTACTATGGTGATTCTGATTTAACTTCAACTCGGTTTCGTGCAATAGTGTATTCAGTTACAATTATTACTATATTACTTTTCCTCACATCATTCCCCCATTAGACATTTTCAAAAAAGAAGGTGAGTATGAGTAAAATATACATTATATTTGGATGCGTTTTGGGGGGTAGTGTTCATAGTTCAAAATTTTTTCATAAGGTCAGGGCTATGTATCTGTTATCTTAGTTTTCGTGTTATTTCGTCATTCCCTCACCGTATTTCCCTCATTTCAAACTGAAGTGAGGGAATGACGTTGAGATTTTCATTTGCTTTAACGTGTGTTTATCGTTTTTTCTCGTTCAAGGGGCAAATAATGGCAAGAAAAAAGAAATTGTCCGATACAGAGGCAAAATTAAAAAAGAAAGAGTACGATAAGAAACGCCGCGAATAAATGAAATCTACTCCTGATAATTAAAATGACTTAAATCTGGGGACCACTATATGAGTGAAATCTAGTATCATATGTATTACAAAACTGCCACAAAAAAAATTCGAATTTATTGAAAAATTTTTTGAGAATTCATTCCTGAATAATTTTGGAATTTCATGAGAATTACCCAAAAATATTCCGAAAAACGTTATAACTTCCATACAGAGTGGAATGTGTCAAATTTCCAAGGCCAGAGTTGTGATTTTATAATTTTGAATGGAGTATATGCATGGATTTCGAATGAAGCCCAATTTGTCATACAGAGAAATGACAAATTTCCATCCAAAGTCCCCTATTCTTGTTCGGACTAGCGCAACTTGAAAGCGAAAAGGCTAGAGCATCGGATTATCCCGAGGCACAAAGGGAATATTTACGAGAGTGTCAGAGGACTCTCTTTAGCCCGAGTGCATTACACGGATGGTAGCACTGTTTGGATTATTAAATGGGGGTCATTCATTAAATATGAACACGGTCTCCCGTGGAGGACGTGTGACAAATTTGGTCGGATTCCTGGTGATGCTTGAATCGGGAGGAAACTATCGAGAAATATGTAGTAAAAAGTTACAGTTCCTAACCCACACCATTACTGTTCATATTCATCTTATTGTGCCAAATATTCATGTAATATAATACTGAAACACTCTTTGCTGCGAGATTCAGTATAATGCAAGAATAAGGTTGTCTTCTCACTTCTGCAACGAAGACACTGAGGAAAACCCTGAGAATCTCCATGGAACTTTCTGACTTCTACCAGTCTGTATCAGATTCTCCTAAACAAACGACCCTACCTCAATGAAATCTAACATCAGGTCGTGTAACTCAAATATTGAAACAACAGAATAGTACACGTATGTCAAGTTAAGCATCTGTCTCGAACGTAATCGTCTCAAGAATTTACTCTACGCGCCAGTAATTACGACCCGTTTTATTCAGAGTCAGGTTTGGCGCGAAATCCCGTCCCGTCAATTGTGCCCGTACATTCGCGAGTTTACCGATGTATACCGTGAGTGGTAACCGGTTACTCGGAGGAATTATAACTCCGGGCGTTCCGTTGACATTACTTCGGAGAATCTGAGACTCTTTGTGGGAATATCTGATGCTGAATGCGTTCGAAAAGGGGTACGTTCGTTGGGGGAGACGTCATTACTCATTGGGAGGAAATTAGGTTATTTGATACTTTCTGCGATTACCAGAAGTGAGATGTTGGAAATCATTGTGGACAATTTTGGAGAGAATTTTGATACTTTCCGGGCGTTTAATGACTGGATCTGATATCGATATTTGAATAAATGAAAACATGTACAGGGTGTTTTGAAAGGAGGTGGGCTTCAATTCGAACAGATGAATTATTGATGAATGTGGAGATGTTAGGAATAATTGTGGACTGTACAACTCCATTCACAATTTTAAAATCACAACTCTGGCCTTGGAAATTAGACACATTCCACTCTGATGAATTTGTTGAGGCTTTCGCGGCCATCGTTTGATGATATCTGATCTTCTTTCGAGCATTTCGGCCGGCGTGGTTTATTTAATTTCGACGTTTCGCCAGATCGAGTGTCTGGCATCTTCAGGAATTATTTCTCTCTTATTCTTGAGCTATCCCTCGTCAAAATCGGATAGCTCAAGAATAAGAGAGAAATAATTCCTGAAGATGCCAGACACTCGATCTGGCGAAACGTCGAAATTTAATAAACCACGCCGGCCGAAATGCTCGAAAGAAGATCAGATAACATTCCACTCTGTATCGAAGTTATGACGTTTTTCAAAATATTTTTATGTCAACACTATGTTGCCCTTTCTACATTTTTAGCGTATTGTTCAGAATGTGAATTTATTCGGAATATGAATGAATTGGAAAAGATGTGATGGACGAAAATAATCAACGATTATATGAATTGATAGAAAGGATTCCTATTCTAGGAATTTGCATGAAAATTACAAGAGATCACTGTTGAAATATATTATTTTTCGCCATGGAAGAAAATTGCATAACTTTCACATAATTTTCATATGCATGCTTGTGAAGATTTTATATCTATTATCCTCTTGAACTGAAAGTTCAAGACTTGACGACATCAGTTGTTGAATCAAGAATAATGGAACACTATATCCCTCTACTGGAATGCAAATAGTTGAAGGGAGTTCTGATGCAACAGGAACTTTTACTTGGAACATAACCTTAATAGCTAACTTAATAAAAATAAGAGTAGAAGATATACATTTCATTTATTTGATCTTATGAACAAGGAGTATAATATTCTGACTGTATAGTAATTTATTAGTTTAAAAAATATTCATACATTACAACCACAGTAGGTTTGTACAAATAATATGGAACAGGTCAAACATATGCTTCACATTTATCATTCACCTGTTCCAAAATAAGACACAAACTCCTCCACATTATAGGGCCCCTACAGCATTAAAAGCTTGTGTCTCTTTTGAAAGAAGTAGCACTAGATATAATTAATATATTCTTTCGATTAAGAGCAAATACCTACCGTTGAATGTTACATACACAAATTTCTTCAAAATGGGCTTATACGAAGTGGTTCTTTTTCTGAAACGTGAAAACGATCAACAATAATCATTTAGAGACCGATGATGGCCATCCAAAACCCGTTTACTTACGAAAATCGTGCAATTTCATTCTGCAAGTTCTTTCCTCATAATTCCTCGAAAATCCTACCTGAACCATATTTTCCGGTCGCTTTCGTGAAAAGATCATATAAGGAAGCCTTTTTCGTCCATTTACACATTCCAAATAAATTTTGAGCACCAAAAACGATACCGAAACTAACCAAACTTCTGGGGGACCGGAATTTCGTTTGAAATCTTTCCAAACGGCCAGATACCTAAAAAAAACTTCGTTATCAAGTGTAAAAAAGGCGATTAGTACTTACTTTTGCTTTATTCATGCTTATAAATCTATTTTTGGTCCGATTCAAATTTGCCGTTTGTACCCATGTCAAAATATCTTTGACACTTTTACTTTGATGTAAACAAAGAATCTGGCAACGCCGTTCTGTCATTAAAGATTTTTTATCAGGTACACCAATTCCTGAAAACGAAACCATGGCCAGAGTTGTGATTTTATAATTGTGAATGGAGTATATATGCGGAGAAGTCTTGGAGAAAATGTCTCATGAATTCATGCAACCGATTCAATCTGGCCGGAAAACTCAGAGTGGCAAATTCGCGACAAAGTCTACAATCAAAACGACTTTCCACTGGCAGTATCTGGCCGAGATGTCTGGAATGAAGTGAACCCGAAGCCGTTGAAGAATTCCAATTTGTTTTTCGTCCAGGAACGCCATCAGGACTGAGCGATTTAACTCATCACGTTCCGCCCGTCGTAATCACGGCAGCATTAATTCAATTTTTCCTCCGGTACCTTTTGACAATTTGTTGCTTGAATTAAGATTTTCGGAAGGCGGAGGAGGTTGTCTGCGCTCGCGTCAGATCCAATCCTCGTCGCCCGGGATTAGGCGGGCCAATAAAACGGAAATTTGGTGTATAAACAGGATTTACCTTTATCTTAATTCGACAATTGGGGGGATCAGTTGGGAATGTTGATGAGGAATGAAGTTGCTGGGGATTTCTTGAAGGAACTCGGACATCGGCGGTGAAAAGTTGGGAATACTTGGAGACTTTCGAGAAGGGGACTGGATCAACTAAACTAAATATATTCCTGAGTATTATCTCTTCTTTGTTCAAAACGCAGGGCCAACAGAATGACCAGATTCGAAATTTTACGCAACGATACAATCCCAAATGAACAGCCAGTATTTCAAGCCCGAAGGCTAAAAGAAGACCAAATCAAGATATAAACAACGAAGCAACCGCAACATCAAGAGATTTGGCGGGCTTTTTTAGATCTTATTGGCCAGTTTGAATTGAACGAAGTTCAACTCAGAATACCAAGAAAAAAGACGTTGTTGTCAACCTTAACCATGAGAATTTCGTCTCTTGAGTCGGCGTTGCCAATGTGGATTTGTCCGATATAGCACAGTTGACGTTATCAGAAGTATTCAGTACAGTATACTCGATTCACTTTCATAAAGTATCCCGTTTGGCCAAGATTTAGGATTATCAAGTTTTTTCACTTAAAACTGACGCAGATTGGTATTCGTGAAACGTCAAATAATTCTCAGAGACGTTACCAATATCAATTTCTATTCAGCATTCTTTAACTTTGTGAATGAAGTTAGTTCTCTTAAGGGGCAGTATCACCTTTTGAATCGTGGTAAATCTCCATTCAAAAAGTGGTCTCTTTATTTCACGAGTAAGTACCTTAATTTACGACGTAGAGACTTGATATTTTTTTAATTAAAGTTGAAGAACCTCCCAAGGCAAATAGTTTTCTTTTTTTCGAATTAAAAAAACCAGGGTAATCGTTAGATCTGGGGTTATTGAATATGTTTTTCGTTTTTCATGAGTACAAGTTATATTTTTGAACTAATCGTCATGAAAATTTTTGTGGTTAATAGAAGATTAAATTGCCGAGGGCAAATAGTTGCGATTTTTTCGATTGAATTAGTTTTTCAATTAAAAAAAAACAGGTTGAACTTCAGCGTTTTGGAAACTAGACCTAATGTTTTTCTTTCGACGGTTATTCATCATTTTTTGGAAAAAGTCGCATTTATTTGCCCTCGGCAAATTAATCCTCTATAAACTACAAAAACTTTCATGATTATTATTCCAAAAATATAGCTTGTAATCATGCAAAACGAAAAACATATTCAATAACCCCAGGTCTAACGATTACCCTGGTTTTTTTAATTGAAAAACTAATTGGAGCGAAAAAAAGAATATTATTTGCCCTCGGGACGTTCTTCAACTTTATTTTATTTATTTAAAAAAAAATAAGTCTCTACCTCGTCAATTAACGTACTTACTCGTGAAATGAAGAGACCACTTTTAAATGGAGATTTACCACGATTCAAAAGGTGATACTGCCCCTTAAGGTTCAACTGTGACACACGTTTCGTAGTACCATTACATCTTCATGCTGGATGAGTATTTCAAGTTGTGTAAAAAGGTTTTTGAATGCCTTCTGTAGGCTGATTTGTTGAGAATTTTGAAAAGTGAGGAATTCCATAGGTCCGTCTGTTCGTTTAGAAGTTTTTCTGTAGTGTTATCCGTGTTTTTTCACAAAGTGGTGGACTATTCTGTTCATTATTTCTTAGTGAAATTGCAACACTTGATTCTTGATTTCCGTACAAGAAAATAGCATAACTGAATCTCCCAACTATGTTTATATACGGAAATATGTTCAGTTTTAACAGAGGAAAGAGTTTCTTCAACATTCGCCAGTTCTTTGGAATTATTGAATTCACATAATATTTTCTCAAATTCATTATTTTCCCAAAGTAAATAAACACTTGGATAAATACGTAATTACTTCAACCCCGATGTAGAAAGGACAACGTGGCTTAGTTATTTGACAGGAAAATGACTGTAACCTAACATTCTCAAAAATTACACGGTGAAATGTGTCAGAATGTCATGGCCAACCGGGAGAAATTATAAAAGTGAATGAGATATAGATCAAAAACAGAATGTGTTTGCAAATTTTGATGAAATAATATACAATGGAGGAATTTGAGGATTTAGAATCATGAACGGGAATAACACCTTCACATAGTGGCATTGAAATGAAAATTTCACTTGCCCGAAAAAGATATACCATACAAAATCGAAGAAAAAATGTATGTAAAAGGTATGGGCAAAATTGGTGCTACATGAACTAAAACTTTTTGTTATAACTCAGCAAATAAACCTCTTAGAATAAATCAGAGTACGCTACTGGATTGCTATCAGAAAAGTGCCTGTATAATGTTTTTATTTCAACATCCTAGCATAAACAGAAACGGAGATAATGACCAAAGTTGAAATTGCCCAAATTGCAATTTCGGCCTATAACTCGGAAACGAAAGAAGATAGAGGAATGCAGTTGATGGCATTAACAGTTTCTCGAAGAAAGAGGACTATATAATAAGGTGCCATTCATTTTTCTCTATCTCCTCGGGTTAAAAAGTTTTAGTTCATGTAGCACCAATTTTGCCCACCGTTTACATACATTTTTTCTTCGCAAACACCCAAGCAAAGGTATACTTACTTACGATTAGTCTGACGTGTTAGACGAAGAGAAATAGCGAACTGATGGCGCTGTATGACCATTGCTAGACTAGTAGAAGAAGTGTGATGAGGACTGAACGAGAATAAATTCGCTTTCACAAAAACGCTTATATCTTTTGAACCACTGGACCGATTTCGAAAATCAAACTCATTTTCGAATCATCTTCGAATTCTAATGAAAACTGTTTTTACAATAAAAAAACCAGAACTATTTTTAACAAAATTCATGGATTTTTTCTGGAATTCTTCCCATCATGATTCTTATAGTGTTCTCAGTCACTTTCTGGGATGCTGTCTTCGACTTTTGCTTGAATTCCGCTAATGTTTTCGTTGATTTCTTAGTCTCCTTCAATTCTCTTTTTACCAGGGCCCAATATCTTTCGATTGGCCTGAGTTCTGGGCAATTTGGTGGATTGGCCTCTTTGGGGACAAAAACCACCTCATTAGCTTCGTACCATTCCTTGGTGGCCTTGCTGTAGTGGCATGAAGCAAAATCTGGCCAAAAGATTGACCCATCGTGCTCACGTAAAAGTGGTAAAAATCGCTTCTTCAAGCATTCCTCGTTGTATATCTTCTAGTCAACAGAGCCTTGGCAAACGAAAAATTTGCTCCTTTTCCCACAAGTGCAAATTGCTTGCCAAACCTGGAATTTTTGAGGAAACTTTGCTTGTTTCTTCACGCGAAATTGTACGTCGTCAATCACGCAACAGAAAAATTTTTTCAAAAAATCTTTCTTTAATTTATTTGCTCTTGATTTCGCTTCTTGATTCTTCACAGCGTTCCTGTCTGGCACTTTCTGCACTTTGTATGTTCTAAGCTCACAACTCGACTTGATTTTCTGAACGGTTGACTGCGAACAACCCACTATTGGGGCCGTCCTGAAAGGTTAGGATTCTTCTGAAAAAGGCTGATGACTTTCTTCACTTTTTTGGGCTATGAAACCCCTTTTGCCTCCCGGTTCCTTCCTTGCGGTTAATTGTAAGATCTTCGTTGAATAGCTTAACAACTCTTGATACCATTTCCGGACGAATGCGAGCCTCTTTTGCGATTCTTTTGAAGCTCCATTTTTGATTATTTTGAAAAAGTTTCACTATAAATCGTGTTTTCACTTCGCTTGACATTTTGCTATGAAGTAAATGTTCCGCATGTTTCTGACGTTCATAACAAAGCTATAACTATGATCAAATTTTGATTTTTTTCTCAATTGGTTCAAGAGATATGGCGTTTTTGTGATGACGAATTTATTCTGGTTCAGTCCTTAAATTGAGCAGGTGGAATATTTTGTCGGATTCTGGTTGTCTCCTCATAGAACACAGAGAAAGTGAGTGAATCATAGAGCTTCGGGTATTCTTTGTTACTGACGAAGTCCAAACGCAGTATAAACTTTGAGGCATCAAAAATAAAATATGAATTTTGAACAGAGATCTCTAAGCACATGCGAATTTCGTTTGACAGAATTATCCTTCTGAGTTTTTTGTTCGTAGAAACTTGTGTGGCTTATAATAATAATAATAATAATAATAAGCTTTATTGATCCCTTTTGACATAAAAAAATATGTATGAGACAAGTCAACAGAAATACAAAATTAACTATAACTACAAACTATACTACCTCAACCAGAAAGCGGTCATCAGCCAAATATTCTCCAACACTGTAGTAACAATTCTTTAGTAACTCATTTTTAATTATTTTTTTGAATTTTGCTTTACCCAACAATTTAACAGCTGGTGGTACACGATTATAGAGAATAACTGCCTGATAAGTACAAGACGATTCAAATTTAGAAGTTGTATGATGAGGAATGCACAAAGTATTCGCATTTCTGGTTGAATAATTATGAAAATCGGACAACTTCACCATGATATTTTCGTTATCTTTCACATAAAGTAAACATCTATAAATGTACAAACTTGAAAGAGTAAAAAGTTTATATTTCCTAAAAGTAGGTCTGCAAGATTCACGAGAATCCAAATTAAAAATTAAACGTATTACTCTTTTTTGAGCAATGAACACTCTGTTAGAGTCAATAGAATTACCCCATAATAAGACGTTATAGTTCAGAAAACTATAGACTAAACTAAAGTAAATGGTTATAACAGATTGGAATGGAAGAGAGTTTTTAACCCTACTAATGGCATAATAAGAATTTCCCAACTTTTTACAAACTGCCATAACCTGCTGATCCCATCTCAAGGAACAATCTAAGTAAATTCCCAAAAATTTTACATATTCACAGGAGGATACCTGCTTGCCCAGACAATTTACCACTAAACGCTCATCACCAGGGTTTTTTATACGAAAATAAATGCACTCAGTCTTTTCAATATTCAATATGAGAGCATTGGAGCGACACCAACTCTCAAAACCACCGATCAGCTGACTACATAGGGACAAGAGTGCCAGAAGGCTCTGCGCTGAAACCGCCATCGATGTGTCATCAGCAAATACAATCAAATTCATTGAATTATTGCAAACAATATGGTCAGGTAGATCATTAATATACAGAAGAAACAATAGCGGTCCCAGAACAGAGCCCTGCGGCACCCCCAGTTCCATATTATATTCACGTGAAACAAATTTTCCAATTTTAACCGACGATGTACGTTCCGAAATGAAATCATCGAGCCAGCTTAGAAAAACACCGCGGAATCCCAGATTAGAAAACTTACTTAGCATAAAGTTACGGGTAAGTACATCAAAAGCACGTGATAAGTCGAAAAATAGAGCAGCAACAACATGACCGTCGTCTAATTTTCTGTATACGAAATTTACAAAAGAAAGGGCAGCCGTTTCAGTGGATCTACCCTCCCGGAAGCCGTGTTGACAGTTGGTAATAATTTTGAAACGTGTTAGGTACGATATCATTCGACTATATATAATTTTTTCAAAAATTTTTGAAAAGACGCTCAAGATCGAAATTGGGCGGTAATTTGCAATATTGCAAGGATCGCCCTTTTTAAAAACCGGGATAATGGAAGCGGATTTCAACATTGAAGGAAATTTCCCTGTGTTTACAGATAAATTTATCATATGTGCAATATGATCCGCAACAATGTTTACTGTAGCTTTCAAAATACGAACTGATATATTGTCCACACCTGTACATTTTTTATTTTTAAAGGACATTACAGTATTAATTATGTCTTCTCCAATGACAGGAAAGAAGAAAAATGTGTTCAGCGATAACTTTGAGGTAGTACAAGTTAGTGAAATCGAGCCACCAAAGTGATTTACAAGACTATCCCTTGCAACAGAGCTAAAATATTCAGCAAACTCATTAGCAACTTTAACAGGATCGGAACATACTCCGTCTGCTTGGTTAAGCTTGATATTCGGACGAGAATTAATTTTTCTACCAGTCTCCCTATTTACAATACTCCAAACAGTTTTATTTTTGTTTGGAGAATTTTCTATTAAACGCTGGTTAAAGTTGAATTTTGTTTGTTTCAACAAATTTTTGAAATTAATTTTGGCCTTCTTATATATTTCATGGGAGTTATGACTATTCAAACTTTTATTAACCCATGCCAATTTTTTTAATTCAGTGCTAGCATCTCTTATTTCATTATTAATCCATAGCTTATTGTTATAACGCTTAGAAAATCTCATTGGACATGTTCTCTCAATACAATAACTTATAATATTCATAAATTCAGAAAAACAGTTATCAATATCCGAAAGTAAATACAAATTGTCAAAACTCACATAGGACAAATAATTTACCAAGTCAATTAAAGACTGGGAGGATACATTTCTGACCAATTTACGTTCACAATCATATTTTGCAACATTCATTACTTCCCCCAGGTGCTCCAATAGAAGAACCTTGTGGTCACCAAAATGACCATCGAAAACCTTAGATTTAAATTTAATATTGGTGTTCGTTAGGATGTAATCAATCTTAGAAGTTGATGTCAAATTGTTTTTATTTGTGAAAACTCGGGTGGGCTCAAGAGAGGTAACCCTTAAATCAAAACAGTACAACAGATCGTCCAAAAGTTGCTTACGTTTACATGTTAGGTTCAAATAATTTACATTTAGATCTCCACAAAGAAATATAACATCTGCAAGTTTGATACAGTGTTGTAAAATAAAGGTCAATCTATCAAGAAATAGGATGAAATCACCATCCGGAACCCTGTACGCACTTATAACACAATAGCTAAAGCTACGAAGAGTCACTTTAACACCACAAAACTCAAACTGTTTTTCCAATGAGAACTTGGAAATTTCAACGTCTTTCACTTGTAGGCCTGTTCTTGCATATATCACAACACCTCCATGAACATAGGTTTTTCGACAGAAAGACGCCACCTGAACATAGCCATTAATGGCCATACACTGTAGTTTTTCAGTGTTGCACCAATGTTCCACAACGCTAGCAATAAGAGGGCATTCCTCTTCAATTAAAAATTCCAAATTGTTCATCTTGTTTGGTAAAGATTGAACATTTACATGTAAAATTTTAAAGTTTTCTGGAACTATATTCATCGGTCGGAATTCTTCTTTCGGCTCTGGAAAAAATAATGTATGCTCGCATTGATAGGCCAATTAGCAGCATCCTTAACTTTGTCAAATTCGCCTTGCGGTATTAAAACTTTGAAGGAGGAAAATCCTCGAGCATCTGCAATCTAGAAGAGGTAATTCATAGGGCCCCACACTCAATTACCCAACAGACAAGGTTTGATGCATGAGCTCAACCAAGATGGGAGTCTAGAGCGCCCGGAGGAGATTTCCGCCACTTCATCATATCCTCGTACAGCCTCCTGGCTTCTAACACGAACAAAGGTGACTGACTATCCGAAACGCTGAGCTATGTAACTGTAATTAACATAGATTTGGGTCCGAACTTTGGGCGCAGTTCTCAGGACATTCATTTACATAGGTACACGGTCCTGAAGATTGATAAATTATACCGGGCTGTGTTATTTCAAGGAACCTTTCAACGTCCGACCGCCAGAAATTCAAATACAGCGGGAATGAAAAGGGTTGAATTTATTTTTCGTCTGGTCGAGAAGAGGGCGAAAATGAGTTTCTATTATTTCGTTTTGACGAGAATTAGATGCGCTGCAGAATTCGGGAGTTTTTCGTGACCGTAAGGAAAACAATTCGGGGCCAGGCGCCGAAATAAGAGTGATAACTTCAAATTTCGGATGTTCGGAGGAAAGGAACGACAGAATTTCATCAGGGACTCTGCTACGAAATTTTATTCGGTGATGCAATTTCACGAAAAAAATGCCCTTAGTCTCAGGGGTGGGAATTCTTTTTCGTACAGTTTTATCTAGAGATCTCTCCGATGGGTACCCAAGAAGGAAAAAAAGAGCTTTCAATCATGTCGAAATTTTTATTAGGTGCCCAACTGCCCAAATTGTGTTTCTTTTAGAATGAATAAAACACATAATTTGCATTTATTTTCGAAAACTTTTTATTGGAAATTGAGGTATAAGTCATGACATTTATGTACGAAAAATAATAACTGCCAAATGGTCTCCTCTTGTAGCTCTACAGACGTCCACTCTTTTGTTGAAATTTTCAATGACATTTTGAGATACGAGGGTGTTTTTATATCTAGTTAGCCTAGACCAGTTCCATGCATAAACAAAATATTGCGATACCATATCAACGAAAAATAACTTGTTAGAAATGTCAGTGTGGATTTCGACGTAAGAAAAGTAAACCAGAGTAACGCACTGAATTAAAAAAAAGATGTCCACCGAAATTGTGAAAATCGAAAAATTGGAGTATCGAGCCATCATCAAGTACCTGTATTTAAAAGGGTTAAGAGGTAAGCAGATTTACGAAGATATGCTTGATACCTTTGGTGATCAAAGTCCTTCGCATGCGACCGTGAAAAATTGGAGTGCAAGCTTCAAAAGAGGTAAATTTTCCATTGAAGGTGATGACGGATCGGGAAGGCCAGTTTCTGTGTCAGTCCCCGAAAATATCGATGCAGTTCATGACATGATTTTATCTGACTGTCGACGGATATCTGAAGCACTGAAGATTTCATACGAACGCGTTCATCATATAGTTCACGTCAATTTGGACATGAGAAAAATTTCTGCAAAATGTATCCCCCAATGTTTGATTGTTGACCACGTGACGTTGTTGTCACGTGACGTGACAACAATGTGTCTGCACCTTTACTCACATCAGCGGTTCATACTCATAATAAAATAGAATTTAGAATAATACTTTCGAAAATTACAATAAAGAAAGACAAAATTGACGAGACATTTGTTGATTTTTGAAAGTATTATTTTGAATTCTATCTTATAATTAGAAGGAACCGCTGATATGAACTTCGCCAAATTCTGACTTATTTCTTGATATGATATAGCTTCAACGTTTGGCGATTAATCTCTCCATGAGTGTGTTCATCTCCATATTAAATAGGGGTATTCTAATAAAACACACTATAAAATGTTTTTACTCTATTGGCTATCGATTTCGGCGTTATGGCGTCATCAGGCCAGCTGAAAATACAAAAAACGTTCACATTTAAGAAAGGTTTCAACAAAGCATCACTAACATAAACTGAACAGGTTGAAAAATTAAATAGTTAATTAATTATCTGGACGAGGATATTCTCAATTTTTTCTTCAATTTACTTTTCAAGGTTAGGTTAGAGGTATATGCTTACCGTCTCTGTATAACCGTCTATAACAGTGCATATATATGAATTAGATGGTGGTATATCATAAATTTTTTTTTTTAAATTAATCCACAACTGTCCAAATTCTGTAAGTTTTTTGATTTGTTTTCAAGACGCAATTTCAACGTTTGATTCGATTTTATAACCTATGACGACATTCAGCCGAATCATGTTGTGATGAGAAACAAACAATAAATGAAGCGAAACGAGTGAGGATAAGACTTCTTTTACCCTATTAAGGGTTCTTGTTTTTGAACCATTTCCAATGTATGGACTAGCCTGGAAATGGCTTGGTGGGTAAACTCTTATGCTGAAGGGAGCTCTTGTAGCGTTTGGTACGCTTCCTCATCGAGCAATACCTCCAACTCAGCGTCTTCGAAAGTTTTTGGTCTTTCTTCACGCAAGGGTCGTCAACATCAAAATATTCGTTTTTGAAGCGACAGAACCAATCACGTCACGTTGTTTCACTTAGTACAGCATCTCCGTAATCTTTTTTGAGCTTATAATGCGCTTCACGAGCGTTTCCTTCCAATGAATGGAGAAAATCAAGTTAAAATTTGCCATGTGCTAATCAGTGAGCTGTTGCCGGTTCCTATGATTCCCGAATCTTCGATAGCATATAACTCGCCTTGTCAGCAGTGAAAATGGAGGCAAAGAGAACCTAAATTCATTATAGAGCACCGATTGTTTCGTTAATCCCACAACAAAAGGAGCAGCGCGAAGATGTCGGCCAAAATAGCTCCCCCTTCTGAAAAACCGGTCCTTAAATACAAATCTAATCAGGCAACCTCCACTCCTTATCATAACGAATAAATCTCCTGAAGTGTTTGTTTGTTGCGTAAGCTTAAATCATGAACTGAGCAAGAGACACCCCTCCTCGCATAATTTAGCCTTCCGGTTCTCGCGGCAAGTGCAAAACCATAAATTTATGAGGAGATTTTTTTTATCTCCGGTTATGTTATGAGAAAATAGATAAATTCGAATTAACGTCCGAAGTGAGACTGCTCATAATGTGCCAACTGAAATATTTCGGCGGGAGGAATACAAGGAGCTGAGGCAGGACCGGCCAGAGTGTTTTTTCCCGGAGTTTTTCTGCTCCGAAATTTTTTCCTCGGAGTTTTTCCAAGTGCGCAATTTTTGTCCCCGGACTTTTTACAAGCGCGCAATTTTTGTCCCCGAAGTTTCATAAAGCGCGAAATTTATGTCCCCGGACTTTTTCCAAGCGCGCAAATTTGGTCCCCGGAGTTTCACAACTCGCGAAATTTTTGTCCCCGGACTTTTTCCAAGTGCGCAATTTTTGTCCTCGAATTTTCACAAAGCGCGAAATTTTTGTCCCCGGACTTTTTCCAAGCGCGTAATTTTTGTCCCCGGACTTTTTCGAAGCGCGCAATTTTTGTCCCCGAAGTTTCACAAAGCCAGAAATTTTTGTCCCCGGACTTTTTCCAAGCGCGCAATTTTTGTCCCTGGAGTTTCACAAAGCGCGAAATTTTTGTCCCCGGAGTTTTTCCAAGCGCGCAATTTTTGTCCCCGGACTTTTTTCAAGTGCGCTATTTTTGTCCCCGAAGTTTCATAAAGCGCGAAATTTATGTCCCCGGACTTTTTCCAAGCGCGCAAATTTGGTCCCCGGAGTTTCACAACTCGCGAAATTTTTGTCCCCGGACTTTTTCCAAGTGCGCAATTTTTGTCCTCGAATTTTCACAAAGCGCGAAATTTTTGTCCCCGGACTTTTTCCAAGCGCGTAATTTTTGTCCCCGGACTTTTTCGAAGCGCGCAATTTTTGTCCCCGAAGTTTCACAAAGCCAGAAATTTTTGTCCCCGGACTTTTTCCAAGCGCGCAATTTTTGTCCCTGGAGTTTCACAAAGCGCGAAATTTTTGTCCCCGGAGTTTTTCCAAGCGCGCAATTTTTGTCCCCGGACTTTTTACAAGCGCGCAATTTTTGTCCCCGAAGTTTCATAAAGCGCGAAATTTATGTCCCCGGACTTTTTCCAAGCGCGCAAATTTGGTCCCCGGAGTTTCACAACTCGCGAAATTTTTGTCCCCGGACTTTTTCCAAGTGCGCAATTTTTGTCCTCGAATTTTCACAAAGCGCGAAATTTTTGTCCCCGGACTTTTTCCAAGCGCGTAATTTTTGTCCCCGGACTTTTTCGAAGCGCGCAATTTTTGTCCCCGAAGTTTCACAAAGCCAGAAATTTTTGTCCCCGGACTTTTTCCAAGCGCGCAATTTTTGTCCCCGGACTTTTTACAAGCGCGCAATTTTTGTCCCCGAAGTTTCATAAAGCGCGAAATTTATGTCCCCGGACTTTTTCCAAGCGCGCAAATTTGTTCCCCGGAGTTTCACAACTCGCGAAATTTTTGTCCCCGGACTTTTTCCAAGTGCGCAATTTTTGTCCTCGAATTTTCACAAAGCGCGAAATTTTTGTCCCCGGACTTTTTCCAAGCGCGTAATTTTTGTCCCCGGACTTTTTCGAAGCGCGCAATTTTTGTCCCCGAAGTTTCACAAAGCCAGAAATTTTTGTCCCCGGACTTTTTCCAAGCGCGCAATTTTTGTCCCTGGAGTTTCACAAAGCGCGAAATTTTTGTCCCCGGAGTTTTTCCAAGCGCGCAATTTTTGTCCCCGGACTTTTTTCAAGTGCGCTATTTTTGTCCCCGAAGTTTCATAAAGCGCGAAATTGTCCCCGGACTTTTTCCAAGCGCGCAAATTTGGTCCCCGGAGTTTCACAACTCGCGAAATTTTTGTCCCCGGACTTTTTCCAAGTGCGCAATTTTTGTCCTCGAATTTTCACAAAGCGCGAAATTTTTGTCCCCGGACTTTTTCCAAGCGCGTAATTTTTGTCCCCGGACTTTTTCGAAGCGCGCAATTTTTGTCCCCGAAGTTTCACAAAGCCAGAAATTTTTGTCCCCGGACTTTTTCCAAGCGCGCAATTTTTGTCCCTGGAGTTTCACAAAGCGCGAAATTTTTGTCCCCGGAGTTTTTCCAAGCGCGCAATTTTTGTCCCCGGACTTTTTACAAGCGCGCAATTTTTGTCCCCGAAGTTTCATAAAGCGCGAAATTTATGTCCCCGGACTTTTTCCAAGCGCGCAAATTTGGTCCCCGGAGTTTCACAACTCGCGAAATTTTTGTCCCCGGACTTTTTCCAAGTGCGCAATTTTTGTCCTCGAATTTTCACAAAGCGCGAAATTTTTGTCCCCGGACTTTTTCCAAGCGCGTAATTTTTGTCCCCGGACTTTTTCGAAGCGCGCAATTTTTGTCCCCGAAGTTTCACAAAGCCAGAAATTTTTGTCCCCGGACTTTTTCCAAGCGCGCAATTTTTGTCCCCGGACTTTTTACAAGCGCGCAATTTTTGTCCCCGAAGTTTCATAAAGCGCGAAATTTATGTCCCCGGACTTTTTCCAAGCGCGCAAATTTGTTCCCCGGAGTTTCACAACTCGCGAAATTTTTGTCCCCGGACTTTTTCCAAGTGCGCAATTTTTGTCCTCGAATTTTCACAAAGCGCGAAATTTTTGTCCCCGGACTTTTTCCACGCGCGTAATTTTTGTCCCCGGACTTTTTCGAAGCGCGCAATTTTTGTCCCCGAAGTTTCACAAAGCCAGAAATTTTTGTCCCCGGACTTTTTCCAAGCGCGCAATTTTTGTCCCTGGAGTTTTTCGAAGCGCGCAATTTTTGTCCCCGGACTTTTTCCAAGCGCGCAATTTTTGTCCCCGGAGTTTCACAAAGCGCGAAATTTTTGTCCCCGGAGTTTTTCCAAGCGCGCAATTTTTGTCCCCGGACTTTTTTCAAGTGCGCTATTTTTGTCCACGGACTTTTTCCAAGCGCGTAATTTTTGTCCCCGGACTTTTTCCAAGCGCCCAATTTTTGTCCCTGGAGTTTCACAAAGGGCGAAATTTTTGTCACCGGACTTTTTCCCAGCGCGCAATTTTTGTCTCCTCAGTTTTTTCAAGTGCCTTATTTTAATGACCGAAATTTTGGTCTCCCTAGTGTTTCCAATCGGGAAAGTTTTTTGGGTTTTGAAGTTTGAATTATTTACAAGTTTCTTTCACACAATATCGATTGAAATGTATTTTAATTCGACTTGAAGTTCATTCACTCAAAAAAAAAACACAGGATACTTCCTATAGTCCGTTCAAATATAAGAAGGAGCTTTGTAAACAAACAGAATCGTCTGGTTTGCGCACAATAAAGCTCTTATTGGTAAAACTTTCATAACAACGCTTTTTTCGACCGCCCTAAAAGACTGCCAGGATCGTACTGTGGATGGTACTGGATAGAGATCATGATACTATTTTAGTATCATGGAAAGAAATGATTCAACAATTCGAGTCAGCAATTTCCACATTAGAACTTTTTTCCTCAGAAACTCTAGTGCAAAATTTCTGTTATGATTTGCAACTGTCATAAACATTTTATATCCGACGTACCCTATTTTTTTGATTTTTTTTTGCTTTTATATTATTATCTACTAAATAATTTCTTTTTCGGATGCTCAAGATTGCGGCAAGGTAATTCCAGGAAACACCAGAGTTTTAGAGATTTGGTTCGGAATCTTGCAAGATTCCGACAAAGTAATTCCGGGAAACACCAGATTTGGGTCCTTTTCCCTAATGGGTGAAAGCCATCTTGATTTGCATAAATATCGAAGTTTTCAATTGACAAGACTCGTAAAAGATCTCTGTTCGAATTTATAATGGTCATATACTTGTAATATCCGAAATATATTTAGTTTCGGCCCAACATTTTATATTATTTTGTACGAAACTCTTTGTCGGCTGCTCAAGATTCCGCCAAGGTAATTCCGGGAAACACCAGATTTGGGTCCTTTCCCTTAATGGGTTAAAGCCATCTTGATTTGCATAAAAATCGAAGTTTTCAAATGGCAAGACTAGTTAAAATACCTAGAGCTACTGTGAAGGTCTAGCTGTTCAAAGTGTTTAACGATTTTGTTGTGAAAAGTGTATTGTGTTGGAAAATCTTTCGACAAAGTGTATATAGTGTTTATAAAACAATGTCGAATTTGGAAACGGATACTGCATCTCAGGGTGATATGTGGAGACCATCACGAAAAAGGTCCAAAAGGTCGCATTTCTCTGGTGAAGAGAAAGATATAATTTTGAACATTTTACGAGAAAAATTGGAAGAACATCCGGATTTATCGAAAAGAGAAGTAGGAATTGTTTCAAAATCCTCAGGAGTGAGTGATTCAGCTGTATTCAGAATTCTCAGAGAATATAAAGAGAATGAAACATTGACGCCACCTAAGAGGAGAGCCAAGTCGTTAAAAATAATCCATTCGGTTGACGATTTCGATATGAATCTTATCAGAAGAATCGATTTTGATTTGAGCACATGTAGGAATTGAAGACTTTTCCATAAACTTGTTATGTTTAAATATATATTTCACTTAGATGTGTTTTATGAATTGCATTCGTATAATTATATCATTGTTCTCTTTAAACAATGAT
This sequence comes from Adalia decempunctata, assembly GCA_951802165.1. Taxonomy (NCBI): domain Eukaryota; kingdom Metazoa; phylum Arthropoda; class Insecta; order Coleoptera; family Coccinellidae; genus Adalia; species Adalia decempunctata. The sequence continues at coordinate 3,871,701 of OX637705.1, forward strand.
AATTTTCAGTTAAAACTGAACGATTGTGTGAAATCTCCTCGATTCGACTCTGGATGGAAAGTAACTTTACGAAGGCCCTCCTACCGCTGCGCCAATTTTGTTGATATTGCTCCTTCTTACATTTGAACAGAATATAGTAGGTACACCTAATACACTCTGTATCCCGAAAACGAAAGGTTTGTGGTCCCAAGTTTTTGTGATTTTTTTTCTTGAAATAACAATTGTACCACCAATTTAGGAGCATCGTATTCACTGTGAAAGGCCATTTCGAAAATGGCTATCAAGACTCATTTTTCTTTTATGAACCCCCTTTATCATGATTGCCGAGTATTGAGCTCTTCAGGCCGACCCTGGCCGAACTTCGATAACGGAAGAAATATTCCCCAAAAAATGAACGATAATTCCCAGGAGATAAGGCTACTGAATTACCTCCAGTCGGTATGAAATATCGCAAGGCAATAATTTATACCGAATTCGTAGCTAAGTAGTGTTTTGAACTCTAATCGCCAAGGACGAGCTGAAAAAGCCCGGTTGCTAGGAGGGATCCAGTCAGCTCCGAAACACTGCTAAGGAATCTGGTAGGAACTGCCCTGAAGGGATGATAAATAAACTCTGCCAACTGAAGACAAAAGCGCCTCGTGTCATATGAAAATTTAGTGCTCCACTATAAGGAGAGAAATATTACCGTCTGAATTTCGGCGGAATGTCGTTTCATTCACTTCAAATCATATCTGTTAGACATTGTGAGCTTTCAAGGACCCACCATGCGTTAGGAGGTCTATTGTTCGTGCTGGTTCATGCTGGCGTGTTGTTATTTTTAGCAATACCCGCACCACAAAATTTTCAACCAAAAATAATATATGAATCACATTTTAATGTAAAGTCCTATTTATAAAATAGATACATAAACGAAAACTGATCTCAGTGTCCCATCGTTTTAGTGTTAGGGAGTTTTTTTGTGAATGTGCACTTTTCAAATAGAATATAACATTACTAGCAAGGTAAGAGGGTATTTACTGGCGAATGGAGGATATAACTGACGAGCCGCAGGCGAGTCAGTTACCTCCTTGAGCCAGTAAAACCCGTTACCTTGCGTGTATTGTTTTATATTTTATTTGTTTCTCATTTGTAAAAAGGTTAGATAAATTCCAAAAAAATCTCAATAATTTGTCGCAAATGTCGTAAGCTATGGAAGCGTTGCCATGAACATGTCTGTTTATTTTTCTTCACATTTGTTTTGGCGAAAGCGAAAATGAATGTACCAAAAGAAATTATTGAGGCAGCCAGCATTGTAGCTTCAAGTTTATTACCTGCAAAATCAGCTTCAAGGTACGAGCGAGAATACGATGACTTCAAAAAGTGGCAAAACAAAAATAGTGTGATTGGGGTAACTGGAGATGTTTTGTTGGTCTACTTGAATCAACTATCAGCTAGATTCAGCCCTAATACTTAATGGGCAAAATGGTCTATGCTGAAAAGCTGCTTGGAAATGAAAGAAAATGCCCCTGTTCGCAGGTTTGTTTTCCTTAAAAAATTTATTGAAAAATATGACGTTTAGTTGTCATTTGCAGATTTCAAAAGGTAATAGCGTTTCTGAAACGAAAAAATGAGCGTTATACGCCAAAAAAGGCCAAGATATTTAGTAAAGAAGAGGCTGAACAATTTCTTTTACATGCTCCTGATGACCAGTGGTTCAGTGGTTGCTGGCGAAAATTGTAACAATATTTGGGATTTTTGGATGTTGTCGATGTGACGAAATCCTCTCCTTAAACATGAATGATGTAGAAGATATGGGAAAATACGTTATTGTGACACTCCGGCAAACAAAAAATTTAACAACAAGAAGATTCACCATAACCGATGATGGCTGCAGCTTCAAGCCCTGCATGTTATACCTACAGAAAATATGTAAATCTTCGGCCTCCTGGAACAGAAAGCCTAAGATTTTTTTCGACATACCGACATGGAAAGTGCATTTCCGTTAATGCTGGCCAGCACACTATTGGTGGTATTCCAATGCAAATAGCGAAATATTTAGGTTTAAAAGACCCAAAGTTATACACCGGCCACTCTTTTCGCAGAACTGGAGCCACTATGGTTGCGGATTCGGGTGGAGATATTTTAGCACTAAAGCGTGCAGGAGGGTGGAAGAGCACCGAAATTGCGATGAGTTATGTCGATGATTCGGTCAACAAAAAAATCGAAATGTCTAGCAAATTATTTGGTAGTAAGGAGAGTATAAATGTTCTGCACCCCTCGAGTTCAGCAGTTTCTGAGTCAACAGATGGTTCATCATCATCAGTATCAACTCTTTCATCATCAAAAATCTGTGTTACTGGAAATAACAATTGTACCATGATTTTCAACATATGTGACGATAAAACAAAATTTTCTAATGTAAATAATACTACTAACTTGTAAAAATTTTGCAAGTTAACTGTCAGTTTTACAAGTTAGTGACTTGATGAAATAAACTTTCTTGATTAATAAGGTGTTTTTGGAAACTGACGTTTACAAATGAGAAACAAATAAAAATGTTTCCTGTGGAAAGGACCCCGCACTTTCCTTATGGCAAATGGCGTTCCGTCAAATGTTCTGATATTTCGGTATAATGTAGTACTCGACCTACTGATCAAAAGTGTCCATGGCCCCAACTCAACCCTATGACTAGTTTTTGAGATACAGGGCGTTGAAGTTGAGAATTACCCACTTTTACTACGCTCGTATCTTGGAACAGAATCGAATGTACTTCAATTTTTCTCAAGACACATTTCATTCCATCCCCAGGGAACAACCATGTAGAGGAATATGACCGAAAATCGTTACGAATACAGGGTTATCCATAATTGAATGCATGCTCGATTTTGAAAGTATAAAATGTGTCAATTCCAGAGCGAGAACATTCGCATAATGAAATATTTCACTAGATATGTTGTTGTTACATCGGAAAAACCTGAAATATTCAGAATTCATACTGGGTGATCCATTATCATAGAAACTATTCACAATGAAGGTTAAGTGGGTACCCTGTATTTTTGGGTTGATTTAATATGTTTGTTTGATTTTTTCAGAACATATCATCATGGACTTCAATGAATACAGGGTGATTCAGTCATGAAATAAACTGTGAACCTCACGAAAATACCCAAAAACCACCTTTTTTTTCATCACCCTCTTAGAGATCAACTCCGTGGAGGTGGGAGTTTTCTTTCACCACTGTACTTGATATAAAAACATCAATACGGCTGAGAGTTTTTATCCACTTCCTATGACCACATTTTTTTATGTGGGAATAAGAATAGAATAACATAAATGAATAATTTTCATATTACATAAAAAAAATCTGGTCATAGGAAGTGGATGACAACTTTCAGCCGTATTGATGTTTTTACATCAAGTACAGTGGGGAAAGATAATTTCCACCTCAACGGAGTTAATCTTGGAATAGAGGATGATGAAAAAAAAGATGATTTTTGGCTATTTGCGTGAGGTTCACAGTTTATTTAATGACTGAATCACACTGTATTCTTTGAGATCCATAATGATATGTTCTGAACAAATCAAACAAACATCGTAAATCAACCCAAAAATACAGGGTGTCAACTTAACCGTCATTGTGAATAGTTTCTATAATAATAGATCACCCAGTATGAATTCTTGGTATTTCAGGTTTTTTCGATGTAACAACAACATATCTAGTGAAATAGTTCATTTTGCGAACGTTCTCGCTCTGAAACTGACACATTTTATACTTTCAAAATCGGGCATACATTCAATTATGGATAACCCTGTATTCGTAACTATTTTCGGTCATATTCCTCCATATGGTTGTTCCCTGGGGATGGAATGAAATGATTCTTGAGAAAAATTGAAGTTCATTGGATTGTGTTCCGAGATACGAGCGTAGTGAAAGTGGGTATTCTCAACTTCAACGCCTAGTATCTCGAAAACCAGTCATAGGATTTAGTTTGGGCAATGAACACTTTTGATCAGTAGTTCGAGTACAACATTATACCAAAATTTTAGAACATTTGACGGAACGCCATTTCCCATAGAGAAAGTGCGGGGTCCTTTCTCCGTTTTTGTGAAAACAACTCGGTGCCAAACTCATGAAGCACGTGAAATTTATGGTTGACAAAATCGTTCATCAGAGCAGCTTATTCGTCGAACAATCGATAGATTTCGTACAACATTTTCTCTACTCGATGCAACAACAACAAGACAAAAAACTGTACGTACAGTAGAAAATATCGCTGCTGTAAGTGATAGTGTTATTGAAGATCCAGATCCATTCGACCATGATAAGCGGCGTTTGTTTGCTGATTGGGCCCTAGAATAGCTTGAAGTTGATCCACTTTTTCCTCGAAAAATTGTGTTTAGTGATGAAGCTCATTTCTGGTTGAACGGCTACGTAAACGAGCAAAATTGCCGTATATGGAGTGGAAATAATCACCAAGAAGTTCTGGAGGTTCCATTGCATCTTGAAAAATGCACTGTATGGTGTGCTTTACACGCTGGATGCATCATCGGTCCATATTTTTTTAAAAACGATGCTGGAGCTAATGTTACAGTGAATGGTGCTCGTTACAGATCGATGATCAATGATTATTCCTTTCAAAATTTGAATGGTATCGACCAAGGGGGTTTTGGTTCCAACAAGATGGTGCTACACCTCAGGCTGCTACCGTAACGATTGATTTATTGATAGAAAGATTAGACCATAACATTATTTCAAGAAATGGTCAAATTAGTTGGCCTCCATGATCATGCGACATAACGCTAATGGATTCTTTTCTCTGGGGTAATGTCAAGTCATTGGTTTATGCTGATGAACCAGAAACAAACAAATAATATTTATCTTCAATCTTAATTTAATTGTGTTTATTTCAATTAAAAGTTTTACCTATAACTCTAAAAAAAACACCCGATACAACTAGGGAAAGCTTGAACAAAAGGAGCTCAATAATAAAAAGAATAAGGCTCACCTACCCTTTCTACAAGCTTTTATTTAGTTTCACCTGTCCCGGTGTCTGTCTGTCTGTCCTGTCTGTAATCAAATCTTGCAAGTTAAATATGACACACTTCTAATCGTCCGATTGATTTGAAATTTGGCAGGTGTACATAATTCTGGTGACAATGCATCATGAACTATTTGTTACAGCAGAACCAAAATGGCTGCTTCAAAATGGCGGATGGGTTTTGTAATAACACCGCGCAAAAAAATTAACGCACATTCTGAAAATCTCAATTTTAATGAAAGTTAACTCTACATTGACTTTATAACTTATTTTTTATGTTCTCTCGGAAAGGTTTTGAACGAAACAAGACACATTAAATGGAAGAAAAATTCAGGATTTCACCGAATCTTATGTGAAAGAAGAGAAATGAACAATTTTCAAAATACTGAAAAGCTGATGAGTGATTTAATACTAAGTATTTTCACCATTTGCGTTAATTACAGCTCAGCAACGACGGTTCATACCCAAAATGAGTGATCTTAAAATGTTCTGATTTAATCCTTCCCAGATTTCTCCGAGTTGGATTCCTAAGTCATTAAGAGTAGCTGGATGATTTTCTGAACTTCTCAGCCTTCTATTGGGGTTGTCCCAAACCTGCTTAATTGGATTGAGATCTGGACTTCTTGCTGGCCATTCCATTCGAGAGACTTCAACCTCTTCAAGGTACTCCTGAACGATGCGCGCACGATGGGGTCTGGCATTATCGTCCATAAAAATGAAATTTTCACCAATGTATGGGGCAAATGGCACTACATGCTCTTCAAGAGTTCCTTATATACTTATCAGCATTCATAGCTCCATTATCAACGACCACTAGGTCTGTGCGAGCAGTCAAAGATATTCCACCTCATACCATAATCGATCCTCCCCCGAAACCAGTAGTATTCAGGAAATTGCACTGAGCATATCTTTCATGTGGACGTCTGTATACAAGGGAACGTTGATCACAATGGTATAGACAGAATCTAGACTCTTCTGTGAAGAGAACTCTTTCCCAATCGGCCTCTTCCCAATGGATATGCTCCCTCGCAAAATCCAAACGCGCCCTTCGATGGGCTGGGGTAAGAGCTGGGCCTCTTGCCACGACACGAGGCCTCAAATCATATTCTCTGAGGCGATTTCTTATTGTATGAGTGCTAATTTGCACCTCATGAGTTTGCTCAAGCTGATTTTGAAAGAGGCGAGCGGTTTCAAACCGTTGTCTCAACGAAGAAACTCTCAAGTAACGTTCTTGGATGGCAGTTGTTACCCGTGTTCTACCCTGTCCTGGTCTGCGGACATTCATACCTGCCTCCCTGAATCGCTGCAACATTCTGGACACATTTGTATGGGGAACTTCAAACCTTTTTGCAATTCTTGTGTATGTCCACGTCCACCCTTCTTCTCGCAAAACTACCCTTGGGTCAAATTGCGTGTTTCGCGTTGCATAGCGATCGAGTGTAGAAAATCAAACGAAAGAAAAACTATTGATCACTAGAATTGATCGAGAACAACTGATTTTAGAATGGAGCCAATACATTCAAAATCTGATAATATCATCTTTTTTTATTCCTGCTGGGATAAAACATCTGTATTGAAGAAAAACGTTGAAAGTGGATAACATATGCATGCATAATTCTGATAAAAATAATTATCATTGAGAACACCTTCAGTTGTAGAATCAATTTGAGATTTCCATAATGTGCGTTCATTATTTTGCGCAGTGTATGATCCGATTCCATTCGAAATTAGTATCTGGGGTTTTTGGGTTCGGCAATGATGATTCTTCTGTCAAAATTGGAGAATTCAAGATGGCGGCTACAATATGGCGGACGAGTTAGTTTTGTAATTATGATCAGATTCTTTTCGAAATTGGTATCTGATGGGGGATTTCTGGGTCGGAAATAACGATTCTTCAAAATTTCGGAATTCAAGATGGCGGCTTCAAAATGTCGGAAGAGTGTTATTGTTATCATAAAAGCTTGTCTTAAAAATTTTTTTTTAGTAATAAGGCTTGTTTCGTATCAAGAGCCTTGGGAGATATTCCAGCTCTCTTTAACGTTTTTACAGTCGATCTGGATGGCGTAATTTTTAACAGTTTCCGGGTGTATCCATAAAGTGAAGTTTTTTGGAATCCGCCATCGGCTCTGCCTCTAAAATATTCATACGGATCGAGTTCGCATCCAGAAGAGAGCTAAAAAGGTGTATACGCGGAGACGTGTGGGGTAAAGAGAGAAAATCATTGCGGAATAGGAATAAAGTTATTCCAGGTTTTGATGTATGCCAGTAGGAGAGCGCCGTTGCTCTTATTGAAGGTTTCATGGGTTTCCACTTTTTCCGGAAGCTCCGGACGATATTTCATGCAACCGAGTGCGAGAGAGCATCGATAATTCATGCATGGGTGGCCGTTTCGGGGTGGGAACTGGGGAAATAACGAATTAGAAATGTCCTGTGCTGAAAAGACCGTTCGTGAAGTTCATGATAATTATTCTGTTATGTTCTTCGCCGGTCCTGTTCGCAGTAGCTCATGAGGAAATTCCCGTTTGATTTAAATGATGTTCAGGAGGATTAATTAATAAATATTACAGTTCAGCACTTCCCTAATTAAAATTGATTAGAATTTCCCGCCCAGTTGCGTACTCCGATGAAACAATGAAGTACAATTCACTTTTATAAAGTCATTTCACCTTGTATATTCTGAAAATATTAGGATATATATACTCCATTCACAATTATAAAATCACATTGGAAATTTGACACATTCCACTCTGTATCGAAGTTATGACGTTTTTAAAAATATTTTTGTGTTCCAAGTAAACACTATGTTGCCCTTTCTACATTCTTAGCGTATTTCTCAGAATGTGAATTTATTCGGAAAATGAATGAATTGGAAAAGATGTGATAGACGAAAATGATTAACGTTTATATGAATTGATAGAAAGGATTCCTTTTCTAGTTATGTGCATGAAAAGTACAAGAGATCACTGTTGAAATATATTATTTTTCGCCATGGAAGAAAATTGCATTGCTATCACATAATTTTCATATGCATGCTTGTGAAGATTTAATGTTTATTATCCTCTTGAACTGAAAGTTCAAGACTTGACGACATCAATTGTTAATTCTAATCAAGAATAATTCATTAAAAAAATCAACCCAAAGATATGAGATGAATTGAGAATCAAGAATAATGTCAATTTTATTTTGTTGATAACTTTTTTAAAATCAATGTTGGGATATAAAACTCGGCTGCGTTTGTTCAAACAATATCTAAAGAATACATTTTTTACCATCTCGACCTTTGAAAGGCGTTTCTTATAGGAGAATTAGGTCTAAGTTCCACCTCATTAGTGAGGTACCTAACTTTTGCAAATCTACTAAGATATCGCCAAATTTCTTAGAAAACCTGAAAAATATCATCCTAATCGACCTCTCGAGGCTCCATCCGATCCATCTACTGCGATATCTGTCCAAATAACAGCTTTTTCAACGAAATTCCCGTGTACCCCTTCAACCTAGAAATGTAAACATTCGTCCTGGTCTTCAAAATCGTCCTCATGCTCCAAACTGGTGCTAAAAACAATGAACATACGTTAATCTTGGGTATTCGACGAAAAACTCACCTGCCAATATCGATTAAATACCAAAATCTGCGAACAATTTGTAAACCTAACGAAATGTGGAATATCTTCTTTGATACTTTTACTTTGATGTAAACAAAGAAACTGGCAACGTCGTTTTGTCATCAACGAAATTCTCTATGCGCGCACTGACTTTTCATCATATGTTCTGTGCTTTTCATCAGGGGCTCCAACTCCTGAAAACGAAACCATGACCTCCTAAGTGAATGGAGTATAGTCATTTTCCTGTCAGATAACTAAGTAACGTTGTCCTTTCTACATAGAGGTCGAAGTAATTACGCATTTATCAAAATGTTTATTCACTCTGGGAAAATAATGAATTTGAGAAAATATTATGTGAATTCATTAATTCCAAAGACCTGGCGAATGTTGAAGAAACTTTTTTCTCTGTTAAAACTGGAAATATTTCACGTATATAAACATGGTTGGAAGATTCAGTTACGCTATTTTCTTGTACGGAAATCTAGAATCGAATGTTGAAATTTTACTGAAAAATAATGGACAAGAATAGAACTTTGTGATGGTTCATTCGAAAAAAAAAAAAATAAAAGTACACGAATAACCCGACTGAAAACTTTTGAACGAATAGACGGACCTATGAAATTCTCAAGAAATGAGCCTACAGAAGACATTTAAATATCTTTCTGCAAAACTTGAAATACTCCAGTATGAAAATGTAGTAGTACTACGAAACCTGTGTCACAGTTAAACCTTAAAAGAACTCCATTTACAAAGTTAAAAAAGAGTGAATAGAAATTAGCATTGGCAACGTCTCTGAGAATCATTTGACATGTAACGAGTACCGATCTGCGTCAGTTTCAAGAGAAAGAACTTGATAAACCTAAATCTTGGCCAACCGAGATATATTATAAAAGCGAATGATGTATATGTAATAATTAAGCATGGAGAGTATTTTACACGTTCTTTTTGTTTAACTGTAAATTCTCAATTTCAAAAGAATTTCTTTCTTTTCGTTTTTCCGAATTCGGCAGTGCTTCAAAACTATAGTCATTTTTTCCTACGTCCCTGGTGGTTTTTTGATATGGACCATGTAGTTGTAATTTCTTCAATGAAACTTTGAGGACACATTTAAAAATTCTTTTTTCTACAACCGGTCCTAACTAACTACTTTCCCGCATTGTTTTCGATTCGGAAAGTGTCACTTTCCCGCCCTAGTGCGGGAAAGTTACTTTCCCGCACTAGTGTATACTCCAGCGCCAGACCCTATCGTGATTTCAGAACCATTTGTACACAATTTAACGGTATTCACTTCGAAATTTTGGTTGCATTCCTCTTCCCATTCTTTTTCTTCACATTAAGCATCGTGCTAAAGTTCTTCTCAATGCTTCTGGATATCAACATCAGAAGTTATTCATTGCAGTCCCTGAATCAAACTGAAATATGCTGCTTCACAAAAGTTAGGGATATCGGATTCAATCGTTTCTAAAAGTATGTAATCTTCGAGAAAATCGCTGTAGAATCATTTAAAACTCAATAACAATTTGAATCCATCCAATAAAAATCAGTATGAGACATTTCGTCAATCTGGTCGCCTTTTTTTTTAAGTTTGGTTCTTTGCATATGCTTCATGAATGTTCTTATTTTGAAATGAAGTCATCAACGGCTTCGACTTGAAACGAGTTTTCTGAAAATGCCATCAAGACGTAAATTAACAAATGCTGAGGCTAATAGGGCTATCGGAATGCTACAGGGTGGCCTAACTCAGGTTGTTGTAGCGGAAAGGCTCCAAGTCAGCCAAAGGGTGATATCTCGACTTTGGAATAGGTTCAGGGAGACAGGTTCCGTGTTGAAAAGACCAAGGCGTGGCGGGCAACGAAAAACAACACATGCTCAGGATCGTTTCATCACCGTTTCGGCGAGAAGAAACCCTACATCTACGTGTAGAAGGCTACGGAATACTCTTCAAAATGCAGATGGGGTCCAAGTTTCCATCGAAACCGTCAGACGACGTTTGAGAGAGGTGAATCTAGGTTCTAGACGTACATTAAGAGGAGTTCCATTAACACGTGACCATAAGCGTCAAAGACTGGTTGGGCAAGGCAACATATCAATTGGAACGATCAATGGCGTAGTGTCCTTTTCACTGATGAATCCAGATATGGACGATTTTCAGATTATCGAAGAATAAGGGTATGGACAATCCCACGCATACCCCGTAATAGTCGCTATGTCCAAGAACTCCATCCATTTCGAGGGGATAGTGTTATGGTATGGGCCTGGATATGTTTCAACAGGCGCACAGAAATACACTTCTGGGAATATGACCGCCTTACACTTGACTATAGGGAACATGTCATTGACAATGTTGAGCAAAATTTTCACGCTGCTATTGGTGAAACTTTTCAATTTCTAGACCATAACGCTAGACCGCACCGTGCAGCCATAGTTGAGAATGCGCGCGAGGAGCTTGGTATTCCACATTTACCAAAACCTCCGCACTCACCAGATTGGAATTGCATAGAACATGCATGGGATATGCTCCAAAGAATATTAGATGATCATCAACCTTCCCCAGAATCCTTAAATGATCCGAGAGAGCTTCTGCCCCGTTAATGGAACCAAATTCCTCAAGAAATGTTCAACAACCTCGTGTGTAGTATGCAAAGAAGATGTCAAGCTGTAATTGATGCCCGTGGAGGCCATACATTGTATTGATAGTCTTGAAATGCTTGAATTCTCTGGGAAAAAACTTTCGTTATTTTACTCGATTTTTCTTAACCAGCCTGTATACGCTGCAGACCTACTGGCTAAAATTAATTTGCAACTTGAATTCATATTGATATGAATTTTCATCACAAAAATCTTGTTTTAACTATATTTTTTGCAATTTAAGGCAATATCCCTAACTCATGTGGAGCAGTTTAATTGTCAGCATGTAGTTCTTATGGTATGGTTTCGTGGATTTGAGTATCGAAAAAAATAATCAATGACCCGTTTATGGAAGAGAAGAGACTAAACCTCTCGACGAGTATCAGGATAATCTGCCACTTAGACACCCGATTAAAATCTCAGGCTGCATACGGCATTCGCCATGCTCGTTCCCAAAACCCCTGAATATTTCAGTCCGCGCCAATATATCCCGGAACGAAAAAGCTTCCTGGTCCACTTAATCTAAGTTGAGAGCGCCAGAAACCGAGTATTTGTTCTTATTTCAGTGTTCGAAGCGTCGATTCGAACTAAAACGCCATCAGTAACGACTGCCGCAGAAAACTTTATCGCTCCGACCGAATCAGTGTTTGGTGCCTCGCCACCTCTGAGACACTCTTCATTAATGCACGAGGTGCATCGGATGGAGTTGCGGATTCGATGGCATCCCCGATTGATTCGATTAGGTCAGATCCGATACTGTCAGGAAATCTGTTCGAAAATGACGGCGATAGTCCGTTTTCATCTGGGTCTGAGTCTGTTAGAATGCAGAATTGGTCGAAGTATCTTCCTTCCAGATAAATTAAGGGATTCCAACAAAAATTCGATTATTTGGAACCTGAGTCTTATTGGAGTTGATGAAGATGATTGGACACTCAGTATACTATCTCCCAAGGTACCTTCAAAGCCCATAATGTAGCCTTACAGGGTATTTTGTTCCTGGCAGAGATCAATGGTGGGAACCAGACAGGTATCTTAAGCCTGAGGGGTCTATCTCTTGTAACATAAAAGCAAATAGAGCAAGGGGGTGATCATGATGAAAAAATGTATACAATATTTTCAAACGTTGGAGAATATTCCAGCATTTACACATATCTCCAAGTATTTCCACACAATTCCATGCATTTCCATACAATTCCAAGCATTTCCACACAATTCCAAGCATTGCCAAAACATACCATTTTTTTAAATGAACCCAGATGTGTAGAAGGGCCCATAAGATGAAATATTCTTACAATGAAAGCCACGATTGCATGAGATGTCTGTATGATAGCTTGATAGGGGACAAATATATAAATAGCAAAAAAGTTTGAACCATTTATTAGTATTCAAAATATCAACAATTGAAAAAAAAACGTTTTATAGCAAGACAAAAAAATTCAAAGAAAAACTCGATATTTTTGTGAAAACTATCAGCTCTCACTGAGAAAAAATATTTTAATAAAGAAACGATCTAAAAGAAGAACTCACCATGACTGTAATGAGGTAGAATGCTATGCTCACCGCTATGTCATTGTACAACGATGTATTGATATCTAGTTAGCCTAGACCAGTTCCATGCATAAACAAAATATTGCGATACCATATCAACGAACAATACCTTATTAGAAGTGTCAGTGTAGAGGTCGACGTCAAAAAAGTAAACCAGAGTTATGCAATAAATATAAAAAAAAGATGTCCACCGATGTTGTAAAAATCGAAAAAATGGAGTATCGAACCATCATCAAGTTCCTGTATTCAAAAGGGTTAAGAGGTAAGCAGATTTATGAAGATATGCTTAATACCCTTGGCGATCAATGTCCTTCGTATGCGACCGTGAAAAATTGGACTGCAAGCTTCAAAAGAGGTAAATTTTTCATTGAAGATGATAACCGATCGGGAAGGCCAGTTTCTGTGTCAGTCCCTGAAAATATCGATGCAGTTCATGACATGATTTTATCAGACCGTCGAATTGAGCTAAAACGGATATCTGAATAAGCACTGAAGATTTCATACGAACGCGTACATCATATAGTTCACATCAATTTGGACATGGGAAAAATTCCTGCAGAATGGATCCCCAAATGTTTGAATGTTGAACAAAAGCGTGCAAGGGTAGAAGCATCGCGTTCGACCTGTGCTCGATTTGAAAACGATATAGACTTCTTAAACCGAATTGTTACTATGGATGAGACTTGGGTACATTTCTATGATCCAAAAACAGAGCAACAATCGATGGAATGGCGACACACTGGTTCTCCAAGATCTTAGAAGTTTCTTGTCCAAAAATCTTTTGGAAAAGTTCTTGCTTCAGTTTTTCGGGATTGACATGGAGTAATCATAATTGATTTTTTGGATAAGGATAGAACAACATCTGGAGATTACTATTCGACATTACTGACCACTCTACGGGAAGAAATTAAGGAGAAAAGACGCGAAAAGCTATCCAAAGGTATTTTGTTTTGACAGGACAATGCCCAAGTACACAAATCTCATGTTGACATGCAAAAAATTCGTGATTTAGGGTCATAATTACTAGAACATCCCCCTTATGCACCAGATTTGGCTCCGTCCGACTATCATCTCAACTAAAAAAAAAGGTCGTAAATTTTCTTCCAACGAGGAGGTAATAAAAGCTGTGGAGGAATGGTTTGCAGAGCAAAAAGATACAGTTTTTTTTAAAGGTCTAAAAGAAGCGGAGAGCTATCCAAAGGTGTTTTGTTTTTACAGGACAACGCCCCAGTAGACAAATCTCATGTTGCCATGCAAAAAATTCGTGATTTAGGTTTAGAATTACTACAACACCACCCTTATTCACAAGATTTGGTTCCATCCAACTATCATCTCTTTCCTCAACTGAAAAAAAAAAATCAAAAGGTCGTAAATTTTCTTCCAACGAGGAGGTAATAAAAGCTGTGGAGGACTGGTTTGCAGAGCAAGAAGAAACATTTTTTTGAAAAGCTTTAGAGACGTTGCAGGTTCGCTGTAATAAATGTATTCAATCAAGAGGAGAACATGTTGAGTAATAAAATATTTTGACATTGATATTTTGTTTGGTTCCATAGTGGGCTAAGAATTTTTCTATACAGGGTGTTTGGTAATTCGACGTGAACCTTGAAAAGGGATATACTAGACGTCATTTGCAGTGAATTGCGTCGAGTAAAGCATGGTCCGAAAATCTATGGTTACGAAGATATGGCGATTTTTCAACTTTTTTGAAATTTTCTGCTTCGTTATCGAAAATAATTAATTTTGTGAAAACTACTCGACTCTTAATATTCAATGAATATTTTTTTTAAAGCTGAGGAGATGGTCCTCATTTCTTGCGAAAAAGTATTCACTAAAAATTCAGATAACCCGAGATATACAGGGTCATAAATGGCTGCACCTGTTTTCCTCATAAAATCTTGATAAAACAATTGAGAATTACTCGAAAAAAGTATTATGAACTTGGTTTACAAATGTAAGGAAAAACTTTTCTGTTTCATCAGCTTTCCAAAAAGGTACATATGTCAATAATTCCTTCATGCAATCTAAAAATATGGCCGGAAAACCAAGCAGACAAGAGACTTTTTCGAGTCATTCAGATATCCTATTATCCTTTATTTCACTTGGCGTCATTCGTAAGCCGTAAGCGGGCCATGGTTCGATCACTAAATGACTCGAAAAAGTCGGTTGTCTGCTCGGTTTTCCGGCCATATTTTTAGATTGCATGAAGGAATTATTGACATATGTACCTTTTTGGAAAGCTGATGAAACAGGAAAGTTTTTCCTTACATTTGTACATCAAGTTCATAATACTTTTTACGAGTAATTCTCAATCGTTTTATCAAGATTTTATGAGGAAAACAGGTGCAGCCATTTATGACCCTGTATATCTCGGGTTATCTGAATTTTTAGTGAATACTTTTCTGCAAGAAATGAGGACCATCTCCTCAGATTTGAAAAAAATATTCATTGAATATTTAGAGTCGCGTAGTTTTTACAAAATTAATTATTCTCGATAACGAAGCGGAAAATTTCAAAAAAGTTGAAAAATCGCCTTATCTTCGTAACCATAGATTTTCGGACCATGCTTTATTCGATCCAATTCACTGCAAATGACGTCTAGTATATACCTTCCCAAGGTTCACGTCGAATTACCAAACACCCTGTATATCCTCGTATTTCTGCTTGAAAAACACTCCTGTGGGAGCCTTAAGATAATGTACGATTTGTTCTTGTCCTTTATAATACAGCACGGGTCTCTTTCGTGGTTTTGGAACCATCTGTATACCATTTAATGGTGTTTACTTTGAAATTTGGGGTACTGTATTGATCAAATTCAGCGTTGGTGACCAGAATGAGCCCTCACCCCGATCGTGATTTTGGAGGTTTTTAGCCAGTGTTCGGGATAACCATAACTCTTAAGGGGCAGTATCACCTTTTGAATCGTGGTAAATCTCCATTCAAAAGTGGTCTCTTTATTTCACGAGTAAGTACCCTAATTTACGACGTAGAGACTTGATTTTTTTTTAAATTGAAGTTGAAGAACGTCCAGGGGGCAAATAGTTTTATTTTTTTCGATTTAATTAGTTCTTCAATTAAAAAAAGCAGGTTAATCGTTAGATCTGGGGTTATTGAATATGTTTTTCGTTTTTCATGAGTACAAGCTATATTTTTGAAATAGTCATCATGAAAATTTTTGTAGTTTATAGAAGATTAAATTGCCGAGGGCAAATAGTTGCGATTTTTCCGATTTAATTAGTTTTTCAATTAAAAAAAAACAGGTTGAACTTAAGCGTTTTGGAAACAACACTTAATGATTTTTTTCCGACGGTTATTCATCATTTTTTGGAAAACATTGCAACAATTTGCCCTCGGCAATTTAATTTTCTATAAACCAAAAAAATTTTCATGATGATTATTTCAAAAATATAGCTTGTACTCATGAAAAACGAAAAACATGTTCAATAACCCCAGATCTAACGATTACCCTGGTTTTTTTAATTGAAAAACTGATTAAATCGAAAAAAGAAAACTATTTGCCCTCGGGACGTTCTTCAACTTCAATTTGAAAAAAAATCAAGTCTCTACGTCGTATATTAGGGTACTTACTCGTGAAATGAAGAGACCACTTTTGAATGGAGATTTACCACGATTGAAAAGGTGATACTGCCCCTTAACACAGTACAGTGAAGACCTAAACAACCAAATACTGAACATCCATACTTTTTCCATCCAAACCGCTTCGGCAAAAGCACTTACAATTCTTTTTGATGACAACCATCACAAACATAATTATGTAGATTGAAATATGCAAATAAACTCCGCAAATGTTCATCCTATCGCTGTCAAATAAACAGTTATTACAGCATCAAAATACGGAGCATAGCTTCAATCGACAGAACGCGTTTTTCGTTCCACGGCCACATGATAATGAATATTATCCCGATGGTCCATAATGTTAGAATTCGATGTTATCACAAGCGGGCCAGAGTGAAAATGTACGAATAGTTGGTAAATCTGCGGATCCATCACACTGATGGACCAATTTGCAACGTGGAGCCGAATTGAAAAACGGTTTGTGTTTCAGGTTGATGCTCGTATATGGGATTTATTTTCGGGCGGACCAGCCGGTTGATCAAATGTGATATCACGTTCGTTTTTGAAGAACTTTATGGCTTCCATTCGGTCCAGTGGGAAAACAATCATTAGTAATATTTGAACTACAATGAGAGCCGAGGTGGAACCTTTTAATAAAAATGGATACGAATGTTTGGAGAGAAAAGAATAAAATAAAACGAGATACACGATACACGCCTAAACAACGCATGGAAACTATTAAAATCCATTAAGAAATGGTGAGAATTTGGCAGAGGCAGTTCGTACAACTCGAACATTTCTGGGTCGTCGTGAAGCACCTTGTCGAACCGCAATACAGAAATTGGTGGATAAATTTGAGCTGTAATGACGAGTTAATGACGTGAAGAATAAAACCCGTGGACGTCGCTCAAGAACACCCGAGAATATTGCTGCTGTAGCTGAAAGTATTGAACAAAACTCATTGTAATGGAGTCCGATTTTCCGATCATGAAATCGGCCTTCATTTTAAATTAATTTTTCCGGATTTTTATTTAAAATTCCTGCATTTCATTTCCGTTCAGTATTAAACCGTGAAGATCGAATATGGTCCGTTCGATATTGTTTTGCATGCAGAGAACATAGTAAAAAGAGTCATAAGAACCACGTAGAATGTAGATAACGCCGTTTTTCTAGTTCATACGTACGATAAGCCAGATTCGAAGAAGTTTTTACCGGAGTACTTTTCTAGAAAAGTAGCATTTGTGCGCCTGCCGTTTCCGTCCCCCTCAGGGAGATTATAAAAGGCGATTTTCCCCTCATCTGTCATCCATTATTCACTTTTGCTTCGGCTTCAGTAGAGTACTTTTCTTTTCTTTCGCGTTTCGAGCTAATTATCCTTTCTGATTTAAAAGTATAGCGATTATAGAGTCAGTAGTCAGCAATAGCCGACTTTCCGTCATTTGCTGCTAGTATTAAATTCTGATTTTTTACCGAGTGAGTATCAGTGCACCGAAATCGTAAGTACCGATCCAATTCATTTCAGTCCTATTTTTCTGTATCTTCGTTGAGTCTATCAAAATAGCTGTTACGTCGAGATCCGTATTAAACCTTCCTTTACTCGTTCAAGACTCCGTCTAGTACGTGTATCCGAGTAAGTCGGTGCCCGATTAGTGTCTGTCCTTTATGGTGAGTAATCTCATAGTCAGACCGGAGGGCCCATGCAAACCAATGCTATAGAACGTGCAGTCAAATTCCGATTCGGTACCGATCCTTCGCGCCCCTAGTTCGGTGCGTCCTGTTTGACCATTTATATTTAACCTGGCCAAACCCGACCTTTCTAGACGTGAAACAAGCTAAGTAGACAACATAACTCTTTTGAGTTTCCGGACTGAAAGAATATCGGACAAAAAGTAAGCACTATACATTTTCATACCCGTCTCACATTTTGCAACTGTAGATTTAAATTCTCCGTTTAATTCAAATTCCCCCCCCCCCCTTCTATTCTGGCTGACTCGTACCGTGAAATATTTCTTTTGAATGAATGCTCGCAGTCAGGCAAAACTGAACCATTTTCTTTACCTGTGTGTATTTGATATTTTGTTGGGATTAATGCATATTTGATGTTTTCTTGATATTGGTGAAAATTTGATATTTTATTATTATTGCATATTTGATATTTTCTTGACATTATTGCATTTGTATCACTGTTTCAACCGTTTGAATAAATTGTGTGAATTGCTCTATTTTCGATTTCTCAGTTATCGCTAACACCCTAGATACAACCGAACTCTGTCTCCGGCTAAGCAGCTATCCTGGCAGGTTTGCTATTCTACCTTATAAGCAAAAAGAATAGCTGGCGCTCGAGGTAAGGTTTCTACGAGAAAACCCCATTACACCAGGTTGGTCCATTGCCCGTCGTTAGTTGAAATTAGACATTCTACAAACGTCATTACATTATTTCGCATGAAGATTTGGGTCTTAAGGGGCAGTATCACCTTTTGAATCGTGGTAAATCTCCATTCCAAAAGTGGTCTCTTTATTTCACGAGTAAGTACCCTAATTTACGACGTAAAGACTTGATTTTTTTTTTAACTGAAGTTGAAGAACGTCCCGAGGGCAAATAGTTTTTTTTTCGAGAGAGAGAACTAAACTTTATTGATCATAATCTGATTACAATCAAACGGCTATCGACCTAAGTCTTCCTGCCAGTAAAAAACATTTTCATCTACAAGAATATCTGTAATATTTTCAAGGTGTTATAGTGATTTTAAATATTCAAAGATTGGGAGTGCCGGTAGTTTTGCTTTTGCTGGTGTTGTTCTTTGGTAGCTGTGAATCAGTGGATCCATAATATTTAGGTTATTCTGGTTGGTGATGAATTTTTTGCTTAAATTTTCAAGTCTTCCTAGTATTGGTTCCACTTCTGTAGTCGCATTTTTTTTTTTTTTTTTTTCGATTTAATCAATTTTTCAATTAAAAAAAACAGGTTAATCGTTAGATGTGGGGTTATTGAATATGTTTTTCGTTTTTCATGAGTACAAGCTATATTTCTGAAATAATCATCATGAAAATTTTTGAAGTTTATAGAAGATTAAATTTCCGAGGGCAAATGGTCGCGATTTTTTTCGATTTAATTAGTTTTTCAATTAAGAAAAACAGGTTGAACTTCAGCGTTTTGGGAACTACACTTAATGATTTTTTTCCGACGGTTATTCATCATTTTTTGGAAAATATCGCATATATTTGCCCTCGGCAATTTAATCTTCTATAAACTGCAAAAATTTTCATGCTGATTATTTCAAAATTATAACTTTTACTCATGAAAAACGAAAAACATAGTCAATAACCCAAGATCTAACGATTACCCTGGTTTTTTTAATTGAAAAACTAATTAAATCGAAAAAAGAAAACAATTTGCCCTCGGGACGTTCTTCAACTTCAATTTAAAAAAAAAATCAAGTCTCTACGTCGTAAATTAGGGTTTCTTACTCGTGAAATAAAGAGACCACTTTTGAATGGAGATTTACCACGATTCAAAAGGTGATACTGCCCGTTAAGGCTCATAAAGTTCGGTTAACAAAAGAAATCAAGCCGGCCGATCATCAACAACGTCGTGTCTTTGCTGATTTGGTGCTTGAAATGCATAAAATTATCTGGAATTCCATCAAAAAATCATTTCGAGTGATGAGGCTAATTTACACCTCGTTGACTTCGTCAACAAGCCAAATTGCTGCATCTGGGGCTCGGAAAACCCAAGAGTTATTGTTGAGAAGCCTCTCTATCCTCAACGTGTGACTGTTTGCTGCGGTTTATGTTCCGGCGGGGTCATTGGACCTTACTTTTTCGAGAATGAGGCTGGAGCAACAGTTACGGTGAATGGATTGCGCTATCTAGAGATGATTAATGACTTTTTATGGCCGGAAGTATAGTTTATTGATCTGAACAATGTTTACTTCCAACAAGACGACACTACGTGCTTCACAAGCAACGAAACCATTGGCTTTTCACGGCAAAAGTTTCCGGACCGTGTTATCTCTCGAAGGTCACAATTGGCCACCGAGATCTTGTGATTTAACACCTTGTGACTTCTTCCTTTGGGGCCATGTGAAAGAGGAGGTCTACGCCAAGAGCCCAGCGTCGATTCAAGAACTTAAAGATGATATTCATGAAGCTATCGAGGACATAGGGCAGCCTTTTTGCGATTTGGTTATGGAAAATTTCATGAAAAGGATAAGGTCCAGTAGTCGTGGTGGTCATTTGGCTGATGTTATAAACGGCATACCTTCCTCTTTATACTGAAATAAACATGTGATCATTTACGAAAAAAAAATCTTAAAATAACCTATCTTATTATAAAACCCTTTATGCGTCGAAGACATAACCATTATTAGAGCGTACATCACTGAATGAAGACCATTGAATACGTTGAGGAGTCTCAATAACAACAACAACGAGGAATTGAGTACATTAAATTTGTTATGTTCTCCCTCAAAACATCAGGATGTTCTACCGACGAATCTGCGAACAGAGAAAATATTAATAATAAAAATGATGATATGGGATCATCTGCTGAGAAGGCAGCTACCTATATAATTCAAAGAAATAAGACACAAATCATTTGCCATTATAAATAATGACAAATGAAATGTGAATACGAACTAGGTCTCCGATACTGTTCACCCTACCAGACCGAATGGTCCAACGTCAACTGAGAATCGCACCGACTGCAGTTTCGTCCTATTAGGACTCATCAGGGTGGAATATCTCAAAGTCGACGCTGGATGGAAAATCTTTTCGTCAAGATATAGACATCTGGCGCCGCACTATTTCGGTGAGAAATTAATGAGCGACATCTATACCTTCAGAAAAGAACCCCCCTCGGTGATTGAATGAACAATAAAGGAAACTTTCTTCCAAATTGCACCACCAGATTGTGAATTTCAACGTTAGAGAACGCCATAATCAATTCACCTGGGATGCGCGGAGACGTTCGCAGTTCGTAGGTTAAAAACCCAAAATAATTACAAATAAAAATGATGATATGGGATCATCTGCTGAGAAGGCAGCTACCTATATAATTCAAAGAAATAAGACACAAATCATTTGCCATTATAAATAATGACAAATGAAATGTGAATACGAACTAGGTCTCCGATACTGTTCACCCTACCAGACCGAATGGTCCAACGTCAACTGAGAATCGCACCGACTGCAGTTTCGTCCTATTAGGACTCATCAGGGTGGAATATCTCAAAGTCGACGCTGGATGGAAAATCTTTTCGTCAAGATATAGACATCTGGCGCCGCACTATTTCGGTGAGAAATTAATGAGCGACATCTATACCTTCAGAAAAGAACCCCCCTCGGTGATTGAATGAACAATAAAGGAAACTTTCTTCCAAATTGCACCACCAGATTGTGAATTTCAACGTTAGAGAACGCCATAATCAATTCACCTGGGATGCGCGGAGACGTTCGCAGTTCGTAGGTTAAAAACCCAAAATAATTACAAATAAAAATGATGATATGGGATCATCTGCTGAGAAGGCAGCTACCTATATAATTCAAAGAAATAAGACACAAATCATTTGCCATTATAAATAATGACAAATGAAATGTGAATACGAACTAGGTCTCCGATACTGTTCACCCTACCAGACCGAATGGTCCAACGTCAACTGAGAATCGCACCGACTGCAGTTTCGTCCTATTAGGACTCATCAGGGTGGAATATCTCAAAGTCGACGCTGGATGGAAAATCTTTTCGTCAAGATATAGACATCTGGCGCCGCACTATTTCGGTGAGAAATTAATGAGCGACATCTATACCTTCAGAAAAGAACCCCCCTCGGTGATTGAATGAACAATAAAGGAAACTTTCTTCCAAATTGCACCACCAGATTGTGAATTTCAACGTTAGAGAACGCCATAATCAATTCACCTGGGATGCGCGGAGACGTTCGCAGTCGGTGCGATTCTCAGTTGACGTTGGACCATTCGGTCTGGTAGGGTGAACAGTATCGGAGACCTAGTTCGTATTCACATTTCATTTGTCATTATTTATAATGGCAAATGATTTGTGTCTTATTTCTTTGAATTATATAGGTAGCTGCCTTCTCAGCAGATGATCCCATATCATCATTTTTATTTGTAATTATTTTGGGTTTTTAACCTACGAACTGCGAACGTCTCCGCGCATCCCAGGTGAATTGATTATGGCGTTCTCTAACGTTGAAATTCACAATCTGGTGGTGCAATTTGGAAGAAAGTTTCCTTTATTGTTCATTCAATCACCGAGGGGGGTTCTTTTCTGAAGGTATAGATGTCGCTCATTAATTTCTCACCGAAATAGTGCGGCGCCAGATGTCTATATCTTGACGAAAAGATTTTCCATCCAGCGTCGACTTTGAGATATTCCACCCTGATGAGTCCTAATAGGACGAAACTGCAGTCGGTGCGATTCTCAGTTGACGTTGGACCATTCGGTCTGGTAGGGTGAACAGTATCGGAGACCTAGTTCGTATTCACATTTCATTTGTCATTATTTATAATGGCAAATGATTTGTGTCTTATTTCTTTGAATTATATAGGTAGCTGCCTTCTCAGCAGATGATCCCATATCATCATTTTTATTTGTAATTATTTTGGGTTTTTAACCTACGAACTGCGAACGTCTCCGCGCATCCCAGGTGAATTGATTATGGCGTTCTCTAACGTTGAAATTCACAATCTGGTGGTGCAATTTGGAAGAAAGTTTCCTTTATTGTTCATTCAATCACCGAGGGGGGTTCTTTTCTGAAGGTATAGATGTCGCTCATTAATTTCTCACCGAAATAGTGCGGCGCCAGATGTCTATATCTTGACGAAAAGATTTTCCATCCAGCGTCGACTTTGAGATATTCCACCCTGATGAGTCCTAATAGGACGAAACTGCAGTCGGTGCGATTCTCAGTTGACGTTGGACCATTCGGTCTGGTAGGGTGAACAGTATCGGAGACCTAGTTCGTATTCACATTTCATTTGTCATTATTTATAATGGCAAATGATTTGTGTCTTATTTCTTTGAATTATATAGGTAGCTGCCTTCTCAGCAGATGATCCCATATCATCATTTTTATTTGTAATTATTTTGGGTTTTTAACCTACGAACTGCGAACGTCTCCGCGCATCCCAGGTGAATTGATTATGGCGTTCTCTAACGTTGAAATTCACAATCTGGTGGTGCAATTTGGAAGAAAGTTTCCTTTATTGTTCATTCAATCACCGAGGGGGGTTCTTTTCTGAAGGTATAGATGTCGCTCATTAATTTCTCACCGAAATAGTGCGGCGCCAGATGTCTATATCTTGACGAAAAGATTTTCCATCCAGCGTCGACTTTGAGATATTCCACCCTGATGAGTCCTAATAGGACGAAACTGCAGTCGGTGCGATTCTCAGTTGACGTTGGACCATTCGGTCTGGTAGGGTGAACAGTATCGGAGACCTAGTTCGTATTCACATTTCATTTGTCATTATTTATAATGGCAAATGATTTGTGTCTTATCTCTTTGAATTAGAGAAAATATTGCTTCGCTCTTTCCGTAAGCAGCTTCCGCTCCAAGACATTCCATGTTCATTTCCAACCGCCATCTTAAGAGGATTATACATTAGTGATTAAACTGAGCATTAAAACCAACACAGGTGCCTATTGTCGGAGTAAATATTATCGAGACTCACCTGAGATTTATCTCTAGGGCTTTAACTCCGGAATAACTGAATAGTTTATATCGGTTTTGTTTTCCCAACTGCAGCGGATGCGATCGCGGAATTCTTGCGCGGATTGTTCCCGAGGACAAATATTTGGTCTGATATCAGTTGGAGGAATGAAAATGACGTATGAGAATTTGGCCTACATAAATCAGGAACTGTTGAACACAAAAGTTGGCTGTTGGAATAATAGCATAATAACATATATGCCATAAGTTTTGGCACAAATTTCATAGACCAATATAGTGGTGATAAGAGGAAGACAATAGGTTGCTATTTAAATAAAAGTTTGTTTGTAACCTTGAATTCACTTTAAAACTTCAGTTGGTAAAGTGGTTGAGTCGAAATGGTTTACAGAAAAGAAATTCGGAAAAGTATTTATAATTTGGTTGGGCGAGTCGATGAAGCCGAGATAATACGAATTTTTGAAAATCAGAATATATCCTGTAGAACTATTTATCAGACAATCTCTGAATGTGAGCAAGGTATTCCTTGTATGAACCTTGCAAAAAGTGGAAGACCTAGAATTTTTTCCCAAGCAAGGATCGTAAGACTGGTAAAAAGAGCGAAAAACAAGGTTGGTAGGTACTTCGCTATGAAAACTAGCACGTCAATGTAGAAAATCTAACCATATCTCTTGTTAATTTTATTGAAGCAGAACACGCTGGAGACGATATTAAGTTCTGGCCAGACCTTGCGTCCAGGCACTATGCAAGAGAAACTCAAGATTGGCCAGCCGACCAAAACGTACCATTTGTTCTGTGAAACGGAAATACCTTCCACAGGCTCGAACCATAGAAGATTTTTCGGCTCTCTTATCGCGAAAAGTTTACGATGGAGGATTGGAAGCCCAAAATGAAGAGGAACTTCGACGCCGAATATACAGGAAGATCCGAGAAATCGATCTAGATACCGTCCAAAACCTGATGCTAGGTGTTCGCAGAAAGTTGCGCACCATGGAAGATAATGACCCTCTTCTTTTGATTTGAATTGATAGTTTTGTTGCTTCTGAAACGTATATTTATACAGGTAAATAAAATTCAATTTCCACAAACAATATTTAATTTTGAACAACGATCGTTTCGCCTCACTGAGGCTTCGTCAGGTTCTACATTTGAACTAATTGGGTGGTATAATAACAGGCCATTATATAGGATATACAGGTATACATGGGGTTGTTTAGATGGTATTCACAAGTTACAAGAAGATGTACCGACAGGGGCAATAAAAGTTATTGAGTTTTGCCGCTGGTTTTTCCAAACTACGTGAAGATATTCAACAACGGCGATCTATTAACATCCGTTTGGTCATTTAACAAAATTTTTTGAGAATTATACGTATACAGTGTGACAAGAAAAACCTCGGACAAACTCTTTTTCATTTAACTTTATTAAACAGAAGAAATTTAACAAAACAACATCAAATAATAATAGTTTGAACATTTGTTAATAATATATCTAAGCCGTTTCGAAGTGGCTTCCTTTGGCGGCAATACACAGCTTCTGACGCTTCTTGAAATTCTCAGCAATGGGCCGCAGCTCCTCGGGCGTTAATAGGTTCCATTCCCGGCGCAGAGATTGCTTCAGCGACTCCAAATTTTTGTGTTTTTTAGCACAAGCCCTGTGCTCCAAAATCGACCACACGCTGTAGTCCATTGGGTTGAGATCCAGTGAGTAGGGCGGCCATTCTGCAGATGAGATGAAACAAGGAAAATGGGTCTTACACCATTCTTGCGTCATTTTCGCTCTGTGAGCCGCAGCGGAATCCTGTTGACAGGTCCAATACGTATCGCCGAAGTGCTGCTTGGCCCACGGAAGTACTACGGCCTCGAGGATGTCGCAGCGGTAGACTTCTTGATTGATTTTGACCCCTTGATCCACGAAAACTAAGGGAGTTTTACCACTGCCGCAAATTCCGCCCCAGACCATGACGGATTGCGGATTTTGACGGTGTTCGACGATGGCCGATGTACCGGGAGCCTCTACGGACCAGACCCTGCCGTTTTGGTGGTTGTGGGATTGTTCTACGGTGAAAAGCTTCTCGTCTGTGAAGAGAATTCGCTCCCATTGCTGACCGCGGCGGCGAGACGAAGGAGTTGGCGGCACCTTTGGAGTCGTACGCGCTTGTTTTCCTCCGTGAGGAGTTGAACTTTTTGGAGCTTGTATGGCTTGAGGTTGAGCTCCTTTTTAGCAATTTGACGGACTGATTCGCGGTTGATACCTATTTTCCTCATGGAAACCCTCGGATTTCGTTTGACTCGCGTCTTGACGATGTTGCGATTGCTAGGTGTATTGACAGTGCGTTTTCTACCACTTCCTGGACGACGACCATCATGGCCAAGCTCCTTGAAACGACGAATTGCATCGGACACGGTTTGTCGAGGCACATTGAGCAAACGAACAATTTCGCATTGACGCCTACCTTGACGAAACAGCTCCAAAATCGCACTACGTTTGTTTGAAATTCTAAAACTCTGTGAAATGAAATTATATCAAACTGAAAATTCACATATTAGTACAGGAAAGTGAGGAGAAACCAAGAGAATAAAAATTATCTGGCTGGGTTGAATTACTTCTGTTCCAGACCACGGCAAAATTTGTCCGAAGTTTTCTTGTCAATTTCTTGTGTAATTCACTCATTTGGTCTCTGAAATTTGTGCCGAAACTTATGGGATATATGTTAAAGCTTCACCTGACTTTTCAATCTTACACAACTCGAATTACCACTAGCCCCTCAATTCAGTAAGGTTCACCACTATTAATATTACTAGCTGGCCCGGCGAACTTAGTTCCGCCTAAATAATAGTTACGGTGGATTTCAAAAATCGTAATCACCGGTGATCGGAGATCAACGGCTTGGTTCTCTGATTTTTGAACTGTCAAATGTTTCCATGGATATGAGCTGTCACACAGAACAGATATACAAAAATAATATGTCATAATATCTATGTCAATTACTAAAAATGGCAATTTTGGATTCAGTTATTTCCGCAAATATATTTATTACCCAAACTGAAATTCGAAAACATTTTAAAAATTATGAGAAAAGATGAGAATGGACATCTCACGATTGGAACTGATCGCCAAAATCCGATTTACTCGACATTTCGATAAAAATTCACTGTGATATTCACCCGCTTCTGGATCTGTTAATAACCTTTCATGGTACTATAAGCCCTTTGTAAATTACACAGTAATTTATGTCATATGTCTTTTTTCGACCATTTCAAACCACGACGACCGAAATGCTCGAAAAAACAGATGACATCAATCGATGGCCGCGCAAGCCTCAACAAATTCATCGCCATTTAATTGTGATAATGTTGAAAATAGTACCTTCACGATTACGTTATTTAGAATAAAAAAAACTATAAAAATACCTAATAATCATCAGTCATAATGTGTGAATAGCGCCATTAGAAGTGGTAAGGACGAAACATTTCTCATAACTCAACGAAATCTAATAGTTTTAGACATCTGTATACTCCTACGCTAAGACATTTTAGTTTTTCTCAACAGCACAGAGTTGTAGGCAACTCAAATTACACACTATTACAGTGACTATAGAGGGAATATAGTCACTGTACACACTTTATGTTTATATCGCCATCTGACGCGGAGAATATCAAATGAAGTACAAACGAATAAGCGGTAGCGTAACTGTAACATCTAGTGGCCTTACTCAAAAGAAGGAAAAGCATTTCCTGTATAAGTAAAATTTTCATCGATTTTTTCAATTATTATTTTATAATAACCAGACCGTAGACGAATCCATTTATGAAGTTTCATAACAAACAGCCCATCCGATCTCGAGTTATAAATGGTGTAACCAACATCTTTCTTTTATATCTATAAGATTTCAACCGGTGTCGTTACGGCTCGGTTAGCCTTCCGAGAACTGCGACCAAATCGTTTGTTCTCTCATTCATTGAAACCGAAGGAAGTCGACAATGGTGTTGATAAGATCGACAACATCCTAGGAGGCACTTGCATACCATGTGTTCAGCTGTATCTGCTTCTGATCCACAGAGCCAACAAATCTCATCTGCTGACTTTCCCATACTGTATCTACAAGTGATGTTTCCTAAGATTCCAGAGTGACCGGAAATCCAGATAAGAGATACCATATTTTTTTGCTTCGCACACTATCTCAATAAGGCAGGTGGGAGTCATAGTGACAAATGTGAACTCTTTCCGACTAGTTTGTCCATTTCCCTACGTACTTTAGGGACACAGGGATGATAAAATGATGGACCTCATCCCTGACGATCGCGTTGTTTTGTACGGGGTGGGCTAGGAACCCTTTAAATCAACATGTGCATCAATTACATCAAAATACCGCCGCAGCCCACAGTTTCATCCCCAATTAGATCCATCGTATCAATACGAATCCGCCGGATACACAGCGTCGCGGAAATGAAAAGGAAACATAACGGAACATAGATAATAGACGCGCAAAACCTCTTTGTTCCGATTTGGACCAAACGCTGCCATCAATTCCGGGGGATGTTGCAAATAGCCCTGATGTTCCAGACTTGATTTTATTACGGAAAGTGCTTCCATATCTTTTTATGGAGATGGACTATTATAACCCAGCCACTGTCACCGACCGGTCCGTTGTTGAATCAGAATTAACGGATGGAAGAGGCATGATGAAGGGCCCATTCAAACTGATCAGCGCAGATCTATATATTTTCCGTGTTTATGTATGATACGCTTGCGTATATATCAGCGAGTTATTGCGGATACTCTCCCGATCCGGGGCGGAGATGCAGGGACGGGGAAAAGGGTCCAGACGCCTATAACAATAAATTAAATCTATACCCGTGAAATGAGGCGATGGTTGTCAGAAACTCCGGTGACAAATGCGGTGAAACAGGAAGCCACGGTCAGAATTTGTGCTGCCCGTTGGCCGGCCGGAAATGACGTTGTAGCGCTAATGATGCATGTCGTGTTGGGATGCGAAAGTCGGCCTTGGGTTAAACCGGGAAATCGCCTTCGATTTCAGATGTTTCCTCCGTAAATCTCTGGGGTGGTGGTTTTACGGGTCGGTACGAAATTTCTGCTTCCCTCCAACATTCCCGGAGTGATAATAAGATGTGCGTCACTAAGTTCCTGCTGTTCGTCGATATATGGCTTCCGCAGGAAGTGCTGGTCGATTTCGACGTATCCGAAACGTCTGAACCAAGCTCAGTCATATTTCAAACGTGAATTCGCTTTGGCGTCATAAGGCATCGTCTTCAATTTAGTCATTGAGCCCATCAATTATCGAAAAACGGCTGCAATACGAGCAGGAGCACGGTAAAGTGATTCTACAGCATGACAACGCTTGGCCTCCGTTGCTAAACCCGTTGACACGTACCTGGAAAACTCTGAAATGGGATATTCTACCCAAACAGACCTACCATCACCCTAAACTTAGCTGGGGACAGCTTAAGCAGCGATCTGGTAGAGGTTGAGGTGATGCGTTTACGGGAAACATTGAAACACTTGTGTACGAGGACGTAACTTAATTGTTTGGAGACCTATTCTAGCTCTTAACTAACAACTGTCTGCTTTCACCTTTTCTGTGGTATTTATAGACCTGCCCAATGAGCTCCGTGGACCTGCGCTTCCCAAAACTGTCTAGTCACTCTTTTACCTGAAAGTGACCGATATACTTTGAAGGTTTCTGGTTTATGAAATTCGGGAATTTCCTTGACGGTAGAGAAAGTTGAGGGTCAAGTCCAAGAATGCCATTGTCACAATGTGCAGGTATCTTATGAATTATGGGGGTGACAAACTTGGTTCGACACAGACACTGTGTCGAATCGCTTTTGTCGCCACAAGGTCTTGGACTGAGTAAGTCGAGGAGTGTTTCTCCAGAGGGTTGTTCTCTCATCGAACTCCCATTGTTGGACCGCTGCCTTAAATTGGTCTTTTCCAAGCCCACAGTAATGCTCAGGTCCAGCAGGTGTTAACCTTGATGCCCTTTTTGCAAGCTCATCGGCTTCTGCATTTCCTTCAGCATAACAATGCCCTGGCACCTATAGTAGAGTGTCTTTATTACCTCTGGTCAGTTTCTTTCAACCCAAATACATCCAGATATGGTGATGCACCTTCTTTATCTACTTCCAGTGTGAACTCAATGTTTGGTACCTTCTATTGAAGTGTTCGAGGAAGACATTCAGTTGTTCTTCACCGTGACTCCAAATCATGAAGGTATCATTCACATATTGCAGCCATTTGGATGGTTTCTTTGCGTTCTTTTTGAATGTTTCCATGAAAAAAATGTCGATGGCAGGATTTAGAAGGATTACCCATAGCGACTCCATCCAGTTGTTCGTAAAATGGTCCTTCCACCGAAAATAGCTCGATGTTAAGGCAATTCCTCCTGGAAATATTTCAGATATGTAATTTAGAAATTCCTTAATAGGAACCAATTTGAAGAGACACACAACATCGAAGCTTAAGAGCAGATCATACTCGGGCTCCAACACCAGCCCGCCGAATCAGAAAACGAACGAGGAAGAAATGTTAACAACATAAATATGGACTTGGCAACAATTCTTGAATGAGGATCTAATAACTTGGTAGAATTCAACACAAACAATACACAAGCATGTCTTTTCTCTAGAAAATCCGATCTTTCTGTGCCCAGTATAAAATTGTCAGGAGTAACCATACCATTGAGGTCATCCATTTCGATGCTTGGTATTACTGTCAGCAATAACCTTCCTTAGGTGAATCACGAGAGGTCCATAGCTGAAAGTGCATCCCAAAAACTTGGTTTTCTGTTTCGTACCAGGAGCTATTTTACCTCAAGTCAGCTGCTTATGATCTATAAGGCACAGATTCGACCTGTCCTGGAATACTGTTCCCATATTTGGAGTGCTGCACCTAAACAAATTCTAAAACTCTTGGATTCTGTACAAAAAAGGGCAATTCGTCTCGTCGGTGATGCCTCGCTTACAAACTCGCTCACTTCTCTGGAACAACATAGAAGAGTAGGCGATCTGTCTCTATTTTATAGATATTTCCATGGGCGATTCTCTTCTGAATTATCAGCAATCGTTCCCCTTCTGGCAGTCTCTTCGAGACTAACCCGTCAAGTTAAGTCTTCACATCCCTTCGTAGTCACTTTGGAGACCTGCAGAACATCTCTCTCCAAAGACCAATTATCAATGACACTAAAAACTATATTGTGAATTTAGTTTCTGAAGCCTGGGAGAAAAGGATCGGGTTGCCCTGCCTCTTTCTGCGAGTTATGCAGAACTATAAAACATCCCTAATCGATAACGCTAGCACCTTTCCAGGAAAAACCCACCCTCATCCCGTGTATCGACGGAAACTGGACCATTGCGTGTACACCTACAAATTACATTCGGTGAAAATCGCAGAGTGATTTGAGGGAAGAAAGCAAACGATCATTCAGCCTCCAATAGGGAGGCTGGGATCGCATGTCCATTAGTCGGTTCATGTTCAGAAGTTCAGTGTTGCAAAGTTGGCAATTACCTAAACCAGAAGATAATCAATCATTCAGTAGAAAACAGCGCGGCCTAAGGATGAAAATATATCTGAATTATCCGGAGGAAATGTTTTTCAATAGACGGAAGGGTTTTTCCGATGTGCTAGGATAAACTTTCTTTCCACTCTGCGAATTTCTGATCTCTTAATTTCTAAAGATACCATTTAATCCCTTCTAATTCGTCTCTCTGGAGAAGAAACCCTTTCAATACCCCGTGAGAATGAATGCAGAGGCGAAAAATCGTAGTTATACAGGGTGACTGGTGACGTAAGGGACAACGGCTAAGTGGATATAGAGGACCTCAAACTGGATGAGAATTTGGGTTTCAAATGTCCCATAAGGGTATTCGTTTCGGAGATATAGGGTGATTTATGAAAAAATGCTAAATCTATGAACTCCCATATCTTCGTTAATATGATATGTTTTTCGCTGATATTTTACATGTTTGTTCACACAGGCATTCTCTGTCAGAATAAGAAAAAAAAATTGAAAAAATTGCTGGCTCGTACTCAAAAATTTCAATTTAAATGTCAAGTGCGAAATATCACACGGTATATGAGATAAAATAAAATCAAATAGAAATTTGGAAAGAGGGAAAAAAACTGATGAAATATCTGTTTTTTGTTTGAATGGCACAAATTTTCTTTCGTTTCTATGATATGTTGAAGTAAGAATATTACAATATTTTTATATTCAAATCATGAAAATTAGTACTACTGATAGAAAAAACCTTGAATTCGAGGCTCTCATTTCGAACATTTGCATACTTGATTTTTTTATGAATTATATTTGCGACTTTTTCTATTTTTGTGTTTGAGTATCCAACTCTTTCATCACCCCATCTACAACAAATTTTATTTTGAAATTTTATATGGCCTCGAAATATTAATTGATAAAAATAGATTTCAAGATTTGAAGGAATATTTTGATGCCAGGCTCATTCTAGCGCCTCGAATTCAAGGTTTTTTCTATCAGTAGTACTAATTTTCATGATTTGAATATAAAAATATTGTAATATTCTTACTTCAACATATCATAGAAACGAAAGAAAATTTGTGCCATTCAAACAAAAAACAGATATTTCATAAGTTTTTTTCCCTCTTTCCAAATTTCTATTTGATTTTATTTTATCTCATATACCGTGTGATATTTCGCACTTGACATGTAAATTGAAATTTTTGAGTACAGGCCAGCAATTTTTTCAATTTTTTTTTCTTAAGCTGACAGAGAATGCCTGTGTGAACTAACATGTAAAATATCAGCGAAAAACATATCATATTAACGAAGATATGGGAGTTCATAGATTTAGCATTTTTTTCATAAATCACCCTATATCTCCGAAACGAATACCCTTATGGGACATTTGAAACCCAAATTCTCATCCAGTTTGAGGTCCTCTATCTCCACTTAGCCGTTGTCCCTTACGTCACCAGTCACCCTGTATATAGCTGTTATAGTAAGAAGGGGTTACAGTCCACTGCGACCTTTAGGTCTATCGGGCCATCTGACAGAGCTGTTATCATCGCGCCTCCTACAGCTCGCCCTCCAGTTCCAGAGATTTGATGATATCCAGTATCTGGGACGGCTTCAAGGAGGATAACTCCCCACTTCTACAAGTTTCTTGTCCAAATCACCCTTTCCTTTGGCTTGCAATGACATAGCATTCCGTAACCGGGTGAATAGGAGTTTCTTCCTCCTCCCCACAGAATCTACACTCATCAGTGTCCGATAAACCCATTCTCAACAGATGCTTCTCTAGGCGACAATCCTGTGAGAAAGCCAGTGAGTAGGTGAAGTTGGTTTTTACTGAGATCCAGATATTTTTTGGATCTACCAGTTTAAAAGTTCCGGAGGAACTTTTTGAAGTGATCCATCCCTGGGAGATTTCGCCAGAGTTTTCCTCTTTCGGTTTTCTCCTTCAGCATAAACCCCTTCTTATAGGTGCATTTTCCTATACCACAGAAGGGTTCTGGGCCAGTGAGTGGCGTTTGTGCGCCCTTTCTGGCCAGTTTATTGGCCTCTTCGTTTCCTACGATTCCCGAATGACCGGTAACCCAGATTAAAAAGACCTTATTCTTCTTGCCTACCTCATTGAGTTTGTTTCGGCACTCCCAAATCAGCTTTGAGTCAATGACGTAGGAGCTCAGTGCTTTAATAGCAGCTTGACTATCTGTATGAATAGCTATATCGCACTCCTGATAGTTTATTTCTAGATTTATATCTTGACATCCGATTGCAAGTATCTCCGTTTGAAGGACGCTTGTACAGGAGCCTAACGATAGTGCACACTTTACTTGTCTCGTAAATCCCAGCGCCAGCTCCTGTAGCGGTTTCACAACCATCTGTATACCATATTTCATTGTATTTTCTTCGAGATTGTAGTTGGTGTATTTCCTTTCCCAATCCTCTCTTTTACTTAGCATTGTACTGAACTGAAGTTCTTCTCAGTGCTTACTTTCTTGATCATTACATCACTAGGAAGGTTTGCAGATGAGGTGTAGTCATTCAGAGAGGACCAAGCTTCCTGAAACCTGTCTCTCTCATTGCCTGCTCCTTCTTCCGATACTCTGAGGATGGCCTCATGGGCTACTCTATCAATCACTAGATGTAGAGGTGTGAGGTTTGTGATGATCTCAATCGCCCTGGTTGGGCACGTTCTCATAGCTCCCGTGATGCACACACAGGCAAGCCTTTGTAATTTGTCGAGCATTCTCTTCGTACTTACCTGACTTGTCTAAACAAACCAGGCTACTGCCCCATATGTGACTATAGGTCTTACAATCATGACGTACATCCATCGCAGTATTTTTGGGTTACAGCCCCAATTCCTGCCGCATAGACGCCCGCATGCCATCAGAGCTCTTGTAGCTCTGCCAGTAGCATTATCAACATGCTTATTCCACAGAAGTTTGCTATCTAGTGTTATTCCTAGGTATTTGACTTCAGACCCCACTCCAAGATATTTCCGTTTAATACTAATGTTTTCATGGCTGGAAGTTTCCTCTTCCGAGTGAACGGAATCAATGTGGTCTTGGTTGGGTTGATGTTCAGCCCCACTGACAAGCATCATTCAGTAGAAAACAGCGCAGAGGAAAGGAAGAACTGCATGTTTTTCAATAGACGGAAGGGTTTTTCCGATGTGCTAGGATGAACTTTCTTTCCACTCTGCGAATTTCTGATCTCTTAATTTCTAAAGATGCCATTTAATCTCTTCTAATTCGTCTGTCTGGAGACGAAACCCTTTCAATACCCCGTGAGGATAAATGCAGAGGCGAAAAATCGTAAAACGACTGGAGTAATTAAAATCGCATTCTATCGAAGGACCTAGGCTTCTATTTTTCCAACAATGGTAGCGAAATTGAGGCCCAGTCCGGGAACAACCGGAAACTGTAGCTAACGATATCCGGATTCACTCAGGACTCGACACAATTCCTGGCCATTGCTTCCAATTAACAATGGCTTTGTTTCCTACCTTCAAGATACGTTTCCTTTCGGACAAATACTGCGAGGAAGAAGGTGGCCCCTCTGAAATCCCGACGTAATTTGTTTTTGTGTCCTGGACTGTCTTGCTCCCGGACTAAGCGGGGTATAATTGGGACGGGGCGAGATCTAGGTACCTAAATTTGGGTAAGGAACCCCGGAGATGTTCTTGCCGCATCAAAAATTACCCTGTGCTTTTTTTAGCGGAAATATCTAAGATATGGGAATTTCAATTGAGGATTCATATACAACAAGTATAAAACAGGAATCCAAGAAAAAAATGGCAATAGCCACCAAAGAAATTATCCATGTTCTAGGATGCGAATTTTTTGTCAAAAATCCGCTAGTATTTTATACAAGGTGACAAGAAAAACTTCTGACAAATTTTGCTGTGGTCTGGAACAAAAGTATTTCAGCGCAGCCAAATAATTTTTATAATCTTGGTTTCTCTACACTTTCCTGTACTAATATGTGAATTTTCAGTTTGATATAATTTCATTTCACAGAGTTTTAGAATGTCAAACAAACGTAGTGCGATTTTGGAGCTGTTTCGTCAAGGTAGGCGTCAATGCGAAATTGTTCAAGCTCAATGTGCCTCGACAAACCGTGTCCGATGCAATTCGTCGTTTCAAGGAGCTTGGCCATGATGGTCGTCGTCCAGGAAGTGGTAGAAAACACACTGTCAACACACCTAGCAATCGCAACATCCTCAAGCAGCGCGTCAATCGAAATCCGAGGGTTTCCATGGGGAAAATAGCCTGTCAGACCGGTATCAACCGCGAATCAGTCCGTCAAATTGCCAAAAAGGAGCTCAACCTCAAGCCATACAAGCTTCAAAAATTTCAACTCCTCATGGAGGAAAACGAACGCGTACGACTCCAAAGATGCCGCCAACTCCTTCGTCTCGCCGCCGGTCAGCAATGGGAGCGAATTCTCTTCACAGACGAGAAGCTTTTCACCGTAGAACAATCCCACAATCACCAAAACGACAGTCTGGTCCGTAGAGGCTCCAGGTACATCGGCCATCGTCGAACACCGTCAAAATCCGCAATCCGTCATGGTCTGGGGCGGAATTTGGGACAGTGGTAAAACTCCCTTAATTTTCGTGGATCGAGGGGTCCAAATCAATCAAGAAGTCTACCGCTGCGACATCCTCGAGGCCGTAGTACTTCCGTGGGCCAAGCAACACTTCGGCGATACGCATTGGACCTTTCAAAAGGACTCCGCTCCGGCTCACAGAGCGAAAATGACGCAAGAATGGTGTTGACCCATTTTTCTTGTTTCATCTCATTTGCAGAATGGCCGCCCTACTCACCGGATCTCAACCCAATGAACTACAGCGTGGGGTCGATTTTGGAGCACAGGGCTTGTGCTAAAAATACACTGAGAACCTTCCCGTTTAAGGCTTCCCCAGCTACTCTTGACTCCCGATTCCGAACTTAAACCATCCCGAGTCATCCGAGAACCTTTCCGTTCAAGGCTGCTCCGGCTACTGCTTTTTTCTTCTCCAAAGCAAATTGAAGATTTCCCTTTTTCCACCTCCCGTGGGTGATGCAATTCATATCAAAAATTCGGGTACCTGCCACGTTGCAAGTCCCTCGATCTCAGCCTCGAATTTTCTGCTCTCGTTTGCACGTAGGACTACTCTTTTCGTGGAACGATTTGCTGATATCGTTATGAGTTTCCGTAGGCAACTCGATCCGAAAATCAATAATTTCAATCGTTACCGTCTAGCCTGCATCCTGTACCATACCGATAGCAATTCAATAATTTTCGGACACATAAATATCAATTCTATACTAGTATTAAGTACTAGTCAACTGCAATATTTCGATTTATTACACAGCGCTAGTTGGGTGGTTGTTCTCCCTTGTGGGGTGTGTGTAGTCTTTTATTCACGATTACTGCCGTGAAAAGAAGAACGTTATTGTGTAGCAAAATCGTTATTTCGCATTAAGAATGAGTAGAAGAAAAGGCCGCGGAGGCAGCGACACGTGTGCTGCTCACCCCCAATCGAATTCCGCCCTGATTTCAAGAAACACGAGACCTCTCCCCAATTCCCACCCCCACCTCCTCTCAAACGAGAATCTCGCAAATGTAGCCGAAATAAGAAGAAATAATACGGCGATATTTTTTCGCGGGATCGAGATTTTCCAGTGCGGGTCGAATTGAAGCTTTCCTGATTTATCTATTTGTTTGCGAAATCCAATTTCCCTGCTCATACATCAGGGTGGGCCGGGCACGTGAACGAATATCGAGTTTGAATATTATCGGTAGCTGAGCGCGCGCTCGAACCCGTCCGGTTGTTTACGGGACAGTTGCTATCTTCATCAACTCGCTTATTCGAAGTCTTCGACGTTCCCTTCGAATTAATCTGGCGGATTATGCCACGCGTCCTGCTTTTTCCAGTTTCCGGGGTCGACGACACTCCGGGGAATCGAATCTTTGGGAAGAGGTAGTTTTTTCTTGAGTTCTTCGCTCCCTGGACGCAGAGTCATGGCAGATTCGTTCCTCCATTGATACCATACAGACCTTTTGGATAGCTGGAACCAATTCCAGATTACAACACAATACACCATGCTCACTTTCCGTATACCCTGTATAAAAAATATTCAACGCTGAACGTGAAATGAGAATATTCCAAAAATCAGAGTTTTCCTTCAATTTCAACAGACGATATATTAAAAAATTCTAAGCCTTCTATAGACCCAAACAAAATTTCAATGTCAAAATATTTTATTACTCAACATAGTCTCCTCTTAATTTAATACATGTTAAATAATAAAACACTTCTTGGTGGATAACGTGTTGTTTATTCACAATTTATCAGTGGGCTTAAATGGTACACAATGTATATTCCGTCAGGGAATACAAAATGGCAGGTTATGTTATGTTTTACTTGCTTTGACCTTGCGTCTGTCTAGAGTACATGGTACTGAGAGAGAGAGAGAGGGATCATCGAAAGCCATCGCTTCAGATCACAGAGTGTTTGACATTAGGCCTACGCTATGGTCTCAGCATTTTATATCAATTCAATAATTCATATAGGGGGAACATAATTCAAATTGCTTACACGGCCATACTGACACTTGAAACGACCTCGTTTCATTAACATAGCAAACAATAAATTTTCTTTAATTTTTTCCCGTAGAGTAGTCAGTCATGTCGAATAGTAATCTCCAGTTATTGTTCTACCCTTTTCCAAAAATCAATCATGATTACTCCATGGCAATCCCAAAAAACTGAAGCAAGAACTTTTCCAGCAGATTTTTGGACACGAAACTTCTTAGGTCTTGGAGAACCAGAGTGTCTCCATTCCATCGATTGTTGCTTTGTTTCTGGATCGTAGAAATGTACCCAAGTATCATCCATAGTAACAGTTCGGTTTAAGAAGTCTACATCGTTTTCAAATAGAGCACAGATCGAACGCGATGCTTCGACCCTTGCACGCTTTTGGTCAACATTCAAACATTTTGGGATCCATTTTGCAGAAATTTTTCTCATGTCCAAATTGACGTGAACTATATGATGAACGCGTTCGTATGAAATCTTCGGTGCTTCAGATATCCGTTTTAGCCCAATTCGACGGTCTGATAAAATCATGTCGTGAACTGCATCGATATTTTCAGGGACTGACACAAAAACTGGCCTTCCGGATCGATCATCATCTTCAATTGAAAATTTACCTCTCTCGAAGCTTGCAGTCCCATTTTTCACGGTCTCATACGAACGACATTGATCACCAAGGGTATTAAGCATATCTTCGTAAATCTACTTACCTCTTAACCCTTTTAAATACAGGTACTTGATGATGGCTCGATACTCCAATTTTTCGATTTTTACAATTTCGGTAGACATCTTTTTTTTTTCAATTTATTGCGTAACTCTGGTTTACTTCTTTGACGTCGAACTCTACACTGACACTTCTAATAAGTTATTGTTCGTTGATATTGTATCGCAATATTTTGTTTATGCATGGAACTGGTCTAGGCTAACTGGATATCAATACATCCTCGTAATATGATAATCGTCAAAAAGTAGGTTTCTGTACCAATAAAACAGTGAACAAAAAACGTTCCTAACAACTTTTGAATCAGCCACCCATCATGTGAAACTGTTATTTTGAGCTTGAAAATATGCACCCTACGGTGAAAACGTCAGGTTATAATATTATTTTATAATTAAAAGGAACTTGGAAGATAAACAAGACGCCACCTGCATTCGAGGGGAGTGTTGTTGCAATTCATAACCACATTAATTAATTTCAGGAATATCTCCGGCAGGATGGAAACTTGCGCAATATGTGTACCGAACTATTTTGTCGGATCGCAATATCGATGTAGGTTTTGATGAACAAATACCTGCACAGCTTATGTGTGCTGGTCAGCCACTGTTTTAGTTACCTGAACTTTATTCTATTTCGATTTCAGTTATAATGTTGGAGTTGGTCAACGTGATGCTTTATGTGGGATAACTGCATTGATGTTTTGCTCTTGTGTGTCAGGAACTCGATGCCGTAATTTCATTTTCCCCTCGAATAATGTGAAGGGGTTTCCAATTAGAAATACACACATCGTCAGAAGTCTTGACACCGCTAGGATTCTCCAGAAATAAACATTCTACACTGCGCAAAAAATTAACGCACATTCTGAAAATCTCAATTTTAATGAAAGTTAACTCTACATTGACTTTATAACTTATTTTTTATGTTCTCTCGTGAAGGTTTTGAACGAAACAAGACACATTAAATGGAAGAAAAATTCAGGATTTCACCGAATCTTATGTGGAAGAAGAGAAATGAACAATGCTGAAATGCTGATAAGTGATTTAATACTTGGTATTTCCACCCCTTGCGTTAATTACAGCTCGGCAATGACGGTTCATACTCAAAATGAGTGATCTTAAAATGTTCTGATCTAATCCTTCCCAGATTTCTCTGAGTTGGATTCCTAAGTCATTAGGAGTAGCTGGATGATTTTCTGAACTTCTCAGCCTTCTATTGAGGTTGTCCTAAACCTGCTCAATCGGATTCAGATCTGGACTTCTTGCTGGCCATTCCATTCGAGAGACTTCAACCTCTTCAAGGTACTCCTGAAAGATGCGCGCACGATGGGGTCTGGCATTATCGTCCATAAAAATGAAATTTTCACCAATGTATGGGGCAAATGGCACTACATGCTCTTCAAGAATGTTCCTTATATACTTATCAGCATTCATAGCTCCATTATCAACGACCACTAGGTCTGTGCGAGCAGTCACAGGTATTCCACCCCATACCATAATCGATCCTCCCCCGAAACCTGTAATATTCAGTTGCACTGAGCATATCTTTCATGTGGACGTCTGCATACAAGGGAACGTCGATCACAATGGTAGAGGCAGAATCTAGACTTATCTGTGAAGAGAACTCTTTCCCAATCGGCCTCTTCCCAATGGATATGATCTCTCGCAAAATCCAAACCTGCTCTTCGATGGGCTGGGGTAAGAGCTGGGCCTCTTGCCGCGACACGAGGCCTTAAATCATATTCTCTGAGGCGATTTCTTATTGTCTGAGTGCTAATTTGCACCTCATGAGTTTGATCAAGCTAATTTTGAAGGAGGCGAGCGGTTGCAAACCGTTGTCTCAACGAGAAATTCTCAAGTAACGTTCTTGAATGGCAGTTGTTACCCGTGGTCTACCCTGTCCTGGTTTTCGGACATTCATACCTGTCTCCCTGAATCGCTGCAACATTCTGGACACACTTGTATGGGAAACTCCAAACCTTTCTGCAATTCTTGTGTATGTCCACCCTTTTTCTCGCAAAACTATCGCTTGGGCACATTCCTCTTGGGTCAAATTGCGTGTTTCGCGTTGCATAGCGATCGAGTGTAGAAAATCAAACGAAAGAAAAACTATTGATCACCAGAATCGATCGAGAACAACTGATTTTAGAATGGAGCCAATACATTCAAAATCTGATAATATCATCTTTTTTTATTCCTGCTGGGAGAAAACATCTGTATTGAAGAAAAACGTTGAAAGTTGATAACATATGCATGCATAATTCTGATAAAAATAATTATCATTGAGAACACCTTCAGTTGTAGAATAAATTTGAGATTTCCATAATGTGCGTTAATTTTTTGCGCAGTGTATGTTCTGGACTTTTGACGATGTGTGTATATTATATTCAGAAATTAAGAACAATCTAAAATTACGATTACTTTTTAAACAGTCCCTATTTCATATTTGTTTTCGAAGTTTACAGGAAATGTGGGTAATTAATATCATATTGAGCGAGTGTTTATACACTGCCCAATTTAAGAAGCTAATGTACTGAACCGATTAGATGAGTCAATCCATTCTGTTGTAATTTTTCGGATGAGTTGCTCCCCCTCTTAATGCCTTATTAATTGCTAACTTAATTCCGAGACATGTTTCATTTTCGCTTGAACCCGGAAGTAAACAATTTTCGTCCCCTAGTTCAACTCCACCATTGATCTTTCACATCGGTTATCGGATTAATGGGTACTTATGAAGGGTTTATTGATGGGACAAACAGTCGAAGACAGAAAATAGTGTACAGTACTCGACTGACTAACTTTGTTGAACTTGTAATATTCCAAGTTTGTAAATCCTAGGAACATTATGAAAAAGAGAAAAGGGGCAACCCTGCTCTGAAGAGCTGAGGGTAGAATTACTTTAAAGGGGGTTTTATACTTATATTTTTGGCTTGTGATGTGATCGTCTAGATTGGTAGAACTCTATGTTATGTCGTAGTAATTCAGATTCGTAATAACTCAGATTAGTGAAATATAGGATGGGAAATAATGAGGTAAAATTGATAAATAAAACACTAGATTGGACATAGAGGTGGAACAAGAGCCCTTTATTCGTCCAGCGCCATAGTTCGGGGAACCATAGCCTATGAAGGAAAAACGAACGAGAATCAATTGAAACTCAAAGCAAA
Organism: Adalia decempunctata; assembly: GCA_951802165.1. Taxonomy (NCBI): domain Eukaryota; kingdom Metazoa; phylum Arthropoda; class Insecta; order Coleoptera; family Coccinellidae; genus Adalia; species Adalia decempunctata. Next base: position 3,913,731 of record OX637705.1, read on the forward strand.
AAACCTTCTACCATTACAGATGATATGTTTACAATCCATAGAACAGTTATTAACAAGACGTGCACTGGTGATATGTACAATATGGAGCTTCCTATACCCCGGTAAGGTTATTACTGGCACAATTGTGATAAAAAGCAGAATCCAATACATCCAAAGGTTATAGGCATATAGAGTGTGTCACCTGATTATTAATGAAATTCATAAGCAGTATCCTTGTAGTTCCTAGTGTGAGAATCCTTCCTTCTAAGTGTTATGTGTGAGATCATAGCAGTCGCGTTGGTTTGGAAGTGACGATAAACTCTTTATATTTCCTGTTAACTGATGAACGATGGCACCTTCAAAGCTTTCCTTGCTTATCGGGTACGCCGTGGCCCGAAGACGAGGCTTGGTTCACTGGGACGTTCGTTATAGAGCACCCAGAGGAGTTTTCAAGCCACTGTTGTGGGAGATGTTCTCCTTGGCACAAGCGATATAAACAGTTTACTCTAGGCCTCCAAACCAGTGATATTTGTACGTAAAATATTATACTAAAGCAACAACTCCAAATGCCTATACCATAGTGTCGAGTGAATAGTTAAATGTGCAGTAGACCTTACGAACAGTATAAGAATATTCCAAATGAGTTAGTAGCAGAGTTCCACAATATTCAATAGAAATCCATAATAAGATAGAACAAGCTTACATGAGATTAAATCCTGTGAAATGAAACAAAGTTATTTAAAATGGAGATCGTGTACATACCAGATAACAAAGAAGCGTCTTTAAAATATACTAAAATGGTGGATTCCATTTCAAAGGAACACACACAGCCGCCGCGTTAAAAACCAAGTGCAAGAGAGAGCCTTCCATTCGTTGTCGTTTTGGAGGTTAGTTTTTCTGCCACAGAATCGTATTTCTTCGATGGTCACAGAAGAACAGGTTTACTTCATGGTGGATTTCGATATGATTAAAATCTCCTATTTATAAAGATGCGAATTGCCTAAAGTATTGATTGAAGTCGTACTAATATTCATCATTCATAGAATTATAAAATAATATCAAATAAGTTCATTCAACGTAGTTCCACGTTTCGACAACAGACGTTGCAAAGTTGGAAGCCATGGAGTCTGGCAACGGTGCATTTTATTTTATTGCAGGGTAGGAAATTCAGATATGTTACAAACTTGAAGAGAGGAAAGAAAACGCATGATAAAGAAAATAAGATTACAAAGCTGGGATAAATCGAAATATTGCTGTTAACCAATATAGATTTATATTCATGGCTCCGAAAATCACTTAGTTGCTTATCGGTATTGCACAGGATGTAGGCGAGACGGTTACGATGAAGTTATTCATTTTCGGGTTTCTGAGTTTCCTCATGAAACTCAAACGGTGTCAGAAATCGTCTCACGACCTGGGTGGACTCTAGGTGCTGACGACAACGGAGAATTCGGGGCTAAGATCGAATTGCAACTGGCCCAAAAAGCTCAGATGATTATGATACCCATTAAGGGGCAGTATCACCTTTTGAATCGTGGTAAATCTCCATTCAAAAGTGGTCTCTTTATTTCACGAGTAAGTACCCTAATTTACGACGTAGAGACTTGATTTTTTTTCAAATTGAAGTTGAAGAACGTCCCGAGAGCAAATAGTTTTCTTTTTTTCGATTTCATAATTTCATAATGACGTACAGCTTCAAAAGTGACATCTACCGAATTAGCCTGATTTTCGAAAACACACCTCTTGTTGAAAAATCCTTTATAAATGGGGTTCAAACACGCTGATAAAATAAACCGAAATATTTTCATGTAAAATCCTACATTTATATTTGAAAATGAGTGAAAAAGGGGAAAAAGGAAATGAATGAAGTTGCAAAATAAACTTAATATACGGACTATTAACATTTCAAAACACATAATAGGGAAAAGAGGAATACAAGGCGAATAAACTTAGTCCTTATCGAATGAATGTAATAGTTATTTATGTACCAAGTGCGTTATATGGATCCTAACGCCCGGAGGGAAACATTCGGCCCGAGGGCCTTTGGCCCGAGGGATGAATGTTGCCCGATGGGCGTTAGGATCTAATAACGCTCGTGGTGCATACAAGATTTTATTTTTCACGAATATATCATTTAATTACAATCAAATTCGATTGCTCCTATGATTTTTTTCCATTTAACTTTCAGTAGTAACCATGGCACTTGTTAATATTTTGAAGTTCGTTATTGCTGTCATCATTTTATTAAGTGAATGTCATTACTGTTTTCGTTGTGAAGATTTAAAGAAATAACAGAAATGAATAGCAATTTGCCAAATAATATAATTGAAAATGCAGCCAAAGCTGCAAATAATCTATTACCAGAAAAATCCAGACTCGTCTACGACAAGGATTATGAAACATTCCATCAATGGAAGTTGAAAAATGAAATAATTGCTATAGATGAAACAGTGTTATTGGCGTACTTTCAAGAATTGGTATGCTATTTTATTTTTCATTTTGTTCATGTGTGGGTAACTTTTTTTTATTTCAGTCTGAAAAATTTTGTCCTGCGTCATTGTGGACGAAATATTCTATTTTGAAATCTACACTGATTGTCAATGAAAATATCAATATTTCACAATTCTCCCGGCTAGTAGCGTTTTTAAAAATGAAATCTAAAGGATATATTCCGAAGAAATCCAAAGTTTTGACAGCAGAACAAGTTCATACATTCATCAATGAAGCTCCTGATGAAATTCATCTTCTTCATAAAGTCGTTCTAATAATGGGTGTTTTTGGAGGACTAAGGAGAGATGAATTAGTGAAAATGTCTATCAAAGATATAGAAGATAAGGGTAGCTGTTTACTTGTTAAAATACCCGAAACTAAAACCGGTATGTCAAAAGGATTTAGCATTGTAGAGGAAGAAAAAATAGGAGCTTCGGGGCTGGACAGAAAATATATATCCTTGAGACCCAGTGGAGTGAAGAATCCTAGATTTTTCCTCACGTTCCGAAATGGTCGGTGCACCATCCAACCTGTTGGCAAAAATATCATAGAAAGTGTGCCTTCGATGATTGCCAAATACTTAAAATTGGATAATGCAAATGAATATACAGGACATTGTTTGAGACGGACTTCAGCAACTCTTTTAACTGAGGCTGGTGCATCATATGAAACGTTAAAAATGCACGGAAGATGGAAGAGTGCATCTGTGGCGGAAGGTTACATAGAGCAGAGCATTTTTTCCAAAAACAAAGTATCGACGATGATTGTGAATTCGGTAACAGATTCTCATGAATTCTCTAGTGGTTCTCTTGTTAACGAACTTCCAAGTTCTTGTGGTCAAGTTTTCGCTCCTCAGATTTCGAAAACATCCCAAGATTCACGATTGAAGAATTTTTCCGGGAAATTCGAAAACTGCACTTTTTATTTCAATTAAGAAATACTTTGTTTTCATTTGTTGAGTTGACGTTGTTTTAGTATTAAAATTCTGCGAAATAAATAATTTCTTTCTAGTTTATTTTGCTTCTCGCACAACGAGCGGGCGTTATGATCCATAATGCCCGCTAAAATGCCCACGGGAATAATGAGTGTATTTATAGCAACCGTTTCTAAGGTAAAATAAACATATAATGTACAAGTGAAAAATAAAAAAACCAAAAACAATGAAAAAATGAAAAGAACCCACTATAAGCGGGTGCATTTTCGTGAGAACCTTAATGATATATGACTGAAGTTCATTATCCAACAGTTATAGTGAGTTTTCGACTAATCGCGAGTACACAAATGGAATAAAACTGCATAACCATAAACACAACTCGAAACTCTGCAAACTGATAAGAAACAGAACCATGTTAACGATAATTGGCTGAAAAGATCCACGTGACAGGAGATGAGATTCCGCAGAAGGATTAGAAGTTCCAAACCCCAAGAAAATCAACGTATAATAAAGCGCGCCAGAGCGGCTCATATCTTATCGCTTTCCTTGCACAGAATCAAAACAGCCAAAATTTACGTCGCAATTTCCATAATCCGGAAAACAGGCTAGAGTCCGTGTAAGCAGACCGAATTTGGAACACTTCCTTTCTGAAGTATTCATGCGGGGAGAATGGATTGCAGTTTCTGGTAACCTGCCACCGATATTCGATAACGTACAAGAATGTAATATATGGCAGCTGTGGATATTGTAAACCTCCAGATAGATCCTGCTGGGGCACAAAAATCCGATGGCCAGGCCAACTGCCTGCAGGGAGAATCTACGGCGGTTGTGAATGGATTTTTAGGTCTGGGAGTTGGAGGGAACTACTATCTATCGATTGCCAAGAACTCGGATACCTATTTCAGTACGGGATTTCAATGGCGTCTTCATTCTGCAATGAAATACTCTCTTCGGTGGATACGCTCTGTTCGAGAATGAATACAGGGTGATTCACGGTGGATGGCACATTAGACGTTTCTGGAGAACCAGACTTCAGATCGGTCTGAAAATTCAATGGAATGCATTATCGGACATGTTCTATCCAACTAAAATATTTTCGTCAATGCGGTGTTGCCACTTCTATTAGAAAGTAGTAGCAACTTTGCTTGTTCAAGGGGAACACCCGGTATATTATATTATTTTTGGAATCTCCAACAAATTCTCGACAACTTTTGTTGAAATTTCTCTATACCTATCTGTTGCGTTTTCGAAATATAAATCAATTTCAATTTTTTTCACCAGAAAACATGACCTCTAAAAATGCGGATAACTTCGGGTTGAGAAACACTATGGCATTGAAATTTGGTTTGGAGTTAGGTGATACATAAATGCTTCCAACACTTCAGCCTGATTTACGTTACTTCAATACAGGATGATAAAAAAATACAGTCTTTTCGGTTGCTTGAAAAAGTGACTGAAAGTTGTTTATTTCAAATGGAATGCCCTCTTTATTATTGGAAATTCTGAAAATTGATGAAATTTTCTTTCATTCTATGTGTATCATGCCAATACCTAACTAGTCAAATTTCAGACTCATGAGCATTTATTTGTCAAAATGTCCCTTCAGAATGGTATTTCCATTCAGTATTTGGTAGGCAGGCCATGATTACTACTTGATAATACCTTGTGACATTCTCCTTATAATAAAGGCACCAAGAAACTTGAGAGTCAAACTATTCATATGAATTATTATTAAAAAGTAGAACAATCATGTCGAATACTTCAAAGTATGTTCAAACCGCTGGCTGTTCACTTCCAAGCACATCAAAATGCGGGTGTTGACTGCTTTCGTCGTGGCAGATCGTATTTCTTTGAAATCCAAATCTTCAAATGCTTGGGCAATCCTTTCCGACAATTCATCTCTCGAATGCACGGGTGTTTTGTAAACTTTTTGTTTCAACATTCCCCACAGATAAAAATCTAACGGACTAAGATCGGGTAATCTTGCTGGCCAATTCCATGGTCCCAAGCGCCTTATCCACCGATCTTCAAAAAGTCTCTCCAGTTAATAATAATGAACAAATTCATGAGCACTTCGTTTGAATAGTTTTCTTCCATCGTTTCGAGGGCATTTGCAACTTCTGGAATGAAGAAAATTTCGAAATTCAAGCTTCTTGGTGCCTTTATTACTAGGAGAATGTCAAAGAGTAATCATGGCCTGCCTATCAAATACCGAATGAAAATACCATTCTGAAGGGACATTTTGACAAAAAAATGCTCATAAGTCCGAAATTTGACTAGTTAGGCATAGGCATGATATACATAGAATGAAAGCAAATTTCATCAGTTTTCCGAATTTCCAATAATATACAGGGCGTTCCTTTTGAAATAAACAACTTTCAGTCACTTTTTCAAGCAACCGAAAAGACTGTATTTTTTTATCACCCTGTATTGAAGTAACGTGAATCAGGCTGAAGTGTTGGAAGCATTTATGTATCACCTAACTCAAAACCAAATTTCAATGCCATTGTGTTTCTCAACCCGAAGTTATCAGCATTTTTAGAAGTGATGTTTTCCGTTGAAAAAAATTGAAATTAATTTATATTTCGAAAACGGCAATAGATAGGTATAGGGAAATGTCAATAAAAGTTGTCGAGAAGTTGTTGGAGATTCCAAAAATAATATAATATACCAGGTGTTCCATTTGAAAAAGCAAAGATGCTACTACTTTCTAATAGAAGTGGCAACACCGCATTGACGAAAATATTTTAGTTGGAGAGAACAGGTCCGATAATGCATTCCATTGAATTTTCAAACCGATCTGAAGTCTGGTTCTCCAGAAACGTCTAATGTGCCATCCACGAGATACTTTTCGAAAACGTCCACATCATATCTTTTTATTTCACGAGTGAAAATCTTCACTATGATAGATGGAGCCTCAGGCTGTTTTTTATTGAATTTAGAGTTATCGAAAACCTACATTTTGATACCAAACATGTCCATATAAGCCTTCTTTGAGTCGAATTTTAATTGTTTTATTTTTTCCATAATTCATTTTCGACTGCTGTTTTGAATACATTGTACTCAAAGTATTGGGGATACTGATCTGCAAAAAAGGTTTTCCGCATGATTTGAATAGATATTAGATCTTTAAGAAAAAAATGGCCTCAGATTCCCCATGGATTTCGTGGTGATGAGGAATACCAGGGTGAGTCTTTGACTTGTACATATATTTTAACTATAGATTCCTCTCATCAAAAGAAACACTTTTTTCCATCCCATTTTTCAAAATTCGGTTTCGTTTGAAAGATACGGATTGTCAAAAATCCATGAAATCAACACTATTCTTTCCATATATTCGGATCGATATTTCGAATGAACTCAAATTTATTTTAGAAAACAAAAGTACTCCTATATTTTTTTAATAGAACGCGTCGTTCTCAAAATATTCCCAATTGTATAAGATTAAATTAGAGGAAAAAATCATGAATTTCAAGAATGATCTGAATGCTGTCCTGAGTTAAATCTCATCGAATAATATTTCTTCTCTGGTCTCTCAACAAGTTACCAACGTTGTCAGAATGTTTATCAACCTTGTCAAGACTAAAATCTCCATGATGAAAAAACGTTTGATGTAGAGATATGTAATAATAAAATTCCACATTTGTGGGACATAAAATTCAATTCTAAGAAGCATGAAATTAAATACATTTTATAGGCAGTTTCTATTAAAAATTCATTGTTACCGGTCCTTCAGCAAAATATCTATCGAAACAATATAACTCGACACCAGAACGACACTACCATTACATCAATTCACTGAAAGTGATTTACATAATCATCACCTGTTTGCTTTATTATCTGTAAATAAATGAAGTCCATCGCGTACACTTCGTTTATGCCGTATATGGGATCACTGACTAACGTTTTAGGTTGGACTGGTTGGAGACACAAAACAACGGTTTGTCTTGCGTGGTGGCCTTCTGAAGGGAAGAGTAGGCCGTAGTGACTGAAATTAAGAACGCACTATTGGCTAGAATAAGAACTACTCGTTTGGCATTTCCAAAGAGCAATGCCTAGACGCCTTTAGCGATTGTGATCGTTCATCCGCTAACGATAGGGGACGTACTGCTTTCTGGTGTTCGCCTATACCATTGTTTGAAGAGAAAATCGGCAATCTGGCATCGTCTTCTCTAGAGTTCTGTGAGTGAATATCACAGAGGATGGGTAAGGTTAGGTCATTGACCCCGAATCATATGAGTCATATGACTTTGGTTAATGGAGTCAGGATAGGTTAGTGAGAAACCAATTTTTATGAGATTGTTTTAGAATATCGAGGAAAATATGAACAAATTATTGTTGTCTATGAACTAATCTTCAGGACAATCGAAGAAGGAACATATTTTGGTGTGAGAAATATAGCTTTTCAATTGCCGAAATGATCGGACAGAACTAGGTGTTCTGTTAGGAAATATCGTGTTCGTAACATTATTATTCAAATAAGGTTATTGCTTGAGTATTTTTTTAAATGTATCACCCAGAATATCTAATAATCCCATCAATTTCAATCGAAAAATATGAACTTTGAGGTGTTTGTAGAGAATCATATCAGGCACGTATTTAGCCCTATTTTTTTGTCAAATGGCTATATCTCTTTAACAGAGCCGAATTCGGAAAAATGGAAAATGAAAAAAAGGTTTCCTTTAGCCTCAAGAATCTACAGTTAAAATATATGTACAAGTCAAAGACTCACCCTGTATCTCCTTAGTCTATTGGCAAAAATATCTGCCTCATGTACTGATTGAACTCTTTCTGGGGCACTTTTTATTCAACTCTCGGTGATTTCAACCTACTTCATCATCCTACACATTCAAAATTCTATCAGACGCAATTGATGGGCACCAAAAACAACCCATCTGAATCAACGAATCATTTTTGTCCTGCAACGTAGAGTAAACGAAAACAACATCAATTAAAACGTATACTTTAATTTAATGCTTTCATTCATAATGAACCCTTGTGCAGTTTCTCATTTCAGAATCAAAACAGTAGGCGGTTTACGGGAAACATCGGCCATTTCAATGTTGTTTCATCAACGTTGGGTAAACAGTTTTACAGTCAGCTAACAATGATTCCAAATTAGTCTCGATTTCTGATTCATTACGGTCTTCTGTGGTCTTCGCAGAAAACTAACAATTGTGTTTATTCAGTAAGCGGCTATCGCTTTCCTAGCTCACAATCTGAATCTCATCCATTATACAGAACTATCTCTTTCTAGTTTGTTCAACTCTCACCGTGCAATTCCGCAGTTTCCTTGTATAGCAGAAACTAATGCTGAATCTACTCATATGTGTAAACAAGAGCTTCAAAGTTATTTGTATGAGCTATTCCTCTGACTACCAAGTCAAAGGAATAAAGCGATTTCTATGTTAGTATACGAATGCAAAGGCCTAGAGATCCACTGGTGACTTGCTCGCTTACGTCTCACATATATGGCAGCTATCTATTGAAAAATATGGTGAAGCCCTAGCCGTAGCATTGGATATCTCCAAAGCATTCGATCGAGTCTGGCATCAGGGACTCCTCGCCAAGATTTCATCTTATGGCGTGCCCCCAAAGCTCTGTTCTCTGTTATCTAGTTTTCTCTCAAACAGATCTCAACATGAAGTAGTCGATGGAGTTCCTTATGACTCTCTGCCCATAAATGCTGGTGTTCCGCAGGGATCAATTCTGGCTCCAACACTATTTCTACTTCACATCAACGATTTGCTGGAGGCAACTTCATGTCCAGTTCACAGCTTCGCGGATGATAGTATCCTCCATACCGCCTTTTCTTCTAGGGCTCCAATACCAGCCAGCCAAATCAAAAACGAACGAGGAAGAAATGTTAACAACATAAATATGGACTTGGCAACGATTCTTGAATGGGGATCTAATAACTTGGTAGAATTCAACGCGAACAAAACACAAGCATGTCTTTTCTCTAGAAAAGCCGATCTCACTGTGCCCTGCATAGAATTGTCGGGAGTGACCATACCATTGAAGTTATCCATTTCGATGCTTGGTATTACTGTCGGCAGTAACCTTGCTTGGGAGAATCACATGAGATCCATTGCTGAAAGTGCATCCCAAAATCTTGGTTTTCTGTTTCGTGCCAGGAGCAATTTCAACTAAGGTCAGCTGCTTGTGATCTATAAGGCACAGATTCGACCTGTCCTGGAATACTGTTCTCATGTTTGGAGTGCTGCACCTAAACAAATCCTAAAACTCTTGTACAAAAAAGTGCAATTCGTCTCGTCGGTGATGCCTCGCTTACAAACTCGCTCACTTCTCTGGAACACCGTAGAAGAGTAGGCGATCTGTCTCTATTCTATAAATATTTCCATGGGCGATGCTCTTCTGAATTATCAGCAATCTTTCCCCCTCTGGCAGTATCTTCGAGACTTACACGTCAAGTTAAGTCTTCAGATCCCTTCGTGATCACTTTGGAGACCTGCAGAACATCTCTCTTCAAAGACTCGTTCATCCAACGAACAGCAAGGCTTTGGAACACATTGCCTAGGGAGGTGTTCCCTGAGGCATATAACCTCTAGAAACTCAAGAAGAACACCAATTCCTACCTGCTTGCCCTTAGTTCTCACGATGTTCTCTGAACATTACAGGATATTCCTTTTCGTGAAAACCACAACATGAAAAAAAACCTCCTGATACGAATTCAATGTCTATTTGCCTTCAGAGTAATGAAAACTGATAATCCTAGAAGCCCCCAATTGTGAGGGAATAAAATTGCCAGTAAAATATTCAAATGGCGGGCATTACGAATAAATTGGAGGATTCCTGAAAATAAAACATGAATCCTAATGGAATGATCACAGTAAAACGCTTTGTAGCATGGAGCCTTGCTAGCTCCAGCACATATACGTGATAATGTGGAACAAGGTTGTCTTTCGAGTCGATAATAAGAAAAACAGAGAGTTCCCTCTAGACCTGAGAAACACTGAAGTGGAGGAAATATTCCTCGTCTGCATTTTTATTTTTTCGTATAAAATATTATCCATATTAAGAAAACTGTAATTGGGTAGCGAACTTTAAGAACTAAACTGCCTCACGAAAGTTGAAGAAATTCTTCATTTATTTCGCTGAATATACAGGGTATTCCATTTAAATTTAGAAAAATGTGAAACTGGATATAGAGAAGTGAAAAAATATGGCATCAGATGAGTTATACGTCGTATACTTGTCTGTGGTAAATATACTGCTCCACAAGAGTTAAGGATATCATATTCAATCGTTTCAAAAGTATGTAATTCTCGAGAAAATTGCTGAAAAATCATTTAAAACTCAATAACAACTTGAACCGATCCAATAAAAATCAGTATGAGACATTTCGTCAATCTGGTCGCCTTTTTTCTGAAGTTTGGTTCTTTGCATGTGCTTCATGAATGTTCTTATTTTGAAATGAAGTCAGTTCATCAACGGCTTCGATTTGAAACGAGTTCTCTGAAAATGCCAAGACGTTAATTAACAAACGCTGAGGCTAATAGGGCCATCGGAATGCTACAGGGTGGCCTAACTCAGGTTGTTGTAGCGGAAAGGCTCCAAGTCAGCCAAAGTGTGATATCTCGACTTTGGAATAGGTTCAGGGAGACAGGTTCCGTGTTGAAAAGACCAAGGCTTGGTGGGCGACGAAAAACAACACCTGCTTAGGATCGTTTCATCACCGTTTCAGCGAGAAGAAACCCTACATCTACGTGTAGAATGCTACGGAATACTCTTCAAAATGCAGATGGGGTCCAAGTTTCCATCGAAACCATCAGAGGATGTTTGAGAGAGGTGAATCTAGGTTCTAGACGTCCATTAAGAGGTGTTTCAGTAACACGTGACCATAAGCGTCAAAGACTGGAATGGACAAGGCAACATATCAATTGGAACGATCAATGGCGTAGTGTCCTTTTCACTGATGAATCAAAATATGGACGATTTTCAAATTCTCGAAGAATAAGGGTATGGACAATCCTACGCATACCCCGTAATCGTCGCTATGTCCAAGAAGTCCATCCATTCCGAGGGGGTAGTGTTATGGTATGGGCCGGGATATGTTTCAACGGGCGCACAGATCTACACATTTGTCCTGGGAATATGACCACCTTACACTATAGGGAGCATTTCATTGACAATGTTGTGCCAAATTTTCACGCTGCTATTGGTGAAACTTACAATTTCTAGACGATAACGCTAGACCGCACCGTGCAGCCATAGTTGGGAATGCGCGCGAGGAGCTTGGTATTCCACATTTACCAATACCTCCGCACTCACCAGATTTAAATTTCATAGAACATGCATGGGATATGCTCCAAAGAAGATTAGATGATCATCAACCTACCCCAGGATCCTTAAATGATCTGGGAGAGCTTCTGCCCCGTTTATGGAACCAAATTCCTCAAGAAATGTTCAACAATCTCGTGTGTAGTATGCAGAGAAGATGTCAAGCTGTTATTGATGCCCGCGGAGGCCATACATTGTATTGATAGTCTTAAAATGCTTGAATTCTCTGGGAATAAAATTTCGTTATTTGACTCGATTTTTCTTAATCACCCTGTATACGCTGCACACCTACAGGCTAAAATTATTTTGCAACTTGAAATCATATTAATATGAATTTTCATCACAAAAATCTTATTTTAACTATATTTTTCTGCAATTTATGTCAATATCCCTAACTCATGTGAAGCAGTTTATAAATATCGTCTTTTTCATTTCGAAGATATCTACTTGATTTCAAACTCCTCCCTGTGAATCCATAACTGTGTAAGTGTGTAATAATCAATTCTGTCTTTTTTTTTTCAGGTAAGAGATCACTGCCATCAAAGGTCTCAATGATTTATGGGTAAGCAATCAGAATGTCACTTGATACTTTTCAAAATTCTCTGTGTACCAAGAGATTCAAGAACTATCGGATTTAGGGTAGGGCACTGAAAAACAACTTCTTTATGTGTATTTTAGAAGGAAAAAATTACCATGTGTGCACCATAAAAACCGAACAAAGCTTCGCATAGCTTCGACGGCGAAATAAAAACAGCAATGTTCATTTTACAGCCACAATCATTAGTCATTAATGATAATTGTAGGCGTTAAAATTACAGGCACATTCCTCGTTCGACGCCGCCCCCAATAACTAAATAATTTACGACAGTATGCCTTTTATGTCTGGAATTTATATCAGCGTAATTTTCCAAAATTGTATGGCTCGTATTGCTTCTCAACAAACGGTTATGTCCCCTACGTTATGGGGCAATTGAATGGAATACAGAAATGTGTAGCGTTTCATACCGCCTACAATAGTTTGCCGAAATTCCAATACCTGTGGTTGTTAAGCCGACTGCAATTGATTGTATCCCAGAAATGGGGGTAATAATTGATGATTTCGCGCTGCTGGATGGGATTTCGATGAAAGAGAGGCTCAGAAATGGGGAGAAATGATGGCTATGAATGAATCTGAATACCTAAACTGAAGCTACGAAATTGGGAACTGCAATCATTAAATCTGGACTTCTTTGAGGACCCTTGAATAGCATAGACAACCCTGTGAGACCTGCACCGCTGTGAACCTAGCAGCATCTTCTTCAAGAACTTGACTTTGGATGTAAAGAAGGCAAAAACAACCCTGGACTAGAAGAGTTGAATGAGGAAGTAAAACAAGGGGAATCTTTGCCAGTACTTTTCCATCAGCTATAGAAACCTCTCCTCAGTCTCCTCTTGATATCTAATCAAGTAAAAGCACGAAAGATGAAGAACCCTTATAACCCATAAATGCTGGTGTTCCGCAGGGATCAATTCTAGCTCCAACACTATTTCTACTTCACATCAACGATTTGCTGGAAGCAACTTCATGTCCAGTGGACAGCTTCGCGGATGATAGTACCCTTCATGCCGTCTTTTCTTCTAGGGCTCCAATACCAGCCAGCCAAATCAGAAACGAACGAGGAAGAAATGTTAACAACATAAATATGAACTTGGCAACAATTCTTGAATGGGGATCTAATAACTTGGTGGAATTCAACGCAAGCAAAACACTAGCATGTTTTTTCTTTAGAAAAGCCGATCTTACTGTGCCCAGCATAGAATTGTCGGGAGTGACCATACCATTGAAGTCATCCATTTCGATGCTTGGTATAACTGTCGGCAGTAACCTTTCTTGGGAGAATCACGTGAGATCCATTGCTAAAAGTGCATCCCAAAAACTTGGTTTTCTGTTTCGTGCCAGGAACCATTTCACCCCAGGTCAGCTGCTTATGATCTATAAGGCACAAATTCGACCTGTCCTGGAAAACTGTTCCCATATTTGGAGTGCTGCACCTAAACATACCCTAAAACTCTTGGATTCTGTACAAAACAGGGCAATTCGTCTCGTCGGTGATGCCTCGCTTACAAACTCGCTCACCTCTCTAGATCACCGTAGAAGAGTAGGAGATCTGTCTCTATTCTATAGATATTTCCATGGGCGATGCTCTTCTGAATTATCAGCAATCTTTCCCCCTCTGGCAGTATCTTCGAGACTTACACGTCAAGTTAAGTCTCCACATCCCTTCGTGGTCACTTTGGAGACCTGCAGAACATCTCTCTTCAAAGACTCGTTCATCCAACGAACAGCGAGGCTTTGGAACACCTTGCCCAGAGAGGTGTTCCCCGAGGCATACAACCTCCAGAAATTCAAGAAGAACACCAATTCCTACCTGCTTGCCCTTGCTTCTCGCGATGTTCTCTGAACATTACAGGGTATTCCTTTTCGTCTCCAGACTTCAATGTCAACACACTAAAAATGGAAGATTGAAACCCTGTTGTTCTCAAGAAATCAAAAATTCGAGAAGATCTGCATATGAGCCCCACATACAGGGGTGATGTTCCAACTTGATTAGCAAACATTCAATTAATCACAAATGAATTCTCACTCAGTCCAAACCGAAGCTTCTGGATGAACACAGCAGCGATAGAGTGGGGTTCTCTATGATCATCGCTAATGAGATGCAATAAGGGGATTAACCAGCGAGAGCTGCTCGCGACGTGAAGTTAGCCATAATTACGATTTTTCCCCGGGGTCCATAATGAGTCTGAGTAGGCGAATGCAAATTTCTAATCAGAGGATCTGATAAAGCAGCATGATACCCTCCATATTGTTTCTTTATCGGAAACTAAATATAATCCTCAGAGAATTTTCTTAATTTTACGTAGGTATACTCCATTCACTTTTATGAAGTATCCCGTTTGGCCAAGGATTAGATTTATCAAGTATTTACACTTAAAACTGATGCAGGTTGGCACTCGTGAAACTACTTCCGAGAGAAGTTGCCAATGCTAATTTATATTTGCTCATTTTTATCTTTGTCAATGGAGTAAGCTCTTTTAAGGTTTAACTGTGACATAGGTTTCGTAGTACTACTACATTTTTATACTGAAGTATACTGCTCCTCAAGAGTTAGGGATATCGTATTCAATCGTTTTTAATAGTATGTAATCTTCGAGAAAATTGCTGTAAAATCCTTCAAAACTGAATAACAACTCGAATCGATCCAATAAAAATCATTATGAGACATTTCGTCAATCTGGTCGCCTTTTTTCTAAAGTTTGGTTCTTTGCATATGCTTCATGAATGTTCTCATTTTGAAATGAAGTCAGTCATCAACGCCTTCGATTTTAAACGAGTTTTCTGAAAATGCAAAGACGTATATTAACAAACGCTGAGGCTAATAGGGCTATCGGAATGCTACAGGGTGGCCTAACTCAGGTTGTTGTAGCGGAAAGGCTCCAAGTCAGCCAAAGTGTGATATCTCGACTTTCGAATAGGTTCAGGGAGACAGGTTCCGTGTTGGAAAGACAAAGGCTTGGTGGGCGACGAAAAACAACACCTGCTCAGGATCGTTTTATCACCGTTTCGGCGAGAAGAAACCCTACATCTACGTGTAGAATGCTACGGAATACTTTTCAAAATGCAGATGGAGTCCAAGTTTCCATCGAAACCAACAGACGACGTTTGAGAGAGGTGAATCGAGGTTCTAGACGTTCATTAAGAGGAGTTCCATTAACACGTGACCATAAGCGTCAAAGACTGGAATGGGCGAGGCAACATATCAATTGGAACGATCAATGACGTAGTGTCCTTTTCGCACTGCTGAATCCAGATATGGACGATTTTCAGATTATCGAAAAATAAGGGTATGAATTTATTTTTCCGTAAGATGTCAAACTCGATTATTGATTTGCGTACAAAAAAATGGCATAACTGAATCTTCCAACTAGGTATATACACGTGAAATATTTTCTGTATTAACAGAGTAAAAAGTTTTTTCAACATTCGCCAGATCTTTGGAATTCACATAATATTTTCACATCTTTCGATTGGCAATTCTCAACAATCTCATGAGAAATATCGATTTGAAGGTTCTGCAATTCAGAAGTTGTTACAGAGTAGAGCAATATTGGTAGAAAAAAGTTCCACTCTTCAGTCATGATTGCCAATTATTGCAACAAGTTCGTTTTTGTATGTTGTTACAGATCAGAATAATTAACTCAATCCGATTTGTTTCGTTCCTTTTTTATATTTCGTTGTTGGCAAAGTTCTGACGCGAAAATATTCAAATCGGTGTAAATATTGATTGAAAACGTAATCACGAACGCAGTATGTAAAACGGAAGATAATGTTTGATGCCTGTAGCCGTATAGATTACAACATAAAAATAATTCATAGCTGATGAAAACTGGCAATAAAATATGCCGAGCTCAGATTATCATCCACGAGAGATAGAGTGCATTTCGCGAAAATTGATGTGCTGTTTGATATTATCCGAAAATAAAAGGGCATCGGGAAAGTCGGAGATTACACCGAATTTGTTGGTCCATTCGAGTGGCGGTAAAGGCAGGAAATCGTGTTAAGGTTACTTTGATGTTGGGAATTTTTCCTATATAGAATTTTCACCTAATCCCTTTGACTTATCGACATTGACGGAAATTATTTCTGGAGACCCCAGAGAATTTTTCTCCAGCCTTCCTTTGTACGTTGTCCTTTTGTGGAAATAAAAGGGAGATCAATCTTCAGGATCTTTTTTATCTGGTCGACAATAATTGGAAATAACGCATTGGAAAATGTACGAACATAATTTATAGAAAGAATTGGGGCCAAAATTTGGGATAGCAATATCATATACAGCCGTGGCAACACTGTTAAGTAAACAGAGTAGGCTAAATTCAGAATGATTCCCCTCTCAATATCAGAAGGGAATCTGACATGTAAAATTTCAAAAAACGAAGAATCCACGCCACTGCTACTTAGAATGATACGAGGATGTATTGATATCTAGTTAGCCTAGACCAGTTCCATGCATAAACAAAATATTGCGATACTATATCAACGAACAATAACTTATTAGAAGTGTCAGTGTAGAGTTCGACGTAGAAAAAGTAAACCAGAGTTACGCAAAAAATTAAAAAAAGAAGATGTCCACCGAAATTGGTAATATCGAAAAATGGGAGTATCGAGCCATCATCAAATACCTGTATTTGAAAGGGTTAAGAGGTAAGCAGATTTACGAAGATATGCTTCATACCCTAGGTGATCAATGTCCTTCGTATGCGACCGTGAAAAATCGGACTGCAAGCTTCAAGAGAGGTAAATTTTCCATTGAAGATGACCGATCGGGAAGGCCAGTTTCTGTGTCAGTCCCCGAAAATATCGATGCAGTTCATGACATAATTTCATCAGACCGTCGAATTGGGCTAAAATGGATATCTGAAGCAGTGAAGATTTCATACCAACGCGTTCATCATATAGTTCACGTCAATTTCGACATGAGAAAAGTTTCTGCAAAATGGATCCCCAAATATTTGAATGTTGACCAAAAGCCTGCAAGGGTAGAAGCATCGCGTTCGATCGGTGCTCGATTTGAAAACGATGTAAACTTCTTAAACCGAATTTTTACTATGGATGAGACTTAGGTACATTTCTACGATCCAGAGACAAAGCAACAATAGATGGAATGGCGACCCTCTGGTTCTCCAAGACCTAAGAAGTTTCGTGTCCAAAAATCTGCTGGAAAAGTTCTTGTTTCAGTTTTTTGGGATTGCCATGGAGTAATCATGATTGATTTTTTGGATAAGGATAGAACAATAACTGGAGAATACTTTTCGAAAATACTGACCATTCTACGGGAAAAAATCAAAAAGAAAAGACGCGGAAAGCTATACGGGGGTATTTTGTTTTTACAGGACAACGCACCAGAACACAAATCTCATGTTGCCATGAAAAAAATAGTCCAATTTACCACAAACAAGACACATACGTATTTCGCGAATAATATTCAGAAATAAATCTAAATCTTACTTTTCATAAGCGATGACAGGCGATATCGTGATGGCAACACTGTACAAAACGTCATTAGAAACACTAAATTGAAATAGCGAAACGACATTAATGAATGAACTGGCCACAGAATCAGGAAACGGTGCTGCCAGAACGTGAATGTAATGTGAAGAATGCACAATATTTGAAGAAACAAATACTCATTTCTGACATTCAAGCACAAATGAGTAAATGAATTTAACTTTTTATTTTGATAGAGATGTTTATATGAAATTCTAAATGAAAAACCTTAATAATTACCAATTCAAAGTATGTAATTCATAAATCAAAGACTCACCCTGTGAATTTCGCATCAAAAATATATTTTCCATTCCGCTGAATATAAAATTAACATCGAAAATCATAGGAATAAATCAATACGCACCAGTTAAACAAACATCATTAATGTCCGATTATATTATATTATTCCAATCCATCATTTATGTATCAACACATATGCTACCATGTAAAATCGATGATTGTTCGTCACTGGGGACAAGATGGAGGAAATAATAATTGAATAAAACTGACCAAACAACGCTGTATTTATCTGGCACTGATTGAGTTGATTGAAAACAGTTTGTGGCCTGAGTATTATTCATATTTTGCCTATCGAACATACAATAAAATGATTTGGAATTGGAAATTCAGTTGGAAGAGTCCTAATCGTATTTATTCTTTTCACAGCTGGTAGAATCGTTTCCAGGATATGCATTCAGTTTTTGTCCAATTTTGAAAGTATTCATTGAGCCATGCACAATTCACTTCGAAAGTTCACTTTTTAATTTTATTATTTCGAATTCATCGCGCTGAAAATGAGAAGAGAAAACGATTTTTTGTACAACTGCCGTATTTTGATAATGAAATGGGCGAATTTGGAATGACAATAAACTTCAAAATGCATTTTAATATTCAAAAATTCAAAAGGTTGTTGTGAATGGCAAACGTTGCCAACGTTATGATTACTAACAAATGAGAAAAGACGCTGTCATTTGAATTTCGTTCCTGTCCAATTTTCGTCTTTGGTTTTCAACTGCTTAATATGTTTGTCGAGAGTCCAATTATTAATAAAAGTGACGATTTGGTTGTTTCTGTGGATATTGAAGAGTCTGCAAGAAGAGCAAATCTGGAACTCCTACCTAAAAAATCTGTTCAGCAGTACGATATTGCATATAACAATTTCCTGGCCTGGTGTGAATTGAAAAATGTAGAAGGGAACTTCAGTGAACCATTTTTCCTGGCATACTCAGAAGAAACATCGAAAATATGGAGTTCATCAACTTTGTGGAGCAAATTTTCAATGATAAAGTCAAGCGCCCTTATTAAAAATGGTGTGGATGTTAGTGAATATTTCAGTAATAGCATATTTGAAACGGAAAAGTAAAAGATATCGTCCCAAAAAATCGAAAATTCTCACTCGTGAACAAGTTGAAAGGTTTATAAATGAGGCACCAGATGAGAAATAATTGATGGTTAAGGTTGCAACTATTTTCGGATTATTTGGAGCCTGTCGGCGTGAAGAATTGTGTAATTTATCAGTGAAAGACATCGAAATAACAAATGAATCATTGGTTATACAAGTTCCAAACACAAAAACGAAGTCAGTCGTTCTTTCAGTATTATTGGGAGGTATCTTGACTATTTTCATAAGTACTTTGCACTGCGCCCTTCTGTCATCAAACATCGTCGGTTTTTGCTGAAATACATGAATAATAAATGCACTGCCAATCCAGTTGGTATCAATACATTTGGGAAAATTCCATCTATTGTTGCCGAATTCCTCAAACTGCCAGAACCAAAGCAATATACAGGACACTGTTTTCGAAGATCCTCCGCTTCATTGCTAGCAGAATCAGGAGTAAATATTACGGATATAAAAAACATGGTGGATGGAAGTCTACGACGGTAGCCGAGGGCTTTGTTGATCATTCCATTGCATATAGAAATGTCATTGCTGAAAAAATTCTCCCAACCTCAACAGATTTTGGATCATCATCATCCAATATTGTACTTCCGGTTTCTACAAGAACTGATGGTGCTGAGGATTCAAATAATATGTTGCGAAGCTCCCTAACGTCACAGGGTATTAATGTGAGTAATTGTTCTACTTTTACGATTAATAATAATGTTCATAAGTAATGATTATTAAATATTGATAATAAAAATTTTCAATTGCTGAATTTTTTTCATCTGATTTCATCATAAGAAAATGGAGTGCTAAAAATATTTTTAACACTAATGTTAAACATATTTTTAACACGCTTCCACGTAAACAATCAATTTTAACATTGTTTGCTGTCATTAAAAGTGTCACTTTTAACGGCAGTTGTACAAAAACGATTTTTTTTCCCAAATGACGTATCATTTTCCACTTCTATCCAGCAAGCGCTTCTCGTCAGTTAATACTGTGACAAAATAAGCGCAGAGAGGGCTATGGATTGTTTGCATACCATTAAAACGGCCGTTTCTGGATGATGAATCGACTGGTCCAATATCTATAGAGTATTGTAGTGATATGTAGTCGGACTAGAATACTGCGTGACATTTGAATAGACAGCGATAATCATTTCTTGCTACGAAAGATTTATAATTGAAACGCTGGCATTATCTGTAAACAACGGCACCATAGCGTATAAATATTGTGACATGAATGGGGAATGTGACCCTGTCTCAGCGCTAGGGTTGATATTGACGGAATTTACATTCAATTAGAAATATGACGATGGGGATTCTGAAGAGTTGTTTGTCATCTGAAGGAGGAAATACATAAACTGCTCCACATGAGTTAGGGGTATTGACTTAAATTGCAAAAAAATATAGTTGAAATAAGATTTTTGTGATGAAAATTCATATTAATATGATTTCAAGTTGCAAATTAATTTTAGCCTGTAGGTCTGCACCGCATACAGAATGGTTAAGAAAAATCGAGTAAAATAACGAAATTTTATTCCCAGAGAATTCAAGCATTTTAAGACTATCAATACAATGTATGGCCTCCACGGGCATCAATAACAGCTTGACATCTTCTTTGCATACTCCACACGAGGTTGTTGAAAATTCCTTGAGGAATTTGGTTCCATAAACGGGGCAGAAGCTCTCTCAGATCATTCAAAGTTTCTCGGGTAGGTTTTTGATTATCTAATCTTCTTTGGAGCATATTCCATGCATGTTCTATGCAATTCAAATCTGGTGAGTGCGGATGTATTGGTGAATGTGGAATACCAAGCTCCTCGCGCGCATTCTCAACTATGGCTGCACGGTGCGGTGTAGCGTTATCAACTAGAAATTGAAAAGTTTCACCAATAGCAGCGTGCAAATTTGGCACAACATTGTCAATGACATGCTTCCTATAGTGTAAGGCCAAGGCGGTCATATTCCCAATACAAATGTGTAGATCTGTGCGCCCGTTGAAACATATCCCGGCCCATACCATAACACTACCCCCTCGGAATGGATGGACTTCTTGGACATAGTGACGATTACGGGGTATGCGTGGGATTGTCCATACCCTTATTCTTCAAAAATCTGAAAATCGTCCATATCTGGATTCATAAGTGAAAAGGACAGTACGCCATTGATCGTTCCAATTCATATGTTGCCTTGCCCATTTCAGTCTTTGACGCTTATCGTCACGTGTTGATGGAACTCCTCTTTATGGACGTTTAGAACCTAGATTCACCTCTCTTAAACGTCGTCTGATGGTTTCGATTCAAACTTGGACCCCATCTGCATTTTGAAGAGTATTCCGTAGCATTCTACAAGTAGATGTAGGGTTTCTTCTCGCCAAAACGGTGATGAAACGATCCTGAGCAGGTGTTGTTTTTCGTTGCCCACCAAGCCTTGGTCTTCCCAACACGGAACCTTTCTCCCTGAACCTATTCCAACGTCGAGATATCACACTTTGGCTGACTTGGGCCTTTCCGCTACAACAACCTGAGTTAGGCCACCCTGTAGCATTCCAATAGCCCTATTAGCTTCAGCGTTTGTTAATTTACAGAAAACCCGTTTCAAATCGAAGCCGTTGATGAACTGACTTCATTTCAAAATAAGAACATTCATGAAGCATATGCAAAGCACCAAACTTCAGAAAAAAGGCGACCAGATTGACGAAATGTCTCATACTGATTTTATTGGATCGCTTGAAGTTGTTACTGAGTTTTAAATGATTTTAGAGCGATTTTCTCGAAGATTACATAGTTTTAAAAACCATTGAATACGATATCCCCAACTCTTGTGGAGCAGTATATTTGAAATGTGAATAGTGATTCATTGGAAGATAGAAGAGTTCTATTTGGGTGGGAGGGTGTTTTAATGACAGTGCAAGATTTGAATTGCGAGCAATGTTCGACAATTATAATGTCACATGATTGACGTGACAGATTCAATAACGTTATCGAAACTTTCTTTAAAATATGCCAGTAAAGTTGTGGCGGCCATTTAGAAGATATTTTGTTTCATACATAATTGCCAAATGTATATTCTCGAAATCAATAAATATGTCAATACTTTGGTACAGAAAACCATGTTTTATTGAACACTGAAACATGCGCTCTTATAGAAACAACTTTTAGTTTGCAGTTACAGAATGGCGAAGGTGCTGGTTGCTTCAATATCGGCCATGAGTCGATCTATCCTGGAGAAACAATGGAGAGGAGTGGCTTTTTCACTCCTTTCAATCATAGGGAAACACCGCCAGAATTTTTCTTGAGTATTTTTTCGCTTGCAAGTAATTTCTACTTGATTTTATTCTTGTTGTCTATTCTTTTTAGTTTTTGAAAAAAATGGAAATTGATTTTTTCACGGCGCCATCTTTTCAGGAGCTTTACCTAAGCAAGGGGGGGAAAAGGGGAAGAATAACCCAGTATTTTGAAAAGAAATCACCCCTAAATTTTTTTCGCAACTATTCCTAGACTATGCATTTCATATTCTCAACTTCAGGCGACAGGTTCAATGGTCAATGGAATACAAAACCGTTGAAGTTGATTATGTCGACGTGAAACTGAGTTATCATCAAACTCTCTGCTTCCTCTGAAAAAGGCATGTTCTTCCACCTTTACACCAATTTCATAAAGACAAGTGCATCATCCACTAAAAAGGAGCTGTTCAACGAGAAATCCGTTATGCCACAGACACTTTACAGCCTCATAACTCCTTTCGCCCAACAAAGCATTATGAACAGATCCCCATATTTGAATTCATCTCACCTTGCATACCTCCTCCCGAAAGAATGGAGTCAGAAAACTTCGGTCGAATCCTGAACTTTAAAATATGCGGTCGTTAAAATAGTTGAGATGCTCGATATATCAAAAGTTTCGGAAATTTTATGATGGAAACTTTGATGCATGAGTCCGCTCACTTCATTCCATATTACATTTTCATTAGGTTTCATGCATTCGCCGTAGCTCACCCTGTGTAGGTACGTGATACAGAGAAAAATTTCGAGATGGGTTTCGTGCAGAGAAGTGGGTAATGAGAAGTGTCATTGTTCAGAATTGATATTGCCAGAGGAACTCCTACTGAACGTACCAATTGCGATTAAACCATAGAAATCATAATATATATACTTACTCTAGAATGCTAATTCCTTCTAGTTCCGCAGCGAAAAACGTGCCGCATAGGCAACTGATTCACAATGTGCGCATGCTCACCATTAGGAAGTTTCACGTAGAACGATGCCAAGTCCCTAAATGTTTTGTCGGTTCTATTTTAAGTTCAATATAATTAAACAATAAAAATATTCCATTGAGTAACAAACTTATTTTATAGCGCATGCGCGACTTCCTACGACTATTAGACACATTAATATCATAAGTGAATTGCAATATTTGTGGAATTGGTGAGAAAATTAGAGCAGTAATGTAGTAGGTTTCACTAAATAAATATAGACCGCGCAACACCGCTTTTTCTGTCTCATGGCAAATGACTTTGAAATGACCTTAGTGAAAGTATAGGCAGGATCGGGTTAGTGTCAGTCTGCAGCCACAGTTTAGTTTACTGCATTGTTGAATATTTCTCTGTGTTCATTTTGATATAGATGATATAATATCATAGGTGTTCATGTCATAAGAAGAAAATAGAGAACTTGTCATATTATTGTCAAGATAGATCGGGAAATAAAAGTTTGTTTGAGTTGAAGTAGATTTTGGCCCTCACCCATATTTGATAGTTCTATATTTAAGAAACAATCAGTTTCAACATTTGGCGACCGTGACAGGACTTTCTATTGCAAGTATGGACAAAACGAAGAGAGCCCTTGGTCTACACCGAACTGCTTTCAAGAAGATATGCAGCACTATTGAAGATGATTTATCCTCAGAATCATATGATATTATAGACATTCAGAGTAATATGAAAGTTTTGGAGGAGAAAATGCTTCAGATAGCTGAACTGAATCAATTTTTTTTGGATTTGATGTTGGATTCAGATGACTGCGAAGACAATATGAATGTTGAACTTGAAATTATGGATAATTTAAGTTCCCGATTCCACAAATTGAAATTACGTTGCGAAAATTTGGTGTGCGATAAAGGAGGCCCAAAGAAATCAGAGTCGAAAGGTAAACTGAAGATTCCCAAACTAGAATTTCGTCAGTATGGAGGCGATTTGAAGGGATGGCTTGGTTTTTGGAACCAATTCAGCAGGATTGATGCTGATTCTGATCTAGAGGAGGAAGACAAGCTTCAGTACCTCATTCAGGCCACTACACCAAATTCTAGAGCAAGACAAATTGTGGAAAGTTACCCTGCCACAAAAGGTAACTATAAAAAGGCCGTTGATAGTTTGAAAGGAAGATTTGGTAGAGACGACTTATTGATTGAAGTGTATGTTAGAGAACTCCTTCAACTAGTTCTAACGAACCTTAATGCCAATAACAAACTATCAACCTTTTTTGATAAAATTGAGTCACAACTTAGAGCTCTGGAAAGTTTAGGCGTCAAATCTGATACTTGTGCCGCTATGTTGTATCCATTAGTAGAATCATGCTTAGGAGAAGATCTGATAAGAGCTTGGCACAGAAGTCGATTTTATTCAGATGAATCAAGTTTGAAGAATCGCCTTGATGCTCTGATGGATTTTCTTGGACAAGAAGTGATGAACGAAGATAGAATTCATCTAGCTACGAGCAGTTTCAAAGACAAGAAAAAACAAGAACATAGAAGTACAAGCGACAATACAAGCAACGTGGCTACCGCATCTGAATTATTCAATAAGGGTATACCACGATGTACATTTTGCAAAGGAGCACATCCCTCCTATAAATGTCAAGAAGCTTTGAAATTGAGTTTTACAGAGAAGAAACAGAAGTTGTCAGAGGCTGCATGTTGTCATTTGTGTACCAGATTTGGCCATATAGCACGAAGATGCCGTTTAAGAGAAAAATGTAACATCTGTCAAGGAAAACATTGTACCCTTATGTGTGCTAAACAAGATTTGAAGGCATCCAATACAATTCATCCCAAGCAAGATGGTAATACAAAGAAAGCTGAACAGAATCTAACCAACCATACATTCAACGAAGTTTTTCTACAAACCATGGTAGTTGAACTAAAAGGCGAAAACCAATCAAAACTAGTTAGACTTTTGATTGATACTGGTTCCCAAAAGTCTTATGTAACTAAAAGGGTTGCCGAAGAGATAGGTTATACTCCGATTCGAAAAGAAGAACTAGTACATTCGCTTTTTGGAGGTACCCGAAGCGAAACAGTGAAACATACGAGTTACAAAATTCGTCTCTACAGCCTCACCGAAGACTATAGCTGTAATTTCGAAGTTTTGGATCAGCCACTGATTTGCAGCAAAGTTAGTTCTGTAAGAAAGGGACCCTGGTTGGATGAATTGAAACTCATGGGCATTGAAATCACCGATACAACTGATGGACCCATAGACGTATTAGTTGGAGCTGATGTAGCTGGCAAACTTTATTCTGGACGCAAACATGATTTGGAATGTGGCTTGGTAGCAGTACACACATTATTGGGTTGGACTGTTATGGGAAAATTGAAGAATTCTGATCACCATACATCATCTATGCTGATAACCTCGATGTTTTCAAAGAATGTTGCCATATCTAACTTCTGCAGTTTGGACGTACTTGGTATTGAAGATCCCAACAGAATGAAGAATTCACAAAAAGAAGAACAGTCGAAAACTATTTTGGCTGATGGAAAGTTTGAGCTGCGAGGGTGGGAGCATTCTTCACCAAGACAAATCGAAGAAATAGCCAGAAGCAATGTTTCGGAATTGATATGGAATCGAGAAATTAGATGTTTTTCCAAGCCCCAAGATTGGTATCACGTCCCTGGGAACTTGAATCCAGCGGATCTTTCAGCAAAAGGTAGTTTACCTAAATTATTGGCTGATGGAAGATGGTGGAAGAGAGGAAGACTAAAGACTACCTGTGATAAGCCGAAAAAAGATGTGAAAAAGAAAACAAAAGAGGGCTTTCGAAATAATAGTGTAGTTAAAGAACAGGAAGTACAGACCAGATATGGAAGGAAGGTGAAACTTCCAACAAGATACAAAGATTAGTTGTGTCATAATTTTGGCATTTTCATGACACAAGGTGGGAGTGTGTTGAATATTTCTCTGTGTTCATTTTGATATAGATGATATAATATCATAGGTGTTCATGTCATAAGAAGAAAATAGAGAACTTGTCATATTATTGTCAAGATAGATCGGGAAATAAAAGTTTGTTTGAGTTGAAGTAGATTTTGGCCCTCACCCATATTTGATAGTTCTATATTTAAGAAACAATCAGTTTCAACAGCATAGACAAACTAGTTTACTGGTGCGTAACTGTTATTTTCGTGTTGGATATTCTTCGTGTGCATTTTGCTTTTGTTGTGTGTTGTGTTCGATTTGGATTTTTTCGTATCCGATAAACAATGAACTGTATAGTGTTGTGGTGTCCTTGTCTTGACCCGTTCTTTTCCCACTTAAGTATGTAAACTATGTGCACCTTTTCATTCATATAAACTGTTAAAAATTTATGTTTCACGCTTTGCTTTTCATTCGATTTCCACGTTCCATGTTTCACGCTTTGCTTTTCATTCGATTTCCACAAATCTGTCCACTCGCACCATGAGATTGGTTCTTTATATAGCAAAAGAACGCAATTCATTATGAAAAATCATGAAATCTTGTGAGTAAATCATCTTTTAATGGATAATTCGAACTCGAAAATAAAATATGTTGGAGTTAAACTTTGCAGTTTCATTCAGATGACAGATTGATTTTAGAATATACTCAGAACTCAAAAAGACAAATGACTTGAAGAATGAATGTAGGTATCAGAATTCACTAATGAAACGATGCAGAGTAACGCATTGGCAGATGTACAATACATTTTCCTGTTTCCACTAGTTTCAGGAACACCGAAGAATAGAACTGTCCTTAAGGGATATATTAGTATATTTTGCTCAGTTGATTTTTTTCTGTACTTTACCAAAAGATTCGTTGTTTGTTAACCAGAATTGGTCTTCCTTGATCCTTGAATTAATTTTTATACCGAAACCGGGTTTTTTCAACGCCTGAAGAGGTTTTGGAATAATGAAAGATTTTCAGCTTATCTTCCAGTCGCTGATGATTCCAAATTTACCATTCAAATAGCTGTTGAAAATTATCAATATGTTCAAAACAACTAGTGTCGAATACTTATTATGAATTGATTAAATTCAACTGCAACAATAACAGCATAAAATTGTATTGAAGCCGACCCTGTTCAGAAACAATCTGATGGCACGTATGCGCATTATGGACCACACTGAAATTTTTACAACACTTCGGTCCAATTGATTTAGCATTCTAGAGTAAGTTTATATATTATGATTTCTATGGATTAAACCAACACGAAATCAAAGAATTGTATGAATTCGCCGAAAAGAGTTAATTCACTTGTAATTTTATTTCCATTCTTCAATACCGATAACACCACGTCACTGGACCTTTCAAGATTAGATTCGGCAATGTTGCCACGACAGGATCTGATGATATTGCTATACTTAATGCTTTCTTTGTTCCTCTCATTGAAAACTGACTAAATGTTGGCTTCACCAATCCAAGGAGATTAGTTGCAAAATGATCAAATCGTAGTAGGTTTAAGGTGTTTCCGGAAAAGTTGAACGTTCTGAAAATCTCTCCCGCAATTTTCATAACGATTCTTCAAACGAAATTGAACATAATCCCGACATCAATAATACATAAAAGAAATTTCACATTCAAATTGCCTTTCACAAACGTCCAGTGGCGTAATTGGTTAGAAAACGAGAAGAGCGCACAGGTTTCAATGGCTTCCTTTGGCGCTTCATGAAAAGGGGCTTGATAGGGCCGGATTTTTTCGCAGATATGTTGTATGAATCAACATTCAGAGCCATTAATATTTATGGGATGTCATGACGCTTTCGTTGCTGCCATATAGAAGATGAATAACATGTTACCCTAAATAACATCGTTCGTACATGTATGTGACTTTGGGGATGTTGGGAAATAATATCGAGGGTGGATATTTCAATTTTTCGAGTAAACTACCTTCGTAGTAATTAATAAATGGAATGATATGCCTGACTATTTCACTCATTTCAAAAGTCCGAAGACAGCTCGTATTACTGCGATAATACCAACTGTCTCTGAATTATGATTGGTCTGACAACTTCGGTATTTTCAGCGATTGAACTACAGAATAATCTGTGATTGAACTATGGATACGAACGGTTTGACAACTGATAAATATAAATTGTAGAGGTCAACGTGAGTTTTTCTTTGCCTTTCTCGAATATGGAGTTTCTGACCTTTTGTTTTGTTCGTGAAAAAGTCTTATAAAATATCACACGAGATTGAATTCAGAATCGAGCCATCATCAAGTACCTGTATTTGAAAGGGTCAAGAGGTAAGCAGATTTACGAAGATATGCCTACCCTTGGTGATCATTGATCAATGTCCTTCGTATGCGACCGTGAAAATTGGACTGCAAGCTTCAAGAGAGGTGAATTTTCCATTGAAGATGATGACCGATAGTGATCTGTCAGTTCCCGAAAATATCGATGCAGTTCATGACATGATTTTATCAGACCGTCGAATTCGGCTAAAACGGATATCTGAAGCACTGAAGATTTCATACGGATGCGTTCATCATAAAATTCACGTCAATTCGAACATGAGAAAAATTTCTGCAAAATGGATCACCAAATGTTTGAATGTTGACCAAAAGCGTGCAAGGGTAGAAGCATCGCGTTCGATCTGTGCACGATTTGAAAACGATGTAGACTTCTTAAACCGAATTGGCTACATTTCTTCGATCTAGAAACGAAGCAACAATCGATGGAATGGCGACACTCTGGTTCTCCAAGACCTTTCGTGTCCAAAAATCTGCTAGAAAAGTACTTGCTTCAGTTTTTTGGGATTGCCATGGAGTAATCATGAATGATTTTTTGGATGATGGTAGAACAATAACTGGAGACTACCATGCGACATTACTGACCACTCCACGGGAGAAAATTAAAGAGAAAAGACGCGGAAAGCTATCCAAAAGTATTTTGTTTTTACAGGACAACGCCCCAGTACACAAATCTCATGTTGCTATGCAAAGAAATCGTGATTTAGGGTTAGAATTACTAGAACACCCCCCCTTATTCACCAGATTTGGCTCCGTTCGACTATAATCTCTTTCCTCAACTGAAAGAAAGTTTAAAACGTCGTGAATTTTCTTCCAACGAGGAGGTTATAAAAGCTCTGGAGGACTGGTTTGCAGAGCAAGAAGAAACATTTTTTTAAAGGTCTAGAGACGTTGAAGGTTCGCTGTAATAAATGTA
The DNA here is from genome assembly GCA_951802165.1 of Adalia decempunctata. Lineage (NCBI taxonomy): Eukaryota > Metazoa > Arthropoda > Insecta > Coleoptera > Coccinellidae > Adalia > Adalia decempunctata. Next base: position 3,943,312 of record OX637705.1, read on the forward strand.
TTCAATATGTTGAGTAATAAAATATTTTGACATTGAAATTTTGTTTGGTTCTATAGTAGGCTAAGAATTTTTCAATATATCCTCGTATTGCAGTTGAAATGGAGGAAGATATTCATCTTATTTCCAGACTATAGATTGTTTATTTCTTGGGAATCCTAGGGGGGCAGGGGGCCAAAACTTTAGAAGATGTGTTGTACTCACTCTTCTAAAAAAAGTTATTGTGACATGTCAAAATGCAGTTCTTCATTTTTAAAAATAAATTAATATAGAACACTTTACTGGATATCCTTGTCAACTTAGAGATGTAAGCCTCTTCTCTGTGAAGACTGATCGAAAGATAATTCTCCTCAAACAACGGGGCCAAGCCATATTTCACCGGATAACAATCCATAAACTTGCTAATTCTCAAATTAATCGTTCTATTCCAACAGATTCTGCAGTGTTCCAATCATACGAAGCTTCATTAACAACGGCCAGTATTATTATAAATGTGTTTTCATTTGCTGAAATTGTAGTCGACCTGAAAGCATTCATCAGCTGTATCAGAGGGTTGGTTATAATTTGGACACTTGGCTTATGAAATATTCAGCATGACGTGGCTGTTTTGGGTGATGGGACTAGGGAAAAGCTGTATGTGGGATGAAATTGGGGAATCCACCTACATTTGCTGTTATCCTGATCGTTCATAGGTGGAAATCTATAAATGTGCTGAAGGAAAAGCTCCCCTATTTATCAGGAGAGAAGTTTATGAAACTATGAGTTATTGGGTCAGAAATACAGCACATGTCGGTGAATATATGGCCCCTTGATTTTGTAAGGGAAACCTCAAATCTTCCACAGAATTTAGAGTTGGATCACCACAAAATAGATGATATAGTTTATAGGATACTGAGAACAGGCTGTATTTCAGTCCAAAGCGTTAGTATGTATCATGGTCTTCTTGGGAGAGCCAAGGATTACAAGGGTCTGTCACGTATTTTCTCTCAAAATGTAATAGAACCATTAGACGTCAGGTAGGGTATATATGGAATTCTCTGTCCTGCAAACGTGATATATGGGTAATGTAGGGCCATTACGCCAGGCAAGAGATTTAAATTCTGCATAGGGGCACAAGCGTTTACCTACAGCTTGGAGAGAAATATTATAATTCTGTTTTTCTGCCAGCTGTGCTCCTTGGAAGTCTCTGAACCTTCAGATCCAAATATTTTTCTTATCTCAAGGTTGCAGATTTTTAAATACGAGGATATATTGAGAAATACTTAGCCAAACAAAATTTCAATGTCAAGATATTTTATTACTCAACATATTCTTCTCCTCATTAAAGACATTTAATACAGCGAATCTGCAACGTCTCTAGACCTTTCGAAAAAAAATGTTTCTTCTTGCTCTGCAAATCAGTCCTCCACAGCTTCTATTACCTTCTCGTTGGAAGAAAATTTACGACCTTTAAAACTTTTTTTAGTTGAGGAAAGAGATGACAGTCGGACGGAGCCAAATCTGGTGAATAAGGGGGGTGTTCTAGTTATTCTAACACTAAATCACGAATTTTTGCATGGCAACATGAGATTTCTGTACTGGAGCGTTGTTCTGTAAAAACAAAATACCTGTGGATAGCTTTCCGGCGTCGTTTCTCTTTAATTTTTCCCGTAGAGTGGTCAGTAATGTCGAATAGTAATATTCAGTTATTGTTCTACCCTTATCCAAAAATCAATCATGATCACTCCATGGCAATCCCAAAAAACTGAAGCAAGAACTTTTCCAGCAGATTTTTGGACACGAAACTTCTTAGGTCTTGGAGAACCAGAGTGTCGCCATTCCATAGAGTGTTGCTTTGTTTCTGGATCGTAGAAATGTATCCAAGTCCCATCCATAGTAACAATTCGTTTTGAGAAGTCTACATCGTTTTCAAATCGAGCACAGATCGAACGCGAAGCTTCTACCCTTGCACGCTTTTGGTCAGCATACAAACATTCGAGGATCCAATTTGCAGAAATTTTTCTCATGTCCAAATTGACGTGAACTATATGATGAACGCGTTCGTATGAAATCTTCAGTGCTTCAGATATCCGTTTTAGCCCAATTCGACGGTCTGATAAAATCATGTCATGAAATGCATCGATATTTTCGGGGACTGACACAGAAACTGGCCATCCCGATAGGCCATCATCTTCAATGGAAAATTTACCTCTTTTGAAGCTTGCAGTCCAAATTTTCACGGTCGCATACGAAGGACATTGATCACCAAGGGTATTAAGCATGTCTTCGTAAATCTTCTTACCTCTTAACGCTTTCAAATACAGGTACATATTTGATGATGGCTCGATACTCCAATTTTTCGATTTTTACAATTTCGGTTGACATCTTTTTTTTAATTTATTGCGTAACTCTGGTTTACTTTTTTGACGTCGACACTTCAAATAAGTTATTGTTCGTTGATATGGTATCGCAATATTTTGTTTATGCATGGAACTGGTCTAGGCTAACTAGATATATCAATACATCCTAGTACTTAACTGGGGTAACTCATGAATGATTTTAGCGAAAAGTCATTAAAAGGAGCAGTTTAGACTCATTTTAAATGTGGGATTCCACTATATAGAACGGAAAGTGTTTTATTGCAGTTTTCAGTTTCATTCCCTACTTATTTGGAGAAGGCTGTCCATATAGTGCAATCTCTGGGAGGAGAATAGAAAATGGCGTCTCAGCCTTGTTTTACGATTTTATCACTTCGACAGTTTCCAGGAAACGTTGTCATTCGGACTGGGCAATCATTGGGGCCGTTTATGGGTCATAAATGGACTTTTCTATTTCCTTTCGACTGGAATAACGATAATGCAGATATCAATCAAACTCCACTTGGAGTATCCTCACGAAATGTCCAGGAATTTGTGTAGACTATACCCGATAGACATCTCATTCTATTGTAGAATGATTTGCTGTCTCAAATAAAAATTTCGAGTTGGTACGAGGATGTATTGATATCTAGTTAGCCTAGACCAGTTCCATGCATGAACAAAATATTTCGAAGCCATATCAACGAACAATAACTTATTAGAAGTGTCAGTGTAGAGTTCGACGTCAAAAAAGTAAAAGAGAGTTACGCAATAAATTAAAACAGAAAGATGTCCACCGAAATTGTAAAAATCGAAAAATTGAAATATCGAGCCAAGTACCTGTATTCAAATAAAGGGTTGAGAGTTAAGCAGATTGACGAAAATATGCTTAATACCCTTGGTGATCAATGTCCTTCGTATGCGACCGTGAAAAATTGGACTGCAAGCTTCAAAAGAAGTAAATTTTCCATTGAAGATGATGACCGATCGGGAAGGCCAGTTTCTGTGTCAGTCTCCGAAAATATCGATGCAGTTCATGACATGATTTTATCAGACCGTCGAATTGGGCTAAAACTGATATCTGAAGCACTGAAGATTTCATACGAACGCGTTCATCATATAGTTCACGTCAATTTCACGTTCACGTCAATTTCTGCAAAATGAATCCCCAAATGTTTGAATAATGTTGACCAAAAGCATACAAGGGTTCGCGTTCGGTCTGTGCTCGATTTGAAAACGATATAGACTTCTCAAATCGAATTGTTACTATGGATTAGACTTAGGTACATTTCTACGATCCAGAAACAAAGCAACAATCGATGGAATGGCGACACTCTGGTTCTCCAAGACCTAAGACATTTCGTGTCCAAAAATCTGCTGGAAAAGTTCTTGCTTCAGTTTTTCGGGATTGCCATGGAGTAATCATGATTGATTTTTTGGATAAGGGTAGAACAATAACTGGATATCACTATTCGACATAACTGACAACTCTACGGGAAAAAATTAAATAGAAAAGACGCGGAAAGCTATCCAAAGGTATTTTGTTTTTACAGGACAACGCCCCAGTACACAAATCTCATGTTGCCATGCAAAAAATTCGTGATTTAGGGTTAGAAATACTAGAACACCCCCCTTATTCACCAGATTTGGCACCGTCCGACAATCATCTCTTTCCTCAACTGAAAAAAAGTTTAAAATGTCGTAAATTTTCTTCCCACGAGGAGGTAATAAAAGCTGTGGAGGACTGGTTTGCAGAGCAAGAAAAAACATTTTTCTTGAAAGGTCTAGAGACGTTGCAGGTTCGCTGTATTAAATGTATTCAATTGAGAGGAGAATATGTTGAGTAATAAAATATTTTGACATTGAAATTTTGTTTGGTTCTATAGTAGGCTAAGAATTTTTCAATATAGCCTCCTATGTCAATTCAGCATTGTGAATGGACCAGTATAAGGTATAATCGACCAGCTCTAAGTTTCAGATGCGACTTAAGGCGAGTTCATACAGCAACTAAAATAAAATAAGAACTAAAATGAAATAAAATAAGAATGTTCAATTGATGCATTTGAATGACAGCGTTTATACAGGAAATAAGCTAAAATAAGGAATAAAAATAAGAGATGGTCAACTTTCATCTTTTTCCCTTATTTTATTTGGAAAATGATAGTGCGCATGACCCAAATCCACTCCCCACTCTTTTCCGTATTGACACTTTTGACAAGTTCTAGTTTTCTAATCTAAACTTTAATGAATCATTTTTTCAAATCATTGTTGATAATAGGTATATTCAATATGGATGACCAGGAAATCATGATGGAAGCGATGTTGTTATTGTACTGCGATTATCGCCTTGAATAAAAGGCGGAATATAGGCGATTCAAAACTCGATCAAAATGCCATCATCCATTAAACTAATGATATTTTCTAATGATATTTTCTATAGTGATTCTAATGGGAATTTGAATTTTGAAAAATATAAATGAAATGACAACTAATCATTGTCAAAAAATCTGCGATTTGATTGGTTCATTCTTATTTTTCTTTTTATTCTAGTGATCTCTAAAAACCTATATATTGTTTGCTCTTATTTCTTATTTTACTTTATTTTAGTTCTTATTTTATTTTAGTTGCTGTATAAACTCGCCTTTATTTTATTGTAAATGAACAGGTCTCTACAGGGTCTTTCACGAGGAACCTCACCCATATTTATACGGGAAACTACTGAACGTATTTTCATGAAATTCAGCACTTATAAGTATTTCACGATGCTGATGAAATCTCAAATATTTTCAAGGCATGAGCACCTCCGGTTTTTCCGGAAATGACGTCAACTTCCGTTTTTCAAATTAGAACACCATTTTTTTATTGCAGAAATAGATTCCTTAGAGAATTTCAAGTTATTTCGATGTAACATTTTTCAGTTTTGGTTGGAAAATTCTCTCTGAGCGGGAAAATTCGAAAAAAAAATCGAAAATAGAGCTCCGCTGAAACAAGAATAACTTCGAGGTTTTTGGATGGAAAATTTTCATTTTTGGGATTTTTCAAGATGAAATTTTCAGGAACTGTTACTTAAACCATGTTTTAGATTCCACTACCCTAATATGCAAGAGAAAAGAGTTACAGGTTGTTCCTAAATAGATGGCGAATTTGGATTCGAATTTGTATCGGAAACCTCTTTATTCCAACTAATCGACCATCGGTTTTCTCTCCAGTGATAAATAAATAATTCCTTATGAACCATATGCAAAAACTTACCATGTTTTACATTCTTTTTTTTTAATGATAGATATCATTAATTACATCTGCCAAATTCCTCTTTATTCTGTAGCATGTAATTAATGATATCTATCATTAAAAAAAAAGAATGTAAAACATGGTAAGTTTTTGCATATGGTTCATAAGGAATTATTTATTTATCACTGGAGAGAAAACCGATGGCCGATTAGTTGAAATAAAGAGGTTTCCGATACAAATTCGAATCCAAATTCGCCATCTATTTAGGAACAACCTGTGACTTTCTTCTCTTGCATATTAGGGTAGTAAAATCTAAAACATAGTTTAAGTAACAGTTCCTGAAAATTTCATCTTTTTGGCGTGAAGGGAAAAGAAATAGCTGAAAATTCAAGACGAAAAACAGTTTTTTTCGAATAACTCAGAAAATATCCACTTTAGGGCAAAGGTGTGATGCATACACTCACATTATTTTTTAACGTAGATTCAATATCTGCCATGAAAAAATGGGGTTCTAATTTGAAAAAATTGATTTTTCACGATTTTGTCATCCCTAACTTTGAATTTGATTTTTTCACCCCCTGTATCATGAATCGCGATTTCGATTTTTAAAGTGGATACATCAATCTTACATCTTGAAAAATCCCAAAAATGAAAATTTTCCATCCAAAAACCTCGAAGTTATTCTTGTTTCAGCGGAGCTCTATTTTCGATTTTTTTTTCGAATTTTCCCGCTCAGAGAGAATTTTCCAACCAAAACTGAAAAATGTTACATCAAAATAACTTGAAATTTTCTAAGGAATCTATTTCTGCAATAAAAAAATGGTGTTCTAATTTGAAAAACGGAAGTTGACATCATTTCCGGAAAAACCGGAGGTGCTCATGCCTTGAAAATATTTTAGATTTCATCAGCATCGTGAAATACTTATAAGTGCTGAATTTCATGAAAATACGTTCAGTAGTTTCCCGTATAAATATGGGTGAGGTTCCTCGTGAAAGACCCTCTATATAGTCTAAACTCTAAGCGTTTAAACAACAGCGATGCAGACAGAAAAGCTCGTTAATTCCTCCTGCAGCCATTCTTCCAACCTTGCCACATTTCTCGTTTCCCAAACAAATCCCACAATCAGATACATCCAAGACTCAATTCCTCGCCTCTTGGCTCGGCGCACTTCTTTATTTGATAATTTGATACCGCCTAATGGACATGAAATCTTTCCGCGAAAACGTTATTATGATTGTAATTTCAACAACAGTTGTTTCTGGCACGTAACGAGCCCAGCCCGATACGTGACTGCGTTCCGAAACAGCCCGCCGCTTTCCGAAGTCATATCTGCACCGAAATTTGCCGGAATGAAACGAAAAAAAGACTAATTAGAAATTTCGGAAAAATGCGTGACTTCCATCACAATGTCAAGATGACGATTTTTTGTTTTCTTACGAATTTTTCTCTCGTTTGTGCGTTTTTTCCTCGTTCGAATCGTCGGCGTAATTAGGCCGGCTTTGTGGCCTTATTATGTGGAATGTACGGGCCTGCATGCTCTGAATTCTCATGACCATTTCATATTTCGCCCCTCGCTCCCACTTTGTAATGTCGTGTGTGGGTGGATTCTTTCCTGAACGAGTAGCCAGTCAAAATTCCAGCGACAGTTTACCGACAAAGAGGATTCAATTGAATACAGGCTGTATATGAATAACTTTTTGTACAACTGCGATTAAAAGTGACACTTTTAATGACAGCAAACAATGTTAAAATTGATTGTTCACGTGTTAAAAATATTTTTAACATTCGTGTTAAAAATATTTTTAGCACTCCATTTTCTTATGATGAAATCAGATGAAAAAAATTCAGCAATTGCAAATTATTATTATCAATATTTAACAATCATTACTTATGAACATTAATATTAATCGTAAAACTAGAACAATTTCTAACATTAATGCCCTGTGACGTTAGGGAGCTTTGCAACACATTATTAGAATCCTCAGCACCATCAGTACTTGTAGAAACCGGAAGTACAATATTGGATGATGATGATCCAAAATCTGTTGAGGTTGGGAGAATTTTTCAGCAATGACATTTCTATATGCAATGGAATGTTCAACATAGCCCTCGGCTACCGTCGTAGACTTCCATCCACCATGTTTTTTATATCCGTAATATTTGCTCCTGATTCTGCTAGCAATGAAGCGGAGGATCTCCGAAAACAGTGTCCTGTATATTGCTTTGGTTCTGGCAGTTTGAGGAATTCGGCAACAATAGATGGAATTTTCCCAAATGTATTGATACCAACTGGATTGGCAGTGCATTTATTATTAGCAAGGCACACACGAAAGGGAAATCTGTCAGATCTGATCGGCAGTCCAGATGTGTAACAGATCTGGACTGCGGATCGGATCGCTCCCGCCGATCTGGTCCGTCGCGGATCATATATCTCATTGATCCTCGACAGACCAGATCGGCGGGAGCGATCCGATCCGCAGTCCAGATCTGTTAAAGATCTGGACTGCCGATCAGATCTGACAGATTTCCCTTTCGTGTGTGCCTTGCTATTCATGTATTTCAGGAAAAAACGACGATGTTTGATGACAGAAGGGCGCAGTGCAAAGTACTTATGAAAAAAGTCAACATACTACTTCCCAATAATACTGAAAGAACGACTGACTTTCGTTTTTGGATTTGGAAGTTGTATAACCAATGATTTATTTGTTATTACGATATCTTCCACTGATAAATTACACAATTCTTCACGCCGACAGGCTCCAAATAATCCGAAAATAGTTGCAACCTTAACCATCAAGTATTTCTCATCTGGTGCCTCATTTATAAACTTTTCAACTTATTCACGAGTGAGAATTTTCGATTTTTTGGGACGATATCCTTCACTTTTTCGTTTCAAATATGCTATTACCTTAAAATATTTACTAACATCCACACCGTTTTTAATAAGGGCGCTCGACTTTATCATTGAAAATTTGCTCCACAAAGTTGATGAACTCCATATTTTTGATTTTTCTTCTAAGTAGGCAAGAAAAACAGGTTCACTGAAGTTCCCTTTTACATTTTTCAATATACACCAGGCCAGGAAATTGTTATATGGCATATCGTACCTACTGCTGAACAGATTTTTTAGGTTGGAGTTCCAGATTTGCTCTTCTTGCAGACTCTTCAATATCCACAGGAACAACCAAATCGTCACTTTTATTAATAATTGGACTCTCGACAAACATATTAAGCAGTTAAAAACCCAAGACGAAAATTGGACAAAAACGAAATTCAAATGACAGCGTCTTTTCTCATTTGTTAGTAATCAACGTTTGCCATTCACAACAACCTTTTGATTATTTGAATATTAAAATGCATTTTGAAGTTTATTGTCATTGCAAATTCGCCCATTTCATTATCAAAATAGGACAGTTGTACAAAAAACATTGTATGGTATTTGTGTTGAAAGTGATTTTATTTTGTTCGTGAAACTTTTCCACTCACGAAGTAAAACGTCACTTTTAACACTAATATCATAAATAACTATTATGGCACCTTATTTTTGATTACCAAAAAGAAAAACAAATAAGAAATTTCCAATATGGAACCAAAATTTCCAATGAAAAATCAAAAGTACTGCACTGAATCGAAGTATTACAACATTGAATCAAAATCAATGATACTCAATCAGAATTTCAATCTCGAAGCATAATTCGGAGGGGTAGTACATCCCAGTAACAAACCTTGAAATTTTTTGAACAAACTCGACCAAACTTCCAAACTTGGAATTTCCGGAGCTCTCCAGTCCGAAAATTAAGACGGCATCATACTTCCACCCCTTGAACCTTTGTGATTCGCTCCGTTTACTCCCTTCTCCAGGCAATTTTTCGTCGCTGATATATTTCAGCCAATAATTCTCGGCGAGAAAAATGTTCGCTCAATTGTTTCCGAAAATGCACAAAGGCGGAAAAGTCGTAAACTTTCCCAATTAAAAATAATGACCCTGTAGATATATAACCAGGTAGTATTGAAGGGACAAGTCACTCTGTAATTAAACTGCTCCAGATTGTCTTTGAAGGGCAACCTTCTCCCCAATTTGTCGATATCAAATTGAGTCTGATGATATCTGAAGATGTTCAGTCGTTAAATAGAGAATGCAATAGTTTCGAACATATCATAGGGGTTTTATGGATACTTCAAATTGTTCGGGATATAGTTGAATGGTGTAATTCCACTTGTAGTACCCTTCAGATGCAGAATAACGACCTGTTATATTTTTATTTCGTAGTTTATCTCTGTTGATGACCTGAAAACAGCGAATCGTCATGGAAGACTCTCAAGTTTCGCATCATTAGTTCGAAAAATTGGCTGCTCTCATCCAGATCATCGAAGATAATTTGTACGCGTTATTAGATATGATATGCTGAAGCCAGATGTACTCTCAAGAAAAAGGGGAAATACGTGCAAAATAGTTATTTATGATATGAGTGTTAAAAGTGACGTTTTATTTTGTGAGTGAAAAAGTTCGTGAAATGAGCGGAGCGAATTGAACAATTTCACGAACAAAATAAAATCACTTTTAACACAAATACCATACAATGTTTTTTGTACAACTGCCCTCTTTTGATAATAAAATGAGCGAATTTGCAATGACAATAAACTTCAAAATGCATTTTAATATTCAAATAATCAAAAGGTTGTTGTGAATGGCAAACGTTGCCAACGGTTTCATTTGAATTCCGTTCCTGTCCAATTTTTGTCTTGGGTTTTTAACTGCTAAATATGTTTGTCGAGAGTCCAATTATTGATAAAAGTGACGATTTGGTTGTTCCTGTGTATATCGAAGAGTCTGCAAGAAGAGTAATCTGGAACTCCTATCTAAAAAATCTCTTAAGAAGTACGATATGGCATATAACAATTTCCTGGCCTGGTGTAAATTGAAAAATGTAAAAGGGAACTTCAGTGAACCTGTTTTCCTGGCATACTTAGAAGAAAAATCAAAAATAGGGAGTTCATCAACTTTGTGGAGCAAATTTTCAATGATAAAGTCAAGCGCCCTCATTAAAAATGGTGTGGTTGTTAGTAAATATTTCAAGGTAATAGAATATTTAAAACGGAAAAGTGAAATCGTCCCAAAAAAATCGAAAATTCTCACTCGTGAACAAGTTGAAAAGTTTATGAATGAGGCACCAGATGAGAAATACTTGATGATTAAGGTTGCAACTATTTTCGGATTATTTGGAAACTGGCGTGAAGAATTGTGTAATTTATCAGTGGAAGACAACGAAATAACAAATAAATCATTGAATATACAACTTCCAAACACAAAAACGAAAGTCATTCGTTCTTTCAGTATTATTGGAAAGTATGTTGACTATTTTCATAAGTATTTTGCACTGCGCCCTTCTGTCATCAAACATCGTCGTTTTTTCCTGAAATACATGAATAATAAATGCACTGCCAATCCAGTTGGTATCAATAAATTTGGGAAAATTCCATCTATTGTTGCCGAATTCCTCAAACTGCCAGAACCAAAGCAATATACAGGACACTGTTTTCGAAGATCCACTGCTTCATTGCTAGCAGAGTCAGGAGCAAATATTATACGGATATAAAAAAACATGGTGGATGGAAGTCTACGACGGTAGCCGAGGGCTATGTTGATCATTCCATTGCATATAGAAATTTCATTGCTGAAAAAATTCTCCCAACCTCAACAGATTTTGGATCATCATCATTCAATATTGTACTTCCGGTTTCTACAAGTACTGATGGTGCTGAGGATTCTAATAATGTGTTGCGAAACTCATCAATGTTCATAAGTAATGATTGTTAAATATTGATAATAAAAATTTACAATTGCTCAATTTTTTTCATCTGATTTCATCATAAGAAAATGGAGTGCTAAAAATATTTTGAACACTTGTTAAAAATATTTCTAACACGTTTCCACGTAAACAATCAATTTTAAAATTGTTTGCGGTCATTAAAAATGTAAATTTTAATGGTAGTTGTACAAAAAAACCTCTATGCACAAAATAACATAGGCATCATAATTTGAGTTTGGAGGTATCAAATGAGAGCCGAGTGGCTTCTATTTATTACCTTCTTCTATCTTAATGTATAGTGAATCATTCATAATATCCTATTTCAGGGTGGTCTTGTTTCAATTGTTCAACTGGTAGGCCCACTGTTCATTCTCTTCGCAGAAAACCGTTCCCGCTCAATTTTTGACAGTGAATAACCGGCAAACGAACTCCGAAATTGATTCATCTGGATGAAGAATTTCATTTCCTCATTAATCACGAGCTCCGGATTTTGGCGCAAATTTCCGGGTTCATTAATTCGTCCATTAAATATAGCTACCTACTAAAGGAATCCCCATCATTCATTATATGCCGACCCGTTTTGCCGTGCTGAAATGAGCAAGGTTTGACCATTCATGACATCATTATGAATAGGCAGCATTGAATTGAATCGCGATTTGTTTTAGGCGTAGATTGGCTTCAAATTTGGCAGGTACTACGTAAAGGCGCCTTCACACTTCCAGCGAGTCGCAGGAAACTTGGTTTTGAGCACTCTAAAGGCGCGTTTATACAGATATCTACGAGGATGTATTGATATCTAGTTAGCCAAGACCAGTTCCATGCATAAACAGAATATTGCGATACCATTTCAACGAACAATAACTTATTAGAATTGTCAGTGTAGAGTCCGACGTCAAAAAAGTGAACCAGATTTACGCAATGAATAAAACAAAAGATGTTCACGGAAATTGTAAAAATCGAAAAACTGGAGTATCGAGCCATCATCAAGTACCTGTATTTAAAAGGGTTAAGAGGTTAGCAGATTTACGAAGATATGCTGAATACCCTTGGTGATCAATGTCCTTCGTATGCGACCGTGAAAACTTGGACTGCAAGCTTCAAAAGCGGTAAATTTCCAATTGAAGATGATGACCGATCGGGAATGCCAGTTTCTGAGTCAGCCCCCGAAAATATCGATACAGTTCATGACATGATTTCATCAGACCGTCGAATTGGGCTGAAACGGATATCTGAAGCACTGAAGCACTCTGAAGTTCATTATACAGGGTCTTTCACGAGGAACCTCACCCATATTTATACGGGAAACTACTGAACGTATTTTCATGAAATTCAGCACTTATAAGTATTTCACGATGCTGATGAAATCTAAAATATTTTCAAGGCATGAGCAACTCCGGTTTTTCCGGAAATAACGTCAACTTCCGTTTTTCAAATTAGAACACCATTTTTTTATTGCAGAAATAGATTCCTTAGAAAATTTCAAGTTATTTTGATGTAACATTTTTCAGTTTTGGTTGGAAAATTCTCCCTGAGCGGGAAAATTCGAAAAAAAAATCGAAAATAGAGCTCCGCTGAAACAAGAATAACTTCGAGGTTTTTGGATGGAAAATTTTCATTTTTGGGATTTTTTAAGATGTAAGATTGATGTATCCACTTTAAAAATCGAAATCGCGATTCATGATACAGGGGGTGAAAAAATCGCTTTCAAAGTTAGGGATGACAAAATCGTGAAAAATCAATTTTTTCAAATTAGAACCCCATTTTTTTATGGCAGATATTGAATCTACGTTAAAAAATAATGTGAGTGTATCTATCACACCCTTGCCGTAAAATGGATATTTTCTGAGTTATTCACAAAAAACTGTTTTTCGTCTTGAATTTTCAGCTATTTCTTTTCCCTTCACGCCAAAAAGATGAAATTTTCAGGAACTGTTATTTGAACCATGCTGTAGATTTTTCACCCCTTCTTGAAACCGAATTCAAGTTACTATTAGGAGAACCATGGCAAACTCTCGCAGTTATAACTAGAGAAGATGCTCAAAGATTTGACACAAATTCGAATCCAAATTCGCCATCTATTTAGGAACAACCTGTAACTTTTTTCTCTTGCATATTAGAGTAGTAAAATCTAAAACATGGTTTAAGTAACAGTTTCTGAAAATTTCATCTTTTTGGCGTGAAGGGAATAGAAATAGCTGAAAATTCAAGACGAAAAACAGTTTTTTGTGTATTCACACTGAGTTATTACTCAGAAAATATCCACTTCAGGTCAGATTCTGTGCCAGTCCCCGAAAATATCGATGCAGGTCATGACATGATTTTATCAGACCGTCGAATTGGGCTAAAACGGATATCTGAAGCACTGAAGATTTCATACGAACGCGTTCATCGTATAGTTCACGTCAATTTGGACATGAGAAAATTTTCTGCAAAATGTTTGAATGTTGACCGAAAGCGTGCAAGGGTAGGAGCATCGCGTTCGATCTGTGCTCGATTTGAAAACGATGTAGACTCCTTAAACCGAATTGTTACTATGGATGAGACTTTGGTACATTTCTACGATCCAGAAACAAAGCAACAATCGATGGAATGGCGACACTCTGGTTCTCCAAGACCTAAGAAGTTTCGTGTCCAAAAATCTGCTGGAAAAGTTCTTGCTTCAGTTTTTTTGGGATTGCCATGGAGTAATCATAATTGATTTTTTGGATAAGGGTAGAACAATAACTGAAGATTACTATTCGACATTACAGACCACTCTACGGGAAAAAATTAAAGAGAAAAAACGCGGAAAGCTATTCGAAGGTATTTTGTTTTGACAGGACAACGCCCCAGTACACAAATCTCATGTTGCCATGCAAAAAATTCGTGATTTAGGGTTAGAATTACTGGAACACCCACCTTATTCACCAGATTTTGCTCCATCCGACTATCATCTCTTTCTTAAACTGAAAAATAGTTTAAAAGGTCGTAAATTTTCTTCCAACGAGGAGGTAACAAAATCTGTGGAGAACTGGTTTGTAGAGCAAGAAGAAACATTTTGTTTGAAAGGTCTAGAGACGTTGCAGGTTAGCTCTAATAAATGTATTCAATTAAGAAGAGAATATGTTAAATAATGAAATATTTTGACATTGAAATTTGTTTGGTTTTATAGTATAGGCTAAGAATTTCTCAATATATCCTCCGTAGGCTCCCAAGGCTCAGTCACTGTCTCAGACAAAATGTGGACGCACCTGAGGATTGGCGGAGCTGCAAAATTGACCATATTCACCGTCGCCATATTGTTGTGCGACAATACCAACTTCCCACTGTTTCCAACGGAGAAATATTGAGTTTATCAAAAATACTATCAGATTATTAGTATCTTAGACAAAGTCTAAGATTAGTATGGTAGATATGTGGTATGAGAGGTTATGTAAAATTGGTGGTAAACTTTGGTTAAGTATTTTTTGATAAAATCCAGGAAAAATGGGTAGATATCAGTATAGGGGAGGCCATGGTTGTTGTGTCAGTAATTGTTCGGTAAGAAATACATCTAAAAATAAAAAAACTGACACCAAAATATTTCAATTTAAACTTTCGCGGTCCTAAGAAACTAGTGACTTTCGATATTCGATGTGGAGAACCCTGGATAGTTGGTATTGTCGCACAACAATATGGCGACGGTGAATATGGTCAATTATTCCGATGATTTGTGCGCTTGTCTGAGACCAGGAAATATAAAAATATAATCTCTGGCTCGTTCCAGCCCCTCGCTAATTCAGGATAACTTTTTCCTAATGGTTTCCCCTGGGGAAAAATAACGCACGATTGTTTCGTGGGCATGTATATTCTATTTGGAGATGAACTTTAGGAAAAGGTTGGTTCCATTCCCTGGTCAGCAGTAGTTGGTCCCCTGGCGATATTTTGCCCGACATTTTCGATCTTTTACTCTTTCATCCTATGCACATTTATTTGAATATAGAGCGGGTCCAATTTGAATGTTTCCGCTAACGGGGAGAAATGGAAATGGTCAATATTTGCGGGGATATTCCTGAAATAACGGAAAGAGATTTAACCGATATGGAAATTGCAGTGTTGCGTTCTGCCGTTAAAAGAACCGATGGAACAACAAATGTAAACAGGGCACGCTCTCTCGAAATGAAAGAGTGGAATATTGATGGACGGATTGTATTGACGTAATCATCGAGTTCAACGTTGACATATGCATGGTCAGGTCATTGAAATTGCTCGTGGAAATGAATATTTGTTTTCCAGAGTACTAAAGGCAGCGGCGTAGCTACGTGGGTGCAAGGGTGTGCAGTGCACCAGGGCCCCTGACCTCAGGGGGCCCCCAAGCGCTGAACATCAAATCGCGTTTGAACTAAAAAAAAATTCAAACTTTGATTTTTCTCTGTGATCTATTATGTAAATAACATTGTTTTTATTATATTCAGTTGTTGAAAAATGTTTTTTCCGAAATATCATCAAATCTAGGGATGTATTGCCAAAATTCACTGGTGAATCGGACACCTAAAAAAACTAAATCCGACTAGATGGTCCAGTAGGGTTAACATAATTTCGGCAATCAAATTCATTTTTTTCATATCATTCGTGCATAAGCTGAAATAGAAGAATAAATTCTTGCAAATAAGAGCAAAAACAAGCAGAAATTTAAAAAAATGTTGAATTTTGAATTTATTTTCCTCGGCGATTTAATGCACCGCATTCTCCATGATATCAATTAAGCATCTGAAGTATTACAAAAATGCGATGTCAGTTTGAACGACGTATGCAGAGCTTTAGAAGAGACGAATACAAAGAAAAAAAATTATTGGAGTGACTTCGAGTCCTTCAAGTGCAAGGCTAGAGAAAATGTCATAGCATATGGTAAAGATCCCTATTTCGAAGAAAAGAGACAAAAAAAAGATAAAAAATATTTCGATGAATTAGCTTCCGATCACCGATTTCGAAGCAGGGGAGAATTTTCCGAAATAAATATTTTCAATAGAGTGCTCGATACAATAGTTTCCCAATTTTAGAAGTCGCCTTCTTATATTTCGGTTGCAGTTTTCAACAAACTGCCGAATCATTGGAAACTATTAAGTTTCAATAAATTCAAAAGAGAATTGAAGGCGCTCCTTGTATCAAAAGCGTATTATTCGCTCTCAGAGTTTTTCTGCGACACAAACCTCTCTGTGATATGAGTATAGTTGGCTCTAGACTGTAAGTTCATTTTATGTCCATATTTACATATTTTAATAATGCTTTATTTATGCTGAAAATTGACGAGTACACGCTATTGTATTAAGCCTGTAGTACAATAAAGATTCAATTAATTGAATTCAAGTTTCGGGGGATGACTGCAGTCAACAAAATTTTGAATTTCCACCATTATTTCTACTACTACTAGATATAGGTAGACGAAAAAACTGTAATTCAAAGCTTCGACCAATTTCAAAGTAAATATTGCGATATGAAAGGGACCAACTTTTCAATTCAAGTTCTTAATATTTATCACCTATTTCTACCTGAATTGAATCAGGCATGGACAATTCATGAATTGTGTATGAAAATAATAAGGAAATACGGAATGCTGAAATGCGATCTAACAGAAGTATTTACAGCAATATTACTTTTCCATACAATCTTACTGTCACCTCTGTAAAAGCTGAAAGACCTTTCAGCAAATTAAAAATAATATAATATTATTTGCGGAACACTATGAGCCAAGCTCAACTGCGATATTTATGGCTTATACCTATCAATTGAAAATGAAGCTGCATCAAGTCTAGATTTGAGTGAAGTCATTGAATCCTTCGCAAAGACTAGGTCTAGAAAGAGGTTGTAAACATATTTTTTCCGAAGGAATAAATGACTTCAAATCTAGACTTGACCTCTAGGTTCGAATCCCCAATAATCAATTTGAATTCATTCCTCGAATAGTTTATTCTTATTGTGATTTCACCAAATAATCTAACGTATCAATAAAAAAAATAAGGCTAGAAGGTCATAGTGACAATGACAATTTTTTTGTGAATATTTGTACATATAGTAAATATCTATAAAAAAATTTTTCAACGCCCTTTTTTTCATCCACATTAATATAATGAATTTAATATACCTACTCAAATACATAAATAACAACATAATGTATTCGAGTATATTCCTCAAACTGTACCTTGAGTAAGTTACTTTGCTTCTTCGAAGTATTTATATTTTGACTCGAAAACAATTCATTAAGGGGCCCCTCTTCGATTTTTGCACCAGGGCCCCGGACTATCTAGCTACGCCACTGACTAAAGGCTGAGTTTTACGAAGGATTTTCGAAAAGTTGCTAGAGTAGAAAGATTAGTGATCATTAACAGTCAAAATACGAGGATATATTGAAAAATTCTTAGCCTACTATAGAACCAGAAAAAATTTCAATGTCAAAATATTTTATTACTCAACATATTCTCCTCTTAATTGAATACATGTATCACAGCGAACCTGCAACGTCTATAGACCTTTCAAAAAAAATTTTTCTTCTTGCTCTACTAACCAGTTCTCCACAGCTTTTATTACCTCCTCGTTGAAAGAAATTTTACGACCTTTTAAATTTTTTTTCAGTCTAAGAAAAAGATGATAGTCGGATAGAGCAGAATCTGGTGAATAAGGGGAGTGATCTAGTAATCCTAACCCTAAATCACGAATTTTTTGCATGGCAACATGAGATTTGTGTACCGGGGCGTTGTCCTGTAAAAACAAAATACCTTTGGATAGCTTTCCGCGTCTTTTCTCTTCAATTTTTTTTAGAGTGGTCAGTAATGTCGAATAGTAATCTCCAGTTTTTGTTCTACCCTCATCCAAAAAATCAGTCATGATTACTCCATGGCAATCCCAAAAAACTAAAGCAAGAACTTTTCCAGCAGATTTTTGGACACGAAACTTCTTAGGGTTTGGAGAACCAGAGTGTCGCCATTCCATCGATTGTTGCTTTGTTTCTGGATCGTAGAAATGTACCCAAGTCTCATCCATAGTAACAATTCGGTTTAAGATTTCTACATCGTTTTCAAATCGACCACAGATCGAACGCGATGCTTCTACCCTTGCACGCTTTTGGTCAACATTCAAACATTTGGGGATCCATTTTGCAGTAATTTTTCTCATGTTCAAATTGACGTGAACAGAACTATATGATGAACGCGTTCGTATGAAATCTTCAGTGCTTCAGAATTTCAGATATCCGTTTTAGCCCAATTCGACTGTCTGATTAAATCATGTCATGAACTGCATCGATATTTTCGGGGACTGACACAGAAACTGGCCTTCCTGATCGGTCATCGTCTTCAATGGAAAATTTACCTCTTTTGAAGCTTGGAGTCCAATTTTTCACGGTCGCATACGAAGGACATTGATCACCAAGGGTACTAAGCATATCTTCGTAAATCTGCTCACCTCTTAACCCTTTTGAATACAGATACTTGATGATGGCTCGATAATCCAATTTTTCGATTTTTACAATTTCGGTGGATATCTTTTTTTTTTATTTCATTGCGTAACTCTGGTTTACTTTTTTGACGTCGAACTCTACACTGACACTTCTAATAAGTTATTGTTCGTTGATATGGTATCGCAATATTTTGTTTATTCGGTTCAATTTGAACCATTTCAAGTTCATTGCTGGCCTACTCGTAACGGTAGAAACTCTGTAAGCGAATTAGTCATCTATATGGTACACTGATGGATCAAAATCTGCCAGTGGAACAGCCATAGTATTACCTATATGATCCTAAACTGAGACTTGCAGTTATATCAGAAATATTCAGTATTTCATTCATTTTCGGAAATAAATACTTGTCAGTCCGAGCAATCTACATAAAATACAAAATGCCAAATATTCCTGAATACTTCCACTGCATGGGCCATAAACATGAAGAGAGTTTCCCAAAACAGAAATCCATCACAGGCAGAATATAGGCTTAACCTTTAGTATCAATATGTAGTTTACGTCCCTGTCATAACTTTTACTTCCTTTATTGGGGACCACGCGAAGTTTATTCATCTATGCATCAGGTCGAACTTTATGGTTGGGCCTTGAGAACCCTTCTCCCTTAACTTACTCACATTTGGGGTTCCAGAAATTCCGCTCTGGATGAATACAGGGATTCCATATCAGAATCAATCTTGAATCTATTTATTATTATCAATATTCTTTGAATATTTCAATTCATTTTGCTGACTTGGATATATCATAGATACATAATATATTATCGTCCATGACACAGTTGCCAATAATCCTAGTTTATCCGATTGTCAAATTTCATGACGTTGTGTGTATAAGGTGTTTTCTCACATGCTTTATCTTCCCAATCAAATATTATTCAAATAAAACACAGAGCCCGTGTTCTGGGTCACAAAAAACCTCCTCACGTTGAAAACTTTGAAAGCAACCTGGCTGGAATTCACAAAGAACTTCTGGAAGAAAAACGAGGGTGGGTATTCTGATGTATTCAAATTGAATATTCAAATTATATCATAAAGTTAGATAAATTCCTCTCGAGGAGGAGCCATCTTCAAATCCTATTAACTTCTTTCAGCAAGAAAGCTCATTAGCGCGGAATAAATTGTATTAAAACTGTTAATGAAGTCGCATTTTGTATTTACTTATCATTTGCCTCCACCTTAAGTCCGGGGAATATTTTGGGACAAACAGGGGTGTGGATGTGAAATCTGACGGAGATTGAATCACTTTTTTTTATCGAAAAATGAGTTCAGCGAAGATACTCATTTTTGGCTCAATGGATACGTAAATAAAAACAATTGGCGAATTTGGAGTGAAGTTTTTTTCATGTTGTATAGTCTGTTAATCATCATCATCATCATCATACAACCCTTTGCGTCCACTGTTGGACATAGGTCTCTCCTATTTTATTCCACTCGCTTCTGTCCTGTGCTGTCCGAATCCAGTTACTGGATGTTCTCTTTATGTCGTCTGTCCATCGTGTAGGCGGTCTTCCTCTACTTCTCTTGTCTGCTCGTGGTCTCCACTCCAGCAATCGCTTTGTCCACTGTTCCCTTCTCATCCGTGCGACATGGCCTGCCCAGCTCCATTTAAGTTTTGCCACAACGGTGATAACATCTTCTACGCCAGTTCTTTTTCGTAGATCTTCATTTCTAATGTGATCCCTCAAAGTTACACCCAACATCGACCTTTCCATCCTTCTTTGCGTCACTTTAAGCTTTCTGGCAGTAGCATTTGTTAAAGTCAGGGTTTCGGCGCCGTATGTTAAAACCGGAAGCACGCACGTGTTGAAAGCCTTTCTTTTTAGGTGGATAGGGATATCACCCTTGAAAATATCCCTCAGTCTTCCATAGGCCGCCCATGCGAGAGTGAGTCTTCTATTCAGTTCAGTTGTCTGATTATCTCTCGAGATACGAACTTCGTGGCCAAGATATATATAGGCATCGACTCTTTCAATCTCACAACCATCAATGTCGATGTTGGAACTGGGAACAAGATTTGTCATGAATTTTGACTTTTTCATGTTGATTTTCAGACCAATCTCCTTGCACGCTGTTTTCAAGTCAGATATCATCTCCTTTATTTCCCCGAGGTTATCCGAAATGATCACTATGTCATCTGCGAAGCGCAAGTTGTTAAGGTATTTTCCGTCGATTATAATGCCCTTTTTGTCCCAATTCATCTGTTTGAATGCTCTCTCAAGGACTGTTATGAAAAGTTTTGGGGACATTGTGTCGCCTTGTCTCACCCCACGTCCAATGGCTATGCGGTCAGTATTCTCGAACAATTTTACCGTCATTGTAGCATTTTTATATATGTTGTAAATAAGTTTGGAGTATCGAAAATCGACTCTGCATTCTTGAAGTGCTTGCATAACTGACCTCAACTCAACTGTATCGAAAGCCTTGTGGAAGTCGATGAATGCCAATACCAATGGTCTATTATATTCAGTTGTTTTTTCAATGAGTGTTTTTATACTTTGGAGGTGGTCATTTGTTCCAAACCCTCGGCGAAATCCCGCTTGTTCTACAGGTTGATAGAGGTCAATTTTATTTTCTAGCCGTGTGGTTATAATTCGAGTGAAGAGCTTATAAAGATGACTTAGAAGGCTTATTGGGCGGTAGTTCTCTAAATCGGCTATGTCACCTTTTTTATGGAGTAGTATGACGGTGGAATCATGCCATCTCTTGGGAATCGAGCTACTTAAGAGGCACAGGTTAAAGAGATCTCTCAATTTTTCAAGTAAACTCTGGCCACCTATTTGGATTGCATCCGACATTATATTGTCTTCGCCTGGTGATCGGTTGTTTTTTGTTTTTCTCAAGGCCAGTTCTATCTCTCTAATGGTGATATCAGGTATTTCTTCTGATCCTTGGTTGATAATACCTTTTTTTGAAGTTAAGAAGTCCGCCTCGTATTCCTCGTCTACCTCTTGACCGCTTTTATATAGTATCTTATAGAATTCCTCCACAGCCTTCAGTATCTCGTTTCTATTTGTTGTAATATTGCCTTGTTTGTTTTTTAGCTTATGTATTTCTCCTTTTCCATTGCTCAGTTTTCTGCGCAACACCTTCATGCTTTTGTTGTTCTTTATAGTCTCCTCAATCTTTTCATTTTTGTATTTTCTGATGTCTTTCTTTATGGCTTTCGATATTTGTTTGTTCATCGCTTTCATCTCTACGTCGGTGGTCGTTTTCTGGCTTCCTCTGTTTCTTCTCTCTTTCATTAATAATCCAGTTGATGCACTTATTTTTCCTTCTTTTTGTGTCTTTGGGCAATACTTTTCTACGCTCGCAGATAATGCTTTGACTATAACGTCATTCAATTTTTCGATGTTCTCTTCCTTTTCTGATCCTTCCAAAAGATGACTTATATTCTTTTGAAAACCATCTTTATCGGTCGGAGGATGCCAAGGCTTTCTCTCTGATTTGGTTATCATGTTTCGGCGCTCTTTCTTTAGGTTCAGTACGATTTTTGCTCTTACTATACGATGGTCACTACCCGTAAAAAACCTATTCAATACTGATACATCTTTGACCGTGTTCCTGTTATCAGCTATTATATAGTCGATCTCGTTCTTTGTTCGACCATCTGGACTCTTCCAGGTCCATCTTCGATTAAGTTTTTTGTAGAAAAAACTGTTCATAAGAAATAGGTTGTTCTGTAAGAGAAATCCGAGTAACATCTCGCCACGATCATTTCTGCCCTCCGAACCAAAATTTCCAAGAGCAGTCTCGGAGTTGGTAGACTTCAATCCAACCTTTGCGTTGAAATCCCCACATAAGAATGTGAAGTGGGTTCTCTGATCCTCCCAAGCCCTGCTCACATCGTCATAGAAGAGGTCCGCTTCCTCATCAGCCTGATTGGTAGTTGGTGCGTATACTTGAATAATCTTCATGCAGTATCGCTTGTTCAATCTGAGTATCACATAAATTACTCTGGGGGACAATTTCTTGATGGACACGATGCTTGGATTATGACGTTTGTGAATTAGAAAACCAGTGCCCCCGATCGAAGAGTCCTCGTTTCCAGCATGATAGAAAGTGTGGCCTGATTTTAGTTTACAGAGCTGCTCTCCCCGTCTTCTAACTTCACTGAGACCGACGACATCCCATTTAATCTGCTCTAGTTCGGACTCTAGTTCAATCAATCGTTCTTCTGAGAGTAATGATCTTACATTATATGTTGCTAGGTACAGTTTCCAAATCCTTGATGGTGCTTTTCCTGCTGCCAACTTTTTGCCCCCCCCAGAATCCGTGGGGCAGACTGATATATGATCAGTGCGAGATTCTGAGCGTTTTGCTCTACTCGCCTGGGGTACTGCAGTTTTACTCATTGACGTTTTCATAATAATAGGAGGTAAATTAGCCATAGCTGTTAATAGAGTTGATGATTTCGTTCGAATTTTTATATTATAGGAGTACAATAATAACTGAACGAGAATAAATTCGCTATATCACAAAAACGCTTATATCCTTTGAACCACTAGACCAATTTCGAAAATCAAACTCATTTTCGAATCATCTTCTAATTCTTATGAAAACTGTTTTTACAATAAAAACACCAAAACTATTTTTTACAAAATTCATGGATTTTTTCTGGAGTTCTTCCCATCATGCTTCTTATATAGTGTTCTCAAACACTTTCTGGGATGCTGTCTTCCACTTTTGCTTGAATTCCGCTAATGTTTTCGTTGATTTCTTAGTCTTCTTCATTTCTCTTTTCACCAGGGCCCAATATCTTTCGATTGGCCTGAGTTCTGGCCGTTCTGGGCAATTTAGAGGATTGGCCTCTTTGGGGACAAAAACCACCTCATTAGCTTCGTACCATTCCTTGGTGGCCTTGCTGTAGTGGCATGAAGCTAAATCTGGCCAAAAGATTGTTGACACATCGTGCTCACGTAAAAATGGTAAAAGTCGCTTCTTCAATAACCATTCCTCGATGTATATCTTCGAGCCAACAGAGCCTTGGCCAACGAAAAATTTGCTCCTTTTCCCACAAGTGCAAATTGCTTGCCAAACCAGGAATTTTTTAGGAAACTTTGCTTGTTTCGTCACGAAAAATTGTTCGTCAACATTTCCACGAGAATCTGCAGTATAAAATTCCTGACCAGGAAGTTGCGAGAAATCAGCCAAGACATAGGTTTCGTCATCCATCACGCAACAGGAAAAATTCTTCGAGAAATCTTTTTTTATTTTCTTTGCTCTTGATTTCGCTTCTTGATTCTTCACAGCTTTCCTGTCTGGCACTTTCTGCACTTTGTATGTTCTAAGCCCACAACTCGACTTGATTTTTTGAACGGTTGACTGCGAACAACCCACTATTTGGGCCACTTTCCGTCCTGAAAGGTTAGGATTCTTCTGAAAAAGGCTGATGGCTTTCTTCACTTTTTTTGTGCTATGAAACCCCTTTTTCCTCTCGGTTCCTTCCTTGCGGTTAATTGTAAGATCTTCGTTGAAGCGCTCAACAACTCTTGATAACGTTTCCGGACGAACGCGAGCCTCTTTGCGATTCTTTGGAAGCCCCATTTTTGATTATTTCGAAAAAGTTTCACTATAAATTCTCGTGTTTTCACTTCGCTTGACATTTTGCGACAGAGAATGGGAAAATCTATGAGGTGAATGTTCCACATTTTTCTGACGTTTTTCTCAATTGGTTCAAGAGATATAGGCGTTTTTGTGATAGCGAATTTATTCTCGTTCAGTCCTCACAACACGAATGGAAGAAAAATTCACCAAGCATGTGTCTGGTTCAGATCCTGCTAACCCACCATGACAGTCCTAAACCTAACCCCTCATTTCCACCAGTTCCGTTTCATCCAACAACCCATTTTTCTTTCCCTTTCGACCTGTTCCTCCATATCCCTTTGAGTCCCGGGAGTGAAGAGAACCTCCTAAATTTCCAATATTTTTCCTGGAAGGGAATATACCCGTATTTGAATATGGAATTTGTCAATTTTCCCCTTCTTATGGGATTCGGCGTAAAATATTGAAATTCTTCGCACATTGTATTGAAATTTAATTCGGAAGTTTGAGTTATAACTGTACTACAACTGAAGGGATGAACTTTCTGAATCGATCTCTGGACACCAGAGGATGGGTTCGATGCAAAACACTCGGACTTTAGAAAAACTGATCCCAACAACTGGAAATATGACGAGTCCAACTGTAATAAGGGTTAATAACACTTTCAAGGTCCAACAATTGTTCACAAATGAATTGCTCCACATGAGTTAGGGATATTGACTTAAATTGCAAAAAAATATATTTAAAATGAGATTTTTGTGATGAAAATTCATATTAATATGATTTCAAGTTGCAAATTAATTTTAGCATGTAGGTCTGCAGCGTATGGTGGTTAAGAAAGATCGAGTAAAATAACGAAATTTTATTCCCAGAGATTTCAAGCATTTTGAGACTATCAATACAATGTATGGCCTCCACAGTCATCAATAACATCTTCTTTGCATACTACACACGAGGTTGTTGAACATTTCTTGAGGAATTTGGTTCCATAAACGGGGCAGAAGCTCTCTCAGAACATTTAAGGATTCTGGGGTAGGTTGATGATTATCTAATCTTCTTTGGAGCATCTCCCAGTCATGTTCTATGCAATCTGGTGAGTGCGGAGGTATTGGTAAATGTGGAATACCAAGCTCCTCGCGTGAATTCTCAACTATGGCTGCACGGTGCAGTCTAGCGTTATCGTCTAGAAATTGAAAAGTTTCACCAATAGCAGCGTGAAAATTTGGCACAACATTTTCAATGATATGCTCCCTATGGCCTATAGTGTGAGGCGGTCATATTCCTAGGACAAATGTGTAGATCTGTGCGCCCGTTGAGACATATCCCGGCCCATACCATAACACTACCCCCTCGGAATGGATGGACATCTTGGACATAGCGCCGATTATGGAGTATGCGTGGGATTGTCCATACCCTTATTCTTCGAGAATCTGAAAATCTTCCATAACTGGATTCATCAGTGAAAAGGACACTACGCCATTGATCGTTCCAATTGATATGTTGCATTGCCCATTCCAGTCTCTGACTCTTATGGTCACGTGTTAATGGAACTCCTCTTAATGGACGTCTAGAACCTAGATTCATCTTTCTCAAACGTCGTCTGATGGTTTCGATGGAAACTTGGACCCCATCTGCATTTTGAAGAGTATTCCGTAGCATTCTACACGTAGATGTAGGGTTTCTTCTCGCCGAAACGGTGATGAAAAGATCCTGAGCAGGTGTTGTTTTTCGTCGCCCACCAAGCCTTGGTCTTTCCAACATGGAACCTGTCTCCCTGAACCTATTCCAAAGTCGAGATATCACACTTTGGCTGACTTGGAGCCTTTCCGCTACAACAACCTGAGTTAGGCCACCCTGTAGTATTCCGATAGCCCTATTAGCCTCAGCGTTTGTTAATTTACGTCTTGGCATTTTCAGAAAACTCGTTTCAAATCGGAGCCGTTGATAAACTGACTTCATTTCAAAATAAGAACATTCATGAAGCATATGCAAAGAACCAAACTCCAGAAAAAAGGCGACCAGATTGACGAAATGTCTCATACTGATTTTTATTGGATCGATTCAAGTTGTTATTGAGTTTTAAATGATTTCACAGCGATTTTCTCGAAGATTACATACTTTTGAAAACGATTGAATACGATATCCCTAACTCTTGTGGAGCAGTATATATCAATAAACTAGCTGGCCCGGCGAACTTTGTACCGCCTGAATTATACTTAAAAGTTGTATAAACTTATCATTGCTTTTTTTCAAGCAGGAAAAAAATTAGGCAAAATTAAAGTTCAAAATATACAAAATTTTGATAATTTTGTAATTCACATGGAAAGAATTCTCTTTATTTAAGCGGTAACTAATTGTTGAACTTGAACATATAACTTTTTGTTTTTAATTGTTGTACAGTTCTTGTTTTGCAGTACCTCATGTGACTGTGAGTAGCAGGAGTATAATCTATATTATACCTTTCCTCTTATAAGAATCGAAATGTCAAGAATATGAACAAAAATTATTCCTTTAATGAACTATCGACTATTAACAAAGCCCGTCGACCAGAATTAAAAAATCAGTATTTGTTAATAGCCCAACCTGAAGTGGCAAAAACAAAACTGTTCTTATATTCTCAAAATCTAATCAGTGGTCACACCATTATTTTAGACATCTAAGCTATGCTGCTAAGCTCAAAATAATGGGTAAACATCTCAGTTGGTGGAGCAGCGCGATTCTCATTATTCCATGGATATGAGCTGTCAATCTCTCTTCAATTTGTTCAATTTAGTTGACGATATCAAGCTCGTTAGAAGACAAATCGAGATGTTAAAATGTCGATAGTACGATCGATACGGCAAAATTATCAACACTGTGAATTATGTTGAACTCATATTCGAATTTATTGATGGTCATTCGATCAGATCAGATTAGGCAACCCATGAAACATTTTTGTATATCATAAGTGAAAGCCCGATGAGCAAACGTTTCAAAATTATTGACGCTTACAATACTGTCTCTATGCGAACAGAAACACGAATATAGGTAATATGTCAATTACTAATTATGGGCAATTTTGGATTCAGTTATTTCCGCAAATATATCTTTTACCCAAACAGAAATTCGAAAGCATTTCAAAAATAAAGAAAAATGATGAAGATGGTCAACTCACGTTTGAAACTGATCGTCAAAATCAGATACTTGATCTTTCGGTAAAAATTCACTGTTCCACCAACTTGAGATAAGTTTACCCGCTTTTTGATCTGGCAATAGACTTTCATGTTACCATGAGTTCTATGCGAATCACATATCGCCATCTAACAGCGGTAATATCAACCCACGACTACGTACAGTGACTTGTCTATTCACTGTACGACTACGCATCAACGGTAGCGACACCTAGTGGCCTTATTCAAAAGAAGGAAAAGCATTTCCTGTATAAGTAAAACTTTCATACATTTTTTCGTATTTTATAATAAGCAGACCGTAGACGAATCCATATATGAAGTTTCATAACAATCAGTCCATCCGATCTCTAGTTATAAATGGTGTAACCAACATATTTCTTTTATATATATAGATTATAGCAAGTGGGCGCACATAGCCAATGAGCTTATAGAATGAAGGAATAGAGACAAAAGAGTTTATCGAAACTGTTGATCTCATATTTCGGTGAGATACGACTTGTTCGCGCGAAAATCCCATCATCGATATTTAAAATTTGCATACGCACTCTAACAGTGTTACGAAGTTCAACAACTACTTAGAACAAGTGAGAGGAAACAACCGCCAGAGAGATAAAACTTGGAAAGGGTTAAACCGAAATATTTGGAGATTCTCGAGTTTCTCGTTTCCAATTACACGCCCGCGGCCTCAATTATTTCTTTGACAGTTTACAGAAACTTCAGTGTTACAGTGTTTATCGTCCCGTGACTACAACTAAGTTCCGTTGTATCTGCTTCGATTTCTGGAGAAATTGGAGAGAAAGTTTGGGATTTTTCGTAAGATGGATCGAACATCTTTGTATTCAGATCTTTTTTTTTACTGGGAAGTCTGGATGGCTTTGTGCGGGATGAAAGTTTGAGGTTGTGGGAATACAGCTGAGATATTACTCTTTTTGAAGTGGAAAAATCTCATTCGAATATTACTCCCTTGTCAGTTAGGATGCTTGACATATAAATACTCCATTCACAATTATAAAATCACAACTCTGGCCTTGGAAATTTGACACATTCCACTCTGTATCGAAGTTATGACGTTTTTCAAAATATTTTTATGTTCCAAGTCAACACTATGTTGCCCTTTCTACATTCTTAGCGTATTTCTGAGAATGAGATTTTATTGGGAAAATGAATGAATTGGAAAAGATGTGATGGACGAAAAGAATTAACGTTTATATGAATTGATAGAAAGGATTCCTTTTCTAGTTATTTGCATAAAAAGTACAAGAGATCACTGTTGAAATATATTATTTTTCGCCATGGAAGAAAATTGCATTGCTTTCACAAAATTTTCATATGCATGCTTGTGAAGATTTAATGTTTATTATCCTCTTGAACTGAAAGTTCAAGACTTGACGACATCAATTGTTGATTCTTATCAAGAATTCATTGAAAAATCAACCCAAAGATATAAAATGAATGGATGGGTAATTACAAGAATCAAGAATAATGTCAATTTTATTTTGTTGGGGTATAAAACTCGGCTGTGTTTGTTCAAACAACATCTAAAGAATACCTTTTTCACCATCTCGACCTTTGAAGGCGTTTCTTGTAGGAGAATTAGGTCTAAGTTCCACCTCATTCGTGAGGTACCTAACTTTTGCAAATATGCTCAGATATCGCCAAATTTCTTGGAAAACCTGAAAAATATATCATCCTAATCGACCTCTCGAGGCTCCATCCGATCCATCTACTGCGATATCTGTCCAAATAACAGCTTTTTCAACGTACACGGGGTACTCCCTGAACCTCGAAATGTAAACATTCGTCCTGGTCTTGAAAATCGTCCTCACGCTCCAAACTGGTGCAAAAAACAATAAACATACGTTAATCTTGGATATTCGACGAAAAACTCACCTGCAAATATCGATTAAATACCAAAAATCTGCGAACAATTTGTAAACCTAACAAAATGTGGAATATCTTTGATACTTTCACTTTGATGTAAACAAAGAAACTGGCAACGTCGTTTTGTCATTAACGATATTTTCTGTGCGCGCACTGACTTTTTATCATATGTTCTGTGCTTTTCATCAGGAGCACCAACTCCTGAAAACGAAACCATGACCTCCTATGTGATTAAATAAAAGTGAATGGAGTATACACACATGGTCAAAAGTTGTTTTTTTTCAAAGGATGAGATAGTGAAGATTCCACACACACAAAATTGTTATGTTACATTTAATATGTTGAGAGTTTATAGGGGGGCCTAAAATTTGGCGATTTGTGCATATCCCATCATCAAAGTTACTTTACCAAAGTTTCGTTCTTCAAATCCCAACACAACCGCGTCTTTCATGCTCATTCCTAATATGAAATCACACACCACCTGCCCACGAGCTTCCCCCTTCTTCATTTGGTCCAACCTCAATCGAATCCCTATAATTTACACAAATATATACGACCTTCCGCCAAAATTACCAATCCGCATCTCCCCCATTTCTTCCGCATATTAAACTCTGCGACAGCCATCCTCACCGTACAACTCCTTCGGTGAAGATTAAAAGCTGTGAGAGATCCAGGATCCAGGCGAGCAAACATCTGGTCCCTCTCCTATTTTGACATGCTGGCCTACAAACGACGCCCTCATTTATTTGGAAGAGCGAATAAGCCTGTTCAGCCTGAGAGATCCAGAAATCGGAGGGAATCTCTAGCTGTTCGGGAAGCCAGATGGTCCGTCATTATATCTCATCTTTCCTCGAAGTTTCTTGATAACCTTATTGATTGGTGTATGCGAATATCCTTCAGTAAGGTTGTGAACCTTTTGACAGTCTAAGGACACTGGACCACAGTGAAAGAAGAAGAGATACACGTTTATAGGAAAGAGATTTTTAATTCTGGAGAGCTTCAGGAAAATTGTACCTTCAACCCTTCGAAGCTTCGAACTACCTTGTTGTGAAGCACTCGTAGGATTCTTGATTCTAATGATATTTATTCAATACAATATACACAATTGGATAAAAAGATCTTGTAAACTGCAGGCATCCAAACAACCAAGTTATGGCAGGGTAATGTAAGAAGGAGTGAATGATCATAGATCGCTTCCAGTTGATTAAATTACAGAATAATCACTTAATGAATTGCCTAAGGAGACAACCAATGCTTTCAATTGGTTCTGAATGTCAGTAAGAACACTGTCGGCTCAGGTAGCATCTGATGAGAGTGATGGTTCATCAGAAACTGATGACTGTAGATTCTGTGAGATAGAAGAGAAACTCCAGGTTTAGTTTAGGTAGGGGTCACGGTTTACTGCAATCTTAAGGTCTCTTGTGCCTTCTAACTGAGCTATTCTCACCACGACTTTACAACTGTCCTTCCAGTTCCACAGATCTAATGAAATCCAATACCTGGGAAGGTTTCAATGAGGCTACTTTCTCACTAATACAAGTTTCTTGCCAAAAGGATTCTTTCCTTTGGTTTCCGATGGCAAGGCATTCCGTGTCTAGGTGAATATGAGTTTCTTCTTCCTATCCACAGAATATACACTCTTCGGTGTCCGATGAACCCATTCTCACCAGATGCTTCTGAGGCGACAATGTCCTGTAAGAAAGCTGGTGAAGAGGAGTGGCTGGTTCTTATGAGATCCAGATACTTTTTTGGATCTTGCAGTTTCAAAATTATGAAGGAATTTTTTGGAGTGATCCGTTCCTGGGAGATTCCGCAAGAGTGTTTTTCTTCCAGTTTTTTCCTTCTCCAAAAACCTTTTTTTTATAGATACATTTCCCTATACCACAGGGATTGAAGAGACCTTATTCTTCTACCCTAACACATTGAGTGAAACTTCTGGTGACAGAGTGTCTCACCCTAGCAACCCAACGCAAGGATTACTTTGGACGAGATTGTAGGAAGAACGAGGACTCAAACTCACTCTCAGATGCGGGAGTTTGAAGGAGAGATGTGGATGGCACAGTGATTGGAGCATCTCAGATGGTGGGCACATCAGTAAAGCACTTGCAAACTATAGCTATATTCAATTAAACTGCTCCACATGAGTTGGGGATAATAACTTGAATTGCAAAAACATATAGTTAAAATAAGATTTTTGTGATGAAAATTCATATTAATATGATTTCAAGTTGCAAATTAATTTTAGCCTGTAGGTCTGCAGCGTATACAGGGTGGTTAAGAAACATCGAGTAAAATGACGAGATTTTATTCCCAGAGAATTCAAGCATTTTAAGACTATCAATACAATGTATGGCCTCCACGGGCATAAGAAACAGCTCGACATCTTCGAGGTTGTTGAACATTTCTTGAGGAATTTGGTTCCATAAACGGGGCAGAAGCTCTCTCAGATCATTTAAGGATTCTGGGGTAGGTTGATGATTATCTAATCTTCTTTGGAGCATATCCCATGTATGTCCTATGCAATTCAAATCTAGTGAGTGCGGAGGTATTGGTAAATATGGAATACCAAGCTCCTCGCGCGCATTCCCAACTATAGCTGCACGGTGCGGTCTAGCGTTATCCTCTAGAAATTTAAAAGTTTCACCAATAGCAGCGTGAAAAATTTGGCACAACATTGTCAATGACATGCTCCCTATAGTGTAAGGCGGTCAAATTCCCAGGACAAATGTGTAGATCTGTGCGCCCGTTAAAACATATCCCGGCCTATACCATAACACTACCCCCTCGGAAGTCGGAATGGATGGACTTCTTGGACATAGCGACGATTACGAGGTATGCGTGGGATTGTCCATACCCTTATTCTTCGAGAATCTGAAAATCGTCCATATCTGGATTCATCAGTGGAAAGGACACTACGCCATTGATCGTTCCAATTGATATGTTGCCTTGCCCATTCCAGTCTTCGACGCTTATGGTCACGTGTTAATGGAACTCCTCTTAATGGACGTCTAGATCCTAAATTCACCTCTCTCAAATGTCGTCTGATGGTTTCGATGGAAACTTGGACCACATCTGCATTTTGAAGAGTATTCCGTAGCATTCTACACGTAGATGTAGGGTTTCTTCTCGCCGAAACGGTGATGAAACGATCCTGAGCAGGTGTTGTTTTTCCTTGCCCACCAAGCCTTGGTCTTTTCAACACGGCACCTGTCTCCCTGAACCTATTCCAAAGTCGAGATATCACACTTTGGCTGACTTGGAACCTTTCCACTACAACAACCTGAGTTAGGCCTCCCTGTAGCATTCCAATAGGTCTATTAGCCTCAGCGTTTGTTAATTTACGTCTTGGCATTTTCAGAAAACTCGTTCCAAATCGAAGCCGTTGATAAACTGACTTCATTCCAAAATAAGAACATTCAGAAAAAAGGCGACCAGATTGACGAAATGTCTCATACTGATTTTTTATTGGATCGATTAAAGTTGTTATTGAGTTTTAAAAGATTTGACAGCGATATTCTCGAAGATTAGATACTTTTAAAAACGATTGAATACGATATCCCTAACTCTTGTGGAGCAGTATAGTTCAGAGCAATTGGATTCAAATGAGGACAGTGGAGTAGAGCTTCAGAGTAACTGTAGGGAGAATTTTATGGAACAGACTCGTCTCATGGTTCTTGAGATTCCTATGACCTACAGCCTACAATTGACAGCTTATTAAGGATCCCCTGCGATGAGATCGAAAAAGGGACAATCCCTTTTCGCCAGAACACATCCCGAATACGCGAATCGATATTTCATACCGAAATCTCCCACCGAGCTCGGCCATAATTGATGCGATTAGCTGGATGTAAAACCCTGTTTGCGTTAGGTGTCTGATGCCGAGATCGCCGCCCCTTTCACGAATGCGGCGTCACGTGACGCTCCGCCGTCTCGCTGTCCCCACAGCCAGTGTCCTAATTGACACCATTCAGTGACGACTTGCGATTAAGTAAATTGAATCGGACACAAAGAGCAGCGGTGGCCGATTGGCAATAATGTGGACCGGGTGCGTCAAACCATATCTCTCCAGAAAATTTATTCGGGCCACCTGTCCCAGAACTATTCACGTCGTTCGATAGTTGGTCGAGTTGGAATTAATCAAGTTTGGTTTTCCCGCCGAAGGTGAATAATAACCGGGATTATATTATGGTGAATGAATTTTTAATTGAGTTAGACCACAGATTTTGATTGGGTTCCGATGCAGTTTCGAGGAAGATTGATTATTCATGATCTCTTCACACTATTTCGAGCCGATTGGAAAGCTATCGAGGTTGATTCGATGCGAACTGTATGCCTGGTGAATGAGGTTGAATTTATTGACCGATCGCCAGAAGAATTCTAACAGTACCACTGAAAAAATTAAATGATTTTCAATAGGGTTGACCTTTGCCTGCAGTGTCAAAGATGGCGTTGAGAGCAAGCACTTCAATTGATTGATTTGCTGATGAACAAGAGACCGGGTTAGCTCTTGGCCTCCCTGCGACCAACTTGAGTCTATTGTATCACTCTTTCGTCAGTGGTTCCTCACGAGAATAGGTTTGTGTCCTTTATCAGGTTCAGTAACCTGTTTGTGGGGTTTTTCGGATTCATTCCTGTTTCCGGATTGATTCTGTGACGCCTTCTTCCCCTAGGAAGAACGCCCTAGCGTCGCATTCAAAGATGATGTGAGAGGCTGTTTCTTCCTCGTCACCGCAAAGTCTGCAATCCACGGGTTCTCCAAGTATTCCTATGGTGATCAGATGTTTTCTAAGACCGCAGTGTCCCGTCAGTAGACCTACTATTATACGTGACTTTGTCAAAAAGTCAGCCGTCAAGGTTTGGCTTGTGTGTCCTACCATGACTTTGCTCTGTGTTTGCCCGTCGCTCTGTTCCCAGTAGAGTCGGTGTCTTTGTTTTATCCACTCCTCAATCAGGGTCCTGCATAGATTTTTGCTGATTCCAAGGACAGGTTCTGGCCCTGTGAATGGCGTTTCAGATGCCTGTCTTGCTAACTGGTCTGCTTTTTCGTTGCCCGCTATTCCCTTGTGACCTGCCACCCACATCAAAGTGATCTTGTTGTGTTTTGCCAGCTCCAGAAGGTCCTGGAGTCATTCCCAGACGAGTCTAGACTTCATCTGTGTCGAGTTGAGAGCTTTGATGGCGCTCTGGCTGTCAGAGAGGATGTGGATGTGTTTTCTTTGGTAGCCACTTCCCAGGTTCTTCTGTATGCATGTCCTAATGGCATGTGTTTCAGCTTGAAATATCGTGGCGTGTTTGCCGAGAGGTATTATGTAGTCCCTTCTTGGCCTCACCCCGTGTATTCCGGCTCCTGTTCCTTCATCTGTCTTAGAACGGTCTGTGTACCAGACTATTTCTGCAGATGATTGTGATTCTATACTCGAGTCCCATCTGTTCCAGTCGAGCTGTGTTTTGAATGGTTTTTCGAAAGAGTATAGGGGTTGCATGAAGTCTGAAATCATATTGAGAGCAAACGCTTTCGTAGTCTTGAGAGTCAGGCTAAAGGATTGTTCGGACTAGGCCAGTATTTTAGTCGAGTGGAGAGTCGATGCGCCCACTGACTACTCTACCACAGCATCAAAGACTCTTAAATAGTATAAGGTAGTAGGTACATCATCCTGTGACTCTACTCGACTCGATTGCTGGCGTTCGCACACGGGAAATAACAAAATCATTCGCTACTCGACTAATCTACTGGCCTAGTCCGACAAGCCCTTAGACTATGTAGGGACCAGTTTATTTACATTAAAATGTCTCACGTCTGAAACTTAGAGCTGGCCGATTGTACCTTCAACTGGTCCACTGGAATCGTTTGCTATTTTCTCATGTTGCCAAACTGAGCAAATATAGGTATCTTTGATTATACACAAGAACTATTTCTCTCAGTTACAATGATATAACATCTCGCTATTTTTAATTGAAACAGTCTTTTCAGATAAGAGGATGTATTGATATCTAGTTAGTATAGACCAGTTCCATGCATAAACAAAATATTGCGATACCATATCAACGAACTGTAACTTATTAGAAGTGTCAGTGTAGAGTTCGATGTCAAAAGGGTAACCCAGAGTTACGCAATAAATTTAAAAAAAAAGATGTCCACCGAAATTGTTAAAATCGAAAAATTGGAGTATCGAGCCATCAAGTACCTGTATTTGAAAGGGTTAAAAGGTAAGCAGATTTACGAAGACATGCTTAATACCCTTGGTTATCAATGTCCTTCGTATGCGACCGTGAAAAATTGGACTGCAAGCTTCAAAAGACGTAAATTTTCCATTGATGATGATGACCAATCGAGAAGGCCTATTTCTGTGTGAGTCACCGAAAATATCGATGCAGTCCATGACATGATTTTACCAGACCGTCGAATTGTGCTAAAACGGATATCTGAAGCACTGAAGATTTCATACGAACGTGTTAATCATATAGTTCACGTCAATTTGGACATGAGAAAAATTTCTGCAAAATGGATCCCCAAATGTTTGAATGTTGACCAAAAGCGTGCATCGCGTTCGATCTTTGCTCGATTTGAAAACGATGTAGACTTCTTAAACCGAACTGTTACTATGGATGACACTTGGGTACATTTCTACGATCCAGAAACAAAGCAACAATCGATGGAATGCCGAAACTCTGGTTCTCCAAGACCTAAGAAGATTCTTGTCTAAAAATCTGCTGAAAAATTCCTTGCTTCAGTTTTTTGGGATTGTCATGGAGTAATCATGATTGATTTTTTGGGTAAGGGTTAAACAATAACTGGAGATTACTATTCGACATTACCGACCACTCTACGGAAGAAACTTGAAGTGAAAAGACGCGGAAAGCTATCCAAAGGTATTTTGTTTTTACACGACAACGCCCCATTACACAAATCTCATGTTGCCATGCATAAAATTCTTGATTCAGGGTTAGAATTACTAGAACACCCCCCTTATTCGCCAGATTTGGCTCTCTTCGACTATCATCTCTTTCCTCAACTGAAAAAAGTTCAAAAGGTCGTGAATTTTCTCCCAACTGTGGAGGACTGGTTTGCAGATCAAGAAGAAACATTTTTTTAGAGGTCTAGAGACGCTGCAGGTTCGCTGTGATCAATGTATTCAATTAAGAGGAGAATATGTGGAGATTCTTCAAGATTATATTGGGTGTATTCCCGTTCCCATTCCCCACTTCTGCTCAATTTTTTATAACGGTGATGTTCCAATCCTTCTACAACTGCAAACTCTCCAGGGCGAAATCCAATAGATCTCAATACAATAAGCTTATTTCCAAGGAACTCCGAGTGTAAGAGACATAGAGCCCTCAACAACCAAAGAAGTAACAAAAGGCGTCACAATCTTCTATATATAAAAGAAAGATGTTGGTTACACCATTTATAACTAGAGATCGGATGGACTGTTTGTTATGAAACTTCATTTATGGAATCGTCGTCGGTCTGGTTATTATAGAATACAATGAAACTTCGAAAAAATTGATGAAAGTTTTACTTATGCAGGAGATGATTTTCCTTCTTTTGAATAAGGCCACTAGGTGTCGCTACCGTTGATGCGTAGTCGTACAGTGAATAGACAGGTCACTGTACGTAGTCGTAGGTTGATATTACCGCTGTTAGATGGCGATATGTGATTCGCATAGAACTCATGGTAACATGGAAGTCTATTGCCAGATCAAAAAGCGGGTAAACTTATCTCAAGTTGGTGGAACAGTGAATTTTTATCGAAAGATCAAGTATCTGATTTTGACGATCAGTTGCAAACGTGAGTTGGCCATCTTCATCTTTTTTCTTTATTTTTGAAATGCTTTCGAATTTCTGTTTGGGTAATAGATATATTTGCGGAAATAACTGAATCCAAAATTGCCCATAATTAGTAATTGACATATTATATTCGTGTTTCTGTTCGCACAGAGACAGTATTGTAAGCGTCAATAATTTTGAAACGTTTGCTCATCGGGCTTTCACTTATGATATACAATAATGTTTCATGGGTTGCCTAATCTGATCTGGTCGAATGACCATCAATAAATTTGAATATGAGTTCAACATAATTCACAGTGTTGATAATTTTGCCGTGTCGATCGTACTATCGACATTTTAACATCTCGATTTGTCTTCTAACGAGCTTGATATCGTCAACTGAATTGAACGAATTGAAGAGAGATTGACAGCTCATATCCATGGAATAATGAGAATCGCGCTGCTCCACCAACTGAGATGTTTACCCATTATTTTGAGCTCAGCAGCATAGCTAAGATGTCTAAAATAATGGTGTGACCACTGATTAGGTTTCGAGAATATAAGAAAAGTTTTGTTTTTGCCACTTCAGATTGGGCTATTAACAAATGACTGATTTTTTAATTCTGGTCGACGGGCTGTGTTAATAGTCGATAGTTCATTAAAGGAATAATTTTTGTTCATATTCTTGACATTTTGATTCAAGAGGAAAGGTATAATATGGATTATACTCCTGCTATTCACAGTCACATGAGGTACTGCAAAAAGAGAACTGTACAACAATTAAAAACAAAAAGTTATATGTTCAAGTTCAACAATTAGTTACCGCTTAAATAAAGAGAATTCTTTCCATGTGAATTACAAAATTATTAAAATTTTGTATATTTTGAACTTTAATTTTGCCTAATTTTTTTCCTGCTTGAAAAAAAGCAATGGTAAGTTTATACAACTTTTAAGTATAATTCAGGCGGTACAAAGTTCGCCGGGCCAGCTAGTTTCCTATAAAAAGAAGTCGCAAAGCTGTCTTGAGGATTAAGCAGTGCTGCCTGGGAACTTGGTCTTCATCCAAGTTCAGCCTGTCTTCTGACAGGTCTTCACGAAGAAGATTACAGGACCTTGCCGCAACCGATAATCGAGACGACTCAAACCACGCCGCCCTTCTGACAAATAGTTATTATACAAGTTGAATTTAAAGATAATTTGTTTCGAATACCCCGACCTGTTCCTCTATCCGGGCTAACGGACACCTCTCAACCTCAGCCAGACCTTCGTCCGACTGGATTTATGTCCCGTTCGGTTCCTGATAAGTCTCGCAGGCCTAATCTGAG
Organism: Adalia decempunctata; assembly: GCA_951802165.1. Lineage (NCBI taxonomy): Eukaryota > Metazoa > Arthropoda > Insecta > Coleoptera > Coccinellidae > Adalia > Adalia decempunctata. The sequence goes on from OX637705.1 coordinate 3,981,839, forward strand.
ACAAATGGACACGTGAAGGCGGTCGAAGGGACGATCCAGTTGCGCTACAAGTCAAACGCACTCGCCGAGCGGCGACTAATAGTTTCGGACCCGGACGATTAGATCTATCGGGGCAGCTTTACGGTGTCCACTGGCCGTGAAGCCGCTGATTGGGGTTCGTGTTGTGGGGTAGGAACAGAGCAGAGGATTCCAAGTAATCTCAGGAACTTCGATTTGAGATCAGTAATACAGAGAAGATTTATTCTTCAATGGAAATCGGTGAAATTGGAAAGTACCACCTCTAAATCTATATATATCTATATAAAGAATGTTGGTTACACCATTTATAACTCGAGATCGGATGGACTATTTGTTATGAAACTTCATATATGGATTTGTCTACGGTCTGGTTATTATAAAATACAATAAAACCTTGAAAAAACTGATGAAAAATCTACTTATACAGGAAATGCTTTTCCTCCTTCTGAGTAAGGCCACTAGGTGTCGCTAGAGTTACAATCACGCTACAGCTTATTCGTGGGTATTTTATTTGATATTCTCTACGTTACATGCCGATGTGAACATATAGTGTGTAATTTGGGTTGCCCCCAACTCTGCGCTGTTGACCAAAACCAAAATGACTCAGCGTAGGAGTACAGATGTCTAATATGATTAGATTTACTTGAGATAGGAGAGAAGTTTCGTTCTTACCACTTCAGGTGGAGCTATTTATTATGACTGATTATTATTAGTTATTTTCACAGTTTTATTTATTCAAAACAAAATAACGTAATCGTGAAGGAACTATATTTGATATTATCAACATTAGATGGCGATGTATATACACTGCGTACAGTGGTACTTATAGTACCATGAAAGGCTATTACCAGATCAAGAAGCGGGTGAATATCACAGTGAATTTTTATCGAATTTTCAAGTAAATCGGATTTTGGCGAACAGTTCCAATCGTTAGTTGTCCGTTCTCATCTTATCTCATAATTTTTGAAATGTTTTTGAATTTCTGTTTGAGTAATGAATATATGGCCGGAGAAGAATCTCATGGCTGAAGAACCTGAGAGTATGGTTCAATTCATCGACAGTGGGTTTGTTTCGAACAGCTGATGTCGATTAGGTCCGTATAGCCATCATGTTAGCCAGCATCCGAAGCGGATAGGCACCAAAAGAAGAAGAAGAATAAATATAATATTTGCGGAAATAACTGAATCCGAAATTGCCATAATTAGTAATTGGCAAATTATTTTTGTGTTTCTGTTCTGTGTGACATCTCATAACCATGGAAACATGGAACTCTCGCTGCTCCACCAACTGAGATATTTACCAATTATTTTTAGCTGATCACCAAAAGGCTAAGATGTTTGAAATAATGATGTGAGCACTAATTAGATTTTGATTAGCCAACATTGAGAATATTAGAAAAGTTTCGTTTTTTCATAAAGCGCTTTTCACATAATAAGTTCTAATTTTTATTAGTTATTTCAAATATTTTAATGCATTCTGGTGAACGGGTTGTGTTAATAGTCGATAGTTCTTTCAAGCAATAATTTGTGTTCATATTCTTGACATTTTGATTCATATTAGTTCTGAGGAAAGGTATAATATGGCTTATACTCCTACTATTAACAGTCACAAAGCAGATACCGCTTAAATAAAGAGAATTCTTTTGGTGCGGATATATAAAACTTCTACATAACTTCATATAGGAGAAAAAAGTTCTATAAAGTGGGGCCCTATTGCGTTATATAGATGAAATAGAGTTAAACTGGAAACGTTGTAAGGACAAACGTGTCGTATAAACAATAAACGTGTAGCTGTTTATACAGCTAGTAATAAACAAATTATGTTAGTTGGGAACGGTACTAAAATTTTGTATATTTGGCCTAATCTATTTCCTGCTTTGAATGATTCATATGTATAGTCCATCCTAGAATTATTGACATCTCGGCGGCTTTGGAAAATCAAAATTAGGTTGGTAATGCCCGTTCAGTAATACTTTGAGTTGCTTGGATGAACTATATACAGATATGGAAAATGTAGTTGGAAACACTGGGGTTTCAGTACAGAATTCGAGCAGTCTTCTAGTCCAGTTGAACAGTGGAAGAATCGAAACCTCAGTGCGATTCGATATCGAATAAGCGGCTGGTTTCGATCGTAGTGGGGATGCCTGGATCTCTGCTCCTCTTCGCGAATCGAAGATCGAATTCAGTCGCAATCCGAACTTGAATGCGATAGGCCATACTGTTTGAAAATAAATTAGATTCCGCGTGAATAAAAATGTTTCTCTATTTCAGTATCGTAATGAGTTCATTACAGTACTAAAAACAGTGTTGTAATGAACTCATTACAACATCGTTTTCAGTTATATTTTTCGTTTTTTTTGTTTTCAGCACTGGCTTCCGCTCCTATCAATTTTCAACACTCGTCAATTTGGAAATGTCACTTTCGTAACAGTCACCAACTGCCAAAATACAATACAAAAGTCAATAGGATGAGTTTTTCATTGAATTTCAACAGTATTTCACGAAATTCGACTGAAATAGAGAAAATATCGTCTAACACTCGCTGCAGAATGCAATTCCAATACTCATGCGTTCGAAAACTCGCTCCTTCGTCGCTCGTTTTCGAATTTCGCATTCGTATTGGAATAGGAGCCTATTCTGCAACTAGTTTTAGAATATACTATTACTGTTGAAGAGAAAATTCAAATAATAAAATGGTATTTCGGTGGTCAATCAATTGCGGAGACAATAAATTCGTTTATTGTTGCCTTTGTAGGACGATACCTTCACGTTTTCAAAGGAAATTATTTGAGTCATTCATTGAGGCAAATTAATTCCTCCGGTAAGAGTGGAATTAAATTGTCGTATTCATTTTCAACGAACATGATAACACCCATTACTTCGCGCGTTGGGAGTGTTACTGATTTGAGTGATTCCTTCCTCTTTCCTCTAATCTAATTCGATCCGAGATTCTAGATCGTTGCGCTCTGGCCTCTGGCATCCCCACTATAAACTGCCATAAAACTAGACCAGCCGCTTATTCGATATCGAATCGCACTGGGGTTTGATTCTTCCACTGTTCAACTGGACTAGAAGACTGCTCGAATTTTGTTCTGAAACCCCAGTGTTTCCAACTACATTTTCCATATCTGTATAACCAGTTTTTCACAACAAAGTTATACTTTTCGAATGTCTTGATGAGAGTGAAAAAGAACACATGATAGACTATTTGCTCAAACATTGTTCCGTATATACCTTTCAAAGTGATTCGGAGGCTATCTATTGAATATCTGATTAATTTCTGAGATGGACGGTTTAGTTCTTGTCACTTTCTTGTGTTTTCTCATTTTGGTTTCTTCATCAATGCAAAATGTTTTGTAAATCTCTTCGGAAAAGAGAAAAAAATACTTTGATACAGTAATGGATACCTGAAATACTTTCTACACATATCGGGTGTTTTTTTTAGAGTGATAAAACTTTGAATTGAAATAAAACACATTCAAATTAAGATTGAAGCCAATTTTTTTATTTGAAAGATAATTTTATGACATTCTTGTTTCAAAAATAATTTTCGGCATATATATGTCCACCACGACTAGCTCTGAGGAACTGCATTCGACCCGATCAATTTTGGACCACTTTTTCGAGTAAATCAGGTTTTATTTCAGCAACTACACAAGTTATCTTGGCTTCTAAAGCGTTATTGTTTCTGGTTTATCAGCATAAACCAATGACTTTACATAACCCAGAAGAAAATAATCCATTGGAGTTATGTCGCATGGTCTGGGAGGCCAATTAATTGGACTATTTCTTGGAATAATATTATGGCCAAATCTTTCTTTCAATAAATCAATTGTTACGGTAGCAACATGAGGTGAAGCGTGAAGCACCATCTCGTTGGATCCAAAAGACTTCTGGGTCGATACCATTCAAATTTTGAATCAAATAATGATTGATTATCAATCTGTAACGAGCATCATTCACTGTAACATTAGCTCCAGCATCGTTTTTGATGCAATATGGACCGATGATGCCCCCATCGTGAATAGCACACCATACAGTGCATTTTCCATAATGCAATGGAACCTGCAGAACTTTTTGAGGATTGTTTTCACTCCATATACGGCAATTTTGCTTGTTTATGTAGCCGTTCAACGAGGAATGAGCTTCATCACTGCACACAATTTTTCGATAAAAAAGTGGATCAACTTGAAGCTGTTTAAGGGCCCAATCAGCAAAAAAACGATGCTTACTATGGCCGAGTGGCTTCAGTTCTTGAACCAGTTGGATCTTGTATGGGTGTAGACCAAGATCTTCACGCAAAATTTTCCATGTGGTGGATGCACAGATTCCAACTTGTTGTGAAAGTCGACGAAGAGACAAATCAGGATCTTCATTAACACTATCACTTACAGCAGCGATATTTTCTTCTGTAAGCACAGTTCTTTGTCTTGTTATTGTTGCATCGACTAGAGAAAATGTTGTCCGAAATCTATCGATAGTTCGACGAATAAGCTGCTCTGATGGACGATTATGTGAACCACAAATTTCACGAAGTGCTCTATAAGTTTGGCGATCGGAACACTGATTTTGAAAATAAATTTCAACAATTTATAAACGTTGTTGCGGCGTGAGTCTTTCCATGATAATTGGTCAATGATTACTGAACATGAAAGTAAAAATAACATGGCTTCTACCTCCCGTCAAATCACAGTCATCCCTATCGAAATTCTACCACTCTTAAAATAAACCCGATAGGTAATGAAATTGAAAACTGCAATAAAACACTTCCCGTTCTAGTTCCGGTTCCTGTGCTGTTATACGACACTGCCGTTTCAGCCGAGCACTCCTAGAAATACGGACGAATGACAATAATTTCAAGTTGGATAAACTTGGGGACGGGGACAGTAGCGCACAATAAACAATAGGAAATTATCAAACTTTCCAGCCCAGTCTCCCCTCTTCTTATTCATAAAGCTGCCTTCGAGCGATTAATACAACACACCACTGCCGAAAATTTGTCAACCTTGAACAGCGCCGCGACCAAACAATATGGACGTTATTTGGCAATTATCCCTATTGTGATCCTAGTTCCTGTTTTGAGTTTACTTCCTACGCGGGCTGAGGTGATCCCTCCCGATTCCTAGGGACCAGGGGTAGAACTTTCTAGTTGTGTCGATGAGAGAGGCTGATGAACCCAGTGCGAAGCGGAAGGATTATACAGGTGTCCCAGAAGTCGACGTCAAGCCGGAATCAGCTGAGTCTTAATAGTGATCAAAAAAATATAAGTCAAGAGTACAAAAATAACACGATGAAAAACGGTGAGATGCTCAAGGGGCAGTATCACCTTTTGAATCGTGGTAAACCTCCATTCAAAAGTGGTCTTTTTATTTCACGAGTAAGTACCCTAATTTACGACGTAGAGACTTGATTTTTTTTAAATTGAAGTTGAAGAACGTCCCGAGGGCAAATAGTTTTTTTTTTTTCGATTTTATTAGTTTTTCAATTGAAAAACCAGGGTAATCGTTAGATCTGGGGTTATTGAATATGTTTTTCGTTTTTCATGAGTACAAGCTATATTTTTGAAATAATAATCATGAAAATTTTTGTAGTTTACAGAAGATTAAATTGCCGAGGGCAAATTGTTGCAGACAATGTTAAAATTGATTGTTTACGTGGAAGCGTGTTAAAAATATTTTTAACATTAGTGTTAAAAATAATTCTAGCACTGCATTTTCTTATGATGAAATCAGATGAAGAAAATTCAGCAATTGCAAATTTGTATTGTCAATATTTAACAATCATTACTTATGAACATTAATATTCATCGTAAAACTAGAACAATTACTTACATTAATGCCATGTGACGTTAGGGAGCTTCGCAACACATTATTAGAATCCTCAGCACCATCAGTACTTGTAGAAACCGGAAGTACAATATTGGATGAAGATGATCCAAAATCTGTTGAGGTTGAGAGAATTTTTTCAGCAATGATATTTCTTTATGCAATGAAATGATCAACATAGCCCTCGGCTACCGTCGTAGACTTCCATCCATCATGTTTTTTTATATCCGTAATATTTGCTCCTGATTCTGCTAGCAATGAAGCGGAGGATCTTCGAAAACAGTGTCCTGTATATTGCTTTGGTTCTGGCAGTTTGAGGAATTCGTCTACAATAGATGGAATTGTCCCAAATGTATTGATACCAACTGGATTTGCAGTGCATTTATTATTCATGTACTTATTTGAGGAAAAAACGACGATGTTTGATGACAGAAGGGCGCAGTGCAAAGTACTTATGAAAATAGTCAACATACTTCCCAATAATCACAATAATACTGAAAAAGAACGACTGACTTTCGTTATTGTGTTTGGAAGTTGTATAACCAATGTTTTATTTGTTATTTCGATGTCCCCCACTGATAAATTATACAATTCTTCACGCCGACAGGCTCCAAATAATACGAAAATAGTTGCAACCTCAACCATCAAGTATTTCTCATCTGGTGCCTCATTCATAAACTTTTCAACTTGTTCACGAGTGAGAATTTTCGATTTGTTGGGACGATATGCTTCACTTTTCCGTTTCAAATATGCTGTCACCTTAAAATATTGACTAACATCCACACCATTTTTAATAAGGGCGCTTGACTTTATCATTGAAAATATGCTCCACAAAGTTGATGAACTCCATACTCTCGATTTTTCTTCTAAGTATGCCAGGAAAACAGGTTAACTGAAGTTCCCTTCTACATTTTTCAATTTACACCAGGCCAGGAAATTGTTATATGCAATATCGTACTGCTGAACAGATTTTTCAGTTAGGAGTTCCAGATTTGCTCTTCTTCCAGACTCTTCAATATCCACAGGAACAACCAAATCGTCACTTTCATTAATAATTGGACTCTCGACAAATATATTGAGAAGTTAAAAACCCAAGACGAAAATTGGACAGGAACGAAATTCAAATGACAGCGTCTTTTCTCCTTTGTTAGTAATCATAACGTTGGCAACGTTTGCCATTCACAACAACATTTTGATTATTTGAATATTAAAATGCATTTTGAAGTTTATTGTCATTGTAAATTCGCCCATTTCATTATCAAAAGAGAGCAGTTGTACAAAAAACATTGTATGATATTTGTGTTAAAAGTGATTTTATTTTGTTCGTGAAATTGTTCAATTCGCTCCTCTCATTTCACAAACTTTTTCACCCACAAAGTAAAACGTCACTTTTAACACTCATATCATAAATAACTATTATCTTGAAAATTTCTGCACGCCTGTAAAGAAGATACAAACACCTTGCCAAAAAAGTACCACATGACCCACTTTTCCTCTTCAAAAAATTCAGAGGGTTTATGGGGATGGCACAGGGTGCAACGAAAATCCTTCAAAAATGCATACAAATTTAGTAAAAGTAAAACAAAAATTGACCTGTTACAGTATTTTGTTGCCAAATGTTTTTCTTCTGTGAAAATGAATTCGTTCCATAATTTTGACGCGCATTGTATGTGTAAATGAACACAAATGGAAAGATAAAAAATAACAATGAAATTACTCTCAACTATATCAGCAAAACGGTGAAATGAACCTTGACTGTGACTCCACTTTCCATTAACTCTGATGGGGTTGTATGTATAAACGAACATGGGACGAGAATCCTTTCAATTCTCCTTCTGAATAGGATAAATTTCAATGTCATACTCCTTCAATCATCTACATCAGCCATTATTGTTATACTGCGTTCTTTATTTGCATTAAATTAATATTTCTATTCCAGTATTTCCGCTTGGAACAACCCAAAATAATTCAGCTCATTCCTCCAACTCAATCTCTGCACCATTACCAATTTCTTTCGCGGTTCCTTTCCCTAGAAGTTACCTCCGAATTCGTGACTGTCAAAGTCGTGAATAAATAGGTACAACATTCAAGAATACCACATCTCACCCAATTTAAATTGTTTGAAGAAGAGGGGAAAGTGATGGAACTTTAACGTATGCTTCTCTCTGGGTTCCTTTTTCTGTTTCCTTAGGCAGAAGTGAATACGTGACTGTTGTATGAACGAAGGGATAAGGTCTAAGGTCATGAACTGCAAGGGCGTTGAGTTGAAATGAGGATGACGCTGAGATCGATTGTAAACCCTCATGTAAATGAGAAGGATGTACGAGGATATATAAATTCTTAGCCTACTACAGAACCAAACAAAATTTCAATGTCAAAATATTACTCAACATATTCTCCTCTTAATTGAATACATTTATGACAGCAAACCTGCAACGTCTCTAGACCTCCCTCTCAAAAAAATGTTTCTTCTTGCTCTGCAAACCAGTCCTCCACAGCTTTTATTACCTCCTCGTTGGAAGAAAATTTACGACCTTTTGAACTTTTTTTCAGATGAGGAAAGAGATGGTAGTCGGACGGAGCCAAATCTGGTGAATACGGGGGGTGTTCTAGTAATTCTAACCCTAAATCACGAATTTTGTGCATGGCAACATCAGATTTGTGTAGTGGAGCGTTGTCCTGTGAATACAAAATACCTTCGGATAGCTTTCCGCGTCTTTTCTCTTTAATTTTTTTCCCTAGACTGCTCAGTAATGTCGAATAGTAATCTCCAGTTATTGTTCTACCCTTATCCAAAAAATCAATCATGATTACTCCATGGCAATCCCAAAAAACTGAAGCAAGAACTTTTCCAGCAGATTTTTGGACACGAAACTTCTTCTCGGAGAACCAGAGTGTCGCCATTCCATCGATTGTTGCTTTGTTTCTGGATCGTAAAAATGTACCCAAGTCTCATCCATAGTAACAATTCAGTTTAAGAAGTCTACATCGTTTTCAAATCGAGCACAGATAGAACACGATGCTTCTCCCCTTGCACTGTTTTGGTCAACATGAAAACATTTGGGGATACATTTTGCAGAAATTTTTCTCATGTCCAAATTGATGTGAACCATATGATGAACGCGTTCGTATGAAATCATCAGTGCTTCAGATATCCATTTTAGCCCAATTCGACGGTCTGATAAAATCATGTCAAGAACTGCATGGATATTTTCGGGGACTGACACAGAAACTGGCCTTCCCGATCGGTCATCATCTTCAATGGAAAGTTAACGTCTTTTGAAGCTTGCAGTCCAATTTTTCACGGTCGCATACGAAGGACATTGATCACCAAGGGTATTAAGCATATCTTCGGAAATCTGCTTACCTCTTAACCCTTTTAAATACAGGTAATCGTTGATGGCTCAATACTCCAATTTTTCGATTTTCTACAATTTCGGTTTACATCTTTTTTTTTCAATTTATTGCGTACCTCTGGTTAACTTTTTTACGTCGAACTCTACACTGACACTTTTAATAAGTTATTGTTCGCTGATATGGTGTCGCAAAATCTTGTTTATGCATGGAACTGGTCTAGGCTAACTAGATACCAATACATCCTCGTATAATTTTTTTGCAATTATCTTTTAACCTGTGGTCGTCGGAAAAATAGTGTACAATACTTGGGATTACTTGGTATTGAGATTCTCCCACTCATGAGAAAAGGGTTACTATTTCCGATTAGTCAGCTTTAAAAAATCCTGGTCGAGCACAATATGAGTTCCTGTCCAATGGTGAAAAGAATAACATTTTTATAAATACGAGGACAATCCTGCCCGTCTAAGAATTTCATTAGATACCTCGGACATTCCATACTTCCAGTAAGAATGCATCTCAGCCCTTGGACCTGCATCAAACGTCCCGCAAATCCCGATATTAAGTGTTATGACTCATGGTCGCCATAAAAATGTCACATCGATGTAGCAGGGGGCCTACCTGTGATGCTATTTTCAGCGCCGTCACATGTACGGTCTACGGTGGCGCCATAAATGATACGAATGGCCAAATAATTGTCGAATATCGTTCACATATTCTCTATAAATCTCGTAAACAAAATTGGATTTGGTCCTGTTCATATCGGCGCATTCCATATTGCGTTCCCGGGATTCTTTATTGGCCGGCTTTACGACCTGACCGCCGAACTATTTTATTCGGCTGTCAAATCTTAATAACTCCGTCAGATGGACCAGGTGGCGTTTCGGTAATTAAAAATAATAAAAATGTTTTGAAGGAGGATTTATTAGATTCGTGACTCGCTCGCCTGCAGGGATTAGAATTAAAGCTGCGTCGGTTTACGACTAGAACTGGTGGACGGTTAATTTTTTTTGTTCGTGGGCGTGGAGTGGATGCAATTTTTCCTCAATCTCTCAGTTTTTATTATCATCAACTGGAATACTGGATTAGGAAAGGATCTACATCTGGTTCGACGACAAAATTAAATTTCTCAGATTTTAATGGGAATTGGAAACTGTTAGTGTTTTGGGGCGCTGACCCCCTGAAAGTGGTCAAATTTTAGGCCTAGACTAACTTTGGAAAATGCTCATTAACACTTCACGAACGAAAAATTGATATGATGATAGGGGCGGAAGCAATAACAATTTGAAATTTCGATTTTTGAAAAAATGTCGTTACGCAGGTGAAAATCTAAACTATGATAGATAGCGACTTGAACTGTTTCTTATAGGATTCAGCGTCCTCGAAAACCTATATTTTGATTTCAAACTTGTCCATATAATCCCTTTTTGACGCGAGTTTTTTATGTTTTATTTGTTCCATAATTCATTTTCGAATTTTGTTCAGGAGCTCAAACCACTCGAAGTATTGGGGATACTGATCAGTCTTATGGTTATTCTGCATGATACTAATTGATAGTAGATCTACCAGATGGGATAACGCCTTTAGATTGGCCAGGGATCTCTTGCTGATGACCAATACGGTGTTTTTGGGGGGGTCTTACCCCTTTGTCATTTTTCACCCAAAAAGTTGACATTTTCGAATTCGATTTTATTATTCCTAGAGATACTTTGGACAATGCTGATTAACAATTGACAGACACAAAGTGGATATGATCTCAGGAGCGGGAGCTATGACGTGTTGAAATTTCGAAAAAATGCCATTTGACAAGTGAAAATCTAAACTGTGATAGATAGAGTCTCGAATTATTTTTTATTGAATTCAGCGTCCTCGAAAACCTACATTTTGATACCAAACTTGTCCATATAGGCCATCTTTGAGTTGAATTTTAATTGTTTTATTTTTTCCGAAATTCATTTTCGAGTTTTGTTCAGACGCTCACAGCACTCAAAGAATGGGTGTTACTAATTAGCCAAATGGGTATTCTGCATGATTCGAATTGATAGCAGATCTTCCAGATGGAATAACATTTTCAGATTCGCCAGGGATTTCTTGGTGATGACAAATATGGTGTTTTTGGGGGATCTTACCCCTTTGTCATTTTTCACCCAAAAAGTTGAGATTTTCTATGTCGATTTTGTTATGCTCAGAGATACTCTAGACAATGCTGATTAACAATATACAAACAGATAGTGGATATGATCCTAACAAGGGAAGTTATGACGATTTGAAATTTCCGATAGAAAAAAAAATGCCATTTGACAGGTGAAAATCTAAACTATGATAGATAGCGACTTGAATTTGTTCTAATTGGATAGCGCATCCTCGAAAACCTATATTTTGATATCAAACATGTCCATATTGGTCTTCTTTATGTCGATTACTAATTGATTTATTTTTTCCAAATTTCATCTTCGGGTTTTGTTCAGACGCTCAGAGCACTCAAAGTATAGGTGGTACTGATCAGCCAAATGGGTATTCGGCATGATTTTAATAGAAAGTAGATCTTCAGGATCGAAAAATCCCTTCATATTCGCCAGGTAATTTTTGTTGCAGGAAATATAGTGTATTTGGGGGGTCGTACCTCTTGATCAATACATTTTTACTTCAGTATTTTTGAATCTCTGAGCTCAGATTCCATATTGATCTCATTGGGAAAGTAAATAATTGGGAATGTTTCCTTTCGACCTTCAAATACATAAGCAGTCCAAAAATAATGAGCTAACATAACAGGAGTTCGACTGAGCCGATTGAAGAACAGAAATGCAACAAAAGTAACTTTCCCTCCACTTCCAGCATTTACGGGACTCTCCCGAATGTTCCGTTCAGGAATAACAACCCTATTAGACCGCGAAATCAAATTACAAAGTTCAGAGTGCCTTTGTCGAAAACGCTGGACAACTTATGGCCCGAACACAAACATAGAAATGTTGATGTTTACAACTTTCATGCCTTTGGAAACCACTCCCAATTCGCCCGATTCTGTAATGAAACTGTGTGTGTAACATTTGGAGGAGACGTAAGGGAAACTGGAGTAAGGAATAAAAATTCATTTCGGAGGAGAAATGGTCCAGGAGATGATGTAAAATTTTAACAGCCAGGAGGCAGTACTCAAGACTAGTGCTCTATGCCCGTTGTGAATTGGTTATAAAAATCGAGAAATGTCTTTTATTGATATAGACAAACTAAACTGACAAACGAGTTGTTTCACCTAAGAATTTTCTCTCATCACTTATAAATGGTGTTTCAATATGAGCCAAGATTTCAATTTCACTCAATTTCAAAAACGTATCACGCTTGATGGTGCACCATTCATCCCATTCTACAGCAATCAAGTTAAACTACTACAGGGTGAGTCTTTGACTTGTACATATGTACATTCCTCTCATCAAACGGAAAACTTTTTTTTTATACCATTTTTCAAAATTCGGTTTCGTTTGGGTGTCGAAAATCCATGAAAAAAACACTTTTCTGTTCATATCTTCGGAACCGTTATTTCGAATGTACTGAATTTTGGTTGAGTTTTTACACTATATTCATGGTGCATATTCCTCAATCGAAACCTATTCAATATCTTCACTAGTATAAAAGTTACAGGGTAGTCGACTCATCGATACACGATAAAACACCATAAAACCACTTCACAAAGATAAACGGTCCATATTTTCGAAAGATATCGTTTAAGAAACTAAAAGTATTTTTATTTTTTTTCAATAAAACGCGTCGTTTTCGAGTTATTTCCAATTTTACCCGGAGAAATTTGACGAAAAAATCATTAATTTCAAGAATAATCTGAATGCGTCTCTGAATTAAATATCATCGAATATTATTCCTTCTCTGGTCTTCAAACGAGTTTACAATGTTGTCACAATATTTATCAACTTTGTCGAGATATTTTAATAATAAAATCCCACAAATGTGGGAGATAAAATTGAACACCAAGGAGGATTTAATACGCACAGTTTCTATTGAAAATTCATAGTTACCGGTCCATATTGAAGTTAAATGTCGATGAAATACAAAATTCGGATATGAATGATGAATCTCGATACAAACTACTTATTAAATTGAAATTAATGAAAAATAATACGATACCTGATAATCTGTGGCGATGTTTCTATCTAAACAACATCTTCTTGGAATTTTATAAACTCGACACGGTTGAAATTATATTAATTCACTTCACATAATAATCACATTAGAACAATTGAATGTAGTATGTAGTCGACTGATCTGGTCTATTTGGATATAGGGGCTATTTGGGTGACAGTCAAGAAATACAAACGACATAGCCGTGACACTGATGTGAAATAAAATAACGATAATCCAACTGTAATCCGTTGATCCTGCTTAAAAATTCATTAATGCCTGTAGTTTTAGAATGTTAAAAGGTGCCGTAGACTGCGATTCTGATTATTGTTTGCGTTACCTGTATCCTACATAATTATAACAGCCTTGTACAAAATAACCTCAAATTCTGCTCCTGATGAAGGACTGAAACAGTCCGAAAGCTCGAGTTAAAGATCTTTTTTCTTTGACTCGAGCTTTCGGACTGTTTCAGTCTCGTATATGAATCTAGTCAAAAAAGCATTTCGTGGTTAATTTCGAGCTAGGAAATACTCGTTTTAACTGAAAACGAATATTCTCTGAAATGAATCAACTATTGTGACTCGATTGTGTTTGTTTGTTCAAGCGTCTAATTTTTCCACGGTACGAGAATCTATTCCCCCATGAAAAAATTGCAAGGCTCACTTGTTCTCAACAAACGAACACATCCAATCGTCCCTCCATGCCAATCTGTCAATACGCAACAGCCCATCAGACAAATGCGTCGAACGGAATAGAGCTCCCTACAGATTGATTGTTTGTTTTCAGAATGCCCCCCCGAATAGATTGTTACGGTGATTGGGCATGGAAAATAACCGTTTTCATTAAATTTCCTTAATTATGTATACTCAGCTCCCTTCTGGTTACGCCAATTAGGATTTCCCGGCGTGAAAAAACAGGTGCTGAAAATCAGCTTAGCCTCAATTGTCGAAACCACCGCTAGCACGACATTCGCTCATTTACATTCAACCCCAGGTAGCTTTATATTAGTTTTTACCTTTCGGTTGCTTTTCGCCGGTCACAAAACAACGCGAAAAACAAAGGGATTTGCTCGTTTTCCATCAGCCGCATTGTGAATTTTTCAATTGAACTCGACGGGAAAAAGGGGCTGGATTTGGTGAAAACCTGCCTTGATGTTTCGTATCTTCGAGTGAATCTGTGATAGGTTACTTTTATTTTATTGTATTTTTTTTTCAAGAAGAACGCTATCAATTCATTTTGGATTTTTGTGAATTCGAGGTAAGAACTGAAGAGGGAGATTCCTTGAATATTTTCATGAAAAAAGTGACATTAACATTGGACTGCAAACGTTTGGAGAGGCAGTATTAAAGTTTTACTTCTTTTGAAGATTTATCTCATTGTTTCAGCAGTTCACAAACGGAAATCTATTATCTATATATATAAAAGAAAGATGTGGGTTACACCATTTATAACTCGAGATCGGATGGACTGTTTGTTATGAAACTTCATATATGGATTCGTATACGGTCTGGTTATTATAAAATACAATAAAACTTTGAAAAAATCGATGAAAATTTTACTTATACAGGAAATGTTTTTCCTCCTTTTGAGTAAGGCCACTAGATGTCGCTACAGTTACAGTTACGCTACCGCTTATTCGTTTGTACTTCATTTGATATTCTCCGCGTTAGATGGCGATATAAACAAATAGTGTGTACAGTGACTATATTCCCTCTATAGTCACTGTAATAGTGTGTTATTTAAGTTGCCTACCACTCTGCGCTGTTGGGCAAAACCAAAATGTCTTAGCGAAGGAGTAGGTACAGATGTCTAAAATGATCAGATTTCGTTGAGATATGAGAGAAGTTTCGTTCTTACCACTTCAGATGGCGCTATTCACACATTATGACTGATGATTATTGGTTATTTTTATAGTTTTATTTACTCCAAATAACGTAATCGTGAAGGTACTATATTTGACGTTATCACAATTAAATGGCGAAGAATTTGTTGAGGCTTTCGCGGCCATCTATTGATGTCATCTGTTCTTTTTTCGAGCATTTCGGTCGTCGTGGTTTGAAATGGTCGAAAAAAGAACATATGACATTAATTACTGTGTAATTTACATAGGGCTTATAGTACCATGAAAGGCTATTAACAGATCCAGAAGCGGGTGAATATCACAGTGAATTTTCATCGAAATGTCAAGTAAATCGGATTTTGGCGATGAGTTCCAATCATGAGATGTCCATTCTCATCTTTTCTCATAAATTTTAAAATGTTTTTGAATTTCTGTTTGGGTAATAAAAATATTTGCGGAAATAACTGAATCCTAAATTGCCATTATTAGTGATTGACATATTATGACATATTATTTTTGTGTATCTGTTCTGTGTGATAGCTCATATCCAAGGAAACATTCGACAGTTCAAAAATCAGAGAACCAAGCCGTTGATCTCCGATCACCGGTGATTACGAATCGTGAAATCCACCGTAAGTATCATTTAGGCGGAACAAAGTTCGCCGGGCCAGCTAGTTTAAAATAGATATAACTATATATATTGACCCATTCCACGCTCCTAATCTCAGTATTAGCAGAGAAAATGTTGAGCAGGGCACCATTGACCATACAGTTCTACGTATGATGCAAAAGCTCAGATAAAAACCTAAGCAAAAAGCAAAAACTCTGTCTCCCCGTATAACTGTAGAGATATTGAATTTGTTTACAGAAGCTGATATCCAAATTGAAGGGCATCTTTTTCGTTGATTACAATTCTTTCGTCTTTTATTCAAAGAGGTTGACAAAGCATTTTGTAAAAATCTGAAACAAAAACAAAGGGGGAAAAAACGAGAAAGGAAAATCCACTAATGTATTCAAATTGTTTTGAAGGTACATATCCATCTCAAAAACGAATCAGATACTGAATGAATAGCCTTAAAACCATCTGAAAATTGATATATTGAGCAATTATAGACCCAATGGTCAATAGTTTACTCTTCATGACCACACTCACATCTCGAACTGTTAATGGCATTCTATTTGAAAAGCTCACTGTTACAACGACCATGACCTGTCCTAAGACGATTCAACCGACACCAAGTTTTCCCGGACACATGAAAACCAGGATCTTTCTCAGAAGGATCGAGAATTAAAGTTTCATAGAAAAAATCCATTTCGAACTCCAAATTTCTTGATAGTCTTTTTAAGAACAATGGGAAATTATTTATCTAAGAGTCTAAGTCCTAAGACTTCATGACAGCAACCTGTCCACGAATAGGAGGAGGTATTATGTAAGAAAGAAATGGTAACCAAGATGGAGTAGATTTGATGGTTCCTATTACATTCTCATAGAAATATTAAGTTGTCCATTAATTTTATGGACATGAGAACTATTGAACCGAACAGAACAGCAGTATTCAGAAAAAACCAAGGCTAAAGCAGTCGTACTAAGAGTGGTGGCATCGGCACCCCAGGATTTACTAGCTAATTTTTGAAGTACGTTATTTCTTGTTTTCAACTTGAGAGTTAACTTTTCAAATGTAACTTCTATATATATAAAAGAAAGATGTTGGTTACACCATTTATAACTCGAGATCGGATGGACTGTTTGTTATGAAACTTCAGATATGGATTCGTCTACGGTCTGGTTATTATAAAATACAATAAAACTCTGAGAAAACCTATGAAAATTTTACTTATACAGGAAATGCTTTTCCTCCTTTTGAGTAAGGCCACTAGATGTCGCTACAGTTACGGTTACGCTACCGCTTATTCGTTTGTACTTCATTTGATATTCTTCGCGTTAGATGGCGTAATCGTGAGGGTTCTATATTTGACATTATCACAATTAGATGGCGATGAACTTGTTGAGGCTTTCGCGGCCATCCATTGTTGTCATCTGTTCTTTTTTCGAGCATTTCGGTCGTCGTGGTTTGAAATGGTCGAAAAAAGAACATATGAAATCAATTACTGTGTAATTTACATAGGGCTAATAGTACCATGAAAGGCTTTTAACAGATCCAGAAGCGGGTGAATATCACAGTGAATTTTTATCGAAATGTCAAGTAAATCGGATTTTGGCGATGAGTTCCAATCGTGAGATGTCCATTCTCCTCTTTTCTCATAATTTTTTAAATGTTTTTGAATTTCTGTTTGGGTAATAAATATATTTGCGGAAATAATTGAATCCCAAATTGCCATTATTAGTGATTGACATATTATTTTTGTCTATCTGTTCTGTGTGATAGCTCATCTCCATGGAAACATTTGACAGTTCAAAAATCAGAGAACCAAGCCGTTGATCTCCGATCACCTTAGCGTACTATAAAACCAAACGAAATTTCAATGTCAAAATATTTTATTACTCAACATATTCTCCTCTCAATTGAATACATTTATCACAGCAAACCTGCAACGTCTCTAGACCTTTCAAAAAAAATGTTTCTTCTTGCTCTGCAAACCAGTCCTCCACAGCTTTCATTACCTCCTCGTTGGAAGAAAATTTACGATCTTTTAAACTTTTTTTCAGTTGAGGAAAGAGATGAAAGTTGGACGGAGCCAAATTTGGTGAATAAGGGGGGTGTTCCAGTAATTCAATTCTTAAATCACGAATTTTTTGCATGGCAACATGAGATTTGTGTACACCTTTGGATAGCTTTCCGCGTCTTTTCTCTTCAAATTTTTTCCGTAGAGTGGTCAGTAATGTCGAATAGTAATCTCCAGTTATTGTTCTACCCTTATCCAAAAAATCGATCATGATTAATCCATGGCAATCCCACATAACTGAAGCAAGAACTTTTCCAGCAGATTTTTGAACACGAAACTTCTTGATTCTTGGAGAACCAGAGTGTCGCCATTCCATCGATTGTTGCTCATCCATAGTAACGATTCAGTTTAAGAAGTCTATATCGTTTTCAAATCGATCACAGATCGAACGCGATGCTTCTACCCTGCACGCTTTTGGTCAACATTCAAACATTTGGGTATCCATTTTGCAGAAATTTTTCTCATCTCCAAACTGACGTGAACTATATGATGAACGCGTTCGTATGAAATCTTCAGTGCTTTAGATATCCGTTTTAGCCCAATTCGACGGTCTGATAAAATCATGTCATGAACTGCATCGGTATTTTCGGGGACTGACATAGACACTGGCCTTCCCGATCGGTCATCATCTTCAATGGAAAATTTACCTCTTTTGAAGCTTGCAGTCCAATTTTTCACGGTCGCATACGAAGGACATTCATCACCAAGGGTATTGAGCATATCTTCGTAAATCTGCTTACCTCTTTACCCTTTTAAATACAGGTACTTGATGATGGCTCGATACTCCAATTTTTCGATTTATACTCTGGTTTACCTTTTTGACGTCGAACACCACACTGACACTTCTGATAAGTTATTGGTCGTTGATATGGTATCGCAATATTTTGTTTATGCATGGAACTGGTCTAGGCTAACAAGGTATCAATACCTTAGACCATATATAGGGTATAGTCAAAGATCAATACATCCTCGTACCTTAAAATTCAATTCAAGGAAGAATCTAGTTTTATTCCAAGATAGCTAGGAGTGAAATTATGACTCAAACTATAACTATAACCTCAGGCAGATGTAGAGAAGAAGCTATGAATGCTATGGTACGTTCATTATCTGATGTAAGAGTTATTCGAACCAATTCAAAATAATGCAGCCACATAGGAGATTATTCAGCTTCTAATCTAGATGTTTCCAGCAAGACCTTTTGGTAGCGCCTTCTGCACGTAGCTACACGTCGATTATAACCTGCGAAAACCTTCGATCTCTCTCATTACATCAAATGACGGCGATAATTGCGGCAACCGCCGTCATTTCGCAGATCCCCGAATGAAAGACAGCAATAACGGTAACGACGAGCACTATCAGCATCGCAGCATCACCAAACGACTTTCATCAACCCACCCTCCATCCACGCCCAGGTATTCATTCCGTGAAATAATTAATCTCGGAGAAATATTCTATCAGGGCACTAATTACCCGAATAAGTTCAAGGCGTCCCGTACATAATCAAGTAATTTATTTCGAGACGAAAACAAGAGACCTGAATTGTGATTGCAGTAATAAGTGGGGCCCTCCTGTAGCCTTTTGAGATCTTCGTCGCGAAAATAGTATAAATAACGGATGAGGATGTAATTAAAAGGCATGAAAGACCCCATGAGATGTCACCTGCGCACTCCGCTCGGCGCCTACTATGTCGCTTCCTCCGGGGTTTTGACGGCCAGATGTTGGATCTTCGCCAGATCTAATCGCTGATGGAATGGAAAAAAGCAGATCTATGTTTATCTATTATTGTTTCGATTGAAAATATATCTATCTATAGTCCATTCACAATTATAAAATCACAAATCTGGCCTTGGAAATTGGACACATTCCACTCTGTATCGAAGTTATGACGTTTTTCAAAATATTTTTATGTTCCAAGTCAACACTATGTTGCCCTTTCTACATTCTTAGCGTATTTCTCAGAATGTGAATTTATTCGGAAAATGAATGAATTGGAAAAGATGTGATGGACGAAAATAATTAACGTTTATATGAATTGATAGAAAGGGTTCCTTTTCTAGTTATTTGCATGAAGAGTACAAGAGATCACTGTTGAAATATATTATTTTTCGCCATGGAAGAAAATTGCATTGCTTTCACAAAATTTTCATATGCATGCTCATGAAGATTTAATGTTCATTATCCTCTTGAACTGAAAGTTCAAGACTTGACGACATCAATTGTTGATTCTAATCAAGAATTCATTAAAAAAATCAACCCAAAGATATAAGATGAATTGATGGATAATTACAAGAATCAAGAATAATGTAAATTTTATTTTGTTGATAACTTTCTTAAAATCAATGTTTGGGAATAAAACTCGGCTGCGTCTGTTCAAACAGTATCTAAAGAATACATTTTTCACCATCTCGACCTTTGAAAGGCGTTTCTTATAGGAGAATTAGGTCTAAGTTCCACCTCATTAGTGAGGTACCTAACTTTTGCAAATCTGCTCAGATAAAGCCAAATTTCTTGGAAAACCTGAAAAATATCATCCTAATAGACCTCTTGAGGCTCCATCCGATCCATCTACTGCGATATCTATCCAAATAACAGATTTTTCAACGAAAATCCCGTGTACCCCTTTTACCTCGAAATATAAACATTCGTCCTGGTATTGAAAATGGTCCTCACGCTCCAAACTGGTGCTAAAAACAATAAACATACGTTAATCTTGGATATTCGACGAAAAACTCACCTGCAAATATCGATTAAATACCAAAAATCTGCGAACAATTTGTAAACCTAACAAAATGTGGAATATCTTTGATACTTTTACTTTGATGTAAACAATGAAACTGGCAACGTCGTTTTGTCATTAACGATATTTTCTGTGTGCGCACTGACTTTCCATCATATGTTCTTTGCTTTTCATCAGGTGCACCAACTCCTGAAAATGAAACCATGACCTCCTATGTGATTAAATAAAAGTGAATGGAGTATACAGTTCTACAGTACATCCAAGAATTATAGACATCTCGGGGGGCTTTGGAGAATCGAAATTATGTTGGCAATAGCCCATTCAGTGATATTTTGAGTTGCAGAATTCAGGAAATAACACTGACATTTTGTTTTGTCAATTATATTGGAACAAATTTGGCAAATAATTGCGCAAGTGAAAAATCTGTGGAATGAGGCTCTTGAAGAATGTACATCAACTAATAAATGAAAAGTCTGCACAGAGCACGAAGAAAAAAAATGAGAGAAGATCAAAGTATATGGAATGTTATGATATTGCTGACATAAACCTTCAATTATTAAAATGACGAGTTCTGGCCATATGAGGAAATAATTACAGTTGTGGTTGTTGAAGTAGAATAATAGGAATATTTACATTTTCAATATTACATATTTTACTCCTTCATTGTTCACAAATATTGAAAGTAACAATGTCATGACAAAAATAATTGGTTAGAAAAAAAATTTTTTTGTGGAAGATGTGTTTTTAGATTCTCTACAAGAGACCAATTTTCAAATTTTTTGGGATGCCGCCAGGGACTTGAGAAATCCGAAAAATGACCCAGTAACGGTTTTCCTTTAAATTAAAACATTCATATTTTCCAGAGATGAGCGTGTTCGAAAAAAATTTTTTGTGGAAGATGTGTTTTTAGATTCTCTACAAGAGACCAATTTTCAAATTTTTTGGGATGCCGCCAGGGACTTGAGAAATCCGAAAAATGACCCAGCAACGGTGTTCCTTCAAATTAAAACCTTCATATTTTCCAGAGATGAGCGTGTTCGAAAAAAAAATTTTTGTGGAAGATGTGTTTTTAGATTCTCTACCTCTACAAGATACCACTTTCCAAATTTTTTGGTATGCCGTCAGGGCTTGGAAAATCCGGAAAATGATCTGGAAACCTCCATATTTTCCAGAGATGAGCGTTTTCGAAAAAAAAATTTTTGTGGAAGATGTGTTTTCACATGCTGTACAAGATACCACTTTCCAAATTTTTTGGGATGCCGTCTGGGACTTGAGAAATCCGAAAAATGATCCAGCAACGGTTTTCCTTTAAATTAAAACCTTCATATTTTCCAGAGATGATCGTGTTCGAAAAAAAATTCTTTGTGGAAGATGTGTTTTCAGATTCTTCACAAGATACCACTTTCCAAATTTTTTGGGATGCCGTCAGGGCTTGGGAAATCCGGAAAATGATCCGGAAACCTCCATATTTTCCAGAGATGAGCGTGTTCGAAAAAAATTTTTTTGTGGAAGATGGGTTTTTAGATTCTCTACAAGACACCACTTTCCAAATTTTTGGGATGCCGTCTGGGACTTGAGAAATCCGAAAAATGACCCAGCAACGGCTTTCCTTCGAATTAAAACCTTCATATTTTCCAGAGATGAGCGTGTTAACATTTTGGAACATAAGTATTTACTACGACCTCTATGTAGAAAGGACAATGTTGCTTAGTTATCTGACAGAAGAATGATAACCTAAAATTTTCAAAAATGTGTCAGAAGTTTATGGCCACCGGGATACTTTTTCCAAGCGCGAGTCAAATTTCAAGTGAAAAGAGACATTTATAAGAATTAGTCCCATTTTAGACTTGATGCTTTATGTTACTCCGTTTCACTCTGTGAAATTATTACATCAGTGATTCTTAACGATTGTGATTCATAATTTGAAGAATAAAATTCTCTTAAAAGACGAAATAAGTGGATCGAAAATCATAACCATATAACACGTGATTTTTTTTAATTTTGATATTATTTTATCTCAGAACGAAAGAAAAATGATTTTTTTTGACGTTGAATTATATTAGCTGTCATTCTGAGAAAATACTGCGATTTTCGATAATATGGACGTTCTTGTTTTAAAATTTCCCATAAATAGAAATGGAGAAAGATTCAATGTTTTCCACTCAGTTAAGTCAGTTTTACAGCAACCAATTCCTCCGCCATTTTGCAACTTAAAATTTTCACAAATTTTCTGAGCTTGTTTAACTCAACTCCTAAATCATTTCGATAAATCAACCTTCTTTTCATGATTTCGTGCGAGTTGATGATACCCGTTTCAAATTTCATCACATCAACTTAGAGTAAACGCACAGATATGCACGAGGTAAAAGCCTCACGAAATATTTCATGCAAAACGCCACATGCACGATTGCTTAACCTGAAAATCGACCTGGGGCATCACCGTGGATCATTTAAATAAATTTTTCAAGCTCCCAAACGTTTCCAGCACGGGTACGGCCATTCCTCAGGGCGTGGGGTTCAAAGCACTCAATTGGCAGTTTAGGACTGATTTCGCCGATTAATATTGAATGCCGAGCAAATATTGGTGCACGCCGATCGGTCTGTTGGAAGCCCGCAATCCGCTTTGAAGACCTGAGTAAATTTCCACTAAACCCATTTGTGCTGAGATAGCAGATAGGAATTATTCAGACGATGCCACCTAAGGCCGAGCGATCTAGTTCGATCGGAGATTATTTTTCGAGTGCGCGACCTACAAAAATCCATTGACTACCCGGTTTGTGCACCTACTGAAATTCTACGCCATGCCTATCGATTTTCGCATATTAGACATGCACGTTCTAATCTCGAAGGGGCCATATTACAGGGGATTATTTGCATTTTCAATCAATTACCTTGATACTCGAGACTGGGACGCTCCAATTTGGTCCATAATTGACGGCGTATAAGGTTTAATAGAATGGGCACAAATCTATTCAGTCGCCGATAATGAAATCATGGGATTCTTGAATGAAATTCACGTTTTTTCCGGATTTTGAGAAAGCCTTACGTGGATTATGGAGTTCCAAACACGGAGAGTTCAAAACATTCTTCCAGAGAACAATATCCAGTGAATGAACTGGCCAACAAACTCACCGGACATGAATCCAATTGAGCACGTATGGGATAACTTAGGAAGAGCAATATCCAATCGTAAAAACCCAC
Source organism: Adalia decempunctata (assembly GCA_951802165.1). Lineage (NCBI taxonomy): Eukaryota > Metazoa > Arthropoda > Insecta > Coleoptera > Coccinellidae > Adalia > Adalia decempunctata. The sequence continues at coordinate 4,005,626 of OX637705.1, forward strand.
CTTCAACTTTTCTGTAATTGAGTTGAGCTCTTCAGGAAGAATGGAAGGATATGCCTGAAAATTTCAATAATTACTTGATTCGTAGGATGCCTAGGCGTATTGAGCAGTTGATTGAAAGAAGGTGTGGTTATACAGACTATTGAATTTGAATTCAGTTTTGGAATAAATACAATTAATCAGAAATAAATCATCTATAAATTTAGTTTTTTCTCATTTTATTTTGCTGTCCCATTTTGCATGAAACAAAGACTAACAAACAAAGAGTCTCCATCAAATACACTGAGCAAAAAATTAACACACATTATGGAAATCTCAAATTTATTCTAGAACTGAAGGTGTTCTCAATGATAATTATTTTTATCAGAATTATGCATGCAAATGTTATCCACTTTCAACGTTTTTCTTCAATACAGATGTTTTCTCCCAGCAGGAATAAAAAATGATATTATCAGATTTTGAATGTATTGGCTCCATTCTAAAATCAGTTGTTCTCGATCAATTCTAGTGATCAATAGTTTTTCTTTCGTTTGATTTTCTACACTCGATCGCTATGCAACGCGAACACGCTATTTGACCCAAGAGGAATGTGCCCAAGCGGTAGTTTTGCGAGAAGAAGGGTGGACATACACAAGAATTGCAGAAAGGTTTGGAGTTTCCCATACAAGTGTGTCCAGAATGTTGCAGCGATTCAGGGAGACAGGTATGAATGTCCGAAGACCAGGACAGGGTAGACCACGGGTAACAACTGCTATTCAAGAACGTTACTTGAGAGTTTCTGCGTTGAGACAACGGTTTGCAACCACTCGCCCCCTTCAAAATCAGCTTGAGCAAACTCATGAGGTGCAAATTAGCACTTAGACAATGAGAAATCGCCTCAGAGAATATGATTTAAGGCCTCGTGTCGCGGCAAGAGGCCCAGCTCTTACCCCAGCGCATCGAAGGGCGCGTTTGGATTTTGCGAGAGAGCATATCCATTGGGAAGAGGCCGATTGGGAAAGAGTTCTCTTCACAGACGAGTCTAGATTCTGCCCCTACCATTGTGATCGACGTTCCCTTGTATACAGACGTCCACATGAAAGATAAGCTCAGAGCAATTTCCTGAATACTACTGGTTTCGGGGGAGGATCGATTATGGTATGGGGTGGAATATCTTTGACTGCTCGGACAGACCTAGTGGTCGTTGATAATGGAGCTATGAATGCTGATAAGTATATAAGGAACATTCTTGAAGAGCATGTTGTGCCATTTGCCCCATACATTAGTGAAAATTTCATTTCTATGGACGATAATGCCAGACCCCATCGTGCGCGAATCGTTCAGGAGTACCTTGAAGAGGTTGAAGTCTCTCGAATGGAATGGCCAGCAAGAAGTCCAGATCTCAATCCGATTGAGCAGGTTTGGGACAACCTCAATAGAAGGCTGAGAAGTTCAGAAAATCATCCAGCTACTCTTAATGACTTAGGAATCCAACTCGGAGAAATCTGGGAAGGATTAGTTCAGAAAATTTTAGGATCACTCATTTTGAGTATGAACCGTCATTGTCGAGCTGTAATTAACGCAAGGGGTGGAAATACCAAGTATTAAATCACTTATCAGCATTTCAGTATTTTGAAAATTGTTCATTTCTCTTCTTTCACCTAAGATTCGGTGAAATCCTGAATTTTTCTTCCATTCAATGTGTCTTGTTTCGTTCAAAACCTTCCCGAGAGAACATAAAAAATAAGTTATAAAGTCAATGTAGAGTATACTTCCATTGAAATTGAGATTTTCAGAATGTACGTTAATTTTTTTTCGCAGTGTATTTTGCAGTTGAAATAGAGGAAAATATTCATCTCATTTCCAAAAGATAGATTGTTTATTTTTCAAGAAACCTAAAGGCCCAATACTTTTGACGATGTGTATATTCCCCTTCTGCTCATTATAAACCTTGAAATTCGAAGAAGAATCAAGTCTTTGATACACTGCGTCACAGCCCAAATGCGGCGTTGCCACTTTGTATTTGATGGCATGTTAGAAAGACGACTAGAAACGGCGAAAACTAGCAAAATTTTCAATAGACGAGTCCCTTCATGCTGGCCAACTGTTTGAAAATGCCTGAAAATCACTTCCCTTTTTTTCGCAATGATTCAACTCTTACCTGAAAGCTTTAATCCTAATGAGTGTATCCTGAAAATATTAGATGTCACGAAGGTCTTCATCAAAAGCTATAAATTTTTGTTTTCTTAGGGTTTCATCAATGGAAAATAAATATCCTCAACAAAATGTTTGAATGGAGAATTTGAATTTTTCGAATCAAATGAGGATTTCGCTTGAGTTTGTTTTTTATAACTTATCTGATGAATGAGATGTTTCTATTAACAGTGTAAAAATGATGCAAGATACTGCAGAAATATCAAATTCAAATTTCATTAATTTCCGAAGAAGGAGCACTCGTATAAAGACCTGTTGCAAGATGTAAAACTGATTATTATAGGTGTTTCCTTTGAATTCGTAGAGATCATAGGAAGACTTTCAGTGAATTAATGTATTATTAACCCTGTATTGTGGAGTTTATTAAATATAGGTGCATAATTTGGATAGAAATTCTACGAGGAATTCAAAGGAAATTAGGGAAATAAATGATTGTTTTTAATGTTCTTCATTTGCATGGAAACTTACTACAGAATAACAACCCAAAAGTATTTACAACTACCATAGACTATGATCTGGATGTGAATAAGTTCTGATGCCGCATGAGAAATTAGGATCATTGTACTGGAAAATCATTATAATGAAGTATCACTTTGAAATCATAGTATATTCTTAATATGTAAAGTGGTAAATTCATCAATTCAACATCAGAACTTGGCCAGTGTATACCACATCTCAAAATAATAAATACAGACAATATATTTACTAAAAATATTGTCCGCAGTTGATTGAGAAACTCCCTTAAAAATGGCTACTTCACAAACAGTTTCAGTTTTATTAATACTAGAACTAATCTCTCTGGAGCAATTTATTTATGGATTTTTCAGTCTGGATATAAATCTGAAATTAACTAGACATAATCGTCCACGTGAAGGGAACAAACCCATATATTCTTTGCAGCATGGTTCCCATCCATAGTTTGTATATCCATGCTTTTCTCCAGTCCAATTTATGCAATATGCCAAAGGCATTAGTGATATTCGGTGTTGAGGCATCTTTCTCAGGAAATTTATCAAAACGAACAGCCGTGTTTTTACTTTTCCTTGAAGAGCAATTGAGAACAGTTTTTTCCAGTACTAGTACTTTGCTTACATTGTTATATAATCATCTACTGGCCTAAAATTCAAATATATCATGAGGATTGAAACATAAAAATCTTTTCGTGCAGATAGATACCTACTTCACCTTTTCTGAATTCCATCTTAGAGAAAGATGAAGTCACAGCTCAGTACCTCGAATTACGAGGATCATATCCCTCAAGAATATCTGAAACAGCCATTGATTTAGAATAGATATTCTAATTATCTAATTTCTAAGTCAATGAAAACAGCTTAGGAGCAAGTAAACATATGAACAAGTCGTTTTCTAGGTTGGAAAGTCATAGATTTCCATTAATGAAAACATAAGAAAACAAAAATTCATAGCTTTTGATGAAGACCTTCGTGACATCTGATATTTTCAGGATACACTCATTGGGATTAAAGCTTTCAGGTAAGAGTTGAATCATTGCGAAAAAAAGGGAAGTGATTTTCAGGTATTTTTAAACAGTTGGCCAGCATGAAGGGACTCGTCTATTGCGTTGTGTCTTGAGCTCGAATACTGATGATGAAGCGACATAGAGAAAGCCCTAAGGTTTATCTCACAGCATGCATGGCCCCCTCAAGTGCAATCGATAGGTAATAAATCCCTAAAATAAGCTTGTCATCGGACGCGTATGTGTTTCGAAGCCGAAAGAAGCCAATAAGGAAATATAAATATTTTCCGCCAGACCGGCTCGGGGTCCAGAGCCAGCTCGTGAGAATTATTAGGAGAAAAACCTTCCGAAATAACAACGACCGGCTTTTCTCCAAAGCGAAAGAATTAATTGAGATGAATGTGTCCATACGGAGGAAAAGAAAAGTAATTAAGAGCGGAAAAGAATATTAGAGGTTCCGTAAATAAAGAAATGTAATAGCTGAGAACCTATGGAATTCTTCTCGGGGAAAGTACGAGACGACTATCGTATAATCAGGCTGTTGGCAAAATGGTCCAAAGTTTTTCTTGGCTAATTGAAGGATAGGAAAAAAAGTGTAAGGAGAATTTCCACGATTGCACGGACGCATTCTGTTCATTCGTTGCTACCACAAATGAAGGAATTTTTACTGGTGTTTCCGCAGTTTTTGAGTCCTATAATACAGGATGTCACATCGAAAAGGAAACAGACCTTTTCTAGTTGAAAAATCAAGATTTTTGAAAATTATTCATTGTGGTTTTCACACAGTATTATGCACAAAAAAGCATCACTAACCCCATTAAAAGAGACAAGTGAAATGATCAAAAAGGTAGTAAATCTCCTGGTAACTGGTAGTTATGTTTAAGGGTGTCAATTTTGTTCTTGAGAGCATCATATTTTCACATGAATGCTCCAGAATGTGTGGCCAAAGTTTGGGCACCATTCATACCATGGTGTCGATAATATCTTGTATACAGGGTCTTTCACGAGGAACATATGTGGAAATTTTCAGGTGTTGCGGTCTGTTTGAATAAAAACAAGTTTTTCTCAGTTACTCAATATTTCGTCATTTATTTATGACTTCATCAGGAGTTGTGCTGAAAGGAAATTGGATATTACAATAAAACATGACTCACAAAAGAATCATCAACTTACAGAATTACAGTCAATACATTAAAATTAAAACAAACATTCAGAATTATTTTTACATGTTGTCGTGGTCAATTTCATGAAGGAGAATGAATACAGTAAGACATATGTGACGTCTATACAAATGTCACTCCTGATGAAGTCATAAATAAATGACGAAATATTGAGTAACTGAGAAAAACTTGTTTTTATTCAAACAGACCGCAACACCTGAAAATTTCCACATATTATCCTTTTTACGGTCGATTAAAATATCAATTATTTTCACGAGGAACCTCACCCATATTTATACGGGAAACTACTGAACGTATTTTCATGAAATTCAGCATTTTTCAGTTTTGGTTGGAAAATTTTCTCTGAGCGGGAAAATTCGAAAAAAAAATCGAAAATAGAGCTCCGCTGAAACAAGAATAACTTCGAGGTTTTTGGATGGAAAATTTTCATTTTTGGGATTTTTCAAGATGTAAGATTGATGTATCCACTTTAAAAATCGAAATCGCGATTCATGATACAGAGTGAAAAAATCGCTTTCAAAGTTAGGGATGACAAAATCGTGAAAAATCAATTTTTTCAAATTAGAACCCCATTTTTTATGGCAGATATTGAATCTACGTTAAAAAATAATGTGAGTGTATGCATCACACCCTTGCCCTGAAATGGATATTTTCTGAGTTATTCACAAAAAACTGTTTCTCGAAATTATCGAATTATCACCAAATTAATAGTAAACACAAAATGCTACTGAATAAAGAGGAATTTGGCAGATGTAATTAATGATATCGATCATTAAAAAAAAAAGAATGTAAAACATGGTAAGTTTTTGCATATGGTTCATAAGGAATTATTTATTTATCACTGGAGAGAAAACCGATGGCCGATTAGTTGAAATAAAGAGGTTTCCGATACAAATTCGAATCCAAATTCGCCATCTATTTAGGAACAACCTGTAACTTTTTTCTTTTGCATATTAGGGTAGTAAAATCTAAAAAATGGTTCAAGTAACAGTTCCTGAAAATTTCATCTTTTTGGCGTAAAGGGAAAAGAAATAGCTGAAAATTCAAGACGAAAAACAGTTTTTTGTGAATAACTCAGAAAATATCCACTTTAGGGCAAGGGTGTGATGCATACACTCACATTATTTTTTAACGTAGATTCAATATCTGCCATAAAAATGGGGTTCTAGTTTGAAAAAATTGATTTTTCACGATTTTGTCATCCCTAAATTTGAAAGCGATTTTTTCACCCCCTGTATCATGAATCGCGATTTAGATTTTTAAAGTGGATACATCAATCTTACATCTTGAAAAATCCCAAAAATGAAAATTTTCCATCCAAAAACCTCGAAGTTATTCTTGTTTCAGCGGAGCTCTATTTTCGATTTTTTCTTTCGAATTTTCCCGCCCAGAGAGAATTTTCCAACCAAAACTGAAAAATGTTACATCAAAATAACTTGAAATTTTCTAAGGAATCTATTTCTGCAATAAAAAAATGGTGTTCTAGCTTGAAAAACGGAAGTTGACGTCATTTCCGGAAAAACCGGAGGTGGTCATGCCTTGAAAATATTTTAGATTTCATCAGCATCGTGAAATACTTATAAGTGCTGAATTTCATGAAAATACGTTCAGTAGTTTCCCGTATAAATATGGGTGAGGTTCCTCGTGAAAGACCCTGTATTGACTTGATTTTCGCAACTCTGAAAAGCCCTAATGGATCGGTGTACACAGTTCATCAATAGGATTCATTGTTTCCTTCAGGTACTGACAAAGACCAAAAGGTGAACCAAATTTCCACGAACACTGTGTTCAAAGTCCGCCAGCTGCTCTAATTTCGTTTCAATTGTGAGTCCAATTATACGTACAATTCGGGCTTCATCAGAAATTAATAGGATGAGCGATAAATCAACCGGCTTTGGGTGCGTTTAAATGGGGGGTTACTCCATTGTTCAACAATGAACTGCGATCATTTTCTATTTATTTAGGCGAGTTTGTTGATGACCGTACCTATGATGGAATTTTGTAGGGTAGGGAGATGTTTTCCTTTGGGGTCAGCACCCTTCTCAACTTCAATTAATGGGATATCTACCTTAGGAGTGATTGGGGTTTCAAAATATTTTGATTATGGTCGATACTAGAGGTAAACATATTTTTGATGTGAAACATCGAATGCGTTGGGTTAAGGTATAGGTCACACTAGCTCCTGGCACGAAACAGAAAACCAAGTTTTTGGGATGCACTTTTAGCAATGGATCTCACGTGATTCTCCCAAGAAAAGTTACTGCTGTAACATTCCAAGTTTGTAAATCCTAAGAAAATTATGATAAGAGAAAAAAGGGGCAACCCTGCTCTGAAGAGCTGAGGGTAGAATTACGTTAAAGGGGGTTTTATACCTATATTTATGGCTTGTGATGTGATCGTCTAGATTGGTAGATCTCTATGTTATGTCGCAGTAATTCAGATTCGTAATAACTCAGATTAGTGAAATATAGGATGGGAAATAATGAGGTAAAATAGATAAATAATACACTAGATTGCACATAAAGATGGAACAAGAGCCTTTATTCGTCCAGCACCATAGTTCGAAGAACCATAGCCATATGAAGGAAAAACGAACGAGAATCAATTGAAACTCAAAGCAAAAAACCTTCTAGCATTACAGATGATATGTTTACAATCCATAGAACTATTATAAATAAGAAGAGCACTGGTGATATGTATGATATGGGGCTTCCTATACTCCGGTAAGGTTATTACTGGCACAATTGTGATAAAAAGCAGAATCCAATACATCAAAGTTATCCAAAGGTTATAGGCATAAAGAGTGTGTCACCTGATTATTGATGAAATTCATAAGCAGTATCCTTGTAGTTCCTAGTGTGAGAATCTTTCCTTTCATGTGTTATATGTGAGATCATAGCAGTCGCGTTGGTTTGGAAGTGACGATAAACTTCTTATATGTCCTGTTAACTGATGAACGGTGGAACCAGATCGAAGAAATCCTTCACTTGCCTGGCTCGCCATGGCCCGAAGACGAGGCTATGTTTACTGAGGACGTTCGTTAGAGAACTCTCAGAGGAATTCTCACTGCCACTGTTGTGGGGGATGTTTTCCTTGGCACAGACGATATAAACAGTTTACCCTAGGCCTCCAAACTATTGATTATTGTACGTAAAATATTATCCTAAAAGCAACAACTCCAAATGCCTATACCATAGTGTCGAGTGAATAGTTAAATGTGCAGTAGACCTTACGAACAGTATAAGAATATTCCAAATGGGTTGGAAGCAGAACAGAGTTCCACAATATTCAATAGAAATGCAATAATAAAATAGAACGTGCTTACATGAGATTAAATCCTGTGAAATGAAACAGAGTTATTCAAATAGGGACAGTGTACATACCAGATAACAAAGAAGCGTCTTTAAAATACACTAAAATGGCGGATTCCTAGAAGAGGAACTCCATTTCAAAGGAACACTATTGTGAACCAGAATGAAAGTGAAACGAATGGATAACAGCAGCCGCAGTCGAGTGAAAAGTGAAGTAAAAAAAGAGGCCCTTCCATTCGTTGTCGTTTCGGAGGTTAGTTTTTCTTCCACAGAATCGTATTTCTTCGACGGTCACAGAAGAACAAGTTTACCTCATGGTGGATCTTCGATATGATTAAAATCTCCTATTTATAAAGATGCGAATTGCCTAAAGTATTGATTGAAGTCGTACTAATATTCATCATTCATAGAATTATAAAATAATATCAAATAAGTTCATTCAACGTAGTTCCACGTTTCGACAATAGACGTTGCAAAGTTGGAAGCCATGAAGTAGTCTGGCAAAGGTGCATTTTATTTTATTGCAGGGTAGGAAATTCAGATATGTTACACTGCCGACAGTAATACCAAGCATCGAAATGGATGACTTCAATGGTATGGTCACTCCCGACAATTCTATGCTGGACAAAGTAAGATCTGCTTTTCTAGGGAAAAGACATGCTTGTGTTTTGCTTGCTTTGAATTCCACCTAGTTATCAGATCCCCATTCAAGAATTGTTGCCAAGTCCATATTAATGTTGTTAACATTTCTTCTCCGTTCGTTTTTGATTTGGCGAGCTGGTATTGGAGCCCTAGAAAAAAGGCGGTATGGAGGGTACTATCATCCGCGAAGCTGTGCACTGGACACGAAGTTGCTTCCAGCAAATCGTTGATGTGAAGTAGAAATAGTGTTGGAGCCAGAATTGATCCCTGCGGAACACCAGCATTTATGCGTAGAGGTAGAGATAAGGTGCAGACACATTATTATCACGTCACGTCACATCACGTCATCTTCCCAAAATGTGCAACCACGATAATGCATAGAACTTAGACCATAGGAAGAGAGACACACCTTTCAATAAAAAATAGTGAAGACAAATCATCAGAACTAAACTAGGTGATAATACTACTACGGAATCAAAATTTAGTAAACATTTTTGCAACATTGTATCTGCTGTCACGTTATAGCACTGAAAGCACGCAAGATCTATATTCCGCAAATTTACATTTTCTGTATGCACGTGATTTTACGTCTAATATTATGTGAAATGTCACTCTGACATACATTTGAAACCGATCTGGGTGCTCATTCGATAATTCTTGAATTAATTGATGGAATTCCCCCACTTTCTCTGTTCGTTGATTCATTTGGTAAATCGAATCCCTTCTATGAGAAACACCAGCAACTGTAAAAGCAGCTATATTGTCCAAATCTCCTTCCCATTTTCTCGCGTGAGCTCACGTGACGTGACAACAGTTTGTGTGCACCTATAAGCGCTCAAAGAGTTATGACTGATCGAAAAATCACCTTGTGTAAAACTTATGAATGGGAGAAGGCACTTTTGAAGGGTCATTTTCAGCCTCCGTATAGTTCCACGTGACTCACTCTGTATACAAAAGAGGGCGGTTGATGAATTTTTGAGTTTAGGCTCTAAGTATCCAGAAGCAATAAACAAAAGAGTAACCGCTGGCCGATCAAATATTTATAACATGTAAACCGCATCTTCTTTGAATAAGAGCGAGACAGTGATCGATGGTCACATTTCTATGGGCTCTATGTATTATTCATAGAAAATTTGAAGTCGCAAACGAAAGGAGGCGGCTCGAGGCGACGGCTAGATCCGCCGATCTCTCCTTATCCAAATCCGCACGCCGCGCCGTGTTTATTTGGAATATTCCGGTGGAGTCAAATTTATTTCCGAAGTATTGAATACGAATCAGCTTTTCATGGTAACAAGAAGGAATAGGACGGACACAAACATCGTTTCCTATGCGATTGTTCCGTTGAGCTACCCGAATAAATTACTGTCCCGATGCCTGGGAGTGCGCCGAATTTATTGGGATTCGGGCTTTTCTACCGGCGTAGTCGTATGTGAGCGTTGACCTGATTTTCCCGATATGCCGCTGATTGACTAAGAACCCGGGACGTATAGGTGGTTCTTTTGTTGTGCAGTCGCTCGGAATGAATTTATTTCCGGATCTGATGCCATTCAAATGGCAAGAAAGTCTGGAACGGGTCTTGAAGTCGATAGGGAAGAAGGTAATCTTGTTCCGCCGTTGCATCGCATGGAGAATGCTGCGTTCAGCCGGTATTTTTCCGTCTTTGATGATGCCGAGATTGGAAATTTGTATTGAAATGAGTGGCGTTCATGTTTCTTTCGAATCAGCGATCGGGACTGTGTGAAATTGGCCCCTGAAAATATCAGAGATGGGTCCTTTTTGTATTGGGTATTAAGGGGAAATGGTAGACGTCCGAGCTCGCGAGCTCCCTTCAAAAATTGAGCTTTTTATTTCCATGATATCTCAGTTCGTAGTGGCGTAGACCAACAGTTTTTTTTTAATCAAAGCTTAATCATTTCTCCTAGAAGATGTATTACTCGCTTCTCCGTTTTTCTTCGTATATTAGGAAAACAACCTGGTGAGCTGTAATTTCATAAAAATCTGGACAAACGATTTCATTTCCATGATATCTCCGTCAATTTTCGGGATGAATGTATGAAATTTTCAGTTTACATGCGGAATAGTATATTGCAGGATGTGTTGTAACATATCTGAATTTCCTACCCTGCAATAAAACAAAATGCACCGTTGCCAGACGGTCTATTGTCGAAAGGTGACACTACGTTGAATGAACTTATTTGATATTATTTTATAATTCTATGAATGATGAATAATAGTACGACTTCAATCAATACTTTAGGCAATTTGCATCCTAATAAATAGGAGATTTTAATCATATCGAAGATCCACCATGAAGTAAACTTGTTCTTCTGTGACCGTCGAAAAAATATGATTCTGTGGACGAGAAACTAACCTCCGAAACGACAACGAATGGATGGGTCTCTTTTACTGGACTTTCACGGTGCGGCTGCTGTTATCCATTCGTTTCACTTTCATTCTGGTACACAATAGTGTTCCTTTGAAATGGGGTTCCTCTTCTAGAAATCCGCCATTTTAGTATATTTTAAAGAGGCTTCTTTGTTATCTGGTATGTACACTGTCCCCATTTGAATAACTCTGTTTCATTTCACAGGATCTAATCTCATGTAAGCTTATTGTATCTTATTATTGCATTTCTATTGAATATTGTGGAATTCTGTTCTGCTACCAACCCATTTGGAATATTCTTATACTGTTTGTAAGGCCTACTGCACATTTAACTATTCACTCGACATTATGGTTTAGGCATTTGGAGTTGTTGCTTTTAGGATAATATTTAACGTACAAATATCATTGGTTTGGAGGCCTAGGATGAACTGTTTATATCGTCTGTGTCAAGGAAAACATCCCCCACAACAGTGGCCAGTGAAACTTCCTCTGAGAGTTCTATAGACGAACGTCCTCAGTAAACCAAGCCTCGTCTTCGGGCCCTTGGCGTACCCGATAAGCAAGGAGTGCTTTCAAGGTGCCATCGTTCATCAGTTAACAGGAAATATAAGGAGTTTATCGTCACTTCCAAACCAACGCGACTGCTAGGATCTCACACATAACACTTGGAAGGAAGGATTCTCACACTAGGAACTACAAGGATACTGTTTATGAATTTCATTAATAATCAGGTGACACACTCTATATGCCTATAACCTTTGGATAACTTTGGATGTATTGGATTCTGTTTTTTATCACAATTGTGCCAGTAATAACCTTACCGGAGTATAGGAAGCTCCATATTGGACATATCACCAGTGCTCGTCCTATTGATAATTGTTCTATGGATTGTAAACATATCATCTGTAATGCTAAAAGGGTTTTTGCTTTCAAATCCAATGAGGAATTGGATTTGGTTCGTTTTTATCCCTTCATATGGTTATGGTTCCTTGAACCATGGTGCTGGACGAATAAAGGCGCTTGTTTCATCTTTATGTCCAATCTAGTGTATTATTTATCTATTTTACATCATTATTTCCCATCCCAGATTACGAATCTGAATTACTACGACATAACATAGAGTTCTAGACGATCACATCACAAGCCAAAAGTATAAGTTTAAAACCCCTTTAACGCAAATCTACCCTCAGCTCTTCAGAGCAGGGTTGCCCTTTTTCTCTTTTTCATAATGTTCTTAGGATTTACAAACCCGGAATGTTACAGTGTATTAATCAGTTGTTCCGGTTATTGCCCCCCTGGATTTTTAAATGAATTATAAAGTAGGAACTTTATTGGTCATATTTTCAACCCAATATACAAAGAAAAACAGATAAGCGAGTAATACACATTCTGCAAAATATTATTTCGCATGTATATTGAAAACTTCATGCATTTATCCCCAAAATTGACGGAGATGTCATGGAAGTAAAATCGTTTTTATGGAATTACATCTCACCAGATTTTTTTCCTAATATACAAAGAAAAACGGAAAAGCCAGTAATACACATTCTAAAGAAATGATTAAGCTTCAATTAAAAAAAATTGTTGGTCTACGCCGCATACGAACTGAGATATCATGGAAATAAAAAGCTCAATTTTTGAAGGGAGCTCGCAAGCTCGGACGTCTACCATTTCCCCTTAAGTTCCCGTTGTTCGATTTTGACATATTCAAAAAGACATAAACCAAGCTCAGACATATGGTAAACCAACTCTTAACTAATTAGTGATTTTGCATTGGCGTCATATACTTTTTGATTCGTGAATGCACACAAAGTCAAAAGTCTTGCCCCACCCCCTAGGAATCTCGAGAAATTAACAATCTATTTCAGGAAATGAGATGAATATTTTCATCTGTTTCAACGGCATTTTATTTGAAAGAAAATCTTTGTTTGTTTCTCTTTGCTTTATGCAGGATGAGACAAAATAGGAAAAATGAGAAAAAATGTAATTTTATCGATGATTCATTCTTGAAGAATGTTTTGATCGCAACGGACGGAAATATCGAACACAGAATCTGTCTTTAAATAGCTGAAAATATAAAGCTGAATACAGATTACTCTGACGTGACGTGTAAGGACGTCACGTCAGACGTGTACTGTGCTCCCATTGGCCTGATATGAACGTGAACGCACAGAACAATGTGTTGCATTTTTATATCACTCAAATTTTGACGTTCACGTTCATATTAGGCCAATGGGAGCACAGTACACGTCTGACGTGACGTCCTTACACGTCACGTCAGAGTAATCTGTATTCAGCTTAAAGCTGATTACTCTGACGTGACGTGTAAGGACGTCACGTCAGACGTGTACTGTGCTCCCATTGGCCTGATGTGAACGTGAACGCACAGAACAATGTGTTGCATTTTTATATCACTCAAATTTTGACGTTCACGTTCATATTAGGCCAATGGGAGCACAGTACACGTCTGACGTGACGTCCTTACACGTCACGTCAGAGTAATCTGTATTCAGCTTTACACTGACATATTCTCGGTCTGAGTAGGTATCACAGCTCTGTTTTATGACTTTATGAGGCTGCGAAAATTCAGCGATAGCTGCCAAGGCGTAGAAAAATCAATTCAGGATGCGTACTCGCAACCTTATAACTATAAGATTGAATTTCCGATATCATAAACTTTGAAATTAGTCCGTCAATCAAAGTTTGCATATTAAATAACGATACAGCTCAAATTGATTGAAGCCAAAGCAGGGCTACGACTTGAAAATCCAACAGCTCAAAGTATACATTATTAATTCGATATCAAGTTACAAAATTTCAATTTCAAAGATGATTAGTTTTAGAAATAACCTAGCGCGCTATCCAGGATAAGTAGGGTAGTCACTTTAGAACTTTACCATGGAATATAATCCTTTGATAGCGATGAAATAAACAGGGTGCTCTTGAAAGAACTGCACTTGACCGGTAGAGTTAGATATAACTCCATTCATAAAAAAAAAATTGGTTGGAATCATTTCGATAATGTGGGACTTTTGTACTGATGGGAAATGGGAATTCGGAGATTTCAAGCGCCTGTTCTTTCTCTCCAGTTCGGGCGTATTTCGGTCGACGCCGAAATTTCATTAATTAAACGAATTTAATTACTTCCGTCTGGATTTCAATTGTTTGCGATTTTCAGGAGAGCCGAAAGAAGAGTTCCCAGTGGCCCAAATTGGTTAATCCGGATTCTCTGTGGTGGCATGCTTGAAAGGAAACAGTTTTAAACAGGTTCATGTCCGAAATGAGATACTGAATTATCATTAAAGTACAATTTTCTGATACTATACAGGGTGTTTCAGAATGAGGGAGCGTAAATTCGGGATCTTAATCCTCGGATGATTTTATGATATAAAGTTCCTATGGACTATAGGTCCCTGACGCACTGTTTCTGAGATTGAAATAAAAAAAAAATTATTTTATGAAATTATTTTCTACACCGTACACGATTTTGGTAGGAAATGAGTACGCATTGAGACACATTTTTTCCTATACAAAATGATGTTCAATTTTCACCAGTGGCGTCCGTACAGACTTCTATCCGAATAAATTCGGTGAAAAAATTGGTAGTATACTCCATTCACAATTATAAAATCACAACTCTGGCCTTGGAAATTTGACACATTTCACTCTGTATCGAAGTTATGACGTTTTTCAAAATATTTTTCATGCTCCAAGTCCACACTATGTTGCCCTTTCTACATTCTTAGCGTATTTTTCAGAATGTGAATTCATTCGGAAAATGAATGAATTGGAAAAGATGATATAATATGAATAGATGCAATAGTAACTGAGTTTTGGTTATAAATTAATAAGCAAGAATTACAATTCCTGAAAGCTTTATAGATATACATCTTATGTACAAGGAGTAGAATATTCTGATATATATAGTATAGTAATTTATTAGTTTAAAAAATATTCATACATTACTACCACAGTAGGTTCGTACAAATAAAATGGAATAGGTCAAACATATGCTTCACATTCATCATTCACCTGTTCTAAAATAAGACACAAATTCCTCCACATTATAGGGCCGTCGCAGCATTAAAAGCTTGTGTCTCTTTTGAAAGAAGTAGCCTAGATATAATATATTCTTCCGATTAAGAGCAAATACATATTAAATTAAGACATAAAATAAAGTAAGCTGGGTTGGTGCAATGGGGTGCCATATACCGTACTGCGTATCATACAAGAGCTCATGGAAAAACCACATCAGAAAAGACCCTCTATAAATAAATGGTCCTATGGAAATAACTGCAACTGCATTGTAGATTGGATGATGCATATTCACAGTGATCAATTACTTTTCAAAGCTTGCTTCAGATGTATATCCGCAGGTGTTGACAACCTGGGGCTCTTGTGATGAGAGTTGTGGCTCTTCAGTTCCATCAGCGAAAGATTTTCCGAAAAAGGGGTGAAATTGACATTCTGCGGGATCTTCAAAAAAATGCAGTGTTTCATGAAATATTACTTTTCGCTATTCTGACTCAAAAGATTGCTAACCCATGGTATATCATGATGGGCAGGTACCTGAGAACAATGGCTTCCATTGAAAAATTTGTATATTATACTCACCTCAAAAACATTCTTTATTCCTTCAACCGAGCAATGTCAGAATATCAATATTATTTTGTTGATAACATTCTTAAAATCAATGTTGGGGTATAAAGCTCGGCTGCGTTTGTTCAAACAACATCTAAAGAAGACATTTTTCACCATCTCGACCTTCGAAAGGCGTTTCTTATAGGAGAATTAGGTCTAAGTTCCACCTCATTAGTGAGGTACCTAACTTTTGCAAATCTGCTCAGATATAGCCAAATTTCTTGGAAAACCTGAAAAATATCATCCTAATCGACCTCAAGAGGCTCCATCCGATCCATCTACTGCGATATCTGTCCAAATAACAGCTTTTTCAACGAGATTTCCGTGTACCCCTTCTACCTCGAAATGTAAACATTCGTCCTGGTCTTGAAAATCGTCCTCACGCTCCAAACTGGTGCTAAAAACAATAAACATACGTTAATCTTGGATATTCGACGAAAAACTCACCTACAAATATCGATTAAATACCAAAAATCTGCGAACGATTTGTAAACCTAACAAAATGTGGAATATCTTTGATACTTTTACTTTGATGTAAACAAAAAAACTGGCAACGTCGTTTTGTCACCAACGAAATTTTCTGTGCTTTTCATCAGTAGCACCAACTCCTGGAAACGAAATCATGACCTCCTATGTGATTAAATAAAAGTGAATGGAGCATATGTGTTTCACAATACAATAAACAAATGTATAATTTTTGTCACTTTTTTGGTGCCAAAACTTATGGGACATACGTTAACTACATATAAATAATGGATAAATTTAGATTTTTTCTCATTTTTTCCTATTCTGTCCACCAAATAAATATTTACTGTCGAATATATTGCAGTTGAACTAGAGGAAAATATTCTTCTCATTTCCAGAACATAGATGCTTAGTTCTTGGGGGGGCAAGACCTCTTTCGGTGAGCATCACAGATATTTCAAGGATAGCATGAACGGAGAAGAAGGACGAACTTCGATGGTGAAACTGGGCCAAAGTACCGCGTTTTCTAAACGCAGGATCATCATTTCCAATAATCTCCATGACTCGGTCTTCGCCCGCCGAGAATATTTGAAATATGCCTGTTCTAACTGCGGCACCTCGCCGAAAAATAAATAATTTCCAACCGAGGCCAGTGGGGAATATCACTGTGTTATAGCTGACAGCGATATGTGGTCTAAGAAATTGCGACTATATTTCAAATATCGACCTGCCAAAAGTTTATCCGGGAAGGTTAAATTGATATATCTGAAATGCTGGAACAGTATTTCACCTACTTTATTCCGTAGAGTGGCGAATATATTTGAAAAATGGGGCTCTTTATTCATTCCGCAGTCTTCAGAGATTGTACAGGATACGAAATTGTTCCACTAGAATATGATGGTGCATTATTACTGCGGCAATTCTTCTTATTGTCAGCGCTTGTGTGTCAGGCATTTTGGATCTTCATTATTGGTTTTTCCTCCGGAAGAATTCACATGGTGATAGCTATTAGAAGAAATCTAATCTGCGTAAAAGTCTGCAACTGCATTTTCATTTTGAGTTACAGAAGATTTAAGGTACTACGAGGATAAATTGATATCTAGTTAGCCAGTTCCATGCATAAAAAAATTATTGCGATACCATATCAACGAAAAATAACTTATTAGAAGTGTCAGTGTAGAGTTCGACGCCAAAAAAGTGAACAAGAGTTTCGCAAAAAATAAAAAAAAAAAGTATCGATCCATCATCAAGTACCTGTATTCAAAAGGGTTAAGAAGATTTACGAAGATATGCTTAAGACCCTTGGTGATCAATGTCCTTTATATGCGACCGTAAAAAATTTGACTGCAAGCTTCAAAAGAGGTAAATTTTCCATTGAAGATGATGACCGATCGAAAAGGCCAGTTTTTGTGTCAGTCCTCGAAAATATCGACGCGTTCATCATATAGTTCACGTCAATTTGGATATGAGAAAAATTTCTGCAAAATGTTTGAATATTGACCAAAAGCGTGCAAGGGTAGAAGCATCGCGTTCAATATGTGCTCGATTTGAAGACGATGTAGACTTCTTAAACCGAATTGTTACTATGGATGAGACTTGGGTACATTTCTACGATCCAGAAACAAAGCAACAATCGATGGAATGGCGACACTCTGGTTCTCCAAGACCTAAGAAGTTTCGTGTCCAAAAATCTGCTGGAAAAGTTCTTGCTTCAGTTTTTTGGGATTGCCATAGAGTAATCATGATTGATTTTTTGATAAGGGTAGAACAATAACTGGAGATTACTATTCGACATTACTGACCACACTACGGGACAAAATTAAAGAGAAAAGACAATGATGGACCGGTTTCTGGCTTGATAGCCTTCATCAGTGCCACATTGTCCCCCTGCGGTAGCAACCAACTGAAACGTCAGATCTTATATTACTCCCTAGCAGGAACATTTGAGTGAATAATATTTCTTCAACATAGCTAATATAAGAGTTGTATAAATAATGGCGATATTGAATCAATACGACACATATTTAATCATATTTTCTCCGAACTAGATAATTCAATATCTGTTTCGATATATTACGTAGCATAACATATTTGCTTCGAGCCCTACATCCACAAGTGGAAGTTCATTTTTCAATGCCATTAGGCACACATGTTGTACGTGTAGACATCATCCCTCTGCCATGTTAACCCTGGAGGTAAAATGCTCTTTCTTTTTTCTCTCTCTTCTGAATCATTTCCCATTCTGTTTCATGTTCTTTCGGGAGGCACCCAACGCAATATGGATTATACGTAACTTTTCAAAGGCTGGTTTTATTTGTGAAGTGGAATTGAAAAATATTACAAATCATTGATTACTACAAACGACCTGTACTATTATGTATTTTCTGGAGTTATGAATTTCTTCGAAAGATTTCCAGGAAGTTTCTTTTTGCATTTTACTTCTTTCCATTCCCCGAAACTCTGAGATTTCACAGAACGATTGTGTAAATTCCAAACAACGAGACCAGATCCGCGATTCTCAAGAAAACGAACTTCCTATTGAATAAACAATAGTGTTATCTCAGGCATTAGCGGTAACTGCCAGAGAACGATCGCGAAACAGGGTTCCGTAATAGCTGCTTCTGGTAATAATATAGTTAGATTATATTGCCAAACTTAGTATTAACATCCTCTCGAGAAACCTGTTAATTCGTTGGAGTCCTGCATTCATTAAGTATGTATTGCAATTATCAACCTCTTCCTTCCACTGACACGCTAGATTGCGGCTGATATAGGAGGCTGAATTCGTTCACATCCAAATTGAGAGGGTCTCGATCCTACATGGATGGATTTGAAGGTTTCTAGGCCAAAGAAAGCTGTAAGGATATTTTGGGTAAGAAATACCATTGAGTTTAAATATACATAGAGACACAGCCCAGTTCAACGATTTGAAGCTAAATTTTGTGTAGTTCCTTCACCGGTTCATAGATGGATAAGTGTGTTTCAGAGAAGCGAAAATTTTTACTCCCGCATCTGGCGGTAAGTAGCTGAACTATAAGGCACTATTTCCGAAGCCGAATGCGATGACGATCAGGACCGGCATACGGAAATGTGGGATGTTCAGTATTTCATCACCTGATTTTTTTGATGCAATAAAACGACAATTATTTTTGATCTTTCATGAATATAAAATACTGATGTATGAAAAAATAAATGCATGCGATTTTTTCTTCATTCATAAGTATTTATAAATAGATTTTCTATGAATTTTTAAAAATATTTAATTTTTTATAAACAGCGGGATGCTTCTGTGTCGAGATTCCTTTGGTTTTTTTTTCTGTCGTCCCCTGTACAGCTTCACTCTAATCAGTTGTCTCAACAAATGAATCCTGATGTGCTTTTCAAATTCTGGAGTTAACGGAGAGTTCCAATCTTCTCTATAAATACATTTTTTTTTAATTTTCCTAAAATATACCTTTGAAGTCATATCTTTTCTGATTTTGTGACGATAATTTTCTTTATGATCAACAGCACTTTCCTCATCAAATGTTTGAAATCGGTTGAGGGAATTCTCAAATGTATCCGATTTCGATTTGCAATATATATCCAATCATTACCAAGCGTATTCAAATCATCAATGAGGAGTGCTTTTTTGCACCTACCGCATTTGTTTTTTTGGCAATGTTCCTCATCAAATACCCCGAGAAACTTGCGATTGAGTTGGATTCTAGGGTATTTAGGGGTTCAATTAACTCTTTATCCCTTATATATCCTCACTAGGCTCACCGTTGCCCGCAGAAGAAATGGTCGAATCTGTCCAATCAACCACATCAATGGGCCTACTTTCAGATTCTCCCATTGTACACAGGTCGAAATCATTGTCGTCTTGGCAGTTAGAATTATCGGAACATTTTTCAAGACAACCCGTCATGACGGACTGCAACCCAAATCTGAAGCATCGAGCTGAGGGGTTTGGATCATAACCCCTACGCTGTCTTATTTTGGAGAATGAATTCTCGATTGGGTCCTGGTTGAGCCGACTTTTTATCAAATTTTGAAATGTTTCCTTCGTCTCCTCCCACAATTAAAGGATGCTACTGATGGTTTGTATCAAACCGTTGAAACAATTGGGAATATTTTTCCCAACTGTCCAAGACTTAATGAATTCAATTGATTCCGTCAGAGTTTGTATTGCTGATGGCTGATAATTTCCCTCAAATTTTTCATTCCAATTGAGGCAGTCGAAAAGATCATTCATTTTCAGAATGAACTGAGCAGTTGAATTGGCACTTCTCGACCTCAGCTCACCAGTTGCTATGACTGTTCTCATAGCCGAATATAAAGTTCTGATGAAAATCTGCGTGGCCAATTATTCAACCTTCATTTTCTGGAAGGCGTTTGGATTTATGTGGTTTTCAGTTATCTTCAAGAGAGTACGAGAAAGACAAATTCTTTTCATCGATTAAGTACGTTTCTTTTATGTCCCTCCAATAAACATTTTCACCCCTCATTTCCTACCTGAGAACACTCCTTGGGGGAAATTCATGGCTAATAGTTCATCATTATTGAATCACACCGTTTGTGACGAATTCGGACGAATCCGACCCTGCCTACGATTCATAGAACTAGAAGAAAATAAATCTCCTACAGATTTCGATAAATGAGTAGTGACAAAATGGATCGGACGAATATAGTTCCTTTAGCAGCTACTATGTGCTGCCACTTAAGTTGGCAAATTGGCAAGTAAACTGCCAAAAATTTGTGCATCAAATCAATGAACTGGGTTGTGTCTCTATGTATATTTAAACTGAATGGAAATACGTAAGAAAGACGCATGATCAGAATTATGAAAGGATAAATAATCTTCTACTAGTTTTTCAGAGAAAAATGCTGCCAATAGTTTCAAGGAATAAGTGAATCAGATTCGCCAGGTGATGACAAATATGGTGTTTTTGGGGGTCTTACCCCTTTGTCATTTTTCACCCGAAAAGTTGAGATTTTCGATATCGATTTTATTATGCTCAGAGGTACTCTAGACAATGCTGATTACCAATATACAAAAGAAATGTGGATAAATTCAGGAAAGCTGGAGTTATGAGAGTTTGAAATTTCGGATTTAAAAAAAATGCCATATGAGGTGAAAATCTAAACTATGATAGATAGCGACCTGAATTTGCTCTTATTGGATAGAGCGTCCTCGGAAACCTATACTTTGACTCAGATTTTTCATGTTTTATTTTTTCCATGATTCATTTTCGAGTTCTGTTCAGACGCTCACAGCACTCAGAGCATGGGTATAACTGATCATGATAATGGGTATCCTGCATGATTCGAATTGATAGTAGATCTACCAAATGGAATAACGCCTTTAGATTCGCCAGGGATTTCTTGGTGACGAAAAATATAGTATTTTTGGGGTGTCTTACCCCTTTGACATTTTTTAAACTTTTTATGATCAAAGGTGAAAGGCCATATACAGGGTGTTTCAGAATAAGGGACCGTAAATTCGGGAATTGAATCCTCAGATGATTTTATGACATAAAGTTCCTATGGACTATAGGTCCCTGACGCACTGTTTCTGAAATTAAAAAAAAATTGGTTTTATGAAATTATTTTCTTCACCCTACACGATTTTTTTTGCGTTTTGGTAGGTCATGAGTACGCATCAAGACTAAGCTGCCTTAATCTGGGTCCAGACGATTTTAGAAGTAATCAAAGAATTTCTTAACTCTCTTAGATGAAATTGCATTTTATTTTTTTTCTCAGAAAGTATTCGTCGCAGGTAAAAAACTCAGGACACCATTCTTATTGTAAATTATGTGTTAATTACGAAAATAGTTTGAAATTAGAGAAAAATCATTGGCGTACCAATTTTTTCACCGAATTTATTCGGAAAGAAGTCTGTACGGACGCCACTGCTGAAAATTGAACATCATATTATATAGGAAAAAATGTGTCTTAATGCGTACTCATAACCTACCAAAACTCAAAAAAAAAATCGTGTACGGTGTAGAAAATAATTCCATGAAACCAATTTTTTTTTAAATTCCAACACCCCGTATCTTAGAAACCGTGCGTCAGGGACCTATAGTCCAAAGGAACTTTATGTCATAAAATCATCTGAGGATTGAGTTCCCGAATTTACGGTCCCTTATTCTGAAACACCCTGTAGACCGGTCCAATTCTTCTTTCGTTCTCGCAACGATACTCTCATATTTTCGTGCAAAAACTCATCAACCGAACCAGGATTCCCCACCCATATCGGAATATAATTGCTCCTGAGTTATGGCACCCACCAAAACACAACCCTACATAAATCGAGGCAGGTTTCCCAAATTTTATTTCTGGGAAACACCAGCTGTCGCTCGCGTTCCTTCATCGACCAGCTTATTGGAAATTTTCCGACGACGACAACGTGGTATATATAAGAAAACAGATCGTACGATGATCCCAATCTCTCACCCGACGACACTGCCGGATTTCCGAAAATGCTGACCTGATTCCAATCAGGGCTTAATGTGACTGCGGACTTCTAGCGCCGCCGAGAGCATCTATCTAAACTCCTCGAACGACGTAAGTGAGAAAGGATAAAGATTTCTATTCCGGGTCCAGACCAGAAAAGGACATTACCATTGCGAGCGGAGTCGTCTTATATTCCCAGGATTATTTTTGGGGAGACTGTCTTTTCATTAATTCACGAATTGATGTTGACTCGGCCTTGACAGCGCTGTTCCATTCAGGGAAGAGTTGTGCAGGTTCCAGCGAAGGATTCTGTTCGAATATTGATCTACCAGACTCTGTGGTTATAATAAAGAACACACATCTAAGGGCCGCTTGCACCGTATGACAAAACTGTAGATTAAATCCAAAACCTCGATTAGTGTCTATGATTCTCTTGCACCGTGTCGTGATCCTAGTTTAACAACCATAACTAACGCTTAAAGATAATCCTCCAAATTGAGAGGATTAAATGGAAGTTTAACGATAAACTTTGAATTGTAGGTTAGATTCATGGATGACAAATGTCAGGCTTGTTTCAAAAATGATGTTTAATTTAAATCAAATTTAAAAGAATAATGACTGAAGTAGAAATTATGCATTTTGGTTTTCCTAGGCGTAGATATGAAAGATCAAATTGGTGTGGAAGGAGAAGCACACCCAAGAATGAATAATTGAACTAAATATTAACGGTCGAGGTAAAATATGAACTGAAAACTGAACAAATTCATACATGTCTAATAAAATTGGAGGTTCAGTTCTTCTGATACCTATGCAGAATTATTCTTCAATTTACAGTGACAAATGGTATCATTCAATCGGCACCAATGTTATCACCTATGTGTTGAAATAAAAGTGAATAAATATTGACAAAATTCCAAGATGCATGTTTATTGAAAGAAATTCATATAACATATTTTCTTGTAGATGATTCCCTATTATCGAAAATCAGGTTTGTTCATGCTTTTCGATCATTTCTTCTCGAGTTTCTTCTCTATTTGCCTCAGTTATTTCCATACGAGAATCCATTAGTTTATCATATTTTACATCCAAATCTGAAGTGGTTTCTAACCATCAGGATCAGGTATCTTTTCATTCCAAATAAAGATGTCAACTTGTGCAATGAATGTTGCATCGGTTTTTACCAAAGAAATTCGTTATTACAAACTTTTTCAATTTGCGAAATGCTCGATATCAAAAAATGTCTAAACATAGAAACTGTCAAAGCATGAAAAGGGATCAAATAAACAACGTGAAGATAGGCACAAGTACCAATTTACGTAAAAATAACTAGATTTGTGGATTAACTTTAATCTAGTGACATTCAGTCTTGGTGCAAGCCAAATATTTAATCCTGGATTAAATAAATTAATCGACGCTTAACTAACTAACGATTAGAACCAATACGGTGCAAGTGGCCCTAACTGATGAGAAAACTATATTACAATTTCTCTATTTCAGTATCGTAATGAGTTCATTACAGTACAAAAAACAGTGCTGTAATGAATTCATTACAGCATCGTTTTTAGTCACATTTTTCGCTTTGTGGTTGTCAGCAATGACTTCCGATCCTTTTAAATTTCAGCAGACGTCAATTTGGAAATGTCAATTTTCGAATTTCCTTACATTCACACCAACTGCCAAGATTCAATATGAAAGTCACTAGGACCTATAATTTGAATTTTTTCATTGAATTTCACAAAATTTGAGTGAAATAGAGAAAATATCGTCTAATACTCGTTGCAGAATGCAATTCCAATACTCATGCGTTCGAAAACTCGCTCCTTCGTCGCTCGTTTTCGAATTTCGCATTCATAATGGAATAGGAGCCCATTCTGCAACTAGTTTTAGAATATACTATTGAAGTTCACACAAAAAGACATGCCAATTGCAATGTCAAATCTATAGGGTGATATTGTTTCTAAAACAATGTCCCCTATTTTCCCCCAAAACTTTATTCAAGCGAGCCACTGTCAATTTGAAAAATTGTAGAAAGAATTTTTGTGGTTATACTAAAATCATGGACAATTGGGCCATTTCTGGAAATTAAGTTATTGTCAAATCTTCCTCTCAATAAATCAATTGGTACGGTAGCAGCATGAGGTGTAGCGCCATCTTATTGGAACCAAAACACTTCTGGGTCGATGCAATGCAAATTTTGAAACAAATAATCATTGATCATCGTTCTGTAACAAGCCCCATTCACTGTAACATTAGCTTCAGCATCGTTTTTAAAGAAATATGGACCGATGATGCCTCCAGCGTGTAAAACACACCATACAATGTATTTTTCAGAATGCAATGAAACCTGCAGAACTTCTTCAGTATTTTTTTCACTCCATATAGGGCAATTTTGCTTGTTTACGTAGCCGTTCAATCAGAAATGAACTTCATCACCAAACACAATTTTTCGATAAAAAAGTGGATCAACTTCAAGTTGTTCTACGGCCCGATCAGCAAACAAACGACGTTCATTATGGTCAAGCGGCTTTAGTTCTTGAACCAGTTGGATATTATATGGGTGTAGACCAAGATCTTCACGCAAAATTTTCCATGTGGTGGATGCACAGAGTCCAACTTGTTGTGAACGAAGACGAATAAACAAATCTGGATCTTCATTAACACTATCACTCACAGCAGCGAAATTTTCTTCTGTACGTACAGTTCTTTGTCTTGTTGTTGTTGCATCGAGTAGAGAAAATGTTGTCCGAAATCTATCGATAGTTCGACGAATAAGCTGCTCTGATGGACGATTATGTAAACCATATGTTTCGCGAATAGAATACTGATTTTGAAAATGAATTTCATTAATTTGTAAACGTTGTTGCGGCGTGAGTCTATCCATGACGATTTGTTAAGGCTGCTTAACAGAAATCATAAAACAAAATGGCTTCCCCTTTCTATCATTGTCACAGTTATCCCTCTATCACTTCAAAAAAACACCCGATACTTAGTGGATTTTTATGTTAATTTGAATTTATTTTTCGAGAGAATCGTCCGAAATGTTTTTCTCGAAATCGGTAGCAGATACAAAAAAACCACAGGAGATCATAATTGTTATTTATGTACCAAGTGCGTTATATGGATCCTAACGCCCGGAGGGAAACATTCATCCCGAGGGCCTTTGGCCCGATGGGCGTTAGGATCTAATAACGCTCGTGGTGCATACAAGATTTTATTCTTCACGAATATATCATTCAATTACAATAAAATTCGATTGCTCCTATGATTTTTTTTCCATTCAACTTTCAGTAGTAACCATGGGGCACTTGATAATATTTTGAAGTTCGTTATTGCTGTCATCATTTTATTAAGTGAATGTCATTACTGTTTTCGTTGTGAAGATTTAAAGAAATAACAGAAATGAATAGCAATTTGCCAAATAATATAATTGAAAATGCAGCCAAAGCTGCAAATAATCTATTACCAGGAAAATCCAGACTCGTCTACGACAAGGATTATG
Organism: Adalia decempunctata; assembly: GCA_951802165.1. Taxonomy (NCBI): domain Eukaryota; kingdom Metazoa; phylum Arthropoda; class Insecta; order Coleoptera; family Coccinellidae; genus Adalia; species Adalia decempunctata. The sequence goes on from OX637705.1 coordinate 4,031,855, forward strand.
AAACATTCCATCAATGGAAGTTGAAAAATGAAATAATTGCTATAGATGAAACAGTGTTATTGGCGTACTTTCAAGAATTGGTATGCTATTTTATTTTTCATTTTGTTCATGTGTGGGTAATTTTTTTTTAATTCAGTCTGAAAAATTTTGTCCTGCGTCATTGTGGACGAAATATTCTATTTTGAAATCTACACTGATTGTCAATGAAAATATCAATATTTCACAATTCTCCCGGCTAGTAGCGTTTTTAAAAATGAAATCTAATGGATATATTTCGAAGCAATCCAAAGTTTTGACAGCAGAACAAGTTCATACATTCATCAATGAAGCTCCTGATGAAATTCATCTTCTTCATAAAGTAGTTCTAATAATGGGTGTTTTTGGAGGACTAAGGAGAGATGAATTAGTGAAAATGTCTGTCAAAGATATAGAAGATAAGGGTAGCTGTTTACTTGTTAAAATACCCGAAACTAAAACCGGTATGTCAAAAGGATTTAGCATTGTAGAGGAAGCAAAAATAGGAGCTTTGGGGCTGGTCAGAAAATATATATCCTTGAGACCCAGTGGAGTGAAGAATCCTAGATTTTTCCTCACGTTCCGAAATGGTCGGTGCACCATCCAACCTGTTGGCAAAAATACCATAGGAAGTGTGCCTTCGATGATTGCCAAATACTTAAAATTGGATAATGCAAATGAATATACAGGACATTGTTTGAGACGGACTTCAGCAACTCTTTTAACTGAGGCTGGTGCATCATATGAAACGTTAAAAATGCACGGAAGATGGAAGAGTGCATCTGTGGCGGAAGGTTACATAGAGCAGAGCATTTTTTCCAAAAACAAAGTATCGACGATGATTGTGAATTCGGTAACAGATTCTCATGGATTCTGTAGTGGTTCTCTTGTGAACGAACTTCCAAGTACTTGTGGTCAAGTTTTCGCTCCTCAGGTTTCGAAAACATCCCAAGATTCACGATTGAAGAATTTTTCCGGGAAATTCGAAATCTGCACTTTTAATTTTAATTAAGAAAGACTTTGTTTTCGTTTGTTGAGTTTTCGTTGTTTTAGTATTAAAATTCTGCGAAATAAATAATTTCTTTCTAGCTTATTTTGCTTCTCGCACAACGAGCGGGCGTTATGATCCATAATGCCCGCTAAAATGCCCACGGGCATAATGAGTGTATTTATAGCAACCGTTTCTAAGGTAAAATAAGCATATAATTTACAAGTGAAAAATAAAGTTTAGTATAACGACAAAGCTGCTTTTTAGAATTTTCCGATCTAACAGTGGCTCATCAGAAAAAAAGTTCTGGGTCAACTTTTGTTAGGTGAGTATTGTAACTGTATTAACTGACGACTTTAGAAGGAGATAGTCACACACTAGGGACGTGTGGGTAGATATAATCAATTAATTAATAATCAAGCTGGGAATCCTTTCAAGCCCGACAGCATCATCGCCTGAACACTCCTGGAATACTTAAGCTCCAGACGGTCTTCCCGAAATCCCATACAACTGCAACAACCCAACTGCACTCTAGCTAGAGCAACCTCTCAAGATAATCAAACAATGAACTTGTCTCAAAACGCAATATCGTCCGCGTGTTTCCCGAGACAATAAAGGACTAATGTCTCAGCGAGCTCACATTGACCTTCTCCGGTCGTAAAGTAAACGTTTGAGTGGGTCATTTGTTGCAACTCGTGCAGTTTAATCAGCATATTGTGATTCCAGACAAAGTGAGCAATTAAGAGACCCGGAGGGAACGGATTGGGGGTGACGAAGAATTGCAACACTGTAATTATGCGATTAAGTTCGAAAATTAGATTCCGAATTCGCGGGAGCGAGGCTGTTGGCACCTTGAAAACGTCCCGGGGATGGCAGCCATCAGCTAATGGAGTTTGAATGGGGTTTGGATGGTTTTTGCTGAACGGTTAGAGATTGGGTGGCTTCGATGTCTGGTCGGTTCCGAAGTGTCGATGGTTTTATCACCAGGTGGGGCGATATTTGATCGTTTCTTATACCACAAAGTTTTCTACTGCGAATGGTGATGTCTATGACTTTACCAACCTTTTTGTGGTTCATTTAGGAACCCAAAAACATTCTTTCTACCTGCTCAGTTCGGTCACACAAACTTATACCCTCGTCGGCACCTAAAAGTGAATTCGCCAGGATTTTACCCGGTACAACGTTACTCGAAACCAGACAGCCAACAGATACATCTCGTCAAAACAGACCAGCCGTAAGTACCATTTTGAACAGTGTTTACTTTTTGGTATTTTTTTCTTCATCTTCATCCATCCATTTCATTCTTTAATTCCCGTGGTGATAATAATTGGTACAGAAGTCCATTCCTCTCTACAAGAGAGCTCCTGTTCAATTCCCATGGAATAATAGTATATTGTTCAATTCGCGGTAATGGCCATAACACACGCAGATGAATTTTGCAGCCGAGCCGTCAGGCGAGGGGTGTAATTCATCAAGTGTGTTATGGCCATTACCGCGAATTGAACACTTTACTTTATCTTCGTCTTCTTCAGTAAAATTCGAATTAATCTGCATTTTCAAAAGGGACAACGGTTGTCAAAAGCTGTTTCTGTGGTCGAAAATCGAATCGATATTGAATCCCGTAGAAAACGTCAAGAATTCACGTTTTCCAAATGAAATTTTTGGATATTCACACTCAAGAAAATGTAGAAATGGATGGCGAGAACGTTACCTTGATGTCTGAAATAGAGTTCCCCATTGACCCGACTTTTTTATTAATTTCGTAAGCTACATTTTTCCCATTTGTATATGAGAGTGAGTTATAGGCATGAGTGATCATCACCTCACACCATTGGTTTATAGACACTATCACAGATCAAAATCAGCGTAGATGAAATATCCATTATTCCACTGGTTTTGAGCTGTAATCTATATATATAAAAGAAAGATGTTGGTTACACCATTTATAACTCGAGATCGGATGGACTGTTTGTTATGAAACTCCATATATGGATTAGTCTACGGTCTGGTTATTAAAAAATACAATGAAACTTTGAAAAAATCGATGAAAATTTTACTTATACAGGAAATGCTTTTCCTCCTTTTGAGTAAGGCCTCTAGATGTCGCTACAGGTACAGTTACGCTCCACTTATTCGTTTGGACTTCATTTGATATTCTCCGCGTTAGATGGCAATATTAACAAATAGTGTGTACAGTGACTATATTCCCTTTATAGTCACTGTAATAGTGTGAAATTTGAGTTGCCTACAACTCTGCGGTGTTGGGCAAAACCAAAATGTCTCAGCGTAGGAGTACAGATGTCTAAAGTGATTAGATTTCGTTGAGATATGAGAAAAGTTTCGTTCTTACCACTACAGATGGCGCTATTCACACATTATGACATTGTATAGTTTTATTTTTCCAAATAACGTAATCGTAATCTATATTCGACATTATCACAATTGAATGGCGATGAATTTGTTGAGGCTTTCGCGGCCATCCATTGATGTCATCTGTTCTTTTTTCGAGCATTTCGGTCGTCGTGGTTTGAAATGGTCGAAAAAATAACATATGACATCAACTACTGAGCAATTTACATAGGGCTTATAGTACCATGAAAGGCTATTAACAGATCCAGAAGCGGGTGAATATCACAGTGAATTTTTATCGAAATGTCAAGTAAATCGGATTTTGGCGATGATTTCCAATCGTGAGATGTCCATTCTCATCTTATCTCATAATTTTTAAAATATAATAAATATATTTGCGCAAATAATTGAATCCAAAATTGCCAATATTAGTGATTGACATATTATTTTTGTGTTTCTATTCTGTGTGATAGCTCATATCCATGGAAACATTTGACAGTTCAAAAATCAGAGATCCAAGCCGTTGATCTCCGATCACCGATGATTACGATTTGTGAAATCCACCGCAAGTATCATTTAGGCGGAACAAAGTTCGCCGGGTCAGCTAGTAGTATCTATAACCCGATAGCGTAAGTTATAATAAGTCACACCTTTAACTCACTGTAATACAAATAAGAAAAATGAAATAGCTCACGAAATGAATGAAAAAAGACGCACCATTTGGAAACTCTATTTCAGATAGTAAGGTAACGTTCTCGCCAATCATATCTACCTTTCCTTTGATTTGAATAACAAAAAATTGCCCTTTGAAAACGTGAATTTTTGACGTTTTCTACGGGATTCGATATCATTCGATTTTCGAACGCAAAGATCGCTTTTGACAACGGTTCTCAATTTTGAAAAGGCAGATTAATTCTTCTGAAGAAGTCGTAGATAGATAATAGTGTTCAATTTTCGGTAATGCTCATAAAACACTTGATGAATTACACCTACCTGTGTTATGAGATACATCACCGCTCGTTATATCACTCACTTCAATTCTTTAGAGATAGGTGGCTATTTCTCATAACTGCTATCCCTGCATAAGATGATGATATATGAGGAGAGGTATTACAATTGGTTATAGTTATATACAGGGTCTTTCACGAGGAACCTCACCCATATTTATACGGGAAACTACTGAACGTATTTTCCTGAAATTCAGCACTTATAAGTATTTCACGACGCTGATGAAATCTAAAATATTTTCAAGGCATGAGCACCTCCGGTTTTTCCGGAAATGACGTCAACTTCCGTTTTTCAAATTAGAACACCATTTTTTTATTGCAGAAATAGATTCCTTAGAAAATTTCAAGTTATTTTGATGTAACATTTTTCAGTTTTGGTTGGAAAATTCTCTCTGAGCGGGAAAATTCGAAAAATAAATCGAAAATAGAGCTCCGCTGAAACAAGAATAACTTCGAGGTTTTTGGATGGAAAATTTTGATTTTTGGGATTTTTCAAGATGTAAGATTGATGTATCCACTTCCGAAATTGCGATTCATGATACAGGGGGTGAAAAAATCGCTTTCAAAGTTAGGGATGACAAAATCGTGAAAAATCAATTTTTTCATATTAGAACCCCATTTTTTTATAGCAGATATTGAATCTTCGTTAAAAAATAATGTGAGTGTATGCATCACACCCTTGCCCTAAAATGGATATTTTCTGAGTTATTCACAAACACTTTTGCAGATCTCTTCCTCCCGATGAAATAAGAAGAGCAACGCACGAAGCATGAGCATGAGACGTATAAATAAATGTCTAGAAATTAACGGTCAAAACTTTGAGCATCTTCTCTAGTTATAACTGCGAGATTTTGCCATGGTTCTCCTAATAGTAACTTGAAGTCGGTTTCAAGAAGGGGTGAAAAATCTACAGCATGGTTCAGATAACAGTTCCTGAAAATTTCATCTTTCTGGCGTGAAGGGAAAAGAAATAGCTGAAAATTCAAGACGAAAAACAGTTTTTTGTGAATAACTCAGAAAGTAACCACTTTAGGGCAAGGGTGTGATGCATACACTCACATTATTTTTTAACTTAGATTCAATATCTGCCATAAAAAATGGGGTTCTAATTTGAAAAAATTGATTTTTCACGATTTTGTCATCCGTAACTTTGAAAGCGATTTTTTCACCCCCTGTATCACGAATCGCGATTTCGATTTTCAAAGTGGATACATCAATCTTACATCTTGAAAAATCTCAAAAATGAAAATTTTCCATCCAAAAACCTCGAAGTTATTCTTGTTTCAGCGGAGCTCTATTTTCGATTTTTTTTTCGAATTTTCCCGCTCAGAGAGAATTTTCCAACCAAAACTGAAAAATGTTACATCAAAATAACTTGAAATTTTCTAAGGAATCTATTTCTGCAATAAAAAAATGGTGTTCTAATTTGAAAAACGGAAGTTGACGTCATTTCCGGAAAAACCGGAGGTGCTCATGCCTTGAAAATATTTTAGATTTCATCAGCATCGTGAAATACTTATAAGTGCTGAATTTCATGAAAATACGTTCAGTAGTTTCCCTTATAAATATGGGTGAGGTTCCTCGTGAAAGACCCTGTATAGTTATAGTGAAAAGGGGTTACAGTCCACTGCGACCTTAAGGTCTATTGTGCCCCCTGACAGAGCTGTCATTACAATTGTTAACAGCGGTGGGAATGATATTTTGAGAAAACAGCAATAGTAGAATGAGTGTTGCCAAAAAGAAAATAGTTGAAAAATCAACATGTATTGTTTTACAGTCGTCTTCGTCTCTGACGGAGGTTTTACACGAAATGTTCTCGTGAGGAACACCCAGAACCTAGTTCGGAATATTCAAAACGACGTGAAATATGTTTAAATAAGCCCCAAACACACCGTATGCACGCGACAGTCCATTATACTTTCGCAAATGCATTTGGACGCGAATTCGAGCATTTCGGTGGAGTAAGACGGCAGTGCATGATCAATACCTCCACCTTGCGGAGTGGAGAAAATTGATGGAACTCCATTCTTGGGAGAAAAGGCTGACACCGAAAAAGCCCGTATGCGTCTCCACTTTCGGGCTGAAATAAAATAAGCTACACAGTTGCCCGGATATGTATCCGGCTGTAATTCCGAAGTCCGTCGGGAATATTTCAATTGGGTCAGAATGAAATCTTCCCCCGTTCATGCCCTGGACCCTGAATGCTTCATTGAGATGAGGAAGAATTCTCGGGACGGATCCGTTCTCCTTGATGTTATTAACTCGTGTTGACGGGTCCAGCATCAGGTAGGTTGGACGGTTTCGATATTTCATGCAAAAAAACTCGACAATAAGATCAGGATTTTGTTGAATGACATACCGCGACCGTCACTTCAAAGTTCAAATTGGAGGAAACTTGGAAATAGCCCAGTTTGTGAAGTGTCATGAACTGTTCCTCAAAGGATAAGGAAATGCAGCGAATCCCCTTCGAAAAGTTTCCATTTTTCGAAAATGAGAGATCTAAACGTTTTTCCTTTTCATTTTGACTTTCACAGTCTCGGGTGAAGAATTATTCCTAGTAGTTGAAGAACAAACAAAGTTATCCCTAAAATTTAAAAAAAAATAATTGCAGTTAAAAATGTCACCAGTACCTTCACCATTTTGCAGCTTTTAAGAGCCTCCAAAGGTGTTGTGCAAAATGGCGAAGGAACTGGTAATGTACTGCGATAAATACACACATCGTCAAAAGTATTGGCCCCCGTAGGTTTCTCAAAACTAAGCAATCTATATTCTGGAAATAAGATTGTTTGTTCCTCCTTGCTTTATGCAAAATGATATAAAATAGGAAAAATGGGAAAATATCTACACTTTCCTTATGGCAAATGGCGTTCCCTCAAATGTTCTAATATTTTGGTATAATGTTGTACTCGACCTACTTATCAAAAGTGTTCATGGCCCAAACGCAATCCTTCGACTAGTTTTCGAGATACAGGGCGTTCAAGTCGAGAATCACCCACTTTTGCTTCGCGAGTATTTCGAAACAGAATCGATTGAACTTCAATTTTTCTCAAGAAACATTTCATTCCATCCCCAGGGAGCAACCATATACAGGAATATGACCGAAAATCGTTACGAATACAGGGATATACATAATTGAATGCATGCCCGATTTTGAAAGTATAAAATATGTCAGTTCCAGAGCGAGAACGTTCGCAAAATGAACTATTTCACTAGATATGTTGTTGTTGGATCAAAAAAACCTGAAATACCCAGAATTCATACTGGGTGATCCATTATTATAAAAACTATTCACAATGAAGGTTAAGTGGACACCCGGTATTTTTGGGTTGATTTAAGGTGTTTGTTTGATTTTTTCAGAACATATCATCATGGACTTATACAGGGTGATTTAGTCGTGTAATAAACTGTGAACCTCATGAAAATACCCAAGAATACTTTTTTTTTTCATCACCCTCTATTTCAAGAATAACTCCGTTGAGGTGGGAGTTTTCTTTCACCACTGTACTTGATATAAAAACATCAATAAGGCTGAGGGTTTTTATCCACCTCTTATGACCAGATTGTTATTCTATTCTCATTCCAGCAAAAAAAAATCTGGTCATAGGAAGTGGATAAAAACTTTCAGCCATATTGAAGTTTTTAGATCAAGTACAGTGGTGAAAGAAAACTCCCACCTCAACGGAGTTAATCTGGAAATAGAGGGTGATGAAAGGTGGTTTTTGGGTATTTTCGTGAGGTTCACAGTTTATTTCATGACTGAATCTCCCTGTATTCTTTGAAGCCCATAATGATATGTTCTGAAAAAATCAAACAAACACCAGCCATCAACCCAAAAATACACGGTGTCCACTTTACCTTCCATGTGAATAGTTTCTATAATGATGGATCACCAAGTACGAATTCTAGGTATTTCAGGTTTTTCGATGTAACAACAACATATCTACTGAAATAGTTCATTTTGCGAACGTTCTCGCTCTGGAACTGACATATTTTATCCTTTCAAAATCGGGCATGCATTCAATTATGGATAACCCTGTATTCGTAACGATTTTCGGTCATATTCCTCTATTTGGTTGCTCCCTGGAGATAGAATGAAATGTTTCTTGAGGAAAATTGAAGTTCATTCGATTCTGTTTCGAGATACTCGCGTAGTAAAAGTGGCTAATTCTCAACTTCAACGCCCTGTATTTCAAAAACTTGTCATAGGATTGAGTTGAGGCCATGGGCACTTTCGATCAGTCGAGTACTACATTATACCAAATTATTAGAGCATTTGACGGAACGCCTTTTGTCATAAGGAAAGTGCGAGGTCCTTTATCGATTATTCTTCAAGAACGACCCCATCAATATTCAAGGAACCATTCACCAATTCACACCCAACTTCAAACCGCAAGACAACGATTCCAGAAACGGTTATTTCACGCAGATTCAAGTTTTTATCTAGGAGGGACCACATCAAACATTGCCCAAACGGCTTAGGTAATGGCGTGGATGCACAAAACAAGTGCTGTTTGTATTACTTCTTCTCACCCTATAGGACGACCCATATAGTCCAACACGGGTTTTTCTTACCCCAAAGTAGCGACAAACACGAGTGGCAATTTGCTGCACCCCAAATGTTGAGTTTCTCTCCTGACACGACTCTGAAAGGATTGCTGAAGGGAATCTGAAGACCCTGTTTGTATTTCATTCAAGCGGATGTTGTAGAGGATGCTGAGTAATGACTTTTTCATATGGGGGACATTTGGGACAGGGGATGATCTGGCGGTATAATGGACATTGGAGAGAATCGTTCGATTTTTTTTTTCTAGGAATCGGTAGCAGATACGACAAAACTATAAGAGACTATAAAGACTAGAATAACATTAATGCTTCTTTCTACAATTTTCCAAACTAACAGTGGCTCACATAAAAAAAATTCTGTAGGAAAACAGGAGTCAATGTTCCAGAAAAAATACCAATCGAAATTGGAATGTCACATCGTGTGAACTCTAAATTGGTTTTTGTACAACTGCCATTAAAAGTGACACTTTTAATGACAGCAAACAATGTTCAAATTGATTGTTTACGTGGAAGCGTGTTGAAAATATTTTTGACATTAGTGTTAAAAATATTTTTATCACTCCATTTTCGTATGATGAAATAAGATGAAAAAAAATTCAGCAATTGCAAATCATTCAATATTTAACAGTCATTACTTATGAACAATAATATTAGACGTAAAACTAGAACAATTACTAACATAAATGCCCTGTGACGTTAGGGAGCTTCGCAACACATTATTAGAATCCTCAGCACCATCAGTACTTGTAGAAACCGGAAGTACAATATTGGATGATGATGATCCAAAATCTGTTGAGGTTGGGAGAATTTTTTCAGCAATGACATTTCTATATGCAATGGAATGATCAACATAGCCCTCGGCTACCGTGGTAGAATTCCATCCACCATGTTTTTTTATATCCGTAATATTTGCTCCTGATTCTGCTAGCAATGAAGCGGAGGATCTTCGAAAACAGTGTCATGTATATTGCTTTGGTTCTGGCAGTTTGAAGAATTCGGCAACGATAGATGGAATTTTCCCAAATGTATTGATACCAACTGGATTGGCAGTGCATTTATTATTCATGTATTTCAGGAAAAAACGATGATGTTTGATGACAGAAGGGCGCAGTGCAAAGTACTTATGAAAATAGTCAACATACTTCCCAATAATACTGAAAGAACGACTGACTTTCGTTTTTGTGTTTGAAAGTTGTATAAACAATGATTTTTTTGTTATTTCGATGTCTTCCACTGATAAATTACACAATTCTTCACACCGATAGGCTCCAAATAATCCAAAAATAGTTGCAACCTTAACCATCAAGTATTTCTCATCTGGTGCCTCATTTATAAACTTTTCAACTTGTTCACGAGTGAGAATTTTCGATTTTTTGGGACGATATCCTTCACTTTTCCGTTTTAAATATGCAATTACCTTGAAATATTTACAAAAATTCACACCATTTTTAATAAAAGCGCTTGACTTTATCATTGAAAATTTGCTCCACAAAGTGGATGAACTCCATATTTTTGATTTTTCTTCTATGTATGCCAGGAAAACAGGTTCACTGAAGTTCCCTTCTACATTTTTCAATTACTGCTGAACAGATTTTTTAGGTAGGAGTTCCAGATTTGCTCTTCTTACAGACTCTTCAATATCCACAGGAACAACCAAATCGTCACTTTTATTAATAATTGGACTCTCGAAAAACATATTAAGCAGTTAAAAACCCAAGACGAAAATTGGAGAACAACGAAATTCAAATGACATGACAGCGTTTTTTCTCATTTGTTAGTAATCATAACGTTTGAAAAATGAAGGCAACGTTACCAAGTAAGTAACAGTATATCCGGTAACTCCAGGCCCGGATCTACGATTTTTTCTGACCGGGGCAAAAATTCATGATGGCGCCCCCCTCCCCCAAGGTTGGATATGAGAACTGAATGCTTTAAAAATTAATATACAGTGTAATTTTTTTGAGTGTTTCATTAGAAGTATTCCAGGAAGGAATTTTGATACGACTTCAAGATTCTGTATTTTTGTTTTAGAGTACATGAACTTGAATTGTAAAATATTTTCAAGCGGAATCTACTACCGGTTCTACCGGAAACGAATGTGAACTTCGTTATTTCAAATGCAACACCATGTATATCTATACATACATGTTTGAATTCTTGGTTTAATTCTGCACTGATTCGATGTATGATATGCGCAACCACTTCGAGCGATTGTTGAGTTATTGTCAAATTTGTTGACAGAAACTAGAAAGAGTGTCACAAATTAATGTTTATATCTCCAAAATCCCTTATTGTAAGAAATTTTTTTCGCCACAGTGGAACAAGAGAAAGTACGCTGATACTGCTTCTTGTATAAATTATGAGGAAATATTATACAGGGTGTCTGAAAGAGGGCTTCAAAGTGAGCCTCAATAAAAAGGAAATTTCATTTTTTTTAAATGGTAACCATATAATTTTGTAATTCCGATCGATTGCTCGTCAAAAACTAGTTAGAGTGTGCCAAACATTTCATGCATTTGAAATCAGTAATTTTGCCGTTATTGAATAAAATTCGAATTTCACCACTAAAGCCAGGTCTCTTTGTCTCAAAATTAAATTTATTCAGATAATTTTTAAATAGGCTATGTCAATAGTAAGAATATGTCAGTTTTAAACTAAGATTTTTTCATCATCATTCATTATCTGCTTTGTTTATTCGTCACATTCGCCGCAAATAAAGAACAGACTTTTGATATATCATTCTACTGTACCTTTTTATTATTGCTTGTTTTGCATAGTGCTCGATCAATAAAAATGAGTAAGAATGACAATTCCTAATATAGCCTACTTTGAAATAGACGAGCATACCACTGAATTTGACTGAGCCAAACCTGGCTTCAGTCGCGAAATTCTGTCAAAATCAGCGGTATGCTAGTCTATTTCAAAGTAGGCTATATTAGGGATTGTCACTCTCACTCATTTTTATTGATCGAGCACTATGTAAAACAATGAATAATGAAAAGTTACACTAGAGTGATATATCAAAAGTCTGTTCTTTTTGCGGCGAATGTGACAAATAAACAAAGCAGATAATGAATGATGACTAAATGAAAAAAACTTAGTTTAAAACTGACATATTCTTACTATTGACATAGCCTACTTGAAAATTATCTTGATCTTAGTCGTGAAATTCGAATTTTATTCAATAATGGCAAAACTACTGATTTTGAATACGTGAAATGTTCGAAACACTCTAACTAGCTATTGACGAGCAATCGATCGGAATTACAAAATTATATGGTTCCCATGCATTTGAAAAAAAATGAGATTTCATAGTTTAATTGAGGATCACTTTGAAGCCCTGTTTCAGATACCCTGTATAATATTTCCTCATAATTCATACAAGAAGAAGTATCAGCGTATACTTTCTCTTGTTCCACTGTGGCAAAAAAAATGTCTTACAATGAGGGATTTTGGAGATATTAACTCTAATTTGTCAACAAATTTGACAATCAGGCTATAACTCAACAATCGCTTGAAGTGGTTACCGCATATCATACATCAAATCAGTGCAGAATTGAACGAAGAATTCAAATATTTAAAAATACACAGGGTGTTACATTTGAAATAACGAAGTTTACATTCGTTTCCGGTAGAACAGGAACTAGATTCCGCTTGAAAATATTTAACAATTCAAGTTCATGTACCTACTCTAAAACAAAAATACAGAATCTTGAATTTGTATCAAAATTCCTGTATATACAAAATTTTTTAAATTCTAATAATAAAAAAAAATCACAAGGAAAGAAATTGGATTTTGTTCTTCACATCTTTACGCGGCGCGTTTTTTTTTCCGCGAACGCATCCCTCATTGATTTCAAAGATTTTTGGCATAGTGATGGTTTATCATGTTTCCATGCTACAGTTCCTATTTTAGCACTAGGGTATTAATTCTTTGCGAGAAAATCCAAAATAATTTTTTTTTAACCTCGATTTTGGCGCCCCCTTAAGCTGGCGCCCGGGGCAAGCGACCCGCTTGCCCCCCCCTAGATCCGGGCCTGGGTAACTCAAGTCAGTGTCAATCGATACTGGGACAATGATTTGTGCCTGTCGTCATATAAAACACGAAATCATAACTAGATTTCATCATTTTCAGTTAGATAATGTCCCAACATAACTAATAATAGTGAAGTTCGGCAATGTGCCTATTCATTAATCAAAAACAATGACCTAATTCATCACAACATGATTTTAATTTTGCCACCCGACAAATTGCAGCAATTTTTCAACTCTGTAATCCGAATATTGTTATTAATCAAAACTCAGGAACGGCCGAAACATGAATTCCCCCAAAATTAACGGATAAAATGTTATGAAACTTTTGTACGAAATGAAGTATCGAAATTTCCACTATTTGAATCGTTCGGAATCTCAGCATTGTGGTAGTGGCGGAGCAAAAAAATACCGGCACGATTTATTACAGAGGTAGGGAATTATAAAGACTGAAATTACCACTATAAATCCTGAGAATTCGGTCGAATAAATTGGCGTACTTTCGGGTTATTAATTTTAGTTTAATAAAAGTCAATTATTTCCGACCCGGCGATATTCAGTGCTGCGAGTGCTAATGATATCGGAATCCTGGAAACTTCATTAGAAGGATTTGCAGGATAACAGGGAATATTCATCGCATGCCCGGTTCAAAAATGGCAATTTCGATTTGGAAGACGAAGTTTGTTATGTCCGGATTTGGCGAATGCTAATTTTCCGATCCCTGATCGTAGTCACGCCATTGTATTACGACGAGGTTGGGGGAAAATATGTTTTCTTGTCGGGAAACCTGTTGTATCGCCTGCGGTCTGGGAACGAGATAGAATTTTGAAAATTTCGATTCGTGGGACAAGGATGAGGATATGTTCGTTAGGGATTTTATTTGAGTATTTCGGAACTGAAAAACGGTGATAGGTGAATTTAATTCACGTGAGGACTGTTGGGATCGTTGTTTTCTGCGCATTCTTCTATTAAATTGTGGTTTTCGAGAGTCGAGGAGTGTTTGATACTTAGGTACCTGATTTTGGGATTTAAATTTCGAAGACATTATATACAGTTGGATTATTTCGTTTAGCTTCAGAGCATATTTGGAGGATTTTGTCAAATCTTACTGTGCCTGAAAAGGGATTTGACGTATTGGGAGGTGATATTCATCATTCCTTCAATTCTGCCTCGTGCAATTTGTGTCTTCTATTTTAGAACCAGGATCAATATTCTGCTGGAACTCTATTTCGGTGAAGTATTCTCATTTATAATCAGTGAGGAAACTGTACTTCATTTGGTACCGAGAGAACCCTCTGCAAGAGGGTCCTTGTTCTGGGACATTTCAGTGGCTTCGCTAGAATATCTGCAACATCAATCCTGGATTGATAAGTCACCGGGTCAAGTCAGCCCGAGAAAATCAGTCTTGCTGCCGTCAGTTACCTTTTGGTGATTTCAACATCGTGGAGGTTCTAAATCGTCACTACCTTTTCCCTTTGGGTCGAGGAACTTTATTAAGGTCGTATCATCAATTTCTGGAATTTATCACCGCTAATATCGAACTGTGTTATTAAGTTTAAGTCAGATAATACTTGCATTATTATTTAGTCTCATCATTAATAGGTTAACGTATGAGACCTATTTAAGTTGTTTTGATAGGAACCTCATAAGGTTTCTGTATATTATTTCACACATAATTTGCTATCGTTGTATGATCTATTTATATATACAGTGTGAGCCATATAAAGCGCTATAATAAAGACCTCGAGGTAATTACTCCCCCTTTAGAATTATTGTTATAGATCATTTATCTAGATTTGTTCAGTGATTTTTCGGCAACTAGATCAAGTGTGCTGGATGTAAATGTCAAATCACTTGGCGCCCCCTTAATAATATCGTTTTTAGTATGGCTTGTATCGTTCCTAATATTAACACTGGAGGAGGTTTTTCAGTCACAAGGAACACTACTATATATACAGTTTATTCAAACAGCAACGTTTCGAGAATTATATTCTCTTCTTCAGGCTTATGAACAACATTAATATAATAATTCATTTGAATATTGATTCAAAATCGTGGTTGTTTGTCTCGAAATAGTCTCCATATCTCGGGGCCTTATTACTTGACGTATTGGAATTGGCAGGTTCATCGGTGTTTCCCATTTCAACCGATGAACCTGCCAATTCCAATACGTCAAGTAATAAGGCCCCGAGATATGGAGACTATTTTGAGACAAACAACCACGATTTTGAATCAATATTCAAATGAATTATTATATTAATGTTGTTCATAAGCCTGAAGAAGAGAATATAATTCTCGAAACGTTGCTGTTTGAATTAACTGTATATATAGTAGTGTTCCTTGTGACTGAAAAACCTCCTCCAATATCGTTTTTGTATAACCCACTCCCATCTTCAACTGAGCCTTGGGAACATCCAGCATACAAGCGAGATTTTTAGTCCTGAGCGTTTATAATAGCTATTTATGTAACAAGTACATAAATTAGGTCTTTATGGACGAGTCCAAAATTTATGGCAGAGCGAGCAAAGCGAGCGAGGCCAATAATTTGGGCAAGTCCATAAGCCTAATTATGTACGAGTTTGCATACAAAGCTTTATGTTTGACTGCAATGCAGACATTTTATTTTCTAAAATGGCAATTAATATATTCGTCGCTTTATTTCAAGAAATACTTTGAGTGTGCTTTTGCTTATCTTACCTTAGTAACCATCAGCGACCTTAGCAACCTCACTGAACAAAGTTGTTTACTTCGTTAATTCTGTGACAAACGTCATAATAATCCCAAAAATGGATAGTTCGGAAGAGGAAAGCGTGAATAATTTAGCCGCAAGTGCCAAAGAATCTCTCCTACCCACTAAAAGTGCTTATGAAAATTTGTATGCGGCCTATAACAAGTGGTGTGAAACGAAAAAAATTGCAAAATCGAGAGAAGACTGTGACAGTTGAGTCCAATAAAGTGGTGTCCAATAAAGTGGTGTCCAATAAAGTAGTCAATTCTGGACGCTAAACGAATTCATGAATCAAGTGTTTATGAAGCAGTCGAACATAAAGAATTTTATGTTCGACTGCTTCATAAACACTTGATTCATGAATTCGTTTAGCGTCCAGGATTGACTACTTTATTGGACACCACTTTATTGGACTCAACTGTCACAGTCTTCTCTCGATTTTGCAATTTTCTTCGTTTCACACCATTTGTTATAGGCCGCATACAAATTTTCATAAGCACTTTTAGTGGGTAGGAGAGATTCTTTGGCACTTGCGGCTAAATTATTCACGCTTTCCTCTTCCGAACTATCCATTTTTGGGATTATTATGACGTTTGTCACAGAATTAACGAAGATAGATGCATCTATTAACGAAGTAAACAACTTTGTTCAGTGAGGTTGCTAAGGTCGCTGATGGTTACTAAGGTAAGATAAGCAAAAGCACACTCAAAGTATTTCTTGAAATAAAGTGACGAATATATTAATTGCCATTTCAGAAAATAAAATGTCTGCCTTGCAGTCAAACATAAAGCTTTGTATGCAAACTCGTACATAATTAGGCTTATGGACTTGCTCAAATTATTGGCCTCGCTCGCTTTGCTCGCTCTGCCATAAATTTTGGACTCGTCCATAAAGACCTAATTTATGTACTTGTTACATAAATAGCTATTATAGCGTAGCAAGTTTACGGATGAAGAATTGAGAGATGCTCGATAAAGATCCATCCAGTGGCAGATCCAGCTCTCGAGAAGGGGGGGGGGGGTCACGGTCAGGTGGATTACATATCCGCCAATTGATTTTTTGGAGACAAATCAGCATCCCCAAAAGGAAATTCTGATGAGGTCTAATACAAACAAGAAGTTTATTTGATTTATTACAAAAACAAAAACTTAATGAGAATAATAACAAAGGTATAACTAAATAGCAAAGGGACTTTTTCTATTTCTCCTTCTTGTGAAACGAGTGATGACTTCCTCTACATCAAGAGATATGCCATTATGGATATGAAAAAGTACTAGTCCAATAAGTCGTTCTTCTGCCATCGAAGCTCTTAACCATGTTTTGAGCCTTCTCAGAGTGGAAAATGACCTATCTGCCGTTGCCACACTAACTGGTAGTGTTGCGAGTATACTGAGAAATTTTTTCACATTTGGATACATTTCAGAATCACAGTTTTCTAGGAGATTATATATCGTCTGTGGAATCTTCTTCTCTCGTTGCCATTTCATCTTCCATAAGCGATATTCATTCTTAAAGATTGAAACAGGAGGATTGTCTAATAGAAGTTTGTACTTATTTACCAACTCATTAACTATTTCCATATCTTCATTTTCATTTTCTGAATAAACAGCTTTAGGGATGAAAACTCCTAATTTGAATAAATTCATTACTTCAGAATTCAGATGACAGTCGTTCCTCTAGGTCGTTTATTATTGAATCCAGAAGAGGAATGTAGATACACAGACCTGCTGAAATAGTCTTCTGCAGACTGGGCTGGCTGATTATTGGCTCTGTGTATTTTGACTATTCTAGGGCATTTAATAGTCACATCTAGCTGCTCAGCTACTTCCTTTGCCTCTTAAAAAAGCTGTCGGAAAACTACGTCCGCTTTTCCCCTTTTTTCTCGTAACACACTCATCGTATCTTTTATGGCATCCGTAGCTCTTTTCAAATCAATTGGGCTGGTTTGTAATATTCTACTCAAAGAAATGGACAATTTATTTTCCCAAAATTCAGATTTTTTTCATTATTGGAACTAATTACCCTCCAACATTCACTTAAATATGATTCAATTCTATTTTTTCAATCGAAACATTTTTTCATAAAACACAAGATTCGAGGGTTCGTCAAGTCTAGGGGGGGGGGGGGTCATGACCCCCATGACCCCCCCCTGGATCCGCAGTTGGATCCATCACAAACGCGAGAAGAACTCACAAAAACATTTGATCTCACTCAATCAGCCATTTTCCAGCAATGGGAATGATCCAAAAGGTAGGAAATCGAGTGCCGAATGAATTGAACCCAAGGGACTTCACGCAGGCAAGCCTCTGTACTCCTTGAGATCCCAAGACAACAGGGTCGAAGAAAGTTGGTAAACCAAAGTGTCCATTGGCAGTATGAACTTTGTGGTTATGAGTACGAATAGAAATGAATGAATTCTGAACAGATAGACAGCTCCAAAAACTATCGCATCGGGTCACAATCGATGAACTCTTCGCCAGACAAGGGACCATGTCCTCGGTAATAAAACGAAACGTAAACGAGTATTTCCAATTTTCCAATCACAGCCGTTCATCATACACGAGATGTGCGGACCGAAATGCCGGAATCTGGGCCGGAAAAACAGGCAAAAAATTGTAATGCCTCTCGCGAAATACGTGCATCTGGCCGAATATGTGAATTTCCTGTTCAATTCGTACAGCAGTTTAATTTCCGGCGCGGCGGCATCGGACCGATAAATGATCGTTCTAGTTTTTTTTTCGGGGGCGGATAGCGACAGCTCTGCCGATTCGGATGTCTGGAATTTATCGGAGTCGAGTTGATCCTTAGCATATTCGATTGCCCACTTATCGTTGCGAGTTAGCGGGTGTCAAACTACAGCCTGCGTGCTCAAGAGCCCGCTGAAATTCGATTCATTTCGATAAGGCGAAGGGAGGGGAGGGAGACAAGATCTCATATTGTTCTCCCTCGAAATATCTGTTTGAGCCTGATTCAAATTTTGAAAAGCTTCAACATAACCCAAATCTATATATAGAAAAGAAAGATGTTGGTTACACCATTTATAACTCGAGATCGGATGGACTGTTTGCTATGAAACTTCATATATGGATTCGTCTACGAGCTAGTTATTATAAAATACAATAAAACTCTGAAAAAATCGAAGAAGATTTTACTTATACAGGAAATGCTTTTCCTCCTTTTGAGTAAGACCACTAGATGTCGCTACAGTTGCAGATACGCTACCGCTTATTCGTTTGTACTTCATTTGATATTCTACGCGTTAGATGGCGATAAAAACAAATATTGTGTACAGTGACTATATTCCCTCTACAGTCATTGTAATAGTGTGTAATTTGAGTTGCCTACGACTCTGCGCTGTTGGGCAAAACCAAAATGTCTTAGCGTAGGAGTACAGATGTCAAAAATGATTGAATTTCGTTGAGATATGAGAAAAGTTTCGTTCTTACCACTTCAGATGGCGCTATTCACATATTATGACTGATGATTATTAGTTATTTTTATAGTTTCATTTATTCCAAATAACGTAATCGTGAAGGTACTATATTTGACATTATCACAATTAAATGGCGATGAATTTGTTGAGGCTTTCGCGGCCATCGATTGATGTCATCTGTTCTTTTTTCGAGCATTTCGGTCGTCGTGGTTTGAAATGGTCGAAAAAAGAACATATGACATCAATTACTGTGTAATTTACATTTTACATAGGGCTTATAGTACCATGAAATTAACAGATCCAGAAGCGGGTGAATATCACAGTGAATTTTTATCTTTTCTCATAATTTTCAAAATGTTATTTAATTCCTGTTTGGGTAATAAATATATTTGCGGAAATAACTGAATCCAAAATTTCCATTATTAGTGATTGACATATTATTTTTGTGTATCTGTTCTGTGTGATAGCTCATATCCATGGAAACATTTGACAGTTCAAAAATCAGAGAACCAAGCCGTTGATATCCGATCACCGGTGATTACGATTTGTGAAATCCACCGTGAGTATCATTTAGGCGGAACAAAATTCGCCGGACCAGCTAGTGAAGAATAAAATACCGTTGTTCTGTGTCTCCAACGTTAGTCTGTGATCCCATGAACAACGCTTACGCGATAACCTACGTCATGGATTTATTTATTTATTTATTCATTCATTTATTTACAGAGAATAAAGCAAACAGGTGATGATTATGTAAATGACTTTCAGTGAATTGATGTAATAGTTGTGGCGTGTAGTGTCGAGTTTTATTGTTTTGATAGATATTCATCCTAAAGGATCGGTACCAACGAATGTTTAATAGAAACTACGTATGAAATATATAATTTCATGCGTCTACGAATGTTATCTCCCACATTTGTGGGATTTTATTATTACATATCTGTACATCAAACGTTTTTTCATTATAAAGATTTCAGTCTAGACAGAGTTGATAAACATTCTGACAACATTATCACCTTGTTAAGAGACCAGAGAAGTAATGATATTCAACCCAGGACAGCATTCAGATTATTCTTGAAATCCATGATTTTTTTCTCAAATTTCATCGTATACAAATAGGAATAACAAAACACCGCTGTTCCGTGTCTCCAACGTTAGTCTGTGATCCCGTGAACAACGCTCACGCGATAACCTGCGCCGTGGATTTATTTATTTATTCATTTACAGAGAATGAAGTAAACAGGTGATGGTTATGTGAATGACTTGAATTGAGTGAATGTGTCGTGTACTGTCGAGTTTCATTGTTTCGATAGATATTATACTGAAGGACCGGTGACAATGAATTATCAATAGAAACTGCTTATAAAATGACGTATATTTTCATGCTTCTTAGAATTCAATTTTATCTCACACATTTGCGGGATTTTATTATTACATATCTCTACATCAAACGTTTTTTCATCAAAAAGATTCCAGTCTTGACAGAGTTGATAAACATTCTGTCAACATTGTCAACTTGTTAAGAGACCAGAAAAGAAATGATATTCAATGATATTCAACCCAGGACAGCATTCAGATTATTCTTGAGATTCATGATTTTTCCTCAAATTTCATCGTATCTACAAATAGGAATAACTTGAAAACGATGCATTTCATCGAAACAAACACAGAAATGCTTTTATTTTCTAAAATATTTGATTCTTTCGAAAATGTAAACCGTTCATCTTTTTCGAGTGGTTTTATAGTATGTTTGCGTTGTTGTTATGAGTCAGCTACGCTGTAACTTTTAATCCAGAAAAACTAATGAATAAGTTTTGATCGAGGAATATACACCAGGAATAGAGTAAACGATCAACCAAAATTCAGTTCATTCGAAATAACGGTTCCGAAGTTCTGGTTTCACGGTACACATCCCAATTATCTAAGAATACAAATTGAATGAATAGAAATAGTGAAAAACAAAGAATCTGAATATTCTCAAGTGAAGAATGATTACATACGCTGAACTTGCAAAGCAGTACAAGTCCTGACAAACAAGAGTTTATTTGCATCAAAAATTTTTAAAGACCAACTTTTTCTGGAAATAGTATGGTATTTACCTAATAATTGAACCAATCAATAATGGCACAATTGTGATAATGCAGAAGAAAATGTATAAAATTTCACTCACATATTCAGTGTCATATTCAAATATCAACCAACATCATTTCTGAATATCCTATCTCTATCACAGATCATGATATATCTAAAGGATGCCGATATTCACGGACACATCTACTCAATGGATGAACTTAAAATAATGTATTTCCACAGATTCTGATCACACGAATTGAAAATGTACGATGTTCTCACGTTTGGTATAACCCTGACAAAACAATTTATTCTTCTTGTCATGTTCAAGATAACTTTGGGAGCTCGCAATTTGAATTTCTTATTCCGTTTGCATTCGTGACATCTTCTAGAGCTCGCAAAAAGAATAAATATTCCACTTGGGAAGTTCTCGTTAGAGTCGCAGTGTGACCTCGCAGAGATCTCGCAGACAAGTCTCTGTTTCCTGGGTTCCCAGTAGAAACGTCCCTCGTCCAAATGATTCGTCCAAAGGTCAAGATTCTATTTGGGAGAATCAAGTTAGTACGTGACGGTGATTGTCTCTGTGCATTGCTCAGGTTATACGCGGGACGTAATGACACGTTTCTTTCAATCCAAACCACGTGGCGCCCTGCCTCCAGATAACCTATAAATTTTCTGACAGGTCGCTGGCTTGCAGTAAATATGAGGAATTTTATTATCTTATGCATTTCATGAGTGAGTTTTTATGATTTCTAATATCAAAAAGTATGCTAAAGTATCACTGACGAAGAAAATTTCACTCAATCATATGATTACAACTTTTAGTATTGGGAGCCCGAAGAGATTGAAGAGAAAGTATTGGAGAAGGAATATTAATCAGAGCACTGTACCTGTAACTTCTTTATCCTTTTATATGATATAAATTCAGATATTCATCAGTTTTACATTTTATATGAACTGAATACTGCTTATTTCAGTGTCTACGAAGACAAATTCACTTTAGTTTCTTATCTTCGATATTGTCAAGTCGTGATGACTGCTGACCCAATTTCCTTTTGTTTCCTGATAAGTCACTCAATATGTACATAATACACCAAGTTACACACAAAATATTCAAGAGAATCCTCATAATTTGAACGACTTGCACATCCAAGTTTGGCACTCATTTATGGCATGTTTTTATTGAAAATGCACTTAATTTAAATAATTTTCACTGGTCTGATATTCCTAAGTGTAAGATTGACTAGAAATATCAAAAAATGTCCACATAAAACAATTTTTTGAAGCAAATGTACGGTTTAAATGTCTACATGAACAAAGCTAAATTTGGTTTGTTTGGCCACCAGCTAACCTCAAAAAAATATTTGACAGGTCGTTGGATTGTCTAATTCGTATTCAGATCCTTTCAACATATTTTTATCTCAACCTGCTAACTCAGATATACTCTCGAACAGATTTCGGTTCATTTATGGATCTTTTCATGTGTTCATCGGAAAAACTGTTGCTTGAAGACATCCTAGTTCAGCTCCAAACCCGCTGAAGCACCTGAAGCGGGAGTGTTTGGCCTGTCACTCACACGTCGAGGAATTCAATTTCTGATAAGTTCTCCACATATTGGATTATTGCACTGTCTGTGCCAAATAGTGAGCGAACATATTTGTAGGGTAATGAGGTTTGAGCCGACTGAAGGTATCTGCTTTGCCTCATACCAGAACAGGGAAACGCTGATGGATTGATCACATTACGTTGTTACAATTATGTTTCGGCTGTATATGAGAGGATTTGAACACTCGGTTAACAGGGATGCGTTGCCTGTCTGGAAATTATAAGATTCTTGTCCCAATCTGGCATAACTCGAGTGGAATATGGAGAGATTTTTGAAGTTCACGAGTGCAAATGTCGTTTATTCATTTTCAAGTCTTGCCACACCTTAGAAGTTGCAAAAAAGGGTGCCTAAATATCCAAACATAAAAACAGGATCCAGAAACCACCGTATATTTCAGAGATTTTCAAAATACAGGGTGACAAGAAAAACTTCGAAAAAATTTTGCTGTGGTCTGAAACGAAAGTATTTCAGCGCAGCCAAAAAATTTTTATTCTCTTGGTTTCTCTACACTTTCCTGTACTAATATGTGAATTTTCAGTTTGATATAATTTCATTTCACAGAGTTTTAGAATGTCAAACAAACGTAGTGCGATTTTGGAGCTCTTTCATCAAGGTGGGCATCAATGCGAAATTGTTCGTTTGCTCAATGTGCCTCGACAAACCGTGTCCGATGCAATTCGTCGTTTCAAGGAGCTTGGCAATGATGGTCGTTGTCCAGGAAGTGGTAGAAAACGCACTGTCAATACACCTAGCAATCGCAACATCGTCAAGAAGCGAGTCAATCGAAATCCGAGGGTTTCCATGAGGAAAATAGCCTTTGAGACCGGTATCAACCGCGAATCAGTCCGTCAAATTGCCAAAAAGGAGCTCAACCTCAAGCCATACAAGCTCCAAAAAGTTCAACTCCCCACGGAGGAAAACAAGCGCGTACGACTTCAAAGGTGCCGCCAACTCCTTCGTCTCGCCGCCGTTCAGAAATGGGAGCGAATTCTCCTCACAGACGAGAAGCTTTTCACCGTAGAACAATCCCACAACCACCAAAACGACAGAGTCTGGTCCGTAGAGGCTCCCGGTACATCGGCCATCGTCGAAAACCGTCAAAGTCCGCAATCCGCCATGGTCTGGGGCGGAATTTGCGGCAGTGGTAAAACTCCCTTAGTTTTCGTGCATCGAGGGGTCAAGATCAATCAAGAAGTCTACCACTGCGACATCTTTGAGGCCGTAGTACTTTCGTGGGCCAAGCAGCACTTCGGCGATACGCATTGGACTCTCAACTCCGCTCCGGCTCACTGAGCGAAAATGACGCAAGAAATGTGTAAGACCCATGCAGAATGGCCGCCCTACTCACCGGATCTCAACTCAATGGACTACAGCGTGTGGTCGATTTTTGAGCGTAAATTACGCTCCATAAGATGGTCAATTTGAATCCTAGGAAGCTCAACTCGGAGAATAAAGAAGTTGTTGCCGATGTGAGCTATGAGAAATGCGTCCATTCGGTGTTGCCAGCATCAAGTCAGCGTAATCTTTTCTACATAATTTCACGTTTTCAGTCGTATTCTTCGGAAATTTTATCTGATCGAACGCTTCGCAATCAAACAAACAATGCTCTCTCGAAAAAAGGAAAGGGCGTGAGACAGAATGAAAATCACTTCTTGTGTACTTCGCATCCCAAGAGTCATCTGGAGAGCTCTCGACTCACAGAAAGAATGTTTACTGTAGTGTTTGCAGACTAGAATCCATAGAAACTGAATGTAAGCTGCTGACAATTGTTCCTCATCTTTTCAGTATATTCGATCAGAATCGCGAGGATTCTCAGAATTAAGTGCAACAGCGTTTCGTGGAAGTGGAATTTATATGGGGATATAAATTCAAATTACTGATTTTCGTCGAAATCGAACGGTTGAGTTTCGTATTTTCCGAGAACCTTTCGAAGTATGCCTTACTGCATAATCAGAGTTTTTGATTCTCTCTTGAAATTCTTCGATGGAAGATAGTTATCGCTAAATGTTGCATCATTCAGTACTTCATTTTATCCCAATTTGAATTCCAGTCAGATGATAAACATTTGACATAAGGTAGATGCCATGATTTTTTTACATAGCTGTAAGCATGTTAGCATTATCATGGAAAGACTCTCGCCGAAACAACTTTTACAAATTGTTGAAATTCATTTTTAAAATTAGTGTTCTATTCCCCAAACTTATAGAGCTCTTGGTGAAATTTATGGTTCACATAATAGTCGTTCCGTGCAATTTCCGTCTATGGAGTGAAAACAAACCACAAGATATTCTGCATTGCATCCTGAAAAATGCACTGTACGGTGTGCTTTACACGCCGGATGCATCATCGGTCCATATTTCTTTAAAAACGATGCTGAAGCTAATGTTACAGTCGCTAACTCGCTGTTCACAGAATAATTTCACTCCCGGTTTATCGACGACACTTTTCTGTCTCCTTTTGAGACCGTACTTCCAAAAGAACCAAAAATGAGTTAGCCTTACACCGTTTCCGAGTCAACTGAGCATCTTCCCGTTCAAGACTTCTCCAGCTACTCTCTTCTTCGTTCTTTAAAAACCAATCAAATTGAAGATTTTCCTTCTTCCCACCTCCCGTGGGTGGGTTCTGAAGGGATGATGCGATTTCCTATGAAACTTTCGGGTACTGCCACGTTGCAAATCCCAGGATTTTAGCGTCAAATTCTTCTGCTATCGTACGCATTTAGTGCAACCGATATGGAACGATTTTCTCATATCGTCTGAGTCTCATAAGAAACTTGAACCGAAAATCAATAATTTCAATCGTTATCGTCTCGCCAACATCCTGTATCATACCGATAAGAATATCTATTTCAGAAGTCTATACTATTCGACTGAAATATACTGCTCCACAAGAGTTAGGGTATCGTATTCAATCGTTTTTAAAAGTATGTAATCTTCGAGAAAATTACTGTAAAATCATTTAAAACTCAATAACAACTTGAATCGATCCAATAAAATCAGTATGAGACATTTCGTCAATCTGGGGCCCGATTCTCAAATGTCTATCAGAAATGGAGAACGCGACAATATGTCGAGTGCAAATGGCTACTGACTTTCAAATTAGGTATTCTCGGGAACTGCTCGACATTGGGAAGTCACTCGACATTTTATGTCGAGTAAGGATATCTGGCAACTCTGCATTGAGAATCAAAGAAGAGTATAAAGTTCGTTGAAGCATTCAAATATAATTAACTCAATGGTTGAAGTTTAAATAATTTAAAGACAATTTCACTGCAATCGAGGTTCGAGATGGAAACTGCTAAGAAAACATATTGCTCGGCAAAACGAAAATCAAAATTAATTCAGATACTGTGAAATGAAAAAGATACGTGTTTCGATATTACCATTTCTTCTAGATATAGTGCAGACTCATTAGTTCTAGGTTCCTCATAGGGAGACAGGGTATCTATTAAATTTCTTACTGAATCTTTGAATAATCGAAATCTCTTAACAAACATGTTATCATTCAATGTCCTGAAATAGTCATAATAACAATGGGTATGCCTAACAAATTCTGCAGCTTCTTCATTATCCTCCAGGTTTTGAATATCTTGTAGAATTTCTACTTCTTCGTCCATCATTTTCAAAAGGATTCGCAAACGTACAAAGTTTATTTCATTCGCAGAAAATGACAATTTCGAAAGTGAAAAAGTAAACAAACACACTGGTCCGATCTTCTAAGTGATGATTCTTCTGTTCTTCAGGTGTTCGAGGAACGCTACAGGCCCCTTATGTTGGGAGATCATCTCCCATAGATTAGAGTGGTTGTTTTTGGCGAAAAATCAGCAAAAAAGCAAGAGCAAATTGAAAAAACTTCTGACACTTCATTTTCATTTTTGACAATAAGGTTGATAAAAGCAATGTCGAGTGGCTCCTACCCACTCGTCTTCTTGTCTATCGAAATTTGTCTAATGCGACATTTGAGAATACCAATTTTCGATTTCATTCGACAATCTGGTGATGTCGCATGCGACATTGACCCAATAGACATTTGAGAATTGGGCCCCTGGTCGCCTTTTTTCTGAAGTTTGGTTCTTTGCATATGCTTCATGAATGTTCTTATTTTTAAATGAAGTTAGTTTATCAACGGCTTCGATTTGAAACGAGTTTTCTGAAAATGTCAAGACGTAAATTGACGAACGCTGAGGCTAATAGGACTATCGGAATGCTCCAAAGAAGATAAGATAATCATCAACCTACCCCAGAGTCCTTAAATGAGAGCTTCTGCCCCGTTTATGGAACCAAATTCCTCAAGAAATGTTTAACAACCTCGTGTGTAGTATGCAAAGAAGATATTGATGCCCTTGGAGGCCATACATTGTATTGATAGTCTTAAAATGCTTGAATTCTCTGGGAATAAAATTTTGTTATTTCTCTCGATTTTTTTTAACCACCCTGTATACGCTGCGGACCTACAGGCTAAACTTAATTTGCAACTTGAAATCATATTAATATGAATTCTGATAACAAAAATCTTATTTCAACTATATTTTTTTGCAATTTAAGTCAATATCCCTAACTCATGTAGGTTTGTTTACGGTCGTCTAGGAATATGACCTTCGCATTGGCTGCCAAACCTATATTCTACGTCTTTTTTCGCTTTCTACAGTTTTCGCAAGAACCAATAAAAGTCAAACTGCCTATATACAGTTTATTTACACGATAAATTCTCTACAACAATCTACACTTGAAGATTATAAATACGTCTTACACTTATTTATCCGCCTTTACTGAACTTCGAGAGATATAGAAAACGTCTTTACGCCGAACAAATGAATTAATCTTGTACCGCCGAAATGGTACCATCTTGAAGATCTAATTCCGTCTTTGAAGGCAATAACTACCCACGTCTTGAAACTCTACCGACTCTTACTATCGACTCGTCTAACTATCGACTATCGAGCTCTCTCTGTTAACTCTCTACTCTATTAACTAACTTTTTAACCCAGTTATGCCCTTAACGTTAACTCGCGGTTCCGCCCCCAATTTCCATTCGAGAAATAAGGTGTTACTTCTTGTACGACTTAAGCCAATGAAGTAAGCAAGAGCCAAGTGTATCTTTAACCCTCACAAATTATTCTACCCATGGTGGCCCAAGGCCACCTAAGGGTGAAAAGCTACAAAGAAAACACTTGAGCCTAAATTGGTCCATTTATCTTACTCCACGAAATGGTAAAACTGTCGAATATCGTATTGCACGTCCTTTCAACTATAAGATAAAGGTTTCAGATTTAGGACTCGCTCACACGATCAAACGCAAAGCGGAATTGTCACGCTGATTTTGAGCACAGTTTAAAGCGTCCCACACACGAAATTCAGAAATGACAGAAATACTCAACAATTTTCTACAATTGACGGGTATAAAATCCCACACTCATGTGGAGCAGTTTATTTCGATTTATTACAAATCGACCGTATAAAAATTTATTCAATGTATCGCAGCTTCGCTGCGATTTTAAGATTCTTCTGGACCCACTTTTTCGAAAGATTCCCTCAGGTCGGTTCACAGAGTTACCATTTCAGTATAGGGTAGAAAGAATGGTCTGAGCCACCTCTGGCGGGAAGGGGGCCCCGGAAACCTACCCCTAAATTTATTCAAGATGACGACCGAGTCGCTACCCATAATTGAAAGAGTTTCCACGTACGCTCCCTCCCTTATTTGTGCGCCTTTAATCCCGTTGATTTTTCCAGGTGATGCGGAGTCGACGTCTTCGTATTTGGACGAGGGGTTCTTCAATAGCAACGTCAGCAGCTACCCCTACTTCGAATTCAACGTGCCACGAAACGTAACCACGGCGGTCGGCCAGACCGCCTTCCTGCACTGCAGGGTCGAGCAGCTCGGAGACAAAGCGGTGAGCCCTTTTGTATTCATATTATGTTTGTTCTTCGCGGCCGAAATGAAAAATGGGAAAGTCGGAATTTCGCTTTGAAGGGGCGAGATTTGCGGGGACACGCCGGGCCGGGTCTCGGGCCTCCGTCATATTATTCCGGGGTCCGGATCATCTGCGGCGGATCGACTTTGAAGTTTTTCCGAGGCGGTTCGGGAAATATTCGATTGTGGGGTCGCAGGTCACGCGAGAGGGCTGGAAAAAGTTGGGAAATTGGTTTTGTTTATGGGGAAGGTGGAACTGGGCCCGGATTTTTCGGAGGTGGGCAATCTTGGGGGCTGGGAACGTAGGGACGGGAGTTTATCCGGATTTTGGGGTGTATTAGGGTTGGAAATCAATTAATATCTCAATACGTCGGTGGTGGCTGAGTCCAGAGAAGGAACGCGAAAAGGGGAAGGTCATATACACGAAGAATCAAAAATTTGAAATCGTTCGTGATGAACTCGACCATTTATAGGTGCGAAACAGAGTTTCAGCAGTAACTTTTTTTTATGTTGTGGTCCTCATGAAAAGGAATATCCTGTGATGTTCAGAGAACATCGTGAGAATTGGTGTTGGAATTGGTGTTCTTCATGAATTTCTGGAGGTTATATGCCTCGGGGAACACCTCCCTAGGCAATGTGTTCCAAAGCCTCGCTGTTCGTTGGATGAACGAATCTTCGAAGACAGATGTTCCGTAGGTCTCCAAAGAGACCACGAAGGGATGTGAAGACTTAACTTGACGGGTTAGTCTTGAAGAGACTGCCAGAGGGGGAACGATTGCTGATAATTCAGAAGAGCATCGCTCATGGAAATATCGATAAAATAGAGACAGATCTCCTACTCTTCTACGGTGTTCTAGAGAAGTGAGCGCGTTTGTAAGTGAGGCATCACCGACGAGACGAATTGACCTTTTTTGTACAGAATCAAGAGTTTAAGGGTATGTTTAGGTGCAGCACTCCAAATTTGGGAACAGTATTCCAGGACAGGTCGAATCTGTGCCTTATAGATCATAAGCAGATGACTTGAGGTGAAATAGCTCCTGGCACGAAACAGAAAACCAAGTTTTTGGGATGCACTTTTAGCAATGGATCTCACGTGATTGTCCCAAGAAAGGTTACTGCCGACAGTAATACCAAGCATCGAAATGGATGACTCCAATGGTATGGTTACTCCCGACAATTCTATGTTGGGCACAGTAAGATCGGCTTTTCTAGAGAAAAGACATGCTCGTGTTTTGCTTGCGTTGAATTCCACCAAGTTATTAGATCCCCATTCAAGAATTGTTGCCAAGTCCATATTTATGTTGTTAACATTTCTTCCTCGTTCGTTTCTGATTTGGCTGGCTGGTATTGGAGCCCTAGAAGAAAAGGCGGACTGGACAAGAAGTTGCTTCCAGCAAATCGTTGATGTAGAGTAGAAATAGTGTTGGTGCCAGAATTGATCCCTGTGGAACACCAGCATTTATGGGTAGAGAGTCAGATGAAACTCCATCGACCACTACATGAAGAGATCTGTTTGAGAGAAAACTAGCCAACAGAGAACAAAGCTTTGGGAGCACGCCATAAGATAGGATCTTGGCGAGGAGTCCCTGATCCCAGACTTGATCGAATGCCTTGGAGATATCCAGTGCTACGGCTAGGGTTTCGCCATATTTTTCAATAGATTGTAACTGCTGGACTATTTCGACTTATCCTAGTCCTTAGTTGAGTGAATATATGGGAATTTGTGCCAAATAATCGTGATTTGCGGAAAGTGTTGATTTTCTTCTTTTGATCAAAGAAAACGACGTCTGAAGCGCATCGAAAGATCCAAAGAGTTTACGGAGATACTGCTCTATGTGAAACGCCGTGCCGTGATTGGTTCTTTCGCTTCAAAGATGTTGATTTTGATGTTTACAACCTTCTGCGTGAAGGAAAGCCAAAAGCCTTCGAAAACGCCGAATTGGAGGTGTTGCTCGATGACGATTCCTGCCAAACGTAAGAAGAGCTTTCTTCAACATTAAGAGTTACCCTCCAAGCCAGTTCCGAGTGACTCCATGCGTAGGGAATAATTCGAAAACAGGGAACTTGGGTTCTTAAGGGGAGGTGCTACACGACCGAGCTCGCGAGCTCCCTTCAAAAAATGGGTTTTTTATTTCCATGATATCTCACTTCGTATGCGGCGTAGACCATTAATTTTTTTTTTTTAATTGAAGCTTAATAATTTCATATAAATCTAGACAAACGATTTTATTTCCATGATATCTCCGTCAATTTTCGGGATAAATGCATGAAATTTTCAGTATGCATGCAGAATAAGCATTGATCAGTTTTTTTGTTTATTGTCCCCAGAATTTTCAAATCAATACATAGTATAAAGCAAAGTCGCTATCGCTGTCGGTCCCTATGTATGCTTAAATCTTCAAAACTACGCAACGGATTTTGAAACGCTTTTTTTCCATAGATATAGTGACTAAAGAGGAAGGTTTTATATGTATGATACTTGCATAATAATTTAGAGAAACACTGATGAATTTACAGGTTTCTAATGTGATGTCGTAAATAAACACACTTTTTTGCGCTCACATTGCAAACGCTGACTAAACCCCACGAGATAAATCAAAATAATGTACTAGGTAATGTACACCTAAAAAAGGTCAACAAAAAAAGTCCGCGATGGTATAGGTGTATCTCTTAAGGATAACCCACAATAACCATTTTTTTCCTTCACATTATACGGGAAAAAAATTGCTTGTTTAGGAAGTTATTTTAAGCAATATAGCATTAATCCTTATCCGATTAAGTACCTTGAATACGTTGTCCATTCAATATAGATCAATATGGCCCTTTACAGCATGTAATTTAAATGAATATTTCCGAAGATATTACAGATTTAAAATGCAATACCGATCCGGATGGCCGCGTAAGCCTGTAAATAGCACGTCGAAGGCCGTGTTTCTCCCAATCGCTCTTTCAAGATTAACTTCTTAACAAAATATGTTTGTATTGTCTAATGACAAAAAAGCTGTAAACGTTGTCTATAAAGACATTATGTAGTAGGTATTTAGTATCAGCATTACATCCGTGCGAAGCCGGGGCGGATCGCTAGTAAATTATAAAGTAGGAACTTCATTGGTCATATTTTCAACCAGGTTTTTTCCTAGTATACGAAGGAAAAGCGACTAATACACATTCTGCAAAATATTATTCCGGATGTATACTGAAAATTTTTGAAAGTAAGCACTGAGAAGAACTTCAGTACAATGCAAAGTAAAAGAGAGGATTGGGAAAGGGAATACACCAACTACAATCTCAAAGAAAATACAACGAATAAATGGTATATAGATGGTTCTAAAACCGCTACAGGAGCTGGCGCTGGGATTTACGGGACAAGTACCAAGTGTGCACTATCGCTAGGCTCCTGTACAAGCGTCCTTCAAACGGAAATACTTGCAATCGGAAGATGTCTAGATATACATCCAGAAAGAAACTATCAGAAGTGCGATATAGCTATTCATACAGATAGTCAAGCTGCTATTAAAGCACTGAGCTCCTACGTCATTGACTCAAAGCTGATTTGGGAGTGCCGAAACAAACTCAATGAGGCAGGCAAGAAGAATAAGGTCTTTTTAATCTGGGTTCCCGGTCATTCGGGAATCGTAGGAAACGAAGAGGCCAATACACTGGCCAGAAAGGGCGCACAAACACCAACTTCACCTACTCACTAGCTTTCTCACAGGACATTGTCGCCCAAAGAAGCATCTGTTGAGAATGGGTTTATCGGACACTGATGAGTGTAGATTCTGTGGGGAGGAGGAAGAAACTCCTATTCACCTGGTTACGGAATGCTATGCCATTGCAAGCATTGCAATTTGGACAAGAAACTTGTAGAAGTGGGGAGTTATCCTCCTTGAAGCCGTCCCAGATACTGGATTTCATCAAACCTCTGGAACTGGAGGGCGAGCTGTAGGAGGTGCGTTGATGTCAGCTCTGTCAGGGGGCACAATAGACCTTAAGGTCGCAGTGGACTGTAACCTCTTTTCCCTATAACTACTATACTGAAAATTTCATACATTCATCCCGAAAATTGACGGAGATATCGTGGAAATAAAATCGTTTCTCCTGATTTTTATGAAATTACAACTCACCAGGTTTTTTCCGATATACGCAGAAAAATGGAAAAGCGAGTAA
Organism: Adalia decempunctata; assembly: GCA_951802165.1. Lineage (NCBI taxonomy): Eukaryota > Metazoa > Arthropoda > Insecta > Coleoptera > Coccinellidae > Adalia > Adalia decempunctata. The sequence continues at coordinate 4,064,720 of OX637705.1, forward strand.
TACACATTCTAGAGAAATGATTAAGCTTCAATTTAAAGAGAAATTGTTGGTCTACGCCGCATACGAACTGAGATATCATGAAAATAAAAAGCCCAATTTTTGAAGGGAACTCGCGAGCTCTTACGTGTACCACCTCCCCTTAATGAATTGAAGCTAAGGGACGTCGAACGTCGTTTTTTCGCCCGTGAACTGCTTCAGCGGCAATAAAGAAAGGGTTCTCTTCATGTGTACTGAAAAATTGATCTGGTACAGTAACCAAAGGAAAAGAAAGTCATGGGGGCTGTCGGTCATACTTCTACGTCGAAGCCTCAACCGCTGTGAAGGTATTCGTTTATTGTGAGCCTTTGGAACCCAGAGAAACTATCACTAGGGAAAGTTATCGAATTGAATTAATGCAAAGCACTGTGCGAAAAACAGCCACAATACGAGAAGAGGCAGTGATTCTACATCATGACAACGCTCTGTCCCACGTTGCTAAACCCATTGGAACCTATATGAATACGCTCAAGTGGGATGTCCTACCCCACCTGCCGTATTCCCTGGATATTGCTTCGTTAGATTATCACTTGTTCCGGTCGATGGCACATGGTCAGGCCCATGGTATTTCCATAAAAAAAAAACAGCAGGAACGGATAATTTTGAGCCGAAGCATCACTTAAACGTTTCCCTGTGTCATCCATCACAATATTTCATCGAAGCCTGAAAATTCCCCCCGAACAAACCGTTCAGCACCCCTTGTTCGGCCATTACTCGCTACAAAGGACGAAATTAAATGTCTTCTATCCCAACTATATCGCGTTCCAACCAGTCGATCGTCCGCAGAACTCATTAACCATCGTTGTTTGCACATAATCCAAAACCGCGCCGAAACCGGGCCCCGAGTAACTGCGTCCTCATCGAAAAATAACAACGGCATCAATCACATTCCGGCTCGAAATAATCTCCACAGCAGTTAAACACATCCGCGATGTTAAGACTGATAAATTCATCCCTTTTTGCCGGATGAGAATGATTGCGTTTTTCAGAGTCATTCATTCTCGCCGCCGCCCCTCCTCCCCCGACATACACTCCGGAGGATCTTCCTCGTAGCGAGGAAAAGAAAATGTATTCTTTTGTGTATCTTGAAGTATTTCTAGTCCCGCGATTTTTAGATCCTGAATAAAAATGAACACGTCCTTTTGTAGCATGAAATTATGAATGCGGCGAGGAGGTTAAAATGTTTGTCCCCTCGGCATCCTCATGTTTCTCCTTCTGCCTGCACACTTTGTACGTTTCGTTTCTTGGAATTCATTTTCTCGAGGGAATTTGGAACAATGGGATGCTCATCGGGAGTTCCGCGGTATTTTCCATCGGATGAAATATGATCCACTCGGGTTTGCAGAATTGTTCTTTCGTGAATTTCTCGATAGAACGGGATTTTTTTCAGGCCTCATTTGGCCCGGCTTTTGGTGTTTTAAGCTTTGTTTTCATCTCATAGTCTTTTCGTAACATTGAACGATTCATTCGTCGAGTCTACTTGCCTAGAAGGCGGGGCGAGGTTTTTTGCTGAGTTGCGGATGACGACTACGCGGTCAATAAGAAAACAACAAATTATTAAAGGAAAAACTAAAATCCTAACCGTGAAAACGTTTAACTGAGAAGAAAAAACTAGCTACATTCTTAAGCAATGCGGTTTTCACCAATGAGTTGTAACTTGTGATGTTATGTTAATCAAAATGCTCTTACGACTAGCAAGCTCAGGGAAGTGGATTTGTGCTCGTTTTGCCCCTTTGGGTGGGCGCCTAGGTTCTCTCAAAATTAACTGAATTTAATGGATGTTATCAACTCAAAGTAGAGAACCCTTAAAGCACCAACAAATAAAACTGTAGTCAAAATTTTTAAATATATATTCAACTCAAAAATCATTAAATTCCATACAAGTATATTGCCTGACTCACAAATACCAAATTTTCCTGTACCCTCTGGTTTGCTACCTATTAAACCATTGTCCGGACGCTTTCGTCGAATAGATCCAAATAACTGCTGGCTGAATAATTTTGTTGTGTTGTACCTTTGCCGAAACTTTCCGGACAGTACTTCGTGGATTGAGCTCTGAGTTGCCAAAAACGCAATATTCGGCTGGATCGAATGTATTCTAAATTTTGAATGGACTGGTTTTCTTGATAGGCTCTTCTCACCAGTAATGGTACATGTAAATAGAAAAAATAATGAAGAAACTATTAAAAATTTTGAATATGTTGCCAAGTTTGAAATTCTCGACAGAAAAAAACAAGATAAGCCATCTCATAAAAATCGGAAAGATCTTACCTTCGATTTCAAACGACTTTCGGAACCTATGAAATTCTCCCCTTTAATTTGGCAATGTGCTGTGGTGACAATTCAACAGGCCGTCGTTCTGATGAAAACTTCAAACTGCCCTCACTCCTTAATGGTCTATATTTGGTTAAATCCTAAACCACAAGGGTTCAACCATTGAAGAAGAAAAGTTTTGGTATATCTGCAAAATGTTACAGGAGCAAGCAACAGTTCAAAAAAAATAAATAAAATGTATAATGAAATTACTTCATATTGATTTTAAGAATCGAGAAATACTAACGAGAAAAAAAAATAACCGAAATGAATTAAATGAAAATGGAAGCTTACGCCATTTGCAAATTTTGAAAAGGAAAACTCCAATTTTGAAAATATATAATTAATCAAACTACCAATTGAATACGGATATCAAGAAAATTAATATAGAACTAGCTGACCCGACAGACTTCGTCCTGTCAAAAAGATTTGTAATGTGGCAGTTTTTGTGCCTACGTATTTAAAAAAATTCTCCTGAACAGAACCGTCACCCTGGTGATAGGGCGTTGTGAATAAAAAATAATTAAATAAAACATATATAAGGATTTAAAAGTAAGTAATCGCTTTATTGTTAATCATGTGAATCATAATTATTATTATTATCATTGTAGTGCTTTGTGGTATACGATGTTTTTTGTTTTATTACCTGGCGCATAGATAAACAAATCTGATGGTTTTCCAACACGGGAACAGGCAACATACAATTGACCATGTGAGAAACATGGGTTTTCTAGATTAATACCACAAACACTTAATGATTGCCCCTGGGACTTGTTTATAGTCATAGCAAAAGCAAGCCGCACTGGAAACTGTAGTCGTTTAAACTCAAATGGCACATCAGTCGGAATCATTGGGATGCGCGGTATGAGAACATCTTCTCCTTTATACTTTCCTTTGAGTATAGTTGCTTCTATCACATTGTTTAGTAATTTTTTTATCGCTAACCGTGTACCGTTGCAAAGACGCGGTTGGTTGATATTTCGCAACATTATAACCACCGATCCAACCTTTAATTGAAGATTGTGAGGTGGCAATCCTGGCAAATCCAGCGAGTTTAAAAATTCCGGTGGATAGTTGACTACATCATCTTGATTAGTAGCCGAATCAACTGATTTATATATCCTCAATTCGCCTGTAATTTGTTCTTGAATTTTGAAATTTAATTCATTTACATCTATGTTTTTTGCAGCCAGTATAGCTCGTTCGCTCAACCAATCATGGTTTCTGTAATTTTGAGAAACATCTGGAAACACCTTCTGAATAAGTTCATCTTTTGATTGAGTTAACTGACAAAAACTTTGAGGAAAGTTAATGCAGCCAGTCAACATGTCTATAGGTAATTTGCCATTACCAATGTCAATGAGTTGTTTAGAGAATATGTTTCCAAATTGGTCATTTTGCAACTCGACACGCATATTCTTGCTTAAATGAAGTACTTTGACATGTTTCCACAAATTGGAGGACTTTAGACATGCATTGAGTTCATCAGCTGGCGTTGATGGTGGAATCACTGGCAATGTTTGACGAAAATCTCCTGCTAATAAAATCATTGCACCACCAAATCGGTTATTATTGCTCCGTAGATCTTTTAAGGTTCTGTCTAAAGCCTCCAAAGATTTTTTATGTGCCATCGTGCATTCATCCCAAACAATCAATTTACATTGCTGCAAAACCTTTGCCATTGCAGAGTTCTTCGAAACGTTACAGGTTGGAGTTTCATTGCTTTGCATATTTAATGGCAATTTTAGTGCTGAATGGGCTGTTCGACCACCTTCAAGCAAAGTTGCTGCGATTCCCGACGAAGCGAGTGCAAGTGCAATTTTATTTTGTGAGCGAATTGTTGCTAATATTAATGAAATCAAAAAAGTTTTTCCTGTACCACCAGGTGCATCTAAGAAGTAAATCCCTCCAGTTTCATCATTTGTTACTTTCATAAGAGTTTCAAATACATACTTCTGTTGTTCATTTAACAGTGGGTAGGATCCACACAATTCACCATCAACAGTTCGTAACTGTTGGAATGATGTTGGGCCACGTACATTGACTAATAGCAGTCGTAAATAAAAACATTGTATGGGAAAAAGAAAAGGGCTATTTTTAGGGTTTTTCCAGCAATAATTCTAATTTTTCTCGCCGTAAAAACCATCCTTGAACTTCAACGAACATTTTAAAAAAAGATTTGGCCAAATTGGTCCAGGCGTTGTTGAGTTATGCGCTTACCAACACATTTTGCGATTCATTTTTATATTATAGATTATGGAATCTTGAAAATTCACGAAAATGCAATCTTATCTGAATTATTACAAACGCTATGCGAAATAAAAACTGAATAGCCAATATTCACACTCTTCACCGTATCATCCATCACTGATCATTATTCAATTAAATATGCGCACCTTCCTGGGCATCCCCACTATATCAGGACGACAATATTATTTCGAAAAATGATTTCGAAACACATGATGATTCAACTCAAGAGGCAAACGTCAAAAGAAGTCAATTAATGAGATATAACGTAATTTTTACGTAACAGAGTATTCAGATTCAGTAGGAGGATATATTGAAAAATTCTTAACCTACTATAGAACCAAACAAAATTTCAACGTCGAAATATTTTATTACTCAACATATTCTCTTCTTAATTGAATACATTTATTACAGCGATCCTGCAACGTCTCCAGACCTTTCAAAAAAATGTTTCTTCTTGCTCTGCAAACCAGTCCTCCACAGCTTTCATCACCTCCTCGTTGGAAGAGAATTTATGACCTTTTAAACTTTTTTTTAGTTGAGGAAAGAGATAATAGTTAGACGGAGCCAAATCTGATGAATAAGGGGGGTGTTCTAGTAATTCTAACCCAAATCACGAATTTTTTGCATGGCAACATGAGATTTGTGTACTGGGGCGTTATCGTGTAAAAACAAAATATCTCTGGATAGCTTTCCGCGTGTTTTCTCTTCAATTTTTTCCCGTAGAGTGGTCAGTAATGTGGAATAGTAATCTCCAGATATTGTTCTACCCTTGTCCAAAAAATCAATCATGATTACTCCATGGCAATCCCAAAAAACTAAAGCAAGAACTTTTCCAGCAGATTTTTGGACACGAAACTTCTCAGGTCTTGGAGAACCAAAGTGTCGCCATTCCATCGATTGTTGCTTCGTTTCTGGATCGCAGAAATGTACTCAAGTCTCATCTATAGTAACAATTCGGTTTAAGAAGTCTACATCGTTTTCAAATCGAGCACAGATCGAACGTGATGCCTCTACCCTTGCACGCTTTTAGTCAACATTCAAACATTTGGGGATCCATTTTGCAGAAATTTTTCTGATGTCCAAATTGACGGGAACTATATGATGAACGCGTTCGTATGAAATCTTCAATGCTTCAGATATCCGATTTAGCCCAATTCGACGGTCTGATAAAATCATGTCATGAACTGCATCGATATTTTCGGGGACTGACACAAAAACTGGAATGGAAAATTTACCTCTTTTGAAGCTTGCAGTCCAATTTTTCACGGTCTCATACGAAGGACATTGATAACCAGGGGTATTAAGCATATCTTCGTGAATCTGCTCACCTCTTAACCCATTTAAATACAGGTAAATGATGATGGCTCGATACTCCAATTTTTCGATTCTTACAATTTAGATGGACATCTTTTTTTTTATTTATTGCGTAACTCTGGTTTACTTTTTTGACGTCGAACTCTACACTGACACTTCTAATGAGTTATTGTTCGTTGATATGTTATCGCAATATTTTGTATAAGTATGCATGAAACTGGTCTGGGCTAACTAGATATCAATACATCCTCGTATTTGTTTATACACACTTCCCTTTCAAAAGTGCCCAGTTCAATTCACCCTGTACCTCACCACTTCATCAACAAATGTCCTCATTTCTTATTTAAGCCCCAAACGACTACACGGATCTGCAGTTGACAGATAACAAACGACGCGAAATCAAACCGAATCTCCAATTCGACCGAAACATTCCTTCTGACAGACGGAAAACCGTTCCTCAAACGGCGAGAGTAGACTAATGATGACATTTCAATTAATACGTCCATTAATAACGACGTCGATCCCTTTGTAGAATCGAACACAATATCCACAATCTGCACCTTCGGGTAGGAAGTCTGAGCCGCCTAAATCCCGCCGAATTTAGATGACAACAGTTCCTGAAATATTAATTTCGGATCTCATAAAACGGGTTCGGAGTTTGGTAACGTTGGTCAGAGGGGACTTTAAGGTTCAACTGGAATAGATGGCTGCGGAGATATGGCACCGTATTATGGAGTTCCGACGCCATAATTTATTGTAATCTTTCAGATTGTCGGCGAGGAGAACGTTGAGATATTATTGCGGGATCTGTGACGACTCGTAACGTCGGAAGTTGGACCTTGCTGGGGATACGGTCCACCAAACTACACTCGTTCTGCGAGCGACTGCCGTTAAATCCAAAGGCACAAACTAGGTGGTACATCCCTCAACTATGACAATTTCACGATTCATCTGTGGGGTTTACCGCTTCAACGAAGTCTCTTTCGATAATTTGCTATTTTCTAAATCTCTAAGAATACAGCAGCATTACACATTGCTATCAGTATTGTGGAGATGTGTAGCGCGGTCAGTTTGGTATAGTTATAGTGAGAAAATGCAAAATGGATCCCCAAATGTTTGAATACTGACCAAAAGCATGCAAGGGTAAAAGCATCGCGTTCGATCTGTGCTCGATTTGTAAACGACGTAGACTTCTTAAACCGAATTGTTACTATGGATGAGACTTGGGTACATTTCTACGATCCAGAAACAAAGCAACAATCGATGGAATGGCGACACTCTGGTTCTCCAAGACCTAAGAAGTTTCGTACCCAAAAATCAGCTGGTAAAGTGCTTGCTTCAGTTTTTTGGAATTGCCATGGAGTAATCATGATTGATTTTTTGGATAAGGGTAGAACAATAACTAGATATTACTATTCGACATTACTGACCACTCTACGGGAAAAATTAATGAGAAACGACGCGGCAAGCTATCCAAAGGTATTTTGTGTTTACAGGACAACGCCCCAGTACACAAATCTCATATTACCATGCAAACAATTCGTGATTAAGGGTTAGAATCGCTAGAACGCCCCCCTTATTCACCAGATTTGGCTCGGTCCGACTATAATCTCTTTCCTCGACTGAAAAAAAGTTTGAAAGATCGTAAATTTTCTTCCAACGAGGAGGTAATAAAAGCTGCGGAGGACTGGTTTGCAGATCAAGAAGAAACATTTTTTTTGAAAGATCTAGACCCACACAGCACATGTATGTACAATGGACGAACAATGGATGTTTATTATGGATGTTCGAGACATCCATCGGATGTCCAGAATTGGTACATAGTACATCCAATGGACGTTCATGGGACGTCCAGGACACCACTTTGGACGTACAATTCAAGCCCAGATAACGTCCAATGGATGTACATTGTGCCTATCTTGGACATCCATTGTACGTACATTGGATGATCAATGGACGTTTATTATGGATGTTCGAGACATCCATTGGATGTCCAGAATTGGTACATTATTTATCCAATGGACGTACAATTCAAGTCCAATGGATGTTTATTGTGCGTAACCTGCAAATATCGGTCTATGCTTCACTTTCAAAAACTGTTAATATCATCCACCGCAAGATAAGGAATGCTTTATTATTAATAATATAAACAAATCTTCAAAGTGATTCAAATTTCAAATCCATGAAATTTAATTAGTAACACTGAAATTCATCAGATTCAGATACGGCGTTAATAGATATACCTATAACATAACAATGGGATCTGTCTCAATCTTGTCAGCTTGCCACTTGCCACACTTCATCATCCAGATTCCAGGCACCTAGCGAAGGTTCCATCCTCATCAATTCAAGATCTTGTACGGATCTTCGGAGTCAATTATATCATCGGAGCGGAACGAAGGTCCTCTTAAAAGAAAAGGGAAGATCGTTTTGGGGAAAGACTACCACATGGCGACATCTAGTTAAGAATTAGACAAACAATTCGCTCTCGAAGTTACGCGGACGAAGATAGATGGCATATCTCACATTTCCTCCTTACAGTGACTAAATGGTAATATAGTCACTATATTTCTCCTCAGCAAGCAAGAATGTGAGTTTTCACATAATGAAACATGCAAGCCGGGAGCGTGAGAATCGTTCATGCTTATCGGCATGTCCGAAAATAATAATTATCCAACGAAAGTTCATTCTAGAAGGAATTATTCCAAAAGGAAATTAATCAGTAAAACTGAGATCTGATTTATCTCAGTTTTACTGAATTATTTTCTTTTTGGAATAATTTCTTCTGGAATTAACTTTCGTCTTGTTCTGAAACATGGCCAATAGGGCGCTCATCTGCGAATTGTCTATAATGTATCTGAATTGGACGTACAATGAATGTTCACTGTTGTATGTACAATGGACGTCAAGAAATGTACATTAATTGGAACAACAAAATGCACCATTAATAATTTATCCGAATTGGACGTACAATGAATGCTCACTGTTGGATATACAATGGACGTCCAGAAATGTACATTAACTGGACCAACAAAATATGCAACATTAATAATGTATCTGAATTGGACGTACAATGAATGTTCACTGTTGGATGTACAATGGACATCCAGAAATGTACATTAACTGGACGAACAAAATGCACCATTCATCAAATTTCATTTCAAGATTGTGTTTGGAAATACTATTGATTTTCATTCGGAACAGAGAAAAAATATGAGATTCAAACAGAGAATTCATATATATTTTTGGACATTATATGTATGTACAATGGACGTACGTTCGTAACAACCAATGGACGTCAACAATTGTAAGTACAATGGACATCCATTCAACGTCCATGGACGTTTGGACTTGATATGGTCGTAAAATGGACGTCCAATGGATGTCGTGTGCTGTATGGGGAGACGTTGCAGGTTCGCTGTAATAAATGTATTCAATTAAGAGGAGAATATGTTGAGTAATAAAATACTTTGACGTTCAAATTTCGTTTGGTTCTGTAGTAGGCTAAGAATTTTTCAATATATTTTTGTAAATAGACCTTATTTTTCTTGCCTACCCGTATTTTAGGGTTATAACCCCAAGTTTGTCCTGATAGGCTTCTGCACTTCATTGAGGCCCTTATCGCTTTATTAGCAGTTATTTTGACATGCTTATTCCACAGGAGCTTTCGTTTAGATGTTTCACTTCAGATTTTCATTAATAATAATAATAATAAGCTTTATTGATCCCTTTTGACATAAAAAAAAATATATGTACATTGTAGGGGAGAGTTCCCTTGAAACGGATAATTTAATTATTTCTGGTGAAAAAATATTATCTCAAATGAAAAAGGTTCGAATTGTTCCTTGATAATATGAGCATAAGGTTTGTGGATTTACTTTGTCAGAAAAAGCCAGAAAAAGAAAAGCTAGTCACTCGAAAAAATTAGTCTAAGTTTATTTTATAAAATGTCTATTTCATGGGATGTTGCCCTTGTTATGGACAGTTATTCCCATGAAGTGGACAATGGTACGAAAACATGAGAATACTGTCATAAAGCTCTAGGAGAATAGGATCATTTAGTAGTACCGAAACAGAAAAAACATAGAGTATTTTCCATGTTAAATATCGAATTACATAACATACTTTCACATCTCCCTTGAATCGGGCACATTGCAGCCCAAGAACTGAACGTAAATTTCCAGGGCGTCAGAATGTCCGATTCATGGAATATGTAGTTTTTATACACTGCGCGAAAAAATTAACGCACATTCTGAAAATCTCAATTTTAATGAAAGTTAACTCTACATTGACTTTATAACTTATTTTTATGTTCTCTTGGGAAAGTTTTGAACGAAACAAGACACATTAAATGAAAGAAAAAATCAGGATTTCACCGAATCTTATGTAAAAGAAGAGAAATGAACAATTTTCAAAATACTGAAATGCTGATAAGTTATTTAATACTTGGTATTTTCACCCCTTGCGTTAATTACAGCTCGGCAACGACGGTTCATACTCAAAATGAGTGATCTTAAAATGTTCTGATCTAATCCTTCCCAGATTTCTCCGAGTTGAATTACTAAGTCATTAAGAGTAGCTGGATGATTTTCTGAACTTCTCAGCCTTCTATTGAGATTGTCCCAAACCTGCTCAATCGGATTGAGATCTGGACTTCTTGCTGGCCATTCCATTCGAGAGACTTAAATCTCTTCAAGGTACTCCTGAACGATGCGCGCACGATGGGGTCTGGCATTATCGTCCATAAGAATGAAATTTTCACCAATGTATGGGGCAAATGGCACTATATATGCTCTTCAAGAATGTTCCGTATATACTTATCAGCATTCATAGCTCCATTATCAACGACCACTAGGTCTGTGCGAGCAGTCAAAGATATTCCACCCCATACCATAATCGATCCTCCCCCGAAACCAGTAGTATTCAGGAAATTGCACTCAGCATATCTTTCATGTGGACGTCTGTATACAAGGTTACGTCGATCACAATGGTAGAGGCAGAATCCAGACTCATATGTGAAGAGAACTCTTCCTCTCTCGCAAAATCCAAACGCGCCCTTCGTTGGGCTGGGGTGAGAGCTGGGCCTCTTGCCGCGACACGAGGCCTTAAATCATATTCTCTGAGGCGATTTCTTATTGTCTGAGTGCTAATTTACACCTCATGAGTTTGCTCAAGCTGATTTCGAAGGAGGCGAGCGGTTGCAAACCGTTGTCTCAACGAAGAAACTCTCAAGTAACGTTCTTGAATGGCAGTTTTTACCCATGGTCTACCCTGTCCTGGTCTTCGGACATTCATACCTGTCTCCCCGAATCGCTGCAACATTCTGGACACACTTATATGGGAAACTCCAAATCTTTCTGCATTTCTTGTGTATGTCCACCCTTCTTCTCGCAAAACTACCGCTTGGGCACATTCCTCTTGGGTCAAATTGCGTGTTTCGCGTTGCATAGCGAACGAGTGTAGAAAATCAAACGAAAGAAAAACTATTGATCACTAGAATTGATCGAGAACAACTGATTTTAGAATGGAGCCAATACATTCCAAATCTGATAATATCATCTTTTTTATTCCTGCTGGGAGAAAACATCTGTATTGAAGAAAAACGTTGAAAGTGGATAACATATGCATGCATAATTCTGATAAAAATAATTATCATTGAGAACACCTTCAGTTGTAGAATAAATTTGAGATTTCCATAATGTGCGTTAATTTTTTTGCGCAGTGTATTTACTTTACCGGCAACGGTATTTTCAATGCATGCCTCGTCAACAAGATGCGTTCCACATATTCAGCCATTTTCTAAGACACGTGGCTCGATGTTGTGAAAATGGGATTTACGTAAAGTATGCTAAATCGGGTGTATTCGAAGACTATAGCGTCCGGTTCATGGGCTGTCCAATTCAAAGGAACTCTCCCCTACTCAGTAAAGAGGCGACAACTCACACTCATTCTCACTCAGCGGAAAAATGGAAGCCTATCGCACCAGTCTTAAAAAAATCCATTACATGTTAAACAGAGATCGAGATCCTTGGACGGGCCGGGAAGCCAGTAATCCTCCAGGACTTATCTCCACCCGTCTCGAAGAACCTTCTTTCCAACACCAAAAAATTAAAGTATTATCTTCGGGAGAGAAAACGGCCAAAAAATCAATTTACAACCGTGACCGGACCAGAACGGATACACAGAGCCTAATCCCTGACAATTTCGGATTAGACCCGGGCACAGAATCGGCATTCGATATATAAAAATTTGGCGCATTGGAGCTGTCAAGTAAATCTTGTTACTGGGGCTTTCGGTCTGAGAAATAATGCCCCTTTTGCGTTTCCCTTTTCTTGCTGTATTCTGCATGTATTATCTGGAATGGGCGCGTGGTTTATTTATTGTTCGATGTAACGTTTATTTAGGTTTGTTATTTTTCATAAATATCGACGTCGGGATGAGATGACGTACGGCGTTTTTCCGGCTTTTGGCTGCCTCCATTTCCCTTTCCATTAAAAACTCGTGTCTTGTTTTTTTATCAGTCCATGTCCTTTTTAGGTTTATTATTTCCGCAAATAAACCATTGTAGAACGCCGAAATGGTCGAATCAGGGTTTTCATAACCCTTGACCAGTCAAAACTAACGTCTACAAATATGGAAATTTTCTTTCTGGTTTTTCGAGCAGTCTCAAATCTTTTGTGAATCCCCCAAATTAATGAACGAATCGGAAGGAACCAGTGGAAGAGCGTGATCGTTGGGCGTGCTAATGAATATTTATCAGCTCAAAATTACCCACTGAAGGGGATAAATGGATTTGGGGAAGATTCCACTTGAAAATGTCATGAATAAGATATCAATTTTGACAAACAAACGGCTTAAGACTATCTGCTTTGGGTCTTTTGCTACCTGAAATTGATTACTGGAGGCGTTGCATAATAGGCTTCTGAATCCTAATATTTTTTTGAGGTTTCTTGATTTTATAATGAAAATATGGTGTGCAATTACTAAAGGAAACCGGCAAAAACCGCAAGGTCTTTTAATTCTGGGTTCCTAATCACTCAGGAAACAAGGAGGCCAACACACTAGCCAAGAAGGGTGCGAAAACAGCTCTGATGAGGGGTACAATAGAGTAATAGACCATGAGGTCGCTATCAAACAATAAACTATTGGGTGTTTTTTTATGAAACAGGCGATTTAGTCGAAGTTTGGACGAGCAAGTAAGCATCGAAGTGGGATTCAGTAATCGATGAGCCCACTGTTCACGCCAAGTGAACGGTACGAATAAACTTTTCTTTTCATTTTCGTTTCATTTCAAATTAATTTAATTTCTCCGATAACAGGGGAACTCCCATATTGAGTGTAGGTGCGAGAAGAAATCGTCAGCTGTGCAACGCATATGTCGCATTTTGTTTCATTTTCGTATTTTTCATTCAGTTCATTGATTATAACGATCGTGAATACTTCTGCTTCCGATAAGTGCTAATTCTGTTTCCTTTCGTGAATTAAGAAAAAGTTCAGTTTGATTGTGATTCACAATTTTTAGTGATTTCGATTCATTCGAATTACATTTAGTTAAGAACAATCGTTTGTGCGAATTTGATTCGAAAAAGACTGTTACCAGTGGCGTGGTTTTTATTCTGCCACAAGGATAAGTGCTCCTAATTCAACATTTTTAGCAACGGATTTTCACGTCAGCTTCATTCCATGTTCGTTTGTCGAGCTCGATCACTCTGTTCATGGAAATAGGAGTAACCGACAAGTTCTGGTTGACCGTTTTGCTGAAATATTTCAACTGTTATTTTGGTTAGGTACATTTATCCTTTCATTTGTGTTGGGTTTCAATAAAACCTTATAATTATATACAGTCCATTAGCTCTCTTATTTTTCTATTCAGAAACTTGGTGAATTTTTCATTAAATAAAATTGAACCGCACTTCAGTTGGTTAACTGAAACTCTACCCAACACCCACTTACAAGGATGTATTGATATCTGGTTAGCCTAGACCAGTTCCATGCATAAAAAAAATATTGCGATACCATATTAACGAACAATAACTTATTAGAAGTGTCAGTGTAGAATTCGACAAAGTAAACCAGAGTAATAAATTTGAAAAAAAAGATGTCCACCGAAACTGTAAAAATCGAAAAATTTGAGAATCGAGCCATCATCAAGTAGGTACCTGTATTTAAAAGGGTTAAGAGGTAAGCAGATTTACGAAGATATGCTTATTAACCTTCGTGATCAATGTCCTTCGTATGCGACCGTGAAAAATTGGACTGAAAGCTTCGAAAGAGGTAAATTCTCCATTGAAGATGATGACCGATCGGGAAGGCCAGTTTCTGTGTCAGTCCCCGAAAATATCGATGCAGCTCATGACATAATTTTATCATAATTTTTATCGAATTGGGCTAAAACGGATATCTCAAGCACTGAAGATTTCATACGAACGCCTTCATTATATAGTTCACGTCAATTTGGACATGAGAAAAATTTCTGAAAAATGGATCCAAATGTTTGAATGTGGACCAAAAGCGTGCAAGGGTAGAAGCATCGCGTTCGATCTTTGCTCGATTTGAAAACGATGTAGACCGGATTGTTACTATGGATGAGTCTTGGGTACATTTCTACGATCCAGAAACAAAGCAACAATCGATGGAATGGCGACACTCTGGTTCTCCAAGACCTAAGAAGTTTCGTGTCCAAAAATCTGCTGGAAAAGTTCTTGCTTCAGTTTTTCGGGATTGCCATGGAGTAATCATGATTGATTTTTTGGATAAGGGTAGAGCAATAACTGGAGATTACTATTCGACATTACTGACCACTCTACGGGAAAAGACGCGGAAAGCTATCCAAAGGTATTTTGTTTTTACAGGACAACGCCCCAGTACACAATTCTCATGTTGCTATGCAAATAATTCGTGATTTAGGGTTAAAAATACTAGAACACCCCCCTTATTCATCAGATTTGGCTCCGTCCAACTATCATCTCTTTCCTCAACTGAAAAAAAGTTAAAAAAAAGTTTGAAATGATACATATAAAGGCGAATGATACAGGGTGGGGCAGAAAAACCTATCCGATTTCAAAACGTTATAAAATTAAAACCACTCAGCTTGTCAAAAATTTTTTTTCATTAACATATCGCAAATTTTATGCCATTTTTAAATTTAAGTTTTGAAAAGCACATCACTCAAATGTCGTCCTTGGGAGCGGATACACTTATTTAGGCGCTCGCGGTAGCTTTCCATGACTTTCACCGTCATTTCCACAGGAGCTATGGAGGGGTTCCTGATGGATTTCCCGAGGATTTTCGTCACTCCAATATCGAAAATTCTGCCTGTTTACGGCGCCACAAAGGTGAAAATGGGCTTCGTCCGTGAAGAGCACAACATCGTCGTTTGGCAGTTCTCGGAGATCGCGACACAGGTTCGTACGGGTTTCAAAATCCCTTTCACTTAATTTCTGTGCAACAACCATTTTGTAGGGATGCATTTTGAGGTCCCGGTGCAAAATTCGCCGAATACTGCGGTTGGAAATCCCCAAAGCGAGCGAATGTTTTCGCGCCGAACGACGCGGGGAACGTTCAATCGCGGCTCTCACATTGGCCACGTTTTCAGGTCCTGTTGCTGTCCTGGGACGTCCAGGCGACTTCTTTTTCAATGCTGAACTCGTCTGTCTAAAATTTGACACCCACACTTTAATCGTAGCGTGATGTGGAACAGGATCATGACGCCCGAGTCCGAAATGAATTCGAAAAGCACGTTGTGTAGCAATTATCGAACCGCCGCATTCGATAAACCGCTCAATAACAAAAGCACGATGTTCACCAGACCAAGGCATGTTGACTACTGACAAATGGCATAAAACCAGCTTTCTAACGGTTTTTACCCCACTACTCTACCTGCTCTCTCTTCTGAGAAAAAGGGATTTGAAATCGGATAGGTTCTTCTGCCCCACCCTGTACTATTAATAAAAGAACTGATACTCAAAATTTAAGTAGAATATCCTAATAAATAAATATAAGAATAAGAGGTAAGAATACTGTTGTTGAGCCTCCTGAAAGAATTAATAATTGTCACTATTTTATGTTATTTATTGACCACCGACTGTACTTGTCCTTCTCTTTGTATGTGTATATTTTATATTTTTGACTCTTTGATTGTGTGAGATGTGTACTTGAGTATAGGGTTGCGCATATTGGATGATATATTATGATTGTTCACACTGTAGATATGATAAGTATAGAAAGATGTAACTGTCAATCATCTGTCTTCAGTTGACCTGTGTCAATGTCGTTCAATGTGTAGGTTTTAATATGTTTTGGATTTTACATAGGAAGGATATTTTCAAAGTTTTTAAATTGCATTCATTGTTTATAGCAAGTTTTGTTGATGATCTAAACGGATTGACGATTGTATGATTTTAAATTTCAAACAACTAAAATGAATTAGGTATTTATATGTTTGTGTACGTTAATATGATATAATTTTCACATCTGCTGCTTTTTAGTCATGATTAAGGACAACCCCATTGTTTTGAATGTAATCAAACAATAAATGTCCGAAACGTCGACAGAATTCAACTGGATTTAATTCCCTTTCATTTATATTAGTCCAATATAGCCACGAACTCTCACATTCATATTATCGAAAATGGACATGAATAACCCCATCAAAAGTTTATAAGGTCATAAATTTTCTTCCAACGAAGAGGTAATAAAAACTGTAGAGGACTGGGTTCCATTAGAGCAAGTAGAAACATTTTTTTTGACAGGTCTGGAGACGTTGCAGGTTCGCTGTAAAAAATGTATTCAATTTAGAGGAGAATATGTTGAGTAATATTTTGAAATTGAAATTTTGTTTGGTTCCAAGTAGGCTAAGAATTTCTCAATATATCCTCGTATCTTTGGATATTCTCGAACCCGTGTATGATTGATATGGAATTAACGCTTTTAGCGCTTTCCCGATCGCGAAATCTCGCGATTCCATCAATCCATTTCGAATAACACCAGCTCAAGGTCGGAATACCTCGCCGAAGGAACAGCGAGTTCTAATTAAGTAGAAGGCGCTAAGTAATGAATCGGAATGCCGCAAGTAATTGGAACACGAATGACGGAACAGCGTGGTAGCATCCGTCAATACAATTCGGGCGCTGATTCAAAAAGAGAGCCGAACTAGGTCTTCAAGACTCGTCAACTAATTATCGGAGGAGTTACGTGGGGTAAACTGTTCTAATTTCGAAATTCGACACTCGACAGGTCCTCTATTATTTAAATCTAATTAACGGTTGAGGAAGAAGCTGGCGATGCCGCGACCGCTAGCTGAAAGTCTTAGCTGAGCTTTGCCGGGGTTCTTTGTTATTGCTTCCGGTAATAGCTGACTAACCAACTGGATTCTGTTAATGGAGTTAATTTTCAATGATGAAACTACGTATTTTCAAGATTCGAATCATTGGAAGAACTTCACGAACCAATAACGCAGTTAAGTCCTCCCGGATAATTCTGTCATTAACCAATATCGCCTTTTTAGGGGTCTTACTTACCCCTTAGTCATTTTTCACCCAAAATGTTGACATTTTCGAAATCGATTTTATTATTCCTAGATAAATTTAGGGCAATGCTGATTAACAATATACAAACCAAAAGTGGATGCGACCACAGGAGCGGGAGATATGACGATTTGAAATTTCGAAAAAATGCCATTTGACAGGTGAAAATCTAAACTATGATAGATGAAGCCTCAGAATATTTTTTATCGAACTCAGCGTCCCCGAAAACCTATAAATCGATACCAAACTTGTCCATATAGGCCATTTTTCTTTTTCGAGTTTTGTTCAGATACTCACGACACTCAAAGTATAGTTGATACTGATCGTCCTAATGAGTTTTCTGAATGGTTCGATTGGATAGTAGATCTTTCAGATGGAAAAACGCCTTAAGATTCGCAAGGGATTTCGTGGTGATGACGAATATGGTGTTTTTGGGGGGTCTTACCCCTTTGTATTTTCACCCAAAAAGTTGACATTTTCCATATCGATTTCATTATTCCTAGAGATACTTTGGACAATGCTGATAAACAATATACAAACCAAAATTGAATGCGACCGCAGGAGCGGGAGTATGACGATTTGAAATTTCGAAAAAATGCCATTTGACAGGTGAAAATCTAAACTATGATAGATACAGCCTCGGAATATTTCCTATCGAACTCAGCGTCCCCGAAAACCTATAAATCGATACCAAACTTGTCCATATAGGCCTTCTTTGACATTAATTATTCAAGTTTTTCGTTTTCCATTTTTCATTTTCGAGTTTTGTTCAGATACTCACAACACTCAAAGAGTAGTTGATACTGATCGTCCTTATGAGTTTTCTGAATGGTTCGAATGGATAGTAGACCTTCCAGATAGAAAAGCGCCCTTAGATTCGCAAGGGATTTCGTGGTGATGACGAATATGGTGTTTTTGGAGGTCTTACCCCTTAGTCATTTATCACCCAAAAAGTTGACATTTTTGAAATCGATTTTATTATTCCTAGAGATACTTTGGACAATGCTGATTAACAATATATGAACGAAAAGTAGATGTGACCACAGGAGCAGGAGATATGACGATTTGAAATTTTGAAAAAATGCCATTCGACAGGTGAAAATCTAAACTATGACAGATAAAGCCTCAGAATATTTTTAATCGAACTCAGCGTCCCCGAAAACCATAAATCGATACCAAACTTATCCATATAGGCCGTTTTTGACATAAGTTATTCAAGTTTTTCGTTTTCCATTTTTCATTTTCGAGTTTTGTTCAGAGACTCACAGCTCTCAAAGTATAGGTGATACTGATCGTCCAAATTAGTTTTCTGAATGGTTCGAATGGATAGTGGATCTTCCAGATAGAAAAGCGCCTTTAGATTCGCAAGGGATTTCGTGGTGATGACGAATATGGTGTTTTTGGTGGGTCTTACCCCTTACTCATTTTTCACCCAAAAAGTTGACATTTTCGAAATCGATTTTATTATTCCTAGAGATACTTTGGACAATGCTGATTAACAATATACAAACGAAAAGTGGATGTGACCACAGGAGCAGGAGATATGACGATTTGAAATTTCGAAAAAATGCCATTTGACAGGTGAAAATCTAAACTATGATAGATAGAGCCTCAGAATATTTTTTATCGAACTCAGCGTCCCCGAAAACCTATAAATCGATACCAAACTTATCCATACAGGTCTTCTTTGACATGAAATATTCAATTTTTTTGTTTTCCATTTTTCATTTTCGAGTTTTGTTCAGACACTCACAGCACTCAAAGTATAGGTGATACTGATCGTCCTAATGAGTTTTCTGAATGGTTCGATTGGATAGTATATCTTCCAGATGGAAAAACGCCTTTAGATTCGCAAGGGATTTCGTGGTGATGACGAATATGGTGTTTTTAGGGGGTCTTACCCCTTTGTCATTTTTCACCCAAGAAGTTGACATTTTCGAAATCGATTTTATTATTCCTAGAGATATTTAGGACAATGCTGATTAACAATATACAAACCAAAAGTGGATGTGACCACAGGAGCGGGAGATATGACGATTTGAAATTTCGAAAAAATGCTATTTGACAAGTGAAAATCCAAACTATGATAGATAAAGCCTCAGAATATTTTTTGTCGAACTCAGCGTTCCCGAAAACCTATAAATCGATACCAAACTTATCCATATAGGCCTTCTTTGACATGAAATATTCAAGTTTTTTGTTTTCCATTTTTCATTTTCGAGTTTTGTTCAGAGACTCACAGCACTCAAAGTATAGGTGATACTGATCGTCCTAAGGAGTTTCCTGAATGGTTCGATTGGATGGTATATCTTCCAGATGGAAAAACGCCTTAGGATTCCCAAGGGATTTCGTGGTGATGACGAATATGGTGTTTTTAGGGGGTCTTACCCCTTTATCATTTTTCACCCAAAAAGTTGACATTTTCGAAATCGATTTTATTATTCCTAGAGATACTTTGGACAATGCTGATTAACAATATACAAACGAAAAGTGGATGTGACCACAGGAGCAGGAGATATGACGATTTGAAATTTCGAAAAAATGCAATTTGACAGGTGAAAATCTAAACTATGATAGATAGAGCCTCAGAATATTTTTCATCGAACTCAGCGTGCCCGAAAACCTATAAATCGATACCAAACTTATCCATATAGGCCTTCTTTGACATGAAATATTCAAGTTTTTTGTTTTCCATTTTTCATTTTCGAGTTTTGTTCAGAGACTCACAGCACTCAAAGTATAGGTGATACTGATCGTCCTAATGAGTTTTCTGAATGGTTCGATTGGATAGTAGATCTTCCAGGTGGAAAAACGCCTTAAGATTCGCAAGGGATTTCGTGGTGATGACGAATATGGGGATTTTGGGGGGTCTTACCCCTTTGTCATTTTCCACCCAAAAAGTTGACATTTTCGAAATCGATTTTTTATTCCTAAAGATACTTTGGACAATGCTGATTAACAATATACAAACGAAAAGTGGATGTGACCACAGGAGCAGGAGATATGACGATTTGAAATTTCGAAAAAATGCCATTCGACAGTTGAAAATCTAAACTATGATAGATAGAGCCTCAGAATATTTTTATCGAACTCAGCGTCCCCGAAAACCTATAAATCGATACCAAACTTATCCATATAGGCCTTCTTTGACATGAAATATTCAAGTTTTTTGTTTTCCATTTTTCATTTTCGAGTTTTGTTCAGAGACTCACAGCACTCAAAGTATAGGTGATACTGATCGTCCTAATGAGTTTTCTGAATGGTTCGATTGGATAGTATATCTTCCAGATGGAAAAACGCCTTCAGATTCGCAAGGGATTTCGTGGTGATGACGAATATGGTGTTTTTGGGGGTCTTACCCCTTTGTCAATTTTCACCCAAAAAGTTGACATTTTCGAAATCGATTTAATTATTCCTAGAGATACTTTGGACAATGCTGATTAACAATATACAAACGAAAAGTGGATGTGACCACAGGAGCAGGAGATATGACGATTTGAAATTTCGAAAAAATACCATTTGACAGGTGAAAATCTAAACTATAATAGATCGAGCCTCGGAATATTTTTTATCGAACTCTGCGTCCTCGAAAACCTATAAATCGATACCAAACTTATCCATATAGGCCTTCTTTGACATGAAATATTCAAGTATTTTGTTTTCCATTTTTCATTTTCGAGTTTTGTTCAGAGACTCACAGCACTCAAAGTATAGGTGATACTGATCGTCCTAATGAGTTTTCTGAATGGTTCGATTGGATAGTATATCTTCCAGATGGAAAAACGCCTTTAGATTCGCAAGGGATTTCGTGGTGATGACGAATATGGTGTTTTGGAGGTCTTACCCCTTAGTCATTCATCACCCTAAAATTGAAATGTTTGAAATCGCTCATATTTTGCACAGAGGTTCTTTGAGATATGCCGATCAACATAATATAAACTAATGGTGGATACGACAACGAGGACGGGAGCTATGAGGGTTTGAAATTTCCTATTTTTCAAAAAATGCCATTTCGCAGATGAAAATCTAGACTATGCCAGTTAGTGCTCTGGACTATTTTTTATTCGATTCAGTGACATCGAAAACCTTCATTTTGATACCAAAGTCAACCATGCACCCCTCATAAATAAAGAATTTTTCACTTTAATTTCACCGATGATTCATTCTCAAGTTTTGTTCACATGAACAGACCACTCAAGGAAAGGGTGTTATAGGGCGATTAAATAGCTTTTATCCAAGATTCGAATGAATCCACCAATGTATGCCACCAGTTTTCCTCAATTCCTTCTACATTCCGCGAATTCGGGGCACAGCATTCATCGCCCCAAATTCGGAAAACAAACAGGAAAGGCCCCTCACGTGCGCCGCTCGATATCGAATTAGATCGAAATACGGGGTTGTGCATAAAGGGCGGTCGCCTCAAGTATAAAAACTAAATAACGTAGCACCTTTATTACCGGTTTTAGTGCCCAAAACGACGGACAGGCTGGCAGCTCGTAAAAACTGCGAGTAGGGATGCGGGCCCGGCCCTCGCACCGGCGTCGCATCGCTCTCCCGCTCGGACCGGATTTCGCTTTACGGGGTTTCGCACAACAAATGCCCGAATGTATCATTTTATACCCTGCGTCTACATCCGCAGCGCGCTGAGACTGCGATATTCTCGGAGGAAAGAGCCCCCGCGAAATAAGACTGTTTATTTTGTGCTTTCGAGTAAGAGGATTTCGCGTTTTCAAGGGGCGGGTCAGTTGGCCGTTCGTAGGGAAATGCTGGGTTCATAAAGGGGTGGAATTCGGGGTGAATAATGTGTAAGTATGAATGTTTGGGATCGGGGCATCTTGTGCGGATTCCGATGACAATGAGCGAAAACGTTGAAGTCGGCGAGAAAGGCTTGTGGCTGGGAGGCTGCACGGAAAATGAGCTTTAGAGATGGAGATACAGCTGCCATGTCTCACACAGTGAGACGTAAGCTGAAAATAGAATGATTCTCTTTTGGGAATGGGAAAATGGTAAATTCTTTGTGTGGTTCCAATAGACGAGTCCCTTCATGCTGTTTAAAAATACCTGAAAATCACTCTCCTTTTTTTCGCAATGATTCAACCCTTACCTGAAAGCTTCAACCCTAATGAGTGTATCCTGAAAATATTAGATGTCACGAAGGTCCTAATCAAAAGCTATGAATTTTAGTTTTTTTAGGGTTTCATCAATGGAAAATAAATATCCCCACCAAAATGTTTGGATGGAGAATTTGAATTTTTCGAATCAAATGAGTCTTTGTTTTTTATAATAACTTTTCTGATGAATGAGATGTTTCTATTAACAGTGTAAAAATGATTCAAGATACTGCAGAAATTTCAAATTCAAATTTCATTAATTTCCGAAGAAGGAGCACTCGTTTAAAGACCTGTTGCAAGATGTAAAACTGATTATTATAGGTGTTTTCTTTGAATTCGTAGAAATCATAGGAAGACTTTCAGAGAATTAATGTATTATAAACCCTGTATTGTGGAGTTTATTAAATATAGGTGTATAATTGGCTTTTCCCTTCTAATTGGATTTAAATTCTACGAGGAATTCAAAGGAAATTAGGGAAATAAATTATTGTTTTGAATGTTCTTTAATTGCATGGAAACTTACTACAGAATAACAACAAAAAAGTATTATTTACAACTGCCATAGATTATCATCTGGATGTGAATAAGTTCTGATGCCGCATGAGAAATTAGGATCATTGTACTGGAAATCATTATAATCAAGTATCACTTTGAAATCATAGTATATTCTTAGTATGTAAAGTGGTTAATTCATCAATTCAACATCAGAACTTGGCCAGTGAATACCACATCTCAAAATATCAGCTAAATTCACACAATAAAATTGTTCGCAGTTGATTGAGAAACTCCCTAAAAAATGGCTACTTCACAGTTTCACTAAAACTAATCTTTCTTAAGCAATCTGCTTATGGATTTTTCAATCTGGATATAAATCTGAAATTAACTTGACATAATCGTCCACGTGAAGGGAACAAACACATATATTCTTTGCAGCAAGGTTGCCATCAATAGTTTGTCTACCCATGCTTTTCTCCAGTTAAATTTATGCAATATGCCAAAGGCATTAGTGATATTCGGTGTTGAGGCATCTTTCTCAGGAAATTTTTCAAAACGAATAGCCGTATTTTTACTCTTCCTTGAAGAGCAATTGAAAACAGTTTTTTCCAGTACTAGTACTTTGCTTACATTGTTATATCATCATACTGGCCTAAAATTCACATATATCATGAGGATTGATACATAAAATACTTTTCGTTCAGATACTTCACATTTTCTAATTTCCATCTTACAGAAAGATGAAGTCACAGCTCTGTACCTCGAATTACGAGGGTCATATCCCTCAAGAATACCTGAAACAGCCATTGATTTAGAATAGATATTCTAATTTCTAAGTCAATGGAAACAGCTTAGGAGCAAGTAAAAATATAAACAACTCGTTTTCTAGGTTGGAAAGTCATAGATTTCCATTTATGAAAACATAAGAAAACAAAAATGTATAGCTTTTGATGAAGACCTTCGTGACATCTAATATTTTCAGGATACACTCATT
Organism: Adalia decempunctata; assembly: GCA_951802165.1. Taxonomy (NCBI): domain Eukaryota; kingdom Metazoa; phylum Arthropoda; class Insecta; order Coleoptera; family Coccinellidae; genus Adalia; species Adalia decempunctata. The sequence goes on from OX637705.1 coordinate 4,088,758, forward strand.
AGTATTAAAGCTTTCAGGTAAGAGCTGCATCATTGCGAAAAAAGGGAAGTGATTTTCAGGTATTTTTAAACAGTTGGCCAGCATGAAAGAACTCGTCTATTGTGGTTATGAAACTGCAACTCTATTGTGGAAATGAAAAACTGGTTACAAATAAATTAACACCGTTAATGTAAAAGTGTTCTTTTTTAGAAGCTATCCACGAATCAAGCCTTTCTTATGTCGTCATGTTAGTTATGACAGTTAGTCCAAAGGATTTTCGCTGTTAACTTCACTCCAGGTCTTTCGCGAGTTTAGCGACTACAAGCGCGGATCCAGGGGGGGGGGGTCATGGGGGTCATGACCACCCCCCTGGACTGGTCGAACCCTCTAATCTTGTGTTTGATAAAAAAATGTTTCGATTGAAAAATAGAATTGAATCATATTTAAGTGAATATTGGAGGGTAATTAGTTCCAATAATGAAAAAAATCTGAATTTTGGGAGAATAGTTTGTCCATTTCAAGCTAAGTTGCAATTCACTGATTAGTATTGACTTATTTAGGGGTTTGAAGAACTATTCCTCAAACGGCCATTGCTACTTCGATCATATCGAAGTTCAGCCCCTTAATACGCACGCAATACGGGAATCTCACATTCAAATCAGGAGTTTTTATACCTAAAGTCGTTTATTCAAAAAATAAAATGAAGATATTGAAATAGTTAATGAGTTGGTAAATCAGTACAAACTTCTATTAGACAATCCTCCTGTTTCAATCGTTACGAATGAATATCGCTTATGGAAGATGAAATGGCAACGAGAGAAGAAGATTCCACAGACGATATATAATCTCCTAGAAAACTGTGATTCTGACATGTATCCAAATGTATCTCAGTATACTCGCAACACTACCAGTTAGTGTGGCAACGGCAGAGAGATCATTTTCCTCTCTGAGAAGGCTCAAAACATGGTTAAGAGCTTCGATGGCAGATGAACGACTTATTGAACTATTACTTCTTCATATCCATAATGACATATCTGTTGATGTAGAGGAAGTCATCACTCGTTTCGCAAGAAGGAGAAATAAAAAAATTCCCTTTGCTATTTAGTTATACCTTTGTTATTATTCTCATTAAGTTTTTGTTTTTGTAATAAATCAAATAAACTTCTTGTTCGTGTTAGACCTCATCAGAATTTTGTTTTGGGGATGCAGATTTGTCTCCAAAAAATCAATTGGCGGGTATGTAATCCACCTGACCGTGACCCCCCCCCTTTCTCGAGAGCTGGATCCGCCACTGAGCGACTAGACGTAGTCTAAAATGTTTCAATTAATTGTTCACCTTCAACTACCAATTCAACAGTTGACACCGCTATTCCCCGAATAACACTTTTCCATCTCCTCCTTGAGACCTCACTTTCTGAATCTTGCTACAACCGAACCCGAGCAAACTTAGAACCTTTCCGTTTGAGAATTCTGCAGCTACTGTTACTTTTTCGTATTCAAAAGCATTTGAAGATTTTCTTTTTCTACCTCTCGATATGCAATTTATTTTCGGTCTTGATTGCATTTTATGTCGAAACTTGTATCGAAAATCGGCAGCTCTAATGGTTATCTTCTCGCATACATGTTTTTTTATGCAGTACCCACCCAAAATTTCAAAGTGAATAAGTACCATTAAATAGTAGGTATACAGATGGTTTTGAAACCACGATAGGGGCCAGATCAATTGAGAAACATCGAAAATAATGATGCAAATAAATTTAAAAAATCTCCTATATCACGCTCTGCATCCCAAAAGAATAGCCCCGATCTCCATTAAGAGATAAGGACCTTCAGCCCGGCCGTATAATGAAGCAGAATATCCTACATGGATGCATTCATAAGCTGCATGCTTATTCCGCTCCTCCCTCTAAATTTAACGTAGTGGGAGGCTTAATTCAACCCTTTTTCACGTACGGAAGACTAGCGCAATAAATTTAAACCACTGGATTAGAAAATTAATAAATGTCCGCGGAAAATTGTTGTCTGCCATGTCCCGAATGCCTGCTTCGTAATTATAAAGTTCATTTGGAAAAAGGCTGTTCGGCTGTAGGATAATCCGACTAGAGGTAATCTGATTCAAAAATATCGGTTGGGATTTTTAATTGCATTTTAGATTACCTCGTTGTTCTTTCGTTCGTATCTTCGTTTCGGAAATCTATGCTTTCGGCTTGAATACGACGATTGTGTAGGTCACAAAACGATTGATTCATTTATGCTTTGGTAATGTTTTCCTAGTATACTCCATTCACAGTTATAAAATCACAACTCAGGCCTTGGAAATTTGACTCATTCCACTCTGTATCGAAGTTATGACATTTTTCAAAATATTTTTATGTTCCAAGTCAACACTATGTTGCCCTTTCTACATTCTTAGCGTATTTCTCAGAATGTGAATTTATTCGGAAAATGAATGAATTGGAAAAGATGTGATGGACGAAAATAATTAACGTTTATATGAATTGATAGAAAGGATTCCTTTTCTAGTTATTTGCATGAAAAGTACAAGAGATCACTGTTGAAATATATTATTTTTCGCCATGGAAGAAAATTGCATTGCTTTCACATAATTAATGCTTGTGAAGATTTAATGTTTATTATTCTCTTGAACTGAAAGTTCAAGACTTGACGACATCAATTGTTGATTCTAATCAAGAATTCATTAATTAAAGAAAATCAAGCCAAAGATGAATTGATGGGTAATTACAAGAATCAAGAATAATGTCAATTTTATTTTGTTGATAACTTTCTTAAAATCAATGTTGGGATATAAAACTCGGCTGTGTTTGTTCAATCAACATCTAAAGAATACATTTTTCACCATCTCGACCTTTGAATGGCATTTCTTATAGGAGAATTAGGTCTAAGTTCCACCTCATTAGTGAGGTACCTAACTTTTGCAAATCTGCTCAGATATCGCCAAATTTCTTGGAAAACCTGAAAAATATCATCCTAATCGACCTCTCGAGGTTCCATCTACTGCGATATCTGTCCAAATAACAGCTTTTTCAACGAAATTCCCGTGTATCCCTTCAACCTCGAAATGTAAACATTCGTCCTGGTCTTGAAAATCGTCCTCACCCTCCAAACTGGTGCTAAAAACAATAAACATACGTTAATCTTGGATATTCGACAAAAAACTCACCTGCAAATATCGATTAAATACCAAAAATCTGCGAAAATTTTGTAAACCTAACAAAATGTCGAATATCTTTGATACTTTTACTTTGATGTAAACAAAGAAACTGGCAACGCCGTTTTGTCATTAACGACATTTTCTGTGCGCGCACTGACTTTTCATCATATGTTCTGTGCTTTTCATCAGGGACACCAACTCCTGAAAACGAAACCATGACCTCCTATGTGATTAAATAAAAGTGAATGGAGTATATGTGCTTTCTCAGTTTCAATACATTCTTAAATCAACTTTGATTCAAAATATGAAAATTTGTTCTGCAATTGTTCCTAGACGTAAACTTGTTGCACTTTCACTCAATTACACTGGAGAGTATATCATGGAGCTCTTTTCTTCCAGCTTGAAAAAAGCTTTCAATATCCCTAGATTTGGAGACAGTGTGCATTCCTCATTTTTCCTCAAACTCTATTTTCTGGGATCCACGCAATCCAACCAGCCCCATCGAACGCTACTTTCCAACTCTCGAGTATCAGAACAGTAGTATAGACGAGTTTCCAATAAATGATTTTCGGTGGAAACCATCAAATAACCATTCGGCAGTCAACTTTTCCGATTCTGAATAGAGCAAAAGTTTTTGGCGCCAAACATTTCCGTCCAACATCCAGCTACAATGCAACGGTAATATCTAATTTCCCTTTCCGCTCACAATAAAACACCGGAACTTTTCTCATATTGACCAAGTTTGACTGGAGTCGACAGCGCAATCTTGATTTATGGAGGATAGACCCCGAAGGCAAGGTAGTCCAGATTATAACTTTCCAACTATGAGCAGGAACAAATACCATTTTCCAATCAAGTGGAATCTTATGGAACATGACAAATCGCAATGGCGTCTTTGTCATTTGTAATATACTGCTGTTTAAATTCATTTAATCCTAGTATTGACTGATGCCACCATTCAATATAACTTAATTTGATGCAACCTCAAACCATAGAAATATAAGACACGACATCTCATTCATGAATGCCAGAATTGGTGAAGCCAAAATTAAGTCAGTATTCAATGAGTGGAACAAAGATAGCATAAAGGATAGCAATATCATCAGATAATGCCGTGGCAACCAAAGATATTCTACAGTGTGACAAGAAAACACTCGGACAAACTCTTTTTCATTTAACTTTACTAAACAGAAGAAATTGAACAAAACAACAACAAATAATAATAGCTTGAACATTTGTTAATAATATATTTCAGCCGTTTCGAAGTGGCTTCCTTTGGCGGCGATACACAGCTTCAGACGCTTCTTGAAATTTTCGGCAATAGGCTGCAGCTCCTCGGGCGTTAATCGGTTCCATTCCCGGCGCAGAGATTGCTTCAGCGACTCCAAATTTGTGTGTTTTGTAGCAAAAGCCCTGTGCTCCAAAATCGACCACAAGCTGTAGTTCATTGGGTTGAGATACGTTGAGTAGGGCGGCCATTCTGCAGATGAGATGAAACAAGGAAAATGGGTCTTACACCATTCTTGCGTCATTTTCGCTCTGTGAGCCGGAGCGGAGTCCTGTTGAAAGCTCCAATGCGTATCGCCGAAGTACTGTTTGGCCCACGGGAGTACTACGGCCTCGAGGATGTCGCAGCGGTAGACTTCTTGATTGATTTTGACCCCTTGATCCACGAAAACTAAGGGAGTTTCACCACTGCCGCGAATTCCGCACCATGACGGATTGCGGATTTTGACGGTGTTCGACGATGGCCGATGTACCGGGAGCCTGTACGAACCAGACTCTGTCGTTTTGGTGTTTGTGGGATTGTTCTACGGTGAAAAGCTTCTCCTCTGTGAAGAGAATTCGCTCCCATTGCTGACCCGCGAGACGAAGGAGTTGGCGGCACCTTTGGAGTCGTACGCGCTTGTTTTCCTCCGTGAGGAGTTGAACTTTTTGGAGCTTGTATGGCTTGAGGTTGAGCTCCTTCTTGGCAATTTGACGGACTGATTCGCGGTTGATACCGGTCTCACATGCTTTTTTTTTCCTGGAATCCCTCGGATTTCGAGACTTGCTTCTTGACGATGTTGCGATTGTTAGGTGTATTGACAGTGCGTTTTCTACCACTTCCTGGACGACGACCATCATGGCCAAGCTCCTTGAAACGACGAATTGCATCGGACACGGTTTGTCGAGACACATTGAGCAAACGAACAATTTTGCATTGACGCCTACCTTGACTAAACAGCTCCAAAATCGCACTACGTTTGTTTGACATTCTAAAACTCTGTGAAATGAAATTATATCAAACTGAAAATTCACATATTAGTACAGGAAAGTGTAGAGAAACCAAGAGAATAAAAATTATTTGGCTGCGCTGAAATACTTTTGTTCCAGACCACAGCAAGATTTGTTCGAAGTTTTTCTTGTCACCTTGTACAATCGTAGAGCTCAAATCAGGATTGAAATAGCCCAATTTACCACAAACAAGTTACAAGACACATACGAACCATTTTTACAACGTTTTTTTTGCAAATAATATACAGAAATAAATTCAAATTTCACCTTTCCTACGCGATATCCTAATGACAACACTGTTCAAAACGTCATTAGTTACACAAAATCAAAACATTCCGATACTTTGGTATATGTAATGTGAGGAATTCTCAATATTTGAACAAACAAATGCTTATTTGTGTCATTCACGCCCAAATGACAAAATGAATTTCAGTCTGAAGTACTTTTCATTGTGATTGAGAGTTTATTTATAAGAAAATTCAACGAACGTCACAACGTTGCAAAAAATACATTTTGATTCCGTAGTATTAAAGTTACCCAGTGCAGCTCTTATGATTTTGAAAATTGGCTTCACTATTCATTATTGAAAGAAGCGTCTCTCCTTCTATAGTCTTCAACCTTACTCGCCAGTTCACTGCTTCACAGGTGCTACACTCTATAAAATTCAGCTTGAAAGCTTTCATATGACAACCATAGACCATGACAATCGTCACAAATGTCCATCACAAATTGACAAGATGTCCTAACTACTCGAAATATGTCTAAAGATGTAGAAAGCAGAACAGTCTCCCAAATATCCATAAGAAATGCGACAACCACATCGGAATCAACCAGCGACGCTGAAAATCCATCAAATAACACCGAACAATCCCTGAAATGTGCCTTGGTATCATACTCCAAAAATACCCTTGAACTCGAGGATGGATCAAGCAGTTCAACCACGGCATCCACAAAAACGAGAGATAATCACTACATTACGAGGGTCCAACCTAAATCTGCTTCTTGCTCATTCTCTCCTCTTGAGTCTGACGAAGCAGTGCTGCCGGATGAAAACGAGGAATATTCTTGGAAGTTGAGGAAAGAAATGAGTGTTCAGATGCTCCACCGAGAGTTTGCCGTGAACAAATCAAGCACGAATGGGTCCACTACTGAAAATACGTTTGAAGTTATACCTTTAACAAATTTATCGAATGATGCTGTTGAGACGGAAGCTGCCATTGAAAAAAGAGATACTTCTGGAGATGTGGATAAGGATTCGATTCAGAAAGAAGTACCAAAGTCGTGCAACAGGACGTTAGGACCCAGGATGACCACATCCGATTCCTTCATATCAATAAACAGGAAACACTTCCAAGACAGAGGAAGGAAGTGTTGTCTTCCAACGGAGGCTGATGTTAAATCTTGGGAACACCCTTGCCCTTCAGAAAAACCTCCCACAGTCCTCAAAAAATGGAACGAATCTGAACAAACGTCCAGTCTAACACCTGTCAGCATATTCGAGAACGAAAAGTACAAGACTTTCACAGACTCCAATTCTCACGAGGATGACATCATCGAGTCCATCAACGCCCGAAAGAAATGCATGTCTGGGAAAGAGTCTAAGAAAGGGATAGAACTGAAAAACAGCTCCTTACTTTCGATCCCATCAACCGTATGTAGAATTTGCCACACTAATACGGTCAATGAGAGGTTGCTGTCGCCGTGTTATTGCAAAGGGAGCCTAGCTTACGTCCATTTATCTTGTCTGGAAAGATGGCTGAACCAGTCTAGCCGAAGTTACTGCGAGTTGTGTCTGTACCAATATAACGCTGTTGAGACCCTCAGATACGGCTTCTTGGAGGGTATAAGATTGTGGGTTCGACATCCTCGAAATAGGAATCACGTGAAATCTGACTGTCTGATAGCGTTTCTCCTCACCTTGGTCACTCTAGGCCTCGTGGTGATTTGTTTCATCGGCATGGATTACTTCATGATCGAGGGAATCAAGCTGGGACTGTCTAAGATGTGGACGAAGAGCTTCATCGTGTCGTTTTTGAGTGTGATCATGATGGGTTACGTGGTTACTATGTATCTTATTGTTAAGGATCAGTTTGTGCCTTGGTACACATGGTGGAAGAACACCCTGAACATTCGGCTTCTGTTGAGTCCGACGGTGATGCAGACTCAAAGGATATGATAGCTTGAATTGGAACGAAAACTTGTTTTAGTCGTATGTTAGGATATGGACAAAATGATTCGATTACGTGAAATGTGTAAGAATGTACGAGAAGAAAATTTTACGTTTGTGGAAAATGTTAATTTTTAGGCATCTTAGGCAATGTTCTCACTTATTTAGGACAAGTATTCGATGCTGTGTTTTTCAAATAGAGAGAAGTATTGCAGTTTTGTGTTTTCTCGAACTCCTCCTGAAAAGCGACTGGAACTTACTTGAAACCTTCATCGGCCATTCGAATTATGGAGTAGATTATTCTATTCAGACGATGGCTATATCATTTCCTCAGGCTGTCTGGCCATATAAAATTGTATCAAATCATCAATCATCGAAAAAATAGTTATTTATGATATGAGATAGATGCATCTATGCTATGAGTGTTAAAAGTGACGTTTTATTTTGTGAATGAAAAAGTTTGTGAAATGAGCGGAGCGAATTGAACAATTTCACGAACAAAATAAAATCACTTTTAACACAAATACCATACAATGTTTTTTGTACAACTGCCCTATTTTGAAAATGAAAGGGGCGAAATAGATGCATAGAATACCTGGTGTTGGCACTGATTAGATTTTGTTTGACTTTCTGGTCGATCGAAAATGTGACATTTTGTGCTGCTTTTCATTTCTCCCGAGAGGGGTCGCGCTATTTGTCTTTGCCGCAGTAGCGCCACGACCGATAAAAATTGCGGATTTATTCCAGAACTAGCCCAAAATCTGGAATCTAGAATGCCATTTTGATCTACAAATTTTGGTCACGATTTTTAGAAAGGAGTCGTTACACCAGGTATTCTATGCATCCATGGGGCGAATTTGCAATGACAATAAACTTCAAAATGCATTTTAATATTCAAATAATCAACAGGTTGTTGGGAATGGCAAACGTTGCCAACGTTATGATTGCTAACAAATGAGAAAAGACGCTGTCATTTGAATTTCGTTCCTGTCCAATTTTCGTCTTGGGTTTTTAACTGCTTAATATGTTTGTCGAGAGTCCAATTATTAATAAAAGTGATGATTTGATTGTTCCTGTGGATATTAAAGAGTCTGCAAGAAGAGCAAATCTGGAACTCCTACCTAAAAAATCTTTTCAGCAGTACGATATTGCATATAAGAATTTCCTGGCCTGGTGTAAATTGAAAAATGTAGAAGGGAACTTCAGTGAACCTGTTTTCCTGGCATACTCAGAAGAAAAATCAAAAATATGGAGTTCATCAACTTTGTGGAGCAAATTTTCAATGATAAAGTCAAGCGTCCTTGTTAAAAATGGTGTGGATGTTAGTTAATATTTCAAGGTAATAGTATATTTAAACCGTAAAAGTGAAGGATATCGTTCCAAGAAATCGAAAATCCTCACTCGTGAACAAGTTGAAAAGTTTATAAATGAGGCACCAGATGAGAAATACTTGATGGTTAAGGTTGCAACTATTTTCGGATTATTTGGAGCCTGTCGGCGTGAAGAATTGTGTGATTTATCAGTGGAAGACATCGAAATAACAAATAAATCATTGGTTATAAAACTTTCAAACGCAAAAACGAAAGTCAGTCGTTCTTTCAGTATTATTGGGAAGTATGTTGACTAATTTCATAAGCACTCTGTCATCAAACATCGTCGTTTTTTCCTGAAATACATGAATAATAAATGCACTGCCAATCCAGTTGGTATCAATATATTTGGGAAAATTCCATCTATTGTTGCCGAATTCCTCAAACTGCCAGAACCAAAGCAATATACAGAACACTGTTTTCGAAGATCCTCCGCTTCATTGCTAGCAGAATCAGGAGCAAATATTACGGATATAGAAAAAAACATGGTGGATGGATGTCTACGACGGTAGCCGAGGGCTATGTTGATCATTCCATTGCATATAGAAATGTCATTGCTGAAAAAATTCTCCCAACCTCAACAGAATTTGGATCATCATCATCCAATTTTGTACTTCCGTTTTCTACAAGTACTGATGGTGCTGAGGATTCTAATAATGTGTTGCGAAGCTCCCTAACGTCACAGGGCATTAATGTTGTGATTCTTCTAGTTTTACGATTAATATTAATGAATGATGTTCATAACTAATGATTGTTAAATATTGATAAAAAAAATTTGCAATTGCTGAATTTTTTTCATCTGATTTCATCATAAGAAAATGAAGTGCTAACAATATTTTTAACACTAATGTTAAAAATATTTTCAACACGCTTCCACGTAAACAATCAATTTAAACATTTGGTTGCTGTCATTCAAAGTGTCACTTTTAATGGCAGTTGTACAAAATAGTTATTTATGTAATAAGGATCATAAAGACGATCATTATGGTACAAGTCGTGAATGTTATCGGGCGAGGCGTAGCCGAGTCCGATAACACGGCGTGTGCCATAATGATTGTTTATGATTCGTATTACATACAAAATTTTATCTGATGGCATTTATATCAATACATTTTCGAAAAATTAAAAACTGCATTTTCGACATGTCACAATGACAACTATTTTTAAAGGAGTATGTCACTCAATTTTGATGACATAAGGAAGCTCATTATGGTACTTAGTACCATAATGAATTCATTATGGTACTTAGTCCCATAATGAATTCATTATGGTACTTAGTCCCATAATGAGCTTCCTTATGTCATCAAAATTGAGTGACATAACGTTGTCATTATGACATGTCATCAGATAAAAATATTTATGTAACGAATGATACGAGATCAAGGGAGGTTTCTTTGACAGCTGCTGTCATTTTTTTGACAGCTATCAATTTAATTGATCAATTTTTTTTCTATAAATTTCTTCATTTGAGATGAATATTCAGAAGATATACCAATTTTTTTTTATCTTACCGGCCCTACGTAGCCTGCAGCGAATACCTTGAGAAATATACGCCAAGGACGGAACGAAGACGGGTACCAGTGATAAAGTCCAATTATCATCTGATTCCGGAATTTAAATTCAACTTCTCTCCACATAAATCAGTCAAATTTGCACCAGGGGATTATAAAGTTATGCCGGTTTCGACCGGAGGAGCGGCGGCGTAGCATTAACATATTCTTCGTGACCATTTTCCTCGAACAAATTCGAATCGAGGAAACTATCCGGGCTTTCGCCAACTTCCAAGTTTAATTAACACCGTCCAATCTGTCACTGCTGCCGTGAATCATCTCATGACAGCTTCGGCCGTGCTTGATGGAAACGGTTTTCGCCGATGATTCGTGTGTGGGATACTTTATTTATTTTTTCGACGAATTCGGTCATTTCTGTTTGCAAGAGATGTTGTGAATGGTTTTTCAATAAGAAGTTTTATTTCGACATCCAAATAAAATGGAGTTTTTTAAAAGAATGATGTATTTCTATACTATATATATATTCTTATGAAATGGAGCTGTACAGATTTGATTCCAAATATGGCATGTGTCTCGAAAAGGCAACAAGGAACAGATCATTCAAACAAACATATTGATCCATTCCCCGCTCCTAATCTCAGTATTAGCAGAGGAATGTCAAACGGGGCACCATACAGTTCTGCGTATGATGCAATAGCACAGATAAAAACCTCAGCAAAAACTCTGTCTCCCCGTATAAGTGTAGGGATATTGGATTTGTGTACAAATATTCATATTGGAGGGCATCTTCTTCGAATGTAAATCCTTCTTCATTTCTTCAAAGGGGTTGACAAAGCATTTTTAAATAATCTGAAACAAAAACCAAAGGGAGAAAAAAGGAAAAGCAAAATCCACTAATATATTCAAATTGTTTTGAAGGTACCAACCCATCTCAAAAATGAATCAGATACTGAATGAATAGAGTTGAAACCATCTCAAAATTTATATATTGGACAATTATTGACCAAATGGTCAATAGTTTGCTCTTCATGCCCACACTCACATCTCGGGCTATCAATGGCATTCCATTTGAAGAGCATGCTATTACAACGTCCATGACCTGTCCTAAGACGATTCAGAAGACACCAATTTTTCCTAGACAGATGAAAACCGGAAACTTTCTCTGAAGGATCGAGAATTAAACTTTTATTGAAAAAATCATATGAAGTCCATTCCGAACTCCAAATTTCTTTATGATTTTTTTTAGAATAAAGAAAATTATTTATCCATAGAGGCTTTCGAGATTTCAATCTAGCCAGTCTTGTATCTGGCATATAACTCATAATAGGAAATGAATTTGGAAAGGAATGAAATTTATCCCAAGACTTCATGGCAGCAACCTGTCTACGAATATGAGGAGGTATTATATTAGAAAGAACTGGTAACCAAGCTAATGGAGTAGATTTAATGGTTCCAGTTATAATCCTCATAGAAATATTGAGTTGCCCATCAATTTTATGGACATGGGAACTATTCAACCAAACATAACAGCAGTATTCAGCTGCAGAAAAAACCAAGGCTAAAGCAGCCGTACGAAGAGTGGTAGCATCGGCACCCCAGGATGTACCAGCTAATTTTTGAATTATATTATTCCTCGTCTTCAACTTTAAACGTAAACTTTCCAAATGAGCCTTAAAAGTCAAAGAAGAATCTAGTTTTATTCCCAGATACTTGGGAGTGAAATTATGATTTAAAACTGTATTGTTGAAACTAACCCTCAAAGTTTTATGTTTTTGATGATTATTCAAATGGAAACACGACACCTCTGTTTTTGTGAGACTCGGGCATAAACGCCACTCCAGAAAAGATTTGTATTTTTGTGTTTGATACGACTTGACTCAAAAACCAATGGACCGATTTCACAAATTATTTCACCTTTAGAAAGCTACATTATCTCTGAGTGGCATAGGCTATACTTTTCACCCGAAAAAATTTAGGATACCTACTATGACTTCAAGGGTGGATATACGGGGGGGTACTGGGGGTAACTACCCCTCCCTCATGAGAATCGAAGACCTAAGAAGAAGTTGGTGCACGTAAAATATCTCATACATTATGTACCTGATTTAATGGTTCTAAATCGTTTTTACCCCTCCCATGAAAAAGATCTATATCCGCCCTTGTATAACTTCAATAATTACAAAAAAATCAGCCATAATAAGCATATATCTATCCCTCAAGGTTGACTTCCTATTATCATACATTCAAGAAGAATTACATACTTACCATGACAGGCCTATATATTATACTAAAATGTCTTTTATTTTTACAAAACCATCCCGAGATCTTCAACCAATTCAAAAGTAGCAGCAATACTAGAAGAATCAACCCATACATATATCCCAAGTACAAACTTACCCTATCTTAGAACAGTGCTCAATATATGTGTCTAAAATTGTACAATCACCTGCCAAGAGAACTGCAGCACATCCAAAATTTTGAAGAATTCAAGAGCAAATTAACAACATTCTTGGTAGAGAAAGAGCCCTATACATTAGAGGCATGGGCGCCCGCAGAAACCCGTAGAAAGTTTTCTCAGGGGGGACCAAAATAGAAATTAGAAGGTAATATTGAGGTGCCGTGCTGAAGAACGTTAGGGCCTTCAAAATCTCAGGGGGGGGGCAATTATTTTCTGAGTTATCTTCATCAAAAGTATCATCATCGACGCAGTGGTCGTCAATGTCTACGTCAGCCAATGAATATTCTTCCTTTCAGCCTTTTTAGTCTTTCCAACAACTCTTTGTTTTTTTTTGTCCTTCCTCTTGCATTTTCCTTTCCGTTCAATTTCTTAACCACAATTACCAGTAATAGAGTTGATAGAGTAAATTGTGAATAGAGAGAAGAATACCATATTTTGGTTCAAATTGAACATTATTATAAATTTATGATGATCAGTTTCAACCAACTTTCAATGATTCACGTAGAAAAAATTTCATAACTAACCTTGATAACTTAAAACTAAAAAACTAAAAATGAGATCGATAAAGGGCGAAAACGAAAAATTCTTAGCCTACTACAGAATCAAACAAAATTTCAATGTCAAAATATTTTATTACTTAACATATTTTCCTCTTTAAGCCCGCAACGGATGGCGAGCGATATATTATATCTCATATATTTCACCAATATCGCTCCTTATGAAAATGCACCAAGCCCCGCGGACGACGCTATAATATATATTCCGATATAACGATATTTTTGCATACTAAAATGACATATGTCAATGCAAAGCTATAATATATATTATATCATCGCTTGCCGTCCGTTGCGGGCTTAATTGAATACATTCATTACAGCGAACCTGCAACGTCTCTAGACCTTTCAAAAAAAATGTTTCTTCTGCTCTGCAAACCAGTCCTCTACAGCTTTTATTACCTCCTCGTTGGAAGAAAATTTACGAACTTTCAAACTTTTTTTCAGTTGAGGGAAGAGATGATACTCGACGAAGCCAAATCTGGTGAATAAGGGGGTGTTCTAGTAATTCCAACCCTAAATCATGAATTTTTTGCATGGCAACATGAGATTTGTGTACTGTGGCGTTGTCCAGTAAAACAAAATACCTTTGGATAGCTTTCCGCGCCTTTTCTCTTTAATTTTTTCCCGTAGAAGGTCAGTTATGTCGAATAGTACTCTCCAGTTATTGTTCTACCTTCATTCAAAAAATCAGTCATGATTACTCGATGACAATCCCATGAAACTGAAGCAAGAACATTTCCAGCAGATTTTTGGACACGAAACTTCTTAAGTCTTGGAGAACCAGAGTGTCGCCATTCCATCGATTGTTGCTTTGTTTCTGGATCGTACAAATGAACCCAATTCTCATCCATAGTAACAATTCGGTTTAAGAAGTCTACATCGTTTTCGAATCGAGCACAGATCGAACGCGATGCTTCTACCCTTGCACGCTTTTGGTCAACATTCAAACATTTGGGGATCCTTCTTGCAGAAATGTTTATTATGTCCAAATCGAGGTGAACTATACAGGGTCTTTCACGAGGAACCTCACCCATATTTATACGGGAAACTACTGAACGTATTTTCATGAAATTCAGCACTTATAAGTATTTCACGATGCTGATGAAATCTAAAATATTTTCAAGGCATGAGCACCTCCGGTTTTTCCGGAAATGACGTCAACTTCCGTTTTTCAAATTAGAACAACATTATTTTCTTGCAGAAATAGATTCCTTAGAAAATTTCAAGTTATTTTGATGTAACATTTTTCAGTTTTGGTTGGAAAATTCTCTCTGAGCGGGAAAATTCGAAAAAGAAATCGAAAATAGAGCTCCGCTGAAACAAGAATAACTTCGAGGTTTTTGGATGGAAAATTTTCATTTTTGGGATTTTTCAAGATGTAAGATTGATGTATCCACTTTAAAAATCTAAATCGCGATTCATGATACAGGGGGGGAAAAATCGCTTTCAAAGTTAGGGATGACAAAATCGTGAAAAATCAATTTTTTCAAATTAGAACCCCATTTTTTATGGCAGATATTGAATCTACGTTAAAAAATAATGTGAGTGTATGCATCACACCCTCGCCCTAAAGTGGATATTTTCTGAGTTATTCACAAAAAACTGTTTTTCGTCTTGAATTTTCAGCTATTTCTTTTCCCTTCACGCCAAAAAGATGAAATTTTCAGGAACTGTTACTTAAACCATGTTTTAGATTTTACTACCCTAATATGCAAGAGAAAAAAGTTACAGGTTGTTCCTAAATAGATGGCGAATTTGGATTCGAATTTGTATCGCAAACCTCTTTATTTCAACCAATCGGCCATCGGTTTTCTCTCCAGTGATAAATAAATAATTCCTTATGAACCCATATGCAAAAACTTACCATGTTTTACATTCTTTTTTTTTAATGATAGATATCATTAATTACATCTGCCAAATTCCTCTTTATTCAGTAGATGTAATTAATGATATCTATCATAAAAAAAAAGAATGTAATACATGATTTTGTCATTTTTCTTCGAAACCTTGACTGATACAAATTTTCTTTTTTCACGGATAATTTACGGATAAATCACTCAAAAAAATGAGCTATTTTGTTTTGTGCTGAAACCATTTTTCGAAAAGTTGTTTCGTCAAATTGATATAAAGTTAGCGAAACACCCAATATTTTTTTAAATACAAGAGTGGCGATGTTTTTTTCTTCACGGATAATTTGCGGATAAATCATTTAAAGCAATAGCATTATCTGTTGATTGCTGAAATCATTTTTTCAATATGTCACCTGGTAATTTGATGTGCACATACCAGCGCACGTGATATTTTTTTAAAAACGAGAGCGGCAAAATTTTTTTCTTCACGGATAAATCAAAGATGAAAAGCTACATCTTCTTTTCAAATATCAACAATATTGCTTGCGTAGTTTTCGAGAAAAATGCATAAATCATGTTCCGTCGGCTGCTGATAGATCAATCAGATTTTGTCATTTTTCTTCAAAACCTTGATTGATACAAATTTTCTTTTTTCACGGATAATTTACGGATAAATCACTGAAAAAGATGAGCTATTTCGTTTTGTGCTGAAACCATTTTTTGAAAAGTTGTGTCGCCAACTTTATATCAACTTAGCGACACATCCCATATCTTTTTAAATATGAGAGCGGCAAAATTAATTTTTTCACGGATAAATTACGGATAAATAACGGCAAAATTTTGAGCTATTCCGAGTTTGATTCGCGAAAGTTGTTTGGCTAACTTTATGTACATGAAGGACATTGATCACAAAGGGTATTGAGCATATCTTCGTAAATCTGCTTACTTCTTAACCCCTATTATATACAGGTACTTGATGATGGCTCGATACTAAAATTTTTCGATTTTTACAATTTCGGTGGACATCTTTTTTTTTTCAATTTATTACGTAACTCTGGTTTACGTTTTTGACATCGAACTCTACACTGACACTTCTAATAAGTTATTGTTCAGGGACTCGCGGGTGGTGAAGAATGTGAGTTTAGCACACTTGGCACGCATAGGCAACTTCAATTTTTTTAGCTGTGGGCATGACCACCATCGCCTGCTGACCACGATGGCCCCATCTTCGTCTAGAATTACATCGTATCTCTTCTGTATCGTCTGCTCATTCCCAGCCAAACCTGTTCAGGTGTTTCCACACATTTACCCCCGACCGTACTCACGGTTCGGCACGTTAACGTACGTCACGAGCAATAACGCGTATCTTCTCTGATTTCACGAACGCCTTTGGGTCCTATGCTCGCCTAGAACAATACCCCGATAATTCGGTCAGCTTGCCAGGTCCTGGGGTCAACTGAAGCGCCGAACCGAACAGGAAAAGCGGGTTATCAATACCCGAGTCCGACTTCATCTCGCTTGCAAAACGCAAACCGAAACCTGCTAATTGGGGGTTGTGCGAACCGCAGACCAATAACTAACTGAATTATTTTATATTGTTACCAGGGCGAAATTATGTATACATTTCCCGGGTCAGTTCGCAGCCCCGGTCCTTCTTGCCGACCGTTTGTGCGGGAATTATTAATGTTTGTCATAGAGTCTGTGCGATCGGCTATTTCGGTCACGTAAAACTGAAATGATAGTTTGATAAAGAACGCTTGTTTGCGCCGACGAAACGCCCGAAATCAACGGGGGCTGGGCTGAAAATAAATACGATTCGCTCTTTTTGGTTTTCGTTGCTTTTATCCTGACTGAATTTCGGAATCTACCAAACGAGCAAACTGCCATGCGAATCATGCGATTTGAAATGATCATCATCACGCTGTTTCTTCATTGGTAGCAGACTATCCTGTGGATCTGAATTCCGTGACTTTTTGGTTCAGCTAGTATGGCGTATAGTTACGAGGATATATTGAAAAATTCTTAGCCTACTATAGAACCAAACAAAATTTCAATGCCAAAATATTATATTACTCTACGTATTCTCCTCTTAATTGAATACATTGATTACAGCGAACCTGCAACGTCTCTAGACCTTTCAAAAAAAAATGTTATTCTTGCTCTGCAAACCGGTCCTCCACAGCTTTTATTACCTCCTCGTTGGAAGAAAATTTACGACCTTTCAACCTTTTTTTCAGTTGGGGAAAGAGATGATAGTCGGACGGAGCCAAATCTGGTGAATGAGGGGGTTTTTTTAGTAATTCTAACCCTAAATCACAAATTTTTTGTATGTAAACATGAGATCTGTGTACTGGGGCGTTGTCCTGTAAAAACAAAATACCTTTGGATAGCTTTCCGCGTCTTTTCTCTCTAATTTGTCCTGTAGAGTGGTCAGTAATATCGAATAGTAATCTCCAGTTATTGGTCTACCCTTGTCCAAAAAATCAATCATGATTACTCCATGGCAATCCCAAAAAACTGAAGCAAGAACTTTTCCGGCAGATTTTTGGACACGAAACTTCTTAGGTCTTGGAGAACCAGAGTGTCGCCATTCCATCGATTGTTGCTTTGTTTCTGGGTCGTTGAAATGTACCCAAGTCTCATCCGTAGTAACAATTCGGCTTAAGAAGTCTACATCAAATCGAGCACAGATCGAACACAATGCTTCTACCCTTGCACGCTTTTGGTCAACGATCAAACATTTGGGTATCCATTTTGCAGAAATTTTTCTCATGTCCAAATTGACGTGAACTATATGATGAACGCGTTCGTATGAAATCTTCAGTGCTTCAGATATCCGTTTTAGCCCAATTCGACGGTCTGATAAAATCAGGTCATGAACTGCATCTAAATTTTCGTGGACTGACACAGAAACTGGCCTTCCCGATCGGCCATCATCTTCAATAAAAAATTTACCTCTTCTGAAGCTTGCAGTCCAATTTTTCACTGTCGCATACGAAGGACATTGATCACCAAGGGTATTAAGCATATCTTCGTAAATCTGCTTACCTCTTAACCCTTTTAAATACGGGTACTTGATGATGGCTCGATACTCCAATTTTTCGATTTTTACAATTTCGGTGGACATCTTTTTTTTTATTCATTGCGTAACTCTGCTTTACTTTTTTGACGTCAAACTCTACACTGACACTTCTAATAAGTTATTGTTTTTTGATATGGTGTCGCAATATTTTGTTCATGCATTGAACTGGTCTAGGCTAACTAGGGATCAGTACATCCTCGTATTTCTATATAGTTATGTGCAGTTCTTAGATTCATGATGGATTCTTTGTATATAAAAAGCTAGGAGGCGTGATTTGAACACTGGAAGCAGACTATCCTGGGGATCTGCATGCCGTGACTATTCGATTCAGGTCGTGTGGACTGACAACTGAGTCACCGAGTTACTTAAGTATTGTGAGAAGTCTTTAGAATTCAGATGTTGTCCCCATGTGTTTATGAAGGGTTTTTCAATAAAAGGTGTTATTTTGACAAACGAAGAAAAATGCCATTTCCCCAGATAAATGACCGAATGTATATTTCATTATAAAGAGGACAGTTCTAGCCACATTTTTTATTTTCCCAGTATTCATCTGCAGCAACGAATCAAGTCCTCGGGAAATCGCCCTATGCGGTCGTCGTAGCGAGTGAAAAGTTTACTATTTTTCTTGCCCGGAGTTTAGAAAACTGGGGATACGGCCTGAGTTCCATTGAGAAGCGAGGGAGGGTATTTGGTGAAATTATAATGGAATGAAAGGGGAGTTTTGTAAGTTTTTAATGACGCCATTTCGTATTTTCGAGCCTGTTCCGATGAAGGAAACCTTCCGGGAAATTGAGTAATCATTAACGACACTTTCAAGATTGTTTCCCGAGGAATTTTCTAGTAACAGTAAATCGTGAATTTGAACCAATTGTTTTGGATAAGGGTAGAACAATAACTGGAGATTACTATTCGACATCACTTGGACCACTCTACGGGAAAAAATTGTAGAGAAAAGACGCGGAAAGCTAACCAAAGGTATTTTGTTTTTACAGGACAACGCCCCAGTACACAAATCTTATGTAGCCATGCGAAATATTCGTGATTTAGGGTTAGAATTACTAGAACACCCCCCTTATTCACCAGATTTGGCTCCATCCGACTATCATCTCTTTCCTCAACTGAACAATAGTTTAAAAGGTCGTAAATTTTCTTCCAACGAGGAGGTAATAAAATCTGTGGAGAACTGGTTTGCAGAGCAAGAAGAAACATTTTTTTTGAACGGTCTAGAGACGTTGCAGGTTCGCTGTAATAAATGTATTCATTTAAGAGGAGAATACTTTGAGTAATAAAATATTTTGACATTGAAATTTTGTTCGGTTCTATAGTAGGTATGCTAAGAATTTTTCAATATATCCTCGTACATGTGATATAAGAAATAAGGATGGAGAATAGTTGAACCAAAATACACGAACTGCAATGGAATGAAGCACGAGATTCCAGGCAACTGAAAAAGAAGTGAATCAATAGACGAGTCCCTTCATGCTGGCCAACTGTTTAAAATTGCCTGAAAATCACTTCCCTTTTTTTCGCAATCATTCAACTCTTACCTGAAAGCTTTAATCCTAATGAGTGTATCCTGAAAATATTAGATGTCACGAAGGTCTTCATCAAAAGCTATAATTTTTTGTTTTCTTAGGGGTTTCATCAATGGAAAATAAATATCCCCACCAAAATGTTTGAATGGAGAATTTGAATTTTTCGAATCAAAGGAGGATTTCGCTTGAGTTTGTTTTTTATAATAACTTTTCTCATGAATGAGATGTTTCTATCAACAGTGTAAAAATGATTCAAGATACTACAGAAACATCAAATTCAAATTTCATTAATTTCCGAAGAAGGAGCACTCGTATAAAGACCTGTTGCAAGATGTAAAACGGATAGGTGTTTTCTTTGAATTCGTAGAGATCATAGGAAGACTTTCAGTGAATTAATGTATTATTAATCCTGTATTGTGGAGTTTATTAAATATAGGTGCATAATTGGGTTTTCGCTTCTAATTGGATAGAAATTCTACGAGGAATTCAAAGGAAAATAAATGATTGTTTCGAATGTTCTTTATTTGCATGAAAACTTACTACAGAATAACAACCCAAAAGTATTTACAACTGCCATAGACTATGATCTGGATTCAGAAGTAGTGCTAACGACCTCAATAATCAACAATGGGAAGGAAGTATGATAGGTTTGAAGGTCTCGAACAAGAAAACCACTTGTGTACTAAGCCGACGTTTCGTTTAATATATAAACTTCTTCATGGCAGGTACTATGTAGTTTTCATTGTCAGAAGGTACAAATTCAGGCATAAACACTGCATTGAAATCAAGAACATATTTCCTAGGTAAGAGACAGGCATCAACAGTTGATGCCTGTCTCAATGCAGTGTTTTTGTCTGAATGAAAACTACATAGTACCTGCCCTGAAGAAGTTTATATATTAAACGAAACGTCGGCTTAGTACACAAGTGGTTTTCTTGTTCGAGACCTTCAAACCTATCATACTTCCCATTGTTTAGGATATGGATGTGAATAAGTTCTGATGCCGCATGAGAAATTAGGATCATTGTACTGGAAAATCATTATGATGAAGTATCACTTTGAAAACATAGTATATTATTAAAATGTAAAGTGGTAAATTCATCAATTCAACATCAGAACTTGGCCAATGAATACCACATCTCAAAATATCAGCTAAATACACACAATATATTTACTAAAAATATTGTTCGCAGTTGATTGAGAAACTCCCTTAAAAATGGCTACTTCACAAACAGTTCCAGTTTTATTAATACTAAAACTAATCTCTCTGGAGCAAATTATTTATGGATTTTTCAATCTGGATATAAATCTGAAATTAACTTGACATAATCGTCCACGTGAAGGGAACAAACACATATATTCTTTGCAGCAAGGTTCCCATCCATAGTTTGTCTATCCATGCTTTTCTCCAGTCCAATTTATGCAAAGTGCCAAAGGCATTAGTGATATTCGGTGTTGAGGCATATTTCTCAGGAAATTTATCAAAACGAACAGCCGTGTTTTTACTTTTCCTTGAAGAGCAATTGAGAACAGTTTTTTCCAGTACTAGTACTTTGCTTACATTGTTATATAATCATCTACTGGCCTAAAATTCAAATATATCATAAGGATTGAAACATAAAAATCTTTTCGTGTAGATACCTACTTCACCTTTTCTGATTTTCATCTTCCAGAAAGATGAAGTCACAGCTCAGTACCTCGAATTACGAGGATCATATCCCTCAAGAATACCTGAAACAGCCATTGATTTAGAATAGATATTCTAATTTCTAAGTCAATGAAAACAGCTTAGGAGCAAGTAAAAATATAAACATTATAAACAAGTGGTTTTTAGGTTGGAAAGTCATAGATTTCCATTAATGAAAACATAAGAAAACAAAAATTTATAGCTTTTGATGAAGACCTTCGTGACATCTAATATTTTCAGGATACACTCATTGGGATTAAAGCTTTCAGGTAGGAGTTGAATCATTGCGAAAAAAAGGGAAGTGATTTTCAGGTATTTTTAAACAGTTGGCCAGCATGAAGGGACTCGTCTATTGAGATACGTGATACCCTCATAGCATGCAAGAACTCAAGATCTGTATGCAGTCTCTGCACAAATAAAACAAAGAGAGATTCCATACTAGATCCCGAAATTGAACACTTCGTTGGTTTGTAGGTCAATATTTTCATCCAATCCAGAACTGAGCAAAATCAATTACCATATTCGAAGCAATCCTATAACCGCAGCTTACCATCAGAATCAGGCTCCCACTCCGCATACATTGGAGGCCCTATCTCAGAAAACTGATCGTGTGTATTCTCAGCCAGGTCATTCCCCGCGAGAGCGATAATCTACCTGGATTATATAAGATTTCTGGATCCGAGCAGCCTTCGGAAATGCCTCAGAGAATCTGCCTAATGGGAAATTCAGCTTGATTTAGGTATTCGGATTAATTCATACCATAAATAACTCCTTAATGAACTGTCAGACACATATCGTTCAACGTTTGCTCTTTTCACTTCGTTCCTCCCTAGCATAATCGATGAATGCAATTTTCACGGGTGGAAATCTGGGCATGTCAGGTCTCCAGACAACATACGGGATGTTTAGTCCATGAGGTGATACAGCTTCCAACGCTACAACGATTTTTAAGTGGGTCCCGTTTGGAAAGTTGATCTCTGAAGGTTTTAATTACTTTTGTAATGAAAAAGGCTCTCAAAGTAACGGGAAGATGAGTTGCTAACAGCCGTTTGAGAATGAGCAACATATTAACGTTGGAAGAAACAAAGTTTTTCCAATTAGGCAATTTTCAACTTCCCTTCCACTGAAAATTTAGAAATTATTTTCTGGTGTAGTTCTTTTAGGGATTATATTGATTGGATTATTTTCGAATTGAAGCCTAATTGTCTTCGAATTTCTGAATACAAATTCGAACTCTTTTCTTCTTCTATTATTATTGTATTGGTGCTCCACTAAGTTTGTCAATTTGGGTCGATTTTGACATATCCAAAACGTTATGACTGAAGCTCAGACATACTTTTTTGAAACATAATAGATTTTTTGTACAACTGCCATTAAAAGTGACACTTTTAATGACAGCAAACAATGTTAAAATTGATTGTTTACGTAGAAGCGTGTTAAAAATATTTTTAACATTAGTGTTAAAAATATTTTTAGCACTCCATTTCCTCATCATGAAATCAGATAAAAAAAAATTCAGCAATTGCAAATTTTTATTATCAATATTTAACAATCATTACTTATGAACATCATTCTTAATATTAATCGTAAAACTAGAACAATTACTAACATGTGACGTTAGGGAGCTTCGCAACACATTATTAGAATCCTCAGCACCATCAGTACCTACTTGTAGAACCCGGAAGCATTTTTCCGTTCCCTATACAGTCAGCGCGACAGGTCGCTCTCACCGTATAGGAAACGGAATGCACGATGGAACACTCCGTTTCCTAGCAGATATGCGCGATGTGCTCACTGCCCTAGTCTTCTGGGTGCCGATGGGACAAATTGCAAATTATTAATAAAGTTTTCTTACTTTCTGTATTGCTTTATTAGGTAGAGTCTACCACATTTTTTCTCTGTGAACATTTTTGTAGTCGCGGTTTTTTTTTCAGCAAACCTCTCGTTAGTCGACCATATTTTCATTTTTCTTGAATCAAACATACTCTTTTTTGTAAAATGCAACCATAAAAACAATCGGGGAGAAATGAACATGATTGTCTAACAACATAAACATGTCTGAAAATCGTATTTTTTCAAAGTATCAATACCCTCCCGAATTTTTCAGAATCGGTTGATACAACCATATGAAGTATACGGAAAAGCAATTGTCCGACAAAAAAATGTGGCGTTTTTCTTGTCAGACAAATGGAAAACGAAGATTTTTTGGGATGAAAAAATTATGAATAATGTCTTTTTTCTCTTATTCTCTCTCCACCTTGAAAATACAATGTAGTATGTAGTGCACTAGTGGTCTGACAAAAAAAAATGTGGTGTTCATTCAAAAATTAAAGAATTCACTGCTCTAATTTGGTTATGAATAGACTATATCCATTTATCAGATATAACTTTCCTCATGTTCCAAATAAACATTTGTTTTTTTTGAGGACCATTTAAGAAGGATGTGCTGAATACTATCATCCAGCTGTCCGACTAATAAAGTTCGGCAATTTCAGTTGTTGGATGTTGCCGATATAATATGATGGAGTGTTTTTTGTGCAAACATTTAAAATATATCCGTGGCTTTAAAACGAAAAAGAAGGAAGTGTCATCCTTTAACTGTGCAAAATATTCTTGGCATATCAAGAGAACATCATAATCACAAATATAAAGATTCGTCTTGTTACAACGAATTTAATGTGAGGAAGTAGTATTTTCATTGTTTTTTATTAGATTTGAATAAAAATGTCAGGAAACAATTCGAATTATAAACTTTCAATCAAAATTAATAGTTTCATTTCAATAATAAACGAAAAAATATTCTGAAACAAAACCATTATATTCAACTAGACTAAGGATTTGCCGCATTTTATGTGGTGGACAGTTGTTTTCTCTATGAAACGAATCTCTCTAAAATATAAATTCATTCTGGTCCGACAAATATTAATGAATTTATAAACTCTGTCGGACAAGAAAAACGCCACATGTTTTCTCATTTTTTCCAGATTGTTTTTATGATTGCATTTTACAAAAAAGAGTACGTATGATTAAAAAAAAATGAAAATATGGTCGACTTACTAGAGGTTTGCTGAAAAAAAAACCGCGACTACAAAAATGTTCACAGAGGAAAAATGTGGTAGACTCTACCTAATACCCTATACAGAAAGTAAGAAAACTTTATTAATAATTTGTCCCATCGGCACCCAGAAGACTAGGGCAGTCACATCGCGCATATCTGCTAGGAAACGGAGTGTTCCTTCGTGCATTCCGTTTCCTATACGGTGAGAGCGACCTGTCGCGCTGACTGTATAGGGAACGGAAAAATGCAACCCGGAAGTACAATATTGGATGATGATGATCCAAAATCTGTTGAGGTTGGGAGAATTTTTTCAGCAATCGCATTTCTATATGCAATGGAATGATCAACATAGCCCTCGGCTACCGTCGTAGACTTCCATCCACCATGTTTTTTTATATCCGTAATATTTGCTCCTGATTCTGCTAGCATTGAAGCGGAGGATCTTCGAAAACAGTGTCCTGTATATTGCTTTGGTTCTGGCAGTTTGAGGAATTCGGCAACAATAGATGGAATTCTCTCAAATGTATTGATACCAACTGGATCTGCAATGCATTTACTATTCTTGTATCTCAGGAAAAAACGATGATGTTTGATGACAGAAGGGCGCAGTGCAAAGTACATACTTCCCAATAATACTGAAAGAACGACTGACTTCCGTTTTTGTGTTTGGAAGTTGTATAACCAATGATTTATTTGTTATTTCGATGTCTTCCACTGATAAATTACACAATTCTTCACGCCGACAGGCTCCAAATAATCCGAAAATAGTTGCAACCTTAACCATCAAGTATTTCTCATCTGGTGCCTCATTTATAAACTTTTCAACTTGTTCACGAGTGAGAATTTTCGATTTTTTGGGACGATATCCTTCACTTTTCCGTTTTAAATATGCTATATTACCTTAAAATATCTACTAACATCCACACCATTTTTAATAAGGATGCTTGACTTTATCATTGAAAATCTGCTCCACAAAGTTGATGAACTCCAAAATTTTGATTTTTGTTCTGAGTATACCAGGAAAACAGGTTCACTGAAGTTCCCTTCTACATTTATACCAGGCCAGGAAGTTTTTATATGCAATATCGTACTGCTGAACAGATTTTTTAGGTAGGAGTTCCAGATTTGCTCTTCTTGCCGACTCTTCAATATCCACAGGAACAACCAAATCGTCACTTTTATGAATAATTGGACTCTCGACAAACATATTAAGCAGTTAAAAACCCAAGACGAATATTGGACAGGAACGAAATTCAAATGACAGCGTCTTTTCTCATTTGTTAGTTATCATAATTTTGGCACCGTTTACCATTCACAACAACCTTTTGATTATTTGAATATTAAAATGCATTTTGAAGTTTATTGTCATTGCAAATTCGCCCATTTCATTATCGAAATAGGGCAGTTGTACAAAAAACATTATATGGTATTTGCGTTAAAAGTGATTTTATTTTGTTCGTGAAATTGTTCAATTTCACAAACTTTTTCACTCACAAAATAAAACGTCACTTTTAACACTCATATCATAAACAATCACATTCCTTGTTACAAGTTTCAATCTATCGGAGTAAATTGTAGCTCTCTTGTCTTCCACAAAATATTCTCAGGCTTCTTACAAGTGGAGAATGCTACACTGTTGAGGACCACATTGTATTCAGCGAAATTTATAAAGTCCTCTGGCCACCAAAAACCCATTAGCCTGGCATATTTCATGCCTAAATGATCGCATAAACTCCAACTCCAAACCCCTCTTCCCCAGAAAAAAAAGTCCGTTATGATGTCAAGAGACGTAGCAGTTGACAAAATATATCTCAATATCAACAAAAAGCGTAATGTTTGAATGTCGAAACATTCCAATTGATATATAGACTTTATCCGGCCAGAATACATCATAAAAGAGTTGAGATAAGTTCGGAATGGGCTTTAATGGACGAGGGAAAAATACGAAGTCTCGAATGGAACGATTATATTGTACTTCTGAAACCTGCCTGCATGAAATATGGCGTTTTTCTTCGCATCGATTCCACTTTGTTGTTGGTCGCAAACGCGCTTTTAACCAGTCGCAAGTTTTCCGCGCTCCTTTTGCCCGCCATTTTGCTGGGTCTCGGATGAATGTTTCTGCTTTTTCATTATTCTACACCTGAAAAGGCCATTCTTCTTGACGAATAATAACGACGTGGGGCATACATTGAGTTCAACTTCTCTCATTTCCTCTTTCAGTGGCAATTTTACGTCTCGGTGTTCATTTAGGTCGAGGCTGCGCAGACAACTCGATCGTATGTCAATCCAAGAATTGGATAGAGAGTTGTAATACCTGAGAAGTAATGAATAACTGAAAAAATTTCTTTTTGAAATCGAATGACTCCCTAGATATCCTAAGGATAGTCTCATGGACCCATTGATCACTAGATGGAGACTAGTGAGATCCGTGATGTCTGCAAGTGCTCTATACTCTGTTCAAATGTGAGAAGGAGCAATAACAACATGTTTGGCGCACCGGTAGAAGGGCCTTCGTAAAGGTACTTTCCGTCCAGAGTCGAATCAAGGAGATTTCACACAATCGTTCAGTTTATTTATTCATGTCTCATCCAGCTAATAAATTTTTCTGCCTTGTCCCTTAATGAGCGGATTTTCTTCAGATCTCTTCATCCCTATCTATCAGTAAACTATCACGACCACGTTTTTTGAACTTGAATTCCATTTTTTTCAATAATTTATAGAACGTTGTTCTTTTGAAATTTGGCAAACTGTCGTCATCATTCACGATTTCTAGTACTTTAGAAATCGTTGGGATTTCTCTCCGGAAAAAAAACCGTGGACAATTCTTCTGATAAGGTTCATATCGAAATCGTCAACCGAATCGATTATTTTCAACGACTGGGCTCTCCTCTTAGGTGGCGTCAATGTTTTATTCTCTTTATATTCTCTGAGAATTCTGAATACAGCTGAATCACTCACCCCTGAGGATTTTGAATCAATTCTTACTAAGTCTCTTTTCGATAAATCAGGATGTTCTTCCAATTCTTTTCGAGAAATGTTCCAAATTATTTCTTTCTCTTCAGCAGAGAAGGCTACCTTTTGGACCTTTTTCGTGGTGGTCCCCACATATCACCCTCAGCTCAGATGCAGTATCCGTTTCCGAATTCGACATTTTTCTGTAAACGCTATATACACTTTGTCAAAAGATTTTCCAACACAATACATTTTTCACAACAAAATCTATAAACACTTTGAACAGCTAGACCTTCACAGTAGCTCTAGGTATCTTAACTAGTCTTGTCAATTGAAAACTTCGATATTTATGCAAATCAAGATGACTTTAACCCATTAGGGGAAGGACCCAAATCTGGTGTTTCCCGGAATTACTTTGTCGGAATCTTGCAAGATTCCGACCCAAATTTTTAAAATTCTGGTGTTTCCTAGAATCACCTTGCCGCAATCTCGAGCATCCGAAAAAGAAACTATTTAGTGGATAATAATATAAAAACAAAACAAAATAAAGAAATAGGGTACGTCGTATATAAAATGTTTATGACAGTTGCAAATCATAACAGAAATTTTGCACAAGAGTTTCTGAGGAAAAAAGTTCTAATGTGGAAATTGCTGACTCAAATTATTGAATCATTTCTATCCAGTACCATCTACAGTCCGTTCCGAGTACGTTCCTGGCAATCTCTTTGGGCGTTAAAAGGGAGCCTGGTTATGACCGTTTAACCAATAGGAGCTTTATTTGTTTGTTTACAAAGCTCCTTCTTATATTTGAACGGACTATAGTCGGGCAAGTTCTCATAGCTCTAGTGATGCAAATACAGGCTAGCCTTTGTACCTTGTGCATGATATTATAATGAAGAGAATTTTTCTGCTGAGGGACATGCATTACTTGTAGCCCGGTTAACACCTTTTCTCCTCATGCGGTGGCTTCGTGAAAATTCAAACTGTTCCTAAGCAACACATAGCAATGATCCACAGTTCATCGAAGAATTATTGACATCTCGGGGGGCTTTGGAAAATCGAAATTATGTTGGTAATAGCTCATTCACTAATATTTTGAGTTGCAGAATTCAGGTTGGTGTTCGAAATAACACTGACGTTTTGTGCTGTCATTAATATCGAACAAATATTGCAAATAATCGCGCAAGTGACAAATCTTTGGAATGAGGCTCTTGAAGAATGTACAGCTAATAAATGGAAAACCTGCACAGAGCACATAGAAAAAGAGATGGGGAAAGATTAGACAAAATAAATGGGATGTTATGACATTGCTGACATAAAGCCTTTAATCATAAACATGACGAGTTCTGCCCAGATGAGGAAATAATAACAGTAGTTTTTGAAGCAGAACAATAGGAATATATAAATTTTTAATATCACATATTTTACTCCTTCATTGTTCACAAATATTGAAAGTTGCAATGCCATGACAAAATTCTTCATATTATTAAATAGATCCATTCGTTAAGTTTTGTTTCTGTATTAATATCTATTACATACATAGTGTAACAGCCAAATGGAATGAATTCGATAACGAATAAATGAGGGGGTGTTATGAAAAACGCTCGGACACGTCGATTTGTAATTTTGAATGCGCATATTTTTCAAGAAAATAAAATTATATAGGCTGTTCCATGCGACCGTGGCCACTACCACTAATTTTATTTCACAAATTCGATACATTACACTCAATACTTATTTCCCATTTACCTCTTGATATGAAGAAAGTAAGCAAAAAACGTTAGAAGACAATTCTACACCAGATTAGCATCTTGCCAAGACGTTCGCGGCGAGCATTTTGAACATTTCCTACATTGACAACATTAATGTTTTTTTTTGTTTTTTTTAACAATCAAGAAATAATCAGTATTACTTATTAGGTTTCAAGTGTAATGTACCGAATTCGTGAAATAAAATAATATTTATTTAAAATGTTGATTTTTGCAATAAATCTGAGAACACTTAATACTTCCGAAATAGTTAAAGATAGGTATAGGACATTGTGCATGAACTGTGTCTAAAATTCCCTGAAGAATCCAAAAAATAAATAATATACAGGGGGTTGCAATTGTAATAAGAAAGTTGGTATTGGCCACGGTTACATGGAACACCCTATAATCTATATAATATTATTTTCTCGAAAAATATGCGCATTTAAAATTACAAATCGACGTGTCCGAGCGTTTTTCCCAACACGCCCTCATTTATTCGTTATCGAATTTATTCCATTTGGCTGTAACTGTTACTCTCTATATATCCAATCCATTCACTTTGCAGCAACACGCTTCAAATAATCAACTAGATTTTTTCTGGTTTAGCGAACATTCATGCCTTACTTTGAAAAAATAACATTTTAATTTTAAGGTTGAATTTATGTATTTATTGTTATGATGAAACCACAGAAAATTTGTAGTTACTTTTTCTAACTAGAAATAAAGCGGCGACTGGACTTCCAAGGCCTGCTTTGATGTAAATAATTCTTGGATGGATTTAGGTTAGAGAACATCCAAAATTTGGGAAGTAAGAGCAAATATTGACAAAACATATTTTAAATGAAAACATCCAGAATATCAACCGAGATTTCGGCGTTCAATCCTGAGCGTTATCAAGCTGCAAAGAAAGCGCAATAATTTTTGTTTGCACAAATGGGGCCCTTTGTACGAGACATAATGGCAGATAATATCTGACGTTACAGGATAATGCACCTAAAGAGCAAAATAGCGAATTCGGAGCATTAGGGGTTTCAGACGACAATATCGCCTCGGCGTTTGAAGGAAACCGCATCAAAAAGCAATATAGATTCCTTTAACGTCTATATTATTATGATCCCGACATCCTCAAGCTGTCTAAGAGAGCGTGATTATGCCTCGAGATTGAAACAATAGAGGTATTGGAAGACAAACCTTCATCACTTTCCTCTTAAGAATAACGGGCTTTCAACGAGAATCCACAGAAACGTGTTTGAGATTGGAGTAGTTTGGAGTGAACTTACTTTATGTTCCGACCTATATAACACACAGTGGTTTCATTTCATTCTTCACATGACTGAGGAATGTTTATCATGATTCTTCAACGACAGAACATCAGTTAAAGTCATGATTTTCATCATGGTGAGGATTTTCATCATGGTGAGAACGAAGAAACCAAAACTTCCTGAGTCGGTGGTTGCAACTTTAAAAGTCTTCAACAGTGTCTTCTCTCAGGCTTCAAACAATACTTTTGAATAGGTCGTTACAAACATAAACTACTCCAGAGTTAGAGCATTACACGTTTCTCAATGCCCACCTTCAGCTGTCCAACAAGCAGGCTCTGATATCGACAGAACTCCTGATTCAGGCCCTACGCAATTTCGTATGGTCTTTCCGAATTTATCATTAATCCAATACTCGTGGTATAAATAATATTATAAAATTAACAGAGCTAGGGCTAGTAAAGCAGAAGAACCATTCTAGGAAGTGGCAACGTAGCATATACGAGGATGTATTAATATCTAGTTAGCCTAGAACAGTTCCATGCATAAAAAAAATATTGCGATACCATATCAACGAACAATAACTTATTAGAAGTGTCAGTGTTCGACGTCAAAAAAGTAAACCAGAGTTACGCAATAAATTGAAAAAAAGATGTCCACCGAAATTGTAAAAATCGAAAAATTGGACTATCGAGCCATCATCAAGTACCTGAATTTAAAAGGGTTAAGAGGTGAACAGATTCAGGAAGATATTCTTAATACCCTTGGTGATCACTGTCCTTCGTATGCGACCGTGAAAAATTGGACTGCAAGCTTCAAGAGAGGTGAATTTTCCATATAAGATGATGACCGATCGGGAAGTCCAGTTTCTGTGTCAGTCCCCGAAAATATCGATGCAGTTCATGACATGATTTTATCAGACCGTCGAATTGGGCTAAAACGGATAATCTGAAGCACTGAAGATTTCATACGAACGCGTTCATCACATAGTTCACGTCAATTTGGACATGAGAAAAATTTCTGCAAAATGGATCCCCAAGTGTTTGAATGTTGACCAAAAGCGTGCAAGGGTAGAAGCATCGCGTTCGATCTGTGCTCGATTTGAAAACAATGTTGACTTCTTGAACGGAATTGTTACTATGGATGAGACTTGGGTACATTTCCACGATCCAGAAACAAAGCAACAATCGATGGAATGGCGACACTCTGGTTCTCCAAGACCTAAGAAGTTTCGTGTCCAAAAATCTGCTGGAAAAGTTCTTGCTTCAGTTTTTTGGGATTGCCATGGAGTAATCATGATTGATTTTTTGGATAAGGGTAGAACAATAACTGGAGATTACTATTCGACATTACTGACCACTCTACAGAAAAAAATTTAAGGGAAAAGACACGGAAAGCTATCCAAAGGTAATTTGTTTTTACAGGACAACGCCCCAGTACACAAATCTCATGTTGCCATGCAAAAAATTCGTGATTTAGGGTTAGAATTACTAGAACACCCCCCTTATTCACCAGATTTGGCTCCGTCCGACTATCATCTCTTCCCTCAACTGAAAAAAAGTTTAAGAGGTCGTAAATTTTCTTCCAACGAGGAGGTAATAAAAGCTGTGGAGGACTGGTTTGCAGAGCAAGAAGAAACATTTTTTTTTGAAAGGTCTAGAGACGTTGCAGGTTCGCTGTAATGAATGTATTCAATCAAGAGAAGAATATGTAGAGTAATAAAATATTTTGACATTGAAATATTGTTTGGTTCTATAGTAGGCTGAGAATTTTTCAATATATCCTCGTATAAAAATTGCTAACTCCACCCAAATATCCGAAAGAATAGAGTCGAATGCTCTAAGAAGACGAAGTCCTACATGAACTAGAATTCTAGATCTTTTTATTCTGATTCTCTTCGTAAGGTCGAATTGGAAAATAGCTCCCCACGCAGATTTGTTCGAGACCTTCCAAGGAAAAAGCCGGTGAAGTTGTAGCTTTCGTGAAAGTAATAAAGTGTCCTTTTCGGCCATTCTTCAGACCGCCATTAGTCAGTTAAATCGTTTCGAACTGACTGCTTGATGTCAACAAAAAGGTGGTGCTTTAATGAAATGCCATCAAATGACTTGCAAACTTCTTTTATTATCCTTTTTGTAACTTCATTCCTCTGCCTTGCCCTGAAGATATGAGCTCAATTTCGGGCCATTCTGAGAGATAATATCTCTCCTTTACTACGGGGAAAATGAAGAGAATTTCCCAGTGAGGATAATGCTGGTATGGAAATTATCATTCGACTCTGAACATGTGGTTTGTACTATTTCATAATAAGTGACTGTCGTGGTATGACCGGCAGATTGATACACAGGGGGAACTACATAACACAGTGACCCCCTCCAGAATCTTAAATGGCATAGTAGTTTCATATTTCGTCCTCCAACTCCAAAGAACGAAAAATACACACACCGTGCAAGTAGAGCGAGTGCTTAGAAGGATTATAATATCCATGAACTTTCTCAACTATAACGGAAGGTATTATGCCCATTTGTCCCAACGTTTCGGAGGAAGACTGTAATGAGATGAAGAAGCCATACTTTCTTACTCCATCAACTCGGACGAAGCCGTTTTAACAATAGCAGAAACTGCATGTCTCGAAATACGCTCATTGAACTTCGAAATGAAAACTTCATAATTTCCGATTGAAAAAACTTTCCGGGATAGTTCGAGTTTGAAGTCCCATAATAATCGTTAACAATAACTTGAAAGCAAATAGGGTTCACTAAATCCCCGCTGTTCCATTTATCCTCGCCCACGTTATGTACTTAGGTGTTTCATCGATCGGAATTGCAAGACTTTATCAGAACTGCATTTCGTGAGGTTTCTTTGTTTGTTACGCTTTCAAACATCTGATCTCTTTTTATCGGGACATTTATGGAATTCTTAAGAGCTTTCTCCGGTGTAAAGCATCAATTCAAACAAAAGAAATAGGTTGAATTGAACGAAACGAAGAAAGGAATAAAAAAATGCTAATGCTCCGGTGAAAATCTAAACTATAATAGATAGCGACTTGAAATATTTTTTATTGAATTCATCGTCTTCGAAAACCTACATTTTGATACCAAACTTGTCCATATTGAATTTTCATTGTTTTATTTTTTCCATAATTCATTTTCGAGTTTTGTTCGGACGCTCAGAGCACTCAAAGTGAATGCGATAATGATCAGCCTAATGGCTATTCTGCATGATTCGAATAGATAGTAGATCTTCCAGGTGGAATAACGCCTTTAGATTTGCCATGGTGACGACAAATATGGTGTTTTTGGGGGGTCTTACCCCGTTGTCATTTTTCACCCAAAAAAATGACATTTTCGAAATCGATTTTATCATTCCTAGAGATACTTTGGACAATGCTGGCTAACAATATACAAACCAAAAGTGGATGCGACCACAGGAGCGGGAGATATGACCATTTAAAATTTCGAAAAAATGCCATTTGACAGGTGAAAATCTAAACTATGATAGAAAGAGCCTCGGAATATTTTTTATCGAACTCAGCGTTCCAGAAAACCTATAAATCGATACCAAACTTGTCCATATAGGCCTTCTTTTACATGAATTATTCAAGTTTTTCGTTTTCCATTTTTCATTTTCGATTTTTGTTCAGAGACTCCCAGCACTCAAAGTATAGGTAATACTGATCTTCCTAATGAGTTTTCTGAATGGTTCGAATGGATAGAAGATCTTCCAAATAGAAAAGCGGCTTTAGATTCGCAAGGGATTTCGTAGTGATGACGAATATTGTGCTTTTGGGGGGTCTTACCCCTTTGTCATTTTTCACCCAAAAAGTTGACATTTTCGAAATCGATTTTATTATTCCTAAAGATACGTCGGACAATGCTGATTAACAATATACAAACCAAAAGTGGATGCGACCACAGGAGCGGGAGATATGACCATTTAAAATTTCGAAAAAATGCCATTTGACAGGTGAAAATCTAAACTATGATAGAAAGAGCCTCGGAATATTTTTTATCGAACTCAGCGCTCCAGAAAACCTATAAATCGATACCAAACTTGTCCATATAGGCCTGCTTTGACATGAATTATTCAAGTTTTTCGTTTTCCATTTTTCATTTTCTAGTTTTGTTCAAAGACTCACAGCGCTCAAAGTATAGGTGACAATGATCGTCCTTATGAGTTTTCTGAATGGTTCGAATGGATAGTTGATCTTCCATATAGAAAAGCGCCTCTAGATTCGCAAGGGATTTCGTGGTGATGACGAATATGGTGTTTTTGGGGGATCTTACCCCTTTGTCATTTTTCACCCAAAAAGTTGATATTTTCGAAATCGATTTTATTATTCCCAGAGAAACTTCGGACAATGCTGATTAACAATATACAAACCAAAAGTGGATGCGACCACAGGAGCGGTAGATATGACGATTTAAAATTTCGAAAAAATGCCATTTGACAGGTGAAAATCTAAACTATGATAGATAAAGCCTCGGAATATTTTTTATCGAACTCAGCGTTCCAGAAAACCTATAAATCGATACCAAACTTATCCATATAGGCCTTCTTTGACATGATATATTATGATAGATAGAGTCTTGAATTGTTTTTTATTGAATTCAGCTTCCTCGAAAACATACATTTTGATACCAAACATGTCCATATAGGCCTTCTCTGAGTCGAACTTTAATTCTTCTATTTTTTCCAAAATTCATTTTCGAGTTTTGTTCAGACGCTCAAAGCACTCAAAGCATGGGTGTTACTGATCAGCCTAATGAGTATTCTGCATGATTGGATTCGATAGTAGATCTACCAGATGCAATAACGCCTTTAGATTCGCCAGGGATTTCTTGGTGATGACAAATATGGTGTTTTTGGGGGGTCTTACCCCTTACTCTGGAAATTGCTGATTACCAATTGACACACAAAAAGTGGATACGATTACAGGAGCGGGAGCTATGACGTGTTGAAATTTCGAAAAAATGCCATTTGACTGGTGAAAATCGAAACTTTGATAGATAGAGCCTTGGATTATTTTTTATTGAATTCAGCGTCCTCGAAAACCTATATTTTAATACCTACCAAACTTTTCCATAGAGTCCCCATTTGAGCAGAGTTTTTCATCTTTTATTTTTTCCTTAAATGGGGAAGGTCTTCAACGCATTTTCGAGAGATTTTCTAGGTACCACATGAATCCTACCTCAAAAGCTCAGAATATCTCGCTTTTCTCTACAAAAAAATGTCTATACTCTGTTCAAATGTAAGAAGGAGCAAAAATAACATGTTTCGCGCAGCAGTAGGAGGGCCTTCGTAAAGGTACTTTCCGTCCAGAGTCGAATCGAGGAGATTTCACACAATCGTTCAGTTTATTTATCCATGTCTCATCCAGCTAATGAATTTTTCTGCCTTGTTCCCTTATTATCAGTAGACTATCACGACCACGTTTTTTGAACTTGAATTCCATTTTTTCAATAATTTATAGAACGTTGTTCTTTTGAAAATTGGCAAACTGTCGTCATCATTCACGATCTCTAGTACTTTGGAAATCGTTGGGATTTCATTCCGAAAAAAAAAACGTGGACAATTCTTTTGATAAGGTTCATATCGAAATCGTCAACCGAATTATTTTTAACGACTGGGCTCTCTCCTTACGTGGTGTCAATGTTTTATTCTCTTTATACTCTCTGAGAATTCTGAATACAGCTGAGTCACTCACCCCTGAGGATTTTGAAACAATGCCTACTAAGTCTCTTTTCGATAAATCAGGATGTTCTTTCAATTCTTTTCAAGAAATGTTCAAAATTATCTCTTTCTCTTCAGTAGAGAAGGCTCACATATCACCATCAGATGCAGTATCCGTTTCCAAATTCGACATTGTTCTATAAACACTATATACACTTGTCAAGAGATTTTCCAACACAATACACTTTTTACAACAAAATCTAAACACTTTGAACAGCTAGACCTTCACAGTAGCTCTAGGTATTTTAACTAGTCTTGTCAATTGAAAACTTCGACATTTATGCAAATCAAGATGGCTTGAAACCATTGAGGGAAAGGACCCAAATCAGGTGTTTCCCGGAATTACCTTGTCGGAATCTTGAGCAGTCGACAAAGAGTTTCGTATAAAATAATATAAAATTTTGGACCGAAACTAAATATATTTCGGATATTACAAGTAAATGACCATCATGAATTTGAACAGAGATCTTTTAAGAGTCTTGTCAATTGAAAACTTCGATACTTATGCAAATCAAGATGGCTTTCACCCATTAGGGAAAAGGACCCAAATCTGGTGTTTCCCGGAATTACTTTGTCGGAATCTTGCAAGATTCCGACTCAAATTTCTAAAACTCTGGTGTTTCCTGAAATTACCTTGCCGCAATCTCGAGCATCCGAAAAAGAAATTGTTCAGTAGATAATAATATAAAAACAAAACAAAATAAAAAAATGGGGTACGTCGGATATAAAATGTTTATGACAGTTGCAAATCATAACAGAAATTTTGCACTAGAGTTTCTGAGGTGAAAAAGTTCTAATCTGAGAATTGCTACTCAAATTATTGAATCATTTCTATCCAGTACTATCCACAGTCCGTTCCGAGTACGACCCTGGCACTATCTTAGGGCGGTCTAAGGGTGCGTTGTCATAAAAGTTTCACCAATAGGAGCTTTATTGTGCGCAAACCAGACGAATTTGTTTGTTTACAAAGCTCCTTCTTATATTTGAACGGACTATAGTTTGGTTCACAAGCTCTTCAACCATCGAAATACCCGATTCATCGTTCTGTGATTCCCCCGAAGCCCACCAGATTCGGCCAAACCTCTCCAGGGCATTCCCACCGATCAACCTTTCCGTTATTAACTGCCCCATTCAGCAAAGATAGGGATAATAAAGATTTCTAAGGTACCTCATTTGTCTTTCAGGTTTCATGGATCCGGAAAAGGGACCTGCACATTTTAACTGCCGGCATCTTAACCTACACTTCGGACCAACGGTTCCAGGTAATCAGGCCGGACAAATCAGACAACTGGACGCTGCAGATAAAATTCCCGCAGTTGAGGGACAGCGGCATCTATGAATGTCAAGTGAACACCGAGCCCAAAATGTCTCTCCCGTTTAGACTAAACGTTATAGGTGAGTCAATTCCTTCGAAATTCAATCTGCCTATACAAGGTTACAAGAAAAACTTTAGACAAATTTTGAGGTGGTCTCGAACAAAAGTATTTCAGCGCAGCCAAATAATTTTTATTCTCTTGCTTTCTCTACACTTTCCTGTACTAATATGTGAATTTTTAGTTTGATATAATTTCATTCCACAGAGTTTTAGAATTTCAAACAAACGTAGTGCGATTTTGGAGCTGTTTCGTCAAGGCAGGCGTCAATGCGAAATTGTTCGTTTGCTCAAGGTGCCTCGACAAACCGTGTCGGATGCAATTCGTCGTTTCAAGGAGCTCGACCATGATGGTTGTCGTCCAGGAAGTGGTAGAAAACGCACTGTCAATACACTTAGCAATCGCAACATCGTCAAGAAGCGAGTCAATCGAAATCCGAGGGTTTCCATGAAGAAAATAGACCGGTATCAACCGCGAATCAGTCCGTCAAATTGCCAAAAAGGAGCTCAACCTCAAGCCATACAGGCTCCAAAAAGTTCAACTACTCACGGAGGAAAACAAGCGCGTAAGACTCCAAAGGTTCCGCCAACTCCTTCGTCTCGCCGCCGGTCAGCAATGGGAGCGAATTCTCTTCACAGACGAGAACTTTTCACCGTAGAACAATCCCACAACCACCAAAATGACAGTCTGGTCCGTAGAGGCTCCCGGTACATCGGCCATCGTCGAACACCGTCAAAATCCGCAATCCGTCATGGTCTGGGGCGGAATTTGCGACAGTGGTAAAACTCCCTTAGTTTTCGTGCATCAAGGGGTCAAAATCAATCAAGAAGTCTACCACTGCGACATCCTCGAGGCCATAGTACTTCCGTGGGCCAAGCAGCACTTCGGCGATACGCATTGGACCTTTCAACAGGACTCCGCTCCGGCTCACAGAGCGAAAATGACGCAAGATTGGTGTAAGACCCATTTTCCTTGTTTCATCTCATCTGCAGAATGGCCGCCCTACTCACCGGATCTCAACCCAATGGACTACAGCGTGTGGTCGATTTTGGAGCACAGGGCTTGTGCTAAAAAACACAAAAATTTGGAGTCGCTGAAGCAATCTCTGCGCCGGGAATGGAACCGATTAACGCCCGAGGAGCTGCGATCCATTGCCGAAAATTTCAAGAAGCGTCTGAAGCTGTGTATCGCTGCCGAAGGAAGCCACTTCGAAACGGCTTAAATATATTATTAACAAATGTTCAAGCTATTATTATTTGTTGTTTTGTTCATTGCTTCTGTTTGATAAAGTTAAATGAAAAAGAGTTTGTCCGAGGTTTTTCTTGTCACACTGTATTTATGTGGTAAGAGTGAAGGCACAAAAACTCCGTAAAAACGTGTCAGTTCGAGCAGGAATCGAACCTACGCCTCCTCATTACCGGTCAAGTACTCTCACCACCAAACTACCAAAGCGACGAATTTTCCCGAACAATCTCAATTTTTAATGGACATTCATCGAACACCGTGTAGGATACAGTCTCAATCCATCTTTTTCCAGGCGTCAAGCAGAGTTACATCCAATTTGGGAGACATTATTTCGATTCTTTGTCACGTAAGGATCCAATTTTGCGATTAATTTTCTCGAGAAACACGATTGTCATTTTCCGTCGCGTTTTTCAATGATGCACGGTTCGTAAAGTGAGAACAAAGGGAACGTTCACATGGGCCAATTTCGTCATATCGATGATGCGGAATTTGATTGAGAAAATTCACTTTCTATTCGCTCAGCGCGAAAAGGAAGTTGTGTGTTTCATTGGGAACTCTTTGTGGGTGAAGATTTTCCCTAAATTTTCATTGGGGGGTCATTAGTTTCGTCACAGAACGATCTAACCGAGTTTCTTTCTATGAAACATTACATTCAACTCCAAGAGTAGCAGAGATATTTGGACCTCAAATTATCACTGAAAATTTAATTTAAGGCTGTTTTCATCACGAAAATTGATTCTTGGCATGAATAAAGGGAAGAAATAAGGTATTGTGGATATAAGGAGGCATTCGATAAGCTTCAGAGGTTCGAGTTATGTTGGGAATAAGATGTGTCACAAAATGGTGAATGAGCCGGTTAGCATAAACTTGTTTTATAACTCATTACCCGATGTTTCTATGGACTGGCGCGTTATTATTCTGTCCAAATGACTTCAATTGAACATTGAGAATTCCAATTGACCATAATTGACACCTAAATCCCCTTCAAATCGTACAGACATGGCCAAAATACTCCAATAATTGACTGCATCTCATTTATTCCCTATACCAAACGTATAATTGCTGTTATGGTACGCACAAGTTTAAAGATAAATCATCTTTCGCATATTCCAATTTGGGCATTCCCTTCTGTTTCTATGGATACTGAATGTGGAAGGCGGTATTGTGTTCTTATCAAGAAATATAGCTGTGCCTTTCGAGATATGCCAGGCTAACGAGGTTCAGACATTATGTTAATTAGAGTGGAAAATATGAAATTTAGTATTATTAATTCAGTTACTCCGGCCACTTCACGGTGTTATGTTGTGTTGAATGTTTCAGATGAATTCAGTGGAGATCATTCCCTGGTTTCTGTTCGTCTATAGGTATCCTACAAAGAGGAATAAAAATGTAGTAAATTAGTCCTTGGATGATTACAAATATGGTGTTTTTGTTCATTTTTCACCCAAAAATTGGAATTTTCGAAAGCGATTCTATAATGCCTGAGAATACTTCGGACTATTCTGATTAACAATTAATCAAAAAAGAGTGGATACGATCCCAGGAGTCGGAGCTATTCCAAGTTGAAATTGCGATTTTTGATAAAGAACCATTTCGCATATGAAAATCTAAACTATGATAGATAGAGCCTTGAATTGTTCTTTATTTCATTCAACGTACTCGAAAACCTTGATTTTGATACCAAACTTATCCATATATGCCTCCTCTGAGTCGAACATTTTTGATTTTTTCCGAAATTCATTTTCGAAACGGTCACAGCACTCAAAGCATGGTCGTTACTGATCAGCCTTATGGTTATTCTGCATGTTCCGAATAGATGCTAGATCTTCTAGATGGAATAACGCCTTTAGATTTGCCATAGAATTCGTGGTGATGACAAATATGGTGTTTTTGGGGGTCTTACCCCTTTGTCATTTTCACCCAAAAAGTTGACATTTTCGAAATCGATTTTATTATTCTTAGAAATACTTTGGACAATGCTGATAAACAATATACAAACCAAAAGTGGATGCGATCACAGGAGCGGGAGATATGACGATTTGAAATTTCGAAAAAATGCCATTTGAAAGGTGAAAATCCAAACTATGATAGATAGAGCCTCGGAATATTTTTTATCGAACTCAGCGTCCCCGAAAACCTATAAATCGATATCAAACTTGTCCATATAGGCCTTCTTTGACATAAATTATTCAAGTTTTTCGTTTTCCATTTTTCATTTTCGAGTTTTGTTCAGACTCACAGCGCTTAAAGTATAGGTGACAATGATCGTCCTAATGAGTTTTCTGAATGGTTCGAATGGATAGTTGATCTTCCAGATAGAAAAGCGCCTCTAGATTCGCAAGGGATTTCGTGGTGATGACGAATATGGTGTTTTTGGGGGGTCTTACCCCTTTGTCATTTTTCACCCACAAAGTTGACATTTTCGAAATGGATTTTATTATGCCTAGAGATACTTTGGACAATGCTGATTGACAATATACAAACCAAAAGTGGATGCGATCACAGGAGCGAGAGATATGACGATTTGGAATTTCGAAAAAATGCCATTTGACAGGTGAAAATCTAAACTATGATAGATAGAGCCTCGGAATATTTCTTATCGAACTCAGCGTCCCCGAAAACCTATAAATCGATACCAAACTTGTCCATATAGACCTTCTTTGATATAAATTATTCAAGTTTTTTTGTTTTCCATTTTTCATTTTCTAGTTTAGTTCAGAGACTCACAGCGCTTGAAGTATAGGTGACAAGGATCGTCCTAATAAGTTTTCTGAATGGTTCGAAAGGATAGTTGATCTTCAAGATAGAAAAGCGCCTCTAGATTCGCAAGGGATTTCGTGGTGATGACGAATATGGTGTTTTTGGTGGGTCTTACCCCTTTGTCATTTTTCACCCACAAAGTTGACATTTTCGAAATCGATTTTATTATGCCTAGAGATACTTTGGCAATGCTGATTAACAATATACAAACCAAAAGTGGATGCGATCACAGGAGCGGGAGATATGACGATTTGAAATTTCGAAATAATGCCATTTGACAAGTGAAAATCTAAACTATGATATATAGAGCCTCGGAATATTTTTATCGAACTCAGCATCCCCGAAAACCTATAAATCTATACCAAACTTGTCCGTATAGGCCTTCTTTGACATAAATTATTCAAGTTTTTTTGTTTTCCATTTTTCATTTTCTAGTTTTGTTCAGAGACCCACAGCGCTTAAAGTATACGTGACAATGATCGTCCTTATGAGTTTTCTGAATGGTTCGAATGGATAGTTGATCTTCCAGATAGAAAAGCGCCTTTAGATTCGCAAGGGATTTCGTGGTGATGACAAATATGGTGTTTTTGGGGGTCTTACCCCTTTGTCATTTTCCACCCAAAAAGTTGACATTTGCGAAATCGATTTTATTATTCCTAGAGATACTTAGGACAATGCTGATTAACAATTGACAGACAAAAAATGGATACTATCACAGGAGCGGGAGCTATGACATTGACAAGTTGCAAGGGTGCATACAGACTGATCCAAACAAGAAACTGGAGAACCAGCACAACTGGACACACCAGAATCACTCATGTAGCTGACGTAGCAGAGCTTGATATAATTTCAGACTGCATGCAACCCCTATACTCATTCGAAAAACCATTCAAAACACAGCTCGACTGGAACAGATAGGACTCGAATATAGAATCACAATCATCTGCAGAAATAGTCTGGTACACAGACGGTTCTAAGACAGATGAAGGAACAGGAGCGGGAATACACGGAGTGAGGCCAAGAAGGGACTACATTATACCTCTCGGCAAACACGCCACGATATTTCAAGCTGAAACACATGCCATTAGGACATGCATACAGAAGAACCTGGAAAGTGGCTACCAAAGAAAACACAGGGACTCTGACAGCCAGAGCGCCATCAAAGCTCTCAACTCGTCACAGATAAAGTCTAGACTCGTCTGGGAATGCCTCCAGGACCTTCTGGAGCTGGCAAAACACAACAAGGTCACTCTGATGTGGGTGCCAGGTCACAAGGGAATAGCGGGCAACGAAAAAGCAGACCAGTTAGCAAGACAACCATCTGAAACGCCAGTCACAGGGCCAGAACCTGTGCTTGGAATCAGCAAAAACCGATGCAGGACCCTGATTGAGGAGTGGATAAAACAAAGACACCGACAACACTGGGAACAGAGCGACGGGCAAACACACAGCAAAGCCATGGTAGGACACACCAGCCAAACCTTGACGGCTGACTTTTTGAATATAGATTCTAGACAGAACAAAGGCGCGTATAATAGTAGGTCTACTGACGGGACACTGCGGCCTTAGAAAACATCTGAACACCATAGGAATACTTGGAGAAACCGTGGATTGCAGACTCTGCGGTGAAGAGGAAGAAACAGCCTCTCACATAATCTTGGAATGCGACGCCCTGGAATGAAGGCGCCACAGAATCTGCGGAGAAATCAATCCGGAAACGGGAATGAATCCGAAAAACCTCATTAACAGGCTACTAAACCTAATCTCGTGAGGAACC
The DNA here is from genome assembly GCA_951802165.1 of Adalia decempunctata. Lineage (NCBI taxonomy): Eukaryota > Metazoa > Arthropoda > Insecta > Coleoptera > Coccinellidae > Adalia > Adalia decempunctata. Next base: position 4,132,308 of record OX637705.1, read on the forward strand.
ACTGACGAAAGAGTGATACAATAGACCCAAGTTGGTCGCAGTGTCACAGGGAGGCCAAGCGCTAACCCGGTCTCTTGTTCCTCAGGAAATCAATCAATCATCAATTTATGACGTGTTGATCTATGATAGATGGCGACTTGAATAATTCTTTATTGAATTCGGCTTCCTCGAAAACCTACATTTTGATGCCAAACTTGTCCAAATAGTCCCTGTTTCACCAGAATTTTTCATGTTTTGTTTTTTCAATAATTTATTTTAATGGTGTTTTGAGGGGCTGCATATTCTGTGGGGAGGGGGAAAAGTTTAAGGATGACCAGTCCATAATGGACCTTAAGGTCGCTACCGACCATCTATAACGTCTAAAGAACCTATCAGAGACGATATCCATGCAGTATTCCACATCAATCTTCAATCAATTCCCATGAAATCTACAGAAACGAGAAGAACGAAAGTTAAAACCTTCCCATTTGTTCGAGCTGCTAGGGGGATATTCGTTCCAGTTCAATTTTCTAAAATGCATATAACGACCGAATGGGGGTCAATTTATTTTTCCCTCTTGGCGTTCGATAGTAAGAGCTACGTCATGACTGTAGGTAAGAAATTTCCACCGGAATCGGGTCTTTCAATAGCGCAAAACTTCCTTTAACGAAATGTATGTTAGTAAAAATTCGATGAATTCGATGTTCACTTTCAACGTTTCATTTGCAGAGCTCATATAACTTTCAGTGTGAAATCGAGAATGGTTTGAGTAGATTTCTCCGTGAGACAGAAATTTCACCCACATCAGGCTAGCACAATCAATCCGCATAATTTTGTGGCTTCACCAATAATTTTTCCTTGAAAATTTTACCACACCTTTTCCAATTGTAATTCAGAAAACGTGAAATGTAATTCAGGAAAGCAAATTGAATTTCAGAAAATGGAAATTGTAATTCAGAATAGTAAGTTGATATTCAGAAAAACAAAGTTGTAATTCAGAATCAGTGATATGTAATTCAGAAAGGGTAATTCGAATTTCAGAATAGTGATACATAAGTAATTCAGAAACGGTAATTTGAATTTCAGAAAATATAAATTGTAATTCAGAATTGGTGATTTGAAATTCAGAAATGGGAAATTTAAATTCAGAAAAACGAAATTGTAATTCAGAAAAAAAAATTGTAATTCAATTGCCCAAACCACTCTCTCTAATATCATGTATGTGATTCAAATGAAGACATGATTTCATATAAAATGGGTGGCGAAAAATAATAATAATGATTCTTGAGGTCATTTTCGAAGTACGTAGATACCTTCATAGAAGCAAGAAATATAATAATAATAACTTTATTTCCAAGAATAATATAAAGGTATACCTATACCTACAGTCAAAAACAAAAACAGGAAAAAAACAAATTTGAAAATACCAAATACTTAAGACAAGTTCGATGCCACAATGTCATAGATTCCTATGTTGAATACCCAAGATGCCGAGCAGGATACTATTCTGAATTACAACTTCCTAATCTGAATTTCAATTTCGTTTTTCTGAAATTGAATTAAGTATTCTGAAATTCAATTTCTGTTTTCTGAATTACATATTGCTATTCTGAAATACATGTTCCCTTTTCTGAAATTCAACTTTGAATTTCTGAATTACAACTGTGAAAGGTGTAGTTGGAGCGGCAGCTAACTCACAATTCTGTGCAACAGGTTTATTCACAACTACACCTTTCACAGTTGTAATTCAGAAATTCAAAGTTGAATTTCAGAAGAGGGAACATTTATTTCAGAATAGCAATATGTAATTCAGAAAACAGAAATTGCATTTCAGAATGGTTAATTCAATTTCAGAAAAACGAAATTGAAATTCAGATAAGGAAGTTGTAATTCAGAAAAACAAAGTTGTAATTCAGAATAGTGAATTGAAATTCAGAAATGGCAAATTCAATTTCAGAAAAGGAAAATTGTATTTCAGAAGTTATCAATTCAATTTCAGAAAATGTAATATGTAATTCAGAATAGTATCGAGCTCGGTATCAAATGATGCAGTATAATCTATGACAATGTGGCATCGGACTTGTCTTAAGTATTTGGTATTTTCAAATCTGTTTTTTTCCTGTTTTCGTTTTTGACTTTATGTTGTTCTTGGAAATAAAGTTATTATTATTATATTTCTTGCTTCTATGAAGGTATCTACGTACTTTGAGAGTCGAAAATGACCTGAAGAATCATTATTAATATTTTTCGCCATCCATTTTGAATGTCTCCATTTGAATTACATACATGATATTAAAGAGAGTTGTTTGGGCACCAAGCAATTGAATTACAATTTTTTTTCTGAATTACAATATCGTTTTTCTTAATCAAAATTTCCCATTTCTGAATTTCAAATCACCAATTCTGAATTAAAATTTATATTTTCTGAAATTCAAATTACTGTTTCTGAATTACATATCACTATTCTGAAATTCAAATTACCCTTTCTGAATTATATATCACTATTCTGAAATTCAAATTACGTTTCTGAATATCAACTTACTATTCTGAATTACAATTTCCATTTTCTGAAATTCGATTCGCTTTTCTGAATTATATTTTACGTTTTCTGAATCACAATTGGAAAAGGTGTAGATTTCAATCAAAACAAGGCTTTTTTGTGTGTGATTTACGCGCCTTTTAATAGTTTTCCATTAAAAATAATTTTTTCACCGATTCTTCGAAGATGAACCTATTCATATGCCTCGGTGGATCTACCTAGAATAATCATCACACAGGTTTTATCATGGAACAAAGGGGAACGAATCAAAGAGCTATTTAGAGCAATTATGTCAGTAGTTTATTTTTCACATGACTCAAATGAATAATAATAATAATAAAATCATTGCTTTGGCTTTGGCTTTGGGGGTTCTTTAGGAGCGGCTAACACAGCTCTGAAAAAGAAAAAAATAATTGAAAGAAGAGCTCACATAAATTTGAATATTTTAGTAATTGAAATGACGAATTTGAGACATATTCATTTTGTTAATTTCGTCCAAGGAAAATATTACACGCTCTATATAGTTAGAGACAGTGGCGCACCCAAGGGGGGGGGGGCAGCCCCCCACCAAAGACCCAAAGATACCAACATTTTCAATTTTTCTACGTTCATTTTCAAACGTCAAACATTATCAAACAACCTTATTTTGGTTGATTTTAAACCCTGTCATTTTTTAAGTATTCCATATTCACTTCCCCAATACATAATACACAAAAGACGGTTGTCTGAGTCTGGCCATTACTCTGCATGGGGTGGAGCTCCATTTTGCTGAAAATGCATTCTTGCAATGTCCGTACCTTCGAGTAATACAGGAAGATGAATTTGGAGGAAATCTGAGTAAAAATCAGTGATCACCCGTAAGCAGTCTTGGCAGGACCTGTGGTCCAATCAATCGATTTTTATAAACACCATCCATTCGTACGGACATTGCAGGAATGCATTCTCAACATGGTGGAGCTCCACTCAATTTCAGAGTAATAATCAGGCAATTTTTAGATCAGAACTTTCGAAATATGTATATTGTCAGAGGTGGATCGCATGCCTGGCCCGCTGGTTCACCAGATTTCAATCCTGTTGATAGTTTCATTTGGGGTTATTCAAAATGTTCTGTATATTCATCTGAAATATAAAGTGAGGAGATCCTCAAGCAACGTATCGAGCACCTTCTGTAATTCACGTTAAGTTTTTATGTTTCTTCATTTATTTTTTCATCTTTGTTGACTCTAAATAAATTTTTCTCAATCAATAATGTTTTTCCGAAAATAACTCGAAATGATTCCTCAGAATACTATGAAATTCGAATGTGCAATTAGTGGGACAAAAAAATTCAATTTGATCACAAAGTACGATTCTTCTGAGAATTAGTGAAATTCAAATATTCAATTGGATCTTTCGCTAAAGCTTTCTTTGAGCAAAATGACGTGCGGGACAATGAAATCTATACTGAACCTCATTGAAAATTTTCTGCTCTCTTCAAATATTCCAATCAAATCCCAAAATTTCAACACAGGGTGTTGAATCTCAGCTTGGAAGAGGTTCCATATTTTTGGAAAATTCAAAAGTAAATCGATCGATATGTGGAAGTGGATCATACGTTCCAAGTATCAACCGACTATTCTGATTGGTTCAAAAGTTATGAGGAATTAAAATTTTTGGTAAGTACATAAACCGTCCTGTATCTCGATTATGGATTTGATTAGACCTATCATACATTGGTTTTTTGAACAATTCTTCAGTTCAGTTCAGCCCCCCCCATAACTAAATCCTGGGTGAGCCACTGAGGGCTCACTTTCCAGGGCTTTAGAGATCCTCAGTTTAGGTCCATATATTCCAATGCCAGTGCCTTTCTCTGATGGTAATCCATACGGATGACACATATTTGACACATACTTGCTGTTTCATGAGCGCTTATAGGGTGGCCGAGTACAACAACGATAGTAAAGAGTAAATGGACGAAAAACTTTGCCAATATCCAGCACCATCAAAAACAATATAGAAAATAATACTCACAAAGGACTAGCCAACAACAAAGCCATTGCTCCAATGAGAATACCGAAGAACTTCATAGTGTTAAGTTTGACAACTGTTAGCTGAATGTTTGATTCTAGGAAATGAGGGCTTTTTATACTGTTTGGCAAGACACTTATCGAATAATTGGATCAGTAAGCTAATGGAAAAAGAATTGAAATAATTGTGAAGAGAGAGATTATTGTAAATGTATGATAAGTAATGTCCTGACTCGAAAACAACATTAGTTTAAGGGACAAAAAAATTGTGATTGTGATAAGCAATCAATTCTTATTATGGAAGTATTCAGGTAATTGCAAATTTATCTTCGGTTATTATGTTCAACGTTCTGAACAATATTGTTCTATATCCGTAAACGCAGTGTCGGCTTTCAGAGAAGGTAAGGGAGGCTAAGTCCCCCCTAAGATCCTCATTGTTCCAGTTCTCTTTTCTCTCAAAAGGAATATAACCTTTCATGCGAATTAATTCAATGAGTGAAGGTTTTTTTGTAGACGAGGAAAAAAAAATTAATTAACAATTACTTTCGTTGCAATCAAAAGAAATCAACACATGGTTAAAGATGTTGATTTCCTTCTATTATTTTTAGATGCATGGTAGACTATGTTTTGATTTCGACAAAATATGTACTGTACTTTTGTCCAGTACACGTCCAAACAGCATCTTGCAAACTCGATCATTGAAAGATTTTGATGCTTAGTAAACTACACTCTTGGAAAAAACCGGAAGGAAAAAATGTTCAAAGAATTCATTTCGAGATAACTTTTTAAGATGTGCATCGATTTTGTTCATTTTATGGCCTATTTCATCTAGTTAATCAATAGAATTCTGCAGGAATTCCAACTTAATTTGATGGTATATAGGACTGAACTGAAAGTTACAATTTGGTCTAAATTTCTAAACATCCTGTAGAGGTAAATAGTAACGCAATGAATGAGTTTCTGAAGCCTGATCTTCTCTTAACATTTTCTTGTTTTATTCACATCAATATCTCTTTCCTGAAGGGGGATTCGATTTTTCCAACAAAACTACGGAATTTATATCATTAAGACATCCTCAAACAAGAAAATATTAAGAGAAGATCAAGCTTCAAAATTTCATTCAAAAAACCCTCATTGCGTCACTAGTTACCTCTACAGGGCGTTCAGAAATTTAGAGGAAATTACAAACTTTGAGTTCCACCCTGTATATCATCAAATCCAATTAAAATTCCTGCAGACTCGACACCAGGTCATAAACTAGATGAAATAAGCTATAGTCCATTCAAGAATTATTGACATCAAAGCAGGCCTCGGAAGTCCAGTCGCAGCTTTATTTATAGTTACAAAAAAATAACTAAAAATTTTTTGCGCTTTTGTCATAGCAATAAATAAATAAATGTAACCTTAAGATTAAATTGTATTTTGCAAAGTAAGGCACTTTGAACATGAAAATGTCCTCAATTATAACATACGATTTCCATCGTGTGAATCAGTGTACCAGCAGTATATTATTTTCATCTTATATTGATACATTTTCGAACGATCTATTATAGGAGCATACATCCTGGAAATTCTGGTCCGATTACGAAAAATATCTTGGATGATTGAAAAGCATGTTTCTTTCCAAAGTTCAATATGAATATTCCGTAAACCAGAAAAATCTAGTTGATAATTTGAAGCGTGTTGCTGCAAAGTGAATGGATTGAAAAATTGTAATAGATATCAAGACAGAAGCAAAACTAAACGAATGGATCTATTTAATATATGAAGAATTTTGTCATGACATTGTTACTTTCAATATTTGTGAACAATGAAGGAGTAAAATATGTAATATTAAAAATGTAAATATTCCTATTATTCTGCTTCAACAACCACTGTTATTATTATTTCCTCATCTGGGCAGAACTCGTCATGTTCATAATTGAAGGCTTCATGTCAGCAATATCACAGCATCCCATATATTTTGACTAATCTTCTCTTATTTCTTTTTTTACGTGCTCTGTGCAGGCTTTTCATTTATTAGCGGTACATTCTTCAAGAGCCTCATTCCAAAGATTTTTCACTTGCTCAATTATTTACCAAATTTGTTCGAATATTAATGATTGAACTAAACGTCAGTGTTATTTCCAACACCAACCTGAATTCTGGATAATTCTTGGATGAACTGTACATATAGACAACACAATGATCAAAATCGGTGCACACCTCATAAAATTATTTCAAAATGAATTCGGTGAACATTTTTTTGTCCGATTTTTTTGTCGTCGACACCCAATCTTTCGAATGGAATCTGTCGACCTCCAGATTCAGTAGAGCGATGCGGTTCGTTCCGTAGAATAAAGGATTGAAAGGACGAACTCCTGACCCAATCTGATCCTTGAGCATAAATCGCAGAGCGGGAAATATCATGTTCAGGGAAAGATTTGCCTCAAATCATTTTACATTCTCAAGATCAGAAAGTACAGTATCGGCTACAACTGTAGTAGGAATCTTCGGAGGTATCTGGGTCGGAGGTTGTAACCCGAAGATTGACTGCTCCGAATTAGTGATGCTACGGGATCTATCGCTGTATTTATATCGGCAGCCCCACCACTGTCGTGGCTGGTCGATTAACTTCTTCCTTTGATACCAAAATGAATATCGGACTTATCTGTCGCTGTTTTCGGTAAAACTTATTTTTCTATGACAAAGGGACATGATCTGGTATACAAAGCTTGTTTCTAATAGCAAACTCCCTGGAGAGGGTTGCAACCCCATCAGGAATTCGAATAGGGAAAATGGGTAGTTTCATCGCACAAATGTATGCATTGATTCAAATTTGTATGAACCTGCAGTTTGTGTTCTTATAAGTGAATATTCACAAAGTTACAGGGTGTTTTTATGGAATTGTAGTACAGATAAAACTAAATGAATTGACATTTCTATGATGACGTGGTCGTTTAGATATTGTGGCATTTTAGCAATACACGAACTGGTGAAGTTCACTTCGAAATGTTTTCGAAATAGATTTGAACCTTGATTCACGTCCAAAAATGGCTTAGAACTTCTATTTTTAAAAAGTCATTCAGCTACACAAGAACGAGTATTGAAGCTTACAATTGTCTTCCACAAAAATTCAAAGATATTGATTTTACTACACCTTTTCCAATTGTAATTCAGAAAACGTGAAATGTAGTTCAGGAAAGCAAATTGAATTTCAGAAAATGGAAACTGTAATTCAGAATAGTAAGTTTATATTCAGAAGAACAAAATTGTAATTCAGAATAGTGATATGTAATTCAGAAAGGGTAATTCGAATTTCAGAATAGTGATGCATATGTAATTCAGAAACGGTAATTTGAATTTCAGAAAATATAAACTGTAATTCAGAATTGGTGATTTGAAATTCAGAAATGGGAAATTTTAATTCAGAAAAACGAAATTGTAATTCAGAAAAAAAAATTGTAATTCAATTGCCCAAACCACTCTCTCTAATATCATGTATGTAATTCAAATGAAGACATGATTTCATTTAAAATGGGTGGTGAAAAATATTAATAATGATTCTTGAGGTCATTTTCGAAGTACGTAGATACCTTCATGGAAGCAAGAAATAAAATAATAATAACTTTATTTACAAGAATAATATAAAGGTATACCTATACCTACCGTCAAAAACAAAAACAGGAAAAAAACAAATTTGGAAATACCAAATACTTAAGACAAGTTCGATGCCACATTGTCATAGATTCCTATGTTGAATCCCCAAGATGCCGAGCACGATACTATTCTGAATTACATATTACATTTTCTGAAATTGAATTGATAACTTCTGAAATACAATTTTCCTTTTCTGAAGTTGAATTTGCCATTTCTGAATTTCAATTCACTATTTTGAATTACAACTTTGTTTTTCTGAATTACAACTTCCTAATCTGAATTTCAATTTCGTTTTTCTGAAATTGAAGTAAGTATTCTGAAATTCAATTTCTGTTTTCTGAATTACATATTGCTATTCTGAAATACATGTTCCCTTTTCTGAAATTCAACTTTGAATTTCTGAATTACAACTGTGAAAGGTGTAGTTGGAGCGGCAGCTAACTCACAACAGGTTTAGTCACAACTTCACCTTTCACTGTTGTAATTCAGAAATTCAAAGTTGAATTTCAGAAGAGGGAACATGTATTTCAGAATAGCAATATGTAATTCAGAAAACAGAAATTGAATTTCAGAATGGTTAATTCAATTTCAGAAAAACGAAATTGAAATTCAGATAAGGAAGTTGTAATTCAGAAAAACGAAGTTGTAATTCAGAATAGTGAATTGAAATTCAGAAATAGCAAATTCAATTTCAGAAAAGGAAAATTGTATTTCAGAAGTTATCAATTCAATTTCAGGAAATGTAATATGTAATTCAGAATAGTATCGAGCTCGGTATCAAGTGAGGCAGTATAATCTATGACAATGTGGCATCGGACTTGTCTTAAGTATTTGGTATCTGTTTTTTTCCTGTTTTCGTTTTTGACTTTATGTTGTTCTTGGAAATAAAGTTATTATTATTATATCTCTTGCTTCTATGAAGGTATCTACGTACTTTGAGAGTCGAAAATGACCTGAAGAATCATTATTAATATTTTTCGCCACCCATTTTGAATGAAATCATGTCTCCATTTGAATTACATACATGATATTGAAGAGAGTTGTTTGGGCACCAAGCAATTGAATTACAATTTTTTTTTCTGAATTACAATTTCGTTTTTCTTAATTAAAATTTCCCATTTCTGAATTTCAAATCACCAATTCTGAATTAAAATTTATATTTTCTGAAACTCAAATTACTGTTTCTGAATTACATATCACTATTCTGAAATTCAAATTACCGTTTCTGAATATCAACTTACTATTCTGAATTACAATTTCCATTTTCTGAAATTCGATTCGCTTTTCTGAATTACATTTTACGTTTTCTGAATCACAATTGGAAAAGGTGTAGATTTCAATCAAAACAAGGCTTTTTGTGTGTGATTTACGCGCCTTTTAATAGTTTTCCATTAAAAATAATTTTTTCGCCGATTCTTTGAAGATGAACCTATTCATATGCCTCGGTGGATCTACCTAGAATAATCATCACACAGGTTTTATCATGGAACAAAGGGGAACGAATCAAAGAGCTATTTAGAGCCATTATGTCAGTAGTTTATTTTTTACATGACTCAAATGAATAATAATAATGATAAAATCATTCCTTTGGCTTTGGCTTTGGGGGTTCTTTAGGAGCGGCTAACACAGCTCTGAAAAAGAAAAAAATAATTGAAAGAAGAGCTCACATAAATTTTAATATTTTGGTAATTGAAATGACGAATTTGAGACATATTCATTTTGTTAATTTCGTCCAAGGAAAATATTACACGCTCTATATAGGTATAGACAGTGGCGCACCCAAGGGGGGTTTTTCTACGTTCATTTTCAAACGTCAAACATTATCAAACAACCTTATTTTGGTTTAAACCCTGTCATTTTTGAAGTATTCCATATTCACTTCCCCAATACATAATACACAAAAGACGGTTGTCTGAGTCTGGCCATTACTCTGAATGGGGTGGAGCTCCATTTTGCTGAAAATGCATTCTTGCAATGTCCGTACCTTCGAGTAATACAGGAAAATGAATTTGGAGGAAATCTGAGTAAAAATCAGTGATCACCCGTAAGCCGTCTTGGCAGGACCTGGGGTCCAATCAATCGATTTTTATAAACACCATCCATTAGTACGGACATTGCAGGAATGCATTCTCAACATGATGGAGCTCCACTCAATTTCAGAGTTATGATCAGGCAATTTTTAGATCAGAACTTTCCAAATATGTATATTGTCAGAGGTGGATCGCATGTCTGGCCCGCTGGATCACCAGATTTCAATCCTGTTTCATTTGGGGTTATTCAAAATGTTCAGTATATTCATCTGAATATAAAGTGAGGAGATCCTCAAGCAACGTATCGAAGTCGCTTGCAATAAAATACGTAATAATCCAGACATGTTGAAAAAAGAATCAGACATATTTTGAAGGGGGCAAGAATGTTTATTGAGCAGTATGGTGGTACTTTCGAACACCTTCTGTAATTTACGTTAAGTTTTTATGTTTCTTTATTTATTTTTCCATCTTTGTTGACTCTAAATAAATTTTTCTCAATCAATAATGTTTTTCCAAAAATAACTCGAAATGATTCCTCAGTATACTATGAAATTCGAATGTGCAATTAGTGGGACAAAAAAATTCAATTTGATCACAAAGTACGATTCTTCTGAGAATAAAGCCCGCAACGGACGGCGAGCGATAATATAATATATATTATATCTCATATATTACACCAATATCGCTCCTTATGAAAATGCACCAAGCCCCGCGGACGACGCTATAATATACAGGGTGGCCATTTGAAAACGAAACAGACGAGATTACAGACGAAATAAATTTTTTCGATAGAAATGCTCGGACAGGTCGATTTCTGTTTCGAGGGGGACAACTTAAGATGTAGGTTACGGACGCATAGCGCTTCAACCCTTGCTACTACAACCCACACCCCCAATTTTTGAATATGGAAGACGGGGTGAGTGATACCTCATTTGAAAGGTATTTTTATACTGATTTCAGCACAGTAATTGTTTTTTCATTTTATGCATTAGTTCTCGAAATATTCTTAACTAAGTATTTGAAAATGAAGTGGTGTTTTCATGGCACTTGTAGTGTTTTTTTGTGGAAAATCGACATCTTGATTAAAGATTTCTATGTCAGTGGATTGGAGGAAGAAAGCCACAGTCATGGTTGTTTTGAAGCTTAAAATGTCGATTTTTCGCAAAAAAAATACAAGTGCCATGAAAACACCACTTCATTTTCAAATACTTAGTTAAGAATATTTCGAGAACTAATGCATAAAATGAAAAAACAATTAGGTACTGTGCTGAAATCAGTATAAAAATACCTTTCAAACGAGGTATCACTCACCCCATCTTCCCTATTCAAAAATTGGGGGTGAGGGTTGTAGTAGCAAGGGTTGAAGCGCTATGCGTCCGTAACCTACATCTTAAGTGGTCCCCCTCGAAACAGAAATCGACCTGTCCGAGCATTTCTATCGAAAAAATTTATTTCGTCTGTAATCTCGTCTGTTTCGTTTTCAAAGGGCCACCCTGTATTTGACACATACTTGCTGTTTCATGAGCGCTTATAGGGTGGCCGAGTACAACAACGATAGTAAAGAGTAAATGGACGAAAAACTTTGCCAATGTCCAGCACCATCAAAAACAATATAGAAAATAATACTCACAAAGGACTAGCCAACAACAAAGCCATTGCTCCAATGAGAATACCGAAGAACTTCATAGTGTTAAGTTTGACAACTGTTAGCTGAATGTTTTATTCTAGGAAATGAGGGCTTTTTATACTGTTTGGCAAGACACTTATCGAATAATTGGATCAGTAAGCTAATGGAAAAAGAATTGAAATAATTGTGAAGAGAGAGATTATTGTAAATGTATGATAAGTAATGTCCTGACTCGAAAACAACATTAGTTTAAGGGACAAAAAAATTGTGATTGTGATAAGCAATCAATTCTTATTATGGAAGTATTCAGGTAAATGCAAATTTATCTTCGGTTATTATGTTCAACGTTCTGAACAATATTGTTCTATATCCGTAAACGCAGTGTCGGCTTTCAGAGAAGGTAAGGGAGGCTAAGTCCCCCCTAAGATCCTCATTGTTCCAGTTCTCTTTTCTCTCAAAAGGAATATAACCTTTCATGCGAATTAATTCAATGAGTGAAGGTTTTTTTGTAGACGAGGAAAAAAAAATTAATTAACAATTACTTTCGTTGCAATCAAAAGAAATCAACACATGGTTAAAGATGTTGATTTCCTTCTATTATTTTTAGATGCATGGTAGACTATGTTTTGATTTCGGCAAAATATGTACTGTACTTTTGTCCAGTACACGTCCAAACAGCATCTTGCAAACTCGATCATTGAAAGATTTTGATGCTTAGTAAACTACACTCTTGGAAAAAACCGGAAGGAAAAAATGTTCAAAGAATTCATTTCGAGATAACTTTTTAAGATGTGCATCGATTTTGATCATTTTATGGCCTATTTCATCTAGTTAATCAATAGAATTCTGCAGGAATTCCAACTTAATTTGATGGTATATAGGACTGAACTGAAAGTCACAATTTGGTCTAAATTTCTAAACATCCTGTAGAGGTAAATACAGGGTGGGGCAGAAAAACCTATCCGATTTCAAAACGTTATAAAATTAAAACCACTCAGCTTGTCAAAAAATTTTTTTTATTAACATATCGCAAATTTTATGCCATTTTTAAATTTAAGTTTTGAAAAGCACATCACTCAAATGTCGTCCTTGGGAGCGGATACACTTATTTAGGCGCTCGCGGTAGCTTTCCATGACTTTCACCGTCATTTCCACAGGAATTTCTTCAATTGCCCGAGCAATTTCCCTTCGTAAAGCAAGAAGGGTCCTTGGTCGATGCTGGTAAACCTTCGATTTGAGGTAACCCCAAAGGAACCCCAACGTCCGTGAAGAGCACAACATCGTCGTTTGGCAGTTCTCGGAGATCGCGACACAGGTTCGTACGGGTTTCAAAATCCCTTTCACTTAATTTCTGTGCAACAACCATTTTGTAGGGATGCATTTTGAGGTCCCGGTGCAAAATTCGCCGAATACTGCGGTTGGAAATCCCCAAAGCGAGCGAATGTTTTCGCGCCGAACGACGCGGGGAACGTTCAATCGCGGCTCTCACATTGGCCACGTTTTCAGGTCCTGTTGCTGTCCTGGGACGTCCAGGCGACTTCTTTTTCAATGCTGAACTCGTCTGTCTAAAATTTGACACCCACACTTTAATCGTAGCGTGATGTAGAACAGGATCATGACGCCCGAGTCCGAAATGAATTCGAAAAGCACGTTGTGTAGCAATTATCGAACCGCCGCATTCGATAAACCGCTCAATAACAAAAGCACGATGTTCACCAGACCAAGGCATGTTGACTACTGACAAATGGCATAAAACCAGCTTTCTAACGGTTTTTACCCCACTACTCTACCTGCTCTCTCTTCTGAGAAAAAGGGATTTGAAATCGGATAGGTTCTTCTGCTCCACCCTGTAGTAACGCAATGAATGAGTTTCTGAAGCCTGATCTTCTCTTAACATTTTCTTGTTTTATTCACATCAATATCTCTTTCCTGAAGGGGGATTCGATTTTTCCAACAAAACTACGGAATTTATAACATTAAAACATCCTTAAACAAGAAAATATTAAGAGAAGATCAAGCTTCAAAATTTCGTTCAAAAAACCCTCATTGCGTCACTAATTACCTCTACAGGGCGTTCAGAAATTTAGAGGAAATTACAAACTTTGAGTTCCACCCTGTATATCATCAAATCCAATTAAAATTCCTGCAGACTCGACATCAGGTGATAAACTAGATGAAATAAGCTATAGTCCATTCAAGAATTATTGACATCAAAGCAGGCCTCGGAAGTCCAGTCGCAGCTTTATTTCTAGTTACAAAAAAATAACTAAAAATTTTTTGCTCTTTTATCATAGCAATAAATAAATAAATGTAACCTTAAGATCAAATGGTATTTTGCAAAGTAAGGCACTTTGAACATGAAAATGTCCTCAATTATCACATACGATTTCCATCGTGTGAATCTGTACACCAGCGGTATATTATTTTCATCTTGTATTGATACATTTTCGAACGATCTATTATAGTAGCATACATCCTGGAAATTCTGGTCCGATTACGAAAAATATCTTGGATGATTAAAAAGCATGTTTCTTTCCAAAGTTCAATATGAATATTCCGTAAACCAGAAAAATCTAGTTGATAATTTGAAGCGTGTTGCTGCAAAGTGAATGGATTGAAAAATTGTAATAGATATCAAGACAGAAGCAAAACTAAACGAATGGATCTATTTAATATATGAAGAATTTTGTCATGACATTGTTACTTTCAATATTTGTGAACAATGAAGGAGTAAAATATGTAATATTAAAAATGTAAATATTCCTATTATTCTGCTTCAACAACCACTGTTATTATTATTTCCTCATCTGGGCAGAACTCGTCATGTTCATATAATTGAAGGCTTCATGTCAGCAATATCACAACATCCCATATATTTTGACTAATCTTCTCTTATTTCTTTTTTTACGTGCTCTGTGCAGGCTTTTCATTTATTAGCGGTACATTCTTCAAGAGCCTCATTCCAAAGATTTTTCACTTGGTCAATTATTTACCAAATTTGTTCGAATATTATAATGATTGAACTAAACGTCAGTGTTATTTCCAACACCAACCTGAATTCTGCAACTCAAAATGTTACGAAATGGGCTATTACCAACATAATTTCGATTCTCCAAAGCCCCCAGAGATGTCAATAATTCTTGGATGAACTGTACATATAGACAACACAATGATCAAAATCGGTGCACACCTCATAAAATTATTTCAAAATGAATTCGGTGAACATTTTTTTGTCCGATTTTTTTGTCGTCGACACCTAATCTTTCGAAGGGAATCTGTCGACCTCCAGATAATAAAGAATAAAGGATTGAAAGGACGAACTCCTGACCCAATCTGATCCTTGAGCATAAATCGCAGAGCGGGAAATATCATGTTCAGGGAAAGATTTGCCTCAAATCATTTTACATTCTCAAGATCAGAAAGTACAGTATCGGCTACAACTGTAGTAGGAATCTTCGGAGGTATCTGGGTCGGAGGTTGTAACCCGAAGATTGACTGCTCCGAATTGGTGATGCTACGGGATCTATCGCTGTATTTATATCGGCAGCCCCACCACTGTCGTGGCTGGTCGATTAACTTCTTCCTTTGATACCAAAATGAATATCGGACTTATCTGTCGCTGTTTTCGGTAAAACTTATTTTTCTATGACAAAGGGACATGATCTGGTATACAAAGCTTGTTTCTAATATCATATTCCCTGGAGAGGGTTGCAAACCCATCAGGAACTCGAATAGGGAAAATGGGTAGTTTCGTCGCACAAATGTATGCATGGATTCAAATTTGTATGAACCTGCAGTTGGTGTTCTTATAAGTGAATATTCACAAAGTTACAGGGTATTTTTATGGAATTGTAGTACCGATAAAACTAAATGAATTGATATTTCTATGATGACGTGGTCGTTTAGATCAAAGATTATAGAGTTCTCTATAATCTTTGGTTTAGATATTGTGGCATTTTAGCAATACACGAACTAGTGAAGTTCACTTCGAAATGTTTTCGAAATTGATTCGAACCTTGATTCACGTCCAAAAATGGCTTAGAACTTCTATTTTTAAAAAGTCATTCAGCTACACAAGAACGAGTATTGAAGCTTACAATTGTCTTCCACAAAAATTCAGAGATATTGATTCTTTAGAAAAGTTAAAGACAAACGAGAAAACATTTCTGTGTGCTTCACAATAGCTGCGTGTTGGAATTTTTCGTGTTTTGTTGATGCCTATCTTTATAGTATAGTGTATCACTCTTCCCAAGTGTTTCTCTGCCCATGCCTGGATGCCCAATCATTCACATTTTTTTTCTTTTTATTATGTCTGTGCGGTAAACAGTGTCATTAATTTGAAAATCTGATTGATGTTCAACAAACTAAAGAGTTAAGTGTAAGAGAAAAGGGCTAAACTTCGCTCGTTCTGTTTGTATGTATTCTTTATAAATAAAGACCATTGTTATTACTTTTCATCATCGGTCTCCCAGTCTCAGTTTGAGCTGGTATTACTTCTATGAACCAGTGAAAAAATATTTCAGTTCTTCCCACTAGTTCAGGAATTTCCGCACGATGTGACAGGTTTGCAATGCTACAGCCTACATTTTTCCTTGAATCTATTGGTATATGGTATATCCCGGTAGATCTACCTTATCATAACACAGAATTTATCATGAGACCAAGGAGTAGGAATGAAAGAGATAGTCATGATATCAGTAGGTTATTTATTATATGAACCAAAAAATAAAATCATCCCGCCCGCCGCCGCAGGGGATCCGCTTTAGGATCAGCCAGTACAGCTCTGAAAAAGAAAAAAATATTGAAACAAGAGCATCTCTACAAAATTTTATTATTTCGGTAAATGAAATGACGAATTCGAGACATATTCAATTTGCTAAATTTCCTCCAAGGAAAATATATTACGCTCTATGAGAATATGCGTTACTAATATTATAAAGAGGAAAGATTTGTATTTTTGTTTGTTTGATACGAATAGGCTCAAAAACTACTGGACCGATTTCAAAAATTCTTTCACCCTTATAAAGCTACATTATCCCTGAGTGACATAGGCTATACTTTTCACCCGAAAATTAAGGATACCTACTCTAACTTCAATAATTACAAAAAATCAGCCAAAATCAGCTATTTTCACGTGCGCTGCAAAAACCGTACGACTTACGTGGATACAATGTATGACGGAAATGTACCTCTTGAATAGTTCTACAAAAAAGTCCGCGATAGCATGTATCTATCTCTCAAGATTGACTTGCTATTACCTGTTTATGGTAATCAGATGTTTTCCAAAATTATGCACTATTTGGGAGTGTGTTTTTATGAATTGGGTATTAATCCTCATCCAACCTAATACGTTATTTATCGCCAGTATTTAATTTAGAACAAAATTGCCCTTCACATCATACAATTACAACGAGTACATCAAAAGATATGGCAGGTTGAAGTTTTGAAGATGAAACCGCCGCGTGAAACAAATTTCTACTCGGGCGAAGCTGGGACGGCCTGCTTATGCTCAGAAAAACACTCTTTTCACTTTCCATTTTAATTTTCTACCGCAAATTACCTTCAGTCAGAACCAATGTTTACAACCGTTACCTACTCCCGTGTAGTAGAGGGCGCTGTCTACCCCTGAATGGCGAATTGGTATATGGTATATCCCGGTAGCATTTTTCCGTTCCCTATACAGTCAGCGCGACAGGTCGCTCTCACCGTATAGGAAACGGAGCGCACAATGGAACTCCGTTTCCTAGCAGATATGCGCGATGTGCTCACTGCCCTGTTAGTCTTCTGGGTGCCGATGGGACAAATTGCAAATTATTAATAAAGTTTTCTCACTTTCTGTATAGCTTTATTAGCTAGAGTCTACTACATTTTTCCTCTGTGAACATTTTTGTAGTCGCGGTTTTTTTTTCAGCAAACCTCTCGTAAGTCGACCATATTTTCATTTTTCTTGAATCAAACATACTCTTTTTTGTAAAATGCAATCATAAAAACAATCTGGGAGAAATGAGAAAACATGATTGTCTATCAACATAAATATGACTGAAAATCGCATTTTTTCAAAGTATTAATACCCTCCCGAATTTTTCAGAAATATGAAGTATGAAAATGCAATTGTCCGACAAAAAAATGTGGCGATTTCCTTGTCCGACAAATGGAAAACGAAGTTTTTTTGGGATAAAAAAATTATGAACAATGTCTTTTTTTTCTTATTCTCTCTCCACCTTGAAAATACAATGTAGTGCACTAGTTGTCCGACAAAAAAAATGTGGCGTTCATTCAAAAATTGAAGAATTCACTGCTCTAATTTGAGCCATTTTTTCGCGTGAATCACGGTTCAAAACTATTTCAAAAACATTTCGAAGTAAACGTCACCAGTTCATGCATCGCTAAAATGCCACAATTTCAAAACGGTGACGTCATCATAGAAATGTCAATTCAATTTATGAATTTAAAAGTTAGAAACATTATACACGCACATAATAATAAAAATATTTATAATTTTAGGTGTGTTTATTTGTATATTATTAAAATCTTGTATTTTCAAATTAGACTCCAATCAGTTTATGATGAATTTGAATGTTCTTGTCCTGATAACGACTTGTTGAAACATATATGCAATATTCATATTGATTGAATCAAGAGGAAGAAGCCCTAAAATCAATTTCAAAAATTTGAACATAAGAGTACATTTTCAAAACTAAATAATGTTTCAGAATTCTAAAATAAAAGGTGTGCTCTACTCGAAGTTATTCATTACTTGACAGTCACAGGTTACAATGCATTCTGAAAACAAAGCTGTCATACTCAAATAATATTCAATGCAATGAAGAACAGTTATTATTATTATAAATTCAAAATAAAAACGATGAAAACAAAATAAATCCAACAAACATAACCTATATTCTTCAATCAGCTGATTCTAAACTTCAAACTGCAGTTCGAACTATTCCGCTACCTGCTTTCAAACCGCTTCAAATTATTTTGAACCATTTGGTGCGTGACGTCACCAGTTCAACGCGAAAACACGAATATTTCAAAACAGACGAAATAGTTTTAAAATATTGTCACGCAAAAATTCGGCTTTGGTTATGAATAGACTATATGCATTTACTGGATGTAACTTTGCTCATGTTACGAATAAACATTCGATTTTTTGAGGGCCATGGGCCATTTAAGAAGGATGTGCTGAATACTATCATCTAGCTTTCCGACGAATAAAGTTCGAAAATTTCAGTTGTTGCCGATATAATATTGCTAGTAGTGATGGAGTGTTTTTTGTGCAGACATTTAAAAAATATCCGTGGCTTTAAAACGAAAAAGGAGGAAGTGACATCCTTAAACTGTGCAAAATATTCTTGGCATCAAGAGAACATCATAATCACAAATATAAAGATGTCATTCTACCTGACGATTGGTGTGATAATTTTATTGGATACCATTCGTCTTGTTACAATGAATTCAATGTGAGGAAGGAGTATTTTCATTGTTTTTTTTGATTTGAATAAAAATGTCAGTAAACAATTTGAGTTTTACGCTTTCAATCGAAATCAATAGTTTCATTTCAATAATAATCGGAAATAGATTCTGAAACAAAACCATTATATTCAACTAGACTAAGGATTTGCCGCATTTTATATGGTGGACAGTGGTTTTTTCTATGAAACGAATCTGTCTAAAATATAAATTCATTCTTGTCCGACAAATATTAATGAATTTAAAAACTCAAAAAATCGTCGATTTTCATCTGTCGGACAGGAAAACATCAACATTTTTTTTTGTCGGGCAATTGCATTCTCATATTTCATATGGTTATATGAACCGGTTCTGAAAAAATCAGGAGTATATTAATAATTAAAAAAATGCTGTTTTCAGTCATGTTTATATTGGTAGACATTCATGTTTATATTGGTAGACATTCATGTTTTCTCATTTTTCCCAGATTGTTCTTATATGATTGCATTTTACAAAAAAAAAGTACGTATGATCAAAAAAAAAAGAAAATGTAGTCGACTTACGAGAGGTTTGCTGAAAACAAAACCGCGACTACAAAAATGTTCACACAGGAAAAATGTGGTAGATTCTACCTAATAAAGCTATACAGGAAGTAAGAAAACTTTATTAATAATTTGCAATTTTTCCCATCGGCACCCAGAAGACTAGGGCAGTGAGCACATCGCGCATATCTGCTAGGAAACGGAGTGTTCCATCGTGCATTCCGTTTCCTATACGGTGAGAGCGACCTGTCGCGCTGAGTGTATAGGGAACGGAAAAATGCATCCCGGTAGATCTACCTTATCATAACACATAATTTATCATGAGACTAAGGAGTAGGAATGAAAGAGATAGTCATGATGTCAGTAGGTTATTTATTATATGAACCAAAAAATAAAATCATCCCCCACCCCCCCGTATGCTCTTTCGGGGATCCGCTTTAGGATCAGCCAGTACAGCTCTGAAAAAGAAAAAAATATTGAAAAAAGAGCATCTCTACAAAATTTTATTATTTCGGTAAATGAAATGACGAATTCGAGACATATTCAATTTGCTAAATTTCCTCCAAGGAAAATATATTACGCTCTATGAGAATATGCGATACTAAAATGTTTAATTGGATTACGAGCCTTTATGTCCATCCATATCTACAGAAAAACTTAGGTGAAATTCAAATTTCTTCGACAAAATGACACAAAATGGAACTAGTGTTCTACTTGCAGACTGAATGAAAATGTTCAAATTTCACACATATCTACTATGGCCGAATAATTTCAGTACAACAACGATAGTAAGGAGTAAATTGACGACGAAAATCGTTTATATCGACAAGCACCATCAAAAACAATACAAATACAGAAAATAATACTCACAAAGGACTAGCCAACAACAAAGCAATAACTCCAATGATAATAGCGAAGAACTTCATAGTGCTAAGTTTGACAACTGTTGGTTGAATGTTTAATTCAAGGAAATGAGAGCTTTTTATACTGTTGGGCATGACACTTATCGAATAATTGGATCAATAAGCTAATGGAAAAAGAATTGAAATAATTGTGAAAAGGGTGATTATTGTTAATCTATTTTGTAAATGTGCGATAAGTAATGTTCTGTCTGGAAAACAACATTAGGTTAAGGAACAACAAAAAAATGGTGATAAGCAGTCAATTCTTCTCTTGATATTTTCTTGTTTAATTCACGTCAAGAGCGCTTTCCTAAAAACAAATATGATTTTTCGAACGAAACTATGCAATTTATAATATTAAATCATCAAGAACAATAAGAGGAAGAATTCAGGCTTCAAAAATGCATCCAAAGAAACAACATTGCGTCAATAATTACCTCCACAGGGTGTTCAGAAATTTCGAGGAAATTGCAAATTTCAGTTCCACCCTGTATACCATCAAATTCAATTCAAATTCCTACAGACTCGAGATCAGGTGATAAACTAGATGAAATAGGTTACAAACAGACATTATAATGATCGAAATCGATGCCCACCTCAAAAAGTTATTTTAAAAACTAGCAAACTCCCTGGGAAGGGTTGCAACTCCATCAGGAATTCGAATAGGGAAAATGGGTAGTTTCGTCGCACAAATGTATGCATGGATTCAAATTTGTATGAACCTGCAGTTGGTGTTCTTATAACAAAGTTACAGGGTGTTTTTATGGAATTTTAATAATAATAATAATAATTGTAGTACCGATAAAACTAAATGAATTGACATTTCTATGATGACGTGGTCGTTTAGATATTGTGGCATTTTAGCAATACACGAACTGGTGACGTTCACTTCGGAATGTTTTCGAAATAGATTTGAACCTTGATTCACGTCCAAAAATGGCTTAGAACTTCTATTTTTAAAAAGTCATTCAGCTACACAAGTACGAGTATTGAAGCTTACAATTGTCTTCCACAAAAATTCAAAGATATTGATTCTTTAGAAAAGTTAAAGACAAGCGTGAAAACATTTCTGTGTGCTTCACAATAGTTGCGTGTTGGCATTTTTCGTGTTTTGTTAATTCCTATCTTTATAGTATAGTGTATCACTCTTCCCAAGTGTTTCTCTGCCCA
This sequence comes from Adalia decempunctata, assembly GCA_951802165.1. Classification (NCBI taxonomy): domain Eukaryota; kingdom Metazoa; phylum Arthropoda; class Insecta; order Coleoptera; family Coccinellidae; genus Adalia; species Adalia decempunctata. The sequence goes on from OX637705.1 coordinate 4,154,194, forward strand.
TGCCTGGATGCCCAATTATTCAGATTTTTTTTCTTTTTATTATGTCTGTGCGGTAAACAGTGTCATTAATTTGAAAATATGATTGATGTTCAACAAACTAAAGAGTTAAGTGTAAGAGTAAAGGCTAAACTTCGCTCGTGGTTTTTGTTTGTTTTCATTATAAATAAAGTCCATTATTATTATTCTTCATCATCGGTCTCCCGGTCTCAGTTTAAGCTGGAATTATTTCTATGAACCAGTGAAAAACCATTTCAGTTCTTCCCACTAGTTCAGGAATCTCCGTACGATGTGACAGGTTTGCAATGCTACAGCCTACATTTTTCCTTGAATCTATTGGTATATCCCTGTAGATCTACCTTATATCATAACACAGAATTTATCATGAGACCAAGGAGTAGGAATGAAAGAGATAGTCATGATATCAGTAGGTTATTTATTATATGAACCAAAAAATAAAATCATCCCGCCCGCCGCCGCAGGGGATCCGCTTTAGGATCAGCCAGTACAGCTCTGAAAAAGAAAAAAATATTGAAAAAAGAGCATATCTACAAAATTTTATAATTTTGGTAAATGAAATGACGAATTCGAGACATATTCAATTTGCTTAATTTTCTCCAAGGAAAATATATTACGCTCTATGAGAATATGCGATACTAAAATGTTTAATTAGATTACGAGCCCTTATGTCCATCCATATCTACAGAAAAACTTAGGTGAAATCCAAATTTCTTCGACAAAATGACACAAAATGGAACTTGTGTTCTACCTACAAACTGAATGAAAATGTTCAGATTTCACACATATCTGCTATGGCCGAATAATTTCCGTACAACAACGATTGTAAGGAGTAAATTGACGACGAAAATCGTTTATATCGACAAGCACCATAAAAAACAATACAAATACAGAAAATAATACTCACAAAGGACTAGCCAACAACAAAGCCATAACTCCAATGATAATAGCGAAGAACTTCATAGTGCTAAGGTTGACAACTGTTGGTTGAATGTTTAATTCAAGGAAATGAGAGCTTTTTATACTGTTGGGCACGACACTTACGAATAATCGGATCAATAAGCTAATGGAAAAAGAATTGAAATAATTGTGAAAAGGGTGATTATTGTTCATCTATTTTGTAAATATGCGATAAGTAATGTTCTGTCTCGAAAACAACTTTAAGTTAAGGTATAAAAAAGTGGAATTGTGATAGCAGTTAATTCTTCTTTCAATATTTTCTTGTTTAATTCACGTCAAGAGCTCTTTCCTGAAAGGAAATATGATTCTTCAAACGAAACTTAGCGATCGCTCCAGCCTCAAATTCACGAGAAGACCCAACAATAATATTAAAAAAGCAAGAGCAATAAGAGGAAGACTTAAGGAGAATCTGTTGACGTGAATTAAACAAGATAATGTTAAAAGAAGTTCAGGCTTCAAAAATGCATTCAAAGAACTATCATTGCGTCACTTATTACCTCTACAGGGTGTTCAGAAATTTAGAGGAAATTACAAATTTCAGTTCCACCCTTTATACCATAAAATTCAATAATTCCTGCACACTCAACATCAGTTGATAAACTAGATGAAATAAGCTACAAATAGACATTTAAATGATCAAAATCGATGAACATCTCAAAAAGTTATTTCAAAATGAATTCGGTGAACATTTTTTTCCGTTCTTTTTGTTGTCGAAACTCAATCTTTCGAATGGAATCTGTCGACCTCCAGATTCAGTAGCGCGATGCGGTTTGTTCCGTAGAATAAAGGATGGAAAGGACGAACCCCTGACCAAATCTGATCCTTGAGCATAAATCGCAGAGCGGGAAATATCATGAGCGGATTTGCCCAAAATCCACATTCCGGTCATTTCTCATTCCACCCTCGATAGAACATAATTTACAGCGTCTCACGAGAGTCGCATACACAGAATATTTCTGTAAAGGGAAACATCTCTGAACACTCCTTGTTCAGGGAAAAATTTGCCTCAAATCATTTTACATTCTCACGACCAGAAAGTACTGTTTTGGCTACAACTGCAGTAGGAATCTTCGGTGGTATCTGGGTCGGATGTTGTAACCCAACCATTGACTGCTCCGAATTGGTGATGCTACGGGATCTATCGCTGTATTTATAGCGACAGCCCGACCACTGTCGTGGCTGGTCGATTCACTTCTAAGTTTGGTACCAAGATGAATATCGGACATATCTGTCGCTGTTTTCGGTACAAATTATCGATGTGACCGAACTAATTTCAGCCTTTCGCTTTGCAGAGGCCAAGGCCAGAATTTTGGGTCCTAGCGATCTTCACGTCAAAGCAGGAAGTTCTGTCACATTATCCTGCGTAATCAATCAAGGACCACATAACCTGGGTACTGTGCTCTGGTACAAAGGTGACGACATATTGGAGCTGCCTCAAGAGACGTCCCAGAACGACATCGAATCCTCCGGTAGGATCAGAGAAGAGGTAAGTCTGAGGCTATTAACAGCAAGTGAGGGATCGATCTTATTACATTCTTTGAAACTATAACCGCGACTGAAGAGCTCACTGGCCATTTCTAGCAAGATTTGGCACCTGCTCAGGCTATATTCACATTTATAATGCATCCCGGTTGGCCATGATTTAGGTTCATCAAGTTATTTTACTCGAAACTGACGCTGTTAGGGATTCAAATATACAATATTTTTAAATATTGCGCATGTGTACCTACACATGTGTTATTTTATGTACAGAGAATTATTCAGTTCAGTTTTTTAATAAAGCAGTAAACCTTCAACACGTTCCTGATTAATCCTCACAGCTGTATTTATAAAAACCTCAACAGACGCAGGTTGGTACTCGTTAAATGTCAAATGAATCTCAGAGACGTTGCCAATGCTAATTTCTATTTACTCTTTTCTAACTCTGTGAAAGGAGTTAGTTCTTTTAAGGTTCAACTATGACACAGGTTTCGTAGTATTACTACATTTTCATGCTGGAGTTTTTCAAGTGATGCAAAAAGATATTTAAATGTCTTCTGCAGGATTATTTCTTGAGAATTTTAAGAAGTGGGGAAGTCCATAGGTCCTTCTGAAATTTTTCTGTCAGGTTATTCGAGTACTTTTGTTCTTTTTTCGAATGAACTATCACAAAGTAACGGACTATTCTGTCCATTATTTTTCAGTAAAATCTCAACACTCGATTCTTGATTTCCATACAAGAAATTAGCATAACTGAATTTTTCATCCATGTTTATATACGTGAAATATTTTCAGTATCAACAGAGAAAAAGTTTCTTCAACATTCGCCAGGTCTTTGGAATTATTGAATTAATAAAATATACTGCTCCACAAGAGTTAGGGATATCGTATTCAATCGTTTTTAAAAGTATGTAATCTTCGAGAAAATCGCTGTAAAATCATTCAAAACTCAATAACAACTTGAACCGATCCAATAAAAATCAGTATGAGATATTTCGTCAATCTGATCGCCTTTTTTCTGAAGTTTGGTTCTTTGCATATGCTTCATGAATGTTCTTATTTAGAAATGAAGCCAGTTTATCAACGGCTTCGATTTGAAACGTGTATTCTGAAAATGCCAAGACGTAAATTAATAAACGCTGAGGCTAATAGGGCTAATAGGAATGCTACAGGTTGACCTAACTCAGGTTGTTGTAGCGGAAAGGCTCTAAGTCAGCCAAAGTGTGATGTCTCGACTTTGGAATAGGTTCAGGGAGACAGGTTCCGTGTTGGAAAGATCAAGGCTTGGTGGGCGACGAAAAACAATACCTGCTCAGGATCGTTTCATCACCTACATTTCAACCCTACATCTACGTGTAGAATGCTACGGAATACTCTTCAAAATGCAGATGGGGTCCAAGTTTCCATCTGAACCATCAGACGACGTTTGAGAGAGGTGAATCTAGGTTCTAGACGTCCATTAAGAGGAGTTCCATTAACACGTGACCATAAGCGTCAAAGACTGGAATGGGCAAGGCAACATATCAATTGGAACGATCAATGGCGTAGTGTCCTTTTCACTTATGAATCCAGATATGGACGATTTTCAGATTCTCGAAGAATAAGGGTATGGACAATCCCACGCATACCCCGTAATCGTCGCTATGTCCAAGAAGTCCATCCATTCCGAGGGGGTAGTGTTATGGTATGGGCCGGATATGTTTCAACGGGCGCACAGGTCTACACATTTGTCCTGGGAATATGACCGCCTCACATTATAGGGAGCATGTCATTGACAATGTTGTGCCAAATTTTCACGCTGCTATTGGTGAAACTTTTCAATTTCTAGACGATAACGCTATACCGCACCGTGCAGCCATAGTTGAGAATTCGCGCAAGGAGCTTGGTATTCCACAATCCACATTTACCAATACCTCCGCACTCACCAAATTTGAATTGCATAGAACATGCATGGGATATGCTCCAAAGAATATAAGATAATCATCGACCTACCCCAGAATCCTTAAATGATCTGAGAGAGCTTCTGCCCCGTTTATGGAACCAAATTCCTGAAGAAATGTTCAATAACCTCGTGTGTAGTATGCAAAGTAGATGTCAAGCTGTTATTGATGCCCGTGGAGGCCATACATTGTATTGATAGTCTTAAAATGCTTGAACTCTCTGGGAATAAAATTTCGTTATTTTACGCGATTTTTCTTAACCACCCTGTACACGCTGCAGACCTACAGGCTTAAATTAATTTGCAACTTGAAATCATATTGATGTGAATTTTTATCACAAAAATCTTATTTTAACTACAATATTTTTTTGCAATTTAAGTCAATACCCCTAAATCATGTGGAGCAGTTTATTTTCTCGAATTCATTATTTTTCCAAAGTGAATAAACATTTCGATGAATACTACGACCTCTGAGTAAAAAGGACAACGTGAAATGTGTCAGTTGTCATGGCCAACCGGGATACATTATAAAAGAGGATGGACTATATGTTTTTCTCTTGTGAAAAATAAGAAAAGATCAGCCAAAATCCAGCTGTCAGAAAGCACTAAAAGCGGTTTCAAATGAATAGTTCTGATACCGGATCTATTATTACATAAATATTGAGATTTCTTCCTATAATTCGCCAGAATTTCAAATGATTCTGATAAAGCGATCTGGACCAATTAATTTAGGCTATTTGAGTCCGCATTCAAGAGTGAAAAGAGTCACTTATTTTATCTGTTGCTTGGCCTATACGGCATCTGAAAAACATTAAGATCTCAAGATAAAATGATCATAGGAATGCTCAAAAATGTAGAGGAACTAAAATCGGAGTCCAATCAACTTCCTGGTTCAATAAATGAGGTGTTGGGACTTTCTAGTTTGTGTCTTGTTTTCTTTTTTCAATGTCAACAGATAAATGCGGCTTTAACTACATCCCTTTCACCTTCAATGCTGAGATCCTATCAATCCTTACCTTACTCAATACCGAAAAAAAACCAGATATACTCGTAGCCTTGAATAATCCCCCAGTATTTGGTTCCCGGTTCAAGGTTTTGTTTTCTTCCAAATAGGCACTGACCACTTCCTTTCACTTCTACAGATCTTGACCTACACTATTCGATGAAAATGAATAGTTTGAATATAAATGATTTCATGAGTTGCTTCTTTACCTGTCCCTGTTCATCAGTAACTTTCAGGAGATCATTCATACACTTTTTTTTGGGAATAATAAATAATAATTCTTTCGATATTTACATCTTGTTAGATTCAAAAGCGTTTTATGTGTCCTTCAGCTTTGAATAACTAGGGAGGAATGAAATCCTACAAAAGAATTTTTTAGTGAATAGGCAGGCTCGCACATTGAAAGAAACAGGAAGCGAATTATTGAAACGCACATGTATCATTTGAAAGAGCAGGATGCTGGGTTGAATTCCAAATATTCATTTGTAGAACTCGATTGCATTATTCATTGGGCGAAATGAATGTTCACGATGGGAGCCGATCAGTCTGTAGTGCGAATTTAGAATATTTCGGATGGAACAACCAACAATAAAGCATTTTTCAGGATATGAGTTGGATTTGATCTGTCCAAACTATGGATGAAACCATGAATTTAGACGAATATGCCAGAGCCCACTGATTTCTGTTTTTCAATTTCGATTCTCCTGACGACTTTAAGCGAATTTTAAATCATTTTCCTCTTGAAAACGACAGCAGGTACCTACGAAAAAATTGTGAGAGATCAAGAAGATTGTAAAGAAGACATAAATTCCACTAAAATAAAACAGCACACCACGAAAAGTTCTAAAAGTAAAAGAGATACATTGCGTGAGAAAAAATATCACCTTCTAATCAATTTTTCCAATTCTGAAATTCCAGAAGTATCATAAAGAATTTTCAACATTCTTCTCCTCATAAATGAAAATTTGTCAGCTATGTGGCGAATAGGTTTATTTTTAAAATTAGTATTCATTCTATTGATTATGTGAATCTTTTTTTCGATTTGGAGACCATTTAACCAATATTAGCAGAGGAACTACAAGGATCCTCCATCCCATATTCGATAGCTCTGTTCTTGGGTAGTAGAGACAACATGGTTCATTTCACACTCCGTTTTTTTTTATACAGGGTGTCTCAAGTTCGAGTGCCTATTAGACGTTTCTGGAGAACTAGACATATTAGAAATCTGAAATTTGGGATTATGATATTGTTCGAAATTCTCTACAGACCCAAAATATTTTCAAAGCCAGAGCACTTCCGGTTATACAGGGAGTGAAAGTAAATTTGCTCAAAATTTTTTTTTTCAATGTTTTCGTTTCTGATATGATTGAATATTCAATGCTGAATACATTTCTGTTGAAACCAGTGTATTCATTCGAATAGTTTTCAAAATATCGAAAAAAGACCTGAAAAAAAGTAAAATATTCAAAGTCAGTATTATGTTCATTTTTCTTATTCTGAACATCCTGAGTGTAAACCGTTTTCACAACGTCAAAGTAGAAGAATGTGGAAAAGTCATGCATCTTTGGATTTCATAAATATCATCACAGGGTGTTTCAAATTTCGGGTCAAAAACTGTGATCCAAAATTGGCCATAACTTCTGTTTTTCAAATTAGAACCCTATTTTTTTATTATTGCGTTGGATTCTACGGGGAAAAATAATGATAGCACTCCCAGATGCTCTTGGTTCTAAATTCAGTTATTCCCGAGTTATTTGAGCTTTTCTGGATTGAAATTATTAGCTGTACACTCTCCAGCAGCCTCATTTTAAAGATATTTATTTCACTTGCTCAATTATTTGCCAAATTTATTCGAAACATTAATGACAGAACAAAATATTAGTGTTATTTCCATTTCCAACACCAACCTGAATTCTACAACTCAAAATATCACTGAACGGGCAGCACCAACCTAATTTCGATTTTCCAAAGCCGCCCGAGATATCAATAATTCTTGGATGGACTATATATATCTTATTTCATAGATTCATAGCAAAGAAGCATTGATGAAAACATAAGAAAAAAAATCATGACTCTTTAAGGAGACTTTCGTGACATCTAATATTTTTAGGATATACAGGGTCTTTCACGAGGAACCTCACCCATATTTATACGGGAAACTACTGAACGTATTTTCATGAAATTCAGCACTTATAAGTATTTCACGATGCTGATGAAATCTAAAATATTTTCAAGGCATTAGCACCTCCGGTTTTTCCGGAAATGACGTCAACTTCCGTTTTTCAAATTAGAACACCATTTTTTTTATTGCAGAAATAGATTCCTTAGAAAATTTCAAGTTATTTTGATGTAACATTTTTCAGTTTTGGTTGGAAAATTCTCTCTGAGCGGGAAAATTCGAAAAAAGAATCGAAAAGAGAGCTCCGCTGAAACAAGAATAACTTCGAGGTTTTTGGATGGAAAATTTTCATTTTTGGGATTTTTCAAGATGTAAGATTGATGTATCCACTTTAAAAATTGAAATCGCGATTCATGATACAGGGGGTGAAAAAATCGCTTTCAAAGTTAGGGATGACAAAATCGTGAAAAATCAATTTTTTCAAATTAGAACCCCATTTTTTTATGGTAGATATTGAATCTACGTTGAAAAATAATGTGAGTGTATGTATCACACCCTCGCCCTAAAATGGATATTTTCTGAGTTATTCACAAAAAACTGTTTTTCGTCTTGAATTTTCAGCTATTTCTTTTCCCTTCACGCCAAAAAGATGAAATTTTCAGGAACTGTTACTTAAACCATGTTTTAGATTTTACTACCCTAATATGCAAGAGAAAAAAGTTACAGGTTCTTCCTAAATAGATGGCGAATTTGGATTCGAATTTGTATCGGAAACCTCTTTATTTCAACTAATCGGCCATTGGTTTTCTCTCCAGTGATAAATAAATAATTCCTTATGAACCATATGCAAAAACTTACCATGTTTTACATTCTTTTTTTTTAATGATATATATCATTAATTACATCTGCCAAATTCCTCTTTATTCGCATGTAATTAATGATATCTATCATTAAAAAAAAAGAATGTAAAACATGGTAAGTTTTTGCATATGGTTCATAAGGAATTATTTATTTATCACTGGAGAGAAAACCGATGGCCGATTAGTTGAAATAAAAAGGTTTCCGATACAAATTCGAATCCAAATTCGCCATCTATTTAGGAACAACCTGTAACTTTTTTCTCTTGCATATTAGGGTAGTAAAATCTAAAACATGGTTTAAGTAACAGTTCCTGAAAATTTCATCTTTTTGGCGTGAAGGGAAAAGAAATAGCTGAAAATTCAAGACGAAAAACAGTTTTTTGTGAATAACTCAGAAAATATCCATTTTAGGGCAAGGGTGTGATGCATACACTCACATTATTTTTTAACGTAGATTCAATATCTGCCATAAAAAAATGGGGTTCTAATTCGAAAAAATTGATTTTTCACGATTTTGTCATCCCTAACTTTGAAAGCGATTTTTTCACCCCCTGTATCATGAATCGCGATTTCGATTTTTAAAGTGGATACATCAATCTCACATCTTGAAAAATCTCAAAAATGAAAATTTTCCATCCAAAAACCTCGAAGTTATTCTTGTTTCAGCGGAGCTCTATTTTCGATTTTTTTTTTCGAATTTTCCCGCTCAGAGAGAATTTTCCAACCAAAACTGAAAAATGTTAATTCAAAATGACTTGAAATTTTCTAAGGAATCTATTTCTGCAATAAAAAAATGGTGTTCTACTTTGAAAAACGGAAGTTGGCGCCATTTCCGGAAAAACCGGAGGTGCTCATGCCTTGAAAATATTTTAGATTTCATCAGCATCGTGAAATACTTATAAGTGCTGAATTTCATGAAAATACGTTCAGTAGTTTCCCGTATAAATATGGGTGAGGTTCCTCGTGAAAGACCCTGTATTCATTAGGATTAAAGTTGAATTATTGCGAAAAAAGGGAAGAGATTTTCAGGTATTTTTAAACAGTTGGCCAGCATGAAGGGACTCTTCTATTGCTACTAGGTGCTATACGTCCGAGCTCGCGAGCTCCCTTCAAAAATTGGGCTTTTTATTTCCATGATATCTCAGTTCGTATGCAGCGTAGACCAACATTTTTTTTTTAATTAAAGCTTAATCATTTCTCTAGAATGTGTATTACTCGCTTTTCCGTTTTTCTTCGTAAATTAGGAAAAAACCTAGTGAGCTGTGATTTCATAAAAATCTGGACAAACGATTTTATTTCCATGATATCTCGGTCAATTTTCGGGATAAATGTATGAAATTTTCAGTATACATGCGGAATAATATTTTGCAGAATGTCTATTAGTCAGTTTTTCTGTTCATTGCCCCCTGAATTTTTAAATGAATTATTATACAGTGGGAACTTTATTGGTCATATTTTCAACCTAATATAAGAAGAAAAACGGAAAAGCCAGTAATACACATTCTAGAGAAATGATTAAGGGGCAGTATCACCTTTTGAATCGTGGTAAATCTCCATTCAAAAGTGGTCTCTTTATTTCACGAGTAAGTACCCTAATTTACGACGTAGAGACTTGATTTTTTTTTAAATTGAAGTTGAATAACGTCCCCCAAGGGCAAATAGTTTTCTTTTTTCGATTTAATCAGTTTTTCAATTGAAAAAACCATGGTAATCATTGAATCTGGAGTTATTGAATATGTTTTTGTTTTTCATGAGTACAAGCTATATTTTTGAAATAATCATCATGAAAATTTTTGTAGTTTATAGAAGATTAAATTGCCGAGGGCAGATAGTTGCGATTTTTTCGATTTAATTAGTTTTTCAATTAAAAAAAAAACAGGTTGAACTTCAGGCGTTTTGGAAACTACACTTAATAATTTTTTTCCGACGGTTATTTATAATTTTTTGGAAAAAATCGCAACTATTTGCCCTCGGCAATTTAATCTTCTATGAACTACAAAAATTTTTATGATGATTATTTCAAAAATATAGCTGGTACTTATGAAAAACGAAAAACATATTCAATAACCCCAGATCTAACGATTATCCTGTTTTTTTTAATTGAAAAACTAATTAAATCGAAAAAATAAAACTATTTGCTGTCGGGACGTTCTTCAACTTAAATTTAAAAAAAAAATCAAATCTCTACGTCGTGAATTAGGGAACTTACTCGTGAAATAAAGAGACCACTTTTTGAATGGAGATTTACCACGATTCAAAAGGTGATGCTACTCCTTAAACCATTCCCATGGGCGCCCGCAGAAACCTGTAGACATTTTTCTCAGGGGAGGCCGAAATAGGAATTAAAAGGTAATATTGGGGTGTCGTGCTGAAAAACTATAGGGCCATCAAAATATCAGGGGGGCCATGCCCCTCCCCACTCTGACCACCCTCCCCCCCCCCCTGCGGGTGCCCACGATCATTCCCGAATGCTACATTAACCGAATCCCCCTTAATAAAAAGCGAACAGGAAGTTATCTTCAGCTAAAACGGCCAACAAATTTCTTTCCCTCGCATGCGTTGGCGTTGAATAAACATCCCTCATCCCTCTCATCGCATTCCTGGCACGTTTTTTCGAGCCCGATCGTCCCCTACATTTCTACATGTGTTTCAGATCGAATGGACGGACGGTTTAACGTCACGACTCCACATCACCAACGTCCACTTATCGGACTCTGGAAACTATTCCTGTGTGCCCACCACTGCAGCGGCGACAAGTGTGAACGTGCACGTAATTAATGGTAAGCATCGGCCGAATCAATTAATTTGTTTATCTAGAACTGCCCTCGGGGGAGGCTGGACCAGCGTCCGATCTCCGATCCGATATGGATTTTATCTTGCGGAAGGGTTGTTGGTGCGGGAGGGCGTCTTGATGGGCTGCGATTCGGAATAATTAAGATGTCGCTTTCGTGTTTAGTGATACAGGGGGAAAAGTTCGAGGGGGGTTAGGACATTTTTTGGGGGTTCTCACGAAAAGGAATACCCTGTGATAGAGTTGTAACGAAAATTCGCAATCGCATTCGCCATATTTTTGGATATTCGTATTCGCATTCGCATCCGCAAAATTTCTGCGAATGTTTTGCGAATATGAATATCAGAAAAAAAAACAACTTATAACACAAAAATTAGGTGCAATTGAAACTTACAAAAACAAATCTATGAACAAAATACAAACGGAACGCACCGCAACTGCCAGCAAGCCATAGACAATAGGCGCCAAATTTGAACATATCTACATTCGCATTCGCGAATGTCAGTAACAGTAATGTTCAGAGAACATCGCGAGAACCAAGGGCAAGCAGGTAGGAATTGGTGTTCTTCTTGAATTTCTGAAGGTTATATGCCTCGGGGAACACCTGCCTAGGCAATGTGTTCCAAAGCCTCGCTGATGAACGAATCTTTGAAGAGAGATGTTCTGCAGGTCTCCAAAGTGACCATGAAGCAGGGCCGGATTAACCATGTTGGGGGCCCCTAGGCAGTGCAATTTTTGGGGCCCCCCCTATTCAACCATTATCAGAATTTTTAAAATTTGACAAGTATATACAGGGTGGCCCACCACAGACGCGGTTCTCATTTTCAGGCAGTAAATGAAGACATTTTGAAAATTTTTTCTCGTGAAATGTGAAGGGCAATCAGATGCACAATTTAAAATTGTTTTCACTTATACAGGGTGTTCGATAACAAAGATATAGACCATAGTTACACTTTTTTCAATGTAATACCCTATAAATGAATTCAAAAATTCAATGGCACGCTCAAATAAGGATGAGTTCATGAAGACCATTTTATGCCTTAGGAGAACCACTCAAGAGAAAATGATGAAAAATCGAAAAAAGGGAGTATTTTTAATTTGCAATTAATGAATAGACCCTTCAAGCCAACGATACAGACAATGTTTTTTCGTGTAGACATAATGGCTACCCTTATGCAGAAGAAAAAAATTTAACTCTGGAATACACTGAGTGATCATAATTAATATTCAAACATTAACTACAAATAATGGTCAAAAACTTTCCTATTTCAAATGTCACACCCAGTATTTCTATACCTTGTTGAACGTAAAAATTAATATCGAAACTATCTTCATTGGGTTTCCCTATACCTAAACCTAATAGTAATAACTGGAAAACTCCAGTAATTTTCGATTTTTAATTCAACTAGTAAACCGACTATTAGGAGCAATGAGATTCATAGAAATACGTTCTATGATGAATGATCTGACAGATGGATAGGTTGTGGAGGCCCACAAAATTGGCCTGCAAGGTCACCAGATCTAACATCTCCAGATTTTTTTTATGGGGTTATATCAAGTCTATTGTGTTCTCAAGACATGAAAAGAAGAATAAAAGACGCTTTTGCAAGCAGTACTCCCCGAGTATTTGCTTATGTTAAAAACTCTTTTCGTTTATGCATTGAGAAAGATGGAGGATCATTTGAGTGGTTTATGTAGATTTTCAATTATTTTTTCTGGTGATTTTTGTCATTTGGTTTTTCCTTTGTATTTTATGTAGATCTGTTATTGATTGTTATTCTAATATCCATACACACCCGTCAATTCACTTCCGATCTTGTTCCGAAATTTCCTGAAATACTAGTATGTATGTCATTCTAGAAAAATCATATTATTGAAACTTGTTTTCCACCGGAGAACATTCAAAATAAAAAAATAGAAGAGGCGCCCAACGGAAAAATTAGCAACGTTATTAAATATAAAACCTACCTTCAACAATACAATTCGAAGTAAAAAAATCCAAATACATACTCTAAAAAAGTCACGAAATATTGAACACTTTGACTCTGAACGCAATCTCAACGTGGTTTCACTAGAATGGAAATAGAACTAAAAAGAATCTGGAATATTGTTCCCCTTATGGAAGAATATCCTGATTGGAGACTGGATAATCATTTTTGAAATATAGAAGATGCCGCCTGTCGCATGTGAAACGGCTCTCACATCAGAGGTGCCGCCTGCCTAATAAAACTATCATCTAGTGACGTTTCAAGAGAATGCCGACACTCTTGATGAGTATGAAAAGCTCTTGAAAATAGGGGATGTGATATGCCGACTGGAATGTAATTCGGGAATATTTTTCTGCTATAGATATAATTATACCTTCCTGGGCTATTGAATTTATTTGTTTTGCTCATTATTTTAGATAAATTTCGCGAATCGGTAAGTTTGCGATAATCGGGGGTCCATTTATTGCTCTTTCGTTTGGCTCGGGGGCCCCTAGCTGATTCGGGGCCCCTAGGCAGTTGCCTACTCTGCCTCTTGGTTAATCCGGCCCTGCCATGAAGGATGTGAAGACTTAACTTGACGGGTTAGTCTCGAAGAGACTGCCAGAGGGGGAACGATTGCTGATAATTCAGAAGAGCATCGCCCATGGAAATATCTATAAAATAGAGACAGATCTCCTACTCTTCTACGGTGTTCTAGAGAGGTGAGCGAGTTTGTAAGCGAGGCATCACCGACGAGACGAATTGCCCTTTTTCGTACAGAATCCAAGAGTTTTCGGATTTGTTCAGGTGCAGCACTCCAAATATGGAAACAGTATTCCAGGACAGGTCGAATCTGTGCCTTATAGATCAAAAGCAGCTGACTTCAGGTGAAATAGCTCCTGGCACGAAACAGAAAACCAAGTTTTTGGGATGCACTTTTAGCAATGGATCTCACGTGATTCTCTCAAGAAAGGTTACTGCCGACAGTAATACCAAGCATCGAAATGGATGACTTCAATGGTATACTCCCGAAAATTCTATGCTGGGCACAGTAAGATCGGCTTTTCTAGAGAAAAGCGCAGTTTCTTAGTGGCAGAGTGAGACCTTTTTCCCTCTCACTAGGTCAGTAGTTTTTTATACGGACACCAGCTGATTCTACTGATTTGAATGCGGTTAGAAAGAAAACCAAGCAAAATCGAGGTAATCCTACACAGAGGGTCATTCTGAAGAGCAGTCTTAAATTTATTTATTTCATATCGTCACAAGTGCGGCCCTGTGCATTCAGAGAAAGGAATCGGCGCAATGTACAGGGTGTTCCACAAGCTTCATGACAAACTTCGACAGATGTTAGCTGTGCTTATTCTGAACTTTGTTTTCCCATGAACATAGGTCCGATTCATTTTGGTTTAAAATACAAGCATTCGAAAAATTATATTTTTACGTTCATTTACGAATCATAATACAAGGTGACAAGAAAAACTTCGGACAAATTTTGCTGTGGTCTGGAACAAAAGTATTTCAGCGCAGCCAAATAATTTTTATTCTCTTGGTTTCTCTACACTTTCCTGTACTAATATGTGAATTTTCAGTTTGATATAATTTCATTTCACAGAGTTTTAGAATTTGAAACAAACGTAGGGCGATTTTGGGGCTGTTTCGTCAAGGTAGGCGTCAATGCGAAATTGTTCGTTTGCTCAATGTGCCTCGACAAACCGTGTCCGATGTAATTCGTCGTTTCAAGGAGTTTGGCCATGATGGTCGTCGTCCAGGAAGTGGTAGAAAACGCACTGTCAATACACCTAGCAATAGCAACATCGTCAAGAAGCGAGTCAATCGAAATCCGAGGGTTTCCATGAGGAAAATAGCCTGTGAGGTCGGTATCAACCGCGAATCAGTCCATCAAATTGCCAAAAAGGAGCTCAACCTCAAGCTATACAAGCTCCAAAAAGTTCAACTCCTCACGGAGGAAAACAAGCGCGTACGACTCCAAAGGTGCCGCCAACTCCTTCGTCTCGCTGCCGATCAGCAATGGGAGCGAATTCTCTTCACAGACGAGAAGCTTTTCACCGTATAACAATCCCACAACCACCAAAACGACTGAGTCTGGTCCGTAGAGGCTCCCGGTACATCGGCCATCGTCGAACACCGTCAAAATCCGCATTCCGTCATGGTCTGGGGCGGAATTTGCGACGGTGGTAAAACTCCCTTAGTTTTCGTTGATCAAGGGGTCAAAATCAATCAAGAAGTCTACCACTGCGACATCCTCGAGGCCGTAGTACTTCCGTGGGCCAAGCAGCACTTCGGCAATACACATTGGACCTTTCAACAGAACTCCGCTCCGGCTCACAGAGCGAAAATGACGCATCTCATCTGCAGAATGGCCGCCCTACTCACCGGATCTCAATCCAATGGACTACAGCGTGTGGTCGATTTTTGAGCACAGGGCTTGTGCTAAAAAACACAAAAATTTGTAGTCCATGAGCAATCTCTGCGCCGGGAATGGAATCGATTAACGCCCGAGGAGCTGCGGCCCATTGCCGAAAATTTCAAGAAGCGTCTGAAGCTGTGTATCGCCGCCAAAGGAAGCCACTTCGGAACAGCTTAAATATTTTATTAACAAATGTTCAAGCTATTATTATTTGTTGTTGTTTTGTTCAATTTCTTCCGCTTAATAAAGTTAAATGAAAAAGAGTTTGTCCGAGGTTTTTCTTGTCACACTGTAGTAAATTGAAATTTTGAGTCAATAAAAATTGTTCAAAATGTCCACCTCCTGCTTGAATGCAAGCATCACATCGACGAACTTAAGATGCCGTTACTCGTAGGAGTCGTAGGATCAGATTTAGGTCGTTTCGTATTTGGTTTGCTGCATCTTGAATTACTACTTATATCAAGTAATTGTTGATGAGATTAGATGTCAACATGTGTCCCCATAAATAAAAATCTAAGGGATTTAGATCAGGCGACCGAGGTGGCCATTGTATTGGTCCTCCTTGACCTATCCATTCATTCGGTAAATGTTCATTCAGCCAACTGACTACTTGTCTCCTTCTATATTGTGGTGCACCATCGTGCTGATAACTTATATTTCTGACAATGTTGAGCTCTATAAGTCATCAATGAAATCAAAAAGGTTGTGCCCCAAAAAAAATTATGCAAGTCTGCATCTAAACGATTATTTTTAACATGTACCTACTGGCATCAAATCATATTCCTGAGTCGTAAAAGAATGCATTGTTATTCAAAACGACAAAACGTACATCAAGTGTCAAATGAATAACTAAAATAACGTCAATTACCATATCACCCTGTCGGTGTACTTAACCTAAACATGAAATTTTTTTTCAAATGCTTGTAACTCCTAAATGAAAACTAATCGGACCTATGTTCATCGAAAAAAAAAATGTTCAAAAGAAGCACAGTCATCTTCTGTCAAAGTTTTTCATAGAGCTTGTGGAACACCCTGTAAATACGGGGCATATAGGCAGAGAGGATTATTATCATTCAGATCCAAGCAACGAGTTGAAATAAATATAAGTGCAATGAATCATTTAGCATCATTTGGCACAAAATCAACATTATTCACACAACCAAAAGTTTATGACGCTAAGAGAAATCACTAATTTGTTAATACGGTTTGTTTACCGTATATGTCTAAGCTTGGTTCATGACGTTTTGGATACGTCAAACGCGTACTGCACTTACTGCTGGAGCAGCCATCTATTGACCACAAGCAAAAACATAGTTGCGCACCTAATATAACCCAAATAAAACTATTTCAACAAAATTGGAAGATTTTGAGAAGTGGTTCCTAATTGTCAATAATCGACAGAATTTAATCGACAGAATTAAACGCTACACCTCTGCCGTTAAAATAAGACAAATTATGATACACCATGTATACATAATCAAGTTCAAGTTTCGAGCAAACGGAATTCAATAAGTCCCATCTTGGTTTCCGAGTCGTACGTAAATATGCCGTGTTGCAGTTCAACAACATCGCCTAATCGTTCTGAGATCTAGATTTTCCCTAACTAACTTCTCATTTCCATATTTTCGTATGTTAATGCGACAGAGTGAAGGTTCCTCATTAAGGGGTTGAATGGCATCGAAATGGATTGCGTTGATGAGATGGCATTCGATGAATTCGAATCAGGAGAAATAATGAATGTTTGATCGTTTTATGGAATCTTAAGCCTTTCATTCATTCATGAAACTTTCACTACATATTGGTCGGGATTTTTATGTGGGTATGTACGAAAGACCAATATGCCAATGACATTCAGGGCTTTCTCCTAATTGCCGAAATATACTGCTCCACAAGGGTTAGGGATATCGTATTCAATCGTTTTTAAAAGTAGGTAATCTTCGAGAAAATCGCTGTAAAATCATTTAAAACTCAATAGCAACTTGAATCGATCCAATAAAGATCAGTATGAGACATTTCGTCAATCTGGTCGCCTTTTTTCTGAAGTTTGGTTCTTTGCATATGCTTCATGAATGTTCTTATTTTGAAATGAAGTCAGTTTATCAACGGCTTCGATTTGAACCGAGTTTTCTGAAAATGCCAAGACGTAAATTAACAAACGCTGAGGCTAATACGGCTATCGGAATGCTACAGGGTAGCCTAACTCAGGTTGCTGCAAAGTGTGGTATCTCGACTTTGGAATAGGTTCAGGGAGACAAGTTCCATGTTGGAAAGACCAAGGCTTGGTGGGCGACGACAAAAAACACCTGATCAGGATCGTTTCATCACCGTTTCGGCGAGAAGAAACTCTACATCTACGTGTAAAATGCTACGGAATACTCTTCAAAATGCAGATGGGATCCAAGTTTCCATCGAAACCATCAGACATTCAGACGACGTTTGAGAGAGGTGAATCTAGGTTCTAGACGTCCATTAAGAGGAGTTCCATTAACACGTAACCATAAGCGTCAAAGACTGGAATGGGCAAGGCAACATATCAATTGGAACGATCAATGGCGTAGTGTCCTTTTCACTGATAAATCCAGATATGGACGATTTTCAGATTCTCGAAGAATAAGGGTACGGACAATCCCACGCATACCCCGTAATCGTCGCTATGTCCAAGAAGTCCATCCATTCAGAGGGGGTAGTGTTATGGTATGGGCCGAGATATGTTTCAACGAGCGCACAGATCTACACATTTGTCCTGGGAATATGATCGCCTCACACTATAGGGAATATGTCATTGACAATGTTGGACCAAATTCAACCTGTTATTGGTGAAACTTTTCAATTCCTAGACGAAAACTCTAGACCGCACCGTGCAGCCATAGTTGAGAATGTGCGCGAGGAGCTTGGTATTCCACATTTGCCAATACCTCCGCACTCACCAGATTTGAATTGCATAGAGCATGCATGTGATATGCTCCAAACAAGATTAGATAATCATCAACCTACCCCAGAATCCTTAAATGATCTGAGAGAGCTTCTGCCCCGTTTATGGAACCAAATTCCCCAAGAAATGTTCAACAACCTCGTGTGTAGTATGCAAAGAAGATGTCCGTGGAGGCTTGAAATGCTCGAATTCTCTGGGAATAAAATTTCGTTATTTTACTCGATTTTTCTTAACCACCCTGTATACGCTGCAGACCTACAGGATAAAATTAATTTGCAACTTGAAATCATATTAAAATGAATTTCCAACACGAAAATCTTATTTCAACTATATTTTTTTGCGAGTTTTTTTGCAATTTAAGTCCATATCCCTAACTCATGTGGAGCAGTTTATTTGTTCCTTTGGATACAGATGAACTTCTAGATAAGGGATCAGGGAATAATGAACTGCACTGTGAAAAATTAAAGAGCACTTGGGGTCAGAAGAAAACTTCTAAGTTATCTTCCCTCACAATCTCGATATTACTGATATTTAGGTACTAATTTCCTTTTTTTTTCTGTTTCAGGAGAGCATCCGGCAGCGATGCAGCATGGAAACAAAAATACAGCCCCCCTATCATCTTTACATTGCACCCTTGTATATAGTATCTCTGTCTTCATAATAAAACACATCAGATGAAACATCTTGTACATCTTGACTTTCATTTACCCTTCTCCCAGTCCTGTATATTACCTATCCTAACGGCACAATCTCCCCTTTGCTCCCACGTATAAGAGGATCGTAAAATGACTTTTATAGTTTCAACAAATTCTTTATGACGTTTCGGTTCCCTAAAAGAGCGTAAGTGGATTTTTTTGGGTGTTGTCTCGATTAAGAGCGTACAACACAGCGTGGCAATTGTACGTTCTTTCTCTTCCACCTTCGAGGTGGATTCGCATTTGTCAATTCATGAAAAACAATTTGACATCATACATACCTCGAATACATCCATATAAATACAAAATTTCATCTCAATCGAGTCTGTATTTTTGAAATTATCGGGAAAACAAAATTTCGAACGACCATATTGAAGGAACCCCTCGAATTTTGCAAGTTTTCGAACTCACAGCCAGGCGCGTATCCAGGGGGGGGGGGGGTATTGGGGCTCTAGCCCCCCCCCCCAAGGCATTATTTCCAGTGAATCCAAAAGATGGAAAAAAAGTGATGATTCCAAATCATGTGCTTCATCTGCACTTTCAGCTCTAGAGCGGAGATTTCTATCCAAATTTGTAGGTACATATTGCTTCAAATATTTTGTGTACACTGTGTCCCATTTTAGTTGAGACTGCACTGTATCTCAGCTATTATTGAAGACAGAGACATTCGGTTTTCGCGACCCTGTATCACTTTTCTGTAAAGCTTTCAAAGCAACAATCAGAAATATCCCAACTACTCTTGTTCCTGAAATACAGGGCGAAAACGAAAATGTTCACTTTTGGAAATGTAATTATTTCTTAGGCGTTATAATATAGATGAGCTCCGAGTCCAAACCAAAGAAGCATTCAGAAACTTACGAAGGCAATCTCTAATAATTTCAAAAGTCTTAAGGCGAATTGAAACTGTGTGGTTTATGTATAAGACAAAATGGACGACAGTTTGAACAACTTTATTAGATTTACATGTTTATTTTTGGTTTATGTAGTAAATTGTCTAATTTGATTCTTGTAATTACAGTTAATAGGCAATCATAGACATAATTACAGTTAATGTTAAATCTGTGCCGATATATTTTTTTCTTTACAACATTTTTAAGTTCATGTTGAAGAGTGATATTTTGAGTTTATGTTCGGAATATAATTGAATGAAAAGGTTTGAATCACATGGCGTTTCGACAAAGTAATATGTAATTGAATGCAGGTGTGAAAGAATTCATGGCCTACTATTAAAAAACAAACATAAATATGGATTTTTCTGATTTTTGAAGCAAAAATTTATTGAAGATTAGTTTGTGATACATCAATGTATTCAGAAAAAAACTTGCAAAAATTTGACGTTAAAAAATACCAAGTTTGTGCCCAATCTTAAAAACAGTGCTCTCAATAAAAATTTTGAATACGGCACTGACTTCTATGTAAGAATATCTATTATAAAGTTCTTTCATTTTTTTCCTATCTTATATAGGGTCTAAGAAATAATTACATCTCCAAAAGTAGTTGGAATATTTCTGTTTGTGGCTTTGAAAGTTTCACAAAAAATGATACAGGGTCGCGAAAATCGCATGCCTCTATCTTCAATTATAGCTGAGATACAGTGCAGTCTCAACCAAAATGGTACACAGTGTAGTGTAATTCCCGTTACAACGGGTGAAGCAGGGCGCAGTTTTTCTTCCTTAAGGAGACCTGGCTCAGAAGCACTATGGCAGAAAACCGTTTGAACGGATTAGCTCTATTTGTTTTTTTTTTGTTTTTTACAGATTTATATTTACAAGAAATGAATGTTTTATTTTATTCAGTAACTGAAAACTGGTCAACTCGCATGCTTCAATGTTTTCCCATTTGTTTTTTATAATTTCTCATAGTTAAAAAACATAAACGTTCTTGTTACATCTTTTACCGGATAAAAGCTAAGCCCCCCCCAACACACCTTTCTGGATACGCGCCTGCTCACAGCATACGTACGAACGTACCATGAAAATTTCAAGCCTCTAGGTTTATCCGTTCGAGAGTTATAGTGATTCGATCGAAAGCACGGACAGAATGGAACTTAACCATGTGAGTCAAATCTTAACGTTTTGGCTCAAAATAAGAAGATTATATGAACTCACAATGAAATTTAATTTACCGAACACAGTATGTGCATGTCGTTTGAGAATCGAATCGAATAAATTACTTCTTTTGGTACATAGTTGTGCCAGGCGTCCCTGATCATTTTTTTTGTTGTGTTTTATCTATTTTCGACCAGAAATATCCACTTTCAGGTATTTCTAATTATGCCAAAAGAGCAGATACTTGCCCAGATATTTTTTGAAAAATAGATACATCCATAGGCGACTGATCATAGTGCTTTATCTGCAAGAATCAGAACTATCCTAAGGGCATATCCGAAGAAGAACGCCATTTCGAATACTAAACAAGTGCCCAAGCGGTAGTTCATTCGTCAACAATAGGGGGCGTACTAATTTCTTGCCCCAAAGTTTGTTCCAAGACCTTTTGTGGTTCAGTTGTGTGGGATAAGAGTGTTAACATTACTCTAATCCTTTTTCCACGCCCCTCAACATGTTTATCTTCGTAAATTCATCTGCATATCAGTTTTGAATTAAATTCTTTCCAGGTCAATGATTCCCACAGAACGCCCTTCCAGATACAAAAAATTTCGACGGTGCATCAACCTCTTCTATGTTCTGTGTCGTCCATAACCTCTAACTTCCCTATGTCAAAGCGAAAGTGTAGGTCAAGGATATCCCCATCAGAAGATTATTGAACGCTACTTCGGTTTTCTAACAAGAAGTGGGGCCTTATTAGAAGTTGCATCATGTGGAAAGATTATATGAGCAGGTACTTTCTTCTTTTCATTCATTACTGGGTTGTGTTAGCACCCAGGAGTATTGTCAATGAAACGACTGTAGGAAGAATCTAAAATTTTACGAAAATGTTTGGCAGAATCACTTTTGTGCCTACTCTCGTTTATAACATGGTGATGGAGAAGTGTTCGGCGAGAAAATGGTACAATAGAATCGATGAACATGTTATTTTGGGAGCTTTGCCCTTTCCCAAGTTAACTAAGCAGGTAAGCTTTCGTTTAGGTTGGAATCTTGGATTTTCATTATTTGGTGGAAGTTTGTTTTGTTCTCCACTCCATTCAGTGCTCATGCATCATGATTCTATTTTTCAGTTAACCGAACAAGAGAATGTAAAAGCAGTCATATCAATGAACGAAGATTACGAATTATGGTTTGCCAACGATAGAAAGGTACAAAGTGATCATACAACAAACAACCACAGATACTATCAACAAATTCTTTAAATTTCAGAGATGGAACGAGTTAGGCATTGATTTCTTACAATTATCAACTGCGGATATATTTGATACACCATCACAATCAAAATTGAACACAGGAGTAGCCTTCATTAATAAATATATCAACAGAAATGATGGGTCCACTGTTTATGTACACTGTAAAGCAGGGAGAACAAGAAGTGCCACTTTGGTTGGCTGTTACTTAATGAAGGTATGTAAATGTGCACTAATTTTTAATGTACCTACCTTCTATAAATGATTTTTCAGAGATGGGGTTGGACCCCAGATGAGGCTGTAGGTTTTATGCATTCAAAACGACCACATATCCTGCTACATACCCCACAGTGGGAAGCCTTAAGATTATTTTACAAAGAACAAGTTGTAGTAGGCAGTAGAAAATCTTCTTGATAGGATAAAAATGGTATTTAATCGTAACTTGGCTGATTTCAAGACAATAATTAGAACTAAATAGTAATGAAATATGGATCACAACAGTTGGAATTATTGAAATTAGTGAATTATGCTTTAACTTGTTACTGTTCGATGAAACAAACCTGAAATTAATAATTGATCTTTGCATGAAAAGTAAAATGTTCAATTTTAATTTGAAAGTTAATTCCGATATAGAAGAATACTTACTTGTTTTTCCAGTGATTCTTAAAAGTAATACTACATACCTACATAGAACTTTTATAAATTTTTGATAAATCGGTTACATGCTTTAGGAACTTTTAGAAGTTTTGAAGTTGAAGCAACTTAGGGGTAGAGACTTTTATGATATTTATTGTTAATTTTTTGAATAAAATTGATATTTATTTTTGCATTTTTCTATCAACAATATCCCAATCAGGCTACTTCGAAAAGATTGAATCTAAATTGATGGAGGCCTGACACCACCAGTTCAGAGCAGTCATTTGCCGAGGTACAACCTCTGATGATGCATACCGCAGTTGTAATGTGAGATTTCTATAGAATCACGGCTAGAAAACCAGGACTATTCAAAATTTGTGGATTGAATCTACACTGCGCAAAAAAATTAACGCACATTTTGGAAATCTCAAATTTATTCTACAACTGAAGGTGTTCTCTAAGATAATTATTTTTATCAGAATTATGCATGCTCATGTTATCCACTTTCAACGTTTTTCTTCAATACAGATGTTTTCTCCCAGCAGGAATAAAAAAAGATGATATTATCAGATTTTGAATGTATTGGCTCCATTCTAAAATCAGTTGTTCTCGATCAATTCTAGTGATCAATAGTTTTTCTTTCGTTTGATTTTCTACACTCGATCGCTATGCAACGCGAAACACGCAATTTGACCCAAGAGGAATGTGCCCAAGCGGTAGTTTTGCGAGAAGAAGGGTGGACATACACAAGAATTGCAGAAAGGTTTGGAGTTTCCCATACAAGTGTGTCCAGAATGTTGCAGCGATTCAGGAAGACAGGTATGAATGTCCGAAGGACAGGGTAGACCACAGGTAACAACTGTCATTCAAGAACGTTACTTGAGAGTTTCTTCGTTGAGACAACGGTTTGCAACCGCTCGCCTCCTTCAAAATCAGCTTGAGCAAACTCATGAGGTGCAAATTAGCACTCAGACAATAAGAAATCGCCTCAGAGAATACGATTTAAGGCCTCGTGTCGCGGCAAGAGGCCCAGCTCTTACCCCAGCCCATAGAACGACGCGTTTGGATTTTGCGAGAGAGCATATCCATTGGGAAAGAGTTCTATTCACAGATGAGTCTAGATTCTGCCTCTACCATTGTGATCGACGTTCCCTTGTATACAGACGTCCACATGAAAGATATGCTCAGTGCAATTTCCTGAATACTACTGGTTTCGGGGGAGGATCGATTATGGGGCAAATGGCACTACATGCTCTTCAAGAATGTTCCTTATATACTTAACAGCATTCATAGCTCCATTATCAACGACCACTAGTTCTGTGCAAAGAATTATGGTATGGGGTAGAATATCTTTGACTGCTCGCACAGACCTAGTGGTCGTTGATAATGGAGCTATGAATGCTGATAAGTATATAAGGAACATTCTTGAAGAGCATGTAGTGCCATTTGCCCCATACATTGGTGAAAATTTCATTTTTATGGACGATAATGCCGGACCCCATCGTGCGCGCATCGTTCAGGAGTACCTTGAAGAGGTTGAAGTCTCTCGAATGGAATGGCCAGCGAGAAGTCCAGATTTCAATCCGATTGAGCAGGTTTGGGACAACCTCAATAGAAGGCTGAGAAGTTCAGAAAATCACCCAGCTACTCTTAATGACTTAGGAATCCAACTCGGAGAAATCTGGGAAGGATTAGATCAGAACATTTTAAGATCACTCATTTTGAGTATGAACCGTCGTTGCCGAGCTGTAATTAACGCAAGGGGTGGAAATACCAAGTATTAAATCACTTATCAGCATTTCAGAAATTGTTCATTTCTCTTCTTTCACATAAGATTCGGTGAAATCCTGAATTTTTCTTCCATTTAATGTGTCTTGTTTCGTTCAAAACCTTCCCGAGAGAACATAAAAAATAAGTTATAAAGTCAATGTAGAGTTAACTTTCAAAAATTGATATTTTCAGAATGTGCGTAAATTTTTTTGCGCAGTGTAGTTTCTATATTTCTGTTTAGAGAATTTATCAAGTGGGGACATTAAGTGAAAGCTCGTTTTGTAAAATGCTCAACGTAGGAGAAAATAAAAGCACTTACCTGAAGAAGCTTTTGTTTCGTACGCTTTTTGGCTCCAAAATGAAAAAACTTACCTCAAACTCATTTTATTGAGCGCTCATCCAAATTACACTAAATCATTTCGTCGGGAATGATCTCAATCGACCAGGTTCGACTGATTCGTGTCAAATTCAATTCTGTCCACCCGACTTTGAACACAGAAACCTTCAGTGTGAGTCAGGTTCGCTAATGGACAAAATAAGCATTAAAAATTTTGTTTTTCCGCTAATTTAGAAGAGACAGGCGTATTTGTGCTTCCTGCATTTGCGAAATTATTCAACTGCCATCATATGCTGATAACTTTTAAACAGCAGCTTGTATATTTTCCCAATACCTATGAGGGCAAATAAAACACCAAATAATCTATAATTTCTATATTTTATAATGAATTCGTTCAGGAATACAAAATAATGAAGTCATATTTCTTCAGCTCTGATATCGTAGTTTTCACCAGTTCCAATGCTGTTTCTAGAAAAAGGAAACACATTTTAAAGACGCACCTTAAGTTTAAGCTGAAAGAGACAATATTTTTTCCAATGCTGTCTTACATTTAAGTCTCCTGATGATGATCCAATGAAATTCTCTTCTTACTCATCACAACAGTTGATATTGCAACCATCAGCTTCCGAACATTCTGTAAAAACAGAATACATAATAAGAATAATCCAGATGTCTTTGGAATAATAAAAATCATAATTTAAATCGAATTTCTCATCAAAAAGTCAGAAAATGACAATTTGAATAATAATTTTCAATGCTAGGAACTTTATACAAACTCACTCAAGCGTAAATGGCAGAGGAAAAACAGAAGAACAATGTGGAACAAGTAGAAGAAGAGGTAGAAGCTTATTGTAGCGACAGTGTGGAAGATGTTCCTGCAGAACTGTCAGCAAAAAGGAACGGCAAATATAAGGCTTAGTATTGAAAATATCCACAATAAAAATAGGCTAAATTAACTGAAAAGTGACATACAAAAATTGTGTGCTTTCGTCATTTACAGGTCCTCATTAGATGAACACATATTCCGATTAACCAGCGACATACTACAAGATAAAATAGTCGCTTTGAACCTCTCTCCCTTCGACGAGTGAGTCTCAACCTAAACCAACATTCCAAACCACACACCGCTGCTTTTTTACAGCAAAACCAACTTCCAAGACAGAATCGACATCATCATAGCCCAAATGAGAGAAATTTCGCAATTCCTGAACGCCAAATGCGGGATGATTGATAAGATGAACATCTTGATGTGCATCTTAACCTTCAAAATATTCGATATTCAACACAATTTCAACGTGAAACTGGACTTGCTGCGAAATCAGAGGGAGAATATCATAATGAGTAAAAACGACGAGAGTATGATACCGATAGAGCTCTTGGAACTGGACAGAGTGATGAGGGAAGTTCAGTATCGTCATCACGAGAAGTCTAGGGAATACAAACAGCAAAAAATCGTGAGTGATGTCAAATTTCGAAAAAAATCTACATACAGTCGCCTAAGACACAAAAATCTTAATAATTCACCAGCACCTGAGACCAATTTAAGAAAATACACTGCGCAAAAAAATTAACGCACATTATGGAAATCTCAAATTTATTCTACAACTGAAGGTGTTCTCAATGATAATTATTTTTATCAGAATTATGCATGCATATGTTATCCACTTTCAACGTTTTTCTTCAATACAGATGTTTTATCCCAGCAGGAATAAAAAATGATGATATTATCAGATTTTGAATGTATTGGTTCCATTCTAAAATCAGTTGTTCTCGATCAATTCTAGTGATCAATAGTTTTCTTTCGTTTGATTTTCTACACTCGATCGCTATGCAACGCGAAACACGCAATTTGACCCAAGAGGAATGTGCCCAAGCGGTAGTTTTGCGAGAAGAAGGGTGGACATACACAAGAATTGCAGAAAGGTTTGCAGTTTCCCATACAAGTGTGTCCAGAATGTTGCAGCGAGACAGGTATGAATGTCCGAAGACCAGGACAGGGTAGACCACGGGTAACAACTGCCATTCAAGAACGTTACTTGAGAGTTTCTTCGTTGAGACAACGGTTTGCAACCGCTCGCCTCCTTCAAAATCAGCTTGAGCAAACTCATGAGGTGCAAATTAGCACTCAGACATTGAGAAATCGCCTCAGAGAATATGATTTAAGACCTCGTGTCGCGGCGAGAGGCCCAGCTCTTACCCCAGCCCATCGAAGGGCGCGTTTGGATTTTGCGAGAGAGCATATCCATAGGGAAGAGGCCGATTGGGAAAGAGTTCTCTTCACAGATGAGTCTAGATTCTGCCTCTACCATTGTGATCGACGTTCCCTTGTATACAGACGTCCACATGAAAGATATGCTCAGTGCAATTTCCTGAATACTACTGGTTTCGGGGGAGGATCGATTATGGTATGGGGTGGAATATCTTTGACTGCTCGCACAGACCTAGTGGTCGTTGATAATGGAGCTATGAATGCTGATAAGTTTATAAGGAACATTCTTGAAGAGCATGTAGTGCCATTTGCCCCATACATTGGTGAAAATTTCATTTTTATGGACGATAATGCCAGACCCCCATGCATCGTTCAGGAGTACCTTGAAGAGGTTGAAGTCTCTCGAATGGAATGGCCAACAAGAAGTCCAGATCTCGATCCGATTGAGCAGGTTTGGGACAACCTCAATAGAAGGCTGAGAAGTTCAGAAAATCATCCAGCTACTCTTAATGACTTAGGAATCCAACTCGGAGAAATCTGGGAAGGACTAGATCAGAACATTTTAAGATCACGCATTTTGAGTATGAACCGTCGTTGCCGAGCTGTAATTAACGCAAGGGGTAGAAATACCAAGTATTAAATC
Organism: Adalia decempunctata; assembly: GCA_951802165.1. Classification (NCBI taxonomy): domain Eukaryota; kingdom Metazoa; phylum Arthropoda; class Insecta; order Coleoptera; family Coccinellidae; genus Adalia; species Adalia decempunctata. Next base: position 4,182,272 of record OX637705.1, read on the forward strand.
ACTTATCAGCATTTCAGTATTTTGAAAATTGTTCATTTTTCTTCTTTCACATACGATTCGGTGAAATCCTGCATTTTTCTTCCATTTAATGTGTCTTGTTTCGTTCAAAACCTCCCCGAGAGAACATAAAAAATAAGTTATAAAGTCAATGTAGAGTTAACTTTCATTAAAATTGAGATTTTCAGAATGTGCGTTAATTTTTTTGCGCAGTGTATTATGAATAGACCTCTTTTTTGAAACAAAATATCTTCAGGATATGCAATTGGAGTATGAAAAAATGATATCTGCATTAGATCAACACCTAGAAGTTCTGAAAAAGAATCTCAACATACTGAAAGAAGAGCACGAAAAATTTCTTGCCGACACAAAAAGGGCTGAACCACTTCTCATCGACTACATTATACAGGCTGCCATAGAAGAGTTCGCTGTTCTTATCGAGCAATTCGAAGCGAAACAAACAAAAGGATGGAAGTCCCTTTATGGCGACGAAGAAATTTTAGGTTATAACCCAAATTTTTCATCGCAGCTACGGGCACATTTCATTCGAAATTTCAGATAACTTACACTCCAGAGGACTCGCTATTTCCAAATCGGGGTACATCCTCACCGAAGGCGGGGAAAAATTGAGTTACGACGAGGCCGACAGAAGAAAGTTATTGGAGGGGCTCGATTTTCGAAGTAGAATTTTCAGCCAAGACGAAGAAAAGGAAAACGAAGATGTCGTTCGAACTCCCTCATCTGCCCAGACAGTCGAAGAATCGGAAAAAGGTAAAACCAACACAACACGCCAATCTATAGTCAACCAGTTTCGTTTGAGGATTTTTAGACACAAAATAAAAAAAAAGAATTGAAATTATTTTCAAGAAACTTGACTTTTGAATCATAGAATTATAAAATTGACACAAACAGTAGTCAATTTGACACAAGCATTTGTCAAATTGACACAAACATCTGTCAACTTGACATTGACTTAATTCTATCCCCAAGCGTTGACAGGTTTATAATAGGACTCAAAATCAATATGGTATTATCCGAGGAAAGCATCAATGTTATCAGTTCTAGTGTAACAGAGTTGATTGGTAAGAACCACTCTTCTAATGAAAAGAAAAGGCATCATTTTTCTTCTGAACGATATATCCTGAAACAATTGGGGACGATTTCTTTACAGAAAGTCTAGGAAGTCAAATATCCTCCGAAGATGTGTCATACCTGAAAGAAACACTTGGAAAACCGTTGACTTTAGCCATCGCAGAGATAACAGCCAAACAACCAAGAGACCCCATACATTACTTGGGACACTGGTTATTCAAATACAGATACAACCAAGAGTTGGACATCACTCAGAAGCAGGAATATGAAGCTCTGATGCTCGAAAGAAACAGATTGCTCAAAGAAAAACTCGTAAATGGAAAACGAAGAAAAGATCGACAACATTTTCATATTCCCCTATTTTTCAGCAAAGACTGTACGAAGAAGAGGCTAAACTGGTCATTTTCGAAATGATCAACAACGCAGAAAACGAAGCCATAAGGAAGGAGTTGGAAAGGATATTGCGGGATCAGATGATGGGAGGCGAAGACGAAGAAAACGAACAGGCGAACAAAGAGTACGAAGAACTCAAGAAGCTTCTGAAAATGATACAGAAAACTCCTTGAAATCGTTAGGAATTCTAGGTCATAAATTATATGTGAATGATTTATTGATTGTTTTATGGCGGGAAGTTAAAGAGGTGGTACATTAAATGTAGAAACTGTTCCTATTTTCAATACAAAACGAAACACAACAATTTTATAATTGAATAAAAATTGGAAAAGCGATAATATCAGAAATTTAGCGTTCTATATTGCCTCTTAGCTCCTCTTCTTCAATTAGGGAATCCAACGACCTGTCAAATATTTTTTTGAGGTTAGCTGGTGGTCAAACAAACCAAGTTTAGCTTTGTTCATGTAGACATTAAAACCGTTTATTTGCTTGAAAAATTGTTTTATGTGGACATTTTTTTGATATTTCTAGTCAATCTTACTCTTAGGAATATCAGACCAGTGAAAATTATTTAAATTAAGTGCATTTTCAATAAAAAAATGCCATAAATGTGTGCCAAAGTTGGATGTGCAAGTCGTTCAAATTATGAGGATTTTCTTGAATATTTTGGAACACCCAGTGTGTGTAACTTGGTGTATTATCACAGACCAGTCTGTGGTATTATACACATATTAAGTGACTTATCAGGAAACAAAAGGAAATTGGGTCAGCAGTCATCAAGACTTGACAATATCGAAGATAAGAAACTAAAGTGAATGTGTCTTCGTAGACACTGAAATAAGCAGTATTCAGTTCATGTAAAATGTAAAACTGATGAATATTTAACTTTATATCATATAAAAGGATAAAGAAGTTACAGGGACAGAGCTCTGATCAATATTCCTTCTCCAATACTTTCTCTTCAATCTCTTCGGGCTCCCAATACTAAAAGTTGTAATCATATGATTGAGTGAAATTTTCTTCGTCAGTGATACTTCAGGATACTTTTTGATATTAGAAATCATAAAAACTCACTCGTTCACTCATGAAATGCATATAAGATAATAAAATTCCTTATATTTACTGCAAGCCAGCGTCCTGTCAGAAAATTTATAGGTTATCTGGAGGCAGGGCGCCACGTGGTTTGGATTGCCTAATTGCAGATGCTATCAGTTCCCATGAAGAACATCGGAATTTTTGCAGTTGTGTCAGTCACTTCTACGAAAATTTCCGTAGAATTAGGGAATTCAGAAAGTTTCAACGGCATCTCCGATTTTGTTGAATATTATTGCATCAGGTAGTTGAATTCTTATCAGTTTTGCAAAATTGGTTATGCTGGCATTAGATGTCATAAAAAAAAATCTGTTTACAATTCGCACTCTTTGTACCTAGACTGGTGGTGCTTGTACAGGTAGGTACGCTATTTTCACTCTTATTATTATGAGAAGACGGTCGAATTTGGATAATCAAGATTTTGTTGTGTTTGCATCTGTGATTTCCGCTAAGAATTATCTATTCATTTTATACTCAGTCTTTCTCCAGCCTCCTTACTGATATCTTCCTCATTTTCTGTGGAAATTCATTGTGGTGTGTGACATTTTTATTCAATTTAAAAGGTATGTTTGACTTCCCGTTATTGGTTTCTTTCATAATTTTACCTTACAAATTTTTTCAGCTCATTTTTAAGTTACGCGTGTGGCAGCACTGGGCAGTCGATTCCAGAACATCTTCTAGTTGAAATTCAGAAGCAACTTTGCTTAAAATGAAAGAATTTTTAACAGGATTCATAGAATTGCACAGGCAGAAAACCTGCCTGTGGAAAGTAAAAAGCACAGGATATTCCAACAGATATCTTAAAAATAAGGCCTATGAGTGGCAACGCTGGCAAATTCTAGCAACATAATCCGTCTACCTCTTGTCAAAACCCAAGCGGCACATTTTATTGGCCATGATTTATTGCAGATCGGGATACAATGTTTCCGATTCGGTGTACCCTGTGGATGGGCACTATTGGGGAACCACATACGGATCCATCTGATCTTGGCCAAAAATACAACCAAAAGGACCGCTTTGTTGTAATGGAGTCTCTTAAAACACGTGTGGATTTGTTGCTGTCCAGTGAAGAGTATTTTGCAAGACAACACGTTTGAGCCAGAACTGGGTCTTATAGAACAAGTTTCGGCGCTACAAAATGATCACAAGCTTCAAGTTGATCATGGTTTATCATGTGAAAATTCGCAGCAATTCCCAAAAAGTGGGTAGCACAATAAAAGCCCAGATGAAAGTAACAGTGTCAATAGGAAAGCAGCAAATGTGATGTGAGTGATTCCCAATTCCTGTGAACTGCTTGGATGCAACTGATTCCTTTGCGGTATTTCTCGTAGTTTCAACTGGTGTATCATTTTAGTGGAGACAACGGTGGGATGATTAATACTACCGGAAATTGGATCTAACGCTCTTAATGTTGCGACCAACTTGAAACTTTTTTTTTCAATTACTGAACTGTCAAGGGCTTTTGTTTAGGCTGTGGTGGCAGTAGAGGCTAGGAGCATAGAATAACTGGAGGGAAGGCTTCATACGCTCGACAGATCATTTTGAACTGCCAATAACGGCGGAGGTTAGAGTTTCGTGTGACGCCCGATAGATAACGCTGAGATCCTTTATTCAGTAACATGTCAGATATTTTGTTCTATGGCGCTACAATTGCAAAGAATATAATGTGGCTGTCATTGTTATTGATACATTTATGCTTCTTTTTAATTGAAAATGGCCATAAATCATAACATAGACAATATTGATGACATATCATCGCTTTATTCTAATCAACTTTTTATGCGCAATTTTATGGGAAGTCTGTGATCGGTAATAAATTTGTCAAAACAATATCCTCATCGGAAAAAGCGAACATTCAGGTAAGTATTATTATTATTATATGGGAAGACTGAGGTTTTATCTGTTCTCGTGTATTATACGCAGAATTGTATGGTACCCCGTTTACATTACCTCTCCTAACACTTAGATTCGGAGCGGGAAACAGATTTTTCTTCCTATATTCAATCTGATCCTTGTAGCCATTTCTTTACACGTGCTATATGCATTATATTGTCGGATTTACTAAAAAAAGTATGTATTGCTTTCTTTCAAAAGAATATATATTATGATATAGTAATAAATGGGACCTAATAAGTACTAACAACGAATAACTATTAAAGATAATTTTATTAAGGATAGCCATGTTATAGCAACGAACGACGTTGTCGCCATCTCGTGGCCTTGCGGCGAACTGACAAGTTCGGACGTTTTTGGCAGTTCATTTTCGTAGGGGAGCCTTCTCTCCAGTTATTCTATGCTCCTAGGTAGAGGGCTGGGGTTTCGTGCGTTGTGTAGCTTCGACGTTGCCATTTTCAGTATGACGACTACTCGCGTGTCACTGTTTGGTGTGCAGTGTCAGGTTTTGGGGTCATTGATCCTAATTTTTGAGAGAGGGAGGACAAACAGTGCCATGCACTTTAGACCACCAACGTGGACATGTTTAGGGGCATTTTTTCAAAATTCAAGCAACCTTTTTCCCTGTGTATTCTCCCACATGGGGAACTTCAATTGGCCCCCCCAGGGTCCCCTGATTTGGCGATTTTTTCTATGTTCACGTGTTTCTTTTGAACATTCGCGTCCTGACTTCAGCGGAAACCTATATCCTACCAAAAAAAATTGAATTTCAACATTTCTTACCTCAATTTCATCGAAGGGACCTCGTGGTCGTCAATGACGAGTTTCAACAGCTTTTCAATGCGAAGGAAACGAGTTCCTTCCATCCAGATCAATACCTAGAGACAGAAAAACATTTCAACAATGCACTACGCAATCAAACGGACAGATTAAAGAGATGAATCAGTGAAAATTTGAAGCGAACGGTACCAATAAAATTTTTTAATAAAACTTCATCTTCTTGAATGAGATGAGTATTTTTTCAACATATCTGATGCGTAGAAATTTCTGTTTCGATGCAATCGCCACAGCACATTGCGTACGCAACCAAACACTACCAAATTTAATTTTCCAACTGAATTTGTGCTTAATACGGCAAGATCTGATGGAGTTGATTGAATTGGACGAATAAACTTGCAATTTGATTATATCTCACCTGTTGAGCGCTAGTACGAACTACATCCGCAAGGCGTCGGTCTTCGATAAGCGCATGGTATTTTCTTGAGCGTTATACGACGGATGGGTGCGCACATGGGTGTGCGAGACGGGCGCAAAACGCATTCCAAGTGGTCGGTAGATGCCTGTGGTCTTCGTTCAGCCGTACACCGCTATAATGCTCTATGGATAGACGTTAAATACGTGCAAACGTTCAACTAACTACTTTACCATTGTTCTTATCGGTATTTCGACGAATTGCGATGGTGGGTGTACACACCTCGAATTCAGATTCCATGGACACGCAGTGCCTTTCGTCCAGGTTTCTTCGTCGAAACGTTGATTGTCCTTTCGGTTCACGATACATAACCTTACTTTTCCCTCCACCAGTCACACTGACCAATTTGATTCTGGTCCAATTTAATGATAGGCAACTTCAACCCCATGATACGATTTCCAAAGAGTTTTCCAATGAGAGTTGTTATTTTGACATTCAAAGAAAAACGGCGTTTTTTTTAATAAAAGCACCAAATCGTCACATGTTGAGGATAGAGAGGCTTTTCAACAATAATTCTTGGATTTTCCGAGCCCCAGGTGCGACAGTTTTGCTAGACCCAGGTGGAAATGGGCCTCGTAACGACGTTTGGTGAATGCCTAATTCCAAAGAACGAGGAGGAATGGACAAACCTGGGTTATCTTCAACACTTTCGTCTTCAGCAGCAATATTCTCGGCTGTTCTTGAGCGACGTGCACGGGTTTTATTATTCACATCACTAACTTATCTCAACAGCTCAAATTTATCCACCAATTTCTGTATTGAGGTTCGACAAGGTGCTTCATGACGACCCAAAAATGTTCGGGTTTTACGAACCGTCTCTGCCGAATTTTCACCATTTTCATAGCGAATTTGAATAATTTCAATGCGTTATTGAATCTTGTATCGTTCTATTTTTATTGATGGCTTGGTTTATACTTGTCAAATGTCATAAATGACAGCTTCAAAAGTGACATCTACCGAAATAGCGGACTATTTAAAATAACACCTCTTATTGGAAAACCCTTTATGTTTTTTTGACAAAATATGAATATGTAATGGGGGACTTCGGTCCAAGTTGCCAACCCAAAAATGTCCCAAATTTTTCTACCAATGGGGAAGAGAAATTTCAGTAAAAATTTGTAATGATTAAAAACATTTTATTACAGTTAGAGGTACCTGATATTTGTATTCTAATTTAAAATCTCATCAATGTATGTACATACCCAAACTTGTTTATGTGTATATATCATAAACATTAAATCAGTTTACATTCGGTAATTTTGAATTGCATTTTCCTATATTCACGAATTGCATAAAAAATTCACGTTCACGTTCTGTATATACTCCATTCACTTTTATTTAATCACATAGGAGATCATGGTTTCGTTTTCAGGAGTTGGTTCCCCTAATGAAAAGCACAGAACATATGATGAAAAGTCAGTGCGCGCACAGAAAATATCGTTAATGACAAAACGACGTTGTCAGTTTCTTTGTTTACATTAAAGTAAAAGTATCAAAGATATTCCAAATTTTGTTAGGTTTACAAATTGTTCGCAGATTTTTGGTATTTAATCGATATTTGCAGGTGAGTTTTTCGTTGAATATCCAAGATTAACGTATGTTTATTGTTTTTAGCACCAGTTTGGAGCGTGAGGACGATTTTCGAGACCAGGACGAATGTTTACATTTCGAGGTTGAAGGGGTACATGGGAATTTCGTTGAAAAAGCTGTTATTTGGACAGATATCGCAGTAGATGGATCGGATGGAGCCTCGAGAGGTCGATTAGGATGATATTTTTCAGGTTTTCCAGGAAATTTGGCGATATCTGAGCAGATTTGCAAAAGTTAGGTACCTCACTAATGAGATGGAACTTAGACCTAATTCTCCTATAAGAAACGCCTTTCAAAGGTCGATATGGTGAAAAATGTATTCTTTAGATGTTGTTTGAACAAACGCAGCAGAGTTTTATATCCCAACATCGATTTTAAGAAAGTTATCAAAAAAATAAAATTGACATTATTCTTGATTCTTGTAATTGCCCATCAATTCATCTTATATCTTTGGGTTGATTTTTTTTAATGAATTCTTGATTAGAATCAACAATTGATGTCGTCAAGTCTTGAACTTTCAGTTCAAGAGGATAATAAACATTAAATCTTCACAAGCATGCATATGAAAATTATGTGAAAGCAATGCAATTTTCTTCCATTGCGAAAAATAATATATTTCAACAGTGATCTCTTATACTTTTCATGCAAATAACTAGAAAAGGAATCCTTTCTATCAATTTATATAAACGTTAATTATTTTCGTCCGTCACATCTTTTCCAATTAATTTATTTTCCGAATGAATTCACATTCTGAGAAATACGCTAAGAATGTAGAAAGGGCAACATAGTGTTGACTTGGAACATAAAAATATTTTCAAAAACGTCATAACTTCGATACAGAGTGGAATGTGTCAAATTTCGAAGGCCAGAGTTGTGATTTTATAATTGTGAATGGAGTATACGTAGAAGTTTTTGGCGAGACCTTTGTGCTAGAGCTACATCTTCAGTTTGCAATTTTACGAAATGATTACTCAATTAGGATAGTCCTTAGATATCACACAATGTTTATTCACTCAAAAATTGGTACCACAACACTCAACTTTAGAGAAAATGATAGTAATAATAGAGTAACAGAAGTACTGATCAGAAATGTTTCGTTATTTGTTTATCCTAGCAGCCATTTTAACAGCTGATCGTGACAGATCGTTGGACTGGTCTATAGACGTTAACCAGGAGATCCAACACAACTTTCAGCCAATCAGCGATGATCTTTACAAATATCGATATTTTGCTCTAATTACCTGGTTTGCAAAGCCGGGTCGAAGTTTACGGATATTTATGAATAATGTGAAGCTGATCATTACAAACTTGTTTTGAAATTTCCCTTCCCCATTGGTAGAAAAAAAGCGAAATTTTTGGGTTGGCAACTTGGACCGAAGTCCCCCATTGTTTGAGGTTTCATTAACGTGATTGTTTTTCAAAGGAAAAGGTAACTTAGGATATTGGAAGGAATCAACAGTAATTAAAAAAAATCCCAAGTTTTTCAGCTAGAAATCTACTGGCTAATAAATATAAAAATGAAAAATATTGCTTCATTTGCCATTTTGTTATTTATCTTTAAGGATATGATGAAATTTAAGTATTTTTTGGGTATCACTAGACCGATTGTCAAGATTTTCAGAGATGACTTAGAAATAATGGAACTTGACAAGATACATCGCGTGTCTCGCCAGTCCTTATTTAGACATACCCTTCAATTAGACAAACCAACCTTCCATCCATGTCAAAGGATGGTACATGCTGACTATGGCCGTAGGGCCGTCTTGAAAAACTTATTCGAATTTTAGTACAATAACGCTTTTAATATCATTTGCACTCTGCGCTATCTACCAGCAAATACTTATATTGGTCTTCCTTTCGCTTCCGTCTCCTGAACGAAGAGAAATGGCATACATCCCTAGCATCGCAGTGTGTCAGTGGGGCGTGAAACGGGTTCTCCTCGGTGAATGGTGTCATCCTATTGTTGATCGAGTAAGGTAATCGCAATAAAAACATTCCGTTTATATCTAAATCTTCCATTTATTTCTATACATACATTTTTTTGGAGAACACGTTAAGAAAACAAACACGTCTTTAATTCAAAAACTAATCTATTGGAAAATTTGTTTTTCTTGAAAACAAACTATAAAAATTAACTTAGCAACTAATTGGGGTAAATTAGTAATATCGAAAGATAAACGATTCGTTTGAGTTAAAATGTTGAAAAAACAATTTCGGATGCCCCATTAACTATCAATTAAAACACTTATGATTACTGAATGTACAGAAAAAATAAGCCCAACATGTTGGGCCGGAGTTTATTCACGTCAGCGCTTACGTCCAACTGAGCGTCTTTGTTTCGCAGAAGAAATTAAAATTTCCTCCCTTGACCACCTCTCGCTCCGTTGTAACTAAAATGAATAACGAAAAAAGCTGCTTCATCAGATGAACGACAAGAATAATTGCAAATAAATATTTGCTGCACCGCAGAACGTTGAGCAAGTAGCAACAGAAGATATAGAAAAAGATCTTGGTGATGTTTGCTGGGACTGAGATAGAGAGAGATGTATAAAAACCCCGATGTCGTCACGATAGATATTCTAAGGACTGAACGCGAATAAATTCGCTATCACAAAAACTCCTATATCTCTTGAACCAATTGAGAAAAAAATCAAAATTAGATCATATTTAGCTTTGTTATGAACGCCAGAAACATATTCCAATTTCTTTTTCAAAATAATCAAAAATGGAGCTTCAAAAGAATCGCAAAAGAGGCTCGCGTTCGTCCGGAAACGGTATCAAGAGTTGTTAAGCGCTTCAACGAAGATCTTACAAATAACCGCAAGCAAGGAACCGGTAGGAAAAAGGGGTTTCATAGCCCAAAAAAAGTGAAGAAAGCCATCAGCCTTTTTCGGAAGAATCCTAACCTTTCAGGACGGAAAGTGGCCCAAATAGTGGGTTGTTCGCAGTCAACCGTTCAGAAAATCAAGGCGAGTTGTGGGCTCAGCGCTCAGAACATACAAAGTGCAGAAAGTGCCAGACAGGAACGCTGTGAAGAATCAAGAAGCGAAATCAAGAGCAAATAAATTAAAAAAAGATTTCTTGAAAAATTTTTCCTGTTGCGTGATGGACGACGAAACCTATGTCTTGGCTGATTTCTCGCAACTTTCTGGTCAGGAATTTTATACTGTAGTTTCTCGTGGAAATTTTACGAACAATTTCGCGTGAAGAAACAAGCAAAGTTTCCTAAAAAATTCCTGGTTTGGCAAGCAGTTTGCACTTGTGGGAAGAGGAGCAAATTTTTCGTTGGCCAAGGCTCTGTTGACTCGAAGATATACATCGAGGAATGCTTGAAGAAGCGACTTTTACCATTTTTACGTGAGCACGATGTGTCAACAATCTTTTGGCCAGATTTAGCTTCATGCCACTACAGCAAGGCCACCAAGGAATGGTACGAAGCTAATGAGGTGGTTTTTGTCACCAAAGAGGCCAATCAACCAAATTGCCCTGAACTCAGGCCAATCGAAAGATATTGGGCCCTGATAAAAAGAGAATTGAAGAAGACTAAGGAATCAACGAAAACATAAGCGGAATTCAAGCAAAAGTGGAAGACAGCATCCCAGAAAGTGACTGAGAACACTATAAGAAGCATGATGGGAAGAATTCCAGAAAAAATCCATGAATTTAGTAAAAAATAGTTTTGGTTTTCTTATTGTAAAAACAGTTTTCCTTAGAATTAGAAGATTATTCGAAAACGGATTGATTTTCGAAATCGGTCCAGTGGTTCAAAATATATAAGCGTTTTTGTGATAGCGAATTAATTCTCGTTCAGTCCTTAGTATTTTCCTGTCAAAAGGAAGATCGAATCATGGTTCTACTTTCGAATTCTTTCAATTCAGGATGAATAATTTTTCCATAACCTAACTCTGAGCGAAAAACGATGACAGTCTCTATAAAACGTTCCGCTTTTCAATATCGACATCGCCGCGACAACTAACATCAAGAGCGCAGTACACCAGGGTTTCTATGCATCTCTAGACTGAATTTCAGTACAGGCAATAGGTAGGTTGAATAATTAAACAAGTCGAGGAGAGTTCTAATTCAATGATGGTCTGGACAATTTGATGTCTTCAATAATGTCCCATTCACTTTTATAAAGTATTCCGGTTCAACTGTTACACAGGGTTTGTAGTACTACATTTTCATACCGGAGTATTTCAAGTTGTGCAAAAAGGTTTTTAAATGTCTTTTGTAGGCTTATTTCTTATCAGATACACCTCTTGAAGTCAGACCATTTTTTCAGTGTTTACTTTGTGGTATTGTTTCTATTTCATACATATTTTTTTTTCTTTAATTCTCGTGGTGATAAGAATTGGTACATCGGTCCATTCTTCTTTCCAAGAGAGCTCTCTTGTAATTAACTGGATTTAGGTACCATTTTCCAACTGAGACGGTCATGCTCAAGGTTAACAGAATAACAATGAGGACACCAATTTGTGCAAATTCTCCGAATTAGAAATCTCCAGGACCTTCAGCAGTGGAACTACCTCTATTATTTTCAAAACCTGTACTATTATTCGAGTTTTCAAAAATAAAATCAGTTACACAAACAAATAATAAGAAATAGAAAGGAAGTTCCAGCAACTCTGCTGTTCTGATTGAATTCTTCTGCGATTAACTATGTTGAGAGAGTTCGTCGAAAATTTCGCGAAAAAAATCAACCATCTCTAAATTCTCGCTTCTTGGACCAGCTTCTTCAGATTAAAAATAGTGCTCGCTATTATTGACCGAAGTTTCGCTGACCACTGATTGAAAGGTCGATTCGCACTACATGCCGTGAGTTAAATTTTCTTTATCAAGGGTGAACCTTTTTTTTCGATAAAGAGCGATTACAGTGGTCTCCAGTATGTACTCGATTTTCCTCGTCCAATAGGCGACTTAAATCAAGATCGTAAGAACTCAACGCCATTTGCGTAAGTCAACAAAAACATGGCCCATACGTTAGTTCATTCGTAAACGATAGGTGGCGTACTGTTTCACTAGGTTCGCCCATAATAGTGCGATCTCGACCGTCGCAAAACAAGATGGCGTGTTATTCTCGCAACGTCTACGATAGAAAATACGAATACGCTCAACATTTTCCATTTTACGCCCGGCGAATGCGAATAAAAGTGGTAAAATCCAAGATCCTTCGACTTGAACATGTAGTGCGGATCGACCTCCGATCGCGAAGCACACACGAAAATTGAGAATCGCTACCTGGTCGACACATTTTTCTCCAAATTCATTCGAACAGTGGAGAACCAAAAAATCCAATCGTAAAAAAATCAAATTCAATTCAAAAAGTCCCGACTTACCCTCCTCTTTGTTGGGGCAGCGGGGGATACGCGCTGTCGTAGCCGCCGCCACCGCCGCCTCGTGGTGGACCGTTATTGAAGGAATCGCCGTATCCTCCGCCGTAATTTCCCCCCCTGTCGCCGCCGTAGCCCCCTTGGCCACCGCCTCCGTAACGGTCTCCGCCGCCACCGCCGCCGAATCCTTGAGCTCCCGCGCCGGCTCCATAGCCGCCGCCGCCGCCATTACTGTAACCGTTCGGACCACCGTTAAAGTCTCCACCCCTACATTAAACTCAAATTTAGAGAAACTGCTGGAAGATTACGATGAAGGGTTTTCAATAAGGTCACTCGATAGGGATGTTGACTATCTTTTGGAAATGATTTTAATTTGTAGATAAGCCCTATACAAACACGAAAAAAATATTTTCATGAAAAAAATATAGCAAATACCAATAAAAAATGCGTAAATAAAAATAGTTTTCGAAATTCCCGCTGAAACGAAGTGATTATGATGACGTCACTATACGGTAAACAGACTTTGCCGTCTGTCGAAGCCATAGAAATCATAATATATATACTTACTCTAGAATGCTAAATCAATTGGATCGAAGTGTTGTAAAAATTTCAGTGTGGTCCACAATGCGCATACAATTCATAATTAGTATTCGACACTTACTAGTTGTTTTGAACATATTGATAATTTTCAACAGCTATTTGAATGGTAAATTTGGAATCATCAGCGACTGGAAGATAAGCTGAAAATCTCTTCAGGCGTTGAAAAAACCCGGTTTCGGTATAAAAATTTATTCAAGGATCAAGGAAGACAAATTCTGGTTAACAAACAACGAATCTCTTGGTAAAGTAGAGAAAAAAAATCAAATGAGCAAAATACACTAATATATCCCTTAAGGACAGTTCTATTATTCGGTGTTCCTGTAAATAGTGGAAACATGAAAATGTATTGTACATCTGCCAATGCGTTACTCTGCATCGTTTCATGAGTGAATTCTGATACCTACATTCATTCTCCAACAAGGGCGGATATAGCTCTATTTCATAGGAGGGGTAATAACGATCATGAGGGGGGGGGGGGGGGGTAATTACGATTGAAAACCATAAAATCAGGTGAAATATGTATGAAATATTGTATGTGCACCACCTTTTTCTTAGGTCTTCGATACTCATGGGGGGGGAAGTTACCCCCAGTAACCCCCCCCCGTACATACGCCCTTGTTCTCCAAGTCATTTGTCTTTTTGAGTTCCGAGTATATTCCAAAATCAATCTGTTATCTTATCTTAATGAAACTGCAAAGTTTTACTTCAATATATTTTATTTTCGAGTTCGAATTATCCATTAAAAGATGGTTTACTCATAAGATTTCATGATTTTTCATAATGAATTGCGTTCTTTTGCTATATAAAGAACCAATCTCATGGTGCGAAGGGATAGATATGTGTCAATCGAATGAAAAGCAAAGCGTAAATCATAAATTTCTAACAGTTTATATGAATGAAAAGGTGCACATAGTTTACATCTCAAGTGGGAAATGAACGGGTCAAGACAAGGACACCACAACACTATACAGTTCATTGTTTATCGGATACGAAAAAATCCAAATCGAACACAACACACGACAAAAGCAAAAGGCACACGAAGAATATCTCAAACACGAAAATAACAGTTACGCACAAGTAAACTAGTTTGTCTATGCAGTAAACTAAACTGTGGCTGCAGACTGACACTGAACACGGTCCTGCCTAAACTTTCACTAAGGTCATTTCAAAGTCATTTGCCATGAGACAGAAAAAGCGGTGTTGCGCGGTCTATATCTATTTAGGGAAACCTACTTCATTACTGCTCTGATTTTCTCACCAATTCCACAAATATTGCAATTAATTCACTTATGATATTAATGTGTCTAATAGTCGTAGGCAGTGGCGCATGAGCTATAAAATAAGTTTGTTACTCAATGCAGTATTTTTATTGTTTAATTATATTGAACTTAAAATAGAACCGACAAAACATTTAGGGACTTGGCATCGTTCTACGTGAAATGTGCTAATGGTGAACATGCGCACATTGTGAATCAGTTGCCTATGCGGCACGTTTTTCGCTGCGGAACTAGAAGGAATTAGCATTCCAGAGTAAGTATATATATTATGATTTCTATGGTCGAAGCGAACTGATCTTGTGTGATTTCTTGCGAAAGAATCGTTTGCGTAATATCAAATAATCGTGAAATAGTTCGCTGGTGATACGTTTTACTCTCTTCTGTTCTCCGTTAGTTCGTACTCGTGATGACAGTAATTTTATAGGTTAGCTTGTTTACAGAACAGTGACGTCACGTATTCTCATTCGTGTTTGCAGTCACGTGATAAATCCATTGATTAATCCATCAACAGGGGGCCCCAAATTCTGAAGAATGGCAATAGTGGTAAATGGCCAAGTGACACACCATTCTGAAGGTTCTTGAGGCTTTATTTCGTTTTACATTTTTCCGAATTCGTCTCTGTTAAAAAGATATAGCCATTTGAAAAAAACTTTGGCCAAATACATGCCTGATACGATTCTCTGCAAAGACCTCAAAGTTCATATTTGTCGACTGAAATTGAGTTGATACATTCAGGGAATACTCAAGTACTAACCTTAATTGAATGAGAATGTTATAAAAACACGATATTTCTTTCACTAAAACCACTTAGTTCTGTCTGATTATATCTGCAATCGAAAAGCCATATTTCTCCCAGCAAAATTGGTTCCTTCTTCGATTTTCCTCAAGATCAGTTTGTAAACACTAATACGTTGTTCATATTGTCCCCCAAAATCCCAAAAGTATCTTATAAAGAATAGTTTTTCACTCACTTTACGATTAATCGACCTAACCTAACCCCTTTTGCATTCAAAACAAAAATCATCTATGAATATTTCACAGAGAAGACGATGCCAGATTGTTGATTTTCCGGATAACATAGCATAACACCGTAAGATCTTTGAATCGACCCATCTCAAACGTCAGAAACTGCAAACGAAGCAAGCGTATAGCTACAAACTGCGCAATCTGTAAACTAATATGGAGGAAATCTTTTCTAGAGCTATGTTGTTATAAAAGGGGAGAGTGATTATTTTAGATGTTTTTCTTCGATCTCGTGATGATAATGTGAAGGCTTTCAGTGAATTAATGTATTATTAACCGTGTAGTGTCGAGTTTAGACTTCCAAGGTGATATTTAGATAAAAACATCGCCACAGAATATTTAGTACGAAGTATCATTTTATTTTTTAATAAGTTCAATTTAATACATGGTTTGTCGACATTCATCGTCCATACCTATATCTGAATTTTGTATTCCATTGACATTTATCTTTAAGGGGAAGTTTCACCTTTTGAATCGTGGTAAATCTCCATTCACAAAGTGGTCTCTATATTTCACGAGTAACTACCCTAATTTACGACGTAGACTTGATTTTTTTTTAAATTGAAGTTGAAGAACGTCCCGAGGGCAAATAGTTTTCTTTTTCTCGATTTCATCAGTTTTTCAATAAAAAAAAACAGGTTGAACTTCAGCGTTTTGAAAACTACACTTAATGATTTTTTTTCGACGGTTATTCATCATTTTTTTGGAAAAAATCGCAACTATTTGCCCTCGGCAAGTTAATCTTCTATAAACTACAAAAGTTTTCATGATAATTATTTCGAAAATATAGCTTGTACTCATGAAAAACGAAAAACATATTCAATAACCCCAGATATAACGATTACCCTGGTTTTTTTAATTGATAAACTGATTAAATCGTAAAAAAGAAAACTATTTGCCCTCGGGGCGTTCTTCAACTTCAATTTAAAAAAAAATCAAGTCTCTACGTCGTAAATTAGGGTAGTTACTCTTGAAATAAAGAGACCACTCTTTGAATGGAGATTTACCACGGTAACAATAAATTTTCAATAGAAACTGCACGTGTTAAATGTATAATTTCATGCTCCATGGTGCCCAATTTCATCTCCCATATTTTGGGATTTCATTATTTCACATCTCTACATCAAACGTTTTTCCATCATTCAGATTATAGTCTCGACTAAGTTGATAAACATTCTGACAACATTGTTAACCCGTAGTGAATTTTTCCGCGATTTGGTGCTATTTAAAATCCAGGAAAGCATCCAGATTATTTTCGAGATTCGTGATTATTTCTTAAAATTTCATCAAATAAAATTGGGAATAACTCGAAAACGAAGCATTTTATTAAAAAAACATAGGAATACTTTAATTTTCCCGCGAAAATATAATCCGTTTAAGTGGTTTTATGATATTTTTGCGTGGAACCTGCAAAAATTCGTTCGAAGAGATTCAGCCACACTTAAGACAAGTCATTTCAACTAAGCAGTCTCAAGCTAAATTGGAGCAAGTATTGAAATGTTTTTCTGATGAGATATGCTTGGTAACAATTAGTCGTGGTGGTCTTCTGACAAGAAGTCACTTCCAATTAATAAACTGAATCGAATTCCATCAACTTTTTGCTGTTTTATTTCAATTTCACCCAGTATGAAAAAAAATATACATCTTCAAAACTGATCACTCAAGTCAACTGAAATTTTTCAGGCACATAAATGAAAATCCAATTATTTCCAAATAACCATTCTGAATGAATAGGAAAGAGTGTTTTCATGAAGTTTCAACACCCTATATCTTTGAAACAAAACCGAAATCACAAAATTAGTGACACTAAAGAGATTCACTTGTAAAATACAGGGTCTTTCACGAGGAACCTCACCCATATTTATACGGGAAACTACTGAACGTATTTTCATGAAATTCAGCACTTATAAGTATTTCACGATGCTGATGAAATCTAAAATATTTTCAAGGCATGAGCACCTCCGGTTTTTCCGGAAATGACGTCAACTTCCGTTTTTCAAATTAGAACACCATTTTTTTATTGCAGAAATAGATTCCTTAGAAAATTTCAAGTTATTTTGATGTAACATTTTTCAGTTTTGGTTGGAATATTCTCTCTGAGCGGGAAAATTCGAAAAAAAAATCGAAAATAGAGCTCCGCTGAAACAAGAATAACTTCGAGGTTTTTGAATGGAAAATTTTCATTTTTGGGATATTTCAAGATGTAAGATTGATGTATCCACTTTGAAAATCGAAATCGCGATTCATGATACAGGGGGTGAAAAAATCGCTTTCAAAGTTAGGGATGACAAAATCATGAAAAATCAATTTTTTAAAATTAGAACCCCATTTTTTTATGGCAGATATTGAATCTACGTTAAAAAATAATGTGAGTGTATGCATCACACCCTTGCCCTAAAATGGATATTTTCTGAGTTATTCACAAAAAAACTGTTTTTCGTCTTGAATTTTCAGGAACTGTTACTTAAACCATGTTTTAGATTTTACTTCCCATAATATGCAAGAGAAAAAAGTTACAGGTTGTTCCTAAATAGATGGCGAATTTGGATTTGAATTTGTATCGAAAACCTCTTTATTTCAACTAATCGGCCATCGGTTTTCTCTCCAGTGATAAATAAATAATTCCTTATGAACCATATGCAAAAACTTACCATGTTTTACATTCTTTTTTTTTAATGATAGATATCATTAATTACATCTGCCAAATTCCTCTTAATTCAGTAGCATGTAATTAATGATATCTATCATTAAAAAAAAAGAATGTAAAACATGGTAAGTTTTTGCATATGGTTGATAAGGAATTATTTATTTATCACTGGAGAGAAAACCGATGGCCGATTAGCTGAAATAAAGAGGTTTCCGATACAAATTCGAATCCAAATTCGCCATCTATTTAGGAACAACCTGTAACTTTTTTCTCTTGCATATTAGGGTGGTAAAATCTAAAACATGGTTTAAGTAACAGTTCCTGAAAATTTCATCTATTTGGCGTGAAGGGAAAAGAAATAGCTGAAAATTCAAGACGAAAAACAGTTTTTTGTGAATAACTCAGAAAATATCCACTTTAGGGCAAGGGTGTGATGCATACACTCACATTATTTTTTAACGTAGATTCAATATCTGCCATAAAAAATGGGGTTCTAATTTGAAAAAATTGATTTTTCACGATTTTGTCATCCCTAACTTTGAAAGCGATTTTTTCACCCCCTGTATCATGAATCGCGATTTCGATTGGATACATCAATCTTACATCTTGAAAAATCCCAAAAATGAAAATTTTCCATCTAAAAACCTCGAAGTTATTCTTGTTTCAACGGAGCTCTATTTTCGATTTTTTTTTCGAATTTTCCCGCTCAGAGAGAATTTTTCAACCAAAACTGAAAAATGTTACATCAAAATAACTTGAAATTTTCTAAGGAATCTATTTCTGCAATAAAAAAATGGTGTTCTAATTTGAGAAACGGAAGTTGACGTCATTTCCGGAAAAACCGGAGGTGCTCATGCCTTGAAAATATTTTAGATTTCATCAGCATCGTGAAATACTTATAAGTGCTGAATTTCATGAAAATACGTTCAGTAGTTTCCCGTATAAATATGGGTGAGGTTCCTCGTGAAAGACCCTGTATATGAAAAATATGAACTACACAAAGATACACCTGTATAGTATCAATCAAAATTGTTTCGAACACGTTCAATAACAAAAATTAGTGACTCTTATCGAAAAACCCTTAAAAAAATTCAAATCGATTGATTAAACACTTACTTTGGTCCGTTGTCTCTCCTACTGTATAAGTCAGCTGGTCTGTCGAATCCGCCTGGTCCTCCGGCACCTCTGGGTCCCCCTGGGCCCCTTGGACCACCCTGGTCCATCATAGGCGGCCTCCTGTCACCTCCCATTGGTGGCCGTCTCTCCTCGAAACCTCCTTGTCTGTCTTCGAATCCACCACCGCCAACTCCTCTATCTTCAAAGGACCTTGAGCGATCTGCAAGTCACAACCACACATTACTCTCATAGTCTCATATTAGATCCTTGCGGCTGCTACTAAACAGTTCCTTATTTGGAACTGCCGAATGTAATTTATATTAGTTACCTCCAAAACTGTTGTTGAACGGTCTGCGGTCGCCACCGGCAAAACCTCCTCCGCCGCCTCCTCTACCTCCTCCAAAACCGCCACCTGGCCCGAAATCTCTTGGTGGCCTATCATAGCCGCCTCCCCCGTATCTGTCACCACCACCGTATGAGCCACCCCCAAAGTCACGTCCGCCACCATATCCATTTCTTGGTCCACCACGGAAGTCTCCACCTCTCGAGTATGGACCTCCACGGTCTCCACCGCGACCTCCACGCATTGGCCCACCGCCGCCTCGACCGCCCCCACGGCCACCTCTTGGCTTCACTCTGCCTTTTTCGACGGATATTTTACCGCCCATGAAATCTGTCCCATTCAAGTCTTCGATAGCCTTCATGGCTAGGTCGAGGTCTTCCAAGTGTAGGAAACCGCATCTATTTGCGATATCGCATTCAGCAATGGGGCCATAGCTTTCAAACAATTTTCGTAAGTCATCAGTCGTTGCTTGCGGGGGTAAACTTCCCACAAACACTTTGGTAGTCGTTGAAGATCGTCGACTCTACAATATAAATTTAATGTTACAACGCGTTGAAAGAAATATCAAGAAACGACTTACCATTGTTCTGAATATAAAATCACAAACACTGCCACAATTATACAATAAATATAATCGAGCTCCGAAAAACAATGGCGGCTACAAAACTGAAACTTCGGCGAAACGACGCTTCCAAAAATAGGCTTGGCTTCTCCAACAATCAGCGCATACACAGAGTTAGTCACAGAGGATAAAGTTTTCTTATCACAGGAAAAAAATCCGTTTATAGCAAGCCTTGAAGTAAAATGCAGCAACACGGCATTTTATTTCGCGGAATGCAATGGTATCCAAGAAAACGTGGTTCTTTATTTGTTGAGTGGTGTTTCATCATTAATTTAACGAAAGTTAATATATAATTTTATCAAGCTTCAACGAACAATTGTTGCTAAGAGCAACACGGCATTTTATTTCGCGGAATGCAATGGTATCCAATCCATAATACAAGAAAACGTGTTTCTTTATTTGTTGAGTGGTGTTTCATCATTAATTTAACGAAAGTTAATATCTGTTAATATATAATTTCACTAAGCTTCAACGAACAATTGTTGCTAAGAGCGTGAGAGTATTTCATTTTATGATTTTGGATTACGTAACTCATTAATCATGTTCAATTGAATTGATGAAATGGAAAATATTTCCATATAAAAATTCGTATAATAATCTAACAAGAAATCAACTGAGCGACTGAGCCACTCCCGTACAAAATTACGTTTTTTTTGCAGTATTGCCTTGTTGACGGTAGTTCTTGGCTTGTTAGGAGCAGAGCACTGACAGAACACAGAGATTGAGAATTTTGAGGTTATGAGCATAGATTGGACTGACATTTGTGGCAATTTTAGAAATCATAAATTGCACTTTATTTAATTCGTTTTTTGAACTCTATTTTGAGAAAAAATGGTTTTCTCTTTACTAACGAGGCAAGTGCTCAACCATCAAGGTGAATATCTTGAGTATACAATGAATATATGTAAAATATAGTCACTTCAGATCCCTTCATTACATAATTTTTCAGTGCTGCCTCGAACTTGCATTTTGATGCAAAATGGAATGAACGTTAATAGAGGGATATCAAACTGCCTAGCACACTCAAATTTACTTCGCTCTAAACCAATTTCAAAGGTGGTAGCGAAGAGAATGATGAGCGGTGATCATGCCAAGAAGTGGAAATTGGAGAAAATTCTAACTATTATAATGTTTCCAATTATACCTGCAACTTTCAACAATCCTGGAACAGAAATTTTGGACAATCTTTTTGCTATATTAGTCACAACACACGCACATTTGTAAGAGATTCAAATTTAAATTGACTTCATAAAGAATATAAAAATGTTTTTAGTGGTCTGGAAGCAATCGCTAAAGATTACATGAGACCAATTGTCGTTGGTCCTGCCCTGTCGAAAATTGCTGTTGGCATAGTGTATGCCTTAACAGCTACTACTTTGGGAAGCTTACTATACTTTAACCACCATAACGTTGGAATTGGAGCTGCTGGAAGGCAAATATGGTCAATTGGAAAAGAAAAGAAGGAAATGGCTTAATTTGAACTCTTTTAATTTGTATATATTGGATTGTAATAAAATTAGTTAAAAATAATATGTATTCTGTCCAAGTTAATCAAATTCACGCAGAAAATACATTTTCTTAACTAAAATATTAGATATAATATGAATAATTGTGACTGTGAGGAGTTGAAAACCCTTCAAAAAAAGTAAGAAATATATTCTGGCCCTCGCGTAAATCACAGAAAGATTCAGCATTGATTGTATTGAATCTGATACTATTGGGACGCAAAACTATAAATGATCAGAAGAGGTTTTTGTTCAATAAAGAATTTTCAACATTTTAAATCACTCATGTGGTGCATAGAATAATAAATTATTTTCTAAATCTGATGGAGACCAAGAAATGTTCTTGTTATCTATGGCCATTAGATTTTTCTATGGCGAAGAGTTGAAATGTTGATATAAATAACTAAGAATGGAAAATTACCTTGGATATTTTTTTAAATGAAAAACTCAATGTTTTGGACGAAAACTGATTATTCATTCAGTATAAGCAATGTGCTCATTTCATATTTCGCTGGAAATACATTGAAAAATAAATTCCAAAGATAGGAGCCCAAGTTTTTTTTTTCGCATTGTAGATATGGCTCAAAAAATAAACGCAACTAGTTTTCGAAGTATATTCAAAGTGGTGGATAAGGAAGCCCTTCATTGGTTCCCTGGACACATGGGTAAAGGCTTAAAACAAATGCAGCATAAACTAAAAAGTGTTGATTGTATAATTGAGGTACATGACGCTAGAGTCCCAATTTCAGGTAGAAATAAAGAATTCAGTCATACAATAGGAGGCATAAAACCGCAGATTTTAGTACTAAATAAAGTAGATCTAGTTCATAAAAGGTATCTGGATAAAATAAAATGTGCATTGAGTAATGAATATGACAATATCATATTTACGAATGCTAAGGATGAAAGATGTAAAGGTTTGAATACGGTCTTACCATTAGCTCAAGATCTAATTAAAAATACTGATAGATTCAATCGAACTGGATTGGAAGATTTCAATATAATGATCATTGGCATCCCTAACGTTGGGAAGTCTTCTTTAGTGAATGCTTTGAGGGTGAAATATTTGAGAAAAGGTCATGCGTCTCCGGTTGGGGCATGCCCTGGTATCACCAGAAGTGTTTTAACCAAAATCAAGATATCCGAAGATCCCTTGTTTTATATGCTGGACACACCAGGTATTTTGGCTCCCGACATACAAGATATTGAGGCTGGATTAAAATTATCTTTATGTGCAACTCTACAAGATCATTTGGTGGGAGAGACAGTCATGGCAGACTATTTACTATTTCACCTAAACAAACATCAACATTTCAAATACGTGAAATATTTCAAACTGGACGAACCATCCGACGATATACTGGTGGTTCTAACACAAATTTGCCAAAAGCAGAAAAAGATGTTGAGGATGAAAAATTTCCGAAATGAATATATTTTAAGGCCAGATTTCAATTTGGCGTCGAAAATTATGTTGAAGGCGTTCAGGAATGGGGAATTAGGTCATATTGTTCTCGATGAAGAGTTCCTTTGAAAAGGAACAAGAAAAAATAAAGCTGTACATTAAATAATAAATAGATCTTTAAGATGTTTGATTATCCCATGTTTTCTTACAATTTGGATCTTCTCAAGAAATTTTGAAGCGAATAGGGAAAGATTTACTCACTGCTCCACTTTTTTCTTCGAACTGAAGTTGAAGGACCCCGCACTTTTTCTATGGCAAATGGCGTTCCGTCAAATTTTCTAAAATTTTGGTATAATGTAGTACTCGACCTACTGATCAAAAGTGTTCATGGCCCCAACTCAATCCTAGGACTAGTTTTCGAGATACAGGGCGTTGAAGTTGAGAATTACCCATCTTTTACTACGCTCTTATCTGGGAACAGAATCGAATGAACTTCAATTTTTCTCAAGAAACATTTCATTACATCCCCAGGGAGCAACCATATAGAGGAATATGACCGAAAATCGTTTCGAATACAGGGTTATCCATCATTGAATGCATGCCCGATTTTGAAAGTATAAAATATGTCAGTTTCAGAGCGAGAACGTTCACAAAATGAACTTTTACACTAGATATGTTGTTGTTACATCGAAAAAGTCTGAAATACCCAGAATTTATACTTGGTGATCCATTATTATAGAATCTATTCTCAAGGAAGGTTAAATGGACACCCTGTATTTATGGGTTGATTCAAGGTGTTTGTTTAATTTTTTGAGAACATATCATCATGGACTTCAAAGAATACAGGGTGATTCACTCATGAAATGAACTTTGAACATCACGAAAATACCCAAAAACCACCTTTACTTTCATTATCCTCTATTTTAAGATTAACTCCGATGAGGTGGGAGTTTTCTTTCACCACTGTACTTGAAATAAAAACATCAATACGGCTGAGAGTTTTTATCCTCTTCGTATGACCAGATTTTTTGCTGGAATAAGAATAGAATAACAAATAAATAATTTTCATAATACATAAAAAAAAATCTGGTCATAGGAAGTGAATGAAAACTCTCAGCCGTATTGATGTTTTTATATCAAGTACAATGGTGAAAGAAAACTCCCACCTCAACAGAGTCAATCTTGAAATAGAGGGTGATTAAAAAAAAGGTGGTTTTTGGGTACTTTCGTGATGTTCAAAGTTCATTTCATGACTGAAACACCGTGTATTCTTTGAAGTCCATGATGATATGTTCTAAAAAATTTAAACAAACACCTTGAATCAACCCAAAAATACAGGGTGTCCATTTAACCTTCCTTGAGAATAGTTTCTAAAATAATGGATCACCCAGTATTTCAGACTTTTTCGATGCAACAACAACATATCTAGTGTAATAGTTCATTTTTTGAACGTTCTCGCTCTGCAACTGACATATTTTATACTTTCAAAATCGGGCATGCATTCAATTATGGATAACCCTGTATTCGTAACGATTTTCGGTCATATTCCTCTATATAGTTGCTCCCTGGGGATGGAATGTAATGTTTACTTGAGAAAAATTGAAGTTCATTCGATTCTGTTTCGAGATACGAGCATAGTAAAAGTGGGTAATTCTCAACTTCAACGCCCTGTATCTTTATCTCGAAAACTACTCATAGGATTGGGTTGGGGCCATGGACACTTTTGATCAGTAGGTCGAGTACTACATTATACCAAAATTTTAGAAAATTTGACGGAACGCCATTTGCCATAGAAAAAATGCGAGGTCCTTTGTCGAGATAAAAAAAGTAGGCTACTTCCTCAACAATTTTCAGGTTTTATGTTGGTTCCTACCTAAAAAAGCATTATCATTTTGCCAAACGTCTGTAATTGGGAAATTTTGGGCCGTTCAGGTTGGACTCTGATGACGAATTCATGGACAAATTTAATTGTGTCTGTCCAACTGTATTATTGTTATCGCCTTTGATATTGGTGAGAAACAAGAATTACATATAAAATATTTATTAAATCGAATCGTGTAAAGAAATTAGGCATAATAGTTGAGGTTGGCCTTTTTCTTCGCTTGCACTTCCATAATAGCGTCCATATAATCCTCATGCGTAACCGCTGTGGCATTCCTCCTCAAAGCAATCATACCAGCCTCGACACACACAGCTTTGCACTGTGCCCCGTTAAAATCATCAGTCGACCTAGCAAGTTCCTCGAAATTAACATCAGGATTAACTGTCATTTTCCTGGAATGAATCTGCATAATTCTAGCCCTAGCTTCTTCATTTGGATGTGGAAATTCAATTTTCCGATCCAAACGACCGGACCGCAGAAGAGCAGGGTCTAAGATATCAACACGGTTAGTGGCTGCAATAACTTTGATATCGGCAGTGGAACTGAAACCGTCCAGTTGATTCAGGAGTTCCAGCATGGTACGTTGAACTTCGCGGTCTCCCGCCTTTTCGGAGTCGAAACGTTTCGTACCGATGGCATCGAGCTCATCGATGAAAATGATCGCTGGAGCTTTTTCTTTAGCTAGAGCGAACGCGTCTCTCACGAGTTTAGCACCATCTCCTATGAACATTTGTACCAACTGGGGACCCGCTAGTTTGAGGAAAGTCGATTTTGTTTGGGCTGCGCAGGCTCTCGCTAGTAAGGTTTTACCAGTACCGGGTGGTCCGTATAGAAGCACACCTGAAAATATTTCTCAATAGTAACAACGAAGGTTATTATATCAACTCAATACGATTTTACCTTTAGGGGGATGAATTCCTAAGTTAACAAACTTGTCCTTGTGCGTCATGGGTAAAACGACAGCTTCGATAAGCTCCTGTATTTGTTTGTCAAGACCTCCAATATCAGAATACTGTTCTGTCGGACGCTCATCAACCTCCATGGCCTTCACGCGGGCATCGTACTCAGCAGGCAAAGTTTCCAAAATTAAATAGGAATCTTTATTAACACCTACTAAATCTCCGGGTTTCAGTTTATCCTCGTCCACCAATCCAATGACTGGCAGGAAGTAGGTTTGTCTGGTTGAAGTTTTAACAACAGCGCATTTTCCTTTCCTCTGAGAATCTAAATCGACGACAGCACCGTCTTCTTCCTCTTCTTGAGGATCCACATCAAGAAGTTCTATTACGTTGGATACAAGATAGGGTAACGTCTTGTTCACTTTGATCTTTTCGGTGTTCTCCTTGATTTTTTCAGTCTGAGTTTGTAATTCATGGTTGATTCTCATCACCTCGCTCTTCATGATCTTGATTTCATTATCCAAAAGTCGAGTCCGGCTTACTATTTCATCGGAAGACATTCGTAGCACCTCTTCTCCAAGGGCTTCCTCGCCGTCTTCCCATATTGACTTATCTTCCAGCGTAGTCATCTTCTGAGTGTCGGACCAATTTACAGTTCTAATATTCTTATTCTACCTATATTTATATTATTCTGCTCGAAAATGGAAATAAGCAAGTCACTTGTATTCGAATGTCAGATTGGAATTTCTGACATTCCTGTCAGGCAGCGACACAGACGAGGAAATTGAACAGAACCATAGAAACACATTTTATCCCTACGTTCCGACGGTGAATCCAAAGAAGCAGTACGCCCCCTACTGTTAACGAATAAACTTACACATGGGCCCTAACTTTGTCTACTTTTCGCAAATAGCGTTGAGTCGTTCCTCTTTGGAAAGGCCCATAGGGTAGTTCTGATTCTCGTCGATATATCTTAATTTCAGTCGCCTATACTCGGCCCAAAATTCAAAAAATTAAGACATCGTTTAAGTAGAATGAGCGCTCGAAAAATTATGAAATTTATTTAACATATCACAATTAAGCACGAGCCGGGCTTGATCTCGAATAGTCCGAAGAATGCGCGACCTTGATCGCGTTTTGCTGGGTATATTGCTTCAAAGTACAATAACTTAGCCATATTGAAAGAGTTTTTCCTCCTGTTAAAAGTAAAGGCTCACCTTACAAAACACCCAGTAGGTATAAGTGAAATTTCATTCGAAGTGATATTGAGAGTTATATACATATAAAAATGAAAGTACTTCAGATAGGTATTTGGACTTTTTCATTCGATAATGAGTAACATAAAGTGGTATATCATCACATTGAAATGAGAAAGAAAATCCTCTGCCAAATATATGAAATCTTAGATTAGAGTATAAGTTATAATAATAGAGAATTTTTGTTTACAATTTATTCACAAAATATCTCCACAAACGGCAAAAACCCATATTTGAATATTCATAACTTTAAAAAATCAAATTAATTTCCTAATGAAATACATTGTAATTGATCAAAACTCAGACATCAGAGTGATGATATCACAAAAATATGAATGTTGTGATCAAGATGGACATCATAGAGGAAATGCTTTCTGTTTCTCACATTTCAACCTCAGCAGTCTCCTGTAATAAGGACAAAACTGATCCAACGGAGAATGCTTGGTGTCATTAGCCAAACCCAAACTGGCATTTTTCTCAGTACAATGAATACAATTCAACTCCTTACTCTCACACTCTGTTTCACTGTGTCTACCTGAGCAGCGTTTACATAGTGGTTCGTTCTCACATTCTCTCCAATTGTGTCCAAATCCTGTACATTCCTGGCACCGATATATGTGAGAAAAACCAGATACAGGACAACTATTCCATCCTATATTCAACATTCCTTTACTGATAATGCTGCTGAATATGGTCCTCTCTAGAGTCATCACAATGTTCCATTTGGTGTCATCTAACTGGTATCTTCGCAGTATTTTTAGTTTATGTTTGATGTTTTTCTCCAAATTGTTTTGTGTTATGATTTTTTTTATTATTTCTTCGTCGCTACATTGGCAATCTTCGTCGTCTACATTTTTTATTACGATAGAACCACCTTCCAATACTTGCTCAGTGATGATGATTGGCTTTTTTGGAATTCTATCAGGATTATTATTTTCTGTTAATTTTTTATCTGTGTTATGGAATGGTTTTGGAGCTTTGGAGTATTTCGCTTCGTTCATTAAAAGCTCCACGATATTTTGATGTCCGCTGCTTTCGGCTAAACTGAGGGGAGTTACTGTAGAAAATTCATTTTCTAGCTGTGCCCAATTTTCTAGTAAAACTTTAGCGATTTCAAACTGTCCCCTATCAGCAGCTATATGTAAGGCAGTGTATCGTTTTGCGTTCAGATTATTAATTATTTTGGAGCTCTCTGGGTTATGAAGAAGCGTCTTGACAGCAGCTAAATGTCCATTTTGCACAGCAACATGAAGGGCAGTGTTAAAATCTACATCCACAGCACCTATATCGGCGTTATACTTAAACAAAATACCAATAATGCGACAATTGCCATTTTCAGCAGCGTAATGCAGTGGAGTCTTCCGATTTTCAGGGTTCATTGCCTCAACCTCGCCGTTTTTCATTTCCAGTAGTTTTTCCACAATATGGTCGAACTGATTCTGCACTACCATCATAATCAAATTATTTCTTGTGGTAATGCCATGTTTCAGTAAAATTTCCAGTATGTCAACCTGTCCATTTAATACAGCATCTGATATTGCAAGTTTCGCCATTTTAGTATCCACATCTATTAAGTTCTTGGACAATATAAAGTCAACCGTTTCAACAGAGTCAAAGTCAATTGCTGTATGAAATAGAAACTTCACATCTTCCTTGACCGAGTCCTTGTTAATAAGAAGACTCAGTATTTGTTTATTTCCATCCAGGGAAGCATAGAATGCCGGTGAGTAACCTTGTAGATCAAACTTGAACGGATCCAAACCTGCTTCTACAAGAACCTCAACTATACGGGGGTGCTTGTTAAAAACTGCCAGATGTAGAGGTGTCCTTCCGAAATTATCAACGTGATGCACATCGGTTTTCTCATTTATAAAATGGGATACAACTTGATGGTTCCCTTTCTCTGCTGCTATATGAAGTGGTGTTTGATTTTTGATATTTCTGGAATATACATCAAGTCCTTGATTGAGGAGGTAGTCTATTTGGGAACCATCAGAATTTTCTGCCGCCAAATGCAAAAATGTCGATTTTTTCGCGTCTCTTGCCTCGATATCGCCCCCCTTGTCTATAAAAGTTCTGAAAGTTTCGAAGTCTCCATCTTTTAGCTTGGAGATCGTTTTCTGTTTCTTATAAATATGGATGAATTGGTCCCGGAATGAAGTTTTCGGTTTAGCAACCTTATCATTGAATATCATCTTGGGATGGTCCCGAATAAACGCGGCGATTTGGAAAATGATCATGTTGGAATTGAAGGTCAAGTCGATCAGTTCATAATCAGTATTCAGAAATTCAATCAACATAAAATGATCTTCGGACATATTTCGCTTAGCTTCTTCATTTTTTCCTACGTCTAACATCGTGATGATGTCGAGTACCAAAGATTTGATGATTTCTAAAGATTTAGCGTCGTCTTTAACTATTTCATAATCTTTTTCGTTCAGAAATTCTTCTAGAAAACCTCTGCGTTCTAAAATCAAAGCTCGGTAGTTTAATTCATCCTCAGAACTTATTTCTTTCTCGATCTGATCGAAAATTAATTTTTGATTGATGTGCACGAATTCATTTAAATTTTCAATCCAATCATCGCTGTTTATTTCGGAAGCGAGTAAGTTGATTATTTCGCCATTCAAACTTGCTATCTTATATCTGTATTTTTTTTTCGTAGCATAATCTTTTTGTATGGAAAACACGACGTCCAGCAAATCGCAAACTTCGCAACTTCGCATATTGAGACTATTACGGTTTAAGACTTCGATTTTGTTCTTCGGGCTGTTTAAAAGCTTTAAAATATGATACCATTGTGGCTGATATTTCTCTTGATTTGGCTTCAGTTTCGTGTTGACTATTTTCTCCAAATTCACCCGTCGTTTATCATCAATTGGTGTCACAGCACTAATTTTTTCTAAAATTCCGATCAGTTTATTAGTATTACTTTGTAAGAGTTTTTGATAATCGAGTTTCCAAGAATATTCATTTATCGCAAATGTTTTTTCTATTACTTCCAGAAGATTGGACTGGTCTTCTATTTCTTGTACTATTTTCAACAACAATCGTTTAGATTGTCTCAACAGTAAATCTTCTGCTATTTGTCCAATTTGCTCCATATCTTGGCGAATAGTTTGCAACATTGGCACATTGGAGGATGCGATCAATTTGGCTCTATACTCAAAAGATTCAACTGAAGAAACTGTGTCGATAAAATTGAGAATTATCTTCCTTGAAGTTTCAGTTACGGCTAAAATTAGAAGATCACGTCTAATTCTCGACAACATTGGGGATATCAAGGTGTATTTCAAGTATTGCGAAACAACATGAATAGCCCTTATGATCACGTGGTTGCCTTTGGGTTCATGTGGATCCGTGTCTTTAGCTAGTCTCGCAAATTTAGTTATTTTTTGCAGAGAATACATATCTCGGACATAGTCGATATCTTTGTACAATCCCTTGAAATTAGGAGTCTCCCCGGTGATTTTTTGAACAGCTTCGTCCCTAGTCAACGTTGGTAATTCAAAAATATCGTTCCCTTCTTCAATTTGTACTTTTTCAAGGATAGTTACGAAATCTTCCAAATATTTAATCAGATCCGATTTTCTCAGGATGTTTTTGTAGAAGATATTCAAATCGTTCTCTTCTGTCGTTAAGACGATGAAACTAAACAGATAAAATTCTATTTCCTCCCATGGTAAAACGTCGTAAGTTGATCTCAGCCAAAATTTCAGTAGGTGAATCTCCTTTACTACGACTCTGAGAGAGAATATTAATAATTCTTGCTCATCCTCGATGTATTTCAGCAAATCTACTTTATCAGCTAGTGATTTGATGTGATTTTTAATTTTTTCCACTTGGAACGAATCTTTAGAAAAAAAACATTTTTTCAGCAAGAATTTGTAGAGTTCTAATTCCACATCCTCTGCCAGCACTATATTATTCAGTTTGAGTTCTGTGTAAACATTCAATACCCTTTCTTCTATTTGGTCTTGTGTTGTTTGGTTTTTCCAATCGTCTAGAATTTTTTTCAATTCGCTGTATGAACCCGAACTAGCAACATTGTATAATCTTATATTTTCATCTACTACAATTGGTTTCTCCTGATTTTTCTTTCTTCTCCCTGAATTTTGTACTTCCATCTTGGATTACCTCACCTGAAATACATTTTTCACCTCAAGAATCATTGAAATCTCAATATGATTTAATTTTGGTAGATACTGTATCCATATACAGTGCATTCCGCTTATAATGGACTCGAGGGGACCAAGACATATCGTTCATTATAACGGAGTGTCCATTTTATGAGAATAAGAAAAGAACAATTGAAAAGCTGTCTTTTATTACTAAATAAGTATGTATAGGTACTTTTTATGAATCTGAATAGATATATTGGTTAATAACACTGATAATAATTATACATACTTAATACTGAACTAGTGTTTCGGAAGGAAGTCTGTTAATTTACTTTGGACAGAGGATTTTTTATATGACTTCGGCAAATATCTGTGTCAGATAATTCTTCTTTTTCGAAATAGTCAGAATCGTGTTGTTTGCTACTGTATCACGAACCTTCGTGACAGTGGATCTCCACTAAAACTTGCTTATAATAGACTATTTCAGTATTTTCAGTCCACTACAGGCGAGGTTCCATTATAAACGACTAAACGAGTCCATCTTGTCCGAGGATTTTACATTGTTTTAATTCGGGACTTGGAAATTGGTTCATTACAAGAGAGTTTCCATTATATGCGAGTTCATTATAAGTGGATTATACTGTATTGTGTTAGTATCATATCGTGCAAACAATGAACTTAGGCAGAAAATTTTTATTGAATGCATCAAAAATTGAAGCCCTGGTATACAAAATAATTTGCCATATAAAAAACCTCAACAGTCAACCATTAAAATCTTTTCCATCTATTTAGAAACATCACGTATAGTTATACTCACCAAGTCACCACAAATTATTTTCAATGTAAAATAACAAATTGTTTATTGCACTATTTAGGTAGAAACGTATTTGAATAAGAAATTGTGAGTCAAGTTTATAAAAGCCATGAATATCGTCGATCCAGTACTTCAGAGATAAAATTCGAAACCGATTATCAATATATTTCCTTTGTTCCGAAATGAATATAGAGATGAATCATAAATTTTTCAGATTGATAACATGAAAATTGCATTCTCACTTTTTCTGGCTTATGGGTTGTAACGGTTCATTTGCCACCTTAAATTTGAATAATAATAAAGGGAAGAATGCGTGCGACGAAGATGCAAATTGAGATGAAAATATGCTGATATGATCGGAACATATGAGAACCAAAATTCATTCTTAAATGGTTAATTGCGAAAGAAGTATACGATAGTTGCTTAAGGATAATTTTTAGCGATAATTTTCCAAATATATTATTGGGAATTGGGATTTATACTACATTTCGTCGGCCACGATTTGTTCAGGTTTTTGTGACAAATCTCCGTTGTTTCGGGATCAGGGCCAGATAAAGAACCTACACTATATAAGCCGCACAACATCAAAGGTTAGTTCCATTGTTTTCGTGAATATAAATATTCATTTTTCATTTCTTCACACAAAGGCTTTTATTTCCACCTTGATATCTGACATCAAGGGTGGTAACCACCTTTTCATCAGAGGCAGTGAGGAGGAGAAAATTCTACGTGAGAGTTACTGCCAGAAATCAACCAGGCTGGCTATACAGTCGATCGAGAAATCCACATATACATTTTTCCTATCGTCATCAAAAGGGTCTATAAAGTAGTTGGTAAGGTAGATTGTACTGTATAAATCATAAACAGCTGAGTTCGAACTCCGTAGGAATTTCTATTATTGTTTGTGTTATTGACTGCCATTTCAAACACTTTTATTTTCATTCTTTTATTAAAATTTAAAAAAATCATTTCTTCTTGTCATTATTGATCATACCAATCCATTACTCAAGATGAGAACTCACCCCCATTCGCACTGAGCGAAGGGCAAGTGTACCACTTCGCAGAAAAGTTGGTGCACTCTAAATTTTGTGGCTTCCTATTTTTACAACAAGTAGGAAAGTTACAGGGTTTCATTACTACAATACATTCAGTCTCTCCACACTGTCAAAAGACAGAGAATGTAAAAAGAAATAATGCAACATCCGCTTAAACAATTTCCGATGAACGGAGTGTTTTTAAAAGTGGAATATTTTTGAATCTGAAAATGAACCAATCTATCGAAAATCGCCCATATCAATACAAGAAGCTCTAATACGAAGTCCTGCACTGTAGAAAGTGAGCCAGACCGGTCTGAGAATGTCTGATGCGTCCCTGCGTAGAAATTTTACCGGAAACAGATCCGTACTTATCATTTTATTGAACTCAATTGGGGAAGATTCTTTTTGTGAAATGGTTCACCTCCTGCTGAAAGCAAAGGTTTATTTAGGAAAACACGTTGTATATTCTTTTCCCGTTCGATAAGGATCACAATTGAAATTTGAAGCTTTGGGCTATAAATGAAGAACTCAAGCGAATTTATTTAGAAATAATTGAGTATGTTACAAGTTTGATCACACTATCTCTTAAGGAATCAAAAATGTGTTGAGAATGAGTGGAATTTCCTCCAATGTTCAATCGGTAGATATTTGGACCTTTCCATTCGATTATGAGTAACATAATGTGGTATATCATCACATTAAAATAAGAAAGAAAATCCTCTGCCAAATATATGAAATCTTAGAGTATAAGTTATAATAATAGAGAATTTTTGTTTATAATTTATTCACAAAATATGCCCACAATAACCCATATTTAAATATTTATAACTTAAAAAAATCTAATTAATTTCCTAATGAAATACTTTGTAATTGATCAAAACTCAGAAATCAGAGTGATGATATCACAAAAATATGAATGTTGTGATCAAGATGGACATATCATAGAGGAAATGCTTTATGTTTCTCACATTTCAACCTCAGCAGTCTCCTGTAATAAGGACAAAACTGATCCAACGGAGAATGCTTGGTGTCATTAGCCAAACCCAAACTGGCATTTTTCTCAGTACAATGAATACAATTCAACTCCTTACTCTCACACTCTGTTTCACTATGTCTACCTGAGCAGCGTTTACATAGTGGTTCATTCTCACATTCTGTCCTCTTGTGTCCAAATCCTGTACATTCCTGGCACCGATATATGTGAGAAAAACCAGATACAGGACAACTATTCCATCCTATATTCAACTTTCCTATACTGATAATGCTGTTGAATATGGTCCTCTCTAGAGTCATCACAATGTTCCATTTTGTGTTATCTAACTGGTCTCTTCGCAGTATTTTTAGTTTATGTTTGATGTTTTTCTCCAAATTGTTTTGTGTTATGATTTTTTTTATTATTTCTTCGTCGCTACATTGGCAATCTTCGTCGTCTACATTTTTTATTACGATAGAACCACCTTCCAATACTTGCTCAGTGATGATGATTGGCTTTTTTGGAATTCTATCAGGATTATTATTTTCTGTTAATTTTTTATCTGTGTTATGGAATGGTTTTGGAGCTTTGGAGTATTTCGCTTCGTTCATCAAAAGCTCCACGATATTTTGATGTCCGTTGCTTTCGGCTAAACTGAGGGGAGTTACTGAAGAAAATTCATTTTCTAGCTGTGCCCAATTTTCTAGTAAAACTTTAGCAATTTCCAACTGTCCCCTATCAGCAGCTATATGTAAGGCAGTGTATCGTTTTGCGTTCAGATTATTAATTATTTTGGAGCTCTCTGGGTTATGAAGAAGCGTCTTGACAGCAGCTAAATGTCCATTTTGTACAGCAACATGAAGGGCAGTGTTGAGATCTACGTCCACAGCACCTATATCGGCGTTATACTTAAACAAAATACCAATAATGCGACAATTGCCTTTTTCAGCAGCGTAATGCAGTGGAGTCATGTGATTTTGAGGGTTCATTGCCTCAACCTTGCCGTTTTTCATTTCCAGTAGTTTTTCCACAATATGGTCGAACTGATTCTGCACTGCAATCATAATCAAATTATTTCTTGTGGTAATGCCATGTTTCAGTAAAATTTCCAGTATGTCAACCTGTCCATTTGATACAGCATATGATATTGCATGTTTCGCCATTTTAGTATCCACATCTATTAAGTTCTTGGACAATATAAAGTCAACCGTTTCAACAGAGTCAAACTGAATTGCTGTATTAAATAGATCGTTCACAGCCCCCTTGACCGAGTCCTGGTTAATAAGAAGACTCAGTATTTGTTTATTTCCATCCAGGGAAGCAAAGAAAGCCGGTGAGTAACCTTGTAGATCAAACTTGAACGGATCCAAACCTGCTTCTACAAGAACCTCAACTATACGGGGGTGCTTGTTAAAAACTGCCAGATGTAAAGGTGTCCTTCCGAAATTATCAACTTGATCCACATCGGTTTTCTCATTTATAAAATGGGATACAACTTGATGGTTCCCTTTCTCTGCTACTATATGAAGTGGTGTTTGATTTTTGATATTTCTGGAATATACATCAAGCCCTTGATTGAGGAGGTAGTCTATTTGGGAACCATCAGAATTTTCTGCCGCCAAATGCAAAAATGTTGATTTTTTCGCGTCTCTTGCCTTGATATCGCCCCCCTTGTCTATAAAAGTTCTGAAAGTTTCGAAGTCTCCATCTTTTAGCTTGGAGATCGTTTTCTGTTTCTTATAAATATGGATGAATTGGTCCCGGAATGAAGTTTTCGTTTTAGCAACCTTATCATTGAATATCATCTTGGGATGGTCCCGAATAAACGTGGCGATTTGGAAAATGATCATGTTGGGATTAAAGGTCAAGTCGATCAGTTCAAAATCAGTATTCAGAAATTCCATCAACATAAAATGATCTTCGGACATATTTCGCTTAGCTTCTTCATTTTTTCCTACGTCTAACATCGTGATGATGTCGAGTACCAAAGATTTGATGATTTCTAAAGATTTAGCGTCGTCTTTAACTATTTCATAATCTTTTTCGTTCAGAAATTCTTCTAGAACACCTCTGCGTTCTAAAATCAAAGCTCGGTAGTTTAATTTATCCTCAGAACTTATTTCTTTCTCGATCTGATCGAAAATTAATTTTTGATTGATGTGCCCGAATTCATTTAAATTTTCAATCCAATCATCGCTGTTTATTTCGGAAGCGAGTAAGTTGATTATTTCGCCATTCAAACTTGCTATCTTATATCTGTATTTTTTTTTCGTAGCATAATCTTTTTGTATGGAAAACACGACGTCCAGCAAATCGCAAACTTCGCAACTTCGCAGATTGAGACTATTACGGTTTAAGACTTCGATTTGGTTCTTCGGGTTGTTTAAAAGCGTTAAAACATGATACCATTGTGGTTGATATTTCTCTTGATTTGGCTTCAGTTTCGTGTTGACTATTTTCTCCAAATTCGCCCGTCGTTGATCATCAATTGGTGTCACAGCACTAATTTTTTCTAAAATTCCGATCAGTTTATTAGTATTACTTTGTAAGAGTTTTTGATAATCGAGTTTCCGAGAATATTCATTTATCGCAAATGTTCTTTCTATTACTTCCAGAAGATTGGACTGGTCTTCTATTTCTTGTACTGTTTTCAAGAACAATCGGTTAGATTGTCTCCACAGTAAATCTTCTGCTATTCGTCCAATTCTCTCCATATCTATGCGAATAATTTGCAACTTTGGCACATTGGAGGATGCGATCAATTTGGCTCTATACTCAAAAGATTCAACTGAAGAAACTGTGTCGATAAAATTGAGAATTATCTTCCTTGAACTTTCAGTTACGGCTAAAATTAGAAGATCACGTCTAATTCTCGACAACCTTGGGGATATCAAGGTGTATTTCAAGTATTGCGAAACAACATGAATAGCCCTTATGATCACGTGGTCGCCTTTGGGTTCTTGTGGATCCGTGTCTTTAGCTAGTCTCGCAAATTTAGTTATATTTTGCAGAGAATGCATATCTCGGACATAGTCGATATCTTTGTACAATCCCTTGAAATTAGGAGTCTCCCCGGTGATTTTTTGAACAGCTTCGTCCCTAGTCAACGTTGGTAATTCAAAAATATCGTTTCCTCCTTTAATTTGTACTTTTTCAAGGACAGTTACAAAATCTTCTAAATATTTAATCAGATCCGATTTTCTCAGGGTGTATTTGTAGAAGATATTCAAATCGTTCTCTTCTGTCGTTAAGACGATGAAACTAAACAGATAAAATTCTATTTCCTCCCATGGTAAAACGTCGTAAGTTGATCTCAGCCAAAATTTCAGTAGGTGAATCTTCTTTACTACGAATCTGAGAGAGAATATTAATAATTCTTGCTCATCCTCGATGTATTTCAGCAAATCTACTTTATCAGCTAGTGATTTGATGTGATTTTTAATTTTTTCCACTTCGAACGAATCTTTAGAAAAAAAACATTTTTTCAGCAAGAATTTGTAGAGTTCTAATTCCACATCCTCTGCCAGCACTATATTATTCAGTTTGAGTTCTGTGTAAACATTCAATACCCTTTCTTCTATTTGGTCTTGTGTTGTTTGGTTTTTCCAATCGTCTAGAATTTTTTTCAATTCGCTATATGAACCCGAACTAGCAACATTGTATAATCTTATATTTTCATCTACTACAATTGGTTTCTCCTGATTTTTCTTTCTTCTCCTTGAATTTTTCACTTCCATCTTGGATTACCTCACCTGAAATACATTTTTCACCTCAAGAATCATTGAAAACTCAATATGATTTAATTTTGGTAGATACTGTATCCATATACAGTGCATTCCGCTTATAATGGACTCGAGGGGACCAAGACATATCGTTCATTATAACGGAGTGTCCATTTTATGACTTATGAGAATAAGAAAAGAACAATTGAAAAGCTGTCTTTTATTACTAAATGAGTATGTATAGGTACTTTTTATGAATCTGAATAGATATATTGGTTAATAACACTGATAATAATTATACATACTTAATACTGAAC
Source organism: Adalia decempunctata (assembly GCA_951802165.1). Lineage (NCBI taxonomy): Eukaryota > Metazoa > Arthropoda > Insecta > Coleoptera > Coccinellidae > Adalia > Adalia decempunctata. The sequence goes on from OX637705.1 coordinate 4,220,467, forward strand.
TAGTGTTTCGGAAGGAAGTCTGTTAATTTACTTTGGACAGAGGATTTTTTATATGACTTCGGCAAATATCTGTGTCAGATAATTCTTCTTTTTCGAAATAGTCAAAATCGTGTTGTTTGCTACTGTATCACGAACCTTCGTGACAGTGGATCTCCACTAAAACTTGCTTATAATAGACTATTTCAGTATTTTCAGTCCACTACAGGCGAGGTTCCATTATAAACGACTAAACGAGTCCATCTTGTCCGAGGATTTTACATTGTTTTAATTCGGGACTTGGAAATTGGTTCATTACAAGAGAGTTTCCATTATATGCGAGTTCATTATAAGTGGATTATACTGTATTGTGTTAGTATCATATCGTGCAAACAATGAACTTGAACTTAAGCAGAAAATTTTTATTGAATGCATCAAAAATTGAAGCCCAGGTACGTATACAAAATAATTTGCCATATAAAAAACAGTCAACCATTAAAATCTTTTCCATCTATTTAGAAACATCACGTATAGTTATACTCACCACAAATTATTTTCAATGTAAAATAACAAATTGTTTATTGCACTATTTAGGTAGAAACGTATTTGAATAAGAAATTGTGAGTCAAGTTTATAAAAGCCATGAATATCGTCGATCCAGTACTTCAGAGATAAAATTCGAAACCGATTATCATCAATATATTTCCTTTGTTCCGAAATGATTATAGAGATAAATCATAAATTTTTCAGATTGATAACATGAAAATTGCATTCTCACTTTTTCTGGCTTATGGGTTTCATTACTACTATACATTCAGTCTCTCCACACTGTCAAAAGACAGAGAATGTAAAAAGAAATAATGCAACATCCGCTAAAACAATTTTCGATGAACATGGTGTTTTCAAAAGTGGAATATAATTGAATCTGAAAATAAAAATGAACCAATCTATCGAAAATCGCCCATATCAATACAATAGGCTCTAATACGAAGTCCTGCACTGTAAAAAGTGAGCCAGAACGGTCTGAGAATGTCTGATGCGCCCCTGCGTAGAAATGTTATCGGAAACAGATCCGTACTTATCATTTTATTGAACTCAATTGGGGAAGAATCTTTTTGTGAAATGGTTCACCTCCTGCTGAAAGCAAAGGTTTATTTAGGAAAACACGTTGTATATATCATATCCGGTCGGTTCGCATGTTGGTCGCATGTAGGGGCGCTCCTTATATTTGATCGATTACACCCGGGAAAGTATAATTTTATACGAGAATTTTATAACTATATGAACGGCAAATTACGCTGGTCAAAGTGAATGTACTTTTATCGGGAAGTATCGGGAATATCGGGAAATATTTGGTGGAGTTGATCTAACATTTCCACGAAGAGAATTTCGTATGAACATGTGTTCGCTTGCTGTTTTGTGAGATATCGGAAAGATAAGGAATTAAAAAATAAAATCTGTTGTTGAGGCGAATGACCTAGGTGAGGCGAAGAACTTTGGTGTTTCATTCTGGTGGGCCATCTCCAAATATAATGAAGGGTGCTACTGTCTGTATTGTGTGTCAGAAGTCCATTGGGAAAAGTGGATACAAGGTACAATGTGCTGGAAAATGTAGTGGATGGGCACATTTGGCTTGTACCGGAAATAGAAAAGATGATATACTACAGAAGAAAAAGTTTAAATGGATATGTCTTGATTGCGACGGTCGGGCATCTAGTTCTGATGAGAGCTCTGAAGAAGAGAGTACTCTCCAGGAAGCATGCAAGAGATCCAAGAAAAAAGGGAGTCAGGAAAATGTACTCACCACTGAAGAGATGCTGAAGAAGTTACTTGTGAAGTTTGAATCCTTGGAGACAGCAGTAACATTCAATGGCAATATCATGGAGGAAATGAAGGATACCCTAGAAGAAATCAAGAGGGAAAATAAGAGCTTAAGAAAAGAGCAGGAAAAATTGAAAGTGGAAATACAGCACTTGAAAAACGAAGTAGATATTTTAAAAAATCAGGCGACTGCCTCTGCCACGGCTGCGGATGTGCAGGCGAGGGGAAAGAATGTTATTGTGGTTGGAGTTACAGAGAAGTCTGAGATTGTTAAGGTTTTGAATAATTTAGAGGTTAATTTGAAGGATGAGGATATTAAAACTAAGGTGATTCCTTCGGGAAACCTGATGAAACCAATCATAGTCACATTTCAAAATGAAAGTGTTCGAAATGAAGTGTTGATGAAAAGAAAGTCTAGGGGAATGCTGAACTCGGAAAACATGGGACTGGATGGTGAAAAACGCAACATATTCATTAATGAGGATCTGCCAAAGGCGATACGGGATCTATTCAAAAAAGCAAAAGAATTGAAGAATGTTGGATATAAGTATATATGGATTAAGGAGGGGAAGGTTCTCTGTAGAAGGAGTGAAAATTCTAAAATAGTGCAGGTGTTGAGCGATCGACAGGTCGACTCACTCAAGGAAATGTGATTTGATTGTGATCGTTGAGAGGGGAGTGGCAGATTTGGTTGCTTGTTTTTTGGATTTTGATATTAATTTCGGGATTTATGGATCAATTCGTGAGAGACTTTAAAAGTGAACAGATAAGTACAATACAAATCGAAAATTTTAATGAACTTAAGCCACTCCTAAATAACGGTAAATTCCAGAACTTCAGAGTACTACATAACAATATTAGAAGTATATCTAAAAACTTTGATGAGTTTCAGATTCTCCTAACTCAGTCTGAATGCGAGATTGACTGTGTGGTCCTTTCAGAGACCTGGAAAATAAAAGACATTGAGTTGTATAATATCGAGGGATTTAAGACTATATATAATTACAGTGTCAATAACCAGAACGATGGTCTTGTGGTATTTGTTAAAAACAATCTAGAGTATGATTATAACATTATCGAACTTGGTGCGGTAAGGCTGGTTGTGTTAAATGTGAAATTTCGTGGGAAAAGGATTCAAGTTAATTGCGTATACAGGGTTCCAAGCTTGCCATCCAGAGACTTCATTATGGACCTGGGGGACTACCTGGAGGCCTGCAACAGAAATGGTGAGATTGACGTTGTGTATTTTTTGGGAGATATAAATATCGATATTTCGAAGAAAACAATTGAGTCGGAGTTGTACCTTTCAACTATGATGGAAAATCATTTCTCATCAATGATTAACGGTATAACTAGGATAACTTCTGATTCCACATCCTGTATTGACCACATTTTCTTGCAGAGTAGGCTCAGAAAAGAATGCTTTGTACCTGTAATAGTCCGCTCAACTATTACCGATCATTATTCGATTTTCATTGAGGTTACAGTGGAGACGGCCACCAAGCCTGTGGTTCAAGTAAGGAACTATATTAAAGAAATAACAAATTATAATGACTTAACTGAGAAGTTAAGAAAGGAAAAATGGGAAACAATATATAAGATTGAGGATAGTAATCTAGCATGGAATTCATTCATTGAACATTTACAAGTCAAGCTTAAAGAATGTACTAAAACAATCAAACTAAGGAAATTAGAAAGAAAAAGAAATCCTTGGATTACAAAAGGACTAATCAAATCAGTAATTGAAAAGAATAGATTATATAAGGAGATGTCTAAGAACCCAGGCAATGTGGATATCCTGAATAAGTTCAAAAAGTTCAAAAATAAACTCGAGTTATTGATAAAACATGCAAGAAATAGAAAAAAACAAAAATTACTCGAAAGGACTTTGGAATTTTGTAAATCGTTCTAAAACTGGGATCCAACCCATCACTAAGATAAGGAATGATAATGAAGCCATCTTGATAGGAGAAGCGTTGATAGTCGAAGAATTCAGTAAACATTTCACGAACATAGGCGAAAAATTGACGGGACTAATCGAATATAGGAAAAATGGGAAGATGAAGGTTAACCAACAGAGAAATAATGGTTCCATCGTGATCTTGGAAACAGATGAAGATGAAGTTATGAAAGTGATTAAGGAACTCAAGAATAATAAGTCCCCAGGCCATGATGGACTTAAGGCAGAAATTTTCAAGGATAATTCAAGTTATCTCTCGGCACCCATTACATATTTAATAAACCTTAGTATCAAGAACGGAACTTTTCCAGATACCTTGAAAAAGGGGGTTATAACTCCAATCTACAAAGGAGGTGATAGACTAAATGTAACAAACTACAGACCAATTACTTTAACATCATCATTAGCAAAAATATTCGAAAAAATCCTGAAAGTACGAATAATTGGTTTCCTAGATAAATACAGGCTGCTGTCCGAAAAACAATTCGGTTTCCAAAAAAACAGATCGACCCAAGATGCCATTGCAAACCTGATCTCGAGGATATCAGATTCGATGGATAAGAATATACCGACTCTAGGAATTTTTATAGACCTAGCTAAAGCTTTTGATACTGTCAACCATGAAGAACTTCTTAAGACATTGGAATGCATGGGATGGAGAGGAGTTGCTTATAAACTGTTCGAAAGCTACTTAAATGGAAGAAGACAATCAGTCAAAATTGGAGACTCAACAAGCCAAGAAACAACTGTTGCCCATGGTGTACCGCAAGGAACAGTGCTTGGACCGATTTTGTTCCTCTTGTATATGAATGAACTTTTTTCTATAAACCTGGACGCCGACATAATCAGCTTCGCGGACGATACAGCAATTCTTATTAGAGCTAATACATGGGATGAATTGAAAATAAAATCACAGGATATTTTTCTGGAAGTCATGGAATTTTTTGCACTAAAAAAAGTTAAAATAAATATGGACAAAACAAAAGTAATGAATTTTACCAGCTATAGTAATGGTCTTCCGAGGTTCAAGGAGCTCAAGATGCAGTTTAATGACAGTATTCTTTCAATTACGTCAACTGATAAAATAAAATATTTGGGGGTCATATTGGACAATCATTTGAGATGGGCAGCACACTCTGAATATGTTATATCTAAAATCAGGAGTTTGATTGGAAAGTTCAAATACTTGAGGAATATATGTGAAGAAAATGAACTCAAAAAAGTATACTACGGGTTGGTAGAGCCCCATTTGTCGTATGGGGTACTTGTATGGGGGGGCTTGGCTGACTGTTACTACAAACATGTAGAGATCATACAGAAATGGATCCTGAAGATAATTTATAGAAAAAAACTTACCTTTCCCACGGAAGAACTTCTCGACATGGCGGGAGTGTTCACCTTACGACAACTCTATGCTCGGGCTTTGCTGATGTATCAATTTGACCAAAATAAGAAGATACCTGATAATAGGAGATATATAGATTACAACTTGCGAGTGAAAACTAATTTGAAAGTGCCCTATATGAAGAAGACCATGGGACAAAGAACATTTACTTACCTTGGTCCACTACTATATAATGAAATACCTCACAATATGAAGAGTCACAGATCATCACATACTTTTAAAAAATCAATAAGGCATTGGATATGGCAACGGGGAAGAGTAGAATTTAATGAATTTTTGAATAGGAGGAATTTTTGTTGATTGATGGGAATGAAACACTGATATATTTTTTTTGTCAAATTATGGAATGGTAGCAGAAAAGGAATGATAAGCAAGTCTCATATACAAGTGATCACTTTTGTGAGACTGCTTACATAACTATTATTAATGTTATTTATTTGTTCACTAGAGACTTTTTTTTTTGTTCAATTTGTAACTAAATATTTTTGGAATAAATAAAATATTATTATTATTATTATTATTATTCTTTTCCCGTTCGATAAGGATCACAATTGAAATCTGAAGCTTTGGGCTATAAATGAAGAACTCAAGCGAATTTATTTTCAATTTATTTAGAAATAATTGAGTATGTTACAAGTTTGATCACACTATCTCTTAAGGAATCAAAAATGTATTGAGAATGAGTGGAATATTTCCTACAATGTTCAATCGGGAAAAATGTGTGAATTTTATAAGAAATGGATATTTTTTTAGATGCGTCAACTGAAGAATAACCGAATTCTCAATTTTTGAAAAAGAAAGTTAGAAAGCAGAAAGTTAAAATGATTTTATGCTTACTTTGTTCACTTTCTTCCCCTCTTAGAAGTACATATTAAGAACATATTGAGGTATCATACCAAAAAGGACCCCGCACACTTACTTAGGAAAAGCGGGTTCAGTGAATTTTCCCCATTTCTACATATTATATCAATAACAACCTCAAGAACAATATATCAGATTTTCACGAAGGTCTTACATTCGGTTTGGTCTATAGGGCGTTCCAAAATTGCAGCTACGGAAAAATGAATCTTTAAATTTCGATGATAATTCTTCTAATTTTAAGAATTTCATCATAATGCCTTGGGTTCTGGATAACAAGATATCAAAGATATCCAAACACCGCCCACCACGTTGAGTTTCGTTATACAGGCTGTTCCATGAAGATGTATAAGTAACTGAACGTAACTTTGTTAGTGACTTTGGGACCACCCTGAGTTTTTCAAAATATGATACCATGATGTATATCCACCTCTGTAGAAAGTTTCATTAATGTACAAGGAACAGTTGCAAAATTATTCAGGTTTAAATTCGGATTTCATACAATTTTTCTTTAAAACTTATCTGTAGTTGAGATTGCTGTCAAGGAATATAGGTTTTCATTCAGTATAATTATTATGATAGGTATTGACGGTCGGTCCAAAGGTGTTTTTATTCAGGAATGTACAGGATGGACATAATTCGGTGTCACTAATCTCCTCATTTCGCTATCTCAAAATCTGTTTATACAGAGTGTAACAGCCAAATGGAATAAATTCGATAACGAATAAATGAGGACGTGTTGGGAAAAACGCTCGGACACATCGATTTGTAATTTTAAATGCGCATATTTTTCAAGAAAATAAAATTATATAGGGTGTTCCATGCGACCGTGGCCAATACCAACTTTATTATTTCAAATGCAACCCCCTGTATATTATTTATTTTTTGGATTCTTCAGAGAATTCTAGACACAATTCATGTAGAATGTCCTATACCTATCTTTAACTATTTCGGAAGTAAGTGTTTTCAGATTTATTGCAAAAATCAACGTTTTAAATAAAAATTATTTTATTTCACAAATTCGGTACATTACACTTAAAACCTAATGAGTAATACTGATTATTTCTTTATTATTAAAAAAAAACAAAAAACACTAATGTCAATGTAGGAAATGTTCAAAATGCTCGCCGCGAACGTCTTGGCAATATGCCAATCTGGTAAAGAATTGTCTTCTAACGTTACTCAACATTTCAGGCATAATGGTTTTTGCTTACTTTCTTCATATCAAGAGGTAAATGGGAAATAAGTATTGAGTGCAATGTATCGAATTTGTGAAATAAAATAATTTTTATTTAAAACGTTGATTTTTGCAATAAATCTGAAAACACTTACTTCCGAAATAGTTAAAGATAGGTATAGGACATTCTACATGAATTGTGTCTAGAATTCTCTGAAGAATCCAAAAAATAAATTAATACAGGGAGTTGCATTTGAAATAAGAAAGTTGGTATTGGCCACGGTCGCATGGAACACCCTATATAATTTTATTTTCTTGAAAAATATGCGCATTTAAAATTACAAATCGACGTGTCCGAGCGTTTTCCCAACACCTCATTTATTCGTTATCGAATTTATTCCATTTGGCTGTTCCACTCTGTATAAAAAGATTTTGTGATAGCGAAATGAGGAGATTAGTGACACCGAATTATGTCCATCCTGTACATTCCTGAATAAAAACACCTTTGGACCGACCGGCAATCCATATCATAATAATTATACTGAATGAAAACCTATATTCCTTGACAGCAATCTCAACGACAGATAAGTTTTAAAGAAAAATTGTATGAAATCCGAATTCAAACCAGAATAATTTTGCAACTGTTCTTTGTACATTAATGAAACTTCCTACAGAGGTGGACATACATCATGATATCATATTTTGAAAAACTCAGGGTGGTCCCAAAGTCACTAACAAAGTTACATACAGTTACTTATACTGCTTCATGGAACAGCCTGTATAACAAAACTTAACGTGGTGGGCGCTGTTTGGATATCTGTAATATCTTGTTATCCAAAACCCAAGGCATCATGACGAAATTCTGAAAATTAGAAGAATTATCTTCGAAATTTAAAGATGCATTCTTCCGTAGCTGCAATTTTGAAACTCCCTATAGACCAAACCGGATGTAAAACCTTCGTGAAAATCTGATATATTATTCTTAAGGTTGATATAAATATAATATGTAAAAATGGGGAAAATTCACTGGACCCGCTTTTCCTAAGTAAGTGTGCGGGGTCCTTTGCAAGAATTATTATCAAGAAAATAACCCCATCCAGATTATTTCAGTATGAATGATTTATTATGAGAGAACCTGTACATATTTCCACAGATAGATAGAGATTATCGAAAAAAAGGTCCAATACTGAAACGGTATTCCGAAATTTCTTTTCATATTCTCATTTAAATCAAAACATGGAACAATATTCAATTAGGTATTGCTAGATGAATCAACATATACACAAACTTTCTCATTGATATCTTTGTTGTAGCTAGAAGACATCAATCAAAAATTGCATTTCACCTCCTGGCCAAGATTAAACAATAAAATCTCATTCCTATTCGATAGGATAACAATAATATACATATTCAAATATATCGCAGAACGGAAAGAACAAAACTACGCATTGGTTCTCAAATTTTTGTTCTCTTTTGGGAACTTCAGGACTTATTTTCATCGAAATGGTATCCTTACATAAAAGCAGAAGGTTGGCATCGATGAAATCTAAGGTTGAGTACCTTATGGAAGATGAGATAAGATTCGTTCAACCCAACAATTTCTGAGGGGGAGAAAATTAAACGGAATCATGAATAGTTTCGATCTAGAGAAAATTAACAAATAGTAGTACTATTCTACAGATATATTCTCTCCTCTCGTTCATTTCCGTTTGAAAGCAACAACTTTATGATCCCGGTCCCACTGCTGATGTACTTCTTTGTTACATTTGGCACAGTACAAATCCCCACAATCGATACACTTGACATGGGCATCATCGTTACATAAAACGCACCAGGGAAGAACATCCGTTTCGTCCAGAACCTCGTCTGGTTCTTCTCCTTCGGTACCAGAGGAACCTACAATATCTTTGGTTGTCTCTTCGAGAGCTACCTCGTCCATAACCTTCAAGCAAAATTATCGTTCAGGTGGAAGATTAGGACAGTCATTGAAAAGGATCATGCTTATAGGAAAGAAATACGAAAAATAGAGAATAATATAACCATTCACTTTTATGAAGTATCCCGGTTGGCCGTTATTTAGGTTTAGCAAGTTTTCTTACTTAAAACTGACACAGGTTGGTATTCGTTGAATATCGAATGATTATCAGAGACGTTGCCAATGCTTATTTCTATTCACTCCTTCTTAAACTTTGTAAATTGATTTGGTCCTATTGAGATTTTACTGTGAAACAGGTTTCTTATTATTACTACATTTTCATACTGGAGTATTTCAAGTTGTCCAAAAAAGTATTTGAATGTCTTCTGTACATGGGCGACCGCAAGGGGGGCCAGGGGGGCATTTTTCCGTTCCCTATACAGTCAGCGCGACAGGTCGCTCTCACCGTATAGGAAAGGGAATGCAAAATGGAACACTCCGTTTCCTAGCAGATATGCGCGATGTGCTCTCTGCCCTGTTAGTCTTCTGGGTGCCGATGGGACGAATTGCAAATCTATATATATAAAAGATGTTGGTTACACCATTTATAACTCGAGATCGGATGGACTGTTTTTTATGAAACTTCATATATGGATTCGTCTACGGTCTGGTTATTATAAAATACAATAAAACTTCGAAAAAATCGATGAAAACTTTACTTTTACAGGAAATGCTTTTTCTCCTTTTGAGTAAGGCCACTAGATGTCGCTACATTTACAGTTACGCTACCGCTTATTCGTTTGTACTTCATTTGATATTCTCCGCGTTAGATGGCGATATAAACAAATAGTGTGTACAGTGACTATATTCCCTCTATAGTCACTGTAATAGTGTGTAATTTGAGTTGCCTACAACTCTGCGCTGTTGGGCAAAACCAAAATGTCTTAGCGTAGGAGTAGGTACAGATCTCTAAAATGATTAGATTTCGTGGAGATATGAGAAAAGTTTCGTCCTTACCACTTCAGATGGCGCTATTCACACATTATGACTGATGATTATTAGTTATTTTTATAGTTTTATTTATTCCAAATAACGTAATCGTGAAGGTACTATATTTGACATTATCACAATTAAATAGCGATGAATTTGTTGAGGCTTTCGCGGCCATCGATTGATGTCATCTGTTCTTTTTTCGAGCATTTCGGTCGTCGTTGTTTGAAATGGTCGAAAAAAGAACATATGACATCAATTACTGCGTAATTTACATAGGGCTTATAAAACCATGAAAGGCTATTAACAGATCTAGAAGCGGGTGAATATCACAGTAAATTTTAATCGAAATGTCAAGTAAATCGGATTTTGGCGATGAGTTCCAATCGTGAGATGTCCATTCTGATCTTTTCTCATAAATTTCAAAATGTTTTTGAATTTCTGTTTGGGTAATAAATATATTTGCGGAAATAACTGAATCCAAAATTGCCATTATTAGTGATTGACATATTATGACATTATTTTTGTGTATCTGTTCTGTGTGATAGCTCATATCCATGGAAACATTTGACAGTTCAAAAATCAGAGAACCAAGCCGTTGATCTCCGATCACCGGTGATTACGATTTGTGAAATCCACCGTAAGTATCATTTAGGCGGAACAAAGTTCGCCGGACTTATTGATAAAGTTTTCTTACTTTCTGTATAGCTTTATTGGGTAGAGTCTACCACATTTTTCCTCTGTGAACATTTTTGTAGTCACGGTTTTTTTTCAGCAAACCTCTCGTAAGTCGACCCTATTTTAATTTTTCTTAAATCAAACATACTCTTTTTTGTAAAATGCAATCATAAAAATAATCTGGGAGAAATGAGAAAACATGATTGTCTACCAACATAAACTCTCATTTGGTTATGAATAGACTATATGCATTTATCGGATATAACTTTGCTCATGTTACAAATAAACATTCGATTTTTTGAGGACCATTTAAGAAGGATGTGCTGAATACTATCATCCAGCTGCTCGACGAATAAAGTTCGGCAATTTCAGTTGTTGCCGATATAATATTCTTAGTAGGGATGGAGTGTTTTTTGTGCAAACATTTAAAAAATATCCGTGACTTTAAAACGAAAAAGGAGGAAGTGGCATCCTTAAACTGTGCAAAATATTCCTGGCATCAAGAGAACATCATAATCACAAATATAGAAATGGCATTCTACCTGACGATTGGTGTGATACTTTTACTGGATACCATTCGTCTCGTTACAATGAATTCAATGTGAAGAAGTAGTATTTTCATTGTTTTTTTTATTAGATTTGAATAAAAATGTCAATAATAATCGAGAAAATATTCTGAAACAGTGAAACAAAACCATTAGATTCAACTATACTAAGGATTTGCCGCATTTTATATGGTGGACAGTTGTTTTTTCTATGAAATGAATCTCTTTAAAATATAAATTCATTCTTGTCCAACAAATATTAATGAATTTAAAAACTCATATGGTTCATATAACTCGATTCTGAAAAAATCAGGAGTGTATAAATAATTTAAAAAATGCGATTTTCAGTCATGTTTATATTGGTAGACAATCATGTTTTCTCATTTTTCCCAGATTGTTTTTATGATTGCATTTTACAAAAAAAGAGAACGTATGATTAAAAAAAAAATGAAAATATGTTCGACTTACGAGATGTTTGCTGAAAAAAAACCGCGATCACAAAAATGTTCACAGAGGAAAAATGTGGTGGACTCTACCTAATAAAGCTATACAGAAAGTAAGAAAACTTTATTAATAATTTGCAATTTGTCCCATCGGCACCCAAAAGACTAACAGGGCAGTGAGCACATCGCGCATATCTGCTAGGAAACGGAGTGTTCCATTTTGCATTCCGTTTCCTATACGGTGAGAGCGACCTGTCGCGCTGACTGTGTAGGGAACGTAAAAATGCGCCAGGGGGCCATGGCCCCCCTGAGATTTTAATGGCCTTTACGTTTTTCAGCACAACATCCTCAATATTACTTTCTTAAAGCAAAAGGCAAGAATAATTATTTCATGGTCATCACTCGAAAACTATATTTTATAAAAAATATCTTATTATCTGATTGCATATTCGTAATCTACAACCTCGAATTAGTGAATACAGTAACTTTGGTCGCTATCTGAGAACTTGATATTGGAAAATTTCGCGTATTTTAAGAAACATTTTTTTCTCGGATCACCACCTTTGCTGTATTTACTAAGTCGAGGGCGTAGATTGAGAATATGCAATCAGATATTTCTTTTTGAATGTAGTTTTCGAGTAAGGACCATCAAAAAATCCAAAAATTTTCGGAAATTTTCCACAAAAAGTTGAAAATTTCCTGAAGTATCAAACTTAGGAAGAAACTAATTGTACACTGCGCAAAAAAATTAACGCACATTCTGAAAATCTCAATTTTAATGAAAGTTAACTCTACATTGACTTTATAACTTATTTTTTATGTTCTCTCGGGAAGGTTTTGAACGAAACAAGACACATTAAATGGAAGAAAAATTCAGGATTTCACCGAATCTTATGTGAAAGAAGAGAAATGAACAATTTTCAAAATACTGAAATGCTGATAAGTGATTCAATACTTGGTATTTCCACCCCTTGCGTTAATTACAGCTCGGCAACGACGGTTCATACTCAAAATGAGGGATCTTAAAATGTTCTGATCTAATCCTTCCCAGATTTCTCCGAGTTGGAAGTCATTAAGAGTAGCTGGATGATTTTCTGAACTTCTCAGCCTTCTTTTGAGGTTGTCCCAAACCTGCTCAATCGGATTGAGATCTGGACTTCTTGCTGGCCATTCCATTCGAGAGACTTCAACCTCTTCAAGGTACTCCTGACGGATGCGCGCACGATGGGGTCTGGCATTATCGTCCATAAAAATGGAATTTTCACCAATGTATGGGGCAAAAGGCACTACATGCTCTTCAAGAATGTTCCTTATACTTATCAGCATTCATAGCTCCATTATCAACGACCACTAGGTCTGTGCGAGCAGTCAAAGATATTCCACCCCATACCATAATCGGTCCTTCCCCGAAACCAGTAGTATTCAGGAAATTGCACTGAGCATATCTTTCATGTGGACGTCTGTATACAAGGGAACGTCGATCACAATGGTAGAGGCAGAATCTAGACTCATCTGTGAAGAGAACTCTTTCACAATCGGCCTCTTCCCAATGAATATGCTCTCTCGCAAAGTCCAAACGCGCCCTTCGATGGGCTGGGGTAAGAGCTGGGCCTCTTGCCGCGACACGAGGCCTTAAATCATATTCTCTGAGGCGATTTCTTATTGTCTGAGTGCTAATTTGCACCTCATGAGTTTGCTCAAGCTGATTTTGAAGGAGGCGAGCGGTTTCAAACCCTTGTCTCAACGAAGAAACTCTCAAGTAACGTTCTTGAATGGCAGTTGTTACCCGTGGTCTACCCTGTCCTGGTCTTCGGACATTCATACCTGTCTCCCTGAATCGCTGCAACATTCTGGACACACTTGTATGGGAAACTCCAAACCTTTCTGCAATTCTTGTGTATGTCCACCCTTCTTCTCGCAAAACTACCGCTTGGGCACATTCCTCTTGGGTCAAATTGCGTGTTTCGCGTTGCATAGAGATCAAGTGTAGAAAATCAAACGAAAAAAAAACTATTGATCACTAGAATTGATCGAGAACAACTGATTTTAGAATGGAGCCAATACATTCAAAATCTGATAATATCATCTTTTTTATTCCTGCTGGGAGAAAACATCTGTATTGAAGAAAAACGTTGAAAGTGGATAACATATGCATGCATAATTCTGATAAAAATAATTATCATTGAGAACACCTTCAGTTGTAGAATAAATTTGAGATTTCCATAATGTGCGTTAATTTTTTTGCGCAGTGTAGATTCGTAATCTACGACCTCGAATTAGTGAATTCAGTAACTTTGGTGGCTATCTGAGAAAATGACATTATAATTCAATAATCATGCACAATGCTCTGAGATTTTTCCAGCATTGTTGACAAAAGGGGAATTTATCAATTTATGTTTTACTCCCTTGTGGATGGTAGCACTGAGATAAATGTCAAATTGACTGTGAATACAACAGTCATTTTTAGGGAATTCATTTTTTCCAAGACCATTTCGAAAGCGGAAAGTGTTTCCAACCTGCTCACAAATGCTAACTAAAACTGACAACGAAAAATAAATCTTTGAATGGAATCAAATGTCCAGTTCTATCAAAAGCATAGTAAACTAAATTACATCCAATTAAATTCAAATATAATATGCATACATGCAAGTTCTGATCAGAATAATTTTCCATTGAATCTAGACAAGATGCAGACAACATTCATAACTCATCAGATACAGGGTGCTTCAAAAAACGTGGCCAGTAGCCGTCCACAGAGAACATCTCCGATTTTGAATTTGAAAAATAGTGTGATCTATCCTTTATGAATATTTTTGAGTGCTTGACACTTTCGGAAATGTTATTAATATCATAATAGGTCATACACTCTCTGTTTGAATGTCTGCATATTGTAACTTCATAAGTTTTGTGTATTAGTTCGGCTGTTTGTCAATAGATGGCTCCAGCAGTAACTGAAGCAAAGACATAATAAACAAACTGATCTCACACATTTTTAATTCACTTCCAGTGTAATCGGAAGTAGAGTAAACCTGAAATTATTCAAGAAAAATAGATCCCCAAATTTTCAAACCCAAGATCGATCAGATTCTCTTCAAACCGAGCCACTGTTCTCAAAGCGCCCTGAACAAAAATACCAACAACAGTAACTGGCCAACTACAAAGTTACCTTTCTAACCATAAAATCTACCGAATCAGAATTACTAGAATCTGGCAAACTAGATAAAAGTGGTCCATCACATGAAGTTTTCTCAACAACTTGATCCCTTAACTCAGCAAGCCTCCGTTCGATATCCTCCGAATTGTGCAACAGATGGATGTCGCGTTCGATAAGGAACTGTTGCAAAAAAGACTCTTCCACCCGACGACTCGTGCCAGTGTCGTACATAATATGATTGAAGCACCGAAATTTTGGGTCTTTATTGCACAAGGCACACCACTGTTCCAAGGACTTATCGCTCTTGTCCGAGGTGTTGGAATTTTTGTTCGATAATTGCGGATGCGTCGCTTGTTCTAAGGCAACCTCATCCATTATCTTCAAAATATAAAACGCATTGGCTTCTTTCTCGTGAAAATAATCAATCAATTTTTTTTTGATAATTTTAGTTAAATGGAAGATCCGATGGACACACTGTGAATCTAATACCTGCTGTTGAAAGCATAAAAGGTGAAAACAACATACAATCACTTACCCTTTTGGTGATTTTTTCTATTTCTTCTTCTGAATCATCAGAATCGTGTAAATTGCTTATATGAGGTCCTTCGTTCGGGCGAACACCCTGCTCCCTCAAAGTCGCCAATCTTGCTTCTATTTCTTCCTGAGGGTTATGCTGGAATTCTATATCTCTCTCACTTGTATACTGGTCAAGTAAACCGTCAACTTTTTCTTGGGCGCTCCTGTTGTCCACAGGAGGAAGCTGTTAAAGTTCATCATCATAAAACCAAGTAACAGTTCATTGAAACAAAAATGTTCCATAAAAAATATTTCAGCTTACAAAATCAACCACATAAAAACTCACAGAATTTTTCTGAGATGTTTCAACGAAATTCTCTCCTTTCAACTGAGCCAGTCTCATTCGAAGTTCCGTTTCCGAAGGAGGAGGAGACTTATTCTTATCATCTTTCAACTTCTCCAAACGATCCACAAGTTTCTGGTCTGCGATAGTAAGACCGATTTTCATTTTTTGAAATTTCGGATTCTGTTTATACACTGTTATAGGTGGAGCCACCGGATTTTCGAGATTTTCAAGGCGTCTACAACAAACTGCGAATCAAAACGATGTTTTCCTAATATTATGATATACCTCAAATGATCGTTCAATAGGATAGGAGGTATGGGATACTCTGGAGTACTGGAATAGTCGGAACTTGGTCAAATTTTTCTGGGATGTATTTGAAACCTATACATACTTCAGAAATGTATCAGGAGGACTGAATGGGGTCTCTGTGACCGTTTCAGTCACTGACGTAAGCTTGTTGTAACATATTCTACATACATTGAACTCAGAAGGTCCTTTGGAAGGAATTCTGCATTTTTGTTTCAAACATTTATTGCAAAATGACATTCCACAATTTGCACAACCCATCTAAAATAAATGTAAGGTATCTTCTTGTTGAAAACTGAATTACATCAATCCTACCTCTTTATGGAAAAAATTGAATTTTGTATTACATGTATTGCAAGCCATCTTTCCAAGTTGAAGTGATTTTCGGCTCTAAAATCCACGTTTAATCTACATACAGTTATAAGAAAGAAAAATCATTAACACTATATTGAACGTAAGTATTTACAATGGCCATAGGCTATCAAATATTTGATTTTTTGATTAGGCACTAAAATTATTCTCAAATCACATCCACTTTTTAATATTTTGTTGTGACATTTGAATGACAGCTCTTTGTTGTGTTGTTTTTTGACAAGTCAGATAGAGGTTAGGTTGTGTTATGATGCATCTACTAAAAATCGATCTACAACGGAGTAGAGAAAAAGTTCTTATTATTGTATGGAGGTGTCTTATTGATGAAAAAATACAAATCATTGAAAATGGTCAATAAGAAGCAAGTGCCTAGTAATTAAGACTGAAACACAACTAATGAATTATATAAAATGCGAAGCTGAATTCAAAATAGCTCCATTATGAAGATGAGATTCAGAAGAGCCTTGACTATTGCAGCCTTTTTCTTGTTGTTATTGATACTTTTCATGGTATATTCTTTCAAGGATTTCACAGATATTTATAACAGTGGTAAATCTTCAATTGCAGAAGATTTTGAAGAGGTAAAACAGGACCCAATTCTTGTAACAAACGGCTCGATACAGTTCATTCCATGTGTGTATTTTCAATATGTTTCAGAACAAATGGTTACATTTTGAGAATCGTATCAAGCAGTTAGAAAGTGGACTTAATAAACATCATGAAGCGGTTAATGAAATAAAGAACGCTATGAAAATTATGTATAATGCCAGTATGGTGCCAAATGTGCAAAAGCCACCAAATAACGATGATATTGTCATGGCCCAACCAAAGAAAAAACTGATATCTGGCTCTGAAATGCTCTACAATTCGTATTGTCCCTTTGAAATTAATGTTTCCCCTAAATCCGATATCAATATGCTGGATGTGTATGAGAAAATTGGTTTTGAAAATAACGATGGGGGCGTATGGAAACAAGGGTGGAAAATTGAAGTGGATGAGAAGGACTGGAATAGAAACAATATATTGAAGGTTTTTTACATTAATTATTCATAAGCTGAATTCCTATTCGCTTGTTTCAAGGTTTTTGTCGTGCCCCACTCCCATAATGATCCAGGTTGGATAAAAACGTTTGAGGAATATTACATATCACAAACTAAACATATTTTGAATAACATGCTTAATAAATTACCCGAAGATCCTAGAAGAAAGTTCATTTGGGCGGAAGTTTCATTTTTCGCCATGTGGTGGGAAGATCTCAGCGAAGAGGAGCAGAAACAAGTGAGAAAGTGAGTACTCTAACATAGGGTGAGTCACAAGTATCGGAACTCTGATTTTAAAATGGATTTCGAATACGAAATATTTGAAACGATTTCTAACGTTTCCTTGCAGCTTGGTGCAAAACGGTCAGCTCGAAATCGTATCAGGAGGGTGGGTAATGAACGATGAGGCAAATTCCCACTTTATTTCAATCATACAGCAATACACAGATGGACATCAGTGGCTGCAAAGGAATCTGAATTATACCCCGAAAAGTAGTTGGTCCATCGATCCCTTTGGTATGAGCGTTACTCAACCGGCTCTACTCAGGAAAATGGGGTTTCACAATATGTTGATACAGAGGGTTCACTACTCGGTTAAAAAGCACCTGGCCGGCTTGAAACAACTGGAATTCCGATGGAGACAGATGTGGGGTGAGAAAATGAGTTCTTATCGGAAGTTCAAACTGATAATTCCTTTAATTATTTGTTATCATTCTCTTTCTTAATCTGACTCCATACTAATGAATGAAAAGTGACTATCTTTAATTTTCGACTAACTGAATTTTTTCACGATCTAAACTTGAACGTTTAAGAAAAATTTGTGTGTTTTACTGACTAATCTTTGGAATGGCTGATCCAATTTTAACGAAACTTGGACAGTTGGATGAAGACTTTATAGGGAACGTTTTGAATTAGAATTTGTTCTCCTACTCTATTCCTTTCACAGGCCATCTTGAAAAAGGAAATCCTTTTATGCTTCTCATCATGAAAACCATATGGAGAAAGATTAAACAAAATTTTAATGAGAAAATTCATTTGCTGTGTTCTTTTTCAGATCATATTAACGTTTATTCAGAAATGAAAAATTAAAAGAGAAAAAACTTAACATTATATCTTGAATAATTCAGTGTTAGTTTTTTTGTGGAATTCGAAGCAAATGTGCACTCTTTTGTATAACTAGAATTCCCAGCGAGTGGAACAACTAGTATTTGATCATTTTTAGAATTCTAAACAAAATTTAATAGAAGAAAATCAAAAAATAGTGTTGGTTCAAAAAATTAATTTTTAACAGATCAGCAAGGTAGCACGGATATGTTCACTCATATGATGCCTTTCTACTCGTACGATATACCTCACACTTGCGGACCAGATCCAAAAATATGCTGTCAATTCGATTTCAAAAGACTGCCGGGGCACGGATTACATTGTCCTTGGAAAATAGCCCCTCAACCGATAACAGAAACAAACGTAGCTATGAAGTGAGTGAAGAATGAAATAACCAGTGGCGGCTCGTGACAGTTTAAGGTGGTGAGGCACATCGGAGAAAAAAGATTACCTGCCGTGGCGTTGCCGTGAAAAAGGCTATTGCAAAACTGATGATTAGAATAATTCTTTATCGCTAGCATACTTCTTTTTCGAGAAACATTTTGCTTCGTAAAATATTTACTTCCAGCGATGAAGAATTATCTTACTCGAAAACTAAACATTTTAAAGGGTGTGTATGAAAAGTAATTTGAAGCCAGTTGAAGAAAACGAGCATCCTTATTGAAATTCTTCAATTTTGGACCTTGTTAAGAACATCCTCTACAAGCAAGTTGCTTTTCATCATATCATCAGATTTGAAACACCCATTAACTAGAACATTGAGAATATTGAAGTTTATGTCACTGAAGTAAAATCTTCCACTTTCCCATAATTTTTTCGTTATATGTCAGCCACGCCGGATAAATTAAGAAAAATGTTGATGCCAATGAATAGAAATACTAATTTGGCAATAAGAGATGAAATAATATGAAGTGGTTACCATTAGAACAAACCGACCTAATTCTAATACCAGTAATACCGCTTCAAACGAACACCCTGTGGCCGGTACTATTATTTTAGGCTGATATATCAGTGCAAGAGCAACAACCATTTTTGCAGTAAAATTATTCCGTAACTGACGTAAGTAATGAGATTATCTACTTCATTGCACTAATGGGACACTCTGTATATGTACATATACCTATAAATAACTAATTCTAGTGAACTCTCTTCTTCGTCAGTTGCGTAATATTCTCAAGACATTCACTCAAATCTGGAATAGATCGACTACTTGAACTATATATGATTTATCCCCATAAGAATAACGCCAAAAACTTTTCTGATTAGCTAAAAAATCAAAAAAATCACAAGACTTTCGAGCGTTTACATCTAACTGGGGAATTCGTGACGTCCCATCGGTCCCGTTAAATACATTTCGCCTTCGGGTCTCCGATGGAAATTGAATTCAGTAATAGGATTGAAAGACACCACATGAACACTGAGACAAACCTAAATCTACACGAAAAACAGATAGAACTATTTTTACAAATCGAACCCAATTTGAAAACTGACCCGAGTTCATAGATTAAAGAACTAGTTCCCGAATAGTGCAGAATAATTACAGTTTGCCCTTCGCGAGAGAATATCAAGACTAGAGGAGAGGCTAGCCTCAGACTCAACGTAATATTTGTCGTTTAGGGGTGCGGTTTTCTCGCCTGCCGTCCGTTCCCTATGATGTAAAATGACGCGTAAAGAAAGGCAGTGTGAGGTCTGCCTCTGCCGTTTACTGGGAGTTGGATACCCAGAAATCGTGAGATACGGAAACTTAGACCCAACCGGAGACGCATTTTATTGCTATATAATGAAGGGAAATTTCGATATAAATGCGTATGGAAGAAGATAATGAAAACAATTTTAATTGATTGAATAAATAATTAATAAATATATGATATTTATACGTGTAATTTTCGACGTTTATTGGTGAGGCACTGCCTCACCTGCCTCATAGGACAAGCCGCCGCTGGAAATAACGAGAATATGTTGTCATAAAATCCAGTTTGAGTTACACGAGCTTTTTCTAGAGCCAATCTTCTGTTGGATCAATACAGAAAAAAGTCCAGACTTTTCAAAACTAACGTTGTGTTAGCGCCTTTAGGGGATGACTTCCGTTACGATCACTCTACGGAATGGGATGTGCAATACAACAATTATCAGAAACTGTTCGAATATATGAATTCTCACCCAGAGCTTCATGTTAAGGTTTGTTTTTCCACTCTTTCAAATCTCTTTTTTCCAAGATTTAATAATTCTAGGCACAATTCGGGACCTTATCAGACTATTTCAATGCGGTATTGAAAGAGATGAAAATGTCGGATTTTCCTGTTTTAACTGGCGATTTTTTCACTTATGCTGACAGAGACGACCACTATTGGAGCGGATATTACACCTCCAGGCCTTTCTACAAGAGAATGGATCGAGTTTTGTTGTATTACATAAGATCGGCAGAAATAATCCTCACTTTGAAATACTTAAAAAACGAGCTGACTACTGAAAAAGAAACCGAATTGGAGAGAACTCTTCAAGAAGCCAGAAGATCGTTTTCTCTTTTTCAACATCATGACGGTGTCACAGGAACGTCCAAAGATTTGGTTGTTAAAGATTACGCTGAAAAGTAAGTTTGTACTTTTTTTCTCGAATTGTCTTAACTTCAAACTTATTGTAGAATGTTGAGTGCTATACATAGTTGTCAAAAGATTATCCAATATTGCACGTACAAGCTTTTATTGAAGCCAGATGCAACGGAATATGAAAAAGAAGAAATTTATTACAATATCGATGATATCAGGCATACTTGGAACGAATTAGAAGAACATTATTCGATAGTTATTGGTCCCGAGATCAGAACGAAAAAAATTGTTGTTTACAATTCTCTAACTTTCACCAGGATAGAAGTTATCACGTTGATTGTTTCCACACCTAATGTTGAAGTAAGTAAATAACTCATCATCTTTTAAAGCGTATCTTCCACAAGTAGAAGTAAACCGGAGTATTAGGCAATCCAAACTACGTAGCGCCCTGCCTCCAGATAACCTATAAATTTTCTGACAGGTCGCTGGCTTTCAGTAAATATGAGGAATTTTATTATCTTATGCATTTCATGAGTGAGTTTTTATGATTTCTAATATCAAAGAGTATCCTGAAGTATCACTGACGAAGAAAATTCCACTCAATCATATGATTACAACTTTTAGTATTGGGAGCCCGAAGAGATTGAAGAGAAAGTATTGGAGAAGGAATATTAATCAGAGCACTGTCCCTGTAACTTCTTTATCCTTTCATATGATATAAATTTAAATATTTATCAGTTTTACATTTTACATGAACTGAATACTGCTTATTTCAGTGTCTACGAAGACACATTCACTTTAGTTTCTTATCTTCGATATTGTCAAGTCTTGATGACTGCTGACCCAATTTCCTTTTGTTTCCTGATAAGTCGCTTAATATGTGTATAATTCACCAAGTTACACACACTGGGTGTTCCAAAATATTCAAGAAAATCCTCATAATTTGAACGACTTGCACATCCAACTTTGGCACACATTTATGGCATTTTTTATTGAAAATGCACTTAATTTAAATAATTTTCACTGGTCTGATATTCCTAAGAGTAAGATTGACTAGAAATATCAAAAAAAGTCCACATAAAACAATTTTTCAAGCAAATAAACGGTTTTAATGTCTACATTAACAAAGCTAAATTTGGTTTGTTTGACCACCAACTAACCTCAAAAAAATATTTGACAGGTCGTTGAATTGCCTAATTAGGTCAAACAATAAGAATTTAGGTTTGTTCATGCACATATTTCGTCAGTGTTGCTTCAGGATATTTTTCTCATTGGTTTAATCATTAATCATAATAAAAATCCTCATATTTACCGCCAACCAACGATCTGTCAGAAACGTTTTAAGGTTAATACTGGTGGAATAATCACTTAGGTTGGATTGCCTAATTTTATTGTAACCTTTTTCGAGATAACTTGAATTTAAAACTTTTTAGGTTCTTGACGTTAATGGAAAACGAATTCAGTGCCAGGTTTCCCCAGTATTCGAATATGCCTCAACGATTTCACAATCGAAATATCAACTTTCCTTTGTCGCTACTGTTCCTGCGTTTTCTTTCATCACTTATACCGTAAATGCAGTTTGGAAACATGAACTGACCGAGTGAGTATTTGTTTTTGGATATTAAATTCTTTAAATATTATGAATCTTATTACTTGTAGGCAAACCGTACATTCTTCTATTAAAATCTATAATCAGTACACAGATGGCCAGAGAGGCTATAGTGCCTTTCCCTCGGTGGAAATTTTTCCCAACGCCAGGGAATTTACTTTGCACAATTCTAGGGTGACAGCCTCGTTTAATAATTTCGGACTTTTGAAAGCTCTGAAGGCTGGTGTTCATACTATTCCAGTGCATTTAGACTTTGCAAGGTGAGTTTTGGTACTTATACTCCATTCACAATTATAAAATCACAACTCTGGCCTTGGAAATTTGACACATTCCAATTCCACTCTGTATCGAAGTTATGACGTTTTTCAAAATATTTTTATGTTCCAAGTCAACACTATGTTGCCCTTTCTACATTCTTAGCGTATTTCTCAGAATGTGAATTGCATTGCTTTCACATAATTTTCATATGCATGCTTGTGAAGATTTAGTGTTTATTATCCTCTTGAACTGAAAGTTCAAGACTTGACGACATCAATTGTTGATTCTAATCAAGAATTCATTAAAAAAAATCAACCCAAAGTTATAAAATGAATTGATGGATAATTACAAGAATCAAGAATAATGTCAATTTTATTTTGTTGATAACTTTCTTAAAATCAATGTTAGGATATAAAACTTGGCTGCGTTTGTTCAAACAACATCTAATGAAGAAATTTTTCACCATCTCGACCTTTGAAAGGCGTTTCTTATAGGAGAATTAGGTCTAAGTTCCACCTCATTAGTGAGGTACTTAACTTTTGCAAATCTGCTCAGATATCGCCAAATTTCTTGGAAAACCTGAAAAATATCATCCTAATCGACCTCTCGAGGCTCCATCCGATCCATCTACTGCGATATCTGTCCAAATAACAGCTTTTTCAACGAAATTTCTGTGTACCCCTTCAACCTCGTAATGTAAACATTCGTCCTGGTCTTGAAAATCGTCCTCACGCTCCAAACTGGTGCTAAAAACAATAAACACGTTAATCTTGGATATTCGACGAAAAACTCACCTGCAAATATCGATTAAATACCAAAAATCTGCAAACAATTTGTAAACCTAACAAAATGTGGAATATCTTTGATACTTTTACTTTGATGTAAACAAAGAAACTGGCAACGTCGTTTTGTCATTAACGATATTTTCTGTGCGCGCACTGACTTTTCATGATATGTTCTGTGCTTTTCATCAGGGGCACCAACTCCTGAAAACGAAACCATGACCTCTTATGTGATTAAATAAAAGTGAATGGAGTATATATAAGGCATATTTCGCACAGATTCTTGGCTCTCAATGAGAGATTTCTTCCATTTTTGATGAATTCCATTTGGTAGGCTCTGAATCATTTTTATTGGATTCAATGCGCCAAAATCCCAAACTAGTCCTTACTTCTTGACAATAAGAATTTTATTATTTCTCGATGTTGTCTCCCTGATTTTTCGACTTAAATTCAAGGTATGGCGTCAAGCACGTACAAGAGACCAGTGGGGCATATTTATTTATGCCTGATGGAGATGCCATCCCTATAAGTATCGACAATGTAATTGTAAATGTGGTAGAAGGACCAATAGTATCTCTTGTCACTCTTCAGTTACCGTACGTTCACCATACAGTCAGACTGTATAATACACCTGGTAAATATGAAATTCTCCATTTTAAATGTGGTTTTCCGGAATAATAGTTTCTTGTTAACATTTATATTTGAATTTTCAGGTGCAGACAGTTTAGGCTTAGAAATAGAAAACGTTGTTGATATCTCCAAGGTTATCAATTTTGAGATTGTTATGAGATTGTCTACTAATATAGATAGTAAAGACGAATTTTTTACAGATGTTAATGGTTTTCAGGTCAGTTAATTTCATTTCCTTCGAAAATTTATTGAATGTTATGCCTATTTCTTTATCTAACCTTTATCTTTCTTTATCTTTTATTCTCTTTATTCTATTTATCTAGTGTGTGAATTAATTCACTTTTAGTCAAAGGATTAAAACTGTCTATGATACATTTCCTTATGTTGTGATTAATTTAACGATTTAAAATAGATTACACTATTTTGATTCAGTTCTTTGCTCCTTCTAGATAGTGAAAAGAAAAAGATTTTCCAAGCTGCCCCTCCAAGCTAACTATTACCCCATGCCTACCATGGCATATTTGGAGGACGAAAAAACGAGACTTACAGTCGTAACTGGAAGTCCCTTAGGTTGCAGTTCTTTGAAACCAGGACAAATGGAAATCATGCTTGATAGAAGACTGAAACAGGACGATAATCTAGGTTTAGGGCAAGGTGTGCTAGATAATGTGCCTGTTAGACAGGTTTTCAAGATATTGCTCGAAAGAAGGACGCATTCTTGCCAGGTGAGTCGAAAATATGTTAACATCGCCTCAGTCTATCTCGTTTTAACTCAAACTATTGAGTATTCATGTAACAAGTGGAACAGAATGAAGATGGAACAGTCCTAGTTCCTTGATGGTTCATAGATGTCGACACTGAGTCGTTTTTTTGACAGGAGGTAGAACTGTCAATTATTTGGATGTCTGGTGGTCCAACAGGGGAAAGTTTGGTTATATACGTTTATTTGTTAAGATGTGGGGATATTTTTGTGCAAATCTCTTAATAAAATTGAAGGTGGACGTCGTTCAAGATAAGAAATTTAAGTAAACATTTCTTCACAGGTTGCTCTTGTTACATGAATGCTGAATGCTTTTTCTTGAAAATGTCTCGTGCCGAACTAACTTTCTTTAAATATCATTTGCAGACAGCTACAGCTAATCAGCCCGCAGGATTTCCTAGTTTATCCAGCCATGTCGCGATGCAGTCCCTACTTTATCCTATGCTTAAACTTTTCAGGACGAACGACGACGATATAGCGACTGCGGGTTCCTATATTCCGACAGACACTGAAGTGGGTGTCGATTTTTCTTTTCCCATTTTGCGTACGAATATTTATTTCAAAGGAAAGGAATATTTAGGTTTGATCGTACACCGACAGTATCTGGACGTTTGCTTCTCGGACAGGGTGCTGTTGAGACAGTTTCCTCTGAGTACAGGTTCGGTAAGTATCACAAGATTAAAGCTGTATTTCTTTCGGAGTCCTGCTTATTGCAGGTGAAAAAAAGGGTTCTGAGGTTTGAGTCTTTTAGTTGGCAGCACGATTCCATTTGACATTTGCTTTGTGGCACTGTTTCCAGTAAAGCTAGTTTCATCGAATTCCTTCAATATTGATAGGTCACCTTGAACACTTTCTTGAAGTCTGGAGCTTTTGAGCACCCGTTCTTCCACTTTGTGGACAGCTGTCAAAAAGTGACAGCTCTCAAAATAAATGACAGCAGCTGTCACCGAAACGTCATTGATAGCTGTTTAAAATTATCATTTGTTTTCTTGAATTTTTTTCCTTCTTTTCAGATCAATATTGCAGAAATGATACCATCATTATCCTCTGCTCGTGTATATAACACTTCGCTGACCTATTTATGGAAAAAGAACGAATTGGATATAAGGAATGATATATCGATGTGCCCTATGGATCTGCAAGCATTCCTTATTCAAAATTGAGATTTTTCACTACTTAGATTAAGTAAAAAAATGCTA
This sequence comes from Adalia decempunctata, assembly GCA_951802165.1. Lineage (NCBI taxonomy): Eukaryota > Metazoa > Arthropoda > Insecta > Coleoptera > Coccinellidae > Adalia > Adalia decempunctata. Next base: position 4,246,857 of record OX637705.1, read on the forward strand.
TTTATTTTTATTCGGAAGTTTTCAAGGGAATATTTTATTCTGCCGTCAGACAGAACCGCACTATAGCTTGCTTATAGTTTCTCAATTCCTCTGCGATATTTGTAATAGATTTAATATCTTCCTTAAACACTTGTGATAACGATTGGTTGTGTTTTGGATTGCAATTTCCACGTTTATATTCTATAAATACACAATAAATAATGCGACAAAACATTATTCATTAAATCTCATAGAACATTTCAGCAGAAACACTTTATTTAATTATTCCAACTGTGAGCAAGATAAAGAGATTATGAAAACATTGAATGATTTAATAAATTACGTGAAAATACAAGGATTTAATTATGTTGTGATCTCAATAAACATTTGCAATGTACATGATAAATATTATTGTTTAATTTCTCCACTTCAATCTATATCCCCCAGAATATCCACAAGTTGAGCGAATGGTAAGCCGAAAATGGTCTTAAACGATTAGGGGGCCCCACTGATGAATAGTTCGTGGTCAAATTCAATTCTCTCCGTCCGGCCGTAAACACTATAAACTATAACTTCCAAGTGAAAAGACCATAGACTTACTATCCAATTTTGATAAGTCTATGGAAAAGACCTATGGTCTTGAAATTTCCAGGATACGTTTATGTGCGAATGCCTCAGCTAAGATCGTTAATGGGTGGAATCGATTCAATGGTTACCGAGTTTTGGAATTTTGACAATATTTTGAAAACAACATAAGAAACCTGGTTCAAATTTTGTAATGAGTTGTAAAATAACGACTTCTCAGTGTATGCAAAATTTCATTAAGATCGTGTGATTAGAAGAATAGAAAAAAATTATATAGGAAAACTTGAGATGCTACCCAAAGATACACTTCTGGATACGCCTATGGAATGCCAAAGCTTGTTTGGTTCAGGAATTCTGTAATAACGGAAGGAATGCCCGCCAGCTCCATCTATGAGTGTTCTATCGATTTGTTTCCGTGTCAACGAATGCCCCCGATCTGGGCCGAATCAAACGAATCCTCGGAAATGAAAAAGTGGGACCGATTCGAACGAAAAGAAAAGTGAATTCGCAAAATCTGGTAATCTGATAAAACTTCATTGATGTTTTAACTTTGAAGTAACAATATCTGTCCTGGAATTTTATTGTTTTATTTTTATTCATGTTGAACAATTACTTTAAAGATGAACCAGGTAAGTGGAATCGATTTAATTCTGAATTCACAGAAAAAAATAAATTAACCCATATTTCGCGGACGTCCTTCACTTTATAAACTTTCATTTGTCCTATTGAAATCGTTGTAGCGATTGACATACTTTAATTTTCACTTTAATAATAAAATTTCAATTTGTGATACCTTTGAAATTCTTTGTTTTTCAGTTAGACAAAATCAAGAATATGATTTCCGTATGACAACAATGAAACGTCTGTTATCAGGTGTTTTTGCAGTGTTTTTTGTTGTGTATTGCTTTTTCATACTAAGCTTCTTTTGCAGGTATGTATCATGATTCATTTGGCATGTTGGGAGAGTGCTCCAGCGCAAAAAGGTCGAAAACATCAGATTTTGAGGAATCCATATCCGTACCAGTGAACTGGTCGCATCTTCCAGATGTAGTAATTACCGAAATTTTTGACAATTTGAATGCTACCGATAGAATAAATGCATCTTCTCTTTGCAAACATTGGAGAAAAAATCTTTACAATAAGAGGTGAGTTATATTTAGCATATTTGTTTATGACCTTAAACCTTCTATCAAATCGTCACATTTATTGCTCAACTTGTCAGTTTCAAGAATGTTAATGTTGTTCTTATTTGAATTCTAAAACAGTAAATGGGAAAGTGGCAATTAAGAACACTTTCTTTATAAATTCATTCTTTATTCAACATGTTCAGTGAAGGTGAATCAAACAATGTTTTAAACATTTCTGTTTACTTCCATGTTATACTGCGAATACTGGAATGTAAACAAGGTAACTTCAAGATTGAATGTTATAACTTATTGAAAAATAGATTGGAACCATTGCTATAATGTTGCTATCAAATTTAAAATCTTCTGAACAAAAAATGGTTTTTATAAATTTGATAATGTTTCATCGACTGACTGGAATAATGGCTTGATATTGGGATATCTGATGGAATTATGTCCATCATAATGAGGAATTATTTTCAGATGGTGGAAACAGATTACTTTTACTATTGAACCCGACAAGATCAACAAAGCGAGATACTTTATTGAGGCTTTCTCCCGAATTGTATCTCAAGCCACCATAAAATTGAACACCTTTTCTACGGAATGTATGGAAGAATTTGTATCACTCATACAAATATTAGCTGATAATCCCAACCTCGAAAGTTTAATCATCGAACCAACCCATTGTAGATTTTTTGAATTTGCACCACTAAAATTTAGGCAAGAAAGGTACGGTGAAAAGATTTGTTATTATTTTGTGTATTATTTCATTATGGTTTTTCAGTTTGGAAAGTGATAACACGATAATAAGAAGTTCTATAACGAATTGCCTTCCGAGATTGAAAAAATTCAGTATTGGATGCATAGAAGACTTGTCGAACGATGTGGAACTTTTTCTGAAGGTCCTAAATAGCAAACATTCCGAAAGAGTGACCGTGCTCGGACTAGCATCTGTCAAAGATGAGCCTGGAAAATGCAAAAAAATTTCATTGTGCCCGTCCATTTTCAAACCGTTTTCCGGCTTGGAGGTAAGTCGTAATCTGTAAACGTCGACAATGTTGCAATCTCGATTTTTCCTAGATCCTAAGTATAGATTACGATGAACTCAGCGATGGCTTCTTGAGCAATTTACAAGACGCTGCCAACCTCCGGAGGTTGGTGGTGCACCTACACAGCGTCAGACAGAGTCATCCCGGTACATCGGACGAGACATGGCAGACATTCAGGGATGACCATCCCATGTGTGAATTACGGTTGACTGTTATACATGCGTTCAAGGACATCCATAATTTGCACACCAAAGTACTCAGGAAACAGATGCCTCTTTCACATCTCAAAGTCTTCTTCTGCGAGAGCGTGAGTAATCCTTGAAATGATCAGGTTTCTCAGGGATGCATAGAAACCCTGGTGTAACAACTTCTCAATAAAAATCGTGACCAAACTTGTGGAGCAAATCGGCATCCTTGATTGCAGTATATGTTCTAGTTCTGGAATGATCCGCAATATTTCACGTTCGTGGCGCTATTTTTTGTGTGAAATAGGTTATGTTTTTGGAGGGATCATAGATGTCTTTATTGTGTTTAGTACAGTGGCTTTATACAAGACAGTGGCGACAATAGACGTTCACGTTTTGATTGGTCGGACTGTTTTCGACCACTAATGGCGGACTTTCATTGTTTTGTTGTCATGTATCTAAACATAAAGCTCAAGATCGAGTCAAATGTCAAACAGTACGACACTCAAATACAGGGTGGCCATTTGAAAACGAAACAGACGAGATTACAGACGAAATAAATTTTTTCGATAGAAATGCTCGGACAGGTCGATTTCTGTTTCGATGGGGACAACTTAAGATGTAGGTTACTGACGCATAGCGCTTCAACCCTTGCTACTACAACCCTTGCTACTACATCCCTCACCCCCAATTTTTGAATAGGGAAGATGGGGTGAGTGATACCTCATTTGAAAGGTATTTTTATACTGATTTCAGCACAGTAATTGTTTTTTCATTTTATGCATTAGTTCTCGAAATATTCTTAACTAAGTATTTGAAAATGAAGTGGTGTTTTCATGGCACTTGTAGTGTTTTTTTGTGAAAAATCGACATCTTGATTACAGATTTCTATGTCAGTGGATTGGAGGAAGGAAGCCACAGTCATGGTTGTTTTGAAGCTCAAAATGTCGATTTTTCACAAAAAAACACTACAAGTGCCATGAAAACACCACTTCATTTTCAAATACTTAGTTAAGAATATTTCGAGAACTAATGCATAAAATGAAAAAACAATTACTGTGCTGAAATCAGTACAAGAATACATTTCAAATGAGGTATCACTCACCCCATCTTCCCTATTCAAAAATTGGGGGTGAGGGTTGTAGTAGCAAGGGTTGAAGCGCTATGCGTCCGTAACCTACATCTTAAGTTGTCCCCCTCGAAACAGAAATCGACCTGTCCGAGCATTTCTATCGAAAAAATTTATTTCGTCTGTAATCTCGTCTGTTTCGTTTTCAAATGGCCACCCTGTATAAACAAATATACGCCATGTTTGTGCAAAAACGTGTTCTATGACCCTATTGTCGCCACTGTCTTGTATAAAGTCACTGTAGTGTTTAGGAAGTATACTCCATTCACAATTATAAAATCACAACTCTGGCCTTGGAAATTTGACACATTTCACTCTGTATCGAAGTTATGACGTTTTTCAAAATATTTTTATGTTCCAAGTCAACACTATGTTGCCCTTTCTACATTCTTAGCGTATTTCTCAGAATGTGAATTTATTCGGAAAATGAATGAATTGGAAAAGATGTGATGGACGAAAATAATTAACGTTTATATGAATTGATAGAAAGGATTCTTTTTCTAGTTATTTGCATGAAAAGTACAAGAGATCACTGTTGAAATATATTATTTTTCGCCATGGAAGAAAATTGCATTGCTTTCACATAATTTTCATATGCATGCTTGTGAAGATTTAATGTTTATTATCCTCTTGAACTGCAAGTTCAAGACTTGGCGACATCAATTGTTGATTCAAATCAAGAATTCATCAAAAAAAATCAACCCAAAGTTATAAGATGAATTGATGGGTAATTACAAGAATCAAGAATAATGTCAATTTTATTTTGTTGATAACTTTCTTAAAATCAATGTTGGGATATAAAACTCGGCTGCGTTTGTTCAAACGACATCTAAAGAATACATTTTTCACCATCTCGACCTTTGCAAGGCGTTTCTTATAGGAGAATTAGGTCTAAGTTCCACCTCATTAGTGAGGTACCTAACTTTTGCAAATCTGCTCAGATATCTGTCCAAATAACAGCTTTTTCAACGAAATTCCCGTGTATCCCTTCAACCTCGAAATGTAAACATTCGTCCTGGTCTTGAAAATCGTCCTCACGCTCCAAACTGGTGCTAAAAACAATAAACTCACCTGCAAATATCGATTAAATACCAAAAATCTGCGAACAATTTGTAAACCTAACAAAATGTGGAATATCTTTGATACTTTTACTTTGAGGTGAACAAAGAAACTGGCAACGTCGTTTTGTCATTAGCGATATTTTCTGTGCGCGCACTGACTTTTCATCATATGTTCTGTGCTTTTCATCAGGGGCACCAACTCCTGAAAACGAAACCATGACCTCCTATGTGATTAAATAAAAGTGAATGCAGTATACATGTCAAAATTCCTCAGACTTTCTATGGTCTAAGATCAAGGACATTCTGAATGTCATGTAAGATTGTGGTTATGAAAAAATAGATCTACCCCTTTCGGTAGACATGAAAAGCAGGGCAAACACTCAGATTTTCTATCGACAAAAAGGTCTTGAACGAAATCTATTGAGTGTCAACACCAGGTTTTCTATGCATTTGTGTTTTTTCTTAAGTGTCAAGTTGTACCAACTTCACCTTATTCATTTTCTTCGCACCGGGTGAATAAAACTTGTAATTAAATTTTTGGACAGGTGAACATATCCGTACTAGAATGCCTGTCAGAATTCTACCAGGAAACCCTTCGAAGTTTGATATGGGTAGATTCGCTCAATCAGGAAGGAGGGACTTGGGCTATAACGACGCCCTTCTTCGAAACACCAGATCCCTTCTTACTTATATCGTGGTTGTGCAAGAAGCTGGAGGAGATCATTTTGTACGGTTATAAATATTGGGAGGAGAATCTCATAGCGGTAGCGAGACTGAGGGGACCGCAACTGCACACTCTGGAAATTGCCGAAGATGATATTCTATTTTCAAATAAAAGTTTCTCTCCTCATGATACGTGTCTCAAGGTAAGAGATTTCCTGATACCTAAACATAAACTGCTCCACATGAGTTAGGAATATTGACTTAAATTGCAAAAAAATATAGTTAAAATAAGATTTTTGTGATGAAAATTCATATTAATATGATTTCAAGTTGCAAATTAATTTTAGCAGGGTGGTTAAGAAAAATCGAGTAAAATAACGAAATTTTATTCCCAGAGAATTCAAGCATTTTGAGACTATCAATGTATGGCCTCCACAGGCATTAATAACAGCTTGACATCTTCTGTGCATACCATACACGAGGTTGTTGAACATTTCTTGAGGAATTTGGTTCCATAAACGGGGCCGAAGCTCTCTCAGATCATTTAAGGATTCTGGGGTAGGTTGATGATTATCTAATTTTCTTTGGAGCATATCCCATGCACGTTCTATGCAAATCAAATCTGGTGAGTGCGGAGGTATTGGTAAATGTGAAATACCAAGCTCCTCGCGCGCATTCTCAACTATGGCTGCACGGTGCGGTCTAGCGTTATCGTCTAAAAATTGAAAAGATTCACCAATAGCAGCGTGAAAATTTGGCACAACATTGTCAATGACATGCTCCCTATAGTGCAAGGCGGTCATATTCCCAGGACAAATGTGTAGATCTGTGCGCCCGTTGAAACATATCCCGGCCCATACCATAATAATAAGAATCTTTATTTCAAATGATCATCACAGAAAAAGCAAATGAAATTGTGTCAACATGTACAATACTAACTCTTAGGTCTTATTTACAAAAAGAAAGTCTTCAAATTTGTATGGTTCAATTTTCAACAAAAGTTCATGTATTGACTTCTTGAATTTCTTCAAGTCTTCTTCTTTTTGGATTCCAATTGGCAATGCGTTGAAAAATTTAATGCACCTATATTCCACCTGGTCTTGAGTGCTAGTTAGACGGATCTTGGGGTATGTGTAATTGTGATTTCTTATGCTGTATTTTGTCTTATTTTCATTTATGTGCTCTCTGAAAAGTTCCTTGTTTTTATGCAGAAATATGAGGCATTCTTGTATATATACTGCATATACAGTCAAGATTTTATTTTTTTTTAAGATTCCACGGCATGATGTAATTCTACCTAAATTAAACAGTATTCTTACTGCCTTTTTTTGAAGAATGAAAAGAGATGATATATTTCCCGATCCAAAGAATATTATTCCAAATCTTAGTCTGGATTCTATTGTTGCATAATATATAGTTTTCAATGAGATGCTTTTCAAATATCTGGCAACCACCTTCAATCCATAAATTGCTGATGAAACCTTCTTTCCGACATACTCAATTTGGTACTTCCAATTCAATTCGTAATCCATGTAGACTCCAAGAAATTTTACATAATTATTAATTTTATATGTTTGATCATTCAACTTTATGCTACCCCCTCGGAATGGATGGACTTCTTGGACATAGCGACGATTACGGGGTATGCGTGGGATTGTCCATACCCTTATTCTTCGAGAATCAGAAAATCGTCCATATCTGGATTCATCAGTGAGAAGGACACTACGCCATTGATCGTTCCAATTGATATGTTGCCTTGCCCATTCCAGTCATTGACGCTTATGGTCACGTGTTAATGGAACTCCTCTTAATGGACGTCTAGAACCTAGATTCACCTCTCTCAAACGTCGTCTGATGGTTTCGATGGAAACTTGGACCCCATCTGCATTTTGAAGAGTATTCCGCAGCATTCTACACGTAGATGTAGGGTTTCTTCTCGCCGAAACGGTGATAAAACGATCCTGAGCAGGTGTTGTTTTTCGTCGCCCAACAAGCCTTGGTCTTTCCAACACGGAACCTGTCTCCCTGAACCTATTCCAAAGCCGAGATATCACACTTTGGCTGACTTGGAGCCTTTCCGCTACAACAACCTGATTTAGGCCACCCTGTAGCATTCCAATAGCCCTATTAGCCTCGGCGTTTGTTAATTTACGTCTTGGGATTTTCAGAAAACTCGTTTCAAATCGAAGCCGTTGATAAACTGACTTCATTTCAAAATAAGAACATTCATGAAGCATATGCAAAGAACCAAACTTCAAAAAAAAGGCGACCATGTTGACGAAATGTCTCATACTGATTTTTTTTGGATCGATTCAAGTTGTTATTGAGTTTTAATAGTAATTTACGTAACAAGTCCGGAAAATAGGGTTTTTTTTGGACGAATAGACAAGATTCTAGGACGAGCCGGAGGCGAGTCCTGGAAGTCTGTGAGTCCAAAAAAACTATTTCCGGGCGTGTTGCGTACAATATTTTTTCGGCAACCGTGAAAATTACAAATCAATGAGATGACACATCTCTTTATTGATTTTGATTCATATTTGAATTAAACAGAACACAGAACAGAACTGTCATCCGTTATTTCGTTGCTATTGTGATGATCATAACAATGACAACAACGACGTGTTTTTCCGGCCTAGGCCGGGAAATGCTACTTTCTCAAAGAAAAAGCGTCCGGGAAGTGGGTACTTCCCGGACGGTTGCCGAAAAATGATTTTACAGCGATTTTCTCGAAGATTACATACTTTTAAAAACGATTGAATATGATATCCCTAACTCTTGTGGAGCAGTATATTAGTTTCAAATCAAATTAAGTGGCAAAGATATCAGATTTTCGCATTGAAGCTTCCTGTATTGGATCTTGGTGCCGTCTACGAGTTTTCGCCGGTACCGCTCACGGTAGGTCTGTTTTGCGTTTTGATGATGTTGAGACGGCTGTAGTCCTTGATTGTCATGGATGTCGGCTGATTTTGTAATGGATTGGAGTTTTTTTATGTCCAGATGTCATTGCCATATGTGTTGTACCGTCTCTGCCAAATTTTCATCATTTTTATAGCGAATTTTAATAATTTCAATGCGTCGTTGAAGCGTGTATCGTTTCTACTTGTCAAATGTCAAAAATGACAACGTCAAAAGTGACATCTATCTAAACAGCGGGCTATTCAAAATTACACCTCTTACTGGAAAACCCTTGACTATACAGGATGAGTCTTTGTACATTTGGAAACTGACGTGCGGCTTTCGCTAGACATCGAATTTGAATCTTTTTTTTCGATTCTAGGATATTCCATTGAACTTGAAAAGATCTTGGACTCCGAAAAAAAGATCCGAGCTCCATCCAGTAATATGCAATCCAACCGCAGGTGATTCGGACGAATATTTGTTGCCAATAGTCCTAGCTGATCTGCACTAGTTAAGTACAATTTAATTTTACCTAAGAATTTCCAAATAAAATCTATTTATTAACATCGAAAGGAAACAAAAAACCACTCGTTACTGTTCATTAACATCTTAAATGGACCACGAGCTAAAGCAGATTATATTTCGTTCCTTGAACAACACGAGTTATTGAACAGTAAAAATATATTATATATATTTAACTCTTTTTTGATCAAATAATGTTCATTGCCCAGTAATTAAATTGGTATGAGCAGGAGCTGTATTTTTTACTATTGGCAAGCGTTCTCTCGATTTGTCCATTTTGAAATGACGTTCAAACCGTTAAGAATAACTCAATGTATTTATTAAATCATGTCGAAGTCATCATATCATCATCGAGAGAGAATTTGTTGTCACTTTTACTGTAGTTACGAATGTTATCCTTCAAGTACAAGGAGCTCACTGTTGAATGGAGAGTATTCTATTTATTTCGAAAATATTGGGCACTCATTATTTGACATTAACCTTAAACGGTTGTTATTCCATGCATCAGTACCATGTTTTTCAACTGATAAATTATCCAACTTCAATGTAAGTCTGTTGTCTTTTTGTTGAGTACTTAACTGTATTTGCCGATTTCATTTTATCAAGGCAAATTCATTAGCGATGGTTTTGGAAACTATAAAGTAGAGGTAAGGGATTAAACATCTGTGATATCATTATTAAACATGATTGTTAACCAAAAACCTGTTATAGCTTGATCTATATAAAAAAATGGTGCATTGGGTTACCAGTTAAAAGAGAGCGTTTTCATTATTATTACGGATTATATTTTATAATCGTTTTTACTTCATCCGCAAGATGAGCTTTTGAGGATATTGTTATTTATTTCATTATATTTTTATTTATATACCTGTCCATTTTGTTATTGTAAATATCGATTGAGAAATGTTGATAACCAAAGAACTCTTTGAATAAAATAACATCTAGAACGATGTAACGTCCGTAAGTATTGACTAAACAAATAGTTCACTAGTTGAATGTACTTTTGTTATTTTTATCAGTATTATTTATTTCAGAAACTGTTCTGTACAGACAAAGTTTATTTTTAAATTATTCTTCTCGAAATTTTGTCCATTTATACGATTTTATTGAGTGAACAACTCTGAGATAATAAAATTATTTTTGTGTTTTCGTTTCTTTGTTTTCAAAATTGTTTCTAGTGTTGCACATTTTCAGACTTTTTTAATATTCGAGGTGTTAATTTTAGAGAATGGCCATTATTTTTTGCAATCGTAGTTCATTAGAAAAGTGCAATATGACCGGTTTGACCGGAGCTTTTGAACTTTTGGAAATCTGATACGGGATAAAACCTGAGTGGGCAGCTATCATAGGGTTTTCAGAAGTTCGGTGGAAATGCTCTCTTTATCAAGAAACTATTGGCTGAGTTAACAATCAAAAATAACGTCTACTTGGAGCATTTATGATGTGATATGTTCATAAAAAAAGTGAGGGATGTGTTTAAGTTATAACAAAATATCGATGCCTGTATATTGCTTATTGTTGCTCTTATTCGACTTGTTTTGTTTAGAGACCTTTTTTCGATTTCAATCATTATGAATTCGAAGCTGCTAAAGGACCATACTTTTCTAAATTACTTTTCCTCTCGAGTATTGGTCCTTTTAGTTCGTTCCTCTGATTGAAAAGTAGCTCGAAAAATTTTGGAAATATCTGATGGTCCTTTTCAAAATTCTGCGTCGGTCTTCACGAAAGAGGAAATTTCTGTGTCCACCTCTTGACAATTGTCCAAAAAAATCAATAAAGGGTGCTTCAAAATGATCCATTACAATCTTCAAAATCAGTAAGGCCCTATTTGAATAGCCATGTTACTCGAAGCACCCTGTATAGGGTGCCCCACTGGGATGTCTCTTGATCTTGAAAACCAAAAGTGAGAGTTTTCTGAAAACTTGTATGCAGATAACCCTGATGTAAAGACTCCTTACTAAAAATCGGCACTCTTGATTGTTGTATTTGCTCTAGTTCCGGAAATATCCGCAATATTTCACTGTCGTTGTGCTAATTTTCGTGTGATATAGGTTAGGTTTGATTTTAGAGAGATGACAGATCTCGGCATTTTGTCATAAATGCACTAACCTCAAAAAAATTTGACAGTTCGTTAGATATAGGATTGTGGTTATGTAAAAACAGCGCGACCTCTTTCGAGAAAAATAATAAGCAGGACAATTTCTCAGATTTTCTATCTAATCAGTGCCAACACCAGGTTTTCTTTGCATCTGAAATAAGGAGAGTAGTAATACGGGAAAAGTAAATGAATAACAAAGTAAAAATTAGTAAAATACACCTACTTTCTTATTTCACTGTTGCCAGGTACAAATTTTCAGGAAATTCTGACTTTTCGTTTTCGATATATCGATCTAGGGACATCCGATTGGGATACCCTGTATAATTTAGATTCAGATGCAAATAATCGATGAATTTGATATTTTTTCTTGCTTGTGTTGAATTATTCATATTTTAAAATTCAGTAAACGATTTGTTTTGCGTTAGATGTATAGGGAGACTCTCTATATCTACCTGTGTAATATAGTAGATGAAAATTTGAAGATACATTGAAAAATGTAATGGGCGTCGCACATTCGTTAAATATAGTACCTGAAAGAGAGAAGTAGCAGAAATAGATGTTTATTTGTTTGAACAAAAGAGGGTAGTGATTCTAACATCATTGTGAACGTTCTCCGAGTACTGAAATTGATTTATCACAAGAACGAGTTGCTTAGAGGAATTCAAACATTTCAGAACATTCGTTAACATTCCTAATCCATCATATTTTTGTTTGTTTAATTCCCTATAAGAACTGAATCAACTCGGTGCCATGCCCTCTGGCACTTTGTGAAAATTCAGTACTCGGAAAGTGAAATGTTAAATAATATTCATCCTTTGGAAGCGTAATAGGTTATCTTTACCACCTTCAGGGAAATAACTGTGATCTAAGTACAAGAACCATGTAACAGCGTACATATGTTAAACAACGCCATTGTTACAAAGATATAAACTGTGTATAGTCTATTCAACAAGCTGCCATGCCTGATAAAGAAATGAAAGTGTTATGAGTCGTAGTGTACCATTAGGTTGGGTTGTGTAACATCCCTGGTATATGTGCAGCTGATAAATATTATAGGGACACGATGAATGTTCTATTTTAAGATCTTTAAAACTGTTGATGAATTTGAAATTCTATCGGAAAATATGAAAATTCACTTGAATGCAATAAAAGCTAAATCATTCCCTTACAAATGTATTTATAATCGAGTTCTGAATATTTTGAATCAAATTATCATATTTACTTTTTCGACTTCCTATTTTATTTCCAGTGAAATAAACTATTAATTTCATGAACCAAAATCACTAAAACTATTGTTGAGATTGTTACTCTGTAAGCAGAGATAATTTAAATTTACTAATATTCTAAATTATTTATTTACTCGTTCACTTCTCTTCATCGAAAAAGTGAGTCCAACAAGGTGGATTCATGGTTGACTCAATTTTTTCGATCTATCAGTTATGTCCATCTAGTAAATTTCATGAAAAAAGTTTGCGCATCCAATATGTAGATGTGTGAAACTCTTGTCTATATAAATATCCTTGAGCTAGCATATGGATGTCTTTATTATTCAAAAGTTTTCTTTTAAGTCACAATTTCCCTTGTTTTGATTGTTTATACCATTAGGCAGTGATAGCTCTCCTTATATAACAGTAAATAGGTATAAATCATTCAAGATAAGGAAGTTCTGGTAGTGACACTTTTCCTTCAATGTAATAAGTTCCATTTGTTGATGTAGCGAGTTCAGTGTTTTTCTTCTAAAAAAAAAATACTACTCTGGGTTCCACAAAGAGAAAATCAAGCGTTTGATTCTTCCTAAGTGGGCCTTTATAGTCTATCTTTGAAATATACGATAAAATATCATAAATTGAAGATATAGCGGTTATTGAGTTTGATCCTTTTTGTCGACTTTTATTCTAGAGTGTAGAAAATTCCACTTGATTGGGATTTGCAATTTTGACCTTCACTCCTTGTGAAAATTGTTGTATTATTATATTATATGTGGTTTCTATTATTATAAGCATACCTCCCTCAATACATTTTATGATTCTTTTTCAATCGACTCCGACGTATAGTTGGCAACAATATAAATTTTAATAAGTGGATATGAATTGAGAACTTTTCTTCTTTCAGTCAATTATATTTTACCAAATTTTGCATTATACTTGAATATTGAGTGGGGCAAGTTGAATTACCTATTTTTACTAAATTATATTCGAATATTCTATAAGTTATTTTTTGTTTTGAGAAATTAAGTTTTAAAGAATATATATTTTGTTATGAAATTCATTTTGGTTGTTTTTGCTAAATGTAATCTTGATTTATAAAATAAATATCAATCTGAGATCGCTATTTCTTAATAAACCTACAAACAGCAGTTGGGCAAGCTGAAATAAAATTGAAAAATGGGTATTTCTTCAAGGTAGGTTGAAAATATTGTATACTTTGGAGTTTTCTTATAAGGAAACCATGAAGACTGAAGATTTTTCAACAGACTTAAAAATGTTATATTTTCGTTTTTTTCTTTTTGTTTGTCTAGGCATATAATTTTCTCTTTTGGGATATGATTCTGATATTTTTCGCTTTGGGTTCAGCTTCGTGTAGAGGTTGTTCCATTTCAGAATTAAATATACAGGGCGTTTCAAAAAATAGATAAATATCATCATAGTTTTATGATTGGGTTATTTTTCATTGGGGGAATAACATTTTTTATCGCCAAAGAAACATCATTTAATTTTTTTTTAATAAACGAATTCAGATTTTGAACCTTCATGAACTGATGTTAAGAAGTCCAGACTTGTCTAAACTCATCCTTTAGAGAAGATCCAACTTTTTGGGGAATTTCCAGTGTCGACGAATTAAAAAGAAATATAATCCAAAACAGATTTATTCAATAAAGATTGTATAAATATTGACATCAAAGGTATGAGCAAATTATTCACTTCAGTTTGCAAAGTCCATTTATAATACAATACTTATAAAACCAACTATTTACAGAAATTTACTAAGAGATGAAAAGCCTTTACAACATAAACCTGAAAATTTTTCACTGTTACATTTATAATCACAGGGGAAATTTGCATTATGGCAACTTCCTAAAGGAAAAACATGTTACTAATACATTTCATGAACTTTTCAGGTGTATAATGTATCCAACGAAATTAACGTATTTAAGTGAATCGGGATATTCCTATTTAAAAATGTCCAAAAACTTACAAAAACTCATGTGCAGAAAGCAGTGACTCAATATGATCCAGTTAAATGCTACAAACTTAAATTAATTTGTACAATATGTAAACTGCAAATACAAACTAAACTTGTAGTCGAGTTTTCGTAAATTCCGAATCCTCACAGAGGGACAAATCAGATTTACCGAAAAATGTACAATATGCGAATGACAAGAGTATAGGTTCCAGTTCCCCCAAAATTGATTTTCAGGCCATGAAATGAACTAAGAGGGAAGAGGTTATTACTTCGATTTGTGCTTAAGATTGAAATAGGTGCTTTTGTCAACGGTACTGTTCATGTTTTGTTTATAATTTGTTTGACTTTGGAGAAAATAAAAATCTTTCTCTTCGATTAAACTTTTCGCAAGGCACAAAAAAAATATGGCAGAAATAATGTTGGTAATAAACTGTGGAGTGTTGAGTAATTGATGGTACGTTTGCCAAATTGGACACTTTGGAAAAGAATGGCCTATTTATGAACAGCTGCCTTCTGCGATAAGTCAAGATGTATCCAGCTCACAAAGTATTGAGTTTCTAATTGTTGTAAATCTTTTTCATTCAAGTTCAATTAAAACTTTTGGATAAATCATTGGAGAAACCAAATTTTCTCCAAGATCTGCCATCATCAATAGTGGCTGATGCAATATAGGATGTTCCATTCGAAAAAATGATCTATGAAAAACTACGTATAATTTAAAATATCGAAAAAACTGAATTCTAGGTGATGAAATGTTTTTTCAACACAACCGAAGAAATTTTAGCAGGAATACAGTTAAATCAACTTTTTGAGAATTAACATTAGAGAAAACACTCTATAACTATGAAAGGCGGTTCTCACTATTGTGTTTGTCATAAAAATGGTCCTCAAGCACCAAAATCAGTTTTAGTTGATCTAGTTTATAAATAGAACTTCAAAAGTGTCCAATTTGCTCCACCCTGTACAATGTCCGGCAAAAAGGATAAACACTCTCATTTGCCACTGGTGCGACTTCGAAATTTTTTGCAGATTACATTAAGAGAATCAGCTTTGCATTGAACCATTTTAATGAAAAGTTTATTTAAATTTCTTTGGAGCTAACGACCTTTCAAGTCAAGATTGATCTTGACCAACTGACTATTGGATGTATGCAAGAATATAAGCAAAAAAGCTGTTAGTTTTCGCATCAAGTTTACTCAGAAAACACTATCAAGAAACCGAAAATAAATTGTATATCGAGACGGTGTCAGGTGATTTAGTCCCACTACCTGGGTGGGGGATGCTGAGGCAGCGTAAAATTGAAGGCTAGATCGCGGGAACTGCAACTACGGGAGGTGGAAAAAGAAAATCTTTAATTGCTTTTGAAAACGAAGAAGTGACAGTAGCTGTGAAATTGTCGGTTGTTATATTCACGAGTCAGTTAGTTTTGAAAATTTTTCGCTGTATTCTTTTTCTTTTCGCGATGTGTAAGTGGCAGCTCAAAATATCAATGAATAGTTCATTTTCAGAACCTGGAAGACCTGAATATACAGATATGGAAAATGTAGCTGGGGTTTCAGTACAAAATTCGAGCAGTCTTCTAGTCCAGTTGAACAGTGGAAGAATCGAAACCTCAGTGCGATTCGATATCGAATAAGCGGCTGGTCTAGTTTAATAGCAGTTTCGATCGTAGTGGGGATGCGATAGACCATACTGTTTGAAGATAAATTAGATTCCGCGTAAATATGTTTACTGTTCAAGAGAAAATTCAAATAATAAAATGGTATTTCGGTGGTCAATCAATTGCGGAGACAATAAATTCGTTTATTATTGTGTCATTCATTGAGGCAAATTAATTCCTCCGATAAGAGTGGAATAAAATTGTCGTATTCATTTTCAACGGACATGATAACACCCATCGCGTTGGGAGTGTTACTGATTCAGTGATTCCTTCCTCTAATCTAATTCGATCCGAGATCCTAGCGCTCTGGCCTCTGGCATCCCCACTAGAAACTGCCATAAAACTAGACCAGCCGCTTATTCGATATCGAATCGCACTGAGGTTTCGATTTTTCCACTGTTCAACTGGACTAGAAGACTACTCGAATTTTGTACTGAAACCCCAGTGTTTCCAACTACATTTTCCATATCTGTAGATCAAAACCGTCCATTTTCTTATTCGACTGGTTTTCTTCAAACAAGGATCTTTTATCCCATCAATTTGTTCTTCAAGGCCATTTCAATCACCCCTAAATTTCGAAGTAACTGTAAGAAACACTAGTGCAGGGTAGATTGAAGAGTTTCGTACACTTGGTTCTCTGGTAGATGAAGAGTCACCAGGGCTTACGTTTCCTTTCAAACTTTGCTCCAGTTTATTCTTTAAAACTTTATCCTAATCCTTAATTTGCCAATGAACCTTTCTGGGGTGATATTTTCAGAAGAAAGCGTGTTCCTTACTGTCAGACACTCAATACCTCAACACTCCCTTCGAAGAACTATGATAACTTATCACTCCGATCAATGTTATCAAAAGGAAACGAAAACTTATGTACTGCATTTGCTGTATTCGAAGTATCGACCTGGATTACAAGAAAAAAACTAAAATTTCAACAAAATCCATTTGTTTAAGTAGCCTCGTAGCACTGGTTCGCATCCTTCAGTCACAAAATCAACAATAACCGTCTCATCAACATTTCAGTACCCCCTCGCAACTCGTCATCGTAAGTCATCTCAATGCTGAAGCGCTAATTTATAATAAATACAAATACAAACTGGAAAACTATGCCGTATCACTGTTGTAACATCATGTTTTCCAGTTGTGCCTCTGACCCGGTCCTGGTATCATGTCGAGGAGGTACTGTCTCTGGATGTCGGCCGCCCTCTGCATCTCCGCCAAATTGTTGGAATTGTTCTTATTGTTACTACTGGCCGCCACTTGGGCCATCGCTGCCAACTGATACGGGTAGAACAAGGGGGAGAACATGTGCGCCCCTGGAGGGCCCCCCGCCGATAGAGCTGCAAAAAAACGTCCATTCGAAAGATCCGGAAAAGAAATACACTGCGCAAAAAAATTAACGCACATCTGAAAATCTCAATTTTAATGAAAGTTAACTCTACATTGACTTTATAACTTATTTTTTATGTTCTCTCGGGAAGGTTTTGCAAGAAACAAGACATTAAATGGAAGAAAAATTCAGGATTCCACCGAATCTTATGTGAAAGAAGAGAAATGAACAATTTTCAAAATACTGAAATGCTGATAAGTGATTTAATACTTGGTATTTCCACCCCTTGCGTTAATTACAGAAATGAGTGATCTTGAAATGTTCTGATCTAATCCTTCCCAGATTTCTCCGAGTTGGATTCCTAAGTCATTAAGAGTAGCTGGATGATTTTCTGAACTTCTCAGCCTTCAATTGAGGTTGTCCCAAACCTGCTCAATCGGATTGAGATCTGGACTTCTTGCTGGCCATTCCATTTGAGAGACTTCAACCTCTTTAAGGTACTCCTGAACGATGCGCGCACGATGGGGTCTTGCATTATCGTCCATAAAAATGAAATTTTCACCAATGTATGGGGCAAATGGCACTACATGGTGCCTTATATACTTGTCAGCATTCATAGCTCCATTATCAACGACCACTAGGTCTGTGCGAGCAGTCAAAGATATTCTACCCCATACCATAATCGATCCTTCCCCGAAACCAGTAGTATTCAGGAAATTGCACTGAGCATATCTTTCATGTGGACGTCTGTATACAAGGGAACGTCGATCACAATGGTAGAGGCAGGATCTAGACTCATCTGTGAAGAGAACTCTTTCGCAATCGGCCTCTTCCCAATGAATATGCTCTCTCGCAAAATACAAACGCGCCCTTCGATGGCCTGGGGTAAGAGCTGGGTAGTGTTGGGTACGTCTTACAAGAGGCGGCTCATTTGTCCCGTACACGACGAAGAAATGTAAGAGCGGCTCATTTTTATAAAATGTACCACCTCAATTCGAGTGTCCCACTATGCCTCGAATCCTCGAGGAGGCCCAAGAGGCGATCGAGGAGAACGCGACAAATGGATCCGAAAGAGGGGGAAGGGATGAAGTCTCTTATGTATGATGAGGGAATGTACTGAACTACTGAAGTGTTTCATGTTCATGACTCATACTCATATTACACAGATGTCATAAATTATGGAATTACGGTTGGTTTTATGGGGCGGCATCTTTGGCTCCTCTTACCGAATATGCAGGGATTTTGTAGGAGTTTCCTTTGATTTTCAACTCAACAGAAAATCAATTTTATTTTCAATCATTGTTTGAAGAGAATATTTATTCTTCAGAGAAGGATCAAAATGCTCAGCACTCGATTATAACCTGCTATTTATTTACTAGAATCTCATGACATTAGCGTGTTAATCTTTCCGATTGAACAATAATTATTAATTATTATTGAGAATTCTGTTCGACACAGATAAAGAAAAATTAATGCACATGAATCGTCGATTCGACGAAAAATTGAACGAATTATTATTATCATTATTGAAGAATGAAAAGGAGGATAATGTCCCTAAGTTGGAACTAGATCTCTACTAGTCCATTTCTCACATTATCATTATTATTATAAAAGGGCGAATGTATTTCAACTCAGTCGACGTTACCCTCCTTTTGCATAGACTTATTTGAAGTGTGACTAGTCATCGAGACCGACCGTCAACGTTCCTACCTCGCCTCAACTACTCGTCGTCAGTCTGTTTCTGTACTACTACAAAATATGTACTACTACAGATTCTGTAGTAGTACATATTTTGTCCCGACTCCCTATCGCGTCATGAACGCCTCGCCACCTCGCCTCATTTGAAGTGGTACACTGTACCGCTTCAGTACAAAAATGAGGCGCCTCTTACAAACTCAATTTTGAGTCGTGTACTACCCAACACTAGAGCTGGGCCTCTTGCCGCGACACGAGGCCTTAAATCATATTCTCTGAGGCGATTTCTTATTGTATGAGTGCTAATTTGCACCTCATGAGTTTGCTCAAGCTGATTTTGAAGGAGGCGAGCGGTTGCAAACCGTTGTCTCAACGAAGAAACTCTCAAGTAACGTTCTTGAATGGCAGTTGTTACCCGTGGTCTACCCTGTCCTGGTCTTCGGACATTCATACCTGAATCGCTGCAACATTCTGGACACACTTGTATGGGAAACTCCAAACCTTTCTGCAATTCTTGTGTATGTCCACCCTTCTTCTCGCAAAACTACCGCTTGGGCACATTCCTCTTGGGTCAAATTGCGTGTTTCGCGTTGCATAGCGATTGATCGTAGAAAATCAAACGAAAGAAAAACTGTTGATCACTAGAATTGATCGAGAACAACTGATTTTAGAATGGAGCCAATACATTCAAAATCTGATAATATCATCTTTTTTTTATTCCTGCTGGGAGAAAACATCTGTATTGAAGAAAAACGTTGAAAGTGGATAACATATGCATGCATAATTCTGATAAAATTAATTATCATTGAGAACACCTTCAGTTGTAGAATAAATTTGAGATTTCCATAATGTGCGTTAATTTTTTTGCGCAGTGTACATCAAATTTGCAAAATCAAAACAGAAAAATTTAAAAAAATTAAAATGAAAAAAAAAAAAAAATCGTTGAAGATCGAATTACTTACATCTGAGTATTTGCTGTTGTAGCGCTTGGACAGCAGCTGCGTTTTGCGAAAATTTGTCCTGATGCTGTATGTGAGAGCTTCTCTGCGGGGCGGGCGGAGGCGGCGGGGTGGGCTGGGCGCTAGGTGTGGGCGGGGTAGCTGCGTGACGGGGTATAGGGATGGGAGTGGGGGTAGGAGTGGCGGGTTTGGGGGTGGAGACGACCTCGGGGGTCACTGGCGACGCGGAGGGACTGCTGGATGTGAACGAGCCGTTCTGAAAATTGTTTTGGTTAGTACAAAGTCGATTTGAGTAAGGTGCGTGTTGATTTACTTGAGCCAATTTCTGCTCGATCTCTTGCTCCTGTTGCAACGCTTTCACGAAGGCCGTTTTCAAACGATTTGTGTGCTCCGCCTTCAAGCCCTTCTTCACGTTATTCGTAACGCATTGTTCGCAGATGACGATTTTGCCTGAAAAATTTTTTTGTAGAATAACAACCCTCAAACACCACAGGAAGCAATGATGGAACTGGGTGAACTAAATCTGTTGAACCGCCACTGGATTATTCAAATTTATCCTTCTATGTTCAGCAACATTTCAGCCCAACTTTCAAGCCACAACATAGAATCTTAAGACCGAGAAGTCTCAAGCAGGGTGACAAGAAAAGCTTCGGACAAATTTTGCTGTGGTCTGGACCAAAAGTATTTCAGAGCAGCCAAATGATTTTTATTCTTTTGGTTTCTCTACACTTTCCTATACTAATATGTGAATTTTCAGTTTGATATAATTTCATTTCACAGAGTTTTAGAATGTCGAACAAACGTAGTGCGATTTTGGAGCTGTTTAGTCAAGGTAGGCGTCAATGCGAAATTGTTCGTTAGCTCAATGTGCCTCGACAAACCGTGTCCGATGCAATTCGTCGTTTCGAGGAGCTTGGCCATGATGGTCGTCGTCCAGGAAGTGGTAGAAAACGCACTGTCAATACACCTAGCAATCGCAACATCCTCAAGAAGCGAATCAATCGAAATCCGGGGGTTTCCATGAGGAAAATAGCCTGTGAGACCGGTATCAACCGCGAATCAGTCCGTCGAATTGCCAAAAAGGAGCTCAACCTCAAGCCATACAAGCTCCAAAAAGTTCAACTCCTCACGGAGGAAAACAAGCGCGTACGACTCCAAAGGTGCCGCCAACTCCGTCTCGCCGCCGGTCAGCAATGGGAGCGAATTCTCTTCACAGACGAGAAGCTTTTCACCGTAGAACAATCCCACAACCGCCAAAACGACAGAGTCTGGTCCGTAGAGGCTCCCGGTACATCGGCCATCGTCGAACACCGTCAAAATCCGCAATCCGTCATGGTCTGGGGCGGAATTTGCGGCAGTGGTAAAACTCTCTTAGTTTTCGTGGATCAAGGGGTCGAAATCAATCAAGAAGTCTACCGCTGCGACATCCTCGAGGCCGTAGTACTTTCGTGGGCCAAGCAGCACTTCGGCGATACGCATTGGACCTTTCAACAGGACTCCGCTCCGGCTCACAGAGCGAAAATGACGCAAGAATGGTGTAAGACCCATTTTCCTTGTTTCATCTCATCTGCAGAATGGCCGCCCTACTCACCAATAGACTACAGCGTGTGGTCGATTTTGGAGCACAGGGCTTGTGCTAAAAAACACGAAAATTTGGAGTCGCTGAAGCAATCTCTGCGCCGGGAATGGAACCGATTAACGCCCGAGGAGCTGCGGCCCATTGCCGAAAATTTCAAGAAGCGTCTGAAGCTGTGTATCGCCGCCAAAGGAAGCCGCTTCGAAACGGCTTAAATATATTATTAACAAATGTTCAAGCTATTATTATTTGTTGTTGTTTTGTTCAATTTCTTCTGTTTAATAAGGTTAAAAGAAAAAGAGTTTGTCCGAGGTTTTTCTTGTCACACTGTAATATCTTCTTCTAAAATCGTTGACAAACAGAAAACCGAACATTTTAGCGAACCACCCTGTGGATCGATCGAAAAATTCACTCTCACCTTTTCCTTTGACCTTCTCCCATTTCCACACGGGCGTAAAGTCCGAATTGCACTGACTACAATTGTAGGGCGCCGGAGGCAATGGCATCTTTGTCTCCTTCGTCAGAAAATCAACGACGTGCTCCAAACCTACCAAATATATAAACTCCGTGTTGCTCGGATTCGGTATGAAGTGCATCTCTGGAGGTGGCGGTTTCGGGGGTGGAATCTAACAAGAGGAAAGAATTTAGTCACAGTCTCATTTTGTATACAGGTTTGGAAATATAAGTTGGAAACATAGGCAATACGTCCACACGTTAAACGCTGAATTGGCTATGTTTCCAACTTGTATTTCCCAATCTGTATAAAGTGGTGAATACACACCTGCAATAACGTTTTCTCGAGCTGTTTGCGCAGGGCCAACTTAGCTGCCGCCTGCCTTTGGGCAGGACTCTGGTTATCTTCTCTAGGCCGCTCCTGAAATAAAATCGAATTTGAGAAAATTGGTTCGAGAATTTACTAGAGGTACACGTGAACGGAAGATGAGTTACCTGTTCCGTCATGTTATTAGGGGGAGGCTGTTGTCCCCCGTTAAATCCCATTCCTTTATTACTCTCCAACCCGCCTATGGGTTGTGTCTGAGCAGCGTTAAAAGCAGAACGACATCTCAATATATTATTCAAAAATAAAGTTTCGGAAGAAAGTTTGTTTTTCAATAATATACATTCACATCTACCGGGACATATAAACAGAACAATAATCCCAGCAATATGCATTTTCCTGAAGAAATTTTGTCGAAATGATCTTCAGTAAACTTCAATATTCTTAACGTTTGACAAGCAGATTATTCCAGAAAGTATACTCCATTCACTTTTATTTAATCACATTGGAGGTCATCGTTTCGTTTTCAGGAGTTGGTGCCCCTGATAAAAAGCACAGAACATATGATGAAAAGTCAGTGCGCGCACAGAAAATATCGGTAATGACAAAACGACGTTGCCAGTTTCTTTGTTTACATCAAAGTAAAAGTATCAAAGATATTCCACAATTTGTTAGGTTTAAAAATTGTTCGCAGATTTTTGGTATTTAATCGATATTTGCAGGTGAGTTTTTCGTCGAATATCCAAGATTAACGTATGTTTATTGTTTTTATCACCAGTTTGGAGCGTGAGGACGATTTTCAAGACCAGGACGAATGTTCACATTTCGAGGTTGAAGGGGTACACGGGAATTTCGTTGAAAAAGCTGTTATTTGGACAGATATCGCAGTAGATGGATCGGATGGAGCCTCGAGAGGTCGATCAGGATGATATTTTTCAGGTTTTCCAAGAAATTTGGCGAAATCTGAGCAGATTTACAAAAGTTGGGTACCTCACTAATGAGGTGAAACTTAGACCTAATTCTCCTATAAGAAACGCCTTTCAAAGGTCGAGATGGTGAAAAATGTATTCTTTAGATGTTGTTTGAACAAACGCAGCCGAGTTTTATACCCCAACATTGATTTTAAGAACGTTATCAACAAAATAAAATTGACATTATTCGTGATTCTTGTAATTACCCATTAATGCATCTTTGGGTTGATTTCTTTTAATGAATTCTTGATTAGAATCAACAATTGATGTCGTCAAGTCTTGAACTTTCAGTCCAAGAGGATAATAAACATTAAATCTTCACGAGCATGCATATTGAAATTATGTGGAAGCAATGCAATTTTCTTCCATGGCGAAAAATACTATATTTCAACAGTGATATCTTGTACTTTTCATGCAAATAACTAGAAAAGGAATACTTTCTATCAATTCATATAAACGTTAATTATTTTCGTCCATCACATCTTTTCCAATTCATTCATTTTCCGAATAAATTCAAATTCTGAGAAATACGCCAAGAATGTAGAAAGGGCAACATAGTGTTGACTTGGAACATAAAAATATTTCGAAAAACGTCATAACTTCGATACAGAGTGGAATGTATCAAATTTCCAAGGCCAGAGTTGTGATTTGATAATTGTGAATGGAGTATATAATATTTATTTGGTTAAGTTAACGTCATAGTAAAAACATTTGCTGCATTCTTTTGACGTTGTAGTTTGAAATCTTCTTTAAAAACTTCTTTTTCCAATTGTTGTAGCCTTATGAAGTTTGGATCTCTCATTCAGAAGATTAAACTTGAATATAATATAGCAAAATGTTAAGCTTTTTTGCTATAAACCTTGTAGTTTCTGATTGAACTTTAGTATGATCTAAGGAGATCATAGAAAATGAAATTCTGAAACTAGATGTTTACCAAGACATTTCTCTATGACAGGAAGGTTCAGAGACATAACCTCCAAGTTTTCCGCCATTTTCAAAATGGCCTAAATTCGCAATTGAGGATGCTTGAAGATTAGCTCGGACAGAGGGACAAACAATTTTTCAATACAATTTTACATAACGTGCCTATAGTTCAACAAATTCCTTTTGCTTGGGGAATGTGAACAAATTTGGAACAGCTCCAAAAAGAACTGGCAAAAATGTTGAATATGAAAATTAATTCTAGGGAATTCATTTTCTGCAGTTGGTAGAACTTCCGAAGGAAATTAACTTCATACTTACGATGTATAAACGTCAACAGATATAATTTATGTTGTTTTTAATAAACAAACTGTCCATTTCTACGAACAATTCGAAGATAAACCGTAAAATCTTACCTTTGGAGGCTGAGGTGGTGCTGGAGTGATGGTCACCGAAGGTGACAAGTCTTTAACTCCCGGTGGAAAACCTGGAACCCTATTGTAGTTCCTCGGAGGCTGGGGTACAGAAAGATTCGCCCCTCGACTATTTAAAGGTGACGCGTTCATTGGTATAGGATGAGCAGTAACACGAGACGGTGGAGGTTGCTATAACAAACACCGTTACCACCAACCTTGAACCAAAACTGGGAAAACTTACACCTCGAAGCAACTGAGGAACGTTTCCTGAACCCGGTTTGTGCGATACAGGATGCCTCATGAGCACAGAAGGTTGCGGAGAACTCTTTTGCGTAGGAACTTTGACAGTCGTTGGTGTGATGCTCAAGCCGCTTGGGAGGCCTTTGGGAGGTAGAGCCGAAGACGGTATACTTGGGGGTAAAACCGCCACGTTTTCCTTCAGTTGTTGAGACTGTTTCAATTTTTTCAGAAGAACCAGTTTCATTTCTTCCGATCGAAGTTCCTCCCTTATTCGTTTCAGACATCGATCCCTGAAGAATTAAATTAAACCCCATTTCAAGAATGAAGACTTGGACGATACAAAAAAGCTTCGGAACTACACTGCGCAAAAAAATTAACGCACATTCTGAAAATCTCAATTTTAGGGAAAGTTAACTTTACATTGACTTTATAACTTATTTTTTATGTTATCTCGGGAAGGTTTTGAACGAAACAAGACACATTAAATGGAAGAAAAATTCAGGATTTCACCGAATCTTATGTGAAAGAAGAGAAATGAACAATTTTCAAAATACTGAAATGCTGATAAGTGATTTAATACTTGGTATTTCCACCCCTTGCGTTAATTACAGCTCGGCAACAACGGTTCATACTCAAAATGAGTGATCTTAAAATGTTCTGATCTAATCCTTCCCAGATTTCTCCGAGTTGGATTCCTAAGTCATTAAGAGAAGCTGGATGATTTTCTGAACTTCTCAGCCTTCTATTGAGGTTGTCCCAAACCTGCTCAATCGGATTGAAATCTGGACTTCTCGCTGGCCATTCCATTCGAGAGACTTCAACCTCTTCAAAGTACTGCTGAACGATGCGCGCACGATGGGGTCTGGCATTATCGTCCATAAAAATGAAATTTTCACTAATGTATGGGGCAAATGGCACTACATGCTCTTCAAGAATGTTCCTTATATACTTATCAGCATTCATAGCTCCATTATCAACGACCACTAGGTCTGTGCGAGCAGTCAAAGATATTCCACCCCATACCATAATCGATCCTCCCCCGAAACCTGTAGTATTCAGGAAATTGCACTGAGCATATCTTTCATGTGGACGTCTGTATACAAGGGAACGTCGATCACAATGTTAGAGGCAGAATCTAGACTCATCTGTGAAGAGAACTCTTTCCCAATGGATATGCTCTCTCGCAAAATCCAAACGCGCCCTTCGATGGGCTGGGGTAAGAGCTGGGCCTCTTGCCGCGACACGAGGCCTTAAATCATATTCTCTGAGGCGATTTCTTATTGTCTGAGTGCTAATTTGCACCTCATGAGTTTGCTCAAGCTGATTTTGAAGGAGGCGAGCGGTTGCAAACCGTTGTCTCAGCGAAGAAACTCTCAAGTAACGTTCTTGAATGGCAGTTGTTACCCGTTGTCTACCCTGTCCTGGTCTTCGGACATTCATACCTGTCTCCCTGATCGCTGCAACATTCTGGACACACTTGTATGGGAAACTCCTAACCTTTCTGCAATTCTTGTGTATGTCCACCCTTCTTCTCGCAAAACTACCGCTTGGGCACATTCCTCTTGGGTCAAATTGCGTGTTTCGCGTTGCATAGCGATCGAGTGTAGAAAATCAAACGAAAGAAAAACTATTGATCACTAGAATTGATCGAGAACAACTGACTTTAGAATGGAGCCAATACATTCAAAATCTGATGATATCATCTTTTTTATTCCTGCTGGGTGAAAACATCTGTATTGAAGAAAAACGTTGAAAGTGGATAACATATGCATGCATAATTCTGATAAAAATAATCATCATTGAGAACACCTTCAGTTGTAGAATAAATTTGAGATTTCCATAATGTGCGTTAAATTTTTTGCGCAGTGTATTCAGAAATTATGATCCCTTGAAGTCAAATTCAATCTCGACTTTACTTGAGACCCCTGCACGTCTCTACACATTAAATTACCTCTGCTTGATCTCGAAAGGGGTCAATTCCTTGATGGGAGTCATCGGAGGCATCTCCCCCTCGCTAGAATCGCTGGTGTACCCCGTCGAGTTTCCGTTTGTGCGTGGTCTGTCGAAAGTCCCGTTTATCAAGATGTCGGGGCTCTCGACATAGCTGCGTGGTTCAGTCCTGGGACGGAGTATTCTCCTAGCATGGGCTGGATGACCCCCGATTGTGGATAACGGTTGGTTGTTCAGTACCGGTATGATGTTCAGACTTGCTGGAATGTTGGCAGGTAAAGACGGGGAAGATCTTATTGAGCTAAAAGAACGAAGAAACAGGTGAAACTTCTGGTCGATGAAATTGGAGAGTCTGGAATGGATAGTTTGTCGAGGATTCTGTATTAACCTTCAAACCATGAAGTAGAGGTAACAAACTTGTAAATAATCCATGGAAATTATCTTGGGATCAGTGGTTATGAATTTCTACACCTCTATATGGTACCACTTTACCAAAAGCTGAAGCCACATATGTATTATTAAAAATATAAATGAATTGCAGATATCTCACAAGAGGTTCTGAGATAAGAATTAATAATCTATCAAAGAGTTGAATGTATACTTAATCATATTCCAAATATGAATCAGACGTGACTTACAATACAAGTGGAGAGTGTTTCTCAATACTAACAAAATTTCAATGATTACATGAGATAATGTACATATTATTTAGATTAGGAAATTGTAAATGAGTGCATATGGGGTCAGGATAATTTGAAAGATTATTATAATAGCTCTTATCTTTGTCAAAAGGAAAAAATTTGAATTATCAACTAATGGCAAAAATTGAAGAATTGCTTTATCTAGAGGTACCTCTTTAAGTTTTCAGAATGTAATTCCTCATCAGTAAACCATAATTTATAACCATTTTCTAATCAGGGAATATCTGATAAAATCATTTTTATAATAGATGCTTTTGTTAAGCTTTTTCACCATACAAACTGTAAATGAATTTTGCACATTACATTCTTTATTATTGGACAATTGTATCAAGTTAACTGCTCACATCCTTCCCGATAAAGTAAAGATACCTATATGAATAAAATTCTGAATCCATAGACCACATTACGGAAAGAGGAAATATACCTTTCAACCCTATTTCTAGTTATTCTTGTCTATCATTGGTTTTTAATCTTCCAAAATGTATGAGCTCAACTATGATATTTTAAAGATATACCTATCTATATGGCCATTCAGTAACACTGATGAAATAATAGCTTTAAGCATTAAGACTCACCTTACGCTCAAATCAACAATACTGTCATTAATCTCCATTGTGCTTAATATGATGAAATAATATGCATATAATGCTGCAAAAAAATAAAATAGATTTAATTCAATAAAACTGAGTACCTAATATGAAGTTTTGGGTATCATTGACTCAAATATTACTTTTTTCGATTTGAACAAACAACAGCACCTCTTTTTTTTCTGTTTTGTATAAAATTTGGCCGTTAATATCAAGAGGAATTCAACGATATAACCTCAAAAATCCCAAATTCATCTTCTCAAGATCAAGGAAATATATAAATATTAAACAGTATGCTAATATTCGAAGTTCGATATCTGAATATGTCGATTATAACGAGCATATCCAAGGGAAAGAACAAAATAATGAATTTTCTCGCTGGCAATAGATAAGATACCTATAAATCATTTGATAATGGGTCATTTTAAGAGTAGCAATGGTGGTGGGGTTTAAATATTATGGCACTCGAATTGAATAATCAATCGAAAAAATTCGATAAATACGAAATTGAAAATTCGTGAAGAATTATCCAAACTAAGTAAAATGATACCAAACTCGTTTATACATCATTAAAACTCTTATTTTACATACCTCAGATACTCATAATCCTTACTCTGCTGGGTCAATTAGTGCACCGAAAATTGTAATCTAAACTTCGCGTTGACAAATCGATTATCTTCCTGTACACTGTATACACACAGCACATTTCATAGAACCAAGAATTTATTAAAACCCCTAATTAGATTTTTGGAACATTCGAAGATTCTAAATTATCTGACAACAATCACCACATAATATAATTCCAAAAGTAATTATTTATGTAACTTAGAATTTTAACCGGGAGTAAACATATCAATTCTCGATATATAAAACAGGCGATTGAACTGATTCAATTCAATACGATGAATACAGGAGTTGTAGGATATTTCTTAAACTAACATGGTCCAATCAAAGACAAGGTGTACGCGCCGTTGTTTCACAAACAACCGGCTCAAACAGGGGACGTAATTCGTTGATTGGAGTAATACCTATTTATATACATGAAAAGTAGTGTAAGTTCAAACATACATCCGTAGCTCCATCTTTATCTGACAATGATCGGTTATTCTCTTTTCTTGTCGAATATACACACCCAATGCGCAACTGCATAAACGATATTGAACCACAGAAGAATTTGAAGAAAAAGAAACGAATGCGAGTTTTAAAAATAAATTTTTTTAAATAAAACCATGTACTATCGAAAAGTGATCATAATCTTACGAAAACCAGAGTCATTTTAAATTGATAACTTTTAATTTGCCTACTTGACAATATACTTCAGGAGCTCAATTTTTCTGAATTGAAAAATGCATTTTATTCGATTTTCAAAATGAATGCATGCAGATTTTCCGCGACTGTAGGATGTTTATTATAGATTTTTCATACTGAAAGTATGGTATGCTCATAAGCTTTTGATACCAAGTACTTTCCTCCAGATCATGAGTGAGAAAAATAGAGGTTCAAAAAAATACGACAAGTCTACAATAAGAATATTTATTTTCTAGTTATAATATAATGAATGCTATGAATCATTCCCATTTTCTGGAGATATCTGAATAATCACCATCAGGAACGTCATATTTTTCAATCGGAGGAGTCTGCACAGGTCCTTCACTTCTAAATGGTATCAAGCGGAAATCAGTCTGAAAAATAAGATTATTTGAAATGGAAATAGTTAATTTTTATAAATAGTACCTGTATGGCTTCTTGATATAATTCTTCCGATTCTGCTCTTAATTCATCAAGGGCTTTCTGCTGGGAAAAAAACAAGCGATCTATCATCCTAATATCTCTCAAATGCTGTTGCTGTTTATAGGTAGCCCATTGTTTTTCTAAGAGCGCCCTTCTTTCAACTTCTGGTTCAGATAATGGTGGATTATTTCTTGTACGTAAGCTTCAATGAAACGATATTTGAGAAATTTTACTAATGAATTCGAACATAGGAACTTACTCCCTTTCATCAGAAACATTCAAAGGTATTTCACATTCGTCAATAGGCTTAAATTGTCTAGCGTTCTTTTCCAATCTGCGTATTTGTTTTTCGATCTTTTTCTTTTTTCTCTCTTCACGAGCTCTGACAACAGCAGGGTCCAACTTTTTTTTCTTCTTAAGTGGTTCAGCACTGTAATATTAATGTGTTACATTTTGTAAATTTTGACCATATGAGTTACCTACCATAATATTGGACTTATGTGAATATTATTACTGACACTCAAAGATATACTTCTGGTAAGAAAACTTGTTGGTATTGGATTGGAAGATAACCTATAAACATATTTTCTGAGAAATTCGTATATTTCGCCATTATCCTGCACTCACCTAGAAATACTTGATAATAAATTTCTACATGCCATCATTTTCTCTTATAGTTATCTCACAAAAATGACGAATTGTGAATGAATACCAAAATCAGACGTTTTGAGAAAAATTTTTCATTTTTCCTTTCTGCGCATGAGGAAAGCAAATGTCAATCTGTTTGAAATTTGAATTTTAAAAAATTGAAGAAAATTACAATATTGATATTAATCGTGGTAAAATAAAATAGAATGGGAAATAATAATGAGATTTTTTTGATGAGTCCAGTCCAATTTGTGGAATTTGATACGAAAGTAGGAATCTGTTTTGAGAATCATAGTCAGTTAACAGAGAGAGGTATAGATGCCGCCACCAGTTTGAAATAATAGAAAATGCAAAGTTTGTAATTTATTTTGTTAATGCCGATATTTCGAAGATTTATACTTCCTTACCCTAGGGTATTCGATAGAAACCCATGTGGTCTTAGGAAGAGAATTGTCTGCAACCTTTTCTTCAACGGAATAATTGGTATGCGAAAAGAGTTCCTTCCATCCCTTTTCTCCTCGAATCGATGAATTAACCGGTTCAGCTGACGTTAAATATAATTAACCCAGAGACGAATATTTGCAGTGTAAAAAACGAGGTCGAAACAAGTTTGCTGAACGGAGTCAATTTACAATTCAAATAGGCATAAGTAATTCCGCTCTTTAAGAAAAGTTGCGACTGTTTCTCCAACACCGCAACCGGACTTTCTTTCGTTTTCCGCTCGACTTGCAGACCTGCTCCGGGCCGCAATTTCTTTCATTGTCCTGATCTTCCGGAAAGTTTTACCTAAATAAAGTGGGGGGAATTCGGGGGAGTTCGTCACTTTATTTCCTTCTTTTAGGGTGTTTTGATGAAACTTTCACAATAAACAAATCTATAAACTTTGGAGGAGGATTTTAAGCGTAGGCATCAGTCGGGTATTTGGATAGCCCCCAGGGGATTACTGGAGGGAGCACAGGTTTTAAGGGTGGAAAAAAGCACAACAGAGTAGCGGTATCTAAAAATTTGAAGAATCTTTTTCACTCGAGGTAGAACCACAGACAAGGGTATGGTTCTCATACAGCTATGGATTAACCAAAGAGTAGGCACTCTTCTCTCTGCGAACCATAGATCTGTAATGTTTGCATTTCCAAAAAATTCAATGAAGTTTTCTTATGTCATTTTTCAAATGTTGACATTTTATAAGTTCTATGGTGAAGGGTGCATAGAACTTATACTATAAGTTCTATGATTATAAGGCCTGGAGCACATGAAATTACCCGCTACCGCTGTTGAGCTTGTTTTTGAAGTGGAGATCAATGGAGCATGGAAAGTGGGATACATTATTCTAGGGATTCCAGAAATGAGTACGAAGGAAGCTTTTACTGGGCATTGGGTGGATCCACCACTGACGGATATCCCGAGATGCCTCCTCCATCGAATAAAAATTGGATGAAAGGGGCCCGTACGAATGAAAAATATATATGTCAGAAATGAGTATAAGTCATCCCTTCTTTTGACATCGGGAATCGATCTCGGAAGCAGAAGAGGGCAGGTGAATTTACGATAATGCTTAATCCATTATGTATGTTGTTGAAAGCATCCAGATTTTGAATGGGAATGGTCCCCATATTATGGATATTTGGTTGCTCATGGCCGTTAGGTTAGGCTGGAGTGGAAGGGCATAGAAGGCTGAGGGGATTTGCTTTGGACGTTCCTTTCGTTCTGTTCGATGCATAAGTGGAATTGTATTTTTGCAGGAGATGAATAATTGACAGTTTCCATGAAGTTCCACGTGGAATCCCTTGGGATTTTCAACGAAATTGAACGAAAACATTCTACTTACAGAACTTATGTGTATCTGGATGAACGATGAGGAAAATTGGTACTTTCGAAATAAGGGTCTAAAATAAAAATTCTCTGGCATATTTGTTATGTGTAGATTTATCATTTGCCGTTTATTGGTAATTTTCACATTAATTGTGGTTTATACCCTGATCCTCCTGACAATAACAAATGAAGTATAATTCCTAAATACATATTGTCGTTATCCACGCTAGCGTGTTTTTATCACTGCCATTCTCGTTGAAACTGTGATAAATCCACTGTATATAAATAAGGTCGATGTATGAAAATTCGTGCAAAACCACCATAACGCGGTTTTTATGAAACGAACTACGAATGCGTCCCGAAATTACGCATTCCATTTATTTCGTTGGCATCAATGGCAGAATTAACATCCGTTGGACAATTTTATATTACGTATTATATTCGTATGTTTTATGATTTCGTTACGATCGGAATGGAATAATTAAATATTTTTACTGGCGCAGGCAAATATTTTAATTTGGAAAACAACCGGTTCGTTTTTTGCGCGTTTATTTCTATGGACGAGACGGTTATCACCGGGCTTTATTAGTAATATTTCACATGATACGTCTATATCCAACTTTATAATTTCCTAGTTCTATGATCACGTGGAAATTTCTTCATGAAATACGTTTCTCTATGGACTGTTGGAATCCAGCTAGAACATATATCTAATAACATCAATATGGATTATACGCCTGCTTTTCACAGTCTCAAAGTGAAGCCAAATCTTTGGTAAAGCTTGAGTTGTACGCTTGCGTCAACTGGAAATTCAAAAATTGCGAGAAATTTGGAGGTTATGTTTATTCTGAAATACAACAAGAAAATAGATATCGAGAATGAAAATATGTCACTTGAATACTTTCAGTTCAATTTTAGAATATGAATAGGAGTTAGCAATGATATTTAGGACTTGAAGAAAACTGAATAAAGCGATTGAAACATTTCACATGAAATTGTGAGGTTATGATCGAAACTATTCACATGAAGTTATGAATGACATACGTTTCACGACATAATACGATGTGTCGGAGAGAGACAGAATTAAAAAAATATTTTTATTTTCAATATTGCCGCACAAGCGCAGATCTGGATTTTTACCAAATCCCAGCTTCAGTTTTGATTGGCTCATGGCCCATATTGGAATTATTAGATATATGAGCTAGAACAAAGTGGACCATAGAAAATCTTGGCTGAGAAATAACTAACAAGTGTCAAATCAAACGCCAGCCTCGCCGGTAACATCAAAGTAATCCGCTGAATACCGAAAAAATATCTAAATTTCACTTTCCTTCCCGTCAGAAGTATTCCTCAAGGATGGTCATAAATAGCGACCCAGAAGAAATATTGCCTTCTCCATCGTTATGTTGAGACGACCGCCGAGCAGAATTCTAAAATAGGTTGGGGAATTAGCCAATATGCTGTGGGGAAGATTCGGTCAGATTTTCCCATTAGGGTTCTTAGCTCAACAGCCCCACTATCAAATATTTAGACAAGAGATCTGGGATGATTTATTATACAAGCGATGTCGCAACTTACAGCTTTTGGGATAGGTGGCATCGAACCTGCGTTAATGATTTTCTTCTTCAATCAAAATATACATGGACAATAATTGACAATTGCACGAATTTTAATTCCCAAAGGGGAACCATAGAATCTCAATCTCTAAAGGATAGTTTGTCTATGCTTCGATAATTATTGTTCTGTGATTAGCAGTCCGAACATAGATGTATAGGATTACTATGCACAGCTAACTTCATAGCAAGCCCTGAAGTAGGGAGGACAAGGCAACATTGCAAGAGGCACAGAGTAGAGTTCATTTCTTGATTGATTTATTGAAGAGATCGCTTTCAAGGCTCATTAATATAAAGAACGGAACTTTTCTGAAGAGTGTAACCTACTTGGTTCTAAAAGCGTTGTAGAGGTGTTGCTTTCGCATGACCTGATATTGAGGGGAACCCTTCGGCTAAATATTCCTGGTCTGATCCCCATCGATGTTCGTCGATCCATCCAAAGAATCCCCCTCTCCAACCCCTTTCTTCTCACGGCAAGAAAGGGAACAAAAGCTTCCAAAGTTAAGAGAAGGCGTTGGAAGAGAACAACTAATGGATTTGCAAGATCCCATTTCGAGCTCCATAATTTATCAACAGTCAATTTGCGATCATAGAGCGCGAGCGAGAGATGAATAGAGAATATACGTGAGTGGAGCGACAAACAAATGAAGCAGGCAATTACTGATGAACGTGGGAAATACCATTCAGGCGATCTTTCAATACGGGGAAGACGTCTGATTTTCGGTACATCAGAACCATCCGCTCAGGATGAATGGGATATGCCGGGATAGAACATAATACATCTCCTTTTACAGTGTTGTCAGGCATGCTCGAAAATTGACGGGATTAGCGGATTTTATTGATATTCCAGAAGGCTATGGTTTACCATAGAAAAGAATTAGGATTGTTTTACCTGTCATGATATGAAAATGGCGACATTCAAAGAGAAGCACAGAGGGAACAAAGAGTTGCATAATAAATATGAAATTTTTGGTTATTCTCGTTTCTATTTTCCATAAAAAGCGGTCGTTTCCTCTGGAGTATCGAATTTCCGAATACACAGACTTATCATAACCGGCGATCCATAAAATTCCTCACTTATCATTCTCCCAGATCGTTCGCGAACTTATATTACGAAGATATCCCAGCACAGTCCACCCGGAGGTGAATAAATGGCCATAAAACCAACATTAGGATGAAGTATATTTGTAGATTTGACGTATATAATGAAAAACTGTTGTAAGTTTCGAAGATTCTTTCCGGAATTGACTTTTCCATAAATATATTTTATTCGGTCATTAGTTCTTTTTATGGCTGGGGTCAGATGTAGAAACAGACTGGAGTGATGGGGATTTCATACCTTCTGTTCCCCCACAATAATCTTGGATTTGAACATCCAAAAGAGATTCCCTATTCGTAGCTAGATGGTTTTCTCGATATTTGCTTTCAGAAGATTTCAACGCTTGGTATGTTACTGGTCCTTCAGGGAAATATCTATATATAAACAATATCCTCTTGAAATTTCAACTCGACACTACACGGTTATTATTACATCAGTTCTCTGAAAGTCTTCACATGATCATCACCTCTTTGCATTGTTCTCTGTTTCCTTGGTTTCGCCTATACCATTGTTTGAAGAGAAAATCAACAATGTGGCATGGTCTTCCCAAAAGTTCTGTGGAATATGACAGAAGATGGGTTAGGTTAGGTCATTGACCTCGAATCCTATGACCTAGGTTGATGGAGTTAGGATAGGTTAGTGAAAATCAATGTTTTATGAGATAGTTTTGGGATATTGTGGAAAATATGAACAAACTAATCTTCAGGAAAATCGAAGAAGGATTGAAGGAACTTATTTTGGTGGGAAAAATATGGCTTTTCAATTGCAGAAATAATCGGACAAAACTAAGGCCCGGTTGTACAGTGCTAGCTCAATTCCACGCTCAACTGAACTCAGCTCACTCTTGAGCTAGGTTCAGATATGTCATTCGGTTGTACAGGTTACGTTTGAGTCGAGTTCAACTAAACTTTCCTTGAATGCAATTCTTCAGAAAATGGCAACGTCGCTTCCTTTGAGGACATGCGTTTTCGATACGAATTGTGACAAATTTTGGACAAATGGAAAGAAAAAACGTAACCCATCATTCGATAAACAGAATCTTTGCAAAAATTCAGTTTCACACACCTCAAAATGATTTATTCTCTCCCTATATTTCTTTGGAATTCTTCTCGATCATTGCAAAATACACTGCTTCCACAAAATCTTAATCATCGGCCATTTCCGCAAGATTATTACCGAGTTGAAAATCCATTTCTATCAATTTGATGTACAAAAATCTATGTTTTTGAGTGAAACACTCATTCACAAAAATAAATAATACTGACAAGAGAAAGCGGAGCGTTTCATCACAGGTATTCTGTGGTTTCAACTCTCAACTATTTGACATATAACCAATAAATTGTTAATTTGAAGTGACATTTCATCTGAACCAGGTTTGAGCGCCCGATTTCGGTAGCTCAACTTGAGGGTCGATTTGAGCGAAGCTCAGGCTTGAACTCGCACTGTACAACCGATGTTTCATGTTTGAGTAGGGCTCAGTCTTGAACTCGGCTTAAACTCGGACTGTACAACCGGGCCTAAGGGTTTTGTGAGGAAATATCGTGTTTGTAACATTCTTATTCATAAAAGGTTAGTGCTCGAGAATTTCCTAAATGTGTCACCTCTAATAATCACCTCAATTTCAATCGGGAAATATGATCTCTCCATCAATTCCAGTAAATCGTATCAGGTATCAGGCTCGTATTTGGCCGAATTCGGAAGAATGGAAAATAAAAAGAAGGTTTCTTTTGGCCTAAAGAATCTACAGTTGAAATACTGCTCCACATGAGTTAGGGATATTGACTTAAATTGCAAAAAATATAGTTGAAATAAGATTTTTGTGATGAAAATTCATATTAATATGATTTCAAGTTGCAAATTAATTTTCTCTACTTCAGTATCGAAATGAGATCATTACAGTGCTGTAATGAATTCATTACAGCATCGTTATCAGTTACATTTTTCGTTTTGTGGTTGTCAGCAATGACTACCGATCCTTTTAAATTTCAGCAGAAGTCAATTTGGAAATGTCAATTTTCGTATTTCCTAACATTCACACCAACTGCCAAGATATAATATAAAAGTCACTAGGACCTATAATTTGAATTTTTTCATTGAATTTCAAAAAATTCGAGTGAAATAGAGAAAATATAGTCTAATACTCGTTGCAGAATGCAATTCCAGTACTCATGCGTTCGAAAACTCGCTCCTTCGTCGCTCGTTCTCGAATTTCGCATTCGTATTGGAATAGGAGCCCATTCTGCAACTAGTTTTAGAATATACTATCTATCTATATATAAAAGAAAGATGTTGGTTACACCATTTATAACTCGAGATCGGATGGACTGTTTGTTATGAAACTTCATATATGATGGATTCGTCTACGGTCTGGTTATTATAAAATACAATAAAACTTTGAAAAAATCTATGAAAATTTTACTTATACAGGAAATGCTTTTCCTCCTTTTGAGTAAGGCCACTAGATGTCGCTACAGTTACAGTTACGCTACCGCTTATTCGTTTGTACTCCATTAAATTTGATATTCTCCGCGTTAGATGGCGATATAAACAAATAGTGTGTACAGTGACTATATTCCCTCTATAAGTCACTGTAATAGTCTAATAGTGTGTAATTTGAGTTGCCTACAACTCTGCGCTGTTGGGAAAAACCAAAATGTCTCAGCGTAGGAGTACAGATGTCTAAAATGATTAGATTTCGTTGAGATATGGGAAAAGTTTCGTTCTTACCACTTCAGATGGCGCTATTCACCCAGGACTGATGATTATTAGTTATTTTTATAGTTTTTTTTATTCCAATTAACGTAATCGTGAAGGTACTATATTTGACATTATCACAATTAAATGGCGATGAATTTGTTGAGGCTTTCGCGGCCGTCGATTGATGTCATCTGTTCTTTTTTCGAGCATTTCGGTCGTCGTGGTTTGAAATGGTCGAAAAAAGAACATATGACATCAATTACTGTGTAATTTACATAGGGCTTATAAAACCATGAAAGGCTATTAACAGATCTAGAAGCGGGTGAATATCACAGTAAATTTTTATCGAAATGTCAAGTAAATCGGATTTTGGCGATGAGTTCCAATCGTGAGATGTCCATTCTGATCTTTTCTCATAAATTTTAAAATGTTTTTGAATTTCTGTTTGGGTAATAAATATATTTGCGGAAATAACTGAATCCAAAATTGCCATTATTAGTGATTGACATATTATGACATATTATTTTTGTGTATCTGTTCTGTGTGATAGCTCATATCCATGGAAACATTTGACAGTTCAAAAATCAGAGAACCAAGCCGTTGATCTCCGATCACCGGTGATTACGATTTGTGAAATCCACCGTAAGTATCATTTAGGCGGAACAAAGTTCGCCGGGCCAACTAGTATATATATACAACTTGAAATACTCCAGTATGAAAATGTAGTGGTACTACGAAATTTGTTTCACAGTTTAGCCTCAAAAGAACTAATTCCATTTAAAAATTTAAAAGGTAAAGAAATTAGCATTGGCTAAGTTAGAATTATTCGACAACCTTCGTTAGTTTTAAGTGAAAAACTTGATAAACCTAAATCTTGACCAACCGGGATACATCATAAAAGTAAATGGACTATACGTCTAAAGGCATCATTGTAAAACAAATTTTTGGATTTTGAATCGAAGTTTATTGTAAGAACGTAAAACAATAACTGATTCAAAATTCTTGGGATCGCAAACGACAAGAACTTGCCTCAAACTGAAAAAGTTATCGCACTAGGGGCAAAAACCATTCAGATAAAAGAGAGTAAACATTTGGTCGACAACAAACGACAATTTTTGGAACCGCCACAAAATTTCTGAACTTCCTTAACTTTTGTGGAGCAGCTTATATGAGTCTACAAACCTCAACTCAACCTTTGCTACATAGTGCCACGCAGCCTGTAGTTATGAGGTTTGTTCCAAGTAGAGTCAGTAGAGAATTCTGAAAGGAATATATCGAAATGGAAAACTTCAATCTTGTTTTGCGAGACATACCAAAATCCGTAATAAATCAGAATATGACACTCCGGAAAAATCCCCAAAAACCCTTATTTATTCACTTCACATCCCACGTTCAATCAAGGAAGAATTAGCAACGCGCACATCCTGCAGGAACCCATTCCACAAATGGAAATATCTTGTATCCAATTTTTTTACATAATACATGCAAATTTTAATTGAATACGAAGTTCCATTGATATTCGAGGAACAAGAGCGGAAGGTGAAAAAAGGTCTGCAATATTCAAGAGGGGGCTTAGAAAGGGTTCTGCTTAGTATCCGAATTGATTTGCATTCCGGAGAAACAGAGAGAAATTCGGAGGGAAAGTCTGAATTATTGAAGCGTTCACCGAGGAAGAAGTTGGAATTATTGGGCCCTCGATTGGGCAACTAATGGAGATGCAAAATCGGTTTGGAATATATTTTTGAGTTTGGGAACAATGGAAAGGGGAAATTGTTTGGGAGTTCGACCGAGTAGCGCCAAGAAAAGGGTGATTACTTTAGGTTTCGACGGGAGATGTGGAGGAGTTTGCCGATAGCAGAAAGGCATGCCGAACAGGAGGAATTTTTGGTATAAGAATTTCCCGAAAGTACTGTTCCTAGCTTCGAAGTTTGCCAACCATTTGCGAAACTGATGGTGTAGATGAAACTCTGAATTTTCAATTGAATTCAGAATCCTCGAAAACCTACATTTCGATACCAAACTTGACCATACAACCCTTCTGTACCGTTGATTTTTTGGGGCTCGTATTTTGCATTTTTCATTTTCGAGTTTTGTTCACAAGCTCTGAGCGGTCAGAATATGGGCGTTATAGACCGGCGAAATGGTTATTCTGAATGATTCGAATGGGTTGAAGAACATTCCAATCGAATAACTCCGGTTGATTCTTCAGGGATTCCATGGTGATGACAAATGTAGTGTTTTTGGGGGTCTTACCCCTTATGCATATTTCACCAAAAAAGTTGGGATTTTCGATATCGATCTTATTGTTCTTGGTGAAACTTGGGATAATTCTGATAAACAATATACAAATAAAAAGTGGATACCATCACTAGAACGAGAGCTATCTCCAATTGAAATATCGATTTTTTGGAAAAATGGCATTTCGCAGGTGAAAATCTAAACTATTATAGATAGGACCTTGGATTATACACTGCGCAAAAAAATTAACGCACATTATGGAAATCTCAAATTTATTCTACAACTGAAGGTGTTCTCAATGATAATTATTTTTATCAGAATTATGCATGCATATGTTATCCACTTTCAACGTTTCTCTTCAATACAGATGTTTTCTCTCAGCAGGAATAAAAAAAAGATGATATTATCAGATTTTGAATGTATTGGTTCCATTCTAAAATCAGTTGTTCTCGATCACATCTAGTGATCAATAGTTTTTCTTTCGTTTGATTTTCTACACTCGATCGCTATGCAACGCGAAACACTCAATTTGACCCAAGAGGAATGTGCCCAAGCGGTAGTTTTGCGAGAAGAAGGGTGGACATACACAAGAATTGCAGAAAGGTTTGGAGTTTCCCATTCAAGTGTGTCCAGAATGTTGCAGCGATTCAGGGAGACAGGTATGAATGTCCGAAGACCAGGACAGGGTAGACCACGGGTAACAACTGCCATTCAAGAACGTTACTTGAGAGTTTCTTCTTTGAGACAACGGTTTGCAACCGCTCGCCTCCTTCAAAATCAGCTTGAGCAAACTCATGAGGTGCAAATTAGCACTCAGACAATAAGAAATCGCCTCAGAGAATATGATTTAAGGCCTCGTGTCGCGGCAAGAGGCCCAGCTCTTACCCCAGCCCATCGAAGGGCGCGTTTGGATTTTGCGAGAGCATATCCATTGGGAAGAGGCCGATTGGGAAAGAGGTCTCTTCACAGATGAGTCTAGATTCTGCCTCTACCATTGTGATCGACGTTTCCTTGTATACAGACGCCCACATGAAAGATATGCTCAGTGAAATTTCCTGAATACTACTGGTTTCGGGGGAGGATCGATTATGGTATGGGGTGGAATATCTTTGACTGCTCGCACAGACCTAGTGGTCGTTGATAATGGAGCTATGAATGCTGATAAGTAGGTATATAAGGAACATTCTTGAAGAGCATGTAGTGCCATTTGCCTACATTGGTGAAAATTCCATTTTTATGGACGATAATGCCAGACCCCATCGTGCGCGCATCCGTCAGGAGTACCTTGAAGAGGTTGAAGTCTCTCGAATGGAATGGCCAGCAAGAAGTCCAGATCTCAATCCGATTGAGCAAGTTTGGGACAACCTCAATAGAAGGCTGAGAAGTTCAGAAAATCATCCAGCTACTCTTAATGACTTAGGAATCCAACTCGGAGAAATCTGGGAAGGATTAGATCAGAACATTTTAAGATCACTCATTTTGAGTATGAACCGTCGTTGCCGAGTTGTAATTAACGCAAGGGGTGGAAATAACAAGTATTAAATCACTTATCAGCATTTCAGTATTTTGAAAACTGTTCATTTCTCTTCTTTCACATAAGATTCGGCGACATACCGAATTTTTCTTCCATTTAATGTGTCTTGTTTTGTTCAAAACCTTCCCGAGAGAACATATAAAATAAGTTATAAAGTCAATGTAGAGTTAACTTTCATTGAAATTGAGATTTTCAGAATGTGCGTTAATTTTTTTGCAAAGTGTATTTCATTGAATTCAGCGTCCTCGAAAACCTACATTTTGATACCAAAATTAACCAGAGGCTTCTTGTAACCCAATAATTTATTCAACACGATTTTACGAGCTTGATCCGTATCTAAACTGCTAGTTTATTTATTTATGTTGTTTATGCAAATTTCAAGAAGTTTGATCTACTGGAAAATCAGCGTACATATAAAGAACCAACGACAAAAATATAATTTTGGTACTTTGTCCTGATGATCTGTCTAGGATCACCAGGATAAAAAAAAAGATTATTTTAATAGCAACCGGATCCTTCACCATTCTGTAACTTCGTTACAGAAAGGAGAAAAATGCTTATACAAATCGATTTAAAACAAGATTTCATTTGCAATTTGAGTATGTCGGATCTATGTAAGATTATTTCGTTTCATTCGAGTTCGGTGATATACAGAGAACAAGTGCGGAAAGTGATATTTTCCCGCACGAAACTGCCGTTACCCGAACGACGCGAAGCGGAGTTCGGGTAAGCAGTTGAGTGCGGGAAAAACACTTTGCGCACGAGTTAGGAACAATATTTTTTCTACAAGCGCTTATACGAGATCGATTTCAACACACAGATCAAATGTGAATTGATCATTCTAAATACACATGAATGACAAAAGTCTCTGACAAGTCGTTACCATTGTACTCTCATCGTTGACCTTCGGTCCATAGAGACTACAAGCCTATGAAATAAATTTAAACTGTAATAATATTCATAAATTCTTTATTAATTGAAAAGAAAACTAGACTAACAGCACATAAAAATGAATTTTGATAAGGAATCTATGTACATTCTGTTTCTTCCCATTATTATCAATATATTCATTAGAAATATTCAGTTATTAGTTATATTTATTGTAAACGTGCAGTTGGTCGCGTTATGCAAATTTATAGCAGAAGCCATCATATTGGTCGAAGTCAGCTGCTCCTTGGAAGATAATGATTCTGTATTACAGTTTGAAGAGGAAGAAGCAAAACGTTGAATATTTGCCATCATATTGTTCGAAGGCTCTTTGGAAGGTAATGATTCTGTATTACAGTTTGAAGAGGAAGAACCATTCAAATTAAGAATTTTAGTGGACATTTTTTTTTTCTGGTTAATAGATTCTTCCAAGTATCCCTCAGCAACAGCAGTTGACTTCCATCCTCCTAAACGTTTAATATTTGTGATACCTTCTCCACAATTGGCTAGGAAAGTAGCCGAGGAGCGCCTAAAACTGTGTCAGGTGTATAATTCCGGATTTTGAAGGCGTAAGTAAGCTGCAATTTCGGACGGTATTTTTCCTATTGTATTGATTCCGACAGGTTGAATCTTACATTTTCCCCGATTATACTTTATGAAAATTCGGCGATGAGGTATTTCCTTTGGACGTAAATTCATATATTTTCTGTATATGTTCAGAAAATATCCATTATTGGTGTCTTGGGATATAACAAACGATCTTGGTGAATGATTTTTGGAGTCCTTAATATTGACGATGATCAAGTCTCCTTTATCATCTATATCGTCGATGGTGAGTTTTGTAAGTTCCTCTCGTCTGCAGGCACCAGCTAATCCAAAAATTGTTACCAACTTCATCATCAAGTAAATTTCATCAGATGCCTCACTCATGAATTTTGTTATTTCCTCTTCATTAAAAGTTTTGGCCTTTTTTGGACGAAATCCTATATTCTGTCGTTTAATGAAGGCGGTTAATTTATGGAATTTTCCAATATCCAAATCCTGTTTCAGTTTACAAACACTCTTTATCATTGAATATCGGGACCATAATGTGTTTGGTCTCCAAATTTTGGACATTTCCAAAAAATACGCCGAAAACACTTCCTCCTTCCTCGGTTGAACCTTTTTGGAATTACACCAATCAATGAATTCTGAATATTGCTTTTCATATTTTATCTTCGACTTGGCCGGTAACAAATTTAAACTCGCTTCATAAGAAGCTGCTAATATTTGTTCGGGCAGGCCATCATCAGATCCCGAAGTATCCATTTTACCGGAGCGTACTGATTGAATTCGAGTTGATATTACTTATATTTAAACACAATTTCATAATATAATGACAATGTATTAATTCTTATTCACATGCCGTTTCCATAGTAACGTCGTCGGTGGCATAGAGATATATCATTATTCAGTTTATTCTTTAGAAAAAGCGTGCGAGAAAAGCCCTTGCTAATCCATTACCACACGCATTTGCGTGCGGTAATGGAATAGCAGGG
Organism: Adalia decempunctata; assembly: GCA_951802165.1. NCBI lineage: Eukaryota > Metazoa > Arthropoda > Insecta > Coleoptera > Coccinellidae > Adalia > Adalia decempunctata. Next base: position 4,290,948 of record OX637705.1, read on the forward strand.
GTTTTTCCCACACTGTTTGGCAATGTGACTCTTTACGAATTGAAATACGTGCGGGAAAGAGAATGAAAGTGCACGCTTGTAGAAAAAATAATTATTCGAATGATTTGTCTGGAATTCGATTATTCTAAATTGTTTGAACTATTCAGATCGATTTGTGATTGAGCTTGCTTTTAGTGTATAAAACTCTATTTTATTCATTCAGATTTTTATACAATCATCATCTGGAACGAAACCTCATCAAGAATTCCCTCCCTTCCGATGACTAAGGGTCGTTCTGGAAAGCGAAACAAACAAAATTAACGAAAACAGGATATTTATGATTCGCGATCAGCTGAATTAATAACGAGCCGGCCGGGAATGGGCCTAAAACGAAACTCATCAAATCCCCTTGATAGAAAACTTCCCAAAGAAGGATTTCCAGGATTGAATGAAAGAATCCCAAACCGAATTTTAATGATAATCCGAGAACCTTACCCTGATTAATCGCCATATTCATTTTCTCCCTTCCAATTTCCCCCCTCGATAACCCATTCTCAACTTTATGAAATATATTAAAACTTGTAACTTTCCGATTTGATATTCATGGAAAATAAATCTTATTCTCATCGGGGAGCAGGTATCAGAAGGAGCGAAATTCGTTTGAATGCCGTGGAGGCTTTACGTGTTAATTTGCGAAAATATTCCGCTAGCACTTTGATTAACTCTAATTGGATTTCAATGTTAGAATAAGTGGATTGTATGCTTCGTATTGTTCCATAGTTGGGGGTTTATTATCGCTCGGCCTGATGGAACGCAGAAATCATAGAACGGAGTTGGCTTTGGAGGGTTTTGTACGCCATTTCTAGCCATCGGTTTCATTTCGTGCCTATATTTCGATTCGTGCGTAGAAAATGAAGATTTGTATTTTACTTTGACGATTCTGACTCTTTGACTAGTACATACAGGCTGTGTCTTTGACTTGTACATATATTTCAACTGTAGATTTTTGAGGCCAAGAGAAAAATTTTTCCATTTATTCGAACTCGATTCTGTTGAAGAGATATAGCCATTTGAAAAAAAATTGGACCAAATACGTGCCTGATACGATTCTCTGCAAATACCTCAAAGTTCATATTTTTCTATTGAAATTGAGTTGATACATTTAGGAAATACTCAAGTACTAACCTCAATTGAATAAGAATGTTAAAAACACGATATTTCTTAACGAAAACACTTAATTTTGTCCGATTATATCTGCCATTGAAAAGATATAAACTGCTCCACATGAGTTAGGGATATTGACTTAAATTGCAAAAAAATATATTTAGATATAAGATTTTGGCGATGAAAATTCATATTAATATGATTTCAAGTTGCAAATTAATTTGAGCCTGTTGGTATGCATCGTATACAGGGTGGTTAAGAAAAATCGAGTCTGCATCAATTCCAGAAGATCGTATCAGGCTCATATTTGGCACAATTTTTTTTTCAAATGGCTATATCCCTTCAACAGAGCCGAATTCAGAAGAATGGAAAATTGAAACAAGGTTTCTTGTGGCCTCAAGAATCTACAGTTAAAATATGTGTTTGAGTCAAACTCCTAATCAAGCTCCTAATGGTCGGAATTAAGGTCGGCGTTTAAAGCGAGTAGGAAATCTCCTCTGATAGAGGCGCCACCGTGCATTTTATGAAATATCTCCATAGAACTTACATTATAACTATAAGTTCTATGGATATCTCTCTAATCATGAATGAAATGTACAATGGCGCTCTCCATCCGAAAATCGCCGAACTATGAAATAAGTCAATTTGTGGGTAAAGCAGGAATTTTTTACCGCCAAAATTTGAATTTGGCCATTTTCTGTCAATTCCGTATTTCAAGTTGATCTTCTGAACGAAATTATCAGTAGATTCGCTTTTAATCGGAAGTTGAACTATTTACATGGGTCTTTCTGTTGAAATAAAACAGAAGCATGGATTGGCTCATTTTCTTCTATTTTTGAAAGAAGAAAAAATTAACTGTCGGAATGAAATCGATTAAAATTATTTCAACAAGAACCCTAATCCTTTCTGAGTTCACCCACAAAATTTCAGTTCTCAAAGTGAAACCGTTTTCGAAATCAACTTGAAATAAAAACACACTACATTGAACGCCCACCTTAAACTGCTCCACATGATTTAGGGATATTGACTTAAATTGCAAAAAAATATAGTTAAAATAAGATTTTGGTGATGAAAATTCATATTAATATGATTTCAAGTTGTAAAATAATTTGAACCTGTTGGTCTGCAGCGTATACAGAGTGGTTAAGAAAAACCGAGTAAAATAACGAAATTTTATTGCCAGAGAATTCAAGCATTTTAAGACTATCAATCCAATGTATGGCCCCCACGGGCATCAATAACAGCTTGACATCTTCTTTGCATACTACACACGAGGTTGTTGAACATTTCTTGAGGAATTTGGTTCCATAAACTAGGCAGAAGCTCTCTCAGATCATTTAAGGATTTTGGGGTAGGTTGATGATTATCTAATCTTCTTTGGAGCATATTCCCTGCATGTTCTATGCATTTCAAATCTGGTGAGTGCGGAGGTATTGGTAAATGTGGAATACCAAGCTCCTCGCGCCCATTCTCAACTATGGCTGCACGGTGCGGTCTAGCGTTATCGTCTAGCAATTGAAAAGTTTCATCAATAGCATCGTGAAAATTTGGCACAACATTGTCAATGACATGCTTCCTATGGTGTAAGGCGGTCATATTCCCAGGACAAATGTGTAGATCTGTGCGCCCGTTGAAACATATCCCGGCCCATTCCATAACACTACCCCCTCGGAATGGATGGACTTCTTGGACATAGCGACGATTAAGGGCTATGCCTGGGATTAATTGTCCATACCCTTATTCTTCGAGAATCTGAAAATCGTCCATATCTGGATTCATCAGTGAAAAGGACACTACGTCATTGATCGTTCCAATTGATATGTTGCCTTGCCCATTCCAGTCTTTGACGCCTATGGTCACGTGTTAATGGAACTCCTCTTAATGGACGTCTAGAACCTAGATTCACCTCTCTCAAACGTCGTCTGATGGTTTCGATGGAAACTTGGACCCCGTCTGCATTTTGAAGAGTATTCCGTAGCATTCTACACGTAGATGTAGGGTTTCTTCTCGCCGAAACGGTGATGAAACGATCCTGAGCAGGTGTTGTTTTTCCTTGCCCACCAAGCCTTGGTCCTTCCAACACGGAACCTGTATCCCTGAACCTATTCCAAAGTCGAGTTATCACACTTTGGCTGACTTGGAGCCTTTCCGTTACAACAACCTGAGTTAGGCCACCCTGTAGCATTCCGATAGCCCTATTAGCCTCAGCGTTTGTTAATTTACGTCTTGGCATTTTCAGAAAACTCGATTCAAATCGAAGCCGTTGATAAACTGACTTCATTTCAAAATACTAACATTCATGAAGCATATGCAAAGAACCAAACTTCAGAAAAATGGCGACCAGATTGACGAAATGTCTCAAACTGATTTTTTTTTGGATCGATTCAAGTTGTTATTGAGTTTTAAATGATTTAAAGGCGATTTTCTCGAAGATTACATACTTTTAAACGATTGAATACGATATACCTAACTCTTGTGGAGCAGCATATTCATTTATTTAGAAAATATTCCATCTCTAGTGGTATATTACATATGAAAAAGCTTTCCCGATTTTTTTCTGTTCGTTTTTGTTTGTGAGAAAATTCTGAGTGATTCCACAGAAGTTGGCTTAGTCTACCTTCTAGAAGAAGAAGCTTGTAGATATAAGAAGTTATACAATATCCTGGGAAATACCGATTCGAGAAGATCTGGAGTAGAAATATGGAGAGCTTTCCTCTCGAAAAATGTTGCGGGAAATCTCATCGGATAATGAAAATAACCGTGGCCCACACAAACATCGAGAAATCGGTTGGCGAACCGAAAAAAATAACCGTAACCTTTACGTCGAGACAGGTTTTTTATCTGGAACGGTTCTGAGTCGTGTGCGGAAGACGCTTATCTACGGCAGATCAACCGAAATGACATTGTCTGGAGGCGGGATGAATCCGAAAAAATGTTATACACTTTCCGGCCTTCTCCCGCAGCCATACGCAATAAAAACGGTGCATTATATTCGAACTGATCGAATAAAACGGGCACATATCGAGCGGAACTGTCGCAATAAATAACCCTCAACTGAAAACAATCCCCATGGAGATAGCGGCGTACGAACATCCGGTGGGGCATTACTGATGTTCGGCCGAAATTAAAATATTGCCCCTTTCTCCTAAACAATATTGCCGAATTTCGCTCGATTTTATCGCCCGTTGCGTCCACAATTAATCAGTATTATCGGCTATTCGTTATTTTTCGACACGTCGTGTCATAAGGAGCCCGTTTTCATTTGTTAATCGCGGATTTTCCACTATCTCAATTGCGGATCCCATTTTTTTCCCTGCACGATTAAAATGTTCAAATGACATAAATATACTGCTCCACAAGAGTTAGGGATATCGTATTCAATCGTTTTTAAAAGTATGTAATCTTCGAGAAAATCGCTGTAAAATCATTTAAATTTCAATAATCGATCCAATAAAAATCAGTATGAGACATTTCGTCAATCTGGTCGCCTTTTTTCTGAAGTTTGGTTCTTTGCATATGCTTCATGTCCTTCATGAATGTTCTTATTTTGAAATGAAGTCAGTTTATCAACGGCTTCGATTTGAAACGAGCTTTCTGAAAATGCCAAGACGCAAATTAACAAACGCTGAGGCTAATAGGGCTATCGGAATGCTACAGGGTGGCCTAACTCAGGTTGTTGTGGGCGAAAGGCTCCAAGTCAGCCAAAGTGTGATAACTCGACTTTGGAATAGGTTCAGGGAGACAGGTTCCGTGTTGGAAAGACCAAGGCTTGGTGGGCAAGGAAAAACACCTGCTCAGGATCGTTTCATCACCGTTTCGGCGAGAATAAACCCTACATCTACATGTAGAATGCTTCAGAATACTCTTCAAAATGCAGATGGGGTTCAAGTTTCCATCGAAACCATTAGACGATGTTTGAGAGGGGTGAATCTAGGTTCTAGACGTCCATTAAGAGGAGTTCCATTAACACGTGACCATAGGCGTCAAAGACTGGAAGGGGCAAGGGAACATATCAATTGGAACGATGAATCCAGATTTGGACGATTTTCAGATTCTCGAAGGAAAAGGGTATGGGCTATCCCTCGCATACCCCGTAATCGTCGCTATGTCCAAGAAGTCCATCCATTCGGAGGGGGTAGTGTTATGGTATGGGCCGGGATATGTTTCCACGGGCGCACAGATCTACACATTTGTCGTGGGAATATGGCCGCCTTACACTATAGGGAGCATGTCATTGACAATGTTGTGCCAAATTTTCACGCTGCTATAGGTGAAACTTTTCCATTTCTAGACGATAACGCTAGACCGCACCGTGCAGCCACAGTTGAGAATGCGCGCGAGGAGCTTGGTATTCCACATTTGCCAATACCTCCGCACTCACCAGATTTGAATTGCATATAACATGCATGGGATATGCTCCAAAGAAGATTAGATAATCATCAACCTACCCCAGAATCCTCAGATGATCTGAGAGAGCTTCTGCCCCGTTTATGGAACCAAATTCCTCAAGAAATGTTCAACAATCTCGTGTGTAGTATGCAAAGAAGATGCCAAGCTGTTATTGATGCCCGTGGAGGCCATACATTGTATTGATAGTTTTAAAATGCTTGACTTCTCTGGGAATAAAATTTCGTTATTTCACTCGATTTTTTTAACCACCCAGCAGACTTACAGGCTAAAATTAATTTGCAACTTGAAATCATATTAATATAAATTTTGATCACAAAAATCTTATTTGAACTATATTTTTTTGCAATATAAGTCAATATCCCTAACTCATGTGGAGCAATTCATTTCAATATTTTGCTACAGAAACCCATGTTTTATGGAACACCGAAATCTCGCACTCTTATCGAAACACCCTCTATATGGAAATAAACCTCAAAACTTCCCCATCAGTGACTAATTTTATACAGTAAGTTTGTCCCCACAGCCTGTACATGAACGAGAACCAGGAAGAGAACGTTACCCCTAATCAAATGAATGATGCTGCTTCCCCTATAGGCACCTCTAAAAATTCCATGTATGTGGGTGGATCATCTCGAAAATTTGTTGTTCTTTTATTGCACCGTCAAGTTGAGAAGCCTTAACATTCGGATCTCTTTAGCCATGAGGCTTTCGAGTTTCGGCTGCGTATAATCAAGTTGAGTGCGTTCGTTCCATCACTTCAAATGTTTCACTGCCTCTATCTACCCATTTATATTCCTCTCCTTTGAGAGGAATTTATTCGGGGAATACCACCTTAACCTTTCTCCATTTTTGTTAACGTGGGCGAGTGAAATTTATTGGCTATTTGGAAATATTCCTGATATACTGATAGAATTTTCACTTGGTCCTTTTTTCGATTGACTGACGTTTGGATGGTTGTTAAAACTGTCCAAACATTGACAAATTAGTAATATTACGTAACTTAAGTTCGTCCAAGAATTATTGACATCTCGGGGACTTTGGAGAATCGAAATTATGTTAGTAATAGCCCATTCAGTAATAAACTGCTCCACATGAGTTGGGGATATTGACTTCAATTGCAAAAAAATATAGTTAAAATAAGATTTCTGTGATGAAAATTCATATTAATATGATTTCAAGTTGCAAATTAATTTTAGCCTGTAGGTTTGCAGCGTATACAGGGTGGTTAGGAAAAATCGAGTAAAATAACGAAATTTTATTCCCAGAGAATTCAAGCATTTTAAGACTATCAATACAATGTATGGCCTCCAAGGGCATCAGTATCAGCTTGACATCTTCTTTGCATACTACACACGAGGTTGTTGAACATTTCTTGAGGAATTTGGTTCCATAAACGGGGCATAAGCTCTCTCAGGTCATTTAATGATTCTGGGGTAGGTTGATGATTATCTAATCTTCTTTGGAGCATATCCCATGCATGTTCTATGCAATTCAAATCTGGTGAGTGCGGAGGTATTGGTAAATATGGAATACCAAGCTCCTCGCGCGCATTCTCAACTATGGCTGCACGGTGCGGTCTAGCGTTATCGTCTAGAAATTGAAAAGTTTCATCAATAGCAGCGTGAAAATTTGGCACAACATTGTCAATGACATGCTCCCCATAGTGTGAGGCGGTCATATTCCCAGGACAAATGTGTAGATTTGTGCGCCCGTTGAAACATATCCCGGCCCATACCATAACACTACCCCCTCGGAATTGATGGACTTCTTGGACATACCGACGATTACGTGGTATGCGTGGGATTGTCCATACCCTTATTCTTCGAGAATCTGAAAACCGTCCATATCTGGATTCATCAGTGAAAAGGACATTACTATATTGATCGTTCCAATTGATATGGTGCCTTGCCCATTCCAGTCTTTGACGCTTATGGTCACGTGTTCATGGAACTCCTCTTAATGGACGTCTAGAACCTAGATTCAGCTCTCTCAAACGTCGTATGATGATTTCGATGGAAACTTGGACCCCATCTGCATTTTGAAGAGTATTCGGTAGCATTCTACACGTAGATGTAGGGTTTCTTCTCGCCGGAACGGTGATGAAACGATCCTGAGCAGGTGTTGTTTTTCGTCGCCCACCTAGCCTTGGTCTTTCCAACACGGAACCTGTCTCCCTGAACCTATTCCAAAGTCGAGATATCACACTTTGGCTGACTTGGAGCCTTTCCGCTACAACAACCTGAGTTAGGCCACCCTGTAGCATTCCGATAGCCCTATTAGCCTCAGCGTTTGTTAATTTACGTCTTGGCATTTTCAGAAAACTCGTTTCAAATCGAAGCCGTTGATAAACTGACTTCATTTCAAAATAAGAACATTCATGAAGCATAATAAGCAAAGGACCAAACTTCAGAAAAAAGGCGACCAGATTGACGAAATGTCTCATACTGATTTTTATTGGATCGATTCAAGTTGTTATTGAGTTTTAAATGATTTTACAGCGATTTTTTCGGAGATTACATACTTTTAAAAGCTTGTGGAGCAGTATTTTGAGTTGGGCAATTCAGGTTGGTGTTGGAAATAACACTGACGTTTTGTTCTATCATTATTATTCGAACAATGCCAGATTTGTTGCAAGTGAAAAATCTTTGGAATGAGGCTCTTGAAGAATGTAAGTTACTTGTTTGTAATTAAAAATAAAGCTGCGACTGGACTTCCAAGGCCTGCTTTTATGCCAATAATTCTTGGAATCTTGGATGGACTATAGTTTAGCGTAAGACCGTTGCGACTACTGGCAGAGGAGTCATCGAACTGAGCAGGTAGAAATATTGATTTTGGGATTCTAGGTGAACCACTGAAAAGCTTGGTCAAGTCATAGACCTGTTCTTTTGTGTTACGGCACCATTCGCAGCAGAATACTTTGTGGTATAATAAAGTATGAATTTTGAACATCTTCTGTATTTTTTTATAAGTCGCTGATAGATGAAATCTTGTCCTGTTAATCTTAAGCGTCGAATAATCAGCGGAGAAAGGACTAAATTCGATCAGAATTGAATGACATAAATAGTAAATCATTTTATGAACTCGTCGCGTCGTTGACTGTCTAATGTCATCAGCGGAATAAATTGGAATGATGATATAAACGGATTACGTTGTTTCTGCTCCTGCCAACTCACTTCTCCTTCGTTTCGTCCCCATCCAACGTACTCGAGCTCCTCCTCACTCCACTGATTCGAGGGTTTGTTCTACAAATATCTGTTAAGAGCTTAAGTAGGTTTAAATTAGTGATGAATGGGAGTACAGAGTGTTTTGAAAGAGATTTGGCAGTGTGGATTGTGGGGTAGCGGTTTCCTTGACAATAAACTTCCTGGGTATCGTTGGTCCTCATCGGAATTTCCCGGGAGAGCATTAATTCGATCAGAAATTATCTCCAAATGTTTATCTGTCGATCTGAGCCGGCTTTGTCGAGATGAGATATTGAAGATGATCTCGAAGACTATCCAGGCTGGAGAGAAACCAAAATTACGAAGTGAATGCCATTGAATGATATACAGATGGTTCAACATCTCTGAGATTTCCAGCTATAACCATTGAGTTCAAATATACATAGAGACACAACCCAGTTCATTGATTTGATGCACAAATTTTTGGCAGTTTTCTTGCCAATTTGCCAACTTAAGTGGCGGCACATAGTAGCTACTAAAGGAACTATATTCGTTCGATCCATTTTGTCACTACTGATTTATCGAAATCTGTAGGAGATTTATTTTCCTCTAGTTCTATGAATCGTAGGCAGGGTCGGATTCGTCCAAATTCGTTACAAACGGTGTGATTCAATAATGATGAACTATTAGCCATGAATTTCTCCAAAGGAGTGTTCTCAGGTAGGAAATGAGGGGTGAAAATGTTTCTTGGAGGGACATAAAAGAAACGTACTCAATAGATGAAAAGAATTTGTCTTTCTCGCACTCTCTTGAAGATAACTGAAAACCACATAAATCAAAACGCCTTCCAGAAAATGAAGGTTAAATTGGCCACGCAGATTTTCATCAGAACTTTATATTCGGCCATGAGAACAGTCATTGCAACTGGTGAGCTGAGGTCGAGACGTGCCAATTCAACTGCTCAGTCCATTCTAAAATGAATGATCTTTTCGACTGCCTCAATTCGAATGGAAAATTTGAGGGAAATTACCAGCCATCAGCAATAGAAACTCTGACGGAATCAATTGAATTCATTAAGTCTTGGACAGTTGGGAAAAATATTCCCTATTGTTTCAACGGTTTGATACAAACCATCAGTAGCATCCTTCGAATGTGGGAGGAGACGAAGGAAACATTTCCATATTTGATAAAAAGTCGGCTCAACCAGGACCCAATCGAGAATTAATTCTCCAAAATAAGACAGCGTAGGGGTTATGATCCAAACCCCTCAGATCGATGCTTCAGATTTGGGTTGCAGTCGGTCATAACTAGTTGTCTTGAAAAATGTTCCGATAATTCTAACTGCCAAGACGACAATGATTTCCACCTGTGTACAATGGGAGAATCTGAAAGTAGGCCCATTGATTTGGTTGATTAGACATTAGACATTAGACATTTGATGAGGAAAGCGCTGTTGGTCATAAAGAAAATTATGGTCACAAAATCAGAAAAGATATGACTTCAAAGGTATATTTTAGGAAAATAAAAAAAATGAATTTAAAGAATATTGGAACTCTCCGTTAACTCAAGAATTTGAAAAGCACAGGATTCATTTGTTGAATCGACACAGAAGCATCCCGCTGTTTATAAAAAATTGAATATTTTTTAAAAATTCATAGAAAATCTATTTATAAATACTTGTGAATGAAGAAAAATTGCATGCATTTATTTTTTCATACATCACTATTTTATATTCATGAAAGATCAAAAATAATTGTCGTTTTATTGCATCAAAAAAATCAGGTGATGAAATACTGAACATCCCACATTTCCATATGCCGGTCCTGATCGCCATCGCATTCGGCTTCGGAAATAGTGCCTTATAGTTCAGCTACTTACCGCCAGATGCGGGAGTAAAAATTTTCGCTTCTCTGAAACACACTTATCCATCTATGAACCGGTGAAGGAACTACACAAAATTTAGCTTCAAATCGTTGAACTGGGCTGTCTCTATGTATATTTAAACTCAATGCTATAACTCTGGCAAGAATTCGAAGAATATTTTTTTAGGTAATGGTTTTTTGGTAATGACTGAGTAGCGTTCGTATTTTCTTTCTCAGATCTTCGGAAGTAACAGGCCTGCCAGTCCTGTCACGAATTCATTCAATCCACATTGTATAAAATACCGTGCTGCCGATAAGCTTCGGTTATTACGAAATCTCGATCGAATGCGGTGACTTTATATCAGACAGTTTGATATTACGACAGATTTAGTGGCGGTGGGCGTAGAAAACACAACGATAAAGATCTCGGTTACCTTGTAGATAGAAAGCAGAAGACGAAATCACCATACTTTGATAATAAAAATGCGGGCGCGGGCAATAAAACCAAACTTTTCGAACTTCCAAACTGGGGTGGAAACGTGTGTGTCTTTTTTCTTAGCTACTGGAGATCGTCGACTTAATCCGGCGATATGAAAAGCCCCTCGACAGGTCCGTATCCCCCAGATATTCTCATTATTTTCGACCCATACAGGGAGAGGCTATTTTGCCATAACTAGTATACTCCATCCAAGAATTATTGACATCAGAGCAGGCCTTGGAAGTCCAGCCGCAGCTTTATTTTAGTAACAAAAAAGGACTTTTAAATTTTCTGTGCCTTTATCATAGCAATAAATATATAAATATAACCTTTAAATTAAATGGTATTTTTCCAAAATAGGGCACTTTGAACATGAAAATGTCCCCAATTATCACAAACGATTACCATCGTGTGAATCTGTATACCAGCAGTATATTATTTCCATCTTGTATTGATACATTTTCGAACGATCAATTATAGGAGCATACAGCCTGGAAATTCTGGTCCGAAAACGAAAATTTTGTTGGATGATTAAAAAGCATGTTCCTTTCCAAAGTTCAATATGAATATTCGCTAAAGCAGAACAATCTAGTGGATAATTTTAAGTGTGTTGCTGCAAAGTGAATGGATTGGAAAAATTGTAATAGATATCAAGACAGAAACAAAACTTAACGAATGGATCTATTTAATATACAGGATGAGTCTTTGACTTGTACATATATTTTAACTGAAGATTCTTGAGGCCAAAGGAAACCTTTTTTTCATTTTCCATTTTTCCGAATTCGGCTCTGTTAAAAAGATATAGCCATTTGAAAAAAAATTGTGCTAATTACGTCCCTGAAATGATACTGTGGAATTGATTCAAAGTTCATATTTCTCGATAGAAATTGAGTTTATACATTTAGGGAATACTCAAGTAGGTACTAACCTTATTGGAATAAACATGTTGCAAACACGATAATTTCAACAAAAACAGTTAGTTTCATCGGATTATATCTGCAACTAAAAAGCCACATTTATTCCACCAAAATGAGTTCCTTCTCCGATTTTTCTGTAGATTAGTTTGTGAATACTAATAACTTGTTCATATTTTCCTCGAAATTCCCAAACAATAACATGAAGAAAGACTTTTCATTCAGATTTATTATTAAACAACCTAACCTGATCTAATTTGTATAGATTCTGTGAATTTTTGCACAGAAATTTCAAGAAGATGTTGTCAGCTTGCTGATATTTCCATTGAGGTTAAGGATTTTTTACGAAACATGGTATAAATCACGATACATTTGTGTACTGTGGTATAAATATCTATGAATTCTGCCGTTTCCATCACTTTGCCGCCAAATTTTACCACGCATGCGTAGAGCGAAAACCGAAACATTGGTTATATGGAGGCCAACTATAAACAATAACAAACCAGAGTCTCTGAACAAACTGTAAACATTATGTGGAGTTCTGAATACATTCAGTGTATTATTATTCTAATGTGATTATTATGTGAAGTGAATTAAGATAATTCCAACCGTGTCGAGTTTATAAAATTCCAAGAGGATGTTGTTTAGATAGAAACATCGCCACAGATTATCAGGTATCGTTTCATTAATTTCAATTTAATAAGTAGTTTGTGTCGAGATTCATCATTCATATCCGAATTTTGTATTTCATCGACTTTTAACTTCAATATGGACCGGTAACTATGAATTTTCAATAGAAACTGTGCGTGTTAAATCCTCCTTGGTGTTCAATTTTATCTCCCACATTTGGGGGATTTTATTATTAAAATATCTCGTCAAAGTTGATAAATATTGTGACAACATTGTAAACTCGTTTAAGGACCAGAGAAGGAATAATATTCGATGGTATTTAATTCAGAGACGCATTCTGATTATTCTTGAGATTAATGATTTTTTCGTCAAATTTCTCCGGGTAAAATTGAAAATAACTCGAAAACGACGCGTTTTATTGAAAAAAAATAGGAATACTTTCATATTCTTAAATGATTTATTCTTTCGAAAATATGAACCGTTTATCTTTTTAAAGTGGTTTTATGGTGTTCTAGCGTATATTGATGAGTCGACTACCCTGTAACTTTTATAATAGTACGGTTCCGAAGATATAAACAGAAAAGTGTTTTTTTCATGGATATTCGACACCCTGTATCTTCCAAACCAAACCGAATTTTGAAAAATGGTATAGGAAAAAAGTGTTTCGTTTGATGAGAGGAATCTACAGTTAAAATATATGTACAAGTCAAAGACTCACCCTGTATAAAGAATTTTGACATGACGTAACTTTCAATATCTGTGAACAATAACGGAGTAAAATATGTAATACTGAAAATGTAAATATTCCTATTATTCTGCTTCAACAACAACTGTTATTATTCTCTCATCTGGGCAGAACTCGTCATGCTCATAATTAAGGGCTTTGTCAGCAATATCATAACATCCCACATATTTTGACTAATCTTCTCTTATTTTTTTTTTCTACGTGCTCTGGCAGGCTTTTCATTAATTAGCTACATTCTTCAAGAGCCTCGTTCCAAAGATTTTTCACTTGCAATTATTGGCCAAATTTGTTCGAATATTAATGACAGAACAAAACGTCAGTGTTATTTCCAACACCAACCTGAATTCTGCACCTCGAAAAATTACTGAATGGGCTATTATCAGTATACTCCATTCACTTTTATTTAATCACATAGGAGGTCATGGTTTCGTTTTCAGGAGTTGGTACCCCTGATGAATAGCACAGAAAAGACATTTTGTTAGGTTTACAAATTGTTTGACGAAATGCCGACATAAATCAAAGGCGAAGTATCAGGAAGTGCTATTTTGCATTGAAATCTGCATCTGCAGGAATAAAATGTATAACTCAACACAACAAAACATTTATTTATTTATTGAAAGTACAATTAGTGAAATTGCAATTCTCTTGTATAGAAGATCTATTTCCACGCATAATATTTCTTATCTTGTTGTGGTGTTCTTGATCGAGGTTTAGGTATGGTTCGATAGAATTTTGATTGCTATGACCAGTAATCTTCAGCAATTTTTATTCCTCTACATCACTTTTTGCTAATTGACTGGCAGCTGTTGATCTATTTGAATGATTCGTTATCTTTTTGTCTTTGACATTCAAGCCAATTGCTTCGGCAGCATATTTAGTCCATTTATTTAAGGTATTCCTTCCAACAGGTACATTATCGTACCATTTGTCAGTTTCATTTTTGCAATATCGATTTGGTTTCAAGAATAGTCGTGGTGAGGTAATATTTTCGCCTCGTTTTGATATTAGTTTATGAAAAAGACGTACAGGGCAGCTTTGTCTCTCACTATTGGAAAGCAACCATTTACTACTTGTACAGCTTTTAGAACCACCTTGGCACGTTTTACTGAATACCGGATTGTATTCAATGCGATTTGTTGGAGAACCATCGTTATTCTTCTCGATTTGAAAAAAATTCACCAAACAAGCAACTGCCTCTCCTCCTCGCCACGCTAGTTCTACTGCAGCAATATGATAAAATTTACGCATAAGACCTTCAGGAGTATTTTCATCCCATAGCAATATTATTCTATTAACTTCAGACAAATTTAACGAAACTGAACTGGATTTACGTTTACTTGGGTCTGCTTGCAATTTTTTTCTGATTGCATCGCAGGCATCTCGGGCTGGTTTAAATATTATATTATTAAACGGGTCAATCATAATGTTGTAGTCCTTATAATACTTTTCTTGTAAGAGTTTGCTCGAAGCATTCCACATTGTCTTTACCGTTGCTTCTTTGAATTCTGTTCCGTCTTTTTTTCTCATAGTGACAGCCCAATCTTTGAGTATGAACGCCAATTCTTCCAAGCTTCTGCGTTCATTCAATTCGTATGATCGTTCGTAGCAAAATTCCATAAATATCCCCAAATATATTTGTGGCTATTGGAAGTATTTCTGGGAATGTTTTCTTTGATGAGTTCATTTATATTTTTAACATTACCAAAACATGACATTTGGAAATTTGTTTGGAATGATGTTGCCATGGAACTATTATATAATTTTATAAGACTCTATCGTGTTATCATTGGGATTGAAAATTGCATTTGATGTAGTTTTCGATGTAATGTTGACATGATTGGCTGAAATGGTTCCATATGATACAAAATCATAAAATTCGATTTATTGTTAGAACTGTCAAAAAAGTTTCAACATAATTTCGATTCTCCAAAGCCCCCCGAGATGTCAATAATTCTTGGATGAACTGTGGTTTTAGTTTTGAATAGAACCGGCGCATTCGCCATTTCGGTGGTCACATTTCACAATATTGGATTCAAAAAATCTCAGGTACTGGTGAACTGTGAATAATTCAATTAATTGACATGGAACAACATTGCAGACGCACCATTTCTTCTCGTGGTAGCCATATTCCGTATTAATTTCCGTAATTTTAAGGAAATAATCGAATAAATAGTGTGGAATGAATAATTCATTACGTGAGCTGGTCCTAACTACAGGGACATAATCCCCATTTTGATAATTTTTTACTTTCAATTCCATTCATCCAAACCGAACGATCCTGAAGAATCAAAATCCACCCTGTACGATATTCAGTTTGTCAACAAACCCATAAAATCCGACCTGACTTGACCCCTCCCCAAGATGCAAAACTTTGTCATCTAACTTTCGGTCTAATAGGATCATTTCTCAATCTTGGAGAAAGCAACTTGAATTATCGAAGTTAGATGCCTTTTCCCCATTTGAACTCTCGCTATATTTCCCCGTAGATGAATTAATTTACCGTGATTTGTCTTCTCCTTCGAATCCTCAAGCTCTGCTTGTTCTGAGGTGAATGCGAGTAGAAAGATGAAGGAATACAATGCGCGATAAAATATGGGCTTATATGAGGGAGATTTCTATCTACTACGACTGTAAGGTTGTTTTTGGTTTGTATATAAAAGGAGTCATATGGGCCAGAAATTCTCTGGAGAGAGCATTTATTTCCCAGCTCGGGGTTCAACAATTGGCGCCCAACGTAGCTATCTCATATGTTCCGAGGAAGAATTTTCCTTTGAACTTAATCATCCAATTCTTAGTCAATATCTAAGGCGATGTGAACGAGAAAAGTGATCCTTGGACAAAAAATCACCAATTAGAACTGTTAAAGTGCTTTCACTTCTTCTTGAGAATTAAAGCCTCACCATTTTTTCACGCTGAGGTCGAACAAGTCATTTGAAATCTTCAGTTTCAAAAACGAGACATTTTAATGAATCTCCATTAAGGGGATAAAATGGGATGTCAGGTGAATTGCAGCTTCTGTGGGACCAACAATTAGAAAAGTGAAAACGTCGGAGATGAGCTCTAAGACCTAAGTCATCTTGATTAATAAAGATTACATCAAGTACGGGGCTTTTCACAGAAAGGGACATTGATGAAAAATGACGCGGAGGTACCTGAAACTTGCAATTTGAACAATTCAGTTGCCCAAATTTCAATCCATCAACCTCAAAGACACTAGGAGCAATTTGAAAGGTGTACACACAACTCTGAGAAGATATCCTCCTGTGAAGAATTTATCAATAACAAACAACTGTAGTGAATAAACTGACCTACTGAAGTATAGCATAAACTTTCTCTTTTATCTCACTAGGGAACTGATAAGGACTTGATTTGTAACTGGTGTCATCTTGCTTATTTGTTGAGAATGCTGTATACATAACATTGTCTTACCAAACCATTAGAAGATCACAAACATGGACAAGACCAGTTTCTACTGAAACAATAATTTTAGTTTATGAACAGTCTCAGCTTTGCCCCAATTGATTTTAGGGCTCTTGGCATGTTAAAGTTTAAACTGCAGATCGAGGATCAGAAAAATTCAGTTTTTCACTTGGTTTAAAACCGTCTCACTAACCTTGCAATTCGCGAATAGAAAATATTGCCTGTTGACAGCATTGCGGACAGTCTCCGCTGGAAAATGACACTCTGGGTATCCCATGAATTGATAAAAACTTCCGCAAGTCATGCTCAGCTGAAAGATTAAGGCGATAGTCTATTAATATTGCATAAAGGGGAAGGAATATCGTTCCAATATTTACAGAATGTGACTACGCTCGCTAAGCTGGCCTGTTCAAACTCGTTGGGGAGTTTGCTCTAATTCACCGAAAAAATTTATTCAATCCTCTTATCGTCACCCAGCTATCTGGCAGGGAGTTCTCCTCGTTTTTGATATAGAAAAAAAGAAGCCCAAGATTGTATCTTGCGGTTTTAGGATTTCCTTGGAGAATTCCTGACTCGAATATTAATCCGCTTATGTTTTTGTTCTGCATGGCGATATTGCGGAAAATTGAAAATGACGTTATTTTTGGGAAACGTAGTTTGGGAAAAGTTTGAAGGGAATTTTTTCGGTAATTACGTTGAACGACGCTATTGGTCCTGGGAGAAGATATGGACACTATAAGAGACGATCAATGCAGTGATTATCACTACAGAGTGGGGCTCAGATTCTGTTCTTCGATGCTTTCATGCATTTTCAGGTACGAGGATGTATTGATATCTAGTTAGCCTAGACCAGTTGCGTGCATAAATAAAATATTGCGATACCGTATCAACGAACTATAACTTATTAGAAGTGTCAGTGTAGAGTTCGACGTCAAAAAAGTAAACCAGAGTTACGTAATAAATTTAAAAAAAGGATGTCCACCGAAATCGTAAAAATCGAAAAATTGGAGTATCGAGCCATCATCAAGTACCTGTATATAAAAGGGTTAAGAGGTAAGCAGATTTACGAAGATATGCTTAATACCCTTTGTGATGAATGTCCTTCGTATGCGACCGTGAAAAATTGGACTGCAAGCTTCAAAAGAGGTAAATTTTCCATTGAAGATGATGACCGATCGGGAAGGCCAGTTTCTTTGTCAGTCCCCGAAAATATCGATGCAGTTCATGACATGATTTTATCAGATATCTGAAGCACTGAAGATTTCATACGAATGCGTTCATCATATAGTTCACGTCGATTTGGACATGAGAAAAATTTCTGCAAAATGGATCCCCAACTGTTTGAATGTTGACGAAAAGCGTGCAAGGGTAGAAGCATCGCGTTCGATCTGTGCTCGATTTGAACGATGTAGACTTCTCAAACCGAATTGTTACTATGGATGAGACTTGAGTACATTTCTACGATCCAGAAACATAGCAACAATCGATGGAATGGCGACACTTTGGTTCTCCAAGACCTAAGAAGTTTCGTGTCCAAAAATCTGCTGATAAAGTTCTTGCTTCAGTTTTTTGGGATTGCCATGGAGTAAACATGATTGAATAATATACACGAGCTCTCTTGGAGAGAAGAAATGGACTGTTGTACCAATTTTTATCGCCTCGAGAATTGAAGAAGAAGAAATAATTATGTATGGAATAAAAAACTATACCACAAAGCAAATACTGAAGGAATGGTACGTACGGTTGGTAGTTCTTTGAAGATGAATATCAGCTGGTGATTTGTAGTCTCTTGAAGAACAATAGTCTGTTTATTGCCTTTCTAAGATCCAAATGATTCTTGGTTGCAACAGTTCCAAAATCCCTAAGAAACACGTTAGAATGATCAATTCCTGGAAGATTCCCTCAGGGTGCTTCTCATCCAGTTGTTTTCTTCTGCAAAAACTCTCTCTTATCATCGCTTTACACCACAGAAAGGTTCTGAGTCAGTGGTTGGCCTCTTCGATTCCTGAGTGACCAGAAAGTCAGACCAAATAGACCTTGTTGTTCGGCAAACCATGGTAGATCATAGTGGCATACTGCTAAGTTCTTACGACTGATTAGACCATCTGCGAACTGAGCAGAAGCAGAACTTAGAGAAGAGCATCATAATAGACGAGTCCCTTCATGCTGGCCAACTATTTAAAATTGCCTGAAAATCACTTCCCTTTTTTTCGCAATGATTCAACTCTTACCTGAAAGCTTTCATCCTAATGAGTGTATCCTGAAAATATTAGATGGCACGAAGGTCTTCATCAAAAGCTATGAATTTTAGTTTTCTTAGGGTTTCATCAATGGAAAATAAATATCCCCACCAAAATGTTTGAACGGAGAATTTGAATTTTTCGAATCAAATGAGGATTTCGCTTGAGTTTGTTTTTTATAATAACTTTTCTGATGAATGAGATGTTTCTATTAACAGTGTAAAAATGATTCAAGATACTGCAGAAACATCAAATTCAAATTTCATGAATTTCCGAAGAAGGAGCACTCCTATAAAGACCTGTTGCAAGATGTAAAACTGATTATTATAGGTGTTTTCTTTGAATTCGTAGAGATCATAGGAAGACTTTCAGTGAATTAATGTATTATTAACCCTGTATTGTGGAGTTTATTAAATATAGGTGCATAATTGGGTTTTCGCTGCTAATTGGATAGAAATTCTACGAGGAATTCAAAGGAAAATAAATGATTGTTTTGGATGTTCTTTATTTGCATGGAAACTTACTACAGAATAACAACCCAAAAGTATTTACAACTGCCATAGACTATGATCTGGATGTGAATAAGTTCTGATGCCGCATGAGAAATTATGATCATTGTACTGGAAAATCATTATAATGAAGTATCACTTTGAAATCATAGTATATTCTTAATATGTAAAGTGGTAAATTCATCAATTCAACATCAGAACTTGGCCAGTGTATACCACATCTCAAAATAATAAATACAGACAATATATTTACTATAAATATTGTTCGCAGTTGATTGAGAAACTCCCTTAAAAATGGCTACTTCACAAACAGTTTCAGTTTTATTAATACTAGAACTAATCTCTCTGGAGCAATTTATTTATGGATTTTTCAATCTGGATATAAATCTGAAATTAACTTGACATAATCGTCCACGTTAAGGGAACAAACACATATACAGGGTGTCCCGAAAACAATGGACAAGCCTGCAACTATAGATAGACACTGTCGTGGTCTAACTTATTCCAAATTTTGACCTTAATGAAAATTCCACGGTTTCGGAGATATTCATGGTTTTCGTATTTTTAGAAAATTTCCAAGTGCGATTAGTTTTTCTAGTGCCATTTCTACAAATGAAGAGGTATTTCGATATGGTTTTTTTTAATTTCACATGAGATAGTTCAGCTATCGCAAACAAAGACTTAAATTTATCAAACTAGTGTAAAAAGTTAGAAACTCGTGAATTACAAAGAAAAATTGACAACTAAATGAAATTTCCTTCAAGTTTGATGAGCTACAGTGTAGAAAAAATGTAGGACGCCCCTGGTAGACATTATCTTAAAAACTTGCTTAGTTATTGCAGATTCCAAAAAGGTATCATAAGCCTAGGCAATCTGTAGTTTTTCATTCTCGTAACTACTTGATTACCAAATAGTCGAAAAATTTCGAAAAACTGTTTTTGTTGTAATCGTTATTCTGAGCTCATGTGTTAATGTAAATGTATGATTATACCTAGCTATTCTGATTTATTTTGTGCATAGTCAGCACTTTGGAGTGTTTGTACCCTTTGGATATGAAAAGGATGCAGATTGTGTTTTTTTAGTATTCTATGGACTTTGCTTTTTGCTATGCCGGTTCGACGTGCAATTCCACGCACAGATCGTGTAGAATCTTCTTGAATGTTTTCGAGCACTTCGTCTTCATCGTCGTCTGCTGGCCTTCCGGTTCCTGCACCATCAACACCTCTTCCTGGCAGCCGTCCTTCGCAGTATGAGTTATGAACTCGAATATGAATTCGATAATCCGGGTGACGTGCGTTGGGGTACCTAGCGGGTACAATGAAAAATTTTTGGTTAATTTCTGAATAGGTACTTATTTTAATCATCATGAGTCATCGTTATTACAAAGTTACCTTTCTGCATAAAGTCGAGCAGCAGCATTGGCATTTCCTTGACACTCGCCATAAATGAAATGCATGTTTGCATATATTCGAGTGGCGTGTACTGTTGTCTAGGCATGTTCAGAGTCCGAATAACGAATGCCAATTTTCCGAAAGTATCACAAACACAAACAATATCCAAATCATAAAGCTAGTCAATTCAAATATAACAGTAAAAAAATTTATTTCAAAAAAGTACCAGTAGAACACTAGAACAATAAATAACAACACTTTTATGAAAATTCGTTCACAGTCAGTTTCAAAACTATTGTCATTAGAAGTTAAATAAAATTAAAATTACCTAAATTACTGACTGCGAACGAGTGTCCACAAAAGTGTTATTATTGCTCTATGCAAGCAGGATTTCATTTTTTATGAATAAATTTAAGCTATGAATAACTGAACTCATTGTTTGATTTCGAATTCTTTATTCATTCCCAATGAATAAGTAATTGGTACTCATTCGTTTTATTTTTTCCATCGAATAGTAATTTGGTAATAATTCGTTTTATTTTATTTGTAATGAATATTCCACATACCTCTATTGTAGCAACACAGGGTATTTTTTAAGTTTATACTTTCCTTTTAACACTGTACAGAATGTAAGAAAATAAGAAATTTTGTCAAATAAAATTAGGTCCGGTAAGGTTTTCGAGATACAGGGTGTTGAATGCAAATAATGCCATATTTCTATTCAACCAGAGAAACGATATGCTACTGCTTTTTTCGAAATAAAAAAAAATTTCGTAATTTCCCACTAGATTCCAACAAAAATGGCCTCCAGACTTTAACACATGAGCTCAGAATAACGATAACAACAAGAACAGTTCTTCGAAATTTGTCGACTATTTGGTAATCAAGTAGTTACGAGAATGAAAAACTACAGAATGCCTAGGCTTATGATACCTTTTTGGAATCTGCAATAACTGAGCAAGTTTTTAAGATGATGTCTACCAGGGCCAACCTACATTTATTTTACACTGTAGCTCATCAAACTTGAAGGAAATTCAATTTAGTTTTCAAATTTTCTTTGTAATTCACGAGTTTCTAACTTTTTTACACTAGTTTGATGAATTTAAGTCTTTGTTTCCGATAGCTGAACTATCTCATGTGAAATTAAAAAAAACCATATCGAAATACCTCTTCATTTGTAGAAATGGCACTAGAAAAACTAATCGCACTTGGAAATTTTCTAAAAATACGAAAACCATGAATATCTCGGAAACCGTGGAATTTTCATTGAGGTCAAAATTTGGAATAAGTTAGACCACGACAGTGTCTATCTATAGTTGCAGGCTTATCCATTGTTTTCAGGACACCCTGTATATTCTTTGCAGCAAGGTTTCCATCCATAGTTGGTCTATCCATGCTTTTCTCCAGTCCAATTTATGCAATATGCCAAAGGCATTAGTGATATTCGGTGTTGAGGCATCTTTCTCAGGAAATATATCAAAACGAACTTTTCCTTGAAGGGCTATTGAAAACAGTTTTTTTCAGTACTTGTACTTTGCTTACATTGTTATATAATCATCTACTGGCCTAAAATTCAAATATATCATAAGGATTGAAACATAAAAATCTTTTCGTGCAGATACCTACTTCACCTTTTCTGATTTCCATCTTACAGAAAGATGAAGTCACAGCTCAGTACCTCGAATTACGAGGATCATATCCCTCAAGAATACCTGAAACAGCCATTGATTTAGAATAGATATTCTAATTTCTAAGTCAATGAAAACAGCTTAGGAGCAAGTAAAAATATAAACAAGTCGTTTTCTAGGTTGGAAAGTCATAAATTTCCATTAATGAAAACATAAGAAAACAAAAATTTATAGCTTTTGATGAAGACCTTCGTGACATCTAATATTTTTAGGAAACACTCATTAGGATTAAAGCTTTCAGGTAAGAGTTGAATCATTGCGAAAAAAAGGGAAGTGATTTTCAGGCAATTTTAAACAGTTGGCCAGCATGAAGGGACTCGTCTATTGCGGCTTTATAATCGAATTCCCGACTCCAAAACGCCCCAAAAACCTTCTGGCAGTATCCCAATCAAATATTCAAAGGAAAATAAGTAACGCTCCCCCCGAATAACTTCCCAGGACGCTTTGGAGATTCTCATGAATACAAGAACGACCGCCGCCACGAATATCGTCAGCTATCATCATTCCATTTACGCGGAACATCCGAAATATTCCAAAAATCCGAACGCAAAACACCATTTATTCAGACTCGGAAAGGAACCCTGCTTCTTTCCGCGACACAATATCCGCAATATCATTAAGGAGAGCGCAAAGTTGTAAATTCACTGGAATGGAGAAAATTCAGTCTGAGCAACGGTAGACACGGAACGGGGGGCGAGGGGGGACAATCATGGTCGGCGCTGCTTCAAGAAAGACCGGGAATGCCGAGAAAACGAAGCCAGATTAAAACAATACAAAAGAAAATTCGTATTTACATAGAAAGCAGGAGTGGGACGGTTGAGATCGCGCAAAGTGAATTCGGCGGATGTCGGTTGCTCCTTTGCATGCACGCCCGGTGTTGCCGGATCGTCATACCGAGATTTCCCCCGCCCTGACATTTTTTTTAATTATCTTTTCAAAAAAAATTTAATTCTCGATTCTTCTGAAAAAGTTCCTGGTTTTCATCTACCCAGGAAAAATTGGTGTCTGTTGAATCGTCTTAGGACAGGTCATGGTCGTTGTAACAGTATACTTTTTACAGGGTGACAAGAGAAACTTCGGACAAATTTTGCTGTGGTCTGAAACAAAAGTATTTCAGCGCAGCCAAATAATTTCTATTCTCTTGGTTTCTCTACACTTTCCTGTACTAATATGTGACTTTTCAGTTTGATATAATTTCATTTCACAGAGCTTTAGAATGTCAAACAAACGTAGTGCGATTTTGGAGCTGTTTCGTCAAGGTAGGCGTCAATGCGAAATTGTTCGTTTGCTCAATGTGCCTCGACAAACCGTGCCCGACGCAATTCGTCGTTTCAAGGAGCTTGGCCATGATGGTCGTCGTCCAGGAAGTGGTAGAAAACGCACTGTCAATACACCCAGCAATCGCAACATCGTCAAGAAGCGAGTCAATCGAAATATGAGGGTTTCCATGAGGAAAATAGCCTGTGAGACCGGTATCAACCGCGAATGAGTCCGTCAAATTGCCAAAAAGGAGCTCAACCTCAAGCCATACAAGCTCCAAAAAGTTCAACCCCTCACGGAGGAAAACAAGCGCGTACGACTCCAAAGGTGTCGCCAACTCCTTCGTCTCGCCGCCCCTCAGCAATGGGAGCGAATTCTCTTCACAGACGAGAAGCTTTTCACCGTAGAACAATCCCACAACCACCAAAACGACACAGTCTGGTCCGTAGAGGCTCCCGGTACATCGGCCATCGTCGAACACCGTCAAAATCCACAATCCGTCATGGTCTGGGGCGGAATTTGCGGCAGTGGTAAAATTCCCTTAGTTTTCGTAGATCAAGGGGTCGAAATCAATCAGGAAGTCTACCGCTGCGACATCCTTGAGGGCGTAGAACTTCCGTGGGCCAAGCACAATTCGGCGATACGAATTGGACCTTTCAATAGGACTCCGCTCTGGCTCACACAGCGAAAATGACGCAAGATTGGTATAAGACCCATTTTCCTTGTTTCATCTCATCTGCAGAATGGCCGCCCTACTCACCAGATCTCAACCCAAAGGACTTCAGCGTGTGGTCGATTTTGGAGCACAGGTCTTGTGCTAAAAAACACAAAAATTTGGAGTCACTGAAGCAATCTCTGCGCCGGGAATGGCACTGATTAACGCCCGAGGAGCTGCGGCCCATCGCCGAAAATTTCAAGAAGCGTCTGAAGCTGTGTATCGCCGCCAAAGGAAGCCACTTCGAAACGGCTTGAATATATTATTAACAAATGTTCCAGCTATTATTATTTGTTGTTGTTTTGTTCAATTTCTTCTGTTTAATAAAGTTGAATGAAAAAGAGTTAGTCCGTGGTTTTTCTTGTCACACTGTAAATGGAATGCCATTGAAAGCCCGAGATGTGAGTGTGGTCATGAAGAGCGAACTATTGACCATTTAGTCAATAATTACTGTGTATATAAATTTCCAGATGGTTTTAAGGCTATTATCTGTGTCTGATTTTTTTTTGAATGGATCGGTACCTTCAAAACAATTTGAATATATCTGTTGATTGTCCTTTCTCGTTTTTTCTCCCTTTGTTTTTTGTTTCAGATTATTGCAAAATGCTTTGTCAACCTTTCAGAATTGTAAACGACGAAGAAGATACCCTTCAATATGAATATGAGTTTATTTTGGGAACAAATCCAATATTTCTACCCTTATACCTACGGGAAGACAGAGTTTTTGCTGCGGTTTTTATCTGTGCTCTTGCATCATACGCAGAACTGCGGTGCCCCTTTAAAGGTGCATACAAACTGTTGTCACGTCACGTGAGCTCACGCGAGGAAATGGGAAGAAGATATGGAGAATATAGCTGCTTTTACAGTTGCTGGTGATTCTCATAGAAGGCATTCGATTTACCAAATGAATCAACGAACAGAGAAAGTGGGGGAATTCCATCAATTAATTCAAGAATTATTGAATTAGCACCCAGATCGGTTTCAAATGTATGTCAGAATGACATTCCACATAATATTAGACGTAATATCACGTGCATTCAGAAAATGTAAATTTGCGGAATATAGATTGCGTGCTTTCAGTGCTATAACGTGACAGCAGATACAATGTCTCAAAAATTTTTACTACATTGTGATTCCGTAGTAGTATAATCACCCAGTTTAGTTCTGATGATTTGGCTTCACTATTTATTATTGAAAGGTGTGTCTCTCTTCCTATGCTCTAAGTCCCATGCATTATCGTGGTTGCACATTTTGGGAAGATGACGTGATGTGACGTGATAACAATGTGTCTGCACCTTTAGCCTCTCCGTCCAAAATAGGCAAGATTAAAATCCAATATTGTGCTTTGTCCAAATAAAAAAAATACAAAAAGAGATCCCGAATTCAAAATGAGATGAAACATCAACTCAACGTTCCCAAAAATGGGAAAATTCTACCCATCTGACAACGGTGACTTGTGCTGGTCCTCTTACTCCCTTGACTTCTTATCTGTTTACTGCTTTTCACTCCTTTGTCGATCTTCTTGTTTGGATCAATTTCCTCTTCTCATCTGGGAACCGATTGATGGACCCTCTTGAGTGTTTATGAAATTTCAATTTCCGCCCAGCCTGCGGATTTGGAAATGAGCTCAAACAAACGCTTATTGTGAAGATTTCCGAGTTTGCCAAGGGGTAGAATCAATTCGGAATGGTTGAGAGTGAAATGAATTTGAAATGCGATAATACAGTCATCCTGGAAAAGTTCGAAGGTCTTTTTGTGGAGGAAAAAGCATCTTTTTTTGATCCTTTCTTGGGAATAATTACCTAAATCAAAGAATATAAGCCCCTCAACTATAGAAAAAGGAGACACACCTTTAAATGATGAATAGTGAAGCCAATTTTTAAAATCATACTACTATAATCCATTCACGTTTATTTAATCACATAGGAGGTCATGGTTTCGTTTTCAGGAGTTGGTGCACCTGATGAAAAGCACAGAACATATTATGAAAAGTCAGTGCGCGCACAGAAAATATCGTTAATGACAAAACGACGTTGCCAGTTTCTTTGTTTACATCAAAGTAAAAGTATCAAAGATATTACACATTTTGTTAGGTTTATAAATTGTTCGCAGATTTTTGGTATTTAATCGATATTTGCAGGTGAATTTTTCGTCGAATATCCAAGATTTACGTATGTTTATTGTTTTTAGCACCAGTTTGGAGCGTGAGTACGATTTTCAAGACCAGGAGGAATGTTTACATTTCGAGGTTGAAGGGGCACACGGGAATTTCGTTGAAAAAGCTGTTATTTGGACAGATATCGCAGTAGATGGATCGAATGGAGCCTCGAGAGGTCGATTAGGATGATATTTTTCAGGTTTTCCAGGAAATTTGGCGATATCTGAGCAGATTTGCAAAAGTTAGGTACCTCACTAATGAGGTGGAACTTAGACCTAATTCTCCTTTAAGAAACGCCTTTCAAAGGTCGAGATGGTGAAAAATGTATTATTTAGATGTTGTTTGAACGAACGCAACATTGATTTTAAGAAAGGTATCAACAAAATAAAATTGACATTATTCTTGATTCTTGTGATTACCCATCAATTCATCTTATATCTTTGGGTTGATTTTTTTTAATGAATTCTTGATTAGAATCAACAATTGATGTCGTCAAGTCTTGTTGTGATTTTATAATTGTGAATGGAGTATATGCAAGAATTGCTCGTAGTATGAAATATGAATCACTCTGTATGTAGCGGTTTCAACGTTAACATTCGCATCATTCCTGCCCCACGTTGCAACGTGAATTTCTCTCATTCCATATTTTTGAGCCAATCAAAAGTTGGATCTATTTCAAAGATTAATTCCTCTTTAATCAACATTCACCAGCACACAAGATGACAATTTTATTGTATCTCAGTAGCTAGATCCCCTCTCTCCCAACAATTATATGAAACAGAAAAACTTATCTACAATTGTCCTGTATTCTTGAAATTATATTGCCTTGTGGTTATTTTCACCCCTTGTTGGTACAAATCTTTACATTTTTTCTATTTTATTTTTCCTAAGTTTTCCTGAATACTGCTTCTTTAACCTGTAACCTTCAATTCTTAGCGAACTACTTCAGTTGGAAGGCAATGTCACTTATTACCTGACCAAGTAGGTATTCAAAATTAATATTTCTACGACCTTTAATTGACTGTACTGATAAAGAATTGTCGTAAATCAGTTCGAAGAGTGAATTCGAAAGTAAGGACATTTAAGGGTTTACGTCCCTGAAAAAAAGGGAGTCAGAAACGATTTATTTTTTTCTGATTGATGAAGGGATGTATAAGTGTATAAAGATAAAAATAATTAAAAAAATATTTTATAAGTATTGAACGAATGAAAAGGATATTCGCCATCATTTTTGGTTATTTTGTAACATTTCCACCATCAAAACGAACAAATATTTTTGTGTTTTTTCATTCCAGTATTGAAGTCTATCATTTAGTTAATCAAATGTCTGTCTCCTTTTTCTTTCAGAATTCACCGTTTTTTGTAAATAATATTAGAACAATGTGTTGTTTTCGCGAAATTTATTTCCTTGAATTTTTATATTCGAAATGATGAATATCTATTTTTACCAAAGACATTTTACTGAGGATTTTATTAGCCGTCGATAAGTGAAAATTAATTGTTTATTACAATTATGGATTTTGACATGGAATTGAATTTCTTTTAAATAACACGCCCCGCAGGTATCTAATCCCAGATGACTGGTGAAGGAAAATTAGTGTATTATACAGTCACTGAGAGATCTAGTTCAGGGTAGGATTTCTTGTTAATATTCACTGCGCCCCAACATTTGTTCTATTACGCTGAATAATCCAATAAAAAAAAATTAATGCACTGACGCCACATTTTGGTATTAAAACAAGTAATACAGATCAGTACGCTGAGGCCCTCCGTCCAAAATAGGCGAGAGAAAAATCCAATACTGCGCTTTCTTCAAATAAAAAATACAAATAGAGATCCTTCAACTCAACGTTCCCAAAAATGGGAAAATTCCACCCATCTGACAACGGTGACTTGTGCTGGTCGTCTTACTCCCTTGACTTCTTATCTGTTTACTGCTTTTCATTCCTTTGTCGATCTTCTTGTTTGGATCAATTTCCCCTTCTCATCTGGGAACCGATTGATGGACCCTCTTGAGTGTTTATGAAATTTCAATTTCCGCTCAGCCTGCGGATTTGGAAATGAGCTCAAACAAACGCTTATTGTGAAGATTTCCGAGTTTGCCAAGG
Organism: Adalia decempunctata; assembly: GCA_951802165.1. Taxonomy (NCBI): domain Eukaryota; kingdom Metazoa; phylum Arthropoda; class Insecta; order Coleoptera; family Coccinellidae; genus Adalia; species Adalia decempunctata. Next base: position 4,319,780 of record OX637705.1, read on the forward strand.
GGTAGAATCAATTCGGAATGGTTGAGAGTGAAATGAATTCGAAATGCGATAATACAGTCATCCTGGAAAAGTTTGAAGAACTTTTTAGGGAGGAAAAAGTATCTTTTCTTGATTCTTTCTTGGAAATAATCACCTATAGAAACTATAGACAGAGGTGACACACCTTTCAATAATAAATAGTCAAGCCAATTTTCAAAATCTTGATAAATAAACTGGGTAGCTGTACTACTACTGTTATGGCAGCACCGTTTTCTCTATCTGTGGCCATTTCATTCCTTAATTTCGTACCGTGTTGCCATCAAGATATCGCGTATGAAAAGTAAAATTAGGATTTATTTCTGAATATTATCAGCAAAATACGTTGAAAAAATGGTTCGTATGCGTCTCGTTTGTGGTAAATTGAACTATTTGTATCCTGAATTGAGTTTACACAGGTATTGTCTACTCTTATCAGTAGTAATATCCCTAGGACCTTGATAATAGACGAGATAATTTTATGACCATCGAAAGCTAGTTCATTGGTTACCAAGCAACGAGCTTAAGCTATTGGTTATAAAATTATGAGACATTTATCATATGTCCGAGGAATATTCGGCAGAAAAGTTTTTGACAGAAAAAATGTATAACTCAACACAACAAAACATGTATTTGTTTATTGAAAGTGCAATTCGTAAAATTCAACTCAACATTAGATTCGTTGCTGTTCTCTTGTATAGAAGATCAATTTCCACGCATAATATTTATTATCTTGTTGTGGTGTTCTTGATTGAGGTTTAGGTATGGTTTGATAGAATTTTGATTGCTATGACCAGTAATCTTCAGCAATTGTTGTTCCTCTACACCACTTTTTGCTAATTGACTGACAGCTGTTGATCTATTTGAATGATTCGTTATCTTTTTGTCTTTGACATTCAAGCCAATTGCTTCGGCAGCATATTTAGTCCATTTATTTATAGCATTCCTTCCAACAGGTACATTATCGTACCATTTATCAGTTTCATTTTTCCAATATCGATTTGGTTTCATGAATAGTCGTGGTTAGGTAATATTTTCGCCTCGTTTTGATATTAGTTTTTGAAAAAGACGTACAGGGCAGCTTTGTCTCTCACTATTGGAAACCAACCATTTACTACTTGTACAGCTTTTAGAACCACCTTGGCACGTTTTACTGAATTGTATTCAATGCGATTTGTTGGAGAACCATCGTTATTCTTCTCGATTTGAAAAAAAAATCACCAAACAAGCAACTGCCTCTCCTCCTCGCCACGCTAGTTCTACTGCAGAAATATGATAAAATTTACGCAGAAGACCTTCAGGATTATTTTCATCCCAAAGCAATATTATTCTGTTAACTTCAGACAAATTTAACGAAACTGAACTGGATTTACGTTTACTTGGGTCTGCTTGCAATTTTTTTCTGATTGCATCGCGGGCATCTCGGGCTGGTTTAAATATTATATTATTAAACGGGTCAATCATAATGTTGTAGTCCTTATACTACTTTTCTTGTAAGAGTTTGCTCGAAACATTCCACATTGTCTTTACCGTTGCTTCTTTGAATTCTGTTCCGTCTTTTTTTCTCATATTGACAGCCCAATCTTTGAGTATAAACGCCAATTCTTCCAAGCTTCTGCGTTCATTCAATTCGTATGATCGTTCGTAGCAAAATTCCATAAATATTCCCCAAATATATTTGTGGCTATTGGAAGTATTTCTGGGAATGTTTTCTTTGATAAGCTCATTTATATTTTTAACATTACCAAAACGTGGCATTTTGAAATTTGTTTGGAATTATGTTGCCATGGAACTATTATATAATTTAATAAGACTCTATCGTGTTATCATTGGGATTGAAAATTGCATTGGATGTAGTTTTCGATGTAATGTTGACATGATTGGCTGAAATGGTTCCATATGATACAAAATCATAAAATTGGATTTGTTGTTAGAACTGTCAAAAAATTTTCATTCTAAGTAACTGCGGCGTAGATTATTCTATTTTTCGAATTTCACTTTTCGGATTCTGAATTTGGCTGACTCTGTTCACCTAACTCAGAATCTGTTTCAATGTTCGGAACCTGTGGATAATTTCTTAGATGAGTTTCTCTTGGTATTGAATAATCTCTTTTTGGAATAGCGGATTGAGGTTTAACATTGCGAAGTACTTTTATAGCGTGTATCCAACGAAGATGATGGACACTCCCACAGGAAATTCCCAATAACATCCCACCCTCCCGTTCATCCTTTTGTTTTTATAGCATACTAAAGGAAGATAAAACGGGGTTAGAAATATCCTTCAGTTGAGTTTCTCGGGATTTTACACGAGTTCAGGTGATTCGGTACTTTGAGAACATAAAGCTCCTGGGGGATTATTGCCCTTAGTTACGTGTTTCCTCTAGTTTGTAGTGCGGTGCGAAAGAATTAACTCTCTTCACGGCATTACACTCCGTCAATGGAGTATGAGTCCTTGCTTTTCGATGGGGTGAGTTGTGGTCATTGGTGAGGGGAGAAAAGAGGGTTTACCTATAATTTGAGCAGTTGAAGTTGATCACAATATATTTTCTCAGTCGAAATAGAAATATGGCAGATGATCAGTAAAAGAAGAAGGAGTTTTTAAGTAATTGCAATAAATCAAAGAGCTCCACTAAAGTTGAGGAATGAAAATGTCATTTATCATTAGAGCAATTGAGTGAAATCTTTCATTAACTACGAAAGTTACGAAGAATTTTTCTATGGGGAAGTTGTTCCAATCACATACTGTATACAGTGTGAGTCTTTGGGGCAGATTCTATATGATAATTTACCCAGTTAGTTACGTCGTCCTGTGTCATCTCAGTTCTTAAGGTTGAGCAGAAGGTTTAACAGCAGTATTCTTCAATAGAAATTCTCCAGATTCTGCAGGAATTAGTTTCCACCAGGAGTTTTTTTTAAATTCTAAAACCAATGCGGAATACTTCAGAAATCTTATACGCGGATCTAAATAATAACCTGAGGATACTATAGAGATTATCTTCGTCAGGAATATAGTATGAGACTACAGAAATAACTTCATTCTGAAGCAATGGGTTGCACCCATAGAAATCATAATATACATACTTACTCTAGAATGCTAAATCAATTGGATCGAAGTGTTGTAAAAATTTCAGTGGGGTCCACAATGCGCATACGTGCCATCAGGTTGTTTCTGAACAGGGTCGGCTTCAATAAAATTTTATGCTGTTATTGTTGCAGTTGGATTTAATCAATTCATAATTAGTATTCGACACTTACTAGTTGTTTTTGAACATATTGATAATTTTCAACAGCTATTTGAATGGTAAATTTGGAATCATCAGCGACTGGAAGATAAGCTGAAAATGTTTCATTATTCCAAAACCTCTTCAGGCGTTGAAAAAACCCGGTTTGGGTATAAAAATTAATTCAAGGATCAAGGAAGACAAATTCTGGTTGACAAACAACGAATATTTTGCTAAAGTACAGAAAAAAAATCAAATGAGCAAAATATACTAATATATCCCTTCAGGACAGTTCTATTCTTCGGTGTTCCTGAAAATAGTGGAAACATGAAAATGTATTGTACATCTGCCAATGCGTTACTCTGCATCGTTTCATGAGTGAATTCTGAATTCTGATACCTACATTCATTCTTCAAGTCATTTGTCTTTTTGAGTTCCGAGTATATTCCAAAATCAATCTGTTATCTTATCTGAATGAAACTGCAAAGTTTAACTTCAATATATTTTATTTTCGAGTTCGAATTATCCATTAAAAGATGGTTTACTCACAAGATTTCATGATTTTTCGTAATGAATTGCGTTCTTTTTCTATATAAAGAACCGATCTCATGGTGCGAGTGGATAGATATGTGTCAATCGAATGAAAAGCAAAGCGTAAATCATAAATTTCTAACAGTTTATATGAATGAAAAGGTGCACATAGTTTACATACTCAAGTGGGAAATGAACGGGTCAAGACAAGGATACTACAACGCTATACAGTTCATTGTTTATCGGATACGAAAAAATCCAAATCGAACACAACACACTACAAAAGCAAAATGCACACGAAGAATATCAAACACGAAAATAACAGTTACGCACCAGTAAACTAGTTTGTCTATGCAGTAAACTAAACTGTGGCTGCAGACTGACACTAACCCGTTCCTGCCTAAACTTTCACTAAGGTCATTTCAAAGTCATTTGCCATGAGACAGAAAAAGCGGTGTTGCGCGGTCTATATCTATTTAGTGAAACCTACTACACTACAGCTCTGATTTTCTCACCAATTCCACAAATATTGCAATTCACTTATGATATTAATGTGTCTAATAGTCGTAGGAAGTGGCGCATGAGCTATAGAATAAGTTTGTTACTCAATGGAATATTTTTATTGTTTAATTATATTGAACTTAAAATAGAACCGACAAAACATTTAGGGACTTGGCATCGTTCTACGTGAAATTTCCTAATGGTGAGCATGCGCACATTGTGAATCAGTTGCCTATGCGGCACGTTTTTCGCTGCGGAACTAGAAGGAATTAGCATTCTAGAGTAAGTATATATATTATGATTTCTATGGTTGCACCAGGAATTGCTATGGTGTGTCCCTACCCAAAAACCGGATAAATAAATTTCAGAAAGGACCCCGCACTTTCCTTATAGCAAATGGCGTTCTGTCAAATGTTCTAATATTTTGGTGTAATGAAGTACTCGACCTAGTGATCAAAAGTGTCCATGGCTCCAACTCAATCCTATGACTAGATTTTGATATACAGGGCGTTGAAGTTGTGAACTAACAACTTTTACTACGCTCGTATCTCGGAACAGAATCGAAAGAACTTCAATTTTTCTCAAGAAACATTTCATTCCATCCCCAGGGAGCAACCATATAGACATATAGAGGAATATGACCGAAAATTGTTACGAATACAGGGTTATCCATAATTAAATGCATGCTCGATTTTGAAAGAATAAAATGTCAGTTCCAGAGCGAGAACGTTCGCAAAATGAACTATTTCACTAGATATGTTGTTGTTACATCGAAAAAACCTGAAATACCCAGAATTCATACTGGGTCATCCATTATTATAGAAACTATTCACATTGAAGGTTAAGTATAGACACCCTGTATTTTTGGGTTGATTTGAGATGTTTGTTTGATTTTTTCAGGACATATCACCATGGACTTCAAAGAATACAGGGTGATTCAGTCATGAAATAAACAGTGAACCTCACGAAAATACCCAAAAACCACTTTTTTTCATCACCCTCTATTTCAAGATTAGCTCCGTTGAGGTGGGAGTTTTCTTTCACCATACTGTGCTGAATATAAAAACATCAATACAGCTGAAAGTTTTTATCCACTTCCCATGACCAGATTTTTTTCATGCTGGAATAAGAGTAGAATAACATAAATAAATAATTTTCATTCTACATAAAAAAATCAGGTCATAGGAAATGGATGAAAACTCTCAGCCGTATTGATGTTTTTTATCAAGTACAGTGGCGAAAGAAAATTCCCACCTCAATGGAGTTAATCTTGGAATAGAGGGTAATGAAAAAAAGGTGGTTTTTGGGTATTTTCGTGAGATTCGCAGTTCATCTCATGACTGAATCAACCTGTATTCTTTGAAGTCCACGATGATATGTTCTGAAAAAATCAAACAAACATCTTGAATCATCCCAAAAATACAGAGTGTCCACTTAACCCTCATTGTGAATAGTTTCTATAATGATGGATCACCCAGTATGAATTCTGGGTATTTCAGGTTTTTTCGATGTAACAACAACATATCTAGTGAAATAGTTCCTTTTGCGAACGTTCTCGCTCTGAAACTGACATATTTTATACTTTCAAAATCGGGCATGCATTCAATTATGGTTAGCCCTGTATTCGTAACGATTTTCGGTCATATTCCTCTATATGGTTGCTCCCTGGGGATGGAATGAAGTGTTTCTTGAGAAAAACTGAAGTTCATGCGATTCTGTTTCGAGATACGAGCGCAGTAAAAGTTGGTAATTTTCAACTTTAACGCCCTCATAGGATTGAGTTGGGGCCATGGACACTTTTGATCAGTAGGTCGAGTACTGCATGATAATACAGGGTGGCCATTTGAAAACGAAACAGACGAGATTACAGACGAAATAAATGTTTTCGATAGAAATGCTCGGACAGGTCGATTTCTGTTTCAAGGGGGACAACTTAAGATGTAGGTTACGGACGCATAGCGCTTCAACCCTTGCTACTACAACCCTCACTCCCAATTTTTGAATAGGGAAGATGGAGTGAGTGATACCTCATTTGAAAGGTATTCTTATACTGATTTCAGCACAGTAATTGTTTTTTCATTTTATGCATTAGTTCTCGAAATATTCTTAACTAAGTATTTGAAAATGAAGTGGTGTTTTCATGGCACTTGTAGTGTTTTTTTGTGAAAAATCGACATTTTGAGCTTCAAAACAACCATGACTGTGAGTTTTTGATAAATTATTCACTTTACTTTGAAAAGTCTTATTTCTTAGATCAATACTTCAAATCGTTCTGATACCGTACAGTTGGAGAATGATTTCAGTGAATAAAACAGCTAGTCGAACATCTGACCCTAGTAGCATTAACACGTACGGTATGACTTCATTTGCCCAGGGGTAGATGTTTTGCAATTTCAAATACAAGTACGGAAATTTTGGTGTTTCGGAAGCACGAAATGTCAATTATTCGCAAAAAATTAATTTAAGTGATAAAATTAACTAACGCATAAATATTTCGAGAACTGATGCATAAAATGAAAAAACAATTACTGTGCTGAAATCAGTATAAAAATACCTTTGAATTGAGGTATCACTCACCCCATCTTCCCAAACTCAAAAATTGGGGGTGGGGGTTGTAGCAGCAAGGGTTGAAGCGCTATGCGTCCGTAACCTACATCTTAAGTTGTCCCCCTCGAAACAGAAATCGACCTGTCTGAGCATTTCTATCGAAAAAATTTAATTCGTCTGTAATCTCATCTGACAGATGGGTCAAAAGAATTCTTGAATGGAGGCCAAGGTTGGATAAACGCAGCAGAGGGAGACCACCTACCCGTTGGACAGACGACATCAAGAGGTTGAGAACGAACTGGATATCGGCGGCACAGGACAGAAATGAATGGAGACGCTTAGAGGAGGCTTATGTCCAGCAGTGGACTTTAAATAGCTGAGTGATGATGATGATGATGATGAATCTCATCTGTTTCGTTTTCAAATGGCCATCCTGTATAAGAATATTTGACGCAACGCCATTTGCCATAAGGAAAGTGCGGGATTCATTCAATCTCAACTCAACAGTACCTCTTTCAAGCCCGAAGGCTTCAAATGGACTAAACTAAAAATATGAGCCACCTTCAGATGAAATAATGTAAAGTTATAGCGAAAATAGTTTCAGTGCAAATCCTCCCATAAATAATTCCTAGGATTGCCACCATAAACGGTATCCTACATTTTTCCTATTCCGCGACCTGTTACCAATTTTAACCGACCTCCAGATGATCAGATTATCCATCACGGGGATTTTATTGACACTTGCCCGAATCGTGTTCTTCTTTCGAAATACGTTTCGCCGGACGTAGTGCCGTAAATACGTTTTGTTTGCCGAATTTTACGATATTATATCGATGTCTTTCTTCCTTTTTTGGAAACGGAGCATTTTACGATAGGAAGGCTCAGCGTTATAAGGCGAGGTGGAACTGACGGGCATTTGATCGAAATTTGAGAAGGTGGTCGTGGCAGGAATAATACTGGAAAACAGAGGTGGGATGCGGGATGAAGGTAGGTGAGGGTGGGTGTTCCAGTGGGGGTTCTTGCGTCAGCATCATGAATTTGTAATACAATAATTTCAATAAGAATATACAGGGTGTATTTGCCTTGTGGGTTCGCTCTTAAACAACGCATTCTGGTCACATCTTGGTATTTTTCGGTTATACACTGCGCAAAAAAATTACCGCACATTATGGAAATCTCAAATTTATTCTACAACTGAAGGTGTTCTTAATGATAATCATTTTTATCCACTTTCAAGAATAAAAAAAGATGATATTATCAGATTTTGAATGTATTGGCTCCATTCTAAAATCAGTTGTTCTCGATCAATTCCAGTGAACAATAGTTTTTTTTTCGTTTGATTTTCTACACTCGATCGCTATGCAACGCGAAACACGCAATTTGACCCAAGAGGAATGTGCCCAAGCGGTAGTTTTGCGAGAAGAAGGGTGGACATACACAAGAATTGCAGAAAGGTTTGGAGTTTTCCATACAAGTGTGTCCAGAATGTTGCAGCGATTCAGGGAGACATGTATGAATGTCCGAAGACCAGGACAGGGTAGACCACGGGTAACAACTGCCATTCAAGAACGTTACTTGAGAGAAATAATATAGAAATGGATTTTATCGTCTGTGTGAATAATTAAGGATTAAGAATTTGTCTGCATGCCGCAAAATCTTTCCTTAGTTACTTGAGAGTTTCTTCGTTGAGACAACGGTTTGCAACCGCTCGCCTCCTTCGAAATCAGCTTGAGCAAACTCATGAGGTGCATATTAGCACTCAGACAATAAGAAATCGCCTCAGAGAATATGATTTAAGGCGTCGTGTCGCGGCAAGAGGCCCAGCTCTTATCCGAGCCCATCGAAGGGCGCGTTTGGATTTTGCGACAGAGATGAGTCTAGATTCTGCCTCTACCATTGTGATCGACGTTCCCTTGTATACAGACGTCCACATGAAAGATATGCTCAGTGCAATTTCCTGAATACTACTGGTTTCGGGGGAGGATCGATTATGGTATGGGGTGGAATATCTTTGACTGCTCGCACAGACCTAGTGGTCGTTGATAATGGAGCTATGAATGCTGATAAGTATATAAGGAACATTCTTGAAGAGCATGTAGTGCCATTTGCCCCATACATTGGTGAAGATTTCCTTTTTATGGACGATAATGCCAGACCCCATCGTGCGCGCATTGTTCAGGAGTACCTTGAAGAGGTTGAAGCCTCTCAAATGGAATGGCCAGCAAGAAGTCCAGATCTCAATCCGATTGAGCAGGTTTGGGACAACCTCAATAGAAGGCTGAGAAGTTCAGAAAATCATCCAGCTACTCTTAATGACTTAGGAATCCAACTCGGAGAAATCTGGGAAGGATTAGATCAGAACATTTTAAGATCACTCATTTTGAGTATGAACCGTCGTTGCCGAGCTGTAATTAACGCAAGGGGTAGAAATACCAAGTATTAAATCACTTATCAGCATTTCAGTATTTTGAAAATTGTTCATTTCTCTTCTTTCACATAAGATTCGGTGAAATCCTGAATTTTTCTTCCATTTAATTTGTCTTGTTTCGTTCAAAACCTTCCCGAGAGAACATAAAAAATAGGTTATCAAGTCAATGTAAAGTTAACTTTCCTTAAAATTGAGATTTTCAGAATGTGCGTTAATTTTTTGCGCAGTGCAGTTCTGAAGCTTTTTTGTATCGTCAATGTCTTCATTCTTGAAATGGGGTTTAATTTAATTCTTCAGGGATCGATGCCTGAAACGAATAAGGGAGGAACTTCGATCAGAAGAAATGAAACTGGTTCTTTTGAAAAAATTGAAACAGTCTCAACAACTGAAGGAAAACGTGGCGGTTTTACCCCAAGTATACCGTCTTCGGCTCTACCTCTACATAAGATTCGGTGAAATCCTGAATTTTTCTTCCATTTAATGTGTCTTGTTTCGTTCAAAACCTTCCCGAGAGAACAGAAAAAATAAGTTTTAAAGTCAATGTAGAGTTAACTTTCATTAAAATTGAGATTTTCAGAATGTGCGTTAATTTTTTTGCGCAGTGTATTTGATCATGGTGCAAATTTCCCAAATGGAGGAAAACCTTCAAAGTTCGCGATTTTTGTTCTAGGTTGCCAAATTGCATTTCGTTCTTTTGATGTACTCGATTTTCACAAAAATTGAACACACTATTTTTCAACATAATTGTAAACGCCAAGTGAACGGTTCAGAAACTTTTCTGAATTTTCATAATATTCATTTCCTTCAAAATTAATTTAATTCTCCGTACTTGGGGAGTTCCCATATGGAGTGTAGGTGAGAAAAAAAACCGTCAGCTGATGTGTAGCACATACACTGCGCAAAAAAATTAACGCACATTCTGAAAATCTCAATTTTAATGAAAGTTAACTCTACATTGACTTTATAACTTATTTTTTATGTTCTCTCGGGAAGGTTTTGAACGAAACAGGACACATTATATGGAAGAAAAATTCAGGATTTCACCGAATCTTATGTGAAAGAAGAGAAATGAACAATTTTCAAAATACTGAAATGCTGATAAGTGATTTAATACTTGGTATTTCCACCCCTTGCGTTAATTACAGCTCGGCAACGACGGTTCATACTCAAAATGAGTGATCTTAAAATGTTCTGATCTAATCCTTCCCAGATTTCTCCGAGTTGGATTCCTAAGTCATTAAGAGTAGCTGGATGATTTTCTGAACTTCTCAGCCTTCTATTGAGGTTGTCCCAAACCTGCTCAATCGGATTGAGATCTGGACTTCCTACTGGCCATTCCATTCAAGAGAGTTCAACCTCTTCGATGCGCGCACGATGGGGTCTGGCATTATCGTCCATAAAAATGAATTTTTCACCAATGTATGGGGCAAGTGGCACTACATGCTCTTCAAGAATGTTCCTTATATACTTATCAGCATTCATAGCTCCATTTTCAACGACCACTAGGTCTGTGCGAGCAGTCAAAGATATTCCACCCCATACCATAATCGATCCTCCCCCGAAACCAGTAGTATTCAGGAAATAGCACTGAGCATATCTTTCATGTGGACGTCTGTATACAAGGGAACGTCGATCACAATGGTGAAGGCAGAATCTAGACTCATCTGTGAAGAGAACTCTTTCCCAATCGGCCTCTTCCCAATGGATATGCTCTCTCGCAAAATACAAACGCGCCCTTCGATGGGCTGGGATAAGATCTGGGCCTCTTGCCGCGACACGAGGCCTTAAATCATATTCTCTGAGGCGATTTCTTATTGTCTGAGTGCTAATATGCACCTCATGAGTTTGCTCAAGCTGATTTCGAAGGAGGCGTTGTCTCAACGAAGAAACTCTCAAGAAACGTTCTTGAATAGCAGTTGTTACCCGTGGTCTACCCTGTCCTGGTCTTCATACCTGTCTCCCTGAATCGCTGCAACATTCTGGACACACTTGTATGGGAAACTCCAAACCTTTCTGCAATTCTTGTGTATGTCCACCCTTCTTCTCGCAAAACTACCGCTTGGGCACATTCCTCTTGGGTGAAAAAACATAGTGGAGAATGCGCGCGAGGAGTTTGGTATTCCACATTTACCAATACCTCGCTTCTGCCCCGTTTAAGGAACCAAATTCCTCAAGAATTTTCAACAACCTCGCGTGTAGTATGCAAAGAAGATGTCGAGCTGTTATTGATGCCCGTGGAGGCCATACATTGCATTGATAGTCTTAAAATGCTTGAATTCTCTGGGAATAAAATTTCGTTATTTTACTCGATTTTTCTTAACCACCCGGTTTACGCTGCAGACCTACAGGCTAAAATTAATTTGCAATTTGAAATCATATTAATATGAATTTTCATCACAAACATCTTATTTTAACTAATTGTTTTTGCAATTTAAGTCAATGTCCCTAACTCATGTGGAGTAGTTTGATAATAAGTAGGATTCAAGGCCACTTGTAGCGTTACCAGTTCCATGTGTAACTTTCATTCATTAACCACGTCTTCAGCAAACGCCTCATGCGCCATTCAATCAGCATTAATGCTCCTCCGGACTTCCAACGAAGCCACCTCCACACCCGGAGCCTAAGCCGAATAAACAGACCAGACCTGACGACCCACCCAGCATCCCGGAAATTTCTATGAGATCAATTACTTGATTGCTGGCTCAAAGCAGGTCCGGAGCCTAGAATTAATAAAGTACATCATCTCATTATATCATTTCGACTGACTGAACACCGGAATCCCTGCGGGACTGTGACCATTGGCGCGTGACGCTCCGGAACCGGTCCATGGGCCTGTTGAGGCGCGACCACAAAGACCGGATTCTAGAATTTGCAACTCGGTTACTAAACGTCGAATGATGCGTGTATGTTGATGTATTACGGTCGGCAACAATGCGATCGACGCATTCGAATTTTAGAGATGGAACAACTCAGAGATCAAAGCTATCGAGAATATTTCACACTCTTGAATATAACATCAGCAACGACTGCCCTGGAAAAGGCCAACTTTTTCGCGCATTTGTTTGCTGAAAATTCGACTCTGGATTAATCAGTCGTAATATCCCTAGGACCTTGATAATAGACGAGATAATTTTATGACCATCGAAAGCTCGTTCATTGGTAACAGCCCGAAGCCGAAGGCTGAGGGCTGTTACTAAGCAACGAGCTTGGGATATTGGTTATAAAATTATGAGGCATTTATCAATGTCCGAGGAATATTCGGCAGAAAATTTTTTGACAGAAAAAATGTATAACTCAACACTACAAATCATTTATTTATTTATTGAAAGTACAATTAGTGAAAGTGCAATTCGTAAAATTCAGCTCAACATTAGATTCGTTGCTGTTCTCTTGTATAGAAGATCTATTTCCACGCATAATATTTATTATCTTGTTGTGGTGTTCTTGATCGAGGTTTAGGTATGGTTTGATATAATTTTGTTTGCTATGACCAGTAATCTTCGGCAATTGTTGTTCATCTACACCACTTTTTGCTAATTGACTGACAGCTGTTGATCTATTTGAATGATTCGTTATCTTTTTGTCTTTGACATTCAAGCCAATTGCTTCGGCCGCATATTTAGTCCATTTATTTATGGTATTCCTTCCAACAGGTACATTATCGTATCATTTGTCAGTTTCATTTTTCCAATATCGATTTGGTTTCAAGAATAGTCGTGGTGAGGTGATATTTTCGCCTCGTTTGGATATTAGTTTATGAAAAAGATGTACAGGGCAGCTTTGTCTCTCACTATTGAAAACCAACCATTTACTACTTGTACAGCTTTTAGAACCACCTTGGCACGTTTTACTGAATACCGGATTGTATTCATTGCGATTTGTTGGAGAACCATCGTTATTCTTCTCGATTTGAAAAAATTCACCAAACAAGCAACTGCCTCTCCTTCTACTGCAGCAATATGATAAAATTTACGCATAAGACCTTCTGGAGTATTTTCATCCCATAGCAATATTATTCTGTTAACTTCAGACAAATTTAACGAAACTGAACTGGATTTACGTTTACTTGGGTCTGCTTGCAATTTTTTTCTGATTGCATCGCGGGCATCTCGGGCTGGTTTAAATATTATATTATTAAACGGGTCAATCATAATGTTGTAGTCCTTATAATACTTTCCTTGTAAGAGTTTGCTCGAAACATTTCACATTGTCTTTCCGTTGCTTCTTTGAATTCTGTTCCATCTTTTTTTCTCATATTGACAGCCCAATATTTGAGTATAAACGCCAATTCTTCCAAGCTTCTGCGTTCATTCAATTCGTATGATCGTTCGTAGCAAAATTCCATAAATATTTCCCAAATGTATTTGTGGCTATTGGAAGTATTTCTGGGAATGTTTTCTTTGATAAGCTCATTTATATTTTAAACATTACCAAAACGTGACATTTTGAAATTTGTTTGGAATGATGTTGCCATTGAACTATTATATAATTTTATAAGACTCTATCGTGTTATCATTGGGATTGAAAATTGCATTGGATGTAGTTTTCGATGTAATGTTGACATGATTGGCTGAAATGGTTCCATATGATACAAAAACATAAAATTGGATTTGTTGTTAGAACTGTCAAAAAATTTTCGGGAAAACACCCCCGAATATTAAACCTATTGACCGTACTGTCGGAAAGATTCTGTTGGGTCTCAACACCAACAAAGCCAGTGGATCCGACGGAATCCCACCGATTGTTCTCAAGAAATGTGCCCCCGAACTAACACCTGTCCTCTGCAAGTGGTTCAACCACTCTTACAAATTGGGTGTTTTCCCATCCAACTGGAAAATCGCAAGAGTACAACCAGTCCCTAAAAAAGGCAAAAAGACCCTACCTAACAACTACAGACCTATCGCTCTGTTACTATTATTTCAAAGGTCATGGAAAAAGCCATCAACTTCGAGCTCATGAAACATCTGGAACACTCAGGAATTATCAACGATAGACAATATGGTTTCCATCATCAAAGATCCACTGGTGACTTGCTCGCTTACGTCTGACATATATGGCAGCTATCTATTGAGAAATATGGTGAAACCCTAGCCGTAGCACTGGATATCTTCAAAGCATTCGATCGAGTCTGGCATCAGGGACTCCTCGCCAAGATTTCATCTTATGGCGTGCCCCCAAAGCTATGTTCTCTGCTAGCTAGTTTTCTCTCAAACAGATCTCTCCATGTAGTGGTCGATGGAGTTTCATCTGACTCTCTACCCATAAATGATGGTGTTCTGCAGGGATCAATTCTGGCTCCAACACTATTTCTACTTCACATCAACGATTTGATGGAAGCAACTTCGTGTCCAGTACACAGCTTCGCGGATGATATTATGGTATACCGCCTTTTATTCTAGGGCTCCAATACCAGCCCGCCAAAGCAGAAACGAACGAGGAAGAAATGTTAACAACATAAATATGGACTTGGCAGCCATTCTTGAATGGGGATTTAATAACTTGGTAGAATTCAACGCAAACAGAACACAAACATGTCTTTTCTCTAGAAGAGCCGATCTTACTGTACCCAGCATGAATTAAAGTGTCACGAGTGACCATACCATTGAAGTCACTCATTTTCATGCTTGGTATTACTGTCAGCAATAACCTTTCTTGGGAGAATCACGTGAGATCCATTGCTAAAAGTGCATCCCAAAAACTTGGTTTTCTGTTTTGTGACAGGAGCTATTCCACCTCAGGTCAGCTGCTTATGATCTATAAGGCACAGATTCGACCTGTCCTGGAATACTGTTCCCATATTTGGAGTGCTGCACCTAAACAAATTCTAAAACTCTTGGATTCTGTACAAAAAAGGGCAATTCGTCTCGTCGGTGATGCCTCGCTTACAAACTCGCTCACCTCTCTGGAACACCGTAGAAGAGTAGGCGATCTGTCTCTATTTTATGGATATTTCCATGGGCGATGCTCTTCTGAATAATCGTTCACCCTTTGGCAGTCTCTTCGAGACTAACCGTCAAGTTAAGTCTTCCCATCCCTTCGTGGTCACTTTGGAGACCTGCAGAACATCTCTCTTCAAAGACTCGTTCATCCCACGAACAGCGAGGCTTTGGAACATATTTCCGAAGGAGGTGTTCCCCAAGGCTTATACGATCCAGAAATTCAAGAACAACACCAATTCCCACCAGCTTACCCTTGGTTCTCACGATGTTCTCTGAACATAACAGGATATTACACACATCGTCGAAAGTCTTCCCCTTTTTGGTTTCCCAAGAAATAAACAATCTATGTTCTGGAAATGGGATCTATATGGGTAAATTCATTTAGATTAGAGGAGGGGCGGAAGATCATCTGAACTCGCAAGCACCTTGACCTAAAGATCTATTGTGCATTGGGTAAATTCATAGAGTTGGTTCTTCTTTGTTACCGCACCATTCGCAGTAGGAAACTTTGTGGTATAAAAAAACAAAAATATGAATTTTGAACCGATGAAATATGATAAAAGGCCAAATTCTGAGCAGGACTGAAAACAGGGATACATATCCCTTTTTTGTCATCCTGCTAATTATCCAATTAGCACCAAATTGACCGAGAACGATCGACGTAACGTGCCGCAATTTGTCAGCTAATACAACACCGCAAAAAGCGTTTCCTCCAGTTTCAGCTTGACGATCGAGTTGGCGGGATTAATAAACCTGAAACCGTAGTAGACGTCGGATAACGATAAGCCGGCGCCTCCTTGTTAGTAAACAAAGTAATCAATAACGTCTCTACCTGCCGAAACATGAATCGACGAAAACACATAAAACATTGTTTTCTGGGAGAAGTAACGAAGGAACGAGCAAAAAGTTTGCCGGATCACCTCGATATGCCCATAATTCAAAGTTGCGAGACGCCGAGGGAAGGGGGGAGATGAGGATGGATAAGGAAATAAAGAAAATTGGGCGTCAATAGGTACAGCGTTGATTTATGGCGCTCATTATGCGCCGATAGGAACTTCTATGTTTCTTGCTGAAATTGGATGAGTTCAGTTATATGGTTTTTCGAAAACAACACTGTTAGTTCAGGGAATGTCTCCTTTCAGAGGAAAAAGATTAGTATACTCCATTCACAATTATAAAATCACAACTCTGGCCATGGTTTCGTTTTCAGAAATTGGTGCACCTGATAAAAAATCTGTGCGCGTACAGAGAATATCTTTGATGACAAAACGGCGTTGCCAGTTTCTTTGTTTACATCAAAGTAAAAGTATCAAAGATATTTTGACATGGGTACAAACGGCAAATTTGAATTGGACCAAAAATCGATCTATAAGCACGAATAAAGCAAAAGTAAGTACTAATCGCCTTTTTTACACTTGATAACGAAGTTTTTTTTAGGTATCTGGCCGTTTGGACAGATTTCAAACGGAATTCCGGTCCCCCAGAAGTTTGGTTAGTTTCGGTATCGTTTTTGGTGCTCAAAATTCATTTGGAATGTGTAAATGGACAAAAAAGGCTTCCTTATACGATCTTTTCACGAAAGCGACCGGAAAATATGGTTCAGGTAGGATTTTCGAGGAATTATGAGGAAAGAACTTGCAGAATGAAATTGCACGATTTTCGAAAGTAAACGGATTTTGGATGGCCATCATCGGTCTCTAAATGATTATTGTTGATCGTTTTCACGTTTCAGAAAAAGAACCACTTCGTATAAGCCCGTTTTGAAGAAATTTGTGTATGTAACATTCAACGGTAGGTATTTGCTCTTAATCGAAAGAATATATTATATCTAGTGCTACTTCTTTCAAAAAAAGACACAAGCTATTAATGCTGTAGGGGCCCTATAATGTGGAGGAGTTTGTGTCTTATTTTAGAACAGGTGAATGATAAATGTGAAGCATATGTTTGACCTGTTCCATATTATTTTTACAAACCTACTGTGGTTGTAATGTATGAATATTTTTTAAACTAATAAATTACTATACAGTCAGAATATTTTACTCCTTGTTCATAAGATCAAATAAATGAAATGTATATCTTCTACTCTTATTTTTATTAAGTTAGCTATTAAGGTTATGTTCCAAGAAAAAGTTCCTGTTGCATCAGAACTCCCTTCAACTATTTGGATTCCAGTAGAGGGATATAATGTTCCATTATTCTTGATTCAACAATTGATGTCAAGTCTTGAACTTTCAGTTCAAGAGGATAATAAAAATTAAATCTTCACAAGCATTCCTATGAAAATTATGTGAAAGCAATGTAATTTTCTTCCATGGCGAAAAATAATATATTTCAACAGTGATCTCTTGTATTTTTCATGCAAATAACTAGAAAAGGAATCCTTTCTATCAATTCATATAAACGTTAATTATTTTCGTCCATCACATCTTTTCCAATTCATTCATTTTCCGAATAAATTCACATTCTGAGAAATACGCTAAGAATGTAGAAAGGGCAACATAGTGTTGACTTGGAACATAAAAATATTTTGAAAAACGTCATAACTTCGATACAGAGTGGAATGTGTCGAATTTCCAAGGCCAGAGTTGTGATTTTATAATTGTGAATGGAGTATAGCTGTTAATTTTCGGATCAAGTTTCCTTATACGCAAGCGAGAAATCTAAAATAAATTGTAAATCGAGACGGTGTCAGGCGGATGTGTCTACGGACCTTCTCGGATTCCGCCCACGAGGGCACGGGAGGTGGGAAAAGGAAGTCTTCAATTGCTTCTGAAAACACAAGAAGTTGGAGAGTTCTTAATCGGGAAGGTTCTCAGTTAACTCGGGTTCGGTTGAAGGAACATTTAGGAAGTACTTCAGGGTTAGGACGTTAGGTCTCAAAGCGGAGACGGAAAGAGTAGTGTAACGAAGTAAAATTTTTCCATGGCGTATCTCCTTTAATCGATGGATTGCGGATATATCCAGGACATACCCAATCGAATAACATATTACTCATTCATTCGAGCTGTCATCTCCTGAAATTTTTCAAGAGTAATGTTGTCGACTGATGGATGAGCATATGTAAAATATGACTGGGTTTTTATTCAAAAGAAAAACTTCGACTCGAGAACGTATTCCTGTTGACGTCTGCCGTATATTTCAATCGATCAATCAGTGTCGAACTAGCATTTTTTGTGTATTTCTTATTCTCAGATGATGACGTGACTTTACAGGGTTGGAATAAATTATCGATGTCGAAGAATACTGTCGGTGGTGAAGCATTTGTTCCTGCAGAAAACATAATCATATTTTTGTACAACTGCCATTAAAAGTGACACTTTTAATGACAGTAAGCAATGTTAAAATTGATTGTTTACGTGGAAGCGTGTTAAAAATATTTTTAACATCAGTGTTAAAAATATTTTTAACATTAGTGTTAAAAATAATGTTAAAAATATTTTTAGCACTCCATTTTCTTATGATGAAATCAGATGAAAAAAATTCAGCAGTTTCAAATTTTTATTATCAATATTTAACAATCATTACCTATGAACATTAATATTAATCGTAAAACTAGAACAATTACTAACATTAATGCCTTGTGACGTTAGGGAGCTTTGCAACACATTATTAGAATCCTCAGAACCATCAGTACTTGTAGAAACCGGAAGTACAATATTGGATGATGATGATCCAAAATCTGTTGAGGTTGGGAGAATTTTTTCAGCAATGACATTTCTATATGCAATGGAATGATCAACATATATTCGTAATATTTGCTCCTGATTCTGCTAGCAATGAAGCGGAGGAGCTTCGTAAACAGTGTCCTGTATACTGCTTTGGTTCTGGCAGTTTGAGGAATTCGGCAACAATAGATGCAATTTTTCCAAACGTATTGATACCAACTGGATTGGCAGTGCATTTATTATTAATGTATTTCAGGAAAAAACGACGATGTTTGATGACAGAAGGGCGCAGGGCAAAGTACTTATGAAAATAGTCAACATACTTCCCAATAATACTGAAAGAACGACTGACTCTCGTTTTTGTGTTTGGAAGTTGTATAACCAATGATTTATTTGTTATTTCGATGTCTTTCACTGATAAATTACACAATTCTTCACGCCGACAGGCCCCAAATAATCCGAAAATAGTTGCAACCTTAACCATCGAGTATTTCTCATGTGGTGCTTCATTTATAAACTTTTCAACTTGTTCGAGTGAGAATTTTCGATTTTTTTGGGACGATATCCTTCACTTTTCCGTTTTAAATATGATATTACCTTAAAATATTCACTAAAATCCACATCATTTTTAACAAGGACGCTTTACTTTATCATTGAAAATTTGCTCCACAAAGTTGATGAACTCCATATTTTTGATTTTTCTTCTAAGTAGGCCAGGAAAACAGGTTCACTGAAGTTCCCTTCTACATTTTTCAATTTACACCAAGCCAGGAAATTGTTATATGCAATATCGTACAGCCGAACAGATTTTTTAGGTAGGAGTTCCAGATTTGCTCTTCTTGCAGACTCTTCAATATCCACATGAACAACTAAATCCTCACTTTTTTTAATAATCGGACTCTCGACAAACATATTAAGCATTTAAAAACCCAAGACGAAAATTGTACAGGAACGAAATTTAAATGACAGCGTCTTTTCTCATTTGTTAGTAATCAGAACGTTGGCAACGTTTGCCATTCACAACAACCTTTTGATTATTTGAATATCAAAATGCATTTTGAAGTTTATTGTCATTGCAAATTCGCCTATTTCATTATCAAAATAGGGCAGTTGTACAAAAAACATTGTATAGTATTTGTGTTAAAAGTGATTGCATTTTGTTCGTGAAATTGTTCAATTCGCTCTGCTCATTTCACAAACTTTTTCACTCACAAAATAAAACGTCACTTTTAACACTCATATCATAAATAATTATTTTGCTCTGCCAACCATATTTTTTTTAGATTCAGCAGGTGCCTTCAAAAACTACACCTTTTCCAATTGTAATTCAGAAAACGTAAAATGTAATTCAGAAAACCAAATTGAATTTCAGAAAATGGAAATTGTAATTCAGAATAGTAAGTTGATATTCAGAAAAGGTAATTTGAATTTCAGAATAGTGATATGTAATTCAGAAAGGGTAATTTGAATTTCAGAAAATATAAATTGTAATCCAGAATTGGTGATTTGAAATTCAGAAATGGGAAATCTTAATTCAGAAAAAAGAAATTGTAATTCAATTGCTTGGTGCCAAACCATTCTCTCTAATATTATGTATGTAATTCAAATGCCCCAATGGAAACATGATTTCATTTTAAATGGGTGGGAAAAATATAAATAATGATTCTTGAGGTCATTTTCGACTCTCAAAGTAGGTAGATACCTTCATAGAAGCAAGAAATATAATGTAACATATCTGAATTTCCTACCCTGCGAATAAAATGCACCGTTGCCAGACTCCATGGCTTCCAACTTTGCAACGTCTATTGTCGAAACGTGGAACTACGTTGAATGAACTTATTTGATATTATTTCATAATTCTATGAATGATGAATATTAGTACGACTTCAATCAATACTTTAGGCAATTCGCATCTTCATAAATAGGAGATTTTAATCATATCGAAGATCCACCATGAAGTAAACTTGTTCTTCTGTGACCATCGAAGAAATACGATTCTGTGGAAGTAAAACTAACCTCCGAAAGGACAACGAATGGAAGGGGCTTTTTTACTTTTGATATTCTGGTTCACAATAGTGTTCCTTTGAAATGGGGTTCCTCTTCTAGGAATCCGCCATTTTAGTATATTTTAAAGACTCTTCTTTGTTATCTGGTATGTACACGATCTCCATTTAAATAACTGTTTCATTTCACAGGATTTAATCTCATGTAAGATTGTTCTATTTTATTATTGCATTTCTATTGAATATTGTGGAACTCTGTTCTACTACCAACCCATTTGGAATATTCTTATACTGTTCGTAAGGCTTACTGCACATTTAACTATTCACTCGACATAATGGTATAGGCAATTTGGAGTTGTTGCTTTAGTATAATATTTTACGTACAAATATCACTGGTTTGGAGGCCTAGGGTAAACTGTTTATATCGCTTGTGCCAAGGAGAATATCCCCCACAACAGTGGCAGTGAGACCTCCTCTGGAAGTTCTATGACGAACGTCTCCAGTAAACATAGCCTCGTCTTCGGGCCATGGCGAGCCAGGCAAGTGAAGGATTGCTTCGATCTGGTTCCACCGTTCATCAGTTAACAGGAAATATAAAGAGTTTATCGTCACTTCCAAACCAACGCGACTGCTAGGATCTCACACATAACACTTAGAAGGAAGGATTCTCACACTAGGAACCACAAGGATACTGCTTATGAATTTCATTAATAATCAGGTGACACACTCTATATGCCTATAACCTTTGGATGTATTGGATTCTGCTTTTTATCACAATTGTGCCAGTAATAACCTTACCGGAGTATAGGAAGCTCCATATTGTACATATCACCAGTGCTCGTCTTATTAATAATTGTTCTATGGATTGTAAACGTATCATCTGTAATGCAAGAAGGTTTTTTGCTTTGAGTTTCAATTGATTCTCGTTCGTTTTTCCTTCATAGGCTATGGTTCCCCGAACTATGGCGCTGGACGAATAAAGGGCTCTTGTTCCACCTTTATGTCCAATCTAGTGTTTTTTTTATCAATTTTACCTCATTATTTCCCATCCTATATTTCACTAACCTGAGTTATTACGAATCTGAATTACTACGACATAACATAGAGTTCTACCAATCTAGACGATCACATCACAAGCCAAAAATATAAGTATAAAACCCCCTTTAACGTAAATCTACCCTCAGCTCTTCAGAGCAGGGTTGCCCCTTTTCTCTTTTTCATAATGTTCCTAGGATTTACAAACCTGGAATGTTACAATAATAATAATAACTTTATTTCCGAGGTATATACGTCAAAAACGAAAACAGAAAAAGAACAAATTTGAAAATACCAAATACTTAAGACAAGTTCGATGCCACATTGTCATAGATTATGCTGCATACTACTCTGAATTACATATTTTCTGAAATTGAATTGATAACTTCTGAAATACAATTTTCCTTTTCTGAAATTGAATTTGCCATTTCTGAATTTCAATTCACTATTTTGAATTACAACTTTGTTTTTCTGAATTACAACTTCCTAATCTGAATTTCAATTTCTGTTTTCTGAATTACATATTGCTTTTCTGAAATACATGTTCCCTCTCCTGAAATTCAACTTTGAATTTCTGAATTACAACTGTGAAAGGTGTAGACACAGTATTCAAAACAAAGCATAATTAATTGTCATTAGCTATGGGATCTCTATTTTTCCTTTAAGGTGTACCCACTCCTGTTGTGATGGCCAATTTCGCTCCAGTGCACTTCTTAAGAAAAGTCAGACAATTCAAAGATAGCTCCGAAATTGGATTCCACCTTCCAATACGATCAGCGTTACTCCTGTGCTTTTATTGTGTCTCCCGCTAAAAAATAGTAGCTCATTCCGTAGACTCGGCTCCACGGGGTCGAGAAAAACAAAGCGATTTATAATAATGTGTCGAGGTGGAAGAACCGATTGATCCGCTATCGGACGCTGAAAAACGATCGCAACTTGTGGATACGTCAAGCTGATATTTGGGTTGATTGTACGACCGGTGGAAACACCGAAATGGGGAGAACAAACAGGGATATTATTTTCGCGACGGGGTGAATTTTCCGATGGAATTAGGAGACCGGGAAATTGATTTTCGGGGCTTATGGATTGGTTTTTTGTTCTGGGAACAATGGCCCGTTTATATTCAGCGATCCCGAAATGTTTAGTTTCGCACGATGATGTATTGGTAACTTTTAAACGTTTCTACTTATCAATTGGGGAGAAAAAAGATATACTAACTGACAAAGGAGCTGCAACACTCAGGAAGAGCCTTTGAAAATTGCAATTTTTTTTGGGGAAACATTGATAGTATAGCAAGGAGTGAATGATTGTAATTTGAAGAAAAAAAAGAAGGGTTTACAATTTTTTTCAATAAAGGACCCCGCACTTTTTCTATGGCAAATGGCGTTCCGTCAAATTTTCTAAAATTTTGGTATAATGTAGTACTCGACCTACTCATGAAAAGTGTCCATGGCCCCAACTCAATCCTATGACTAGTTTTCGAGATACAGGGCGTTGAAGTTGAGAATCAGGCCCGGATCTACGATTTTTTCTGACCGGGGCAGAAATTCATGATGGCGCCCCCCCTTCCATTCGTGTAATATATGAATTCATAAAAATAACAAAAATAAATAATACAAATGAATATTAAAAATAAATACTAATGATAAGAAAAATATCACAAGGAAAGAAATGAAATTTTTTTCTTCACAACTTCACACGGCGTGATTTTCTTTCCAAGGATGCATCTAACAGCTCCTCGAAATATGTTTCGGAAGCCGTTTTGTTTTCTATAGCTAAGATCGAGAGACCATAGAGACGTTCCTGACTAATTGAGGAACGCAAATAATTTTTTTTATTCTCAATTTGCTGAAACTGGTAGGTGCAGTATAATCTTAAAGCTATTGATCTTGCCTGTGAAGAATTTGTAGCAGGATTTATGAAGTCATCTTTCACTAATTTCAGGATCCCGCTGTTTGAAAACCGCTTGTTCCAAACAAAAATCTCTTCAATATTTTTGCGCTAGAAGGGTACCATTTTTCTGCAGATCTTCTTTTTGCATGTTTGAAAGGGCATGGTCATTGAGGATTGCGAAATTTGTATGCAGACTCCTTGCGCTTTCTAATCTTTTTCTGATTCCTGACAATAATCTGTCGAAAACAACCTTAATTTCCTTCGAGAATAAACCAAATAGATCTAGCGTTCTTGACTCATCCTCGCACATTTCGTCGACCTGCTTTTTCTTCTTGGAGGAACGTTTATTTCTAAGAATTGGCTTCACAGCCAATTCTTCTGAAAGAAGTGTCGCTTCTGTGATCCAGTTTTCAATAAGTTTTTCTTTCATTCCTTGCAAGATCTTCACAAGACCTTGCATCAACGATAATGTCGATAATGAACGTGAAATAATTATCCCCTTTCTGAATTTCCACGTTGACCCTATTGATCTCTCGCAGAATGTTATCCCAAATTGTTAGGTTCAGGATGAATCTAAATTCCATCACAGCATGAAGCAATCCAATTTGTTTTCGTACACTTTTTCATAATTGTCCATCGTATGGTTGAACTAACAAAAAAAAAATACAGTTTTTGAACAACACCAAATAAAATTTAATGCTTCTGAACATGATGAAGCCAAATGGACACCCACAAGAATGTGCTTGGCATGGAACTAATACTGCCAGCTCGTTCATCTGTAGAATTCTGGATTGGACTCCTTTATACTACATGCCAGCCATATTAGATCCGTTGTCGTAGGATTGCCCACGACATTTTTTGACATCTAAATCATCAGCTTGCAGTTTAGGTAGAATTCGCTATGATATTATCCTGCAGTTTTTCTGTCAACTTCTAAGAAGTCAATAAAACTTGCCTCTATCTCATATCCAGTCCTAACTCCGTTCTTTTTAAATATCGTATAACCTGATTCATTTGTTCTGTGTGAGATACATCTGGGGTGCAGTCAAACATAATTGTGAAATAGTTGGCCTCCTTGATCCCATTAATAATGTTATTCCGAATTTTGGTGGCCATTAAGGTGGGCGTTCAATGTAGTGTGTTTTTATTTCAAGTTGATTTCGAAAACGGTTTCACTTTGAGAACTGAAATTTCGTGGGTGAACTCAGAAAGGATTAGGGTTCTTGTTGAAATAATTTTAATCGATTTCATTCCGACAGTTAATTTTTTTTCTTTCAAAAATAGAAGAAAATGAGACAACCCATGCTTCTGTTTTATTTCAACAGAAAGACCCATGATAATAGTTCAACATCCGATTAAAAGTGAATCTACTAATAATTTCGTTCGGAAGATCAACTTGAAATACGGAATTGGCAGAAAATGGCCAAATTCAAATTTTGGCGGGAAAAAATTCCTGCTTTATCCACAAATTCGCGTATTTCATAGTTCGGCGATTTTCGGATAGAGAGCGCCATTGTACATTTCATTCATGATTAGAGAGATATTCATAGAACTTGATAATGATAGTGCATGTTCTATGGAGATATGCCATAAAATGGACGGTGGCGCCTCTATCGGCTGAGCTTTCCTATTCGCTTTGAACGCCGACCTTAAATCGATAATTTCATTTTGGTTAGATTTGCAGAGATAGGATATTTGTCCTCTTTCTGAGTGGTCAAGATGGCACTTCAGAGTCGGGACATATTTAATAATAATATCTTTTTCCGAGAATATCGAAAATGAAAAAAAAATAACCTCTGGTTGTTTTTGGCGCCCCCTTAAGCTGGCGCCCAGGGCAAGCACCCCGCTTGCCCCCCTTAGATCCGGGCCTGTTGAGAATTACCCACTTTTACTACGCTTTTACCTCGGAACAGAATTGAATGAGCTTTAATTTTTCTCAAGAAACATTTCATAACATCCCCAGGGAGCAACCATATAGAGGAATATGACCGAAAATCGTTACGACTACAGGGTTATCCATAATTGAATGCATGCCCGATTTTGAAAGTATAAAATATGTCAGTTCCAGAGCGAGAACGTTCACAAAATGAATTATTACACTCTATATGTTGTTGTTACATCGAAAAAGTCTGAAATACCCAGAATTTATACTGGGTGATCCATTATTATAGAAACTATTCTCAAGGAAGGTTGAATGGACACCCTGTATTTATGGGTTGATTCAAGGTGTTTGTTTAATTTTTTTAGAACATATCATCATGGACTTCAAAGAATTCAGGGTGATTCAGTCATGAAATGAACTTTGAATCTCACGAAAATACCCAATAACCACCTTTTTTTTCATCACTCTATATTTCGAGATTAACTTCGATGAGGTGGGAGTTTTCTTTCACCACTGTGCTTGATATAAAACCATCAATACGGCTGAGAGTTTTCATCCACTTCCTATGACCAGATTTTTTTATGTTATATGAAAATTATTTATTTATGTTATTTTATTCTTATTCCAGCAAAAAAAATATGGTCATAGGAAGTGGATAAAAACTCTCAGCCGTATTGATGGTTTTATATCAAGCACAAGACTGTATAGTAATTTATTAGTTTAAAAAATATTCATACAATACAACCACAGTAGGTTTGTACAAATAATATGGAACAGGTCAAACATATGCTTCACATTTATGATTCACCTGTTCTAAAATAAGACACAAACTCCTCCACATTATAGGGCCCCTACAGCATTAAAAGCTTGTGTCTCTTTTGAAAGAAGTGGCACTAGATATAAGATATAATATATTCTTTCGATTAAGAGCAAATACCTAACGTTGAATGTTACATACACAAATTTCTTCAAAATGGGCTTATACGAAGTGGTTCTTTTTCTGAAACGTGAAAACGATCAACAATAATCATTTAGAGACCGATGATGGCCATCCAAAACCCGTTTACTTACGAAAATCGTGCAATTTCATTCTGCAAGTTCTTTCCTCATAATTCCTCGAAAATCCTACCTGAACCATATTTTCCGGTCGCTTTCGTGAAAAGATCGTATAAGGAAGCCTTTTTTGTCCATTTACACATTCCAAATAAATTTTGAGCACCAAAAACGATACCGAAACTAACCAAACTTCTGGGGGACCGGAATTTCGTTTGAAATCTTTCCAAACGGCCAGATACCTAAAAAAAACTTCGTTATCAAGTGTAAAAAAGGCGATTAGTACTTACTTTTGCTTTATTCATGCTTATAAATCGATTTTTGGTCCAATTCAAATTTGCCGTTTGTACCCATGTCAAAATATCTTTGATACTTTTACTTTGATGTAAACAAAGAAACTGGCAACGCCGTTTTGTCATTAAAGATATTCTCTGTACGCGCACAGATTTTTTATCAGGTGCACCAATTCCCGAAAACGAAACCATGGCCAGAGTTGTGATTTTATAATTGTGAATGGAGTACTTATAGGTTGCTTCACGAAAGTTTAAACTACTCTGGCAACATTATCTTGCTGAAATATTGCATTCTCGAGCCCGTAAAGGTGAGGGAGAACATATGGCTCCACTATTTCTTGAAGGTAACGCAGCGCTGTCATGTTACCTCAAATAAAGACCAAAAGTGATCTACTTGCATGTGCAATAGCATCCCATTCCATAACGCCTACTGTCCGGTGTACATGACGCTCAACATCCAACTGAGATTCACGTCTTTTTTCCCAACGTCGTCTAACCCTTTTTCGGCCATCATGTGCACCCAAGGAAAATCAAGATTCATCAGAAAAGCCTGCGTAAGGAATGTTTTAGACAAGAGGCTAAATTTCCCTGAAGCCATCACAGATACTGGAGTTCACTGGAGCTGTGGAGCTAGAGGACGAGCTGTAGATGGTGTAGTTGCGAAGAAAACTCTGATGGAGGCACAATCGACCTTGAGGACGCAGTAGAATATAAATCCGTTAACGAACTGAACTAAAAAAAAACAAAAAGAGAATACAGATGGTTGATGAAATGACACAGAAGATTTCTCGAGAGAAAATCAACTGTTTTTCATCTCCCGCCTAATTTTCCATGCTTCGCCTATCACTTTCAGCCTCCCTCACGATAAACGCGAAAAAACAACGTGGAGCAGAGAAAACACAGAAAAAATGTACACTGACGCAAGACCCGTCTATTAACTGTTTGTCTAAGTAGTAAGTTGGGAGCGTAAGCACATTGAGAGCAATTAAATTTTTGGGTCCGGCTCCGGAGATGAGGCCTGGGTAAATAGAAGAGAAGACGGCTGTAGGAACAAGACTGCCAACTGCTAACAAGGGAAGTTTGAAAGTTATTGAATTGCCGAAGGAATGGCCAACGTAGCGGAGATAACACAATCAGTTTCCTTGAATCAAAGCGCTATAGTCTGAGGACTGGATCGTGGATTTAATTGTTGTTTGCGAATATCCGTCAGGCAATTATTCCCAAATGAGGAGTCAAGTGCTTCCCGATCTGCAGGGTTTCGGCATCGAGGTGTTGACCCATCTTGGCGCAATTGTGCGTTCAGGTAGAGGCTGGTTAAAATTCGACGCGTTTGAATGGCAGATTCGAAAATAGGTAAATTTTCGGAAGACGTCAAATTTTTCGAAAAGCTACTGAATAGAATGGGCAAGAGCTCTGAACATACAGGGTGATTCCTGAGGAGACCGTCAGATTTTAGGAGAAGTTTACGTCAAGGCAGATTCGAAACAATGTTTGGTTTATGGTTGGGGGCTTTATTGAGAGTCTACAGGGTGATTTGTCCGATTCGACCGAGTTTTCTTTTATTCATAACTTTGATACGGCTTGATCAATATTGATGTAGAACAATAAGATTGTCTACTTCCAATAATTCCAACACTTTTTCAAAAATTCATTGTGGGAATTATGATTCATTCATTCAGATTAAATTTGCAGGTTCAAACAACACCCTGTACATTCCGTTTTCAAAAATTAGCTACCTGCTTCAGATTCTTCCATAATTTTACATTACTGCAGCGTTTTCTTTTTTCTGGCACACGTCCAGTTTTCCTAGAAAAAATCTTTGAAGATGAAAAATTTCGTTATTTCGCTCCAAGTCTGTGAGAATATACTGAACTAGAGGGAAAAGCTGTATAGTCCAATGATACAAAGCTCTTCTTGAGTCCTTAAGTAGTTTTTACAATTTCGAAATTCATTTTTAATCACTCATATTCTAATATATCAAATCATTCAATCCAGAAAATATCTTTTTGTACAACTGCCATCAAAAGTGACACTTTTAATGACAGCAAACAATGTTAAAATATATTGTTTACGTGGAAGCGTGTTAAAAATATTTTTCTCTATTTCAGTGTCGTAATGAGTTCATTACAGTACTAAAAACAGTGCTGTAATGAATTCATTACAGCATCGTTTTCAGTAACAATTTTCGTTTTGTGGTTGTCAGCAATGACTTCCGATCCTTTTAAATTTCAGCAGATGTCAATTTGGAAATGTCAATTTTCGTATTTCCTAACATTCACACCAACTGCCAAGATACAATATGAAAGTCACTAGGACCTATAATTTAAATTTTTTATTAAATTTCACAAAATTTGAGTGAAATAGAGAAAATATCGTCTAATACACGTTGCAGAATGCAATTCCAATACTAATGCGTTCGAAATTTGCATTCGTATTGGAATAGGAGCCCATTCTGCAACTAGTTTTAGAATATACTATTAACATTAGTGTTAAAAATATTTTTAGCACTCCATTTTCTTATGATGAAATCAGATGAAAAAAATTCATCAATTGCAAATTTTTATTATCAATATTTAACAATCATTACTTATGAACATTAATATTAATCGTAAAACTAGAACAATTACTAACATTAATGCCCTGTGACGTTAGGGCGCTTCGCAACACATTATTAGAATCCTCAGCACCATCAGTACTTGTAGAAACCGGAAGTACAATGTTGGATGATGATGATCCAAAATCTGTTGAGGTTGGGAGAATTTTTTCAGCAATGACATTCCTATATGCAATGGAATGATCAACATAGCCCTCGGCTACCGTCGTAGACTTCCATCCATCATGTTTTTCTATATCCGTAATATTTGCTCCTGATTCTGCTAGCAATGAAGCGGAGGATCTTCGAAAACAGTATCCTGTATATTGCTTTGGTTCTAGCAGTTTGAGGAATTCGGCAACAATAGATGCAAGATGCAATTTTCCCAAATGTATTCATACAAACTGGTATGGCAGTGCATTTATTATTAATGTATTTCAGGAAAAAACGACGATGTTTCATGACAGAAGGGCGCAGTGCAAAGTACTTATGAAAATAGTCAACATACTTCCTAATAATACTGAAAGAACGACTGACTTTCGTTTTTGTGTTTGGAAGTTGTATAACCAATTATTTATTTGTTATTTCGATGTCTTCCACTGATAAATTACACAATTCTTCACGCCGACAGGCTCCAAATTATCCGAAAATAGTTGCAACCTTAACCATTATTTCTCATCTGGTGCCTCATTCATAAACTTTTCAACTTGTTCACGAGTGAGAATTGTCGATTTTTTGGGACGATATTTACTAACATCCACACCGTTTTTAATAAGGGCGCTTGACTTTATCATTGAAAATTTGCTCCAAAAAGTTGATGAACTCCATATTTTTGATTTTTTTCTAAGTATGCCAGGAAAACAGGTTCACTGAAGTTCCCTTCGACATTTCCCCATTTAGACCAGGCCAGGAAATTGTTATATGCAATATCGTACCGCTGAACAGATTTTTTTAGGTAAGAGTTCCAGATTGGCTCTTCTTGCAGACTCTTCAATATCCATAGGAACAACCAAATCGTCCCTTTTATTAATAATTGGACTCTCGACAAATATATTATGCAGTTAAAAACCCAAGACGAAAATTGGACAGGAACAAAATCCAAATGACAGCGTCTTTTCTCATTTGTTAGTAATCATAACGTTGGCAACGTTTGCCATTCACAACAACCTTTCGATTATTCGAATATTAAAATGCATTTTGAAGTTTATTGTCATTGCAAATTTGCCCATTTCATTATCAAAATAGGGCAGTTGACAAAAAACATTGTATGGTATTTGTGTTAAAAGTGATTTTATTTTGTTCGTGAAATTGTTCAATTCGCTTCGCTCATTTCACAAACTTTTTCACTTACAAAATAAAACGTCACTTTTAACACTCATATCATAAATAACTATACCAATTCTGTCGCTCTCTGACACATCGTATTATGTCGTGAAAGCTTATTTTTGGCTCAATGAATACGTAAATAAGCAGAATTGTCGATTTTGAAGTGAAGATCACCGACATGCATTGCAAGATCTACCAATGCATCCAGAAAAAGTACTGTTTGGTGCGTATTATCGGCTGGTGGCATCATTGGACCGTGCTTCTTCAAAGATGATGCGAATCGCAACGTAACTGTGATTGGTGAGCGTTACTGTGAGATTATAACCCACTTTTTTGTCCAAAATGGAAGAGCTTGATTCCCATGACAAGTGGTTTCAACTAGACGGTGCCACGTGTCACACAGCACGTGAAACAATGAACCAATTGAGAGGCAAGTTCGGTGGACAGTTTATTTCACGTTTAGGACTGGTCAATTGGCCGCCTAGATCGTAGGATTTAACGCCTTGAGACCATCTTTTGTGGGGCTTTGTTGAGGCTCATGTCTGTACTGACAAGCATGCTCCGATTGACGCATTGGAAGACAACATTGAAGCATTTATTCGTGAGATACAGGCCGAAATTGGACTAAGGGGGTAGACCAGCCACGGTCATAATTTGCGTGAAATAATCTTCGAACATAAAATATATGGACATTTCTATCGATTTAAATAAAGATTTAATGAATTTTATGTGTTTTTTTGCCAAATCACCCATTATTAGTGGAAAGCCTTATCATCATTAGTCCCAGAAAAACAGTCTCAATCGCGCAGAGTTAACGAAGAACCGAAGCTTTTCAGTACGTGATTCAGGCTTAGATAGACTATATTGAAACCCCTAAGGACCTATTCCATTTTCCGAACGCTCCCTTCCTTCCATTGTGGTTTTTATGGTTCCGATAACAGAAAACTCATGACCACACACACCTAATCAAGTCACATCCCGCCAAGTTTAATGAGCTATCAATAGTTACCCAATAAAAACTTCTCGATTCGCATTCTTCCATCTAGTCGTATCGTCTTGCAAGATGGCGCTGATGGCAGTAAAAGAAAATCCGGCTCATTTTTCGAGACTAATCGAAGGGAAGTCGCGAATAGGTCCGAATTTTATTAAAGCTCGTACTATTGGACCTAATACTTCATCAACGTCCTTTACGATTTGTTTGATGCCGAAACACGTAATTAAGTTTGCTATTTACGATCGTTACATTATAACAGCCGATTTTTATGTGCGTTTTTACAGGATGGGGTATTTAAGGACGGCTACGATAGATTTACCATCCTCGATTGCGGATTTATGTTGGCAGAGGAACGAACTGGTAACTTATACGTCTCTGATTTATAGCTTTAGCAGCATCATTTTGTTCATCAAACGTTTCCCACCTCGGAATTGAATAGTATTTTCTGTCGACAACAGATCAATGCATAATTGCAGAAGAATTCATATATTTTTCACATTATTTTGAGAATTTAAGAATTCTACAAAGAAAAGTTATAAGTAAGATTACTACTTAGAGTTGAAGAAATTAAAAGTAATATTATTATTATTACAATTGGTAAATTGTAATAAACATCACAACAAGGAGTTAGTCAGATTTCTTTCTGTTATTTGTGCAGTATCTATGGTAGTTGACTGTATTTCAGTTTCTCGAAGTGGCGGAGTGACAGTTTTCGTATTGCTGATGGCACCCATAATTTAATTGGAAATACACTGCGCAAAAAAATTAACGCACATTCTGAAAATCTCAATTTAAGTTAACTCTACATTGACTTTATAACTTATTTTTTATGTTCTCTCGGGAAGGTTTTGAACGAAACAAGACAAATTGAATGGAAGAAAAATTCAGGATTTCACCGAATCTTATGTGAAAGAAGAGAAATGAACAATTTTCAAAATACTGAAATGCTGATAAGAGTGATAAGTGATTTAATACTTGGTATTCCCACCCCTTGCGTTAATTACAGCTCGGCAACGACGGTTCATACTCAAAATGAGTGATCTTAAAATGTTCTGATCTAATCCTTCCCAGATTTCTCCGAGTTGGATTCCTAAGTCATTAAGAGTAGCTGCATGATTTTCTGAACTTCTCAGCCTTCTATTGAGGTTGTCCCAAACCTGCTCAATCGGATTGAGATCTGGACTTCTTGCTGGCCATTCCATTCGAGAGACTTCAACCTCTTCAAGGTACTCCTGAACGATGCGCACACGATGGGGTCTGGCATTATCGTCCATAAAAATGAAATTTTCACCAATGTATGGGGCAAATGGCACTACATGCTGTTCAAGAATGTTCCTTATATACTTATCAGCATTCATTGCTCCATTATCAACGACCACTAGGTCTGTGCGAGCAGTCAAAGATATTCCACCCCATACCATAATCGATCCTCCCCCGAAACCAGTAGTATTCAGGAAATTGCACTGAGAATATCTTTCATGTGGACGTCTGTATACAAGGGAACGTCGATCACAATGGTAGAGGCAGAATCTAGACTCATCTGTGAAGAGAACTCTTTCCCAATCCTCTCTCGCAAAATCCAAACGCGCCCTTCGATGGGCTGGGGTAAGAGCTGGGCCTCTTGCCGCGACACGAGGCCTTGAATCATATTCTCTGAGGCGATTTCTTATTGTCTGAGTGCTAATTTGCACCTCATGAGTTTGCTCAAGCTGATGTTGAAGGAGGCGAGCGGTTGCAAACCGTTGTCTCAACGAAGAAACTCTCAAGTAACGTTCTTGAATGGCAGTTGTCACCCGTGGTCTACCCTGTCCTGTCCTGATCTTCGGACATTCATACCTGTCTCCCTGAATCGCTGCAACATTCTGGACACATTTGTATGAGAAACTCCAAACCTTTCTGCAATTCTTGTGTATGTCCACCCTTCTTCTCGCAAAAATACCGCTTGGGCACATTCCTCTTGGGTCAAATTGCGTGTTTCGCGTTGCATAGCGATCGAGTGTAGAAAAACGAAACGAAAGAAAAACTATTGATCACTAGAATTGATCGAGAACAACTGATTTGAGAATGGAGCCAATACATTCAAAATCTGATAATATCATCTTTTTTTATTCCTGCTGGGAGAACAGATCTGTATTGAAGAAAAACGTTGAAAGTGGATAACATATGCATGCATAATTCTGATGAAAATAATTATCATTGAGAACACCTTCAGTTGTAGAATAAATTTGAGATTTCCATAATGTGTGTTAATTTTATGTGCAGTGTATTCAACCTGTTAGTAGCAGAATTGTCAATATATTCTTCAGCGACTTCAGGCGATTTCCAACCCCCATGTCGTTTCAGAGAAGTTAGATCTCTTCCTGCATCTACTAATATAGTAGCAGAAGACAGAAGTTACAGATAACAAATGAAAAGCACGTAGAAAAAGAAATAAGAGAAAATCAGTCAAAATTTATGGAATGTTATGGTATTGCTGACATAAAGTCTTTAATTATAAACATGACGAATTCTGCCCAGATGAGGAGGGGTTGTTTAAGCAGAATAATAGGAATATTTACATTTTAATAATACACATTTTACCACTTCATTGTTCACAAATATTGAAAGTTACAATGTCATGACAAAATTCTTCATACATTAAATAGATCCATTCGTTAAATTGTGTTTTTGTCCTGATATCTATTACAATTTTTCCAATACATTCACTTTGCAACAACAACTTTGGAAAGGAACCTGCTTTTTAATAATCCACGATATTTTTCTTCATCGGTCCAGAATTTCCAGGCTGTATACTCCTAAAATTGATCATTCAAAAATGTATCAATACAAGATGAAATTATATACTGCTGGTAAACAGATTCACACGATGGTAATCGTATGCGATAATTGACGACCTTTTCATGTTCAAAGTGCCTTACTTTGAAAAATACCATTTGATTTTAAGGTTATATTGATTGCTATAATGGTAGCACAGAAAATTTCTAGTTACTTTTTTGGAACTAGAAATGAAGCTGCGACTGGACTTTCAAGGCCTTGCTGTCAATAATATTCTTGGATGGACTTTATATAGATACGCATATCCCTTCAGAGAGTTATTCAACTTTTCATCTCTTCGTGTGCTATTTGTCATTTTCGCAAGTGGTCGTCGGAAAAACTTTTGGGCATATTATTTATTCCAAATTTCAGTCCAAAATGGCGGAAATAACATAACCTATCTCATTACTCCCGTCGATCTACATCGGATGAATTCCTGAAGATATTCACTTCCGAATGGAACAATGCAGTAGACGGAAAATCGGTAAATGTTCACATTTCCTTTTCTTAACGTACGCTCAGGAGGAGACAATCCAATTCCATCCAATATCTGGAAAAATGAAATTATGTCGTTGTTCCATAGTTGTCTGAATATGGAATAAAACGACAGTGGAGAACGTTCAGCGTAGGGATCTTCTCAGTACGGCGAAAACTGTGTGCTTGAACCTATTACGATAAGAGATTCTGAGAAAAGCTTTTCTGCTTGGTTCAATATTCTAGTTCTCATTATCGTAATGCCATGAATTTTTGAACATGTTATCATCTTATAAGAAATGATAACTAGGATTTGAATTCAAATCGATCCAATTGTGGAGAACAGATACGAGGATGTATTGATATGTATAGTTAGCCCAGTACAGATCAGTTCCATACATGAACAAAATATTGCGTTACCATATCAACGAACAATAACTTATTAGGAGTGTCAGTGTAGAGTTCGACGTCAAAAAAGTAAACCAGAGTTACGCAATGAATTAAAAAAAGATGTCCACCGAAATTGTAGAAATCGAAAAATTGGAGTATCAAGCCATCATCAAGTACCTGTATTTAGAAGGGTTAAGAGGCGAGCATATTTACGAAGATATGCTTAATACCCTTGGTGATCAATGTCCTCCGTATGCGACCGTGAAAAATTGGACTGCAAGCTTCAAAAGAGGTAAATTTTCCATTGAAGATGATGACCGATCGGAAAGGCCCGAAAATATCGATGCAGTTCATGACATGATTTTATCAGAACGTCGAATTGGGCTAAAATAGATATCTGAAGCACTGAAGATTTCATACGAACGCGTTCATCATATAGTTCTCGTCGATTTGGACATGAGAAAAATTTCTGCAAAATGGATCTCCAAATGTTTGAATGTTGACCAAAAGCGTGCAAGGGTAGAAGCATCACGTTCGATCTGTGCTCGATTTGAAAACGATGTAGACTTCTTAAACCGAATTGTTACTATGGATGAGATTTGGGTACATTTCTACGATCTAGAAACAAAGCAACAATCGATGGAATGGCGACACTCTGGTTCTCCAAGACCTAAGAAGTTTCTTGTCCAAAAATCTGCTGGAAAAGTTCTTGCTTCAGTTTTTTGGGATTGCCATGGAGTAATCATGATTGATTTTTTGAATTAGGGTAGAACAATAACTGGAGATTACTATTCGACATCACTGACCACTATAAGGGAAAAAATTCAAGAGAAAAGACGCGGAAAGCTATCCAAAGGTATTTTGTTTCACAGGACAACGCCCCAGTACACAAATCTCATGTTGCGATGCAAAAAATTCGTGATTTCGGGTTAGAATTACTAGAACACTCCCCTTATTCACCAGATTTGGCTCTGTCCGACTATCATCTCTTTTCTCAACTGAAAAAAAGTTTAAAAGGTCGTAAATTTTCTTCCAACGAGGAGGTAATGAAAGCTGAGGAGGACTGGTTTGCAGAGCAAGAACAAACATTTCTTTTGAAAGGTCTAGAGACGTTGCAGGTTCGCTGTAGTAAATGCATTCAATTGAGATGAGAATATGTCGAGTAATAAAATATTTTGACATTGCAATTTTGTTCGGATCTATAGTAGGCTAAGAACTTTTCAATACAACATCAAAAACGGTAGAACCCTCGCAGCAAATCGAGTCAATGGCGGGTAAACATTGACCAAACAAGGAACCGGATTCCGGAGCAGCAGGAGCAGCAAGAGGGCGCGGATTTTGCCGGCAAAATCCGGCAATGAATCATCGAGTGGCACGAGGCAGGGCACAAGACGTGTGAAGGTGGTTCTTGGATTGACGCGTCTTTTCTAGATCAGTGATTTATTACTCTGACTTCATTACGGGGTAATCCTCTCTACGTCAATGATTAACGTGGTGGATCCACAGAGGCGTAACGACGAAAATAGAGAACGGAAAATGGGCTTGAATCCTATAAGTTTGACAATGATGGTGATCATGGGCACTAACTAAATAAAGGAAAAAGCCACAAAAAGAATATTTGAATATTTCCTGAAATATCAAACCTATACTCCATTCACAATTATAAAATCACAACTCTGGCCTTGGAAATTTGACACATTCCACTCTGTATCGAAGTTATGACGTTTTTCAAAATATTTTTATGTTCCAATACAACACTATGTTGCCCTTTCTACATTCTTAGCGTATTTCTCAGAATGTGAATTTATTTGGAAAATGAATGAATTGTAAAAGATGTG
Organism: Adalia decempunctata; assembly: GCA_951802165.1. Classification (NCBI taxonomy): domain Eukaryota; kingdom Metazoa; phylum Arthropoda; class Insecta; order Coleoptera; family Coccinellidae; genus Adalia; species Adalia decempunctata. The sequence continues at coordinate 4,357,215 of OX637705.1, forward strand.
ACGGACGAAAATAATTAACGTTTATATGAATTGATAGAAAGGATTCCTTTTCTAGTTATTTGCATGAAAAGTACAAGAGATCACTGTTGAAATATATTATTTTTCGCCATGGAAGAAAATTGCATTGCTTTCACATAATTTTCATATGCATGCTTGTGAAGATTTAATGTTTATTATCCTCTTGAACTGAAAGTTCAAGACTTGACGACATCAATTGTTGATTCTAATCAAGAATTCATTAAAAAAAATCAACCCAAAGATATAAGATGAATTGATGGGTAATTACAAGAATCAAGAATAATGTCAATTTTATTTTGTTGATAACTTTCTTAAAATCAATGTTGGGGTATAAAACTCGGCTGCGTTTGTTCAAACAACATCCAAAGAAGACATGTTTCACCATCTCGACCTTTGAAAGGCGTTTTTTATAGGAAAATTAGGTCTAAGTTCCACCTCATTAGTGAGGTACCTAACTTTTGCAAATCTGCTCAGATATCGCCAAATTTCTTGGAAAACCTGAAAAATATCATCCTAATCGACCTCTCGAGGCTCCATCCCATCCATCTACTGCGATATCTATCCAAATAACAGCTTTTTCAACGAAATTCCTGTGTAGGGGAGCGAGGGGCTTCTTGTAACAGTTTTCATGAAAACTAATATATCTTGAGATCCATTGATCGAATTGCTACCGAATGAAGATGGATGGATGCTTTAACTCTTCCTCTACCGAATCAAGAGAAAATAATACCAAAACTATTGTTCATTATTTCATAATCGATTATTTTCTAGAAGAAGTGCGGTGTTACAACTAACCTCGTGCTTGGGGCAAGTAGTAACGACAAAAAAAGACAACAATAATACCTCTGATCATATATTTTTTGTTTATTTTTAACGGAATTAACATCCCTCTAAAGTAGGTATTATGTAATTCTTATCTAAAATCAACTTGAATACACTTTTTTAGTAATCAACACCTAAAAATTCAGTAATTAACAGTTTCATTCAGATGAACACTCCTTTAATCATCATGTCATTTTAAATCACAGAAAAAGTAATGAAATCATTTATAACTGAGGCATGCTTCGTAATTATCTCCTTTTGATATCTATCAAACAAAGTATTGCACATACAAGAATCAACATTCGGCGGGTATCATCATAATTCAATTCACTCTTCATCGGAGCTACAATTAATACGAATAAAAGATATTGTGTCTCCTGTAACACATCTCAATTATGCCCACATCTTACAAATGATACACTCGACCAATCTTCCTTATTTGAATCTGTGTAAGCTTCACCACATACAAGACAACACCACATTTTTTTTTAGCTCTCTTTCTATTCCGGTTTTATTTTTTGTTGATTTACCTTTGCCTGTTCCCTTCCCTTTACCTTTTCGTTTGATTTGTCATCTTTTTCCACTTTATACACCCTCATCATAACTTGGGGCATGTTGTAACACGTTACAACAAGCCCCGGGATTTTGTTACAACTAACCCCATGGTATGATTTTTAACATTTAACATAACTATTTAAACAATTTAGCAATCTTAAAAACTGTTACACATTATCAGAGATGGATAAATTTGAGTGCAAATAGGATACAGAAAGTTTGAAATTAGTCGATAATATTAATGCAAACCAAAATTTCACGACAGTACAATTTTATATTACCTGGCAAAAAAGAAGCACGAGCACACTTCCGGTCACTTCGCAGGCTGACAGGATACTTGATATGGCAACATTATGCGGCGTGGTTTATTGGTAAAATCGAGTCAAAGAAATACGCCAATAAAGTTTAAGATCCTATTGAAACGAGCCTGTTACTACTTGCCCTTGTTACAACAAGCCCCTCGCTCCCCTACCCCTTAAACCTCGAAATGTAAGCATTCGTCTTGATCTTGAAAATCGTCCTCACGCTCCAAACTGGTGCTAAAAACAATAAACATACGTTAATCTTGGATATTCGACGAAAAACTCTCCTGCAAATATCGATTAAATACCAAAAATCTGCGAACAATTTGTAAACCTAACAAAATTTGGAATATCTTTGATACTTTTACTTTGATCTAAACAAAGAAACTGGCAACGTCGTTTTGTCATTAACGATATTTTCTGTGCGCGCACTGACTTTTCATCATATATTCTGTGCTTTTCACCAGGTGCACCAACTCCTGAAAACGAAACCATGACCTCCTATGTGATTAAATAAAAGTGAATGGAGTATAGGGAGAAACTGATGACAGTTTCGTAATCTACGACCTCGAATTAGTGAATACTGTAACTTTGGTGGCGATCTGAGGATATGATATTCCGACACAATTTCCATATTTCGAAAAATTACGCGTATTTAAAAAAAAATTTCTTTTCTCGGATCACCACCAAAGTTGCTGGATTTACTAATTCGGGGGCGTAGATTAAGAATATGCAATCAGATATTTTTCATAAAATATTGTTTTGAGTAATGAAGTAGGGAAAGGAGGGAGCACAAAAAATCTTCCAGCATCAATTTGAAGATGCTGCAGAGCACAAATGGGTAATTCTCATGAAATTCCAAAATTATTCAGGAATTAATTCTCAAAAAAAATTTCAATAAATTTGAATTTTTTTTGTGGCAGTTTTGTAATACATATGATACTTGATTTCACTCATATAGTGGTCCCCAGATTTAAGTCATTTAAATTATCAGGAGTAGATTTCATTTCTTCTCGGCGTTTCTTATCGTACTCTTTCTTTTTTAATTTTGCCTCTGTATCGGACAATTTTTTTTTTCTTGTCATTATTTGCTCCTTCCTTAAACGAGAAAAAACGATAAACTCACGTACCACATGACAAAAAAAATAAAAATCTGAGTTATCTTAGTTCAAAAGTCATTCCCTCACTTCAGTTTTAAATGAGGGAATGACGGTGAGGGAATGACGAAATAACACGAAAACTAAGATAACATAGATACATAGCCCTGACCTTATGAAAACATTTTGAACTATGAAAACTACCCCCCAAAACGAATCCAAATATAATGTATCATTTACTCATACTCACCTTATTTTTTGATAATGTCTAATGGGGGAATGATGTGAGGAAAAGTAATATAGTAATAATTGTAACTGAATACACTATTGCACGAAACCGAGTTGAAGTTTAATCAGAATCACCATTGTAACATAATTCGCGCATTGACTGGCTAGAAAAACTCAAGCTACTTTCATAGAATTCGCTCAATATGACCATAGATCGAATATTTGTAACAAGGTGAGGGAATGATTTTATTCAAAGGGACATACATTGAAATCCCATAGTTATTCAATAAGTATTTGTCGTGGCTTGAATTGTTGTTTAAATATAACGAAAATTACCATTACAATATTTGACTAAAATTTGATTCACAAAAAAATTACTGAATAGGATGAATATATTGAGTTTCAGCAGGAAACTGGGGTAGTGGGACAACGTGAGGGAATGATTTTTATGATTTAAAATTAGTAATTACTTTTTAATTGCATTTAATGATATCTCGTTTTTCGGGGTGATGGAAGAAAAGGTACCTAGCGTCAAAATAAAAACCTAACATCGATAATATTTACATGGGTATCTGTATCAATAGCGGTGGACTTAAATTTTGGAATTCGATGAGAATTACCCAAATATGGCCCGTAGTCGACATTTTTCCCCGAAAGTACGTTAGAGAATGTTCCACCACTGAAGTAAAATCATTCCGTCTCTCCTTCCTCAATCGGTGGGGGGTCTTAAAGGCACAATTCAATATCGAGGCGTCTTTTACTCCCTGATATCTCCCAATTATGCAATCCTACCGCTGACTTCGTTTACGATCCCATTCTGATGCTCCATTTCATTGAACAATTGGTTTTGGAATTAATTCAGATCTTCCATTATACCTCGACGCGTCTTTAGATCTCTCGATCTATCTTTATCTGTCATTCGCATCGAAATCTCGCCAAGATTTTCTGCTCATTTGCCTTTTCATTCAGTTATCACTGACGGAACTGATTCCTTGATTAATCGGCCGAATTTCAATGAGATAAAAACGAGAAACGATGAATAATCGGAATAGAAAATCTGAAGGGACACAGAGATATTTTCTAGTTGAAAAATTAAAGTTTTGAAAAGTCGCTCTGACCTGTCAATTGATCATATTCACCGTCGCCATATTGTTGTGCGACAATACCAACTACCCAGTGTTTCCAACGGAGAAATATTGAGTTTATCAAAAATACTATCCGATTTTTAGTATCGTATGTGGTATGAGAGGTTATATAAAATTGGTGGTAAACTTTGGTTAAGTATTTTGTGATAAAATCCAGGAAATATGGGTAGATATCAGTATAGGGGAGGCCATGGTTATTGTGTCAGTAATTAATCGGCAATAAGACATCTTATTCGGCAAGAAATAGATCCAAAAATAAAAAACTGACATCAAAATATTTCCATTTAAACTTTCGCGGTCCTGAGAAATTAGTGACTTTCGTTATTCGATGTTAGAACCCTGGGTAGTTGGTATTGTCGCACAACAGTATGGCGACGGTGAATATGGTCAATTAAACTGCTTCACATGAGTTAGGGATATTGACTTAAAATGCAAAAAAAATCGTTAAAATAAGATTTTTGTGATGAAAATTCATAATAATATGATTTCAAGTTGCAAATTAATTTTAGCCTGTTGTAGGTCTGCAGCGTGTTCAGGGTGGTTGAGAAAAATCGAGTAAAATAACGAAATTTCATTCCCAGAGAATTCAAGCATTTTAAGACTATCAATACAATGTATGGCCTCCACGGGCATCAATAACAGCTTGACATCTTCTTTGCATACTACACACGAGGTTGTTGAACATTTCTTGAGGAATTTGGTTCCATAAACGGGACAGAAGCTCTCTCAGATCATTTAAGGATTCTGGGGTAGGTTGATGAATTCTTCATTATAACGTTTATTATGATTATCTGATTATCTAATCTTCTTTGGAGCATATCTCATGCATGTTCTATGCAATTCAAATCTAGTGAGTGCGGAGGTATTGGTAACTGTGGAATACCAAGCTCCTCGCGCGCATTTTCAACTATGGCTGCACGGTGCGGTCTAGCGTTATCGTCTAGAAATTGAAAAGTTTCACCAATAGCAGCACATTGGCACAACACCTGCTCAGGATCGTTTCCTCACCGTTTCGGCGAGAAGAAACCCTACGTGTAGAATGCTACGGAATACTCTTCAAAATGCCTTTGGGGTCCAAGTTTCCATCGAAACCATCAGACGACGTTTGAGAGAGGTAAATCTAGTTTCTAGACGTCCATTAAGAGGAGTTCCATCAACACGTGACCATAAGCGTCAAAGACTGGAATGGGCAAGGCAACATATCAATTGGAACGATCAATGGCGTAGTGTCGTTTTCACTGATGAATCCAGATATGGACGATTTTTAGATTCTCGAAGAATAAGGGTATGGACGATCCCACGCATACCCCGTAATCGCTATGTCCAAGAAGTCCATCCATTCCGAGTGTTATGGTATGGGCCGGGATATGTTTCAAAGGGCGCACAGATCTACACATTTGTCCTGGGAATATGACCGCATTACACTGTAGGGAGCATGTCCCTACAGTGTAATGCGGTCATATTCCCAGGACAAATGTGTAGATCTGTGCGCCCTTTGAAACATATCCCGGCCCATACCATAACACTCGGAATGGATGGACTTCTTGGACATAGCGATTACGGGGTATGCGTGGGATCGTCCATACCCTTATTCTTCGAGAATCTAAAAATCGTCCATATCTGGATTCATCAGTGAAAACGACACTACGCCATTGATCGTTCCAATTGATATGTTGCCTTGCCCATTCCAGTCTTTGACGCTTATGGTCACGTGTTGATGGAACTCCTCTTAATGGACGTCTAGAAACTAGATTTACATCTCTCAAACGTCGTCTGATGGTTTCGATGGAAACTTGGACCCCAAAGGCATTTTGAAGAGTATTCCGTAGCATTCTACACGTAGGGTTTCTTCTCGCCGAAACGGTGAGGAAACGATCCTGAGCAGGTGTTGTTTTTCGTCGCCCACCAAGCCTTGGTATTTCCAACACGGAACCTGTCTCCCTGAACCTATTCCAAAGTTGAGATATCACACTTTGGCTGACTTGGAGCCTTTCCGCTACAACAACCTGAGTTAGGCCACTCTGTAGCATTCCGATAGCCCTATTAGCCTCAGCGTTTGTTAATTTACGTTTTGGCATTTTCAGAAAACTCGTTTCAAATCGAAGCCGTTGATAAACTGACTTCATTTCAAAATAAGAACATTCATGAAGCATATGCAAAGAACCAAACTTCAGAAAAAAGGCGACCAGATTGACGAAATGTCTCATACTGATTTTTATTGGATCAATTCAAGTTGTTAATGAGTTTTAAATGATTTTACCGCGATTTTCTCGAAGATTACATACTTTTTTAAAAACGATTGAATACGATATCCCTAACTCTTGTGGAGCAGTATATTTTATTAATCCACAAGAAGTTACCTATAACTTCATTGTATTACATGAAATTCTACTGAATATTTTCCCCGTTCCTTCCCCCCTTCAGCACTCGAAAAAATCATAAATTCAGGATTACACAAACGCTCCAAAATTAAGAGCAAGCCGTAAACTTCTTTTTATTCAATTAGGCGACCGCGAAGAAATGAAACATTGTATCGCAGAAAAACCATCAATTCCAATTTGTTTTAACGTTCTTGGTGGGGGCCAGTTGTAAAATTCCGACGGTGTACTATAGCTCAGCGCCGAATTAACCCAATTCGAAATTACAGCCAGGTCATTCTGGGTAAAAACTCGGGATTGTTGAAATTTACGGTTAGCCCGAGTGGAGCGGGGCCCTTGAATCATGAAAATGTCTGCTGGAAAATTAACCGGCATAGGCAGATAAGTCCCACTCGAATCCATCGTTGAATCCGAGGTGGCTCATTATGAATATGTCCAGGATTACGAGGTAGAAGAGGTTTGGTTTGCAGGAAGGAGAGTTTATTGATGTGGTTGAGAGTTTCAGTTTTGACTCGGTTCATTTCGGGAGAACTGTAAGGGAGCAATAAAAAAAGGAAACAAGCTGAACGACCTATCCTTTAGTAAGTTTTTCTGATTTCCCGAGCCATATACAGGGTGTTCCTGAATTGGAGGTTCTAACGAAGTTATTTTCAAGCAAAAAAGTTCCATAAACATGGGATTGCAAACGTTTTATTTTCGAGATACCGTGTGTGTTACTTGTGCTAGGGAGTATTTGAAAGAATATTATGAAAACAGGTGGATTAGACGGGGTGAACATCAGTCATGGCCTGTTACATCCCCATAATTAAATAGTTCAGATTTCTTTTCATACTAATAGGATTTTTATGACAATTTTGATTTTTCCGAAGATTTCGAGAGAATCGCTCCAATTTTTTTTCTCGAATTCGCTGGCATATAAGACGGAACTACAAGAGACCTTGAACTTTAGTATAACAACAAAGGTTTTTTTTATAGTTTTTGAATTATAATCAACTAGCTGTCCCGGCGAACTCTGTTCCGCCTAAATGATACTTACGGTGAATTTCACAAATCGTAATCACCGGTGATCGGAGATCAACGCCTTGGTTCTCTGAATTTTGAACTGTCAAATCTATTTGGTGCTAGATCAAGCTCTGATCACCGGTGACAACGCTTTGTGAAACCTACCGTTGTATAAACTAATCATTGCTATTTTTTCAATCAGGCGATGAATTAGGCAAAATATACAAAATTTTGGTACTATTGTTATTCGCACGAAAAAAATTCTCCTCATTTAAGTGGTATCCAATTGTTGAACATATAACATTTTGTTTTAAATGGTTCACTTCTGTCATTGCAGTACCTATCTTGTAATGAATGACAACACGAATGCAAATATAAATCCCGATCGAATTGTATGGATGAGAAATGGTTCCAATTATGAATTACCTCTGATCACTCGATCACTGTATAAACCACTTTAGTTCTGCCAATACAACGCTGAAAATTTGAATTGAAGTGCTTTGTCTATAGTACTATAACTTTACTTCACAATTACGCTAAGATATTTTCTTATTTTCCTTCTTGACGTTCACCAGAATGAATTCAAATATTTGAACCAACTAATAAAATTAGAACTTATTTTGTGAATAGCGCTTTCTGAAGTGGAAAAAACGAAACTTTCTAATATTCTCAATGTTGGCTAATCAAAATCTAATAAGTGCCCACACCACTATTTTGAACATCTTTGCCTTTTGGTGCTCAGCTTAAAATAATTGGTAAACATCTCAGTTGGTGGAGCAGCGAGATTTCCATGTTCCCATGGATATGGGCTGTCACACAGAACAGAAACAAAAATGTAATTACTAATTATGGCAAACATATTAATTCCCAAACAGAAATTCGAAAACATTTCAAAAATTATGAGAGTAGATGAGAATGGACAATTCACGATTGAAACCGATCGCCAAAATCCGATTTACTTGACACTTCGATTAAAATTCACTGTGATTTCATTCGCTTCTTGATCTGGTAATAGCCTCTCATGGTACTATAAGTTCTGTACATCGCCATCTAATGGTGATAATATCAAATATAGTACCTTCGCGATTACCTTATTTTGTTTTGAATAAATAAAACTGTAAAAATAACTAATAACCAGTTAAGTATAGTATAGAACAATCAGTCATAATGTGTGAATAGCGCCACTTGAAGTAGTAAGAACGAATTTTCCCTCATATCTCAACGAAATCTAATCATTTTAGAGATCTGCACTCCTACGCTAAGAGTCTTAGTTTTTGATTTAGGTCAACAGCGCAGAGTTGGAGGCAACCCAAATTACACACTATATGTTTACATCGTAATCTAACGCAATCTAAGCTGTAGCGTAACTGTAACTGTAGCGACACCTAGTGATCTTACTCAAAAGATGGAAAAGCATTTCCTGTATGAGTGAAATTTTCATCGATCTTTTCAAAGTTTTATTGTATTTTATAATAACCAGACCGCAGACGAATCCATATATGAAGTTTCATAACAAACAGTCCATCCGATCTCGAGTTATAAATGGTGTAACCAACATCTTTCTTTTATATATATAGATTATGAGTATTTTATTCGCAACTTTATCAGCAACAGGAGAAACAGGCCCCTATCTTATTGAAATACCGTATTATACTTATACTATACTACTTCTATACAGGGTGTATTTTGAGGTGAGGCTTTTCTTTTGACAGGTGATAGAACTCATCTAAATAAGTCAAATTTCTTATATGTAATGTTTAATATAAAAAATTTTGGTCATCAATACCTTAATACTATTCTGGCCAGCATCTCTCTGTTCATACCCCTACATCGCTGCACCAGGTTTATGAACATCCGCGAAGTTAGTTGATTTCTTAGAGGAGATCTTGATCTGTACAACCCATACGCTGAACTGGTATTTTGTTCTGATTCACCACTAATGAAAAACATATCAACAAGTTCATTATTTCAATAAACGTGCGGCATTTTCGAAACATAAAACGCTCGCACCATCGCCGTAACACGATCGAAACTAATCACCATCGATATTTTAAGTCATGTATGATGAGAAGACAAAAAACAAGATGTTGATATCTGTGGAGAAGCAGGTTCGGACTGCGGAATTTTCAGATTCACCTAGAAACTAGAAAATATTCTAGTTTCATTTTCTCGAAACAGGGACAAAATTCATAAAGAAAATTGGTAAAATGACTTATTTTGATGAGCTCTACTATCTGTCAAAAGAAAAGCCTCACCTTTACAAGGTGACAAGAAAAACTTCGGATAAATTTTGCTGTGGTCTGGAACGAAAGTATTTCAGCGCAGCCAAACAATTTTTGTTCTCTTGGTTTCTCTACACTTTCCTGTACTAATATGTGAATTTTCAGTTTGATATAATTTCATTTCAAAAAGTTATAGAATGTCAAACAAGCGTAGTGCGATTTTGGAGCTGTTTCGTCAAGGTAGGGGTCAATGCGAAATTGTTCGTTTGCTCAATGTGCCTCGACAAACCGTGTCCGATGCAATTCGTCGTTTCAAGGAGCTTGGCCATGATGGTCGTCGTCCAGGAAGTGGTAGAAAACGCACTGTCTATACACCTAGCAATCGCAACATCGTCAAAAAGCGAGTCAATCGAAATCCGAGCGTTTCCATGAGGAAAATAGCCTGTTAGACCGGTATCAACCGCGAATCAGTCCGTCAAATTGCCAAAAAGGAGCTCAACTTCAAGCCATACAAGCTTCAAAAAGTTCAACTCCTCACGAAGGAAAACAAGCGCGTACGACTCCTAAGGTGCCGCCAACTCCTTCGTTTCGCCGTCGGTCAGCAATGGGAGCGAATTCCCTTCACAGACGAGAAGCCTTTCACCGTAGAACATTCCCACAACTACCAAAACAACAGAGTCGGGTCCGTAGAGGCTCCCAGTACATCGGCCATGGTCGAACACCGTCAAAATCCACAATCCGTCATGGTCTGGGGCGGAATTTGCGGCAGTGGTAAAACTCTCTTAGTTTTCGTGGATCAAGGGGTCAAAATCAATCAAGAAGTCTACCTCTGCGACATCCTCGAGGCCGTAGTTCTTCCATGGACCAAGCAGCACTTCGGCGATACGCATTGGACCTTTCAACAGGACTCCGCTCCGACTCACAGAGCGAAAATGACGCAAGAAAGGTGTAAGTCCAATTTTCTTAGTTTCATCTCATCTGCAGAATAGTCGCCCTACTCACCGGATCTCAATCCAATGGACTACAGCGTGTGGTCTATTTTGGAGCACAGGGCTTGTGCTAAAAACACAAAAATTTGGAATCGCTGAAGCAATCTCTGCGCCGGGAATGGAACCGATTAACGCACGAGGAGCTGCGGCCCATTGCCGAAAATTTCAAGAAGCGTCTGAAGCTGTGTATCGCCGCCAAAGGAAGCCACTTCGAAACGGCTTAAATGTATTATTAACATATGTTCAAGCCATTATTATTTGTTGTTGTTTTGTTCAATTTCTTCTGTTCAACAAAGTTTAATGAAAAAGAGTTTGTCCGAGGTTTTTCTTGTCACACTGTATATACACCCTGTACTACACTTATACTAAAGAAAAAACACCGAGGTGTAAACAATTACGAGGCGTAAACTCAAACTCAAAACGCCATTTCCTCGATATTTTTTGCCCTTGCGAATCCGCCAGGATCCCAGAGACTAAGACATAATAGGTATGTGACCACAAAGGCGCTAGAGATTTCATCAAAGAGAGCCGCGATAACGAGCGTAGCAAATTACCGCGTCCTTTATATTCCTTCCTAGGTAACGCCAGTTCACATAATTTCATTGTTCCAGTCGAAGAGGGCAGATTAATGTCTTAGCTCGCAGTTGCTGCCTGGATGTGCCTTCAAAGGAAAGGCTCCTTAACAATTTCCTGATGAGGGCGCGCCCCAGCACTGCCTTCTCTATATCCCAACCGCGATCTTGCATCGCGATGCGAAAAGGAAGTGTTCAAAATACCATTTTTTAGTTCATACTTCGGATGGACTTCGTCAGTAACGAAGAAGATCGAGGACTCTATGTTCTCGATTCTATGGTCTTGAGTCACCGAGAATTTCAAAAACATTCCTGCTATTTGTCTAGAAACGGTAATACAGCCATCAGTTCACAATATATTCTTCCCATCGCCGGAACCCGTTACAATATACACTACACGAGGCAGAAAACCTGCAGATACATCACTTCAAGTCAGACCAACCGTAGGTATGGTACCTTCAGTGTTCACTTTCTGGTCATTTCGAAGACCAAAAACGTGACAAAAATTATACATTGGTTTAACGTATTGATATTCACATTAATAAAGGTTTCAGAAGCAACAAAACTATCAATTCAAATTAAATGAGAGGGCCATTATCTGCCACAGAGCGCAACTTTCTGCGAACACCTAGCATCAGGTTTTGGACGGTATCTAGATCGATTTCTCGGATCTTCCTGTATATTCGGCGTCGAAGTTTCTCTTCATTTTGGGCTTCCCATCCTCCATCGTAAACTTTTCGCGATAAGAGAGCCGAAAAATCTTCTATGGGTTGAACCTGTGGAAGGTTAGGGGAATTGCCGTTTCGTGCAACAAATGGTACGTTTTGGTCGGCTAGCCAATCTTGAGTTTCTCTTGCATAGAGCCTGGACTCAAGGTCTGGCCAGAAAATAATATTGTCTCCAGCGTGTTCAGCTTTAATAAAATTAACTGGCGATATAGTTAGATGTTCTATATTGACGTGCTAGTTTTCGTAGCGAAAAACCAACCTTGTTTTCTACTCTTCTTACCAGTCTAACAGTGCTTGGGTAAAAATTCTAGGTCTTCCACTTTTTGCAAGGTTCATACAAGGAATACCTTGCTCACATTCAGCGATTGTCCGATAAATAGTTCTATAGGATATACATTTGAAAACGAAACAGACAAGATTACAGACGAAATAAATTTTTTCGATAGAAATGCTCGGACAGGTCGATTTCTGTTTCGAGGGGGACAACTTAAGATGTAGGTTACGGACGCATAGCGCTTCAACCCTTGCTGCTACAACCCCCACCCCCAATTTTTGAATAGGGAAGATGGGGTGAGTGATACCTCAATTCAAAGGTATTTTTATACTGATTTCAGCACAGTAATTGTTTTTTCATTTAATGCATTAGTTCTCAAAATATTCTTAACTAAGTATTTGAAAATGAAGTGGTGTTTTCATGGCACTTGTAGTGTTTTTTTGTGAAAAATCGACATCTTGATTAAAGATTTCTATGTCAGTGGATTGGAGGAAGGAAGCCACAGTCATGGTTGTTTTGAAGCTCAAAATGTCGATTTTTCACAAAAAAACACTACAAGTGCCATGAAAACACCACTTCATTTTCAAATACTTAGTTAAGAATATTTCGAGAACTAATGCATAAAATGAAAAAACAATTACTGTGCTGAAATCAGTATAAAAATACCTTTCAAATGAGGTATCACTCACCCCATCTTCCCTATTCAAAAATTGGGGGTGAGGGTTGTAGTAGCAAGGGTTGAAGCGCTATGCGTCCGTAACCTACATCTTAAGTTGTCTCCCTCGAAACAGAAATCGACCTGTCCGAGCATTTCTATCGAAAAAATTTATTTCGTCTGTAATCTCGTCTGTTTCGTTTTCAAATGGCCACCCTGTATAATGATTTTCCAATATGCTTATTATCTCGGATTATCGACTCGCCCAACTAAATTATGAATACTTTTCCGAATTTCGTTTTTGTAAGCCATATTGACTTAACCACTTCAACAACTGAAGTGTTGAAGTGAAGTCAAGGTTATGAACAACCTTTATTTCAATAGCAACCTCTTGTCTTCTCCTCATCCCCACTATATTGGTCTATGAAATTTGTGCCAAAACTTATGGGACATACGTTATTACAGTGTGACCAGAAAAACCTCGGACAAACTCTTTTTCATTTAACTTTATTAAACAGAAGAAATTGAACAAAACAACAACAAATAATAATAGCTTGAACATTTGTTAATAATATATCTGAGCCGTTTCGAAGTGGCTTCCTTTGGCGGCGATACACAGCTTCAGACGCTTCTTGAAATTTTCGGCGATGGGCCGCAGCTCCTCGGGCGTTAATCGGTGCCATTCCCGGCGCAGAGATTACTTCAGCGACTCCAAATTTTTGTGTTTTTAGCACAAGCCCTGTGCTCCCAAATTGACCACACGCTGTAGTCCATTGTGTTGAGATTCGGTGAGTAGGGCGGCCATTCTGCAGATGAGATGAAACAAGGAAAATGGGTCTCACACCATTCTTGCGTGATTTTCGCTTTGTGAGCCGGAGCGGAGTCCTGTTGAAAGGTTCAATGCATATCGCCGAAGTGCTGCTTGGCCCACGGAAGTACTACGGCCTCGAGGATGTCGCAGAGGTAGACTTCTTGATTGATTTTGACCCCTTGATCCACGAAAACTAAGGGAGTTTTACCACTGCCGCAAATTCCGCCCCAGACCATGACGGATTGCGGATTTTGACGGTGTTCGACGATGGCCGATGTACTGGGAGCCTCTACGGACCAGACTCTGTCGTTTTGGTGGTTGTGGGATTGTTCTACGGTGAAAAGCTTCTCGTCTGTGAAGAGCATTCGCTCCCATTGCTGACCGGCGGCGAGACGAAGGAGTTGGCGGCACCTTTGGAGTCGTACGCGCTTGTTTTCCTCCGTGAAGAGTTGAACTTTTTGGACCTAGAGGTTGAGCCCCTTTTTGGCAATTTGACGGACTGATTCGCGGTTGATACCGGTCTCATGGGCTATTTTCCTCATGGAAACCCTCGGATTGGATTGACTTGTTTCTTGACAATGTTCCGATTGCTAGGTGTATTGACAGTGCGTTTTCTACCACCTCCTGGACGACGACCATCATGGCCAAGCTCCTTGAAACGACGAATTGCATCGAACACGGTTTGTCGAGGCACATTGAGCAAACGAACAATTCCGCATTGACGCCTACCTTGTAGAAACAGCTCCAAAATCGCACTACGTTTGTTTGACATTCTGAAACTCTGTGAAATGAAATTATATCAAATTGAAAATTCACATATTAGTACAGGAAAGTGTAGAGAAACCAAGGGAATAAAAATTATTTGGCTGCGCTGAAATACTTTTGTTCCAGACCACAGCAAAATTTGTCTGAAGTTTTTCTTGTCACCTTGTATTTTGTGAGGATCTCAATAAGTTCACCTGGTCAAACCATCTGATCTACACTGCGCAAAAAAATTAACGCACATTCTGAAAATCTCAATTTTAATGAAAGTTAACTCTACATTGACTTTATAACTTATTTTTTATGTTCTCTCGGAAAGGTTTTGAATGAAACAAGACACATTAAATGGAAGAAAAATTCAGAATTTCACCGAATCTTATGTGAAAGGAGAGAAATGAACAATTTTCAAAATACTGAAATGCTGATAAGTGATTTAATACTTGGTATTTCCACCCCTTGCGTCAATTACAGCTCGGCAACGACGGTTCATACTCAAAATGAGTGATCTTAAAATGTTCTGATCTAATCCTTCCCAGATTTCTCCGGGTTGGATTCCTAAGTCATTAAGAGTAGCTGGATGATTTTCTGAACTTCTCAGCCTTCTATTGAGGTTGTCCCAAACCTCACGCGCGCACGATGGGGTCTGTCATTATAGTCCATAAAAATGAAATTTTCACCAATGTATGGGGCAAATGGCACCACATGCTCTTCAAGAATGTTCCTTATATACTTATCAGCATTCATAGCTCCATTTTCAACGACCACTAGGTCTGAGCGAGCAGTCAAAGATATTCCATCCCATACCATAATAGATCCTCCCCCGAAACCAGTAGTATTCAGGAAATTGCACTGAGCATATCTTTCATGTGGACGTCTGTATACAAGGGAACGTAGATCACAATGGTAGAGGTAGAATCTAGAGTCATCTGTGAAGAGAACATTTTCCCAATCGGCCTCTTCCCAATCGATGGGTTGAGGTATAAGAGCTGGGCCTCTTACCGCGACACGAGGCCTTAAATCATATTCTCTGAGGCGATTTCTTTTTGTCTGAGTGCTAATTGGCACCTCATGAGTTCGCTCAAGCTGATTTTGAAGGAGGCGAGCAGTTGCAAACCGTTGTCTCAACGAAGAAACTCTCAAGTAACGTTCTTGAATGGCAGTTGTTACCCGTGGTCTACCCTGTCCTGGTCTTCGAACATTCATACCTGTCTCCCTGAATCGCTGCAACATTCCGGACACTCTTGTATGGGAAACTCCAAACCTTTCTGCAATTCTTGTGTATGTCCACCCTTCTTCTCGCAAAACTACCGCTTGGACACATTCCTCTTGGGTCAAATTGCGTGTTTCGCGTTGCATAGCGATCGAGTGTAGAATATCAAACGAAAGAAAAACTATTGATCACTAGAATTGATCGATAACAACTGATTTTAGAATGGAGCCAATACATTCAAAATCTGATAATATCATCTTTTTTTATTCCTGCTTGGAGAAAACATCTCTATTGAAGAAAAACGTTGAAAGTGGATAACATATGCATGCATAATTCTGATAAAAATAATTATCATTGAGAACACCTTCAGTTATAGAATAAATTTGAGATTTCCATAATTTGCGCAGTGTACTTACAAACGTTAGGTCCCCCAAGTTGACCTGTCCCTTCCCTTCAGTACAATTATCTCAGCAGGCAGTTAGTTCTGTTTCTCAAAATCCCCACAATTCCGTTAGTACAATAAAGCCCACCCTACACTCCACAACTTCAGAAAATCGCCATAACGCACGGTCGAGTGGCTCCGCGGAGAACTCCTTAATTGGCCCTCCAAATTCGATCTCCCGACCAAACAACCCCACCTAATTGATTCCCCAATTCCAGTAAAAAACTGCCGACCAGAGATGCTCTCTCTCGTCCGAAGGGCTCGGAATCTGCGGGGCCCGCTCCCAGTTCATATAACTGTCACCGTGCAGGGCCGTCACTTCATCTCGGTCAGCCGTGATGGATGACCGAGGGGACATCAGCCAACCCGCTTGTCTTGCTCATAATAACTCTGATGGGCCATTTCTATCACGTCCCGTCTTCTTCTGAAGTCATTAAAGAATAGATAAATGGAAGAGGGTCACGTGATACGTCTTCAGAATAATTGCTTTCTTGTTTAGAGGTGGAACTCATACGTTGTCGGTAAATTGGATCCGCTCCCGAGAGCAGAAAAACCTTCGCTTTTTGGAGTATATACACGCTGGAGGACTCCAAATGAAGAAGAAAATTGAGGGACAATTTGGGGGCACGGCAGTGGCCCCGCCAAGTCGAGCGCGAAGCAAACACTGCCGTACTATCTTTACCCGAACCATTTCGCCGCATTTTCAGGCCCCTATTGGGAAACCTCCGGATGAGACCAGAACGCCGAATTTTTCGTGATCCAGTAAGCTCTAATCACGTACTCAAAATCCAAAATTTCAAGTGTGTAGGTCATTTTTCCGAAGTTTCGCGAAAGCAAAGTTTCGCATTTTCGACCCTCACTCACTCATGATCATCAAGATAGAACTAGTACTTCCCATAAACTCAGAGAGCTGAAATTTGGTACAGACTTAGGGTTTACTGGCCAAATAAAGGGAAAATTATAAAAACTAGGATAATCGGAAATCTGTTGGCACGTCACGTGAGCTCACGTGCTATCACGTCATCTTCGCAAAATGTGCAACCACAATAATGTATGGAAGTTTATGCGCTTGGAAACACATTGTTATCATACTCAATATGTGAATATCGACTTTAGAATATAAATTGAAAAAAAAATAATAATCGGGTGATCAGTCTTATACACAGTGATATTTTTACTGTCTCATTTATTGTTCAAGAAAACGATAGGTTTCCGAAAGCTAGGCCGGAACAATAAATGAGACAGTAAAAATTATCACTGTGTATGAGACTGATCACCCGATTATTATCCTTTTTTCAATTGTTTTCATTTGACGCATTCACGAAGTAAGCATCTGCTGTCACTTGATAGCACACCAAAACTACCCGCAAATTTACATTTTCTAACCGTAAGTGATATCACGTCGGATATTTTGTGAAGTGATTGATGAAGTGAAAATAGATGAAAATTTGATCGAACTTGTCAGGCTTCATGAAGTGATCTATGATAATTCTTCATCAGAGTACAGGGATCAGAATGTAGGACAACAAGCTTGGGTGCTGGGTGCTTATTCAACAATTGTTGTACTATTTGAGGTAATCCTCCCACTTCCTCTCTTCGTTGATTTATTTGCTGAATCAAATCTCTACTATCAGAATCACCAGCAACTGTGAAAGCAGTTATGTTCTCTATATCTTCTTTCCATTCCGAAGAGCTTGATGAAGAAGAAACTGTGTTTCGCCCTGTATCACTGAATAAAAAAATGCTATGAAATTTTGGTGCAATATAGAACGTCTATTGCTCTTCAGAAAAAACATCATCAGATGGGTCTGCGGTGGTAAGATTGGGAGAGAAAAAATTTAATCCGAAAAAGAATCGGGTAAGAGATGGGCTATATGGACAAGTTCGGTATCAAACTATAGGTTTTCGAGGACGCTTAAATCAATAAAAAATAATCGGAGGCTCTATCTACCATAGTTCAGAACCGAAAAAAAAATAAAGATTTGTAATAAAAAAACTACTCCTAAAAAAAGTGTCAAATAAAAAAATCTAATATAATAGATCAATATGCCCACGTTTCTACAAAAAGAAGAGGAACTCCACCAAAAACATTCTGTAAAAACTAGCCAAGTCTCGATGGAGCTGCTAGTTTATCTCTAAAAAGTAATGAAATCTAGAAAAAGTCGAGCCAAGTTTAAGGCTCCTTACTGCGATTCCTTTATTATTATAGTTAATGTTGTGTGACTTGGCCGTTGAAGGGTACACAAGGGTACAAAACCAGGTGCTCCATGACACCGGAAATGCAACTCATTGACGATGGAAAATTGCCACTTGGAAAACGTTCATTCAATAACCAGTCAATTGTAGGCTTGATAAAGCTGCGTATTCAATAATACGAGCCTGAAACAAACAGTATAAAAAATTATTTCCAGTACAGACGGACTTCTAATCAGAAGACGAGAGCAGGAGTCAGCATTGTCAATGCTGAATGCATATGTGTTGCACAATCAACAACAGCCTAAAATGAGACACTAGCGTCCAGTTACCAATACGAGCATGGGCTATTATCTCGCTTAACAAACATAGGTAGTTACAACAGATATAGCATTACGTGTAAACAGAATTGACTTGTACCCACTAACGTATAAAGAATGTTCAATGGCCAAGTCACACAACATTAACTATAATAATAAAGAAATCGCAGTAAGGAGCCTTAAACTTGGCTCGACTTTTTCTAGATTTCATTACTTTTCAGAGATAAACTAGCAGCTCCATCGAGACTTGGCTAGTTTTCCCAGAATGTTTTTGGTGGTGATTTCAAATCGAAGCCGTTGATAAACTGACTTCATTTCAAGATAAGAACATTCATGAAGCATATGCAAAGAACCAAACTTCAGAAAAAAAGGCGACCAGATTGACGAAATGTCTCATACTGTTTTTCATTGGATCGATTCAAGTTGTTATTTAGTTTTAAATGATTTCACAGCGATTTTCTGGAAGATTACATACTTTTAAAACCGATTGAATACGATATCCCTAACTCTTGTACAGATAGCAGACCTACCACTACCTGAAGCTCAGCTCGTGACAGCTTTAGGAGCTTACTGGTATATGTCGGTGAAATCATCACAAATTTCTTGGACAGAGTAAGTCAAGGAGTGCTTCTCCAGAGGGTTATTCTGTTGTTCATCTCCCATTGTTGCACCGCTGCCTTATAGTGGTCTTTTCCAAGCCCACAGAACGGCTCAGGTCTAGTAGGTGTTAACCTTCGTTTGTGATGGATCTTCATCGAACCACGCTTCTAAATCTATCATGCATCAAATTTGGTGGCACTCTGGGTCTATCTTCGGCTTCCAATTCGTTCAGCTAGAGACTCGTCACCTTAGATGTCCACCATTGAACAGATTCGTAATCCTGCCATGTTGTTACAGAAATCGCTGAGAAGTTTCCACGAAATCATAAAGCAATCACACTTAATAAACGCAACTCCCTCTAAAGACCTCTTCCCACATATGATGAACACTAATCCGAGAAACTCAAACTACAGTCCCCTCGAACACAAAGTGCCCGCAGGAGTCCACGAAAATGGCGTACGATGCTTACAAAGTATCCTCAATGAATGCGGTCTCGTAATATTTCGTATGTATTGAATTCTCAACGTCTGCAATAAAACGATAAAGCTCGACGCTATCGTCTTTGAGTTTGTATCTTACCTCTAGGGACAGCTTCGGCGTGAATCATGGTGAAATTTAGAAATCCTCCGCGGCGGAAAGATTCGTCTTTTTCGATTGTTTGAGTATGCATGAGAAAAGTTCATGTGTTGGAGGTGCAAAAGAAGGTCTGTGAAGTTTGGAGCTTCTTGCTGCATACCATGTAGGAATACATATACCTAGATTCGAAATATACCGAAGATTATCTCAAAATGATTGTGGGGAGACACGAAAGGATTATTCCTTGAGGGATCCTTTTCCTCCATAAAAAAGGGATGCTTTTTTATTAATCTCGAAGAGCATCTTTTAGAAATATACAGGGTGGCCATTTGAAAACGAAACAGACGAGATTACAGACGAAATAATTTTTTTCGATAGAAATGCTCGGACAGGTCGATTTCTGTTTCGAGGGGGACAACTTAAGATGTAGGTTACGGACGCATAGCGCTTCAACCCTTGCTGCTACAACCCCCACCCCCAATTTTTGAATAGGGAAGATGGGGTGAGTGATACCTCAATTCGAAGGTATTTTTATACTGATTTCAGCACAGTAATTGTTTTTTCATTTTATGCATTAGTTCTCGAAATATTCTCAACTAAGTATTTGAAAATGAAGTGGTGTTTTCATGGCACTTGTAGTGTTTTTTTGTGAAAAATCGACATTTTGAGCTTCAAAACAACCATGACTGTGGCTTCCTTCCTCCAATCCACTGACATAGAAATCTTTAATCAAGATGTCGATTTTTCACAAAAAAACACTACAAGTGCCATGAAAACACCACTTCATTTTCAAATACTTAGTTGAGAATATTTCGAGAACTAATGCATAAAATAAAAAAAACAATTACTGTGCTGAAATCAGTATAAAAATACCTTTCAAATGAGGTAACACTCACCCCATCTTCCCTATTCAAAAATTGGGGGTGAGGGTTGTAGCAGCAAGGGTTGAAGCGCTATGCGTCCGTAACCTACATCTTAAGTTGTCCCCCTCGAAACAGAAATCGACCTGTCCGAGCATTTCTATCGAGAAAATTTATTTCGTCTGTAATCTCGTCTGTTTCGTTTTCAAATGGCCACCCTGTATAATTAAATGATTAATTTGTCAGTTCCAATGTTATCATTGGATTATTTCAGTAGAAAATACCAACCCTTATGTTCCACACAAAAATTCATTTGAATCCTCATAAAACTGCACCTGCATTGTTTCAATTATTACTTTTTTATATTCTTGATGAAATTTGCAATAACCTGCACCAATATTAGTCCGAAATGATCTCATATTGCGTTGTATTCCGAAGTATCTTCACAGAATACTGCAGGGCATTTTCGGGTTCAATCGTGAATAACTAATTTTTATGGACCATTATCCTTTTTATTCAATTCACGCACTGAAAATGAGATTAAACAATTCATGTCGGGGATTCAATTGGAATACGGATTGTGCAGAATATGCATTTGGCATAATCGGGTGTTAATGTTGTAATAGTTCTGAATTTTCTGAGCTTGAAAGAATTGTAGACTGGACTCCTGCTTTCGTAGCTTGCCAGGACGTCTAACTTCGCATACAACATAGATTATAGGTTAGGTTTGCTGGGTTAGGTTAGGTTGGGTCGGATTAGGTTAGGATAGGTTAGGTACGGTTAGGTTAGGTTAGGTTAGGTTAGGTTAGGTTAGGTTAGGTTAGGTTAGGTTCCCGTATGTGGTCATCACCTTGTCGTGGTGTACGGGCTTAAGTAGCTGTGAATCCTATGGAGTAACAGCGAAAAACCAAGTATGACCAAAACCAAGGAGTGACTATGACTCTCTTGGCCCCTGGAATCTACAGACTCTGGGTAGATCCAAGGGGTGATGCTAGTGCTTCTGAGGTAACCATGGCTCTCTTGGCCCCTCGTATCTGAGGACTCGGGGTAGACCCAAAGAGCAACGTTGGTGCTTCACAAGTAACTGTGACTCACTTGGCTCCTGGAGGCTACTGACTCTTGGTAGACCCAAGGAGTAACGTTAGTACTTCACAACATGGCAACTATGGCTCAACTGGCCCCTCGAACCTGAGGTAGACCCAGTAAGCAACGTTAGTACCCCATGTAACCCCATCCCACTCCCAAGAATCCTCTCAGACAGTAAAGGTCTCAACTGACCAGGGTACACGGTAACTGCTTGGACGAGGAGTTACCGACAAATGTATCAAGACCCTCCGGGGATCTATACCTGTTGTTAATAGTTGTGAAAATAGTGAAATAAGCCAGGTGAACCTTCGGAACGATGGTCAGCTGCAGTCTCGCAGGTGCTCATAATGTGAGACAGCGGTGGGACCTTAGTGGGCGCGGGACGCTCCTCCTATCACCCAACAACTCCAAGGGGAGGAGATACCGGTCAGTCCGAGTGCGCGTACTGTAGAATTCCAATCGCATTGGAGACCCAGTAGTGCCCATTTACAAAGTGCGACAGTAGTAGTCGGTGTCCTCCGACTCTGCTATCGCGCTGAGGAGGAGGTTTTAGTTGGGTTAGAGTCCCACACGAATCCCAGCATTGAACCGCCCGCTGCGGAGAAGGCATGATGCTTTCCTCCTTCCTCAGGGCACCAAAAAAAAAGGTTAGGTTAGGTTAGGTTAGGTTAGGTTCCCGTACGTGGTCATCACCTTGTCGTGGTGTACGGGCTTACAAGTTCTTTGTGAGACCGCAAACTGTGAGACCCGTCAGTCGAGGTGCAGGTTTCTTCCCCTCAATCCCTACATCCAAGGGGGACAAGAGTCTGAGACTACCACGCAGAAACTACACCGTGAAATACCAATCGTCTTGGTGATCCGGTATGGTGCCTGCGCAAACCATCATAGTTGGAATCGGTGTCCTTGGGATTCCGACTAAGAAAGCGAGGAGGAGGTTTTAGTTGGGTCAGAGTCCCACACGAATCCCAGCATTGAACCGCCCGCTGCGGAGAAGGCATGATGCTTTCCTCCTTCCTCAGGGCCCAAAAAAAAGGTGAGGTTAGGTTGGGTAAAATGGCAGAATTGCTATCATAGCTTGCCAAAACGTAAGAATTTGCAATGATGTATATCACATAGAACAATTGAGTATTAAGCCATCATCAAGTATCTGTATTTAAAAGGGTAAGCAGATTTACGAAGATATGCTTAATACCCTTGGTGATCAATGTCCTTCGTAAGCGACCGTGAAAAATTGGACTGTTAGCTTTAAAAGAGGTGAATTTTCCATTGAAGATGATGACCGATAGGGAAGGCCAGTTTCTGTGTCAGTCCCGAAAATATCGATGCAGTTCATGACATGATCTTATCAGACCGTCGAATTGGGCTAAAACGGATATCTGAAGCACTGAAGATTTCATACGGACGCGTTCATCCTATAGTTCACGTCAATTTGGACATGAGAAAAATTTCTGCAAAATGGATCCCCAAATGTTTGAATGTTGACCAGAAGCGTGCAAGGGTAGAAGCATCGCGTTCGATCTGTGCTCGATTTGAAAACGATGTAGACTTCTTAAACCGAATTGTTACTATGGATGAGACTTGGGTACATTTCTACGATCCAGAAACAAAGCAACAATCGATGGAACGGCGACACTCTGGTTCTCCAAGACCTTTCGTGTCCAAAAATCTGCTGGAAAAGTTCTTGCTTCGGTTTTTTGGGATGGCCATGGAGAAATCATGATTGATTTGATGGATAAGGGTAGAACAAAAACTGGAGATAACTGTTCGACATTACTGACCACTCTAAGGGATAAAATTCAAGAGAAAAGACGCGGAAAGCTATCCAAAGGTATGTTGTTTTTACAGGACAACGCCCCAGTATACAAATCTCATATTGCATGCAAAAAACTCGTGATTTAGGGTTAGAATTAATGAACACCCCCCTTATTCACCAGATTCGGCTCCTTCCGACTATCATCTCTTTCCTCAACTGAAAAAAAGTTTGAAAGGTCGTAAATTTTCTTCCAACGAGGAGGTAATAAAAGTTGTGGAGGACTGGTTTGCAGAGCAAGAAGAAACATTTTTTTTTAAAGGTCTAGAGACGTTGCAGGTTCGCTGTAATAAATGTATTCAATTAAGAGGAGAATATGTTGAGTAATAAAATATTTTGACATTGAAATTCTGTGTGGTTCTATAGTAGGCTAAGAATTCTTCAATATATCTCACCTAGGCCCATTGATAGAGTGGGACATCTGTTGACACGTGTAAGACAGCCAGGGCGAATTTCAGGCAGTCTTCAAGGGTGGGTTAATGATCGGACAGACGCCGTGATTAAACTCGAGTCGACGCTGACGTGCGTCACTTTCAACCGGTCCTCAACGTCGTAATTAGGGAGGAAACCGTCCTAAAGACAAACCTTGGGGCCAACTGGAACTTGCCGTACATACCGATGTCTTAATGGTGCCCTTCAGATTGTCCAACGCGGAATAACCCAGAATGTAACGGAAATTGTGATAGTTTGCTTTGTCATCTGTTGGCAAAGTCCGTGAAGAGGTCGGTAATTGAGGAAGTTTAGGGGACGATATCAGCAAAAATGGCGTATTGAATTTCGATAGGGTAGTTTCACTATCGTTGGGGGTTACTGAGGCTCTTAGAGGGTCATATCTAAGTTTTGCCTGGAATACTGAGTGTCATGTACATTTTAGGGCTGAATACTTCGAATAGCAAATAATAATATCCCACCAAAAACATTCTGTAAAAACTAGCCAAGTCTCGATGGAGCTGCTTATTTATCTCTAAAAAGTAATGAAATCTAGAAAAAGTCGAGCCAAGTTTAAGGCTCCTTACTGCGATTTCTTTATTATTATAGTTAATGTTGTGTGACTTGGCCGTTGAACATTCTTATACGTTAGTGGGTACATGTCAATTTTGTTTACACGTAATGCTATATCTGTTGTAACTACCAATGTTTGTTAAGCGAGATAATAGCCCATGCTGGTATTGGTAATTGGACGCTAGTGTCTCATTTTAGACTGTTGTTGATTGTGCAACACAAATGCAGTCAGCATCGACAATGCTGACTTCTGCTCTCTTTTTTTTGGAGCGTCGAATCGACCACCGATCTAAAATAAAATAGACGTACAGACGGTCTTCTATCAATGATTAGAAGTCCGTCTGTACTGGAAATAATTTTTTATACTGTTTGTTTCAGGCTCGTATTATTGAATACGTAGCTTTTTCAAGCCTACAATTGACTGGTTATTTTGAACGTTTTCCAAGTGGCAATTTTCCATCGTCAATGGGTGGCGTTTCTGGCGACAGATTGGTGCAATGGTGTCATGGAGCACCTGGTTTTGTACCCATGTGTACCCTTCAACGGCCAAGTCACACAACATTAAATATAATAATAAAGAAATTGCAGTAAGGAGCCTTAAACTTGGTTCGACTTTTTCTGGATTTCATTACTTTTTAGAGATAAACTAGCAGCTCCATCGAGACTCGGCTAGTTTTTACAGAATGTTTTTGGTGGGATTTCACTTCTTTTTGTAGAAACGTGGGCATATTGATCTATTTTATTAGATTTTCTTATTTGACACTTTTTTTTTAAGAGTAGTTTTTTTATTACAAATCTTTATTTTTTTTTCGGTTTTGAACTATGGTAGATAGAGCCTCCGATTATTTTTTATTGATTTCAGCGTCCTCGAAAACCTATAGTTTGATATCAAACTTGTCCATATAGCCCATCTCTTACCCGATTCTTTTTCGGATTCAATTTTTTCTCTCCCAATCTAACCACCGCAGACCCATCTGATGATGTTTTTTCTGAAGAGCAATAGACGTTCTATAGTGCACATAAATTTCATAGCATTTTCATATTCAGTGGTACAGAGCGAAACACAGTTTCTTCTTCATCAAGCAAGAGCTTCCGAAGACGGAATGGAAAGAAGATATAGAGAACATAACTGCTATTACACTTGCTGGTGATTCTGATAGAAGAGATTTGATTCACCAAATAAATAAACGAAGAGAAGAAGTGGGAGGATTACCTCAAATAGTACAACAATTGTTGAATGAGCACCCAGCACCCAAGCTTGTTGTCGTACATTCTGATCCCTGTACTCTGATGAAGAATGATCATAGATCACTTCATGAAGCCTGACAAGTTCGATCAAATTTTCATCCATTTTCACTTCATCAACCACTTCACAAAATATCCGACGTGATATCACTTACGGTTAGAAAATGTAAATTTGCGGGTAGTTCTGGTGTGCTATCAAGTGACAGCAGATGTTAACTTCCTGAATGCGTGAAATGATAACAATTGAAAAAAGGATAATAATCGGGTCATCAGTCTTATATAAAGTGATAATTTTTACTGTCTCATTTATTGTTCCGGCCTAGCTTTCGAAAACCTATCGTTTCCTTGAACAATAAATGAGACAGTAAAAATATCATTGTGTATAAGACTGATGACCCGATTATTATTTTTTTTCAATTTATATTCTAAAGTCGATATTCACATATTGAGTATGATAACAATGTGTTTCCAGGCGCATAAACTTCCATACATTATTGTGGTTGCACATTTTGCGAAGATGACGTGATAGCACGTGAGCTCACGTGACGTGCCAACAGATTTTCGATTATCCTAGTTTTTATAATTTTTCCTTTATGTGGCCATTAAAACTATGTACCAAATTTCAGCTCTCTGAGTTTATGGGAAGTACTAGTTCTATTTTGATGATCATGAGTGAGTGAGGGTCGAAAATGCGAAACTTTGCTTTCGCGTAACTTCGGAACTGAATGACCTACACACTTGAAATTTTGGATTTTGAGTACGTGATTATAGCTTACTGGATCACGAAAATTTCGGCGTTCTGGTCTCATCCGGAGGTTCTTAAATAGGGGCCTGAAAATGCGGCGAAATGGTTCGGGTAAAGATAGTACGGCAGTGTTTGCTTCGCGCTCGACTTGGCGGGGCCACTGCCGTGCCCTCAAATCCACAAACATTCATGCATCATGTGAGTTACGTTTAAATGGAAAGAGTGCCAGTATTAACCGCGAACTTGGCAACGTCGTAATGGGTTGTCGAGAAGGTAGATCCTACCGACAGGACAGGTTCAGCACATCTGGGCTAAATATTTACGGAATCCAACAGTCCGATACGATTTCTCCGACCGTCCTCAGGAAGACCGGTTGAATTTCCGACGGTGTACGACGAATATGGCGCCGAAAAATGATCCTTATTCCGGAACGACGTCGCCTATCGAATATCCCGGTTTTTCCTTTTTATTCGATATCCACAAAAAGGGGATAGTTGAATTCAAAATATAATATGGCCATCACGATCTGGGTTTATTGTGAAATACAACCATGGCATCTCCAGAGATCAGAGCTCGGTAATTGGTGGCGATGTAAGGTGTCCCCGTATTGACCATCTTCGACGTGGTCAAGTTGTGACCTGCATATCTAAGTGGGAGGGGGGGATTCGATAGGGCGTTTGATGGAATGGACGATATGCAGCTTTTCGTTCTATGTTTACATACAGGGTGGGCCATCCATAACTTTCCAACCCGAATTTTGAGGTTGAGGTTGACAGGTCAAATTTTGTTGAAAGGGGGACAAACAAGGGTGTTCAAATGAGTTTGATATCACTGCAACCCTACCAGCTCTCATTTTTTTTCGAATAGGGAAAAGGGGGCGAGTAACACCTTGTTGGAAAGGCAATTCAATTTCCTGTATGAGTGTATTTTTTTTCATCGCTTTATTATTATACAGAGTGAATCAGTATTCCATCAATAATAATAATAATAATTTATTCATCCATAGAGACATACAAATTATGAATCGGACAAGTCAATAAGAATCACAAACTACTGTTTGAGAGACAAATGAATATAAACAATAATGACAATAATGAATTGTACATGGTTTCAAACACCTAACCTGATATGCTGACAGCAATCATAGTATTCGCTGAATGTATAAAAACAATGTGTAATTAGGAATTCATTTACTTCATTCCGAAACTTTCGTACATTTTCAATCATCCTGTATCTCTTAGGGAGAGAATTGAACAACTTAATTCCCATATATCTGGGAGATCTTTCATATCCCGCCAGAGTGTGGCGTGGTATGATTAGTAGTGAAGAGTATGATGTTGAGTAGTTATGATTATAATTCACACGCAGAAATGAACTGTCATTGGTTTTTACGTACGTTAAGATCTCTAAAATGAACTGAGATACTATTGTTAGAATCTTGAATTCTTTGAAAAAACGTCTACACGATGTTCTCCTAGAGACCCCGGCTATCTGACGTATAGCCCTCTTTTGAAGAACAAAACAATAACTTTCACATGCCGAATTTGCATCTTTGATATGGAAAAAACGCTCGGACGGGTCAAAAAATAAATTCGATATCACTACCTAGAGAGCTAGAGAGCCGCTACCACTTCATGACATGATTTTATCAGACCGTCGAATTGGGCTAAAACGGATATTTGAAGCACTGAGGATTTCATACGGACGCGTTCATCATATAGTTCACGTCAATTTGGACATGAGAAAAATGTCTGCAAAATGGATCCCCAAATGTTGAATGTTGACTAAAAGCGTGCAAGGGTAGAAGCATCGCGTTCGATCTGTGCTCGATTTGAAAACGATGTAGACTTTACCGAATTGTTTCTATGGATGAGACTTGGGTACATTTCTACGATCCAGAAACAAAGCAACAATCGATGGAACGGCGACACTCTGGTTCTCCAAGACCTAAGAAAGGACCCCGCACTTTTTCTATGGCAAATAGCGTTCCGTCAAATTTTCTAAAATTTTGGTATAATGTAGTACTCGACCTACTGATCAAAAATGTCCATGGCCCCAACTCAATCGTATGACTAGTTTTTGAGATACAGGGAGTTGAAGTTGAAAATTACCCACTTTTACTACGCCCGTATCTCGGAACAGAATCGAATGAATTTCAATTTTTCTCAAGAGACATTTCATTACATCCCCAGGGATCAACCGTATAGAAGAATATAACCGAAAATCGTTACGAATACAGGCTTATCCATAATTGAATGCATGCCCAATTTCGAAAGTATAAAATATGTCAGTTTCAGAGCGAGAACGTTCACAAAATGAACTATTACACTAGATATGTTGTTGTTACATCGATAAAGTCTGAAATACCCAGAATTTATACTGGGTGATCCATTATTATAAAAACTATTCTCAAGGGGGGTTAAATGGACACCCTGTATTTATGGGTTGATTCAAGGTGTTTGTTTAAATTTTTTAGAACATATCATCATGGACTTCAAAGAATACAGCGTGATTCAGTCATGAAATGAACTTTGAATCTCACGGAAATACCCAAAAACCAACTTTTTTCTCATCACCCTGTATTTCAAGATCAACTCCGATGAGGTGGGAGTTTTCTTTCACCACTGTACTTGATATAAAAACATCAATACGGCTGAGAGTTTTTATCCACTTCCTATGACCAGATTTTTTGTTATGCTGGAATAAGAATAGAATAACATAAATAAATAGGTAATTTTCATATTACATAAAAAAAACTGCTCATAGGAACTGGATGGAAACTCTCAGCCGTATTGATGTTTTTATATCAAGTACAATGGTGAAAGAAAACTCCCACCGCATCGGAGTTAATCTTGAAATACAGGGTGATGAAAAAAACAGGTGGTTTTTGGGTATTTTCGTGAGGTTCAAAAATCATTTCATGACTGAATCACCCTGTATTATGTGAAGTCCATGATGATATGTTCTAAAAAAATCAAACAAACACCTTGAATGAACCCATAAATACAGGATGTCCATTTAACCCTCCTTGAGAATAGTTTCTATAATAATGGATCACCCAGTATAAATTCTGGGTATTTCAGACCTTTTCGAAGTAACAACAACATATCTAGTGTAATAGTTCATTTTGTGAACGTTCTCGCTCTGAAACTGACATATTTTATACTTTCAAAATTGGGCATGCATTCAATTATGGATAACCCTGTATTCGTAACGATTTTCGGTCATATTCCTCTATATGGTTGCTCCCTGGAGATGTAATGAAATGTTTCTTGAGAAAAATTGAAATTCATTCGATTCTGTTCCGAGATACGGGCGTAGTAAAAGTGGGTAATTTTCAACTTCAACGCCCTGTATCTCGAATACTAGTCATAGGATTGAGTTGGGGCCATGGACACTTTTGATCAGTAGGTCGAGTAAAACATTATACCAAAATGTTAGAAGATTTGACGAAACGCCATTTGCTATAGTAAAAGTGCGGGGTCCTTCCGTGTTCAAAAATAGTTTACCTATTATTTCATTAGGAGGAGAAGTGTCACTTTTCGTGGCTCGCTTTCAATTATCCGCCTCACTCCGTTCGGCGTATAAACTCAGGCTCGCCACGAAAAGTGACCACTTCTCCTCCTTAAGAAATAATAGGTATACTATTATTCTGTATCAAAAAGGGTTTTCCAATTAGAGGTGTTATTTTGAATAGCCCGCTATTACGGTAGATGTTACTTTTGAAGCTGTCATTTTTTGACATTTGACAGGTAGAAACTACGCCATTAATAAAAATGATACATGCTTCAACAACGCATTGAAATTATTGAAACTCACTCTAAAACGTTTGTGGAATACTTAATTCCAAAGAACGACGAAGAATGGACAAACCTGGCTACAGCAGCAATGAACTCGGCTGGTCTTGAGCGACGTCCACAAGTTTTATTTTTCACATCACTAAAGGCGAGTTTATACAGCAACTAAAATAAAATAAGAACTAAAATAAAATAAGAATGTCCACTTCATGCATTTCAATGACAGCGTTTCTACAGGAAATAAGCTAAAATAAGGAATAAGAATAAGAATGAGAATAAAGTTGACCATCTCTTATTCTTATTCCTTATTTTAGCTTATTTCCTGTATAAACGCTGTCATCAAGTGAACATTCTTATTTTATTTTAGTTCTTATTTTATTTTAGTTGCTGTATAAACTCGCCTTAACTTGTCCAAACAGTTCGAATTTATGCCGTTAATTATGGAAATAACATAAACTGAATGACCACCACGACCACGATTACAGGACCAAATCCTTTTCATGAAAATTTCCATAACCAATTAACCAAATAACAAAGTGGCTGCACGATGTCATCGACAGCCTCACGAAGATCTCGGTGGACAATTCTGATCACCTCTTCGAGAGATAACACGGTCCGGACTCTTTCCAAGAGCGCAATTTTCGGTCTCCGGACTTTTTCCAAGCGCGCAATTTTTGTCCCCGGCTTTTTCCAAGCGCGTCATTTTTGTCCCCGGACTTTTCCAAATCGAGCAATTTTTGTCCCCGGACTTCTTCCAAGCGCGAACTTTTTGTCCCCGGACTTTTTCCAAGCGCGCAATTTTCGTCCCCGGCTTTTTCCAAGCGCGTCATTTTTGTCCCCGGACTTTTCCAAATCGAACAATTTTTGTCCCCGGACTTTTTCCAATCGCGCAATTTTTGTCCCCGGACTTTTTCCAAGCGCGCAATTTTTGTCCCCGGCTTTTTCCAAGCGCGTCATTTTTGTCCCCGGACTTTTCCAAATCGAGCAATTTTTGTCCCCGGACTTTTTCCAATCGCGCACTTTTTGTCCCCGGACTTTTTCCAAGCGCGCAATTTTTGTCCCCGGACTTTTTCCAAGCGCGCAATTTTTGTCCCCGGACTTTTTCCAAGCGCGCAATTTTTGTCCCCGGCTTTTTCCAAGCGCGTCATTCTTGTCTCCGGACTTTTCCAAATCGAGCAATTTTTGTCCCCGGACTTTTTCCAAATCGAGCAATTTTTGTCCCCGGACTTTTTCCAAGCGAGCACTTTTTGTCCCCGGACTTTTTCCAAGCTCGCAATTTTGTCCTCGAACCCTTTACAAGAGCCCAATTTTTGAC
Organism: Adalia decempunctata; assembly: GCA_951802165.1. Lineage (NCBI taxonomy): Eukaryota > Metazoa > Arthropoda > Insecta > Coleoptera > Coccinellidae > Adalia > Adalia decempunctata. Next base: position 4,388,976 of record OX637705.1, read on the forward strand.
CCCGGACTTTTTCCAAACGCGTCATTTTTGCCCTCGGACTTTTCCAAATCGAGCGATTTTTGTTCCCGGACTTTTCCAAATCGAGCGATTTTTGTCCCCGGACTTTTCCAAATCGATCAATTTTTGTCCTCAGACTTTTTCCAAGCGCGCACTTTTTGTCCCCGGACTTTTTCCAAATCGAGCAATTTTTGTCCCCGGACTTTTTCCAAGCGCGCAATTTTTGTCCCCGGCTTTTTCCAAGCGCGTCATTTTTGTCCCCGGACTTTTCCAAATCGAGCAATTTTTGTCCCCGGACTTTTTCCAAATCGAGCAATTTTTGTCCCCGGACTTTTTCCAAGCGAGCACTTTTTGTCCCCGGACTTTTTCCAAGCTCGCAATTTTGTCCTCGAACCCTTTACAAGAGCCCAATTTTTGATCCCGGACTTTTTCCAAACGCGTCATTTTTGCCCTCGGACTTTTCCAAATCGAGCGATTTTTGTCCCCGGACTTTTCCAAATCGAGCGATTTTTGTCCCCGGACTTTTCCAAATCGATCAATTTTTGTCCTCAGACTTTTTCCAAGCGCGCACTTTTTGTCCCCGGACTTTTTCCAAATCGAGCAATTTTTGTCCCCGGGCTTTTTCCAAGCGCGCAATTTTTGTCCCCGGACTTTTTCCAAGCGCGCAATTTTTGACCCCGGACTTTTTCCAAACGCTTTATTCTTGCCCTCGAACTCTTTCCATGCGCGCAATTTTTGTCCCTGGAGATCAATGGTTTCATTGTTTGTGTGGCACGTAGCCCGTCTTGTTGAAATTGCACGTTATCCAGATCAATACCATCCAATACCGGCCATAAAAAATCATTAATAGCGCAATCTATTCACCGTAACTGTTGCTTCAGCCTCATTCTCGAAAAAGTGAGGTCCAATGACCTAGCCGGACCATAAACCGCACAAAAAGGTGACTCGTTGAAGATGGAGAGGACCATTTTGCTTGTAGACGAAGCCACCGAGGTGGAAATGGGCCTCATCACTCAAGATGTTCTAACGATGGAATTCCAGATTATTTTCATGCATTTCAAGGACAAAATCAGCAAAGACACGAGGTTTTTGATAATCGGCCGAATTTCCTGCGTTAATTGATCTTCATTAGACTTAAGACCAAAATCCTTATGCAAAATACGGTGAAATGACGTCTGTGGAATGCCTAATTCCAAAAAACGACGAGGAATGGACAAATGTGGGTTTTCTTCAACAAATTCGGATACAGCAGCAATATTCTCGGCTGTTCTTGAGCGACGTGAACGGGTTTTAATCTTCACATCACTAATTTGTCCCAACAGTTCAAATTTTTCCTACCAATTTCTGTATTGCGTTTCGACAAGGTGCTTCAAGACGATCCAAAAATGTTCGAGTTTTACGAACCGTCTCTGCTAAATTGTCACTATTTTTATAGTGAATTTAGGGAGTGCCGAAACAAACTCAATGAGGTAGGCCAGAAGAATAAGGTCTTTTTAATCTGGGTTCCCGGTCATTCGGGAATCGTAGGAAACGAAGAGGCCAATACACTGGCCAGAAAGGGCGCACAAACGCCACTCACTGGCCCAGAACCCTTTTGTGGTTTAGGAAAATGCACCTATAAGAAGGAAATTATGCTGAAGGAGAAAACCGAGAGAGAAAAACTCTGGCGGAATCTCCCAGGGATGGATCACTCCAAAAAGTTCCTCCGGAACCTTGAAACTGCTAGATCCAAAAAATATCTGGATTTCAGTAAAAACCAACTTCACCTACTCACTGGCTTTCACACAGGACATTGTCGCCTAGAGGAGCATCTGTTGAGAATGGGTTTATCGGACACTGATGAGTGTAGATTCTGTGGGGAGGAGGAAGAAACTCCTATTCACCTGGTTACGGAATGCTATGCCATTGTAAGCCAAAGGAAAGATAGCTTTGGACAAGAAACTTGTAGAAGTGGGGAGTTATCCTCCTTGAAGCCGTCCCAGATATTGGATTTAATCAAATCTCTGGAACTGGAGGGCGAGCTGTAGGAGGCGCGATGATGACAGCTCTGTCAGGGGGCACAATAGACCTTAAGGTCGCAGTGGACTGTAACCCCTTTCTACTATAACTATAACCATAACTACCTTGAAAAGAAGTAATGTAGTTTACCAGATCCCATGTGGGCATTGCGATCAACAATATATAGGACAAACATCTACAACGCTACAACAAAGAATAAATTTACATAAAAAGCAATATCAATTTAAGGAAAGAAAACTGTGCACTAGCCAAACATTGTATCACCACAGGTCATATCCCAAATTATAGCGAAACTACAGTCCTAGATACAGAACCCAATACACGTAAAAGAACTTTAATGGAAGTGATAAAGATAGCCCAAAATGACAACACACTAAACTACAAGAAAGACATCGATCAAATGAGCACCATGTACGCCCTGTTAATTGAGATAGATAAAAAACAACCAATCTCATAATTCAAACCTCTCCAACGTAAGATTTTAAAGGTGTCTAATCCATTAAATTCCCACAAAAGTTATTGTACTCCATCCCCTAATTCTATGGTATATCAACAAATGAATTATGTCAATATTTTAAATTTTATTAGTTATCAAATTTGAAAACTCAATCACCAATTTTTGCATCCGAATTTTGCTTCGAAATATACCTACCTTAAAGCTCGCAACGGACGGCGAGCGATATATTATATCTCATATATTACACCAATATCTCTCCTTATGAAAATGCACCAAGCCCCGCGGACGACGCTATAATATATATTCCGATATTACGATATTTTTCCATACTAAAATGACATATGTCAATGCAAAGCTATAATATACAGGGTGACTGGTGACGTAAGGGACAACGGCTAAGTGGAGATAGAGGACCTCAAACTGAATGAGAATTTGGGTTTCAAATGTCCCATAAGGGTATTCGTTTCGGAGATATAGGGTGATTTATGAAAAAATGCTAAATCTATGAACTCCCATATCTTCGTTAATATGATATGTTTTTCGCTGATATTTTACATGTTTGTTAATACAGGCATTCTCTGTCAGCATAAGAAAAAAAAATTGAAAAAATTGCTGGCCCGTACTCAAAAATTTCAATTCACATGTCAAGTGAGAAATATCACACGTTATATGAGATAAAATAAAATCAAATAGAAATTTGGAAAGAGGGAAAAAAACTGATGAAATATCTGTTTTTTGTTTGAATGGCACAAATTTTCTTTCGTTTCTATGATATGTTGAAGTAAGAATTATTACAATATTTTTATATTCAAATCATGAAAATTAGTACTATTGATAGAAAAAACCTTGAATTCGAGGCGCTAGAATGAGCCTGGCATCAAAATATTCCTTCAAATCTTGAAATCTATTTTTATCAATTAATATTTCGATGCCATATAAAATTTCAAAATAAAATTTGTTGTAGATGGGGTGATGAATGAGTTAGATACTCAAACACAAAAATAGAAAAAGTCGCAAATATAATTCATAAAAAAATCAAGTAAGCAAATGTTCGAAATGAGAGCCGTTCACCTCCATACATTTATTGGCTCTCTTGAACAAATGAAGCACAGCTTATTTTCTAATCAGAGGAATATTTGTTTTAATTTCTTCGCATGCTTCAGTTATTCTGCTCTTCAAATGAATTATATTTGCGACTTTTTCTATTTTTGTGTTTGAGTATCCAACTCTTTCATCACCCCATCTACAACAAATTTAATTTTGAAATTTCATATGGCATCGAAATATTAACTGATAAAAATAGACTTCAAGATTTGAAGGAATATTTTGATGCCAGGCTCATTCCTGCGCCTCGAATTCAAGGTTTTTTCTATCAGTAGTACTAATTTTCATGATTTGAATATAAAAATATTGTAATATTCTTACTTCAACATATCATAGAAACGAAAGAAAATTTGTGCCATTCAAACAAAAAACAGATATTTCATCAGTTTTTTCCCTCTTTCCAAATTTCTATTTGATTTTATTTTATTTCATATACCGTGTGATATTTCTCACTTGACATGTAAATTGAAATTTTTGAGTACGGGCCAGCAATTTTTTCAATTTTTTTTCCTTATGCTGACAGAGAATGCCTGTATGAACAAACATGTGAAATATCAGCGAAAAACATATCATATTAACGAAGATATGGGAGTTCATAGATTTAGCATTTTTTCATAAATCACCCTATATCTCCGAAACGAATACCCTCATGGGACATTTGAAACCCAAATTCTCATTCAGTTTGAGGTCCTCTATCTCCACTTAGCCGTTGTCCCTTACGTCACCAGTCACCCTGTATATTATATTATCGCTCGCCGTCCGTTGCGGGCTTTACTCTATTACATCTACATTCAAAAATCTCATGTTTCGTAAGATTAGTTTATATTGTACCATTTCATATTTCAACATTATTTTTTGTAGCATCTCCCGAAAAAGAGATAAATAAATGTTGAAAGCTCGAGACGTAAGGATAAAAGAATACACTTATTGAATAGACTGCTATCCCAAATAAATTTCAAAATATTAATAATGCAGTCAACTACTTCATTCCTAAATATAACTATAACTATAGTGAATTTAAATGATTTCAGTGAGTTGTTGACGTGTGTATCGTTCCATTTTTTGGTGTAGTTTCTACTTGTCGAATGTCAAAAAATGACAGCTTCAAGAGTGACATCTACCGAAATAGCTGGCTATTTAAAATCACACCTTTGGAAAACCCTTCAACTCATAAAGTTGTATAAAGAAGGTGTATTCCTGCAGTTCACGTGCAGGGTGCGACACCTGGAGTATACAAAACTGAAATAATCCCCCTCCATTATTACTATTCCAGAGCTGATGTTGTAGGCCTCCAGAATCGACTGCCACCACTTCCGCATTATACCTCCTTTTCGCAGATGTACAGATTAGACATATAATTTAAACGGTCCCAGTCAAAGTTCCTCCTAAATCACAGCTCCAAGGGTAGTTCTGTTCCCGCGAAACAAAAGGGACCCTATTGTTGTCTCTGAGGATGAGTTCGGAATGAAAGCAATGCTACCCAATTCACCGGATTTATTCGTTATGCCAAGCATATCCAATTCTACTCACAAGATACACGCACTTTATTAGGAAATGTTTGGGAGGAGAATGAATGAACGTGTCTGAGAGTGAGGTGGCTTGTATTTTGTATGGGCGTGAACTTACATTTCGCTCCTGTCGGGCGTGAGGTTCGCATAAACGGAATAAAGGATTGGAACAATTCCGGATGTGACTTTCTTGTTTCGGTTTTTCACAGTTACAGGTGAAATAAGCAACGGTGAAGACCAAGAGGATGAACCTTTCGTGCAAACTCTTTCAAGAAAAGTACTGAAGGGTTTTCCAAGAAGAGGTGATATTTTGGTCTTTTTTTGACATTTGACAAGTGAAAACTACGTCATTAATAAAAATGGAACGATACACGCTTCAACAACTGTTCACGCCAAATGAACGGATTAGATAATTTTTCTGAATTTTTCGTTTTCATTCATTTCAGGATTAATTCAATTTCTCCGTACTTAGGGAAATCCCATATGTAGTGTAGGCGCGTCAGTTGTGGAGCGTGCATATGTCGCATATTTATATTTTCCATATTTTTCATTCAGTTCATTGATTGCCTTAATCGTGAATATATCTGCTACCGCTAGTTTAAATTTCTTCTGTTTCCTTTCGTGAATTTAGAAAAGTTCAGTTTTTCTTGTGTTTCACAATTCTAGTGATTTCGATTCATTCGAGTTGCATTCATTTGAGAACATTCGTTTGTGCGAATTTAGTTCGACAAAGACTGTTGCCAGTGGCGTGGTTATTATTCTGCCACAAGGATAAGTGTTCCTACTTTGACATTTTTAGCAACGGATTTTCAAGTCATCAGCTTCATTCCATGTTCGTTTGTCGAGCTCGATCACTCTGTTCATGGAATTAGGAGTAACCGACGAGATCTGGTTGGCCGTTTTGCTGAAATAGGTAAGACCTTGCAATTGTTAATTTGGGTGCATTTATCCTTTCATTTGTGTTGGGTTTCAATAAAACCTTATAAATATATACAGTCCATTAGCTATCTTATTTTTTCATTCAGAAATTTGGTAAATTTCTCATTCAGTAAAATTGAACCGCACTTCAGTTGGTTAACTGAAATTCTACCCAACAACAACGGATTTAAATGGTGAAAATTTGGCAGAGGAGGTTCGTACAACTCGAACATTTTTGGATCGTCTTGAAGCACCTTGTCGAACCGTAATACACAAATTGGTGGAAAAATTTGAGCTGTTGGGACCACCTAGTGATGTGGAGAATAAAACCCGTGTCCGTCGCTCAAGAACAGCCGGTATTTTTGCTGCTGTAGCCTAAACTGAAAACCCACGTTTGTCCATTGTCGTCGTTCTTTGAATTTAGGCATTCCACAAATTTTATTACACCGTATTTTGCATACAGATTTGGATCTTAAGGGTCTACGTCCCTGAAAAAAAGGGAGTCAGAAACGATCTATTTTTTTCTGATTGATGGAGGGATGTATGAGTGTATGAAGATAAAAATAATAAAAAAAATATTTTATGAGTATTGAATGAATGAAAAGGATATTCGCCATCATTTTTGGTTATTTTGCAACATTTCCACCATCAAAACGAACAAATATTTTTGTGTTTTTTCATTTCAGTATTGAAGTCTATCATTTAGTTGATCAAACATCTATCTCATTTTTCTTTCAGAATATACCGTTTTTTTGTAAATAATATCACAACAATGTGTTGTTTTCGCGGAATTTATTTCCTTGAATTTTTTTATTCGAAATGATAAATATCCATTTTTTTAAGACAATTTATAAAGGTTTGTTTTAGCCGTCGATTAGTGAAAATTAATTGTTTCTGACAATTGTGGATTCTTACATATAATTGAATTTATTTTAAATGATACGCCCCGCAGGTATCTACTTCCAGATGACTGGTGAAGGAAAATTATTTTGAGATCTAGTTCAGGGTAGGATTTCTTGTTAATATTCCCTGCGCCCCAACATTTGTTCTATTATGCTGAATAATCCAATAAATAACAAGCCTAATTCTCAAAAAACATTTTTGAAGATAAGCTTTTATAACAACATTCATCCGCCATTTTGAAGCCGCCATCTTGAATTCCTCGATTTTGAAGAATTGTAATTTCCGACCCAGAAAACCCCCATATACCAATTTTGAATAGAATATGATTATACATAATAACAAACTCGTCCGCCATATTGTGGCCGCCATCTTGAATTTCCCAGTTTTGACAAAAGTATCATCATTTTCGAACCCAAATACCCCCAGATACTAATTTTGAATGGAATCGGATCATAATTACAAAACTCATCCGCCATTTTGGAGCCGCCATTTTGTTTTTTTCTATAAAAAATATTGCATGATTCATTGTCACCAGGATTAAGTACACCTGCAAAATTTCAAATCAATCGGACGATTAGAAGTGTGTCATATTCAACTTGCAAGATTTGAGTACAGACACACAGATAGACAGACAGACAGATACCGGTACAGGTGAAACTAAATAAAAGCTTATAAAAATTAATGCACTGCACCGCCATATGGCGTTATACGTTTCCTATTTTGAAGGCTGAAGACTCTTAAGGCTTATAAAGTTCAGTTAACACAAGAACTCAAGCCGGCTGATCATCAACAACGTCGTGTCTTTGCTGATTGGGTCCTTGAAATGCATGAAAATGATCCGGAATTTCATCATAATGTCATCGTTTGTGATGAGGCCTATTTCCACCTCAGTGGCTTCGTCAATAACCAAAATTGTCCCCTATGGGGCTCGAAAAACCCAAGAGTTATTGTTGAAAAGCCTCTCTATCCTCAACGTGTGACTGTTTGGTCCGGCGGTGTCATTGGACCTCACTTTTTCGAGAGTGAGGCTGGAGCAACAGTAACGGTGAATGAATTGCGCAATCGAGAGATGATTTATGATTTTTATGGCTGGAATTGGATGGTATTGATTTGGACAAAGTTTACTTTCAACAAGACAGCGCCACGTGCCACACAAGCAACGAAACCATTGATCTTTCACAGAAAATGTTTCTAGGCCGTTTTATCTTTCGAAGAGGTGATCATAATTGACCACCCAGATCTGGTGAATTAACACCTTGCGACTTCTTCCATTAGGACCATGAGAAAAAAAGGTCTACGACAAGGTAGCAGCGTCGATTCGAGACCTCAAAGACTGAACTCGTGAGGCTATCGAGGACATTTGGCCGATGTTATTTTCCAATATTGACGGAAAACCTACCTCTTTTCAATGGAATAATTATCAGATCATTCACCAAAAAAATGGCATATTCCTCTAAATGTAAAAATAACACCTCTCATTGCAAAACCCTTCGATATCAACGTCCTTGGGATCTAACTACTGAGAGAGACTCCTGGACAGTATATCCTTCATTTTGTACAACATGCCCTTAGTAACAATTCGTGAAATTTTTGATGTCCCTATCGTTGAAGGTCCAATAGCTCTGAGCTTCTTTCTTATCATCCCTGACTGAGAATATTCGTCTCAAATCTAGAAAACCTCTGGAAAGCTTCGTTAAGGGATAAGAAAGACACTGCATCTGTTTTTCCAGTTTATTGATATTGAGTGTACTGAAAATTTTTTGACTGTTCTATAAACAAATCCAATTTTATGATTTTGTATCATATGGAACCATTTCAGCCAATTATGTCAACATTACATCGGAAACTACATCCAATGCAATTTTCAATCCCAATGATAACACGATAGAGTCTTATAAAATTATATAATAGTTCCATGGCAACATCATTCCAAACAAATTTCAAAATGTGAAGTTTTGGTAATGTTAAAAATATAAATGAGCTTATCAAAGAAAACATTCCCAGAAATACTTCCAATAGCCACAAATATATTTGGGGAATATTTATGGAATTTTGCTATGAACGATCATACGAATTGAATGAACGCAGAAGCTTGGAAGAATTGGCGTTTATACTCAAAGATTGGGCTGTCAATATGAGAAAAAAGACGGAACAGAATTCAAAGAAGCAACGGTAGACAATGTGGAATGTTTCGAGCAAACTCTTACAAGAAAAGTATTATAAGGACTACAACATTACGATTGACCCGTTTAATAATATTATATTTAAACCAGCCCGAGATGCCCGCGATGTGATCAGAAAAAAATTGCAAGCAGACCCAAGTAAACGTAAATCCAGTTCAGTTTCGTTAAATTTGTCTGAAAATACTCCTGAAGGGCTTATGCGTAAATTTTATCATATTGCTGCAGTAGAACTAGCGTGGCGAGAAGAGGCAGTTGCTTGTTTGGTGAATTTTTTCAAATCGAGAAGAATAACGATGGTTCTCCAACAAAACGCATTGAATACAATCCGGTATTCAGTAAAACGTGCCAAGGTGGCTCTAAAAGCTGTACAAGTAGTAAATGGTTGGTTTCCAATAGTGAGAGACAAAGCTGCCCTGTACGTCTTTTTCATAAACTAATATCGAGGCGAAAAATGTTACCTCACCACGACTATTCTTGAAACCAAATCTCTATTGGAAAAATGAAACTGACAAATGGTACGATAATGTACCTGTTGAAAGGAATACCATAAATAAATGGACTAAATATGCTGCCGAAGCACTTGGCTTGAATGTCAAAGACAAAAAGATAACGAATCATTCAAATAGATCAACAGCTGTCAGTCAATTAGCAAAAAGTGGTGTAGAGGAACAACAATTGCTGAAGATTACTGGTCATAGCAATCAAAATTCTATCAAACCATACCTAAACCTCGATCAAGAACACCACAAGATAATAAATATTATGCGTGGAAATAGATCTTCTATACAAGAGAACAGCAACGAATCTAATGTTGAGTTGAATTTTACGAATTGCACTTTCACTAATTGAACTTTCAATAAATGAATAAATGTTTTGTTGTGTTGAGTTATACATTTTTTCTGTCAAAAAATTTTCTGCCGAATATTCCTCGGACATTGATGAATGCCTCATAATTTTATAACCAATATCTCAGTTACCAATGAACGAGCTTTCGATGGTCATAAAATTATCTCGTCTATTATCAAGGTCCTAGGGATATTACTACTGTAACTCCTAGGTCTCCTTGGGTGACCACTCTGAAACTACAAGCTTCAAAGCTTGTGATTTGTGCCGAGTTCGGAGTAAGCAGTTGTGTTCTGTGGATGCTTTGTTGCTGTGTCCTTACGCCACCTCAGGCACAGCACTGTTAATTTTCGACCCAACAGTGAAATGGTGGCCCACTACCGAGACTAAAAACTCTTTCCTATTATCGGACTTGCTTGGTCCTAATCCACAACCTCAATTGTATGCGTTACATTAACACAGTCGCATTGATGACCTACTTCTCTATCATTACGACTTCTACTCATACCTTTTCCAGACAGGAATCCGTGGATGCAGCAGCCCGATAAATCAATTTTATGAAGAAAACGGAATCACTGGCAAAATCCCCGCGACGGCACCTGACTAATTCCCGAATTTATCGCAATCATATCTAGCAGTCCCGATTTTTTTCCGGGACATAAATCTCATCGAATTTCCACCCATAACGATCCCGAAGGAACGAGGCGGTCGCAAACGGGCGCGATAAATTAGTATGAAAATCACATCAACAAAAAGGCAATATCCTATTTTCTCTAATCTTCGGAGCGCATAAATCAGACGGGGCTTAGATTCATACGTCCTTTTACGGAAAGTGGGAATATTCCTGAGCGTCGGAGATGCCGGGACGTCACCCAATGAATTGTACAATAAACAAGACAGTGACAAATTCCGAATCGATATTTCCGTGCGTCCGTTCGAAAACGAAAACTGTCCCACCTTTCGGTCTACTTTCGGGGCCGCCACTGATGAATTGGGGCCAATGGTATGTACTGGCATGGAAATATACGAGGGGGTCAGATCAATAAATAAAAAGCCTGGTCAATTAACTAAATGATAGGAGATATACAGGGTCTTTCACGAGGAACCTCACCCATATTTATACGGGAAACTACTGAACGTATTTTCATGAAATTCAGCACTTATAAGTATTTCACGATGCTGATGAAATCTAAAATATTTTCAAGGCATGAGCACCTCCGGTTTTTCCGGAAATGACGTCAACTTCCGTTTTTCAAATCAGAACACCATTTTTTTATGGCAGATATTGAATCTACGTTAAAAAATAATGTGAGTGTATGCATCACACCCTTGCCCTAAAGTGGATATTTTCTGAGTTACTCACAAAAAACTGTTTTTCGTCTTGAATTTTCAGCTATTTCTTTTCCCTTCACGCCAAAAAGATGAAATTTTCAGGAACTGTTACTTAAACCATGTTTGAGATTTTACTACCCTAATATGCAAGAGAAAAAAGTTACAGGTTGTTCCTAAATAGATGGCGAATTTGGATTCGAATTTGTATCGAAAACCTCTTTATTTCAACTAATCGGCCATCGGTTTTCTCTCAAGTGATAAATTAATAATTCCTTATGAACCATATGCAAAAACTTACCATGTTTTACATTCTATTTTTTTTAATGATAGATATCATTAATTATATGCTACTGAATAAAGAGGAATTTGGCAGATGTAATTAATGATATCTATCATTAAAAAAAAAGAATGTAAAACATGGTATGTTTTTGCATATGGTTCATAACATATGGATACAAATTCGAATCCAAATTCGCCATCTATTTAGGAACAACCTGTAACTTTTTTCTCTTGCATATTAGGGTAGTAAAATCTGAAACATAGTTTAAGTAACAGTTCCTGAAAATTTCATCTTTTTGGCGTGAAGGGAAAAGAAATAGCTGAAAATTCAAGACGAAAAACAGTTTTTTGTGAATATCTCAGAAAATATCCACTTTAGGGCAAGGGTGTGATGCATACACTCACATTATTTTTTAACGTAGATTCAATATCTGCCATAAAAAAATTGGGTTCTAATTTGAAAAAATTGATTTTTCACGATTTTGTCATTCCTAACTTTGAATGCGATTTTTTCACCCCCTGTATCATGAATCGCGATTTCTTTTTTCAAAGTGGATACATCAATTTTACATCTTGAAAAATCCCAAAAATGAAAATTTTCCATCCAAAAACCTCGAAGTTATTCTTGTTTCAGCGGAGCTCTATTTTCGATTTTTTTTTTCGAATTTTCCCGCTCAGAGAGAATTTTCCAACCAAAACTGAAAAATGTTACATCAAAATAACTTGAAATTTTCTAAGGAATCTATTTCTGCAATAAAAAAATGGTGTTCTAATTTGAAAAACGGAAGTTGACGTCATTTCCGGAAAAACCGGAGGTGCTCATGCCTTGAAAATATTTTAGATTTCATCAGCATCGTGAAATACTTACAAGTGCTGAATTTCATGAAAATACGTTCAGTAGTTTCCCGTATAAATATGGGTGAGGTTCCTCGTGAAAGACCCTGTATAGGACAATATGCCGGGCTAAGTTTCAACCTGAACACATTATTTCATCTTTCCCCCCCAAAACTCGGTTCCAATTCACGATAACTTGATGAAATTTAATGAAGACGTCATTTACCAACAAATAATGATGTCAGTGAAATTTGAAAAACCGTATGTGTAGAAACAAAACATACGGAAAACGGAAACAGAAACACAATTTCACGACGAACCTAGATGTGAAATGCAAATTGGTGAATGCGACGGGTCTGCTGCAAATTTTATTAAGAACAAAAAGATTGTACGGAGACTACTGAGAGTTTTTTCGTGGATGTTACTGAATCATGCTGAATTATCGTCTATATCTAGATAAGGACTGGAGAAGAATAAATTCGGATTTTTTCTGGAATTCTTTCCATCATGCTTCTTATAGTGTTCTCAGTCACTTTCTGAAATGCTGTCTTCCACTTTTGCTTGAATTCTGCTAATGTTTTCGTTGATTTCTTAGTCTTCTTCAATTCTCTTTTTACCAGGGCCCAATATCTTTCGATTCGCCTGAGTTCTGGGCAATTCGGTGGAGTGGCCTCTTTGGGGACAAAAACCACCTCATTAGCTTCGTACCATTTCTTGGTGGCCTTGCTGTAGTGGCATGAAGCTAAATCTGGCCAAAAGATTGTTGACACATCGTGCTCACCTAAAAATGGTAAAAGTCACTTCAAGCATTCCTCGATGTATATCTTCGAGTCAACAGAGCCTTGGCCAACGAAAAATTTGCTCCTTTTCCCACAAGTGCAAATTGCTTGCAAAACCAGGAATTTTTTAGAAAACTTTGCTTGTTTCATCACGCGAAATTGTTCGTCAACATTTCCACGAGAATCTGCAGTATGAAATTCCTGACCAGGAAGTTGCGAGAAATCAGCCAAGACATTGGTTTCGTCGTCCATCACGCAACACGAAAAATTTTTCAAGAAATCTTTTTTTAATTTCTTTGCTCTTGATTTCGCTTCTTGATTCTTCACAGCGTTTCTGTCTGACACTTTTTGCACTTTGTATGTTCTAAGCCCACAACTCGACTTTATTTTCTGAACGGTTGACTGCCAATAACCCACTATTTGGGCCATTTTCCGTTCTGAAAGGTTATGATTCTTGCTGAAAAAGGCTGATGACTTTCTTCACTTTTCTTGGGCTATGAAACCAGTTTTTCCTCCCGGTTCCTTTCTTGCGGTTAATTGTAAGATCTTCGTTGAAGCGCTTAACAACTCTTGATACCGTTTCTGGACGAACGCGAGCCTCTTTTGCGATTCTTTTGAAGCTCCATTTTTGATTATTTTGAAAAAATTTCACTATAGGTAAATTCGCGTGTTTTCACTTCGCTTGACATTTTGCGAGAGAGAATTGGAATATCTATGCAGTAAATGTTCCACATGTTTCTGACGTTCATAACAAAGCTAACTATGATCAAATTTTGATTTTTTCTCAATTGGTCCGAGATATATAGGCGTTTTTGTGATAGCGAATTTATTCTCGTTCAGTTCTTATATATATAAGGGGAAGCTGTGACATCTAAGATTAGAAAATCTGGTTTTTAAGATCAAAAGTAGTTAGTTCCTTAGCAGATCCTTTCTGGCTTTCTTGAATTCTACCAGTCTAAAAGAATGATAGAATAAGTCTTTTTCAGGGCCATTTTGGTATCGACTGGCATGGAAATATACGAGGGATCAGATCAATAAACAAAACTCTGGTCAATTCACTAAATTATAGGAAATATAAGACAATATGCCAGGCTAAGTTTCAACATAAACGCATTGTAATAGGGTTTTTTTCCCTTTATGAAACCTTACCTCGAGCGCCAGCTATTCTTTTTGCTTATAAGGTAGAATAGCAAACCTGCCAGGATAGCTGCTTAGCCGGAGACAGAGTTCGGTTGTATCTAGGGTGTTAGCGATAACTGAGAAATCGAAAATAGAGCAATTCACACAATTTATTCAATCGGTTGAAATAGTGATACAAATGCAATAATGTCAAGAAAATATCAAATATGCAATAATAAGAAAATATCAAATATTCACCAATATCAATAAAACGTCAAATATGCATTAATCCCAAGATATATCAAATATACACAGGTAAAGAAAAGTGATTCAGTTTTGCCTGACTGCGATCATTCATTCAAAAGAAATATTTTACGGTACGAGTCAGCCAGAATAGAAGGGGGGGGGGGGGGGGGAATTTGAATTAAACGGAGAATTTAAATCTACAGTTGAAAAATGTGGGACGGATATGAAAATGTATATTGCTTACTTTCTGTCCGATATTCTTTCAGTCCGGAAACTCAAAAGAGTTATATTGTCTACTTAGCTTGTTTCACGTCTAGAAAGGTCGGGTTTGGCCAGGTTAAATATAAATGGTCAAACAGGACGCACCGAACTAGAGGCGCGAAGGATCGGTACCGAAGCGGAATTCGACTCCACGTTCTATAGCATTGGTTTGCATGAACCCTCCGGTCTGATGGTGAGATTACTCTCCACCAAGATCAGACGTTATCGGGTACCGACTAACTCAGTTAAACGTGCTATAGACTATAGGAAATCTTGTACAAGTAAAGGAAGATTTAATACGGATCTCGACGTAACAGCTATTTTGATAGACTCAACGAAGATACAGGAAAATGAGACTGAAATGAATTGGATCGGTACTTACGATTTCGGTGCACTACTTTTCACTCGGTAAAGAAAAGAAACAAATTGAGAATTACGGAATTGGTCAAACTTTCAAATCAAAAAAAGAAAGGATATTTCGGAAACGCAAATGATACTATTCTATTCAGGCCGGAGCAAAAATGAATAATGGGTCACAGATGAGGGGAAAATCGCCTTTTATAATCTCCCTGAGTGGGGCGGAAACGGCAGGCGCAGAAATGTTACTTTTCTAGAAAAGTACTCCGGTAAAACATCTTCGAATCTGGCTTATCGTACGTATAAACTAGAAAAACGGCGTTATCTACATTCTACGTGGTTCTTATGACTCTTTTTACTAGGTTCTCTGCATGTAAAACAATATCGAACGAACCATATTCGATCTTCTCGGTTTAATCCTGAACGGAAATGAAATGCAGGAATTCGAAATAAAAATCCGGAAAAATTAATTTAAAATGAAGACCGATTTCATGATTGGAAAATCGAACTTCATTACAGCATTTTCTCATCTTATAATTTTCACCCCCATAACTCGAGACCAATTTACGATAACTTGATGGAATTCTATTCAAACGTCATTTACCAACAAAGAACGAAACTAGTCATGTTTGAAAACCGTATGTGTACAAACAAAACTTGGGGAAGAAAAATTTGACGTCGAACCTAGATATGAGATGCAAATTGGTGAATGCAGCGGGTCTGCTGAAGATTTTATTGCGAACGAAAAGATTGTACGGAGACTATTAAGGCTTTTTTTGTGGATGTTACTGAATCATGCGGAAATATCGCTCATACCTATAGATATAAGAGGAAGCTATGACATCAAAGATGCGGAAATTTGGTTCTCAAGTACAAAAGTAGTTCCTTAGCAAATCCTTTCTGGTTTTCTTGAATTCTGCTTCCTATAGCTGTAAAAAAATTAGCCTTTAGATTCGATCAAAAACTGACTATATACTCCATTCACAATTATAAAATCACAACTCTGGCACTGGAAATTTGACACATTCCATTCTGTATCGAAGTTATGCCGTTTTTCAAAATATTTTAATGTTCCAAGTCAACACTATGTTGCCCTTTGTACATTCTTAGCGTATTTCTCAGAATGTGAATTTATTCGGAAAATGAATGAATTGGTAAAGATGTGATAGTGTGTTTATATGAATTGATAGAAAGGATGCCTTTTCTAGTTATTTGCATGAAAAGTACAGGAGATCACTGTTGAAATATATTATTTTTCGCCATGGAAGAAAATTGCAATGCTTTCACATAATTTTCATATGTATGCTTGGGAAGATTTAATGTTTATTATCCTCTTGAACTGAAAGTTCAAGACTTGACGACATCAATTGTTGATTCTAATCAAGAATTCATTAAAAAAAATCAACCCAAAGATATAAGATGAATTGATGGGTAATTACAAGAATCAAGAATAATGTCAATTTTATTTTGTTGATAACTTTCTTAAAATCAATGTTGGGATATAAAACTCGGCTGCGTTTGTTCAAACAACATCTGAAGAATACATTTTTCACCATCTCGACCTTTGAAAAGCGTTTCTTATAGGAGAATTAGGTCTAAGTTCCACCTCATTAGTGAGGTACCTAACTTTTGCAAATCTGCTCAGATATCGCCAAATTTCTTGGAAAACCTGAAAAATATCATCCTAATTGACCTCTTGAGGCTCCATCTGATACATCTACTGCGATATCTGTCCAAATAACAGCTTTTTCAACGAAATTCCCGTGTACCCCTTCAACCTCGAAATGTAAACATTCGTCCTGGTCTTGAAAATCGTCCTCACGCTCCCAACTGGTGCTAAAAACAATAAACATACGTTAATCTTGGATATTCGACGAAAAACGCACCTGCAAATATCGATTAAATACCAAAAATCTACGAACAATTTGTAAACCTAACAAAATGTGGAATATCTTTGATACTTTTACTTTGATGTAAACAAAGAAACTGGCAACGTCGTTTTGTCATTAACGATATGTTCTGTGCTTTTCATCAGGTTCACCAACTCCTGAAAACGAAACCATGACCTCCTTTGTGATTAAATAAAAGTGAATGGAGTATACATTCCAAAATCTGTTCCTCTACCCTTTTAGTGCGTATACAAAATTCACGGCAATGATAAAAGCGGAATGATCGTTTTCATAAAGCACTCTCATGAAGGAAGTACGTCTATGAGACCCCAGATGCCACTAAATCCTGAACTGCAGGTGGCACTGGACAATGGATTAACCGATATAGGCCCCAACCTCACTTAATTCCTTATTTCTACACTATGTTGTGTACGAACTAATCCCAATGTTCATAAAAGGGAAATAAGCGAGGCTGTGAAAGAATAGGGGTGATTCATAGGGCCATGAATTCCGCAATAATCTTGGCAAATGAAGGTGTAAACAACGATTATCAGATCGATTAATTGATTAATATGGAGGAGGATTAATGGGACTGGTGTAAGGGAAATTATTCAAGCGGAAAGGGCTGCGAGTCTATACAGGGTGTTCTTAAATAAGTGTATCAAAGGTCAATTGTAGATTTCTCAAAAAAATAACATTTTTTCTTCTCTTCCATTTTTTCCTCCGGGTCTTCATTCAGAAATACAGGGTGTCAAAATACACTGCGCAAAAAATTAACGCACATTCTGGAAATCTCAAATTTATTCTACAACTGAAGGTGTTTTCACTGATAATTATTTTTATCAGAATTATGCATGCATATGTTATCCACTTTCAACGTTTTTCTTCAATACAGATGTTTTCTCCCAGCAGGAATAAAAAAAAGATGATATTATCAGATTTTAAATGTATTGGCTCCATTCTAAAATCAGTTGTTCTCGATCAATTCTAGTGATCAATAGTTTTTCTTTCGTTTGATTTTCTACACTCGATCGCTATGCAGCGCGAAACACGCAATTTGACCCAAGAGGAATGTGCCCAAGCGGTAGTTTTGCGAGAAGAAGGGTGGACATACACAAAAATTGCAGAAAGGTTTGGCGTTTCCCATACAAATGTGTCCAGAATGTTGCAGCGATTCAGGGAGACAGGTATGAATGTCCGAAGGCCAGGACAGGGTAGACCACGGGTAACAACTGCCATTCAAGAACGTTACTTGAGAGTTTCTTCGTTGAGACAACGGTTTGCAACCGCTCGCCTCCTTCAAAATCAGCTTGAGCAAACTCATGAGGTGCAAATTAGCACTCAGACAATAAGAAATCGCCTCAGAGAATATGATTTAAGGCCTTGTGTCGCGGCAAGAGACCCAGCTCTTACCCCAGCCCATCGAAGGGTGCGTTTGGGTTTTGCGAGAGAGCATATCCATTGGGAAGAGGCCGATTGGGAAAGAGTTCTCTTCACAGATGAGTCTAGATTCTGCCTCTACCATTGTGATCGACGTTCCCTTGTATACAGACGTCCACATGAAAGATATGCTCAGTGCAATTTCCTGAATACTACTGGTTTCGGGGGAGGATCGATTATGGTATGGGGGTGGAATATCTTTGACAGCTCGCACAGACCTAGTGGTCGTTGATAATGGAGCTATATACATTGGTGAAAATTTCATTTTTATGAACGATAATGCCAGACCCCATCGTGCGCGCATCGTTCAGGAGTACCTTGATGAGGTTGAAGTCTCTCGAATGGAATGGCCAGCAAGAAGTCCAGATCTCAATCCGAGTGAGCAGGATTGGGACAACCTCAATAGAAGGCTGAGAAGTTCAGAAAATCATCCAGCTACTCTTAATGACTTAGGAATCCAACTCGGAGAAATCTGGGAAGGATTAGATCAGAACATTTTAAGATCACTCATTTTCAGTATGAACCGTCGTTGCCGAGCTGTAATTAACGCAAGGGGTGGAAATACCAAGTATTAAATCACTTATCAGCATTTCAGTATTTTGAAAATTGTTCATTTCTCTTCTTTCACATAAGATTCGGTGAAATCCTGAATTTTTCTTCCATTCAATGTGTCTTGTTTCGTTCAAAACCTTCCCGAGAGAATATAAAAAATAAGTTATAAAGTCAATGTAGGGTTAACTTTCATTGAAATTGAGATTTTCAGAATGTGCGTTAATTTTTTTGCGCAGTCTATTTACTAATTTCATAGATTCTCGGATAGATAGCGCCATTGTACATTTCTCTCTAAAGGAAAATATTCCATGAAATGCACGGTGGCGCCTCTATCGGATTAGTTTTCCTACTCGTTGTGATCGGCGACCTTGAGAGTAATGAACTAAGAGTACCTTTTTCTTGTAAAACACATTGGCGAATCAGAATTTGCTGTGCAAATGTGAATGAATTGATTCAAGTTGTGGAAATCAATGACACCAAAAAAGATCACGAAATAAAATATAATGATGCGCCATTACAAATCCCCCCAAATAAATTCAGGCCCATTTCCCTCATTTCCTTTCAATACCTCATTTCCGATCGTCCTCGATCCGAAAATCCAATATCGCTACAAGGATCGCAAAAATTTCTCGCTAACAAAGCGTAGCTATTCGCTGAGGCGATAGAAGAAAATTGCGAAGCAAATATCGACAAACGAATCCGGAAAACTCTTTCGCTTCCAATAGGGATAATTCCCCTCGTTTTATTTACATTTCCTGTGTGAAAATCGGGGCGAATGATGTTCAGTCGCTGTCCCGTGCCGAACGGAAAAGTGGCCAAAGAAGGATGGATGTAGGTAATATCAGATCAAATATTGGACGATTATTTGATGTTTCGTTTGCTCGACTGGACGGAATCCAATCGATTCTTCTTGGAAATTGACTTTTTTGTTATCGCCATCGGAAACGGTCAACAGAAATCTTGACAGCTGTCAACAGAAAATTTGACATTGTCAACAGACAATTTGACAGATATCAACAGAAAATTTGACAGCTGACAGAGATATCATAATTGATCCTGTATTTGTTGTTACAGAAATCTCGCCATGTTTTCGAAATAGTTATTTATGATATAAGTGTTAAAAATGACGTTTTATTTTGTGAGTGAAAAAGTTTGTAAAATGAGCGGAGCGAATTGAACAATTTCACGAACGAATTAAAATCACTTTTAACACAAATACCATACAATGTTTTTTGTACAACTGTCCTATTTTGATAATGAAATGGGCTAATTTGCAATAACAATAAACTTCAAAATGAATTTTAATATTCAAATAATCAAAAGGTTGTTGTGAATGCCCAACGTTGCCAACTTTATGATTACTAACAAATGAGAAAAGACGCTGTCATTTGAATTTCGTTCCTGTCCAATTTTCGTCTTGGGTTTTTAACTGCTTAATATGTTTCTCGAGAGTCCAATCATTAATAAAAGTGACGATTTGAGTGTTCCTGTGGATATTGAAGAGTCTGCAAGAAGAGCAAATCTGGAACTCCTACCTAAAAAAATCAGTTCAGCAGTACGATATTGCTTATAACAATTTCCTGGCCTGGTGTAAATTGAAAAATGTAGAAGGGAACTGCAGTGAACCTATTTTCCTGGCATCCTAGAAAAATGAAAAATATGGAGTTCATCAACTTTGTGGAGCAAATTTTCAATGATAAAGTCAAGCGCCCTTATTAAAAATGGTGTGAATGTAAGTGAATATTTCAAGGTAATAGAACATTTAAAATGGAAAAGTGAAAGATATCGTCCCAAAAAATCGAAAATTCTCACTCGTGAACAAGTTGAAAAGTTTATAAATGAGGCACCAGATGAGAAATACTTGATGGTTAAGGTTGCAACTATTTTCGGATTATTTGGAGCCTGTCGGCGTGAAGAATTGTGTAATTTATCAGTGGAAGGCATCGAAATAACAAATAAATCATTGGTTATGCAACTTCCAAACACAAAAACGAAAGTCAGTCGTTCTATCAGTATTATTGGAAAGTATGTTGACTATTTTCATAAGTACTTTGCACTGCGCCCTTCTGTCATCAAACATCGTCGTTTCTTCCTGAAAAACATGAATAATAAATGCACTGCCAATCCAGTTGGTATCAATACATTTGGAAAATTCCATCTATTGTTGCCGAATTCCTCAAACTGCCAGATCCAAAGCAATATACAGGACACTGTTGTCGAAGATCCTCCGCTTCATTGCTAGCAGAATCACGAGCAAATATAACGGATATAAAGAACATGGTGGATGGAAGTCTACGACGGTAGTCGAGGGCTATGTTGATCATTACATTGCATATAGAAATGTCTTTGCTGAAAAGATTCTCCCAACCTCAACAGATTTTGGATCATCATCATTCAATATTGTACTTCCGGTTTCTACAAGTACTGATGGTGCTGAGGATTCTAATAATGTGTTGCGAAGCTCCCTAACGTCACAGGGCTTAATGTTAATTTATCTAGTTTTACGATTAATTTTAATGTTCATAAGTAATGATTGTTGAATGTTGATAATAAAAATTTGCAGTTGCTGAATTGTTTCATCTGATTTCATCGTAAGAAAATGGAGTGCTGAAAATATTTTTAACACTAATGTTAAAAATATTTTCAACACGCTTCCACGTGAACAATCAATTTTAACATTGCTTGCTGTCATTAAAAGTGTCACTTTCGATGGCAGTTGTACAAAAACAGATCCATGGGCCCACTTTTCGATTATGAAAGGCAGTCCAGGCATTCGAACACGAGTCATCTCGGAACTGGAGCATCCATAATCGCTGTTTGTAGTCGCCTGTGAAGCGTTTCCTCACAGCGCCGGATTTAATCCACTGAAAGAATCATGACTATGGAGAAATTTCAATCTCGGGCTTGTCAGCCCAAGACTCAGGCCGCCGGTGACAAAGGTCAGAACAGGAGATGAGGACGGAAAGTTCATTTTGTATGTAAGACGGGAAAGTGCCAACAACAGTTCTCCTTAGTACACCGACCTCGTGCAGCATTTATTATACGACCTGTCATTTTTCCGGAATTAAGATAGAAAACGATATTGGAAAACACACCGGAAGTTCCGGCCGTCCTGGACAGGAGATTAAGGCTAAGATCGATCGAAAAAATATCAAACTAGCATGATAGGTATGTGCTGAATAATGAAGATTGTGTTTGAGGTCGGAATATTTCATGAGTTCCAGCCGGGTGTGTTTGTGATGTCCTAATTTGGAAAGATTCGTTTTTGATGGGGTTTTTGGTTCTAATAATAGGTCGTTCGACTGAGTTTTTCCATTCATTTTCACGGTTCCTATCGATTTATTGCTACTCGTGTGGGTTTCATGGAGAACTGGAATACGCACAGTGTATTGAATATAGTATATAACACTACTAGCAAACTAAGAGGGTTTTTACTGGCGAATGGAGGATATAACTGACGAGCCGCAGGCCGCAGGCCTCCTGGAACAGAAAGCCTAAGATTTTTTTTGACATACCGACATGGAAAGTGCATTTCCCTTAATGCTGGCCAGAACACTATTGGTGGTGTCCCAAAGCAAATAGCGAAATATTTAGGTTTAAAAGACCCAGAGTTATAAACCGGCCACTCTTTTCGCAGAACTGGAGCCACTATGGTTGCGGATCCGGGTGGAGATATTTTAGCACTAAAGCGTGCAGGAGGGTGGAAGAGCACCGAAATTGCGATGAGTTATGTCGATGATTCGGTCAACAAAAAAATCGAAATGTCTAGCAAATTATTTGGTAGTAAGGAGAGTACAAATGTTCTGCAGTCCTCGAGTTCAGCAGTTTTTGAGTCAACATATGGTTCATCATCATCAGTATCAACTCTTTCATCATCAAAAATCTGTGTTACTGGAAATAACAATACTATGATTTTCAACATTATGCAAATAATACCACTAACTTTGCAAGTTAACTGTCAGTTTTACAAGTTAGTGACTGGATAAAATAAACTTTCTTGATTAATATTGCGTTTTTGGAAACTGACGTTTACAAATGAGAAACAAATAAAATAGTTAGTGAGCCTTCTATTTAACAGACCGAGATACTGGCCGTTTACTTATTCGTCCAGGAGTGTCTTCAAATGAACCTCTGCAAAGGGGCGCATATCTTATATCTTCATCATCACGGACACCAACAAAGCCAGTGGATCCGACGGAATCTCACCGATTGTTCTCAAGAAATGTGCCCCCGAACTAACACCTGTCCTCTGCAAGTTCTTCAACCACTCTTACAAATTGGGTGTTTTCCCATCCAACTGGAAAATCGCAAGAGTACAACCAGTCCCTAAAAAAGGCAAAAAAGACCCTACCTAACAACTACAGACCTATCGCTCTGTTATCTATTATTTCAATGGTCATGGAAAAAGCCATCAACTTCGAGCTCATCAAACATCTGGAACACTCAGGAATTATCAACGATAGACCATATGATTTCCGACATCAAAGATCCACTGGTGACTTGCCCGCTTACGTTTCACATATATGGCAGCTATCTATTGAGAAATATGGTGAGACCTAACCGTAGCACTGGATATCTCCAAGGCATTCGATCGAGTCTGGCATCAAGGACTCCTCGCCAAGATTCCATCTTATGGCATGCCCCCAAAGCTGTGTTCTCTGCTGGCTAGTTTCCTCTAAAACAGATCTCTCCATGTAGTGTTCGATGGAGGTTCATCTGACTCTCTACCCATAAATGCTGATGTTCCGCAGGGATCAATTCTGGCTCCAACACTATTTCTACTTCACATCAACGATTTGCTGGAAGCAACTTCATGTCCAGTGCACAGCTTCGCGGATGATAGTACCCTTCATACCGCCTTTTCTTCTGGGGCTCCAATACCAGCCAGCCAAATCAGAAACGAACGAGGAAGAAATGTTAACAACATAAATATGGACTTGGCGACAATTCTTGAATGGGGATCTAATACCTTGGTGGAATTCAACGCTAGCAAAACACAAGCATGTCTTTTCTCTAGGAAAGCCGATCTTACTGTGCCCAGCATAGAGTTGTCGGGAGTGACCATACCATTGAAGTCATCCATTTCGATGCTTGGTATTACTGTCGGGAGTAACCTCTCTTGGGAGAATCACGTGAGATCCATTGCTGAAAGTGCATCCCAAAAACTAGGTTTTCTGTTTCGTGCCAGGAGCTATTTCACCCCAGGTCAGCTGCTTATGATCTATAAGGCACAGATTCGATCTGTCCTAGAATACTGTTCACATATTTGGAGTGCTGCACCTAAACATACCCTGAAACTATTGGATTCTGTACAAAAAAGAGCAATTTGTCTCGTCGGTGATGCCTCGCTTACAAACTCGCTCACCTCTCTGGAACACCGTAGAAAAGTAGGAGATCTGTCTCTATTTTATAGATATTTCCATGGGCGATGCTCTTCTAAATTATCAGCAATCGTTCCTCCTCTGGTAGTCTCTTCGAGATTAACCCGTCAAGTCAAGTCTTCACATCCCTTCGTGGTCACTTTGGAGACCTGCAGAACATCTCTCTTCAAAGACTCGTTCATCCCAGGAACAGCGAGGCTTTGGAACACATTGCCTAGGGAGGTGTTCGCCGAGGCATATAACCTCCAGGATTTCAAGAAGAACACCAATACCAACCTGATTACCCTTGGTTCTCGCGATGTTCTCTGAACATTACAGGGAATTCCTTTTCGTGAGAAGCCCAACATTAAAAAAAAGCTGCAGGTGATGGTAGGCCTGCTGACATGGCACATGAGATTTGTAGGCTCTGTGGATCAGAAGCAGAGACAGCTTAACTCATGGTATGAGATTTTCCAGAGCTGGCTAGCCTTGGAACCATTCATGTGAGGAAACTGATCCTGGATACCCACGAGGTAACGGCTAAGGCTGTAGTCGGTTTTATGGGCACCATCGATGACCTCCTTGGTTTTCAATGATATGTAGGGTAGAGAACAAAAGATGTATGTGGTCGTAGTCCCCGGAAGGCTAACCGAAGAAACCCAAGAGCTAAAGAAAGCTCTTCTTGAGTTTGGCATTGATCCCCATCGAGCAACACCTCCAATTCTTCGTCTTCGAAGGTATGTGGCCTTCCCTCACGCGTACGGTCGCCAACATCGAAATCACCATCTTCGAAGTGACGGAACCAATAGCAGCACGTTGTTTCGCTTAGAGTAACATCACCGATGTGTTTTAGTCGCCGTTTTCTTCGAGTGTGTCATCAGATCAAGTTGAAAAACAGTGTTCGAATGGTCTCACTTCTGTGAGGTTAAACATAGCGTTATCTCGATCTGCTTTTTTATACAGCAGAAGCCCGGCCACCATCCAAGGGACATCAGGTATACTTATCGGTTATCCCCCGGCAATATTTCCCGTTCTCACTCACGTATCGCATTGGTTTTTGCTCGGTCCACGGAGATGAAATCAGCCCCCTACACGACACGTATCCAGCCCCGCCATGGGGGTAGATAAGAATTTACCGTAGACTATACAATATGCATGTATCAGCACGACGGCGCGTCCGCGAAATCGAAGTTGATTTTGTTTTCCATTATACGTGCCTATCGGCTTTCCCGATAATTTCCAGCTGGCAATATCTCGATGGAAATCGTCTTCTTTGAAGCGTTTCACCTGGGGAAGCTGGTGCTCTTCTCGCTGATATCGAAGCGATGAAAGTTAATTCGGAGTTTTCTTGTTTCGGTTCGTTTTCAAGGACTCGTTCCAAACACAAAAAATTTTATATACAGGGTGGGCAAAATTCGTCGTCTACTGAAGGGATCTCGAAAACTATAGCAGCTATAAGAACACTTTCTCAAGCTCTTTTTTCCTGATTTTCGTCTTGCTTTTCGATTTACTGTTGAATTGTAAGTAGGCTGGCGGAACCATAGCGACCGTTGAATATTCATTATAATAGTTCGTGAACTCCACATAATTCTGTGAACTCAGCCTTCTGTGATTTCTGTTGAAACTCAACTCATAATGAGGTGAATAATCAAGTATATTGATGTTAATAATGCACTTTTTAAATATCGGAAAACTATCAGATTACAATTCGAACAGAGAAAACCGTAAAGGTAAACCCATAATTTCCATTAATTATTATTATTATTTCAAAATGTAAATTAAACCGTAAATCATGCAGATTTGTTTTGGATTTCGATGATTGCAGATATGATATTGAGCATTAATAACACATGGCTTTTCGATTTCGATCAATGCAGGAAATGAATTTTTTATGGCAAATATTTATAATTGGTGGGAAATATTTGTTGTGAAATTGGAGTTGATAGCCTGAACCTGAACGTTTGGGAATTCTGTAAAAATTGGCAATGAAGCTAAGCGAGGAATTCATATAATCATATTGAACACCCACTCATGAGCGTAGGTAGCCAGGGGAGGCAGCAATATTGAATGGGCGTTAATTTTCGGTTTATTCTCATACACAATCAGAAAATGTGATAGAATTTTTTGCTCGTATTCAAAATTCACTCACCTATGTTTTTTATATTGCTTTCCATGGTAAGACTAAGGAATATAAAATGAAAACACACAACGTAGGAAAATATTTTGGAATTTCAAAGATTTCCAGAATTGATCAAAATAAAAAATACCTAATATTTGCGAGCTCCCAAAGATATCACGAGAAATGTTCCTTTCGAGATCCTAAATGCCACCCGAATATGAAATTCACGAGTTATCAAAGATATCTAGAATATAACGGGATAATGAGAACTGTCAGTTGACAACCTTTACTTGAGGTAAATTGAATCATGAACAATTCATTTTTCATTTTTCACATAATTAAATATCATAGTATCCTACTCTCGATGTTTTGATTCGAATGAACTTTTTTTTTGTACAACTGCCATTAAAAGTGACACTCTTAATGACAGCAAACAATGTTAGATTTGATTGTTTACGTGGAAGCGTGTTAAATAGTAATTTACGTAACAAGTCCGGAAAATAGGGTTTTTTTGGACGAATAGACAAGATTCTAGGACGAGCCGGAGGCGAGTCCTGGAAGTCTGTGAGTCCAAAAAAACTATTTCCGGGCGTGTTGCGTACAATATTTTTTCGGCAACCGTGAAGAATTACAAATCAATGAGATGACACATCTCTATTGATTTTGATTCATATTTGAATTAAACAGAACAGAACTGTCATCCGTTATTTCGTTGCTATTGTGATGATCATAACAATGACAAAAACGACGTGTTTTTCCGGCCTAGGCCGGGAAGTACGTACTTTCCGGCCTAGGCCGGGAAATGCTACTTTCTCAAAGAAAAAGCGTCCGGGAAGTGGGTACTTCCCGGACGGTTGCCGAAAAAATATTTTTAACATAAGTGTTAAAAATATTTTCAGCACTCCATTCTTTATGATGAAATCAGATGAAAAAATTCAGCAATTGCAAATTTTGTACTTGTAGAAACCGGAATTACAATATTGGATGATGATGATCCAAAATCTGTTGAGGTTGGGAGATTTTTTTCACCAATGACATTTCTATATGCAATGGAATGATCAACATAGCTCTCGGCTACCATCGTAGACTTCCATTCACCATGTTTTTCAATATCCGTAATATTGGCTCCTGCTAGCAATGAAGCGGAGGATCTTCGAAAACAGTGTCCTGTATATTGCTTTGGTTCTGGCAGTTTGAGGAATTCGGCAACAATAGATGGAATTTTCCCAAATGTATTGATACCAATTGGATTGGCAGTGCATTTATTATTCATGTATTTCAGGAAAAAACGACGATGTTTGATGACAGAAGGGCGCAGTGCAAAGTACTTATGAAAATAGTCAACAATGTCAACATACTTCCCAATAATACGGAAAGATCGACTGACTTTCGTTTTTGTGTTTGGAAGTTGTATAACCAATAATTTATTTGTTATTTCGATGTCTTCCACTGATAAATTACACAATTCGTCACGCCGACAGGCTCCAAATAATCCGAAAATAGTTGCAACCTTAACCATCAAGTATTTCTCATCTGGTGCCTCATTTATAAACTTTTCAACTTGTTCACGAGTGAGAATTTTCGATTTTTTGGGACGATATCCTTCACTTTTCCAGTTTAAATCTGCTATTACCTTTGAATATTTACTAACATCCACACCATTTTTAATAAGGGCGCTTGACTTTATCATTGAAAATTTGCTCCACAAAGTTGATGAACTCCATATTTTTGATTTTTCCTCTAAGTATGCCAGGAAAACAGGTTCACTGAAGTTCCCTTCTACATTTTTCAATTTAAACCAGGCCAGGAAATTGTTATATGCAATATCGTACAGATTTTTTAGGTATAGGAGTTCCAGATTTGCTCATCTTGCAGATTCTTCAGTATCCACAGGAACAACCAAATCGTCACTTTTATAAATAATCGGACTCTCGACAAACATATTAAGCAGTTAAAAACCCGAGACGAAAATTGCACAGGAACGAAATTCAAATGACAGCGTCTTTCCTCATTTGTTAGTAATCATAACATTGGCAACGTTTGCCATTCACAACAACCTTTTGATTATTTGAATATCAAAATGCATTTCGATGTTTATTTTCATTGCAAATTCGCCCATTTCATTATCAAAATAGGGCAGTTGTAGAAAAAACATTGTATGGTATTTGTGTTAGAATTGATTTTATTTTGTTCGTGAAATTGTTCAATTCGCTCCGCTCATTTCACAAACTCTTTCACAAAATAAAACGTCACTTTTAACACTCATATCATAAATAACTATTGTGAGGATTCGAATAATATACAGAAATTCCTGAGAAGAATTATTCAATTCCGTGAATTTCAGTCTGATCTCTGAAATATCTAGTTCTCGCTCAAATGATTTTTTCTGGTTGATATAGATTATTTATTGTTTCCGAAGCTGGTTACTTTGAGTACCTCCTTTCAGAATCTCGACTGTCTCATTCTTTGCATCTCCAATAAAAGTGGCATATTGCAGATTCGATCTCGAGCAAAACAGGTAATATCTTTCGTCGCATCTTTTCGTACATTCTTCAATGAATCCGAAATTCAATAGTAATATTTCCCAGGCTGCGTTTCGGCACGATTGCCAATCTGAATTTTATGAGATCCTACGTATTCTTCGGGTAATTCGAAGCCTTTTAAATGTCTTCTAGTTGAAATGGCTCAGGTGCTCTGAATAAACTTTTCCTCGCGCGGGGAAGAGTTGAAAACTCGAAAGAAGTCTCTCTCTCATTGTTCATCTGGTCGTTTTTACGTCGAAAATTAGCATTTTCATTACAAATTCTATTCCTCGGAGGTAATTTAAAGTTAGAGGAAGACATAAATCGGGAAATTAATAGTAAACAGTCCCATTGTTCGCCGTGAAAATATTCGTTTGTGTGTGTTCCGGGAGCCTTGAGTAACGGGACGTTGAGGTCCTGCTGATTTAGTCCTGGCTAGATGTGGCAACGCCGGTTTCTCTCTATGTTATTCCGCATCTTGTGTTCAAAGGAAAACATAACTAAATTGCTTGCGTACACGTTTGACAAGTCTATGACATCGGAGGTTACACAAACCTTTTGTTTACATTGAAGTAATTGGAATTTCCACTGATACAAAAAATAAAATAGGTTGGGGGCTGTATTTTAAATTCAGTGAGGAATTATCATGTCTCCATACTATAGTCCAGCTGAAATTCCCAAGAGATATTGAGCAATATTCACTCACCCTGTGTTCCAAATAAAGGGATTTTTCAGATTTGACATTCAGAGAAAAATGCAATTTTTTTAGATAGATGATCGTTTGTTTATTTCATCAGGAACAGAAAGTTATGCCGTTAATAATGGAAAATAACATCAGCCCAATGACCTCCACAAACACTACAACAGGACCAAATCCTTTTCATGCAATTTTCCATAACCAAATCGCATAGTGGCTGCCTTATGTCCTAGATAGCCTCACGAATTCCATCTTTGTGGTCTTGAATCTACGCTGGGCTCTTTTTCTTTCGAGGCCCCAAAGGAATAATTCGCAAGGTGTTGAATCACAAGATCTCGGTGGTCAATTCTGATCACCTCTTCGAGAGATAACACGGCCTGGACTCTTTCCAAGTGCGCAATTTTTTTCACCGGACTTTTACCAAGCGCGCAATTTTTGTCCCCGGCTTTTTCCAAGTGCGTAATTCTTGTCCCCGGACTTTTTCCAAGCGCGAAATTTTTGTCCCCGGATTTTTCCAAGCGCGCAATTTTTGTCCCCGGCTTTTTCCAAGTGCGCAATTTTTGTCCCCGGACTTTTTCCAAGAGCGCCATTTTTGTCCCCGGACTTTTACCAAGCGCGCAATTTTTGTCCCCGGCTTTTTCCAAGTGCGTAATTCTTGTCCCCGGACTTTTTCCAAGCGCGAAATTTTTGTCCCCGGATTTTTCCAAGCGCGCAATTTTTGTCCCCGGCTTTTTCCAAGTGCGCAATTTTTGACCCCGGACTTTTTCCAAGCGCGCCATTTTTGTCCCCGGACTTTTACCAAGCGCGCAATTTTTGTCCCCGGCTTTTTCCAAGTGCGTAATTTTTGTTCCCGGACTTTTTACAAGCGCGCAATTTTTGTCCCCGGATTTTTCCAAGTGCGCAATTTTTGTCCCCGGCTTTTTCCAAGTGAACAAATTTTGTCCCCGGACTTTTACCAAGCGCGCATTCTTTGTCCCCGGACTTTTAACAAGCGCGCATTTTTTGTCCCCGGACTTTTTTCAAGCGCGCAATTTTTGTCCCCGGCTTTTTCCAAGCGCGCATTTTTTGTCCCCGGACTTTTTTCAAGCGCGCAATTTTTGTCCCCGGACTTCTTCCAAGCGCGCAATTTTTGTCCCCGGACTTTTAACAAGCGCGCATTTTTTGTCCCCAGACTTTTTCCAAGCGCGCAATTTTTGTCCCTGGACTTTTTCCAAGCGCGCAATTTTTGTCCCCGGACTTTTTCCAAGCGCACAATTTTTGTCCCCAGACTTTTAACAAGCGCGCATTTTTTGTTCCCGGACTTTTACCAAGCGCGCAATTTTTCTCCCCGGACAATTTCCAAGCGCGCAATTTTTGTCTCTGGACCTGCTCCAAGTGCTCAATTTTTGGACACCGAACTTTTTCCAAGAGCGCAATTTTTGTCCCAGGACTTTTTGTCAATACGTTGTTGAAGCGAGTATCGTTCTATTTTCAATAATGGCGTAGTTCCTACTTGTCAAATGTCAAAAATTGAGAGCTTCAAAACTGACATCTACCGAAATAGCTTGGTATTAAAAAAAAACTCTTATTGGACAACCCTTCAAGAGAGAGTAAACATTTGATTTCTCATGAATGGGTGGGTAAGAATCAGCAACTTTTGAAACGGCCACAAAATTCCTGAACTGCCTCAACTTTTTTGAAGCAGTATATTCAGAGTACCATCTGTATATGCATCTTCCATATTCATATGGGAATCTTTTTCTACGACAAAGGGTGCCCAGGAAACACACTTCTCCGCGATATCTCTAAGAGGTTACAATGCGGCTCTTATGCGAGCTCCTACCGCGAAGTCCCAGAGATCTCTATGTGATGTAACAAAGCGAATTCCCCACTGATGTCCCTGAAGACCTCACCATAAGATATCTTCTAGACCTCTACATACGATATCTCGGAGACCTCGCCATGCGATATCTTGGAGAGCTCCCCATGTGATTGACAGAGTTAATCTGTTCGCGCATGCTCAATTTGGCTTTCAAATCGCACTTGTATTAACAACTTGTTTATCAGAGATTAGAGGGGTTTTGTGGATAGTTAGTTTAAGTGTTGCTGTTCAATGATGTAGCTAATATACAGATTCTAATCATCGAAATAAGACTAACATTTGTTAATTATACAAATCTAGTATGATGCACTAGGAACTGATTTATGTACCCTGATCGATCATTTCCTGTGAGAAGGTGCACCTGACATAATTCTATTTACCCCCTTCAATATTCAAAATTCAACTCGTACAGGTCTCACTGTGCCCTTATACATTTCGCAATGCGACCTGTATGAACCTGCGCAATGCGACCTGTGTAGGAACTTCTTGTACATCTCGCAATGTGACCTATTTCAGAATATCTTATACTTCTCGCAATAAGAGCTCTCATAGATCTCACAAAAGGAGGTTAAAGAGAAGTTCTCAAAGTCTTCGCCGCGGGAGGTGTTTGCGAGGTCCCAGTGTGATTTTTTTGAGATAATCCACGTAGGATATCGCCAAGAGCTCCCTGGGAGTTCTAGTTCTCTCGTGGCGGACATTCGGAGGAGATATTGAGCTCTCGTCACAAAAGTCGTCACAATTTCCTACAAAGGAGTAGCAGGGACATCTCTAGGATATCTTTGCGTTGCCTGTGTGGTTACGCCATTTTATAACTCTGAAATTTCAAGATCTCGACTCGGGAATCTTCGTAATTCATTCCGGCCCAATTTTATTGTTTATGCAAACATTTTCGTTATCGTGGGGATCCCGACTGCGGTCGCAATTTTGATGATCCCCCGGCAAATAGCTATGATATGTTGACTCTCGGAGAAACGCTATCGCCTGGGACAAATTGGAAGGTTATTGCTCCGCAGCGCAGCTCCGAGGAATCGAATGTATCTTAAATAGATTGATATATGATTGGAAAACGGCTTTAGGGAAATGAAGATGCCGCGGCGTCCTCATAAATAGTTTCCCGTTTTTCCATTATTTCCGGCCGGATCTCAAAGGCTCCAAGAACGGATGAGGGTTTTTTGTGCGGGGGTTGCAATTCGCAAAAAAATTATTGGATACACGTGCTTGGAGAATTGGGGAAGATCTGATGAGATTTTACCTTAGACTATAGAAAGGGGAGACGAGCCTTTTAATGATAAATAGTGAAGCCAATTTTCAAAATCATCAGAACTAAACTGGGTAACTGTACTACTACGGAATCAAAATGTAGAAGAAATATTTGCAATGTTGTGACCTTCGTTGAATATTCAGTAGTAATATCACAAGACATTGAATTTCCGTGATAAGTCTATCGATTTATTTTCAAACGAAAATGAGTTGCTTGGAAACATCACGAGTCCGTAGGACGAGTGGTGTTTCCTTAAAGCAACTCATTTGAGTTTGGAAATAAAAGATAGACTTATGAAGTAAATTCAATCTCGAGTGAAATTTAATAAGACTATTTCACGAACATAATGGAAGTTCAGAAAATCCATATTCGAGAAAAGCAAGGAAAAACTCATGTTGACGTCTACAATTTATATTTATCAGTTGTCAGATCTTTCGTATCCATAGTTCAATCACAGATTATTCTGTAGTTCAATCGTTGAAAATACCGAAGTTGTTAGACCAATCATAATTCAGAGACGGTTCGTATTATCGCGATAATACCAGCTGTCTTTGGACTGTGATTGGCCAGTTTTTGAAATGAGTGGAATAGTCAGTAGCAATATCACAAGAGATTGAATTCTCGTGATAAGTCTATCGATTTATTTTCAAACGAAAATGAGTTGTTCGGAAACAGCACGAGTCCGTAGGACGAGTGGTGTTTCCTTACAGCAACTCATTTGAGTTTGGAAATAAAAGATAGACATATGAGGTAAATTCAATCTCGTGTGATATTTTATAAGACTATTTCACGAACAAAATTAAAGGTAAGAAACTCCATATTCGATAAAAGCAAAGAAAAACTCATGTTGACGTCTACAATTTTATTTATTAGTTGTCAAACCGTTCATATCCATAGTTCAATCACAGATTATTCTGTAGTCCAATCGTTAAAAATACCGAAGTGGTCAGACCAATCATAATTCAGAGACAGTCGGTATTATCGCCAGCTGTCTTTGGACTGTGATTTTACAGTTTTTGAAATGAGTGAAATAGTCTAATAAATAGACTCTCAATCGAAATGAAAAGTAATTCAGATTGTGAATTCCTCATATTACAAGCAGTGGCGACGCCAGCTTTCGAAGACAGAGGGGCCTAGAGGGGGCTGAAGTCTTAGTATGTCAAAAATATTATAGAGGGGGCCAGCAAAATTTTAGGGGTGGCCTGGGCCTCAGATAATGAATGGGCACGTTATGGCAGCACCGTATTCTAATTCTGTCACCAAGTTCATTAATAAAATTCGTACCGATCTTGTGATTCTGTGTTAGCATTGACGTTTTGAACAGTGTTGTCATCATGATACCGCGTTTCATTACGCATGAAAAGTGAGATTTGGATTTATTTCTGAGTATTTTTAGCAAAATACGTTGAAAAAATGATTCGTAAGTGTCTTGTTTGTGATTAATTGGACTATTTGAATTCTGATTCGTGTTAACATTGGTGTGTTTTACTCTCATCATTCTGATTGATATACAGTGGCGTAGATTTTTCGATTTTAGGATTTCACTTTTCAGATTTCCTTCTTTTTTTTAGCCGACACTGTTGACCTAACTCAGTATCTCTTTCAATGTTCGGAACATTGTATGAATTCACTTGTATCGATAACACTACGCCTCTGGCATAATTGCTATAATTCATGCTATTTTCGCTCTTCGCATTGAAAACAAGGAATTTCTTTCTTGGACAATAGAATAATAGAAGAAAGGAGCATTTTACCTCCTATTGGGTCACCATAGACTTTGTGGTTGCAGTTGAATGTAGATTCCCTTTCGAATTATAAACTATTAGCTACTACCCACTAAGCTTCAAAGGGACAAATGACCTAACCTAACCCAACCTAACCTAATCTAACCTAACCTAACCTAACCTTACCAAACCTAACCTAACCTAGCCTATCCTAACTTACCTCGAAGAATGAAGCTTGGAGCAGATGATATGGAATAATAAATATATAATTGATACTTATATGAGAAAAATATCGAAGTCATCCACCCTGTATATTCCCAATCGTAACATTCACCAATAAACGAAACAAAATCAAGGCGTCATCTGCAAATCGGTCGAAAAACGAAGGAGTAATCTCGTCGAATAATCCAGGAAAGCAAAACCGAACTAATCCAATCTGACGAACTGATGTGTGCTGGCAAGGTTATGGTTGAATGCTCATTAAAGCCTCTTAGGGGGGCCTCTTCAAAGTCAAACGCAGCACGCGGGACCACCCTGTTAAGATAATGAAGTTCAGCAGTTTCAATCATTCCAGAAATATTCTAATCAGAAGTTGCCTGTATAAAAGTATCCCCTTTGGTGAGCTATACCCAGAACAACTCACTTTGATACCATCAGATTCAAAGTGAAATTTCAATTTAAAATGGAGGCCGAAGACGGTTCGTGGTTTCATTACGTGCCTCGTGGAGTTCATGATGGTTTGGGTCGACGAGGAACAACTTCCGAACGTCTCTTTTCGTCGAGTATGAACTCACGTTGGCTGGTTGTTGGCCTTTTCTCTACTGAAATCAACGCGAATTCTGTTTCATGGAACATTTATTCTGAAATCGAGAAACAATTTCTGTATGCACGAGGATATATTGAAAATTACTCAGCCTACTATAGAACCAAACAAAATGTCAAAATATTATATTACTCAACATATTCTCCTCTTAATTGAATACATTTATGACAGCGAACCTGCAACGTCTCTAGACCTTTAAAAAAATTTTTCTTCTTGCTCCGCAAAGCAGTCCTCCACAGCTTTTATTACCTCCTCGTTTACGACCTTTCAAACTCTGTTTCAGTTGAGGAAAGAGATGATAGTCGGAAGGAGCCAAATCTGGTGAATAAGGGAGGTGTTCTAGTAATTCTAACCATAAATCACGAATGTTTTGCATGACAGCATGATATTTGTGTACTGGGGCGTTGTCCTGTAAAAACAAAATACCTTTGGATAGCCTTACGCTTCCTTTCTCTTAATTTTTTTCCTTTAGAGTGGTCAGTAATGTCGAATAGTAATCTTCAGTTATTGTTCTACCCTTATCCAAAAAATCAATCATTATTACTTCATGGCAATCCCAAAAAACTGAAGCAAGAACTTTTCCAGCAGATTTTTGGACACGCAACTTCTTATGTCTTGGAGACAGTGGCGATTTTACGATTTCAAGGGCTTCAAAACTTCTGGGGTCCCTCTGAAACATTTTTTATTTTTTTCAAAAGAATTTTTGAATTGAGAATCACTTCTTCAAAAACAAAATATAAAGTTTATTAATAAAATACAAGGTATGTATATCAGAACAAAATATAAAAGATGAATAAAAATCTTAAAAAGGGAAAAATACCACAAAAATTAAAATACAAAATATCTCTAGAATATCATATCTGCCAATTTTTTATTGCGGCCTCGAAATTAAGGAATAAATAAAATCATCACAAAAGATACAAGTATCGTAAAGCTGCATATTCGTAACCTACAAAATGAAATTGTAGTAAAGAAATTGTTTTTTCTTATTTTAATATCAGCAAATTCTTTTATTGCAGAATTATAATCGAGACTGCTCGTTATATCACTTTCGATAGAAAGTATTCCTAAAAACTGAAATCTATTTTCTGTCATAACAGTTTTATATTTGTATATTTATTTTTTATCGAGGACAGTTGGGAAATGTGCGCTGTGCTTCACAACTTGTGATATGTACCGTTAGGTACAAATAACTTTGGGGCAATGTATAAATTGGTTTCATGAGTTCAAGATATTCCTTGAATTTTAGCTAATA
The DNA here is from genome assembly GCA_951802165.1 of Adalia decempunctata. Classification (NCBI taxonomy): domain Eukaryota; kingdom Metazoa; phylum Arthropoda; class Insecta; order Coleoptera; family Coccinellidae; genus Adalia; species Adalia decempunctata. The sequence continues at coordinate 4,425,618 of OX637705.1, forward strand.
TCCGTAACTCATGTGGAGCAGTTTAGTTCAATTCACCAACACTTCTCAGCTTTTCACAATATTTGAATCTAACACGAAACTCGCTCGTCACTGTCAACACTATTCGAATCTTGTGGAATGAATGTGAGAAAAAAATATGCAAACCTAAGAACTTCTGCACAAGAATTTTTCACTTTACACCCCTAAACGAATCAACATCTTGTCGGCCGTTCTGTAGCACATTCCTAGATTTTAGAGGAAATGCCGACAAATTCATTGAATTATGATGTAATTGTCAACATTGGAATTCGGCCGCCACCCTTGACGGAATTTATTGCAGGCAGACAAGAAAATTAGGGACAGTACCTACGCTGAATCTCGAATGGTGTGTTTTTTCCAACATCGGAGTTTTGCTCTGAGGCTTTTGTTATTCATTGCGTTTCATGTGAATGTAATAATTCATAATTCACAAGTTGCCTCTGAGCTTCCTATAAAATATAGTACAGCCTGACTATTTTTTTGCACACTTACAGACTGAATTTTTATTCTAGAAAAAAAAATTAATTCGATCGCCGGGGGCCCCTATGGACCTCAGGGCCCTACGCTACAGCGTACTAAGCGTACCGGTTAATCCGCTACTGCTTGGAGAAGCACAGTGTCGCCATTCCATCGATTGTTGCTTTGTTTCTGGATCGTAGAAATGTACCCAAGTCTTATCCATAGTAACCATTTGGTTTAAGAAGTCTACATCGTTTAAAAATCGAGCACAGATCGAACGCGATGCTTCTACCCTTGCACGTTTTTGGTCAACATTCCAACATTTGGGGATCCATTTTGCAGAAAATTTTCTGATGTCTAAATTGACGTGAACTTTGTGATGAACACGTTCGTATGAAATCTTCAGTGCTTCAGATATCCGTTTTAGCCCAATTCGACGGTCTTATAAATTCATGTCATGAACTGCATCGATATTTTCGGGGACTGACACAAAAACTGGCCTTCCCGATCGGTCATCATCTTCAGTGAAAAATTTACCTCATTTGAAGCTTGCAGTCCAATTTTTCAGGGTCGCATACGAAGGACATTGATTACCAAGGGTATTAAGCATCAAGGGCGGATCCAGCCAATTGGCTTAGGGGGGGTAATTCCAAGAAATTCAATGTCAAAAATTCATATAATCAACAACGAAATACACAAATATATACCGGGTGGCCATTTGAAAACGAAACAGACGAGATTACATACGAAATAAATTTTTTCGATAGAAATGCTCGGACAGGTCGATTTCTGTTTCGAGGGGGACAACTTAAGATGTAGGTTACGGACGCATAGCGCTTCAACCCTTGCTACTACAACCCTCACCCCCAATTTTTGAATAGGGAAGATGGGGTGAGTGATACCTCATTTGAAAGGTATTTTTATACTGATTTCAGCACAGTAATTGTTTTTTCATTTTATGCATTAGTTCTCGAAATATTCTTAACTAAGTATTTGAAAATGAAGTGGTGTTTTCATGGCACTTATAGTGTTTTTTTGTAAAAAATCGACATTTTGAGCTTCAAAACAACCATGACTGTGGCTTCCTTCCTCCAATCCACTGACATAGAAATCTTTAATCAAGATGTCAAACAATCAAAGCGTATTGCGAAGGAGCTCAATCTTGCTGAAACTCAATCTAAATTATCTTCGATATAATTTGCAGTATTTCCAATAACATGCGGTAACACTTGATCGATAGAAATCTCCAAAAAGTCCAAATACGTACATATCTCTAATCAGATTACCAGGTAAGAAAATCAAATCATTAATGATGCCACAGAAATATTCCAGTCCCAATTATTGAAGCCAACTGAGAAAACACTTCATAATTAAGTCGGAAATCGTTTCACGAATTGGGACTGGAATATTTCTGTGGCATCATTAATGATTTGATTTTCTTACCTGGTAATCTGATTAGAGATATGTACGTATTTGGACTTTTTGGAGATTTCTATCGATCAAGTGTTACCGCATGTTATTGGAAATACTGCAAATTATATCGAAGATAATTTAGATTGAGTTTCAGCAAGATTGAGCTCCTTCGCAATACGCTTTGTTTGTTCGACATCTTGATTAAAGATTTCTATGTCAGTGGATTGGAGGAAGGAAGCCACAGTCATGGTTGTTTTGAAGCTCAGAATGTCGATTTTTCACAAAAAAAACACTACAAGTGCCATGAAAACACCACTTCATTTTCAAATACTTAGTTAAGAATATTTCGAGAACTAATACATAAAATGAAAAAACAATTACTGTGCTGAAATCAGTATAAAAATACCTTTCAAATGAGGTATCACTCACCCCATCTTCCCTATTCAAAAATTTGGGGTGAGGGTTGTTGTAGCAAGGGTTGAAGCGCTATGCGTCCGTAACCTACATCTTAAGTTGTCCCCCTCGAAACAGAAATCGACCTGTCCGAGCATTTCTATCGAAAAAATTTATTTCGTCTGTAATCTCGTCTGTTTCGTTTTCAAATGGCCACCCTGTATATTTATATATAAATAAATATTTTTTTTACAGAATCCCTTTTGTATAATAAAAATTAAATATATTCTTTTCATATAAAAACAAAGTAAAACATTCGAAATATAGGAACTCATATGAGTACATAAATAATAAACATAACATAAATATTCTGTTAAACATAAACATTTTTCTATAACGAAATAATTTTTTTAATTTCAGCAAATAAAACATTCGAAAATATTTTTTAAATGGTAAAATCTAGTATTCTTTGCTTTCCTGCAAATTTGTTTATGATATTTTCAACATTAATATCCATATAGTTATGGATATGCAACAGAGCTAACCCGGTTAGTCTTTCTTGAGACATAGAAGCTCGCAGCCACGTTTTCAATCTTTTCAGTGCAGAAAAACTTCTTTCTGCTGAAGCAACGCTGACTGGCAGAGTACATAATATTTGTAAGAGTATTATCAATATCGGGTGAATATTGCCGTCACATTCTCTGAATGCGTCTAAAGCATTATCTGGTAATTGCTGGTTCAGTTCCTCGTTTTGAAATTAAAATTGTTAATTTTTATTTTAAGAATAAAAATAAATGAGCGATCGAGAAATTCTTAGGGGGGGTAATTACCCCAAGTACCCCCCCCTGGATCCGCCCGTGTTAAGCATATCTTCGTAAATCTGCTTACCTCTTAACCCTTTTGAATACAGGTACTTGATGATGGCTCGATACTCCAATTTTTCGATTCTCACCATTTCAGTGGATATCTTTTTTTCAAATTTATTGCGTAACTCTGGTTTACTTTTTTGACGTCGAACTCTACTCTGACACATCTAATAAGTTATCGTTCGTTGATATGGATATACATCCTCGTACACACTATCAATGGAGAATTTACCTGATTCAAAGTCTAACAGCTCAGCAGCTGAAAGTAGAAACATGTTGCCTTTGAGGATTTAGCGAGGTTAAATTTTTGTAAGTAGCTTTTTTTGCTTTGACGAAAAAACATTCTATATTCCCAGTATCACGCTTATTATTTCTGTCGACTTCACATCCCGTAAAGAAATAATATCGCTTGTTTCCGTCGAAAAGACCACCCACACTCCCAGACAGTTAATGAGGTCCTCCAGTTCATTCATCCAATGAAATTACCGTTGGAAATGCTACACTCGATCGGAACTCAGTGTCCATTAGAGTTCCATCAGATAAGAATCGATCGATCATGTGGAACCTGTTTGGATTTGCCATTGTAGTAGCAATAATCAAACATGGAGTACATGCACAGCAATAGAGAGCAAGCAACAAACTCCTACTCAATGATACGCCATTATGGAATGAACATTCAATGGCGCACTCCAGGAACATAATGACCCTACATTATATCCGACAAATTGATGTCCTACTCGATACTGTCAGGTCAAGTGTTCATTGTTCTTGTCGTTAATTGATCGAGCCTTGCGAATTCCCACGCAATTCCTCCTGTCATGTGGAAAAAATTTGATCAAACTACACTGACTGACAAAGAAACAAGAACACCCAGAAGGAGGTGTTCAAATTTTAAATTTTTTATGGTATAACTAAGAAAGTATAGCAAGAGGTAAATTATTAAAGTTTGGAGAAAAAACGTTGTATTGATAAGATGGTCCATTTCTTCTTGAGGGATACTATCCCAAGCTACCTGTACTTCATGACTCAGAGCCGCCAAAGTCCGTGGGAGCTGAGGTGAATTTCCAAGCCTTCTACCCATGATGTCGAAGAAACATGCTCTATGGGCGAAAGATCGGGAGATCTGAGCGGCCATGGCAAAAGATCCACATGGGTCGCTTCAAAAAAGTTTAAACTAATTCTGGCAACATGAGGTCGAGCTTTATCTTGCTGAAATATTGAATTATCGAGCTGGTTAAGGTGAGGGAGAACATATGGCTCCACTATTCCTTGGGGGTAACTTAGCGCTGTTTCCTCGAATAAAAACTTAATATGACTTGCATGTGCAATATCATCCCATATTATAACGCGTGTTCATGACGCTCAGCATCAAACTGAGTTTCACGTCTTTCTCCCCGATGTCGTATAACCCTTCTTTGGCCGTCATGTGCACCTAAGGAGAATCGAGATTCATTAAAAAAAAGGTCATTTGCCATTCCACATTCCAATGTTCAACCGTCAGGGGAAACACAAGATGGGGTCGATAATACTGCAGTCCAAAAGACCTTATCCTGCAGTAATCCCTTTGGACAGTAACAAGATGGCCTTGTTCTCCTAACCACTCATCAGCCAAAGATCGAGTTGTCGCAAATCGGTCTCTATAATGGCCATTAGTCTCAGACGTCGATCTTGAACTGTATTTATGTCTCTTCGACGTCCGGTGCACTCTCTCGACGGCCGGTGTTTTGTTACAGTCCACTGCGACCTTAAGGTCTATTGTGCCCCCTGACAGAGCTGTTATCATCGCGCCTCCTACAGCTCGCCCTCCAGTTCCAGAGATTTGATGAAATCCAGTATCTGGGACGGCTTCAAGGAGGATAACTTCCAACTTCTACAAGTTTCTTGTCCAAAGCACTCTTTCCTTTGGCTTGCAATGGCATAGCATTTCGTAACCAGGTGAATAGAAGTTTCTTCCTCCTCTCCACAGAATCTACACTCATCAGTGTCCGATAAACCCATTCTCAACAGATGCTTCTTTAGGCGACAATGTCCTGTGAGAAAGCCAGTGAGTAGGTGAAGTTGGTTTTTACTGAGATCCAGATATTTTTTGGATCTAGCAGTTTCAAAGTTCCGGAGGAACTTTTTGGAGTAATCCATCCCTGGGAGATTCCGCCAGAGTTTTTCTCTTTCGGTTTTCTCCTTCAGCATAAACTCCTTCTTATAGGTGCATTTTCCTATACCACAGAAGGGTTCTGGACCAGTTTGTGGCGTTTGTGCGCCCTTTCTGGCCAGTGTATTGGCTTCTTCGTTTCCTACGATTCCCGAATGACCGGAAACCCAGATTAAAAAAAACCTTATTTTTCTTGCCTACTTCATTGAGTTTGTTTCGGCACTGCCAAATCAGCTTCGAGTCAATGACGTAGGAGCTCAGTGCTTCAATAGCAGCTTGACTATCTGTTCGAATAGCTATATCGCACTTTTGATAGTTTCTTTCTAGACTTATTCCTAGACATCTTCCGATTGCAAGTATTTCCGTTTGAAAGACGCTCGTACAGGAGCCTAACGACAGTGCACACTTGGTACTTGTCCCGTAAATCCCAGTGCCAGCTCCTGTAGCGGTTTTAGAACCATCTGATGTATACCATTTCATTGTATTTTCTTTGAGATTGTAGTTGGTGTATTCCCTTTCCCAATCCTCTCTATTACTTAGCATTGTACTTCTCGGTACTTACTTTCTTGATCATTACATCACTAGGAAGGTTTGCAGATGAGGTGTAGTCATTCAGAGAGGACCAAGCTCTCTGAAACCTGACTCTCTCATTGTCTGCTCCTTCTTTAGATACTCTGAGGATGGCCTCATGGGCTACCCTATCAATCACTAGATGTAGAGGTGTGAGGTCTGTGATGGTCTCAAGCGCCCTGGTTGGGCACGTTCTCATAGCTCCCGTGATGCACACACAGGCAAGCCTTTGTACTTTGTCGAGCATTTTCCTCGTACTTACCTGACTTGCATTAGCAAACCAGGCTACTGCCCCATATGTGACTTTAGGTCTGCTTCATTGCTATTACAGTATTACTTATTAGTTCACTACACGGGAAGTGTGTTTCGAGAAGAAGAATGGATCGTACCTTCTCTCCTTCAGTGTACGAACCGTCTCGCCTTTTAAGCGTCATAGTGGGGTTAGTTCCCCCTTTTGCCATGACTTTCTGAAGTCTGGCAGCTGTGGGAGTGGAAGTGATACTTTCACAAAAGGCTTGAAAATTAAGTCTTTTGGCTTTCCTGATCTCGTTGTTGTACTGAGTAAGTTTCTCAGTATACCCTTGCCAGTTACTGTCTCGTTTCTTTCTCAGTTAGTATAGAAAATTACAACACCTTGGTAAACTAATCAGGGTACAAAACAATGATGAACAAATTACTTATGACAAAAAACAACTTGTTAAGGTAGCAAACAAAGAAAGAGAATGAGGATGTTACAGGAAAATCTAGAGGTGAGAACTAGTCAGATATAGGATATAGTCAGTCTAAGTTGTTATATCTTAGGAAGAACAACATGCAAGTCTTCCTTAAGGGAAGAAAGTCAGCGAAATGAACCAAAAAGAAAAGCAAAGGAAGAGAAAAGGCCTGGAGGATTATGATGATGAAAATCTTCTAACCCGAAAACGAGGAGAACAAAACAAGTCTCTGACAAGATTAAGATTTATCGAATGAAGTGAGTTATCTTGAAATAAGTGAGTGCCCTTGGCTCAGTGGTAGAGCGTTGGAATTCGGACCCAAAGGTCCGGAGTTCAATCCCGAGCTAGGAAAGAAATTTTCTAGTCTCGGTAGGGGCCACCATTCTCACTGTTGGGTCAAAAATTAACAGTGCTGTGCCTAAGGTGGCGTAAGGACACAGTAACAAAGCCTACACAGAACACAACTGCTTACTCCGAACTCGGCACAAGTTACAAGCTTCGAAGCTTGTAGTTTCAGAGGGGTCTCCATAGGAGACCTAGGAGTAGTCAGGATAAACAATATATCATAAACAATATATCATATCATATCATCTTGAAATAAGTGGAGTTTAGTAGTGGGAGCTTCATCATTCAATAGTCATCAGGCTGAGAATAAGGGGTGTAGCTTTGTTCATAGCTTTAGAATTTAGACTATCCAGCGATTTGAAGTTTGGGTTACAGAAAGAAAGAAGTTTGGATAGTTATAGTTTGGATCCATGACCAAGTCTGGAAGAAGAATATTCCGGTTGATTCCACTCTGTGTTCTTCCTCCACCGGTGATAGTTGTTAAATCTATGTGTTCAGGAATGTCCTGAGTTTGGGGCCTGTTTTATGGACCAAGGAAAGAAATGACTGTTTCAACTTTTAATCTTTTTTGACAACTCGTGACAACTATAATTGTTTTATATAACTAGATTACTATGAATATTATCATATAGATCCAACATCCTCCGGCCTAAGGAAGTTGTGTATACTTTATGGTGTTCCTTCAAAATTCGACGATTCTGCTTCAATCTCTACCCACTCCAAATACTCTCTCTTTCCCTCAACACTCCTAAATTTCACTTCTGAATCTTGCTGGTCGATTTCGTATATCCTCTCAGTGTAGCAATGGTGCTTTTGGTGTATTTTGGACCTATGCCTTCTTTCTGCACCTTCATGTTAGTGCTTTTCCCGATGTTCATACCAATTTTGATTAGCCTCATACTTTGACCTAAACTGTTTATCATAAATTTCCTGAAAAATATCCTTGAAACGTCCATCATATTTCTAGAGGATAGTGTTTTTAGTGTTCGAACACTTTGGATAACCCCTTTTCAAGGCGACTTGGAATGATGAATGTGTAACAATTGATTCATCAGTATTGAACATTCCCATTGCAACACCAGGTCCCATATAAGTACTGACTTCATATTTGATTACCTCACCTACTTCAGGTGTGAATACGATTTCCAACTTCTCTGCTGATGGCACCACAAAAGCTTTATACTGATCATCATGAGCATGATGACCAGTAATAATTGGTTTATTCCAACCTGTGACTAATTTAGATCTTCTCGAAGAAACATTTGGCAGTTCCTTAATTTCTTTTTCGATCTCTATAATTTCATTACGTAATAATTCTTGCTCCTTGAATTCTTTTATTAATTCGTCTCTATTTAGTGGTTCTTTCGACATCAAAATTTCTTCTATTTTATTATCAAGTTCGAGAATTCTTTTCGCCTTATCGTCAATTGTTCTTTTCCATATTCTACTCTTGTATTCATCCTTGGTCCCAGAACTGGAACGTACATCAACAAATATCTTCTTAATTTCAGTTCTCAGGGTTTCCCGTTTTAACTGCCAACAAAGCAACATAATCCTGGCAGGATCGCCAAATGTTAAATCTATGTGTCCAGGAATGTCCTGTTGAGTTTGGTGCCTGTTTTATGGACCAAGGTAAGGAAGGACTGTTTAAACTTTTAATCTTTTTTGAAAACTCCTGACAACTACAACTGTTTTATATAACTAGATTACTATGAATATTATCATATAGATCCAACAATAGTGACAATGAGAGGATCCCAATGAAGACCTTGAGATGCGAAAAGGATCCATGGCCACCTCGTTTTTTGGGGAATGTCATCTCAAATCGAACAAGAACCGAGGGAATCGCGATACTGGCATTGGAAACCTCTAGACGTAATCGAGAACACCAAGATAGGATAGTCAGAGTGACGTGGTTTCGCTTCATCGCCTCCAAAGCACACTAATTGGATCTGGGAGCGCAGCTTCGGACCGCAAAGGATATGCTTCCTTCCGTTATGCCGAATTCACAAATCGTTGATGTTAAATTACAGATATCAGATGTTGGGTAAGCGCTTATGACATATTTGCTCTAGATTGTATCCCTCGGCTTCGGAATCTGGGGTGTGTTTTCCCAGATTCAACTCCGCGGATTATATCCGATCGATCTTGAGATGGAGGTTGATTAAGGCGCGTTCACATCGTGTCGATCTCGCAGGACAACGTCAGGAAATCCAAAGCACGTTATATTGAAGGGTTTTCCAATAACAGATAATATTTCGACTTTCAAATTAAAATAGCATTTTTTTAGATGATGTTGAGGTCGCCGATCATAACGAGTAGGAAAACTAATCCGATACAGGCGCCACCGTGCATTTTATGGAATATCTCCACAGAACTTACATTATCACTATAAGTTCTATGAATATCCCTCTTCTTATGAATGAAATGGCGCTCTCTATCCAAAAATCGCTGAACTATGAAATAAGTGAATATGTGGGTAAAGCAGGAACTTTTTCTCGTTATATATTTGAATTTGGCCATTCTCTGCCAATTCCGTATTTCAAGTTGATTTTCTGAACGAAATTATCTGTAGATTCACTTGAGTGAATCTACTAGTTGAGCTATTTTCATGGGACTTTCGTTTGAAATAAAACAAAAGCATGATTTGGCCCATTTTCTTCTATTTTTGGAAGAAAAAAAAATGAACTTTCGAAATGAAATCGATTCAAATCATTTCATTAAGACCTCCAATCCTTTCTGAGTGCACCCACAAAATTTCAGTTCTCAAAGTGAAACCATTTTCCAATGCAAGTTGAAATAAAAAATAATCACATTAAAATTCGTGAATATACTCATTCACTTTTATTTAATCACATAAGAGGTCATGGTTTCGTTTTCAGAAGTTGGTGCACCTGATGAAAAGCACAGAACATATGATGAAGAGTCAGTGCGCGCACAGAAAATATCGTTAATGACAAAACGACGTTGCCAGTTTCTTTGTTTACATCAAAGTAAAAGTATCAAACATATTCCACATTTTGTTAGGTTTACAAATTGTTCGCAGATTTTTGGTATTTAATCGATATTTGCAGGTAAGTTTTTCGTCGAATATCCAAGATTAACGTATGTTTATTGTTTTTAGCACCAGTTGGAGCGTGAGGACGATTTTCAAGATCAGGACGAATGTTCACATTTCGAAGTTGAAGGGGTACATGGGAATTTCGTTGAAAAAGCTGTTATTTGGACAGATATCGCAGTAGATGGATCGGATGGAGCCTCGAGAGGTCGATAAGGATGATATTTTTCAGGTTTTCCAAGAAATTTGGCGATATCTGAGCAGATTTGCAAAAGTTAGGTACCTCACTAATGAGGTGGAATTTAGACCTAATTCTCCTATAAGAAACGCCTTTCCTTTCAAAGGTCGAGATGGTGAAAAATGTCTTCTTTAGATGTTGTTTTAACAAACGCAGCCGAGTTTTATACCCCAACATTGATTTTAAGAAAGTTATCAACAAAATAAAATTGACATTATTCTTGATTCTTGTAATTACCCATCAATTCATCTTATATCTTTGGGTTAATTTTTTATAATGAATTCTTGATTAGAATCAACAATTGATGTCGTCAAGTCTTGAACTGAAAGTTCAAGAGGATAATAAACATTAAATCTTCACAAGCATGCATATGAAAATTATGTGAAAGCAATGCAATTTTCATCCATGGCGAAAAATAATATATTTCAACAGTGATCTCTTGTACTTTTTATGCAAATTACTAGAAAAGGAATACTTTCTATCAATTCATATAAACGTTAATTATTTTCGTCCATCACATCTTTTCCAATTCATTCATTTTCCGAATAAATTCACATTCTGAGAAATACACTAAGAATGTAGGAAGGGCAACATAGTGTTGACTTGGAACATAAAAATATGCTGAAAAACGTCATAACTTCGATACAGAGTGGAATGTGTCAAATTTCCAAGGCCAGAGTTGTGATTTTATGATTGCGAATGGAGTATAGAAACGTTTCCTGGTCTGATAAACGGAGATTCCATCTCGAAAATTTTCTATTTTATTCGACCTGAAAAAACAATCGTCGTCGCTGGGAATCCAGTAACAATAACAAATTACTTCACTTCGCGGACAAACTGAAAGTGATACAAACAAAGCTCGAAACGAATAAAAGTTCACAATAGCCCTCAGTTTGAGAACACCAATATTTTCGTTCTATGGAATCAACGCCCGTGGAGGAAACCAGAAAAAATCGTACAAAAACACGTTCCGTCATATCGCAGGAAAAAATTGTTCAAAGGTTCTCAGAACGTTCACATCAACGTTTGTTTTCAATAAAGTGAGATAACAGTCGGCAAACAAGCGTGAAGTGAACGCTTCAGAAAGGCTATGCAGGATTCTCTTTCTCCCTCTCATTTCTCTGGAAAGAATTGATTAGCTTCATTATTGCTGTTCCAGTTCTCAGGGTATCGTTGCACAAAAGTTTTTGCATGGTTTCTTCCGTCAACAGCCAATATTCCAAGGTTTTTCGAGAATTTCTATAGAAATTAATGCCAGTATTTGTCGGCACCTTCCGTGTTTCTGTTTTTATCATATCAATATTGGATTTCGCCCACTGGTACCGAATTATACAGGTAATCATTCATTAACCCCACAGAATTATGGGACTCCCCAGAGTTTGAAAACCGTTGATTCAAACAACGAAAAGAACCACGGGAGTTTAGTAAGAGGTTTTCCAATAAAAGATGTTATTTTGACATTCAAAGAAAAATGCCATTTTTCTAGAACCTACATAAATGATCGGATGTATATTTCATTATAAAGAGGAAGGTATGCCGTTGATAATGGAAAATAACATCAGCCAAATGACCACCACGACCATGACTACAGAACCATATCCTATTCATGAAATTTTCCATGACCAAATCGCAAAGTGGCTGCCCTATGTCCTCTATAGCCTTGCGAATTCCATCTTTGAGGACTTGAATCGACGCTGGGCAATGATATTTGAGGAATACCAACTTCAATGAACGACGAGGAATGGACAAACCTAGGTTTTCTTCAACACTTTCGGCTACAGCAGCAATATTCTCGGCTGTTTTGAGCGACGTGCACGGGTTTTATTCTTCACATCACTAACTTGACCCCACAGCTCAAATTTTTCCACGTTCCCGTTAGGTTAGGTAGAGGGGTGAGAATTTAGGGTTTTTTGTGTGCTGTATCATAAAAAAGTTAAGAATGTTAAGATACAAAAATTTGTCCAAAAAATTGAAAAAAAAGTTAGGAGTGGACCACCCTTAACATTTAGGGGGATGAAAAATAGATGTAGTCCGATTCCCGGTCCTATCCGATATGCACACAAAATTTCACGAAAATCGGTCTAGCCGTTTCGGAGGATATCGGCCACAAAGTGCAAACAGGAGAATTTTATATACAGGGTGTTTCAGAATAAGGGACCGTAAATTCGGGATCTCAATCCTCAGATGATTTTATGATATATAGTTCCTATGGACTATAGGTCCCTGACGCACTGTTTCAGAGATACGGGGTGTTGAAATTTAAAAAGAAATTTGTTTTATGAAATTATTTTCTACACCGTACACGATTTTTTTTGCGTTTTGGTAGGTTATGAGTACGCATTCAGACACATTTTTTCCTATACAAAATGATGTTCAATTTTCACCAGTGGCGTTCGTACAGACTTCTATCCGAATAAATTCGGTGAAAAAATTGGTACGCCAATAATTTTTCTCGAATTTTCAATATGAAAATGAGTACCTACGCATTTAAACACATGATGAAATTGCATTTTATTTTTTTTCTCAGAAAGTATTCGTCGCAGGTAAAAAACTCAAGACACCATTCTTATTGTAAATTATGTGGTAATTACGAAAATAATTTGAAATACGAGAAAAATCATTGGCGTACCAATTTTTTCACCGAATTTATCCGGACAGAAGTCTGTACGGACGCCACTGGTGAAAATTCAAAATCCATATTTCACGAGTAAGTACCCTAATTTACGACGTAGAGACTTGATTTTTTTTTTAATTCACAATTATAAAATCACAACTCTGGCCATGGTTTTGTTTTCAGGAATTGGTGCACCTGATAAAAAATCTGTACGCGTACAGAAAATATCTTTAATGACAAAACGGCGTTGCCAGTTTCTTTGTTTACATCAAAGAAAAAATTTGAATTGGACCAAAAATCGATTTATAAGCATGAATAAAGCAAAAGTAAGTACTAATCGCCTTTTTTACACTTGATAACGAAGTTTTTTTTAGGTATCTGGCTGTTTGGAAAGATTTCAAACGAAATAATGGTCCCCCAGAAGTTTGGTTAGTTTCGGTATCGTTTTTGGTGCTCAACATTTATTTGGAATGTGTAAATGGACAAAAAAGGCTTCCTTATACGATCTTTTCACGAAAGCGACCGGAAAATATGGTTCAGGTAGCATTTTAGAGGAATTATGAGGAAAGAACTTGCAGAATGAAATTGCACGATTTTCGTAAGTAAACGGGCTTTGGATGGCCATCATCGGTCTCTAAATGATTATTGTTGATCGTTTTCACGTTTCAGAAAAAGAACCACTTCGTAAAAGACCATTTTGAAGAAATTTGTGTATGTAACATTCAACGGTAGGTATTTGCTCTTAATCGAAAGAATATATTATATCTAGTGCTACTTCTTTCAAAAGAGACACAAGCTTTTAATGCTGTAGGGGCCCTATAATGTGGAGGAGTTTGTGTCTTATTTTAGAACAGGTGAATGATAAATGTGAAGCATATGTTTGACCTGTTCCATATTATTTGTACAAACCTACTGTGGTTGTAATGTATAAATATTTTTTAAACTAATAAATTACTATACAGTCAGAATATTTTACTCCTTGTTCATAAGATCAAATGAATGAAATGTATATCTTCTACTCTTATTTTTATTAAGTTAGCTATTAAGGTTATGTTCCAAGAAAAAGTTCCTGTTGCATCAGAACTCCCTTCAACTATTTGGATTCCAGTAGAGGGATATAATGTTCCATTATTCTTGATTCAACAATTGATGTCAAGTCTTGAACTTTCAGTTCAAGAGGATAATAAACATTAAATCTTCACAGGCATGCATATGGAAATCATTTGAAAGCAATGCAATTTTCAATAACCCCAGATCTAACGATTACCCTGGTTTTTTATTTGAAAAACTAATTAAATCGAAAAAAAGAAAACTATTTGCCCTCGGGACGTTCTTCAACTTCAATTTAAGAAAATCAAGTCTCTACGTCGTAAATTAGGGTACTTACTCGTGAAATAAAGAGACCACTTTTGAATGGAGATTTACCAAAAGGTGATACTGCCCCTTTGTCGAAAAATTACAGCTTCAAAAGTGACATCTACCGAAACAGCGAGGAGTAATTCTTATTGGAAAACCCTCTACCTGGCGAAAAATTAAAATAATGTAAATTTGGCAGACGCAGCGCCCTGAATTAGAATAAAATTTATTGCCGCAGGATTTATTCAAACGACGTTTATGATCCTGATGATGTGTTTCCAAATGTACAAAAAGAACAGTCCCGAGCTATCTGGATCTCATATAAATACCTATAACTTTTACGAGCTCGAGTTGAGCAACCCGCATCGTTCCGTCCCTCGTAAAAAAAAGCGAATAGAGTCTGGTGTTTATCTTGAATGTTTGATCGTTCTCAAGTCCCAGATATAGAAAGAAAATAGTCAGCACAGTTAGCGTATTCATTTGTCTAATACTCCTCATGAACCCTCTGGGAAATCAGGGCCAATTCGAGTCCTGCGAAAATAAACAAGAGTTTCCCGAACTCCATCGACCTCGGAGATAACGGAAGGTCTCTCCGCAAAACCGGGTTCGTGAAAACATTCGCAATTACCATCAGCGAGCTTTTCTTGGGGCTATTTTTCACCTCGGCGTGAGCGCCTTTCGGGGACTGCTTGATGGCGAGTTTTCTTGAGATTCTGCGATAGCGAATACGACTTCTGTGAGTTTTGAAATTTTCGACTTGGATTTATCGACCACGAAACTCACATTTTGACGTTCACAAATGAAACTCTCACAAGTATAGAATTTGGTGATTTTAGGGACGCTCAAATCTCGAACAGATATGCTTTGAGATATGCTGATCAACATAATATAAACGAATGGTGGATATGACGACAGGGACGGAAGCTATGAAAGTTTGAAATTTTCAGTTTTTCAAAAAATGCCATTTGACAGGTGAAAATCTAAACTATGATAGTAAGGGCTCTGGAATGTTTCTCATTGAATTTAGCGACCCCGAAAACCTAAATTTTGATACCAAAACCACCTATGGAGGCTACATAGGAAAAACTCCACTTTTTATTATTCGATTTTTCATTTTCGAGTTCTGTTAACGAGGTAAGGGTGCTGTCTGTCCGCAAAATTGCCATCATTGAAGATTCGAATAGGAAGTACGTCTTCCAGATTCAATAATAACGTTAGATCCTCCCTTGACAAATATGGGGTTTTTAGGGGGTCATACCCCTTTGTCATTTTTCACCCAAAATTTGAGATTTTTAAAACCGCTCATATTCTGCACAGACATACTTGGGGCTATGTTGATCAACAAAATATAAATAACTATTGGCGGCGATGAGAGGGACGGCAGTAATGACACTTTGAAATTTCCAATTTTTCAAAAAATGCCATTTGACAGGTCAAAATCTAAACGGTGATAGTAGGGGCTTTGAAATGTCTTTTGTTGAATGGAGCGACCTCGGAAACCTACATTTTGATACCAAAATCACCCATGTAGCCTCCATAGGTAATGAAAAATTCCACTTATTATTTTTCGATTTTTTGAAACGATGATAGTTAGGGCTCTGGAATTTTTATAATCGAATTCAGCGACCTCGAAAGCCTACATTTTGATACCAAAGTCAACCATGAACCCCTCAGAAGTAAAAATTTTGGTTTTTTTGAATCGTGGTAAATCTCCATTCAAAAGTGGTCGCTTTATTTCACGAGTAAGTACCCTAATTCAAGACGTAGAGACTTGATTTCTTTAAATTGAAGTTAAAGAACGTCCCGAGGGCAAATAGTTTTCTTTTTTTCGATTTAATCAGTTTTTCAATTAAAAAAACCAGGGTAATCGTTAGATCTGGGGTTATTGAATATGTTTTTCGTTTTTCATGAGTACAAGATATATGTTTGAAATAATAATCATGAAAATTTTCGTAGTTAATGGAAGATTAAATTGCCGAGGGTAAATAGTTTCGATTTTTTCGATTTAATTAGTTTTTCAATTAAAAAAAAAGAGGTTGAACTTCAGCGTTCTGGAAACTACACTTATTGATTTTTTTCCGACAGTTATTCATCATTTTATGAAAAAAATCGCAACTATTTGCCCTCGGCAATTTAATCTTCTATAAACTACAAAAATTTTCATGATGATTATGTCAAAAATATAGCTTGTACTCTTGAAAAACGAAAAACATATTCAATAACCCCAGATCTAACGATTATCCTGGTTTTTTTTATTGAAAAACTAATCAAATAAAAAAAAAGAAAACCATTTGCCCTCGGGACGTTCTTCAACTTTAATTAAAAAAAAAATCAAGTCTCTACGTCGTAAATTAGGGAAGTTACTCGTGAAATAAAGAGACCACTTCTGAATGGAGATTTACCACGATTCAAAAGGTGATACTGCCCCTCAAGTTTAAGTGAACGATCTTGTCCCAAAGAGAGAGGTTCTCCACACAGTGCCAAGAACCTATAACAGGTCGAATTTCAGATGGAGAAACCAAAGATATTCTACAACAATTGTAGAATATCTTTGGGAGAAACCCATAACGGCCCAATGCAAAACACCACTCCATTCTCATCCTACACCAGTTTTAATAAAAATCTCGAAACGAAACCATCTAATAACAGCCACATCGAGAGCAAGACGAGGCCTTATTGTCCCCCAGATTGCTACGCGCGTATTTTTTGACGAGAATTTGAAGACGCACCGGGAAGGGCGAAACGTGGCGATTGGGGGAAAGCGGCGGATGTCAACAGGCCTGCTGTAGTCAGCACACTCAGCACAGTCGGCGAGTGCTCCATTAGAAAGATGTATGAGCCAGATACATCACATCGCCGTAAGTGTGGAAAAATATATTCGCTGTATCATCCCCATTTGATTCCTCACGTTCCGCGTGATGGAGTTTACATGCTTATTCAAATGTCAAGAGTAATTGAACACGTTTACCCTTGTTCGGCAGAAGCGCGTGGTGGGGCACGTGGCTTTATTGGCGGTTTCGGCATCGAAAAACTTGCATTCGGGGAGTTGAATGCATGGAAAAGAGGTCAGTGCAGAAAAAGGACTGTGTAGGAAGGATTGTGGAGCTCCCACCCCTTATCCTCCTTGCATTCTTCCCTTTTTCTGGAAAGGCTTGTGCCCATTAGCTCATGCTTCACACGAGTACACAAATAGCACATTTTCATTCACTCCTACGATGGAACACGAGCTACATCGATTGTGCCTTCTTATTTGGAATACTCTTTCAATAATATCGTCACACAAACTCCTCTCATCAGGGTCTGAAATATCTATTGGTAGTTTTCCTCTTTAACTACTGAGGTTAGAAAAGTCCTCATCAACATTGAAAAAATCTGGCCTTGGAAATTTGACACATTCCAAGTCATCACTATGTTGCCCTCTCCACATTTTTGGCGTATTTCTCAGAATGTGAATTTATTCGGAAAATGAATGAATTGGAAAAGATGTGATGGACGAAAATAATTAACGTTTATATGAATTGATAGAAAGAATTCCTTTTCTAGTTATTTGCATGAAAAGTACAAGAGATCACTGTTGAAATATATTATTTTATTTTTCACTTGTACATTATATGTTTATTTTACCTTAGAAACGGTTGCTATAAATACACTCATTATGCCCGTGAGCATTTTAGCGGGCATTATGGATCATAACGCCCGCTCGTTGTGCGAGAAGCAAAATAAGCTAGAAAGAAATTATTTATTTCGCAGAATTTTAATACTAAAACAACGACAACTCAACAAACGAAAACAAAGTCTTTCTTAATTAAAATTAAAAGTGAAGTTTTCGAATTTCCCGGAAAAATTCTTCAATCGTGAATCTTGGGATGTTTTTGAAACCTGAGGAGCGAAAACTTGACTACAAGTACTTGGAAGTTCGTTCACAAGAGAACCACTAGAGAATTCATGAGAATCTGTTACCGAATTCACAATCATCGTCGATACTTTGTTTTTGGAAAAAATGCTCTGCTCTATGTAACCTTCCGCCACAGATGCACTCTTCCATCTTCCGTGCATTTTTAACGTTTCATACGATGCACCAGCCTCAGTTAAAAGAGTTGCTGAAGTCCATCTCAAACAATGTCCTGTATATTCATTTGCATTATCCAATTTTAAGTATTTGGCAATCATCGAAGGCACACTTCCTATGGTATTTTTGCCAACAGGTTGGATGGTGCACCGACCATTTCGGAACGTGAGGAAAAATCTAGGATTCTTCACTCCACTGGGTCTCAAGGATATATATTTTCTGACCAGCCCCAAAGCTCCTTTTTTTTTCTTCCTCTACAATGCTAAATCCTTTTGACATACCGGTTTTAGTTTCGGGTATTTTAACAAGTAAACAGCTACCCTTATCTTCTATATCTTTGATAGACATTTTCACTAATTCATCTCTCCTTAGTCCTCCAAAAACACCCATTATTAGAACTACTTTATGAAGAAGATGAATTTCATCAGGAGCTTCATTGATGAATGTATGAACTTGTTCTGCTGTAAAAACTTTGGAGTTCTTCGGAATATATCCTTTAGATTTCATTTTTAAAAACGCTACTAGCCGGGAGAATTGTGAAATATTGATATTTTCATTGACAATCAGTGTAGATTTCAAAATAGAATATTTCGTCCACAATGACACAGGACAAAATTTTTCAGACTGAAATAAAAAAAAATTACCCACACATGAACAAAATGAAAAATAAAATAGCATACCAATTCTTGAAAGTACGCCAATAGCACTGTTTCATCTATAGCAATTATTTCATTTTTCACCTTCCATCGATGGAATGTTTCATAATCCTTGTCGTAGACGAGTGTGGATTTTTCTGGTAATAGATTATTTGCAGCTTTGGCTGCATTTTCAATTATATTATTTGGCAAATTGCTATTCATTTCTGTTATTTCTTTAAATCTTCACAACGAAAACAGTAATGACATTCACTTAATAAAATTATGACAGCAATAACGAACTTCAAAATATTAACAAGTGCCATGGTTACCTACTACTGAAAGTTAAATGGAAAAAAAAAATCATAGGAGCAATCGAATTTTATTGTAATTAAATGATATATTCGTGAAAAATAAAATCTTGTATGCACCACGAGCGTTATTAGATCCTAACGCCCATCGGGCAACATTCATCCCTCGGGCCAAAGGCTCTCAGGCCGAATGTTTCCCTCCGGGCGTTAGGATCCATATAACGCACTTGGTACATAAATAACTATTTCGCCATGGAAGAAAATTGCATTGCTTTCACATAATTTTCATATGCATGCTTGTGAAGATTCAATGTTTATTATCCTCTTGAACTGAAAGTTCAAGAATTGACGACATCAATTGTTGATTCTAATCAAGAATTCATTAAAAAAAATCAACCCAAAGATATAAGATGAATTGATGGGTAATTACAAGAATCAAGAATAATGTCAATTTTATTTTGTTGATAACTTTCTTAAAATCATAAACTAGAGAGTGCTCATTAATGTAAAATTTTGATAATAAATCGAATTAAGCAAAAACTCGTGAAGTTCACTTGAAAAATTATTTATTATCACAATTTTACTTTTGATACATAATAGATCCCATTGTATTCGTCAAAATTTAATCCTGCAAAAGCAGCAAGTATCGGACTCCCATTCTTCCATCCCTATTTTCTATCAGGCCGACATAACATTGCCCGGGAAGAGGAAAGTACACAAACTCGATAATTAATGGTGGCATGTTGTTTCAATGCAATTACGTCTCGATAATCTATTGAGAATCCTCTTCCAGCCGAAAGAGTTCTTCCCTCGATTTGGAGTGGCCTTAAAGGGATAAAAGCTCCCCATTTAACATTGATGACTCGACACAAGATAGATGGAGTTGTTTTCGTCAAAAAACTTTCATTCCGTGCGAAAATTGCCAAGACCCGAGTTGAAACTCGGAAAATTGGATGTTTTTCAATTATTATTTATTTATTTTATTAAGTTTTCGACATTGAATGTAATTGGTTATGTAGTTATAGAAACTAGTAGAGCCCTTAGATCTACGAGGATATATTCAAAAATTCTTAGCCTACTATAGAAACAAAAAAATTTCAATGTTAAAATATTTTATTACTCAACATATTCTCCTCTTAATTGAATACATTTATTACAGCGAACCTGCAACGTCTCTAGACCATTAAAAAAAATGTTTCTTCTTGCTCTACTAACCAGTCCTCCACAGCTTTCATTACCTCCTCGTTGGAAGAAAATTTACGACCTTTCAACCTTTTTTTCAGTTGAGGAAAGAGATGATAGTCGGACGGAGCCAAATCTGGCGAATCAGGGGGGTGTTCTAGTAATTCTAACCCTAAATAACGAATTTTTTGCATGGCAACATGAGATTTGTGTACTGTGGCGTCGTCCTGTAAAGACAAAATACCTTTGGATAGCTTTCCGCGTCTCTTCTTTTCAATTTTTTCCCGTAGAATGGTCAGTAACTTGGAATAGTAATCTCCAGTTATTTTTCTACCCTTACCCAAAAAAAACAATCATGATTCCTTTATGGCAATCCCAAGAAACTGAAGCAAGAAATTTCCCAGCAGATTTTTGGACACGAAACTTCTTAGGTCTTGGAGAACCAGAGTGTCGCCATTCCATCGATTGTTGCTTTGTTTCTGGGTCGTAGAAATGTACCCAAGTCTCATCCATGGTAACAATTCGGTTCAAGAAGTCTACATCGTTTTCAAATCGAGCACAAATCGAACGCGATGCTTCTACCCTTGCACGCTTTTGGTCAACATTCAAACATTTGGGGATCCATTTTGCAGAAATTTTTCTCATGTCCAAATTGACGTGAACTATGTGATGAACGCGTTCGTATGAAATCTTCAGTGCTTCAGATATCCGTAGTTCATCAGCAATTACTTGATAGAATTCAGGATGCAGTGAAGAAACTGCCCAAGTCTTACCATTTTGGAATGCTAGCCAATTGCAACTGCTCCCACATTATTTGGTTATCACTCTGAGTTTTGTAATGGGGTTTTCTCGTAGAAACCTTACCTCGAGCGCCAGCTATTCTTTTTGCTTATAAGGTAGAATAGCAAACCTGCCAGGATAGCTGCTTAGCCGGAGACAGAGTTCGGTTGTATCTAGGGTGTCAGCGATAACTGAGAAATCGAAAATAGAGCAATTCACACAATTTATTCAAACGGTTGAAATAGTGATACAAATGCAATAATGTCAAGAAAATATCAAATATGCAATAATAAGAAAATATCAAATATTCACCAATATCAAGAAAACATCAACTATGCATTAATCCCAACAAAATATCAAATATACACAGGTAAAGAAAAATGGTTCAGTTTTGCCTGACTGCGAGCATTCATTCAAAAGAAATATTTCAAGGTACGAGTCAGCCAGAATAGAAGGGGGGGGATTTGAATTGAACGGAGAATTTAAATCTACAGTTGAAAAATGTGAGACGGATATGAAAATGTACAGTGCTTACTTTTTGTCCGATATTCTCTCAGTCCGGAAACTCAAAAGAGTTATATTGTCTACTTAGCTTGTTTCACGTCTAGAAAGGTCGGGTTTGGCCAGGTTAAATATAAATGGTCAAACAGGACGCACCGAACTAGGGGCGCGAAGGATCGGTACCGAATCGGAATTCGACTGCACGTTCTATAGCATTGGTTTGCATGGGCCCTCCGGTCTGACTATGAGATTACTCGCCATAAAGGGCAGACACTAAGCAGGCACCGACTTACTCGGATAAACGTACTATACGGAGTCTTGTACGAGTAAAGGAAGGTTTAATACGGATCTCGACGTAACAGCTATTTTGATAGACTCAACGAAGATACAGAAAAATAGTACTGAAATGAATTGGATCGGTACTTACGATTTCGGTGCACTAATAGTCACTCGGTAAAGAAAAAAATCAGAAATTACTACTAGCAGCAAATGACGGAAAGTCGGCTATTGGTGACTACTGAAATAGCTATACTTTTAAATCGGAAAGGATTAATTCGAAACGCAAAAGAAAAGTACTTTACTGAAGCCGAAGCAAAAGTGAATAATGGATGACAGATGAGGGGAAAATCGCCTTTTATAATCTCCCTGAGGGGGGCGGAAACGGCAGGCGCAGAAATGCTACTTTTCTAGAAAAGTACTCCGGTAAAAACTTCTACGAATCTGGCTTATCGTACGTATGAACTAGAAAAACGGCGTTATCTACATTCTACGTGGTTCTTATGACTCTTTTTACTATGTTCTCTGCATGTAAAACAATATCGAACGGACCATATTCGATCTTCTCGGTTTAATTCTGAACGGAAATGAAATGCAGGAATTTGAAATAAAAATCCGGAAAAATTAATTTAAAATGAAGGCCTATTTCATGATCGGAAAATCGGACTCCATTACAGTTTATACCAAATGGACATAATCTGGTATATCAAGTGGCGATCTTTGTCGGAACCGCACTGGATCCGGTTATTAATCGGATCTTTCCGGATCGCCTCGAACAACGGCACATTAGGAGGAATCGAACAAAAGGACCATTGTGGTAGCGATCGAGAGGGCCGGAGGATTCATCGGGCCATAAATAGGCGCGCAATCTTATCGCAGTGGGCCTAGAACGGTAATTAAGAGTGACTACCGAAACATCCACAACTCTAAATTCCGAATTTTCCGGGTGTCTTTATTAAAGTGTTCCTCGGGCAATTAATAACTTTCCGGGGCGGAAGGGAATCAATGATGCATAAAGCACCGGAGTTAATTCAATTCAAATAAATAAATGGCTCTCTCGGTATTTCTGCAAATTCCACAGAAAATCTATTCGAGATAAACACGGCGGTCGGGGCCCGGAGTTTGCTTGACTGGCTAGTAATTAGCCTCTTCTAATTGCGAACTCAGCAACTGTGCGGAGGGTTAGGGGGGGAGGAAAACCATCGTGGGGCTTCTGGACAGGAGGGCTCGGGTCGAGCACTGATTCGGCCGGGAAGCGGAGAGATGGACCCTTCAGAGTTTTCTGTTGAATCGTCCGAAACTTAGTTTTGGTACGGTATGAAAAGCGGGCCTCTATGACGTACAGCTTTCATGAACACTCGGGCATTGACGGAATCATTCCCTCTACTCCCAGATCATTTTATGGCTCCAGTTTTCAATTTCATGGACTCTACAGGGTCTTCCTAGATTGAAAGTCCAAACGAATAAGAAAGATTCCTTGGATGATGTCAAGAAGAAAATGTCCAATAAACATGGGCACGCAAACGTTCCTTTTTAGAATTACAAGGTGTTGAGGTTTGAATTTTTTTCTCATGATATCTCCATACCGCAAGATAATTAACTGAAATTTGGCATAGATATCACCAGTTGAAGTTTACATCGTGTGACAAACCAGTTTTTATTGCAAATCTACAAGGTAATATCTTTTCTCTATTTCAGTATCGTAATGTGTTTATTACAGTACTAAGAACAGTGCTGTAATGAATTCATTACAGCATCGTTTTCAGTAAAATTTTTCGTTTTGTGGTTGTCAGCAATAACTTCCGATCCTTTTAAATTTCAGCAAACGTGAATTTGGAAATGTCAATTTTCGTACTTCCTAACATTCACACCAACTGCCAAGATACAATATGAAAGTCGCTAGGGCCTATAATTTGAATTTTTTCATTGAATTTCACAAAATTTGAGTGAAATAGAGAAAATATCGTCTAATACTCGTTGCAGAATGCAATTCCAATACTCATGCGTTCGAAAACTCGCTCCTTCGTCGCTCGTTTTAGAATTTCGCATTCGTATTGGAATAGGAGCCCATTCTGCAACTAGTGTTAGAATATACTATTCTGGGACACTGTCCCCTTTTTTACCTCAGAACTTTCATTCGGTGGGTCACTGTTGGTTTGAAAATTTTTGAAGAGGAGCTTTGCTGTTATACTGAACTTCATGATCAGTTGTTGTTTGCTTTATGTACTCCATTCACTTTATTAATGTATCCTGATTGGTCATGACCCATGACATTTTGGCACATTTCATTATGCCTAGAGATACTTGGGACAATGCTGATTAACAATATACAAACCAAAAGTGAATACGGCCAATGGAACGGGAGCTATGACGGTTTGAAATTTCGATTTTTTTTAAAATGCCATTTCACAGGTGAAATTCTAAACCATAATAGTTAGGGCTTTGGAAAGTATTTTATTGAATAGAGCGACCTCGAAAACCTACATTTTGATACCAAACATGACCATATAGTCCTTCTGTCACATGATTTTTTCAAGGTTTTTGTTTTCCATTTTTCATTTTCGAGTTTTGTTCACGAGCTCAGAGCATGCAGAGTTTAGGTGTTATGGGTCAGCAAAATAGGTATTCTCATAGATTCGAATGGGTTGTAGACATTAACGATCGAATATCAATACTAGATTTCCCAGAGATTTCTTGGTGATGACGAATATGGTGTTTTTGGGGGGTCTTACAACCCTTACGTATTTTTCACCCAAAAAAATGGGATTTTCGAAATCGATTTTATTATGCCTAGAGATACTTGGGACAATGCCGATTATCAATATACAAACCAAAAGTGAATACGGCCAATGGAACGGGAGCTATGACGGTTTGAAATTTCGATTTTTTTTTAAAATGCCATTTCACAGGTGAAAATCTAAACCATAATAGTTAGGGCTCCGGAAAGTGTTTTATTGAATAGAGCGACCTCGAGAACCTACATTTTGATACCAAACATGACCATATAGTCCTTCTGTCACATGATTTTTTCAAGGTTTTTGTTTTCCATTTTTCATTTTCGAGTTTTGTTCATGAGCTCAGAGCATGCAGAGTTTAGGTGTTATGGGTCAGCAAAATAGGTATTCTGATAGATTCGAATGGGTTGTAGACATTAACGATCGAATATCAATACTAGATTTCCCAGAGATTTCTTGGTGATGACGAATATGGTGTTTTTTTTTACACCTTACGTATTTCTCACCCAAGAAGTTGGGATTTTCGAAATCGATTTTATTATTCCTAGAGATACTTGGAACAATGCTGATTAACAATATACAAACCAAAAGTGAATACGACCAATGGGACGGGAGCTATGACGGTTTGAAATTTCGATTTTTTTTAAAAATGCCATTTCACACGTGGCTGGGTAGTTTTTCGAATTTGCCAAGTCCCAGACGGCATCCCAAAAAGTTTGGAAAATGGTATCTCGTAGAGCATGTGAAAACACATATTCCAGCAAAAAATTTTTTTCGAACAAGCTCATCTCTGAAAAATATGAGGTTTTCCAAATCATTTTCCGGATTTCCCAAGCCCTGATGGCATACCAAAAAATTTGAAAAGTGGTATCTCGTGTAGCATGTAAAAACACATATTCCAGCAAAAAAATTTTTTCGAACAAGCTCATCTCTGGAAAATATGGAGGTTTTGAGTTGAATGAAAACCGTGGCTGGGTATTTTTTCGAATTTGCCAAGTCCCAGACGGCATCCCAAAAAATTTGGAAAATGGTTTCCTGTAGAGTATGTAGAGACACATATTCCAGCAAAACATTTTTTTCGAACACGCTCATCTCTGGAAAATATGAAGTTTTCCAAATCATTTTCCGGATTTCCCAAGCCCTGACGGCATCCCGAAAAATTTGGAAAGTGGTATCTCGTAGAGCATGTAAAAATACATATTCCAGCAAAAAATTTTTTTCGAACAAGCTCATCTCTGGAAAATATGGAGGTTTTAAGTTGAATGAAAACCGTGGCTGGGTAGTTTTTCGAATTTGCCAAGTCCCAGAGACGGCATTCCAATAAATTTGGAAAGTGGTATCTCGTAGAGCATGTAAAAACACATATTCCAGAAAAAAAAAATTTTCGAACAAGCTCATCCCTGGAAAATATGAGGTTTTCCAAATCATTTTCCGGATTTCTGCTCTTCAATGGGCCACAATGTTCTAATGGATTCCACCTACTAAAATCTGGTTCTGGTCGCTTCCGATAATTACGATATGTATTTGTATAGCAAAGTGCCTCTTGCAAGAACACGACTCTAGGGTAAAACCAACGAAAAGGCTCTCTCCAAAAGGGCCAAACAAAGAACCCCAGTAAAACTTTCATTAAACTTCAAATCAATGTAAATTGCATTCAGCGGTCAGTGGTGCTTCTACGGTGGCCAGATAATCGAGTAGCGTCAATTCACTCAGAGTTAAAAGGGTCCTCCCGAGATTTCTTTATTGGACTCCGGGATCCCACCTGCCCCCTCCGCGTCCCGCCGGACCATATCTGGAGTGTACTTCTCCGAAAAATACGGAACGCCGGGATGCCAGTCGTCCTGATTTAATTATACTTGAAACACACCCAATATGATTATTTACGGTTCAAGGGACGCTGGCTTCAAGACCGCGAAAGAATGGGCTTAAGTGGTGTGGAATAATTGTAGAGACTGAAAACTCCGAATAATGTCCACACCATATACTTCTCCCTTTTCTGTTCGTGCTCCCAAGATGTTCGCGTCCTGCTATTCTTTTATTCATGGACCAGAATCTAGCGACGAGCGGTTCTAGGATGGTGATTTTTATAGACTAACTGACATAGAAACTGCAACACCCAGGAGGATCTGCTTGAATTTTGAATTTTTTTTGGTAAAACATACACTACGCAAAAAAATTAACGCATATTCTGAAAATCTCAATTTTAATGAAAGTTAACTCTACATTGACTTTATAACTTATTTTTTATGTTCTCTCGGGAAGGTTTTGAACGAAACAAGACACATTAAATGGAAGAAAAATTCAGGATTTCACCGAATCTTATGTGAAAGAAGAGAAATGAACAATTTTCAAAATATTGAAATGCTGATAAGTGATTTAATACTTGGTATTTCCACCCCTTGCGTTAATTACAGCTCGGCAACGACGGTTCATACTCAAAATGAGTGATCTTAAAATGTTCTGATCTAATCCTTCCCAGATTTCTCCGAGTTGGATTCCTAAGTCATTAAGAGTAGCTGGATGATTTTCTGAACTTCTCAGCCTTCCATTGAGGTTGTCCCAAACCTGCTCAATCGGATTGAGATCTGGACTTCTTGCTGGCCATTCCATTCGAGAGACTTCAACCTCTTCAAGGTACTCCTGAAGGATGCGCGCACGATGGGGTCTGGCATTATCGTCCATAAAAATGAAATTTTCACCAGTGTATGGGGCAAATGGCGCTACATGCTCTTCAAGAATGTTCCTTATATACTTATCAGCATTCATAGCTCCATTATCAACGACCACTAGGTCTGTGCGAGCAGTCAAAGATATTCCACCCCATACCATAATCGATCCTCCCCGAAACCAGTAGTATTCAGGAAATTGCACTGAACATATCTTTCATGTGGACGTCTGTATGCAAGGGAACGTCGATCACAATGGAAGAGGCAGAATCTAGACTCATCTGTGAAGAGAACTCTTTCCCAATGGGCCTCTTCCCAATGGATATGCTCTCTCGCAAAATCCAAACGCGCCCTTCGATGAGCTGGTGTAAGAGCTGGGCCTCTTGCCGCGACACGAGGCCTTAAATCATATTCTCTGAGGCGATTTCTGATTGTCTGAGTGCTAATTTGCACCTCATGAGTTTGCTCAAGCTGATTTTGAAGGAGGCGAGCGGATGCAAACCGTTGTCTCAACGAAGAAACTCTCAATAACGTTCTTGAATGGCAGTTGTTACCCGTAGTCTACCCTGTCCTGGTCTTCATACCTGTCTCCCTGAATCGCTGCAACATTCTGGACACATTTGTATGGGAAACTCCAAAGCTTTCTGCAATTCTTGTGTATGTCCACCCTTCTTCTCGCAAAACTACCGCTTGGGCACATTCCTCTTGGGTCAAATTGCGTGTTTCGCGTTGCATAGCGATCGAGTGTAGAATATCAAACGAAAGAAAAATTATTAATCACTAGAATTGAGCGAGAACAACTGATTTCAGAATGGAGCCAATACATTCAAAATCTGATAATATCATCTTTTTTTATTTCTGCTGGGAGAAAACATCTGTATTGAAGAACACCGTTGAAAGTGGATAACATATAAATGCATAATTCTGATAAAAATAATTATCATTGAGAACACCTTCAGTTGTAGAATTAATTTGAGATTTCCATAATAATGTGCGTTAATTTTTTCGCGCAATGTAGATAGTATAGCAAGGATTAAACGATTCATTTTGGGGAAAAATCGTGAAAGGTTTTTCATGCAAACATTTTTTGTAACTTCAATACTGTAGCCTTTTCTTGTAAATCTTTTAAAGTTTACAACAAACCACCTGTTCGAGGAGATCCAAGGTCGATGTTTAGTTGGTGTTGAAATGCCTAGAGCACGTGTACGCGGAATTTATCGCCAGCTAAGTGAATTTCAAAGATATCGAATCATTGGTCTATGGGGGGCGGGGATGCCAATTCGAGAATCGCTAACCGTACGAACAGAAGTCCAACCACTGTTATAAGATGTTGTCAAGCGTGGTTTGGTAATGCCCAAAATCGAACAAGAGTAGACACCGGACGTCGAAGGGACACAAATGAAGTTCAAGATCGACGTCTTAGGCTTATGGCCATTTGAGACCGATTTGCGACAACTCGATCTCGGCTGATGAGTGGTTAGGAGAACAAGGCCATCCTGTAACTAAGAAATGAGAGATTAACGTGACCCATCTACCCGAAGGCTGTATGGCCACGGCCACCATTAGGCCCGGGATTTGGATACGCCAAATCAGCGCGATCCGCCTAACGGCGTCTCTCCCAGTCCGGCTTTGGCTCCCAAGACCTAGACCCTCACTGGTAAGAGCGAGGCACTATCCAACCTCTGGTAACTCTGCAGGCCACCACCCGAGTTGATACACGCAACTCACACGGCGAGAAGACGAACTTCTCTAGCCCAGCATGCGGGCTTTCAACCACTGCCACTACGAAACCAAACCCAATAGGGCGGACAGGATTGCTCCTGCGGGCACGCCCTCCCGTAGTACCATCATAGCGTCTTGGTTTGACATGCTGCGGGAACGCATTCGCTAGCAATTAAGGATCTTGGGAATCCATGCCTTGCTGAGGCAAGTTCGGGATCCTGTGCGGGGTAACTACTCCCCGTCGATCCCCACTGGAATCAAAACATCCTGAAGCGCCAGAGCAGCGCTCCGACTCACCCCCCTTAGCACTCCATGGGTGAATCTTTCTACCAGTGGTGATCGCCCTGCACCACATTCCCCACAGAGGGGATAAACCAATTACCTTCTACCTCGATTTCCAGGGAACGGATCCCTCAATGAGTCTAAAGCTTGAAGGGCCGCTTTCCGCTTAGGAAAGACAACCCTTGCAAAATCCTCCATACGACTGTACCTTCCCTCATCGGCAATGAAGTGAGCCAATCCGCCGCCCTCATGCATACCTCTCGCCATCCCTTAGAGAATGACCATTCTTTCGACCTGATATTCCGAGCAATGAAGTAGCACATGCGACCAAGATTCGATCTCGCCACATATGCACCTATCGCTCGCACTGAGACATATCTTATGCAGAAATTCATTCAGGCTCCCATGACCCGTAATGATGTAGCCAAAATACAAGCCAGGGAAGAACCACTCATTCTCTCCGGCAAAGTCCACACAAGGGACAAACTTATGTGTTACTCGTCCTTTATCGCTCTCATTCCATCTTTGCTGCCACACCTGCCTCAATGTATCTTTCATTCCTTTTATACACGCAGTGGGACCTTCACTTTCATCAGCATACTTCCTGTCAAATTCATCTAGCGGCAGGCCCCTCTTTAGCCTACCTCGAACACCCATTCCCACAGCCACCAGATCCCACGGTAGCTTACCAAGCAGAACATTCATGGCTTCGGTGGACACCGTTCTACATACCCTCAAGCATGCACTTAGTACCACCCTCTGACACCTATTCAGTTCATCTCTTGCATACCCGTACGTCATGGTTTTATACCATACTTCTACACCATACATGGCACATGCTTGAAACATGCCACCATATATCACTTCCATAGCCTTCCTTTGCAAACCCCAATCTTTCCTCTAGACACGCGCCAAGCTTAGCCAACTTCGACCTTACATCCGAGAAGTGTCCAGAGAATCTGAACCCCTCTTCTACCCTCACACCTAAGTACTTAGTACTTCTTACATCCTGTAACTGTCCGAACGGTTCACCGCCGGATATGGTCTTTTGGACTGCAGCATTATCGACCCCATCTTGTGTTACCTCTGACGGTTGACCATCGCCGGCAACTATTACAGTGGTGAAGAGAACGTCAACATTGGAATGTGAAAAGGCACCCGGTCGTCTTTTCTGACGAATCTCGAATCTCCTTGGGTGCACATGATGGCCGAAGAAGGGTTAGACGACGTCGGGGAGAAAGAAGTGAACCTAAGTTTCATATTGAGCGTCATGTACACCGGACAGTACTCGTTATAGAATGGGGTACTATTGCACATGCAAGTAGGTCATCTTTAGTCTTCATTCGAGGTAACATGACAGCGCTGCGATACCTTCAAGAAATAGTGGAGCCATATGTTCTCTCTTACCTCACCCGGCTCGAGAATCCAATATTTCAGGAAGAAAATGCTCGACCTCATGTTACCAGAGTTAGTTTGACCATTTTTTAACGACCCATGTGAATTTTTGCCATGGCCGCCTAGATCCCCCGATCTTTCGCCCATAGAGCATGTTTGGGACATCATGGGGGGAAGGCTTGGAATTTTACCACAGCCCCCACGGACTTTGGCGACTCAGAGACATGAAGTGCAGGAAGCTTGGGATAGTATTCCTCAAAAAGCAATAGATCATCTTATTGCATCAATGCCAAGACGTGTTGGGGAGTGTATAGATAATCGCGAGGACTAACACATTATTAACAAATTTATCGAAAAAAATGTAAACCCTTCGTATTCTTCTCAAAATTTTAATCATTTACTCCTTGCTATACTATTTATGTTTTACCAACAAAAATTAGAATCTAAACAGCTCTTTCTATATCAGTCAGTAAACGATCATCAGTTGGATCTCTCGGATTGAACCCTAACGAAGAGAGTAATCCACAAACCTCGTTTCGGTGCCAAGGAAATCGTAGATTCCCGATATCGTCCATCCTCCCCCAATAACCATCGGATGATGCTCCGATGCCCCCCTTATCAAAATTTAATCGAATTTTCCGAACAGTGTATTTCATCCTAATGGAGATTAAATATTCGGAATCTCTTTTCTCCCCATTTTTGTTCGTTAGCATCGAGTCGGGGAGATTAAGCGTCCAGAGGGATGTTGTAATTTGACTGGCCTCATTGGTGAGACGTTGCCGACTGTTATAATTCATCTCCGCAGCCTCTGGATGCTGTATCCCAAATTGCCTTTGTTTAATCTTTGCAAACGGAACGGTGAGCGAGAGACTCCGGGGTGTTGAAGGGTCAAAGTTCGTCATTAAAATAGACATGCAATCTTTGGGTTTGTTCCTGATGTAGCTGGCGGTATGACATCACGCCAGGGGGTTGCTGAGATCTTTCAGAGCGAGAACGTTCGAAAAATGAACTATTACACTAGATATGTTGTTGTTACATCGAAAAAGTCTGAAATACCAAGAATTTATACTGGGTGATCCATTATTATAGAAACTATTCTCAAGGAAGATTAAATGGACACCCTGTATTTATGGGTTGATTCAAGGTGTTTGTTTAATTTTTTTAGAACATATCATCATGGACTTCAAAGAATACAGGGTGATTCAGTCAGGAAATAAACTTTGAACCTCACGAAAATACCCAAAACCCACCTTTTTTTTTCATCACCCTCTATTTCAAAATTAAATCCGAAGAGGTGGGAGTTTTCTTTCACCATTGTACTTGATATGAAAACATCAATACGGCTGAGAGTTTTCATCCACTTCTTATGACCAGATTTTGTTTTATGTTATACTTTTACTTGCATTTTGCATTTTCAACTGACTCGTAGGAGGTTTGGAAAACAAAATCATGACATCAATATAGGCGTATGTCATCGAACACTTTTGAGTTGTCAGTGTTTTGTAATATCAGCATACCAGCAAAAAACTATATTTTGAGTGTTGTTCGTGTGGTTTTCAGTTCAGTAACTTTTAGAGTACAATATGGCATTTGCAAATAGAGAAAGATGTTATGTTTGCGAACAAAATTGTAGCCGTAGACTTACAATTCCTTTAAATAAAGGTGACAATGTTGATTTGTTTGAAATTGCCATATATTGTTGTTCATGAGTAGTTTTAGATTCGATTTCAGGAGTGGTTCATTTGATTTCGATCAGAATTGCAAATTAATAATTTTCATATTACATAAAACAAAATCTGGTCATAGGAAGTGGATGAAAACTCTCAGCCGTATTGATGTTTTCATATCAAGTACAATGGTGAAAGAAAACTCCCACCTCTTCGGATTTAATTTTGAAATAGAGGGTGATGAAAAAAAAAGGTGGGTTTTGGGTATTTTCGTGAGGTTCAAAGTTTATTTCCTGACTGAATCACCCTGTATTCTTTGAAGTCCATGATGATATGTTCTAAAAAAATTAAACAAACACCTTGAATCAACCCATAAATACAGGGTGTCCATTTAATCTTCCTTGAGAATAGTTTCTTTAATAATGGATCACCCAGTATAAATTCTTGGTATTTCAGACTTTTTCGATGTAACAACAACATATCTAGTGTAATAGTTCATTTTTCGAACGTTCTCGCTCTGAAACTGACATATTTTATACTTTCAAAATCGGGCATGCATTCAATTATGGATAACCCTGTATTCGTAACGATTTTCGGTCATATTCCTCTATATGGTTGCTCCCTGGGGATGTCATGAAATGTTTCTTGAGAAAAATTGAAGTTGATTCGATTCTGTTTCGAGATACGAGCGTAGTAAAAGTGGGTAATTCTCAACTTCAACGCCCTGTATCTCGAAAACTAGTCATAGGATTGAGTTGGGGCCATGAACACTTTTGATCAGTAGGTCGAGTACTACATTATACCAAAATTTTAGAAAATTTGACGGAACGCCATTTTCCTAAGTAAAAGTGCGGGGTCCTTTAACTGAATAATTCGTTGACTTGTTCCCGATAACCTACCAGTTTGAACAATAATAAGTTTTGTGGAGACATGAATATACAAGTATAAAAATGATACCACAAATAGGACAACAAACTTTTATGTATAGATATTTGAATGTACAGGGTGTCCCAAGTTCGAGTGCCTATTAGACGTTTCTGGAGAACTGGACATATTTGAAATCTGAAATTTGGGATTATGATATTGTTCGAAATTCTCTACAGACCTTAAATATTTTCAGAGCCAGAGCACTTCCGGTTAAACAGGGAGTGAAAATAAATTTGCTCAAAAAATTTTTTTTCAATGTTTTCGTTTCTGATATGATTGAGTATTCAGTGCTGAATACATTTCTGTTGAAACCATTGTATTCGAATAGTTTCAAAAATATCGAAAAAAAACCTGAAAAAAAATAAAATATTCATAGTCAGTATTATTTTCATTTTTCTTATTCTGAACATCCTGAGTGTTAACCGTTTTCACAACGTCAAAGTAGAAGAATGTTGAAAGGTCATGCATCTTTTGAATTTCATAAATATCATCACAGGGTGTTTCAAATTTCGTGTCAAAAACTGTGATCCAAAATTGGCCATAACTTCTGTTTTTCAAATTAGAACCCTATTTTTTTATTATTGCGTTGGATTCTGCGGTGAAAAATAATGATAGCACTCTCTGATGCTCTTGCTCTTAAATTCAGTAATTCCCGAGTTATTTGAGCTTTTCTGGATTCATGTTGTACGTAGAATCAAATTCATCTAATCTTTTACTTAAGAATATTCTGTGATCATAGAAGATAAGTTTTCCCATTAATGATTCCCAAGTGACAGGTCTAATTTTAGGTTTTATCTCTACTGTTCGATTTTATTCAATGGTTTCATAAAAATATTCATCGAATATGTTGCATGAGAATATTCTGGGACCATAGAAGATAAATGATCCCATTAATAATTCACAAGTGATAGTTCTGACTATTACTTGTTACCATGGTTTCATGAGAATATTCATCGAATCTGTTTAGATTCGATGAATTTTACTCTACGTACGACATGAATCCAGAAAAGCTCAAATAACTCGGGAATAACTGAATTTAGGACCAAGAGCATCTGGTAGTGCTATCATTATTTTTCTCCGTAGAATCCAACGCAATAATAAAAAAATAGGGTTCTAATTTGAAAAACAGAAGTTATGGCCAATTTTGGATCACAGTTTTTGACACGAAATTTGAAACACCCTGTGATGATATTTATGAAATCCAAAGATGTATGACTTTTCCACATTCTTCTACTTTGACGTTGTGAAAACGGTTCACACTCAGGATGTTCAGAATAAGAAAAATGAACATAATACTGACTATGAATATTTTACTTTTTTTCAGGTTTTTTTTTCGATATTTTGAAAAATATTCGAATGAATACACTGGTTTCAACAGAAATGTATTCAGCATTGAATATTCAATCATATAAGAAACGAAAACATTGAAAACAAAATTTTGAGCAAATTTATTTTCACTCCCTGTATAACCGGAAGTGCTCTGGCTTTGAAAATATTTTAGGTCTGTAGAGAATTTCGAACAATATCATAATCTCAAATTTCAGATTTCAAATATGTCTAGTTCTCCAGAAACGTCTAATAGGCACTCGAACTTGAGACACCCTGTATATGAAGCCATTCATGAAGTTTTCCAGAGTTGTTTGAGCTATTTTCCATTCACTTTCATAAAGTTTCCCGGTTGGTCAGGACATTCTGACATATTTCACCGTGTTTATTTTGAAAATTATAGGTCATAGTCAATCTTCTGTCAGATACATACGCAACGTTGTCGTTCCTTCATAGACGTAGTAGTAATTACGTGTTTTTATCAAAATTAAACTAAAAATTAAGCTATATTTTTGAAATAATAATAATGAAAATTTTTGTAGTTTATAGAAGATCAAATTGCCGAGGGCAAATAGTTGCGACTTTTTATCATAAAGTGTAGTTTCCAAAACGCTGAAGTTCAACCTGTTTTTTCTGATTGAAAAACTGATTAAATCGAAAAAATCGCAACTATTTACCCTCTCAAATTTAATCTTCTATAAACTAAAAAAATTTTCATGATTATTATTTCAAAAATATAGCTTCTACTCATGAAAAACGGAAAACATATCCAATAACCCCAGATCTAACGATAACCCTGGTTTTTTTAATTGAAAACCTAATGAAATCGAAAAAAAGAAAACTATTTGCCCTAGGGACGTTCTTCAACTTCAATTTAAAAAAAAATCAAGTCTCTACGTCGTAAATTAGGGTACTTCCTCGTGAGATAAAGAGACCACTTTTGAATGGAGATTTACCACATTACCACGATTCAAAAGGTGGTACTGCCCCTTAAAGCAGCAATATTTTCTTCTGTACGTACAGTTTTTTGTCTTGTTATTGTTGTAGTATCGAGTAGAGAAAATGTTGTCCGACATCTATCGATAGTTCGACAAATAAGCTGCTCTGGTGGACGATTATGTAAACCATAAAATTCACGAAGTGCTCCATGAGTTTGGCGAGTAGAACACTGATTTGGGAAATTAATTTCAACAATTTGTAAACGTTGTATCATCGTGCGTCTTTCCATAATAATTTGTCATTGCTTACTCAACTGAAATGTCAAAACAACATGGCTTCTACCTCCTGTCAAATTATAGTTATCCCTATCGAAAATCACTCAAAGAAAACCACCCGCTATAAAGCACTTCCAATATTCTTCAGCCCATGGTTACAGAAGTTTGACAATTCACAGCCCAAACTATCATTCTACCACAATCTACTTCTTATGACTCATGGAGAGTTTGAGTACGAATTCACGAAGATTTCACCTCTCACAAAACTCGAAAACTGACCTCATTTTTCATGCAAGAAGGCCTAAGGTGGCCATAAAAATCTGGAATGCAACGTCGCGAGCGGAATAAAGGCCCGAATAAAAGCCAGTCTGTATTTCTCGCCGAGACCAACACAACGCCATTGCCCGGGTCATTGTATTTTTCTATCGCGATACGTCTTCGCAGCCTGAGCCCCTTGTCAAGACCACCTAACGTAATAAATTTGCCGGCTGAATGCCTCTTTCCGAGCGACCCGAGAACTCTTTCCGCGGCGCTACATCGCCGGTAAGAAAATTTCCGAATAATGAATTCACCCCGAGTTTTTAGCGGCGAAAGGTCGTTTTTTTAGACTTCCCGCCCGTAAAATTGTGGCTGAGTTTTTTCGTGTTATTGGACCGGCTGATGAACGACGTTGATGGAGAAAAATTTTCTTACACTTCAAGATAGCACGAGACGACCCATTTCTCATAAATACACGCATGTATTTGTAGACAGAGTCCACTGAAAAAAATAAAAAATAAAGAGCAGCAAAAAAATATTACCAGCTCCTTCACCATTTTGCAGCTTTTAAGCGACTTTAAAGGTGCGGGGCAAAATGGCGAAGGAACTGGTTATGTGCTGCGATAAATATACACACAACGTCAAAAGTCGTGGACCTCCTAGGTTTCTCAGGAAATAAACAATCTTTGTTCTGGAAATGATATGAATATCTTCCTCTATTTCAGCAGCATTATATTCGATAGAAAATCTCCGTAGGTTACTCTTTGCTTTATACGAGCTGAGACAAGATAGGAAAAATGAGAAAAAACTCTGAAGGACCCCGCTCTTTCCTTATGGAAAATGGCGTTGCGTCAAATGCTCTAATATTTTGGTATAATGTAGTACTCGACCTACTGATCAAAAGTGTCCATGGCCCCAACTCAATCCTATGACTAGTTTTTGAGATACAGTGCGTTGAAGTTTAGAATTACCCATTTTTAATATGTGCGTATCTCGAAACAGAATAGAATGAACTTCAATTTTTCTCAAGAATCATTTCATTCCGTCCCCAGGGAGCAACCATACAGGGTGTCCCAAGTTCGAGTGCCTATTAGACGTATCTGGAGAACTAGACTTAATTGAAATCTGAAAATTGGGATTATGATATTGTTGAAAATTCTCTACAGACCTAAAATATTTTCAGAGCCAGAGCACTTCCGCTTATACATACAGGGAGTGAAAATAAATTTGCTCAACAATTTTTTTTTCAATCTTTTCGTTTCTGATATGATTGAGTATTCAATGCTGAATACATTTCTGTTGAAACCATTGTATTCATTCGAATGAATTTCAAAATATCAAAAAAAAAAAAACTGAAAAAAAGTCAAATATTCATAGTTAGGATCATGTACATTTTTCTTATTGTGAACATCCTGAGTGTAAACCGTTTTCACAACATCAAAGTAGAAGAATGTGGGAAGGCCATGCATCTTTTGAATTTCATGAATATCATCACAGGGTGTTTCAAATTTTGTGTCGAAAACTGTGATCGAAAATCGGCCATAACTTCTGTTTTTCAAATCAGAACCCAATTTTTTTATTTTTGCGTTGGATTCTGCGAAGAAAAATAGTGATAGCACCCTCAGATACTGTTGCTTCTAAATTCAGTAATTCCCTGAGTTATTTGAGCTTTTCTCGATTCATGTTATACGTAGAGTCAAATTCATCGAATCTAAACATATTCGATGAAAACTCTCATGAAACCACAGTTACAACTAATAATTAGACCTTTCACTTGTGAATTAAAAAAAAAATCGAAAAACAATTTTTTTCAGCAAATTTATTTTCACTTCATGTAAAACCGGAAGTGCTCTGGCTCTGAAGATATTTAAGGTCTGTAGAGAATCACGAACAATATCATAATCCCAATTTTCAGATTTCAAATATGTCCAGTTGTCCAGAAACGTCCAATAAGCACTCGAACTTGAGACACCCTGTATAGAGGAATATGACCGAAAATCGTTACGAATACAGGGTTTTCCATAATTGAATGCATGCCCGATTTTGAAAGTATAAAATATGTCAGTTTCATTGCGAGAACGTTCGCAAAATGCACTATTTCACTAGATGAGTTGTTACATTCTAAAAAACCTGAAATACCCAGAATTCATTATTATAGAAACTATTTACAGAAGGTTAAGTGGACACCCTGTATTTTTGGGTTGATTTAATATGTTTGTTCGATTTTTTCAGATCATATCACCATGGACTTCAAAGAATACAGGGTGATTCAGTCATGAAATAAACTGTGAATCTCACGAAAATACCCAAAAACCACCTTTTTTTTCATCACCCTCTATTTCAAAATTAACTCCGTTGAGGTGGGACTTTTCTTTCACCACTGTATTGGATATAAAAACATCAATATGGCTGAGAGTTTTCATCCACTTCCAATGACCAGATTTTTTCAAGTTATATGAAAATTATTCATTTATGTTATTCTCTTCTTATTCCAGATTCCAGCACAAAAACTGGTCATAGGAAGTGGATAAAAACTCTCAGCAGTATTGATGTTTTTATATCAAGTACAGTGATGAAAGGAAACTCCCACCTCAACGGAGTTGATCTTGAAATAGAGGGTGATGAAAAAAAGGTGTTTTTTCGTGAGATTCGCAGTTTATTTCATGACTGAATCACCCTGTATTCTTTGAAGTCCATGATGATATGTTCTGAAAAAATCAAACAAACACCTTAAATCAGCCCAAAAATACACTTCACCTTCATTGTGAATAGTTTATATAATAATGGATGACCCAGTATGGGGATTTCAGGTTCTTTCGATGTAACACCAATATATCGAGTGAAATATGTCATTTTGCGAACGTTCTCGCTCTGAAACTGACATATTTTATACTTTTAAAATCGGGCATGCATTCAATTATGGATAACCATGTATTCGTCACGATTTTCGGTCATATTCCTCTATATGGTTGCTCCCTGGGGATGGAATGATATGTTTTTTGAGAAAATTTGAAGTTCATTCGATTCTGTTCCGAGATACGAGCGTAGTAAATGTGGGTAATTCTCAACTTCAACGCCCTGTATCTCAAAAACTAGTCATAGGATTCAGTTGGGGTCATGGACACTTTTTATCAGTAGGTCGAGTACTACGTTATACCGAAAAATTAGAACATTTGACGGAACGCCATTTGCCATAAGGAAAGTGCAAGGTCATTTATCGATTATTGATTATTGATCTATTATAGTTATTCCATAACTGAATACAAATTCAATAGTCCCTATAACCACATCTTCTTTCAATCACTGCCCAATACGTCTAGGCATCCCGTGAATCTTTCTGAAGGGTTAAACACAATTCTTCAATAGTTGAAGGTGGGTTTTGGCGATTGGATATTGCTCTCCCTAAGAAATTTCATACTTCTCAATTGGATTCATGCCCGATAAGTTTGCCGGCAAGTCTATTCTCTGCATATTGCTCTCTTGAAGAATGTTTTAAACCCTTCGCTGAAAACTGATTGACTTCGAATACACCTGTTTTCTTCCGAGCTAGAAAAATTTTGAGCTGGTTTATTGTTTTCATTCAATTGATAAGATAGTGAAGATTCCACGAACAAAAAATTGTCATGTTACATTCAACAAGTTGAGAGTGGACAGGGGGCCAAGACTTTTCACGATATACAGGGTGGCCATTTGAAAACGAAACAGACGAGATTACAGACGAAATAAATTTTTTCGATAGAAATGCTCGGACAGGTCGATTTCTGTTTCGAGGGGGACAACTTAAGATGTAGGTTACGGACGCATAGCGCTTCAACCCTTGCTTCTACAACCCCCACGCCCAATTTTTGAATAGGGAAGATGGAGTGAGTGATACCTCATTTGAAAGGTATTTTTATACTGATTTCAGCACAGTAATTGTTTTTTCATTTTATGCATTAGTTCTCGAAATATTCTTAACTAAGTATTTGAAAATGAAGTGGTGTTTTCATGGCACTTGTAGTGTTTTTTTGTGAAAAATCGACATTTTGAGCTTCAAAACAACCATGACTGTGGCTTCCTTCCTCCAATCCACTGACATAGAAATCTTTAATCAAGATGTCGATTTTTCACAAAAAAACACTACAAGTGCCATGAAAACACCACTTCATTTTCAAATACTTAGTTAAGAATATTTCGAGAACTAATGCATAAAATGAAAAAACAATTACTGTGCTGAAATCAGTATAAAAATACCTTTCAAATGAGGTATCACTCACCCCATCTTCCCTATTCAAAAATGGGGGGTGAGGGTTGTAGTAGCAGTTGAAGCGCTATGCGTCCGTAACCTACATCTTAAGTTGTCCCCCTCGAAACAGAAATCGACCTGTCCGAGCATTTCTATCGAAAAAATTTATTTCGTCTGTAATCTCGTCTGTTTCGTTTTCAAATGGCCACCCTGTATGTAAGTTCTTGCGTGAAAACATCAATACACTCAATGATCAATGAAAGGACACTTCTCTAAATCCTATAATTTTCTACAGCTCTCCATGTGGAACAGTGATACTCCCCCTCATTTAATATCCAAATACGTCCCCCTTTGATGTCAACAACAGTCCAAAAGGAGGAGGCATTCCTCCAACAAATCAAACCGTCCCAATAGTTAGCCTCCATTGTGCCGATCTCCGGATGGACATCAAACGGCGTGGATCAGGAATCGATGGCAGTCCGTGGACCCGTCCATCCTGGCGCGATAAACCAGGCTACCTCGACAATTTAGGCTATACACAGTGTCCGAAATTCATTACAGCCGACAAAGGCGGCCAGATCCGGGTGTTTATAAACCGAGCACACTCGGATACGGCCCGAATATCAATTCTATCTAGATGTGCGATGAAGCGTCTCAGATTACCTGCAGGAAATAGGATTGTGTTTTTCACGGGGGGGCGGGAGAGAGGGGGCTGAGACTCGTGGAGATGTTCGGGAGATTTGACAATTTTGAGCAGGTTATACACGTTTTTCCTTCTCGGAAGGGAAGCTCTATTCTCGAGAATAAATTCGCTATCACAAAAACGCCTATATCTCTTGAACCAATTGAGGAAAAATCAAAATTTGATCATAGTTAGCTTTGTTATGAACGTCAGTAACATGTGGAACATTTACTTCATAGATATTCCAATTCTCTGTCGCAAAATGTCAAGCGAAATGAAAACACGAGAATTTATAGAGAAACTTTTTCCAAATAATCAAAAATGGAGCTTCAAAAGAATCGCAAAAGAGGCTCGCTTTCGTCCGGAATCGGTATCAAGAGTTGTCAAGCGCTTCAACGAAGATCTTACAATTAACCGCAAGGAAGGAACCGGGAGGAAAAATGGGTTTTATAGCCCGAAAAAAGTGAAGAAAGCCATCAGCCTTTTTCAGAAGAATCCTAACCTTTCAGGACGGAAAGTGGCCCAAATAGGAGGTTGTTCGCAGTCAACCGTTCAGAAAATCAAGTCGAGTTGTGGGCTTAGAACATACAAAGTGCAGAAAGTGCCAGACAGAAACGCTGTGAAAAATCAAGAAGCGAAATCAAGAGCAAAGAAATTAAAAAAACATTCGTTGAAAAAATTTTCCTGTTGCGTGATGGACGACGAAACCTATGTCTTGGCTGATTTCTCGCAACTTCCTGGTCAGGAATTTTATACTGCAGATTCTCGTGGAAATGTTGACGAACAATTTCGCGTGAAGAAACAAGCAAAGTTTCCTAAAAAATTCCTGGTTTGGCAAGCAATTTGCACTTGTGTAAAAGGAGCAAATTTTTCGTTGGCCAAGGCTCGGTTGACTCGAAGATATACATCGAGGAATGCTTGAAGAAGCGACTTTCACTTTTTATACGTGAGCACGATGTGTCAACAATCTTTTGGCCAGATTTAGCTTCATGCCACTACAGCAAGGCCACCAAGGAATGGTACGAAGCTAATGAGATGGTTTTTGTCCCCAAAGAGGCCAATCCACCAAATTGTCCAGAACTCAGGCCAATGGAAAGATATCGGGCCCTGGTAAAGAGAGAACTGAAGAAGACCAAGAAATCAACGAAAACATTAGCGAAATTCAAGCAAAAGTGGAAGTCATCATCCCAGAAAGTGAATGAGAACACTATAAGAAGCATGATGGGAAGAATTCCAGAAAAAATCCATGAATTTTGTAAAAATTAGTTCTGGTTTTTTTATTGTAAACTAGCTGGCCCGGCGAACTTTGTTCCGCCTAAATGATACTTACGGCGGATTTCACAAATCGTAATCACCGGTGATCGGAGATCAACAGCTTGTTTCTCTGATTTTTGAACTGTCAAATGTTTCGATGGATATGAGCTGTCACACAGAACAGATACATAAAAATAATATGTCAATTACCAATTATAGCAATTTTGGATTTAGTGATTTCCGCAAATATATTTATTACCCAAACAGAAATTCAAAAACATTTTAAAAATTATGAAAAAAGATGAGAATGGACATATCACGGTCGAAACTGATCGCCAAAATCGTATATACTTGACATTTCGATAAAAATTCACTGTGATATTCACGCGCTTCTGGATCTGCTAATAGACCTTCATGGTACTATAAGTCCTATGCAAATTACACAGTAATTGATGTCATATGTTCTTTATTCGACCATTTCAAACAACGACGACCGAAATTCTCGAAAAAAAAACAGATGACATAAATTGGTGGTCGCGAAAGCCTCAACAAATTCATCGCCA
This sequence comes from Adalia decempunctata, assembly GCA_951802165.1. Classification (NCBI taxonomy): domain Eukaryota; kingdom Metazoa; phylum Arthropoda; class Insecta; order Coleoptera; family Coccinellidae; genus Adalia; species Adalia decempunctata. The sequence continues at coordinate 4,468,480 of OX637705.1, forward strand.
TCTAATGGTGCTGATGTCAAATATAGTACCTTCACGATAAGATGTCTAGAATAATGGTGTAGGCACCCGTCAATTTTTGGAAGGAATGACGTTCGACCAAATCAAAAATATTAGCAACGTGGCGGCGCCGCAATATCAGTTCAGTGTATTTTCCCTTGTCAATTTGATGGATGTATCAACAGCTGATTTGCTAAAGTCAATTATGACATGACAGCAGAATGGCATCTTTTTATAATGAAAGTTTTCTACTTTTCCTAAGAACTAATATCACAGTATAAAGACTATATATATACTATGCTAATATACATCAGAATGTCAGGAATATAAACACACATTATTGCTTGACAAAATTATCTACCATTAACACGCCACGTTCGCCAGAATAAATTCAAGTATTCGAAATAACTGATAAAAATCAGTCATAATTTGTGAATAGCGCCACCTGAAGTGGAAAGAACGAAACATTGCTAATATAATCAATTTGGTCACAACAAAATCTAATCAGTGCCTACACCATTATTCTAGACATCATACTTCACGATTACGTTATTTTGAATAAATAAAACTATAAAAATAACTAATGATCAGTCATAATGTGTGAATAGCGCCATCTGAAGTGGTACGAAATCTAATCATTTTAGACATCTGTACCTACTCCTACGCTTTTTTGTGTTGGCCAACGGCGCAAAGTTGTAGGCAACTCAAATAAAACACGATTACAGTGACTATAGTGGTAATATAGTCACTGTACACCCCATCTTACGGAGAGATTATGAAATCAAGTACCTACGAATAAGCGGTAGCGTAACTGTAACTGTAGCGACACCTAGTGGCCTCGCTCAAAAGGAGGAAAAGCATTTCCTGTATAAGTGAAATTTTCATCGATTTTTTCGAAGTTTTATTGCATTTTATAATAACCAGACCGTAGACGAATCCATATTTGAAGTTTCATAACAATCACTCCATCCGATCTCGAGTTATAAATGGTGTAACCAACATCTTTCTTTTATATATATAGATACAGTTTTCATTAGAATTAGAAGATGATTCGAAAATGAGTTTGATTTTCGAAATCGGTCCAGTGGTTCAAAAGATATAAGCGTTTTTGTGATAGCGAATTTATTCTCGATCAGTCCTTATATTTTGTTTTATTGTATTCTTGAGGGATATTTAGAAGTTTTCATCGTGTTCTGGTCAGATTAATTGGTATTAAAAGAAAAACTGATGAGAATGTATTTATCGGTGTTATTAAGGTCGGCGTTTAAAGCGAGTAGGAAAGCGCAGCCGATAGAGGCGCCACCGTCCATTTTATGGATATCTCCATAGAACATGCACTATCACTATCAAGTTCTATGAATATCTCTCTAATTATGAATGAAATGTACAATGGCGCTCTCTATCCGAAAATCGCCGAACTATGGAATAAGCGAATTTGTGGGTAAAGCAGGAACTTTTTCCCGCCAAAATTTGAATTTGGCCATTCTCTGCCAATTCCGTATTTCAAGTTAATCTTCTGAACGAAATTATCAGTAGATTCCCTTTTAATCGGAAGTTGAACTATTTTCATGGGTCTTTCTGTTGAAATAAAACAGAAGCATGGGTTGGCTCATTTTCTTTTATTTTTGAAAGAAAAAAATTGACTGTCGGAATGAAATCGATTAAAATTATTTCAACAAGAACCCTAATCCTTTTTGGGTTCACCCACAAAATTTCAGTTCTCAAAGTGAAACCGTTTTCGAAATCAACTTGAAATAAAAACACACTACATTGAACGCCCACCTTAATTTGAGATATAATTCACAAAGTGACCATTAAATGGAAGAAGCATTTTGATAATAAAATTCAATGATTTGAAAGTTCTGTTCGTTTGTAAGATGTTTGACAGGGATAAAAAGACGAAACGTGCGTGAGCTGTCAAAATCAGTATTGCCCAAAAGAAAAATCACCCGTTATCACTCATTCATAGAATCAGTCAGGAAATTTGAGAATCACAGGCTAAGATGTTACGAGTTTCCAACATAGTTTTAATGAAGGCTCCATCCCCATTCTAGTCCCATTACCAAGCCTTCCTACTGCTTTAATCAATGTCAATGCGTTTTATTACAGCATCGACATACTCCCATGAAAATAATTCGATTACACACTGTGCCTTAACGTCAAGGAAATTAAATTCAATTAATTACAAAGCTGCGTCAAAAGCTCTCGGTATGAGCCAAAATCTGAAGATCTGCAACGAATAACGTAGGCGTATGCGGTTCATCGGAATGAATTGACTGTCATTCTGAACGGATTATATACTAGGCTTCTTTGATGTACTAATTGATATTAATCGTGTAGAGCTATTACCTATTTAACGCTCTGTTCTTATTGCCTTATGTGATATTCATCAGGTTTCCATAACTTTTAATTGATTACTTCGCATCAGAGAAAGTAGTACCTCTCAGAAAATTTTCTTAGTAAAATTAACAGAAGCACTACTGTTGAGAGTCTAAAGTATTGAAATTGTTAATCCAACAAAAAACTTTTCCGATTACAAAAAATTGCTGTACCTACAATAGAGCATTCATGTTATCCTGAATACGGTTTGTTAATACTATAAAACAAGAACTACTGTGATAACAATATTATTTTCATTAAGGCTACATCATACACTAATATTAAATGTATTTCCGTTCAATAGAATCGAAAAATTCTATAAAAAGAAGCCTGATTTTCTATTACCCCAATGGCACTGATTTTGTACAAATAACACAAATTATTTGTATAGAATATCTAAAACATCATTATATTCACAACCGTTATTATTATTTTTACAATCCTATTGTTATTCATAGTTATACTACCCTAACAGTATTTTTAGTTGAAATGGAAATCATTTACTATTACAGGGATAAAATATTCGTTATGCTAATAGTTAAACGTTACCAGAAAACATTGGCCAACAACAAAACTGATAATATTACACAATCCGCTGTTGATTCAACAGTCCTTCTTTGAGCGGATACCACGAACTGCTACGGATATACGCCAACAGCAGCAAGTTAATATTCACACCGTTACTGATTTCGTACGAGTTTGGTCGTGAGATATGGTGATATTAAAAAAAAATGAGAGTGGAAGAAATAGTTTGAAGAGGGAACTAAAAGTGATATTCTGCAAAGCCGAAAAGCTTGCCAAGAAGTGTATTGGTAAGTACCTACTGAAATTTCTTTCTCTTCGTTGAAATAGGTATTCAATCTGATATACAAATACAAAGATGGCAAATGCTGAATTGAGATTCAGTGAACTACATGCCAAAATTGATGAGAACAACGATCACTGAAAGATATCGTCTGTACATGTCGCAGAAATTTTGTTAAATAGTGAATTCGCCCGTCGGTCACTTTTTCGAAATAAATCCTTCTATTTCTTTTGAAACATTGTGATTCTTTAATTTTTTTTCAGATAACAAATTTACTTTTGAGACGTTCATATTGATAACTACTCGTCATATCAAGGAATTTTGTTCTGAGGAGCCACATATTTCTTGGAGGGATAGGATAATTTTCGAAGAGCTTGTCCGAATTACGCAGAACTTGGCAAAATTGAGGTAGGTACATTAGACCAATGCCATGATTTGTTTCCGTTGCAAAAGGAATTTTCACGACCTTTATATTTTGTTAAGGCATCTCAAACTGATTCTCTAAGTTTCATCGCATGTTTATTTAAAACTTTTGAATTAAGCATTTTTAACTTCTCGATACTAAATTGTGATATTTCTTTCAGATGGACGAAATGAAGGTATATTGCTGCTTCTGCATGCAGCCCTAGCACCAACATCTAGAAAACTTCAAAAATACACAATTACTGACTCTCAAGATGCATTAATGATCAAAGGTTCCAGTGCTGTGGAAGACTAAACTTTTAGCATTGAAAAACAAAAACAAGGCCCATTCAACCACATATAGTCCTCATTTATGACGACAATGTATCCACAAAGATTTTCAGTGTGCTGTGACCAAATAAAATATACGTTTTTTTCCAATTTCGGCAATAAACAGTTGTTCCCAAATTTTTCATACTTGTAATTTGGTTATTTTCATGAATTATATTTTATTTTTCTGTTCCAATAAACTCATCATTATAAATTAGTTTGTTTAAACTGACCTATACCTAGACATCGAATATACATATGACTAGATACTGAATAATAATATTTTCAGGAAGCTGACATCACAGCAATATCGTAAATTCAGCAACATTAACATTAACTGTTCCATATGTCGGTTGTTGTATTTTTCACAATTTTACTGATATTCTGAATGGAGCAAAATATATTCTATCTAAAATATTATTTTGATAATAGTAAAAAGATATAGTATGAATATTACATTCTGAAAATATAATTAAACCCTCTATCAGCACAAAAATAATACTATTGGCGACAAAGTATGAATCTGTATATTGAACAATCTCACTTTCCATTGTATAGAGAGCAGTGTTATTGAAATCATTATATTATACCATTTCGATCTCCCTAACATAATAGTTTTATTAACGTGAAGGAATATATTATTTATGTTATAGAAGATACTGTTATGGATATCTATATGTTCGTTAAACCTGACAACTGCAATATTAGCGGAAGAACTATTTTATTATAATGGTAACAGAAGATTCTTTATCTACAACACGTTTATATTCAATGAGGCAGCTAACAAAAGTGCTTCTGTTAATATAATAGAATTTTAGATTGACCAAATAGGGATCTTCATTTTGTTATCGTAACATACATTTTTCGTTGTATTTACTAGAATAATTTTCTGAGTGGACATATTCACATATACTGCATCTTCAGTAGGTCAAAAGTGCCAGTATATTGATCTTGTCGTCCTTTCCTTGTAACATTCCATATGTCCAGCCATTTGACGTTCTTTCTATTTTGGCCTCATGCCATAGAAAGAGGAGACACAGCATCTCAGCACCTCATTCATCACAGACCTCACACCTTTACATCTAGTGATTGATAGGGTAGCCCATGAGGCCATCCTCAGAGTATCTAAAGAAGGAGCAGGCAATGAGAGAGTCAGGTTTGAGAGAGCTTGGTCCTCTCTGAATGACTACAGCTCATCTGCAAACCTTCCTAGTGATGTAATGATCAAGAAAGTAAGCACTGAGAAAAACTTCAGTACAATGCTAAGTAAAAGAGAGGATTGGGAAAGGGAATACACCAACTACAATCTCAAAGAAAATACAATGAAATGGTATACAGATGGTTCTAAAACCGCTACAGGAGCTGGCGCTGGGATTTACGGGACAAGTACCAAGTGTGCACTATCGTTAGGCTCCTGTACAAACGTCCTTCAAGCGGAGATACTTGCAATCGGAAGATGTCTAGATATAAATCTAGAAAGAAACTATCAGAAGTGCGATATAGCTATTCATACAGATAGACAAGCTGCTATTAAAGCACTGAGCCCCTACGTCATTGATCAAAGCTGATTTGGGAGTGTCGAAACAAACTCAATGAGGTAAGCAAGAAGAATAAGGTCTTTTTAATCTGGGTCCCCGGTCATTCGTGAATCGTGAAACGAAGAGGCCAATACACTCATTGGGCCAGAACCCTTCTGTGGTATAGGAAAATGCACCTATAAGAAGTAGTTTATGATGAAGGAGAAAACCGAAAGAGAAAAACTGTGGAGGAATCTCCCAGGGATGGATCATTCCAAAAAGTCCCTCCGAAACTAGATCCAAAAAATATCTGGATCTCAGTAAAAACCAACTTCACCTTCTCACTGGCTTTCTCACGGGACATTGTCGCCTAAAGAAGCATCTGGTGAGAATGGGTTTATCGGACACTGATGAGTGTAGATTCTGTGGGGAGGAGGAAGAAACTCCTATTCACCTGGTTACGGAATGCTATGTCATTGCAAGCCAAAGGAAAGATTGCTTTAGACAAGAAACTTGTAGAAGTGGGGAGCTATCGTCCTTGAAGCCGTCCCAGATACTGGATTTCATCAAATCTCTGGAACTGTAGGGCGAGCTGTAGGAGGCACGATGATAACAGCTCTGTCAGGGGTCACAATAGACCTTAAGGTCGCAGTGGATTGTAACCCCTTTTCACTATAATTGTAACTATAACTATCTCATTCATAAATTCGAGAATTGGTGAAATGAATAACCAAATGTTCTTCTCAATATCAAGGGAGTCTGAAATGTGAAATTCTGAAATTCGATTATCTACCCCACTGATACTTAGAATGAGAGTAGAACATACCTGCGTCAACTCAATTTAGAATTCAAAAAGTCCAATTCAACAAAAACAAGATACGAACCATTTTTTATAGTATTTTGCTATTTCTTTTCAGAAATAAATCCATATCTCACCTTTCATACGCAACGAGACGCGATATCACGTTGACAACACTGTTTAAAACGCCATAAGCAACAAGAACGCGGTCGAACTTTGCTCTTGATTTCACATCCTGATTCTTCACAGCGTTCCTGTCTAGCACTTTCTGCACTTTGTATGTTCTAAGCCCACAACTGGACTTGATTTTCTGAACGGTTGACTGCGAACAACCCACTATTTGGGCCACTTTCCGTCCTGAAAGGTTAGGATTCTTCTGAAAAAGGCTGATGGCTTTCTCCACTTTTTTTGGGCTATGAAACCCCTTTTTCCTCCCGGTTCCTTTCTTGCGGTTAATTGTAAGATCTTCGTTGAAGCGGTTAACAACTCCCGATACCGTTTCCGGACGAACGCGAGCCTCTTTTGCGATTCTTTTGAAGCTCCATTTTTGATTATTTTGAAAAAGTTTCACTATAAATTCTCGTCTTATCACTTCGTTTGACATTTTGCGACAGAGAATTGGTTCAAGAGATATAGGTTTTTTTGTGATAGCGAATTTATTCTAGTTCAGTCCTTATTTTTAACTAGCTGGCCCGGCGAACTTTGTTCCGCCTAAATGATACTTACAGTGGATTTCACAAATCGTAATCACCGGTGATCGGAGATCAACGGCTTGGTTCTCTGATTTTTGAACTGTCAAATGTTTCCATGGATATGAGCTATCACACAGAACAGATACACAAAAATAATATGTCATAATATGCCAATCACTAATAATGGCAATTTTGGATTCAGTTATTTCCGCAAATATATTTATTACCCAAACACAAATTCAAAAACATTTTAAAAATTATGAGAAAAGATGAGAATGGACATCTCACGATTGGAACTCATCGCCAAAATCCGATTTACTTGACATTTCGATAAAAATTCACTGTGATATTCACCCGCTTCTGGATCTGTTAAGAGCCTTTCATGGTACTATAAGCCCTATGTAAATTACACAGTAATTGATGTCATATGTTCTTTTTTCGACCATTTCAAACAACGACGATCGAAATGGTCGAAAAGAGAACAGATGACATCAATCGATGGCCGCGAAAGCCTCAACAAATTCATCGCCATTTAATTGTGATAATGTCAAATATAAAACCTTCACGATTACGTTATTCGGAATAAATAAAACTATAAAAATAACTAATAATCATCAGTCATATTGTGTGAATAGCGCCATCTGAAGTGGTAAGAACGAAACTTTTCTCATATCTCAACGAAATCTAATCATTTTAGACATCAGTTGTACTCCTACGCTAAGACATGTTGGTTTTGCCCAACAGCGCAGAGTTGTAGGCAACTCAAATTACACACTATTACAGTGACTATAGAGGAAATATAGTCACTGTACACACTATTTGTTTATATCGCCATCTAACGCGGAGAATATCAAATGAAGTACAAACGAATAAGCGGTAGCGTAACTGTAACTGTAGCGACATCTCGTGGCCTTACTCAAAAGGAGGAAAAGCATTTCCTGGATAAGTAAAATTTTCATCGATTTTTTCAAAGTTTTATTGTATTTTATAATAACCAGACCGTAGACGAATCCATATATGAAGTTTCATAACAAACAGTCCATCCGATCTCGTGTTATAAATGGTGTAACCAACATTTTTCTTTTATATATATAGATTGAGAGTTTATTTATTAGAAAATTGAAAAAACATCACAAATTTCTACGACATTTCGTAGTAGTACAGTTACCCAGTTTAGTACTGATTATTTTGAAACTTGGCTCCACTCTTTTATTTTCAAAAGGCGCTTCTCCTCTTTCTACAGTCTAGGATTTTAGCCGTCCTAAACAAGAATTCTGAAAATAATCAAATAGAGTTTATGTACGGCAGTGTATACTGGCCGAGCGGCTCTTGAACATCGTGAAACGGGAATTATATTCCCGGAGCGAGTAGCCAGGAAGCCTTCAATATCATAAAGACCATCTTGTAGGCATAAATCTCCAGATTAAATTTTCCTTTGAAACTCGGTAAACATAAGCACATAAGAAATCATCATTTTGTTACTCCATAATACTATCCCATCTCCTTTGTAACGTTATCCAGCGCCTCGAAGAGGATGTGTAATATCAAATATCTCGAGAAATGGGGCGGTTATTAAATGGTTTTCGCTGGCAGAGAAGCTGCATGTTCGACGAAATGAACTGGCTCTTTTAGTTCTTCGAACCTTGGACAACAGAAAAATTGTTCTCAGAAATATGATTGAGTTTGAAAGACATTCTGAATGTAGAAGAGGAAGGTCTTGAAAGGGCAAACAGCTATCTCTGATGATTACACACCTCTACATCTAGGGATTGATAGGTAAGCCCATGAGGCCAGCCTCAGAATATCTAAGAAAGATGCAGGTAACGAAGGAATCAAGAGTCAGAGACATCTCATATGCAAATCTTCCAAGTGACCTTATGATCAAGAAAATAAGCACTGAAAAAACTTCAGCCTTTAAAACAGAAGAAAATTGGTAGAATTTACCTTATTCTGAAAAATCCTGTGTTTTGATACTAAGCGAAAATGAAAGTTTTCCTGGAAATAATCTCCTCCAAACAATATGATCGAAAATCCTTTCTAAATCATCAATTTTAATACATATACATTGTAAATCGTTGTTCGGGAAAGTGAGATTATTTGGCCACATCGTATGTGGTTACATTGAAAGCTCTACCGCTCCAGAGTGCTATGATTTATGAATCATTACAATAACATGGGCTCGACCCACTTCAAGTTATTGTTCATTGTTTCTGTCCCTCTGCAATTTCCTGCTGGCTTTACCAGACGTAAAATATCTGTTTGGTTATAATCGGGGATTTCATTGTGAGCTAGTGGTTTCTATTTGAGGATGTGTACCCTTTAATATAGGATGATATTGGTGAAATCAATATACATATTTGGAATGAAGAAAATTAAAGAGAAAAACAAAGGACCCCGCACTTTTAGTAGGTAAAGTGGCAACCGGTCAAATTTTCTGAAAATTTGGTATGTTGTTGTACTCGACTCATTGAACAAAAGTGTCAATGGGTCCAACCCAATCCTATGGCTAGTTTTCTAAATACGGGGTGTTTAAGTTGAAAATTGCCCAGATTTTCGGATTTATTTGCTAATTATTAAGAGTTACATTGGATTTCTGTTGCATACACACGTTTACTACATGTTCTAGGTATGAAATTAGAGGATACGTATGATTAAAAATATTTTTATTTACCGGGTGATTCACGAATATATGACGGTAGTTTTTTTCCAAAATTCACTTTTTCTACTGTGACGTCAGGAGGGCATATTTTTGAAATGATCTTTCCGAATTAGTATTATGACGACAAAATATTGCACAGTGCATATTTTTCATACAGGGTAGAACCACATAATCATATTTTTTTAGGATTAATTCGAAATCCTGTATTTTCGAATTGATTCTTGGGAAAAGTAATACCACAAACATATGTGTGTCTCTAATCTCCAAAATATTCAGGGTGGTTTATTCATAGGAAGGTATTCAATTTTGGGAAAAGTACCAAAAACATGAACACCCTGTATTCGAAAATTTCCTCGGTCAAATGCAACTATTTTATCACTTTATATTGATTCCCACAACATCTCCCGAGGTATGAATTTTAAATCCGTTACTATGACCAGTTTTCGAGATACAGGGCGTAAAAGCGGAGAATAACTTATTTCATAAATTTTTTTTTAAATTGAAAAGCCGAATTTATTTTATGTTGCGCCCATGAGTTCAGTATGAGAGCAGATCAGATGCACATGGGAAGATTTAGCTAAAATATTTACTGTTACAGGGTGATTCATGAATAAATCACAATAGCTTTTGCAAATACTCGATAATTCTAAAGTTTCGTCACAGCGAAATTATTCCATGAAGTTAATACCTATAGTCGTTCACAATTTTCAGTCTGAAATACTTCACTTGATGTAATGTTAGACAGTTATTCAAAATTCACCAGAAAAGTTCTTCATTCAATTATTTCAGAGCATATTATTTATGACTCACCCTGTATGAAAAGTACCTAATTATTATGAAGTATTTCAGACTGAAAATTGTGAACGACTAGGTATTAACTTCATGGAATAATGTCTCTGTGATGAAACTGTAGAATTATCAAGTGTTTGCAAAAGCTTTTGTGATTTATTCGTGGATCACCCTGTAACAGTAAATATTTTAGCTGAACCTTTCCTTGTGCATCTGATCTGTACTCATACTGAACTCATGGGCGCAACATAAAATCAATCCGGCTTTTCAATTTGAAAAAAAAAATGATGAAATAAGTTATTCTCCGCTTTTACGCCCTGTATCTCGAAAACTGGTCATAGTATCGGATTTAAAATTCATACCTCGGGAGATGTTGTGGGAGTCAATAATTAGTGATAAAATAGTTGCATTTGACCGAGGAAATTTTCGAATACAGGATGTTCATGTTTTTGTACTTTTCCCAAAATTGAATACCTTCCTATGAATAAACCACCCTGAATATTTTGGAGATTAGAGACACACATATGTTTGTGGTATTACTTTTCCCAAAAATCAATTCAAAAATACAGGATTTCGAATTGATCCTAAAAAAATATGATTACGTTTAGTGGTTCTCTCTGTGAAACACCCTGTATAAAAAATATGTACTGTGCAATATTTTGTCGTCATAATACTAAATCGGAAAGATCATTTCAAAAATATGCCCTCCTGACGTCACAGTAGAAAAAGTGAATTTTGGAAAAAAACTACCGTCATATATTCGTGAATCACCCGGTAAATATAAATATTTTGAATCATACGTATCCTCTAATTTCATACCTAGAACATGTAGTAAACGTGTGTATGCAACAGAAATCCAATGTAACTCTTAATAATTAGCAAATAAATCCGAAAATCTGGGCAATTTTCAACTTTAACACCCCGTATTTAGAAAACTAGCCATAGGATTGGGTTGGGCCCATTGACACTTTTGGTCAATGAGTCGGGCACAACAACATACCAAATTTTCAGAAGATTTGACAGGTCGCCACTTTACCTACTTAAAGTGCGGGGTCCTTTGGAAGTTGATTTCTTCGATGGAAAAAATTAATACGGCCCTTTTCCCCTGATCATCCTGAAGCTACCTAAAATTTACATCGTTTTGAAGTCAGTAGGCGTTAAAATATATACACGTATCAATTTTCGGCGGAACCAACGCATCCACCATTTTGCAAATTCAATTTGTATTGTTCGTCTTCACTGGTGAGTGTAGGAATTAAAAACTCTTGATTCCTACAGTAACAATTTGATGTTCACGATATGTACAATTCAGCTATAAGTCATGATGTTTCGAAAATCCAAAACCGTTGCTTTTGTATTAAATTGTTCTTCAAACAAGGACTGAAAGGACCTTCATGCTGTCACTTCGTTTGTCGAGGTTGATATTTAATATTTTAGTAGTCTGAAAAAGTGGTTGTTCTCAAAGCATTGTATGCATCTCGAGACAAAATTCCTGCTTATCCAAGACACAGAAGCAGGATGAAATTTTATAAGGTTGAATAAACAGGGGTGAATCAAGGTGCGAATAAATTCGCGGCTATCTAGATTCTCTGGTGACGTTGCTGCTCCTTCCTATCATCTACAAGTCGTTCTCAAATATCTAACTTCACACGGGTCTCAAGCACCCGAAAGAGTGATAAAGGAAACGCAATTACTGAACCTATAGAAGGTATCCCGCAAGCACTTCCTTATTATTCCTGCCACTTGATTTGCATTGTTTATCTTGAAAATATGCTGTATCACCTGTTCCCGCTTCCTTCGTTTATGCTGGTTAACGAATCGATTCTTGGGGGGCGGGAGTGAGGGTTGGAGGGGGTGAGACGAAGGAAATGTGGAGGGTGACATTTCGTGAAATGATCTGATTATTTTTAAACCTTTTTTCGAAAAAAACTTGCAAACTTAATGAACGCTCATATTTGGCTCATAGGTACTTTGAGATATACTGATCACCATAGTACAGAAAAATGGTGAATACGAAGAGAGGGACAGAAGCTATAGGAGTTTGAAATTTCCAATTTTTCAAAAAATGCCATTTGACAGGTGAAAATCTAAACTATGCTTGTTAGAGCTTTGAAATGTCTTATATCGAATGAAGCGACCTCGAAAACCTACATTTTGATACCAAAATCACCCATATAGCCCCAATAGGTAATGAAATATTCCACTCTTTATTTTTCGATTTTTCATTTTCGATTTCTGTTCACGAGCTCACACCACTCAAGGTAAGGGTGCTGTCGGTCCGCAAAATTGTCATTATTGAAGATTCGAATAGAAATTACAACTTCCAGATTCAATAATAACGTTAGATCCTCTCCAAATATATTTTTTATTGACAAATATGGTGTTTTTAGGGGGTGAAACCCCTTTGTCGTTTTTCACCCAAAATTTGAGATTTTTGAAATCGCTCATATTTCGCACAGAGATACTTGGAGCTATGCTGATCCACATAATATAGATAACGATTGGCGGCGATGAGAGGGACGGAAGTTATGATACTTTGAAATTTCCAATTTTTCGAAAAATGCCATTTGACAGGTCGAGATCTAAACGGTGATACTAATCGCTTTGAAATGTTTTTCATTGAATGGAGCGACCTCGAAAACCTACATTTTGATACCAAAATCGCTCATGTAGCCCCAATAGGTAATGAAATATTCTACTCTTTATTTTTCGATTTTTCATTTTCGAGTTCTGTTCACGAGCTCACACCACTCAAGGTAAGGGTGCGGTCGGTCAGCAAAATTGCCATTATTGAAGATTCGAATAGGAAGTACAACTTCCAGATTCAATAATAACGTTAGATCCTCCCCAAATATATATCTTATTGACAAATATGGTGTTTTTAGGGGGTCATACCACTTTGTCATTTTTCACCCAAAATTTGAGAATTTTAAAATCGATGATATTCTGCACGGAGATACTTGGAGCTATGCTGATCAACAAAATATAAATAACTATTGGCGGCGATGAGAGGGACGGAAGTTATGACACTTTGAAATTTCCGAATTTTCAAAAAATGCCATTTGACAGGTCAAAATCTAAACGGTGATAGTTAGGGCTTTGAAATGTCTTTTATTGAATGAAGCGACCTCGAAAACCTACATTTTGATACCAAAATCACCCATGTCGCCCCAATAGGTAATGAAATATTCCACTTTCAATTTTTCGATTTTTCATTTTCAAGTTCTGTTCACGAGCTCACACCACTCAAGGTAAGGGTGCTGTCGGTCCGCAAAATTGTCATTATTGAAGATTCGAATAGAAATTACAACTTCCAGATTCAATAATAACGTTAGATCCTCCCCAAATATATATTTTATTGACAAATATGGTGTTTCAGGGGCTCATACCCCTTTGTCATTTTTCACCCAAAATTTGAGATTTTTAAAATCGCTCATATTCTGCACAGAGATACTTGGGGCTATGATGATCAACAAAATATAAATAACTATTGGCGGCGATGAGAGGGACGGAAGTTATGACACTTTGAAATTTCCGAATTTTCAAAAAATGCCATTTGACAGGTCAAAATCTAAACGGTGATAGTTAGGGCTTTGAAATGTCTTTTATTGAATGAAGCGACCTCGAAAACCTACATTTTGATACCAAAATCACCCATGTCGCCCCAATAGGTAATGAAATATTCCACTTTCAATTTTTCGATTTTTCATTTTCAAGTTCTGTTCACGAGCTCACACCACTCAAGGTAAGGGTGCTGTCGGTCCGCAAAATTGTCATTATTGAAGATTCGAATAGAAATTACAACTTCCAGATTCAATAATAACGTTAGATCCTCCCCAAATATATATTTTATTGACAAATATGGTGTTTCAGGGGCTCATACCCCTTTGTCATTTTTCACCCAAAATTTGAGATTTTTAAAATCGCTCATATTCTGCACAGAGATACTTGGGGCTATGATGATCAACAAAATATAAATAACTATTGGCGGCGATGAGAGGGACGGAAGTTATGACACTTTGAAATTTCCGAATTTTCAAAAAATGCCATTTGACAGGTCAAAATCTAAACGGTGATAGTTAGGGCTTTGAAATGCCTTTTATTGAATGAAGCGACCTCGAAAACCTACATTTTGATACCAAAATCACCCATGTCGCCCCAATAGGTAATGAAATATTCCACTTTCAATTTTTCGATTTTTCATTTTCAAGTTCTGTTCACGAGCTCACACCACTCAAGGTAAGGGTGCTGTCGGTCCGCAAAATTGTCATTATTGAAGATTCGAATAGAAATTACAACTTCCAGATTCAATAATAACGTTAGATCCTCCCCAAATATATATTTTATTGACAAATATGGTGTTTCAGGGGCTCATACCCCTTTGTCATTTTTCACCCAAAATTTGAGATTTTTAAAATCGCTCATATTCTGCACAGAGATACTTGGGGCTATGATGATCAACAAAATATAAATAACTATTGGCGGCGATGAGAGGGACGGAAGTAATGACACTTTGAAATTTCCGATTTTTCAAAAAATGACATTTGGCATGTCAAAATCTAAACGGTTATAGTAAGGGCTTTGAAATGTCTTTTATTGAATGGATCGACCTCGAAAACCTACATTTTGATACCAAAATACCCATGTAGCCTCCATAGGTAATGAAATATTCCACTTTTTATTTTTCGATTTTTCATTTTCGAGTTCTGTTCACGAGCTCACACCACTCAAGGTAAGGGTGATGTCGGTCCGCAAAATTGCCATTATTGAAGATTCGAAAAGGAAGTACAAATTCCAGATTCAATATTAACGTTAGATCCTCCCCAAATATATTTTTTATTGACAAATATGGTGTCTTTAGGGGGTCAAACTCCTTTGTCATTTTTCACTCAAAATTTGAGATTTTCAAAATCGCTCATATTCTGCACAGAGATACTTTGGGCTATGCTGATCAACAAAATATAAATAACTATTGGCGGCGATGAGAGGGACGGAAGTTATGACAGTTCGAAATTACCGATTTTTCAAAAAAATGCCATTTGACCGGACAAAATCTTAACGGTGATAGTTAGGGCTCTGGAATGTTTTTCATTAAATGGAGTGACCTCGAAAACCTACATTTTGATACCCAAATCACCCATGTAGCCTCCATAGGTAATGAAATATTCCACTTATTATTTTTCGATTTTTCATTTTCCTATATTATGCCCTATTATGGAAGATTCGAATGGCTCGATTAAAATCTTCATTCATTCATGCCTTTGAAATCTCCCATATAAATTTTTTTATGTTAAAGTTTGGTATTTTTGGGGGGTCTTACCCCTTAGTCAATTTTGACCCAAAAATTGAAAATTTTTAAATCGCTCATATTTTGCACAGATATACTTTGTGATATGCAGATCAACATTATACAAACCAATTGTGGATACGACGAGAGGAACGGAAGATATGGAAGTTTGAAATTCCCAATTTTTCAAAAAATGCCATTTGACAGGTGAAAATCTAAACTATACTAGTTGGGGCTTTGAGTTATTTCCTATTCGATTCAGCAACCTCAAAAACCTACATTTTGATACCAAAGTGTGCCATGTAGCCCTCATAAGTTAAGAATTTTTGAGTTTTAATTTTTACGATATTTTATTTTCGAATTTTGTTCACGTTCTCACATCGTCCGTGGTATCGGTGTTATCGATCCGCAAAATGTCCGAATTTGGAAGATTCGAATAAATTTTTCAAACATTCATGCCGTTAGAAACTTATACTAAAGCAGATATTTTAGGCCTCGCTTTGTGATAGTCAAATCTTTAGGTAGGACTCTATGTTACGACCTAGTCATTCAGTGTTCCGATAATTCAGATCAGTTCAAAAAAGGATGAGAAATAATGAGGTGAAAACAGGTAAATAGAACAATTGATTGGACACAAGGTTTGATGCCTTTATACGTTCATGAGGCAGTAGTTTCCAAAATTACTCGAAAAGGGGGGAAAAACGGAGAAGAAATCCAGTGTTGGTCGGTTCCCCAAAGCAAAAACCCTCGGTTTCACAGTTGGATAAAATTACCTATTACCTGCAGTAAGTCTAAACCATGTTGGCTGTAACAATCAATTGCTAGAACTGCTAGATCTCTGAAAGGAGAGTTTGTGTTAATTGGAAAGTCGTAGCGTGGAGTGTGGACACCCAGTATGGGTTATCGTGAAACACCTGATTCCTGAACTGCCACAGAGACGTGGAATAATTCAAGCCAAATGAGCAGCTCCACCAGATTTCAGCGTGGCTATATTAAGCCGCTTGTATCTTAACCCAGATATATCCGTTTTCATTCCAATATCCGTCATCCTTCAATTCATATCGCGCACAATTGTAGATTGCAGTTATGCCGGTAGGTGTGTAATCAGCACATACGTCTGGCAAACATATATACTGATAGATATTGTAGGGATAACAATGCCGATCTTAATCCGGCTTATAAATCACCACTATCTCTTTGTGTAGTCGACTGAATTATAGATAGAATATGGAGGGAAAACTGGTCGGGGTATAAACCTCGGGTTCAGTGATGGAAACTCCTTGTTGGAAGTTTGATAGTTCCCGATATAATGCGTAGTTGGCTTATGTTATGGAAGGGAGAATGAACACGTTTGGTTAAGGTGGAGAGAGAAGGAGTTGCTGGGGCGAAGCGAAATAATTGAATGGAAAGGACTCTGGCTGAGCTGCTGAGCTGCTTCCATTTACAGAAATAACTTGCTGGGTTCCTCCTAAAATCGATGTTGAGAAAGACTTGTGAAGTGTAGACGTTGTTGACCTCAAACTCTCACTAACTAGAGTTACGATTAGTGCAGGGCACTCTTAAAAGATCCTCAATATGGACTTTAAAGTAAATATACTAACTGACAAAGAAACTGCAACACCCAGTTTTTTTGGTACAACATAAATACAGGGTGTCTCAAGTTCGAGTGCCTATTAGAGGTTTCTGGAGAACTGGACATATTTGAAATCTGAAATTTGGGATTATGATATTGTTCGAAATTCTCTACAGACCTAAAATATTTTCAGAGCCAGAGCACTTCCGGTTATACAGGGAGTGAAAATAAATTAGCTCAAAAAATTTTTTTTCAATGTTTTCGTTTCTGATATGATTGAGTATTCAGTGCTGAATACATTTCTGTTGAAACCATTGTATTCATTCGAATAGTTTTCAAAATATCGAAAAAAAAACCTGAAAAAAAGTAAAATATTCATAGTCATTATCATGTTCATTTTTCTTATTCTGGACATCCTGAGTGTTAACCGTTTTCACAATGTCAAAGTAGAAGAATGTGGAAAGGTCATGCATCTTCTGAATTTCATAAATATCATCACAGGGTGTTTCAAATTTCGTGTCAAAAACTGTGATCCAAAATTGGCCATAACTTCTGTTTTTCAAATTAGAACCCTATTTTTTTAATATTGCGATGGATTCTGCGGAGAAAAATAATGATAGCACTCTAAGATGCTCTTGCTCTTAAATTCAGTAATTCCCGAGTTATTTGAGCTTTTCTGGATTCATGTTGTACGTAGAATCAAATTCATCTAATCTTTCACTTAAGAATATTCTGTGATCATAGAAGATAAGTTTTCCCATTAATAATTCCCAAGTGACAGGTCTAATTTTAGGTTTTATCTTTACTTTTCGATTTTATACAATGGTTTCATAAAAATATTCATCGAATATGTTGCATGAGAATATTCTGTGACCATAGAAGATAAATGATCCCATTAATAATTCACAAGTGACAGTTCTGACTATTACTTGTTACTATGGTTTCATGAGAATATTCATCGAATCTGTTTAGATTCGATGAATTTTACTCTACGTACGACATGAATCCAGAAAAGCTCAAATAACTCGGGAATAACTGAATTTAGGACCAAGAGCATCTGGGAGTGCTATCATTATTTTTCTCCGTAGAATCCAACGCAATAATAAAAAAATAGGGTTCTAATTTGAAAAACAGAAGTTATGGCCAATTTTGGATCACAGTTTTTGACACGAAATTTGTAACACCCTGTGATGATATTTATGAAATTCAAAAGATGCATGACCTTTCCACATTCTTCTACTTTGACATTGTGAAAACGGTTAACATTCAGGATGTCCAGAATAAGAAAATTGAACATGATACTGACTATGAATATTTTACTTTTTTTCAGGTTTTTTTTCGATATTTTGAAAATTATTCGAATGAATACAATGGTTTCAACAGAAATGTATTCAGCACTGAATACTCAATCATATCAGAAAAGAAAACATTGAAAAAAAATTTTTTTGAGCAAATTTATTTTCACTCCCTGTATAACCGGAAGTGCCCTGGCTCTGAAAATATTTTAGGTCTGTAGACAATTTCGAACTATATCATAATCCCAAATTTCAGATTTCAAATATGTCCAGTTCTCCAGAAACGTCTAATAGGCACTCGAACTTGAGACACCCTGTAGTATAGTCAGAAGTCAAATATTGAAATTTGGAGAAAAAACGAAGGTTTTACAATTTTTTTTATAAACTTGTTAATAATGTGTTTGTCCACCGAGATTATCTATACACTCCTCAACACGTCTTGGTATCGATGCAATAAGATGGTCTATCTCTTCTTGAGGAATACTATCCAAAGCTACTTCATCTCCCAGAGCCGCGATATATAGGGGTATCTGGGCGGCCATGGCAAAATATTCACATGGGTCGCTTCAAAAAAGATTAAACTAACTCTGGTAACATGAGGTCAGCATTTTCTTGCTGAAATATTGGATTCTCGAGCCGGTTAAGGTAAGGGAGAACATATGGCTCCACTATTTCTTGAAGGCAACATAGCGCTGTCATGCAGAGAAGATGTTATTGATGTCCGTGGAGGCCATACATTGTATTGATGGTTTTGAAATGGTTGAATTGTCTGGGAATAAAATTTCGTTATTTTACTCGAATTTTCTTAACCACACTGTATACGCTGCAGACCTACAGACTAAAATTAATTTGCAACTTGAAATCATATTAATATGAATTTTCATCACAAAAATCTCATTTTAACTATCTTTTTTTGCAATTTAAGTCAATATCCCTAACTCATGTGGAGCAGTTTATTTTGGTCCATATGTTCCATATGCCTTCATTGATCCCTGGGACAGCAGGGCTTAGCCTTTATCTTATTCGTCAGCTGATCTTTGTTTCTCCATTACTTGAGTATGATGAAAGACTTGATATTGTAACATTCCAAGTTTGTAAATCGTTAGAACATTATGAAAAAGAGAAAAGGGGCAACCGTGCTCTGAAGAGCTGAGGGTAGAATTACGTTAAAGGGGGTTTTATTCTTATATTTTTGGCTTGTGATGTGATCGTCTAGATTGGTAGAACTCTATGTTATGTCGTAGCAATTCAGATTCGTAATAACTCAGATTAGTGAAATATAGGATGGAAAATAATGAGGTAAAATAGATAAATAATACACTAGATTGGACATAAAGATGGAACAAGAGCCTTTATTCGTCCATCACCATAGTTCAAGGAACCATAGCCATATGAAGGGATAAAAACGAACCAAATCCAATTCCTCATTGGATTTGAAAGCAAAAGCCCTTTTAGCATTACAGATGATATGTTTACAATCCATAGAACAGTTATTAATAAGAAGAGCACTGGTAATCTGTACAATATGGAGCTTCCTATACTCCGGTAAGGTTATTACTGGCACAATTGTGATGAAAAGCAGAATCCAATACATCCAAAGGTTATAGACATATAGAGTGTGTCACTTTATTGTTGCACAGAGATTTTACAGCTACATGTGTAAGAATCCTTCCTTCCAAGTGTGTTTGTGTGATTCTATTCGCGTTGGTTTGGAAGTGGACAATAAACTCTTTAGATTTCCTGTTGACTGATGAACGGTGGACCCGGGACGAAGCAATCCGGCCTAGGATACTTGCCCGGCTCACCAAGGCCAATGACCAAGGCTTGTTTTACTGAGGACGTTCGTCTACAGAACTCTCAGAGTGAAGTCTCCTCCACGATGCTAGGGAGGATGTTTTCCTTAGGCACAGGCGATGAAAATAGTTCACCTTAGGCCTCCAAACCATGTTTCCCCTGTACGTGAAATATTATACTAGAAGCAACAACTCCAATGCGTATACTATAATGTCGAGTGAATAGTTAAATGTGCAGTAGGCCTTACGAACAGTATAAGAATATTCCAAATGGATTGGTAGCAGAACAGAGTTCCACAATATTTAATAGAAATGCAATAATCAGATATAATAAGCTTACATGAGATTTAATCCTGTGAAATGAAACAGGGTTATTTAAATGTACATACCAGATAACAGAGAAGCGTCTTTGAAATATACTAAAATGGCGGATTCCTAGAAGAGGAACTTCATTTCAAAGGAACACTATTGTGAACCAGAATATGAAAGTGAAAACAGACCGCAGCCGAGTGAAAGTGAAGTAAAAGAGGACCCTTCCATTCGTTGTCGTTTCGTAGGTTAGTTTTTCTTCCACAGAATCGTATTTCTTCGATGGTCACAGAAGAACGAGTGTACTTCTTGGTGGATCTTCGATATGATTAAAATCTCCTACTTATAAAGATGCGAATTGTCTAAAGTATTGCTTGAAGTCGTATTAATATTCATCATTCATAGAATTATAAAATAATATGAAATAAGTTCATTCAACGTAGTTCCACGTTTCGACAATAGACGTTGCAAAATTGGAAGCCATGGAGTCTGGCAACGGTGCATTTTATTTTATTGCAGGGTAGGAAATTCAGATATGTTACAATATACAGATCAAAGGGTCCCAACCTGGTCTTTTCATTGTTGAGGAGAAGCCTACTTTCAGTGTACATTAGTTGGATTCAAGAGCTTTTATATTACCCTTAGAATCGCAAAATTCTTTGCATTTGTCTCGATAGCATCATAGGTTTTTGCCTGGGATATTGGTCTGAGCAGGCCCAGACTGAGTGAAAAGCTCTTCACCAACTAGACCTCCTCCTATTACTGCAGAAGTTTAGAACCAACTAAGAACAAGCCAGGTCTCTCTCCGTTCCTTCTATTCCCCTATCCCCCACATCTACCCAGTAATAAATATCACTCTGCCATGCATGAACCACAAAATTCGAATGGACACCTTTTCAATTCTCTCAGGCACTTTCCGCAAGACCAGCTTCGAATCCTGTTTGCGATCTTTCCGAACTGAACGGGCGTAAAAACTCAATGTGCTTACGTGATAGTTACATAAATTACAGCCTCTATTCAGCGCCGTTCGGATCTATCCAGTGAAGCTGCGATGTGAACGTAATTCTTGAAATATGTAATAAATTGACTCTCTATTGAGCCGATCTGGGCAGGATTCGATTACGCATGAGAAAATGAGACAGAATCTCTTCTCCTTTTAATGAAATTTGTGGTCGTTGACAAGGTTCAGAATGAAACTAGAACATCTACATTAGTAGAGTATTAACTCATTAAAAAAAGAATAAAAGTCAGTGGCGGCTTGTTCTATGAGGCAGTGCCTCACCAATAAACGTTGAAAATTACACGTATAAATATCACATATTTATTAATTATTTATTCAATCATTTAAAATTGTTTTCATTATCATCTTCCATACGCATTTATATCGAAATTTCCCTTCATTATATAGCAATAAAATGCGTCTCCGGTTGGGTCTAAGTTTCCGTATCTCACGATTTCTGGGTATCCAACTCCCAGTAAACGGCAGAGGCAGGCCTCACAATGCCTTTCTTTACTCGTCATTTCACATCATACGGAACGGACGGCAGGAGAGAAAACCGCACCCCTAAACGTCAAATATTACGTTGAGTCTGAGGCTAGCCTCTCTCTCCTCTAGTCTTGATATTCTCTCGCGAAGAGCAAACTGTAATTATTCTGCACTATTCGGGAATTAGTTCGTTAATCTATGAACTCTGGTCAGTTTTCAAATTGGGTTCGATTTGTAAAAATAGTTTTATCTGTTTTTCGTGTAGATTTAAGTTTGTCTCAGTGTTCATATGATGTCTTTCAATCTTATTACTGAATTCAATTTCCATCGGAGACCCGAAGGCGAAATGTATTCAACGGGACCGATGGGACGTCACGAATTCCTCAGTTAGATGTAAACGCTCGAAAGACTTGTGATTTTTTCGATTTTTCAACTAATGAGCAAAGTTTTTGACGTAATTCTTATGGGGATAAATCATATACAGTTCAAGAAGTGAAGCGATCTATTCCAGATTTGATTGAATGTCTTGAGAATATTACGCAACTGACGAAGAAGAGAGTTAACTAGAATTAGTTATTTATAGGTATATGTACATATACAGAGACACAGAGTGTCACATTAGTGCAATGAAGTAGAGATAATCTCATTACTTACGTCAGTTACGGAATAATTTTACTGCAAAAATGGTTGCTCTTGCACTGATATATCAGCCTAAAATAATAGTACCGGCCACAGGGTGTTCGTTTGAAGCGGTATTACTGGTATCAGAATTAGGTCGGTTTGTTCTAATGGTAACCACTTCATATCATTTCATCTCTTAGTGCCAAATTAGTATTTCTATTCATTGGCATCAACATTTTTCTTAATTTATTCGGCGTGGCTGACATATAACGAAAAAATTATGGGAAAGTGGAAGATTTTACTTCATTATCAGAGTGACATAAACTTCAATATTCTCAATGTTTTGGTTAATGGGTGTTTCAAATCTGATGATATGATGGAAAGCAACTTGCTTGTGGGGGATGTTCTTAACAGGGTCCAAAATTGAAGAATTTCAATAAGGATGCTCATTTTCTTCAACTGGCTTCAAATTACTTTTTATACACACCCTTTAAAATGTTAAGTTTTCGAGTAAGATAATTCTTCATCGCTAGAAGTAAATATTTTACAAAGCAAAATGTTTCTCGAAAAAGATGACCCTGAGTATGCTAGCGATAAAGAATTATTCTAGTCATCAGTTTTGCAATAGCCTTTTTCACGGCAACGCCACGGCAGGGAATCTTTTTTCTCCGATGTGCCTCACCACCTTAAACTGTCACGAGCCGCCACTGATAAAAGTTCATAAGAGCGATAATAAAAGGAACAGAAAAACGTGATACAAAATTAAATGCAATTATATTCCAATGAAACCTGACAGCAAATCCGCGAGAATAACCCTGATGGCCATCAATTTCAGACTCCCTCCGGAAAATGTCAACTATCTCCATCAAATATTCAACGCTGCTTTCTCTCGCGAGCACAAAGATCCGCCTCTCTCTAGGACGACAAACTGGATGAAAATTAAAGTAATAAAGGGGAAGCAACAAAGACAGGCGAATTCTTCATAAGATGGACCGAGTCTGAGTGGATGGCACTGACGACATTCAGAAATGTATGTAGGAAGCCTTATACAAGTTTCCTCTGTGACAAAAGTCGCATCCGTCGACTGCTATTGTCTCCGGATTCCCTACCTCCACATAAAAATCAGACAATGGTACTCTTTTCAAATTTCATAATCCCAGGAAATGCGCAACCGTTTTTTTCATCTTGATCAATGTTGTTAGGAGTAGAGCTGATGGGATTAAGAGTTCCGCGCTGCCTTTATGCATTGTGCAGGTGGAATTGACGTTATTAGGTTTCCTCCATTGTATCGGAAGGATTTGAAAGTTTTATTGTGGACACACAAAAGACGGTCGAGTCCCAATGGACATATAAAATAATGAGGTCCATGACGAAAGGATCTGCAGTAATTTTAAGCTTTTATGTCGACAAGATAATTGAAATTAGCAATTTTTTGTAGCTAGCAGATGCTACAGTAACTAAGTAAGGCGTAAGTCCCTCACCCAGATCAAGAATCTATTCAGTTAATCGAGTTATTACCCAGGCAACACCAAGATATTCCAAAGACAGCCCTGCTACTTCAGGAAATTGTGACGCCTTTTGTTACTTCTTTGAGAAGCTGCTCAGAGCTCTGTATCTCCTTCAAATGTCCGTCACCAAAGAACTCCCAGGGAAGCCTTGGTGATACGAGGATGTATTGATATCTAGTTCGCCTAGACCAGTTCCAATAACTCATTAGAAGTGTCAGTTTAGAGTTCGACGTCAAAAAAGTAAACCAGAGTTACGCAATAAATTAAAGAAAAAGATGTCCACCGAAATTGTAAAAATCTGAAAATTGGAGTATCGAGCTATCATCAGATTATTTAAAAATGCTTTGTCAACCCCTTTGAAGAAATGAAGAAGGATTTACATTCGAAGAAGATGCCCTCCAATATGAATATTTGTACACAAATCCAATATCCCTACACTTATACGGGGAGACAGAGTTTTTGCTGAGGTTTTTATCAGTGCTCTTGCATCATACGCAGAACTGTATGGTGCCCCGTTTGACATTCCTCTGCTAATACTGAGATTAGGAGCGGGGAATGGATCAATATGTTTGTTTGAATGATCTGTTCCTTGTTGCCTTTTCGAGACACATGCCATATTTGGAATCAAATCTGTACAGCTCCATTTCATAAGAATATATATATATATATCAGGTACCTGTATTTAAAAGGGTTAAGAGGTAAGCAGATTTACGAAGAAGCTCAATACCCTTGGTGATCAATGTCCTTCGTATGCGAACGTGAAAAATTGGACTGCAAGCTTCAAAAGAGGTAAATTTTCCATTGGAGATGATGACCGATTGGGGAGGCCAGTTTCTGTGTCGGTCCCCGAAAATATCGATGCAGTTCATGACATGATTTTATCAGACCGTCGAATTGGGCTAAAACGGATATCTGAAGCACTGAAGATTTCATACGAACGCGTTCATCATACATATAGTTCAAGTCGATTCGGACATGAGAAAAATTTCTGCGAAATGGATCCCCAAATGTTTGAATGTTGACGAAAAGCGTGCAAGGGTACAAGCATCGCGTTCGATCTGTGCTCGATTTGAAAAAGATGTAGACTTCTAAAACCGAATTGTTACTATGGATGGGAGTTGGGTACATTTCTACGATCCAAAAACAAAGCAACAATCGATGGAATGGCGTCTGGCGACACTCTGGGTCTCCAACACCTAAGAAGTTTCGTGTCCAAAAATCTGCTGGAAAAGTTCTTGACTCAGTTTTTTAGGATTGCCTTGCAGTAATCATGGTTGGTCTTTTGTATAAGGGTGGAACAATTACTGGAGATTACTATTCGACATTATTGACCTCTATACGAAAAAAAAAATGAAGAGAAAAGACGCGGAAAGCTATCCATAGGTGTTTTGTCTTTACATGACAACGCCCCAGTACACAAACCTCATGTTGCGATGCGAAAAATTCGTGATTTAGGGTTAGAATTACTAGAACACCCCCCTTATTCACCAGATTTGGCTCCGTCCGACTATCATCCCTTACCTCAACTGAAAACAAATATAAAAGGTCGAAAATTTTCTTCTAACGAGGAAGTAATAAAAGCTGTGGAGGACTGGTTTGCAGAGCAAGATGAAACATTTTTTTTGAAAGGTCTAGAGACGTTGCAGGTTCGCTGTAATAAATGTATTCAATTAAGAGGAGAATATGTTGAGTAGAAAAATATTTTGACATTGAAATGTTGTTTGGTTCTATAGTAGGCTAAGAATTCTTCAATATATCCTCCTATCCTACGTGGAAATTCTCAAACAAGTCACATTGGGAGTTCTGTGGGAAATTCGCATAAACCTCTCGCCCGAGTACCATGAGAACTTCTTTAATTGAGATCTACAGAAGCTCACCATATCCCTGTGAGCGTCCAATGGAAAGCTCTCGTTCTGGTTGCACTCGTGACATCTTTGAGGGCTAGCAAAATGAATAAAGTGAGAATTTCTCCTAGGAACACCTCAAAGCGATCTCTGAGAGATCACAATAGGAGTTCGTGAACTCTCAGAGATCTCAGAGCAGTTTGTTTCCCGGACACGTCGTATTGTCCTTTGGGTGATCATAATTGAGTGATTGTCCCTGTTCATTGCTTAGATAGATTGAAATCAACTGCTTCTAGAGTTCACCAATGATCAAATAGCCTGTGACATACGTATTGAATTATTGGTTACGCTTTCGTCATTCGACTTTCGAATTTCAGAACATTCCTAAAAAAAAGGACGAAATACTCATTGGAAAGGATCCATTGTTCTGCGCTAATGAAACTAGCGGCAGGCACAAAACTCGTGGAATGGCGGGACCCGATATGCGATCCGGAAAATGAAAATTAATTTCCAAATCATTAGACCGAAACAGCTCAAGTGATTAGTTCTTCAATTCCGTGTGCAGTTCATTCGGTAGGGCCTTCGTAATTCATCATCCTCGGAATGAAGGATCTAATATAGGCATAATGAGTTCCTTATAATATTGTTTTGGATCCAATTTTCCGCCTCATCTTTAGAATCATCTGATAAACTTGGGGTGAAAGGAAATATGAAAAATGCTTTTCGATGCGGAACTGGAGAGAAAAGAGCGTATTGATTTTTCAGCTTCTACTCACTACCTGGGCCTATATTTCAAGTTCGAAGAGATCGTTCTGATTCAGTTTTTAATTATACAAGGTGAGTCTTTGGTGGAGGCTACTGTTCGAGCCGAGGTCATATATCGAAAGAAGGTTCACATATCCATCGGGTCCAATGAATGTCACCATTCTTGAATGAAAAAGAAGCTCTATCGCTGTCTGTGTTTTCCGTGGTTCTCTCTCTCCTTCTATTCGATGGATCGAGTTTTTCGTGATAAAATTCATAATTGAGTAATGGCCCATGTGCTTTGCTTCTTTGCTTAGCATACAGGGTGTCCCAAGTTCGAGTGCCTATTAGACGTTTCTGGAGAACTGGACTTATTTGAAATCTGAAAATTGGGATTATGATATTGTTCGAAATTCTCTACAGACCTTAAATATTTTCAGAGCCAGAGCACTTCCGGTTATACAGGGAGTGAAAATAAATTTGCTGAAAATTTTTTTTTCAATCTTTTTGTTTCCGATATGATTGAGTATTTAATGCTGAATACGATTCTGTTAAAACCATTGTATTCATTCGAATAGTTTTCAAAATATCGACAAAAAAACTGAAAAAAAGTCAAATTTTCATAGTCACTATTATGTTCATTTTTCTTATTCTGAACATCTTTAGTGTAAACCGTTCTCACAACGTCAAAGTAGAAGAATGTGGAAAGGTCATGCATCTTTCGAATTTCATGAATATCATCACAGGGTGTTTCAAATTTTGTGTCAAAATCTATGATCGAAAATCGGTCATAACTTCTGTTTTTCAAATTAGAACCCATATTTTTAATTTTTTGTTGGATTCTGCGGAGAAAAGTAATGATAGCACTCTCAGATGCTCTTTCTCCTAAATTCAGTAATTCCCGAGTTATTTGAGCTTTTCTGGATTCATGTTGTACGTAGAATCAAATTCATCTAATCTTTCACTTGAGAATATTATGTGACCAAAGAAGATAAATTTTTCCATTAATAATTCACAAGTGACTGGTCTAATTTTAGGTATCTGTACTTTTCGATTTTATTCAATGGTTCCATGAAAATATTCATCGAATATGTTGCATGAGAATATTCTGTGACTATAGAAGATAAATGATCCCATTGATATTCACAAGTGGCAGGTCTAATTATAAGTTGTTACTATGGTTTCATGTCTTTCATGAAGATTTTCATCAAATCTGTCCAGCCTCGATGAATTTGAATCTACGTACGACATGAATCTAGAAAAGCTCGAATAACTCGAGAATTACTGAATTTAGGAGCAAGAGCATCTGAGAGTGCTATCATTATTTTTCTTCGCAGAATCCAACGCAATCATAAAAAAATAGGGTTCTAATTTGAAAAACAGAAGTTATGGCCAATTTTCGATCATAGTTTTCGACACAAAATTTGGAACACCCTGTGATGATATTTATGAAATTCAAAACATGCGTGACCTTTCCACGTCCTTCTACTTTGGCATTGTGAGAACGGTTCACACTCGGGATGTTCAGAATAAGAAAAATGAGCATTATACTGGTTCTATGAATATTTGACTTTTTTTCAGGTTTTTTTTCGATATCCTGAAAACCATTTGGATGAATGCAATGGTTTCAACAGAAATGTATTCACCATTGAATACTCAATCATATCAGAAACGAAAAGATTGAAAAAAAAATTTTTAGCAAATTTATTTTCACTCCCTGTATAACCGGAAGTGCTCTGGCTCTGAAACTATTTTAGGTCAGTAGAGAATTTCGAACAATATCATAATCCCAATTTTCAGATTTCAAATAAGTCCAGTTCTCCAGAAACGTCTAATAGGCACTCGAACTTGGGACACCCTGTATACGCGGACGTATAAGACACTGTCCTAATTTTTGGTTATGGATATAGACAAATTGAAGTTGATATTTTTCGATTGAAAATGAGCAAATACATCAAGGAAATACTCAAATTTCAATCATTGAATGGTATACAGATGGTTGTCACATATTTTCGCGCACAAAAGCAGTCCAAACCAACATTTACGTAGGAAATGTTTTCCTCGATAAATAATAATTCGCGAAAAAATAACAGATCAGTTAATCAAGACTTGTCACGAGACCAGATTATATAAATTAGGTTCCCTGGACCTATGAGATCAGTTCATAAACTTTTCCAATTTCTCCGAGTTGTTCAAACAAATTGAGTCTCATTTATACTTCCAGAACTTATCTGTTGTCGGAATGTATCCTCACAATATGGAACTTCCTTATCATTCACTCGATAAACTGGAAAATGAAACCATTCAGTTAATTCCAACGTTTTTGATGTTGGCCCAAATTCAAATGTTGCGTAGAACTTTGGGAGTTTGTTCTGTTCGCCTTTGAAGTTTCTTCGATGCCATATTTACTCTGAAGTCCATATTGTGGATCTTCAAAGAATGGTTTACACTAATCGTAACTCTAGTTAGTGAGAGTTAAAGGTGAACAACGACTAGACTTTACAAGTCTTCCCCAACATGAATTCAGCAACGATTTTTGATGAAACCCAGAAGGAGCTCTTTAAATTTTAATTTTTTTTGGTGAAACATAGATACTTTAGCAAGGGGTGAATAATTGAAATTTGGGAAAAAATCGTGAAGGTTTTTTTCATGTAAACATTTATTGTTACATAACTATGGTTGTCGTTTTTTGCTATTTCACATGAAAGAAGGTCACCTTTAGTCTGCACGAGGTTGTTGAACATTTCTTGAGGAATTTGGTTCCATAAACAGGGCAGAAGCTCTCTCAGATCATTTAAGGATTCTGGGGTAGGTTGATGATTATCTAATCTTCTTTGGAGCATATCCCATGCATGTTATATGCAATAGACCTTTCCAGAATTACCTGTGGAGGTGACAGTTGCGCGCGTCACTTGTGGGCTAAGAATGAATATCATTGGTCGTCAAAATTTCCCTCCTTAAATCGTTGACATTTGACAATTGATATTATTATTTTACGCAGTCGACGTTTTGGATGTGGATGTTATTTGTTGTATTGTTTATCGAAAATCAAAATTTTAGTATGCCTCAACAATGTTGTGTTACTAAGTGACGGTCACGGTACGATAAAACCAGTAGGATCTCATTTCAATATTTCATTGCTTCCCTCTCTATCTTTCTTTTCTCTCTCGCACTAAGGTTTGCGCATCTTTTAATGCTGCCCACAAGTTGCGCATGAAATATACCTGTTTCTCTCTCATTCTGGTTTAGTTCACATCTTTCATCTTTGTTCTACGTATTCTGGAAAGGTCTATTCGAATCTGGTGGGTGTTATAAGATAGGCAGCCTGATGTGCAAACTGCATCAGTGGTTGCAGATACTACGCCACACAATGGCGACGGCGTCTTTGGGCATAAGGTATCTGAAGTGTAAAGTTGCTCCCAGATTGTATAACCCTTAGATTATATATCCCTGATATATAATCTAAGGTATAACCTTAACAACTAATAAAGTAGTGTTAGTTAAACAACTCTTTTACTTGAAGTTATAGCAGTGGCCAGTGGGTGCGGAGGTATTGGTAAATGTGAAATACCAAGCTCCTCGCGCGCATTCTCAACTATGGCTGCACGCTGCGGTCTAGCGTTATCGTCTAGAAATTGACAAATTTCACCAATGGGCAATAGCAGCGTGAAAATTTGGCACAACATAGTCAATGAAATGCTCCCTTTAGTGTGAGGCGGTCATATTCCCAGGACAAATGTGTAGATCTGTGCGCCCGTTGAAACATATCCCGGCGCATACCATAACAATACCCCTTCGGAATGGATGGACTTCTTGGACATAGCGACGATTACGGGGTATGCGTGGGATTGTCCATACCCTTATTCTTCGAGAATCTGAAAATCGTCCATATCTGGATTCATCAGTGAAAAGGACACTACGCCATTGATCGTTCCAATTGATATGTTGCCTTGCCCATTCCAGTCTTTGATGCTTATGGTCACGTGTTGATGGAACTCCTCTTAATGGACGTCTAGAACCTAGATTCACCTCTCTCAAACGTCGTCTGATGGTTTCGATGGAAACTTGGACCCTATCTGCATTTTGAAGAGTATTCCGTAGCATTCTACACGTAACTAGATGTAGGGTTTCTTCTCGCCGAAACGGTAATGAAACGATCCTGAACAGGTGTTGTTTTTCGTCGCCCACCAAGCCTTGGCCTTTCCAACACGGAACCTGTCTCCCTGAACTTATTCCAAAGTCGAGATATCACACTTTGGCTGACTTGGAGCCTTTCCGCTACAACAACCTGAGTTAGGCCACCCTGTAGCATTCCGATAGCCGTATTAGCGTCAGCGTTTGTTGATTTACGTCTTGGCATTTTCAGAAAACTTGTTTCAAATTAAAGCCGTTGATAAACTGACATTTCAAAATAAGAACATTCATGAAGCATATACAAAGAACCAAACTTCAGAAAAAAGGCGACCAGATTGACGAAATGTCTCATATACTGATTTTTATTGGATCGATCTAAGTTGTTATTGAGTTTTAATAGTATTTTCTAAAACTAGTTTCAGAATGGGCTCCCATTCCAATACGAATGCGAAATTCGAAAACGAGCGACGAAGGAGCGAGTTTTCGAACGCATGAGTATTGGAATTGCATTCTGCAACGAGTATTAGACGATATTTTCTTTATTTCATTCAAATTTTGTGAAATTCAATGAAAAAATTCAAATTATAGGTCCCAGTGACTTTCATATTTTATCTTGGCAGTTGGTGTGAATGTTAGGAAATACGAAAATTGACGTTTCCAAATTGACGTCTGCTGAAATTTAAAAGGATCGGAAGTCATTGCTGACAACCACAAAACGAAAAATGTAACTGAAAACGATGCTGTGATGAATTCATTACAGCACTGTTTTTAGAACTGTAATGAGCTCATTACGATACTGAAATAGAGAAATGATTTTACAATGATTTTCTCGAAGATTACATACTTTTTAAAACGATTGAATACGTTATCCCTAACTTTTGTGGAGCAGTATACTATTGGGGCAAGATAAAGGCTGTTGTTCGACAAGGTGAAGGTTAATATGCACTAAACCAAGCTGGATGTTGATAAAGAATTAAAAGGCCAATCCTTCAGTAAGTTTACCAGCTTCATTGAAACACTGTCTCTGGTTTACTGTTGCAGGAGCTTGATCTAGTGTTACAAGAAGAACAAGAGTGCCCCTGGCACTGTGGTAGAGCGTTGGAATTAAGACCTAAAGGTCCGAAGTTCAATCCCGAGCTAAGAAAGAAATTTTCTAGTCTCGGTAGGGGCCACCATTCTCACTGTTGGGTCAAAAATTAACAGTGCTGTGCCTAAGGTGGCATAAGGACACAGTAACAAAACCTACACAGAACACAACTGCTTACTCCGAACTCGGCACAAGTTATAAGCTTCGAAGCTTGTCTCCACAGGAGACCTAGGAGTAATCAGGATAAACAATATATCATCAATATCATCAACTACAAGTCTGTGAGAATGTGGTGGCTTCTCAAATTAATAGAAATGAATTTCAATAGTATTTATAGAGAGATATCATATATGAATGACATTTTGTCCAATAATGAAGTTTTTTCCATTCCAAAAGGAACAAAATTCTCATTGCACCAAATCGAATCACAAAGTCCAATACGAGCAATATTAATATCCCTGCTTCCCAGAATTCAGAAATCGTCAAACAAACCGAGAGAAACAGCCGTAACTAAGGCGAAAGAAGAGAGCAAACTAGCCAACTGTTGCGAGCATGACGTGCATCTGCCACATAATACATATTTACAGATTCGCTACACATATTTCAACGGTAGGAACAAACGTTCGACTCAGGCAAACAGAACAATTAAATAATGGGTCGACATCGTAATTAGCGCTAGATGAATACCAGAGATTCATTTCGTGCCATTGTTTCGCAGTCTGGACGTTTCGAGTCGTGTTTGACAAACAGAATTGCCCCTGTTGGAGGATACGGTCGAATGCCAATTTGATCCCGATGACTGTAAGGTGGGGGGATGTGTTTTGACAGAGAGGATGGCGATGTCGAATCCATGCCTTGGTTTGCTAATCTCGCCGCAACTTCTCTCACCAAATATTGTCCCTAAATATTGCTAGGTTAATAAAATATCTAGACAATGAATCAATCATATTTTCCTATACTTGCCGCATAATTGAGAACAAATTCGAAGCCGGCTATTTTCTGACCGACCCCTATAGACCTGAAACAAACCATTCTGTTACACAATTATTGTGAATCATGGCAATGACCTGTTTTTCAACGGAATATTCGAGACAGCCAAGGCATTGGTAATTTAGTCGCCATTGATGGTTTCATTTAGAAACAGGGTTGTAGGGTTATCCTAATTATGACATGAGGTTGATCCACCGATCTATTAACTGAGTGAGATGTGAATCAGTGAAAAAAATTCTTTTTTAACGATGAAAAAAAAAGAAGAATCATTCACACAAATGTAATATTACTTATTTCTCACAGAGTCAATTATTGATGATAAATAATTCTCGAATAAACTCTTCAAATCATATTTAACGTTTTTAATCAGAAACAACATGTAACATCTTCAGGAATAAATGTTTCAGTAGTAATTGTTCGAACTTCCCTTTCAATCGATACTGCAATTAACATTTTCATTTATTGGCACAATAATTGATAGGGAAGTTTGAACAATTATTTCCAATATAATCCCGAAGATGTTCCAGGTTGCTGCTGATCAGCAACGATAGATATTTCGGGAAGAATTGATTCCACAGTGTTATCAGATATTTTCGGAAGTAGATGAACAATTTAATATTTCGTTTGAAATCTCAATTTTATTATTCAAACTATCTTTTATACAGGGCGAGTCTTTGACTTGAACATATATTTTAACTGAAGATTCTTGAGGCCAAAACAAACCTTTTTTCATTTTCCATTTTTCCGAATTCGCCTCTGTTAAAAAGATATAGCCATTTGAAAAAAAACATTGGGCTAAATACGTCCCTGAAATGATACTGTGGAATGGATTCAAAGTTCATATTTCTCGATAGAAATTGAGTTTATACATTTAGGCCCAATTTAGGGAATACTCAAGTAGTCAAGTACTAACCTTATTGGAATAAAAATGTTGCAAACACGATAATTTCAACAAAAACAGTTAGTTTCATCGGATTATATCTGCAACTAAAAAGCCACATTTATTCCAAATAAGTTCCTTCTTCGATTTTTCTGCAGATTAGTTTGTAAACACTAATAAATTGTTCATATTTTCCTCTAAATTCCCAAACAATATCATGAAGAAAGACTTTTCATTCAGATTTATTATTAAACAACCTAACCTAATCTAATTTGTATCGATTCTGTGAATTTTTGCACAGAAATTTCAAGAAGATGTTGTCAGCTTACTGATATTTTCATTGAGGTAGAGGATTTTTTACGAAACATAGTAGAAATCACGATACATTTCTGTACCGTGGTATAAATATCTATGAATTCTGCCGTTTCCATCATAAATCGACTTTGCCGCCAAATTTTACCACGCATGCGTAGAGTGAAAAACGAAGTATGGTTATCTGGAGGCCAACGTTAAACAATAACAAACCAGGGTCTCTGAACAAACTGTAAACATTATGTGAAGTTCTGAATACATTCATGTGATTATTATGTGAAGTGAATTAATATAATTTCAACCGTGTCGAGTTTATAAAATTCCAAGAGGATGTTGTTTAGATAGAAACATCGCCACAGATTATCAGGTATCGTATTATTTTTCATTGATTTCATTTTAATAAGTAGTTTGTATCGAGATTCAACATTCATATCCGAATTTTGTATTTCATCGACATTTAACTTCGATATGGACCGGTAACTATGAATTTTCAATAGAAACTGTGCGCGTTGAATCCTCCTTGGTGTTCAATTTTTTCTCCCACATTTGGAAGATTTTATGATTAAAATATCTCGACAAAGTTGATAAATATTGTGACAACACTGACAACATTGTACACTCGTTTAAAGACCAGGGAAGGAATAATATTCGATGATATTTAATTCAGAGACGCATTCAGATTATTCTTGAAATTAATGATTTTTTCGTCAAATTTCTCCGGGTAAAATTGGAAATAACTCGAAAACGACGCGTTTAATTGAAAAAAAAAAATAGGAATACTTTTAGTTTCTTAAATGATTGATTCTTTCGAAAATATGAACCGTTTATCCTTTTAAAGTGGTTTTAGGTGTTTTAGCGTGTATTGATGAGTCGACTACCCTGTAACTTTTATACTAGTAGAGATATTGAATAGGTTTCGATTGAGGAATATGCACCATGAATAGAGTAAAAACTCAACCAAAATTGAGTTCATTCAAAATAACTGTTCCGAGGATATAAACATAAAAGTGTTTTTTTCATGGATTTTCGACACCCTGTATCTCCCAAACCAAACAGAATTTTGCAAAATGATATAAAAAAGTGTTTCGTTTGATGAGAGGAATCTACAGTTGAAATATATGTACAAGTCAAAGACTCACCCTGTATATCTCAAACAAGCCATTCTGTTACACAATTATTGTGAATTACGGCAATGACCAGTTTCTCATCGAAACATTCAAGACAGCCAAGGCGTTGGTAATTTAGTGTCCATTGATGGTTTTATTTAGAAATAGGGTTGAAGGGTCATTCTAATTATGATATGGAGTTGATACATCGATCAATTGACTGAATGAGTTGTTAATCAGTGTTGCATATGGAGTATGGGTGCTTTCAGGTGGGGTATTGATCACCTCTTCAAGTGAACGTTGTGAGGCATAATCCAATCTTACTTGCTGCCTGTGCTAACTGGTCGAAAGCTGACGTGACAGCGTTTCACCGCCATACTTCTGCACCTGCACCATTGATGCTCGCACCTCAACCAATCAAATTATCCGACTCATTATGCCCCGTGTAGGAAATGGGTTATTGATTGAGTGATCAGACCATGAATTAAATCTTCACTGCCACCTCTGTCAGTTTCTGTGCCAAATTAGTTTCGATTTACACATTACTGAGCATTTCTAATTACCAACAGGAATAATTAACCTACACGGGAATCGAATTTAAGGTTCATATCTATTGCGTCGGAGTGAAAATCCAATTATTTCGCTGGGAGGTCGTATTTTCCTGCCCCCCATTCTACTTCAGACAAATCAGCATCGAAACGAAAAGAGGCCTGGTTGCGAGAACGAAACAAACGGAAAAAATGCGATGTTCAAGTCGGGAGAGAAGGGTCAATTAAAACTGGCGTACGTATCCCCCTGTGTACTCGGAATGAACGCGATGTGTGATGGGGTTATCGATTGGGGAATTCTTTTCGAGGTTTTGGAAATCGAAAAATCAGAAAGGGGTTTCACTTATTCAGGGTGTCCCTTGATTGGGGTCGCCAACGAAGAGGAAATATTCCTTGAATAATTTCAAGAAAGAAAAGTCCTATGAACATGGAATCGTAAACGTTTCGTTTTCGAGATACAGGATGTCGAAGTTTTAATTTTTTTCTCATTCTGTCTGCATTTCACAAGATTCAACCAAAATTCGGCCTGGACATTACAATTTGGAGTTTACAGCAAGTGAGATGCTAATTTCGATTGCAAGTGTACAGCATGATATTTTTTTCTGGACCACCGTCTTCTGTTTTCCTCCAGAGCTTTTTCTTGGCGAGCCACTATTCGTCTGAAAAATTACAAGAGTGAGCTTGGTTTTCATCCGAATATTTTCACCAGTAGTTTTGTTGTATAAGATACGCTATGAAGATAGCATGCAGGATATCAATATCATTTTATACTCCCGTGGAAACATTGTAGAATCTTACTTTGAAAAGTCCAGTGGCCTGGTGTTATCGGTATTGAAGAATGGAAATAAAATGACAAGTGAATTAACTCTTTTTGTCGAATTCACACAATGTTCCGAGAATTGAAACTGATTCTGAATAAGATAAATAGAGTCAGCCCAATCAAGAATTGATAACCAGATGTTTCTCGTCTCAATATCAGAAGGGAGTATGAAAAGTGAAATTCTTAAAATCGAAGAATCTACGCCACTGTTATTCAGATTGATTAGAGTAAAACATACCTGTGTGAACTAAAATCAGGATTCAAATAGTCCAATTCACCACAAATCTTTTTTTCTTTGTATTCTGCTGATAATATTCAGAAATAAATCCAAATCTCACTTTTCATACATGTTAAAACGCGATGTCTCTTTGACAACATTGTTTAAAACGTCATTCGTAACACAAAATTCAAATAGCGATACGAAATTAATGGAAGAACTAGCAAAATATTCAGAAAATGGTGCTGATATAACGTGTCCATTCATTATCTGAGGCAAAAACGGCCTAGCCGTTTCGCGAACATTCCGATACTTTAGTTTACGTAACGTGAAAAATGCACAATATTTGGAGAAACAAATTTCTGACATTCACGCACAAATGAGTAAATGAATTTCGATCTAAAGTACTTTTCAATTTGGTTGAGAGTTAATTTATTAGATAATTCAAAGAACGTCACAAACGTTGCAAAATTTTCTACTACATTTTGAGTAGTAGAGTCATCCAGTTCAGTTCTGATGATTTTGAAGTTTGGCTTCACTATTTATTATTGAAACCACGTCTTTCTATAGTCAAAGGTCGTATCTGATACCGGTTTCTAGAAAAAAAATTAGAACAATCCTCTCGAAATCTTCAGAGGAATCCAAATTGTCATAAAATCCATCACTGCATAATTTTTCATTGTTATTTTCTCCATCTATAGCAATGACTCATAGACATCTGATATACTCATATAATCACCAGATAAAATGTATTCAAACTTTAACACCCTTTACCTCGAAAACGAATCGTTTGCGGTTCCATGTTTATGAGTCCTTTTCTTGAAATTAAGAAAGGAATCTCCCCTCTTAGTTTGTACATTCAATTAAGAAACATATTATGTAGACATTTGAAAAATAAATTTCATGAAAGAGAAAAGTACAGGGTGCTCCATTTGAAAAAATCGAGTTGTCGCATATTTTATTTGAGTAAATTGGTAAATTTAAATAAGACACTCTGTATGAAAAAACTTCAGAAGTTAACCGAATGATGAAGCTGACACCTTTAGCTAACTACTGTAAAAAATTTGTTCATCTAGATTGAACACAGCATATGCTATAACTATTTTGATGAACCCCTTGACACACTAAAATCATCCTGAAAATACGAATTATGTGGCAACGCCGTGATGAAAAGAAACCGGAAGTACAATATTGGATATGATGTTCCAAAATCTGTTGAGGTTTGGAGAATTTTTTCAGAAATCACATTTCTATATGCAATGGAATGATCAACATAGCCCTCGGCTACCGTCGTAGACTTCCTTCCACCAGGTTTTTTATATCCGTGTAAGAAATACCTACCTGTATATCTCCTGTTCAAGTTCAATGGCTTTGCGCGATGAATTAGGTCAATCAGTTCAATGACTGTATGAATGTGCAAATCGACAGAGTCGACATAATTCATTCTTGATTCCATTAATTGTATGTAAGACGTACTGAGAACATTGTAATCCAAATTTTATCATTGAATGTTGTTTCTTCAATTTACAGGTAAGATCAATATTCTTGCATTCAATTGTATTTTTGTATAAAATAATAAATTCTTTGATTTACAGAGAAACAATTCTTGTATTATTCTAACCAACAAAAAGGAACTTGGTGAACCCGAAATCCATCCAAATAAAACATTATATCCGTAATATTTGCTCCTGATTCTGCTAGCAATGGAGTGGAGGATCTTCGAAAACAGTGTCCTGTATATTGCTTTGGTTCTGGCAGTTTGAGGAATTCGACAACAATAGATGGAATTTTCCCAAATGTATTGATAACAACTGGATTGGCATTCCATTTATTATTCATGTATTTCAGGAAAAAACGACGATGTTTGATGACAGAAGGGCGCAGTGCAAAGTACTTATGAAAATAGTCAACATACTTCCCAATAATACTGAAAGAACGACTGACTTTCGTTTTTGTGTTTGAAAGTTGTATAACCAATGATTTATTTGTTATTTCGATGTCTTCCACTGATAAATTACACAATTCTTCACGCCGACAGGCTACAAATAATCCATCAAGTATTTCTCATCTGGTGCCTCATTTATGAACTTTTCAACTTGGTCACGGGTGAGAATTTTTTGGGACGATATCCTTCACTTTTCCGTTCTGAATATGCTGTTACCTTAAAATATTTACTAAAATCCACACCATTTTTAATAAGGGCGCTTGACTTAATCATTGAAAATTTGCTCCACAAAGTTGATGAACTCCATATTTTTGATTTTTCTTCTAATTATGCCAGGAAAGCAGGTTCACTGATGTTCTCTTCTACATTTTTCAATTTACACCAGGCCAGGAAATTGTTATATGCAATATCGTACAGCTGAACAGATTCCTTAGGTAGGCGTTCCAGATTTGCTCTTCTTGCAGACTCTTCAATATCCACAGGAACAACCAAATCGTTACTTTTATTAATAATTGGACTTTCGACAAACATATAAAGCAGTTAAAAATCCCAAGACGAAAATTGGACAGGAACGAAATGCAAATGACAGCGTCTTTTCTCATTTGATAGTAATCATAACGTTGGCAACGTTTGCCATTCACAACAACCTTTTGATTATTTGAATATTAAAATGCATTTTGAAGTTTACTGTCATTGCAAATTCGCCCATTTCATCATCAAAATAGGGCAGTTGTACAAAAAACATTGTATGGTATTTGTGTTAAAAGTGATTTTATTCTGTTCGTGAAATTGTTCAATTCACAAACTTTTTCACTCACAAAATAAAACGTCATCTTCAACATTCATATCATAAATAACTATTTCAGTTTGTTGATTTTTGTCAACCTTATAAACATGCAATATGAATTTACAGTTAGGCGCTATTTTAGCCGTTCTGACACCCTGTATTTACAGATGTAGCCCAACTAGTAACTACTTGCTTCATTTCCGCTGCGGACAAGTTTGGTTCTAGTATTGAAGATGGCAGGCAACCATGCATTATGAACTTTGGGAGTCTCTTCATTTTTAAATCAGACCAAATAACACAATCCCCCCTTTTAACCCTTCCTAATCCAGCCCCCATCCAACCTGCGATTATCAAACCCGAATACGTAACGACGATCGACGTAATACCCCGTTTAATTGGGAATCCTGGACCGCTTCTTCCCTTCCCGAAGGACAATAATTAATCAATCGTCTCCTTAATGATCACCTATCCGGAATTAACACGGAACAGCTCGCGTTCCGTCCAAATATGCCTTCGGAATTGACGTTGTCGGGGCCGGCATCTCGAGCCCGCCCGGAATGCAAACCAATAACTCCGGAGGCTGGTCCTGTCCGAAAATCGCGACGTAAATAGGCAGTTCGCGTGTGTTATTGCTTGACGATCGTAAATCAGGGCCGATAATCCCGGTCTGTCGTTTCGTCGGACGAGACGAGCCACTGATCGGCTTTGTAGCCGTCTGGCACGTTTCGGCCTGCCCGGATGTCACGCTCATACTCGTTCCAAACTTGGTTTTCTTCCCGGTACCGTCCCGGATTAGTTTCGTTTTAGATTCCACGGCAGCCACGCGCCGTTTTCGTACATACAGTCCATCCAAGAATTATTGA
Organism: Adalia decempunctata; assembly: GCA_951802165.1. Lineage (NCBI taxonomy): Eukaryota > Metazoa > Arthropoda > Insecta > Coleoptera > Coccinellidae > Adalia > Adalia decempunctata. Next base: position 4,508,998 of record OX637705.1, read on the forward strand.
CAACAAAGCAAGCCTTGGAAGTCTAGTCGCAGCTTTATTTCTAGTAACAAAGAAGTCACTAAAATTTTCTGTGCTTTCATCATAGCAATAAATTTATAAATACCTATAACCTTAAAATTGAATGGTTTTTCTCAAAGTAAGGCACTTTGAACATGAAAATGTCCTCAATTATCACAAAGGTACGATTAACATTGTGTGAATCTGTCGAGGAATCTGTATACCAGCAGTACAGTGTGACAAGAAAAACCTCGGACAAACTCTTTTTCATTTAACTTTATTAAACAGAAGAAATTTCCGGCAATGGGCAGCATCCCCTGGGGCGTTAATCGGTTCCATTCCCGGCGCAGAGATTGCTTCAGCGACTCCAAATTTTTGTGTTTTTCAGCACAAGCCCTGTGCTCCAAAATCGACCACACGCTGTAGTCCATTGGCTTGAGATTCGGTGAGTAGGGCGGCCATTCTGCAGATGAGATGAAACAAGGAAAATGGGTCTTACACTATTCCTGCGTCATTTTCGCTCTGTGAGCCGGAGCGCGTGTTTCCTTTCCCGTGTACAGTAGAGGACAGTTCTGTGCCGAAATGCACACGGTTTTGTAGAACTCTAAACGCCAGCAAAACCGTGTGCATTTGAACGTCAGTAAAACACGGTTTCGGAATAATATTATATATCCTTTTGTGTTTCCTTTCCCGTGTACAGTAGAGGACAGTTCCGTGCCGAAATACTCACGGTTACCTATGTAGAACTTGATATTGTATAAAAGCAGAGTTTATTTGAAGCCAGTGAAGCACGGTTTGTAAATGATTCTCATCATATCAACTAACGTGTGGTTGGAGTATGTTCTGTTCTGAAATTGGGTTAGTTTTATAGATCGATAAGGCAGCAAAAGTAGTGTACAAATGTTTTATTCTAATTCGTGTGAATGTTATAGGGCGGTTATAGCTTTTCTCTATTTCAGTATCGTAATGAGTTCCTTACAGTACTAAAAACAGTGCTGTAGTGAATTCATTACAGCATCGTTTTCAGTAACATTTTTAGTTTTGTGGTTGTCAGCAATGACTTCAGATCCCTTTAAATTTCAGCAGACGTCAATTGGGAAATGTCAGTTTTCGAATTTCCTAACATTCACACCAACTGCCAAGATACAATATGGAAGACACTAGGACCTATAATTTGAATTTTTCCATTAAATTTCACAAAATTTGAGTGAAATAGAGAAAATATCGTCTAATACTCGTTGCAGAATGCAATTCCAATACTCATGCGTTCGAAAACTCGCTCCTTCGTCGCTCGTTTTCGAATTTCGCATTCGTATTGGAATAGGAACCCATTCTGCAACTATAGTCTGTTCAAATATAAGAGAATGTAAACAAACAAACCAAATCGGTTTGTTTTGCGCATTACTAACATATGATTGGTGAAACGGTCGGCTGTATAATTCTTTTCACGCCCCCAAAAGACTACCAGGATCGTACTTAAAGCTTAGAACGATTTCACAGTTATCTTTTCCGGACAATAATGTCGAATTCAGAAACGGACACTGCATCTGAAGGTGGTATATTGGGCCCACCACGAAAAAGAACGAAACGTTCACATTTGTCTATTCAAATCATGTGTATTCCATTCAGAGAATAATATCAAGTTTATATGATTGTGTGAACTATCCTCGATCCGACCCTGGAGCCCTGAAAGCAAGTCTTTACCTGAACGAAGCCCATCCTTCGTGTGCGCGACTTTGTTTACGTCGTAGTCGCTTATATTTGAACAGAGTATAGTTTTAGAATATATACTATTTTTCGTGGGAGGGGTAATATTTATTGAGAACCAATTAATCATCCAACTGTGATTAAGGTGCAAGCGGTATTGACGGATTAGATAACTGAAGGTAGAAGCTGCATGGGGGGGGTGCATTATTATTTTTTCAGGTAGGCATGAGAAGGTAATAACACCTCACCTCCACCCGTAAATCCGCCCTTGAACAGGTTGAAATATATTCGCTTTTTTCTATTGGTAATGAGTGTTAAATCTAGTACGTACCTATACTCTGTTCAAATATAAGCGACTACGACGTAAACAAAGTCGCGCACACGAAGGATGGGCTTCGTTCAGGTAAAGACTTGCTTTCAGGGCTCCAGGGTCGGATCGAGGATAGTTCACACAATCATATAAACTTGATATTATTCTCTGAATGGAATACACATGATTTGAATAGACAAATGTGAACGTTTCGTTCTTTTTCGTGGATGGCCCAATATACCACCTTCAGATGCAGTGTCCGTTTCTGAATTCGACATTATTGTCCGGAAAAGATAACTGTGAAATCGTTCTAAGCTTTAAGTACGATCCTGGCAGTCTTTTGGGGGCGTGAAAAGAATTATACAGCCGACCGTTTCACCAATCATATGTTAGTAATGCGCAAAACAAACCGATTTGGTTTGTTTGTTTACATTCTCTTATATTTGAACAGACTATAGAAGTCCAGTGACATCCTTACACAATTGCTATTGTTATTGGAAATTAGAATTCTTCGAAAATGTTACTTTTAATTATTAGGATTGTGAATACTACTTGGAATATGAGTATTTCTATTACACAAAATGAAAATGTACCAAGAAATTTGATGAAGAAGAGTGATATTTTATTTTTTATTTAGGCAACCCATGTAGAAAGCGATGGCGTGAGGACACAATGTTCAACAGCTGAACAAAACTGTAGGTTTCAATTCGACACTGTTTTGTAAAGACCTATAACGCATTTTCTCTCTACAAAACCGTGTGCATTTCGGCACGGAACTTTCCTCTACTGTACACGGGAAAGGAAACACAATATGAATATAATATCATTCCGAAACCGTGTTTTACTGACGTTCAAATGCACACGGTTTTGCAGGCATTTAGAGTTATACAAAACGGTGTGCGTTTCGGCACGGAACTGTCCTCTATTGTACACGGGAAAGGAAATACGCAGCCGGAGCGGAGTCCTGTTGAAAGTTCCAATGCGTATCGCCTAAGTGCTGCTTGGCCTACGGAAGTACTACGGCCTCGAGAATGTCGCAGCGGTAGACTTCTTGATTGATTTTGACCCCTTGATCCACGAAAACTAAGGGAGTTTCACCACTGCCGCAAATTCCGCTCCAGACCATGACGGATTGCGGATTTTGACGGTGTTCGACGATGGTCGATGTACCTGGAGCCACTACGGATCAGACTCTGTCGTTTTAGTGGTTGTGGGATTGTTCTACGGTGAAAAGCTTCTCGTCTGTGAAGAGAATTCGCTCCCATTGCTGACCGGCGGCGAGACGAAGGAGTTGGCGGCACTTTTGAGTCGTACGCGCTTGTTTTCCTCCGTGGGGAGTTGAACTTTTTGGAGCTTGTATGCTTGAGGTTGAGCTCCTTTTTGACAATTTGACGGACTGATTCGCGGTTGATACCGTTCTCACAGGCTTTTTTCCTCATGGAAACCATCGGATTTCGATTGACTCGCTTCTTGACGATGTTGCGATTGCTAGGTGTATTGACAGTGAGTTTTCTACCACTTCCTGGATGACGACCATCATGGCCAAGCTCCTTGAAACGACGAATTGCATCGGACACGGTTTGTCGAGGCACATTGAGCCAACGAACAATTTCGCATTGACGCCTACCTTGACGAAACAGCTCCAAAATCGCACTACGTTTGTTTGACATTATAAAACTCTGTGGAATTAAATTATATCAAACTGAAAATTCACATATTAATACAGAAAAGTGTAGAGAAACCAAGAGAATAAATATTATTTGGCTGCGCTGAAATACTTTTGTTTCAGACCACAGCAAAATTTGTCCTAAGTTTTTCTTGTCACCTTGTATATTATTTTCCTCTTGTATCGATACATTTTCGAACGATCAATTATAGGAACATACAGCCTGGAAATTCTTGTCCGATAACGAAAAATATCGTGGATGATTGAAAAGCATGTTCCTTTCCAAAGTTCAATATGAATATTTGCTAAACCAGAAAAATCTGGTTGATAATTTGAAGCGTGTTGCTGCCAAGTGAATGGATTGGAAATATTGTAAGGGATATCAAGACAGAAACAAAACTCATCCAATGGATCCATTTATTATATGAGGAATTTTGTCATGACATTGTAACCTTCAATATTTGTGACCAATGTGCGAGTAGAATATGTATGTAATATTGAAAATGTATATATTCCTATTATTCTGCTTCAACAACCACTGTTGTTATTTCCTCATCTGGGCAGACCTCGTCATGTTCAGAATTGAAGGCTTTATGTCATCATTATAATGACATCCCATATATTTTGACTAATCTTCTCTTATTTCCTTTTCTACGTGCTCTGTGAAGGCTTTCCATTTATTAGCTGTACATTCTTCAAGAGCCTCATTCAAAGATTTTTCACTTGCGCAATTATTTGTCAAATTTGTTTGAATATCAATGACAAAACAAAACTGAATGGGCTATAACCAACATAATTTCGATTCTTGAGAGCCCCCTGAGATGTCAATGATTCTTGGATGAAAATGGACTAAATGAACAGCAAAGTAACAACAACGCCAAGAGATTCGGTGGGCTTTCTTAAAGCCTCACTTTAAAACGTCAATCAATAGAATCCAAGATCATTTAGATCACATTGACCAATTTGGATCGAAGTTCAACTCTGCCTACCAATAATAAAGACGTTGTTGCCGACGCGTTCATTGGGAACGCAAGCCATCAATTTCAACATTTCAAGTTAAATACACAGTGTATAATGCATTGGAGAAAGTCGTGTGATATACTCTTTTCTTCTCGGAGGTTGTGCCATCCCATATCCATTCATTCTAACAACACTGACAGTTCGATTCAATGAAAGAGCATCAAGACGCCTTTTAAAATTAGGATATACGACGTCAGTAATTTGTATGGAAAACCACGACGACAGTGCATAAATAATGCATGGTTTGCCTCATCCAATATTAATACGATGCGAACGGATCGACAATGAGACAGAGCAACCAGGTTAGGGCACTGCGATATGTCACAATGTGGGTACATCTATATTTATAGTCCATCCAAGAATAATTGACATCAGAGCAGACCTTGGAAGTCCAGTCGCAGCTTTATTTCTAGTTACAAAAAGTCACCAACATTTTCTGTGCTTTCATCATAGGAAAAATGGTTATTTATGATATGAGTGTTAAAAGTGACGTTTCATTTTGTGAATGAAAGAATTTGTGAAATGAGAAATTTCACGAACAAAATAAAATCACTTTTAACACAAATACCATACAATGTTTTTTGTACAACTGTCCTATTTTGATAATGAAATGGGCGAATTTGCAATGACAATAAACTTCAAAATGCATTTTAATATTCAAATAATCAAAAGGTTGTTGTGAATGGCAAACGTTGCCAACGTTATGATTACTACCGAATGAGAAAAGACGCTGTCATTTGAATTTCGTTCCTGTCCAATTTTCGTCTTGGGTTTTCAACTGCATGTTTGTCCAATTATTAATAAAAGTGACGATTCGGTTGTTCCTGTGGATATTAAAGAGTCTGCAAGAAGAGCAAATCTGGAACTCCTACCTAAAAAATCTGTTCAGCAGTACGATATTGCATATAACAATTTCCTGGCCTGGTGTTAATTGAAAAATGTAAAAGGGAACTTCAGTGCACCTGGCAAACTTAGAAGAAAAATAAAAAATATGGAGTTCATCAACTTTGTGGAGCAAATTTCAAGCGCCCTTATTAAAAATGGTTTGGATGTTAATAAATATTTTAAAGTAATAGCACCAACCTGAATTCTGCAACTCAAAATATTACTGAATGGGTTATCACCAACATAATTTCGATTTTCCAAAGCCCCCGGAGATGTCAATAATTTTACGATGACTTGTACAACCATTACCGTCAAACGTCAGCGCGAAGTGCGTAATTCATTGGGTGCAAACGCTGCATTACTTAGAGAAAACGTACAAAAGTGATTGCGTCTCTGATTCCATTCTTCTCCCGTTTCTTTGATGTTTTCGCGTAAAGTGAAATACAGAGAAAGTTCAGCAATTATTCTCTTCCTTCTATCGAGTCAAAGGGTTTGAGATGTTTGAATAATGCTCCGTCTTGAATGGGACCTCGAGACGTGCAGAAAAGGCCAATTACTTCACACGATTTTGAGGTCTTTGTACAAGGAGTTTTGGAGAAATATGTATAATATTCGAATGGAAGGAAGAAGTTTTTTTAGGGTGCTTTCAAATATTCTATCTGTTGAAGAAGACTTAAGGTATCAATGGTGGTCGTTATATGCTGGCATCAGCGGTGTTCAGCTTTCGTAGCCATAGTTTTTCAAAACTAACCTACCTTTTGAAAGTGTCCCGAAATGACGATTAATGAGAGAATGATGCTGCAAGCCGTGAAACATTGTGGCAACATCGTATTTTATTACTGACTGTCTAGAAATTCGGTAACAACAGAACGTAGAATTCGAATCTTCTCAAAAGGTGGATCTCTTGTCGACAAGCGTCAGCTCTTAGAGGAAGTTCTAGGGCGGTTTATCCAATCTTCGTTCCAGAAACTGGCAACGACGGTGGGATTCACGTGCCTACCTAATCAGACATATTCATAAACGACGCCGACGTTGTCTGTGGGGGGTTCCTTGGAATTAATGGAACGATAGTGACATCAGCGTCGTCGGGATTATTGAAATATCGGCGGGGCCACAAGATATGTGCGCGCTGTGACTGAATTATGACCTAATTGATATATTCAAATGGCATGTGGCGAACGGCATACAAATTGGCGAGGCCCTCCACCTATGGCCCTTCCAACAATCCCATACAGATTGGGCACACGTGCCTTGCATTACGCACCCGCCTGTGTGTTTGATGGAAAAATCATTTTTGTGACGTGATTTTTCATTTATTCATTTTCGTCGCGAATGATTTGTGCGCAAACCGTAGAATTTAATTTGTTGACCTCGATTTATGGGCGCGAAATGTTTAGGTATTCGCGACGCGCCGGCGGTGATGGAATTAAGGGAAAATAATGATACATATTGTGATTTTTATGCATTGTTTCGATGGGGTTTTTGTAGACAGCGATAATTCGGAATGATTCCGAATTCAGTTCTGCCACTTCTGCCTCATGTGATGACCATCTTGAGAGGAAAAACGAAGAATTAAGGGGAGGTGCTACACGTCCGAACTCGCGACCTCCCTTCAAAAATTGGGCCTTTTATTTCCATGATATCTCAGTTCGTATGCGGCGTAGAACAACAATTTTTTTTTTTAAATTGAATCTTAATCATTTCTCTAGAATGTGTATTACTCGCTTTCCCGATTTTCTTCGTATATTAGGAAAATAATCTGGTAACCTGTAATATCATAACAATCTGGACAAGAGGTATTTATGATATGAGTGTTAAAAGTGACGTTTTATTTTGTGAGTGAAAAAGTTTGTGAAATGACTTTTCGTGGCTCGCTTTCAATTATCCGCCTCACTTCGTTCGGCAGATAAACTCAAGCTCGCCACGAAAAGTGATACTTCTCCTCCCAATGAAATAATATACTATTGTACAACTGCCCTATTTTGATAATGCAATGGGCGAATTTGCAATGACAATAAACTTCAAAATGCATTTTAATATTCAAATAATCAAAAGGTTGTTGTGAATGGAAAACGTTGCCATCATTATGATTACTAACAAATGAGAAAAGACGCTGTCATTTGAATTTCGTTCCTGTCCAATTTTCGTCTTGGGTTTTTAACTGCTTAATATGTTTGTCGAGAGTCCAATTATTACTGAAAGTGACGATTTGGTTGTTCCTGTGGATATTGAAGAGTCTGCAAGAAGAGCAATCTGGAACTCCTACCTGAAAAACCTGTTCAGCAGTACGATACTGCTTGTAACAATTTCCTGGCCTGGTGTAAATTGAAAAATGTAGAAGGGAACTTCAGTGAACCTGTTTTCCTGGCATACTTGTAAGAAAAATCAAAAATATGGAGTTCATCAACTTTGTGGAGCAAATTTTCAATGATAAAGTCAAGCGCCTTTATTAAAAATGGTGTGGATGTTAGTAAATATTTTAAGGTAATAGCATATTTGAAATGGAAAACTGAAGAATATCATCCCAAAAATTCGAAAATTTTCACTCGTGAACCAGTTGAAAAGTTTATAAATGAGGCACCAGATGAGAAATACTTGATGGTTAAGGTTGCAACTATTTTCGGATTATTTGGAGCCTGTCGGCGTGAAGAATTGTGTCATTTATGAGTGGAAGACATCGAAATATCAAATAAATCATTGGTTATACAACTTCCAAACACAAAAACGAAAGTCTGGGGCCTGATTCTCAAATGTCTATTGGGTCAATGTCGCATGCGACATCACCAGATTGTCGAATGAAATCAAAAATTGGTATTCTCAAATGTCGCATTAGACAAATTTCAATAGACAAGAAGTCGAGTGGGTAGGAGCCACTCGACATTGCTTTTATCAACCTTATTGTCAAAAATGAAAATGAAGTGTCAGAAGTTTTTTCAATTTGCTCTTGCTTTTTTGCTGATTTTTCGCTAAAAACAACCACTCTAACCTATGTGAGATGATCCCCCAACATAAGGGGCCTGTAGCGTTCCTCGAACACCTGAAGAACAGAATCATCACATGGAAGATCGGACCAGTGTGTTTGTTTACTTTTTCACTTTCGACATTGTCATTTTCTGCGAATGAAATAAACTTTGTACGTTTGCGAATCCTTTTGAAAATGATGGACGAAGAAGTAGAAATCCTACAAGCTATTCAAAACCTGGGGGATAATGAAGAAGCTGCAGAATTTGTTAGGCATACCCATTGTTATTATGACTATTTCAGGACATTAAATGATAACATGTTTGTTAAGAGATTTCGATTACTTGAAGATTTAGTAAGAATTTAGATAGATACCCTGTCTCCCTATGTGGAACCTAGGACTAATGAGTCTGCACTGAATCTAGAAGAAATGGTAACATCGAAACACGTATCTTTTTCATTTTGCAGTAGGTATCTGAATTAATTTTGATTTTTGTTTTGCCGAGAAATATGTTTAGCAGTTTCCACCTCGAACCTCGATTGCAATGAAATTTTCATTAAATTATTTAAACTTTAACCACTGAGTTAATATATTTCAATGCTTCAACGAACTTTATATTCTTCTTTGATTCTCAATGCAGAGTTGCCAGATATCCTTACTCGATATAAAATGTCGAGTGACTTCCTAATGTCGAGTAGTTCACGAGAATACCTAATTCGAAAGTCAGTAGCCATTTGCACTCGACATATTGTCGCGTTCTCTATTTCTGATAGACATTTGAGAATCGGGCCCCAGTCGTTCTTTCAGTATTATTGGGAAGTATGTTGACTATTTTCATAAGTACTTTGCACTGCGCCCTTCTGTCATCAAACATCGTCGTTTTTTCCTGAAATACATGAATAATAAATGCACCGCCAATTCAGTTGGTATCAATACATTTGGGAAAATTCCATCTATTGTTGCCGAATTCCTCAAACTGACAGAACCAAAGCAATATACAGGACACTGTTATCGAAGATCCTCCGCTTCATTGCTAGCAGATCAGGAGCAAATTACGGAAATAAAAACACATGGTGGATGGAAGTCTACGATGGTAGCCGAGGGCTATGTTGATCATTCCATTGCATAAAGAAATGTCATTGCTGAAAAAATTCTCCCAACAGAGTTTGGATCATCACCATCCAATATTGTACTTCCGGTTTCTACAAGTAGGTACTGATGGTGCTGAGGATTCTAATGATGTGTTGCGAAGCTCCCTAACGTCACAGGACATTAATGTTAGTAATTGTTCTAGTTTTAAGATCAATATTAATGTTCATAAGTAATGATTGTTAAATATGGATGATAAAAATTTGCAATTTCTGAATTTTTTTCATCTGATTTCATCATAAGAAAATGGTGTGCTAAAAATATTTTTAACGCTAATGTTAAAAATATTTTTAACACGCTTCCACGTAAACAATCAATTTCAACATTGTTTGCTGTCATTAAAAGTGCCACTTTTAGTGGCAGTTGTACAAAAACGATTTTATTTCCATGATATCTCCGTCAATTTTCGGGATAAATATATGAAATTTTCAGTATACATGCGGATTGATATTCAGCAACATGTGTTTTAATTAGTTTTTCTGTTTATTGCTCCCTGAATTTTTAAATGAATTATAAAGTAGGAACTTGAATGGTCATACTTTCAACCAAGGTTTTTCCTTATATACAAAGAAAAATGGAAAAGCGAGTAAAACATATTCTGCAAAATATTATTCAGTTATCAAAAACGTAGCAGACACGTTTGAACCTATCAGAATTATCGAACAGAATGGTTAAAATACCATGAGGAGTGCCTCTTTTTCATCCCAACCAATTTTTTTCTCTTCATTCACGGAACGCGAAGAAAAGTCAACAAAAGGTCCCCTAGCCCTCCGTCGACCTTGCGGATCTGCCGAACAGAGAAGGCCCTATCAATCGGATTCGGCTCCATATCCAATAACCGTGAATCAAGTTCACTTTTGTGTGCCGGATCCTCCAGGACCATGTTTCATTGCGAAATTCGATTTCGTCCTCTTTTCGCCGGCGTTGAATATTCAGGAGGAAACAAAACACGGCGACGTCGATTTCAGGTGGAATCTTGAATAAATTCCGAGCTTTCTTCTGTTTCCTTGATGTCGGTAAACAAGGGCGCTTTCATCAGCGCGCCGAGCGCGGAACGCGAACGACAGAAACATGTTTGATCAGGATGCGATAGATAATTTATGATTGTGGGGAATATTCAGTTTTGCCTCAAAAGGAATCTGCCAAGGCCTTTGCGAGGAGTTGGTTCATGCTCACCCCTGAGACTGGCAGGGAGAGTTGTTTATTGACAATGCGAAGATTCGAACGAGCCTCCCTAGAGGCCGATTTTGAAAGCTTCCACAGAACGGAACTCGGATTCTTAACAATTTGGGACTCAACGATCTAGATTCGGGAAGGAATTTCCGAATGTTCTGTCACTTATTGAAAATATGTATTCTGAACTTAAATTATGGTCAACGTTTACGTGGTGTCATTCTTCTAAGAGTTCTAAGTAAGTCTACTATTGTCATTGTCATCTAAGCTGCAGTGAGCACTGAGCATTGTGACAAGAGCCTTCTTTCTTGATTTTCTTCTTTCAAGCCCATCCAAAGCCCCAAAAGGATACGGAGATGCTGCTTTAAGTAAATCAACTCATCGTGATTGGTTCTTTCGCTTCAAAGACGTTGATTTCTATGTTGACGACAGTTCACGTGGAGAAAGGCCAAAAACCGTCGAAGACGCTGAATTGGAGATATTGCTCGATGAAGATCCTCGCCAAAAGCAAGAAAAGCTCTCTTCAGCATTTGGAGAATTAGAAACTTGGGTTCCTTATGAATTATTATGACTTAACATAACCCCAAAGAAAATATTCCATTGTTTTGTCGCATGATCTTGGAGGCCAATTAATTGGACCATTCCTCGAAATAATAGTATCGCCAAATCTTTTTTTCAATAGAGCAACTGTTACTCTTCAACCAGAAATGAGCTTCATCACTAAACACAATTTTTCGATAAAGAAGTGGATCAACTTCAAGCTGTTCTAGAGCCCGATCAGCAAACAAACGACGCTTATTATGGTAAAGTGGCTTCAGTTCTTGAACTAGTTGGATCTTGTATGGGTATAGACCAAGATCTTTACGCAAAATTTTCCATGTGGTGGATGCACAGAGTTCAACTTGTTGTGAACGTCGACGAATAGACAAATCTGGATCTTCATTAGCACTATCACTTACACCAGCTATAATTTCTTGTGTACGTTCAGTTCTTCATCTTGTTGTTGTGGCATCGAGTAGAGAAAATGTTGTCCGAAATCTAGCGATGGTTCGACGAATAAGGTGCTCATTATGAAAAATGGGGAGAAAAAGCGAATCCTGCCCTGCTCTGAAGAGCTAAAGGTAGATTTACGTTGAAGGGGGTTTTATACTTATATTTTTGGCTAGTGATGTGATCGTCTAGATTGGTATAACTCTATGTTATGTCGTAGTAATTCAGATTAGTAATAACTCAGATTAGTGAAATATAGGATGGGAAATAATGAGGTAAAATAGATAAATAATACACTAGATTGGACACAAAGATGGAACTAGAGCCTTTATTGGTCCAGCGAAGTAGTTCGAATGAACGACTTGCTTTTATAAGGGATAAAAACGAACCAAACCCAATTCCTCATTGGATTTGAAAGCAAAAACCCTTTCAGCATTACAGATGATATGTTTACAATCCATAGAACAAATATTAATAAGACGAGCACTGGTGATATGTACAATATGGAGCTTCCTATACTCCGGTAAGGTTATTACTGGCACAATTGTGATAAAAAGCAGAATCCAATACATCCAAAGTTATCCAAAGGTTATAGGTATATAGAGTGTGTCACCTGATTATTAATGAAATTCCTACGCAGTATCCTTTTAGTTCCTAGTGTGAGAATCCTTCCTTCCAAATATTATGTGTGAGTTCCTAGCAGTCGCGTTGGTTTGGAAGTGACTATAAGCTACTTATATTTCCTGTTAACTGATGAACGATGGCACCTTCAAAGCACTCCTTGCTTATCCGGTACGCCGAGGCCCGAAGACAAGGCTTGGTTTACTGAGGACGTTCGTCTATAGAACTCTCAGAGGAAGTCTCAAGCCACTGTTGTGGGGGATGTTTTCCTTGGCTCAGACGATATAAACAGTTTATCCTAGGCCTCCAAACCATTGATAATTGTACGTAAAATATTATCCTAAAAGCAACAGCTCCAAATGCCTATACCATAGTGTCGAGTGAATGGTTAAATATGCAGTAGGCCTTACGAAGAGTATAAGAATATTTCAAATGGGTTTGTAGCAGAACAGAGTTTCACAATATTCAATATAAATGCGATAATAAGATAGAATAAGCTTACATGAGATTATATCCTGTGAATAAAAACAAAGTTATAATAATGGAGGAAAAACGTACATACCAGAGAACAAGCGTCTTTAAAATATACTAAAATGGCGGATTCCTAAAAGAGTAACTCCATTTCGAAGGAACACTATTGTGAACCAGAATGAAAGTAAAACAGACAAAGATGGGACGCTGAAGTAGAAGTCAAAGTGAAGTGAAAGAGAGCTTCTTCCATTTGTTGAAGTTCGGAGGTTAGATGCGAATTGCCTAAAGTATTGCTTGAAGTCGTACTAATATTCATCATTCATAGAATTATAAAATAATATCAAATAAGTTCATTCAACGTCGTAGTTCCACGTTTCAACAATAGACGTTGCAAAGTTGGAAGCCATGAAGATGAAGTAGTCTGGCAACGGTGCATTTTATTTTATTGCAGGGTAGGAAATTCAGATATGTGACAACCTTCTGTCGAATCACAGTGATCCCTATCGTAAATCGCATCATTCTGAAAAAAACAACCGATCTTATAGCAACACCTAGTGCTCATTTCACTGCATAAGTTGCTCAATTTACCCAGTTTCTTCTGAAATAAAGAAAAATCATATCCAGTTTCTTTGAAAACCGTCGATTGAAGATAAGCACAAAATCTGAACTCTCAGCCTTGACATCCGCTGATGAACTTCAGTATCGGCGATTGTCAAAGCTGTATCTCCTCCAAGAACCGTTCGTGGATCAGCCGAACATGAACAGATGAATATCTCGCCCTAATTTCTACGAGAATGGGCTCGAGAGGTGCGCGGAGCAGATATGGGTACCTCTATTCCTTCGTTCCGTTTAATATCCCAAGACGAGGGTTCAGTCGAGCATTTTAACAGGCAGGGAAAACGATAACAACTACCGATTGTTTTCGACTGAATTCACGCAATTCGATAGAATGAACAACAAAGCGAAATGGAATGAGAATTTCGGTTTCCTCCCAGATGTAACATGTTTTTCGATATCGGGGGGGAGGCATGAGGTCATCCCATGCGAGAACAGATCGAGGAATCGGTCGTAAGAAGATTATAATGATCTTTCTGATTATGTTCCTTAACTTTTTGAAATACGAGAATGTATATCTATTTAGCCTAGACCAGTTCCATGCATGAACAAAATATTGTGATACCATATCAATGAAAAATAACTCATTAGAAGTGTCAGTGTAGAGTTCGATGCCGAAAAAGTAAACCAGAATAACGCAATAAATTAAAAAAAAAGATGTCCACTGAAATTGTAAAAATCGAAAAATTGGAGTATCGAGCCATCATCAAGTACCTGTATTTAAGAGGGTTAAGAGTTAAGCAGATTTACGAAGATATGCTTAATACCCTTGATGATCAATGTCCTTCGTATGCGACCGTGAAAAATTGGACTGCAAGCTTCAAAAGAGGTAAATTAACCATTGAAGATGATGACCGATCAGGAAGGCCAGTTTCTGTGTCAGTCCCCGGAAATATCGATGCAGTGTTGATGACATGATTTTATCAGACCATCGAATTTGGCTAAAACGGATATCTCTAGCACTGAAGATTTCATACGAACGCGTTCATCATACAGGGTGTCTCAAGTTCGAGTGCCTATTAGACGTTTCTGGAGAACTAGACATATTTAAAATCTGAAATTTGGGATTATGATATTGTTCGAAATTCTCTACAGACCTTAAATATTTTCAAAGCCAGAGCACTTCCGGTTATACAGGGAGTGAAAATAAATTTGCTCAAATTTTTTTTTCAATGTTTTCGTTTCTGATATCATTGAATATTCAATGCTGAATACATTTCTCTTGAAACCAGTGTATTCATTCGAATAGTTTTCAAAATATCGAAAAAAACCTGAAAAAATGTAAAATATTCATAGTCAGTATTATGTTCATTTTTCTTATTCTGAACATCCTGAGTGTAAACCGTTTTCACAACGTCAAAGTAGAAGAATGTGGAAAAGTCATACATCTTTGGATTTCATAAATATTATCACAGGGTGTTTCAAATTTCGTGTCAAAAACTGTGATCCAAAATTGGCCATAACTTCTGTTTTTCAAATCAGAACCCTATTTTTTATTATTGCGTTGGATTCTACGGAGAAAAATAATGATAGCACTCCCAGATACTCTTGGTCCTAAATTCAGTTATTCCCGAGTTATTTGAGCTTTTCTGGATTCATGTCGTACGTAGAGTAAAATTCATCGAATCTGAACAGATTCGATGAATATTCTCATGAAACCATAGAAACAAGTAATAGTCAGAACACTCAGAACTGTCACTTGTGAATTAATAATGGAATCATTTATCTTCTATGGTCACGGAATATTCTCATGCAACATATACGATGAATATTTTTATGAAACCATTGAATATAATCGAAAAGTAAAGATAAAACCTAAAATTAGACCTGTCACTTGGGAATTATTAATGGGAAAACTTATCTTCTATGATCACATAATATTCTTAAGTAAAAGATTAGATGAATTTGATTCTACATACAACATGAATCCAGAAAAGCTCAAATAACTCGGTAATTACTGAATTTAAGAGCAAGAGCATCAGAGAGTGCTATCATTATTTTTCTCCGCAGAATCCAACGCAATAATAAGAAAATAGGGTTCTAATTTGAAAAACATAAGTTATGGCCAATTTTGGATCACAGTTTTTGATACGAAATTTGAAACACCCTGTGATGATATTTATGAAATTCAAAAGATGCATGACCTTTCCACATTCTTCTACTTTGACGTTGTGAAAACGGTTAACACTCAGGATGTTCAGAATAAGAAAAATGAACATAATACTGACTATGAATATTTTACTTTTTTTCAGTTTTTTTTTCGATATTTTGAAAACTATTCGAATGAATACAATGGTTTCAACAGAAATGTATTCAGCACTGAATACTCGATCATATCAGAAACGAAAACATTGAAAAAAAAATTTTTTGAGCAAATTTATTTTCACTCCCTGTATAACCGGAAGTGCTCTGGCTCTGAAAATATTTTAGGTTTGTAGAGAATTCCGAACAATATCATAATCCCAAATTTCAGATTTCAAATATGTCCAGTTCTCCAGAAACGTCTAATAGGCACTCGAACTTGGGACACCCTGTATAGTTCACGTCCATTTGGACATGAAAAAAATTTCTGCAAAATGGATCCCCAAATGTTTGAATGTTGACCAAAAGCGTGCAAGGGTAGAAGCATCGCGTATGATCTGTGCTCGATTTGAAATCGAGGTAGACTTCTTGAACCGAATTGTTACTATGGATGAGACTTGAGTAATTTCTGAGATCCAGAAACAAAGCAAAAATCGATGGAATGGCGACACTCTGGTTCTCCAAGACCTAAGAAGTTTCGAGTCCAAAAATCTGCTGGAAAAGTTCTTGCTTCGATTTTTTGGGATTGCCATGGAGTAATCATGATTGGTTTTTTGGATGAGGGAAAAAAATTAAAGAGAAAAGACGCGGAAAGCTATCAAAAGTTATTTTGTTTTTACAGGATAACGCAACAGCAAACAAATCTCATGTAGCCATTCAAAAAATTCATGATTTATGGTTAGAATTCACTAGATTTGGCTCCGTCTGACTATCATCTCTTTCCTCAACTGTAAAAAAAGTTAAAAGGTCGTAAATTTTTTTCCAACGAGGAGGTAATAAAAGCTGTGGAGGAGTGGTTTGCAGAGCAAGAAGAAACATTTTTTTTGAAAGGTCTAGAGACCATGCAGGTTCGCTGTGATGAATGTATTCAGTTAAGAGGAGAATTTGTTGAATAATAAAATATTTTGACATTGAAATTTTGTTTGGTTCTTTAGTAGGCTAATGCTGGCCATACACGTTACGGTCTACCGGAGAGGTATACCTGCGCAGGCATGCCTGTGCAGGTTTGATCCCACACACACACGCACAGGTTTAATCCCACACACGCTCCGGTTGACCTGCGCAGGCATGCCTGCGCAGGTATACCTCTCCGGTAGACCGTAACGTGTATGGCCAGCAATTTTTCAATACATCCTGGTAGTTGAGTGCCCTTGGCTCAGTGGTAGAGCGTTGGAATTAGGACCCAGAGGTCCGAAGTTCAATCCCGAGCTAGGAAAGAAATTTTCTAGTCTCGGTAGGGGCCACCATTCACTGTTGGGTCAAAAATTAACAGTGCTGTGCCTAAGGTGGCGTAAGGACACAGTAACAAAGCCTACACAGAACACAACTGCTTACTCCGAACTCGGCACAAGTTACAAGCTTCGAAGCTTGTAATTTCAGAGGGGTCTCCACAGAAGACCTAGGAGTAGTCAGGATAAACAATATATCAATATCAGTTGCAAATTGGCGCAGGATCCAGTTACCTTTAAATAGTCATTTAAAGAAACTATTGTTTTGTGCGCTCTAATTAAATCCCCGTTACTATCGTAGATCCCTTCTTGCTCTGTCAAATCAGTAGACTTTTCGGCTTCATTTGCACTCAGTTCACTTATGGGCAGTATTGGGATATTGAACTAAAAAATAGAGGAAACATTCAATTTGCATCAATACTAATTGGACAATATCAGACGTCGCTTGAAATAGATTTGTAAGTTCTTTAACTTTGGTGGAACTGATTATGTGATTCTACGTACTTGGTACACCAACATGGAGAATGGATTTTTCGAATGGTGTACGATATTTGGTGCTGGTCCTGCTCAGCATGCGTGACCCGCGAAACTTTTCGAGTAACCCGATATCACGGTTGATGAAACTCAAAATAAAAACTCGTATCGAATCCCCATCCCCAAATGCATATTCGATTTCACATACAATCCTCATATCGGGAGAAAACACAACGGTAACACCGGCTCCCGACACCAATCCATCAAAAAGCAAGATCCGAAGAGAAGCACTCCCGACGGGCGAACATATCGTAAAAAAGGGAAAATATCGCGATATACGCGAGGCAAGTTCGATTCAATTGAGCGAAAGCGAATAAAAAGTACCTACCCAGTGATAAAATCAAGCAATCAGTCATCCTGTTTCGACAGACGTATAAAACGTCGGATTAGAATATTGATTTTCCCCGAAACGTGTTCCGGCCGATACAATTTCACTCCGGGTGATTTTCGACTCCGCTGGAGCGTTTTTGAGCTGATTCGTTCTTGTTCGCGCCCTTCTCCTGGGTGTCTGCAGAGTTTCCGGACCTTAGAAAGTCTTTATAACAGTTCAGGGTTGACGTTGACCGCAAGACGAACAAGAAATGTCACAAGTCAATTTTCCTGACTATGATAGTGGGATCTACTCATAGAAATCATAATATATATACTTACTCTAGAATGCTAAATCAATTGGATCGAAGTGTTGTAAAAATTTCAGTGTGGTCCACAATGCGCATACGTGCCATCAGGTTGTTTCTGAACAGGGTCGGCTTCAATAAAATTTTATGCTGTTATTGTTGCAGTTGGATTTAATCAATTCATAATTAGTATTCGACACTTACTAGTTGTTTTGAACATATTGATAATTTTCAACAGCTATTTGAATGGTAAATTTGGAATCATCAGCGACTGGAAGATAAGCTGAAAATCTTTCATTATTCCAAAACCTCTTCAGGCGTTGAAAAAACCCGGTTTCGGTATAAAAATTAATTCAAGGATCAAGGAAGACAAATTCTGGTTGACAAACAACGAATCTTTTGGTAAAGTACAGAAAAAAAAATCAAATGAGCAAAATATACTAATATATCCCTCCAGGACAGTTCTATTCTTCGGTGTTCCTGAAAATAGTGGAAACATGAAAATGTATTGTACATCTGCCAATGCGTTACTCTGCATCGTTTCATGAGTTCTGATACCTACATGCATTCTTCAAGTCATTTGTCTTTTTGAGTTCCGAGTATATTCCAAAATCAATCTGTTATCTTATCTGAATGAAACTGCAAAGTTTTACTTCAATATATTTTATTTTCGAGTTCGAATTATCTATTAAAAGATGGTTTACTCACAAGATTTCATGATGAATTGCGTTCTTTTTCTATATAAAGAACCAATCTCATGGTGCGAGTGGATAGATATGTGTCAATCGAATGAAAAGAAAAGCGTAAATCATAAATTTCTAACAGTTTATATGAATAAAAAGGTGCACATAGTTTACATACTCAAGTGGGAAATGAGCGGGTCAAGACAAGGACACCACAACACTCTACAGTTCATTGTTTATCGGATACGAAAAAATCCAAATCGAACACAACACACAACAAAAGCAAAATGCACACGAAGAATATCAAACACGAAAATAATAGTTACGCACCAGTAAACTAGTTTGTCTATGCAGTAAACTAAACTGTGGCTGCAGACTGATACTGAACACGGTCCTGCCTAGATTTTCACTAAGGTCATTTCAAAGTCATTTGCCATGAGACAGAAAAAGCGGTGTTGCGTGGTCTATATCTATTTAGTGAAACCTACTACATTACTGCTCTAATTTTCTCACCAATTCCACAAATATTGCAATTCACTTATGATATTAATGTGTCTAATAGTCTAAGGAAGTCGCGCATGAGCTATAAAATAAGTCTGTTACTCAATGGAATATTTTTATTGTTTAATAATATTGACTTAAAATAGAACCGACAAAACATTTAGGGACTTGGCATCGTTCTACGTGAAATTTCCTAATAGTGAGCATGCGCACATTGTGAATCAGTTGCCTATGCGGCACGTTTTTCGCTGCGGAACTAGAAGGAATTAGCATTCTAGAGTAAGTATATATATTATGATTTCTATGGATCTACTTCGGAAAAATGGTGAATAGAGTTCCAAACAATCCATAATTTGATTCCTCGGAATTGGCCCAGCTTAAGGAACCGTTAACTCATGCCAAGAGAATGAAATCGACTAACTACCACTAGAACAAAGCCAAGTTTGTATCTTGACAATGTGCCTAATAAACTACATAAGTTTTCCACATAAATTTAGCCCTATTTCATTTCAATGTTTATTATTTATTGCTAATCTGCATAAACATATCTCCAATAATGACTAGAAGCATTGAGTTTAAATCTTAGACAAAGTCCAAGGCTTAAATATAGATAGGTTTAAATAAACATAGACACAACCCAGTTCATCGATTTGATGCACAAATTTTTGGCAGTTTACTTGCCAATTTGCCAACTTAAGTGGCGGCACATAGTAGCTACTGAAGGAACTATATTCGTCCGATCCGTTTTGTCACTACTCGTTTATCGAAATCTGTAGGAGATTTATTTTCCTCTAGTTCTATGAATCGTAGACAGGGTCGGATTCGTCCAAATTCGTTACAAACGGTGTGATTCAATAATGATGAACTATAAGCCATGAATTTCTCCAAAGGAGTGTTCTCAGGTAGGAAATGAGGGGTGAAAATGTTTCTTGGAGGGACATAAAAGAAACGTACTTAATCGATGAAAAGAATTTGTCTTTCTCGTACTCTCTTGAAGATAACTGAAAACCACATAAATCCAAACGCCTTCCAGAAAATGAAGGTTAAATTGGCCACGCAGATTTTCATCAGAACTTTATATTCGGCTATGAGAACAGTCATTGCACTGGTGAGCTGAGGTCGAGAAGTGCCAATTCAACTGCTCAGTTCATTCTGAAAATGAATGATCATTTCGAATGCCTCAATTCGAGTGGAAAATTTGAGGGAAATTATCACCCATCAGCAATACAAACTCTGACGGAATCAATTGAATTCATTAAGTCTTGGACAGTTGGGAAAAATATTCCCTATTGTTTCAACGGTTCGATACCAACCATCAGTAGCGTCCTTCAATTGTGGGAGGAGGCGAAGGAAACATTTCCATATTTGATAAAAAGTCGGCTCAACCAGGACCCAATAAAGAATTCATTCTCCAAAATAAGACAGCGTAGGGGTTATGATCCAAACCCCTCAGCTCGAAGCTTCAGATTTGGGCTGCAGTCGGTCATGACTGGTTGTCTTGAAAAATGTTTCGATAATTCTAACTGCCAAGACGACAATGATTTCGACCTGTGTACAATGGGTGAATCTGAAAGTAGGCCCATTGATGTGGTTGATTGGACAGATTCGACCATTTCTTCTGCGGATTCGGGCAACTGTGAGCCTAGTGAGGGTATATAAGGGATAAAGAGTTAATTGAACCCCTCAATACCCTAGAATCCAACTCAATCGCAAGTTTCTCGGGGTATTTGATGAGGCACATCGCCAAAAAAAATGTACATTTAAACTCAATGCTAGAAGTGAACTGAGTACGAATGAAGCCAAAAGAAACAGTTCGTTTTTACCATAATTTCTATACTTTAGCCTTATAATTCGAAAAAGGGAACATTTCGCAGGTGAAAATCTAAACCATGATAGATAGGTCCTTGGATTATATTTCATTGAATTCAGCGTCCTCTAAAACCTACATTTTGATACCAAACTCGACAATATAACCCTTCTGTACCATAATTTTTTGAATTTTATGTTTTCCATTTTCCAGTTTTGTTCACAAGCTGAGAGCGGTCAGAATTTAGGCGTTATGGACCGGAGTAATGGTTATTCTGAATGATTCGAATGGGTTGAAGAACATTCCAATCGAATAACTCCGGTTGGTTTTTCAGGGATTCCATGGTGATGACAAATATAGTGTTTTTGGGGGGTCTTTCCCCTTATGCATTTTTCACCAAAAAAGTTGGGAATTTCGATATCAATTTTATTGTTTTTTGTGATACTTGGGATGATGTTGATGAACAATATACAAATATGAAGTGGATACGATTACTGGAACGAGAGCTGTGACAAATTGAAATTTAGATTTTTTGGAAAAATGCTATTTCACAGGTGAAAATCTAAACCATGATAGATAGAGCTCTGGATTTTATCTCATTGAATTGAGCGCCCTCGAAAACCTACATTTTGATACCAAACTTGACCATATAACCCTTCTGTACCAATGATTTTTTGGGTTTTATATTTTGCGTTTTTCATTTTCGAGTTTTGTCCACGAGCTCAGAGCGGTCAGAATATAGATAGATAGATAGATAGATAGATAGATAGATAGACGTTATGGACCGGCGGAATGGTTATTCTGAATGATTCGAATAGGTTGAAGAACATTCCGATCGAATAACTCTGGTTGATTCTCCAGGGATTCCATGGTGATGACAAATATAGTGTTTTTGGGGGGTCTTACCCTTATGCATTTTTCACCAAAAAAGTTGGGATTTTCGATATCGATTTCATTGTTCTAGGTGATACTTGGAATGATGGTGATAAACAATATATAAATAAAAACTGGAACGGGAGCTATGACGACTTGAAATATCGATACCCAGATCCTTCGCCAATTTGCAACGATATTAAAAATATTCAATTGATTTTTAAATTCATTTTACGATTAAATAACAATTTTAAGTCTATGGAAGATGAACCCCCAATCAAAGAGGCCTGTGGTTTACCGCGAACATCTGCAGAACAGAAGAATCGTCACTTGGAAGATCGGTCCTGATCGAAAAATCTTCCCGATCCAAGTGAGAGTTAGGGCTTCGTGAAATGGTATTTTTTTAAAATTATTCCATCTCAGTTTCTTTTCATTGAAATAGTTTAGAATATCAGAAATAAGGCTGCAAATCGCGTATGATGGTTTTATTTATAGAAGTTCAGAATGAAGACTCCAGGAGAAATGCCAGTCCATCGCTGTCAATAGTAAAGTATAACTCTAAGACGAAACTTTTCCAAGAATTCGAAATCACACGTAAGTCTATCGGAAGCGTTCTTCGGTGTCTCGCAGCGAATGAAATATCGTCTTTCCGAATGAAACATTTATCACTTTTTCACGAGGAATTTCCGAGGAAGAAAAGACTAGAAAAGTGCATTTAGTTAACGCCCTTTAAATCTGTCACAGTCATTAGAAAAAATAACTCGGTTTATATAGATTAATATACTTTCGAGTTAGGCTGCGCCCTTTCACTTAGCCAAATAAACCGAGCGTAATTATTCACTCGCAGTAATTCGTTGTCCCATCCATCCCGAGCATTCATAAATTCATACTACACCATTGTGTTTCGGTTTATTCGCGACGCTGTTATGTCGACGACAGCCATCTTTCTTCTGGCATAAGAGTATATCGTCTGAGAATGAGATCTAAAGCTCGAACGGGATCAACTGGGATAGGATGCCACCGCTCACTTTCACCACCGAGCATAAATCTATGCTCTATGGAAATGTCATTACGCAAAAGTAACTGCTCGAGCCGTTTCAGGCAAATCATTGCATACCTTCTTGATACGAGGATGTATTGCTATCTAGTTAGCCTAGACCAGTTTCATGCATAAACAATATATTGCGATACCATGTCAACGAAAACTAACTTATCAGAAGTGTCAGTGCAGAGTTCGGCGTCAAAAAAGTAAACCAGAGTTTCCCAATAATTAAAAAAAAGATGTTCACCGAAATTGTAAAAATCGAAAAATTGGAGTATCGAGCGATCATCAAGTACCTGTATTTAAAAGGGTTTAGATGTGAGCAGATTTACGAAGATATGCTTATTAATACCCTTGGTGATCAATGTCCTTCGTATGCGACCGTGAAAAATTGGACTGCAAGCTTCAAAAGAGGTAAATTTTCCATTGAAGATGATGACCGATCGGAAAGGCCAGTTTCTGTACTTTCTGTGTCAGTCCCCGAAAATATCGATGCAGTTCATGACATGATTTTATCAGACCGTCGAATTGGGCTAAAACGGATATCTGAAGAACTGAAGATTTTATACGAATGCGTTCATCATATAGTTCACGTCAATTTGGACATGAGAAAAATTTATGCAAAATGGATTCCCAAATGTTTGAATGTTCACCAAAAGCGTGAAAGAGTAGAAGGAACGCGTTCAATCTGTGCTCGATTTGAAAACGATGTAGACTTCTTAAACCGAATTGTTACTATGGATGAGACTTGGGTACATTTCTACGATCCAGAAACAAAGCAACAATCGATGGAATGGCGACACTCTGGTTCTCCAAGACCTAAGAAGTTTCGTGTCTAAAAATCTTCTGGAAAAGTTCTTGCTTCAGTTTTTTGGGATTGCCATGGAGTAATTATGATTGATTTTTTGGATAAGAGTAGAACAATAGCTGAAGATAACTGTTCGACATTACTGACCACTCTACGAGAAAAAATTAAAGAGAATTGACGCGGAAAGGTATCCAAAGGTATTTTGTTTTTACAGGACAACTTCCCAGTACACAAATCTCATGTTGCCATGCAGGAAATTCGTGATTTACGGTTAGACTTACTAGAACACCCCCCGTATTCACCAGATTTGGCTCCGTCCGACTATCATCTCTTTCCTCAACTGAACACAAGTTTGAAAGGTCGTAAATTCTCTTCCAACGAGGAGGTAATGAAAGCTGTGGACGACTGGTTTGCAGAGCAAGAAGAAACATTTGTTTTGAAAGGTCTAGAGACGTTGCAGGTTCGCTGTAATAAATGTATTCAATTGAGAGGATGTTGAGTAATAAAATATTTTGACATTGAAATTGTGTTTGGTTCTATAGTTGGCTAAGAATTTTTCAATATATCCCCGTATCTCTCTCTTTCAATTTGAAAGGGTAACACAGGAAACTGTAAACTTTTCTTTGCACATATTCTGTGTTTGCACATAGATATTCGAACTGTTTACCTCTAGACGCAAACCGTCCTAAGACCGTAGAATGAGAAGAAACAGCATCTCATTCATAAATTCGAGAATTGGGAAAGCCAAAATTCAGTCATCATTGAGTGGAACGAATATAGCATAAAGGATAGCAATATCATTTCATACTGCCGTGATTACATTGCAGAATCTTACTTTGAAAGGTCGAGTGGCGTGGTGTTAACGGTATTGAGAAAATAGGGTTCTAATTTGAAAAACAGAAGTTAGGCCATTTTATTGAAGAATGGAATTGAAATTTCAAGTGAATTGTGAATTAACTCTTTTTTTGACGAATTCATGGAATGTTCTGAACATTGTGAGGTGAACAGAGTCAGGTAAATTCAGAATTGATAACCAAATGTTCCTCCTCTCAATATCAGAAGTGAATCTGAAAATTGAAATTCTATTCATCAAAGAATCTACGCCACTATTACTTAAACTAATAAGAGTAGAGGATACCTCATGTTGACTCAAATCAAGATTTAAATAGTCCAATTTAACACAAACAAGGCAGAAACAAACCATTTTTTCAACGTCTTTTGCTAATAATGGTCAAAATAAATCTCAATCTCACTTTACACACACAATGAAACGCGATATCGAATTGTCGTTGGTAACGCAGTTTCAACCTCTTTGAGATCTCGCGGTAAATACATGCTGTAATCCCCATATTTCTTTCGGAGGATACTGTTTGTGGATATTTGATTATGTGTTTACATCCCTTATCCCTAATACCTAATAAATAGATAAATACATCCTGAGCCCCCCTAAAGACGCGACCCTCTCCAAAAAACCTTCCTTGGGGGACCCGAATTATACAAGGGTGTTAATTGTGACTCAGTTGTTCGGGGTAGCAATCGAGATGCATAATTAACCCGCTTCAGGGACCGCTCGCTCATCCCAGTCCTGCTGCACCGGAATTGATATACTACGAGGTAGTGCACCCTCCATTCAATTGAACTGACCCTTAATACATGTTACACTGATAACATCTGTTTCACCGGTTATTATGCTATTCATTTACATCAGTGGCATTGTATCGGGCTCTATAAAATAAACGGAATATTCGTGAACAGGCCCCAAAACTGCGTATTATTCCCTGGAACAAATATGCACGCGGTTAACCCAGGTCGATATTTATTATCCCATTCTTTGTTTCGATTCGTTTTCGATATATCCGAAGTTGGCTGGGTATGACGTTAATCTGTGCGCGAGGTGGGAGTTCTGTGGCCCACATAGATTCATATCCATTATTTAGGACGTTCTACGGCGCTCTGTGTACCTTGATTCGATTTTAATCAACGGGTAGGTTACGTAGGCGTAAGGCTCCTTTGCGTCAATTTGAAAATTTGTTCTTGGCACCGTTTTTGTCGAACTGACCTTGCGTTTTATGAGCTTGGTTGTGGAAATGGTTTCGAGATGAGTTGATGTCTATGACGACCACCGATATTTCAACAACTGTTCTCTCTGGCATGTCATAGCGGTGCATAGAAATATCTTTGACAAAATGGCTGGTAATTGTCTTGTTTGTGGTGAATTGGGCTATTTGAATCGAACAGAAGGACCTATGGAATTCCCCTAAATCATGGCCAAGCGGGATACATTATGAAAGTAAATGCAGTATATACAGGGGAGTCTTTGACTTGTACATATATTTTAACTGTAGATTCCTCTCATCAAACGAAACACTTTTTTCCCATACCATTTTTCAAAATTCGGTTCCGTTTGAAAAATACAGGGTGTCAAAAATCCATGAATTTAACACTATTCTTTCCATATATTCTGAACCAATATTTGGAATGAACTGAATTTTGGTTGATTGTTTACTCTATTCATGGTATAAGAGTAACAGCCTACTCGTCCCATGAATTCATGCAAAAATACTATAAAATCACTCGAAAAAGATAAACGGTTCATATTTTCGAAAGTATCAACCATTTTAGAAAATAAAAGTATACTTATATTTTTTCAATAAAACCTTATTGTATACGAAGATTTTTGAGGAAAAAAATCATGAATTTCATAAAAAATCTGAATGCTTCCCTGAATTAAATATCATCCAATATTATTTCTTCTCTTTTCTCTCAACAAATTAACAATGTTGTCAATGTTTATCAACTTCGTCAAGACTAAAATCTCTATGATGGAAAAACGTTCGATGTAATAATTGAATTCTGAGAAGCATGAAATGAAATTACACAGTTTATAAGCACAGTTTCTATTGAAAATTTATTGTAACCGGTCCTTCAGGAAAATATCTATCTCAAAAATATCCTCTTGGAGTTTTTAATCGACACTACACGGTCTGCACATCACAATAATCATCACATGTTTGCTTCATTCTCTGCAAGTAGATAGATAAATAAGGTTATCCCGTTTAAGCGTCGTTCATTGTATTATAGACTGGCCTGTGATGGCCGATGGGACTTGTTGGCGGTTGGAGACACAGAAACAGAAAGAACAACGGCTTGTCTTGCGTGGCGGCTACATCGCAGCGTAGCGCTAAATCAGCGAGAATCAGAACTCGTTTGGCATTTCCAAAGAGCCACGCCTAGACGCTTTGAGCGAAAAGTGAACAAAACTGGTATCCTTGTGATAGTTCATCCGCTAACAATAGGGGACGTACTGCTTTATTGAGTTCGCTTATACCATTGTTTGAAGAGAAAATCGGCAATCTGGCATCGTCTTCTCTAGAGTTCTGTGGAATATATAACAGAGGTTGGGTAAGGTTATGTCATGGTCCTCGAATCATATTACTTTGGTTGATGGAGTTAGGATAGGTAAGTGAGAAACCAATTTTATGAGATCGTTTCAGAATATCGAGGAAAATATGAACAAATTATTAGTGTTTATAAACTAATCTTCAGGAAAATCGAAGAAGAAACTTATTTTGGTGGGAGAAATATGGCTTTTCAATTGCAGAAATAATCGGACAGTGTTCTTGTTAGGAAATATGGTTTTTCTTACATTCTTATTCAAATAAGGTGAGTGCTTGAGTATTTTCTAATTGTATCACCCAGAACATCTAATCATCTCAATTTCAATCGGAAAATATGATTTTTGAAGTGTTTGCAGAGAATAATATCAGGCACGTATTCAGCCCGATTAATTTTTTCGAATGGCTATATCTCTTTAACAGAGCCGAATTCGGAAAAATGGAAAATAAAAAAATGGTTTCCTCTGGCCTCAAGAATCTATACAGTTAAAATATATGTACAAGTCAAAGACTCACTCTGTATATTTAATAGGTATAAGGTATGAAAACAGATAACGAGTCAGGGAGAATTTTCGAAGTCGCAACGAGAATTTATTGAGAATTTCGCTCAGTAACACGAAAATGCGAATCTAACTGACCCCAGTTTCTTCTTCATTTTCTGGAGGTAGTATCGATCTTCCTCTTTTACTCTTCCACCTAGGAGGTCTCATTCATTCGAAATAATAAGGTCCCTTCGTCTTAGGTCCGCTGAAGCACCCTAAATAATCACGTGGAACGTCACATCTCAAAACAACCCTTTCAAATGAGCACGAACACGTGTACTCGAACTGCCGCTTTCATTGCCCCCTCCTGAAAAGACGGGACAGCAAATCATTACACTCTTTCCGGGGAATCATTCTGGAAATGACAATATGCACTTAGCGCGAAGTACCTTGACGTAGGGCAGGTTAGTATTTCTCATTTTCCTCAATATCAGAGACGCTCAAGACGAGTGTGCATTCGGGCATATAAAAAGATACAAAAGACGGTAACAACGGGCGATTGTTTTCGACTCGTCTGCGTCATTCGTTGCGACGAGAGGGGACGGAAAAATGTGATAAGAGACGCCGTTTCGCTTCTCATATTGTGCCGTCTTCAATGAGCGCAGATATTAACAACGTGAACGCTCGTGAGGGATGATGTAGGGTTCCGTCGTTTCTGGCATGTTTATGTCGGGAAATTCTGGAAGGGACGACGTAGCTTCAAGAATTGGGTTCATCATGGGGGGATGATTGGATTAGGAGGAGTTGGGGGTAGTTGCCTCCCATTTGACATGTTTTCTTGACCTTTCATAGGGTTGATACCTTTTACAACAAGAAAAATTCGATTTATTGATTTCTAGTACTCTCACCCATGCTTCTGCCCCAGTAAACAATTAACCAGATTGCACAGAAAATTACTTCGCATCATAGAAAGAGGAGAAACACAATCTCATTCACAAATTCAAGAATTAGTCAATACAAAATGTAGTCAGTTTTAAAGAAGATAACATATACTCCATTAACTTTTATTTAATCACATAGGAGGTCATGGTTTCGTTTTCAGGAGTTGGTGCCACTGATGAAAAGCACAGAAAATATCGTTAATGACAAAACGACGTTGCAAGTTTCTTTGTTCACATCAAAGTAGAAGTATCAAAGATATTCCACATTTTGTTAGGTTTACAAATTGTTCGCAGATTTCTGGTATTTAATCGATATTTGCAGGTGAGTTTTTCGACGAATATCCAAGATTAACGTATGTTTATTGTTTTTAGCACCAGTTTGGAGCGTGAGGACGATTTTCAAGACCAGGACGAATGTTCACATTTCGAGGTTGAAGGGGTACACGGGAATTTCGTTGAAAAAGCTGTTATTTGGACAGATATCGCAGTAAATGGATCGGATGGATCCTCGAGAGGTCGATTAGGATGATATTTTTCAGGTTTTCCAAGAAATTTGGCTATATCTGAGCAGATTTGCAAAAGTTAGGTACCTCACTAATGAGGTGGAACTTAGACCTAATTCTTCTATGAGAAACGCCTTTCAAAGGTCGAGATGGTGAAAAATGTCTTCATTAGATGTTGTTTGAACAAACGCAGCCGAGTTTTATACCCCAGCCGAGTTTTTCACCCTCACAATCATATCACATACAATATCATGATACAAACAAAGCACATCGATAAATCTTTACAATCATAAATCCAAAAACTCTTTCATATGTAGAATATTGTTCACAATTTTCTGTTGTGTTCTCCAAAATGAAATATAAGGAAGAATAGGTATCTTGTTGACAAAGTTGTAAGAACTAGAGTTGTTAGCCCAATTCCCTGAGATACCTGTTCTTCATTGTTTCACAACTTCGATACAGAGTGGAATGTGTCAAATTTACAAGGCCAGAGTTGTGATTTTATAATTGTGAATGGAGTATAAAGGATATCAATATCGTTAGATACTGCTTTGACAACATTGCACGTTGAAAGGTGCAGTGGCTTGGTGTTATTGGTATCGAAGAATGGAAATGAATTTAATTAACTCTTTCTGGCAAGTTCATTTTTTTCTGGAACACTGTCTTCTTGTCTGTTTTCCTCCACAACTTTTTTTGGTGAGCCACTATCAGTTTGAAGAATCAAAAAAGGAAGCTTTGTTTCTTTCTAATTTTTTTGTTTCCATGTTGTTTTGTCGTTTCCTTGTAGACCGTAGAAAACTGAGACATAGTATCTCATTCATAAAGACGAGGATTGGTGAACCCAAAATTTAGTCAGTATTCAATGAAGCGAACGAAGACAGCATAAAGAATCTCAATATCATTAGATACTGCCGTGGCAATATTGCAGAATCTTACTTTGAAAGGTCCAGTGGCGTGGTGTTAACGGTATTGAGAAAATAGGGTTCTAATTTGAAAAACAGAAGTCATGGCCAATTTTCGATCACAGTTTTGGACACAAGATTTGAAACACCCTGTGATGATATTTATGAAATTCAAAAGTTGCATGACCTCTCCACATTCTTCTTCTTCGACGTTGTGAGAACGGTTTACACTTGGGATTTTCATAATAAGAAGGATGAGCATAATATTGACCATGAATATTCGACTTTTTTCCAGGTTTTTTTCGATATTTTGAAAACTATTTGAAGAAATTCAATGGTTTCAACAGAAATGTATTTAAGTTCGACTGCTTCATAAACACTTGATTCATGATTTCGTTTAGCGTCCATAATTGGCTACTTTATTGGACACCACTTTATTGGACTCAACTGTCACAGTCTTCTCTCGATTTTGCAATGTTCTTCGTTTCAAACCACTTGTTATAGACCGCATACGAAATTTCATAAGCACTTTTAGTGGGTAGAAGAGATTCTTTGGCACTTGCGGCTAAATTATTCACGCTTTCCTCTTCTGAACTATCTATTTTCGAGATTATTATGACGTTTGTCACAGAACGAAGTAAACAACTTTGTTCAGTGAAGCTGCTAAGGTCGCTGATGGTTACTAAGGTAAGATAAGCAAAAGCACACTCAATGTATTCCTTGAAATGAAGCGACGAATATATTAATTGCCATTTCAGAAAATAAAATGTCTGCATTGCAGTCAAACATAAAGCTGTGTATGCAACTCGTACATAATTAGGCTTATGGACTTGCCCAAATTATTGGCGTCGCTCGCTTTGCTCGCTCTGCCATAAACTTTGGACTCGTCCATAAAGACCTAATTTATGTACTTGTTACATAAATAGGTAATAGCATTGAATATCCAATCATATCAAGATCAAATAAAGTGAAAACAAATTATAATCTCAATTTCAGATTTCAAATAAGTCCAGTTCTCCAGAAACGTCTAATAAGCACTCGAACTTGGGACACCCTGCAGAGCTCCCAAATCTCAAAGAAGTCACTAAAAAGTCGCAGCTGTCTTTCGATTCTTCGGGTTGCCAGGGAAAATCTATCTCGTTGATTTTGACTTAGAACTATGCGAAAATTAGGAAATAACTTGCCACGCTATAAAATTCTTTATTAGCGCTTAGGACTAAAAATCTCGCTTATATGCTGGATGGTCCCAAAGCTCAGTTGAAAATGGGAGTGGGTTGTACAGAAACGATATAATTAAGGGGGCGCCAAGTGATTTAATATTCACATCCAGCACACTTGCTCTAGTTGCCGAAAAATCACTAAACAAATCTAGATAAATGATCTCGGAGAATAAATCTAAAGGGGGAGTAATTACCTCGAGGTCCTTATATAGCGCTATATATGGCTCACACTGTATATATAAATAGATTATACGACGATAGCGAATTACGTGTAAAATACTGTATAGAAACTTTATGAGATTCCTATCAAAATAACTTAAATAGTTCTCATACGTTAACCTAATAGTGATGAGACATAATAATAATACAAGTATTATCTGACTTAAACTTACTGAATACAGCTCGATTTTAGCGCTGATAAATTCCAGAAATTTATGATACGACCTTAGTATAGTTCCTCGATACAAAGGGAAAAGGCAGTGACGATTTAGAACCTCCACGATGTTGAAATCACCAAAAGGTAACTGACGGCAGCAGTACTGATTTTCCTGGGGCTGATTCGATCCGATGACTTATCAATCGACAATTGATGTTGCAGATATTCCAGCGAAACCACTGAAACGTCCCAGAACAAGGACCCTATGGACAAAAATTCAGAGAAATCAAAATGGCGAACTCGCCAGTCAGAAATACCTACCTCTTTCAGGGGGTTCTCTCAGTACCAAATTAAGTACAGTTTCCTCACTGATTATCAATGAGAATACTTCACCGAAATAGAGTTCCAGCAGAATATTGACCAAGGTTCTAAAATAAAAGACACAAATTGCACGAGGCAGAATTGAAGGAATGGTTAATCTCACCTCTCAATATGGTAAATCCCTTTCAGGCACAGTAAGATTTGACAAAATCCTCCAAATAAGCTCTGAAGCTAAACGAAATTATCCCACTGTATATAACGTTTTCGAAATTCAAATCCCAAAATCAGGTAAGTATCAAAACTCCTCGACTTTCGAAAACCACCATTAAATTGAAGAATGTGCAGAAAACAACCATTCCACTAGTCTCCACGTGAATCAAATTCACCTATCACCGTATTTCAGTTCCGAAATCCTCAATTGAAATCCCTAACCAACATATCCTCATCCTTGTCCCACAATTCGAAATTTCCAAAATTCTATCTCGTTCCCACGCCGCAGGCGACACAACAGGTTTCCCGACAAGAAAACATATCTTCCCCCAAACTCGTCGTAATACAGTGGCGTGACCACGATTAGGGATCGGAATACTAGCATTCGGCAAATCCGGACATAAAAAACCTTCTGAGGTAGCGTTAAAAATACGTCATTATTCAACAAACTCTTCGAAATCTCGTTGGAGCAACCATGGTTGACTTTGAATTTGTAGTATATTCTATGAGCATTCATAGTTTTCAATTTCGGATCATGAAATTTCTTCGGCTAACATTGAAGAAATCGAAACTAACTTTCCGGTTCTAGTCCTTAAAAATACAATTCAAGCCAATCCTCTGTTCGAAATAGGTATAATAGAATGTAGCAGAAACTCACAAACTCCGTCCACCTTCCGAAATCAATATCGAGAATACATATTTCAGGCACAAAACCGGTCATTTCGTCCAATGTACTGGTTTATTAGAACGATTTGTTGAGTAGATGTACGAGAGGCATTATTTTCAGTTCCGGATCCTGATGCGAAATGACCACAACTCCGGCGAACTTGTTAAGCTTCCACAATTTCTACTGCAGTCATTTATTCCGAAAACAAAAGGCCCTAGATTGTAGCACGGCGTATTTCGGAGGCCTTTATTGGAAGAGAATGAAGTATGTAATGTAACTACATCATTACGGGAAAAGAGGAGCCTGGAAAAGGTCGACCGGCGATGTTATAAACACGGGCGATAACAACCCTTTCCCTCACGCCCACCTACTTTATGTACTGTATGCATGTTTGGGTGTCGCACATTTTTAACGCTTCACGGTGCTCTAAACGTAGTTTTTGAATTAGGCTGCAGTTATTGCATACTTAGTACCTACAAGAAAATTTCAAATAAAAAAATTTTTAAATCTTATTTAAAATTTATTCATATGTTGTAATACCACTAGAGATGGAATTTTGCCGGCAAAATTTCTCGACTGTAATATGAAAGTTTGTTGCTCGGAAATTACGCGAATGAAATAATGTCATGAGCGAAATTCCCGAAAAGCAACAAACTTGAATATTACAAGATATTATGCGTAAATTTTATCATATTGCCGCAGTAGAACTAGCGTGGCGAGGAGGAGAGGCAGTTGCTTGTTTGGTGATTTTTTTTCAAATCGAGAAGAATAACGATGGTTCTCCAACAAATCGCATTGAAAACAATCCGGTATTCAGTGAAACGTGCCAAGGTGGTTCTATCAGCTGCACAAGTAGTAAATGGTTGGTTTCCAATAGTGAGAGACAAAGCTGCCCTGTACGTCTTTTTCATAAACTCATATCAAAACGAGGCGAAAATATTACCTCACCACGACTATTCTCGAAACCAAATCGATATTGGAAAAATGAAACTGACAAATGGTACGATAATGTACCTGTTGGAAGGAATACCATAAATAAATGGACTAAATATGCTGCCGAAGCAATTGGCTTGAATGTCAAAGACAAAAAGATAACGAATCATTCAAATAGATCAACAGCTGTCAGTCAATTAGCAAAAAGTGGTGTAGAGGAACAACAATTGATGAAGATTACTGGTCATAGCAATCAAAATTCTATCAAACCATACCTAAACCTCGATCAAGAACACCACAACAAGATAATAAATATTATGCGTGGAAATAGATCTTCTATACAAGAGAACAGCAACGAATCTAATGTTGATGAGTTGAATTTTACGAATTGCACTTTCACTAATTGTACTTTCAATAAATAAATAAATGTTTTATTGTGTTGAGTTATAAATTTTTTCTGTCAAAAAATTTTCTGCCGAATATTCCTCGGACATTGATAAATGCCACATAATTTTATAACCAATATCTCGAGCTTGTTGCTTGGTAACAATGACGAGCATCGATGGTCATAAAATTATCTCGTCTATAATCAAGGTCCTAGGGATATTACTGCTGAAAATGTCTTTTTGGTCGAAGATAAAATTGTACCTAACTGGGTGTTTTTGTTAAGAAATATCGTGTTTGTAACATTTTTTATTCCAATGAGGTTAGTACTTGAGTATTTCCTAAATGTATCAACCTAATTTCTATTGAGAAATATGGAATTTGCATTAATTCCAGATAATCGTATCACGCACGTATTTGACCCAATTTTTCTCCAAATCTTTTGAACAGAGCTGAATTCGGATAAATGGAAAATAAAATAACCGTTTTTATTTTGCCTCAAGAATCTACAGTTAAAATATATGTACAGGGTGGCCAGATTTCGATGGTTTAGTACTACAACTCCTAAACTATAAGCGTAAGATACATGTCATGTTCTCTTTTTACGCGAAACAGAAATTGCTGACAACCCCAAGTTGCTACGGCGTCTAGTTTCCTAGCTACAGGTCGGTTTTGTTATTTGGTCAATTATTATAATTGGCTATAACTTCCGTATTATAGGATCTACGTTCTCGAAATGAACACATCTTTAGGGCACTTTTTTTACTGCTTTTCATCGGTGCGATTGGATTTTTTGTATCTGCTCAAATTTCGGAGTTGAAACAAAAAAATTCTTTTTTCAAATGGAAATCATAGTGAGAATGATATTTCGTTTACCTGAATTGCAGGTAGCCAAACATTAAGTGCTCCATGGAAGTACACTGCGCGAAAAAATTAACGCACATTCTGAAAATCTCAATTTTAATGAAAGTTAACTCTACATTGACTTTATAGCTTATTTTTTATCTTCTCTCGGAAAGATTTTGAACGAAACAAGACACATTAAATGGAAGAAAAATTCAGGATTTTACCGAATCTTATGTGAAAGAAGAGAAATGAACAATTTTCAAAATACTGAAATGCTGATAAGTGATTTAATACTTGTTATTTCCACCCCTTGCGTTAATAACAGCTCGGCAACGACGGTTCATACTCAAAATGAGTGATCTTAAAATGTTCTGATCTAATTCCTCCCAGATTTCTCCGAGTTGGATTCCTAAGTCATTTAGAGTAGCTGGATGATTTTCTGAACTTCTCAGCCTTCTATTGAGGTTGTCCCAAACTTGCTCAATCGGATTGAGATCTGGACTTCTTGCTGGCCATTCCATTCGAGAGACTTCAACCTCTCTGAACGATGCGCGCACGATGGGGTCTGGCATTATCGTCCATAAAAATGAAATTTTCACCAATGTATGGGGCAAATGGCACTACATGCTCTTCAAGAATGTTCCTTATATACTTATCAGCATTCATAGCTCCATTATCAACGACCACTAGGTGTGTGCGAGCAGTCAAAGATATTCCACCCCATACCATAATCGATCCTCCCCCGAAACCAGTAGTATTCAGGAAATTGCACTGAGCATATCTTTCATGTGGACGTCTGTATACAAGGGAACGTCGATCACAATGGTAGAGGCAGAATCTAGACTTATCTGTGAAGAGAACTCTTTCCCAATCGGCCTCTTCTCAATGGATATGCTCTCTCGCAAAATCCATACCAGACATTCATACCTGCCTCCCTGAATCGCTGCAACATTCTGGACACACTTGTATGGGAAACTCCAAACCTTTCTGCAATTCTTGTGTATGTCCACCCTTCTTCTCGCAAAACTACCGCTTGGGCACATTCCTCTTGGGTCAAATTGCGTGTTTCGCGTTGCATAGCGATCGAGTGTAGAAATCAAACAAAAGAAAAACTATTGATCACTAGAATTGATCGAGAACAACTGATTTTAAAATGAAGCCAATACATTCAAAATCTGATAATATCATCTTTTTTTATTCCTGCTGGGAGAAAACATCTGTATTGAAGAAAAACGTTGAAAGTGGATAACATATGCATGCATAATTCTGATAAAAATAATTATCATTGAGAACACCTTCAGTTGTAGAATAAAATTGAGATTTCCATAATGTGCGTTAATTTTTTCGCGCAGTGTAGATTTCCGTAAATTTTTGGTGACCAGTTCCTCCGCCATTCTGCAACTATCTTAGTGATTTAGTGAATCCCCCGATTTCCCATTATTTCGGGACTTCGGATCACTTGAAGTAACCGAATTCCCTCTGTGAAACAATTATGAATCTTCTCCCTTTGCTAAGGGGTCATCATCCTTCACAACCATAGGCTCCACATGGACCAAATCCGAAGAAAAATATCACCATAATTCCTGACGAATTATCAGCTCAAAATACTCACACAAAACGTACCAGCATTCCTGCGCCAGTTTTCCTGTGAGCCATGACTTGCCAGCTCGTACAGATTTGATTTCATGCATGACAAAATTCATAAATCTGTATGAGAGCAGTTATATTCCAGGAATCCAAAAATGAGCTAGTATTTCACGCTAGAATACTTCCCTGAATGTCATTATCTACTCTACACATTCACACTGTGTTGCATATATACTGGATGGAACTGGAAGGGTGCGAATATTGTATTCGAGTACTCATTCCTTTCACGAACTCGGGAGAGGAAATGGCGGAAATTTATTAAATATTTTCGATGATTTACTGGGAAATTTGCAACAATGTTTGGGACTAGCTTTCATATTCAATGATGACATCGAGTATTGATGGAATTTTATTCCTATCGAACTATTCGCACTTTCTAAATGATTCTAATTGTTTTCATTGTTCTGAAGAAAAATATCTGACAAACCTAATGTTTTTAAAGAGATAAGGGGCATGACTGTATTGGAACCTTAGACCAGGGAAAGAGGAATTTTGTTCTGATGATTTTGGAAATTGGCTTCTCTATTTATATGGTCTCAGTTTGGCACAAACATTACCTCTTTTATTTCAGCTAAAAGTCAGTTCCCATGAATGGAATTGATCCAACCGAAGTATCTCTAAGTGAAGACCTACAAACGTTATGTTTTCTTCCAGCTATTCCTGTCGATTTCATAGCGGCCAGACCATTATTTTTCGTAGAAAATGGGATGGGCTTTCAACCCTGGCGTAATTTATGTTCGAACACAGGATGGGTTGAATACCTATTAAAAGAAATTAAGCGCACCACAAATAATTCATTTACGCGTAAATGGTTACTGCGCTAAATTACCGACAATTAACCTGAAATTGCAGTAGTGTAAAATATTTTATGGTTGCAATATGTTGTCGGTGACATTGCAAATTATGCAAATTATTCATTGGATATCTACCGTAGCAGCTGGGTGAAAGTTTTATTGTCTACACTTGTCAATCGGAAGTGATATTCGTAGGAAAAAGTTCTAATATCTACAGGGTGTTTTTGAAATGATGCGAAAGATTTCAAGGTATGAGTCCTTGTTCAAAATGTAGGGTAGTTTGTTATATTGATACAGTGTGACAAGAAAAACCTCGGACAAACTCTTTTTCATTTAACTTTATTAAATAGAAGAAATTGAACAAAACAACAACAAATAATAATAGCTTGAACATTTGTTAGTTATATATTTAAGCCGTTTCGAAGTGGCTTCCTTTGGCGGCGATACACAACTTCAGACGCTTCTTGAAATTTTCGGCAATGGGCCGCAGCTCCTCGGGCGTTAAGCGGTTCCATTCCCGGCGCAGAGATTGCTTCAGCGACTCCAAATTTTTGTGTTTTTCAGCACAAGCCCTGTGCTCCAAAATCCACCACACGCTGTGGTCCTTTGGGTTGAGATCCGGTGAGTAGGGCGGCCATTCTGCAGATGAGATGAAACAAGGAAAATGGGTCTTACACCATTCTTGAGTCTTTTTCGCTCTGTGAGCCGGAGCGGAGTCCTGTTGAAAGGTCCAATGCGTATCGCCGAAGTGCTGCTTGGCCCACGGAAGTACTACGGTCTCGAGGATGTCGCAGCGGTAGACTTCTTCATTGATTTTG
Source organism: Adalia decempunctata (assembly GCA_951802165.1). Lineage (NCBI taxonomy): Eukaryota > Metazoa > Arthropoda > Insecta > Coleoptera > Coccinellidae > Adalia > Adalia decempunctata. The sequence goes on from OX637705.1 coordinate 4,547,398, forward strand.
ACCCCTTGATCCACGAAAACTAAGGGAGTTTTACCACTGCCGCAAATTCCGTCCCAGACCATGACAGATTGCGGATTTTGACGGTGTTCGACGATGGTCGATGTACCGGGAGCCTCTACGAACCAGACTCTGTCGTTTTGGCGGTTGTTGGATTGTTCTACGGTGGAAAACCTCTCGTCTGTGAAGAGAATTCGCTCCCATTGCTGACCGGCGGCGAGACGAAGGAGTTGGCGGCACCTTTGGAGTCGTACGCGCTTGTTTTTCTCCGTGAGGAGTTGAACTTTTTGGAGCTTGTATGGCTTGAGGTTGAGCTCCTTTTTGGCAATTTGACGGACTGATTTGCGGTTGATAGCGGTCTCACAGGCTATTTTCCTCATGGAAACACTCGGATTTCGATTGACTCGCTTCTTGACGATGTTGCGATTGCTAGGTGTATTGACAGTGCGTTTTCTACCACTTCCTGGACGAGGACCATCGTGGCCAAGCTCCTTGAAACGACGAATTGCATCGCACACGGTTTGTCGAGGCACATTGAGCAAACGAACAATTTCGCATTGACGCCTACCTTGACGAAACAGCTCCAAAATCGCACTACGTTTTTTGACATTCTAAAACTCTGTGAAATGAAATTATATCAAACTGAAAATTCACATATTAGTACAGGAAAGTGTAGAGAAACCAAGAAATTAAAAATAATTTGGCTGCGCTGAAATACTTTTGTTCCAGACCACAGCAAAATTTGTCCGAAGTTTTTCTTGTCACCCTGTATTATGTCGAATGTCGAGCATTAGGGAGACATCGTGGTTCAAAGATGGCGTTGCTTAATTTTCTCTTTGAATTTCATTTTGCCGCCATAATAACCCTGAGAGTTCTTTGGCATCAGTTCAGAAACACTCTGTATAATACGGTATACGAGTTCGTCATGAAATTATGAGGCAATTTTCAATGTCCGAGGGATATTTGGCGGATTTTTTTTTTACATAAGAATGTATACATTTCAAAGAATGATCAGTTTCCCAGATTTACCAAAGACATCGCTCAAATTCCAATCCCTGATCCGAAACCCTGAAGTGGTCGATCTGAACCGACGAAACGTAATGAAACCCCATCCTTCGACAGGGAAAGAATTCCCCAAACTTTCCGATCACCGAGCTGAAAGGTGAGAAGCGAATCCCATTGGCGGAATGAAGATAAAATGGAATAATGCGGGGAACAAATTAAACAATGAGATGAAAGTAGTAAAATTTTAAAGGGTCACGGAGCGGAAGTGAGGCAATATAAGGAGTCGTCTCGAGCTGTAAAAAGGCCTTCGCAAGGGGGGCGGCAAGTAGGTCAGTAGTTCCCGCAGGTTCGACTGCAATATCGAAACCATATGTTGCGAGTCTGAGAGGGATCACGTCTGATACACTGCCCCACATAAAGGATTCCGATATGTCGCAACGTCATAGCAGACTTATACAGGGTGTTCCCAAATAATTATATCAAGTGTCGGTTTTTCATGAAAAACTAACTAATATGTATACTGATTTAGGTATCAGCTAATTTGTAAGGAAAAATGAGATAAGTTTGCTGACTATACTCTTTTCAAATGTAAGAAGGAGCAATAACAACATGTTTGACGCACCGGTAGGAGGGCCTTCGTAAAGCTACTTTCCGTCCGGAGTCGAATCGAGAAGATTTCACACAATCGTTCAGATTATTTATCCATGTCTTATCCAGCTAATAAATTTTTCTGCCTTATTTCCTTAATGAGCGGATTTTCTTCAAATAATCTCTTCTCCACACAATTATTTCATCCCTATCTATCAGTAGACTATCACGATCACATTTTTTGAACTTGAATTCCATTATTTTCAATAATTTATAGAACGTTGCTCTTTTGAAATTTGGCAAACTGTCGTCATCATTCACGATTTCTAGTACTTTAGAAATCGTTGGGATTTCATTCCGAAAAAAAAACGTGGACAATTCTTCGGATAAGGTTCATATCGAAATCTTCAACCGAATCGATTATTTTTAACGACTGGGCTCTCCTCTTAGGTGGCGTCAATGTTTTATTCTCTTTATATTCTCCGAGAATTCTGAATACAGCTGAATCACTCACCACTGAGGATTTTGCAACAATTCATACTGAGTCTCTTTTCGATAAATCAGGATGTTCTTCCAATTCTTTTCGAGGAATGTTGAAAATTATGTCTTTCTCTTCAGCAGAGAAGGCTACCTTTTGGACCTTTTTCGTGGTGGTCCCCACATATCACCCTCAGATGCAGTATCCGTTTTTTAATTCGACATTGTTCTATAAACACTTTCAAAAGATTTTCCAACACAATACTTTTTTCACAACAAAGTCTATAAATACTTTGAACAGCTAGACCTTCACAGTAGCTATTCTGACTACACCTTTTCCAATTGTAATTCAGAAAAAGTAAAATGTAATTCAGAATAGTAAGTAGATATTCAGAAACGGTAATTTGAATTTCAGAAAATATAAATTGTAATTCAGAATTGGTGATTTGAAATTCATAAATGGGAAATTTTAATTCAGAAAAACGAAATTGTAATTCAGAAGGAAGAAATTGTAATTCAATTGCTTGGTACCTAAATCACCTTCTCTCATATTATGTATGTAATTCAAATGGAGATATTATTTCATTTAAAATGGATGGCGAAAAATATCAAAACGATTCTTGAGGTCATTATCAACTCTCAAAGTACGTAGATACTCGCATAGAAGAAAGAAATATAATAATAATAACTTTGTTTCCAAGAATAACATAGAGGTATATACCTACAGTCAAAAACAAAAACAGGAAAAAAACAAATTTGAAAATACCAAATACTTAAGACAAGTTCGATGCCACATTGTTGAATCCCTTGATGCCGAGCACGATACTATTCTGAATTACATATTACATTTTCTGAAATTGAATTGACAATTTCTGAAATACAATTTTCCTTTTCTGAAATTGAATTAGCCATTTCTGAATTTCAATTCACTATTCTGAATTACAACTTTGTTTTTCTGAATTACAACTTCCTAATCTGAATTTCAATTTCGTTTTTCTGAAATTGAATTAATTATTCTGAAATTCAATTTCTGTTTTCTGAATAACATATTGCTATTCTGAAATACATGTCCCCTTTTCTGAAATTCAACTTTGAATTTCTGAATTACAACTGTGAAAGGTGTAGTCTTGTCAATTGAAAACTTCGATATTTATGCAAATCAAGATGGCTTCAACCCATTAAGGGAAAGGACCCAAATCTGGTGTTTCCCGGAATTACCTTGTCGGAATCTTGAGCAGCCGATAAATAGTTTCGTACAAATTAATATAAAATTTTGTACCGAAACTAAATATATTTCGGATATTACAAGTAAATGACCATAATAAATTTGAACAGAGATCTTTTACGAGTGTTGTCAATTGAAAACTTCGATATTTATGCAAATCAAGATGGTTTTCACCCATTAGGGAAAATGACCAAAATCTGGTGTTTCCCCGAATCACTTTGTCGGAATCTTGCAAGCCAGGGGGGGTCCGATGGGGTCCGGACCCCCCCACCCGAAATTCATTTTTTCAGAAATGCCAGATAATCATTTCACCGAAAATTCTTCGAATAATTTTTTTTCTAGCTACGGCCTTGCTTGCAAGATTCCGACCCAAATCTCTGAAACTCTGGTGATTCCTGGAATAACCTTGACGCAATCTCGAGCATCCGAAAGAGAAATTATTTAGTAGAAAATAATATAAAAACAAAACAAAATAAAAAAAATAGGGTACGTCGGACATAAAATGTTTATGACAGTTGCAAATCATAACAGAAATTTTGCACTAGAGTTTCTGAGGAAAAAAGTTCTAATGAGGGAATTGCTGACTCAAATTATTGAATCATTTCTATCCAGTACCATCTACAGTCCGTTCCGAGTACGATCCTGGCAATCTTGGAAGGGAGCGTATTTATGACCCTTTGACCAATAGGAGCTTCATTGTGCACAAACCAGACGATTTTGTTTATTTACAAAGCTCCTTCTCATATTTGAACGGACTCTAGTTCAATCTAAGGCCTTGCGGCAAATGAGGAAAAAACGAAAATCTTGCATTCAGTCATATCCGCCCTCAATCACGAAATCAAACGAATTTTCCACTAATTACTCCCCGGAAAACAAAGACTTCCAATTGAAAATTATTTACATCCGTCAGACCGAAGCAATTTTTGCAACTTCAACGAACAAACTTCCTGAAGTGGAAATATTTCATGCAACCCCTCGGAAGGCTTGTTCTCGCCAATTCGCAACCATGTAAAAGACCGAGGAGTGGCCCCACAAATTGCCTGTGGTCTCGCCGAACAAATAAATGCCTTGCACCCCAAAGAGAAATACAGATGCGTTAATTAAAACATTTTTTTGAAGAAGCCGAAGGAAAGGAATGAGTTTCTTTCAGTTTAGGCGAGTGCTGAATTTCACCAAAGGGAACCATAAATTGCGGAAGAGCTTCATTTAGCACAGACCCTTTGCAAACGGCGATATTTCTCCGTCTTCTGCTAATTTCGATGGCACCTCTTGCTTCTTTGACTACGAGTTCAAAGGGGAATTTGCCAATTAGCCAATCATCTTCATTAATATTTTTTTGAGAGTTTAAACAAATCCGCAGGGATAAATGTTAATTGGAGCGAATAGTGAAAAATAAGCCTGATGAGATACCTTCAAAATATCCTCTATACAGGGTTTCAAACGAAACTGAATTTTGAAAAATGGTAAAGGAAAAAAGTGTTACGTTTGAGGAGAGGAATACACAGTCAAAATATGTATATGTATCGAAGACTCACCCAGTTTTCGAGTCCATGGTGCTCACAATACAGTGTGACAAGAAAAACCTCGGACAAACTATTTTTCATTTAACTTTATTAAATAGAAGAAATTGAACAGAACAACAACAAATAATAATAGCTTGAACATTTGTTAATAATACATTTAAGCCGTTTCGAAGTGGCTTTCTTTGGCGGCGATACACAGCTTCAGACGCTTCTTGAAATTTTCGGCAATGGGCCGCAGCTCCTCGGGCGTTAATCGGTTCCATTCCCGGCGCAGAGATTGCTTCAGCGACTCCAAATTTTTGTGTTTTTTAGCACAAGTTCCAAAAACGACCACACGCTGTAGTCCTTTGGGTTGAGATCCGGTGAGTAGGGCGGCCATTCTGCAGATGTCATTTGCGTCATTTTCGCTCTGTGAGCCGGAGCGGAGTCTTGTTGAAAGGTCCAATGCGTATCGCCGAAGTGCTGCTTGGCCCACGGAAGTACTACGGCCTCGAGGATGTCGCAGCGGTAGACTTCTTGATTGATTTTGACCCCTTGATCCACGAAAACTAAGGGAGTATTACCACTGCCGCAAATTCCTCCCCAGACCATGACGGATTGCGGATTTTGACGGTGTTCGACGATGGCCGATGTACCGGGAGCCTCTACGGACCAGACTCTGTCGTTTTGGTGGTTGTGGGATTGTTCTACGGTGAAAAGCTTCTCGACTGTGAAGAGAATTCGCTCTCATTGCTGACCGGCGGCGAGACGAAGGAGTTGGCGGCACCTTTGGATTGGTACGCGCTTGTTTTCCCCCGTGAGGAGTTGAACTTTTTGGAGCTTGTATGGCTTGAGGTTGAGCTCCGTTTTTGGCAATTTGACGGACTGATTCGCGGTTGATTCCGGTCTGACAGGCTATTTTCCTCATGGAAACCCTCGGATTTCGATTGACTCGCTTCTTGACGATGTTGCGATTGCTAGGTGTATTGACAGTGCGTTTTCTACCATTTCCTGGATGACGACTATCATGGCCAAGCTCCTTGAAACGACGAATTCCTTCGGACACGATTTGTCGAGGCACATTGACCAAACGAACAATTTCGCATTGACGCCTACCTTGACGAAACAGCTCCAAAATCGCACTACGTTTGTTTGACATTCTGAAACTCTGTGAAATGAAATTATATCAAACTGGAAATTCACATATTAGTACAGGAAAGTGTAGAGAAACCAAGAGAATAGAAATTATTTGGCTGCGCTGAAATACTTTCGTTCCAGACCACAGCAAAATTTTTTCGAAGTTTTTCTTGTCACCATTTTTGTGGATTTTTGCAAGGTCTTGAATCCTCGCAGTCAATTTACGCTTAGAGAGCCTTTTTTGACCTCTTTTGAGACAGATCCAAACATCTCCTGAATTTGAGAACGAATTTTAGGGCCATGGTTGGGCAGATTATGTGGAGGCTTCTTGAAGACAATCCCCATCTGATATACGCCATGTCATTTCTCCTCCGATTACAGGGATTACACCCGTCTCGATATTTCCTCATCGATTCGACGCGCGAACGGGGCTTAATATCGCTCGCGCCCAAACTGAAAAACTCTCGCATCTCCGAAATAAGCATATCTCGATTCAGTGCCCAGAATAGATGCAAATAAGGAGGGAGCGTTATCGTAATAACGCAGTGCTCGTTCGGGAATTCGTCTGGTAATTCTGTCTTTGTTATTAAATTATCTGGCAACTTTTCCCTGACGAAGTTCACTTTATCTGCGTTTTCCACTTGACTTGGCCATCTCGGAGGCGAGGTTGACTTGTTCCGACTCCAGGTACACGTAGGAAGGGAAAGTTGGAGCTGTGGGGTCCGGAATTAATGCAGCCGGGGATACGGGTGCGACAAATTATTCAAATATCGTTCATGTCGTTCATTATGTGTCTTGAACCCACTTGTTAGGTAATTGCGAGATAAATTACTACTTTCGGCGAAAGTTCGAAGGGAAAATTAGGATCCCCGGTGGATATGGGCGAAGGACGCGTGTTGGCACTATTCCTGGATAAATGTTGGGATAGGGTTCCCTGTTTGGTCGCCCATACTCTCCGTGAAATAACATCCAATGATAAAATTTTATGAAACATTGTAAGTACTTGGACTCCTGACTTCTCAATAATAATAACAATATTTCTCTATTTCAAACAAGATCCACCACTTGGCAATATAAAAAGAAATAGTGTCCTAAAATCAAACATCATCAACTTAATTCAGCATTGAAGAGATTTTTCACTATAGTCCGTTCAGATATAAGAAAGAGCTTTATAAACAAACAAAATCGTCTGGTTTGCGCACAATAAAGCTTCAAACGGTCATAACCACGCTCCCTTTTAACGCCCTAAGAGATTGCCAGGATCGTACTCGGAACGGACTGTAGATGGTACTGGATAGAAATGATTCAATAATTTGAGTCAGCAATTCCCACATTAGAATTTTTTTCCTCAGAAACTCTAGTGCAAAATTTCTGTTATGATTTGCAACTGTCATAAACATTTTATACCCGACGTACCCTATTTTTTTATTTTGTTTCGTTTTTATATTATAATCTACTAAATAATTTCTCTTTCGGATGCTCGAGATTGCGGCAAGGTAATTCCAGAAAACACCAGAGTTTTAGAGATTTGGGTCGGAATCTTGCAAGATTCCTACAAAGTAATTCCGGGAAACACCAGATTTGGCTCCTTTTCCCTAATGAGTGAAAGCCATCTTGATTTGCATAAATATCGAAGTTTTCAACTAACAAGACTCGTTAAAGACCTCTGTTCAAATTTATAATGGTCATTTACTTGTAATATCCGAAATATATTTTGTTCCGGTCCAAAATTTCATATTATTTTGTACGAAACTCTTTGTCGGCTGTCCAAGATTCCGACAAGGTAATTCCGGGAAACACCAGATTTGGGTCCTTTCCCTAATGGGTTGAAGCCATCCTGATTTGCATAAAGTTTTCAATTGACAAGACTAGTTAAAATACCTAGAGCTACTGTGAAGGTCTAGCTGTTCAAAGTGTTTATAGATTTTGTTGTGAAAAGTGTATTGTGTTGGAAAATCTTATGACAAGGTGTATATAGTGTCTATAAGAACAATGTCGAATTCGGAAACGGATACTGCATTTGAGGGTGATATATGTGGGGACCACCACGAAAAAGGTTCAAAAGGTAGCCTTCTCTGCTGAAGAGAAAGAGATAATTTTGAACATTTCTCGAAAAGAATTGGAAGAACATCCTGATTTATCGAAAAGAGACCTAGTAGGAATTGTTTCAAAATCCTCAAGGGTGAGTGATTCAGCTGTATTCAGAATTCTCAGAGAATATAAAGAGAATAAAACATTGACGCCGCCTAAGAGGAGAGCCCAGTCGTTAAAAATAATCGATTCGGTTGACGATTTCGATATGAACCTTATCAGAAGAATTGTCCACGGTTTTTTTTCCGGAATGAAATCCCAACGATTTATAAAGTACTAGAAATCGTGAATGATGACGACAGTTTGCCAAATTTCAAGAGAACAACGTTCTTTAAATTATTGAAAAAAATGGAATTCAAGTTCAAAAAACGTGGTCGTGATAGTCTACTGATAGATAGGGATGAAATAATTGTGTGGAGAAGAGATTATTTGAAGAAAATCCGCTCATTAAGGGAACAAGGCAGAAAAATTTATTAGCTGGATGAGACATGGATAAATCAACTGAACGATTGTGTGAAATCTAATCGATTCTACTCTGGACGGAAAGTACCTTTACGTAGGCCCTCGAACCGCTGCGCCAAACATGTTATTATTGCTCCTTCTTACATTTGAACAGAGATAATGATTTCATTTTATTTTTAGAATTTTTTCGACTGCTTATATTCTTCAAACGTTCAAACTATTAGACAACTGATTGAAAATTCTTATAAAGCTATAATATGTGGGATGATTTTTACTCAAAGTTAATCTGTGTACTGGGATGTTTAAATTTTGTGTTCTTGTATTATAGAAATTACTAGTGTTATGTCCAATGAATTTATCTTTGTTCTTAGGAAAAATACCACAAATTCATAAATATATAAACGATATACTGTGAATACAGGGTGGCCATTTGAAAACGAAACAGACGAGATTACAGACGAAATAAATTTTTTCGATAGAAATGCTCGGACAGGTCGATTTCTGTTTCGAGGGGGACAACTTAAGATGTAGGTTACGGACGTATAGCGCTTCAACCCTTGCTGCTACAACCCCCACCCCCAATTTTTGAACAGGGAAGATGGGGTGAGTGATACCTCATTTGAAAGGTATTTTTATACTAATTTCAGCACAGTAATTGTTTTTTCATTTTAAGCATTAGTTCTCGAAATATTCTTAACTAAGTATTTGAAAATGAAGTGGTGTTTTCATGGCACTTGTAGTGTTTTTGTGTGAAAAATCGACATCTTGATTGAAGATTTCTATGTCAGTGGATTGGAGGAAGGAAGCCACAGTCATGGTTGTTTTGAAGCTCAAAATGTCGATTTTTCACAAAAAAACACTACACGTGCCATGAAAACACCACTTCATTTTCAAATACTTAGTTAAGAATATTTCGAGAACTAATGCATAAAATGAAAAAGCAATTACTGTGCTGAAATTGGTATAAAAATACCTTTCAAATGAGGTGTTACTCACCCCATCTTCCCTATTCAAAAATTGGGGGTGAGGGTTGTAGTAGCAATCCGTAACCTTCATCTTAAGTTGTCCCCCTCGAAACAGAAATCGAGCTGTCCGAGCATTTCTATCGAAAAAATTTATTTCGTCTGTAATCTCGTCTGTTTCGTTTTCAAATGGCCACCCTGTATATTGTTTTCCTTGAACAAATTCTTACATGTTTCCCTAAACTTTAGATTCTAAATTGTTCGTACAGTTCTCTTCTTCAGTAGAAATATTTTTTTTCAGATTCTGATCAGTACCCTAGAAAACTATACCATAGCTGAACCTAGATTCGAAATTCGCATGATGCAATAACTCCAATGATTCAAATTTCCTTTTAGATGTTTTGATGCAATGTTAATTTGACTTAGTTTTCGACTTAAGTATTCTGCATGTGCTCTGAAGGACAAAAAAGTGTGTACGAAAATCACCGGGATTTTTTTATTATCTGTTACAATAATTTTACTTCATAATTTCATTTCAAAATGATATGCTTGTTGGTTTACCGCCTCTCCCCCCAGCACATTATTGATCCGCCCTAAAAGGGAAGAACATCCTGGATAAAGTCGCTCTAATCTGTCTGAACCTCTCCAAACCCTTTCTCGTTGACTATCACTTGTGGAACGAATCGTGAGTCTTCCGAAAAAAGTAGGTTGCACTATTGTGGTGAAAGCCCGTCTTGGTGGTGTTCTGTCCATTGCCGTCAGGTAGCTCTATGCGTACAGAGGAAAGTAAAAGTTTCTGTGCTCCCCTGAGGAGGCCTTTTGAAACCAAAAAACCTATTAACTCTGCTGAGTCCAAACACCCTCATTAAACGAAATGGGATATTCAACTCAATCTGCACCCCTAATTTTTCCAGGGATTCCAGGTCTCAGCCCCCATCCATCATTCAAGAAACCTTCCCAATTAAAACGCGAATATTATCATTACTTTCCGGTCAATTATAGTTGATGGATAGGACGAACTGAAAAAGTGTGGGGTCGAAATTCCCGAGCACAATAGCCGTCATCAAACGCCCTCCGGCGATATTGCAAGAGCATCCTCCTCATGACAAATGACTGCTCCGCAATGAATACCACCGGCAGGGCCTACTGCGTTATTTGCCGGCTAAGAAGGGCAAACTCGCCCCAACAATTGAGACTTCAGGGATTTGCATATCATACGAGCCCGTTTTTATGAACGCATCCAAGTAGTAGAGCGTCCCGGTGATGTATTTCTTTCGTGTTTGCTCGAATAATGGAAATTGTTTTCCTGTGTAGATGCGGGGGATTATCCTGGGGTTCCAAGGAGCTGGAAAGAGGCCGAGGTGACTTTCTTCCCGGCCTGGCGTACCCTAATCTGACAGTTAAATAGAGCGTTCAAGGAAGGGGAAATGAATAATCTCGAAACTATGTAGTTGGGCCTGTAAGGATTATTGCATGTGCAGTGTCGACAATATTGCCACTTTCTTGATGAACTCTTGACGTGTTCAGAGTTTATCTATCATGAATTTCTTGAAATTTGTAACGTTTGTCATCTATCCCAGGCAACACAAAGATTTTTAGGAAGTCGTGACGCCTTTTGTGACTTCTTTGGGAGGTCGCAGGTAGCTCTATACCTCCTCCAAATGTCCGCCACGAAAGAACTCCCAGAAATCTCTTGAGCTCGCATTGCGAGATGTATAAGATATTCTCAAATAGGTCACATTGCGAGATGTATAAGAAGTTCCTACAGAGGCCGCTTTACACAGGTACATACAGGTCGCGTTGCGAAATCTATGAGATATTCTTGTACAGGTCACAAGGAGACCTGTACGAGTTCAATTCAATATATCAAAGAGGATGAATAGACATCGAAAACTAAGTCAGATTTGTCCTATTTCTATGATGAGAGTCTGTATATTAGCCATATATTATTGAATTGAACCACACAACAAACAGTGTTAAATGTTATTTATTACTTTTTTCTGCCACAGAAGGTACTAAGGACTGAACGAAAATAAATTCGCTATCACAAAAACGCTTATAATATCTTTTGAATCACTGGACCGATTTCGAAAATCAAACTCATTTTCGAATCATCTTCTGATTCTAATGAAAACTGTTTTCACAATAAAAAAACCAAAACAATTTTTTACAAAATTCATGGATTTTTTTGGAATTCTTCCCATCATGCTTCTTATAGTGTTCTCAGTCACTTTCTGGGATGCTGTCTTCCACTTTTGCTTGAATTCCGATAATGTTTTCGTTGATTTCTTAGTCTTCTTCAATTTTTTTTACCAGGGCCCAATATCTTTCGATTGGCCTGAGTTCTGGGCGATTTGGTGGATTGGCCTCTTTGGGGACAAAAACCACCTTATTAGCTTCGTACCATTTCTTGGTGGCCTTGCTGTAGTGGCAGGAAGCTAAATCTGGCCAAAAGATTGTTGACACATCGTGCTCACGTAAAAATGGTAAAAGTCGCTTCTTCAAGCATTCCTCGATGTGTATCTTCGAGTCAACAGAGCCTTGGCCAACGAAAAATTTGCTCCTTTACCCACAAGTGCAAATTGCTTGCCAAACCAGGAATTTTTTAGGAAACTTTTTTTAAATTTCTTTGCTCTTGATTTCGCTTCTTGATTCTTCACAGCGTTCCTGTCTGGCACTTTCTGCACTTTGTATGTTCTAAGCCCACAACTCGACTTGATTTTCTGAACGGTTGACTGCGAACAACCCACTATTTCGGCCACTTTCTGTCCTGAAAGGTCCTGAAAAAGAATGATGACCTTCTTCACTTTTTTTGGGCTATGAAACCCCTTTTTATTCTCGGTTCCTTCCCTGCTGTTAATTGTAAGATCTTCGTTGAAGCGCTTAACAACTCTCGATACCGTTTCCGGACGAACGCGAGCCTCTTTTGCGATTCTTTTGAAGCTCCATTTTTGGTTATTTTGAAAAAGTTTCACTATAAATTCTCGTGTTTTCACTTCGCTTGACATTTTGCAACAGAGAATTGGAATATCTATGAAGTAAATGTTTCACATGTTTCTGACGTTCATAACAAAGCTAACTATGATCAAATTTCGATTTGTTCTCAATTGGTTCAAGAGATATATAATCTTCATTATTAAGAAATTACAACAGAAAAATATAGAAAAAATATTCAAAACATTCTGTTCCTTTCTTCCTTTGGGTATGGAAAAGGGGGACAAAACAGGGTAGCTAAGAAAAAACTGCAATAATGTTTATGCCGTAGCATATGAGCCAAACAGTGAAATGAGTAAAACTTATAAAAAACCAGTACAAGATAAAGACACCAACAAAAAGAATCATATTCGATTTTACGGTTCTACCCCGAGGGTTGGGGCAAAACCGGGTACTGCGTATTATTCACAGTTAGAACACACGAAATCATCCAAATCATCTTCTTACGATCTTGTACATCCTTCGTGTGACTAGTTCTTGCACGTTTTAGTGCATTTTATCCACCCATAATTTTTGATAGTATGAGAGCAGTAAATGCAGAGGGTGTCGTTGTCAACTTGTGATTTATCGTCTTCTTTTTCTGAGTTAGACTCTTTAGCTCTTTGTTTCGCCAATTTCTTGTTTTCTTTTTGTATCACAATCTTTTTCTCCACCTGTTGTATCAATTCATTTTGGGTACCAATTCGATATTTTATTTACCTTTTGAAGCAGCCCTTTCCAAAGACATTCCATTCATTCTTTTTTCAAAAGTTGTTTGAGAAACATTATAATTATTGGCTGCTTTTTTCTAGTCCATCGTTTCTGAAACAACTCCCATAATTGCTCTTTCCATGTCATTCGTAGACCAACGTTGACGACTAGTCTTCCGATTACAGGTGCGCACCATATAACTGTGAGACTGTTGTAAAGAAACTCTCCAACAAAAAAAATTAGGCTTATCTACAGAGTTTCATACAGCCAAACAACCTAGGTACATGTTACATTATGTATTGTCAATTATCGTAGAATATAGTTAGATCAATCTGAATCTGTAGGTAGGGATAAATTTAGGTAAAATAAGATTACATACCAAAGATTCACGTGGTTCTACACAACACCGATAAATAAACACAAGCTCCTGTCAGAACTTGTGGAAATACTTGCGTAGATAAAATATATCAACGTATGCTACGAGAACAAAATCTAACCAACGCAAAGGGGGTAGATTGCCGATTGGGAGCACCCGATTATGCCCCTCCTTTTCCCTACAATGTTTCAGCCAATCTTGAGAAAAGACTCCTCTGTTGACATGCACTTATGCTTCATTACATCTGGAAGAATAAAAAATGAACATGTACAGTAAGGAACTTTCAAAGGTCCGTTATTTATACTTTCATCAAAACGCGAGTGAACATTGTGCCAAGTTCTTCTGGAGCACAAATTGAACACATAGGATTTCAACAACAAAAATTCAAAGCCCATTCATATAATATCAGCATGAAACTATAAGAGATATAAGATATAAGTTCCTGTGAAAATGAAAATAACACTTACCTTGGAGCATAAATATCCTCTTCGAAATAACGAACCTCGTACAGTTACACCAAGTAACAGATCTAATTAATCTGTCCACAAAACTCCTCTTGATGTCTTGGTAAACTCGCTGTTTATTCAAGTAAAACGGAGATGTAACTTAAATACAATTTTGAGATTTTATACATAAACTGTAAGAGACTTTGCTAGAAAACATAGAAAAAAGCCAGGAAGCTACCCAATTTTTCCATAAAGGAGTTCAAAGTATTATTCAGGACTACGATTCGTGCAGTTCTATGCAGCTTTCCTATGGCATCCTTCACTTTCACGTTCCCAAAACCCTCCCATCCCCCTTCCATCATCTCCACTACAAAAGAAAGGATGAAAGCCAATGGCTACCTCGACTACGCTACAGCAGCGTATGACGAACCTGCAGAATCAATTCCGACTAGAATAAGAGAGTCTCCTCCATTTCCATTACGTTATTCTGCTGACTAGAACCCGAAGAAGACAGAGAAATTACTCCTTTGATTCCCATCAATAGTCCTCGGCTCCGACAGCCCATTCCTGTTATTATTAGTTCGACCCTTTCAATTCCAGGTCAAATTCGAAATAGAATCTCGTAGCGGAACGAAATTCCAGCCCCGTCACTCCTTTTCCATGGCTACGAAAGTTTCGGAACGGGGCGTCGTCGTTATTGTTTTCCAGGAATTCAAATCAGATACAACTGTCAACAGAACGGGCAAGTCTCTCCAGGTTACAATACGACTTCAATCTAACTTGCGATTCTCGGATATGCCGAATGCGGTCGAAATCAAGGGGCCTTTTACACACGGAGTACCTTAAAGTGGTGTTGTTTGTACACCGGCGTAGTTTGTGAGGACGATAAACTGGTTTTCGATCTCCTAGGGCGTTTGGGATATGTAAAAGGCTCCACTGGAATGGGATATTTTATGGTTTCCACTTTAACAGATTCTCCTCTCAGCAGTCTCAGCTTGCTACGAAAACCACGTGTTTCGTCAATTATTCATTTTGACTTGAATTCTTTCCGTGCATGTAATACCACAAGGTACCATTGTCTCCCTAGTCTTTTTGTTGTATTCACTAGTTTATCTTCGCTTTCATTGATAGATGTTTCTCACCGTCAATTCGGATATGCTGGATTTCTTGCCCTGTGTATGTGTATTGAATAGTCTTCATTCTTCAATTGAAATTGAGTTGACACATTTAGGAAATATTCTAGTACTAATTTCATTCGAATAAAATGTTGTTTTGTCCGATACTTTCTGTAATTGAAGAGCCATATTTTTCCGACCAAAATAAGTTCCTTTTTAGGTTTTTCTGAAGATAAGTTTGTAAACACTAAAGGCTTGTTTTTATTTTTATCGTCATTCCAAAAATATCTCATTGAAAAAATTTTTTCACTAACCTTACCTAACTCCATTTACCTAGGTAAAAGACCTAACCTAACCCCTGTTCTATGATGTTTTACACAGCTTTGTAGTTGGGGAAAGGTAAAGTGATTATTTTAGGTGTTTTTCTTCGATCTCGTGATGATTATGTGAATACTTTAAGGGAATTAATGTAAAAATAACCATTTAAGGACTGAACGAGAATAAATTCGCTATCACAAAAACGCCAATATCTCTGGAAACAATCGGGAAAAAATCAAAATTTGATTATAGTTAGCTTTGTTATGAACGTCAGAAACATGTGGAACATTTACTTCATAGATATTCCAATTCTATGTCGCAAAATGTCAAGCGAAGTGAAAACACGAGAATTTATAGTGAAACTTTTTCAAAATAATCAAAAATGGAGCTTCAAAAGAATCGCAAAAGAGACTCGAGTTCGTCCGGAAACGGTATCAAGAGTTGTTGAGCGCTTCAACGAAGATCTTACAATTAACCACAATGAAGGAACCGGTAAGAAAAAGGGGTTTCTTAGCCCAAAAAAAGTGAAGAAAGACCTCAGCCTTTTTCAGAAGAATCCTAACCTTTCAGGACGGAAAGTGGCCCAAATAGTGGGTTGTTCGCAGTCAACCGTTCAGGAAATCAAGTCGAGTTGTGGGCTTAGAACATTCAAAGTGCAGAAAGTGCTAGGCAGGAACGCTGTGAAGAATCAAGAGCAAAGAAATTAAAAAAAGATTTCTTGAAAAAATTTTCCAGTTGCGTGATGGACGAAGAAACCTATGTCTTGGCTGATTTCTCGCAACCTCCTGGTTTATACTGCAGATTCTCGTGGAAATGTTGACGAACAATTTCGCGTGAAGAAACAAGCAAATTTTCCTAAAAAATTCCTGGTTTGGCAAGCAATTTGCACTTGTGGGAAAAGGAGCAAATTTTTCGTTGGCCAAGACTCTGTTGACTCGAAGATATACATCGAGGAATGCTTGAAGAAGACTAAGAAATCAACGAAAACATTAGCGGAATTCAAGCAAAATGGAAGACAGTGACTGAGAACACTATAAGAAGCATGATGGGAAGAATTCCAGAAAAAATCCACGAATTTTGTAAAAAATATTTTTGGTTTTTTATTGTTTTCATTAGAATTAGAAGATGATTCGAAAATGAGTTTGATTTTCGAAATCGGTCCAGTGGTTCAAAAGATATAAGCGTTTTTTGATAGCGAATTTATTCTCGAGTTTCCAGAATTCTAAGAGGATATTGTTTCGATAGAAACATCGCCACAGATTTCTCAGTGCTAAGTATCATTTATTATTTATTTATTTATCGTATGGCATTATAGCGACAGCAGTTTAAAAGTATAAATGTCAGTGACCATGAATATATAACAAAGTACAAAAATAACATAAAATAAAGGTTAAACATACATGTATAAATAAGCAAAAAAAATAAGAGAATTTGAGGGTGAATATTTGCGACGACAGATGTGATTGTGACTTCAGTCAGAGCTCTACATCTAGGGAACGCAGCCAGTCCAGTGCAGGAGGTGTCGCATTGATGATGTCTCTGAATGGTCCCAGGTACTTCCTTAAAGGGCATTCCCGGGCGATGTGCTCCACGGTTTGCTGATCAGCTCCGCAGTCACATTAATTTCAATTCAATACGATGTTTGTATCGACATTCATCATTAATATCCGAATTTTGTATTTCAGCGACATTTATTTTCAATATGGACCGGTAACAATTAATTTCTAATAGAAACTGTGCGTAAAAAATGTACAATTTCATACTTCTTAGAATTCAATTTTATCTCCCACATTTTGTGGGATTTTATTATTACACAAGCATATTTGTTTCACGCGGCGGTTTCATCTTCAACACTTCAACCTGCCATATCATTTGATGTACTCGTTGTAATTGTATGATGGGAGGGACAATTTCGTTCTAAATAAATACTGGGGATAAATAACGTATTCAATTGGATGAGGATCAATACCCTATTTATAAAAACACACTCCCAAAATAGTGCATAATTTTGAAAAACATCTGATTACCATAAACAGGTAATAGCAAGTCAATCTTGAGAGACAGATATATGCTACCGCGAACTTTTTTGTAGAACTATTTAAGAGGTATATTTCTGTCATTGTATCCACGTATAAGTCTTACGGTTTTTGCAGCGCACTTGAAAATAGCTGATTATGGGTGATTTTTTTGTAATTATTGAAGTTATTTATAGTAGGTCTCCTTAATTTTTTCGGGTTAAAAGTATAGCATATATCACTCAGGGATAATGTTGCTTTTCTAAGGGTGAAAGAATTTCTGAAATCGGTCCAGTAGTTTTCGAGTCAAGACATATCAAACACACAAAAATACAAATCTTTCCTCTTCATTATAACATCTACATCAAACGTTTCTCCATCGTATAGATTTCAGTCTTGATAAAGTTGATAAACATTCTGACAACATTGTTGACTTGTATAAAGATCAGAGGGTTCATAAACTTCAGCCATTCTGTGTTATTAATAATCCAGGGAAGCATCCAGATTATTCTTATGATATTGGACTGTTCGTCAAATTTTATCGGGTAAAATTGGGAATAACTCAAAAACGACGCGTGTTATCGAAAAAATCATCGGAATACTTTTATTTTCTAAAATAATTGATTCTTTCGAAAATAGAAACCGTTTCTTTTTTCCAGGTGGATTTATAGTATTTTTGTGTGGACTTATGCGTCGGCTACGCTGTACCTTTTATACCAGGAATTATATTGCATAATTTTTGATCGAGGAATATCAACCATAATAGAGTCCACAATTTACCAAAATTCAGTTAATTTGTAATAACGGTTCTGAAGATATGAACAGAAAAGTGTTTTTTATGGATTTTCGACACCCTGTATCTTTCAAACGAAACCGAATTTTGAAAAATGATATAGGAAAAAAGTGTTTCGTTTGATGAGATAAATCTATATCTACAGTTGAAATATATGTTCAAGTAAAACACCCACCCTGTATATTTCCGAGTATTTAATAATATAATATCCTTGACATATCCTTCGTTAGAGGTGGCGAGCTGTCGATTCCAATCACCCCACACCTGATCCCAAGCTCCCAGTTGCTGACGCGGATTAAGTGTGAATTATCATACCGGGAAGCAGTCAAAAAGCCAATTACCATAAAATATTAGTGGCTCCATTAAGAGAGTGCCAGGCAGTCCGAGGTCTGCTTCATAATCTATTCATGGAATCACTTACACAATCAACACCCGTATAACCTCCGCAAAAAGCCACGCCAGGCTTATGAATAGGTTTGCTGAATAGAGGAGCTGTTCTTGCTGCCAGAAATGAATCTTTCCAGACGCGAAAATTTGCTCCATGCTTTTGAATAATTATTGAATCGATAGGGATAGAAAATATTGAGGAGATATGAAGTGTAATGAAGTCCGATTTTCCGATCATGAAATCGACCTTCATTTCAAATTAATTTTTCCGGATTTTTATTTCAAATTCCTGCATTTCATTTCCGTTCAGAATTAAACCGAGAAGATCGAATATGGTCCGTTCGATATTGTTTTACATGCAGAGAACATAGTAAAAAGAGTCATAAGAACCACGTAGAATGTAGATAACGACGTTTTTCTAGTTCATACGTACGATAAGCCAGATTCGTAGAAGTTTTTACCGGAGTACTTTTCTAGAAAAGTAGCATTTCTGCGCCTGCCGTTTCCGCCCCCCTCAGGGAGATTATAAAAGGCGATTTTACCCTCATCTGTCAATCCATTATTCACTTTTGCTTCGGCTTCAGTAGAGTACTTTTCTTTGCTTTTGCGTTTCAAATTAATTATCCTTTCCGATTTAAAAGTATAGCGATTATAGAGTCAGTAGTCAGCAATAGCCGACTTTCCGTCATTTGCTGCTAGTAGTAATTTCTGATTTTTTCTTACCGAGTGAGTATCAGTGCACCGAAATCGTAAGTACCGATCCAATTCATTTCAGTCCTATTTTTCTGTATCTTCGTTGAGTCTATCAAAATAGCTGTTACGTCGAGATCCGTATCAAACCTTCCTTTACTCGTGCAAGACTCCTTCTAGTACGTTTATCCGAGTAAGTCGGTGCCTGATTAGTGTCTGTCCTTTATGGTGAGTAATCTCATAGTCAGACCGGAGGGCCCATGCAAACCAATGCTATAGAACGTACAGTCGAATTCTGATTCGGTACCGATCCTTCGCGCCCCTAGTTCGGTGCGTCCTGTTTGACCATTTATATTTAACCTGGCCAAACCCGACCTTTCTAGACGTGAAACAAGCTTAGTAGACAATATAACTCTTTTGATTTTCCGGACTGAAAGAATATCGGACAAAAAGTAAGCACTGTACATTTTTATATCCGTCTCACATTTTCCAACTGTAGATTTAAATTCTCCGTTTAATTCAAATCCCCCCCCCCTTCTATTCTGGCTGACTCGTACCGTGAAATATTCCTTTTGAATGAATGCTCGCAGTCAGGCAAAACTGAACCATTTTTCTTTACCTGTGTATATTTAATATTTTGTTGGGATTAATGCATATTTGATGCTTTCTTGATATTAGTGAATATTTGATATTTTCTTATTATTGCATATTTGATATTTTCTTGACATTATTGCATTTGTATTACTATTTCAACCGTTTGAATAAATTGTGTGAATTGCTCTATTTTCGATTTCTCAGTTATCGCTAACACCCTAGATACAACCGAACTCTGTCTCCGGCTAAGCAGCTATCCTGGCAGGTTTGCTATTCTACCTTATAAGCAAAAAGAATAGCTGGCGCTCGAGGTAAGGTTTCTACGAGAAAACCCCATTACAGAGGAACTTACCATTGATGTTCGTGGAAAAATGATGAATGAATCCTTCAGTTTTTCAGTTGGTTCAATCTTATTCAAAAAGCTCTGTCATTCAGATTCTTGTGCCTTCCTTAACCGTAATTTTTCCACCTTCCGTAGGTGGATTTCGAAAGAGTATCATAATCATCGGAGCATTTTGGCCACTTGCAATTCTGACGATCTTAGCCTCGAATTTTCCGATGGTCTCAGCATATCCAGGCCACACAGGTCGTGGGCCATTTTCTGACAACTTCTGAGTTTCATGAAGAAACCTGACCCGAAAATGAATACTTTGCATCGTTATCGTCTCGCCTACATCCTGTACAATACCGATAAGCAACAAAGTAATTTTCGGAGCGATGGATTTTTTAGGTTTGCTGAATAGAGGAGCAGTTCTTGCTACCAGAAATGAATCTTCCTAAACGCGAATATTTGCTCCATGGTTTTGAATAATTGAATCGATATGGATGGACAATATTGAGAGATTTGAGCAACCTACCATTGATGTTTGTGGAAAAATGATGAATGAATCCTTTAATTTTTTCAGTTGGATCAATGTTATTCAAGAAGCTCTGTCATTCAGATTCTCGTTGCTTCCATAACCGTAATTTTTCCAGTTAGCAATGGCCGTCTGAATCCTGCTGGAGCATCTGGCTCAAGTGTATTTATCCGGAGCGAGAGGCAATCATAAAATCAATTTTCCTGAAATAATTAAAGCAAAACAACTCTTGGAACTATATCCGGTTCTCTCAACCCTTCCACCACATTCTTCTCGAGTGGAATTCAATTCGAGCCGGGTGAAGGAACCGAAGAAAAAATGGAAAAAATTTCTACTGCTTGTAGGTTTGATAAATGTAGAAAGGAATTTGAATGGCCGATTCTGGGACAGCGAAGTTTTTTACGGACAATTCTCAACCTTTATTATGGCATTCCATTCTCCATAACTTCACGTGGGGACTGAACAATTTTTTTCTGCTGGTCTTATGTTGCTTTTGTACCAACAAGAAGATGACAAAAGGACTCCTTGAGAATTGGGCTAGTAACATAAATCCAGTTGAACAGTGATTAAATGTTATTTCTGTTAATGTATCTTATTAGAACCTAAAAGGAAATAAGCAGACCTCACGCAAAATTACCTAACCCTTCTCCTTCTGGCAAGTAATCCAAAGGATCTGAAAATAATCTGAAAAAACAACAAAACCACGTCACTAACCCATTGTTTGCAGATTAACTTCACTCTCAGTCTTATTGACGAGATGTGATCTAAATATTTCTAATTAACTTTTAAACCTTTAACTTCCCACACTGAATAACTTCTTGAATCTTTCTCAAGAACAAATTCCGAGCTAGCTGAGAACCTTTCCCTTTAAGACTTCTCCAGCTACCCCTAAATTTAAAAATTTTAACTCCGCTATTCCCCGAATATCACTTTTTCCCTAAAACCGAACCCGAGTCAACTGAGAATCTCCTGCATACAATCAAATATTTTATCAAGTTCTTTGATTCTGATCCGAATGACTATACCAGTTCTTCTTGTTTTCGTGTAATCTAACACCTGCCAAGAAAATTGCAGAACAACGAAACAAGTGTCTGAACAAAAGAAACTAGATCGATAATGCTGGAAAGATTGACTATGAGAAATTTCTCGATTCTTTACCGATATTTCCCCGTTAGCAACGACGAAAACGAAGATTACCCCGCCTGAATGTGAAAGAATGTACGACAATATTTCCAAACGAAAGAATGCATGTTCGAATGACACTTGACAGTAACGAAATAGGCGTAATGCTGAGCGCTATTTGATTTGTATTGTAACCCTATATTGAGTTGAGAGATATTTCCGAGCGGCAGGCAATCAGAGCCGACCTGGAAGCAGTGGCGTGCTGGATTTTATTCCCGATAACGAGATTCGGAAAAAGCATTATGGTAGGTATACTCCATTGACTTTTAGAATATATCCCGGTTGGCCATGATTTAGGTTTATCGAGGTTTTTTACTTCAAACTGACGCAGATTGGTGCTCGTGAAATACCAAATAATTCTCAGAGACGTTGCTAATGTTAATTTCAATTTATATACTTCTTTTTAACTTTGTAAATGGGGTTAGTTCTTCTAAGGTTTCAACTGTGACACAGGTTTCGCAGTACTGTTACATTTTCATACTGGAGTATTTCAAGTTGTGCAAAAAGGTATTTAGAAGTCTTCTGTAGGCTTATTTCTTGAGAATTTTGAAAAGTGTGGAATTCCACTGTTCATTTATAAGTTTTTCTGTCGAGTTATTCGAGTACTTTTATTCTTTTTTCGAATGAACTACCACAAAGTAACGGACTATTCTGTCCATTATTTTTTAGTAAAATTTCAACACTCGAATATTGATTTCCGTACAAGAAAATAGCATAAATGAATCTTCCAACCTTGTTTCTGCACGTGAAATATACTGCTCCACAACAGTTATGGATATCGTATTCAATCGTTTTAAAAGTATGTAATCTTCGAGAAAATCGCTGTAAAATCATTCAAAACTCAACTTGCATCGATCCAATGAAAATCAGTATGAGACATTTCGTCAATCTGATCGCCCTTTTTCTGAAGTTTGGTTCTTTGCATATGCTTCATGAATGTTCTTATTTTGAAATGAAGTCAGTTTATCAACGGCTTCGATTTGAAACGAGTTTTCTGAAAATGCCAAGACGTAAATTAACAAACCCTGAGGCTAATAGGGCTATCGGAATGCTACAGGGTGGCCTAACTCAGGTTGTTGTAGCAGAAAGGCTCCAAGTCAGCCGAAGTGTGATATCTCGATTTTGGAATAGGTTCAGGGAGACAGTGTTGGAAAGACCAAGACTTGGTAGGCGACGAAAAATAACACCGGCTCAAGATTGTTTCATCACCGTTTCGGCGAGAAGAAACCCTACATCTACGTGTAGAATGCTACGAAATACTCTTCAAAATGCAGATCGAAACCATCAGACGACGCGACGTTTGAGAGAGGTGAATCTAGGTTCTAGACGTCCATTTAGAGGAGTTCCATTAACACGTGACCATAAGCGTCAAAGACTGGAATGGGCAAGGTGACGTATCAATTGGAACGATCAATGACGTAGTGTCCTTTTCACTGATGAATCCAGATATGGACGATTTTCAGATTCTCGAAGAATAAGGGTATGGACAATCCCACGCATACCCCGTAATCGTCGCTATGTCCAAGAAATCCATCCTTTTCCGAGGGAGTAGTGTTATGGTATGGGCCGGGATATGATCTACGCATTGGTCCTGGGAATATGACCGCCTTACACCATAGGGAGCCTGTTATTGACAATGTTGTGCCGAATTTTCACGCTGCTATTGGTGAAACTTTTCAATTTCTAGACGATAACGCTTAACCGCACCGTGCAGCCATAGTTGAGAATGCGCGCGAGGAGCTTGGTATTCCACATTAACCACCATATTATGACACTTGTCATAATTATTTATTTAGCGTATGGATGCTTCACAATACGATATGAAATTATAAGGGTAAAAGTAAAAGTACACAGACATATTACAATATAGCACCGTAGATCTTAAGATGAACTTATATGTTAATGTTAACTTGTCATAATATATGAATGCGTCATGTGGAATGACCGAGGGGGTTCGGAGACTCGCACGCATAGGCAACTTCAATTTTTCGAGCTGTGGGCATGACCACCATTGCATGCTGACCACGATTGCCCCATCTTCCCCTACGTTATTGCTGTCAATGTTTTGAATCCTCACTAGTTTCGTCCACTAGTTTTTATAGAGCCTGTATACAAATTTCTTGAACTTTCCAAACAGCTGATAAACCAGCCTCAATCGAATCATCTTGGGGCGTAATCAGCCTCAGAGTTGTGGCAAGTTCGACGAGAAAAACAACCCGATTGAATCATTCCAGGGACAATGCTCCATTACCCGTCGGACCAGATTAAATGCGGATTCTTCCGGCTTATTTGGAACTTAAGCCGAAATAAGAAACTAATTTACAAACTCGCTGCTAATTCCCTCCTAATGAAGTTTAGTTAGAACGACTGGGAATAAATTCCCGATTTGCTGCAGTCATAATTGGCGATTCGCAAAATTTATCGAGAGAGATAATGAAACGAATAATTGGGTAAAAAACTTCTCGACTACCCAATTGAAAGTGTTGTTTCTGAGGGAGTTTCTACCAAAACTCCATCCACTTTTATCAAGTATCCCGGTTGAACATGAAATTTTGACACATTTCACCTTGTATATTTGGAAAATATTAGGTTATAGTCATTTTTCTGTCAGTCAAATAAGCATAGTGGTCCTCTCCACATGGAGGACGCTGTAATTACGTATTCATCGAAATGTTTATTCACTTTGGGAAAATGATGAATTTTAGAAAATATTATTTGAATTCAATAATTCCAAGGACCTGGCAAATGTCGTAGAAACTTTTTTCTCTGCTCCACATGAGTTAGGTTGTGATCGAGATATTCTTGATAATGGAATATTTGTTGAAAGATTATTTGGGCTGTTTCGGTAGACTAGTGGTTAGAGTGACTGGAATTTCGAAATTGCAACCTTATAACCCGCATTCGAATCCCAACACTGTAATTCAATAATCGAAAAAGTATGGTGCATACGACAGTGTAAACATAACCGCATAGCAATTTTGAATTTTCACTTGTTTTTCGATCATTTAAAGTCGGCATTTTTCTGAGAGTGGTGATTTTGAGTGTTATTTTCCCTGTGTTGATAAAGTTTTCCGGAGGGTGGTAAAGTTAACAAATCTTTAATATTATTCTTTTTTACAATATTTATCATCAACCCAGTTCATTGCGCATATAGATCCCCCACTATAAAACCAGTTTTGTCGACTGGATGCGCACTCCGGCACTCCTCTGAATGCTACAATTGTTTATTCAGTACTGAATTCACCTTAGGAGGTATCACTCAGGACAGTTTGCTTTCAACTGGAGCGACGAATTTTACTTCGCGCGTAACAAAACTTCACCTCTGTTTTTTTTTACCTACTCCCTTTTATTTCCTTTTATCCGCGGCCTACCTGTATTTGTCTTTTGAAAGTCTCTCATAAGGGCCCGTGAGAGTGAAGCGAGTGACCTTGTTTTGTTTTCCTTAAAATAGTTTTGTGCGCTTCTCGAGAACTTATTATGTCTGTCTGCTCTATATGCGTTGGATCTGCTACTGATTCAGATTCCTTAAAGTGTGCCATTTGCAAAAAGATATTCCATGCAAAATGCGTTAATCTCAAGACAAATGATCTTGATTATTTAAAAACAAGTCAGGACCAGTGTCAATCCTGTATACCAAAGAGTCGACTACGTAACTATTCCGGCTCTTCTCAAACAACCAGCCCTAGTCAGAATCTTGACCAACCTTTAACAATGAAGCATTTTCATGATCTAATGCAGGCTATTTCCTCTATATCATCTGATCTGAATAGTTTGAAGATGACTCATTCCAACATCATCGCTGATATTGGAGAGATTAAGGCATCACAAACTTCTCTTCAAAATAAATTCGATTCAATCGGAAAGGCAATTGAATTGCATTCCGACACACTCGCAGATCATAAGAATTTAATAAATGAAAATAGTGATAGAATAGAGAAACTCGACTCTTTTTGTGGTGCAATTGATACCAGGGTCGCTGCTTTATCTGAAAACGTTAACATATTGCAATTGTCTGGTGTTCCTACTGCTGAAGCTACACCTGCTGCGGAAATGTTGGAAAGGATGAAACGTTCACATAACATCCTCATTCACGGGTTTAATTCTTCGGGAGATATGAGCGAGGATTCTGCATTCTTGAGACATTGCGTCGATGAGGTCGTTCCTGGCTCATCTGGGTTCATTGTGGATACCAATAGGATCGGGACCAATTTCTGGAGGATCTGTTTCTCTGGTCCTCAGGTTGTCTCGCGTATTTTGAGGAATAAGAATGCCTTATTAGGTCATCGCGACTTCCAAAAGGTGAAGATCTCCGATGATACCACTCCAATGCAGAGGAAGTATTTGAAGGGTTTGAGAGAGGAGTTGAAGACCAGACAGGGAAAGGGGGAGAAGAATATCACTATAAAATATATACGAGGTGAACCTACTATTGTTAAGTCCCCAAATACTCAAAAAAACTAGATAATGATAGATCCCCTACACTTAATCAATGGAATTTCATCTATACAAATATACAGTCACTTCATTCGAAATTTTGTGAGTTATTGACCTTCGCTAAACTGCATAAACCTCTTATAATCTTTCTTACGGAGACTTGGCTGGGGCCAACCATACCTGACTCTTTATATGCCATACCTGAATATACAATCTTCAGATGTGACAGTGTCACTACTGTGGGTCATGGTGGTGTCTGCATATACATACATTCATCAATATGCTCCAATTTTACGATAGCGGTAAACTCCCTTGCAACGTCAGGAATTGACAATGTGTTTCTTTCAATCTCTGGCACATCTTTCTCGATGAATCTTGGCTGCATATACCGACCCCGTCCCTCACAACACGAGAGCTCTGTTTTCGATTACATGGAGACTTTGTCACATTCTGGTATCCCTTCGATTTTCGTTGGCGACTTCAACTTACCGGACGTCATTTGGCCATTGTTGCCTTCCACTTTACCTAACCCCTCTTCACCTTCTAATAACTTTTGTTCGATGCTGATGCGCTCAAATCTAACGCAGCTAGTGGATCGCCCCACTCGTTATCGTGTTGGTCAGAGACCTTCGCTTTTAGATCTAGTTCTTGTGAACGACAGAGACCTCCTTTCTGAGATATTGCACAACCCTCCTCTCGGTCTGTCTGATCATGTCACTTTATCCTCCACCATACAATTCACGCCATATATTCCTGCCTTCAAGAAATTGCAATCCAAAACCATTATAAGTTTTCCTGAGCTCAATCGTGATCTCCTTCAGGTGGATTGGGAGGCGGAGTTTCGGGATGGGTCGGTTGACGATATGTGGATGTTCTTTTCTTCAACTCTGAAGTCCCTTGTGACCGAGCACTCCCGCATTATAAACAATATTGTTTTTCCATCAAAACCCTGGATTACACCCGGTCTACAAAGAATGATTCGCTTAAAGAAAACTCTATGGCAACGTTTTACACGCAGTGGACGAGATACTGATTATATGAAACACAGAAGATTCTCCAACGATCTGGGTGACAAGCTCAAACGAGCAAAGCAAGATTACGAGGCCAAACTTCTGGATACTCAAACTTGCAAAAAGAAATTTTTCAAGTATGTGCGCAACACCCTGAATACTAAAGTTTCCATCCCTATTGTATGCGATTCTTTGGGGAATTTGTGTCAGAATGAGAAACAATCAGCAGAAGTTTTAGCGGATTCGTTCGCCTCATCTTTCTCCGAGGAACCATCTGGTCCACTTCCATCAGTTTCGGCACCCAGATCTACGGTGGAGCTCAGGGAGGTGTCTTTTTATGCGAATGATGTTGAGAGATACCTCAACGATTTGGATACCTCATCTGCCCCTGGTCCTGACGGGATAACGCCATACCTACTCAAGAATTGTTCTTCAGCTGTTGCTCTGCCACTTTCATTGATTTTCAACCGTTCTTACGAAACATCATCTCTACCTAGAGAATGGCTTATCGCATCAGTCACTCCCATTTTCAAGAAGGGTTCTAAGACATCTGCCTCTAATTATAGGCCAATAAGCCTGGAGTCCGTCATTGCCAAGGTATGCGAGAGGATGATAGTGTCGGAGATTCTCAAATTCGCCATTGAAAATAATATAATCCCGGAGAACCAACATGGATTTTTACCAGGGAGATCAGTCATCACGAACCTCCTCAAGTGTTTAGACGATTGGACGAGAGCGCTCGATTCTGCCATACCAATAGATGTCATCTATCTCGATTTTGCACGGGCCTTTGATAAGGTCCCACACAGACGTCTGCTTGCCAAGCTGGAAAATCTCGGAATTCGAGGAGGTCTCCTTTCATGGGTTAGGGCATTTTTGTATGCACGTCAATTTTATGTCCGGGTTGGTGGTTCTTTTTCCACCTCTAGGCCTGTAAAAAGCGGAGTTCCTCAAGGATCAGTGTTGGGACCGATTTTGTTTCTCCTGTATACTTCCGATTTACCTGGAATGCTCTCGTCCTCCGTTTCTATGTACGCTGATGATACGAAGATTTATGGAGCTGATAAGGGCTCCCTACACCGAGACCTGCTCGTCATCCAGCAGTGGTGTGATGATTGGCTCTTACCTATTAATCCGGAAAAGTGTGTGGTTATGCATATGGGAATGAAGAATGTCCGGGAAAAATACGTCATCAATGGGGAGCCTATTTCTGACTGCTCAAGTCATGTTGATTTAGGGGTCGTCGTAACTGATAATCTGAGTTGGTCAGACCACATTCACAATACATGTACTAAGGCCTCTAGAATGTTGTATCTCCTGGAAAGAGTGTTCGGAAAGTGTAACATCAACACTTGTCGCTCTCTTTATACATCATACATCCGACCAATAATTGAGTATGCCGGTCCAGTTTGGGATGCAAGATTGGTTGGCGACAGGACTTCCTTGGAAAATATACAAAGACGAGCTACCAGGATGGCTTTTGGTTACCAGCGACCTAGTTACGACGACCGGCTCCTTATGATGAATCTACCTCGCTTCGAGGATAGACGCCTGCGAGGAGATCTCATAATAACTTACAGAGCGCTAAAGGGAATGTTTGGAGTGGATCTCTCTCATCTGTATGACCTCAACACCAGTCAACGTCTTCGTGGTCACGGGTTCAAATTGTATCGTGAAAATTTTCACCACACGGCTAGGGAGAATTTTCTTCCTAATCGTGTTTTTCATCCTTGGAATCGACTTCCATCTGCAGTAGTGAATAGTGAAAGTGTAAATTCATTTAAGAACAATATGGACCGATTGTCATTGTCAAATTTGATACTGTGAAACTTTGCACTGTGTGTGTCTGTTTTGTTATTTTTGAGCCTTATAGATTTCGATCTTGGCTCTTGATATAAATAAATAATAATAATACAAGTCCAGACAGATCAAGTTTGGCAAAAACCGGTCCTTCTCAGGACCTACACCCTGAAGACGGCAGGCGAATGCTTGCCGAAACGTCGGAAACAACCAACCGCATAGATAATGGAAACATCCCAAATAATCTTTCAACATGAGTTAGGGATATTGACTTAAATTGCAAAAAAATATAGTTAAAATAAGATTTTTGTGATGAAAATTCATATTCATATGATTTCAAGTTGAGTAAAATAACTAAATTTTATTCCCAGAGAATTTAAGCATTTTAAGACTATCAATACGATGTATGGCCTCCACGGACATCAATAACAGCTTGACATCTTCTTTGCATACTACACACGAGGTTGTTGAACATTTCTTGAGGAATTTGGTTCCATAAACGGGGCATAAGCTCTCTCAGGTCGTTTAAGGATTCTGGGGTAGGTTGATGATTATCTCATCTTCTTTAGAGGTTATCCCATGCATGTTCTATGCAATTCAAATCTGGTGATTGCGGAGGTATTGGTAAATGTGGAATACCAAGATCCTCGCGCGGATTCTCAACAATTTGGCACAATATGGGCAAAGACATGTTCCCTATAGGTGTAAGGCATATTCCACCCCATACCATAACACTTCCCCCTCGGAATGGATGGACTTGGACATAGCGACGATTACGAGGTATGCGTGGGATTGTCCATACTCTTATTCTTCGAGAATCAGAAAATCGTCCATATCTGGATTCATCAGTGAAAAGGACACTACGCCATTGATCGTTCCAATTGATATGTTGCCTTGCCTATTCCAGTCTTTGACGCTTATGGACACGTGTTAATGGAACCCCTCTTAATGGACGTCTAGAACCTAGATTCACCGCTCTCGAACGTCGTCTGATGGTTTCGATGGAAACTTGGACCCCATCTGCATTTTGAAGAGTATTCCGTAGCAATCTACTCGTAGATGTGGGGTTTCTTCTCGCCGAAACGGTGATGAACCGATCCTGAGCAGGTGTTGTTTTTCGTCGCCCACCAAGCCTAGGTCTTTCCAACACGGAACCTGTCTCCCTGAACCTATTGATGAAATGTCTCATACTGATTTTTATTGGATCCATTCAGGTTGTCATTGAGTTTTAGATCATTTCACAGCGATTCTCTCGAAGACTATTGAAAACGATTGAATACGATATCTCGAACTCTTGTGGATCAGTATATTTGAGTCTCTAAACTAGAGGATATTACACACACAAAAATTCTGTCTTCGAATGTTGCTACATTGCAACAAACCAACAAAGGATCTCTTTTCTTTTCCAACTTTCCCTTTCAAAGATTACGAATTTCCGCTCGAAGACATATTATTATTCATAAATTTCGGTACAAACGCCGAAACTTTTAATTAGAGCGACCCCACAGGAGCAACAAAGATGTACTTTTATGCTCGTTTCAAAAATGTTCAAAGACATGTTTCGGCCTCTTTGTGCCATAATTAATGGATTAATGGAAGATTCAACACTTGGTACAGCGGGACATCAAATTAATCACGAACCCTTTGAACTTACGTAATGTTATTTTACAATTTGGAACTTTTTGACCCTCTTTGTGAGCGGATAAATGCAGATGTTTCTTCTTCGGGAGGAAATTGGCGAGCAACTTTTCGCCCACACCATTGTTAGGAAAAAAGGTTATTCGAATGGAATTGGAGCAGCCGTTTTAATTTGGTTTAGATTCACTGGTGGCAAATACCATGCGAAGAACTTTGAAAAGACAATACACTGAAAAAAAATTAAAAGAAGCAAATGGTGACATAAGGAAAACATGGATGGTACTAAATAACACTTGTGGAAATAATAAATCCAAAAATAATGAAGTTGATAGGGTAATCACTACTGATGGAAAAATGATAGAAGACAAAAACAGCATAGCTCAGGAATTCAACAAGCATTTTGCAACTGTGGGCATGAAACTGGCCGAAAAAATCCAGGTCAATAAGTCTATAAAATTCAAAGAGGAAGAAATACCAGATTCTATATTCATAACACCCACTGATTACAATGAAATTTTGGAAGCAACAGCAAGCTTAAAGAACAACTGCAGCCCAGGAAATGATAACATCACAAAACAGGATATCATTAAACTATTTCCAGTCATGGGGAACACTCTAGTTCAGCTTATAAATAACGTATTTGAAAAAGGTGAATTTCCAGATGAATTCAAGACAGCTAAGATAGAGTACCTATTTTCAAGAAGGGAAAAAAAGAAGATATGAATAACTATAGGCCTATCTCTATAATAAGCACCTTCTCTAAGATTTTAGAGAAATTAATTAAGAAAAGAATAACAACTTATATACAGAAGAATTTCAAGTTTGACACAAATCAATAAGGTTTTCGAGAAGGCAACAGCACCTTGGGAGTGACGGTGGATTTGTTAGACTACATTACGCAGGAACTGGATCAAAATAAATATGTAGTTGCAGTCTTTATAGATCTACAGAAGGCGTTTGATACGGTCGATATAGGACATCCTATGAATAAGCTGGAAAGAATGGGGTTTCGAGGTGTGTCTCAGCAGCTTTTAAAGTCCTATTCAATAAATAGAAGACATTATACGTCAGTGAATGGGCACAACAGTGATGAGCAAACTTTACATGCGGGTGTGGCGCAGGTGTCAGTGTTGGGTTCACTCGTTCACTGCAATATTTAATGTATGTTCATAGCTTAAAATTTGTGAAACTTAAATCAAGATACTTTATGTTTGCGGATGATACCGTGCTTGTGCTTTCCTCACGTGACCTGAGGCAACTTGAATATTATATTAACTGTGATCTCGAGCTTTATTTCGGTTGGCTGTGCTATAACAAAATAAGTATTAACATAGATAAAACGGTGTATATGCTGTTCAACCAAAAAAACAAAATAACCTGTGATATACTAAATGTTGCAATCAATAATACAAAGATCAAATCTGTGATAGAATATAGGTATTTAGGTCTAATTGTGGATAATAAGTTGAGTTGGAGGTCACATATAGAAGATTTATCAAAAAGAATATCTCCAATGGTGGGAGCGATAAAAAGATGTTCTTACTTATTGGATCAATCTTCGAGAGCATTATTATATAACAGCCTTATAGAATCTCAACTGAGATATTTAATTCCCTGTTGGGGAAATGCTCCAAAATATATGTTGGAGAAGGTTCAGAGAGTACAAAACAAATCGATAAAATTCATTTACAATTTGAATTTCCTTACGCCAACAGCTCAACTATATCTGGATACCTCAATATTAAATATAAATAAATTAAAAAAATTTGAACAAGCTAAATTAATTTACAAAATAGAGAATAACTTATTGAGAACACAGACCAATATATGTGTAGTTAACGAAAAGCATGACTATAATGTAAGAAGTAAAAATGATTTTAGGAACCAATTTGCAAGAACATGTATCAGGCAGAGTTCTCCAATATACCAGGGTATTAATGTGTTCAATTCACTACCAATAGAGATAGTATGTAATAGAAGTATAAAAAAAATGTGCCATGACCTCAGCCAGTATCTTAGACTTCAGTAATGTCTTTATGTATTTTGAACGAATATTTTTTTTATGTAAAATTTATAGAATTTCGTTAAGGGTTATTGTTGTTTAAAAAACTAATAATGTAAATGTAGACTCTGATACCAACAGATATGCTGTTTAAGGGTCATGAATAAATAAAAAAAAGTCGAAAAAATACGAAATAATTGAGTCTCTCATGAATGAAAGGACACCCCTGGAATTCTTCAAGTTCCAAACTTCGCCAGGTAAAATGTTGAACTTCTGTTGAGTGTCGCAAAAAGTTGTGCGACCTAGGAGTGCGAACTGAGCCAAAGATATGGACCCCCAGCCAAGATCCCATTAAACTTCCGAAGTTCGCGATTATAAATATTATTTCATTAGTGGGCTGGAAAAGCATGAATTTCGTATAAAATTAATGACCGGAACTATATGGCGGCCCGCAGACATAAATTGCCAACTTACTCACCCTATGACTCATGTTTACCCCTAACCAGACAGTACTTCTTATCGCGTTGCGTTTGTTCTGTCACGTCTGCTGGGGCGTTTGATGAGCCGGACATTAAGAGTTTTTGGGGAAATTGTAGAGAGGTTTTTTTACCTTGCCTCATTTTTACTTAACACAGATATACCTAGGAGCATAGAATAACTGGAGAGAAGGCTCCCCTACGAAAATGAACTGCCAAAAACGTCCGAACTTGTCAGTTCGCCGCAAGGTCACGAGATGGCGACAACGTCGTTTCTTCCTACAACATGGCTATCCTTAATAAAATTATCTTTAATGGTTATTCGTTGTTATTACTCATTAGGTCCCATTTATTACTATATCATAATATATATTCTTTTGAAAGAAAGCAATACATACTTTTTTTCGTAAATCCGACAATATAATGCATATAGCACGTGTAAAGAAATGGCTACAAGGATCAGATTGAATATAGGAAGAAAAATCTGTTTCCCGCTCCGAATCTAAGTGTTAGCAGAGGGAATGTAAATGGGGTACCATACAATTCTGCGTATAATACACGAGAACAGATAAAACCTCAGTCTTCCCGTAAAATAATAATAATACTTACCTGAATGTTCGCTTTTTCCGATAAGGATATTGTTTTGACAAATTTATTACCGATCACAGACTTCCCATAAAATTGCGCATAAAAAGTTGATTAGAATAAAGCGATGATATGTCATCAATATTGTCTATGTTATGATTTATGGCCATTTTCAATTAAAAAGAAGCATAAATGTATCAATAACAATGACAGCCACATTATATTCTTTGCAATTGTAGCGCCATAGAACAAAATATCTGACATGTTACTGAATAAAGGATCTCAGCGTTATCTATCGGGCGTCACACGAAACTCTAACCTCCGCCGTTATTGGCAGTTCAAAATGATCTGTCGAGCGTATGAAGCCTTCCCTCCAGTTATTCTATGCTCCTGGGATATACTCTGGATCATGCTGATAGAAAATTCACTAACAACATGTGGATCCGATCAAAGATACGGGAGCAGGAACGATTTGAAATTTCGATTTTTTGAAAAAGTACCATTTGACAGGTGAAAATCTTAAATATGATAGACAGCGCTTCTAATTATTCTTTACTCGATTCAGCCTCCTAGAAAACCTATATTTTGATACCAAACTTGACAATATAGTATGTCCATGAAGTTATCAGTGCCACTTGCGAGAAAATCGATAAAACCTATTGCATTAATTGTCGAATAATTGTCGAGAATTTGTCGTGAAAGGAAAAATTCGGCGCGTCCATATTTTTTTTTAAGGGGTGGCTTTGCTAACTTAACGTTAA
This sequence comes from Adalia decempunctata, assembly GCA_951802165.1. Lineage (NCBI taxonomy): Eukaryota > Metazoa > Arthropoda > Insecta > Coleoptera > Coccinellidae > Adalia > Adalia decempunctata. The sequence goes on from OX637705.1 coordinate 4,582,007, forward strand.
GTTAGCAGAACCACTTTCTCAATATCTACCAAATATCATAAAAATGGTTATAAATAATTGTCGAAGTCCATATGAAGTAAAAAAAACACAAAAAATCCATTCCTTCTTGTTTATTTTCGTCTTTTTCCCGCGCGTTTGAGATATTTCTGGAATTATCGCATTTTTGGCAACAGCGCATTCGTAATTGACTTTTTTCTATTGCATTAATTGTCGAATACCTGCCTCGAATTTGTCGTGAACGAAAAAAATTAGTCGCGACCTTCGTTTTTTTTCTACTAGGTGGCTTTGCTAACTTAATATTAATTTAGCAAATAGTGGTCGAATATCATCAGGATGATCATAAAAGATTGTCGAGTAATTGTCCATGTTCAAATGAAGAAAACACAAAAAATTTAATCTTTATAGCAATTTCCACTCCATTTTCTCGCGATCTCCCTATATTTCTGAAAATGTCGCATTTTTGGCAACAGCGGGTGGCTTTGCTAACTTAACGTTAAGTTATGGTTATGAATAATTGTCGAGTAATTTTCGATTCTATTGCATGGATTGTCGAATAACTGTCCCGAATTTGTCGTGAGAGAAAAAAATTGTCGCGTCCTTAATTTTTTTTATACGGGGTCTTTGCTAACTTTATATCAAGTTAGCATAACCACTGCTTCAATATGAGTCGAAAATCATAAACATGATTATGAATAATTATCGAGTCATTATCGAAGTCCATATTAATTAAAAAAAAACATGTCTTTGAAGTTAGCAGTGCCACTTGCGAGAAAATCAATAAAACCTTTTGCATTAATTGTCGAGAATTTGTCGTGAAAGAAAAAAATTAAGGACGCGACCATTTTTTCTTTCACGACAAATTCGGGACAGGTATTCGACAATTAATGCAATAGAAAAAAGTCAAAAACGAATGCGCTGTTGCCAAAACTGCGACATTTTCAGAAATATAGGGAAATCGCGAAAAAATGGAGTGGAAATTGCTAGAAAGATTAAATTTTTTGTGTTTTCTACTCTATTTGAACATCGACAATTACTCAACAATTTTTATGATCGTCCTGATGATATTCGAACACTATTTGCTAAATTAATATAAAGTTAGCAAAGCCACCTAGTAGAAAAAAAACGAAGGTCGCGACAATTTTTTTTCTTTCACGACAAATTCGAGGCAGGTATTCGACAATTAATGCAATAGAAAAAAGTCAATTACGAATGCGCTGTTGCCAAAAATGCGATAATTCCAGAAATATCTCAAACGCGCGGGAAAAAGACGAAAATAAACAAGAAGGAATGGATTTTTTGTGTTTTTTCTACTTCATATGGACTTCGACAATTACTCGACAATTATTTACAACCATTTTTATGATATTTGGTAGATATTGAGAAAGTGGTTCTGCTAACTTAACCTTAAGTTAGCAAAGCCACCCCGTAGAAAAAAACTAAGGACGCGACAAATTTTTCCTTTCACGACAAATTCTCGACAATTATTCGAAAATTAATGCAATAGGGTTTATTGATTTTCTCGCAAGTGGCACTCCTAACTTCATAGACATCAATATAGTCCATCTTTGTCAAAATTTTTTCGTGTTTAATATTTTCCATATTTCATTTTCGAGTTTTGTTCATTAGCCGACGGCATTCAGATTAAAGGTGTTATGGTTCATCACAATGGGTATAATGCTTGATTCGAATGAGTTGATGACCTTTCTGATCGAAAAACACCTTAAGATTTTCCAGGGATTTCGTGCTGATGACAAAATATTGTTATGAAGTTTAATGTCTGTGAATTTTTTGAATTTCGCAAAAAGTTTTCACTTCGAACGGGTGTCGAAACACACGTCTCCTTGAATTTCCGGTCCAAGGCATTTAATGCGTTGGAAATTCAAAGTGGTTCGACGTATACTCCATTCACAATTATAAAATCACAGCTCTGGCATTGGATATTTGACACATTTCACTCTGTATCGAAGTTATGACGTTTTTTTTTTATGTTCCAAGTCAACACTATGTTGCCCTTTCTACATTCTTAGCGTATTTCTCAGAATGTGAAAGAATTGGAAAAGATGTGATGGACGAAAATAATTAACGTTTATATGAATTGATAGAAAGGATTCCTTTTCTAGTTATTTGCATGAAAAGTACAAGAGATCACTGTTGAAATATATTAAGTATTTTTCGCAATGGAAAAAAATTGCATTGCTTTCACATAATTTTCATATGCATGCTTGTGAAGATTCAATGTTTATTATCCTCTTGAACTGAAAGTTCAAGATTGACGACATTTCATTTATTTGATCTTATGAACAAGGAGTAAAATATTCTGATTGTATAGTAATTTATTGGATTAAAAAATATTCATACATTACTACCACGTAGGTTTGTACAAATAAAATGGAATAGGTCAAACATATGCTTCACATTTATCATTCACCTGTTCTAAAATAAGACACAAACTCCTGGAATATGGAAAAAACCGATGTATTCTGGTTCAATATAGCCTTTTTCTACTTTCGGCAAAGGAATGAAAGCTCCAGTGACACATTTCAATTCTACCTGAACCATATTTTCCGGTCGCTTCCGTTAGAAGATCGTATAAGGAAGCCTTTCTTGTCCATTTACACATTCCAAATAAATTTTGAGCACCAAAATCGATACCGAAACTAACCAAACTTCTGGGGGACCGGAATTTCGTTTGAAATCTTTCAAAACGGCCAGATACCTAAAAAAACTTCGTTATCAAGTGTAAAAAGGTCGATCAGTACTTACTTTCGCTTTATTTATGCTTATAAATCGATTTTTGGTCCAATTCAAATTTGCCGTTCGTACTCACGCCAAAACTCGTGAAAGGAAAAAATGACACTTTCACGAAACTTCTTCTGGACGCCGAAGAACGGAAAAATAGGCGATTTCCTATCGATTTTTCTCCCCAAAATCACCGATCGATACGAACTAACAAAATGGGGAAAATCTTTGATACTTTTACTTTGATGTAAACAGAAAAACTGGCATCGTCGTATTGTCATTAACCATATTCTATGTACGAGCACAGATTTTTCATCAGGTGCGCCAATTACTGAAAACGAAACCATGGCCAGAGTTGTGATTTTATAATTGTGAATGGAGTATAGGTGTTATCATTCGAAGGAAACATGAGGATTAAAGAAATCTTTATTTTCCCGATCAAAAATCGCGTTATCCGACAACGAATAAATATAACCAGTTTGCAGAATATAAGTCAGACAACACTTCATCTTATTTTATCGTTTCCCCAAACTTTCGAATGGAGTTTCCTCCACTTCTCACTGCTTTGCATGGACAATCCTCATGATATTTCCTACCGAGTCCCTATTTTGTGCAGTTTTATTCAAAAAGTTTGGATCGGACCGAAAACACGAACTTTTCCCAATGCGCTCGTGAAATATGTTAACGTCATCGGAGAGTTACCTGCCCCAGACAGTTAGCGGTGTATATAGGGTGGTTAGGTGAGTGACTCAGGTCGTGGGGTGTAACTGTGTTGCAATGAGTCAACTGTTTATTGCTGATGAATATTTCTGATGGATAATTGCGAGGGTGGTGCCATGGAATATTAGTCATAGACTTCGGTGAAATGCAGACGAATTGGAAATGTTTGTTCTGGAAATTTGTTGGGTTGGGCTTGCGTCAGCTGTTTCAACAGCAGTTTAGACTGTCCTGCACGAGCTATGATCAAAAAGTACCCAGAAATTATGAAAGAAATAATGTACGGTTAACGGGTCTAGTTATTTTCTTCTTCTTAGGTTAGAAGACTTCCATGTCAAATTTGGACGAAATCATATCATTGAAATTTTCAGTATACATGCGGAATAATATTTTGCAGAATAATTTTCCAAGAAGGTTGAATAAACGAATATTTTTTTTTTTTAATTTCAAACTTGATAATGGATCAGTTAGGTACATAGTTGTAAAGAGGAGCACGATTTATTTTATTCATCCAATAAATGATTCAGTGGAATCATAAAGCCAATGCAAGTACACTTCATAAATATTAATAAAATGTACAAGACCATTCAATAATTCAACTGGGAGTTGAGGTAAATCACCCTTACGAAATATTGATGCATAAATACACTGCGCAAAAAGTTTACGAACATTCTGAAAATGTCAATTTTAATGAAAGTTAAACTCTACATTGACTTTATAACTTATTTTTTATGTTCTCTCGGGAAGGTTTTGAACGAAACAAGACACATTAAATGGAAGAAAAACTCAGGATTTCACCGAATCTTATGTGAAAGAAGAGAAATGAACAATTTTCAAAATACTGAAATGCTGATAAGTGATTTAATACTTGGTATTTCCACCCCTTGCGTTAATTATACAACTCGCCAACGACGGTTCATACTCAAAATGAGTGATCTCTTCCCAGATTTCTCCGAGTTGGATTCCTAAGTCATTAAGAGTAGCTGGATGATTTTCTGAACGTCTCAGCCTTCTATTGAGGTTGTCCCAAACCTGCTCAATCGGATTGAGATCTGGACTTCTTGCTGGCCATTCCATTCGAGAGACTTCAACCTCTTCAAGGTACTCCTGAACGATGCGCGCACGATGGGGTCTGGCATTATCGTCCATAAAAATGAAATTTTCACCAATGTATGGGGCAAATGGCACTACATGCTCTTCAAGAATGTTCCTTATTTACTTATCAGCATTCATAGCTCCATCATCAACGACCACTAGGTCTGTGCGAGCAGTCAAAGATATTCCACCCCATACGATAATCGATCCTCCCCCGAAACCAGTAGTATTCAGGAAATTGCACTGAACATATCTTTCATGTGGACGTCTGTATACAAGGGAACGTCGATCACAATGGTAGAGGCAGAATCTAGACTCATATGTGAAGAGAACTCTTTCCCAATCGGCCTCTTCCCAATGGATATGCTCTCTCGCAAAATCCAAACGCGCCCTTCGATGGGCTGGGGTAAGAGCTGGGCCTCTTGCCGCGACACGAGGCCTTGAATCATATTCTCTGAGGGATTTCTTATTGTCTGAGTGCTAATATGCACCTCATGAGTTTGCTCAAGCTGATTTTGAAGGGGGCGAGCGGTTGCAAACCGTTGTCTCAACGAAGAAACTCTCAAGAAACGTTCTTGAATGGCAGTTGTTATCCGTGGTCTACCCTGTCCTGGTCTTCGGACATTCATACCTGTCTCCCTGAATCGTTGCAACATTCTGGACACACTTGTATGGGAAACTCCAAACTTTTCTGCAATTCTTGTGTATGTCCACCCTTCTTCTCGCAAAACTACCGCTTGGGCACATTCCTCTTGGGTCAAATTGCGTGTTTCGCGTTGCATAGCGATCGAGTGTGAAAAATCAAACGAAAGAAAAACTATTGATCACTAGAATTGATCGAGAACAACTGATTTTAGAATGTAGTCAATACATTTAAAATCTGATAATATCATCTCTTTTTATTCCTGCTGGGAGAAAACATCTGTATTGAAGAAAAACATTGAAAGTGGATAACATATGCATGCATAATTCTGATAAAAATCATTGAGAACACCTTCAGTTGTAGAATAAATTTGAGATTTCCATAATGTGCGTTAATTTTTTTGTGCAGTGTAGTTGTAGAGTCGACTTCATCCTTTTCAAAAACTGAGTTCATACCAGAACAAAGGTAACAATTCATTCATCCAACCTTCTAGTAAAAGCCACCCACCCAAAAGTGGGTGAAATGATGAAACTCGACTCCTCACCCCACATGATGAATGGGCCCCATCCAGTTTATAATCTTTGATCATTGATAATTATCCTAATTAAAATACGAGGGAAAGACAGCTGCCATCCATAAATTACGTCGAATGACAATATTTGAAGTTGAGAGGCGGAAATTTGTACGTACGCCGGTCTAATGTGTGAGGAAATCAAATATAGGTATCCATCCCATTAGTTCTGTTTGTTCAGGATTGAATTACAGCAGCTAGGTAGGTTCAGGGGGTGCTCGAATTTGTGGCACGCGGGGGCGAGGGGGATGAGGATTTTGATTACTTTTAGTTGGTCCCGAAAGTTGAGAACTGGGTCGATTCAAATGTGGGCTGGGGCACCTTGAAGTGATCTATGGACCTTCCACGAGGATCCAGAATGACATCCTGATGAAATTGTTTGAAGAATTGGTGGGCAGAAGGAAAAATTATCGATATTTCAAAATTTGATATGATTGATAGGAATTGGAGCTGTGTAGAAATGAAACCTTCGTAGTGTGTTAGTTCTAGTTTGGGAAGATTATCCATGAAAAATAGAAAGTATCCCTATCGCCAAAGAAATCAGCAGTAGAAAAACTCATTGATGTGGTAAATCAATTTGATGATACTGATCTTATGAACCTTCAGAATGAATCAAAATGGAATGATATAGACGACAGTGATGAGAAAGTTGCAACAGAAAAAGTGGAGAAGCCAAGAAAGAAGAAAAGAAGTCAAGAAAACAAATCTCAATTGAAAGAAAAGCCCCAGAAGAAGCTTGTCCAAATAAGAATGAGACAACTTTCCCAACTGAATCAACCTCTAAGAACAAGAGTGCAAGCACAGAAGGAATAATTTCTTGTGAAGATGTCAAATCAAACAAATCAGCAAAACAGAAAAGTAAAAAGAAGAAAGAAAAGGTACTTTTTGATTAAGGAGAGAAGTTCCAAAAACGAAAAAAACTGAAATGAAATATAACGAAAAGGCTGAAAAAAATGAAGATTTAAAAATTAAAGGAATGAAAAAGAAAGGTGATCAACATTCTGAGGATACTGTTCAATTAGTTATAAAAAAAGGAAAACGAGAAAATACAGAACCAATTGACAAAGAAGTTCATGTTAAACAAACCAAACTAGATAATAACCAATTCCAAATTGAAACCAAATGTTTGAAAGAATTAAAATCAACGAAACGTTCAACCGTTCGAAAATCCTCAAAAATCTGAAGTCAAAGAAAAAGCAGAAATAATAATTTGTGAGGAGCATTGAGTTTAAATATACATAGAGACACAACCCAGTTCATTGATTTCATGCACAAATTTTTGGCAGTTTACTTGCCAATTTGCCAACTTAAGTGGCGGCACATAGTAGCTACTAAAGGAACTAAATTCGTCCGATCCATTTTGTCACTACTCATTTATAGATATCTGTAGGAGATTTATTTTCCTCTAGTTCTATGAATCGTAGGCTGTGTCGGATTCGTCCAAATTCGTTACGAACGGTGTGATTCAATAATGATGAACAATTAGCCATGAATGTTTCCAAAGGAGTGTTCTCAGGTAGGAAATGAGGGGTGAAAATGTTTCTCGGAGGGACATAAAAGAAACGTACTTAATCGATGAAAAGAATTTGTCTTTCTTGTACACTTTTGAAGATAACTGAAAACCACATAAATCCAAACGCCTTCCAGAAAATTAAGGTTAAATTGGCCACTCAGATTTTCATCAGAATTTTATATTCGGCTATGAGAACAGTCATTGCAACTGGTGAGCTGAGGTCGAGAAGTGCCAATTCAACTGCTCAGTTCATTCTGAAAATGAATGATCTTTTCGACTGCCTCAATTCGAATGGAAAATTTGAGGAAAATTATCAGCCATCAGCAATACAAACTCTGACGGAATCAATTGAATTCATTAAGTCTTGGACAGTTGGGAAAATATTCCCTATTGATTCAACGGTTTGATACAAACCATCAGTAGCTTCCTTCAATGGTGGGAGGAGACGAAGGAAACATTTCCATATTTGATAAAAAGTCGGCTCAACCACGACCCAATCGAGAATTCATTCTCAAAAATAAGACAGCGCAGGGGTTATGATTCAAACCCCTCAGCTCGATGCTTCAGATTTGGGTTGCAGTCGGTCATGACTGGTTGTCTTGAAAAATGTTCCGATAATTTTAACTGCCAAGACGACAATGATTTCGACCTGTGTACAATGGGAGAATCTGAAAGTCCATTGATGTGGTTGATTGGACAGATTCGACCATTCCTTCTGCGGATTTGGGCAACGGTGAGCCTCGTGAGGGTATATAAAGGATAAAGAGTTAATTGAACCCCTAAATACCCTAGAATCCAACTCAATCGCAAGTTTCTCGGGGTATTTGATGAGGAACATCGCCAAAAAAAAAACAAATTCGGTAAGTGCGAAAAAGCACTCCTCATGCTTTGAAGATTTGAATAAGCTTGGTAATGATTGGATATATATTGCAAATCGAAATCGAATACATTTGAGAATTCCCCCAACCGATTTCGCACATTTGATGAGGAAAGCGCTGTTGGTCATAAAGAAAATTATGGTCACAAAATCAGAAAAGATATGACTTCGAAGGTATATTTTAGGAAAATTTAAAAAAATGAATTTATAGATTGGAACTCTCCGTTAACCAGAATTTTAAAAGCACAGGATTCATTTGTTGAGACAACTGATTAGAGTGAAGCTGTACAGGGGACAGAAAAAAAAACCAAAGGAATCTCGACACAGAAGCATCCCGCTGTTTATAAAAAATTAAATATTTTTAAAAATTCCTAGAAAATCTATTAATAAATACTTGTGAATGAAGAAAAAATTGCATGCATTTATTTTTTTCATACATCAGTATTTTATATTCATGAAAGATCAAACATAATTGTCGTTTTATTGCATCAAAAAAATCAGGTGATGAAATACTGAACATCCCACATTTCCATATGCCGGTCCTGATCGTCATCGCATTCGGCTTCGGAAATAGTGCATTATAGTTCAGCTACTTACCGCCAGATGCGGGAGTAAAAATTTTCGCTTCTCTGAAACACACTTATCCATCTATGAACCGGTGAAGGAACTATACAAAATTTAGCTTCAAATCGTTGAACTGGGCTGTGTCTCTATGTATATTTAAACTCAATGTGAGGAGTCAAGAATATGTTTTGATTGATTTTAATTACACATATTTGTTTTTTTCATTTCGTCTCAAGTCTGATACTTCTAATGAATGAAAAATGTTGAATTTGATCAAATAAGGGGGTTACATTCCACTGTGACCTCAAGATCTACAGACAAGCTATTGCACCATGTCCAGTATTTTCCACGAGCTTGCCTACTCTGCCTTAGCAAACCAGACTACTGTCACAAAAGTTATTGTTGGTCTTACAATCATGACGTACATCCATCGCAGTATTTTAGGGTTATAACCTCAAGTTTTACCAGATGGGCTTCTACCTGAGATCTCCATTTTTCCAACTGTAGAATGAACGTGTATACCTTCCTGATAACTCCATATTGCAGAACTATAAACAGAGTACACATCAAATATAACTGCATACGGTATTCCCTAACAACTAGCAATAAACGAGATCAAAATAATGGCTTATGCAACGAACAATAATGAATTAGTAATTTTATGCACTTGAATTTCAACGATCGCACAATGGGCGCCAATTGAAATCAGAAGTTTATCACAAATAATTATCCCTGACGAAATGAATGGGAAATAACAGGAATCGAAATGAAAACACAACTCTGTTGAATGCACAATATTATAAAATTAATTATGGCTTTGGGTAATGAATAATTCATCTGTTGAACATACGAAAACAGAATGTACCGGAATTTTCTGTATTGTTCATCCGATAATTCACCTGAACAAACTGGAAAACATAAAACAGAATATGCGTTGGATATATCATAATTTTGCAGAGAAGGTTAAATGATGACTGGTGCAATAATGGCCGATAGAAACACAAATTGTATTGTGAATGCTCTCCTATTGATGTTGTGCGTCTATTGAGACTTCAGTGATCTGTGCTATAACTGTTATAATCAAATATACTTATGGGTGATTCTTTAAAGGCTTCAAAAAATTGAAAAAATCAATCAATGTGATCAATGTGATAATTCTGTCCTGCTGGTTTCTATGATAAGTCACGTATATAACTTATTTATTATATTTATATATCTTATTTATTATATGTTGGTAACTGTTTTCCTCTGTATATTATTCATATTTTTCATATGTCTTATTTTATTTCATTGTTTATATGTTTTGGCAAGTAAATATTATTTTATCTATACCTTTAATTTATTATTTTATATATACACTTCTTGTTTTATCTCTCTCTCCCTCTCTATGATTAGTGCTCGATGTATTTTTGTGGCGTTTATATCTTTATCTTTGTTTTGCACCTCAAATTGGAACTACAATGTATCTGCTTTGTCGAAAAGAAAACTTATGACAATAAAGCATTTTTGATTGATTGATTGAAATAAAAAACATAAAATTCTGAAAAATACTTTAATAATTAATAATCTTTATTTAAATCGATAGTACGGTCCATAAAGTTTAATGTTTGAAGATTATTTCATGCAAAAAAAAATGAAAAATCACCCGTTACTTTGTCTTTTCTAGCTTCGTTGACAGATACGAAGCTTGTAATGAAGTAACACATGATGATCCTACAAAAGCATTCTGAATTAATTAGTCGAAAATCTCGAGAGAAAAGACAGAAAAAAAGTTACGAACAACGAGAATCAGTCAAAGTTGCAAACACACTAAAAAAACAAGGCAAAGAAAGACATCGATAATTGTTCTTTTCTCAATCGTTTTTTTTCGATAACGAATCTATGGCCACCATCGAATTGGATATACAGAGGGGACGAACAAAGTATGAGGGGGAATATTATGAATAGCATTAAAAAAAACGGTTTTGAAATTTAACCAACCTCCAGAAACGCTCTGTCCTATCCTGCGGAAGCTATCTCCCTAACGACCTACCCTTTTAGTGCAGGTATATAATCAGGATGCAAACGTGTCAATTGGGGGTTCTAGTGGCAATATCAACACTCAACAGTTGGTATCCGAGGCGTGAAATAACATGGCGTTCAAACATCGGGCCAGTAATGTCTCCGGTCTCGATGTGTAGGAAACGGAAACTGAGCAGTTGTTCCTACGCTACAACTTCGCCGAGCCTGCTACCGCATGTATGAAGATGTGCCCCGTCGTGTTCAAGCGTGTCCGATTAGATCACGTGATTGGAATTCGTCTCGGCTAGTCGGAATGAATACGCCGAAATCTTTTTCCAACTTGAAATAGAGGGTTTTCCAATCAATGAGAGGTGTTATTTTGAATAACCCGCCATTTCGGTAGAACTGGTAGAAGTAATTTTTGAAGCTGTCATTTTTCGCATTTGACAAGTAGAAACTACGCCATTTAAAAAATGGAACGATACACGCTACAAAAACACATTGAAATTTTTAAAATTCACTATAAAAATGGTGAAAATTTGGCAGAGACGGTTCGTACAACTCGAACATCTTTGGGTCATCGTGAAGCACCTTGTCGAACCGCAGTACAGAAATTTGTGGAAGAATTTGAGCTGTTGGGACAAGTAAGTGATGTGAAGAGTGAAACCCGTGAACGTCGCTCGAAAACAGCCTAGAATATTGCTGCTGTAGCCAGGTTTGTCCATTCCTCGTCGTTCTTAGGAATAAGACATTCCACAAACGTCATTATACCGTATTTTGCATAAATATTTGGGTCTCAAGACTTATGAAGTTCAGTTAACACAAAAAGTCAAGCCGGCCAATCATCAACAGCTTCGTGTCTTAGCTGACTGGATCCTTGCAAGACCTCAGATCAATGTTGCAATTCTTCCTTTAGCTGAAGAAATAAAATGATACTATGTTATCAATGTTATCATATTAATACGATGATGAATTGATATCTAGTTAACCTAGACCAGTTCCATGCATAAACAAAATATTGTGATATCATATCAACGAACAATAACTTATTACAAGTGTCAGTGTAAAGTTCGACGTCGAAAAAGGGAACCAGCGAGTAAGCAATAAATTAAAACAAGCCTAATTCTCAAAAAACATTTTTGAAGACAAGCTTTTATAACAACACTCATCCGCCATTTTGAAGCCGCCATCTTGAATTTCTCAATTTTGGAGAATCGTAATTTCCGACACAGAAAACCCCCATATACCAATTTTGAATAGAATAGGATCATAATTACAAAACTCGTCCCCCATATTGCGGCCGCCATCTTGAATTTCCCAATTTTAACAAAAGTATCATAATTTTCGAACCCAAATACCCCCAGATACTAGTTTTGAATGGAATCGGATCATAATTACAAAACTCATCCGCCATTTTGAAGCCGCCATTTTGTTTTTTTCTATAAAAAATATTTCATGATGCATTGTCACCAGAATTAGGTACACCTGCAAAATTTCAAATCAATCGGACGATTAGAAGTGTGTCATATTTAACTTGCAAGATTTGATTACAGACAGAAAGACAGACAGACAGACAGATAGACACCGGACAGGTGAAACTAAATGAAAGCTTATAAAAAAGATGTCCACCGAAATTGGAAAAACCGTAAAATTGGAGTATCGAGCCATCATCAAGTACCTGTATTTAAAAGGGTTAAGAGGTTAGCAGATTTAGGAAGATATACTTAATACCCTTGGTGATCAATGTCCTCCGTATGCGACCGTGAAAAATTGGACTGCAAGCTTCAAAAGAGGTAAATTTTCCATTGAAGATGATGACCGATCGGGAAGGCCAGTTTCTGTGACAGTCCCCGAAAATATCGATGCAGTTCATGACATGATTTTATCAGACCGTCGAATTGGGCTAAAACGGGTATCTGAAGCACTGAAGATTTTATTAGAAACGCGTTCATCATATAGTTCACGTCAATTTGGACATGAGAAAAATTTCTGCAAAATGGATCCCCAAATGTTTGAATGTTGACCAAAAGCGTGCAAGGGTAGAAGCATCGCGTTCGATCTGTGCTCGATTTGAAAACGATGTAGACTTCTTAAACCAAATTGTTTCTATGGATGAGACTTGGGTACATTTCTACGATCCAGAAACAAAGCAACAATGAATGGAATGGCGACACTCTGGTCCTCCAAGACCTAAGAAGTTTCGTGTCCAATAAGCTGCTGGATAAGGTCTTTCTTCAGTTTTTTGGGATTGCCATGGAGTAATCATGACTGATTTTTTGGATAAGGGTAGAACTGGAGATTACTATTCGACATTACTGACCACTCTACGGGAAAAAATTGAAGAGAAAAGACGCGGAAAGCTATCCAAAGGTATTTTGTCTTTACAGGACAACGCCCCTGTACACAAATCTCATGTTGCCATGCAAAAAGTTTGTGATTTAGGCTTAGAATTTCTAGCACACCCCCCTTATTCACCAGATTTGGCTCCGTCCGACTATCGTCTCTTTCCTCAACTGAAAAAAGTTTAAAAGGTCGTAAATTTTCTTCCAACGAGGAGGTGATAAGAGCTGTGGAGGACTGGTTTGCAGAGCAAGAAGAAACATTTGTTTTGAAGATCTAGAGACGTTGCAGGTTCGCTGTAATTAATGTATTCAATTAAGAGGAGAATATGTTGAGTAATAAAATATTTTGACATTGAAATTTTGTCTCTATAGTAGACTAAGAGGTTCTCGATATATCCTCGTAGTTATATGAATTTCTCAAAGAGGCATTCTGGACATTCAGTTAGAGCAGAATGATTTGATTCAAACAATATGTATGGGCAAGTAGATTAGATTCTTCAGAGAGCTAGAGATTTTGAGAAGTAGCAGATGGAGAGGAGACTTTGGAGTGGACGAAGTTGTTCTATTGAGTAGTCTCTCTTGAAAAGCTATGTGTAGGATGTGGTAGCGGTAAATGTCCATCAGTGTTGTTCCATCAGCATTTCCATTAGTCCAGCTCATCAATTCCAGCCACGGGAAACAACTATCTAACTATTCCAAACAAAAGCGTTGCATTGAGTCCCCCATCGTCCGGATTAATCAAGCAGTTCTTCACGCCCGCTGTCCCAGCCCAGATGAAATATCAGCACACTTCAAAGGACCGCCAAACGGCCATTCGAATAAGTACTTTGTCCAAGAACCACCCACTTCGCAGCGGGCTGAAAATCGAACCAGCCGTGGGCATTGCACCCGCACAATTTGCCAAACAAGAGCATTGAGCAAGCAGATACGTGATACACACTACTAATTAGTAATCACACGCGTGTTTACCCAAACGACACATTTATCATGATGGTATCCGATATCCCGCGGATGTCTGTGTGACTGCGACTGCGAGTGTGTGTGTGTGTGTGTGTTGCCCCCATGATGCTGCGTTTCGAAATGTTCGAGTTAATTGGTTTGGGGGCGATTGGAGGAGGTGGAGATCGTATCTTCAGATGGTTGCTCTGTGCGTCCGTTGCGAATTGATGGCAGTCGCCACACAGGTGTGTAGGGTTATTGATGATGATTCAACAAGCGATAAGGGTGCTTAGGATTGTTTTGTGTTGATGCTGCGTCCGGAAAGCATGGAAGGTTGACACTGAAACTGATGATAGTAACCTACTTGAAAAGTAATTCGTCGTCAAAATTCAGAATGGAGGGAAACATTTGAAGGAGGATCTAAGGAAAATCTAACGGAGTAATTCGATCGAGAGAGTCTTCAACATATTGGTATCATTCAGAACAACCAATTTGCTGGTCCATAGAACCTATAATCTGAATGCTTTGAGCTTGTAAACTAAACATACAACAGAAACAATTCTTGGTCAAGTTTTGTATCAATTTTAGATTCTCACCAGTGAAATGGTACCTTTTCAAATATCGAAATTTCAAATCGTCAAAGTCGGATCTACATGAGTAAAAAAACATTCATAAGAGGTAAGACCCCCAAAAACACTATTTTATCTACTCCCATAGAATAATATATCCATTATTGAACTGATTTTGATCTGTCATGGTCTCTATAAACCAAATGTGTGAGGTAATAATAACTCACGCCTATAAATCACTCTAATACAAATAGGAAAAATGTAGCTTACGAAATGAATAAAAAAGTCGGGTCAATGGGGAACTCTACTTCAGACATCAAGGTAACGTTATCGCCATCCATTTCTACATTTTCTTAGGTCTGAATATCCAAAAATTGCATTTGGAAAACGTGAATTTTTGACGTTTTCTACGGGATTCGATATCGATTCGATTTTCGACCATAGAAATCGCTTTTGACAACTGTTGTCAATTTTGAAAATGCAGATTAATTTGAATTTTACTGAAGAAGTCGAAGATAAAGTATAGTGTTCAATTCGCGGTAATGGTCATAACACACTTGATGAATTACACCCCTCGCATGACCGCTCGGGCTGCAAAATTCTTCTGCGTGTGTTATGACTTACATCACCGCTCATTGAACAATATACTATTATATTGATAGATAACAGTAGTTGTATTCCTTATATATTCAATATAATGTAGATTGTGGGAATAGGAATATTGAAAGAAGTACACTATTTCTCCTCTATTAGGGACGTTTCGCAACTCTATTGTTGCATTTTCAAGCTCTATACAAAAAACAGAACATATATTAGAGAAAAATGTGCAAGAAACAAACATCAACTTACTCAGAGAATAGCTAGTGTCTCGTCCACCCTTCGTAGGTAAACTTCATCAAAGATGGTAAATAAACAATTCTGAAGAAAACGCGATACATAATTGTCTGTCGTCGAACAAGTACTGGCTATCATATGGTTCGAATGAATATTTCGCGCATCTTGGATGAAAGAGGATCATCGACCCCATGTGATACGTCGAAAGATAAAAAAAACCCCATTGAATGAGGGTAGTAGACAAGACACCACCAATCTCCTAACATCATGAAGACAAATCCAAAACATGCAAATATAACATCAAAATAAACACACAACATCAATAATAAGTTATATAAATAAAATAAATTAAAATCACACCCTATAAGCTCCATTTCTTCCCTATAACCTGGTGACACTCTTATCATCTAATAGAATCTCTCTGTCGGGAGTACATATTTAAAATATTATTATATATCACACTCAGATTAAGCAGTCAGTTCTCAGATTTATAGTGTCAGCTATGCTTATTTGTATCATTTCCCCAACATTCCTCTTGAACCAATTTGGCTCTCTATCCAATATTTTGGCTCCCTCAAATGTAAAGGAGTGACCTGTATCAAAATGGTGTAAAGCCAGTGCCGTTTTATTAGGTTTGGCTTGATTGTGGTTTTTGCAATCGTTGAAATGTTGGTTGATTCGAGACTTTAGATATTGTTTAGTCTGACCCACGTACGATTTACCACATGAACAAGGTATATTGTAAATTACATTGGACTGAGACTCCCATGGTATGGGGTCTTTAAGCTGTGTATACAAATATTTGGTGGATTTTACACTATAAAATGCCAACCTGATACTCTTGTCGAATACTCTATTAATCCTCTGTGAAAGTCCATCTATGAACGGAAACTTGAAATATTTCACAGGAGTGGTTTCTGAACTATGTGCAGTATTAGGATTATTGAAAAACAGATGTATGCATCTATTGATAAATTTGGTGGGATAGTTATTCTTTCTCAAAATGGATTTTATCATTTTTAAATTAGAATCATGGAAAGAACGATGGCTTAGTTTCAGCATTCTATACAGCAAACACCTCACCGTGCCCAACTTATGACAAATAGGATTGTTCGAATAATAATTAAGAACTCTACCCGAACTAGTCGGTTTTACATACCAATTCGTCAAGAGTTTGCCATCATCATTTCTATGCACCTCTACGTCCAAGAAAGCAAGTTTATTGTTTTCTTCCTTTTCTATGGTAAACTGAATTTTCGGGTGGAATGCATTGAAAAAGTTCAGGATATCATCACAGCAATCTTCAGGCACTGCTGTAAACGAATCATCCACATACAACCAAAAGAATGGGACACTAAAGGTAGGTTCTCCAACACAGAGGATACCAGCTCATCCATCACAATATTAGCCAGAACCGGACTCAAAGGGTTACCCATGGCGCTACCATCTAGCTGTGAATATATGGTCCCCCTAAACATAAAATAACTTGAATCGAAATAAAATTCGATCATTTCTAAAAATAGTTTCCGTGGAATATTTGTATAGGCTGAAATGGACGTCCATCTCTTTGAAAGCACATCAAGAACTAACTTTTTTGGTATGTTGGTGAAAAGGGAAGTAACGTCTAATGAAACAAGTCTGTAGTTAACTGGTAATCGTACACTCTCCAGGTAGTTTACGAACTCGAAGGAATTTTTTATATTGACCACGAATGTTGTTGTTAAAGGTGATAGGATTTGATGTAGGAAGACTGCTATATTGTAACAGGGTGTGTTTATACATGAAACAATAGGTCTCAATGCAAATACATCTTTGTGTGTCTTCCTTAATCCATAAATTTTAGGTGGAACACAGTTGTGAATCTGGATCCTCTTGCTGTTTATTTTATCAATATATCCTTCTTCGAGTAATTTTTTCACAAAACCATTAGCATGTTCTTGGAATTTTTTAGTCGGATCTTTCTTCAAAGGCTTGTACACGTCTTCATCTGATAGCATCTCCAGCATCTTTTCTTCGTAATCTTGTTTGAGCATAATGACTGTTGAGTTGCCTTTGTCAGATTTTCCTACTAAGATGTCGTCATGGGCCTTAAGAAATCGATTTGTTTCCTTAACATCTCATGGTAAATCGTACGTGGGTCAGACTAAACAATATCTAAAGTCTCGAATCAACCAACATATCAACGATTGCAAAAACCACAATCAAGCCAAACCTAATAAAACGGCACTGGCTTTACACCATTTTGATACAGGTCACTCCTTTACATTTGAGGGAGCCAAGATATTGGATAGAGAGCCAAATTGGTTCAAAAGGAATGTTGGGGAAATGATACAAATAAGCATAGCTGACACTATAAATCTGTGAACTGACTGCTTAAATCTGAGTGTGATATATAATAATATTTTAAATATGTACTCCCGACAGAGAGATTCTATTAGATGATAAGAGTGTCACCAGGTTATAGGGAAGAAATGGAGCTTATAGGGTGTGATTTTAATCTATTTTATTTATATAACTTATTATTGATGTTGTGTGTTTATTTTGATGTTATATTTGCATGTTTTGGATTTGTCTTCATGATGTTAGGAGATTGGTGGTGTCTTGTCTACTACCCTCATTCAATGGGGTTTTTTTTATCTTTCGACGTATCACATGGGGTCGATGATCCTCTTTCATCCAAGATGCAAGAAATATTCATTCGAACCATATGATAGCCAGTACTTGTTCGACGACAGACAATTATGTATCGCGTTTTCTTCAGAATTGTTTATTTACCATCTTTAATGAAGTTTACCTACGAAGGGTGGACGAGACACTAGCTATTCTCTGAGTAAGTTGATGTTTGTTTCTTGCACATTTTTCTCTAATATATGTTCTGTTTTTTGTATAGAGCTTGAAAATGCAACAATAGAGTTGCGAAACGTCCCTAATAGAGGAGAAATAGTGTACTTCTTTCAATATTCCTATTCCCACAATCTACATTATATACTATTATATATTTGTCATCACCATGGAATCCCTTAGGAATCAAACAAAGTTATTCGATTGTAATGTTCTTCAACCTATTCGAATCATTCAGAATAACCATTTTTCCGATCCATAACGTTTTTATTCTGACCGCTCTGAGCTCGTGAACAAAACTCGAAAATGAAAAATGCAAAACATAAAACCCAAAAATTTAAAGGTACAGACGGGTTATATGGTCAAGTTTGGTAACAAAACGTAGGTTTTCGAGGACGCTGAATTCAATGAGATAAAATCTAAGGCGCTTTCTATCATGATTTAGATTTTCACCTGCCGTCTTCCAAAAAATCGAAATTTCAAGTCGTCATAGCTCTCGTTCCACTGATCGTATCCACTATTTATCGGTATATTGTCTATCAGCATTATCCTTAGTATCACCAAAAACAATCAAATCGATATCGAAAATCCCAACCTTTTTGGTGGAAAATCCATAAGGGTTAAGACCCCCCAAAAACAATATATTTATCATTACCACGGAATCCCTGAAAATTCAACCGGAGTTATTCGATTGAAATATTCTTCAGCCTATTCGAATCATTCAAAAGAAATGTGGATAAATTCAGGAGAGCGAGGGCTATAACACTTCGAAATTTCGGAGTTTTCAAAAATCCTTGTTCAAAATAGACCCGACATTTCTATAACAAACTACCCTTTATTTTGAACAAGGAATCACCCTTTGAAATCTTCCGCATCAGTTCAGAAACAGCCTGTATAAGGTCAAAATACTTCAATTCTATTGGTTGGCACATTAAAGGGACGCTTTCGCAACCTGCCTTATTATACTACCAGTTGGTTTCTTCTCAGTCCATGGGGCTCTCCACCAAGTAGTATTGAAGGGTTGATCATGTGAAGAATTCTGTTTGTTAACTATTTTTATTTGCTTCTAAATTCTGTGAGTTTTGATTCAAGATTGAACAATTTGTTGATTCAATTTCAGATTGAATTGAAAGTTTCCAATGAAGTACAACAAAAATATTAGTCGTTATCCGAGGATTCTAAGGGTGAATGATATCCACAGATTTTTCCAGCGATTACGAGATTTCATTAGGCACAATTTCATATCGCGAACCCAGACTGGATGAAGGCAAACAAATAGAACAATTCGAATGCCAGGGACATGGATTGAAAAGCGCATAAAAGTTTTCCTATTCGAAAAAAATGAGGCTGAAACTGCGAACGCAGTACGGGATAAACATTTTGAATTCAGCATTTGGAGCACATGGGCCTGAATTTCCTATCGCCTTGTTTCTCTTTCTGCCTCTTCAATTCATTTCGATCGATATTTGCATTGATTTTCATCGAATTAGAGAAGTTTTTTGATTCTCAAATTTATGTGTTCATAATTCATATCACCGTTAACTTCGTGGTACTGTTTCTATACCATACATTATTTTTTCTTTAATTCTTGGTGTGATTAGAATTTGTACAGCAGTCCATTCTTTTCTCCAAGGCTCTTGTATAATTAACATCTCGATTCTGGTCGGTCGCCATAATGAAACCAAACTGCTAGTCAGAAGTTATCTAGTTTTCTTTTTCGACCTGTCCTGGAATACTGTTCCCATGTTTGGAACATGCTGCACCTAGACAAATCCTAAAACTCTGGGATTCTGTACAAAAAAGGGCAATTCGTCTCGTCGGTGATGCCTCGCTTACAAACTCGCTCACTTCTCTAGAACACCGTAGAAGAGTAGGAGATCTGTCTCTATTTTACAGTTATTTCCATGGGCGATGCTCTTCTGAATTATCAGCAATCGTTTCCCTTCTGGCAGTCTCTTCGAGACTTACCCGTCAAGTTAAGTCTTCACATCCCTTCGTGGTCACTTTGGAGACCTGCAGAACATCTCTCTTCAAAGACTCGTTCATCCAACGAATAGCAAGGCTTTGGAAAACATTGCCTAGGGAGGTGATCCCTGAAGCATATAACCTCCAGAAATTCGAGAAGAACACCAATTCCTACCTGCTTGCCCTTGGTTGTCACGATGTTCTCTGAAAACAACAGTATATTCCTCTTCTTGAAAATCACAACTCTAATATTTTAATCATCAAATGGATGTTTCCTATTGCTATGACAAAATGGTCACATCAAAGACCACCAAACACCGAGCCTGTTGAAAACCGGATTAGTTAAGCTCCAGCTCACAAAACAAGAACCAGGCATTTTCGGAAATTTTTGACGTGGCCACCTCCATCCGCCATTATTCGCGTCAACGACTGCTCTACACGTTATCTCACTTCCTATTGTTTCGCAAATTCACACGTAAACGACCAAAAATAATTCCAGCGGCCACTGGATTCGCTAATTCAATTTTACCGCTTCGGCGCCCTTCCGTTTAGCATGTGATAAAACTGGCTGACTGAATTTTGTATAACGTTATTCTGGGTTTTCCTACCACAAACATTCGAGCCAGGGTCGATGCAGGCTGCAGGATGACAACGTGGTGGGCTGAAATGATTTATCTATCGAAACGCAGGCACTGACCTTTCTTCAGGTCCTGCACGAACGCAGGGAGAGGTAAACACAAACTGATATCTCTAGTGCCACGAAATTTCACATGGTACTATGGTTATTTCAGGATGCCGTTATTTGTATCAAGCTCTAGTGGCATTAGCAATTTACTCAGATGATGCTGGGGAATTTTGAGGTTGTATTGTGGTATCACCATAGAGCCAAAACATCTTATAGTAGCTCCAACAAAGCTTCATATAGCTCTGCTGACAGATCCATCTCAGCTTCAGACTGTCGATCATGAAATGATTAGATAGAATGAAAGATAAACATCCATTGTTTCACTGACAGCTTCAGAGAGCTCAGAAGATCATTCCAGCACAGCTTTAGACAGCCCAGAACATAGATCTAGCACTGTTTCAGTCAGCCCCAAGAAGCTCTGATTCCTGAAGTCATAGACTTGTCAAATGTGGCCCAACCAATCGGTTTCGATTTGAAATTTCAAGAAAAAAATCGAGAAAAACACCAGCATTCGTAATACATCCCTGTCTAATGAGACCAGATCGCATTCTCCCAAATTCCTGCACAAAGCTCCCGTCCCCTGCGGACATATGCGAGTTTTATTCGTACGAACTGTTGCACAGGCTGCTTGTATACGGAAAATACTGAATTTGGACCTTAATTAATTCGAATTTATTTATGCACGAGTATTCGCAAGTGGACTTTGTTGATAGGTGGTCTTTCTCCGGGACAATGAGCTACATATCCTGAATTACGGCTTCAGCTTCCATTACGAGTCATGCTTGGGAGAATCTCATTATAGGGCTTGCGTGGGCATTTTTGCCTGCGGAGAAACGATCGCGCTTGTCGTCGAAGGGAAAATATGGAAATGAATTGTTTTTCGTTTGGGCAACTTCTAGGTAGATCTTACCTCAATAACGATGGTTCCAGTTCCAGTTGGATTCAAATGCTTCATATCAGCTGGACTATCAATCAATATGGTGGAAACTTAATGGCAAGAAATACAAGGTCTCTTAAGTCTTGGCTTCTGGTCACTCAAGAAGAACTCTCTTCGTGACTAACCCGTCAAGTTAAGTCTTCACATTCCTTCGTTGTCACTTTGGAGACCTGCAGAACATCTCTCTTCAAAGACTCGTTCATCCAACGAACAGCGAGGCTTTGGAACACATTGCCTAGGGAGGTGTTCCCCGAGGCATATAACCTCCACAAATTAAAGAAGAACACCAATTCCTACCTGCGTGCCAGCTTGCCCTTGGTTCTCACGATGTTCTCTGAACATTACAGGATAATTATTTTCGTGGAAACCACAACTTAAAAAAAAGTATTGATGCTAATCTAGAACCTAGAATTCTTTTTTGGCTTTCGATTCCATGGGCAACCCAGAACTACGGTCAATTTTTTTTTGGAAATTGTCGATTTCTTCATTGGTTTCATTGACTCACAAATACGAATATATCTATAAGAAAGATTTAGCCTTCATTTTTTCAGCTGTGAGCAAACTCAAGATATGCATCCATATTGCCGTTCCTGGAAGGTCTAAGGTGATGCGTTTACGGGAAACATTGAAACACTTGTGTACGAGGACGTAACTTTATTTTTGTGGAGACCTATTCTAGCTCTTAACTAACAACTTTCTGGTTTTGCCTATTGCTGTGGTATTTATACACCTGCCAAATGGGTTCCGTGGACTTGCGCCTCCCAAAACTTTCTAGTCCCTCTTGTACCTTAAAGTGACCGATATTCTGTGAAGGTTTAGGGTTAATGCAATTTGGGAATTTCCTTGACGGTAGAGAAAGTTGAGGGTCAAGTCCAAAACTGCCATTGTTACAATGTGCAGGTATCTTATGAATTATGAGGGTGACAGACTTGGTTCGACACAGACACTGTGTCGAATCGCTTTTGTCGCCACAGGCCCATTTCTCACCTTTTCCGTCCGCCCCTGGCCGTCCCCGTCGACTCTTCATTTCGCGTCCACAAGGGCCGAAATCCGCGATAGATCGATATGGAAACGACGTCCTAATTGCAGATCCGAACGGGTAAATGAATCGGCAAATTCAGTTTGTTAATTATTCCGTATCAATGCCGATTTATCCAGCGGGCAGAGCGAGGAAGGAAGTGCTGACAACCCGCCTGGTCCTATGCTAACCCTACCCGCAATTAACGAAATTGGGCGAACATTCGACGCGACATTTCGCAGAGCGGATGAAATTTTTCGCGGTAGCCGGATCCGGTGCGGATAGAGAGGACGGATCGTTCGGGAATCGGATCGACTCGTCCCGCGCTAAAAACGATTTCGATTGGATCGGTCGATTTTTGGAAATTTCTGATTCAATAATAGATGCAGATAAGTCCTCGCCAGTTTTCGACCACTTGTTCTACTTATAAAGGGTGACAAGAAAAATTTCGGACAAATTTTGCGCAGCCAAATAATTTTGATTCTCTTGGTTTCTCTACACTTTCCTGTACTTCTATGTGAATTTTTAGTTTGATATAATTCCATTTCACAGAGTTTCAGAATGTCAAACAAACGTAGTGCGATTTTGGAGCTGTTTCGTCAAGGTAGGCGTCAATGCGAAATTGTTCGTTTGCTCAATGTGCCTCGAGAAACCGTGTCCGATGCCATTCGTCGTTTCGAAGAGCTTGGCCATGACGGTCGTCGTCCAGGAAGTGGTAGAAAACGCACTGTCAATGCACCTAGCAATCGCAACATCGTCAAGAAGCGAGTCAATCGAAAAATAGCCTGTGAGACCGGTATCAACCGCGAATCAGTCAAATTGCCAAAAAGGAGCTCAACCTCAAGCCATACAAGCTCCAAAAAGTTCAACTCCTCACGGAGGAAAACAAGCGCGTACGACTCCAAAGGTGCCGCCAACTCCTTCGTCTCGCCGCCGGTCAGCAATGGGAGCGAATTATCTTCACAGACGAGAAGCCTTTCACCGTAGAACAATCCCACAACCACCAAAACGACAGAGTCTTGTCCGTAGAGGCTCGCAGTACACCGGCCATCGTCGAACACCGTCAAAATCCGCAATCCGTCATGGTCTGGGGCGGAATTTGCGGCAGTGGTAAAACTCCCTTAGTTTTCGAGGATCAAGGGGTCAAAATCAATCAAGAAGTATACCGCTGCGACATCCTTGAGGCCGTAGTACTCCCGTGGGCCAAGCAGCACTTCGGCGATACGCATTGGACCTTTCAACAAGACACGCAAGAATGAAATAAGACCCATTTTCTTTGTTTCATCTCATCTGCAGAATGGCCGCCCAACTCACCGGATCTCAACCCAATGGACTACAGCGTGTGGTCGATTATGGAGCACAGGGCTTGTGCTAAAACACAAAGTGTCGCTGAAGCAATCTCTGCGCCGGGAATGGAATGGATTAACGCCCGAGGAGCTGCGGTCCATTGCCGAAAATTTCAAGAAGCGTCTGAAGCTGTGTATCGCCGCCAAAGGAAGCCACTTCGAAACGGCTTTAATATATTATTAACAAATGTTCAAGCGATTATTATTTGTTGTTTTTTTCAATTCATTCTGTTTAATAAAGTTAAATGAAAAAGAGTTTGTCCGAGGTTTTTCTTGTCACATTGTACTAAAGCTATGTCTTTCGTCGTATTGCCCCGATAATGGTCCCAAGAATCTGTGGTCGAATTCAATGTTGGATGGAAAAACCTAAACTTCTGATGTCATCGATAACACAGTTTTGTTATTGTTTGTCTCAAAATCTTGAAACTCAAGTAGCAAGCCTCAAAACTATGTTGCAGTTTGAGCACAGTTGTCTTCAGTTTGGTTTAGTTAGGAAAGACAGTTAAATTTCACTGCGAGCTCGAGAATTTTTGTGCCCTCTATCAGAGCTGTTTCCGAAACTGCGCTTTTTACAGCTCGCCCTGCAATGAAATCTAGTATCTGTGATGGCTTCAAGGAGGCTCAATACTCATTCCTCCTATAATAATTCTCTTGTCCAAGACATTGCTTGCACAGGCTTGCAATGGCGAGTTATTCTGTACCCAGAGAACAAACACGATTTACGCATATCTGATAAAACTGTCGAATGACCTTGCCAACCACGGTGTTAATGTCAGTGTGTAGCGTCTCTGTGGTCTGCCTTTTCCTGCGTGCCGGACTGTCATTTGTCAATTGTCACTTTTAAACTTTGATTATTTAATGCGTTGTTGGTTTTTGGAACGAGAGAAGAAATTGCTATTTTTGGCCTTATTAAACTAAATTTTCAGCGCTTTTTATGCGAGAATTTAATGCCGACTGCTGGTTTTGTGTTGGTTGTATGATTCCGGACCGAAAACCTGTATTTCGTCTGTTGTTGTATGAATTTTTGCACGTGGTTATTTCGAGATTGTTGTAAGTTTTCTTTGTGTGTAAGCTAGCTTTTAGTTATTTTATCACTGTTTGTAGCACCCTGAAGAAGGAAATGAAGATTTCCGAAAGCTTGGTCGAGATACAATAAAGAAATTCTAACCGAAACTTTGACTTTTACCCGATACCATTTGAACAGTATTCAACAGTTTGGTCGATAATTTAATCAAGATATATTGTCATGGGGTTTTATGAGGACATTGGACGAACATACGGTAATCAAACAGTGACGATGATGAAGACTTGGACCACATCTAACATCAAGCTGGCAACGTCGAAGAACACTCGTATTTTCCTACTAAAGTGTAGGTCAACAAGAATGCTTCCAAACCATATAAGGAATAGGAGGCCAACAATGAATAACACCAACTCTTACACTCCAGCCAAATACTTGCGAGATATAAGGAACATGGAAGACAGATTGAATTTCAGGATTTTAAACTTAGAAATAAGGACAGTTAGCAACAACATTTCTTTTCTTGAGAATAATATACATAAGATTGAGGTAGAGGTACGTGAATTGCTGCCCGCGGAAATTTGGCATGAATTTAAAACTAGAAAATCTAGACAGTTCAGACAACATTTTAGTTCAGTTAGGTTGAGACAGGTTAGGAAATTTGAAAATATTTTAAACTTGTATAAATCAGAATATGTGGTACCTTTTGAAGAGAAGTGGTTTAAAAATCTCACTGATGTTATAATACCAGAAGATGTTAAACGTGTATTTGCTTTAGGACCTAAGTTTTGTATTGATGATGCTAGTAAAATTGACATGAAGGCTTATATGGCAGATATAGATTATATTATCCAAGGTTTCGACCCCAGAGCGGTGAACATTGTTACTGCGCAATGCACTAATATCATGACCAACTATATCTTGCGTAACCAAGTTAGCGGGAACCCATTATTGTTGAGGAGTGTCAGAATGGCGCAGCGTTTTCTTCGAGATCGTCCTGATCTAATTCTCACCAAATCAGACAAGGGTAATGTTAGCGTTCTTTTGTCAAGGCAGGTGTATACAGACAAGTGTTTGAGTTTACTTTCTGACACTGACTCTTATCTGCCCCTGGGTTCTGATCCAACAGAATTGTATCAAAATAGGATCAATCGTCACATACTTAAATTAAAAAAAGATAATAAGATCGAAGAATCGATAGCCAAGAAATTAACAACATACAGTGCAGTAGCACCAAAATTTTATTCGTTACCTAAGATACACAAACCTGATCTATCTATGAGACCAATTATTTCCTGTGTTGATGCGTCAAATTTAAAGTTGTCCAGATTTATCACTAATATATTAACAGTATCATACAACAGATACAATAACTACTATGTGGGTGATTCTTTTGAGTTTGCCACTCTGATAAGGAACTTTAAGATCCCACAAGGCCATATCATGGCCAGCTTTGATATAACATCACTGTTCACTAATGTCACACTGACCAAATCGTTGGAGAGCATCGAACTACACTGGGCAGAAATCACACCACATACCACCTTGAGTATGACTGATTTTAAGTCATGCGTTAAACTAGTGTTTGATACTACTTTTTGTCAATTTGGAGGACAATTCTATAAACAAAAGAAAGGCACGCCTATGGGTGCTACAATCTCGCCTATACTGGCACAGATGGTGGTGGATGACCTCTTGGATAGGGCTGTGGCACAGTTGAGTTTCAAATTCCCGATACTCAAAAAATATGTGGACGATCTATTTTGTTTGTTACCTGAAAAAGAGTTACATAGTACTCTAACGGTTCTGAACTCACTGAATGAAGACATCAAATTCACTCACGAACTTGAAAAGGAAGAGAGCCTTCCATACTTGGACCTGCTGTTGAGACGTAATGAAGATAACTTGGTTGTCGTTGACTGGCATCAAAAACCCATGGCATCAGGACGCTACTTAAACTATAGATCATCCCATGAGTACAAACACAAGGTGAATTTGGTCATGGGATTGAAGAATCGTATGGAACGGTTGGTGAGCCCATCTCTCTTACAGTCTAACCTGAGAAGACTTTGTGACCTACTGCGGAGCAACTCTTACCCTGGCAGACTGATTAACAGATGTTTTTTCAACACCCCAGGACGTTTGGATACACCCATTAATGGCAGCAACCCCCCACTAACTGACACAGCACCGCAGGAGAGTGAGGTAACTTATAAATTCTACTCCCTTCCAATGGTTCCCAATTTAACTGCACCCATAATATCTGTTTTGAGTAAATATTCAGACGAACGGAATATTATTAAAATTGCAAAACGCTATGTTTGCACTTTGGGTAAATTAGTGTTTTCAAAAACCAAAGATAAAACACTGGATTGCAATAGATCGGGGGTGATTTACGGTATTAAATGTGCTGACTGCGAGGGGATCTATATAGGACAAACAGGTAGATGCTTAAAAACACGTTTAAAGGAGCATGTGAGGGACTGCACTATGATGAAACAGAATACGGGGTTGTCACAACATGTTCACACGTCTAACCACAGCATGAATTTCACGGAAGCTTATGTCATCAGGTGTGAAAACAATTTACATAAGAGAACTTTTTTGGAAACTGCTGAGATTATGAGCCATAGCAATAATATAAATATAATGACAGATTCAAGAGATATTAACACGATTTACGCATATCTGATAAAACTGTCGAATGACCTTACCAACCACGGTGTTAATGTCAGTGTGTAGCGTCTCTGTGGTCTGCCTTTTCCTGCGTGCCGGACTGTCATTTGTCAATTGTCACTTTTAAACTTTGATTATTTAATGCGTTGTTGGTTTTTGGAACGAGAGAAGAAATTGCTATTTTTGGCCTTATTAAACTAAATTTTCAGCGCTTTTTATGCGAGAATTTAATGCCGACTGCTGGTTTTGTGTTGGTTGTATGATTCCGGACCGAAAACCTGTATTTCGTCTGTTGTTGTATGAATTTTTGCACGTGGTTATTTCGAGATTGTTGTAAGTTTTCTTTGTGTGTAAGCTAGCTTTTAGTTATTTTATCACTGTTTGTAGCACCCTGAAGAAGGAAATGAAGATTTCCGAAAGCTTGGTCGAGATACAATAAAGAAATTCTAACCGAAACTTTGACTTTTACCCGATACCATTTGAACAACAATCACAGAATCTGCACTGGTCAGTTTGTGACAAGCCCATTCTCATCATATGCTTCCTAAGGCGACAATGTCCTGTGAGGAAGTCAACGAGAAGGTGTATCTCCTGTCACTATTTTTGTTTTAGAACCATCTGTATACCTTTTAATTGTATTTTCTTCTTTCTTTTTACTCAGCATATCATACTGTTATAGTTTTTCTCGAAGCTTGCTTTCCTAATTATAACATCACTAGATAGGTTTGTTGATGAGATGTCCTTTTTCAGAGAAGACCAGGCTCTCTTACTTTTGATTCTCGCATTACCAGTACCTTTTTTTATGTTGTGGTTTTCACGAAAAGGAATATCCTGTAATGTTCAGAGAACATCGTGAGAACCAAGGGCAGGCAGGTAGGAATTGGTGGTCTTTCTGGAGGTTATGTGCCTCGAGGAACACCTCCCTAGGCAATGTGTGCCAAAGCCTTGCTCTTTGTTGGATGAACGAGTCTTTGAAGAGAGATGCTCTGCAGGTCTCCAAAGTGACCACGAAGGGATGTGAAAACTTAACTTGACGGGTTGATCTTGAAGAGACTGCCGGAGGAGGAACGATTGCTGATTATTCAGAAGAACATCACCCATGGAAATATATATAAAATAGAGACAGATCGCCTACTCTTCTACGTTGTCTCAGAGAAGTGAGCGAGTTTGTAAGCGAGGCATCACCGACGAGACGAATTGCCCCTTTTTGTACAGAATCCAAAAGTTTCAGGATTTGTTCAGGTGCAGCACTCCAACTATGGAACAGTATTCCAGGACAGGTTGAATCTGTGCCTTGTAGATCATAAGCAGCTGACCTGCGGTGAAACAGCTACTGGCACGAAACAAAAAACCAAGTTTTTGGGATGCACTTTTTGCAATGGATCTCACGTGATTCTCCCAAGAAAGGTTATTGCTGATAGTAATACCAAGCATCTAAATGGATGACTTAAATAACAGTTTTATGTTGGGCACCTCTTCAGATATCCATAGATAGCCCCACTAACAGGATGTCATACGTCGTGTATTTTTCTATTTTATTCACAAACTTCTTTTTCTATGGTCCAAGACATAACGAATAAATAGAGAACTCGAAATAAATTATCACATCGGATAGAAATAACGGAAACAATTCGAGCAGTTTTCTCCATAATAAAAAAACGCTTACACAGTTGGAAAGTCTTGAATGAAACCTCCATAAGAAAAAGAGGAGGACAGACTGTATAAGTTGAAAACTGCAACAGTAAATGGTAGATTAAATCATATTATTGGTCGCGCCCCCAGCCAACAGATGTTTAAAGTTGGCAATGGACCAGCGACGTACTCGGAAACTTGGGAAACAGGCAAACAGACTTTTATTCCTCACAAAAACTGCTCCAAGTTGTCGAAATAATTAAAACAATCCGTCCGGAATATTTCCGGAGTTTCGAAAAACTTTAATTTCACCAGGTTTTTTCTCAATTATTCTTGAATTGTTCGAGAATGATTACTTTCTCGGATTGGTTGGCAGATTCACCTTTCTCAGAATAATTATAAGTAGTAGTGTAGTAAATGTTTGGTTCTTGTTTTTGAAATTGTTATACCGTGCGTCCGAAAAGTCTACCCCTCTTCAATGCTTTAGACATTCTTGCAGATTAGACCAACATTGACTTTTGAATATCTGAATTTGGCCTTGCGTTGACTCAAAATATCTGTGAATTCCACGACTCTCTTGACAAATCTTATGGATAAACTTTTGGAAATTAGTGAAGGGAAATAGTTTCGTTTGATGACCTGAATCAACAGTACAAAAAATGTGCAAGTCCAAGACTTGTATAATTCATCGTAAAATCCTCCACTTCAGTGATGCTGTGATCTCTCTTGACTCTGAGTTATCCGAGTAGAAGGGTGGGTCAAACAGGTAGCAATCCAATCCGCCGCGGCAGCCTGAAAATCTTATCACGAACCAGAGGAGAGAAATTACATCATTATCCAGAAGTTTTTCAATTTGAATTTTCGGATTTCATCTCACGGCAGCCCCGCATTCCCGCGAGAAGAGGGCCTGTCATTTCATATTCATGACGGAGAGCTCCGCTCATAGATTCTGGATATTGAATGAGGGACCCGTAACCGATAAATTCGCGAGATGCCAGTTCAAAATCTTGTGAATGCCCCTCTCCTCGTCATATCGCAACTTCGCCTGCATGAGCTCCGCAACCATTCCGCTACCTCAGAGGATTTTTTTGAATTGGGGCCTACCCATTCCACTCTTATTAATACTGTCGGAAATAATCCTTAAGTTGTTACGAAACTCCAAACACTGCGTCTCAAGGAGACAGTAGGAGCAAGAATATACATGACACTCAGTAGGTCTCTACCTCTTTCCATATTCAGATGAGGTATGCTGGCATCAAATCTGATGCAAAGATTTATAAGAGTACCTGGGAAAGATCTCAAACAACACTGCATACATTCCTTTACCAATAATAAGCTAGACAAGCTTAACACAAATAGACTCTTCAAGAGGTAATTTTGTTCTGCTAGCTGAGGTCAAAAAACTTCAGCTACTGATTTGTGTGGCAGGATGACCATTTTGGGATCATATAGCCTTGGTTCCTTCTTTCTTTTTCCCTCGAAACACTAAACCAAGTTCTGGACCAATAAGAGGTTCGTGCTAGTTATCCTGAGTTGGCCTTCTGGATTTCTTCTAGAATGAAACGATTTGGTTTTTTCTGGCAAAGATTACTGAAGATTGCTATGTCATATCTCTGGTGAATTCTTCTTAGGTTCATTCCCATGCATCTTTGAGTTGCAAGTTTCTTCTGCTTGGGAGAAGATCAAACAGAACCCTGTTATGGTTGAGGTTCCTGAGCCATCTGAGTACCATCAAGTGGTATTTCTTTCGATATCTGGGTGTTAGATTTTATGTCCAAGTCTTCCTATTCAGCGTCGTAGTGTTGCCTTTGTCGATCATTTACTGATCATTTGGTCACAGGAAAGGTTTGCTGATGAGAGGTACAGGTTGTCCCAAATTCGATGATCACTGAGAGCATCTCGAGAACCATGAGGGTTAGAGGAAAAAATGTTCAAGGGCTCCTGATCTCTTTTTTCAAAATAATCGATTGCCAGCAGACAGATGAATTGGTTCTCGAGTTACAGGGCGTTTCTGAAAAATTGCTGTTTCAATTAATTCGCTATATCCCGTTTTCTGTTGGAGATATCACGAAAATTCCAAAAAGTTTTCTTTAGTAATTTATATTGCCTATACGTTGCTTCAATCCGATCTGAAAAATTATTCGCCGTTCAAGTGCTAGAGAGAAAAGTTTGTGTTTTTTAAATAGGATACCCTATATTTTTCATCATTGCTTCTTAGCCGCAGATTCACAGAGTATCATCCTGTAATCGGTTTTTCGAAAATCTGAT
The DNA here is from genome assembly GCA_951802165.1 of Adalia decempunctata. NCBI lineage: Eukaryota > Metazoa > Arthropoda > Insecta > Coleoptera > Coccinellidae > Adalia > Adalia decempunctata. The sequence goes on from OX637705.1 coordinate 4,613,800, forward strand.
CTGTTTCAGAGATATTGAGTTTTTCGTCTTCACTTAAATTGGGGGTATATAAAGATTTTTCTTTCATTTGGAGATATTTTATTTTTATTTTTTGTCTAGTTTGTTTTTTTGAATAAACTGATCTTCTTGAATGAAAGAGATATCATAGAAGATTACAATATTTACTAAAAATTTTGATTCTATAAAAAGGAAAACTTCATTTTCAAATGAATATATTCCATTTAATTGAAAATCTAATTTGTCTAGTGTGTAGTGAATAATTATAACCAAATTATTATCTTGAAAAGAAGAAATCATCAAATACAATTCGAATATTTATTGTAGCTTTTTTCAGAATTCATTTGTATGAAAGTTTTTATTCGATTTATGATAGTTTTTCATAGAATCGAAAAGAAAATACATATCTCCAAATAAAAGAAAAATCTTTATATACAGGCTGTCCCAATTCAATCGGAAACGAGAAACTCAATATCTTTGAAACGAATCAGATTTTCGAGAAACCGGTTACGGGGTGATACTAGGTGAATCTGCGGTTAAGAAGCAATGATAAAAAATATAGGGTGTCCCATTTAAAAAACACAAACTTTTGTCTCTAGCACTTGAACGGCGAATAATTTTCGGATCAGAAGGAAGCAGCGTATAGGCAATAGAAATTACAAAAGAAAACTGATTGGAATTTCCGTGATATGCCAACAGAAAACGAGATATACCGAAATAATTGAAACAGCAATTTTTCAGAAACGCCCTGTAACTCGAGAACCAATTCAGATATCTCGGATCTGTTTGCTGGCAATTGATTATTTTGAAAAAAGAGATCGGGAGTCCTTGAACATTTTTTCTCTAACCCTTATGGTTCTCGAGATGCTCTCAGTGATCATCGAATTTGGGACACCCTGTACTTGGTGAGAGAGGACCAAGCTCTTTTATATCTGATGATCTCGACAAGCTGGTGAACTTTTTTAGTATGCCAAGTTTGCAGTACAGCGCAATGAATGCCTGTTTTAAGGAATAATAATTATCTACTGAGAGAATATGGAAGCGAGATTCTCTTCCTATGCTCTAAAAACCAGTTGGCTCTAAGATCCGAACATATAGGGTATGAATTTCAAATGACACTTTTTCGCAAGAAATTACATCCTTCAGTTGTCAAACTGACCAAAGTTTTAAGCTGGAATTCATATCGATTGAATGTGTTTTGAGATACTCTTGATATGATGAGTTTCCCTGGAATTTTTCTTCCGGGTTTGTTTGAGCTTAGTCGAGCAAGTGCATTCCCTCAGCCGGCTCGACACAACAGACGGAAAACTTGACAGCCCCTGTCGTTGTGTCCCATCCACATGACCCACACGGGCCTTCGGCTTCACTATTTTTACACCGATATTCCGAAAATAAAGCGCCCGCTCCTCAGGTGAGAAAAGGATTTCGGCCAGGTCCGAAAGCGCTCGCGCATACCCGATTTTAGGGTTGCCACCCCTTAGTGGCTGAACGCCTGGCGTCAGTATCGCAAGCAGGCGGCTCGAAAGTCGAAGGGTGAATCGGTCTACCGGATCCGACTACGATTCCCGGAATTCGAAAAAGTTCGCGCGATCTCTCGAGGTATTCACGTCCGGTGCCAGTTTTTTTCGCGGAGCTCGTCATTGGAGTCGGATTTTTTTTTCGAGTGACATGTTCAAGTGGAGATGCGGTGAGATGCGTCTAGTGGTTTGGATTTTGATGGTCGTGGGTACGTGCCGTGTGGTGTCGCAGGATTTGGACGGCGAGGACGAGGAGACCGAAACAGGTAGATTTTTTTTTCAAGGTTTCTCGAAAAAATCTTATTGGCTCACAAGGTAAACCAGGACAATTTTCCTCGACTACAAGATGATGGAAAGAGTCTTCAGTGTCAAAACTAAACGCCTCTTTTTTCCATTTAATGATGGTTCGACCAAAACTTGAAAATAGTTATTTATGATATGGGTGTTAACTGAGTTTTAACACAGATACCATACAATGTTTTTTGTTCAACTGCCCTATTTTGATAATGAAATGGGCGAATTTGCAATGACAATAAACTCCAGAATGCATTTTAATATTCAAATAACCAGAAGGTTGTTGTGAATGGCAAACGTTGCCAACGTTATGATTACTAACAAATGAGAAAAGACGCTGTCATTTGAATTTCGTTCTTGTCCAATTTTCGTTTGGATTTTTAACTGCTCAATATGTTTGTCGAGAGTCCAATGATTAATAAAAGTGACGATTTGGTTGCTCCTGTGGATATTGAAGAGTCTGCAAGAAGAGCAAATCTGGAACTCCTACCTGAAAAATCTGTTCAGCAGTACGATGTTGCATATAACAATTTCCTCTCTCTCTTCAGTCGATGTCTGGTTTCAGACGTCGTGACCCCTTGAATGTATGCCCGGGACAGTCATGCTTCTCCAGGCTTCTCTGTCTTCAGCAGTCCGCATCATATCTTGTATCGAGAGGTTTGTCCAGGATTTTATTTGATCGATATATCTGTTCGGCGATCTTCCTCTCCGGCGCCTTCCGTCAACTTTCCCCTGGATGACTTGTTTTTCTAACCCATCTCTCCGAATGACATGGCCAAAGTATTTGAGGGTGTTTCTTTGGATGTCTGGTAGTAACCGTTCATTTTCAGCAATTTCTAGCTCTTGAAGGATTGAAGCGTTTGTTCTGCGGGCCGTCCATGGAATTCTAAGCATTCGTCTATAGCATGTCATTTCGAAAGCTTCGATCCGGCGTCTACATGCCACATTGATAGTCCATGACTCGGATCCGTAGGTAGCGATCGGGAATACAAGGGATTTCATGAGTCGTTGTTTTGTAGCTTTACTTATGTTATGGTCTTTCCATACTTTTGTTAGTTTGGTCAATTTCCTGGCCTGGTTTAAATTGAAAAATGTAGAAGAAAACCTCAGTGAACCAGTTTTCTTGGCATACTCAGAAGAAAAATAAAAAATATGCAGTTCATCAACTTTGTGGAGCAAATTTTCAATGATAAAGTCAAGCGCCCTTATTGAAAATGGAGGATGTTAGTAAATATTTCAAGGTAATAGCATATTTAAAACGAAAAAGTGAAGGATATCGTCCCAAAAAATCGAAAATTCTCACTCGTGAACACGTTGAAATGTTTATAAATGAGGCACCATATGAGAAATACTAGATGGTTAAGGTTGCAACTATTTTCGGATTATTTGGAGCCTGTCGGCGTGAAGAATTGTGTAATTTATCAAAAATTTATCGACATCGAAATAACAAATAAATCATTGGTTATAAAACTTCCAAACACAAAAACGAAAGTCAGTCGTTCTTTCAGTATTATTGGGAAGTATGTTGACTAATTTCATAAGTACTTTGCACTGCGCGCTTCTGTCATCAAACATCGTCGTTTTTTCCTGAAATACATGAATAATGAATGCACTGCCAATCCAGTTGGTATCAATACATTTGGAAAAATTCCATCAATTGTTGCCGAATTCCCCAAAATGCCAGAATCAAAGCAATATACAGGACACTGTTTTCGAAGATCCTTCGCTTCATTGCTAGCAGAATCAGGAGCAAGTATTACGGATATAAAAAAACATGGTGGATGGAAGTCTACGACGGTAGCCGATGGCTGTGTTGATCATTCCATTGCATATAGAAATGGCATTGCAAAAAAAATTCTCCCAACCTCGACAGATTTTGGATCATCATCATCCAATATTGTACTTCCGGTTTCTACAAGTACTGATCTTGCTGACGATTCTGTTAATGTGTTGTGAAGCTCCCTAACTTCACAGGGCATTGATGTTAGTAATTATTCTAGTTTTACGATTAACATTAATGTTCATAGGTAATGATTGTTAAATATTGATAATAAAAATTTGCGATTGCTGATATTTTTTCATCTGATTTCAATATAAGAAAATGGAGTGCTAAAAATACATTTTTTTTGTTATCACTTCATTATGCTAAACTAAAGCTAACTCTTTGAGATTTATGATAACTTATACATATCTGGATAAGTCAATTCACACTTAAAAATCACGTCTTCTAAATTACCTTTTCCAACGTCACCACATTTTTCACAATTAGATAAAGAGTGGTTCATTATACTTCGTAGCAAACCTTCGTCTATTCCTTCAACTTCTTTGCCAAAATTGACTTTGAGTTCCTCGATTGTACGCAAATTTCCGAATCGAGAAATGAGTCAGCCATTAAACATTCCTCTTAGTTTCCTCATTGAGTTCAAGGCGGTATGAGCGGTTGCCTCATCTTGTTGGAATAGTAAGGCCTTTTTTAGTAATCCTCGTCTATTTAATTCTGAAATGAACAATGTCCCTACCATGTTTAAGTAGCGTTAGAATGTTTCTGTTACAGTGCGGTTATTTTCGTCCTCAAAAAAATATGGACCAATAATACAAAAAGATCCTACTCCACACCACACAACAACTTTTAGGTTATGAGGGTTCTGTGTGAAGATTTCACGAGGATTCTCTTTTGAACATTATTTTAAATTCTGTTGATTAACCATGCCGTTAAAAAAAAGCTTCGTAGCTTATCAGGAGACTTTGAATTGCTCTTTGATATAAATCCAAAAATTCTTGACAGAATGCTAACCTTGCTTCTTTATCTTGATTTCTAAGGTGCCATTTGGTATATAGGGATTAAATTTTAAATCCTTTTGAAGAATGCAATCTAGAATAAGGCATTGTCGATGAGCAGACCTTAAAGGCGTAAACGAAATTCTCGTTCAATATTTTCTTCTTAGAATTTTGTACAGCACCATTTTCACGCCAATGACGAACACATAACTTTACAGTTTCACTACCCCTATTGTTGTTATTAAACTGATGTCGGTATGCAGGCCTTGCTTCTTCTATGGAATTGCTTCTTACGTAAGTTTCTATATGTTGTTGGATTGAGTATTCCATGAAAGTTCAAACGGATATTGAAATAATGTCACAAAGCAAAAAAATTACAATTTAAATAATGATTGATGAAAACTAACAAACTTCTCGTAAAAAAATGTTCCACGGAATTATTAATTTGAAACTCATTTGTGACAAGCGCGCCTATTTGATTAATATGTAATTCACTTAAATTCCAAAGACTACAAAAGATATGACTACAGAAAACAACTTATATATTCAGTTATCGCGTAGGGAATTTATAATAAAGTAAAATGGGTAGTATATCATGAGTAACCCTATCAAACAATTTTCTTTCGTAGATATATAAAATTCTTCCTGTATCCTCCATATCTATGGGATATACCTACTTTCAGAACCGCACAGATCCCGAAATGGTTTTGCCTGGGCTCGCTCAAGTAGATATCAGCTTTATTAAAATTCCTGGGATGCAGAGACCGACTTATATTTTACTAATTGTATGGGCTAAATGAAATTAAATGAAAGACCATCGTGCGTATAAATGAGGGGCTTACAAGAATTCCACCGCAGTTTGGGTTTCGGATTTTCAACGAGATTTCCGCTTTTAATCGTATGCGCATTACGCAAATTGGCTTTCCGCCCCTCGTTGGGACTCAATCTTTTTTTCTTATGATAGTGTAATGACCTTTTTCTACTCTCCAAATGCCCAATTTTGTTGAATGAACACTCTGATCTTTTCTATAGTTTTACGGGTGGTTTGAAATACACTGCGATTTTTATAAAAGACGCTGAACCAGATAATTCACCGGAAAGCTAGAGCATAAATCCTAAATATTCGAATTTCCACAAAACAATTACAAAACTATATTTTAGTTCTTCTCACACTAGACCCTACATTTCCAACTGTCTCTCTTCAATATGTCGTATTTCTGTTCTTCTTTTTATCAATGACAGATAAATATAAAGACCTATAAATAAGTATGAACTCTATTTTCGATTACAAGAAAGATATCTCTCTTGAACCAGCATCTGTTCGAATGACATATCTACAAACATACCTGAAGTGGTCCACATTTCTTTTGTGCTTTAATGTGTATCTGTTAAAACATCCGTGGAATAATTCATCAACCGCAAGATAACATGTGAAGATATGTACTCAGATTTCAACGGTGGAGTAGATAAAATCAGTAAATGTACAAATAGCTTATGTTGCTCGATTAGCTGGGCAAATGGATTAGAAACTTGTCCTTTCGATGTTATTCAATCATGGGTGAAAGTTGATATCGAAGCAGAAGGAATTCTAATAAAAAACTCCGAGGATCAAAAACGTACAAACTAAAAGAACTAAAAGAATTCATATTAATATGATTTCAAGTTGCAAATTAATTTTAGCCAGCAGGTCTACAGCGTATACAGGGTCGTTAAGAAAAATCGAGTAAAATAACGAAATTTTATTCCCAGAGAATTCAAGCATTTTAAGACTATGAATACAATGTATGGCCTCCACGGGCATCAAAAACAGCTTGACATCTTTTTTGCATACTACACACGAGGTTGTTGAACATTTCTTGAGGAATTTGGTTCCATAAACGGGGCAGAAGCTCTCTCAGATCATTTAAGGATTCTGAAGTAGGTTGATGATTATCTAATCTTCTTTGGAACATATCCCATGCATGTTCTATGCAATTCAAATTTGGTGAGTGCGGAAGTATTGGTGAATGTGGAATACCAAGCTCCTCGCGCGCATTCTCAACTATGGCTGCACGGTGCGGTCTAGCGTTATCGTCTAGAAATTGAAAAGTTTCACCAATAGCATCGTGAAAATTTGGCACAACATTGCTAATGACATGCTCCCTATAGTGTAAGACGGTCATATTCCCAGAACAAATGTGTAGATCTGTGCGCCGGTTGAAACATATCCCGGCCCATACCATAACACCACCCCCTCGGAATGGATGGACTTCTTGGACATAGCGACGATTACGGGGTATGCGTGGGATTGTCCATACCCTTATTCTTCGAGAATCTGAAAATCGTCCATATCTGGATTCATCAGTGGAAAGGACACTATACGCCATTGATCGTTCCAATTGATATGTTGCCTTGCCCATTCCAGTCGTTGACGCTCATGGTCACGTGTTAATGGAACTCCTCTTAATGGACGTCTAGAACCTAGATTCACCTCTCTCAAACGTCGTCTGATGGTTTCGATGGAAACTTGGACCCCATCTGCATTTTGAAGAGTATTACGCAGCATTCTACACGTAGATGTAGGGTTTCTTCTCGCAAAAACAGTGATGAAATGATCCTGACCAGGTGTTGTTTTTCGTCGCCCACCAAGCCTTGGTCTTTTCAACACGGAACCTGTCTCCCTGAACCTATTCCAAATTCGAGATATCACACTCTGGCTGACTTGGAGCCTTTCCGCTACAACAACCTGAAATAGGCCACCCTGTAGCATTCCGATAGCCCTATTAGCCTCAGCGTTTGATAATTTACGTCTTGGCATTTTCAGAAAACTGATTTCAAATCGAAGCCGTTGATAAACTGACTTCATTTCAAAATAAGAACATTCATGAAGCATATGCAAAGAACCAAACTTCAGAAAAAAGGCGACCAGATTGACGAAATGTCTTATACTGATTTTTATTGGATCGATTCAAGTTGTTATTGAGTTTTAAATGATTTTACAGCGATTTTCTCGAAGATTACATACTTTTAAAATCGATTGAATACGATATCTCTTACTCTTGTGGAGCATTATATTCAAATTCACTCATCAGTGAAAATGTGAATGTACTTTCGATGTCATAGACTTGTCGAACGTTCACATTCAATATTCAGGAAGATTGAGTCTAAAAAGAGTGTCACCAATGAAAGTAGATTAACAAATCATTATGTATGATTCACTCCGTAAAACATTTGCCTAGGGATGACCGTTATTTTTCGCACTAATTAAAAGACATGCTGAAATTTGTTTAACACGCAGGTGTGCACTCTAGGCATTCGTTCAACACACCCCTAATACAAGAAATTAGGTCAAACGCTCAAATTTAATCTCACGCAAGACTACCGGGGTAATTTCGCTATTTTGGATTTTCGTTAATGAGTGTCTGAAAATTCCACCAGCCTTTTCGTTGATTCATGGACAGATTGCGATTCTTTCGAGGAATTATAGGTCAATGGCCTCGTTTTGATTGCTAAAATATTGCTATACAGGATCACTGACTAAATTACACATATTTTTTGCAGATTTTCCTGTTATTCTTCTGCATGAATAATTTTTTTCCGGAAGCGAATTTTTCTCCCCGGACTTTTTCCAAGCGTGAAATTTTTGTCCCCGGAAATTTTTATGTTTATGGGACTTCTTTCTAGAAATTATACCCTTTTCGTTCGTACCTCCACCCTTTATAAGTATTTGGAAATTTGTATAAGTCATTTGTCCCCATTACATTGAGAAACTCTGATATCCTTCCGGAAGAATTCGTGTATAAAAATCAACTGTAATAAATGAGAATGGAATGAAGTTCACCTAAGCATCTCAATCTTCTTCAATTTATAGAATTTTCCAGTCACAATAAGAAATCGATAGATAACCATCGAAGACCCGTCGAATATTTCATAATCGAATTAAACTAGAAACAACCATTAAATCGACTATTATCTCTAATTTGACTGGGGCCATAACCTGACGTGAACAAATCGAAAAATGCATACCGAAGGTATAACGAACATTATAGTTTGAGGTCAGTGTTTCGTGTTTATATTTGAGTAGGTCAAACAGAAAACATAAGTGTATTTGCTGAGCAATTGCTATGGATATTTCATGTTGAAAATTCCCGATAATATCCGCATGGTCATTAGATCTAGTTCGGTAAGAGTTTTTTTTAGACTCGAATATTATTTGATAATTGGGTGTCTCATCAAATCCCAACCGGGACAAGGAGATTGATAGCTTTTTTGTAATGTTCATGTTCTTCGACTACAATGAAGATCGTTACCCATCATTAGTTTGGATTGATTACTGAAAATTTAGTAGATTATTCTATTCAAAAGAAGAACTCTCCGTCTACAGTGTGAAAGAAAAAATAGTATCCATTATTCTTTGGATTTTAAATTAACTTTTTCGTCTTCCAATTTTCATGTGTTGTGTCTGAGGCGAAAGAATGTGGAAAAAGACATCGGTTCGTCCACTGACCAGTTTGAAAACGTGACTTGGGTGGCAACGATATTGGAAAATGCCATATCGTTAGCACCATCTCGGTTGTTAGGGAGAACTTTGTTCTCATGCTTGAAAAATGAAACGGAAAGACTAAACTCAATTCGTATCTAAGGGTGAGAGAATTTAAGGTTCAGGATTATTCAGGATCAGGATAACGAGGGGTTTCAATATCTTAACTGTAAGAAGTACAGAACACACTGTATAAGTTACCTGGAAGAAGATACCTCAAAGAAATCTAAAAACTGTCTCTCTGGAAAAATAAACCTCGAAAAGGAAGTGCAATAACTTCAAAATCAAAACATGGAATGTGGATTTGACAGAATCCTTCGCCAATTTGTAACTCTTACCACTGTGTCTACTTGGAATATCTTTTGCACTGTTGGTTGTCCAACTATCTTCAAGTCATTTCCAGAACTGAACTCATCTCCATGATTTATTTTTCATCATGGAATTACCTTTTTGGTAATTTGAAAATTTTTTGGAAAAATGCCATTTCGCAGGCGAAAATCTAAACCATGATTGATAGGGCCTTGGAATATATTTCATTGAATTCAGCGTCCTCGAAAACCTACATTTTGATACCAAACTTGACCATAGAGCCCTTCTGTACCATTAGTTTTTTGGGTTTTATGTTTTGCATTTTTCATTTTCGAGTTTTCTTCACAAGCTCGGAGCGGTCAGAATATGGGCGTTATGGACCGGCAAAATGGTTATTCTGAATGATTTGAATAGGTTGAAGGACATTCTAAACGAATAACTCCAGTTAATTCCTCAGGGATTCCATGGTGATGATAAATGTAGGTTTGTTTTCGGTCGTCTAGGAATATGACCTTCGCATTGGCTGCCAAACCTATATTTTACGTCTTTTTTCGCTTTCTACAGTTCTCCCAAGAACCAATAAAAGTCAAACTGCCTATATACAGTTTATTTACACGATAAATTACAACAATCTACACTTGAAGATTTTAAATACGTCTTACACTTATTTATCCGCCTTTACTGAACTTCGAGAGATATAGAAAACGTCTTTACGCCGAACAAATGAATTAATCTTGTACCGCCGATATGGTACCGTCTTGAAGATGTAATTCCGTCTTTAATGGCAATGACTACCCCCGTCTTGAAACTCTACCGACTCTTACTATCGACTCTATTCTATTCCTTGACTCTCCACTCTATTAACTCTCTCCATTTACCCACTTTTTACCCCAGTTATGCCCTTAACGTTAACTCGCGGTTCCGCCCCCAATTTGCATTCGAGAAAAGAGGTGTTACTTCTTGTACGACTTAAGCCAATGAAGTAAGCAAGAGCCAAGTGTATCTTTAACCGTCACAAATTATTCTACCCATGATGGCCCAAGGCCACCTAAGGGTGAAATGCTACAAAGAAACACTTGAGCCTAAATTGGTCCATTTATCTTACTCCACGAAATTGTAAAACCGTCGAATATCGTATTGCACGTCCTTTCAACTATAAGATAAAGGTTTCAGATTTAGGACTCGCTCACACATGGAAGTCATCAAACGCAAAGCGGAATTGTCACGCTGATCTTGAGCACAGTATAAAGCGTCCCACACACGAAATTCAGAAATGACAGAAATACTCAACAATTATCTACAATTGACGGGAATAAAATCCTACATAAATATAGTGCTTTTGGGGGGTCTTACCCCTTATGCATTTTTCACCGGAAAAGTTGGGACTTTCGATATCGATTTTATTGTCCTTCGTGATACTTGGGATAATACTGATGACTAATATACAGATAAAAAGTGGATACAATCACTGGAACGAAAGCTATGACGAATTGAAATTTTGATTTTTTGTAAAAATGCCATTTCGAAGAAAAAAATCTAAACCATGATAGATAGGGCCTTGGATTATATTTCATTGAATTCAGCGTCCTCGAAAACCTACATTTTGATATGACCATATAACCCTTCTATACCATTAAATTTTTGGGTTTTATGTTTTGCATTTTTCATTTTCGAGTTTTGTTCACAAGCTCAGAGCGGTCAGAATATAGGCGTTATGTACCGGCAAAATGGTTATTCTGAATGATTCGAATAGGTTGAAGAACATTCCAATCGAATAACTCCGGTTGATTTCTCAGGGATTCCATGGTGATGACAAATATAGTGTTTTTGGGGGGTCTGACCCCTTATGCATTTTTCACCAAAAAAGTTGGGATTTTCGATATCGATTTAATTGTTCTTGGTGATTCTTGGCATGATGCTGATAAACAATATACAAATAAAAAGTGGATACGATCACTGAAACGAGAGCTATGACCAATTGAAATTTCGATTTTTTGGAAAAATGCCATTTCGCAGTTGAAAAACTAAACCATGATAGATAGGGCCTTGGATTATATTTCATTGAATTCAGCATCCTCGAAAACCTACATTTTGAAACCAAACTTGACCATATAACCCTTCTGTACCATTAATTCTTTGGGGTTTATGTTTTGCATTTTTCATTTTTGAGTTTTGTTCACGAGCTCAAAGCGGTCAGATTATAGGCGTTATAGACAGGGAAAATGGTTATTCTTAATAATTCGAATAGGTTGAAGAACGTTCCAATCGAATAACCCCGGTTGATTCCTCAGGGATTCCATGGTGATGACAAATATAGTGTTTTTGGGGGGTCTTACCCTTTATGCATTTTTCACCAAAAAAGTTGGGATTTTCGATATCGATTTTATTGTTCTTGGTGATACTTGGGATAATGCTGATAAACAATATACAAATAAAAAGTGGATACAATCACTGGAACGAGATCTATGACGACTTGAAATTTCGATTATTTTGAAAAATGCCATTTCGCAGGTGAAAATCTAAACCATGATAGATAGGGCCTTCGATTATATTTTGTTGAATTCAGCGTCCTCGAAAACCTACATTTTGATACCAAACTTGACCATATAACCCTTCTGTACCATTAGTTTTTTTAGGTTTTATGTTTTGTATTTTTTTTTTCGAGTTTTGTTCACAAGCTCAGAGCCGTCAGAATATAGGCGTTATGGACCGGCAAAATGGTTATTCTGAATGTTTTACTCCTTGTTTCTTGGATAGCCTCAAAAGATCAACTCTTTTATCGAGCTCTAACAGAAATATGGGAACAAGTTGTAGCTAACAATCTACCTAAACTAGTACCGAATGAAATCCTGCATGTAATATATTGGGGGAAATACAGATGTCGCTAGTGAAACTATTCAAGTAACCAGATACTTATTGAATGTATGAATCCCTACTAGATTCATTAATAGCAACCCTACAGATTTTCAGGTTGTTGCAGACAAAAGCCAGCAATCTTGAGCAACCCCTGGGGTGTTAATATATTTCGCTAGAACAAACTTCTCAACACATACCAAAATCTGAAACTTTTCCCCGCTGCCTCAGTCCTACACGTATCGCTTCAGACTCGTTTACTCAAGTTTCGATTTAACGAATATTTAATTACTCCAGAACTGCGGCCTTGTAGAACATCCGTACTAGAAGCAAATGTTCCATAAACACCCCGATAAATCTGGAACCTGGAAAATCTGACACTAGAACCGCGTCACGCCCACGTTAATAACGAAATTATACTGAATGACAAAAAAACTGCACAGAAGAAGCTCTTTTAATTTAATTTTTTTGTAAAACTATTGAGTTTAAATATACATAGAGACACAACCCAGTTCATTGATGTGATGCACAAATTTTTGGCAGTTTACTTGCCAATTTGCCAACTTAAGTGGCGGCACATAGTAGCTACTAAAGGAACTATATTCGTCCGATCCATTTTGTCACTACTCATTTATAGAAATCTGTAGGAGATTTATTTTCCTCTAGTTCTATGAATCGTAGGCAGGGTCGGATTCGTCCAAATTCGTTACGAACGGTGTGATTCAATAATGATGAACTATTTGCCATGAATTTCTCCAAAGGAGTGTTCTCAGGTAGGAAATGAGGGGTGAAAATGTTTCTTGGTGGGACATAAAAGAAACGTACTTAATCGATGAAAAGAATTTGTCTTTCTCGTACTCTCTTGAAGATAACTGAAAACCACATAAATCCAAAGGCCTTCCAGAAAATGAAGGTTAAATTGGCCACGCAGATTTTCATCAGAACTTTATATTCGGCTATGAGAACAGTCATTGCAACTGGTGAGCTGAGGTCGAGAAGTGCCAATTCAACTGCTCAGTTCATTCTGAAAATGAATGCCTCAATTCGAATGGAAAATTTGAGGGAAATTATCAGCCATCAGCAATACAAACTCTGACGGAATCAATTGAATTCATTAAGTCTTGGACAGTTGGGAAAAATATTCCCTATTGTTTCAACGGTTTGATACAAACCATCAGTAGCATCCTTCAATTGTTGGAAGAGACGAAGGAAACATTTCCATATTTGATAAAAAGTCGGCTCAACAAGGACCCAATCGAGAATACATTCTCCAAAATAAGACAGCGTTGGTGTTATGATCCAAACCCCTCAGCTCGGATGCTTCAGATTTGGGTTGCAGTCGGTCATGACTGATGGTTGTCTTGAAAAATGTTCTGATAATTCTAACTGCCAAGACGACAATGATTTCGACCTGTGTACAATGGGAGAATCTGCAAGTCCAATGATGTGGTTGATTGGACAGATTCGACCATTTCTTTTGCGGATTCGGGCAACGGTGAGCCTAGTGAGGGTGTATAAGGGATAAAGAGTTAATTGAACCTCTAAATACTCTAGAATCCAACTCAATCGCAAGTTTCTCGGGGTATTTGATGAGGAACATCGCCAAAAAAACAAAAGCGGTAAGTGCGAAAAAGCACGCCTCATTGATGATTTGAATAAGCTTGGTAATGATTGGATGTATATTGCAAATCGAAATCGGATACATTTGAGAATTGCCTCAACCGATTTCAAACATTCGATGAGGAAAGCGCTGTTGGTCATAAAGAAAATTATGGTCACAAAATAAGATGTGTATTTTAGGAAAATAAAAAAAATTATAGAAGATTGGAACTCTCCGTTAACTCCAGAATTTAAGAAGCACAGGATTCATTTGTTGAGACAACTGATTAGAGTGAAGCTGTACAAGGGATAGAAAAAAAAACCAAAGTAATCTCGACACAGAAGCTGCTTATAAAAAATCAAATATTTTTAAAAATTCATAGAAAATCTATTTATGAATACTTGTGAATGAAGAAAAAATTGCATGCATTCATTTTTTCACACATCAGTATTTTATATTCATGAAATATCAAAAATAATTGTCGTTTTATTGCATCAAAAAAATCAGGTGATGAAATACTGAACATCCCACATTTCCATATGCCGGTCCTGATCGTCATCGCATTCGGCTTCGGAAATAGTGCCAGTCAAGGGCGTCGCCAGGGGCAACTGCCCCCCCTGCCCCCCCCCCCCCCCTACAGCTCAAAAATACCTTAAAAACTTATGAAATAGTAGCATAATATACGAAAATCAGTTCATTTTTCCTATTCTGATTGTTTTTTGCCCCCCCCTAGCTCAATTGCTCCCCCCCTAGCTCAATTGCCCCCCCCTATCTCAAAGGCTGGCGACGCCCTTATATAGTTCATCTATTTACCGCGAGATGCGGGAGTAAAAATTTTCGCTTCTCTGAAACACACTTATCCATCTATGAACTGGTGAAGGAACTTCACAAAATTTAGCTTCAAATCGTTGAACTGGGATGTGTCTCTATGTATATTTAAACTCAATGGTAAAACTTAGATAGTAAAGCAAGGAGTAAATGATTAAAATTTGGAGCAGAAAACGAAGGGTTAAGAATTTTCTTTGATAAATTTGTTAATGATGTGTTTTTCCACCGCGATTGTCTATACACTCCCCAACACGTTTTGGCATTGATACAATAAGATGGTCTATTCTTGAGGAATACTATCCTATGCTACCCGTACTGACAGCTCTGTCAGGGGGCACAATAGACCTTAAGGTCGCAGTGGACTGTAACCCCTTTTCACTATATAACTATGTATACCCGTACTTCATGTCTCAGAGCCGCCAAAGTCCGTGGGGGCTGGGGTAAATTTCCAAGCCTTCTACCCATGACGTCCCAAACATGCTCTATGGGCGAAAGATCGAGGAATCTGGGCGGCCATGGAAAAAGATTCACATGGGACGCTTCAACAAAGTTCAATCTAACTCTGGCAACATGAGGTCGAGCATTCTCTTGCTGAAATATTGGATTCTCGAACAGGTTAAGGTTATGGAGAACATATGGCTCCACTTCTTCTTGAAGGTAAGGCAGCGCTGTCATGTTGACTCGAATAAAGACTAAAGGTGACGTTCTTGAACTCTACACTGACACTTCTAATGAGTTATTGTTCGATGATATGGTATCGCAATATTTCGTTTATGCATGGAACTGGTCTAGGCTAACTAGATATCAATACATCCTCGTATAAAAGGTCAGTTCTCACAAATGAGATGCACAGTTAGTTCATCGTAATCCTTCTGCTGAGTACCTGAAAAAATGGAATCCGACGCTGTTCAAATTGCAAATCGAACGACTCGATACGAGTCGCGTAGACCGAAATTTCCATAGTGTTTTCGTCGCCGCGATCCGATGAATAACCTCGAATTAATATTCATGAAAACCCCAAAGCAAGCCGTAGGCGCAAAATGAAGTGCTTTCCACATCCGATTTTGAAAAGAACCCGTTTAATGGAATGAAATTTCAATATGAGCCTTCGAAAATATCGCGCGTTGATGAATAATCTGCCGTTTGGCGCGCCCGACTCCAAGGAAAAAACCATTGATGTATCATCCGTCGCTCTAGAGAGCCGCCCTTTAATTTTCGAAGCAACACATCCGAGCGCTACTTCCCATTTTCAATTCCTCATAATTCAACGCGGGCAGCTTTAATTTGATGGGAATTCCATACACTGCAGCCTCGGCGCTTTTGGTCTTTAAGCCCTGAAACTTGCCGGATGAATGCAACTCGTTAAAATTTAGGAAACAACTTCATCATTCTTAATAGGCTAACTGACAAAGAAACTGCAACACCCTGCAGGATCTGTTAAAATTTTAATTCACAAAGATAGTAAAGTAAGAAATAAATGATTAAAATTTAGGAAATTTGGAATTTTGCCGGCAAAATTTCTCGATTGTAATATAAAGGTTTGTTGCTCGGAAACTATTTTCACATTGAAATTTTGTTTGGTTGTAAGGACTGAACGAGAATAAATTCGCTATCACAAAAACGCTTATATCTTTTGAACCACTGAACCGATTTCGAAAATCAAACTCATTTTCGAATCATCTTCTAATTCTTATGAAAACACTTAAAAAATCAAAACTATTTTTCACAGAACTCATGGATTTTTTCTGGAATTCTTCCCATCATGCTTCTTGTAGTGTTCTCAGTCACATTCTGGGATGCTGTCTTCCACTTTTGCTTGAATTCCGCTCAGGCGCGTACCCAGAAAGGTGTGTTGGGGGGGGCTCAGCTTTTATCCAAAAATAGTTATGTTTTTTAACCATGAGAAATCATGAAAAACGAATAAGAAAATATTAAAGCATGCATTTATTTCTTGTGAATATGAATCTTCAAAAAACAAAAAAAAACCAAATTAATATAGAATCATCCAAGGGTTTACTAGTTTTTAGTTATTAAATAAAAGTTCCAAGCGCCAGCATTAGCAAATCTGGTCACAACCATTTCTGTATCTATGACTATCTCGTAATTTATATGCATTAGAGCTAATCCGTTCAAGCGGTTTTCTGCCATAGATATGCGATTTTCGCGACCCTGTATCACTTTTCTGTAAAACTTTCAAAGCCACAAACAGAAATATTCCAACTACTCTTGTTCCTGAAATACAGGGCGAAAACGAAAATGTTCCCTTTTGGAGATGTAATTATTTCTTAGGCCCTGTATAAGATAGAAAAAAAATTAAAACGGTTTATAAGAGATATTGAGAGCCCTGTTTTTAAGATTGGGCACAAACTTGGTATTTTTTAAATGGAATACCCTGTATATTTGAACGTCAAATTTTTGCGATTTTTTTGAATACCTTGATGTATCGCAACCTTATCTTCAATAAATTATAGCTTCAAAAATCAGAAAAATCCATATTTATGTTTGTTTTTTACTAGTAGGCCATGAATTCTTCCACACCTGCATTAAATTATTACTTTTTCGAAACGCCATGTGATTCAAACATTTTTTTTCAATTATATTTTGAACATCAACTCAAAATATCACTCTTCAACATAAACTTAAAAATGTTGTGAACAAAAAAATATATCGGTACAGATTTAACATTAACTGATGTAATTACAAGATTCTAATCAGACAATTTATTACATAAACCAAAAATAAACATATAGATCTAATGAAGTAATGAAGTTGTTCAAACTGTCGTCCATTTTGTCTTATACATAAACCACAGTTTCAATTCGACATTTAAAATTATTAAGGATTGCCTTTGTGGGTTTCTGAATGCTCCTTTGGTTGGGGCTCATCTATATTATAACGCCGATATGCTTACATTTTATATTTTCATATAATATTTTTCAGATTTTGAAATTCCATGTTTTCACCGTCAGCCATCATCATTGATTTGTTTTGACTCTGTTTGTGACTCAGTTTTCTTGAATGCAATAAACAAAACAATATTTTATGCATGTTCAACTTTTATGCATGTGTGAAAGGATTCATGGCCTAGTATCAAAAACATCAATTTGGATTTTTCTGATTCTCAAAGTTAAAACTTATTGAAGACTGGGTTGTGATACATAAATGTATTCAGAAAAAAAATTTGACGATGAAATATACATTTGAAAAATACCAAGTTTGTGTCCAATCTTAAAAACAGTGCTCTCAACAAAAATTCATTTTTTTCCTATCTTATACAGGGCCTAAGAAATAATTACATTTCCAAAAGTGAACATTTTCGTTTTCGCCCTGTATTTCAGGAACAGTAGTTGGAATATTTCTGTTTGTGGCTTTGAAAGTGTCACGAAAATGTGATACAGGTTCGCGATAACCGCATGTCTCTATCTTCAATCATAGCTGAGATACAGTGCAATCTCAACCAAAATGGGACACAGTGTACCCAAATATTTGAAGCAATATGTATAAACTTGGATAGAAATCTACGCTACATTTCTCTAGAGCTGAAAGTGCAGATGAAGCATATGATTTGGAATCATCCGGTGTTGAAGTAGCCCACTTTTTTCCATCTTTTTGATTCACTGGAAAGAATGAGGCTTTCGCCTGAGGCGAAAGCCTTGGGGGGGGCTAGAGCCCCAATAGCCCCCCCCCTGGATACGCGCCTGATTCCGCTAATGTTTTCGTTGATTTCTTAGTCTTCTTCGATTCTCTTTTTACCAGGGCCCAATATATTTCGATTGGCCTGAGTTCTGGGCAATTTGGTGGATTGGCTTCTTTGGGAACAAAAACCACATCATTAGCTTCGTACCATTCCTTGGTGGCCTTGCTGTAGTGGCATGAAGCTAAATCTGGCCAAAAGATTATTGCACATCGTGCTCACGTAAAAATGGTGAAAGTCGCTTCTTCAAGCATTCCTCGATGTTTATCTTCGAGTCAACAGAGTCTTGGCCAACGAAAAATTTGTTCCTTTCCCTACAAGTGCAAATTGATTGCCAAACCTGAAATTTAGGAAACTTTGCTTGTTTATTCACGCGAAATTGTTCGTCAACATTTCCACGAGAATCTGCAGTATAAAATTCCTGATCAGGAAGTTGCGAGAAATCAGGCAAGACATAGGTTTCGTCGTCCATCACGCAACAGGAAAAAAATTTCGAGAAATCTTTTTTTAATTTCTTTGCTCTTGATTTCGCTTCTTGATTCTTCACAGCGTTCCTGTCTGGCACTTTCTGCACTTTTTATGTTCTGAGCCCACAACTCGACTTGATTTTCTGAACGGTTGACTGCGAACAACCCACTATTTGGCCACTTTCCGTCCTGAAAGGGTAGGATTCTTCTGAAAAAGGCTGATGGCTTTCTTCACTTTTTTGGGCCATGAAACCCCTTTTTCCTCCCGGTTCCTATACCTTGCGGTTAATTGTAAGATCTTCGTTGAAGCCCTTAACAACTGTTGATACCGTTTCCGGACGAACGCGAGCCTCTTTTGCGATTCTTTTGAAGCTCCATTTTTGATTATTTTGAAAAAGTTCCACTATAAATTCTCGTGTTTTCACTTCGCTTGACATTTTGCGACAGAGAATTGGAATATCATATGTTCCACATGTTTCTGACGTTCATAACAAAGCTAACTATGATCAAATTTTGATTTTTTCTCAATTGGTTTTCGTGATAGCGAATTTATTCTCGTTCAGTCCTTATAGTAGGCTAAGTATTTTTCAATATATCCTCGTATGTTACATTACGGCTCTGTGTTTGTGGTCTTATGCGTGTGATGAAACAAGTACCACAGGTTACGTTCCCATGATCCAATGGTTCGGTAACATTAACATCTGCAATGTTGCATTTCGGGCAGGTTTAACTGTACCCAATTTAATGAATTGATTCCGAGTATTTCGATCAGAGCCCGGATACTCCAAAGTCAGCATAAAACACCCAATTGCTTATGGATAATCCCAGCAATACCATTTGGAATTGCGACCCGTTCGATCCCGTTCTTGGCTATTTTCCGCGATATGAAAATACGTACGGAACCTATGCTTCCGAATCATAAAAAGCGATACCGCATATCCACCGCAATTATACATTCCCGAACAAGCCAGCTCGAGCGTCGAGCCGATAAATCCTCATTCCTGCTATCCCAAATGGACCGCCGCCAAGAATCCAGATGGCGCTACATTTCCAAGGCAAAAAAGTCCATTTTTCCTTCTGCTCTATCGGTGTTTATGTGTTCGGTTACCTGGAAAACCGGCGACCTGCGACCCTTTCTCGAATTCAGCATTTTTACGTTCGCCATACATTACCTTTATTAAGACATCCGAACACGCCCTCCAGTTGTTAAAGGGGTAAACGAATAGTGTGACGGAACTGAAATATGGCCGGAAGGTTTTACCGCCCATACGACCGGAGGGCAGAGAAAGAGAACGGCATAGAAATCAACTGCCTTTTCGGTTCATTACAAGGATATCGTCCTGTGTGGTGAATACTGAATAGGCTCTAAAACATTGGTAAATTACGGTAATAATATATCAAACTTGAATTTCGACGTATAAATTTTCCACGTGTCCTACCTCGAACGGAGGTCTCTTGGGGATTTTAGTTTCGTGCTTTATTTGGAATTTATCGCGTTGAGATCTCGAGGCCATACGACAAATTGTTTCGCACTTTCTCTTTCAAATCCCCTGATATCTGCTCCATCTCGAAATGATTTAGTTCACCAAGACATTACAACTTCCAACAACAAGTGATTAGGAAAATAGCCTCGATATACCCTGAGTCCGAAGGACCAATGATCTGAATAAACCCTTTGTCCTAGACTCTTCCTGTAGTATAAGAAAATGCACCTGAAAGTGAGAGTTTCTGAAGAAGGAAGAAACTGAAAAAGAAGCACTCTCTCATCTTCCAGGAATAGATCATTCCAAAAAGGCACCTTCGGAGGTTGACTGCTCCGAACCAATCTGATGCCATTTTGGCACTCACAGAATGAATATTCTCAAAGAAATATGCAGTATTAGACCTTCTAGTAGATTTCACTTCGACCTTGAAATGACATCAAATGTGACCTTGATATAAAATTTTACTTATTCTATAAGCAGACACAAAGCATTCAGCTCCTAGGAAAAATACATTTCTGCATTCGATTTGGAAAATTACGAAATATAATTTCATTAATGGCTGCTTCATTGAGAATTAACAAACAGATAATTTTCATATTCTTCTCGAGTCGCTATTCTGTCTATTTAAAAACCCTCAATCCAAGCCAAGTACTTGTATTTAAAAGGGTTAAAAGGTAATCAGATTTACGAAGATATGCTTAATACCCTTGTTGATCAATGTCCTTCGTATGCGAACGTGAAAAACTGGACTGCAAGCTTCAAAAGAGGTAAATTTTCCATTGAAGATGATGACAGATCGGGAAGGCCAGTTTCTGTGTCAGTCCCCGAAAATATCGATGCAGTTCAGGACATGATTTTATCAGACCGTCGAATTGGACTAAAACGGATATCTGAAGCACTGAAGATTTCCTACGAACGCGTTCATCACATAGTTCACGTCAATTTGGACATGAGAAAAATTTCTGCAAAATGGATACCCAAATGTTCGAATGTTGACCAAAAGCGTGCAAGGGTAGAAGCATCGCGTTCGATCTGTGCTCGATTTAAAAACGATGTAGACTTCTCAAACCGAATTATTACTATGGATGAGACTTGGGTACATTTCTACGATCCAGAAACAAAGCAACAATCTGGTTCTCGGAGACCTAAGAAGTTTCATGTCCAAAAATCTGCTGGAAAAGTTTCTACCTCAGTTTTTTGGGATTGCTATGGAGTAATCATGATTGATTTTTTGGATAAGGGTAGAACAATAACTGTAGATTACTATTAGACATTACTGACCACTCTACGGGAAAAAATCAAAGAAAAAAGACGCGGAAAGCTATCCGAAGGTATTTTGCTTTTACAGGACAACACCCCTGTACACAAATCTCATATTCCTATACAAAAAAGTCGTGATTTAGGGTTAGGATTATTAGAACACCCCCCTTATTCACCATATTAGGCTCCGTCCGACTTTCATCTCTTTCCTCAACTGAAAAAAGTTTAAAAGGTTGTAAATTTTCTTCCAACGAGGAGATAATAAAAGCTGTGGAGGACAGGTTTGCAGAGCAAGCAGAAACATTTTTTTTGAAAGGTCTAGAGACTTTGCAGGTTCCCTGTAATGAATGTATTCAATTAAGAGGAGAATATGTTGAGTTATTAAATATTTTGACATTGAAATTTTGTTTGGTTATAAAGTAGGCTAAGAATTTTTCAATAAATCCTCGTACATCTTTTGGCCTCAAAGAATTTCGAAATTTTCGCAGGCTCAACATTCGAACATAAGGACAATTTATTTATTAACCTGAAAATCATCAAAATCGATGCAGAAATGAGGACGATAAAGAGCTCTAAAGTTTAATTTGATTTTTCGGGAAGTATGGTTCCTAGAAATACAAAATGTGAGGGTGGCCTAGGAAACACCAAGGTGGACTAGAAAATACTTTCGCTTAGGCGAAACGCGTTCCAACTGAAGCAGAGTGTTCATTGAAACATAACCAGATAGGCGTGTTGATTGCGTTATCTTCATCGGAGTCTAATCGATCAATCGTGAGTTTATGCGAAGACAGAAGCAACAGATGAAGGCCAGCATCCCCCAGAAAAACGCGCGTCTCGTTGACAAGAAGAACAAAGGAATGAATTGGCAACACGACCCGCAACATTTTTAATTTGGGCCTATTTGGCTGTTGGAGTGGCCTCCCCTGCGGCGAACCGGGGACATAACAGATGGCCGCAGTTATTAACTATCGGGCGGTATATTTTATTTGGAGAGAGCGATATTAACTAAATGACGCCGCCTCCACTCTAGGTGTCACCGTCGTCGCTCTCGCCGCCCTAATAGATAGCCGATATTTCATATTTCGTAGATTTATTTCTTCCTCTGCCGCGCGGGCGATAAAGCACGCCAGCCCTACAGTTTCTGGCCCGAATTGCCTCGGGTCCCTCGAGTTTTCTCATTTTCTTTTTGGACTCTCGCGAAAATATACACACAAACCGCTATCTGTTACGGTTCATTTTGCTAGTTGGAAAATGCAATCAAGGGAGTTCCGCTGGCCCGGAGGTTGAAATATGAATTCGGGGAGGTTTTTGCGCCGAGAGAACCAAGATATTTGAGTCCGCCTGAAGATTTTAGATTGAAATTCGTACTTTTTGAGATATTACGAGGAACAATAGAGTCTATTAATTCGGATGAAGGAGAACGATTACTTTATCGGAGTACAGCTTCAAAGGATATCAGCCACTGCTTTGTTCCGTTTATGATCTCTTTGAAGCGGAAGATTATTTCTCAAAAATGAAAAAATTTTATGTAGTCTCTTGACTCACAGCGCTCAGATCCTCGCGATAGTCAGTTTATGTACCCTACGTTTGATCATTAATCTAATAACTCCGATGTAAGAGCTGAACTAGCATGACATGTGATATAAAATAGGGTGAACTCACTCAATATATACGGGGATATATTAAAAACCCTTAGGCTACTATAGAACCAAACAAAATTTCAATGTCAAAATATTTTATTCCTCAACATATTCTCCTCTTAATTGAATACAGTTATTACAGCAAACCTGCAACGTCTCTAGACCTTTAAAAAAAATGTTTCTTCTTACTCTGCAAACCAGTCCTCCACAGCATTGAAAGAAAGTTTACGACCTTTTAAACTTTTTTTCCAGTTGAGGAAAGAGATGATAGTCGGACGGAGCCAAATCTGGTGAATAAGAGGCAACATGAGATTTGTGTACTGGGGCGTTGTCCTGTGAAAACAAAATATCTTTGGATAGCTTTCCGTGTCTTTTCTCTTTAATTTTTTCCCGTAGAGTGGTCAGTAATGTCGAATAGTAATCTTCAGTTATTGTTCTACCCTTATCCAAAAAATCAATCATGATTACTCCATGGTAATCCCAAAAAACTGAAGCAAACACTTTTCCAGCCGATTTTTGGACACGAAATTCCTTAGGTCTTGGAGAACCAGAGTGTCGCCATTCCATCGATTGTTGCTTTGTTTCTGGATCGTAGAAATGTACCCAAGTCTCATCCATAGTAACAATTCGATTTGAGAAGTCTACATCGTTTTCAAATCGAGCACAGATCGAACGCGATGCTTCTACCCTTACACGCTTTTGGTAAACATTCAAACATTTGGGGATCCATTTTGCAGAAATTTTTCTCATGTCCAAATTGACGTGAACTATATAATGAACGCGTTCGTATGAAATCTGCAGTTCTTCAGATATCCGCTCCACCCCAATTCGACGGTCTGATAAAATCATGCCATGAACTGCATCGATATTTTCGGGTACTGACACAAAAACTGGCCTTTCCGATCGGTCATCATCTTCAATGAAAAATTTTCCTCTTTTGAAGCTTGCAGTCCAATTTTTCACGGTCGCATACGAAGGACATTGATCACCAAGGGTATTAAGCATATCTTCGTAAATCTGCTTATCTCTTAACCCTTTTAAATACAGGTACTTGATGATGGCTCGCTACTCTAATTTTTCGATTTTTACAATTTTACAATTTCGGTTTTAATTTATTGCTTAACTCTGGTTTACTTTTTGACGTCGAACTCTACACTGACACTTCTAATAAGTTATTGTTCGTTGATATGGTATCGTAATATTTTGTTCATGCATGGAATTGGTCTAGGCTAACTAGATATCAATACATCCTCGTATCTTAGCCTCTCACAACTGGAATATATTGAAAAGGTAGTTACCAGAACAATCTGAATAAAAAAAATTGGAAATTTTCTACTTTGTGATCAGGTGAACTAAGTATTCAGTGAAAACTTGATGGAGAGCTCAGGAAGAGGACTACAAAGACCCACTTAATGTCTTCCTCCAAAACCTCAATAGCAGGCACCAAAACATTATGTTCACCATGGAAGTAGGCAGAGATGGTGCACTCCTTTTCCTGGATGTATTGGTTTCTAGGGAGCCTAATGGCAGACTAGGACACAAGGTTCATAGAAAACCTACCAACAGAGGCAGATATCTGCACAAGTAGTCCAATCACCATCAACAACAAAAGCGTGGTGTGCTCAAAACACTTGTTGAGAGAACTCCACGTATATTAGAGTCTGAATATATGCCAGAAGAGTTGGAACATTCACTACAAATTTCCATTTCCAATGCATACAAGATCGATCCAACATTGAGATCAAAGCGAGAAAAAAGTCCATCTAAACAGTCTACAACCCTACACAAAAACTAGGACAAAGACCAAATCAGGAAACACCTCGCAATTCTGGAAAAGTTTACATTGGGTCAACTAAAATGAGCATACACGGATCAAAGAACACGAACGTCAGTTGTTTCAAAACCGAAAGTCTAAAGCGATAGGGATTAACCGACCGGCAACGACGGTGGTGGACCTACGAGTATTGAAACAGCAACATCGTTAATTCTCATACTCAGTAATCATTCAAATTATTATGTTTCAAATCTCATCGGATTCTATTGCCACCAGAAAGCTGAACCAAATAGGTGGACCAGTTCCTGGAACAACACAAAAACGACATGATTAACTTTATTTCGCACTGTATTGCGAAAATGGCTTTTTTGACGAGCTTTACGTCGTTACGCCCGGTGTCATACAGGGAAACTGCCAGTTCGAATGAAAAATAATCGCAAATTTCCAATATCGCCAATCGGTTTTCGAATAAATTCTCACCGTATTTGGGGGACACCTGATTGATTTGTGCCATACGGATATATGGCGGGTACTAGATCAATTTCATTGTGATTGGCTGGGAAGTTATAGTGATTCGAGTTTTCGGCCAATAAAACATGCGATTTTAATATAATGCGAATTCTGAATATGCATAATACATTAATATCCATATCCCATGTATTTAATTTGTGTTTTCTGTTTAATTTCTCGTAAAATGTACCGTTTTGAAATAAAAAATTTACTGTAAATGTGTCGGGAATTTATTTTGGAACTGAATTATATTTTATTTTTTTATTTCAAAACTGTACATTTCACGAGAAAAATACAGCATATAAAAAAGTTTTCAACCAAATCAGGCTATCCGAATGTAATTTTATCGAAGTCGTTGCGTAAATTTCTCTTTAAATTAAGTTAACAAAGAGGGTAGGCTTAGTCTCCTTCAACCCCTTCCACTCATTTTGAAAATATGAAAAATCGTGTTTTCATGATAGTGATACTTCCATAAAATATCATCATACTAGGTATCATTCTTCGTTTTCAAGATACAAAGTAAAAACATCTGTTGATCCCTAACAGCAATCACAGAATTCATTTTCTCTGAATTCAGAAATGGTGTTATTTGCCTGAAATGACTGAATTCATAGCATTCCATCAAATATTGATGTTTTCACCTGAAATTAGGATGGGGATGAAAAATAATATTTACCTGGAACATTACATCGCTCTGGAAGCATTTTTGGATGTAAATGCAGGGCCAAAAATATAGGCAATATGAAGGGAAGCTTCAAGAGCGTGTTTTTTGAACAACACGCATCAAATTGTTTTCTTTGTAGAGAAAACTTTTTTCAGGTTGTTTTTCTTGACACCTTAATTCGGGGGCATCGGTGGAAAACAATTGATGATTATGATATCTTGATGACATGCCTCGCTTCTAATTATTCGATTATTGAGTACACTGCTCGTCAGAGTTAAGGATTTAATGTTTTTCTAATGTACATACTGCTGATCAATAACAACCATATCTCCAACAGTCTGAGCTTGTGAATAGAACCCACAAATTAACCATCCAAGAACCGAATATTCTCTAATTATAAAACGCCATAGTCGCCCCTTTATACTCTTCACAAACCAAGCTATTCATGTATTCTCTATTTTGTCCACACAGAATAATTCATCCTGAAGAAAAGCATTTTCAGATTGTCATTATTTTGCTTTGAATACATTATTCATATTTCGATACCACTTTGTCGACGAGTTATCAATAATTACTTCAGAAATCAATGTGAACCTATTTTTTGTGCAGAAGACAATGACGAGCAGAAGACAATACGAATGTTAAGATTCACAATAGCCAACATCTAGAATGCATGGATTCAATGTGCAGTGAAATGGAAGTACTCAAACTGAGAATGAATAATATAATAATGGAAGCTTTCAAACACAAAGGATAATTGAGAACTGGGCCTTCATACATATTAATTCAGGTATTGTCTATTTGAAAAGGAGGTTTGAGTAGATTTTGATACGATGGAACTATGGATATAAATGAGTATAAAGGGTGGTGAAAAAAAACAAACTTATAAAATGAAAGAAGTACTACAAAACGTTCATAAAAATATTGATTGAGACCGAAATGAACTGAATGGAAATTATTGAGTACCTACCATGAATCTTTCGTTCAATTTCTGTATCAGAAAAATAAACAAACCCCTTGAATATCGGCTTCCACGCCAATGGAAAAACCTTCCAATGCGTCGATGATTGCGATTTCAATCGAGAAATTGCAGCGATGAAAATTGGCGCAGAATAGCAGACATAAATTCGATGGAAATACCTTGCTGGAGTTTCACGCTTTATATAGATTTCATAGTTTTTAATTAAACTTTTAATTAGAAACAAAATTCATTTGGCGAGGCACTTCAACTAACCAACGTAATTCGAATTGCTGACTTCAACATATCTCAACGTTTCCGAGTTGGATTAAATGTTGATCCCATACGTAGCCGACTACAGTGTGTTCACAGTAAATGGAAAATTTTGCCGTTTTCAGGAAAATTATTTATGGAAAAGATAATCCCACCAAAAACATTCTGTAAAAACTAGCCAAGTCTCGATGGAGCTGCTTATTTATCTCTAAAAAGTAATGAAATCTAGAAAAAGTCGAGCCAAGTTTAAGGCTCCTTACTGCGATTTCTTTATTATTATAGTTAATGTTGTGTGACTTGGCCGTTGAACATTCTTATACGTTAGTGGGTACAAGTTAATTTTGTTGTAACTACCAATGTTTGTTAAGCGAGATAATAGCCCATGCTGGTATTGGTAATTGGACGCTAGTGTCTCATTTTAGGCTGTTGTCGATTGTGCAACACATATGCATTCAGCATCGAATGCTGACTTCTGCTCCCTTCTTTTTGGAGCGTCAAATCGACCACCGATTTAAAATAAAATAGACGTACAGACGGTCTTCTATCAATGATTAGAAGTCCCTCTGTACTGTACTGTACTGTACTTGTGTGAAAATGGCGCCGCGAAATGAAAACAGTGGTGAAAAAACCTGCAATAGATGTTCCAAAGAAGTGAAATTATATGTAACCTGTTCTAAATGTAAAAAGACATTTCATCCTAGCTGCTTACTTAAAGTCTGCGGTATCTATGTGAGGAATGATGGAAAAATAGTCTGTTGTGAAAACATAACCTCCAAAAAGTGTCAGTGTGAAGAAAAGGATATCGAAATACAAAAGCTGAAAACTCGTCTTTCGGAGCTGAACGAAACCAATTTTGAGCGGTCAATCAGTCAACAGCAATCAGAGATCCTAAATGAATACTCACAGGAACTGTATAACGAAAATACTCCTGCTGATGTTTCGATGGTCCTAGTGAACGATAGGGAGGATAATCGAGAAATGGAGGTAGAATATTTGAATAGGCTTATGGATGAAAAATCTAATCGAATTCTGGAACTACAAGATAAAGTTGAAGTTTTGAAAAAACAAATAGTTTTGCTAGAAAAATTAGAAGAAAGCAGATCACCAAAGCCATCTATGAGTGTTTCCCTAAACGAGATAGTTAACGAACAAGAACAACAGCAGATAATATCTCCTGAAAAAAACGTAACTCACATGCCGAAGGAACCTGCATTGAATGCTGATACAGATAAAATATTTGAAGATGTGGAATATAAAAGTAAGAGCAACGCAGAAAACTGTAACAATAAAAGATTCACTACAAATGTCTCTAGACCCTATAGCGCAGCACTGCATAATAAACAAATTCCCTCTGAAGAAGATGTTTACACATTGAAGGAATTTGTACCAAAACCTAGAACTAGTGGAAGATATAGGCAAGCAAAAAGATATAGAAAAAAAGGCAATGGGGCAAACTTCAGTGTTCATAAACCTAGGTCAAATGAAAACGATAAAACAAATTTCTATAATAACACTAACTTCAATGATAGATCTAAATTAAATTATTCAGAGAGAAAAACAAGTATTGGATATAGAAATGAAAATAGTGTGACTGGAACTGGTACGGGAACGTCAACTTTCTTGTGTGCGCAAAGACGCGCATGGATATACGTGGGACGAGTTAGCGGAGGAGTACAAGAATCTCAAATAGGACAACACTTAAAAGAAATATTCCCAGATGAGAAATTTACTATTGAAAAACTGTCAAATCAAGATATGTATAACAGTTCGTCGTTTAAAATAGGTGCGAGCTTATCACTTGTGGACGAGCTTTATAAGCCGCAAAACTGGCCTGCAGGCGTGGTCGTGAAGCGCTTCAATTTTTTTCGAGGACAAAGAAGAGGTAAAGAATAAAACAAATAACGCTGTAAAGCCAAGACAACTCTGTAACTTAAAATGTAACTCAATATTAAATATCAATATTCAGAGTTTAAGCAATAAACTGGACGCGGTCGATCTCATTTTGAATACGGGAAAATATAAGCTAGCTTTCGTAACTGAACATTGGATGACTGACGACCAATTAAAAAGTTTCAACATACCGAATTATAAGATAGCTAGTTCATTTTCTCGAAAAGCTTTCAAACACGGTGGCTGCCTGATACTTGCAACGACGGATTTTCAGAGTGGCCCTGAATTGAAAAGTATTAACGAACTTTCTATGGAAAAGCACATAGAAATATGTGCAGTATCAGAGAAAGTGACAAAAACATTCTATATGTGCATATATAGATCACCCCAGGGAAACTTCGACTTGTTCATCGAGCAATTTGAGAAAGCCCTCAGCATCGTGACTAACAAACCCCATCGTCAAATAGTTATCGCCGGAGACTTCAATATAAATTTTCTTGAAAATAATAATGAAAGACGGAAAATAGAAGAAGTCCTCAAATCATATGGATTGCATATAGTATTCCAGGAGGCATCGCGTAAAACACCAACATCAAGTAAATGTATCGACAATATGTTCACAGATATAAACCGAAACTTCTACAAAACCGAAACAATAAATTATCAGGTTTCAGATCACCTGGCGCAGAGACTGGACATTCAGATGGCGGGCGCATGTAGGGGAAAGAAGTGGAAAAATATCCGTATAATGAATAAGGAGAATACTCGCATATTTCGAGAAAGGTTGGGAAACACCGATTGGAGTTTTATTAACATCGGCTCGATTCGTGACTCATACAAGAAGTTCCATGAAGTTATTATGAACGCTTATGATGATTGTTTTCCCGAGAAAATAATAACTGTAGGGCAGTCACGGCGGAGGAAATGTTGGGAAAATAAAGAATTGATCGAACTCAAGAAGAAAATCGATGCGGCTCAAACGATATATGAAGTGAAAAAAGATGAAGATTCGAAAAAATTATATATGGGACTGAAACAACAGTATAAAATGTTAATAACAGATATTATAAGAGGTGAAGATATCAAATTAATTAATGAATCAGAAAACAAAAGTCAGGGTATATGGAAGGTTATAAATTCGAAGTTGAAAACCAAAGATTCCGCGAATTCAGAGACACTGACAGAAGAAGATTTTAACTTATATTTTTCGAGAGTAGCAGAAAAGCTGACTGGAACAAAAAATGATCCAGTACAGAGCGAGAATTTCATGAAGAAAAAGAGAATAAGAAATTCATGCTCCTTCTTTCTTTCCCCAACAACCCCGGAAGAAGTAATAGATGTCACGTCGAAGATGAAAAACAAATCTTCGCTAGATGTATATGGTTTTTCTGTTAAATTGTTGAAAACAATAATCCCGTGTATTGCAAGCCCCCTTTCACAACTCATAAACGGTTGTTTCCAGCAGGGCTACTTTCCTGAAGAACTGAAGGTAGCCAGAGTAATTCCTGTGTTTAAAAAAGGAGATCGGGATTCACTTGAGAATTACAGACCCATATCGATTTTGCCAGCTTTATCCAAAATTTTTGAATCCCTGTTGAGGAAGAGATTGGTGGCGTTTTTAGAGGGTAACTCTTTGCTGGACCAACACCAGCATGGTTTTAGAAAAGGAAGGTCCACAACTACTGCCCTAACCCAGCTGGTCGAGTTCATAACTAGTGCACTTGATGAGGAAGAGGAGGTCAAAATATCATGTATGGACCTGAGCAAGGCTTTCGACTGCGTCAACCATAACATTTTACTACGTAAGATCGAGAATATAGGTGTCAGGGGCCCCGCATTGGGCTTGTTAACATCCTATTTGCAAGATCGTTACCAGCTTGTAGACCTAGAAGGAAAGAGGTCTTCGACGAGAAAAATGACCTCAGGTGTGCCTCAGGGATCAATGCTCGGACCCATTCTATTTTTAGTGTATATTGACGACCTGGTGAGTAACGTGGAAGCAGACGACGAACTTCTATTTGCCGATGATGCGTCTTTCCTAAACAAATCCAAAGATGCCCATTCACTTGAAGATAAGTCCCAGAACTCAGTACAAAACGCTGTGGACTGGTTCACGGCAAACAACTTGAAAGTGAACACGGATAAAACACAGGAACTCATAGTTAGCACCAAGGGGAGCAACCCGAGTAACATCTGCCTGCTAGGGGTGAAAATTAGTGGAAATATGTCGTGGGCGAAACATATTGACGTACTGTGCGGAAAACTATCTTCGGCAATATTCGCAATTAGAAGAATCCGAAATATTTTAACTGAAAAAGAAGCTTTACTCACATACCATGCTCACTTTCATAGTAAAATGACCTACGGCATTATCTTATGGGGTGCATCAACGGAGGCCGAGAAAGTGCTAGTAAAACAGAAGAAAGCACTACGGGCATTGGCGGAAGTCGGTCAGTTAACCAGCTGCAGGCCACTGTTCAAAAAATATAACATATTGACAGCACCTAGTTGTTATATTTTAGAATGTCTTGTGTATATACACAATAATAAGAACAGTTTCCAGAAACACTCAGAAGTTCACGGCCACAACACCAGATTCAAAAACAAGTACATAACCCCAAAACATAGACTGAAGATAACTCAAAATACCCACGTATTTAATGGGATGAGAATTTACAACAAACTACCTCAGCTAATTACCTCCCTAGATGGTGCAGCTTTTAAGAAAAAGATGAAGTCCCTTCTCATCGAACGCGTTGCCTACACGATGGACGAGTTGTTGACCTGTCAGTTCTAGTCAAATAATTAATGTATCTTTAAATTGTTCGTCCGACTGTATTATGTGATGTGATTTATTGCAGCTGTCTAGAAAAATTATATTTATACTTATGTATACGTGACAATCCCTGTATGTTTTTGAGGGCAATAAATGAAATATGGAAATATGAAAATATGAAATAATTTTTTATACTGTTTGTTTCAGACTCGTAGTATTGAATACGCAGCTTTATCAAGCCTAAAATTGAATGAACGTTTTCCAAGTGGCAATTTTTCATCGTCAATGGGTTGCGTTTCTGGCGACAGATTGGTGCAATGGTGTCATGGAGCACCTGGTTTTGTACCCTTGTGTACCCTTCAACGGCCAAGTCACACAACATTAACTATAATAATAAAGAAATCGCAG
The DNA here is from genome assembly GCA_951802165.1 of Adalia decempunctata. Lineage (NCBI taxonomy): Eukaryota > Metazoa > Arthropoda > Insecta > Coleoptera > Coccinellidae > Adalia > Adalia decempunctata. Next base: position 4,646,293 of record OX637705.1, read on the forward strand.
TAAGGAGCCTTAAACTTGGCTCGACTTTTTCTAGATTTCATTACTTTTAGAGATACAGAATGTTTTTGGTGGGATTTCACTTCTTTTTGTAGAAACGTGGGCATATTGATCTATTTTATTAAATTTTCTTATTTGACACTTTTTTTAAGAGTAGTTTTTTTATTACACATCTTTATTTTTTTTTCGGTTTTGAACTATGGTAGATAGAGCCTCCGATTATTTTTTATTGATTTCAGCGTCCTCGAAAACCTATAGTTTGATACCAAACTTGTCCATATAGCCCATCTCTTACCCGATTCTTTTTCGGATTCAATTTTTTCTCTCCCAATCTAACCACCGCAGACCCATCTGATGATGTTTTTTCTGAAGAGCAATAGACGTTCTATATTGCACATAAATTTCATAGCATTTTCATATTCAGTGATACAGAGCGAAACACAGTTTCTTCTTCATCAAGCAATAGCTTCCGAAGACGGAATGGAAAGAAGATATAGAGAACATAACTGCTATTACAGTTGCTGGTGATTCTGATAGAAGAGATTTGATTCACCAAATAAATAAACGAAGAGAAGAAGTGGGAGGATTACCTCAAATTGTACAACAATTGTTGAATGAGCACCCAACACCCAAGCTTGTTGTCTTACATTCTTATCCCTGTACTCTGATGAAGAATGATCATAGATCACTTAATGAAGCCTGACAAGTTCGATCAAATTTTCATCCATTTTCACTTCATCAATCACTTCACAAAATATCCGACGTGATATCACTTACGGTTAGAAAATGTAAATTTGCGGGTAGTTCTGGTGTGCTATCAAGTGACAGCAGATGCTAACTTCGTAAATGCGTGAAATGATAACAATTCAAAAAAGGATAATAATCGGGTCATCAGTGTTATACACAGTGGTAATTTTTACTGTCTATTTATTGTTTCCTTGAACAATAAATGAGACAGTAAAAATATCACTGTGTATAAGACTGATGACCCGATTATTATTTTTTTTTCAATTTATATTCTAAAGTCGATATTCACATATTGAGTATGACAACAATGTGTTTCCAAGCGCATAAACTTCCATACATTATTGTGGTTGCACATTTTGCGAAGATGACGTGATAGCACGCGTGAGCTCACGTGACGTGCCAACAGATTTTCGATTATCCTAGTTTTTATAATTTTCCCTTTATGTGGCCATTAAACCCTAACTATGTACCAAATTTCAGCTCTCTGAGTTTATGGGAAGTACTAGTTCTATTTTGATGATCATGAGTGAATTAGGGTCGAAAATGCGAAACTTTGCTTTCGCGTAACTTCGGAACTAAATGACCTACACACTTGAAATTTTGGATTTTGAGTACATGATTATAGCTTACTGGATGACGAAAATTTCGGCGTTCTGGTCTCATCCGGAGGTTCTCAAATAGGGGCTTGAAAATGCGGCGAAATGGTTCGGGTAAAGATAGTACGGCAGTGTTTGCTTCGCGCTCGACTTGGCGGGGCCACTGCCGTGCCCCCAAATCTCAGGTCTATGCGAAGTTCACCAGTTACGTGTTATGTTTTAGGTAGTGCTTTTCAAAAGAGATACAAACAGGAATTAGTCATTAACATATGTCACTTATTCACTTCAAAACTTCAATTTTTTATATAAACGAAGTGATCTCAATCTTGAAATCTGCTGTTCTCTCGGTGGCATATGCCACAACAGTTGAACTTGGACAGAATGGCCATCAGTTATGTCCTGCCAGATCCCCAGACTCAAAAAGTTTAGATAATTTTTTTACACTAACTGGATTTTTTTTAACAATTTCGATTTTTCTGCGGATTTCGAATTTTTTTCATGAAATCGGTATGAGATACGACAAAACTATACATAAGACCATAAAGTTTAGTATAAAAACACAGCTTCTTTCAGCAATTTTTCTTACTAACAACAGTGGCTCACAAAAAAAAATACTGGAGGAAAACAGAGGATTATGTTCCAGAAAAATCACCCTGTATATTCGCAATTGAAATTGACGTATCACATGGTGTAAACTCTAAATTGTAATATGTATGCGAAATTTCAGTTGAAGATCTTGTGAAATGCAGATCCAAAATTGTTCATGGAACTTTCTATTCTTAAAATGATTCGGGGACTCAAATTTGAGAACACCCTGTATCTCTCTCCATTTTCCTGGAAGTAGTGGGTCCCCTCATAGCAGATGGATCTGTCCGCGCTTGGGTGGAAATCTCCCCGACACGCGACAGAGTGACCGAACGAAATTACCCCCAATCACCCCTATTTTCTAGTCATCTGTCATAGTTAATTGGCGGGCTACTATGATAGATAAAATTCTTTATGACGTGTTGAACGCCAACGGCTGTTGTCGAACAAGAGGCGTGTAGATTTAAACAACAGCTGTTTAATTTTAATTAGCGTGGAATTGTCTAACACAGCCGATTTGAATAATTGGATCTTTCACAGGGGGGTTGTTTCCGAACCTACAATTAGTGCGAATTTATCGGTTTTTGAATGTTTGGTTAATTCGATTCGATCCTGTTGTTTTTCGCGATTACAATAATTTTCGCTTTTTAGAAATGTTATTGAATTAGTCCAAATAATATTTGACAGTATTGTTTAGATTTGTAGTCGTATCAAACATAGCAATGGTTCATTCACATTTTTTCTCAAACGAACTTCATGCCCCCCCCCTGAAAAATTCATAGCCTCCCCTGAAAAACTGTCTGGATCCGCCAGTGCATCAGTTACTATAATTAAAAAGAGATTTTTTCAAAGAGAGGAGTTCTTCATGCTTCTTTCGTAACTCTGCCACTAATTTCATATAAAGATTTAAATTGTTTTTATCTGTATATTTTCGTCAGTCTCTTTCTTCTTCTCGTCTTTCTGGATTCTTATTTTCTCACCGCAGTTTTTCAATGCTAATGAAGTGAGGAATCGAATGAAACAGAAAGAATATGTCAGGAAAAATATTCATTTATCAAAGAAAATATATTCATACAAAAAATAACTATTAGGGTCAAATTAATCGATGCGAAAGATTTCAAAGGGTGGATTCCTTGTTCAAAATTGAGGATAGTTTGTTAAAAAAATGAATTGCAATCCCAAAAAACTGAAGCAAGAATTTTTCCAGCAGATTTTTGGACACGAAACTTCTTAGGTCTTGGAGAACCAGAGTGTCGCCATTCCATCAATTGTTGCTTTGTTTCTGGATCGTAGAATTGTACCCAAGTCTCATCCATAGTAACAATTCGGTTTAAGAAGTCTACATCGTCTTCAAATCGAGCACAGATGAATCGCGATGCGTCTCCCCACGCTTTTGGTCAACATTCAAACATTTGGGGATCCATTTTGCAGAAATTTTTCTCATGTTCAAATTGACGTAAACTATATGGCGAACGCGTTCGTATGAAATCTTCAGTGCTTCATACATCCGTTTTAGCCCAATTCGACGGTCTGATAAAATCATGTCATGAACTGCATCGATATTTTCGGGGACTGACACAGAAACTGGCCTTCGATCGGTCATCATCTTCAAGGAAAACTTACCTCTTTTAAAGCTTGCAGTCCAATTTTTCACGTTCGTATACGGAGGACATTGATCTTTAAGGGTATTAAGCATATCTCCGTAAATCTGCTTACCTCTTAACCCTTTTAAATGCAGGTACTTGATGATGGCTCGATACTCCAATTTTTTGATCTTTACAATTTTGGTGGACATCTTATGCATGGAACTGGTCTGGGCTAACTAGATATCAATACAATACATCAAGTGTCAGATTAATAATTAAAATAAGGTACATTATCATATCAACAACCTGTCGGCCTACTTAATCAAAACATGAAAATAAATTTTTTCATTGCTTGTAACACAGCTACCTTCTGTCAAAGATTGTCATTGAGCTTGCAAACTACCCTTCATTTTGAACAAGAAATCACATCCTTGAATTTTTCGGATTTGTTTTGAAACACCCTGAAAATATCATTTGGTAGACAATAATCGGCAACTTTTGAAACGGTCACATAATTTCCTTAACTTTTGTGGAGATGTTTATTTGTCGAATAGAGAAGCTTGCACGTTTGAACGACTTTAAAACGATACAGCCTCTCAAAAAGAATCTCTTTTCTGGATATTTTCTCTCAGCGTGACGACGGGTAGTACGTTCGCAGATCCCCCGAGATATCAGCGGTTACCCAAATTACCCCATACTTAATTAACCCCGCTCTTTCCCAACTGAAAAAGCGGAAGAAACGCAGCGCGCAAGCACGAAATGCATCCCGCCGAAGCCGTGGCATTTCCCGGGCGATAAATGAAGAAAAAGGCCCTCTTGGATGCCGACGCTCTCGGAATGTCCGTCCTGGAAACTTCTCCGGCTAGATTCCGTCCTATAAGAATCCGAGTTAATGTATCCGTGGAAATTTAAATTCGCGAAAGTGGCTTTCTGTCGGGTGAAAAGTGCCCGGGCCGGAATATTTATGGCGTCGCTCCTTTTCAGAGAGCCCAGACTATCCGGATAACGACGAAAGTTTCAATAGTTGCGACGAAATAAAGGAATTCTGGGACGATTTCACGCCCCCGTAGGTCGAGCGGCATTGTGCTCCGATATATCGAATATGCAGATTCCGGGAATTTCAATATTGCGGCGATAATAGGTAATTATAACTAGTTTCTCCGGTCGGCGGAATTCGGGGATCGACCGGGGGCGGCGACAATTGGGGGCATTCGGAGAAATATCGTTCGTTATTAGGCACACATGTGATAATTGGCGGCAGAACTATCCGGACTGTCTTCACTTAAGGGGAAGTATCACCTTTTGAATCGTGGTAAATCTTCATTCAAAAAGTGGTCTCTTTATTTCATGAGTAACTACCCTAATTTACGACGTAGAGATTTGATTTTTATTTTAAATTGAAGTTGAAGAACGTCCCGAAGGCCAATAGTTTTTTTTTCGATTTAATTAGTTCTTCAATAAAAAAAAACAGGTTGAACTTCAGCGTTTTAGACACTACACTTAATGCTTTTTTTTCGACGGTTATTCATCATTTTTTGGAGAAAATCGCAACTATTTGCCCTCGGCAATTTAATCTTCTATAAACTACAAAAATTTTCATGATGATCAGTCCAAAAATATAGCTTGTACTCATGAAAAACAAAAAACATATTCATTAACCCAAATATTGCAGAGATCTAACGATTACCCTGGTTTTTTTCATTGAAAAACTAATCAAATCGAAAAAAAAAACTATTTACCCTCCGGACGTTCTTCAACTTCAATTGAAAAAAAATCAAGTTTCTACGTCGTAAATTAGGGTAGTTACTCGTGAAATAAAGAGACCACTTTTTGAATGGAGATTTACCACGATTCAAAAGGTGATACTTCCCCTTAAGGACTTGTAGCGTTTCCGACAATGAAACGCTCTTACTTACTCGACAACAAATTACAACGTTGTCACGTTGTTTGACGGCTTGTAAGATGGCCACGTTTGCCATTCCTAGTAGGTCCTTCCCAGGCAACACAAAGAGATCCCAAAGATGGCCCTGCGACTTCTTTTTAGGAAATTGTGACGCCTTTTGTTACATCTTTAAGAGGTTGCTGAGAGCTCTATATCTCCTCAAAATGTCCTCCACCAGAGAACCCCCACCAGAAAAGTCTTGGCGATATCCTACGACGATGGACGATGTTTATACGTTTGGTTCAATCCTGACAAAACAATTTATTATTCTTGTTATCTTCAAGATAACTTTGGGAGCTCGCAATGTGAATTCCCTATTTTGGTTGCACTCAGGATATCTCTGCGAGCTCGCAATGAGAAGTTCTTGTTCTGGTTGTATTCGTGTTATCTTTGGGAGCACGCAAAAGGAATGAATTGGGACTTTTTCTTATAGGATCTCTGGGAGATCGCAATAGGAGTTTGCATAAGAGCCACAGTGTGACCTCTTAGAAATCTCGCGGAGAAATGTTTCCTGGGTTAGATTTCTTTGTTCATATTCTAACATCATTTGAATCCAGAAGCCATAGATGTAACTGAATGTCTATTATGATGCTTTCAGCGTTTTATATCACTGTCAACATTGGAATTCGATCATAGAACTCACATTATAAAAGAATTATGGATGATTTCGGCTTCAGTAATTTCCACAAATATAATTATTTCACAAACAGCAATTAAGAAATGGGAAGAAAGGATGAAAATTGACAACTCGCGATTAAAACTAATCGTCAAAAACCCTATTCACAAAGCATATCGACAAAAATTTCCATGTTTTCATTCTGTGTGACAGCTCATATCCATGGAAACGTGAAAATCCCCCTGTTCCACCAACTTGAGATGAAGACTCACTTTTTGATCTGGTAATAGCATTCTCCGTTAGTACAAATTCTGAGCATTTAAGGTGGGCGTTCAATGTAGTGTGTTTTTATTTCATGTTGCATTCGAAAATGGTTTCACTTTGAGAACTAAAATTTTAAGGATTGGAGTTCTTGATGAAATAATTGGAATCGATTTCATTTCGAAATTTCATTCTTTTTCTTTCAAAAATATGAGAAAATAATCCAACCTCGAAGCCAACTCATGCTTCTGTTTTATTTCAAACGAAAGACCCATGAATATACACTGCGCAAAAAAATTAACGCACATTATGGGAATTCTCAAATTTATTCTACAACTGAAGGTGTTCTAAATGATAATTATTTTTATTAGAATTATGCATGCATAATATGTTATCCACTCTCAACGTTTTTCTTCAATACAGATGTTTTCTCCCAGCAAGAATAAAAAAAGATGATATTATCAGATTTTGAATGTATTGGCTCCATTCTAAAATCAGTTGTTCTCGATCAATTCTAGTGATCAATAGTTTTTCTTTCGTTTGATTTTCTACACTCGATCTCTATGCAACGCGAAACACGCAATTTGACCCAGGAGGAATGTGCCCAAGGGGTAGTTTTGCGAGAAAAAGGGTGGACATACACAAGAATTGCAGAAAGGTTTGGAGTTTCCCATACAAGTGTGTCCAGAATGTTGCAGCGATTCAGGGAGACAGGTATGAATGTCGGAAGACCAGGACAGGGTAGACCACGGGTAACAACTTTCATTTAAGAACGTTACTTGAGAGTTTCTTCGTTGAGACAACAGTTTGCAACCGCTCGCCTCCTTAAAAATCAGCTTGAGCAAACTCATGAGGTGCAAATTAGCACTCAGACAATAAGAAATCGCCCCAGAGAATATGATTTAAGGTCTCGTATCGCGGCAAGAGGCCCAGCTCTTACCCCAGCCCATCGAAGGGCGCGTTTGTATTTTGCGAGAGAGCATATCCATTGGGAAGAGGCCGATTGGGAAAGAGTTCTCTTCACAGATGAGTCTAGATTCTGCCTCTACCATTGTGATCGACGTTCCCTTGTATACAGACATCCACATGCTTTAAAGATATGCTCAGTGCAATTTCCTCAATACTACTGGTTTCGGGGGAGGATCGATTATTGTATGGGGTGGAATATCTTTGACTGCTCGCACAGACCTAGTGGTCGTTGATAATGGAGCTATGAATGCTAATAAGTATATAAGGAACATTCTTGAAGAGCATGTAGTGCCATTTGTCCCATACATTGGTGAAAATTTCATTTTTATGGACGATAATGCCAGACCCCATCGTGCGCGAATCGTTCGGGAGTACCTTGAAGAGGTTGAAGTCTCTCGAATGGAATGGCCAGCAAGAAGTCCAGATCTCAATCCGATTGAGCAGGTTTGGTACAACCTCAATAGAAGGCTGAGAAGTTCAGAAAATCATGCAGCTACTCTTAATGACTTAGGAATCCAACTCGGAGAAATCTGGGAAGGATTAGATCAGAAAACTTTAAGATCACTCATTTTGAGTATGAACCGTCGTTGCCGAGCTGTAATTTACGCAAGGGGTGGAAATACCAATTATTAAGTCACTTATCAGCATTTCAGTATTTTGAAAATTGTTCATTTCTATCCTTTCACATAAGATTCGGTGAAATCCTGAATTTTTCTTCCATTTAATGGGTCTTGTTTCGTTCAAAACTTTCCCGAGAGAACATAAGAAATAAGTTATAAAGTCAATGTAGAGTTAACTTTCATTAAAATTGAGATTTTCAGAATGTGCGTTAATTTTTTTGCGCATTGTAGTTCAACTTCCGATTAAAAATGAATCTTCAGATAATTTCGTTCAGAAAATCAACTTGAAATACTGAATTGGCAGAGAATGGTCAGAGTCAATCATATGGCGAAAGAAAGTTCCTGCGTTACCCAAATATTCACTAATTTCATAGTTCAGAGTTTTCAGGATAGAGAGCGCCCTTGTACATATCATTCATAAATGCGCGGTGGCGCCTCTGTCGGATTAGTTTTCCTTCTCGTTTTCATCGGCGACCTTAGTGAACCAATTACTTCAGCTTGAGGGGAAAAAGAAGACCATTGATTTATGGTAATGACATTTGGATGTCGGATCACAGAATTGTAAATAAAAGTCCTTATGATTAACAGAGTTGGTTTCACCTTTTCAATTTCATCCTCCTTTTAAAAACATTCCAGCGGATCAGTGTGGGCAACATAAGTCAAGGAAACCCCACAGAAGCAACGACAACCAAAAAAAAAACATTTAAGCCTCTGGGACTCCAATTCGAGCACAATTCCGGAGCTTCCGCTGAACGAGCCCGAATCAACAACGCCGAGTAAACGCACTAGTTTCCCAATTATCCCCATAGATTCGCATGCCTGTTTATATTTACCCATATCAAGTTATTTCACCCATGAGACGTCCTTTCTTCTCCTTAGGCACCGTAAAATTGTTGTTTACCCCCGCTAAGCCCCACAATTAAGTTCAAAGCGGGGACTACTACGTGGAACGTCTACTAATATGCTGTTGATGTTTTACGCGGACCGTCCTCTTAGCCTGGAGTTTGTTCCCTCAAAGGTGTTCATGTACCGGAATGCTAATGGAGTTATTTCGTCGGCGGAAGAACTGCGTCCTTTGGCGGATGAGATTAGCGGAACTTTGTAGCTGGAGGATTCTTCCTTCACATGTACTGCCTCGATTTATCCGTTCACTTTCGCATCTTTCGAATTCCTGGAATATCAGAATTTATCGGAGGATCGGCAACGTCGCAGGAATTATTTTATCCTGGATTATCCGAATTTCGGGTCCAACCGGCAACGTTCGAGGTACTTATCTCCATGCGGCACTCGAAGAAGCCTTGCAGATGGCTTGGTTGTTGAGTCTTTGATTTGTACATACAGGGTGTCCCAGAAGTCGCGCACCCTAACCCCAAAAATCCATGTTTGAAATTTTTTAATGAGGTAGTTAATCAGTAATTAATTAATGAAGGTGACCAATCAGAAGCGCCCTACAGAAGAATTTGTAGGCAGTGGGTACGCGAGAGTGAGACGCCAGAGCTGCTGGTCGCCTTTTCACGCACTAAGCCGAGACTGGCGTCTCACTCTCGCGTCCCCACTGCCTACTTATTCTTTTGTAGGGCGCTCCCGATTGGTCACTCTCATTAATTAATCACTAATTAACTACGTTATCAAAAAATTTCAAACATGGATTTTTGGGCTTAGAATATTCATCACTTTCGATCCCCCGATGGGGTGCGCGACTTCTGGGACACCCTGTATATTTCACCTATAGATTCTTCTAATCGAACGAAACACTTTCTTCCTATACGATTTTTCAAAATTCGGTTTCGTTTCAAAGATACAGGGTGTCGAAAATCCATGAAAAAACACTTTTCATATCTTCAGAATCATTATTTCTAACGAACTTTCTTTTGATTTTTTACTTTATTCATGATGCATATTCCTCAAACAACACTGATTCCATATTTCTCCTGGTATAAAAGTTACAGCGTAGCCGAGTCATAAATCCACGCGAAAATACTATAAAACTACTTCAAGAAAATAAACGGTTCATACTTTCGAAAGAATCAATCATTTCAAAAATAAAAGTATTCACATGTATTTTTATAGAGACGCGTCATTTTCGAGTTATTCCCAATTTTATCCGATAAAATTTGACGAAAAAAAATCGAGAATCATAAGGATAATCTGAATGCTTCCCTGGATTTTCAATATGACAGAATGGCTAAAAAATACAAACTCTCTGATCTCTCTACAAGTTAACAATGTAGTTAGAATTTTTATTAACTTCGTGAAGACTAAAATCTCTATGATGAAAAAACGTTTGATATCCAATAATGAAAGCCCACTAATGAGGAAGATATAATTTAATTCTAAGAAGCATGAAATTATACAGTTTCTACACACAGTTTCAATTAAAAATGTATTGTTACTGATCCATCCGGAAAATATCAAAAATAATATCAATGAAATACAAAATCAAGATAAATTCGATACAAATCACGTATCCAATGGAAATTAATGAAAAATAAAATAATACTTAGCAATGAATAATCTGTAGCGGCGTTTCTATCTGAACAATATCCTCTGTGATAATTTTCTGCCAACTACCAACTAGTCAAAAACTTCTGCACAAAAAAATATCTCAATTTATACACTTAAATTTTATTTACTCGACACTACACGATCAATCTATATATATAAAAGAAAGATGTTGGTTACACCATTTATAACTTGAGATCGGATGGACTGTTTGTTATGAAACTTCACATATGGATTCGTCTACGATCTGGTTATTATAAAATACAATAAAACTTTGAAAAAATCGATGAAAATTTTACTCATACAGGAAATGCTTTTCCTCCTTTCGAGTAAGGCCACTAGATGTCGCTACAGTTACAATTACGCTACCCCTTATTCTGAGGTATTTCATTTGATATTCTCCGCGTTAGATGGCGGTTTAAACAAATAGTGTGTACAGTGACTATATTCCCCTTATAGCCACTGTAATAGTGTGTAATTCGAGTTGCCTACAACTCTGCGCTGTTGGGCAAAACCAAAATGTCTTAGGGTAGGAGTACAGATGTCTAAAATGATTAGATTTCGTTGAGATATGAGGAAAGTTTCGTTCTTACCACCTCAGATGGCGCTATTCACACATTATGACTGATGATTATTAGTTATTTTTTGAGTTTTATTTATTCCAAATAACGTAATCGTGAAGGTACTATATTTGACATTATCACATTATGGCGATGAATTTGTTGAGGCTTTCGCGGCCATCGATTGATGTCATCTGTTCTTTTTCGAGCATTTCGGTTGTCGTCGTTTGAAATGGTCGAAAAAAGAACATACGACATCAATTACTGTGTAATTCACATAGGGCTTATAGTACCATGAAAGGCTATTAACAGATCCAGAAGCGGGTGAAAATCACAGTGAATTTTTATCGAAATGTCAAGTAAATCGGATTTTGGCGATCAGTTCCAATCGTGAGATGTCCGTTCTCATCTTTTCTCATAATTTTTAAAATGTTTTTGAATTTCTGTTTGGGTAATAAATATATTTGCTGAAATAACTGAATCCACAAAATTGCCATTATTAGTAATTGCCATCTTATGATATATTATTATTTTTGTGAATCTATTCTGTGTGATAGCTCATATCCATGGAAACATTCGACAGTTCAAAAATCAGAGAACCAAGCCGTTGATCTCCGATCACCGGTTATTACGATTAGTGAAATCCACCGTAAGTATCATTTAGGCGGAACAAAGTTCGCCGGGCCAGCTAGTATTACAATAATTCTTCCACATAATCACCACGAGATCGAAGGAAACCACCTAAAATAATCAATTTCCCCGTTAATAACACCATATTATTATCTCTAGAAAAATTGTCCATATCTGTTTGCACTTGCAAATACAGAACAACAATATAAGCTTTGGGATGGGTCGATTCATAAATCTTACGGTGTGTCTTGCGCGCCAGCTACCTCGCACCATTTTAAAGAGAAAATCAACAATCTGGCATCGTCTTCTCAAAACCTCTGTGATAGCTCTGTCTTAGAAGATGGATAGATGGGTTAAGTTAGGTCATTGAACTAGATTCCTATGAGTAAGAGTGGAAAAACCTTTATTTATAAGATATTTTTGGGATATCGGGAAAATATGAACAAGTTATTAGTGTTTACAAACTGATATTCAGGATAATTGGAGAAGGAACCTATTTTGGTGGGAGAAATATGGTTTTTTAATTGCAGAAATTGGGCAAAATTAAGTGGTTTTGTTAAGGATGTCGTGTTTTTAACATTCTTATTCAAATAAGGTTAGTAGGTACTTGAGTATTCCCTAACTGTATTAACTCAATTTCAATCAAGGAATATGAACATTGAGGTGTTTGCAGAGAATCGTCTCAGGCAAGTATCTGGCCCAATTTTTTTTCGAATGGCTATATCGTTTCAAAAAAATGGAAAATGAAAAAGAGGTTTTTTTCGACCTAAAGAATCTACAGATACTGTATACTTTTCATCAGAAAAAAAATTGTATCAGCATTGATCAATCGCGACAAATGTCAATGGTTAACTGACATCCCTGACCATTTATTTCCGACGAACCATAGATTTCACGTGAGATAGATGTCATTGAACCAAGGATCCTAACACAGACAACAATCTACAGGGTGACCATTTGAAAACGAAACAGACGAGATTACAGACGAAATCAATTTTTTCGATAGAAATGCTCGGACAGGTCGATTTCTGTTTCGAGGGGAACAACTTAAGATGTAGGTTACGGACGCATAGCGCTTCAAACCTTGCTACTACAACCCTCACCCCCAATTTTTGAATAGGGAAGATGGGGTGAATGATACCTCATTTGAAAGGTATTTTTATACTGATTTCAGCACAGTAATTTTTTTTCATTTTATGCATTAGTTCTCGAAATATTCTTAACCAAGTATTTGAAAATGAAGTGGTGTTTTCATGGCACTTGTAGTGTTTTTTTGTGAAAAATCGACATTTTGAGCTTCAAAACAACCATGACTGTGAGTTTTTGATAAATTATTTACTTTACTTTGAAAAGTCTTATTTCTTAGATCAATACTTCAGATCGTTCTAATACCGTACAGTTGGAGAATGATTTCAGTGAATAAAACAGCTAGTCGAACATCTGACCCTAGTAGCATTAACACGTACGGTATGACTTCATTTGCCCGGTGGTAGATGTTTTGCAATTTCAAATACAAGTACGGAAATTTTGGTGTTTCGGAAGCACGAAATTTCAGTTATTCGCAAAAAATTAATTTAAGTGATAAAATTAACTAACGCATGAATATTTCGAGAACTAATGCATAAAATGAAAAAACAATTACTGTGCTGGAATCAGTATAAAAATACCTTTGAATTGAGGTATCACTCACCCCATCTTCCCTATTCAAAAATTGGGGGTGGGGGTTGTAGCAGCAAGGGTTGAAGCGCTATGCTTCCGTAACTTACATCTTAAGTTGTCCCCCTCGAAACAGAAATCGAGCATTTCTATCGAAAAATTTATTTCGTCTGTAGTCTCGTCTGTTTCGTTTTCAAATGGTCACCCTGTATAACTCAATAGAAGGACGCTACAGAAACCTGTACGATGATCCGCGATGCCCAAAACATCCCTCAGATGGCGCGATACCAAGGATCGTCGAAACGGAAAATTGAAACGTGACAAGTTATTCTCGCCGAAAAGCAATATGGAAATTGTACCGAACCGACTGATTCGAAACGATTTCCCACGCACGTTCCGCCATTCCGTATAGTCTTCCATTGCGTGTTGGGCTGCACGTTAATGGATCAGCGGGGAGCCCGATGGAATCATACACACAATGAGGTAAAACAAATATTCAATTCGGGTTTTCCAGCGAAATCGAGTCACCACGGTCCCCGTTTCAGCCGCAGGTGCGATAAATTCAGCGGATGCTTTACGACTCGCACCTAGCCGGGGCCCGAAATGTAACATGTTGCACCGCCGTATTCCGAATGCATCCTGCCGGTTCATTTGCGGGGTATCTAGGCCCAGAACACATACCTCAGTCTGGGCTTGAATAGCAATAACTGGAGACGCAGAGCCCTCCGTATTCCGGGAGTGTCACCTTCATTGGTCGTTTTGTAATTTTCCGAGTCTAGACGGCGGATACTTAAAATCGTTTCTGCGGCAGTTTCTCGGCGAGATCAATCCGAATTCTGCGGGTTTTTGGGGGTGGAGAGGCGTCGATTGGTCTTTTGGGTGATCCCTGATTCGAAATGGACTCGTTTGCGAGTTGATTATTCGAGATGCGACCTGGGAATGGGTGGAAGAAGCGTGTTAGGGCCAATTTGTCTGGTGCTCTCTGTCGATCGACCCGCCGCATTCAAATCTTGAAATGGAGGCATTTCACATTATTGGATGTGGTCAAGACGTCTCTGTCGAGAACCTAAGTCAGTCGCTCAAAGAATACTTTAACTTTCGACCAAGTTTAGCCAAATTTATCGGAGCCTCCTTTCTGATTTGAACTCCACCTGTTGGAGGTCTCGGAACAGCCGGAATATGAATTCGACGCAGTATCACCTTCTAGGCTTCTAAACGCCAAAAAGTGTAGAACATAGATCGTCCATTCAGTTCAACGAGTAATTTGGATCAATAACCTCCACAACCTAACGTTGATTCCTACTAACTGACAAAGAAAGTGCCACACCCAGAGCTGTTTAAATTTTGATTTTTTTTTGGGTAAAATATAGATAGTAAAGCAAATGATTAAATTTGGAGAAAAACATCGTGAAGGTTTTTTATGTAAACATTTTTTATAACTCAAATATTGTAGTCGTTTTTTGCAAATTTTTTAAATTTTGCAGCGAACCAGCTGTTCGAAGAGATCCAAAGTCGATGTTTAGTTGTTGCTAAAATGCCTAGAGCACGTGTACGCGAAATTCATCGCCAGCTAAGTGAATTTGAAAAATGTCGAATTATTGGTCTACGGGAGGTGGAGTTGTCATTTCAAAAAATCGCTAACCGTACGAACAGATATCTAACTACTGTTATGAGATGTTGTCAAGCGTCGTTTGATAATGCCCAAAATCGAAGAAGAGTAGGCACCGAACGTCGAAGGGGCACAAATGAAGTTCAAGATCGACGTCTAAGACTTATGGCCGTTAGAGACCGATTTGCGACAACTCGATCATTGGCTGATGAGTGGTTAGGAGAACAAGGCCATCCTGTAACTGTCCGAACGGTTTACCGCCGGATGAGGTCTATTGGACTGCAGCATTATCGACCCCATCTTGTGTTACCTCTGACGGTTGAGCATCGTCAGCAACGATTACAGTGGTGCAGTGATCGTCAACATTGGAATGTGGAATTGTATCAGGTCGTCTTTTCTGAGGAATCTCGATTCTCCTTGGGTGCACATTATGGCCGAAGAAAGGTTAGACGACGTCGGGGAGAAAGCTTGAACCTCAGTTTGATGTTGAGCGTCATGTACACCGGACAGTAAGTGTTATGGTATGGGATGCTATTGCACATGCAAGTAGGTCACCTCTAGTCTTCGTTCGAGGTAACATGACATCGCTGCGTTACCTTCAAGAAATAGTGGAGCCATATGTTCTCCCTTAACTTCCGGCTCGAGAATCCAATTTCTCAGCAAGATAATGCTCGACCTCATGTTGCCAGAGTTAGTTTGAGCTTATTTGAAGCGACCCATGTGAATCTTTCGCCATGGCCGCCCAGATCCCCCGATCTTTCGACCGTAGAGCATGTTTGGGACATCTTGAGGAGAAGGCTTGGAAATTTCCCCAGCCCCCACGGACTTTGGCGACTCTGAGACATGAAGTATCCCTCAAGAAGAAGAAGACCATCTTAATGCATCAATGCCAAGACGTGTTGGGAAGTGTATAGATAATCGCGGTGGACAAACACATTATTAACAAATGTATAAAAAAAATTGTGAACCCTTCGTTTGTTCCTCCGAGTTGTAATCATTTACTCCTTGCAATATTATCTATCTTTTACTAAGAAAAAATTTAAATTAAACAGCTCCTTCTGAGTGTTCCAGTTTCTTTGTCGGCAAGTGTATATTCTTCCTCCTCATCATTTTCGGAACAAGTCAGGATCTCAAATGCAGAAGTGAAAGTATAGGTGAATAAAATACAGAAGCTCTATTGGAGAGAAAAATGTACTGCTGTACTAATTCTTATCACCACGATAACTGAAGAATAAAATGAATCTATGGAAGAGAAAATAAATACCACAAAGTAAACACTGTGAGAATGGTAGTTACGGTTGTTTTGACTTATCTGCTGGCTGTCTGGTTTCGTGTAATGTTACGTGTCAAGTCATGGCGAATTCACTTCTAGATGCCGACGAAGGTATAAGTATGTGTTGGGGTTGCGAGCTTAGCGTAAGACCGTTGCGACTACTGGCAGAGGTGTTATCGAACTGAGCAGGTAGAAATAATGTTTCTGGGATTCTAGGTGAAATACAGAAAAGGTGGGTACATTTATAGAACAGTTCTTCTTTGTTAGGGCATCATTCGCAGTAGAAAACTTTAAGGGTATAAGAAGTCAAAGAACATTAATTTCGAACAATAGGTATACTCCATTCACAATTATAAAATCACAACTCTGGCACTGCAAATTTGACACATTCCACTCTGTATCGAAGTTATGACGTTTTTCAAAATATTTTCATGTTCCAAGTCAACACTATGTGGCCCCTTCTACATTCTTAGCGTGTTTCTCAGAATGTGAATTTGTTCGGAAAATGAATGAATTGGAAAAGATGTGATGGACGAAAATAATTAACGGTTATATGAATTGATAGAAAGGATCCCTTTTCTAGTTATTTGCATGAAAAGTACAAGAGATCACTGTTGAAATATATTATTTTTCGCCATGGAAGAAAATTGCATTGCTTTCACATAATTTTCATATGCATGCTTGTGAAGATTTAATGATTATTATCCTCTTGAACTGAAAGTTCAAGACTTGACGAAATCAATTGTTGATTCTGATCAGGAATTCATTGAAAAAATTCAACCCAAAGATATAAGATGAATTGATGGGTAATTACAAGAATCAAGAATAATGTCAATTTTATTTTGTTGATAACTTTCTTAAAATCAATGTGGGGATATAAAACTCGGCTGCGTTTGTTCAAACAACATCTAAAGAATACATTTTTCACCATCTCGACCTTTGAAAGGCGTTTCTTATAGGAGAATTAGGTCTAAGTTCCACCTCATTAGTGAGGTACCTAACTTTTGCAAATCTTCTCAGATATCGCCAAATTTCTTGGAAAACCTGAAAAATATCATCCTAATCGACCTCTCGAGGCTCCATCCGATCCATCTACTGCGATATCTGTCCAAATAACCTCGAAATGTGAACATTCGTCCTGGTCTTGAAAATCGTCCTCACGCTCCAAACTGGTGCTAAAAACAATAAACATACGTTAATCTATTCGACGAAAAACTCACCTGCAAATATCGATTAAATACCAAAAATCTGCGAACAATTTGTAAACCTCACAAAATGTGGAATATCTTTGATACTTTTACTTTGATGTAAACAAAGAAACTGGCAACGTCGTTTTGTCATTAACGATATTTTCTGTGCGCGCACTGACTTTTCATCATATGTTCTGTGCTTTTCATCAGGTTCACCAACTCCTGAAAACAAAACCATGACCTCCTATGTGATTAAATAAAAGTGAATGGAGTATATGAGCAAAATTTTCCTCAACTTCTTAGGAATTCCTCGGGTTGATCTCAATTTTTTTCTTCACCTCGCTTCGAGCATCATCTGTTTTCGATTGCAAGTGCTCGAATACTTCTCCCCCAGACCTCATCCGAATATCTTTATTGAAGTAATCGGGTTATGGGGCCGTAACTGTTTCATAACGATCGATCGGCCAAAATGTGCGGAAATTCAGCTTGCGAAATGATAAGATGTATTTTACGACAACTTCGAAGTGGAATGAGGGCCAATTTGTTGCTGGCGAACCCCGCCAGCTGCAGTTATCTCGAAAAAAAAGTCGGTTATCTGGAATAATGCGGCCGAACGACAAATTTATGAGCTTTTAATATAATGAAGATTAATGAAATGAAGATGAAGAGGAAACGGCGAATGCAACCTTATTTCTTGGCTCCGAATTCGCTACTTAAAAGTAATAAATTACTTTTGCGCTTCTGCGGAGGAGTTATTCCCCGTTCCAATAATAACTGGGGGGGCACGAGAGAACCGATTGGTGAGGAGAGATCTATCGGAGTGGCTTCAAAGAAATAGGGATGATGGGAATCTCGATGAGGACGATATGATTTCAGAATCAAAATATGAAAGTCAACATATTGGCGGCAAATAATAGTTATTTATGATATGAGTGTTAAAAGTGACGTTTCATTTTGTGAGTGAAATAAGCGGAGCGAATTGAACAATTTCACGAACAAAATAAAATCACTTTTAACACAAATACCAAACAATGTTTTTTGTACAACTGCCCTATTTTGATAATGAAATGGGCGAATTTGCAATGACAATAAACTTCAAAATGCATTTTGATATTCAAATAATCAAAAAGTTGTTGTGAATGGCAAACGTTGCCAACGTTATGATTACTAACAAATGAGAAAAGACGTTGTCATTTGAATTTCATTCCTGTCCAATTTTCGCCTTGGGTTTTTAACTGCTTAATATGTTTGTCGAGAGTCCAATTATCAATAAAAGTGACGATTTGGTCGTTCCTGTGGATATTAAGAGTCTGCAGGAAGAGCAATTCTGGAACTCCTACCTAGAAAATCTGTTCAGCAGTACGAAATTGCATATAAATTTCCGGGCGCGGTGTAAATTGAAAAATGTAGAAGGGAACTTCAGTGATTCTGTTTTCCTGGCATACTTAGAAAAATCAAAAATATGGAGTTCATCAATTTTGTGGAGCAAATTTTCAATGATAAAGTCAAGCGCCCTCATTAAAAATGGCGTGGATGTTAGTAAATATTTTAAGGTTATAGCATATTTCAAACGGAAAAGTGAAGAATATCCCAACAAATCGAAAATTCTCACTCGTGAACAAGTTGAAAAGTTTATAAATGAGGCACCAGATGAGAAAAACTTGATGGTTAAGGTTGCAACTATGTTCGGATTATTTGGAGCCTGTCGGCGTGAAGAATTGTGTAATTTATCAGTGGAAGACATCGAAATAACGAATAAATCATTGGTTATACAACTTCCAAACACAAAAACGAAAGTCAGTCGTTCTTTCAATATTATTGGGAAGTATGTTGACTATTTTCATAAGAACTTTGCACTGCGCCCTTCTGTCAACAAAAATCGTCGTTTTTTCCTGAAATACATGAATAATAAATGCCAATCCAGTAATGCATTTGGGATAATTCCATCTATTGTTGCCGAATTCCACAAACTGCCAGAACCAAAGCAATATACAGGACACTGTTTTCAAAGATCCTCCGCTTCATTGCTAACAGAATCAGGAGCAAATATTACGGGTATAAAAAAAAACATGGTGGATGGAAGTCTACGACGGTAGCCGAGGGCTATGATGATCATTCCATTGCATATAGAAATGTCATTGCTGAAAAAATTCTCCCAACCTCAACAGATTTTGGATCATCATCATCCAATATTGTACATCCGGTTTCTACAAGTGCTGAGGATTCTTATAATGTGATTGTTGAAAATTGATAATGAAAATTTGCAATTGCTGAATTTTTTTCATCTGATTTCATCATAAGAAAATGGAGTGCTAAAAATATTTTTAACACTTCTAAGTAAACAATCAATTTTAATATTGTTGCTGTCATTAAAAGTGTCACTTTTAATGGCGACTTCAATTCATAAGTGACTTAAGCCTCAATCGTGAAAATATCTGCTACCACTCATTTAAAAGTTTTTCTGTTTTCTTTCGCGAATTCGGAAAATTTCAATTTCAATTTTTCCTGTGTTTTGCAGTTTTAGTGATTTGAATTTAATCGAATTATATTCATTTCAAACGTTCATTCGTGCGAATTGTTTCGAACAAAAGACTGTCAGCAGTGGCGTGGTTATTCCATATCACCACAAGGATAAGTGGGCACAATTTGACATTTTTAGAAACGGATTTTCACGTCAGCTTCATTCCATGATCGTTTGTCGAGCTCGATAACTCTGTTCATGGAAATAGGAGTCACCGACAAGACCTGGTTGACCGTTTTGCTGAAATAGGTAAGACTTTTCAATTCCAACTGTTAATTTGGGTACATTTATCCTTTCATTTGTGTTAGGTTTTAGTGAATTTTATATACACATACAGTCCATTAGCCCTCTTATTTTTTTTTCGGAAACTTGGTAAATTATCCATTGAATAGAATTGAACCACACTTCAGTTGGTCAACTGAATTTTACCCAACCCAAATTTCCCGTTTTTGAATAATTCCTAAAGTATGGGGTTGCTTTGAAATGGCTTGGAGAGTAGCTCTTGATGCTGAAGAAGCCGCTTCTTGCTCACAACGTCTTCGAAGGTTTTCGGCCTTTCTTCAAGCCAACAGTCGTCAACATCGAAATCACGGTCTTTAAAGCGACGAACCAATCACCATTTTCTGCGAATGAAAGAAGAAAATCAGCACACGCTTTTGTGTTAGCTGACGTGTGAAAACTTGCATTCTCGTGGCGCATAATCATTCTCAGTCTGCGATTGGTTCACAATGGTTTCTGCCAAAGAAAACCTATTCACTGCAATTGATGGCAAACTCCCACATCCATTCCACTCAGATGTCTCTTTCTAAAACCGAATATCGATGTCAGTGTACGAAATAAAGCCTCCTTCTCCCCTCGAAACCCTCCCCCGATCGATGTTCTCGATCCGTCACGCACGACGGGGTGTATGTACGTAACAATTTTGCGAATAATGAGTCGGAAAGGTCTATTTTGGGCCTGAGACTTGGTCTGGGTACGGGTAATATAACATTTCGATCGGATGCCCCGTTAACGTTGTTATTAGGGTGGTTTCCGATGTTCTGGAGTCCAGTTGATCTATCTTGTTAAGGCAGTGAGCTTGAATAAATCATTTCCGGTGGATTCAGGCCGACTTATGAAATTTTAACTGCGCAACTTCGTTCAAAACTAGCTCTGCATTCTCATATCTATATTATTATATATATGAAAGAAAGATGTTGGTTACACCATTTATAACTCGAGATGGGAAGGACTGTTTGTTATGAAACTTCATATATGGATTCGTCTACGGTCTGGTTATTATAAAATACAATAAAACTTTGAAAAAATCTATGAAAATTTTACTTATACAGGAAATGCTTTTCCTCCTTTTGAGTAAGGCCACTAGGTGTCGCTGGAGTTACATTTACGCTACAGTGACTATATTACCGCTACCGCTTATTCGTAGGTACTCTATTTGATATTCTCCCCGTTAGATGGCGATATAAACAAATAGTGTGTACAATGACTATACTCCCTCTATAGTCACTGTAATAGTGTGTAATTTGAGTTGCCTACAACTCTGCGCTGTTGGCCAAAACCAAAATGTGTTAGCGTAGGAGTACAGATGTCTTAAATGATTAGATTTTGTTGAGATGAGAGAAAAGTTTCGTTCTTACCGCTTCAAGTGTCGCTATTCATACATTATGACTGATTATTAGTTATTTTTATATTTTTATTCATCCAAAATAACGATGAATTTGTTGAGGCTTTCGCGGCCATCGACGGCCATCGATTGATGTCATCTGTTCTTTTTTCGAGCATTTCGTTCGTCGTGGTTTAAAATGGTCGGAAAAAGAACAGATGACATCAATAACTATGTAATTTTCATAGGACTTATAGTACCATGAAAGGCTATTACCAGATCCAGAAGCGGGTGAATATCGCAGTGAATTTTCATCGAAATATCAAGTAAATCGGATTTTGGCGATCAGTTTCAATCGTGAGATGTCCATTCTCATCTTTTCTCATAATTCTTTAAATGTTTTTGAATTTCTGTTTTGGTAATAAATATATTTGCGGAAATAACTGAATGCAAAATTGCCATAATTGACATATTATTTTTGTGTATCTGTTCTGTGTGACAGCTCATATCCATGGAAAAATTTGACAGTTCAGAAATCAGAGAAACAAGATAAACTTTTTTCTTCCTTTCTTGGATTTCGCTGATCTGCCATTTCGTGGATAATTTGTATGATTCCTATCGAAATCGAATGAATACTCGACTGCAAATAGTGGATCCATGAAAAACCAATCCGGCTCACGATCATCATCGCTATTTTCATTAAAACTCCGAAAAATACTCGGAATTGAAATGAGGTGACTGACTTTACGTATAAAATGGGTGTAAAACCACCTTTATGCCGGTTTCCTGGAACTATGAATTTATTCCGGTATGGCGAAATTCATTTATTCATCTGGCATTCACTCTGAAAATTCCATACGTTGGAGAGCTCTCCTATCACAGATGAATTCAGCGTTTTGTGACGAGCGAAATGAAATGAAATATTTTCATGTGGCTGAAACTTCATATTTGAACCGAACAACCGCTGAAACTAATCAGAAAACAATGCGAAGTATCAATAAATGAAAAATTAAATTTTAGTCATTATAGTGTTATACAAACATGAAAGCTTCCATTCATTCCAATTGGAATATAATTTTCAGTCAATAAACATGAAATGTTCGTCAAAAGTTTGACATCTCGGGGAGCTTTGGAAAATCGAAATTATGTTGGTATTAGCCCATTCAGTAATATTTTGAGTTGCAGAATTCAGGTTGGTGTTGGAAAAAACACTAATGTTTTGTTTTGTCATTAATATTCGAACAAATTTGTCAAATAATTGCGCAAGTGAAGAATCTTTGGAATGAGGCTCTTGAAGAATGTACAGCTAATAAATGGAAAGCTCAGAGCACGTACAGAAAGAAATAACAGAAGATTAGTCAAAATATATTGAATGTAATGATATTGCTGACATGAAGTCTTTAATGATCATGACGAGTTCTGTTCAGATGAGGAAATAATAACAGTGGTTGTTGAAGCAGAATAATAGGAATATTTACATTTTTAATGTTACATATTTAACTCCTTAATTGTTCACAAATATTGAGAGTAATAATGTCATGACAAAATTCTTCATACATTAAATAGATCCTATCGTTAAGTTTTGTTTCTGTCTTGATGTCTATTACCATTTTTTCAATCCATTCACTTTGCAACAACATGTTTCAAATTATCAACTAGATTTTTCTGGTTTAGCGAATATTCATATTGAACTTTGGAAAGGAACATGCTCTTTAATCATCCACGATGTTTTTCGTTATCGGACCAAAATTTCCAGGCTGTATGCTCTTATAATTAGTCGCTCGAAAATGTATCAATACAAGATGAAGAAAATATACTGTTGGTATACAGATTCACACGATGGTAATCGTAGTGGTAATTGAGGACATGTTCAAAGTGCCTTACTTTGAAAAAAAAAACATTTAATTCGATGGTTATAGGTATATGTATATACTCCATTCACAATTATAAAATCACAACTCTGGCCTTGGAAATTTGACACATTCCACTCTGTATCGAAGTTATGACGTTTTTCAAGATATTTTTATGTTCCAAGTCAACACTATGTTGCCCTTTCTACATTCTCAGCGTATTTCTCAGAATGTGAATTTATTCGGAAAATGAATGAATTGGAAAAGATGTGATGGACGAAAATAATTAACGTTTATATGAATTGATAGAAAGGATTCCTTTTCTAGTTATTTGCATGAAAAGTAAAAGAGATCACTGTTGAAATATATTATTTTTCGCCATGGAAGAAAATTGCATTGCTTTCACATAATTTTCATATGCATGCTTGTGAAGATTCAATGTTCATTATCCTTCTTATCAAGAATTCATGAAAAAAAAAAATCAACCCAAAGATATAAGATGAATGGATGGGTAATTACAAGAATCAATAATAATGTCAATTTTATTTTGTTGATAACTTTCTTAAAATAAATGTTGGGATATAAAACTCGGCTGAGTTTGTTCAAACAACATCTAAAGGAGACATTTTTTACCATCATGGCCTTTAAAGGGTGTTTCTTATAGGAGAATTAGGTCTTAGTTCCACCTCATTAGTGAGGTATCTAACTTTCGCAAATCTGCTCAGATATCGCCAAATTTCTTGGAAAACCTGAAAAATATCATCCTAATCGACCTCTCGAGGCTCCATCCGATCCATCCACTGCGATATCTGTCCAAATAACAGCTTTTTCAACGAAATTCCCGTGTACCCCTTCAACCTCGAAATGTAAACATTCGTCCTGGTCTTGAAATTCGTGCTCACGCTCCAAGCTGGTGCTAAAAACAATGAACATACGTTAATCTTGGATATTCGACGAGAAACTCACCTGCAAATATTGATTAAATACCAAGAATCTGCGAACAATTTGTAAACCTAACAAAATGTGGAATATCTTTGATACTTTCACTTTGATGTGAACAAAGAAACTCGCAACGTCGTTTTGTCATTAACGATATTTTCTGTGCGCGCACTGACTTTTCATCATATGTTCTGTGCTTTTCATCAGGTGCACCAACTCCTGAAAACGAAACCATGACCTCCTATGTGATTAAATAAAAGTGAATGGAATATATATATTTATTGCTGTGATGAAAGCACAGAAAATTTTCAGTTACTTTTTGTTACGAGAAATCAAACTTCGACTGGACTTCCAAGGCTTGTTTGAATGTCAATAATTCTTGGATGGACTATAGATGATCTATTGCATGTTATTCGCGATATTTTGGACTGAACACAGAATCAAGGCAAAGAGAATCAAGTAGCACAAAGGCCAGGGCTAGCATTGTCAATTCATCAAGTGGAATGATGAAATATGGAACCAGAACACCACCGAATAGATGAGCACTAACCGAGTAACAAGCATTTTTCATCACATCCCCAGATTTCCTCGAAATGTATGTTAAACGCAATTTCGTGACTGTGACGCTTTTTGCCGCATGAATGTGAGCTCCATGGAAATACGTGTGGTTGGTTATAAATTTAATAAAGAATGATTTAGAGGACCACATATATAGTTATACGAAACCCCTCTCATTTAACGGAGTAGACGTTCTCTATCATCGACATAGTTTTGGGAATTTAATGTAAGCATAGCTGACCTGAAGATTTTACTATTTCCAACGTTTTGCTTACTGTTTTGTGAGACGGTTTTCCTCACAAAACAGGAAGATTAGCCAAATTGAAAACTGAATAATGGAAGCTAAAATGAGAGGTTAGGATTCATCTAAACAAATGCTCAAAATTCAGGAATTTAATGAATCTTATGCATACTCTTCTATTCAGTTAAATATACAAGTTCACGTACTCAATAACAAACAAATACAAAATCTTAAAGGACCCCGCAATTTCCTTATGACAAATGGCGTTCCGTCAAATGTTCTTATATTTTGGTATAATGTATAGTACTCGAGCTACTGATGAAAAGTGTCCATGGCCCCAACTCAATCCTATGACTAGTTTTTGAGATACAGGGCGTTGAAGTTGAGAATTACCCACTTTTACTACGCTCGTATCTCGGAACAAAATCGAATAAACTTTAATTTTTCTCGAGAAGAATTTTATTCCGTTCCCAGGGAGCAACCATATAGAGGAATATGACCGAAAATCGTTACGAATACAGGGTTATCCATAATTGAATGCATGCCTGATTTTGAAATTATAAAATATGTCAGTTCCAGAGCAAGAACTATTTCACTAGATATGTTGTTGTTACATCGAAAAAATTTGAAATACCCAGAACTCATTCTGGGTGATCCATTATTATAGAAACTATTCACAATGAGGGTTAAGTGGACACCCTGTATTTTTGGATTGATTTCAGATGTTTGTTGGATTTTTTCAGAA
The DNA here is from genome assembly GCA_951802165.1 of Adalia decempunctata. Taxonomy (NCBI): domain Eukaryota; kingdom Metazoa; phylum Arthropoda; class Insecta; order Coleoptera; family Coccinellidae; genus Adalia; species Adalia decempunctata. Next base: position 4,672,089 of record OX637705.1, read on the forward strand.
TATATCACCATAAACTTCAAAGAATACAGGGTGATTCAGTCATGAAATAACTGCGAACCTCACGAAAATACCCAAAAACCACCTTTATTTTCATCACCCTTTATTCCAAGATTAACTCCGTTGAGGTGGTAATTTTCTTTCACCACTGTACTTGATATAAAAACATCAATACGTCTGAGAGTTTTCATCCACTTCCTATGACCATCTTTTTTTTATGGTGGAATAAGATTAGAATAACATAAATAAATTATTTTCATATAACGTGAAAAAAATCCGGTCAAAGGAAGTGGATGAAAACTCTCAGCCGTATTGATGTTTTTATATCAAGTACAGTGGTGAAAGAAAATTCCCACCTCAACGGAGTTTATCTTGGAATAGAGGGTGATGAAAAAAAGTTGGTTTTTGGGTATTTTCGTGACGTTCACAGTTTATTTCATGACTGATTCACCCTGTATTCTTTGAAGTCCATGGTGATATGTTCTGAAAACATCAAACGAACACCTTAAATCAACCCAAAAATACAGGGTGTTCACTTAACCTTCATTGTTATAAGTTTCTATAATAATGGATCACCCAGTATGAATTCTGGGTATTTCAGGTTTTTTCGATGTAACAACAACAACATATCTAGTGAAATAATTCATTTTTTGAACGTTCTCGCTCTGAAACTGACATATTTCATACTTTCCAAATCGGGTATGCATTCAATTATGGATAACCCTGTATTCGTAACGATTTTCGGTCATATTCCTCTATATAGTTGCTCCCTGAGGATAGAATGAAATGTTTCTTGAGAAAAATTGAAGTTCATTCGATTCTGTATCGAGATACGCTCTTAGTAAAACTGGGTAATTCTCAACGCCCTGTATCTCAAAAACTATTCATAGGATTGAGTTGGGGCCATAGACACTTTGGATCAGTAGGTCGAGGACTACATTATACCAAAATATAAGAACTTTTGACGGAACGCCATTTGCCACAAGAAAAGTGTGTGGTCCTTTGTATCCAAAATTATATCCAAATTCCTTTCTCGAATGCGTCTAATGAGGGACTTGCAGAAAAATCACTCTGTATGCTATAGAATGAGGTAACAGAGTCGTTTTTGGGTCACTCATTTCTCTTCCTTCAAACCATACAGAATAAACTTATACCATAGAGGGCTACCCATGTTTCAAGATAAAAATTTAACAATTATTGTCGACAGAAAATTGGGTTTTTCTTTATCGGGCTGTCTGTTTGACGGATCGACTCTGGTCAACTGCACAACATTTGGTCTTAGTGGTGTTTCAAAGTTTTCGAAGTGTCCTGACCTTTCGTTCGTCGAAACAATCACCTTAAACCTACTTTCTCTACGGAATGTTCCCCCTGGCCCAGATTCGACCTGAAGGCTTCAACACACACAATCTTTCTTCCCTTATCCCATCACTCACGCATCAGGGACTCCTCGCGCAGCACGCCACGAGCGCAATAAGCAAACGAGCAATTTAACGTGTCAATAAATCTGATTTACGTGTCAGAAGTCAGCCGTAACGGCCGAACGTTTCATGTGCCGTATTAGGGTAATAACTGCACTTATTTAATGAATAGATGCACACACGCATGGATGGAACGGGAAACTCTCAGGGTGTCGTGTCCAGTTCTCATTTATAAGGGCGACTGGACGCCGACTATCATTTCTGAATGGAAATAAACGCCTTTCAGCTCGCTCTGAAAATTTCCCGGTATGTGCACGAGCTCGTAAACTTTCATCGTTTACGACGGGATGGAATTTTTTGAGGAATGGGAGAGGTTTGTGACGTCCGAGGTAGAATGGGAGGGGGAGCGTGGACAAGAACGCTGCCGAAGATGTGTGCGCTTGAAATCTTTGCACATCTCTAGGATATGTCGGTTTTAGGGACCGCCGCATTCGCCATTTTGTGTATATCACTTGGTTCACACAAAACTGACTCTTTTCAATATGAGAATGAATTGAACGAAAATAATAGAAGGTTTTTCAATGATAGGTGTTATTTTGAATAACCGGATATTTCGGTAGATGTCACTTGACTTTTGACATATAGAAACTACGCTTAGTAACGCATTGACATTATTAAAATTCAACATAAAATGTTGAAAATTTGACAGAGACGATTCGTAAGACTCGAACATTTTTGGGTCGTCGTGAAGCACCTTGTAGAACCGCAATACAGAAATTGGTGGAACAATTTGAGCTGTTGGGACAAGTAATCATATCATCGTATATCATATTATCATTATATTGACTCCCCATGTATGATTGATGGGTCAAATATTGTATGCTCCTTGTGTGCAGTACAAATATACAAATATACAAATATACAAATAAGTGATGTGAAGAATAAAACCCATGCACGTCGCTCAAGAACAGCCGAGAATATTCCTACTGTAGCCGAAAGTATTGAAAAAAACCCAGGTTTATCCATTCTTCGTCGTTCTTTGGAATTAGGCATTCCACAAACGTCTTTACACCGTATTATGCAATAAGGTTTGGGATTCAAGGCTTATGAAGTTCAGTTGCGGGGCAGTATCACCTTTTGAATCGTAGTAAATCTGCATTCGAAAGTGGTCTCTTTATTTCACGAGTATGTACCCTAATTTACGACGTAGAGACTTGATTTTTTTAAATTGAAGTTGAAGAACGTCCCGAGGGCAAATAGTGTTCGTTTTTTCGATTTAATTGGTTTTTCAATTAGAAAAACCAGGGTAATCGTTAGATCTGGGGTTGTTGAATATGTTTTTCGTTTTTCATGAGTTAAAGCTATATTTTTGAAATAATCATCATGAATATTTCTGTAGTTTATAGAAGATTAAATTGCCGAGGGCAAATAGTGGAGATTTTTTCGATTTAATAGGTTTTTCAATTAAAAAAAACAGGTTGAACTTCAGCGTTTTGGAAACTATACTTAATGATTTTTTTCCGACTGTTATTCATCATTTTTTGGGAAAAATCGCAACTATTTGCCCTCGACAATTTAATCTTCTATAAAGTACAAAAGTACAGAAATTTTCATGATGATTATTTCAAAAATATAGCTTGTACTCATGAAAAACGAAAAACATATTCAATAACCCCAGATCTAACGATTACCCTGTTTTTTTTAATTGAAAAACTAATTAAATCGAAAAAAAAGAAAACTATTTGCCCTCGGGACGTTCTTCAACTGCAATTAAAAAAAATCAAGTCTCTAACTCGTAAATTAGGGTAATTACTCGTGAAATAAAGAGACCACTTTTGAATGGAGATTTACCACGACTCAAAAGGTGATACTGTCCCTTAACACAAGAAGTCAAGCCGGCCGATCATCAGCAACGTCGTTTCCTTGCTGATTAGTTTCTCCAAATGCATGAAAATGATCAGGAATTCCATCGAAAATCATTTTGAGTGATGAGGCCCATTTCCACCTCGCTTGCTTCGTCAACAAGCAAAATTGTAGCATCTGGGGCTCCGGAAACCCAAGAGTTATGGTCGAAAAGACTATTTGGTGCGGTTTATGGTCCGGTGAGGTCATTGGCCTTACTTTTTGAAGAAGAGGCTGTAACAACAGCGACGCTGAAGATTAGTCCCATGTAAGGAACAGTACATAAGAATTATCCAATTGAAATTAACTATTTACATGGTCGATATAGTCCATGCTATGAATATTCACTTCAAACCTAATTGTAAATTCATGTAATGCGGACTTCAACACCTCATTTGCCTCAATCTCAATTTTCCACCTCGTCCAATATCCCTAATGGAATTTTTATCTATGCGAAGCACTCGAAAAGAGCAATTGCAGGGAATTACGCGATTTAGCGACGTTTCAGAGTGGAAAAAGTACAAGTACTAAAAGGTCACTACATTACACGAAAACATCTGGCGGACGCATCGGGCACGAAAGCATGAATCATTCCGTGTTATACGTCCATTCCCTAACCTAAAACAACAATTTTCAGCGCCAAGTCACGACATCCCCTCGCCGATAAAACCTGGAGGTGTGGTTTTCGCAGATAGTATGTGGAACGTAAGTAACCTACACGAATCTTTCGACAGTTGGACCTGCCATTCGCCCTAAAAGCCCCGCGGTCTTACGAGGATATGAAAAATTCTTAGCCTACCATAGAACCAAACGAAATTTCAATGTCAAAATATTTTATTACGCAACTTATTCTCCTCTTAATTGAATACATTTCTTACAGCGAACCTGCAACGTCTCTAGACCTTAAAAAAAATGTTTCTTCTTGCTCTGCTAACCAGTCCTCCACAGCTTTTATTACCTCCTCGTTGGAAGAAAATTTACGACCTTCTAAACTTTTTTCAGTTGAGGAAAAAGATGATAGTCGGACTGAGCCAAATCTGGTGAATAAGGGGGGTGTTTCAGTAATTCTAACCCTAAATCACGAATTTTTTGCATGGCAACATGAGATTTGTGTACTGTGGCGTTGTCCTGTAAAAACAAGATACCTTTGGATAGCTTTCCGCGTCTTTCCTCTTTAATTGTTTCCTGTAGAGTATTCAATAATGTGGAATAGTAATCTCCAGTTATTGTTCTACCCTCATCCAAAAAATCAATCATGATTACTCCATAGCAATCACAAAAAAATGAAGCAAGAACTTTTCCAGTAGATTTTTGGACACGAAACTCTTGGAGGTCTTGGAGAACCAGAGTGTCGCCATTCCATGATTGTCGCTTTGTTTATGGATCGTAGAAATGTACCCAAGTCTCATCCATGGTAACAATTCGGTTTAAGAACTCTACATCGTTTTCAAATCGAGCACAGATCGAACGAGATGCTTCTACCCTTGCACGCTTTTGGTCAACATTCAAACATTGGGGGATTCATTTCGCAGAAAATTTTGTCATGTCCAAATTTGCGTGAACCATATGATGAACGCGTTCGTATGAAATCTTCAGTGCTTCAGATATCCGTTTTAGCCCAATTCGGCGGTCTGATAAAATCATGTAATGGACTGCATCGATATTTTCGGGGACTGACACAGAAACTGGCCTTCATGATCGGTCATCATCTTCAATGGAAAATTCACCTCTTTTGAAGCTGGCAGTCCAATATTTCACGGTCGCATACGAAGGACGTTGATCACCAAGGGTATTAAGCATATCTTCGTAAATCTGCTTACCTCTTAACCCTTTTAAATACTTGATGATGCTCGATACTCCAATTTTTCGATTTTTACAATTTCGGTGGACATCTTTTTTTTAAATTAATTGCGTAACTCTGGTTTACTTTTTTGACGTCGAACTCTACACTGACACTTCTAATAAGTTATTGTTCATTGATATGGTATCGCAATATTTTGTTTATGCATGGGACTGGTCTAGGCTAACTAGATATCAATACATCCTCGTAGTAAAAGTTATTGAAATAGCATAAAATAAACCGAGCAATTCATTCAAAAAATACCGCGTCTGCTGAATTTGTATTGAAAATAATTTTTAGAGATGCGGAAATAGAAGCCCAAGAAACCTGTTTTCGAACGAAATTTCTGAGATGTCTGCTCCGGCGGCTATGGCAGAAAATCGCAAAATTGTATAAGTAAGATTGATTAAATCCACAAACCTAGATCGATTCCTCCTCGTATACCGTCAATGTATTCCGTGATATTATAAAACCCGTAATATATGTTGCACAGGCCGATTAGCGCTACGCGGAAGTGGAGGAAATAAAATTCAACCAATTTAGATCTTATCGAACATGCAGAACAGAAATGAAATCGTTAAACGAAAAAGTTTGTTTCTTACGTCATATTCTCGAAGGCTGTGTAAAGTTTCCTCGATACTCAGCTGCGCCGAGCGATATATCAAGCTATGCTGAATTCGGAAACTTGAAAACATGTCGTTGCTTTCTGTTCCCGAATGATGGATTTTCCTGCAATCAATCCAGAAATTGATTCCTTCCTAGTTGCAGCAGAGGCAGGTTTACTGCTACTATTAAGTTCGTTCTAATACACCTATCCCTCATTTTGATTTCCTTTTATAAAAGTTTCCTCTCTGAACTGCTTCAGATTTTATTATTGGGCATCTGGTCGATCTTGAAAGATTTTGTTGGATCACACGAGTAGAAATGAACCGATGAGAGTGTTCTTCAAGCTCCATATGACAAACTTTCAGATGGCAGCTGTTCTTATTGTGACCATTTTTTCCAATGAACATAGGTCCGATTTGTTCTTGTTAAGAAGATACAAGCATTTGAAAAATTGAATGCAAGCTTCACATCGACGAACTATAGTATATAACATTACTAGCAAGGTAAGAGGGTTTTTACTGGCGAATGGAGGATATAACTGACGAGCCGCAGGCGAGTCAGTTACCTCCTTGAGCCAGTAAAACCCGTTACCTTGCGTGTATTGTTTTATATTTTATTTGTTTCTCATTTGTAAAAAGGTTAGATAAATTCCAAAAAAGTCTCAACAATTTGTCGCAAATGTCGTAAGCTATGGAAGCGTTGCCATGAACATGTATGTTTATTTTTCTTTACATTTGTTTTGGCGAAAGCGAGAATGAATGTACCAAAAGAAATTATTGAGGCAGCCAGCAGTGTAGCTTCAAGTTTAGTACCTGCAAAATCAGCTTCATGGTACGAGCGAGAATACGACGACTTGGTCTACTTGAATCAACTATCAGCTAGATTCAGCCCTAATACTTTATGGGCAAAATGGTCTATGCTGAAAAGCTGCTTGGAAATGAAAGAAAATGCCCCTGTTCGCAGGTTTGTTTTCCTTAAAAAATTCATTGAAAAATATGACGTTTAGTTGTCATTTGCAGATTTCAAAAGGTAATAGCGTTTCTGAAACGAAAAAATGAGCGTTATACACCAAAAAGGCTAGGGTATTAAGTAAAAAGAGGCTGAACAATTTCTTTTACATGCTCCTGATGACCAGTGGTTGCTGGCGAAAATTGTAACAATATTTGGGATTTTTGGATGTTGTCGATGTGACGAAATTATCTCCTTAAACATGAATGATGTAGAAGATATGGGAAAATACGTTATTGTGACATTGCGGCAAACAAAAAATTTAACAACAAGAAGGTTCACCATAACCGATGATGGCTGCAGCTTCAAGCCCTGCATGTTATACAGAAAATATGTAAATCTTCGGCCTCCTGAAACACAAAGCCTAAGATTTTTTTTTGACATACCGACATGGAAAGTGCATTTCCCTTAATGCTGGCCAGCACACTATTGGTGGTGTCCCAAAGCAAATAGCGAAATATTTAGGTTTAAAAGACTCAGAGTTATACACCGGCCACTCTTTTCGCAGAACTGCGGAGCTACTATGGTTGCGGATTCGGGTGGAAATATTTTAGCACTAAAGCGTGCAGGAGGGTGGAAGAGCAACGAAATTGCGATGAGTTATGTCGATTCGGTCAATAAAAAAATCGAAATGTCTAGCAAATTATTTGGTAGTAAGGAGAGTACAAATGTTCTGCAGTCCTCGAGTTCAGCAGTTTCTGAGTCAACAGATGGTTCATCATCATCAGTATCAACTCTTTCATCATCAAAAATCTGTGTTACTGTAAATAACAATTGTACCATGATTTTCAACATATATGACGATAAAACAGAATTTTCTAATGTAAATAATACCACTAAATTATAATAATTTTACAAGTTAACTGTCAGTATTACAAGTTAGTGACTTGATAAAATAAACTTTCTTGATTAATATTGTGTTTTTGGAAACTGACGTTTACAAATGAGGAACAAATAAAAGATATAACTTGGGATATAACTCTCTTCCAACTCAACTTTCCCTGAATTTCGGATATCACCAAACAAAAACAGATCTATCCAATCATTACTTCCAATCTGGGATATAATGAATTGAAATAAACGACCTACTATCCAGACTGAAACGAGGAAGAATCATTCCCCCTTTTTTCGATGGAAAAACCCATTTCGCTGCGAAGAAAATTACTTTCCTGTTGAACTAATAATCTTGACTCGTTTCTCATATGAAAATAGTTATTGTTGAATTCTTTTCGCGTTTATAAGTCTCTTTCGTGCGGCATGAAGGAAGAAAATGAAATGAATTTTTTTTAAAGAGAGAATCTAGCTGTTTCTTCTAATAAGAAGAATATTTTTTTGTTCTGGACAAAACGTAGAAGAGCCACTCAAAATTGTACGATTTTTTGAGGATCAAGAAGTGTAACGATTTGAATTTCGAATCAAAGCAGATTGTGAGTCACGCAAACAACAAGAACTTGCGATATGAAAGAGCAAACTTTGCTTCTTTATAAAAATTTATTTGGAGGACGAGAATCAGCAAAATATCTCTGAAAAGCTTTGTTTTCGAATATCAGTGAAGCCTGTTAGGTTATAGTCATTTTTCTGTGAGATGAACAAGCAACGTTGTCCTTTCTACATGCAGGTCGTAGTAATTATGCATTTATCATCATGTTTATTTACATTGGGAAAATAGTGAATTCGAGAAAATATTATGTGAATTCAATAATTCGAAAGACCTGGCGAATGTTGAAACTTTTCTCTGTGTTAATACTGGAAATAAACTGCTCTACATGAATTAGGGATGTTGACTTAAATTGCAAAACATATAGTTGAAACAAGATTTTTGTGATGAAACTTCATATTAATATGATTTCAAGATGCAAATTAATTTTAGCCTGTAGGTCTGCAGCGTATACAGGGTGGTTAAGAAAAATCGAGTAAAATAACGAAATATTATTCCCAGATATTTCAAGCATTTTAAGACTATCAATACAATGTATGGCCTCAACGGACATCAATAACAGCTTGACATCTTCTTTGCATACTACTCACGAGGTTGTTGAACTTTTCTTGAGGAATTTGGTTCCATAAACGGGGCAGAAGCTCTGTCAGATCATTTAAGTATTCTGGGGTAGGTTGATGATTATCTAATTTTCTTTGGAGCATATCCCATGCATGTTCTATGCAATTCAAATATGGTGCGGAGGTATTGGTAAATGTGGAATACCAAGCATTTCGCGCGCATTCTCAACTATGGCTGCACGGTGCGGTCTAGCGTTATCGTCTAGAAATTGAAAAGTTTCACCAATAGCAGCGTGAAAATTTGGCACAACATTGTCAATGACATGCTCCCTATAGTTTAAGGCGGTCATATTCCCAGGACAAATGTGTAGATCTGTGCGCCCGTTGAAACATATCCCGGCCCATTCCATAACACTACCGCCTCGGAATGGATGGACTTCTTGGACATAGCGACGATGACGGGTTATGCCTGGGATTGTCCATACCCTTATTCTTCGAGAATCTGAAAATCGTTCATATCTGGATTCATCAGTGAAATGGACACTACGCCATTGATCGTTCCAATTGATATGTTGTCTTGCCCATTCCAGTCTTTGACGCTCATGGTCACGTGTTGATGGAACTCCTCTTAATGGACGTCTATAACCTAGATTCACCTCTCTCAAACGTCGTCTGATGGTTTCGATGGAAACTTGCACCCCATCTGCATTTTGAAGAGTATTCCTTAGCATTCTACACGTAGATGTAGGGTTTCTTCTCGCAGAAACGGCGATGAAACGATCCTGAGCAGGTGTTGTTTTTCGTCGCCCACCAAGCCTTGGTCTTTCCAACACGGAACCTGTCTCCCTGAACCCATTCCAAAGTCGAGATATCACACTTTGGCTGACTTGGAGCCTTTTCGTTACAACAGCCTGAGTTAGGCCACCCTGTAGCATTCCGATAGCCCTATTAGCCTCAGCGTTTGTTAATTTACGTATTGGCATTTTCAGAAAACTCGTTTCAAATCGAAGCCGTTGATAAACTGACTTCATTTCAAAATAAGAACATTCATGAAGCATATGCAAAGAACCAAACTTCAGAAAAAAGGCGATCAGATTGACGAAATGTCTCATACTGATTTTTATTGGATCGATTCAAGTTATTATTGAGTTTTAAATGATTTTCTCGAAGATTACATACTTTTGAAAACGATTGAATACGATATCCCTAACTCTTGTGGAGCAGTATATTTCATGTATATGTATAAACATGGTTAGAAGATACAGCTATGCTAATTTCTTGAACGGAAATCAAGAATCGAGTGTAGAACTCTTAATGAAAAATAATGGACAGAATAGTCCGTTACTTTGTGATAGTTCATTTGAGAAAAAAGGTTGAAGTACTCGAATAACCCGACAGAGAAACTTCTAAACGATCACACTGACCTATGCATTTCTTCACTCCTCAAAATTCTCAAGAAATAAGCCTACAGAAGACATTTAAATACCCTTTTGCACAACTTGAAATACGTCAGTATAAAAATGTAGTAGTACTACGAATCCTGTGTCCGTTTTAAGTAACGAAACTTGATAAACCTAAATCATGGCCAACTGGGATACATTATAACCGTGAATGGAGTATAGCTACTTCAGTATAGCTAGAAATGGCAAAATATCACCTTTTGTTCCATGTCTTTCATGGAACATAGAGCATATTCCCCAACTGGACCATATCTAAACTCCGAATGGGATTTTAATTTTGAGAATCAATTACAACCCCGAAGCTGAGTTCGCAGATAACGGACCTGTAACGATTACATCTAACCCTACTTCTGATAATCCCGAAATAACGTAGGGTCGTCGTTATTACAGTCGGTACACTCGCTAATATTGTCTTATACACAGTTACCGTTCAGCAAATTGGGGTAATAATAGTTGAGAATAGTTAAGGCTAATGGTAGGGAGGTTTGCCTTCGAGGTTCTTGCAGAAACAGTGGTGCGGTTGCTCTAGGATGGATATAATTTCCAATTGCATTCAGTTGTTGCTCGAGATATCCGTACTTGTATAAGGAAGTTTTAATTGTATGGTTTTTCTTGTTGGTACTTGTTGAACTGTAATTCTAATTGGGATTTTTGTTCTAGGTGAGCTTGCTTTGGTGATGATAAAAATGTTCTGGGGAACAATATGAGAGGTGAGAGTATCATTATGGAGTAATGTGAGATAATCCTTTTTGAAATCTAAACAATTTTGCTGGATGAATATATGAAATTTTCAGTAAACATGCGAAATAATATTTTGCAGAATGTGTATTAATCAGTTTGTTCGTTTATTGACCCTTGAATTTTTAAATAAATCATAAACTTTATTTGTAATACTTTCGACCAGTTTTTTTCCTATTATACAAAGAAAAATGGAAAAGCGAGTAATACTTTGTAACATTCCAAGTTTGTAAATCCTAGGATCATTATGAAAAAGAGAAAAGGGGCAACCCTGCTCTGAAGAGCTGAGGGTAGAATTACGTTAAAGGGGGTTTTATACTTATATTTTTGGCTTGTGATGTGATCGTCTAGATTGGTAGAACTCTATGTTATGTAGTAGTAATTCAGATTCGTAATAACTCCGATTAGTGAAATATAGGATGTGAAATAATGAGGTAAAATTGATAAATAAAACACTAGATTGGACATAAAGGTGGAACAAGAGCCCTTTATTCGTCCAGCGCCATAGTTCGGGGAACCATAGCCTATGAAGGAAAAACGAACGAGAATCAATTGAAACCCAAATCAAAAAACCTTCTAGCATTACAGATGATATGTTTACAAACCATAGAACAATTATTAATAAGACGAGCACTGGTGATATGTACGATATGGGCTTCTTATACTCCGGTAAGGTTATTATTGGCACAATTGTGATAAAAGCAGAATCCAATACATCCAAAGTTATCCAAAGGTTATAGGCATATAGAGTGTGTCACCTGATTATTAATGAAATTTATAAGCAGTATCCTTGTAGTTCCTAGTGTGAGGATCCTTCCTTGTAAGTGTTATGTGTGAGATCATAGCAGTCGCGTTGGTTTGGAAGTGACGATAAACTCTTTAGATTTCCTGTTGACTGATGAACGGTGGACCCGGGACGAAGCAATCCGGCCTAGGATACTTGCCCGGATCACCAAGGCCAATGACCAAGGCTTGTTTTACTGGGGACGTTCGTTTACGGAACTCCCAGAGGGAAGTGTCCCCCACGATGCTAGGGAGGATGTTTTCCTTAGACCCAGGCGATATAAACAGTTTACCTTAGACCTCCAAACCATGTTTCCCCTGTACGTGAAATATTATACTAAAAGCAACAACTCCAATGCGTACACCACAATTTCGAGTGAATAGTTAAATGTGCAGTAGGCCTTACGAACAGTATAAGAATATTCCAAATGTGGTAGCAGAACAGAGTTCCACAATATTCAATAGAAATGAAATAATCAGATAGAATAAGCTTACATGAGATTAAATCCTGTGAAATGAAACAAAGTTATTTAAAATGGGGACAGTACATACCAGATAACAACCAAGCGTCTTTAAAATATACTAAAATGGCGGATTCCTAGAAGAGGAACTCCATTTCAAAGAAACACTATTGTGTATCAGCATCAAAATGAATTCCAAGAGCCTTCCATTCGTTGTCGTTTCGGAGGTTAGTTTTACTTCCACAGAATCGTATTTCTTCGATGGTCACAGAAGAACAAGTTTACTTCATGGTGGATCTTCGATAAAATTAAAATCTCCTATTTATAAAGATGCGAATTGCCTAAAGTATTGATTGAAGTCGTACTAATATTCATCATTCATAGAATTATAAAATAAAATCAAATAAGTTCATTCAACGTAGTTCCACGTTTCGACAATAGACGTTGCAAAGTTGGAAGCCATGGAGTCTGGCAACGGTGGATTGTATTTTATCGCAGGGTAGGAAATTCGGATATATTACAACTTATTCTGCAAAATATTAATCCTCATGTATACTGAAAATGTCATACATTCATCCCGAAAATTGACGGAGACATCGTGGAAATAAAATTGTTTGTCCAGATTTTTATGAAATTACAGCTCACCAGGTTTTTTTCCTAATATACGAAGAAAGAATAAATATAATAAAATAAAATAAGAAAAACTTAAACGATTCTTCAAAAAGCTCTTGTACCTAAATACAGCCCAAAAAATTATTTGTCATGACGATTAGGTCTCATGACTTCTGAAAAATTGTTCTCTATTGGTGTTAATAATTATACGTAGAGCTCTTTTGGAAAGAAGAATGAGTTGATATACTTATTCTTATGAAATCGAGATTTGAAGAAATAAATGTATGAATATTATACCACGAAGTAAACGCTGAGAGAATGGTACTCACGGTTAATGCTGGCTCAAGTGATATAACGAGTGATTTCTTAATTTTTTTTGGGAACACTAATTTTGACAGCTCACACCCGTTTCATGTTTTGTGCCATTGTCAAACATCTTCAGTTTGGTCTATAATTCAAACATGAATCGTCTCACAAAAGACCAACGCTTGCCAATCATTGGATCCATTGCTAAAAGTGCATCCCAAAAACTAGGTTTTCTGTTTCGTGCCAGGAGCTATTTCACCTCAAGTCAGCTGCTCATGATCTATAAGGCACAGATTCGACCTGTCCTGGAATACTGTTCCCATACTTGGAGTGCTGCACCTAAACATACCCTAAAACTCTTGGATTCTGTACAAAAAAGGGCAATTCGTCTCGTCGGTGATACCTCGCTTAAGAAGTCGCTCACTTCTCTGGAACACCGTAGAAGAGTAGGCGATCTGTCTCTATTTTATAGATATTTCCTTGGGCGATGCTCTTCTGAATTATCAGCAATCGTTCTCCCTCTGGCATCAGTCTCTTCGAGACTAACCCGTGGAGTTAAGTCTTCACATCCCTTCGAGGTCACTTTGGAGACCTGCAGAACATCTCTCTTCAAAGACTCGTTCATCCAACGAACAGCGAGGCTTTGGAACACATTGCCTAGGGAGGTGTTCCCCGAGGCATATTACCTCCAGAAATTCAAGAAGAACACCAATTCGTATCTGCTTGCCCTTGGTTCTCACGATGTTCTCTGAACATTACAGGATATTCCTCTTCGTGAAAATCACAACATGAATTTTTTTTATCGACCACACTGTCGATTCGAATAAAGATTCCACGCATTTTGCTAAAATTTATGTGGTTTTTATGGAAAAATTTCCATATGTCTTAAAGAATCACCCTTTATTTCTTCTGTTCTTCTGGCTTTGTGTAAGTTTTGTACTTATTCGATTCCTTTTTCCCACGGAACGAATTCACTTTATGAATACGAAACTAACGTAAAGCTCTGGGTCTTCTTTTTTACTCACGCAGTATGAACATTGTGGCATCAAGTATGGACACGAATTGAGGTCTCTCTACAAATATAAAATAAATCATCAGCAACATTGCAGATTTCCACGTAGCGCGATCACGACTTCCTGGAAACGCTGATCAAAACTTATCCCGCGTTCACCTTAGAGAAAATTTCCAGACGTGAATAACCCAATCTAACTTTTCCCGGCCTCGACGAAGTATTCCATCCCACCACCTCGTCCCCAATTTTATTCCGAGTACTTTACCCTCACGTCTCTCTAACGTTTTCAAGAGGCAATTATCCGGGATCCGTTGCAATAAATTAAGAACGGAATATCTTCCCTATCTGCGGCATTATCTGGTGTTCATTTTTCAAATTTAACGCCCGTCCTTGGGCACCTTCCCATAAATCGCGGACACGTCTGTAAAAACTCAGTTATCACGTTTTTCCGGAGGACGCAGTGAGGGGCTCGAGTTTTGGGTAAATATGGTGGACGAGCTATGGCGAGGAGGTCGGGGCTTGGAAGTGCTGAACGCCTGGCTTCGGCCATTAAGGAAAGTTATGATTGTTTGAGGTTAAAATGGCTGTCAGGTACCGGCCTGCTCGATAATTGTGTTTGCTCTGATGTTATTCCATCAAGACGAAAGATGAGGGAGAGCGCATCATTGGTGGTGGTGAACCAGATGTATGTGGAAGGGTAAACTTAGAGTTCTGTTGAAGATTTCTCAAAGACTGCAATTTTTTCACTGGTGAAAGTATCACTAGTGGCTTAATAGTCCCTCCAGAAGACGCATTTCCAAGGGGTTCCGCAGGTGAAGCACAAAAAACATGCAGAATTCCAGTCTTCATAAAGTCACTCTAACATCTAGCCCATTCACTTTTATAAACTGTCCCAGTCGGCCAAGAGTTAGGTTTATCGAGTTATTTCACTCGAAACTGACACGCAGGTTGGTACTAGTGAAATACAAATATTTGATTGATTGATTATACAGATTACTCCTAGGTCTCCCGAGTAGATCCCTGAGAAACTACAAGCTTCGAAGCTTGTAATTTATACGAGTTCGGAGAAAATGTCTCCTGTAGAATTATTTCTGGAGCATTTTGGAAAGAGGGGAATTCCATAGGTCCGCCTGTTCCTTTAGAAGTTTTTCAGTCGGGTTATTTGAGTACTTTTATTCTTCTTTCGAATGAACTATCACAAATATTCCGTCCATTATTTTTCAGTGAATATCAACACTCGATTCTTCATTTCCGTACAAGAAAATATCATAACTGAATCTTTCAACCATGATCATATGGTGTAAGTCTGATTTCGAGCACAAGAGGGCGACCGTGTTGAGTTGTTGATTTGTTTATTTTGATAGTTGGGAGCCGCAAAAATTCAAATTATGATTGATTGAATTTTCTGTCCGTTGCTGGGGGGATGTAATGAAGTTCAATTTCCTAATCTAGGAATTGGTCTTCATTCTAAATTAATTTTTTTCCGCATTTTTATTTTAAATTCCTGAATTTTATTCCGTTCAGAAATTGCGATAATGAGCAGAAATCGAAGATTGTGCGACCAAATTTGTTTTTCATGCAGAAAAACAGTGAAATCGTCCACAAGAACAACGTACTTTGCAGATAGGAGAACTGACTTATCAGTACTTCCAAGTACTACGATATCATCAACAGAAAAAGCCCTTATTTTCAAGTAGCTAAGCTAACCTAACCTTACCTCAAAAGGGGGAAAAATAAAAGTCTTAAGCCCGCAACGGACGGCGAGCGATATATTATATCTCATATATTTCACCAATATCGCTCCTTATGAAAATGCACCAAGCCCCGCGGACGACGCTATAATATATATTCCGATATTACGATATTTTTCCATACTAAAATGACATATGTCAATGCAAAGCTATAATATATATTATATTATCGCTCGCCGTCCGTTGCGGGCTTTATTCCTCACTAGGTTTGCTTCTATCTATTCAATTGTCACTGCAACTACATGTTTCGGCGCTTAACGTCATCAACATGTAGTTGCAGTGACAATTGAGTAGATAGAAGCAAACCGAGTGAGGAATAAGACTTTTATTTTTCCCCCTTTTGATTGTCCCACCTCACAATGGATTTCCGTTCCATAACCTTACCTCACCTAACCTGACCTAACCTAATTTCACCCAACCGAACCTAACCTAACCTAAACAAACGAGACGTGAGGTGACTCAGTAATCTGGAGTGAAGAAAATATGTAGGTGCAAGTAAAAGCGTATTAAGGTGCAGACACATTGTTATCACGTCACGTCACATAACGTCATCTTCCCAAAAGGTGCAACCACGATAATGCATGGAACTTAGAACATAGGAAGAGAGACATACCTTTCAATAATTAATGAATAGTGAAGCCAAATCAACAGAACTAAACTGGATGATTGTACTACTACGGAATAAAAATGTAGTAAAAATTTTTGCAACATTGTATCTGCTGTCACGTTATAGTACTGAAAGCATGCAAGATCTATATTCCGCAAATTTACATTTTCTGAATGCACGTGTTATTACGTCTGATATTTTGTGAAATGTCAATCTGACATGCATTTGAAACCGATCTGGGTGCTCATTCAATAATTCTTGAATTAATTGATGGAATTCCCCCACTTCCTCAGTTCGTTGATTCATTTGGTAAATCGAATCCCTTCTATGAGAATCACCAGCAACTGTAAAAGCAGCAATATTCTCCATATCTTCTTCCCATTTCCTCGCGTGATGTGACGTGACGTGACAACAGCTTGTATGCACCTTTAAGGTGCAGACACATTGTTATCACGTCACGTCACATCACGTCATCTTCCCAAAATGTTCAATCACGATAATGCATGGAACTTAGACCATAGGAAGAGAGACACACCTTTCAATAATAAATAGTGAAGCCAAATCATCAGAACTAAACTGAGTGATTATACTACTACGGAATCAAAATGTAGTAAAAATTTTTGCGACATCTGCTTATCTGCTGTCACATTATAGCACTGAAAGCACGCAAGATCTATATTCCGCAAATTTACATTTTCTGAATGCACGTGACATCACGTCTGATATTTTGTGAAATGTCATTCTGACATACATTTGAAACCGATCTGGGTGTTCATTCAATAATTCTTGAATTAATTGATGGGATTCCCCCACTTCTTCTGTTCGTTGATTCATTTGGTAAATCGAATCCCTTCTATGAGAATCACCAGCAACTGTAAAAGCAGCTATATTCTCCATATCTTCTTCCCATTTCCTCGCGTAAGCTCACGTGACGTGACAACAATGTGTCTGCACCTTTAGTTTCACAATTGGAAAATGGAAGACATGATTTATTTGCTGACTAAAAGTTTGATTCATATTGAGGAGAACAAAAAAGTTCAAAAGAAAGGGCAGAAATTTGACGAAAAAGAATAAATTCATTGAAATTTTGCGTAGGTGATGTTTTATTTTCATGGAACACTTTTATTCAGGACAACTGAATTAAATTTGTGAAACAGTAATTGCTACGGACTGAAAGATCGCTGATATAAGCGTTTGGTCGTTCACCCAAAAAAATATCCTGAATTGAAAACCATGAGAAGCATTAAAATATTAATGACGCTTTTATTACGTTTAGAATTCTGTCCGAAATGAATCTGGCATTCATTATTTTATGTTCCTAGATATCATGCATTTTTCATTTTGATATGTCATTTCCACGAACTCGTAAAAAAATATATTCATTCCGTTTGAATTACTGGCTACGATAGAATGGGGTAAAGAAGGTTCAATGAGAATTTCCATTAAGCCTGAGTGCAGATGGAATGATTATTCCATTTATTTTTATTGCATCGACATTATGGCCGAACAAAAGGTGAGATGACAGAGATAATGCCCCGTACTGTACAATAGCATTATTTCATTATAGTTGGACAAAAACGTCCTTCAATCTCAAACATGAGTGGAAGAATTCCAAAAATCAAAATTGGTTTCTCCCCCTGTATACGAAAACACGAATGTAAGCAATTTGAATTTTGTGCCCTCTATGAATTGATATAATATGCTGAGGCCATAGCGTAGGCCCAACGTACAAACACTCTGTGATCTGAATCGATAGTTTTCGATGATCCCTCTCTACGCTCTCTCTCTAACAACGCCGCATCCTTAGAGACAAGGTCAAGTTAGTAACAAACATAACATAATAACCTGAGTGTACCATTTTTGCCCACTGATAAATTGTGAATAAACAACACGTTATCCACCTTGCAGTGTTTTATTATTTAACACGAATAATTCCTCCTATTTCTTGACTCAGCAGGTCGGAGGCAAGATGACCTCGCCACAATAGGACAATAACAAGAGTTACACTGACATGGGGGACACACAGTCGGGGCAAAGTCACACACAGAGTTCCGGAGTGAGGAATCCCTGTCGACCTATTCAAATAAACTTTTTCGGGCGAACAAGACCGTATTTAACGCGATCAGGTCGAGTGCCCCAAGGTTATATCTGGCACCGGTCAGTTCCCAACTTCCAGAGGCTAAGACTTTGCGTAGTTTGCCCTTTCCAATTCCACCGAAAGTTTCGTCTAATAGCCCCGGACGAAATCTCATCACAGCGTATATGGTGAGGCGGGGTTCCAGCCCTATGGTTACCTGTGCGGAACTTGGGTTAATGTGCTGTAAGTTCTTGGTATGGAAACAAAGGTGTGGTGCTGTTTGGGATTGGAAAATGATTGGCTTTGTCTACGGGACGCAGCCTTTTCTATTAACTTTTTTTTTATTACCAAACTATAACTAACTACAACTTCAACTCTTGGGACATATCACAAAACATTTTGAATCTCACAGCTTCAATTTCAATTTTCCAATAGATAGTATAGCCAGGAGTAAATGATTAAAATTTGGAAAGAAAAAGAAAGGTTACAATTTTTTTTGATAAATTTGTTGATGATCTGTTTGTCCACCGAGGTTATATATACAGGGTGAGTCTTTGACTTGTACATACAGGGTGAGTCTTTGACTTGTACATATATTTTAACGGAAGATTCTTGAGGCCAAAAGAAACCTTTTTTTCATTTTCCATTTTTCCGAATTCGGCTCTGTTAAAAAGATATAGCCATTTGAAAAAAAACATGGGGCTAAATACGTCCCTGAAATGATACTGTGGAATTGATTCAAAGTCAATATTTCTCGATAGAAATTGAGTTTATACATTTAGGCTCAATTTAGGGAATACTCAAGTAGTCAAGTACTAACCTTATTGGAATAAAAATTACAAAATGTTGAAAACACGATAATTTCAACAAAAACAGTTAGTTTCATCGGATTATATCTGCAACTAAAAAGCCATATTTCTCACACCAAAATAAGTTCCATCTTCGATTTTTCTGCAGATTAGTTTGTAAACACTAATAACTTGTTCATATTTTCCTCGAAATTTCCAAACAATATCATGAAGAAAGACTTTCATTCAGATTTATTATTAAACAACCTAACTCAATCTAATTTGAATCGAATCTGTGAATTTTTGGACAGAAATGTCAAGAACATGTTGTCAGCTTGCTGATATTTTCATTTAGGTTAAGGATTTTTTACGAAACATAGGATAAATCACGATACATTTGTGTACCGTGGTATGAATATCTATGAATTCTGCCGAATAATTTTCGCTGATATTTAATTCAGAGACGCATTCAGATTATTCTTGAAATTAATGATTTTTTCGTCAAATTTCTGCGGGTAAAATTGGAAATAACTCGAAAACGACGCGTTTTATTGAAAAAAAAAATAGGAATACTTTTAGTTTCTTAAATGATTGATTCTTTCGAAAATATGAACCGTTTATCTTTTTAAAGTGGTTTTATGGTATTTTAGCGTGTATTGATGAGTCGACTACCCTGTAACTTTTATACTAGTAGAGATATTGAATAGGTTTTGATTGAGGAATATGCACCATGAATAGAGTAAAAACTCAATCAAAATTCAGTTCATTCGAAATAAGGGTTCCGAAGATATAAACAGAAAAGTGTTTTTTTCATGGATTTTCGACACCCTGTATCTCCCAAACCAAACCGAATTTTGAAAAATGGAATAGGAAAAAAATGTTTCGTTTGATAAGAGGAATCTACAGTTAAAATATATGTACAAGTCAAAGACTCACCCTGTATATTTTAACTGCCGATTCTTGAGGCCAAAATGAACCTTTTTTCCTTTTCCATTTCTCCGAATTCAGCTCTGTTGAAGAGATAAAGCCATTTGAAAAAAATGGGCTAAATGCGTGCCTGATATTATTCTCCACAAACACCTCAAAGTTCATATTTTCCGATTGAAATTGATGTGATTTTTAGATATTCTGGGTGATACATTTACAAAATAGTCGAGTACTAACCTTATTTGATTAAGAATGTTACAAACACGATATTTCCTTACAAAAACGCTAAGTTTTGTCCCATTCTGCAATTGAAAAGCCATATTTCTCACACCAAAATGAGTTCCTTCTTCGATTTTCCTGAAGATAAGTTTGTAAACGCTAATAATTTGTTTAAATTTTTCTCCATATTCTGAAACGATCTCATAAAAATTGGTTTCTCACTAACCTATCCTAACTCCATCAACCTAAGTCATATGATTCGAGGTCAATGACCTAACCTAACTCATCTTCTGTGATATGATATTCCACAGAACTCTTGAGAAGACGATGCCAGATTGTCGTTTTGTTTACTTTTCGCTAAAGGCGTCTAAGCGTTGCTCTTCGGAAGCGCCAAACGAGTAGTTCTGATTCTCGCCGATATAGCGCTACGTTCTTTTTCAGTCGCCCACGCCCATAACGGTGCGATGCGGGCTGCGATGTAGCACGGCCTACTCTTCCCTTCTGAAGGCTGTGGATGTAGCCGCCACGCAAGACAAACCGTGTTTCTGTGTCTCCAACCTTCAACATTAGTCAGTGACTTCGATGTATTTATTTACAGAGAATAAAGCAAAAAGGTGATGTTTAGGTAAATGACTTTTAGTGAATTGATGTAATAGTAGTGTCGTTCGGTGTCGAGTTATATTGTTTTGATAGATTTTTTGCTGAAGGACCGGTAACAATGAATTTTCAATAGAAACTGCCTATAAAATGTATAATTTCATGCTTCTTAAAATTCAATTTCATCTCCCACATTTGTGGGATTTTATTATTACCTACATATCTCTACATCAAACGTTTTTTCATCATAGAGATTCTCGTCTTGACGAAGTTGATAAACTGATAATAATTCTGACAACATTGTTAACATTTTGAGAGACCAGAGAAGAAATAATATTCAATGAGATTTAACTCAGGACAGCATTCCGATTATTCTTGAAATTCATGATTTTTTCATCAAATTTAATCTTCTACAATTAGGAATAACTTGAAAACGACACGTTTTATTGAAAAAACATAGGAATACTTTTGTTTTCTAAAATAATTGATTCTTTCGAAAACGTGAATCGTTTATCTTTTTCAAGTGGTTTTATAGTATTTTTGCTTGAATGTATGAGTTAACTACACTGTAACTTCTATTCCAGGAGAAATATGGAATAAGTTTTAATTGAGGAATATGCACCATGAGTGGCCTAAGCAATCATCCAAAATTATTTCATTCGAAATATCGGTTTCAAATATATGCAAAGAATAGTGTTAATTTCATGGATTTTTGACACCCTGTATCTTTCAAACGATACTGAATTTTGAAAAATGGTATGGGAAAAAAGTGTTCTGTTTGATGAGAGAAATCTACAGTTGAAGACTCACCCTGTATAGGACACGAATGGTGGACGTGGCCGAATCCATATTCCAAGCCGCGCTGCCGCTGAATCTAGCATCATTATTCGCAGATAAACTGGCAAGATGTGCCGGTTCCTATGCGTTTTCACATTCATTTCCGATGTTCCTCATTCATATGGATTATCCCCTCATTCATATCGTATAGCATACGTTCCCTTTTTCCCTTTTCCATAAGTTATAAGGCCGAAATCTCATATTTCTGTGGACATAGAAATCATGCGGCGGCAGAGGTGGCCAGATAAACGATCTACGGGCAACCTTAGGTATTCATGAGACCGGGGCTTCCCCGGTCGGCATGAGTCGTCACGGGATAAGGTAGTTCCGTCCCCGGCCCCCCTATTCCCCGCCGTAATAACCGGATGGCCTACGTGCCGAAGCGGCGCTATCTATCGGCGGCAGCCCGCAGCTATCTGCTCTTTCCATTAAATTTTTGACGGGATGAATGGCTCCTAACGCTCGTTTGCCGATCTCGGGGCGAGATTCGGATGCTGCGTTCGGTTTGGAGGCAAGAATTCGGCTTTGGTCATTTGGAATTTTGTGGCGTCGACTTTGAGAAAGCCTGGTCACCGGAATGGATGTGCTTGCGGCTGGGCTGAGGATGGGGGTGAGTCGACAAAAAGTTGCGATTTGAAAGGCGTCAAGTGGAGATTTTCCTTTTTTTCTCGTGTGGTGCTCTTGGTTGGACGAACTTCGGTGCCCCCTCCTAGCCGCCTACTTACCACGGAGATGCATTTCGATGCGGTCGTGCGGTTTTATCTCCAACACTTCAAACTGCCATATCTTTTGATGTACTCGTTGTAATTGTATGAATTGAGGGGGAATTTCGTTCTTAATTAAATGCTGGGGATAAATAACGTATCAAGTTGGATGAGGATCAATACCCTATTCATAAAAACACACTCCCAAATAGTGCATAATTTTGGAAAACATCTGATTACCATAAACAGGTAATAGCAAGTCAACCTTGAGAGATGGATATATGCTATCCCGGACTTTTTGTAGAACTATTTAGGAGGTACATTCCTGTCAAACATTGTATCCACGTAAGTCTTAAGGTGCAGACACATTGTTATCACATCACGTCACATCACGTCATCTTCACAAAATGTGCAACCACGATAATGCATGGAACTTAGAGCATAGGAAGAGAGACACACCTTTCAATAATAAATAGTGAAGCCAAATCATCAGAACTAAACTAGGTGGTTGTACTACTACGGAATCAAAATGTAGTACAAATTTTTGCTGTCACGTTATAGCACTGATAGCACGCAAGATCTATATTCCGCAAATTAACATTTTCTGAATGCACGTCACATCACGTCTGATATTTTGTGAAATGTCATTCTGACATACATTTGAAACCGATCTGGGTGCTCATTCAATAATTCTTGATTTAATTGATCGAATTCCCCCATTTCCTTTGTTCGTTGATTCATTTGGTAAATCGAATCCCTTCTATGATAATCACCCGCAACTGTAAAAGCAGCTATATTCTCCATATCCTCCCATTTCCTCGCGTGAGCTCACGTGACGTGACAACAATGTGTCTGCACCTTTACGGTTTTTGCAGCGCACGTGGAAATAGCTGATTAAAGCTGATTTTTTTTGTAATCATTGAAGTTATAGTAGGTATCCTTACTTCGGGAGGAAAGTATAGCCTATGTCACTCAGCGATAATATAGTTTTCTGAGGGTGAAAGAATTTCTGAAATCGGTTTAGTAGTTTTTGAGTCAAGTCGTATCAAACACACAAAAATACGAATCTTTCCTCTTTATAATATTAGCACAGAGTACCTACGTATAGACTAGAGAGACTCAGACCCGAAGGCACGCTGACAAGAATGCCGCGTGTCGACAAGAAGCCCCTCTCATAACATAGATGGAAGGTGTAAGGTTCCCTAGGTCTGTTAACAATCAATACAGGTAGATTACCGTACGCGAACAGTATATGTTCCGCCGTTTCATCCACCTTCCTGCACAAACAGCACAGAGAACCCTCCGTTAGACCCATTCTTTGCAATGTTTGTTGAACATATGGCCAGTTAAAGCATTAGTCAACAGAGACAATTGCTTCTTCTCGAGAATCAAGAGCTTTTTGACCTCCGGCTTCGAGAAAGGCTCTTTGATGAGGAGCCTCGACAGCCTGAGATCCGTTTTCGTGTTCGTTTCTTAACATCCTCAGGTCAAAGAGCCTTGTCCTCTCTGAACAAGTACATCCAATCATCGAACCTACCTAGTGATGTTATAATCAAGAAAGCAAGCGTTGGGAGGAACTTCAACAGGATGCTTAGTAAAAAGGAAGAAGTAAATACCATTAAATGTTAAACAGTTGGTTCTAATACTATGATAGGGACAAAAGCTGTGGTATACAGGGCAAGAACAAAGTGAACACCATCGTTAGGCTACCACTCTACTGTGGAAGGCACCATCAAGGGTGTGGCATAGTAGTCCATTCTGATAGTCAAGCTGCTATCAAACTAGTATGTCATCGACTCACCGCTGAAATGGGAGTGGCGAAAGAAACTTAATGAAGTAGGCAAGAACAACAAGGTCTCTTCAGTCTAGGTTCCTGATAACTCAAGAATCAAAGGAGACAAAGAGGCCAACTCCCTAGCCAGAAATCGAAGCACTGAACTCCTATGCATCGACTCAAAGTTGATAGGGGAGTACTGGAGCAATCTTGAAGAAGCGATACGAACAAATAGGTCTCTTTAGTCTTGGTTCCTGGCCACTCAGGAATCAAAGAAAACGTAGAGGCCAACACCATAGCCAGAAAGAAACCACAAACGTCACTTACTGGCCCAAAACCATTCTTTGGCATGGGCAAATGCATCTATGAGAGAGTTTCTGCAGAAGAGAGAGACTGAAAGTGAAGCACTTTGGAGGAATGGATCATTCCAATGAGTTACATTGGGTTTTGGAACTTCAAGAACCCATAAGAATAAGATACGCTTCCTCACAGGACATTTTCGCCTTAGGAAGCATATGATGATGATGATGGGCTTGTAAGAAACTGACGAGTACAGATTCTGTGGAAAGAGGAGAAACATCCTGTTCACCTGGTTAAAGAAAACATCGCCATTGTAAGCCTGGGCAAGAAATGTCTTGGACAAGGGTGTTATGGGATGAACGAGGATTAAATCTCCCTGAAGTCCTGGTAGATAATGGAGTTCAGTGGAGCTAAGGAGTTTGAGGGTGAGCTGTAGATAGCATAGTTGAGAAAATAGCTCTGATGAAGGGCATAGTGGAATGCAACTCCCTTTCCAAACTGTAAGGCTACGTCCACATAGGCAGGAGAGTTGCTTAGAGCCTAGAGGTTTGCTTGGAGACTAGAGGCTCGCTTAGCGGCTTACAATCTGGCTACTTGCTAGGAAACACTGTGTCGGCACTGAGATATGGTTTTTGTTGTGGGTCTCTAGATGCCTTGGTCAATTGTAAAAAGGGGTTGCTTCATTCACCAAGAAGAATTGGAGAATTAAATCTACATAATCTCGAAGACACATTTTGAAGCAGTTTATACATCTACATTTGTTGAGTTGTTACTTCTCAGAAGTTGAGACACAAATTCATTCTGATACAATACAGTCTTCATTATGAAACAAAGAAAACTCTTTCTTTAGTATATTCTTCATTATATTCCAGAACTGTGATGTTAGATCAACTGCAGTATTCATTGTGCGTACTTGAGTACATTCTATAACGTTCGTTCCACTAAGCTACTCGCTTGGCGACTCGCCAGGCGACTCGCTAGGCTCTAGGCGCTGAGCAAGCCTCTGCCTATAGAGCATAGCCTAACTGTAACCATATCCTTATTTATCGTTTCAATGTGCAACTGATTCGAAGTAACTCGACCAAGAATTCCTGAAACATCAAGTAAGATCTCAGCACCTCTAAAAAACAAGCCATCTGTCATACACTTTGTTCATTCCACGTTGCCCTTGAATCACGTCTTCCTCCATCTCTATCTCGCACCTCAGAATGGAATTAGCTGCGCTTGTCTCGGCCTCATCGCTGACCCCCTTGAACCCATAAGAGCCCCGGAGTGAAAGAGAATTCGGCCTATCAAGACTCCGTTCAGATCCCTCGTTCCGAATAAACTCAGGCTAATTGGACTCACGCTATATTTGTACGCAAAAAGGTATATGAAGCTTTTTCATCTCGGTGAGAGCTTTCGACTCTTTCGGCTCGGCCTGAAGGGAGATCCAGAGAGCTTTGTAGGGCTCAGGTAGGATAAAAGACGAACTTTTCGGTTTTTTTGTGATGCTTGTTAGAGGAATTTGAGGTTTTCGGGCTTTTTCGTAGTTTAATTCGAGTAGTGGCGGTGTTCTCGAGTTGTGCGCTGTTTTTATTGGTTTCGAGAGTGGTTTTGCAGGATGGCCGGTATATTTCGGCTTCCATGCCGTACAGGGTGTTCCACCATGTGAAGGGTAACCTTCGTACAGGGTAAGAGGGCATCCAGGTGAGTCTCAACAACCTTACTGTTGGGGTCTTATGTCTTTCCTTTGGGATATACAGGCTGGGCCATCCCCAGTTACAATAATAATTTTACTTCATCTTAATCAAAGCTTCTAATCGAAAGATGAATGGACATAACCCTGAAATAAACCATCAAGAATTTAACAAAGTTATCCATTCTGAAAGTCAAGCTGATATCAAGGCACTGAACTTCTTTGTCCTCGACTTAAAGCTGATGTGATAGTGTCGATGGAAATTTAATGAAGCAGGCAAGAACATCCGGGTCTCTCTAGAACTGGGTTAAGGGTCCCTCAGGAATTAAAGGAAACGAAGACCCAAGCCAGAAATGAGCACAAACGTCCCTTACTGGCTCAGAACCTTTCTGTGGCATAGACAAATTCCGAAGTGAATCGCTAGATCGTGCTGCCATTGCAGGAAGAGAGTGACAGAGTTGCTTGCTTGTGATGCCGTCATCAGTGCCACATAACCCAACCAGCAATAGCCTCCAAATGAAATGGCAGAACCTATATGTCTTAAGGTCGGCGTTTGAAGCGAGTAGGAAATCGCCTCCGATAGAGGCGCCACCGTGCATGTTATGAAATATCTCCATAGAACTTACATTATCACAATAAGTTCTATGAATATCTCTCTAATCATAAATGAAATGTACAATGGCGCTCTCTATCCGATAATCGCCGAACTATGAATTAAGTCAATTTGTGGGTAAAGCAGGAATTTTTTCCCGCCAAAATTTGAATTTGGCCATTTTCTGCCAATTCCGTATTTCAAGTTGATCTTCTGAACGAAATTATCAGTTGATTCACTTTTAATCGGAAGTTGAACTATTTTCATGGGTCTTTCTGTTGAAATAAAACAGAAGCATAGGTTGGCTCATTTTCTTCTATTTTTGAAAGAAAAAAAATTAACTGTCGGAATGAAATCGATTAAAATTATTTCAACAAGAACCCTAATCCTTTCTGAGTTCACCCACAAAATTTCAGTTCTCAAAGTGAAACCGTTTTCGAAATCAACTCGAAATGAAAACACACTACATTGAACGTCCACCTTAATGTTAGGAAATAACACAGCTAATCTTTCAGAGAGAGGGCTCATTTTAATGCACTTTCCCCTACATACGAGGATATATTGAAAAATTCTTAGCCTACCATAGAATCTAACAAAATTTCAATGTAAAAATATTTTATTACTCAACATATTCTCCTCTTAATTGAATACATTTATTACAGCGAACCTGCAACGTCTCTAGACCTTTCAAAATAATGTTTCTTCTTGCTCTGCAAACCAGTCCTCCACAGCTTTTAATACCTCCTCGTTGGAGGGAAATTTACGACCTTTTAAACTTTTTTTTAGTTGAGGAAAGAGATGATAGTCGAACGGAGCCAAATCTGGTGAAAAAGGGGGGTTTTCTAGTAATTCTAACCCTAAATCACGAATTTTTTGCATGGCAACATGAGATTTGTGTACTGGGGCGTTGTCCTATAAAAACAAAACACCTTTGAATAGCTTTCCGCGTCTTTTCTCTTTAATTTTTTCCCGTAGAGTGGTCAGTAATGTCGAATAGTGATCTCCAGTTATTGTCCTACCCTTATCCAAGAAATCAATCATAATTACTCCATGGCAATCCCAAATAACTGAAGCAGATTTTTGGACACGAAACTTCTTAGGTCTTGGAGAACCATAGTGTCGCCATTCCATCGACTGTCGCTTTGTTTCTGGATCGTAGAAATGTACCCAAGTCTCATCCATAGTAACAATTCGGTTTGAGAAATCTAGATCGTTTTCAAATCGAGCACAGATCGAACGCGATGCTTCTACCCTTGCACGCTTTTGGTCAACATTCAAACATTTGGGGATCCATTTTGCAGAAAATATTCTCATGTCCAAATTGACGTGAACTATATGATGAATGCTCGTATGAAATCTTCAGTGCTTCAGATATCCGTTTTAGCCCAATTCGACGGTCTGATAAAATCATGTCATGAACTGCATCGATATTTTCGGGGACTGACACAGAAACTGGCCTTTCCGATCGGTCATCATCTTCAATGGAAAATTCACCTATTTTGAAGCTTGCAGTCCAATTTTTCACGAAGGATATTGATCACCAAGGGTATTAAGCATATCTTCGTAAATCTGCTTACCTCTTAAACCTTTTAAATACAGGTACTTGATGATGGCTCGATACTCCAATTTTTCGAATTTTACAATTTCGGTGGACATCTCTTTTTTAATTCACTGCCTAACTCTGGTTTACTTTTTTGACGTCCAACTCTACACTGACACTTCTAATAAGTTATTGTTCGCAGATATGGTATCGCAATATTTTGTTTATGCATGGAACTGGTCTAGGCTAACTAGATATCAATATATCCTCGTATGACACGATCCTCTGATATGAATAGAAATACCTCAACGTTGACATTTCTCAATTCAAATATAGTCCATGCGTTTATTATTGATATGTTATTAACCTAGTTCTTCAGGATTGATCTATTCTGTCCACAACTTATTGCATTTGAAAAAAGTTCAATCCGAATGATAACCATGTCCACGAATATATCGAAGTCATGAATCGATTATATCCACGGCGTGTTGATGAATGCACAATCCCTGAATTCAAAATGACGAGGCGACTCTGCCAGGCACCAGATAACTAGATGATAGTTATGGACTTGACTCAATTTCGAAACGGTCACCCTCAACAAATTGCATTTCCGGTCCGAACGTCTAGTCGTATCGACCTTTATACTCGCCAAGTTTGGGGTATGAAAGCTGTGAGTTATTGCCGTGGTACGAACCTACAGAGCATGCAAATTTATCGAGCTTGAGCGAGCAGGTTCGGAAAGGAGTTTCATTGTCCTTTGGTGTCTATAAACTTGCGATTTTCGGCATCAAAACTCATACCGAACATATCGCCTAGGAGCATAGATAATTTTAAAATAATAATAAGTAATATTATCAATCTTTTCTAGAGTTCTCTAACCTCTACCGTCATAGGCGGTTCAAAATGTTCTGTCGAGCCTTTCCTCCAGGTATCTATGCTCCTAGATATCTCGATGCGTGGCTCAATCGCAGCAAATTCCCGGTCATATTCGGTCGAGTCGAGTGTAGAGAACTTCAAATGGAAAAATAAGAGGAACGATTACATTTTGAAGCTGTCGGACTACACATAAAGCCACTGGAATCCGGCTCGATCACGCCGCACTGCCGGCGAATTCACAAAGTATGTCACTTGCACGTACTCCAGCCATATTTAGACGCTGCTTACTCCAACTTCAAAGGCTTATTATACTTTCTCATCTCGATCTAGGGTGCGCTGGCAGGTTTCTTCGGTAGGGGGCAAGGAGGTGTACGACTCGAAATTGCAATGTTCGGAAACTGGGCGCTGTTGCATTTAAACGCCCAGGGCAGAAAGAGATGGAGATTCACTGAAATCTACCCAAATCTGTTGACGAGATTTCCAACTTTGACAAAAATTGAATTTGACGAATGAAAATCTAAACTATATGCTAGTTTGGGCTGTGGAATATTTTTTATTGAATTTAGCGACCTCGAAAACCTACATTTTGATACCAAAGTCTAACATGTAACCCTCAGAAGTTCAGAATTTTTATGTTTTAATTATTTCGTTATTTCATTTTCGATTTTTGTTCACTGGCTCACTCCGTTCGTGGAATCGGTGTTATCGATCCGCAAAGTCCTATTATGGAAGATTCGAATGGCTCTTTCAACTTTTTCAATAATTGACGCCATTGAAATCTTCCGGATATATTTTTTTATCTACAAATATGGTGTTTTAGGGAGTAATTTTTCACCCAAAAATTGAGATTTTTAAAATTGCTCATATTCTGCACAGAAATACTTCGAGAAATACTGATCAATATAATATGAACCAATGGTAAATACTACAAGTGGGACGCCAGCTATGAGGTCTTGAAATTCCCAATTTAAAAAAAAATGCCATTTGACAGGTGAAAATCTAAACTATGCCAGTTAGGGCTCTGGACTATTTTTTATTCGATTCGGCGACCTCGAAAACCTACATTTTGATACCAAAGTTGGTCATATAGCCTTCATAAGTTGAGACTTTCTGAGTTTTAGTTTTTTTCGATATTTCATTTTCGAGTTTCGTTCACCAGCACATTCCGTTCGTGGTATCCGTGTTATCGATCCGCAAAAAGCCTATTATGGAAGATTCGAATGGCCCGCATAGCCTTTTCAATCATTCATGCCGTTGAAATCTTCCGAATATATTTTTTTATTGTCAAATATGATGTTTTTGGGGGGTCTTACCCCTTAGTCATTTTTGACCCAAAAATTAAAAATTTTTAAATCGCTCATATTTTGCACAGAGATACTTTGAGATATGCAGATCAACATTATACAAACCAATTGTGGATCCCATACATCACACGACATCCATTGGACGTCCATTTTACGACCATATCAAGTCCAAACGTCCATGGACGTTGAATGGATGTCCATTGTACTTACAATTGTTGACGTCCATTGGTTGTTACGAACGTACGTCCATTGTACATACATATAATGTCCAAAAATATATATGAATTCTCTGTTTGAATCTCATATTTTTTCTCTGTTCCAAATGAAAATCAATAGTATTTCCAACCACAATCTTGAAATGAAATTTGATGAATGGTGCATGTTGTTCGTCCAGTTAATGTACATTTCTGGACGTCCATGGTACAACCAACAGTGAACATTCATTGTACGTCCAATTCAGATACATTATTAATGGTGCATATTTTGTTGGTCCAGTTAATGTACATTTCTGGACTTCAATTGTACATCCAAAAGTGAACATTCATTGTACGTCCAATTCAGATACATTATTAATGTTGCATATTTTGTTGGTCCAGTTAATGTACATTTCTGGACGTCCATTGTATATTCAACAGTGAGCATTCATTGTACGTCCAATTCGGATAAATTATTAATGGTGCATTCTGTTGTTCCAGTTAATGTACATTTCTGGACGTCCATTGTACATCCAACAGTGAACATTCATTGTACGATTTGTACGTCCAATTCAGATACATTATAGACGATTCGCAGATGAGCGCCATATTGGCCATGTTTCAGACCAAGACGAAAGTTAATTCCAGAAGAAATTATTTCAAAAAGAAAATAATTCATTAAAGCTAAGATAAATCAGATCTCAGTTTTACTGATTAATTTCTTTTTGGAACAATTCCTTCTAGAATAAACTTTCGTTGGATAATTATTATTTTCGGACATGCCGATAAGTATGAACGATTCTCACGCTCCCGGCTTGCATGTTTCATATGTGAATACTCACATTCTTGCTTGCTGAGGAGAAATATAGTGACAATATTACCATATAGTCACTGTAAGGAGAAAATGTGAGATATGCCATCTATCTTCGTCCGCGTAACTTCGAGAGCGAATTGTTTGTCTAATTCTTTACTAGATGTCGCCATGTGGTAGTCTTTCCCCAAAACGATCTTCCCTTTTGTTTTAAGAGGACCTTCGTTCCGCTCCGATGATATGATTAACTCCGGAGATCCGTACAAGATCTTGAATTGATGAGGATGGAACCTTCGCTAGGTGCCTGGAATCTGGATGATGAAGTGTGGCAAGTGGCAAGCTGACAAGATTGAGTCAGATCCCATTGTTATGTTATAGGTTATAGTTATATCTAGTAACGCCGTATCTGAATCTGATGAATTTCAGTGTTACTAAATAAATTTCATGGATTTGAATCACGTTGAAGATTTGTTTATATTATTAATAATAATGCATTCCTTATCCTGTGGTGGATGATATTAACAGTTTTTGAAAGTGAAGCATAGACCGATATTTGCAGGTTACGTACAATAAACAACATCCATTGGGCTTGAATTGTACGTCCATTGGATAAATAATGTAACAATTCTGGACATCCAATGGATGTCTCGAACATCCATAATAAACGTCCATTGATCATCCAATGTACGTACATGTGCATCCAATGTACGTACAATGGATGTCCAAGATAGGCACAATGTACATCCATTGGACGTTATCTGGGCTTGAATTGTACGTCCAAAGTGGTGTCCTGGACGTCCCATGAACGTCCACTGGATGTACTATGTACCAATTCTGGACATCCGATGGATGTCTCGAATATCCATAATAAACATCCATTGTTCGTCCATTGTACGCACATGTGCTGTGTGGGATACGACAAGAGGGACGGAAGATATGACAGTTTGAAATTCCCAATTTTTCAAAAAATGCCATTTCGCAGGTGAAAATCTATACTGTGCTAGTTAGGGCTCTGGAATATCTTTTATTCGATTCAGTGACTTCGAAACCCTACATTTTGATACCAAAGTCAATCCTATAACCGTTATAATTTAGGAATTTTTGTGTTTTAATTTTCTGGATATTTCATTTTTGTGTTCTTTGTTATCGATCCGCAAAGTGGACATTATTGAAGATTCGAATGACTCGATCTATCATAAACGACGTTTTAGACAGATATAGTGTTTTCAAGGAAAAAAGTAACTACAACGTTACTCGTTCTTTGTCGTACAATTCAATCTTTCTCCCGTTCTAAAAATTTCACTCGAACCGTCGCATGCACCATTTCGCTACATCGATATTACTCTCCAATTTTTTCGAAACTTTCATCCCCAGTTAATGTATACGAGTGGAGCTGACGCCTTGTATTGCATTAATGAAAATCAGTAGTTCCGAGAAGAAGAACTCTGAAACTAATTATCATACCTTTTTCATTTCAACGCCGTCCCGAATGAACTGTTGCATAGAGGGAATTTCATGATCGTAAAGCTAGAGCTCTGTGAATTATTAAACGTTGTTTTCGAAGTCCCATCTGCCTACGTAAATTACACGCCTTTTCCTGCGATGAAGAATTCCTGGAAAACTGAAATGTTTCTGTCATTACCTGAGTTCTTCTTTTGTTCAGGTCTCAACAATTCGGCACACCATGAACATTACAGTCGAATAAAACTTTGACCCTTAAAATAGCGATACTTTTCAACCCAGACACATTTATTCGCATATGCTTTATACAGTGCCTGTCAAAATTATGGAACAAATTCATTTTCTCAGAAGAAAAATATTTGGCAACAAAATCCTGAAACAAGTCAATTTTTGTTTCACTTTTACAAAATTTTTATGCAGTTTTGAAGGATTTTTGTTGCACCCTGTGCCATCTCCATCAACCCTCTAAATTTTTTGAATAGAGAAAGTGGGTCATCGCCACAGATTATCAGGTATCGTATTATTTTTCATTAATTTCAATTCAATAAGTAGTTTGTATCGAGATTCATCATTCATATCCGAATTTTGTATTTCATCGACATTTAACTTCAATATGAACCGGTAACTATGAATTTTCAATAGAAACTGTGCGTATTGAATCCTTCTTGGTGTTCAATTTTATCTCCCACATTTGTGGGATTTTATTATTAAAATATCTCGACAAAGTTGATAAATATTGTGACAACATTGTGAACTCGTTTAAAGACCAGAGAAGGAATAATATACGATGATATTTAATTCAGAGACGCATTCAGATTATTATCGAAATCAATGATTTTTTCGTCAAAGGACCCCGCACTTTTTCTATGGCAAATGGCGTTCCGTGAAATTTTCTGAAATTTTGGTATAATGTAGTACTCGACCTTCTGATCAAAAGTGTCCATGGCCCCAACTCAATCCTATGACTAGTTTTCGAGATACAGGGCGTTGAAGTTGAGAATTACCCATTTTTACTACGCCCGTATCTCGGAACAGAATCGAATGAACTTCAATTTTTCTCAAGAAGCATTTCATTACATCCCCAAGGAGCAACCATATAGGGGAATATGGCCGAAAATCGTTACGAATACAGGGTCATCCATAATTTAATGCATGCCTGATTTTGGAAGAATAAAATATGTCAGTTTCAGAGCGAGAACCTTCAAAAAATGAACTATTACACTAGATATATTGTTGTTACATCGAAAACGTCTGAAATACCCAGAATTTATACTGGGTGATCCATTATCATAGAAACTATTCTCAAGGAGGGTTAAATGGACACCCTGTATTTATGGGTTGATTCAAGGTGTTTGTTTAATTTTTTTAGAACATATCATCATGGACTTCAAAGTATATAGGGTGATTCAGTCATGAAATGAACTGCAAACCTCACGAAAATACCCAAAAACCACCTTTTTTTTCATCACCCTGTATTTCAAGATTAACTCCGATGAGGTGGGAGTTTTCTTTCACCATTGTACTTGATATGAAAACATCAATACGACCGAGAGTTTTTATACACTTCCTATGAGCAGATTTTTTTTTAATGTAATATGAAAATTATTTATTTAGGTATGTTATTCTATTCTTATTCCAGCATAACAAAAAATCTGGTCATAGGAAGTGGATAAAAACTCTCAGCCGTATTGATGTTTTTATATCAGGTACAGTGGTGAAAGAAAACTCCCACCTCGTCGGAGTTAATCTTGAAATACAGGGTGATGAAAAAAAAAGGTGGTTTTTGGGTATTTTCGTGAGGTTCAAAGTTCATTTCATGGCTGAATCACCCTGTATTCTTTGAAGTCCATGATGATATGTTCTAAAAAAATTAAACAAACACCTTGAATCAACCCATAAATACAGGGTGTCCATTTAATCCTCCTTGAGAATAGTTTCTATAATAATGGATCACCCAGTATAAATTCTGGGTAATTCAGACGTTTTCGATGTAACAACAATATATCTAGTGAAATAGTTCATTTTGTGAACGTTCTCGCTCTGAAACTGACATATTTTATTCTTTCAAAATCAGGCATGCATTAAATTATGGATGACCCCGTATTCGTAACGATTTTCGGTCATATTCCTCTATATGGTTGCTCCTTGGGGATGTAATGAAATGTTGCTTGAGAAAAATTGAAGTTCATTCGATTCTGTTCCGAGATACGGGCGTAGTAAAAGTGGGTAATTCTCAACTTCAACGCCCTGTATCTCGAAAACTAGTCATAGGATTGAGTTGGGGCCATGGACACTTTTGATCAGAAGGTCGAGTACTACATTATACCAAAATTTTAGAAAATTTGACGGAACGCCATTTGCCATAGAAAAAGTGCGGGGTCCTTTCCCCGGGTAAAATTGGAAATAACTCGAAAATGACGCGTTTTATTGAAAAAAATAAGAATACTTTTAGTTTCTTAAATGATTGATTCTTTCGAAAATATGAACCGTTTATCTTTTTAAAGTGGGTTATGGTGTTTTAGCGTGTATTGATGAGTCGACTATCCTGTAACGTTTATATTTGTGAAGATATTGAATAGGTTTCGATTGAGGAATATGCACCATGAATAGAGTAAAAACTGAATCAAAATTCAGTTCATTCGAAATAACGGTTCCGAAGATATAAACAGAAAAGTGTTTTTTTATGGATTTTCGACACCCTGTATCTCCCAAACCAAACCGAATTTTGAAAAATGGTATAGGAAAAAAGTGTTTCGTTTGATGAGAGGAATCTACAGTTAAAATACATGTACAAGTCAAAGACTCACCCTGTATACCTGGCGAAACACACATGGGACCCAACTATGTTCCATATTCCTTCCACTTAAATGTATTGAAGTCATTTTTATTCCACCCAAGAAGCTTTTCTTGAAGAAATTGGATGTATGACTTTGAAAGAGTATTTTTCAACTCGTGAGTATATTATTAGGCTTCTAGAATTTTTTTTCAATGAAAATTAAAAAAAAATTAATTGGGTAGTACAAAAAAACCCTGCGTTCTATTGATTCTGTTCATCTACTTCAGTTTTTGAAATTTCCATGCACAATCCTCTATTCGACGGAGATCAAGATGAAAAATGGAAATTTTGCTTTCAAAACATACTATTAAATTTTCAAGTGCCATGTCCTAGTCACGAAAATAGCTAGTAGAACATTTCAAACGAAAAAATTTCTCCATAAACAAAATCTGGTCGACGACGAGTAGGGTACGAAAATTCCAATTAAACTGCATCGGTCGCCTAGTACGCCCCTGCCGCGTCAGCGTTCGTTCTGACGGATTTTCATTAAGTGCTATTCACAGAATGAATTCACCCCGAGTTTTCCTTTGAGTGGCCCGACTGCGATGAAAAAATGGCCGAATTTGATTAGAGTTCGCTGAAAGCAATGAATCGGTAACGTCTGAAGGACCCCTCATTCCCTGATGAAGATTTATGGAGTTTCGGTAGCGTTTGATATTTTTCAATAAACAAATCAGGTAAAATTCTTCTTATAGAGCGCGATTGATGCATTCTGTCCCATTAAGAAGTTGAAAGCGAAAAAATGTTCGCTTGGGAGCGACGAAACTGGAAAAGTTCCTCATTCCCATTTTTTCGAATACCGTAACGGTAAAAGTATTCGTGTTTATTATTACATCAATTCACTGAACGTCTTCACATAATCATCACCTGTTTGCATTATTCTCTGTGAATAAAATATGAATGAATCGAAGTCTATGTCGCAGGTAATCGCTATACGTAAGCACCTTTCATGGAACCACATACTGGTCTGTGATGGGGCTAACGTTGGAGATACAGAATAACGTTTTGTCTTGCGTGGCGGCTATAACGCATTCCTAGTTAGCAAATTCGAGGTTAGCGCACCGTTATAGGCGAGATCGTAGGCGTAGATCGTAGCGCTAAATCGGCGAAAATCTAAACTACTGGTTTGGCATTTCCGAAGAGCAACGCCTAGGCCTTTAGCGAAAAGTAAAAAAAAAATTGTGTCCTTGCGATAGTTCATCTGTTGACGATAGGTGCCGTATTGCTTCCTTTGTTTCGCCTATACCATGCTTTGAAGAGAAAATCAGCAATTTGGCATCGTCCTCTCAAAAGTTCTGTGAAATATCATAGAAGATGGGTTAGGTTAGGGTTTTTGTTAGGAAATATAGTGTTTGTAACATACTCATTCGTTCAACGGAGACCGCTCTGTATCAGCTGACTGAAGTCATCCAGAGAACTCTGAATAACAAAGAAATCGCCATGTGTGCCTTCCTGGATGTATCTGGGGCATTTGACAACACAACACATCTGTCTGTCAGAGATGCACTTGAGAGGCGAGGAGTGAATAATACCATCTTAAGATGGATGTATGAGGTGTTAACGACGAGGATAGCCTGAGACATCGATGGGCGAGGAATCCGTCTTCGTCAAAGCTACTCGTGGAACACCTCAGGGTGGGGTGCTATCCCCCCTCCTATGGAGCCTGGTAGTGGATGAACTTCTACACAGGCTAACGGAGCTTGGCTTTGAATGTGTAGGCTATGCTGACGACATAGTCCTAATAATTAGAGGTAAATTCGAAGGCACTCTCTGCGACCTATTGCAGAAGGGCCTTAGAATTATTGAGCAGTGGTGCTTGTCAGTGGGGCTGAACATTAACCCAACCAAGACCACATTGATTCCGTTCACTCGGAAGAGGAAACTTCCAGCCATGAAAACGTTAGTATTAAACGGAAATATCTTGGAGTGGGGGTCTGAAGTCAAATACCTAGGAATAACACTGGATAGCAAACTTCTGTGGAATAAGCATGTTGATAATGCTACTGGCAGAGCTACAAGAGCTCTGATGGCATGCAGACGTCTATGCGGCAGGAATTGGGGCTGTAACCCAAAAATACTGCGATGGATGTACGTCATGATTGTAAGACCTATAGTCACATATGGGGCAGTAGCCTGGTTTGCAAAGACAAGTCAGGCAAGTACGAGGAAAATGCTCGACAAAGTACAAAGGCTTGCCTGTGTGTGCATCACGGGAGCTATGATAACGTGCCCAACCAGGGCGCTTGAGATCATCACAGACCTCACACCTCTACACCTAGTGATTGATAGGGTAGCCAATGAGGCCATCCTCAGAGTATCTAAAGAAGGAGCAGGCAATGAGAGAGTCAGGTTTCAGAGAGCTTGGTCCTCTCTGAATGACTACACCTCATCTGCAAACCTTCCTAGCGATGTAATGATCAAGAAAGTAAGCACTGAGAAGAACTTCAGTACAATGCTAAGTAAAAGAGAAGATTGGGAAAGGGAAAACACCAACTAAAATCTCAAAGAAAATACAATGAAATGGTATACTGATGGTTCTAAAACCGCTACAGGAGCTGGCGCTGGGATTTATGGGACAAGTACCAAGTGTGCACTATCGCTAGGCTCCTGTACAAGCGTCCTTCAAACGGAAATACTTGCAGTCGAAAGATGTCTAGATATACATCTAGAAAGAAACTATCAGAAGTGCGATATAGCTATTCATACAGATAGTCAAGCTGCTATTAAAGCACTGAGCTCCTACGTCATTGACTCAAAGCTGATTTGGGAGTGCCGAAACAAACTCAATGAGGTAGGCAAGAAGAATAAGGTCTTTTTAATCTGGGTTCCCGGTCATTCAGGAATCGTAGGAAACGAAGAGGCCAATAAACTGGCCAGAAAGGGCGCACAGACGCCACTCACTGGCCCAGAACCCTTCTGTGGTATAGGAAAATGCACCTATAAGAAGGAATTTATGCTGAAGGAGAAAACCGAAAGAGAAAAACTCTGGCGGAATCTCCCAGGAATGGATCACTCCAAAAAGTTCCTCCGGAACTTTGAAACTGCTAGATCCAAAAAATATCTGGATCTCAGTAAAAACCAACTTCACCTACTCACTGGCTTTCTCACAGGACATTGTCGCCTAAAGAAGCATCTGTTGAGAATGGGTTTATCGGACACTGATGAGTGTAGATTCTGTGGGGAGGAGGAAGAAACTCCTATTCACCTGGTTACGGAATGCTATGCCATTGTAAGCCAAAGGAAAGATAGCTTTGGACAAGAAACTTGTAGAAGTGGGGAGTTATCCTCCTTGAAGACGTCCCAGATACTGGATTTCATCAAATCTCTGGAACTGGAGGGCGAGCTGTAGGAGGCGCGATGATGATGACAGCTCAGTCAGGGGGCACAATAGACCTTAAGGTCGCAGTGGACTGTAACCCCTTTTCACTATAACTATAACAACTATAACATACTCATTCAAATGAGATCAATGCTTGAATATTTACTAAATGTATCATCCAGAGCATCTAATAATCACATCAATTCCAATCGAGAAATATGAAATCTGCATCAATTCTAGAGGATCGTATCAGGCACGTATTTGGACAAATTTTTTTTTCAAATGACTGTATCTCTCCACCAGTGTCGAATTGGGAGAAATGGAAAATGAAAAAAAGGTTTCTTTTGGCCTCAAGAATCTACAGTTGAAATATATGTACAAGTCAAATGTAAAAATGAGATGAAATTTCGTAGAAAAATTGAATTCAACACATTCACATTCAAATTCGC
Source organism: Adalia decempunctata (assembly GCA_951802165.1). Taxonomy (NCBI): domain Eukaryota; kingdom Metazoa; phylum Arthropoda; class Insecta; order Coleoptera; family Coccinellidae; genus Adalia; species Adalia decempunctata. Next base: position 4,711,871 of record OX637705.1, read on the forward strand.
ACCATCCAGCTCGAATGTAAACTTTCATAATTCGGTGGAACGAAATATCCCCTCTCTGCACATTAAACGCTTCCGCTCCGAGTCCAGAAAGGAAAACTGCAGCGAAACAAGCTCCCGAAAAACCGGAAAAAAACGGGTTATCACTTTTTGAAGAGACGCAGTCGCATCCATCATCAGTTTCTGCATTTCGTCGCGTCCGCCTCCGTGAAAAGAGGTGTAAATGTGAGAAAACGTTATTTATTCACGACCCGTCATCCCTCGGGAATCATTATAAATTCATATATTCCCCTTTATTGCGCCGATAGAACGAATTACCGGCCGTTCTCGTATTCATAAAAATGCGGAAAGACATAAATGGGAAGCTGGATTGCGATCATTTTGGCGGGAATGAAGACCGGCTGAATGGACGTATACTTTTGTTTTCGTTTTATTACCTGTCATATAAATAACCGAACGTCTTTATCTTGACCGATAAAGGGAGACAGATTTTCCAAAGGCGACGAGGTTGAAAACGTCTATGGGAAATTGGGGATTTTCGGGAAACTTTACGGTTCCATTGAGAGCGACGCCGAAACCCTGAGGTGTGTTCTTTTTACCATTGCGAAATACTCAAATATGCTAAGAAATCTTCTGAATGCCGTTGATTCTCTTTCTATTCACCTAATACGAGGATGTATTGATATCTAGTCAGCCTAGACCAGTTCCAAACATAATTAAAATATTGCGATACCACATCAACGAACAATAACTTATTAAGAGAGTCAGTGTAGAGTTCGACGTCAAAAAAATAAACCAGAGCTACGCAATAAATTAAATGAAAAGATGTCCACCGAAATTGTAAAAATCGAAAAATTGGAGTATCGAGCCATCATCAAGTACCGGTATTTAAAAGGGTTAAGAGGCAAGCAGATTTACGAAGATATGCTTAATACCCTTGGTGATCAATGTCCTTCGTATGCGACCGTGAAAATCGGACTGCAACTTTCAAAAGAGGTAAATTTTCCATTGAAGATGATGACCGATCGGGAAGGTCAGTCCCCGGAAATATCGATGCAGTTAATGACGTGATTTCATCAGACCTTCGAATTGGGCTAAAACGGATGTCTGAAGCACTGAAGATTTTATACGAACGCGTTCTCCATAGAGTTCACGTCAATTTGGACATGAGAAAATTTCTGCAAAATGGATCCCCAGAGAAATCATACAATTGGTGATTTGGCAAATTGATTTATTCATAAATTATTTAAATCGCGACAGTTTCGAGATTGGATTTATCTCTTCTTCAGGCTGAAAAAAGTAACAAGACATTGTAAAAAACAAATATGACAAACTACACACACAATAAAGCTTACCGAAATAAACACAGTTACAAAAATATGGACTATCAAAATGTTTCGACATCAACAGACATTGGAAAACAGATCAGACCTAAGATTGTCACCTAAATGGAACTTTCTAGAATAATTCATAAAATAAAAAGAAAAACAATTAACCATATTTACATCCCTCAACAATGAGGTCAGCTGTCATAATCCTATCTTCCGTGTTCGATTACTTATACACCACATTGGCCTACTATAAACAACATACAAACCAGCAATTCAACTCGGAAAAACAAATCATTCAACACTTGGAAATCAAATTACAATAAATCTTACTCAAATCTTCCATGTCCGTCCTATAATTTACAGAATTATGCTTTTTAATATAAAACATCTCGGCAAAGAATCTTTTTTTGTAATTTTTCTCCCTGTGCAGAATTTCAACGTTGTCGAGATCAAAATCGAACATGTGTCCTATACTAAGATGGTGATAGACTAGGGCCGTTTTGTTGTCGGAAGGATGCTTAACAGAGTATTTGTGATCGGATATTCTCTTACAGATATGCTGTCTAGTTGTTCCTATATAGCATTGTTGGCAATGTAGACAATTAATCTTGTATATTAGATACGATTCCCATTTCTTAGGAATTTTGTCCTTTAGTTTAGTGAAGAACAATCTGTCAAAAGTGTTTTTACTCCAGGTTATAAATTTCATGTTGTCTTTCCTAACTCTCTTCAGATTGTGAGTCAAATTTGGAATTAGAGGGAGTTTAACAAACTTAAAACTACTATTATCGTCTACGGTATTTCGACTCATATTGAAGATCGGAACATTGTTAGGGTTGACATTCACAACTTTATTAATTAACCTTACTGGATAACCATTTTTAATCAAATCCTTTTTTAGAATGTCTAAGTTTGATGACACAAACTCTGGGCTACACATTCGAAGAACCTTCAAGTATCCTTGTCTGATGATGTTCATTTTTTGATGTAATGGATGTAGGGACCAATAATTAATTGTCCTACATGTACTAGTGGGTTTTTTATATAAATTTGTTCTAATGCTTTTTCCCCTAGGATCTCTAATTAACATGATCTCCAGAAAAGGCAATGAGAGATTTACATCATTCTCCAATTCGTATGTGAACTTAAGGTTAGGTTCTATACTATTAAAAATACTTAAAGTGTCCTCAAGCGAGTTTCTCGGAATAGACATACAGATATCATCTACATAGCTGAATATGAACGGGAACAATATATTAGATTTGTCAATGACTTCATTTACTATGTAGTTCATAACTAATGAACTAATGGATCCCCAAATGTTTGAATGTTGACCAAAAGCGTGCAAGGGTAGAAGCATCGCGTTCTATCAGTGCTCGATTTGAAAACGATGTAGACTTCTTAAACCGAATTGTTACTATAGATAAGACTTGGGTACATTTCTAAGATCAAGAAACAAAGCAACGATCGATGGAATAATGGCGACACTCTGGTTCTCCAAGAACAAAGAAGTTTCGTGTCCAAAAATCTGCTTGAAAAGTTCTTGCCTCAGTTTTTTGGGATTGCCATGGAGTAATCATCATTATTTTTTTTGGATAAGGGTAGAACAATAACTGAAGATTACTATTCGACATTACTGAGCACTCTACGGAAAAATATTAAAAAGAAAAGAAGCGGAAAGCTATCCAAAGGTATTTTGTTTTTACAGGACAACGCCCCAGTACACAAATCTCATGTTGCCCTGCAAAAAATTCGTGATTTCGGGTAAAAATTACTAGAACACCCCCCTTATTCACCAGATTTGGCTCCGTCCGACTATCATATCTTTCCTCAACTGAAAAAAACTTTAAAAGGTCGTAAATTTTCCTCCAACGAGGAGGAAATAAAAGCTGTGGAGGACTGGTTTGCAGAGCAAAAAAAAAACATTTTTTAAAGGTCTAGAGACGTTGCACGTTCGCTGTAATAAATGTATTCAATTAAGAGGAGAATATGTTGAGTAATAAAATATTTTGACATTGAAATTTTGTTTGGTTTTATAGTAAACTAAGAATTTTTAAATATATCCTCGTATCAATCGTTAAAAACCATATTTTACATTCAGTATTGTGAGTTCTGTTGATAGAGATTAATGAATAACTTTTTCGAAGAAATCAATCCTTCAATTGCGTACAAAATTGAAGAGAGCTCATGCTTTGTCTTGCAATCCAGTTCAATCTTCTCGTTTGGAATTTTTCATTTGAACCGACGCATCCACCATTTTGCAATTCTTCACTTGAATTGAGGATTATGTAATATTTTTCCGGATATTGAGACATATGAAGACATCAAAAATGGCTTGATTCGTGGATAGCCTCAAGAAATAAACACTCTTACCGAAACGAATTTCGAGCTCTACCAGGAAGATGGGAAAAATGAGCAGTACTTTGAATGAGTCATTTACTCATTTGTAACCATTTTTTCACAATAAAGTTGCATTTTCATCGAAAAAACAACGTGAACTTTGTTGAGCACTTTATAATAGGTCATGTTTGATATTTCAAACATAAGTAAAAGAAAGAATCATTATTTTCAGTATTGCATTCTTCCGGTTTCCATCATGGACATATGGTAAACTAACTGTTTTGCCATTTTTGGATTATATTTTGGGGTCATATAAAATTTTGGTTGTGTGAATATGTCAATAAAGTGGCATTTTAATTAAAAAACAGCGGGAACTTTGAATTAACATTCCTCATCTGGCTATCAAATCTCAGCTTCAGATGAACTCGCCCAGTGTCTGAAAGCATAAACGTTACTCTAGTTTCGTTCGGAGACAACGGAATTATAGAAGCCTCAGCATCCAAACCCCGCGCACGCAAAAACGCCCAACAGGTTGTGATCCCATTCCATCCAACCAAATTCCGTCAACAAAAAGACATCGGATTTCTTCGGAGTTAAGCCAAACCCGATCCGTGACAAGATAATTTATAAGCGGCGGAAGTGGGTGAAACCAAACGTTGTGCCCATCGAATTCCACCGAAATTCTGAAGGGAAAGAACAACGGACGACGGGAAGAAAACCCGGTGAACAATGGGAGCCATCCTCAGCGCCAGACGTACTTCAGATTCAGATTAAGTCGGGGTGCGCCGCCACTTTCACAGAAACCGCTGTACAAACAGAGAAACGGAGAAAGGATTTGCATCTCTGAGAAAAAAGTTCGTTTGCGGGATTAGTTTTACGACAATTGAGATTATTCGTTCGAAAAACGCTGACTTCAGCCCGAGATTCCTCGGGGACTTTCTGACGTTCGTTAGCGATGCGGAGGAATAGTTATTGGAAATGGGATCTCTGATTATGGGTTCATTAAACATGAAAAGACGCGGAGTCTTCGAGTAGCGGATGTGAGACTTGGTCTGAAGAGTGGGAATTTCAATTATTACATAAGTGCGAGAAAGAAAATATCGGGAAATTGAACTCTATACAACTTTTATTTAAAAACCACGCCGACGTTTCGAGGCAGGTTTCCTCTTTTTCAAGACTAAAAAAAACAATTATAAAATAATGGAGAGTACAACACAAGTTTGTCAACACTTACCTAGTCTAAAAATTTAAAAGTTACAGTCATGAGATGGTAAAAGGCAAATATCATCAAAAGTAAAGTTGAGGAAGCGTCTATCATGATATAAATTAAGGTTTATACTGGTTCAACGGCGCAAATGTGAAACAATAAAAAACAGTCAGTAAAGACATATGCATAAATAAATCGGGAACGAGGCTATGGATTAATGTTACAATCTTGAAAAACTATGATCTATGGTTACAGAATCCATGGACTAGGAATTCATGATACTAAAATAATTGAACTGTGGGTGGAATCTAAGTTGTAGTAAACATTTACAACACTGACTAGGACAACAGAAACTCCAAACAACTGGCTATATAAAATGCGCAGACCCTGCACATCTTCTCTATGATTTACAGTTTCATTCTTCTTTATGAAAATCATTTCACTGATGTTTCTTGCGTACCTATTTTTTTCATAATCTAAAATTTTCACCTCATCAAAATTGAACCTATGACCTGTTACGTGTGTATGAGTGGCTAAAGCTGTTTTTCTGTCATGGGTTAGATTGTTACAATCATTTTTATGTTGTTTAGTTCTTTCTTTTAGATGCTGTTTGGTTTGAAATAATAAAACAACATAAAAATGATTGTAACAATCTAACCCATGATAGAAAAATAGCTTTAGCCACTCATACACACGTAACAGGTCATAGGTTCAATTTTGATGAGGTGAAAATTTTAGATTATGAAAAAAAAATAAGAGCGCAAGAAACATCAGTGAAATGATTTTCATAAAGAAGAATGAAACTGTAAATCATAGATAAGATGTGCAGGGTCTGAGCATTTTATATAGCCAGTTGTTTTGAGTTTCTGCTGTTCTACTCAGTGTTGTAAATGTTGACTCCAATTTAGATTTCACCCATAGTTCAATTATTTTAGTGTCATGAATTCCTAGTCCATGGATTCCGTAACCATAGATCATAGTTTTTCAAGATTGATTGTAACATTAATCCATAGCCTCGTTCCCGATTTATTTATGCATGTGTCTTTACTGACTGCTTTTTATTGTTTCACATTTGCGCCGTTGAACCAGTATTAACCTTAATTTATATCATGATAGACGCTTCCTCAACTTTACTTTTGATGATATTTGCCTTTTACTATCTCATGACTGTAACTTTTAAATTTTTAGACTAGGTAGGTGTTGATAAACTTGTGTTGTACTCTCCCATATTTTATAATTATTTTTTTTAGCCTTGAAAAAGAGGAAACCTGCCTCGAAACGTCGGCGTAGTTTTTGAATAAGAGTTGTATATAGTCCAATTTTCCGATAATTTCTTTCTCGTTGAAAAAATGGACGTAAACATATCACATTACATAGATGCATAGAACACCTGGTGTAACGACTCCCTACTAAAAATCGTGACCAAAATTTGTAGATCAAAACGGCATCCTAGATTTCAGATTTTGGACTAGTTCCGGAATAAATCCGCCATATTTATCGGTCGTGGCGCTACTGCGGCAACGACAAAAAACGCGACCCCTTTCGGGAGAAATGAAAAGCTGCACAAAATATCACGTTTTCGATCGACAAGAAAGTCTTAAACAAAATCTAGTCAGTGCCAACACCAGGTATTTCTATGCATCTATCACATTACATAAGTGCCTTCAATTTCTTTCTCATCAGTGATTTTCCACTGGTGGGAGTTACGAGGATATATTGAAAAATTCTAAGCCTACTATAGGACCAAACAAAATTTCAATGTCAAAATATTTTTTTACTCAACATATTCTCCTCTTTATTGAATACATTCATAACAGCGAACCTGCAACGTCTCTAGACCTTCCAAAAAAAATGTTTTTCTTGCTCTGCAAACCAGTTCACCACACCTTTTATTACCCCCTCGGTGGAAGAAAATTTACGACCTTTTAAATTTTTTTCAGTTGAGGAAAGAGATGTTAGTCAAACGGAGCCAAATCTGGTGAATGAGGGGGGTGTTCTAGTAATTCTAACCCTAAAACACGAATTTTTAGCATGGCAACATGAGATTTGTGTACTGGGGCGTTGTCTTGTAAAAACAAAATCCCTTTGTATAGCTTTCCGCGTCTTTTCTCCTTAATTTTTTCCCGTAGAGTGGTCAGTAATGCCGAATAGTAATCTTCAGTTATTGTTCTACTCTTATTCAAATAACCAATCATGATTACTCCATGGCAATCCCAAAAAACTGAAGCAAGAACTTTTCCAGCAGATTTTTGGACACGAATCTTCTTAGCTCTCGGAGAACCAGATTGTCGCCATTCCATCGATTGTTGCTTTGTTTCTGGATCGTAGAAATGTCCCCAAGTCTCATCCATAGTAACAATTCGGTTCAAGAAGTCTACAAATCGAGCACAGATCGAACGCGATGCTTCTACCATTGCACGCTTTTGGTCAACATTCAAACATTTGGGGATCTATTTTGCAGAAATTTGTCTCATGTCCAAATTGAAGTGAACTATATGATGAACGCGTTCGTATAAAATCTTCAGTGCTTCAGATATCCTTTTTAGCCCAATTCGAAGGTCTGATAAAATTATGTCATGAACTGCATCGATATTTTCGGGGACTGACACAGAAACTGGCCTTTCCGATCGGTCATCATCTTCAATGGAAAATTTAACTGTTTTGAAGCATGCGGGATCCTGATTATGGGTTCATTAAAGATGAAAAGACGCAGACTTTTTGAGTCGTGGATGTGGGACTTTCTGAGAAATGAGTTGAGTGGGAATTTCAAACATTGATCGAGCACAAGTACCTTCAATTTCTTCCTCATCGGTAACTTTCCCCTGGTGGGAGTAAAAACACTTAACATCTCCCCATCTGAAGCGGTGGGCGAAAGGATTCAGACCCCATGCTGGTTTTATATCCGAGCCACAGCTGTTCGGTACAGGTGTACTTGGAAGGGACGAGCCTGCAATAATCCTGGACCATCGCCAACGTCGAGACCATTATTTGAATATTATTCCACCTACAGATGGCTCCGTTTACGATAGAATAATCCCAAGCCTAATTCAGTGTAGCTGTTCCGCTGAAGAATTATTGCAAATTATAACGCCGGGATTCTGAAGTTGTCTCAGATATATCCCAGGTGGAAGAATGGTGATTTGGAGAGAGGAACAACGGCTTTACGTCGAGTGAGCAAGATTGATCTTGCACGCTGGATATACTCGGAAGTTACGGGAGTTGGTATGGAGATTTATGGAACAAAATTTGGTTGGCATTGGTGATAACTTCGTAGCATCAATTTAGGAAGTTGATGTAGACCATAAGAATGCAATACAAGAAAGAAATGATGATTCTCTCTTTTCCTTATCTTCCAAATATCAAACAGGACCGACTATGACGTACTCAACAAAGTCCCCGCTGTTTTTTATGTAAATTGCAATTTTATTGTCAAGGAATGGTTACAAATGAATTATTTCACATTGTTGTTACAACTTTTTTCCATCTTTCTGGAAGGGTTCGAATACTGTCGAGGCTATCTACGAATCAAGCCACTTTTTGATACATCAAAACACCCAAGTGAAGAATGTTGTTCTCCGTAGGTTTGATTTCAAATTCAACGAAAGCTACGTCTATCGATTTCTGGCGTCTATACACGCATACACAACTTTCCTGAAACCTTAACGACATGTCCGACGCAGGTATTTCGCCATTTTTGATTGTTCTGATGTTGCGAAACTGTTACATTCGAGTGAATTGTATTTTACATTCCAAATATGACACGTGGCTGGACTGGTGTTACGTAAGTGATACTTCGGACAGGTTTGGAAGTATTTGATTGATTTTCGGAAAGTTCTGAGCGAACGGAGGGATTGTATTTGACCTCATGAATATACTGTTGAATTGTACGGGGTGAGAGATTGACTCATTGGACATACCCACACTGGTTTATGGAGAACAGAATGTGAGATGACTGAGATTATTCTGAAAATAAAAATATGTAATATGCTCAAGTGAACTGCTCCACATGAGTCGAGGATATTGACTTAAATTGCAAAAAATATAGTTAAAATAAGATTTTTGTGATGAAAATTCATATTAATATGATTTCAAGTTGCAAATTAATTTTAGCCTGTAGGTCTGCAGCGTGAGAAAAATCGAGTAAAATAACGAAATTTTATTCCCAGAGGATTAAAGCATTTTAAGACTATCAATACAATGTATGGCCTCCACGGGCATCAATAACAGCTTGACGTCTTCTTTGCATACTACACAAGGTTGTTGAACATTTCTTGAGGAATTTGGTTTCATAAACGGGGCAGAAGCTCTCTCAGATCATTTGAGGATACTGGGGTAGGTTGATGATTATCTTCTTTGGAGCATATCCCATGCATGTTCTATGCAATTCAAATCTGGTGAGTGCGGAGGTATTGGTTAATGTGGAATACCAATAAGCTCCTCGCGCGCATTCTAAACTATGGCTGCACGGTGCGGTCTAGCATTATCGTCTAGAAATTGAAAAGTTTCATCAATAGCAGCATGAAAATTTGGCACAACATTGTCAATGACATGCTCCCTATAGTGTAAGGCTGTCATATTTCCAGGACAAATGTGTAGATCTGTGCGCCCGTTGAAACATATCCCGGCTTATACCATAACACTACCTCCTAGGAATGTATGGACTTCTTGGACATAGCGACGATTACGGGTATGCGTGGGATTGTCCATACCCTTATTCTTCGAGAATCTGAAAATCGTCCATATCTGGATTCATCAGTGAAAAGGACACTACGCCATTGATTGTTCCAATTGATATGTTGCCTTGCCCATTCCAGTCTTTGACGCTTAAGGTCACGTGTTAATGGAACTCCTCTTAATGGACGTCTAGAATCTAGATTCACTTCTCTCAAACATCGTCTGATGTTTTCGATGGAAACTTGGACCCCATCTGCATTTTGAAGAGTATTCCGTAGCATTCTACACGTAGATGTAGGGTTTCTTCTCGCCGAAACGATGATGAAACGATCCTGAGCAGGAGTTGTTTTTCGTCGCCCACCAAGCCAATCTATCAAACAAAGTTTTGCATGTATAATAATCAACATTCGGCGGGTATCATCATAATTCAATTCACTCTTCATCGGAGCTACAATTAATACGAATAAAAGATATTTTTCTCCTGTAACACATCTCAAATATGCCTACATCACATCTTACAAATGATACACTCGACCAATCTTCCTTATTTGAATCTGTGTAAGCTTCACCAAATACAAGACAACACACACTTCTGATTCAGATTCCGAATCTGAACATAAAACCTTTTTTCAAGCTCTTTCCATTCTGATTTTATTTTTTGTTGATTTACCTTTGCCTGTCCCCTTTACCTTTTCGTTGGATTTTGTCATCTTTTTCCACTTTATATCATAACTTGGGACATTTTCCAACACGATACAACAAGCCCCGGGATTTTGTTACAACTAACCCCATGGTATGATTTTTAACATTTATCAAGATAACTATAATTAAACAATTTAGCAATCTCAAAAACTGTTACACATTATCAGGGATGAATAAATTTGAGTGCAAATAGGATATCGGAAAGTTTGAAATTAGTCGATAATATTAATGCAAACTGAAATTTTACGACAGTACAATTTTATATCAACTGGCTTAAATGAAACACGAGCACACTTCCGGTCACTGCGCAGGCTGGCAGGATGCTTGATATGGCAACATTATGCGGCGTGGTTTATAGGTAAAATTGAGTCAAAGAAATACGCCAATAGAGTTTAAGATCCTACTGTCACTTCTTGCCCCTGTTGCAACAATCCCCTCGCTCCCTTGTCAAACGTTAAAAAATGACAAATTCCAAAGGAAAAAATAATTCCACTGCTGTCAAAGAAATCGTCCATGATTTCACAGAAATATTGGAATCTGAGAGGCGCAATCAATTAATCTATGAGCTTCGTGTTTATTTCTGTAGGTTCCAGCTTATCTCACTTTGCCAGTAAATAATGACCCAGTAAAGCTCGCGCCCCACTCCCAAGTGCGAAGTTATCCCATCCCCGGAACTTTTAAATTCCGATTCCGATACTAGAGTTGGTCCGTAATTTGTCATGAAAGCGGGCGGCCGCTTGCGCCCCCGAAAAATGGATGAACCCCCTTTATAAGATATGGAGTAATCTGAGTTTTAGAGCAGGATTTATTTTGGAGCGCAGGAAGAACTAATTATGGAGAATCTTCGACTGTTCCGGCCGCTAATTCCGCCTTAATCGTTGAAATAATGCTTTAATTAGTATAATTGCCCGGTTTGAATGTCACTTCGACGACGGTTTAATTTGTTGGATGGACCAATCTGAGGAGTTATCCGTTTCGGGCAAGGATTATTGTCGGTTTGCCAGGGTTTCACCTCGGAGTAATGACGCTTGATAAATAATTAAGGGGGGCGGGGTTTTTGGAATTTTATCCGTAGATGATCCACTGTTGATTAGGGTTGATTATCATTCCTTCAACAGAGATTTCCGGATTCAATTCTAGAAGATTCAGACTGCAATTTAGGTATATCTGTAAACCATATAGCTCGCTTGAAAGAACTGAATGCAATTATCAGTAGTAATACCCCAAGGATATTGATAATTAAGTTTATTTTGACGGGTTAAGATCAGTAAATCCAAAAGCTTATTTGGAAAAAATGCCGACGTTTCGATTTATTTAAAATCTTCTTCGGGGCTCTGAATCATTAACAACACAGTAATGAACCAAACACGAAAAATATCCCCACAAAAACACAATATTAAAATAAATTGGAAGCCACCTACATTTTCAGTTGGCCTTTTTGGTCACATTAAAAATTGAATCATCATATGTCATTCTCATTGTTTTGAGGTCCCACCTGATCTTCGACAACAATTAGTTATGGTTAAACTACGGGGAAGCATGTATCGTTCTGTTTTTACGCATCGTAAAATACGATTTTCAATTTTTAATGTGACCAAAAAGGCCAACTGAAAATGTAGGTGGCTTCCAATTTATTTTAATATTGTGTTTTTGTGGTGATATTTTTCGTGTTTGGTTCATAACTGTGTTGTTAATGTTTCAGAGCCCCGAAGAAGATTTTAAATAAATCGAAACGTCGGCATTTTTTCCAAATAAGCCTTTGGATTTACTGACTTTAACCCGTCAAAATATACTGTTATAACTGAAGAAGGTCATCATACAATTTTCGTAACATTGATGATTGTCCGAAAAAAGATTATGACAGATTTCGAAAGCTTATGCTAATTTTAGAAAAACTACATAGCTAAAACAATTTATTTAAAGGTGCAATTAACGAAGGAAGAATTGGAAAAGTTGAATGAAGATCCAGACGTGTTAGTTCCTATAACAGATGAAGATGTATTTCCACTACGGTTGCTGTTAATATACTGCTCCACAAGAGTTAGGGATATCATATTCAATCGTTTTCAAAAGTATTTATTCTTCAAGAAAATCGCTGTAAAATCATTTAAAACTCAATAACAACTTGAATGGATCCAATAAAAATCAGTATGAGACATTTCGTCAATCTGGTCGCTTTTTTTCTGAAGTTTGGTTCTTTGCATATGCTTCATGAATGTTCTTATTTTGAAATGAAGTCAGTTTATCAACGGCTTCGATTTGGAACAAGGTTTCTGAAAATGCCAAGACATAAATTAACAACCGCGGAGGCTAATAGGGCTATCGGAATGCAACGTGGTGGACTAACACAGGTTGTTGTAGCGGAAAGACTCCAATTTAGCCAAAGTGTGATATCCCGACTTTGGAATAGGTTCAGGGAGACAGGTTCCGTGTTCGAAAGACCAAGGCTTGGTGGGCGACGAAAAACAACACCTGCTCAGGATCGTTTCAACACCGTTTCGGCGAGAAGAAACCCTACATCTACGTGTAGAATGCTACGGAGAACTCTTCAAAATGCAGATGGGGTCCAAGTTCCCATCGAAACCATCAGACGACGTTTGAGAGAAGTGAATCTAGGTTCTAGACGTCCATTAAGAGGAGTTTCATTAACACGTGACCATAAGCGTCAAAGACTGGAATGGGCAAGGCAACATATCAATTGGAACGATCAATGGCGTATTGTCCATTTCACTGATGAATTCAGATATGGACGATTTTCAGATTCTCGAAGAATAAGGGTATGGACAATTCCACGCATACCCCGTAATCGTCGCTATGTCCAAGAAGTCCATCCATTCCGAGGGGGTAGTGTTATGGTATGGGTCGGGATATGTTTCAACGGTCGCACAGATCCACACATTTGTCCTTGGAATATGACCGCCTCACACTATAGGGAGCATGTCATTGACAATGTTGTGCCAAATTTTCACGCTGCTATTGGTGAAACTTTTCAATTTTTAGACGATAACGCTAGACCGCACCGTGTAGCCATAGTTGAGAATGCGCGCGAGGAGCTTGGTATTCCACATTTTCCAATACCTCTGCACTCACCAGCATTGAATTGCATAGAACATGCATGGAATATGCTCCAAAGGAGATTAGGTAATCATCAACCTACCCCAGAATCCTTAAATGATCTGAGAGAGCTTCTGCCCCGTTTATGGAACCAAATTCCTCAAGAAATGTTCAACAACCTCGTACGTAGTATGCAAAGAAGATGTCAAGCTGTTATTGATGCCCATGGAGGCCATACATTGTATTGATAGTCTTAAAAGGCTTGAATTCTCTGGGAATAAAATTTCGTTATTCACTCGATTTTTCTTAACCACCCTTTATACGCTGCAGACCTACAGGCTAAAATTAATTTGCAACTTGAAATCACATCAATATGAATTTTCATCACAAAAATCTTATTTTAACTATATTTTTTGCAATTTAAGTCAATATCCCTAACTCATGTGGAGCAGTTTACAACACTTTTAAATGGGTCAATAATAACTTTCATTTCTTTATAATATTTTTTTGTAACAGCTTACTTGTTATATTCCACATGGTTTGACCGTACTTTGAATTCTGAACCATCTTTTTTCCTCATGTTCACAGCCCAATCCTTTAAAATCAACGCCAATTCTTCCGCCGTCATATTTAGACCTAATTGATACCTACTTTCTATCGTTACAAACGTCCATGAATGCTTTCCATACAAATTTCTTACTGTAAACGATGTTTTTTTGGTCACTAATTTCCTAACCTCAAAGCACAAAGTCACCGTTAGTCGGAACAGCGTGCGAATGCACACACAGCGATCGATATCTGGGCTTTTTCGATGTGGCAACAATCAGAATAATTATATTTCCCGATATAACCACAGTAATTCCGTGGCGAACGCCACAACACCAACGATAAATTTCAAATCATTATATGTAGCAATCAGGAAATTAATGCCGCTATGACGAATGGGGCGGGTGCATTTCGCGAATTATCTAATAAATAACCCCCGTATGACTTCATTCCGCCGGCCCTGCTTATAAGCCGCCCTTTGACGAACACAAGCCCGATTAAAAGGGTTTGATTGCCATTGATCACGCCAGGTTTTCGTGTCGAATCAATCCTTAAAACGCTTTTTTGCGCCGGAAATTAGGTTAACCTAGAATAGCCCCGTAGACGTTTTGTTGAACACCATAGAATCGGAGAAATTCTTGTTCTTATAAACTGACTCCCAAAAATTGAGCATTTTCATTGCTTCGGTTTTAATTCGCTGTCCTGACCTGGAATGTCGAGTGAGTTCGCAGCCTCATTCATTGAAAGCTTCTATGTTAAATCTGGCAACCTCTTGAAGACGTTTACAGGTTTCCACGGGCTCAGCACCGTGATGACGAGAGTTGTCATGCTGTAGAATCACTTTATCGTACCTCAGCTGGTATTGCTGGAGCTATCTATAATTTCAACGCATAATCTGAACTCCCAACGAAGAATCCATATCAATTTGGCGCCCGAGACACGACGTTGCCAAATCGCGATCAGAAAGTTCTGTACCATCTCACGAAAACTTCTCAGATTGAATATTCTAAAAAAGGGAAATTAATTTATTCGAGCACCTGACTTCCTGAATTAAAAACGACAACAATCTGGGTAACGGATACAACATCAGCTAGTCCCGTGAACGGAACATTTCAGCGACTTTGCCCGACATTATGAACATCCCGGTGGAGAATTTTTCGAAGGGGATGTAACTCCTGGGGCCAACTTTACGAAGTTCGCTAGTGGAACTCTGTGTCGTTACGCTCGGGACCTTTTTTATGGTAATGAATGTCGTAATGAACATGGAACTTCTTCGGCGTTTTTGACCTTAATTCATGGGGCAGGTCCTACGGTAAGTGTGCCACTAGGTGCAGGAAGTTTTGTCGGATTTTGTGAGGATAATTGCACTCGAGAACACAGATTAAACTCTACGTAAATCAACAAACTACAGCACAATAAGAAAGTCTTTTCAGAACACCATTTTCAAGGTCATATTGATATCTAGTTAGCCTAGATCAGTTCCATGCTTAAACAAAATATTGCGATACCATATCAACGAACGATGACTTATTAGGAGTGTCAGTGTAAAGTTCGACGTCAAAAAAGTAACCACAATAAAAAAAAGATGTCCACCGAAATTGTAAAAATCCAAAAAGTATCGAGCCATCATCAAGTACCTGTATTTGAAAGGGTTAAGAGGTGAGCAGATTCACGAAGATATGCTCAATACCCTTGGTGATCAATGTCCTCCGTATGCGACTGTGAAAGATTGGACTGCAAGCTTCAAAAGTGGTAAATTTTCCATTGAAGATGATGATCTATCGGAAAGGCCAGTTTCTGTGTCATTCCCCGAAAATATGGATGCAGTTCATGACATGATTTTATCAGACCGATGATTTTATCACTGATGATTTCAAACGAAAGCGTTCATCATATAGTTCACGTCAATTTGGACATGAGAAAAATTTCTGCAAAATGGATCTCAAATGTTTGAATGTTGACCAAAAGCGTGCAAAGGTAGAAGCATTGCGTTCGATCTGTGCTGGATTTGAAAACGATGTAGACTTCTTAAACAGAATTGATACTATGGATAAGACTTGGGTACATTTCTACGATCCAGAAACAAAGCAACAATCGATGGAATGGCGACACTCTGGTTCTCCAAGACCTTAGAAGTTTCGTGTCCAAAAATCTGCTGGAAAAGTTCTTGCTTAAGTTTTTTTGGGATTGCCATGGAGTATAATCATGATTGATTTTTTGGATAAGGGTAGAACAATAACTGAAGATTACTATTCGACATTACTGACCACTCTACCCCAGGCAACACAGACTTATCCGCGTTATCTCTGAGAGGTTACAATGCGACTTTCATGGGAACTCCTACCGCGAGGTCCCAGAGATCTCTATGTGATGTAACTAAGCGAATTTCCCAATGATGTGCCCATGCGATATCTTGGAGAGGAGAGCGCACCATGCGATTGACAAGGTCAATCTGTTCACGCAGGCGCTATTTGTCTATCAGATCGACTTGTATAAACAGCGCGTTTACCAAGACATCGAGAGGGGCTTTGTGGATAGACTAGTTAGTTGTTTTTATCGGTGTTACTGTGCTGTGCGAGACTGCCAGGTTCGTTATTGTGTGAATATGAGGATGAGGATATTTGTGCTCCAAGTAAGTGTTATTTTCATTTAATTCTGGAGTTTTCTCACCTATTAGGACATATAGCGTTACCATTTTTACCGCCATTTATGTTATCCGAGTAATTCAACCACCAATAACGGAATTGATTAATTTACATTAATCGATTTTCTACTTGGTATATTGTTGTTCAGGATAATTATTTCTATCAAGAATATGGCTGAGCATAATAACTTCACAACAGATTTTACAAGAATGGTTAGTAGAATCGAATATTCCCAAAAATTCAATGATGGAATTACATCTCATTTTGTTTCAAGCTGATATATGGATGGGCATTGAAATGTTGTTGTTGAAATCCTCTTTGTTCAATTTGTGCTCCAAACCTCCAAAAGAACTTGACACATGTTTATTCACGTTTTGATTAATGAATAAACCACTGACCTTACAAAAGTGTTACCAATTTTCTTCTCAATCCACCGATCTAACAAAAAAGCACATAAATCTATACCGAAATTTGATGGAGTGAATGTATGTTCTGATATTCTAGGAAATCATGACTCTTACGATACTATTTTGAAGATTTCCTAAGCATACCATAATTTGATACATTAGTTGAGTTATTTCTGTATAAAAAGTACCCGGAATTGTAAAAAAAAACACATAAATTTAAATTTAATCATCAATATTTATTTTGTCTCCTTCAAAATAGTCCCCATTGCTTACAATACAACTATGATATCGGCGAACCCACTTTTCCATGCACCGCTCATACGCCGCCAAAGGTATGGCCTTCAGTTCTCGTTGCGAATTTGTTTTGATGGCTTCAATGGACTCAAAACGCGTTCCACGTAGGGGCAATTTGAGTCTTGGGAATAGAAAAAAGTCGCACGGAGCTAAGTCAGGTGAATACGGCGGTTGTTCGATGGTATTTATTGAGTTTTTGGTCTTGTATTCCTTAATAATTATGGCTCGGTGCGACGGCGCGTTATCATCATGCAAAATCCACGAATTGTCTTTCCATAAATCTGGCCGTTTACGACGAACATTCTCACGCAAACGCCTCAATACACCCAAGTAATACTCCTTATTCACTGTCTGTCCTTCAGGAAGAAATTCTGAGTGCACAACACCACGATAATCGAAGAAAACCGTGAGCAAAACTTTAATTTTCGATCGACTTTGACGTGGTTTTTTCGGACCGTCTTTGAATGATTTGTACCAATCGTATGCTTGTGTTTTTGACATACAATTATCACCAAAGGTTTTTTTTATCATTTTCAATGAATCGGCACAAGAAAATTCGTTTGCAAGACAAAATTTGAGGCAAACTCTTTGATCAACTATTTTTTCCATTGTAAAATTCGCAGAGCACTTTTGAGGTCGACTGATACTGACAGCTGTTGTAAACACACTAGTTGACAGATCGCGCTCAAATTTGGCTTGGTAATAAAGGAAGGTCCTACCAACTTTAAGAAAAAAAAAATTACCGATTCCTTTTTGGCGGTTCATTTAAATAACATTTTCCGGGTACTTTTTATACAGAGAGTACGTTGACAAATCTATATTTTTTTCAAGCAATTTGATGTACATGCGTTTAATTTCAGCATATATTTGCTATATTCAATAGGTGTTAATTTTTTGAATACCGATTTATTTTGTCCGAATACTCATTTTTTGTTCGAAAGATTAGTTTTTCGAACATTAATTTTGTAAATAAATGAAATCCATTTTCAATTTTGCTTCATTTTTAAAATAACTTTCTTGTCCAATATTTCGAATAAATAGTATTTCAAATTAAATAACACAAAGAATATGTGAAAAGGTATTTTTTTCCAAAAATCTACCGATTTTTTCCGAATATCTACCGAAATCTACAGATTTTTTCCGAACTTGTAGGTGCATACGTGGAGGACAACAGAGGAGTCTTTTCTCAAGATTGGCTGAGAGATTGTACCCAGAGGAAGAAAGAAATATTGTTTTAGTTTATCTTCTGTTGCACCCGAAAATAATGAATAACTTTTAACACTGTTTGTTGTGTAGTTCAATTCAATAATATAGCTAATATACAGATTCTCATCATAGGAATAGGACAAATCAAATTTAGTTTTTGATGTTCTATTCACATTTCGCAATGCGACCTGTATATACCTGTGCATAGCGGCCTGTGTAGAAACTTCTTATACATCTCGTAATGCGACCTGTTTGAGAATATCTTATACATCTCGCAATGCGGAGGTTAATAAGAAGTTCTCAAAGTCCTCGCCGCAGGAGGTGTATGCGAACTCTCAGTGTGGCTTGTTTGAGAATATCCTCGTAGGATATCGTCAAGAGTTCTCTGGGAACTCTTTTGTGGCGGACATTTGGAGGAGATAAAGAGCTCCCTGCGACCTCCCAAAGAAGTCACAAAAGGCGTCACAACTCCCTAAAAAGAAGTCGCAGGGATTTCTCTGGGATATCTTTGTGTTGCCTGGGACGGGAAAAAAATTAAAGAGAAAAGACGCGGAAAGCTATCCAAAGGTATTTTGTTTTTACAGGATAACGCCCCAGTACACAAATCTCATGTTGCCATGCATAAAATTCGTGATTTAGGATTATAATTACTAGAACACCCCCCTTATTCACCAGATTTGGCTCCGTCCGACTATCATCTCTTTCCTCAATTGAAAAAAGTTTGAAAGGTCGTAAATTTTCTTCCAACGAGTAGGTTTTGAAAGCTGTGGAGGACTGGTTTGCAGATCAAAAAGAAACATTTTTTTTGAAAGGTCTAGAGACGTTGCAGGTTCGCTGTAATAAATGTATTCAATTAAGAGGGCAATTTGTTGAGTAATTAAATATTTTTACATTGAAATTTTGTTTGGTCCTATAGTAGGCTAATAATTTTTCAAAAGATCCTCGTATATAGCTCTGAATTATTTTTTATCGGAAAGCTCTGGAGCTCCCGAATTCACTTCAGTGTTTTTTTTTCTTTATGCCCCATTTTTCAGTTGAAAATCTGTTCTAAATCAATTTCCCAATATTCTGGACAACTCCCCATCCAATGATGCCATCAGAAAAAGAATCCCCCATCTCTCGAAAAAATTACGATTTCTCTGCAACCATTAATCATCGGCGAAGGGCGAAACCCCTAATGAAATATTCCGCAGATGGTTAGTTATGTCGGGGTATACTGGGAAAAATAGAATCTGAAGAGGCCAGATTAGCGAGATGTATGTGATGCTGGAAGAACATAAATCGCGGTTACGAAGAACCAGGGAAACGAATAACGCTGAGAGAAACTTGGCTGCCGATGACAAATCTAAAACAATAAGCTCTGAATTGATATTTACGCCGACCGTCTTGCCATTGTTTCTCTTCCTTCCTCTAAATTATCCTCATAAACACCTACTTTATAGGTTTTTGCTTTTCGAGCCAACCTCCGGCTGTCCTTAGTGTGTCTGCTCAACTTAACAAGCTGGGATTTAATAATGCGACTTTGGAGAAATATGCCTCTTGTTCGGAAAGTGTATCTAAGTTGGCTGGCTCGCCTAGACCGAATACTGCATTTCTGAAGTTATTGTTGGAAGAATTATTGCTGGATATATTCTGGAACTTAGGAGGTCTGAGTCTTCAACAGAAAAGACGATGTCGTCGATTGTAGTTAGTGTTCAAGCAGTCAGGGCCGGATTAACCAAGAGGCAGAGTAGGCAACTGCCTAGGGGCCCCGCATCAGCTAGGGGCCCCGTGGCCGTGCCCCGTCCCTGTGCCCGGAACTAAAGGTGTCCCCGAGCCATACGAAAGAGCAATAAATGGACCCCCGATTATCGCAAACTTACCGATTCGCGAAATTTCTCTAAAATAATGAGCAAAACAAATAAATTCAATAGCCCAGGAAGGTATAATTATACCTATACCAGAAAAATATTCCCGAATTACATACATTCCAGTCGGCATATCACATCCCCTGTTTTCAAGAGCTTTTTATACTCATCAAGAGTGTCGGCATTCTCTTAAAACGTCACTAGATGATAGTTTTATTAGGCAGGCGGCACCTCTGATGTGAGAGCCGATTCACATGCGACAGGCGGCATCTTCTATATTTCAAAAATGATTATCCAGTCTCCAATCACGATATTCTTCCAGAAGGGGAACAATATGCCAGATTATTTTTAGTTATATTTCCATTCTAGTGAAATCACGTTGAGAATGCGACGAATGCGTTCAGACTGTTCAGAGTCAAAGTGTTCAATATTCTGTGACTTTTTTAGTGTATGTATTTGGATTTTTTTTACTTAGAATTGTATTATTGAAGGTAGGTTCTATAACGTTGCTAATTTCTCCGTTGGGCGCCTCTTCTATTTTTTATTTTCAATGTTCTCCGGTGGATTTCCGCTATTTTTCTAGAATTACATACATACTAAGTATTTCAGGAAATTTCGGAACAAGATCGGAAGTGAATTGCCGGGTGCGTATGGATATTAGAATAAAATTCAATAACAGATCTACGTAAAATACAAAGGAAATACCAAATAACAAAAATCACCAGAAAAAATAATTGAAAATCTACATAAACCGCTTAAATGATCCCCCATCTTTCTCAATGCATAAACGAATTCTTTAAGAAAATTAGCAAATACTCGGGAAGTAATGCTTGCAAAAGCGTCTTTTATTCTTCTTTTCATGTCTTGAGAAGTTGTTACGGGATTCTCATACACAATAGTTTTGATATAACCCCATAAAAAATTTGGAGATGTTAGATCTGGTGACCTTACAGGCCAATTTTGTGGGCCTCCACAACCTATCCATCTGTCAGATCATTCATCATAGAACGTATTTCTATGAATATCATTGCTCCTAATAGCCTGTTTACTAGTTGAATTAAAAATCGACAATTACTGGAAAACTATTAGGTTTAGGTATAGTATATAGGGAAACCCAATGAAGATAGTTTCGATATTAATATATAGGTATAGAAATACTGGGTGTGCCATTTGAAATATTTGACAATTATTTGTAGTTAATGTTTGAATATTAATTATGATCACTCAGTATATTCCAGAGTTAATTTTTTTCTTCTGCATAAGGGTAGCCAATATGTCTACACGACAAAACATTGTCTGTCTCGTTGGCTTGAAGGGTTTATTCATTAATTGCAAATTAAAAATACTCCTTTTTTTCGATTTTTCACCATTTTCTCTTAAGTGGTTCTTCTAAGGCATAAAATGGTCTTTATGAACTCATCCTTATTTGGGCGTGCCATTCAATTTTTGAATTCATTGAAAAAAGTGAAACCATGGTCTATATCTTTGTTATCGAACACTCTGGATATGTGAAAACAATTTTAAATTGTGCATCTGATTGCCCTTTACATTTCACGAAAAAAATTTTCAAAATGTCTTCATTTACTGCCTAAAAATGAGAACCGCGTCTGGGGTGGGCCACCCTGTATATAGGTACTTATTAACTTGAAAAATTCTGATAATGGTTGAATAGGGAGGGGCCCCAAAAATTGCACTGCCTAGGGGCCCCCCACATGGTTAATCCGGCCCTGTTCAAGCTATATTTTTCTCTATACTCTGTTCAAATGTAAGAAGGAGCAATAACAACATGTTTGGCGCACCGCTAGGAGGGCCTTCGTAAAGGTACTTTCCGTCCAGAGTCGAATCGAGGAGATTTCACACAATCGTTCGGTTTATTTATCCATGTCTTATCCATCGGCGTGAAAACAGCAACGGTTTTGCTAGCAACGGTTTTAGCGGGTGCACCGTAACTATTGATCCCAGCTGAGAATATGCCTCGTTGAAAGATTCGCTATTGAAATTTCGTTGGCGACTGCAGGATTAATTATTATTAGATAATATTCAAACTCTCAATGATATCATCGACATTTATTCGAGATCGATTAAATAAGGTGGTCATAAGAGGGTGAAAAAATAAAACACTGCTGAATATTACGTTCCCTTAAACCTAAAAACAAATTGACATGAATTATATTGATATTTTAATATATTATGTATATGTGATTGATATTGTGATATTGGATCGGATATCAAAATGGTGAATAAAAATCGACGCTATCCATTGCCGTGCGCTAGAAGTGGAACGAATGTACTTTGAAAATTTCGAATGGTCAGTACAATGAAATGCGAATTAGGAGTTGTCGCTCATCTTGAGGTAGTTTTTGGTGTTGACTGAAAAGAGAAGAAAAATTCCTAATGGATGGATCCCATTGTCGGGCTTCAGGGGCGGCGCGGTAGGACTTTGAAAATTTCGAATTGTACGTTCGATAAAAACCAAAACAGGAGTTGTCGCTCATCTTGAGATAGTTTTTGGTGTTGACATAAATGAGAAGAAAAATTCCTAATGGATGGATCCCATTGTCGGGCTTCAGGGGCGGCGCGGCAGGACTTTGAAAATTTCGAATGGCCAGTACAATAAAATTCAAAACAGGAGTTGTCGCTCATCTTGAGTTGATTTTCGGTGTTGACTGTGATAAGAACAAACTTTTTTAATCGATGAATCCCATTGTCGGGCTTCAGGGGCGGCGCGGTAGGACTTTGAAAATTTCGAATGGTACGTTCGATAAAAACCAAAACAGGAGTTGTCGCTCATCTTGAGTTGATTTTCGGTGTTGACTGTGATAAGAACAAACTTTCCTAATCGATGAATCCCATTGTCGGGCTTCAGGGGCGGCGCGGTAGGACTTTGAAAATTTTGAATGGTACGTTCGATAAAAACCAAAACAGAAGTTGTCGCTCATCTTGAGTTGATCTTTGGTGTTGACTGTGATAAGAACAAACTTTCCTAATCGATGAATCCCATTGTCGGGCTTCAGGGGCGGCGCGGCAGGACTTTGAAAATTTCGAAAGGCCAGTACAATAAAATTCAAAACAGGAGTTGTCGCTCATCTTGAGTTGATTTTCGGTGTTGACTGTGATAAGAACAAACTTTTCTAATCGATGAATCCCATTGTCGGGCTTCAGGGGCGGCGCGGTAGGACTTTGAAAATTTCGAATGATACGTTCGATAAAAATCAAAACAGGAGTTGTCGCTCATCTTGAGGTGGTTTTTGGTGTTGACTAAAATGAGAGGAAAAATTCCTGATGGATGGATCCCATTGTCGGGCTTCAGGGGCGGCGTAGCAGGACTTTGAAAATTTCGAATGGTACGTTCGATAAAAATCAAAACAGGAGTTGTCGCTCATCTTGAGGTGGTTTTTGGTGTTGACTAAAATGAGAAGAAAAATTCCTAATGGATGGATCCCATTGTCGGGCTTCAGGGGCGGCGCAGCAGGACTTTGAAAATTTCGAATGGCCAGTACAATAAAATTCAAAACAAGAGTTGTCGCTCATCTTGAGTTGATTTTCGGTGTTGACTGTGATAAGAACAAACTTTTCTAATCGATGAATCCCAATCCCATTGTCGGGCTTCAGGGGCGGCGCGGCAGGACTTTGAAAATTTCGAATGGCCAGTACAATAAAATTCAAAACAGGAGTTGTCGCTCATCTTGAGTTGATTTTCGGTGTTGACTGTGATAAGAACAAACTTTTCTAATCGATGAATCCCATTGTCGGGCTTCAGGGGCGGCGCGGCAGGACTTTGAAAATTTCGAATGGCCAGTACAATAAAATTCAAAACAGGAGTTGTCGCTCATCTTGAGTTGATTTTCGGTGTTGACTGTGATAAGAACAAACTTTTCTAATCGATGAATCCCATTGTCGGGCTTCAGGGGCGGCGCGGTAGGACTTTGAAAATTTCGAATGGTACGTTCGATAAAAATCAAAACAGGAGTTGTCGCTCATCTTGAGGTGGTTTTTGGTGTTGACTAAAATGAGAGGAAAAATTCCTGATGGATGGATCCCATTGTCGGGCTTCAGGGGCGGCGCAGCAGGACTTTGAAAATTTCGAATGGTACGTTCGATAAAAATCAAAACAGGAGTTGTCGCTCATCTTGAGGTGGTTTTTGGTGTTGACTAAAATGAGAAGAAAAATTCCTAATGGATGGATCCCATTGTCGGGCTTCAGGGGCGGCGCAGCAGGACTTTGAAAATTTCGAATGGCCAGTACAAGTACAGAGGCGGCGCGCCTCTGAAGCCCGACAATGGGATTCATCGATTAGAAAAGTTTGTTCTTATCACAGTCAACACCGAAAATCAACTCAAGATGAGCGACAACTCCTGTTTTGAATTTTTTTGTACTGGCCATTCGAAATTTTCAAAGTCGTGCCGCGCCGCCCCTGAAGCCCGACAATGGGATTCATTGATCAGGAATTTTTCCTCTCATTTTAGTCAACACCAAAAACCACCTCAAGATGAGCGACAACTCCTGTTTTGATTTTTATCGAACGTACCATTCGAAATTCTCAAAGTCCTGCCGCGCCGCCCCTGAAGCCCGACAATGGGATCCATCCATTAGGAATTTGTCTCCTCATTTTAGTCAACGCCAAAAATTACCTCAAGATGAGCGACAACCCCTGTTTTGAATTTTATTGTACTGACCATTCGAAATTTTCAAAGTCCTGCTGCGCCGCCCCTCAAGCCCGACAATGGGATCCATCCATTAGGAATTTTTCTTCTCTTTTCAGTCAACACCAAAAACTACCTCAAGATGAGCGACAACTCCTGTTTTGATTTTTATCGAACGTACCAGTCGAAATTTTCAAAGTCCTACCGCGCCGCCCCTGAAGCCCGACAGTGGGATTCATCGATTAGAAAAGTTTGTTCTTATCACAGTCAACACCGAAAATCAACTCAAGATGAGCGACAACTTCTGTTTTGAATTTTATTGTACTGGCCATTCGAAATTTTCAAAGTCGTGCCGCGCCGCCCCTGAAGCCCGACAATGGGATTCATTGATCAGGAATTTTTCCTCTCATTTTAATCAACACCAAAAACCACCTCAAGATGAGCGACAACTCCTGTTTTGATTTTTATCGAACGTACCATTCGAAATTCTCAAAGTCCTGCCGCGCCGCCCCTGAAGCCCGACAATGGGATCCATCCATTAGGAATTTTTCTCCTCATTTTAGTCAACGCCAAAAATTACCTCAAGATGAGCGACAACCCCTGTTTTGAATTTTATTGTACTGACCATTCGAAATTTTCAAAGTCCTGCTGCGCCGCCCCTCAAGCCCGACAATGGGATCCATCCATTAGGAATTTTTCTTCTCTTTCCAGTCAACACCAAAAACTACCTCAAGATGAGCGACAACTCCTGTTTTGATTTTTATCGAACGTACCAGTCGAAATTTTCAAAGTCCTACCGCGCCGCCCCTGAAGCCCGACAGTGGGATTCATCGATTAGAAAAGTTTGTTCTTATCACAGTCAACACCGAAAATCAACTCAAGATGAGCGACAACTTCTGTTTTGAATTTTATTGTACTGGCCATTCGAAATTTTCAAAGTCGTGCCGCGCCGCCCCTGAAGCCCGACAATGGGATTCATTGATCAGGAATTTTTCCTCTCATTTTAGTCAACACCAAAAACCACCTCAAGATGAGCGACAACTCCTGTTTTGATTTTTATCGAACGTACCATTCGAAATTTTCAAAGTCCTGCCGCGCCGCCCCTGAGGCCCGACAATGGGATCCATCCATTAGGAATTTTTCTTCTCATTTTAGTCAACGCCAAAAATTACCTCAAGATGAGCGACAACCCCTGTTTTGAATTTTATTGTACTGACCATTCGAAATTTTCAAAGTCCTGCTGCGCCGCCCCTGAAGCCCGACAATGGGATCCATCCATTAGGAATTTCTCTTCTCTTTTCAGTCAACACCAAAAACTACCTCAAGATGAGCGACAACTCCTAATTCGAATTTCATTGTACTGACCATTCGAAATTTTCAAAGTACATTCGTTCCACTTCTAGCGCACGGCAATGGATTTTTATTCACCATTTTGATATCCGATCCAATATCAATATCAATCACATATACATAATATATTAAAATATCAATATAATTCATGTCAATTTGATTTTAGGTTTAAGGGAACGTAACATTCAGCAGTGTTTTATTTTTGCACCCTCTTATGACCACCTTATTTAATCGATCTCGAATGAATGTCGATGATATCATTGAGAGTTTGAATATTCTCTAATAATTCTGCAGTCGCCAGCGAAATTTCAATAGCGAATCTTTCAACGAGGCATATTCTCAGCTGGGATCAATAGTTACGGTGCACCCGCTAAAACCGTTGCTAGCAAAACCGTTGCTGTTTTCACACTCGTGTCTTATCCAGCTAATAAATTCTTCTGCCTTGTTCCCTTAATGAGCGGATTTTCTTCAAATAATCTCTTCATTACACAATTATTTCATCCCTATCTATCAGTAGACTATCATTACCACGTTTTTTGAACTTCAATTCCATTTTTTTCAATAATTTATAGATCGTTGTTCTTTTGAAATTTGGCAAACTGTCGTCATCATTCCGGGAAAAAAACCGTGGACAATTCTTCTGATAAGGTTCATATCGAAATCGTTAACCGAATCGATTATTTTTAACGACTGGGGCTCTCCTCTTAGGTGGCGTCAAAGTTTTATTCTCCGAGAATTCTGAATACAGCTGAATCACTCACCCCTGAGGATTTTGAAACAATTCCTACTAAGTCTCTTTTCGATAAATCAGGATGTTCTTCCAATTCTTTTCGAGAAATGTTCAAAATTATCTCTTTCTCTTCAGCAGAGAAGGCTATCTTTTGGACCTCTTTCGTGGTGGTCCCCACATATCACACTCAGATGCAGTATCCGGTTCCGAATTCGACATTGATGTTTATACACTTTGTCAAAAGATTTTCCAATACAATACACTTTTCACAACAAAATCTATAAACACTTTGAACAGCTAGACCTTCACAGTACCTCTAGGTATTTTAATTAGTCTTGTCAATTGAAAACTTCGATATTTATGCAAATCAAGATGGCTTTAACCCATTATGGTAAAGGACCCAAATCAGGTGTTTCCCGGAATTACCTTGCCGGAATCTTGAGCAGCCGACAAAGGGTTTCGTACAAAATAATATAATATTTTGGACCCAAACTAAATATATTTCGGATATTACAAGTAAATGACCATTATAAATTTGAACAGAGATCTTTCACGAGTCTTGTCAATTGAAAACTTCGATATTTATGCAAATCAAGATGGCTTTCACCCATTCGGGAAAAAGACCCAAATCTGGTGTTTTCCGGAATGACTTTGTCGGAATCTTACAAGATTGCAACCCAAATCTCTGAAACTCTGGTGTTTCCTGGAATTACCTTGCCGCAATCTCGAGCATCCCAAAAAGAAATTATTTAGAAGATAATAATATAAGAGCAAAACAAAATAAAAAATAGGGTACGTCGGATATAAAATGTTTATGACAGTTGCAAATCATAACAGAAATTTGGCACTAGAGTTTCTGAGGAAAAAAGTTCGAATATAGGAATTGCTGACTCAAATTATTGAATCGTGGTTATGACCGTCCAACCAATAGGAGCTTTATTGTGCGCAATCCAGATAATTTTGTTTGTTTACAAAGCTCCTTCTTATATTTGTACGGACTATAGAGCTCCATCCTGTAATACTCAACTCAGCCAGCCTGGGGCTCACTGAATAAGTACATCTCATGTTATGATTAAAAAAGCAAGCATTGAGAAGAACAAGATGCTATGCTTGAAGGAAGAGTGGGAAAAGGAATGTAGTACCCGCAATTCTAAAGTGATATGATAATCGAGCTATCATCGAATTTCGTTTTTCTGGATGATAATGCCCGGTCACATATATCCCACCGAGGGATCACTCAAAGGGAAATTTCACATCTAGCTTTACAAGAATCTCTGTCCTGAATCAATTGGAGCATGCTTGGGCCAGTTTCAAAGAAAAATTTCACTCCGAATGGAAGAGCAATATTCCAGCTGAACACTGAAACAACTAGGGAAGAATAATCCTCGCAGTAATTCGCCTTTCCTCTTGTCAAGTCCGGTCAGATAGCAAACACCCAAATTGTTTAAAGTTAGAGCCGGCGGTGAAACGAGAAACAGGCACGTATCGTCGTCTTCAAAACTCGCTCAACCGTAAGTTTGACGCTGTTTATCTTCCTGATGATATCCCCCTTCAAACGTACCCATGTCTTGGGGTAGATACATGCAGAGTGCAGTTACGGTGTACGAGCTAAACACCGCTTTTAAGACTCCTCCGGGATGAGAGTCAAGAAGCGCCTTCTGTTAGGTTATTATCTGAATAGGCAGGAAGGGAGTTTGACACGATATAAACTAACTCTAATCCCCTTACGCTTTCAAGAAGGGATTAAACAGGTGTCGGTTGTTCCAGACCTTGTAAATTGATACAATTTTACATATTTTCTCGCAATTTCCAGTTAGTTCATGGTTTTGGCGACAATTGATGAGTTTGAAGAGTGCTCTGTTTCAATAGAGCCTGAAAAGAACCTACGACACCTGTGGAAAAAATCATATTCATACCAAATGAACTTTTAAACTTATCAATAAGCTTGGTAGGAGCCTGCGGCAGACGTGGAGCGCAGGTGGATCGATTCTACTCGTCGCATCGATCAAGTGAGGAACACGGTACTGAAAAGGGGCCTATACCGTTCTGACGTTCAGTTCAAAACGCGATTCGGGATTTCTCACAATAGAGACCACCAATTTATATGGGGTTTTCACTATTATTCAATTTGAAGAGTTCTTCAATTCAGAAAGTTCATAATTTTTTTTTTGTCGAGTGAAAAAGAAAATATTTTTTTTTTCTTTTCTTAGTGACTCTATATGCATAAGTCTAACTTTCCGACCTGGATTTTTTTTTATGAATTCCCACACAAAATTGAACATAAAAAGTTTTTTCCAATCGCTTAAAATCCCATTTTAGTAAAATTTAAATCGAACGATCGTAAAGTGCTGCCACCTAATCGACGAACTTGGATATTTCCATCTTCTACTGATCGTTCCATCTATCTGGCAATACTGCACATTTTAGGATGCACTTTAGGGCTTTCGGTAAATACCAGAGGTAAATATTTATTGTTTTTTCAGTGAAAAGTGAAAGCGTGAAAACATGTGCTTTATTATTTCTGTTGGACCGGCAAGCCGAAAGCAAATTGGTTCGGTCTTTACGTTTTTAGATCTTGTGACGAGAGACGAGAGTCGTGAATTTTCACTTGATGTTTATTTAATTTTTTTATAACGTCATGTAAAAACTTATGTTCATCAACTTCTGTAAAATCATCTTGGTAATACATAAATATATTTGTCTGATTTTGATTTTATTCATTCATCTCAAAAATCCAAATCAATAAGTTGGTGTTTCTAACAATTGGATATTTTGTTATGTGATGTTTATCCTTCATAGATTTTTTTATATGGCTAGCTATGATGGGATCAGAAAATTCTCGAGATCTTCTAGAATTTCATACAATCCTTCCTTCTTCTTGAATTACCTTATCGTTTCAATTTCATACAATAATGATATTTTCTGATCCATGATCTGAGTCCATGAAAAAACTCATCAAATTTCAAAAACTTTCCGAAATTCTTGATATTATAGTCACTAACATAAAAAAAAGCTATTTCAAATGAATTACATATATTATCAAAAAATATATGACTATAATACAGGAATTAGTCTAACTTGAATATATAGGATGTCCCCTGTTCGAGTGCCTATTAGACGTTCCTGGAGAACTGGACATATTTGAATTCTGAGAATTGAGATTATCATATTGTTCGAAATTTTCTACTGAGCTAAAATGTTTTTGGAGCCTGTGCGCTCTTGGTTATACAACAAGTGAAAATAGATTTGTTGAAATTTTTTTTTCAATTTTTTCATCTGCTAAGTACCTATTCAATTCTGAATAAAGTACCTACATTTCTGTTAAAACCTAAGTTTTCAAAATATCGAGAGAAAACCGGAATAAAAGTCAAATACTCAAATACTCGTAGTCAGTATAATGTTCATTCTTCTTATTCTCAACATCCTGAGCGTAAACAGTCCTCATAACATCAAAGTAGAAGAATGTGGAAATGCCATGCATCTTGTGAATGTCAGAAAAATCATCACAGGGTGTTTCAAATTTTGTGTCGAAAACTATGATGGAAAATTGGCCATAACTTATATTTTTCAAATTAGAACCCTGTTTTTTATGATTGCGTTGAAAAGAAAAATAAAAATGAAAAAACTTAGAGAACTATCATCATTTTTTTTTCGCACGATTAAACGCAATCATAAAAAATATGATACTTATTTGAAAAACGATTATAGATATTTTGTTCTCTGACGAAAAGTTTCATATACCTACCTATATTGATTGTAACTAATGATGTAAAAAAGTATATACAATTCCTCTGATACAGCATCTCATACAATAAACAAATTTGAATTCATAAAAAAATTTAGTATAGGTTTTGAGTCTGAATCACATTTTTTTTACTGTAGGTTCATATGTGCATGATTTTACCCGAACCCAAATTACAACCAAAACAGAAATTCGCAATAAATTCGTATAACCAAGAAGGAGTAATATATTCTTATTTTGTTCCTTCACATCTACCAACACAGGTAACATTCCTGTCTGTTGCTCTTCAGCTAAAATAAATATTATAGACCGCAACCTGAAAGTGGGAATTCCCTCAGTTTCAAGGAATTCCCTACTATGTCTTTCTATCTGGTAAAACGTAAGGGTCTCTGTCCTATGGATTTACAGTGTTGTCGGCAGTTTCCAAAATAATTCCACTTCATTCGTAAATAAACGAGGGCATTCGGCAACTTCCGTCCTCATTCGGTAAAAGCTGTTTCTGCTTTTTCCTCAGCCATTGATTGAAGCAATAAGAAAACTTGACACTTTTCAACAAACTGTCAGGACTTGTCGAACAAAGGACAATGAACCCATGCGAATTTTTGCAGCATTCGCTTAGGCCGGTTGTACACGTGAACCGTTACAACCTGTTTGTCAAAGCTGGGCCGAAATATGCATAAAACGAGAATAGGGTTGACAGAGTCGTTCAACGAAGTGATTAATGGATAGTTGGAGCGATTGACCCGGACTATTTTTGCATGCGATCTTTGACTCGGGAGTCTGCGAGAGCAATTTATCAGTCAATCACATCCGGGGTTTTTCTTCGACCTGTTCAGATAGTCTCCGTTTTTGCGTTTTTTGCTGAATTTCTTTGCGAAAAGGATATGTTTGATCGAGTCAGGATCATCCACATCAATCACTTTCCTTGGAAATCAGGAATAGATTGCCTGTTTTTGCGGGTCCTTCGCAGGATAAATCCGGGTCTTCCAGTTTTATTGGACAGGAATATCTGAATTTTATTCTATTCAAATTTACTCATCTCTTTTTCCAGCATGATTTATATGTTGTTCGTTTCTCTAACTTTAATTTTTTCTCCATCATCAAGATTAATACAATTATTCTTCTCTCTTTCAGGTAGAGTTCATTGCTTCATTCTTTTCCGAGTGATTAAGGTAAGTATATTCAGAGACGGTCTCAGGAAGATTTCCACATAGTGAGATAACTCATTGAAGCCCTCCAAATGTGCAACCTTTTATTCAGCAATAATCACTAGCTGGATAAATAATATATGTAAGCAATTTGAATTTTGTGCCCCCTATGAATTGACATAATATGCTGAGGCTATAACGTAGGCCTAATGTACAAACACTCTGTGATCTGAATCGGTGGCTTTCGATGATACCTCTCTACGCCGCATC
The DNA here is from genome assembly GCA_951802165.1 of Adalia decempunctata. NCBI lineage: Eukaryota > Metazoa > Arthropoda > Insecta > Coleoptera > Coccinellidae > Adalia > Adalia decempunctata. The sequence goes on from OX637705.1 coordinate 4,744,005, forward strand.
CTCAGAGACAAGGTCAAGTTACGAACAAACATAACATAACCTGAGTGTACATTGTGTACCATTTTTTGCCCACTGATAAACTGTGAATAAACACCACGTTATCCACCTTGAAGTCTTTTATTATTTAACATATATAAGCAATATGCAGGAATATAATCACAAAAAAAAAACATTAACTGAAGCATCTCCCTGATTATTCTCTCTAAATCATATCTCAACAAACACCACAACTAGCTTGTCCTCTTTTATGAACTCTGTGCACAGGAAAGAACCCCACTGGAATATCCAGAAATGGTGAGATGCAGCTCGAATGAATAATTCGCATAATATACAACGACAATTTTATACGTTTCCGGTTTACAATTGTATCTTCACATGCAATCTGAGAAATGGAAATCCGATGCAAGTTGACATACGAATACACATTGCTACGGGTTCTATGGAGCTTGAAATTGGAAGTCGATCTGAAATGGATTCTTCATGGGAAAAGGAAACTCATAAGCCGAGGAAAAAGAGGATCCTCAATTATAGTCTTAGGATTGTTTACCACAAATTCAGCACTCTTTATATTATCACTAATTTTTTGGAAGACGATCAAAGGTAAACCAATTTTTGGACTACAAATTCGAGTCACAGCATATTTGAATCGTTTGCGTAGATATACTCGTACTGTTCAACAATTGGATCATTCTCATGTATATCCTCTCTATAACATCTTCAGGCTTATCGTGAAGCAAGATTTTATGAAGTTTGAAGTTAAACCATTTTTTGTTCATGTGTGATATCAAATTTAGTCCCAACAAATTGAGTCATATATTCTCTATAATTCAATAAATGTTTTCAGGAATTTGGACAACTGTATTTATTTGAATCGTTTAATACATTGCCAATTTATTTATTTGAATCGTTTAATACATTGCCAATGTATTACACGATTCAAATAAATAAAGTCCAAATTCCTGAAAACATGTATTGAATATATATATAACCATGGACGTTAACAATCAACACAATTCTCTATAATTTGTTGGAAGTATTGGAGAGAAAATGCCAAGCAGTTACTGCTTGTCATAACTTGCATCAAGGTGAATACAAGGTTGCATTTTAGTTTCCAGAATTTGAAATCTTATTTTCCTGACCTGAAAAATTCTTCCAGGGAAGCTGTCCATCATTTCTTCCACTCTCCTCGTTTGAAAAATGAAGAGGAAACGCTCTGTAAATTGAGGAGGTCCCTGATTGTCAGGGCCCCCTCCGTCTTAATGAAGAATTTCTATGGTACTCGACCAGTGAGTCAAACAAAACCGCTAATGAAGGGGGAATGTCTTGTTGCCATATCTCTCCTTTGTCTTGAGACAATAATTATATTCTTCTTCAAATTGATCAAACCTGCTATGGTTTTCAACTTCTGGCATTTTCCAGCTCTCCGAGTCTTATTTATTTATTCTCAAACCAACACAATTACTAACTGTAATTATAGGAAAGAGACAAAGAAAAAAATAAACCTATATATGGGATAAACAAACTAAACACAAAACTAAATAGGAAAAACTTCACTGCTGTGAGAGGAAGTGAGTTTCTTTAATTTCTTTGGCATTACTGATAACAAACAGGTCGATGTTACATTTTCTGCTCCATCATTTTTCTAAATGGAGAGCAGTCAGCATAATCTATGTAATAGTTATTTATGATATGAGTGTTAAGAGTGACGTTTTATGTGAAAAAGTTTGTGGAATGAGCGGAGCGAATTGAACAATTTCACGAACAAAATAAAATCACTTTTAACACAAATACCATACAATATTTTTTGTACAACTGCCCTATTTTGATAATGAAATGGGCGAATTTGCAATGACAATAAACTTCAAAATGCATTTTAATATTCAAATCGTCAAAAGGTTGTTGTGAATGGCAAACGTTGCCAACGTTATGATTACTAACAAATGAGAAAAGACGCTGTCATTTGAATTTCGTTCCTGTCCAATTTTCGTCTTGGGTTTTTAACTGCTTAATATGTTTGTCGAGAGTCCAATTATCGATAAGAGTAACGATTTGGTTGTTCCTGTGGATATTGAAGAGTCTGCAAGAAGAGCAAATCTGGAACTCCTACCTAAAAAATCTGTTCAGCAGTACGATATTGCATATAACAATTTCCTGGCATAATCAGAAGAAAAATCAAAAATATGGAGTTCATCAACTTTGTGGAGCAAATTTTCCATGATAGAGTCAAGCGCCCTTATTAAAAAAGGTGTGGATGTAAGTAAATAATTTTAAGGTAATACCATATCTAAAATGGAAAAGTGAAGGATATCGTCCAAAAAATCGAAAATTCTTGCTCGTGAACAAGTTGAAAAGTTTATAAATGAGGCACCAGATGAGAAATACTTGATGGTTAAGGTTGCAACTATTTTCGGATTATTTGGAGCCTGTCGGCGTGAAGAATAATGTAATTTATCAGTGGAAGACATCGAAATAACAAATAAATCATTGGTTATACAACTTCCAAACAGAAAAACGAAAGTCAGTCGTTCTTTCAGTATAATTGGGAAGTATGTTGACTATTTTCATGAGTACTTTGCACTGCGCCCTTCTGTCATCAAACATCGTCATTTTTTTCCTGAAATACATGAATAATAAATTGCTTCTATATTGTTGCCGAATTCCTCAAACTGCCAGAACCAAAGCAATATACAGGAGACTGGTTTCGAAGATCCTCCGCTTCATTGCTAGCAGAATTAGGAGCAAATATTACGGATATAAAAAACATGGTGGATGGAAGTCTACGACGGTAGCCGAAGGCTATGTTGATCATTCCATTGCATATAGAAATGTCATTGCTGAAAAAATTCTCCGAACCTTAACAGATTTTAGATCATTATCATCCAATATTGTACTTCCGGTTTCTACAAGTACTGATAGTGCTGAGGATTCTAATAATGTGTTGCGAAGCTCCCTAACGTAAGCAGTAATGTTAGTAATTGTTCTAGTTTACGATTAATATTAATGTTCATAAGTAATGATTGTTAAATAGTGATAATAAAAATTTGCAATTGCTGAATTTTTTCATCTGATTTCATCATAAGAAAATGGAGTGCTAAAAATATTTTTAACACGCTTCCACGTAAACAATCAATTTCAACATTGTTTGCTGTCATTGAAAGTGTCACTTTAAATGACAGTTGTACAAAAAATTTATTGTGGGAACAATTTAGTCGTTATAATCACTGCATTACAAGGAAGCTTTCAGTTTGACATCTCCAAAGGGTTTTCACCAATTATTCACACTCAGATGTTTACGATCAAAGTGTTACCAACGATTTATTGGTTCCATTGAATGTATTTGCTACAGTGTTGCGTAATTAAGTTTCTCGAACTTGCCAGACTTATTTGCGCGAAGAAACAGAAGACGTTTTCAATTAGTTATGAACAACCTTGAATGACTATTCAAATTCGTCCACAATTTAGGTGAAACTTACACAAAGCTCCTAGTTCGTTGCGGTTGTTCCAGGGTCTTTTGATGTCTGCCAGTCTGAGGCCACGGGTAGTTGATAGTTCAGAAGTTTCCTGGTTGCGATTGTTCGAAGTATCCATTCAGAGTTCACGGTGTTACAACTATAAAATACTATTATAGGTCCTTTGTGCGGAGTCTGGTATCGAATTGCAATATAATTGCGCTTCAGAAGCTATTAGTTTCACGTCTTCTCGCTTGGTGTTTTATTTCTTGGGAGGTTGACAGCATAGTAGCGAACATTAATTTCTTGACGTTGTACATACAGTAAGCAATGACAAATTATCATGAAAATTTTTTGACAGTTTTAACAACAAATCCAATTTTATGATTTTGTATCATATGGAACCATTTCAGCCAATTATGTCAACATTACATCGAAAACTACATCCAATTCAATTTTCAATCCCAATGATAACACGATAGAGTCTTATAAAATTATATAATAGTTCCATGGCAACATCATTCCAAACAAATGTCAAAATGTCACGTTTTGGTGATGTTAAAAATATAAATGAGCTTATCAAAGAAAACATTCCCAGAAATACTTCCAATAGCCACAAATATATTTGGGGAATATTTATGGAATTTTGCTACGAACGATCATACGAATTGAATGAACGCAGAAGATTGGAAGAATTGGCGTTTGTACTCAAAGATTGGGCTGTCAATATGAGAAAAAAAGACGGAACAGAATTCAGAGAAGCAACGGTAAAGACAATGTGGAATGTTTCGAGCAAACTCTTACAAGAAAAGTATTATAACTACAACATTATGATTGACCCGTTTAATAATATAATATTTAAACCAGCCCGAGATGCCTGCGATGCAATCAGAAGAAAATTGCAAGCAGACCCAAGTGAACGTTAATCCAGTTCAGTTTCGTTAAATTTGTCTGAAGTTAACAGAATAATATTGCTATGGGATGAAAATACTCCTGAAGGTCTTATGCGTAAATTTTATCATATTGCTGCAGTAGAACTAGCGTGGCGAGGAGGAGAGGCAGTTGCTTGTTTGGTAATTTTTTTTCAAATCGAGAAGAATAACGATGGTTCTCCAACAAATCGCATTGAATACAATCCGGTATTCAGTGCCAAGGTGGTTCTAAAAGCTGTACAAGTAGTAAATGGTTGGTTTCCAACAGTGAGAGACAAAGCTGCCCTGTACGTCTTTTTCATAAACTAATATCAAAACGAGGCGAAAATATTACCTCAACACGACTATTCTTGAAACCAAATCGATATTGGAAAAATGAAACTGACAAATGGTACGATAATGTACCTGTTGGAAGGAATACCATAAATAAATGGACTAATATGCTGCCGAAGCAATTGGCTTGAATGTCAAAGACAAAAAGATAACGAATCATTCAAATAGATCAACAGCTGTCAGTCAATTAGCAAAAAGTTATGTAGAGGAACAACAATTGCTGAAGATTACTGGTCATAGCAATCAGAATTCTATCAAACCATACCTAAACCTCGATCAAGAACACCACAACAAGATAATAAATATTATGCGTGGAAATAGATCTTTTATACCAGAGAACAGCAACGAATCTAATGTTGAGTTGAATTTTACGAATTGCACTTTCACTAATTGTACTTTCAATAAATGAATAAATGTTTTGTTGTGTTGAGTTAAAAATTTTTTTTTGTCAAAAAATTTTCTGCCGAATATTCCTCGGACATTGATAAATGCCTCATAATTTTATAACCAATATCTCAAGCTCGTTGCTTTCGATGGTCATGAAATTATCTCGTCTATTATCAAGGGTTATGTCTAGTCATTGGTTTATGCTGATAACCCAGAAATCACAGTCGCTTTGGAAGCTAACTAACTCGTGTTATTGCTGAAATAAGGCCTGAATTACTCGAAAAAGTGGTCCAAAATTGGTCTGGTCGAATGCGGTTCCTCAGATCTAGTCGTGGTGGACATATGCCGGAAATTATTTTTATTTCCAAACGTACGATAACAACGTCAGTTCTCGACTGACAGGATCATCGAAAAGTTCTATTTCTCCGCCTAGGCGGAGAAATATTTACTTTTCCCTCCGGCGCGGCGGCAGGAAAAGTGTTGCTACGAAAAAGATTACTTGGTTACCATGAACAATATGAACATAGATGCATAGAATACGAAAACTTCCGATTCAAACGTCAATTTTTTTGATAAAGTTACATTAAATGTACAATTTTCATGAATTTGAAAACGTTTGGAAATAAAATAGCATATTTCATTCGGAGAAGAAGTGACTTTTCGTGGCTCGCTTTCAATTATCCGCCTCACTCCGTTCGGCGGATAAACTCAAGCTCGCCACGAAAAGTGACACTTCTCCTCCTAATGAAATAATATACTATTAAAACATAAATGTCATACAATTATCTTTCATATAAAAAAAAATTGGCTTCAATCTCAATTCAAATGTGTTTTATTTCAATTTAGTTCTAATACTCTAAAAAAACACCCGATATATGAATACAGAACATTTAAAAGTGTGTAGTAGAGGTAGTGGCCAAGAGGACTGAAGAAATAAAATTCTTCATGAGATGCTGACGTTTTATTTCGCTAGTCCTCTTAGTCACTAACTTCACTACAAATTTGAAGCGAAGGACACGAATACTGAAGATTTAGAAGTTTTTAATTTGATTAGAAATGAAGAAATCACGTATTTACATTTCTATTTGTTGTAGTTCAATTGGAAATATGTGAACCTCTATCATTGGGTTCCTATTGAGGTTCCTGTTCAAATACAGGGCGTATTTAAAGGTGCAGCTTTTCTTTTGGCAGATGGTAGAACTCATCAAAATAAGTCATTTCACCAAAAATTTTTCATATGAATTATGTCCCTGTTCCGAGGAAATGAAACTACACTGCGCAAAAAAATTAACGCACATTCTGAAAATCTCAATTTTAATGAGAGTTAACTCTACATTGACTTTATAACTTATTTTTTATGTTCTCTCAGGAAGGTTTAGAACGAAACAAGACACATTAATTGGAAGAAAAATTAAGGATTTCACCGAATCTTATGTGAAAGAAGAGAAATGAACAATTTTAAAAATACTGAAATGCTGATAAGTGATTTAATACTTGGTATTTCCACCCCTTACGTTAATTACAGCTCGGCAACGACGGTTCATACTCAAAATGAGTGATCTTAAAATGTTCTGATCTAATCCTTCCCAGATTTCTCCGAGTTGGATTCCTAAGTCATTAAGAGTGGCTGTATGATTTTCTGAACTCCTCAGCTTTCTATTGAGGTTTTCCCAAACCTGCTAAATCGGATTGAGATCTGGACTTCTTGCTGGCCATTCCATTCGAGAGACTTCAACCTCTTCAAGGTACTCTTGAACGATGCGCGCACGATGGGGTCTGGCATTATCGTCCATAAAAATGAAATTTTCACCAATATATAGGGCAAATGGCACTACATGCTCTTCAAGAATGTTCCTTATATACTTATCAGCATTCATAGCTCCATTATCAACGACCACTAGGTCTGTGCGAGCAGTCAAAGATATTCCACCCCATACCATAATCGATCCTCCCCCGAAACCAGTAGTATTCAGGAAATTGCACTGAGCATATCTCTCATGTGGACGTCTGTATACAAGAGAACGTCGATCACAATGGTAGAGGCAGAATCTAGACTCATCTGTGAAGAGAACTCTTTCCCAATCAGCCTCTTCCCAATGGATGCTCTCTCGCAAAATCCAAACGCGCCCTTCGATGGGCTGGGGTAAGAGCTGGGCCTCTTGCCGCGACACGAGACCTTAAATCATATTCTCTGAGGCGATTTCTTATTGTATGAGTGCTAATTTGCACCTCATGAGTTTGCTCAAGCTGATTTTGAAGGAGGCGAGCGGTTGCAAACCGTTGTCTCAACGACGAAACTCTCAAGTAACGTTCTTGAATGGCAGTTTTTACCCGTGGTCTACCCTGTCCTGGTATTCGGACATTCACACCTGTCTCCCTGAATCGCTGCAACATTCTGGACACAGTTGTATGGGAAACTCCAAACCTTTCTGCAATTCTTGTGTATGTCCACCCTTCTTCCCGCAAAACCATCGCTTGGGCACATTCCTCTTGGGTCAAATTGCGTGTTTCACGTTGCATTGCGATCGAGTGTAGAAAATCAAACGAAAGAAAAACTATTGATCACTAGAATTGATCGAGAACAACTGATTTTAGAATGGAGCCAATACATTCAAAATCTGATAATATCATCTTTTTTTATTCCTGCTGGGAGAAAACATCTGTATTGAAGAAAATCGTTGAAAGTGGATAACATATGCATGCATAATTCTGATAAAAATAATTATCATTGAGAACACCTTCAGTTGTAGAATAAATTTGAGATTTCCATAATGTGCGTTAATTTTTTTGCGCAGTGTAGAATATTTTCTAGTTTCCAGGTGAATCTGAAAATTTCTCAGTCCGAACCTGCTCCCTCTCTTGCTTTTCCGTAGATATCAACATCAACATCTCGTTTTTTGTTTTCTTATCATACATGACTCAGAATATCGACTGTGATCAGTAATCTTCGCTAGGAGACGGCCGTGTAGATTGTACCAGTGTACTGTTTCGAAAATGCCGCACGTTCATTCGTTTATGAACTTGTTGATATGCTTTTCATTCATGGTGAATCCAAACAAAATGCCAGTGCAGCGTATAAGTTGTGCAAAGCAAGATTTCAGCTAAGAAATCACCCAACCTCGCGGATGTTCATCAACCTGGTGCAGAGATGTAGAGATATGATGCAGGCCAGGGTTGTATTAAGGTTTTGATGCCCAAACTTCACATACATTTTTCAAATTGAACATTTCATATGAAAATTTTTCGGTAAAATGACTTATTTTGATTAGTTCTATCACCTGTCAAAAGAAGAGCCTCACCTTAAGATACACCCTGCAGATAAATAAATAAAAAAAACGACAGATAAGATCGAGAACCACACGAGGAACAACTGTCTCTTCAGCCCTATCTTATTCTAAAGAAGACCCCGAAAAAGATGAGTGTGCGCCATACAATCTGGGCGCACGATTGGGAATAATGTATAAACCGCAACCCTGCAAACCGCCCATCCGTTCAGAATGTAACCTCGAGTGGCGATCGCCCCGAGCTTCCTCATCTTCTTCCGGTAAGTTATTCTTATCCGAAGTGGTCGAAGGTTAGGCGTAGCTCTTACTATTTTATCACCTACAAACTTTCCCGAACACACATTGGCGTCATTCCAAAATATTGCTCTCCAGATAAGTTATACGGAAACACTGGGGGCGAATTCTGCTCCCTTGGCTGCCGTTTTATTTCCGGTGGTAAAGAAATATGAAAAATATGTTGATGCAAATTGAAACGCCGCAGAATTGAGCTCGGATATCGCCAGGGTTTCGAGGTGATACGTTTGATCTGAGGTTGCTATTCAACAGTTGCAGCTACGGATCTTTCAGTGTGGTGTGGGGTTGAGGTATCCCAGGCAACGCGGAGAGATTTCATAGATAATACTGAGACTTCTTTCTAGGAAATTCTAACGCCTTCGAGAGGAGCTATAAAGTATGTCCCATAAGTTTTGGCACAATAACATATGGAAATTTTACCGAAATATCATTTTCTCAGATAGCCGCCAAAGTTATCGTAATCACTACTTAATTCGAGGTCGTAGATTCCGAATCTGTAATTATTTCCTTTCTATGTTTGATACTTCAGGAAATTTTCAACTTTTTGTGGAAAATTTCCGAAAATTTTTGGATTTTTTTATACTCATTTATCGAAATCTATATTTAAAAAAAGATATCTGATTGCATATTCTCAATCTACGCCCTCAAATTAGTGGATCCAGCCACTCTGGTGGTAATCCGAGAAAATATTTTTTCTCAAAATTAGCGGAATATGGAAATTTTGCCGAAATATCAATCTCTCAGATAGCCATCAATGTTAATGTATTCACTAATTCGAAGGCATAGATTAAAAATATGCGAATCAGATATCTATATCTATATATATAAAAGAAAGATGTTGGTTACACCATTTATAACTCGAGATCGGATGGACTGTTTGTTATGAAACTTCATATATGGATTCGTCTATACGGTCTGGTTATTATAAAATACAATAAAACTTTGAAAAAATCGATGAAAATTTTGCTTATACAGGAAATGCTTTTCCACCTTTTGTGTAAGGCCACTAGATGCCACTACAGTTACAGTTACGCTACCGCTTATTCGTTTCTACTTCATTCGATATTCTCCGCATTAGATGGCGATATAAACAAAAAGTGTGTACTGTGACTATGTTCCCTCTATAGTCACTATAATAGTGTGTAATTTGAGTTGCCTACAACTCTGCGCTGTTGGGCAAAACCAAAATGTCTTAGCGTAGGAGTACAGATGTCTAAAATGATTAGATTTCGTTGAGATATGAGAAAAGTTTCGTTCTTACCATTTCAGATGGCGCTATTCACGCATTATGACTGATGATTATTAGTTATTTTTATAGTATTATTTAATCCAAATAACGTAATCGTGAAGGTACTATATTTGACATTATCACAATTAAATGACGATGAATTTGTTGAGGCTTTCGCGGCCATCGATTAATGTCATCTGTTCTTTTTTCGAGCATTTCGGTCGTCGTGGTTTGAAATGGCCGAAAAAAGAACATATGACATCAATTACTGTGTAATTTACATAGGGCTCATAGTACCATGAAAGGCTATTAACAGATCCAGAAGCGTTTGAATATCACAGTGAATTTTCATCGAAATGTCAAGTAAATCGGATTTTGGCGATGAGCTCCAATCGTGAGATGTCCATTCTAAAGTTTTCCCATGATTTTTAAAATGTTTTCGAATTTCTGTTTGGGTAATAAATATATTTGCTGAAATAACTGAATCCAAAATTGCCATTATTAGTGATTGACATATTATGACATATTATTTTTGTGTATCTGTTCTGTGTGATAGCTCATATCCATGTAAACATTTGACAGTTCAAAAATCAGAGAACCAAGCCGTTGATCTCCGATCACCGGTGATTACGATTTGTTAAATCCACCGTGAGTATCATTTAGGCGGAACAAAGTTCGCCGGGCCAGCTAGTATATACATAGAAGAAGGATTTTGGTTACACCATTTATAACTCGAGATCGGATGGACTGTTTGTTATGAAACTTCATATATGGATTCGTCTACGGTCTGGTTATTATAAAATACAATGAAACTCTGAAAAAATCGATGAAAATTTTACTCATTCAGGAAATGCTTTTTCTTCTTTTGAGTAAGGCTACAGTTACAATTATTACGCTAAAGCTTATTCGTAGCTACTTTATTCGATATTCTCTCCGTTAGACGGAGATGTGTAATTTGGGTTGCCTCCAACTCTGCGCTGTTAACCAAAGCCGAAATGTCTAAGCGTAGGATTACAGATCTCTAAAATGATTAGACTTCGTTGGAATATGACTGATATGAGAAAAGTTTCGTTCTTACCACTTCAGGTGGCGCTATTCACACATTATGACTGATTATTCTTAGTTATTTTTACAGTTTTATTTATTCAAAATAACGTAATTGTGAAGGTACTACATATTATATTGACATCAATTACTGTATAATTTGCATAGAATTATATCACAGTGAATTTTTATCGAAATTTCAGGTAAATCGGATTTTGGCGATCAATTTCAAATTTCGTTGGTTTATTGCCCATATTGAAATTGTGAAAGAACACGCATGACATTGCGGCGCCGCCACGAAACAATTCTAATATTTTCGATTTGGTCGATGTCAATGCATTCAAAAATTGACAAGTGCATACACCATGTTTTTAGAGATCTCAAGCAAGGCTCATATCATTCCATTATAATGTGAATTCTATAGTAAATTGAGTTGCCTGCAACTATGTGCTGTGGGCCAAAACAAAAATGTCTTAGTCAAGAAGAAAAAAAAGAAAACGTCTTAGCGTTTTGTATTCTGTGAAGTGAAGTTGAAGTACCTTAGACAATTCGAATTTTCAGCGTTGTATTGGCAGAACCAGTGGCGCACCCAGGATTTAGTTATGGGGGGGGCTGAACTGAACTGAAGAATGTTTGATTATGCTTGACGTATGAAAATGAACAGAGAAAAATTGAAAATCTTCGGGTCTTTGGGGGGGCTGCAGCCCCAAAGCCCCCCCCCCTTGGGTGCGCCACTGGGCAGAACTAAAGTGGTTTATGCATTGATCGAGTCACAGAACACATATATAATCGAGTGATCAGAGGTAATTCATCATTGGAACTATTTCTCAACCATATAATTTGATCGTGATTTATATTTGCATTCGTGGTGTCGTTCATGACAAGATAGGTACTGCAATGAGAGAACTGTAAAGCCGTTATATGTTCAACAATCAGATACCGCTTAAATACAGATAATTCTTTTCGTGCGAATAACAATGGTACTAAAATTTTGTATATTTTGCCTTATTTATCTCCTGCTTGAAAAAATAGCAATGATTAGTTCATACAACTTTCACGGTAGGTTTCACAAAGCGTAATCACCGGTGATCGGAGCTTGATCTAGCATCAACTCGATTTGACAATTCAAAAATCAGGGAACCAAGCCGTTGATCTCCGATCACGGGTGATAACGATTTGTGAAATTCACCGTAAGTATCATTTAGGCGTAACAAAGTTCGCCGAGCCAGCTTGTTTTTTATAAAATATAGTTTTCGAGACCGATCATTCATCTAAAAAATGTCAAAATAACACCTCTCATTGGAAAACCCTCCAGATTAATCCTAGCGAAGTCTCCGGCCAAATCCTTGGAGGAAAATCAACTCTACCGAGTTGTCAGGGTAGTAATGAACCTCCTTGACCTCCCACCCTCCCCACCACACCTAAGATAACTCCGTTCGTCCAATTGTCACGACTGCAATCGCCGTCCGAGTAGACGTAAAGTCCTATCTGCCCCAAACACCTCTCGAAACTGCCAGGCAAATGGCCTCTGCTCCCGCAGAACGTGCCCGAAATGCCCCCATCCGATAGTTAAATGTCTAATTCGATTTCTTCCGGAAACAGTTGAACAAAGACATAAACAGACATCACGTCTGAGACCGTCGTCTTGCCGGATGATTAGAACCGCAGAGACCGTTAATAGACGCAAGTTTTAGCCGTATAATACCATCTCTAATTACGACGGGGTGGTCCAGAGGGTAACGCACCCTTCCACGTGTAATTACAAACCGCCATTATTCCGGTAATTGTTTACCTATACGTCGATATTCGATAGTTTCTAGCTTCAATTAACGCATCGCGATGCTTTCGACAAATTTGAACGAAATGATTGGGTTTGGATAGCGGCTTGATTAGCTAATTTACATCTGGCAATTCGTTAGCTATAACCAGAAGCGAATGTCGATTTTATGTTCATCAGTTTCTGATTTGGAACCCTGCGAAACATCTGGCATTCGGCACATAAAACAACTCGATCATGTCAGCAATTGAAACGAAACTCGATTACATCATAAAAAAACAAGATTCTACCTCGCCAAATTGAGAATAGACGTTTCCAAATACCACAGTATCGATTTTCTTGTCCAAACAAACTTCTGTGTGATACTGAAATGTGTCATGAGGACTTGTACTCTCTTGCTCAGAATTTCTTCAAAAAAATGGGTCAACAAAAGCACTTGTTCTTCCACCTTGTAAATACAGGGTAAGTCTTTGACTTGTACATATATTTTAACTGTAGATTCCTCTCATCAAACGAAACACTTTTTTCTCATACCATTTTTCAAAATTCGGTTTCGTTTGGAAGATACAGGGTGTCAAAAATCCATGAAATTAACACTATTCTTTCCATATATTCGGAACCGATATTTCGAATGAACTGAATTTTGGTTGATTGTTTACTCTATTCATGGTGCATATTCCTCAATTGAAACTTATTTCATATTTCTACTGGTAAAAAAGTTACAGTATAGTCGTCTTATAAATTCACGCAAGAATACTATAAAACCACTTGAAAAAGATGAACGGTTCACGTTTACGAAAGAATTAATTATTTTAGAAAACAAAAGTATTCTTATATTTTTTCAATAGAACGCGTCGTTCTCAAGTTATTCCTAATTGTATAAGATTGAATTAGAGGAAAAAATCATGAATTTCAAGAATAATCTGAATGCTGTCCTGAGTTAAATCTCATCGAATATGATTTTTCTCTGGTCTCCCAACAAGTTACCAACGTTGTCAGAATGTTTTTCAACTTTGTCAAGACTAAAATCTCTATGATTAAAAAAGTTGGATGTAGAGATATGTGATAACAAAATTCCACATTCGTGGGACATAAAATTGAATTCTAAGAAGCATGAAATTATTCATTTTTTATGCAGTTTCTATTTGAAATTCATTGTTACCGGTCCTTCAGCAAAATATCTATCGAAACAATATTACACTACTATTACATCAATTCACTGAAAGTCATTTACATAATCATCACCTGTTCGCTTCATTCTCTGTAAATAAATAAAGCGTGAAATTTGTTTATGCCGTGCTGACTAACGTTTTAGGTTGGACTGGTTGGAGCACAGAGCATCGCGGGTACATCTACGGCCTTCTGAAGGGAAGAGTGGCCTACTCTTCCCTTCAGAAGGAAGTGGATGGCAACTGAAATTAGGAACGTATCGCTATATTGGCGAGAATCAGAACCACTCTTTTGGCATTTTCAAAGAGCAACGCCTAGACGCCTTTAGCGATTGTGATAGTTCATCCGCTAACGATAGGGGACGTACTGTTTTCTTGAGTTCGCATTGTTTGAAGAGAAAATCGGCAATCTGGCATCGTCTTCTCTATAGTTCTGTAGAATATCACAGAGAATGTGGTAAGCTTAGGTCATTGACCCTGAATCCTATGACTTTGGTTAATGGAGTTAGGATAGGTTAGTGAAAAACCATTTTTTATGCGATCGTTTTAGAATATCGAAGAAAATATGAACAAATTATTAGTGTCTATAAACTAAGCTTCAGGACAATCGAAGATTTTGGTGTGAGAAATATAGCTTTTCAATTGCCGAAATGATCGGACAGAACTGAGTGTTTTGTTAGGAAATATCGTGTTTGTAACATTCTTATTCAAATGAGGGTGGTACTTGAGTATTTTCTAATTGTATCAACCAGAACATCTAATAATCGAAAAGTATGAACTTTGAGGTATTTGCAGAGAATTGATCCAGGCACGCATTAAGCTCAACTTTTTTTTTCAATTGGCTATATCTCTTTAACATAGCCGAATTCGGAAAAATGGAAAAAGAAAAAGAGGTTTCCTTTAGCATCAAGAATCTACAGTTAAAATATATGTACAAGTCAAAGACTCACCCTGTATATCCATCAAAGATAGAATTCAATCAGAAAAAAAATTTGACAGCAGTCAAAAAAATTTCGTGAAGAAAGTTGAAGCCTCAATTGTACCTAAGAAACTATCTATGTTATTCTAAGGAAAATTGATAAGTGAACTTCAACCCAAGTTGGGTTCGGATACCTCAGACCAGAACAATCATAAGAATCACAACAATGCCAACTTTGGCGTCAATTATATCCGCTCGAATTACTCAAAACGAAGCCCGGAAGAGCGGGCTAAGGATACCGGAGCGAGGCGTTGCTCGGGCTCCAAGACCGGATCATTCCGAAACTTGGAAGGTGAAGGGTACGGCAATTAATCACCACTAGTTTATAGGGGTGTTGTGAGGAGGCATTGTCTAGCTGAAAGTGGATAACTTGAGGAGGAAGTCGCTTGTTTTACGGGACGCGGGGTACAAGCACCCGCCCAACTGTGACACTCTCAAATGACTAGCCTATTTGTCGGTTGATTAACAACTTGTTTGACGAAAGTCGATTAAGATAAGGCGGGTGCTTTGAATAAAGTTTTGAAGGAACGGTGGATTTCTTGTCCCAATATTTGGAGGGTCGATAATGGGGAGATGGTGTCATGGCAGATTGATATTAATTGATTAAAATACCCGCAACTGGACTCGTGAAATCATCCAGTACTTCATGGACATAAAAAGCATAGACAGTTAATCGATGCTAAATGGTGAATGCGCAAGTTACATGAGTAATTTTTGAAAGCTAATGTTTTGCAGAGAAATGGAATTTTTTCTTGATATTTCTTGGGTTTGTTATCTTCCAGCCTAAATCACCAAAAATATATCAATAAATACTTGCTTGATAGGCAACTATCCTCGAAAAATACGAAAAATTACTGGCAAGTTTGTGGTCCTTTCGAAAACGCAGAAATATACAAGAGTTAGGGATATCGTATTCAATCGTATGTAATCTTCGAGAGAATCGCTGTAAAATCATTTAAAACTCAATAACAACTTGAATCGATCCAATAAAAATCAGTATGAGACATTTCGTCAATCTGGTCGCCTTTTTCTGAAGTTTGGTTCTTTGAATATGCTTCATGAATGTTCTTATTTTGAAATGAAGTCAGTTTATCAACGGCTTCGATTTGAAACGAGTTTTCTGAAAATGCCAAGACGTAAACAAACGCTGAGGCTAATAGAGCTATCGGAATGCTACAGGGTGGCCTAACTTAGGTTGTTGTCGAAGAAAGGCTCCGAGTCTGCCAAAGTGTGATATCTCGACTTTGGAATAGGTTCAGGAAAACAGGTTCCGTGTTGGAAAGACCAAGGCTTGGTGTGCGACGCAAAACAACACCTGCTCAGGATCGTTTCATCACCGTTTCGGCGAGAAGATACAACTACGTGTAGAATCCTACGGAATACTTTTCAGAATGCAGATGGGGTCCAAATTTCCATCGGAACCATCAGACGACGTTTGAGAGAGGTGAATCCAGGTTCTAGACGTCAATTAAAAGGAGTTCCATTAACACGTGACCATAAGCGTCAAAGACTGGATTGATCAATGTCGTAGTGTCATTTTCACTGATGAATCCAGATATGGATGATTTTCAGATTCTCGAAGAATGAGGGTATGGACAATCCCACGCATACCCCGTAATCGTCGCTATGTCCAAGAAGAACATCCATTCCGAGGGGTTAGTGTTATGGTATGAGCCGGGATATGTTTCAACGGACGCACAGATCTACACATTTGTCCTGGGAATATGACTGCCTCACACTATAGGGAGCATGTCACTGACAATGTTGTGCCAAATTTTCACGCTGCTATTGGTGAAACTTTTCAATTTCTTGACGATAACGCTAGACCGCACCGTGCAGCCATAGTTGAGAATGCGCGCGAGGTGCTTGTTACTCCACAATTACCAATACCTCCGCACTCAACAGATTTGAATCGAATAGAACATGCATGGGACATGCTCCAAAGACGATCAGATAATCATCAACCTACCCCAGAATCTTTAAATGATCTGAGAGAGCTTCTGCCCCGTTTATGGAACCAAATTCCTCAAGAAATGTTCAACAACCTCGTGTGTAGTATGCGAAGAAGATTTCGAGCTGTTCTTGATGCCCGTGGAGGCCATACATTGTATTGACAGTCCTAAAATGCTTGAATTCTCTGGGAATAAAATTGCAATATTTTACTCGATTTTTCTTAACCACCCTGTATACGCTGCACACCCACAGTCTAAAATTAATTTGCAACTTGAAATCATATTAATATGAATTTTCATCAAAAAAATCGTATTTCATCTATATTTTTTGCAATTTAAGTCAATATCCCTAACTCATGTGGAGCAGTTTATTTCGAGTTCAACTAGATTTTGTATATCTGTCGTTTCAGATTGTGAAAGCTGACTAACATGAAATATACATATCCTTAAAAGTCTTGGCCTAGGTTTTCCTAGAAATAAACAACAATCATCTCTGTGTCGTACTCCTTGCTTTATGCAGGATGAGACAAAATTGGAAAACTGAGAAAATGAAGTGATTAAGGTAGTGAAGATTCTACACACAAAAAATCGTTATGTTACAAATGTTACAATAAACAAGTTGATAGTGGGAGCCAAGACTTTTGAGGATGTGTGTATTCAAAACAAAATTGAGAAAAAGCTCAATTTAAAGATACAAATTTGGACATTTCTGGCAAATTATTCCATTTCAAAATAAAAAAATTGCATATACCTAATATAATCTCGTTTTCGTTGAACCAGCTAATTCAGGATATTTTCATCCCAAATTTCCTGTTATTGCAGAGGAATGCTGTACTCTATTTCATCCCAGGAATACATATATTCAAATTAATTCTAATTTTAGCCAAAGCTCGGCGGAATGATACAAAGTTATTCTTCAGCCTGGCAATTTTCCAAGGGGGGATAACGTATTTTATGGGATTCAAAAGGTTACCGGTATGAGGGTCAAGCAGTTCTGGGCTCTGGACACAACCGTCCAATATTTCTCGTCATCAAAAAATTCTGAGATATCGATATACGAGGATATATTGAAAATTCTTATCCTACTATAGAACTAAACAAAATTTCAATGTCAAAATATTTTATTACTCAACATAGTCTCCTCTTAATTGAATACATTCATTACAGCGAACCTGCAACGTCTCTAGACCTTTCAAAACCAATGTTTCTTCTCGCTCTGTAAACCAGTCCTCCACAGCTTTTATAACCTCATCGTTGGAAAAAAAATTTACGACCTTTTAAACAGTTGAGGAAAGAGATGATAGTCGGACGGAGCCAAATCTGGTGAATAAGGGGGGTGTTCTTGTAATTCTAACCCTAAATCACGAATTTTTGCATGGCAACATGAGATTTGTGTACTGGGGCGTTGTCTTGCAAAAACACAACAACCTTGGATAGCTTACCGCGTCTTTTCTCTTTAATTTTTTCCCGTAGAGTGGTCAGTAATGTCGAATAGTAATCTGTATTTATTGTTCTACCTTTATCCAAAAAATCGATCATGATTACTTCATGGCAATCCCAAAAAACTGAAGCAAGAACATTTCCAGCAGATTTTTGGACACGAAACTTCTTAGGTCTTGGAGAACCAGAGTGTCGCCATTCCATCGATTGTTGCTTTGTTTCTGGATCGTAGAAATGTACCCAAGTCTCATCCATAGTAACAATTCGGTTTAAGAAGTCTACATCGTTTTCGAATCGAGCACAGATCGAACGCGATGCTTCTACCCTTGCACGCTTTTGGTCAACATTCAATCATTTGGGTATCCATCTTGTAGAAATTTTTCTCATGTCCAAATTGACGTGAACTATATGATGAACGCGTTCGTATGAAATCTTCAGTGCTTCAGATATCCGTTTAAGCCCAATTCGACGGTCTGATAAAATCATGTCATGAACTGCATCGATATTTTCGGGGATTGACACGGAACCTGGCCTTTCCGATCGGTCATCATCTTCAATGAAAAATTTATCTCTTTTGAAGCTTGCAGTCCAAGTTTTCGCGGTCGCATACGAAGGACATGGATCACCAAGGGTTGTTATTAAGCATATCTTCGTAAATCTGCTTACCTCTTAACCCTTTTGAATACAGGTACTTGATGATGGCTCGATTTTAGATTTTTACTATTTCGGTGGACATCTTTTTTTTAAATTTATTGCGTAACTCTGGTTTACTTTTTTGACATCGAACTCCACACTGACACTTGATATGGTATCGCAATATTTTGTTTCTGCATGGACCTGGTCTAGGCTAACTAGATATCAATACATCCTCGTATAAGACTGAATAATGTTTTCACATCACGACACTGAAAAGCCCACTTTCCTGTTTGCATTGTTGTAGATGTAATTTTTTAAATGAATACCTTGGATTGTTATTTTTCCACCTTCATCCTTGATGAGCATCTACCAGCTTCAGTCGACTCCATTGGATTAACGCAATTTCAAAAGTTGGGAGAGAGAGCTTATTATTCCTCCGGAACAGGTTTTTCCTAATTAAATTTTCCACTGCGTCATGTTCTTGAACGCGATAAAACGAAAAATGATTTACAAGCATTAGGATACAAATCGAAAAGGCTACTATTTAATCTTTCGCAAAGTAAAAGTTCGAGTATATTGTCGCTCGAAGAGAACGTTTTCATAAACATCTCACTGAACTTTTGTAATGAGTTTCAGGCCGAAAGTTTGAAATTAATTTGGAATTTCGTTCAACTTTCAGGAGTTTTGCATCTGCCCGTTCAAGTTTTCTCGAATTTTCAGTAGGAAAGGCGTCTTTGAATTGATATTACGTATTTATTCTGTTGGGAATTTTCGAATTCATTAGAATGAATAACTTCGGTCCCAGTGGCAGGAGACACAGTTGAGTTCACTTGTCCAAAAGTCCGCGTCGACAATACTACGAGGATGTAATGATATCTGGTTAGCCTAGACCAGTTCCATGCATAAACAAAATATTGCGATACCATATCAACGAACAATAACTTATTAGAAGTGGTAGTGTAGGGTTCGACGTCAAGAAAGCAGAGTTACGTAATAAATAAAAAAAAGATATCCAACTAAATTGTAAAAATCGAAAAATTGGAGTATCGAGCCATCATCAAGTACCTGTATTCAAAAGGGTTAAGAGGTGAGCAGATTTACGAAGATAAGCTAAATACCCTTGGTTATTAATGTCCTCCGTATGCGACAGTGAAAAATTGAGCTGCAAGCTTCAAAAGAGGTAAATTTTCCATTGAAGATGACGACCGATAGGGAAGGGCAGTTTCTGTGTCAGTCCCCGAAAATATCGATGCAGTTCATGACATGATTTTATCAGACCATCGAATTGGGCTAAAACGGATATCTGAAGCACTGAAGATTTCATCATATAGTTCACGTCAATTTGGACATGAGAAAAATTTCTGCAAAATAGATCCCCAAATGTTCGAATGTTGACCAAAAGCGTGCAAGGGTAGAAGTATCGCGTTCGATCTGTGCTCGATTTTTAAACGATGTAGACTTCTTAAACCAAATTGTTAATATGGATTGGACTTGGGTACATTTCTACGATCCAGAAACGAAGCAACAATCGATGGAATGGCGACAGTCTGGTTCCCCAAATCCTAAGAAATTTCGTGTCCAAAAATCTGCTGGCAAAGTTCTTGCTTCAGTTTTTTGTGATTGCCAGGGAGTAATCATGATTGATTCTTTGGATAAAGGTAGAACAATAACTGGAGATTACTATTCGACATGACTGACTACTCTACGGGAAAAAATTAAAGAAAACAGACGTGGAAAGCTATCCAAAGGTGTTCTGTTTTTACAGGACAACGCCCCAGTACAAAAATATCACGTTGCCATGCTAAAAACTCGTGATTTAGGGTTAGAATTACGAGAACACCCCCCTTATTCACCAGGTTTGGCTCCGTCCGACTATCATCTCTTTCCTCAATTGAAATTAAAGTTTAAAAGGTCGTAAATTTTTTTCCAACGAGGAGGTAATAAAAGCTATGGAGGACTGGTTTGCAGAGCAAGAAGAAACATTATTTTTGAAAGATCTAGAGACGTTGCAGGTTCGCTATAATAAATGTACTCAGTTAAGAGGAGAATTTGTTGAGTAATAAAATATTCAATTATTTACCAATAAACAAAACTTTCTATCAGATATATTGCAGTTGCTGTAGAAGAAATTATTCATCTCATTTCCAAAACATTAATTCTTCATTTCTTGAGAAAACCTTTTGAAGACGTGTGTATGTTATCTGAATCGGAAGTGAACTATACCCTTATTCTTTTGATTCCTACTGAAATTATCTTTCAACGAACTTCTTGAGAAGAGCTTGATTGCTACATTAGAACTAGTCTCCCTTGCAACCTCACCTAGGTCCTACTCAAACAATACGGACCTCAGCAGGCATAATCCCGCAACTTCCATATTAGTGAGGGATTTGAAACCGCATGTGGTTTGACTGGGAGTTCCCAGGGAAAATTCGCATCCGGATTAGCTCACACAGCTTCCGGTAGCCATCAAACTGAAGAGCTAATTGAGTAAATCCAAAGCCCAAGCTGCTGCATATTCAAACTATAAGAGGAAACTTGTGATTGCTCGATCCGCTTGATTATCGCCAGGTTGTGTTTTGGAATGAAGAATAATCAAAGTATCGAGTGTTTTTTAGAGAATATTCGATAGGGATAACTGTGATCTGACCGAAGGTAGAAGCCATGTTGTTTTGACATTTCTGTTCAGTAAGCATTGAGAAATAATCATGGAAAGTCCATAAGAACAGCTTATTCGTCGAACTGTCGATTGATTTTGGACAACATTTTCTCTACTCGATGCAACAACAACAACAACAAGACAAAGAACTGTACGTACAGAAGAAAATATCGCTGCTGTAAGTGATAGTGTTAATGAAGATCCAGATTGGTCTATATTCGTCCGATTCGTCGACGTTCACAACAAGTTGGAATCCGTGCATCCACCACAAGGAAAATTTTGCGTAAAGATTTTAGTCTACACCCATACAAGATCCAACTGGTTCAAGAACTGAAGCCACTTGACTATAATAAGCGTCGTTTGTTTGCTGATTGGGCCCTAAAACAGCCAGAAGTTGATCCGCTTTCGTGATGGCTATATGCGGAAATTATATTTCAATTAAAAAAAAATTGGCTTCAATCTTGATTCAAATGTGTTTTATTTCAATTTAAAGTTCTATCACTTTGAAAAAACACCCGATACTTCTGTTAATTTTAGCATTGTCTCTGACAAAGTAATAGATATTTATGATATGAGTGTTAAAAGTGGACGTTTTATTTTGTGACTGAAAAAATTTGTGAAATGAGCGGAGCGAATGTGTGAATGGCAAACGTGTGTGTGTGTGAACGGCAAACGTTGCCAACGTTATGATTACTAAAAAATGAGAAAAAACGCTGTCATTTGAATTTTGTTCCTGTCCAATTTTCGTCTTGGGTTTTAAACTGCTTAATATGTTTGTCGAGAGTCCAATTATTAATAAAAGTGACGATTTTGTTGTTCCTGTGGATGTTGAAGAGTCTGCAATAAGAGCAAATCTGGAACTCCTACCTAAAAAATCTGTTCAGCACTACGATATTGCATATAACAATGTCCTGGCCTAGTGTAAATTGAAAAATGTAGAAGGGAATTTCAGTGAACCTGTTTTCCTGGGATACTTAGAAGAAAAATTCAGAAATATGGAGTTCATCAACTTTGTGGAGATAATTTTCAATGATAGTCAAGCTCCCTTATCAAAAATGGTGTGGTTGTTACTGAATATTTTAAGGAAATAGCATATTTAGAACGGAAAAGTGAAGGATATCGTCCCAAAAAAATCGAAAATTCTCGCTCGTGAACAAGTTGAGAAGTTTATAAATGAGGCACCAGATGAAAAATACTTGATGGTTGAGGTTGCAACTATTTTCGGATTATTTGGAGCTTGTCGGCATGAAGAATTGTGTAATTTATCAGTGGAAGACATCGAAATAACAAATAAACCATTGGTTATACAACTTTCAAACACAAAAACGAAAGTTTGTCGTTCTTTCAGTATTATTGGGAAGTATGTTGACTATTTTCACAAGTTCTTCGCACTGCGCCCTTCTGTCACCAAAAATCGTCGTTGTTTCCAGAAATACATGAATAATAAATGCACTGTCAATCCAGTTGGTATCAATACATTTGGGAAAATTCCATCTATTTTTGCCGAATTCAAACTGCCAGAACCAAAGCAATAAACAGGACATTGTTTTCGAATATTCTCCGCTTCATTGCTAGCAGAATCAGGAGCAAATATTACGGATATAGAAAAACATGGTGGATGGAAGTCTACGACGGTAGCCGAGGGCTATGTTGATCATTCCATTGCATATAGGAATGTCATTGCTGAAAAAATTCTCCCAACCTCATCAGATTTTGGATCACATTATCCAATATTGTACTTCAGGTTTCTACAAGTACTGATGGTGCTGAGGATTCTAATAATGTGTTGCGAAGCTCCCTAACGTCACAGGGCATTAATGTTAGAAATTGTTCTAGTTTTACAATTAATATTAATGTTTGTAATGATTGTTAAATATTGATAATAAAAATTTGCAGTTGCTGAATTTTTTTGATCTGATTTCATCATGAGAAAATGGAGTGCTAAGAATATTTTTAACACTAATATATTTTCAACACGCTTCCACGTAAACAATCAATTTCAACATTGTTTGCTGTCATTAAAAGTGTCACTTTTAATGGCAGTTGTACAAAAAAGTTTTTTCAACATTCGCCAGGTCTAATGGTAAAGTTCACATAATATTTTCTCGAATTCATTATTTTCCCATAGTAAATAAACATTTTGATAAATACGTTATTACCACGACCTCTATGTAAAATGGTATTTACTTTGAAATTCCTTTCTCTCGTTATTTTCGAGATATCTTTGGGATCTCTCAACGTGAAATTTCTCATTCTGTTTGCATTTGGGGTATCTTTAACAGCTAGGAGAAAATTCTTCTTTTGTTGATCAAACTCAGGATATCTCCGCTCAGTAACGACACCTTCCAGGGCCATTCAATAAATCCATATCATACTCTATATTTTGTCCCACACAAATTAGAGAGGAAACACATTTTAAAATTCGTTTCCGAAACATCCCCCTCCAAAAACCATTATATTCACGTTCCGATGCACGTTTACAAAACTTCAAATTACTCCAATTCCATTTTTTGCCCGGGAAAATAACACGAATTCTCTCCCCAATTGATAGCGGTTCGATAATAAAGGAAGGAAATCACCGGGTGAAACCACCGTGAACGCCATTCCCGGAAACCTTCCATAGGAAACGGAAAAAGGGATGCCCCTCCGATGGGGCAGCAATAATTTCTAAACATTCGGTCGGAGGCCGGCTACCCAACCTCGTTGTTTATATCGACACATCGGCAAACAATAAACAGCCTGTCATACCCGCTTTAGCGAACACTAATAACATGCCAACCTTGCCTGCACAATTCCGGTTTACATTTCTTGTTATCCCTCAGGATTTGCGGTAGTTTCACCTCCGGTTCCATCAAGGCACGTGGCGTCTAACGCGGCTCTATGGCCTGTTTCTCTCGGGAGTTTTCCTACGGATTGTTTTAATTGTTTCGGATGCTGTTGCAGTCCGTATTTGTTGTGTCGTTCGTCTTGTTTATCCTGCCTTGTATGTTGATGGCGTTTGAGCCCCATTCTGCATCGGACAGGCTGGTTTACAAATGAATTGGATACTATGAATATCGCAGAATTCAAATGTAGAAGAACGAGGATGTATTGATATCTAGTTAGCCTAGACCAGTTCCACGCATAAAAAAAATATTGCGATCGAGCCATCATCAAGTACCTGTATTTAGAAAGATTAAGAGGTACGCAGATTTACAAAGATATGCTTGATAGCCTTGGTGATCAATGTCCTTCGTATGCGACCGTGAAAATTGGACTGCAAGCTTCGAAAGAGGTAAATTTTCCATTGCAGATGATGACCGATCGGGAAGGCCAGTTTCTGTGTCAGTCCCCGTCGATATCGATGCAGTTCATGACATGATTTTATCATACCGTCGAATTGGGCTAAAACGGATATCTGAAGCACTGAAGATTTCATACGAATGCGTTCATCATATAGTTCACGTCAATTTGGATATGAGAAAAATTTCTGCAGAACGCATCCCTAAATCTTTGAATGTTGACCAAAAGCGTGCAAGGTTATAAGCATCGCTTTCGATCTGTGCTCGATTTGAAAACGATGTAGACTTCTTTAACCGAATTGTTACTATGGATGAGACTTGGGTACATTTCTACGATACTGAAACAGAGCAACAATCGATGGAATGGCGACACTCTGGTTCTCCAAGACCTAAGAAGTTTCGTGTCCAAAAGTCTGCTGGAAAAGTTCTTGCTTCAGTTTTTTGGGATTGCCATGGAGTAATCATGATTGCTTTCTTGGAAAATTTTCTGACAGTTCTAACAACAAATCCAATTTTATGATTTTGTATCATATGGAACCATTTCAGCCAATCATGTCAACATCGAAAACTACATCCAATGCAATTTTCAATTCCAATGATAACACGATAGAGTCTCATAAAATTATATAATAGTTCCATGGCAACATCATTCCAAAAAATTTCAAAATGTCACGTTGTGGTAATGTTAAAAATATAAATGAGCTTATCAAAGAAAACATTCCCAGAAATACTTCCAATAGCCACAAATATATTTGGGGAATATTTACGGAACTTTGCTACGAACGATCATACGAATTGAATGAACGCAGAAGCTTGTAAGAATTGGCGTTTATACTCAAAGATTGGGCTGTCAATATGAGAAAAAAAGATGGAACAGAATTCAAAGAAGCAACGGTAAAGACAATGTGGAATGTTTCGAGCAAACTCTTACAAGAAAAGTATTATAAGGACTACAAAATTATGATTGACCCGTTTAATAATATAATATTTAAACCAGCCCGAGATGCCCGCGATGCAATCAGAAAAAAATTGCAAGCAGACCCAAGTGAACGTAAATCCTGTTCAGTTTCGTTAAATTTGTCTGAAGTTAACAAAATAACATTGCTATGGGATGAAAATATTCCTGAAGGTCTTATGCGTAAATTTTATTATATTGCTGCAGTAGAAATAGCGTGGCGAGGAGGAGAGGCAGTTGCTTGTTTGGTGAATGTTTTAAAAATCGAGAAAAATAACGATGGTTCTCCAACAAATCGCATTGAATACAATCCGGTATTCGGTAAAACGTGCCAAGGTGGTTCTAAAAGCTGTACTATAGTAGTAAATGGTTGGTTTCCAATAGTGAGAGACAGAGCTGCCCTGTACGTCTTTTTCATAAACCTCACCACGACTATTCTTGAAACCAAATCGATACTGGAAAAATGAAACTGACAAATGGTACGATAATGTACCTGTTGGAAGGAATACCATAAATAAATGGACTAAATATGCTGCCGAAGCAATTGGCTTGAATGTCAAAGACAAAAAGATAACGAATCATTCAAATAGATCAACAGCTGTCAGTCAATTAGCAAAAAGTTGTGAAGGGGAACAACAATTGCTGAAGATTACTGATCACAGCAATCAAAATTCTATCAAACCATATCTAAACCTCGATCAAGAACACCACAACAAGATAATAAATATTATGCGTGGAAATAGATCTTCTATACAAGAGAACAGCAACGAATCTAATGTCGAGTTGAATTTTACGAATTGCACTTTCACTAATTGTACTTTCAATAAATAAATAAATGTTTTGTTGTGTTGAGTTATACGTTTTTTCTGTCAAAAAAATTTCTGCCGAATATTCCTCGGACATTGATAAATGCCTCATAATTTTATAACCAATATCTCAAGCTCGTTGCTTGGTAACAGCCCTCAGCTTTCGGCTTCGGGCTGTTACCAATGAACGAGCTTTCGATGGACATAAAATTATCTCGTCTATTATCAAGGTCCTAGGGATATTACTACTGATAAAGGTAGGACAATTACTGGAAATTACTATTCGACATTACTGACCACTCTACGGGAAAAAATTAAAGATAAAAGAGGCGGAAAGCTATCCCAAAGGTATTTTGTTTTTACAGCACAACGCCTCAGTACACAAATCTCATGTTGCCATGCAAAAAATTCGTGATTTTGGGTTAGAATTACTAGAACACCCCATTATTCACCAGATTTGGCTCCGTCCGACTATCATCTCTTTCCTCAACTGAAAAAAAGTTTAAGAGGTGGTAAGTTTTCTTCCAACGAGAAGGTAATAAAAGCTGTGGAGCACTGGTTTGCAGAGCAAGAAGAAACATTTTTTTTAAAGATCTAGAGACGTTGCAGGTTCGCTGTAATAAATGTATTCAATTGAGAGGAGAATATGTCCACTGTCACGTTTGCAAAGAGTGTTTCGCAATCAAAAGTAGTTGGCATCACGTAAGAGCGTTTTCCAAGAGGTTCGAGTCTATCTCCTTCCTATCGTAGGTTGTCTTTCATTTTCACGGAAGAAATCCTCGTTCATCAGCGAGTGTCTCCATTGTTGGGAACCATATATCACAGCATTATAGAGACGTCACCTCGACGTCTTCCCCTATTGTTCAAACCAGAACGTCATTTGGAAAACAGAGTGTCGGGAGGCGAGCAATCGATGCGGTGGGGTCACCAGGTCAGCGAACAAATAACAGCCATCAGGAGCTTCCGGATATCTTCCCTCTTTAATGATCTGCGGTCAATATCATTATCGCCCCAGCTTTCTCCCCCGATATGTTCACGTCGTTTCGGGCCGATTTTCTAATTAACCCCAACGAAGACTCATTGTGGCCCCGGGGGCGGTTCCGCCAACAAAGAGTCTGGTTTCTTCGAAAAAAGCGCCAATTGGTATATGTCGGCTGGGGGGATGAATGAGCGGCTTTTTTGTTTCGGCGTCCCACAAAGTCGTTTTTGACGGGGTCGATCTGTGTTTTTGCAGGGCGCACATTGTTCGATGAAATTGGGGGGTGGGGGTGCCGGGTGTCTTCCGGAGTTGATTACGGGGATATTTCTCGTAGAGAAAACGTTCTTAAGACGTACAGTTCATCTGAGAATTATTGACATCTCGGGGGGCTTTGGAGAATAGAAATTATGTTGATAATAGCCCATTCAGTGATATTTTTAGTTGCAGAATCCAGGTTGGTGTTGGAAATAACACTGACGTTTTGTTCTGTCATTAATATTCGAACAAATTTGGCAAATAATTGCGCATAGACAACAACTTATAGATGGGAAACTCTCCCCTTAATGTTTGGGTTTGAAACGCTCCCTGGTGGGTGTTGAAGGAGTTATTTTAGAAAATGTTAGCACCTAGTGGTGATATGTAGTACCTACTTACTGGCGCGAAAATTTAAAATGACCTCACCCTACCAATGCTTTGTTTATTTCTTATTTTGAATGCTTAACCACTTACTGAAATAAGATATTATCTTATCGAATTCACATATAAGGGTATAAAGAAAAACATAAATGTCAAAAATAAAGCATTATAAATATTTCGGTATACTTTATACAAACTATCATTTATCATAATATAAATAATTTTTCAAATACCTTCAGACACGACATGATGGAGATCAAAAAAATAACAAAGGTTGAAGAGTGTAAGAAATGTTTCTGGATTCGGAAACCGATGACGCTTCCAGGTCCTATCCTCACAATTTGGTACACTTAGGTTTCAACCTCATATTTCCTTCCAATTTGGAAATAGATTTTATTCAAGAAAATTCGCTAAAAACACGATGCTACACTTTAGACACTTAGACAGTTCAACACAGAAAGATGACAGAAACACAGAGGAAACGAAAATCGTAAGAAAAGAAACCGAAAACAGCGATGCGAGCGCTGTCTGGTGGGTGTTGATGAAATTAAAATCAGCTTCAAATGTTTAGTAGAAGAGTGGCCCATCTATAAGTTGTCTATGATAATTGCGCAAGTGGAAAAACTTCGGACTGAGGCTCTTTAAGAGTGTATAGCTAATGAATGGAAAACCTATACAGAGCACGTAGAAAGATAAGAGGAGATTAGTCCAAATATATGGGGTGTTATGGGATTGCTGACCTGAAGTCTTTAATTAAAAATGAACATGATGAGTTCTGTCCAGATGAGGAAATAATAACAGTGGTTGTTGAAGCAGAATAATAGGAATATTTACATTGTAAATAAACTGCTCCACATGAGTTAGGGATATTGACTTAGATTGCAAAAAAATATAGTTAAAATAAGATTTTTGTGATGAAAATTCATATTACTATGATTTCAAGTTGCAAATTAATTTCAGCCTGTAGGTCTGCAGCGTATACAGGGTGGTTAAGAAAAATCGAGTAAAATAACGAAATTTTATTCCCAGATAATTCAAGCATTTTAAGACTATCAATACAAAGTATTGCCTCCAAAAGCATCAATAACAGCTTGACATCTTCTTTGCATACTACACACGAGTTTGTTGAACATTTCTTGAGGAATTTGGTTCCATAAACGGGGCAGAAGCTCTCTCAGATCATTTAAGGATTCTGGGGTAGGTTGATGATTATCTAATCTTTTTTGGAGCATATCCCATGCATGTTCTATGCAATACAAATCTGGTGAGTGCGGAGGTATTGGTAAATGTGGAGTAACAAGCTCCTCGCGCGCATTCTCAACTATGGCTGCGCGGTGTGGTCTAGCGTTATCGTCTAGAAATTGAAAAGTTTCACCAATAGCAGCGTGAAAATTTGGCACAACATTGTCAATGACATGCATCCTATAGTGTAAGGCGGTCATATTCCCAGGACAAATGTGTAGATCTGTGCGCCCGTTGAAACATTCCTGGCTCATACCATAACACTACCCCCTCGGAATGGACATAGAGACGATTAGGGGGCATACGTGGGATTGTCCATACCCTTATTCTTCGAGAATCTGAAAATCGACCAGATCTGGACTCATCAGTGAAAAGGACACTACGCCATTGATCGTTCCAATTGATATGTTGCCTTGCCCATTCCAGTCATTGACGCTTATGGTCACGTGTTACTGGAACTCCTCTTAATGGGCGTCTAGAACCTAGATTCACCTCTCTCAAACGTCGTCTGATGGTCTCGATGGAAGCTTGGACCTCATCTGAATTTTAAAGGGTATTCCGTAGGATTCTACACGTAGATGTATAGGATTTCTTCTCGCCGAAACGATGATGAAACGATCCTGAGCAGGTGTTGTTTTTCGTCGCCCACCAAGCCTTGGTCTTTCCAACACTGAACCTGTTTCCCTGAACCTATTCCAAAGTCGAGATATCACACTTTGGCTGACTTTGAGCCTTTCCGCTACAACAACCTGAGTTAGGCCACCCTGTAGCATTCCGATAGCCCTATTAGCCTCAGCGTTTGTTAATTTACATCTTGACATTTCAAGAAAACTCGTTTCAAATCGAAGCCGTTGATAAACTAACTTTATTTCAAAATAAGAACATTCATGAAGCATATGCAAAGAACCAAACTTCAGAAAAAAGGCGACCAGGTTGACGAAATGTCTCATACTGATTTTTATTGGATCGATTCAAGTTGTTATTGAGTTTTAAATGATTTTACTGCGATTTTCTCCAATAATACATACTTTTGAAAACGATTGAATACGATATCCCTAACTCTTGTGGAGCAGTATATTACATATTTTACTCCTTCATTGTTCACAAATACTGGAAGTTACAATGTAATGACAAAATTCCTCATAAATTAAAAACATCCATTCGTTGAGTTTTGTTTCTGTCTTGATATCTATTACAATCTTTCTAATCCATTCACTTTGCAGCAACACGACTCAAATCATCATTTTTCTGGTTTTGCGAATATTCATATTGAACTTTGAAAAGGGACATGCTTTTTAAAATTTAATAGTTTTCGTTATCGGGACAGAATTCCAGGTTGTATGCTTCTATAAATGATCATTCGAAAATGTATCAATACAAGATGAAGAGATAATATACTGCTGGTATTCAGATTCACACGATGGTAATCATACGTGATAATTGAGGACATTTCAATGTTCGAAGAACATGAAATAAAATATTGGGAGAGAATCAATTTATCATCCAGTATTTCTGCCTGTGCTACGTTGGACTCTCCTATTTGCACCTACACATCATTCCACAATCTTTTCCTTCATTGCCACGAAACCCTATATCGACCTGATCGCCTACTAATTATTTCTATCAGCTGGAATGATGTGAATTTCAAGTACGGCTTGAATGGGCGTGTTCCTATTGAAATTTTGTAGAATGAAGTAGTGATTTCATTTATGCAGCCTACTTTTATGCACGAAACGAATATTTAATGGGCTGAAAATCAATAAACTGGCCCGTGTGACGTCGAATGCGAAGTCTTGTAGAAATATCCATACTAATGCTATTTCAGTATGAGCCTGCGGAGATTTGCCTCTATTTCATTCATCAACTTGACTGAGAATTCGTCACGAGATTGGGAAAGGAGGAGAGGACTTTTTTCAATCAGAGCTTCCTGGATAGATGTCTAGTCATAAACCTAGAAAGAAACTATCAGGAGTTTGATATAGCCATTCACTCGGATAGTCAAGCCGTTATGCTAGCATTGAGCTCCTATGTCATTGACTCAAAGTTGATTTGGGAGTGCCTGAGAAAACTCAATGAGGTAGGCCTGAAGGATAAGGTCTCTTTAATCTGGTATCCTGGTCATTCGGAAATCAAAGCAAAGGATATGCTTGCCAGTGGGGACGCAAGAACGCCATTCACTGGCCCAGAGCCTTTCTGTGGTATAGATAGAGAAATGCAGAAAGAGTTTCTGGAGAAGGAGAGAACCAAAATGGAAAAACTCTGTCAGAATCTCTCTGGAATATATCAATCCAAAAAGTGAAACTGCAAGATCCAAAAGGTATCTGTATCTCACCAGCATTCTCACAGGATATTGTCGCATCTGGTGAGAATGGGTTTATCGGACACTGAAGAGTGTAGATTCTTTGGGAAGAAGAAAAAACTTCAAATTACATAGTCACGGAATGCCTTGCCATTGCAGCCCAAAGGAAAGGATCCTTTGGGCAAGAAACTTGGAGGAGTGGGTAACTAGCCTCGCTGAAACCTTCAAGATATTAGATTTATTTAGATCTCTGGGAATGGAGAGCAAATTGGAAGTGCGGGGTGAGAACAGCTCTGCTAGGGGGCGCATTTTTCCGTTCCCTATACAGTCAGCGCGACAGGTCGCTCTCACCGTATAGGAAACGGAATGCACGATGGAACACTCCGTTCCCTAGCAGATATGCGCGATGTGCTCACTGCCCTAGTCTTCTGGGTGCCGATGGGACAAATTGCAAATTATTAATAAAGTTTTCTTACTTTCTGTATAGGGTATTAGGTAGAGTCTACCACATTTTTCCTCTGTGAACATTTTTGTAGTCGCGTTTTTTTTTCAGCAAACCTCTAGTAAGTCGACCATATTTTCATTTTTTTTTAATCATACGTACTCTTTTTTTGTGAAATGCAATCATTAATACACTCCTAATTTTTTCAGAATCGGTTGATATAACCATATGAAATATGATAATGCAATTGTCCGACAAAAAAATGTGGCGTTTTTCTTGTCCGACAGATGAAAATCGACGATTTTTTTGAGTTTTTAAAATTTCGGACAAGAATGAATTTATATTTTAGAGAAATTCGTTTC
The DNA here is from genome assembly GCA_951802165.1 of Adalia decempunctata. NCBI lineage: Eukaryota > Metazoa > Arthropoda > Insecta > Coleoptera > Coccinellidae > Adalia > Adalia decempunctata. The sequence continues at coordinate 4,776,567 of OX637705.1, forward strand.
ATATAAAAAACAACTATCCACCATATAAAATGCGGCGAATCCCTAGTCTAGTTGAATATAATGGTTTTGTTTCAGAATCTTTTTTCGATTATTATTGAAATGAAACTATTGAATTTGATTGAAAGTTTATAATTCAAATTGTTTACTGACATTTTTATTCAAATCTAATAAAAAACAATGAAAATACTCCTTCCTCACATTAAATTCGTTGTAACAAGACGAATGGTATCCAGTAAAAGTATCACATCAATCGTGACATCTTTATTTGTGATTATGATGTTCTCTTGATTCCAAGAATATTTTGTACAGTTAAAGGATGACACTTCCTCCTTTTTCGCTTTAAAGCCACGGATATATTTCAAATGTTTGCACAAAAAACACTCCATCATATTATATCGTCAACAACCAACAACTGAAATTGCCGAACTTTATTCGTCGGACAGCTGGATGATAGTATTCAGCACATCCTTTTTAAATGGCCCTCAAAAAAAAAAACAAATGTTTATTTGTAACATGAGGGAAGTTATATTCGATAAATGGATATAGTCTATTCATAAGCAAATCAGAGTAGTGAATTCTTTAATTTTTGAATGAACGCCACATTTTTTTTGTCAGACAAATGGTGCCCTACATTGTATTTTCAAGGTGGAGAGAAAATAATAAAAAAAGACATTATCGATGGACTATTCTCGTTTCTTCCAGAATTTCTCGAACTAAAATGGATCTCGGTGTAAGGAACTGAATAAAACTCATTGGATTCTAAAGCGACGCTTCGGCGTTATATTTCGCCTTCCTCAGGCCACAATAAAATCAAAACTAATTCTTCCATTGAAGAATAAAGGATTTCTCAGGTGAGAGATGAGGGAAATAATGTTCCACAAACAATCCAGTCAGTCTCCGAACAGGGAATTTCTTCACTGCTTATTTTGTTGAAGATTCGATTATGATTTTTAAAAAAATTTTAATTTTTTCATTGTTTTCACCACAAAGTCACACACATATTTTCAATTTGTTCTGATTTTATTGTAGCATGAGGAAGGCGAAATATAACGCCGAAACGTCGCTTTAGAATCCAAAGAGTTTTATTCAGTTCCTTACACCGAGATCCATTTTAGTTCAAAAAAAGACATTATTCATAATTTTTTCATCCCAAAAAATCTTCGTTTTCCATTTGTCTGACAAGGAAATCGCCACATTTTTTTGTCGGACAATTGCTTTTTCATATACTTCATATGGTTGTACCGATTCTGAAAAATTCGGGAGGGTATTAATACTTTGAAAAAATGCGATTTTCAGTCATGTTTATGTTGTTAGACAATCATGTTTTCTCATTTCTGTCAGATTGTTTTTATGATTGCATTTATAAAAAAAGAGTACCTATGTTTGATTCAAGAAAAATGAAAATATGGTCGACTAACGAGAGGTTTGCTGAAAAAAAAACCGTGAGTACAAAAATGTTCACAGAGGAAAAATGTGGTAGACTCTACCTAATAAAGCTATACAGAAAGTAAGAAAATCTTAATCATAATTTGCAATTTGTCCCATCGGAACCCAAAGACTAACAGAGCAGTGAGCACATCGCGCATATCTGCTAGGAAACGGAGTGTTGCATTGTGCACTCCGTTTCCTATACGGTGAGAGCGACCTGTCGCGCTGACTGTATAGGGAACGGAAAAATGCCTAGGGGGCACCAAAGAAAGACCTGAAGGTCACAGTGAACTGTAACCCTTTTCTAATTGTAACTCAAGGTGAAAAATGAATCCAGACATCCTACATCATGAAAAATTAAGGCCAGGACAAACACAACTTTCCTAATGATTCCATCTAACTTCACACTAGTTGCTACGATATAATAATAACCTATAAAAGTTTAAAACTTGGAAATGATTAAACTTGTGATACCAACGATCGCAAATTCAGTCGACCCCACGGAATAGGCGTACAAGAACGGAAATGAAGTAAATTAATTTTTTCCTGCATATCCATTTTCAGCTAGATGATAATGATCGAAGTTTCGTATTGAAAAGAAAGTTCAACCGAACAAATGGTTGCGTGCCATTTCCAATTACCTGAACCACCAATCTTTCGGAATGAAGGGAAGTTTGGAAGGAGGAAGTTTGTAATATTCGCATTGTGGGCATTGGCTTCATTTTGTACATAAAAGAAAAAAATGTGTTTCGAGCATTTTGCTGTCGAAAGTGCATCTCGTCAGTGGCGCATCCAGAAATTTTATTCGGGGGGGGGGGCTGCTCAAGAGTAATCAGGTTTTTGTAAGTTATATAATTTAAAAAATGCGCCGCAAGCGAAAACCTTCTTAAGTGATGGATATATCGCATTCGTTATTATACAAGGTGTTTCATTGGTAAATGAACATACGGTAACCTGAGCTAGAGCTACCCTAGGCGAGTCCAAAAAACCGATATATGATAGGTCTAATCACTTCCATAACCGAGATACAGGGTGCTTTATGTATTCACCAAAAATTTCAATTCCTCATAACTTTTTATCCAACCAGTATAGTCGGTTGATATTTGGAACGTATCATTCACTTCTACAGGTCGATCGAATTACTTTTGAGTTTCCAAAAAATTTCAGGTCCGTATTTGAAAAATATGGGACTTCTTCCAAGCTGAGATTCAACACCCTGTATATTGAAATTTTACGATTTGATTGAGATATTTGAAAAGAGAAGAAAATTTTCAATGGAGTTCAGTATATTTCATTGTCCCGCACGTCATTTCCAATTGAATATTGGAGTTCCACAAAATTCTCAGAAAAATCGTACATTATGATCTAATTGAATTTTTTTTGTCTCACTAATTGCACGTTCGAATTTCATAATATTCTGTGGAATCATTTGGAGTTATTTCCGGAAAAACATTATTCATCGAGAAAAATTGAGTTGAAGTCAACAAAGATGAATAAATAACTGAAGAAACATAAAAACTCAACGTGAAATACAGAAGGTGCTCGAAAGTACCACCATTTTGTTCAATACACATTCTTGCATTCTTCAAAAAATATGTCTGATACTTTTTTTGATCATGTCTGGATTATTACGTATTTCATTGCAAAATAAAATTCTGTTGACCATTCTTTCATTTCGTAAAATCCAGCTACTAAAGTTAGTTCTTCTAATTTCATCACCTGGATCCAATCGTTGTACCTTCTGGAGATCAAATTGATCATAATGTACGATTTTTCTGAGAATTTTGTGGAATTCCAATATTCAAATGGATCTTTCCCTTAAGCTCTCTTTGAGCAAAATGACGTGCGGGACAATGAAATCTACTGAACCCCATTGAAAATTTTCTTCTCTTTTCAAATATCTCAATAAAATCCCAAAATTTCAATATACAGGGTGAATCTCAGCTTGGAAGAAGTCCCATATTTTTCAAATACTGACCTGAAATTCTTTGGAAATTCAAAAGTAAATCGATCGACCTGTAGAAGTGAATCATACGTTCCAAATATCAACCAGCTATACTAGTTGGTTCAGAAGTTATGAGGAATTGAAATTTTTGGTGAATACATAAACCACTCTGTATCTCGGTTATGGAATTGATTAGACCTATCATATATCGGTTTTTTGGACTCGCCTAGCTCTAGCTCAGGTTAACGTATGTTCATTCACCAATGAAACACCCTGTATATGTATATCAATCCCTATTTCTATCTGTAAAGGAAATGTTTAAGTTTCCATTCTGTTCTAAAATAATTATTATTACTTTTAGAAAAACAATAAGATGGAAATATTTGAATTACTTTTCTTTGTCACAGCTCGGGGGGGGCTGCAGCCCGACAGCCCCCCCCCCTCGGTGCGCCACTGCATCTCGTTCTCAATGTACCTGTAATTTCGGCATTATGGGAAAAGTTTGATGCTTCAAGGAAACACGAATCAGCTTCTTCAGAGGTTGAAGTTCTCCAATTCTTCTATTATTTGATGTTCTTGCCAAAATGTTTCTAGCTACTGACTATTCCCACTTCATTCTCTCTCAAAGCAGCATTTTACTATCATACTGAAGAAGAAAGACAAGGAGAAGCAACGTTGATGAAAAATGAACCTGGTTATCTACGAAACACCGTATCATGAATATTTTTCGCAACAAAGACGGGTAAATTTCGATGGAGCATCACTTAATACCGTATTATTGCATCCTTTACTGTCGGAAATGTAATGAATTCAGTCTACGTAGCGAAATGAGCAATAAAATGCACACAGGAAGAAAATAAACGTAGGTGCATCCCTAAGCGCCGGATTATGAAATATTAACTACGTACATCGTTTATGGACGAGATGGGGGAAGTTGAAACAAGTTTGTAACGAAATGTTGACGCCATTATAAACGCGACGGCAGCAGATGGTACTCCGCTTAATTTATTCTTCAGGGGATATGTTGCTTTGGGTGGAGTGGTCTGAAAAATTCGAAATTTGTTCCATTAGCGATAATATCGATTTATCAATTGCTGAATTCGTGATGCTATTAAGAGTAACTTCAATAGGGGTTTGACAAGATGGAACTTGCATTGGGCACTCTTAAATCTGTCAATGTCAAAACAATCAGTGAAGAAAACATTCTCACCATGGTGAAGTACACGAACGAAATACGCCTATTTTGTAAAAGCAGTAGTCCTTAAGTTTTTTAGGAGGAAAGATTCCACTGTGACCTCAAGGTTTATTGTGCCTCCCATCTGAGCAGGGTTTTGGAAAATATGGACAAGTTTTTAGTGTTCACAAACTAATCTTTTTCTTTAGAAAGCTCGAAGAAGGGACTTTCGAAAGGAGAAATATTGCCTTTTGAAGGCAGATATAATCGGACACAACAAAGTGTTTTTGTTGAAAAATATCGTGTTTTTATTATTTTTATTGGAATTAGGTTGAGGCTTAAGGAATCCGTAAAAGTATCAACTCAATTTCGATCGGAAAATTGGAACTCTGAGGTGTTTGCAGAGAATCGTATCAGGCACGTATTTGGCCCAATTTTTTTTCAAATGGCTATATCTCTTTAATAGAGCCGAAGTCGGAAAAATGGAAAAGAGAAAAAAGGTTTCGTTTGGTCTCAAGAATCTACAGTTAAAATATATGTACAAGACGAAGACTCACCCTGTATGTTTGCTGTGAACTTCAGATTGTTGGCATTGTGTTATATTCGAATGATGAATGCAGCTAGTGAAAGAGAGACAAAGAGGTGACGTAGATCCAGGAGTGGACTGCGACCGATGAAGAAGAAGCAAGCAACGATTCTACGAAAACTGCGGCAGAATACCCAAGTCAAGTGATTAGCCCCTGCCAGATTCTCACCATCCGACCTCATCGAAGCCGCTAAGCCCCAAATCCCGGTATTCATCCCTTCACACGACCTACAAGAGTATCACCCCAGGAATCAATTCCGATTTTTCCGGCGATTAAAGCAACGCCATCGATCCATATTCGGGAGAATCGGCCGAGTCATCGTTATTTAAAAAGTGCAGGGGCCTCGGGCCTGCTAGTCATCTTTCAGGGCTTATCTGAAGCCGGGTAGAACGGTCAGATAAGACGTTGCGACCACACGGGACGGATTAAGACAGATAAACTCCGACGCCCCCGCCTGACACTTTCGGATAAATTGCGAACCGATGCGACGAGCTCTCCGGGATGCTGACGTGATCTTCTTGTCACTGCGGATCTCCTTCGACGGCTGCTCTCACGATCGGTCTCTCCGTAATGTCTGGCGTTCTTTGTTTCGCCGCCAATCCTGTCTTTCGGTTAAAAACGGCCATCAATTTCTTATTGTCTTCTGACAAGACAGCGACCATTAAGGGGTGGGATGATAGTGATTATTTTTTGAGCTTCTGATAGACGATGCTGCAGTTATCGGGACACTGGAAGAATGACGAATTTCCCATTGATTTTGTTGCTGTTGACTGGTATCTACTATACTAGGCAGCACTCATATTTCAACTATAGATTCTGGAGGCCAAAAAAAACCTTTTTTTCATTTTCAATTTTTGCGAATTTCGCTCTGTTTGAAAGATATAGCATTTGAAAAAAAATTGGGCCAAATACTTGCATGATACGATTCTCTGAAAACACCTCATGCAGTGCATTTTTCTCGATTAAAATTGAGTTGATACATTCAGAAAACACTCAAGCACTAACCTCATTTGAAGAAGAATGTTTCAAACACGATAATTCCTAACAAAACACTTAGTTTTGTCCGATTATTTCTGCAATTGAAAAGCCATATTTCTCCCTTCTATGATTTTCCGGTAAGAATGATTTTTCATTTTTTCGTCAAATTTTATCGGGTGTAATTGGAAATAAGTCAAAAACGAAGCGTTTTATTGAAAAATAATAGGAATACTTAAATTTTTTGAATGATGGGTACACCAGATGGGCAAGAGATGTACAGGGTGAGTCTTTGACTTGTACATATATTTTAACTGAAGATTCTTGAGGCCAAAAGAAACCTTTTTTTCATTTTCCATATTTCCGAATTCGGCTCTGTTAAAAAGATATAGCCATTTGAAGAAAAAAATGGTGCTAATTACGTCCCTGAAATGATACTGTGGAACTGATTCAAAGTTCATATTTCTCGATAGAAATTGAGTTTATTCATTAAGGGAATACTCAAGTACTAACCTTATTGAAATAAAAATGTTGCAAACACGATAATTTCAACAAAAACAGTTAGTTTCATCGGATTCTATCTGCAACTAAAAAGCCACATTTATTCCACCAAAATAAGTTCCTTCTTCGATTTTTCTGCAGATTAGATCGTAAACACTAATAACTTGTTTATATTTTCCTCGAAATTCCCAAACAATTTCATTCTGATTTATTATTAAACAACCTAACCTAATCTAATTTGTATCGATTCTGTGAATTTTTGCACAGAAATTTCAAAAAGATGTTGTCAGCTCGCTGATATTTTCATTGAGGTTAAGGATTCTTTACGAAACATAGTATAAATCACGATACATTTGTGTACCGTGGTATAAATATGTATGAATTCTGCCGTTTCCATCGTAAATCGACTTTGCTGCCAAATTTTACCACGCATGCGTAGAGCGAAAACCGAAGTATGGTTATCTGGAGGCCAACTATGAACAATAACAAACCAGAGTCTCTGAACAAACTGTTGTAAACATTATGTGAAGTTCTGAATACATTCAGTGAATTATTGTTCTAATGTGATTTTTATGTGAAGTGAATTAATATAATTTCAACCGTGTCGAGTTTATAAAATTCCAAGAGGATGTTGTTTAGATAGAAACATCGCCACAGATTATCAGGTATCGTATTATTCTTCATTAATTTCAATGTAATCAGTAGTTTGTATCGAGATTCATCCGAATTTTGTATTTCATCGACATTCAACTTCAATATGGACCAACTATGAATTTTCAAAAGAAACTGTGCTTATTAAATCCTCCTTGGTGTTCAATTTTATCTTCCACATTTGTGGGATTTTATTACTAAAATATCTCCACAAAGTTGATAAATATTGTGACAACATTGTTTACTCGTTTAAAGAACAGAGAAGGAATAATATTCGATGATAATTAATTCAGAGACGCATTCAGATTATTCTTGAAATTAATGATTTTTTCGTAAAATTTCTCCGGGTAAAATTGGAAATAACTCGAAAACGACGCGTTTCATTGAAAAAAAAATATGAATACTTTTAGTTTCTTAAATGATTGATTCTTTCGAAAATATGAACCGTTTGTCTTTTTAAATTGGTTTTATGGTGTTTTAGCGTGTATTGATGAGTCGACTACCCTGTAACTTTCATACTAGTAGAGATATTGAATAGGTTTCGATTGAGGAATATGCACCATGAATAGAGTAAAAACTCAACCAAAATTCAGTTCATTCGAAATAACGGTTCCGAAGATATAAACAGAAAAGTGTTTTTTTCATGGATTTTCGACACCCTGAATCTCCCAAACCAAACCGAATTTTGAAAAATGGTATGAAAAAAAAGTGTTCCGTTTGATGAGAGGAATCTAGTTAAAATATATGTACAAGTCAAAGACTCACCCTGTATTATATGGGTTCCCCCAAGGAAGCATTCCGGGACTTCTGACATTCTGGAGTTATTTTAATGACCATCTGGAGTCACCTATCCTCACCTTGTTTTTTTGCTATCTTACATAATGCAGAATAATTGCCTACATGGATTTTTTTAGTTGATTCCGCCTCACTTCCTCAACTCGAAATTCAGATTCTGGATCTAGAGCAATGCCATCAACTCTAATGACAGATGTAGGAAAATCCCCAGGAATCATCGATTACTGGGCTTAACTACCTCCCAAAATAAATACATACTGTTCCCTTGAGTCAATGAATAATACAGAAAGAACAAACAAAATCAGATCTAACATGAAGAGAATCCGGAAAAAACGGTAAATGCTGAAGGTAATTACAGTTCTCTAGAATGAGCCGGCATTAAAAGCCAATTTATACACGGGGAGTTATAATTATCCCATTCACATTCTATGCCATGTCGATGATTTTCATGAGGCGAAATAAGCGTGTACTTCCTGTAATTAGTGTAGATTCCTGTGGACAACCCCTTTTATGTCCAAAATGGAAATATCGGTATTCCTATCGGGGATATCACATAAAGGACAATATAACCTTTACATTATGAATAACGTATTTATGGGCGGATTGATTGTTGCAATCGAGAATCGGATTGAAGGGGATTTTGAGGGGGTAGTAAATTTTCATTGGTGATCCAAGCCTTCGATTTATGAGAAACTAACAATACGATACTGTAAAGTTGCATTTGCGGATGAGAAATGGATAACACTAACAATATTATATTACAAGGTGACAAGAAAAACTTCGGACAAATTTTGCTGTGGTCTGGAACAAAAGAATTTCAGCGCAGCCAAATAATTTTTATTCTCTTGGTTTCTCTACACTTTCTTGTACTAATATGTGAATTTTCAGTATGATATAATTTCATTTCACAGAGTTTTAGAATGTCAATCAAACGTAGTGCGATTTTGGAGCTGTTTCGTCAAGATAGGCGTCAATGCGAAATTGTTCGTTTGCTCAATGTGCCTCGACAAACCGTGTCCGATGCAATTCGTCGTTTCAAGGAGCTTGGGCATGATGATCGTCGTCCAGGAAGTGGTAGAAAACGCACTGTCAATACCATAGACTTACTATTACTATATTATTACTTGATAAGTCTATGGTCAATACACCCAGCAATCGCAACATCGCCAAGAAGCGAGTCAATCGAAATACGATGGTTTCCATGAGGAAAAAAGCCTGTGAGACCGGTATCAACCGCGAATCAGTCCGTCAAATTGCCAAAAAGGAGCACAACCTCAAGCCATACAAGCTCAAAAAAGTTCAACTCCTCAAGGAGGAAAACAAGCGCGTACGACTCCAAAGGTGCCGCCAACTCCTTCGTCTCGCCGCCGGTCAGCAATGGGAGCGAATTCTCTTCACAGACGAGAAGCTTTTCACCATAGAACAATCCCACAACCACCAAAACGACACAGTCTGGTCCATAGAGGTTCCCGGTACATCGGCCATCGTCGAACACCGTCAAAATCCGCAATCCGTCATGGTCTGGGGCGGAATTTGCGGCAGTGGTAAAACTCCCTTATTTTTCGTGGATCAAGGGGTCAAAATCAATCAAGAAGTCTACCGCTGCGACATCCTCGAGGCCGTAGTACTTCCGTCGGCCTAGAAGCACTTCGGCCATATGCATTGGACCTTTCAACAGGACTCCGCTCCGGCTCACAGAGCGAAAAAGACGCAAGAATGGTTTAAGTACCATTTTCCTTGTTTCATCTCATCTGCAGAATGGCCGCCCTACTCACCAGATCTCAACCCAGTGGACTACAGCGTGTGGTCGATTTTGGAGCACAGGGCTTGTGCTAAAAAACACAAAAATTTGGAGTCGCTGAAGCAATCTCTGCGCCGGATATGGAACCGATTAACGCCCGAGGAGCTGCGGCCCATTGCCGAAAATTTCAAGAAGCGTCTGAAGTTGTGTATCGCCGCCAAAGGAAGCCACTTCGAAACGGCTTAAATATATTATTAACAAATGTTCAAGCTATTATTATTTGTTGTTGTTTTGTTCAATTTCTTGTGTTTAATATAATATAAATTTTTCTTGTCATACTGTATAAAGATTTGTTTGTTCATATTTTCCTCGATATCCCAAGAATATCTCATAAAAAATTGTTTTTTCACTAACCTAACCCAACACTATTAACCTAGTCATAGGATTGTACGTCAATGGCTCCAAATGGTCCAATAATTCCTAGAGCTATTTCGTGATGAAATTGAGAAGACTTTCAGTGAATTAATATATAAAAACCGTGTAGTGTCGAGTTCATAAAATTCCGAGGGGATATTGTTCAGATGGAAACATCGCTACTGATTATTTAGTGCTAAGTATCATTTTTCAATGATTCCCATTTAATATGTTGTTTGTATATAATCCATCTTTCTGACTTTCTTTTTTTCACACTCTATTCTAAGGCTGCCGAACTACTTATTTTCAAGAACTTGTGACTGGTAGAAGGAATCGTACAATATCGATGTAAAATCAGAAATGCCTAAAGAATAGATACATTGGTCCACAACTTGTATGCTCTGAGATTATTATTCAAAGAAGCTGTCAACACATGCGGTGTTATATGTCAGCTCCTAGGTGCTTTTCACTTTCCGGTAAGCGCACCAGCTCGCAAATGCTGGAAACCACATTGCCGTGGTCATATGACCGATGGAAAAGATTTCACGAATCTCCAATTAGGCACTACCATTTGCATAACCTGCGGCGTGGAAGGCTATACCTACGGTTCAACTGGGATTACATGGAAGTATTCAATCAGAAAGCTCTTCGGCTTGTGATTTTGACGGCGTCCACATCCGATTTCACCTTCGTTCCATTTGAATCAACCAATAAGATCTAGTAGAGCGTGAGTATGTCCTCATCGATGGTAGCGATATGCGTGCATTCTATTGATGGACGAATTCAAGAGACGCTTGGTAAGCCCACCGAATCTTTTGGTGTTGCTTGAGGCCTCAATTAGTCCACCACTAGCTGACTATTGCTAATGTGGTTTGTTAAACTACAGTGATCTGATGAATATTACCACTGGACATTTTGTACAGACAGATAGATTTTTTCCTATTGCTTTGTATATTTTGATTTTTGAGACAGTGAAGACAGTGTGGTAGTCAGAGAGAGAGAGAGAGAGAGAAGTATCAGAGTAACGGATTCCAGTGACGCATTTGAAACTGGAATTTTATTCGCATGGTGGAGAAAATTTGTCCAGACATTATTTTGAACAAGTAATCTGATCTAAGGTCGCAAATAGACCTCGAACCCAACTGTTCACGTGGAATTCATTTCCTGAAAACCTTCAAGATAAAATTTTATGCATTCCCGTAATTTGTAACCAGCTGTACGCCGTGATATAAATACGTCCTGGAAAAATATGAACTCCTACCACGTCGCCATATTTCTCCAACTCTCTCCTGCCATTACACGGTCGAATATCCGCTCGGCAATAATGTCAAATTATTCAATACCACAATTGCGGGTAATCCAAACCGTAATTTACTACTTTATGTGCATTTCGACTTCCCGAAAAGTACAATCATATTCAAATGTATTCAGTTTTTGCCGGGGCAGTTCCAGGTCTTCGTTCAAGGTGGCGTGACCAACCGCCGGGGTTATTTCGGTGGACTTGATTTATACATCCGCTCGCAACCTCTACTTAGGAACCATCACCGCCAATTCCATCGGCAGACGCTGTAAAACGCCACCACCTTTTGCATATTAACGACGTATCGATTCGGCCTAATTTGTGATATTTGCCGGACGTGGTACGCCCGTCTTATCGGGACCAGCATCGTTTTCGTCGGCGGCAGTTGACACACTATTAGGAGTCCCATACGCTACCCTTAAACGCTACGTTTTTCACCGAGAAAATGAGGAAAAAGGAGCTCTGTGGACTCAAGGCAACTTGTTTCATCGCGTCGTCAAGCAATCAGGACATGACCCTACAATGGGTTTGAGAACCAGAACAGGAGTATGTTTTTATTGTTCATCTCATGTCCAGAACACATATTGTTTATTTCATTGGAAACCTATTTTTATTACGAGGATTTATTGATATCTAGTTAGCCTAGACCAGTTCCATGAATAAAAAAAATATTTCGATACCATATCAACGAACAATAACTTATTAGTCAGTGTAGAGTTCGCCTTCAAGAAAGTAAACCAGAATTGTAAAAATCGAAAAATTGGAGTATCGAGCCATCACCTGTATTTAAAAGGGTTGAGAGACAAGCAGACTTACGAATATATGCTTAATACATACTTACATGTTTGTGTCACGTCCATGAGAACAGAAATATTTATACTGCGCACGTCGATGTCCATCATCATGACACCCGAAGGAAACATGATTTTGTATTACCTAAACATAGAATGTCTTCCACGCAGAAAAGTTATCTCCACTTGGGGATCAAATTTTATAACTGTTTGCCAATATCTCTTAAACATTTACATTCCGTTAAATTTAAGAAAACGTTGAAAAAAATTTTATTAGAGAATGTTTGCTATGGAGTCTATGAGTTCTTTCAGATATTTTCTTAGTATACAGCATTTTGAATTTAATAGTCCGTGGTGTTCTCATTTATTTTTTTGTGTAGTTGATTGTTTCAGTATATTTCTGTCTTTGTACAAATCATTGAAATATTGATAGTTTTAAGACATAAATGACGGACCATGTAACATTTATTGATGGTTAATAAACATTATCATTACCCTTGGTGATCAATGTCCTCCGTATGCGACAGTGAAAAATTGAACTGCAAGCTTCAAAAGAGGTAAATTTTCCATTGAAGATGACGACCGATAGGGAAGAGCAGTTTCTGTGTCAGTCCCCGAAAATATCGAGGCAGTGCATGACATGATTTTTTCAGACCGTCGAATTGGGCTAGAACGGATATCTGAAGCACTGAAGATTTCATACGAACGCGTTCATCATATAGTTCACGTCAATTTGGACATGGGAGAAATTTCTTCAAAATAAATCCCCAAATGTTTGAATGTTGACCAAAAGCCTGCAAGGGTAGAAGCATCGGTTTGGTTTCTGTGCTCGATTTGAAAGCGATGTAGACTTCTTAAACCGAATTGTTACTATGGATGAGACTTGAGTACATTTCTACGATCCAGAAACTAAGCAACAATCGATGGAATGGCGACACTCTGATTCTCCGAAATCTAAGAAGTTTCGTGTCCAAAAATCTGCTGGAAAAGTTCTTGCTTCAGTTTTTTGGGATTGCCATGGAGTAATCATAATTGATTTTTTGTAAAAGGGTAGAACAATAACTGGAGATTACTATTCGACAATACTGACCACTCTACGGAAAAAAAATAAAGAGAAAAGACGCGAAAAGCTATCCGAAGGTATTTTGTTTTTACAGGTCAACGCCCCAGTACACAAATCTCATGTTGACATGCATAAAATTCGTGATTTAGGGTTAGAATTACTAGAACACCCCCCTTATTCACCAGATTTTGCTCCGTCCGACTATCATCTCTTTCCTCAACTGAAAAAAAGTTTAAAAGGTCGTAAATTTTCTTCCAACGAGGAGGTAATAAAGGCTGTGGAGGACTGGTTTGCAGAGCAAGAAGGAAACATTTTTTGAAAGGTCTAGAGACGTTGCAGGTTCGCGGTAACAAATGTATTCAATTAAGAGGAGAATATGTTGAGTAATAAAATATTTTGACATTGAAATTTTTCTGGTTCTATAGTAGGCTAAGAATTTTTCAATATATCCTCGTATATCCGTCAAAATCAAAGTCAAGAATGGAAATATTCTAGAAGGAACTAAAGTGGTAAATATCAATTTTCAGAGCATCGACTCAATGATAGCCGTCCTGTTTCATGGTGGTGTATTGGGCTCTTTATGGCGAAATTTCCGTGAACCGTCCATCGTATTTTCACGATTAGATATTCGCAGCTGAAATTAATCAACAATGTGGCTGTAATGGCGAGAGCAATCAATCCGAATATCGGTCAGATAAAGTTGGATTGTACGAGAGGACGTGTTGCTGGTAAACTCAATATTTCGATGGCCATTTCCAAGTGGCGTATTGCGCTCTGAAATTGAGGGAACGATACATCACACAGAATTGCATAAAATGCCAGACCAGCCCTTTGTAACCGGTCGTTATATTGAGCTACAGAGACAAAACGTTTTCAAGATTTGGGATAAAAATTTTCGTTATTCAAAGGTCCAGACTCGATGAAACTATCTGTCAAAAGGTTATTGCATCAGATCTTACTTGAAGATCTCTTTCAAATTCGTTGGATATTCTGACGACGATGAGATACTGACGAAAACTTCGATTATAGAGGGAAACTTTCAGCTCATGTAAGTTGGAATGCAAAACACGTTTAATGCGAAACTTTTCCTATTTAAATATTAACATTTCGATGAGAGTATCTCCGGCATTAGCATAACTTTCTAGGTCTTGTTCCTCTGATTAAAATTTATATTCGAACAGGCGAATGGACTGTAAGGAGCTAACGCTATGGTTGAGGATCATCTTCGATCCACGAAATAGTTTATACGCTACTTCTGGACCGGATTTGAATGTCTTCGAAATCGTCTTGAAATTATTCAATTCTGAGGTCCTGCACCTCCTAATAATTATCAGTAATGATTGAAATTTTAACACTAGGAGGAATTACTTTCGTAGAATGCAACAGAGCTAACAGATGAGGTACGAGGATGTATTGATATCTAGTTAGCCTAGACCAGTTCCATGCATAAACAAAATATTGCGATACCAGATCAACGAACAATAACTTATTAGAAGTGTCAGTCTAGAGTTCGACGTCAGAAAAGTAAACCAGACTTACGCAATAAATTAAAATAGAAAAGATGTCCACCGAAATTGTAAAAATAAAAAAATTGGAGTATCGTGCCATCATCAAGTACCTGTATTTAAAAGGGTTAAGAGGTAAGCAGATTTACCAAGATATGCTTAATACCCTTGGCGATCAATGTCCTTCGTATGCGACCGTGAGAAATTGGACAGCAAGCTTCAAAAGAGGTAAATTTTCCATTGAAGGTGATGACCGATCGGGAAGGCCAGTTCATGACATGATTTTATCAGACCGTCGAATTGGGCTGAAACGGATATTTGAAGCACTGAAGATTTCATACGAACGCGATCATCGTATAGGTTCACGTCAATTTGGACATTAGAAAAATTTCTGCAAAATGGATCCCCAAATGTCTGAATGTTGAACAAAAGCGTGCAAGGGAAGAGGCATCGCGTTCGATCTTTGCTCGATTTGAAAACGATGTAGACTTCTCAAACCGAATTGTAACTATGGATGAGACTTGGGTACACTTATACGATCCAGAAACAGAGTAACAATCGATGGAATGGCGACACTCTGGTTATCCAAGACCTGAGAAGTTTCTTGTCCAAAAATCTTCTGTAAAAGTTCTTGCTTTAGTTTTTTGGGATTGCCATGAAGTAATCATGATTGATTTTTTGGATAAGGGTAGAACAATAACTGGAGATTACTATTCGACATTACTGACCACTCTACGGGAAAAAATTGAAGAGAAAAGACGCGGAAAGCTATCCAAAGGTGTTTTGTTTTTACAGGACAACGCCCAGTCCACAAATTTTATGTTGGAGGAAATGTTGAGTAATAAAATATTTTGACATTGAAATTTTGTTTGGTTCTATAGTAGGCTAAGAATTTTTCAATATATCCTCGTATTCTCTTGCCTTATGAAGAAGAACACATTGAGCAGGAACAGGATTTTTTAAATCAAAGTCCTAGCTGAGGGGGTTGCTAGATTGTTTATTTATGACAGAGTTGAGGAAAAATCAGTGCTAAAACTAACAAAAAAAATATATATATAACTAACAACAAATTTATATGATCCCAAAAAAAAAATAAACTCACCTAACACCAAGCACCACTGTCTTAATTATATTCAAATTATTTCAGTTTTTCGCTAAGATGGCTGTTAATCTATACAACTGATTAATTCCTTTCGAGTCAGGTATCAATTAGAACTGCGCGAGGTACTTTCTTGAAGTGAAGTCGCGACGCATACCAGTGCGCAACGAAAAGATATATACTCCTCAACACGAGAAACTATACCTGTTCAACTTGCCCCCCGTAGTACTGAAACGATTTCTCAAGTTTCTGTACGATAGAAAAATTCAATTTTTTAAATTTTGTCGAATATATTGAAAAACCAAACCCGATAAGCGACCTCTCTGAAACAACCTGACCGATCATGGATAATTAATACAAATAACATGAAATACAATATACCTCAAATTGAACCGCCCTCTTTTTCTTTAAAAACTCTCATTCCCCATCTTACTCGTATACCGTATTCTTAGAATGATATTTCTTAATGTGACTCACATGAAACATTCCCCTCTCTTTTTCCTTATTCGGATACCGAAGGATATATGTCGCCACCCCTATTTTTTTTGTTATTACGTATGGCCCTTCATAAAGCAATAAAAACTTCTTCGTTTCGGATTTCAAAGAAGAAGAAGAGACATTTGCCTTGAGCAATACGACATCACCAGTGTTGAATTCTACCGGACGACTATAAACTTTCAATTGATGTCGAGCTGCTCGACGCGATGCTTTATTTTCTAAGCTTTCTTTCGCAAGAAATAATTTATGATCACTATTTCCCTCAGCACCAATAGCAAAGGATGAAAATTTTTCCGGTAAAAACTTAGGCCTCTTGCTTCCAAACTGAAGCTCTAAGGGACTAAATCCTGTGGATTCATGAACAAGACTATTGAAAAAACATGCAAATTTCTGAACTTCACATGCCCACTTTGTATTCTGCTCATGACAGTAAGTACGAACTAGCCGACCAATTTCCTTCATTACTCTTTCGGAAGGATTTGATTGAGGATGCCGGATTGATGAAAAAATATGTTTCACCCCGATTTCAGACATAACACTTTTCCACTTCTTCGAAGTGAACTGAGTGCCATGATCTGACAAAATTGATTTTACTCGACCCATTTTCGGAAGATAATCCTTCAATATTCTATTGACGATAACTGATGTGGTCGCCTTTTTTAATGAATATAAGGTAACATATTTGGAAAATACATCCAGAAGTACACAAATGTATTCCACTCCACCACGACTACGTGGTAAAGGCCCATATAAGTCGAGAGCAACCAAGTCGTTTGGCGCTGATGGAATAATAGCACTAGGAGTTACCTTTGGCATAGAGCAGCTTTTTGCCCTTTGACAGATATCACAACATTTTATCACCCTTTTCACGTCACGTGACATGTTGTTCCACCAAACCTCGTGCTTCAATGCCTGCCAAGTTTTGAAGCTTCCAAAATGACCGAGAGCCTCGTGGTAAGCAGTGCATATACCTTCCACCATACACCTTGGTATACATACTCTGTAAAAATTGTCATTTTCATTTCTGATATACAACAATTCCTGCCTTATAAGAAAACGTTTACCCAATTTTTCGTCTATAGCTAAGTTTTCAATAATGGATCCCAATTTTTTATCGAATCGTTGATATTCTGGTAACTTTTCTAGGGAATTGACAAAATCTTTCGGCATTCTTATGAGGGACATCAACTTAAACAATTTATCTGAAGGTGTGGGAGGACGAATGGCTGCATATCTAGATAACGCATCAGATATAATGTTCTGAGAGCCCGGGATATATTTCAGGTCAAAATCATAATCCTGTATAGCCAATGCATAACGAGCTATACGGGAAGACAACAACCGGCAAGTCTTCAAATAGGTCACCGAATTATTATCAGTGTAAACTGTAAACTTTTTACCTAATAGGTAGATTCGGAACTTAGAAAGTGCCCAAACTACCCCAAGGGCCTCTCTTTCATTGATGCTGTAACGTCTCTCCCTATCTAAGAGAAGACGACTGGCCCAGGCCACTGTGCGATGTTGTCCGTCTACTATCTGGAAAAGCTCTGCTCCCAAACCTATATCCGATGAATCAGTACTCACACAATATGGTACATCTTCACGAGGGTGATAAAGCAAAGTATTCTGTTGTATACATGACTTAACTTTCTCGAACGCTTCACCCTCTGTATTAGTCCACCTCCATCCAACTTTTTTCTTTAGAAGCTCAGTTAAAGGGGCAATTAATTCCGAAAAATTAGCACAAAAGGAACGATCGAAATTTACTAATCCCACAAAAGATTGCAATTCCTTGGGATTTTTGGGTGGTTGGTAATCCTTTATGGCCTGAATTCGCTCTGGATCCGGAAAATAACCGGAAGAATTAATAACATATCCTAAGAAAGGAATGTTTTGTCTGAAAAATTTACATTTTCTGAGCTTCAATGTGAGACCAGCTCTTTTTATCCGCCCAAAAACTTTTCTCAAATGGCAAATGTGCTCCTCGAAAGTACTCGAGATAATGAACAAATCATCCACGTATTTGACGAGAAATTTACTGAACTCTGGACCAAAAATTCTGTTTAGACACCGTGTAAAAGAACTCACACTGGAAGACAAACCGAACGGAAGCACGCAAAAAACATATGTAACTCCGTTGAATTTAAAACCCAGATATTTTCGCGAGTTTTTTGATACTGGAATTTGCCAGTACCCGTTTGTTAAATCCAATGACGACATAAAACTACAGTTTGAAATTGAATGTAATATCTCCTCCACTGGCATTGGAGTTTCGTGTTCTTTTTCCATAACGGTGTTGAGGAATCTCGCATCTAAACATATTCGCACTGTCTGGTCTTTCTTGAGGGTAGTCATAAGAGGGGAAATATAAGATGTTGGTGCTCTTTCAATAATATTTAAGGACTCCATTTGATTCAATTGGGATTGTATCGCCTCTCTATGCCCTACAGGAACCGGATATTGCTTCAGACAAAATCCTTCCGTATTGCGCAATCTCACCACATGCTCGTACTCGTGAGTTAAACCTGGAATTTCCGAAAATATACTTTTATATTCCTCCAGCAAACCCCTCAGCTAGGACTTTGATTTAAAAAATCCTGTTCCTGCTCAACTTGGCGCCCAACGCCTCAACAAAACTATGAGGTAATTGAATATTATTTTCATGAGCTGCATAGCTCGGCAATTTAAACCTAGGATCAGTATTGTGTTTATCCAATTCATTGAAATTAGTTACATTTTGAGGAAAATTGAAATTCTCCTCCCTTACAGTATTTACTATAGGAAATGAACACAGTGGTACATCATCAACAGTTTTATATTTAGCAGAAGCCTCCCTTATGTTTTTGCCTTGCATTAAATTCATACCATCAGGTATTATGAAATTACCAGAATGACTTCTGTTGTCCCTTGTACAATAAAGTTGTTGGTTAGTGTATTCTGAATTCGATTGCACAGGAATACTAGCTGCTTCGTCTTGAAACATATTTCTAGATTCCGAAAAATGTAACAAATATGGAATATAACCAGATTGCTGCTTTCCGTTTGACTTCGCAATATTCAATTCTTTATTTATCTCAGGACCAGATGTTGAATGTTCAATATTCACAACGTTTTTTTGCTTCATCGGCGAAATCGAGAATTCACTCCTACCTTTTCTATTTATCTGTTTATCTCTCTTCTGACCATTTGACTTCCCATTTAGACTTGACGAAATTTTCCTTACCGCCCCTTGATCCTCTGCATCTTGAGACAAACTTCTGGAACGGCTTCTCAAATTATAGCCTGAATTTTGAGGCGAGTGTTCTAATGGCATTTTTCTCTGCAATCTAGCCCCGTTGTTGGGCGCCAAGTTGAGCAGGAACAGGATTTTTTAAATCAAAGTCCTAGCTGAGGGGGTTGCTAGATTGTTTATTTATGACAGAGTTGAGGAAAAATCAGTGCTAAAACTAACAAAAAAAATATATATATAACTAACAACAAATTTATATGATCCCAAAAAAAAAATAAACTCACCTAACACCAAGCACCACTGTCTTAATTATATTCAAATTATTTCAGTTTTTCGCTAAGATGGCTGTTAATCTATACAACTGATTAATTCCTTTCGAGTCAGGTATCAATTAGAACTGCGCGAGGTACTTTCTTGAAGTGAAGTCGCGACGCATACCAGTGCGCAACGAAAAGATATATACTCCTCAACACGAGAAACTATACCTGTTCAACATATGGATTCAATTACTCAAATATTTCCAAATATTTCGTTCTCGAGTAACGACTCCAAATGAACTCCTCCCCTCCAAATCAAATTTACCCTTCCATAACTCCCTTACACACCTCGAGTCCTTTGATAAAACCGCGCAGAAAAATGATGAACCTTCCCGAAAAAGTGATGATGCGTGGATACGTCAAATAGACAACGTTCCCGGCCTCTCCTAGCCATTTTCGGCCTTTGATATGAAAAACGAAGGAAAGCTTATTTCCTTGTACCCTCAACGTGAAAGGAACACTTTGGGAATATTCCCCGTCTTCATATATGTTGGGGTCCTAGAATTCCTGTGATATAAGCGGATGTGATGGGAGGAGGTCCTGAATATTGCTTTTTTCAGCCGTATCTCTTAGTGTCGAGGGTGAGGCGATATCCGGTGGAAAGACTTCTGCATACGATCGGAATTTTTCATTTGGAAGTCACTTTCTTGCTGGCTTGCGGAGAAATGTTGTTTAAATGACAGAATACCCGATACTTGAACAGATATTTGTTTATTCTATTTATTTATTTATTTATTCACTTGACATACACCAAGGGTAATTACATGCAGAAGTTTTCCAAGAAGGATGGTTTCACAGTTTCAAAATATAAGATAAGGAAAAGCAACAAAAACAATAGATAGAAAAAAAATAAAAGGTAATAAAGGTTTTTTCCAATAAAAGATGTTACGAGGATGTATTGATATCTAGTTAGCCTAGACCAGTTCCATGCATAAACAAAATATTGCCATACCATATCAACGAACAATAACTTATTAGAATTGTCAGTGTAGAATTCGACGTCGAAAAAGTATACCAGAGTTACGCAATAAACTAAAAAAAAATGTCCACCGAAATTGTAAAATTCGAAAAAACGAAATATCGAGCCATCATCAAGTACCTGTATTCAAAAGGGTTAAGAGGTGAGCAGATTTACGAGGATATGCTTAATACCCTTGGTGATCAATGTCCTTCGTATGCGACCGTGGAAAGTTGGACTAAAAGCTTCAAAAGAAGAAAATTTTCCATTGAAGATGACGACCAATCGGGAAGGCCAGTTTCTGTTTCAGTCCCCGAAAATATCGATGCAGTTCATGATATGATCTTATGAGACCGTCGAATTGGGCTAAAACGGATATCTGAAGCACCGAAGGTTTCATACGAACGCGTTCATCACATAGTTCACGTCAATTTGGGCATGGGAAAAATGTCTGCAAAATGGATTCCTAAATGTGTGAATGTTGACCAAAAGCGTGCAAGGGTGAAAGCATCGCGTTCGATCTGTGCTCGATTTGAAAACGATGTAGACTTCTTAAACCGAATTGTTACTATGGATGAGACTTGGGTACATTTCTACAATCCAGGAACAAAGCAACAATCGATGGAATGGCGACACTTCGGTTCTCCAAGACCTAAGAAGATTCGTGTCCAAAAAGGTTGTTGCTTCAGTTTTTCGGGATTGCCATGGAGTAATCATGACTGGTTTTTTGGATAAGGGTAGAACAATAACTGGTGATTACTATTTGACATTACTGACCCCTCTATGGGAAAAAATAAAGGGAAAAGACGCAGAAAGCTATCCAAAGGGATTTTGTTTTTACAAGACAACGCCTCAGTACACAAATCTCATGTTGTCCTGCAAAAAATTCGTGATTTAGGGTTAGAATTACTAGAACACCCTCTTTATTCACCAGATTTGGCTCCGTCCGACTATCATCTCCTTCCTCAACTGAAAAAAGTTTGAGAGATCGTAAATTTTCTTCCAACGAGGAGGTAATAGAAGCTGTGGAGGACTGGTTTGCGGAGCAAGAAGAAACATTTTTTTTGAAAGGTCTAGAGACGTAGCAGGTTTGCTGTAATAAATGTATCCAATTAAGAGGAGAATATGTTGGGTAATAAAATATTTTGACATTGAAATTTTGTTTGGTTTTATAGTAGGCTAAGAATTTTTCAATATATATAGATGCATAGAAATACCTGGTGTTGGCAGTGATTAGATTTTGTTTAAGACTTTCTTGTCTATCGAAAACGTGATATTTTGTACAGCTTTTCATTTCTCCCGAAAGGGGTCGCGCTATTTGTCGTTGCCGCAGTAGCGCCACGACCGATAAATATTGCGGATTTATTCCGGAACTAGACCAAAATCTGAAATCTAGGATGCCGTTTTGATCTACAAATTTTGGTCACGATTTTTAGTAGGGAGTCGTTACACCAGGTGTTCTATGCATCTATCAATATATCCTCGTATTTTGACATTCACGAAATAAGTCATTTTTTTAAGATAAATGAACTGATGTTTATTGCATTATAAAGAGGAAAGTATGTTGTTAACAGGACCATATGGAAATCTGCAGATGTGGGTGGATGTGGATGATGACTTTCGATATCGAAATGATAACACTGATGGTTGGAGCTAGATTTTCTTGAGGTGATATGGTCGAAACACTCATTCAATCAATGCTACGTAGACCAGGATCACGTTGGGGCTAGGAAAATCGTCATTGGATAATGTTGTGGACAAGGGTGTCCCTCCCGTGAAGTACATTGTCGACGATGAAAAGATGTTTGATGAAAGATGAACCAATTATTTTCGAACGTCGTCTACGTGATCTCGGTGCGTGAGTGCTTCCCAAACACTCGGTAAACATGGATGTGCGAACGGAAGAGCTTCGCCTTCGCAGAAACCTTGGGGCATGATACTCCCCCCGAAACAGGCTGCAGATGTAATTTCCGTGGGGCGTACATTAACACTCAGAACTAGCGCGCGAGTGAAATTATTGGATTTAGCCATCTTGATAATTAGCAGCCCTGGAAAGGAGTTTGCTCGATACTTTTATAAATCCAATTACCGGTCGCAGATTGGATTTCGAAACGAGTACATCTTTTGAATGACTCCCTTCTTGGTAAGTGGGAAATGACATACGCCATCTTCGCCTCTCGGTTCCGCGGTCTTCCGAGGCGAATGTTTAATTACGAACTGGGGAATACGGATCGATGCAATCAGTTTACGAATTTTGGGAAAACGAGGTTTGGCACTTACCTGATTGCTGGACCACAATCGGCCTGAAAAAATTCTGCAACATTGCCGATGCAGTGCTGTAAAGAGTGTTCCATTAAGAGCGCAAGATTAGAATTGCGCGCCATGTTATGGAAGTCTAATGTCATTCGATTATAACGCGACAGATAGAAAGTTGACATCAGTGGCGTAGCTAGATAGTCCGGGGCCCTGGTGCAAAAATCGAAGAGGGGCCCCTTAATGAATTGTTTTCGAGTCAAAATATAAATATGTACTTCGAAGAAGCAAAGTTACTTACTGAAGTTGTGGAATATACTTGGAATATATAGGAATATATGTTGTTATTTATGTATTTGAGTAGGTATTTTAAATTCATTACATTAATGTGAATGAAAAAAAGGGCTTTAAAAACATTTTTTATAGATATTTACTATATGTACAAATATTCACGAAAAAATTGTCATTGTCACTATGACCTTCTAGCCTTATTTTTTATTGATACGTTAGATTATTTGGTGAAATCACAATAAGAATAAATTATTCGAGGAATGAATTCAAATTAATTATTGGGGATTCGAACCAAGAGGTCAAGTCTAGATTTGAAGTCATTTATTCTCTGGGAAAAAATATGTTTACAACCTCTTTCTAGACCTACTCTTTGCGAAAGATTCAATGACTTCACTCAAATCTAGACTTGATGCAGCTTCATTTTCAATTGATAGGTATAAGCCATAAATGTCCCAGTTAAGCTTGGCTCCTAGTGTTCCGCAAATAATTTTATATTATTCAGTATTCTTAATTTGCTGAAAGATCTTTCAGCTTCTACAGAGGTGACAGGAAGATTGTATGGAACAGTAATATTGCTCTAAATACTTCTGTTAGATCGCATTCCAGCATTCCGTATTTCCTTATTATTTTCATATACAATTCATGAATTGTCCATGCCTTATTCAATTCAGGTAGAAATAGGTGATAAATATTGAGAACTTGAATTTAAAAGTTGGTCCCTTTCATATCGCAATATTTACAATGAAACTGGTCGAAGCTTTGAATTACAGTTTTTTCGTCTACCTATATCTAGTAGAAATGATGGTGAAGATTCAAAATTTTGTTGACTGCAGTCATACACCCGAAACTTGAATTCAATCAATCAATCAAATCTTTATTGTACTCCAGGCTTAATACAATAGCGTGTACTCGTCAATTTTCAGCATAAATAACACACTATTGAAATAAATATGGACATAAAATGAACTTACAGTCTAGTCTAGAGCAGACTATACTCATATCACAGATAGGTTTGTGTCGCAGAAAAACTCTTAGAGCGAATAATACGCTTTTGTTACAAGGAGCGCCTTCAATTCTCTTTAAATTTAATGAAACTTAATAGTTTCTAATGATTCGGCAGTTTGTTGAAAACTGCAACCGAAATATAAGAAGGCGACTTCTAAAATTGAGAAATTATTGTATCGAGCACTCTATTGAAAATATTTATTTCGGAAAATTCTTCCCTGCTTCGAAATCGGTGATCGGAAGCTAATTAATCGAAATATTTTTTATCTTTTTTTTGTATCTTTTCTTCGAAATGGGGATCTTTACCATATGCTATGACATTTTCTCTAGCCTTGCACTTAAACGACTCGAAGTCACTCCTATAAATTTTTTTCTTCGTATTCGTCTCTTCTGAAGCTCTGCATACGTCGTCCAAACTGACATCGCACTTTTGTAATACTTCAGATGCATAATTGATATCATTGAGAATGCGGTGCATTGAATCGCCGAGGAAAATAAATTCAAAATTCAAATTTTTTTCTAAATTTCTGCTTGTTTTCGCTCTTATATGCAAGAATTTATTCTTCTATTTCAGCTAATGCACGAATGATATGAAAAAAATGGAATTTGATTGCCGAAATTATGTTAACCCTACTGTACCATCTAGTCGGATTTAGTTTTTTTAGATAGGTGTCCGATTCACCAGTGAATTTTGGCAATAAATCCCTAGATTTGATGATATTTCGGAAAAAACATTTTTCAACAACTGAATATAATAAAAACAATGTTATTCACATAATAGATCACAGAGAAAAATCAAAGTTTGAATTTTTTTTTAAGTTCAAACGCATTTTTATGGTCAGCGCTTGGGGGCCCCCTGAGGTCGGGGGCCCTGGTGCACTGCACACCCTTGCACCCACGTAGCTACGCCGCTGGTTGACATATATTATATGAGTTAGTGGAACAACGCGTCCTGATTGCCAAAAAATGCAGTAACACAGTTTCTTGGGCCTCATTTGAAAGCTATTTATTTTGAGGACATGTGACTTCTGCAATAAATATTTAAATACTTTGCTACAGAAAACCATGTTTTACCGATCTGAAATCTTGCACTGTTATTGAAACATCCTTTAGAATTATGAGAGCTTTTTCACATTACCTCCATTTTGAATATAACGTTTCAAAAACGTTTTGTCTTGTAATATTTCAGACTTTTTAGCTCGACAATATTCTCAAAGGAAAGATGAAGGGGCCAAATCCTCCACTGTAAGTTCGAGGGGTATTTTACCCTAAAGGGAATTTTATATTTATACTTTTGGCCTGGCGTTATGATACTCAGATACTCTGTGTTCATAGGAGTCTATGCTATGTCGTATTAATTCAGATCAGTGACATAATAGATGGGGACTAATGAGATAGATACAGATAAATAAAAAACTTGATTGGACACAGAGGTGGAATAGGCCTTCATTGGTTCAGACGAGTAGTTCGAGGAACCACTTCCTTCAAAGTTCAAAGGGATAAAAACGAACGTTTTCCAATTTATCATTGCATATCATTATCGAAGCAAATGAACCCTATCATTACAGTTTAAAGAAATTACATATAGCAAGTATCTGAATCCATTGGTCGATTATTAGAAAGGGGATTCAGAACAGGACATATACAGGGTGATTCCGGAGGAAACCGTCAAATTTTAGAATTTTGCACCACATCAAGATTAACTTCCCAAAACTTTTATGATGACGAAGTTGAAGAAAGCGTTGAGAAAATAGATCGTAAAATGGTACTCTACATCACGTCATCATGTAAACTGCTCCACATGAGTTAGCGATATTGACTTGAACTGCAAAAAAATATAGTTAAAATAAGATTTTTGTAATGAAAATTCATATTAATATGATTTCAAGTTGCAAATTAATTTTAGTTTGTATAGGTCTGCAGCGTATACCTACAGGCTGGTTAAGAGAAATCGAGTAAAATAACGGAATTTTATTCCCAGAGAACTCAAGCATTTTAAGACTATCAATTCAATGTATAGCCTCCACGGGCATCAATAACTGCTTGAAATCTTCTTTGCATACTACACACGAGGTTGCTGAGCATTTCTTGAGGAATTTTCTTCCATAAACGCTCTCTCAGCTCTCTCAGATCACTTGAGGATTCTGGGGTAGGTTGATGATTATCTGATCTTCTTTGGAGCATATCCCATGCATGTTCTATGCAATTCAAATCTGGTGAGTGCGGAGGTATTGGCAAATGTGGAATACCTTCCTCGCGCGCATTCTCAACTATGGCTGCACGGTGCGGTCTAGCGTTATTGTCTAGAAATTGAAAAGTTTCACCAATAGCAGCGTGAAAATTTGGCACAACATTGCCAATGACATGCTCCCTATAGTGTGAGGCGGTCATATTCCCAGGACAAATGTGTAAATCTGTGCGCCCTTTGAAACATATCCCGGCCCATACCATAACACAACACCCTCGGAATGGATGGACTTCTTGGACATAGCGACGATTACGGGGTATGCGTGGGATTGTCCATACCTTATTCTTCGAGAATCTGAAAATCGCCCATATCTGGATTCATCAGTGAAAAGGACACTACGCCATTGATCGTTCCAATTGATATGTTGCCTTGCCCATTCCAGTCTTTGACGCTTACGGTCACGTGTTAATGGAACTCCTCTTAGTGAACGTCTAGAACCTAGGTTCACCACTCTCAAACGTCGTCTGATGGTTTCGATGGAAACTTGGACCCCATCTGCGTTTTGAAGAGCATTCCGTAGCATTCTACACGTATATATAGGGTTTCTTCTCGCCGAAACGGTGATGAACCGATCCTGAGCAGATGTTGTTTTTCGTCGCCCACCAAGCCTTAGTCTTTCCAACACGGAACTTGTCTCCCTGAACCTGTTCCAAAGTCGAGATATCACACTTTTGCTGACTTGGAGCTTTTCCGCTACAACAACCTGAGTTAGGCCA
Source organism: Adalia decempunctata (assembly GCA_951802165.1). Lineage (NCBI taxonomy): Eukaryota > Metazoa > Arthropoda > Insecta > Coleoptera > Coccinellidae > Adalia > Adalia decempunctata. The sequence goes on from OX637705.1 coordinate 4,804,051, forward strand.
CCCTGTAGCATTCCGATAGCCCTATTAGCCTCAGCGTTTGTAAATTTACGTCTTGGCATTTTCAGAAAACTCGTTTCAAATCGAAGCCGTTGATAAACTGACTTCATTTCAAAATAAGAACATTCATGAAGCATATGCAAAGAACCAAACTTCAGAAAAAAGGCGACCAGATTGACGAAATGTCTCATACTGATTTTTATTGGATCGATTCAAGTTGTTATTGAGTTTTAAATGATTTTACAGCGATTATCTCGAAGATAACATACTTTTAAAAACGATTGAATACGATATCCCTAACTCTTGTGGAGCAGCATTTCATACCAGGGGGAATAAGAAGTCCTAATATTCTTATTATTATTCATCCAACACCTCATTTCTTGCCACCTTCATTACAAGTCGATCCACGCCAAAGGTTTCCTTGAAATTCAATTTCTGTACCCACGTGTACCCCGCTAACTCCCACAATTCGATAAAAAGTTCGGGGGTTCAGTACCTTGACCCCCTTTTTTTGCGCGAAAAATGACACGTTTCAGGGAAATGTATCTTGGATATACCCGCCCTATATATCTGACGCGGTGATCGGTTCTCGAGCCAGAACATGCATTCCGTTCTTGAGTCAGTTATTTATCTCCCGGAACATATGTCGTGTTCGAAAGCATGTTATATGCAGACAAAGCTTTAAGAATGTGATTTATTATACTTCTATGACCCATTTTGTCAGTAATGGTGATCGATAATTTTGAAGGTAAGCTTTCCGCCAACGCTGATGAATTCGTACCTGATGGCCAGGGCGGTAACGACAAAATTCGCCGAATCAAATCTGAAACTGAACTGAACAATAGAAGCTTTAGAAGATAACATAACTCTATCGCTGAAATAATGCCTGCATTACTAGAAGAATTCCATGGCAACATCATTCCAAACAAATTTCAAAATGTCACGTTTTGGTAATGTTAAAAATATAAATGAGCTTATCAAAGAAAACATTCCCAGAAATACTTCCAATAGCCACAAATATATTTGGGGAATATTTATGGAATTTTGCTACTAACGATCATACGAATTGAATGAACGCAGAAGCTTGGAAGAATTGGCGTTTATACTCAATGTTTCGAGCAAACTCTTACAAGAAAAGTATTATAAGGACTACAAAATTATGATTGACCCGTTTAATAATATAATATTTAAAGCACCCCGAGATGCCCGCGATGCAATCAGGAAAAAATTGCAAGCAGATCCAAGTAAACGTAAATCCAGTTCAGTTTCGTTAAATTTTTCTGAAGTTAACAGAATAATATTGCTATGGGATGAAAATACTCCTGAAGGTCTTATGCGTAAATTTTATCATATTGCTGCAGTAGAACTAGCGTGGCGAGGAGAAGAGACAGTTGCTTGTTTGGTGATTTTTTTTCAAATCGAGAAGAATAACGATGGTTCTCCAACAAATCGCATCGAATACAATCCGGTATTCAGTAAAACGTGCCAAGGTGGTTCTAAAAGCTGTACAAGTAGTAAATGGTTGGTTTCCAATAGTGAGAGACAAAGCTGTCCTGTACGTCTTTTTCATAAACTAATATCAAAACGAGGCGAAAATATTACCTCACCACGACTATTCTTGAAACCAAATCGATATTGGAAAAATGAAACTGACAAATGGTACGATAATGTACCTGTTGGAAGGAATACCATAAATAAATGGACTAAATATGCTGCCGAAGCAATTGGCTTGAATGTCAAAGACAAAAAGATAACGAATCATTCAAATAGATCAACAGCTGATGTCAGTCAATTAGCAAAATGTGGTCTAGAGGAACAACAATTGCTGAAGATTACTGGTCATAGCAATCAAAATTCTATCAAACCATACCTAAACCTCGATCAAGAACACCACCACAAGATAATAAATATTATGCGTGGAAATAGATCTTCTATACAAGAGAACAGCAACGAATCTAATGTTGAGTTGAATTTTACGAATTGCACTTTCACTAGTTGTACTTTCAATAAATAAATAAATGTTTTGTTGTGTTGAGTTATACATTTTTTCTGTCAGAAAATTTTCTGCCGAATATTCCTCGGGCATTGATAAATGCCTCATAATTTTATAACCAATATCTCAAGCTCGTTGCTTGGTAACAGCCATCAGCCTTCGGCTTCGGGCTGTTACCAATGAACGACCTTTCGATGGTCATGAAATTATTTCGTCTATTATCAAGGTCCTAGGGATATTACTACTGAAAACATAATTGTCATAAAATTATCTTTCAAATGAAAAAAACCTTGGCTTTAATCATAATTTAAATGTGTTTCATTTCTATTTCAAGTTCTATCACTCTAAAAAACGATACTTGCACTGGCATTGTGACAATTCGATTTTTAATTGCTTAAAACCGTTTGATGTTCACACCAGACACGCATGAACAGTGGCGTTGGATATGTGTTTCTCTCAAGATGTCAAGATACCTGATATAATATCATGGAATCATTGGTTTGCGACAATTACGTCCCTGTGTTCTGCCAACCTGCAATATCACGCACCAGTCCGGACTGGTGCAAATAAGTTCGGAATTATAGATTTCAAGGCTCGGCCTTTGGAAATGATTAATGGGCGTTGTAAGTGCAACGCCGCTTTGGCCCATGTGCATGAATGTATTTCCAGACAGGGAATTTTGTATAAATATGAGGCTTATAGCTGCGAAACACCGCCGCCTTGTTAAATTATCGCCTTCTTCTGAAACTTTGGTATTCGGGAATTAACTTCTTGGGTTCACGGCGATAATCTGGGAGGTTCAAAATGGGGAACGATCAGACGAATTTCGTTGTACGAAAAGTTCGAGTCGAAGCAAGTTAAATTGCGAAAATTGATTAATATTCGATATACAGGGTGAGTCTTTGACTTGTACATATATTTTAACTGTAGATTCCTCTCATCAAACGAAACACTTTTTTCTCATACCATTTTTCAAAACTCGGTTTGGTTTGGGAGATACAGGGTGTCGAAAATCCATGAAAAAAAACACTTTTCTGTTTATATCTTCGGAACCGTTATTTCGAATGAATTGAATTTTGGTTGAGTTTTTACTCTATTCATGGTGCATATTCCTCAATCGAAACATATTCAATATCTTCACTAGTATAAAAGTTACAGGGTAGTCGACTCATCAATACACGCCAAAACACCATAAAACCAATTTAGAAAGATAAACGGTTCATATTTTCGAAAGAATCAATCATTTAAGAAACTGAAAGTATTCCTATTTTTTCAATAAATCGCGTCGTTTTCGATTTATTTCCAATTTTACCCGGAGATATTTGACGAAAAAATCATTAATTTCAAGAATAATCTGAATGCGTCTCTGAATTAAATATAATCGAATATTTTTATTAATCCACTTCACATAATAATCGCATTAGAACAATAAGTCACTGAATGTATTTAGATTATTCAGAACTTCACATAATGTCTACAGTTTGTTCAGAGACTCTGGTTTGTTATTGTTTAACGTTGGCCTCCAGATATCCATACTTCGGTTTTCGCTCTACGCATGCGTGGTAAAAATTGGCGGCGAAGTCGATTTGTGATGGAAACGGCAGAATTCATAGATATTTATACCACTGTACACAAATGTATCGTGATTTATACTATGTCTCGTGAAAAATCCTTAACCTCAATGAAAATATCAGCAAGCTGACAACATCTTCTTGAAATTTCTGTGCAAAAATTCACAGAATCGATACAAATTAGATTAGGTTAGGTTGTTCAATAATAAATCTGAATGAAAAGTCTCTCTTCATGATATTGTTTGGGAATTTCGAGGAAAATATGAACAAGTTATAGTGTGTACAAACTAATCTGCAGAAAAATTCGAAGAAGGAACTTTTTTTGGGAGAATAAATGTGGCTTTTCAGTTGCAGATATAATCCGATGAAACTAACTCACCCTGTATACATCTTAAAAAATTAGGTCATACCTCGATCTCGTGATGAGTATGTGAAGACTTTCAGTGAATTAATGTATTATTAATAAAGTAGTGTCAAGTATATGTTTATGAGATTTACGTGTATAAATTAGCAAATTTTTTTTGTGCAGTATTTTACTGGTTGGTAGTTCCATTGTTCCACTTAGTACAGTTATCACAGAGGACATTGTTCATTAAGAAACATCGCCACAGATTATTTAGCGCAAAGTATCACTGCGTTTCTTGAAAAAGTCTACTTTATATTTTCTGATATTCTGGGAATGTTGTATTCATTATGTTGAAAATGGCAATTGGCGTTCAATTCTGCCCAAACATCAAACCGGACTCGATCATCCCCTCCTCGATCGAAAACCCCGTAACGAGGATAATCGCGAAACAAATCCCCCCACCCTTCCATTTCGGCTCGAAGGACCAAAAGCCGGGAAATTCTTCCAACAATGAAAAATTAATCATGAATCCTCCCGGCGGAATCGGGTCGAGTTAAAGGATTTCCTACGTCCTGGGATTAATAATAATGATTTACATTGTTTGAATAACTGGGGCGCAGAAAGGCCGCACTTGAATAAATGGGACCGATACCTAATTATTCCGACAGAGGGCGGATACACGCGCAAAATTGTTTGGATACGCTGACGCTGTGTGGGAATTTGCATTTAGATTTTCCAATATGAAGATTGGACGGGATGAAGGCGATATGGTACACGGCGTGAGCTGTGCAATGAACTAAGATCAATGGTAGGTATGCATATGAGAAGCTGGAGGCTGAGCCGAAAACGGAATTGTCTCGTTTTCGGACGAAAATGGGAAACGATACCAGGGCGAAGCGATGGAAAGTAGTGGGATGGACGCGGAAAATGTGGGGATGTGCAAAATACGAAGCTGCGGTATATACGCCCGATAGTCTTTGCATGTCATCAGCCCGATAGCCCGCCATTTGTAGACAATATGGAAGATTTCTATATTTTTTCGATTACTGTTAGAAACATACATACATATAGTTGTCGCGACAGTTTCAGAGACACTCTAGCCATTCCGTAACTTCGTAGAAAGCCGCAAGCACTCATTGAAAACCAACTCGTAGTCATTTCGCGGAATATGAAAGCAACAATTCAGATCTTATTGGCAGCTTCAAACTGAAGGTTCAAGAGTTAGGGATATCGTATTCAATCGTTTTCAGAGGTATGAAATCTTCGAGAAAATCGCTGTAAAATCATTAAAAACTCAATAACAACTTGAATCGATCCAATAAAAATCAGTATGAGACATTTCGTCAATCTGGTCGCCTTTATCTGAAGTTTGGTTCTTTGCATATGCTTCATGAATGTTCTTATTTTGAAATGAAGTCAGTTTATCAACGGCTTCGATTTGAAACGAGTTTTCTGAAAATGCCAAGACGTAAATTAACAAACGCTGAGGCTAATAGGGCTATCGGAATGCTACAGGGTGACCTAACTCAGGTTGTTGTAGCGGAAAGGCTCCAAGTCAGCCAAAGTGTGATATCTCGACTTTGGAATAGGTTCAGGGAGACAGGTTCCGTGTTGGAAAGACCAAGGCTTGGTGGGCGACGAAAAACAACACCTCAGGATCATTTCATCACCGTTTCGTCGAGAAGAAACCGTACATCTACGTGTAGAATGTTACGGAATACTCTTCGAAGTGCAGATGGGGTCCAAGTTTCCATCGAAACCATCAGACGACGTTTGAGAGAGGTGTATCTAGGTTCTGGACATCCATTAAGAGGAGTTCCATTAACAGGGGACCATAAGCGTCAAAGACTGGAATGGGCCAGGCAACATATAAATTGAAACGATCAATGGCGTAGTGTCCTTTTCACTGATGAATCCAGATATGGACGATTTTCAGATTCTCGAAGAATAAGGGGGTATGGACAATCCCACGCATACCCCGTAATCGTCGCTATATCCAAGAAGTTCATCCATTCCGAGGGGGTAGTGTTATGGTTTGGGCCGGGATATATTTCAACGGGCGCACAGATCTACACATTTGTCCTGGGAATATGACCGCCTTGCACTATAGGGAGCATGTCATTGGCAATGTTGTGCCAAGTTTTCACGCTGCTATTGGTGAAACTTTTCAATGTATAGACGATAACGCTAGACCGCACCGTGCAGCCATAGTTGAGAATGCACGCGAGGAGATTGTTATTCCACATTTACCACTACCTCCGCACTTACCAGATTTGAATTGCAAAGAAAATGCATGGGATATGCTCCAACGAAGATTAGATAATCATCAACCCACCCCAGAATCCTTAAATGATCTGAGAGAGCTTCTGCCCCGTTTATGGAACCAAATTCCTCAAGAAATGTTCATCAACCTCGTGTGTAGTATGCAAAGATATCAAGCTGTTATTGATGCCCGTGGAGGCCATAAATTGTAGTGATAGTTTTAAAATGCTTAAATTCTCTAGGAATAAAATTTCGTTATTTCACTCGATTTTTCTTAACCACCCTGTATACGCTGCAGACCTACAGGCTAAAATTAATTTGCAACTTGTAATCATATTAATATGAATTTTCATCACAAAAATCTTATTTTAACTATATTTTTTGCAATTTAAGTAATATCCCTTACTCATGTGGAGCAGTTTATATCAACGTTGCCAGGCACAAGCCATGTTGACAATTTGAGATAGAATGTGATGTTAATTTTAAAAGGATCATAAATAATTAAGAATTTAACAATTTTGGGTGCCCAAAAAGCGAAGAGTGCCAAAAATCCTTTCTTCATAATCGAAAACACCCGAAACAAATTCGGAATCTCCCCGAATGGGTACGTGGGCCATAATGACGAATATAATCCTCTTCCCAGGTCCCGAGAGGACCCATCCAATCGAGAGGCTGAGTCTCGCACCGAAAATTCGTGCCGATCCAATTTCCATTCGCCCTTTGTGCCGAGCCGGGCCGAACGAAAATAGTGACTTTATTGAAATTTATCCGCCCCGAAACCTGGAGAGGCCCGCCGAATAAACGTTTCCGAAACACCCGAAGCGTGTGAATCATAGCCATTAATTTTTCAGACCGCCAAACACGAATAATTTTCCCTACGGTAGCATCGGGATATTTGTCCCATTTAGGCCGGGTAAATAGAACAGGAGCGTAACATTCCGTCCATTTAATAATGCAGTGCGGCGAAAAGAGCGTACATCAAAGGACGTCCGCCTCGTTTCGGCGTCGCGACGTCCTCTCCCCGTTTGAGGCCGTTCGCACCGCCTCATCAGGAGAATGCCGAATCTACTAACACTTCTTAGCCTACTGCTCAAAATGCGCATATACAAGTTGACAAGAAAAACTTCGGACAAATTTTGCTGCGGTCTGGAACAAACGTATTTCAGCGCAGCCAAATAATTTTTATTCTCTTGGTTTCTCTACACTTTCCTGTACTAATATATGTGAATTTTCAGTTTGATATAATTTCATTTCACAGAGTTTTAGAATGTCAAACAAACGTAGTGCGATTTTGGAGCTGTTTCGTCAAGGTAGGCGTCAATGTGTACTTCTCAAATTTTCATTCAATTATGGCGTATGGAATAATAGCGTGGGGTAATGGCTCCGATGTTTCGAAGATTTTTGTGGTTCAGAAAAGAGCACTGAGAACCATGCTCGGTTTAACCTCGAGAACATCATGTCGAGGACATTTTAGAAGCCAGGGTATACTAACTGTTGCTGCAACTTATGTTTTAAAATGCCTGCTTTTTTTGAGGAACAATCGGAGTTATTTCGGGATGTATGAGAACACCAACAGGACAAGGCGCATCCACCCTTTTCACTTTCCCAGGTGTTCACTCACACTGACACAGAGGAATGTGGAGTATATGTGCGTGAAACTGTTTGATAAGCTTCCGAAGGATATTCAGAATCTCAAGGACATCAAAAAATTCAAAACTCTAATTAGGAAACTACTAGTAGACCTGGAACCATATAGTGTTGATGAGTACCTAAGTTCCAGTTTTCAAGTCTGAGCGTTTATGTTTAGTTGCTTTGGTTAAGTTGACGTATTTTCTTTTCAATGTATGAGTTGATTATGGAAATAAAGGTTATTATTATTATTATTATTATTATTAATGCGAAATTGTTCGTTTGCTCAATGTGCCTCGACAAACCGTGTCCGATGGAATTCGTCGTTTCAAGGAGCTTGGCCATGATGGTCGTCGTCCAGGAATTGGTTGAAAACGCACTGTCAATACACCTAGCAATCGCAACATCGTCGAGAAGCGAGTCAAGTCAAATCCGAGGTTTTCCATGAGAAAAATAGCCTCTGAGACCGGTATCAACCGCGAATCAGTCCGTCAAAGTTCAACTCTTCATGGAGGAAATCAAGCGCGTACGACTCCAAAGGTGCCGCCAACTCCTTCGTCCCGCCGCCGGTCAGCAATGGGAGCGAATTCTCTTCACAGACGAGGAGCTTTTCACCGTAGAACAATCCCACAACCACCAAAATGACAGAGTCTCGTCCGTAGAGGCTCCCGGTACATCGGCCATCGTCGAACACCGTCAAAATCCGCAATCCGTCATGGTCTGGGGCGGAATTTGCGGCAGTGGTAAGACTGCCTTAGTTTTCGTGGATCAAGGGGTCAAAATCAATCAAGAAGTCTACCGCTGCGACATTCTCGAGGCCGTAGTACTTCCGTTGGCCTAGCAGCACATCGGCGATACGCATTGGACCTTTCAACAGGACTCCGCTCCGGCTCACAGAGCGAAAATGACGCAAGAATGGTGTAAGACCCATTTTCCTTGTTTCATCTCATCTGCTGAATGGCCGCCCTACTCACCGGATCTCAACCCAATGGACTACAGCATTGTGATCGATTTTGGAGCACAGGGCTTTTGCTAAAAAACACAAGAATTTGGTGTCGCTGAAGCGATCTCTGCGCCGGGAATGGAACCGATTAACACCCGAGGAGCTGCGGCCCATTGTCGAAAATTTCAAGAAGCGTCTGAAACTGTGTATAGGGCCAATTATGTAAACAACTGTTGAATTTTAAAGCATGGTTAAAAATTAAACTATCCGCTAACCTCATTTCACTATTCTGTATGCTTCATAAGCTTTGAAATATTAACGGAAGACGCTTAATTTTAGCCGATATATGTTAAAATTTTTTAACGTGGCTTTAATTTTTAACCAGTTCTTATGGAATTGACTCTTATCGCCGCCAAAGGAAGCCACTTCGAAACGGCTTGAATATATAATTAACAAATGTTCACGCTTTTGTTATTTGTTGTTGTTTTGTTCAATTTCTTCTGCTTAATAAAGTTAAATTTCGTTCAAAACCTGATGCTAGGCGAACGCAGAAAGTTGCGCTCTGTGGAAAATAATGGCCCTCCTCATTCAATTTTGATTGATAGTTTTGCTGCTTCTGAAACGTTTATTAATGAGTATCACAATACAATGAAACAATGTATGATTTTTGTCACTTTTTTGTCTCCGAAATTAGTGCCAAAACTTATGGGACATACAATATTATCAAGGAGTATAGAGAGCAGATGTTTTTGAGATATATCTGTATGAATGTTGAAAAACAATGAACTCACATTCATAATATTGAAGCCAAGTAATGTAATTATTGTTATATGAATCCAAAACTGAATAGAATACAAATTTAGGATGAAATTCTAAGATCAAACATTATTCTGGACTGTAACAGGAATTATTAAAGGGAAACAAACAAAAAACACAGAAGAACTAATTATTCCATATTCATGCTATTGTTTCTATACTATCTCTTTTTCCTCTTAGATATCTCAGCAAATACTGAAAATGCACTTCAAACTCTTGGTCCATGATCTTTCTTATCTGCTTGAGTACATTTACAAAAATGGAAATGACAAATTAGAATAAACTACCATGCGGTCAGATTTCACTGTACCCATTCGAATTATCTTAGACTACTAATTGAATGAATATAAATTGTGAAAAAACAAAGAATTATATTTGATTAAATTGCAAAGCATGTCCTCATGAAAACATTAAGTGTCACACAAAAGTTTATTCGAATCAAAAATTTCAAAGACCAAATTTTCTCTGGAAATAGTATGGTATTCAATCATTAAACAAATCAATAATGAAATGGTTGCGGTAATATACAAAGAGAATGGATTATTCTCAGAAAGTAAACCGGTAAAAAATTTCACTTACACATTATTCAGTATCTTATTTAGATATCCACTAACATCATTTCTAATTATCTTATAAGTCTCACAGATCCTATTCGATATTACGATGTATCTAAACAATATCGGGCTTCACGGACACATCTACTCAACAGATTAACTTAAACAAGTTGAGATTGAAACGAGACGACGGTTTCTCCACAGATCCTTAACACATGAACCGAAATGAACAGTGTTTTCACGTTTACAAAACAATTTCTTGTTCCTGTTAGTTTCAAGATAAATTTGGGAGCTCGCAATGTGAATTTCTTATTCTGGATGCACTCAGGATATCTTTGCGAGCTCGCAATTGGAAGTTCTTGTTTTGGTTTCATTCGTGACATCTTTGAGAGCTCGCAAAAAGAATAAATTGAGAGTTTCGCTTAGAATCACCACATAGCGATCTCTGAGAGTAGGAGCACGCATAAGAGCCTCACTGTAACCTCACAGAAAGACGTATTCGATTTCACGTGGATTACATTATTGATAATTTTAAAGAACATAAAAGAAACAAAATCGACATAAAGCAGAAACTGTAGCCAAGTTACTAAAGTTCATAAGAGATCTGGACCTGAATATGAAGCTGTACATGACAAGGACTTCAAGACAGAGGCACACTTCGACCATGATGTCGCTGTGACACCCTCGATTCCGAAGAATCTTGAATATTCTAAATAGCTGCTGATCTGACAGTTTGACAAGCAAACCAACTCTATTCTGGTGTGAACCGCTGTAGTCGAAATTCGACATAGGCTGCATTAAAACCGTTAAAAGCTCGAAGTACGCTTTCCATCGGTAACAGTTACAATTTGCTAGATTCCGATTTCCTGGTAAGATGCGAGTGCAGCGAGCATAAAAGGGAGCCTAGCAAACACTGCCGCTGATAGCCATTTCCCAGTACTTTCATCATAGGTCGCAGTTGCGGCCCAGAGCCGCGCCATAAAACTCCTCGGTGCCACGTTTCATTTTACGGCTTTCGGGCGAAGCAATGGATACATTTCCGAATGCCGATACTTTGAAGTCCTGGATGGCCTTCAGGTTTTTGTGCACTTACGGGAATGAAAAGGAGGCGTACACCTGGCATTCCGGCTTTCATATCTGCATTCGCGAGGGTGAAAGAAGGGTGGGTGTAGGCAAGAGGAATTTCGGATTCGCACCCTTCTGGTGTGTTCTTGACAATTCTTCCTCGGGTGGAAATGGATCGAGAAGGCTTGAATGGATATTCGCTTAATCGGTTTTGAGCACCCTTATGAAGTATCTATCGAAATGGACTTAGGGATTCTGTACTGATGACAAATCGTCGCCTTAGAACCAGACTATTCTAAGTCCATTTATTAAAACTTTACAGGAGGACGTTTTCTAATTTCAAGAACTTCAGGACTGTATGCTCATTTCACTTTTTGTCTAACTGTATGTTTTTTCACTTATTTTGACAGTTTACTGTTGGATAGTAAACAACTTAATTGTTTATTTTCTTGAGAACATGAGAAATTGTAAAATTAAAAAAAATGTAGAAAAAAGTGGACATAGAATAGTCTGGTTCTGAGGCGACGAAATATTGAGTTGCTCTTTTTTTACACAGAGAATTGAGATTTTTAGTGTGTGTTAATGCTTTATAGAGATGCTTTGGACGATGGTGGTCAACAATATACAAACATCATGTGTATCCGACAGAAGAAACGGAAGCTATGACAATTTGAAATTTCATTTTTTTTTAAATTCCATTTGACAGATGAAAATCTAAACTATGATAGAAAGCGAATTGAATTTGTTCCTATTGCATAGAGCGTCCTAGAAAACCTATATTTTGATACCAAACATGTCCATATAGGCCCTCTTTAGGTCCATTTTCAATTGTTTTATTCTTACCAAATTTCATTTTCGAGTTTTGTTCAGGCGCCCAGAGCACTCAAAGTATAGGTGTTACTGATCAGTCTAATGAGTATTCTGCATGATTTGAATGGGTTGAAGATCTTCGAAATTGGAAAACGACTTTGGATTCGCCAGGGATTCCTTGGTGATGACAAATATGGTGTTTTTGGGTGGTCTTACCCCTTTGTTACTTTTTACCCAAAAAGTTGAGATTTTCGATATCGATTTTATTATGCTCAGAGATACTCTAGACAATGCTGATTAACAATATACAAACAGAAAGTGGATAGGATCCTAACAAGGGTAGTAATGATGATTTGAAATTTCGGATTTTTGAAAAAAAATGCCATATGACAGGTGAAAATCTAAACTATGATAGATAGCAACTTGAATTTGTTTCTATTGGATAGAGCGTCCTCGAAAACCTATATTTTGATACCAAACATGTCCATATTGGTATTGTTTGTGTCGACTTGTAATCGATTTATTTTTTCCAAATTTCATTTTCGAGTTTTGTTTAGTCGCTCAGAGCACTCAAAGTAAAGGTGGTACTGATCAGTCCAGTGGGTATTCTGCATGATTCGAAAAGGAAGTAGATCGTGAAGATTGAAAAAGCACTTTGATTTCGCCAGGGATTCCTTGGTGATGACAAATATGGTGTTTTTGGGGGGTCTTACCCCTTTCTCATTTTTCACCCAAAAAGTTGAGATTTTCGATTTTATTACGCTCAGAGATACTCTAGACAGTGCTGATCAACAATATACAAACAAAAAGTGGATATGATCCTAACAAGGAGAGTTATGACGATTTGAAATCTCGGATTTTTGAAAAAAATGCCATATGACAGGTGAAAATCTGAACTATGATAGATAGCGACTTGAATTTGTTCTCATCGGATAGCGCGTCCTCGAAAACCTATATTTTGATACCAAATATGTCCATATTGGTGTTCTTTATGACGATTTCTAATTGATTTATTTTTTCCAAATTTCATTTTCGAGTATTGTTCAGACGCTCAGAGCACTCAAAGTTTAGATAGTACTGATCAGTCTAATAGGTATTCTGAATGATTCCAATGGGTAGTAGATCTTGGAGATTGAAAAAGGACTTTGATTTCGCCAGGGATCGCCAGGATTGGTGATGACAAATATGGTGTTTTTGGGGGGTCTTACCCCTTAGTCATTTTTCACCCAAAAAGTTGAGATTTTCGAGATCGATTTTATTATGCTCAGAGATACTCTAGAGTCTAGACAATGCTGATTAACAATATACAAACAAAAATTGGATATGATCCTCACAAGGGGAGTTATGACGATTTGAAATTTCGGATTTTTGAAAAAAATGCCATTTGACAGGTGAAAATCTAAACTATGGCAGATAGCTACTCGAATTTGTTCTTATCGGATAGCGCGTCCTCGAAAACCTATATTTTGATACCAAACATGTCCATGTTGGTCTTCTTTGTGTCGACTTTTAATTGATTTATTTTTTCCAAATTTCATTTTCGAGTTTTGTTCAGGCGCTCAGAGCACTCAAAGTTTAGATAGTACTGATCAGTCTAATGGGTATTCTACATGATTCGAATGGGTAGTAGATCTTCAAGATTGAAAAAGGACTTTGATTTCGCCAGGCATTCCTTGGTGACAAATATGGTGTTTTTGAGGGGTCCTTGTCATTTTTCACCCAAAAAGTTGGTAGTTGGTAGGAATATTCATCATTAAATTCATTGATTACTAGACGGGATCCCAAGTTTTTCGAAGAGAGGGAACATACATAATTTCCATTTTTTGCAAAGAGAACCTCAATTTTTTTATTTCTTTTCATTACTGCATAAATCCACACATGTCGTAAGCATTTTTCCGAAAAAATCCAGTAAATAGAATCTGACAATTTTCAGCTCTAACGAACACAAAAAAACACCCCTAAAAAACTGCGAGCATGACGATACCCGGTTGTCACGAATGCTATACGAATTCCATAGCGCTAAAATCTACCAATTTACGGGTACATTCATGGCCAACAGCACGTTGCTTACTCGTTCGACGTGAAAATGCTTTTCAGCGGTTTCAATCCGACTGACCAGAGGCATATTCCAACGGGATTAAAAAAAGTTGGAAGCGTAATGACAGGGTTATTGATCATGCAACAGAGAATTCTTCCGATCCATCCGAATTAAAAAGAGCATAATTGGTCATCAACGTCAGTTAGTCCGCACAGGTTTCGGGGAAAATATGTCGCGTTCGGAAATTTCGAGGAAAATAGTTATTTATCATATGAGTGTTAAAAGTGACGTTTCATTTTGTGAGTGAAAAAGTTTGTGAAATGAGCGGAGCGAATTGAACAATTTCACGAACAAAATAAAATCACTTCTAACACAAATAACAATGTTTTTTGTAAAACTGCCCTCTTTTGATAATGAAATGGGCGAATTTGCAATGACAATAAACTTCAAAATGCATTTCAATATTCAAATAATCAAAAGGTTGTTGTGGATGGCAAACGTGGCCAACGTTATGATTACTAACAAATGAGAAAAGACGCTGTCATTTGAATTTCGTTCCTGTCCAATTTTCGTCTTGGGTTTTCAACTGCTTAATATGTTTGTCGAGAGTCCAATTATTAATAAAAGTGACGATTTGGTTGTTCCTGTGGATATTCATGAGTCTGCACAAAGAGCAAATCTGGAACTCCTACCTAAAAAATCTGTTCAGCAGTACGATATTGCATATAACAATTTCCTGGCCTGGTGTGAATTGAAAAATGTAGAAGGGAACTTCAGTTAACCTGTTTTCCTGGCATACTCAGAAGAAAAATCAAAAATATGGAGTTCATCAACTTTGTGGAGCAAATTTTCAATGATAAAGTCAAGCGCCCTTATTAAAAATGGTGTAGATGTTAGTAAATATTTTAAGGTAATAGCATATTTAAAATGGAAAAGTGAAGGATATCGTCCCAAAAAATCGAAAATTCTCACTCGTGAACAAATTGAAAAGTTCATAAATGAGGCACCAGATGAGAAATACTTGATGGTTAAGGTTGCAACTATTTTCGGATCATTGGGAGCCTGTCGGCGTGAAGAATTCTGTAATTAATTCATCAGTGGAAGACATCGAAATAACAAATGAATCATTGGATATACAACTTCCAAACACAAAAACGAAAGTCAGTCGTTCTTGCAGTATTATTGGGAAGTATGTTGACTATTTTCATAAGTACTTTGCACTGCGCCCTTCTGTCATCAAACATCGTCGTTTTTCCTGAAATACATGAATAATAAATGCACTGCCAATCCAGTTGGTATCAATACATTTGGGTGAATTCCATCTATTGAGCCGAATTCAAACTGCCAGAACCAAAGCAATATACAGGACACTGTTTTCGAAGATCCTCCGCTTCATTGCTAGCAGAATCATGAGCAAATAATACGGATATAAAAAAACATGTTGGATGGAAGTCTACGACGGTAGCCGAGGGCTATGTAGATCATTCCATTGCATATAGAAATGTCATTGCTGAAAAAATTCTCCCAACCTCAACAGATCTTGGATCATCATCATCCAATATTGTACTTCCGGTTTCTACAAGTACTGATGGTGCTGAGGATTCTAATAATGTGTTGCGAAGCTCCCTAACGTCACAGGGCATTGATGTTAGTAAATGTTCTAGTTTCACGATTAATATTAATGTTCATAAGTAATGATTGTTAAATATTGGTAATAAAAATTTGCAGTTGCTGAATTTTTTTCATCTGATTTCATCATAAGAAAATGGAGTGCTAAAAATATTTTCAACACTAATGTTTAAAATATTTTTAACACGCTTCCACGTAAACAATCAACATTAACATTGTTTGCTGTCATTAAACGTGCCACTTTTAATGGCAGTTGTACAAAAATTTATTTATTCCCCTGTGAGTTCGAACAATGAACTATTTATATCCTAGGCTCAAGAGAATTTTTTTTTTCAATATTAAGGTAGGAATGGATTATATAGGTCTTGATGGGAGGAACACATCTGGGTAAAAACGAATTTCAAGGGCTCAAAATGCATTTTGAAAAAAGCATCCAGGGTCAGAACGTGGCCTTTCCAAGAAACAATGTACCACTTCTAAGAAACTGAGTTGAAACACTTTTTCTCAGTGGTCCTCATGATTATACAGGATAGCCAACTGAAAACACTGTTCCCTTTTGATGGCAAGACGGCAGGCCTGAGCATTTTTATCAAAATTCCTGAAAATGACTGTTTCGAAGTTGGCCTCCATGTTAAATTCGATCCTTGACCTCATATCCACTGTTTTCCTCCTCTCACTCAAATTCATCGATGATGTTTTCAGTTAAAACACCAATTTCTGTTACTGTCAACATTCGAAGCATCATTCATTGCAATAATAGTAGCTAACGTAAATATTTATCTTTGATGAAATGATGTTTCTATAATTTTGTATAAATATTTATACATAGTCAGTTTCGAAATAATATGCCCGTGTTAATTCTCGATAAGTAAACGAATTACTCGTAAAATAAACCGTTGTTTATTATTTTAGCCAATAGCATTACTGCATTTGGGTTCAAATTTGGAGTGAATATATATATACGGTTTGATTTTCAGGCCACATTCCTGAACACCAACCAGAATGAGTCGATAACGATGAAGGTACTGAAGTTTCTGTTATGGGCCATTTTGTTTAGACACCCAGTACATCCATCCATGTGCCCGCAGAAACAAATATCGCTCTTACAAAATTATTATTATTGAAAGATATTTTTGGCTGGAAATTCAAAGCGGTCTCGAATTATCGGCGAAAGCTGGCGATATAAATTTCTCCACATGAGTAAAGGATATTGACCTAATGAAAATTCATATTAATATTATTTCAAGTTGCAAATTAATTTTAGCCTATTTGCATGTTCTATGCAATTCAAATCTGGTGAGTGCGGAGGTATTGGTAAATGTGAAATACCAAGCTCCTCGCGCGCATTCTCAAGTATGGCTGCACGGTGCGGTCTAGCGTTATCGTCTAGAAATTGAAAAGTTTCAACAATAGCAGGATGGAAATTTGGCACAACATTTTCAATAACATACTCCACATAGTGTGAGGCGGTCATATTCCCAGGAAAAATGTGTAGATCTGTGCGCCCGTTGAAATATATTCCGGTCCATACCATAACACTACCCCCTCGGAATGGATGGACTTCTTGGACATAGCGACGATTACGGGGTATGCGTGGGATTGTCCATTTATTTCCTTATTCTTCGAGAATCTGAAAATCGTCCATATCTGGATTCAACAGTGAAAAGGACACTACGCGATTGATCTTTCCAATTGATATGTTGTCTTGCCCATTCCAGTCTTTGACGCTTATGGTCACCTGTTAATGGAACTCCTCTTAATGGACGTCTAGAACCTGGATTCACCTCCCTCAAACGCCGTCTGATGGTTTCGATGGAAACTTGGACCCCATCTGCATTTTGAAGAGTATTCCGTAGCATTCTACACGTAGATGTAGGGTTTCTTCTCGCCGAAACGGTGATGAAACGATCCTGAGAAGGTGTTTTTTTCCGTCGCCCACCAAGCCTTGGTCTTTCCAAGAAACCTGTCTCAATGAACCTATTCCAAAGTCGAGATATCACATTTTGGCTGACTTGTAGCCTATTCGCTACAACAACCTGAGTTAGGCCACCCTGTAGCATTCCGATAGCCCTATTAGCCTCAGCGTTTGTTAATTTACGTCTTGGCATTCTCAGAAAACTCGTTTCAAATCGAAGCCGTTGATTAACTGACTTCATTTCAAAATAGGAACATTCATGAAGCATATGCAAAGAACCAAACTTTAGAAAAAAGGCGACCGGATTGACGAAATGTCTCATACTGATTTTTATTAGATCGATTCAAGTTATTATTGAGTTTTAAATGATTTTACAGCGATAATCTCGAAGATTACATACTTTTAAAAACGATTGAATACGATATCCCTAACTCTTGTCGAGCAGTATATTACGGAATGAGCTATTTCCAACATAATTTCGATTCTCCAAAGCCACCCGAGATGTAAATAATTCTTGGATGAACTGTGATTGGAGCAGAGTGTGAATGGGGCTTATTTTCCAAAACCATCATCATGATTTCAAGAGGAGCCAGGACATTGCTTGCAAGCCTACAAGAGGAGGGGTCAGCTTCCCAAAATAAAGAGTATGAAAGCAGTGCTGAGAAAGATTTCCTCTTAACCTACTCTACCTTTCAACTTGTTACTATAAGGACGTCTTGCCGTTATTAACAAATTCATTCAAAATAATTCTCAATCAATATCTGTTAGAGTTTACTGTAAGACTGCTATTTCTCACAATCATCTCATTGCTTTCACAACTCTGCTCATCTAACAGTTTACATAATCTAGCCTAGACATTTCACATAGAATACTTAAGAATAAACCCCAGTATACATGTTCCCTGTCTTCTCAGATTACGTTGCAGTAATCGACACGAAGACCTATATTGGCACGTATGTAATGTTCCACCGTTCTTCGTCTAGCTATGCCAGGACCCATTCGAGACCTCTCAATTATGCACAGCCCTTTGAAATTCAATTAGCTTAAAATCCCTTGATAGGTCAAAATGCCCAATTAACGTATACCGAGTTATACCCAGATACGAGAGAATTCACGAGCCCTATAATTGAAATAGTTTCGATTAGGTTTTGCTGTTTCTTGCAGCTCAGCAGCAGATATTCGGATGCTGCTGGAATACTAGCAAGTGATTCCATAAAAATGTGACCAGATCTTTTGTTCTTTTGTTGTCTATGGCTAGTTGCTTCATGATACGAGGGTATATTGAAAAATTCTCAGCCTAATATAGAACCAAACAAAATTTCAATGTCGAAATATTTTATTACTAAACATATTCTCCTCTTAATTGAATGCATTTATTACAGCAAACCTGCAACGTCTCTAGACCTTTCAAAAAAAATGTTTCTTCTTGCTCCGCAAACCAGTCCTCCACAGCTTTTATTACCTCCTCGTTGGAAGAAAATTTACGACCTTTTAAACTTTTTTCAGTTGAGGAAAGAGATGATAGTCGGACGGAGCCAAATCTGATGGATCAGAGGGTTGTTCTAGTAATTCTATCACTAAATCACGATTTCTTTGCATGGCAACGAGAGATTTGTATACTTGGGCGTTGTTCTCTGAAAACAAAATACCTTTGGATAGCTTTC
This sequence comes from Adalia decempunctata, assembly GCA_951802165.1. NCBI lineage: Eukaryota > Metazoa > Arthropoda > Insecta > Coleoptera > Coccinellidae > Adalia > Adalia decempunctata. The sequence continues at coordinate 4,823,283 of OX637705.1, forward strand.
CGCGTCTTTTCTCTTTAATTTTTTCCCGTAGAGTGGTCAGTATTGTCGAATAGTAATCTCCAGTTATTGTTCTACCCTTTTCCAAAAAATCAATTATGATTACTCCATGGCAATCCCAAAAAACTGAAGCAAGAACTTTTCCAGCAGATTTTTGGACACGAAACTTCTTAGATTTCGAAGAATCAGAGTGTCGCCATTCCATCGATTGTTGCTTAGTTTCTGGATCGTAGAAAATGTACTCAAGTCTCATCCATAGTAACAATTCGGTTTAAGAAGTCTACATCGCTTTCAAATCGAGCACAGATCGAACGCGATGCTTCTACCCTTGCAGGCTTTTGGTCAACATTCAAACATTTGGGGATTTATTTTGAAGAAATTTCTTCCATGTCCAAATTGACGTGAACTATATGATGAACGCGTTCGTATAAAATCTTCAGTGCTTGAGATATCCGTTTTAGCCCAATTCGACGGTCTGAAAAAATCATGTCATGGGTCATGCACTGCATCGATATTTTCGGGGACTGACACAGAAACTGCTCTTCCCTATCGGTCGTCATCTTCAATGGAAAATTACCTCTTTTGAAGCTTGCAGTCCAATTTTTCACGGTCGCATACGAAGGACATTGATCACCAAGAGTATTACGCATATCTTCGTAAATCTGCTTACTTCTTTTCCTTTTAAATACAGGTACTTGATGATGGCTCGATACTTCAATTTTTCGATTTTTACAATTTCGGTGGACATCTTTTTTTTTATTTATTCAGTAACTCTGGTTTACTTTTTTGACGTCGAACTCTACACTGACAGTTCTAATTAGTTATTGTTTGTTGATATGGTATCGCAATATTTTGTTCATGCATGGAACTTGTCTATAGGCTAACTAGATGCCGATACATCCTCGTATGGCAGCATTTCCAGTTGCTGTTGGAAAAGAAAGATATGCAGTGTTCCACGTATACATTTCTTCATCGGTATAAGGCTTTAGAATCCAGTAATTCTTGTGGGAACCTCGCCAAATTGATGCAGCCCTGAAAACTGGCGATTTCTCTCGAGCGAAACTTGTTGAAACTCTAACAGCATTCATTACCATCATAAAACATCCTTATCTATGAGCGCGAAACTGAGGCGTAATGTCATAAAAGTTGTAACGTCCCCGAAACTGTAATGCATTTAGCGAACTTGTTCAAATTAGCCAACTTTCGGGGAAGACGCAAGGGAGGATATCACTTGGTACCTCTATGACGACGATGGTCTTGTACTTATCCAGATCGCTCTCAATCTGTTCCAGACAAAGTGGGTCTCCCAAGTTCACCCCGGTTCACGGTAAGAAGCAACGAGTCTCTCGCGGAATTGAATTTCAATGTTGACGTTGTTACCTGGGGTGAGCTCCGCGGAAGTTTCGGAACGAATTAAACTCCCTCCGGCATAGGGGTGCGGGACGAATGTGTGGGAAGGGGGGGGGTGTGATGAGGACGAAATTTCGTTTCCTTTTGATGATGTGTTGAACGGGTGTTCTGCAGGAGTTATTCAATTTGCAATCGTTCACATGAAGCACTCTGAAACTTCCCATCATAGGGCAGGGTTTAAATCATTTTATTTTTCACTTGTACATTATATGTTTATTTTACCTTAGAAACGGTTGCTATAAATACACTCATAATGCCCGTGGGCATTTTAGCGGGCATTATGGATCATAACGCCCGCTCGTTGTGCGAGAAGCAAAATAAGCTAGAAAGAAATTATTTATTTCGCAGAATTTTAATACTAAAACAACGACAACTCAACAAACGAAAACAAAGTCTTTCTTAATTAAAATTAAAAGTGCAGTTTTCGAATTTCCCGGAAAAATTCTTCAATCGTGAATCTAGGGATGTTTTCGAAACCTGAGGAGCGAAAACTTGACCACAAGTACTTGGAAGTTCGTTCACAAGAGAACCACTAGAGAATTCATGAGAATCTGTTATCGAATTCACAATCATCGTCGATACTTTGTTTTTGGAAAAAATGCTCTGCTCTATGTAACCTTCCGCCACAGATGCACTCTTCCATCTTCCGTGCATTTTTAACGTTTCATATGATGCACCAGCCTCAGTTAAAAGAGTTGCTGAAGTCCGTCTCAAACAATGTCCTGTATATTCATTTGCATTATCCAATTTTAAGTATTTGGCAATCATCGAAGGCACACTTCCTATGGTATTTTTGCCAACAGGTTGGATGGTGCACCGACCATTTCGGAACGTGAGGAAAAATCTAGGATTCTTCACTCCACTGGGTCTCAAGGATATATATTTTCTGACCAGCCCCAAAGCTCCTATTTTTTCTTCCTCTACAATGCTAAATCCATTTGACATACCGGTTTTAGTTTCGGGTATTTTAACAAGTAAACAGCTACCCTTATTAGTCCAGTCATATTGGTCAAAATAAGGTAAGAATCTCGGAATGAGAGATACCCAGCTGAATATTTGTAATAACCTTTATTTTGACACCATAAAACATATCTCAAAACCTACATATTGTAAGGTGTCCGCGTCTGTCGACAAATAAGGTCAAAGGTCACAAAAATCGATTTTTTGACGTTTTTTGCATATATCTCGTTTTTATGGGGTTTACGGGATTTGTATTCATTATCAATATTATAGAAGATAAAATTCTCTACATCGTTTTTGAGATAGGGGGCAGTGAGCGCTGTCTTGTATAGAGTTTCGACCGTTTTCTTTATCAAGGAACCACTTTATAGTAACCATGGTTATTCGTAAGTTCAAATCGTATCTTGGTAACTACGTACGTACTATTTCAAGAATTATGGCTGATGTGTGTTTTATATGTAATAACTCTGATTCAAAAGATGCATTAGTTGAAGTAGTGCGCGGCTTAAAGACTTTGAATAAGGCAAGTATCGAAAGAAATGATGGCCTCATTTATCGTCTAAAATCCGTAACCTCTGTGAAAGTGCATGAAAAATGCCGAAGTGTTTACATTAGCAAAAACTGTATTCAAGCTGCAAAACGGCGATTAGAAAAAGGGTAAAGCATTGCTTCTCCATCTGTACCCTGTAAAAGACGAAGTGAAGTGTTTGATTTTAAGACTCAATGTATATTTTGTGGGGAAACAGCTGATGAGGCCGTAGAGATAAAGAAAAAGGAAAAATACCGACGTAAAATAAAAAAAGTGAGTACTCTTTAATTCAAACAATCTGTGATCAAAAAAGCAGAAGTACGTGGTGGTGATTTCGGAGAAATAGTAAAAAATCGTATACTTTTCCAATATGATTTGGTTGCTGCTGAAGCTAAATATCATGCTACTTGCTTCACAAATTTTTCAAGTAAAACATCATCATCATCGCCTCATCAGAAACTTCGTCAAGATAATCAAGTAACTGAAGCTATGTTTGAAATTTTCAATTATATTGAAAATAATAACGATTCACAATTTACAATAAAAGAGCTTAAAGATGTCTTGACAGGATATGTGCCAGATGATAAAACTATTATCACAAGATTGCAACAAAAATACTTGACCGATATTATAATTACGAAGAAAGTAGGTACTTTTACTATTATTTCTTTTCGTGATGCACACGCCAATATTCTATCGGAACCTTGGTACGAAAATAAAAAAATAGATCCCGAAGCAGAAAGGATGAGAATTGTTGAAGCTGCTGCTGCTATAATTAGAGAAGATATACGATCATCCATAGTTCAAACTAAATCTTATACACCTCCCAGTAAGATGTTGGATGATGTTAATGAAGAAATACATTGATACTTAATTAACAATAGATTAATAGATAAGTCATAAAAAAACATAAACTATAATGTACTTTTCGAAAAAAATTATAATAATTCATAATTATAAATTTCTAAACATTTTATAAACTATTTGAGACCTACCGGTTGACCTTTAAAGATCCTCTATATAGTTGAACATTGCGCGCTCACAGCCCTCTATCTCAAAAACGATTCAACGTATAAAAAAAATTTTCAGACAAAAGTTGTAGAGAATTTTATCTTCTATAATATTGATAATAAATACAAATTCCGTAAGCCCCATAAGAAACGAGATATTTGCAAAAAACGTCACAAAAATCTATTTTTGTGACCTTTGACCTTATTTTTTGACAGACGCGGACACCTTACAATATGTAGGTTTTGAGACATGTTTTAGGGTGTCAAAATAAAGGGTTATACAAATATACAGCTGGGTATCTCACATTCCGAGGTGAAACTACTAAGATGACTGGACTATATCTTCTATATCTTTGATAGACATTTTCACTAATTCATCTCTCCTTAGTCCTCCAAAAACACCCATTATTAGAACTACTTTATGAAGAAGATAAATTTCATCAGGAGCTTCATTGATGAATGTATGAACTTGTTCTGCTGTCAAAACTTGAGATTTCTTCGGAATATATCCTTTAGATTACATTTTTAAAAACGCTACTAGCCGGGAGAATTGTGAAATATTGATATTTTCAGTGACAATCAGTGTAGATTTCAAAATAGAATATTTCGTCCACAATGACGCAGGACAAAATTTTTCAGACTGAAATAAAAAAAAAAATTACCCACACATGAACAAAATGAAAAATAAAATAGCATACCAATTCTTGAAAGTACGCCAATAACACTGTTTCATCTATAGCAATTATTTCATTTTTCAACTTCCATTGATGGAATGTTTCATAATCCTTGTCGTAGACGAGTCTGGATTTTTCTGGTAATAGATTATTTGCAGCTTTGGCTGCATTTTCAATTATATTATTTGGCAAATTGCTATTCATTTCTGTTATTTCTTTAAATCTTCACAACGAAAACAGTAATGACATTCACTTAATAAAATGATGACAGCAATAACGAACTTCAAAATATTAACAAGTGCCATGGTTACTACTGAAAGTTAAATGGAAAAAAAATCATAGGAGCAATCGAATTTTATTGTAATTAAATGATATATTCGTGAAAAATAAAATCTTGTATGCACCACGAGCGTTATTAGATCCTAACGCCCATCGGGCAACATTCATCCCTCGGCCCGAAGGCTCTCGGGCCGAATGTTTCCCTCCGGGCGTTAGGATCCATATAACGCACTTGGTACATAAATAACTATTCTGTTACACAATTATTCGTAGGAGGGGGAATGGTCACTGCGGCCGACAAGACTATTGGTACTCATCATCTCGCTCTATTTCACTATTAATTCCTATCTTTTTCAAAAAAGATATGATCTCAGCTAAAGGTATTTTCTCAAGGGTCCTAAACTGAGTAACTGTACTACTACGGAATCAAAATGTAGTAGAAATTTTTGCAACGTTATGACATTCTTAGAATTTTCGAATAGATAAAATCTGAACCAAAATGAAAAGTACTTGAATCTCAGTAATGAGTATGTATTTATTTCTTCAAATATTGTGCATTCTTCGCATTACATGAATTAAAGTACCGGAATGTTCGCGAAACGGCTCGTCCGTTATTGCCTCAAATAATGCATGGACAAGTTATGGCAGCACCGTTTTCTCCATCTATGGTCGTTTTATTCATTCATTTCGTACAGCTATTTTAATTTTGTGTTACTTATGACGTTTTGAATAGTGTTGTCATCACGATTTCGCGTTTCATTGCGTATGAAAAGTGAGCTTTGGATTTATTTCTGAATATTATTTGCAGAATACGTTGAAAATTTGGTTCGTATGTGTCTTGTTTGTGGTAAATTGGACTATTTGAATCCTGATTTGAGTTTACACAGATATGTTCTGCTCTTATCATTGTGAGTAACAGTGGCGAAGGTTCTACGATTCTTAGAATTTCACTATTCAGATTCCCTTCTGAGGGGGAGCATTTGGTTATCAGTTCTGAATTAAGCTGACTCAGAAACTCAGAATCTGTTTCAATTTTCTGAACATCGTATGAGTTCGTCAGAAAGAGTTAATCCACTTGTAATGTCATTTCCATTCTTCAATACCGATAACACTACGCCACTGGACCTATAAAAGTTAGATTCTGCAATGTATCTAATGATATTGCTATACTCTATGCTATCTTCGTCCCACTCATTAAAAACTGACTAAATTTTGTCTTCACCAATTCTCAAATTCATGAATGAGATGCTCTGTCTCCTCTTTTTATGGTCTAATGACATAACAGTCTGTGCCGAAAGTTTGACGTTTGTCTGCCCCCACTCTACTTAATTGCCTGGCTCTCATTAATGAAATTATACAACGTGCCGTAGTCATACCATCCCACCGAAACCAAACGTCAGCACCATGAGGCTGTTGACACAGTTATTCAAGAATATCCTGTGTCCATTTCCGTACATGAAACGAATTTCAATCATGAATAAATGGACGCAATTCGGTATCCATTTCTCCATGGAAAATTCATGGACGCTATTTCCCTAGTCGTTTATTCGGTTGTGAATATGATAGGCCATTATGTGCGCAAACCAAAACGACAACGAAAATACGTTCGATTCAGCTCGCTTCGTTACTTTGGGAAGGACTCGCTTTGCACATTCGCGAATTGTGTTTCAAAACCGGAATAAATTCGTATCTAGGGTAGATTGTGAGTGGATGAAAATCGGTGATGGAATAAAAATATCGGTAATTTCTCCTTTCGAATATGAAATGCGAAAACTGATTATATTTCGTTGAAATTCGGAAGTTCGATTGCTTCCGCATGTACTGTATAGAATGTTTATGATTTTTTTAATCCTCCCTTTCTGTCTAATGTCTTAGCCTCTTCGTTTCTTTTGATTCCGGAGTGAACACTTCGAAATTTTGGGTACTTCATTCATTTTTCAATTCTTCCTTTTTACATAACATCGTGTTAAAGGTCTTCCTTATGATTGTTCCTTCATTCAAAACATCACAAGGAAGGTTCGTTGAGAAAACCAGGCTTTCAATTTAGCCTCAGGGAACGGTGTTTGGGATCGTTCTTGTTGCCCTTGGATGTGAATGTTTTTGCCATTCTGCTTAAGCACATGATACTGAGATCGTTCTGTATGCTGACACTTTGGAGGAGGTTGAAGATAAGGCTAATGAGACCATGAGAGTCTAGGGTTACTGGTTGCGAGAGAACTAAAATGGAGGCATCCAGATGAAACCATGAATGGGGAGCTTCCATTTATTTCGATAACATCTCAGCTAATAAAATACTGATCGAACGAATCATATTTCAATGAGTGCATAGGTTTGAATCACAAGTACCCTTTCCAATTTCTGCGTTCAGTAATGCTCAATAAGGATTCAGTATTCTTCAACCTACAGCATTTCGTTCCAGGAAACTTCTTGGAAAATAAGAAATCACAAGGATTCTCATTACGTGGCTCATTCGAACTAATTCAACATGAAAAGATGGATATTATGTCGAAGGTACGCCTCGAAAATAAGGAACCTTCGCGATGAAGCCTGGATAATTGGGAGGCTTGGAGAACTGCGCCAGGAGTTGCCTCTATCGCCAAACGGATATCCCGATCTTCCTCTTGGACGTCTCCCGTATTATTCCATGAATTTCTCATTATATCTCCCAGTTAGATCTCGATTATCAAATGGGCGATTGAGTGGAAATTTAATTTGAAAATTGAAGATTCTCATGCAAATTGAACATCGATTTCTTGCAATACATTCGGGGCAACAGGAGGAACGCCAGCCATCGAGGTCGGAATTGAATTAGCGGCAGATATTTTGCTGCACCTGGGGGATGGAATCGATTCCTGGGGGATATGGCGCGAAATACGTAATAGTCGCCGTCGGGAAAAACGAGGAACATTTTTTTTTCGGGAACAAACGCAATACATATTCATACCGATGCAAATTTCAGATTGCTGCTCGTATTTCCTCCTTTTTCGGAGCGGGATGTTTTTGAGTTTTCCGCTGATTCGTGAATGTTGCGAGGGGCTGTATACGAAGCGGTAAATTTGTAATTGAACGTATTTTGATATTCTGCAATATTGAAATTTTCAATTAGTGGTAGAAAATTCTTGACAGCGTTGAATAATATTTCATCAAGGCTTTTTTAGATTGATTTAGACGTCGGCGTTCATGTCGGCATGTATACGGAGTGTTGATAACTTGAATTCAAACAAAAGGGGAAGATTTCTTGCATGGTTTAATGACAAAAAAGTCTCATAAACATGAGACCGCAGACGTTTCGTTTTCGAGATACAGCGTGTTGAAGATTGGATTTTTTTCGAGTTTTTTCCTCGTACTATCTGTATTTCACAAGATTTTCAACTGAAATTTGGCACATATATTACAATCTGGAGTCTTCATCATGTGACCTTTTAATTTTGATTGCAAATCTACAGGGTGATATTTCCATGAACACTGTCCCCTGTTCTCCCCCATAACTTTGTTCAGTGAGCCACTGTTAGTTTGAAAAATTGTGGGGAGAGGCTTTGTAATTTAAGTAAACTTTTTGGTCTCCTGTAGTTTTGTCGTATCTGCTACCGTTTTCGAGCGCCCCACGCATAAACGCGGTCGGCGCATAAATCGATGCAGCCGGTCGCCAGAAGTCCCAAAAGTCGCGGTGTAAAACCCGAACGAAATTTGCAATACACGAAACTCCTAAATATCAATCGCGAGTGCGATTCGAATCGAATTCCCTCAAGGCAATCCGTTTCATTTTCATTTCTATCCATTATGCCGGCTTCACGGCGGCAGCGCAGAGCGCCGATACCAGGCAGGCCGATCTCTCGCTCTATAAAACAGGCAATTGCGATCGCGGCCGTATCAAAATAATTCAAAAAGATATTCGGTCGACCGGTCGCGGAATTCATTTCGGCGACTAATCACAGAAACGCTCGCTTTGACGCCGAACGGCCCGTTTTTGCCGGAATTTTATCAATTTTCATCGGGCCTATTATTTAATTTCGGGTCCAAAATTGTTTCGCGCTGAAAACGATAGATTTTCGGGGGGAGCAAAGTGAATTATCGAGTCGCCGGAGCGAAACTATGGCTTTGGAATTTGGGACACGTGATTCGATTCTTTTCGATGAAATAATTCGCATGGTAAAATCCGAACTGTCATATTTATTATATATACTGCTCCACAAGAGTTAGGGATATCGTATTCAATCGTTTCTAAATGTATGTAATCTTCGAGAAAATCGCTGTAAAATCATTTAAAACTCAATAACAACTTGAGTCGATCCAATAAAAATCAGTATGAGACATTTCGTCAATCTGGTCGCCATTTTTCTGAAGTTTGGTTCTTTGCATATGCTTCATGAATGTTCTTATTTTGAAATGAAGTCAGTTAATCAACGGCTTCGATTTGAAACGAGTTTTCTGAAAATGCCAAGACGTGAATTAACAAATGCTGAGGCTAATACGGCTATCGGAATGCTACAGGGTGGCCTAACTCAGGTTGTTGTAGCGGAAATGCTCCAAGTCAGCCAGAGTGTGATATCTCGACTTTGGAATAGGTTCAGAGAGACAGGTTCCATGTTGGAAAGACCAAGGCTTGGTGGACGACGAAAAACAACACCTGCTCAGGATCGTTTCATCACCGTTTCGGCGAGAAGAAACCCTACATCTACGTGTATTCTACACGTAGCCAAATTTCCATCGAAACCATCCGACGACGTCTGAGAGAGGTGAATCTAGGTTCTAGACGTCCATTAAGAGGAGTTTCATTAACACGTGACCATAAGCGTCGAAGACTGGAATCGGCAAGGCAACATATCAATTGGAACGATCAATGGCGCAGTGTCCTTTTCACTGATTTATCCAGATATGGAAGATTTTCAGATTCTCGAAGAATGAGGGTATGGACAATCCCACCCCGTAATCGTCGCTATGTCCAAGAAGTCCATTCATTCCGAGGTGGTAGTGTTATGGTATGGGCCGGGATATGTTACAATGGGCGCTCAGATCTAAACATTTGTCCTGGGAATATGACCGCCTCACACTATAGGGAGCATGTCATTGACAATGTTGTGCCAAATTTTCACGCTGCTATTGGTGAAACTTTTCAATTTCTAGACGATAACGCTAGACCGCACCGTGCAGCCATAGTTGAGAATGCGAACGAGGAGCTTGGTATTCCACATTTACCAATACCTCCGCACTCACCAGATTTGAATTGCATAGAACATGCATGGGATATGCTCCAAAGAAGATTAGATAATCATAAACCTACCCCAGAATCCTTAAATGAACTGAGAGAGCTTCTGCCCCGTCTATATGGAACCCAATTCCTCAAGAAATGTTCAACAACCTCGTGTGTAGTATGCAAAGAAGACGTCAAGCTGTTATTGATGCCCGTGGGGGCCAAACATTATATTGATAGTCTTAAAATGCTTGAATTCCCTGGGAATAAACTTTCGTTATTTTACTCGATTTTTCTTAACCACCCTGTATACGCTGCAGACCTACCGGCTAAAATTAATTTGCAACTGAAATGGTATTAATATGAATTTTCATCACAAAAATCCTATTTTAACTATATTTTTTTGCAATTTGAGTCAATATCCCTAACTCATGTGGAGCAGTTTATTTTGAGTTGCAGATTTCAGGTTGGTGTTGGAAATAACTGTCATCAATATTCGAAAAAATTTGGCAAATAATTGCGCAAGTGAATAATCTTTGGAATGAGGCTCTTGATGAATGAACAGCTATTAAATGATAAGCCTGCACAGAGCACGTGGAAAAAGAAATAAGAGGAGATCAGTCAAAATATATGGAATATGTTATGATATTACTGACATAAAGCCTTTAATTATGAACATAACGAGTTCTACCCTGATGAGAATATAATAAAGTGGTATTTGGGCAGAATAATAGAAATATTTACATTTTTAATATTACAAATTTTACTCTTTCATTGTTCACAAATATTGAAAGTTAGGTACAATGTCATGACAAAATTCTTCATATACTGAATAGATCCATTTCTTAAGTTTTGTTCCTGTCATGATATCCATTACAATACATTCACTTTGCAGCAACACGTTTCAAATTATCAACTAGATTTTTCTGGTTTAGCGAATATTCATATCGAACTTTATGAAGGAACATGCCTATTAATCATCCACGATATTTTTCATGATCGGACCAGAATTTCCAGGCTGTATGCTCCTATAATTGATCGTTCGAAAATGTATCAATACGAGATGAAAATCATATACTGCTGGTATACAGATTCACACGATGGTAATCGTATGTGATAATTGGGGACATTTTCATGTTCAAAGTGTCTTACTTTGAAGAAATACCATTTAATTTTAAGGTTATATATTTATACAATTTATTGCTATGATGAAAGCAAAGAAAACTCCTGATTACTTTTTTGTAATAAGAAATAAAGCTGCGACTAGACTTCCAATGCTTTGATGTCAATAATTCTTGGATGGACCATACATCGACAATGACAATGAAATTTTGAATCGATATAAATGTACCGGCAGGATCTTAATGATCTTAAACCCTCTCTCAACTCTTATTTATCTCGTTCGTCCTCGAAAGCATCCCAGAAAGCCTGGAAAACACCACGACTAAAAACTCCCCACGGAACAGGTATCATTTACCCTTTCCAGCCTCCATTCTTCCACTGTGTCCACTACGGAGTGGCCCCGACTTATTTATACAACTTTCCCTCCAATTTAAGGGGGCTAAAGAAAGGGCTAATGCGAATCTATGGTGTTTTTATCGCGTGGAGAGCCGGGAATGCCAACATACAGCCGGAGGGATATCACATTCTGCTTTGTGCCTTTCCGAGAGCCCTCACAGGGGCAATTCGCAGAAGCTGTCTTCTTTGTATCAATCGATTTCGGTGGCACAATAGAGTAGCTGGGGGCCGTTTACACGGGGGTATCATTTGTTATCGCGTACGGAAGGCGATTCGGGAGTTGGATCCGAAAGGACGCGAGAATCATAGAGTGGCACCACTATTTCTCAACTTGGAGAGTCGGAAGCTCTATGAATTTGTCAAATTTCATGGTCATCTTTGAGGTTACCCTAATCACAAAGTTCCATTGTAGGTACCTCGGTATTCTTTGTATTTCTATTGTAACACTTGAGTACTATTGCTGTTTCCTCACAGTTTTATTCCCACCGCTGACACCAATTGTCATATCTATCTTATATATATATATATATGATTATTTTATGCAGGGATATCAGTTATAAGAAATAGCAACCTATCCAGCCTCATAGACTAATTTGGACAAGCGCTTAAGTTCCTGACTCGAGAATATTGCTTTCGTAGTTTTTTTTTTATTTTAGTGAGTGATGTAATATCCCTGGGCCTGGAAATACGAGGGTGTATTGATATCTAGTTAGCCTAGACCAGTTCCATGCATAAACAAAATATTGAGATACCATATCAACGAAGAATAACTTATTAGAAGTCTCAGTGTAGAGTTCGACGTCAAAAAAGTGAACCAGAGTTACGCAATAAATTTAAAAAGAAGATGTCCACCGAAATTGCAAAATCGAAAAATTGGAGTATCGAGCCATCATCAAGTACCTGTATTTAAAAGGGTTAAGAGGTGAGCAGATTTACGGAGATATGCTTAATACTCTTGGTGATCAATGTCCTTCGTATGCGACCGTGAAAAATTGGAGTGCAAGCTTCAAAAGAGGTAAATTTTCCATTGAAGATGATGACCAATCGGGAAGGCCAGTTTGTGTGCCAGTCCCCGAAAATATCGATGCAGTTCATGACATGATTTCATCAGACCGTCGAATTGGGCTAAAACGAGTCTGAAGCACTGAAGATTCATACGAACGTGTTCATCATATAGTTCACTTCAATTTGGACATGAGAAAAATTTCTGCAAAATGGACCCCCAAATGTTTGAAAGTTGACCAAAAGAGTGTAAGGAAAGAAGCATCGCGTTCGATTTGTGTTCGATTTGAAAACGATGTAGACTTCTTAAACGTCACTGTGGATGAGACTTGGGTACATTTCTACGATCCAGAAACAAAGCAACAATCGATGGAATGGCGACACTCTGGTTCTCCAAGACCTGAAAAGTTTCGTATCCAAAAATCTGCTGGAAAAGTTCTTGCTTCGGTTTTTTTGGGATTGCCATGGAGTAATCATGATGGATTTTCAGGATAAGCGTAGAACAATAACTGGAGATTACTATTCGGCATTACTGACCACTCATTTCATGCATTTTTCCGAATGATAGGTGTTTTTATCTTAATTTCCTTCAGCTTAAAAAAAATTCACCCTATAGTTCCCCCGAATATACAATAGCATGTACCTCATATAGTACTCAGTCAAGGTCTATATTCAATTTCTCATTTTCTTCATTTGTTTTTCAGTGATCTCTTCAGTTGGTGCAGTATTAGGAAGAAGTGCAACACTGCCTTGTGAAATTGAGCCAAATATAAGGGAAGATCGAGTTTATATGGTGTTATGGTACAGGGATGGTCACGCAAAACCCATATATAGGTGAGTCATATAATGCTTTAACATTGTCTGCGTAGAACAGGAAGACAGTTCCAATTGCCAATGTACTTGCATTCAAGTCTCAAGGTGGGCGTTCAATGTGGTGTTTTTATTTCAAGTAGCATTTGACAATGGTTTCACTTTGAGAACTGAAATTTTGTGGGTGAACTCAGAGAGGATTGGAGTTCTAAATGAAATAATTTGAATTGGTTTCATTTCGAAAGTTATTTCTTTTCTTTCAAAAATAGAAGAAAATGAGCCAACTCATGCTCCTGTTTTATTTCAAACGAAAGACCCATAGTTCAACTTCCGGAGTAAAAGTGAATAGACAGATAATTTTGTTCAGAAAATCAACTTGAAATACGGAATGAGCAGAGAATGACCAAATTCAAATATATAGCGAGAAATAATTCCTGCTTTACCTACATATTCACTAATTTCATAGTTCAGTGATTTTCGGATAGAGAGCGCCATTGTACATTTTATTCATAAGGGAGACTACTACATATCTCCATTTAAGGGAGTATTCCATTAAAATGCACGGTGGCGCCTCTATCGGATTAGTTTTCCTACTAGTTGTGATCGGCGTCATTAAGATCATCATAAAAAATAGTCAAAAATGTGGAAGTGTTTGGCTTTAATGTTTCCGTGAGGAATAGAAATCTTCAGATAGTCTTAACCGTTGAAATATTGGAAAAGACGGCTTGATTTCGGAGTTTTCTGGAGGAACTCCCAATATCTCGAGCAAACATCCCCCAATTCTCGACGACAAAAAAGATGCCCCGAAAATGCATTTCGCTAGACGCTTTCTGCACTCCAAAGTGCCACCTCCAAAGAACCTCTCGCACGGTAGAATGAACAATACGTTGACAGGAACTTACAAAGGACGAAACGTTTCTGCGAATTGTTCCACATCATCTGTCGCATAACCTATTGCAAACGCCGTCGATGTGTGACCGCCGTATTTCGAGGAATTGAAGTTATCGGCGCGGAATTTGCCTCCGTTGTCCCGTGGAAAATTGAAATTGAACAATTCTAAGATGGTTTTCCGTGAGCCGTAACCTTGCCACTTTTCTACATGTGATATACAGATGGAAATCCACTTAAAAACCGAGCTACAGTTAAGGAGCTTTAATGTCAAATGTCAAATAAAGACAATTGTTTGTGGAAGTGTCAACAACGGAGAAATGAGACTTGATTGTTGTTTTGTGCCCGAAAAAAATAAGGATTCAAGAACTGACTAGTCTGAAGGTTGGCAAAATAAGATATAACTGAGATCAGCCATAGAAACTTGATATTCTTCAAAGTACTGAACAACGTCAATGATATGGAGCAACCACATAATTCTATACCTATAATTTGATCCTTGAAATTAAAAGTGAAACATCTAGAAGGCTCTGACTAGGGTCAGTGAGACTATTGAGCATGTGCTATAGCGGAGAGTGGGAAAATAGGGACATCGTGGCGATCAGCGGATGCAGTTTTGTTATTTGTCTCTGTTTGTATTTAGTCACATACGGTATCCATAGATACAGAATTACATGTCCCTTCTCTTCTCCCTAGGCATGCGTATATGCGATGACTGACCCTGGATTCAAGGGGAACGATTGCCACACTTTTGTATACTTATTAGCCACTACGCTCAAATTAGAGGTATAGAATTATGTGGGAGCAACTGTCATCAAGAAATTGAGGATTCCCTTCTCAATTACCCTGCAGTGATCGCAATGCCTTGTTTTGTTTGCACTTCAGTTGAAACGAAGGGGAAGTTCTGGTTTCTCCAAAAAACATTTGACGTCCCTTGATCTTACACGGTTGATAAAACAGGACAATAGTCTTCGATTACCGCAAACAAACAATTATCATGGCGCCACAGCTTTTAAGGAACTTAATTCGGAAAGTAGTTTCGAAGTCGATTACACAGAAGCTTGTCAAATATTGGCTCGATGAATGAAAAACAAACAGATGCAGTTTTCAAAGGGAAATAGAGTATATTTGTTCTAAAAGTTTGACTTGTTGTTATGGCGACAATTTAATAGGGCATATCTTCAACTGATCACATTTCAGGAGAATGTTTTGAACCAACACATTTTGCTTTCTGACGTAAGTTTTGGTATTAAAGATTGATGCACAGGGAGTACGAGAAAGTATGTACAATGAAGAGGATCAAGTATTACAATGGCAAGGAGTATGTGTTGAAAAACATTGGTTTTTCAACACATACTCCTCATAATTCATATTCCCCTCCTGAAATTCGTTTCTTACGAGGCTGTATTGATATCTAGTCAGCCTAGACCAGTTCCATGCATAAACAAAAAATTGCGATACCATATCAACGAACAATAACTATTTAGAAGTGTCAGTGTAGAGTTCGACATCGAAAAAGACAAAGAAAAAGAGATGTTTTTCGAAATTGTAAAATCGAAAAATTCGAGTATCGAGCCATCATCAAGTACCTGTATATAAAAGTGTTAAGAGGTGAGCAGATTTACGAAGATATGCTTAATACCCTTGGTGATCAATGTCCTTCGTATGCCACCGTGAAAAATTGGACTGCAAGCTTCAAACGAGTTTAGTTTTCCATTGAAGATGATGACCGATCGGGAAGGCCAGTTTTTGTGTTAATCCCCGAAAATATCGATGCAGTTCATGACATGATTTCATCAGACCGTCGAATTGGGCTAAAACGGATATCTGAAGCACTGAAGATTTCATACGAGCATTCATCATATAGTTCACGTCAATTTGGACATGAGAAAAATTTCTGCAAAATGGATCCCCAAATGTTTGAATGTTGACCAAAAGTGTGCAAGGGTAGAAGCATCGCGTTCGATCTGTGTTCGATTTAAAAACGATGTAGACTTCTTAAAACGAATTGTTATTATGGATGAGACTTGGGTACATTTCTACGATCCAAAAACAAAGCAACAATCGATGGAATGGCGACACTCTGGTTCTCCAAGATCTAAGAAGTTTGGTGTCCAAAAATCTGCTGGAAAAGTTCTTGCTTCCGTTTTTTAGGATTGCCATGGAGTAATCATGATTGATTTTTTGGATAAGGGTAGAACAATAACTGGAGATTACTATTCGACATTACTGACCACTCTACGGAAAAAAATTAAAGAGAAAAGACGCGGAAAGCTAGCCAAAGGTATTTTGTTTGTACAGGACAAAGCCCCAGAACACAAGTCTCAAGTTGCCATGCCAAAAATTCGTGATTTTGGGTTAGAATTACAAGAAAACCTCCTTTATTCACCAGATTTGGCTCCATCCGACTATCATCTCTTTCCTCAACTGAAAAAAAGCTTAAAAGGTCGTGAATTTTCTTCCAACGAGGAGATAATAAAAGCTGTGGAAGACTGGTTTGCAGGGCAAGAAGAAACATATTTTTTGAAAAGTCTAGAGACGTTGCAGGTTCGCTGTAATAAATGTATTCAATTAAGAGGAGAATATGTTGAGTAATAAAATATTTTGACATTGATATTTTGTTTGGTTCTATAGTAGGCTGAGAATTTTTCAATATATCCTCGTAATTCGTATCAAACCGTTCGTTGCTGAGGACAGAATTTGTTGAATTTCTGCTCGTCCGAGGACTTCAGAAGCCCTAATTGTCCTCAACCCGACCAAACCTGCATAGTTAACAGAAGACGTGACTAGGATCCTGATTGGTTTCTGGCCACTCATGGACCTGAAGTCTCGAATTCAAAGGTAATGTTTTGTTTTTGTTCAATCGCTGGTTGTGTACGTTTGCCAAGAGAAATTACTGTTAAGAGTCTTCAGCCTTCAAAATAGGAAACGTATACCGTCAGATGGCGGTGCGGTGCATAAATTTTTATTTATTGGATTATTTGATGGATTCAGTCTTTACTTGATGGAAATTCATGTTCAATAACAGGTAAATAAAATTCAATTTCCACAAACAATATTTAATTTTGAACAACGATCGTTTCGCCTCACTGAGGCTTCGTCAGGTTCTACATTTGAACTAATTGGGTGGTATAATAACAGGACATTATATAGGATATCCAGGTATACATGGGGTTGTTTAGATGGTATTCACAAGTTACAAGAAGATGTACCGACAGGGGCAATAAAAGTTATTGAGTTTTGCCGCTGGTTTTTCCAATCTACGTGAAGATATTCAACAACGGCGATCTATTAACATCCGTTTGGTCATTTAACAAAATTTTTTGAGAATTATATCTGTTAATTTCAAGTGATTCTAATAGTGTTAATCTTGATCCTTTACTCTCGATATGGATAATTTCGTAATTGTGGTTGAAATTATGACCAAATTCTCTTAAATGGTCGGCGTATGTTGAATGTGGACCATTTGATGTATAACTCTTCTGGTGTTCATGGATCCGTTTTTTAAATGATCTGCCGGTTTGACCAATGTAGACCAATGGGCAATCATCACAAGTAAGCTTGTAGACACCCGATTTATCATCTTTGTTTGAACAAAGATGACACCCGATTTATCATCTTTGTTTGAAC
Organism: Adalia decempunctata; assembly: GCA_951802165.1. NCBI lineage: Eukaryota > Metazoa > Arthropoda > Insecta > Coleoptera > Coccinellidae > Adalia > Adalia decempunctata. The sequence goes on from OX637705.1 coordinate 4,841,181, forward strand.
AAAGATGACAAAGATGATAAATCGGGTGTCTACAAGCTTACTTGTGATGATTGCCCATTGGTCTACATTGGTCAAACCGGCAGATCATTTAAAAAACGGATCCATGAACACCAGAAGAGTTATATATCAAATGGCCACATTCAACATACGCTGACCATTTAAGAGAATTTGGTCATAATTTCAACCACAATTACGAAATTATCCATATCGAGAGTAAAGGATCAAGATTAACACTATTAGAATCACTTGAAATTAACAGATATAATTCTCAAAAAATTTGGTTAAATGACCAAACGGATGTTAATAGATCGCCGTTGTTGAATATCTTCACGTAGATTGGAAAAACCAGCGGCAAAACTCAATAACTTTTATTGCCCCTGTCGGTACATCTTCTTGTAACTTGTGAATACCATCTAAACAACCCCATGTATACCTGGATATCCTATATAATGTCCTGTTATTATACCACCCAATTAGTTCAAATGTAGAACCTGACGAAGCCTCAGTGAGGCGAAACGATCGTTGTTCAAAATTAAATATTGTTTGTGGAAATTGAATTTTATTTACCTGTTATTTATTGGATTATTCAGCTTGATAGAACAAATGTTGGGGCGCAGGGAATATTAACAAGAAATCCTACCCTGAACTAGATCCCACACTGACTGTATGATATACTCTCTTGCCTTCACCAGTCATCTGGGAGTAGATACCTGCGGGGCGTGTCATTTAAAAGAAATTCAATTCCATGTAAGAATCCACAATTGTAAGAAACAATTAATTTTCACTAATCGACGGCTAATAAAATGTCTTTGGTGAAAATGGATATTTATCATTTCGAATAGAAAAATTCAAGGAAATAAATTTCACGAAAACAACACATTGTTGTAATATTAGTTACAAAATAACGGTATATTCTGAAAGAAAAATGATATAGACTTTTGATTGATTAACTAAATGATAGACTTCAATACTGAAATGAAAAAATATTCCTTCGTTTTGATGGTGGAAATGTTGAAGAATTACCAAAAATGATGGGGAATATCCTTTTCATTCATTTAATACTTATTAAATTTTTTTTTAATATTTTTATCATTATACACTCATACATCCCTTCATCAATCAGAAAAAAAAATCGTTTCTGACTTCCTTTTTTTCAGGGACGTAGACCCTCAAGTTTCTGTCAACAATTCTTCACCAAAATAAGTTGCATCGATAATAATGGTAGTGTCGAAAAGAATGACGGTTCTTCGCCGCTCGTTCCAAAACTTCTGAACGATAATGACCAATTTCACCTGAATAGAACCGATTTCCCCAATTTCCTCGCCTATAATTTATCCGATTACTAGAAATAGAAACGGAGCACCTACTCAGGAAGATCCTCGGCTCGTACAATTTTCCTACATCAATAGTCCTCAGCCCCGAACTTTTTCGTGTTCTCATGATTTATCGACACTCACAAAAGTCGTCTTGCCGAAAGTGATGAATATCTTCGCATTTGGTTTGCCATGAATTCAGTGATACTCAACACGCAACGGTTGCATTAAGAAGCTCGAATCGGATGTAAAATAAAAAGGAGAAGGGCATGATTCATATAAAACGATTTGTCATCAGATTTGAGCACGACGAAAATTGAGCTGGTAGAGCAACGCTGGGAAAGTCAGTTGCGACATGCGAATGCTGGCTTGGTCGATGGTTTTTTCGTTTATTACCGACTATTAGTAATTTCAAGACTTTGAACAACGGACTTCCCCAAGGATCGGTGTTGTCACCTCTTCTTTTTAATTTATATTTGAGTGATATTCCTGATACTTCCTCCGAGAAATTTATCTATGCAGATGATATTGCTCTTGCCTTCCGTCATTCTGATTTCAACTTTCTTGAGAATACTTTAACTGAAGATTTAGAAATTTTGAGGAACTATTTTCTGGAGTGCCGTTTATGCCCGAGTCTCACTAAAACAGAGGTGTCGTGTTTTCATTTGAATAATCATCAAAAACATAAAACTTTGAGGGTTAGTTTCAACAATACAGTTTTAAATCATAATTTCACTCCCAAGTATCTGGGAATAAAACTAGATTCTTCTTTGACTTTTAAGGCTCATTTGGAAAGTTTACGTTTGAAGTTGAAGACGAGGAATAATATAATTCAAAAATTAGCTGGTACATCCTGGGGTGCCGATGCTACCACTCTTCGTACGGCTGCTTTAGCCTTGGTTTTTTCTGCAGCTGAATACTGCTGTTCTGTTTGGTTGAATAGTTCCCATGTCCATAAAATTGATGGGCAACTCAATATTTCTATGAGGATTATAACTGGAACCATTAAATCTACTCCATTAGCTTGGTTACCAGTTCTTTCTAATATAATACCTCCTCATATTCGTAGACAGGTTGCTGCCATGAAGTCTTGGGATAAATTTCATTCCTGTCCAAATTCATTTCCTATTATGAGTTATCTGCCAGATACAAGACTGGCTAGATTGAAATCTCGAAAGCCTCTATGGATAAATAATTTTCTTTATTCTAAAAAAAATCATAAAGAAATTTGGAGTTCGGAATGGACTTCATATGATTTTTTCAATAAAAGTTTAATTCTCGATCCTTCAGAGAAAGTTCCCGGTTTTCATCTGTCTAGGAAAAATTGGTGTCTTCTGAATAGTCTTAGAACAGGTCATGGACGTTGTAATATTATGCTCTTCAAATGGAATGCTATTGATAGCCCGAGATGTGAGTGTGGGCATGAAGAGCAAACTATTGACCATTTGGTCAATAATTGTCCAATATATAAATTTTCAGATGGTTTCAACTCTATTCATTCAGTATCTGATTCATTTTTGAGATGGGTTGGTACCTTCAAAACAATTTGAATATATTAGTGGATTTTGCTTTTCCTTTTTTCTCCCTTTGGTTTTTGTTTCAGATTATTTAAAAATGCTTTGTCAACCCCTTTGAAGAAATGAAGAAGCATTTACATTCGAAGAAGATGCCCTCCAACATGAATATTTGTACACAAATCCAATATCCCTACACTCATACGGGGAGACAGAGTTTTTGCTGAGGTTTTTATCTGTGCTCTTGCATCATACGCAGAACTGTATGGCGCCCCGTTTCACATTCCTCTGCTAATACTGAGATTAGGAGCGGGGAATGGATCAATATGTTTGTTTGAATGATCTGTTCCTTGTTGCCTTTTCGAGACACATGCCATATTTGGAATCAAATCTGTACAGCTCCATTTCATAAGAATATATATATTCTACTCCAATCCTCCATTTCGAGGGCTGAAATAATGTCTTAGACGTTGATCTTGAACTTCATTTGTGGCCCTTCGACGTCCGGTACCTACTCTTCTTCGATTTTAGGCTTGACAATATCTCATGACAGTAGTGGGATTTCTGTTCATACGGTTAGCGATTTCTCGAAATGACAACCCCGCCTTCCGTAGACAAATACAAGGTGACCAGAAAAACTTCGGACAAATTTTGCTGTGGTCTGAAACAAAAGTATTTCAGCGCAGCCAAATAATTTTTATTCTCTTGGTTTCTCTACACTTTCCTGTACTGATATGTGAATTTTCAGTTTGATTTAATTTCATTTCACAGAGTATCAGAATGTCAAACAAACGTAGTGCGATTTTGGAGCTGTTTCGTCAAGGCAGGCGTCAATGCGAAATTGTTCGTTTGCTCAATGTGCCTCGACAAACCGTGTCCGATGCAATTCGTCGTTTCGAGGAGCTTGGCTCTGGTCGTCGTCCAGGAAGTGGTAGAAAACGCAATGTCAATACACCTAGCAATCGCAACATCGTCAAGAAGCGAGTCAATCGAAATCCTAGGGTTTCCATGAGGAAAATAGCCTGTGAGACCGGTATCAACCGCGAATCAGTCCGTCAAATTGCCGAAAAGGAGCTCAACCTCAAGCCATATAAGCTCCAAAAAGTTCAACTCCTCGCGGAGGAAAACAAGCGCGTACGACTCCAAAGGTGCCGCCAACTCCTTCGTCTCGCCGCCGGTCAGCAATGGGAGCGAATTCTCTTTACAGACGAGAAGATTTTCACTGTAGATTGTAGAACAATCTCACAACCACCAAAACGACAGAGTCTGGTCCGTAGAGGCTCTCGGCCATCGTCGAACACCGTCAAAATCCGCAATCCGTCATGGTCTGGGGCGGAATTTGCGGCAGTCGTAAAACTATCTTAGTTTTCGTAGATCAAGGGGTCAAAATCAATCCAGAAGTCTATCGCTGCGACATCCCCGAGGCCGTAGTACTTCCGTGGGCCAAGCAGCACTTCGGCGATACGCATTGAACTTTCAACAGGACTCCGATCCGGCTCACAGAGCGAAAATTACGCAAGAATGGTGTAAGACCCATTTTCCTTGTTTCATCTCATCTGCAGAATGGCCGCCCTACTCACCGGATCTCAACCCAATGGACTACAGCGTGTGGTCGATTTTGGAGCACAGGGCTTGTGCTAAAAAACACGAAAATTTGGAGTCGCTGAAGCAATCTCTGCGCCGGGAATGAAACCGATTAACGCCCGAGGAGCTGCGGCCCATTGCCGAAAATTTCAAGAAGCGTCTGAAGCTGTGTATCGCCGCCAAAGAAAGCCACGGAACGGCTTAAATATATTATTAACAAATGTTCAAGCTATTATTGTGTGTTGTTGTTTTGTTCAATTTCTTCTGATTAATAAAGTTAAATGAAAAAGAGTTTGTCCGAGGTTTTTCTTGTCACACTGTAATTCGACCTCCTTCAAATTCATACACGTGCTCTAGGCATTTTAACAACAACTAAACATCGACTTTGGATCTCCTCGAACAGCTGGTTTGTTGTAAAATTTAAAGATTTTTCAAAAAATGACTTCAATATTGAAGTTACAAAAAATGTTCACATGAAATAACCTTCACGGTGTTTTTCTCCAAAGGACCCCGCACTTTTTCTATGGCAAATGGCGTTCCGTGAAATTTTCTAAAATTTTGGTATAATGTAGTACTCGACCTTCTGATCAAAAGTGTCCATGGCCCCAACTCAATCCTATGACTAGTTTTCGAGATACAGGGCGTTGAAGTTGAGAATTACCCACTTTAACTACGCCCGTATCTCGGAACAGAATCGAATGAACTTCAATTTTTCTCAAGAAACATTTCATTATATCCCCAAGGAGCAATCATATAGAGGAATATGACCGAAAATCGTAACGAATACAGGGCCATCCATAATTTAATGCATGCCTGATTTTGAAAGAATAAAATATGTCAGTTTCAGAGCGAGAACGTTCACAAAATGAACTATTACACTAGATATATTGTTGTTACATCGAAAACGTCTGAAATACCCAGAATTTATACTGGGTGATCCATTATTATAGAAACTATTCTCAAGGAGGGTTAAATGGACACCCTGTATTTATGGGTTGATTCAAGGTGTTTGTTTAATTTTTTTAGAACATATCATCATGGACTTCAAAGAATATAAGGTGATTCAGTCATGAAATGAACTTTGAACCTCACGAAAATACCCAAAAACCACCTTTTTTTTCATCACCCTGTATTTCAAGATTAACTCCGATGAGGTGGGAGTTTTCTTTCACCATTGTACTTGATATGAAAACATCAATACGACCGAGAGTTCCTATGAGCTTCCTATGAGCAGATTTTTTTTAATGTAATATGAAAATTATTTATTTAGGTATGTTATTCTATTCTTCTTCCAGCATAACAAAAAATCTGGTCATAGGAAGTGGATAAAAACTCTCAGCCGTATTGATGTTTTTATATCAGGTACAGTGGTGAAAGAAAACTCCCACCTCGTCGGAGTTAATCTTGAAATACAAGGTGATGAAAAAAAGAGGTGGTTTTTGGGTATTTTCGTGAGGTTCAAAGTTCATTTCAAGACTGAATCACCCTGTATTCTTTGAAGTCCATGATGATATGTTCTAAAAAAAATAAACAAACACCTTGAATCAACCCATAAATACAGGGTGTCCATTTAACCCTCCTTGAGAATAGTTTCTATAATAATGGATCACCCAGTATAAATTCTGGGTATTTCAGACGTTTTCGATGTAACAACAATATATCTAGTGTAATAGTTCATTTTGTGAACGTTCTCGCTCTGAAACTGACATAATTTATTCTTTCAAAATCAGGCATGCATTAAATTATGGATGACCCCGTATTCGTAACGATTTTCGGTCATATTCCTCTATATGGTTGCTCCTTGGGGATGTAATGAAATGTTTCTTGAGAAAAATTGAAGTTCATTCGATTCTGTTCCGAGATACGGGCGTAGTAAAAGTGGGTAATTCTCAACTTCAACGCCCTGTATCTCGAAAACTAGTCATAGGATTGAGTTGGGGCCATGGACACTTTTGATAAGAAGGTCGAGTACTACATTATACCAAAATTTTAGAAAATTTGACGGAACGCCATTTGCCAATGAAAAGTGCGGGGTCCTTTAATCACTTACTCCTTGCTATGCTATCTTTGTTTCACCAATAAAAATTCGAAATTTAAACAGCTTATTCTGGGTGTTGCAGTTTGTATGTCAGTTGGTAGACGAACTGTTTTTCACCAGATAGTACCTACATGCTGTTGGCTTCTTTTTCAATAACTCTGAAGAGCACTTCTTATTTTTATCCATCGCTTATCCTATACATACTGTTGTTTACACAAAAACATTCACAATCAAAGGATGTAGCCTTACGTGACAATTGGCTCCAATTTGTCGTGCTTATTACATTTGAAAAATATTCCTTCAGATATGAGCGACATGATGAATGAACGCTGTTTCATTTCATTTGCTAAAATGGGGAGTGGAATGATAAATGTCAGAAAAAGAAATATTATTCTGGGCAATATAATAATCAGCAGATAGCGTGTTATGTTCTTGATGATTCGAAGTTGAAAATTCTGCGAATTCATGCTTTGACTATACATAGGGTGTTTTCAAAAGGTTCTCGCAACTTTGAATTGAAAGAAACGAAGAAAAAAATTTGATATCCATGAAGTTGGAATTATTGGAAAGGAGCATGTCTAATGAAGGGTTTTCCAATAAGAGGGGACATTTCGACTCAAGAAAATGCAACTTTTCAGATAAGTGATGTTTATTTTATTGTAAAGAGGAAGGTATGCTGTTAATAAAGGAAAATAACATCAGCCAAATGACTATCACGACCACGACTACAGGACCATATCCTTTCCTTGAAATTTTCCATAACCAAATCGCAAAGTGGCTGCCCTTTGTCCTCGATAGCTCCACGAATTCCATCTTTGAGGTCTTGAGTCGACGCTGGTCACTTGGCGTAGACCTTCTCTTTCACATGGCCCCAAAGGAAGAAGTCGCAAGGTGTTATATCACAAGATATCGGTGGCCAATTGTGATCACCTCTTCGAGAGATAACACGGTCCGGAGACTTTCCCGTGAAAGATCAATGGTTCCGTTGCTTGTGTGGCACGTAGCGCCTTCTTGTTGAAAGTATACGTTCTCCAGATCAATACTATCCAATCCAGGCCATAAAAAATCATTAATTATCTCTCGATAGCGCTATCCATTCACTCTTAATGTTGCTCCAGCCTCATTCTCGAAGAAATAAGGTCCAATGACCCCACCGGAACATAAACCGCACTAAACAGTCACACGTTGAGGATAGAGAGGCTTTTCAACAATAACTCTTGGGTTTTCCGAGCCCAAGATGCGAAAATTTTGCTTGTTAACAAAGCCATCGAGGTGCAAATGGGCCTCATCAGTCAAGATCATTTTTCGATGGAATTCTGGATCAGATTCATGCATTTCGAGGACCCAATGAACAAAGAAACGACGTTTTTCATGATCGACCGGCTTGAATTCTAGTGTTTATTGAACTATATGAGCCTTAAGAGGAAGTATCACCTTTCGAATCGTTTTAAATCTCCATTCAAAGAGTGGTCTCTTTATTTCACGAGTAAATACCCTAATTTAGGACGTAGAGACTTGATTTTTATTTCAAATTGAAGTTGAAGAACGTCCCGATGGCAAATAGTTTTCTTTTTTTCGATTCAATTAGCTTTTCAATAAAAAAAAAGGTTGAACTTCAGCGTTTTGGAAACTACACTAAATGATTTTTTTCGAAGGTTATTCATCATTTTTGGAAAAAATCGCAAATATTTGCCCTCTGCAATTTAATCTTCTATAAACAACAAAAATTTGCATGATGATTAGTTCAAAAATATAGCTTGTACTCATGAAAAACGAAAAACATATTCAATAACCCAAATATTGCTGAGATCTAACGATTGCCCTGGTTTTTTTATTTGAAAAACTAATTAAATCGAAAAAAAGAAAACTATTTGCCCTCGGGACGTTCTTCAACTTCAATTTAAAAAAAAAATCAAGTCTCTACGTCGTAAATTAGTGTAGTTACTCGTGAAATAAAGAGACCACTTTTTGAATGGAGATTTACCACGATTCAAAAGGTGATACTTCCCCTCAAGACCCAAATTTTATGCAAAATATAGTGTTATGACGTTTGTGGAATGATTAATTCCCAAGAACGACGAGGAATAAACAAACCTGGGTTTTCTTCATCACTCGGCTACAGCAGCAATATTCTCGGCTGTTCTTGAGCGACGTACACAGGTTTTCTTCACATCACTAACTTGTCCCAACATCTCAAACTTTTCCACCAATTTCTGTATTTCGGTTCGACAAGATGCTTGTCGACGACCCAAAAATGTTCTAGTTTTACGAATCTCCTCTGCAAATTTTTCACCATTTTTATAGTGAATTCTATTTATTTCAAGGCGTTGTTGAAGTTTGTATCGTTCCATTTTCATTATATATATATTATATTCTTTTGAAAGAGAGAATTACATACTGTTTTCTTAAATCAAACAATATATGGCACGTGTGAAGAAATGGCGACAAGGAACAGATTGTATAAAAGAATACAATTTGTTTCCCGCTCCAAATCTAAGTGTTAGCAGAGCGAATGTAAACGGGGTACCATACAAGTCTGCGTATGATACATGAGAACAGATAAAAACCTCTGAAAAAACTCTGTCTCCCTGTGTATGTGTGGTGACACTGAATTTGTTCGAAAAATATGTTGCTAACCATGTTACAGAGCTCCTTGTGCTTGAAAACAAGCCTTTTCATCGAACTGGAGGCAGCTATCTTGAAATTATATCTGTAACAAGAAAAAAAAGAAGAAAAACGAGAAAGAAGCAGTAGAAAAAAATACTTCACCTGCTAAAAAAACCTTTTCACAAAGTCCTAACTCTCTCATGGATCGGGAGGATCTTTCGATCAGGTCGTCCGATCTTCCAAGTGATGATTCTTCTGTTCTTCAGGTGTTCGAGGAACGCCCCTTATGTTGGGGGATCATCTCCCATAGATTAGAGTGGTTGTTTTTAGCGAAAAATCAGCAAAAAAGCAAGAGCAAATTCGAAAAACGTCTGACACTTCATTGTCATTTCTGACATTAATATAGCGTAGTTCCTAGTTGTCAAATGTCAAAAAATGACATTCAAAATAACACCTCTTATTGGAAAGCCCTTCATAATATTCCATTTTCTAAGATCTTTTCTCTTGAAAATTCTCATTCAGGCTACTTTTTTTTTCTTGGAGGATTCACAAACACTTCTCGAAATGTACACCCAGTAAAACAATGCAATGTGACATAAAAACTCAAACGAACGAATGAAATCAAATTATCTTTTGCCCCGTATGCATTCTCAATGTAAAAATCTGCTAACACGTTCAACAATTCGGAATTCAATCGAACGATCGCTCGACAGGCGTCGAAAGTATGAAAATCTCATCCCCAATCCGACCGATCCACCCCCGCGCCTGCACCCTTCCTGATTATTCAATTACGAGTTAATTCGTGTGAAAACAGGATCCGGAACCGTGCAAATACAGGATTTTCGTTCAGGTGTGAATCCCGCCGGTCAAAGGACCGAAAATTTCCGTACAAATATCTTCCCATTATGCCGGCACGGATCCGAGGACTCAGAAAATTAATTCTGGGAGCAGATGAATAAATAAAACGGTCTCTTTGAAACCGATTCAATACGATCTCAATCTAACTAATGGCGAATCTCCTGTTCCCATTCAGGAGGATCATTTCGCGTCCGGATGACGGTCTGCTATGAACAGTCCGTGATTTTTGCTGCAACGGGATTTCGGCATCGAATGCTCAGGACTCAGGAGTTCTTTCATGGGGCGAGACTTGGGCTCATTCATCTGCCTCACGGTATAAGCATCAATTGCACAAAAGGATCCGGCATGGATTGGGAAACGAGTTTTATTAAAATTTCACAGGTTCAGTTATGACGGTTGAAGTTTTAATTTCGGGAGATTCACGAAGAGATTTTTTGCGGGCGCTGGAGAGAAGTGGAAAGGATGCTGCAGTTTAGTCAAGATGGAATGAGCGGTGCTTTCCAAGCTACAAATTTCTGGACGCTGGATGACTATGATACTATAGAACTTGAGAGGTTCACACGGGTTTTCACGAAGCGTAATTACCGGTGATCCGAGATCAACGGCTTGATTCTATGATTTTTGAACTGATCTTTATTTAGATTTCCTGTATTATCCGAATATACGGACATTGCAAGAATGCATTTTCAGCAAGATGGAGCTCCACCCCATTTCAACTTGTTCACGAGTGAGAATTTTCGATTTTTTGGGACGATATCTCTCACTTTTCCGTTTTAAATATGCTATTACCTTGAAATATTTACTAACATCCACACCATTTTCAATAAGGGCCCTTGACTTTATCATTGAAAATTTGCTCCACAAAGTTGATGAACTCCATATTTTTGATTTTTCTTCTAAGTATGCCAGGAAACAGGTTCACTGAAGTTCCCTTCTACATTTTTCAATTTACACCAGGCCAGGAAATTGTTATATGCAATATCGTACTGCTGAACAAATTTTTTAGGTAGCAGTAAGAGATTTGCTCTTCCTGCAGACTCTTCAATATCCGCAGAAACAACCAAATCGTCACTTTTATTAATAATTGGACTATCGATAAACATATTAAGCAGTTAAAAACCCAAGACCAAAATTGGACAGGAACGAAATTCAAATGACAGCGTCTTTTCTCATTTGTTAGTAATTATAACGTTGGCAGCGTTCGCCATTCACAACAACCTTTTGATTATTTGAATATTAAAATGCATTTTGAAGTTTATTGTCATTGCAAATTCGCCCATTTCATTATCAAAATAGGGCAGTTGTACAAAAAACATTGTGTGGTATTTGTGTTGAAAGTTATTTTATTTTGTTCGTGTAATTGTTCAATTCGCTCCGCTCATTTCACAAATTTTTTCACTCACAAAATAAAACGTCACTTTTAACACTAATATCATAAAGAACTATTTTAAATGCTTGTAACTTTGAAACAAAAACGAATCGGACTCATGTTCATAGAAAAAAAAATGTTCAGAATAAGCACAGCTACCATCTGACAGAGTTTGTCATGGAGCTTGTAGAACACCCTGTAGAGTGCCTAAATATATAGAATTTACGATCCATAATGAACTCCAGCAGTTTTCAAACTATTTCGTAACCATACACAATCAAATAAAGAACACCTATTTCAAGCTCAAAGGTTGAAAATGGACAACTGCAACGCCAATAGATTTGGCTGGAATTCTTAAGGCCCTGGCTTTCTTAAAGTGTCACCTAAGTACATCAACCCATAGAACCCACGCTGCATTAGATCTTATCGACCTATTTCAATCGATAATTCGAGAATAAAGACGTTGCCATGAGATTATCATTTCTCATAAGTCTATAACTCTTGGAAACTATGAGCTCAGAACAAAATAGCAACATTTCAAGCCCTCTAAGGAGTATTTTTCATGGAGCATCCGAACCAGTGTGTTTCCTCATCGTGTGTGGCTACCTTTAGGACGAAAATCTAGGAAACTGCGGCCTTCTTTTCCGGGCCCAGCTGCCTCCCCCATTTTCATCCGAAAGATCTCCTCCTCTGGAGAATTATCCTGCATTTATCTTTGAAATTTGCTCCGCTATAATTCCGGCAAGATATTCAATTAGGAAAGATTCCAAGGAACTGGGGAGTTTTGTGAAGGAGAATAGTGGTCCTGAATTAGAGCGGTGGGTGTCTAATTGTTCTGTCTGAATGATACATTATGAAGAACTGTGATTTCAAGCAGAGCGATGAAGATATCCGTGATTGCAACGAGAGTCGGCAAGAAGTGAGCGAATGACTCAAAAATTAACTCAATCTTCCGGTATTGCTGATACTGGCCTGGACTAACAGGATGAAACAAACAAGAAAAATTTATGTTTTCCTATACAGGGTGAGTCTTTGACTTGTACATATATTTCAACTGAAGATTCTCGAGATCAAGAGAAACCTTTTTTTCATTTCCCATTTTTCCGAATTCGGCTCTGTTAAAAAGATATAGCCATTTGAAAAAAAAATTGTGCTAATTAAGTCCCTGAAATTATACTGTGGAATTGATTCAAAGTTCATACATATTTCTAGATAGAAATTGACTTTATACATTTAGGTAATACTCAAGTACTAACCTTATTGGAATAAAAATGTTGCAAACACGATAATTTCAACAAAAACAGTTAGTTTCATCGGATTATATCTGCAACTAAAAAGCCACAGATTAGTTTGTAAATACTAATAACTTGTTCATATTTTCCTCGAAATTCCCAAACAATATCATGAAGAAAGACTTTTCATTCAGTATCATTCATTTGAATCGACTATGTGAATTTTTGCACAGAAATTTCAAGAAGAATTTGTCAGCTTGCTGATATTTTCATTGAGGTTAAGGGTTTTTTACGAAACATAGCATAAATCACGATACATTTGTGTACCGTGGTATAAATATCTATGAATTCTGCCGTTTCCATCATGAATCGACTTTGCCGCCAAATTTTACCACGCATGCGTAGAGCGAAAACCGAAGTATGTATTGGTTATCTGGACTCTGGAGGTCAACTATAAACAATAACAAACCAGAGTCTCTGAACAAACTGTAAACATTATGTGAAGTTCTGAATACATTCAGTAAATTATTGTTCTTATGTGATTATTATGTTAAGTGAATTAATATAATTTCAACCGTGTCGAGTTTATAAAATTCCAAGAGGATGTTGTTTAGATAGAAACATCGCCACAGATGATCAGGTATCGTATTATTTTTCATTGATTTCAATTTAATAAGTAGTTTGTATCGAGATTCATCATTCATATCCGAATTTTGTATTTCATCGCCATTTAACTTCAATATGGACCGGTCACTATGAATTTTCAATAGAAACTGTGCGTGTTAAATCCCCCTTGTTGTTCAATTTTATCTCCCACATTTGTGGGATTTTATTATTAAAAGTTGATAAATATTGTGACAACATTGTAAACTCGTTTAAAGACCAGAGAAGGAATAATATTCGATGATATTTAATTCAGAGACGCATTCAGATTATTCTTGAAATTAATGATTTTTTCGTCAAATTTCTCCTGGTAAAATTGGAAATAACTCGAAAACGACTTTTATTGAAAAAAATGGGAATACTTTTAGTTTCTTAAATGATTGATTCTTTCGAAAATATGAACCGTTTATCTTTTTAAAGTGGTTTTATGGTGTTTTAGCGTGTATTGATGAGTCGACTACCCTGTAACTTTTATACTAGTATAGATATTGAATAGGTTCCGATTGAGGAATATGCATCATGAATAGAGTACAAACTCAACCAAAATTCAGTTCATTCGAAATAACGGTTCCGAAGATATAAACAGAAAAGTGTTTTTTTCATGGATTTTCGACACCCTGTGTCTCTCAAACAAAACAAAAAATTTTGAAAAATGGTATAGGTAAAAAGCGATTCGTTTGATGAGAGGAATCTACAGTTAAAATATATGTACAAGTCAAAGACTCACCCTGTATATGAAAATATATAATGAAACATTTCAAAACGGTACATTTTACGAGAAAAATACAAGATATCAAGAAGTTTCTAACCAAATCAGGCTATCTTTCTTTTCTTCAAATTTCATCTTTCCATCTTTGAACCGCGATATCTGCCTAACGTTCTACTTTCGCCCCAACATTTATATTACAAACTACCCTTTATTTCGAACAAGGAATCACTCTCTGAAATCTTTGGCATCAATTCAGAAACACCCTGTATACTAAGTATACTGGCTCTGAAGCAATTTCACTTCGAAAACTGAATGAGCGCTTAATATTCTACCAATTGATTGTTGTCATCGTATGCTCACTCCCTATATTCAATATTATTCAACTGCAATGCCGAGGGTTTTGCTTTTTGGGCCGACCTACTGTCATATTTGGTTTGAAGAGATCAGGAACATAGTCAAAAAAAACTTAAAGAGCAGCTTTTCTCCAAAATGTGGACATTCAATATATTTCAGTGTCGTTTTTTGTTCGCCATCCTGCATAAAAATTATCCTCATTTAAAATCTATTCTTTCTTATTGTGGAGGCGAGCAAAAAACAGCTATAAACCTGTAAAATCGGAACATATCCGATACGAAGAACATAAAAAACCTGATGCAGCCGTAATGTTGCGTAGCAACCTTTGAGTCTCGGAATATTGCAATTAGTTTGCTGTAATGAACTGGAGAGTAATCAATATGGATTCACAGTAGCTGACTTCTCAGATGGAAGCATGCTGTGTAATGAACATCTCAACGCGGAATTCATCCAACTAGGGATACTATTCTGAATTTGGATGAGCGTACATTGGAAATATATTGAGGGGGTTTGAAAGGAATGCACAGAGAACGTCGAATATCCTGGAAGCAAACGCTCTGCAGTATCATATACATATTTGTTCAACAGCCATTGTAATTTGAATGAATAGGGTTTCTTTGTTGTGTTGGTAGATTGTTAATTGATGTATCTGTCAAATTTGAGAGGGATCAGAGAGAGGCACTGGCATTGAAATACACTGCGCAAAAAAATTAACGCACGTTATGGAAATCTCAAATTTATTCTACAACTGAAGGTGTTCTCAATGATAATTATTTTTATCAGAATTATGCATGCATATGTTATCCACTTTCAACGTTTTTCTTCAATACAGATGTTTTCTCCCAGCAGGAATAAAATAAGATGATATTATCAGATTTTGAATGAATTGGCTCCATTCTAAAATCAGTTGTTCTGGATCAATTCTAGTGATCAATAGTTTTTCTTTCGTTTGATTTTCTACACTCGATCGCTATGCAACGCGAAACACGCAAGTTAACCCAAGAGGAATGTGCCCAAGCGGTAGTTTTGCGAAAAGAAGGGTGGACATACACAAGAATTGCAGAAAGGTTTGGAGTTTCCCATACAAGTGTGTCCAGAATGTTGCAGCGATTCAGGGAGACAGGTATGAATGTCCGAAGACCAGGACAGGGTAGACCACGGGTAACAACTGCCATTCAAGAACGTTACTTGAGAGTTTGCAACCGCTCGCATCCTTCAAAATCAGCTTGAGCAAACTCATGAGGTGCAAATTAGCACTCAGACAATAAGAAATCGCCTCAGAGAATAGGATTTAAGGCCTCGTGTCGCGGCAAGAGGCCCAGCTCTTAGCCCAGCCCATCGAAGGGCGCGTTTGGATTTTGCGAGAGGGCATATCCATTGGGAAGAGGCCGATTGGGAAAGAGTTCTCTTCACAGATGAGTCTAGATTCTGCCTCTACCATTGTGATCGACGTTTCCTTGTATACAGACGTCCACATGAAAGATATGCTCAGTGCAATTTCCTGAATACTACTGGTTTCGGGGCAGGATCGGTTATGGTATGGGGTGGAATATCTTTGACTGCTCGTACAGTCCTAGTGGTCGTTGATAATGGAGCTATGAATGCTGATAAGTATATAAGGAACATTTCTAGTGCCATTTGTCCCATACATTGGTGAAAATTCCATTTTTATGGACGATAACGCCAGACCCCATCGTGCACGCATCGTTCAGGAGAACCTTGAAGAGATTGAAGTCTCTCGAATGGAATGGCCAGCAAGAAGTCCAGATCTCAATCCGATTGAGCAGGTTTGGGACAACCTCAATAGAAGGCTGAGAAGTTCAGAAAATCATTCAGCTACTCTTAATGACTTAGGAATCCAACTCGGAGAAATCTGGGAAGGATTAGATCAGAACACTTTAAGATCACTCATTTTGAGTATGAACCGTCATTGCCGAGCTGTAATTAACGCAAGGGGTGGAAATACCAAGTATTAAATCACTTATCAGCATTTCAGTATTTTGAAAATTGTTCATTTCTCTTCTTTCACATAAGATTCGGTGAAATCCTGAATTTTTCTTCCATTTAATGTGTCCTGTTTCGTTCAAAACCTTCTCGATAGAACATAAAAATAAGTTATAAGGTCAATGTAGAGTTAACTTTCATTAAAATAGAGATTTTCAGAAAGTGCGTTAATTTTTTCGCGAAGAGTATATGGACCTAAACTGAGGATCTCTAAATCCTTGGGAAGTGAGCCCTATACAGGGTGAGTCTTTGACTTGTACATATATTTTAACTATAGATTCCTCCCATCAAAAGAAACACTTTTTTCCCATACCATTTTTCAAAATTCGGTTCCGTTTGGAAGATACAGGGTGTCAAAAATCCATGAAATTAACACTATTCTTTCCATATATGCGGAACCGATATTTCGAATGAACTGAATTTTGGTTAATAGTCTACTCTATTCATGGTGCATATTCCTCAATTGAAACTTATTTCATATTTCTCCTGGTAAAAAAGTTACAGTATAGTCGACTTATAAATTCACGCAAAAATACTATGAAACCACTTAAAAAAGATGAACGGTTCACGTTTTCGAAAGAATTGATTATTTTAGAAAACAAAAGTATTCTTATATTTTTTCAATAAAACGCGTCGTTCTCAAGTTATTCCTAATTGTATAAGATTGAATTAGAGGAAAAAATCATGAATTTCAAGAATTCTCTGAGTGCAGTCCTGGGTTAAATCTCATCGAAAATAATTTTTTTCTCTGGTCTCTCAACAAGTTACCAACGTTGTCAGGATGTTTATCAACTTTGTCAAGACTAAAATCTCTATGATGAAAAAACGTTTGATGTAGAGATATGTAATAATAAAATTCTACATTCGTGGGACATAAAATTGAATTCTAAGAAGCATGAAATTATTTTATAGGCACTAATAGGCAGTTTCTATTTAAAATTCATTGTTACCGGTCCTTCAGCAAAATATCTATAGAAACAATATAACTCGACACCAGAACGACACTATCACATCAATTCACTGAAAGTCATTTACATAATCATCACCTGTTTGCTTAGAATATTTGTTTTATATTCTAAGCCTGTTTGCTTCATTCTCTGTAAATAAATAAAGAAAGAGTGAACTTCGTCTTTGGGATCACTGACTAAAGTTTTAGGTTGGACTGGTTGGAGCACAGAACAACGGTCTTGCGTCACGGCTACCATGGCTTCATCCACGCCGTGGATTCCACGGCCATCTGAAGGGAACGTAGCGCTTTCTTGAGTTCGCATTGTTTGAAGAGAAAATCGGCAATCTGGCATCGTCTTCTCTAGAGTTCTCTGGGTGAATTGAATATGTTCTGTGTTGAATATCACAGAGGATGGGTATAGTTAGGTCATTGACACCGAAACATATGACTTTGGTTAATGGAGTTGGGATAGGTTAGTGAGAAACCAATTTTTATGAGATCGTTTTAGAATATCGAGGAAATATGAACAAATTATTAGTGTCTATAAACTAATCTTCAGGACAATCGAAGAAGGAACTTATTTTGGTGTGAGAAATATAGCTTTTCATACAGCCGAAATGATCGGACAGAACTAAGTGTTTTGTTAGGAAATATCGTGTTTATAACATTCTTATTCAAATAAGGTTGGTGCTTGAGTATTTTTCATATGTATCACCCAGAATATCTAATAATCACATCAATTTCAATCAAAAAATATGAACTTTGAAGTGTTTGCAGAGAATTGATCCAGGCACGCATTAAGCTCAACTTTTTTTTTCAAATGGCTATATCTCTTTAACAGAGCCGAATTCGGAAAAATGGAAAATGAAAAAAAGATTTCCTTTGGCCTCAAGAATCTACAGTTAAAATATATGTACAAGTCAAAGACTCACCCTGTATATTACTATTCAACATTCCTATGTTGACACGTGGTTCATATAGTCCTCTCTGTCGCCATTAAGTTTTTCCAATAGCCCATTAATGGTTATTAATTCAACAAAAGCGGCAGTCGTCTGACGAGTCTATCCCCAACTAATTGCTTGTAGTAGGTAAATGATGAAATATTAATTTAGCGCTGGCTTATGGGCTGGTCCCTCATTTGAGCCTAGTAGGCGTTGACGAAACCCACGTTAAGATGTTCATTACACAGCACGGTTTCCACTGATGTGTTATCCCAGGCGAATCAATATTGATTATTTGTTTGCAACATATAATTAATAGTGCACAGATCCCGTCGTTATCCTTCCGCCCTGCAGGACTACAAGCCGTTAGGGATGTCTGCGTCGTATTAAATTTCCTGCCTCCAAGAAGAGCCTTCCTGCCCGTATACACCCACCAACAAATACTTTGCACCTGAGAGAGTGGTTGAGCCTCTACTAGTCTTTAGCACTACAAAAATTAATAATGTCCTGGAAAACTATAACTATACAGAGTGGCCAAGAGATTGACGTCAAAAAGGAAAAAACAGATCCCTCGTGTCATGGGCTATTCGAATCACCCCCAAGTATGTTATGCTATTTTTCACGGTATTCGAGTTATGAATTTTTTTATGAACTTTGAGAATTTTCGACTTGACCATCTTAAAAAAGATATTAAAAAAAAAGTACAAGACTTCTCTGTGAAATTCTTTTTGTAACTTAATCTCCATGAATTGTACTTTCATACATAATATAACCAGATTCGTAACTTCGATAAAAATTATGGAAATGTTGGTCTCAAGTGAAAAAGTTACCTTAATTGGATTATGATCTGAATTTTCGAATCAAAATTAGAAATGTAAAAACGCTAATTCACGGTTTCCTTGTATGCTTAAAAACTGCGCTCAACAGTCAGCTTTTAGAATCATTGATAAAAAATGTTACCTAACACTCTATTTTTGCTAGAATTAGCCTTCAAAGTCATCGAGGTGGAAAAAATCAAAGAACTAGTCATTTACTACAAAATTATTTTTTGCCATTTTAAGATTTTTCTGATCAAGTTATGATAGAAAATGCTAAAAATTAATGAAAATTAGCTTTAGATTTTGTTCAAGAAGATAAAAAAATGAAAAAGGTATGGCAATAAATCACACATCATAATGTGAATAAAAGGAAATTTATTCATAAAATTTACAGTAGGTTTTTAAAGTGGCCCACCTCTAGCCTCAATACACATTCTACACATTCTTAGAAAATTTTCTTTTAATCGCCTGTTCTCTCTCAGGACACGTTCGGCTAATCAACTTCAGTCGCAGCTCGTCTTCACTCGAACATTCTCGGGCGTAAACAATTTCTTTGAAATAACTCCAAACGAAAAAATCGACGGGATTAAGGTCAGCTGAACGTGGGGGCCACTTGATTGGTCCGCTGCGCATCAGCAATGAAAAACCGATCGGGATTATTTAAATTTTCGAGAACAATTTTTGATTAACCACTTGAATGAACGATACCCGAACAGATGGATCCGACGCAGTCGACCAATCAAGGGGCCACCACGTTCACCTGACCTTAATCCCATCGATTTTTTCGTTTGGGGTTATTTCAAAGAAATTGTTTACGCCCGAGAATGTTCGAGTGAAAACGAGCTGCGACTGAAGATAAGAGAAGCCGAACGTGTCCTAAGAGAGAACAGGGCAGGTTTTATGCGATTGAAAGAAAATTTTCTAAGAAGGTGTAGAATGTGTATTGAGGCAGGAGGTGGCCACTATGCATACCTACTGTAAATTTTATAAATAAATTTCTTTTTATTTACATTATGATGTGTGATTTATTGTCATACCTTTTTCTTTTTTTTATTTAGAACTTTTCTTGACGAACATCTAAAGCTAAGTTTCATTAATTTTCAGCATTTTTATCATAACTTGATCAGAAATATCTCAAAATGGCGAAAAATAATTTTGTAGTAAATGTCTAGTTCTTTGATTTTTTCCACCTCGATGACTTTGAAGGCTGATTCTAGCAAAAGTAGACTGTTCAGTGCCATTTTTTATCAATGATTCTAAAAGCTGACTGTTGAGCGCAGTTTTTAAGCATACTAAGAAACCGTGAATTAGCCTTTTTACATTTTTAATTTTGATTCGAAAATTCAGGTCATAATCCAATTTACGTAACTTTTTCACTTGAGACCAACATTTCCATAATTTTTATCAAAGTTACGAATCTGGTTATTTTATGTATAAAAGTACAATTCATGGAGATTAAGTTACAAAAAGAATTTCACAGAGAAATCTGGTACTTTTTTTTAATATCTTTTTTAAGATGGTCAAGTCGAAAATTCTCAAAGTTCATAAAAAAATTCATAACTCGAAAACCGTGAAAAATAGCATAACATACATAAGAGTGATTCGATAGCCCATGACACGAGGGACCTCTTTTTTCCTTTTTGGACGTCAATCTCTTGGCCACCCTGTATCGTATATTTTAGTACTCTCCGAGTATGCACGTTTATTCACCTCATACACCTGTACACGATAAATTGAGGTGTTCTGCATCTTCCTCGATAAGACGTCTGAGGTAGAAAATATAAATAAAAGATTTTCTCCTTGGGTCGTCTCTCATAAAGCATTATGAACGATACAGATATGTGTCTGGGGCCAAAAGACGACAATTCGCGACTTACATCCAATTTTTTGCTCTCAACGACGTCGAATGTCGGTCTGGAAGCGAAGAGATAAGGCGGCATTTAGGCAAAAGTAGTGGCAGAAGCAAGTCGCGATAATAGCTAATTTATAGGGTGTTTTGTTATTCCTTGATGTAAGTTTGTTGGCTCAAGTTGACACCGTGCTGTATCTCGTAATCTCACTATTATATGCAGATTTCCCTGCAGCATCCAATGAGTTTGACACGGGGCTTGTTCTCGATATACGTTCAAATTGGCTGGGAGCCTAATATCATTAAATATCGCTTTTATATGGGGTAGAGCCATGAATATTTTATTTTTCCTGGAGCAAGCGAGACCCAGTTTTTCCTTGTAATATCAGCTTCAATCAATCTCCCGATTTTTGTAGGTGGGGAGGCACTGAACCAGGAATTGCCTCTAGAGTAAAATGGAGTATTAAGGGGGCTTGCACCGTCGCTTTTTCAGGAGTTTTCTTCGAGTTTGGAAGACTTCGTTCTCTAAATGAGAACCTGAAGATGAAGATGTCTAATTCAATAATCTATCGTTATTTTTTCTGGAGTTTTATGTATACTCCATTCACTATTATTTAATCACATAGGAGGTCATGGTTTCGTTTTCAGGAGTTGGTGCCCCTGATGAAAAGCACAGAAAATATCGTTAATGACAAAACGACGTTGCCAGTTTCTTTGTTTACATCAAAGTAAAAGTATCAAAGATATTCTACATTTTGTTAGGTTTACAAATTGTTCGCAGATTTTTGGTATTTAATCGATATTTGCAGGTGAGTTTTTCGTCGAATATCCAAGATTAACGTATGTTTATTGTTTTTAGCTCCAGTTTGAGGCGTGAGGACGATTTTCAAGACCAGAACGAATGTTTACATTTCGAGGTTGAAGGGGTATACGGGAATTTCGTTGAAAAATCTATTATTTGGACAGATATCGCAGTAGATGGATCGGATGGAGCCTCTGGAGGTCGATTAGGATTATATTTTTCAGGTTAGGTACCTCACTAATGAGGTGGAACTTAGACCTAATTCTCCTATATGAAACGCCTTTCAAAGGTCGAGATGGTGAAAAATGTCTTCTTTAGATGTTGTTCGAACAAACGCAGCCGAGTTTCATACCCCAACATTGATTTTAAGAAAGTTATCAACAAAATAAAATTGACATTCTGACATTGCTCGGTTGAAGGAATAAAGAATGTTTTTCGAGGTGAGTATAATACACAAATTTTTCAATGGATCATGATATACCATGGGTTGGCAACCTTTTGAGTCAGAAGAGCGAAAAGTAATATTTCATGAAACACTGCATTTTTTTGAAGATCGCCCAGAATTCACCCCTTTTTTGGAACCTCTTTTTTTTGCTGATGGAACTGAAGAGCCACTATTGCATTGAAATTATTAGTTTCTCTGTAAACAAATTAGTTAATTCAGTTATTATGCTTATTTTCTTTGTGATGATAAATTTGTTATTTATTTGAAATAAAGAAATATTAGAAATAGAAATGTTATTCACCCTCACAATCATATCACATACAATATCATGATGAAAACAAAGCACATCGATAAATCTTTACAATCATAAATCCAAAAACTCCTTTATATGTAGAATATTGTTCACAATTTTCTGTTATGTTCTCCAAAATGAGATATAATGAAGAATAGGTATCTCGTTGACAAAGTTGTAAGAACTAGAGTTGTTAGCCCGATTCCCTGAGATACCTGTTCTTCATTGTTTCACAATTTCTGTCAGCTGATAGACTCCCCTCTTCAAATATACAAGTGCCTCCATCCTCTTTGGCAGGGATTCAAATAGTCTTATTGCCATATACCTAGAACATAATATTTTCAGTCAGGCTTCGGGTAAGTATGTAATCAATAGAAATACTTGAATATTTTAACTGGTTTAATTTTCTACGTCTTTCACAGTAGTGATTACACTCAGTGAAGAAAAATTAGCATTTGGTAAACAAGACCAAAACATGTTGGTATATGTAGAGAATAATATGCTTCTCTTCGAAAACTCAACATCATGACTATTCGTACCTCAACCAAAGCATATTGATCTCATGGCAAAAGCTTTTGAACCAAGAATACTAATTCAGTAGACTTACTTTACCCCAATGGATGATACCATAATCAATTCTACTCTGAAAACCATAGACAAAGTACTTCAATTCTAATTTTCAGCGTTGTATTGGCAGAACAAAAGTGGTTTGTACAGTGATCGAGTGATCAGAGGTAATTCATACCTGGAACTTTTTCTCATCCATATTATTCGATCGTGATTTAAATTTGCATTCGTGGTGTCGTTCAGTACTGCAATGAGAGAACTCTAAAGCATTCAGAACAAAAAGTAACATGTTCAACAATTAGATTCCGCTTAAATAAAGAGAATTATTTTCGTGCGAATAACAATGGAACTAAAATTTTGTATATGTTGCCTAATTTATACAACATTAATGGTAGTTTTCACAAAGCGTAATCACCGGTGATCGGAGCTTGTTCTAGCATCAACTCGATGAACTCGAGAACCAAGCCGTTGATCTCCAATCACCGGTGATTACGATTTGTGAAATTCACCGTAAGTATATTTAGGCGAAACAAAGTTCGCCGGGCCATCTAGTATTACATAATTCTTCGCAGTGGTATCTCCATCTAAGTTGGTGGTGCACCATAACTCCCAGCACTAGGTGTAGTATATTCATTGAAACTGAAATTTGTTAGGAATTCTGAGCTTGTCTTCTCTCAAGAATTATCCTTTGGGTTTGATGTTTTTTGAGTGAGGGGCCATTCTTTTAGCACTATTGATTTATGATCCCTGTGGCCTCAGTCAGTCTAGAAATCAGATCAAGAACCTTTATCTTTTGTAGACACTGAAACATAGTTATCATCAGCATATTATGTAGGGACCCATAGATCAGCAAGAACGACACGTTTACACAGGGTGACCATTTGAAAACGAAACAGACGAGATTACAGACGAAATAAATTTTTTCGATAGAAATGCTCGGACAGGTCGATTTCTGTTTCGAGGGGGACAACTTAAGATGTAGGTTACGGACGCATAGCGCTTCAACCCTTGCTACTACAACCCTCAAACCCAATTTTTGAATAGGGAAGATGGGGTGAGTGATACCTCATTTGAAAGGTATTTTTATACTGATTTCAGCACAGTAATTGTTTTTTCATTTTATGCATTAGTTCTCGAAATATTCTTAACTAAGTATTTGAAAATGAAGTGATGTTTTCATGGCACTTGTAGTGTTTTTTGTGAAAAATCGACATTTTGAGCTTCAAAACAACCATGACCGTGGCCTCCTTCCTCCAATCCACTGACATAGAAATCTTTAATCAAGATGTCGATTTTTCACGAAAAAACACTACAAGTGCCATGAAAACACCACTTCATTTTCAAATACTTAGTTAAGAATATCTCGAGAACTAATGCATAAAATGAAAAAACAATTACTGTGCTGAAATCAGTATAAAAATACCTTTCAAATGAGGTATCACTCACCCCATCTTCCCTATTCAAAAATTGGGGGTGAGGGTTATAGTAGCAAGGGTTGAAGCGCTATGCGTCCGTAACCTACATCTTAAGTTGTCCCCCTCGAAACAGAAATCGACCTGTCCGAGCATTTCTATCGAAAAAATTTATTTCGTCTGTAATCTCGTCTGTTTCGTTTTCAAATGGCCACCCTGTATAAAAAGTTTCAAGGTACCTAATTTACCTGCGGTGGTCCAACCTCAACTAGAAAAGGAATCCTTTCTATCAATTCATATAAACGTTAATTATTTTCGTCCATCACATCTTCTCCAATTCATTCATTTTCCGAATAAATTCACATTCTGAGAAATACGCTTAGAATGTAGAAAGGGCAACATAGTGTTGACTTGGAACATAAAAATATTTTGAAAAACGTCATAACTTCGATACAGAGTGGAATGTGTCAAATTTCCAAGGCCAGAGTTGTGATTTTATAATTGTGAATGGAGTATACTTGTATGTTCCCAGTGGTTCCTTGGTCCAGTGGTTAGGACGTTGCCCGGCAAGTCCGAGTTCAATCCCGAGCTAGGAAAGAAATTTTCTAGTCTCGGTAGGGGCCACCATTTCACTGATGGGTCAAAAATTAACAGTGCTGTGCCTAAGGTGGCGTAAGGAAACAGTAACAAAGCCTACACAGAACACAACTGCTTACTCCGAACTCGGCACAAGTTACAAGCTTCGAAGCTTGTAGTTTCAGAGGGGTCTCCTCAGAAGACCTAGTAGTAATCAGGATAAACAATATATCATATCATGTTCAGGTGGAATTTGGCAAAGGTTTCCTAGTTTTTTGTGTTAATGGCCAATTCCCTATTTCATACTTCCTCAAACCCAAATTGCTGAAGGGCACTCTGTGAATGCCGTTCCACTTTTGTCCTCATTGATCGGAGCTTACCTGAAAATGGCACAGCACGGCCAATCCTCGATATCATCAATCCCCGAAGAGCTCGCTAAAACAGACTTCCTGATTTACATGACAGGGCCCTGCATTTAACTCCAATCATGAACCTCCTGTATTTTTACAATGCGACCAGTTAAGCCGATAGAAAGGTATGTTGGATTACCAGAGCAATGCGCATTTAAAATAAGCACACATGCGAATGAATAACCACCTATTGCGATTGTTAAACTCGTGACTGCTGTCAGGTTTGAACCGGTCTTTGTTCCCGCTGAAAGGCCTTGTTTGTTCCATCGCTATGTGTGGATTCAACGGCGGACCTCTGGGGTGAAAAGTAGGTCACGGGTGGTACTGAAGATGGAGAAATGTATTTGCCATAAGGGGAGACGGTTGTGTGGTGTACATGCTGTGCGATGTGGCTTTCAGCGGGAATTAATTAATGCCAAAGTGTTGAAAGAATGGTTGAGGTGGCATTGAGAATGCAGAATGGAAGTGGTGTGTGATGCTTCGAATACTATATGTGATTTTTCTATGGATGAAAGGGTAGATGAATTATTTGGAAGAAAAGAATCCATCCATGGCAATCTGGACATGTTTTAAGGTGATTTTTCAAGAGCTATGGGAAATTGAAAGAATAAAATGTATGGAATCTGTGTTTGAATCGATAGTACGATGCCACCAGCTGAATAAAAGGGACAGAATGGTCCGCTACTTTGTGTAAAAGAATAAAAGTCCTCAAATAACCCGACAGAAAAATTAAAAAAGTATTACGTAACTTTAGAGTGTCCATCGCCAAAAAATCCAGCACTGAGAGATTTCGACTCCATTAAACTTCTGCTCCCCAAATTCAGTGAGCTCTGTATGGCCGAGTTCTGAGATTAGAAGAAAAGACTATTCTTAGGAGGTCTCCTGGCAAAAATGAAAATTAGAGATCACCTTAGTTCGTTTTTAGAATCTGTGACCAAATTTTTTTGCATAAATTTCGGAACACCTAGTAAACAGCGATCAAATTGACACAATAACACTGAGGTAAACAGCAATTCCACGAGTGAATTGCCATATTAGTTCAGATGAAATACAAAACGGGTGAAAATTTCAATTCGAATGTTCTGCTTGTTATTCTCAGTTTCAATGTCGAAATATTTTATTACTCAACATATTCTTCGCTTAATGGAATACATTCATTACAGCGAACCTGCAACGTCTCTAGACCTTTCGAAAAAAATGTTTCTTCTCGCTCTGCAAACCAGTCCTCCACAGCTTTTATTACCTCCTCGTTGGATGAAAATTTACGACCTTCTAAACTTTTTTCAGTTGAGGAAAGAGATGATAGTCACGGAGCCAAATCTGGTGAATAAGGAGGGTGTTCTAGTAATTCGAACCCTAAATCACGAATTTTTTGCATGGCACATGAGATTTGTGTACTGGGGCGTTGTCCTGTAAAAACAAAATACCTTTGGATAGCTTTCCGCGTCCTTTCTCTTCAATTTTTTCCCGTAAAGTGGTCAGTAATGTCGAATGGTAATCTCCAGTTATTGTTCTACCCTTATCCAATAAATCAATCATGATTACTCAATGGCAATCTCAAAAAACTGAAGCAAGAACTTTTCCAGCAGATTTTTGGACATGAAACTTCTTAGGTATTAGAGAACCAGAGTGTCGCCATTCCACCGATTGTTGCTTTGTTTCTGGATCGTAGAAATGTACCCAAGTCTCATCGAGATGCTTCTACCCTTGCATGCTTTTGGTCAACATTCGAACATTTGGGGATCCATTTTGCAGAAATTTTTCTCATGTCCAAATTGACGTGAACTATATGATGAACGCGTTCGTATGAAATCTTCAGTGCTTCAGATATCCGTTTTAGCCCAATTCGACGGTCTGATAAAATCATGTCATGAACTGCATCGATATTTTCGGGGACTGACACAGAAACTGTCCTTCCCGATCGGTCGTCAACTTCAATGGAAAATTTACCTCTTTTGAAGCTCGCTTTCCAATTTTTCACGCTCGTATACGAAGGACATTGATCACCAAGGGTATTAAGCATATCTTCGTAAATCTGCTTATCTCTTAACACTTTTAAATACAGGTACTTGATGATGGCTCGATACTCCAATTTTTCGGTTGTTACTATTTCGGTGAACATCTTTTTTTTATTTATTGCGTAACTCTGGTTTACTTTTTTGACGTCGAACTTTACACTGAGACTTCTAATAAGTTATTGTTCGTTGATACGGTATCGCAATATTTTGTTTATGCATGGAACCTTTCTGGGCTAACTAGATATCAATACATCACCGTATATACCGATTTACAATTGATAATACCCCTCATTTTATGATATTTCATGTCCCCCTCCATCATAAAAATTACAATTTATCCCACCACTGTCACCGATTGTAACATTTTTTTTTTTATATTTTAGAAATTAGCAATTTAATTTAATTCAATTAATTTTTATTTCGATGCAAGTTAAATGTGTTTCTTTTTCTTTTTGACCAATGTTCCTATTGAGTTTTAAGGTTTAGCCTCAACTCTGTAACCTACTTCAATAATAATCATAATAATCAACCGCACGGGTGTGGTTTGGTTTCTGCCACGCCACATGGGGGGTGACGTCCCCACGGCCCGAGTTACCTGGGCCACCAAGGGTAAATGGTGGCAAACCCATGAACGAGAAGTGGAAACCGATATCATGGCAGAAGATCGAGATGCCACTCTACCTGCTGGCTCGACCACCGTGAGGAGGACTGCCCGCAGGGGAGCTCGCAACGCACGTATCTAGTGTAGCCGCGAAATGAATATTGAAGTAATGCGAGCTTTTCATTACGTGAACAATTGCGAGGACAAACAACTTCCTGGATGGAGAAGAGAAATCTTCAAGGGATCGAATTATCCCAGAAGATCGCGATGTGCACAGCAGGCTGTGGATTTGCAAACCTATCACATCGTGCAGAAATTTCTGAACTAGTGGGAGGAACTGAAATGTTTTTTCACTGGTTCATAGAAGAATTACCAGCTCAAGCTGAGAACGGGAGACCGATGAAGAAGAATAATAATCATAATAATCTATCCTCGCATGTGATTATTCTTTTCGAAAAGGTAGCAACTGCTCTCTAGTTCCATGTACACACGATGAAAGCAAACACCTCTACAAATATTGAAGCTTTTCCATTCATCCTCAAGCACCTCATGAAGCTCCCAGTCGTCGCGATACAGCTGTAACCTACCAGGACTCCTTGTAAATCATACTGCATGTTAATGAACTAATCTAATAGAACAACATGATTAGGAATTTAACGTATGGAATTAATTAATTCTAAATTACTCGCTAAACTTACATCAACCTGTATATTACGCGCCATCAATAAGCGATAATCTGACTTGATGCTAATATACGTCGCGAACTAATCATCATAAATTTGGGTTTCGCAATCAAGTGGAATTATTTCTTGTTCGGTTTCTGGTTTGTCTCAAGTTCGTGAGCGTATTTGTTCGCTTTAGATAGACGGTGACAGTTTCGATATTCATTAGCTGTCAACAACGTCATCGTGGGAGGAATATGAGAAGAAAACCTGGTGCTACACCACTGATTAGATTTTTGTTTCATGTGTCTCGTGAAAAGCTGCTCTGATGAGTGAACATTAAATATCACGAAGTGCTCTACATAAGGACTGAACGAGAATAAATTCGCTATCACAAAAACGCTTATATCTTTTGAACCACTGGACCGATTTCGAAAATCAAACTCATTTTCGAATCATATTCTAATTCAAAGGAAAACTGTTTCTACAATGAAAACACTTAAACTATTTTTTACAAAATTCATGGATTTTTTCTGTAATTCTTCCCATCATGCTTCTTATAGTGTTCTCAGTTACTTTCTGGGATGCTGTCTTCCACTCTTGCTTGAATTTCGCTAATGTTTTCGTTGATTTATTAGTCTTCTACAATTCTCTTTTCACCAGGACCAAATATCTTTCGATTGGCCTGAGTTCTGGGCAATTTGGTGGATTGGCCTCTTTGGGGACAAAAACCACCTCATTAGCTTCGTACCATTCCCTGGTGGCCTTGCTGTAGTGACATGAAGCTAAATCTGGCCAAAAGATTGTTGACACATCGTGCTCACGTAAAAATGGTAAAAGTCGCTTCTTCAAGCATTCCTCGATGTATATCTTCGAGTCAACAGAGCCTTGGCCTAAGAAAAATTGGCTCCTTTTCCCACAAGTGCAAATTGCTTGCCAAACCAGGAATTTTTTAGGAAACTTTGCTTGTTTCTTCACGCGAAATTGTTCGTCAACATTTCCACGAGAATCTGCAGTATAAAATTCCTGACCAGGAAGTTGCGAGAAATCAGCCAAGACATAGATTTCGTCGTCCATCACGCAACAGGAAAAATTTTTCAAGAAATCCTTTTTTAATTTCTTTGCTCTTGATTTCGCTTCTTGATTCTTCACAGCATTCCTGTCTGGCACTTTCTGCACTTTGTATGTTCTAAGCCCACAACTCGACTTGATTTTCTGAACGGTTGACTGCGAACAACCCACTATTTGGGCCACTTCCGTCCTGAAAGGTTAGGATTCTTCTGAAAAAGGCTGATGGCTTTCTTCACTTTTTTTGGGCTATGAAACCCCTTTTTCCTCCCAGTTCCTTCCTTGCGGCTAATTGTAAGATCTTCGTTGAAGCGCTTAACAACTTTTGATACCGTTTCCGGACGAACGCGAGCCTCTTTTGCGATTCTTTTGAACCTCCAGTTTTGATTATTTTGAAAAAATTTCACTATAAATTCTCGTGTTTTCACTTCGCTTGACATTTTGCGACAGAGAATTGGAATATCTATGAAGTAAATGTTCCACATGTTTCTGACATTCATAACAAAGCTAACTATTATCAAATTTTGGTTTTTTCTCAATTGGTTCAAGAGATATAGCGTTTTTGTGATAGCGAATTTATTCTCGTTCAGTCCTTATAAGTTTCGCGAGTAGAACACTGATTTTGAATATAAATTTCAACAATTTGTAAACGTTGTTGCTTGTTGCGGCGTGAGTCTTTTCATGATGATTTGTCAATGTTTAATGAACCGAAATGTCTAAACAACATGGCTTCTAGCTTCGGTCAAATCACAGTTATCTCTATCGAAAATTCTGTCACTCTAAAAAAGACCCGATGGTTGAGCTTATTTGCCCATAGATCATTAGTAAACTTCTACAGGTTGTGTGGAAGTAGCATATGAGGGTATGCGTTACAATTGGCGTCAGCGGTGGGATAGAATGTATACTATATATACATAGTAGTCAATTTTCATAACCCCCGATTTCATTAAGCAAACTAGAGCGCGAAATAATTACTGCTCTGAACAACCAGCGTAATGAAATAGATATGAAAACAAATTCTATTGGAAATTGGATGGTGAATCGTATCAGAAATATATTATCGAGAGTTAACCAAAACAAAACTTTGGACTCAGCAAATTATAATTCATCATCAGGAAACCCATCAAAATATTTAATAATTTGTCGAATGTTGTGACTAATAACGCATCGCAGCCTTGTTGTAATTGAAAATTCGAAATTCGCGAAATCTATCAAGGAATTAATATTATTTTCCATGATTCAACTCCCATGGAAAGTGCCGGGATGTAATTGGTAGCCGCGTTATTTATGAATGAAAATTTATCGATCGATGGGAAACCTATGGAAAATACAGAATTTCAATTTCAATGTATTGCATCCAATTAGACAAAAATTTTCGATTGCGGCATATTAATTAACCTCGAATTGGTATCTGACGTAATTTTCCATCTTCATGAAGTGAATGAATCCACTATACAGAAAATATAAATTTCGCATCATCATTATTATTTGTTTGCAGTCAAAATTTTCAGCCATAGTACAGAGAGAGCCAAAGTGGATACATTTGAATGTGAAGTTCTATTTATAAGTTAGATAAACAAAAACTGACCTGGTGGTAACTTATTTCCTGTGGAGAATTTTGCGTTTCAGTGAAAACATTCGTGTGGTACTTTTTGATTGCACTAAACACATAATCTGTTGGAATGATTTCATCTTAAAAATTTCCTCTCGGAATCTTACGTGGATGTATTGATATCTAGTTAGCCTAGACCATTTCTATGCATGAACAAAATATTGCGATACCATATCAACGAATAATAACTTATTAGAAGTGTCAGTGTAGAGTTCGACGTCAAAAAAGTAAACCAGAGTTACGCAATAAATTAAAAAAAAAGATGTCCACCGAAATTGAAGGAATCGAAAGATAGGAGTATCGAGCCATCATCAAGTACCTGTATTTGGAAGGGTTAAGAGGTAAGCAGATTTACGAAGATATGCTTAATACCCTTGGTGATCAATGTCCTTCGTATGCGACCGTGAAAAATTGGACTGCAAGCTTCAAAAGAGGTAAACTTTCCATTGAAGATGATGACCGATCGGGAAAGCCAGTTTCTGTGTCAGTCCCCGAAAATATCGATGCAGTTCTTGACATGATTTTATCAGACCGTCGAATTGGGCTAAAACGGATATCTGAAGCTCTGGAGATTTCATACGAACGCGTTCATCATATAGTTCACGTCAATTTGGACATAAGAAAAATTTCTGCAACAAATGTGTGAATGTTGACCAAAAGCGTGCAAGGGTAGAAGCATCGCGTTCGATTTGTGCTCGATTTGAAAACGATGTAGACTTCTTAAACCGAATTGTCACTATGGATGAGACTTGACTTGGGTACATTTCTACGATCCAGAGAAAAAGCAACAATCGATGGAATGGCGACACTCTGGTTCTCCAAGACCTAAGAAGTTTTGTGTCCAAAAATCTGCAGGAAAAGTTCTTGCTTCAGTTTTTTGAGACTGCCATTGAGTAATCATGATTGATTTATTGGATAAGGGTAGAACAATAAGTGGAGATGACTATTCGACATTACTGACCACTCTACGGGAAAAAATTAAAGAGAAGAGACGCGGAAAGCTATCCAGAGGTAGTTTGTTTTTTCAGGATAACGCCCCAGTACACATATCTCATGTTGCCATGCAAAAAATTCGTGATTTAGGGTTAAAATTACTAGAACACCCCCCTTATTCACCAGATTTGGCTCCGTCCGACTATTATCTCTTTCCTCAACTGAAATCAAGTTTAAAAGCTCGTAAATTTTCTTCCAACGAGGAGGTAATGGAAGCTGTGGAGGACTGGTTGGCAGAGCAAGAAGAAACATTTTTTTTTGAAAGATCTAGAGATGTTGCAGGTTCGCTGTAATAAGTGTATTCAATTAGAGGTGAAAATTTTGAGTAATAAAATATTTTGACATTGAAATTTTGTTTGGTTCTATAAGAGGCTGAGAATTTTTCAATATATCCTAGTATAAACTCGACACTACACTGTTAATATTACATAAATTCACTGAAAGTCTTCCGTATTATTATCACGAGATCGAAGGAAAACACCTGAAATAATCAATTTCCCCGTTTATGACAACATAGCTCTTGGACAATTGTACTGTTTCAGTCAAAAATCGGGCAGGTTGTCGCTATGCGCGTGCGTTTAACAAAGAATATCAATATAAGGTTCGAGATGGAGAAGTCATAATTCAGAGACAGTTGGTATTATCGCGATAGTTCGAGCTGTCTTTGGACTGAGATTGGTCAGTTTTTAAAATGAGTGAAATAGTCAGTATAATACCAAATACAGCCCTTTTTCAAATTCGACAGTGGACAGTGGCGGCCTTTCATACTTCGTTGAAACTATCAAATCCCCGCCCTGAAACAGAGATCTATCGATCCCAAAAACGAAGACCAAAAACGACAAACCCTGCAACAAATTGCCCCGTTCGCTGGGTGCCACCCTTCAAACCGAATAATACGAGATTCCCTGTTGAAACTCAATTTGTACCCGGAACGTTCAACAACTCAAGACATCGTCTCATTCAGATTCAATGGAAGCCATGTCACCAGGTCTGGATTGAACCACCCTGACATCTGGAACTAACTTATGCATAAGTGTGAATGCAGCGGCAGGAGACAAATAACCTGCATTATGAATGGGGAGGTTTGGAATGTGGAAAACAGACTGTGGTTTGTGTTTTCGTGAATTTGCGTCGAGGGTTCGGTTGGTACATTTTATCGTTATGCACACGAACTTCTAATTCCGGAAAAAAAGTTTTTACCTTGAGCCGGAGTCGAACCACGCATCTTTAGATTACCAGTCCGATGTTCTCGCCAATTGAACTATCCAAGCTATCGGTTTTTTTCTGTTTTCGATAGGGATAACTGTGATTTGACAGAAGGTAGAAGCCATGCTGCTTCGACATTTCTGTTCAGTAAGCATTGACAAATTATCAGTAGTAATATCCCTAGGACCTTGATAATAGACGAGATAATTTTATCACCATCGATAGCTCGTTCATTGGTAACAGCCCGAAGCCGAAGGCTGAGGGCTGTTACCAAGCAAAGAGCTAGAGATATTGGTTATATAATTATGAGGCATTTATCAATGTCCGAGCAATATTCGGCAGAAAATTTTTTGACAGGAAAAATGTACAACTCAACACAACAAAACATTTATTCATTTATTGAAAGTACAATTAGTGAAAGTGCAATTCGTAAAATTCAAATCAACATTAGATTCGTTGCTGTTCTCTTGTATAGAAGATCTTTTGTTGTGGTGTTCTTGATCGAGGTTTAGGTATGGTTTGATAGACTTTTTATTGCTATGACCAGTAATCTTCAGCAATTGTTGTTCATCTACACCACTTTTTGCTAATTGACTGAGAGCTGTTGATCTATTTGAATGATTCGTTATCTTTTTGTCTTTGACATTCAAGCCAATTGCTTCGGCAGCATATTTAGTCCATTTATTTATGGTATTCCTTCCAACAGGTACATTATCGTACCATTGGTCAGTTTCATTTTTCCAATATCGATTTGGTTTCAAGAATAGTCGTGGTGAGGTAATATTTTCGCCTCGTTTTGATATTGGTTTATGAAAAAGACGTACAGGGCAGCTTTGTCTCTCACTATTGGAAACCAACCATTTACTACTTTTACAGCTTTTAGAACCACCTTGGCACGTTTTACTGAATACCGGATTGTATTCATATCAATGCGATTTGTTGGAGAACCATCGTTATTCTTCTCGATTTGAAAAAAAATCACCAAACAAGCAACTGCCTCTCCTCCTCGCCACGCTAGTTCTACTGCAGCAATATGATAAAATTTACGCATAAGACCTTCAGGATTATTTTCATCCCATAGCAATATTATTCTGTTAACTTCAGACAAATTTAACGAAACAGAACTTGATTTACGTTTACTTGGGTCTGCTTGCAATTATTTTCTGATTGCATCGCGGGCATCTCGGGCTGGTTTAAATATTATATTATTAAACGGGTCAATCATAATGTTGTAGTCCTTATAATACTTTTCTTGTAAGAGTTTGTTCGAAACATTCCACATTGTCTTTACTGTTGCTTCTTTGAATTCTGTTCCGTCTTTTTTTCTCATATTGACAGCCCAATCTTTGAGTATAAACGCCAATTCTTCCAAGCTTATGCGTTCATTCAATTCGTATGATCGTTCGAAACAAAATTCCATAAATATTCCCTAAATATATTTGTGGCTATTGGAAGTATTTCTGGGAATGTTTTCTTTGATAAGCTCATTTATATTTTTAACATTACCAAAACGTGACATTTTGAAATTTGTTTGGAATGATGTTGCCATGGAACTATTATATAATTTTATAAGACTATCGTGTTATCATTGGGATTGAAAATTGCATTGGACGTAGTTTTCGATGTAATGTTGACATGATTGGCTGAAATGGTTTCATATGATACAAATTCATAAAATTGGATTTGTTGTTAGAACTGTCAAAAAAATTTCACGGAAAGACTCACGGCGCAACAACGTTTTCAAATTGTTGAAATTTATTTTCAAAATAAGTGTTCTGTTCACCAAACTTATAAAGCACTTCGTGAAATTTATGGTTTACATAATCGTCCATCAGAGCAGCTTATTCGTCGAACTATCGATAGATTTCGGACAACATTTTCTCTACTCGATGCAACAACAACAACAAGACAAAGAACTGTACGTACAGAAGAAAATATCGCTGTTGTAAGTTATGGTACTAATGAAGATCCAGATTTGTCTATTTGTCGACGTTCACAACAAGTGGGACTCTGTGCATCCACCACATGGAAAATTATGCGTGAAGATCTTGGCTTAAACCCATACAAGATCCAACTGGTTCATGAATTAGAGCCACTTAACCATAATAGGCGTCGTTTATTTGCTGATTGGGCCTTAGAACAGCTTGAAGTTGATCCACTGTTTTATAGACAAATTGTGATGAAGCTCATTTCAGTCATTGCTGGTTGAACGGCCACGTAAAAAAGGAAAATTGCTGTATAGGGAGTGAAAACAATCCTCAAGAAGTTCTGCAGGTTCCATTGCATCCTGAAAAAGGCACTGTATGGGCTTTACACATCGGTCCATATTTCTTTGAAAACGAAGCTGGAGCTAATGTTACGTAAAGTGAATGGTGCTCATTACAGATGAATGATCATTCGTTTGAAAAATCTTTGATGTATGTTCATTTTCAATACAAGATTTTCTCGATGAAAACCGTCTCGTTTCACGATAGTGTAAGGCACCCTTAAAAGAAGGATTTCAGAACGTATATTAAGGAGGATATGACTGCGTCAGCCAATATAAGCGGGACTACTTCCAGTTCTGCAACATATGTTCCTCAACTTGATATATGGCGGCTGCTAACGGCTTTGTGAGTAGTGAACACTTGGCCATAAGGCTGTTTTATATCGCTGTGTTGCGGTATATTGTATCCTGCCTCATACATAATCTTTATGGTGTTGTTTTTCAATTTCGGGAGATACGGTTTGACAGTAGCTTGTTATCGTTGAATCATACCGGATGACCTGAATACAACGTATAAAACTCGATGATAAAAGTATTCAATTATCCACTTTCGATAAACCCACTCTCTATCGAGTTACTCCATTCACTTTTATGGTTGGTCATGAGATGTGTCACATTTCACCGTGTATATTCTGAAAATGTTCGGTTGCAGTCATTTTCCTGTCAGATAACGTTGTCTTCTCTACATAGGGGTCGTAGTAATTACGTATTTATCAAAATGTTTATTTACTTTGGGAAAATAATGAATTCAGAAAATATTATTTAAATTCAATAACTCTAAAGACTGGGCGAATGTTGAAGGAACTTTTATCTGTGTTAATTCTGGAAATATTTTACGTGTAATACATCCTCGCAGGTATGTATTTCTGTTAGAGATGCTTGCTGGTGTAGAATTCGTGTAACTTATTCAAATCGAACCAAAACTAACGGCTGTTCATATACTATTTACTGAAACCAATCATTGCAGAATTAGCTGTTGAAGGATGCTAAACTTACAGTACACTACTTGAGGACTGAGCTGATCATCGCTGTTATACTACATTCACAATTATAAAATCACAACTCTGGCCTTGGAAATTTGACACATTCCACTATGTATCGAAGTTATGACGTTTTTCAAAATATTTTTATGTTCCAAGTCAACACTATGTTGCCCTTTCTACATTCTTAGCGTTTTGCTCAGAATGTGAATTTATTCGGAAAATGAATGAATTGGAAAAGATGTGATGGAAGAAAATAATTAACGTTTATATGAATTGATAGAAAGGATTCCTTTTCTAGTTATTTGCATGAAAAATACGAGAGATCACTGTTGAAATATATTATTTTTCGCCATGGAAGAAAATTGCATTGCTTTCACATGATTTTCATATGCATGCCTGTGAAGATTTAATGTTTATTATCCTCTTGGACTGAAAGTTCGAGACTTGACATCAATTGTTGAATCAAGAATAATGGAACATTATATCCCTCTACTGGAATCCAAATAGTTGAAGGGAGTTCTGATGCAACAGGAACTTTTTCTTGCAACATAACCTTAATAGCTAACTTAATAAAAATAAGAGTAGAAGATATACATTTCATTTATTTGATCTTATGAACAAGGAGTAAAATATTCTGACTGTATAGTAATTTATTAGTTTAAAAAATATTCATACATTACAACCACAGTAGGTTTGTACAAATAATATGGAACAGGTCAAACATATGCTTCACATTTATCATTCACCTGTTCTAAAATAAGACCCAAACTCCTCCACATTATAGGGTCCCTACAGCATTAAAAGCTTGTGTCTCTTTTGAAAGAAGTAGCACTAGATATAATATATTCTTTCGATTAAGAGCAAATACCTACCGTTGAATGTTACATACACAAATTTCTTCAAAATGGGCTTATACGATGTGGTTCTTTTTCTGAAACGTGAAAACGATCAACAATAATCATTTAGAGACCGATGATGGCCATCCAAAACCCGTTTACTTACGAAAATCGTGCAATTTCATTCTGCAAGTTCTTTCCTCATAATTCCTCGAAAATCCTACCTGAACCATATTTTCCGGTCGCTTTCGTGAAAAGATCGTATAAGGAAGCCTCCTTTCTTGTCCATTTACACATTCCAAATAAATTTTGAGCACCAAAAACGATACCGAAACTAACCAAACTTCTGGGGGGCCGGAATTTCGTTTAAAATCTTTCCAAACGGCCAGATACCTAAAAACAACTTCGTTATCAAGTGTAAAAAAGGCGATTAGTACTTACTTTTGCTTTATTCATGCTTATAAATCGATTTTTGGTCCAATTCAAATTTGCCGTTTGTACCCATGTCAAAATATCTTTGATACTTTTAATTTGATGTAAACAAAGAAACTGGCAACGCCGTTTTGTCATTAAAGATAATCTCTGTACGCGCACAGATTTTTTATCAGGTGCACCAATTCCTGAAAACGAAACCATGGCCAGAGTTGTGATTTTATAATTGTGAATGGAGTATAGAAGTTAGCATTCCCTTTTCTCGTTCTAAAAAAATATCGTTTAAAATAGATTCAATCCATTTTCATTCAAGTCGTTTTTCCCAGATTTAGATTTATTTGATAGATTCTTCGATCTACCCCGATGAAAAAACTGCTTAGGAGTCGGGACAGTGGAACCAATCAGAACGTCGAAGATCCACGGGAAGATTAGGAAAAAGCGTAGGATATTTGTCACTTTAATCCCGGCTTTACCTTTTCAACGTATGAGACAGGGGGAAGGTTGCGAGCCGGGTGATAAATGGAAGTATTATGTGTCGTTCTGCGTGTAAACATCGCACGAACTCCCTGTTTGGATAAACGGGAAGCCTCCATGTCTTTCCCGTGAATTCCGGCACATAAAATTAAAAACACGGAAGTAACGACCATTTGGATGATATATCAGCACAATTAATTTTCAAGATTGAAATCTTGGCCGGCTGGCAAACATGTGCTGGCAAAGACGCACGCGAATGCGGCCAGGACGACAAGCTGATACTCGTTTGTCGGGTGTTTCACTCAAGTATACTCCATTCCCGTTTATAAAGTATCCCGGTAGGCCAAGATTTCGGCTTATCAAGTTTTCTCACTTAAAACTGACGCTGGTTGGCACTCGTGAGATGTCAAATAAGGTGGGGTGAATGAGTATCGTTTAGAACATGTGTTTGATTATTATTATACAGGGTGTATTTAAAGGTGAGTCTTTTCTTTCGACAGATGGTTGAACTCATCAAAATAAGTTATTTCACCAAAAATATACACAGGGTGTCCTTGAAATGTGGGAAATCCCACGGATTCAGATGAAACATAAAAAAATAAGATGACAAGTTCCCATATTTTTTTTTCCTAGCAGCCCTCCCTACTGAGATACAGCCTCCTAAATGACGTCACTGGAAATCCATTTTACTGGAATAAATCTCAAACGACTCAATATAATTAAAAAAAAAATTGATATGATGAACATTTTCCGGGACACCCTGTATATATAAGTTGTACAGAACAAGATTTCCGCTAATGTTCGCCGATGTTCATAAACCTGGAACAGAGATATGCAGGCCAGAGTAGTATTAAGGTATTGGTGTCCAAAATTTTTTTGAATTGAGCATAACATGTAAGAAATTTTCGATAAAATGACTTATTTTGATGAGTTCTATCACCTGTCAAAAAAAAGCTTCACCTTATAATACACCTTGTATAGAAGGGAATTAGTGAGTTTAAGAAAGGACTTCAATTGTCGTTTCTTCATTTATAGGTAGGAGAAATTGTAAATATGTAGTTTCAAATATCTCATATATTTCATTTAGATAATTAATGCTTTATCTATTGAGCTACTTATTGTAGTTTCTTTGACAACTTGATTTAAAAAAAAATTAACCTTATATCTATTTACTCCTTTACAACTTTGTGAATGAAGTTAGTTCTTTCAACTGTGACTCAGATTTCGGAGTACTATTACATTTTCATACTGGAGTATTTCAAGTTGTGCAAGAAGGTATTTAAATATCTTATGTCGGCTTATTTCTTGAGAATTTTCAAAAGTGGGGAATTCTGTTCGTTTAGAAGTTTTTCTGTCGGGTTATTCGAATACTTTTATTCTTTTTTCGAATGAACTATCACAAA
This sequence comes from Adalia decempunctata, assembly GCA_951802165.1. Lineage (NCBI taxonomy): Eukaryota > Metazoa > Arthropoda > Insecta > Coleoptera > Coccinellidae > Adalia > Adalia decempunctata. The sequence continues at coordinate 4,881,041 of OX637705.1, forward strand.
GTAACGGACTATTCTGTCCATTATTTTTCAGTAAAATTTCAACACTCGATTCTTGATTTCCGTACAAGAAAAAAGCATAACTGAATCTTCCAACCATGTTTATATATTGATATCAAGTTAGCCTAGACCAGTTTCATGCATAAACAAAATATTGCGATACCATATCAACGAACAATAACTCATTAGAAGTGTCAGTGTAGAGTTCGACGTCAAAAAAGTAAAGCAGAGTTACGGAATAAATTAAAAAAAAGTACCTGTATTTAAAAGGTTTAAGAGGTAAGCAGATTGACGAAGATATGCTTAATACCCTTGGTGATCAATGTACTTCGTATGCGACCGTGGAAAATTGGACTGCAAGCTTCAAAAGAGGTAAATTTTCCATTGAAGATGATGACCGATCGGAAAGGCCAGTTTTTGTGTCAGTCCCCGAAAATATCCATGCAGTTCATGACATGATTTTATCAGACCGTCGAATTAAGCTAAAACGGATATCTGAAGCACTGAAGATTTCATACGAACGCGTTCATCATATAGTTCACGTAAATTTGGACATGAGAAAAATTTCTTCAAAATGGATCCCCAAACGTTTGAAGTTGACCAAAAGCGTGCAAGGGTAGAAGCATCGCGTTCGATCTGTGCTCGATTTGAAAACGATGTAGACTTCTTAAAGCGAATTGTTACTATGGATGGGATTTGGGTACATTTCTACGATCCAGAAACATAGCAACAATCGATGGAATGGCGACACTCTGGTTCCCCAAGACCTAAGAAGTTTCGTGTACAAAAATCTGCTGGAAAAGTACTTGCTTCAGTTTTTTGGGATTGCCATGTAGTAATCATGATTGATTTTTTGGATAAGGGTAGAACAATAACTGGAGATTACTATTCGACATTACTGACCACTCTACGGGAAAAAATTGAGGTGAAAAAACGCGGAAAGCTATCCAAAGGTATTTTGATTTTACAGGACAACGCCCCAGTACAAAAATCTCATGTTGCCATGCAAAAAATTCATGATTTAGTGTTAGAATTACCCCCCTTATTCACCAGATTTGGCTCCGTTCGACTATCATCTCTTTCCTCAACTGAAAAAAGTTTGAAAGCTCGTACCTACATTTTCTTCCAACGAGGAGGTAATAAAAGCTGTTGGGGACTGGTTTGCAGAGCAAGAATAAACATCATTTTTGAAAGGTCTAGAGACGTTGCAGGTTCGCTGTAATAAATGAATTCAATTGAAAGGAGAATATGTTGTGTAACAAAATATTTTGACATTGAAATTTTGTTTGGTTCTATAGTAGGCTAAGAATTTGACAATATATCCTCGTAGTTCCATAATATCTCCGTGAATTTCCGGAATAAATGTACAAAATTTTCAGTATACATGCGGAATAATTTTTTGCAGAATGTGTATTACTCGCTTTTTCGTTTTTATTCGTATATTAGGAAAAATCCTGGTTGAAAATATGACCAATAAAGTTCCTACTTTATAATTTATTTGAATATTCGGGGGCAATGAACAGAAAAACTGATTCATACGCATTCTGCAAAATATTATTCCGCATATATACTGAAAATTTCATATGTTTATCCTGAAAATTGATGGAGATATCATGGAAATAAAATCGTTTGTCCAGATTTTTATGAAATAACAGCTCACCAGGTTTTTTTTTTTTAATATACGTAAAAAACAAAAAAGCGAGTGATACACATTATCAAGAAATGATAAAGCTTCAATTAGAAAAAAATTGTTGGTCTACGCCGCATACGAACTGAGATATCATGGAAATAAAAAGCTCAATTTTTGAAGGGAACTCGGACGTGTAGCACCTCCCCTTAAGATTCTACGTCAATGGTCACCACTAGAAATATCTTCATAACTATTTCCTTTTAGTAGGATTTTTTCAAAAACGAATTAATTTCGGCCAATTCGGACTTAGCAGCACAGCTTCCTCTGTTTTGAGTCCACTCGAAGAATCACAAAATACCTTGTTGAAACTCGAACAACTCCACCACCTCCTGTATCAGTCCAGGCCTTTGTGCCAGTAAAGCACTTGACACCATTTTATCGGCCCATATCCCCCAATTTTCTTACAGATGTCTCGAAATCTCCCAGTTCAATTTTCCCTTCCGCCCTAAACTTTCGCCCCCCCTCCCCCGAATTCTTCGCCGTCAGGCCGTTTTATGGACGTATTGGAAATTCCGTAATATACGGTATCCAGGCCGGTTCCCATTGTCCGTAACTCACCCGTGAATATACTTCCATCGGCGCCTTCAGATTGCATCCATACCTCCTTTTTGTTGGGCGCTAATCATTCGGAAATTAATCACAAAAGGAGGCCGCAGGCCCGATCGAATGGTCCGGCCAGATTGAAATTGCCCCGGACCTTCATAAAGGCGCCCCACGCCAAATCTGGGCCTATGGCGTGCGGACTTTTATTACGGTGAAACAATGTCACGTCAGCTCCCGAAACATGGGTGGGTAATGCTCAATTGGACCGAAGTGTTGTAAAATTTTCAGTGTGGTCCACAATGCGCATACGTGCCATCAGGTTGTTTCTGAACAGGGTCGGCTTCAATAAAATTTTATGCTGTTATTGTTGCAGTTGGATTCAATCAATTCATAATTAGTATTCGACACTTACTAGTTGTTTTGAACATATTGATAATTTTCAACAGCTATTTGAATGGTAAATTTGAAATCATCAGCGACTGGAAGATAAGCTGAAAATCTTTCATTATTCCAAAACCTCTTCAGGCGTTGAAAAAAACCGGTTTCGGTATAGAAATTAATTCAAGGATCAAGGAAGACAAATTCTGGTTAACAAACAACGAATCTTTTGGTAAAGTACAGAAAAAAAATCAAATGAGCAAAATATACTAATATATCCCTTAAGGACAGTTCTATTCTTCGGTGTTCCTGAAAATAGTGAAAACATGGAAATGTATTGTACATTTGTACATCTGCCAATGCGTTACTCTGCATCGTTTCATGAGTGAATTCTGATACCTACATTAATTCTTCAAGTCATTTGTCTTTTTGAGTTCCGAGTATATTCCAAAATCAATCTGTTATCTGAATGAAACTGCAAAGTTTTACTTCAACATATTTTATTTTCGAGTTCGAATTATTCATTAAAAGATGGTTTACTCACAAGAATTCATGATTTTTCATAATGAATTGCGTTCTTTTGCTATATAAAGAACCAATCTCATGGTGAGAGTGGATAGATATGTGTCAATCGAATGAAAAGCAAAGCGTAAATCATAAATTTTTAACAGTTTATATGAATGAAAAGGTGCACATAGTTTACATACTTAAGTGGGAAATGAACAGGTCAAGACAAGGACACCACAACACTATACAGTTCATTGTTTATCGGATACGAAAAAATCCAAATCGAACACAACACACAACAAAAGCAAAATGCACACGAAGAATATCAAACACGAAAATAACAGTTAAGCACCAGTGAACTAGTTTGTAGAGTAGTAAACTAAACTGTGGCTGCAGACTGACCCTGGATCCGTTCCTGCCTAGACTTTCACTACGGTCATTTCAAAGTCATTTGCCATGAGACAGAAAAAGCGGTGTTGCTCGGTCTATATCTATTTAGTGAAACCTACTACATTACTGCTCTAATTTTCTCACCAATTCCACAAATATTGCAATTCACTTATGATATTAATGTGTCTAATAGTCGTAGGAAGTCGCGCATGAGCTATAAAATAAGTTTGTTACTCAATGGAATATTTTTATTGTTTAATTATATTGAACTTAAAATAGAACCGACAAAACATTCAGGGACTTGGCTTCGTTCTACCTGAAATTTCCTAATGGTGAGCATGCGCACATTGTGAATCAGTTGCCTATGCGGCACGTTTTTCGCTGCGGAACAAGAAGGAATTAGCATTCTAGAGTAAGTATATATATTATGATTTCTATGGCTGAAACAATGTCACGACAGCTCCCGAAACACGGGTAGGAAATGCCTTGAAATTCTTCTTGTGGAAAAGGATAAATAAGGCACTCTCCAAAGTGTTGCTCTATACTCTATAGTACAGGTTTATGAGTTAACCAAAGGTTATTGGATGACATCCCAAAGATAGCCCTGCGATTTTTTTTTTGAGAAATTGTGTCGCCTTGTGTTACTTCTTCGATAGTTTACCGAGACCTCTAAACCTCCTCCAAATAGCTGAAGAGGCTATAGAGGGCAAATAACCATATATCGCTACCCTGGTTTGCTAAGACAAGTCAGGTAAGTACGAGGAAAATGCTCGACAAAGTACAAAGGCTTGCCTGTGTGTGCATCACAGGAGCTATGAGAACGTGCCCAACCAGGGCGATTGAGATCATCACAGACCTCACACCTCTACATCTAGTGATTGATAGGGTAGCCCATGAGGCCATCCTCAGAGTATCTAAAGAAGGAGCAGGCAATGAGGGAGTCAGGTTTCAGAGTGCTTGGTTCTCTCTGAATGACTACACCTCATCTGCAAACCTTCCTAGTGATGTAATGATCAAGAAAGTAAGCACTGAGAAGAACTTCAGTACAATGCTAAGTAGAAGAGAGGATTGGGAAAGGGAATACACCAACTACAATCTCAAAGAAAATACAATGAAATGGTATACAGATGGTTCTAAAACCGCTACAGGAGCTGGCGCTGGGATTTACGGGACAAGTACCAAGTGTGCACTATCGTTAGGCTCCTGTACAAGCGTCTATCAAACGGAAATACTTGCAATCGGAAGATGTCTAAATATAAATCTAGAAAGAAACTATCAGAAGTGCGATATAGCTATTCTTACAGATAGTCAAGCTGATAATGAAGCACTGAGCTCCTACGTCATTGACTCAAAGCTGATTTGGGAGTGCCGAAACAAACTCAATGAGGTAGGCAAGAAGAATAAGGTCTTTTTAATCTGGGTTCCTGGTCATTCGGGAATCGTAGGGAACGAAGAGGCCAATACACTGGCCAGAAAGGGCGCACAAACGCCACTCATCACTGGCCCAGAAACCTTCTGTGGTATAGAAAAATGCACCTATAAGAAGGAGTTTATGCTGAAGGAGAAAACCGAAAGAGAAAAACTCTGGCGAATCTCCCAGGAATGGATCACTCCAAAAAGTTCCTCCGGAACTTTGAAACTGCTAGATCCAAAAAATATCAGGATCTCAGTAAAATCCAACTTCACCTAGTCACTGGCTTTCTCACAGGATATTGTCGCCTAAAGAAGCATCTGTTGAGAATGTGTTTATCGGACACTGATGAGTGTAGATTCTGTGCGGAGGAGGAAGAAACTCCTATTCACCTGGTTACGGAATTATATGCCATTGCAAGCCAAAGGAAAGATTGCTTTGGACAAGAAACTTGTAGAAGTGGGGAGTTATCCTCCTTGAAGCCGTCCCAGATACTGGATATCATCAAATCTCTGGAACTGGAGGGCGAGCTGTAGGAGGCGCGATGACAACAGCTCTCTCAGCGGGTACAATAGACCTTAAGGTCGCAGTGGACTGTAACCCCTTTTCACCATAACTATAACTATAACTATAACCATATAGCGAAAGGAAGCAGAAGGATATGGGCATCTTTTGAGATACATAAATATATAAATTTCGTCTTTCTATGTGGTCGGGAAGTATGTTAACTTTTCAGATCGTGATATCGCTAAAACCACGAAAATGTATCGATTTTACTATATTTTGTCCCAGAGATCCTAGAAGCGATTTTAAGGTTTACGGATCGAGAGGGGGACCATCACTCTTTTTCCCATTTCCTAGGTGTTCATGGTGTTTTTAGGGGGTCTTACCTTTTCGTCAATGTGGATACGACAAGAGAGACGGAAGAAATTACAGTTTGAAATTCCCAATTTTTCAAAATATGCCATTTGACAAGTGAAAATCTAAACAATGCCAGTTAGGGCTCTGGACTGTTTCTTATTCGATTCAGATACCTCGAAAAACTACATTTTGATACCAAAGTCGGCCATATAGCCTTCATAAATTAAGAATATTTGAGCTTCAATTATTTCGATATTTCATTTTCGAGTTTTGTTCACGAGCTCACTCCGTTCGTGGTATCGCCGGTATCGGTGATATCGATCCGCAAAAGACTTATTATTGAAGATTCGAATTGCTCGATTAACTTTTTCAATAATTCCTGCGATCAAAACCTCCCTGATATATCTTTTTATCGACGAATATGGTGTTTTTGGAGGGTCCTACCCCTTAGTCATTTTTCGCCCAAAAATTGAAAATTTTAGAATCGCTCATATTCTACACTGAGATACTTTGAGATATGCTGATTCACAAAATACAAACCAATTGTGGATGCGACGAGAGGGACAGAAGATATGCGAGTTTGAAATTCCCAATTTTTCAAAAAATGCCATTTCACAGTTGAAAATCTAAACTATGCTATTTAGGGCTCTGGATTATTTTTCATTCGATTCAGCGACCACGAAAACCTACATTTTGATGCATAAGTCGGCCATATAGCCCTCATAAGTTGAGAATATTTGAGCTTCAATTATTTCGATATTTCATTTTCGAGTTTTGTTCACGAGCTCACTCCGTTCGTGGTATCGGTGATATCGATCCGCAAAAGACTTATTATTGAAGATTCGAATTGCTCGATTAACTTTTTCAATAATTCCCGCGATCAAAACCTCCCTGATATATCTTTTTATCGACGAATATGGTGTTTTTGGAGGGTCCACATTTCTCAACATGAGAAAACTATTGGCAAACCAAAACCTCAATTTAAAATTAAGATACCGCTTTGTTAAAGGCTATGTTTATTCCGTGTTACTATATGGAGTCGAAACATGGACTCTCAAAGTCAACACGCTCAACAAACTGGAAGCGTTTGAGATGTGGGTTTTCAGAAGAATGTTGAAGATACCCTGGACGGCTCATGTCACCAACGTTGAGGTCTTGAGAAGGATGGATGAAGACAGAGAACTTCTGACCATGGTAAAGCGGAGAAAAACAGCATATCTTGGCCACATACTTCGAAACACAAAGTACCAATTCCTGAAATTGATTATGGAGGGGAAAATTGAGGGAAAACGGGGTATAGGTAGGAAAAAATATTCCTGGCTCAAGAACATCAGGGACTGGACGAATCTGGACGCCCATGCACTGTTCAGAGCCGCGCAGAACCGAGACCATTTCGCTGTAATTGTTGCCAACATTCATTGAGATGGATATGGCACTGAAGAACCCCTAAGTCATTTTTCACCCAAAAATTGAGAATTTTTAAACCGCTCATATTTTGCACAGAGATACTTTGAGATATGCTGATCCACATTATACAAACCAATTGTGGATACGACGAGAGGGACAGAAGATATGAGATTTTGAAATTCCCAATTTTTCAAAAAATGACATTTCACAAGATAAAATCTGAACTATGCTAGTTAGGGCTCTGGACTATTTTTCATTCGATTCAGCGACCACGAAAACCTACATTTTGATACCAAAGTCGACCATATAGTTCTCATAATTTGAGAATTTTCGAGTTTTAATTTTGTCGATATTTAATTCTTGAGTTTTGTTCACAAGCTCGGTTCTTTTTTTATTTCGTTCATCAAAGATATTCACAATTGATGAAATAAATCACTAAACATCACCCACCGTTATTTCTTGATATACGGAGGGAAGCCACTGATTGATACAGAAATTTATATTTGAGTGATATTCCTGATACTTCCTCCGAGAAATTTATCTATGCAGATGATATTGCTCTTGCCTTCCGTCATTCTGATTTCAACATTCTTGAGAATACTTTAACTGAAGATTTAGAAATTTTGAGGAACTATTTTCTGGAGTGGCGTTTATGCCCGAGTCCCACTAAAACAGAGGTGTCGTGTTTTCATTTGAATAATCATCAAAAACATAAAACTTTGACTACTTTGAGGGTTAGTTTCAACAATACAGTTTTAAATCATAATTTCACTCCCAAGTATCTGGGAATAAAACTAGATTCTTCTTTGACTTTTAAGGCTCATTTGGAAAGTTTACGTTTAAAGTTGAAGACGAGGAATAATATGATTCAAAAATTAGCTGGTACATCCTGGGGTGCCGATGCTACCACTCTTCGTACGGCTGCTTTAGCCTTGGTTTTTTCTGCAGCTGAATACTGCTGTTCTGTTTGGTTGAATAGTTCCCATGTCCATAAAATTGATGGGCAACTCAATATTTCTATGAGGATTATAACTGGAACCATTAAATCTACTCCATTAGCTTGGTTACCAGTTCTTTCTAATATAATACCTCCTCATATTCGTAGACAGGTTGCTGCCATGAAGTCTTGGGATACATTTCATTCCTTTCCAAATTCATTTCCTATTATGAGTTATATGCCAGATACAAGACTGGCTAGATTGAAATCTCGAAAGCCTCCATGGATAAATAATTTTCTTTATTCTAAAAAAAATCATAAAGAAATTTGGAGTTCGGAATGGACTTCATATGATTTTTTCAATAAAAGTTTAATTCTCGATCCTTCAGAGAAAGTTCCCGGTTTTCATCTGTCTAGGAAAAATTGGTGTCTTCTGAATCGTCTTAGGACAGGTCATGGACGTTGTAATAGTATGCTCTTCAAATGGAATGCTATTGATAGCCCGAGATGTGAGTGTGGGCATGAAGAGCAAACTATTGACCATTTGGTCAATATTTGTCCAATATATAAATTTCCAGATGGTTTCAACTCTATTCATTCAGTATCTGATTCATTTTTGAGATGGGTTGGTACCTTCAAAACAATTTGAATATATGTATTAGTGGATTTTGCTTTTCCTTTTTTCTCCCTTTGGTTTTTGTTTCAGATTATTTAAAAATGCTTTGTCAACCCCTTTGAAGAAATGAAGAAGGATTTACATTCGAAGAAGATGCCCTCCAATATGAATATTTGTACACAAATCCAATATCCCTACACTTATACGGGGAGACAGAGTTTTTGCTGAGGTTTTTATCTGTGCTCTTGCATCATACGCAGAACTGTATGGTGCCCCGTTTGACATTCCTCTGCTAATACTGAGATTAGGAGCGGGGAATGGATCAATATGTTTGTTTGAATGATCTGTTCCTTGTTGCCTTTTCGAGACACATGCCATATTTGGAATCAAATCTGTACAGCTCCATTTCATAAGAATATATATATATATCTTTTCCAAATTGAACTATTTTCAGTCGAGAGATGCGTTCTCGACAACGTCGACTACGTCGTTTTCGGAATCCATTACTGCATCACGGACATTCGCGGCTAGAAGAAAGAAAGACGGATCCTTTTTCATAAGTTTATTACTCTCCATTTTTCATCTCTACGCTTTCCGCAGCTTCTCCAATTTGATTTTATTACACCTTGGGCATCGCGTTGTTTGTGGGATGTTTCGCGCGGTTTGATTGAATTTCCCATCTGCTTTGAAATAAAAGAATGGTTTTGATTTTCTCCGTAACTAGCTTTCCTGATGGAAAGAAAACAGGCAGGGCTTTCTCCAGGGCGGAACGAAAACTCATTACTTTCCTGAATACTCGGCGAAGGTTTCCTTATAATTGCCATGAAAGAAGTTGAGGTTTTATTTGAAACTCATAGTGGAAATATTCCTCAAGAACTAAGGAGATATGCACCACTACATTTTCGACTGATTCGGCCTGAATTGGATGATATGAACATCAACAGCTTATGGTTCCAATAGGACGGCGCTACGTGTCACACATGTCATCTAACCACTTTTCTGAAGTCGCAGGTTTTAATGCCAATGAGCCACAAACAACAGTGGCATCAGTCAAAGCCAACATACGAGGATGTATTGATATCTAGTTAGCCTATACCAGTTCCATGCATAAACAAAATATTGCGATACCATATCAACGCACAATAACTTATAAGAAGTGAGAGTGTTGAGTGCGACGTCAAAAAAGTAAACCAGAGTTGCGCAATAAATTACGAAAAAAAATATGTCCACCGAAATTGTAAAAATCGAAGAATTGGAGTATAGAGCCATCATCAAGTACCTGTATTTGAAAGATTTAAGAGGTAAGCAGATTTACGAAGATATGCTTAATATTCTTGGTGATCAATGTCCTTCGTATGTGATCGTGAAAAATTGAACTGCAAGCTTCAAAAGAGGTGAATTTTCCATTGAAGATGATGACCGATCGGGAAGGCCAGTTTCTGTGTCAGTCCCCGAAAGTATTGATGCAGTTTATGACATGATTTTATCAGACCGTCGAATTGGGCTAAAACAGATATCTGAAGCACTGAAGATTTCATACGAACGCGTTTATCATATAGTTCACGTGAATTTGGACATGAGAAAAATTTCTGCAAAATGGATCCCCAAATGTTTGAATGTTGACCAAAAGCGTGCAAGGGTAGAAGCATCGCGTTCGATCTGTGCTCGATTTGAAAACGATGTCGACTTCTTAAACATAATTGTCACTATGGTCATGAGGCTTGGGTACGTTTCTACGATCCAGAAACAAAGCAACAATCGATGGAATGGCGACACTCTAGTCTCCAAGACCTAAGAAGTTTCGTGTCCAAAAATCTGCTGGAAAAGTTCTTGCTTCAGTTTTTTGGGATTGCCATGGAGTAATCATGATTGATTTTTTGGATAAGGGTAGAACAATAACTGGAGATTACTATTCGACATTACTGGCCACTCTACGGGAAAAAATTGAAGAGAAAAGGAGCGGAAAGCTATCCAAAGGTATTTTATTTTTACGGTACAACGCCCCAGTACACAATTCTCATGTTGCCATCCAAAAAATTCATAATTTAGGGTTAGAATTACTAGAACACCCCCCCTTATTCACCAGATTTGTCTCCGTCTGACTATCATCTCTTTCCTCAACTGAAAAAAAGTTTAAAAGGTCGTAAATTTTCTTCCATTGAGGAGGTAATAAAAGCTGTGGAGGACTGGTTTGCAGATGAGCAAGAAACATTTTTTTTTAAAGGTCCAGAGACGTTGCAGGTTCGCTGTCATAAATGTATTCAATTAAGAGGAGAATATGTTGAGTGATAAAATATTTTGACATTGATCGTAATCCATGCCATCAGTCAAAGCAGTCTGTACTGATGACCTATAGATTCTCATTCTCGATTTTTCGAAAAAAGTATTGGTAACCTTCGTATAGAAAATTCTAGTGAATTAAATTCACAGTGTTCTTCCCGATCATCTGCGCAATTACCGAATGGACCACGGCAATGCTGGTCCTAATTTAATCGCCGCTAATGCACATCATGACAAATTTACGCAAATCCGGACCCCGAACTCTATTTAATTGTAAATAATTGTCGTTGATCTGGAGAATTTATCGTTAACTGGCCCGATCGGAAATCTCCCCGGAGATCTATAATTCAATAGATACCAGCTGTTCACTTCCAGTTTCCAGTTCGCCATTATAGAGTCCACGTCATATGGAAAAGCCGGGGCAAAACTATCATGCGATATAAATATTGCAAATTTCATTTACTCCCGGCGACGTCCTCCATGTTTCTTACTATTATTTCGAAATGAGTTTTGTGCTACAGCAATCTACATAGATAATATCGAAGTTTGTGCCATGAATATTTCAGTTGTCCCGCAGGTGTTGTATAAATACGGATAATATTTATCGATCTCTGTTGAGGAAGGGACATTTATTTTTAAAAGTTTTTCCTGAATTTGAATCAAACATCATCGAAACTTCTTATTCGTTTAGAGGCCCTATCATTCCCATGATGCTTATAAAAGGTTTTCCTATAAGAGGCGTTATTTAGAATCGCCTGCTATTTCAGGAGATGTCACTTTTGAAGCTGTCATTTTTTGACATTTGAAAAAATGAAACTGTACTCCACTCACAATTATAAAATCACAACTCTGGCACTTTGACACATTTCACTCTGTATCGAAGTTATGACGTTTTTCAAAATATTTTTATGTTCCAAGTCAACACTATTTCTCAGAATGTGAATTTATTCGGAAAATGAATGAATTGGAAAAAATGTGATGGACGAAAATAATTAACGTTTATATGAATTGATTGAAGTTATTTGCATGAAAAGTACAAGAGATCACTGTTGAAATATATTATTTTTCGCCATGGAAGAAAACTGCATTGCTTTCACATAATTTTCATATGCATGCTTGTGGAGATATAATGTTTATTATCCTCTTGAACTGAAAGTTCAAGACTTGACGACATCAATTGTTGATTCTAATCAAGAATTCTTTAAAAAAAATCAACCCAAAGATATAAGATGAATTGATGGGAATTACAAGAATCAAGAATAATGTCAATTTTATTTTGTTGATAACTTTCTTAAAATCAATGTTGGGATATAAAACTCGGCTGCGTTTGTTCAAACAACATCTAAAGAATACATTCTTCACCATCTCGACCTTTGAAAGGCGTTTTTTATAGGAGAATTAGGTCTAAGTTCCACCTCATTAGTGAGGTAGCTAACTTTTGCAAATATGCTCAGATATCGCCAAATTTCTTGGAAAACCTGAAAAATATCATCCTAATCGACCTCTCGAGGCTCCATCCGATCCATCTACTGCTATATCTGTCCAAATAACAGCTTTCTGAACGAAATTCCCGTGTACCCCTTCAACCTCGAAATGTAAACATTCGTCCTGGTCTTGAAAATCGTCCTCACGCTCCAAATTGGTGCTAAAAACAATAAACATACGTTAATCTTGGATATTCGACGAAAAACTCACCTGCAAATATCGATTAAATACCAGAAATCTGCGAACAATTTGTAAACCTAACAAAATGTGGAATATCTTTGATACTTTTACTTTGATGTAAACAAAGAAACTGGCAACGTCGTTTTGTCATTAACGATATTTTCTGTGCGCGCACTGACTTTTCATCATATGTTCTGTGCTTTTCATCAGGTTCACCATTTCCTGAAAACGAAACCATGACCTCCTATGTGATTAAATGAAACAGAATGAAGTATACATTATGAATAATATGGCATTTTTCTTTGAATGTCAAAATAACGCCTCTTAATGGAAAACCCTCCATAATGGTGAAACCCTAGCCGTAGCACTGGATATCTTCAAGGCATTCGATCGTGTCTGGCATCAGAGACTCCTCGCTAAGATTCCATCTTATGGCGTGCCCCCAAAGCTATGTTCTCTGCTAGCTAGTTTTCTCTCAAACAGATCTCTCCATGTAGTGGTCGATGGAGTTTCATCTGATTCTCTACGCATAAATGCTGGTGTTCCGCAGGGATCAATTCTGGCTCCAACACTATTTCTCACATCAAAGATTTGCTGGAAGCAACTTCGTGTCCAGTGCACAGCCTTGCGGATGATAGTACCCTCCATACCGCCTCTTCTTCTAGGGCTCCAATATCCAATAATCAGAAACGAACGATGAAGAAATGTTAACAACATAAATATGGACTTGGCAACAATTCTTGGATGGGGATCTAATACCTTGGTAGAATTCAACGCAAACAAAACACAAGCATGTCTTTTCTCTAGAAATGCCGATCTTACTGTGCTCAGCATAAAATTGTCGGGAGTAACCATACCATCGAAGTCATCCATTTCGATGCTTGGTATTACTATCAGCAATAACCTTTCTTGGGAGAATCACGTGAGATCCATTGCCAAAAGTGCATCCCAAAAACTTGGTTTTCTGTTTCGTACCAGGGGCTATTTCACCTCAAGTTAGCTGCTTATGATCTATAAGGCACAGATTCTACCTGTCCTGGAATACTGTTCCCATATTTGGAGTGCTGCACCTAAACAAATCCTAAAACTTTTGGATTCTGTACAGAAAAGGGCAATACGTCTCGTCGGTGATGCCTCGCTCACTTCTATAGAACCCCGTAGAAGAGTAGGAGATCTGTCTCTATTTTATAGATATTTCCATGGGCGATGCTCTTCTGAACTATCAGCAATCGTTCCCCCTCTGGCAGTCTCTTCGAGACTAACCCGTCAAGTTAAGTCTTCACATCCCTTCGTGGTCACTTTGGAGACCTGCAGAACATCTCTCTTCAAAAACTCGTTCATCCAACGAACAGCGAGGCTTTGGAACACTTTGCCTAGGGAGGTGTTCCCCGAGGCATATAACCTCCAGAAATTCAAGAAGAACACCCATTCCTACCTGCTTGTCCTTGGTTCTCACGATGTTCTCTGAACATTACAGGATGTTCCTTTTCGTGAAAACCACAACATAAAAAAAATGATGAATCGATGTATCCGTTAAGAAACCAGAAGCAAAAACGACTAAACTTTCGCAAAGAAGATTAGCGTTGAATCCTTCAAGGATATAAAGGACCTGACGACCAAACCGCGATACCAAGCTTGCCGTAATCTTTATGCTTCCAAATACACGGCGAGTACGGAATTAGCATTCATTTACTTATAATTATTATTGTTACTCATTAGGTATTCAGATTAGGGCTATTAATACTCGGCTTCGAGTTCTTCGTACAACTCGGGGAACATCTTGGAAAATTTACGGGGATATCTATTTACATACAAATGTGAAAGTGATTAATGAAATGACAACCTGTTGAGCGACTTGGGGCGTTCGGCTGATTCGGTCTTTGTTGAATCGATGTTTTCATTGCCACGAATTTTTGGGGGGAGCGTAGCTATTTCAATAACAAAACGTTGATGCCAGTGCCGGTTTAAAGTTATGTTCATTTCCGATTTTATTGAAAAATGAATATGAAAGAAAAAAACGAAATACTGCGCAAAAAAATTAACGCACATTATGGAAATCTCAAATTTATTCTACAACTGAAGGTGTTCTCAATGATAATTATTTTTATCAGAATTATGCATGCATATGTTATCCACTTTCAACGTTTTTCTTCAATACAGATGTTTTCTCCCAGCAGGAATAAAAAAAGATGATATTATCAGATTTTGAATGTATTGGCTCCATTCTAAAATCAGTTGTTCTTGATCAATTCTAGTGATCAATAGTTTTTCTTTCGTTTGATTTTCTACACTCAATCGCTATGCAACGCGAAACACGCAATTTGTCCCAAGAGGAATGTGCCCAAGCGGTAGTTTTGCGAGAAGAAGGGTGGACATACACAAGAATTGCAGAAAGGTTTGGAGTTTCCCATACAAGTGTGTCCAGAATGTTGCAGCGATACAGGGAGACAGGTATGAATGTCCGAAGACCAGGACAGGGTAGACCACGGGTAACAACTGCCATTCAATAACGTTACTTGAGAGTTTCTTCGTTGAGACAACGGTTTGCAATCGCTCGCCTCCTTCAAAATCAGCTTGAGCAAACTCATGAGGTGCAAATTAGCACTCAGACAATAAGAAATCGCCTCAAGGAATATGATTTAAGGCCTCGTGTCGCGGCAAGAGGCCCAGCTCTTACCCCAGCTCATCGAAGGGCGCGTTTGGATTTTGCGAGAGAGCATATCCATTGGGAAGAGGCCGATTGGGAAAGAGTTCTCTTCACAGATGGGTCTAGATTCTGCCTCTACCATTGTGATCGACGTTCCCCTGTATACAGACGTCCACATGAAAGATATGCTCAGTGCAATTTCCTGAATACTACTGGTTTAGGGGGAGGATCGATTATGGTATGGGGTGGAATATCTTTGACTGCTCGCACAGACCTAGTGGTCGTTGATAATGGAGCTATGAATGATGATAAGTATATAAGGAACATTCTTGAAGAGCATGTAGCGCCATTTGCCCCATACATTGGTGAAAATTTCATTTTTATGGACGATAATGCCAGACCCCTCCGTGCGCGCATCGTTCAGGAGTACCTTGAAGAGGCTGAAGTCTCTCGAATGGAATGGCCAGCAAGAAGTCCATATCTCAATTCGATTGAGCAGGTTTGGGACAACCTCAATAGAAGGCTGAGAAGTTCAGAAAATCATCCAGCTACTCTTAATGACTTAGGAATCCAACTCGGAGAAGGATTAGAGAGGATTAGATCAGAACATTTTAAGATCACTCATTTTGAGTATGAACCGTCGTTGCCGAGCTGTAATTAACGCAAGGGGTGGAAATACCAAGTATTGAATCACTTATCAGCATTTTCAGTATTTTGAAAATTGATCATTTCTCTTCTTTCACATAAGATTCGGTGAAATCCTGAATTTTTCTTCCATTTAATGTGTCTTGTTTCGTTCAAAACCTTCCCGAGAGAACATACAAAATAAGTTATAAAGTGAATGTAGAGTTAACTTTCATTAAAATTGAGATTTTCAGAATGTGCGTTAGTTTTTTTGCGCAGTGTAGTATTCCTATGAAAAATATTGAGAACAAAAACAACATACTCACTAAAATATTACATAAACTAACTGACAGAGAAACTACAACACCCAGAAGGAAATGTTTAAATTTTTTCGGTAAAATATAGATAGAAAACAGCAAAGGGTAAATTATTGAAATTTTGAAAAAAAAAGAAATAATTTTTATTAATAAATTTGTTAAAATATGTTTGTCCACCTTGATTATCTATACACTCCCCAACACGTCTTGGCATTGATGCAATAAGATGGTATATCTCTTCTTGAAGGATACTATCCTAAGCTACCCGTACTTCATGTCTCAGAGCCGCCAAAGTCCGTGGGGGCTGGGGTAAATTTCCAAGCCTCCTGCCCATGATGCCCAAACATGCTCTATGTGCAACAGATCGGGGAATCTGGGCGGCCATGGCAAAAGATTCACATGAGTCGCTACAAAAGAGTTTAAACTAACTCTGGCAACATGAGGACGAGCATTATCTTTGTCAAATATTGGATTCTCGAATCGGTTAGGGTAAACAAGAACCAATGGCTCCACTTTGTCTTGAAGGTAACGCAGCGCTGTCGTGTTACCTTGAATAAACAATAAAGGTGACCTACTTGCATGAGCAATAGCACCTCATACCATAACTCCTAATGTTCTGTGTACATGACGTTCAAACTGAGGTTCAGGTCTTTCTCCCCGTCTAACCCTTCTTCGTCCATCATGTGCTCCCAAGACCTGATGTCATTCCACATTCCAATAATGACGTTTTCTGCACCACTGTAATCGTTGCCGGCGATGCTCAAACGTCAGATGTAACACAAGAAGTGGTCGATAATACTGCAGTCCAGAAGACCTTATACGGCGGTAAACCGTTCGGACAGTTACAGGATAGCCTTGTTCTCCTAACCACTCCTCAGCCAAATATCTAGTTGACGCAAATCGGTCTCTAATGGCCAAAATGTCCACCACGATCGTAGTGGTTCATTCTTCTTTCTGAAGACCAAACAAGGTCTTCAGGTCGCACAGTCGATTATGCCGCTCTTCATGGGAGACTGATTCCTGTCAGTTCAGGCTTGAATTCACTTCCTCCTTCAAAATTGGCCTGTCAGGGCGGATTTTCACGAGTTTCCGGCGTATCAGCAATCAGTTGACGTTCGCGATTAAACACAGCTTAAGCTAACGAACACACGCCGTCATTAGCTTTCTTCATAATTTTTCCTCATCGAAAGTTGGCTAACTAGATCCTGATCGAATTAGCCGGAGTGCCCAATTTGCAGGACGTCCTCATCGGGAACTCGGCCCAAACATGGCTGATTGGGACGTCCTGCGTCGGCGGATGTTTAAAATTCAATTTGAAAACGTGTGACTCGCTGCGATGCAAAAAGATCAGGAAGCATAATTGGGAATAATTCGGGACATAAACATCTATCACGCCGATCTGCGAAATTTGTATGTTCTGGCTAGTTTACCCGCACCTGAGCGGTACGACATGCTTTATGGCCATCAGAGCCGGCCCAGTGTTTGGAGATAGTTATGAGTTATGAGTTTGGGCATTTACCGAACGTAGTTTATTTATGGTTAAATTATTCCAGGATTTACCTGCTTTATTTCGAATTCGGGAAACTCTACAAGATCCGGCTGTTTCGGTTGTTGGGGAGTTGGCGAACTCCTTGCCAGTTTTTTGCGATGCTCGTTAAAATGCTGGAATTTTGTTTGCTGAAATAAGGATTTCGGTCTCGGGCATAACTTTCCTGTGGTAATTAACTCGAGAGGCAATTATGTGAACAATGCGAATATTTTCGCTGCAACTGCATGCTGAAGGGGTAGTCCTATTATGCTCCAGTTGTTTCAGGGAATCAGGGATCAGGAATAATATCATTAATAATTTCCTACCATTCTTCCACTGATCGGCGGAGAATGAGAATTTTTCAAGTACCACCTCTGGTCATTAGTTTGACGTTTAGAAAGCTCTCCTCATTGACAACACTGATTTCCTTTCTGGAAGAGCATTCCTTGTTAATCATAAGAAAGATATAGTTCAGAGTTTGGGTCACATTCCAATGCGACCTCAAGGTCTATTATGCCCCAATTGGAGCTGTTTCAGCAACTGTCGTATCTCCCCCTTTCTGCTATTCAGTTCAGGGACTTCTTGGTCCTAATGACAACACCGTTCGAATACTTTTTACCAATAAACCACAGTCAACAATAGCATAGTATACTCCACTCACTTGTATAATCTATCCCAGTTGGCAATGACATTCTGACATATTTCACCGTGTATATTTTGAAAATGTTAGGTTATAGTCATTTTCCAGTCAGGTAACTAGGCATCGTTGTTCTTTCTACAGAGAGGTCAGAGTAATTACGTATTCATCAAAATGTTCATTTACTTTGGGAAAATAATGAATCTGAGAAAATATGATGAGTGCCCTTGGTCCAGTGGTTAGGACATTGGATTAGGACCCGGCAAGTCGGAGTTCAATCCCGAGCTAGGAAAGAAATCTTCTAGTCTCGGCAGGGGCCACCATTTCACTGTTGGGTCAAAATTTAACAGTGCTGTGCCTAAGGTGACGTAAGGACACAGTAACAAAGCCTACCCAGCACACAACTCGCACAAGCTACAAACTTCTAAGGGGTCTCCTCGGGAAACCTAGGGGTAATCAGTATAAACAGAAAACATTCAATAATTCCAAAACCTGGCGAATGTTGAAGAATAAATTTTTTTTTGTACAACTGCCATTAAAAGTGACACTTTTAATGACAGCAGACAATGTTAAAATTGATTGTTTACGTGGAAGCGTGTCAAAAATATTTTTAGCACTCCATTTCCTCATGATGAAATCAGATGAAAAAAATTCAGCAATTGCAAATTTTTATTATCAATATTTAACAATCATTACTTATGAACATTATTCATTAATATAAATCGTAAAACTAGAAGAATTACAACATTAATGCCCTGTGACGTTAGGGAGCTTCGCAACACATTAGTAGAATCCTCAGCACCATCAGTACTTGTAGAAACCGGAAGTACAATATTGGATGATGATGATCCAAAATCTGTTGAGGTTGGGAGAATTTTTTCAGCAATGACATTTCTATATGCAATGAAATGATCAACATAGCCCTCGGCTACCGTCGTAGACTTCCATCCACCATGTTTTTTTATATCAGTAATATTTGCTCCTGATTCTGCTAGCAATGAAGCGGAGGTCCTATATATTGCTTTGGTTCTGGCAGTTTGAGGAATTCGGCAACAATAGATGAAATTTTTCCAAATGTATTGATACCAACTGGATTTGCATTTATTATTCATGAATTTCAGGAAAAAATGACAGAGGAAAAGATGACAGAAGAGCGCAGTGCAAAGTACTTATTAAAATAGTCAGAATACTTCCCAATTATACTGAAAGAACGACCGACTTTCGTTTTTGTGTTTGGAAGTTGTATAATCAATGATTTATTTGTTATTTTGATGTCTTCCACTGATAAATTACACAATTCTTCACGCCGACAGGCTCCAAATAATCCGAAAATGGTTGCAACCTTAACCATCAAGTATTTCTCATCTGGTGCCTAATTTATAAACTTTTCAACTTGTTCACGAGTGAGAATTTTCGATTTTTTGGGAAGATATCCTTCACTTTTCCGTTTCAAATATGCTATTACCTTTAAATATTTACTAACATCCACACCATTTTTAATAAGGGCGCTTGACTTAACCATTGAAAATTTGCTCCACAAAGTTGATGAACTCCATATTTTTTATTTTTCTTCTAAGTATGCCAGGAAAACAGGTTCACTGAAGTTCCCTTTCACATTTTTCAATTTACACCAGGCCAGGAAATTGTTATATGCAATATCGTACTGCTGAACAGATTTTTTAGGTAGGAGTTCCATATTTGCTCTTCTTGCAGACTCTTTAATATCCACAGGAACAACCAAATCGTCAATTTTATAAATAATTGGACTCTCGACAGACATATTAAGCAGTTAAAAACCCAAGACGTAAATTGGACAGGAACGAAGTTCAAATGACAGCGTATTTTCTCCTTTCTTAGTAATCATAACGTTGGCAACGTTTGCCATTCACAACAACCTTTTGATTATTTGAATATTAAAATGCATTTTGAAGTTTATTGTCATTGCAAATTCGCCCATTTCATTATCAAAATAGGGCAGTTGTACAAAAAACATTGTATGGGATTTGTGTTGAAAGTGCATTTCACAAACTTTTTCACTCACAAAATAAAACGTCACTTTTAACACTCATATCATAAATGCCTATTTTCGGTTAATACTGAAAATATTTCACATATATAAACATGGTTGGAAGATTCAGTTATGCTATTTACTTGTACGGAAATCAAGAATCGAGTGTTGAAATTTTACTGAAAAATAATGGACAGAATAGTCCGATATTTTGTGATAGTTCATTCGAAAAAGAATAAAAGTACTCGAATAACCCGACAGAAAAAATTCTAAACGAACAGATGGACCTACGGAATTCTCCACTCTTCAAAATTCTCAAGTAATAAGCATACAGAAGACATTTAAATCCTTTTTTGTACCACTTGAAATACTCCAGTATGAAAATGTAGTAGTACTACGAAACCTGTGTCGCAGTTAGACCTTAAAAGAACAAACTCTATTCACAAAGTTAAACAGAGTAAATTGAAATAAGCATTAGCAACGTCTCTGAAAATTATTTGACTGGGATACTTTATAAATGTGAATGGAGTATATGTAAAATTCTACATCAGTGGGAAGCCGGCCATCTCAGCGATCCAGTATCGTTGACGTTGAGGGCAGAGAAAATTACAGCCTTTCGTCGTCGAATAATCTGACGTAGCCGTCATTAAAGGAACAAAATACCACACTCTGTCGGGCGTCCCTCCTGGGACGCATTAACAATGCAAAAACTCCTAATTCAAAACAAAGCGGAACGAACTTTCCCGAAAAAAACTAATTACGTTCTCACGCAAAACAACGAGTGCTCGACATGGTGAATTTAATTCAAATATATGCGGAAAATTCCATTAATTCCTAGTTGTACGAAATTCCAAGGACGCTGGGGATACAATTATGTGGCGACTGGAAACATGTTAGAGTTCTTTCTAATTTTTGCCCCTCTTTTTAGGGAGCGTTTCCGCTAACGAGCTTTTCGGCTGTGCGTTCAAAAGTCGTTAGACGCTGGCGAAAATTCGCAGTTTGAGGTGCATTCTACTTCTAAGGAGTCAGATTCAGATCTATTCCTGTGGTAGACATTTACAAATGAGTCATTTTCAATATGGCTGCTACGACGTTTCAAAATCATATCCTCTCATTGGAAAATCTCCTATGCCAAAAAGAAAACTTCTGAAACGTGTAAATGAAAGAACAATGGCGAATCTGAACCTAATTCCCTGATAATCTGCATTCGCCGAGATCTTGGAAGTAGGAAACGGACCGGAAAACAGTCGAATCGAATCCTGCGACGTAATTAAACAAACGAAGATTTCAACCTGGCGAGAACTTGATTAAAACCAAACTCCACAACAAGTAATTGCATAAGGAATGCCTCTCCCCACAATGATTCAATTCCGAGAAGCTATGCCCTGCTTGGAGTTCGGCCTGACCACTTTATCCAATAGATCTCGTTTAATGGCGACCGACAACTTGGGTTATTTACACCGAATGGGAACCATTACCATGCTATATTGAATTGTTATACCCTAGTCTAGGCGATAATGGGTAAGGGGAAAATGTAGGTAGAGAAATTTGTATCGATATCGAATTTTTGGGGGTGAAGTGAATCACTGCGGGGAAGTTTGTTTCCCACTACAAAGAGGGTGAGATTTAGTCACCAACCCTCGTATAAGACTGTTTTATTAGAGGGGAGTAGTTGACTTGATACTCTCTATAATGGGATGTTTATTGCAGTATTGTATTCTTCTAAAGACCAATGCATCTATATCCTGCTGAATTTCTATATTTCCAGTATGCCTCGATTGTATTTTTTATACTCTGTTCAAATGTAAGAAGGAGCAATAACAACATGTTTGGCGCACCGGTAGGAGGGCCTTCGTAAAGGTACTTTCCGTCCAGAGTCGAATCAAGAAGATTTCACACAATCGTTCAGTTTATTTATCCATGTCTCATCCAGCTAATAAATTTTTCTGCCTTGTTCCCTTAATGAGCGGATTTTCTTCAAATAATCTCTTCTCCACACCATTAATTCATCCTTATTTATGAATAGACTATAACGACCACGTTTTTTGAACTTAAATTTCATTTTTGTCAATAATTCATAGAACGTTGTTCTTTTGAAATTTGGCAAACTGTCGTCATCATTCACGATTTTTAGTACTTTAGAAATCGTTGGGATTTCTATCCGACAAAAAAACCGTGGACAATTCTTCTGATAAGGTTCGAAATCGTCAACCGAATCGATTATTTTCAACGACTGGGCTCTCGTCTTAGGTGGCGTCAATGTTTTATTCTCTTTATACTCTCTGAGAATTCTGAATATAGCTGAATCACTCACCCCTGAGGATTTTGAAACAATTCCTACTAAGTCTCTTTTCGATAAATCAGGATGTTCTTCCAATTCTCTTCGAGAAATGTTCAAAATTATCTCTTTCTCTTCAGCAGAGAAGGCTACCTTTTGGACCTTTTTCGTGGTGGTCCCCACATATCACCCTCAAATGCAGTATCCGTTTCCGAATTCGACATTGTTCTATAAAAACTATATACACTTTGTCAAAAGATTTTCCAACACAATACACTTTTCACAACAAAATCTATACAGGAATTTTTTCTTTCAGTTTCGATGTTAGAGGTCGACCCTTCAACAAAGCCTTGCACTGGTCGGATCCAAAGATGTTCGGACCAAGAGCATACTTCGTGACAGTCTCCAAACCTGCAGCATTGACCCTGGATGGGGTTCAACTCGACGACGAAGGGGTGTATAGATGTAGAGTAGATTTCAAGACGTCCCGTACCAGAAACTTCGCCTTGAATCTAACAGTTATAGGTAAGTTTAATTTGGAAGGTTGCTGGCCTTTAGGACTTATTATTATTATAATTCGAACTGGGTCGTTATGGCTCAGTAAGCCTTCCGGGAACTGCGACCACATGCGATCATTCATTGAAACCAAGCAGGAGATACACTGCGCAAAAAAATTAACGCACATTCTGAAATTTTCAATTTTAATGAAAGTTAACTCTACATTGACTTTATAACTTATTTTTTATGTTCTCTCGGGAAGGTTTTGAACGAAACAAGACACATTAAATGAAAGAAATATTCCGGATTTCACCGAATCTTATGTGAAAGAAGAGAAATGAACAATTTTCAAAATACTGAAATGCTGATAAGTGATTTAATACTTGTTATTTCCACCCCTTGCGTTAATTACAGCTCGGCAACGACGGTTCATACTCAAAATGAGTGATCTTAAAATGTTTTGATCTAATCCTTCCCAGATTTCTCCGAGTTGGATTCCTAAGTCATTAAGAGTGGCTGGATGATTTTCTGAACTTCTCAGCCTTTAATTGAGGTTGTCCCAAACCTGCTCAATCGGATTGAGATCTGGACTTCTTGCTCGCCATACCATTCGAGAGACTTCAACCTCTTCAAGGTACTCCTGAACGATGCGCGCACGATGAGGTCTGGCATTATCATCCATAAAAATGAAATTTTCACCAATGTATGGGGCAAATGGCACTACATGCTCTTCAAGAATGTTCCTTATATACTTATCAGCATTCATAGCTCCATAACCAACGACCACTAGGTCTGTGCGAGCAGTCAAAGATATTCCACCCCATACCATAATCGATCCTCCCCCGAAACCAGTAGTATTCAGGAAATTGCACTGAGCATATCTTTCATGTGGACGTTGTATACAAGGGAACGTCGATCACAATGGTAGAGGCTGAATCTAGACTCATCTGTGAAGAGAACTGTTTCCCAATCGGCCTCTTCCCAATGGATATGCTCGCTCGCAAAATCCAAACGCGCCCTTCGATGGTCTGGGGTAAGAGCTGGGCCTATTGCCGCGACATGAGGCCTTAAATCATATTCTCTGAGTCGATTTCTTACTGTCTGAGTGCTAATTTGCACCTCATGAGTTTGCTCAAGCTGATTTTGAAGGAGGCGAGCGGTTGCAAACCGTTGTCTCAATGAAGAAACTCTCAAGTAACGTTCTTGAATGGCAGTTGTTACCCGTGGTCTACCCTGTCCTGGTCTTCGGACATTCATACCTGTCTCCCTGAATCGCTGCAACATTCTGGACACACTTGTATGGGAAACTCCAAACCTTTCTGCAATTCTTGTGTATGTCCACCCTTCTTCTCGCAAAACTACCGCTTGGGCACATTCCTCGTGGGTCAAATTGCGTGTTTCGCGTTGCATAGCGATCGAGTGTAGAAAATCAAACGAAAGAAAAACTATTGATCACTAGAATTGATCGAGAACAACTGATTTTAGAATGGAGCCAATACATTCAAAATCTGATAATATCATCTTTTTTTATTCCTGCTGGGAGAAAACATCTGTTTCGAAGAAAAACGTTGAAAGTGGATAACATATGCATGCATAATTCTGATAAAAATAATTATCATTGAGAACACCTTCAGTTGTAGAATAAATTTGAGATTTCCATAATGTGCGTTAATTTTTTTGCGCAGGGTATAATCCAACATATAATCCATTCAATTTTATAAAGTATTTCGGTTGGCCTAGATTTAGACTAATAAAGCTACCTATTTCTATTAAAACCGAACCCACATAAAACCAAGAACAATCAAAATCGTCCACAAAGAATATTTTACCGTCAATCAACCGCATGCATGATTTAATCATATCTGGAGACAATCTAGGAAAGATTTGATGGCATATTTTCATATAAAGGCAAATGTTTCCCGAAGTTTTACGAAAACTTTTTAGGCATGGACTGGAAGCAGGTTATTCTAATGGACGAACGAAGTGAGCTGTCTTTCCCACTGCTCGAAATTATTAAATTATACTTAGCATTCTGCCTGGAACACTAATGAAATTGTACAGCAGGTTGTGTTCTTATTTTGATGACAGGAC
Source organism: Adalia decempunctata (assembly GCA_951802165.1). Classification (NCBI taxonomy): domain Eukaryota; kingdom Metazoa; phylum Arthropoda; class Insecta; order Coleoptera; family Coccinellidae; genus Adalia; species Adalia decempunctata. Next base: position 4,906,351 of record OX637705.1, read on the forward strand.
TCTAAGACCGATCTGACAACCAGAGTCGGGAAAATGTTACCCCATTATTATGCGTGCCTTTCGCAGGATTTTCACGTACAATCAACTCGAAGGAGGGAGGGAAAATATTCTTACGTCGTCCTGTAGCGTACCCAGTGATCCCTCAATATGCTGAATTAAGTTGCCTTCGTCTTGTATTAATAAATTTTTCAGTGACAGTTATCTTCGTAATTGGATGCTGCCCGTCCAGATTTATTCAGTTGTCAGGGGTTTGATGGGTGGGGGAAAGATGAAAATGACAGCTCTGTTATAAGAGATTTTGTGGACTCCTCAGGAGCTCTAGAGAGGGGCTGTAACAGTTTGGGGTGTGATATGGTAAGGCTTTGTTTCTGGCTCTTTAGGCACTCTAAGGCACAGCATTTTCAGAGACAAATAGGTAGCTGAGAAAACCTATAGTCTTCGACTTGTACATATATTTTAACTGTAGATTCCTCTCATCAAACGAAACACTTTTTTTCTATACCATTTTTCAAAATTCGGTTTGGTTTGGGAGATACATGGTGTCGAAAATCCATGAAAAAAACACTTTTCTGTTTATATCTTCGGAAGCGTTATTTCGAATGAACTGAATTTTGGTTGAGTTTTTACTCTATTCATGGTGCATATTCCTCAATCTAAACCTATTCAATATCTCTACTGGTATGAAAGTTACAGGGTAGTCGACTCATCAATACCCGCTCAAACACCATAAAAACACTTTAAAAAGATTAACGGTTCATATTTTCGAAAGAATCAATCATTTAAGAAAGTAAAACTATTCCTATTTTTTTTCAATAAAACGCGTCGTTTTCGAGTTATTTCCAATTTTACCCGGAGAAATTTGACGAAAAAATCATTAATTTCAAGAATAATCTGAATGCGTCTCTGAATTAAATATCATCGAATATTATTCAGTCTCTTGTCTTTAAACGAGTTTACAATGTTGTCACAATATTTATCAACTTTGTCGAGATATTTTAATAATAAAATCCCCCAAATGTGGGAGATAAAATTGAACACCAAGGAGGATTTGATACGCACAGTTTCTATTGAAAATTCATAGCTACCGGTCCATATTGAAGTTAAATGTCGATGAAATACAAAATTCGGATATGAATGATGAATCTCGATACAAAGTACTTATTAAATTGAAATTAATGAAAAATAATACGATACCTGATAATCTGTGGCGATGTTCCTATCTAAACAACATCCTCTTGGAATTTTATAAACTCGACACGGTTGAAACTATATTAATTCACTTCACATAATAATCACATTAGAACAATACTGAATGTATTCAGAACTTCACATAATGTTTGAATGTTCACAGTTTGTTCAGAGACTCTGGTTTGTAATTGTTTATAGTTGGCCTCCAGAGTCCAGATAACCAATACATACTTCGGTTTTCGCCCTACGTATGCGTGGTAAAATTTGGCGGCATAGTCGATTTATGATGGAAACGGCAGAATTCATAGATATTCATACCACGGTACACAAATGTATCGTGATTTATACTATGTTTCGTGAAAAATCCTTAACCTCAATGAAAATATCAGCAAGCTGACAACATCTTCTTGAAATTTCTGTACACAAATTCACAGAATCGATACAAATGTGATTAGGTTGGGTTGTTTAATAATAAATCTGAATGAAAAGTCCTTCTTCATGATATTGTTTGGGAATTTCGAGGAAAATATGAACAAGTTATTAGTGTTTACAAACTAATTTGCAGAAAAATCGAAGAAGGAACCTATTTTGGTGGAATAAATGTGGCTTTTTAGTTGCAGATTTAATCCGACGAAACTTACTGTTTTTGTTGAAATTATGTATTAACTCAATTTCTATCGAGAAATATGAACTTTGAATCAATTTCACAGTATCATTTCAGGGACGTAATTAGCTCAATTTTTTTTTCAAATGGCTATATCTTTTCAACAGAGCCGAATTCGGAAAAATGGAAAATGAAAAAAAGGTTTCTTTTGACCTCAAGAATCTCCAGTTGAAATATATGTACAAGTCAAAGACACACCCTGTATAAAAAAAATGCTCAACTTGCCAAATGTGGCTTTCTGCAGTCGTAAAATCGACAAGTTCTCTGCGGGGTCGACATGGTGAATTCATAACTATAATTTCATTCCACATTTTAAATTCAGTCGATATTGTTTCTGGTTTCAATCAGCTGCAGAAAATCCCCATAAGGCAGGGGTCGGCTCGACATGCCAACGTTATTAGTCAATTATTCAAACGTCAAATTCAGTTGGAAACACCAGAAGGTTTCAGCGAGCTCCGGAATGCTTTCAGTATCGGTGAATTTAGGCATGAAAGTTCATTAATCAAGATTAAACTTGTCAGCTTTCGCAGTTGACGCAGGTAACAAGTTAGATAATAGAGCAGGCCGCAAACGAGTTGATAATTGCGTGAAAATACAGCGTTATCCTAAGACCGTTCATTGTGCATTTCTTCAGATGTTAGCCCTGGAGGAGGACTGACAAATTGCGCCGTTAAATTGATATAAAACAGGGGTGAATATTATGTGAAGAGTGGTTTGGATATCCCCTAGTCGTTATTGAAAAATGTTATGGGTAATTTGGTCTCTCCAGTCTCCATTTGGGTGAAGATGTTATGGTAATGGGGTATTTCACATTTCTCGGACTATCAAGCAGCTGGGGATTTCCATGAAATAGGTCTAGACATTGAAGGTGTGTAAAAAAAGATTCTTCGTTTCATGGTGATGATTTAATTGGTGATGATGAGAAAGTGTTAGAGTTTCTAAATTGTGATCCCACCAAAAACATTCTGTAAAAACTAGCCAAGTCTCGATGGAGCTGCTAGTTTATCTCTGAAAAGTAATGAAATCTAGAAAAAGTCGAGCCAAGTTTAAGGCTGCTTACTGCAATTTCTTTATTATTATAGTTAATGTTGTGTGACTTGGCCGTTGAACATTCTTTATACGTTAGTGGGTACAAGTCAATTTTGTTAACACGTAATGCTATATCTGTTGTAGGTAACTACCTATGTTTGTTAAGCGAGATAATAGCCCATGCTGGTATTGGTAATTGGACGCTAGTGTCTCATTTTAGGCTGTTGTTGATTGTGCAACACATATGCATTCAGCATTGACAATGCTGACTTCTGCTCTCTTCTTTTCGGAGCGTCAAATCGACCACCGATCTAAAATAAAATAGACGGACAGACGGTCTTCATCAATGATTAGAAGTCCGTATGTACTGGAAATAATTTTTTATACTGTTTTTCAGGCTCGTATTATTGAATACGCAGCTTTTTCAAGCCTACAATTGACTGGTTATTGAATGAACGTTTTCCAAGTGGCAATTTTCCATCGTCAATGGGTGGCGTTTCTGGCGACAGATTGGTGCAATGGTGTCATGGAGCACCTGGTTTTGTACCCTTGTGTACCCTTCAACGGCCAAGTCACACAACATTAACTATAATAATAAAGAAATTGCAGTAAGGAGCCTTAAACTTCGCTCGATCTTTTCTAGATTTCATTACTTTTTAGAGATAAACTAGCAGCTCCATCGAGACTTGGCTAGTTTTTACAGAATGTTTTTGGTGGGATTTCACTTCTTTTTGTAGAAACGTGGGCATATTGCTCTATTTTATTAGATTTTCTTATTTGACACTTTTTTTTAGGAGTAGTTTTTTTATTACAAATATTCATTTTTTTTCGATTCTGAACTATGGTAGATAGAGCCTCCGATTATTTTTTATTGATTTCAGCGTCCTCGAAAACCTATAGTTTGATACCAAACTTGTCCATATAGCCCATCTCTTACCCGATTCTTTTTCGGATTCAATTTTTTCTCTCCCAATCTAACCACCGCAGACCCATCTGATGATGTTTTTTCTGAAGAGCAATAGACGTTTTATATTGCAACAATTTATAGTAAAACAGTTGTTGGATGAGCACCCAGCACTCAAGCTTGTTGTCGTACATTCTGATCCCTGTACTCTGATGAAGAATGATCATGGATCACTTCTTGAAGCCTGACAAGTTCGATCAAATTTTCATCCATTTTCACTTCATCAATCACTTCACAAAATATCCGACGTAATATCACTTACGGTTAGAAAATGTAAATTTGCGGGTAATTCTGGTGTGCTATCAAGTGACAGCAGATGCTAACTTCGTGAATGCGTGAAATGATAACAATTGAAAAAAGGATAATAATCGGGTGATCAGTCTTATACACAGTGATAATTTTTACTGTCTCATTTATTGTTCCGGCCTAGCTTTCGAAAACCTATCGTTTCATTGAACAATAAATGAGACAGTAAAAATATCACTGTGTATAAGACTGATCACCCGATTATTATTTTTTTTTTCAATTTATATTCTGAAGTCGATATTCACATATTGAGTATGATAACAATGTGTTTCCAAGCGCATAAACTTCCATACATTATTGTGGTTGCACATTTTGCGAAGATGACGTGATAGCACGTGAGTTCACGTGACGTGCCAACAGATTTTCGATTATCCTTGTTTTTATAATTTTCCTTTTATGTGGCCATTAAACCCTAACTCTGTACTAAATTTCAGCTCTCTGAGTTTATGGGAAGTACCAGTTCTATTTTGATGATCATGAGTGAGTGAGGGTCGAAAATGCGAAAATTTTGGATTTTGAGTACGTAATTATAGCTTACTGGATGACGAAAATTTCGTCGTTCTGGTCTCATCCGGAGGTTCTCAAATAGGGGCCTGAAAATGCGGCGAAATGGTTCGGGTAAAGATAGTACGGCAGTGTTTGCTTCGCGCTCGACTTGGCGGGGCCACTGCCGTGCTCCCAAATCAGCCTAGCTCCAAAGATATTCATTTCATTCATCACAATTGTATAACAAAAATCAAGTTCCCCTTCGAATGAGAAGCTGTAAGGCCTCCATTTTCAAAAATTTGTATCTTATAACTGCGTCCAAGTATTATCTCAACGCTCATATCCTCGACAGATCAATAATGCAGGTTTCCCACATCTCTCAATAGAGCGGGTTCTCTCATGCTTCATTCAAATTAATCGCATTCTCATCGTAGATTCTCTTTATGCCGCTTGCTTCACAGCTGAGAAGTGCAAGTACTGTTGTGGTTTACATATACATGTCAAGATTGAGTTCGTGTGTGAAAACAAAGCCGTCTAGAATCTCGGAATGCAAACACTCCATTTGGTGAATACTCCAATGCAATCTTTATGTTCCATAGGAAGAGTTATACTGTAGGGATTATGCTCAGTTTTGTATTCGCAAATTTTACTCGAAGTAATCGAACGGTATATTTTCCCTGCCCGAAGGCTAGAAAAGGACTGACACCCAGACGTTTTCGCGAGTTTTGGGGAGGTGCTACACGTCCGAGCTCGCGAGCTCCCTTCAAAAATTGGGCTTTTTATTTCCATTACATCTCCGTCAATTTTCGGGATAAATGTATAAAATTTTCAATACACATGCGGAATAATATATTGTAGAATGTTTTTACTCACTTTTCCATTTTTCTCCGCAAATTAGGAAAGAACCTGGTTGAAAATATGGCCAATGAAGTTCCTAATTTATAATTCGTTTAAAAATTCAGGGGGCAATAAACAGAAAAACTGATTAATACACATTTTGCAATAGTTATTTATGATATGAGTGTTAAAAGTGAGGTTTCATTTTGTGAGTGAAAAAGTTTGTAATTGTTCTAGTTTTACGATTAATATTAATGTTCATAAGTACCTAATGATTGTTGAATATTGATAACAAAAATTTGCAAGTGCTGAATTTTTTTCATCTGATTTCATCATAAGAAAATGGCGTGCTAAAATATTTTTAATACGCTTCCACGTAAACAATCAATTTTGACATTGTTTGCTGTCATTAAGAGTGTCACTTGTAATGGCTGTTGTACAAAAAAATACTATTCTGCATTTATACTGAAAATTTCACACATTTATCCAGAAAATTGATGGAAATAAGATCGTTTGTCCAGATTTTTATGAAATAACAGCTCACCAGGTTTTTTTTCAATATACGAAGTAAAACGGAAAAGTGAGTAATACGCATTCTAAAGAAATGATTAAGCTTTAATTAAAAAAAAAATTGTTGGTCTACGCCGCATACCTGCATACGAAGTGAGATGTCATGAAAATAAAAAGCCCAATTTTTGAAGGGATCTCGCGAGCTCGGACGTGTAGCAGCTCCCCTTAACAAAGCGTCCCCTGGCTACGTCAATCAATAGAATTCGAGCAAAGAGCAAAAATCTCGATCAAAAACTATTTCCACCACTGGCTCTATCTCTTCGTGTCGATATCCAGTGTTAAATAACCCCCTGAGCGGGAGTTCCGAAAGAAACAGTTCACGGCATCCAGCCATCGATTTCCAGTCGCGTCCCGAAAGCAGGAGTGATATATTCCTAATGGCGACAAAAAAGAAATAATCCGGGAACGGTTAGAAACACAGCGCCTCTCCGAGAGCTCGGAAAAATCTTATCGAAAGTCAATAAATCGGGGTACCGGTAATCGGTCCATTGTTCCAATTTCCGTTCCTTTATAAGATAAATACCACTTTATTTCTCTTAATGATTATTTTTCCTCTCTCCAACACTTATCTCAGTTAATTGAATTCACTTTTGGAAGTAATGAACGTAAATGAAACAACTCGAGTACTTGGTATCGGTTTATTTATTGGCAGAGTTTGCTCTTTTCCGTTCTTCCCCGACGGTATTTCAAGAGGCTGGGAGATAAAAGGATGAATTGTTGGTTCCGGAAGGGCCACTCGGAGTTATATTTCTCGGCCTGTACTGGGTCCTCGGAATTCTGTATATAATACTCTGTTGATAGCTCGAAATCGCTGCCCAAAAAGTCATCAACGAAATTCTCGCAGTTCTCAGCGAAAGATTCGTTTTTCATTGTGATAATACACGGCCTCATAGATCTCACCCAGTGATTACTGCCAGGAAAAACCCAGGTATTATAGTCCGTTCAAATATAAGAAGGAGCTTCATAAACAAACAGAATCGTCTGGTTTGCGCACAATAAAGCTCTTATTGGTCGAACATTCATAACAACGCTCTCTTCGACCGCCCTAAAAGACTGTCAGGATCGTACTCGGAACGGACTGTGGATGGTACTGGATAGAAATGATTCAATAATTTGAGTCAGCAATTCCCACATTACAACTTTTTTTCCTCAGAATCTCTAATGCAAAATTTCTGTTAGGATTTGCAACTGTCATAAACATTTCATATCCGACGTACCCTACTTTTTTTATTTTGTTTTGTATTAATATTATTATCTACTAAATAATTTCTTTTTCGGATGCTCAAGATTGCGGCAAGGTAATTCCAGGAAACACCGGAGTTTTAGAGATTTGGGTCGGAATCTTGCAAGATTCCGACAAAGTAATTCCGGGAAACACCAGATTTGGGTCCCTTTTCCTAATGGGTGAACGCCATCTTGATTTGCATAAATATCGAAGTTTTCAATCGACAAGACTCGTAAAAGATCTCTGTTCAAATTTATAATGGTCATTTACTGGTAATATCCGAATTATATTTAGTTTCGGTCCAAAATTTTATATTATTTTCTACGAAACTCTTTGTCAGCTGCTCAAGATTCCGACAAGGTAATTTCGGGAAACATCACATTTGGGTCCTTTCCCTTTATGGGTTAAAGCCATCTTGATTTGCATAAATATCGAAGTTTTCAATTGACAAGACTAGTTAAAATACCTAGAGCTACTGTGAAGGTCTAGCTGTTCGAAGTGTTTATAGATTTTGTTGCGAAAAGTGTATTGTGTTGGAAAATCTTTTGACGAAGTGTATATAGTGTTTATAGAACAATGTCGAATTCGGAAACGGATACTGCATCTGAGGGTGATATGTGGGGACCACCACGAAAAAGGTCCAAAAGGTCGCATTTCTCTGCTGGAGAGAAAGAGATAATTTTGAACATTTTTCGAAAAGAATTGGAAGAACATCCTGATTTATCGAAAAGAGACTTAGTAGGAATTGTTTCAAAATACTCAGGGGTGAGTGATTCAGCTGTATTCAGAATTCTCATAGAATATAAAGAGAATAAAACATTGACGCCACCTAAGAGGAGAGCCCAGTCGTTAAAAATAATCGATTCGGTTGACGATTTCGATATGAACCTTATCAGAAGAATTGATTTTGATTTGAACACATTTATAATTGAAGACTTTTCCATGAACTTGTTATGTTTAAATATACCTATATTTCACTTAGATGTGTTGTATGAATTGCATTCGTATAATAATATCATTTTTCTCTTTGAATAATGATAATATTCAGTTGAAACTGAACGATTGTGTGAAATCTCCTCGATTCGACTCTGGAAGTGACTCTTAGAACTAACCAATTAAAAAAAAATTGTTGAAAATTCCTGCACTCCTGTAAAAAAGATACGAAGACCTTGCCAAAAAATACCACATGACTCAATTTCCCCTTTTAAAAAATTTAGAGGGTTGATGTGGATGGCACAGGGTGCAACAAAAGTCCTTCAAAAATGCATACAAATTCAGTAAAAGTGAAACAGAATCGACCTGTTTCAGGATTTTATTGCCAAATATTTTTCATCTGAGCTTGGGACCAATTACAAATATCCCTCAATGAAATCTTATTATTCTAACATGAAAATCATATGAAAATATCAAAAAGATATCTATAACTTTTGATAAGATATAACGAAATTAATGTTGAATCTTTTTACAGTTCCTCCACATCAGATGCTTCTCTATGACAACTCAGGAAGAGATGTCAATGGTGTTGTTGGTCCACTTGAAGAAGGGGCTGATCTCATCCTCACCTGTGAAGTGAGAGGAGGTAAGAATTTGTTTTTACAAACTTTCATTCAATTTGCAAGGTTTAGTGTAGGTTTATTCAAATCCAAAGACGTTAAGGTCGGCGTTTAAAGCGAGTAGGAAATCTCCTCCGATAGAGGCGCCACCGTGCATTTTATGAAATATCTCCATAGAACTTACATTATCACTATAAGTTCTATGAATATCTCTCTAATCATGAATGAAATGTACAATGGCGCTCTCTATCCGAAAATCGCCGAACTATGAAATAAGTCAATTTGTGGGTAAAGCAGGAATTTTTTCCCGCCAAAATTTGAATTTGGCCATTTTCTGCCAATTCCGTATTTCAAGTGGATCTTCTGAACGAAATTATCAGTAGATTCACTTTAAATCGGAAGTTGAACTATGTTCATGGGTCCTTCTGTTGAAATAAAACAGAAGCATGGGTTGGCTCATTTTCTTCTATTTTTGAAAGAAAAAAAATTAACTGTCGGAATGAAATCGATTAAAATTATTTCAACAAGAACCCTAATCCTTTCTGAGTTCACCCACAAAATTTCAGTTCTCAAAGTGAAACCGTTTTCGAAATCAACTTAAAATAAAAACACACTAAATTGAACGCCCACCTTAAACCGGTAAACGTGAAATAAACAGTTCACAGAACTTGCCTCCCAATTGGTTTCGCGTGCTGTGTGGCATGTGGCACCGTCTTGTTGGAACCACATGTAATGTAAGTCAAGATCTTCCATTTTTGGCAAAAAAAAGTTGAATATCATCTCACGATAGCGCTCACCATTCACTCTGTATTCTTGATAAAATTGTTGATAAAATTCGAAGATTCGGTAGATTTATTTTCTTCCGGGTTCCAATCTACGGAAGGATGCTCATCTCCCTTTCGCCATTATTCATTGACGAGAATACCCCCCTTATTATCACTTCATGAGCAAAGTTTCGAACAACTTCTTCCCCTTTGACCCAGCTTCTGAATCGGCCCAATGAATGCTTATTCACACAGAAGTTGAACAAGCTCTTCCCGGCGTTGTCTCAAATCTCAGTTTTTTCGGGGGATATTTGGAAGTTTTCGCCTGTACAAAATTTGTCAGCACAATCGTGTAGCTGCTGCGAACGCGCCATGCGAGAATAATGAGTTTAGTTTTAATATATTCACAAAATAAACTTCCCCAGACACCCAGAATGCTCATTCATGCGACTCCGAGGTTGTTCTTGGTCGCTTCATGTAGAATAAACCATTATATTCGGTATAATGTAACCTTTTCGAGTTTTTACAATGTTTCGAACTTTTTTTCAGAATCTAACGATTTTGAAGAGGAAAAGACCCCGCACTTTTCTTATGGCAAATGACGTTCCGTCAAATGTTCTAATATTTTGGTATGTAGTACTCGACCTACTGATCAAAAGTGTCCATGGCCCCAACTCAATCCTATGACTAGTTTCTGAGATACAGGGCGTTGAAGTTGAGAATTACCCACTTTTACTACGCGCGTATCTCGAAACAGAATCGAATTAACTCTAATTTTCTCAAGAATCATTTCATTCCATCCCCAGGGAGCATCCATTTAGAGGAATATGACCGCAAATCGTTAGGAATACAGAGTTATCCATAACTGAATGCTTGCCCGATTTTGAAAGTATAAAATATGTCAGTTTCAGAGCGAGAACGTTCGCAAAATGAACTATTTCACTAGATATGCTGTTGTTACATCGAAAAATCCTGAAATACCCAGAATTCATACTGGGTGATCCATTATTATAGAAACTATTCACAATGAAGGTTAAGTGCACACCCTGTATTTTTGGGTTGAATTAAGGTGTTTGTTTGATTTTTTCAGAATATCTCGTCATGGACATCGAAGAATACAGGGTGATTCAGTCATGAAATAAACTGTGAACCTCACGAAAATACCCAAAAACCACCTTTTTTTTTGCATCACCCTCTATTTCAAGATTAACTCCGTTCAGGTGGTAGTTTTTTTCGCCACTGTACTTGATATAGAAACATCATCAAGTCAATCTCTGCAGCATGGTATCCGTTTCTTAGCAACTATCAAATTCTACCCAGATAAAAATAACTCCTAAAAGAACCCTTTCTATACTATAAGAATGCAATCAGCGTAATTAAGAATCCCAAGGAACAATTTATCCGCTCTTCCCGAAGTTTCATAGAGCCCTAAATGAATGCATAACCCTAAAAGTGAATCCGAGCTTTGACTGCATACAAATTAAATATTTCTTTCGAATTTATCGTTCAAGTTAGCGAAGTTTGCGAATTATTAAATCTTGGCTTGATGAAATATTTACTTTGTAAAGTGGAAAGATCCGGTAGATAGGATATTGTCTTGTTAATCAAGGGTTTCCGGGAAATGCTAATGTGATAATTGGGACTTGTTCAAAAGTGGTACGCTACTTGTTCGAAATTCGTATTTTTTGTTTCTCATACGACAAAGTTTATGCATCGGATGGGCTTACTCGTTAGAGAAGAAGGCTGAGATTTTATATGTTCTCGGTTTTTCTATGGTCGTGTCACCAGCCCATAGACCATTATTTCCTTCCTGCATCTTGTATTGATACATATTCGAACAGCCTCGAAATTCTGGTCCGATAACGAAAAATATCGTGGATGATTAAAAAGCATGTTCCTTTCCAAAGTTCAATATGAATATTCGCTAAACCAGGAGAATCTAATTGATAATTTGAAGCGTGTTGCTGCAAAGTGAATGGATTGAAAAAATTGTAATAGATATTAAGGCAGAAACAAAACTTAACGAATGGATCTATTCAATATATGAAGAATTTTGTCATGACATTGTAACTTTCAATATTTGTGGACAATGAAGGAGTAAAATATGTAATATTGAAATTGTAAATATTTTTATTATTCAGCTTCAAAATTCACTGTTATTATTTCCTCATATGGGCAGAACTCGTCATGTTCATAATTGAAGGCTGTCAGCAATATCTTAACATCCTATATATTTTGACTAATCTTCTCTCATTTCTTTTTCTACGTGCTCTGTGCAGGCTTTCCATTTTTGAGCTGTACAATCTTCAAGAGCCTCATTCCAAAGATTCTTCACTTGCGCAATTGTTTGCCAAAATTGTTCGAATATTAATGACAGAACGAAAAATCAGGGTTATTTCCAACACCAACCTGAATTCTGCAAGTCAAAATAAACTGTTCCACGCATGAGTTAGGGATATTGACTTAAATTGCAAAAAAATATAGTTAAACTAGGATTTTTGTGATGAAAATGCATATTAATATGATTTCAAGTTGCAAATTAATTTCAGCCTGTAGGTCTGCAGCCTATACAGGGTGGTTAAGAAAAATTGAGCAAAATAACGAAATTTTTTTCCCAGAGAATTCAAGCATTTTAAGACTATCAATACAATGTATGGCCTCCACGGGCATCAATAACAGCTTGACATCTTCTTTGCACACTACACACGAGGTTGTTGAACATTTCTTGAGGAATTTGGTTCCATAAAGGGGACAGAAGCTCTCTCAGATCATTTAAGGATTCTGGGGTAGGTTGATGATTATCTAATCTTCTTTGGAGCATATCCCATGCATGTTCTATGCTATTCAAATCTGTTGAGTGCGGAGATATTGGTAAATGTGGAATACCATGCTACTCGCGCGCATTCTCAACTATGGCTGTACGGTGCGGTCTAGTGTTATCGTCTTGAAATTGATAAGTTTCACCAATAGCAGCGTGAAAATTTGGCACAACATTGTCAATTACATGCTCCCTATAGTGTGAGGCGGTCATATTCCCAGGACAAATGTGTAGATCTGTGCGCCCGTTGAAACATATCCCGACCCATTACATAACACTACCCCCTCGGAATGGATGGACTTCTTGGACATAGCGACGATTACGGGGCATGCTTGGGGTTGTCCATACCCTTATTCTTCGAGAATCTGAAAATCGTCCATATCTGGATTCATCAGTGAAAAGGACACTACGCCATTGATCGTTCCAATTGATATGTTGCCTTGGCCATTCCAGTCTTTGACGCTTGTGGTCACGTGTTAATGGAACTCCTCTTAATGGACGTCTAGAACCTAGATTCACCTCTCTCAAAAGTCGATGGTTTCGATGGAAACTTCGACCCCATCTGCATTTTGAAGAGTATTCCGTAGCGTTCTACACGTAGATGTAGGGTTTCTTCTCGCCGAAACGGTGATGAAACGATCCTGAGCAGGTGTTGTTTTTCGTCGCCCACCAAGCCTTGGTCTTTCCAACACGAAACCTGTTCCAAAGTCGAGATATCACACTTTGGCTGACTTGGAGCCTTCCGCTAAAACAACCTGAGTTAGGCCACCCTGTAGCATTCCGATAGCCCTATTAGCCTCAGCGTTTGTTAATTTACGTCTTGGAATTTTCAGAAAACTCGTTTCAAATCGAAGCCGTTGATAAACTGACTTCATTTCAAAATAAGAACATTCATGAAGCATATGCAAAGAACCAAACTTCAGAAAAAAGGCGACCAGATTGGCGAAATGTCTTATACTGATTTTTATTGAATCGATTCAAGTTGTTATTGAGTTTTAAATGATTTTACATCGATTTTCTCGATGATTACAAACTTTTGAAAACGATTGAATACGATATCCCTAACTCTTGTGGAGCAGTATATTTGTTAATTCAAAAGCAGGAAAATGAACAAATTGTAACGAGAATAATAAAAATATGACTTTATATCTCAAACTTATATTTCCTTCAAACTGACATTCATAATCAAAGATAGGGAGATCAAAAATATGAATTATTCCCAACATTCTCCCCTCTTAACAAATTTATAGAATATTCAAATTGTTGAAACACTCATTTATAACCATAGCGTGCTGGTGCTATGATTAGACGTCCTGCTCTAGTGACTCTCAGCTTCTTCTTTCTTGTTTGCAGTCGCCTTCTCTTCCAAGTCTTCTAGGTCACCATTTTTTCTTTGTGGCACCTGTATACTTTTTAGATTTCTTTCTTCTAATTTATTCATCACCAGAAGGTTCAGAATCCTTAAGTTTAAGTTTTTTAGATTTTCTGTCATTAGCCTCAAATAAATCTGTTTGTATTGCTATAGAGGTCCCAACAGCATATTGTTCATTGAGATCTTTTATTTTTTTATTGATTTCATTGTGTCCAAGGTCAATTCTTGATGATCTATTGTCTTCGTCAATGTTTGTTTCTTTCTTCTTGTGTTTTTTCTTCTTTTTCGATTCAGAAGTTTCGATTCTCCAAAGTCCCCCGAGATGTCAATGATTCTTGCATGAACTGTAGAAGCTCTCCTAGTGTCTCCGCCACAATCTGCAACCCGTTCGGAAAAAATCTAGCAAGGCTACACCAAATACCCCATTTCTGCAGGAAATCTTCCGGAACTCATCAGTTCCGCCGACACCCCTATTACTCCCAAGTAATTTCTTCAAATTGAGCGAATCAAAATAAGCAAAGCCCGCCGTTGTAATGGCTGCGCCGTAATTCAGAATTGCCGGGGCCCCAGCTACCCCGACGATATAATTAAAGAGAACTTCAAAACCTGGGGTGCTAACATTATTTAATCCCTTATGTAAGAGGTGCACAGTCGGCAGCCGTCAAATAAAGGCGTCCCCACAAATTAAATTCATTCAATGTAAAGTAATTATTCGGGAGTGAAAATGTGAAACCGGCCTCATTCGAGTTTAACGTGCCTGCTTGTTCCGTGGAGTTGGAGTTGTCCCGGGCGATACACGGGGGATGAATTATTTATCAGTTTTGGGAACGCGTCAGGGCGATATTGTGGAGAGATGTTCGAATAAATCGAATAGGTAGCAACGTGTATTCTTGGCCATCCTCAGAGTATCTAAAGAAGGCAATGAGGGAGTCAGGTTTCGGAGAGCTTGGTCCTCTCTGAATGACTACACCTCATCTGCAAACCTTCCTAGTGATGTAATGATCAAGAAAGTAAGCACTGAGAAGAACTTCAGTACAATGCTAAGTGAAAGAGAGGATTGGGAAAGGGAATACAACAACTACAACCTCAAAGAAAATACAATGAAATGTTATAATAACCAACAGTAAAAAACACTGTGAAAAAATACACATTTAATTTTGTCAATCCACTAAAAATAATTATTTAGAACAATTTGAACCGGTTTCGGCTTACGCCATCATCAGAAATTAAATAAATAAAATAAAATATCAAAATATGACAATATGACATAGTAAACAATGCACCCACAGGTAAGTTGACATGCGTAAAAGACTGGAAATTCCTACTACAAATTTAAAAGTGGTGAATTGGACAATTCTAATTGACTATTCAATGTGTCTAAAGAAGTATTTCTTGAACATTTATTAATCTCCAAACACTCCAGCAAATTCATCATCTTCCCCTTGTTACATACATGTAAGATTTTGAAATAAATAAACAAAGAATCGATCCTTTTTATATAATGAAATGGTATACAGATGGTTCAAAAACCGCTACAGGAGCTGGCGCTGGGATTCACGGGACAAGTACCAAGTGTGCACTATCGTTAGGCTCCTGTACAAGCGTCCTTCAAACGGAAATACTTGCAATCGGAAGATGTCTAGATATAAATCTAGAAAGAAACTATCAGAAGTGCGATATAGCTGCTATTAAAGCACTGAGCTCCTACGTCATTGACTCAAAGCTGTTGGGAGTGCCGAAACAAACTCAATGAGGTAGGCAAGAAGAATAAGGTCTTTTTAATCTGGGTTCCCGGTCATTCGGGAATCGTAGGAAACGAAGAGGCCAATACACTGGCCAGAAAGGGCGCACAAACGCCACTCACTGGCCCAGAACCCTTCTGTGGTATAGGAAAATGCACCTATAAGAAGGAATTTATGCTGAAGGAGAAAACCGAAAGAGAAAAACTCTGGCGGAATCTCTCAGGGATGGATCACTAAAAGTTCCTCCGGAACTTTGAAACTGCTAGATCCGAAAAATATCTGGATCTCAGTAAAAACCAACTTCACCTACTCACTGGCTTTCTCAAAGGACATTGTCGCCTAAAGAAGCATCTGTTGAGAATGGGTTTATCGGACACTGATGAGTGTATATTCTGTGGGGAGGAGGATGAAACTCCTATTCACCTGGTTACGGAATGCTATGCCATTGCAAGCCAAAGGAAAGATAGCTTTGGACAAGAAACTTATAGAAGTGGGGAGTTATCCTCCTTGAAGCCGTCCCAGATACTGGATTTCATCAAATCTGTAGTACTGGAGGGCGAGCTGTAGGAGGCGCGACGATGACAGCTCTGTCAGGGGGCACAATAGACCTCAAGGTCGCAGTGGACTGTAACCCCTTTTCACTATAACTATATATATACAGGGTGGCCATTTGAAAACGAAACAGACGAGATAACAGACGAAATAAATTTTTTCGATAGAAATGCTCGGACAGGTCGATTTCTGTTTCAAGGGAGACAACTTAAGATGTAGGTTACGGACGCATAGCGCTTCAACCCTTGCTGCTACAACCCCCACCCCCAATTTTTGAATAGGGAAGATGGGGTGAGTGATACCTCATTTGAAAGGTATTTTTATACTGATTTCAGCACAGTAATTGTTTTTTCATTTTATGCATTAGTTCTCGAAATATTCTTAACTAAGTATTTGAAAATGAAGTGGTGTTTTCATGGCACTTGTAGTGTTTTTTTGTGAAAAATCGACATTTTGAGCTTCAAAACAACCATGACTGTGGCTTCCTTCCTCCAATCCACTGACATAGAAATCTATAATCAAGATGTCGATTTTTCACAAAAAAACATTCAATCTTCGAGAAAATCGCTGTAAAACTTGAATCGATCCAATAAAAATCAGTATGAGACATTTCGCCTTTTTTCTGTTTTTGTTTGGTTCTTTGCATATGCTTCATGAATGTTCTCATTTTGAAATGAAGTCAGTTTATCAACGGCTTCGATTTGAAACGAGTTTTCTGAAAATGCCAAGACGTAAATTAACAAACGCTGAGACTAATATGGCTATCGGAATGCTACAGGTTGGCCTAACTCAGGTTGTTGTAACGGAAAGGCTCCAAGTCAGCCAAAGTGTTATATCTCGACTTTGGAATAGGTTCAGGGAGACAGGTTCTGTGATGAAAAGACCAAGGCTTGGTGGGCGACGAAACACAGCACCTGCTCAGGATCGTTTCATCACCGTTTCGGCGAGAAGGAACCCTACATCTACGTGTAGAATGCTACGGAATACTCTCCAAAATGCAGATGGGGTCCAAGTTTCCATCGAAACCATCAGACAACGTTTGAGAAAGGTGAATCTAGGTTCTAGACGTCCATTCAGAGGAGTTCCATTAATACGTGACCATAAACGTCAAAGACTGGAATAGGCAAGGCAAAATATCAATTGGAACGATCAAGGGTGTAGTGTCCTTTTCACTGATGAATCCAGATATGGACGATTTTCAGATTCTCGAAGAATAAGACTATGGACAATCCCACGCATACCCCGTAATCGTCGCTATGTCCAAGAAGTCCATCCGTTCCGAGGGGGTAGTCTTATGGTATGGGCAGATCTACACATTTGTCCTTGGAATATGACCGCCCCACACTATAGGGAGCATGTCATTGACAATGTTGTGCCAAATTTTCACGCTGCTATTGGTGAAAATTTTCAATTTCTAGACGAGAACGCTAGACCGCATCGTGCAGCCATAGTTGAGAATGCACGCGAGGAGCTTGGTATTCCACATTTACCAATACCTCCGCACTCACTAGATTTGAATTGCATAGAACATGCATGGGATATGCTCCAAAGAAGAATAAATAATCATCAACCTACCCCATAATCCTTAAATGATCTGAGAGAGCTTCTGCCCCGTTTATGGAACCAAATTGCTCAAGAAATGTTCAACAACCTCGTGTGTAGTATGCAAAGAAGATGTCAAGCTGTTATTGATGTCCTTGGAGGCCATACATTGTATTGATGGTCTTAAAATGCTTGAATTCTCTGGGAATAAAATTTCATTATTTCCTTGATTTTTCCTAACCCCCCTGTATACGCTGCAGACCCACAGGCTAAAATTAATTTGCAACTTGAAATCATATTAATATGAATTTTCATCACAAAAATCTTATTTCAACTATATTTTTTTGCAATTTAAGTTAATATCCCTTACTCATGTGAAGCAGTTCAATTAAAATTGATCTCATTTTTATTCTTTAAAAAATAGAAGAATATGAGCCAACTCATGCTTCTGTTTTATTTCAAACGGAAGACCCATTAAAGTAGTTCAAAATCCGATTAGAAGTGAATCTACACATAATTTCGTTCAGAAAATCAACTTGAAATACGGAATTGGCAGAGATTGACCAAATTCAAATATATAGCGAGAAATAGTGCCTGCTTTACCTACATATTAACTAATGTCATAGTTCAGCGATTTTCGGATAGAGAGCGCTATCCTACATGTCATTCAAAAGGGAGACAACTGTGCTTCCAATTAATGGAATATTCCATGAATGCATTATTTAATTGAAAATCCTTCAAATGTGTTATAAAAATTCTTTCAGGCAGTTTTGGTCCTTGATCTCTAAGGTTTAAATATTCCTGATGAAGCATTGAAAACACCATACACAGAGTCAAATTTTGCGAAAGACAAAACAATTAAAATCTTTAGAGCCAGACCTGAATTTTCAGAATTATGAAACAGTTGGCTCCTGAAGATACTTCAAGACTATGTTCTCTGAAATTTTCGATTGACTTAAGATAAGCGTTCAGAAGTTGTAACAGACCGGAATATTGGGTGAAAGCATCCTGGATTAAACTTATGACAAAAAGAGAGCACTTTTAAATGAGTAGATTCATCGCGACTCACCCTGTATCAATTGCACACTGTGTGGAATTTATCAAATATAAAATATTGAATTCGAGTAAGTTTTCGTGTTTTTATTGAAGATAACTTTCGTGCCGGACTTTTCGAAACTCTCCAATCACCGAGCCAAGTACGATAAAAATCTCTTCTCCTCGCAGTCCAGTAATAATCTCAGACGGACTCATACACGTCCATCACCTGCGAAATCATTTGGCCCAAAACTTCCAACCTTATAAAAACCAGCGACTGAAAACTTCGCCATACGGCCAAACTGAAATATTAACTATCGCCTCACCCAGTCGGCGATATCCAACTCGGACGGAGCAGGATTGGCCATCAAATCTAACCGGAAACTCGGAGGAGCGAGAGGACCGGATGAGAAATTGATGAGATCTCCTCCTTCGCACCTCTCGACATATTTCGCGATGAGCGTAACTTTTCCGGGGCGATATTTCTAATATCCGATAACTTTTTGTCAGTCATTAAGCGAGATTTAAGAGCTTCCCCGGACCGGCAAAGTCCTCAATCTGGATTCAGACTTGGCACGCCATAAACTGTTGTTTATGTCCGTATTCCCGTAACTTCCGGAAGGCTTAGTGGGGTTGGTCCCGCGGGAGGATGTAAAGAGCTGTCACGGAGTTAAGAAAGTTAGACATTATCATCAATTATTTAATCTGGCTGACCGTTACCGCGCCTCCGACGAGGTGAGCGTTTGTGCATAATGAATGAGGGACGGTTGAGGCGGTGTGCCACGTAGTCAAGCCGTGTCCGGGCGAAATTAAATCGCTTTTTCTACGAATCAACCTAATTGAGGCTGGGGGATGTGTGAGCGATCCCGGAGGTGAAATTGGGGTCGTAAATGGACCGGTGTGCGAGAGATATACTCCATTCACTTTTATAATGTATCCCGGTTAGCCAAGATTTAGTTATTTTACTTAACATTGACGCAGGTTGGCACTCGCGAAATAATTCCTAGAAACTTTGCCAATGCTTATTTCTATTTATGTACTCTTTTTTTCACTTTGTAAATGGAGTTTAGATTTAAGGTTTCACTTACAATAAAGTTACATTTTCATCAAAAAATTTCAAGGACTCAGTTTCGCACAGTCACAGCTCAAATATTTCTGAAAAGCTTCCGAATATCAGTGGAGTCGATAGGAAATTCAACAATGTGATGATTTTTTGGGTATGCAGTTTAAAAAACAAAGTTGACAGCTTCTTCTTGTATAAACGGAAGTGACAGAAGCATAAATGCATTTTAAAATTTCTCGGCATCCAGGATACCATCTTGAAAATTAATTCCATTAAAATAGCTTTGTTATAATTTCGGGTGAAGTGAAGCATGTCTAATGTCTATTAATGGATACCAACGCATCCGCCATTCTGTACCGACCAGATATAATAATCAAGATTCAAAAGAATTTCTCCATTTTGAACATCATCTCGACAATATCTTCTCAAACAAATCTGAAATAATTCTATGTTTTTATCGCTTCCGGTTATACCGGAAGTAGCTATCAACTTCTTTTTTTTCGAATGACAATTTGACATTTTGTATTCCACTTCGAATTTCAATGTGACTTCAATCATATAATAATAATAATAATAGAAGGAATTTATTGCAGAAGCAAAAGGCCATCGACCTAAGGTCCTTCAGCCCAATCATATAATTTCACTGATATTCTGAAGCTTTCAGGAGTTACTCGAACTTTTATACAAATATTCTTCTTGGGATGATGAGAAATGTGAAATTTACTTGTCCTTAAGGTCGCCGTTCGCAACGAGTAGGAAAACTAATCCGATAGTGGCGCCTAGGAGCATAGAATAACTGGAGAGAAGGCTCCCCTACGAAAATGAACTGCCAAAAACGTCCGAACTTGTCAGTTCGCCGCAAGGTCACGAGATGGCGACAACGTCGTTTCTTCCTACAACATGGCTATCTTTAATAAAATTATCTTTAATGGTTATTCGTTGTTATTACTTATTAGGTCCCATTTATTACTATATCATAATATATATTCTTTTGAAAGAAAGCAATACATACTTTTTTTCGTAAATCCGACAATATAATGCATATAGCACGTGTAAAGAAATGGCTACAAGGATCAGATTGAATGTAGGAAGAAAAATCTGTTTCCCGCTCCGAATCTAAGTGTTAGCAGAGGGAATGTAAACGGGGTACCATACAATTCTGCGTATAATACACGAGACAGATAAAACCTCAGTCTTCCCGTATAATAATAATAATACTTACCTGAATGTTCGCTTTTTCCGATAAGGATATTGTTTTGACAAATTTATTACCGATCACAGACTTCCCATAAAATTGATTAGAATAAAGCGATGATATGTCAACAATATTGTCTATGTTATGATTTATGGCCATTTTCAATTAAAAAGAAGCATAAATGTATCAATAACATGACAGCCACATTATATTCTTTGCAATTGTAGCGCCATAGAACAAAATATCTGACATGTTACTGAATAAAGGATCTCAGCGTTATCTATCGGGCGTCACACGAAACTCTAACCTCCGCCGTTATTGGCAGTTCAAAATGATCTGTCGAGCGTATGAAGCCTTCCCTCCAGTTATTCTATGCTCCTAGGTGGCGCCACCGTGCATTTTATGGAATATCTCCATAGAACTTACATTATCACTATAAGTTCTATGAATATCTCTCTCCTTATGAATGCAATGTACAATGGCGCTCTCTGTCCGAAAATCGCTGAACTATGAAATTAGTGAATATGTGGGTAAAGCAGGAACTATTTCCCGCCATATATTTGAATTTGACCATTCTCTGCCAATTCCGTATTTCAATTTGTTTTTCTGAACGAAATTATCTGTAGATTCACTTTTAATCGGAAGTTGAACTATTTTCATGGGTCTTTCGTTTGAAATAAAACAGAAACATGAGTTGGCTTATTTTCATTAAGTTTTGAAAGAAAAAAATGAACTTTCAAAATGAAATCGACTTTAAATCAAAGAACTCCAATCTTTTTTGAGTTTACCCACCAAATTTCAGTTCTCAAAGTGAAACCATGTTCAAATGCAACTTGAAATAAAAACACACTACATTGAACGCCCAACTTAAAATAAAAACCATGTTGTACGTTTTATACTCTGACTTTGCAGGGTATTCCCAAAAACATGCTAAATTTCGATTTTTTCGAGTTTTCATCGAAAACTTCATTGTTTCCTGAATATTCCAGAAAGGGTAAATTGTATGAATAATTCCATTGGAAAAATGGGGTTCTATATGAAATAGGATAAATTTCGATACATTCGTAACCATTTTTCCACAATAAAGTTTCATTTCCATCAAAAAACTGCAAGCTTAGTTTCTCATAGAAAATTCTTGGTGTCAGAGCTCAAATATCTCAGGACAGCATCCGAATATCAGTGATAATATTTTCAACATGCAGAATCTGAAAACATTGAATAATTAGAGACAATTCAAGGCAAATACTAGAAAATTGTGGGTAGATTTAGAACCATATTGTTTGGACGATTATTTGTTAGAACTTATTGTAATTGTTATTTTGACACTGTTTCATTTTATGTTTCCTTCATATGAGCATTATTTGAAATGTAAAGTAATTTTGATGGGGAACTAGGAAGGTGGTTAAATAATCAGCAAATTTCAGCTAATGCCAACGTTTCGCAACATATATTGTTGCTTCTTCAGGGCTAAAAGATACAGATAAAAAGTCATATATACAAATCAAATGAAAAAAAATATACTAAATAACATAACCGGGGAGAAACAAACACCAACACATACATAAGAAAATAAACTATTACAGAGTACGATCTGCCCCAAACACACTTACCGAAGCCATACTATGCGTACCAAAGTTGTTCAAAATTAATAAGAACCGCAGCCAGCGAAACATTGAAAAATTAGTCCAACTTGCGACATCTATTCAAAACATTCAATGGAATAAAATGAAATGAAAGAAACCGGGACTCAAATAAACATACACACGTCCGCCCGCATATGCGTCACTATCCACAACCAGACGGTTCTACTTCGCGATCTCGGTACTTGAAGATTTCCAAAATATTTTCATATATTGCGCTCAGACCCTGAGTATCGATTCTGTTATTAACCGTATTGGTTAGCTTTATAAATACCATTTCACCAATGTTACGCTTCAACCAATTACCCTCAAAATCCAAAACCTCAACATCATCAAAATTAAACCGATGATGCTCATGAAAGTGATGATTAGCCAAAGCTGTTTGTGACTCTTTATGTTTGTTCACCTCACTGCAATCATACTTATGCTGTCTGACTCTATTTTTCAACAGCTGTTTGGTTTGACCAACATAGCACCTATTGCAATTGGGTCGCTTGTTTCGAGTTGGTATAGTAAACCAACATGTTCCGGTCGAATTTTAAATTTTAGTACAATAACTGAAAATTATTATTCGACATAACTGACCACTCTACGGGAAACAACTGAAGAGAAAAGACGCGGAAAGCTATCCAAAGGTATTTTGTTTTGACAGGACAACACCCCAGTACACAAATCTCATGTTGCCATGCAAAAAATTCGTGATCTAGGGTTAGAATTACTAGAACAACCCCCTTATTCACCAGAATTGGCTCTGTCCGACTATCATCTCTTTCCTCAACTGGAAAAAAGTTTGAAAGGTCGTAAATTTTCTTCCAACGAGGAGGTAATAAAAGCTGTGGAGGATTGGTTTGCAGAGAAACAATTTTTTTAAAGGTCTTGAGACGTTGCAGGTTCTCTCTAATAAAAGTCATCAACTAAGAGGAGAATATGTTGAGTAATAAAATATTTTGACTTTGAAATCTTGTTTGGTTCTATAGTAGGCTAAGAATTTTTCAATATATCCTCGTAAGATCGAATAATCAGATATATCGCAATGATCGATATAAATATCAACAACCACCATGGATCTGACTCGAATCATCATTCAGGGAAACTAGCGAAAGTTCCAACCTCATCAAAGCGGGTAGATGTTGACCTAGCTTCGATCTTGTTTTGATCTCTTCAGAACAACATAGCCCTACTTCGATTGAATTGCAGAGGAACGAAAGTTCTCTTAAAACAAAACTAAAGATTGTCATGAGAGAGATTGCATGATGGTGACATCTAGTTGAGAATCAGCCCAACAATTCCCTCCAGAAGTCACCTGGACCAAGATGGATGGCATACCTCTCATTGCTCCTTCAGCAAGCAAGAAGAATGTGACAAGAAGAGAATTTGTGGAAAGTTCGAGTCAGAGTATCAGATTTATCGATCGAATTATGATGCCTATGCAATTTTGTACGTGTATTTCCCATACAAGCTGCAAGCACAGAATCTTGTAGTTTCTTAGTGGTCTCCTGGGAGGACCTGAAATAGTATAGTCATAATTATAACCTCATTCTCATCATATTCTTGTTGCAAAGTGTGCCGATCTCCATTCCAACACTACTTGCGACCGTGATAACGCTAGAGTTGACTTTCAAATCCGCAGTTAAAGGGCGTTTAATGCAATAACCGTATCATGTGTCCAGCCCATCCTGTCCATCAGGAATATCCCTCGTAAAGGCGAGAATAACCGATTACTGCAGGGATGAGACGCTCTCTGCCGCAAACACGTCCACAATTTCAATTCGGACACAGCTTTCGCTCAGGGCTAAGCGATGCTCACCGTTTCTCAAATAGCCCTACTTCCAGTAATCAAATCATCCGATGGCGTTGTCAGAATTGATTATGAACCCGACTAGGTCGTTTTCTATTTATGTCGCAGATGATACAGTTTTCCTTCGCGTTCGGTCCGTTCGGCGCTGTCAAGCTTCGTCAAGTTTAGGAGTTGGGGGGTCTGCGACTGTATTTTTGGGAAGGGGGTAATGGAACAGGTGAAACAGGTGTCAGAGTTGTCAGTTGTCGAAAACGCATTTGCATAATTGACGGTTTTTTGGGGTTGACGATGGGTTGTTCTCGAAAATGGGTCTTTGCGGATTGAATTCCGTGTGCACAAGCTAATTTGATAAAGCTAAACTGAATGCTGTTTGAATAGACTATACTTATACTTATGTACTTCTCAGTCTCTTTCGGTTATATCCGAATTAACTATCATCAAAAATCGTTATAAATTCGCAGGTAAAGAAGAAGGTAATCGTTAAAATTGTGAAATTCTTTTGAATTATTATACCTCGACGATACAGAATGGCGGATGCGTCGGTATCCATGTATGGACCTTCTTAAACCTCACGCGAAACTGTAATCACGCTTTTCTCATGGAATTAATTTTCGACGTGATATCCGTTTTTTAGATAGATACGAAGATATATTGAAAAATTTGTAGCCTACTATAGGACCAAACAAAATTTCAATGTCAAAATATTTAATTACTCAACATATTCTCCTCTTAATTGAGTACATTTATTACAGCGAACCTGCAACGTCTCTTTAAAACTTCCAAAATAAAATGTTTCTTCTTGCTCTGCAAACCAGTCCTCCACAGCTTTTATTACCTCCTCGCTGGAAGAAAATTTACGACCTTTTAAACTTTTTTTCAGTTGAGGAAAGAGATGATAGTCGGACGGAGCCAAATCTGGTGAATAAGGGGGGTTTTCTAGTAATTCCAACCCTGAATCACGAATTTTTTGCATGGCATCATGAGATTTGTGTGCGGGAGCATTGTCCTGTAAAAACAAAATACCTTTGGATAGACTTCCGCGTCTTTTCTCTTCAATTTTTTCCCGTAGAGTGGTTAGAAATGTCGAATAGTAATCCCCAGTTATTTTTCTTCCCTTATCCAAAAAAAAATCAATGATGATTACTCCAAACTACCAAAAAACTGAAGCCAGAACTTTTTCAGCAGATTTTTGGACACGAAACTTCTTAGGTCTTGGAGAACCAGAGTGTCGCCATTCCATCGATGGTTGCTTTGTTTCTGGATCGTAAAAATGTACTCAAGTATCATCCATAGTAATAATTCGGTTTAAGAAGACCACATCGTTTTCAAATCGAGCACAGATCGAACGCGATGCTTATATCCTTGCACGTTTTTGGTCAACATTCAAACATTTGGGGACATTTTGTAGAAATTTTTCTCATGTCCAAATTGACGTGAACTATATGATGAACGCGTTCGTATGAAATCTTCAGTGGTTCAGATATCCGTTTTAGCCCAATTCGACGGTCTGATAAAATCATGTCATGAACTGCATCGATCTCATCGGGGACTCACAAAGAAACTGGCCTTCTAGATCGGTCATCATCTTCAATGGAAAATTAACCTCTTTTGAAGTTTGCAGTGCAATTTTTCACGGTCGCTTTCGAAGGACATTGATCACCGAGGGTATTAAGCATATCTTTGTAAATCTGCTTACCTCTCAACCCTTTTAAATACAGGTACTTGATGATGGCTCGATACTCCAATTTTTCGATTTTTACAATTTCGGTGGACATCTTTTTTTTTATTTATTGCGTTACTCTGGTTCACTTTTATGACGTCGAACTCTACACTGACATTTCTAATAAGTTATTGTTCGTTGATACGGTATCGCTATATTTTGTTAATGCATGGAACTGGTCTATGCTAACTAGATATCAATACATCCTCGTATCTGTTGTAATGATCTTTTTTCCCAATATAAGCCTGGATAAGACTAGTTTCGATCCATAAATTGCTTGCATTGGGCTCACGCATCTTGTACTCATGTTCCTAGAAGAACCTATAGTTTTGCAACTATAGTTGCAACCCTACTGTTGCCTGTGTATATCATTTTGTTCATGTAGCATATGGCCAAAATGGATATTCATTTATCCCAATTTATCTAAGAATATTTCATTTCTTGTTACTTTCATTTCATAAATGTCGATGATATTTTATAAAGAAAGGACCAAAGATCATAGGTGTAGAATATGACATTTCTGTGATTCTCTAAAAACAAGTTATGCCTTCGAAATAAAACCATATGTCACTCTGTACGTAATTCACTTATAAGTTAGAAGAATCAATTGTGTTCTCTAAAGGCTTTTTTACCTTAGACACAGCAGTGTTAATCTTAGCCCCACTTCAACCAGTAGGTCTTCTGTGGAGTTTGTCTCAAGCTGCTGACTTACAAAATAGACCAGAGGAATGTTGTCTTAATCTTTCCAAACATTAATATTCCAGTGAAAACGTTAGAACCATTAAAAACCCACCTGTTGACAGTAACCAGAAAAAAATCGAGAAAGAAGTACACGATCGACATAAGAGCGAGCCAAAAGGGCGTCAGAGCACCTGAAATCCGACCTCTCTCGCCGAAAGCAAACATAATCGCCTATTTGCATGGACGGCACTGGTTCGTGCGGCGACCTCCATCAAAAATTCAAGAGATGGCGCGTTTTACGAAATCCCATCATCTAAAACGCATTAGAGAGGCATTGCATCGCAGTCTCTCGGTTTGAAGCCGATATCCAAGTCTCCCTTCACTCTACCCCGCCCCACTCCGCGAGCTTCAGCAACACTGAGCTCCACTGTTTCGACGTAACCCACTGGATTTTCGCAATTGCTTATCTGGGCCTCCTCTTTTTATTTCTTCTCGCTGGTGGCGGTTGGAGTGGAATTTGATATCGTCGATTTCGTCCCGGTTGTTGTGTTTGGGTATCTGTGGGATGATCGTCGAGATGATTGGAGGAGGAAAGCGACAGAAGGAATTTTCGTCCTTCAATTTAACATTAGGTATTTAGATTTTCTAATTCTCGAGTAGACTTAGAGAGGGATCAAACATATACAGGGTGATTCTCTGACTCGTTCTGTAGATTCTTGAGGCCAAAGGAAACCTTTTTTCATTTTCCATTTTTCCGAATTCGGCTTAGTCAAAGAGATATAGCCATTTGAAAAAAAAATTTGGCCTAATACGTGCCTGATAAGATTCTCTGCAAACACCTCAAAGTTCATTTCTGATTACAATTGAGGTGATTATTAGATGTTCTGGGTGAAACATTCGGGAAATACTCAAACACTTACCTTATTTAAACCTAAATATTTCGCTATTTGCTTTGGGACACCACCAATAGTGTGCTGGCCAGCATTAAGGGAAATGCACTTTCCATGTCTGTGTGTCAAAAAAAATCTTAGGCTTTCTGTTCCAGGATGCCGAAGATTTACATATTTTCTGTATAACATGCAGGGCTTGAAGCTGCAGCCATCATCGGTTATGGTGAATCTGCTTGTTGTTAAATTTTTTGTTTGCCGCAATGTCACAATAACGTATTTTCCCATATCTTCTACATCATTCATGTTTGAGGAGAGAATTTCGTCACATCGACAACATCCAGAAATCCCAAATATTGTCACAATTTTCGCCAGCAACCACTGGTCATCAGAAGCATGTAGAAGAAATTGTTCAGCATTTTCTTTACTTAATACCTTGGCCTTTTTTGGCGTATAACGCTCATTTTTTCGTTTCAGAAACGCTATTACCTTTTGAAATCTGCAAATGACCACTAAACGTCATATTTTTCAATAAATTTTTTAAGGAAAACAAACCTGCGAACAGGGGCATTTTCTTTCATTTCCAAGCAGCTTTTCAGCATAGACCATTTTGCCCATAAAGTATTAGGGATGAATCTAGCTGATATGCGACAAATTATTGAGATTTTTTTGGAATTTATCTTACCTTTTCACAAATGAGAAACAAATAAAATATAAAACAATACACGCAAGGTAACGGGTTTTACTGGCTCAAGGAGGTAACTGACTCGCCTGCGGCTCGTCAGTTATATCCTCCATTCGCCAGTAAAAACCCTCTTACCTTGCTAGTAATGTTATATACTATATTAAGTCTGTTCCATTAGCGGATCTAGGGAGTTTTTCAGGGGGCATGAAAATTTTCAGCCAAGAGTACAGAGTGAGCAAAATTGGACACATTTGAATGTGAGTCCTATTTATGAACCAGGTAAACTTTTTGCAGTTTTTACTGATGATGAATACTCTTTCTTGTAAATGCGCATTTTCGAAAAGTGGCTGTACCCTTTGTCCTGTGGAAAATTCTGCGTTTCTGTGAAAACATTTCTGAGGAACGAGGATTTAACCTCACTAAAGCCCACTCGACTGGAGTTCCTTGGAGCTCTGGAGCTGGAGGGAGAGCTGTAGATAGCGCATCGTCTCTGATGGGGGCATCAATGTGAAGTCCTAAAGAATATTTACCCATAACCCTTCAGGGTTGGAATATAACATCACTAAACTCATACTCGAAGGAGGCAACTCAAATCCATCAGCACGGCAAAGAGTTATTTAGATCCATACAACTCAGTCCATCATCCAAACAACCTCTGCCTGAAATCCCACAATGTCAAGAATAAACGACAACCCAGATAACCTCGACAATTTGCGGGAAGTCGAGAACTTCAAGACGTGCGTAGCTCTCCCCCTTCCCACGTCTTCATCCTCACTCCCATCAAAATTGAAATACATAACCAGCAGCCATGCATAATTCTCCATATTCGCAGAAATGAAAAAGTACCTGGAGCGCATCGTCAGCCAGTTCCATTAGCCGAGTCTGATGTATGAAAGCAGCATGTAGTTGCCCATATATCCTGAATTTTTAATGTCGCGAAAATGTAATTTTTCAACGTGTATCAGAAGACTCCACCGCCTCCTTCAGAACACCCACTCACTATAAATAAGGTTTAAGATTTCGCGCAGAGCTCGAGATAAAACTCCTTCGCATGGAGATTGAACTTGCTGCGAGGCGGTCCTACATTTTATACTGAGGATTCCTAGATTGAAAAATTGTGAAACGAAGCCTTGTTGTTATACTGAAAGGACCCCGCACTTTTTCTATGGCAAATGGCGTTCCGTCAAATGTTCTAAAATTTTGGTTTAATGTAGTACTCGACCTACTGATCAAAAGTGTCCATGACCCCAACTCAATCCTATGACTAGTTTTTGAGATACAGGGCGTTGAAGATGAGAATTACTCACTTTTACTACGCCCGTATCTCGGAACAGAATCGAATGAACTTCAAATTTTCTCAAGAAACATTTCATGACATCCCCAGGGAGCAACCATATAGAGGAATATGACCGAAAATCGTTACGAATACAGGGTTATCCATAATTGAATGCATGCCCGATTTTGAAAGTATGAAATATGTCAGTTTCAGAGCGAGAACGTTCACAAAATGAACTAATACACTAGATATGTTGTTGTTACATCGATAAAGTCTGTAATACCCAGAAATTATACTGGATGATCCATTATCTTGGAAACTATTCTCAAGGAAGGTTGAGTGGACACCATGTATTTATGGGTTGATTCAAGGTGTTTGTTTGATTTTTTTAGAACATATTGTGGCGACTCAATGCCACGCGTGTAGAAGTCTGCGACCGCGCTTCACACGCCGCCCGCACAGAGGGAACCTCCTCCTGGGCAGCGTTGGTTACTGCGGTACCATACTCTTTATAGACCGACCAGGTCCTACTACCCAGTACCCACGCTCGCTTAGAGCAGGGCAGCTGTAACACCTACGTCATTGGCAGGCCTCGCTTACATTAGCCAATCTGATGAGTCCATCGTAAGCGAGGCTGGGACGAAACGTAGCCCCATCCCGATTCACAATTAAAAGCAACACGCTTCAATATCATCATGGACTTCAAAGAATACAGGGTGATTCAGTCATGAAATAAACTGCGAACCTCACGAAAAAAACCACCTTTATTTTCATCATCCTTTATTCCAAGATTAACTCCGATGAGGTGGGAGTTTTCTTTCACCACTGTGCTTGATATAAAAACATCAATACGGCTGAGAGTTTTCATCCACTTCCTATGACCAGATTTTTTTTAAAGCTGGAATAAGAATAGAATAACATAAATAAATAATTTTCATATTACATAAAAAAAAACCTGTTCATAGGAAGTGGATAAAAACTATCAGCCGTATTGATGTTTTTATATCAAGTACAGATGTGAAAGAAAAACTCCCACCTCATCGGAGTTAATCTTGAAATAGAGGGTGATGAAAAAAAAGGTGGTTTTTGGGTATTTTCTTGAGGTTCAAAGTTCACTTCATGACTGAATCACCCTGTATTCTTTGAAGTCCATGATGATATGTTCTAAAAAAATTAAACAAACACCTTGAATCAACCCATAAATACAGGGTGTCCACTTAGCCTTCCTTGAGAATAGTTTCTATAATAATGGATCACCCAGTATAAATTCTGGGTATTACAGACTTTTTCGATGTAACAACAACATATCTAGTGTAATAGTTCACTTTGTGAACGTTCTCACTCTGAAACTGACATATTTTATACTTTCAAAATCGGGCATGCATTCAATTATGGATAACCCTGTATTCGTAACGATTTTCGGTCATATTCCTCTACATGGTTGCTCCCTGGGGATGTCATGAAATGTTTCTTGAGAAAAATTGAAGTTCATTCGATTCTGTTCCGAGACACGGGCGTAGTAAAAGTTGGTAATTCTCAACTTCAACGTATCTCAAAAACTTGTCATCGGATTGAGTTGGGGCCATGGACACTTTTGATCAGTAGGTCGAGTCCTACATTATACCAAAATTTCAGAACATTTGACAGAACGCCATTTGCCGTAGAAAAAGTGCGGGGTCCTTTATGGTCTCTTGTAGTTTTGTCGTATCTGCTACCGATTTCGAAAAAAAAATTTTAATCCTCAGCCAGATCGAAATTGTTATGAAAAAGTCTGGGGGTCTGGTGCTCCTTAACAGATTTCCACCCCATCCAATCCACCTGTTCTCTGGACAGAAATCGAAACTACATTTCTTGATTGCCGGTAGCTTAGTGGGCAGAGTCCTCGACCGACAGTCAAGAAACCCAGGTTCTATTCGTGCTCAGGGTGTACTTTTTTTTCAATTCAGAGTTTTGTTCCTCGTTATGAAAGAAAAATGAATTTAGAGGAAAAGATTGTTGAATAGAGTTGTTCTGAATTCTTGGAAATGACCCACTATAATTGGACCCATCCTATGAAAGGAAGACTACACTTCTATCAGGTCAGATCAGCCTGACATGAGGCCCGACAGTATCCCATTAACATTCAATTATCTCGTGAAGGAACGGTTTTCATTTATGTCCATAATAGAGGCAAACATCTTGTATCAACATAACCCATGTAAATTTGATGTGACATGCGGATCACAAAAGATGTCCGGGACATAAAATAAACTTTTCGTCGGTAGAGTGCCCAATAAAAACGACATATTTCCCGAGTCGTTCGACAGAGAGATCCCTTTTTTCCCTCGTGGTTCGAAAATAACATTATCTTTCGGAGAACGGTGCCTTGTGTTTGGAGCTTTCACCTTGAGGAATATTTTCCCTGATTCAACAGTTTCTTTTGTAAACAGTGTCTTTCGGGTTTTGAGTGTGTTCAGGGCCTCGTATGAAATAATGGAAACGTATAAAAGAGAAATGGATTAAACTGAGATGGCGGATGTATAAGAGAGGGTTGTTATGGATGTCACACATTTCAGACATTTTACGGATATGAAAACTGATGTATATGTCGATTGTAACCTCCTTCCGCTTCGAAGTCGATAAAAATGATATACAGGGTGATTTTGTTAAGTGTTTCACTAAAAGTTTTCGAGGAAGGAATTTTGTATTTTTGTTTAAGAGTACATGAAGTCAATTGGTGAAATATTTTCAAGTGGAATCTACTTCAGGTTCTACCGGAAACGGATGTGAACTTCGTTATTTCAAATGTAACAACCTGTATATTTATACATATTTGAATTCTTCGCTTAATTCTGCAATGATTTGATGTATGATATGCGCAACCACATCAAGCGATTGTTGAGTCATTGCCTGATTCTCAAATTTTTTGACAGAAAGATTGTCACAAATAAGTGTTTATATCTTCAAAATCCCTCATTGTAAGGATTTTTTTTTGCAACAATGAAACAAAGGAAGTACGCTGATACTGCGTCTTGTATAAATGATGAGGAAATATCATACAGAGTGCCTGAAACAGGACTTCAAAGTGAGCCTCAATAAAACTATGAAATCTCTTTTTTTTTCAAATGGTAACCATATAATTTTATAATTCTGATCGATTGCTCGTCAAAAACTAGTTATAGTGTGCCATATTTCATGTCTTTAAAATCAGTAGTTTCGCCGTTAAAGAATAAAATTCGAATTTCACGACTAAAGCCAGGTTTCTTTGTCTAAACATCAGGTTTATCAAGATTATTTTCGAGTAGGCTATGTCAATAGTGAGAATATGTCAGTTTTAAACCGAAATTTCTTTATTTAGTCATCATTCATCATCTGCTCTGTTTATTTGTCACATTCGCCGCAAATGAAGAACATACTTTTGATATATCATTCTAGTATACCTTATTATTATTATTGCTTGTTTTGCATAGTGCTTGATCAATGAAAATAAGTATACTCCATTCACAATTATAAAACCACCACTCTGGCCTTGGAAATTTGACACATTCCACTCTGTATCGAAGTTATGACGTTTTTAAAAATATTTTTATGTTCCAAGTCAACACTATGTTGCCCTTTCTACATTCTTAGCGTATGTAATGTGAATTTATTCGGAAAATGAATGAATTGGAAAAGATGTGATGGACGAAAATAATTAACGTTTATATGAATTGATAGAAAGGATTCCTTTTCTAGTTATTTGCATGAAAAGTACAAGAGATCACTGTTGAAATATATTATTTTTCGCCATGGAAGAAAATTGCATTGCTTTCACATAATTTTCATATGCATGCTTGTGAAGATTTAATGTTTATTATCCCCTTGAACTGAAAGTTCAAGACTTGACGACATCAATTGTTGAATCAAGAATAATGGAACATTATATCGCCCTCTATTGGAATCCGAATAGTTGAAGGGAGTTCTGATGCAAGAGGAACTTTTTCTTGTAACATAACCTTAACAGCTAACTTAATAAAAGAAGAAGATATACATTTCATTTATTTGATCTTATGAACATGGAGTAAAATATTCTGACTGTATAGTAATTTATTAGTTTAAAAAATATTCATACATTACAACCACAGTAGGTTTCTACAAATAAAATGGAATAGGTCAAACATATGCTTCACATTTATCATTCACCTGTTCTAAAATAAGACACAAACTCCTCCACATTATAGGGTCCTCACAGCATTAAAAGCTTGTGTATTTCTTGAAAGAAGTAGCACTAGATATAATATATTCTTTCGATTAAGAGCAAATACCTACCGTTGAATGTTACATGCACAAATTTCTTCAAAATGGGCTCAAATGGTTTTTTTCTGAAACGTGAAAACGATGAACAACAATCATTTAGTGACCGATGATGGCCATCCAAAACACGTTGACTTACGAAAATCGTGCAATTTCATTCTGCATGTTCTTTCCTCATAATTCCTCGAAAATCCTACCTGAACCATATTTTCCGGTCGCTTTCGTGAGAAGATCCTATGAGGAAGCCTTTTTTGTCCATTTACATATTCCAAATAAATTTTGAGCACCAAAAACGATACCGAAACTAACCAAACTTCTGGGGGACCGGAATTTCGTTTGAAATCTTTCCAAACGGCCAGATACCTAAAAAAACTTCGTTATCAAGTGTAAAAAAGGCGATTAGTACTTACTTTTGCTTTATTTATGCTTATAAATCGATTTTTGGTCCAATTCAAATTTTCCGTTTGTACCCATGCCAAAATATCTTCGATACTTTTACTTTGATGTAAACAAAAAAACTGGCAGCGTCGTTTTGTCATTAACGATATTTTCTGTACGCGCACAGATTTTTTATCAGGTGCACCAACTCCTGAAAACGAAACCATGACCTTCTATGTGATTGAATAAAAGTGAATGGAGTATATGTTTATAGGAAAAAAAAGTTCGGAATAAGCACAGCTACCATCTGTCAAAGTTGGTCATAGAGCTTCTAGAACACCCCGTATATGTTATCGAAACCAACATTTATTATGAAACACTTCAAATCTCATTAAAGAAGGAGATACAACAATTCTTCAGTTTCGAAACCGAAGCAGTCCCAGAAACATCTTCTCTTAGTCGAGGACATAACCACAAACACGGAACACAATAATACCACTCCGAACACGATCGGGTCAGCAGCATCCCTGTCCGCTTTCCGCCTCCACAATCCAGAAATAAATGTCGATGCTATTTCGGGCTCATCTCGAGCGACCTGTGCCAATTCAGCCGAAAATTCCCTTTTCAGTTTCCCTAATGTCCCTTTTGGTTGCAGGCCGACCCCCTCCCACGGTCACCTGGTTCGTGAACGACAAAATGTCAGAGGGCAAACTGGAAACGATCGGCAACCACGTCACTGTCAATCGGCTGGAGGTGGCCAACCTTCGCAGGGACCATCTCAACTCTACGTTCAAGTGCCAGGCCAGCAACACCAAGCTTATGATGCCGGTTGAAAAGACTGTCAGGTTGGTATTTTTTTATAGGTTCATATGCATTGAAAATTGGCTACGATCACAGAAACGGGAGCTGTAACGATTTGAATTTTCGAGTTTTTGAAAAAATACCATTTCAAAGGTGAAAATCTAATCTATAATAGATGGGGTTTTGGTTTATATTTTTTGTACAACTGCCATCAAAACTGACACTTTTAATGACAGCAAACAATGTTAAAAATGATTGTTTACGTGGAAGCGTGTTGAAAATATTTTTAACATTAGTGTTAGAAATATTTTTAGCACTCCATTTTCTTATGATGAAATCAGATGAAAAAAATTCAGCAATTGCAAATTTTTATTATCAATATTCAACGATCATTACTTATGAACATTAATATTAATCGTAAAACTAGAACACTTACTAACATTGAGCCCTGTGACGTTGGGGAGCTTCGCAACACATTATTAGAATCCTCAGCACCATCAGTACTTGTAGAAACCGGAAGTACAATATAGGATGATGATGATCCAAAATCTGTTGAGGTTGGGAGAATTTTTTCAGCAATGACATTTCTATATGCAATGGAATGATCAACATAGCCCTCGGCTACCGTCGTAGACTTCCATCCACCATGTTTTTTTATATCCGCAATATTTGCTCCTGATTCTGCTAGCAATGAAGCGGAGGATCTTCAAAAACAGTGTCCTGTATATTGCTTTGGTTCTGGCAGTTTGAGGAATTCGGCAACAATAGATGGAATTTTCCCAAATGTATTGATACCAACTATATTGGCAGTGCATTTTATTATTTATGTATTTCAGGAAAAAACGACGATGTTTGATGACAGAAGGGCGCAGTGCAAAGTACTTATGAAAATAGTCAACATACTTCCCAATAATACTGAAAGAACGACTGACTTTCGTTTTTGTGTTTGGAAGTTGTATAACCAATGATTGATTTGTTATTTCGATGTCTTCCCTGATAAATTGCACAATTCTTCACGCCGACAGGCTCCAAATAATTCGAAAATAGTTGCAATCTTAACCATCAAATATGTCTCATCTGGTGCCTCATTTATAAATTTTTCAACTTGTTCACGAGTGGGAATTTTCGATTTTTTGGGACTATATGCTTCACTTTTCCGTTTTAAATATGGTATCACCTCAAAATATTTAGTAACATCCACACCATTTTTAATAAGGGCGCTTGACCTTATCATTGAAAATTTGCTCCACAAAGTTGATGAACTCCATATTTTTTATTTTTCTTCTAAGTATGCCAGGAAAACAAGTCACTGAAGTTCCCTTCTACATTTTTCAATTTATACCAGGCCAGGAAATTGTTATATGCAATATCGTACTGGTGAACAGATTTTTTATTTAGGAGTTCCAGATTTGCTCTTCTTGCAGACTCTTCAATATCCACAGGAACAACCAAATCGTCACTTTTATTAATAATTGGACTCTCGACAAACATATCAAGCAGTTAAAAACCCAAGACGAAAATTGGACAGGAACGAAATTCAAATGACAGCGTCTTTTCTCATTTGTTAGTAATCATAACGTTGGCAACGTTTGCCATTCACAACAACCTTTTGATTATTTGAATATCAAAATGCATTTTGAAGTTCATTGTCATTGCAAATTCGCCCATTTCATTATCAAAATAGGGCAGTTGTACAAAAAACATTGTATGGTATTTGTGTTAAAAGTGATTTTAGTTTGTTCGTGAAATTTTTCAATTTCGTCACTTTCAACACTCATATCATAAATAACTATTATTGAATTCATCCCCGAAAACGTATATTTTGATACCAAACATAACCATATAACCCTTTTTAAGCATTAAATTTTTATGTTTTATGTTTTCCATATTTCTTTTTCGAGTTTTGTTCAGGAGCTCACACCATCCAGAGTATAGGTGTTATGAATTATTTTTTATTGAATTCATTGATCTCGAAATCTTGAATTTTGGTACCTAACCAAGTCAGATATGTACCTATTATAAGCCAAGAATTTTTTTATCTATCGATAATTCTCGCGCATCACAGCAAGTGTTCTGCCTCCTGTTTAAAATTGTTCTTTTTTCATTTTTCAGCCTAGAACTCCTTCTGCGTCCACTCTCAGTCACCATCACCCGAAAGCCCCACCAAATGATTGCTGATCAGGAGTACACAATTCGATGTATGGTAGAAGGATCCAGACCTAAAGCCACGGTCACCTGGACTAGAGAAAACAGGGTGTTCAGACGAGGAAAGGTGAGCATCTCATAGCCCTAATTGTATTCAATATTTAATAATATTTTTATGAATTTCAGATTACAGAAGAAGGCAACGAAACGATAGTGGTCAGCGCTGTGACATTTGCTCCAGTCCCAGAGGACGATGGCACTTTTCTAAAATGCATAGGAGACAATCCGAAGCTGATAAGTGTTGCTCAAGAAGACTCGTTCAAGCTCAACGTAGTATGTGAGTATGAAATCCAATTTAATATCTGGAAGCGTTGTGTAGTTTTACGTGCACGGAACAAATTCAAGACAAGTAGCCCTATGTGGCTAACAGAAGCATCTACACTGCGCAAAAAAATTAACGCACATTATGGAAATCTCAAATTTATTCTACAACTGAAGGTGTTCTCAATGATAATTATTTTTATCAGAATTATGCATGCATATGTTCTCCACTTTCAAAGTTTTTCTTCAATACAGATGTTTTCTCCCAGCAGGAATAAAAAAAGATGATATTATCAGATTTTGAATGTATTGGCTCCATTCTAAAATCAGTTGTTCTCGATCAATTCTAGTGATCACTAGTTTTTCTTTCGTTTGATTTTCTACACTCGATCGCTATGCAACGCGAAACACACGCTTGACCCAAGAGGAATGTGCCCAAGCGGTAGTTTTGCGAGAAGAAGGATGGACATACACAAGAATTGCAGAAAGGTTTGGAGTTTCCCATACAAGTGTGTCCAGAATGTTGCAGCGATTCAGGGAGACAGGTATAAATGTCCGAACACCAGGACAGGGTAGACCACGGGTAACAACTGCCATTCAAGAACGTTACTTGAGAGTTTCTTCGTTGAGACAACGGTTTCCAACCGCTCGCCACCTTCAAAATCAGCTTGATCAAACTCATGAGGTGCAAATTAGCACTCAAACAATGAGAAATCGCCTCAGAGAATATGATTTAAGGCCTCGTGTCGCGGCAAGAGGCCCAGCTCTTACCCCAGCCCATCGAAGGGCGCTTTTGGATTTTGCGAGAGAGCATATCCATTGGAAAGAGGCCGATTGAGAAAGAATTCTCTTCACAGATGAGTCTAGATTCTGCCTCTACCATTGTGATCGACGTTCCCTTGTATACAGACGTCCACATGAAAGATATGCTCAGTGCAATTTCCTGAATACTACTGGTTTCGGGGGAGGATCGATTATGGTATGGGGTGGAATATCTTTGACTGCTCGCACAGACCTAGTCGTCGTTGATAATGGAGCTATGAATGCTGATAAGTATATAAGGAACATTCTTGAAGAGCCTGTAGTGCCATTTGCCCCATACATTGGTGAAAATTTCATTTTTATGGACGATAGTGCCAGACCCCATCGTACGTGCATCGTTCAGGAGTACCTTGAAGAGGTTGAAGTCTCTCGAATGGAATGGCCAGCAAGAAGTCCAGATCTCAATCCAATTGAGCAGGTTTCGGACAACCTCAATAGAAGGCTGAGACGTTCAGAAAATCATCCAGCTACTCTTAATGACTTAGGAATCCAACTCGGAGAGATCTAGGAAGGATTAGATCAGAACATTTTAAGATCACTCATTTTGAGTATGAACCGTCGTTGCCGAGCTGAAATTAACGCAAGGGGTGGAAGTACCAAGTATTAAATCACTTATCAGCATTTCAGTATTTTGAAAATTGTTCATTTCTCTTCTTTCACATAAGATTCGGTGAAATCCTGAATTTTTCTTCCATTTAATGTGTCTTG
Source organism: Adalia decempunctata (assembly GCA_951802165.1). NCBI lineage: Eukaryota > Metazoa > Arthropoda > Insecta > Coleoptera > Coccinellidae > Adalia > Adalia decempunctata. The sequence continues at coordinate 4,945,390 of OX637705.1, forward strand.
TTTCGTTCAAAACCTTCCCGAGAGAACATAAAAAATAAGTTATAAAGTCAATGTAGAGTTAACTTTCATTAAAATTGAGATTTTCAGAATGTGCGTTAATTTTTTTGCGCAGTGTAGTTGAAACCCTTCATTCCACAATATGGCAAAGAAACAATACCTCAAATCGGGACTAATCAAAAGCCTTACCCGAAAATTGTTGCATTCGCTCCAGGACCTCTTCCAAATAAAGGATTTCCTCATTTCCATACGTTCCAGGACCTTCCAAGCTCCCATTCTACCCAACCATTCGACCACGATCCTAATCAGGATTATAAAGGCTCTGACGGGTCCGACATGTCCATCTTTATCGACATACGGCATGCTGTTCCCCGAGGTGGCCATAATCTGACAGCCGGGGGATAAACAGCCTCAATTTTCTCCACACTCCCGGGACGCAATTTTTCCCAATCGAATTGTCCCTTTTTCTTACATCGGTAATTTCATCGGCCATCGAATTAGCGTAAAGGGAGCGGAAATCGAATTTCTGTAATGTGCACTTGGTTGGGCAGTGTATTAGTCACTGAGGATCTTCTCAGAAACTTCGGAAAGTCAGTGTTGAAATTGTTTGAAATGTGTTTCTAGCATTCCTATTCAATGTTTCAACAAGTCTTGCAGTTTATAAGATTGCTGTTATGTTGATTGGCCTTTTTCCCGCGGAAAGAATTCACTTTATGAAAATAACCAAGGTTTTTCAGGCGAGGGCGAACGGAATAAGAGACAGAGAGTGAGAGACAGAAGGCCAGTCGATTGTGGTACCACCATTCTTGAACTGTAGACCGCAGAGTCGAAGACAGTGGGTAATCCACTAAAGCGCTGATGTTCTTAGTATCAACTTTGTGTTTTCTATACTAAGGACTGAACGAGAATAAATTCGCTATCACAAAAACGCTTATATCTTTTGAACTACTGAACCGATTTCGAAAATCAAACTCATTTTCGAAACATCTTCTAATTCTAATGAAAACAAAAAACCAAAACTAATTTTTACAAAATTCATGAATTTTTTCTGGAATTCTTCCCATCATGCTTCTTATAGTGTTCTCAGTCACTTTCTGGGATGCTGTCCTCCACTTTTGCTTGAATTCCGCTGATGTTTTCGTTGATTTCTTAGTCTTCTTCAATTCTCTTTTTACCAGGGCCCAATATCTTTCGATTGGCCTGAGATCTGGGCAATTTGGTGGATTGGCCTCTTTGGGAACAAAAACCACCCCATTAGCTTCGTACCATTCCTTGATGGCCTTGCTGTAGTGGCATGAAGCTAAATCTGGCCAAGAGATTATTGACACATCGTGCTCACGTAAAAATGGTAAAAGTCGCTTCTTCAAGCATTTCCCGATGTATATCTTTTCGAGTCAACAGAGCCTTGGCCAACGAAAAATTTGCTCCTTTTCCCACAAGTGCAAATTGCTTGCCAAACCAGGAATTTTTTAGGAAACTTTGCTTGTTTCTTCACGCGAAATTGTTCTTCAACATTTCCACGAGAATCTGCAGAATAAAATTCCTGACCAGGAAGTTGCGAGAAATCAGCCAAGACATAAGACATGCTATAAAAGAGTAGCCGCGTGGATCAACCTAAAAAAAAATTCAACAAATTCTGAACATTGGGGAAGGACGATGATAAGAAAACAGGTATGCTTCAAATTCATACCGTCTGTCGTGCTAAGGGATGATTTATCACGATATGTGTTACGTTGGATAAAATAATTGTACCTTCCTGTTGGAAAAGACCATATATTCGTTTAATTAGTGTTTTGAGATACGTCGACACGCGAGTTAGAACATGTAGGAGTTAACGTAACATGTCAAACTATACTTTTGAAGACGATGGACACATGTTTTCATTAATGACACGTTAATGGCATACTTTGAATCGCATGTGAACGATATTGGTGGATGTTGAAATATCTGTTGGCATTCCATCGAATGAATGTTTCTTTTGTAGTTTAATTCATATAATTAAGTGATGCACAGGGGCAAATCACCTGTTATCACAAAAAAAAAACTCAGGACTTTACAAATGTGTCCAAATTTGTATGTCCCCTCCCCTCTGAAAACTCCCTAGATCCGCTAGTGCCTGGACGGTGCGATACGAAGGATAGATCATTGACGGCACTAAGGTCTTATTGAAATAACTAGGAGTAAGAATGAATGGCAAACAGATAATTTTTTTATTTTTTCTACAACTCATAATCACAGACCGAGGAAAATCTAAACTATGATAGATAGCGGCTTGAATTTGTTCTTATTGGATAGAGCGTCCTCGAAACCTATATTTTGATACCAAACATGTCCATATAGGCCTTCTTTGAGTCGACTTTTAATTGTTTTATTTTTTCCAAATTTCATTTTAGAGTTTTGTTCGGACGCTCTTGTAGTGTACCTAACGTTGGAATGTTAAATAGATATTTCTCAATATTGCGTACTCAGCACTGTACCCATTGTCTTATATTAAGTAGGACAGATAGAAGAAGGATTGATCAGTCATTAGTCATTTATTGTAGAAGTAAGACATCAGTGTACCTAATGAGCTCAATAGATAATTTTATAGTAAAGTGTTCTCCTTCAAACCCTAAGTAACAACCCCGTTACTACATGGCGATCCTGATGGCGAAACCTTGGAAATTTTTGAATATTTAGTGGAGAGTAAGGAGAAAAGTAAAAATGGGGTCAAGCCAAGCTAAGCAAGAAAGAGAAGAGATTATCATCGCACAGGCTGGTAATAGTGGTGGCCAAACTAATGGACAAATCAGCGAAAAAATTTCCACTCGAGAGGTATGTGAATTGGTAATCTTCCTTCTGGTTATAGCAGCGGCCGTATTCTACACTTTCAACTTATGTAAGAAGAGGTTGGAAAGGAAAATCAGGCGAGAAGTCACGAGAAGCCAGATGTTAGCTCCCATCAACAACGCCTAGGTGATATTAACAGACTCCAAAAGCTTGTTTGATATAAATCAGGTGAGCTTCCAAAGGACACTCTGTAGCCGCACCTTTATTTTTCGTCCACATAAGCGGAACCGACGTAGCACCGGACAGTTGTACAAATTCATTGGTGACGCCCGTGTCATGTGGCAATTGCAAAGTTCGTGAGTTGACCCAGATCATAACGATATACATAATATGCAATGAATAATGATGACATTTTTATTTGAATTTTTATTGTCTCAATTTGATTTTTGATAATACCTTAGTAGAAACTAGAGAATTAGCATTATTTTTTTAAATTTTATGTATGGCAGTCAATAATTTAAAGGAAATTTTGGAATCCCTGAAATCAATAAAAGTATATCTGAGGAAAATTGGCCCTGAGAGGCGACAGAAAGAGATTCTCAAAATTAAAATCAAGGAAGCTACAGTTATTTATGAACGGTTCGAGATTGTTCTTCAGGAGATTCAACAAAGTATTTCAGAAATCCCACCCGATGTTTTGAGCGCAATTCAGCAATTTTCCTCCGAAATACGGGAAATATATAGTGTAATATCAAAGTTACAGATCAAGGAGAGCCCTAGTTTGATAGAAATGGAGTCGTTTGATTTGAAAACCGCGTCATCTTTGTTACCGATGCTCAATGATAGCGAAGATACAGTTCGACTATTGATAGATGCTATAGAGTTCTATGATTCAATGCTTAAAGCGGACCAAAAGCAGCATCTAATAAAATTCGTATTGAAAACTCGGTTATCTTCAAGTGCTAAACTTCGTCTTAATAAGGATTATGCTTCAACATCTTCGTTAGTGGCTGATATGAAAACCCATCTCCTCACCATTAAATCTGATACTACTCTCCAAACTAAATTAATAAATTCACGTCAAGGAAATAGATCGATTGAATCTTTCGGTAAATCTTTAGAAGAACTTTTTGTCGATTTGACTATTTCACAGGCTAAAGGTGACGACAATGCATATTCGGTTTTGAAACCTATTAATGAGCGGAATGCTATAAAGCAATTCGCAGACGGATTAAATAATAGAAGATTAAGTACCATTATTGCAGCACGCGATTTTTCTTCACTTAAAGTTGCCATCCGCACAGCACTAGACGAAGCTTCTTCATCGGAAAATATGCATTCTGTGAATCATTTTCAAGTGCAAAGAGGTAGAAAATGGCAAAACCGAGGCAGTGGTAGATTCAGAGGCCCGTCGCATAGATTTCATGGTAATAATTCAAGATATAATACCAATTATAAGCCAGATAAATTTGTCGGTCGGGCACCATCAAATGATAATACGCGGAATTTTGCAGGACGCTCTCGTGGTCAAACACAGAGAAACTTCAATTCTCGAGGAAGACAATCGAGTTATCATTCACAAGAAAACAGAGTCTTGTATTTGAATCGAGGAAATAACGAAACCGAAAAGAAAAATTCAAACAATCAGCAGTTTTTTCTTAACTCCGATAACTGAGTCTATATTCGCTTGCTTGGGTTTGAATAATGTAGAATTTTCAGTGGGATCTCAAAAATTAAAATTTTTAATAGACAGCGGAGCTTCACTCTGTGCAATTAAATTAGATTCTATTAGAGACAAATCTCTGATACGCAAAGATAATCTTACTGTGAACGGTATTTGTGGAAATATAACAGCTATCGGAAATATTTCATTAAGATTGCATACCAACGGTGTTACTTTCGAGCAATTATTTTATGTGTTTCGAGATATCCCTTGTAATTACAATGGTATTTTAGGTCAAGATTTTTTGCAAAAATATAAAGGTATATTAAATTTTGAAGAGAATACGTTAATTCTGGATAACCGCCATAATAAGGTGGAGGTTTCTCTGAACTCTAAAACTGATTCTGTTTTGACTATTCCACCTAGATGCGAAATTATTGAATACTTATCAATAAATACAGAAAACGAATGTGTTGTAATTCCTCAGGAAATATGTGGAGGCGTTTTTCTAGCAGGAACCGTGGTGAAACCTAAGCATAACATCATACCTGTCAAAATTCTTAATACAAGAGAAACCGAAGTAACCCTCAAGAATTGTGTACCAGAAATTCATAATCTCGATAATTATCAAATTTGTTCGTTTACAAAGAGTACCGAGATTTCACCTACTAGAGTAAAAGAATTATTTTCATTGATAAACTTGAACGGTTTGAATAAGGAAGAACAATTATCTATCGAAGAGTTATGTGCTAAGTTCAGCGACATTTTCCATCTTCCAAATGACACATTAACCACAACTAGAGTTTTCGAGCAAACTATCACCTTAAAACCAAATGAAGCGCCAGTATATAGAAAACCGTACCGCATTCCTCATTCACAAAAACAGGAGATAGACAAGCAAATTGAGGATATGATAAAAAACGACATTATAGAGGAGGCCCAGAGTGAATGGTCCTCTCCAATTTTACTAGTCCCTAAGAAAGCTGATAAAAATGGCAATAAGAAATGGAGACTTGTAATCGACTTCAGATCATTGAATGAAAAAATTCAAGACGACAAATTCCCCCTTCCCAACATAGTCGACATTTTCGATTCGCTTACCGGAGCGGTATATTTTTCTCACTTAGACTTAAGTCAAGGTTATTACCAGGTAGAGCTGGCAGCTGACAGCAGACCTTACACAGCGTTCGCAACCCACAAAAAACAGTATCAAATGAAAAGACTGCCTATGGGATTGAAAATATCCTGCAGTGCGTTTTCACGGCTAATTTCAATTGCAATGACCGGATTGAATTACGAAAAATGTTTTTGTTATCTGGACGACTTGATTGTTTTTGGTAGAAACTTAGAACAACATAATAAAAATCTTCTGAAAGTGTTTTCCAGACTTAGAGAGGTAAATTTAAAGTTAAACCCTTCAAAATGCGAATTCCTTAAAAAACAAATTTTATATTTAGGTCATCTCATATCTTCCGAAGGTCTTTCACCTGATCCTGATAAAACGAAAGTTCTTAAGTTGTACCCAGTCCCAAAAAACACCGATGACGTCAAAAGATTTATAGCCTTTGCTAATTACTATCGAAAGTTCATTAGAAATTTTGCGGAAATAGCTAATCCTCTGAATAAGTTATGCAGAAAATATTCAGAATTCCATTGGTCAGACGATTGTCAAAATGCTTTCGAAAAATTGAAAATTGCTCTTTCTACAGCTCCAGTGCTTGATTATCCCGATTTCTCAGATGAAAACGAATTTATTGTGCAAACTGACGCAAGTGGAACATGCGCTGGTGCAGTCCTTTCTAACAAAAATAATAAGCCGGTGGCATTTGCTAGTCGCCCTTTCAATAAATCCGAAATCAACTATTCTACTATAGAGAAAGAATTAGCGGCAGTGGTATGGGCAGTAAAATATTTTCGTCCATATTTATTTGGTAGACATTTTAAAATTCGTACTGACCATAGGCCTCTTGTTTATCTTTTTAACCATACCGACCCTTCTAGTCGCCTAACAAAATTTCGTTTGTGTCTGGAAGAATATCAATATCATATTGAATATGTTAAAGGTTCAATGAACGGACCAGCAGATGCTTTGTCTCGCATAACATCAAAGGAATTAAATGAAATGAATCGGAACGTACTTGCTGTTTTAACCAGGGCCCAGGCTAAAGCATCGAGAAACCTTCCTGATTTTGAAAATAAAACTTCAACGAATAATGGGTCTGATCAACCAAATGTTGTTGAAATTTTGAAAAAACCCAATGAAGGTAACGAATTAATTGTTCTAAAAAGAAACGATGATGTAAGTAGTTTTGGAAATTCTGAGAATATATTTTCGAAATCAAAATGTGTATGTTATGAACCGAATTCGAAGTTAGTTTATATACATCCAGATACTCCATCGATAATCTCGCGAGACGAATTATTGAGAGATTTGGAAGAATTATGTACGAAAATGATTATAAAAGAGCTAATCATAGTGAAAAATGAATATAATGCATTTATAGTGGAATTTTTTATGCAGACGATTGCTAAAATTAAATGGACCGGTCCACGAATTTGCGTAATTACAGGTGTAAAAAGAATTTTCAATCCAGATACGAAAAAACTTATTCTAAACGACTTTCATATATTGCCGACGGCTGGTCATTCGGGAGTGCGTAAAATGATCAATAATATACGAAGATATTATTATTGGCCTGGATTATCAAATGATTGTGTCTCTTATGTTAAGAAATGTGCTAATTGTCAAAAACAAAAGTTTAGTAAACCCATAAAAGAACCGATGGTAATAACACCAACTGCGCATTCAGCCTTCGAAAAAGTTTACTTAGATATTGTCGGCCCCTTAGAAAAAGATGACGATGGTTTTATATATGTTCTAACTCTACAATGCGATCTAACGAAATTTGTCGAAGCATATCCCTTAAAATCAAAGGATACAGTAACAGTAGCGAAAGCTTTCGTAGATAAATTCATATTAAGATATGGCGTTCCCTCTGAGATTGCTACTGATCAAGGAACAGAATTCATTTCCAGTACGATGTCGGAGATTTGTAAATTTTTAAGAATATCTCATATAAAAGCTACAGCATACCATCATCAAAGCATTGGATCTTTGGAAAATTCACATAAAACATTAAACTCTTTCTTAAGAATACAAATGAGAAACTATGGCTCTTCGTGGTCTTCATGGATCCCATATTTTTGTTTCATGTATAATACATCGTATCATTGTAGTACACGATATTCACCTTATGAGCTGGTTTTCGGAAAAAAGTGTAATTTGCCTAATAATCTAGTGAATAGTGACACTGTCGAACCCTTATATAACGCGGATTCGTATCCTTTAGAACTCAAATTTAGATTGCAAAAAGCACAACAAGATGCAAGGCAAAATTTAGAATTAGAAAAATTCAAAAGAAAAGTGATATATGACAGACAGATAAATCCTATAAAATACGAAAAAGACGATTTAATTTTATTGAAAAACGAAAGTGGAAATAAACTGCAAAGTGTTTACGAAGGTCCTTTCAGTGTAATAAAAGATGATTCTCCGAACGTTCGAATCAGCAAAAACGGTAAAGAGTGTGTGGTTCATAAGAATCGAACTAAACCTTTTGTGCGCGAGGTCAAGGACATGTAACTATTACAAGACAGTGTTGTGAATTAAAAATGACAAAAGTGAAATCCTGAATGTGAGACTAGCCATCCGATATTATTACGAGTTAAACATTTTTATGTCTAGTTAAGCTAGGTTAGTTAGGTATATGAAGAATAAGCGAAATGGGTTTATTATTCTATTGGGATTAGTTTAAAGTTAGTTATAAGAATTGAAATTGATAGAATTTTTATCCCCAAGTAATAAAAATTCTTTTTGAAATTTCGGGAAAGGTGTAGTGTACCTAACGTTGGAATGTTAAATAGATATTTCTCAATATTGCGTACTCAGCACTGTACCCATTGTCTTATATTAAGTAGGACAGATAGAAGAAGGATTGATCAGTCATTAGTCATTTATTGTAGAAGTAAGACATCAGTGTACCTAATGAGCTCAATAGATAATTTTATAGTAAAGTGTTCTCCTTCAAACCCTAAGTAACAACCCCGTTACTACACTCTGAGCACATAATGTATAGGTGGTACTGATCAGTCTAATTGGTATTCTTCATGATTCGAATGGGTAGTAGATTTTCGAGATTGGAGAACGACTTTGGATTCGCCAGGGATTCCTTTGGTGATGACAAATGTGGTGTTTTTGGGGGGTCTTACCCCTTTGTCATTTTTCACCCAAAATGTTGAAATTTTCGAAATCGATTTTATAATGCTCAGAGATACTCGAGACAATGTTGATAACCAATATACAAAAGAAATGTGGATAAATTCAGGAAAGCGGAAGCTATGACGATTTGAAATTCCGGAGTTTTCAAAAAATGCCATTTGACAGGTAAAAATCTAATCTTTGATAGATAGCGACTTGAATTTGTTCTTCTTGGATAGAGCGTCCTCGAGAACCTATATTTTGATACCAAACATGTCCATATATGTCTCCTTTGAGTCGACTTCTAATTGTTTTATTTTTCCAAATTTAATTTTCGAGTGTTGTTCGGACGATCAGACAACTCAAAGTACAGGTGGTACTGATCAGTCTAATGGGTATTCTGCATGATTCGAATGGGTTGTAGATCTTCGAAATTGGAAAACGACTTTGGATTCGCCAGGGATTCCTTGGTGATGACAAATATGGTGTTTTTGGGGGGGTCTTATCCCTTTGTCATTTCTCACCCAAAAAGTTGATATTTTCGATATCGATTTCATTATGCTCAGAGATACTCTAGATAATGCTGATTACCAATGTACAAAAGAAATGTGGATAAATCCAGGAGAGCGGGAACTATGACAATTTGAAATTTCGGATATTTCAAAAAATGCCAATTGACAGGTGAAAATCTAATCTATGATAGAAAGTTACTTGAATTTTTTTTCATTGGATAGAGCTTCCTCGAAAACCTATATTTTGATACCAAACATGTCCATATAGGCCTTCTTTGAGTCGACTTCTAATTGTTTTATTTTTTCCAAATTTCATTTTCGACTTTTGTTCAGACGCTCAGATCACTCAAAGTATAGTTGGTACTGATCAGTCTTATGGGTATTCTGCATGATTCGAATGGGTTGTAGATCTTCGAAATTGGAAAACGACTTTGGATTCGCCAGGGATTCCTTGGTGATGACAAATATGGTGTTTTTGGGGGGTCTTACCCATTTGTCATTTTTCACCCAAAAAGTTGATATTTTCGATATCGATTTTATTATGCTCAGAGATACTCTAGACAATGCTGATTACCGATATACAAAAGAAATGTGGATAAATTCAGGAGAGCGGGAGCTATGACAATTTGAAATTTCGGATTTTTCAAAAAATGCCATTTGACAGGTGGAAATCTAAACTATGATAGATGGCGACTTGAATTTTTCCTCATTGGATAAAGCGTCCTCGAAAACCTATATTTTGATACCAAACATGTCCATAGAGGCCTTCTTTGAGTCGACTTTTAATTGTTTTATTTTTTCCAAATTTCATTTTCGAGTTTTGTTCGGACGCTCAGAGCACTCAAAGTGTAGGTGGTACTGATCAATCTAATGGGTATTCTGCATGATTCGAATGGGTAGTAGATCTTCGAGATTGGAGAACGACTTTGGATTCGCCAGGGATTCCTTGGTGATGACAAGTATGGTGTTTTTGGGGGGTCTTACCCCTTTGTCATTTTTCACCCAAAATGTTGAGATTTTCGATATCGATTTTATAATGGTCAGAGATACCTACTCTAGACAATGCTGATAACCAATATACAAAAGAAATGTGGATAAATTCAGGAGAGTGGGTGCTATGACAATTTGAAATTTCGGATTTTTCAAAAAATGCAATTTGACAGGTGAAAATCTAAGCCATGACAGATAGCGACTTGAATTTTTTCTCTTTGGATAGAGCGTCCTCGAAAACCTATATTTTGATACCAAACATATCCATATAGGCCTTCTTTGAGTCGACTTTTAATTGTTTCATTTTTTCCAAATATCAATTCGAGTTTTGTTCGGACGCTCAGAGCACTCAAAGTTCAGGTTGTACTGATCTGTCTAATGGGTATTCTGCATGATTCGAATGGGTAGTAGATCTTCGAGATTGGAGAACCACTTTGGATTCGCCAGGGAATCCTTGGTGATGACAAGTATGGTGTTTTTGGGGGGTCTTACCCCTTTGTTATTTTTCACCCAAAATGTTGAGATTTTCGAAATCGATTTTATAATGCTCAGAGATACTCGAGACAATGCTGATAACCAATATACAAAAGAAATGTGGATAAATTCAGGAAAGCGGAAACTATGACGATTTGAAATTTCGGAGTTTTCAAAAAATGCCATTTGACAGGTGAAAATCTAAACTTTGATAGATAGCGACTTGAATTTGTTCTTCTTGGATAGAGCGTCCTCGAAAACCTATATTTTGATACCAAACATGTCCATATAGGCCTTCTTTGAGTCGACTCTTAAGGTGGGCGTTCAATGTAGTGTGTTTTTATTTCAAGTTGATTTCGAAAACGGTTTCACTTTGAGAACTGAAATTTTGTGGGTGAACTCAGAAAGGATTAGGGTTCTTGCTGAAAAAATTTTGATCGATTTCATTCCGACAGTTAATTTTTTTCTTTCAAAAATGGAAGAAAATGAGCCAACCCATGCTTCTGTTTTATCTCAACAGAAAGACCCATGAAAATAGTTCAACTTCCGATTAAAAGTTAATCTACTGATGATTTCGTTCAGAAGATCAACTTGAAATACGGAATTGGCAGAAAATGGCCAAATTCAAATTTTGGCGGGAAGAAATTCCTGTTTTACCCACAAATTCACGTATTTCATAGTTCGGCGATTTTCGGATAGAGAGCGCCATTGTACATTTCATTCATGATTAGAGAGATACTCATAGAACTTATTGTGATAATGAAAGTTCTATGGAGATATTCCTTGAAATGGACGGTGGCGCCTCTATCGGCTGATCTTTCCTACTCGGTTTAAACGCCGACCTTAGGGCGGGTTGTAACTCAGCAGGTTAACCTCTGGTTTCCGTTGACCATTGGTTAACGTTGATTGGGTTGTTGTATGACAGAAATCTTGAAGTTAACCAGTCAGTTCACTGTCGAATTTCCAACCATCTAGTTTTGAGAGTTTAACCTATGGTCTAGACAAAAAAAGCACAGAAAATGCTTTTTTCGGCAACCGTCCGGGAAGTACCCACTTCCCGGACGCTTTTTCCTTGAGAAAGTAGCATTTCCCGGCCTAGGCCGGAAAGTACGTACTTCCCGGCCTAGGCCGGAAAAACACGTCGTTGTTGTCATTGTTATGATCATCACAATAGCAACGAAATAACGGATGACAGTTCTGTTCTGTGTTCTGTTTAATTCAAATATTAATCAAAAACAATAAAGAGATGTGTCATCTCATTGATTTGTAATTCTTCACGGTTGCCGAAAAAATATTGTACGCAACACGCCCGGAAATAGTTTTTTTGGACTCACAGACTTCCAGGACTCGCCTCTGGCTCGTCCTAGAATCTTGTCTATTCGTCCAAAAAAACCCTATTTTCCGGACTTGTTACGTAAATTACTATTAGATTGACATACTACATGAATTTTTGAACGATCCACTTTCAAACTAATCTAAACTGAAAATAATCTATCCTATGTGTGTATTGTGTTGATTTGAAATTGCTCTGCATGTTTAGTTATTCGAAATGAATATGCAAAGAGAGAATCTGCGTGAGTTAAATCTCACTGATGATGTCGATGATGACGACTTTATGGAACTTGTCGAATTAGAATCATTTCCGAGGAAAAAACGAAATTTTAGACCGAGGGGTGATCATTTTTTTAAATGGAATGACCAAGAATTTCGATCTAGGTTCCGGTTATTACGCAATATTTCCAGGCACTCCTGTAACTCATTTAAACATTTTCAGGGCTAATATTTTTAATGTACAGGTATTACAACACAGCTTGCCGTTGAAATAAAATAACAAAAAATATCTTACTACAATAATTATGTTTTATTCACCCAATTCTTTTAATAATTTTTTCTCCTGTAATTTCAAAATTGCAATTTTCAATGCATGTTCCTCCTTCTCATGAAGCAACTTCTGTTTATGCAGTTCTTCATTGTGCCTCAATTTTTGCTCATGTTCATCTAAAATGCACTTTTGCTGTGTTGATAAATTATCTTGTTTAGCTTTTGCCCACTCCGATAATTTAGTTCTCAATGAATTATATGTAACGAAATCTTTGCCTGCACCTACACGAAGATGAATAAACAGATAAACAGTTTCGGAATATGAATTCTGAATAAAAACTTACAGTCAGAGTGTCACAGATTACAGTTAGATTATGACAGAATTATAAAAATATTCAATGGATTCTGTGATCTGGGTTCAGTGTGGCCAATGAAAAGACAAAAAAGAGAGGTTTACTTGACCATCATCTGATTTTTCATGTTACAACAGAAATTGACTTAACCTTACTTGGCAGGTTAACCATTGGTTTCAAGACCAAGTGGTTAACCAACTGAGTTACAACCCGCCCATAATGGTTTTATATTTTCCAAATTTCATTTTCGAGTTTTGTTCGAGCGCTCAGAGCACTCGAATTTTAGGTGGTACTGATCAGTCTGATGGGAATTTGTACGTATGTATATCAAAATCACCTATAGCACTCGATATGACCCACAGATGGCGTGAGAGAGGAACCAGAAATCGTCAAACGTGAACAATAGAAATTACCGAAAACGCTTTCATCCAAACGAATGTAAAACGAAAAATATGACGTGAAATTGTGTTCTGATCGCCTCGCTTTCGCGAAATCTTCGAGTCATTCCCGTTCCCATAATCTTCCCGTTAATTCCCGAATATTCCCTCATAATACGTCGCGTCGAATGAAGATTTCTCAATTAGACATTCGGGGCGTAAAATTAAAATCACAAACCGTAGAATTGAGATTAATAAATCGGTCGGAAAACGTTCTCCTCCAGCTATTCGAGGGATTTCCTCCTCGCAGCCCAATGCCCCTACCTGAATGGGAAAAGGAGAGAACCCTTTAGGTGAGTTTATTGATCCTTCGACAAAGTTGCTACTTCAGCTCGGTTCGCGTATCCCTCCGAGAGAAGAAAAATATATTTTAAAAGCCCCCAGCTCGCAATTTGTAAGGACAAATAAAAGTTTCATATTACGCGAACAAAGTTCCGCTTCCCGTATTTAGAAAAGATTCGAATAAACAAAAACCGAATATTCCTCAAATATGACGGCAAATATTTAGAGAAACTTCTGCGTCCCTGCATCAATATTCATTTTCCGATACGTTAACGGGACTTCCGGTTATGTTGAACGTCAAGGAAATGTTCATCGAAAGCAGGTTTCAAACAATCAGTCGATGCTTTAGTTAGGTTTTTTGGTAAAATGACTTATTTTGGTGAGTTCTACCATAACTCAAAAGACAAACCTTACTTTTAAATAAACCCTGTATATTTGGAGGCGTTGTCGATGTCCCCTTTGTTTTTAAGATTGAAGTTACTACAGCTAGCAGGAATTGGGGCTGTAACCCAAAAATACTGCGATGGATGTACGTCATGATTGTAAGACCTATAGTCACATATGGGGCAGTAGCCTGGTTTGCTAAGGCAAGTCAGGCAAGTACGAGGAAAATGCTCCACAAAGTACAAAGGCTTGCCTGTGTGTGCATCACGGGAGCTATGAGAACGTGCCCAACCAGGGCACTTGAGATCATCACAGACTTCACACCTCTGCATCTAGTGATTGATAGGGTAGCCCAAGAGGCCATCCTCAGAGTATCCAAAGAAGGAGCAGGCAATGAGAGACTCAGGTTTCAGAGTGCTTGGTTCTCTCTGAATGACTACACCTCATCTGCAAACCTTCCTAGCGATGTAATGATCAAGAAAGTAAGCACTGAGAAGAACTTCAGTACAATGCTAAGTGAAAGAGAAGATTGGGAAAGGGAATACACCAACTATAATCTCAGAGAAAATACAATAAAATGGTATACAGATGGTTCTAAAACCGCTACAGGAGCTGGCGCTGGCATTTACGGGACAAATTACCAAGTGTGCACTATCGTTGGGCTCCTGTACAAGCGTCCTTCAAACGGAAATACTTGCCATCGGAAGATGTCCAGATATAAATCTAGAAAGAAACTATCAGAAGTGCGATATAGCTATTCATACAGATAGTCAAGCTGCTATTAAAGCACTGAGCTCCTACGTCATTGACTCAAAGCTGATTTTGGAGTGCCGAAACAAACTCAATGAGGTAGGCAATAAGAATAAGGTCTTTTTAATCTGGGTTCCTGGTCATTCAGGAATCGAAGGAAACGAAGAGGCCAATACACTGGCCAGGAAGAGAGCACAAACGCCACTCACTGGTCCAGAACCCTTCTGTGGTATAGGAAAATGCACCTATAAGAAGGAGTTTATGCTGAAGGAGAAAACCGACAGAGAAAACTGGCGGAATCTCCCAGGGATGGATCACTCCAAAAAGTCCTCCCGAACTTTGAAACTGCTAGATCCAAAAAATATCTGGATCCCAGTAAAAACCAACTTCACTTACTCACTGGCTTTCTCGCAGGACATTGTCGCCTAAAGAAGCATCTGTTGAGAATGGGTTTATCGGATATTGATGAGTGTAGATTCTGTGGGAAGAAGGAAGAAACTCCTATTCACCTGGTTACGGAATGCTATGCCATTGCAAGCCAAAGGAAAGAGTGCTTTGGACAAGAAACTTGTAGAAGTGGGGAGTTATCCTCCATGAAGCCGTCCCAGATACTGGAGGTCATCAAATCTCTGGAACTGGAGGGCGAGCTGTAGGAGGCGCGATGATAACATAACAGCTCTGTTAGGGGGCACAATAGACCTTAAGGTCGCAGTGTTCTGTAACCCCTTTTCACTATAACTATAGTTCATCCAGGAATTATTGACATCAGAGCAAGCCTTGGAAGTCCAGTCGCAGCTTTATTTCTAATCACAAAAAAGTAACTAAAAGTTTTCTGTGCTGTCATCATAGCAATAAAAAATATAGAAATAACCTGATAATTAAATGGTATTTTTCAAAGTAGGAGTAAAGCAATCTGAACATTGAAATGTTTCCAATTATCATCCAATTATCACATACGATTACCGGCAAACTAAAAATGGATTGGGAAAATTGCAATAGATATCAAGACAGAAACAAAAATTAACGAATGGATTTATTTGATATTATATGAAGAATTTTGTCTTGACATTGTTACTTTCAATATTTGTGAACAATGAAGGTATAGAATATGAAATGTAAATATTCCTACTATTGTTCAAACAACCACAACTGTTATTTCCTCATCTGGGCAGACCTCATCATGTTCATAATGAAAGATCTTATGTCAGCAACATCCCATATATTTCGACTAATCTTCTCTTATTTCTTTTTATATGTGCTATGGAAAGCCTTTCCATTTATTAGCTGTACACTCTTCAAAAGTCTCATTCTAAAGATATTTATTTCACTTGCTCAATAATTTTCCAATTTTATTCGGAACATTAAGGACAGAACAAAATGTCAGTGTTATTTCCAACACCAACCTGAATTTTGCAACTCAAAAAGCACTGAACGGGCATTACCAACCTAATTTTGATTTTCCAAAGCCGCTCGAGATGTCAATAATTCTTGGATGGACAATATATACTACAGCTATCTTCTGTTCAGCTGGAAAGATGCCACCCTGAGATCCCAAATGGCTGTCCCCCTTTCCAAAAAAGATATCTAGGCTAGGGAAGGCAGGTTTAAGATGACTTGCATGGCAGCAGTTGGGCAAGAGCGTGCTGCTCCTGAGATAGATGGACTGATGGACACGTTGTTCGTTGTAGTTTTTCTAGGGCTGATTGTCCTTGATGTGTAGACTGGAAGTGTATCCAAAGTTAAACAAAAAAATCAACGAGTGGCAGAACTTTTTTCCGTTTGAGCAGTCTCCGTCTTAATTCCCCCAATAAATGGAGATCATGGCGACCGGGCCCGAACTCGTGTAAAAGGCTTCCTTCAATTTGAAGCAGGTGGGTGTGTTCAGACGCCGCCCCCGGCCCCTCGCCCCTCCGGATCCGGTAAAAAGGTAGCTGAGGCCGTTCGCCTGCAAGCGACGTCGCTTTCATTTACATAAAACGCGGAGTATTACGCGGTTTTTCATTACGGTCGACTACGACGACGGGTTCGACGACGAAAGGTACGTGGCGATATTACGACGTAAGCCGGGGGGGGATTTCGGTCCGGGGTAGGCGGCAAACAATTCCGCAGGCCCCCGAGCGGAAGATTTGCGCGAAATCGTCAAGCTGTTTCGCAAATCGCCCTTCGCTCGATTCCCGTATTAGCGCACTCGATGCCGGCGTCGTTTCTTTTCTATTTGTTGATTTCCGGAGGGATGTTTGGAGGACTTCCGGGCGAGGAGTTATCCGGGAAAGTCGACCGGATCGTCCCGCGAGGTTAAGGAAGACGTCGACGAGCGGTTGCGGGTGGAATTGTTTTTGTAACGGGTATTTTCTCACTTTGGACCTATTTTGAATCGCCTGACATTTTTTCGTTCAATGAACATGTTTCCTATACTTTCTCAAGACGTTACGCCAAGAGGATGTAAGAAAATGGGTCTTCTAAAGCTCTGCCGTGAAGTCAGAAGCTACTGGTCGCTCTTTGGTCAATCTTTTGGACGTTCGACGTCCCTTGGCTTCAATTCATAAAAGGAAACCAAATTCCCTGTTTTTGAATCATTCCCAACGCATGGAATCGCTTGAAAATGGCTCGGCGGGTAACTCCTGATGCTGAAGAAAGTTCCTCTTGCATTTGTCACGGATCCTCATCGAGCAATGCCGTCAATTCAGCGTCTTCGAAGATTTTAGGTCTGCCTTCACGCAGACTGTCGTGAATATCGAAATCATTGTCTTTGAACCGATGGAACCTATCACAGCACGCTGTTTCACTCAGAGCAGCATCCAAGTGGAATTTTTGGAGCGCTTCAGCCGCCGTTTTCTTCGAAGGAAAGAAGAAAATCAACACTTCTGGAAAATGCCGAATATTTGACACAAAATCAGACATATCCAGACAACGAAAAGTATCGGGTAATAAGGATGTTGATTATTTTTTGGAAATGATTTTAATTTGTAGCTAAGCTCTATACAAACAAGAAAAAAATATTTTCATGGAAAAAATATAGCAAATACTGATAAAAAATGCCTAAATAAAAATTGTTTTCAAAATTCCCGCTGAAACGCTTCATACTGTCACGTGATTATGATTACGTCACTGTACAGTAAACAGACTTCGCCTTCACGCCTTCTGTCAAAGTGAACTGATCTTGTGTGATTTCTTGCGAACAAATCGTTTTCGTAATAACAAATAATGGTAAAATAGTTCGCTAGAGATACGTTTAACTGTGTTCTGTTCTTCGTAGGTTCGTACTCGTAATGACACATAGGATACAGTTAGGTTATAGGTTAGCTTGTTCACCGAACATTGAAGTGATAATCGGTAATAGATAACACAATATAAATCAATTGTATTTAATTTAATGAGAGTAATTAGACCACTTAAATAATGATAATATTAACGCACGGGTGTGGTTTGGTTTCTGCCACGCCACATGTCGGGTGACGTCCCCACGGCCCGAGTTACCTGGGCCACCATGGGTAAATGGTGGCAAACCCATGAAAATGGAGGAAATTTTAAGCCAGCAACGAGAAGTGGAAACCAATATCATGGCAGAAGATCGGAATGCCACTCCACCTGCTGGCTCGACCACCGTGAGGAGGACTGCCGGCAGGGGAGCTCGCAATGCACGTATCAAGTGGAGCCGCGAAATGAATATCGAAGTAATGCGAGCTTTTTATTACGTGAACAATTGCGAGGAAAACCACTTTCTGGAGAGAGATACTCCCTCTATACCGAGTTCACCGGGAGGTATCCAGAACTTCAGCTGACGCAAGGGAATCATTCAAGAGAAATATTCAAAGGATCGAATTATGCCAGAGGATCGCGGGATATGCACAGCAGGCTGTGGATTTGCAAACCTGTCACATCGTGTGGAAATTCCTGAACTAGTGGGAGGAACTGAAATGTTTTTTCACTGGTTCACAGAAGTAATACCAGCTCAAGCTGAGAACGGGAGACCGATGAAGAAGAATAATAATAACAGTACTTTATTGACCATGGTCAAAGGCCATCGACCGGAGTCCTTCAGCCCCACTAAAATATTTTTTTAGTATTTCAAAAACTACTTTCAATGTGGAAAACCTCAATATATATGAATTTGTAACATGTGTCAACATCCCTATTTTTTTAGATTGATAAAACTTCAAATTGAAATTAAACACATTTAAATCAAGATTGAAGTCAAAATTTGACCTTTATATTTTATCGCATGATCTTGGAGGCCAATTAATTGAACCATTTCTCGAAATAATGTTATCGCCAAATCTTTATACCAACAAATCAATTGTAATGGTAGCAGTATGAGGTTTAGCACCATCTTGTTGGAACCAATACACTTCTGAGTCGATACCATTCAAATTCTGAAACAAATAATCATTGATCATCGATCTGTAACGAGCATCACTCACTGTAACATTAGCTCCAGCATCGTTTGTGAAGAAATATGGACCGATGATGCCTCAAGCGTGTAAAGCACACCATACAGTGCATTTTTCAGGATGCAATGGAACCTGCAGAACTTCTTGAGGATTGTTTTCACTCCATATATAGCAATTCTGCTTGTTTACGAAGCCGTTCAACAAAAAATGAGCTTCGTCATTCAACACAATGTTTCGATAAAAAAAGGATCAACTACAAGCTGTTCTAGGGCCCAATCAGCAAAAAAACGACTCTTATTATGGTCAAGTGGCTTTAGTTCTTGACTCAGTTGGATCTTGTATGGATGTAGACCAAGATCTTTACGCAAAATTTTCCATGTGATGTATGGAGAGTCCAACTTGTTGTGAACGTCGACGAATAGACAAACCTGGATCTCCATTAACACTATCACTTACAGCAGCGATATTTGCTTCTGTACGTACAGTTCTTTGTCTTGTTGTTGTTGTTGTTGTTGCATCGAGTAGAGAAAATGTTGTCCGAAATCTATCGATAGTTCGACGAGTAAGCTGCTCTGATGGACGATTATGTAAACCATAAATTTCACGAAGTGCTCTATAAGTTTGGCAAATGGAACACTGATTTTGAAAATAAATTTCAACAATTTGTAAACATTGTTGCGGCGTGAGTCTTTCCATGATTATTTGTCAATGCTTATTGAACAGAAATGTCAAAACAACATGGCCTCTACCTTCTGTCAAATCACAGTTTTCTAAAATTTTATCACTCTAAAAAAACACTCGATATATGAATCCAAAATAAAACTATACTTATGTGTAGCTGTTTGTTTTCCCAGTGTCTAAGCCTGGTTCTTGACTTCTTGGATGCATCAAAATCACCAGTACTTACTGTGAGTGCCATCTATTGACAATCGGCGTTAAGGGGCAGTATCACCTTTTGAATCGTGGTAAATCTCCATTCAAAAGTGGTCTCTTTATTTCACGAGTAAGTACCCTAATTTACGACGTAGAGACTTGATTTTTTTTTTTATTTTTTTTCGATTTAATTAGTTTTTCATTTAAAAAAACCAGGGTAATCATTAGGTCTGGGGTAATTGAATATGTTTCTCGTTTTTCATGAGTACAAGCTATATTTTTGAAATAATCATCATGAAAATTTTTGTAGTTTATAGAAGATTAAACGGCTGAGGGCAAACTGTTGCGATTTTTTCGATTCAATTCGTTTTTCATTTAAAAAAAAACAGGCTGAACTCCAGCTTTTTGGAGACTACACTTAATGATTTTTTTCCGACGGTTATTCATCATTTTTTGGAAAAAATCGCAACTATTTGCCCTCGGCAATTTAATCTTCTATGAACTACAAAAATTTTCATGATGATTATTCCAAAAATATAGCTTGTACTCATGAAAAACGAAAAACATATTCAATAACCTCAGATCTAACGATTACCCTGGTTGTTTTAATCGAAAAACTAATTAAATCGAAAAAAAGAAAACTATTTGCCCTCGGGACGTTCTTCAACTTCAATTTAAAAAAAAAATCAAGTCTCTACGTCGTAAATTAAGGTACTTACTCGTGAAATAAAGAGACCACTTTTGAATGGAGATTTACCACGATTCAAAAGGTGATACTGTCCCTTAACCTATATTTCATTTGGTCCAGTCGGAATCAGACAAAATGACCCTATTCCGCCCCTGTCTCACCCCTTATTCCCCGTTTCAAACTTGGGACTGTCGCATTAGCTGGGCGAAACTGAAACAATAAAGTTTACAACCAACGAAACTTTATTTGCTCCTGATTTATACCTTTCGTAATTGAAATCTACTGCTTTGATATTCGTTTGACTCCGGAGTTTTCGTCTTCGCTCCCACACTAATGAGACAGGGTCCCGGACCGGATCGCTGAGACGACAAATCCCGCACTTGTTCTGCTAATTCCACTCCCGGAATTAGCTCAGTTTTCATTGTTGTCTGTCCCCGATTGTTTCGGTGGATGGTTGATGTAAATTGAACTATTTATTACGACGGTATGAAATCGTCTCCAGTCCATTATTCGAAATAAAAGGCTACACCAAGGCTGTGGTTTTAATGTATTTAATTGAAATTTTGAAATGCACACATCGTCAAAAGTCTTGGTCCCCTAAGTTTCCCAAGAATTAACATCTGTGAAATATATGAGAAAAAATCATCAATAGGTATTCAGAAGGATTTTTGAATTCCAAAAAATGGTTTTCACTCCAGGCGGGAGTCGAACCCGCATCTTCAGATTTCCGGCCCGCTGCGCTACCAATAACACTACCGAAGTTACTCATTTTCCCGAAATTCGATGCCACGCGGAGCAAGATGTCTGCGTGGTGAGAAAAAATTAATGGGTGAGAGGAAATGGGTCAAAGTAATTTGTGTATTGAAAAATGTGAAAGTGAACTTCAGTTAACCTGTTTTCCTGGCATACTTAGAAGAAAAATAAAAAGTATGGAGTTCATCAACTTTGTGGAGCAAATTTTCGATGATAAAGTCAAGCGCTCTTATTAAAAATGGTGTGGATGTTAGTAAATATTTTAAGGTAAAAGCATATTTAAAACGGAAAAGTGAAGGCTATCGTCCCAAAAAATCGAAAATTCTCACTCGTGAACGAGTTGAAAAGTTTATAAATGAGGCACCAGATGAGAAATACTTGATGGTTAAGGTTGCAACTATTTTCGGATTATTTGGAGCCTGTCGGCGTGAAGAATTGTGTAATTTATCAGTTGAAGACATCGAAATAACAAATAAATCATTGGTTATACAACTTCCAAGCACAAAAACGAAAGTCAGTCGTTCATTCAGTATTATTGGGAAGTATGTTGACTATTTTCATAAGTACTTTGCACTGCGCCCTTCTGTAATCAAACATTGTCGTTTTTTCCTGAAATACATGAATAATAAATGAACTGCCAATCCAGTTGTTATCAATACATTTGGGAAAATTCCATCTATTGTTGCCGAATTCCTCAAACTGCCAGAACCAAAGCAATATACAGGACACTGTTTTCGAAGATCCTCCGCTTCATTGCAAGTAGAATCAGGAGCAAATACGAGTATTACGGATATAAAAAACATGGTGGATGGAAGTCTACGACGGTAGCCGAGGGCTATGTTGATCATTCCATTGCATATAGAAATGTCATTGCTGAAAAAATTCTCCAAATCTCAACAGATTTTGGATCATCATCATCCAATATTGTACGGTTTCTACTAGTGCTGAGGATTCTAATAATGTGTGGCGAAGCTCCCTAACGTCACAGCGAATTAATGTTAGTAATTGTTCTAGTTTTATGATGAATATTAATTTTCATAAGTAATGATTGTTAAATATTGATAATAAAAATTTGCAATTGCTGAATTTTTTTCATCTGATTTCATCATAAGAAAATGGAGTGCTAAAAATATTTTCAACACTAATGTTACAAATATTTTCAACACGCTTCCACGTAAACAGTCAATTTTTACATTGTTTGCTGTCATTAAAAGTGTCACTTTTAATGGCAAAAATATGTATATGAGAGTAAATCGAATTTTTGAATACCGGCAAAAATCAATTAATGATTTTCTTTGATAGAAAATATTGGTTTGTCACTCTTTGCTGTATGCAGGATGAGACAAAATAGGAAAAATGAGGAAAAATCTAAATCTAACGCTTATTGATATTTTTTTTCAAATAACATAAGACTTCATTCATCTCATATTTTGAAGTGGCAACACGATCAAAAAATCAAAGAACTCCTCCCATTTAGCAATTACGCCCATAAACTCGTTGATAATACAGTTATTTTCGTGATGAATCCAGGGTTACTAAGAGAAACCAATAAAACCAAAATAGCAGAGCGAAGATGGAAAGAGATCAAAGTGAACACTTCAAAGAACACATATAATTGGAAAATTATCTCGCAGTCTTCCCCCCCAGCATTTCCATCCGAGGAAAATGGTTAATAAATCCAATGTTATCACACAAAAAGGTGTTTTCAACCTCGAAAAGGCCCGAGGATGTATATTAAGAAGGAACAGCATTATTCGGGAATAAAAATCAAGGAAAGCGTCTGTATTTACAACGGCCTCTCACTCATAACACTAAAAGCCCTTCATTGCGTTTTAAATATTCAAGTCTTGCCGTCTATGAAACGGACCAGGTGGAGTCGGTTTGACAGGGGCGGATTCAGCCCCAAAAGCAATACGGGGGTATTGAGAAATTTCCGCTTCTTAGAAGACCGAGTTTGAATTGACTAAATATATTGAACAAATCAGAAAATTTTCAATTTTAAAAGTATTCGCAGATTCATTTTCGAGCGCTACTTGTACTTCCGATTCTTGCAAATTATCAGTAGTAATATCCCTAGGACCTTGATAATAGACGAGATAATTTTATGACCATCGAAAGCTCGAAAGCAACG
The DNA here is from genome assembly GCA_951802165.1 of Adalia decempunctata. Classification (NCBI taxonomy): domain Eukaryota; kingdom Metazoa; phylum Arthropoda; class Insecta; order Coleoptera; family Coccinellidae; genus Adalia; species Adalia decempunctata. The sequence continues at coordinate 4,968,916 of OX637705.1, forward strand.
AGCTTGAGATATTGGTTATAAAATTATGAGGCATTTATCAATGTCCGAGGAATATTCGGCAGAAAATTTTTTGACAGAATAAATGTATAACTCAACACAACAAAACATTTATTTATTTATTGAAAGTACAATTAGTGAAAGTGCAATTCGTAAAATTCAACTCAACATTAGATTCGTTACTGTTCTCTTGTATAGAAGATCTATTTCCACGCATAATATTTATTATCTTGTTGTGATGTTCTTGATCGAGGTTTAGGTATGGTTTGATAGAATTTTGATTGCTATGACCAGTAATCTTCAGCAATTGTTGTTCCTCTACACCACTCTTTGCTAATTGACTGACAGCTGTTGATCTATTTGAATGATTCGTTATCTTTTTGTCTTTGACATTCAAGCCAATTGCTTCGGCAGCATATTTAGTCCATTTATTTATGGTATTCCTTCCAACAGGTACATCATCGTACCATTTGTCAGTTTCATTTTTCCAATATCGATTTGGTTTCAAGAATAGTCGTGGTGAGGTAATATTTTCGCCTCGTTTTGATATTAGTTTATGAAAAAGACGTACAGGGCAGCTTTGTCTCTCACTATTGGAAACCAACCATTTACTACTTGTACAGCTTTTAGAACCACCTTGGCACGTTTTACTGAATACCGGATTGTATTCAATACGATTTGTTGGAGAACCATCGTTATTCTTCTCGATTTGAAAAAAAATTTACCAAACAAGCCACTGCCTCTCCTCCTCGCCACACTAGTTCTACTGCAGCAATATGATAAAATTTACGCATTAGACCTTCAGGAGTATTTTCATCCCATAGCAATATTATTCTGTTAACTTCAGACAAATTTAACGAAACTGAACTGGATTTACGTTTACTTGCATAGGCGGATTTAGGGGGGGGGGGGCACGTGCACCCGTGCCCCCCCCCCCCCCCCCAGACGGTAGAATACTCTAAATTTTACTTTATAGATACATACTTTTTCGCCCATCCGCCCCTTGTGCCCCCCCTCCTTGGGTCTGCTTGCAATTTTTTTCTGTTTGCATCGCGGGCATCTCGGGCTGGTTTAAATATTATATTATTAAACGGGCCAATCATAATGTTGTAGTCCTTATAATACTTTTCTTGTAAGAGTTTGCTCGAAACATTCCACATTGTCTTTACCGTTGCTTCTTTGAATTCTGTTCCGTCTTTTTTTTTTCATATTGACGGCCCAATCTTTGAGTATAAACGCCAATTTTTTCAAGCTTCTGCGTTCATTCAATTCATATGATCGTTCGTAGCAAAATTCCATAAATATTCCCCAAATATATTTGTGGCTATTGGAAGTATTTCTGGGAATGTTTTCTTCGATAAGCTCATTTATATTTTTAAAATTACCAAAAGGTGACATTTTGAAATTTGTTTGGAATGATGTTGCCATGGATCTATTATATAATTTTATAAGACTCTATCGTGTTATCATTGAGATTGAAAATTGCATTGGATGTTGTTTTCGATGTAATGTTGACCTGATTGGCTGAAATTTCCTTAGGATTTCGAGAGAATCTTCCTAAATTTTTTCCTCGAAACCGGTAGCAGATACGCCAAAACAACTAAGCACCATAAAGTTTAGTAAAACAACGAAGCTTCTTTTAACAATTTTTCAAATCAACAGTGGCTCACCAAAGAAAAGTTTTTGAGGAAAACAGGGACAGAGTTCCAGAAAAATATCACCTTGTAGGTTTGTAGTCGAAATTGGCATGTCACATGGTGTAAACTCTGAATTGTAACATCTTTGCCAATTTTCATTTGAATATGTTGTGAAATACAGATAATACGAGAAAAAAACTTGAAAAATATTCAAACTTCAACACCCTGTATCTCGAAAACTAAACGTTTGCGGTGTCATGTTTATGGGACTTTTTTTCTTTATAGTATGCAAGAAATCAATAACTCCAAACAGAATAAATTATTGAGCCTTCTTTTTTCAAGAGGCGAAATTTGAATGAGCCATGACGCCTAGTCCTGACCTACTAACAATTCGTCCTTGCTCTTTCAGATCCACCTCAAGTTCAGCTGAGCCTCGGCACCACCCTCAATCCAGACGATATTAAAGAGGGAGACGACGTGTACTTTGAGTGCAATATCAGGGCTAATCCCAAGGAACACAAAATTACCTGGTATCACGATGTAAGTAAATTCGAACAATCCGAACTCTGACCGACTTTACCTTTGATCATCTTCTTTATACGTATACCTTTCTCTGTAATGAACAAACATTCGCCCGCTCCTCCGTGTTGTCAATAAGAGCTCATCGTTAATTACTGCTCCTTTCGAACTTACCTTCTCGGGCCTGGCAACTGTGTTTTGTGTGTACAAACTTCAACCGCTTTGACGGATGATGCGACAGGGACCAATTCTGTTGATGAGCCTGTAATACCAAACTGAAATGTGTGCCAATGTGACGGTATAAAAGGAAGAGTTCGATCCTGACTGACTCAAAATGAGTCAAATCTAACGTATGTGCCATAAATTTTGGCACAAATTCCAGAGCAACAAAAGTGACAAAAATTATACATGTGTTTATTGTATTGTGGTACACAATAATAAACTTTTCAGAAGCAACAAAACTATGAATCCAAATTAATTGAAGAGGGCCATTATCCTCCACCGAACGCAACTTTCTGCGAACAACTAGCATGAGGTTTTGCACGGTATCTATACTGTGTTAAAATGTAAGAAGGAGCAATATCAACAGGTTTGGCGCAGCGGTAGGAGGGCCTTCGTAAAGTTACTTTCCGTTCAGACTAGAGTCGAATCGAGGAGATTTCACACAATCGTTCAGTTTTAACTGAATATTATCATTGTTTAAAGAGAACAATGATACTATTAAAAAATGAAAGAAAATAACGGGAACTTGGACGTTTTTATTTTAAAATATTCTAAGAAACTCCGACGTTTCGAAGGGTCTTCCCTTCTTCTTCAAAGGCTAAAAAAGTGGGTACATGTCAAGGAAGGGAAGACCTTTCGAAACGTCGGCTTAGTTTGGAATTTTTTAAAATAAAAACGTCCGAGTTTTCGTTATTTTCTCTCATTTTATAATACCATGGATGTTAGACCAGTTCACAATGATATTATTATACGAATGCAATTCATACAACACATCTGAGTGAAATATATATTTAAACATAACAAGTTTATGGAAAAGTCTTCAATTATACATGTGTTCAAATCAAAATCAATTCTTCTGATAAGGTTCATATCGAAATCGTCAACCGAATCGATTATTTTTTACGACTGGGCTCTCCTCTTAGGTGGCGTCAATGTTTTATTCTCTTTATATTCTCTGAGAATTCTGAATACAGCTGAATCACTCACCCCTGAGGATTCTGAAACAATTCCTACTAATTCTCTTTTCGATAAATCAGGATGTTCTTCAAATCCTTTTCAAAAAAGGTTCAAAATTATCTCTTTCTCTTCAGCAGATGCGACCTTTTGGACCTTTTTGTGGTGGTCTCCACATATCACCCCTCAGATGCAGTATCCGTTTCTGAATTCGACATTGTTCTATAAACAATATATACACTTTGTCAAAAAATTTCCCAACACAATACACTATCTATGAACACTTTGAACAGCTAGACCTTCACAGTAGCGCTAGGTATTTTAATTAGTATTGTCAATTGAAAACTTCGATATTTATGCAAATCAAGATGGCTCTAACCCATTGAGGGAAAGGACCCAAATCTGGTGTTTCCTGGAATTACCTTGTCAGAATCTTGAGCAGCCGACAAAGAGTTTCGTACAAAATAATATAAAATTTTGAACCGAAACTAAATATATTTCGGATATTACAAGTAAATTACCATTATAAATTTGAACAGAGATCTTTTACGAGTCTTGTCAATTGAAAACTTCGATATTTATGTAAAGTCTATGTGTCCACGAATGTCCTGTTGAGTTTGGGGCCTGTTTTATGGACCAAGGAAAGAAATGACTGTTTGAACTTTATAAATCTATTTTGACAACTACTGACAACTACAATTGTTTTATATAACTAGATTAAATATGAACTATGAACATTATCATAATATAGATCCAACATCCTCCGGCCTAAGGAAGTTGTGTATACTTTAGTGTTCCTTCAAAATTCGACGATACTGCTTCAATCTCTGAACCCACTCCAAATACTCTCTCTTTCCCTCAACACTCCTAAATTTCACTTCTGAATCTTGCTGGTCGATTTCGTATATCTTCTCAGTGTAGCAATGGTGATTTTGGTGTGTTTTGGACCTATGCCTTCTTTCTGTACCTTCATGTTGGTGCTTCTCCCGATGTTCATACCAATTTTCATTAGCCTCATACTTTGACCTAAACTGTTTGTCATAAATTTCCTGGAAAATATCTTTGAAACGTCCATCATATTTCTTGAGGATAGTGTTTTTAGTGTTCCAACACTTTGGATAACCCCTTTCCAATGCGACTTGGAAAGATGAATGTGTAACAATTGATTCATCAGTATTGAACATTCCCATTCCAACACCAGGTCCCATATAAGTATTGACTCCATATTTGATTACCTCACCTACTTCAGGTGTGAATACCATTTCCAACTTCTCTGCTGATGGCACCACAAAAGCTTTATACTGATCATCATGAGCATGATGACCAGTAATAATTGGTTTATTCCAACCTGTGACTAACGTAGATCTTCTCGAAGGAACATTTGGCAGTTCCTTTATTTCTTCTTCGATCTCAATAATTTCATTGCGTAATAATTCTTGCTCCTTGAATTCTTTTATTAATTCGTCTCTATTTAGTGGTTCTTCCGACATCAAAATTTCTTCTATTTTATTATCAAGTTCGAAAATTCTTTTCGCCTTATCGTCAATTATTCTTTTCCATACTCTACTCGTGTATTCATCCTTGGTCCCAGAACTGGAACGTACATCAGTAAATATCTTTTTAATTTCAGTTCTCAGGGCTTCCCGTTTTAACTGCCAACGAAGCAACATAATCCTGGCAGGATCGCCAAATGTAAAGTCTATGTGTCCAGGAATGTCCTGTTGAGTTTGGTGCCTGTTTTATGGACCAAGGAAAGAAATGACTGTTTGAACTTTATAAATCTATTTTGACAACTACTGACAACTACAATTGTTTTATATAACTAGATTAAATATGAACTATGAACATTATCATAATATAGATCCAACAATTTATGCGAATCAAGAGGGCTTTCACCCATTAGGGAAGAGGACCCAAATCTGGTGTTTCCCGGAATTACTTTATCGGAATCTTACAAGATTTCGACCCAAATCTCTAAATCTCTAAAACTCTGGTGTTTCCTGGCATTACCTTGCCACAATCTTGAGCATCCGAAAAAGAAATTATTCAGTAGATAATAATATAAAAACAAAACAAAATAAAAAAAAAATAGGATATAATAAATAATGATGTTAAATCACATAAGCGGTAAGGCGCTACCTTTTCAATTGAAAGGAAATAGGTATGGGAGACCTAGTTCGTATTCACATTTCGTTTGTTATTATTTATAGTGGCAAATGATTTGTGTCTTATTCCTTTCAAAAAAAATAGGGTACGTCGGATATAAAATGTTTACGTCAGTTGCAAATCATAACATAAATTTTGCACTAGAGTTTCTGAGGAAAAAAGTTCTAATGTGGGAATTGTTGACTCAAATTATTGAATCATTTATATCCAGTACCATCTACAGTCCGTTCCGAGTACGATTCTGGCAGTCTCTTAGGGCGTTAAAAGGGAGCGTTGTTATGATCGTTTGATCAATAGGAGCTTTATTGTGCGCAAACCAGACGATTCTGTTTGTTTACGAAGTTCCTTCTTATATTTGCACGGACTATAGGCAGGCAAATATGCAGATGGACTTCGGGTAAGGAACATTCAAAATTGAGCGTTAAGGTGCAGACACATTGTTATCACGTCACGTCACATCACGTCATCTTCCCAAAAGGTGCAACCACGATAATGCATGGAACTTAGTTACTTAGACCATTGGAAGAGAGACACACCTTTCAATAATAAATGGTGAAGCCAAATCATCAGAACTAAACTGAGTGATTATACTACTACGGAATCAGAATGTAGTAAACATTTTTGCAACATTGTATCTGCTGTCACCTCATAGCACTGAAAGCACGCAAGATCTATATTCCGCAAATTCACATTTACTGAATGCACGTAATATTACGTCTGATATCTTATGAAATGTCACTCTGACATACATTCGAAACCGATCTGGGTGCTCATTCAATAATTCTTGAATTAATTGATGAAATTCCCCCACTTCCTCTGTTCGTTGATTCATTTGGTAAATCGAATCCCTTCTATGAGAATCACCAGCAACTGTAAAAGCAGCTATATTCTCCATATCTTCTTCCCATTTCCTTAAAGGTGCATACAAATTGTTGTCACGTCACGTGAGCTCACGCGAGGAAATGGGAAGAAGACATGGAGAATATAGTTGCTTTTACAGTTGCTGGTGATTCTCATAGAAGGGATTCGATTTACCAAATGAATCAACGAACAGAGGAAGTAGGGGAATTTCATCAATTACTTCAAGAATTATTGAATGAGCACCCAGATCGGTTTCAAATGTATGTCAGAATGACATTTCACAAAATATCAGACGTGACATCACGTGCATTCAGAAAATGTAAATATGCGGAATAAGGTGCAGACACATTGTTATCACGTCAAGTCACATCACGTCATCTTCCCAAAAGGTGCAACCACGATAATGCATGGAACTTAGAGCATCGGAAGAGAGACATACCTTTCAATAATGAATAGTGAAGCCAAATCAACAGAACTAAACTGGATGATTGTACTACTATGGAATAAAAATGTAGTAAAAATTTTTGCAACATTGTATCTGCTGTCACGTTATAGTACTGAAAGCATGCAAGATCTATATTCCGCAAATTTACATTTTCTGAATGCACATGTTATTACGTCTGATATTTTGTGAAATGTCAATCTGACATACATTTGAAACCTATCTGGGTGCTCATTCAATAATTCTTGAATTAACTGATGGAATTCCCCCACCTCCTCTGTTCGTTGATTCATTTGGTAAATCGAATCCCTTCTATGAGAATCACCAGCAACTGTAAAAGCAGCAATATTCTCCATATCTTCTTCCCATTTCCTCGCGTGATGTGACGTGACGTGACAACAGTTTGTATGCACCTATATAGATCTTGCGTGCTATCAGTGCTATAACGTGACAGCAGATACAATGTTGCAAAAATGTTTACTACATTTTGATTCCATAGTAGTACAATCACCCAGTTTAGTTCTGATGATTTGGCTTCACTATTTATTATTGAAAGGTGTGTCTCTCTTCCTATGCTCTAAGTTCCATGCATTATCGTGGTTGCACATTTTGGAAGGATCACGTGATGTGACGTGACGTGATAACAATTTGTCTGCACCTTTAAGGTGCAGACACATTGTTGTACCGTCACGTGAGCTCACGCGAGGAAATGGGAAGAAGATATGGAGAATATAGCTGCTTTTACAGTTGCTGGTGATTCTCATACAAGGGATTCGATTTACCAAAAGAATCAACGAACAGAGGAAGTGGGGGAATTCCATCCATTCATTCCAGAATTATTGAATGAGCACCCAGATCGGTATCAAATGTCAGTCAGAATGACATTTCACAAAATATCAGACGTGAAATCACGTGCATTCAGAAAATGTAAATTTGCGGAATATTGATCTTGCGTGCTATCAGTGCTATAACGTGACAGCAACAATGTTGCAAAAATTTTTACTACATTTTGATTCCGTAGTAGTGTAATCACCCAGTTTAGTTCTGATGATTTGGCTTCACTATTTATTATTGAAAGGTGTGTCTCTCTTCCTATGGTTTAAGTTCCATGCATTATCGTGGTTGCACATTTTGGGAAGATGACGTGATGTGACGTGACGTGATAACAATGTGTCTGCACCTTTATGGACGTCGCGCTCATTTAAAGACTACGGGTGTAAAAATTATGCGGGTTAATGAACAAAGTTCCGAACCATTTAGATCAAACCTCGATTAAGCATTTCCGTTCCCAGCCGCGCGTCGATTTTTTCAACATTATCCGTACTACACCAATCATTAAGCTTCCGATAATGCCCGAGGGACCAGACAAAGTGAATTAGCCAAGATCCCACAATGGATAAAAGCTTTTTACTTTCTGCCACTATCACGTAACGTTAAGTTATTAAATCGCCATAAATTCCTGGCCCAGAACCGAAAAGTTTCTGTATCCTTGGAACAAATTACCTTTTAATGTCAGTTCCGGCGCCGTAGGTAGGTAGTTCCATGGCAACCTACGAATGTCTCAATTTAGTGGCGACGAGGGTCGCAGGCACGCCATGAGACCCTAATTAAAAATAAATAAACAAAACTTTTTGGGACCGCAGGCGGGACGTGAGTGGACGGGAATAAAGCAGAGCCTGCCCCCGGGAGACATTTGTGTCCTGGTTTCTTTTGTTTTGTCGTTGATGCAGATTTCTTCCCGGCTCGTATATCACGGTGGACGATAAAAGTTTTTAGGTCGAAGGAAGGGGGTTTGGTTGTTTAGGTCACCTGTCTACGCGGACCGCTAGAAAAATGGACTGCGTACCATGAATGTGGAATCACCCGTATAGATTTAAGGGTTCATCTCACTATTCGATACTCCTGATTTACGAAATTTCTCATACAGATGTTCGAAAATTGGAGGTTCAAATGGAGAGAGGAGATTCCTTCCAAAATTTCAAGAAAAAAAGTTCCAATAAACATTGAGCCGCAACTCTTCGTTTTTGAGATAGAGGGTGGTAAAGATTGAATTTTTGTCAAGTTTTTTCCTCATATTGTCTTTATTTCACATTATATTTAACTGAAATTTGGCAGAGATGTGACAATTCAGAGTTTACTTCATGTGACATAACAATTTTGGTTGCAAAAAGGGTGATAATTTTCTGGAACACTATCCCCTGTATTCCCCTAGAACTTTTTTTGGTGAGCCACTGTTAGTTGGAAAACTTGGGAGAAGAATCTTTGTTGTTATACTAAACTTCAAAGTCTCTTGTAGTTTTTTCGTATCTGCTACCAATTTCGAGAAAAAAATTTAAAACGGTTCTTTCGACATCCCCAGAAAAATCAAAATTGTCGTAAAATCTAGTTGGTATGAAAGACATCTAAACTATTTGAGTCAGGGGATCTGGCGGGCCTCATAATTGATGTACAGGGTGGGCGGAATTCGTTGTCTACTGTAGGGATCCAGAGAACTATATAGCAGCTGCAAGAAAACTGGTATATCACATTATCGAGCACTCTTTTCCTGACTAATCCGAATCTGAAAACAGATCAACGATATCGTTCATAGAGTTTTGAACGCAAAATTGCGAAATTGTCATTTCCAATAATATAACTCTCTTGTTAGAACTCGTATTCGCAATCTGTTGTTTCATGCTACAGGCACTTTCTTAGGAGTTGTTCCAATATAATATAACGAAATGTTTGATCCAACTTTTTTCGAGAAATGAGAAGGATGTATGATTCCTTAAATGTAAACTATAGTCGAAAGTTCTCATCTTCCTGCAAAATTTTGGCTGATTCAAAAAATGTATCATATTATGTCGCTATTCACATTTATATTACATGAGAAAAAAATGTATTACTTTTTTCCTACTTTTCGATTCACTGTTGAATTATAAACAGGCTGATGTTACCATAGCGACCGTTGACTATGCATTATTTCTTGATATTTTTCAATATTACTGACTTTTCGAATTTATTTCATAAACAGAAAAAATATAATTCAATCAATAAACTGCTCCACATGAGTTAGGGATATTGACTTAAATTGCAAAATTTTTGTGATGAAAATTCATATAAATATGATTTCAAGTTGCAAATTAATTTTAGCCGGTAGGTCTGCAGCGTATACAGGGTGGTTAAGAAAAATCGAGTGAAATAAAGAAATTTTATTTCCAGAGAATTCAAGCATTTTAAGACTTTCAATACAATGTTTGGCCTCCACGGGCATCAATAACAGCTTGACATCTTCTTTGCATAATACACACGAGGTTGTTGAACATTTCTTGAGGACTTTGGTTCCATAAACGGGGCAGAAGCTCTCTCAGATCATTTAAGGATTCTGGGGTAGGTTGATGATTATCTAATATTCTTTGGAGCATATACCATGCATGTTCTATGCAATTCGAATCTGGTGAGTGCGGAGGTATGGGTAAATGTGGAATACCAAGCTCCTCGCGCGCATTCTCAACTATGGCTACACGGTGCGGTCTAGCGTCATCGTCTAGAAATTGAAAAGTTTCACCAATAGCAGCGTGAAAATTTGGCACAACACTATCAATGACATGCTCCCTATAGTGTGAGCGATCATATTCTCAGGACAAATGTGTAGATCGGCCCATACCCTAACACTACCCCCTCGGAATGGATGGACTTCTTGGACATAGCGACGATTACGGGGTATGGGTGGGATTGTCCATACCCTTATTTTTCGAAGATCTGAAAATCGTCCATATCTGGATTCATCAGTGAAAAGGACATTACGCCATTGATCGTTCCAATTGATATGTTGACTTGCCCATTCCAGTCTTTGACGCTTATGGTCACGTGTTAATGGAACTCCTCTTAATGGACGTCTAGAACCTAGATTCACCTCTCTCAAACGTCGTCTGATTGTTTCGATGGAAACTTGGCCCCCATCTGCATTTTGAAGAGTATTCCGTAGCATTCTACACGTAGATGTAGGGTTTCTTCTCGCCGAAACGGCGATGAAACGGTCCTGAGCAGGTGTTGTTTTTCGTCGCCCCCCAAGCTTTGGTCTTTCCAACACGGAACCTGTCTCCCTGAACCTATTCCAAAATCGATATATCACACTTTGGCTGACTTGGAGCCTTTCCGCTACAACAACCTGAGTTAGGCCACCCTGTAGCATTCCGATAGCCCTATTAGCCGCAGCGTTTAATTTACGTCTTGGCATTTTCAGAAAACTCGTTTTAAATCGAAGCCGTTGATAAACTGACTTCATTTCAAAATAAGAACATTCATGAAGCATATGCAAAGATCCAAACATCAGAAAAAAGACGACCAGATTGACGAAATGTCTCATACTGATTTTATTGGATCGATTCAAGTTGTTATTGAGTTTTAAATGATTTTACAGCGATTTTCTCGAAGATTACATACTTTTAAAAATGATTGAATATGATATCCCTAACTCTTGTGGAGCAGTTAATTTTTCTTTACTAATCTCTACTGAAAAATATCAATACAAAAAAGAAATAAATATTCGACTGTTGGTGATTCCTATTACTGAAGGTTGAGTTCACAAAGAATTATGTGGAGCTCACGAACGATTTCAAACAAACGATTTATTCAGCAATATTGAAAATGACAATTTCTCAGTTGTCGTTCATAATTCAAAATCTAAGAACGATAGGCTGATAAGTCAAGAAAAAAGAGCTAGAGAATGTGTTACCAGTTTTCTTATACCTGCTATAGTTCTTGAGATCCCTTCATTAGAAAACGAGTTCTGTCCACCCTGTATACATCTCGTCTAATCCATTTGTTTTCATAGTTTTCGTTCGAATAATAATCAGTTCAAGTAGTACACCCTGTATTATGAAAACGAAACATTCGCGGTCCCATGTTTATGATACTTTGTGTCTTGAAATTATGCAAGAAATCTGTTTCTTCGTTCGTAACTTTCATTTGGGTACACACCGTATATTAAAATCGTCCTGAAGCTCCAGAAATAGTTTTGCTTACTTTCACAATAATCTTACGAAATGCTCAAATTGGAATGAGAAACGAATGGATCACGTGACAGTATCCAACTTTCCCCGTCTAAATAAACGAGGTGAAAAGAAAACAAATCCTCGAGGCAGTCCCGACCTTCAGCAGAAACCAAAGTCCGAAGGGGAACTTCGTAATACACATTGGCCGGTCCAACGCATTAAAAGTTGGCCAACCTTCACTTCGTCGTAACGGTACAAAACTGTTGCCAGAATAAACAGTGGCGGAGTAGCGGTAATCCTATCAACTTACGTCTCCTAAAAAGGAGCTAAATGAATAGGTCCGGGATGTGGCCAAACAACCCGAAGAGAAAGCTGTCCTCGGCTATTCCACCAGCCGCTGTTACGTCTGGAATGAATGGGGAAGTAGCGAACGGTGCCTGGGAAAACGCAGCTTGCACGACGTATGTTTGATCGAAGAATCTTCATTAGGGTTTTGTTCGTGAAACATTAATCGTTCAGTGGACTCGCTAATCGATTCGAATGAGAATGACGAGGATGAATCATCCGGTCGATAGTCCTCGGGAATAATGGTTAACAGCCAATAACTCGAATAGACGAGTCCCTTCATGCTGGCCAACTGTTTAAAAATACCTTAAAATCACTTCCCTTTTTTTCGCAATGATTCAACTCTTACCTAAAAGCTTTAATCCTAATGAGTGTATCCTGAAAATATTAGATGTCACGAAGGTCTTCATCGAAAGCTATAAATTTTTGTTTTCTTAGGGTTTCATCAATGGAAATAAATATCCCCACCAAATTGTTTGAATGGAGAATCTGAATCTTTCGAATCAAATGAGGATTTCGCTAGAGTTCGTTTTTTATAATAACTTTTCTGATGAATGAGATGTTTCTATTAACAGTGTAAAAATGATTCAAGATACTGCAGAAATATCAAATTCAAATTTCATCAATTTCCGAAGAAGGAGCACTCGTATAAAGACCTGTTGCAAGATGTAAAACTGATTATTATAGGTGTTTTCTTTGAATTCGTAGAGATCATAGTGAATTGATGTATTATTAACCCTGTATTGTGGAGTTATTAAATATAGGTATATAATTGGGTTTTCGCTTCTAATTGGATAGAAATTCTACGAGGAATTCAAAGGAAATTAGGGAAATAAATGATTGTTTTGAATGTTCTTTATTTGCATGGAAACTTACTACAGAATAACAACCCAAAAGTATTTACAACTGCCATAGACTATAATCTGGATGTGAATAAGTTCTGATGCCGCATGACAAATTAGGATCATTGTACTGGAAAATCATTATAATGAAGTATCACTTTGAAATCATAGTATATTCTTAAAATGTAAAGTGGTAAATTCATCAATTCAACATCAGAACTTGGCCAGTGAATACCACATCTCAAAATATCAGCTAAATGCACACAATATATTTCCTAAAAATATTGTTCGCAGTTGATTGAGAAACTCCCTTAAAAATGGCTACTTCACATTTTCAGTTTTATTGATACTAAAACTAATCTCTCTGGAGCAATTTATTCATGGATTTTTCAATCTGGATATAAATCAGAAATTAACTTGACATAATCGTCCACGTGAAGGGAACAAACACATATATTCTGTGCAGCAAGGTTCCCATCCATGCTTTTCTCCAGTCCAATTTATGCAATATGCCAAAGCCATTAGTGATATTCGGTGTTGAGGCATCTTTCTCAGGAAATTCATCAAAACGAACAGCCGTGTTTTTACTTTTCCTTGAAGAGCAATTGAAAACAGTTTTTTCCAGTACTAGTACTTTGCTTACATTGTTATATAATCATCTACTGGCCTAAAATTCAAATATATCATGACGATTGAAACATAAAAATCTTTTCGTGCAGATACTTCACCTTTTCTAATTTCCATCTTACAGAAAGGACATAATGTCCTGTGAGGAGGCGTATTTTATTCCAGTTCAAAAAGTCACAATTTCAGAAGTGAAATCTACCGAAATAACTGTAACATTTTTGAATTTCCTACCTTGCGATAAAATAAAATGCACCGTTCCCAGACTACTTCATGGCTTCCAACTTTGCAACGTCTATTGTCGAAACGTGGAACTACGTTGAATGAACTTATTTGATATTATTGATGAATGATGAATATTAGTACGACTTAAAGCAATACTTCAGGCAATTTGCATCTTTATAAATAGAAGATTTTAATCATATCGAAGATCCACCATGAAGTAAACTTGTTCTTCTGTGACCATCGAAGAAATACGATTATGTGGAAGAAAAACTAACCTCCGAAACGACAACGAATGGAAGGGCCTCTTTTACTTCTACTTCAGCGTCCCATCTTCGTCCGTTTCACTTTCATTCTGGTTCACAATAGTGTTCCTTTAAAATGGAGTTCCTCTCCTAGGAATCCGCCATTTTAGTATATTTTAAAGACGCTTGTTATCTGGTATGTACGCTTTCACCATAACTCTGTTTCATTTCACAGGATCTAACCTCATGTAAGCTTGTTCTATTTTATTATTGCATTTCTATTGAATATTGTGGAACTCTGTTCTGCTACCAATCCATTTGGAATATTCTTATACTGTTCGTAATAAAGGCCTATTGCACATTTAACTATTCACTCGACTAACTCGACACTATGGTATAGGCATTTGGAGCTGTTGCTTTTAGGATAATATTTTACGTAAAAATATCAATGGTTTGGAGGCCTAGGATGAACTGTGTATATCGTCTGTGCCAAGGAAAACATCCCCCACAACAGTGGCTTGAGACTTCCTCTGAGAGTTCTACTGACGAGCGTCCTCAGTAAACCAAGACTCGTCTTCGGGCCTCGGCGTACTGAATAGGCAAGGAGTGCTTTGAAGGTGCCATCGTTCATCAGTTAACAGGAAATATAAGGAGTTTATCGTCACTTCCAAACCAACGCGACTGCTAGGATCTCACACATAACACTTGGAAGGAAGGATTCTCACACTAGTACATCCTTGTAGTTACAAGGATGCTGCGTAGGAATTTCATTAATAATCAGGTGACACACTCTATATGCCTATAACCTTTGGATAACTTTGGATGTATTGGATTCTGCTTTTTATCACGATTGTGTCAGTAATAACCTTACCGGAGTATAGGAAGCTCCATATTGTACATATCACCAGTGCTCGTCTTATTAATAATTGTTCTATGGATTGTAAACATATCATCTGTAATGCTAGAAGGGTTTTCTGCTTTGAGTTTCAATTGTTTCTCGTTCGTTTTTCCCTTCATATGGCTATGGTTCCTCGAACTATGGTGCTGGACGAATAAAGGCTCTTATTTCATCTTTATGTCCAATCTAGTGTATTATTAATCTATTTTACTTCATTATTTCCCATCCTATATTTCACGAATCTGAGTTATTCCGAATCTGAATTACTACGACATAACATAGAGTTCTACCAATCTAGACGATCACGTCACAAGCTAAAAATATAAGTATAAAACCCCCTTTGACGTAATTCTACCTTCAGCTCTGCAGAGCAGGGCAGGATTCACTCTTTCTCCCCATTTTTCATAATGTTCCTAGGATTTACAAACCTGGAATGTTACAGTGGGCTATTCAAAATACCAGCTCTTATAGGAAAACCCTATACCACTGAAAGGTTCTGGCTTGTGGCATTAATAACAAATCGTTACAACACCGTGGTTAACAATCCAGGATAATTCAGAAACTCTTCGTAAAAGTTTTGTTATCTGCTAAAAAATTTAATAATCTCAAAGTTATTATCCAAAACCATAGAATCCGCGTCCTAGTTCCAAACATAATAGCCCCCAGTTCCCAGAATTAATTCCCCCAAAATACTCGTAAACATCCGGAATTGAATGAAATATAATGAACTGGATCTATTCAATGGAACACTTCATGCTTGTCCAATCCGGGGATCCTTTGAAATGTTCATCTGGATTGAAGAGATGCGTCATTTCGATGGCATGGATAAAATGAGATCTTGGAGATTGAAATGGCTGGAGAAGGGGGTGAATGGAAGGAAATGAAATTCCATAATTAAGAATGATTGATCGTTTATAAAGTGAGGTCTCTTCAGAGTTAGATTCGATTATTTGGTGCGGTTGTGGATTAATCGTCTTTTATGGTGGAATACCTCTGATCTGTGAAATATTGAGTGGGTATTTCTTCATTATGCCCATTGCCGAAACGAAAACCCCAGATTATGTCAATTTAAATATACAGGGTGAGTCTTTCACTTGTACATATATTTTAACTGTAGATTCCTCCCATCAAAAGAAACCCTTTTTTTCCATACCATTTTTCAAAATTCGGTTTCGTTTGGAAGATACAGGGTGTCAAAAATCAATGAAATTAACACTATTCTTTCCATATATTCGGAACCGATATTTCGAATGAACTGAATTTTGGTTGATTGTTTACTCTATTCATGGTGCATATTCCTCAATTGAAACTTATTTCATATTTCTCCTGGTAAAAAAGTTACAGTATAGTCGTCTTATAAATTCACGCAAAAATACTATGAAACCACTTGAAAAAGATGAACGGTTCACGTTTTCGAAAGAATTAATTATTTTAGAAAACAAAAGTAGTCCTATATTTTTTCAATATAATGCGTCGTTCTCAAGTTATTCCTAATTGTATAAGACTGAATTAGAGGAAAAAGTCATGAATTTCAAGAATAATCTGAATGCTGTCCTAGCATCCATCGAATATTATTTTTTTCTCTGGTCTCTCAACAAGTTACCAACGTTGTCAGAATGTTTATCAACTTTGTCAAGACTAAAATTTCTATGATGAAAAAACGTTTGATGTAGAGACATGTAATAATAAAATTCCACATTCGTGGGACATAAAATTGAATTCTAAGAAGCATGAAATTATACATTTTATAGGCAGTTTCTATTTAAAATTCATTGTTACCGGTCCTTCAGCAAAATATCTATCGAAACAATATAACTCGACACCAGAACGACACCACCATTACATCAATTCACTGAAAGACATTTACATAATCATCACCTGTTTGCTTCATTCTCTGTAAATAAATAAAGAGTGAACTTCGTCTATGGGATCACTGACTAACGTTTTAGTTGGTTGGAGCACAGAACAACGGTCTTGTGTCACGGCTACAATGGCTACATCCAGGGCCTTCTGAAGGGAAGAGTAGGCCGTTGGCGACTGAAATTAGGAACGTAGCGCTATATTGGCGAGAATCAGAACTACTCTTTTGGCATTTTCAAAGAGCAACGCCTAGACGCTTTTAGCGATTGTGATAGTTCATCCGCTAACGATAGGGGACGTACTGCTTTCTTGAGTTCGCATTGTTTGAAGAGAAAATCGGCAATCTGGCATCGTCTTCTCTAGAGTTCTGTGGGTGAATTGAATATCACAGAGGATGGGTATGGTTAGGTCATTGACACCGAAACATATGACTTTGGTTGATGGATTTAGGATAGGTTAGTGAAAAACCAATTTTTATGAGATCGTTTTAGAATATCGAGGAAACATGAACAAATTATTAGTGTCTATAAACTAATCTTCAGGACAATCGAAGAAGGAACTTATTTTGGTGTGAGAAATATAGCTTTTCAATTGCCGAAATGATCGGACAGAACTAAGTGTTTTGTTAGGAAATATGGTGTTTATAACATTCTTATTCGAATAAGATTACTGCTTGAGTATTTTTTAAATGTATTACCCAGAATATCTAATAATCACATCAATTTCAATCGAAAAATATGAACTTTGAAGTGTTTGCAGAGAATAATATCAGGCACGTACTTAGCCCGATTGATTTTTTCGAATGGCTATATCTCTTTAACAGAGCCGAATTCGAAAAAATGGAAAATGAAAAAAAGGTTTCCTTTGGCCTCGAGAATCTAGAGTTAAAATATATGTACAAGTCAAAGACTCACCCTGTATATTATGTTTTACAAAAAAAATTGAAGATTTAAACAGTTCCTCCTGGGTGTTGCAGTTTCTTTTTCATATTTTGTTGTTTAGAGTTATAATTTTTTTTTTGTGAATAAATAGACAAATGCTCCATAATATTATGGCAAATTTCACAAGCTCTTTTCTTGATAACAGCCCTTCCGATTGTTAGAAAATTATCTCACCCATCATATCAATCTATCAAGGGCGTTCAGTTGAGGCTTTGAAGATCTAGGTTCGAATTCTCACACTTTTTCGTTTTTGAGAGTATTTGACGCCTGGGGAGAAATGTTTACGACATATTTTCTTCATGAATCTTCTGTTTGTCATAAAAAAAGGGTCTATACAGGGTGAGTCTTTGACTTGTACATATATTTTAACTGTAGATTCCTCTCATCAAACGAAACACTTTTTTCCTATACCATTTTTCAAAATTCGGTTTCGTTTGAAAGATACAGGGTGTCAAAAATCCATGAAATTAACACTATTCTTTCCATATATTCGAAACCGATAATCCGAATGAACTGAATTTTGGTTGATTGTTTACTCTATTCATGGTGCATATTCCTCAATTTAAACTTATTCCATATTCCTTCTAGTATAAGAGTTACAGCCTACTCGTCTCATGAATTCATGCAAAAATACTATAAAATCACTCGAAAAAGATAAACGGTTCATATTTTCGAAAGAATCAACCATTTTAGAAAATAAAAGTATTCTTATATTTTTTCAATAAAACGCGTCGTTTTCGAGTTATTCCTAATTGTATACGAACAAATTCGAGGAAAAAATCATGAATTTCATAAAAAAACTGAATGCAACCCTGAATTAAATATCATCGAATATTATGTATTCTCTGATCTTAACAAATTAACAACGTTGTCAATGTTTATCAACTTCGTCAAGACTAAAATCTACATGATGGAAAAACGTTCGATGTAATAATTGAATTCTGAGAAGCATGAAATGAAATTACACAGTCTATAAGCACAGTTTCTATTGAAAATTTATTGTTACCGGTCTTTCAGGAAAATATCTATCTCAACAATATTATCCTCTTGGAGATTTCAATCGACACTACTTACACATCACAATCATCACCTGTTTGCTTTATTATCTGCAAGTAAATTTAGATAGATAATTAAGGTTATCCCGTTTAAGCGTCTTTCATTATCATAGACTGGCCTGCGGTTCGAGACACAGAAACAGAACAACCACAACACAACGGCCTGTCCCGCCTGTCTGCCTTGCGTGCCGGCTATATCGTAGCGCTATATCGGCAAGAATCAGAACTCGTTTGGCACGCCTAGACGCCTTTAGCCGTTAGCGATTGTGATAGTTCATCCGCTAACGATAGGGGACGTACTGCTTTCTTGAGTTCGCATTGTTTGAAGAGAAAATCGGCAATCTGGCATCGTCTTCTCTAGAGTTCTGTGCTTAGACAGGACTAAAGTCTTTAGAAGGCCGTGTTCTGTGGAATATCATATCACAGAAGATGAGTTAGGTTAGGTCATTGACCTCGAATCATCTGACTTAGGTTGATGGAGTTAGAATAGGTTGGTGAGAAACCAATTTTCATGAGATCGTTCCAAAATATCGAGGAAAATATTAACCAATTATTAGTGTTTATACACTAATCTTCAGGAAAATCGAAGAAGGAACTTATTTTGGTGGGAGAAATATGGCTTTTCAATTGCAGAAATAGTCGGACAGTGTTTTTGTTAGGAAATATCGTTTTTGTTACATTCTTTTTCGAATAAGGTTAGTGCTTGAGTATTTTCTAATTGTATCACCCAGAACATCTAATCACCTCAATTTCAATCGAAAAATATGAACTTTGAAGTGTTTCCAGAGAATGTATCCAGGCACGGACTCAGCACTATTTTTTTTTCAAATGGCTATATCTTTTTAACAGAGCCGAATTCGGAAAAATGGAAAATGAAAAAAAGGTTTCCTTTGGCCTCAAGAATCTATAGTTAAAATATATGTACAAGTCAAAGACTCACCCTGTATACGTGTATTATAGAATGAAACTAACTTACAAGCTTCCAACTGGGATTTTTATTATTATTTTCGGGGGTTTGAGTCTTAATTTGGATATGATTACCCCGATTCGAAGTTGTAAAAGTATAGAACCATGAGAAATATTCCCGAAACATTCGCTAGAAGTAATTCTGCCCCGTAGAGCCGAAACGGATTTTCTCAAACAACCCCTTAATGATGTTTGCGAATCATAAGTTCCGAGCTTTCCTATTCTCTCAAAACACTGAAAATTATGGTCTAGGGAAATTTTTGTTTTTCCCCGGAGTAATATTCAGATATTCTCCAGAAATCACGGCGATAAGTACGTATTTCCCTCTTCATTTATACTCCAAAGCGTCATAACTCCAGTTTAAGTGTTTTCTGGGCGAAATACACATTTGATACCGGGTTATTTCCAACGTTAAGACTTGTCTCATGAGCAATAATTGAACAAGCTTTATGAACCATAAAACGGGGATTACACGCAATCTTTATATCAAACCATAAAGACGGGGCTTCTTTCCCTGGAATCGAAACGCCTTCAGTTGGGGCGTCATTATTATCATTGCTGAAAGAGGGGGTTTATCAGGGGGGATTGAGAGTGTGCCCACCACACCCTTGTAATTAGGAAGTTAGGGTTTTACGATGATAAGTTCTGATTTTTATGTGGACGCCGTGATGATCACCATGATGAAGGTTATACTTCAATTTTGATTTCGAATTGTCTATAAATTTTAAAGTTCTATGAATGGGGGGAAGCCAGGCAATGAAAGAAGGATAAATTGGTGCTTGATTATTTCATTCACCATGAAAATCCAATAGGTTTTTTTGTGGGGCATTCGATAAAGCAATTATCGTTTCTTGTGTAGGTATACTCCATTCACAATCATAAAATCACAACTCTGGCCTTGGAAATTTGACACATTCCACTCTGTGCCGAAGTTATGACGTTTTTCAAAATATTTTTATGTTCCAAGTCAACACTATGTTGCCCTTTCTACATTCTTAGCGTATTTCTCAGAATGTGAATTTATTCGGAAAATGAATGAATTGGAAAAGATGTGATGGACGAAAATAATTAACGTTTATATGAATTGATAGAAAGGATTCCTTTTCTAGTTATTTGCATGAAAAGTACAAGAGATCAGTGTTGAAATATATTATTTTTCGCCATGGAAGAAAATTGCATTGCTTTCACATCATTTTCATATGCATGCTTGTGAAGATTAAATGTTTATTATCCTCTTGAACTGAAAGTTCAAGACTTGACGACATCAATTGTTGTTGATTCTAATCAAGAATTCATTTAAAAAAAATAGTAACTGAGTTTTGGTTATAAATTAATAAGCAATTCCTGAAAGCTTTATAGATATACATTTCATTTATTTGATCTTATGAACAAGGATTAAAATATTCTGACTGTATAGTAATTTATTAGTTTAAAAAATATTCATACATTACTACCACTGTAGGTTTGTACAAATAAAATGGAATAGGACAAACATATGCTTCACATTTACAGTGGCGGATCCAGCTCTCGAGAAAGGGGGGGGTAACGGTCAGGTGGATGACATACCCGCCAATTGATTTTTTGGAGACGAATCAGTATCCCCAAAATAAAATTCTGATGAGGTCTAACACAAACAAGAAGTTTATTTGATTAATTACAAAAACAAAAACCTAATGAGAATAATAACAAAGGTATAACTAAATAGCAAAGGGAATTTTTCTATTTCTCCTTCTTGCGAAACGAGTGATGACTTCCTCTACATCAACCAAAGATATTCTACAAGGAATATCTTTGACATCAACAGATATGTCATTGTGGATATGAAGAAGTGCTAGTCCAATAAGTCGTTCTTCTGCCATCGAAGCTCTTAACCATGGGTTTTGAGCCTTCTCAGAGTGGAAAATTACCTCTATGCCGTTTCCACACTAACTGGTAGTGTTGCGAGTATACTGAGAAATTTTCTCACATTTGGATACATGTCAGAATCACAGTTTTCTAGGAGATTATACAATATCGTCTGTGGAATCTTCTTCTCTCATTGCCATTTCATCTTCCATAAGCGATATTCATTCGTAACGATTGAAACAGGAGGATTGTCTAATAGAAGTTTGTACTGATTTACCAACTCATTAACTATTTCAATATCTTCATTTTCATTTTTTGAATAAACGACTTTAGGTATAAAAACTCCTTATTTGAATAAATTCATTACATCAGATGACAGTCGATCCTCTAGGTCGTTCATTATTGAATCCAGAAGAGGAAATACTCTTCTGCAGATTGGGCAGGCTGATTATTGGCTCTGTGTATTTGTATTTTGACTATTCTTGGGCATTTAATGGTCACATCTAGCTGCTCAGCTACTTCCTTTGCCTCTTCAAAAAGCTGTCGGAAAACTACGTCCGCTTTTTCCCTTTTTTCTCGTAACACACTCATCGTATCTTTTATGGCATCCGTAGCTCTTTTCAAATCAATTGATCTGGTTTGTAATATTCTACTCAAAGAAGTGGACAAATTATTCTCCCAAAATTCAGATTTTTTTCATTATTGGAACTAATTACCCTCCAATATTCGGAGGGAATATCCCAAGACTATGACAAATAGCCGACCATTATTTTCGACCTAATTCTATCGAGAGCGTTTTGTATTTCGACAATTTGATAAGACCATATGAACATTAATAATCTGAATAACTCCCGAGAGCTTTAGCTCGAGGGAGTTATTCTTTGATCATTAATGTCCATTTAGTCGAATTGAATTGTCGAAATACAAGTTGCTCGAGATGACTTAAAGAAAATAATAGTCGCTTTTTGTCAAAGTCGAGTGATATTCAGGAAGATTATTTCATGACCACGCTCCGACCGCTCGAATCCGCGGTCTTTTGTGTTTCAAACCGAGCGGTCGGACTTATTTGTAATTATTTTGCAAAAAAATTTCTATCCCAACCAAGTTTTGAACTCGGGACCCTCCGTACATTTTCAATTCTGAATGAATGTTATGCCAAATTTTGACACTTTAAAATAGTCGCTGATATTTCTTTGTTTACCTAAATAGTCGATAATATTGCATATCGCGTGACTGAATTCGTGACTTTTCATTGGCGGAGCCATGTGTGAATGAAATAATCACTTAAATATGATTCAATTCTATTTTTTCAATCGAAACATTTTTTCATCAAACACAAGATTTGAGGGTTCGTCCAGTCCAGGGGGGGTCATGACCCCCATGACCCCCCCCTGGATCCGCGCTTGCACATTTATCATTCACCTGTTCTAAAATAAGACACAAACTCCTCCACATTATATGGCCCTCACAGCATTAAAAGCTTGTGTCTCTTCTAAAAGAAGTAGCACTAGACATAATATATTCTTTCGATTAAGAGCAAATACATATTAAACAACAAAATAAAGTAAGCTGGGTTGGTGCAATGGGGTGCCATACCGTACGCATTTAAACATTCCGTACTCGAGTTTGGCACCAAGCGCGAATAGCGCTCTGCCATTGGCCTGACGAACTCGAACTGAGAAACCAATCACACTTCGAATGCGAAACATAATCGTATAATAATAGGTGTAATAAGCGTAATTCAGTTGAAGTTCGGTATTTATCATCTTATTCATCTAATTGAAAGTGGGATTATTCCAAGTGATGAATGAATCTTTACTGGTAATGTAGGTAATTTATATTCTGCAGCATCTAAATGGAATACTTTCGAGATGAAAAGTTATAAAGAAAGAACTTTTCAATTTTGAAGCAACGAAATGGAAACGTCTAGTTTGAATGGGGTACAATCATTTCGTACGTTTTCTAAACACGAAAATTCGATTAATTCAATCACTTTCCAACTTTCCATAAATATCCAATATACAATCTTGAGTATTATGGTGGGTTGGGTTGCAGTTCTGACAAAAAACATCTCTACCTCCCTTATTGAAAAATCAAATGGAGATGAGAATAGGTAATCAAAATGAAGTAATTTAATCAACTGATATAACACGCGCGAGCAGAGTGAGGACATTAATACCCATAGTTTGATTTATTTTTATTCTTTCTTTATTGAAACTCTATATTATATGTGTAGGAAATCGTTGATACCGAAAGAAGTTATAAGCGATTTGAGTTATTTTTAAGGTTGTGAGTTTTCATAGGTTCTCGGCTTGTCTAGGGCTTGTTGAAAGAAACACAACTATTGCTGTTCTTTGTCTATATTTCGGACCGATTGGGTCCTTCGTCAAGACATGAGCAACTCGCTGTGAAGAAACCAGCTAAATAGCAGCTAATGTTCTGAAAAAGGAGCTAATAAAGGTCCGAAATATAGACAGAGAACAACAATAGTTGTGTTTCTCTCAACAAGCCCTAAACAAGCCGAGAACCTATGGAAATTCACGACCTTGGATGATACGGCTATACCCCTTGTATATTTTTTGTTTGTTATTTTTAAGTATAGATAGGTATTCCTATATGTATTCTAGATTTTTCAAGCAAGGAAAATACAGAAGAAAAACGACAGTGCAAGTGGGTAACGGTATTTTATGAAATAATCAAATATAATGAACATGAACATATATGCGGAGGAAATATTCAGTGGGATGATCCATGTTTAATAGCATTAGGCTGATCCCTTTTCACATTTTGTGAGAGATGTCCATGGCTCAGAGATGCCGTTTCGCATTCGAAGTGTGATTGGTTTCTCAGTTCCAGTTCGTCAGGCCAATGGCAGAGCGCTATTCGCGCTTGGTGCCAAACGCGAGTACGGAATGTTTAAATGCATACCGTACTGCCCATCATACAAGAGCTCATGGAAGAACCTCATCAGAAAAGGCCCTCTATAAATAAATGGTCATATGGAAATAACTGCATTGTAGACTGGATGATGGATATTCACAGTGATCAATTACTTTTCAACGCTTGCTTCAGATGTATATCCGCAGGTGTTGGCAAACTAGGGCTCTTTTGATGAGAGTTGTGGCTCTTCAGTTCCATCAGCAAGAAAAAGAGGTTCCAAAAAAGGGGTGAAATTGACATTCTGCGGGATCTTCAAAAAAATTCAGTGTTTCATGAAATATTACTTTTCGCTCTTCTGACTCAAAAGGTTGCCAACCCATGGTATATCATGATGGGCAGGTACCTGAGAACAATGGCTTCCATTGAAAAAATTGTGTATGATACTCACCTCAAAAACATTCTTTATTCCTTCAACCGAGCAATGTCAGAATGTCAATTTTATTTTGTTGATAACTTTCTTGAAATCAATGTTGGGGTATAAAACTCGGCTGCGTTCGTTGAAACAACATCTAAAGAAGACATTTTTCACCATCTCGACCTTTGAAAGGCGTTTCTTATAGGAGAATTAGGTCTAAGTTCCACCTCATTGGTGAGGTATCTAACTTTTGCAAATCTGCTCAGATATCGCCAAATTTCTTGGAAAACCTGAAAAATATCATCCTAATCGACCTCAAGAGGCTCCATCCGATCCATCTACTGCGATATCTGTCCAAATAACAGCTTTTTCAACGAAATTCCCGTGTACCCCTTTTACCTCGAAATTTAAACATTCGTCCTGGTGTTGAAAATCATCCTCACGCTCCAAACTGGTGCTAAAAACAATAAACATGCGTTAATCTTGGATATTCGACGAAAAACTCACCTGTAAATATCGATTAAATACCAAAAATCTGCGAACAATTTGTAAACCTAACAAAATGTGGAATATCTTTGATACTTTAGTTTGATGTAAAAAAGAAACTGGCAACGTCGTTTTATCATTAACGATATTTTTTGTGCTTTTCATCAGGTGCACCAACTCCTGAAAACGAAACCATGACCTCCTATGTGATTAAATAAAATTGAATGAAGTATACTTATTTTTTTTTCAATGTTATAAATGTCGGGTAGATTTTCACCACTGGCGGATTTAAGGTGAGGGGGGTTTGGGGGCGCAAGGTCCCCCTTTCGAGATCAACAATAAACCCTTGATAGTTTTCCAACCAATTTCTATTATTCGAATTTCAAAAAATCATTCAAATAATTATTTTTTTATTCTCTGCACATCACCAAAATAACCTTCATTCAAGAATTATCGACATTTTGGGGGGCTTTGGATAATAGAAATTATGTTGATTATAGCCCATTCAGTAATATTTTTAGTTGCAGAATCCAGGTTGGTGTTGGAAATAACACTGACGTTTTGTTCTGTCATTAAAATTCGAACAAATTTGGCAAATAATTGCGCAAGTGAAAAATTTTGAATCTTGAAGAATGTACAGCTGAATGGAAAGCACAGAGCACGTAGAAAAAGAAATGAGAGAAGATTAGTCAAAATATATGGGATGTTATGATACTGCTGACATAAAGCCTTTAATGAACATTAGGAATTATGCCCAGATGAGGAAATAATAACAGTGGTTATTGAAGCAGAATAATAAGGATATTTACATTTTTAATATCACATATTTCACTCCTTCTTTGTTCACAAATATTGAAATTTACTATGTCATGAGAAAATTCTTCATATATTAAATAGATCCATTCGTTAATTTTGTTTCTGTCTTGATATCTATTACAATTTTTCCAATACATTCACTTTGCAGCAACACGCTTCAAATTATCAACTAGAATTTTCTGGTATAGCGAATATTCATATTGACTTTGGAAAGGAACATGTTTTTTAATCATTCACGATATTTTTCGTTATCAGACCAGAATTTCCAGGCTGTATGCTCCTATAATTGATCGTTCGAAAAAGTATCAATACAAGATGAAAATAATATACCGCTGGTGTACAGTTTCACACGATGGTAAGCGTATGTGAGATTTGAGGACATTTTCATGTTCAAAGTGCCTTACTGGTGATAGACCAGGTCATAACTGTTCAGAATATCAGAATTTCACCTCAGTAAAAATATCACCATTTTCGAGATAATGGGCATTTTCTAAATATCTAGAAAATCGCTACCTCACCTCCGTTTTTTGACTGCTACTTCTAATCTATCAAGTTCTGAAAAACTGTTTTGTACGTCTGAAAGCATCACTCATCGTTAATCTTCAGCAACAAAGATATTGAATTAGTCTCAATTTGTAGACATAGCACTCAAAAAACGGAGGTGAGGTAGTGATTTTCTAGATATTTAGAAAATGCCCATTATCTCGAAAATGGTGATATTTTTACTGAGGTGAAATTCTGATGTTCTGAACAGTCATGACCAGGTCTATCACCAGTTTCAATATTGTACAAGGTTTACCGGACACCCTGTATATTTAGTGCTATGATGAAAGCACAGAAAATTTTTAGTTACCTTTTTGTGACTAGAAAAAAAGCTGTGACTGGATTTCCAAGGCCTACTTTGATGTCAAAAATTCTTGGATGGACTATAGATCCGATTTTTTTCAAACTGCTAGCCTCGAAAAAATTATGAAGAGGACTTGACATCAACATGTGTCCCTTTTGACTTGCTCTGCCCTCTTGCTGGAACATTTTCGTGCCCCCACCCCCTGAAAAACTCCCTAGATCCGCTAGTGGGTGTACATTTTCCAATCTATCGTTAATCCATGTTGATTCGCTATCGGATGAAACTGTGTTGATATAAATCGAATGCGAGCGGATCTGCCACAAGTGCATCTACATAATCAAAGTTACAATAATTAATTAATTATGAATTCGAAATTAATCTTCCTGACAGAATCGTATGAATCGTGAAATGATTAATTAAACTGTATTCCAAACCTGTCATGGAGATTCGGACCCACGGAATCTGTTGGTTGAATTTTGCGGAGAGATGTTTCCCCCATCCATGTTCCAGAAAATCGCGGAATGACAGGTCCGGCTCAAGCAAAAATATACTGCTCCGCAAGAGTCACGGATATCGTATTCAATCGCTGTAAAATCATTTAAAACTCAATAACAACTTGAATCGATAATAAAAATCGGTATGGGACATTTCTTCAATCTGGTCGCCTTTTTTCTGAAGTTTGGTTCTTTGCATATGCTTCATGAATGTTCTTATTTTGAAATGAAGTCAGTTTATCAACGGCTTCGATTTGAAACGAGTTTTCTGAAAATTCCAAGACGTAAATTAACAAACGCTGAGGATAATAGGGCTATCGGAATGCTACAGGGTGGCCTAACTCAGGTTGTTGTAGCGAAAAGGCTCCAAGTCAGCCAAAGTGTGATATCTCGACTTTGGAATAGGTTCAGGGAGACAGGTTCCGTGTTGGAAAGACCAAGGCTTGGTGAGCGACGAAAAACAACACGTGCTCAGGATCGTTTCATCACCGTTTCGGCGAGAAGAAACCCTACATCTACGTGTAGAATGCTACGGAATACTCTTCAAAATGCAGATGGGGTCCAAGTTTCCATCGAAACCATCAGACGACGTTTGAGAGAGGTGAATCTAGGTTCTAGACATCCATTAAGAGGAGTTCCATTAACACGTGACCATAAGCGTCAAAGACTGGAATGGGCAAGGCAACATATCAATTGGAACGATCAATGGCAAAGTGTCCTTTTCACTGATGAATCCAGATATGGACGATTTTCAGATTCTCGAAGAATAAGGGTATGGCCAATCCCACGCATACCCCGTAATCGTCGCTATGTCCAAGAAGTCCGAGAGGGTAGTGTTATGGTATGGGCCGGGATATGTTTCAACGGGCGCACAGATCTACACATTTGTCCTGGGAATATGACCGCCTTACACTATAGGGAGCATGTCATTGACAATGTGGTGCCAAATTTTCACGCTGCTATTGGTGAAACTCTTCAATTTCTAGACGATAACGCTAGACCGCACGGTGCAGCCATAGTTGAGAATGCGCGCGAGGGAGCTTGGTATTCCACATTTACCAATACCTCCGCACTCACCAGATTTGAATTGCATAGGACATGCATGGGATATGCTCCAAAGAAGATTAGTTAATCATCAACCTACCCCAGAATCCTTGAATGATCTGAGAGAGCTTCTGCTCCGTTTATGGAACCAAATTCCTCAAGAAATGTTCAACAACCTCGTGTGTAGTATGCAAAGAAGATGTCAAGCTGTTATTGATGCCCGTGGAGGCCATACATTGTATTGATAGTATTAAAATGCTTGAATTCTCTGGGAATAAAATTTCGTTATTTTACTCGATTTTTCCTAACCACCCTGTATACGCTGCAGACCTAGAGGCTAAAATTAATTTGAAACAATCATATTAATATGAATTCTCATCACAAAAATCTTATTTCAACTATATTTTTTGCAATTTAAGTCAATATCCCTAACTCATGTGGAGCAGTTTTATTCTCTCGCATCAGGAAGAATAGAAGCACAAACCATATGAATAAAGTTATTGTAATCAATTTCAAACAACCGCAATAATGAATTGAAAATTTCATTCGTATAATTAATAATAATAGCACATTTGCTGGAATGACTATGTTAACGGGGAACATTAATAATGTCTATAAAATTTGTATTTGGATAGTTAAATTTATAGCTCAGGAATTTATACAGATTTCGCAATAAACTATTTCATGTCAGAGCAATAAATTCGAACATTGTGTATATAATTGTCGCGAATAAAGCCATCATGTAAAAAGTGGTAATAATTGAGTTCATTATTTTCCTTTTCTTGGATAGGAAAAATGATTTGTATTCAAATTCAGTATAATATGCAATAAAAGTTTTATGGCAATAATGTTTCGCATTTGATTATGTTCTTTGATTTCACGTTTTGATAATATCTTCATCGTTTTTCTATTAGAATTCTCTTTTTTGTTGGTCGCAAATAAGATTGATGTTTGAAGGCCCATTTTACGATCTACCAATTGAAATTTGTCAAGGCACACATGTACGAATACCCCTGAAAAAGTCGATCTAGTATTCGGGGTTCGAACAAGGCCATCAAATGAGTTATGTTTCGAGCGAAAGGTACTAAGTCGGCCCTGCGAATTTAATTAAACCTGCGAAAGAGGATCGTGCTCTAGATTTCGCTGAAATATCACGAAATGAAATCGTAAATTCGAATCAATGAAAACTTGATGTTATAAAACAAGTGATATTGCCGGAAATATAAATGCAGGTAATTCGAACGATATGCTTGTTACTGTGCTCTGATATTATAACCTGAAGCCAGTCGTAGCCGATAAAGTTGATTTGCGGGTAGCTTGTATGGCTGGTATTAACCGATATTATGACGATAGTTGAGCGGGAAAATTACGCGATCAAGAATGGAACTTTTGTTCTTGGAGAGTCGTTGGAATGAGGGATATTTGGCGGTTTCTCCACTTTAAACTTCGGTCGTAAAAATCGAGCCAACTTCAGAACTTGCGAATATTTTCGTACAGCTATTGCACAACCTGAAAATCAGTCGTTAGCCTTCATTTCTTCCCTTATAGAGACTTCTCAATAGGAATTAATCTTAAAAAAAGGCATAGAAAGAAGTCCAAAAATATGTAATCCTTCAAAATTCTGAGCCTACTATAGAACCAAACAAAATTTCAATGTCAAAATATTTTATTACTCAACATATTCTCCTCTTAATTGAATACATTTATTACAGCAAAGCTGCAACGTTTCAAGACCTTTCAAAAAAATGTTTCTTCTTGCTCTGCAAACCAATCCTCCACAGGTTTTATTACCTCCTCGTTGGAAGAAAATTTACGACCTTTTAAATTTTTTTTCAGTTCAGGAAAGAGATGATAGTCGGACAGAGCCAAATCTGGTGAAAGAGGGGAGTGGTCTAGTAATTCTAATCCAAAATCACGAATTTTTTGCATGGAAACATGAGATTTGTGTACTGCGGCGTCGTCCTGTAGAAACAAAATACCTTTGGATAGCTTTCCGCGTCTTTTCTCTTTAATTTTTTCCTGTAGAGTGGTCAGTATTGTCGAATAATAATCTCCAGTTATTGTTCTACCCCCATCCAAAAAATCAATCATGATTACTCGATGGCAGTCCCAATAAACTGAAGCAAGAACTTTTCCAGCAGATCTTTGGACACGAATCTTCTTAGGTCTTGGAGAACCAGAGTGTCGCCAATCCATCGATTGTTGCTTTGTTTCTGGATCGTTGAAATGGACCCAAGTCTCATCCATAGTAACAATTCGGTTTAAGAAGTCTACATCGTTTTCAAATCGAGCACAGATGCGTTCGATCTGTGCTTCTACCCTTGCACGCTTTTGGTCAACATTCAAACATTTGGGGATCCATTTTGCAGAAACTTTTCTCATATCCAAATTGATGTGAACTATATGATGAACACGTTCCTATGAAATCTTCAGTGCTTCAGATATCCGTTTAAGCCCAATTCGACGGTCTGATGAAATCATGTCATGAACTGCATCGATATTTTCGGGGACTGACACAGAAACTGGCCTTCCCGATCGGTCATCATTTCCAATGGAAAATTTACCTCTTTTGAAGCTGCAGTCCAATTTTTCACGGTCGCACGCGAAAGACATTGATCACCAAGGGTATTAAGCATATCTTCGTAAATCTGCTTACCTCTTAACCCTTTTAAACATAGGTACTTGATGATGGCTCGACACTCCAATTTTTCGATTTTTACAATTTCGGTGGACATCTTTTTTTTTAAATTTATTGCGTAACTCTGGTTTTCTTTTTTGACGTCGAACTCTACACTGACACTTCTAATAAGTTATTGTTCATTGATATGGTATCGCAATATTTTGTTTATGCATGGAACTGGTCTAGGCTAACTAGATATCAAGACATCCTCGTATTACCGGCCCCTGCACCATTTTGCTATTCAAAATTATTTATGCCATAAAAAAGCGACCAATTGGACTTGAGTTATGGGGATCGTGGAAATAATTGTGCGGAATTCCGTTTCATGTACACAGTGCCTCTTATGGAGCCTATATTAGCCATAAATGAAAAAACTTCAGAATTTAAATTCACTAGTTCATCGCAAATACAAAAAAAAACATATTCATGTTTCATATATATTCATAAACTTCGTTTTATCCAATTTGGGGAGAATACTTTTTTTTACTTCAGATTCACTGGGTTTCGCAGAAATTTATAACGAATAGATCACAAGAACTCGAGTAGAAAAAATTTCAGTTCCCAGTTCCTGCACCATTTAGCAACTCAGAATTCGTTCTGATTTATTTCTATTTATGTCTTGTACACAAGATTGAGGGATACATAATTATTTGTGGGGAATATATATCAGTCTCTTACACTTATATCGTCACATTATATTTAAAACTTGATATTGTTCTCATTGAGTTTCTTTCTTCTAGGGAGAACTGGTTACCCAGAACATGTCATCAGGTATCATCATCAGCACCCACAGTTTAGTTCTACAGAGTGTGACTAGAAAACAGAGTGGAGATTATAGCTGTGTCGCGTCCAATTCCAGAGGGGAAAGATCCAGTGTTCCCGTGCGATTGAGAGTGAGATGTGAGTTATCAATTCGCCTTTTTTTATTTCTATCACGATACAATTGGTTGACAGGTTGACAGTGAAAACGATTATTTTCTGGAACACAAAATTATTTTCAACCAAGGTGTAAGAAATATATACTTTTTTCTCAGACTATAGAAAAAGAAGAGATGCCTTTCAACAATAAATAGTGAAGCCAATTTTCGAAATCATCAGAACTAAACTGGGTAACTGTACTACTACTGAATCGAAATGTAGTAGAAATTTTTGCAACGTTGTGACGTTTTTCGAATTTTCTGATGAATAAACTCCAGCAGATTTTTGGACACTAAACTTCTTAGGTCTTGGAGAACCACAGTGTCGCCATTCCA
Source organism: Adalia decempunctata (assembly GCA_951802165.1). Taxonomy (NCBI): domain Eukaryota; kingdom Metazoa; phylum Arthropoda; class Insecta; order Coleoptera; family Coccinellidae; genus Adalia; species Adalia decempunctata. The sequence continues at coordinate 5,001,448 of OX637705.1, forward strand.
TCGATTGTTGCTTTGTTTCTGGATCCTAGAAATGTACCCAAGTCTCTCATCCATAGTAACAATTCGGTTTAAGGAGTCAACATCGTATTCAAATCGAGCACAGATCGAACGCGATGCTTCTACCCTTGCACGCTTTTGGTCCATATTCAAACATTTGGGGATCCATTTTGCAGAAATTTTTCTCATGTCCAAATTGACGTGAACTATACGATGAACGCGTTCGTATGAAATCTTCAGTGCTTCAGATATCCGTTTTAGCCCAATCGACGGTCTGATAAAATCATGTTATGAACTGCATCGATATTTTCGGGGACTGACACAGAAACTGGCCTTTCCGATCGGTCATCATCTTCAATGGAAAATTTACCTCTTTTGAAGCTTGCAGTCCAATTTTTCACGGTCCCATACGAAGGACATTGATCACCAAGGGTATTGAGCATATCTTCGTAAATCTGCTTACCTCTTAACCCTTTTAATACCGATACTTGATGATTGCTCGATCTGCAATGTTGATACTGCATTATCTAATGATATTGCTATTCTTTATGCCATCTTCGTTCCACTCATAGAAAACTGACTGAATATGTCTCTTTCTATGGTCTAAGATTTTTTCAAATACCCAGTTGACACAACGATATCAATTATTACAGAAACACTTCATTCACAAAGAAATCAGGTAGTTCTGAATTATAAGCTCTATAACAAAACTTTCCAATTCAAGTCAAACAATTCCTGTTTCCAGCCCGAAGGCTAGAAAGGGACTGACTCAAAACGTAAGTAACGAGAAGAAGTTTCGCGTGATATGAGAGCGTCCCTTGAATGCGTCCACCAATAGAATTCAAGCATCTAGAATTAGGCAACTTGATTTGGTTACGGAGCAATTTTAATTGTTATAATAACAACAAGGATTTTCAAAAAGTTCTTGCAAGTTGCTCTAAACGCGAAGAGATCTCCGTGCGCAAAAAATACCCAATGTTGTGGATTCCCGGTAAATCGAATACACTGCTCATACAATGGATTTGAAGCGGCGTTCAAGGAAACGGGACAGAATCGGGGAAATGATGTCGAAACCCCCGGCAATAACGGAAATGGACGATTTTTCCGAACATGAACACACTGCAGCAGAAACGTCGGCAATTCACGTCGCGAGCGGGGCTGGTGAAATATTCGAAAGGCGCCCGGGCGGGACCAGATTCGATCTGAGGTAAGACCGACAAATCACCGGCAATTCAGGGCCCGGAAAAGTGTTGATAATTTTCAAGTTTGACGAAACGCGGCGGGCGAACGACGGGAATGTTTTAACTTTTTGGTCGGAAAGTTGGCTGATAAATCCCAGCAGAGGACGAGGACCGAGTCACGTGGAGGCAGGAGAGGACAGACAGGGGCGACTGGAGAAGTTTTACACTTGAGATCGATTGACCTGTCATGTCAGACAAACTCAAACGTCTTCGTGGGAATCTTCTACATTGAACACGAGACTGCAAACGTCATGGCCTTCCAGATCCCCAGACTTAAATAGATTAGATAGATTTTTTATGACAATTTTAATTTTTCTGAAGAATTCAAGATTATCCTTCAATTTTTTTTTCTCGAAATTGGTGGCAGATAAGATAAAACTACAAGAGATCGAAAAGTTTGGTAGAACAACATAGCTTCTTCTTACAATTTTTCAAACCAACAGTAGCTCACCAAAAAATAGTTCTGAAGAAAAACAGGGGACAGTGTTCCAGAATAAGTACCACCCTGTAGAATTGCAATCGAAATGGGCATGTCAGATGATGTTAAATATAAATTGTAACATCTATGCCAAATTTCGGTTGAACATCTTGTGAAATCCAGAAACAGTGAAAGAAAATAGCTATCACGAAAACGCAACTTGGCGGCCCAATATTTTAAAAAAATTTTTTTCTCAAAATCACACCAAGAATCTCTCTTCTTCTATTCGTCTGTACCTCAATTTTCGAAACACTCTATATTCCCCAGGGTGACCCATTTCAAAAAGACCCATTGAATGACTGAAATTACTCTTTGGGAAGAGCCTGTATCAAAAAATTTTTCAAATGAATAGATTCAGTGGCAAGACTGAAATATATATAAAATATTATGTGATAATAAAAGTTGTCACTTAATGTCATAATAAGATGAACGTAATAAAAATATAAGATCGAAAAAAAAATTAAAGATTGAATTGTGTCACATTAATATACATACTTCGAATAATAAAATAGTGGAATACGATCCCTAATATCATCTAAAAACAACATTCAGAGGGACATCGAATAAATACACTCCATTTGACCTTGGAATTTGATTTCAAGATCATTTCAAGGTCAGGTAGATTTTTGAATAGGTATTATACTTTTTTCGTTGCAGAATTTTGATTTTGATTCAAAACTAAAAACATTCAGCTCTTTTTTGTATTTACCATAATATGAATCGTTCTGGAAAAATGAAGTGTTTTATGCACAGAATGGTTATGATGAAAATCTTCTACACACAAACTACTGAGCAAGTTGGAAAAAAAACCAGAAAACCAACCAGTTTTTCTTTTTTGAATATGAAATGATTCTATGAGAAATAACTTTGAAGCCCTTCACAATGATTTTATTGAGCATGAAACACTTCATATGTCCAGAGACATATTTTTTATGGAAAAACAAAAGCGATTGAATGTATAAGTTTCACACGAAGATCAATATTCTGCAACGAAAAATGCATTTTGTACAACTTTGTTTTCACTGTGACAAAGTCTTTTTTCACAGTGAAAAAGAGTCTTTTTTAACGGTGCAAAAAGAAGAAGAATATTTCACATAATAAACATGAAATATCACTTTTTGAAAAATTTTCGATGATAATAATTCTCGTATCAACTCTTTAAGTAATATTAAACGTTTGTAATCAGAATCAACATGAAACATCTTCAGGAATATATGTTTCAGAAGTAATTTTTCGATTTTCCCTCTCAATCGGTACTACAATAAATATTTTCATTTATTGTAACAATAATTGACAGTGTAGTGTGAACAATCACTTCCAATATAAATTCCCGAAGATGTTCCAAGTTGCTGCTGATCAGCAACGTTAGATATTTCGCGAAGAGTTGATTCCACATCCACAGTGTTATCAGATATTTTTCTGGAAGTAGATGAACAATTCAGTAATTCGTTTGAAATCTCAATTCTATTATTCAAACGATCTTCCATAGATGCTTCTGCTGCGGAGGCAGTTTTCCAGCCACTGTGATGTTTTATCGATGTAATGTTGCCCCCTGCATTGGCCTGAAGAGTTACAGAGCTTCTCCTGGAACAGTGACCTGTATAGCTCTTATACATGTCTTTTCTAAGCCACTTTCCAATCAAGCTTGGAATTTTTCCTATTTTATTCATCCTCACATGTTGATTGACACATTTTCCTCTCGAATATTTCGAAAATAGTCTATTGCTTTCTGTTTGAAACGGCCGTAGTGCTCTATACTTGGGGTATCTAAATATATAGAACAAAGTTGTTGGTTACACCATTTATAACTCAAGATCGGATGAACTGTTTGTTATGAAACTTCATTTATGGATTCGTCCACGTCCTGGTTATTATAAAATATGCACGCGAAAATGATAATGTATACCCTAATTCCTCTCTTTCATTACAGACGCCCCTGTGTGCAAGGACGAAGAAGTGACAATAATAGGAGCATCCTTGGACGAAGTGCTGAAAGTCAGGTGCCAAGTCTCTGCCGATCCCGCAGAAGTGAGTTTCGTGTGGCAGTTCAACAACAGCGGAGAAAGCTTCGACGTCTCTCCCGCCAGATTTGCCACCTCTAGTGCGAACGTAAGCGAGCTCAACTATACCCCCGCCTCCCAAAGGGACTACGGGACCTTGACGTGTTGGGGCAAGAACGTCATTGGGAGGCAGCAGGAACCGTGCGTGTTTCAAGTGGTGCCAGCTGGTGAGTATTATCGGAAGCGTGAGGTCGTAAAGCTCTTGATTCTCGAGAGGAAGCAATTGTCTCTGGTGACTGGTGCTTGAACTGGCCATCTGTTTAACAAACCTTGTAAAGAATGGGTCTAACTGAGTGTTCCCTGTGCCGCTGGTGCAGGAACGCGGATGAAACGGCGGAACATATACTGTTCGCGTGCGGTACTCTATCTGTATAGAGGTTAAACACCTAGGGAACTCTATATCTTCCATCTCTATGGTGAGAGGGACTATTATTTATATACTGTGGAATTGATTCAAAGTTCATATTTCTCGATAGAAATTGAGTTTATACATTTAGGCCCAATTTAGGGAGTACTCAAGTAGTCAAGTACTAACCTTATTGGAATAAAAATGTTGCAAACACGATAATTTCAACAAAAACAGTTTGTTTCATCGGATTATATCTGCAACTAAGAAGCCACATTTCTCACACCAAAATAAGTTACTTCTTCGATTTTTCTGCAGATTAGTTTGTAAACACTAATATATTTTCCTCGAGATTCCCAAACAATATCATGAAGAGAGACTTTTCATTCAGATTTGTTATTAAACAACCTAACCTTATCTAATTTGTATCGATTCTGTGAATTTTTGCACAGAAATTTCAAGAAGATGTTGTCAGCTTGCTGATATTTTCATTGAGGTTAAGGATTTTTACGAAACATGATATAAATCACGATACATTTGTGTACCGTGGTATAAATATCTATGAATTCTGCCGTTTCCATCATAAATCGACTCTGCCGCCAAATTTTACCACGCATGCGTAGAGTGAAAACCGAATTATTGGTTATCTACAGGCCAACGTTGAACAATAACAAACCAGAATCTCTGAACAAACTGTAAACATTATGTGGAGTTCTGAATAATCTGCATACATTCAGTGACTTATTGTTCTAATGTGATTATTATGTGAAGTGAATTAATATAATTTCAACCGTGTCGAGTTTATAAAATTCCAAGGGGATGTTGTTTAGATAAAAACATCGCCACAAATTATCAGGTATCGTATTATATTTCATTAATTTCAATTCAATAAGTATTTTGTATCGAGATTCATCATTCATATCCGAATTTTGTATTTCATCGACATTTAACTTCAATATGGACCGGTAACTATGAATTTTCAATAGAAACTGTGCGTATTAAATCCTCCTTGGTGTTCAATTTTATCTCCCACATTTGGGGGATTTTATTATTAAAATATCTCGACAAAGTTGATACATATTGTGACAACATTGTTAACTCGTTTAAAGACCAGAGACTGAATAATATTCGATGATATTTAATTCAGAGACGCATTCAGATTATTCTTGAAATTAATGATTTTTTCATCAAGTTTCTCCGGGTAAAATTGGAAATAACTCGAAAACGACGCGTTTTATTGAAAAATAAAGGAATACTTTTAGTTTCTTAAATGATTGATTCTTTCGAAAATATGAACCGTTTATCTTTTTAAAGTGATCTTATGGTGTTTTAGCGTGTATTGATGAGTCGACTACCCTGTAACTTTTATACTAGTGAAGATATTGAATAGGTTTCGATTGAGGAATATGCACCATGAATAGATCAAAAACTCAACCAAAATTTACTTCATTCGAAATAACGGTTCCGAAGATATAAACAGAAAAGTGTTATTTTCATGGATTTTCGACACCCTGTATCTCCCAAATCAAACCGAATTTTGAAAAATGGTATGGGAAAAAAGTGTTTCCTTTGATGAGAGGAATCCACAGTTAAAATATATGTAAAAGTCAAAGACTCACCCTGTATATAACTATAACAGCTCCTTCTAGGTGTTGCAGTTTCTTAGTCAGTTAGTATAATACCCGAGAAATTAACAAAAATAAACATGAATTGCAGTCTGCTGACAGTTGCGAAGATTATTGTCTGATTCCCTTTGAATTCCTACGGATTTGGGGCGCAAAGTTTTCAGTGTTAAACAGAGGAACTTGAAGAACAAAAGTTTTAGAACCATTGGGTTATGTTGAACAAAAACCTGCTTTCCTTCAGGAGTCCATTGTTCCACATGGTTTGAAGCGTAGTTTGTCATCGATTTAGGTTATTTCTGAAAGGAAGCCTTCACACTGAATTTCTGTATCCAAACTATCGCTTCTTTTGGGGAAATGATCTTACCGCACTGATGAAAACCCAGAGCTGTACCATTCTCGCCGAACCCCTTCCAGGTACAATTAGTCCTTCCAGACTTGCTTGAATTATCATCCCGCTTTAATGGTCTTAATTAACTGTACACTGCACTGAGCATTATTTCTACAATAAAGTGTCCCCTTTGTATTTTGATACTTTGAGCGGCTCAACAGTGTACCGAGCGAATTTCTGTGAAGGGACTTTGTAGAAACCATGCGGCGGAACATAATCCTCCACATCCTGGCCCCTTTGTTTTATTATTTCGTGTTGCAGGTGAATATCTAGCCGAATTGTTCCTACCAGCTGGCAGAACTTTAAAGGTTGTCCGTAATTTGTTTCGGGTTGAATAATTCCTGGGTAATTCTGCTGTGCGACGTTCTGAAATGCGACTGGAATCAAAGTATTTGTCGCTTTCATTAGGGAAGGCGATTGGGGCAAAGCCTTCTTCGGACATGACGAGGATTAGGCTTACGTCAACTGCAGACGTAAATAGTCCAAAACAATTCATCAGGGGAGCACACATACTGCAGCTTTCGCGAGCTGAAATTAATCAGAATATGTACTGGGGGAAATGGAACAACTTGGGCAAATATGCCAGACTATATACTAGCTGAAGTCACATTTCCTCTTCCTCTCAGGTCAGAGTCCAAAGTACAACACGTCGTATTTTGGTAGATGAGCCCGTGAATTGTTCCTCAAGCATTTGTGCAAAAGCAACATATCACGCAGAAAAATGTTTTTTAATGAACTATAGGAAATTTGTTCAAAAAACACATAAAATTCAAAATGAAAGAAACGGGAACTTGGACGTATTTATTTTAAAAATTCCAAACTAAGCCGACCGACGTTTCGAAGGGTCTTCCCCCTTCTTCTTCAAAGGCTAAAAAAGTGGGTACATGTCAAAGAAATATACGAGAACACTATACAAAAAAAAAACATACCTAGGATGGAAATTTCAGGAGATAGTAATTTACGTAACAAGTCCGGAAAATAGGTTTTTTTTGGACGAATAGACAAGATTCTAGGACGAGCCGGAGGCGAGTCCTGGAAGTGTGTGAGTCCAAAAAAACTATTTTCGGGCGTACAATATTTGTTCGGCAACCGTGTATAATTACAAATCAAGGAGACGACACATTTCTTCATTATACATTTTGATTTTTATTTGAATCCAGTCCAAAATTGTCATCCGCTATTTCGTTGCTATTGTGATGATCAGAACAATGACAACGACGACGTGATTTTTTCCGGCCTAGTTCTGAAAGTATACTCCATTCACAATTATAAAATCACAACTCTGGCCTTGAAAATTTGACACATTCCACTCTGTATCGAAGTTATGACGTTTTTCAAAATATTTTTATGTTCCAAGTCAACGTTATGTTGCCCTTTCTACATTCTTAGCGTATTTCTCAGAATGTGAATTTATTCGGAAAATGAATGAATTGGAAAAGATGTGATGGACGAAAATAATTAACGTTTATATGAATTGAAAGAAAGGATTCCTTTTCTAGTTATTTGCATGAAAAGTACAAGAGATCACTGTTGAAATATATTATTTTTCGCCATGGAAGAAAATTGCATTGCTTTCACATAATTTGAAGATTTAATGTTTATTATCCTCTTGAACTGAAAGTTCAAGACTTGACGACATCAATTGTTGATTCTAATCAAGAATTCATTAAAAAAAAATCAACCCAAAGATATAAGATGAATTGATGGGTAATTACAAGAATCAAGAATAATGTCAATTTTATTTTGTTGATGACTTTCTTAAAATCGATGTTGGGATATAAAACTCGGCTGCGTTTGTTCAAACAACATCTAAAGAATACACTTTTCACCATCTCGACCTTTGAGAGGCGTTTCTTATAGGAGAATTAGGTCTAAGTTCCACCTCATTAGTGAGGTACCTAACTTTTGCAAATCTGCTCAGATATCGCCAAAATGAAAAATATCATCCTAATCGACCTCTCGAGGCTCCATCCGATCCATCTACTGCGATATCTGTCCAAATAACAGCTTTTTCAACGAAATTCCCGTGTACCCCTTCAACCTCGAAATGTAAACATTCGTCCTGGTCTTGAAAATCGTCCTCACCTACAAATATCGATTAAATACCAAATATCTGCGAACAATTTGTGAACCTAACAAAATGTGGAATATCTTTGATACTTTTACTTTGATGTAAACAAAGAAACTGGCAACGTCGTTTTGTCATTAACGATATTTTCTGTGCGCGCACTGACTTTTTGTCATATGTTCTGTGCTTTTCATCAGGGGCACCAACTCCTGAAAACGAAACCATGACCTCCTATGTGATTAAATAAAAGTAAATGGAGTATACATTAGCTGTCAAAATCAGTGTTGCCATAAAGGAAATATTCAAAAAATCACTTGTTATATGATAATATCTTCGATTTCTTGCAATGTTGATCGTCTCACTTATTATTATAAATTATAGATTTTTTGAAAAATTCATATTTATTAATAATTTTTTCGAAGTTTTTCCGGATTTTCTCAGTGGAAAATGCACCAAGCCATTCGTACAAAAAATCATAGGGTAGGATTATTCTTCACTAAAGACCACAAAAGTATTCATTCAATACTTTTTGAGATATTTCAAAAAAATCCAAGAAGTGGTAATTTTTTTAGAATATTCCTCGTTCGAATCATTTCAAGAAGCGATTTTGCTGGTGAGAAAACCAGTGCCTTCATCTACGAACTCTACCCCTACCTACCTCTATATCTCGGCCCAAAAATGCCTTTCAAAGCGACCTGAGCAATTCAAAACTCACCCCTAGAATCAAATCTCAATTAAAATTTTCACTCATTCCGATTCTCCTTCTAGCGAAACCCGGCTCCCCCACGAACTGCACCCTGCGGGCCCCCCCGAACAGGACGTCGGAGATCCTGGACATCGAATGCAGACCGGGATACGACGGTGGCCTCCCGCAGATTTTTATGCTGGAGGCCTACGACGCAAACAACATGAAGATGAGGCTGAATCTGACGAGCCTGAGCCAGGAGTTCCCCCTTTTCAGGCTGGAATTGAACGATCTGCCCCCCTGGGAGGGTTCGCCGCCGGCCTTGAGATTGGTTATTTATGGGATGAACGCGAAGGGCAAGGGGGAGAAGGTGGTGCTGGAGGATATAATGCTGAATGATGCGGAGAAGAGGACAGGTGAGAGGATTTAGGTTGTATTTTTCGAGGTCTTCGCGAGTGTAAGAGTTATTGGGTTAATTTTTTGTTGCTGGGGGGTTTTCGTACTTTTCGCGGGATGGAATGATTCTTGCTCGAAAGTTACGAGTAAACAAATGTAAAAAAACCTTGTGAGGAGGAAACATCGATTTTTTTCAAAAACGCTCGTTCCGAACATACATTATTATTAAATTGATCATTATAAGCAAGAAACCAGACCTGTACTCGAATAGTTCGAAGAATCCGTGACCTTGATCTTGTCGTATTGTTTTTCACGAGTGAGGAAACAAACCTCTATTCCATAAGGGGAAGTATCAACTTTTGAATCGTGGTAAATCTCCATTCAAAAAGTGGTCTCTTTATTTCACGAGTAACTTCCCTAATTTACGACGCAGAGACTTGATTTAATAATAATAATAATAATATAATAATATTCTTTATTAATCCCTTCGACATTACAAGCAAAAAAAAAAAGAATGTATAGGACAAGTCATATAAGATATATTCCTAGTAAAGAAGAATTAACCCAACAATAAATATGATAACCTAATAATACAAAATAATTCAACAAATTTATGCAAAATGACCATCAACCAAATATTCCTCTATGTTATAATAAGATTTTTTTATCAATACGTGCTTTATGGTATTCTTAAATTCAACCTCATTCAATTTTTTGATTTTATCTGGCAGATGATTGAAAATTTTAATGCCCTTATAAAATGGGGAACGTTCAAATTTTGTTGTCCTATGTCGAGGCAAACATAATGTTCCAAGATTTCTCGTACAATAATTGTGATGGCTCGACAGTCATGCAAAACTAAATTTCTTTTTTAAATTGAATCTGGTGAATGTCCCGAGGGCAAATTGTTTCCTTTTTTTCGATTCAATTAGTTTTTCAATTAAAAAAAACAGGGTTATCGTTAGATCTGGGGTTATTGAATATGTTTTTCGTTTTTCATAAGTACAAGCTATATTTTTGAAATAATCATCATGAAAATTTTTGTAGTTTATAGAAGATTAAATTGCCCAGGGCGAATAGTTGCGATTTTTTCCAAAAAATGATGAATAACCGTTGTAAAAAAATCCTTTAGTGTAGTTTCCAAAACGCTGGAGTTCAACCTGTTTTTTTCAATTGAAAAACTAATTAAATCGAAAAAGTCGCAACTATTTGCCCTTGGCAATTTAATCTTCTATAAACTACAAAATTTTTCATGATGATTATTCCAAAAATTTAGCTTGTACTCATGAAAAACGAAAAACATATTCAATAACCCCAGATCTAACGATTACCCTGTTTTTTTAATTGAAAAACTAATTAAATCGAAAAAAAGAAAACTATTTGCCCTCGGGACGTTCGTCAACTTCAATTTAAAAAAAAATCAAGTCTCTACGTCGTAAATTAGGGTACTTACTCGTGAAATAAAGAAATGAGTTGATTTAAGATCATCGAGCTGAGAACAAAGCTACCTCATCAATAGAAAGAATTAATACACAAATCATTTGCCACTATAAAATATGAACAAAGGAAATGTGAATACGAACCTAGTTCGAATTCACATTTCATCTGCTAATGTAGTAGGAAAACTAATCCGATAGTGGCGCCACCGTGCATTTTATGAAATATTCCATCAAATGATCTCACTTATGAATGAAATATACAATGGCGCTCCCTATCCGAAAATCGCTGAACTATGAAATTAATGAATAATATGTAGGTGAAGCATCAGGAACTATTTCTCGCTATATATTTAAATTTGGCCATTCTCTGCCAATTCCGTATTTCAAGTTGATTTTCTGAATGAAATTATCTGTAGATTCACTTTTAATTGGAAGTTGAACTATTTTCATGGGTTTTTCGTTTGAAATAAAACAGAAGCATGAGTTGGCTTATTATCTTCTATTTTTGAAAGAAAAAAACTGAACTTTCTGAGTTCACCCACAAAATTTCAGTTCTCAAAGTGAAACCATTTTCAAATGCAACTTGAAATAAAAACACACTACATTGAACGCCCACCTTAGTATTTTATAGTGGCAAATGATTTGTGTCTTGATTCTTTCTGAACCTGTATCACGACGTCTTACTTTTACCATTTCTGTTAAAATCTAACCTAATTTCAGTCCCGTATATTCGATATACTTACCCTCATTGCGTTCCAAACTCATTAAAAAATAAATTGTTTCCCATCAACTGGAACACGACAATGACTTTCTACTAATAATAGAATGTCAATAACTCGAAAATGAAATGGTTTCCAATCTACTTACAATCACCTAATTGTTTTTGTAGACAGAAAATAAATTTCTGGCTGTCGCCAAGACAAATAAAATATTTCGTACTTCATCGTGTAAACTGAACGGTAATCCATTACTTTTGAGGGAATACAAATGAGTTACTCAGCTCAGTCCAATCGCATTCAATCACGTGGACTAATTTAATAACGACCTATTGCCTTTCAGGAAGCAATAATTGATATTGGTCAAATTGCATATGCTTCTTTATATTATTAAATTATTAGGGATACTATTAAAATTGAATCGTTTTAACTGTTGTATGGAATATGTTTTCATAAATGATTCTAGACAGTTGCTGAAATACAGAGTATTCCTAAAAAGGGGGTAATTTCAAGAAAAAACTCCCATGAACTTTGAAAATTGAAGGAGTTGTTTCATGTTAGAATTTTTTTTCAGTAATTTCTGAAGATGTGACATTTTGAACAAAATTCTAGGGAATCTCATACTTTGTTCTAAGAAAATAAGGGTCATCGTCTAAATAGTTATTACAGTCATCGTCTAAATAGTTATTACAGTTAAAGTGCAATCGTTAACAGTCGAACAACAAATAACCCATGAATTATCAGGACTAAACCCATCAATCTTTAACAGATGGCGGCACCAACATGAGTATGATCCCGATGGCAGCCCTGTTGACCGGTTCCCTGCTAACTTTAGCCCTAGGAGTCTTCGTGGTTGTGGTCATAACCATGAAAAGAAGGCATCGACATTGTGGAGGCTCGCACTGCGCCTTGCAGCTAGACCCCAAGCAACCAAAGCCTCCAGCTCCAGGGTCCATGCTTGAGATCAACACGGGCGACAATAGATACGTGGTGGCCTATACCGTCAAACAGAACAGCGATTGTCCCATGGGGGCCCAACTGACGGTTTGTACGACGGGGTCCAATGATACGAGGCAGCCGGATATACTTAATACGCCTAGAGGTGAGTGGGGCGAATATTTCTCTTTGCACTTGTGGTTCATCGATGTTCGAAAATATTTCTTCAATTTATGATCAATCTCGGGGTTCTAACAGAACTGATGTGCCGAAAACTTTTCCAAACTTAACTTGTCAAAAGGTGTTCAACTAAATTTCACTGTCAAATTCCTGTATGTTGAGGGGAGGTGCTACACGTCCGAGCTTCCTTCAAAAATTGGGCTTTCTACTTTCATGATTTCTCAGTTCTTATGCGGCGTAGACCAACATTTTTTTTTATTGAAGCTTAATCATTTCTCTAGAATGTGTATTACTCGCTTTTTCGTTTTTCTTCGTATATTAGGAAAAAAACCTGGTTAAAAATATGAACAATAAACTTCCTAGTACCTATACAGGGTCTTTCACGAGGAACCTCACCCATATTTATACGGGAAACTACTGAACGTATTTTCATGAAATTCAGCACTTATAAGTATTTCACGATGCTGATGAAATCTAAAATATTTTCAAGGCATGAGCACCTCCGGTTTTTCCGGAAATAACGTCAACTTCCGTTTTTCAAATTAGAACACCATTTTTTATTGCAGAAATAGATTCCTTAGAAAATTTCAAGTTATTTTTATGTAACATTTTTCAGTTTTGGTTGGAAAATTCTCTCTGAGCGGGAAAATTCGAAAAAAAAATCGAAAATAGAGCTCCGCTGAAACAAGAATAACTTCGAGGTTTTTAGATGGAAAATTTTCATTTTTGGGATTTTTCAAGATGTAAGATTGATGTATCCACTTTAAAAATCGAAATCGCGATTCATGATACAGGGGGTGAAAAAATCGCTTTCAAAGTTAGGGATGACAAAATCGTGAAAAATCGATTTTTTCAAATTAGAACCCCATTTTTTTATGGCAGATATTGAATCTACGTTAAAAAATAATGTGAGTGTATGCATCACACCCTTGCCCTAAAGTGGATATTTTCTGAGTTATTCACAAAAAACTGTTTTTCGTCTTGAATTTTCAGCTATTTCTTCTCCCTTCACACCAAAAAGATGAAATTTTCAGGAGTTTTCTTAACGAAAGATCCGACATTTCTCAAGTTTGTCATGGTTCTGTTAATGGTATCTCTCGTTGGTCTGAGCCGGTCAGGAAACCTCTCAATGAACAGTCGAATCGTTCTATCTACAACTTTATTACATTCTCCATGAAGTAGAATGAGATTTAAATAATCTTCATTGGTAAAATTAGGCATAGTGATCGATTTTATAACTTAATACGAATTATCACCAAATTAATAGTAAACACAAAATGCTACTGAATAAAGAGGAATTTGGCAGATGTAATTAATGATATCTATCATTAAAAAAAAAGAATGTAAAACATGGTAAGTTTTTGCATATGGTTCATAAGGAATTATTTATTTATCACTGGAGAGAAAACCGATGGCCGATTAGTTGAAATAAAGAGATTTCCGATACAAATTCGAATCCAAATTCGCCATCTATTTAGGAACAACCTGTAACTTTTTTCTCTTGCATATTAGGGTAGTAAAATCTAAAACATGGTTTAAGTAACAGTTCCTGAAAATTTCATCTTTTTGGCGTGAAGGGAAAAGAAATAGCTGAAAATTCAAGACGAAAAACAGTTTTTTGTGAATAACTCAGAAAATATCCACTTTAGGGCAAGGGTGTGATGCATACACTCACATTATTTTTTAACGTAGATTCAATATCTGTCATAAAAAAATGGGGTTCTAGTTTGAAAAAATTGATTTTTCACGATTTTGTCATCCCTAACTTTGAAAGCGATTTTTTCACCCCCTGTATCATGAATCGCGATTTCGATTTTTAAAGTGGATACATCAATCTTACATCTTGAAAAATCCCAAAAATGAAAATTTTCCATCCAAAAACCTCGAAGTTATTCTTGTTTCAGCGGAGCTCTATTTTCGATTTTTTTTTCGAATTTTCCCGCTCAGAGAATTTTCCAACCAAAACTGAAAAATGTTACATCAAAATAACTTGAAATTTTCTAAGGAATCTATTTCTGCAATAAAAAAATGGTGTTCTAATTTGAAAAACGGAAGTTGACGTCATTTCCGGAAAAACCGGAGGTGCTCATGCCTTGAAAATATTTTAGATTTCATCAGCATCGTGAAATACTTATAAGTGCTGAATTTCATGAAAATACGTTCAGTAGTTTCCCGTATAAATATGGGTGAGGTTCCTCGTGAAAGACCCTGTATAATTCATTTAGAAACTCAGGGAAAAATGAACGGATAAACTGATTAATAGACAATCTGAAATAGTTATTTATGATATGAGTGTTAAAAGTGACGTTTTATTTTGCGAGTGAAAAAGTTTGTGTTTGAACAATTTCACGAACAAAATAAAATCACTTTTAACACAAATACCATACAATGTTTTTTGTACAACTGCCCTATTTTGATAATGAAATGGGCGAATTTGCAATGACAATAAACTTCAAAATGCATTTCAATATTCAAATAATCAAAAGGTTGTTGTGAATGGCAAACGTTGCCAACGTTATGATTACTAACAAATGAGGAAAGACGCTGTCATTTGAATTTCGTTCCTGTCCAATTTTCGTCTTGGGTTTTCAACTGCTTAATATGTTTGTTTGAGAGTCCAATTATTAATAAAAGTGACGATTTTATTGTTCCTGTGGATATTGAAGAGTCTACAAGAAGAGCAAATCTGGAACCTCCTATACATAAAAAATCTGTTCAGCAGTACGATATTGCATACCTATAATAATTTCCTGGCCTGGTGTAAATTGAAAATGTAGAAGGGAACTTCAGTGAACCTGTTTTCCTGGCATACTCAGAAGAAAAATCAAAAATATGGAGTTCATGAACTTTGTGGAGCAAATTTTCAATGATAAAGTCAAGCGCCCTTATTGAAAATGGTGTGGATGTTAGTAAATATTTTATAAGGTAATAGCATATTTGAAACGGAAAAGTGAAGGATATCGTCCCAAAAAATCGAAAATTCTCACTCTTGAACAAGCTGAAAAGTTTATAAATGAGGCACCAGATGAGAAATACTTGATGGTTGAGGTTGCAACTATTTTCGGATTATTTGGAACCTGTCGGCGTGAAGAATTGTGTAATTTATCAGTGGAAGACATCGAAATAACAAATAAATCATTGGTTTTACTACTTCCAAACACAAAAACGAAAGTCAGTCGTTCTTTCAGTATTATTGGGAAGTATGATGACTTTTTTCATAAGTACTTTGCATTGCGCCCTTCGGTCATCAAACATCGTCGTTTTTTCCTGAAATACATGAATAATAAATGCACTGCCAATCCAGTTGGTATCAATAGGTACATTTGGGTAAATTCCATCTATTGTTGCCGAATTCCTCAAACTGCCAGAACCAAAGCAATATACAGGACACTGTTTTCGAAGATCCTCCGCTTCATTGCTAGCAGATTCAGGAGCAAATATTACGAATATAAAAAAACATGGTGGATGGAAGTCTACGATGGTAGCCGAGGGCCTATGTTGATCATTCCATTGCATATAGAAATGTCATTGCTGAAAAAATTCTCCCAACCTCAACAGATTTTGGATCATCATCCAATATTGTACTTCCGGTTTCTAAAAGTACTGATGGTGCTGAGGATTCTAATGTGTTGCGAAGCTCCCTAACGTCACAGGGCATTAATGTTAGTAATTGTTTTAGTTTTACGATTAATATTAATGTTCATAAGTAATGATTGTTAAATATTGATAATGAAAATTTGCAATTGCTGAATTTTTTTCAGCTGATTTCATCATAAGAAAATGGAGTGCTAAAAATATTTCTAACACTAATGTTAAAAATATTTTTAACACGCTTCCACGTAAATGATCAATTTTAACATTGTTTGCTGTCATTAAAAGTGTCACTTTTAATACTGAAAATTTCATACATTCATCCCGAAAATTGACGGAGATATCATGGAAATAATATCGTTTTTCCAGTTTTCTATGAAATTACAGCCCACCAGGTTTTTTCCTAATATACAAAGAAAAACAGAAAAGCGAGTAATACACATTCTAGAGAAATGATTAAGCTTCAATTTAAAAAAAAATTGTTGGTCTACGCTGCATACGAACTGAGATATCATGGAAATAAAAAGCCCAATGTTTTAAGGGTGCTCGCGAGCTCGGACGTGTAGCACCTCCCCTTAAGATTAGTTGCCATAATTATGGAAAACTGTTTTCGTAAGAATCTTGGACATTATTCGAAGACACTGATGGAAACAGGAGGAACTTAAGCTTTCCCTAAGGATAAGGCATTGGAGTCTGTTTCTGGAATGACTTTTCGAACATCGACAATTCCCCGAGACATTCTCGCTTAAGTCCACGATTTCGCAACGAAAACAAATGAGCTAGGTGCACCAAACCTCACACAGAAATATAAATCACATTTTATCGTTTTCAGATCTATTCACGTTAGAAATCATCCCTCTCCAATGAACAAATAATCACTTGCTTGAAAATAACGAAAAACCGACTGGCTGCATCGAACGCTTAGCCCGCATTCCCCCAGTTCCTTTATCATTAAGAACGGAAATATCTTTTCAGCCAAACGGGTCTCGATCGGAAAATTCTATTAAATCCATTACACACAAAGGGATTTTGGAACTGACATTAGCACAATTGGATTATGTTTCATTTCTTTTGTATATTTTTGTAATAAATTATTTTTGTTACTTCTTGTTTTTCTCATTCCGTTCCTTCGGGATGTTTCTGACATTTTCCCTTTCCCCGGCTCGTTTTTGCGGCTTTAGGACGTGCAGGGTTCGCGTTCGGGTAGGTCGGGCTGGGATCGGGATATTTAGGGATCGATTGGATGAAATACACGAATTTAAGAACACAAATTCATGAACCGACACAAATAAGGACTGAACGAGAATAAATTCGCTATCACAAAAACGCCTATATCTCTTGAACCAATTGAGGAAAAAATCAAAATTTGATCATATTCAGCTTTAGTTATGAACGCCAGAAACATGTGGAACATCTACTTCATAGATATTCCAATTATCGGTCGCAAAATGTCAAGCAAAGTGAAAACACGGGAATTTATAGTGAAACTTTTTCAAAATAATAAATAATCAAAAATGGAGCTTCAAAAGAACCGCAAAAGAGGCTCGCGTTCGTCCGGAAACGGTATCAAGAGTTGTTAAGCACTTCAACGAAGATCTTACAATTAATCGCAAGGAAGGAACCTCGAAGAAAAAGGGGTTTCTTAGCCCAAAAAAAGTGAAGAAAGCCATCAGCCTTTTTCAGAAGAATCCTAACCTTTCAGGACGGAAAGTGGCCCAAATAGTGGGTTGTTCGCAGTCAACCGTTCAGAAAATCAAGTCGAGATGTGGGCTTAGAACATACAAAGTGCAGAAAGTGCCAGACAGGAACGCTGTGAAGAATCAAGAAGCGAAATCAAGAGCAAAGAAATTTAAAAAAAATTCTTGAAAAATTTTTCCTGTTGCGTGATGGACGACGAAACCTATGTCTTGACTGATTTCTCGCAACTTCCTGGTCAGGAATTTTATACTGCAGATTCTCGTGGAAATGTTGACGAACAATTTCGCGCGAAGAAACAAGCAAAGTTTCCTAAAACATTCCTGGTTTGGCAAGCAATTTACACTTGTGGGAAAAGGAGCAAATTTTTCGTTGGCCAAGGCTCTGTTGACTCGAAGATATACACAGAGGAATGCTTGAAGAAGCGACTTTTACCATTTTTACGTGAGCACGATGTGTCAACAATCTTTTGGCCAGATTAAGCTTCATGCCACTACAGCAAGGCCACCAAGGAATGGTACGAAGCTAATGAGGTGGTTTTTGTTCCTAAAGAGGCCAATCCACCAAATTGCCCAGAACTCAGGCCAATCGAAAGATATTGGGCCCTGGTAAAAAGAGAATTGAAGAAGACTAAGAAATCATCGAAAACATTAGCGGAATTCAAGCAAAAGTGGAAGGCAGCATCCCAGAAAGTGACTGAGAACACTATAAGAAGCATGATGGGAAGAATTCCAGAAAAAATCCATGAATTTTGTAAAATATAGTTTTGATTTTTTTATTGTTTTCATTAGAATTAGAAGATGATTCGAAAATGAGTTTGATTTTCGAAATCGGTCCAGTGGTTCAAAAGATATACCTAAGCGTTTTTGTGATAGCGAATTTATTCTCGCTCACATATGTTGCGTGCTACCTACCACGTTGTTAAGTATCGATGGACCACAAGCTCATTTTCTACTTGACCTTCCTTTTTTCATATAACCTTTCTACAACACAAGTGGAAAGAGTTAGGAACCAAATTGACACGAAATGCATTCTGATTTTCACTGGTACTATCTATCCTAACAGTTTTTTCCATCTACTTCGGGACATCCTGTAGATATTTATACACTTCTACATGATGCAACCTCATTACTTAAGTACTAGTAGAGCCGCTAGATCTACCTATCAATTAGTTATTCTTATCGGTAGATCTCAGCAAATGGGGTGATTTTGTAGGAGAAATGGCAAAGTTTGATCAATTTTCCTGAAGAAATGGGAAAATTATGGAAAATATTAATACCAATCTGTTTTGCATTGACCATTCCCATTTCGATCCGTATATATACATCACGGCCAGAATATCTGTGAAAAAAGATTTATCGCTTTAAAATTGTCTTGTTTTCTGAACTTTTTCTCAACTTTCGCGAATTTTTTACAAATACTTCTACATCGCCTAGAGAATCTAAATTTCACCCACGTATAAATCGATTATTCTTCTTTCCGACCGTATAAAAATTGCCTCACTGTATCGCAGCTTCGCTGCGATTTTAAGATTCTTCTGGACCCACTTTTTCGACAGATTCTTTCGAGTCGGTCCACAGAGTTACCATTTAACCAAAATTGAAGAAAGCTGGAAAACCTATAGTCGAATTTCCACTCGTTTTCGGGAGCTCCATCGGGCCACACAGCATCACCTACCTTTCAAGTTTCAGAAGAATAGCTCTAGAATTGCGATAAAAGTAAGAAAATCTGTTATTATTCGGAAACTGTTTTTCCTATTTACACCAATTTAATTGGACAAGGGCATCAAGTATCCGCGTGGAAACTCGTCCAATTTGAGCTCGATTTCTCAAAAATTGCGACCTCTACAAAATTTAAACACAGAGACACACATATGACAAAGTTATGAGGCGCTAACAGCTGCTGTTGGTAACGAGGACAGTCGCAAAAAATTTCCGGAGCTGAATTCCTCCACGCCCTTTTCTCGTTTCATGCAGAAATCATTACCAAGTTCTATCATACACGAAGAAATGGAGAAAAGCGAGAATTTCTCGCTTGTATGTAGAATAAGTATTGCCTTGACATTTCATGAATGTAAGGATGTGTCCTATGCATAGGTGGCGAGTCGACGACGCCTCCGTATGCAGGAGGACCCTTACCTCGTCCTGACGCCCTCTTCACACCTCCAGCTGAAAGGTCGAAGCCAAATATATTCACGAATAACACGGTAAGTACAAATTATTATGCGAGTGTCCGTCCAAAATTGGTTCTGGCACAATCAAACAGTTCCTCGTCAAGTCTATGACTCAAAAATCTCAAACGGTTCTGTTCTACACTGCGCAAAAAAATTGACGCACATTCTGAAAACCTCAAGTTTAATGAAAGTTAACTCTACATTGACTTTATAACTTATTTTCTATGTTCTCTCGGGAAGGTTTTGAACGAAACAAGACACATTAAATGGAAGAAAAATTCAGGATTTCACCGAATCTTATGTGAAAGAAGAGAAATGAACAATTTTCAAAATACTGAAATGCTGATAAGTGATTTAATAATTGGTATTTCCACCCCTTGCGTTAATTACAGCTCGGCAACGACGGTTCATACTCAAAATGAGTGATCTTGAAATGTTCTGATCTAATCCTTCCAAGATTTCTCCGAGTTGGATTCCTAAGTCCTCAAGAGTAGCTGGATGATTTTCTGAACTTCTCAGCCTCCTATTGAGGTTGTCCCAAACCTGCTCAATCGGATTGAGATCTGGACTTCTTGCTGGCCATTCCATTCGAGAGACTTCAACCTCTTCAAGGTACTCCTGAACGATGCGCGCACGATGGGGTCTGGCATTATCGTCCATAAAAATGAAATTTTCACCAATGTATGGGGCAAATGGCACTACATGCTCTTCAAGAATGTTCCTTATATACTTATCAGCATTCATAGCTCCATTATCAACGACCACTAGGTCTCTGTGAGCAGTCAAAGATATTCCACCCCATACCATAATCGATCCTCCCCCGAAACCAGTAGTATTCAGGAAATTGCACTGAGCATATCTTTCATGTGGACGTCTGTATACAACGGAACGTCGATCACAATGGTAGAGGCAGAATCTAGACTCATCTGTGAAGAGAACTCTTTCCCAATCGACCTCTTCCCAATGGATATGCTCTCTCGCAAAATCCAAACGCGCCCTTCGGTGGGCTGGGGTAAGAGCGGGGCCTCTTGCGGCGACACGAGGCCTTAAATCATATTCTCTGAGGCGATTTCTTATTGTCTGAGTGCTAATTTGCACCTCATGAGTTTGCTCAAGCTGATTTTGAAGGAGGCGAGCGGTTGCAAACCGTTGTCTCAACGAAGAAACTCTCAAGTAACGTTCTTGAATGGCATTTGTTACCCGTGGTCTACCCTGTCCTGGTCTTCGGACATTCATACCTGTCTCTCTGAATCGCTGCAACATTCTGGACACACTTGTATGGGAAACTCCAAACCTTTCTGCAATTCTTGTGTATATCCGTCCACCCTTCTTCTCGCAAAACTACCGCTTGGGCACATTCCTCTTGGGTCAAGTTGCGTGTTTCGCGTTGCATAGCGATCGAGTGTAGAAAATCAAACGGAAGAAAAACTACAGATCACTAGAATTGATCGAGAACAACTGATTTTAGAATGGAGCCAATACATTCAAAATCTGATAATATCATCTTTTTTATTCCTGCTGGGAGAAAACATCTGTCTTGAAGAAAAACGTTGAAAGTGGATAACATATGCATGCATAATTCTGATAAAAATAATTATCATTGAGAACACCTTCAGTTGTAGAATAAATTTGAGATTTCCATAATGTGCGTTAGTTTTTTTGGGCAGTGTATGTTCTATGACAACAATGACATTTCTGAAACCGGCTCAAAGGACCAATGTGTTCATTCTGACCAAAAATCCGCGATATTCCAATACTCTCGTTAGTTTTCGATAAAACTTCGCTCGAACGTGCTTGAAACAAGCTCAAGCATCCAAATCGCCCTATTTCGACTTCCCCCAGCGACTAGCAGGGCCAAAATCTGAAAATAATCACTTGATCAGACCCCCATTGTTTGTTTTGAAATTCTTTCCAATACCTTCCTACCATAAAAGCAAGTCGTAACTCCGGATTGGACTAGAAATGAATATAAATAACCCCACAACACGTGAATATTTTTTATTGAATTGAGCGATATGCGTCATTAATCAAAGTTGGCCACTCATGCAAGGGAACCATTCAGAATATGGTAATAGAAAGTTGATGAGAGGGCGTTGCCAGCTACTAGCTGTAGTTTGAGTACCTGATGACGTTTTCGATTCATTGCGATCAATTTGTAACTGTCTTATTGTTTATAGAATTTTACTCTGAAAATTTCAAGACCATTTCCAGTCCAGAATTCGACAAATACAATCATTCAGACATAACAATAAGGCACAAAAAGACCTTTTCAGGAAGTTTCATTTTCCTTGGACGTCTAAATCCTTTACTGAAAGATTCGCAAAATGATATCACACTGTGAAAAGCTGTAGAGCATAATCCAGTCATAAAGGACATGGTGTTAAAGCCCATTTCTTGCAGGAGAAGCTCTCTTATACATCTGTGAGAACTCAATAAAACGTTATGTGTTTCGCTATGTGCACTAGTACTAAAGGAATAATGCTGTATTTCCGTTTAAAAGCACGTGATATTCCGATTCAAGCTAAACAATGCTGGAAATAATACCAGGCGATAGCAAGCTGGATGCATTTATTCAGCCCTGTGTAAATGGACACAGAATTTTCTTGTTCGTAGTGCATATATGTAAATTTTTGTTTCTGGCTGAATTTTAACGGTTGTTTTTTGAAAAACATTATAAAGAACGAAATGAAATCATTCTTAATACTCCATCGTCGCCTACTGCTTACCTAATTGATTTCCTGTTGCAGTATCAAAATCAAATAGATCAAGTTACCCCATCAGAGAGCTGTGCCACATTAGGGCGCAGCAGACCTAGGCCTAGAGACATGTCCTTCTCAACATTCGCAACGATGAGGAGAGACCACATAATAGCAGATTCTATACCGGGCCCTGAGAGTTGTGTGTAAAGGTCTTTGCAAACTTAGTGAATTGAACTCGAGAATATACCCTTTCAACCTGTGTAAAATGCCTAAAGTATGATAAAGATACTGCTCTATGTGATAGATCAAATGGATAATATAATATAGGATAATAAAGTGAATAATACTGAAAATGCTACTAAAAAATGAAAACCAGAAATGAGGAGATAAGTAATACTTCAAAACGAAATGAAGAACTATTGTGTGGACCACTAAGGTATTGAATGGCATAACCAATAATATTTCTACAAGAACTGAAAATTATTCCTTATAGTATAAATCATCCATGTTCAAAAAAATCAATCCAATGATTTTTCATGTTGAATCAATTATCGAAATTGAAGAAAAAACAACGATAGGATGAAGTAAAATACTTTATTCCAATTTTAAATCTCCTTCTTTTTCACTCCCTCTATGGCAAAGATTCTTATTATTTCAATTATATCATCTAAAAAATAATATATAAACCTAAAACAATCATAATTCATACTGAAAATGGTTCCTTCAGCAGCAGTCCATATCTTTGGTTCGAACTTGTATTATACTGAATGTAAAATATAAATGTAAATAACGATATTATATGAACTTGAGATTATTTAAGTATCAATTACACTTGCAACAACTAGTTCGTGTTGCATGATAATAAGATGTTTTGTATATTAATAAAAATTGTAAATATGGAAGAATGTGTTCTATTTAGTACGATTGTATGTGAATTAAAGAAAGCCATATTCATTGTTCTGTTTGAAGAAATTCGTTTATGTAGATAAGAGGATGAGAGAACTGAATACCTATTGATATAAAATAAACTTTCAGAAGAATTAAGGGATATTTATTTCCTCACCTGCCTACCGTAGATTCCGTAAGCAAGCGTACTTATAAAAGCAGGCGTTCTTCAATTTCCTCTCAAGAATCTCATAGGATTCGAATTCAAATCTTAGAAATATGAATTTGGTGAGATATATTGCAGCGTTCTTCATCTTCATGAACGTATAGTTTGTCAACTACCCAAGAGAGGACGCCAGTAGTGTCCTGTGACTAGTTACAGGATTCTATATACATATAGAACCCTGTTAGTTAGTTACAGGGTTCTACATAGTTACAGGGTTCTACATATATGGAACCCTGTAACGTAAGACGCAGAACACTGTAATTCGTTACAGGTTGCGACGCTAGTGTGCTCTGTTGAGCGTTCGGGAAAGCAGCGTATGAAAGAAACCTGCATTGTGGCCAAAACATAGAATAAAAATCTTTTGTTATGACAGTAGGCAAAGATAAACAGTAGTCTCCCTTACCTATGACAGTAGGTTTCCAATGACAACAGGTCACTGACTTTTGTTTATGACATTCATGAAATAATTAGGCAACGCGATTTAAAGATAAATAAACAAATAAGACTAACGAAATCACTCCGCAAAAATTAATTCCTAAAACCCATATTCGATAAGAATGCCTGCAGCCGTTCCAGAAAATTCTAATGCTTCTAATGAAGATGCCCCCAACAGAGCAGGACGTTCGGAACAAATGTGGAAAATACTCAAAGCCCACATTCTCAGAGAAAGGGCTCGTAAAAGGCAAGAGCGAGAAGCAGAAGTCGAAGAGGAAAGATTACGTAAAGAAAGGGAAGCAAGGGAGCAACAAAATGTAATGACTCTAGGTGAGACTCGAGAGCAATTAATTCAGTTGGAAGCTAAGTTAAATCAATTACGGGAAGAGAAACATGAACTCTTCTTGACGTTGAAACGAGTGCTCAATGCAGATGACAACAACAGGAAAAAACAGATGGTGAAAGACGCAGCTAGGTTGGAAATAAATCAAACTGGAAGTATTCCTTGTGAACTAATGTCTTTGTTTTCAGTGAAATGTTGTCGTTACAATCTATACCACAAGGGTTAGTGCACCAGCAACAAGTTTATATCACACCCCCATCAGTTCCTAGGGCAGCCCCTTTACAACAACAACAGCAACCACAGCAAGGTTTCAAACCTTGCACAAAAAGACCTAGAAGTCCAAGTCCTCCACCCAGTATACCTGTTTCTTTATACCACCAAGGATATAATAATTATAAACCATCTGTTGGATCCACTCCGTACCAGTCTTCACCTCAAAGTAAGTTGCATTTATTCTTAATTCGATGAATAAGTAATAATTGACATGAAGCATGAAGATACTTTCAGATCTATGGTTGTTTGTTCATTTCTATGACATGTTTGAAAATGTCAGTTTTGTTCTTATAGTAGCTATATTTTCGTTCGAAAATGCTTTGGTATTCTCTTCTGATTTTCATTCTTCATTTTCAAAATATCGAACAAATACCAGTTCTGATGTGGGAAACGAATCATGAACTCAATTTAACTTCAAATAAGCACTCGTTACTTGCAGTGAAAAAACAAGATTTTAAAGCAATAATATCCCAAACGTTCAAGAATAAAATTCCTATAGTTGTTTTTCTTGAAGACACACTGAGTTTGGAGGATTTAATCATTCGCAATGAATATGGAACTACTATTTTTCCTGGTTTATCTAGTTTCGTGAATTCCTACAATACCTACTTCATGCCTTATGTGGATAATCCATTTGAGATGATCGAAGAAATTGCAAGCCCTGTGAAGAAAATAGATTCACAATCTTTGGACGACTGGAACAATTGGCATGAAATAGGAGCAGTGGTTGTGGATCTTAAAAGTTTGAAAACTGACGAAAGCAGAAAGAAGATGTTGAGAAAACATGATTTCACGATATTGAAAATCCATTCGCAAATTTCTGATATGCACGATCATGTCTTGAGTGTTTTCACTGCTCGTTATTCATCATGGATCCCCGAATTCTCTGAACATCATTATTTCAAAAAACTTTTACAGTCGGACCCTACTACAGAACCACCGTCAGGTTCAAAACCAGTGCCAATCGTGGATGATAAGAATTTATTGCTTGTTGTATCGGGAAACTCAGAATACAGTGCCGACAATGGAGCAAAATTTAGTCCGATCACTCTGAGCCGATCAGATTTCAGTATCAAAGATAACACGATGTCTCTTTCACTTGATGGCGGAAGCGTTAAGCTCCAATTTTCAATTTTACTGGATACTGATGGTTTCTGGAAAATCAACAACATAACTATGGACGAAAAAACTTTGAAGTTTGAAGAAATAGAAGTGCCTATGAACTTTTCTTACCATTGCTCTAATTTCGAGTTGCACAACAAAAAGACCAAACAACTTTTACGAATTCCTGGTTTTCAAATACAACCTTTCAAGGAAGACAAGGAGCAACAGCAGTTCGGATCAGCTTACGATTGTGTCGGGTTTGTTACCATACCGATAGTAAGCGGCATGTTTGTTTGCTCCATACTTTTACTGATCTTATTCTGCGGGATACTTTCTTTGATGGACATTGAAACAGGGGACAGGTTTGATGACCCCAATGGGAAGGTTTTCAAGGCTTACGTAGAATATGATTAAGGCTTACATTTATGTTTGTCTATTTTTAAGGTGTTTTGTTGTTTATAAAATTGATATTCTTTGTTTGATTCAATGTTCTAAGGCAATAAATTTAAGGAAAAATTTGTTATTGGTTGAAGGTTAATGCAAGAGAATGAGGCCAGTAAATCATTAATCATAGATCCTCATCTATGACTTATCAAGGCTTACTTTGGCTTCATTTGGATTAGGGAAATGGCTCTTGTTATGAGGTTAAGGTTATGTTTTATAGTCTCAGTTTGTTGTGACATGAAACAAATTTATAATTTTGCCTTTATTTACAGAAGATGACGGTAGACGTCATGAACTAGTACGTGCAGTACTATGGAACAGTGAGTGTTTCAATAGCTTTTTTGCTTTTCGCTGAAATCATCATGAAATCAGACTGGCATCTGCTTTGCACACTGTTTCATAGATTCATTTGGTTTTAGCACATTTTACTCATGAATTCTCCATACATAGGTACATCAAAATGCATTGTATCTAAAGGATTTTTCAAAATGAAAACATTGATTCGCTTTTTTCATGGGGGAATTTGGAAACATGCAAAACTGCGCGCAAAGCATGCAATCGGGGAGTGCTTGGACCCATACTTCAAAACCTGATAGCTTTTTAACCTCTTTTTTTATCGATATTTATCTTAAACCTTCGAACTCTGCATGAAAGAATGGTTTATTAAACACAGGCAAAGAGTTCCAAACTTAGACTATGCTTTCTATGGTCTAAGGTTCCGAAGTTAGCAGCAACACTGCATACACCATAAGCCATCTGTGGTATATAGGACACAGATATGCAAGAAGTGTCTATGCCCACCATAGAGAACATACTATCTCTATGATTCCCACACCTAGCGTCTTCGATGCGTGCCCATTATTCACGCGCGAAATTCAAATTTTGTGATGAAAGCGATTAATTATATCTCTTGCAGTTTTGGCTTTTTTCCTTCTGATAATTCATTTGATGTCAAGTTTTTATTTGAATATCGGACTAGATGTTTCCAAAAATCGTTTTTCCATTTGCGAAATTGATAAATGGTCTCAATATCATCTTAATCCAAAACATTTTTGGTCATTTGGTTATGTTCATCAGAATGAATCAATATTGGTTCCATAACCTCATCGGTGGTGGTTGAAATATATCATTATGAGTTCCATCTAGGAAAACACTACCATATTTTTCCTCTTCTAGAAACTCAACAACCATGCTTCTACCCACCATCAGATCTTTCAATATTCTACACCCAACCACAGCAAGGACCGATTCCTGGCAGAGATCCACAGAGATGCACCTACGAACCTAACAGAGCTCAGACCTACCACCTAGAAACCAAACTGACAGACCATTACTCTTTGAGACCTCCTAACTCCCATGGTCATATCATCCATGGTGGTGCTTTGGCGATAAGTTCCCAGGCACCTCCAAAAACGGGGAGTATAGCGACGGGATACCCTGTGAGGGGTCAAACGCAGTACCAACAAGTTCCTACAGCTGCGCCAGCGCTGTATACCGCACAAAATAGACCTTTGTACCAATCGCCGGGTACGCCTATGACTTATACGCAGAGAGAATAAAAAACTGGTTTTGAGCTGAGTTAAACTTGAAGGAGGAACTCCAAATGTTCAAGAGAAGTGGACTGAAAAAGAATTCAAATATTGGAAAATGTATGGTTTGTTTGTGGAAATTGTCATTATGTTTTGTACTCCAAAATATGTATCAGAATTTTTTATATGTATTCTTGTACCTTTACAAATTCTTTTTCTGTATTGTGTTACCTTGTATATTCTTTCATAAAAATTGAATTTTGATTCTAAATTAATTGAATTTTTTAAACTCGGATTTTAATTTTCGAAATTGTGTGGATTGTTTTAAGTATTAATATAAAATTATTGGACTATGGGTAGGTCATAATTTGAAGTGTAGACGTGATTGTGTTCGAAAAATAAATGACTTTATTGAAAAAAAAATTCTTTAATTTAATCCATTCCCACCATGAGAATTGAAACATTTTAGAATTCCTCTGAACACACGACACAGGCGTTGAGCTAAGCAAAATATACAGGGTGTGCCATTAATCAGAAATCTTAAATCTATTTGGCAATTTAGGTTTCAGAAGACCACTATAGGAAAAACATTTGACAGGTTTCACAAAGGTCAACTTTTGAAGGACTCCGGTTCGGAAACTTTTCCCGTGAACGATCAATGGTTTCATTGCTTGTGTGGCACGTAGCGCCGTCTTGTTGAAAGTAGACGTTGTCCAGATCTATACCGGCCATGAAAAATTATTAAACATCTCTCGAAAGCGCAATCCATTCACCGTAACTGTTGCTGCAGCCTCATTCTCGAAAAAGTAAGGTCCAATGGCCTCGCCTGACCATAAACCGTACCAAACAGTCACACGTTGAGGATAGAGAGGCTTTTTAACAATAGCTCTTGGATTTTCCTAGCCCCAGATGCGACAATTTTGTTTGTTGACGAAGCCTTATCACTCAAGATGATTTCTCGATGGAACTCCAGATCATTTTCATGCATTTCAAAGACACGACGTTGTTGATGATCGGTCGGCTTGAGTTCTTGTGTTAACTGAACCTTATAAGCCTTGAGACCCAAATCTTTATGCAAAATACGGTTTAATGACGTTTGTGGAATGTCTAATTCCAAACAACGACGAGAAATGGACAAACCTGGGTTTTCTTCAACACTTTCGGCTACAGCAGCAATATTCTCAGCTGTTCTTGAGCGACGTGCACGGGTTTTATTCTTCACATCACTAACTTGTCCCAACAGCTCAAATTCTTCAAGAGGACCCAAAAATTTTCAAATTTTACGGACCAAAATTTTCACCATTTTACAGTGAATTTCAATAATTTCAATGCGTTGTTGAAGCGTGTACCGTAGTTCTACTGGTCAAATGTCAAAAATGGCAGCTTCAAAAGTGACATCTACCCAAATAGTGGGCTATTCAAAATAACACCTTATTGGAAAACCCTTTATGCATTTCTTTGTCTTCGATAAAAAATTCAATGAAGACTTTTTTCAGTTTATCTGTAGTATTTTATTTTTACTTGGTAACTCCTTTGCACACTTTGAGAACCGCTGAATTATACACTGCGCAAAAAAATTAACGCACATTCTGAAAATCTCACTTTAAATGAAAGTTCTCTACATTTACTTTATAACTCATTTTTTATGATCTCTCGGGAAGGTTTTGAACGAAACAAGACACATTAAATGGAAGAAAAATTCAGGATTTCACCGAATCTTATGTGAAAGAAGAGAAATGAACAATTTTCAAAATACTGAAATGCTGATAAGTGATTTAATACTTGGTATTTCCACCCCTTGCGTTAATTACAGCTCGGCAACGACGGTTCATACTCAAAATGAGTGATCTTAAAATGTTCTGATCTAATCCTTTCCAGATTTCTCCGAGTTGGATTCCTAAGTCATTAAGAGTAGCTGGATGATTTTCTGAACTTCTCAGCCTTCTATTGAGGTTGTCCCAAACCTGCTCAATCGGATTGAGATCTGGACTTCTTGCTGGCCATTCCATTCGAGAGACTTCAACCTTTCAAGGTACTCCTGAACGATGCGCGCACGATGGGGTCTGGCATTATCGTCCATAAAAATGAAATTTTCACCAATGTATGGGGCAAATGGCACTACATGCTCTTCAAGGATGTTCCTTATATACTTATCAGCATTCATAGCTCCATTATCAACGACCACTAGGTCTGTGCGAGCAGTCAAAGATACTCCACCCCATACCATAACCGATCATCCCCCGAAACCAGTAGTATTCAGGAAATTGCACTGAGCATATCTTTCATGTGGACGTCTGTATACAAGGGAACGTCGATCACAATGGTAGAGGCAGAATCTAGACTCATCTGTGAAGAGAACTCTTTCCCAATCGGCCTCTTCCCAATGGATATGCTCTCTCGCAAAATCCAAACGCGCCCTTCGATGGGCTGGGGTAAGAGCTGGGCCCCTTGCCGCGACACGAGACCTTAAATCATATTCTCTGAGGCGATTTCTTTATTGTCTGAGTGCTAATTTGCACCTCATGAGTTTGCTCAAGCTGATTTTGACGGAGGCGAGCGGTTGCAAACCGTTGTCCCAACGAAGAAACTCTCAAGTAACGTTCTTGAATGGCAGTTGTTACCCGTGGTCTACTCTGTCCTGGTCTTCGGACCTTCATACCTGTCTCCCTGAATCGCTGCAACATTCTGGACACACTTGTATGGTAAACTCCAAACCTTTCTGCAATTCTTGTGTATGTCCACCCTTCTTCTCGCAAAACTACCGCTTGGGCACATTCCTCGTGGGTCAAATTGCGAGTTTCGCGTTGCATAGCGATCGAGTGTAGAAAATCAAACGAAGGAAAAACTATTAATCACTAGAATTGATCGAGAACAACTGATTTTAGAATGGAGCCAATACATTCAAAATCTGATAATATCATCTTTTTTTATTCCTGCTGGGAGAAAACATCTGTATTGAAGAAAAAAGTTGAGAGTGGATAACATATGCATGCATAATTCTGATAAAAATAATTATCATTGGGAACACCTTCAGTTGTAGAATAAATTTGAGATTTCCATAATGTGCGTTAATTTTTTTGCGCAGTGTAGATTGGGCAGGTACGAAAACTAGTCAATTTTATTCTTATTTTATTCATTTACATATAAACGAAAATCATTGAAATTTTCAGTAGTACTATTTCATTTTATAATATTCTCTATATCCAAAAAAAACGAGGTCCTGCATATTCATGAAGTTATATTGTGCCCTTTATTTCCATTTTTGGATATATTGATATAATATTTGCAGGTCAAGAAAATACAGATGATCAAACTAACTTTATCTCCCGAGAAAAAAAGTGTTGTCTAAAAATGGCATTTTCTAAGTACATTTCTGTGTAGGTATAAAAAAAATGTGACAAAGAGATTTATTGTGATACCAGTTCCATTATTGCCTAAGAAGTCTGCGCTATTGTGAAACCGAAACAAAGAAAATATAAGATCTGATGATCTACAAGAAATCACGGTAATTTTGCTCATTAAAATTAACTACTAAGAGTGTCAAGTATTGTTTTTGTGGAGGAAAACGTTTAATTGCGAAAAATTCCAATGAACCTTTGATGACAAAATTCCTAGTCCCCAATTAACACGAATTATAGTACTTTTAGACTCAGAATTTCCCTAGAACTAAGTAAACTTATTCCCCTATATTATACAATTCATAGATAAATATAGATATCTGAGTTTCGCCAAGATAAGTACCTAAAAATACATAACATGTTGCAAAGGACTCACACTTCCGAATCTTTGTTTTCTTTTGAAGTGTCTATGATCCATCTAGACCGGATGGACTCCATATTTTTCAAATTTTGGGAGTGGGTCCATGGTTTTAACTGTCTGAGTTCGTGCTCTAACTCTAGGTCTTCGTCTGTGCGAGCGTCTGGTGATTTTGGGGCTACTACGGATACAGCCACGTAGGCTTTTGGGTTTCTGTTAATAAATATGGGTTTTCCGGTGACC
Organism: Adalia decempunctata; assembly: GCA_951802165.1. Classification (NCBI taxonomy): domain Eukaryota; kingdom Metazoa; phylum Arthropoda; class Insecta; order Coleoptera; family Coccinellidae; genus Adalia; species Adalia decempunctata. Next base: position 5,033,399 of record OX637705.1, read on the forward strand.
CTATGATATGAAAAATATTTTGGATATGCTTTCGCAGTGCTTGTATCTGCGTTTAAAGGTTTAATAGGAGTGGAGGAAGGTTCTTTATTTACAAAACTTATTTTCGATTCCTCATCGAATGTGGGCCATTCCTTCGGAGGAGTTGTGGACACGACTGGGTTTAGGAATAGACTGGCGTTGATGTCTGGTTGACCATTGTCGCTGGTCATCGCTATTTCCTTGTTGATTTCGTCTTGCGTATACTTCTTTTTCGTTTTTTCCTCCATTGGTTCTGGCGTTGTTGTTTGGTCTTGAGGTGACGTTCCGTCGACTTCTTGCAGGATGGTCTGTAGTTTTTTCGTGTTGTTCTGGTAGTCTTGCAGGAGCTGCTTGGAGGTGACGATGTCTTGATCTATTTGACCTTGAAAAATGGAAAAAGATTAATATAAACAAATAGGAAAGAAGGACATTCAAAATGCAACAAGGTTGAGAACTGTGGTAACTTTGGCTATTTTTTCTGCAATAATAGAGTCAAAATAATGTTAATCCTTGAGCATATAAACAAATCCTTATTGCTGCTAGTGAGTATTATACTTATACAGTGTCACAATAAAAACCTCGGACAAACTTTTTTCATTTAACTTTATTGAACAGAAGAAATTGGACGAAACAACAACAAAAAATTATAGCTTGAACATTTGTTAATGATATATTTAAGCCGTTTCGAAGTGGCTTCCTTTGGCGGCGATACACAGCTTCAGACGCTTCTTGAAATTTTCGGCAATGGGCCGCAGCTCCTCGGGCGTTAATCGGTTCCATTCCCGGCGCAGAGATTGCTTCAGCGACTCCAAATTTTTGTGTTTTTCAGCACAAGCCCTGTGCTTCAAAATCGACCACACGCTGTAGTGTGTGAGATGAAACAAGGAAAATGGGTCTTACACCATTCTTGCGTCATTTTCGCTCTGTGAGCCGGAGCGGAGTCCTGTTGAAAGGTCCAATGCGTATCGCCGATGTGCTGCTTGGCCCACGGAAGTACTACGGCCTCGAGGATGTCGCAGCGGTAGACTTCTTGATTGATTTTGAACCCTTGATCCACGAAAATTAAGGGAGTTTTACCACTGCCGCAAATTCCGCCCCAGACCATGACGGATTGCGGATTTTGACGGTGTTCGACGATGGCCGATGTACCGGGAGCCTCTACGGACCAAACTCTGTCGTTTTGGTGGTTGTGGGATTGTTCTACGGTGAAAAGCTTCTCGTCTGTGAAGAGAATTCGCTCCCATTGCTGACCGGCGGCGAGACGAAGGAGTTGGCGGCACCTTTGGAGTCGTACGCGCTTGTTTTCCTCCGTGAAGAGTTGAACTTTTTGGAGCTTGTATGGCTTGAGGTTGAGCTCCTTTTTGGCAATTGACGGACTGATTCGCGGTTGATACCGGTCTCACAACCTATTTTCCTCATGGAAACCCTCGGATTTCGATTGACTCGCTTCTTGACGATATTGCGATTGCTAGGTGTATTGACAGTGCGTTTTCTACCACTTCCTGGACGAAGACCATCATGGCCAAGCTCCTTGAAACGACGAATTGTATCGGCCACGGTTTGTCGAGGCACGAACAATTTCGCATTGACGCCTACCTTGACGAAACAGCTCCAAAATCGCACTACGTTTGTTTGACATTCTAAAACTCTGTGAAATGAAATGATATAGAAAACTGAAAATTCACATATTAGTACAGGAAAGTGTAGAGAAACCAAGAGAATGAAAATTATTTGGCTGCTCTGAAACACTTTTGTTCCAGACCACAGCAAAATTTGTCCGAAGTTTTTCTTGTCACCTTGTATTTAATAGTACGAAAGTTCTACCTTCTGAAGAATTAGGTTACAACTTGAGACTACTTAAACCCCTAAATATCATACGAAAGTTGATTTCAGGGAATAAAGTAAAAAATACAGAAAGGTAAGCAAGTCTTTTTTCCTTTTTATGTTAGATAGCAGAGTTATGAGCCCTGCATTTTCTTGTCACCCTGTACTTAAACCCTCAAATATTTTCCCCATATCGTAAAAACTGTTGGATGGTGGTTTCAGGTAATGAAGTAGAAAATACAGAAAGGTAAGCAAGTCCTTTTTCCTTTTTTATGTTTTCCTAATACATATAACTTTATTTCCTTTCCGATAACAGAGATATAAGCCTGGCAATATTTCCTCTGCCCTCGAATATGTTTTGGTAACGCAGACAGTTTTCAAAGGCACACGTCCAAGATCTAATATTCGCCAGCTGTAATGTCATTATCGACTTACTTTTATGTCAGGGCCAAGAGGTTTTTTATGTAGAAATAGAATTTCTAGTGGAGTGGAGAGCACATATCCTTATGGTCAAAGAGGAGAATATATATGCTAATGCTTCACACGCCCTTTCAGAGTCTTATGCCTTTGATCTTTGGTCCCGGTTCATTGGCAGGGGACAGTGGCGTACCTGGAGGTATCCCACCACACTTTGAAAAGGATGAAATCTTCCGGAATTATATCTCGTTCCTAGAATTGCGTATTTTAACGTGGAAATTTTGGAATTTTCATTAAATTCGCATCAATTTGATAGTTTCTTACAAATGAGCAATCAGTTTCAAGATGCTCTAGAGCTCAATCAGGTAAACCCAAAGCTTTTCTCAAACGTCATGATTTTTAAAGACTGTTTTCAATATGACCAATTGCCAAATTATACTACAGTTCATCCAAGAATTATTGACATCTCGGAGGCTTCGCAGAATCGAAATTATGTTGGTAATGGCCCATTCAGTAATATTTTGAGTTGCAGAAATCAGGTTGGTGTTGGAAATAACACTGACGTTTTGTTCTGTGTTCTGTCATTAATATTCGAACAAATTTGGCAAATAATTGCGTGAAAAATCTTTGGATGAAAAGCCTGCATAGAGTACGTAGAAAAAAATAAGAGAAGATTAGTCAAAATAAACTGCGCAAAAAAATCAACGCACATTCTGAAAATCCCAATTTTAATGAAATTTAACTCTACATTGACTTTATAACTTATTTTTTATGTTCTCTCGGGAAGGTTTTGAACGAAACAAGACACATTAAATGGAAGAAAAATTCAGGATTTCACCGAATCTTATGTGAAAGAAGAGAAATGAACAATTTTCAAAATACTGAAATGCTGATAAGTGATTTAATACTTGGTATTTCCACCCCCTGCGTTAATTACAGCTCGGCAACGACGGTTCATACTCAAAATGAGTGATCTTAAAATGTTCTGATCTAATCCTTCCCAGATTTCTCCGAGTTGGATTCCTAAGTCATTAAGAGTAGCTGGATGATTTTCTGAACTTCTCAGCCTTCCATTGAGTTTGTCCCAAACCTGCTCAATCGGATTGAGATCTGAACTTCTTGCTGGCCATTCCATTCGAGAGACTTCAACCTCTTCAAGGTACCTACTCCTGAACAATGCGCGCACGATGGGGTCTGGCATTATCGTCCATAAAAATGAAATTTTCACCAATGTATGGGGCAAATGGCACTACATGCACTTCAAGAATGTTCCTTATATACTTATCAGCGCACTACATGCACTTCAAGAATGTTCCTTATATACTTATCAGCATTCATAGCTCCATTATCAACGACCACTAGGTCTGTGCGAGCAGTCAAAGATATTCCACCCCATACCATAATCGATCCTCCCCCGAAACCAGTAGTATTCAGGAAATTGCACTGAGCATATCTTTCATGTGGACGTCTGTATACAAGGGAACGTCGATCACAATGGTAGAGGCAGAATCTAGACTCATCTGTGAAGAGAACTCTTTCCCAATCGGCCTCTTCCCAATGGATATGCTCTCTCGCAAAATCCAAACGCGCCCTTCGATGGGCTGGGGTAGGAGCTGGGCCTCTTGCAGCGACACGAGGCCTCAAATCATATTCTCTGAGGCGATTTCTCATTGTCTGAGTGCTAATTTGCACCTCATGAGTTTGCTCAAGCTGATTTTGAAGGAGGCGAGCGGTTGCAAGCCGTTGTCTCAACGAAGAAACTCTCAAGTAACGTTTTTGAATGGCAGTTGTTACCCGTGGTCTACCCTATCCTGGTTTTCGGACATTCATACCTGTCTCCCTGAATCGCTGCAACATTCTGGACACACTTGTATGGGAAACTCCAAACCTTTCTGCAATTCTTGTGTATGTCCACCCTTCTTCTCGCAAAACTACCGTTTGGGCACATTCCTCTTGGGTCAAATTGCGTGTTTCGCGTTGCATAGCGATCGAGTGTAGAAAATCAAACGAAAGAAAATCTATTGATCACTAAAATTGATCGAGAACAACTGATTTTAGAATGGAGCCAGTACATTCAAAATCTGATAATATCATCTTTTTTTATTCCTGCTGGGATAAAACATCTGTATTGAAGAAAAACGTTGAAAGTGGATAACATATGCATGCATAATTCTGATAAAAATAATTATTATTGGGAACACCTCCAGTTGTAGCATAAATTTGAGATTTCCATAATGTGCGTTAATTTTTTCGCGCAGTGTATATGGGATGTTATGATATTGCTGACATAAAGCCTTTATTTATGAACATGACGAGTTCTGCCCTGATGAGGAAATAATAACAATAATAATAGGAATATTCCGAATATTTGCATTTTTAATTTTACATATTTTACTCCTTCATTGTTCACAAATATTGAAAGATTCATTCGTTAAGTTTTGTTTCTGTCTTGTTATCTATTAAAATTTTTACAATCCATTCACTTTGCAGCAACACGCTTCAAATTATCAACTAGATTTTTCTGGTGTAGCGAATATTCATACTGAACTTTGGAAACGATGCTTTTCAATTATCCACGATATTTTTCGTTATCGGACCAGAATTTCCAGGCTGTATGCTCCTGTAATAGATCGATCGGAAATGTAACAATACAAGATGAAAATAATATACTGCTGGTATAAAGATTCACACGATGGTAATCGTATGTGATAATTGAGTATATTATCATGTTCAAAGTGCCTTACTATGAAAAAATACCATTTATTTTCAAGGATATATGTATTTATATATTTATTGCTATGATGAAAGCTCAGAAATTTTCTAGTTACTTTTTTTAACTAGAAATAAAGCTGCGACTGAACTTCCAAGACCTGCTTTTTCTAGTTGCTTTTTTTAACTAGAAATAAAGCTGCGACTGAACTTCCAAGGCCTGCTTTGATGACAATGCTTCTTGGATGAACTATAAACTCAAATGACAGCTGTTGACATTTCTACCGGTATGAATGTCTGCCATGAAGTGTCAAAAAATAAAAAAAGTATGAACCTTATGCATTCGATAGGACCAATTTAGTCTCAGCCCCCGCAAAAACAAACCAAATCTGCGCTGCGAAAAGAAGGACCATATGCGACATTCCCGATTATTAAATATACACGATTTCACGGTCCGTTTTGCCCGCGCTGTAGCGGTTTCTGCATACAGAAATTCGGGAATTCCGGGTTTCACGCTTGCATGCTAAACAGGAGTTATTGGGGCTTGCGTAATGGCGTTTACAAATCGACATATGCGATTCATCTTGTTGCCCACCAGCCAGTGATATATTTGTCCCTCTCGGATTTGTGGGACGGCAGGTATGACGGCGTGTGTTCACCTGTAACCTGTAACTCCATGTTGTCGGGAATTTATGACTGACATTTTGGGAGAAATATCGGGGCGAACGTTGGATTTTGTTATGGATGGGAGGGTGGTTGATGATGAAGAATAAACTGGTCGTCAAAATTCGAGGATATTAAATGAATCTATGGTTTCTCTCGGTTCGAACAGCTCATAATAAAGAACATAGGCGTGGTCCTACCCAATACACTGAATTACCTTCGCAGCGTGAATATTCGGTAGAGGCGACGACGTAGAAGCATGACCGGGCAGTTCCGATGACCAGTTCCTTACTTTGTGTTGCTGTAATAGATCTCTAAAAATCCGAATTGGAAGGAATCTGCTGTCAATTGATGACGAAACGGCATATGCTTCAAATTTCAATGGCTCCTATAGGGTATATCGGAGAAAATGGACAAAGTTACATAATTATCGATCGGAACCTTAGACTATAGAAAAAGGAGACACACCAAAGTTGCTGGATTCACTCATTCGAGGGCGTAGATTGAGAATATGCAATCGGATATTTTTTATAAAATATAGAGTATAATGACCATCAAAAAATAAATTATATATATATGCAATGTGAGGAATGCAAAATATTTGAGGAAACAGATAATCATTTCTGACAATCAAGTACTTTTCCTTTTGATTAACAGTTTATTTATAAGAAATACCAAAGAAAGTCACAACGTTGCAAAAATTTCTACTACGTTTTGAACGATAATAAATTCGCTATCACAAAAACACCTATATATATCTCTTGAACCAATTGCGAAAGAATCAAAATTTGATCATAATTAGCTTTGTTATGAACGTCAGAAACATGTGGAACACTTCATATATATTCCAATTCTCTGTCGCAAAATGTCAATCGAAGTGAAAACACGAGAATTTATAGTGAAAATGGAGCTTCAAAAGTTGTTAAGCGCTTCAACGAAGATCTTCCAATTAACCGCAAGGAAGGAACCGGGGCTTAGAACATACAAGGTGCAGAAAGTGCCAGACAGGAACGCTGTGAAGAATCAAGAAGCGAAATCAAGAGCAAAGAAATTAAAAAAAGATTTCTTGAAAAATTTTTCCTGTTGCGTGATGGACGACGAAACCTATGTCTTGGCTGATTTCTCGCAACTTCCTAGTCAGGAATTTTATACTGCAGATTCTCGTGGAAATGTTGACGAACAATTTCGCGTGAAAAAACAAGCAAAGTTTCCTAAAACATTCCTGGTTTGGCAAGCAATTCACACTTGTGGGAAAAGGAGCAAATTTTTCGTTGGCCAAGGCTCTGTTGACTCGAAGATATACACAGAGGAATGCTTGAAGAAGCGACTTTTACCATTTTTACGTGAGCACGATGTGTCAACAATCTTTTGGCCAGATTTAGCTTCATGCCACTACAGCAAGGCCACCAAGGAATGGTACGAAGCTAATGAGGTGGTTTTTGTCCCCAAAGAGGCCAATCCACCAAATTGCCCAGAACTCAGGCCAATCGAAAGATATTGGGCCCTGGTAAGAAGAGAATTGAAGAAGACTAAGAAATCAACGAAAACATTAGCGGAATTCAAGCAAAAGTGGAACACAGCATCCCAGAAAGTGACTGAGAACACTATGAGAAGCATGATAGGAAGAATTCCAGAAAAAATCCATGAATTTTGTAAAAAATAGTTTTGGTTTTTTTATTGTAAACAGTTTTCATTAGAATTAGAAGATGATTCGAAAATGAGTTTGATTTTCGCAATCGGTCCAGTGGTTCAAGAGATATAAGCGTTTTTGTGATAGCGAATTTATTCTCGTTCAGTCCTTACTTTAACTCTCATATCGATATCGAATTGTTTGTTTTTCTCTGATTCGAAGTCCAAGATTTATTGAAAGATAGAGCCTGAATCAGCAGAAATATTCACACCCAAATGAAAAAACACTTATATCCCGAGAACGTATTTCGTAATAAATCTTCCTAATCCCCTAGTTGGCGAAGAATTCCACAAAAAAGTCCAAAATGGGCAATTTCCTCCGGCCAACAATTTGGTCCATATATTTCAGCATCCTTACACGTCATCACACCCAGCGATTCAACTTGAGGGATTCACATTTCCACGAGCGAAATATATTACGGCGGAGGGTCCTTTCAGTTGTCTGGATAATTTAATAGATTTCGGCGTTTGATGAATATATGGACCGTTGTTGGGAAATATTGAAAATTGATGTTGTGTGGAGTACGATCCAAAAATCCATTTTATTTAATGCATTTTCGATGTCCTCCATAATTCAGCAGCTCGACAAGCCCACAAAAGGGGCTCAACGCCAATACTTCGCCACTGTCCTTGTTGTGATAAAGTGGACTTTGATATCCACAATGGGGGCAAACTAGGAAATTGAATTTTTCATTAGAGTCAACGTCCAACTTGAGAATTTATTGAAAAATTTTCATTTTCAACTAATAAAGGGGTTTTCAATAAGAGGTGTTATTGCGACATTCAGAAAAAATGCCATTTTTCTAAATAAATGATGGGATAAATAAAACAAATAATATCAGGAATTGGACAAATTTAATTCTCCTTAGCGAATTTCTTCAAGCCAACGTTTCGGAACTACGTAATGGACGAGGAAAACATTAATGAAATGATGGGATGTTTATTTCATTATAAAGAGGAAGGTGTGCCATTAATAATGGAAAATACGAAGATGTATATACAGGGTCTTTCACGAGGAACCTCACCCATATTTATACGGGAAACTACTGAACGTATTTTCATGAAATTCAGCACTTATAAGTATTTCACGATGCTGATGAAATCTAAAATATTTTCAAGGCATGAGCACCTCCGGTTTTTCCGGAAATGACGTCAACTTCCGTTTTTCAAATTAGAACACCATTTTTTATTGCAGAAATAGATTCCTTAGAAAATTTCAAGTTATTTTGATGTAACATTTTTCAGTTTTGGTTGGAAAATTCTCTCTGAGCGGGAAAATTCGAAAAAAAAATCGAAAATAGAGCTCCGCTGAAACAAGAATAACTTCGAGGTTTTTGGATGGAAAATTTTCATTTTGGGGATTTTTCAAGATGTAAGATTGATGTATCCACTTTAAAAATCGAAATCGCGATTCATGATACAGGGGGTGAAAAAATCGCTTTCAAAGTTAGGGATGACAAAATCGTGAAAAATCAATTTTTTCAAATTAGAACCCCATTTTTTTATGGCAGATATTGAATCTACGTTAAAAAATAATGTGAGTGTATGCATCACACCCTTGCCCTAAAGTGGATATTTTCTGAGTAATTCACAAAAAACTGTTCTTCGTCTTGAATTTTCAGCTATTTCTTTTCCCTTCACGCCAAAAAGATGAAATTTTCAGGAACTGTTACTTAAACCATGTTTTAGATTTTACTACCCTAATATGCAAGAGAAAAAAGTTACAGGTTGTTCCTAAATAGATGGCGAATTTGGATTCGAATTTGTATCGGAAACCTCTTTATTTCAACTAATCGGCCATCGGTTTTCTCTCCAGTGATAAATAAATAATTCCTTATGAACCATATTCAAAAACTTACCATGTTTTACATTCTTTTTTTTTAATGATAGATATCATTAATTACATGCTACTGAATAAAGAGGAATTTGGCAGATGTAATTAATGATATCTATCATTAAAAAAAAATGTAAAACATGGTAAGTTTTTGCATATGGTTCATAAGGAATTATTTATTTATCACTGGAGAGAAAACCGATGGCCGATTAGTTGAAATAAAGAGGTTTCCGATACAAATTCAAATCCAAATTCGCCATCTATTTAGGAACAACCTGTAACTTTTTTCTCTTGCATATTAGGGTAGTAAAATCTAAAACATGGTTTAAGTAACAGTTCCTGAAAATTTCATCTTTTTGGCGTGAAGGGAAAAGAAATAGCTGAAAATTCAAGACGAAAAACAGTTTTTTGTGAATGACTCAGAAAATATCCACTTTAGGGCAAGGCTGTGATGCATACACTCACATTATTTTTTCACGTAGATTCAATATCTGCCATAAAAAAATGGGGTTCTAATTTGAAAAAATTGATTTTTCACGATTTTGTCATCCCTAACTTTGAAAGCGATTTTTTCACCCCCTGTATCATGAATCGCGATTTCGATTTTCAAAGTGGATACATCAATCTTACATCTTGAAAAATCCCAAAAATGAAAATTTTCCACCAAAAAACCTCGAAGTTATTCTTGTTTCAGCGGAGCTCTATTTTCGATTTTTTTTTTCGAATTTTCCCGCTCAGAGAGAATTTTCCAACCAAAACTGAAAAATGTTACATCAAAATAACTTTAAATTTTCTAAGGAATCTATTTCTGCAATAAAAAAATGGTGTTCTAATTTGAAAAACGGAAGTTGACGTCATTTCCGGAAAAACCGGAGGTGCTCATGCCTTGAAAATATTTTAGATTTCATCAGCATCGTGAAATACTTATAAGTGCTGAATTTCATGAAAATACGTTCAGTAGTTTCCCGTATAAATATGGGTGAGGTTCCTCGTGAAAGACCCTGTATATCTAGTTAGTCTAGACCTGTTCCATGCATAAACAAAATATTGCGATACCATATCAACGAACAATGACTTATTAGAAGTGTCAGTGTAGAGTTCGACGTCAAAAAAGTAAACCAGAGTTACGCAATAAATTAAAAAAAAAAGATGTCCACCGAAATTGTAAAAATTGGAGTATCGAGTCATCATCAAGTAGATTTACGAAGATATGCTTAATACCTTTGGTGATCAATGTCCTTCGTATGTGACCGTGAAAAATTGGACTGCAAGCTTCAAAAGAGGTAAATTTTCCATTAAAGATGATGAACGATTGGGAAGGCCAGTTTCTGTCAGTCCCCGAAAATATCGATGCAGTTCATGACATGATTTTATCAGACCGTCGAATTGGGCTAAAAGGGATATCTGAAGCACTGAAGATTTCATACGAACACGTTCATCATATAGTTCACGTCAATTTGGACATGAGAAGAATTTCTGCAAAATGAATTCCCAAATGTTTGAATGTTGACCAAAAGCTTGCAAGGGTAGAAGCATCGCGTTCGATCTGTGCTCGACGAATTGTTACTATGGATGAGACTTGGGTACATTTCTACGATCCAGAAACAAAGCAACAATCGATGAATGGCGATACTCTGGTTCTCCAAGACCTAAGAAATTTCGTGTCCAAAAATCTGCTGGAAAAGTTCTTGCTTCAGTTTTTTGGGATTGCCATGGAGTAATCATGATTGATTTTTTGGATAAGGGTAGAAAAATAACTGGAGATTACTATTCGACAGTACTGACCACTCTACGGGAAAAAATGAAAGAGAAAAGACGCGGAAAGCTATCCAAAGGTATTCTGTTTTTAAAGGACAACGCCCCAGTACTCAAATCTCATGTTGCCATGCAAAAAATTCGTGATTTAGGGTTAGAATTACTAGAACGCCCCCTTATTCAACAGATTTGGCTCCGTCCGACTATAATTTCTTTCCTCAACTGAAAAAAAGTTTAAAAGGTCGTAAATTTTTTTCCAACGAGAAGGTTATAAAAGCTGTGGAGAACTGGTTTGCAGAGCAAGGAGAAAAAATTTTTTTGAAAGGTCTAGAGACGTTGCAGGTTCGCTGTAATAAATGTATTCAATTAAGAGGAGAATATGTTGAGTGATAAAATATTTTGACATTGAAATTTGGTTTGGTTCTATAGTAGGCTGAGAATGTTTCAATATATCCTGGTAGATTGCTTATTTCTAATGGAGAAAGGTTTCTCATTCTCAAGGATTGATTTCAAGGATTATCAAAGACTACCTGGACAAATGGACAACGGTATCTTTCTTGTGGCAAAGTTCTGAAGAGACATGATATTAAAATATGATTTTAAAACCACATAGAGCTTGATAACAGCCAGTTACCCATTTTCAGTCCATAACTATTTGCTCGGCAATAAAATTTCAATATCCACATAAAACTGCGATACAATAATGTGTGCCTAGGTCGTTCCGTTCTTGTTGTCTGTTCTGGCCGGGAATTAAATGAACTCCGCATGCTATTTCGCCGCAGAGTACAATAAATACTATATGAAATATAGTAGAGCGTATTCGAAACAGTCCTATAAAAACTAGGCAAATGAATAATATATCATTCCAGGAACCGTCTGTTGTGGATGTTGAAATTAATAAATTCGGTACGTTTTCGGCGGTGTCAAGAACATTTGCGGTATGGAAGGTCATCTCGGGAAAATCGGGATGAGGGTCATCTTGCGGCGCTATAATTCTTTGACGACTGACGGTTTTCGGGATGCGTGCATCTTCTCGAGCTGATATGTCGTTTTTGTGCAGGAAAAGGTTGTGATAGAAACACTAGCGGATTTGGCGAGGGGGACCAGTTTTTAAATAGGACTTGACCCTAAAATGTGTCCAATTTAGCTAACTCTGTGTTCTTGGCTGAAAATTTCAATGGCCTCCCCTTGAAAATCTCCCTAGATCTGCTAGTGGATTGCCATGAACCCTTGAATGGAGGGAATAGAGAATATTGATCCAAAAGCACAAATAACTCCGGAAACATCAGAATATCAGTGAAGTCATATGATCAAAAATCACATTAAAATTGGATGGAAAATCCAAAAAGTGATAATTTTCCAATTTCAGCTTCCTCCAGTTTAACCGGAAGTGACGAAAGTAAAATGTTATTTACGTTTTTTGGGCATCCCCGACAACACAGTCAAAATGAACTTCAAGAAAAAAGCTTCAGTAATTCACCATATATGTAATTTTGCGTGAGGTGAAGAAATGACAAAAATTGATACCAACGCATCCGCCATTCTGTGACGCCAAGATGTAATAATCAACACTCTAAACTTTAGAGTGTTAGTTATTATCTAATTCTTTAGAGTCTAAAGAATTTCCCGTTTTGGACACCACCTCACAAAAATATCAAATATCGGGTGTTTTTCTAGAGCAGCGGTCCGCAACCCTGGGGTCGCGAAAGATATTTATGGGGTCGCCAAAAAAGTCAACAAGGTCCTGTTCGCTCTAATATTACTTTCCAAAATAAATAAACTCTTCAATAGAAATAATTTACGAAATAAAAACAGCTAACTTCGTTACCTGAACCAACCTTTGCACTTGTGATTTTTTTTTCTGGGGTCACTCATAACTATTCTTTTAATTTTGGGGTCGCAATATCAAAAAGGTTGCGGACCGCTGTTCTAGAGTGATAGAACTTTAAATTGAAATGAAACACATTTTGAGTTAGATTGAAGCCAAGTTTTTTTTATTTGAAAGATAACTTTATGACCACTTTTTCGAGTTTTTCAGGCCTTGTTTCAGCAATAATACGAATTCTTTTTGCTTCAAAAGCGTCCATTGTTTCTGGTTTATTGCATAAACCAATGACTTGACATAACTTAAATTGCGAAAAAATATAGTTAAAATAAGATTTTTGTGATGAAAATTCATATTGATATGATTTCAAGTTGCCAATTAATTTTAGCCTGTAGTTCTGCAGCGTATACAGGGTGGTTAAGAAAAATCGAGTTAAATAACGAAATTTTATTCCCAGAGAATTCAAGCATTTTAAGACTACCAATACAATGTATGGCCTCCACGGGCATCAATAACAGCTTGACATCTTCTTTGCATACTACAGACGAGGTTGTTGAACATTTCTTGAGGAATTTGGTTCCATAAACGGGGCAGAAGCTCTCTCAGATCATTTGAGGATTCTGGGGTAGGTTGATGATTATCTAATCTTCTTTGGATTATATCCCATGCATGTTCTATGCAATTCAAATCTGGTGAGTGTGGAGGTAATGGTAAATGTGGAATACCAAGCTCCTCGCGCGCATTCTAAACTATGGCTACACGGTGCGGTCTAGCGTTATCGTCTAGAAATTGAAAAGTTTCACGAATAGCATCGTGAAAATTTGACTTTTCGCTACAACAACCTGAGTTAGGCCACCCTGTAGCATTCCGATAGCCTTATTAGCCTCAGCGTTTGTTAATTTACGTCTTGGCATTTTCAGAAAACTCGTTTCAAATCGAAGCCGTTGATAAACTGACTTCATTTCAAAATAAGAACATTCATGAAGCTTATGCAAAGAACCAAACTTCAGAAAAAAGGCGACCAGATTGACGAAATGCCTCATACTGATTTTTATTGGATCGATTCAAGTTGTTATTGAGTTTAAAATGATTTTATTTTTCACTTGTACATTATATGTTTATTTTACCTCAGAAACGGTTGCTATAAATACACTCATTATGCCCGTGGGCATTTTAGCGGGCATTATGGATCATAACGCCCGCTCGTTGTGCGAGAAGCAAAATAAGCTAGAAAGAAATTATTTATTTCGCAGAATTTTAATACTAAAACAACGACAACTCAACAAACGAAAACAAAGTCTTTCTTAATTAAAATTAAAAGTGCAGTTTTCGAATTTCCCGGAAAAATTTTTCAATCGTGAATCTTGGGATGTTTTCGAAACCTGAGGAGCGAAAACTTGACCACAAGTACTTGGAAGTTCGTTCACAAGAGAACCACTAGAGAATTCATGAGAATCTGTTACCGAATTCACAATCATCGTCGATACTTTGTTTTTGGAAAAAATGCTCTGCTCTATGTAACCTTCCGCCACAGATGCACTCTTCCATCTTCCGTGCATTTTTAAAGTTTCATATGATGCACCATCAGCCTCAGTTAAAAGAGTTGCTGAAGTCCGTCTCAAACAATGTCCTGTATATTCATTTGCATTATCCAATTTTAAGTATTTGGCAATCATCGAAGGCACACTGGTATTTTTGCCAACAGGTTGGATGGTGCACCGACCATTTCGGAACGTGAGGAAAAATCTAGGATTCTTCACTCCACTGGGTCTCAAGGATATATATTTTCTGACCAGCCCCAAAGCTCCTATTTTTTCTTCCTCTACAATGCTAAATCCTTTTGACATACCGGTTTTAGTTTCGGGTATTTTAACAAGTAAACAGCTACCCTTATCTTCTATATCTTTGATAGACATTTTCACTAATTCATCTCTCCTTAGTCCTCCAAAGACACCCATTATTAGAACTACTTTATGAAGAAGATGAATTTCATCAGGAGCTTCATTGATGAATGTATTAACTTGTTCTGCTGTCAAAACTCTGGATTTCTTCGGAATATATCCTTTAGATTTTTCATTTTAATAAACGCTACTAGCCGGGAGAATTGTGAAATATTGATATTTTCATTGACAATCAGTGTAGATTTCAAAATAGCATATTTCGTCCACAATGACGCAGGACAAAATTTTTCAGACTGAAATAAAAAAAATTACCCACACATGAACAAAATGAAAAATAAAATAGCATACCTATTCTTAAAAGTACGCCAATAACACTGTTTCATCTATAGCAATTATTTCATTTTTCAACTTCCATTGATGGAATGTTTCATAATCCTTGTCGTAGTCGAGTCTGGATTTTTCTGGTAATAGATTATTTGCAGCTTTGGCTGCATTTTCAATTATATTATTTGGCAAATTGCTATTCATTTCTGTTATTTCTTTAAATCTTCACAACGAAAACAGTAATGACATTCACTTAATAAAATGATGACAGCAATAACGAACTTCAAAATATTAACAATTGCCATGGTTACTACTGAAAGTTAAATGGAAAAAAATCATAGGAGCAATCGAATTTTATTGTAATTAAATGATATATTCGTGAAAAATAAAATCTTGTATGCAACCCAGGCGTTATTAGATCCTAACGCCCATCGGGCAACATTCATTCCTCGGGCCAAAGGCCCTCGGGCCGAATGTTTCCCTCCGGGCGTTAGGATCCATATAACTTGGTACATAAATAACTATTACAGCGATTTTCTCGAAGATTAGATACTTTTGAAAACGATCGAATACGATATCCCTAACTCTTGTGGAGCAGTATAGTTACCAGTGCATCCGCCATTCTGCAACGCCAAGATGTACCTAACAGAGATTCAAACGAATTTCACCATTTTGGACACCACCAAACAAAAAAACATTTCCATCCTAAATTCTCGGATAAACTTCTTCTCCTCAGGGTCTATAACATTATCATCATTCCCTCTGTTTACCCCAAAGTCGCCGACGGTATTCCCACGTCGATGGCATCTCCACATCCTGCAAACATGTTATTTTCGGCGTTGAACACCAGGAGGGGAGTCACTCCACTTCATGTGAATTCTTTGTCCTAGACCGTTGTGACAGTTCAAAGAACCGTTCAGTTTTGTGAAAGGACGTCACGAAATCCCACTTTATATAAAGTCCGAATGAGTGACACGGGTCTGGGATTTAACGACTTCTTTCACTTCCCTCAGTTTGGCAGAAATTGTTTTCTTTATAAGGTCGGACAATTTTTTAGGGCTGGGTGAAATTCGTTGCACGTTTCCGGGTTTACGATAAAATTAAAAATGACAAAGGGAAAGGTTGGGGTGGATTTAAGTATGTTTTTACTGGGATATTCGTTCTGTAGGAGCTATACAGGGTGAGTCTTTGACTTGTACATATATTTTAACTGTAGGTTCCTCTCATCAAACGAAACACTTTTTTCCTATACCATTTTTCAAAATTCGGTTCGGTTTGGGAGATACAAGGTGTCGAAAATCCATGAAAAAAACACTTTTCTGTTTATATCTTCGGAACCGTTATTTCGAATGAACTGAATTTTGGTTGAGTTTTTACTTTATTCATGGTGCATATTCCTCAATCAAAACCTATTCAATATCTCTACTAGTATAAAAGTTACAGGGTAGTCGACTCATCAATACACGCTAAAACACCATAAAACCACTTTAAAAATATAAACGGTTCATATTTTCGAAAGAACCAATCATTTAAGAAACTAAAAGTATTCCTATTTTTTTCAATAAAACGTGTCGTTTTCGAGTTATTTCCAATTTTACCCGGAGAAATTTGACGAAAAAATCATTAATTTCAAGAATAATCCGAATGCGTCTCTGAATTAAATATCGAATATTATTCCTTCTCTGGTCTTTAAACGAGTTTACAATGTTGTCACAATATTTATCAACTTTGTCGAGATATTTTAATAATAAAATCCCACAAATGTGATAAAATTGAACACCAAGGAGGATTTAATACGCACAGTTTCTATTGAAAATTCATAGTTACCGGTCCATATTGAAGTTAAATGTCGATGAAATACAAAATTCGAATATGAATGATGAATATCGATACAAACTACTTATTAAATTGAAATTAATGAAAAATAATACGATACCTGATAATCTGTGGCGATGTTTCCATCTAAACAACATCCTCTTGGAATTTTATAAACTCGACACGGTTGAAATTATATTAATTCACTTCACATAATAATAACATTAGAACAATAAGTCACTGAGTGTATTCAGATTATTCAGAACTTCACATAATGTTTACAGTTTGTTTAGAGACTCTGGTTTGTTATTGTTTAACGTTGGCCTCCAGATAACCATACTTCGGTTTTCGCTCTACGCATGCATGGTAAAATTTGGCGGCAAAGTCGATTTATGATGGAAACGGCAGAATTCATAGATATTTATACCACGGTACACAAATGTATATCGTGATTTATATCATGTTTCGTAAAAAATCCTTAACCTCAATGAAAATATCAGCAAGGTGACAACATCTTCTTGAAATTTCTGTGCAAAAATTCACATAATCGATACAAATTAGATTAGGTTAGGTTGTTTAATAATAAATCTGAATGAAAAGTCTCTCTTCATGATATTGTTTGGGAATTTCGAGGAAAATATGAACAAGTTATTAGTGTTTACAAACTAATCTGCAGAAAAATCGAAGAAGGAACTTATTTTGGTGGAATAAATGTGGCTTTTTAGTTGCAGATATAATCCGATGAAACTAACTGTTTTTGTTGAAATTATCGTGTTTGCAACATTTTTATTCCAACAAGGTTAGTACTTGACTACTTGAGTATTCCCTAAATTGGGCCTAAATGTATAAACTCAATTTCTATCGAGAAATATGAACTTTGAATCAATTCCACAGCATCATTTCAGGGACGTATTTTGCCCAATGTTTTTTTTTAATGGCTCTATCTTTTTAACAGAGCCGAATTCGGAAAAATGGAAAACGAAAAAAAGGTTTCTTTTGGCCTCAAGAATCTTCAGTTAAAATATATGTACAAGTCAAAGACTCACCCTGTATACAGAGTGATCCTCATGAAACGGTGTAGACGGATATTTCTTGATGGCAAAATCGTGAGTGTACGATCGTCCCCTAAGCGGGCTGGCAACCCTCTGAAGAATCTCAAAAAAAGGCCGAGTGATACATCATTTGGAGGTTTCGGTGTGAAAAAACCACGTCGGAAGTGATGGGTGAAGTGCATTAAAAGTGCATACAAAGTTGAGATTTTAGTAATCGATTTTATCTTACATAGAGATGCTCATTACGAATATACAATTGGGGTAGAGATACGGGAGCGTTGACGGTTTGAAATTTCGATTTATTGAAAAAGTACCATTTCACAGCCCACAGGTGAAAATCTGAACTGTGATGAATTGATTTTCTATTGAATTCAGCGTCCTGATGAAACTATATTTTGATACTAAACTTGGCCACATTATCTTTTTTCAGCAATATATTTTTATGTTTTCCATATTTCATTTTCGAGTTTTGTTCAGAAGCTCACAGCATTCAGAGTATAGGTGTTATGGATCTGCGAATAGATATTATGCAAGATTCGAATGCGTTGAAGACCTTCCTGGTTGAATAACACCGTTAGATTTTCCAGAAATTCCGTGTTGATGACAAATATAGTGTTTTTAGGGGGTCTTACCCCTTGATCATTTACACCCAAAAAGTTGGGATTTTGAAAGTCGATTTTATTATGTTCAGAGATACGAGTAGGTATTGACATCTAGTTAGCCTATACCAGTTCCATGCATATACAAAATATTGCGATACCATATCGACGAACAATAACTTATTAGAAGTGTCAGTGACGAGCTCGACGTCAAAAAAGTAAACCAGAGTTAAGCAATAAATTACAAAAAAAAGATGTCCACCGAAATTGTAGAAATCGAAAAATTGGAGTATCGAGCCATCATCAAGTACCTGTATTTAAAAAGGTTAAGAGGTACCTAAGCAGATTTACGAAGATATGCTTAATACCCTTGGTGATCAATGTTCTTCGTATGCGACCGTGAAAATTTGGAAAGCAAGCTTCAAAAGAGGTAAATTTTCCATTGAAGATGATGACCGATCGGAAAGGCCAGTTTTTGTGTCAGTCCCCGAAAATATCGATGCAGTTCATGACATGATTTTATCATCAGGCCGTCGAATTGGGCTGAAACGGATATCTGAAGCACTGAAGATTTCATACGAACGCGTTCATCATATAGTTCTTGTCAATTTGGACATGAGAAAAATTTTTGCAAAATGGATCCCCAAATGTTTGAATGTTGACCAAAAGCGTGCAAGGGTAGAAGCATCGCGTTCGATCTGTGCTCGATTTGAAAGCGATGTAGACTTCTTAAATCGAATTCTTACTATGGATGAGACTTGAGTAGTTTGGGTACATGTCCTTATTGCCTATTTGTGTGATGGTATTCAATTCCCCTTTTCGAGCTTAGACATAATTGCTCGAAAAAGGGAATTGAATACCATCACACAAATAGCTTGCAATAATAATTTCGATGAAGAAACCATATACTCCCTTATAAATAAAAAGAAGGAACAAATAATTTCAAAACAAATATACCCCAGCTCTGATATAGATATAACAATAAAAAATTTGCCAAACTGACATATTTTGGACCAATTTCATAAAAGATAGCCCAAACAATTTCAACAAATGACATAAAAATAGCTTTCACATCATCTTATAAAATCTCAAATTTATTTTTTAATGCTAAAGATAAAAACAACCGGTTTGATAATTCAGGAGTTTATAAATTGAGTTGTAATGAATGCAATAGCGTATATATAGGCCAGACAGGAAGAACTTTCACAAAGAGGTCCAAAGAACACCAGGCGTCATTCAAACATCGTAAAGATAATTCCAACATTTTTTACAAACAAATCATGCCTTCCCACAATTGGATAGTCTCGAAATCCTACACCTGGTCCCGAAAGGCAAAAAAAATGGACATCTTGGAGTCGGTAGAAATCCTCAAGCATCTAAATTCTAAATAGCCCTACAATAAAACTATTAAACGAGCAGACGTAACTATGGAATTCCCCGCTTTTTGGAGTTCTGGAAGACCCAAAGCCTCTCCGCCATATAAAAGTACCTGACACAACCTGAAATACACCAGTTTGAAAATGTAGTAAAACTACGAAACTCGAGTCACTATTAAATCTGTATTTAATAAATTAAGTGATAGAAAACAAAGTAAATTTATTTTAATTATTCCTCCTCATGAATAAATAATTTCCATATTTGATTTTTTCATCAATTAACTTTCAAATTCTGATCTCAAGCTCATACCACACAAGCTACGGAAGTTATCAAAACGAAAATAGCAACTTCCCCAATCAATAAGACCCAAGATGAACTGGACGGTCCCAACATATCCCCCTATTACCACTACGACTCCTATTTGCCTCCAAAAACCAACAGATATTCAACGTCCTTCTTCCACATTCTGCGAAATCTCCAGAGCTCGATGTGTCGATCCCCGACAAATATTTATACCGTTCCCGAATAGACTCAACGTCCGCAGAGACCCGACGGGGCTTTATCTTTATTTAAATGCTTCTCGAGAGCTCCGGCCGGATATCCACGACTGTTACGGATCGACGAGGGCTTTTCAAAGATCTCATCAGTCCTCTCAATGTCCATATTTCGCCCCTTTCGAACGAGTCCTCCATTTCCACCTGCCGCTTTTGAATAGGTGCTTTCATTCCGCCTGGAATGTCATATGTTCCACCTTCAGTCGCCCGATTGTTTGTTGACTTGAACTCCAATCGGCAGACGAGGAATCGTTGAAGCTTCGACATACTGGGAATGTTCGGTATTTTTCGATGCCATTGTTGGTTCTCTCAGAAATCAATGAGATTTCATCGGAAAATTTGATCCCAACAAAAGCTTTCCACGTAAAGAAGAATGACAAGTATATTAAGCTTAAGGTCGCCGTTCAGAGCGAGTAGGAAAACTAATCCGATAGAGGCGCCTCCGTGCATTTGATGGAATATCTCCATAGAACTTACATCATCAATATAAGTTCTATGCATATCTCTCTCCTTATGAATGGCGCTCTGTATCCGAAATCGCTGAATTATGAAATTAGTGAATAAGAGGGTAAAGCAGGAACTTTTTTCCGCCATATATTTGAATTTGGCCATTCTCTGCCAATTCCGTATTTCGAGTTGTTTTTCTGAACGAAATTATCTGTAGATTCACTTTCAATCGGAAGTTTGAAATGAAAAAGAAGCATGAGTTGGCTCATTTTCTTCTATTTTTGAAAGAAAAAAATGAACTATCGAAATGAAATCAATTTCAATTATTTCATTAAGGGGCAGTATCACCTTTTGAATCGTGGTAAATCTCCATTCAAAAGTGGTCTCTTTATTTCACGAGTAAGTAGCCTAATTTACGACATAGAGACTTGATTTTTTTTTAAATGGAACTTCCCGAGGGCAAATAGTTTTTTTTTTTCGATTTAATCAGTTTTTCAATTAAAAAACCAGGGTAATCGTTAATTCTGGGGTTATTGAATATGTTTTTCGTTTTTCATGAGTACAAGCTATATTTTTGAAATAATCATCATGAAAATTTTTGTAGTTTATAGAAGATTAAATTTCCGAGGGCAAAAAGTTGCGATTTTTCTATTTAATGAGTTTTTTATTAAAAAAAAAAACAGGTTGAACTTCAGCGTTTTGAAAACTACACTCATCATTTTTTAGAAAAAATCGCAACTATTTGCCCTCGGCAATTTAATCTTCTATAACCTACAAAATTTTCATGATGATTATTTCGAAAATATAGCTTGTACTCATGAAAAACGAAAAACATATTCAATAACCCCAGATCTAACGATTACCCTGGTTTTTTTGATTGAAAAACTAATTAAATCGAAAAAAAGAAAACTATTTACCCTCGGGACGTTCTTCAACTTCAATTTAAAAAAAAATCATGTCTCTACGTCGTAAATTAGGGTACTTACTCGTGAAATAAAGAGACCACTTTTGGATTTGATTACCACGATTCAAAAGGTGATACTGCCCCTTAAGAACTCCAATACTTTCTGAGTTTACCCACAAAATTTCAGTTCTCAAAGTGAAACCATTTTCGAATGCAACTTGAAATAAAAACACACTACACTGAACGCCCACCTTGATACACGCGCTGATAAAAAAGAAAATACAGATTTTATCTGAGCTAAGACTCGACTGCAACTTCGTACCTATATTTGATGATGCCGCTGACCGCATCTTAGCAGGGAAATTTGTACTCAAAATAAGCATTCCGTCCTAAGTTATGTGGTTTTGAAATTACAATAAAATGTATCTAGAAAAGGTAAGTATAGTCCATTCACTTTTATAAAAGTATTCCATTTGGCCACGATTTAGGTTTATCATGTTTTTCTTACTTGAAACTGACGCAAGTTGGTACTCGTGAAATGTCAAATGCCAATTCTTATTTCTATCAACTCTTTCTTAACTTTGTAAATGGAGTTAGTTTTTTTGAGGTTTAAAGGTGGCACAGGTCTCATAATACTACTATATTTTCATACTGGAGTATTTCAAGTTGGGCAAAAAAGTATTCAAATGTCTTCTGTAGGCTTATTTCTTGAGAACATTGAAGGGTGGGGAATTCCAAAGGACCGTATGTTGCTTTAGAAGTTTTTCTCTCGGGCTATTCGAGTACTTTCATTTTTTTTTGGAATGAACTATCAGAAAGTAACGGACTATTCTGTCCATTATTTTTCAGTAAAATTTCAACATTTGATTCTTGATTTCCGTACAAGAAAATAGCATAACTGAATCTTCCATCCATGTTTATATACGTGAAATATTTCCAGTATAAACATCGAAAAAAGTTTCTTGAACATTCGCCAGGTCTTTGGTATTATTGAATTCACATAATATTTTCTCAAATTCATTATTTTCCCAATGTAAATAAACATCTCGATAAATACGTAATTACTACGACCTCTATGTAGAAAGGATAACGTTGCTTAGTTATCTGACAGGAGAATTACTATAATCTAAAATTGTCGAAATATACACGGTGAAATGTGTAAGATTCCCATGGCCAACCGGGATAGATTATAAAATTGAGTGTAGTGTTCAAATAATAATTTTCATAAGGTATCCTTTACCTTACTGTTCACAAAGAATAAGTGTATATTCATTGAAAAAAAATTGAAATCCTCCGTTATTGATGGCTAAAGCTTTCAACTTACGTAATAAATTATGGACTCTATTCCATTGGTCGGGATTGGCTGTTATCTTTACGAGTAGCTCCAACAAAAGTTCACTGGCCCCCATATTGTCTTCAGCACCCTGAAAAATAAACCAGTGAAAGCTACGAATCAGTAAAAACCCAAATCGGATGATCAGATCTGCCTCTTTGGTAGAGAATCGGCCATTGTGCTCAAAAACATCGATTTTATTATTTCTATTCTCAAACTTATTTCGCAAATCTTAGCTACGACATAGAATGGTCAATTCTGAATGATACAATAGTATTGATATGCCAGGAGTAGATTATATACGAGGATATATTGAAAAATTGTTAGCCTACCATGGAACCAAAAAAAATTTCAATGTCAAAATACTTTATTGCTCAACATATTCTCCTCTTAATTGAATACATTTATTACAGTGAACCTTCAACGTCTCTAGAGCTTTCAAAAAATATGTTTCTTATTGCTCTGCAAAACAGTCCTCCACAGCTTTTATTACCTCTTCGTTGAAAGAAAATTTACGACCTTTTAAACATTTTTTCTGTTGAGGAAAGAGATGATAGTCGGACGGAGCCAAATCTGGTGAAGTAGGGGGGTGTTCTAGTAATTGCAACCCTAAATCACGAATTTTTTGCATGGCAACATGAGATTTGTATGTAAAAACAAAATACCTTCGGAAAGCTTTCCGCGTCTTTTCTCTTCAATTTTTTCCCGTAGAGTGATCAGTAATGTCGAACAGTAATCTCCAGTTATTGTTCTACCCTTATCCAAAAAAACAATCATGATTACTCCATGGCAATCCCAAAAAACTGAAGCAAGTTCTTTCCAGCAGATTTTTGGACACGAAACTTCTCCATTCCATCGATTGTTGCTTTGTTTCTGGATCGTAGAAATGTACCCAAGTCTCATCCATAGTAACAATTCGTTTTAAGAAGTCTACATCGTTTTCAAATCGAGCACAGATCGAACGCGATGCTTCTACCCTTGCACGCTTTTGGTCAACATTGAAACATTTGGGGATCCATTTTGCAGAAATCTTTCTCATGTCCAAATTGACGTGAACTATATGATGACGCGTTCGTATGAAATCTTCAGTGCTTCAGATACCCGTTTTAGCCCAATTCGACGGTCTGGTAAAATTATGTCATGAACTGCATCGATATTTTCGGGGACTGACACAGAAACTGGCCTTCTCGATCGGTCATCATCTTCAATGGAAAATTTACCTCTTTTGAAGCTTGCAGTCCAATTTTTCACGGTCGCATACGAAGGACATTGATCGCCATAATGGTATTAAGCATATCTTCGTAAATCTCGTTACCTCTTAACCCTTTTAAATACAGGTACTTGATGATGGATCGATACTTCAATTTTTCGATTTTCACAATTTCGGTGGACTTCTTTTTTCAAATTTAATCCGTAACTCTGGTTTACTTTTTTGACGTCGAACTCTACACTGACACTTCTAATAAGTTATTCTTCGTTGATATGGAATCGCAATATTTTGTTTATGCATGGAACTGGTCTAGGCTAACTAGATAAAAATACATCCTCCTAAATTCTTTTGCTGCCACTTTTGAGGATACATCCTTCTTTCCTTATTCAATATAATGAAACTAAGTAATTGCAAGCTTTTAAACTAAGACCATATTACAATATTTTAAATTTCCACTTGCAATAGGATTCTAAAAAAACGGTATACTATTATTATTTTAGTATTAGGGTCAATTGGCTATAGAAATACCTGAAATTTTTGTCCAAGAGATTTGCGAAACTTATTTTTTTTTTTTTTGGTGATGCATAATGCCTTTTGCCTACTGTTACTCATCGTGCCTTCACTCTTGCCTCTCATTGTTATCACTATATCATCAGCATAACCCTGAATTTTGAAGCCAATCGCTGTATACTATTCTTCCAAATCCTTTCGATTATTCCTACCTTTATTGATCCTACCAGTAATACCCATCCTCAGGCAGTTTACACAGACTACCATTAGATGGATAACTCGAGCCGTTTACCAACATCGGCATAACAACATTACTGGAATTACTATAGTTGTATATTTTCCGGTAATGTTTAATCGATGCAGGAAGCCATTAGCGTTGGTTATCACTGTGGTAACATCAACGGACCAGTTTTATTGGTCAATTGAACGTGTTTGAAATAGTGGTCGCTGCGGTATGTTGATATCATTAATGTACCAGCCGAATAGTTGGTCTGGAAAACAGAGGAAATTCGGCGTCGGGATTGGAAGTTTTCAACTATCGCCATCAAAATGGAATCTGCATGTTCTGTGGTGGCCGACACATTTATCAGTTTATTTCGTCGGGCTGTATGGAGGGCGATAAAGTGAAATGAATGGTTCGGAGTTTCGGTGTTACAGAATTGTGCTTCATTAACTTCTAGTTCAACACAGCTATCGGTTTCAGGAATGAAGATGCTTAGTTATGATACACTGCGCAAAAAAATTAACGCACATTATGGAAATCTCAAATTTATTCTACAACTGAAGGTGTTCTCAATGATAATTATTTTTATCAGAATTATGCATGCATATGTTATCCACTTTCAACGATTTTCTTCAATACAGATGTTTTCTCCCAGCAGGAATAAAAAAAGATGATATTATCAGATTTTGAATGTATTGGCTCCATTCTAAAATCAGTTGTTCTCGATCAATTCTAGTGATCAATAGTTTTTCTTTCGTTTGATTTTCTACACTCGATCGCTATGCAACGCGAAACACGCAATTTGACCCAAGAGGAATGTGCCCAAGCGGAAGTTTTGCGAGAAGAAGGGTGGACATACACAAGAATTGCAGAAAGGTTTGGAGTTTCCCATACAAGTGTGTCCAGAATGTTGCAGCGATTCAGGGAGACAGGTATGCATGTCCGAAGACCAGGACAGGGTAGACCACGGGTAACAACTGCCATTCAAGAACGTTACTTGAGAGTTTCTTCGTTGAGACAACGGTTTGCAACCGCTCGCCTCCTTCAAAATCAGCTTGAGCAAACTCATGAGGTGCAAATTAGCACCCAGACAATAAGAAATCGCCTCAGAGAATATGATTTAAGGCCTCGTGTCGCGGCAAGAGGTCCAGCTCTTACCCCAGCCCATCGAAGGGCGCGTTTGGATTTTGCGAGAGAGCATATCCATTGGGAAGAGTTCTCTTCACAGATGAGTCTAGATTCTGCCTCTACCATTGTTATCGACGTTCTCTTGTATACAGACATCCACATGAAAGATATGCTCAGTGCAATTTCCTGAATACTACTGGTTTCGGGGGAGGATCGATCATGGTATGGGGTGGAATATCTTTGACTGCTCGCACAGACCGATTGTGAAGGCCAGTTTCTGTGTCAGTCCCCGAAAATATCGATGCAGTTCATGACATGATTTTATCAGACCTTCGAATTGGGCTAAAACGAATATCTGAAGCACTGAAGATTTCATACGAACGCGTTCATCATATAGTTCACGTCAATTTGGAGATGAGAAAAATTTCTGCAAAATGAATCCCCAAATGTTTGAATGTTGACCAAAAGCGTGCAAGGGTAGAAACATCGCGTTCGATCTGTGCTCGAATTGAAAACGATGTAGACTTCTTAAACCGAATTGTTACTATGGATGATACTTAGGTACATTTCTACGATCCAGAAACAAAGCAATAATCGATGGAATGGCGACACTCTATTTCTCCAAGGCCTAAGAAGTTTCGTGTCCAAAAATCTGCTGGAAAAGTTCTTGCTTCAGTTTTTCGGGATTGCCATGGAGTAATCATGATTGATTTTTTGGATCAGGGTTGAACATTAACTGGAGAGTACTATTCGACATTACTGACCACTCTACGGGAAAAAATTAAAAAGGAAAGCGGAAAGCTATCCAAAGGTATTTTGTTTTTACAGGACAACGCCCCAGTACACAAATCTCATGTTGCCATGCAAAAAATTCGTGACTCAGGGTTAGAATTACTAGAACACCCCCCTCATTCACCAGATTTGGCTCCGTTAGACTATCATCTCTTTCCTCAACTGAAAAAAAGTTCAAAAGGTTGTGAATTTTCTTCCAACGAGGAGGTAATGAAAGCTGTAGAGGACTGGTTTGCAGAGCAAGAAGAAACATTTTTTTTGAAAGGTCTAGAGATGTTGCAGGTTCGCTGTAATAAATGTATTCAATTAACCCTTCACCGCATAGCAAACCATATATGGTTTGACATCTTTACTGTTCATTTATTGTGAAAATATGAAAAACTAACATAAATACCTTAACGGAGCTTATTTGTTATATCATTAACAATAACAAAACGCATCTACATTGTATATGGTCCGACGCAACTTGTAGAAAACCTAACTTTTCCAGACAAGGTAGTGAATGTTTACATGCACGTGCGACACTCAACTTTGGGAAAAGAAATAAGAATGAAAAGATGAGTTTTTGGAGGAACAAAAAATGTTTTGTTGTGTGACATAAACTCTAGTTTGTGTGCACTATAACAGATTTTCACTTTCTATTCGATTCCACCGATTTTCAATACCAATTGTTTCGGAACCATATCTGGGTTCGTATGCATTTTACGCTTTTTTCGCTTAGACATAATAAGTATGTGGTTTCGTATGCACTCATGCATGATTATTCATTCACGTTTTTTTATGCTAATCTCTCTTTTTCATTATTGGTGGTGGAGTAGACCATGGGCGCTTTTATTGGCATATAGATTTACTGAAATGTGTGGATTTTGTGGCGAAAAAAAACGAAGAATCTTATATATCTCTGTTCGCCTTCAAACAAGCCGTTTCGGAACACCTGTGCAAAACAGGAAAGGCTCTTCCTCGTAAACGGGGTCGTCAATTGACTAACCCAGTGACTTTGTTCAAGTCCCGGAACAACAACTCACTGGAAGAAAATGAGAAAAGCTCCGGAAAAGCATCAGAACCTACCCCTGACCTCTGTTAGGACTGACAAGTTTGCTCAATGAAAACCTTTCCTGAATGTCCGAAATGTGAGGTATTTTTATGTTATAATGACAATAGTATATATGGGAGAAGATAAAAGTAATTGTCTGATTAAGTTTCATCAACAAATTTGTATGACACTGTTGATTACATAATTTTCGTCAAATATAATAATGTTATGAAATTTGATATCACTCATCATATGTGCTTAGCATGCATACGAAACCATGTGTCCAAAGTGTTTGAAGGGTTGATGCATACGAACCCATATATGGTTTCTGAAAAGAAAAATTGAACATGAGTACTTTTTGATGGAAAAAAAAATTTATAATTAATTTTGAAGCATTAATAAAACATTTTTTTCGAAAAAAAATTTTTTTCTCCAATATTTAATATATCATGCAGTAAAGGGTTAAGAGGAGAATGTGTTGAGTAATAAAATATTTTGACATTGAAATTTTGTTTGGTTCTAAAGTAGGCTAAGAATTTTTCAATATATCCTCGTAGAATCTACTCGACCCTGTAAAAATCCAACTGACAAATGGTACCATAATGTTGTTGGAAGAAATACAATAAGAGTGATGGACTAAATCTACTGCTGAGGCAATTGGCTTGAATGTAAAGGGCAAAAACAACAATTGCTGATAATAACTGGTCATAGCATTAAAAGTCTATAAAACCATGCTTAAATCGTGATCGAGAAAACCACAACAAGATTAGTGGTGATCTAGATCTTCCATGGTATATAACAGCAACGAATCTAATGTTAAGTTAAATTTCAATAGTTGTTCTTTCGCGAAATGTGAATTTAATGAATGCATAGGTAAATGTTTCGTTGTGTTAAGTTTGAATTTTTTTGATGGACAAATGCGTAATAGTTTTATGACGAATTTCTCAAGTTCGTTGCTTGTTAACAGCCCAAAGACTCGTTGCGGTTATAAGCGGAATGAGTTTTTTCTTTGATTCTTCGAGCTTAGAGAATTTGGATGTGGTTCTTTCAAACGGTAAACTGGCAACTGCGTCGTGACTTCCATCTCAAACGAAAAAACCCTCAACAATCGATACCATGTTTCGCCATTCCATCCCATCAATCCTTCCGCCGATCGTAAAATAGCCGACAGCCATCGCTAATCACGGAATTCATCGGAATTTGATCCAAAAGCCATTACTCCCCAGATCCCCCAGATCACGGAACTAAATAAGGCGGAACGAAGAAGAAGAAGAAAAGGAAGCATCCTTACCGCCTGTTTCGTCGACTGATTTATCGCCGGCTCGTCCCTGGTCACTTGGTATCTGGAATTGTTATTGATTAGGCCCATCAAGAATTCATAGCTACGCTTCTGGCGCGTCTTCGTAATTGGATTGATGTCGCGATTGTTCATGGCCTCGTGCGAGTCCGGGGGTCCCTCCGCCATTTCGTGGCTGTCCTGATGGCGTTCGGCCGTCTGAAATTTAGGAAGACGTTCATTAGTTTGCTGATGGGAGTTCTGGGGCGCTTATCGGATTTTCGTCTTGGTGCGTGGAGATTAATTCGGCTGAAAATGCTGATAGTTTGTTTTGATACACTTGTTCTTGGATCGAGGAACCGAAGCACGCTTGACCCGGTTATTTAAAAAATGTGCCGAAGATTGTATCTAATATTGGGCCGAAATAACCATCATTCACTGAGATCTAGCGACCCTATCAATTTTGAAACATTTTCAACTTCACAAACTGGCGCCCAACACGTCATATGGTAGTTTTTTTAAAGTAATAGAAATTTAAGTTGAAATAAAACATATTAAAATCAAGATTGAAGCAATTTTTTTTTATTCGGAAGATAATTTCATAACATTTATGTACTGAAAATATACTGCTCCACAAGAGTTAGGTTGGGTTAGCTGAACAGACAGCTGTGATGTGGAGGTTACTCGACAGCATGGCTGAACTGAAACTCGCCCAGAGTGTTTTGCTATAATCACAATTGTATCATTTTCTCAGTTCAATAAAAGTCCTTTATTATTATTATTATTATTAATATCGTATTTATGGGACAAGTACCAAGTGTGCACTATCGCTAGGCTCCTGTACAAGCGTCCTTCAAACGGAAATACTTGCAATCGGAAGATGTCTAGATATACATCTGGAAAGAAACTATGAGAAGTGCGATATAGCTATTCATACAGATAGTCAAGCTGCTATTAAAGCACTGAGCTCCTACGTCATTGACTCAAAGCTGATTTGGGAGTGCCGAAACAAACTCAATGAGGTAGGCAAGAAGAATAAGGTCTTTTTAATCTGGGTTCCCGGTCATTCGGGAATCGTAGGAAACGAAGAGGCCAATAAACTGGCCAGAAAGGGCGCACAGACGCCACTCACTGGCCCAGAACCCTTCTGTGGTATAGGAAAATGCACCTATAAGAAGGAATTTATGCTGAAGGAGAAAACCGAAAGAGAAAGACTCTGGCGGAATCTCCCAGGAATGGATCACTCCAAAAAGTTCCTCCGGAACTTTGAAACTGCTAGATCCAAAAAATATCTGGATCTCAGTAAAAACCAACTTCACCTACTCACTGGCTTTCTCACAGGACATTGTCGCCTAAAGAAGCATCTGTTGAGAATGGGTTTATCGGACACTGATGAGTGTAGATTCTGTGGGGAGGAGGAAGAAACTCCTATTCACCTGGTTACGGAATGCTATGCCATTGTAAGCCAAAGGAAAGATAGCTTTGGACAAGAAACTTGTAGAAGTGGGGAGTTATCCTCCTTGAAGCTGTCCCAGATACTGGATTTCATCAAATCTCTGGAACTGGAGGGCGAGCTGTAGGAGGCGCGATGATGGCAGCTCAGTCAGGGGGCACAATAGACCTTAAGGTCGCAGTGGACTGTAACCCCTTTTCACTGTAACTATCGTATTCAATCGTTTTAGAAGTATGTAACTTCGAGAAAATCGCCGTAAAATCATTCAAAACTCAATAACAACTTGAATCGATCCAATAAAAATCAGTATTAGACATTTCGTCAATCTGGTCGCCTTTTTTCTGAAGTTTGGTTCTTTGCATATGCTTCATGAATGTTCTTATTTTGTAATGAAGTCAGTTTATCAACGGCTTCGATTTGAAACGAGTTTTCTGAAAATGCCAAGACGTGAATTAACAAACGCTGAGGCTAATAGGGCTATGGGAATGCTACAGGGTGGCCTAACTCAGGTTGTTGTAGCAGAAAGGCTCCAAGTCAGCCAAAGTGTGATATCTCGACTTTGAAATAGGTTCAGGGAGACAGGTTTCGTGTTGGAAAGACCAAGGCTTGGTGGACGACGAAAAACAACACCTGCTCTGGATCGTTTTATCACCGTTTCGGCGAGAAGAAACCCTACATCTACGTGTAGAATGCAACGGAATACTCTTCAAAATGCAGATGGGGTCCAAGTTTCCATCGAAACCATCAGACGACGTTTGAGAGAGGTGAATCTAGATTCTAGACGTCCATTAAGAGGAGTTCCATTAACACGTGACCATAAGCGTCAAAGAATGGAATGGGCAAGGCAACATATCAATTGGAACGATCAATGGCGTAGTGTCCTGTAACATATCTGAATTTCCTACCCTGCAAATAAAATGCACCGTTGCCAGACTCCATGGCTTCCAACTTTGCAACGTCTATTGTCGAAACGTGGAACTACGTTGAATGAACTTATTTGATATTATTTTATAATTCTATGAATGATGAATATTAGTACGACTTCAAGCAATACTTTAGGCAATTCGCATCTTTATAAATAGGAGATTTTAATCATATCGAAGATCCACCAAGAAGTAAACTCGTTCTTCTGTGACCATCGAAGAAATACGATTCTGTGGGAGAAGAACTAACCTCCGAAACGACAACGAATGGAGGGGGTCCTTTTTAGTTCACTTTGATGGGGGGTCTGTCGGCTTTTACCTTGGTGGATATTCGGGTTCACAATAGTGTTCTTTTGAAATGGGGTTCCTCTTCTAGAAATCCGCCATTTCAGTATATTAAAAAGACGCTTCTTTGTTATCTGGTATGTACAAGATCTCCATTTAAATAACTGTTTCATTTCACAGGATTTAATCTCATGTAAGCTTGTTCTATTTTATTATTGCATTTCTATTGAATATTGTGGAACTCTGTTCTGCTACCAAGCCATTTGGAATATTCTTATACTGTTCATAAGGCTTACTGCACATTTAACTATTCACTCGGCATTATGGTATAGGCATTTGGAGTTGTTGCTTTTAGGATAATATTTTACGTACAAATATCACTGGTTTGGAGGCCTAGGGTAAACTGTTTATATCGCCTGTGCTAAGGAAAACATCCCCCACAACAGTGGCCAGTGAAACTTCCTCTGAGAGTTCTTCTGACGAACGTCCTCAGAAACCAAGCCTCGCCTTCGGGCCCTTGGCGTACCCGATAAGCAAGGAAAGCTTTGAAGGTGGCATCGTTCATCAGTTAACAGGAAATATAAAGAGTCTATCGTCACTTCCAAACCAACGCGACTACTATGATCTCACACATAACACTTAGAAGGAAGGATTCTCACACTAGGAACTACAAGGATACTGCTTATGAATTTCATTAATAATCAGGTGACACACTCTATATGCCTATAACCTTTGGATGTATTGGATTCTGCTTTTTATCACAATTGTGCCAGTAATAACCTTACCGGAGTATAGGAAGCTCCATATTGTACATATCACCAGTGCTCGTTTTATTTATAAAATTGTTCTATGGATTGTAAACATATCATCTGTAATGCTAGAAGGTTTTTTGCTTTGAGTTTCAATGGATTCTCGTTCGTTTTTCCTTCATATGGCTATAGTTCCTCGAACTATGGTGCTGGACGATTAAAGGCTCTTGTTCCATCTTTATGTCCAATCTTGTGTATTATTTATCTATTTTACCTCATTATTTCCCATCCTATATTTCACTAATCTGAGTTATTACGAATCTGAATTACTACGACATAACATAGAGTTCTACCAATCTAGACGATCACATCACAACCCAAAAATATAAGTATAAAACCCCCTTTAACGTAATTCTACCTTTAGCCAGCTCACAAGAGCAGGGTAGGGTTTGCCTTTTTCTCTTTTCAAATAATATTTCCTAGGATTTACAAACTTGGAATGTATGGCTTCAGACTAAGATCTTCACGCAAAATTTCCCATGTGGTGGATACACAGAGTCCAACTTGTTAAGAACGTCGACGAATAGACGAATCTGGATCATCATCAACACTATCACCTACAACAGCGATATTTTCTTTTGTACGTACAGTTCTTTTTCTTGTTGTTGTTGCATCGAGTAAAGAAAATGTTGTCCGAAATCTATCGATGTTCGACGAATAAGCTGCTCTGAAGCTCTGATGGACGATTTTGTAAACCATAAATTCAACGAAGTGAACACTGATTTTGAAAATAAATTTGAATAATTTGTAAACGTTGTTGCGGCGTGAGTCTTTCCATGATAATTTGTCAATGCTACTGAACAGAAATGTCGAAATAACATGGCTTGTACCTTCAGTCACATCACAGTTATCCCTATCGAAAATTCTATCAAACTAAAAAAACACCCGATATATATGAAAGTAAACATGAGAAACTCTATTTTTTGTCAAAGAATCACCCCCTAATGTTTCCGCAACTATTTATAGACACCCTGTATAACCAACTTTCCCTCTGAGCCTCCATGATCACCACGTTTGCTCTTGAGAGGTTTTCAAAGAAAACAAACGTCTGATGAAGTTTCTGTTGAACTGGAAAGCTGTTAAACCATCTTCACATACCTACGTTGAAGCCACCTCACTCGACAAGAGAAATATTAGTTCCTGAATTGTGGATATAAGGAGTATGTTGATTTAGGTCGCTTCGTGTTATTAACTGACGTGTTTCTGTTACTACCGTATTTATTTTCAACCTTCTTCGTCTCATACATTCAACCTAATTGAAAAAGGATTAATCGGTTCTTATAAAAAGCAACAAAATTATTTCAGTAACTACATTTCTTGTGTACCTAATGGTCTCCACTCACGAGGCAACCGAACCGGACACAAGCGGCAAAGATAATAAAGGGCCATAAAATCCGGCGCGTGTCATTGCAGATGCTATCAGTTCCCATGAAGAACATCGGAATTTTTGCAGTTGTGTCAGTCACTTCTACGAAAATTTCCGTAGTATTAGGGAATTCAGAAAGTTTCAACGGCATCTCCGATTTTGTTGAATATTATTGCACCAGGTAGTTGAATTCTTATCAGTTTTGCAAAATTGGTTATGCTGGCATTAGATGTCATAAAAAAACATCTGTTTACAATTCGCACCCTTTGTACCTAGACTGGTGGTGCTTGTACAGGTAGGTACGCTATTTTCACTCTTATTATTATGAGAAGACGGTCGAATTTGGTTAATCAAGATTTTGTTGTGTTTGCATCTGTGATTTCCGCTAAGAATTATCTATTCATTTTATACTCAGTCTTTCTCCAGCCTCCTTACTGATAGCTTCCTCATTTTCTGTGGATATTCATTGTGGTGTGTGACATTTTTATTCAATTTAAAAGGTATGTTTGACTTCCCGTTATTGGTTTCTTTCATAATTTTACCTTACAAATTTTTTCAGCTCATTTTTAAGTTACGCGTGTGGCAGCACTGGGCAGTCGATTCCAGAACATCTTCTAGTTGAAATTCAGAAGCAACTTTGCTTAAAATGAAAGAATTTTTAACAGGATTCATAGAATTGTACATGCAGAAAACCTGCCTGTGGAAAGTAAAAAGCACAGGATATTCCAACAGATATCTTAAAAATAAGGCCTATGAGGAACTAATGATCTATTGTAAGGAAAACTAGATACT
This sequence comes from Adalia decempunctata, assembly GCA_951802165.1. Classification (NCBI taxonomy): domain Eukaryota; kingdom Metazoa; phylum Arthropoda; class Insecta; order Coleoptera; family Coccinellidae; genus Adalia; species Adalia decempunctata. Next base: position 5,068,239 of record OX637705.1, read on the forward strand.
GCGTTCTGAATTCCGTAGAAGTGGCAACGCTGGCAAATTCTAGCAACATAATCCGTCTACCTCTTGTCAAAACCCAAGCGGCTAATTTTATTGGCCATGATTTATTGCAGATCGGGATACAATGTTTCCGATTCGGTGTCCCCCGTGGATGGACACTATAATAGAGAAGAAGATCTAAAACTCTGTGATCAGCCAGCTCTGTGGTCTAAAGTGTTCAACTACTGAATCAGTCTTCAATAGTGATTATCGTAGAAAATTTAGAACTGGAACGTCTTAACTGCAAACTCAGACTTAATAAAATGATCAATTGAACTGTTTTATGTGGGTCACTCTGTATTTCCAATACAGCGTATGTTACGAGGATGATTTCGGCGAACATCGTTACTGAGAGAACGACGCTTTTTCTCAAAGTCGAAAAAGAGTCTCTGTATGCGTAGAACTAGTCAATTTGTACGGTAAACAAAGGATCTAACGAGCGCGCCCTCTAAGTACGAGCAGGATGAAATTCTATTATCAAAGGGTAAAAAGAGGAATCCCGGAGTGTGTGGAGCTCAGGGTTACTGTAATTAGTGGACTAATAACCCCTCATTTTCTTGCAGAGAGTTATTTGCATATTACAGCAAGGCTAATGTATTGGCAAGGGGAATTTTGTTTAATTCAATGAGAAGGCTGTTTTGCCTTCCACTGGAGGTTTTTAGAACCACAAAAGAATCAGCAAACTTCTGGGAAGTAGTGTAAAAGCAATTAATTCATCTTTCGCTCCATAACGCAGTTCTTATACTGAGTGAGTCTTTGACTTGTACATATATTTTAACTGTAGCTACTTGAGGTCAAAGAAACCTCTTTTTCACTTTCCATTATCCGACTGTGTTGAAGAGAAGTAGCCATTTGAAAAAAAAATCTGGCCAAATACTTGCCTAATACGATTCTACGCAAATAACTCAAAGTTCATATTTTTCGATTGAAATTGAGTTGATACATCAAGGGAATACGCAAGTACTAACCTTATTTCAATAATAATGTTAAAAACACGATGTCTAACAAAAACACTTGGTTTTGTCCGATTATATCTGCCATCGAAAAGTTCTATTTCTCCCATCAAAATACGTTCCTTCTTCGACTTTCCTGGAGATTAGTTTGTGAACACCAATAACTTGTTCATATTTTTTGACGAGAGGAATCTACAGTTAAAATATATGTACAAGTGACTCACTCTGTTCAGATATTTTAGGTAAGAATTTCTCATTTCTGATTCTCTGGAATGGCGGAATATCAATAAGCTGTGAATTCAGCAAAGTACACGTGACGTTAGTCAAACCTGCCATAACTATTACCTATCGGAAGGCAATCATCTCCACGATACCCCTCAGCAGGAGTGTTTTATTGCTCAGATTAACCAGAAATGCATTATCGATGTTGACAGACAGCTGGGTGTGATATTGAAGGCCTTCATTTGGTAGACTTGGTTTCAGGAACTCCATAATGCAGATGAGGAACTAATTTAGGTAGAATAATTGGGTTATCATATGAATATTTCCGTAAGTGATACAGGGTTCTCCATAATAGACCACCCATTTTATTTTATTAATAAATTCTCTATAGGAGATAAGTTGAAGGATTAAACAAAGGTTTGCTACGCCATGTACTGAACTACATTTTATCTAATACTAGCTGGCCCGGCGAACTTTGTACCGCCTGAATTATACTTAAAAGTTGTATAAACTTACTATTGCTTTTTTCAAGCAGGAAATAAATTAGGCAAAATTGAGGTTCAAAATATACAAAATTTTAATAATTTTGTAATTCACATGGAAAGAATTCTCTTTATTTAAGCGGTACCTAATTGTTGAACATATAACTTTTTGTTTTTAATTGTTGTACAGTTCTCTTTTTGCAGTAACTTATGTGACTGTGAATAGCAGGAGTATAATCCATGTTATACCTTTCCTCTAATATGAATCAAAATGTCAAGAATATGAACAAAAATTATTCCTTTAAAGAACTATCGACTATTAACACAACCCGTCGACCAGAATTAAAAAATCAGTCATTGGTTAATAGCCCAACCTGAAGTGGCAAAAACAAAACTTTTCTAATATTCTCAAAATCTAATCAGTGGTCACACCATTATTATAGACATCTTAGCTATGCTGCTAAGCTCAAAATAATGGGTGAACATCTCAGTTGGTGGAGCAGCGCGATTCTCATTGTTCCATGGATATGAGCTGTCAATCTCTCTTCAATTTGTTCAATTTAGTTGACGATATCAAGCTCGTTAGAAGACAAATCGAGATGTCCAAACGTCGATAGTACGATCGACACGGCAAAATTATCAACACTGTGAATTGTGTTGAACTCATATTCAAATTTATTGATGGTCATTCGACCAGATCAGATTAGGCAACCCATGAAACATTATTGTATATCATAAGTGAAAGCCCGATGAGCAAACGTTTCAAAATTATTGACGCTTACAATACTGTCTCTGTGCGAACAGAAACACGAATATAATATGTTAATTACTAATTATGGGCAATTTTGGATTCAGTTATTTCCGCGAATATATCTATTACCAAAACAGAAATACGAAAGCATTTCAAAAATAGAGAAAAAAGATGAAGATGGCCAACTCACGTTTGAAACTGATCGTCAAAATCAGATACTTGATCTTTCGGTAAAAATTCACTGTTCCACCAACTTGAGATGTTTACCCGCTTTTTTATCTGGCAATAGACTTCCATGTTACCATGAGTTCTATGCGAATCACATATCGCCATCTAACAGCGGTAATATCAACCTACGACTACGTACAGTGACTTATCTATTCACTGTACGACTACGCATCAACGGTAGCGACACCTAGTGGCCTTATTCAAAAGAAGGAAAAGCATTTCCTGCATAAGTAAAACTTTCATCAATTTTTTCGAAGTTTTATTGTATTTTATAATAACCAGATCGTAGACGAATCCATATATGAAGTTTCATAACAATCAGTCCATCCGATCTCGGGTTATAAATGGTGTAACCAACATCTTTCTTTTATATATCTAATATTAAAAAATGTGTTGAAGTTTGTGGAGGTCGTTTGGAAGACGTGATTTTCAAAAGTTGGAATGAAATTAGCCAAATATTTATAAGTCATCATAAATCCCAAAGAGTCAGCTGTGATTTAGTAAAATAAAAAGTTTATTTTGTTAACTAATCAAATTTGAATTCAATTATTAATGGGGAACCCTGTATAAATGTTGATCGAATATAGTCCAAGCAGCAAATTTAAGGGAACTTTGTCTGCAACACCTGTTTCTATAGTTTTCTTCGGTAAAATCGAAATGATGTTGAATAAAAGTGGAAATGTACAGACGACAGTTAGACCATTCAACAACTCTACTTTGAAGGATAAAGATCGAATAGGTCGAAGTGAAAATCCTCCTACATTTCTCACAGGAATTTTCAGTCGAGATTCAATGTCATGTATGCAAAGACAGCTGTTCTAAAGCTGCACGTCTTTCACAAGAAAAGCTCAACAGCTTCACGTCTATGTTTTTAGTTACCTTTCATCTTCAGCTCTCTACGCTATTTGGAACATTCCAAGAAGTTCATACAGCGTGTTCGGGAATTGGAGTTTCAAAATTAGCCCTAGTTACGAGGATGTATTGATATCTAGTTAGTCTAGACCGGTTCCATGCATAAACAAAATATTGCGATACCTTATCAACGAACAATAACTTATTAGAAGTGTCAGTGTAGAGTTCGACGACAAAAAAGTAAACCACAGTTACGCGATAAATTTAAAAAAAAGATGTCCACCGAAATTGTAAAAATCGAAAAATTGGAGTATCGAGCCATCATCAAGTACCTGTATTTAATAGGGTTAAGAGGTAAGCAGATTTACGAAGATATGCTTAATACCCTTGGTGATCAATGTCCTTCGTATGCGACCGTGAAAAGTTGGACTGCAAGCTTCAAAAGAGGTAAAGTTTCCATTGAAGGTGTTGACCGATCGGGAAGGCCAGTTTCTGTGTCAGTCCCCGAAAATATTGATGCAGTTCATGACATGATTTTATCAGACCGTCGAATTGGGCTAAAATGGATATCTGAAGCACTGAAGATCTCATACGAACGTTCATCATAGAGTTCACGTCAATTTGGACATGAGAAGAATTTCTGCAAAATGGATCCCCAAATGTTTGAATGTTGACCAAAAGCGTGCAAGGCTAGAAGCAATGCGTTCGATCTGTGCTCGATTTGAAAAGGATGTAGACTTCTTAAACCGAATTGTTACTATGGATGAGACTTGGGTACATTTCTACGATCCAGAAACAAAGCAACAATCGATGGAATGGCGACACTCTGGTTCTCCAAAACCTAAGAAGTTTCGTGTCCAAAAATCTGCTGGAAAGAACTTGCTTCAGTTTTTTGGGATTGCCATGGAGTAATCATGATTTTTTGGATGAGGGTAGAACAATAACTGGAGATTACTATTCGACATTATTGACCACTCTATATGAAAAAATTGAAGAGAAATGACGCGGAAAGCTATCCAAAGGTATTTTGTTTTTACAGGACAACGCCCCAGTATATTAATCTCATGTTGCCATGCAAAAAATCGTGATTTAGGGTTAGAATTACTAGAACACCCTCCTTATTCACCAGATTTGGTTCCGTCCGACTATCATCTCTTTCCTCAACTGAAAAAAAATTTAAAAGGTCGTAATTTTTCTTCCAAAGGAGGTAATAAAAGCTGTGGAGGACTAGTTTGCAGAGCAAGCAGAAACATGTTTTTGAAAGGTCTAGAGACGTTACAGGTTCGCTGTAATAAATGTATTCAATTAAGAGGAGAAGAGGAGAATATGTTGAGTAATAAAATATTTAGACATTGAAATTTTGTGTGGTTCTATAGTAGGCTAAGAATTTCTCAATATATTCATATAGCATTTTGAGAATTGGGTGGAAGAACTCGAAAAAATCTACTTATCTCATTAGGACAGGAGCAAGAACTTTCTTTCACCAATAGTTAAAACGAATTCCTCTTGAAAAGATCCACTCCTAATGGAGATAACAACATCGAAAATGATATTACCGCCCAATCGTGGAGACCCCAAACATAAGAAAAACATCTGTTCGATAATGGCCCTCCATTCCTTAAAACTTCTCCAACTCAAAATGACAAAGTTTCACAACATAAGTAATTAAGTTCCCTGGAAAAGAATCCGAGTACTGGAGCGTGGAGAATGGACGGATAAGGCAAAAAGCGAAGAGCCCTCATGAAAGGCGATCCTTCTTTATGATATCCCCGTATACAGAACAATCAGTGTTGGATTGAAGGACGCCAGAAAAGTCCACAATGTTCTCAGCTTCGATTAGGGATCTATTAAAGCTTCAAAATTAGAAATTGGAGCAGAGGGGGATGAGGGTAACCCGGGAAGTCAATATCCGAGTTTTTCGATGTGGAAAGCTGGAGGCGGAATGAGGATTATTCTTATTATCGCGGAAGGGTTTAGAGAACTTCGAGTCTTTTTCTTGCTTTCGTTCCATCGAGTTCTCTATTGAAATTCGAAATGAATTGGCTTCGAATTCTTAAGAAAGTCAATTCGTATTTTTCACTCGAATCTGTCGATCTGATATTGGCCAATTAAAATGATTCACGAATTAGGGGAAGTTCGTACAACTTGACATACGAGGTTATATTGAAAAATTCTTAGCCTACTATAGAACCAAACAAAATTTCAATGTCAAAATATTTTATTACTCAACATATTCCCCTCTCAATTGATTACATTTATTACAGCGAACCTGCAACGGCTCTAGACCTTTCTTCTTCTTGCTCTGCAAACCAGTCCTCCACAGCTTTTATTACCTCCTCGTTGGAAGAAAATTTACGACCTTTTGAACTTTTTTTCAGTTGAGGAAAGAGATGATAGTCGGACGGAGCCAAATCTGGTGAATACGGGGGGTGTTTCAGTAATTCTAACCCTAAATCACGAATTTTTTGCATGGCAACATGAGATTTGTGCACTGCGGCGTTGTTCTGTAAAAATAAAACACCTTTGGATAGCTTTCAGGGTGTCTTCTCCCTAATTTTTTCCTGTAGAGTGGTCAGTAATGTCGAATAGTAATCTCCAGTTATTATTATCCAAAAAATCAATCATTATTACTACATGGCAATCCAAAAAACTGAAGCAAGAACTTTTCCAGCAGATTTTTGGACACGAAACTTCTTAGGTCTTGGAGAACCAAAGTGTCATCATTCCATCGATTGTTACTTTGTTTCTGGATCGTAGAAATGTACCCAAGTCTCATCCATAGTACAAGGTTTAAGAAGTCAACATCGTTTTCAAATCGAGCACAAATCGAACGTGATGCTTCTACCATTGCACGCTTTTGGTCAACATTCAAACATTTGGGGATTCATTTTGCAGAAATTTTTCTCATGTCTAACGTGAACTATATGATGAACGCGTTCGTATGAAATCTTCAGTGCTTCAGATATCCGTTTTAGCCCAATTCGACGGTCTGATAAAATCATGTCATGAACTGCATCGATATTTTCGGGGACTGGCCTTCCCGATGTCATCATTTTCAACGGAAAATTTTCCTCTTTTGAAGCTTGCAGTCCAATTTTTCACGGACGCATACGAAGGACATTGATCACCAAGGGTATTAAGCATATTTCCGTAAATCTGCTCACCTCTTAACCCTTTTAAATACAGGTACTTGATGATGGCTCGATACTCCAATTGTTCGATTTTCACAATTTCTTTTTTTTTTAATTTATTGTGTCACTCTGGTTTACTTTTTCGACGTCGAACTCTACACTGACACTTTTAATAAGTTATTGTTCGTTGATATGGTATCGCAATATTTTGTTTATGCATGGAACTGGTCTAGACACTATAGGCTAACTAGATATCAATACATCCTCGTATTGTTTTATTTCAGAGACATAACTTGTTATTAATGAATCACAGTAATGTAATATTCTACACCAATGATCTTTGGTCCTTCCTCCATAAAATCTTATCAACATTTACAATACAGGTACAAAGTCGTCCTGTAGACCAGTTTTCGCACAAAGTGGTATTCTCACTTTATCTTGTATTTTTATTTTAAGAACATTATTATACATTAAGGAGAAGTAAAATAGCCTACCTAAATTATCTAGCTTTCACAACTACCATACGAGAAGTGGAGCAGTACTGTTTATACCTAAACATAAATCTAGAAAATTTGAGATGTCACCCATATATCAGGGCATACAATTATTTAACCATTTACCTTCCCATTTCCGATCTCTGATTAATATCAGAGAATTCAAGGGGAGTGTAAAAAATATGTTGTTAAAAAAGTGCTATCATACTGTTAATGAATTTTTGAATGATGTTTTTGAGGATACTTTGTAATAGCCTTATTTCTTTCCTGACTTGTCTCATACATTTTTTTCATGTCTTGAGGGACCAATAAATGATTTATTTATTTATATTTCACTTGTACATTATATGTTTATTTTACCTTAGAAACGGTTGCTATAAATACACTCATTATGCCCGTGGGCATTTTAGCGGGCATTATGGATCATAACGCCCGCTCGTTGTGCGAGAAGCAAAATAAGCTAGAAAGAAATTATTTATTTCGCAGAATTTTAATACTAAAACAACAACAACTCGACAAACGAAAACAAAGTCTTTCTTAATTAAAATTAAAAGTACAGTTTTCGAATTTCCCGGAAAAATTATTCAATCGTGAATCTTGGGATGTTTTCGAAACTTGAGGAGCGAAAACTTGACCACAAGTACTTGGAAGTTCGTTCACAGGAGAACCACTAGAGAATTCATGAGAATCTGTTACCGAATTCACAATCATCGTCGATACTTTGTTTTTGGAAAAAATGCTCTGCTCTATGTAACCTTCCGCCACAGATGCACTCTTCCATCTTCCGTGCATTTTTAACGTTTCATATGATGCACCAGCCTCAGTTAAAAGAGTCCGTCTCAAACAATGTCCTGTATATTCATTTGCATTATCCAATTTTAAGTATTTGGCAATATCGAAGGCACCCTTCCTATGGTATTTTTGCCAACAGGTTGGATGGTGCACCGACCATTTCGGAACGTGAGGAAAAATCTAGGATTCTTCACTCCACTGGGTCTCAAGGATATATATTTTCTGACCAGCCCCAAAGCTCCTATTTTTTCTTCCTCTACAATGCTAAATCCTTTTGACATACCGGTTTTAGTTTCGGGTATTTTAACAAGTAAACATCAGCTACCCTTATCTTCTATATCTTTGATAGACATTTTCACTAATTCATCTCTCCTTAGTACTCCAAAAACACCCATTATTAGAACTACTTTATGAAGAAGATGAATTTCATCAGGAGCTTCATTGATGAATGTATGAACTTGTTCTGCTGTCAAAACTTTGGATTTCTTCGGAATATATCCTTTAGATTTCATTTTTAAAAACGCTACTAGCCGGGAGAATTGTGAAATATTGATATTTTCATTGACAATCAGTGTAGATTTCAAAATAGAATATTTCGTCCACAATGACGCAGGACAAAATTTTTCAGACTGAAATGAAAAAAAAAATTACCCACACATGACAAAATGAAAAATAAAATAGCATACCAATTCTTGAAAGTACGCCAATAACACTGTTTCATCTATAGCAATTATTTCATTTTTCAACTTCCATTGATGGAATGTTTCATAATCCTTGTCGTAGACGAGTCTGGATTTTTCTGGTAATAGATTATTTGCAGCTTTGGCTGCATTTTCAATTATATTATTTGGCAAATTGCTATTCATTTCTGTTATTTCTTTAAATCTTCACAACGAAAACAGTAATGACATTCACTTAATAAAATGATGACAGCAATAACGAACTTCAAAATATTAACAAGTGCCATGGTTACTACTGAAAGTTAAATGGAAAAAAAAATCATAGGAGTAATCGAATTTTATTGTCATTAAATGATATATTCATGAAAAATAAAATCTTGTATGCACCACGAGCGTTATTAGATTCTAACGCCCATCGGGCAACATTCATCCCTCGGGCCAAAGGCCCTCGGGCCGAATGTTTCCCTCCGGGCGTTAGGATCCATATAACGCACTTGGTACATAAATAACTATTTCATTTATGAAATAAAAGTACGAAGAAATAAAATATTGTTATACAGTGCTAGTCAAAAGTCCCCTCCCCCCTCGTATCTTTTGAACGGGTATACTTATAATAATGAAATTTGGAGGGTGGAAATACACGGATGTTGTTCGGGACATAATGGGTAGAAGTTTTGGAAATTTACCTCAGCCCCCACGGACTTTGGCGGCTCTTATAATTTTCGTATTTCTTCAATTTATCAATCAAAATCAGCCGAAACCCAAACAAAATTGGTATGACTGAATAGGTATTTTCAATACCTTTCAAACGAGCTGTCACTTGCCATAGGGTCCCATTTAAAATTATTGGTCACAGTGGCCTTGTGACGTCATTTATGACTATTGCGTCACCAGTTATGACCAGTTGAGAAGCCTACATCCGTTTATTTCCACCCTCCAAATTTCATTATTATAAGTATACCCGTTCAAAAGATACGAGGGGGGAGGGGACTTTTGGCTAGCACTGTATAAATTCGGATAAGCGAAATTCATTTTGTCCGTATGCTATGATCAAAATAACATGAAGGCAACAGTAGTGTCTGCTAATTCCAAAGAACGACGAGGAACGAACAAACCTGGGTTTCCTTCAACACTTTCAGCTACAGCTGCAATGTTATCTGCTGTTCTTGAGCGACGTGCACGGGTTTTATTCTTCACATCACTAACTTGTCCCAACACCTCAAATTTGTCCACCACTTTCTGTTTTGCGGTTCGACAAGGTGCTTCACGACGACCCAAAAATGTTCGAGTTTTACGAACCGGCTCTGCCAAATTTTCACCATTTTTATGGTGAATTTTAATGATTTCAATGCCTTGTTGAAGCGTGTATCGATCCATTTTTATTAATGCCGTTGTTTCTAATTGTCCAATGTCAAAAAACCCTGAGTTAGACACGTTCTCTGTGTTTGGTTGGCCCTTTCATCTTCAAATCAGCACAAGGTCGTCCAAACATGCGATCTCCCAATTAATTCTTCGAATGACAAAGCCGAACAAAGGGTCCCCGTGAAAGTTGCAACCCATCTAAATTCTTAAAAGCCTCAAATGGAACGATACCATCTAATCGAATAACCCAAAAATATGCAACCTGCTGAACAAAACCCCCATGATGTAAATCAACTCGTGACCTTTACCGTCGGCATTCATGAATTCTAAAATAAGCTATCGATTTCTCGGGTCTCAAGTTTCAATTTGCGTCCGCAATTCGTAGGCAAACTTGCCACGTGATCGCATCGGGCCAGCAGACAGTTTCCACGTATAATCAAATTTTCTGGAAGGGCCCGCACGTCATGTGTATTCATAAACTTCTATTCAATTAGGACACCCTGAAAACACGTCCTTCTATTCATCTTCGAGGGCTTCGTAATGAAACCAGACGGGGTTCCATGCATAATATGGTGTTTTTAGGGGGTCACTTTTCTCCGTTTTTCTCCCGAAATTTGAGATTTTTCAAATCGCTCATATTCTGCACAGAGATACTTGGGGCTACGCTGATCAACAAAATTTAAATAACTATTGGCAGCGATGAGAGGGAGGGAAGTTATGACACTTTGAAATTTCCGATTTTTCAAAAACTGCCATTTGACAGGTCAAAATCTAAACGGTGATAGTTAGGGCTTTCAAATGTATTTTATTGAATGGAGCAACCTCGAAAACCTACATTTTGATACCAAAATCACCCATGTAGCCCCCATGGGTAATGAAATATTCAACTTTTTATTATTCGATTTTTCATTTTCGAGTTATGTTCACGAGCTCACACCACTCAAGGTAAGGGTGCTGTCGGTACGCAAAATTGCTATTATTAAAGATTCGATTGGAATAGGAAGTACAACTTCCAGATTCAATAAAAACGTTAGATCCTCCCCAATTATATTTTTTTTGACAAATATGGTGTTTTAGTGGGTCATACCCCTTTGTCATTCTTCACCCAAAATTTGAGATTTTTCAAATCGCTCATATTCTGCACAGAGATACTTGGGGCTTCGCTGATCAACATAATATAAATAACTATTGGCGGCGATGAGAGGGAAGGAAGTTATGACACTTTGAAATTTCCAATTTTTCAAAAAATGCCATTTGACAGGTCAAAATCTAAACGGTGATGGTTAGGGATTTGACATGTTTTTTATTGAATGGAGCGACCTCGAAAACCTACATTTTGATACCAAAATCACCAATGTAGCCCCCACAAGTAATGAAATATTACACTTTTTATTTTTCGATTTTTCATTTTCCAGTTCTGTTCACGAACTCACACCACCCAATGTAAGGGGGCTGTCGGTCCGCAAAATTGCCATTATTGAAGATTCGAATAGGAGGTATAACTTCCAGATTCAATAATAACATTAGATCCTCCCCAAATATATTTTTTATTGGCAAATATGGTGTTTTCAGGGGGTCATACCCCTTTGTCATTTTTCACCCAAAATTTGAGATTTTTCAAATCGCTCATATTCTGCACAGAGATACTTGGGTCTACGCTGATCAACATAATATAAATAACTATTGGCGGCGATGAGAGGGACGGAAGTTATGACAGTTTGAAATATCCGATTTTTTGAAAAAGTGCCATTTGACAGGTCAAAATCTAAACGGTGATAGTTAGGGCTTTGAAATGTTTTTTATTGAATGGAGCGACCTCGAAAACCTACATTTTGATACCAAAATCTCCCATGTAGCGCCCATAAGTAATGAAATGTTCCACTTTTTATTATTCGATTTTTCATTTTCGAGTTCTGTTCACGAGCTCACACCACTCAAGGTAAGGGTGCTGTCGGTCGGCAAAATTGCCATTATTGAAGATTCCAATAGGAAGTATAACTTCCAGATTCTATAATAACGTTAAATCCTCCCTAAATATATTTTTTATTGACAAATATGGTGTTTTAAGGGGGTCATACCCCTTTGTCATTTTTCACCCAAAATTTGAGATTTTTCAAATCGCTCATATTCTGCACAGAGATACTTGGGGCTACGCGGATCAACATGATATGAATAACTATTGGTGGCGATGAGAGGAACGGAAGTAATGACACTTTGAAATTTCCGATTTTTCAAAAAATGCCATTTGACAGGTCAAAATCTAAACGGTGACAGTAAGGGCTTTGAAATGTTTTTTATTGAATGGAGCGACCTAGAAAACCTACATTTTGATACCAAAATCACCAATGTAGTCCGAGATGTAGCCCCCATAAGTAATGAAATATTACACTTTTTATTTTTCGATTTTTCATTTTCGAGTTCTGTTCACGAGCTCACACCACCCAAGGTAAGGAGGCTGTCGGTCCGCAAAATTGCCATTATTGAAGATTCGAATAGGAAGTATAACTTCCAGATTCAATAATAACATTAGATCCTCCCCAAATATATTTTTTATTGACAAATATGGTGTTTTTAGGGGGTCATACCCCTTTGTCATTTTTCACCCAAAATTTGAGATTTTTAAAATCGCTCATATGCTGCACAGAGATACTTGGGGCTATGCTGATCAACATAATATAAATAACTATTGGCGGCGATGAGAGGGACAGGAGTTATGACACTTTGAAATTTCCGATTTTTCAAAAAATGCCATTTGACAGGTCAAAATCTAAACGGTGATGGTAAGGGATTTGAAATGTTTTTTATTGAATGGAGCGACCTCGAAAACCTACATTTTGATACCAAAATCACCCATGTAGCCCCCATGGGTAATGAAATATTCAACTTTTTATTATTCGATTTTTCATTTTCGAGTTCTGTTCACGAGCTCACACCACTCAAGGTAAGGGTGCTGTCGGTCCGCAAAATTGCCATTATTGTAGATTCGAAATAAGAAGTATAACTTCCAGATTCAATATTAACGTTAGATCCTCCCCAAATATATTTTTTATTGACAAATATGGTGTTTTTAGGGGGTCATACCCCTTTGTCATTTTCACCCAAAATTTGAGATTTTTCAAATCGCCCATATTCTGCACAGAGATACTTGAGGCTACGCTGATCAAAATAATATAAATAACTATTGGCGGCGATGAGAGGGACGGAAGTTACGACACTTTGAAATTTCCGATTTTTCAAAAAATTCCATTTGTCAGGTCAAAATCTGAACGGTGATAGTTAGGGCTCTGAAATGTTTTTTATTGAAAGGAGCGACGTCGAAAACCTACATTTTGATACCAAAATCACCAATGTAGCTGCCATAAGTAATGAAATAATCAATTTTTTATTTTTCGATTTTTCATTTTCGAATTCTGTTCACGAGCTCACTCCACTCAAGGTAAGGGTGCTCTCGGTCCGCAAAATTGCCATTATTGAAGATTCGAATCGGAAGTACAACTTCCAGATTCAATAATAACGTTAGGTCCTCCCCAAATATATTTTTTATTGCCAAATATGGTGTTTTTAGGGGGTCATACCCCTTTGTCATTTTTCACCCAAAATTTGAGATTATTCAAATCGCTCATATTCTGCACAGAGATACTTGGGGCTATGCTGATCAACAAAATTTAACCAACTATTGGCAGCGATGAGAGGGACGATAGTTATGACACTTTTAAATTTCCGATTTTTCAAAAAATGCCATTTGACAGGTCAAAATCTAAACGGTGATAGTTAGGTCTTCGAAATGTTTTTTATTGAATGGAGCGACCTCGAAAACCTACATTTTGATACCAAAAACACCCATGTAGCCCCCATAGATAATGAAATATTCCACTTTTTATTTTTCGATTTTTCATTTTCGAGTTCTGTTCACGACCTCACACCACACAAGGTAAGGGTGCTGTCGGTCAGCAAAATTGTCATTACTGGAGATTCGAATAGAAAGTATAACTTCCAGATTCAATGATAACGTTAGATTCTCCCCAAATATATTTTTTATTGACAAATATGGTGTTTTTAGGGGTCATACCCCTTTGTCATTTTTCACCCAAAATTTGAGATTTTTAAAATCGCTCATATTCTGCACAGAGATACTTGGGGCTACGCTGATCAACATAATATAAATAACTATTGGCGGCGATGAGAGGGACGGAAGTTATGACACTTTCAAATTTCCGATTTTTCAAAAAATGCCATTTGAAAGGTCATAATCTAAACGGTGATAGCTAGAGCTTTGAAATGTTTTTCATTGAATAGAGCGACCTCGAAAACCTACATTTTGATGCCAAAATCACCCATGTAGCCCCCATGGGTAATGAAATATTCCACTTTTTATTTTCCGATTTTTCATTTTCGAGTTCTGTTCACCAGCTCACACCACTCAAGGTGAGGGTGCTGTCGGTCCACAAAATTGCCATTATTGTAGATTCGAATAAGAAGTATAACTTACAGATTCAATAATAACGCTAGATCCTCCCCAAATATATTTTTTATTGACAAATATGGTGTCTTTAGGGGGTCATACCCCTTTGTCATTTTTCACCCAAAATTTGAGATTTTTCAAATCGCTCATATTCTGCACAGAGATACTTGGGGCTATGCTGATCAACATTAAAATGGAGGAAAATATTCATCTCATTTCCAGAACATAGATTGTTTATTTCTAGAGAAACCTAGGTGGGCCAAGACTTTTGACGATGTGTGTATATCACTTTCTAGTTCTCTCAAAACGGGAGGGAATGTGTCGAAAATTCTCCTATCTCCCCCTAATTCAATTCCCCATTCCATTACGGAGTTCATTGACTCAGAATAGGGATGTCGGGAAAGTTCCGCAAAATTAAATTTATGCATATTGGTCTACTTTGTCCCGCGAGATTTCAGCTACCAAAAGTACTTCTTTACCCATTCACTGGTCATTAAACTTTGGGCTCGCGAAATAACTTCCATTCCAAAGTTCCTGAATTATCTGGCATAACGAAAAGTGGGTCAAATTGTTCACAGGACGATTTGTGGGAGATGAGACGAAAAGCTTCGTACATTGGATTGTAGCGACTTTAATATTCTGCAACGTCAAAATATATGTCCTGTCCATTTCTTTTTCTTTTCTATTTTTTTATATCTTCAACTACACGTTTGAATTTATGTTTTCATGCAGTAATTTCTCGGAGTGAACAATTCGTTCCCCTGATTTTTTTCTGCATAATATACGATCAAAAAAGATACCATTCGTATTTGAAATAAGAAAGAAAGTTGTTTTTTTCACCCTTCAGATAAAAGATGAAAAAAAACTGAATACGGTTTCGTATTGGAAATAAAAAACTGCTTGTAGAAAGTTTTTGCCGTTTTTAGATATTTCAGAAAATGAAGAAGTTATGGCACATTTTAGAAATCGCCAAAATATCAAGATTTCGTTATATCTTCAAAACGAATGAAGATATCGTGAAAATGCTTTCAGTTATGGAGTTTTCACGAAAATCGAGCCCAGGACTCCTTTCAACATTTTCACCTATCTAGAAGTACCAGAAACATTCAAAATCAAATATACTGCTCCACAAGAGTTAGGGATATCGTATTCAATCGTTTTTAGAAGTATGTAATTTTCGAGAAAATCGCTGTAAAATCATTTGAAACTCAATAACAACTTGAATCGATCCAATAAAAATCAGTATGAGACATTTCGTCAATCTGGTCGTCTTTTTTTTGAAGTTTGGTTCTTTGCATATGCTTCATGAATGTTCTTATTTTGAAATGAAGTCAGTTTATCAACGGCTTCGATTTGAAAAGAGTTTTCTGAAAATGCCAAGACGTAAATTAACAAACGCTGAGGCTAAAAGGGCTATCGGAATGCGACAGGGTGGCCTAACTCAGGTTGTTGTAGCGGAAAGGCTCCAAGTCAGCCAAAGTGTGATATCTCGACTTTGGAATAGGTTCAGGGAGACAGGTTCCGTGTTGGAATGACCAAGGCTTGGTGGGCGACGATTAACAACACCTGCTCAAGATAGTTTCATCACCGTTTCGGCGAGAAGAAACCCTACATCTACGTGTAGAATGCTACGGAATACTCTTCAAAATGGAGTTGAGATCCAAGTTTCCATCGAAACCATCAGACGACTTTTGAGAGAGGTGAATCTAGGTTCTAGACGTCCATTAAGAGGAGTTCCATTAACACGTGACCATAAGCGACAAAGACTGGAATGGGCGAGGCAACATATCAATTGGAACGATCAATGGCGTAGTGTCCTTTTCACTGATGAATCCAGATATGAACGATTTGCAGATTCTCGAAGGATAAGGGTATGGACAATCCCACGCATACCCCGTAATCGTCGCTATGTCCAAGAAGTCCATCCATACCGAGGAGTTAGTGTTATGGTAAGTATGGGTCGGGATATGTTTCAACGGGCGCACAGATCTACACATTTGTCCTGGGAATATAATCGCCTTGCACTATAAGGAGCATGTCATTAATAATGTTGTGCCAAATTTTCACGCTGCTATTGGTGAAACTTCTAGACGATAACGATAGACCGCACCGTGTAGCCATAGTTGAGAATGCACGCGAGGAGCTTGGTATTCCACATTTAAGGCGAGTTTATACAGCAACTAAAATAAAATAAGGACTAAAATAAAATAAGAATGTTCACTTGATGACAGCGTTTACACAGGAAATAAGCTAAAATAAGGAATAAGAATAAGAGATGGTCAACTTTATTCTTATTCTTATTCCTTATTTAAGCTTATTTCCTGTATAAACGCTGTCATTGAAATGAATGAAGTGGACATTCTTATTTTATTTTAGTTCTTATTTTATTTTAGTTGCTGTATAAACTCGCCTTTACCAATACCTCCGCACTCACCAGATTTGAATTGCATAGAACATGCATGGTATATGCTCCAAAGAAGATTAGGTATTCATCAACCTACCCTAGAATCCTTAAATGATCTGAGAGAGCTTCTGTCCCGTTTATGGAACCAAATTCCTCAAGAAATGTTCAACAACCTCGTGTGTAGTATGCAAAGAAGATGTCAAGCTGTTATTGATGCCCGTGGAGGCTATACATTGTATTGATAGTCTTAAAATGCTTGCATTCTCTGGGAATAAAATTTCGTTATTTTACTCGATTTTTCTTAACCACCCTGTATACGCTGCAGACCTACAGGCTAAAATTAATTTGCAACTTGAAATCATATTAATATGAATTTTCATCACAAAAATCTTATTTTAACCATATTTTTTTGCAATTTAAGTCAATATCCCTAACTCATGTGGAGCAGTTTATTTCTGCTACAATGACTCAAATCCGGAACCCAGTCGAAATTGATTCCGGGATCGTCCCATCCAGAATCGACAACGGAACTAGGCGCATCCCATCAATTGAGATTCATTCGTTTCAGCAATCTCCTGAATATAACATTTTCCCGAAGCAAATCCATTCCGACCTGTCGTATTCAAATATTGCTTGGTCGGTTCTTTTCTTCGTCCCGCTCTGTCCTGGACGGGGGAAAACGAAATAAAAGGCGACCTGTACACCGTGGAGGGGCCCTTCCGGACCCCCAGACTAATTGGATCAATTACCGGAAATGTGATCTCGTCCTAAATCCCATTTTCCGAGGAAGTGGCGCATTTTTCCTCTCGATGCGGGTGGCCAACTGAAGTTGTGGACTGTATGCAGTGAATTATACTAAAGAATAGCCCGCTTTTTCAGTAGATGTCGCTTTTGAAGCTGTCATTTCTTGACATTTGACAAGTAGAAACTACGCCATTAAAAAATGAACAACGCATTGAAATTATTAAAATTCACTCTAAAAATGGTGTGAATTTGGCAGAGACGGTTCGGTGAACTCGAACATTTTTGGGTCGTCGTGAAGCACCTTGACGAACCGCAATACAGAAATTTGTGGACAAATTTGTGCTGTTGGGACAAGTTAGTGATGTGAAGAATAAGACCAGTGCACGTCGCTCAAGAACAGCCGATTGCTGATTTAGCCGAAAGTGCTGAAAAGAACCCAGGTTTTTCTATTCCTCGTCGTTCTTTGGAATTAGGCATTCCACAAACGTCATTTCACTTCTGTTCATAATTTACATAAACGATCTTCCAGCAACAGTTCAAGAGAAGAACCTTGACGTCACTGTATACGTAGATGATGCAATTGTCATTGACCAGCTACTTGAAAACAACCGTAAATAAAGTCCAATCATGATGCTCCGTTAATAAACTCAAACTGAATATGAGCAAAACAGAATCTGTCATATTTCTGGCATCAAACAAAAACCCTACAGTTGACAGTATTTCCTTGAATAATATGGCAATAAAAGTATCTGAGAGTGTGAAATTCTTAGGAGTTTGGATGGATTTGAACTTGAAGTGGAATTGCCACATAGAACAGCTAAACAACAAACTGAACTCTGTAGTTTACACTTTCAACTTCATGAAACACCATATACAGAAAGAAATCATGAAAACCCTCTACTATGCAAATTTTGAATCGAGAATCACATATGGTATTTTATTCTGGGGAAACATCTCAACATCAGATAAAATTTTCAAGAAACATAAGCAAGTACTTAGAATAATGAATGGAATGAAATATAGAGAATCTTGTAGAGGGATATTCAGAAAAGAAAGAATACTAACAATGACAGGAGTTTACATTTTAAGATGTTTCCTTTTCTTATAAAAAAGAACAGCGAGTTATTCCAGGAATTTAGAAACACAAAACACAAACAATACAAGAAGATACCCCTACATTTATCCTTGTCATAAGCTAACCCTTACTCAGAAAAATTCTCAGTAGGTACATGTGCTTGAAGCTTTTCAACTATCTACCTAGGAAATTTCAAGACAGAGGATATGAAAACTTTAAAGAAGAAGGTCAGGCAATTCCTGATAAATAGTGAACCCTACACTCTCCAAGAATACTTTGAAGGATGCAAGAGCTTTAATTAATTTTGTACATGACTTATTTCATTTTATTGTGGAAACACATTAATTGTTGAAATAAATACTATTATTATTATAACACCGTATTTTGCATGAAGATTGGGAACAATTTTCAACAAATTTCTTCGCACAATAACTCCTCCGACTCAAACTAATATCAATGGAGTCAAATACTGTAACTTCGGTAAGGAAGCCCAGGGCAAAATTCAGTTACACCCCCCCCCCCTTTTCAGACGTTTTCCCGAAATTTGTCAACACAAACCCTGCAACTTTGTTTATATTCTCGACGCCTCCCCAGGACCTTCCAGCAAATTTACCATTTTCAATATCATCGTAAACTTTTCGGAGTCGAAACTTCGCTAAAATAGTTTCCTGCCCGATTATTCTTGAATATCTGTGGAAGTTTAAACTTTCAACACGCCACACGGAAACAGTCGCCAACAAAGGGTGCGAAAGGGAGGCGGCGATATAATTTGCATTTCATATCGTCGAAAAGATATGTCAGGTTTTCACGCTTGGAGGAAAGAACATGCCAGCCTGACGATATTGCATAAGTTGAAGTTTGTTCGAGCACACCTCCGAGGTGTGTTACAGCAAATTTTCGCGTTTGTCAATACACGATAAGTTTTCTTATGTACCTACCAAAGTGCTGAAATCATTTCTAAGAAAACAAAATCAGAACATCACAAGAAATTCGTTTTTAATTTGACACAGATCAGGCTTGTAGAGAGAAGTTACTTATGCATTTTCACCCAACTTTTCCAGAAGGAGGGTAATGTTTTTCGAGTGTATGTACGAGGATATATTGAAAAATTCTTAGCCTACTATAAAACCAAACAAAATTTCAATGTCAAAATATTTTATTACTCAACATATTCTCCTCTTAATTGAATACATTTATTACAGCGAACCTGCAACGTCTCTAGACCTTAAAAAAATGTTTCTTCTTGCTCTGCAAACCAGTCCTCCACAGCTTTCATTACCTCCACGTTGGAAGAAAATTTACGACCATTTAAACTTTTTTTCAGTTGAGGAAAGAAATGATTGCCGGACGGTGCCAAGTCTGGTGAATAAGGGGGGTGTTCTCTTAATACTAACCCAAAATAACGAATTTTTTGCATGGCAACATGAGGTTTGTGTACTGGGGCGTTGTCCTGTGAAAACAAAATACCTTTGAATAGCTTTCGGCGTCTTTTCTCTTCAATTTTTATCAGTCAGTAATGTCGAATAGTAATCTCCAGTTATTGTTCCACCCTTATCCAAAAAATCAATCATAATTACTCCATGGCAATCCCAAAAAAACTGAAGCAAGAACTTTTCCATCAGATTTTTGGACACGAAATTTCTTAGGTCTTGGAGAACCAGAGTGTCGCCATTCCATCGATTGTTGCTTTGTTTCTGGATAGTAGAAATGTACCCAAGTCTCATCCATAGTAACAATTCGGTTCAAGAAGTCTACATCGTTTTAAAATCGAGCACAGATCGAACGCGATGCTTCTACCCTTGCACGCTTTTGGTCAACATTCAAACAGTTGGGGATCCATTTTGCAGAAATTTTTCTCATGTCCAAATTGACGTGAACTATATGATGAACGCGTTCCTATGAAATCTTCAGTGCTTCAGATATCCGTTTTAGCCCAATTCGACGGTCTGATAAAATCATGTCATGAACTGCATCGATATTTTCGGCGACTGACACAGAAACTGGCCTTCCCGATCGGTCATCATTTCCAATGGAAAATTTACCTCTTTTGAAGCTTGCAGTCCAATTTTTCACGGTCGCATACGAAGGAAATTGACCACCAAGGGTATTAGGCTTATCTTCGTAAATCTGCTTACCTCTTAACCCTTTTAAATACAGGTACTTGATGATGGCTCGATGCTCCAATTTTTCGATTTCTACAATTTCGGTGAACATCTTTTTTTTTAATGTATTGCGTAACTCTGGTTTACTTTTTTGACGTCGAACTCTACACTGACACTCCTAATAAGTTATTGTTCGTTGATACGGTATCGCAATATTTTGTTTATGCATGGAACTGGTCTAGGCTAACTAGATGTCAATACATCCTCGTACATATTTCTATTTCACGCTATGTTTTTTCTAAATTTTTCTTAATTTTTTGTAAAAATATTGTTCATGTGATTCGAGAAACTTTTTATACTGTATTGATGTCGAACATCGACCTAGTTTACGTAAAATTAGGATTCAGAATTAGCTACTTGGTTCAGCCAACAAAACTTATCTCGTAAGGAAGAGCGATATCAGTTATTTGTTTACCGTGTCTCAATCATAACAGCTAAAGCCTTTAGATGCTGCAAATTCGAGTCTAATTACGAACTGAAACTCAAACCAAACCGCGATGTGTTTCTCGTCAGCATCGCTGCAAACAGAGTTTCAACTATGACTACATATTTCGGGCGATTCGCTCCTAGCAACTTGGGTTTATTGTGTCGAATGTGTCGGGGGAATTCAACATGTAGTAGCTAAAGCATTGTTTTGTATAAATACGCACCCTCGATTTATGAGAACGACGGGAACATGCTCGATGTTGATGTCTATTTCGAACAGGATGAAGCACCTTCTCATTTTAGAGAACCAGTTCGAGTTTATTATTTGAATTTTGTTGTATTGTTCGTCGAAGTCCTGTAGGATGGCCTGCCTGGCTACCAGATCTGACGCCTCTTGATGGGTACAACTTTTCTTAGTTAACGTACTTCCGGAAGTCACAGAGTGCTGAAATTAAGTATCAGGTGTTTTTTGAAGTGATAGAAATTCAAATTCAAAGATTTTTTTTGACATACCGACATGGAAAGTGCATTTCCCTTAATGCTGGCCAATCACACTATTGGTGGTGTCCCAAAGCAAATAGCAAAATATTTAGGTTTAAAAGACCCGGAGTTATACACCGGCCACTCTTTTCGCAGAACTGGAGCCACTATGGATGCGGATTCGGGTGGAGATATTTTAGCACTAAAGCGTGCAGGAGGGTGGAAGAGCACCGAAATTGCGATGAGTTATGTCGATGATTCGGTCAACAAAAAAATCGAAATGTCAAGCAAATTATTTGGTAGTAAGGACAGTACAAATGTTCTGCAGTCCTCGAGTTCAGCAGTTTCTGAGTCAACAGATGGTTCATCATCATCAGTATCAACTCTTTCATCATCAAAAATCTGTGTTACTGGAAATAACAATTGTACCATGATTTTCAACATATATGACGATAAAACAAAATTTTCTAATGTAAATAATACCACTAACTTGTAAAAATTTTGCAAGTTAACTGTCAGTTTTACAAGTTAGTGACTTGATAAAATAAACTTTCTTGATTAATATTGTGTTTTTGGAAACTGACGTTTACAAATGAGAAACAAATAAAAGTCTTATAATGTAATATGGACACCTTTCAAATGTGATGAAATTTGTTTTGGATAATTTGAATTAATTTTATTGATGAATTTTTGAATCCTTGAATGGTATTTTCAATTTCTTTCAAGCAGGAATTTTCTAAGTTGAGTATTTCTGCTACTGAACTCATTTCGCCTGAACAAATTTCAAATGTAGGGTAAACCATTTATTATTGAGGAAATGCAGTCTATATCAGAGTCCGATAGATCAAAAGATCTCCTGAATTTATAGAGTAGACCTGGAAATTTCCACTTGGTCCCTTGACCACTAATTGCAGGAAACCCCATTTTCTTTCATCATTACCGGATGGAACATTCCACCTCTAATATTGAATCGGTTGGGGCACGGGTCTAAAACGAAATTCCATATTTTATTTACCCACTCGGTCGCAGTCAAGTGGAGGAACGCTCTCAGAACGTCTAAAATGACGGAGTTATTACAGGGTTTTCAGGTTTTATACTTCGGTCAGCCGAATTCAAGTATCGAAAGTTGTTTGCCGGCTATTTGCTTCGATAAATCGAATATTGAGTTAGGGATGGGAGATTCTGGATTTTTTAAGCTGCTTTTCCAGGCAACCAGGCCGTCGTTCTGAAAATATTGAATTCGGGTTTTCCGTTTTGGTCGGTGGCTTGGGAATTTGACGTATGGAATATGTGATTTCACATCTGACAGATCTGACCCAAAAAATGAGGTTTTCGAATTCTAGTTTGCACAGAGATACTTTGTACAATGCTGGTTAACAATATACAAACTTCATGTGGATCCGCCCATAGATAAGGGAGCTTTGACGATTTGAAATTTCGATTTTTGAAAAAGTACAATTTCACAGGTCAAAATCTAGACTATGATAGAAAGGGTCTTGATCTTTTTTTTAATTTATTGCGTAACTCTGGTTTACTTTTTTGACGTCGACTCTACACTGACACTTCTAACAAGTTATTGTTCGTTGATACGGTATCGCAATATTTTGCTTATGCATGGAACTGGTCTAGGCTAACTAGATATCAATACATCCTCGTTAGAGAGTTGTTTTTCTGTAGTAAAGTATTGAAATATTTATTGATTTAGAAAATATACATTTGGGAATTATGTAAACAAAATATCTTGTAAATGGCCGCCATGTTTACTAACTACCATCTGTCAACTTCCGATCTGTCACGTCATAATCATGTAACATGAGACCGTCAAACATGGCGCCCAATTCAAATTTTGAGCTCTCATTGAAACATCCTTAACTGTTGGATCTATATGATAATGTTAATAGTAATCTAGTTAAATAAAACAATTGTAGTTGTCAAAAAGATTAAAAAGTTGAAACAGTCATTTCTTTCCTTGGTCCATAAAACAGGCCCCAAACTCAACAGGACATTCCTGGACACATAGATTGAACATTTGGCGATCCTGCCAGGATTATGTTGCTTCGTTGGCAGTTAAAACGGGAAACCCTGAGAACTGAAATTAAGAAGATATTTACTGATGTACGTTCCAGTTCTGAGACCAAGGATGAATACACGAGTAGAATATGGAAAAGAATAATTGACGATAAGGTGAAAAGAATTTTCGAACTTGATAATAAAATAGGAGAAATTTTGATGTCGGAAGAACCAATAAATAGAGACGAATTAATAAAAGAATTCAAGGAGCAAGAATTATTACGCAATGAAATTATCGAGATCGAAGAAGAAATAAAGGAACTGCCAAATGTTTCTTCGAGAAGATCCACATTAGTCACAGGTTGGAATAAACCAATTATTACTGGTCATCATGCTCATGATGATCAGTACAAAGCTTTTGTGGTGCCATCAGCAGAGAAGTTGGAAATGGTATTCACACCTGAAGTAGGTGAGGTGATCGAATATGAAGTCAATACTTATATGAGACCTGGTGTTGCAATGGGAATGTTCTGATGAATCAATTGTTACACATTCATCATTCCAAGTCGCCTTGGAAAGGGGTTATCCAAAGTGTTCGAACACTAAAAACACTATCCTCAAGAAAAAGGATGGACGTTTCAAGGATATTTTCCAGGAAATTTATGATAAACAGTTTAGGTCAAAGTATGAGGCTAATAAAAATTGGTATGAACATCGGGAGAAGCACCAACATGAAGGTGCAGAAAGAAGGCATAGGTCCAAAACACACTAAAAGCACCATTGCTACACTGAGAGGATATACGAAATCGACCAGCAAGATTCAGAAGTGAAATTTAGGAGTGTTGAGGGAAAGAGAGTATTTGGAGTGGGTTCAGAGATTGAAGCAGTATCGTCGAATTTTGAAGGAACACTATAAAGTATACACAACTTCCTTAGGCCGGAGGATATTGGATCTATATGATAATGTTAATAGTAATCTAGTTATATAAAACAATTGTAGTTGTCAAAAAGATTAAAAAGTTGAAACAGTAATTTCTTTCCTAGGTCCATAAAACAGGCCCCAGACTCAACAGGACATTCCTGGACACATAGATTTAACATTAACAAGAAGTAGGAACGGATTAAAACTCAGAAAATACGAAAATACGCAATTGGAACGTGATTATACTCCATTGACACAACTACAATATCCAGATTTTGCATTCTACCGAACCCAAATATTGCCATGGGTCACTAGATTCCGATCGTCCCTCTAGGGCTTTAGGGCCCAAGTTAGTTTTGTTTGTTAATGGACCTGATAAGATCTGGTCGGCTTTGGGTGTGAAGGTACAACCTCATGAAGTCAATAACGAACGTAAATGGCGTACTTGATTTATTCGCTTTAATTTAGCGAAAGGGGTTGTAGCAACGAAACAACTTTCAACCGTTATAAATTGAACGGTGTTATCGAATGTGTGGATGTAAACCGAAAAATCGTCCATGAAAACCCTTACATAAACAGTTTTCGACACAATTAAAATAGCCCGCTGGAGCGCGCGTAGCATTGACAACTGGGAATCTGTCAATGAATAAATTTTCCCGGGATGGAAAACAGTAAAACATGTACCCCGTATCCGTTTTTTGTCACAGCGGCCGTCGATGCAATTCCGTTAATTGATCGATCCAAATTCGGTGGAAAAACAACTCAATCGCCTGTTGGGAATGCCGAATATGCAGCGGATGATAATTGGTCATTCGGACTATTCGGTGATTAACAAGCGGAAACAATCAGGAATTTCAGTTTCGACTGCTCTCCGACGTACGATCCATCAGGACCTCTGTCTATTCTCCATCCTTCCCAGGATCACTTTTGGTCAAAAATAAGCTTCCATTATGGCACCATAGCGGACTAGATTCATAATACGAGGATATAGTATTGAAAAATTCTTAGCCTACTATAGAACCAAACAAAATTTCAATGTCAAAATATTTTATTACTCAACATATTCTTTTCTTAATTGAATACATTTATTACAGCGAACCCACAACGTCTCTAGACCTTTCAAAAAAAATGTTTCTTCTTGATCTGCAAACCAGTCCTCCACAGCTTTCATCACCTCCTCGTTGGAAGAAAATTTACGACCTTTTAAACTTTTTCCCAGTTGAGGAAAGAGATAATAGTCGGACGGAGACAAATCTGATGAATAAAGGATGTGTTCTAGTAATTCTAACCCTAAATTACGAATTTTTTACATGGCAACATAAGTTTTGTGCACTAGGGCGTTTTCCTATAAAAACAAAATACTTTGGATAGCTTTCCGCGTCTTTTCTCTTCAATTTCTTCCCGTAGAGTGGTCAGTAATGTCGAATAGTAATCTTCAGTTATTTTTATAGGATCCGTCACAACTTACATAACTGTACAAAAAAAAATACAACAACTATCATAAAACATTACATGTCATACAATACTACTTATTAAAAAATTCATACAACGAATAAAAACAGTTAGCAACCAGGTATGACTTAAGACGTTCTCTAAAGCTACTCAAGGTCTTCAATTCCCGTATGTTTTTGGGCAAATTATTAAATATTCATATGTCCAGCACAGAAGGTGCATCAGAGCCCAATCGAGTCCCAACAGAAGGAACTCTCAACTGCCTTCTATTTCTGGTGTTGTGCCGGTGTACGTTAGAGCCCCTCACGAGTAAGTCATTCCTACTGAAAATCTCAGAGGACAACTCAAAAATCAAAATACTACTTAGAGTCATCAACTCTAAATCCCGGAAAATTTGTCTGCAGGACTCTCTCCGCGAGGCTCCCACAATGCATCTCACGATACGCTTTTGTGAAAGGAATACATATTTTGATGAGGCGGATGACCCCCACAAACCAATGCCTTTTGTAAGCCTATACAGGGTCTTTCACGAGGAACCTCACCCATATTTATACGGGAAACTACTGAACGTATTTTCATGAAATTCAGCACTTATAAGTATTTCACGATGCTGATGAAATCTAAAATATTTTCAAGGCATGAGCACCTCCGGTTTTTCCGGAAATGACGTCAACTTCCGTTTTTCAAATTAGAACACCATTTTTTTATTGCAGAAATAGATTCCTTAGAAAATTTCAAGTTATTTTGATGTAACATTTTTCAGTTTTGGTTGGAAAATTCTCTCTGAGCGGAAAAATTCGAAAAAAAATCGAAAATAGAGCTCCGCTGAAACAAGAATAACTTCGAGGTTTTTGGATGGAAAATTTTCATTTTTGGGATTTTTCAAGATGTAAGATCGATGTATCCACTTTTGAAATCGAAATCGCGATTCATGATACAGGGGGTGAAAAAATCGCTTTCAAAGTTAGGGATGACAAAATCGTGAAAAATCAAGTTTTTCAAATTAGAACCCCATTTTTTATGGCAGATATTGAATCTACGTTAAAAAATAATGTGGGTGTATGCATCACACCCTTGCCCTAAAGTGGATATTTTCTGAGTTATTCACAAAAAACTGTTTTTCGTCTTGAATTTTCAGCTATTTCTTTTCCCTTCACGCCAAAAAGATGAAATTTTCAGGAACTGTTACTCAAACCATGTTTTAGATTTTACTACCCTAATATGCAAGAGAAAAAAGTTACAGGTTGTTCCTAAATAGATGGCGAATTTGGATTCGAATTTGTATCGGAAGCCTCTTTATTTCAACTAATCGGCCATCGGTTTTCTCTCCAGTGATAAATAAATAATTCCTTATGAACCATATGAAAAAACTTACCATGTTTTACATTCTTTTTTTTAATGATAGATATCATTAATTACATGCTACTGAATAAAGAGGAATTTGGCAGATGTAATTAATGATATCTATCATTAAAAAAAAAAAATGTAAAACATGGTAAGTTTTTGCATATGGTTCATAAGGAATTATTTATTTATCACTGGAGAGAAAACCGATGGCCGATTAGTTGAAATAAAGAGGTTTCCGATACAAATTCGAATCCAAATTCGCCATCTATTTAGGAACAACCTGTAACTTTTTTCTCTTGCATATTAGGGTAATAAAATCTAAAACATGGTTTAAGTAACAGTTCCTGAAAATTTCATCTTTTTGGCGTGAGGGGAAAAGAAATAGCTGAAAATTCAAGACGAAAAACAGTTTTTTGTGAATAACTCAGAAAATATCCACTTTAGGGCAAGGGTGTGATGCATACACTCACATTATTTTTCAAGGTAGATTCAATATCTGCCATAAAAAAATGGGGTTCTAATTTGAAAAAATTGATTTTTCACGATTTTGTTATCCCTAACTTTGAAAGCGATTTTTTCACCCCCTGTATCATGAATCGCGATTTCGATTTCAAAAGTGGATACATCGATCTTACATCTTGAAAAATCCCAAAAATGAAAATTTTCCATCCAAAAACCTCGAAGTTATTCTTGTTTCAGCGGAGCTCTATTTTCGATTTTTTTTTCGAATTTTCCCGCTCAGAGAGAATTTTCCAACCAAAACTGAAAAATGTTACATCAAAATAACTTGAAATTTTCTAAGGAATCTATTTCTGCAATAAAAAATGGTGTTCTAATTTTAAAAACGGAAGTTGACGTCATTTCCGGAAAAACCGGAGGTGCTCATGCCTTGAAAATATTTTAGAATTTCATCAGCATCGTGAAATACTTATAAGTGCTGAATTTCATGAAAATACGTTCAGTAGTTTCCCGTATAAATATGGGTGAGGTTCCTCGTGAAAGACCCTGTATAGAGTAGGTACACCTGAGCATAGTAAAAGCTCTTCAAACGACTCCGATCCAACACTTCCCTCAGAGTCCGCAACAGGTAACAAATTGAGGCCAGTTTTTTCATTAGGTTCCCGCAATGTTGCTCCCAACGCAGAGTATCATCTACTGTTAGACCCAAAAACTTGGTGTCTCCATTCCTGGTGAGTTCATTCCCTCCTACCTCAATATTAACATGCTCCTGTTCTGCGGCATGTGAAACCTGACATAACCAGTATTAGCGGTATTCAAATATACATGAGAGTTACAACAGGAACAACAGAGGGCCCAGAACAGAGCCCTGTTCTACCCTCATCAATCATGATTACTCCATGGTAATCCTAAAAAACTAAAGTAAGAACTTTTCCAGCAGATTTTTGGCCACGAAACTTCTTAGGTCTTGGAGAACCAGAGTGTCGCCATTCCATCGATTGCTTTGTTTCTGGATCGTAGCAATGTACCTACCCAAGTCTCATCCATAGTAACAATTCGGTTTAAGAAGTCTACATCGTTTTCAACATTTGGGGATCCATTTTGCAGAAATTTTTCTCATGTCCAAATTGACGTGAACTATATGATGAACGCGTTCGTATGAAATCTTCAGTGCTTCAGATATCGGTTTTAGCCCAATTCGACGGTCTGATAAAATCATGCCATGGACTGCATCGATATTATTTTTCGGGGACTGACACAGAAACTGACCTTCCCGATCGGTCATCATCTTCAATGAAAAATTTACCTCTTTTGAAGCTTGCAGTCCAATTTTTCACGGTCGCATACGAAGGACATTGATCACCAAGGGTATTAAGCATATTTTCGTAAATCTGCTTGCCTCTTAACCCTTTTAAATATACATATAGGTACTTGATGATGGCTCGATACTCCGATTTTTCGATTTTTACCAATTTCGGTGGACATCTTTTTTTTTTTAATTCATTGCGTAACTCTGGTTTACTTTTTTGACGTCGAACTCTACACTGACACTTCTAATAAGTTATTGTTCGTTGATATGGTATCGCAATATCTTATTTATGCATGTAACTTGTCCAGGCTAACTAGATATCAATACATCCTCGTAGTTTATCAATTATTAAATCATAAAAGCTCATTTTGGCTGGTCGATTCAATTTTTTAATCGGTAATCCACCCCTGTTGTTTCATGACGCTGAACTTCCCCCATTTCATTTTCCACACAGCGTCGCCATATCTGATTCAGAGCGTGCTGATTCGCTTTATGAACGCATGCAGGGTGTATTTTTATCAGCCAACTAAATTAATTCAATTAATTTCAACCCGATAAGGGTTATGAATTCCACTGATAAATCCGGCGTTATTAGGACTAAAACGGAGAACGAAACCCTTATAAATGCGCAAAACGAATGGCTGAACTCACATAACCACAGTTTCCGAGGAAGCGAGATAATTCCATTTGTCCCGGTGGTTTCTGAGAGAAAAGATGACCAGAGAATGAAAATCATGGATGCATGGGGTTTGCTTGTATCACTTTATTTCGAAAAAAACTCTGTATTATTTTGATTATGTTATTTGTTTATTACTTCGTAGATGCCGCCACAGTATGAGTAATACTCATGGCTACTATTAGCATTGAAATAAGAGTTCCTTGTAGAACAATAACTTTTTACAGATACAGAAAGTTCGAAAATGTCAACACGAGGATATATTGAAAAATTCTTAGCCTACTATACTACTATAGAACCAAACAAAATTTCGATGTCAAAGTATTTTATTACTCAACATATTCTCCTCAATTGAATACATTTATTTCAGCGAACCTGCAACGTCTCTAGACCTTTCAAAAAAAATGTTTCTTCTTGCTCTGCAAACCAGTACAACACAGCTTTTATTACCTCCTCGTTGGAAGAAAATTTACGACCTTTCAAACTTTTTTTCAGTTGAGGAAAGAGATGATAGTCGGACGGAGCCAAATCTGGTGAATAAGGGGAGTGTTCTAGTAATTCTAACCCTAAATCATGAATTTTTGCATGGCAACATGAGATTTGTGTACTGGGCTTTGTCCTGTAAAAATTAAATACCTTTGGATAGCTTTCTGTGTCTTTTCTCTTTAATTTTTTCCCGAAGAGTGGTCAGTAATGTCGAATAGTAAACTCCAGTTATTGTTCTACCCTTATCCAAAAAATCAATCATGATTACTCCATGGCAACCCCAAAAAACTGAAGCAATAACTTTTTCAGCAGATTTTTGGACACGAAACTTCTTAGATCTTGGAGAACCAGAGTGTCACCATTCCATCGATTGTTGCTTTGTTTCTGGATCGTAGAAATGTACCCAAGTCTCATCCATAGTAACAATTCGGTTTGCGAAGTCCGCATCGTTTTCAAATCGAGCACAGATCGAACGAGATGCTTCTACCCTTGCACGCTTTTGGTCAACATTCAAACATTTGGGGATCCATTTTGCAGAAATTTTTCTCATGTCCAAATTGACGTGAACAATATGATGAACGCGTTCGTATGAAATCTGCAGTGCTTCAGATATATGTTTTAGCCCAATTCGACGGTCTGATAAAATCATGTCATGAACTGCATCGATATTTTCGGGGACTGACACAGAAACTGGCCTTCCCGATCGGTCATCATCTTCAATGGAAAATTTACCTGTTTTGAAGCTTGCAGTCCAATTTTCTACGGTCGCATACGAAGAACATTGATCACCAAGGGTATGAAGCATATCTTCGTAAATCTGCTTACCTCTTAACCCTTTTAAATACAGGTACTTGATGATGGCTCGATACTCCAATTTTTCGATTTTTACAATTTCGGTGGACATCTTTTTTAAATTTATTGCGTAACTCTGGTTTACTTTTTTCAATTCGAACTCTACACTGACACTTCTAATAAGTTATTGTTCGTTGATATGGTATCGCAATATGCATGAAACTGGTCTAGGCTAACTAGATATCAACACATCCTCGTATTCCACAACATATTAGAACTCCCATCTTTGTACTGCATGATTTTCATGTTTACTGGCGATAAGAAAGTATAAGTCTGGAGAACTCCCGGGTCGAAATGATTTATGTATTTCAGATCGCAACCCCAGAATCCTTATATGTCGTATTTCACCTTTATTCCACATCGAATCAATTTTCTGTTTCCATAAATCGTGGAATCAAAGGCGAATGAAAAGATAAGGACTGAATAAGGGAAATATTTGCATAAACTTGTCTTACCATAAATTTTCCTATCCTCCAGAACCACCGATATTCGGAATACTCATCGTACAGGGTTGCCAGGTTGGTTTTCTGTTTCCTGAACGAGATCATTTATCAAAACAGAGGTTCTCCATAATGGTATAGTCGTCGGGTATTGAGCCTACAGAAGACATTTAAATACCTTTTTGCACAATTTGAAAATTGAAATACTCCAGTATGAAAATGTAGAAGTACTACGAAATCTGTATCACATTTAAACCTTGAAGGAACAAACTCCATTTTTACAAAGTTCTTGGGAATGCCTGTGAACGATAGACTGAATTGGGAAGAACATATTTCTAAACTATGATGCAGCTTAGCTTCAGTCTGTTATCTTTGGGTGTTATGACAAGATATCTGGATATATTCTCAATGAAAACTATCTATCATGCATTGGCAACGTCTCTGAGAATTATTTTGACATTGCCGGTATTTCAACCTGCGTCTGTTTTAAGTGAAGAAAACTTGATAAACCTAAATCTTGGCCAAACTGGATACTTTTATAAAAGTGAATAGGGTATACTCTATCCATAGATGGTTTTATCATAATACACTGCGCAAAAAAATTAACGCACATTCTGAAAATCTCAATTTTAATGAAAGTTAACTCTACATTGACTTTATAACTTATTTTTTATGTTCTCTCGGGAAGGTTTTGAACGAAACAAGGCACATTGAATGGAAGAAAAATTCAGGATTTCACCGAATCTTATGTGAAAGAAGAGAAATGAACAATTTTCAAGATACTGAAATGCTGATAAGTGATTTAATACTTGGTATTTCCACCCCTTGCGTTAATTACAGCTCGGCAACGACGGTTCATACTCAACATGAGTGATCTTAAAATGTTCTGATCTAATCCTTCCCAGATTTCTCCGAGTTGGATTCCTAAGTCATTAAGAGTAGCTGGATGATTTTCTGAACTTCTCAGCCTTCTATTGAGGTTGTCCCAAACCTGCTCAATCGGATTGAGATCTGGACTTCTTGCTGGCCATTCCATTCGAGAGACTTCGACCTCTTCAAGGTACTCCTGAACGATGTGCGCACGATGGGGTCTGGCATTATCATCCATAAAAATGAAATTTTCACCAATGTATGGGGCAAATGGCACTACATGCTCTTCAAGAATGTTTCTTATATACTTATCAGCATTCATAGCTCCATTATCAATGACCACTAGGTCTGTGCGAGCAGTCAAAGATATTCCACCTCATACCATAATCGATCCTCCCCCGAAACCAGTAGTATTCAGGAAATTGCACTGAGCATATCTTTCATGTGGACATCTGTATACAAGGGAACGTCGATCACAATGGTAGAGGCAGAATCTAGACTCATCTCTGAAGAGAACTCTTTCCCAATCGGCCTCTTCCCAAAATCCAAACGCGCCCTTCGATGGGCTGGGGTAAGAGCTGGGTCTCTTGCCGCGACACGAGGCCTTAAATCATATTCTCTGAGGCGATTTCTAATTGTCTGAGTGCTAATTTGTACCTCATGAGTTTGCTCAAGCTGATTTTGAAGGAGGCGAGCGGTTGCAAACCGTTGTCTCAACGGAGAAACTCTCAAGTAACGTTCTTGAATGGCAGTTGTTACCCGTGTTCTACCCTGTCCTGGTCTTCGGACATTTATACCTGTCTCCCTGAATCGCTGCAACATTCTGGGCACACTTGTATGGGAAACTCCAAACCTTTCTGCAATTCTTGTGTATGTCCACCCTTCTTCTCGCTTGGCACATTCCTCTTGGGTCAAATTGCGTGTTTCGCGTTGCATAGCGATCGAGTGTAGAAAATCGAACGAAAGAAAAACTATTGATCACTAGAATTGATCGAGAACAACTGATTTTAGAATGGAGCCAAAACATTCAAAATCTGATAATATCATCTTTTTTTATTCCTGCTGGGAGAAAACATCTGTATTGAAGAAAAACGTTGAAAGTGGATAACATATGCATGCATAATTCTGATAAAAATAATTATCATTGAGAACACCTTCAGTTGTAGAATAAATTTGAGATTTCCATAATGTGCGTTAATTTTTTGTTTTGCAGCCAAATTCCATCTCTAGTGGTATTCGACATGACTATTTCACGAGAAAATATGATCAACTGAACGTTGTTTGTTTCCTCTATGGTATTCATTTCCCAAGCTATCTATGAATTTGAGAAATGTCAAAATTTTATCGCTGGAAAACCAACTTGTTAGTTTTGCCGGCTTGCATGTTTTATCGCTGTGAAACGAGAGTTGCTTTGGAAACTTCCTCACTAAAAATGGAATAAGTGAATATATAGTCTATCCAAGAATGATTGACATCTCGGGGGGCTTTGGAAAATCGAAATTATGTTGGTAATGCCCATTCAGTAATATTTTGAGTTGCAGAATTCAGGTTGGTGTTGGAAATAACACTGACATTTTGTTCTGTCTTTAATTTTCGAACAAATTTGGCAAAAAAATGAGGAAGTGAAATAAATATCTTTGAAATGAGGCTCTTGAAAAGTGAACAGCTAAAAAATGGAAAGCCTGCACAGAGCACGTAGAAAAAGAAATGAGAGAAGATTGGTCAAAATATAAGCAATGTTATGATATATTGCTGACAATACCTTTCATTATGAACATGACGAGTTCTGCCCAGATGAGGAAAAAATAACATGTTGTGGTTGTTGAAACAGAATAATAGGAATATTTATATTTTTCATATTTTACACCTTCATTGTTCACAAATATTGAAAGTTACAATAGATCCATTGGTTAAGTTTAGTTTCTATCTTAGGGTCTTGATATCTATTACAAATTTCCCAATCAATTCACATTGCAGTTACACGCTTCAAATTATCAACTAGATTTTTTCGGTTTAGCGAATATTCATATTGAAAAGGACCGTGCTATTTAATCACCCACGATATTTTTCGTTACCAAACCAGAATTTCCAGGCTGTATGCTGCTATAATTGATCGTAAGATCGAAAATGTATCAATACAAGATGAAAATAATATACTGCTGGTATAGGTATACAGATTCACACGCTGGTAATCGTATGTGTAAATTGGGAAAATTTTGATGTTCAAAGTTCCTTACTTTAAAAAAATATCGTTCAATTTTTAGGTTATTTCAATATCTATGATGAAAGCACAGAAAATTTTTAGTTACTTTTTTGTAACTAGAAATAAAGCTGCGACCTGACTTTCAAGGCCTGCTCTGATGTCAATCATTCTTGGATGGACTATATAATTCTAATTTCCGTATACCTATTACGGTCCAAATGTAAGATTTCGAAGAGATGACGTGGCAACCTTGCCCCCGACCGCCGGAATACTACCGGACGTTGTGAAGAGTGCTCCAGACGACGACTCTTCGAAATCACCATGGGGAACCTCTCCGGGAATCTAATGCCCCGGTCAGCTGAACGCTGATATCGAATTCTGGTAATATTTCGCAGAGCCAATCATAACCGGACCGCACTTCCCGTAGGTATCCGTGCCTACCACGGGACTGGAATACATATAACATTGATATATCCGGGTTTTGTAATGCGCCAAACTACGAGGTGGTTTCTGGCCCGGAACGTCACAGGCGGTGGCGGTAATGTGTCAGGCGATGTTAAAATTTGTAATGAAACGGCAGAGAAAGATTACAATGACGAATGGTTCTTGAAAGCGATTCGTTTTGGGAACAGCTGAAATCAAAAATGTTATAAACCTTATGAGAATTTCTTGATATAGGTACGGTTGATCTATCAATAGTTTGTGGTTCAGACTTCAGACAACTGCGTTGCAGAATGGCGTAGGAGCTAGTTCCATCATGGATGCATATACAGGGTGTCCTGAAAACAATGGATAAGCCTGCAACTATAGATAGACACTGTCGTGGTCTAACTTATTCCAAATTTTGACCTTAATGAAAATTCCACGATTTCGGAGATATTCATGGTTTTCGTATTTTTAGAAAATTTCCAAGTGCGATTAGTTTTTCTAGTGCCATTTCTACAAATGGAGAGGTATTTCGATATGGTTTTTTTTAATTTCACATGAGATAGTTCAGCTATCGGAAACAAAGACTTAAATTCATCAAACTAGTGTAAAAAGTTAGAAACTCGTGAATTACAATGAAAAATTGAAAACTAAATGAAATTTCCTTCAAGTTTGATGAGCTACAGTATAAAAAAAATGTAGGACGCCCCTGGTAGACATCATATTAAAAACTTGCTCAGTTATTGCAGATTCCAAAAAGGTATCATAAGCCTAGGCATTCTGTAGTTTTTCATTCTCGTAACTACTTGATTACCAAATAGTCGAAAAACTGTTTTTGTTGTAATCGTTATTCTGAGCTCATTTTTGTTGCAATCTAGATGGGAAATTACGAAAATTATTTTTGTTTTGAAAAAAGCAGTAGCTTATCGTTTCTCTGGTTGAATAGAAATATGGCATTATTTGCATTCAACACCCTGTATCTCGAAATCCTTACGCAGTAAGAGTGAGAAATCACCTGAATGCAAAATACCCTCAAAGGTGGATAGGCCGGACTCAAACCCCCTGGATTTTTTTTATTGGGGGTGCCTAAAAGATCTAGTCTACTCCAAGCCAATATCTTCGATTGAGGAGTTACGGGCTCGTATCCAAAATGCAGCGGCTCAAATTAATACGTCGCATTACGCGCGTCCAATTAAAAGTGCGTTCATTAAAAGGTGTAGAGCGTGTATGAGGGCACAAGGACGTCAATTTGAACATTTATTATGAATAAATGTTCGATATGAATAATGAACTTATTGTTTTATTTTGCATTCTTCATTCATTTCCAATGACTACTAATTTGGTAATAGTATTGAAGTTCTTTGAAAGATTCATACTTTTGCCATTGAAAAATAACCATAAGGTTAAACAAATCAGAAAGGCTAGGTATAATCATACATTTACATTAACACATGAGCTCAGAATAACGATTACAACAAAAACAGTTTTTCGAAATTTTTCGACTATTTGGTAATCAAGTAGTTACGAGAATGAAAAACTACAGAATGCCTAGGCTTATGATACCTTTTTGGAATCTGCAATAACTGAGCAAGTTTTTAAGATGATATTAATTAAAATAAGATTGTTACTTCCTATTTTAATTAATACACCACTTCCTATCTGGACAATCCCACGAAATATTTAAGATGATATCTACCAGGGGCGTCCTACATTTTTTTAACACTGTAGCTCATCAAACTTGAAGGAAATTTCATTTAGTTTTCAATTTTTTTTTGTAATTCACGAGGTTCTAATTTTTTACACTAGTTTGATGAATTTAAGTCTTTGTTTCCGATAGCTGAACTATCTCATGTGAAATTAAAAAAAAACATATCGAAATACCTCCCCATTTGTAGAAATGGCACTAGATAAACTAATCGCACTTGGAAATTTTCTAAAAATACGAAAACCATGAATATCTCCGAAACCGTAGAATTTTCATTAAGGTCAAAATTTGGAATAAGTTAGACCACGACAGTGTCTATCTATAGTTGCAGGCTTATCCATTGTTTTCGGGACACCCTGTATGTTCCATCGAGAAAATTTTGACAGTTCTAACAACCATTGAGTTTAAATAAACTGCTCCACATGAGTTAGGGATATTGACTTAATTTGCAAAAAAATATAGTTAAAATAAGATTTTTGTGATTTCAAGTTGCAAATTAATTTTAGCCTGTAAGTCTGCAGCTTATACAGGGTGGTTGAGAAAAATCGAGTAAAATAACGAAATTTTATTCCCAGAGAATTCAAGCATCGTAAGACTATCGATACAATCTATGGCCTCCACAGGCATCAATAACAGCTTGACATCTTCTTTGCATACTACACACGAGGTTGTTGAACATTTCTTGAGGAATTTGGTTCCATAAACGGGGCAGAAGCTCTCTCAGATCATTTAAGGATTCTGGGGTAGGTTGATGATTATCTTATATTCTTTGGAGCATATCCCATGCATGTTCTATGCAATTCAAATCTGGTGAGTGCGGAGGTATTGATAAATGTGGAAAACCAAGCTTCTCGCGCGCATTCTCAACTATGGCTGCACGGTGCGGTCTAGCGTTATCGTCTAGAAATTGAAAAGTTTCACCAATAGCAGCGTGAAAATTTGGCACAAGATTGTCAATGACATGCTCCCTATAGTGTGAGGCGGTCATATTCCCAGGACAAATGAGTAGATCTGTGCGCCCGTTGAAACATATCCCGGCCCTCACCATAACACTACCCCCTCGGAATGGATGGACTTCTTGGACATAGCGACGATTACGGGGTATGCGTGGGATTGTCCATACCCTTATTCTTCGAGAATCTGAAAATCGTCCATATCTGGATTCATCAGTGAAAAGGACACTACGCCATTGATCGTTCCAATTGATATGTTGCCTTGCCCATTCCAGTGTTTGACGCTTATGGTCACGTGTTAATGGAACTCCTCTTAATGGACGTCTAGAACCTAGATTCACCTCTCTCAAACGTCGCCTGATGGTTTCGATGGAAACTTGGACCCCATCTGCATTTTGAAGAGTATTCCGTAGCATTCTACACGTAGATGTAGGGTTTCTTCTCGCCGAAACGGTGATGAAACGATCCTGAGCAGGTGTTGTTTTTCGTCGCCCACCAAGCCTTGGTCTTTCCAACACGGAACCTGTCTCCCTGAACCTATTCCAAAGTCGAGATATCACACTTTGGCTGACTTGGAGCCTTTCCGCTACAACAACCTGACTTAGGCCACCCTGTAGCATTCCGATAGCCCTATCAGCCTCAGCGTTTGTTAATTTACGTCTTGGCATTCTCAGAAAACTCGTTTCAAATCGAAGCCGTTGATTAACTGACTTCATTTCAAAATAAGAACATTCATGAAGCATATGCAAAGAACCAAACTTTAGAAAAAAGGCGACCAGATTGACGAAATGTCTCATACTGATTTTTATTGGATCGATTCAAGTTGTTATTGAGTTTTGAATGATTTTACAGCGGTTTTCTCGAAGATTACATACTTTTAAAAACGATTGAATACGATATCCCTAACTCTTGTGGAGCAGTATATTTTTTAAACTGAATTGCAAAATGGCGAAGGATCTGGTTCCATCATAGATGCATCTATGTTCCATCGAAAAATGTTGACAGTAAGTTCTCAATTCAAACCTTATAAACACTCTGTATTCGTATTCATCATTTAGAATTCATTCCCGAATCAAGTCCATCATAGTCTAATTTATGGGCAGACATAGCTTTCATATTCCACTATTTTCCAACAGACATCGCTATCAATTAACACCTTTTTATCCGCATTCCTTTTTTGTCCGCATCAACAGCTCCTTGCCAATTTCGCGCTAAAATCAATCTTGAGAACGCATTGAAG
Organism: Adalia decempunctata; assembly: GCA_951802165.1. Taxonomy (NCBI): domain Eukaryota; kingdom Metazoa; phylum Arthropoda; class Insecta; order Coleoptera; family Coccinellidae; genus Adalia; species Adalia decempunctata. The sequence continues at coordinate 5,107,325 of OX637705.1, forward strand.
ATATTGTAACGGCTCAATTCTCCAAATTGAAACTTTGATATGAATGACTTTGAGAGCGCCTGTATCTGTGCTCGATCGATGATATCGACCCCCACCATGCGCTGCGCACCTGCGAGCTAATTCTACAGTTGCCGAGAATTTCCTTTTTCTCATCTCGGACAGCGTTGTATAAACAAACGTCTTTAAAAAATAATAGATTCTAACTTTTCCGAATAAAATTCAGTTCTCAATAAGTTATTTATCTGTGGCGATTTATAAGAATCGGTAAGTGTCTATGTTTATATTGATCAGACAAATGTTGTTCCACTTTGATTTTTATCAACTCATTTGTTTTATGTAGAAGGAATCAGTAGAAATACCGTAAGTTTTTTCAGCTAACACGTAGTTTTCCACATGCTTCCCGGAAATATCTAATGAATCAAATTGCCTTCTAAATTATTTTAACTTGCTTTCTATTCATTAACTAATTTTTCGTTTCACAATTTCTGGATTTCTCTAACGTTTTTTTTCCCCTTTTTTATCGATTTATCTGTGCCAGTGCGTTCCTTGTGAACACATGGACATTTTTTCCTCCCTTAAATTATTATCGTTATGTGAATGGATATTGTCAGAGATCGCTGGAGATTGTGGAACATTTTCGATTCAAATATTTACCAAATTGTTTTCAACAGCTTTTTTGGAGAGAGTTAGAACTCCACTTTTTTGCTGAAGCTGAGGATTCTTCGAGGAAAGTTGACCTTGAAGATTTTACAAGGAGGCTGCTTTTGAGGAGAGATATAGAAGCCGATTATCTTTGGTGGCGACCACATTGAGAAGATTCGTTCCATCTTCCGAAATTCGATCCATCCAGCCACTATGGAAATTTCGACGTGAAATTGCCAAGATAAGTTCCACACATATATGCAGAGATCACATGTGATTCGAACCATACTTTTTGTTCAATTAATATTCCTTGTTTGGCCAACTCTTGTATATATTGTACATAATAGTTGTTATAAGAGTGGAATAAATCCCATCTGTTCAAATAGACTATTATTGACCAGAGTAGAAGCATCTATCTATCAAAAAAATTAAAGGAAAAGGTAAGGTGGTTTCGTGCTCTTTGCCAGCCGGAGCTTTTCAAAGTAACTTAAACCTTACACAATTGGCGCCCAACGTGGGGCACAATCATTATATCAGAAAAAGTTTCAAAAATTGGTCCGAACTAATAACAGGTTTAAAACAGACTTTTTTGCCATCTAATTACGACCAAGTTCTGATGGATGAAATTAAATCTAGGAAACAACAACTGGGAGAATCAGTAACTATTTTTATTAGTTCTCTGGAATCACAATTCAACAGATTGACGGCCCGTCGTTCTGAACAACAGATTGTTTCTATTATTAGAGCTAACTTACTACCTGATTTTATTAAGGCTTTGATTTTACAGGATATAGATACCTTGCCTAAATTAGTTTCTCTTTGTAAACGTATTGAAGATACCTTACCCTCCGATTTGCTTCACAAGTTTCCTAAGAAGTTAGCTGTTTCTGAAGTAACCTCTAGTGTAGTTTGTTGGAATTGTCGCTCAACTGGACATAAGTATTCGACATGTAAGAAGCCTAGAAAAATTTTTTGTTTTGGTTGTGGCTCTGAAGGAAAGACGAAACTTTCCTGTAAAATGTGTCAAAAAAATGTACAAGCTGGTGGATCTATGGCAGCAGGTGGCCATCAGCTAAGTCCAAGTCCAATTCAGACTGCCACAAAAAATCAAAATTCAAATCAAAACGGAAAAAACGGAACAACAACAAAAATTTAAGATCTTTTAATAACAATCACTTTGATCATGACTCTTGGAAAGATTGGCTTATTACTGTTAAAAATTTCTACAACTCGAATAATGTTCCTAAAACACCTGAAGTCGATCAGTTACAACCAGAAAAACCCTTATTGAACAATAACGTCTCTATTCAACCCCTACTAGATAGACGTGCTCAAGACAATCGGCCTTATCTGAACGTATCTGTTGAAGATGAAAAAGTACCGGCTCTGCTTGACAGTGGCAGCAATATCTCAATTCTCGGTTCATCTTTTCTCTATATCTTACAAAAACTCAATTTGGCTATTGATTACGACGTCTCTGTGAGCCTAACAACAGCTGATGGAAGTTTACAGAATACCTTAGGATATGTTTTACTGCCTGTTACCATTAATGATATCTCAAAAACTTTGAAAGTTCTTATAGTGCCCTCAATCAGTCATAAATTGATCCTGGGGATGGATTTTCTTAAACTTTTCAATATTAAAATAGACTTTTCTAAATTTCTTTATGATACATCTTTGCTTTCTTCTGCAGCTATCCATACTATTCAGCCTTCAGATAACCTATCTGTAGTTCAACGAGAAGAACTAAATGAAGTAATTGAGTTGTTCAAACTTATTGGCCCTGAACATGAAATTGGTAGAACTCATTTGCTGACTCATCATATCAAAACTGAAGGTAGTCCTATAAGACAAAGACAGTATCCATTATCTCCTGCAATGCAAACCATCCTTAATAAAGAAATTGACAAATTGATAGAACTCGATGTGATCGAACCGGTGACGGAATGCGCACCATGGTTGTCTCCCCTATGGCTTGTTGCAAAGAAGAATGGCACGCATAGAGTAGTTTTTGATGGTAGGAAATTGAATTCTGTAACAGTCCCAGACAGCTATCCGATGCCTCTCATCGATACAATTATTAGTAAAATCAAAAATGCCTCCTTTTTAAGTTCCATAGATTTAAAATCCGCTTTTTTTCAAATACCTTTGGACGAAGAGTCCAAAATTAAAACAACTTTTTCAGTACCAGGTAGAGGTCTGTTCTGCTTCAAGGTTTTACCTTTTGGCCTTAATAATTCAGCTCAGGCAATGTGCAAATTAATGGATAGGGTCATTGGTCCATCGTTGGAACCTTACGTTTTTTATTACATTGACGATATCATTATTGCAACGCCTGATTTTGATACGCATTTAAATACCTTGAGAAGACTTCATAAAAGACTCAAAGAGGCTAATTTAACTGTTAATTTCGAGAAATGTATGTTTTGTCGTCCTTCTTTAAAATTTCTCGGTTTTGTAGTCGACGAAAAGGGCCTCAGAACAGATCCTGAAAAAGTCCAGTCAATTTTGGAATATCCTGTTCCTAAGAACACTACACAAATAAGGCGGTTGATTGGATTGATTGGTTATTATAGGAGGTTCCTGAGGGACTTCTCGACGATGTGTAGTCCCATTTCGGACTTGTTGAAGGGTCGAAAAAAAGGTCAGAATGTTGTGTGGACGAGGGAGGCAGACGAAGCCTTCTCTCAAATAAAATTGTCATTAACAACTACACCTATTTTAGCTAGTCCAGATTTTAGTAAAAGGTTTTGCTTAGCTTGTGACGCTTCGAATGTCGGAGTAGGCGGAGTCCTTTTTCAGGAACATGACGGTTTAGAACATCCTATCGCGTATTTCAGTCGTACCCTGAATAAATGCCAACGAAAATACTCGACCACTGAAAAAGAATTGCTTGCCGTGCTCCTATCCATTGATCATTTCCGTCCTTATATTGAAGGTACCGAGTTCACTGTGATAACAGATCATTCATCTCTCATTTGGCTCAGTACGATGAAAAATCCCTCACCTAGAATAGCTCGGTGGATTATGAAGTTATCTAGTCACAGGTTCAAAATTGTACATCGTGCGGGAGTACTTATGAATGTACCGGATTCTCTATCTCGAATCCCTGAAGCATTGGAATCTGCAGTTTTGGACTTATCTATGCTCAAACCTGATAAATGGTACCGTGAAATGCTCAGCAGAGTGACGTCCAGGCCATGCCTTTATCCCGATTTTAAAGTTGACAGTAATGTCTTATACAAGCATGTCCTGTGTAAGTCGATATTACCCGATAGTTTGTCTGAGTGGAAAATTGTTGTTCCCACTGCGAATAGAGACCAAATTTTAAAAATGTACCACGACAACCCAACTGGCGGTCACTTAGGTGTATTCAAGACTTTATCCCGAATTTCGTCCTTGTACTATTGGCCAAAAATGCGCGAATCAATTTTAACTTATATCCAGAAATGTAAGATTTGTGCCTCTTGTAAATCTAATAATTTGCCTCAAGCTGGTCGAATAGGGAATTATCGAAATATCAGTTTTCCATTTCAGTTAATTTCAGCAGATCTTTTGGGACCTTATCCCAGATCTAAGAATGGTAATCGATACGCCCTGGTTGTTACTGATTGGTTCAGTAAATTTGTCTTGATTCAGCCTTTAGCTCGTGCAACTACCAAGGCCGTCTGCAAATTTCTTGAAAATCAAGTTTTTCTGTTATTTGGTGTACCGCAGATAATAGTTGTTGATAACGGTGTACAGTTTACATCTAATGAGTTCAAGGCACTAATAAAAAAATACCATGTACAAAAAACTTGGTACAACGCACGTTATTTTCCTCAGATTAATCCAACCGAAAGGGTGAATAAAACTATTACTACAGCCATTAGATCATTCATTCATGAAGATCACAAAACCTGGGACGAACATATCTTCGAGATAGCTCAGGCTATTAGATTGGCCAGGCATGAGGTTACAGATCTTTCACCTTCATACCTCTGTTTCTTAAGGAATGTACCCACTGATGGTGCTTTTTACGGACAAATTTCGGAAAACGCGAATAATATAGTATCTATACAAAAAAAGGTATTAGACCCCCTTTTTCAGGAAAAGTTGCCTGATTTGTATGAAAATGTCCGGAAAAGAATCTATCACGCTCACAAAGTAAACGCACAACGTTACAACCTAAGACGGAGAGATGTCAGATTTCGTGTCGGTGATAGAGTTTGGAAGAAAAATTTTGTCCTTTCCGATGCGATAAATCAGTTTTCTGCCAAATTAGCGCCTAAGTTTGTTCCTTGTATAATTAAGAGGGTTTTATCACCGGTTGTGTATAACTTAGAAGACTTGAACGGAAATAATCTCGGGGACTTCCATGTTTCACATATTAAACTCGATATTACACAGGATGATGCTGATCCATCAGATGACAACGCTGCAGATTGATCATTTCCCTTATCTGTACCTTTGTATGTTTTCCCTATTACTCCTTCCCTCTATTGTTTTTTTTGGGCATTCCAAGACCTTTCTCTTACATATCGTTATCTTACTTATCTTTATCTTTTCCTTCAGGTACTTTATTTATTACCTTACTAAAAGAGTCTGAATGCCTGTTAATTCGCTGGGGTTCATCGCCGTTATGCAATATTTAATATTTATGAATTTGAGCGTAACTGTGAATGTACTTTAGATATCTCAATTTTTAATTAGGGATCTCTAGGATTCTGTGACTTTCATTATTTCTTGTATCTTTTCCTAACTGATGAATCGTGAGATTCATATTGCAAGTAACCCTTGCTGGCGCCCACTACCTATATTCCTTTTTTGCTATCCTCGATCAATCTGTAGACGTATAACTTATTTACCTAATTGCCTTAATACCTGACAATTACTATATCACTGGTTTTTCTTTTTTTGCGTATTTTGGGCCGGTAGAATTTGTGGGAGATTTTTCTCTTTTGAGTTATATCTTTTCGCAGATTCTCAGGCGGCGTGGTGTTACCTTATCTTTTCTCGTTCAATATATCGTCCAACTCGAAATATTTTTTTTGAAAGGTACACCATGCTTGGTTGGGAGGGTCACTTGTGACGACACGTCAAGTCTATAACAACAAGACAAAAACAGAACTACCGATTTTTACCTTTATCTTCATCTTAATAACGATAAGAGTACATATATCTTTACCTATCTCTATTATCAGTTGAGTGTCTTCATTTTGTTTGTGTTGAAGTTGAGGAAATATCTTGTTCTAAGGTGTGATGTATATTATCTTTCTCTTACCTTCATATACATCTACACATAATTGGAGCGATTGAGGGTTGTACGTATTAATCTGTTACGGCAAAGGCTGTGAAATTCTCGGCGTGCAAGCATCAACATTTTCTCTTTCAACTCGACTTAACATAATTTTTAATTTGAATCATTGAGTATTGTTTGCAAAATCTGTTACGGCAAGAGCTGTGAAATTCTCTGCAAGCGGGGCTCAGTGTTTCTTTCCCTTTTATCGACTCAACTGATTCCTCTCATCTTATCGTTTGGAATTTAATATTTACCGGTTTTGACATTGTTGTATTCTTCATTTGTTCCTATTTCTTTTTGTTGTTATCGATAATATCTTATAGCTACATCTCGTTAACTTTCAATGTTGAATACAACATATATTTTTTTCACAGAATTAGACTGAAAGTCTCCTCTGCACTCCTGGTGGATGCACTTGATGGGGAAATGGATTTCCTGGGTCGTGATTGGGACTGGACAGTACACGAGGTGACCTTTGACCAAAAGCGAACGCAATGCTGACCTTGAGAGCCTACCCAACACCCTCTCTGGCTCTCAGTCACAGTCATGATCCACGGATTCCTGAACTCCGTCAAGTTGCGGAAGACAGATCTGTATTGGGGGTGGAAGGTTTAGTTCACTTGGATGGACGTCGATCATTGGTTCGGCGGCAGAGTTTGGGGTGATATCCTCTGTATAAGTAAACCCTCATACCCTTCTTTCTTTGGCCCTTCAGGCATAATTACTAATAACCATAAAAATTCATTACTTTTTGTTCTATTTTGTCTCATTAAAGGGTATGTTCGGGAGGTACCTTGGTATCTCCTGTTTCACTTTACACTGTGGCGTCTTAAATATTTTATGCAGGGTTCGAATTTACACTATACACTGTCGTTCTCTGTCATATTATATTCAGGGTAATTTGTCTTTCACGTCGTTTCTTAGCTTCAAGGGAGAAAAAGATCTTTCGCACTGTCCCCTACAGAAATATTGACTTCATACACCTCTTTAATTTATTAAATAATATGCTTGCTCCAAATTTAACTATGTTTTCACATTAACTTGAGAAGCTGTGTCTTATAATACTGAAAAGCTTTGTCTGATCAATGTTTAGACGCAATTGTAATTTTTGGCTGTCAGTTATATATATAAGAAAAAAAATTTTTCTCAATTTTCAAAATTTTTTTACCGGGTAAAGGGGGTGTGTAACGGCTCAATTCTCCAAATTGAAACTTTGATATGAATGACTTTGAGAGCGCCTGTATCTGTGCTCGATCGATGATATCGACCCCCACCATGCGCTGCGCACCTGCGAGCTAATTCTACAGTTGCCGAGAATTTCCTTTTTCTCATCTCGGACAGCGTTGTATAAACAAACGTCTTTAAAAAATAATAGATTCTAACTTTTCCGAATAAAATTCAGTTCTCAATAAGTTATTTATCTGTGGCGATTTATAAGAATCGGTAAGTGTCTATGTTTATATTGATCAGACAAATGTTGTTCCACTTTGATTTTTATCAACTCATTTGTTTTATGTAGAAGGAATCAGTAGAAATACCGTAAGTTTTTTCAGCTAACACGTAGTTTTCCACATGCTTCCCGGAAATATCTAATGAATCAAATTGCCTTCTAAATTATTTTAACTTGCTTTCTATTCATTAACTAATTTTTCGTTTCACAATTTCTGGATTTCTCTAACGTTTTTTTTCCCCTTTTTTATCGATTTATCTGTGCCAGTGCGTTCCTTGTGAACACATGGACATTTTTTCCTCCCTTAAATTATTATCGTTATGTGAATGGATATTGTCAGAGATCGCTGGAGATTGTGGAACATTTTCGATTCAAATATTTACCAAATTGTTTTCAACAGCTTTTTTGGAGAGAGTTAGAACTCCACTTTTTTGCTGAAGCTGAGGATTCTTCGAGGAAAGTTGACCTTGAAGATTTTACAAGGAGGCTGCTTTTGAGGAGAGATATAGAAGCCGATTATCTTTGGTGGCGACCACATTGAGAAGATTCGTTCCATCTTCCGAAATTCGATCCATCCAGCCACTATGGAAATTTCGACGTGAAATTGCCAAGATAAGTTCCACACATATATGCAGAGATCACATGTGATTCGAACCATACTTTTTGTTCAATTAATATTCCTTGTTTGGCCAACTCTTGTATATATTGTACATAATAGTTGTTATAAGAGTGGAATAAATCCCATCTGTTCAAATAGACTATTATTGACCAGAGTAGAAGCATCTATCTATCAAAAAAATTAAAGGAAAAGGTAAGGTGGTTTCGTGCTCTTTGCCAGCCGGAGCTTTTCAAAGTAACTTAAACCTTACAATATTCCATTAATTAAAACTGATCTTCGTGAGGTTGAATCAGTCAGAAAGGAGTTGAGATAATAAGCGAGCGAATCTTTCGGTTCAAAGAGTAAATATAAGATTAATCAAGAAGCAGTGAAGAGTGCTACAGCATTTTACCTTCAATGAGGGACTCAGTTCACGTCAAGAGGATTACTGCGAGATATATTAACTACGGCTTTGTCTTCTGTAACGTCATTATTAACTCAACTGTTGGAATAGCAAAGGAACCTACAGTTCTTCGGATACATTTCGAGTTTATAGAAGTACGTAGAGGGTTGAATTCTTTGATTCTAGAATATTGGTGTCAAGTCAACTTATAAAGGAGAATATTCGATAGTTTATTCCGAAAGACGGTTGTGTTCTTCAACTTAGATAATTGTGATAATTATTGAAACACCCTTCATTTATACTCCTCCACAAGAGTTAGGGATATCGTATTCATTCGTTTTTAAAGGATGTAATCTTCGAAAAAATCGCTGTAAAACTTGAATCGATCCAATAAAAATCAATATAGGACATTTCGTCAATCTGGTCGCCATTTTTCTAATGTTTGGTTCTTTGCATATGCTTCATGAATGTTCTCATTTTGAAATGAAGTCAATTTATCAACGGCTTCGATGTAAAACGAGTTTTCTGAAAATCCCAGGACGTAAATTAACAAACGCTGAGACTAATAGGGCTATCGGAATGCTACAGGGTGGCCTAACTCAGGTTGTTGTAGCGGAAAGGCTCCAAGTCAGCCAAAGTGTGATATCTCGACTTTGGAATAGGTTCATGGAGACAGGTTCCGTGTTGAAAAGACCAAGGCTTGGTGGGCGATGAAAACCAACATCTGCTCAGGATCGTTTCATCGCCGATTCGGCGAGAAGAAAACCTACATATACGTGTAGAATGCTACGGAATACTCTTCAAAATGCAGATGGGGTCTAAGTTTCCATCGAAACCATTAGACGACGTTTGAGAGAGGTGAATCTAGGTTCTAGACGTCCATTAAGAGGAGTTCCATTAACACGTGACCATAAGCGTCAAAGACTGGAATGGGCAAGGCAACATATCAATTGGAACGATCAATGACGTAGTGTCCTTTTCACTGATGAATCCACATATGGACGATTTTCAGATTCTCGAAGAATAAGGGTATGGACAATCCCACGCATACCCCGTAATCGTCGCTATGTCCACGAAGTCCATACATTCCGAGGGGGTAGTGTTATGGTATGGGCCGGGATATGATTCAACGGGCGCACAGATCTACACATTTGTCCTGGGAATATGACCGCCTTACACTATTTATAGGGAGCATGTCATTGACAATGTTGTGCCTAATTTTCACGCTGCTTTTGGTGAAACTTTTCAATTTCTAGACGATAACGCTAGACCGTACCGTGCAGCCATAGCAGAGAATGCGCGCGAGGAGCTTGGTATTCCACATTTACCAATACCTGCGCACTCGCCAAATTTGAATTGCATAGAACATGCATGGGATATGCTCCAAAGAAGATTAGATAATCATCAACCAACTCCAGAATCCTTAAATGATCTGAGAAAGCTTCTGCCCCGTTTATGGAACCAAATTCCTCAAGAAATGTTCAACAACCTCGTGTGTAGAATGCAAAGAAGACGTCAAGCTGTTATTGATGCCCGTGGAGGCCATACATTATATTGATAGTCTTAAAATGCTTGAATTCTCTGGGAATAAAATTTCGTTATTTTACTCGATTTTTCTTAACCACCCCGTATACGCTGCAGACCTGCAGACTCAAATTAATTCGCAACTTGAAATCATATTAATATGAATTTTCATCACAAAAATCTCATTTTAAATATATTTTTTGGAAATTCAAGTCAATATCCCTAAATCATGTGGAGCAGTTTATTTCAGTTAACTAGTATAGACTTCTGAAATTGATATTCATGGGTCCGAAAATTATTAAATTCCTTATCGGTATGATACAGGATGTTGGCGAGACGATAACGATTGAAATTATTGATTCACATCAGGGTTTCTACGCATCTATGTCCAGGCAACTGGATTGCAAAATGGCGAAGGATCTGATTCTATCATAGATTCATCTATGTTCCATCGAAAAATGTTGACAGCTCTCAATTCAAACCTTACAAGAACAAAGAACTCTGTATTCGTATTCATCATTAACAATTCATGCCCGAATCAAGTCCATCATAGTCTAATTTATGAGCAGACATAGCTTTCATATTCCACTATTTTCCAACAGACATCGCTATCAATTAAAACCTTTTTATCCGCATTCCTTTTTTGTCCGCATCAACAGCTCCTTGCTAATTTCGCGCTAAAATCAATCTTGAGAACGAATTGAAGATATTCCATTAATTAAAACTGATCTTCGTGAGGTTGAATCAGTCAGAAAGGAGTTGAGATAATAAGCGAGAGAATCTTTCGGTTCAAAGGGTAAATATAAGATTAATCAAGAAGCAGTGAAGAGTGCTACAGCATTTTACCTTCAATGAGGGACTCAGTTCACGTCAAGAGGATTACTGCGAGATATATTAACTACGGCTTTGTCTTCTGTAACGGCATTATTAACTCAACTGTTGGAATAGCAAAGCAACCTAGAGTTCTTCGGATACATTTCGAGTTTATAGAAGTACGTAGAGGGTTGAATTCTTTGATTCTAGAATATTGGTGTCAAGTCAACTTATAAAGGAGAATATTCGATAGTTTTATTCCGAAAGACGGTTGTGTTCTTCAACTTAGATAATTGTGATAATTATTGAAATACCCCTGCTTCACGAGAGTTAGGGATATCGTATTCAATCGTTTTTAAAAGTACGTTATCTTCGAGAAAATCGCTGTAAAATCATTTAAAACTTGAATCGATCCAATAAAAATCAGTATGGGACATTTCGTCAATCTGGTCGCCTTTTTTCTTTGCATATGCTTCATGAATGTTCTTATTTTGAAATGAAGTCAGTTTATCAACGGTTTCGATTTGAAACGAGTTTTCTGAAAATGCCAAGACGTAAATTAACAAACGCTGAGGCTAATAGGGCTATTGGAATGCTCCAGGGTGGCCTAACTCAGGTTGTTCTAGAGGAAAGGCTCCAACTCAGCCAAAGTGTGATATCTCGACTTTGGAATAGGTTCAGGGAGAAAGGTTCCGTGTTGGAAAGACCAAGGCTTGGTGGGCGACGAAAAACAACACGTGCTCAGGATCGTTTCATCACCGTTTCGGCGAGAAGAAACCCTACATCTACGTGTAGAATGCTACGGAATACTCTTCAAAATGCAGATGGGGTCCAAGTTTCCATCGAAACCATCAGACGACGTTTGATGGAGGTGAATCTAGGTTCTAGACGTCCATTAAGAGGAGTTCCATTAACACGTGACCATAAGCGTCAAAGACTGGAATGGGCAAGGCAACATATCAATTGGAACGATCAATGGCGTACTGTCCTTTTCACTAATGAATCCAGATATGGACGATTTTCAGATTCTCGAAGAATAAAGTTATGGACAATACCACGCATACCCCGTAATCGTCGCTATGTCCAAGAAGTCCATCCATTCCGAGGGGATAGTGTTATGGTGTGGGCCGGGATATGTTTCAACGGGCGCACCGATCTACACATTCGTCTTGGGAATATGACCGCCTTACACTATAGGGAGCATGTCATTGACAATGTTATGCCAAATTTTCACGCTGCTATTGGTGAAACTTTTCAATTTCTAGAGTTCTAGACGATAACGCTAGACGGCACCGTGCAGCCATAGAGAATGCGCGCGAGGAGCTTGGTATTCCACATTTACCAATACCTCCGCACTCACCAGATTTTAATTGCATAGAACATGCATGGGATATGCTCCAAAGAAGATTAGATAATCATCAACCTACACCAGAATCCATAAATGATCTGAGAGAGCTTCTGCCCCGTTTATGGAACCAAATTCCTCAAGAAATGTTCAACAACCTCGTGTGTAGTATGCAAAGAAGATGTCAAGCTGTTATTGATGCCCGTGGAGGCCATACATTGTATTTTAGTCTTAAAATGCTTGAATTCTCTGGGAATAAAATTTCGTTATTTTACTCGATTTTTCTTAACCACCCTGTATACGCTGGAGACCTACAGGCTTAAATTAATTTGCAACTTGAAATCATATTTATATGAATTTTCATCACAAAAATCTTATTTTAACTATATTTTTTCGCAATTTAAGTCAATATCCCTAACTCATATGGAGCAGTTTATTTATACTAGGTATCATACAAATAAGCATATAATTCGACGAGAATATAATAATGAAGGAATAATATCCATAATATGCGAGTAGAATATCTAACTTTGTCCATGACTTTTGATAATTCTTTGTGAAATAATCACAATTTTTATTCCTTTAATTTTCTTTCCAACCTAAAATTGATTCATTTATTTGTCACTTCGTATGTTTCGTTCTGTGAATACCCTTAGGAGTTTTCATATAAACCCCTTAAGTGAAGGTACTCGAGTTTCACCTCGGAGCTTCACACTCGACAATACTCATGACAAAAGTGGGTAGAATAATTTATTTTACAAGCTGTAGCCGAGATGCGGCAAGAAAAGGGGTGAACTAAGAATATACACTGTAGAACACTCCGAAATCTCAAATTATGATGCACTCAAGTTTCTCCATGTCTAGGGGGTAATTAAAAAATGAACTGAGGACCTAAGAAGGTCTGATATGCAAATGCACGACATCATTAGCGACTCTCTGGTCTTATTTCGACTTCGTTAGAAAAAGAAATGCTGATTTATTCCAGACGAAAGAACGGGGGACATGTTTCGGTGCTATTTTTCAATTCAATTAGGTGATTTACATTTCAATGGCAGATGATCCTTTCCATTATGCTTCGACTGCGGTTCTTGTCCTCATTCTGTTTCTGGCACGGGAATTTGGGATTTCCTTTCAGGATTCATTAGCTGGGATGCTGTCAATCTAAATGTATACTGACGAACACACAGAACATTGTAATTCGAATTACTCCGAGACAAATTCCTTCAAAATTTAAATGTACTGGAATAGTTTCATCGACAACTATTGCAAGTTCTGAGTTATGAAATTCACACAGCTCAAATTTACTTTTATTAAATACACACATCGTCATAAGTCTTATCCTCTAAGTGTCTCAAGAAATAAACAATTAATTTTCTGGAAATGAAATGAATATTTCCCTTTCTTTCAACTGCAATATAGGTACACCGCGCAAAAAACTTAACGCACATTATGGAAATCTCAAATTTATTCTACAACTGAAGGTGTTCTCAATGATAATTATTTTTATCACAATTATGCATGCATATGTTATCCACTTTCAACGTTTTTCTTCAATACAGATGTTTTCTCCCAGTGGGAATAAAAGAAGATGATATTATCAGATTTTGAATGCATTGGCTCCATTCTAAAATCAGTTGTTCTCGATCAATTCTAGTGATCAATAGTTTTTCTTTCGTTTGATTTTCTATACTCGATCGCTATTCAACGCGAAACACGCAATTTGACCCAAGAGGAATGTGCCCAAGCGGCAGTTTTGCGAGAAGAAGGGTGGACATACACAAGAATTGCAGAAAGGTTTGGAGTTTCCCGTACAAGTGTGTCCAGAATGTTGCAGTGATTCAGGGAGACAGGTATGAATGTCCGAAGACCAGGACAGGGTAGACCACGGATAACAACTAGCTGCCATTCAAGGACGTTACTTGGGAGCTTCTTCGTTGAGACAGCGGTTTGCGACCGCTCGCCTCCCTTCAAAATCAGCTTTAGCAAACTCATGAGGTGCAAATTAGCACTCAGACAATAAGAAATCGCCTCAGAGAATATGATTTAAGGCCTCGTGTCGCGGCAAGAGGCCCAGCTCTTACCCCAGCCCATCGAAGGGCGCGTTTGGATTTAGATTTTGCGAGAGAGCATATCCATTGGGAAGAGGCCGATTGGGAAAGAGTTCTCTTCACAGATGAGTCTAGATTCTGCCTCTACCATTGTGATCGACGTTCCCTTGTATACAGATGTCCACATGAAAGATATGCTCAGTGCATTTTCCTGAATACTACTGGTTCCGGGGGAGGATCGATTATGGTATGGGGTGGAATATCTTTGACTGCTCGCACAGACCTAGTGGTCGTTGATAATGGAGCTATGAATGCTGATAAGTATATAAGGAACATTCTTGAAGAGCATGCAGTGCCATTTGCCCCATACATTGATGAAAATTTCATTTTTATGGACGATAATGCGAGACCCCATCGTGCGCGCATCGTTCAGGAGTACCTTGAAGAGGTTGAAGTCTCTCGAATGAAATGGCCAGCAAGAAGTCCAGATCTCAATCCGATTGAGCAGGTTTGGGACAACCTCAATAGAACGCTGAGAAGTTCAGAAAATCATCCAGCTACTCTTAATGATTTAGGAATCCAACTCGGAGAAATCTGGGAAGGATTAGATCAGAACATTTCAAGATCACTCATTTTGAGTATGAACCGTCGTTGCCGAGCTGTAATTAACGCAAGGGGTGGAAATACCAAGTATTAAATCACTTATCAGCATTTCAGTATTTTGAAAATTGTTCATTTCTCTTCTTTCACATAAGATTCGGTGAAATCCTGAATTTTTCCTCCATTTAATGTGTCTTGTTTCGTTCAAAACCTTTCTGAGAGAACATAAAAAATAAGTTATAAAGTCAATGTAGAGTTAACTTTCTGTGATGTACTCAGCTAGGGTAGGTTCGGCCAATCGTTATGCAGTTAAGGATGGTGAAGAATAATACCAGGCAGACTCATCAAAGGGGTTTATTTCTTAACCATACTGGCACAGATGATAATTCACATTCAATGTAATTGTTTACTACCGACAATAACTGTTGACTAACAAACATTCAATACGTACACGCTTCTGAATGAATCACTTCCCCCTGAATCTCCCTAGCCAATTGTTATATATATTTTACAAATATATATACAACAGTCAATCAAGCAGAGTTGGGAATCAATAAGACTTCACACAGATGGAATGCGAGAGGATGCCTTTTTGGAGATGATCACGTTTGTCATTGAAAATAATGTATGTGTATTCAAGGGAAGATATTACAAACAAAAAAAAGGTTGTGCCATGGGATCTAAACTAAGTCCAATTCTGGCGAGCTATGTGATGGATTACTTTCTGGATATGATTTTGCCAAAGTTGAGTTACCAACCATCATTTATAAAAAACTTTGTTGATGATCTTATTATATGCACCAAAGCTTCTCAAATGGAAAATTTATTAAACACCTTCAATAATGGAACTATTGACCAAAACATTAAGTTCACAATAGAAGAAGAAACCAACGAAAACTGGGTACCATTTCTTGATACAAAAGTAATCAGAAAAGAAGATCAAAGCATTCAATTAGACAAATACATAAAACCATCAGCATCAGAAAGATTTATACATTACAAATCCAACCACCAAATGAAAATAAAAATCAACATGATAAAAGAGGCAAAATCAAGGATAGAAAAAATATGTCACAGAACATTATGGAAAAAGAACTTTGTCAACTTGGAGAGATCACTGGAACAAAACGGATACCCTAGAACATTAATAAGACGTATAATATATTGCACACAACCCCCACAGACGACAGGACAGACGGATACACGTGACAACGGACAAGATGTTAGTGAAGAGAACAGAGACAATATATTATTCACATCACTACCAAATATAAAATTTTTAACAAACAAACTCATTAAAGAATTAAAAGATCCAAAAATAAAAATAACAACAAGAAATATACGCAAAGTATCGTCGCTGTTCACAAACAAAAAAGATCATATAAGTGTGTCAGAAAAATCAAACGTGGTATATAAAATTCCATGCCAACAATGCGAAAAAACATATGTAGGACAAACGCAACAAAAACTAAAAAATAGAATAGCAGGACATAAAAGTGACATCAAAAATCACCCAGAAAGATGTGCATTGGCATTGCATGCAAATAGGGAGGACCACAGACCAAACTTCGACGACACCACTGTCCTCAGCATAGAACCTAACTACACCAAGAGATTATTTCTGGAAATGTGCCACATAAACAACGAACAACACACAATGAACAAGAAGACTGATACCAACAAATTAAGTAGTATATACACTTACTTAATTTCAGACGAATGGAAAATAAACAACAGGATATATTTGGGACCTGTAGATGGATGACATAAATCATAAACAAAGAAAAAGAATAAAGATGACATTAACCTTAATCTCGACACTGACATATTGACCAATTTTAAATTTATGACGGACACACATGACGATTGTTGCTGTAATATATTTCCTGAGAATAATTTATACCTGAAATTTGTGAATGCTATTGAAGTTTATCAAAAAAAAAAAAAAAAAACCTCAATTAATTGTAAGTTTGTAAACTTGTTTTAAATGTTTGTCGTTTAATTACATATTGTAATAATGTTTGTAGTTAAGCCCTGAAGAAGGACCGAAGTGGCCCGAAAGCTTGGCAAGTAAAATTTAAAGAGCAGATGAAATAAAAGCCTCCAAATACTAAGTAGCGAGTCGAAATACATCCTTAACCTACCTACCTATATTTTACAAATATTTACTTGTTTTAATAGCATTATATTTGATAAACATAACTGGCAATGATGAGACCTAGAGCTCTGGCTTTACGTGCCGCTGTAGGTCTAAAGGGAGGTCGCACTAATCTTATTATATCACGTACGAAATATACAGGGTGTTCAACATACTACATTTCATTAAAATTGAGATTTTCAGAATGTGCGTTAATTTTTTTGCTCAGTGTATTTGCCCTCGGCAATTTAATCTCCTATAAACTACAAAAATTTTCATGATTATTATTTCAAAAATATAGCTTGTGCTCATGAAAAACGAAAAACATATTCAATAACCCCAGATCTAACGATTACCCTGGTTTTTTTAATTGAAAAACTAATTAAATCGAAAAAAAGAAAACTATTTGCCCTCGGGACGTTCTTCAACTTCAATTAAAAAAAAATCAAGTTTTTACGTCGTAAATTAGGGTAGTTACTCGTGAAATAAAGAGACCACTTTTTGAATGGAGATTTACCACGATTCAAAAGGTGATTCTGTCCCTTAAAAAAAATTATGCAAGGAAACTCCCCTCCTAGTTTGCACTTCTAATTCAGGAACTTCCTGTACATTTTTTTATAAATCAGCAATATTGTTCAGTATCTCTAATTGGAGCTTTAAATTTTCCTTCCCAAATTATTTTTTTATCGACAAATAATGCCCTAGAAAAACGGGAACCTGTACATCAATAATTTTTTTCGAGGAATCGTATTTGAGTTCGGAATTCTCATCTTCCGTTCTAATTTAGCGCCCTTTAAGACATCGGGTGGAAAACTCGAAAAACAGCGCTCCCTCCCTCATTTTCCGGAGTTCACGCAGGAAAATCTGAGCGGAAACCCCCCGATCGAATGGGATATTACATCAGCAAGTCCCCCTGTAAGACGAGGCGGCAGCGAAACACACTCCGTCCGATGAGATTCGCCGCCTCATTTCATCCATCCGAGACAGAAATTGCGTGAATATTTTCTGCCTCCATATTTTCTGCGCCAAGTCTTATCTAGTCAGGAAGCTTTATCACACAATGTGGCGGAATTTTCTCCTCGATCGTTCCGAGGGGGGCCAGGGGGGCGGCGGCTTTCCGCCGCCTTGAATAATGGAGAAAAGCGAGCTCGGCGAGGTGCCTTTAAAAATTAAAAGGATGAATATTTCATAACCACTCCCAACTTAGTTTCGGGCCCAAATTAATTATTTGGATTGGTGTCGGAAACTTCGGCAATCTGGACTTATCGGAGTCGGGTGTTTAGATGGGGGGCAATGATGCGCCGCCACTTTTCGTTCTTGTCTATTTAATCTCGGAGATATTAATGGGATAGCTCGCGGAAAAGCCCCAAAGCTTGACAATCACATTTGAGGTTAATGTACAGGAAATCGATGCTTAATGCACATAATTCTATGGATTAATGCTCGATTTCATTGCGTGATTGCCATTGTTCTTGTCTTTGTCACGGACAAGATACATTCTATGCTTTTTTGTGAAGGGCAATCAAACACAGATGAATTCAAAACCAAACAAAAGTACTAGCAAATTCATTTCAAACTGAAAATGATACAAGAGAATTCGCAGTGACATATACTTCTTCATTTATAAGCATTTAAAGGTCCAAAACACATTCTGTTACAATTATTTCAAGAAATACTGCAAACCATAGAATTGAATGTGGCAACGCCGTATTTTATTTTCCAAGTATTGAACTGTTAAACACAGGTATTGAAGTCGTATTATTTCAGCATTAATATTGCGAAAAAAATATTCGCTATGATATAATTGATTCTGTACTAGTTAAGCTGGAAAGTTGAGCGTAAAAATGATGCCTTGCTCACGCTAGTTCATGGCTTCTTGTGCATCTAATAATTAATATAAGTTTCGTGTCATGAATCGCCAACAAATCACGAGCCTCAAGTGTTCCCTTGTACGTAGGAATTTAATTGAAAATTCCCATCCTCGAAGGTTTCTCATTAAATATGAAAATAATACGGCCACCGCTTTTTTACCCGAATATCCGGAATAGCAGTGTTATTTCCGCAGTTAAGCGAGTCATAATCCTCCGGTTTAATTAGTAAAATAAAAAGCTCGGGAAAGATGAAAATTGGAACGTAAACCTTTGTTCGTTTGTTTTCTCATTGCTGCCCCCTATACTAAAAAACTTACCTCATCGCTCTTGTCTTCTTTGTCCGCCTGGGCAACTGAAATGAAGAAAATCTCCGTTAAGAAAAATCCTCTCAGATAGGTCAAGTCGCAAAAAGCATATTTAATGAAAGAAAATCAGAATTCATAATGAATTTACTGCTTGGAAGAATAAAGATTCTACCCTCAATGGAATATTTAATTCTATGCGCTAGAATCGCAGCACCGAGAACACTGTTGCCTATACTCAGATTCATAGAAAAGTGAAAATTACTTTTTTCTATGTGCCTTTGTACAGAATTAATTATTTCCCGGAAATCATTCATTTTCTTTTAGACACTTCGCATTTTTCAGGCTTTAGAAACAGATTCCATTAAATACGCAAGATTGGTTCTCCAGAACCACAACTGGTAATGAATTTGGCGTCAGATGAAAAAAATTAATTAGATATCGAACAAAGAGATCTTGATTCCATTGCGGTAATATTTCAATTCGATTTGAAGCATTTCCACGCAGCTTGAGCGAGTTTCGTCCTGGAAAGTTCATTACGTTTCAAATTAACCAGTTAATGGCCAATTTTCCGGGACTTGATTGCGATAGACTTCGATTGATGAAATTCTTCTTCGAATCATTATGAGCTTTCAAAGAGGTTATTTGTGATAGCTGGAAAAGATTTGCGAGCTCAAAGAGAATATTTCTTTGATTTTGGCCGTTTCGAGCTCCACTCTTAATGATTTTGGGTATTTTTGGTTTCTTTTTTAAATTTTCTTGATATTTTCGTCATTCCCATTGGTTTTTTGAGCTGTCTGTATGGGTACAAGTTGTACCGTACAATCTAGGAGCAGAAGGAGCATAGAATATTCTATGCTCCGTCGCTCATTCACTGAGCGATTCCACCAAAATGCTCTATCATGAATAACATTAAGAAATCATTATTATAGACACGCTTTCCGCTATTAAAATAACAACAATACTTTTTTTAATCTGATAATGATCTTTTAATAGAAGTTAATGAGTCAAATCAATTTCTGACTATAATTGAGATTAAATCAAAATCATGATTATATTCCTAGCGTGTAGGGTATAAATACAAGCCTTAAATTCATAATAAGTGCGTTCAGACTTAACATCAATCCTTGCCATCAGTTGGATTCGATAGAAATAATGAAATATACAGCACATGCCACAATAAGTCACAAATTTCAAGTGAAATTGAAGATGTTCGAAAATTACCAAAATATTTTCAAAAAATTGTGATTGAAGTAGGTATACATTTTCCCAAACATAAATAAATAGAGAAACATCCCTTCTATAACAGCCGAGACTGTTTCTTTCCTCTACTAGCATATCGATTAAACATTCCTGAAGGAAATCTAACGAATCCGAACACAAATTCAGAAGCTGACAGTCAGAAATCAGGTTACCTTCTTGAACAGCGGCTAACAAAACACAACAAAAGAACACTTTGTCCAAATATCGCATTGTTAGGTCGTTCTCGATTATTGCGGATTCATTTGTACCATTTTTACATCTTAAAAGCGGGAAACCGTTCTTTGCGGACGATTTGAATCGGGCAGATCGTGGAGATCTTGAGCTTTCATTGATTCCGGCGGATATTATAAAAGCACGAAGGTTGAAGATATACTACACATATTACAATGCATCGTGAACGTCTAGTCGCTTTTGGCATCACGCAACCCATAAAACAGGCGTACTAGTCTGACGACGTTGCCAAACGTCCTCGTTATACCTGCGTTGAACGAAAAGAAATTGGACGAATTAAAAACGATTACGAAATGATATCAGCTTTACGAACTGAAGCCTCTTCCAAAATTTGTTTGAAACTCATTATGTATGGTAATATTTTCTTTCATTAAATTAATCTCTCCGCGGATGAGCATTCAGTTATTTGAAAAAATTTCAAGACATCAATGTCAATCGATTATCAATCAAAATGATTTTCTATGATTCGCGGTTAAATCCCCAACAGCTGTTACATATTTCAAAATACGCTTGCGTCTAGATTATTTGAAGTGACAAAGTCGTATTTAACCGCTTTTTCATTGAATAAAACGAAATAGTGCACGTGTATCAGTTTAATATAATTTTAAATGTTTTATTAGTGTTTTTTTCCGACATACCGACATAAGGTAACTTGCAAATTTGAAATGATGTAATTGTAATATAATGTCAGTAAATGATTAAACTGATTTGGAATTTTTTTGCAAACTTTTGTTATCATAGTTTGTCGTAAAAAATACCGATTGATTCTATCGATGAACGGTTCATAGGCTGTTTACGAATAATAAGAAATATATTTGCTGAGGTAACACTGAATTTTTCATAATCCATACCAAATAATTGCAGCGCTAAAATGTCTAAAAGAGGGCAAGTAGACCTTGTTGCCAATGAACATGCCGATTCTCCTCATCCTGTAAGAAGATCTAGTCGTATTTCATCAGGGCAGAATTTGACTAGTTCCCCTGCCCCCAAGGCAATCAAAACCAGAAGAAATTCTGCTAACAGTGCTGCAGAAAAGGAAAAGAGTGCTGTGGAAACAACTGCCACAACTGAAGACAAAAGAAAGACAAGGAGGGCATCTACTGATGATGATCCTAAACCTGCCCCCATTAGAGGCAGAAGAAGTGAGTTATTTTTCTTATAAGGCTGAAAATATCTGATATCAGTGTTTTTCCATCATTACTAGGCAGTTCAAATATGTCTTTTTGGCACTTGACAAAATGTGCAGATATATCTCTATTGATGTGTCATACTATTCTGTGCTTTCACATGCTCATTCATTTGTTTTCTCCCTGAAAAATGTGGAAATGAATGCATGAATTTGTTCAGAATTGATTTATAATTGAATTTGGATGGAAAATCTGATAGTCCAGTAAATTGAACCGAGAATGATGGAAATTGGTACTTGTTTGATTTAATTTTAGTGATTATATCGAACCTATTTGTTCAATAATGTAATATTCATAGAGAAAATAAAGAAAAATGGATGGAGGTGATGGGCTGTGGTTCGGTTGGCAATTCAAACGCATGATTGATAAAATTTCCACAAAGAATCTTTGCTATTAATAAAATACTGACTTGAGTCTTAGTATGATTTGGAGATGCTTTGACTCTTTTATTCATTCATTGAATATCAAAAACTAAATTGATATTTTTTCTCTTAGCTTTAATCTAAATTTTCTAACCTATATTTCTCAGACAAAAACATGAGCTATCTTTGATTGATTTTGAGTTATAGGAAAGTTATTTATTGAATTCATCCAAAGCCATAAATTTTAAAGAATCTTAAAATGGTAATTTATCATTTTTTCAATTTTCTTTTGCAGGTTCGGTGACCAAAGTTATTGAACAAGAAATAACATCAGCACCCAATTCTCCCAGTCGTAGAGCCACAAGGGCGGCCACTGCATCGCCGTCTTTGGAAGTCCCAGTCAGAAGAACAAGACGGTCTTCGCAAGATACGGAAACTACCGAAATTCCAGCCAGACGGACTACCAGGAGGTCTTCGACTGGAATTCAAGAAAGCACCATCGAAGAAATAATAGAAAAAGCAAAACCAATCACTCGAAGACGCCGGTCATCTTCGATCGACGAACAAGAAGAAACTGCTGTTGCTGAAAGACCAAAAACGAAAAGATTATTCAATGAAGATAACCAGTTGGAACCTATCAAAGAACAAGAACAGGAAGCGAAAGATAAAGCTGTCCTGGAGACAAATAAGGAAGTGAGTCACACGTTAGAGGTGATAGAGGAGCTCGGAGATGATGAGAGTGACAGATTGATCGAGAGTTTGAGGGAAGTGATAGGAGATGAGGAACAAATTGAAATGGAAGAAAAAATAGCGAAAGATGATAAAACAATACCTACAGAATTGCATAAACCTGTTGCAGAAAAAGAGGGAATTGAGACAGAAGCAAAATCTAGCCCCAAAAAATGCATACTAGAAACATCACAATCTGAGAAGGCTGACGTTGAAGTGAAGACCCAAAATTCAACTGATGCTAAGTCAGAAGAAAAAGAACCAAGGAAATCTATTGAAAAGACTGAACCTAAACTGCGCGCAGAGGAAGAAAAATCTGAATCAATAAAAGAAAGTGAGATGGTGAAAAATCCTGAGACCTTACTAAGAAATTACATAGAAGTCGACGAGGATGGGTCATACGCCCTCACGTTGAAAGGAGACAATAAAATCCAAGTTGAAAAGACAAAGAACGAACAAGAAACTTTATCTTCCCCAGGCAGCGACAAAGAAAACGCTTCTTTAAACATTCCCAAGAAGAGAATATCCTCAAAATTCAATGAAGAAAATTCAGTCGCTAAAAATCCTGAAGATGCCTTCGTTGTGAGAAAGACTCCAAGGAATAGTCTATGCGAACCAATGGATGTCGACGAAGATGAAGATGATTTGTTTTCTTCAAAAACAGAAACTCCAAAACTGATGAATGGAAAAAGTGATACCAAAATTACTTCACCGATTGCAAGCCAAAAAGAAGACGAAATCACGAGCAGCAAAGACAACAGTTGTACAATGGAAGGATCATTTTCACATGTGAATACATCGCCTGATAAAGAATCATCAATGCTTGATAAAACTTCGGAATCTCAAACTGAAATCAAGGATTCAACAACTATCGAGGATGATGATTGTGACAGTGAAGCTTCAATTAAATTAGTTGATACCGATGATGAAGAAAATACGACAAAGGAAAATGAAAGTGTGGAAAATAAAATCGACACTGAAATCGAAAATTCACATAAAACTACAGATGAAAATGATAAAACGAATGCATCACTCTCTACAACGGAAGAAGACAAATGTAATACCAGTCAAACACATAGAATTAATGTTTCGGTATTGGATGCATCAGTTCTTGATAAAAGTTTCGAAAGTGATAAAGAACAGGCTGAAAATTGCAACGACACACTTGTGGAAGCCAATTCCAGTGTCAAAATTGTTGTAGAAGCTGTTGATTCAAGAAACTCAAATGAAACAATGAAAGAAACTAAAAGAAAATCACTTGGGGAAGCCAAAACCAATCCCGAGTTTGAGTTTAAGTCTCCTACTGATGAAAAAGATCAAACTGCTGATGAATCCAAGAAAAATTCGATTGAATTGAAGGAAAATGGACAAGAAGACTCCTTTACAGTCAGTGAGAATGAAGCAAGCCATAACGAGAATAAGTCTGCGAAAGAATGTGTAGATTCTAAAATTGCAGGGTCTCCGCTAAAGTCCCCAGCGAAAGTACAAAATTCGAGAGGAAAAGATGAGAAGAACGAAAGTGACACCTCAAGTGAGTTGGAATTATTATCTCATACTGTGAAATGGGAAAGGGAATCTAATAATTCCGAAAATGAAGTACAAGATTCTCAGAATGGCGAGAAGTTCTTAAAAGTCACCGTCAAAAAAGAAAATCAAAAGATGATATCTCCTCTGAACCGGTCGCCTGAAACTTTGTACACTTCAGGAGATGTACAATTTAAAGTACCGCTAAAAGCTGAAAAAGTTACTCCTACTCGTAAGTCCGTTGGAAAAGAAATCGAAGAAGAGAACGCTTCAAAGTCTGGTATTATACAGAAAATTATATTGCAGAGAATTGAAGTTATAAAACACACTGATGATGAACTATTACAAAGAGTAACTAAGTCAAAATTAAACGAAGAAAGTGATACATCTGAAGATCAAGAACCAAAATCAATGAAACCAAAAACTAGACACTCTTTCCCCAACGCTGAGAATACAAATAATAAAGAAACGAAAAAAGTGGAAGTTCAAAATCCCGATACAAGACGTTCTGTGCCAATGGATTCAAAATACCTCAAAGTAGCATCTTCATCGACTGAAAGTCTAAATGAAGAAGAAAGGAATGAGGATGAAAAGGATGATGAGATACATTTAATATTGTCCTCCGACGATGAAAAACATGATTCTCATGGAGAAGAACAAGAATCCATCAGAGAAAATGTGAAATCAAGTGAAGAACTTAATTCTAGTACAAAGAAAAATGATTCTATTAGAAAAGAAAAACATGATACTGTCGCAGAAGAAGAATCTGAAAAGGAAAATGAAAGTGAATCAAACAAACCTTCTGAAAACGAAGATCAAGAAGAATGTTTGCCAAAGAAGAGAAAATCTGAAGAATCTGGAGGAAAAAGAAAGAAATTAAAAGTGAGTCCTGAAGAATTATCAGAATCAGAACACGAAGTAGATGAATCAAGCGAAGAAAAAGACAATGAGGAGGAGACAGATGAAGTTGAAGATGAGAAAACTACAAATAAGATGAAAATTGGTGATTTCTTAGATGATATGGCTGAAGAAGGAGAAGAAACGCCAGACGAAGAAGAAAGTGATGAAAATGAAATTATCGATGAAGGTGAATCAGTCCTAAGTTCCAGTATGGACGAAAAAAGTTCTGAGGACGATTACGACTCAAAAGATTCCTTCATATGTGACGATGATCAAGAATTATTGTCTGGCGAAGAAGAATTCCTTGGAATCGACAAAAAGGAAAAGAAGAAATACAAAAAAATCATCGCACCATCTTGCAGTGATTCGGACGATGTGTTCGAGGATTTAACAGAAAATTCCCCGAAAACTGATGAACCGGCTGAAACTAAAGAAGAATTGGTTGCGGAAAAAATTGATTCTATTCTTAAAGTCGACCCTGTCAGATGTAGCTCTCCAAATCTAACCGTAAAGGATGTGATGAATTCGTCGAGAATTTCCGAATCCTCTGTGATTCTACAAGAAACTTGCAGTATTGGTGCTGCCAAAAGTAAGGTTATCATCAACAAAATAAACTGCATGGTTGACGTCTTCTGCAAAAACATCAATGAGTCTGAAGGAGATATTTCGTTGAATGTGTCCTTGAACTACAAACCACCTCAGGGTTCACCACGGAAAAGCTTGGAAACCAGGGAGTCTTTGAATATTTCTCTAGGAGCTGATGAAGGGGCGATGGATGTTTCGAAAATTGTTGAGAAATCTCCTGAAAAACCTTCGAGGTTATCCATGGAAAAGAGGAAATTATCCCTTTCGCCCAAGAAACCTACAGATGTTCTGAAAACTGTTGAGAAATCACCTGGAAAGCCTTCAAGATTATCCATGGAAAAAAAGAAAGTGTCCCTTTCACCCAAGAAACCTACCGAAGATGTTTCAAAAATTGTCGAGAAATCACCTGGAAAACCTTCAAGATTATCCATGGAAAAACAGAAAGTATCCCTTTCACCCAAGAAACCTACCGAAGATGTTTCGAAAATTGTCGAGAAATCACCTGGAAAACCTTCAAGATTATCCATGGAAAAACAGAAAGTATCTCCTTCGCCCAAAAAATCTAAATTCGAAAAACTCATAGATGTGGTAAACGTTTCATTGACTGATAAAGATGATACTACTGATCAGGTGAACCCTCAGAATGAATCAAAATGGATGGATCTAGACGACAGTGATGAAAAACTTACAAAAGAAAGAGTCGAAAAACCAAAGAAGAAGAAGAAGAAGTCACGAAAACAACGATCTATTGAAAGAAAAGCTGCAGAAGAAGCTCGTCCAAATCTAGATGAGACATCATCCCCAGCTGAATCAATCTCCAAGAGCAGGAATGCAAGTACAGAAGAAATAATTCCTTGTGAAAATGTGAAATCAAACAAATCAGCAAAACAGAAAAATAAAAAGAAGAAAGGAAAGGTACTTTTCGATTTAGGAGAGGAAGAAGTTCCAAATACGAAAAAAACTGAAATTGAATACAACAAAAAGGCTGAGAAAAATAAGGATTTCAAAGTTAAAGGAATTAAAAGGAAAGCTGATCAACAATCGGAAGATACTGTTCAATTAGATCTTAAAAAAGGAAAACGAAAAAATACAGAACCAAGCGACAAAGAAGTTCCTGTTAAACAAACCAAACTACATAATAAATTCCAAATTGAAACCAAAGGTTCGAAAGAATTAAAACCAACGAAACCTTCAAGCTGTCTCAAAAATTCCGAGAAAAATCTAAAGAATAAGAAAGCGTTGAAAGCAAGTTATTTGAATCGTGGAAGTGAATGGGAAGAAGAGCAGGTTGTGGTTCAACCTTCAGCAGCCAATACGTCTTTGAGTGGTTTTAATTTAGAGGCATTATTGAGCAGGGATTTTAAGAACAGAATGATTTATGATTCTTCGAGGAATAAGAGAGAAACTTCTGTTAAGTCAAAGAAAAAGCAGAAATATTAGTTTGTTAGGGATCAAGAATATGTTTTGATTAATGTTAATTATATGTGTTGTTTTTCGTTTCGTCTCAAGTCTGATACCTACTTTTTATGAATGGAAAATGTTGAATTTGATTAAATACTCTTTATGAAAATGGTTTTTTACTTTGAGAATCGTTTCCTATTCCTAATTCGAAATTCAGTTTGAAAAGATATTTTGACGGTTCCCAGGCCACAGAATTTTGTAACCTTCACCACGGTCCACGGATACTCAAACAGTATCCGTGTAACTAAGATGTCTAGAATAATGGTGTAGGCACTCGTCAATTTTTGAATGGAATGACGTTCGACCAAATCGAAAATATTAGCAATGTTTCGTGGCGGTGCCGCAATATCATTTCAGTGTATTTTCCGTTGTCAGTTAGATTGATGTATCAACAGCTGATTTGCCAAAGTCAATTATGACATGACAGCAAAATGGCATCTTTTTAAAATGAAAGTTTTATACTTTTCCTAAGAACTAATTACATCAGGATGTCAAGAATATAAATACACATTATTGCTTGACAAAATTATGGTAATTATGCATACCAATTATCGACCATTAACACGCCACGTTCGCAAGAATAAATTCAAATATTTGAAATAACTGATAAAAATCAGTCATAATTTGTGAATAGCGCCACCTGACGTGGAAAGAACGAAACATTGCTAATATTCTCAATTTGGTCGAAACAAAATCTAATCAGTGCCTACACCATTACCAGAGATAACCATAACCTCTAGACATCTTACGTGAACCTTCACAACATGAACTTTGACAAAGTGTTTTCTTGTTCTATGGATTCATTAACCTATTTGTTGACCTTGGCGTTGACACTTTCTCCAAAATAATAATAAGAACATATCGAATTTCTAGAAATACTCTTTGAGAAATACCGAATTGCCTTGAATAAACATTCAGAATTGCCAATATTGTGATTTCTATTAATTGATGCATCTTCTCCTCATGCCTAGTATTTTATAAGCCTTACGTAGAACAGCCCTTTTCTTCCAAAATGCTCAAGAGGATCCTATGTTTGTGACATTCAATTATTGTTATTGGAAACACAAATGAAGATCGAATCTAATTTTCAGAAAATACCATTTGGGAACAAAGGCCTTTGTTATCGACATATTGAACAAATAATTCGAACCCACAAACTATGATAACAAAGTTGAAACAATTCATACAGATAAAATCACATAGCAATAAGAAATGAATTCCTGCTGAATTTTCATTTATCAGTTACAATAACGAGGAATAATAATAAAATCTGCAGTGTGTTGTATATAAGTCTCTTGAAATATTTCTGATGAAGTCATGTCTGTGAAAATCATGGAGAAGAAACTAAAAAGAGTATGCATTTAATTGTATTCAACGTCAAAGTATTCAATCATTGCACTGTTCTAGGCACCAAGTTTCAATAAGGAAACTAATGCTATATGGGCTGCATGGCTCCGAATGGGTAATCGTGAGGTCTCAAGGGAGGCTGTAGCAAAAGGAACCCATGTAGAACTAGCAATTAAATTTTTATCGGTTAGAAATGAAATTCCTCAAACTGACGCTGAGACGTGGTTCAAGAATGAAGTGAGTAAATCATGAAATGAAAATATTATTCTGTGGAAATACAATATTATTTCTAGGTATTGACTTGGGTTCAAGAATTACTGAGAAGAAAACAAATCCATAAGTCAAAACATATTCTGAATAATGCTGGGTTTGAGCCAATGAAAGAATTACACAATATTTTTTTCTTGACAAACTCTGTAGAATTGAGAAAATATGTGGGTGATCATTTGATTGAACAGAAAAACATGGATGAAAATACAAAGAATCTTTGGACGTTTCTTGAAATCATTCTTGTGAATCGGAACAGTGTTGCTGGGTATTCACTGTGTGAATCTGTGGCTGATCTTTACAAAAAGAGTCCTGAATGGCATTCGAAAGTTTCTTCCATTCTGTTTCTTCTTGTTTATGGTAAGTACCTTGTGTTTTATCAAATAGGATCTGATCAATTTATATTTGCCTTATTACTCATTTTTTATGGAATTATCTGTTTGAAAATCAATATTCACAATATATTTTTCTGAAATTCAAGCAAATCAATTCTAAACGTTTGTCAACAATTTCAGATAATCATTTGATTCCCTTCATCAAACCTTCGGATCTTTTCAAGCATTTGATTTGTACCAGTGACGAACTAATCAAATGTTGGATCGCTTTAAGTTTTGGCAACCCTGAATGTGTTGAAATCAATTGTAATTCAAACATAATGGAATTCTTCACTAAAAATAGCATAACGTTAGAAATGCTACAAGTTTTGAACTGCGAACATCTAGAGTTAACTAAACATTTGAAGGAGGACATATTTAATGAACTCTGTAAATATGGAGTTTTCATGAAAGATGAAAAATCCGATCTAACAATGCTGCTGAAGCGTTTTCTGAAGTACGACATCTCTTCAATTTACGATGTATTGCAAATGGAAAAATCTTCTGTCAGCATCAGGGATTTCATAAAGATGCTCAATGATTACTGTGTTAATCATCAACTTTTGCCTGTTCTGGCGGAATGCTCCAGTTACCTACCTTTAGAGGATTATGAAAATTCGATATCGGCTCATGTTGATTTATTGATAAAGTATAAATCGTGGAAGTGGGATTCTGAAGATAGCCTGAGAACGAATATTATGGCTACTATAGATTATATAAAGAAAAGTGACTACAAAGAATATTTCGAACAGAATCCACTCGTTTTATGTAGCTTGATAATGTTCACTGATGAAGTGAAGTTTTTGGAGGCTTTCAACAGTAAAGTGAACGTATGTGGGGTAGAAATATCCAAATATTACAATTCTATACTCTCTAAATTTGGAATAATAAGGAAATTAGTGGATAAGGATAAGGAAGAGGAAATTTATTGCAATAAGAACTATTATGCTTTAATCGAGAAACATTTGAAAATAAACACTAAAAAACTATTTGAGTTCCGATATACAAATGCAGAGTTACCTCATTTCAACTGTGATAAATTAGTACAAAAGTATGGGTATAAGAAAGAATTGGATTATGTGTTTTATCTCAGAGAATTGAGACCAAGTATAGCTTCTAAGTTAGTTATTCTAGAACAACACCGAATAAAAGACGCAAACAAAATAGATGAAATGAAAGAAAAGCAAGTTAACAAAGTTTTCAAAATAGCTTTGAACACGTTCGAAAACAAGGAATTATCTTGCAGTTGTATCTGTTTTTTGGAAATGATCGATGTACCTTCGGATAAACTGCAAGTTTATTTGAACGTTATTGAAATTCTGTATGAGGCTGGATATGACTCCTTGGAATGTAAAAAATTGTTTGAATGTGGTTTACAAGAAAATAATTTTGAACCTTTTGAAGAACTTCTGGAGTCCTACGTTCTATCTGGAATAGATTTCGATTTCAAAAGTGCCAAAGATTTTGTCACCGCTAAGGAAAAGTATGAAATCGCTGTAAAATTCTGTAGAGCAAATAACTCCAAACTACCGGAAGGTTTCCTCAAGAACTGTGCCATGAATAATGACTGGTTGTCCTTCATGATTTTCGCACAGATCCAGTGTTACCCTGCCGATCAAATCAAGGAAGTATGTCAGTGCTTTAAAAATCCCTTTTATTTGGAACATATTTTACACTGTGTGAGCTACGATATTCAAGTGGAGGAAGAGAATGCGTTGATGAAGGGCAGAGATCCCAGAAAAGCTTTCTTGTCGAGGATCGGAGTGAGGATAAGCACCGATTCGACTGGTGCTTATGACACGTATTCGCTTAAAACCCAGTCAATAACCAGGAGCGATTCTTTGGATGTTTTGGAGATCGATATTTTGAATACCAAGGCGACGTTGTTGCAGACTTTGATACGCTGCCACAACAGCGTCGACCCCCCCAAGGCTTTGCTTCAAGCTTGTCATATGTACAGGCATCCCATTCTGGCTATTCTAGCCACCTGCTATGAGGTAAGCGAAAAATTTAATAAGTTCGAGACTTTTTTTGTCTTAGATGTGTAAGTTACATTATTAGGCAATCCAAACCACGTGGCGCCCTGCCTCCAGATAACCTATAAATTTTCTGACAGGTCGCTGGCTTGCAGTAAATATGAGGAATTTTATTATCTTATATGCATTTCATGAGTGAACGAGTGAGTTTTTATGATTTCTAATATCAAAAAGTATCCTGAAGTATCACTGACGAAGAAAATTTCACTCAATCATATGATTACAACTTTTAGTATTGGGAGCCCGAAGAGATTGAAGAGAAAGTATTGGAGAAGGAATACTAATCAGAGCTCTGTCCCTGTAACTTCTTTATCCTTTTATATGATATAAATTTAAATATTCATCAGTTTTACATGAACTGAATACTGCTTATTTCGGTGTCTACGAAGACACATTCACTTTAGTTTCTTATCTTCGATATTGTCAAGTCTTGATGACTGCTGACCCAATTTCCTTTTGTTTCCTGATAAGTCACTTAATATGTGTATAATACACCAAGTTACACACACTGGGTGTTCCAAAATATTCAAGAAAATCCTCATAATTTGAACGACTTGCACATCCAACTTTGGCACACATTTATGGCATTTTTTATTGAAAATGCACTTAATTTAAATAATTTTCACTGGTCTGATATTCCTAAGAGTGAGATTGACTAGAAATATCGAAAAAATGTCCACATAAAAAAATTTTTAAAACAAATAAACGGTTTTAATGTCTACATGAACAAAGCTAAACTTGGTTTGTTTGACCACCAGCTAACCTCAAAAAAATATTTGACAGGTCGTTGGTATTCTTGGGCATATCAGCTAAACAGATGACATCTGTCTTTAATATTATGCAAGCCAACGACCTGTCAAATAGTTTTTGAGGTTAGTGCTGGTGGTCAGACAAAAGAGAACTTAGATTTGTTCATGTAGATGTTAAAACGTTTATTTGCTTGAAAAATTGTTTTGTGAGGATAGTTTTTTGATATTTTCAGTCAATCTTACCCACAGGAATATCAAACCAGTTCAAACTATTTAAATCAAGTGCATTATTATTGAAAAGAACCATAAATACGTACCAAAGTCGGATGGGCAAGTCGTTCAAAGAGGATTTTCTTGAATATTTTGGGACACCACTTTGTGTTTCATGCTATATCTATATATATAAAAGAAAGATGTTGGTTACACCATTTATAACTCGAGATCAGATGGAGTATTTGTTATGAAACTTCATATATGGATTCGTCTACGGTCTGGTTATTATAAAATGCAATAAAACTTCGAAAAAATCGATGAAAATTTCACTTATACAGGAAATGCTTTTCCTCCTTTTGAGCGAGGCCACTAGGTGTCGCTACAGTTACAGTTACGCTACCGCTTATTCATAGGTACTTGATTTCATATTCTCTCCGTTAGATGGGGTGTACAGTGACTATATTACCACTATAGTCTCTGTAATAGTGTGTAATTTGAGTTGCCTACAACTTTTAGATGTCTAAAATGATTAGATTTCGTACCACTTCAGATGGCGCTATTCACACATTATGACTGATTATTAGTTATTTTTATAGTTTTATTTATTCAAAATAACGTAATCGTGAAGTAGGATGTCTAGAATAATGGTGTAGGCACTGATTAGATTTTGTTGTGACCAAATTGATTATATAAGCAATGTTTCGTTCTTTCCACTTCAGGTGGCGCTATTCACAAATTATGACTGATTTTCATCAGTTATTTCAAATACTTGAATTTATTCTGGCGAACGTGGCGTGTTAATGGTAGATAATTTTGTCAAGCAATAATGTGTGTTTATATTCCTGACATTCTGATGTATATTAGTTCTTAGGAAAAGTAGAAAACTTTCATTATAAAAAGATGCCATTCTGCTGTCATGTCATGATTGACTTTAGCAAATCAGCTGTTGATACATCCATCAAATTGACAACGGAAAATACACTGAAATAATATTGCGGCGCCGCCACGTTGCTAATATTTTCGATTTGGTCGAACGTCATTCCATTCAAAAATTGACGGGTGCCTACACCATTATTCTAGACATCTTATCGTGAAGGTACTATATTTGACATCAGCACCATTAGATGCCGATGAATTTGTTGAGGCTTTCGCGACCATAAATTTATGTCATCTGTTTTTTTTTTCGAGAATTTCGGTCGTCTTTGTTTGAAATGGTCGAATAAAGAACATATGACATCAATTACTGTGTAATTTGCATAGGACTTATAGTACCATGAAGGTCTATTAACAGATCCAGAAGCGCGTGAATTTTTATCGAAATGTCGAGTATATACGATTTTGGCGATTAGTTTCGATCGCGATATGTCCATTCTCATCTTTTCTCATAATTTTTAAAATGTTTTTGAATTTCTGTTTGGGTAATAAATATATTTGCGGAAATCACTAAATCCAAAATTGCTATAATTGGTAATTGACATATTATTTTGATGTATCTGTTCTGTGTGACAGCTCATATCCATCGAACATCGAAACATTTGACAGTACAAAAATCAGAGAACCAAGCTGTTGATCTCCGATCACCGGTGATTACGATTTGTGAAATCCACCGTAAGTATCATTTAGGCGGAACAAAGTTCGCCGGGCCAGCTAGTCTATATATATAAAAGAAAGATGTTGGTTACACCATTTATAACTAGAGATCGGATGGACTGTTTGTTATGAAACTTCATTTATGGAATCGTCTTCGGTCTGGTTATTATGAAATACAATAAAACTTCGAAAAAATCGATGAAAGTTTTACTTATGCAGGAAATGCTTTTCCTTCTTTTGAATAAGGTCACTGGGTGTCGCTACCGTTGATGCGTAGTCGTACAGTGAATAGACAAGTCACTACATAGTCGTAGGTTAGATGGCTGTTAGATGGCGATATGTGATTCGCATAGAACTCATGGTAACAGATCAAAAAGCGGGTAAACTTATCTCAAGTTGGTGGAACAGTGAATTTTTACCGAAAGATCAAGTATCTGATTTTGACGATCAGTTTCAAACGTGAGTTGGCCATCTTCATCTTTTTTCTTTATTTTTGAAATGCTTTCGAATTTCTGTTTGGGTAATAGATATATTTGCGGAAATAACTATAATCCAAAATTGCCCATAATTAGTAATTGACATATTATATTCGTGTTTCTGTTCGCACAGAGACAGTATTGTTAGCGTCAATAATTTTGAAACGTTTGCTCATCGGGCTTCCACTTATGATATACAATAATGTTTCATGGGTTGCCTAATCTGATTTGGTCGAATGACCATCAATAAATTTGAATATGAGTTCAACATAATTCACAGTGTTGATAATTTTGCCGTGTCGATCGTACTATCGACATTTTAACATCTCGATTTGTCTTCTAACGAGCTTGATATCGTCAACTAAATTGAACAAATTGAAGAGAGATTGACAGCTCATATCCATTGAATAATGAGAATCGCGCTGCTCTACCAACTGAGATGTTTACCCATTATTTTGAGCTTAGCAGCATAGCTAAGATGTCTAAAATAATGGTGTGACCACTGATTAGATTTTGAGAATATAAGAAAAGTTTTGTTTTTGCCACTTCAGGTTGGGCTATTAACAAATGACTGATTTTTTAATTCTGGTCGACGGGCTGTGTTAATAGTCGATATTTCATTAAAGGAATAATTTTTGTTCATATTCTTGACATTTTGATTCATATAAGAGGAAAGGTACCAATAATATGGATTATACTCCTGCTATTCACAGTCACATGAGGTACTGCAAAAAGAGAACTGTACAACAATTAAAAATAAAAAGTTGTATGTTCAAGTTCAACAATTAGTTACCGCTTTTATGAAGAGATTTCTTTCCATGTGAATTACAAAATTATTAAAATTTTGTATATTTTGAACTTTAATTTTGCCTAATTTTTTTCCTGCTTGAAAAAAAGCAATGGTTAGTTTTTACAACTTTTAAGTATAATTCAGGCGGTACAAAGTTCGCCGGGCCAGCTAGTTATTCATATAACAGTTGTCTCACCAGGGAACGAAGGAAAATTTGGTCAGCAGTCATCAGGACTTGCCAAAATCGAAGATAAGAAACGAAAGTGAAAAATTCTTCGTTGATACTGAAACAGCAGTATTCAGTTCATTAACGACATCTGACGGCATTTTTTCAATAAAAAATGCATTTAAGTTTCATAATTCTCATTGGTTTGTTATACCTGAGAGTAAGATCGAGTGGAAATATTAAAAAAATGTCCATATAAAACAATTTTTCAAGCAAAACAACATTTTTAATATCTACATGAACAGAGCTAAATTCCTATTGTTTGACCACCAGCACTAACCTCCAAAAATATTTGACAGGTCTTTGGACTGTCTAATAAGAGTTGATCAGGGAATATGCCCCATAAGTAGAGTGAAATCTTCGCAAAAAAAAATATTCAAGTCCTTAATTCAAAGATTTCTCTCAAGAAATCTTCAATATCTATGACATGAGTGTGAGGGCTCTGCTTTTTGTTTCAGCCCGACTCCTTGCACACAAACTGGTTGACCTGGCTAGTAGTTTCTTGCGACCTGCACAGGATCTACAAGAATGTCGAGCAAATTGTAACGTCAGCAAGCACAACCATGGAAGTTTTGAACAAAGCAATGGAGAATAGATTCCCACTGACCTTGTTGCAAAGTTTCCAGATATTTTTTCCTGTAAGTGTTGGCAAAACTGTCTGTCAAAATAGAACTAAAGGAGTAATTTTTACAGGACAGCGGTTTGAAGCACTTCCTGAAATTCCTACATCTGGGTATGCATCACGTATCCGACCTAGACTTGATGTCCAAAGAATTGGATGCCTTCAAGAAATCCCTGAAAGTTTGTAGGAAGTCCAGCATTCTTTCAGAATTCGACCGGGATATAACTTACCTCAAAAACAGATTCTGGATAGAGGAAACATCGATGTCGCTGATGGCTTCAGCTCTTGAATACAATTTCGAATCGACCTACGACCAAATGGTCTTTCTCAAAGTTATAAAAGATCTGCAGGTGCAAGAATTATTTTGCATCGAAGTACCATCTTTTTCCTCTGTTTTGGATATAACAACGACCTTGTACGAAAATAGAACTAGGACACGTTTGAATCTGAGTAAGGCGATGAGTGCAGTTCATCATCGGGAAGCTGTCATCGAGTGTCAAAACGAGCTGCTTCAAGAGAAGAACTTCGAGACAGCCTTGAAAGTTGCACGCATCGGGAATTTGCCCAGTGATCTGGTCATATTGACTGAGTGGGAGGAAAAATTCGGGAATCGAGAGAAAAACGTGAATTTTTGGGTGGATTGCAACGAATCCTTTAAAATTCATGATGTGACTGCTGATAGAGTTGTGGAATTTTATTCGAATCTATCGGGTAAGATAAGCGATGAGGTGGAGAAGTTTGAAGTGTCGAAGATAGCTTATCGGTGGGCTAGAACCTTCCAGCTTTCCTGCCAGTTCGAACTGGAGAAATTCATGATTCTAAATTATATTAAACTGGATGAAACCAACAAAGATCCAGAAATGTTGGACATAAGACCTGAAACCCACCTCTACAAGAACGTTTTGAACGAAATGGAGCAATTACCTGAAATCGAAGACTCCACATCTGATGACCCCGAGTACAAAGTCAACGATCTCATTTCCCTGGCCTTGGACAAAGACAACTTTTTCTTGGCCGTGAGGCTGGAAAAAATGTTCTCTTGTAAAAGCGTGGATTTGGAAATATTGAAGCTTTGCTTCAGTTTAGCGGAAGGTTTGCTGAAGCCCAATCAGCTCAGTATGAGGGAGAAGATGTTGCTGAATAGGAATTCGAACTTCAAGAGCTACACCGCTAATAGGAGGACGATGTTCTCGAGTAGAATATCCGGCCTAAATTTAGGTGAGTATTTCTCATCAATTTGTGGCCATTTGTTGGGATTTTTAGACTAATTGAAAAAAATGGTTTGTCAAGGGTCTTTTTCAGAGGTTGACATTTTAGAGTTGGCAACACTGTTTACTTTGACAACTGACTTGACAGCTGACAGTTGTTTTATAGTAGGTGTGATTTGTCATTTCATAAGGAATAGACTGAAGCCAGGACAACTCTTATAAGGTGTTGAAAGTTTTTATTACAAGGATGGTTCTTTTCTCGAAAATCTCTCAGTTGGTATCGTTCCATTTTTATCAATGTCGAATATCAAAAAATGACAGCGTCAAAAGTGTCACCTACCGAAATAGCGGGCTATTCAAAATAACACCTCTTTTAGAAAAACCGTTTATACAGGGTCTTTCACGAGGAACCTCACCCATATTTATACGGGAAACTACTGAACGTATTCTCATTAAATTCAGCACTTATAAGTATTTCACGATGCTGATGAAATCTAAAATATTTTCAAGGCATGAGCACCTCCGGTTTTTCCGGAAATGATGTCAACTTCCGTTTTTCAAATTAGAACACCATTTTTTTATTGCAGAAATAGATTCCTTAGAAAATTTCAAGTTATTTTGATGTAACATTTTTCAGTTTTGGTTGGAAAATTCTCTCTGAGCGGGAAAATTCGAAAAAAAAATCGAAAATAGAGCTCCGCTGAAACAAGAATAACTTCGAGGTTTTTGGATGGAAAATTTTCATTTTTGGGATTTTTTAAGATGTAAGATTGATGTATCCACTTTAAAAATCGAAATCGCGATTCATGATACAGGGGGTGAAAAAATCGCTTTCAAAGTTAGGGATGACAAAATCGTGAAAAATCAATTTTTTCGAATTAGAACCCCATTTTTTTATGGCAGATATTGAATCTACGTTAAAAAATAATGTGAGTGTATGCATCACACCCTTGCCCTAAAGTGGATATTTTCTGAGTTATTCACAAAAAACTGTTTTTCGTCTTGAATTTTCAGCTATTTCTTTTCCATTCACGCCAAAAAGATGAAATTTTCAGGAACTGTTACTTAAACCATGTTTTAGATTTTACTACCCTAATATGCAAGAGAAAAAAGTTACAGGTTGTTCCTAAATAGATGGCGAATTTGGATTCGAATTTGTATCGGAAACCTCTTTATTTCAACTAATCGGCCATCGGTTTTCTCTCCATTGATAAATAAATATGTAATTCCTTATGAACCATATGCAAAAACTTACCATGTTATACATTCCTTTTTGTTAGTGATAGATATCATTAATTACATCTGCAAAAATCCTCTTTATGTAATTAATGATATCTATCATTAAAAAAAAAGAATGTAAAACATGGTAAGTTTTTGCATATGGTTCATAAGGAATTATTTATTTATCACTGGAGAGAAAACCGATGGCCGATTAGTTGAAATAAAGAGGTTTCCGATACAAATTCGAATCCAAATTCGCCATCTATTTAGGAACAACCTGTAACTTTTTTCTCTTGCATATTAGGGTAGTAAAATCTAAAACATGGTTTGAGTAAGAGTTCCTGAAAATTTCATTTTTTTTGGAGTGATGGGAAAAGAAATAGCTGAAAATTCAAGACGAAAAACAGTTTTTTGTGAATAACTCAGAAAATATCCACTTTAGGGCAAGGGTATGATGCATACACTCACATTATTTTTTAACGTAGATTCAATATCTGCCATAAAAAAATGGGGTTCTAATTTGAAAAAATTGATTTTTCAGGATTTTGTCATCCCTAACTTTGAAAGCGATTTTTTCACCCCCTGTATCATGAATCGCGATTTCGATTTTTAAAGTGGATACATCAATCTTACATCTTAAAAAATCGCAAAAATGAAAATTTTCCAACCAAAAACCTCGAAGTTATTCTTGTTTCAGCGGAGCTCTATTTTCGATTTTTTTTTCGAATTTTCCCGCTCAGAGAGAATTTTCCAACCAAAACTGAAAAATTTTACATCAAAATAACTTGAAATTTTCTAAGGAATCTATTTATGCAATAAAAAAATGGTGTTCTAATTTGAAAAACGGAAGTTGACGTCATTTCCGGAAAAACCGGAGGTGCTCATGCCTTGAAAATATTTTAGATTTCATCAGCATCGTGAAATACTTATAAGTGCTGAATTTCATGAAAATACGTTCAGTAGTTTCCCGTATAAATATGGGTGAGGTTCCTCGTGAAAGACCCTGTATATGCTCCATTCACAATTATAAAATCACAACTCTGGACTTGGAAAATTGACACATTCCACTCTGTATCGAAGTTATGACGTTTTTCGAAATATTTTTATGTTCCAAGTCAACACTATGTTGCCCTTTCTACATTCTTAGCGTATTTCTCAGAAAGTGAATTCATTCGGAAAATGAATGAATTGGAAAAGATGTGATGGACGAAAATAATTAACGTTTATATAGTTATGATTTTCGATCTACTTAAACTGTTTTTAAAAAGAATTTTATTCTTTCAATTATAAATCACAATCGTTTACGAATGAATGATTATACAATTAGAACAGAGTAGAACGGAGTTACATCAAGCTTAAAGTCTAAAATGGAACTAAATCTAAGAAGTGTCTGTTTTCACTAGGCACCTGGATTCTGAAAGAATCCGTATCAGCACTATCGGCACTCTCGCACTCTCGCGTCGCACTTTCCTGGAACTCGCGGCCGGCGTCAGCTACTTGGTACGACGAGGATATCGTAACACTTTCCCCCTTAAGAGATAACGTCTCTGTTATCTGGTGGATGGCCTCGCTGAACGTCTTCCATTTCCACATGTATGATTTTCCGTGGACTGTAGATTAGCTCGGAAATTCTTGCCCTATGTTTCATAATTATGATTATTCCTGCAACTATGAAACAAAGCAAAATTGCACTCGTTGATAAGTGGGAGATTTGGGATGCTGCATGTAGATACAGGGGCTGGTCCTGAAGTTTCTCGGCTTCCTGGAGGATTGAGGTTGGTTCTACCAAGTGTTGTAATTGAAGTTCCACTTGGTGGTTGTAGTTGAGGGTAATTTTTGAAATATTTCGTGATTTAATTTCAAAAATTGGAATTGTATTGTCGAATATTGAATTCTCGATGATGATGTTGCAGTCGGAATTCAACAGGTTTATTCCTTGGATAGATTTCTTTACTACGATACCATGGCAGTCCTCTAGTATTGTCTGCGTATGCTTGAACAGGGTGAGGAGTTCTTTATTCTTCAAAATGTGGATGATCTTGTAGTCATTTTCAATGTAAACTGTTTGGCAGCGATCTGGTGATGACAGGGTGCATACTTCTTTGGTTGGTGGTTGAAGGCATAAAACAATGGTATTGCCTAATGTGGAGGAACAGGCTTCGTTTGTCCAGTATTCTTCATTCTTGATTTTAATCAAGTACTTCTTTGGAGGTACAACAGCAATATCTTGGTGATTAGGTAAAGGGTACACTCGGGAATAGTTTGCAGTGAAAAGTTTAAGAATAGGAATTTTTAGAAGAAATGTAATAGTTTCATCCGTTCCTATGACAGATATCTTTGCAAATTCAATGATTTTGTAAAGATGCACATGATCAATTGGAGATAATTGCTGTGATTTATAAATTTTTTCAAGATAGGTTCCAATCAAGTTAAGTTCTTCGACTTTAATGAGTTCTAAATTTGGTATTTCTTTCATTGCAAAACTAATTGTTCTTTCAAGCATCAAAAGAGTGTTCAATAGTTCTTCTGATTGGAGTATTTCATACTCGATTGTAGTTCTAAATTCTTCAGTTGATTTGATATTTTGAAAAATTGATTTAGTGTGTAAAATATTGTCATTTAATAAGGATAAATCTTCTGCATACCTTTGCGTCAGATGATTAGCAAACGAAGTTATTTTATTTATTGTTTCAATTTCAGAATTTTGATACTGATGGAGACTTTCTAAGTTTTCATTGATAGTTTTCAAATCGTCATCATCTAAATTTCCAGTTACAAATTTGATTCCTTTACCGATGAAATTTGCCAAACCTCTTCTAACTTTTCTGTTAAGAAATTTATGTAAAATTTGTTCAATTTGAACTAAATTGGTTTTCAATTGAAGATAAATTCTGTGGGATAATTCATCAATAGTACGATTTTTCTGAAGAGCATTGAAGTTGGAATTGAGTTGATCATAATTTTCTTGCAAAGTGGTTATGTTTATGAAAAAGAGAAAATTATGGTAATGATCAAGCATTTTTGCGAGACCTAAAGGTTCTTCGAAGTATCCATTATTGGTTATTTTGTAGACCTGAAGGGCCTGGTTGGTTTGGGTCTGTATCAGGAGGATTATTGGTATCCTGAAAAGAACAAACGTTTTTTTCTTAGTTTTTTCACTTTTTTAATGTGAGCTGTGGTTTCTCTAGATTTTTGAGTTAAACCACAAATCTTATTATGTTGTTGTTGTTCAACAGTGACTTTTTCAAAAGGAGGGTCTGTTTTTCTTGGTCTATTTCTTTCAACGAAAACTTCCCTCTGTTCTAAATTCGGAGGATCGTTTCGATTTTCATTTAATTTATTGAGTTTCTTCTGTGATTTTTCTTTATTTCGTTCGTAGATGTGATCGAAAAATGGTAAGATTTCCTGTTTCCTTTTTTCGTTATACTGTTCGTAAACAGTCATATTCAAGTCAAATTCTGGCAATTTGTCGTAAGGACCATAAAGTAAATGAAAGGGTGAATAACCAGTTGCTGAATGAATTGACTGGTTGTAGATTAATGTTGCAGTTATCATAAGATTGGATGGATTTTCGTTAGGATTTTTCAATTTTAAAATTCGTAATTTTTCTATGATTGTCGAATGAAATCTCTCTATAGGAGAATTTGAACTTGGATTATTCACGGTGGTGAAGTGTAAATCAATTTTGTTCAATTTACAATACTCAGTGAAAGTTTTATTATGGAATTCTCTTCCTTCATCACATACAATTTTCTGAGGAATATTATGATGTGAAAAATAATGACGTAGTTTATTAAGGATTGTTAATGCCGTACCGTCTTTAACGAGGTATGACTGAGCATATTTGGAAAATAGATCGATTATTGTCAAAAACTTGGAATTTTGAAAAGAAAATGTGTCAACATGAATTACTTCAAAAGGTCTTTTCGCCAAGAGAGGTCCTGAAAATTTCAATTTATAGGGGTGTCTCTCATATTTTGACTGGAGACATAATTCGCATTTATTTATAATTTCAGTTATTTTGTTTTTCATTTTCGGCCAATAGTACCTTTTGGATAGATAGCTATGTGTTTCTGAGATACCATTATGATTTTTGTCATGATATTCTGAAATGATTTCTTTTTGATTTTCTTCTGGAATTACATCTAATAGAAAATTATTACTTATGAAAAGTTTCACTGAATAATTAAATGATTTTTTGCAGAATCTTACAAAGGGTAGACGTAATTTGTTGTCTCTAAAATAAATTCCGTATGATTCATTTGGTCTAAGAATTTCTCTAAAAAGGGTTGAAATATCATTTTCAATACAGTGCTGTCGTATTGATACGTTGTATGTGTTTTTTCCGAAGGGCTTAGTGAACTTCAGATTGTACTGTTCGCCAAAATTCAAAATTATTCTATTTGGGTAGATATTCACGGATGTTTCGGTGATAGGAATGACTTTTCCGTTATCTTCTTGAGTAGAATGAATTGTAGCATTCGAATCATCGTCTTCGTTCAAATTCTGGTTTTCGTTATTCTGAATAGTATTTTGGGAATTCAAAATATTTTCTATTTCTTCGTCGCCTAGTACAGGGAGTTCATTTATGTTTGGTAAAATTGAAGAGAGTTCTACATTTAAATCTTCTTCTGATAATAAAGATTCATTTTCTCGGTTATTAATATCTACTCGAGAAAGGGCATCAGCGACTTTGTTTTCCTTGCCTTTGGTATAAACTATGTTGAAATCGAATTCTTCTAATTTCAATTTCCAACGTATAAGTCGGGAATTTGGTTCTTTTATTTTATAAAGCCATACAAGGGGATTATGATCGGTTTCAATAGTAAAGTTTTGTCCAAAAAGGTATGGTCTGAAATGTTTAGTGGAATCTAGGATTGCTAGTAATTCCTTTTCTATAGTGGAATAATTCTTTTCAGCTGAATTAAGAGTTCTTGAGTAGTAAGCTACTGGGCGATTTGCTTGTGAAAGAACGCTTCCAATGGCTATGTTTGAAGCATCAGTAGTTAATTTGAAAGGTTTTTCGAAATCTGGGTAGACTAAAATTGGGGCATTTGTTAGTAATTCTTTACATAATTGAAATGCATGTAGATAATCAGGATCATCAGGCTTTATTTTTGCGCCTTTTTTCAAACATTTTGTGAATGGTGAAACAATATGTGCAAAATTTTCTATAAATCGACGGTAGTAACCTACCAAACCTAAAAATGATTTTATTTCTTTTACTGTTCGTGGTAAGGGGTAGTTTTCTACGGTTTTCAATTTTGAGGGGTTAGGAGATACTCCTTTAGGGGTAATGACATGTCCCAAAAATTCTACGTTTTTACTTAAAAATTCACATTTATCAAGTTCAATTTTAAGATTGTATTCTTTGATTTTTTCAAATATCAATTTCAAATGGTAAATATGTTCTTGTAATGATTTAGAAAAAATGACAATGTCATCCATGTACACAAAACAAAATATGTGGAGATATTTTTTAAGTACGTCGTCCATAACACGTTGAAATGTGCTTGGGCCGTTTTTCAATCCGTAGGGCATACGAAGGTATTCATAATGACCGTTGTTGACTGTAAAAGCAGTTTTCTCGATGGATTCAGGATCCATTTCTATTTGATGGAATGCTTTCGCCATGTCGATGGTTGAAAAATAGCAACTTTTTCCAAGATTGTCCAAAATTTCTTCGATACGTGGAAGAGGGTATTTATCTTCTACAGTTTTATCATTGAGACGTCGGTAATCTATAACCATTCGATATTTCTTTTCACCGGACGCATCTTTCTTCTTGTCTACAATCCATACTGGGGCACTGTAGGGTGAAATTGATGGACGTATGATGTTATCATCAAGCAGTTTTTGAATCTGATTTTGAATAATTTTTTTCATGTGATGGGGGTGTCTGAAAGATTTGACGTAGACAGGTTCCTCATCTTTTGTTCTAATTTTATGTTTGACTGCATTACTGAATGAAAGATCGCAGTTTTCATTGTAAAAAATGCTTTTGAATTTACTACAGAGTTTTAAAATTTCTCTTTTTTCTTCAGAATTCATGTGAGTTGTTCTG
Organism: Adalia decempunctata; assembly: GCA_951802165.1. Lineage (NCBI taxonomy): Eukaryota > Metazoa > Arthropoda > Insecta > Coleoptera > Coccinellidae > Adalia > Adalia decempunctata. The sequence goes on from OX637705.1 coordinate 5,151,764, forward strand.
ATATTTTTTGCTAGTTTGAAATTTTGAGTTTCTAACGGAGGAGTTGATATTTCAGTTTCGAAAAGAGATTGAACAGGTATTCTTTCCGAAAAATTGATTTCTACATCATTTTCGATTGGCTGGGCAATCGGTAAGAGACATAATCCATTTTTCGCGTGGGCAATGCATCTAGGGGTAGAAAATTGATGGAAGTTTATTTCAGGTAATAAGACATCACCATTTTCTATAGTTACTGGTATTTTTAAGAAATTCTTTGCTGTAAGTTTACGTGGTTTTATTTTTGTAGACGAATATTCTAAAGTGAAAGGAATTTTCAAACCATTGATTTCGAGGGTATGGGTTTGATAATCAATTTTTGCACCTAGTTTTTGCAGGTCAGACGTGCCTAATAAAGCATCAAATTTTTTATGCCAATCAATTACATGTAAGTGGATATTCTCAAAAATGCCTAGTTCGTACAATATTGGAAAATTCAGGTTATCATTTGCTTTGATTGTGTTTCCTAAGCCTGATACACTAAATTCTTCTTTGAACAGAAATTGGGAAAATTTTTCGAAGGCGGGTTTTTTATTAATGACTGAGTTAGTTGCTCCAGAGTCGATTAAAATTTTTAAGTCAACATTGGGGAGGTAAATGTAAGGTAATTTTGATTTGATATTAACGCAATTTAAGTCTAAGTTTCTGGAAATTCCGAGGCAACTTTCTGAAAATTTTCGTCTTCCTCAAAGGTGTTTTCTTGATAGTCTTGATAATCGACATTTTCAGTGAAAAATTCAGATGGGTAATCTTCAAAGTTTTCATCTACTGGTTGGACATTAAATAGTTCTTCAGAAATGAAGTTTGGTCTCCGTTGGTTTGTTGAGACGGACATGGGTGTATTCTGCTGTCTGAAAGTATTTCTAGTAGAGACAGACATAGGGGTAGGTTTCGGTGGTGGTTGCGTTTTGTACATACTTGAACCTGGTTTGGTTCCAAAAACTTCGCGATTCGTTGGAAATCTTTGTGTATTCGCAATCGGTTTGTTTATTGAATGGGGAAAACCTGATGGGTTTCTGGAGTTATTTGAAACGTGATGGTTTATTGGGAAATTTGAATTGTTGGTATTCCTTGAATTATTTGAATTAAAATGATTAAAATGGTTATCTGAGAATCTATTCGGATGATTATTATAATTTTGAATTGGTTTGAAATGAGGTTGTGCCAAAGTTTTCTTAGTTTCTTGGGATTTACGAAGAAACTCGGAATATTCCCACTCATGTTTTCGGTTGTCATAGAATTTACATTTATTAATGCATTCTTCTAAGTTATTGAGCTCGAAATTACTTATGTAGGATCTGTAGGGTTCTAGTAGTCCTACTTGAAATGTTTTTAATGATAATTTTTCTGCTTCGTATTTCTTATAATCTAGCAGATTTTGGTCTTGAATATTCAAAGTGAGGTGTTGTAAAAGGTCACTCAAAGTTTTCGAAATTCGGCAATAATAATCTAAATAATTTTCGTCTCTCCTTTGGACGCATTGTGAGATTGCAGCAATTAAAAGTTCTTCATTTCTTTGATCGCCGTATCTCTGTAAAAGAGCACGTCTAATGGAGGGCCAATCGGTCGCATTTTGAAATGAGATGAAGTCTCTTGCTTCATTCAGAATTTTCGAGCGAATCGAAAAATTTAAGCAAAATTCTAAATCTTTTGTTAATCTACCATGTAAATGTGAGATTAAATTATCTACTTCATTTATAAAAATTGACAAATTTCTTCCAGGTGAAAATTCTGGAATGGAATTTAATAATAATTGAATGTCTTGTCGAGACACAGTCTCGGGTACGGATGTATTAGAAGAGTTTTGGTTCATTTCGACGTTCAAAATTCTACTGGGATAAGGTCGAAATCGGTTATTTCTCAATAATCGTTCTTGAATATTATTTGTGTTCAAAGATTCTAAAGTTTCGATGTCTTCAGCAATTACCTCTAATTGTGTGGGTGAATCTGTCATCGAAATCAGAAATGTTTAAACTATTGGGAATGGTGTTGGGAAAATAGGACTTACACCAAGATTTGCATCCTAGAGTGGATCGTCCTTCCTTCTTGGTTGAAGTGCAGGTTGGATAACTTATTCCGTTTGGTTCTTGGTTAGCAGATATCGCACTAAGAGTTGAAACTCAACGGGAGTTCCTAGAATACGATCCGTTCACAGTTCGTATTCACTATGGACACTAATTTCAGTTTTTTCTCGAACTAAAACCCCGTTGCGATATCCTGTTCGCAGCGCCAGTTATGATTTTCGATCTACTTAAACTGTTTTTAAAAAGAATTTTATTCTTTCAATTATAAATCACAATCGTTTACGAATGAATGATTATACAATTAGAACAGAGTAGAACGGAGTTACATCAAGCTTAAAGTCTAAAATGGAACTAAATCTAAGAAGTGTCTGTTTTCACTAGGCACCTGGATTCTGAAAGAATCCGTATCAGCACTATCGGCACTCTCGCACTCTCGCGTCGCACTTTCCTGGAACTCGCGGCCGGCGTCAGCTACTTGGTACGACGAGGATATCGTAACAATATGAATTGATAGAAAGGATTCCTTTTCTAGTTATTTGCATGAAAAGTACAAGAGATCACTGTTGAAATATATTATTTTTCGCCATGGAAGAAAATTGCATTGCTTTCACATAATTTTCATATGCATGCTTTTGAAGATTTAATGTTTATTATCCTCTTGAACTGAAAGTTCAAGACTTGACGACATCAATTGTTGATTCTAATCAAGAATTCATTAAAAAAATCAACCCAAAGATATAAGATGAATTGATGGGTAATTACAAGAATCAAGAATAATGTCAATTTTATTTTGTTGATAACTTTCTTAAAATCAATTTTGGGATATAAAACTCGGCTGCGTTTGTTCAAACAACATCTAAAGAATACATTTTTTGTCATTTCGACCTTTGAAAGGCCTTTCTTATAGGAGAATTAGGTCTAAGTTCCACCTCATTAGTGAGGTACCTAACTTTTGCAAATCTGCTCAGATATCGCCAAATCCGATCCATCCACTGCGATATCTGTCCAAATAACAGCTTTTTCAACGAAATTCCCGTGTACCCCTTCAACCTCGAAATGTAAACATTCGTCCTGGTTTTGAAAATCGTCCTCACGCTCCAAACTGGTGCTAAAAACAATAAACATACGTTAATCTTGGATATTCGACGAAAAACTCACCTGCAAATATCGATTAAATACCAAAAATCTGCGAACAATTTGTAAACCTAACAAAATAGGGAATATCTTTGATACTTTTACTTTCATGTAAACAAAGAAACTGGCAACGTCGTTTTGTCATTAACGATATTTTCTGTGCGCGGACTGACTTTTCATCATATGTTCTGTGTTTTTCATCAGGGGCACCAACTCCTGAAAACGAAACCATGACCTCCTCTGTGATTAAATAAAAGTGAATGGAGTATACCTATTTTGAAATATTGTTTCAGTTTCTCCTTATCAATATTCCTCCATGCCCACCGTCAACTCAGAGACGTCGGAACTGGGAGGGGAGGAAGTACTGAGCATACTCAGAACTTTATCGGAAAAAATCATGAGTGGATCTCAGATAGTCTCGAAAATTATCCAAACATATAGCTTGGGTCTGATGATTCAAGTGCCTTACCACGCCGTTATGTCCAACCCCGACTCGGATTTCTTGAAGAATTCGCTGGATACAGAGTGTCCCACGAAACTGGAACTGGTGCACGATTTCGTCTCGATTCACAAATGGACCAGAGTGCAGGTATGTCGTATTAGTATACGGAGTGAGTTTGTTCTTGTTTATTTTGTTTACTCCGTGTGTTCATCTATCGGGTGTTTTTTTACTGCGCAAAAAATTAACGCACATTCTGAAAATCTCAATTTTAATGAAAGTTAACTCTACATTGACTTTATAACTTATTTTTTATGTTCTCTCGGGAAGGTTTTGAACTAAACAAGACACATTAAATGGAAGAAAAATTCAGGATTTCACCGAATCTTATGTGAAAGAAGAGAAATGAACAATTTTCAAAATACTGAAATGCTGATAAGTGATTTAATACTTGGTATTTCCACCCCTTCCGTTAATTACAGCTCGGCAACGACGGTTCATACTCAAAATGAGTGATCTTAAAATGTTCTGATCTAATCCTTCCCAGATTTCTCCGAGTTGGCTTCCTGAGTCATTAAGGGTACCTGGATGATTTTCTGAACTGCTCAGCCTTCTATTGAGGTTGTCCTAAACCTGCTCAATCGGATTGAGATCTGGACTTCTTGCTGGCCATTCCATTCGAGAGACTTCAACCTTTCAAGGTACTCCTGAACGATGCGCGCACGATGGGGTCTGGCATTATCGTCCATAAAAATGAAATTTTCACCAATGTATGGGGCAAATGGCACTACATGCTATTCAAGAATGTTCCTTATATACTTACAAGCAGGCCGTCCCAGCTTCGCCCGAGTAGAAATTTGTTTCATGCGGCGGTTTCATCATCTTCATCACTTCAACCTGCCATATCTTTTGATGTACTCGTTGTAATTGTATGATGTGAAGGGCAATTTCGTTCTAAATTAAATCCTGGGGATAAATAACGTATTAGGTTGGATGAGGATCAATACCCAATTCATAAAACAACACTCCCAAATAGTGCATCATTTTGGAAAACATCTGATTACCATAAACAGGTAATAGCAAGTCAATCTTGAGAGATAGATATATGCTATCGCGGACTTTTTTGTAGAACTATTCAAGAGGTACATTTCCGTCACACATTGTATCCACGTAAGTCTTACGGTTTTTGCAGCGCACGTGAAAATAGCTGATTTTGGCTGATTTTTTTTGTAATTATTGAATTATTGAAGTTATAGTAGGTATCCTTAATTTTTTCGGGTGAAAAGTATAGCCTATGTCACCCAGGGATAATGTAGCTTTATAAGGGTGAAAGAATTTTTGAAATCGGTCCAGTAGTTTTTGAGCCTATTCGTATCAAACAAACAAATATACAAATCTTTCCTTTTTATAATATTAGTATAGATCAGCATTCATAGCTCCATTATCAACGATCACTAGGTCTGTGCGAGCAGTCAAAGATATTCCACCCCATACCATAATCGATCCTCCCCCGAAACCAGTAGTATTCAGGAAATTGCACTGAGGATATCTTTCATGTGGACGTCTGTATACAAGGGATCGCCGATCACAATGGTAGAGGCAGAATCTAGACTCATCTGTGAAGAGAACTCTTTCACAATCGGCCTCTTCCCAATGGATATGCTCTCTCGCAAAATCCAAACGCGCCCTTCGATGGGCTGGGGTAAGAGATGGGCCTCTTACCGCGACACGAGGCCTTAAATCATATTCTCTGAGGCGATTTCTTATTGTCTGAGTGCTAATTTGCACCTCATTTGCTCAAGCTGATTTTGAAGGAGGCGAGCGGTTGCAAACCGTTGTCTCAACGAAGAAACTCTCAAGTTACGTTCTTGAATGACAGTTGTTACCCGTGGTATACCCTGTCCTGGTCTTCGGACATTCATACCTGTCTCCCTGAATCGCTGCAACATTCTGGACACACTTGTATGGGAAACTCCAAACCTTTCTGCAATTCTTGTGTATGTCCACCCTTCTTCTCGCAAAACTACCGCTTGGGCACATTCCTCTTGGGTCAAATTGCGTGTTTCGCGTTGCATAGCGATCGAGTGTGGAAAATCAAACGAAAGAAAAACTATTGATCACTAGAATTGATCGAGAACAACTGATTTTAGAATGGAGCCAATACATTCAAAATCTGATAATATCATCTTTTTTTATTCCTGCTGGGAGAAAACATCTGTATTGAAGAAAAACGTTGAAAGTGGATAACATATGCATGCATAATTCTGATAAAAATAATTATCATTGAGAACATCTTCAGTTGTAGAATAAATTTGAGATTTCCATAATGTGCGTTAAGTTTTTTGCGCAGTGTACATATATCGAAAATTCTATAACTTTGAAAAAAAAACATCAGAAAGTTTACGAAACACTTTTTCTCGTGCCAACAGCCTACACAGGTTGGTGACGATTTTGAAGGCTACAGATGTTTCTTTACAGGTCTCAGATCTGATCTGCGAACAGCTGATAAACCACCTACAAAACTACGTCCAGACAAAATCCGACCTACCGATGATGTGGAATCTTAACCTCAACACTCACTTCCACTACATCCTACGACTCTTCCAACAAGACTGTTCGATTTTGGGTCGTAAAATATTCAACTACGCTCACGTCCTGTTCAGATCTCACCTGACCTCCACCAACGAGGTCAAGATGAACGACTTGACCTTCATAGTCGAGCTGATGATCAAGGCCAACGACTGCTTCACTTCCGACTGCAACATGCAAGGGATCTCGAACGTTCTGAGCCAATGCAGGATGATCATAATGTACCTGGTCACTCTGAAGAGTTGGAAACTGATAGTCAGATTGCTGACTGGGATCGCGAGATACTCGGAGATGAACTACGTGTTTCAGATCTTGAAGGACAACGATCAGTTCGAGTACCTCTTGATGAAGGGGTCGAATCGAGATAACGCTTTGAAGATCGCCCTGTTGGCTTATCTGAAGAAGAACTGCCCGGCTGAGAAGGATCTGTATAAGATGGTGGCCTTGCATTTCGCGATGTTCTCAGAGGTGGCTTTGTTGTGGGAGAACGACGCCGCTGGTGTTATCAGGAATCTGATAGGCATCTCCAAGCTGGAGATGCAGAATAACAAGATCAATCCGGATACTGAACCCTATGTTTCTTTCACGAACACGGAAGGGACAAAGTTGTGCTTATCCAAGGTAAGAGTAATCGGAGAATTGGTTCAATGCAGCTTTGGTGGATTTTTGAAATGATAACCTCAAATAATTACTCCATTTTCTTTTATTACTTCGAAGTTATTGATTGAAACTAGAGTCGAAATGCGCCATGTTTCTGTGAATGCTCTGTGGATTGTTTTCGTCGAAATTCACAGTGAGAAACTTACAAAATGGCTGAAAGGACCCCGCACTTTTAGTAGGTAAAGTGGCGACCGGTCAAATTTTCTGAAAATTTGGTATGTTGTTGTGCCCGACTCATTGACCAAAAGTGTCAATGGGCCCAACCCAATCCTATGGCTAGTTTTCTAAATACGGGGTGTTAAAGTTGAAAATTGCCCAGATTTTCGGATTTATTTGCTAACTATTAAGAGTTACATTGGATTTCTGTTGCATACACACGTTTACTACATGTTCTAGGTATGAAATTAGAGGATACGTATGATTAAAAATATTTATATTTACCGGGTGATTCACGAATATATGACGGTAGTTTTTTCCCAAAATTCACTTTTTCTACTGTGACGTCAGGAGGGCATATTTTTGAAATGATCTTTCCGATTTAGTATTATGACGACAAAATATTGCACAGTGCATATTTTTTATACAGGGTGTTTCACAGAGAGAACCACTAGACATAATCATATTTTTTTAGGATTAATTCGAAATCCTGTATTTTTGAATTGATTTTTGGGAAAAGTGATACCACAAACATATGTGTGTCTCTAATCTCCAAAATATTCAGGGTGGTTTATTCATAGGAAGGTATTCAATTTTGGGAAAAGTACAAAAAACATGAACACCCTGTATTCGAAAATTTCCTCGGTCAAATGCAACTATTTTATCACTTTATATTGATTCCCACAACATCTCCCGAGGTATGAATTTTAAATCCGATACTATGACAAGTTTTCGAGATACAGGGCGTAAAAGCGGAGAATAACTTATTTCATCTTTTTTTTTAATTGAAAAGCCGAATTTATTTTATGTTGCGCCCATGAGTTCAGTATGAGAGCAGATCAGATGCACATGGGAAGGTTCAGCTAAAATATTTACTGTTACAGGGTGATTCATGAATAAATCACAATAGCTTTTGCAAACACTCGATAATTCTAAAGTTTCGTCACAGCGAAATTATTCCATGAAGTTAATACCTATAGTCGTTCACAATTTTCAGTCTGAAATACTTCACTTGATGTAATGTTAGACAGTTATTCAAAATTCACCAGAAAAGTTCTCCTTTCAATTATTTCAAAGCATATTATTTATGACTCACCCTGTATGAAAAGTACCTAATTATTATGAAGTATTTCAGGCTGAAAATTGTGAACGAGGAGGTATTAACTTCATGGAATAATTTCTCTGTGATGAAACTGTAGAATTATCAAGTGTTTGCAAAAGCTATTGTGATTTATTCGTGGATCACCCTGTAACAGTAAATATTTTAGCTGAACCTTTCCTTGTGCATCTGATCTGTACTCATACTGAACTCATGGGCGCAACATAAAATCAATCCGGCTTTTCAATTTGAAAAAAAAATGATGAAATAAGTTATTCTCCGCTTTTACTCGAAAACTTATCTCGAAAACTGGTCATAGTATCGGATTTAAAATTCATACCTCGGGAGATGTTGTGGGAATCAATATATAGTGATAAAATAGTTGCATTTGACCGAGGAAATTTTCGAATACAGGGTGTTCATGTTTTTTGTACTTTTCCCAAAATTGAATACCTTCCTATAAATAAACCACCCTGAATATTTTGGAGATTAGAGACACACATATGTTTGTGGTATTACTTTTCCCAAAAATCAATTCAAAAATACAGAATTTCGAATTAATCCTAAAAAAATATGATTATGTCTAGTGGTTCTCTCTGCGAAACACCCTGTATAAAAATATGCACTGTGCAATATTTTGTCGTCATAATACTAAATCGGAAAGAACATTTCAAAAATATGCCCTCCTGACGTCACAGTAGAAAAAGTGAATTTTGGGAAAAAACTACCGTCATATATTCGTGAATCACCCGGTAAATATAAATATTTTTTATCATACGTATCCTCTAATTTCATACCTAGAACATGTAGTAAACGTGTGTATGCAACAGAAATCCAATGTAACTCTTAATAATTAGCAAATAAATCAGAAAATCTGGGCAATTTTCAACTTTAACACCCCGTATTTAGAAAACTAGCCATAGGATTGGGTTGGGCCCATTGACACTTTTGGTCAATGAGTCGGGTACAACAACATACTAAATTTTCAGAAAATTTGACCGGTCGCCACTTTACCTACTAAAAGTGCGGGGTCCTTTCCTGAAGTATCAAACCTAGGAAGAAACTAATCACAGATTCGTAATCTACGATCTGAGGATATGATATTTCGGCAAAATTTCCATAATGTAGGAAAATTCGCGTATATTAAGAAAAAATTTTCTCTCGGATCACCACCAAAGTTTCTGGATTCACTAATTCGAGGGCGTAGATTAAGAATATGTAATCAGATATTTTGTATGAAATATAGTTTTCGAGAAATTACCATAAAAAAATACAAAAATTTTCCACAAAAAGTTGAAAATCTCCTGAAGTATGAAACCTAGGAAGAAACTAATTACAGATTCGTAATCTACGACCCCGAATTAGTAACTACAGTAACTTTGATGGCGATCTGAGGATATGATATTTCGACAAAATTTCCATAATATAGGAAAATTCGCGTATTTTCAGAAAAATTTTCTCTCAGATCACCAACAAAGTTGCTGGATTCACTAATTTGAGGGCGTAGATTGAAAATATGTAATCAGATATTTTTTATGAAATATAGTTTTCGAGTAATGACCATCAAAAAATCCAAAAATTTTCGGAAATTTTCCACAAAAAGTTGAGAATTTTCTTAAGTATCGAACCTAGGAAGGAACTCATTACAGATTAGTAATCTACGACCTCGAATCGGTATATACAGTAACTTTGATGGCCATCTGAGATAATGATATTTCGGCAAAATTTCCATATTTCGAGTAATGACCATCCAAAAATCCAAAATTTTTGGCCCATACTCAAAGAATAACTCCAACTAACACAACTAACTAATCTCTCCACAAAACCCCTCTTGGTGTCTTGGCAAACTCGCTGCTTATACAAGTGCGATTTGATAGCCAAATTGCGCCTGCATGAACAGATTGACCTTGTCAATCGCATGGTGAGCTCTCCAAGATATCGCATGGCGAGGTCTCCAAGATATCGCATTGTGAGGTCGCCAAGATATCGCATGAAGAGGTCTCAAAACTCTCAAAGATATCGCATGGCGAGTTCTACAAGATACACTATTGGCAATAAACCCTTGATTTGTATTGGCGATTTCTACCTAGTGACTCACCATAATTTTTAGGCTATGGAGAATTATACGTACGCTACGGAGTTCCACTTACAGGGCGAAAAATTGATGAAAGCCATGCACACTGCCAAACAAGCTGAACTTATAGCCTTACAGTTATCCCTTTTCAAAGGCCTGTCTTCCTCTGAAACTGCAGTTTGCGTTTTAGATCTGGAGGAGAGCCAATTGGTCAATCTGATCTCATCTCAGTTGAAGTGAGTATAGCATTCTTCAGTTATTGCATGAAAAATCTTGGAAAATTACCTAAGGAAGCATCAAGACAAGTTTTTATCGTTTATTCCAGTTTTGAGCAGTCCCTTATCGTGGTGGAAGCCTACGATTACTCCCCAGACTGGGCATCGGTCTTACTGAAGCAGTGTGTTCTCCAAAACAACACAAATTACCTCGAGCAATTCTTGAATCATCTGCCTCTGACAGAGGTTCTAATCAGAGACATCTCACGCCGTTTCATCTCCATCTACTCCACAATCACCCCAGAAGGGGTGAAGAACATGAAAGAAATACTGAATAAACTGCCCTCTGTGCATGCCAAATACCAGATTGCCAGCGAGTTGAGTTTCAACGATATCGTGGAAGATTTGTTGAATACGGGACAGCTTTGTTATTTGAAAGATACTGTTTGGAAGAGAGGTTATAGGAATTCGTAGCAGTATTGTTTGGTTTGAGTTTGTTGATCCGATATTTATTTTATGTGTTTTTATTTTATACTTTGTTACCTTTGATGAGATTTAGTTACCTTGACTTTATTTTATTGTTTATTTGACGTCCCATATTTTATTTTAATCCAGAATTTACTGAAGTGATGCAATCAAAGTGATAATTAGATTATATCGAATATATTGTATATCAAGAAGTTGTAAAAAGTTATAATTTGTAATAAAATTTCAAACAAATTCTTATTTCTTCCTTCTTCCATTGAAAATCGAGATCGAATTGTGATTTCCAGAATTTCTAGGCACAAATAATTCATTTGAATAACACAATTAGCTGAGTGCGGTCCTGTCCACGTATGCTACCGTCAGGAAATAAAATACGACGTTGTTTCACGGCTTGTATGATGGCAACGTTGCAGCTCCAAGGAAGATGTCGACCACAGAGCAATATATCAATTTATGATTTTGACACTTGGGAATCCAACGACCTGTCAAATATTTTTTGGAGGTTATCTGGTGGTCAAACAAACCAAATTTAGCTTTGTTCATGTAGACATTAAAACCGTTTATTTGCTTGAAAAATTGTTTTATGTGGACATTGTTTTGATATTTCTAGTCAATCTTACTCTTAGGAATATCAGACCAGTGAAAATTATTTAAAGTAAGTGCATTTTCAATAAAAAATGCCATAAATGTGTGCCAAAGTTGGATGTGCAAGTCGTTCAAATTATGAGGATTTTCTTGAATATTTTGGAACACCCAGTGTGTGTAACTTGGTGCATTATACACATATTAAGTGACTTATCAGGAAACAAAAGGAAATTGGGTCAGCAGTCATCAAGACTTGACAATATCGAAGATAAGAGACTAAAGTGAATGTGTCTTCGTAGACACTGAAATAAGCAGTATTCAGTTCATGTAAAATGTAAAACTGATGAATATTTAAATTTATATCATATAAAAGGATAAAGAAGTTACATGGACAGAGCTCTGATTAATATTCCTTCTCCAATACTTTCTCTTCAATCTCCCAATACTAAAAGTTGTAATCATATGAGTGAGTGAAATTTTCTTCGTCAGTGATACTTCAGGATACTTTTTGATATTAGAAATCATAAAAACTCACTCGTTCACTCATGAAATGCATATAAGATAATAAAATTCCTCATATTTACTGCAAGCCAGCGACCTGTCAGAAAGTTTATAGGTTATCTGGAGGCAGGGCGCCACGTGGTTTGGATTGCCTAATTGGATCGTAGATCGTTCCTTGTACTTGTTATGCCGGGTTTCCATCAAGAGGACAGAACAAAAACAAAACACGAACTCGGTCCGTTTGTGACAGTCCGCGAACTGTTTGCAAACTGTTCTAGAACTTGTGGATTGTTTTCCGGACTCGAAAGTCCGCGAATTGCGTTTTTACGGACACAAACAGAGTCCCATCCAATGTCGGTAAACTTCAAAGGATTTACGAGTTCTAGGACTGTTTGTCAGCTTGGTGTAAACGCCCAGTTTGTTTTTATTTATTTATTTACGTTGTTGCGATCTAATGTGGTAGTTTGATTCGGTGCGTGAAGGGAAGAAGTAATGTTTATTAAAACTTGATCGAAGTTTGCCTCCTATACTCATATCATCTCCTCTGAGATCTTGTTACAGTTTAGACGTCACATTTCCCCTTTTTTGCTTTAACTCTTCGGGTTTAGGTGGTACACTAAATGTACCACCAATTTCGACCCTCTTCCGCGGCGGTGGTACAATTAGTGTACCACCTATTTCAAAAACGCCGAACAGAAATGTACATCAATATATAGAAGATTGCCCTGACTTGCAGAGACCCTGTTAAGGCAAAAATAAGGGAAAAAATTCGAAAAATTTATTGTTTATCGGCCGTTTATGTATTTTGGTTGAGCTTTTGTCAAATTTTTTGAAAATTGGGAATGAATTTTTTTTGTTCCACTTGGGTTTTATTTCTGATGATATATTTGCCGCTCAAAGAGTTAAGGATGGCCTAATCCAAAACTGGCGTTTAGTTTTGTTCTTTTTAATAATGTAAAATGTAACTGCCAGCAAAAATAAATCCTCGTCGTCTTGTTCTCTCAAGTTTGCAGCGCGCCACATTCTCACAACTACATGTCCGGTGTCTCTATGTAAACTGAATGAAACTTAAACAAAACACGAACAGTTTTCATTCATTTCTGTCCGCGACTGGTGTAAACAGAAAGTCCGTTGGGAACCCCAACAGTCTTCGAACATTTTCCAAACAAAATTGTTCGAAATTTCTGTCCGAACGGACAGTTCGTGTTTTGTTTTGACCTGTCCGCTTGGTGGAAACCCGGCATTAGGCATAGAAATGTTTCGGAGAGCAGAGAGCGTATTTATTTTCCATATTGTCTTTTATTTTTTTACTAAACCGCAAGTTTTTCAAGTTCGTCTTCCTTTGTATTGCTATCATTATCAATTCTCATTCTAATTTCCAATTCCGTTGTGGTTAAGGGGAAGTATCACCTTTTGAATCGTGGTAAATCTCCATTCAAAAAGTGGTCTCTTTATTTCACGAGTAACAACCCTAATTTACGACGTAGAGACTTGATTTTTTTTTTAATTGAAGTTGAAGAACGTCGCTAGGGCAAATAGTTTTCTTTTTTTCGATTCAATTAGTTTTTCAATTAAAAAAACCAGGGTAATTGTTAGATCTGTGCAATATTTGGGTTATTGAATATGTTTTTCGTTTTTCATGGGTACGAGCTATATTTTTTAACTAATCATCATGAAAATTTTTGTAGTTTATAGAAGATCAAATTGTCGAGAGCAAATATTTGCGATTTTTTCCAAAAAATGATGAATAACCGTCGAAAAAAAATCATTAAGTGTAGTTTCCAAAACGCCGAAGTTAAACCTGTTTTTTTTTAATGAAAAACTAATTAAATCGAAAAAAAGAAAACTATTTGCCCTCGGGACGTCCTTCAACTTCAATTTGAAAAAAATCAAGTCTCTACATCGTAAATTAGGGTAGTTACTCGAGAAATAAAGAGACCACTTTTTGAATGGAGATTTACCACGATTCAAAAGGTGATACTTCCCCTTAAGCAATGGAATTCTATTCCATTTTGTTCCAATATCCTGAATGTGTCTACCAATCATTTTAACTCACCATTATCCACTGTTAAGCAGAAATAGAATTGATCTGGTTATAGACGATTTTGCTTATCTGAGCGACGTGATTTCTCCTGACGTTTCGCGGTAGGCATCTTCAGAGGTTTCTCGATTGGAGGTTGTAACCCGACGATTGACTACTACGAACAGTTCGAAGATATGGGGAATATGGTGAAAATTAGATTTTTTATTGCTATTGGATTTTATTGAAAACGAAATACAGACTGGAGCGTAGCCTACGTAATCTACGTAGGCTACGACTGGAGAGTTGATCCTTTGATTTTGGACATCGGGCAGAAATCAGCTTACGATGCATCCATAGACATTTGCTTGGAAACGAATTGATTAAGTGGCATCCATAGAACTTACATAATAATGGAATGATATTAGCCTCTAGGAGCATAGGATAACTGGAGAGAAGGCTCCCCTACGAAAATGAACTGCCAAAAACGTCCGAACTTGTCAGTTCGCCGCAAGGTCACGAGATGGCGACAACGGACAACGTCGTTCGTTCCTACTACAGTGACTAGATAAGATCTAGTCACTGTAGTTCCTACAACATGGCCATCCTTAATAAAATTATCTTTAATGGTTAGTAGTTGTTATTACTTATTAGATCCCATTTATTACTTTATCATAATATATATTCTTTTGAAAGAAAGCAATACATATTTTTTTTCGTAAATCCGACAATATAATGCATATAGCACGTGTAAAGAAATGGCTACAAGGATCAGATTGAATATAGGAAGAAAAATCTGTTTCCAGCTCCGAATCTAAGTGTTAGCAGAGGGAATGTAAACGGGGTACCATACAATTCTGCGTATGATACACGAGAACAGATAAGACCTCAGTCTTCCCGTATAATAAAAGTAATACTCACCTGAATGTTCGCTATTTCCGATAAGGATATTGTTTTGACAAATTTATTACCGATCACAGACTTCCCATATAATTGCGCATAAAAAGTTGATGATATGTCATCAAAATTGTCTATGTTATGATTTATGGCCATTTTCAATTGAAAAGAAGCATAAATGTATCAATAACAATGGCAGCCACATTATATTCTTTGCAATTGTAGCACCATAGAACAAGATATCTGACATGTTGCTGAATAAACGATCTCTGCGTTATCTATCGGGCGTCACACGAAATTCTAACCTCCGCCGTTATTGGCCGTTCAAAATGATCTGTCGAGCGTATGAAGCCTTTCCTCCAGTTATTCTATGCTCCTAGTTAGCCTTGCTGCTCAGCTTAAAATAATGAGTTGACGGAACAGCAAGATTTTCATGTTTCCATGGATATGAGCTGTCACACAAAAGAAGAAACACAGAAATAATATGTCAATTACTATTTATGGGCAATTTTGGCTTTAATAAGGTCCGCAAAAATATGTTTGACAACATCAGCAATCGGAAAACATTTAAAAATGATAACATTGACAACTCACGATTGAAAATAATCGTCAAAATCCGATTCACTTTGCATTTCGGCAAAAATTTCTGTGTTTTTATTTCCTGTGACGGCAAGTATCCATAGAAACATAAAAATCCCACTTTTTGATCTGACAGTTGCATTCCATGTTCTGTGGATGAGTTCTATGAACGCATCCTAAACAAAGAATCTGAATGATTTGAGTTGTTGCCAATTTTATCGTTGCGTCCTTAAAAAGTCGAAATTCTTAGCTGCTTTCCCCCCGAAAATATTGTCATCACGTCTAAGTGGAAATTGAAATTCGATGAACCATACATCACCGAAATTGCAATAACAGCGGCTGATTCCTCTCCGTTCCGCTCTGTGGATGCCAGTCAATATAAAATAAACTTTGGTGCAAAATTAATGGAAATTTCTCTATCTTTGGAGCGGCGACAAGCGAACTATCAATCAACCCTAACCACTCCGCCATCAGGTTCGAGTTCCCGGTTTCCCGAATGCAAAAACAATTCCCAATTTCCACGGCGCCCTGCCGAATTCCGCATACACTGCCCGACACATCGGGTGGATCGAAGGAGAGGAAATACTTTCTCCGTCGTCAGTAATGAATGTTACTTTAATTATTGGTCTTTTCTGGGGCTATTATCCTCCAGAATTTCTCGTTTGACGTCTCGGGGAGTACACAGGGGGTCCCAAAGAATGTTTAACAAACTTCCTATAAGAGGTGTTATTTTGACATTCAAAGAAAACTACCATTTTTTCAGATGAATGATCGGATGTTTATTTCATTATAAAGAGGAAGGTGGACAATGTTCAAAATTCATACTTTTTATTTTACAGGGTGGCCATTTGAAAACGAAACAGACGAGATTACAGACGAAATAATTTTTTTCGATAGAAATGCTCGGACAGGTCGATTTCTGTTTCGAGGGGGACAACTTAAGATGTAGGTTACGGACGCATAGCGCTTCAACCCTTGCTGCTACAACCCCCACCCCCAATTTTTGAATAGGGAAGATGGTGTTTTCATGGCACTTGTAGTGTTTTTTTGTGAAAAATCGACATCTTGATTAAAGATTTCTATGTCAGTGGATTGGAGGAAGGAAGCCACAGTCATGGTTGTTTTGAAGCTCAAAATGTCGATTTTTCACAAAAAACACTACAAGTGCCATGAAAACACCACTTCATTTTCAAATACTTAGTTAAGAATATTTCGAGAACTAATGCATAAAATGGAAAAACAATTACTGTGCTGAAAAATACCTTTCAAATGTGGTATCACTCAGCCCATCTTCCCTATTCAAAAATTGGGGGTGGGGGTTGTAGCAGCAAGGGTTGAAGCGCTATGCGTTCGTAACCTACATCTTAAGTTGTCCCCCTCGAAACAGAAATCGACCTGTCCGAGCATTTCTATCGAAAAAATTTATTTCGTCTGTAATATCGTCTGTTTCGTTTTCAAATGGCCACCCTGTATATGTTTAGGATGGGCTTACTCGGTTAAGAATAAGACCGAGATTTTCTGTGCTCCGTGCGATTCTATGGCTGTTACAAAAATCCCACAAGCATATACCTGCTCAGTTCAACAATATACCTGCCTTCAGTCGCATTGTTTTTACACGGCTTAGCTCGAAGCCCTTAACAAACACTTTCCACGTGCGTCGTCCTTTAGTTCGCCACCCTTTACAAAGTGAATTCGTGTGATGAGAACTTTTACCCTGCACAACATCATACATTTTTTTCTTTAAATTCTCGAGGCGATAAGAATTGGTACAGCAGTCCATTTCTTCTCTCCGAGAGAGCTCGTGTATATTATTCAGACAAACCTGGGTTTTTTCGATACTTTCGGCTACAGCAGCAATATTCTCTGCTGTTATTGAGCGACGTGCACGGGTTTTATTTTTCACTTCACAAACTTCTCCCAACAGCCCGAATTTTTCCACCAATTTCTGTATTGCGGTTCGACGAGGTGCTTCACGACGACCCAAAAATGTTCGAGTTTTACGAACCGTCTCTGCCAAATTTTCACTATCGTTATAGAGAATTTCAATAATTTCAATGCGTCGTTTCATTTTTATAAATGGCGTAGTTTCTTCTTGTCAAATGTCCAAAAATGACAGCTTCAAAAGTGAATCTACCGAAACAGCGGGCTATTCAAAATAACACCTCTTATAAAAAAACCCTTCACTAACAAATTTCCTGCAATGACTACTCGATTTTTGCAATAATTCCGAATTTGCTGAAGATTTTTCAATGCGACTCACTGCCACAGTCACACCTAGGAGCATAGAATAACTGGAGGGAAGGCTTCATACGCTCGACAGATCATTTTGAACTGCCAATAACGGCGGAGGTTAGAGTTTCGTGTGACGCCCGATAGAAACGCTGAGATCCTTTATTCAGTAACATGTCAGATATTTTGTTCTATGGCGCTACAATTGCAAAGAATATAATGTGGCTGTCATTGTTATTGATACATTTATGCTTCTTTTTAATTGAAAATGGCCATAAATCATAACATAGACAATATTGATGACATATCATCGCTTTATTCTAATCAACTTTTTATGCGCAATTTTATGGGAAATCTGTGATCGGTAATAAATTTGTCAAAACAATATCCTTATCGGAAAAAGCGAACATTCAGGTAAGTATTATTATTATTATACGGGAAGACTGAGGTTTTATCTGTTCTCGTGTATTATACGCAGAATTGTATGGTACCCCGTTTACATTCCCTCTGCTAACACTTAGATTCGGAGCGGGAAACAGATTTTTCTTCCTATATTCAATCTGATCCTTGTAGCCATTTCTTTACAAGTGCTATATGCATTATATTGTCGGATTTACGAAAAAAAGTATGTATTGCTTTCTTTCAAAAGAATATATATTATGATATAGTAATAAATGGGACCTAATAAGTAATAACGACGAATAACCATTAAAGATAATTTTATTAAGGATAGCCATGTTATAGCAACGAACGACGTTGTCGCCATCTCGTGGCCTTGCGGCGAACTGACAAGTTCGGACGTTTTTGGCAGTTCATTTTCGTAGGGGAGCCTTTTCTCCAGTTATTCTATGCTCCTAGGTCACACTGCTTGTTGACAGTTCACTTTCAGTTTTTCTTGCATGCTTCAAACAGTTCAAACATTTTCAGTGGCTTTGATAAAAAGGTTTTTCAATTTTACAACGTCGACGTCCGCAACTTGAACGCCACTGACATCATCGCAAATTTTTCGTCAGAATTAAAATTCCTGAGGATCGTTCTTCAAAAATAGTCCTCTTGGCGAAAGCTCTAAACCTCACAGTTTTCGAGAAAATGAGCCCCAAACATTTAAAATTTGATTTTTTCTAAAAATGAGGAATACTTCCTAAAAATGAGGAATACTTCCTAAAAATGAGGGACACCCTGTATCTGGAACAATCACGCAGTTCGATCCGTGTTACAGACGGCGTTCTTGCGTACAAGCAACTCCGTATAACCGGCGTGTAAATGAACTACGGGGGATGTACGACGCTTAATATCAACGTCAAGAACATCGTTAATCTTCGCCTGCCTACATAGAATGTAATTATCGGGATATAGAATATATTGACTCGAATTCATTGTGAATGATGGCATAAAAAGGTTTTCTGGTTTTGGTGAAGCCTATACTGAAGCCGCTTTCGACTTAAAGGAATATCCATTTTGTCGATTCGTGGTTTTTAGGGAAAATTTAAACACTGTCGACGCGATAAAAATTAATATACCTACCTAAAGGTATAACAAAATTTTTCCTCGAGAATTACGATTGGCCCACTGTAGATTCAGGTTTCAGGAATCGGGAGTGAAAGAATTTTCGATGGGGATAACTGTGATTTGACAGAAGAAAGAAGCCTTGTTGTTTTGACATTTCTGTTCAGTATCAGTTCAATCAAGGGGCCCCCACGTTCACCTGACCTTAATCCCATCGATTTTTTCGTTTAGGGTTATTTCAAAGAAATTGTTTACGCCCGAGAATGTTCGAGTGAAGACGAGCTGCGACTGAAGATAAGAGAAGCCGAACGTGTCCTAAGAGAGAACAGGGCAGGTTTTATGCGATTGAAAGAAAATTTTCTGAGAAGGTGTAGAATGTGTATTGAGGCTAGAGGTGGCCACTTTGAACACCTACTTTAAATTTTATAAATACATTTCTTTTTATTTACATTATGATGTGTGATTTATTGCCATACCTTTTTCTTTTTTTTATCTAAAACTTTTCTTGACCAACATGTGGAGCTAATTTTCATTAATTTTCAGCATTTTCTATCATAACTTGATCAGAAATATCTTAAAATGGCAAAAAATAATTTTGCAGTAATTTTTTCCACCTCGATGACTTTGAAGGCTATAATTCTAGCAAAAGTAGAGTGTTAAGTACCATTTTTTATCAATGATTCTAAAAGCTGACTGTTGAGCGCAGTTTTTAAGCATACTAAGAAACCGTGAATTAGCCTTTTTACATTTTTAATTTTGATTCGAAAATTCAGATCATATCTAATCCAATTTACGTAACTTTTTCACTTGAGACCAACATTTCCATAATTTTTATGAAAGTTGCGAATCTGGTTATTTTATGTATTAAAGTACAATTCATGGAGATTAAGTTGCAAAAAGAATTTCATAGAGAAGTCTTGTACTTTCATTTTAATATCTTTTTTAAGATGGTCAAGTCAAAAATTCTGAAAGTTCATAAAAAAATTCATAACTCGAAAACCGTGAAAAATAGCATAACATACATGTGGGTGATTCGAATAGCCCATGACACGAGGGACCTGTTTTTTCCCTTTTGACGTCAATCTCTTGGCCATCCTGTATAATACCTCTAGAGATGAAATTTTACCTATTTACATTTCACCTCGAATGATATTCGACATGACTATTTCTCGAGAAAATGTGTCTAACATTAATATGGTCACAATGGGCACGTATTAATTGCGCTATTTGACAAATAAGTATTCATCATAGATTAACTAAACGTTGTTTGTTTTCTCTCACTACGGTATTCATTTCCGAAGCTATCTATGAATTTGAGAAACGTCAAAAATTTCATCGCTGTAAAACCATCTTGTTAATTCAGTTTAGTTTTCATCCATGATTACAATTTTAATAAAATAACATCTTGTTAGTTTTGCCGGCTTGCATGTTGTATCGATGTGAAATGAGAGTTGCTATGGAAACTTCCTCACTAAAAATGAAATGAGTGAAATAGTCACTCTGATGAAATAAACACCCGATAGTTGATTGTTTCACTGTGACCAACAGAGAACGAAACAGGTCCTTTTTAACGTACCTGTCACTTTTCAGGAATCATGAAAACTATACTCCATTCACAATTATAAAATCACAACTCTGGCCTTGGAAATTTGACACATTCCACTCTGTATCGAAGTTATGACGTTTTTCAAAATATTTTTATGTTCCAAGTCAACACTATGTTGGCCTTTCTACATTCTTAGCGTATTTCTCAGAATGTGAATTTTTTCGGAAAATGAATGAATTGGAAAAGATGTGATAGTGTGTTTATATGAATTGATAGAAAGTATTCCTTTTCTAGTTATTTGCATGAAAAGTACAAGAGATCACTGTTGAAATATATTATTTTTCGCCATGGAAGAAAATTGCATTGCTTTTACATAATTTTCATATGCATGCTTGTGATTTGTGAAGATTTAATGTTTATTATCCTCTTGAACTGAAAGTTCAAGACTTGACGACATCAATTGTTGAATCTAATCAAGAATTCATTAAAAAAAATCAAGCCAAAGATGAATTGATGGGTAATTACAGGAATCAAGAATAATGTCAATTTTATTTTGTTGATAACTTTCTTAAAATCAATGTTGGGATATTAAACTCGGCTGCGTTTGTTCAAACAACATCTCAAGAAGACATTTTTCACCATCTCGACCTTTGAAAGGCGTTTCTTATAGGAGAATTAGGTCTAAGTTCCACCTCATTAGTGAGGTCCTAACTTTTGCAAATCTGCTCAGATATCGCCAAATTTCTTGGAAAACCTGAAAAATATCATCCTTATCGACCTCTCGAGGCTCCATCCGATCCATCTACTGCGATATCTGTCCAAATAACAGCCTTTCCGTGTACCCCTTCAACCTCGAAATGTAAACATTCGTCCTGGTCTTGAAAATCGTCCTCACGCTCCAAACTGGTGCTAAAAACAATAAACATACGTTAATCTTGGATATTCGACGAAAAACTCAACTGCAAATATCGATTAAACACCAAAAATCTGCGAACAATTTGTAAACCTAACAAAATGTGGAATATCTTCGATACTTTTACTTTGATGTAAACAAAGAAACTGGCAACGTCGTTTTGTCATTAACGATATTTTCTGTGCGCGCACTGACTTTTCATCATATGTTCTGTGCTTTTCATCAGGGGCGCCAACTCCTCAAAACGAAACCATTACCTCCTATGTGATTAAATAAAAGTGAATGGAGTATAGGGAAGAATTTGAACGACTTGGATACAAGAAAAATGGGTGTTTTCGGGTATAATATTTTTTTTCCTCAGGAATTACAATTGGCACATTTTTTTCAGGTATCAGGAGTATAAAGAAGCACGTGCTGTTTTCATAACAGCAATCGCTGCTGACGATAAATTCTGCATTTTAACAACTAAAAATCGACTCTGAATCTCCTCGAACATCTGGTTTGTTGTACAAGTTATAGTGCAGCATGATAATACTCGGCCACACGTTGCGTCGTCCGTTAAAACGTATACTTGTAACATTCCAAGTTTGTAAATCCTAGGAACATTATGAAAAAGAGAAAAGGGGGCAACCCTGCTCTGAAGAGCTGAGGGTAGATTTACGTTAAAGGGGGTTTTATACTTATATTTTTGGCTTGTGATGTGATCGTCTAGATTGGTAGAACTTTATGTTATGTCGTAGTAATTCAGATTCGTAATAACTCAGATTAGTGAAATATAGGTTGGGAAATAATGAGGTAAAATTGATAAATAAAACACTAGATTGGACATAAAGGTGGAGCAAGAGCCCTTTATTCGTCCAGCGCCATAGTTCGGGGAACCATAGCCTATGAAGGAAAAACGAACGAGAATCAATTGAAACTCAAAGCAAAAAAACCTTCTAGCATTACAGATGATACGTTTACATTACATAGAACAATTATTAATAAGACGAGCACTGGTGATATGCACAATATGGAGCTTCATATAGGTACTCCGGTAAGGTTATTACTGGCACAATTGTGATAAATAGCAGAATCCAATACATCCAAAGGTTATAGGCATATAGAGTGTGTCACTTTATTGTTGCGCAGAGCTTTTACAGTTCCATGTGTAAGAATCCTTCCTTCCAAGTGTGTGTGTGTGATTTTATTCGCGTTGGTTTGGAAGTGGACAATAAACTCTTTAGATTTCCTGTTGACTGATGAACGGTGGACCCGGGACGAAGCAATCCGGCCTAGGATACTTGCCCGGCTCACCAAGGCCAATGACCAAGGCTTGTTTTACTGAGGACGTTCGTTTACAGAACTCTCAGAGGGAAGTGTCCTCCACGATGCTAGGGAGGATGTTTTCCTTAGGCACAGGCGATATAAACAGTTTACCTTAGACCTCCAAACCATGTTTCCCCTATACGTGAAATATTATACTAAAAGCAACAACTCCAATGCGTATACCATAATGTCGAGTGAATAGTTAAATGTGCAGTAGGCCTTACGAACAGTATAAGAATATTCCAAATGGGTTGGTAGCAGAACAGAGTTCCACAATATTCAATAGAAATGCAATAATCAGATAGAATGAGCTTACATGAGATTAAATCCTGTGAAATGAAACAAAGTTATTCAAAATGGGGACAGTACATACCAGATAACAAACAAGCGTCTTTAAAATATACTAAAATGGCGGATTCCTAGAAGAGGAACTCCATTTCAAAGGAACACTATTGTGAACCAGAATGAAAGTGAAAACAGACCGCAGCCGAGTGAAAGTGAAGTAAAAGAGAAGCCTTCCATTCGTTGTCGTTTCGGAGGTTAGTTTTTCTTCCACAGAATCGTCTTTCTTCGATGGTCACAGAAGAACGAGTTTACTTCATGGTGGATCTTCGATATGATTAAAATCTCCTATTTATAAAGATGCTGTGACGTACCCAGCTAGGGTAGGTTCGGCCAATCGTTATGCAGTTAAGGATGGTGAAGAATAATACCAGGCAGACTCATCAAAGGGTTTATTTCATAACCATACTGGCACAGATGATAACTCACATTCAATGTAATTATTTACTACCGACAATACTGTTGACTAACAGACTAACAAACATTCAATACGTACACGCTTCTGAATGAATCACTCTGAATGAATCTCCCTAGCCAATTGTTATATATATTTTACAAATGTTTACTTGTTTTAATAACATTATATTTGATAAACATAACTGGCAATGATGATACCTAGAGCTCTGGCTTTACGTGCCGCTGTAGGTCTAAAGGGAGGTCGCACTAATCTTATTATATCACGTACGAAATATACAGGGTGTTCAACATACTACACCTTCCCTCTTTGAGAGAAAAAAAAAAATTATACAAATGTAAAAAATATTTTTTTTTTTTTTACTTATCTATAGCTTAATATCTATATCTACAATATCAGTCTCAATGGATCTTACCTCTACAAAGTTTAATACAATATTCATCTAACTAATTTTTCATTACATTTTTTGTCGAAAATTTCCGATTTTACCTTCGCCAAGTTTTCTCTAGCATCTTTCCAAGCCGTTTGCAACCTATATATTAATCCAAGAGTTGTCAAAATTGTAAATAATATCTACTCGGCTTTTCAAATTTTGTGAAAATCTACTAGGTTTCTGAAAACTAAATTAAACATGTCTGAATGTCCACCGGTTGGAAGCATGTGAACATCGTTCAGAATGATTTGCCTTAATCTTCGATACGCGTTACATCTCGTATTACATTGATTTTAAAGGACGTTCCCTAGAATTTCATTTTTATAATTTGACAACATATTCAAAAATTTTATATTGCTAGCTAGCTTTATGAGGTACAATTCTAATATATTATTTTCTGCGCACAATTTTTCCAGTTTCCTCAACGATGTACCTAAGTCTTACGCCGATCGGATGTCCTGGTTAATGAAAATAATTTCTGAATTCACATTATATATTAAATTCTCATTGTAAACCTCTGAATGTTGATTTTTCAAATTATGAAATTCTTTTTCTGAAAGTGGACTTTACTCAATACTTTTTACTGGACGTTTTGAAACTTCG
This sequence comes from Adalia decempunctata, assembly GCA_951802165.1. Classification (NCBI taxonomy): domain Eukaryota; kingdom Metazoa; phylum Arthropoda; class Insecta; order Coleoptera; family Coccinellidae; genus Adalia; species Adalia decempunctata. The sequence continues at coordinate 5,176,553 of OX637705.1, forward strand.
ACAACAACAAGGTGATCAATCCTTTTGCCATCGGAGGCATTCGTCTCGTATTGCTTAGAACCTAATTCATTTTAAATACGCGATAAGGCATGTGCTGAAAAAATTTTCTGAAACTTTTACATAATGACCCGTGAAGTTATACTCTTCTAAACTCAAACGGAATTTGGTTAATCTACTAGACGAATTATAATCATATTGAACAAATAAATCCGAGGTGTTATTGTTTTCAGAATGATGACTGAACTGGTGACCGAGACCTTGTGCGTAACTCTCTTATGCTGACATGAAATTTTGTTTCGGTCAGGGGTCACGACCTCGATTTGAATGGTACGAATTTTCTTTCTGATTAAAATCACCATGATTCATTTGTGATGCTTTGAGAAAATTTGGTTCCGACTTGACAATTTACATAATTTGTTAAATTTAAATCTTGATTAATTCATTATTTACCCTATCGGCCCGTTCACTATCTTCTCGCGGCTCATTTGTGACGTTTTCACACCATTTAAGTCAGCAATTAGTTCATCACGTTTCACTTCACAATCAGACATAATGGGGCATACGAAATAGTTCTTACACTAATTCCTGGTGGCTTCTCCTGGCCTCGAGTTGTATCCTCGGCTCAATCGGCTCCATGGCTTTTTTGACCATTGGGCAATAATGATCTCGTCTGGCTTGGGCTGGCCTGATCCCATCTTGGCTTGTAGGTTGAACTACGAATTTTTGATGAAGTCACATACCCATATCCAAATCCTGATAAAAACCTTCTGGACCCTGGACCTTTAACTGCATAGAACTGGCAGGATCGCCATGTGACGTACCCAGCTAGGGTAGGTTCGGCCAATCGTTATGCAGTTAAGGATGGTGAAGAATAATACCAGGCAGACTCATCAAAGGGTTTATTTCATAACCATACTGGCACAGATGATAACTCACATTCAATGTAATTATTTACTACCGACAATACTGTTGACTAACAGACTAACAAACATTCAATACGTACACGCTTCTGAATGAATCACTCTGAATGAATCTCCCTAGCCAATTGTTATATATATTTTACAAATGTTTACTTGTTTTAATAACATTATATTTGATAAACATAACTGGCAATGATGATACCTAGAGCTCTGGCTTTACGTGCCGCTGTAGGTCTAAAGGGAGGTCGCACTAATCTTATTATATCACGTACGAAATATACAGGGTGTTCAACATACTACAATGCGAATTGCCTGAAGTATTGCTTGAAGTCGTACTAATATTCATCATTCATAGAATTATAAAATAATATCAAATAAGTTCATTCAACGTAGTTCCACGTTTCGACAATAGACGTTGCAAAGTTGGAAGCCATGGAGTCTGGCAACGGTGCATTTTATTTTATTGCAGGGTAGGAAATTCAGATATGTTACATGCTTAAAGTACAAAGAGCGTATTAGATCATCATACACTTTTACAACATCATCATTTTTGGAAGACATCGAACTGATTCTCCTCTACGTAAGATTAATAAATAATCAGAGACTCCGTCTCTCCCCACGGGCATTTCTTAAGGTCTTGATGACCACGAGGAGATCGGTCGATTAGTCGGTGATTCAATAATGTATTATACCATATAAAGCGTATAATTTTTCCTAAATTACACGTCATTTACGAGATGGGCGGGTGCTGCTTACGATCCATGATTAATTGATTACGTACACGGCGCTAATGGCTCTTGATACTCCCCAGATTAAAGCGGATAATATCGCGGGGCTGGCGAGAGACGGATCTAGGGAAAATTAAACTTTCCTCCGAATGAGTCTGGACAGAAGTGATTAATGAACAATGTAGGTATGCACAATGTGTAATGTGTGCGTTGGAAAAAGATTTCAATCCTTTCGGAGACGGAGATACCGAAGGCTTTTTTAACGGGTTTCGTCTAACGGCGATGTGCATCATCAGGGTGTTAATTAAGTAGCAAGAGTAGCAAGACTAACCCTAAGGGATAATTCAAAATGTTCGCATGAACAAAGGTTATGTTTCCGTAAATGCATAGTTTTCATGATTCCTAAAATTGGAAAGCGACAGGTTCATAAAAATCGAGATAAAAATGGACTTGTTTCGTTTTGTGTTTTTTGTCACTGTCAAACATCTTCAGTTTGGTCTATAATTTAACCCTGAGTCGTCTCACAAACGAACAACGCTTGCAAATCATTGAATGTTAAGGTCGCCGTTCAGAGCGAGTAGGAAAACTAATCCGATAGAGGCGCCACCGTGCATTTTATGGAATAGGTATTTCCATAGAAGTTACATAATCACTATCAGTTCTATGAATATGTACAAGGCGCCCTATATCCGAAAATAGCTGAACTATGAAATTAGTGAATACATATGTGGGTAAAGCAGGAACTACACTGCCCAAAAAAATTAACGCACATTCTGAAAATCTCAATTTTAATGAAAGTCAACTCTTCATTGACTTTATAACTTATTTTTTATGTTCTCTCGGGAAGGTTTTGAACGAAACAAGACACATTAAATGGAAGAAAAATTCAGGATTTCACCGAATCTGATGTGAAAGAAGAGAAATCAACAATTTTCAAAATATTGAAATGCTGATAAGTGATTTAATACTTGGTATTTCCACCCCTTGCGTTAATTACAGCTCGGCAACGACGGTTCGTACTCAAAATGAGTGATCTTAAAATGTTCTGATCTAATCCTTCCCAGATTTCTCCGAGTTGGATTCCTAAGTCATTAAGAGTAGCTGGATGATTTTCTGAACTTCTCAGCCTTCTATTGAGGACATTGAGGTTGCCCAAAACCTGCTCAATCGGATTCAGATCTGGACTTCTTGCTGGCCATTCCATTCGGGAGACTTCAACCTCTTCAAGGTACTCCTGAACTATGCGCGCACGATGGGGTCTGGCATTATCGTCCATAAAAATGAAATTTTCACCAATGTATGGAGCAAATGGCACTACATGCTCTTCAAGAATGTTCCTTATATACTTATCAGCATTCAAAGCTCCATTATCAACGACCACTAGGTCTGTGCGAGCAGTCAAAGATATTCCACCCCATACCATAATCGATCCTTCCCCGAAACCAGTAGTATTCAGGAAATTGCACTGAGCATATCTTTCATGTGGACGTCTGTAAACAAGGGAACGTCGATCACAATGGTAGAGGCAGAATCTAGACTCATCTGTGAAGAGAACTCTTTCCCAATCGGCCTCTTCCCAATGGATATGCTCTCTCGCAAAATCCAAACGATGGGCTGGGGTAAGAGCTGGGCCTCTTGCCGCGACACAAGACCTTAAATCGTATTCTCTGAGGCGATTTCTTATTATCTGAGTGCTAATTTGCACCTCATGAGTTTGCTCAAGCTGATTTTGAAGGAGGCGAGCGGTTGCAAACCGTTGTCACAACGAAGAAACTCTCAAGTAACGTTCTTGAATGGCAGTTGTTACCCGTGGTCTACCCTGTCCTGGTCTTCGGACATTCATACCTGTCTCCCTGAATCGCTGCAACATTCTGGACACACTTGTATGGGAAACTCCAAACCTTTCTGCAATTCTTGTGTATGTCCACCCTTCTTCTCGCAAAAGTACCGCTTGGGCACATTCCTCTTGGGTCAAATTGCGTGTTTCGCGTTGCATAGCGATCGAGTGTAGAAAATCAAACGAAAGAAAAACTATTGATCACTAGAATTGATCGAGAACAACTGATTTTAGAATGGAGCCAATACATTCAAAATCTGATAATATCATCTTTTCTTATTCCTGCTGGGAGAAAACATCTGTATTGAAGAAAAACGTTGAAAGTGGATAACATATGCATGCATAATTCTGATAAAAATAATTATCATTGAGAACACCTTCAGTTGTAGAATAAATTTGAGATTTCCATAATGTGCGTCAATTTTTTTGCGTAGTGTATTTCGGGAAAAAATGTCCATTTTCATGGAATCCCCTAGTGGATTTTAGCTAACGAATTGATTGTAGATTTCCAGATAGAAACGATTAAGTCAAACCCTACCGCTCAAAACGTTCGGTACGCCTCTGCCCTTAACCGATCACAGGCCATCAACATCTATAAAAGCCCGTTTCTGATGGAAAAACAGAGTTAATATTGATAATCTGAGCCAGCGGAGTTATATTCTCAAGAAAGCGATGTCCAATATTGACATAACATTTATAGTCCGGACGTAGTACCTATACGGACTCGAGGAATACACGACGGTACCAACCTGTTAATTACTGCTATGGTGGTTAACGTACACAATATAACAACTTATAACTCGATTGATATTTATCTTTAATCCCCGTCCTTTGTTTGATCAAGCTGAATGCCATCGAATCTGGTTTCCTCATCATTATACGATCGTGGGATTCGATTCCGAGCCTTAATGCACTCCGGAATATACGAGGGGAACGGGGAGCTCGAGAAGTACCTACAGATCACAGAGATGTCGATATCTTTGAGCGGTCGTTCTAATCTAAAGCTGTATTATTTCTTTCGTTCGATTCATGTTTGGTTATTACCCCCAGAATCCCCCCATATCGACGCCCTTGCATGGTATAGGTATAGGTACACGTAACATTACTTAATAATTATACTCCATTCACAATTATAAAATCACAACTCTGGCCATGGTTTCGTTTTCAGGAATTGGTGCACCTGATAAAAAATCTGTGCGCGTACAGAGAATATCTTTAATGACAAAACGGCGTTGCCAGTTTCTTTGTTTACATCAAAGTAAAAGTATCAAAGATATTTTGACATGGGTACAAACGGCAAATTTGAATTGGACCAAAAATCGATTTATAAGCATGAATAAAGCAAAGGGAAGTACTAATCGCCTTTTTTACACTTGATAACAAAGTTTTTTTTAGGTATCTGGCCGTTTGGAAAGATTTCAAACGAAATTCCGGTCCCCCAGAAGTTTGGTTAGTTTCGGTTTCGTTTTTGGTGCTCAAAATTTATTTGGAATGTGTAAATGGACAAAAAAGGCTTCCTTATACGATCTTTTCATGAAAGCGACCGGAAAATATGGTTCAGGTAGGATTTTAGAGGAATTATGAGGAAAGAACTTGCAGAATGAAATTGCACGATTTTCGTAAGTAAACGGGTTTTGGATGGCCATCATCGGTCTCTAAATGATTATTGTTGATCGTTTTCACGTTTCAGAAAAAGAACCACTTCGTATAAGCCCATTTTGAAGAAATTTGTATATGTAACATTCAACGGTAGATATTTGCTCTTAATCGAAAGAATATATTATATCTAGTGCTACTTCTTTCAAAAGAGACACAAGCTTTTAATGCTGTAGGGGCCCTATAATGTGAAGGAGTTTGTGTCTTATTTTAGAACAGGTGAATGATAAATGTGAAGCATGCTTCACATTTATCATAATACATATGCATATGTTTGACCTGTTCCATATTATTTGTACAAACCTACTGTGGTTGTAATGTATGAATATTTTTTATACTAATAAATTACTATACAGTCAGAATATTTTACTCCTTATTCATAAGATCAAATAAATGAAATGTATATCTTCTACTCTTATTTTTATTAAGTTAGCTATTAAGGTTATGTTCCAAGAAAAAGTTCCTGTTGCATCAGAACTCCCTTCAACTATTTGGATTCCAGTAGAGGGATATAATGTTCCATTATTCTTGATTCAACAATTGATGTCGTCAAGTCTTGAACTTTCAGTTCAAGAGGATAGTAAACATTAAATCTTCACAGGCATGCATATGAAAATCATGTGAAAGCAATGCAATTTTCTTCCATGGCGAAAAATAATATACCTATGTATTTCAACAATGATCTCTTGTACTTTTCATGCAAATAACTAGAAAAGGAATCCTTTCTATCAATTCATATAAACGTTAATTATTTTCGTCCGTCACATCTTTTCCAATTCATTCATTTTCCGAATAAATACACATTCTGAGAAATACGCTAAGAATGTAGAAATGGCAACATAGTGTTGACTTGTAACATAAAAATATTTTGAAAAACGTCATAACTTCGATACAGAGTGGAATGTGTCAAATTTCCAAGGCCAGAGTTGTGATTTTATAATTGTGAATGGAGTATAATATTATCAGGTATACCTAATTTCTAAGTTTCACCACTTCATTTGATATATTTTCTGTTGAATACATTTCACCTGCCTTCATTTCGAATAGAAATTCATTAAAACATCTACGTTTATTCATGAACCCATCGAGAAATAATAAACAAAAACAGTACAACAGGGTAAAAAGTGGTATAAAATTCCCACCACAGTGTTGCCTTCTCCCCCTTATTGACATAGTTTATGCATGCACAGCCGTCTTCAAAGATATGACTGTGGTTCATGGTTTTCAACTAACGCATAGAGCTAGAATGAAAATCTCTATGATGGCTAAGATGCATAGCATAGAATAGGCTCGTAATGAAATGTCCATAGAATTATGATGGCTACGAGGCATAGAAAAGGCTCTGAATGAAATATCCATAGAATCATGTGGAAGTATAAACTTCTCTTTCGAATCATAGAAGTAGGTATATCTAATCAAGAAAGCGATTACTATAGAAATGATATGATATCAGGGGTATCAGGGGAAGTTTTGTTTATCGCTTCTCATTGGCTAAACGGTTGTCATTTGCTGTCGCCAGCTACACTATGTAGCTTGAGAACTTTTCTACATTCAGCGACAATCATAAATGATCAAACAATCAATTACTGTTTCTTTAAAGTATACGTTGACCCTACATCAATTCGATAAACATGACCAATTATGCAAAGCTCCTCCTGATAGATCCATAGACCGCTGTTCCGTACGAAACGAAAGCTCGCGCAAGGCTCTCGCTCATCGCGTAGCACCTCGCACGCGTTTTTATCCAACAATCAACATTGTATATCCCATTGGATAATTCATAAAACGAAAACATATCATTAAATAAAGCTCGGCGTCGAGATCCCTCCCACCTCTTTATAAGCTCCTCCTGAATTCATCATTGGCGCGCACGAGACCAGAGTGGGGGATAGAGCGGCAGCGAGCCCCCTATTCTCGCACACCGTTCTGTATTGTTCTCAACAGGAGAACCGTCGCGTCTCCCGTGCATCCGCCAATTTGTTGATCAATGACCTAACCAGAGAATTTGTGTACAAACATTCGACTTGCGTGCGCGTTTTGCGTATCGAGCGGAGATTCAATTCTTCTGTGGTATCCGGTCTGTGTTTACGTAAACTGATTCTGTGACTGCAGGGTGCCGTTAGCATTCTGCGTTCCGTTTTGATTCGTAAAGATTCGCCAGAAAAACAGAGAGCCGGTGCAAGTGACGATTATGGAGATGGAGCAGCAGGAACGCGAGAACGAAATGGCAGATGATAGTCCGATTATGGTGAGTACAATCAGGAATATGTCAAAATGAAAGGATAAATAGGAATGATATTTGCCTATAGAGATATCTTTAATTGATTGAATTATAGGAAAACCTTTTCACTGTTTTCGCATTGAGCTTATTTTACCGGAAGTTAACATTGTAATGACTGTTGATATAAAAAAACTTGAAGGAATCACCGAAGTTTTCTCCCTTTGGTCACCCATTGGATGCGTCTGTCATTATCCACGAAAAAACGCATCAAAGTCTCTTATTCTGTGGCCTGAGCATTGAAATCGAGTATTCTAAATTAGATTCTATGATGATGAGGCATAAATTCTTGAATGCATTTTGGAAATAGTTCATCAACTAGTCAAAATTTACTTGAATTAAGTAGTAAATCTAGTAGGAAGTTTAATCAAGGGGGCTTTGGTAGGTACCTACTAGTATTATTTACAAAGTAGGTAGGCCTCTTGACAGGAGGAACAAAATGACCTTGACCTCTGTGATAACTATCAGACTATGAGATAATCTAGATAGCCCTGATACCACAGAATACCAAAGTAGATAGTTCCTCAAAATTGGACCTGTTAAAAAAAGTCTTCCAAATCGATTTCTGCCAATTCTGATTACGAACAAAAATGCTGTTTATGCCTTAGAAATCTAGAGCTGGGAATGGTGTAAAACGACTATAATTTCGACTCACTGAATTAATTCTGTCCGTCCGACCGAAAATTCGATAACTCTCGAAGGGATGAGCCTATAGAGACTAGAAATTTTCGGGACATATTCGGTTCTCGAATGCTCGTTAATTGGCCAAATTCGACCAGGGGTTACGTAAATATGGCCGTTGGAAACTTCGTTTTCCTGATAATTTCAAAACTACATTTTCGATCTAGATGAAATTATGCATTCAGATGACGAAGAATGACTTTTTTTGACTAAATGCAAGATTCCATTTCGAACGAATTCGTAGTTTCGCAATAATTGGAAAAACAAAGTTTTGAGCAGCCATATTCACGAAACCCTAATCGAATTTTGCCAATAACGAAATTTGATTGTGACATTCGAGATTTCAACTCTCTAGGTTTATGAGTTCTAGAGTTATCGTGTCTACGTACGGACGGACAGAATTGAATTTGACCACCGAATCATTTTTGCGATCTCTCTCAAGATCTCAACGTCGATTGGACTGTATAACAGCCCGATGAACAAGATTTGTCGTTTGAACTGATTCGGATAATGTGGACGCTTTTTTTTCAATTTGTGTCGTCGTTCACATAAACTGCTCCACATGAGTTAGGGACATTGACTTAAATTGCAAGAAAATATAGTTAAAATAAGGTTTTTGTGATGAAAATATTAATATGATTTCAAGTTGTAAATTAATTTAAGCCTGTAGGTCTGCAGCGTATACAGGGTGGTTAAGAAAAATCGAGGTAAACAACGAAATTTTATTCCTAGAGAATTCAAGCATTTTAAGACAATCAATACAATGTATGGCCTCCACGGGCATCAATAACAGCTTGACATCTTCTTTGCATATTACACACGAGGTTGTTGAACATTTCTTGAGGAATTTGCTTCCATAAACGGGGCAGAAGCTCTCTCAGATCAATTAAGGGTTCTGGGATAGGTTCATGATTATCTAATCTTCTTTGGAGCATATCCCATGCATGTTCTATGCAATTCAAATCTGGTGAGTGCGGAGGTATTGGTAAATGTGGAATACCAAGCGCGCATTCTCAACTATATGGCTGCACGGTGCGGTCTAGCATTATCGTCTAGAAATTGAAAAGTTTCACCAATAGCAGCGTGAAAATATGGCACAACATTGTCAATGACATGCTCTCTATAGTGTAAGGCGGTCATATTCCCAGGACAAATGTGTAGATCTGTGAGCCCGTTGAAACATATCCCGGCCCATACCATAACACCACCCCCTCGGAATGGATGGACTTCTTGGACATAGCGACGATTACGGGGTATGCGTGGGATTGTCCATACCCTTATTCTTCGAGAATCTGAAAGTTGTCCATATCTGGATTCATCAGTGAAAAGGACACTACGCCATTGATCGTTCCAATTGATTTGTTGCCTTGCCCATTCCAGTGTTAGACGCTTATGGTCACGTGTTAATGGAACTCCTCCTAATGGACGTCTAGAACCTAGATTCACCTCTCTCAAACGTCGTCTGATGGTTTCGATGGAAACTTGGACTCCATCTGCATTTTGAAGAGTATTCTTTAGCATTCTAGATGTAGGGTTTCTTCTCGCCGAAACGGTGATGAAACGATCCTGAGCAGGTGTTGTTTTTCGTCGCCCACCAAGCCTTGGTCTTTCCAACACGGAACCTGTCTCCCTGAAGCCTGAACCCATTCCAAAGTCGAGATATCACACTTTGGCTGACTTGGAGCCTTTCCGCTACAACAACCTGAGTTAGGCCACCCTGTAGCATTTCGATAGCCCTATTAGCCTCAGCGTTTGTTAATTTACGTCTTGGCATTTTCAGAAAACTCGTTTCAAATCGAAGCCGTTGATGAACTGACTTTATTTCAAAATAAGAACATTCATGAAGCATATGCAAAGAACCAAACTTCAGAAAAAAGGCGACCAGATTGACAAAATGTCTCATACTGATTTTTATTGGATCGATTCAAGTTGTTATTGAGTTTCAAATGATTTTACAGCGATTTTCTCGAGGATTACATACTTTTTAAAACGATTGAATACGATATCCCTAACTCTTGTGGAGCAGTAGGTATATTTATATTAATTTTATTGACCTAAAGGCCTCCATGGACTACACTTCTCATTCGTCTTGTGACTGTAACAAACTTTTAAGTATGGCTTTCTCCCTCATTAATTAAGAGTAGATCGACCTAACAGTAGATGTTTACGGGTCGAATTAGAATACAATGATTCGACAAAAAAGGTTGTGCATTTGAATATCGTCTTCCTGGAGTAATGAAATGACGTCCTTATCATCCGCTGATCTCCGGTCAAATTACATACCAGATTGGCGAGTTTTAGAGCTTTCTGTCTCGTAAAATGGGGAACAAAGACAAGTACCGACTTCCTGCGCGAGAAAATGTATGCAAATCTCGAATTTTGCCATCATGAAAGTGCTTAATAACTTCAATTACAACATAATAGAGAGTGTGCTATTAGGGAAATTAATGATGTGCGCATACTGTAGTGATGGACGCTGAGATAAAACGTCTATTGTCAGGTTCACTTAACGAGGAATTGTACTTAGGTTTCGTGCTTTACATGTTGGTTTCTGCCTGTATCGTTTCACGCAATTTGAAGAAAAATGCTTATTTTGAATAGGGAATTATTTCGGTAGATGCCACTTTGGAAGATGTCATTATGGATGCACATCAGAGTCCAACTTGTCGACGAAAAGACAAATCTGGATCTTCATCAACACTATCACTTACAGCAGCGATATTTTCTTCTGTACGTACACTTCTTTGTCTTGTTATTGCATCGAGTAGAGAAAAATGTAATCCGAAATCTATCGATAGTTCGACGAATAGACAGGGTGAGTCTTTGACTTGTACATAATTTTAACTGAAGATTCTTGAGGTAAAAGATACCTTTTTTTCATTTTCCATTTTTTCGAATTCGGCTCTGTTAAAAAGATATAGCCATTTGAAAAAAAAAATGTGCTAATTACGTCCCTGAAATGATACTGTGGAATTGATTCAAAGTTCATATTTCTCGATAGAAATTGAGTTTATACATTTAGGGAATACTCAAGTACTAACCTTATTGGAATAAAAATGTTGCAAACACGAAAATTTCAACAAAAACAGTTTCATCGGATTATATCTGCAACTAAAAAGCCACATTTATTCCACCATAATAAGTTCCTTCTTCGATTTTTCTGCAGATTAGTTTGTGAACACTAATAACTTGTTCATATTTTACTCGAAATTCCCAAACAATCATGAAGAAAGACTTTTCATTCAGATTTTTTATTAAACAACTTAACCTAATCTAATTTGTATCGATTCTGTGAATTTTTGCACGGAAATGTCAAGAAGATGTTGTCAGCTTGCTGATATTTTCATTGAGGTTAAGGATTTTTCACGAAACATAGTATAAATCACGATACATTTGTGTACAGTGGTATAAATATCTATGAATTCTGCCGTTTCCATCATAAATCGACTTTGCCGCCAAATTTTACCACGCATGCGTAGAGCGAAAACCGACATATTGGTAACTATAAACAATAACAAAGCAGAGTCTCTGAACAAATTGTAAACATTATGTGAAGTTCTGAATACATTCAGTGGATTATTGCGTGAAGTGAATATAATTTCAACCATGTCGAGTTTATAAAATTCCAAGAGGATGTTGTTTAGATAGAAACATCGCCATCAGATCATCAGGTATCGTTTCATTAATTTCAATTTAATAAGTAGTTTGTGTCGAGATTCATCATTCATATTCGAATTTTGTATTTCATCGACATTTAACTTCAATATGGACCGGTAACTATGAATTTTCAATAGAAACTGTGCGTGTTAAATCCTCCTTGGTGTTCAATTTTATCTCCCACATTTGGGGGATTTTATTATTAAAAAATATCTCGACAAAGTTGATAAATATTGTGACAACATTGTAAACTCGTTTAAAGACCAGAGAAGGAATGATATTCGATGATATTTAATTCAGAGACGCATTCAGATTATCTTAAAATTAATGATTGTTTCGTCAAATTTCTCCGGGTAAAATTGGAAATAACTCGAAAATGACGCGTTTCATGGAAAAAAAAGGGAATACTTTTAGTTCCTTAAATGATTGATTCTTTCGAAAATATGAACCGTTTATCTTTTCAAAGTGGTTTTATGGTGTTATAGCGTGTATTGATGAGTCGACTACCCTGTAACTTTTATACTAGTAAAGATATTGAATAGGTTTCGATTGAGGAATATGCACCATGAATAGAGTAAAAACTCAACCAAAATTCAGTTCATTCGAAATAACGGTTCCCAAGATATAAACAGAAAAGTGTTTTTTTTTCATGGATTTTAGACACCCTGTATCTTCCAAACCAAACCGAATTTCGAAAAATGGAATAGGAAAAAAGTGATTCGTTTGATGAGAGGAATCTAATCTACAGCTAAAATATATGTACAAGTCAAAGACTCACCCTGTATAAGCTGCTCTGATGGACGATTATGTGAACAATAAATTTCACGAAGTGCTCTCTATAAGTTTGGCGAATAGAACACTGATTTTGAAAATAAATATCAACAATTTGTAAACGTTATTGCGGCGTTAGTCTTTCCATGATAATTTTTCAATGCATACTGAACAGAAATGTCGAAACAACATGGCTTCTACCTTGTGTCAAATCACAGTTATCTCTATTATCGAGAATTCTATCACCCTAAAAAAACACCCGATACTTCGAAAGTTACCTATTCGGAGAAGTTGAAAAACCGGAAACTTTGGACATTTATTGACATGAATCTAAAAAAAAAAAACTTTTTCCCCTTCCAGTGTTGCCTTGTTGACCCCATTTCATGGCTTGTTATAGAGCCCACAGATCTCGATTTTTTTTAACACTATTTACTTCTGCTTGAATTATTGAAAACCTGCACGATTGCAGCATGAAAAACCCAAGATCAAAGACAGTTCCGTGTCAATTTATCGGATCAGCTCGCGACAAATCGCGATTTCCCATCGAATCAAACCTCGATCAAGCTTAATCCTACAGCTTTCCAATGGAGGCAGCTTCACGGCCGGGGCGTGGTCAGATCCTTTCCCCGCTCCAATCGCAGCGAACGGAGCTCTGATCCCGGGCACTCTGCGATCATAATAATGCGATATCAAAGCGCATATCCGCGGGCGGCTTCCTTTGAACCTCGATCGTGCGATTCCCCCGCCGCACGTTTTCGCGATTGGCGACACTGATTTCGACGTGCGAAAGGGGCCTAAGGGGACGGGTTCCATCATTTCCGATTCTTGGAAACGGTCCGGTATCTTTATTGGTATTTAATGCGATGAGTGATTCGTCCCGTTGATGTTTATGGAGCTGATGACGTCAGATGGGAGCAGCGGCTGAAAACAGGGTTGCCGAGGGGTGGTTTTGCCCCAAAACTGTTGATTTTAAATTTTGACAAATTTAAATCTCAAGGAATTATTGAAATCAAAGCAGGCCTTTGAAGTGCAGTCGCAGCTTTATTTCTAGTTTCAAAAAGTAACTAAAATTTTCTGTGCTTTCATCATAGCAATAAATTTATGAATATAACCTTAAAATTAAATGGTATTTTTTCAAAGTAAGGCACTTTGAACATGAAAATGTCCTCAATTATCAAATAAGATTACCATCGTGTGAATCTGTATACCAGCAGTATATTATTTTCATCTTGTATTGATACATTTTCGAACGATCTATTATAGGAGCATACAGCCTGGAAATTCTGGTCCGATATCGAAAAATATCGTGGATGATTAAAAAGCTTGTTTCTTTCCAAAGTTCAATATGAATATTCGCTAAACCAGAAATATCCAATTGATTATTTGAAGCGTGTTGCTGCAAAGTGAATAGATTGGAAAAATTGTAATAGATATCAAGACATAAACAAAACTTAACGAATGAATCTATTTAATATATGAGGAATTTTGTCATGACATTGTAACTTTCAATATTTGTGAACAATGAAGTGGTAAAATGTGTAGATAATATTAAAAATGTAAATATTTCTATTATTCTGCTTCAACAACCACTGTTATTATTTCCTCATCTGGGCAGAACTCGTCATGTTCATAATTAGAAGCTTTATGTCAGCAATATCATCACATTCCATATAGGTATTTTGACCGATCTTCTCTTATTTCTTTTTCTACGTGCTCTGTGCAGGCTTTCCATTTATTAGCTGTACATTCTTCAAGAGCACCATTCCAAAGATTTTTCACTTGTGCAATTGTTTGCCAAAGGACCCCGCACTTTTTCTACCTATGGCAAATGGCGTTCCGTCAAATTTTCTAAAATTTTGGTATAATGTAGTACTCGATCTACTGATCAAAAGTGTCCATGGCCCCAACTCAATCCTATGACTATAGTTTTTGAGATACAGGGCGTTGAAGTTGAGAATTACCCACTTTTACTACGCCCGTATCTCGGAACAGAATCGAATGAATTTCAATTTTTCTCAAGAAACATTTCATGACATCCCTAGGGAGCAACCATATAGAGGAATATGACCGAAAATCGTTACGAATACAGGGTCATCCATAATTTAATGCATGCCCGATTTTGAAAGTATAAAATATGTCAGTTTCAGAGCGAAACCGTTCACAAAATGAACTATTACACTAGAAATGTTGTTGTTATATCGAAAAAGTCTGAAATACCCAGAATTCATACTGGGTGATCCATTATTATAGAAACTATTCTCAAGGAGGGTTAAATGGACACCCTGTATTTATGGGTTGATTCAAGGTGTTTGTTTAATTTTTTTAGAACATATCATCATGGACTTCAAAGAATACAGGGTGATTCAGTCATGAAATGAACTTTGAATCTCACGAAAATACCCAAAAACCATCTTTTTTTTCATCACCCTGTATTTCAAGATTAACTCCGACGAGGTGGGAGTTTTCTTTCACCACTGTACTTGATATAAAAACATCAATACGGCTGAGAGTTTTCATCCACTTCCTATGACCAGATTTTTTTTATGCTGGAATAGGAATAGAATAACATAAATAAATAATTTTCATATCACATAAAAAAAAATCTGGTCATAGGAAGTGGATGAAAACTCTCAGCCGTATTGATGTTTTTATATCAAGTACAATGGTGAAAGAAAATTCCCACCTCGTCGGAGTTAATCTTGAAATACAGGGTGATGAAAAAAAAAGGTGGTTTTTAGGTATTTTCATGAGATTCAAAGTTCATTTCATGACTGAATCACCCTGTATTCTTTGAAGTCCATGATGATATGTTCTAAAAAATTAAACAAACACCTTGAATCAACCCATAAATACGGGTGTCCATTTAACCCTCCTTGAGAATAGTTTCTATAATAATGGATCACCCAGTATGAATTCTGGGTGTTTCAGACTTTTTCGATGTAACAACAACATTTCTAGTGTAATAGTTCATTTTGTGAACGGTTTCGCTCTGAAACTGACATATTTTATACTTTCAAAATCGGGCATGCATTAAATTATGGATGACCCTGTATTCGTAACGATTTTCGGTCATATTCCTCTATATGGTTGCTCCCTGGGAATGTCATGAAATGTTTCTTGAGAAAAATTGAAATTCATTCGATTCTGTTCCGAGATACGGGCGTAGGAAAAGTGGGTAATTCTCAACTTCAACGCCCTGTATCTCAATAGGATTGAGTTGGGGCCATGGACACTTTTGATCAGTAGATCGAGTACTACATTATACCAAAATTTTAGAAAATTTGACGGAACGCCATTTGCCATAGAAAAAGTGCGGGGTCCTTTGTTCGAATATTAATGACAGAACAAAACGTCAGTGTTATTTCCAACACCAACCTGAATTCTGCAACTTCAAATATTACTTCACAAGAATATTTCCTAGTTTCTGAGAAAATATCACAATCTGGCAACGTCCACCGTTTGACTAAGATGAAACAACAGCAACTATAGACGATGAGAGTTTTAACGAAGTGCCGATAGGTTCGAGGATGAGTTGACAGTTTTCAATACCCTGCTAATGAGATAATGAGAAATTAATGTTTTATTCCCCAAAACTTCCAAGAATTCCTTAAGTTTGGGGATATTTTGTGCCATAGATTGGAATTTGATACAGATTCCAATCTCATCAAGAAGTCAAAAACAACCTTTCATTAATTTCAGTGTCGCAAGTAAAAAATTAAATGTGGTCAATTGCAAAGGGTGGTTCTCATCACTGTTGACACCCTGTATAAAAAACTTTGAGAGTTTGAAAAAAACATGATTAAAAAGTATATCTTTCTTTATGCCAAAAATATAAATAGATGTGAACCCACATATACAAAAGCATCAGGCATCCGCTTTTCTTGGTTCTACCTAGCAACACTTTTTTTTTTACAAGTGTCAACATGATCTCGCCCTCCTACTCTCTACAGTCAGGTAGGCAAACCTGGCAAATTTACCCCTTACAGGGAATCCAAACAATTCATCATTTCAACAGTTCCTCACGCGTCTATGAAGGATACCTGCTTTAAAAGTAAAGACCACCCTCTAATAACAAGATTTCGAATACCTGAACAACACAGAGTTCGTTGCCCTTGAATTGCATCGGTAGTGCTTTGAAAAAATCATGTATACTCCATTCACTTTTATAAAGTATCTTGGTGGGTCATGGTTTAGGTTTATCAAGTTCTTTTACTTAAAACGGACGCAGGTTGGCAATCGTGAAAATCAAGCGACATTGCCAAGTCTACTTTCTAATTACTCTTTTTCAACTTTGTGAATGGAGTTAGTTCTTACAAGGTTTATCCTGTGATACAAGATTCGTAGTACCACTATATTTTCATACTGGAGTATGTCAAGTTGCGCAAAGAGGTATTTAATTGTCGCCTGTAGGCTTATTTCTTGAGAATTTTGAAAAGTGTGGATTTCCATACGTCCGTCTGTTCGGTTCTTCTGAAGGGTTGATAAACTATCACAAAGTAACGGACTATTCTGTCCATTTTTTTCGGTAAAATTTCAAGACTCGGTTCTTGATTTCCGTACAAGAAAATAGCATAACTGAATCTTCCAATCATGTTTATACTCGTACACGTGAAATTTTTCCAGTATTACCAGAGAAAAAAAGTTTTTCAATATTCGTCAGATCTTTGGAATTATTGAATTCACCTAATATTTCCTCAAATTCATTGTTTTCCCAAAGTAAATAAACATTTTGTTAAATACGTAATTTCTACGATTTATATGTAGAAACGGCAACGTTGCGTTCATATCTGACAGAAGAATGACTATAACCTAACATTTTCAAAATATACGCGGTGAAATGTGTCAGAATTCCAGGACCTCCCGGGCTACTTAATAAAAGTGAATGGAGTATAGGTATTAAACCTATACAGGGTTAGACTTTGACTTGTACATATATTTTAACTGTAGATTCCTCTCATCAAACGAAACACTTTTTCCCTATACCATTTTTCAAAATTCGGTTTGGTTTGAAATACACAGGTTGTCGAAAACTCATGAAAAAAACACTTTTCTGTTTATATCTTCGGAACCGTTATTTCGAATGAACTGAATTTTGGTTGGTTGTTTTCTCTATTCATGGTGCATATTCCTCAATCGAAACATATTCAATATCTCTACTAGTATAAAAGTTACAGGGTAGTCGACTCATCAATACACGCTAAAACACCATAAAACGATGCACTTTAAAAAGATGAACGGTTCATATTTTCGAAAGAATCAATCATTTAAGAAACTAAAAGTATTCCTATTTTTTTTCAATAAAACGCGTCGTTTTCGAGTTATTTCCAAGTTTACTCGGAGAAATTTGACGAAAAAATCATTAATTTCAAGAATAATCTGAATGCGTCTTTGAATTAAATATCATCGAATATTATTCCTTCTCTGGTCTTTAAACGAGTTTACAATGTTGTCACAATATTTATCAACTTTGTCGATATATTTTAATAATAAAATCCCACAAATGTGGGAGATAAAATTGAACACCAAGGAGGATTTAATACGCACAGTTTCTATTGAAAATTCATAGTTACCGGCCCATATTGAAGTTAAATGTCGAAGAAATACAAAATTCGGATATGAATGATGAATCTCGATACAAACTACTTATTAAATTGAAATTAATGAAAAATAATACGATACCTGATAATCTGTGGCGATGTTTCTATCTAAACAACATCCTCTTGGAATTTTATAAACTCGACACGGTTGAAATTATATTAATTCACTTCACATAATAATCACATTGAAACAATAATTCACTGAATGTATTCAGAACTTCACATTATGTTTACAGTTCCTTCAGAGACTCTGGTTTGTTATTGTTTATAGTTGGCCTCCAGATAACCAATACCTCGGTGTTCGCTCTACGCATGCGTGGTAAAATTTGGCGGCAAAGTCGATTTATGATGGAAACGGCAGAATTCATAGATATTTAAACCACGGTACACAAATGTATCGTGATTTATACTATGTTTCGTAAAAAATCCTTAACCTCAATGAAAATATCAGCATGCTGACAACATCTTCTTGAAATTTCTGTGCAAAAATTCACAGAATCGATACAAATTAGATTAGGTTAGGTTGTCAAATAAGAAATCTGAATGAAAAGTCTTTCTTCATGATATTGTTTGGGAATTTCGAGGAAAATATGAACAAGTTATTAGTGTTTACAAACTAATCTGCAGAAAAATCGAAGAAGGAACTTATTTTGGTGGAATAAATGTGGCTTTTTAGTTGCAGATATAATCCGATGAAACTAACTGTTTTTGTTGAAATTATCGTGTTTGCAACATTTTTATTCCAATAAGGTTAGTACTTGAGTATTCCCTAAATGTATAAACTCAATTTCTATCGAGAAATATGAACTTTGAATCAATTCCACAGTATCATTTCAGGGACGTAATTAGCACAATTTTTTTCTTCAAATGGCTATATCTTTTCAACATGTCGAATTCGGAAAAATGGAAAACTAAAAAAAGGTTTCTTTTGACCTCAAGAATCTTCAGTTAAAATATATGTACAAGTCAAAGACTCACCCTGTATACGGCCTACGAGTATACCTTCAGGTTTATCCACCAATTGTCGTAGATTATTTTCACGAATCATTAATTTGTTATCACCCCAATAGTTTTGACATCCACATCTCAACTTCAATCAGGCCTTCAATTTTATCAGCTGTGATGATCATTAAAATCGTATTTGAGATCTTTGAAATGTTCCAAAATACATTCCAATGATTTAATGGACATCAATTCAATTGCTTTTGATTGTTCAGGTGAATCACAACAAAAACATTGCACTGTTGCCACAATTGCCAAGGGGTCAATTTCTAAGAAGAATAAAATTAGAAATGAGATCGAGAAAATTCATTTTAGGCTGATGGTGATTTGTAATTTTGATTGAAACAACAAAAATATATTATTCGTATTCATTATGAAGAAGCCTAAACATGGGAAAATTTTCCATCGGAAAAGCTTGAAGTTATCCATGTTTCATTTTTTGATTTGCTATCGTAATTTCACTTAGAAGAACAATTTTTTGGTGAACATAGGTATTCAAATTTCGATGCTCAAAAACTCAGAATTTCACGAGGAATCAATCCTCATAATCAAATACAGGGCTGCCCATTTAACAAAACCTTAACTGCACATCAAATCTGGTTGAAGTGGAAACATATGGCACGCCAAATAAATCCCATATTTTCCCAAATAAAGTTGATATTTCCCCCGAATCCAACCGGCGCAATATTCAGATTGCAACCCCACTTCTCATGGATCAAAATGTGTTTTGCATATGTTGAAAACACGTGTTATGGTCCAGAGGACGGCTGCTGCTTACTTTGTGACCGGGATTTATGGTCTGGACGGGATAACTGGCTATTAAAACCCCACATTCGAAATTCCTGAGAGACGTGTTAAAATGTATCATGTTATGAGATTGTTTCAAATCAAGACATTCGTGAAAAATTGGCAACACCGCAAATTCATGAGGTATACTCCATTCTATTTCAAGTATAAAGTATCCCGGTTGGTCAAGATTTAGGTTTATCAAGTTTTTTTGTGGAACAACAAATATTCACGATACGGAATGGATACATTGTTTTTCGAAATATTTTCCATTAACTTGAATCACTAATTTCGGTTGTTCTAATTGTGGTCTGATAGGAATTTCAACTAACGTTACGGTTACGGTAGGCTGTGTTCGTATTCTTTGATCCGTGTACGAATGCTCCTTTTAGTTCTTCCAATGTAAACTTTTCCATAGACTGAAGGCGTTCTATGAGTACCAGCTTGAGGAAATGGACCAATTTGGTCTTATAGAGGGTGAGCCTTTGACTTGTACATATATTTCAACTGAAGATTCTTGAGGCCAAAAGAAACCTTTTTTTCATTTTCCATTTTTCCGAATTCGACTCTGTTGAAAAGATATAGCCATTTGAAAAAAAAAACATTGGGCTAAATACGTCCCTGAAATGATACTGTGGAATTGATTCAAAGTTCAGATTTCTCGATAGAAATTGAGTTTATACATTTAGGCCCAATTCAGGGAATACTCAGACAAGTAGTCAAGTACTAACCTTATTGGAATAAAAATGTTGCAAACACGATAATTTCAACAAAAACAGTTAGTTTCATCGGAATATATCTGCAACTAAAAAGCCTCATTTATTCCACCAAAATAAGTTCTATCTTCGATTTTTCTGCAGATTAGTTTGTAAACACTAATAACTTGTTCATATTTTCCTCGAAATTCCCAAACAATATCATGAAGAGAGACTTTTCATTCAGATTTATTATTAAACAACCTAACCTAATCTAATTTCTATCGATTCTGTGAATTTTTGCACAGAAATTGCAAGAAGATGTTGTCAGCTAGCTGATATTTTCATTGAGGTTAAGGAATTTTTACGAAACATAGTATAAATCACGATACATTTGTGTACCGTGGTATAAATATATATGAATTCTGCTGTTTCCATCATAAATCGACTTTGCCACCAAATTTTACCACGCATGCGTAGAGCGAAAACCGAAGTATGTATTGGTTATCTGGACTCTGGAGGCCAACTATAAACAATAACAAACCAGAGTCTCTGAACAAACTGTAAACATTATGTAAAGTTCTGAATACATTCAGTGAATTATTGTTCTAATGTGATCATTTTGTGAAGTGAAAAGTGAATTAATATAATTTCAACCGTGTCGAGTTTAAAAAATTCCAAGAGGATGTTGTTTAGATAGAAACATCGCCACATATTATCAGGTATCGTATTATTTTTCATTAATTTCAATTTAATAAGTAGTTTGTATCGAGATTCATCATTCATATCCTAATGTTGTATTTCATCGATATTTAACTTCAATATGGACCGGTACCTATGAATTTTCAATAGAAACTGTGCGTATTAAATCCTCCTTGGTGTTTAATTTTATCTCCCACATTTGTCTCGACAAAGTTGATAAATATTGTGACATCAACATTGTAAACTCGTTTAAAGACCAGAGAAGGAATAATATTCGATGATATTTAATTCAGAGACGCATTGAGATTATTCTTGAAATTAATGATTTTTTCGTCAAATTTCTCCGGGTAAAATTGGAAATAACTCGAAAACGACGCGTTTTATTGAAAAAAAATAGGAATACTTTTAGTTTCTTAAATGATTGATTCTTTCGAAAATATGAACCGTTTATCTTTTTAAAGTGGTTTTATGGTGTTTTAGCGTGTATTGATGAGTCGACTACCCTGTAACTTTCATACTGGTAAAGATATTGAATAGGTTTCGATTGAGGAATATGCACCATGAATAGAGTAAAAACTCAACCAAAATTCAGTTCATTCGAAATAACGGTTCCGAAGATATAAACCGAAAAGTTTTTTTTTCATGGATTTTGGACACCCTGTATCTCCCAAACCAAACCGAATTTTGAAAAATGGTATAGGAAAAAAGTGTTTCGTTTGATGAGAGGAATCTACAGTTGAAATATATGTACAAGTCAAAGACTCACCCTGTATAGACACTCTTTGAGACTTGTTGAAACAATTATAATTTTGTTGTTGAATGTTTTATTGAAATTTGATTAGACACGCATTAATCGAATGATTAATGGATGTTGAACACTCAAGTCAACAGTTCTGGACGAAGGCGGCTGTGGTATTGCCAATAGCCTCGAAAAAAGGGTCCGATTTTTCGTATGCGATGCAAAAACCAATAATTCAACCTCTTATCCTTCCAATTCCAGTTAATTCCTTCAATTGCGATCGTTTACCGACAATTTCCTCAGAGTTCGAAGAAACCGCAGTTCGAACTTCCAATTATGGCAATTTTCAGAAACTGACTCTCGTGTCGATCGGTGTTCCCATCGCGTTTATATATGGGGGCCCCGCATATTTAATTCTGCCGTTTGTTTCTATATCTACAAAAATAAGTATCATTGTGAGGATAATTGTTTTGTTTTCCGACGTAATTTTCGGCGTTTGGCTGGCTCTTGAAATTATACCTAAGCCTTTTCTCTGGCTCCGATGTTCTGCACGAGTTGTGTGCTTTGTTAGTGGCCTTAGGGTTCGGTATTCAATAATTGCGTTAGGCGGAATGAATAAGGGATATTCAAGGTGCAAATGCTGTAATTTGCAACAACTTTTCGAATCAACTGCATTATGTATTAGCACTAAAAACGATATCAACAGAGATATACAGGGTGTTCGGTAATTCGATGTGAACCTTGAAAAGGGATATACTAGACGTCATTTGCAGTGAATTGTGTCGAGTGAAGCCTGGTCCGAAAATCTATGGTTACGAAGATATCGCGATTTTTCCACTTTTTTGAAATTTTCTGCTTCGTTATAGAAAACAATTAATTTTGTGAGAACTACTCGACTCTAAATATCCACAGAATATTTTTTTCAAAGCTGAGGAGATGGTCTTCATTTCTTGCGAAAAAGTATTCACTAAAAATTCAGATAACCCGAGATATACAGGGTCATAAATGGCTGCACCTGTTTTCCTCATTAAATCTTGATGAAACAATTGAGAATTACTTGAAAAAAGTATTATGAACTTGGTGTACAAATGTCAAGAAAAACTTCCCTGTTTCATCAGCTTTCCAAAAAGGTACATATGTCAATAATTCCTTCATGCAATCAAAAAATTTGGCCGGAAAACCAAGCAGACAACAGACTTTTACGAGTCATTCAGATCTCCTATTATCCTTTATTTCACTCGGCGTGATTCGTAAGCCGTAAGCGGGCCATGGTTCGATCACTAAATGACTCGAAAAAGTCGGTTGTCTGCTTGGTTTTCCGGCCATATTTTTAGATTGCATGAAGGAATTATTGACATATGTACCTTTTTGGAAAGCTGATGAAATAGGGAAGTTTTTCTCTTGATTTGTACAACAAGTTCATAATACTTTTTTCGAGTAATTCTCAATTGTTTTATCAAGATTTTATGAGGAAAACAGGTGCAGCCATTTATGACCCTGTATATCTCGGGTTATCTGAATTATTAATGAATACTTTTTCGCAAGAAATGAGGACCATCTCCTCAGCTTCGAAAAAAATATTCATTGAATATTTAGAGTCGAGTAGTTTTTACAAAATCAATTATTCTCGATAACGAAGCAGAAAATTTCAAAAAAGTTGAAAAATCGCCATATCTTCGTAACCATAGATTTTCGGACCATGCTTTACTCGACGCAATTCACTGCAAATGACGTCTAGTATATCCCTTTCCAAGGTTCACGTCGAATTACCAAACACCCTGTATGTACCTAATATACTATTATACTGCTCCACAAGAGTTAGGGATATCGTATTCAATCGTTTTTAAAAGTATGTAATCTTCGAGAAAATCGCTGTAAAATCATTTAAAACTCAATAACAACTTGAATCGATCCAATAAAAATCAGTATGAGACATTTCGTCAATCTGGTCGCCTTTTTTCTGAAGTTTGGTTCTTTGCTTCATGAATGTTCTTATTTTGAAATGAAGTCAGTTTATCAACGGCTTCGATTTGAAACGAGTTTTCTGAAAATGCCAAGACGTAAATTAACAAACGCTGAGCCGAATAGGGCTATCGGAATGCTACAGGGTGGCCTAACTCAGGTTGTTGTAGCGGAAAGGCTCCAAGTCAGCCAAAGTGTGATATCTCGACTTTGGAATAGGTTCAGAGAGACAGGTTCCGTGTTGGAAAGACCTAGGCTTGGTGGGCGACGAAAAACAACACCTTCTGAGGATCGTTTCATCACCGTTTCGGCGAGAAGAAACCCTACATCGACGTGTAGAATGCTATACGGAATACTCTTCAAAATCCAGACGGGGTCCAAGTTTCCATCGAAACCATCAGACGACGTTTGAGAGAGGTGAATCTAGGTTCAGACGTCCATTAAGATGAGTTCCATGAACACGTGACCATAAGCGTCTAAGACTGGAATGGGCAAGGCGGCATATCAATTGGAACGATCAATGACGTAGTGTCCTTTTCACTGATGAATCCAGATATAGAAGATTTTCAGATTCTCAAAGAATAAGGGTATGGACAATCCCACGCATACCCCGTAATCGTCGCTATGTCCAAGAAGTCAATCCATTCCGAGGGGGTAGTGTTATGTTATAGGCCGGGATATGTTTCAACGGGCGCACAGATCTACACATTTGTCCTGGGAATATGACCGCCTTTCACTATAGGGAGCATGTCCTTGACAATGTTGAGCCAAATTTTCACGCTGCTATTGGTGAAACTTTTCAATTTCTAGACGATAACCCTAGACCGCACCGTGCAGCCATAGTTGGGAATGCGCGCGAGGAGCTTGGTATTCCACATTTACCAATACCTCCGCACTCACCAGATTTGAATTGCATAGAACATGCATGGGATATGCTCCAAAGAAGATTAGATAATCATCAACCTACCCCAGAATCCTTAAATGATCTGAGAGAGCTTCTGCCCCGTTTATGGAACCAAATTCCTCAAGAAATGTTCAACAACCTCGTGTGTAGTATGCAAAGATGTCAAGCTGTTATTGATGCCCGTGGAGGCCATACATTGTATTTGTAGTCTTAAAATGCTGGAATTCTCTGGGAATAAAATTTCGTTATTTTACTCGAATTTTCTTAACCACCCTGTACACGCTGAAGACCTACTGGCTTAAATTAATTTGCAACTTGAAATCATATTAATATGAATTTTCAACAAAAAAATCTTATTTTAACTATATTTTTTTGCAATGTAACTCAATATCCCTAACTCATGTGGAGCATTTTAATTCCTCAACGAGAACAAGACCATCAGAAGAAGCGCAGCTATAATTACGGCGAGGTTTTTGCGCTCGCGGCCATCGCGCTGGCCGGATCCACGAAATCGCCAGGGCCAAGAGGACCAAGAAGAACACCGTCCTTTTTTCTGGCGGATTATAAAACGGGCATTTCGACGCCGCACGAAGCCGGGATTATTCATAGGCGGCCCTGTATATTGCCCGGTTTTACTTCTAATTAAATTTGGTGGTTCAATTCCGAAATGGTCATAAAACATTGGCGGTCAGGCGCGGTCTATGATTGGTTACGCACCACTTCGGCACGCCTTCCCCGGTTATTGTTCTGTTTTATGATCACCTTTGTGAAATTCCCCCTCGGTTGCTACGATGCCGCTATAAAACCTCTTGCCTTTTTTGCGCGTTCGCAAAGAGCGAATTTACGCCCCGAATCAAGAACGCCGAGGGCCAGACGGCCCAGGGACCTGTTGCAGAAGAAGAAGAGATTTCGGTTTTCTATGCTCCGAGCTGTTGCCATTCTTCACCTATATCAAAACGGTTTCTCGATAATTTCTCACTATTTTCTTAGTTTTGTTGTTTTATCGATAACTAGCTGGCCCGGCGGACTTTGTTCCGCCCAAATGATACTTACGGTGGATTTCACAAATCCACACTGATTTTTGAACTGTCAAATGTTTCCATGGATATGAGCTATCACACAGAACAAAATACACAAAAATAATATTTCATAATATGTCAATCACAAATAATGGCAATTTTGGATTCAGTTATTTCCGCAAATATATTTATTACCCAAACAGAAATTCAAAAACATTTTAAAAATTATGAGAAAAGATGAGAATGGACATCTCACGATTGGAACTCATCGCCAAAATCCGATTTACTTGACATTTCGATAAAAATTCACTGTGTTATTCACCCGCCTCTGGATCTGTTAATAGCCTTTCATGGTACTATAAGCCCTATGTAAATTACACAGTTATTGATGTCATATGTTCTTTTTTCGACCATTTCAAACCACGACGACCGAAATGCTCGAAAAAAGAACAGATGACATCAATCGATGGCCGCGAAAGCCTCAACAAATTCATCGTCATTTAATTGTGATAATGTCAAATGCAGTACCTTCACGATTACGTTATTTGGAATAAATAAAACTATAAAAATAACTAATAATCATCAGTTATAATGTGTGAGCGCCATCTGAAGTGGTAAGAACGAAACTTTTCTCATATCTCAACGAAATCTAATCATTTTAGACATCTGTACTCCTACGCTAAAACATTTTGGTTTTGCCCAACAGCGCAGAGTTGTAGGCAACTCAAATTACACACTATTACAGTGACTATAGAGAGAATATAGTCACTTTACACACTATTTGTTTATATCGCCATCTAACGCGGAGAATATCAAATGAAGTACCAACGAATAAGCGGTAGCGTAACTGTAACTGTAGCGACATCTAGTGGCCTTACTCAAAAGGAGGAAAAGCATTTCCTGTATAAGTAAAATTTTCATCGATTTTTTCAAAGTTCTATTGTATTTTATTATAACGAGACCGTAGACGAATCCATATATGAAGTTTCATAACAAACAGTCCATCCGATCTCGAGTTATAAATGGGGTAACCAACATCTTTCTTTTATATATATAGATTTCTCACTATTTTCTTAGTTTTGTTGTTTTATCTATTGCAAAATGTTTTTAAAGGACTCCCTTTGTACCTACAGTGTGTCACATTGAAGTAAAATCACAGGTATTTTGTTTGAAAAGAAAAATCAAGTTTTTTGGAAATCGCATGGTCCTCTTCTTCAGGGGGACATTTTTCGACATCAAAATCGTCATCATATCATCGAACAATATTTTGTAGAACAACCCTTTTCAATGACCACCCTGCATATGGCTGTGGAGGCAAATAACTGGTGATCATCAGGGTTCTGGAACTGGATTTAAGATTAAGCAATCCAATCATCCCCAAACAATTAATATCAATATTTCACGTATATTGTGAAGAAATCTTCACGAAGCCTGATTCTCAAAACGGCAAAACTCGAGAACAAACCCCTCCAATCAAAGTTCGCTTTGTATTAATTGTCAGGATTAACTGATGCTGATTTCAGAAGTCAGAACTTATGTGTTCATTGTTACCAATTGAGGTTCAATTGGAGTTAATGTGGTGAATGCCACCATGGTTTGAAATGTATTAAGTAGGCTGTCAGGGGAAGTATGAATCTACCCTTTTTATTTGACAGGGATGAATTTCTGACGTGCACTGGTGATTCCTTTGTTCAATTGGCTTTGAGAATTGGGAGTCACTGGAAGATTCATTAGAATTGAATAATACTGCATGTGTCTGTGTAGTAAACTGCTCCACATGAGTTAGGGATATTGACTTAAATTGCAAACAAATATAGTTAAAATAAGATTTTTTGATGAAAATTCATATTAATATGATTTCAAGTTGCAAATTAATTTTAGCCTGTAGGTCTGCAGCGTATACAGGGAGGTTAAGAAAAATCGAGTAAAATAACGAAATTTTATTCCCAGAGAATTCAAGCATTTTAAGACTATCAATACAATGTATGGCCTCCACGGGCATCAATAACAGCTTGACATCTTCTTTGCATACTACACACGAGGTTGTTGAACATTTCTTGAGGAATTTGGTTCCATAAACGGGGCAGAAGCTCTCTCAGATTATTTAAGGATTCTGGGGTAGGTTGATGATTATCTAATCTTCTTTGGAGCATATCCCATGCATGTTCTATGCAATTCAAATCTGGTGAGTGCGGAGGTATTGGTAAATGTGGAATACCAAGCTCTTCGCGCGCATTCTCTATGGCTGCACAGTGCGGTCTAGCGTTATCGTCTAGAAATTGAAAAGTTTCACCAATGGCATCGTGAAAATTTGGCACAACATTGTCAATGACATGCTCCCTATAGTGTAAGGCGGTCATATTCCCAGGACAAATGCGTAGATCCGTTGAAACATATCCCGGCCCATACCATAACACTACCCCCTCGGAATGGATGGACTTCTTGGACATAGCGACGATTACGGAGTATGCGTGGGATTGTTCATACCCTTATTCTTCGATAATCTGAAAATCGTCCATATCTGGATTCATCAGTGAAAAGGACACTACGCCATTGATCGTTCCTATTGATATGTTGCCTTGCCCATTCCAGTCATTGACGCTTATGGTCACGTGTTAATGGAACTCCTCTTAATGGACGTCTAGAACCTAGATTCACCTCTCTCAAACGTCGTCTGATGGTTTCGATGGAAATTTGAACCCCATCTGCATTTTGAAGAGTATTCCGTAGCATTCTACACGTAGATGTAGGGTTTCTTCTCGCCGAAACGGTGATGAAACGATCCTGAGCAGGTGTTGTTTTTCGTCGCCCACCAAGCCTTGGTCTTTCCAACAAGGAACCTGTCTCCCTGAACCTATTCCAAAGTCGAGATATCATACTTTGGCTGACTTGGAGCCTTTCCGCTACAACAACCTGAGTTAGGCCACCCTGTAGCATTCCGATAGCCTTATTAGCCTCAGCGTTTGTTAATTTACGTCATGTCATTTTCAGAAAACTCGTTTCGAATCGAAGCCGTTGTAAACTGACTTCATTTAAAAATAAGAACATTCATGAAGCATATGCAAAGAACCAAACTTCAGAAAAAAGGCGACCAGAATGACGAAATGTCTCATACTGATTTTTATTGGATCGATTCAAGTTGCTATTGAGTTTTGAATGATTTTACAGCGATTTTCTCGAAGATTACATACATTTAAAAACGATTGAATACGATATCCCTAACTCTTGTGGAGCAGTATATTTCCAATTTCAACAGCAGTGGTATCAAATGACAACAAAGCAAGAGGACTTTGACAGTAAGTCTTACCAATGTCCAAAACTCAAATAACCACTTCGAAACATAGAAGACATTCGCCATGAAGAAATTATAAAAATTCCACCAGCTGTCAACAACAACGATCAACAAATCTGTGTGTTTTTCAACTTGTCAAATGAATTATGTTAGGTATAAAAATGGATACCTAGCCGAATAAAGCTTCTCAAGAAACTTTTACCTCCTCAATCGAAGCGATTTTTATTGTCCGATAATGAAGTCTCGAATTAACATGACCGTTAAATCAATAATCATCGTACTGAGTTTGGGATCAGAGACAAACTGATTATCGAGAAAGTATTTATAGCTGTGTAAACACAACTGTTTTGGTAATAAGGTGTTATTTCATTCAGGTATTTTATTTCTGGATTCTCATTTCTTATTCCGTGGAATCTGATGCTGAGGCAATGGGTTTGAATTTAAAGGACAAGAATATAAACAAATCACTCGAATAGATCAAATAGTGTAAGCAGAAAGTGATGTAGATTGTAGAAGAACAACAATTGCTTAAAATAAGCAATCAAAATTCTATAAAACCATACTTAAATTTCGATCAAAAACACCAGAACAAGGTCATAAATTTAAGGCTCGGTAACAGATCTTCTTCAGTAGGAATCAGCCACGGATCTAATGTTAAGTTAAATTTCAATAATTGTACTTTCACTAACAGTAATTTCAATAAATACTAAAATGTTTTGTTGTGTCGAGTTTTAAAGTTTTTTGTCAAGAAATTTTCCGCCGACTACCTATTCCTCGTACTTAAATGACAAATTTCTCAAGCTCGTTGTAAGGAATGAGCTTTTGATTGTCATGAAATTATCTCGTCTATTATCAATGTCCTGGTGATATTACCGATGATAATCAGTGTGAAAAACTGATATTTTCATGATTTTTTCTTCGTGTATTAAAAAAACCCTGGTGAGCTGTAATTTCATAAAAATCTGGACGAACGATTTTATTTCCATGACATCTCCGTCAATTTTCGGGATAAATATATGACATTTTCAGTATACATGCGGAATAATATTTTGCAGGTACTCCATTCACAATTATAAAATCACAACTCTGGCCTTGGAAATTTGACACATTCCACTCTGTATCGAAGTTATGACGTTTTTCAAAATATTTTTATGTTCCAAGTCGACACTATGTTGCCCTTTCTACATTCTTAGCGTATTTCTCAGAATGTGAATTTATTCGGAAAATGAATGAATTGGAAAAGATGTGATGGACGAAAATAATTAACGTTTATATGAATTGATAGAAAGGATTCCTTTTCTAGTTATTTGCAAGAGATCACTGTTGAAATATATTATTTTTCGCCATGGAAGAAAATTGCATTGCTTTCACATAATTTTCATATGTATGCTTGTGAAGATTTAATGTTTATTATCCTCTTGAACTGAAAGTTCAAGACTCGACGACATCAATTGTTGATTCTAATCAAGAATTAATTAAGAAAAATCGACCCAAAAATATAAGATGAATTGATGGGTAATTACAAGAATCAAGAATAATGTCAATTTTTTTTTTTTGATAACTTTCTTAAAATCAATGTTGGGGTATAAAACTCGGCTGCGTTTGTTCAAACAACATCTAAAGAATACATTTTTCACCATCTCGACCTTTTGAAAGGCGTTTCTTATAGGAGAATTAGGTCTAAGTTCCACCTCATTAGTGAGGTACCTAACTTTTGCAAATCTGCTCAGATATCGCCAAATTTCTTGGAAAACCTGAAAAATATCATCCTAATCGACCTCTCGAGGCTCCATCCGATCCATCTACTGCGATATCTGTCCAAATAACAGCTTTTTCAACGAAATTCCCGTGTACCCCTTCAACCTCGAAATGTAAACATTCGTCCTGGTCTTGAAAATCATCCTCACGCTCCAAACTGGTGCTTAAAACAATAAACATACGTTAATCTTGGATATTCGACGAAAAACTCACTTGCAAATATCGATTAAGTACCAAAAATCTGCGAACAATTTGTAAACCTAACAAAATGTGGAAATCTTTGATACTTTTACTTTGATGTAAACAAAGAAACTGGCAACGTCGTTTTGTCATTAACGATATTTTCTGTGCGCGCACTGACTTATCATCATATGTTCTGTGCTTTTCATCAGGATCACCAACTCCTGAAAACGAAACCATGACCTCCTATGTGATTAAATAAAAGTGAATGGAGTATATGTGTAATATCTGTTTTTCTGTTTATTGCCCCCCTGAATTTTTAAATAAATTATAAAGTAGGAACTTTATTTGTCATATTTTCAACCAGTTTTTTTCCTAATATACGAAGAAGAACGGATAAGCGAGTAATACACATTCTAGAGAAATGATTAAGCTTTAATGTGAAAAAAAATGTAAACGAACTGAGATATAATAGAAATAAAAAGCCCAATTTTTGAAAGGAGCTCGGACGGGTAGCACCTCCCCTTAAATTCTTCTTGAAA
Organism: Adalia decempunctata; assembly: GCA_951802165.1. NCBI lineage: Eukaryota > Metazoa > Arthropoda > Insecta > Coleoptera > Coccinellidae > Adalia > Adalia decempunctata. The sequence continues at coordinate 5,208,259 of OX637705.1, forward strand.
TAGGCGTTTTTCGCACACAGGAACAGCTCGTTTCGCCTCATTCCAAGAAGTTATGCCACATTTTCAAGGAGTGTCACCACCATCGTTAATTTCCCCTTTCCCTCCTCGCCGTGCATTGTCCTATACCTTAAAGATCGTACCGTTTTATGCGCGACTCTTTCGGCCGGTATTGAATGTTTAGCATCGTCATTACTCAACGGTCATTCCATTTATTAATTAATAATTTGAGTTAACAGCCTCACTACGAGCTCTAAAAGATGCGAAATTGAATTTGAAGACTCTCGAACTACCCGTCTCCGTCACGTCAAGAATCGATTTAAATTTTATAGCGGTTTGATTGAAAATTAATTTTAACCGAGGATTATTGCAACTGGCGAGCCTGAGCGAGGCGAGTCTCATGGGAGAGCATTCCTGTCCCGGAATATCCCACTGGGTCCGAGTTTCTTTCGAATCCAAAGCAAGGGGGCAGTCGAAATGATGGACTTAAGGCAGGTGCTACACTTCCGAGATCCTTTCAAAAATTGGGCTTTTTATTTCCATGAAATCTCAGTTCGTATACGGCGTAGGACAACAATTATTTTTTCAAAAGTAAAAGCTTAATAATTTCTCTAGAATGTTTTTCTCAGTGTATCAGGAAAAAAACCTGGTTGAAAATATGACCAATTAAGTTCCTACTATAATTCATTTGAAGATTCAGGGGGCAATAAACAGAAAAACTGATTAATACACATTCTGCAATAGTTATTTTCCTAACAAGTGCGGAAAGTGATATTTTCCCGCACGAAACTGCCGTTAGCAGTTGAGTGCGGGAAAAACACTTTTCGCACGAGTTAGGAACAATATTTTTTCTACAAGCGCTTATACGAGATCGATTTCAACACACAGATCAAATGTGAATTGATCATTCTAAATACACATAAATGACAAAAGTCTCTGACAAGTCGTTACCATTGTACTCTCATCGTTGACCTTCGGTCCATAGAGACTACAAGCCTATGAAATAAATTTAAACTGTAATAATATTCATAAATTCTTTATTAATTGAAAAGAAAACTAGACTAACAGCACATAAAAATGAATTTTGATAAGGAATCTATGTACATTCTGTTTCTTCCCATTATTATCAATATATTCATTAGAAATATGCAGTTATTAGTTATATTTATTGTAAACGTGCAGTTGGTCGCGTTATGCAAATGTATAGCAGAAGCCATCATATTGGTCGAAGTCAGCTGCTCCTTGGAAGATAATGATTCTGTATTACAGTTTGAAGAGGAAGAACCATTCAAATTAAGAATTTTAGTGGACATTTTTTTTTCTGGTTAATAGATTCTTCCAAGTATCCCTCAGCAACAGCAGTTTACTTCCATCCTCCTAAACGTTTAATATTTGTGATACCTTCTCCACAATTGGCTAGGAAAGTAGCCGAGGAGCGCCTAAAACTGTGTCCTGTGTACAATTCCGGATTTTGTAGGCGTAAGTAAGCTGCAATTTCGGACGGTATTTTTCCTATTGTATTGATTCCGACAGGTTGAATCTTACATTTTCCTCGATTATACTTTATGAAAATTCGGCGATGAGGTATTTCCTTTGGACGTAAATTCATATATTTTCTGTATATGTTCAGAAAATATCCATTATTGGTGTCTTGGGATATAATGTCTTGGTGAATGATTTTTGGAGTCCTTAATATTGACGATGATCAAGTCTCCTTTATCATCTATATCGTCGATGGTGAGTTTTGTAAGTTCCTCTCGTCTGCAGGCACCAGCTAATCCAAAAATTGTTACCAACTTCATCATCAAGTAAATTTCATCAGATGCCTCACTCATGAATTTTGTTATTTCCTCTTCATTAAAAGTTTTGGCCTTTTTTGGACGAAATCCTATATTCTGTCGTTTAATGAAGGCAGTTAATTTATGGAATTTTCCAATATCGAAATCCTGTTTCAGTTTACAAACACTCTTTATCATTGAATATCGGGACCATAATGTGTTTGGTCTCCAAATTTTGGACATTTCCAAAAAATACGCCGAAAACACTTCCTCCTTCCTCGGTTGAACCTTTTTGGAATTACACCAATCAATGAATTCTGAATATTGCTTCTCATATTTTATCTTCGACTTGGCCGGTAACAAATTTAAACTCGCTTCATAAGAAGCTGCTAATATTTCTTCGGGCAGGCCATCATCAGATCCCGAAGTATCCATTTTACCGGAGCGTACTGATTGAATTCGAGTTGATATTATTTATATTTAAACACAATTTCATAATATAATGACAATGTATTAATTCTTATTCACATGCCGTTTCCATAGTAACGTCGTCGGTGGCTTAGAGATATATCATTATTCAGTTTATTCTTTAGAAAAAGCGTGCGAGAAAAGCCCTTGCCATTACCACACGCATTTGCGTGCGGTAATGGAATAGCAGGGGTTTTTCCCACACTGTTTGGCAATGTGACTCTTTACGAATTGAAATACGTGCGGGAAAGAGAATGAAAGTGCACGCTTGTAGAAAAAATATTATTCCGCATGTATACTGAAAATTTCATATATCTATCCCCAAAATTGACGGAGATGTCATGGAAATAAAATCGTTTGTCCAGATTTTTATGAAATCACAGGTCACCAGGTTTTCTTCCTAATATACGAAGAAAAACGGAAAAGCGAGTAATACACATTCTAGGGAAATGATTAAGCTTCAATTTAAAAAAAAAATTGTTGTTCTACGCCGCATAAGAACTGAGATATCAAGGAAATAAAAAGCCCAGTTTTGGACGGGAGCCTGCGAAGAACCAGAGACCGTAACTACTGCGAAAAAGTTCATGATAATGTCAGTTTTCCACACTGATTATCATCAGTAATATCCCCATCAGGACATTGATAATAGACGAGATAATTTCATGACAATCAGGAGCTCATTCCTCACAACGAGCTTGAGAAATTTGTCATTAAAATACAGGGCTATTCGGCGGAAAATTTCTTGCCGAAAAAATTTATAATTCAACAGAACGAAACATTTAAGTATTCATGAAAATTACAGTTAGTGAAAGTACAATTATTGAAATTTAACTTAACATTAGATGCGTGGCTGATTCCTACTGAAGAAGATCTGTTACCGCGCCAAATAAACTGCTCCACATGAGTTAGGGATATTGACTTAAATTGAAAAAAAAATATAGTTAAAATAAGATTTTTGTGATGAAAATCCATATTAATATGATTTCAAGTTGCAAATTAATTTTAGCCTAAAGATCTGCACCGTATACACCCTGGTTAAGAAAAATCGAGTAAAATAACGAAATTTTATTCCCAGAAAATTCAAGCATTGACTATCAATACAATGTATGGCCTTCACTGATTGAGATTTCCATAATGTGCGTTAATTTTTTTGCGCAGTGTATATGGTCATGTTTGGTATCAAATCATAAGTTTTCGAGGACGTGGAATTCAATAAAGTATGAACCAAGACCCTGTCTATTATGGTTTAGATTTTCACCTGTGAAATGGCATTTTTTCAAAAAATCGAAATTTCAAATCGTTATATCTCCCGTTTCTGAGATCGTATCCAATTTTTATTGGTATATTCTTAATCAGCCTTGCCCTAAGTATCTCTAAACATAATAAAATCGGGTAAGACCCCCTGAAAACACTACATTTGTCATCACCACGGAATCCCTGGAAAATCTAACGGTGTTATTCAACCGAGAAGGTCATCAACGCATTCGAATCTTGCGTATTACCCATTTCGCAGATCCATAACACCTAAACTCTGAATGCTGTGAGCTCCTGAACAAAACTCGAAAATGAAATATGGAAAACATAAAACATTAAAATTCATTGTCAAAAATGGTTATATGGTCAAGTTTGGAATCAAAATATAGGTTTTCGAGAATGCTGAATTCAATGACAAATAATCCAAGAACGTATCTATTATGGTTTAGATTTTCACACGCCAAATTGTATTTTTTCAAAAATCGAAATTTCAAATCGTCAAAGCTTCCGCATCTTTGGTCGAATCTACATGAAGCTCGTATATTGTTAATCAGGAGTGTTCAAAGTTTCTCCGATGAAATAAAATCGATTTCGAAAACCCAGAAGGCTGACCGCTGCCTCTAAACCCTCCCCTCAACTTTCCCAGTGTGAACGCGGCCTGACCAAATGGAATCGTTCCCAAACTCGTTCTCCCTACACCGGCGAATATTCTTAATCGAGTTTCGCTTCAGATGGAAGATGAAACAGTATGAACCTGGTAATTTAATTAAAAGCGGGGGGTGATTTTTACAGCCCAGTAACAACCAACGCCAGTGCCCGTCAGAGAGCGGTCCGGCTATAAAAGTGCAATTCCACGAGGTGAGCGTAATTATGGGTGAGTTTTTATGTCCGGACATTAGCGAACACTCCTCATGTTGAATGCGCCAACGTGGCCATCTCCGTCTGAGACCTCGGACAGAGAGCATCGAAGATTTTGAGACCGCAACTCGCAAGATTGAGAAAAGAGAGTCTCCATTTGTTCTGTCTCAATCATGCACTATAAATGGATAGACTAAATCTGCAATAAGATTCAATGTAAAGGACACAAAGATCGCTGAAAATAACTGGTCATTGCAATCAAAATTCTATAAATCTATACTTAAATCTCGATTAAGAACACCACAACAAGATCATAAATATACTGCTCCACAAGAGTTAGGGATATCGTATTCAATCGTTTTCAAAAGTATGTAATCTTCGAGAAAATCGCTGTAAAATCATTTAAAACTCAATAACAACTTGAATCGATCCAATAAAAATCAGTATGAGACATTTCGTCAGTCTGGTCGCCTTTTTTCTTCGGCTTCGATTTGAAACGAGTTTTCTGAAAATGGCAAGACGTAAATCAACAAACGCTGAGGCTAATCGGGCTATCGGAATGCTACAGGGTGGCCTAACTCAGGTTGTTGTAGCCATGGTTGAGAATGCGCGCGAGGAGCTTGGTATTCCATATTTACCAATACCTCCGCACTCACCAGATTTGAATTGCATAGAACATGGACATAGACCAAGGTTTGGTGGGCGACGAAAAACAACACCTGCTCAGGATGGTTTCATCACCTTTTTGGCGAAAAGAAACCCAGAATGCTACGGAATACTTTTCAAAATGCAGATGGGTTCCAAGTTTCCATCGAAAACATCAGACGATGTTTGAGAGAGGTGAATCTAGGTTCTAGACGTCCATTAAGAGTTCCATTAACACGTGACAATAAGCGTCAAAGACTGGAATGGACAAGGCAACATATCAATTGGAACGATCAATGGCGTAGTGTCCTTTTCACTGATGAATCCAGATATGCACGATTTTCAGATTCTCGAAGAATAAGGGTATGAACAATCCCACGCATACCCCGTAATCGTCGCTATGTCCAAGAAGTCCATCCATTCCGAGAGGGTGGTGTTATGGTATGGGCCGGGATATGTTTCAACGGGCGCACAGATCTACACAGTTGTCCAGGGAATATGACCGCCTTACACTGTAGGGAGCATGTCATTGACAATGTTGTGCCAAATTTTCACGCTGCTATTGGTGAAACTTTTCAATTTCTAGACGATAACGCTAGACCGCACCGAGCAGCCATAGTTGAGAATGCGCGCGAGGAGCTTGCTATTCCACATTTACCAATACCTCCGCACTCACCAGATTTGAATTGCATATAACATGCATGGGATATGCTCCAAAGAAGATTAGATAATCATCAACCTACCCCAGAATCCTTAAATGATCTGAGAGAGCTTCTGCCCCGTTTATGGAACCAAATTCCTCAAGAAATGTTCAACAACCTCGTGTGTAGTATGCAAAGAAGATGTCAAGCTGTTATTGATGCCCGTGGAGGCCATACATTGTATTCATAGTCTTAAAATGCTTGAATTCGCTGGGAATAAAATTTCGTTATTTTTTTCGATTTTTCTTAACCACCCTGTATACGCTGCAGACCTACAGGCTTAAATTAATTTGCAACTTGAAATCTTTTTTATATGAATTTTCATCACAAAAATCTTATTTTATCTATATTTTTTTGCAATTTAAGTCAATATCCCTAACTAATGTGGAGCAGTTTATTTCTAGTTTTTAGATTTTTGTCAACCTTACAACCAATTATTTTCCACACAGTACAGTTTAGGAGCTATTTTAGCCGTTCGTCTTGCTGACGCACCATGTATATCTAACTGAACCACGAAATAACTCTCTCTGACAATCTCTGTCATAAACTCGAAGCGAAAAAGTTCGACCAGTTAATGCACTCAATTCCCGGCCAATAATAAAGAACCTCACTAATCTCCCACCAGATACGATTACACAATTGTTCGTTTAGATAAGTGTTTTTATTTGCCACCGACTGAATTGCAATAAACCGTATCGACAAGTGTTCTATTGTACATCGGCAATTAACGAATGCGGTTTCGATGATGAAAATTGTGCAGGGCGATCGTTCCGAGGATCCATTAACGTTTTACTGCTATTATAATTCGAGTTTTCGTTTATGTTACTCGAATAATTTCCATTTCGTGCGTTTTCGACGATAGGTCGAGTAGAAACTGCTAATCGTGCCCATTTAATTAACGTCGCGGCGTCGTTTCGTAACAGTATCTGCCGTTGTTCTGTGGTTTCAGAGGCGATCGGCTGAGTCATAGAATAAATCGAGGAATATCATCACTGCTTCTACATATCGGTGGAAAAACCCAATTTTTCATCAACAGATCCCATTGTGATCTAAAGAGTGTGAACTCTAACTAGTGACCATTGCCTAACTCTAAAATGTCATCGAAAAAATCAAATTTACACGACAAATTTGCGAAAAATTAATTTTGACAATCTCATGTTTCTGAAAAATGTTACGCTGTTAATCAATCGGAAAGGACTTCAACGCATTGGAATCATGCGTATGTAATACTTATTTCGCAGGTTCATAACACCAAAACTCTGAATGCTGTTAGCTTCTGAACAAAACTCGAAAATGAAATATGGGAAACATAAAACATCATAATTTATTGTCAAGATTAGGTATATACACTGCGCAAAAAAATTAACGCACATTCTGAAAATCTCAATTTTAATGAAAGTTAACTCTACATTGACTTTATAACTTATTTTTTATGTTCTCTCGGGAAGGTTTTGAACGAAACAAGACACATTAAATGGAAGAAAAATTCAGGATCTCACCGAATCTTATGTGAAAGAAGAGGAATGAACAATTTTCAAAATACTGAAATGCTGATATGTGATTTAATACTTGGTATTTCCATCCCTTGCGTTTATTACAGCTCGGCAACGACGGTTCATACTCAAAATGAGTGATCTTAAAATGTTCTGATCTAATCCTTCCCAGATTTCTCCGAGTTGGATTCCTAAGTCATTAAGAGTAGCTGGATGATTTTCTGAACTTCTCAGCCTTCTATTGAGGTTGTCCCAAACCTGCTCAATCGGATTGAGATCTGAACTTCTTGCTGGCCATTCCATTCGAGAGACTTCAACCTCTTCAAGGTACTCCTGAACGATGCGCGCACGATGGGGTCTGGCATTATCGTCCATAGAAACGAAATTTTCACCAATGTATGGGACAAATGGCACTACATGCTCTTCAAGAATGTTCCTTATATACCTATCAGCATTCATAGCTCCATTATCAACGACCACTAGGTCTGTGCGAGCAGTCAAGGATATTCCACCCCATACCATAATTGATCCTCCCCCGAAACCAGTAGTATTCAGGAAATTGCACTGAGCATACCTTTCATGTGGACGTCTGTATACAAGGGAACGTCGATCACACTGGTAGAGGCAGAATCTAAACTCATCGGTGAAGAGAACTTTTTCCCAATCGGCCTCTTCCCAATGGATATGCTCTCTCGCAAAATCCAAACGCGCTCTTCGATGGGCTGGGGTAAGAGCTGGGCCTCTTGCTGCGACACGAGGCCTTAAATCATATTCTCTGAGGCGATTTCTTATTGTCTGAGTGCTAATTTGCACCTCATGCGTTTGCTCAAGCTGATTCTGAAGGAGGCGAGCGCTTGCAAACCGTTGTCTCAACGAAGAAACTCCCAAGTAACGTTCTTGAATGGCAGTATTGGCAGTGGTTACCCGTGGTCTACCCTGTCCTGGTCTTCAGAAATTCATACCTGTCTGCCTGTCTCCCTGAATCGTTGCAACATTCTGGAAACACTTGTATGGGAAACTCCAAACCTTTCTGCAATTTTTGTGTATTTCCACCCTTCTTCTCGCAAAACTACCGCTTGGGCACATTCCTCTTGGATCAAATTGCGTGTTTCGCGTTGCATAGCGATCGAGTGTAGAAAATCAAACGAAATAAAAACTATTGATCACTAGAATCGATCGAGAACAACTGATTTTAGAATGGAGCCAATACATTCAAAATTTGATAATATCATCTTTTTTTTATTCCTGCTGGGAGAAAACATCTGTATTGAAGAAAAACGTTGAAAGTGGATAACATATGCATGCATAATTCTGATAAAAATAATTATCATTGAGAACACCTTCAGTTGTAGAACAAATTTGAGATTTCCATAATGTTCTTTAAATTTTTTGCGCAGTGTATTTTATAGAAAATCTTTGTTTGTTACTCTTTTCTTTGTGCAGTTTCGATGAAACTGTTCATTTTTAATTTTCCTCCATGTGAGATCTTTTTTCATTGAAAATGAACCGAAAAATATCCTAACCTATCCCAACAAACCGACTGGTCCAGTTCCTGCGTAGGCAGCGGCGTCCGAGATTTATAAATTCGTCATAAATAATGCGCGGTTGCCCCGATGGGGCGCCTAGGACACTATTAGTCCGGCGATGTAGGGAATTGATTTATCATGGCGGTCAGCGGGGGGCCCCGAACAGCATTACAGCCGTATTAATATACGGTTTCATTTTAATATTGTCACCAAGTATTTATAGGCCGCATTTGAATATTTGTTTTGTCTGGCACGGTGCACCTCTACACTCTGAATAATTGAATTTATAAAACGAGGTGCGTCGTTTTATCGCCTAGGGGGGCGTGAGTCGGGGGGCTCAGCGCCGGCTCAAATCCCGGTCGAATTCGAACGAGCGGGAGCTGGGGATTCTGAAGGAATGCGGGGGCGACTGTACTGATTTTATGGGCATAAAATTACTTCCCTGTTTCTTGCCATAGATTCAGCTCAAAGGACCATATTCTGTCTTTTCGATGTAGCCAAACCCCTTCTTATACAGGGTGTTCTACAAGCTGTATGACAAACATTGACAGACGGTAGCTGTGCTTCTTTTGAACATTTTTTTTTCTTATGAACATTGGTCCGATTGGTTTTCGTTTAGGAGTTACAAGCATTTGAAAAAAAAATATTTTCATGTTTTGATTAAGTAAGGCCGATGGGTTGATATGGTAATTGACGTTATTTCAATTACTCATTTGACACTTGATGTACGTTTTGAATAACAATGCATTCTTTTACGATTCAGAAATATGATTTGATGCCAGTTCAGGGTGTCCCAAATTTTATGATCACTGAGAGCATCTCGAGAACCATAACGGTTATAGAAAAAATGTTCAAGGACTCCCGATCTCTTTTTTCAAAATAATCAATTGCCAGCAAACAGATCCGAGATATCTGAATTGGTTCTCGAGTTACAGGGCGTTTCTGAAAAATGGCTGTTTCAAATATTTCGCTATATCTCGTTTTCTGTTGGAGATATCACGAAATTTCCAAATAGTTTTCTTTTGTAATTTCCATTGCCTATACGCTGCTTCCATCTGATCCGAAAAATTATTCGCCGTTCAAGTGCTAGAGAGAAAAGTGTGTGTTTTTTAAATGGAACACCCTATATTTTTCATCATTACTTCTTAGCCGCTGATTCACCGAGTATCACCCTGTAACCGGTTTCTCGAAAAACTGATTCGTTTCGAAGATATTGAGTTTTCCGTCGCCAATTGAATTGGGACAGCATGTATATAAAGATTTTTTTTATTTGGAGATATTTTATTTTCGATTCTATGAAAAAATAACATTAATCGAATAAAAACTTTAATACTGAAAAAAAAAACTACAATAAATGTTCGACTTGTATCTGATGATATTATTTTGTTTTCAAGATAATCATTTGGTTAAAATTATTCACTACAGACTAGACAAATTGAATTTCTAATTAAATGGAATATATTATTTATTTACAGATGAAGATTTCCATTTTATAGAATCGAAATTTTCAGGAAATATTGTAATCTTCTATGATATCTCTTTCATTCAAGAAGATCAGTTTATTAAAAAACACAAACTAGACAAAAAAAAAATAAAATATCCCCAAATAAAAGAAAAATAATTTTATACAGGCTGTCCCAATTGAAGTGAAATCGAAAAACTCAATATCTCTGAAACGATTCAGATTTTCGAAAAACCGATTACAGAATGATACTCTGTGAGACTTGATTTGTTTTTAAATTGAAGATGAAGAACGTCCCGAGGACAAATAGTTTTCTTTTTTTCGATTTAATTAGTTTTTCAATTAAAAAAACCAGGGTGATCGTTAGATCTGGGGTTATTGAATATGTTTCTGGTTTTTCATGAGTACAAGCTATATTTTTGAAATAATAATCATGAAAATTTTTGAATTTCATAGAAGATTAAATTGCCGAAGGCAAATAGTTGCGATTTTTTCGATTTAATTAGTTTTTCAATTGAAAAAAAAAACAGGTTGAACTTCAGGGTTGTGGAAACTACACTACGAAAACGCCAACCGATTTGTCAATTCTCTTATCCCTTGATTAAGGGGCAGTATCACCTTTTGAATCGTGGTAAATCTCCATTCAAAAAGTGGTCTCTTTATCTCACGAGTAAGTACCCTTATTTACGACGTAGAGACTTTTCAAATTGAATTGAAGAACGTCCCGAGGGCCAATAGTTTTCTTTTTTTCGATTCAATTAGTTTTTCAATTAAAAAAAACAGGTTAATCGTTAGATCTGGGGTTATTGAATATGTTTTTTGTTTTTCATGAGTACAAGCTATATTTTTGAAATAATCATCATGAAAATTTTTGTAGTTTATAGAAGATTAGATTGCCGAGGGCAAATAGTTGCGATTTTTTCGATTTGATTAGTTTTTCAATTAAACAAAACAGGTTGAACTTCAGCGTTTTGGAAACTACACTTAATGATTTTTTTCCGACGGTTATTCATCATTTTTTGGAAAAAATCGCAACTATTTGCCCTCGGCCATTTAATCTTCTATAAACTACAAAAATTTTCATGATTATTATTCCAAAAATATAGCTTGTACCCATGAAAAACGAAAAACATATTCAATAACCCCAGATCTAACGATTACCCTGGGTTTTTTGATTGAAAAACTAATTAAATCGAAAAAAAGAAAACAATTTGCCCTCGGGACGTTCTTCAACTTCAATTAAAAAAAATATCAAGTCTCTACGTCGTAAATTAGGGTAGTTACTCGTGAAATAAAGAGACCACTTTTGAATGGAGATTTACCACGATTCAAAAAGTGATACTGCCCCTTAAGAAGGATGGAAATTACACTCTGATTTTTCCGGTATAAATAGCCGAATAAATAATCCAAAGCCTACGTTATGAATAAAATCGGGGTGTCTGTCCGATTGTCAACTGTCGGAATGGAATCGATTAGTCTGAATGAATGATGATCGAATCTGGCGAGGCCATGGAAAGAATCGAGAAAATACCGATCGGTATCAGTATCGTGGGGAGAGTAGTCGCGATTCTGATTCCTCCACTGCGATTATCTTAATCGGGATTGGTTGCAGTGGCGTACCCAGTCAATCCTACTATTCTAGTGCACAATCATTTATTCCAGTTCCTCATCAAATAACTAATTCACATTTTGCATATGATGCGCGCGCGTCATAACCTCAGGATTGTTGTAATGGAGCCTTTAAAACATTGGTCATCATTCTGTAATGAAAAGAATTCAAGATGAATCTGTATACAGTGGATTCGACAATGGTACTTGCTGGACAATTCGAAGTATTATTTATCACTTCAAGGTTTCGAACACCATGTTTCGAATATAGAGCCATTCTTTGTCTTGTAGGTACCTACTAGATTCCAGCGCGTGCAATGTGCTTGACTCTTTTGTTGTTGAACATCGGAACACCAATTTACCAAGAAAAGGCCCAGAGCGTGATATCTGAGGAATAATAGGGGAGAAAATCTGGTTGCCACCCGGATGTAAATTTGACGAATTTATTGGGATGGTGAAACCGAAGAAGAATCATAAGAAATCGGATATAACTCTTCATAACGAATACAGGATGTATCAAAATATCTGTTGGAGATCCCTTGGCATATTCTGAGACGAAAGTTTCTATTAACATAGATGCGCAGAAGATACAGTGTGTCAAATAAAATCTTTTTATTCACAATTTCTGGCTCAAACTTGAGAAGCTCTAAGCACGCCACTGTTTCCGAATATAATAATTGATTTATTATCGTCGCCTGATAAATGGGATCTCAGTTGTATTTTCGTTCGTAATTAATTCTAGATTGTACCTTTATTGTCTGATTATGAGATATTTAGTCTCAGTGAGGACCTTATTGTGTTTCAACATTTCATATCGATATCTGTTCATCGATATTGGATGGGAGAAATGGAAATCAGTGCCGTTGGACAGCTGTGGGGGCATGCTCAACGACCAGATAGTAAATAATGAATTCCCTCACTGTACACTGAATACACTCTTGAATTTAATTAGTAGATTGTCACAGAGATGTGTTGATTTTATCATATTGCTGGATTTGAATGAAACTCTGAAATATTGCGATTTTGAACCCTGCTTTTAAATTAATTGAGCTCTTAATAACCATTGGTAAGCTTATTAAATAATTACTGCAGTAATTGATCCATTAAGTATAGTATTTTGAGGTATAAGTACAACTCATTAGTCAGTTGCATAATAATGGATTATTAATTGAATTCATTATAATGTATGACGTTTTCCTTGAACCATACATTAAGAAATGTACAACAGGCGAACCAAAGAAGTCGGACGATTGAATTTGGATTCAGTTTTGGAATAACTATAATAAACCGAAAATAAATAATCGAAAAATTCAGATTTTTTCACATCCAGCATAAAGGGTAACAGACAAATATAGGTACTGATCCACAAGAGTTAGGGATATCGTATTCAATCGTTTTTAAAAGTATGTAATCTTCGAGAAAATCGCTGTAAAATCATTTAAAACTCAAAAACAACTTGAATCGATCCAATAAAAATCAGTATGAGACATTTCGTCAATCTGGTCGCCTTTTTTCTGAAGTTTGGTTCTTTGCATATGCTTCATGAATGTTCTTATTTCGAAATGAAGTCAGTTTACCAACGGCTTCGATTTGAAAACGAGTTTTCTGGAAATGCCAAGACGTAAATTAACAAACGATGAGGCTACTAGGGCTATCGGAATACTACAGGGTGGCCTAACTCAGGTTGTTGTAGCGGAAAGGCTCCAAGTCAGCCAAAGTGTGATATTTCGACTTTGGAATAGGTTCAGACTTCAGAGAGACAGGTTCCGTGTTAGAAAGACCAAGGCTTGGTGGGCGACGAAAAACAGCACCTGCTCAGGATCGTTTCATCACCGTTTCGGCGAGAAGAAACCCTACATCTACGTGTAGAATGCTACGGAATACTCTTCAAAATGCAGATAAGGTCCAAGTTTCCATCGAAACCATCAGACGACGTTTGAGAGAGGTGGATCTAGGTTCTAGACGTCCATTAAGAGGAGATCCATTAACACGTGACCATAAGCGTCAAAGACTGGAATGGGCAAGGCAACATATCAATTGGAACGATCAATGGCATAGTGTCCTTTTCACTGATGAATCCAGATATGGACGATTTTCAGATTCTCGAAGAATAATGGTATGGACAATCCCACGCATACTCCGTAATCATCGCTATGTCCAAGAAGTCCATCCATCCCGAGGGGGTAGTGGTATGGTATGGGCCGGGATATGTTTCAACGGGCGCACAGATCTACACATTTGTCCTGGGAATATGACCGCCTTACACTATAGGGAGCATGTCATCGACAATGTTGTGCCATATTTTCACGCTGCTATTGGTGAACCTTTTCAATTTCTAGACGATAACGCTAGACCGCACCGTGCAGCCATATTGAGAATGCGCGCAAGGAGCTTGGTATTCCACATGTACCAATACCTCCGCACTCACCAGATTTGAATTGCATAGAACATGCATGGGATATGCTCCAAAAAAGATTAGATAATCATCGACCTACCCCAGAATCCTTAAATGATCTGAGAGAGCTTCTGCCCCGTTTATGGAACCAAATTCCTCAAGAAATGTTCAACAACCTCTTGTGTAGTATGCAAAGAAGATGTCAAGCTGATATTGCTGCCCGTGGAGGCCATACATTGTATTGATAGTCTTAAAATTCTTGAATTCTCTGGGAATAAAATTTCGTTATTTTACTCGATTTTTCTTAACCACCCTGTATACGCTGCAGAACTACAGGCTAAAATTAATTTGCAACTTGAAATCATACTAGGTAATATGAATTTTAATCACAAAAATCTTATTTTAACTAATTTTTTTTGCAATTTAAGTCAATATCCCTAACTCATGTGGAGCAGTTTATTTTCTATCAAATATATTGCAGTTGAAATAGAGGAAAATATTCATTTCACTTCCAGAACATTATTGTTTATTTCTCGAGAAACGACGTGTGTAGTTCAACGAACTTGAAGCCCCAATATAATTTGGCATTACTCGCATGATGTCTTGTGATACTGTCAATTTTTGACGAACAGCTGTAAGATGCAAGATCGATGTCGAATTTCGAGCGGCCACAGGCTCCGTAATTACCGATATTCTTATTGATTTATTTTGGACAAAATCCACGAATTCGTGATGCACATTGCTACCGTCTTCCAAATTGTTGGGGCAATTTAGCGAAGTTTTCTATCCGGCAAGGAGAACCCTATGATTAAAGTGATTAGCAATGTCGGTTAGTGGAGACTGATGTTTGGGAGCTTGCTACTATGGATGGAATCGTCAAATGGAGTGTTTAATGGTGTTAACACTTCTTTTGAGGGTTTGCCAGGGTAACAGGTTCACTTAGAATTCATAATGACATGATTTCCCTTTATTATTCACCATTATTAGTTGATCTAAAGCCACATCAGTCTATTTGATCAAGATGAATCAAGTACAGTTCATCCAAGAATTATTGACATCTCGGGGAGCTTAGGAGAATCGAAATTATGTTGGTATTAGCCCATTCAGTAATATTTTGAGTTGCAGAATTCAGGTTGGTGTTGGAAATAACACTGACGTTTTGTTCTGTCATTAATATTCGAAAAAATTTGGCAAATATTTGCGCGAGTGAAAAATCTTTGGTTTGAGGCTCTTGAAGAATGTACAGCTAATAAATGGAAAGCCTGCACAGAGCACGTAGAAAAAGAAATAAGAGAAGGTTAGTCAAAATATATAGGGTGGCCATTTGAAAACGAAACAGACGAGATTACAGACGAAATAAATTTTTTCGATAGAAATGCTCGGACAGGTCGATTTCTGTTTCGAGGGGGACAACTTAAGATGTAGGTTACGGACGCATAGCGCTTCAAGCCTTGCTGCTACAACCCCCACCCCCAGTTTTTGAATAGGGAAGATGAGGTGAGTGATACCTCAATTCAGGTATTTTTATACTGATTTCAGCACAGTAATTGTTTTTTCATTTTATGCATTAGTTCTCGAAATATTCTTAACTAAGTATTTGAAAATGAAGTGGTGTTTTCATGGCACTTGTAGTGTTTTTTTGTGAAAAATCGACATCTTGATTAAAGATTTCTATGTCAGTGGATTGGAGGAAGGAAGCCACAGTCATGGTTGTTTTGAAGCTCAAAATGTCGATTTTTCACAAAAAAACACTACAAGTGCCATGAAAACACAACTTCATTTTCAAATACTTAGTTGAGAATATTTCGAGAACTAATGCATAAAATGAAAAAACAATTACTGTGCTGAAATCAGTATAAAAATACCTTTCAAATGAGGTACCACTCACCCCATCTTCCCTATTCAAAAATTGGGGGTGAGGGTTGTAGTAGCAAGGGTTGAAGCGCTATGCGTCCGTAACCTACATCTTAAGTTGTCCCCCTCGAAACAGAAATCGACTTGTCCGAGCATTTCTATCGAAAAAATTTATTTCGTCTGTAATCTCGTCTGTTTCGTTATCAAATGGTCACCCTGTATATGGGATGTTACGATATTGCTGATTTAAACTTTAATGAACATGAGTTCTGCCCAGATGAGAAAATAATAACTGTGGTTGTTGAAGCAGAATAATAGGAATATTTACATTTTTAATATTACATATTTTACTCCTTCATTGTTCACAAATATTGAAAGTTACAATGTCATGACAAAATCCTTCATATATTAAATAGATCCATTCGTTAAGTATTGTTTCTGTCTTGATATCTATTACTATTTATCCAATCCATTCACTTTGCAGCAACACGCTTCAAATTATCAACTAGATTTTACTGGTTTAGCGAATATTCATATTGAACTTTGGAAAGTAACATGCTTTTTAATCATCCACGATATTTTTCGTTATCGGGCCAGAATTTCCAGACTGTATGCTCCTATAATTGATTGTTCGAATAAGTATCAATACAAGATGAAAATAATATACTGCTGGTATTCACACGATGGTAATCGGACGAGTTAATACACTGCTCAAAAAAATTAACGCACATTATGGAAATCTCAAATTTATTCTACAACTGAAGGTGTTCTCAATGATAATTATTCTTATCAGAATTATGCATGCATATGTTATCCACTTTCAACGTTTTTCTTCAATACAGATATTTTCTCCCAGCAGGAATAAAAAAGATGATATTATCAGATTTTGAATGTATTGGCTCCATTCTGAAATCAGTTGTTCTCGATCAATTCTAGTGATCAATAGTTTTTCTTTCGTTTGATTTTCAACACTCGATCGCTATGCAAAGCGAAACACGCAATTTGACCCAAGAGGAATGTGCCCATGCGGTAGTTTTGCGAGAAGAAGGGTGGACATACACAAGAATTGCAGAAAGGTTTGGAGTTTCCCATACAAGTGTGCCCAGAATGTTGCAGCGATTCAGGGAGACAGGTATGAATGTCCGAAGATCAGGACAGGGTAGCGGTAGACCACGGGTAACAACTGCCATTCAAGAACGTTACTTGAGAGTTTCTTCGTTGAGACAACGGTTTGCAACCGCTCGCCTCCTTCAAAATCAGCTTGAGCAAACTCATGAGGTGCAAATTAGCACTCAGACAATAAGAAATCGCCTCAGATAATATGATTTGAGGCCTCGTGTTGCGGCAAGAGGCCCAGCTCTTACCCCAGCCCATCGAAGTTTGGATTTTGCGAGAGAGCATATCCATTGGGAAGAGGCCGATTGGGAAAGAGTTCTCTTCAAAGATGAGTCTAGATTCTGCCTCTACCATTGTGATCGACGTTACCTTGTATACAGACGTCCACATGAAAGATATGCTCAGTGCAATTTCCTGAATACTACTGGTTTCGGGGGAGGATCGATTATGGTATGGGGTGGAATATCTTTGCTGCTCGCACAGACCTAGTGGTCGTTGATAATGGAGTTATGAATGCTGATAAGTTTATAAGGAACATTCTTGAAGAGCATGTAGTGCCATTTGCCCCATACATTGGTGAAAATTTCATTTTTATGGACGATAATGCCAGACCCCATCGTGCGCGCATCGTTCATGAGTACCTTGAAGAGGTTGAAGTCTCTCGAATGGAATGGCCAGCAAGAAGTCCAGGTCTCAATCCGATTGAGCAGGTTTGGGACAACCTCAATAGAAGGCTGAGAAGTTCAGAAAATCATCCAGCTACTCTTAATGACTTGGGAATCCAACTCGGAGAAATCTGGAAAGGATTAGATCAGAACATTTTAAGATTACTCATTTTGAGTATGAACCGTCGTTGCCGAGCTGTAATTAACGCAAGGGGTGGAAATCCCAAGTATTAAATCACTTATTAGCATTTTGAAAATTGTTCATTTCTCTTCTTTCACATAAGATTCGGTGAAATCCTGAATTTTTCTTCCATTTAATGTGTCTTGTTCCGTTCAAAACCTTCCCGAGAGAACATAAAAAATAAGTTATAAAGTCAATGTAGAGTTAACTTTCATTAAAATTGAGATTTTTTTGCGCAGCGTATATGACATTTTCATGTTCAAAGTGCCTTACTTTGAAAATAAAAAAACATTTAATTTTCAGGTTATATTCATATATTTATTGCTATGATGAAAGCACAGAAAATTTTCAGTCACTTCTTTGTAACTAGAACACTTTCCCTTGTTGTACTCCAGTACTTTTTATTGGTGATCCACTGTTAGTTTGAAAAATTGTGAGAAGAAGCTTTGTTGTTCTTCTAAACTTTATGGTCTCTTGTAATTTTGATAATCTGCCGATTTCGAGAAAAAAATTAAAAGCAATTCTCTCGAAATTCTCAAAAATTAAAATTGTCATGAAAATTCAGTTATTATAAAAATAAATCTAAACTATTTTAGTCTGGGGAAGAATGATTCGAAGATTCACTTCTTTAATCCAAGCTTTCCAACGTTCAATCTTTCGAGCTATTAATAAAAAACAATCTAAAAAAAAATCACTTCGCAAAAAGCCCGTTTGGAAGATATCAAGATGACTGATCGATCCTTGTTTGTATTCGAAATCGACTCGCCCAAATCTCCAATATTGACATCTCGAAAACACATATTTCCGTTATTGGAGAAAATTATTTATTCTCTCATTAATTAAACATCACGGTATAAATGGAATTGACGATTATTTGTTCCCAGTAAATACCTGAAAATAAAGTGATTCAGACCAGCGGATATGGACTTCTAAATCGAGAATGTCGATGATTAAATTTTTCTGGAATCAGTCACACCTGACTGCAGTATCGGCACTGTATCTACGTTTACTTGTCTGGAATCTGTACTAGTTTTCGATATTCCGTCCGAGCTGTATACCTAGCTTGTGAAAGATAGTTCGTATAGAAGAATATCAACAGAAATGTTTAAAACAAGAAATAAACTGCTCCACATGAGTTAGGGATATTGACATAAACTGCAGAAAAATATAGTTAAAATAAGATTTTTTTTGATGAAAATTCATATTAATATGATTTCAAGTTGCAAATTAATTTTAGCCTGTAGGTCTGCAGCGTATACAGGGTGGTTAAGACAAATCGAGTAAAATAACGAAATTTTATTCCCAGAGAATTCAAACATTTTAAGACAATCAATACAATGTATGGCTTCCACGGGCATCAATAACAGCTTGACATCTTCTTTGCATACTACACACGAGGTTGTGGAACATTTCTTGAGGAATTTGGTTCCATAAACGGGGCAGGAGCTCTCTTAGATCATTTAAGGATTCTGGGTTCGGTTGATGATTATCTAATCTTCTTTGGAGCATATCCCATGCATGTTCTATGCAATTCAAATCTGGTGAGTGCGGAGGTATTGGTAAATGTGGAATACCAAGCTCCTCGCGCGCATTCTCAACTATGGCTGCACGGTGCGGTCTAGCGTTATCGTCTAGAAATTGAAAAGTTTCACCAATAGCAGCGTGAAAATTTGGCACAACATTGTCAATGACATGCTCCCTATAGTGTAAGGCGTTCATATTCCCAGGACAAAGGTGTAGATCTGTGCGCCCGTTGAAACATATCCCGGCCCATTCCATAACATTACCCCCTCGGAATGAATGGACTTCATGGACATAGCGACGATTACGGTGTATGCGTGGGATTGTCCATACCCTTTTTCTTCGAGAATCTGAAAATCGTCCATATCTGGATTCATCAGTGAAAAGGACACTACACCATTGATCGTTCCAATTGATATGTAGCCTTGCCCATTCCAGTCATTGACGCTTATGGTCACGTGTTAATGTGTCGCCCACCAAGCCTAGGTCTTTCCCATACGGATTCTGTCTCCCTGAACCTATTCCAAAGTCGAGATATCACACTTTGGCTGACTTGGAGCCTTTCCGCTACAACAACCTGAGTTAGGCCACCCTGTAGCATTCCGATAGCCCTATTAGCCTCAGCGTTTGTTAATTTACGTCTTGGCATTTTCAGAAAACTCGTTTCAAATCGAAGCCGTTGATAAACTGACTTCATTTCAAAATAAGAACATTCATGAAGCATATGCAAAGAACCAAACTTCAGAAAAAAGGCGACCAGATTGACGAAATGTCTCATACTGATTTTCATTGGATCGATTCAAGTTGTTATTGAGTTTTCAATGATTTACAGCGATTTTTTCGAAGATTACATACTTTTGAACATGATTGAATACGATATCCCTAACCCTTGTGGAGCAGTATAGTTTGAAAAAGTTCCACATTTTTGGATTTTCCAAATATCTTAAGAAATTTCACAAAGCGATTTTATGCGACTTTATGGTGAGAAAACATGTATATAGATTTTAGTTTCTTAATTCCGAAAATAGCACTTCTGTTATTAATTTTCATGAATATTCTGTATCAGTATCTTCTTATAACGGGTGATTTACAAAATTATTCGATTGGCGTTAAATCCAGTTATACTGCAGGCCATCTCGATATTCACATCACAATCCCTTTGAGTTAAAACTTAAGTAGTCTGTTTCTTCTCTGGCCGTATGAGATGTGACTCCATCCTGTCAAAACGAGATCTTTCGAAAAATCCATTCCCAAGTCACTGACTGATACAATTCGGTTTATTCCAGAACAGAGACAGCATTTTCGCGAAGAATCCGCCGATCTAAGAATAATTCCCTTTAATTTAGTGCCTGAATTCGCTCGGTTATGACAGCGTCTCTTCCCTCCTCGAATTCGATCCGTAATAAAGCGAGTATGAGCCAGAGAGAGACCGGGCTATATTTCAACTTGCACATTTGATTAATGAACATTATAAAAAGTGTCAGTCTAGTGGGGCATGCAGGTTATTTTCGTTCTTCAGAGACCGAATGTTCTTGTCTATCAGAGACCTTAGCACATGTGCCTTGTCACTGAGATTTCAAAAGCAGAATTGAAAAAGTTCATTAGGACCAAAGGACAATTTAATTATAAACTTCGGAAGCCGAGTCTCGGATGAAGAGATTTGAGGCATTCGGGATGATTTATTCGATTTTGGGATATTGTTTTGAGCTGAGATGAGTCGATAAAATGAATATGATATACATACAGGTATTAAATGGAACAGTACACTTTTATAGTGTTCTGAATCTCGCCTGTTCACAAATTGTACATTAGCAAAATGATTTTCAGTAGTAATATCCCTAGGACCTCGATAATAGACGAGATAATTTTATGACAATCGATAGCAACGAGCTTGGGATATTGGTTATAAAATTATGAGGCATTTATCCATGTCCGAGGAATATTCGGCAGAAAATTTTTTGTCAGAAAAAATGTATAACTCAACACAACAAAACATTTATTTATTTATTGAAAGTACAATTAGTGAAAGTGCAATTCGTAAAATTCAACTCAACATTAGATTCGTTGCTGTTCTCTTGTATAGAAGATCTATTTCCACGCATAATATTTATTATCTTGTTGTGGTGTTCTTGATCGAGGTTTAGGTATGGTTTGATAGAATTTTGATTGCTATGACCAGTAATCTTCAGCAATTGTTGTTCCTCTACACCACTTTTTGCTAATTGACTGACAGCTGTTGATCTATTTGAATGATTCGTTATCTTTTTGTCTTTGACATTCAAGCCAATTGCTTCGGCAGCATATTTAGTCCATTTATTTATGGTATTCCTTCCAACAGGTACATTATCGTACCATTCGTCAGTTTCATTTTTCCAATATCGATTTGGTTTCAAGAATAGTCGTGGTGAGGTAATATTTTCGCCTCGTTTTGATATTAGTTTATGAAACGGACGTACAGGGCAGCTTTGTCTCTCACTATTGGAAACCAACCATTTACTACTTGTACAGCTTTTAGAACCACCTTGGCACGTTTTACTGAATACCGGATTGTATTCAATGCGATTTGTTGGAGAACCATCGTTATTCTTCTCGATTTGAAAAAATTTCACCAAACAAGCAACTGCCTCTCCTCCTCGCCACGCTAGTTCTACTGCAGCAATATGATAAAATTTACGCATAAGACCTTCAGGAGTATTTTCATCCCATAGCAATATTATTCTGTTAACTTCAGACAAATTTAACGAAACTGAACTGGATTTACGTTTACTTGGGTCTGCTTGCAATTTTTTTCTGATTGCATCACGGACATCTCGGGCTGGTTTATATATTATATTATTAAACGGGTCAATCATAATGTTGTAGTCCTGATAATACTTTTCTTGTAAGAGTTTGCCCGAAACATTTCACATTGTCTTTACCGTTGCTTCTTTGAATTTTGTTCCGTCTTTTTTTCTCATACTGACAGCCGAATCTTTGAGTATAAACGCCAATTCTTCCAAGCTTCTGCGTTCATTCAATTCGTATGATCGTTCGTAGCAAAATTCCATAAATATTCCCCAAATATATTTGTGGCTATTGGAAGTATTTCTGCGAATGTTTTCTTTGATAAGCTCATTTATATTTTTAACATTACCAAAACGTGACCTTTTGAAATTTGTTTGGAATGATGTTGCCATGGAACTATTATATAATTTTATAAGACTCTATCGTGTTATCATTGGGATTGAAAATTGCATTGGATGTAGTTTTCGATGTAATGTTGACATGATTGGCTGAAATGGTTCCATATGATACAAAATCATAAAATTGGATTTGTTGTTAGAACTGTCAAAAAATTTCCTTTGTAATTTAATTGTGAATAAAGACCTTTATAATTATTATTATACAGGGTGTTCTACAATCTGAGACTTTCTACAGAATTTCATTGTTGGAAAACTTTCTTGGATTTACTGCACCGGATATGCGAGTGCGCATATAAATAACACCACCTCGTGGTTGTCGCCCAACCTAAGTGTCTGGTAAATGGGCAATTTGGTGCACACTCTCAAGGTCGCAACGAGTCGTTGCGACCAAAACGTTCGTAACATGCCGCAATTGAAGATAGCCGGATTCATTTCTCCAGAAACAGGTAATTTTGGCAGTGATCTGAACGGTAAATCATGGGAGAGGCTGTCGTAACTGCGGATGATCAGACACAATTTGCCTCAATCTAATTGGCATTTAATGCACCGAGAGCATAACGGCGCCGAGCACATGCCGCTGGTCTGAAAGAAGGGGACATCAAAAGGGAAGTCTAAATTTATGAGCGGACTTTGTTGGATTAATTTCTGGGAATGGATCCGATTTAATTTTAATTTCGTGTCATCTCGGGAAGGCGGATGCGCGTGCGCGCTTTGGGGGTTAATGGAACGGCACGGGGCCAGAAACCTCCAAGTATGAATTTGAGAAGATATTTTCCATTCACTCGAAGGAATCGAAGAGAAAAGTGGAAGTTATGTCCTTATTTGAATCAATTTACGAAAAAATATTAAATGAGAATAAGTCTTGTATTTTCAATGAAAATGTCCACAATACAGACGATTTTTTCCGAATTTATTCAATATACTCCACGAAAGTTCAGGAAGTTCAGAAATTTTGATACTGTTTCGAAAGTTTCAATTTTTATTCTACCAATTCTTTAAGTTAGGCGTTGTAGGAAGTGTAGTGTGTTTTTATCTCAAGTGGATTTGCAAATAGTTTCACTTTGAGAACTATTTTGTTGGTAAACTCAGAATGGATTGGAGTTCTTAATGAAATAATTGAAATCGATTTCATTTCGAAGGTTCATTTTTTTTCTTTCAAAAATAGAAGAAAATAAGACAACTCATGCTACTATTTTATTTCAAATGAAAGACCCATGTAAATATGTAGTTCAACTTCCGATTGAAAGTGAATCTACAGATAATTTCGTTCAGAAAATCAACTTGAAATACGGTATTGGCAGAGAATGACCAAATTCAAATACAGGGTGAGTCTTTGACTTGTACATATATTTTAACTGAAGATTCTTGAGGTCAAAAGAAACCTTTTTTCCATTATCCATTTTTCCGAATTCGGCTCTGTTAAAGAGATATAGCCATTTGAAAAAAAAATTGTGCTAATTTCGTCCCTGAAATGATACTGTGGAATTGATTCAAAGTTCATATTTCTCGATAGAAATTGAGTTTATACATTTAGGGAATACTCAAGTAATAACCTTATTGGAATAAAATTGTTGCAGACACGACAATTTCAACAAAAACAGTTAGTTTCATCGGATTATATCTGCAACCAAAAAGCCACATTTATTCCACCAAAATAAGTTCCTTCTTCGATTTTTCTGCAGATTAGTTTGTAAACACTTATAACTTGTTCATATTTTCCTCGAAATTCCCAAACAATATTATGAAGAACGACTTTTCATTCAGATTTATTATTAAACAACCTAACCTAATCTAATTTGTATCGATTCTGTGAATTTTTGCACAGAAATTTCAAGAAGATGTTGTCAGCTTGCTGATATTTTCATTGAGGTTAAGGATTTTTTACGAAACATAGTATAAATCAGGATACATTTGTGTACCGTGGTATAAATATCTATGAATTCTGCCGTTTCCATCATAAATCGACTTTGCCGCCAAATTTTACCACGCATGCGTAGAGCGAAAACTGAAGTATTGGTTATGTGGAGGCCAACTATAAACAATAACAAACCAGAGTCTCTGAACAAACTGTAAACATTATGTGAAGTTCCGAATAGATCCAGTGAATTATTGTTCTAATGTGATTATTATGTGAAGTGAATTAATTAATTTCAACCGTGTCGAGTTTATAAAATTCTAAGAGGATGTTGTTTAGATAGAAACATCGCCACAGATTATCGGGTATCGTATTATTTTTCATTAATTTCAATTTAATAAGTAGTTTGTATCGAGATTCATCATTCATATCCGAATTTTGTATTTCATCGACATTTAACTTCAATATGGACCGGTAACTATAAATTTTCAATAGAAACTGTGCGTATTAAATCCTCCTTGGTGTTCAATTTTATCTTCCACATTTGTGGGAGTTTATTATTAAAATATCTCGACATAGTTGATAAATATTGTGACAACATTGTAAACTCGTTTAAAGACCATAGAAGGAATAATATTCGATGATATTTAATTCAGAGACGCATTCAGATTATTCTTGAAATTAATGATTTTTTTCGTCAAATTTCTCCGGGTAAAATTGGAAATAACTCGAAAACGACGCGTTTTATTGAAAAAAATAAGAATACTTTTAGTTTTTTAAATGATTGATTCTTTCGAAAATATGAACCGTTTATCTTTTTAAAGTGGTTTTATAGTGTTTTAGTGTGTAGTGATGAGTCGACTACCCTGTAACTTCTATACTAGTAGAGATATTGAATAGGATTGAGGAATATGCACCATGAATAGAGTAAAAACTCAACCAAAATTCAGTTCATTCGAAATGGCGGTTCCGAAGATATAAACAGAAAAGTGTTTTTTTCATGGATTTTCGACACCCTGTATCTTCCAAACCAAACCGAATTTTGACAAATGGTATAGGAAAAAAGTGTTTCGTTTGATGAGAGGGATCTACAGTTAAAATATATGTATAAGTCAAAGACTCACCCTGTATATAGCCAGAAATAGTTTCTGCTTTATCTACATATTCACTTATTTCATACTTCATCGAATTGCGGATAGAGAGCGCCATTGTACATTTCTTTCATAAGGAGAGAGATATCCATAGAACTTATAGTGATAATGTAAGTTCTATGGAATATTCAATGAAATGCACGGTGGCACCTCTATCGGATTAGTTTTCCTACTCGTTGTGATCGGCAACCTTAAATATGAGAAATCAAAATGTTCACTTTTTTTATATCTCGATATTTTTTTTGCTATTCGTTTAATAACTTTTTCAGTTTCAAGTTCTTGTCGTTTGCGTTTAGTAGGATTTTGGATCAGTTATTGTTTTACGTTCTTACGATTAACTTCGATTCAAAATCTGAAAGTAATGCATATCAGGATGTACCTACCTCTCTAATTTACGAAAGCATGACGATTGATCAACATTCCAAAGTGACAATGTCCATTAAAATCTTTCACGCTTGATTCTAACGTCAATTATTTCGAGGATTAACGAAAATTCTTCCGGTGTCAGAACTTGACGAAATCCAAACAATAAAAACAGGTAAATTAAATTACCCTCCCTGGTCAAGGTCGTTCGAATGCTCATCATCTCTTTTCGATCCTTTGTATTTAAGATTCTACCTGCATAAATGAGATTGCTAGATAAGGTTCGTGGAATTGCTACATTCGCAAAAATTGAATAGGACTTGTCTTTTTGTCGTTATATTCTTGCAAATAGATCGGTATTTGGACTCAATTGTTTCATGAATTTCCCTTAGTACCTACTTGGTCAGCCAATTGGTGATATAATATAATGGGATAAAAAAATTGTATTCGAGAAAGAAGATTAGTTTATTGAAAATAAGATAAAAATAATGGATTATAAATTATATATAAAAAAATCAAACTGATCTTCCATGATAATTATTAGTTCATCTATAATATTTATATCGACCCTGTTGGGAAACCCTGTGGAATGAAACACTTCGTAGTAGTTCCTCAGATCAATACACAAATAGTCAACTCAAACTCTACTTAAAATTCGCATAAACCGATAGCATAGACAGAGCCGGGCATTTGATCTATTTTCGGAACATTTCGAATCTCACCTTGGACATACGTTATAAAAATGATTGAGGTATGAGATCAGTTCAAAGGAATTATTCCAAGTAGAGCGTGGCGGCTGTCTCGCTGTTGTCGCAAGCGATCTTGGGCGAGTGTTGACCATTTTTCAAAGGGGGGACAACACCAAGTCAAAGGACCCGTGAGAAAGAAGGTCTCTGTATGGGTCTGATACCACAGGGGGCAACCGTCAAAATAATACTCGTCGTTTGATAAAGATATTCCAATTAGTTAGTGCCAATGTTGAAGAATTGAGTAGATCTCAAAAAACATTGAAATGAAAGAAATATAGGAAACCCTGTATATTGCACTACGCAAAAAAATTAACGCACATTCTGAAAATCTCAATTTTAATGAAAGTTAACTCTACATTGAATTTATAACTTATTTTTTATGTTCTCTCGGGAAGGTTTTGAACGAAAAAAGACACATTAAATGGAAGAAAAATTCAGGATTTTACCGAATCTTATGTGAAAGAAGAGAAATGAACAATTTTCAAAATACTGAAATGCTGATAAGTGATTCAATACTTGGTATTTCCACCTCTTGGAACAGCTTGGCAACGACAGTTCATACTCAAAATGAGTGATCTTAAAATGTTCTGATCTAATCCTTCCCAGATTTCTCCGAGTTGGATTCCTAATTCATTAAGAGTAGCTGGATGATTTTCTGAACTTCTCAACCTCAATAGGTTGTCCCAAACCTGCTGAATCGGATGGAGATCTGGACTTCTTGCTGGCCATTCCATTCGAGAGACTTCAACCTCTTCAAGGTACTCCTGAACGATGCGCTCACGATGGGGTCTGACATTATCGTCCATAAAAATTAAATTTTCACCAATGTATGGGGCAAATGGCACTACATGCTCTTCAAGAATGTTCCTTATATACTTATCAGCATTCATAGCTCCATTATCAACGACCACTTGGTCTGTGCGAGCAGTCAAAGATCCTCCCCCGAAACCAGTATTATTCAGGAAATTGCACTGAGCATATCTTTCATGTGGACGTCTGTATACAAGGGAACGTCGATCACAATGGTAGAGGCAGAATCTAGACTCATCTGTGAAGAGAACTCTTTCCCAATCGGCCTCTTCCCAATGGATATGCTCTCTCGCAAAATCCAAACGCGCCCTTCGATGGGCTGGGGTAAGAGCTGGGCCTCTTGCCGCGACACGAGGCCTTAAATCATATTGTCTGAGGCGATTTCTTATTGTCTGAGTGCTTATTTGCACCTCATGGGTTTGCTCAAGCTGATTTTGAAGGAGGCGAGCGGTTGCAAACCGTTGTCTCAACGAAGAAACTCTCAAGTAACGTTCTTGAATGGCAGTTGTTACCCGTGGTCTACCCTGTCCTGGTCTTCGGACATTCATACCTGTCTCCCTGAATCGCTGCAACATTCTGAACACACTTGTATGGGAAACTCCAAACCTTTCTGCAATTCTTGTGTATGTCCACCCTTCTTCTCGCAAAACTACCGCTTGGGCACATTCCTTTTGGGTCAAATTGCGTGTTTCGCGTTGCATAGCGATCGAGTGTAGAAAATCAAACGAAAGAGAAACTATTGATCACTAGAATTGATCGAGAACAACTGATTTTAGAATGGAGCCAATACATTCAAAATCTGATGATATCATCTTTTTTTATTCCTGCTGGGAGAAAACATCTGTATTGAAGAAAAACGTTGAAAGTGGATAACATATGCAGGCATAATTCTGATAAAAATAATTATAATTGAGAACACCTTCAGTTGTAGAATAAATTTGAGATTTCCATAATGTGCGTTAATTTTTTTTGCGCAGTGTATTTCATTCAGAAACTTCATCCAGATATTGCTCGTCACAGCCTATGGATCCAAGCGACTCAACTTCTTCACAATATTGTATTAATAAATTCCATAAACCAGACCCCAATAATTTTCACTCCGAATGGTTCACAAACCAAAAAGGGTTCATTCCAAATATTTGTTCACGTGTACCTAAACCTGTAGCCTCAATCCACTGTCGTCCTTTATCAATCTGTTGTTTATACAGTCCACCCATATTACAAAGGACAAGTATTTCAGATTACTTATATAATTGATGAACACCATCACCAAAAGTTAATAATCTTCTCTTCGTGGTAGAATCTTATCAGGAGGTTACTACAGAATTCTCAAGAGAGAACTCACGAAGTTGCTTTTCTATTTAACAATTCAGACAAGATAAAATGCAGGTACTCTAATTACAATAAAATATGAGATTCGGTAGCAATTCTTCTGTTCAGTGTCGATTAAAGTTTCTTTTCAAATTATATGCATACAATTAGCATGGGATCCCATTCCCAATGGTTCAAATTGTTTGTTCTTTATTGTTCCGGGGAATAATGAAACAATTCTGTATGTATGGCTGATAAAACTGTACGAGAATGCATGCTATCGTCCATATATCTAAATTTTCCACATTATTGCACGTTTTATCAATTTTGTTTTGTTATTTCTGTTTTAATTGCCTTCGATAAATGGAACCATTATGCTTATGTTTATAGAAATTTGAATACTTCAATGTAGCTTGAGAATATTCATTGAATTGAACTTTCTACTGCGTTATCTTCTGCTTCCTGAGAACTAGTTCTATGTAGTTGTTACAAAGAATGGTCCACTGGCACCAAACGATCATAAAATGGGTTCATCTTCAATTGGTCATGCTCGACATTGAAAATATCTTCTATGGAAGGTCTTTCCTTATATTTTCGGTTTATTAGATCAGAAAGTACCTGCGTTCATAAATATCGCTAGTGATATAAAGGCCATCTTTATTGAGGTTACGTCACAATGTATTGGAGGTTATTCCTCATCCGTAAAATAAAATGGTATGCCACTATTGT
Organism: Adalia decempunctata; assembly: GCA_951802165.1. Lineage (NCBI taxonomy): Eukaryota > Metazoa > Arthropoda > Insecta > Coleoptera > Coccinellidae > Adalia > Adalia decempunctata. The sequence continues at coordinate 5,237,931 of OX637705.1, forward strand.
CAAAATAGCTTGTTTTATTGTTGGAGTTCAAAATTTTCTTGTAGTTGTTATAACAATTGGCAAGAAATAAACAACAGTTATAAAATCAAACTATACGGTGCGCGTCAAAATTATGGAACAAATTCATTTTCTCAGAAGAAAAATATTTGGCAACAAAATCCTGACACAGGTCAATTTTTGTTTCACTTTTACCAAAGGACCCCTCACTTTCCCTATGGGAAAAGGCGTTCCGTCAAATGTTCTAATTGGTATAATGTAGTACTCGACCTACTGATCGAAAGTGTTCCTGTTTTTGAGATACAGGGCGTTGAAGTTGAGAATTACCCACTTTTTCTACGCTCGTATCTCGAAACAGAATCAAATGGAATTTTTCTCAAGAAACATTTCATTTCATCCCCAGGGAGCAACCATATAGAGGAACATGACCGAAAATCGTTACGAATACAGGGTTATCCATAATTGAATGCATGCCCGATTTTGAAAGTATAAAATATGTCAGTTCCAGAGCGAGAACGTTCGCAAAATGAAGTATTTTACTATATATGTTGTTGTTACATCGAAAAAACCTAAAATACCCAGAATTCATACTGGGTGATCCATTATTATAGAAACTATTCACAATGAAGGTTGAGTGCACACCTTGTATTTTTGGGTTGATTTAAGATGTTTGTTTGATTTTTTCAGAACATATCATCATGGACTTCGAATAATACAGGGTGATTCAGTCATGAAATAAACTGTGAACCTCACGAAAATACCCAAAAACCACCCTTTTTTCATCACCCTCCAGTGGCGTAACTATAGGGTGGCAGGGGTGGCAAAATGCCACGGGCCCCCGACCCAAGGGGGCCCCGGCCCAAGGAGGCCCCGGCCCAAGGGGACGCGAGCTAAAAATATTTTTTTACACTACACCTAAAAATTTTATTTTAGTTGAAAAGTCTATTTTTATAAGTTCTGCTTAAAATCCAAAGTGAGACAACTAAAGACCATAATACAATTTTGAGTTCATCGTTAAGCATTTCAACCAACCTAAATAAAAAGATGTTGATTCATTTTTAAAGATGTACACGTTACCCGTGACGAATAATTTCACGTACTTATGACCGTCAAAAAACCGTCAATCAATTCTGTTAAATGGCAAATCAGATGAAAGAAATGAAGCTTTTTTGTTGAATTTTTCCAAATTACGTACGTTTTTGTTGAAATACTTTGTATACATTTTTCTGTGGATACAGTTGATAGTTGTCAGTTTTGATAGATATATATGTAAAATCGATTATATACTTGAACTGAATAAAAAAAGGCTTGTGTTGTCCACCACTGTGTTTTGCACGAAAGTCTCCGTGGTTAGAATATAAATTTAACATGTTTCACTCAAAGATCGAAAACTTCAATTTCATTATGTTATTGAATTTTCATTGCAAGATTCTACTTATTACCATCGATGCAGCCTCTAAAGCACTTCAGTCTAAAACCACCGATCTTTCAAATGCCTTAAAACGTTTGAAAATTTGTATAGAAGAATTGGAAAGGTATCGACATGAATTTGAAAATTTAAAAATGGAAGCAAATAGTGTAGCAGAAAAATGGTCCATCACCCCTGAATTTTCTAAAACTCGTCAGAGAAAGGTAAAACGCCATTTTGATGAGCTTTGCGAAGATGAGCGTCTCCAAGATCCGGAAAGTTTTTTCAAAGTGAACATATTTTATCGAGTATTGGACATCATTATAAATCAACTGAAATCACGTTTCCTTCCAATGAATGAAATTGTTTCAAATTTTAGTGTTTTGGAGCCTTCCACTTTGAAAGTTTTAAACGACACTGATCTATTAAAAAAAAGCTCTAGAATTTGTTGAGACATATTTGAATCATTTGCCAGAGAAATTCTCAGTTTTCGATCCACTTTCAGAGACGAAATAGAAAAATCTTCAAGTATTAGAGACCTTGCTGATTTATTAATAATAAAAAATCATTTTATGTCCTGCAGCTTTCCTGAAGTATGCACTGCATTTGTTATTTCTAACAATTCCTGTAACTACAGCTAGTGCTGAAAGATCATTTTCAAAACTAAAATTGATAAAAACCTATTTGAGAAATTCTATGGGACAAGACAGGTTATGTAACTTGGCTATTCTGTCTATTGAAAATTCTATGGCCCGATCTTTAAACTTTGAAAATGTTATAGACACTTTTGCGGAACAGAAAGCTCGAAGAAAAGATTTTTCTTAATAAATATCTTATTGAAATTGAATTGTTATTTTTATTTCATTGTAAATGTATGCAGGTTTCCTCACGATGTTGTTCCTTCACGGAAAAGCTAGCGAATCGATGATGAATGCTTCGAGATATCATGTTCTATGGATGAATGTGAACTCTCCAATACAACATATACAACGTGTAATTGAGTACGCTGAAAATCTCGAAGTTCATTAAAATTACTGAGTACAACGTGACGATTTTTACTCATAGGGTCCCATCAAAAGAATTTGCCACGGGCCCCAGATGGTATAGTTACGCCACTGTCACCCTCTATTTCAAGATTAACTCCGTTGAGGTGGGAATTTTTTTTCACAACTGTACTTGATGTAAAAATATCAATACAGCTGAGAGTTTCCATCCACTTCCTATGACCAGATTTTTTTTGATGTAATATGAAAAGTATTTATTTATGTTATTCTATTCTTATTCCAGCATAAAAAAATCTAGTCATAGGAAGTGGATAAAAACTCTCAGCCGTATTGGTGTTTTTATATCAAGTACATAGGTGAAAGAAAATTCCCACCTCAACGGAGTTAATCTCGAAATGGAGGGCGATGAAAAAAGGTGGTTTTTGGGTATTTTCGTGAGGTTCACAGTTTATTTCATTACTGAATCACCCTGTATTTTTTGAAGTCCATGATGATATGTTCTGAAAAAATCAAACAAACATCCTAAATCAACCCAAAAGTACAGGGTGTCCACTTAACCCTCATTGTGAATAGTTTCTATAATAATGGATCACCCAGTATGAATTCTGGGTATTTCAGGTTTTTTCGATGTAACAACAACATATCTAGTGAAATGGTTCATTTTGCTAACGTTCTCGCTCTGGAACTGACACATTTTATACTTTCAAAATCGGGCATGCATTCAATTATGGATATCCCTGTATTCGTAACGATTTTCGGTCATATTCCTCTATATGGTTGCTCCCTGGGGATGGAATGAAATGATTCTTGAGAAAAATTCATGTTTTTTCGCTTCTGTTCCGAGAAACGAGAGTAGTAAAAGTGGGTAATTCTCAACTTCAACGCCCTGTATCTTAAAAACTAGTCATAGGATTGAGTTGGGGCCATGGACACTTTTGATCAGTAGGTCGAGTACTACATTGTACCAACATTTTAGAACATTTGACGGAACGCCATTTGCCATAAGAAAAGTGCGGGGTCCTTTCTTCATAACCTTTGTGTAACAGTACATTTCAACTGCGATCGATAATGGAGGATAATAACATTGTTTCGAAACCAGCTGTGTGCGTTTTCAAATTGAAATGAAAAGCAACCGCATTAATTGTTTCTCCTCTTTTTCTTTCAACCCAAAAAAGTAATAACAGTTGTAACGTTATGAGGAAATGAAATCCCATTGAAACACCCATATTTCAATTTAAATTAACGACTCGCAAGTATCGCGTTCAATAAATTTTATGTTTTGGAATATTATCGATTGTGAGGTGGTTCGAAGGGCCGTTTTAACATCTAGATTTTATCTGTCGGTTAACGTGCGCCATTTTGAATATTTGCGGTAATTACAATCGCACTCGTGACTTCGAAATTTGACGTGCAAACATCGCTGACTGCATCGGCTGAATTATTAATCTTACATTTTATTTTTCGCATGAAATTGGTAGCACGCAATGCAGTCGCTGTTATTATTTTATAATTGCATCGCACAGAAGCCTGTCGATAAAAAAAGGATGTTTCATGCTAATTTCGACGGGAATTTGATATCGAACAGTTGCTGGCATCTCCAGAGGCCGACGTTTTGATAATTCATGTGAAAGTGCCGTTTTTTATTCAACTCTTCCGACGATCACAAAAAACTTGATTCTGAATATTACCCTACCAGAAAAATTCTCGTTCAGGAACCACAGAAAACCAAACCGATAGATTTATGTCTTCTGTAAAACGATTTCATTGAAATCAAACCTGGGGCTTAACTTCCTTCCCTGTATACAGTATCGGATGGCTAAATCCTTCTTAGATTGTCGTAAAGGATTCGAAATCCATAGCCTAGTATCGAAATACACTCTTTTATTGATTAAGAATAAGGAAGGGTGAACAGTCTTGAATGCATCCAATTCTAATAAGACTTCTCCTACTCGGGTTACTGCCACAGATATACAGAGTGGCACAAGAGTATATCAATTCGTTCATATTTGTTGTCGTTTTTTTAATGCCTTATTGATCTACTTCCCAGAAAAACTGTACAGAAACACCTAAAATGTTTGAGAAGATCTACAAGTATGATGCTACTGGGACAACTGTCTTTAAAACCTACCAAAAAACGCTAACCGCATGTCTACTTTACACTGCGCAAAAAAATTAACGCACATTCTGAAAATCTCAATTTTAATGAAAGCTAACTCTACATTGACTTTATAACTTATTTTTTATGTTCTCTCGGGAAGGTTTTGAACGAAACAAGACACATTAAATGGAAGAAAAATTCAGGATTTCACCGAATCTTATGTGAAAGAAGAGAAATGAACAATTTTCAAAATACTGAAATGCTGATAAGTGATTCAATACTTGGTATTTCCACCCCTTGCGTTAATTACAGCTCGGCAACGACGGTTCATACTCAAAATGAGTGATCTTAAAATGTTCTGATCTAATCCTTCCCAGATTTCTTCGAGTTGGATTCCTAAGTCATTAAGAGTAGCTGGATAATTTTCTGAACTTCTCAGCCTTCTATTGAGGTTGTCCCAACCCTGCTCAATCGGATTGAGATCTGGACTTCTTGCTGGCCATTCCATTCGAGAGACTTCAACCTCTTCGAGGTACTCCTGAACGATGCGCGCACGATGGGGTCTGGCATTATCGTCCATAAAAATGAAATTTTCACCAATGTATGGGACAAATGGCACTACATGCTCTTCAAGAATGTTCCTTATATACTTATCAGCATTCATGGCTCCATTATCAACGACCACTAGGTCTGTGCGAGCAGTCGAAGATATTCCACCCCATACCATAATCGATCCTTCCCCGAAACCAGTAGTATTCAGGAAATTGCACTGAGCATATCTTTCATGTGGACGTCTGTATACAAGGGAACGTCGATCACAATGGTAGAGGCAGAATCTAGACTCATCTGTGAAGAGAACTCTTCCCCAATCGGCCTCTTCCCAATGGATATGCTCTCTCGCAAAATCCAAACGTGCCCTTCGATGGGCTGGAGTAAGAGCTGGGCCTCTTGCCGCGACACGAGGCCTTAAATCATATTCTCTGAGGCGATTTCTTATTGTCTGAGTGCTAATTTGCACCTCATGAGTTTGCTCAAGCTGATTTTGAAGGAGGCGAGTGGTTGCAAACCGTTGTCTCAACGAAGAAACCCTCAAGTAACGTTCTTGAATGGCAGTTGTTACCCGTGGTCTACCCTGTCCTGGTCTTCGGACATTCATACCTGTCTCCCTGAATCGCTGCAACATTCTGGACACACTTGTATGGGAAACTCCAATTTCTGCAATTCTTGTGTATGTCCAGCCTTCTTCTCGCAAAACTACCGCTTGGGCACATTCCTCTTGGGTCAAATTGCGTGTTTCGCGTTGCATAGCGATCGAGTGTGGAAAATCAAACGAAAGAAAAACTATTGATCACTAGAATTAATCTAGAACAACTGATTTTAGAATGGAGCCAATACATTCAAAATCTGATAATATCATCTTTTTTAATTCCTGCTTGAAGAAAAACGTTGAAAGTGGATAACATATGCATGCATAATTCTGATAAAAATAATTATCATTGAAAACACCTTCAGTTTTTCGCGCAGTGTAGTCCCGAGTGCGTTGTTTATTAAATTATAAATCCGTGCAATATTATGATTACTTTCAATTCAATTAGAGAATCGAAATAACACAAAGGTAATGCAATTTGATCAAATTGGATTACAGTGGATAAATCATGGAAGCATTGCGTTGCCAACTTTTATCGATTAAACAGAACCCTTCTAAGTGATTTCCATTTCCTCGGTTAATTCTTCAAGAAAATGTAGATTTCATGCTCGGGTTACGTGTATCAGATGTCACATTCACGTGATACCAGCAAAAGTTTGAACAGATTCAGATTTATCATAGAAATCTTTCTTTAGAGTGACAGAATTTTCGACAGGGATAAAAATTTCAACGAATTGAATTTCATGATAATTTATCAATGCTTACTGAACAGAAATGTCGAAATAACAAGGCTTCTACCTTCTGTCAAATGACAGTTATTTGACAGAAGGTAGAAGCCTTGTTGTTTCGACATTCCTGTACAGTAAGCATTGACAAATTATCATGAAATAGTCTGTGAAAAAATTAGGCATCTTTTTTAATTTAAATGTGTTTTATTTAAATTTAAAGTTCTATATCACTCTAAAAAAACACCTGATATCAAAAATGGTGTACTTCAAAAGTGGATTTGAAGACCGAATATTTCGGTCTTCACCAAAGAAGCCCACTCGAATCGAGTGTACCGGCCAATAGAGATACCTACCTTCGGATATCTTTAACGGACTGTTCAAATAATCCATCTAGATCTGGGAGGAAGTTAATGCATCGAGAATTAATAAGACGACGGTCCTATATTCGTGTAAATATTGTTCTAGCCACCTCTGATCCGTTTTGTATGCAGAGGATAGAACGAGGGTGGTCCTCTATTCGATTTCACCATAAACACACCCTGAATTTGTATGCAGGCCATTATGGGACGCTGCTGGCGTCAATCCGAGAAAGAATCAGATGCGATTTTATATTGGTCTACTGTTCTGTTCGATTTTGAATGTCAACCAACATAAAAGCAGGGGTGTATTCGTTAGTTGGCTTCAGGCAGAGGGAAAATATGTAGAAAGTACCCATGACTTTCCTTTCTTCGGGTTGCTGTCATAGATCCAGCCCAAGTGTGCCGCAGAACGAACTATTTCACTAGATATGTTATTCTGTAATCGAAAAAACCTGAAATACCTAGAATTCATACTGGGTGATCCATTATTATAGAAACTATTTACAATGAGGGTTAAGTGGACACCCTATATTTTTGGGTTGATTTAAGGTGTTCGTTTGATTTTTTCAGAGCATATCATCATGAACTTCAAAGAATACAGGGTGATTCAGTCGTGGAATAAACTGTGAACCTCACGAAAACCACCTTTTTTTTCACCACCCTCTATTTCAAGATAATAGTAATATGGAAATTATTTATTTATGTTATTCACTTCTACCATCTCTACGAAATTATCTTCGATATAGGTACCTTTTCGAAAATACCCATGGTGTTTAATAGTACACTGCGCAAAAAAATTAACGCACATTATGGAAATCTCAAATTTATTCTACAACTGGAGGTTTTCTCAATGATAATTATTTTTATCAGAATTATGCATGCATTTGTTATCCACTTTCAACGTTTTTCTTCAATACAGATGTTTTCTCCCAGCAGGAATAAAAAAAGATGATATTATCAGATTTTGAATGTATTAGCTCCATTCTAAAATCAGTTGTTCTCGATCAATTCTAGTGATCAATAGTTTTTCTTTCGTTTGATTTTCTACACTCGATCGCTATGCAACGCGAAATACGCAATTTGACCCAAGAGGAATGTGCCCAAGCGGTAGTTTTGCGAGAAGAAGGGTGGACATACACAAGAAAAGCAGAAAGGTTTGGAGTTTCCCATACAAGTGTGTCCAGAATGTTGCAGCGATTCAAGGAGACAGGTATGAATGTCCGAAGACCAGGACAGGGTAGACCACGGGTAACAACTGCCATTCAAGAACGTTACTTGAGAGTTTCTTCGTTCAGACTACGGTTTGCAACCGCTCGCTTCCTTCAAAATCAGCTTGAGCAAACTCATGAGGTGCAAATTAGCACTCAGACAATAAGAAATCGCCTCAGAGAATATGATTCAAGGCCTCGTGTCGCGGCAAGAGGCCCAGCTCTTACCCCAGCCCATCGAAGGGCGCGTTTGGATTTTGCGAGAGAGCATATCCATTGGGAAGAGGCCGATTGGGAAAGAGTTCTCTTCACAGATGAGTCTAGATTCTGCCTCTACCATTGTGATCGACGTTCCTTTGTATACAGACGTCCACATGAAAGATATGCTCAGTGCAATTTCCTGAATACTACTGGTTTCGGGGGAGGATCGATTATGGTATGGGGTGGAATATCTTTGACTGCTCGCACAGACCTAGTGGTCGTTGATAATGGAGCTATGAATGCTGATAAGTTTATAAGGAACATTCTTGAAGAGCATGTAGTGCCATTTACCCCATACATTGGTGAAAATGTCATTTTTATGGACGATAATGCCATCGTGCGCGCATCGTTCAGGAGTACCTTGAAGAGGTTGAAGTCTCTCGAATGGAATGGCCAGCAAGAAGTCCAGATCTCAGTCCGATTGAGCAGGTTTGAGACAACCTCAATAGAAGGCTGAGAAGTTCAGAAAATCATCCTGCTACTCTTAATGACTTAGGAATCCAACTCGGAGAAATCTGGGAAGGATTAGATCAGAACCTTTTAAGATCGCTCATTTTGAGTATGAACCGTCGTTGCCGAGCTGTAATTAACGCAAGGGGTGGAAATACCAAGTATTAAATCACTTATCAGTATTTCAGTATTTTGAAAATTATTCATTTCTCTTCTTTCACATAAGATTCGGTGAAATCCTGAATTTTTCTTCCATTTAATGTGTCTTGTTTCGTTCAAAACCTTCCCGAGAGAACATAAAAAATAAGTTATAAAGTCAATGTAGAGTTAACTTTCATTAAAATTGAGATTTTCAGAATGTGCGTTAATTTTTTATGCGCAGTGTATTTTCACGGTTTTGCTTATGAAAAGAATGATAGATTATATAGTTATGCAAAACTGACACAACTAATGTTCATCTTACGTTTCCGCAATATTAATTCCAAAGCACATTTCAATTCCATTATGCGATACATACATACAACTATAGATACACATTTCACTCTAGAGAGATATTTAACTTTTCATCTCTAGGGTGATATTTGCCATTTTCGCATGTGGTCGTTGGAAAATAAATATGTATTTCCGATTTTATTTTCAAACTTCCTCCCTGAATACACCCCTGGCGTCAAGACACTATCAAGATCTCTGTCGCCAACAGGCAATCTGACAAATGTACCATTCATCCCGATACCCAAATTTTTCTAACACGACCATATTCTCTCCTATCCTTCACGAACCCAAGAAAAGCAATACATATCGGTATTTCTGATGAATAACTCCTATTGAAGTGCGATTACACGTATCGCAGTTGTCTAGCAGGCTCCTTTATTTACCTGAATAATTATTATCATTAATGGAATAACGGAAAGAGGCAGAATGATGTTTATTGTCTTATAAATGTTAAAAGCGACTTTACCAGGAAGTGTAACTGATATACAACGAAATCACAATGACCAATCGCCGGAGAATGAGTCACATAAGGCTTCTGTTCAATAATTCCAACAAGAATTCGTTTATTTCCAACAATCTCTTCAACTGTGCATTGGATATGGGAACGGTTAATGTGAACGCTACGCTAGGAGTTATTGAATGTAGTTATTACTCTGGAACTTTATTGATTCCAATTGGAATTGCTTCTCTCTCCCTCGACGTGGAACACCCTGTATATCTAATTGAAATTAATCGTCGTCAAAACTGTCACATAAAAATCTGGCTCAGGAACTGCACATTCAAGGGCAATATACCCATTCATTTTTATTCCGATTGGTCAAGATTTAGGTTTATCAAGTTTTTTTACTTAAAACTGGTGCATGTTGGTACTCGTGAAATGTCAAATAATTCACAGAGACGTTGCCACTGATTTCTGTTTACTCTTTTTAACTTAGTAAATGGAGTTAGTTCTTTTAAGGTTTAACTGTGATACAGGTTTCGTGAAGACTGAACGAGAAAGAATTCGCTATCACAAAAACGCCTATATCTCTTGAACCAATTGAGAAAAAATCAAAATTTATTCATAGTTAGCTTTGTTATGAACGTCAGAAACATGTGGAACATTTACTTCATAGATATTCCAATTCTCTGTCGCAAAATGTCAAGCGAAGTGAAAACACGAGAATGTATAGTGAAACTTTTTCAAAATAATAAAAAATGGAGCTACAAAAAAATCGCAAAAGAGGCTCTCGTTCGTCCGGAAACGGTATCAAGAGTTGTTAAGCGGTTAATTGTAAGATCTTCGTTGAAAAACGAAGATCTTACAATTAACCGCAAGGAAGGAACCGGGAGGAAAAAGGGGTTTCATGGCCCAAAAAAAGTGAAGAAAGCCAATCAGCCTTTTTCAGAAGAATCCTAACCTTTCAGGACGGAAAGTGGCCCAAATAGTGGGTTGTTCGCAGTCAACCGTTCAGAAAATCAAGTCGAGTTGTGGGCTCAGAACATACAAAGTGCCAGAAAGGAAAGCTGTGAAGAATCAAGAAGCGAAATCGAGAGCAAAGAAATTAAAAAAAGATTTCTTGAAAAATTTTTCCTGTTGCGTGATGGATGACGATACCTATGTCTTGGCTGATTTCTCGCAACTTCCTGGTCAGGAATTTTATATTGCAGATTCTCGTGGAAATGTTGACGAACAATTTCGCGTGAAGAACAAGCAAAGTTTCCTAAAAAATTCCTGGTTTGGCAAGCAATTTGCAATTGTGGAAAAAGGAGCAAATTTTTCGTTGGCCAAGGCTCTGTTGACTCGAAGATATACGTCGAGGAATGCTTGAAGAAGCGACTTTTACCATTTTTACGTGAGCACGATGTGTCAACAATCTTTTGGCCAGGTTTAGCTTCATGCCACTACAGCAAGGCCGCCAAGGAATGGTACGAAGCTAATGAGGTGGTTTTTGTCCCCAAAGAGGCCAATCCACCAAATTGCCCAGAACTCAGGCCAATCGAAAGATATTGGGCCCTGGTAGAAAGAGAATTGAAGAAGACCAAGAAATCAACGAAAACATTAGCGGAATTCAAGCAAAAGTGGAAGACAGCATCCCAGAAAGTGACTGAGAACACTATAAGAAGCATGATGGGAAGAATTCCAGAAAAAATGCATGAATTTTGTAGAAAATAGTTTCGGTTTATTGTAAAAAAAAGTTTTCATTAGAATTAGAAGATGATTCGAAAATGAGTGCGATTTTCGAAATCGGTCCAGTGGTTCAAAAGATATAAGCGTTTTTGTGACGGCGAATTTATTCTCGTTCAGTCCTTAGTTCAACTACATTTTCATACTGGAGTATTTCAAGTTGTGCAGAAAGGTATTTAGATGTCTTCTGTAGGCTTATTTCTGAGAGAATTTTGAAAAGTGGGAAATTCCACTGTTCGTTTTCAAGTTTTTCTGTCGGGTTATTCAAGTACTTATATTCTTTTTTCGAATGAACTATCACGGACTGTTCTGTCCATTATTTTTCAGTAAAATTTCAACACTCCATTCTTGATTTCCGTACAAGAAAATAGCATAACTGAATCTTCCAACCATGTTTATATACGTGAAATATTTCCAGTATTAACAGAGAAAAAGTTTCTTCATTCGCCAGGTCTTTGGAATTATTGAATTCACATAATATTTCCTCAAATTCATTATTTCCCAAAGTAAATAAACATTTTGATAAATACGTAATTACCACGACCTCTACTTAGAAAGGACAACGTTGCTTAGTTATCTGACAGGAAAATGACTATAATCTAACATTTTCAAAATATACACGGCGAAATGTGTCAGAATTTCATGACCATGATACTTTATAAAAGAGAATGAAGTATATTTCCTGAAATCAAACTCTGTTATTCTAAGCCCATAAGTCAGTTTTTTGGTACCCTCTTGCTGATCCAGTCCTGAAAACATCATCCCTTAATTTGCCAACTGACGTTGACTGATAAGTTATAAATTGACTCGAGTATACCAGGCCAAATTCGTGAATACTGGAGTCTATAAGAAACAATTGAAGTCGGAAACCCAAGTGGGACATGCACAATTGGCGTCTTGCACACATCTGCGAAATGGGTAGAAATAGAAACCATGGACAGGGCTGTATCTGGTCAATGTCGAATTTATGGGTATTATTAAAAAAGGTCCAATGTGTCCACTGAACAATGCACAATAGACATGGATTCTAGATTTCGACCTTCAATCTGTGAGTTTGCTATTGGGAAGTATTTCATCGAAAAATTTCAACTTATACAGGGTGTTTCTGAATTTATTTTTGAACTGATTCACATTCTATTTTTTTATTTCAAAACGGTACAGTTTACGAGAAAAATACAAGAGATGATAAAGTTTTTTACCAAATCAGGCTATACGAATTTAATTCTATACAAGTCGTTGCTTATGTTTTTCTTCAAATTCAGTTAACAATAATGAGTAGGTAGTCTACTGCAACCCCCTCCACTCATTCTAAAAATATGAAATGATATCAAGAAAGTGTGTTTTATTGATAATAATACTTCCATGAAATATCATCATTATATCGCTTTTCGTTTTCAAGATACAAAATCAAAACATCATTTTTCCGCCATTTTTGAACCTCGATTTCTCCCTAACGTTTGACTTTTGACCCAATATTTATATAACAAACCACCCTTCATTTTGAACAAGTAATTACTCTTTGAAATCTTTCGCATCAATTCAGAAACACCCTGTATACAGGGTGAGTCTTTGACTTGTACATATATTTTAACTGTAGATTCTTGAGGCTAAAGGAAACCTTTTTTTCGTTTTCCATATCTTCGAATTCGGCTCTGTTGAAGAGATATAGCCATTTGAAAAAAAAATAGGGTTGAATACGTGCCTGATATTATTGTCTACAAACACCTCAAAGTTCATATTTTTCGATTGAAATTGATGTGATTATTGGATATTCTGGGTGATACATATAAAAAATACTCAATCACTAACCTTATTTGAATAAGAATGTTACAAACACGATATTTCCTAACAAAACACTTAGTTCTGTCCGATCATTTCGGCAATTGAAAAGCTATATTTCTCACACCAAAATAATGTCCTTCTTCGATTGTCCTGAAGATTAGTTTATAGACACTTATAATTTGTTCATATTTTCCTCGATACGATTCCTAAAACGATCTCATAAAAAGTGGTTTCTCACTAACCTATCCTAACTCCATTTTCAAAGTCATATGATTCGGGGTCAATGACCTAACCTTACCCATCCTCTGTGATATTCACTCACAGAATTCTAGAGAAGACGATGCCATATTGCCAATTTTCTCTTTAAACAATGGCGAACTCAGGAAAGCAGTACGTCCCCTATCGTTAGCGGATGAACTATCACAATCGCAAAAGGCGTCTAGGCTCTTGCTCTTTGAAAATGCCAAACGAGTAGTTCTGATTTTTGCCAATATAGCGCTACGTTAATTTCAGTCGCCACGGCCTACTCTTTCCTTCAGAAGGCCGTGGATGTAGCCGCCACGCAAGACAAACCGTTGTTCTGTGTCTCCAACCAGTCCAACCTGAAACGTTAGTCAGTGATCCCATACACGGCATAAACGAAGTCTACGCGATGGACTTTATCTATTTACAGAGAATAAAGCAAACAGGTGATGATTATGTAAATGACTTTCAGTGAATTGATGTAATAGTAGTGTCGTTCTGGAGTCGAGTTATATCGTTTCGATAGATATTTTGCTGAAGAACCGGTAACAATGAATTTTTAATAGAAACTGCTCAGAAAATGTATAATTTCATGCTTCTTAGAATTCAATTTTATGTCCCACAAATGTGGAATTTTATTATTACATATCTCTACATCAAACGTTTCTTCATCATAGAGATTTTAGTCTTGACAAGTTGATAAACATTCTGACAACGTTGGTAACTTATTCAGAGACCAGAGAAGAAATAATATTCGATGAGATTCAACTCAGGACAGCATTCAGATTATTCTTGGAATTCATGATTTTTTTCCTTTAATTTAATCTAATACAATTGGGAATAACTTGAGAACGACGCGTTTTATTGAAAAAATATAAGAATACTTTTGTTTTCTGAAATGAGTAATTCTTTCGAAAACGTGGACCGTTTATCTTTTTCAAGTGGTTTTATAGTATTTTTGCGTGAATTCATGAGTCGACTATACTGTAACTTTTATACCAGGAGAAATATGGAATAAGTTTCAATTGAGGAATATGCAAAATTAATAGACTGAACAATCAACCAAAATTCAGTTCATTCGAAATATCGGTTCCGAATATATGGAAAGAATAGTGTTAATCTCATGGATTTTTGACACCCTGTATCTTTCAAACGAAACCGAATTTTGAAAAATGGTATGGGAAAAAAGGGTTTCTTTTGATGAGAGGAATCTACAGTTAAAATATATGTACAAGTCAAAGACTCACCCTGTATACAACTATACAGAATGGTGTTTGCATTAGCAGAACTTTGAGGGTCGATAGAAAAGTTTATTTTGAGAAGAAATTTCAGATCAATATAGACACTCACTCCAGCGTTTGGTCATCTAAATTTGAGAAATCACTGACACTGATCTGTTCGAAATCAAACTTAGAATGTTTGTCAAAATTAGCAGTTTTCCTCTTCGTTCATACCTCAAATTTAGGAACACCGGGTGTATATACCTACATCAAACTGCATCACAAGTAAAATGAAAGCTTCTCAAAAGTGAAGCACCCTGTATATAGATATAAAATGGTTGTGATGAAAGCTTAACAATTCTGTCTTATGCCCTACCCATACCTACTCAACAATAATTCCTCAATAAAAACCCTCTAAGTGGACTGTGTGAAGAATTGGGTCTGACAGGAAGTTCCTAAAATTTAATGGATTCCACCCCTGATAAACAGCCATTAAATTGCCACATGCGGAGGAATCGTAGGAAGCCACGATTTCTTGTAAAGTATCAATGAAAAACGTTGACCGCCTGCTTGGAACATTCTAAGAATAAGGGTTGGTAGCGGTCATCCCTCTTTTACACGAAATTGATTGTCGGTTCCCTCATTGTTGAACGCAACAAAAAGGGCGTTCACTTGCTTTTAGATTGCAACGAGCCTGGCAATAGATGAAGTGTTCGAACTGAACGGTTTTTCGTCTTGAATAGGGATCAGATCCCGAATGGAAAACAATTTTCTATCCGTTAGATTCAGGGGAATTGACACGAATTGATGAAACTGATATCCGCAAAAAATTTACTTGATGGAATAAGATAAGCCCTCGAAAGCACCCTTGGGGAACCCCTTTCTAGTTCTTGCAGAGAACAGGTGTTGATTTTATTAAAAATAATTTGCTTTTGTTCCTTGGATTTTCACGTCGTCATTTTCTTTTCAGTCTCATAATGAAGACGAAATCAGCGATGGCGACGAGTCCATGCGAGACAATGAGGACAGTGGCGAAGAGAATAGAATGCCACATAACAGCATGCTCTCTGAGCATGGGGATGTCTTAGCCAAGCTTAAGATGCAAGTGGGCAGCATCAAGCCTGGGGTAAGAAAAATCTAGGTTTAGTCGCTCCTTCTCTTTATCATTGCTTGCTAGATTGCTTATCATTCGATGCTCATCGTTCCTATAGCCTTCCCACAGTTGGAATTCTTAGAAATGCTCTTAGTGGACATTTGGAGTCATAATTTGAGGTCTGGGAGTTTTGTGGGAGTAAGAAATACTCAGAATGTGAGACCAAATGCATGCAATAAGGCTGGGGAATGAAAAGTTGCCAGACTTTAGTTCTGGCTTCGCGAAATCTAAATGTTTAGTCAAATTGACTATGTAAGACAATGCCAAAGAGAGGCAAGAAAAAATACCATGTGTAAGCTTGTCTAAAAGCGGGTTTTGAACCAATTAGGAAAGGGAAGACTGATTAAAGCATAAACACAAAAGTTTCAATGTTGGAAAATCTTCTGAAGGGATTCAATTTGTCAATGACTCTATAACACTCTGAATTGCACATTCTTGGGTCAGAGAGTGTTGGAGATCTTCAAATGTGGCAGCATTGTATGCCCAGCTTTCAACAGTGTCGATATTCATGTGGGGTGCTTCCTTCAGCACGTGTTTATTATATTCCGTCATCTAGGCACGGTTCTCTTTCTCTACCTCTACCTAGTGTTTGTTGGGTAGGGATTTAATGCTTGGACAACCTTCAGCTGCCCTTCAGGGAGAAGAGTTCTGTTCGATTCGGTAATCTTTCGAATAACTGGAGATCTATACTAATATTATAAAGAGGAAAGATTTGTATTTTTGTGTGTTTGATACGAATAGGCTCAAAAACTACTGGACCGATTTCAGAAATTCTTTCACTCTTAGAAAGCTGCATTATCCCTGAGTGACACAGGCTATACTTTTCACCCGGAAAAATTAAGGATACCTACTATAACTCCAATAATTACAAAAAAATCAGCCATAATCAGCTATTTTCACGTGCGCTGCAAAAACCGTAAGACTTACGTGGATACAATGTATGACGGAAATGTACCTCTTAAATAGTTCTACAAAAAAGTCCGCGATAGCATATATCTATGTATGGTAATCAGATGTTTTCCAAAATTATGCACTATTTGGGGGTTTGTTTTTATGAATTGGGTATTGATCCTCATCCAACCTAATACGTTATTCATCCCCAGTATTTAATTTAGCACGAAATTGCTTTTCACATCATACCATTACAACGAGTACATCAAAAGATATGGCAGGTTGAAGTGTTGAAGATGGAACCGCCGCGTGAAACAAATTTCTACCCGGGCGAAGCTGGCCGTCCCAGCTTGTCTTTTATATCTGTAGGAAGCGTTAGATGAGAAAACTATGAATGGAACTCAAGTTTTCATGAATGACTAATTCCATTGACTCAGGACACTCAGAACATTCCTGAAAAACAGCTTCGCATCGGTGGAAACCCCTATCGAATCGAACGGAACCAATAAACCTTTGAGCGACCGAGAATAGAACTTTGACGATTCCGATCAAAGGAGAGGAAAAATCGATGCGATATTGTTAGAAACGCAATCAACGAAATGAATTTGATCGCATTCTCACGCCTTGAGGACACGCTCCACGGACTTTATCGATTACGATTTTATCGTTTTCTTATTCCTTTTGCACACGATAATTCAACAGCGGGTGTAATCGTTTTCTGGTTATGTATGAATATTCAGATCCCACTCAATGTTGGTGACTGGTGGGGAAACGAAGCTATGATAAACCTGACAACTGTCGAAAAAACATTTTGACAGCTGTCAATTTTTTGTCGATAATGTTAAGCTTTTTTTATGGTTCTGGTTGAGCGATCTGGACGAAATTCGGCATTTAGCTTCAGTACGCCATTGTCTATCTAAATGCGAATTTTCATCCCGATCGGATGTGTACAGGGTGAGTCTTTGACTTGTACATATATTTTAACTGTAGATTCCTCTCATCAAACGAAACACTTTTTTCCTATACCATTTTTCAGAATTCGGTTTGGTTTGGAAGATACAGGGTGTCGAAAATCCATGAAAACACTTTTCTGTTTATATCTTCGGAACCGTCATTTCCAATGAACTGAATTTTGGTTGAGTTTTCACTCTATTCATGGTGCATATTCCTCAATCGAAACCTATTCTATATCTCTACTGGTATAAAAGTTACAGGGAAGTCGACTCTTCAATACACGCTAAAACACCATAAAACCACTTTAAAAAGATAAACGGTTCATATTTTCGAAAGAATCAATCATTTAAGAAACTAAAAGTATTCTTATCATTTTCAATAAAACGCGTCGTTTTCGAGTTATTTATTTATTTCTAATTTTACCCGGAGAAATTTGACGAAAAAAATCATTAATTTCAAGAATAATCTGAATGCGTCTCTGAATTAAATATCATCGAATATTATTCCTTCTCTGGTCTTTAAAGGAGTTTACAATGTTGTCACAATATTCATCAACTTTGTCGAGATATTTTAATTTTCAATAATAAAATCCCCCAAATGTGGGAGATAAAATTGAACATCAAGGAGGATTTAACACCCACAGTTTCTATTGAAAATTCATAGTTACCGGTCCATATTGAAGTTAAATGTCGATGAAATACAAAATACTTATTAAATTGAAATTAATGAAACGATACCTGATAAACTGTGGCGTTGTTTCTATCTAAACAACATCCTCTTGGAATTTTATAAACTCGACACGGTTGAAATTATATTAATTCACTTCACATAATAATCACATTAGAACAATAATGCACTGAATGTATTCAGAACTTCACATAATGTTTACAGTTTGTTCAGAGACTCCGGTTTGTTATGGTTTATAGTTGGCCTCCAGATAACCAATATTTCGGTTTTCGCTCTACGCATGCGTGGTAAAATTTGGCGGCAAAGTCGATTTATGATGGAAACGGCAGAATTCATAGATATTCATACCACGGTACACAAATGTATCGTGATTTATACTATGTTTCGTAAAAAATCCTTAACCCCAATGAAAATATCAGCAAGCTGACAACATCTTCTTGAAATTTCTGTGCAAAAATTCACAGAATCGATACAAATTAGATTAGGTTAGGTTGTTTAATAATAAATCTGAATGAAAAGTCTTTCTTCATGATATTGTTTGGGAATTTCGAGGGAAATATGAACAAGTTATTAGTGTTTACAAACTAATCTGCAGAAAAATCGAAGAAGGAGCTTAATTTGGTGGAATAAATGTGGCTTTTTAGTTGCAGATATAATCCGATGAAACTAACTGTTTTTGTTGAAATTATCGTGTTTGCAACATTTTTATTCCAATAAGGTTAGTACTTGAGTATTCCCTAAATGTATAAACTCAATTTCTATCGAGAAATATGAACTTTGAATCAATTCCACAGTATCATTTCAGGGACGTAATTAGCACAATTTTTTTTCAAATGGCTATATCTTTTTAACAGAGCCGAATTCGGAAAAATGGAAAATGAAAAAAGGGTTTCTTTCGACCTCAAGAATCTTCAGTTAAAATATATGTACAAGTCAAAGACTCACCCTGTATATTATCGACAAAACCTGTAGTATCGTCTTTTGTTTCAGGAGGAGTTCGACATGCGCCAGCTGGAGCGGCAGCTCAGCTTCACCAACATGGCGCAGTTCGGCGAGCGTTTCCAGGTGCCGGCCCCGTTCCCCTTTCCCCATCCGGCCGCCGCCTTCCTGCCCCCCATGTCGCAACCCCAGGCCGCCCAGCAGCCCCCTTCGTCTGCCAGTTCGCACTCTTCGGAGGGCAGCGCCTCTTCCCAGACCACCTGGTCCTTCGAGGAGCAATTCAAACAGGTGCGTCAGGTAGGTCGTATTGTTGTGTTGTACAAATAGTGAGTGGCTGAGACGAGATAAAGGCCTTAAAAAAGTCTTTTGATGGGGCTCGTGCCGGGATGCCTGGTAGTAGTCTAGTAGTTTAGTGGTGGTGGGTTATCTTGAGATTTCAGGGGGTCAATCGGTAAATTATGGCTTTTGGACGTCCTAAGATGAGGATGAAGTGTTGGAAACAAGCCAATTTGGCTCTTGGTCCATCGATATCGATCTAACATTCGTAGATGGCTTTTTTTTGTAACATGGAAGTCGTAGGAACCAGTATAATGTGAAATTTCAGATTCTTCTTTGGTGAATCGATGAAAAGTGTACTCTGAATAAAACTACTCATCAAACAATCCTCGGCAACAACAGATCTATACATTTCTGATACAGAATGGTCAGAATGTAACTACCCTTCACTACTCGTAAAGGATGCATGACAAACTCCTCAATTATGCATGAAATGGCCACAATTTAAAATAAAAATTGACCTATTCGAGCATTTTTCTACAAAATAAAAATGTAGATAACAAAAATATGAATTTTGTGCTTTCCTTTTTATAATAAGAATAGTTGCGAAAAAATTCAGGATTCCTTGTCAATAAATAGGGTCGCTCTTTCATATACAGGGTATCCGGGAAAATGTGGGAAATCCCTCGGATTCAGACAAAACATAAAAAAATAAGATGACAATTTTATTTGGTAACTGTACATCTTTTTATTGCTTTTTATTGTTTAAACTGCATCATCGCTATTGGATTTGAAGGAAAATGAAAACTAAATTTTCTATTTTTCTCAACTATAATACAAGAAATGCACAATAAATACACAAAATAATTATTATTACCTGATTATATTTTTTTTCTTAATATCCTTGAGCTTTAGCAAGAATTTATTTGTTAAGAATGGATTAGGATATTATTGAAACATATGAATATGAAAAAAAGTTTTTTGCGCAACAATGTTTAAGGGTGGCTTTTTCTATCCCTTGCAATCGTTAAAGAACCCCGCCAAAAAATTTATTGAGTGCATTCTCATATAAAATGCCTGCATAATTTCATTCTTGTAAAATTGTAAAAACTGTTTATTGGGCGTTATCTTAAAGGGGGCTGCTTCCAAGCAGGGGAGGCCCAGTATACAGGGTGTCCAGAAAAAGGTGGGAAATCTCTCGGATTGAGATAAAACATAAAAAAGTAAGATGACAAGTTCCCATAATTTTTTTTTCCTAGCGCCCCCCCCTAAGGAGATACGGCCTCCTAAATGACGTCAGTGGAAATCCATTTTACTGGAATAAATCTCTAACTAGTCAATATAATTAAAAAAAAAATTGATATGATGAACAGTAGTAAGGACCTCTTAAAATACTGCCCTTAAATTTAAATTCGCTCTTTTATTTACCAGGGGCGGACTAGGTTTTAATGCTTACATTTTTAACACCCTGTATGAAAAGGAGTAGAAAAAAAAACAAATTTGGATAGCTTGAACATTAAGCTAAAAAAAGGCACTCTTGTTTATTGTCGATAAAATGAACCGTTTTCGAAAAACAAAATTACAAAGATTCTTGACTATGCAGTTTTGGCACAGAAAGACACGTTGGAAAAAATTATTTTTTAGAAATTTACTCTTATGAAGTTTTTAATAGATTATTTATTACTAGCGTATTCATATTCAATCGTTGCAAGCTCAAGTGAGAGTACATTTCTAAAACATAATTTCTTTAACGTGCCAAAACTGCATAGTTAAGGGGCAGTATCACCTTTTAAATCGTGGTAAATCTCCTTTCAAAAGTGGTCTATTTCACGAGTAAGTACCCTAATTTACGACGTAGAGACTTGATTTTTTTTTTAATTGAAGTTGAAGAATGTCCCGAGGGCAAATAGTTTTCTTTTTTTCGATTTAATTAGATTTTAAATTAAGAAAACCAGGGTAATCGTTAGATTTGGGGTTATTGAATATGTTTTTCGTTTTTCATGAGTTCAAGCTATATTTTTGAAATAATCATCATGAAAATTTTTGTTGGTTATAGAAGATTAAATTGCCGAGGGCAAATAGTTGCGATTTTTTCCAAAAAATGATGAATAACCGTCGGAAAAAAATCATTAAGTGTAGTTTCCAGAACGCTGAAGTTCAACCTGTTTTTTTTAATTGAAAAACTGATTAAATCGAAAAAAAAACTATTTGCCCTCGGGACGTTCTTCAACTTCAATTAAAAAAAATCAAGTCTCTACGTCATAAATTAGGGTACTTACTCGTGAAATAAAGAGACCACTTTTGAATGGAGATTTACCACGATTCAAAAGGTGATACTGCCCCTTAACGATTGCAAGGGGTAGAAAAAGCCACCTTCAAACATTGTTGCGCAAGAAATTTTTTTTCATATTCATATTTTTCAATAATAGCCTGATCCATTCTTAACAAATAAATTCTTGCCAAAGCCCACGGATTTTTAGAAAAAAAATATGTATAATCAGGAAATAAGCGTGGAGACTGAATTATATTGTGTATTTATTGTGCATTTCTTGTATTATAGTCGAGAAAAATGGAAAATTTAGTTTTCATTTTTCTTCAAATCCAATAGCGATGATGCAGTTTAAAAATTCAAATTTTTTCGCAAGCAATAAAAAAATGTAGTTACCAAATAAAATTTACAGATGTTGAAAAATTTGACAGCTGCTGTCAAATAAATCTTCCATTATCCCTTAAATCTTTCATTATCCCTGATATTACAGAAATAATGAAAATCGAAAATTAGAAAATCGATTTTTTTAGATTGATATAACTTTAAATTGAAATAAAACACAATTAAATTAAGATTGAAGGCAATTTTTTTTATTTGAAAGATAATTTTATGACATTTTTATGTTTTGAAAATAATTTCAGGCATATTTCCACCTCGACCAGCTCTGGTTTCAAACTTGATTAAAATGCCTTTTATTCCAATTTCAAGTTCTAAAAAAACACAGGATAGTTCTTGTTTGGGTAAAGTAGTAGTTCTCATTCGTAGACTATCCTTTGATATAATCCTCCCCCCCTCTAGCGATCTACACGTTCTAGTCGCTCACGAAAAAGTTTATAACCTTCCATTATCAATATACTTAAACCTATCGAGTTTCCAACAGGATGTTTTCAGTCCATCAAAACAATGACTCCACACGAATGTCATTGCTGATATCAACAAAGGTAATTATTCATAATACGCCAATAAACCATAATATATCAAGGTGTACTAAATAATTCCCCCATATCATGGAATGAAATTCGTATAATTATCATTCATTAACATTAATTTACCAACATAAATCGATATGAATATTGCGTCATCCTCTGATATCTCTGTATGGAAAAATGGAATGGACTTATTTTCACCATTTCGAACGTGTATAATTTACTTTTTCAAGGTGGATCCATTCATTTCGAATTGGTGCTTTCTTTTCGAGTGAGGTTAACATCAAAATGGAGCAAGCTAAGTATTGTCCATTGTAAAATGTGGAAATGATTTTATGGAAAACACAAATCCAAGATGGAATCAAATAAGTCTATACCCCATTCACAATTATAAAATCACAACTCTGGCCTTGGAAATTTGACACATTCCACTCTGTATCGAAGTTATGACGTTTTTCAAAATATTTTTATGTTCCAAGTCAACACTATGTTGCCCTTTCTACATTCTTTGCGTATTTCTCAGAATGTGAATTTATTCGGAAAATGAATGAATTGGAAAAGATGTGATGGACGAAAATAATTAACGTTTATATGAATCGATAGAAAGGATTCCTTTTCTATTTATTTGCATGAAAAGTACAAGAGATCACTGTTAAAATATATTATTTTTCGCCATGGAAGAAAATTGCATTGCTTTCACATAATTTTCTTATGCATGCTTGTGAAGATTTAATGTTTATTATCCTCTTGAACTGAAAGTTCAAGACTTGACGACATCAATTGTTGATTCTAATCAAGAATTCATTAAAAAAATCAACCCAAAGATATAAGATGAATTGATGGGTAATTACAAGAATCAAGAATAATGTCAGTTTTATTTTATTGATAACTTTTTTAAAATCAATGTTGGGATATAAAACTCGGCTGCGTTTGTTCAAACAACATCTGAAGAATACATTTTTCACCATCTCGACCTTTGAAAGGCGTTTCTCATAGGAGAATTAGTTCTAAGTTCCACCTCATTGGTGAGGTACCTAACTTTTGCAAATCTGCTCAGATACTACATTTATACTCCATTCACTTTTATTTAATTAATTTAATTTTATTTAATTTATTATTATTATTATTTATTTAATTTAATTAGACATGGTTTCGTTTTCAGGAGTTGGTGCACCTGATGAGAATCAGGTGCACCAACTCCTGAAAACGAAACCATGACCTCCTATGTGATTAAATAAAAGTGAATGGAGTATAAATGAACTTCATTCTGGCATCCAACGATATTTTTATTCTTTAAATAAGGGGCGATAACATAAAATTGGGTTTTGAACACATAAAATTGGTTTGTTTTTAAGAATGACATAAAATCGTCTACAGCCTTTATCTGATAACACAAAGTAACAAGAGTTAGTTTTTTGTTCATTCCTCAGACTTTAGAAAGTGGAGACTAGCCTTTCAATAATAAATAGAGAAGACAATTTTCAAAATCATCAGAACTAAACTGGGTGTAACTGTACTACAACGGAATCAAAATGTAGTAAAAAATTTTGGAACGTTGTGAAATTCTTTGAATTTTCTGATAAATAAACCCTTAATTAAAATGTGGATTACTTCAGATTGAAATTCATTCACTCATTTGTGCGTGAATATCAGAAATGAGTATTTGTTTCTCCAATCATAATGCATTCTTCACATTACATTTACTAATGTAAACAGTGTTGTCATCACGATATCGTGTTTCATTCCGTATGAAAAGTGAGATTTGGATTTATTTAGGAAAAAAGGTTCGTACGTCTTGTTTGTGGTAAATTGGACTATTTGAATCCTGATTTGAGTGTACACAGGTATGTTCTACTCTTATTATTCTAAGTAACAGTGGCGTAGATTCTTCGATTTTTAGAATTTCATTTTTCAGATTCCCTTCTAATATTGAAAGGAGGAACATCAATTCTGAATCAAGCTGACTCTCTTTACCTAACTCAGAATCTGTTCCAATGTCCGGAACATTGTATGAATTCGTCTTAAGGGGAAGTATCACCTTGTGAATCGTGGTAAATCTCCATTCAAAAAGTGGTCTCTTTATTTCACGAGTAACTACCCTAATTTACGACGTAGAGACTTGATTTTTTTTTAATTGAAGTTGAAGAACGTCCCGAGATCAAATAGTTTTCTTTTTTCAATTTAATTAGTTTTTCAATTAAAAAAACAGGGTAATCGTTAGATCTCTGCAATATTTGGGTTATTTTATATGTTTTTCGTTTTTCATGAGTACAAGCTATATTTTTGAACTAATCATCATGATAATTTTTGTTGTTCATTGAAGATTAAATTGCCGAGGGCAAATAGTTACGATTTTTTCCAAAAAATGATGAATAACCTTCGAAAAAAAATCATCAAGTGTAGTTTCCAAAACGCTGAAGTTCAACCTGTTTTTTTAATTGAAAAACTCATTTAATCGAAAAAAAGGAAACTATTTGCCTTCGGGACGTTCTTCAACTTCAATTTAAAAAAAAATCAAGTATCTACGTCGTAAATTAGGGTAGTTACTCGTGAAATAAAGAGACCACTTTTAAATGGAGATTTACCACGATTCAAAAGGTGTTACTTCCTCTTAAAGAGTTAATTAACTTGTAATTTTATTTCTATTCTTCAATACCGATAACACCACGCCACTGGACCTTTCTAAGTTAGATTCCGCAATGTTGCCACAGCAGTATCTGATGATATTGTTATCCTTTACGCTATCTTCGTCCCACTCACTGGAAACTGGCTAAATTTGGGCTCACCAATTCACGATTTTTTGAACGAGATGCTGTGTCTCCTCTTTCTCTGGTCAAAGGTTCCTTCTGTTGAAATTTGGTACCAAATCGAGACAGTGAGTATCCAGAGCTGACAAGATCGTGTAAATCTAGCCTCACCTCGACAGTTGTCATTCAGCGTCGTAGACGACATAAAAGAAATGATACTTTAGAAGCATTTAGTCATTTAATTATACCTCCTCAATGATCCGAATGTATTTCGGTCTCGAGCTAATTCCCCGTTAATTTTCCACTTTCACACGGAAAGTGAAGTCTCCTGTGAAAACAGTCGTTCGTTTTAACGATATTACGGCAGTTCGTTGCGATCATTTTTATGTCTGAGAGTTAATAGTTTTCGTTTGGCTTGGTTTTAGCTGCGTTTCTTACAGACCGGCCCGTTTGCCGACCGAAGGAGGGCAATCACTGAAACGATGTTCCTTCATTTATTAGCATCGGTAAAAATAGAGACTTGATTCGATTTTTAGTTTGGTTTGATAGAACTCGATGAAATCCAAGAAGGGGGAACATATTGGAGTTATATGAATAGTTGCGAAAAAATTTAGGGCGAGTCTTTCATATAAACTTTCTTTTTTGAGAGCCACCTGTTAAATTACAGCCCATTGAAGATGGCGGCAGAAAAGCACCCTATTTTTTGTCAAGGAATCATCCCCTGAATTTCTTCGCAACTATTAATTCACATCCTTTATACAAGTGTTCGAACTATGTATTATTTCTGTGATACCTTTTCAAAATGAATTGATGCACTAATGATCACATGCTGAGTGTACGAGGATATATTGAAAAATTCTTAGCCTACTATAGAACCAAACAAAATTTCAATGTCAAAATATTTTATTACTCAACATATTCCCCTCTTAATTGAATACATTTATTACAGCGAACATGCAACGTCTCTAGACTGTTCAAAAAAATGTTTCTTCTTGCTCTGCAGACCAGTCCTCCACAGCTTTTATGACCTCCTCGTTGGAAGAAAATTTACGACCTTTTAAACTTTTTTTCAGTTGAGGAAAGAGATGATAGTCGGACGGAGCCAAATCTGGTGAATAAGGGGGGTGTTCTAGTAATTCTAACCGTAAATCACGAATTTTTTTGCCTGGCAACATGAGATTTGTGTACTGAGGCGTTGTCCTGTGAAAACAAAATACCTTTGGATAGCTTTCCGCGTCTTTTCTCTTAAATTTTTTTTTCCGTAGAGGGGTCAGTAATGTCGAATAGTAATCTCCAGTTTTTGTTCTACCCTTATCCACAAATCAATCATGATTACTCCATGGCAATCCCAAAAAACTGAAGCAAGAACTTTTCCAGCAGATTTTTGGACACGAAACTTCTTAGGTCTTTGAGAACCAGAGTGTCTCCATTCCATCGTTTGTTGCTTTGTTTCTGGATCGTAGAAATGTACCCAAGTCTCATCCATAGCAACAATTCGGTTTAAGAAGTCTACATCGTTTTCAAATCGAGCACAGATCGAACGCGATGCTTCTACCCTTGCACGCTTTTAGTCAACATTCAAACATTTGGGGATCCATTTTGCAGAAATTTTTCTCATGTCCAAATTGACGTGAACTATATGATGAAAGCAAATCTTCGTAAATCTGCTTACCTCTTAACCCTTTTAAATACAGGTACTTGATGATGGCTCGATACTCCAATTTTTCGATTTTTACAATTTGGATGGACATCTTTTTTTTTAATTTATTGCGTAACTCTGGTTTATTTTTTTGACGTCGAACTCTACACTGACACTTCTAATAAGTTATTGTTCGTTGATATGGTATCGCAATATTTTGTTTTTGCATGGAACTGGTCTAGGCTAACTAGATATCAATGCATCCTCGTAGCTCACAAGATCATGGCAAGG
The DNA here is from genome assembly GCA_951802165.1 of Adalia decempunctata. NCBI lineage: Eukaryota > Metazoa > Arthropoda > Insecta > Coleoptera > Coccinellidae > Adalia > Adalia decempunctata. The sequence goes on from OX637705.1 coordinate 5,265,267, forward strand.
CTGATTTAGAGAAATCAGGATAAGTTTTTTTAAACCATCTTTGGCTGGATTTGGAATGTTCCAACTATGTATTAGAATAAATAAATTCCCTGTATGCGTTTCCGCTGAGGTGTAGGTTTTGGCATCCCCCATGTATCCATCACCTTTTACGATAATATAAAGGGGTGGCTCGAGCCGCCTATTTTCGGAAACGATGATCGGCATCGATCTGGCGCGAAAATCAATTAAAATAGACGGTACATGTGTTATGCGCCCCACGTAAATTGATTTAGTGGATGCGACGAAATGGTCTCGGGGCCATGGGCGCTTCGAAAACACATTAGAAACATATGGGTTCGATAATTAAGCCTTCGGAAACGCACTAATTTAAAGTTGGATGTCCGGATTTATAAATAGCGAGATGAGGGTTGCATTGCGATGACGATTTCACCGGCGATAACGTCGGAGATTATTTATCCTTACGAAATTTTGAGTGGCTGGGTTATTTCGAGATTTGTCGGTGATTAATGATGGGTTCCGAAAAGGGGAACCTTATGGAACATGGAGGAGTCAATATCCATGCAAGTCTGTCGAATTTACCATTAAAACCAGCAATAATTCAGATGCTTTTGCTTCGTCTACAAATAAAGACCTCATGTTACTTATAAGCAGCTGGCATTTCGAATTCACACTGAATTATCTGTTCAGATATTGACTATTTGACTATTCCCAAAATGGTGGTCCATAAAACATACTGCTCCACAAGAGTTAGGGATATCGTATTCGATTGTTCTTCAAAGTATGAAATCTTCGAGAAAATTGCTGTAAAATCATTTAAAACTCAATAACAACTTGAATCGATCCAATAAAAATCAGTATGAGACATTTCGTCAATCTGGTCGCCTTTTTTCTGAAGTTTGGTTCTTTGCATATGCTTCATGAATGTACTTATTTTGTAATGAAGTCAGTTTATCAACGGCTTTGATTTGAAACGAGTTTTCTGAAAATGCCAAGACGTAAATTAACAAACGCTGAGGCTAATAGGGCTATCGGAATGATACAGGATGGTCTAACTCAGGTTGTTGTACGTAAAGGCTGCAAGTCAGCCAAAGTGTGATATCTCGACTTTGGAATAGGTTCGGGGAGACAGGTTCCGTGTTGGAAAGACCAAGGCTTGGTGGATGACGAAAAACAACACCTGCTCAGGATCGTTTCATCACCGTTTCGGCAAGAAGAAACCCTATACATCTACGTGTTGAATTATGGAATACTCTTCGAAATGCAGATGGGGTCCAAGTTTCCATCGAAAGCATCAGACGACGTTTGAGAGGTGAATCTAGGTTCTAGACATCCATTAAGAGGAGTTCCATTAACACGTGACCATAAGCATCAAAGACTGGAATGGGCAAGCAACATATCAATTGGAACGATCAATGGCGTAGTGTCCTTTTCACTGATGAATCCAGATATGGACGATTTTCAGATTCTCGAAGAATAAGGGTATGGAGATTCCCACGCATACCCCGTAATCGTCGCTATGTCCAAGAAGTCCATCCATTCCGAGGGGGTAGTGTTATGGTATGGGCCGGGATATGTTTCAACGGGCGCACAGATCTAAACATTTGTCCTGGGAATATGACCGCCCTACACTATAGGGAGCATGTCATTGACAATGTTGTGCCAAATTTTCACGCTGCTATTGGTGAAACTTTTCAATTCCTAGACGATAACGCTAGACCGCACCGTGCAGCCATAGTTGAGAATGCGCGCGAGGAGCTTGGTATTCCACATTTACCAATACCTCCGCACTCACCAGATTTGAATTGTCTAGAACATGCATGGGATATGCTCCAAAGAAGATTAGATAATCGTCAACTTACCCCATATTCCTTAAATGATCTGAGAGAGCTTCTGCCCCGTTTATGGAACCAAATTCCTCAAGAAATGTTCAAAAACCTCGTGTGTAGTATGCAAAGAAGATGTCAAGCTGTTATTGATGCCCGTGGAGGCCATACATTGTATTGATAGTCCCAAAATGCTTGAATTCTCTGGGAATAAAATTTCGTTATTTTACTCGATTTTTCTTAACCACCCTGTATACTCTGCAGACCTACAGGCTAAAATAAATGTGCAACTTGAAATCGTATTAATATGAATTTTCATCACAAAAATCTTATTTAAACTTTATTATATCCCTGGCTCACGTGGAGCAGTTTACTTTGGGCGCGCGATTCGAAAACGTCAGGGCGATACATTTTAGTGAGAAGAGATCTGAGAAATACGAAACGGCTCCTAATTCCACATCCGTCGATTTTACGACCCCGCACAAAAAGCCGAAGCAGTCGCACAAAAGGGGCTCCGTATCCGAACCACCAACTGGACGTAATATTAAGTTAATACCATTCCGCCGTCTTTACGAGCATAATTTCATCGGTCCAGGAATTACGGCCCATTTTTAGGGTTACGGGAACATAAAGCCCGACCATATCTGTCCTTGTCTCTGTTATTATCGAAAACCTCGCGAGATTGATTGGTGGATGTTTAATTTGTAACTAAAAACGGTCGGGTTTTTTCGACGCGTCCGCCGGTATAATTTCGTTTAATATAATCTCGTATTTTATAGACCGTCCCGATGATTTATTATTATTAAATAATGCCAGCGACCATTGTTGAACACGGTCCGTGGTGTGGCCGGAGATATTATGTGGATTCAGACTTCGCAATAAATTATGCCAGATAGCGTTCTGTACCCTTGTTCACCTGCGCATTGTATTCCCATTCGTTACTTTGATCATTTTCGACTCGATTCTGCGAGAACATAAATCGGATTCCTTCGAGGAAGGGAATTATTTCATGAAACTTTATACATTCTTCTCGTCAGTTTATGTTTTAGCAAAATACGAGGATGTATTGATATCTAGCTAGCCTAGACCAATTCCATGCATAAACAAAATATTGCGATACCATATCAACGAACAATAACTTATTAGAAGTGTCAGTGTAGGGTTCAACGTCAAAAAAGTAAACCAGAGTTACGCAATAAATTAAAGAAAAAGATGTCTTACGAAATTGTAAAAATCGAAAAATTGGAGTATCGAGCCATCATCAAGTACCTGTTGTTGAAAGGATTAAGAGGTAAGCAGATTTACGAAGATATGCTTAATACCCTTGGTGATCAATGTCCTTCGTATGTGACCTTGAAAAATTGGACTGCAAGCTTCAAAAGAGGTAAATTTTCCATTGAAGATGATGACCGATCGGAAAGGCCAGTTTTTGTGTCAGTCCCCGAAAGTATCGATGCAGTTCATGACATGATTTTATCAGACCGTCGAATTGGGCTAAAACGGATATCTGAAGCACTGAAGATTTCATACGAACGCGTTCATCATATAGTTCACGTCAATTTGGACATGAGAAAAATTTCTGCAAAATGGATCCCCAAATGTTGACCAAAAGCGTGCAAGGGTAGAAGCATCGCGTTCGATCTGTGCTCGATTTGAAAACGATGTAGACTTCTTAAACCGAATTGTTACTATGGATGAGACTTGGGTACATTTCTACGATCCAGAAACAAAGCAACAATCGATGGAATTGCGACACTCTGTTTCTCCAAGATCTAAGAAGTTTCGTGTCCAAAAATCAGCTGTAAAAGTTCTTGCTTCAGTTTTTTGGGATTGCCATGAATAATCATGATTGATTTTTTTTATAAGGGTAGAACAATAACTGGAGATTACTATTCGACATTACTGACCACTCTACGGGGAAAAAAAAAGAGAAAAGACGCGGAAAGCAATCCAAAGGCATTTTGTTTTTACAGGACAACGCCCCAGTACACAAATCTCATATTGCCATGCAAAAAATTCGTGATTTAGGGTTAGAATTACTAGAACACCACCCTTATTCACCAGATTTGGCTCCGTCCGACTATCATCTCTTTCCTCAACTGAAAAAAAGTTTGAAAGGTCGTAAATTTTCTTCCAACGAGGAGATAATAAAAGCTGTGGAGGACTGGTTTGCAGAACAAGAAGACATTTTTTTTTGAAAGGTCTAGAGACTTTGCAGGTTCGCTGTAATAAATGTATTCAATTGAGGAGAATATAATGAGTAATAAAATATTTTGACATTGAAATTTTGTTCGGTTCTATAGTAGGCTAAGAAATTTTGTTCGGTTCTATAGTAGGCTAAGAATTTTTCAACATATCCTCGTATGTGAAACAGGTTTGGACAAAAACTATCGAAAATGTGTACTCAGAGTCTTGTGAAGTGGTCTTGGACGAAGGTGTTCCTCAGGGTTCAGTCTTGTCGACCACGCTTTTCTTGATACATCTAAACCATATCGTCAGCTTCTTAGATAGAAAGAAGTATTTTTTGTCTTCGATCGTTAGTCACACACATTTGAGCTCCATAAAAACCAATTATCTGTGAATTTTTTTCTGAATTTTGGGACATCCACAAATTCCTTACAAATGTTTCAGTACAAGCGTCTAGAATACTCATTGTATACCCAAAATACACACAATGAAACGAAGATTACCTTCGAATTTACAGCCCAGTTTCGAAGATCTTTCATTCCAATCGATAAAAAATCCTTTATGATTTCTTCTCCGAACCGTTGACCACCTCATCGCTGGCTACTAGGTCGTCTAAGGAGCGATTAGGTCTGCATAATTTATAATCAGTTCACAACTTGTTAATCTCCGAAAGTATAAATGTCAGTTCGAAAAATTTATATCCCAAAAGAAGGCTGCTGATCTAGCGGTTTTATATTAATCTATCAGAATGCCCGATAATGCTATTCAATAATAAACAATAAATGGTTATAATGTTGCAATATTAATGTTTACTACTTGATACTTTGTGTGGTCCAAGATGTCAGTAGCGTACCAAATAGAAAAGGTGTGTAAACACTGAACAAGATATTAAATATGCTGAGTTTTTTCTCATATTATCTGCATTTCACAAGATATTCAACTGAAATTTGGCATATACAAGGTGTCCCACTAGTGTCGCATCGGACGATATACGCGTAACGGTCGGAGTATGGCGAAATTTTTTGATGCAGACTTGATTTACTCCGAGAAGAGCACAACCTAGAAATATCTATATATCTATATAAAAGAAAGATGTTGGTTACACCATTTATAACTAGAGATCGGATGGACTGTTTGTTATGAAACTTCATTTATGGAATCGTCTACGGTCTGATTATTATAAAATACAATAAAACTTCGAAAAAATGGATGAAAGTTTTACTTATGCAGAAAATGCTTTTTCTTCTTTTGAATAAGGCCTCTAGGTGTCGCTACCGTTGATGCGTACTCGTACCTTGAATAGACAAGTCATTATACGTAGTCGTAGGTTGACATTACTGCTGTTAGATGGTGATATGTGATTCGCATAGAACTCATGGTAACATGGAAGTACATTGCCAGATCAAAAACCGGGTAAACATCTCAAGTTGCTGGAACAGTGAATTTTTAGCGAAAGATCAAGTATCTGATTTTGACGATCAGTTTCAAACGTGAGTTGGCCATCTTCATCTTTTTTCTTTATTTTTGAAATGCTTTCGAATTTCTGTTTGGCTAATAGATATATTTGCGGAAATAACTTAATCCAAAATTGCCCATAATTAGTAATTGACATATTATATTCGTGTTTCTGTTCGCAAAGAGACAGTATTGTAAGCGTCAATAATTTTGAAACGTTTGCTCATCGGGCTTTCATTTATGATATACAATAATGTTTCATGGGTTGCCTAATTTGATCTGGTCGAATGACCACCAACTGAGATGTTTACCCATTATTTTGAGCTTAGCAGTATAGCTAAGATATCTAAAATAATGGTGTGACCACTGATTAGATTTTGAGAATATTAGAAAAGTTTTGTTTGAGCCACTTCAGGTGGGGATAGTAACAAATGACTTATTTTTTAATTCTGGTCGACGGGCTGTGTTAATAGTCGAAAGTTCTTTAAAGGAATAATTTCTGTTCATATTCTTGACATTTTGATTCATATTAGAGGAAAGGTATAATATGGATTATACTCCTGCTATTCACAGTCACATGAGGTACTGCAAAAAGAGAACAGTACAACAATTAAAAACAAAAGGTTATATGTTCAACAATTAGGTACCGCTTAAATAAAGAGAATTCTTTCCATGTGAATCACAAAATTTTGTATTTTTTGAACTTTAATTTTGCCTAATTTATTTCCTGCTTGAAAAAAAGCAATGGTAAGTTTATACAACTTTTAAGTATAATTCGGGCGGAACAAAGTTCGCCGGGCCAGCTAGTTTTAGAATATATCGGGTGGCTCACAAAAGAGGAATAAAGGGTGACTTTGTTTATTCAAATGAGACACCCTATAATCAATAGTGTTTTTCAATTCACTGAAACTTCCGGCATGAATTCGTATACTTTTCAAATATTTTTATTCGTCAGTTTTCGAAATATTGGCCATTTTGACAAAAAAATAATACTTGTAGAGGCTATGTCATCCAATTATATTTCACGAACCCTTGCACATAACAAAAACAGCTTTATATGGATTGAAAGACAAGACTTCAAAGTATCCTAGCCAGCTATAATAAAGCATCTCCAGCATATGGAGTGTCCACAGAAGACTATCAACATGACGAATTTCAAATCGATTTTTCTTAATTTTTCATATAATTTTTTTACATAATTGTAATCACTATTCATATTACTTCATTTTTTGTCAAAGACATGATATGCATATCTCCAACAGAATTGGATTTTTAGAGTTTTTCCTCTAAATTAACATTTACCCTCGAATTCAAAAAGCAGATTTGGCTTTTCTGTGGTTATTGAGAACTGTCCTATTATTCTATTCGGAATTAACATCATTGCAGCTTCAATTCATATCATCATAGTTTTTACGGATTCGATAAATACTCACAAAATTATGTAAAAATTCAAAAAATACCAATGATTTTGAATGTACAAGTTATGAATGCTACAAAAAATCGAGTTTCGAAACTTTAGGATACAAGAAAGTGCTCGCTCTTATCCTTATAAAACTTTCTTCGAAAAAATGATATTCATAAGTTTAACAGGCACGCACGCAGATCTTCAAGCTTCCCAGCTTGAAGCTTGTTTGAAATTTCTGCAAGATTCGACTCATCAAGTAGAAACATGGGTACAGAAAGCAAGTTTCTGTCTTCAGTAACTGATTTCATCACATTTTTGAGTAGATACATCAAAACTTTCTACACCTTTCACAGTTGTACTTAATTCAGAAATTCAAAGTTGAATTTCAGAAAAGGGAACATGTATTTCAGAATAGCAATATGTAATTCAGAAAACAGAAATTGAATTTCAGAATACGTAATTCAATTTCAGAAAAACGAAATGGAAATTCAGATTAGGAAGTTGTAATTCAGAAAAACAAAGTTGTAATTCAAAATAGTGAATTGAAATTCAGAAATGGCAAATTCAATTTCAGAAAAGGAAAATTGTATTTCAGAAGTTATCAATTCAATTTCAGAAAATGTGATATGTAATTCAGAATAGTATCGTGCTCGGCATCTTGGGGATTCAACATAGGAATCTATGACAATGTGGCATCGAACTTGTCTTAAGTATTTGGTATTTTCAAATTTGTTTTTTTCCTGTTCTTGTTTTTGACTGTAGGTATAGGTATACCTTTATATTATTCTTGGAAATAAAGTTATTATTATATTTCTTGCTTCTATGAAGGTATCTACGTACTTCGAAAATGACCTCAAGTATCATCATTAATATTTTTCGCCACCCATTTTAAATGAAATCATGTCTCCATTTGAATTACATACATGATATTAGAGAGAGTGGTTTGGGCAATTGAATTACCATTTTTTTTCTGAATTGCAATTTCGTTTTTCTGGATTAAAATTTCTCATTTCTGTATTTCAAATCTCCAATTCTGAATTACAATTTATATTTTCTGAAATTCAAATTACCGTTTTTGAATTACATATCACTATTCTGGAATTAAAATTACCCTTTCTGAATTACATATCACTATTCTGAAATTCAAATTACCGTTTCTGAATATCAACTCACTATTCTGAATTACAATTTCCATTTTCTGAAATTCAATTTGCTTTTCTGAATTACATTTTACGTTTTCTGAATTACAATTGGAAAAGGTGTAGTTCATCATTTCACTATAATATGATATATGAATTGAAGCTTATTCTGAGTGGAATAATTTGACAGTTCTCATTATTAACCACAGAAAAGCCAAATCTGCTATTTGAATTCGATGGTATATGTAAATTTTAGGGAAACATTTCGAAAAAGCTTTTAAAAATCCTATTCTGTTGAAAATATGCATATCATGCATTTGACAAAAAATGAAGTTAAATGAATGGTGATTACAATGATGAAAAAGAATTATATGCATTGCATTTGAAAAAATGAAGAAAAATCGATTCGAAATTCGTCATGTTGATAGTCTTTTTGTGGACACTCCATATGCTGGAGATGCTTTATTATAGCTGGCTAGGATACTTTGAAGTCTTGTCTTTCAATCCATATAAAGCTGTTATTGGTATGTGCAAGGGTTCGTGAAATATAATTGGATAACATAGCCTCTACAAGTAGGTATTATTTTTTTTGTCAAAATGGCCAATATTTCGAAAACTGTCGAATAAAACTATGTGAAAAGTATACGAAAGCATGCAGGAAGTTTCAGAGAATTGAAAAACACTATTGAATATAGGGTGTCCCATTTGAAAAAACAAAGTCACCCTCTATTCCTCTTTTGTGGGTGACCCGATATATTCGAAAATAATGTTAGGTTGTGATCTTCTTAGAGTATATCAAGTCTGCATCAAAAATTTTTGCCAAACTCAGACCGTTACGCGTAAATCGTCCGCTGCGGCACTAGTGGGACACCCTGTATAATAATTATAAATCAAAATCCTTATTATATTTAAAACCATTTTTTATTTTCAATTTTTTCCAAAGCCAATAGCTGAAGAGAGGAAAAATAAAAACTCAATTTTAGTCAACACCTTTTAAGGGTGATATCTCGGAAAGGGGGGGGCTGAGGAAGTTTGGTTACAGAAAAGACCCATCTTTTTTTCCCACGAGCAATCACCTCCTGAAGTTTTGCGCACGAATTAAGACACACCTTGTATATGGGGATACAAAATCGTCCTTTTTGGCGCACCCTGTAGATATCAAACTCATCTCGTCGAGCGGTAATTCCCTCCGAGTCGTTACCCAGATTTATAAGTGTTCGATGTCGATATACCCCGTAATGCAAGAGCAATTACAGTCAAGGCGCTGCATACCACTGCGAGGAAAACAAAGACGCGAAAGCAGCCCGTCAACATCAATAGAATTCAATCGCAACCCGACATTACAAGTGTGAAAGTTACCCTTTTATTAAAAAGGAACGACTGCATTAAATTGCAGTAATTTATCCGTCCGAATGTAGAGGTTTCATCTCCAGACAGTTTATTAAGAGCTTGATATTAAAATATAATAACACCTACGTCGTTATATGTCACAGCAACATTCTGTTGGGCCACGGGAGTTCAACACATACAGCTAACATTTAACACCCCGGCATGACGGCCTGCATACGTAGAGCACTAACTGCTCAACGGATGGAATGTAAACATTGGTCGAGAGGTGAAGGAGACCTGCACCAGAGGATCTACGTATTATTCATTCTGTCGTTGGGAGTTGTTTTCTAAAATCGTACGATTTCACCGCAGTTTCTATCCGACATGTTTCATAGTCATAGAAACGTTTGAATAAAAATTCAATTCATTTGCCATCAATGTTCGTAAGACTCTGTGAACGTATATTCTGTGATTCGATAAACTTCTATCTTCAACATCTATGATATGGAACATCGATAAAAAGCACCTCCCTCATCTTTGATTCAGGGTATAGAAATGTTGTTTTAGTGTCATAGAAGACAATTTAAAACGTCAAACTCTTCGATGACAATGTCGGATTTGACATATTCAGATCAGTGTTGCCATATCTCAAAACTGAATCTGCACTCCAAGAAAAAGCAGATCTTTGACAGGAAATGGGAGATCTATCTGCTATATTTCAATTTCTCTCAATGCTTTACAGATATTTCTTTGTCGGGTAGTGTATGGGCGCGGAGCATTCTCGTCGTAAACAATTCCAAATCGACTCGGACTGTTGTGCGAATGCCACCTTCGATAAATCAAAAACTTGCGTTCCAAGTTTTATTAATGGCGATATTACGTTCATCGCCGTTATTTATATCGTCGAATTACAAATTGAGGCAGATCCAGGCGATTTATAGGTCGGTCGGAATTCTGGACAAAAATTTCGTTGTTTGAATGTAAAATGTTTTTAATATAAAATTACGAGACGATTGCTAGTGGGCGTGAGTGGGAATTGATTAATCGTCACAGAATAAATCTTTCATATTATCGACGTCAAGAGTGGTGTTCATGTTTGATGTGTTGGTTCTTGATTAATCTGTGAACTTGTTTTTTGACAGTCGTTCAATTATTCGTTCTTGGTTCCGGTTGTAGAAAGTAAATGTTTTTCCTATAGGGACGATTTAATATTGAATGAAATAAGAATAAGAATTGGTTGAGAATAAAGCAAATTTTCGGAAAATGCCCTAACGCTACTGAAAAACGTTAGAGAAAATTGGAAAATGGCTTCAAATGAAAAGTTCTCATAACTTCTTTATTACTGGTGTTATAAACATGAAACAAAAACATTATAGGTACAGGCACTTTTTTCACTAGAATTCATTGCCGTTATCAATTTCTTCTTATTACAATTATTTTCGAAGTTATAATACAAACTTGTAATCTTGTATATTTTTAAGTGTAGGTAAACCATACAAATCTGTGTGACAGATGAAATGGCTTTATTTTTACCTTTTCAAAAATATATAACATGATATATAAATTTCTCATAAAACTATGAAAATCATCAAAAGTTTTTTTTTCACACGACAAATCAACGTGGTGCCTATCTATGATAATTATAATATTCGATGGTTGAGAGCAGAATACTTGGGAATTCGTTTTTCTCATGCTCTCATATTCTGTGATATTCTTCTATGTTCTCGTGAACTGAAGAATGACTTCTGCTCTCAACCATCGAATATTATAATTATCAGTTTACAGATTATCATAGATAAGCACCTGATTGATTTGTCATGTGAAAATAAAACTTTTGATGATTTTCATAATTTGATAAGGAATTTAGTCAGGGTGAGTCTTTGACTTGTACATATATTTCAACTGTAGATTCCTCTCATCAAACGAAACACTTTTTTCCTATACTATTTTTCAAAATTCGGTTTGGTTTGGGAGATACAGGGTGTCGAAAATCCATGAAAAAAAAACACTTTTCTGTTTATATCTTCGGAACCGTTATTTCGAATGGACTGAATTTTGGTTGAGTTTTTACTCTATTCATGGTGCATATTCCACAATCAAAACCTATTCGATATCTTTACTAGTATAAAAGTTACAGGGTAGTCGACTCATCAATACACGCTAAAACACCATAAAACCACTTTAAAAAGATAAACGGTTCATATTTTGAAAGAATCAATCATTTAAGAAACTAAAAGTTTTCCTATTTTTTTTTCAATGAAACGCGTCGTTTTCGAGTTATTTCCGATTTTACCGGGAGAAATTTGACGAAAAAATCATTAATTTCAAGAATAATCTGAATGCGTCTCTGGATTGAATATCATCGAATATTATTCCTTCTCTGGTCTTTAAACGAGTATACAATGTTGTCACAATATTTATCAACTTTGTCGAGATATTTTAATAAAAAAATCCCACAAATGTGGGAGATAAAATTGAACACCAAGGAGGATTTAATACGCACAGTTTCTATTGAAAATTCATAGTTACCGGTCCATATTGAAGTTAAATGTCGATGAAATATAAAATTCGGATATGAATGATGAATCTCGATACAAACTACTTATTAAATTGAAATTAATGAAATATAATACGATACCTGATAATCTGTGGCGATGTTTCTATCTAGACAACATCCTCTTGAAATTCAATAAACTCGACACGGTTGAAATTACATTAATTCACTTCACATAATAATCACATTAGAACAATAAGTCACTGAATGTATTCAGATTATTCAGAACTTCACATAATGTTTGCAGTTTGTTCAGGGACTCTGGTTTGTTATTGTTTAACGTTGGCCTCCAGATAACCATACTTCGGTTTTCGCTCTACGCATGCGTGGTAAAATTCGGCGGCAAAGTCGATTTATGATGGAAACGGCAGAATTCATAGATATTTATACCACGGTACACAAATGTATCGTGATTTATATTATGTTTTGTAAAAAATCCTTAACCTCAATGAAAATATCAGCAAGCTGACAACATCTTCTTGAAATTTCTGTGCAAAAATTCACAGAATCGATACAAATTAGATTAGGTTAGGTTGTTTAATAATAAATCTGAATGAAAAGTCTCTCTTCATGATATTGTTTGGGAATTTCGAGGAAAATATGAACAAGTTATTAGTGTTTACAAACTAATCTGCAGAAAAATCGAAGAAGGAACTTATTTTGGTGGAATAAATGTGGCTTTTTAGTTGCAGACATAATCCGATGAAACTAACTGTTTTTGTTGAAATTATCGTGTTTGCAACATTTTTATTCCAATAAGGTTAGTACTTGACCACTTGAGTATTCCCTAAATTGGGCCTAAATGTATAAACTCAATTTCTATCGAGAAATATGAGCTTTGAATCAATTCCACAGTATCATTTCAGGGACGTATTTAGCCCAATGTTTTTTTTTCAAATGGCCATATCTTTTTAACAGAGCCGAATTCGGAAAAATGGAAAAAAATTAAAAAGGTTTCTTTTGGCCTCAGTTAAAATATATGTACAAGTCAAAGACTCACCCTGTATATCATGTTATATATTTTTGGGAAGGAATAAAAAGCAATTTTATCTGTTACAGAGATTTGTATGGTTTACATAAAAAAAAACACATGTTTGTAGTACAACTTCGAAAATAATTGCAATAAAAAAAATTATGGTTTGTGCCCCACGATATAACTAAGATGTGGGTAGAAGTACACAATAACCCAACAAAAAGTATTCCTCATAAAACACAATGTACTTCGTATTTGCTTATTTGCCAAGCTTTTTGAGAAACACCTTGTATATTTGATTTTCAATGAATTTTGCCCCTGATCACGGGCATCATCTCTGCGGTCGCAGCATGAAAACCGTTCGCACCTTCCGAAAAACAAACAGCCGTCCCATTTTTCGACGCCTTCGGCGTCGAAAGCTCCAGGTGAAGCCTTTCCACTCAGACTGGAACAGCCGACATCCAATCCATCGACGCTAAACATAAATACGACACGAATTTAACGGCGATTTTCCACCGATCGCGATGATTCTATCTTCTATCGAGAAAGCTGTGAAACGAAATCTTTTGTTTTTACAACATTGCGGCGCGGCTTTTGACGACGCGCGTTTGTTTACACGCGACCGAACAGATCAAAGTTGCGGCGCCCGTTAATCCAGTATCAAAGGAACTATCATTTAATGAATTGAGACTTTAGTACAGGATACAGTTGGATCTTGTCCACGATATCCTTTCATTTCACTTCAATAATATTTTGATATGTTTATAGCGAGTGGAAACAAAAAGAATCGCGAGATGGCGCTATTTTTAGCCGGGCGAGATTCTTTGATTCCGGTTGACAGAGCCCAATTGTCAGCTGTCCACTATAAATAAGAATTAATTGTCCAAATATTACTTATCCTTGGCCGTTAAATTCCGCTATTAAATTCTTGTTCTCGGCGATAAAATTATAAGCTTGGTGTGCAAAACAAATTTTATATCGTCGCTTCCCAATAAAAACGTGAATTATGTGGGGAATGTCGGGGTTTTTCGTATCATTTCATTCTGTAAATAAAATTCAGCTCTATTCCGGTGACACATGGATTATCGGGTTATTCCAGAAGTTTCGAAATCGAATTTTCATCAAATCCCAGTCTATGCACCATTTACGAACTTTTCTCTGACGTTTAACAATATGGGGCGTTGCCACATTGTGTTTCAAGGCTTAGGACGGCTGTGGTCACATTACATAGATCATAGAAAAGAACCTTAGCCATCGAAAATGAATGACCGAATCACAGATCCTTTTATAAATGTCATAGAAACCAGGAAAAGGCATAGAATAAAACTGACATGACTACATGGCGGCATATTCAAATCCTAGCAGGTTTTATTTCTCGATTTAACAAAGAAATCTGGACCAAAATGTTTCAAAAGTATCATAAACTGGACACTACATGGGTCTATAATGATTTTCGTTCGAAATCTGACATATATGGACAGTGATAAATGTCTTCATTTGGGATGCTTACTTTTAAATTAAATCGGATTGATGCGAGACTTTGGGGACGCCCTGTATGGGGCCGGGGGCGAATCAAGTGCTAAAATCCCGATTCGAATTCCCCCAAATCAATCGTTGACACGTTACATCCGGTCGTCGGTCTGTAGGCATATGTTTGCCAGTTGTGCATTTCGTACTATAAATTCTACCGAAATAAAACATGGTCAATAATCGTGAAGCATTCTTGTCGGCTCTGCCATCAACGCAAATTCTGAATGAACTTACGAAACTAGCAGCTGAGCTTGAGACGCTCGACTGTGCGAGATTATTTATAAATGATTGTTAGGTTATGTACTTTGTTTTTGAAATGACACTTGATTCAGCTTTATCGAGAGAAATGACAAATGGGTTGACGATTTCGTAATTAGACGATATGCGTCCATTATAGATAATTTTTTTATGCAACCGTATACAGCGTGTCCCAAATAAGAGTGACTGATTTTAAACAGAAATGCCCAGCTTATTAATGGCTCCAAAGAGATGGATGGGGTTTTCACTTGTCTCACTAGTTTATCATAGAGATTTTTTTATGCATTTCATCTCATCTCATGTTTTACTAATGTTGGTCAAATTCAAAGCGGAAAATATGTATTATTTCAAATGGAACACTATAGTTTTTGATATCTCATTCGAAGGAGCAATCATTCTCCTTTCCAAAAATGAATAGTTTTCTATCTTTTGTTTCATTAACAACAAAGATATTCGAGGTTTCATGCAGTAGTACATTTTTAATTAGTAGTTTTATATTAGTAGTTTTATATGAACTTATTTTGATGCCTAAAATCAGCTCAAAATTACTATTTTCAAAATAGCTGATTTTGTTGTTATGCGTTAAACGGTAACAGCATGAGCTGATTTTAGGCATCAAAATACGTTCATATAAAACTATGTACTAATTAAATGTACTACAACATTAAACATCGAATATCTTTGTTGTTAATGAAAAACATTTTTGGAAAGGAGAATGATTGCTCTTTCGAATGAGATCAAAAATTAAAGGGTGTTCCATTTAAAATAATACATATTTTCCCCTTTGAATTTGACCAGCATTAGTAAAACACCCTGTGTTGATGAGATGAAATGCCAGCCAAGCCTAAAAAAATCTCTTTGATACCTAAACTAGTGAAACTTATGAGAACCCCATCTCTTTGGAGCAATTAATAAGCTGGGCATTTATGTTCAAAATCAGTCACTCTTATTTGGGACACCCTGTATGTATTTTTTAAACCAATTAGCAGGTGAAGATAGAAAGCTCTGAATTGATTTCTCTAATGAATTCAGTGCTGTTCAAGTGGTCTATCGACCTCGGTAGTGCTTAAAGCGGCAGTATCACCTTTTGAATCGTGGTAAATCTCCATCCAAAAGTGGTCTCTTTATTTCACGAGTAGAGACTTGATTTTTTTTTTGAATTGAAGTTGAAGAACGTCCTGAGGGCAAATGGTTTTCTTTTTTTCGATTTTATTAGTTTTTCAATTAAGAAAACCAGGGTAATCGTTAGATCTGGGGTTATTGAATATGTTTTTCGTTTTTCATGAGTACAAGCTATATTTTTGAAATAATCATCATGAAAATTTTTGTAGTTTATAGAAGATTAAATTGCCGAGGGCAAATAGTTAAATCGAAAAAATCGCAACTATTTGCCCGTGGTAATTTAATCTTCTATAAACTATAAAAAATTTTATGATGATTATTTCAAAAATATAGCTTGTACTCATGAAAAACGAAAAACATATTCAATAACCCCAGATCTAACGATTAACCTGGTTTTTTTAATTGAAAAACTAATTAAATCGAAAAAAGGAAAACTATTGGCCCTCGGGACGTTCTTCAACTTCAATTTGAAAAAAAAATCAAGTCTCTACGTCGTAAATAAGGGTACTTACTCCTGAAATAAAGAGACCACTTTTTGAATGGAGATTTACCACGATTCAAAAGGTGATACTGCCCCTTAATCATGTGATAAGAGAAATGACAAATCGGTTGACGTTTTCGTAATAAGACACTTAGCTACCATTATCGATAATTTCTTCATGCAACCATATTATTATTTCGATACCATTTCGCAGGTGAAGATCCAAACTAAGATAGAAAGTTCTGAATTGATTCTTATTGAATTCAGTGCTCTCAAAAATCGATATTCTGATAACAATCGCGACTAGTAGACCCACAGAATCCTACAGATGTGTTTGAGTCGTCTATCAACCGTTAAAGTACTGCTTAACTTGTATAAACTGAATGAATTCAAAACGATATTGGTATGGTGCAAGATTAGCCTTACGTACAGAAATCAATCAATCTTGTCTCCATGGCAACGTGTTTTTCGAAGTCTCTCTTTTTCTTGGAAGTCGACAATTTGTTGTTTCTTATACCCACTATAGGGGGTATAAACTATAGGTGGCTTATTCCGTCTGAGACTTGGATTAACCAATATACGGTAAATGTACCTGAAATATGTATTGTCTGTATTTCTGTCTCATTTCAATGGTGCTTCTTCTTAAAATCGGGAAACCGGCTGGAATAATGGTGAGGATTCGTCTCGTTTGAAAGCTTTTAATTTGATTGTCTGCAGATACCTAGGATTTCCTAGAAACTGGTCATAAATGCAATAGTTTTTATTCGGCTTAGTACTGCTCCTGCTGGTAGTAGAAATCAACTTCTTTACCTCTGGATAATACTGGAATGAGCAGGAGAATATTTTTTTGATCATCAGATAAGGGGGCCTTGTTTAAGGTTTATTTACTGAAGTTTTCATTTAGGTATATTGAAAATATCAATTCGAATGATATCATAAGCATTCAGAGAAATAACAGAAATTGTTTAATTTTTTTACTCAAAAACGACGAGTCGCAGAGGAAAGACTTAAGAGACCTTTTTTGTTTGAAATTAGACGATAAGCTCACAAACGTTTATAATTGTTCGAAAAAATCACTGGCTTACCATTTTAATTTCATATAAATATGCCATTGTCCGAATTATTGTTAACTTAGCACTAATCTTTTTCGAAATAATAAAATATTTTCAAAACAAAAACATATTTTCGAACTCATCGTTCACTTTCAATCAGAAAAGGTCTCTTGAGTCTTTCCTCTGCAGCTCATGGTTTTCGAGTAAAAAAATAAAAACTGTTTTGATATCGGAATCATTTCATTTTAGAAACAGATTGAGATGCTCAAATGAAACTCAGAGCATGGGTGGAACTCATCAAAGGAAAAATTTTCCATCGCGATCGAAGTTTTCAACATCACCAGTGGCGTGCGTTCGTTATAAGCGGCGTACACCTCTATTCCATTCTATTTCATAATGTATCCCGGTTGGCCATGAAATTCTGACACATTTCACCGTGTATATGTTGTATTCCATTTTCCTGTCAGATGATTAGTTAAATAGTTAAACCTCAAAAGAACTAACTCCATTCACAAAGTTTAAGGGGCAGTATCACCTTTTGAATCGTGGTAAATCTCCATTCAAAAAGTGGTCTCTTTATTTCACGAGTAAGTACCCTAATTTACGACGTAGAGACTTGATTTTTTTCAAATTGAAGTTGAAGAACGTCCCGAGGGAAAATGGTTTTCTTTTTTTCGATTTGATTAGTTTTTCAATTAAAAAAACCAGGTTAATCGTTAGATCTGGGGTTATTGAATATGTTTTTCGTTTTTCATAAGTACAAGCTATATTTTTGAATTAATCATCATGAAAATTTTTGTAGTTTATAGAAGATTAAATTGCCGAGGGCAAGTAGTTGCGATTTTTTCGATTCAATTAGGTTTTCAATTAAAAAAAAACAGGTTGAACTTCAGCGTTTTGGAAACTACACTTAATGATTTTTTTACGACGGTTATTCATGATTTTTTGGAAAAAATCGCAACTATTTGCCCTCGGCAATTTAATCTTCTATAAACTAAAAAAAATTTCAGATGATTATTTCAAAAGTATAGCTTGTACTCATGAAAAACGAAAAACATATTCAATAACCCCTGATCTAACGATTATCCTGTTTTTTTTAATTGGAAAACTAATTGAATCGAAAAAAGGAAACTATTTGCCCTCGGGACGTTCTTCAACTTCAATTTAAAAAAAAAATCAAGTCTCTACGTCATAAATTAGGGTACTTACTCGTGAAATAAAGAGACCACTTTTGAATGGAGATTCACCACGATTTAAAAGGTGATACTGCCCCTTAAAAAGAGTGAATAGAAATTAGCACTGGCAACGCCAAGAATTATTTGACATTTAACGAGTACCAACCTGCGTCAGTTTCAAGTAAAAAAACTTGATAAACCTAAATCATGACCAAGCAGGGTACATTATAGAAGTGGATGGAGTATTATAGATGTTAGCATTTTCGTTTTGAAATGGCGATATCTCTAGAATGGTGATAGTTAGAAAAAAGTTGTTCGAACAATTTTTGTAGACAATTTCAGTATCTACAACTTGTATTCCAATAATTTTTATGATAACTCTGACCGTTTACGAGAAAAATGCAATGAAACAATATTTCCTATCCTTGACCTTGAATAATTTTTTTAACGCGCATTGGGGTAGTGAAGACCTTTGGTATTTTTTATTGTATTGTACCAAAATGCTGTTCTCGTTGTAAATTGATATACCGATTGAGGCCGGTCTACAAGAGAAATAACGATGTTAAAAGTACAGAAAATCGGAAAACCTCCCCCAACAACCGTTAAGCCGCCTTTACGCCTATTTATAGATAAATGATTGGATCTTGTGCCCACTCTACTCGAACAAATTTATCTATCGATAAGAAGTATTGGCGGTCTTTACCCAGAACGGCGATTCTCAATAGACGAGGCTGAATCGGCCTGACCACTTCATTATGTCGCTGATTGAGTCATTTACTCTCCCCTATGAGATTAATACATGTGTGCGAGGTTGTGGATGTGGATGAGTGTGCAGCAGCCGGTTCAATCCCTTTCCATCCCCCTGGAACATGCCGCAATTTATTCATTTAATAACTGGTCCTCGGAACAAGCCGAAGGGCTGATATGGATTGATGTGGCTGGACCGCATTTTTCTGAGTTCTGGTGGATAAAGCAACCTTGGAGGCTTCTCGAAAAAATTTTCAGAAAGAATTCGTAGCTAGAGCGGGCGAAAATGTCCCGATCAACGCATCCTTTCCCGAGTGGTCGCAAATACAGGGTCTTTCACGAGGAACCTCACCCATATTTATACGGGAAACTACTGAACGTATTTTCATGAAATTCAGCACTTATAAGTATTTCACGATGCTGATGAAATCTAAAATATTTTCAAGGCATGAGCACCTCCGGTTTTTCCGGAAATGACGTCAACTTCCGTTTTTCAAATTAGAACACCATTTTTTTATTGCAGAAATAGATTCCTTAGAAAATTTCAAGTTATTTTGATGTAACATTTTTCAGTTTTGGTTGGAAAATTCTCTCTGAGCGGGAAAATTCGAACAAAAAATCGAAAATAGAGCTCCGCTGAAACAAGAATAACTTCGAGGTTTTTGGATGGAAAATTTTCATTTTTGGGATTTTTCAAGATGTAAGATTGATGTATCCACTTTGAAAATCGAAATCGCGATTCATGATACAGGGGGTGAAAAAATCGCTTTCAAAGTTAGGGATGACAAAATCGTGAAAAATCATTTTTTTCAAATTAGAACCCCATTTTTTTATGGCAGATATTGAATCTACTTTAAAAAATAATGTGAGTGTATGCATCACACCCTTGCCCTAAAGTGGATATTTTCTGAGTTATTCACAAAAAACTGTGTTTCGTCTTGAATTTTCAGCTATTTCTTTTCCCTTTACGCCAAAAAGATGAAATTTTCAGGAACTGTTACTTAAACCATGTTTTAGATTTTACTACCCTAATATGCAAGAGAAAAAAGTTACAGGTTGTTCCTAAATAGATGGCGAATTTGGATTCGAATTTGTATCGGAAACCTCTTTATTTCAACTAATCGGCCATCGGTTTTCTCTCCAGTGATAAATAAATAATTCCTTATGAACCATATGCAAAAACTTACCATGTTTTACATTCTTTTTTTTAATGATAGATATCATTAATTACATGCCACTGAATAAAGAGGAATTTGGCAGATGTAATTAATGATATCTATCATTAAAAAAAAAGAATGTAAAACATGGTAAGTTTTTGCATATGGTTCATAAGGAATTATTTATTTATCACTGGAGAGAAAACCGATGGGCGATGGCCGATTAGTTGAAATAAAGAGGTTTCCGATACAAATTCGAATCCAAATTCGCCATCTATTTAGGAACAACCTGTAACTTTTTTCTCTTGCATATAAGGGTAGTAAAATCTAAAACATGGTTTAAGTAACAGTTCCTGAAAATCTCATTTTTTTGGCGTGAAGGGAAAAGAAATAGCTGAAAATTCAAGACGAAAAACAGGTTTTTGTGAATAACTCAGAAAATATCCACTTCAGGGCAAGGGTGTGATGCATACACTCACATTATTTTTCAACGTAGATTCAATATCTGCCATAAAAAAATGGGGTTCTAATTTGAAAAAATTGATTTTTCACGATTTTGTCATCCCTAACTTTGAAAGCGATTTTTTCACCCCCTGTATCATGAATCGCGATTTCGATTTTTAAAGTGGATACATCAATCTTACATCTTGAAAAATCCCAAAAATGAAAATTTTCCATCCAAAAACCTCGAAGTTATTCTTGTTTCAGCGGAGCTCTATTTTCGATTTTTTTTTTCGAATTTTCCCGCTCAGAGAGAATTTTCCAACCAAAACTGAAAAATGTTACATCAAAATAACTTGAAATTTTCTAAGGAATCTATTTCTGCAATAAAAAAATGGTGTTCTAATTTGAAAAACGGAAGTTGACGTCATTTCCGGAAAAACCGGAGGTGCTCATGCCTTGAAAATATTTTAGATTTCATCAGCATCGTGAAATACTTATAAGTGCTGAATTTCATGAAAATACGTTCAGTAGTTTCCCGTATAAATATGGGTGAGGTTCCTCGTGAAAGACCCTGTATACTGCTCCACAAGAGTTAGGGATATCGTATTCAATCGTTTTTAAAAGTATGTAATCTTCAAAAAAATCGCTCTAAAATCATATAAAACTCAATAACAACTTGAATCGAACCAATTAAAATCTGTATGAGACATTTCGTCAATCTGGTCGCCTTTTTTCTGAAGGTTCTTTGCATATGCTTCATGAATGTTCTTATTTTGAAATGAAGTCAGTTTATCAACGGCTTCGATTTGAAACGAGTTTTCTGAATATGCCAAGACGTAAATTAACAAACGCTGAGGCTAATAGGGCTATCGGAATGCTACAGGGTGGCCTAACTCAGGTTGTTGTAGCGGAAAGGCTCCAAGTCAGCCAAAGTGTGATATCTCGACTTTGGAATAGGTTCAGGGAGACAGGTTCCGTGTTGGAAAGACCAAGGCTTGGTGGGCGACGAAAAAGAACACCTGCTCAGGATCGTTTTATCACTGTTTCGGCGAGAAGAAACCCTACATCTACGTGTAGAATGCTACGGAATACTCTTCAAAATGCAGATGGGGGTCCAAGTTTCCATCGAAACCATCAGACGACGTTTGAGAGAGGTGAATCTAGGTTCTAGACGTCCATTTAGAGGAGTTCCATTAACACGTGACCATAAGCGTGAAAGACTGGAATGGGCAAGGGAACATATCAATTGGAACGATCAATGGCGTAGTGTCCTTTTCACTGATGAATCCAGATATGGACGATTTTCAGATTCTCGAAGAATAAGGGTATGGACAATCCCACGCATACCCCGTAATCGTCGCTATGTCCAAGAAGTCCATCCATTCCGAGGGGGTAGTGTTATGGTATGGGCCGGGATATGTTTCAACGGGCGCACAGATCTACACATTTGTCCTGGGCATATGACCGCCTTACACTATAGGGAGCATGTCATTGACAATGTTGTGCCAAAGTTTCACGCTGCTATTAGTGAAAATTTTCAATTTCTAGACGATAACGCTAGACCGTACCGTGCAGCCATAGTTGAGAATGCGCGCGAGGAGCTTGGTATTCCACATTTACCAATACCTCCGCACTCACCAGATTTGAATTGCATAGAACACGCATGGGATATGCTCCAAAGAAGATTAAATAATCATCAACCTACCCCTGCATCCTTAAATGATCTGAGAGAGCTTCTGCCCCGTTTATGGAACCAAATTCCTCAAGAAATGTTCAACAACCTCGTGTGTAGTATGCAAAGGGCAAAGAAGATGTCAAGCTGTTATTGATGCCCGTGGAGGCCATACATTGTATTGATAGTCTTAAAATGCTTGAATTCTCTGAGAATAAAATTTCGTTATTTTACTCGATTTTTCTTAACCACCCTGTATACGCTGCAGACCTACAAGCTAAAATTAATTTGCAACTTGAAAACATATTAATATGAATGTTCATCACAAAAATCTTATTTTAACTATATTTTTTTGCAATTTAAGTCAATATCCCTAACTCATGCGTAGCAGTTTACTTCTCGGAAAGTCGTCGCTGCCAAAATCCTAATTGAATTCGATCGACACAACGGAACCCATGTCCCATTCAAGTCCGCTGCGACCAGTTTTGCCAGTTAATGAACTTGAAAACGCCCGCTTGTCTCGCGAGCAGTCAAAACAAACCTCAATAATTTTCAGAGCTGTGGTGCGAATATCATTATTGGTCGAATCAAACACGTGATGTTAGCGAAAACAGACCTAATTTATTTCGTCTACTCCAAGCTGAAAAGAGAGTTATTGCCGGTGCCATATAGTGGAATTTTTACATGATCTGCTCGTGATAAATTTATTTTTATATACAGGGTGTATTTTAATAAGGTGAGGCTTTTTTTTGACAGGTGGTAGAACTCATCAAAATGAGTCATTTTACCGAAAATGTCTCATATAAAGTGTTCAATTTAAAAAATGTACTAAAAATTTTGGGCATCAATACCTGAATACAACTCTGGCCTGCATCTCTCTGTTCATCATGTCTCTACATCTCTGCACCAGGTCTATGAACATCCGCGAAGTTGGGTGATTTCTTAGCGGAAATCTTGTTCTGTACAACTTATACGCTGAACTGGCATTTTGATTCGATTCACCATGAATTAGAAGCATATCAACAAGTTCATTATTTGAATAAACGTGCGGCATTTCCGAAACATAAAACACTCGTACCGTCTCCGTAACACGATCGAAGATTACTGATCACAATCGATATTCTGAGTCATGTATGATAAGAAGACAAAAAACATGTTGATATCTACGGAAGAGCAGGCGAGGGAGCAGGTTCGGACTGGGGAATTTTCAGATTTCCTAGAAACTAGAAAATAATCTAGTTTCTTTTTCTCAAGACGGGGGCATAATTCATGTAAAAGTTTTTTGGTGAAATGACTTATTTTGATGAGTTCTGCCATCTGTCAAAAAAAGAGCCTCACCTTTAAATACACATCCTGTATAATACCAGTAGAGATTAAACTTGCAAAATTTCTCGATTGTGAATTTGAGAAACGCCAAAAATTTTATCGCTGGAAAACCAACTAGTTAATTTTGACTGCTAGCATGTTTTATCGATGTGAAACGAGAGTTACTTCGTAAACTTCCTCAGTAAAAATGGAATGAGTGGAATAGTCAGTAAAAATATCCCTAGATCTTTGAAAGCAGACCATGCAAAGCTCGTTCCTTACAGAGATCTTGTGTAATTTGCCATAAAATTATGAGGCATTTGTGATTTTTTAAAAGCTATAGGGAATAAAAACACAAAATTAAGATACAATGCATGAAATCTTTATTTGAATCGATAGTACCAGTACGGCCCATATAATTTAATGTTTGAAGATTTTTTCATGCAAATGTTGACTGCGGCTGCGCCTCAAATGGTCCATCCTCTTAGTCCAATTTTGGCACACTCTCTCCAACATTTCGGCCGGTATCTCACGAATAAATTGTATGTTGTCTTCCAATGCGTCAATCGAAGAAGACTAGTCAGTATAGACATGAGCCTGAACATAGCCCCACAAAAAATAGTCTAAAGGTGTTAAATCGCACGATCTAGGTGGCCAATTGTCCCGAACGTGAAATAAACTGTTCACCGAACCTGCCTCCCAATTGGTTCATTGTTTCGCGTGTTGTGTGGCATGTGGTATCGTCTTGTTGAAACCACATGTCATGCGAGTCAAGAGCTTTCATTATGGGTGAAATGTTGGATCATCTCATTGTAGCGCTCACCATTCACAGGTATATTCTACTCTTCTCATTCTAAGTAACACTAACGTAGATTCTACGATCTTTAGATTTATACTTTTCAGGTTTCCTTCTTATTCTAAAGGACCCCGCACTTTTTCTATGGCAAATGGCGTTCCGTCAAATTTTCTTAAATTTTGGTATAATGTAGTACTCAACCTACTGATCAAAAGTGTCCATGGCCCCAACTCAATCCTATGACTAGTTTTCGAGATACAGGGCGTTGAAGTTGAGAATTACCCACTTTTACTACGCCCGTATCTCGAAACAGAATCGAATGAACTTAAATTTTTCTCAAGAAACATTTCATTACATCCCCAGGGAGCAACCATATAGAGGAATATGACCGAAAATCGTTACGAATACAGGGTCATCCATAATTGAATGCATGCCCGATTTTGAAAGCATAAAATATGTCATTTTCAGAGCGAGAACGTTCACAAAATGAACTATTACACTAGATATATTGTTGTTACATCGAAAACGTCTGAAGTACCCAGAATTTATACTGGGTGATCCATTCTTATAGATACTATTCTCAAGGAGGGTTAAATGGACACCCTGTATTTATGGGTTGATTCAAGGTGTTTGTTTAATTTTTTTAGAACATATCATCATGGACTTCAAAGAATACAGCGTGATTCAGTCATGAAATGAATTTTGAACCTCACGAAAATACCCAAAAACCACCTTTTTTTTTCATCACCCTGTATTTCAAGATTGACTCCGATGAGGTGGGAATTTTCTTTCACCATTGTACTTGATATAAAAACATCAATACGGCCGAGAGTTTTTATCCACTTCCTATGAGCAATTTTTTTTTATGTAATATGAAAATTATTTATTTATGTAAATTCTATTCTTATTCCAGCATAACAAAAAATCTGGTCATAGGAAGTGGATGAAAACTCTCAGCCGTATTGATGTTTTTATATCAAGTACAGTGTTGAAAGAAAACTCCCACCTCGTCGGAGTTAATCTTGAAATACAGGGTGATGGAGAAAAAAGGTGGTTTTAGGGTATTTTCGTGAGGTTCAAAGTTCATTTCATGACTGAATCACCCTGTATTCTTTGAAGTCCATGATGATATGTTCTAAAAAAATTGAACAAAGACCTTGAATCAACCCACAAATACAGGGTGTCCATTTAACCCTCCTTGAGAATAGTTTCTATAATAATGGATCACCCAGTATGAATTCTGGGTATTCAGACTTTTCCGATGTAACAAAAACATATCTAGTGTAATAGTTCATTTTGTGAACGGTCTCGCTCTGAAACTGACATATTTTATACTTTCAAAATTGGGCATGCATTCAATTATGGATGACCCTGTATTCGTAACGATTTTCGGTCATATTCCTCTATATGGTTGCTCCCTGGGGATGGAATGAAATGTTTCTTGAGAAAAATTGAAGTTCATTCGATTCTGTTTCGAGATACGGGCGTAGTAAAAGTGGGTAATTCTCAACTTCAACGCCCTGTATCTCAAAAACTAGTCATAGGATTGAGTTGGGGCCATGGACACTTTTGATCAGTAGGTCGAGTACTACATTATACCAAAATTTTAGAAAATTTGACGGAACGCCATATGCCATAGAAAAAGTGCGGGGTCCTTTAGCTTACTCTGTTTACCTAACTCAAAATCTGTTTCATTGTTCGTCAAAAAGAGTTGATTCACTTGTAATTTTATTTTCGTTCTCCAATACCGATAACACCACGCCACTGGGACCTTTCAAAAATAGATTCGGCAACGTTGCCACGGTAGTTTCTAATGATATTGCTTGTTATCCTTTCTGGTATCTTCGTCCCACTTATTGACTAAATTTTGGCTTCAACAATTCTCGAATTTATAAATGAGATGCTGTGTCTGCTCTGGTCTAACTTATCGACTGAGAATTTTCGTGATTACCCTTTGAGGCGTTTTCTGAAGGTAGACACTGGCAGTTTTCCGTTGAACCTGTCAAATATCATTACTTATTCGCACTTCCAAGCCAACGTTGATGGAAGCAAAAAGAAGACTTGAAAACTCGAGACACGTTCGTCCATAACCTACCTCTTAGTACGTTTCAACTCTCACGGTCAATTACAGCAGAGGGGGGAATCGAGAGGTGTTGCAGACACCTCCAAGCAATGCTCCAATGGTAAATAAAACGACTAAATGGTATTTTGGAAGGCAATTCATCTCCGGCATCATGTTATAAGAGTAAGAAGTAATCGAGATATTAGATTATATCGTCCTACACCTCTAGCTAAACGGCCAGTCAACCCGTGTTCAAATATGATAATACGAATCGCAAATTAGCTGTCCGTGTGATGAATTACAGGGCCCCACTCACCCGCTCAAGCCTCCTCTGTAAATACTTTATAATTACACACCGGTGTGCTTTGATTTCGAGGCCTAATGAACGCTGTAATGGCTGCTTAAACGCTGTACACCCTCCAGATAACACCCCGTATGTACGGCGTAAGTAATGATACGTGGTGGCCCATCTTTGGAATCTTCACTCCAAGAAACGAACAACTCTTGCCAATCATTGATTTTATTATCAAAATGCGTACTCTGTTAAGAAAGTTCATCGCTTCTTCCATTTTTAATATTTTTCTCCATTTCAGTATCGTAATGTATTCATTACAGTACTAAAAACAGTGCTGTAATGAATTCATTACAGCATCGTTTTCAGTTACATTTTTCGTTCTGTGGTTGTCAGCAATGACTTCCGATCCTTTTAAATTTCAGCAGACGTCAATTTGGAAATGTCAATTTTCGCATTTCCTAACATTCACACCAACTGCCCAGATACAATATGAAAGTCACTAGGACCTATAATTTGAATTTTTCCATTGAATTCCACAAAATTTGAGTGAAGTAGAGAAAATATCGTCTAATACTCGTTGCAGAATGCAATTCCAACACTCATGCGTTCGAAAACTCGCTCCTTCGTCGCTCGTTTTCGAATTTCGCATTCGCATTGGAATAGGAGCCCATTCTGCAACTAGTTTTAGAATATACTATTATGGACTCATCATTATTATAACAAGAAATCAAAGAATCTCCTTGGAAATTCAACCGGAAATTGATACAGAACTTCAGTTCCCCCCAAATCTGCCGTTTCCAGTTTTTGATATATCTGCTAGGGACAAGAGGTGTAGATCTAATTTTAACCTCTAACCCCTGTCAATGCGCTCGAGATTATGAGATCTAGCCAGCTGTTCGCCACATTTGGCAGGAGACTTGATTATCCAGGCCGCCTTGTGATGAATTGGTCCCCGATTATTTAGTTAATTCATTAATTTACCCCAAACAGTTTGGCAACTTCCTTTCTCCCAGGAGTACGATTAGGAAAGACATTAAGGTTGCTTAACGAATCTGACCATAAATGTGGTTTGTGAGGAAATTTTTACCAACTTTGGTTACATGTTTAAGGGGAGGTACGAGCTATATTTTTGAAATAGTAATCATGAAAATTTTTGTAGTTTATAGAAGATTAAATTGCCGAGGGCAAATAGTTGCGATTTTTTCGATTTAATTAGTTTTTCAATTAAAAAAAACAGGTTGAACTTCAGCGTTTTGGAAACTACACTTGACGATTTTTTTTCCGACGGTTATTCATCATTTTTTGGAAAAAATCGCAACTATTTGCCCTCGCCAATTTAATCTTCTATAAACTACAAAAATTTTCATGATTATTATTTCAAAAATATAGCTTGTACTCATGAAAAACAAAAAACATATTCAATAACCCCCGATCTAACGATTACCCTGGTTTTTTTAATTGAAAAACTAATTAAATCGAAAAAAGAAAACTATTTGCCCTTGGGACGTCCTTCAACTTCAATTTGAAAAAAATCAAGTCTCTACGTCTTAAATTAGGGTACTTACTCCTAAAATAAAGAGACCGCTTTCGAATGGAGATTTACCACGATTCAAAAGGTGATACTGCCCCTTAATACCTTTTTCAGGCTCTCAAATCTCCGCAAAATGAAATTTTGTCTTGTTCTGTTGCTCAAATTGCAGGGGATCAAAGTTTTGGGTGAAGATCTTTTTGACAAATGTTAGTTGTATGATTCTAAATTTATATTTCCAACTTCATCAAAATATATTCGTCACATCTTACATATATTTGTTTGTCGAATATAAAACCCTTTTTTCTTCGCATGTATAAAAAACTCCCCTATACTTGTAGCTCTTAATGTCCTCCAAACTACAGCCATAAATAATACACCTTTCTAGGTTCAAAAATAACTCTTCGATTCGGGTAAATCCACGTCTTAAAAAAAGTTGTTTTGACTATATAAATCCACGAAAAGGTTAATCTGGGTTTCCTGCTTCAAGAACTAACGTTTCTGAGAGACAATCTCGAACATTTTTAGGAGTGTAACTGAGGCCTGAGCTTTCGAATTTGTATGCAATGAGTCATAACTTGAGGTAACAAAGTTGTTGACAATTTTCGACGCATCTCTTCAGGTACAGGTAGAAAAATGGCGCGAAGATGAGATTTATGACAAAAATGGTAATTCTCAAGAAATTGTTGTAGAAATGACTTTCAAATTTTAGTATGAATATACATACATTTTTTGGGTTTTTTTATTTTATTCTTTGTAAGGTGAATTGTCAATCATATATTTTTTATGTTATGTTATATTTTCAATATTTCGAAAACTGCACATCTCATAGTGTTGAAATTTGATGATGAATTAGACAAAAATTAAGCATCATAGGTATATCAAAAACTACATATCTCATCGAGTTGAAATTCAATGAAAAGTTTCACAAATGGAAGAATAAAGAATACTTCTAAAAACTTAATATTCCAGAAACTGATGACGAATTGGGAAACCAGTTAAGTTCTTTCGAATACCTGTTGAGAAGTACAATGCTGTTTGTTTCTCGGAGAATTTATGAAACAGCCCTGTACAGGTAGCAAAATTTGCTTGAAGTGAAATCTATGACAATCATGCAAACTTTCAAGAAGTTATAGACCTTTTAGTAAGCATAACATGAATTTAATTTATTTCTTTTTAAATTTTTTTATATAATTCGGGGTTCATTAATCTTTTGTGGTAAATTTCGACTAACAATTTTGTTTTATTGCAATAATTTTTCATTTTCGTTTCCTCATTCCTTAAATAGTTCCCTAAAAAAAAAGTCGGGTCAATGGGGAACTCTATTTCAGACATCAAGGTAACGTTCTCGCCATCTATTTCTACATTTTCTTAGGTCTGAATATCCACAAATTGCATTTGGAAAACGTGAATTTTTGACGTTTTCTACGGGATTCGATTTTCGACCACAGAAATCGCTTTTGACAACTGTTGTCAATTTTGAAAATGCAGATTAATTTCGAATTTCACTGAAGAAGTCAAAGATAAAGTATAGTGTTCAATTCGCGGTAATGGTAATAACACACTTGATGAATTACACCCCTCGCCTGACGGCTCGGGCTGAAAAATTCACCTGCGTGTGTTATGACTTACATTACCGCTCATAGAACAATATATTATTATTCCTTTTATAACACATCATGAGTAGTGCAATATTTGGAGGCAAATTATATGAAGAATATGAAAAATTTGCAAATTAATTCTCGAACAAATTGAAAAAAATATAGCAAATAAATTATAAATGAAAATCTACCAGAACAAGATAAAAAAAGTTGGAAATATGAAGAAATGTATAAAAGGAAATATGAACCTACATAAATTTCGTCTCTAAAGATAAGTTTCACGTTAAAATCAGAAAAATTGCGCCATAAGAAATAACCATTATATCTCGTTGAAGCAGAATTTCTTCATATTTCAAATATTGGGGAATCTGCTAACGGGACAGCCGAAAACCAGGTATATTCCTCACCCGGGTAAAACCAAACGGCCAATCACGTCG
Organism: Adalia decempunctata; assembly: GCA_951802165.1. Lineage (NCBI taxonomy): Eukaryota > Metazoa > Arthropoda > Insecta > Coleoptera > Coccinellidae > Adalia > Adalia decempunctata. The sequence goes on from OX637705.1 coordinate 5,295,794, forward strand.
AGATGTCAAGAAAGATGCGCAATAAGGCCCATTATCCCCGATTCCTGGTCCAGGTTTGCGACCCACATGATGCACTTAAGTCCTTACCATTGGATGCCGAAGTCACATTGCCGATCGGTATGCCTTCTCGGTGTACTCGACTATTTGATATTTGCGGATAAAATATTCTTTTTCTGTGAATCTTCGATGGTCATTTGCATCCCCTCCCCCTCCCCTCTGTGTACCTGATAATTGATGTGGTGGTGTAAGGGAAGAATCAGAAGTATTTACGCTGTTAACTGATTCAGTCAAGTTCGAACATTCTGAGTGAAGGATTCCGCTTAGGGATTGCTGTGTCGGTTGTGACTGTGGGTGTTATTTGTGTGTACCAATATGGAAGAGCCTATGGAATTGTGCATGAACTCGAGTACTGAGAGGATCACCGAGTCGAGGGCTGATAAGGTTAGATCGACTATCAATTTATTTAATCAGAAATCGTATAAAGAACCGGCTTATGTTTATTTTATCTTGGTTGTGGATTTCCAAGGTTATAGGTGTTTATTATTTTCAATTCCTTCATGTTGTTTGAAGAAGTTTTTAATTTATCATTAGATTCTTTAATACGTAGTTCTCACTCCTGAATTATTCATCCTTATTCAGGGCTTTATTTATGTTTTCGTTCTTTATTTATAGGTTAATACTCACAGTCCTCTGGAGGTGAGTACATAGATACTGTGTTCGTTCTGTTTTATATGGAAATTTAATGATTATCTGAGGCGTTAACTCGAAAACTTTTATTTTTTCTTTGAATTGCTTCAATTTTTGTTGTGATGAACTAATGTCAGGAAAATCTTGTGGGAAAACTAGCCACATTCGAACAAATTCTTAACATTTTATATAACCTCAAAAAGATTATCTCATCGACATGTTTCTGATTACCAAAAAAAATTTAATACTATTTATTATTCATTGTCTTCATTTTTCCACAACCACTTTTCAGTATCCGTTGATTTTAAATTGATTTAGAAGCTCTTTTAGATAGAAAAGCACCGGTAAAAAATTGCAATTATCAAAACCTTTGATCTTATATTTTTCTTCGATTGATCAAATGACAAAGTTTCGGAATTGATTAAAATTAATAAATAAATATCAGCATTATTAGAAGGAATTATCATAATATTCTGTGTACGATTTTGCTTGGAGAATTGTTGAAATATTGTGAATATTTCCATTTTATTAGAATTATTTTTCTTGAAACTATTTATCAAAATTTTGATAGTTCGTAAACTCAAATTTCTAGGTCAAATGTTCAACTTGTATATTTTGCTGCAATTGAACGCATTCATAAATTTTATAATGAAGCAGACAATTTGATAGAAAAAATTTTGAATATTTGTTAATTATATTTTTGTAGATTGTTTATTTCATCGGTCTCTTCTTTTCTTTTTGAACTTTGTCTGGATAATTGTTTTTTGTTGTGTTATTTAATCAGTTTACAACGAATCTTGGTAGCACCCATAAAGGGATACGATGGTTGTGGAGCTGTTAATGAAACAACAATTAACAGACGTGTTAAAATTCATCATTTGATTTGAAACACATCATAAAGTCAGGCCCACACAAGGCGATTGATGATTTCGAAGAATAGGACGATAACGGGTTTCCCAATAAGGGCAATATGTTTTAGAATTGAATACAAAATACTTGAGATGTCGGAAAGATCACTGGCGGACTTGAGGGAGGGTGCCAGGGGTGAAGTCGACAATAAACCCTTGATGGATTTCTAATATTCGAATTTTAGACAAACCATTCAAATAATTATAATTTAATTTTCTGCATATCACAAAATAACGAAATAATCTAATATAGATCCGACTTTTTCAAGCTGCAAGACTTAACAACATTATAAATGCGGATAAAGGTTTTTTACATGTAGGTACAGTTTACATATACAGGATGCGATTCTAGATGAACGAAATTTTCACAGTAGTTAGCTTAAGGTATCAGCTTCATCATTCGGTGAACATCTGAAGATTTTTTTTTATACAGAGTGTCTAATATGAATTTACGATAAACTCGATTTTTTCAAATGGAACACGAACAGCGAATTAAATATGGGACATACTGTGTAAAAAATGTAGACATTTGAAAAACAAATTTCATGAAAGAGAAAAATACAGGGTGTTCCATTCGAAAAAATTGAGTTACCGCATATTTAATTTGGGTAAATTGGTAAATTTACATTAGACACTCTGTATAAAAAAAACTTCAGATGTTTACCGAATGATGAAGCTGATACCTTATGGGGAAGTACATTTTAGTGCTTTCATTTTCAACACCCTGTATGATAAGGAGTAGAAAAAACAAATTTGGATAGTTTGAACATTAAGCTAAAAAAAGGTACTCCTTCGAAAAAATGAACCGTTTTCGAAAAACAAAATTGCAAAGATCCTTGAGGGGCAGTATCACCTTTTGAATCGTGGTAAATCTCCATTCAAAAAGTGGTCTCTTTATTTCACGAGTAACTACCCTAATTTACGACGTAGAGACTTTATTTTTTTTTAAATTGAAGTTGAAGAACGTCCCGAGGGCAAATGGTTTTTTTCTCGTTTTAATTAGTTTTTCAATTAAAAAAAAACAGGTTAATCGTTAGATCCGGGGTTATTGAATATGTTTTTCGTTAGTACAAGCTATATTTTTGAAATAATCATCATGAAAATTTTTGTAGTTTATAGAAGATTAAATTGCCGAGAGCAAATAGTTGCGATTTTTTCGATTTAATTAGTTTTTCAATTAAAAAAAACCAGGGTAATCGTAAGATCTCTGCAATATTTGGGTTATTGAATATGTTTTTCGTTTTTCATGAGTACAAGCTATATTTTCGAACTAATCATCATGAAAATCTTTGTAGTTTATAGAAGATTAAATTGCCGAGGGCAAATAGTTGCTATTTTTTCCAAAAAATGATGAATAACCGTCGAAAAAAAATCATTAAGTGTAGTTTCCAAAACGCTGAAGTTCAACCAGTTTTTTTTTAATTAAAAAACTGAATAAATCGAAAAAAAGAAAACTATTTGCTCTCGGGACGTTCTTCAACTTCAATTTAAAAATAAAATCAAGTCTCTACGTCGAAAATTAGGGTAGTTACTCGTGAAATGAAGAGACCACTTTTTGAATGGAGATTTACCACGATTCAAAAGGTGATACTTCGCCTTAAGCTAACTGCTGTAAAAATTTCGTTTATCTAGATTGAACACAGCGGTTGCTATAAGAATTTTGATGAACCCCTTAAAACACTAAAAATATCCAAAAAATACGAATTATGTGGCAACGACGTGATTAAAGTTAAAAATTGAGGTATAAGTGTAGAGCTCTTGTCCTCGAGAGAATTATGCCATGAAATACAGCGTGTTCCGTTTGAAAAACTACCTATTTTTTGACGCAATCTGTATATGTAAAATCATTTTTATTTTGAAGATCTCTGTCAACCTTATATTCGCGTCATATAAGTTGTTTTTTTTCACACGGTACAGTTTAGGCGCTATTTTAGCCTTGCTGACGCACTCTGTATATGACCAATATTGCTCGCTCTGTACTTTTGGTTGAAAATATTCATACAACCTTCATAGTGCAGCCTAGCTAGAAAGTCGAATTCCGCCGTGTGAACAATTCTCGCGTGTTAAATTCGCGTTTTATACCTTTCCCCGAACGGAAAATCTTTATTGCGACCGGATACACGGCGCATAGAACTCGCCGCCCGAAAATACGCAAAAAGTAATCGGATTTCAGCCCGATTAGAAAAGGTCCGGCTCGGATACTCGTGAAACTCAACCCAAAACCGATCGTAACGGCTGCATTAAAATCCGATCGAAGAATAACAGTCCTGGAAATAGAAATCGTGTCCGATATTCTTTGTTCCGAGAAACACCGCCGAGGAATTCATTATGCAATGGTCTGATATAAAATTTAAAATGGCCTATAAAATTTTATGTTTCCAGAAACGTATATCATATTAATATTCGGGCTTTAATGGGTTATTATTGTTGTCGGACGTATCGAACTGGAGACCGATGGTTACAGTTTTATATTTACAAACAAAAAATGTGTTTTTGTAACGATCGACCAGACGGTTCTTTGTTAATTGGGTGATGAAGCCGTTGGACCGAGAAATATTTTTTTTGGTACGGCTCAATCTGTGCCTGCTTCCAGGAAATGTCATTATTGACTCGACCGTCTTAAATAGCAATTAAACACAAAATGCAGGACTCAGAGCGAATGCCTGCTTTATGAGATTCGATATTTTAAGTTGTTATAACTATAAGTTCCAAAATATTTGAAAATTGTTCCAAAAGAAACTGCAACACCCTGAAGGAGCTGTTCAAATTTCAATTTTTTGTGTGTATTAAACATAGATAGTGTAGCAAGGAGTGAATGATTAACAATTGGAGAAAAAAAACGAAGGGTCTACAATTTGTTTTAACTAAATTTGTTAATAATGTGTAACGATTTGTTGCTCCAAATTCAATAATTTACTGCTTGCGATATACACTGCGCAAAAAAATTAATTTTAATGAGAGTTAACTCTACATTGACTTTATAACATATTTTTTATTTCCTCTCGGGAAGGTTTTGAACGAAACCAGACACATTAAATGGAAGAAAAATTCAGGATTTCACAGAATCTTATGGGAAAGAAGAGAAATGAACAATTTTCAAAATACTGAAATGCTGATAAGTGATTTAATACTCGGTATTTCCACCCCTTGCGTTAATTACAGCTCGGCAACGACGACTCATACTCAAAATGAGTGATCTTAAAATGTTCTGATCTAATCCTTCCCAGATTTCTCCGAGTTGGATTCCTAAGTCATTAAGAGTATAGCTGGATGATTTTCTGAAATTGTCAGCCTTCTATCGAGGTTGTCCCAAACCTGCTCAATCGGATTGAGATCTGGACTTCTTGCTGGCCATTCCATTCGAGAGACTTCAACCTCTTCAAGGTACTCCTGAACTATGCACGCACGATGGGGTCTGGCATTATCGTCCATAAAAATGAAATTTTCAACAATGTATGGGGCAAATGGCACTACATACTACTCAAGAATGTTCCTTATATACGTATCAGCATTCATAGCTCCATTATCAACGACCACTAGGTCTGTGCGAGCAGTCAAAGATATTCCACCCCATACCATAATCGATCCTCCCCCGAAACCAGTAGTATTCAGAAAATTGCACTGAGCATATCTTTCATGTGGACGTCTGTATACAAGGGAACGTCGATCACAATGGTAGAGGCAGAATCTAGACTCATCTGTGAAGAGAACTCTTTCCCAATCGGCCTCTTCCCAATGGATATGCTCTCTCGCAAAATCCAAACGCGCCCTTCGATGGGCTGGGGTAAGAGCTGGGCCTCTTGCCGCGACACGAGGCCTTAAATCATATTCTCTGAGGCGATTTCTTATTGTCTGAGTGCTAATTTGCACCTCATGAGTTTGCTCAAGCTGATTTTGAAGGAGGCGAGCGGTTGCAAACCGTTGTCTCAACGAAGAAACTCTCAAGTAACGTTCTTGAATGGCAGTTGATACCCGTACTGTCCTGTTCTTCGGACATTCATACCTGTCTCCCTGAATCGCTGCAACATTCTGGACACACTTGTATGGGAAACTCCAAACCTTTCTGCAATTTTTGTGTATGTCCACCCTTCTTCTCGCAAAACTACCGCTTGGGTACATTCCTCTTGGGTCAAATTGCGTGTTTCGCGTTCCATAGCGATCGAGTGTAGAAAATCAAACGAAAGAAAAAGTATTGATCACCAGAATTGATCGAGAACAACTGATTTTAGAATGGAACCAATACATTCAAAATCTGATAATATCATCTTTTTTTATTCCTGCTGGGAGAAAACATCTGCATTGAAGAAAAACGTTGAAAGTGGATAACATATGCATGCATAATTCTGATAAAAATAATTATCATTGAGAACACCTTCAATTGTAGAATAAATTTGAGATTTCCATAATGTGCGTTAATTTTTTTGCGCAGTGTACTATCTATGCTTCACCAAAAAAAAATTAAATTTAAACAGCTCTTTCTGGGTGTTGCAGTTTCTTTGTCAGTCAGTATATAACCAAACTGTAACAGTTGTTTCTACATAAAGAATGTCGATTTTGACACTGTATCGTTCAGATGAAATATACTCTTAGATGATTCGAAATCTTTGCTATACGCATACCTACGCCTAGTTCGTTCACATAAAAGCGTTCATTCTCCTCTAGTAAAAGCATTGCGTACACATGAAACTAGAATCTGGTTAGCCTACAGTTGCTAATTGATAATGCAACCGATTTTACGATGAGTAACTTTTCGTTTACATTCAAAGCTAGGAGTGGGCAAGTTCAACTCCATACCAAAGAGACATTCTTCTTGTTAAGACTGTATACTGTGTGTTCCACTCATAATGACGACAATTCATTTTTGAGCTCTCTTTATGACGGGTCCATCGGTTTTTCAAATTTTTCTTGGAAACATTGGGCATTTACCTATGGGAAGAAAGTGTTGCGTCAATGACTCACCCTGTATACTGGGCGTTCCTAAATAACTGCATCAACGGTCACCTGTGGATTTTTCATGAAGAAATAACATTTTTCTCCTCTTCTATTTTTCATTCCGGGTCTTCGTTTCAGAGATGGTGTCAAAACTTTATATTTTTCTCAGTTTTTTGCTAATATCTCAGAAACCGTTCGAATTACAGAATTGGGTTCTTGTGAACACATTATCACTAACGATAGCAACTTTCTTGCATTTTACTCGGTTTTATTAGACGTTCCAGTGGCGGAGATATTGAATTTGCACCAAGGTTTCAACCCCCAACTTTCACACCACTGGACGAATTTTCATTTGCACAGCAAATTCTGATGTGCCAATGTGTTCTACATAAAAAAGATACCCTTGGTTCATTGCTCTAAAGTGAACAGATTTCGAGAAAACTGGCATTTTATGATCAAGAATAAATTTCTTTTAATTGGAAAAATGAGTAGTGATAATTAGTAAGATTATCAATTAAAAAAAATTGACGACTAAGTATTTAAGTTTGAATTATGAAGTTAATTTTCATTCTTTTTTGCGACCATAGCTAACAAAATTACATTTTTCCAATCACAAGAAATTTACAATGCGTTAGCAAATAATTGTTGATCATAAAATGCCAGTTTTCTTGAAAACGGTCCACTTTAGGGTAATGAACCAAGGGTAACTTTTTATGTAAAACACATTGACGCATCAGAATTTTCTGTGCAAATGCAAATTTGTCCAGTGGTGTAAAAGTTGGTGGGTAAAACCTTCGTGCAAATTCAAAATCTCTGCCACTGGCACGTCTAATAAAACCGAGTGAATGCAAGAAAGTAGCTATCGTTAGTGACGATGTGTTCACAAGTACCCATAATTCTGTAATTCCAACGGTTTCTGAGATATAAGCAAAAAACTGAAAAAAAAACTTTTGACACCCTACATCTCAGAAACGAAGACCTGGGGGGAAAAATGGAAGAGAAAATAACATGTTATTTTTTATGAGAAATCTACTGTTGTCCATTGACTTATTTAGGAACACCCTGTATGTACAGGTGGAAAACTCAATAATATAGACTCTATTTATCAGTATATAAAGAAATAGCAAAAATGGCTACAAGAGATGAGTTGCTTCTAGAAACTATATAATTTTATTCCTGAAAAATTGTAAACCGCGATTTTCTTTCTTTAATTCTTCCCGGAATATCCAATACGGTCCCCAAACGCCATTCCTGCTCAGTTTCCGCGAAATCGCACCGCCATAGCGGTCTTTGCCAAACTTGAACCCGCGGATAGGTTCGTCGCTTGGTCGCCCGTTGCAGTCTCCGGCGAATCCCCCCATTTCTCGACCCTCCCACGTATCCGCCGCCTCGAAACGCACTAAATAACGAGGAGCCGACGGACGAATCGAGCGAGGCGCGAAATATCCGACGTTATCGCGCTAAAATTCAGATCAATTCCGCGATAAGCGATCGACGGGGTCCTGAAAACACGCCGGGAGCCATCAGGGACGGGCGGGACCCATTAGGGATCGCGGGATCACGTGTGGAAAGACCGGTGAGATCGATAATTCTCTCCGGCTCGGTATCGGACACCTACATTATAATAAATCGATTAAAAAGGGAGAATTAATCCGAATACCATCATCAATAGAAATATAACACACCTCGAAAACAATTAATTGCCTTTTTTGAGGCGATTGTGCCTGCCCACTCGGAACCATCGATCATGGCTATCGTTGACACGTTCTAAATTAAAAACGCTAACCTGTCTAGTCTGGTCCACTATTCTTGTGCGTGCGGAGATCGAGAGGATACAGCGATGTTGTCTTGTGGTCCTCATGAGCATTATTCAGGATATCCCTAAATAAGTGTATCCACGGTCAATTTTAGATTTCTCATGAAGAACTGACATCTTTTCTCCCCTTCCATTTTTTCCTCCGTGTCTTCGTTTGCGAAATACAGGGTGTCAAAAATTTTAATTTTTTTTTCAGTTTTCAGCATTTTACTCGATTTCATTAGACGTGCCAGTGGCGGAGATATTGAATTTGCAGAATGTTTTCACCCCCAACTTTTACACCACTGGATAAATTCGTATTTGCACAGCAAATTCTGATGCACCAATATGTTTTACATGAAAAAGGTAGGTACTCTGGTTTCATTACTCTAAAGTGAACCGTTTCTGAGAAAACTGGCATTTTATGATCAAAAACAATTTGCTAATGCTTTGTAAATTTATTGTTATTGAAAAATGGATAGTGATAATTAATAAGTTTATTGATGTAAACAAAATTTGACAACAAGGTGTTTAAGTTCAAATTTCAAAGTTATTTTTCATTATTGTAAGCGACCATATGTAACAATATTACAAGAATTTTTCCAGTTATAAGAAATTTACAATTCCTTATTGAATTGTTTTTGATCATATTATACCAATTTTCTCGGAAACGGTTCATTTTATAGCAATGAATCAGGAGTACCTTTTTTTTGTAAAACACATTGGCGCATCAGAATTTTCTGTGCAAATGCAAATTCGTCCAGTGGTGTAGAAGTGGGGGGGTAAAACCTTGTGCAAATTCAATATCTACGCCACTGGCATGTCTAATAAAACCGAATAAAGTGCAAGAAAGTAACTATTATTAGAGACAATGTGTTCACAAAAACTCAATTCAGCAATTCAAACGGTTTCTGAGATATCAGCAAAAAACTGAAAAGAAATAGTATATTCTAAAACTAGTTGCAGAATGGGCTCCTATTCCAATACGAATGCGAAATTCGAAAACGAGCGACGAAGGAGCGAGTTTTCGAACGCATGAGTATTGGAATGGCATTCTGCAACGAGTTTTAGACGATATTTTCTCTATTTCACTCAAATTTCGTGAAATTCAATGAAAAAATTCAAATTATAGGTCCTAGTGACTTTCATATTGTATCTTGGCAGTTGGTGTGAATGTTATTAAGTACGAAAGTTGACATTTCCAAATTGACGTCTGCTGAAATTTAAAAGGATCGGAAGTCATTGCACAAAACGAAAAATGTTACTGAAAACGATGCTGTAATGAATTCATTACAGCACTGTTTTTAGAACTGTAATGAACACATTACGATACTGAAATAGAGAAATGAATTTTTGACACCCTGTATCTCTGAAAAAAAGACCCGGACTAAAAAATGGAAGAGAAAAAAAGATTATTTTTTTATGAGAAATCTACAGTTGACCGATGATACACTCATTTAGAAACAGCCTGTATGCTTTGAGAGCAGCATTTTAAAATTTCGATTAGGTACTATACAGGCTGTTCCTAAATTGGAGATACGAACGAAGAGAGAAGATTCCTTGAATAGTTGTAAGAAAACAAAAACACATAAACTTAAACATGGGACTGACCACAGACAAATTTTTTAAACTAACAGTAGCTCACCTAAAGAAAGTTCTGGAGAAAAACAGAGGACAGTGTTGCAGAAACAATATCACCCTGTAAACTTGCAATCGGAATTGCCATGTCACATGTAACATATATGCCAAATTTTGGTGGAATATCTTTTGAAAAAAGATACTACGAGAATAAACCTGCCAAAAATTCAAACATCAACACCCTGAATCTCGAAAACGAAATGTTCAGGGTCCCATGTTTTTGGGTATTTTTTTCTTGATATAAGGCAAGGAATCTGTCCTTTTCGTTTTGATTTCCAACTAAGGAACTAAGTATACACACATTTGTTCTCAAATATTCTATATTTTTCATCGAAACAAAAAATCTACTTAATATTAAAATGGTTAATTACCATGCTCCAAAAAAGTTAGGGACTAGTGTCTCCCAAAGAACCAACAGTCTTTTTCTCGAAAAGAAACAGGTAACAGAATAGAAACAAATTATAATTTTTTTCGTGAAAGTGCTTAAGAATTGAGTGAACGGCATATTGTTGACCTGTTCTACCAATAAAAAGGCCACTTTTTGAACATAATGGGAAGTATAACCTTTTGAATCGTGACTTGATTTTTTTTTAAATTGAATTTGAAGAACGTCCCGAAGGCAAATAGTTTTTTTTTTTCGATTTAATCAGTTTTTCAACTAAAAAAACCAGGGTAATCGTTAGATCTCTGCAAAATTTGGGTTATTGAATATGTTTTTTGTTTTTCATGAGTACAAGCTATATTTTCGAACTAATCATCATGAAAATTTTTGTAGTTCATAGAAGATTAAATTGCCGAGGGCATATAGTTGCGATTTTTCCCAAAAAATGATGAATAACCGTCGAAAAAAATCATTAAGTGTAGTTTCCAAAACGTTGACGTTCAACCTGTTTTTTTTAATCGAAAAACTAATTAAATCGAAAAAAGAAAACTATTTGCCCTCGGGACGTTCTTCAACTTCAATCTAAAAAAAATAAAGTGTCTACGTCGTAAATTAGGGTACTTACTCGTGAAATAAAGAGATCACTTTTAAATGGAGATTTACCACGATTCAAAAGGTGATACTTCCTCTTAAATAAATAGAACTGTTTTCGTAGATTGAGTAAAAATCGAAAATCCTTGTACTCCCGAAAATTCCACCACATCGACAACGTCGCTTCGTACTCTCCGAACTAAAATCGAACGGCAACGTCCAAATGGTGGCACTATATACAAGGCCTCCGGGCCAATATTTTGATTACACTTCTCATTTTATAAGTCATGTTTTTTGATCCCCCCGTGGCAAGGAAATTAACAAGGGACCCTGTGGGGTGTCACTTTTCACAGATGGAACTTGGATTTATTATTTTATTATCGACTCTATTGATTGTGTCTGATTTATGGACCTGGCCACTACCAGAAGTACCAGTATAAGAATGGTCCAGAGGATCTTTATTTTGAATAGATGTATCTTGTACCTTTTCTTTTGGAGCAGAGTTTGTGTGCCCTAGGGGGTGTTACGGTTGACCTAAAATTATGGGGATTAAGGTTTTTCAGGGTCGTCGTATTTATAAGGGTAGTTCCGTTTGACATTCAATTATATATTGAATTGTTTTTTGCAGTCCATTTTATAATGGGGCATTTCGTGGGACATTTGAAGGTTTCTGTGCTAAATGGATACGTATAGGATGATCGTGAAATTTATGACTTATTCGACAAATAAACTGCTCCACATGATTTAGGGATGTTGACTTAAATTGCATTCAAATTTAGTTAAAATAAGATTTTTGTGATGAAAATTCATATTAATATGATTTCAAGTTGCAAATTAATTTTAGCCTGTAGGTCTGCAACGTATACAGGGTGGTTAAAAAAAAATCGAGTAAAATAACGAAATTTTATTCCCAGAGAATTCAAGCATTTTAAGACTATCAATACAATGAATGGCCTCCACGGGCATCAATAACAGCTTGACATCTTCTTTGCATACTACACACGAGGTTGATGAACAGTTCTTGAGGAATTTGGTTCCATAAACGGGGCAGATCATTTAAGGATTCTGGGGTAGGTTGATGATTATATCATCTTCTTTGGAGCATATCCCATGCATGTTCTATGCAATTCAAATCTGGTGAGTGTGGAAGTAATGGGTAAATGTGGAATACCAAGCTCCTCGCGCCCATTCTCAACTATGGCTGCACGGTGCGGTCTAGCGTTATCGTCTAGAAATTGAAAAGTTTCACCAATAGCAACGTGAAAATTTGGCACAACATTGTCAATGACATGCTCCCTATAGTGTAGGGCGGTCATATTCCAAGGACAAATGTGTAGATCTGTGCGCCCGTTGAAACATATCCAGGCCCATACCATAACACTACCCCCTCGGAATGGATGGACTTCTTGGACATAGCGACGATTACGGGGTATGCGTGGGATTGTCCATACCCTTATTCTTCGAGAATCTGAAAATCGTCCATATCTGGATTCATCAGTGAAAAAAACACTACGCCATTGATCGTTCCAATTGATATGTTGCCTTGTTCATTCCAGTATTTGACGCTTATGGTCACGTGTTAATGGAACTCCTCTCAATGGACGTCTAGAACCTAGATTCACCTCTCTCAAACGTCGCCTGATGGTTTTGATGGAAACTTGGACCCCATCTGCATTTTGAAGAGTATTCCGTAGCATTCTACATGTAGATGTAGGGTTTCTTCTCGCCGAAACGATGATGAAACGATCCTGAGCAGGTGTTGTTTTTCGTCGCCCACCATGTCTTGGTTTTCCAGCACCTGTCTCCCTGAACCTATTCCAAAGTCGAGATATCACACTTTGGCTGACTTGGAGCCTTTCCGCTACAACAACCTGAGTTAGGCCACCCTGTAGCATTCCGATAGCCCTATTAGCCCCAGCGTTTGTTAATTTACGTCTTGGCATTTTCAGAAAACTCGTTTCAAATCGAAGCCGTTGATAAACTGACTCCATTTCAAAACAAGAACATTCATGAAGCATATGCAAAGAACCAAACTTCAGAAAAAAGGCGACCAGATTGACGAAATGTCTCATACTGATTTTTATTGGATCGATTCAAGCTGTTATTCAGTTTTAAATGATTTTACAGCGATTTTCTCGAAGATTACATGCTTTTTGAATAATTGAAACAACTCTTGTGGAGCAGTAGGTATATTAAATAATCGAACTGAAGATCTGCTAACGGTATTCAATAAATATAACGGAAAAACAATGGTACAGTCCACGAAGAAAATCCAACCTCGCACAAAGCATTCAAAGATGATTTAGAGCGCGTGAGAATCATCGAAAACTACCGCCGATAAATTAAGTTTAGATCGCTAAAACTGCAATTACATTCCAATAAATCGAGGAGTTTATTATCGCCAAGATGGCCGCCTCCGCCGACTGCCCCCCTTCCCCGCCAGTTATTTACCTTGTAAATACTAATTGTCGTATATCACCGATTGATATAAAACGCCAGCGGTAATCGCTTTTCGCATTCGACTTCTGCGAAAGACAATAAAACAAATTGAATAATTGTTTAATAACCGAACATTATTCTATAAACGTTTTGGAACAATCGGCAGGCTTCGTACCGAACAATGGGATATTGGAGGATGGCAAGCGGCCATCTCTACACCGTAGAGCAGGTTTTACAAAGTCGTGAGATATAGAGAAAAACGATAAAGATACTAGGGGAAATCATCATGGTGAATCGCCATTCTTGTGTCCAATATCATCTTCTTGTTGCATTAAAATAATTATTTGAGACATAAAGCGTCGAGTGTTCAGTCTATTCGGCCAATCCCTTCAGAAGCGGCCATTCTGGGTTGAAAATCCTCTTCCGTCCTCAGCACACTCAACCATTCGTTGATGATGAGTTTTCAGATCCGTTTTTCTAATCACAAATTAACCATTGAAGCCTCCACACTTATTGAAATGCTATTTCGGTATATGTCACTTTTGAACCTGTCATTTTTTGACATTGGACAAGTAGAAACTACGCCAGTAATAAAAATGGAAAGATTAACGCTTCAATATCGCATTGAAATTATTAAAATTCACTACAAAAATGGTGAAAATTTCCAGTAAAACTCGAACATTTTTGGGTCGTCGTGGAGCACCTTGTCGAACCGCAATATAGAAATTGGTGGAAAAATTCGAGCTGTTGGGACAAGTGAAGAATAAAACCCGTGCACGGCGCTCGAGAACAGCCGAGAATATTTCTGCTGTTGCTGAAAGTGTTGAAGAAAACTTAGGTTTGTCCATTCCTCGTCGTTCTTTCGAATAAGGCATTCCACGAACGTTATTCAACCGTATTTTGCATGAAGATTTGGGTCTTTAGGCTTATAAAGTTCAGTTAACACAAGAACTCAAGCCGGCCGATCATCAACTACGTCGTGTCTTGGCTGATTGGGTCCTTGAAATGCATAAAAATGATTCGGAAGTCCATCGAAAATTCATTTTGAGTGATGGGGACCATTTCCACCTCGGTGGCTTCGTCAACAAGCAAAATAATCGCATTTGGGGCTTGGAAAACCCAAGAGTTATTTTCGAAGAGCCTTTCTAGCCTCAACGTGAGACTGTTTGGTGCGGTTTGTGGTCCGGCGAGGTCAATGGATCTTACTATTTCGAGGATGAGGCTGGAGCAACAGCTACCGTGAATGAATTGCGCTATCGAGAGATGATTAATGATTTTTTATGGCCGGAATTGGATGTTATTGATCCGGACTGCGTTCACTTTCGACAAGACGGCGCTACGTGCCACACAAGCCACGAAACTATTGATATTTTAGTGGAAAAGTTTCCGGGCCTTGTTATCTCCCGAAGAGGTGATCACAATTGGCCACCGAGATCTTGTGATTTAACACCTTGCGACTTCTTCCTCTGGGGCCATGTGAAAGGAAAGATGTACGCCAAGAGCCCAGCGTTGATTCAAAACCTCAAAGATGGAATTCGTGAGGCTATCGACGACATAGGGCAGCCCTTTTGCGATTTGATTATGGAAAATTTCATGAAATGGATATGGTCCTGTAGTCGTGGTCGTAGTGATCACTGATGTTATTTTCCATTATTAAGGGGAAGTATCACCTTTTGAATCGTGGTAAATCTCCATTCAAAAAGAGGTCTCTTTATTTTACGAGTAACTACCCTAATTTACGACGTAGAGACTTGATTTTTTTTAAATTGAAGTTGAAGAACGTCCCGAGTGCAGACAGTTTTCTTTTTTTCGATTTAATTAGTTTTTCAATTTAAAAAAGCAGGGTAATCGTTAGATCTCTGCAAAATTTGGGTTATTGAATATGTTTTTCGTTTTTCATGAGTACAAGCTATATTTTTGAACTTATCATCATGAAAATTTTTGTAGTTTATAGAAGATTAAATTGCCGAGGGCAAATAGTTGCGATTTTCTTCAAAAAATGATGAATAACCGTCGAAAAAAAATCATTAAGTGTAGTTTCCAAAACGCTAAAGTTCAACCAGTTTTTTTTCAATTGAAAAACTTATTAAATCGAAAAAAGAAAACTATTTGACCTCGGGACGTTCTTCGACTTCAATTTAAAAAAAAAACAAATCTCTACGTCGTAAATTAGGGTAGTTACTCGTGAAATAAAGAGACCACTTTTTGAATGGAGATTTACCACGATTCGAAAGGTGATACTTCACTTAAAGACACACCAACCTTTTTGTCATGAAATAAACATCCGAATTCATCAAAAATAAAGGAATTTTTTTTGAGTGTCTAAATATCCCTCTTATTGGAAAACCCTTCAGTTTTCGCAATATTCGAGGAATCCTGGATCCAAGACCACATTTCGTAGAAAATCAACTCGGATGACATCACCCAGTCCATCGAACTCAGTGAAAATCTCACGAAGGTCGATTCCGAATCCAAACAGCAATTAATAAAAGTTATCAAGCGGGCGGACTGAGTTCCGATCTTTTTCTCTCGCTCGCCTCGCATTCTACGGAAAACTGACGAGTGTAAAGAGCGCTTTGATTGATGTTAAAACCCGCCCACTGCGGTACCTTTCAGCCAACAAATATCCCTATTAATTGTATCCTTTGTTCCTTGCGTTTATTTATATTGAAGATGGTCCATTATCCAACCGCATCGGGAATTTTATAGGCCTTCCCTAGACGCTAAACGAAATAGTTTCCCCGGTGATTAATTACCGTTTTCAGCATCAAATTTATCCCTTCACTCGTAGGACCAATGAAAAAATCGTTTTAAATTATGAGGAATAATCTAAATATTCCAATTAAGAGTACAGAATTAATTCCCAATTTTTCTGAAATTTACCCTCTTTAGTCCATGTAAGACTGAACGAGAATAAATTCGCTATTACAAAAACGCTTATATCTTTTGAAACACTGGATCGGTTTCGAAAATCAAACTCATTTTCGAATCATCTTCTAATTCTAATGAAAACTGTTTTCACAATAAAAAAACCAAAACTATTTTTCACAAAATTCATGGATTTTTTCTGGAATTCTTCCCATCATGCTTCTTTCTCATAGTGTTCTCAGTCACTTTCTGGGATGCTGTCTTCCACTTTTGATTGAATTCCGCTAATGTTATCGTTTATTCCGTAGTCTTCTTCAATTCTCTTTTTACCAGGGCCCAATATCTTTCGATTGGCCTGAGTTCTGGGCAATTTGGTGGATTGGCCTCTTTGGGGACAAACACCACCTCATTAGCTTCGTATCATTACTTGGTGGCCTTGCTGTAGTGGCATGAAGCTAAATCTGGCCAAAAGATTGTTGACACATCGTGCTCACGTAAAAATGGTAAAAGACGCTTCTTCAAGCATTCCTCGATGTATATCTTCGAGTCAACAGAGGCTTGGCCAACGAAAAATTTGCTCCTTTTCCCACAAGTGCAAATTGCTTGCCAAACCAGGAATTTTTAGGAAATTTGTTTCTTCACGCGAAATTGTTCGTCAACATTTCCACGAGAATCTGCAGTATAAAATTCCTGACCAGGAAGTTGCGAGAAATCAGCCAAGACATAGGATTCGTCGTCCATCACGCAACAGGAAAAATTTTTCAAGAAATCTTTTTTTAATTTATTTGCTCTTGATTTCGCTTCTTGATTCTTCACAGCGTTCCTGTCTGGCACTTTCTGCACTTTGTATGTTCTAAGCCCACAACTCGACTTGATTTTTTGAACGGTTGACTGCGAACAACCCACTATTTGGGCCACTTTCCGTCCTGAAAGGTTAGGATTCTTCTGATGTCAAGAATCGAGTGGTGAAATTTTACTGAGAAATAATGGACAGAATAGTCCGTTACTTTGTGATAGTTCATTCGGAAAAAGAATGGAAGTACTCGAATAACCCAACAGAAAAACTTCTAAACGAACAGAAGGACAATATGGAATTCCCCACTATTCAACATTCTCAAGAAATGACCCTACAGAAGACATTCAAATACCTTTTTGCACAACTTGAAATACTCCAGTATGAAAATGTAATGGTACCACGAAACCTGTCACAGTTAGACCTCAAAAGAACTAACAACATTTACAAAGTTAAAAAACAATTAACATTGGCAACGTCTCTCAGAATTATTTGACATTTCACGAGTGCCAACCTGCGTCAGTTACAAGTGAAAAAAACTTGAAAAACTCCCAAATCTTAGCCAACAGGAATACTTAAAAAAATGAATGGAGTATATCTACCGGTTCTTCCCCTAAATCTGCCTGAAAACTCCGCTCCGAATCAACGAAAAAACGAAAAGGATTTAAATATTAATACGAAAAACACAAAAGACTCATGCATAATTCATACAAACCGAGTCTATAAAGAAAACACCAAATAAAGAAGATCGTTCGACCCTTCAAAATCGATTCGAGGGGGGCCGATAACGAGCGAAATCGGGGGCACAGAGGGCGCTGGAGGCGTCCATGCGTCAAAATCTGTCTAATTATGGCAAATACAGCGTATGTCACCTCCATTGTCAGTCCATTGTGTATGGTCGTGTAAGTAAACAATGATCTGAAAGGTATTGTGTGGGGAGCTATACCACAATGAAAGAGATGTTCCTCTCTTTATATGCGATAAAACTGGGGGCTTCCTAGGTTATGGGGTCTTTGTTGGGAGTCAAGTGATTCGATTGTGTTCGATGTGTCTATTTCGCGATCTTATCTTGTTCGACTCTGTGATATTCGAATTGGGATTGTTGAATGTGTTGTTGGTCTTAATTTGGTATTGTTATAGGTATCTATCTACTTTTCGAAAACCGTCCATATCTGGAGTCATCTGTGGACAATGCAGAACTCCATTATTGATCGTTTCATTTCACGTGCTTATTGACCTAATCCGATCTAAGACGCATATGATTTTTCAGTAAGTGGAATCCTTTTAATCCTTCTCAAAAGTCGTCGACAATATTGAGGGTGTTTCAGGAAGAGCGCAAAATTTTAATTGCGCGCAGAGTTTGACAGTCACAACGTCACATGATTATGACGTGACAGATCGAAGTTGACAGATGGGAGTCAGTAAACTAGGAGTATTACACGGTAGAACAACGCATCCTGATTGTTAAAAAATGCAGGTTTATGCCAATAAGCTTCTGAAGAGGTCTCCTCTCATAATCAAGTCAAACAGTCCTATTGGCTTCATCCAAACTGAGTCTACGTCTATGCGTTAGGTTGCAAAACGAATTTTCAGATTTCGAATAAAAGCTGATTGTAAGAATGTGAAACAATCACCAAGATTATTATAGAGAAGCAGACGACAAGAACTGCCTGAAAATGAAAAAGTTGTCAAACGAGGAGCAAAAAATCATCAAGATATAAGAGAGTAACATTTGATTTCTCTTAAATGAACATTTGGTGGTCAAGAATTGGCAACTATTGAAAAGGTCACAAAATTCATGAACGTTGAATAGTGTCTAAGAAAAAAAGACTTATACTCCATTCAGTTTTATAATGTATCCCATTCAATTCTTGCACATTTCACCGTGTATTTTAAGGTTATAGTCATCTTTCTGTCAGAAAAATAAGCAACGATGTCCATATTATGTGAATTCGATAATTCCAAAGACCTGGCGAATGTTGAAGAAACTTTTCTCTCATATTGAAAATATTTCACGAATATAAACATGGATGGAAGATTCAGTTATGCTATTTTCTTTTACGGAAATCAAGATTCGGGTGTTGAAATTTTACTGGAAAATAGTGGACAGAATAGTCCGTTACTTTGTGAGAGTTCATTCAAAAAAAGAATAAAAGTTCTCGAATAATCCCACAGAAAAACTTTAAAACGAACAAACGGACTTATGGAATTCTCCACTTTTCGAAATTCTCAAGAAATGAGGCTACAGAAGGCATTTTCAGTATGACAAGAAAAACCTCGGACAAACTCTTTTTCATTTAACTTCATTAAACAGAAGGAATTGAACAGAACAACCACAAATAATAATAGCTTGAAGATTTGTTACTAAATAATATATTTAAGCCGTTTCGAAGTGGCTTTTTTTGGCGGCGATACATAGCTTCAGACGCTTCTTGAAATTTTCGGCAATGGGTCGCAGCTCCTCGGGCGTTAATCGGTTCCATTCCCGGCGCAGAGATTGCTTCAGCGGCTCCAAATGTGTTTTTTAGGACAAGCCCTGTGCTTCATAATCGACCACACGCTATAGTCCATTGGGTTGAGATCCGATGAGTAGGGCGGCCATTCTGCAGATGAGATTAAACAAGGAAAATGGGTCTTGCGTCATGTTCGCTCTGTGAGCCGGAGCGGAGTCCTGTTGAAAGGTCCAATGCGTATCGCCGAAGTGCTGCTTGGCCCACGGAAATACTACGGCCTCGAGGATGTCGCAGTGGTAAACTTCTTGATTGATTTTGACCCCTTGATCCACGAAAACTAAGGGAGTTTTACCACTGTCGCAAATTCCGCACTAGACCATGACGGATTGCGGATTTTGACGGTGTTCGACGATGGCCGATGCACCGGGAGCCTCTACGGACCAGACTCTGTCGTTTTGGTGGTTGTGGGATTGTTCTACGGTGAAAAGTTTCTCGTCTGTGAAGAGAATTCGCTCCCATTGCTGATCGACGGCGAGACGAAGAAGTTGACGTCACCTTTGGAATCGTACGAGCTTGTTTTCCTCCGTGAGGAGTTGAACTTTTTGGAGCTTGTATGGCTTGAGGTTGAGCTCCTTTTTGGCAATTTGACGGACTGATTCGCGGTTGATACCGGTCTCACAGGCTATTTTCCTCATGGAAACCCTCGGATTTCGATTGACTCGCTTCTTGACGATGTTGCGATTGACAGTGCGTTTTCTACCACTTCCTGGACGACGACCATCATGGCCAAGCTCTTCGAAACGACGAATTGCATCGGACCCGGTTTGTCGAGGCACATTGAGCAAACGAACAATTTCGCATTGACGCCTACCTTGACGAAACATCTCCAAAATCGCACTACGTTTGTTTGACATTCTAAAACTCTGTGAAATGAAATTATATCAAACTGGAAATTCACATATTAGTACAGGAAAGTGTAGAGAAACCAAGAGAATAAAAATTATTTGACTGCGCTGAAATACTTTTGTTCCAGACCACAGCAAAATTTGTCCGAAGTTTTTCTTGTCACCTTGTAAATACCTTTTTGCATAACTTGAAATACTCCAGTATGAAAATGTAGTAGTACTACGAAACCTGTGTCACAGTCAAACCATGAAAGAACTAACTTCATTCACAAAGTTAAAAAAAGGGTAAACAGAAATCAGCATTGGCAACGTCTGTGAGAATCACCTGACATTTAACGAGTACCAAAATCGAGAAACCTAAATCAGGACCAACCGTGATATATTATAAAAGTGAATGAAGTGTATTCATATTCATTCATAGTCATCTAGTCCTCTTCAAATGACATTTCTGGACCTTCCATCAACCTCTCCCGTTCCACCGAGACCCATCGTGGATCACGAATCGAAAATTACGGGCTAGCGGGCGTATCCACCTCGATATTTATAACGATCCGATGGATCTCCCGATCTCGTCGTAATCACTTGTAATGTGGTGTTAAAACATCGGCCATTGTTGCGAGGTGGGGTTGTGGAGGTTAAACACGGTCATTAATAACCCTGCTTAACTAATCTGTCTGCCGTACCCATCTATCTTTACAAGTTACTTTGCCGAGCCCGGAGCGACAAGTTGCATCCAGTCCGTTCTAGATTACCGGAATAACGAATTTATGGATTGGGATATGAAGCCCGGCAACATTGATTAAGGATCCGGAGAGCCAGAGCTTTTGATTCTAACTGTACAGGCTGTGCCGACAAAGATACAGTGTGACAAGAAAATCCTCGGACAAACTCTTTTTCATTTAACTTCATTAAACGGAAGAGATTGAACAAAACAACGACAAATAATAATAGTTTGAACATTTGTTAATAATACATTGAAGCAGTTTCGAAGTGGCTTCCTTTGGCGGCGATACACAGCTTCTGACGCTTCCTGAAATTTTCGGCAATGGACCGCAGCTCCTCGGGCGTTAATCGGTTCCATTCCCGGCGCAGAGATTGCTTCAGCGACTCCAAATTTTTGTGTTTTTTAGCACAAGTCCTGTGCTCCAAAATCGACCACACGCTGTAGTCCATTGGGTTGAGATCCGGTGAGTAGGGCGGCCATTCTGCAGATGAGATGAAACAAGGAAAATGGGTCTTACACCATTCTTGCGTCGTTTTCGCTCTGTGAGCCGGAGCGGAGTCCTGTTGAAAGGTCCAATGCGAATCGCCGAAGTGCTGCTTGGCCCACGGAAGTACTACGGCCTCGAGGATGTCGCAGCGGTAGACTTCTTGATTGATTTTGACCCCTTGATCCACGAAAACTAAGGGAGTTTTACCACTGCCGCAAATTCCGCCCCATACCATGACGGATTGCGGATTTTGAGAGTGTTCGACGATGGCCGATGTACCGGGAACCTCTACGGACCACTCTGTTGTTTTGGTGGTTGTGGGATTGTTCTACGGTAAGAAGCTTCTCGTCTGTGAAGAGAATTCGCTCCAATTGCTGACCGGCAGCTATACGAAGGAGTTGGCAGCACCTTTGGAGTCGTACGCGCTTGTTTTCCTCCGTGTGGAGTTGAACTTTTTGGAGCTTGTATGGCTTGAGGTTGAGCTCCTTTAAGGCAATTTGACGGACTGATTCACGGTTGATACCCGTCTCACAGTCTATTTTCCTCATGGAAACCCTCGGATTTCGATTGACTCGCTTCTTGACGATGTTGCGATTGCTAGGTGTATTGGCAGTGCGTTTTCTACCACTTCCTGGACGACGACCATCATGGCCAAGCTCCTTGAAACGACGAATTGCATCGGACACGGTTTGTCGAGGCACATTGAGCAAACGAACAATGTCGCATTGACGCCTACCTTGCGAAACAGCTCCAAAATCGCACTACGTTTGTTTGACATTCTTAAACTCTAAATGAAATTATATCAAACTGAAAATTCACATATTAGTACAGGAAAGTGTAGAGAAACCAAGAGAATAAAAATTATTTGGCTGCGCTGAAATACTTTCAACTTTGGTTCCAGACCACAGCAAAATTTGTCCGAAGTTTTTCTTGTCACCTTGTATATCTAGGCTTTTAAAGCTACATCAGAATGCACAGTTTGCATCAGCCCAAGACAGTCTTAGACAAAACACCATCTCTAACTCTGGAAAAGTCAATATTAAAATCGCTTGAGTATCATCAGATTCAATACTGCATTGAGTTTGAGTCGAAAAAAGACCTTCGATAGCCGCAGTGACAACTGAACCATGCTGGCAGTTCATTTCAATAATTATTCCGTCATTAATAAAACACATTTTCATTATCTGCGAACTTGAAATGATACGATGTTTTTTAACGCCCGCATTGTGTAATTAGTAGATAAACGGAATTTCTTATCTTTTTATATCATATACGCCTTTTTTCAGCCCAAACTATCTATGCCATATATCACGAGAAATCGTGGTATAATTATTATACAATTTTATAAAGTTCATTTAAATATTTCATTTCCGATGTATACATATAAGTAGGTTTTCAAAATATGTATTCTCCATCAAGATCAATATTGATATACAATATAGAAAGTTCAAAGTTCGTTTCTGGAAAACTATAAAATTCGAAATTATCTCTCAAGAAAATATATTTTTTGGAGCGTCAGCACCTAAAATTTTGTTCATTATATGGTTAAGCATTAGTTCTAATAAACTGCCCCACATGAGTTAGGGATATTGACTTAAATTGCAAAAAAATAAAGTTGAAATCAGATTTTTGTGATGAATATTCATATTAATATGATTTCAAGTTGCAAATTAATTTCAGCCTGTAGGTCTGCAGCGTGAATTAACGAAATTTTATTCCCAGAGAATTCAAGCATTTTAAGACACTCAATACAATGTATGGCCTCCACGGGCATTAATAACAGATTGACATCTTCTCTGCATACTACACACGAGGTTGTTTAACATTTCTTGAGGAATTTGGTTCCATAAACGGGGCAGAAGCTCTCTCAGATCATTTAAGGATTCTGGGGTAGGTTGATGATTATCTAATCTTCTTTGGAGGATATCCCATGCATGTTCTATGCAATTCAAATCTGGTGAGTGCGGACTGCGGAGGTATTGGTAAATGTGGAATACCAAGCTCCTCGCGCGCATTCTCAACTATGGCTGCACGGTGCGTCTAGAAATTGAAGAGTTTCACCAATAGCAGCGTGAACATTTGGCACAACATTGTCAATGACATGCTCCCTATAGTGTAAGGCGGTCATATTCTCAGGACAAATGTTTAGATCTGTGCGCCCGTTGAAACATATTCCGGCCCATACCATAACATTACCCCCTCGGAATGGATGGACTTCTTGGACATAGCGACGATTACGGGGTATGCGTGGGATTGTCCATACTCTTATTCTTCGAGAATCTGAAAATCGTCCATATCTGGATTCATCAGTGAAAAGGACACTACGCCATTGATCGTTCCAATTGATATGTTGCCTTGCCCATTCCAGTCTTTGACGCTTATGGTCACGTGTTAATGGAACTCCTCTTAATGGACGTCTAGAACCTAGATTCACCTATCTCAAACGTCGTCTGATGGTTTCGATGGAAACTTGGACCCCATCTGCATTTTGAGGAGTATTCCGTATAGCATTCTACACGTAGATGTAGGATTTCTTCTCGCCGAAACGGTGATGAAACGATCCTGAGCAGATGTTGTTTTCAGTCGCCCACCAAGCCTTGGTCTTTCCAACACGGAACCAGTCTCCCTGAACCTATTCCAAAGTCGAGATATCACACTTTGGCTGACTTGGTGCCTTTCCGCTACAACAACCTGAGTTGGGCGTTTGTTAATTTACGCCTTGGAATTTTCAGAAACTCGTTTCATATCGACGCCGTTGATAAACTAACTTCATTTCAAAATAAGAACATTCATGAAGCATATGCAAAGAACCAAACTTCAGAAAAAAGGCGACCAGATTGACGAAATGTCTCATACTGATTTTTATTGGATCGATTCAAGTTGTTATTGAGTTTTAAATTATTTTACAGCGATTTTCTCGAAGATTACATAGGTACTTTTAAAAACGATTGAATACGATATCCCTAACTCTTGTGGAGCAGTATAGTTTTCGAAATATTGGGAAAACTGGAAAAAAACGAGAATATAATCTGGATTCTGCAATAACAAACATAAATTTCAAAATGAGCCCGAAAAAGATTGACAACTGTGCGTGGATCCGGATTCTAACACCGAACGATGGCAATTTTGGCAAATGGTACATTTACAGCGCCAATATTCGACGTTTATGAACGAATAAATTGTCAGGAAGCATGAAACTACAAATTTCAACGTGAATTTACTGCTTGACAATTGATGTACTCGTTTTTTATGTGCCAATTAACTCCCAGAACAGGTTGATTCATGTTTAATTTTAGATTGGAGAGAATGCGAATTGTTCCAATAAAAGATACCTTCAAGATAGGTGGAGTATAGTGTGTTCTTGAATAAGTAACGATCTGATAATCAGCGGGGTTCAAATTGCGATTATTCCTGATAAATTGGTTGAGGTATATGGTCAAGCTGATTATTGATCGGTTTATTAGGATGTCCAAGTATTATACTGTTGAAACTTTGAGTTATTACAGTATTCATCATTATTTTTACGAGAAAATATATGAACATCAAAGATTAATTCAATCGACAAATATATAATGTGAGATCAATATACAGGGTTGAGTCAACGCATGGATCTTAGTGAATATACTGCTCCACAAAATATGAGGAAGTTCGGAGAATTTGTGGCAGTTTCAAAAGTCGCCCATTCTTGTCTATCAAATTTCCGTTTATGAAGAAACAAAGTTTTACTTTCTTGTATATGAAAGGTTTTCTAATCAAGCAACAGCGTATTTTGAACGCTTCTGGTTTTTGGTTTCGATTGAAACAGGGGATTCTACTAATTCAAAAATCCTATTGTCACAATTTCTGAACTTTTGTGGCGCAGTATATGTGAGTGTCGCGATGTAACAAAGACACAGAAAACTGTCCATATCGCTCAGAAACATGCTTGATCGTCGCCTCCATTCGAACCATAAATCTCCCTATTAATTCACCGGTAAATGTCAATTTTCGATTGCCAACTATTAAAATGATGTCCAATCATTATTGATGATAATGGCTCACGGCGTATATACTCATCTGTACAGGAAAACGCTCAGTAATCGAGGTATTTTAAGAAGGTTCCCGTACTGGCCTGCAGCTTTAGAGACCATAAAGATAATTAATCACGGCATAGAATATAGAATTAATTAGTTTATTGTGAAAGACGAACAAACTGAATTGTTCGAGAAATGTATTCAATTAATGGCGTATATTGCCAGGTCGATGTGCTGTAATTTATTGGAAACGTTCGGTGGAAAATAGGAAACTGTAAATTAAAATCGTAAAGCTAATTGATAAGTCATAATAAGCGACTTGGCGGTGCTTCAGTTACAGGCGGTGACTGCGATATTGTAATTTGCACTCTTAACTTTTAACGGGGTCAGTTGTTCAATGCCAGGAGAATATATTACTTATTACACGCCTGTTATCTAAGCGATAAAAAGCGAAAATTTCTTTCTGGTAGCATGGTAGAATTTCGCCTATTCTAGGTCTACATGTGCCTTATTAGTTAGATTAAAATGCATGCTGTATCTATGGGGATTTTCTATTTTTGTTTAAAATTTTCAATGGTATTTGAGTTCATTGAGGGTAGGTGCGAGCTCCCTTCAAAAATTGGACTTTTATTTCCATGATATCTCAGTTCTTATGCGGCGTAGACCAACAATTTTTTTTTAAATTGAAGCTCAATCATTTCTCTAGAATGTGTATTACTCGCTTTTTCGTTTTTCTCCGTATATTAAGCAAAAAACCTGGTGAGTTGTAATTTCATAAAAACCTGGACCAATGATTCTATTTCCATGATATTATCTCCGTCAATTTTCTGGATAAATGTATGAAATTTTCAGTATACATGCGGAATAATATTTTGCAGAATGTGTATTGATCAATTTTTTTGTTTATTGCCCCATGAATTTTTAAATAAAATATGGAGTAGAAACTTTATTGGTCATATTTTCAACCAGGTTTTGTCCTCAAATACGAAGAAAAAAGGAAAAAACGATTAATACATATTCTGCAAAATATTATTCCGCATGTATACTGAAAATTTCATAGATTCATCCCGAAAATAAACGGAGATATCATAGAAATAAAATCATTTGTCCACCTTTGAATGAAATTACAGGTCACCAGGTTTTTTTCCTAATATACGAAGAAAAACGGATAATCGAGTGGAACACATTCTAGAGAAATGATTAAGCTTCAATTTAAAAAAAAAATTGTTAATCTAAACCGCATACGAACGGAGATATCATGGAAATAAAAAGCCCAACTTTTGAAGGGAGCTCGCGAGCTCGGACGTATAGCACTCCCTTAAGGTCGCCGTTCAGAGCAAGTAGGAAATCTAATCCGATAGAGGCGCCACCGTGCATTTTATGGAATATCTCCATAGAACTTACATTATCACTATAAGTTCTGAATATGAATATCTCTCCCCTTGAACACATTTTTAGTTATTTCTCAAATATCTTGCGTTTTATGAAAACATTGTAAAAGACAAGCAGAAGCTGAATCTGACGAGTGTAGATTCTGTGGGGAAGAGAAGGCAGCTCTGATAGAACTAGAAAGAGGTCAAAGTGAAATGTAACTGACTTAACTGAACTAAACATTATGATATATGTGTGGTGAATGTTTTGAATATGCTGCTTTTGATATAGAAATCTAATTTTATACTTTTTTTTTGCAGTTGTACGAAATAAACGATGACCCGAAAAGAAAGGAATTCTTGGATGATCTCTTCTCATTCATGCAGAAAAGAGGTAAGTTCACTATCTGAGTTGTTGCTGGAATACACTGATCACAAAAAGTATGACATAATATGATATCAACCCATTTTATTATTGTTGTTTCCTCTTTATCCTGTTCACAATATTTTTTTAAACTATCGTGTGTTTGATAAATTATTTATTTAAAATTGAGAAGTCGGGAAGAAAATTCAAGAGTTACTTTTGTTCACCAAACACAGAAGAACTAATGGAGTCAAATTATCATTGCATATTTATTCAAATTCATTTTATAAATGACTCTTTCATTTCAAACTTTAATTCCAATACAGAGTCAACCTTGAACAAAATTGATAAAATGAATAGATTCCACTATTTCGTGTTTTCTTCCTTTTTTCTTCGTTTCACAAATTATATTGAAGGATAAAGAGTGACAAAAAAATCGGGTTTTTTAGAGTGATAGAACTTCAAATTGAAATAAAACACATTTAAATTAACATTGAAGCCATTTTCTTTTTTTGAAAGATAATTTTATGACATCTATGTTTTAAAAATAATTTCTCTATTTCAGTATCGTAATGAGCTCATTACAGTTCTAAAAACAGTGCTGTAATGAATTCATTACAGCATCGTTTTCAGTTACATTTTTCGTTTTGTGGTTGTCAGCAATGACTTCCGATCCTTTGAAATTTCAGCAGACGTCAATTTGGAAACGTCAATTTTCGTATTTCCTAACATTCACACCAACTGCCAAGATACAATATGAAAGTGACTAGGATCTATAATTTGAATTTTTTCATTGAATTTCACAAAATTTGAGTGAAATAGACTCATGCGTTCGAAAACTCGCTCCTTCGTCGCTCGTTTTCGAATTTCGCATTCGTATTGGAATAGGAGCCCATTCTGCAACTAGTTTTAGAATATACTATTCCGGAATATGTCCACCACGACTTGCTATGGAGCTAATGTTATAGTGAATGGTGCTCGTTACAGATCGATGATCAATTATTATTTGTTTCAAAATTTGAATGGTAACGACCCAGAAGTGTTTTGGTTCCAACAAGATGGTGCTACACCTCGTGCTGCTACCGTAACAATTGATTAATCCAATGGATTATTTTATTTGGAGTTATGTCAAGTCATTGGTTTATGCTGATAAACCAGAAACAATAGACGCTCTGGAAGCCAACTTAACTCGTGTTATTGCTGAAATAAGGCCTAAATTACCAGGAAAAAGTGGTCCAAATTGATCTTGTTGAATGCGGTTCCTCAGAGCTAGTCATGCCGGAAATTTTTTTCTAATTTTAAAACATAAATGTCATAAAATTATCTAACAAATAATGAAAGAAATTGGCTTCAATCTTAGTTTAAATGTGTTTTATTTCAATTTAAAGTACGCTTAAAAAAATATCCTTCCACCTTTTTTTTTAAATTGTGTCATAATTTTTGTGACTGGTGTATATGTTGATTGATATAAAGTATGTCAACAATTAAAATTCATACAAGCGAACTTTCATATAATTTTATTATTTATTCAGTTATGCATACATTAATAATCTAAAGTAGAAGCTGAAACAAAGAAATATTTATCAAGTCTAATAACCACACAAGCCAATCGTTGTCGCGTGTCATTTTCCAAGTCAAAAGTTGCCATTCTTCCTGAAGGAACTCCAGCTGGGTCAAGGGCGGCTAGGATTCTCGAGGGACTACATCCACAGCCTCCTCAACAATGCGTCGCATTGTCGTTTTATGATCTGCCTCGTGGTGGATCAGACTTGTCGCCCAAATTGCTTTTCTATAAATAACTCGGTCCCTAATTCCTGGAAATGCCGATTTCACCCCTGCAAGTGAATAATTGAAATCGGCACAGGCCGATTTTATTTTTATCCTCTTAGCGGTACCTGCTTCGAGATCTCGCATTGTATGGACATCTTGTACTGGGTAATACGGGATGGGGCCATTGTATCGGCTGAAAACTGGCATTTTACGACTGCTAATTCGATATGGGTACCAGAAAAAGTCGTTTCGACTTCGATTTTGGAAGGTTTTGAATATTTTCTTCTATATTGATTGTGGCGATTTGAAAAAATTAGAAATTGGGAATTGTCTGAATACAGAGAACCTGGGATCCATAGAAGCCTAATTGTTGCTGCGCAGAGGGATGAAATGAAATATAGAATGTATGTAAAAAAATGTCCCTCTTGAGAACAAAATTGACGGTGCCAAGTGACTTTCTAAAATCCGATTTTGCTGCTATCGGGTGTTTTTTTAAGGGTGATAGAATTTTCGATGGGGATAACTGTGATTTGAGAGAAGATAGAATCCATGTTGTTTTGACATTTCTGTTCAGTACGCATTGGCAAATTATCAGTAGTAATATCCCTAGGACCTTGATAATAGACGAGATAATTTTATGACCATCGAAAGCTCGTTCATTGGTAACAGCCCGAAGCCGAAGGCTGAGGGCTGCTACCAAGCAACGAGCTTGAGATATTCTATAATATAAAAATGAATCGCAAAATGTGTTGGTAAGCGCATAACTCAACAACGCCTGGACCAATTTGGCCAAATCTTTTTTTAAAATGTTCGTTGAAGTTCAAGGATGGTTTTTACGGCGAGAAAAATTAGAATTATTACTGGAAAAAACCCTAAAAATAGCCCTTTAACATGTTGACTGGCTGCATTAACTTTCCTCAAAGTTTTTGTCAGTTAACTCAATCAAAAGATGAACTTATTCAGAAGGTGTTTCCAGATGTTTCTCAAAATTACAGAAACCATGATTGGTTGAGCGAACGAGCTCTACTGGCTGCAAAAAACATAGATGTAAATGAATTAAATTTCAAAATTCAAGAACAAATTACAGGCGAATTGAGGATATATAAATCAGTTGATTCGGCTACTAATCAAGATGATGTAGTCAACTATCCACCGGAATTTTTAAACTCGCTGGATTTGCCAGGATTGCCACCTCACAATCTTCAATTAAAGGTTGGATCGGTGGTTATAGTGTTGCGAAATATCAACCAACCGCGTCTTTGCAACGGTACACGGTTAGCGATAAAAAAATTACTAAACAATGTGGTAGAAGCAACTATACTCAAAGGAAAGTATAAAGGAGAAGATGTTCTCATACCGCGCATCCCAATGATTCCGACTGATGTGCCATTTGAGTTTAAACGACTACAGTTTCCAGTGCGGCTTGCTTTTGCTATGACTATAAACAAGTCCCAGGGGCAATCATTAAGTGTTTGTGGTATTAATCTAGAAAACCCATGTTTCTCACATGGTCAATTGTATGTTGCCTGTTCCCGTGTTGGAAAACCATCAGATTTGTTTATCTATGCGCCAGGTAATCAAACAAAAAACATCGTATACCACAAAGCACTACAATGATAATAATAATAATTATGATTCACATGATCAACAATAAAGCGATTACTTACTTTTAAATCCTTATATATGTTTTATTTAATTATTTTTTATTCACAACGCCCTATCACCAGGGTGACGGTTCTGTTCAGGAGAATTTTTTAAAATACGTAGGCACAAAAACTGCCACATTACAAATCTTTTTGACAGGACGAAGTCTGTCGGGTCAGCTAGTTGGTTATAAAATTATAAGGCATTTATCAATGTCCGAGGAATATTCGGCAGAAAATTTTTTGACAGAAAAAATGTATAACTCAACACAACAAAACATTTATTTAATTATTGAAAGTACAATTAGTGAAAGTGCAATTCGTAAAATTCAACTCAACATTAGATTCGTTGCTGTTCTCTTGTATAGAAGATCTATTTCCACGCATAATATTTATTATCTTGTTGTGGTGTTCTTGATCGAGGTTTAGGTATGGTTTGATAGAATTTTGATTGCTATGACCAGTAATCTTCAGCAATTTTTGTTCCTCTACATCACTTTTTGCTGATTGACTGACAGCTGTTGATCTATTTGAATGATTCGTTATCTTTTTGTCTTTGACATTCAAGTCAATTGCTTGGGCAGCATATTTAGTCCATTTATTTATGGTATTCCTTCCAACAGGTACTTTATCGTACCATTTGTCAATTTCATTTTTCCAATATCGATTTGGTTTCAAGAATAGTCGTGGTGAGGTAATATTTTCGCCTCGTTTTGATATTAGTTTATGAAAAAGACGTACAGGGCAGCTTTGTCTCTCACTATTGGAAATCAACCATTTACTACTTGTACAGCTTTTAGAACCACCTTGGGACGTTTTACTGAATACCGGATTGTATTCAATGCGATTTGTTGGAGAACCATCGTTATTCTTCTCGATTTGAAAAAAAATCACCAAACAAGCAACTGCCTCTCCTCCTCGCCACGCTAGTTTTACTGCAGCAATATGATAAAATTTACGCATAAGACCTTCAGGAGTATTTTCATCCCATAGCAATATTATTCTGTTAACTTCAGACAAATTCAACGGAACTGACTGGATTTACGTTTACTTGGGTCTGCTTGCAATTTTTTTCTGATTGCATCGCGGGCATCACGGGCTGGTTTAAATATTATATTATTAAACGGGTCAAACATAATGTTGTAGTTCTTATAACACTTTTCTTGTAAGAGTTTGCTCGAAACATTCCACATTGTCTTTACCGTTGCTTCTTTGAATTCTGTTCCGTCTTTTTCCTCATATTGACAGCCCAATCTTTGAGTATAAACGCCAATTCTTCCAAGCTTCTGCGTTCATTCAATTCGTATGATCGTTCGTAGCAAAATTCCATAAATATTCCCCAAATATATTTGTGGCTATTGGAAGTATTTCTGGGAATGTTTTCTTTGATAAGCTCATTTATATTTTTAACATTACCAAAACGTGACATTTTGAAATTTGTTTGGAATGATGTTGCCATGGAACTATCATATAATTTTATAAGACTCTATCGTGTTATCATTGGGATTGAAAATTGCATTGGATGTAGTTTTCGATGTAACGCTGACATGATTGGCTGATGAAATAGTTCCATATGATACAAAATCATAAAATTGGATTTGTTGTTAGAACTGCCAAAAAATTTTCTTTCGAATAAAACAAAATTTGGCTTCAATCTTAATTTAAATGTGTTTCATCTCAATTTAAAGTTCTATATCTCTAAAAAAAAAAACCCGATGGCAAAATGTACAGACCAAAACAAACACCTTAACCAGAAAATTGCCCCCATGATTTACGGACTCGGTAGCAGCAAAACAGTGTTCGATGATTACAGCAATCTAGATTTAAGTGCCCGGTATCAGATTTTGGGGGCCGCTATTAAGCCATTCCTCGACCTCCGGTGGATCTGTCGGTCTGTCGCTACCGTTTAATTGGATCAAACGAGCCGCTATTTCTTCTTCTACCGTGTCACGAAATTTTCCTCCGATCACCGTGAATCGGCAATTTCATCAGGTAAATTTCGGGCGCCGATAATCATATGGATGTTTGAGATGGTTGAGATTCTGGAGGAGATTCAGATTGGCTTAAAACTGGCGTTTGGTCTGCTTTAACTTGGGAAAAAGGCTGTGGAAATCAAGATTGAGGTTGAGATGTGAAATGCCTTATCAGGAGCTTACATATCTGGCCACCAAAACTTTTAAATAAAGATATTTCTAGTTATTTCGAACAGCCCGCTATTTCAGTAGACGTCACATTTGAATCTGTAATTTTTTGACATTTGACAAGTAGAAACTACGCCGTCAATAAAAATGGAACGATACAGGCCTCAACAATGCATGAAATGATTAAAATTCACTATAAAAATTGTGAAAAAAAAAATAAAAGGCCATCGAAATCTGCGGTGGATATCTCCACAAAACCTTCTGTTTCTAATTATCGAACACCCTGTCGACACATGCCCAGCTTGCGTCGGCGTTCGAAATAAAACCAGAACCGCAACGAAATAGCTCGGGACCAAATGAAATACCTCAGCCTCTCTATCTGAAAGGTGCGGGACATATTGCACCTTTACACACAGTCTGGGGCTTCCTTTTTGGCAGATTCATCGTCTACCCGTGTCTTCGACACAATCCACGCGTGCTAGTCAACAAGGGGCGACAGCGTGACTTGCACTTGCCTACCTGTACAGCACGAGCAGGAATTGTATCTCTTCATTTTTGATAAGGAACTTTATACTCAGTATAAGGAAGTGTTATGTCAGATTTCTTGAAGGGGTGAAAGAAAGTGAATTAAGGAGAAAGGAATGAAAATTGAAGACTCATTTCGAGGATTTTCCTTCCGTTCACATTGTAGCAACAGTATTCCGTTCTGGCCTTAAGGAAGCGAGGAATCCAAGGCGGCTTTCGCGTGAATGAAAGAGAACCCAAGTCTTCTCGGCCAACTATAATTTTAAACAGCGTGCACCGTCCGTGGTCACGTTTTATTAAAATCTCGATTATTTCTACGAATTCAAATTCGATACTTTCGAGCGACGACAAAAAATTACGGGCTTATCGTGTCGAATCGATAACGTATCGCCGAGTGTAAATTTTCGGCGGACGCTGGGTGTATATTACCGGTGGTGGTGGCCCGATAAGGTACCAGGTGGCTCCAACATAAACCGCCTCGAATTTGGTTGAATCGAATCGAATTAAACTGCTCCACATGAGTTAGGGATATTGACTTAAATTTCATATTAATATGATTTCAAGTTGCAAATTAATTTTAGCCTGTAGGTCTGCAGCGTATACAGTGGTTAAGAAAAATCGAGTAAAATAACGAAATTTTATTCCCAGAGAATTCAAGCATTTTAAGACTATCAATACAATGTATGGCCTCCACGGGCATCAATAACAGCTTGACATCTTCTTTGCATACTACACACGAGGTTGTTGAACATTTCTTGAGGAATTTGGTTCCATAAACGGGGCAGAAGCTCTCTCAGATCATTTAAGGATTCTGGGGTAGGTTGATGATTATCTAGTCTTCTTTGGAGCATATTCCATGCATGTTCTATGCAATTCAAATCTGGTGAGTGCGGAGGTATTGGTAAATGTGGAATACCAAGCTCCTCGCGCGCATTCTCAACTATGGCTGCACGGTGCGGTGTAGCGTTATCGTCTAGAAATTGAAAAGTTTCACCAATAGCAGCGTGAAAATTTGGCACAACATTGTCAATGACATGGTCCCTATAGTGTGAGGCGGTCATATTCCCAGGACAAATGTGTAGATATGTGCGCCCGTTGAAACATATCCTGGCCCAAACCATAGCACTACCCCCTCGGAATGGATGGACTTCTTGGACATAGCGATGATTACGGGGTATGCGTGGGATTGTCCATACCCTTATTCTTCGAGAATCTGAAAATCGTCCATATCTGGATTCATCAGTGAAAAGGACACTACGCCATTGACCGTTCCAATTGATATGTTGCCTTGCCCATTCCAGTCTTTGACGCTTATGGTCACGTGTTAATGGAACTCCTCTTAATGTACGTCTAGAACCTATAGATTCACCTCTCTCAAACGTCGTCTGATGGTTTCGATGGAAACTTGGACCCCATCTGCATTTTGATGAGTATTCCGTAGCATTCTACACGTAGATGTAGGGTTCCTTCTCGCCGAAACGGAGATGAAACGATCCTGAGCTGGTTGTTTTTCGTCGCCCACCAAGCCTTGGTCTTTCCAACACGGAACTTGTCTTCCTGAACCTATTCCAAAGTCGAGATATCCCACTTTGGCTGACTTGGAGCCTTTCCGCTTCAACAACCTGAGTTAGGCCACCCTGTAGCATTATGATAGCCCTATTAGCCTCAGCGTTTGTTAATTTACGTCTTGGCATTTCAGAAAACTCGTTTCAAATCGAAGCCGTTGACAAACTGACTTCATTTCAAAATAAGAACATTCATGAAGCATATGCAAAGAACCAAACTTCAGAAAAATGGCGACCAGATTGACGAAATGTCTGATTTTTATTGGATCGATTCAAGTTGTTATTGAGTTTTAAATGATTTTACAGCGATTTTCTCGAAGATTACATACTTTTGAAAACGATTGAATACGATATCCCTAACTCTTGTGGGGCAGATTAGAATTTTTTGTTATTCGGAAAATTATTTTTGCTGTCTCATTTTTCGTGGTAAACTGGTGAACAAAGCTTATCTGTTTATTCTTCTTTCAATTTTGCAAAAACAGAGTATCTGCTCATATTATCTTGATGTTGAAGCCGATACCAACCAGATCTATTTCAGATTGTTGCACTGACCACAAGGGATGAAAATCAAGACTTTTATCTTGATTGTCTCAAAATTGATTCTGTCTTGAAGTTGGGCAGTTCTGCCACTATTCAAAGTCCATTGTTGCTTCGAAAAATTGTTGCTCATTCGTGCAAACATCCAAATGCGTCAAGTCCATGAAATACACTGGAATTAAAAAACACGGAACAATGATTATTGGCTGTGTTCAACGGTTCACACTGTCGATAACTTCATACATTGTGATCGAACCAAGGTGCCTAATTGCCGTATTGTTGATACATCAATAAGCCGCGCCTACACTTGATGCCTTCCAGTCACGTTCGCTCTATTAATTAATTTAATGAAACGTCCAAGGGTGGAGCCACGTTGCCAGGTGCACAGCAGTTGCCAAGTACCCTTTGTGCTACCAAAAAAATCGCATGGCGAATTTCTAAATCCTGATATAAGGAACATAACTGAATAAGCTCAGGCAAAGTTATAGATTGGTGTTTGACCAAAATACAGTATGCAGACTTCATAATTCATTATGGAACTTGATGTTTTCGCTCAGAGTTCGGTTATGAAGTATCGCGAAAATGAAATGAAAAGAGGAACCATAACTCGAATTTCCTCACAACAAGAGGAAGATTTCTTCAAAATCAACCATTTCTGCTGATGTTTTTCCTGGTCCAAATGGCATCGCCGCATGCGCTCAATTTCATTCTCCCCGATTTTTATCATTGCGTATATTATTCGTACGGTGCGCATTCACCTATACTTCTCCCATTTTATTGTTTCTGCACGTTTTGATTTGCATTTACTGCCACAAATATTGCCGGTTGTAAATTGAAAATTATAGTTGTTCCCTTTACATTGTTGCAATAATGATGTAACGTATTTATGACGTGTAAACCGATAATTCCTTATTGAAGCCGCAACAGTTTTTGTTTTGCGTTTCTGCACCTGCCTTTCATTTGTCGGCGTCGAGATTTGTCGCCAATGCCACGCAGAATACACTCGGCGAGTATGGGTTTCGCTGTACGGAAGGCTTAACTCCACATCTACATGTTGTGAAAGGATATGGCCATTGTCAGCTGTGCTCAGGAACTTGCTTTTTCGTTATGTAGGTACTACGTTGTCGTAAAGGTAGCAGCAATCGGCCAAAAAACACAAAATGTGTATTGCCGACGTCATCAGCGGTTCAGCATACGAAATTGTGATAACTTGGCGACAAAAATATTGGAAAGATCCTTCTATTCGGGCTTCTTCTTGGCCGCATGTCGGAGAAACCTTTTCCGACTGATATAGACCGAAAAACTTGAAGACAATGCAAAATTGACTAGCGCGCCGACAACGGGCGAAGGGGTTGCGAAAATGTGCGCCGTACGGTAGCAATAAACGTCTTATTTACGGTCGTGGTCGTATAAAGTCAACTGCACTTAAAGAAACAATGTATTTGATAACCGTACGACGGTAACTGCCCAACCCTGCAAAAAGCGGCCATCAAAGCAAAATTGAAACGGCACACCAGGCCGTCTCGTCTTTGATCGGATGGCGAGAGCTATACCCGGCCATTGCAACAAATGATACATAAAATGTCGACCCTTGGCTTTCATGTATGTTCCGACAAGTAGAAGGCACGGGTCGTTAAAGTAACACCGTGAGTGTTGCGTACGTAAGAAAGGCGCGACTGAAACGGAAACGCGAACGTCGGCGAGCTATTTCGGCTGATCGTTCTTGCCTCGCCATAGGTACTCGAAAATCGTGAACTTGGTATCGAGATTATTTATCATTAGGCCCAAAGTCATGGAATGAAAGAATTTTCGGCCGAAAATTGAACTCCTCGGTAGCTTGGTGGTCAGAGTATTTGATCGACAAAAGGGGCGCAGGTTCGATTTCTGATCAAGGTGAAATTTTTTTTCGAAGTACAAAATCTCGTTTTCAAATTTATCTCAAGTTTCACCATCACTGTAGATCCTTTCCATTCTTAAAGGACCCCGCACTTTTTCTATGGCAAATGGCGTTCCGTGAAATTTTCTAAAATTTTGGTATAATGTAGTACTCGACCTTCTGATCAAAAGTGTCCATGGCCCCAACTCAATCCTATGACTAGTTTTCGAGATACAGGGCGTTGAAGTTGAGAATTACCCACTTTTACTACGCCCGTATCTCGGAACAGAATCGAATGAACTTCAATTTTTCTCAAGAAACATTTCATTACATCCCCAAGGAGCAACCATATAGAGGAATATGACCGAAAATCGTTACGAATACGGGGTCATCCATAATTTAATGCATGCCTGATTTTGAAAGAATAAAATATGTCAGTTTCAGAGCGAGAACGTTCACAAAATGAACTATTACACTAGATATATTGTTGTTACATCGAAAACGTCTGAAATACCCAGAATTTATACTGGGTGATCCATTATTATAGAAACTATTCTCAAGGAGGGTTAAATGGACACCCTGTATTTATGGGTTGATTCAAGGTGTTTGTTTAATTTTTTTAGAACATACCATCATGGACTTCAAAGAATATAGGGTGATTCAGTCATGAAATGAACTTTGAACCTCACGAAAATACCCAAAAACCACCTTTTTTTTTCATTACCCTGTATTTCAAGATTAACTCCGATGAGGTGGGAGTTTTCTTTCACCATTGTACTTGATAAGAAAACATCAATACGACCGAGAGTTTTTATACACTTCCTATGAGCAGATTTTTTTTTTATGTAATATGAAAATTATTTATTGAGGTATGTTATTCTATTCTTATTCCAGCATAACAAAAAATCTGGTCATAGGAAGTGGATAAAAACTCTCAGCCGTATTGATGTTTTTATATCAGGTACAGTGGTGAAAACTCCCACCTCGTCGGAGTTAATCTTGAAATACAGGGTGATGAAAAAAAAGGTGGTTTTTGGGTATTTTCGTGAGGTTCAAAGTTCATTTCATGACTGAATCACCCTGTATTCTTTGAAGTCCATGATGGTATGTTCTAAAAAAATTAAACAGACACCTTGAATCAACCCATAAATACAGGGTGTCCATTTAACCCTCCTTGAGAATAGTTTCTATAATAATGGATCACCCAGTATAAATTCTGGGTATTTCAGACGTTTTCGATGTAACAACAATATATCTAGTGTAATAGTTCATTTTGTGAACGTTCTCGCTCTGAAACTGACATATTTTATTCTTTCAAAATCAGGCATGCATTAAATTATGGATGACCCCGTATTCGTAACGATTTTCGGTCATATTCCTCTATATGGTTGCTCCTTGGGGATGTAATGAAATGTTTCTTGAGAAAAATTGAAGTTCATTCGATTCTGTTCCGAGATACGGGCGTAGTAAAAGTGGGTAATTCTCAACTTCAACGCCCTGTATCTCGAAAACTAGTCATAGGATTGAGTTGGGGCCATGGACACTTTTGATCAGAAGGTCGAGTACTACATTATACCAAAATTTTAGAAAATTTCACGGAACGCCATTTGCCATAGAAAAAGTGCGGGGTCCTTTGACAAAATATTATATTTCACAAATGGAACTTTCATCGAAAAATTCAAAACAGACAAGAGGAAAATTGAGGGTTCACAAACGAGACAAAGTGTCAAAATGCGAACCATTGATTTGTCGAACTTGCAAAATGGCGAATGCGAAAGGTACAATTTACCTTGATTTTCAGAAAAGCGTTTTTATCACTAAAAATATTAAGGGTGATAGAAGGATCCTTGTGGAACCCCACACCGACTTTCATTCATTTTCCGTTTAGCTGAGCAAAATATTCAAAAATAATCCTTCCTGCTTTGAACAAAGCGAAAAGGAACGCCGCCAAGTTTCCCGATCGTTTTCAAGGCCAGCCTGATGATTCAGTGTTTGAATTCGGGCCGATGGCCACTAGATCGAGGCCTATCGAATGCCGAAAAAAATCGGTACATCTCGAAACCCACAAACTAATGATGTTTGACGTGAGTCAGATTGGACACATTTGTCTTGCTGACGTATAATTACTTTCTTGAAAATAGAACAACATCAAATGGGCGTCGTCAGGTCCGTAGTTGCTGACATAATTGAAAAATTAATCTCTTTATAATTTCGGCCAGGTTTCGTCTGAATCATGCAATTGGTGCAACTTGCAATTTCATGTGGATATAATTTAGAAATTGAACTTGATTCAATCAGGTATTCAGAAGATGGTTTTTCTAAATTTGAGATCACTAAAATAACCTAGAGGAATATTCTAAATACAACCCTGATTGATCGAAAGACTAAAATTAAATAAATCATATATTAAACTATTCTTAGATCCAGTACCAGAAAAATAAAACCAAGATGTCAAATGTTGATCGTCTATTAAAAGAATGAGACTTGGATCATTACATAACCGAGCATAATGATCGTTTGTGAACAGAAGAAGAGAACATTAATTATTCACCAGTCTCTTTATCGTAGGAATCTTCTTTTTATTCGGTCATTCTTTTTATTCTCTAGTTATGGAATTTTGAGAACACATTGAAATTCATTCATAAATATGTCAAATCACTGCCCAATTTAACCTAAAGAGTTTGAGCCTTGCAAATATCTTTTGCTTGAAGTCATCTCGATAATTCAAATAAGCTCTCTACCCAAAAAACCTCATTTTTACAGTTTTATATTTTATAATAAACTAGCTGGCCCAGCGAACTTTGTTCCGCCTAAATGATACTTGCGGTGGATTTCACAAATCGTAATCACCGGTGATCGGAGATCAACGGCTTGGTTCTCTGATTTTTGAACTGTCAAATGTTTCCATGGATATGAGCTATCACACAGAACAGATACACAAAAATAATATGTCATAATATGTCAATCACTAATAATGGCAATTTTGGATTCAATTATTTCCGCAAATATATTTATTACCAAAACAGAAAATCAAAAACATTTTAAAAATAATGAGAAAAGATGAGAATGGACATCTCACGATTGGAACTCATCGCCAAAATCCGATTTACTTGACATTTCGATGAAAATTCACTGTGATATTCACCCGCTTCTGGATCTATTAATAGCCTTTCATGGTACTATAAGTAAATTACACAGTAATTGATGTCATATGTTCTTTTTTCGACCATTTCAAACCACGACGACCGAAATGCTCGAAAAAAGAACAGATGACATCAATGGATGGCCGCTAAAGCCTCAACAAATTCATCGCCATTTAATTGTGATAATGTCAAATATAGAACCCTCACGATTACGTTATTTGGAATAAATAAAACTATACAAATAACTAATAATCATCAGTCATAATGTGTGAATAGCGCCATCTGAAGTGGTAAGAACGAAACTTTTCTCATATCTCAACGAAATCTAATCATTTTAGACATCTGTACTCCTACGCTAAGACATTTGGTTGTGCCCAACAGCGCAGAATTGTAGGCATCTCAAATTACACACTATTACAGTGACTATAGAGGGCATATAGTCACTGTACACACTATTTGTTTATATCGCCATCTAACGCGGAGAATATCAAATGAAGTACAAACGAATAAGCGGTAGCGTAACTGTAACGACATCTAATGGCCTTACTCAAAAGGAGGAAAAGCATTTCCTGTATAAGTAAAATGTTCATTGATTTTTTCAAAGTTTTATTGTATTTTATAATAACCAGACTGTAGACGAATCCATATATGAAGTTTTATAACCAACAGTCCTTCCGATCTCGAGTTATAAATGGTGTAACCAACATCTTTCTTTTATATATAAACATAAAGATAAAGATAATAACCAGTTCTATAGAATAGAACATTTTCCAATGAGGACAGTTCCTTCAAAGTTTAGTATCCATAAGTACAAGTGAGAGTGTGAGTTGTCTCAATTCTAGAACCTATTGTAGCACTTCAGCATCGGTATAAAGCAGCATTCAAAGTGTTACTTTGGAGCTTACAGCCCCATAAATCCACTTGACTGCGATTAATCTACATACTTCATAGCTCTAAGCACGTTTGTGTGTTGGTCAAAAGGATTTTATTCTCTTCACATTTCCATAATGCTATGTTTTGTGGAGGTGATACATTAAACTAGCGATTCGCGACTGTTTATGTGCGACTTATGCTCCACGCTGAATAAGATTGACATTCTATTCTGAACTTAAGAAAAGGACCGCTGTACTATGATAAAGCATCAGATTCGATGAAAACAAGAACATTCATGCAGAAACTATTTTCTTGCATTCCTGCCATTGTTAACACATTAATTACTAATAAATTTGTAATTATAGAAAAATGCATATGGCCGATAATGGCGCCGGGAAACAAAGCATTCTTTTACAATTTTCTCCTAATCAATTGGATTGTTGTCGATGCCGAATATAAGCAAATCACAAAAACATTTTAATTGCGACTAGAACAACAATCGCCGATAGTTTTATATTTCCCAAAGAAATCTATTATTATTAACATTATTCAGCACAAAAAACGCTGATTATTTCATGAATGGGGGAATATCAATGCTGGAGCGTATTGTTACAATTAAAATAATCGGTCTTTTGGTTTGCAGATATGGCGGAGCAACATTTTTGCAATTATTTTTATCGCCAGTCTGAAAAAGGAGAAAAAGTTTTGGCAACGATAATTTGAATCGCATATTGTGAATAATAAACGGAAATATACGGGGATGTACTGAAAAATTCTTAGCCTACTATAGAAACAAACAAAATTTCAATGTCAAAATATTTTATTACTCAACATATTCTCCTCTTTATTTAATACATTTATTACAGCTAACCTGCAACGTCTCTAGACCTTCTTGCTCTGCAAACCAGTCCTCCACAGCTTTTATTACCTCCTCGTTTAAAGAAAATTTACCACCTTTTAAACTTTTTTTCAGTTGGGGAAAGGGATGATAGTCGGACGGAGCCAAATCTGGTGGATGAGGGGGGTGTTCTAGTAAATTTAACCCTTAATCACGAATTTTTTGCATGGCAACATGAGATTTGTGTACTGGGGCGTTGTCCTGTAAAAACAAAATACCTTTCCGCGTCTTTTCTCTTAATTTTTTCCCGTAGAGTGGTCAGTAATGTCGAATAGTAATCTCCAGTTATTGTTTTACACTTATCCAAAAAATCAATCATGATTACTCCATGGCAATACCTAAAAACTGAAGCAAGAACTTTTCTAGCTCATTTTTGGGCACGAAACTTCTTAGGTCTTGGAGAACCAGAGTGTCGCCATTCCATCGATTGTTACTTTGTTTCTGGATCGTAGAAATGTACCCAAGTCTCATCCATAGCAACAATTCGGTTTAAGAAGTCTACATCGTTTTCAAATCGAGCACAGATCGAACGCGATGCTTCTACCCTTGCACGCTTTTGGTCAACATTCAAACATTTGGGGATCCATTCTGCAGAAATTTTTCTCATGTCTAAATTAACTTGAACTATATGATGAACGCGTTCGTATGAAATCTTCAGTGCTTCAGATATCCGTTTTAGCCCAATTCGACGGTCTGATAAAATCATGTCATGAACTGCATCGATATTTTCGGGGACTGACACAGAAACAGGCCTTCCCGATCGGTCATCATCTTCAATGAAAAATTTACCTCTTTTGAAGCTTGCAGTCCCATTTTTCACGGTCGCATACGAAGGACATTGATCACCAAGGGTATTAAGCATATCTTCGTAAATCTGCTACCTCTTAACCCTTTTAAATACAGTTACTTGATGATGGCTCCATACTCCAATCTTTCGATTTTTACAATTTCGGTGGACATCGTTTTTTTTTAATTTATTGCGTAACTCTAGTTTACTTTTTTGACGTCGAACTCTAGACTGACACTTCTAATAAGTTATTGTTCGTGGATATGGTATCGCAATATTTTGTTTATGCATGGAACTGGTCTAGGCTAACTAGATATCAATACATGCTCGTACCTACCTGGATGTATACAGTCTCAAGTCTTCAAGAAGAAAATTTAAAAACAATTACTCTGTTGGGAGTATAGTCATCAATTGCATTTTTATCACTGTTGATATCGAATCATTTGAATTCGATGTGACTGTATATGTTGACTTCAAATTAAGATTGATTATTATCATATTCATATTATCATAGCATAGATAATAGATGGTTATTGCTCATTTTGGGGTTATTTTTATCAAGAATTCTAATCTGAGTTTACTTATTGAACATTTTATGATTAGAAAATCGTGAAAAATAACAAATTAGTAGCTAGCTCTGGCCAGTAGGTACTTTGAATGAAACATAATGTTATCATTCTTTCAAAATAAATGACAGAGTTTCGATTAAAACCTTACAAAAACACGTTTGTATGACCGCAGTACCTAAATATTACTTTTAAAATCAAACAATATTGAACAATTTGAGGATTTCGAAAATTTGTGAGAAGTGACTGAAGTGAGAGCTCTCATTCATATAGGGAGACCACGAGAACCAAATGTACTTTTGGAAGATTCGAAATTTTTCGTTCGCAACATGTTCGACCATCAAAAAATGTATGGGCGACAATCAAATTTCCTCAACTTCTACAATACGTTCCAAAAGCTGGCGCTGTATCTTAAGCTGGGCATATCGGGGATGCTGTTTCGACCAGATCTGGACCATTAATCAAAAGCCGGGCTAACAGGCCGATGATGCCGATTACTGCGATGGCGTAACGTTGAATCGATCCTGATATAATTTATGATGCGATTAATTAAAAGTCACTGCGTGAGCAACACTCACAACATCCGGCCGAAGTTATTAGCAGATCCGGACCAAAGGAAATTTGCAGACAAAAATACCAAATTTCCTTAAGCTTCTTTTGAATTGAATACTTTTCAATTTCTCTCATATTCCTTGAAGAATTCTCATAAAAAATGAATATTTCAGCCCATCTAAACCATTCGATACAAAATGTGAAAAACTTCTACAGAAATAATTGTTTGATTTGAAAGACACACATTATCGTCATAATCACAAAATTCTTCAACCAAAAGGGTATGAATTTCATCCAGAAAAGTTCAATCTTATAATTATGTTCTTCGGTAATTGGTTTATCACTCAAATCACACATCACACAAGCATTTTGTTTGTCCAGAATTCCGAAAATCGATCAAGAAGTATGGCGCCCAAAAAAGGCAATTTCAGGAACCATTCAATCTCTTTCAAAGCTCTGCCTTGAACATGAATCAAGTATAATATTCGATCAAATCTTTAGTACCCTTAGATAAAGAAAAACAATAATCATTGTTACCTCTTCTATGCATACCTTTAGGTAGATATGGAGAAGCAATACAATACTAACGACGAATAAAAGGCGATAAAGGAGAAAGATTACTGATAATTCCTGAATTGATTGGAGAGATATCCGATTTCAATTTGGCGCCACTGGCCAAGTTTATCGATACAATTTAGAGATAACAG
This sequence comes from Adalia decempunctata, assembly GCA_951802165.1. NCBI lineage: Eukaryota > Metazoa > Arthropoda > Insecta > Coleoptera > Coccinellidae > Adalia > Adalia decempunctata. The sequence continues at coordinate 5,340,726 of OX637705.1, forward strand.
CCTGATGAACTAGGATTTCTGGGAATGCACATCTCAGAAACCCACTGGTACGAAAAGTTGATGTTCTTGTCGCCAAGTGGAATATTGATGACATGATCTTGTGTTGAGTGTAGTCACCAGTTTTTTCAGAAAATTATTTAGTTTCTCTTTTGTATAATCCTAGAATTTGCGGAGCGATTTCAAGACTAATTCATACTGTATCATTTACAGACGAAAATACAATTGATTTCGAAAATGTTTTCCTCAAAAACACGAACCGTACTTTTCAAAAGTGACAAGAAATTTTAAATATTGAATCCTCAACAATCTCAAGTCTCTCGAAATGGTTGCAAATTGTCATTCACCAACCAAAGATACCGTTAATTCATCTTGAAGACTGATGATGAGTAGAGATTCCTAAATGGAATATATGCTACCTCGCGTGTCCTCGAAATGTTCCGAGTGGAAAATAAGGATTGAGACCCAGAATCAAAAGGGGCTGCTCCCTCTCTGACCTCTTGTGGCCCATTAGCATCAGAATACCCTCCGATCTCACTTCGATTAACAAGCCTGTCATCATTTTGTTTATCCCCGCATAACGTAGTACTACGGCATCTCTTATTCCCTCAAAACATTCAACAGGGATTCTTTTCAAAGGAACGATTAACTCCGGAATGAAAGGCTCGATAACAAATTGCTCACACAAATCACCGTACGATTAGGTCGATGAAAAATAAATAAAATGGAACAACGACGATAAATTGAAAAATTTAGAATTAAATGGGTAGAGAACAATCAAAAGAAAGATAAAGTTTCCTGAAGAATTTTCTTTTATCTTACGTCCAAATTTTCTCATGAGGAAATCGTGTTTCTGGAAAAATTCGGTTCTCTACCACCCACAATTTCAGTTTTCAACATCTGGGATCCGAAGTCGACCGTGGATAATCTATAAAGCGGAGCCATTTAAAATGTGATACATCCTGAATTTCAAAGACTCTAATTTTACGAACTGTCTCATTTGTTATGATTAATTCTCCAATATAAGAAACATTCATATAAACCACATCGTCTTCGAATTCCTCTCATAAATCACCGGGATCATTTTCGATGCGTCTGATGGTATAATTAAGTTTATACCTTGGTCGAATCCGCTAGCAAAATCGGACGGAAGTGGAATTCTAATAATAAGCGCGGTCTCATCAATCAAGAGCCCTAACTGACGTTTAGTGACATTGCGACACCAGACACCTGAGTACCAAAGATGCTGGGACATCTCCCTCGCGTGATTCCTTCACATCCTTGAGGCATTGAAGAAATCACGAAAGTCTTTTACTCTCTACTAAAAGACATCGATACATAAGAGAAATAATTATTCTACAGTCGGTAATTCCTATCACAGAATGGCGAGTTCAGGAACTAAAATGCATATTCAACGGTCGGTACGGTAACGCCAGCCTACTTATAACTCAACAAAGAACCGAAAAGCAAGACAAAAGTATTTCCTCATGTGATATTCATGTAAATAGCAACATATGAACAAAATGAAGCAGACAATAAGACAATAAGAATTTTGACAAGCCTTCTAAGGGGAGGTGCTACACGTGCGAGCTCGCGAGCTCCCTTCAAAAATTGGGCTTTTTATTTCCATGATATCTCAGTTCGTATGCGGCGTAGACCTATATTTTTTTTTTATTAAAGCTTAATCATTTCTCTAGAATGTGTATTACTCGCTTTTCTGTTTTTCTTCGTATATTAGGAAAAAAACAACGTGAGCTGTAATTTCATAAAAGTCTGAACAAACGATTTTATTTCCATAATATCTCCGTCAATTTTCGGGATGAATGTATGAAATTTTCAGTATACATGCGGAATAATATTTTGCAGAATGTGTATTACTCGCTTTTCCGCTTTTCTCCCTATATTAGGAAAAAACCTGGTTGAAAAAATTACCAATAAAGTCCCTACTTCATAATTTATTTTAAAACTCAGGGTGCGATAAACAGAAAAGCTGATTGATACACATTCTGCAAAATATTATTTCGCATGTACACTGAAAATTTCATACATTTATCCCGAAAATTTACGGATATATCATGGAAATAAAATCGTTTGTCCAGATTTTTATGAAGTTACAGCTCACCAGGTTCTCTTCCTAATACAGGGTGAGTCTTTGACTTGTACATATATTTTAACTGTAGATTCTTGAGGCCAAAGGAAACCTTTTTTTCATTTTCCATTTTTCCGAATTCGGCTCTGTTAAAAAGATATAGCCATTTGAAAAAATCAATCGGGCTAAGTACGTGCCTGATATTATTATCTGCAAACACTTCAAAGTTCATATTTTTCGATTGAAATTGATGTGATTATTAGATATTCTGGGGATACATCTAAAAAATACTCAAGCACTAACCTTATTTGAATAAGATTGTTATAAACACGATATTTCCTAACAAAACACTTAGTTCTGTCCGATCATTTCGGCAATTGAAAAGCTATATTTCTCACACCAAAATAAGTTCCTTCTTCGATTGTCCTGAAAATTAGGTTATAGACACTAATAATTTGTTCATATTTCCTCGATATTCTAAAACGATTTCATAAAAATTGGTTTCTCACTAACCTATCCTAACTCCATTAACCAAAGTCATATGTTTCGGTGTCAATGACCTAACCATACCCATCCTCTGTGATATTCAATTCACCCACAGAACTCTAGAGAAGACGATGCCAGATTGCCGATTTTCTCTTCAAACAATGCGAACTCAAGAAAGCAGTACGTCCCCTATCGTTAGCGGATGAACTATCACGATCGCTAAAGGCGTCTAGGCGTTGCTCTTTGAAAATGCCAAAAGAGTAGTTCTGATTCTCGCCAATATAGCGCTACGTTCCTAATTTCAGTCGCCAACGGCCTACTCTTCCCTTCAGAAGGCCGTGGATCGGTGGATGTATCCATTGTAGCCGTGACGCAAGACCGTTGTTCTGTGCTCCAACGAGTCCAACCTAAAACGATAGTCAGTGATCCCATAGACGAAGTTCACTCTTTATTTATTTACAGAGAATGAAGCAAACAGGTGATGATTATGTAAATGACTTTCAGTGAATTGATGTAATAGTATATAGTGTCGTTCTGGTGTCGAGTTATATTGTTTTGATAGATATTTTGCTGAAGAACCGGTAACAATGACTTTTTAATAGAAACTGCCTATAAAATGTATAATTTCATGCTTCTTAGAATTCAATTTTATGTCCCACAAATGTGGAATTTCATTATTACATATCTACATCAAACGTTTTTTCATCATAGAGATTTTAGTCTTGACAAAGTTGATAAACATTCTGACAACGTTGGTAACTTGTTGAGAGACCAGAGAAGAAATAATATTCGATGAGATTTAACTCAGGACAGCATTCAGATTATTCTTGAAATTCATGATTTTTTCCTCTAATTTATTCTTATACAATTGGGAATAACTTGAGAACGACGCGTTTTATTGAAAAAATATAGGAATACTTTTGTTTTCTAAAATAAATAATTCTGCCGAAAACGTGAACCGTTTATCTTTTTCGAGGGGTTTTATAGTATTTTTGCGTGAATTCATGAGTCGACTATACTGTAACTTTTATACCAGGAGAAATATGGAATAAGTTTCAATTGACGAAAATTCACCATGAATAGAGTAGACAATCAACCAAAATTCAGTTCATTCGAAATATCGGTTCCGAATATATGGAAAGAATAGTGTTAATTTCATTAATTTTTGACACCCTGTATCTTCCAAACGAAACCGAATTTTGAAAAATGGTATGGGAAAAAAGTGTTTCTTTTGATGGGAGGAATCTACAGTTAAAATATATGTACAAGTCAAAGACTCACCCTGTATACGAAGAAAAGCGAGTAAAACAAATTCTAGAGAAATGATTGAGCTTTAATTTGAAACAAAAATTGTTGGTCTACGCCGCGTACGAACTGAGATATCATGGCCCATCTAGCATTCTAGCACCTCCCCTTAAGCGAGCTTTCTACACGATGAATTCCTGGTACTTTCGCGACTGTATGTGTTTAGGGACACCCTGTAAACTGCTTTATCGTTCTGATCGCTAAAAATTCCGGCGTTTTCCAAGGAAACACTCTCTGGGTAAACCGCGAACCCCATCCATTCCTAATCGATCAAAAAGATCCGTTTTGACGTTTATAAGACTTATGCGGTACGTTGTTCAAAGCAGCTCGTTCTCTCGCGTAAATCATCGCCGTGAGACGGGCTACGTACCAGATTCGAACATAATAAAACGAAATAATGGAACGCAACGTGCGCGCGAGATGATCTATTTCCATTTCATAGTTATTTTGAATTTGGCATTCGAATAAAGGTAATTTATAAAAATTAGGAGAGGAATATCGCGCTGCCGTCTCATTTCGAAATTAATCCATTCAATACAATGAACTTGTGCCGAGATGACAAGTCGGACTGTTGAAATATATAAATAACCAGAAGGAAAACAAATGATCCGTTACTATAAAAGCCTGGCTTCATATCCAGACCGCATTTATAAATTTAAATAGACAATTTCTGTCTGGGAAATATGCAGAGTTGATATTAAAATAGCTACGGAATGAGTGACAGACCGTGACTGATTACTGTCACATGATCAGAAATCAGTCTGTTTGGTGGCAAATAAAAATACACCTCGAGAATATTATCTCCCCGCGATACACGGCTCTGGGATTGCGGCCATAGGCGGCTCGTCAAATCGAAATTAATCGCTGTATCTCGTATATTTTCTAAATCAATAAATAAACTGCCCAACATGAGTTAGGAATATTGACTTAAATTGCAAAAAAATATAGTTAAAATAAGATTTTTGTGGTGAAAATTCATATCAATATGATTTCAAGTTAATGCAAGCCTGTAGGTCTGCAGCGTATAAAAGGTGGTTAAGAAAAATCGAGTAAAATAACGAAATTTTATTCCCAGAAAATTCAAGCATTCTAAGACTATCAATACAATGCATGGCCTCCACGGGCATCAATAACAGCTTGACATCTTCTCTGGATACTACACACTAGGTTGTTGAACATTTCTTGAGGAATTTGGTTCCATAAACGGGGCAGAAGCTCTCTCAGATCATTCAAGGATTCTGGGCTAGGTTGATGATTATCTAATCTTCTTTGGAGCATATCCCATGCATGTTCTATGCCATTCAAATCTGGTGAGTGCGGAGGTATTGATAAATGTGGAATACCAAGCTCCTCGCGCGCATTCTCAACTATGGCTGCACGGTGCGGTCTAGCATTATCGTCTGGAAATTCTAAAGTTTCACCAGTAGCAGCGTGAAAATTTGGCACAATATTGTCAATGACATGCTCCCTATAGTGTGAGGCGGTAATATTCCCAGGACAAATGTGTAGATCTGTGCGCCCGTTGAAACATATCCCGGCCCATACTATAATACTACCCCCTCGGAATGGATGGACTTCTTGGACATAGCGACGATTACGGGGTATGCGTGGGATTGTCCATACCCTTATTCTTCGAGAATCTGAAAATCGTCCATATCTGGATTCATCAGTGGAAAGGACGCTACGCCATTGATCGTTCCAAATGATATGTTGCCTTGCCCATTCCAGTCTTTGACGCTTATGGTCACGTGTTAATGGAACTCCTCTTAATGGACGTCTAGAACCTAGATTCACCTCTCTCAAACGTCGTCTGATGGTTTCGATGGAAACTTGGACCCCATCTGCATTTTGAAGAGTATTACGTAGCATGCTACAAGTAGATGTACGGTTTCTTCTCGCCGAAACGGTGATGAAACGATCCTGAGCAGGTGTTGTTTTTCGTCGCCCACCAAGCCTTGGCCTTTCCAACACGGAACCTGTCTCCCTGAACCTATTCCAAAGTCGAGATATCACACTTTGGCTGACTTGGAGCCTTTTCGCTACAACAACCTGAGTTAGGCCACCCTGAGCATTCCGATTGCCCTATTAGTTAATTTACGTCTTGGCATTTTCAGAAAACTCGTTTCAAATCGAAGCCGTTGATAAACTGACTTCATTTCAAAATAACAACATTCATGAAGAATATGCAAAGAACCAAACTTCAGAAAAAAGGCGACCAGATTGACAAAATCATACTGATTTTTATTGGATCGATTCAAGTTGTTATTGAGTTTTAAATGATTTCACAGCGATTTTCTCGAAGAATACATACTTTTAAAAACGATTGAATACGTATCCCTAACTCTTGTGGAGCAGTATAATTATTAATTAAATCATGCTAATTCCCACAATGGAAAACCTAAAATGCTGTGATCTATTACCATCCTGATCAGTATATTCCAATACTTTGCTACAGAAAACCATGTTTTATTGAACACTGAATCTTGCGTTCTTGTCGAAACACCCTTTATATACTTATCCGTCTGTTAAGCCATAGATATCCCCATAGAAATTTCTGATGCATCTAAAGGCACCCATGCAATCCTTTGTTGATCTATCAATCAAGTTTACGATTAATTATAGAATCTCAATTGAAAACATCGATCATGTAATCGAAAAAAAAATTCACCTTGAATATCGAAACGTTTATTCTTGCTTTATTAGTAAAGTGTAGGTTAGATAATTTCTTGTTTATCGAACGATTGAATAATTTATTTTATATCATTTTTATTGCGATTTAATGAGTTGACGGTGTAACATATCCTCATCGTTATTCTTCCCTGAAGGATATTGGATTGTTATTGTTGATGCATCATCTTAGATCTTCTCGATTTTCTATGGATACCCATGAAGTGAAGCTTCCTTTTAGGTAGATTCACATTAGCAAGTTCAAGCATATCTTTCATGTGGACGTCTGTATATAAGGGAACGTCGATTACAATGGTAGAGGCAGAATCTAGACTCATCTGTGAAGAGAACTCTTTCCCAATCGGCCTCTTCCCAATGGATATTATGCTCTCTCGCAAAATCCAAACGCGTCCTTCGATGGGCTGGGGTAAGAGCTGGGCCTCTTGCCGCGACACGAGGCCTTAAATCATATCCTCCAAACCTTTCTGCAATTCTTGTGTATGTCCACCCTTCTTCTCGGAAAACTACCGCTTGGGCACATTCCTCTTGGGTCAAATTGCGTGTTTCGCGTTGCTTAGCGATCGAGTGTAGAAAATCAAACGAAAGAAAAACTATTGATCACTAGAATTGATCGAGAACAACTGATTTTAGAATGGAGCCAATACATTCAAAATCTGATAATATCATCTTTTTTTATTCCTGCTGGGAGAAAACATCTGTATTGAAGAAAAACGTTGAAAGTGGATAGCATATGCATGCATAATTCTGATGAAAATAATTATCATTTTGAGAACACCTTCAGTTGTAGAATAAATTTGAGATTTCCATAATGTGCGTTAATTTTTTTGCGCAGTGTATTTGGTTTTTTCGATTTATGGAATCTCGATGCGCCGCCACTGATATTTCCCGAAACGACGTCGACAGCGCTGTGACATGTGCCGTTCGAATTTCGTATACGTTGATTTGATAATTTCGTACACGTCAGTGTATTTTTACACTTAATTGATGCCGTTCTGTTTGTTTGACTTCACGTAACGGGAGGCGTTCATAATAACAATAAAAAAGTTGTTATACTCCATATATTAGCAGGTGTGGTGCATCAGGAGATGTGAATAAAAAATTGGATCCATTAGTTCACGCCAGCATTCTTCAGATTTAATTTCTATGCCATGCGATTACTGGAGTTTTTCCAAATTCACGTTTATAATTTTATATCTCGGCCTGGTATTAAACCAGGATGAAATACACTGCGCAAAAAAAATTAACGCACAGTATTGAAATCTCAGATTTATTCTACAACTGAAGGTGTTCTCATTGATAATTATTTTTATCAGAATTATGCATGCATATGTTTTCCACTTTTAACGTTTTTCTTCAATACAGTTGTTTTCTCCCAGCAGGAATAAAAGAAGATGATATTATCAGATTTTGTGAATGTATTGGCTCCATTCTAAAATCAGTTGTTCTCGATCAATTCTAGTGATCAATAGTTTTTCTTCCGTTTGATTTTCTACACTCGATCGCTATGCAACGCGAAACACGCAATTTGACCCAAGAGGAATGTGCCCAAGCGGTAGTTTTGCGAGAAGCAGGGTGGACATACACAAGAATTGCAGAAAGGTTTGGAGTTTCCCATACAAGTGTGTCCAGAATGTTGCAGCGATTCAGGGAGACAGGTATGAATGTCCGAAGACCAGGACAGGGTAGACCACGGGTAACAATTGCCATTCAAGAACGTTACTTGAGAGTTTCTTCGTTGAGACAACGGTTTGCAACCGCTCGCCTCCTTCAAAATCAGCTTGAGCAAACTCATGAGGTGCAAATTAGCACTCAGACAATGAGAAATCGCCTCAGAGAATATGATTTAAGGCCTCGTGTCGCGGCAAGAGGCACAGCTCTTACCCCAGCCCATAAAAGGGCGCGTTTGGATTTCGCGAGAGAGCATATCCATTGGGAAGAGGCCGATTGGGAAAGAGTTCTCTTCACAGATGAGTCTTGATTCTGCCTCTACCATTGTGATCGACGTTCCCTTGTATACAGACGTCCACATGAAAGATATGCTCAGTGCAATTTCCAGAATACTACTGGTTTCGGGGGAGGATCGATTATGGTATGGGGTGGAATATCTTTGACTGCTCGCACAGACCTAGTGGTCGTTGATAATGGAGCTATGAATGCTGATAAGTATTTAAGGAACATTCTTGAAGAGCATGTAGTGCCATTTGCCCCATACATTGGTGAAAATTTCATTTTTATGGACGATAATGCCAGACCCCATCGTGCGCACATCGTTCAGGAGTACCTACCTTGAAGAGGTTGAAGTCTCTCGAATGGAATGGCTTGCAAGAAGTCCAGATCTCCATCCGATTGAGCAGGTTTGGGACAACCTCAATAGAAGGCTGAGAAGTTCAGAAAATCATCCAGCTACTCTTAATGACTTAGGAATCCAACTCGGAGAAATCTGGGAAGGATTAGATCAGAACATTTTAAGATCACTCATTTTGAGTATGAACCGTCGTTGCCGAGCTGTAATTAACGCAAGGGGTGGAAATACCAAGTATTAAATCTCTTATCAGCATTTCAGTATTTTGAAAATTGTTCATTTCTCTTCTTTCACATAAGATTCGGTGAAATCCTGAATTTTTCTTCCATTTAATGTGTCTTGTTTCGTTCAAAACCTTCCCGAGAGAACATAAAAAATAAGTTATAAAGTCAATGTAGAGTTAACTTTCATTAAAATTGAGATTTTCAAATGTTCGTTAATTTTTTTGCGCAGTGTATGTTGATAAGTTTCAGTTTAGTTCGATTAATGTGACCTCAGCCTGATTTTCAACCCCCATCTGTCAACATTCGATCTGTCAAGTCATAATCATGTCAAACATGGCGCGTAAGGCAATTATGCGCTCTCATTGAAACACTTTATTATAAGGTGCATTTCCAACTTGTAAAAATGATTCTGTATTTAAAATTATATCGAAATTGAATAAAATTCCCTACATTACAATATCAAAAGTAGTTATAAATCAACTTTATAATGAAGAATTGGAAATTCCAAGTGAAAATTCAATTTTTTGTCATAAAATACTGGGTGACCCACATAAATTAAAATGATATATGTTTGGATGAATATTTCTGGATACATTTTGCTACATTGCAACATTTATACCTGGTAACCCTCACCTTATCCTATCAACGAACACATTCCGGCGAATTAAGTGAAAACGATGGGTCGAAAAAGTTATTTTAATAATTTAGCGATTTTTAAGTGGTCGAAACGGCCAGTTCAAAGGCCCGCCGACTGCCGACGCTCGTGAAACGACCCTATCGATTCGAACTACACGGAATAAAACTGACAAATCGACAGTTTATAGAATGTAAACAGGACGGGAGGTCTACGATGATGTCGTTAAATTAATAAAGTGTCAGAGGCAATCACTGCGACGTTTAAATTCAGGATATTGAGCGATTAAGAGTCGCGTTTTATGGGGTTATAACAGATACGTGTCGTTCTTTGGGAGGTCGGCATTCATTCCATCCTCCTATATCATTTTGAGAGTTGATTTAATTCAAAATGTTCGTAGTGTTCGAATTTTTCATTTTTCCTCATAACATCTGCATTTCTCGAGATATTCACCTGAAATTTAGCAAGGATATCACCAATCAAGGTTGCATCATTTGACATATCAATTGCCAGAGGCAATCTACAGGGTGTCATATTTTCTAAAATTCCTCTTTTCCCTCCAGAACTTTTTTGTGGTGCGCCACTGGTAGTTGGAAATATATTTCTCCGAGTTGGATTCCTAAGTTGTTAAGAGTAGCTGGATGATTTTCTGAACTTCTCAACCTCAATAGGTTGTCCCGAACCTGCTCAATCGGATTGAGATCTGGACTTCTTGCAGGCCATTCCATTCGGGAGACTTCAACCTCTTCAAGGTACTCCTGAACGATGCGCGCACGATGGGGTCTGGCATTATCGTCCATAAAAATGAAATTTTCACCAATGTATGGGGCAAATGGCACTACATGCTCTTCAAGAATGTTCATTATATACTTATCAGCATTCATAGCTCCATTATCAACGACCACTAGGTCTGTGCGAGCAGTCAAAGATATTCATACCATAATCGATCCTCCCCGAAACCAGTAGTATTCAGGAAATTGCACTGAGCATATCTTTCATGTGGACGTCTGTGTACAAGGGAACGTCGATCACAATGGTAGAGGCAGAATCTAGACTCATCTGTGAAGAGAACTCTTTTCCAATCGGCCTCTTCCCAATGGATATGCTCTCTCGCAAAATCCAAACGCGCCCTTCGATGGGCTGGGGTAAGAGCTGGGCCTCTTGCCGCGACACGAGGCCTTAAATCATATTCTCTGAGGCGATTTCTTATTGTCTGATTGCTAATTTGCACCTCATAAGTTTGTTCAAGCTGATTTTGAAGGAAGCGAGTGGTTGCAAACCGTTGTCTCAACGAAGAAACTCTCAAGTAACGTTCTTGAATGGCAGTTGTTACCCGTGGTCTACCCTGTCCTGGTCTTCGGACATTCATACCTGTCTCCCTGAATCGCTGCAACATTCTGGACACACTTGTATGGGAAACTCCAAACCTTTCTGCAATTCTTGTGTATGTCCACCCTTCTTCTCGCAAAACTACCGCTTGGGCACATTCCTCTTGGGTCAAATTGCGTGTTTCGCGTTGCATAGCGATCGAGTGTAGAGAATCAAACGAAAGAGAAACTATTGATCACTAGATTGATCGAGAACAACTGATTTTAGAATGGAGCCAATACATTCAAAATCTGATAATATCATTTTTTTTTATTCCTGCTGGGAGAAAACATCTGTATTGAAGAAAAACGTTGAAAGTGGATAACATATGCATGCATAATTCTGATAAAAATAATTATCATTGAGAACACCTTCAGTTAAAGAGTAAATTTGAGATTTCCGTATTGTGCGTTAATTTTTTTGCGCAGTGTATATTTGAGGGTAACTTTTTTTCAACTTCCTTTTTCGTTGAAAATCCATTTTATTTCCAAATAGCCTTTTGTCAGGAAAAATCAAATCTTAAATTGTTTGAGGTCGATGATAAAGAGATTTCCCTTTTCATCAAGAACTTGCCATTGGCTTGGATTGTTTGTTAAAGAATCCATAAATTTTCCCCACAAAGAAATACCATCTTCGGGCAGTTTGCAGAACTCGATTATATTCCCTTAAGAGTGAAGATTGGCCAATTATATCTTCCTCGATAACAAGGAAGAATTACAAAATTACCGGACTGTATGCAGAGTATACGTGTGTAATGATAAGGTTGAGATGTTCATGTTTAGTAATGGATTCAATTTCGTGATCTACTAGAAAGTCTTCAATAACTTCCAAACGGAGTAAATTCTAATTGGTAAAACGTTTATATACCTTATTGGCTATTTATCTATCTCCTCTAGAGAAAATGCAATTTAACCCATCGACATGTTAGCAACATTCCACTTGATAACGCTCTTCAACAAATACTTCGTGCACGTGATGGAAAATAAAACATGAAGCTTTCGAAAATCATAATCATTTTCAGGAAAAAAGTCTAGATATATTTTGTTGTAGATAGGCCAGATTCCAGTTGAATGAAATTATTGGAAGGTTATTAATACACAACAATAATTTCATCATGGGAATTTGAATGGAAGCTATAAATAATTGTTGTGTATATAGGTATATTTATTGAGGAAATATAAGACGTAGTTACGATGTTTTCCAATGCATAAATCTCTGCCGGACTAATATTTATCAACGTTTCAATTAATTTTCTGGTAGAATTATTATTCACTGAAATTATTTCTTCGCCTTAATATGTTTTGATGTTGAACTATTTCCTTCAAATTATCCCACAAATATGCGTTCGTGAAGTTGTGGCAGAATTTAATAATTTTTCGAAATGATGAGTTCTAACTACAATGGCAACAATTTCAAATTGATGAAATGTCACTATAGCTCGTCAAAATTTTTAATCCTTTTTTATTGGAAAATCTCGATTTCCCTTTGAATTATGTACAGGGTGGACAAAATTCGTTGTGAACTGGAGAAAACTTATAACAAGTTCTCAAGCTCTTTTTTCCTGACCTAATCTGAAAACTATCGTTCATAGATTTAGAGTTATGAAAATTGAGAAAATGTCATTTTCAATTATGCTGAATAACTCGCTGGTTTGAACTCGTATTCGAAATCTGTTGTTACATTCTACAGGCACTTTTTTAGGAGTAATTCAAGAATAATATGATTGTATTTTTTAATCCATCTACACTGCGCAAAAAAATTAACGCACATTCTGAAAATCTCAATTTTAATGAAAGTTAACTCTACATTGACTTTATAACTTATTTTTTATGTTCTCTCGGGAAGCTTTTGAACGAAACAAGACATATTAGATGGAAGAAAAATTCAGGATTTCACCGAATCTTATGTGAAAGAAGAGAAATGAACAATTTTCAAAATACTGAAATGCTGATAAGTGATTTAATACTTGGTATTTCCACCCCTTGCGTTAATTACAGCTCGGCAACGACGGTTCATACTCAAAATGAGTTATCTTAAAATGTTCTGATCTAATCCTTCCCAGATTTCTCCGAGTTGGATTCCTAAGTCATTAAGAGTAGCTGGATGATTTTCTGAACTTCTCAGCCTTCTATTGAGAAATGAGAAGGGTTTATGATTTCTCAACAGTCAACTACTTATACTCGAAAGTTCTCTTATCTTGCTGAAAAAATTTTGCTGATTTCAAAAATGTATCTTATGTCGCTATTCACGAATATTACATGAGAAAAAAATTTAATACTTTTGTCTTGATTCTCGATTCACTGTTGTGTTATGAGCAGCAAACATTTTCATCAAGAAAAGACAACTTTCGACAATAGTATTCTTTTGAGAAATCATTAAACCTTCTCATTTCTCGAAAATAGCTGGATTCAAAAATGCAATCATATTCTGTTTGCATTAGATACTCCTCAAAAAGTGCATTATTGAAAATGACAATTCCATAATTTTCGTTCACAACTCAAAATCAATGAACGATATGCTGCATCTGTTTTCAGATTTGGATTAGTCAGGAAAAAAGAGCTCGAAAATGTGGTATCAGTTTTCTCCTAGCTGCTATAGTTTTTGAGATCTCATCAGTGGACAACGAATTTTGCCCACCCTGTATATCTGGAGTTTTTCAGGTTAAAAAAAACAAGATTTCAATATTTCAAAGAAATGATTTATTCGAAATAACGAAAATACAATCTATGCAAAACAATAACATTGTAGGAACAATTCTGAAATATTCAACAATTTATTCTGTATTCAATCTCAATATAAAGTACATCTTCTCTGCTCTGATTTCAACCAAGATCTTGAAACTGTTGAAGCGTGCCGGCCTTGGTCATCTAGGCTTCTTTGCGATTGGTCCCAAGGTTGGATTCAGTAGTAATCACGTGGTGATATGTGGCTCTACATTGTCATCCAGAAACAGAATTTGCGCCAACACCTTCGTGAAACTTCAAGATGAACCAGAAGACGTTCCTAAGAATTGTACAAGTTTATAAGAAAAAAGTTAATGGACAAGAAAAATATGCATCAATTTTCTTAATTTTTGACAAGTTTTTCATTAGTTGTTTTATCCAATAATTGAGTTTTTCGTTAATCTTAATTTTTTCTTGGAAATTCAATAATTTGGCATATGTGCAACTGATATTGCAGCATTCTTCTTCGGAGTTGACTCGATCAATGCAATCGATAGTTGTAAACGACATTCCGAGGTTCAATTCAGAAATTCGCTGATAGGGAGAGAAATAAATTAGAGTCTCAGAGCTGGAGAGAAGATGGAACAATAAAAGTTGGACTCGTATTCGTTGCCCTGAGCAAGAATAAACTCGTAAATTAATATATTTAAGTTGGTCCATAAATCTCGAGAACATTAAGTCACATTTTCATAATTGCATTTGTGGTCGTCCATCTCACTACATTTCGACTCGTTCTCTGCGCTCTCCGATTCAGCTTTATGAATTCTTTTTGGGCCCTGTTGATTTGTTTTGTCAGCCAGATAATTTCTTTTTAATTTATTAAAATGTAATAACTTTCGCCTCGTTATGTCACTATTACTCTGGAGATCGCCCTCATCCACTCTTATCGATTATATCTCATTAACTGTATTTTTTTCCATCGTAGATTATCATGAAGTGGTTCCTTAAACCCTAAACATAAGCTTATAATCCAACAGAAGAAGTTGAATGATATCCCTCAAAAAATTCCCGGTGCATTCAATGCCATATATCACAAATGAAATTAAAACTTTCTATAGGCTTGGTATCATTAATTCAGTATTAATAACTCGTATGACATGTAGGCATTGTTATGGACGATGTAGGTGTTTCGTGATGTCATCGTCAAGAACAGTCTGGATTTATCAAAATCGAAGATATTCTCAGTTTGATTGCGCTGACGTAATTCCCTTTTTCCTCACCCAATTATAACTCGAATCAAGGTTTATGTATAGTCACATATACTCCATTCACAATTATAAAATCACAACTCTGGCTTTGGAAATTTGACACATTCCACTCTGTATCGATGTTATGAAGTTTTTCAAAATATTTTTATGTTCCAAGTAAACACTATGTTGCCCTTTCTACATTCTTAGCGTATTTCTCAGAATGTGGATTTATTCGGAAAATGAATGAATTGGAAAAGATGTGATGGACGAAAATAATTAACGTTTATATGAATTGATAGAAAGGATTCCTTTTCTAGTTATTTGCATGAAAAGTACAAGAGATCACTGTTGAAATATATTATTTTTCGCCATGGAAGAAAATTGCATTGCTTTCACATAATTTTCATATGCATACTTGTGAAGATTTAATGTTTATTATTCTCTTGAACTGAAAGTTCAAGACTTGACGACATCAATTGTTGATTCTAATCAAGAATTCATTAAAAAAATCAACCCAAAGATATAAGATGCATTGATGGGTAATTACAAGAATCAAGAATGTCAATTTTATTTTATTGATAACTTTCTTAAAATCAATGTTGGGATATGAAACTCGGCTGCGTTTGTTCAAACAACATCTAAAGAATACATTTTTCACCATCTCGACCTTTGAAAGGCGTTTCTTATAGGAGAATTAGGTCTAAGTTCCACCTCATTAGTGAGGTACCTAACTTTTGCAAATCTGCTCAGATATCGCCAAATTTCTTGGAAAACCTAAAAAATATCATCCTAATCGACCTCTCGAGGCTCCATCCGATCCATCTACTGCGATATCTGTCCAAATTACAGCTCTTTCAACGAAATTCCCGTGTATATATTTTTCTCCTGAGAAAATGAATTTGTTCCATAATTTTGACGCTCGCTGTATAAATAGAACACTCAAATTTTGGCATAGAATTATTCAACAGTCATGGACAAAGTTGAATATTCTACATACGCAAATTATGGCTACTTTTGTGCAGTTTTCATTATGTGATTCACAAATGTTATTTTTTGTTACAGGGACCCCAATAAATCGTCTTCCTATTATGGCAAAATCGGTTTTGGACTTATACGAATTGTACAACTTGGTAATTGCGAGAGGAGGACTAGTGGACGTGATCAATAAGAAATTGTGGCAGGAAATCATCAAGGGTTTACATTTGCCTTCTTCAATCACTTCGGCGGCTTTCACACTTAGGACACAGTAAGTACAGTTTGACAGTATGTCACCTTAAGATTTGTGAAAATTAAGAGCTTAGATATGGATTTAGGGGCAGCACTCTGTCTTGAAGAATATAAATGGACCATGAAAGTTCCCTGAGGAACCCCAGCAGAGTCATGTATACTCCATTCACTGATGTATCCCGCTTGGCCATGATTGAGGTTTATCAAGTTTTTTTACTCAAAACTGGCACAGTTTGGTACTCGTGAAATCTCAAATACACTGCGCAAAAAAATTAACGCACATTATGGAAATCTCAAATTTATTCTCAATGATAATTATTTTTATCAGAATTATGCATGCATATGTTATCCACTTTCAACGTTTTTCTTCAATACAGATGTTTTCTCCCAGCAAGAATAAAAAAAGATGATATCATCAGATTTTGAATGAATTGGCTCCATTCTAAAATCAGTTGTTCTCGATCAATTCTAGTGATCAATAGTTTTTCTTTCGTTTGATTTTCTACACTCGATCGCTATGCAACGCGAAACACGCAATTTGATCCAAGAGGAATGTGCCCAAGCGGTAGTTTTGCGAGAAGAAGGGTGGACATACACAAGAATTGCAGAAAGGTTTGGAGGATATGATTTAAGGCCTCGTGTCGCGGCAAGAGGCCCAGCTCTTACCCCAGCCCATCGAAGGATGCGTTTGGATTTTGCGAGAGAGCATATCCATTGGGAAGAGGCCGATTGGGAAAGAGTTCTCTTCACAGATGAGTCTAGATTCTGCCTCTACCATTGTGATCGACGTTCCCTTGTTTATTGTATACAGACGTCCACATGAAAGATATGCTCAGTGCAATTTCCTGAATACTACTGGATTCGGGGGAGGATCGATTATGGTATAGGGTGGAATATATTCGACTGCTCGCACATACCTAGTGGTCGTTGATAATGGAGCTATGAATGCTGATAAGTATATAAGGGACATTCTTGAAGAGCATGTAGTGCCATTTGCCCCATACATTGGTGAAAATTTCATTTTTATGGACGATAATGCCAGACCCCATCGTGCGCGCATCGTTCAAGAGTACCTTGAAGAGGTTGAAGTCTCTCGAATGGAATGACCTGCAAGAAGTCCAGATCTCAATCCGATTGAGCAGGTTTGGGACAACCTCAATAGAAGGCTGAGAAGTTCAGAAAAATCATCCAGCTACTCTCAATGACTTAGGAATCCAACTCGGAGAAATCTGGGAAGGATTAGATCAGAAGATTTTAAGATCACTCATTTTGAGTATGAACCGTCGTTGCCGAGCTGTAATTAACGCAAGGGGTGGAAATACCAAGTTATTAAATCACTTATCAGCATTTCAGTATTTTGAAAATTGTTCATTTCTCTTCTTTCACACAAGATTCGGTGAAATCCTGAATTTTTCTTCCATTTAATGTGTCTTGTTTCGTTCAAAACCTTCCCGAGAAAACATAAAAAATAAGTTATAAAGTCAATGTAGAGTTAACTTTCATTAAAATTGAGATTTTCAGAATGTGCGTTAATTTTTTTGCGCAGTGTAATTCTCAGAGACGTTGCCAATGCTAATTTCTATTTACCCTATTTCAACTTCGTAAATGTAGTTAGTACTTTTAAGGTTTAACTGTGACACACGTTTCGTAGAACTATATATACTGCATTTTATACTGGAGTTTTTCAAGTTGTGCAAAAAGTTATATGATGAATGAAAAGCGATACTCCAAGCTATCAAACAAACAATAATATCTGCGAACAACGATTGTGTAGGGATCGGAACTCCATGATTTCCAATTAATTTCTTTGGCCTCAGTTATTAACTCGTTTAAAAGGCTACGCGCAGTGAGAAACCAAGTTACCACACGATTCTTCTTCGGTTCTTCGTTCCTATTAAAGTGCCGAGTTGTATTAATTTCATGAAGAGCTGATGAATTTCTAACGTGAGTCGGGTTCAAGAGGCCCCGGGCAAATCATCAATTCTGTATTATGGCGAAAAACAATCTCGAATGATTGGTTTTTGTTGTTTCTATTCGGCGTCGGTTTTGGAGAATGTTGAACTTTGGATTCATGACTTGTTTTATCAAGTCGCTTGTAATTTTGTACTCCATATTGATACTCCATGAATGTCAAGTCTGTCAGATATGTATTTCTTGAAAAAACGCCTGAATTAACATTATTATTCGGTATAATTTTCTCTCCACTCGATAAACTTAATAAAATAAGAAGTAAAATTAAACCAGAAACCTTCGGCGGCTTCTCAAAGACCCCAACCCAAAACATAAAACCCACAAAGGATACAGGGAAATAATATCACATCATCGACCGTCAATAGACTGTCAGAACCATCCGCTTTTGATTTATTGCCAGGCATCAAACAAAAATTCAAATCATACGCTATAAACTATCATTCCAAGAGCAGAAAATCGTAAAATGCGCTCTAGTCTATCCGTACGGGAACAAAAAAGAGAAAACGAGGCTGAGGGGGTCTCTATTCCACGTGTCTTTGCTTTGAATTTAATTAAGGCCAGTTAAATTCGATATTTTTCATTGACTGTAAAAAGCGGCGTAGATTAAAGGCCCGCCTGGTACGCCTCTGGTTATTAAACCGAATTCTGGCATTTAACGTCACTTTCGGGTCTATTGGTATTTCATTTTATAGCCGGCCTCTTTTGAAATCGATTATAGAATAAGCAACGAATAAGATATTAAGAGATATCTTCATGGTTTTGGTAAAATCTCCAAAACAACATTCTGGACAAGCTGGAATACGAAATTTCCATATTGTCAATGCATTTTTAACCCCCATACGAAGTTCTGAAAAAATCTGCAGTGACAAATCCCGCAGCATTAAGCTCATCAATAAAAGTAAGACGCATTTCAATAAAAGTAAGACACATTTCAATAAAAGTAAGACACGTTTCAATAAAAGTAAGGCACATTTCAATAAAAGTAAGACACATTTCAGAGTGTATTTTTTTTAAATGTTTGCTTATGGTCATTTTTTTATCAGATACATAAGCAACGTTGTCTTTTCTATATAGAGGTCGTAGTGATTACGTATGTATGTTTATTTACTTTGGGAAAATAATGAATTTAAGAAAATATTTTTGAAGTTACTTATACTTATACTAGCTGGCCCGGCGAACTTTGTTCCGCCTAAATGATACTTGCGGTGGATTTCACAAATCGTGATCACCGGTGATCGGAGATCAACGGCTTGGTTCTCTGATTTTTGAACTATCAAATGTTTCCATGGATATGAGCTATCACACAGAACAGATACACAAAAATAATATGTCATAATATGTCAGTCACTAATAGTGGCAATTTTGGATTCAATTATTTCCGCAAATATATTTATTACCCAAACAGAAACTCAAAAACATTTTAAAAATTATGAGAAAAGATGAGAATGGACATCTCACGATTGGAACTCATCGCCAAAATCCGATTTACTTGACATTTCGATAAAAATTCACTGTGGTATTCACCCGCTTTTGGATCTGTTAATAGCCTTTCATGGTACTATAAGCCCTATGTAAATTACACAGTAATTGTCATAATGTCAAAAATAGAACCCTCACGATTACGTTATTTGGAATGAATAAAACTACAAATAACTAATTATCATCAGTCATAATGTGTGAATAGCGCCATCTGAAGTGTTAAGAACGAAACTTTTCTCATATCTCAACGAAATCTAATCATTTTAGACATCTCTACTCCTACGCTAAGACATTTTGGTTTTGCGCAACAGCGCAGAGTTGTAGGCAACTCAAATTACACACTATAACAGTGACTATATAGAGGGGATATAGTCACTGTACACACTATTTGTTTATATTGCAATCTAACGCGGAGAATATCAAATGAAGTACAAACGAATAAGCGGTAGCGTAACTGTAACTGCAGCGACATCTAGTGGCCTTACTCAAAAGGGGGAAAAGCATTTTCTGTATAAGTAAAATTTTCATCGATTTTTTCAAAGTTTTATTGTATTTCATAATAACCAGACCGTAGACGAATCCATATATGAAGTTTCATAACAAACAGTCCATCCGATCTCGAGTTATAAATGGTGTAACCAACATCTTTCTTTTATATATATATATATATATATATATATATATATATATATAGATTATGTGAATTCAATAATTTCAAAGACCTGGCGAATATTGGACAAACTTTTTTCTCTGTTCATACTGGAAATATTTCACGTGTATGAACATGGTTGAAAGATTCAGTTATGCTATTTTCTTGTACGGAAATCCAGAATCGAGAGTTGAAATTTCACTTGGAAATAATGGACAGAATAGTACGTTACTTTGTGATAGTTCATTCGAAAAAAGAATAAAAGTATACTCGAATAACCCGACAGAAAATCTAAATGAATAGAATTCCCCACTTTTCAAAATTAATTTAAAAACCTTTTTGCACGACTTGAAATACTCTAGTATGAAAATGTAGTAGTACTACGAAACCTGTGTCACAGTTTAACCTTAAAAGAACTACATTCACAAACTTAAAAAGGAGTTGATTGAAATTAGCATTGGCAACGTCTCTGAGAATTATTTGCCATTTCACGAGTACCAACCTGCGTCAGTTTTAAGTAATAAAACTTTATAAACCTAAATCATGGCCAACCGGGATGCTTTAGAAAAGTGAAAGAGTATATTCTGTGTTGTTGAAATCATTATCCCTATTTCTCCTTTCAGATACATGAAATACCTCTACCCATACGAATGCGATAAAAGAAACTTGAGCTCTCCTGACGAATTACAATCGGCAATTGACGGAAATAGAAGAGAAGGTAGACGTAGCGGTTACAGCCAATACGAGGCGATGCATAGACAACAATCCCAAGCCGTCATGAACCCCATGGCGCAAGCGCAGCTGAACCAGATACAACAACAGATGCAGTTGAACCGTATGACCTCGGCTATGGCCCAAGGTAATTATCAATCATTTGAATAATTTTCGAACAGCGTATTTATTTATTGTGAAATTAGAACACTCGATAGTGGCATCTCTGATGGAGTACGGAGGCAGGAGCCAGCCAACTAATGGCGTCCCTAAAGTCAATGCCATAGACACTGGTATGACAAATGACGATACCTAACTTCTTGAGCATAAATAACTTCCGTTCTCTGTTAGCTACTTACGAATTTAATGCCTGTTCTGTGTTCTGAAGTCTTATCATTCGGCTTCTTCATTTCTTTTATTATTCTTTATTCACTCCATGATCAAAAAGTACCGGAAAATTGTAATTATGATTCGCTGTTAACATATCCCTTCATTTATTTTTGTTGTTGTTTCTCTGCAACAAATAGTTTCCATTTCTGGTATAAAAATTTAGAGTTGCCTTTTAAATAAAATAACTCTCATTTACAATTTTGCGGTACTTAATGACCATGATGTTTTATTAAGAAATGTATTGGTGATATGAGGCTTGTGGCTTGCAACTTTTACGATATTGCTAATTCTTTTATCAACTCTTGCAATACATATCCGTATTTCTTCTTATTTTTTTAATATACTGGATGTCCCATTCAAAAAGAAACCGAGGTCGTATTTGGTGGAAACAATTTTGGAAAATTGATTGGACAAGAAAATTTTCTTCTTCCCAAACCATAACTTTATCTACTGTGCGCATCAATGGTAAAACTATAAATGCTGAATATTCTACCAGAAAAGGACCAGTTTCCTTCTCAATGTGACACCCTGTATACTATTTTTGCATCAAGTGAACTGTAGTTAATGTTCATTGGGTAGCATGCGGGCTACACCGAATGAAATACCCTGTATGCATGTACTGATGTTTCTGATCTTGTTTCCTCTTTGAATATTTCATGATATGAGATCAGTGATGGTGCTTCTTGATACAGGGTCATCCACAGTCTATAGCATCTTGAAAGGGGAATGGAAAGAAAGTTCGTTTCCCAATATACAGGGTCATCCAAAAGGGGAAAAGCGATTAATACACATTCTAGAGAAATGATTAAGCATTAATTAAAAAAAAATTATTGCATGGTCTACGCCGCATAAGAACCGAGATATCATGGAAATAAAAAGCCCAATTTTTGAAAGGAGCTCGGAAGTGTAGCACCTCTCCTTAAGACACGATAACCTCTATACTCTGTTCAAATGTAAGAAGGAGCAATAACAACATGTTTGGCGCACCGGTAGAAGGGCCTTCGTATAGTTACTTTCCGTCCAGAGTCGAATCGAGGAGATTACACACAATCGTTCAGTTTATTTATCCATGTCTCATCCAGCTAATACATTTTTCTGCCTTGTTCCCTTAATGAGCGGATTTTCTTCAAATAATCTCTTCTCCACACAATTATTTCATCCCTATCAATCAGTAGACTATCACGACCACGTTTTTTGAACTTGAATTCCATTTTTTTCAATAATTTATAGAACGTTGTTCTTTTGAAATTTGGCAAATTGTCGTCATCATTCACGATTTCTAGTACTTTAGAAATCGTTGGGATTTCATTCCGGAAAAAAAAACCGTGGACAATTCTTCTGATAAGGTTCATATCGAAATCGTCAACCGAATCGATTATTTTTAACGACTGGGCTCTCCTATTAGGTGACGTCCATGTTTTAATTTCTTTATATTCTCTGAGAATTCTGAATACAGCTGAATCACTCACCCCTGAGGATTTTGAAACAATTCCTACTTAGTCTCTTTTCGAGAAATGTTCAAAATTATCTCTTTCTCTTCAGCAGAGAAGCTACCTTTTGGACCTTTTTCGTGGTGGTCCCCACATATCACCCTCAGATGCAATATCCGTTTCCGAATTCGACATTGTTCTATAAACACTATATACACTTTGTCAGAAGATTTTCCAACACAATACACTTTTCACAACAAAATCTATAAACACTTTGAACAGCTAGACCTTCTCAGTAACTCTAGGTATTTTAACTAGTCTTGTCAATTGAAAACGATATTTATGCAAATCAAGATGGCTTCAACCCATTAGGGAAAGGACCCAAATCTGGTGTTTCCCGGAATTACCTTGTCGGAATCTTGAGCAGCCGACAAAGAGTTTCGTACAAAAAAATATAAAATTTTGGACCGAAACTAAATATATTTCGGATATTACAAGTAAATGACAATTATAAATTTGAACAGAGATCTTTTACGAGTCTTGTCAATTGAAAATTTCGATATTTATGCAAATCAAGATGGCTTTCACCCATAAGGGAAAAGGACCCAAATCTGGTGTTTCCCGGAATTACTTTGTCGGAATCTTGCAAGATTCCGACCCAAATCTTTCTAAAACTCTGGTGTTTCCTTGCCGCAATCTCGAGCATATTCAGTAGATAATAATATAAAAACAAAACAAAATAAAAAAATAGGGTACGTCGGATATAAAATGTTTATGACAGTTGCTAATCATAACAGAAATTTTGCACTAGACTTTCTGAGGAAAAAAGTTGTAATGTGGGAATTGCTGACTCAAATTATTGAATCATTTCTATCCAGTACCATCTACAGTCCGTTCCGAGTACGATCCTGGCAATATCTTAGGGCGTTAAAAGGGAGCGTTGTTATGACCGATGGTCCAATAGGAGCTTTATTGTGCGCAAACTAGACGATTTTGTTTTTTTACAAAGCTCCTTCTTATATTTGAACGGACTATAGATGCCATCGACTGTGGGTGACCAAAGTTGGCACTATCACGATAAGAATAAAGCATCAGAATCAGCATGCAAAACATCAGCTAAAACTCTTCAGTGTGTCATAATTTTGCATCTGCCTTGCACATAATGACCTTCCAATTTAAATCTCTTACTAACCCCGTCTTTACTAAAACCAAAACGCTTTTGCTTCAACCATTTTAACGCCTCCACCCCCTAAGGCTTCTTCTTTCCAGGCATGGGAATCCCTAACGGAGTGCACCCCAGCCACCCGCCGCCAATGAGCCAACCCGTCAACGGCGGGCCCATTCCGGGCCTCGCCGCCACTGAGATGGAGACCAGGATGATGAAGTACATGGAATACTTGAACAAGGAGATCCGCAACAGCGCGGCTGCAAGCCAGGTTGCTGCTGCTCAGCCCATCAGGAACAACATTTCTCCTCCTGTCGTTCCTACCCAAGCGATGCATCCTTTCGACGTCTCCAGAATGGCCCTCTGGAACATCTACAACAACAATCAGGCGCCTGCTGAGCCTCAGCAAGAGGCTCTGAATTTGGCCAATGGTGCCCCAGCTCAGAGATCTCCGGTTCCGAGGACCCCCGTGGTAAAAGAGGAAGCTGTTGAAAATCACGAAGAGGAAGAAGATGATGACGACGATGAGGATGATGAA
This sequence comes from Adalia decempunctata, assembly GCA_951802165.1. Classification (NCBI taxonomy): domain Eukaryota; kingdom Metazoa; phylum Arthropoda; class Insecta; order Coleoptera; family Coccinellidae; genus Adalia; species Adalia decempunctata. The sequence continues at coordinate 5,365,292 of OX637705.1, forward strand.
GAACCAGCCCCTTCGCCAAAGAAAATTAGGAGAGACAGTGAACCTGTCACTAACGGACTACCCAGTACATCCACTAATATTAAAATTGATACTCGAGGTAAGTCCGCTGTTCGTTATTTTTAATTCATCCCACCATCGTCTCCATTTTTGTAATCATATCAAGCTCAATATGAGATGAGTTAATGAACATTCAACCACGGTAGAAAATTTCAATTCGACCGGGTATATGTTGTTTTTGAAGTAAGAAGTGAAAATTCTGAGAAACCATTTGTCCGATTTTGCTCATTTACGTTCTGAACTGGCGCATTTATATCCCAAACGTACACGTAAATTTTCAAGGCTCTAGGTCTTTCTTTTGAAAGTGTTTACGGTCGACCGGATGGACAGAATTGAATTTGACGACAAATTTTTCATCAGCAAGACAGCTGTCAAGACAAATTGTCACAGCTGTAAAAAAAAGGGCTGAAAACTCGTATTTGGTGGATACAGATATGTTGGGATTTTTTTTTTCAATGATTCGCAAGGTTTTCATATAGTACTGATTACGCAATATGGATCAAATTTGGCAAGTAGCTTGAATACGTCATTCTACATCTAAATGCGAAATTTCATCTCGATCGAATGCGTAGTTTTGAAATTATCAGCAAAAGTAAATTATTGTACGGGTATATTCAACTTCAAGAATCCTTATTCTCCTGTGACTTTATTCCGATTCAAAAATATTCAGTTTTGATTAAATGATGATCAAATCCCTGTCCTAGAGTCAGTTTTGATGGTCAAATATCTTGTTCTAAGGTTTTGATTGTCAACTCTTGCTTGTTTATGAGGACAATCGAGGCATTTGTCTGATATCAATTCGAGAATATTAGTATACTCCATTCACTTCTATAAAGTATCCCGGTTGGCCATAATTTAGGTTCATCAAATTCTTTTACCTAAAATTGGCGCAGGGTGGTAGTTATGAAAGTCGAATAATTCTGAGAGACGTTGCCAAGGTTACTTTCTATTTACTCTTTCGTTTTACTACTACATTTTCATACTGGACTATTTCAAGTCGTGAAAAAAGGTATTCAAATGTCCTCTGTAGGCTTATTTCTTGAGAATTTTGAAAATTGGGGAATTCCGTAGGTCCGTTTGTTCGTTTATAAGTTTTTCTGTCGGGTTATTCCAGTACTTTTTCTTTTTTCGAATGAACTATCACAAAGTAACGGACTATTCTGTCCATTATTTTTCATTAAAATTTCAACACTCGATTCTTGATTTCCGTACAAGAAAAAAGCATAACTGAATCTTCCAACTATGTTTATATACGTGAAATATTTCCAGAATAAACAGAGCAAAAAGTTTCTTCAACATTCGCCAGGTCTTTGGAATCATTGAATTCACTTAATATTTTCTCAAATTCATTATTTTCCCAAAGTAAATAAACATTCTGATAAATTCATAATTACTACTACCTCTTTGTAGAAAGGGCAACGCTGCGTTTGTATCTGACAGGAAAATGACTATATCCTAACATTTTCAAAAGATACACGGTGAAATGTGTCAGAATTTCATGGCCAACCGGGATACATTAGAAAAGTGGATGGAGTATAGTTCAGGTTACCAAATTTGACAAGTCTCTTGAAAAGGTCATTGAGCATCTAAATGCGAAATTTCATCTCGGTAGAATTCGTAGTTTTGAAATTATCAGCGAAACGAAATTATTGTACAGGTACCTACTTCAAGAAATCTTTTTCTCCTGAAACTTTATTCCGATTCGAAAATATTCAGTTTTGATTAAATGATGATCAAATCCCTGTCCTAGAGTAAGTTTTGATGATCAACTATCTTGTTCTAAGGTTTTGATTGTCATCTCTTACTTCTTTATGAGGACAATCGAGGCATTTGTCTGATATCAATTCTAGAATATTAGTATTTATTCTTTTCAGGGATTCGTTTTTTTCAATATCAAATAAAAATAAAATTAAACTAAAAAATGGGAACTTCTAAGTGCTCCTTCATCCACCTTATATAGGTAGAGAATAGCATTCGCCAGTTCAAGGAACTAATGGAAAAAATTTTGACATCTTTCAAAAAACTGACAGCGGCTTTCAAAAAACTGACAGCGGCTGTCAAAAAAACTGACAATAGCTGTCAAAAGACTGTCAGCAGCTGTCAATTCTTTCGACAGCAGAAAAGAAATCCTCTATGATCCCAGATCTGTTGTTCCAGAACTTTTTTGATTTGATTTGCCTTGAATTTTATACGATTCTTGTAACATGATCTAGACAAAATTGGGCAAGTAGCCTGAATAAGTCATTTCGAGCCTAAATGCAAAATTTCATTTCAATCGAATTCGTAATTTTCAAATTATTAGGAAAATAAATTTTGAATGCTCATATTTTTAATGAGCCCTTGGTCCAATTTTGCCCATCAACAAACTCAACTGCGTTTTTCGAGATCCAAACCTCCCCTAAAAATCTTAAAGGTTCTCTCGTTTAAGACTTATCGTGTTTACGAACGGCAGGACAGAATTTAATTTTACTACGAATTCCCTAGAGTGCCCAAAATACATGATTCTGCAACCTCTGACCACTTGAATTCATTAAACGCCTCCCAGTGCCCACATAACTCAGCACTATATAATTCGATCCCAGCCTCGTCGCCAAAGTAGTATTTATACTCACCAGCTAATTTTTTCTTCGCAGGAGACCCTCATAATGGGGAAAGCTCGATGGTGGTCAGCATGGAGTTCAACGGAATAAAATACCAAGGTGTTTTGTTCGCTCAAAACACGCGATCTGATAACAGGACTTCGATACCTTCCTAAATTTTTAGGTTATACTAGAACTGCAAATACCCCATCCATAGGACTTGTTCCCCCAAGATTTCTTCACGAAGAAAGTGTTTTGTAATTTGTATCTAGCTGTATGAATTTGCTGCGTCCGGGTATTTGTAAACTATGTGGGACTAGCTGTGCGTTTTTTTAAGGTATTTATTGTAGTATGTTTGTAGCTGTGAGTTATACCGTCTAAATAATGCACAATATATTCGGGAACTTGTTGAAGGTTCCCAGAAATGGGAACTTGTTGAAGTTCATCTTTGTTAAGTTGGTAAATATAAATGAATATGTTTATTCCAAATGTGATATATAATAATGTATTTATGTGGCCAGTTTCATACGAGACTTCCAGTTTTAGAAACTTTATAACGATTATTTTCAAGAGTTTAAGATTGAATGAGTGCAATTGTGACTGACGTTTTTGACTAAATACTTGTATGTAATTATTGAACGATACGAATGACAAACTTAACAAGGTGTGAATGCTAATATAAGAGAAATATAGAAATTTTACTTACATATGATTTGTTCTTAATTCCAATCGCTGGGATGATTTTATATTTATAACATTTTTATGTTAATAATTGGATGTGATTAGGTATTGGCAAAATTGAAAAACAGTGGGGACACACAGCGAGGAACTACATTTTGATACTGCATATTGAATTCTAATTGATAAAGTTGTAGAATTCCTCAAATTTGTAAATAACAAACTATTTTCTCGAACCTTAGGGTTTTGTCTCCCAGTATCTGAAACACCTGTAAAAAAAATCGTTCGTATTATGCGAACCAAACATAATAAAAAAAATAAAACATAAGAAAGAAGAAATAAAAAATAAAACATAAGAAAGAAGAAATAAAAATCAAAAAACTGAAAAATGCAAAAAAAAAATTAAATGAAAAATATAAAAAAAACAAAATTATTATTTGGTGTTTCAGATAGTCTCAAAAATTCTGAAAAATATGCATGTTCCCCCTAAAGAATCCTTCAATCAATGTTTAAATATCAAGTACATTTGAATTTTATGTATACAGGGTGGGTAAAATTCGTTGTCTAGTGGGGGGATCTAGAGAACTGAAGGAGCTAGAAAAAAAGGATGACACAAATTTCTTTCTTCCTGACTAATTCAAATTCAAAAACTACCATTTTTAAATTTGTCCCAACTTAAAATCTAGAGAAAAGAATCACTGTCGTCCGTTTTCATTCAGCTCCTGTAGTCCTGGAGATCCCCTAGACAACGTTCTTTGGCCATCCTGTACCCAGTGAATCGAATTTCAACAGTTTAGTCTCAGTTTTGAATGAAGAACTGTGTGGTCCCACTGTGAACAAAAAGTATTTAGCAGTATTCCACAACGATATGAAAACGAGTTTGTATATATCCCAAAAAGACTGTTAATTTATAAACGTGAAAATTTATGAACCGTTCACCTGAACTACCACGAAATCCTGTGAATAATTTGATAATCCAGTGAACTGTTCCCCTGTAATTTTATTTATAGTTGAGTAATTTTTTATTCCCGCGAATTAGGACGTTAAAAAATGATTCGTTCTTGTAGCAATACTAGAATTAGATGGATGTATATATTCCGATATTATTGTTCCGATAGGTGTAAGAGAATCATGATTCGGAAACAGCTTCTCGTCATTTCGATGTAATTTTCTCCCAGGGGATTTGACGAAGCTGTACTCCTGGCTGTTGTGTTCCTCTCATTTCGATCACGATCATCAACAGTTTTGGCAACAACCAAAATCCCATTCACGATTGATTTATCAAATATATATTTTTTTGTATTAAATTGTACATACTTCATCTGCATTAAATATATTCAATAGATATAGACTTTTATTCTACCTGGATCAGAAGGCAGTTAACTAAAACAAAAAGATTAAACAAGAAAACTTATTACACCTGTTCTTTGGGAGTGATTCAAGATCAAAAATAAAATAGTGTAAGAAAATTAGAGAAAGTTATTTACAAAAAGGTTGGAGTACAACTCTGGGTTTCAACAAGGAGGCGTAATTAAAATTGGTTCATAATTAATATTGCGTTTTCTTTGGCAAGAAGAATTGTGAAAAAATAATTCATACAATAAACATCCCTCCAATTATACTTTACCTTCGAAATATCTTGTACTAAATTTGGTGCATGTGGTTCTGCTTCGACTTCGAGATGCACTCGTTTTCACACCACCCTGTAGGTAGAGTGCTCGGCGCGTTTTGTTTTTGAGTGGTATCCCCAGTAGGCCTAATCCACTTTATGTTCTAATGATCTGTTAATTAAACAATAAACGAGATGTAGCATTGCAGAAAGGAATAGTTTCAATTTAGTTCTAGCCTACGATTCTTCTCAAAGTCAAACGGATACGTACTTACAGCTAATGTGGGGTTATCTGAAACTATGACATAAAAGCTCCTCGTGGTCGAAAGAAAACCGGAGATCCAGAAAAAAATATAACTTTTCCTGGTATTTTTTACATTTGGCGAACTCCGACGGAAATACTGTGTATTATCGCACCCTTGTTTCTGCTTTCAGGGCGCAACTTTGTTTCGCATAATTTGGCGCATACTTATTTCCGCATTATCCTTTTGAACGAATTCCACCAAGGGAATATGAACGCGATAGTTGCACTCGTTTTTAAACCACCCTGTAGCCTGTAGGTAAAGTGCCCGGCAACTTGAACGAATTCCACCAAGGGAATATATGAACGCGATACTTAATGCACTCGTTTCCACATCACCCTGTAGGTAGAGTGCTCGGCTACTTGAACGAATTCCACCAAGGGAATATGAACGCGATATTTGATGCACTCGTTTCCACATCACCCTGTAGGTAGAGTGCTCGGCCACTTGAACGAATTCCACCAGGGGAATATGAACGCGATGGTAATGCACTCGTTTTCAAACCACCCTGTAGGTAGAGTGCTCGGCTACTTGAACGAATTCCACCAAGGAAATATACGAACGCGATACTTAACGCACTCGTTTTCACACCACCCTGTAGGTAGAGTGCTCGGATAGTTGAACGAATTCCACCAAGGGAATATATGAACGCGATAGTAATGCACTCGTTTTCACACCACCCTGTAGGTAGAGTGCTCGGCGCGTTTTGTTTTTAAGTGGTATCCCCAGAAGGCCTACTCCACTTTATGTTAAAATTGGCGCATACTTGTTCCGCATTTATTGGCGCATGTGTGTTCTGATACATTTCCCCTTCGTCAGAACATTTCCGACATTAATGTCAATATACCTGAAATTAACCACCACCAAAAACCCTAAAAGTCACTCACATTGACGCTTTAAATTCTCGATTTGTCGCTCTTGGTCCATCGATGGCTGAAGTTGGATATGGCATCCATGAAATCCCTTGCAACTCAGCCCGGAAAGGCCAAGGGTTCTCTGGGACCTACCTTCTCTTCCACCTAAAAAATCTGGAAAAGGAAAACGCTGTCGCAAACTGTTTTTTGGCGCATACTTTTCCGCATTTATTGACGCATACTTTTTCCGCATTTATTGGCGCATATTTTTTCCGCATTTATTGGCGCATCTTTTTCCGCATTTATTGACGCATACTTTTTCCGCGTTTATTGGCGCATGCTGATTCCACAGTTTTCAGTTGAACGAATTCCACCAAGGGAATATATGAACGCGATACTTAACGCACTCGTTTTCACACCAGCCTGTAGGTAGAGTGCTCGCGAGCTACTTGAACGAATTCCACCAAGGGAATATATGAACGCGATAGTAATGCACTCGTTTTCACACCACCCTGTAGGGAGAGTGCTCGGCTACTTGAACGAATTCCACCAAGGGAATATGAACGCGATATTTAATGCACTCGTTTTCACACCACCCTGTAGGTAGAGTGCTCGGCTACTTGAACGAATTCCACCAAGGGAATATATGAACGCGATATTCAATGCACTCGTTTTCACACCACCCTGTAGGTAGAGTGCTCGGCGCGTTTTGTTTTTAAGTGGTATCCCCAGAAGGCCTACTCCACTTTATACTTGTTTCCGCACTTTTTGGCGCATACTTTTTTCCGCATTATCCTTTCGAACGACCAAGGGAATATGAACGCGATATTCAATGCACTCGTTTTCACACCACCCTGTAGGTAGAGTGCTCGGCGCGTTTTGTTTTTAAGTGGTATCCCCAGAAGGCCTACTCCACTTTCTACTTGTTTCCGCACTTTTTGGCGCATACTTTTTTCCGCATTATCCTTTCGAACGAATCCCACCAAGGGAACATATGAACGCGATATTCAATGCACTCGTTTTCACACCACCCTATAGGTAGAGTGCTCGGCTACTTGAACGAATTCCACCAAGGGAATATATGAACGCGATATTCAATGCACTCGTTTTCACACCACCCTGTAGGTAGAGTGCTCGGCGCGTTTTGTTTTTAAGTGGTATCCCCAGTAGGCCTACTCCACTTTATGTTAAAATTGGCGCATACTTGTTCCGCATTTATTGGCGCATGTGTGTTCTGAGACATTTCTCCTTCATCAGAACTTTTCCGACATTAATGTCAATATACCTGAAATTAACCACCACCAAAAACCCTAAAAGTCACTCACATTGACGCTTTAAATTCTCGATTTGTCGCTCTTGGTCCATCGATGGCTGAAGTTGGATATGGCATCCATGAAATCCCTTGCAACTCAGCCCGGAAAGGCCAAGGGTTCTCTGGGACCTACCTTCTCTTCCACCTAAAAAATCTGGAAAGGAAAACGCTGTCGCAAACTGTTTTTTGGCGCATACTTTTCCGCATTTATTGACGCATACTTTTTCCGCATTTATTGGCGCATATTTTTTCCGCATTTATTGGCGCATCTTTTTCCGCATTTATTGGCGCATACTTTTTCCGCGTTTATTGGCGCATGCTGATTCCACAGTTTTCAGTTGAACGAATTCCACCAAGGGAATATATGAACGCGATAGTAATGCACTCGTTTTCACACCACCCTGTAGGGAGAGTGCTCGGCTACTTGAACGAATTCCACCAAGGGAATATGAACGCGATATTTAATGCACTCGTTTTCACACCACCCTGTAGGTAGAGTGCTCGGCTACTTGAACGAATTCCACCAAGGGAATATGAACGCGATATTTAATGCACTCGTTTTCACACCACCCTGTAGGTAGAGTGCTCGGCTACTTTAACGAATTCCACCAAGGGAATATATGAACGCGATACTTAATGCACTCGTTTTCACACCACCCTGTAGGTAGAGTGCTCGGCTACTTGAACGAATTCCACCAAGGGAATATATGAACGCGATACTTAATGCACTCGTTTTCACACCACCCTGTAGGTAGAGTGCTCGGCTACTTGAACGAATTCCACCAAGGGAATATATGAACGCGATAGTAATGCACTCGTTTTCACACCACCCTGTAGGGAGAGTGCTCGGCTACTTGAACGAATTCCACCAAGGGAATATGAACGCGATATTCAATGCACTCGTTTTCACACCACCCTGTAGGTAGAGTGCTCGGCGCGTTTTGTTTTTAAGTGGTATCCCCAGAAGGCCTACTCCACTTTCTAATTGTTTCCGCACTTTTTGGCGCATACTTTTTTCCGCATTATCCTTTCGAACGAATCCCACCAAGGGAACATATGAACGCGATATTCAATGCACTCGTTTTCACACCACCCTATAGGTAGAGTGCTCGGCTACTTGAACGAATTCCACCAAGGGAATATATGAACGCGATATTCAATGCACTCGTTTTCACACCACCCTGTAGGTAGAGTGCTCGGCGCGTTTTGTTTTTAAGTGGTATCCCCAGTAGGCCTACTCCACTTTATGTTAAAATTGGCGCATACTTGTTCCGCATTTATTGGCGCATGTGTGTTCTGAGACATTTCTCCTTCATCAGAACTTTTCCGACATTAATGTCAATATACCTGAAATTAACCACCACCAAAAACCCTAAAAGTCACTCACATTGACGCTTTAAATTCTCGATTTGTCGCTCTTGGTCCATCGATGGCTGAAGTTGGATATGGCATCCATGAAATCCCTTGCAACTCAGCCCGGAAAGGCCAAGGGTTCTCTGGGACCTACCTTCTCTTCCACCTAAAAAATCTGGAAAGGAAAACGCTGTCGCAAACTGTTTTTTGGCGCATACTTTTCCGCATTTATTGACGCATACTTTTTCCGCATTTATTGGCGCATATTTTTTCCGCATTTATTGGCGCATCTTTTTCCGCATTTATTGGCGCATACTTTTTCCGCGTTTATTGGCGCATGCTGATTCCACAGTTTTCAGTTGAACGAATTCCACCAAGGGAATATATGAACGCGATAGTAATGCACTCGTTTTCACACCACCCTGTAGGGAGAGTGCTCGGCTACTTGAACGAATTCCACCAAGGGAATATGAACGCGATATTTAATGCACTCGTTTTCACACCACCCTGTAGGTAGAGTGCTCGGCTACTTGAACGAATTCCACCAAGGGAATATGAACGCGATATTTAATGCACTCGTTTTCACACCACCCTGTAGGTAGAGTGCTCGGCTACTTTAACGAATTCCACCAAGGGAATATATGAACGCGATACTTAATGCACTCGTTTTCACACCACCCTGTAGGTAGAGTGCTCGGCTACTTGAACGAATTCCACCAAGGGAATATATGAACGCGATACTTAATGCACTCGTTTTCACACCACCCTGTAGGTAGAGTGCTCGGCTACTTGAACGAATTCCACCAAGGGAATATATGAACGCGATAGTAATGCACTCGTTTTCACACCACCCTGTAGGGAGAGTGCTCGGCTACTTGAACGAATTCCACCAAGGGAATATGAACGCGATATTTAATGCACTCGTTTTCACACCACCCTGTAGGTAGAGTGCTCGGCTACTTGAACGAATTCCACCAAGGGAATATGAACGCGATATTCAATGCACTCGTTTTCACACCACCCTGTAGGTAGAGTGCTCGGCTACTTGAACGAATTCCACCAAGGGAATATATGAACGCGATACTTAATGCACTCGTTTTCACACCACCCTGTAGGTAGAGTGCTCGGCGCGTTTTGTTTCTGAGTGGTATCCCCAGAAGGCCTACTCCACTTTCTACTTGTTTCCGCATTTTTTGGCGCATACTTTTTTCCGCATTATCCTTTTGAACGAATCCCACCAAGGGAATATGAACGCGATAGTTTGGGTGCAACTAAGTTTCCGCATTTCTTGGCCCAAACTTTTTTCCGCATTTTTTGGCGCATACTTTTTTCCGCATTATCCTTTTGAACGAATCCCACCAAGGGAATATGAACGCGATATTTAATGCACTCGTTTTCACACCACCCTGTAGGTAGAGTGCTCGGCTACTTGAACGAATTCCACCAAGGGAATATGAACGCGATATTTAATGCACTCGTTTTCACACCACCCTGTAGGTAGAGTGCTCGGCGCGTTTTGTTTTTAAGTGGTATCCCCAGTAGGCCTACTCCACTTTATGTTAAAATTGGCGCATACTTGTTCCGCATTTATTGGCGCATGTGTGTTCTGAGACATTTCTCCTTCGTCAGAACATTTCCGACATTAATGTCAATATACCTGAAATAAACCACCACCAAAAACCCTAAAAGTCACTCACATTGACGCTTTAAATTCTCGATTTGTCGCTCTTGGTCCATCGATGGCTGAAGTTGGATATGGCATCCATGAAATCCCTTGCAACTCAGCCCGGAAAGGCCAAGGGTTCTCTGGGACCTACCTTCTCTTCCACCTAAAAAATCTGAGAAAGGAAAATTCTATCGCACACTATTTTTTGGCGCATACTTTTCCACATTTATCGACGCATACTTTTTACGCATTCATTGGCGCATACTTTTACCGCATTTATTGGCGCATACTTTTTCCGCACTTATTGGCGCATACTTTTTCCGCATCTATTGGCGCATACTTTTTTCGCATTTATTGGCGCATACTTTTTCCGCACTTATTGGCGCATACTTTTTCCGCATCTATTGGCGCATACTTTTTCCGCATTTATTGGCGCATACTTTTTCCGCATTTATTGGCGCATACTTTTTCCGCGTTTATTGGCGCATGCTGATTCCACAGTTTTCAGTTGAACGAATTCCACCAAGGGAATATGAACGCGATAGTTAATGCACTCGTTTTCACACCACCCTGTAGGTAGAGTGCTCGGCTACTTGAACGAATTCCACCAAGGGAACATATGAACGCGATAGTAATGCACTCGTTTTCACACCACCCTGTCGGTAGAGTGCTCGGCTACTTGAACGAATTCCACCAAGGGAATATGAACGCGATAGTAATGCACTCGTTTTCACACCACCCTGTAGGTAGAGTGCTCGGCGCGTTTTGTTTTTGAGTGGTATCCCCATTAGGCCTATTCCACTTCAGAACGAAATGCGCCAAATTGGTTCCTAATAATCTGTTATTCAATAATTTAAGCAGATATTTTAGGATCTTGAAAAGAAGTTTCAATTTATTTTTTGTTTATTCTCTTTGGCGTTGAATTTATTTCAATTGTCTGGGAATTATGATGATTTCCCAAAAATTTCGAATTGTTTCGAAATCACAATTTTCCATCAACAATACAGCCATAGAGGCAGCATACCTATTCAATATTGAACTTTGAGATGTTTATTTCAGAAATACATATTTGCATTGAATTTGAAATAAAAATAAAATTCTTAATTGGTTCGAAATGAGGAAGATTTTCCATCAACAATAAAGCTACAGTGGTAGGGAAATCAATAATGAACTGTGGTATCTTATTCATTTCTGTTATATTTTCATTAAATTCGAAATAAAAATGAAATTTTTAATTGTTTTGAAATTAGGAAGATTTTTCATCAACAATAAAGCCAAAACGTCAGAGAAATATTCTTTTAACACTGAAATTACTATTATATTTCAACAAGAGGTAGGGATAATTGAAGTGGAAATTATTTTTTCATTTCTGATCTGAACTTTATTTATTGTTTCGGAATTCATTTTTCTATGTTTGCATGTTCGAAAAGTTCAAACAATTTTCAACTAGATATGTGATCAGCCCATAGTTCTCCTGTAGATTTGAAAATCTTAATGAATATTGAATTCAAAAGCTAGTATAAAAGGATCGATCATTCATGAATAAATTGAATGCACTAAAATAAGAAATTCTGCCAACTGTTTGCAGCAAATATTCAAACTATTGTGAAATAGAAAATGATGTAAATCTTCTCGTGGTTAATAATTCAAATAATAATTGATACGTGAACATGAACGAAAATTTCCTCGGTCAAATGCAACTATTTTATCACTTTATATTGATTCCCACAACATCTCCCGAGGTATGAATTTTAAATCCGATACTATGACCAGTTTTCGAGATACAGGGCGTAAAAGCGGAGAATAACTTATTTCATCAATTTTTTTTTAAATTGAAAAGCCGAATTTATTTTATGTTACGCCCATGAGTTCAGTATGAGAGCAGATCAGATGCACATGGGAAGATTTAGCTAAAATATTCACTGTTACAGGGTGATTCATGAATAAATCAAAATAGCTTTTGCAAACACTCGATAATTCTGAAGTTTCGTCACAGCGAAATTATTCCATGAAGTTAATACCTATAGTCGTTCACAATTTTCAGTCTGAAATACTTCACTTGATGTAATGTTAGACAGTTATTCAAAATTCACCAGAAAAGTTCTCCTTTCAATTATTTCAAAGCATATTATTTATGACTCACCCTGTATGAAAAGTACCTAATTATTATGAAGTATTCCAGACTGAAAACTGAGAACGACTAGTTATCCATGGAACTTCATGGAATAATTTCTCTGTGATGAAACTGTAGAATTATCAAGTGTTTGCAAAAGCTATTGTGATTTATATTCGTGGATCACCCTGTAACAGTAAGTATTTTAGTCGAACCTTTCCTTGTGCATCTGATCTGTACTCATACTGAACTCATGGGCGCAACATAAAATCAATCCGGCTTTTCAATTTGAAAAAAAAAATGATGAAATAAGTTATTCTCCGCTTTCACGCCCTGTATCACGAAAACTGGTCATAGTATCGGATTTAAAATTCATACCTCGGGAGATGTTGTAGGAATCAATATATAGTGATAAAATAGTTGCATTTGACCGAGGAAATTTTCGAATACAGGGTGTTCATGTTTTTTGTACTTTTCTCAAAATTGAATACCTTCCTATAAATAAACCAACCTGAATATTTTGGAGATTAGAGACACACATATGTTTGTGGTATTACTTTTCCCAAAAATCAATTCAAAAATACAGGATTTCGAATTAATCCTAAAAAAATATGATTATGTCTAGTGGTTCTCTCTGTGAAACACCCTGTATAAAAAATATGCGCTGTGCAATATTTTGTCGTCATAATACTAAATCGGAAAGATCATTTCAAAAATATGCCCTCCTGACGTCACAGTAGAAAAAGTGAATTTTGGGAAAAAACTACCGTCATATATTCGTGAATCACCCGGTAAATATAAATATTTTTAATCATACGTATCCTCCAATTTCATACCTAGAACATGTAGTAAACGTGTGTATGCAACAGAAATCCAATGTAACTCTTAATAATTAGCAAATAAATCCGAAAATCTGGGCAATTTTCAACTTTAACACCCCGTATTTAGAAAACTAGCCATAAGATTGGGTTGATGGGCCCATTGACACTTTTGGTCAATGAGTCGGGTACAACAACATACTAAATTTTCAGAAAATTTGACCGGTCGCCACTTTACCTACTAAAAGTGCGGGGTCCTTTATGTAAAGCTTCCTGTTCCTAGATAGTTGAAAATTCAAATAATAATTGATTTGGAAATTTTGGCATTTAATAGCAAAATCAATAAAATAAGAATAAATTGAATGCACTAAAAACAGAAATTTTGCCAACTCACAGTTTCAAATTAATCCGTTTCATAATTCAACACAAAACACTAACTATTTTCCGCGAAAGGCACACTAATTCACGACACACTATCTATTTTCCGCGAATGGCTTAGTAATTCACGAAACACTAACTATTTTCCGCGAATTCACGATAATTCACGACACAAGACCGCGTATATTTGATTCAAATTGCGACCGTTTCTCGAGAGATGTTAAAACTTCAAATCCGGAAGGATAACTGAACGAACCAACCGAATATTCCTTGAAGAGAACTAGTTTTCGTTTATTTAACAGGGTTGACTACGAACCAAGATGATTCAAACTTTGATGACTGTATCAAATTCACAAATTTCCTTTGTTTTAATCCGCATCAAATATGGAAAAATTAAATTTTTGACTTGTTTCGAATTAACAATTTTTTATCAACAATAAAGCCATAGTGGTAGCGAATTTAATATTAACTGTGAAATTTTTCAGTACGATTGCAAAAATCAGGAAAGAATGAATTTTATTTATTTCTTTAATAGCCTGCCTTGAATTCAAACAAATTAAATATTAAATTGTTTAGGAATTATAATAATTTTCCATCATTAATGAAATAGGAAATTTTGTTTATTTCTGTTATATTTTCACTAAATTCGGAATGAGAATGAAATTCTGTTTTTATTATTTATTTGCATTGAATTCGGGATGAAATTATTGTTTCGAAAATTGAAAGATTTTCTAATGCAAAAGCAATTGGGAAGCGATATAACTTATTGGCTGTGAAATTTCTATTACATTTTAATAGTACGAAAAGAATAATAGAAGTAGAAATTATTTATCCATTTCTGATCTGAAGTTTATAATTGTTTCGAAATCTATTTTTCCATTTTAGCATGTTTGAAACGTTTGAACAATTTTTAACTATGCGAAGTTGATCACCCTATAAGTTTTTCAATAGATAGTTGAAAATCCGAACAATTATTGATTTAGAAATTTTGGCATTTATAAATAGAAAATCAATTAATTTCTCCATGTTTGCAGCAAACATTTAAATTATTGTGAAATAGAAATTGATGTCAATCTTCCTGTAGATAATTAAAAATTCAAATAATAATCGATTTGGAAATTTTGGCATTTAATCGTAAAATCAATAGAATATAAGTAAATTGAATGCACTGAAAACAGAAATTTTGCCTACTTACAGTTTCAAATTAATCCGTTTCATAATTCAACACAAAACACTAACTATTTTCCGCGAAAGGCACACTAATTCACGACACACTATCTATTTTCCGCGAATGGCTTAGTAATTCACGAAACACTAACTATTTCCCGCGAATTCACAATAATTCACGACACAAGAACGCGTATATTTGATTCAAATTGCGACCGTTTCTCGAGAGATGTTAAAACTTCAAATCCGGAAGGATAACTGAAGGAACGAACCGAATATTCCTTGAAGAGAACTAGTTTTCGTTTATATAACAGGGTTGATTACGAACCAAGATGATTCAAACTTTGATGACTGTATCAAATTCACAAATTTCCTTTGTTTTCAAATCCGCATCAAATATGGAAAAATTGAATTTTTGACTTGTTTCGAATTTACAATTTTTTATCAACAATAAAGCCATAGTGGTAGCGAATTTAATATTAACTGTGAAATTTTTCAATACGATTGCCAAAATCAGGAAAGAATGAATTTTATTTATTTCTTTAATAGCCTGCCTTGAATTTAAACAAATTTAATATAGAATTGTTTAGGAATTATACCTAATAATTTTCCATAATTAATGAAATGTGAAATTTTGTTTATTTCTGTTATATTTTCACTAAATTCGGAATGAGAATGGAATACTGTTTCTATTATTTATTTGCATTGAATTCGGGATGAAATTCTTGTTTCGAAAATTGAAAAATTTTCGAATATAAAAGCAATTTGGAAGCGATATAACTTATGGACTGTGAAATTTCTATTATATTTTAACAGTACGAAAAGAATAATAGAAGTCGAAATTATTTATTCATTTCTGAACTGAACTTTATTAATTGTTTCGAAATTTATTCTTCCATTTTAGCATGTTTGGAACGTTTGAACAATTTTTAACTAGGCGAATTTGATCACCCTATAAGTTTTTCAATAGATAGTTGAAAATCCGAACAATTATTGATTCAGAAATTTTGGCATTTAAATAGAAAATCAATTAATTTCTCCATGTTTGCAGCAAACATTCGAATTATTATGAAATAGAAATTGATGTAAATCTTCCTGTAGATAGTTAAAAATTCAAATAATAATTGATCTGGCAATTTTGGCATTTAATAGCAAAATCAATAGAATAAGAATAAATCGAATGCACTGAAAACAGAAATTTTGCCAACTTACAGTTTCAAATTAATCCGTTTTATAATTCAACACAAAACACTAACTATTTTCCTCGAAAGGCACACTTATTCACGACACACTATCTATTTTCCGCGAATGGCTTAGTAATTCACGAAACACTAACTATTTTCCGCGAATTCACAATAATTCACGAAACAAGAACGCGTATATTTGATTCAAATTGCGACCGTTTCTCGAGAGATGTTAAAACTTCAAATCCGGAAGGATAACTGAAGGAACCAACCGAATATTCCTTGAAGAGAACTAGTTTTCGTTTATATAACAGGGTTGATTACGAACCAAGATGATTCAAACTTTGATGACTGTATCAAATTCACAAATTTCCTTCGTTTTCAAATCCGCTTCAAATATGGAAAAATTACATTTTTGACTTGTTTCGAATTCACAATTTTTTATCAATAATAAAGCCATAGTGGTAGCGAATTTAATATTAACTGTGAAATTTTTCAGTACGAATGCAAAAATCAGGAAAGAATGAATTTTATTTATTTCTTTAATAGCCTGCCTTGAATTTAAACAAATTCAATATTAAATTGTTTAGGAATTATAATGATTTTCCAGCATTAATGAAATGTGAAATTTTGTTTATTTCTGTTATATTACCACTAAATTCGGAATGAGAATGAAATTATTTTTTTATTATTTATTTGCATTGAATTCGGGATGAAATTATTGTTTCAAAAATTGAAAGATTTTCGAATATGAAAGCAATTTGGAAGCGATATAACTTATGGACTGTGAAATTTCTATTATATTTTAACAGTACGAAAAGAATAATAGAAGTCGAAATTATTTATTCATTTCTGTTAATAATAATATTGTGAGCAATCTCACTAAGATAATTATAAGAATAAGTTTTCTGTTTCTGTGATCTAACCTGAAATATATATGTAGTTCTATGAAATATAATTCTGGAAAAAGCATGGGATTAAGTATGTACATGGGTTATATTGAATATATATTAAAGGGATAGTATTGTATTGGGGTATTAATTATAAAGGAAGAAATAAACCATAAAAGTTCGTCCGACCTTTTATTTTAACAGTGGTAGCAGAGCGTGGTTGAAGAAAATGACTACCAAGGAAAAATACAACCTAACCCCATTCTCTGGAAATAACTTTTCAGCATGGGAGTTTCGTATTAGAAGTATCCTGCGGGACAATGAAGTATTAGAAGCAGTTATCGATAAAGATTATAGTAAGAATGAAGAAAATGAAAGCGGGGAAGCCAAAGCACAAGCCATTATAATTGGAGGCGTGGCAGACACACATTTGGAGTACATAAGAAATATGGAAAGTGCTTATGATATGTTCAATAACTTGGAGCAAATATTCAAACAGAAGGGAGTACGCAGCAGACTATTCATTCGACGAAGTTTAAATGAAATCAAATACAATGAGAGGGAATCATTACAGAACCATTTCGTCAGACTGGATGAACTATTTTCACAACTACAAGACTCTGGTGGTGAAATAAGCCAAGAAGAAAAAATAAACTACATTCTAATGTCAATGCCCAAAAGTTACGAAGCTGTAGTCACTGCCATTGAAACCCAGCCCTCTCTGGAATTAGGGTTTGTCAAAAACAGACTATTAGGTGAAGAGGAGAAAAGAGCAAAACCAGTAGCTGAAACA
Organism: Adalia decempunctata; assembly: GCA_951802165.1. Taxonomy (NCBI): domain Eukaryota; kingdom Metazoa; phylum Arthropoda; class Insecta; order Coleoptera; family Coccinellidae; genus Adalia; species Adalia decempunctata. The sequence goes on from OX637705.1 coordinate 5,383,045, forward strand.
TCCAGTTCATTAAGTTATGCCTTCTCATGTTATATATGTGGAAAACGAGGGCACAAAAAATTCCAATGTAGATATAGAAATAAACCTGACAATACTAACCAAGGACGTGGCGACAGAAATCAGAACAGAACTACCCAAGGTTCAACAAGAAACACAAATGACAACGGGCGAGGTCAGAATTGGAATACATATGGTAGAAATAGGTTCCAGAATCAGTCAAGAGGAGGTTATACAGCCACAGCAGACAGCAAGGACGACCAAGCAAAGGTGGTATTTATGACAGACACAGGACCAGGTGAGCCATTTGAAAATTGTTATTTGGCTGAAAATAATTTAACCTGGTGTGTTGACTCTGGGTGTTCGGATCATCTAGTGAGTGACTTAAATGCTTTTTCTGACTATAATGAATTTAAAATTCCTAAAAAGATTTCTGTAGCTAAAGGAGGTGTTTATCTAGAAGCTAAAGGCATAGGAAATATTGATGCAGTTAGTCTTGTTAAAAATGTTAGAATTCCATGTAAAATTAAGAATGTATATTATTGTCCTGACGTTAAAAAGAATCTTATGTCTGTTTCAAAACTAGAAAATAATGGTTTAAAAGTAGTATTTGCAAATAATGAAGTACAAGCGTCAATCAAAGATAGAGCAGTTATGATAGGAAAAAAGGAAGGTTCTTTATACTTAGTTAAAATGGAAATAGATAAGTCAGCATACTACACAGTTCACAACTCAATAAATTATAGAGATGATTTAGTCAATTTATGGCATAGGCGTTTAGGACATTTGGGCATACAAAATTTGAAAGTTTTAGGTAGAAGTGGTCTGGCGGAAGGTATGGATAAATTAAATGAGTTAGACAATATAAATTTTGAAAGTTTAACATGTGAACCTTGTATAATGGGAAAAATGACAAGGCAACCATTTAATGGAAAGGGATATAGAGCAAATAAACCTTTAGAGGTAGTTCACACTGACGTATGTGGACCCATTTCTCCGACAACTTGGGACGGTTTTCGTTATTTTCTAACATTCTTAGATGATTATTCTCATATGGTCATAATATATTTGCTGAAAAATAAATTTGAGGTTTTCGAAAAGTTTAGAGAATACGAAGCTTATGCTACAAACCATTTTGGGACAAATATTTTGAGTTTAAAATTAGATAATGGAGGAGAGTACACTTCAAATGAAATGAAGGCCTTTTGTAGAGATAAGGGTATAAGGTTGAAGTATATAGTATCATATAATCCAGAAATGAATGGGAAAGCGGAAAGATTAAATAGAACTCTGGTAGAAAAGGCTAGAACTCTCTTAATAGACTCTAATTTACCAAAGGAAATGTGGGGAGAGGCAATCTATGTTGCAGCATACCTAACAAACCGAAGTCCAACCAGCAATATGGATAAAACTCCTATTGAACTATGGGAAAGAAGAAAACCAAACTTAGAGAAGTTGAGAGTGTTTGGAAGCATAGCATACAAACATGTGCCTGATCAATTAAGAACAAAGTTGGATAGTAAGGCAAAGAAGCTAATCATGGTAGGATATGGGCCAAACAGCTCCTATAGATTATGGGATCCTGAAAGAAGAAAAATAGAAACTGGAAGAAATGTTATTTTTGATGAGAACCAGTTGAATAAGCCAGAATCATTAGAAATAGAGAAAGTCAGATATAACAGGGAAAGTCAAACAAAAGAAAGAAATATGAACGAAGACATACAGGATGAGCCAAACATACAGGAGGAAGAAATTGTTCAAATAAATGAGGAGAGTAGTTCACAAACTAAAAGAAATAGAAACAAGCCAGTATGGCACAAAGACTACATTACAAATTTCGAAACCGAGGAAGAAGCAATGTTCGCTTATTTGTTGGAATATGATGATGATATTCCCAAAACCATAGATGAAATAGATGAACGGTCAGACAGAGATAAATGGAGGAGAGCAGTGGAGGCAGAAGTAAATATATTAGAGGAAAGTAAAACCTGGATACAAGTAAAGAAACCTGAGAATATGAAGACGATCGACACAAAATGGGTATTTTCAAGAAAAGAAATTAAGAATAGGGAACCAATATATAAAGCCAGACTTGTCGTTCGAGGTTTTCAGCAAAAGGACCATATTGAAGATACATATTCTCCTGTTCTTCGACTCCAAACTTTAAGAATTGTTTTAGCAATCGCAATACAGAATAATTATGATATACATCAGATGGATGTCAAGGGAGCTTTTTTATACGGGCGTATTGATGAACAAGTGTATTTAAGCCCTCCTAAAGGCATTAACGTAAAAGATGGTTTAGTTTTAAAGCTTACAAAATCACTTTATGGGCTTAAAAAATCACCAAAATATTGGTATGATCGTTTTCATGAATTAATCACAAAATTCGGGTTTTCTAGATCAAACAATGATTATTGCTTTTACATTAAAGATTATGTTTATATTTTATTGTACGTGGATGATCTTCTAATTATAGGAACAGATGAGAAGAAAATTGCTGAGCTAAAAGATTTTTTATGCCATGAATTCAGAATGAAAGATATGGGAAAAAATAATTTGATTTATTTGGGTATTTCAATCTTAAAAACAAATAATAGCATAATAATGGATCAGTCAGATTATTTGAAAAAGGTATTAGTGAAATATGGTATGGAAAATTGCAAGCCCATTGCTACACCAATGGAAGTTAATTTCAAAATAACTAGCAATGAATGTTTAATCGATGATACTCTTGAACTCAGATGTCGATCCTTAATTGGGTCATTGATGTATGTCACTGTAGGAACTCGACCAGACTTAGCTACTGCAGTTTATTATTTAAGCCGTTTCCAATCTAAACCATGTAATGAATTGTGGACTGCGCTAAAGCGGGTTTTACGGTATATCAAAGGTACACTAAATTTAAAATTGAAATATTCCAGTAACAATAGCTGCTCTGTCTTGGTTGGGTACGCTGATTCGGACTGGGCTAGGGATGAAGATAGGAAATCCACATCCGGCTATCTATTCAAAGTATATGATAATGTGATAATTTGGCGGAGTAAAAAACAGAATTGTATAGCACTCAGTACGGCAGAAGCCGAATTAGTCTCTTTGTGTGAAGCAGTAAAAGAAATGATGTGGATATTAAAATTATTGAAAGATTTTAAATTAGACATTGAAGAAGTAATTATATTTGAAGATAACCAAAGTACTATCAAAGCTGTTAAAAATCACGATCAAAAACTGATGAAACATCTGGATATCAAATATAATTTTATTAAACAGTTAGTAGAAGATGGATTAGTTAAGTTAGAATATATTAGTACACGAGATCAAACAGCGGATATCTTCACCAAACCTTTATGTAAAATGAATTTTAGAATGTGTATTGATAGACTTAATTTAGTTTCGATTGAGGAGGAATGTTAATAATAATATTGTGAGCAATCTCACTAAGATAATTATAAGAATAAGTTTTCTGTTTCTGTGATCTAACCTGAAATATATATGTAGTTCTATGAAATATAATTCTGGAAAAAGCATGGGATTAAGTATGTACATGGGTTATATTGAATATATATTAAAGGGATAGTATTGTATTGGGGTATTAATTATAAAGGAAGAAATAAACCATAAAAGTTCGTCCGACCTTTTATTTTAACAATTTCTGATCTGCAGTTTATTGATAGTTTCGAAATTTATTTTTCCATTTTAGCATGTTTGGAACGTTTGAACAATTTTTAACTAGGCGAATTCGATCACCCTATAAGTTTTTCAATAGATAGTTGAAAATCCAAACAATTATTGATTTAGAAATTTTGGCATTTAAATAGAAAATCAATTAATTTCTCCATGTTTGCAGCAAACATTTAAATTATTGTGAAATAGAAATTGATGTAAATCTTCCTGTAGATAGTTAAAAATTCAAATAATAATCGATTTGGAAACTTTGGCATTTAATGGCAAAATCAATAGAATAAGAATAAATCGAATGCACTAAAAACAGAAATTTTGCCAACTTACAGTTTCAAATTAATCCGTTTTATAATTCAACACAAAACACTAACTATTTTCCGCGAGAGACACACTAATTCACGGCACACTAACTATTTTTCGCGAATTCACGACACAAGAACGCGTATATTTGATTCAAATTGCGACCGTTTCTCGAGAGATGTTAAAACTTCAAATCCGGAAGGATAACTGAAGGAACCAACCGAATATTCCTTGAAGAGAACTAGTTTTCGTTTATATAACAGGGTTGACTACGAACCAAGATGATTCAAACTTTGATGACTGTATCAAATTCACAAATTCCCTTTGTTTTCAAATCCGCATCAAATATGGAAAAATTAAATTTTTGACTTGTTTCGAATTTACAATTTTTTATCAACAATAAAGCCATAGTGGTAGCGAATTTAATAACTGTGAAATTTTTCAGTACGATTGCAAAAATCAGGAAAGAATGAATTTTATTTATTTCTTTAATAGCCTGCCTTGAATTTAAACAAATTAAATATTAAATTGTTTAGGAATTATAATAATTTTCCATAATTAATGAAATGTGAAATTTTGTTTATTTCTGTTATATTTTCACTAAATTCGGAATGAGAATGGAATTCTGTTTCTATTATTTATTTGCATTGATTTGGGATGAAATTATTGTTTCGAAAATTGAAAAATTTTCGAATATAAAAGCAATTTGGAAGCGATATAACTTATGGACTGTGAAATTTCTATTATATTTTAATGGTAAGAAAAGAATAATAGAAGTGGAAATTATTTATTCATTTCTGATCTGAATTTTATTAATTGTTTCGAAATTTATTTTTCCATTTTAGCATGTTTGGAAATATAATAGTGATTTCACATCAGTTAATAAAAGATTTCTCCACCATTTCGGCTTTATTGTTGATGAAAAATCTTCCTAATTTCGAAAAAATTCAAGTTTTTCCATATTTATTACTAATTAGAAAACAAAGGAAATTTGTGTGTCGTGAATTAGTGTGCCTTTCGTGGAAAGTATTTAGTGTTTTGTGCATTATAAAACGGATTAATTTGAAACTGTAAGTTGACAGAATTTTTGATTTTGGTACATTCAGTTCATTAATAAATAATCGGTTTTCTACTAGTTTTGAAGTCTTAACTTAACAGCACAGTATTTTTTCTAATAATTGTGCTAGTTATTGAATGCCCAAATTTACAAATCAATATAATTAGTTAACTTTTCCCCCTTTCCAGCGGCGGCCTTACCAATTGCGAGGCCCCGGGCGGCAGGTCTTTGCGAGGCCCTTTGTCCTTTTCGAAAAGTATGTCATTCGAATTTAAGTCGGGTCCTTTGGTTTAGGTATTTTGTCATGTTTGATAAAATCTGCCATAGTTTTACAACTAAATAAAATTTGTGTTTCAAAATATTTTACTTCGAAAGGTTTACAAATTCAACAAATTCGGAGAAGATAAATTTATGTTAAATTTCAAAATTGATGTTCGTGGCTTTTTCTGAGACTCAAATCTTTAATTAGAACACAATAATCCAATGAATGAGCTACGTCATTTTCTACATTGAAAGAATAGCAAGCACTGAAAGCCGATCTTGAATTCTTCAAATAAGTTTTGTTAATTTTAAGCCTCGAAAAACTCCTTTCAGCAGACGCAACTGAAACAGGTGTGGTGTCAATAAGAACCGTTCCAAATGGGACTGAGAGCCGTTTCACATGCGACTGATGTTCAGTCCTGATGGTCAGTCGGGACCGGCGTTTGAACTGGATTTTGCAATACTTTCACATGCATGCGTATCATCAGTCGACTACATTGAAAGAATAGCAACTACTGAAAGCCGATCTTGAATTCTTCAAATAAGTTTTGTTAATTTTAAGCCTCGAAAAACTCCTTTCAGCAGACGCAACTGAAACAGGTGTGTTGGCAATAAGAGCCGTTCCAAATGGGACTGAGAGCCGTTTCACATGCGACTGATGTTCAGTCCTGATGGTCAGTCGGGACCTGCGTTTGAACTGGATTTTGCAATACTTTCACATGCATGCGTATCATCAGTCGACCCATGAAACAAGCATGAGCATCGGTTCGGCCTGCTGCGTTTGCGTGTCGTCGGATCGAGTCGCGGCAAAAGGCACAAAGGAGGTTTTCACATAATGCATGCGCACCGTCAGTCCTGATGCGATTGCGGTGTTGCGCATGTTATCATTGAATATTCTTAGGAATTTCTACATTATTCATCAATAATAGTGGATAATAGTCAATGGGTAGGAAAAAGTTAATTTTGAAACTGAAATGCTCATTAGTGCCATAGAAAAAAAATGGAAATATGGAATACAACCCCAGAAAATTAAAAAAATATTGATTTGAATATTGGGAGGATCTGACTCTGATCTGTGTATGTCAGGAAGATTTCAAGAATCTTTTTCAACGACGAAGCAAGTTTGCATATTCATCAACAGATTGATCGTCGATAATGTCCTCGCTCCTTAATTTTTTGTCTGATGTCTTTGGCTTTTTATATACAAGATGACAGAGTAAATTTAAAAACTTCAAAAAAACTTGAACCAATCATCAAGTAGATTTCCCATATAACTTTCACACAAAGAATCCACACAATAATAATTCCAATATAAGAATTTCGAAATACGAAAAAAGTTTTCACTTCGTGCGGGAATCGGACGGTTCTCGTACAAAGCAATTACAGTGTCACGCTCAAAACCCATGGCAGCAAATGGTCTTTGATAGCGGCGGCTGACGATACTCATCGATGTGAAAACAAATACCGCCGACTGATGATCGGTTCGACCGACCATCAGGACTGACCATCAGTCCCTTGTGAAACGGCTCTAATTCTCAGGACTATTTCGATAGTGGGGTAAACTTCAGTCATATTTTTTTTCTCTTATGTATTTCAGCACCGGGATAATATCGTCGTTTTCCTCATACGACTGATGAACATATTCTGTTCTTCGTACAATTCATGTCCATCAACATCATATGATTCTCCTACTGTCACGGACATTTGCAAGTAGCTGCATTGTTTAAAAATTCACTATTATTGATTTCCTTCAATTTTTTTACACATGAAGCCAAAAATGCTCTCATGCTTGGGTTCTTGCGCGAGGCCCCTCCAAGAGCGAGGCCCTGGGCGATTGCCCCGTTCGCCACCCCCTAAGGCCGCCTCTGCCCCTTTCAATCTTCCGGAAAATTCACATAAATTTGTATTTCACAATAGTTTAAATGTTTGCTGCAAGCATGGAAAAATGAATTGATTTTCCAATTAAATGCCACAATTTCTAAATCAATAGTTGTTCGGATTTTAACTATCTACAGAAAAATTAATAGGGTGATAACATTCCTAGTTAAAAACTGTCAAAACGTTTCAAACATGTAAACATGGAAAAATAATTATCAAGCAATAAATAAAATTCCGAAATATAATAGTAATTTCACAGTTAATAAAAGATTTCTCTACCATTTAGGCTTTATTGTTGTTGAAAAATCTTCCTAATTTCGAAACAATTAAGGAATTCATTTTTATTTCAAATTTAATGAAAATATAACAGAAATGAATAAAATACCACAGTTCATTATTTATTTCCCTACCACTGTAGCTTTATTGTTGATAGAAAATCTTCCTAATTTCGAAACAATTGAGAATTTTATTGTTATTCCAAATTCAATACGAATATTACAGAAATAAACATCTCTCAGATTAATACTGAATAGGTATGCTGCCTCTTCGGCTTTACTGTTGATTGTAATTTCGAAACAATTCCAACTTTTCCATATTTGATGCTAATTTGAAAACAAAGGAAAGTTGTGAATTTTATTTATTTTTGTTAGATTTTCATTAAATTTGAAATTGAAATAAAATTTAATTGTTTCGGAATCATAATAGTTTTCCATCAAAAATGAAGAAATAGTGGTAGAGAAATCAATAATGATATGGGAAATATCATTTATGTCTTCTATATTTTCATTTGATTTGGAATAAAAAAGAAATTCTATTTTTTTCGAAACTATGATAATTTTCCATCATCAATAACGCCATGGTAAAATATTCAATAATGAACGTGCTTATTCATTTCCATATTTGCATTGAATTTGGAATGAAAGTGAAATTATTGTTTCGAAACTAACTAACTTTTTTCCGCGAAAGGCAAATTATTTCACAATGCAGGAATGTTCCCCTATGTCTTAATTTCACGTCTGAAAGAAATTAATTTCCTTCTGAAATTAACAGAACCCAACTACATCGATAAATATTATCGATCCGAACTGGACAGAATAAAAAAGCAATAATTATCAAATAAATTTTTATTCAACATGTCGACAAATATTTTCCAAAACTCTTTAATTTGCAACCAAATTAGGCAAATACATAGAAAATGCATCAAAAGTATTATAGTACAAAATATTACAAAAACTAGTGTCAAGGGCATAAAAAAATACTTAGATAAATCTGAGAAATTTCATCGTAGAATGTGGAAAATATAAATAATAAACACATAAAAAACAGAGAGGGTATTACAACTACCCAAGAATATATTACAAGATTTTTCTTATCTAAACATACTAACAAAATCAGTACAATTGGACGGTTTCTTCTGAGATTATACAACAAAAATGTTCATATAAACATTAGAGTATTTTACTTAAGCTTGATCATTTTTTAGTACATTGCCTACACTGAACACAATAATGCAACACTGTTGCCAGAATTCCGTGAGACTACAAGTCATCAAAACAATAATTATTCTTTACTCAAATTTCAAACTGCACATAAACGACACATCATTGTGCACATGTTCACGATTTCTCTATAAAAATATACTTTTACAAACTCAATTCTTCAATATAAACTACGCACTTTCTAACATTTCTACAAAAATATTCGGGTTTTCTGATAACAAATTCAGATTCTATAGACAAAATTAAAGTAACTCCTTGAACTGAATACGGTAAATTGAATCGTATACACGGGGTGTTCCACCATTAACTAGACAAACATATGAAGAAAAAAATATTTTTGTCGTTTTCGACGCGTATGCAAAATTCTGGGTAATCGAAGTAATTTTTGAGGAATATTTTGTAGAGTGGTGCAATTCATAAAAAAAAATTCAAAATGGTGGAAAACCTACAAAATCGGCATTTTTTATTCGATGTCATTCTTCAAATGTACTCGATTTTCTAAGAATTTCCATAAAAAATAGTCACAAAAATCGGACAAAACTTTTTTTATGCATGTTTACAGCGAAAAGAAAATTTTATTCTTAACAATTCTTTTCATGTTTACCCTATTTCTGTTTCATATTGTATTAAGGACCAAAAATAGCGTAACCAAGAATAGAATAGACAATTTCGGATGATATAATTCTTTTGCTGTTGACATACATAAAAAAGTTGTATTCGATTCTTGTGATTTTTTATGGAATTTCTTAGAGAATCGAGTACATTGAAGGAATGAAATCCAATTCAACAGAAAATAAATGAAGTTTGCATGTTTTTCGTCATTTTTAAATGTTCTTCCAGGAGTCATATTTGTATTGACCACCAAAAAATATGATGTGACAATTATTTCAGAGCAAGAACAATTATTCCTCAGAAATTAGCTTGAACACCCTGTATCTCGCTTATTTTTCAAAAAAGTGGTTATATAAAGTAAGCCCAAAAGGTTTCACCCGATTTCATCCACAATCCATATAGTGAAACACCCTGTTTGTATAATAATGAATTTAATTCATTGTGATATGTATTTTTGAAAAATTTTCACATCGATATAAATGCGGTGAATGTAGCTGCCGATATTTGAACACTGTTGCAATTTTAAATGACTGTTTATCACATCGATAATTTTTTTTTGGGGTTAATTGACTATACAAGGTGCTCTCACGATTATTCAATAACTGACTCGAAAAATCCCGATCAAAATCAAATTTTTGAACTCTAAATTCGATTAAAACACCGTTTCGACCTTAATTTTCTTACCTGATGGATAATTTCCAAAAATCAAATGAATCTGGTATCTTTCAAAATTCCAACTAGGTCTCAGTATTCGAAGCCACCTGTATACAGGATCGGAAATCTGACTTGGAAACATAGCGAATTATTCATCCACTCGTTTAACGCCGAATTCGCTATGTTTCCAAAATATTTTCCGAACCTGTATGATTTATTGACTCCTACTGAATTCCTTCACATATAAACTATTTAATATTTATATTATATTTCATATTTAAACTCTGTAACAGACAATCATCCCTTGTAGTCATCACAGTTGGTACTTTTGCGTGCAACAAGGGAGTGATGTAGGCCATTTTTTGTACCACGAGGGACGATTATTTCTGCCTATTTACAAAAAATCGGGCAACTGCGACAGACGGTACTGTCAACAAATTTTAAATTGAAGTAGTTCGTTAAGTTGAATATGTGAGATTTCCAGATTTGCATTGTTCGTAGTACCACACTGCTCTACTCTAACCTTAAGACGTCGAATGTCCCGCACTGGTAAAATATTTTCGGAACGTCCGACGCGAATAATACGCGATATATTTGGTGTAACAGGTACTACCTATCCGCAATTCTTTGTAACGTAACTCGCTGATAGCACGATAGTATAGTCATAGCACTGATCCGTGGTAACAGTCTTTTACGTTTTGAAATAACTGTACGCCACCAATAGACACGTAAGAAGGACGGGATGGACAAGATGCGAGATCGTCGTGGCAGAGTTGTAGATGCCGCAGTACGGGCACTGACTACTTCCGCAGACTTGACAGATGTCGAGGACGTAGGTGGACAGAGCGTCGAATATCGTCTCGTTGAATCGTTCTGAAAAAAAAATTTCTTATCAAAATACGAATGTGACTCGAGGTACTTCTTCATCCTCCAAAGTAAATAAACAATTCGATAATTTTTTGTTGTTGTGGTTCTGACGAAAAGGAATACCCTGTAATGTTCAGAGAACATCGCGAGAACCAAGGGCAAGCAGGTAGGAATTGGTGTTCTTGAATTTCTGGAGGTTATATGCCTCGGGAAACGCCTCCCTAGGCAATGTGTTCCAAAGCCTCGCTGTTCGTTGGTTGAACGAGTCTTTGAAGAGAGATGTTCTGCAGGTCTCCAAAGTGACCACGAAGGGATGTGAAGACTTGACTTGACGGGTTAGTCTCGAAGAGACTGCCAGAGGAGGAACGATTGCTGATAATTCAGAAGAGCATCGCCCATGGAAATACGAGGTCTGGCTATTAAATAACGAGACTGCGCGCGCAGAAGGCGTCCTAGAGGGGTAGGGTGGGAAACGAATGCAGCATTGGATAGCTGGAAGTGTCTACTATTCCAGTACGAAAACACGTTTTCGTCGCTGTAGTAGTATTTTTTGTGTAGAGGTTAGAAACGAACGTGTTTTTTTCTCGTGCCGATAACGATGTGTGACGAAAAACACGAGCAACGGATCAATGTGAAATTTCTCGTCAAATTAAAAAAAACTCCGACTGAGTGCTATAAGTTGTTGAAAGAGGCCTATGGTGAGAATTCTCTATCTCGTGCGCGTGTTTTCGAATGGTATAAAAGGTTTTCTGAAGGCCGAAAAAAGCAAGGATGTCGAAATCAAAATTTAAAGCCATGCTAATCGTTTTTTTCGACATCAACGGTATCGTGATGACTGAATGGGTCCCAGAGGGTCAAACTGTAAACCAAACTTACTATTTGAAAGTTTTGGCAACGCTGCGAGAGCGAGTTCGTAAGAAACGGCCGGAGTTGTGGAAAAGCAAATCGTGGATCTTGCACCAGGACAACGCACCTGCCCATAACGCGCTGTCTGTGAAGCGTTATTTAGCCGCTAGAGGCACTCCAGTGCTCGAACACGCGCCGTACTCGCCTGATTTAGCACCCTGTGACTTTTTCCAATTTCCGAAGATCAAGTCTGCCTTAAAAGGAACCCGGTTCGAGTCGATGGAAGAGGTAAAGCGAAAATCGGCGGAGCTCCTAAATGCTCTTACAAAAGAAGACTTCCAGCATTGCTTTGACCAATGGAAAAAACGAATGGAACGGTGTGTGGCGAGGGAAGGGGAGTATATTGAAGGGGAGCATTCGATTGTAGAATAATTTTTAAAATAAAACTCTTTTTCATAAGCAGTCTCGTTATTTAATAGCCAGACCTCGTATCTATAAAATAGAGACAGATCTCCTACTCTTCTACGGTGTTCTAGAGAGGTGAGCGAGTTTGTAAGCGAGGCATCACCGGCGAGACGAATTGCCATTTTTTGTACAGAATCCAAGAGTTTTAGGCTATGTTTAAGTGCAGCAGGACTCCAAATATGGGAACAGTATTCCAGGACAGGTCGAATCTGTGCCTCATAGATCATAAGCAGCTGACCTGAGGTGAAATAGCTCCTGGCACGAAACAGAAAACCAAGTTTTTGGGATGCACTTTTAGCAATGGATCTCACGTGATTCTCCCAAGTAAGGTTACTGCCGACAGTAATACCAAGCATCGAAATGGATTACTTCAATGGTATGGTCACTCCCGACAATTCTATGCTGGGCACAGTAAGATCGGCTTTTCTAGAGAAAAGACATGCTTGTGTTTTGCTTGCGTTGAATTCCACCAAGTTATTAGATCCCCATTCAAGAATTGTTGCCGAGTCCATATTTATGTTGTTAACATTTCTTCCTCGTTCGTTTTTGATTTGGCTGGCTGGTATTGGAGCCCTAGAAGAAAAGGCGGTATGAAGGGTACTATCATCCGCGAAACTGTGCACTGGACACGAAGTTGCTTCCAGCAAATCGTTAATGTGAAGTAGAAATAGCGTTGGAGCCAGAATTGATCTCTGCGGAACACCAGCATTTATGGGTAGAGAGTCAGATGAAACTCCATCGACCACTACATGGTGAGATCTGTTTGAGAGGAAACTAGCCAGCAGAGAACACAGCTTTGGGGGCACGCCATAAGATGGAATCATGGCGAAGAGTCCCTGATGCCAGACTGGATCGAATGCCTTGGAGATATCCAGTGCTACGGTTAGGGTTTCACCATATTTCTCAATAGATAGCTGCCATAAGTGCCATATATGTGAGACGTAAGCGAGCAAGTCACCAGTGGATCTCTGATGACTGAAACCATATTGTCTATCGTTGATAATTCCTGAGCGTTCCAGATGTTTCATGAGCTCGAAGTTGATGGCTTTTTCCATGACCTTTGAAATAATAGATAACAGAGCGATAGGTCTGTAGTTGTTAGGTAGGGCCTTTTTGACTTTTTTAGGGACTGGTTGTACTCTTGCGATTTTCCAGTTGGATGGGAAAACACCCAATTTGTAAAAGTGGTTGAACAACTTGCAGAGGACAGGTGTTAGTTAGGGGGCACATTTCTTGAGAACAATCGGTGGGATTCCGTCGGATCCAATGGCTGTGTTGGTGTTGAGACCCAACAGAATTTTTCTGACATTTTGAAGTGCCATTATTAGGTTTTCTTTGGTTTTAACAGTTTATCTATCAGAATCTTGCAAGAAAACGAAATGACTTCGATTTAAATCCACTTTTCCACCGGTTAACTATTTTTGAATGTTCCTAAAATGTTTCCAAGTCAATTAATCTTCAAAACATTCACCAGTTCCTTTCTCTAAGTTAGTGCAAGTCGAAAAACCTCATCGAACTGTATTTCCAGGTACTCCCAAGCTTTCAACGCCTTTTCCCTCTCAAAAAAACGAAAATGCCAAAGATACCTCATTTACAGGTCTACATTCTTCTGGATTGTTCCTTTTTCAGACTTCCAGAAGGTCTTACCAAATTTTCATACACCAGATTATTCTGAATCTTATACAGGGTGGCCATTTGAAAACGAAACAGACGAGATTACAGACGAAATAAATGTTTTCTATAGAAATGCTCGGACAGGTCGATTTCTGTTTCGAGGGGGACAACTTAAGATGTAGGTTACGGACGCATAGCGCTTCAACCCTTGCTGCTACAACCCCCACCCCCAATTTTTGAATAGGGAAGATGGGGTGAGTGATACCTCAATTCAAAGGTATTTTTATACTGATTTCAGCACAGTAATTGTTTTTTCATTTTATGCATTAGTTCTCGAAATATTCTTAACTAAGTATTTGAAAATGAAGTGGTGTTTTCATGGCACTTGTAGTGTTTTTTTTGTGAAAAATCGACATTTTGAGCTTCAAAACAACCATGACTGTGGCTTCCTTCCTCCAATCCACTGACATAGAAATCTTTAATCAAGATGTCGATTTTTCACAAAAAAACACTACAAGTGCCATGAAAACACCACTCCATTTTCAAATACTTAGTTAAGAATATTTCGAGAACTAATGCATAAAATGAAAAAACAATTACTGTGCTGAAATCAGTATAAAAATACCTTTCAAATGAGGTATCACTCACCCCATCTTCCCTATTCAAAAATTGGGGGTGGGGGTTGTAGCAGCAAGGGTTGAAGCGCTATGCGTCCGTAACCTACATCTTAAGTTGTCCCCCTCGAAACAGAAATCGACCTGTCCGAGCATTTCTATCGAAAAAATTTATTTCGTCTGTAATCTCGTCTGTTTCGTTTTCAAATGGCCACCCTGTATATATCCTCCTGTTACACCGGACGCCCTGTGGTACTTGTTTTTACGAGTGACAACATCGAATTATCACTGAACGCATTCAAAATGGTGTCTCCGTATATTGTAATTGTACTAAAATGTCTCGATCTCTACTCTTAGAAAATGTGGAGGAAAAAAATCAAAGAGTTAACTCACCTGGCGCATAATAATCGTAAATCCTTATAGGTAAAAATCTCGACATGTTAGCTACAGGGTACCATCTCTCAACCGTAAAATCGACGCATATATCTTCATTGTCCAACTGAAAAGAATAAAGAGTATAAAATAAATACAACAACAGAAGTTACAAAAAAACTCACGTAATCAAAGTAAAACAGCACTTTTCTCTCTTGGAATCTGGCCCTTTGCAGATTCCTAACCCGTCTCGACAAGACATAAGAGTCCAAGTCTTGCTGTTGTATGATGTAACCGGTTGGAATAGTCACATCCAGTACTGCCATCCCTGACCTCTCAGATTCATTTAAATTGGTCCATCTGAAAAACATTTCGTCTCATTTTTCACGAAATCCCGAAAAAGATGATAATTCCATCCATTTCTTCCATGCGACCAATGATCTTCAATGCCATAACCTCACTTACCTCTGACAAGTGACGTAAGTTATATGAGACTGATTCCTTCCCGAAAACACGGGCCTGTTCCTCAATTCGAAAGCGGGTACCGGGGGCGGCGTTTGGAACCTCGCTATATCCACGTTATACTGGACGCTCATCTGCAAGATGGCGTAACCGGTACCTCTGGCCTCCACCTTGACGGTACCCCAAGCGTTGGGTATGTCGATGTATTGCAACTTGGCCCGGTTTTTGTCGTTGACGTGTATTATCTTCCCGGACGTGGTCCTGTTGTTGTAGGGGTTTCTAGGCAGGGCGGTGGCTTCCACCTGGACGGTGAGGCTGGATATGTCTCGGATACGTTGGGCGGACGTGTATTCTATGAGGGCTTTCATGGCGTAGGCAGTGTCCGATGTCGACGCCCAGCCTAGAAAAATACGTAAAAATTACTATTACTGCATTTTCCCCTCTAGTATCATTAATTTTATCCGTAAGTTCGAACAGCCTGTACAGTTATTCACTAATCGAAGCTCGTTCAAATATGATTCAGTACAAAGTAGATTTGATTTTCAACATATTGCGAGATATAAACTTAAAAAAATAAGAGCTAAAGCAGAATCTATATATCTATATATATATATAAAAGAAAGATGTTGGTTACACCATTTATAACTCGAGATCGGATGGACTGTTTGTCATGAAACTTCATATGTGGATTCGTCTACGGTCTGGTTATTATAAAATACAATAAAACTTTGAAAAAATCGATGAAAATTTTACTTATACAGGAAATGCTTTTCCTCCTTTTGAGTAAGGCCACTAGATGTCGCTACAGTTACAGTTACGCTACCGCTTATTCGTTTGTACTTCATTTGATATTCTCCGCGTTAGATGGCGATATAAACAAATAGTGTGTACAGTGACTATATTCCCTCTATAGTCACTGTAATAGTGTGTAATTTGAGTTGCCTACAACTCTGAGCTGTTGGGCAAAACCAAAATGTCTTAGCGTAGGAGTACAGATGTCTAAAATGATTAGATTTCGTTGAGATATGAGAAAAGTTTCGTTCTTACCACTTCAGATGGCGCTATTCACACATTGTGACGGATGATTATTAGTTATTTTCATAGTTTTATTTATTCCAAATAACGTAATCGTGAAGGTACTATATTTGACACTATGACAATTAAATGACGATGAATTTGTTGAGGCTTTCGCGGCCATCGATTGATGTCATCTGTTTTTTTTTCGAGCATTCGGTCGTCGTGGTATGAAATGGCCGAAAAAAGAACATATGACATCAATTACCGTGTAATTTACATAGGGCTTATAGTACCATGAAAGGCTATTAACATATCAAAAAGCGGTTGAATATCACAGTGAATTTTTATCGAAATTTCAAGTAAATCGGATTTTGGAGATCAGTTTCAATCGTGAATTGTCCGTTCTCATCTTTCCTCATAATTTTTGAAACGTTTTTGAATTTCTGTTTGGGTAATAAATGTATTTGCGGAAATAACTGAATCCAAAATTGCCATTATTAGTGATTGACATATCATGACATATTATTTTTGTGTATCTGTTCTGTGTGATAGCTCATATCCAAGGAAACATTTGACTGTTCAAAAATCAGAGTGGATTTGTGAAATCCACCGTAAGTATCATTAGGGCGGAACAAAGTTCGCCGGGCCAGCTAGTTTGTTCATAAACAGGAGTCTTTTACTTCTATACTCCATTCACTTTTATTTAATCACATAGGTCATGGTTTCGTTTTCAGGAGTTGTTGAACCTGATGAAAAGCACAGAACATAAGATGAAAAGTCAGTGCGCGCACAGAAAATATCGTTAATGACAAAACGACGTTGCCAGTTTCTTTGTTTACATCAAAGTTAAAGTATCAAAGATATGCCACCTTTTGTTAGGTTTTCAAATTGTTCGCAGATTTTTGGTATTTAATCGATATTTGCAGGTGAGTTTTTCGTCGAATATCCAAGATTAACGTATGTTTATTGTTTTAAGCACCACTTTGGAGCGTGAGGACGATTTTCAAGACCAGGACGAATGTTTACATTTCGAGGTTGAAGGGGTACACGGGAATTTCGTTGTGAAAGCTGTTATTTGGACAGATATCGCGGTAGATGGATCGGATGGAGCCTCGAGAGGTCGATTAGGATGATATTTTTCAGGTTTTCTAAGAAATTTGGCGATATCTGAGCAGATTTGCAAAGGTTAGGTACCTCACTAATGAGGTGGAGCTTAGACCTAATTCTACTATAAGAAACACCTTTCAAAGGTCGAGATGGTGAAAAATTTGTTCTTTAGATGTTGTTTGAACAAACGCAGCCGAGTTTTATATCCCAACATTGATTTTAAGAAAGTTATCAACAAAATAAAATTGACATTATTCTTGATTCTTGTAATTACCCATCAATTCATCTTATATCTTTGGGTTGATTTTTTTTATGAATTCTTGATTAGAATCAACAATTGATGTCGTCAAGTCTTGAACTTTCAGTTCAAGAGGATAATGAACATTAAATCTTCACAAGCAATGCAATTTTCTTCCATTGCGAAAAATAACATATTTCAGCAGTTATCTCTTGTACTTTTCATGCAAATAACTAGAAAAGGAATCCTTTCTATAAATTCATATAAATGTTAATTATTTCGTCCATCACATCTTTTCCAATTCATTCATTTTCCGAATAAATTCACATTCAGAGAAATACGCTAAAAATGTAGAAAGGGCAACAAAGTGTTGACTTGGAACATAAAAATATTTTGAAAAACGTCATAACTTCGATACAGAGTGGAATGTGTCAATTTTCAAGTGCCAGAGTTGTGATTTTATAATTGTGAATGGAGTATATTTTAACTGTAGATTCTTGAGGCCAAAGGAAACCTTTTTTTCATTTTCCATTCTTCCGAATTCGACTCTGTTAAAGAGATATAGCCATTTGAAAAAAATTGGGTCGAATACGTGCCTGATACCATTCTCTGCAAACACCTCAAAGTTCATTTTTTCCGATTGAAATTTAGGTGATTATTAGATGTTCTGGGTGATACATTCAGGAAATACTCAAGGACTAACCTCATTTGAATGAGATTGTTACAAACACGATATTTTCCAACAAAAACACTTGGTTTTGTCCGATTATTTTTGCAATTGAAAAGCCATATTTCTCCCACCAAAATCAGTTCATTCTTCGATTTTCCTGAAGATTAGTTTATGAACACTAATAATTTGTTCATATTTTCCTCGATATTCCAAAAATATCTTAGAAAGAATTGTTTTCTCACTAACCCAGCCTTACTCCATCAACCTAGGTCATATGATTCGAGGTCAATTACCTAACCTAACCCATCTTCTGTGATACTTCACAGAACTTTTGAGAAGACGATGCCAGATTGCCGATTTTCTCTTCAAATCAAACAATGGTATAGGCAAAACCAAGGATGAACTATCGCAGGGGCACTAGTTTTGTTTACTTTTCGCTAAAGGAGCTTAGGCGTTGCTCTTTGGAAACGCCAAACGAGTAGTTCTGATTCTCGCCGATATATAGCGCTACGATCTTAATTCCAGTCGCCTATAACGGTGCGCTACCTCGGATCGTAGCCGCCACGCAAGACAAACCGTTGTTCTGTGTCTCCAACGATAATCCATCACACACCAGTCTGTGGTCCTCGTCCCATCAACGACGCTTACGTTACATTTATTTATTTATTGACAGACTAATGCAAACAGGTGATGATTATGTGAAAGACTTTCAGTGAATTGATGTAATAATAACCGTGCAGTGTCGAGTTATATTGTTTAGATAAATATTTTCCTGAAGGACCGGCAACAATGAATTTTTAATAGAAACTGTGCGTATAAAATGCATAATTTCATGCTTCTTAGAATTCAATTACATCTTCCACATTTGTGCGATTTCATTATTACATATCTCTACATAAAACGTTTTTCCATCATGGAGATTTTAGTCTTGACGAAGTTGATAAACATTCTGATAACATTGTTAACTTGTTTAAAGACCAGAGGAGAAGAAGAAATAATATTCGATGATTTTACATCCAGGGAAGCATCCGGATTATTATTGAAATTTATGATTTTTTTTTCCTCAGATTTCATCGTATACAATCAGAAATAACTCGAAAACGACGCGTTTTATTGAAAAAACATAAGAATACTTTCATTTTCTAAAATGGTTGATTCTTTCGAGAATATGAACTTGTAACATATCTGAATTTCCTACCCTGCAATAAAATAAAATGCACCTTTGCCAGACTCCATGGCTTCCAACTTTGCAACGTCTATTGTCGAAACGTGGAACTACGTTGAATGAACTTATTTGATATTATTTTATAATTCTATGAATGATGAATATTAGTACGACTTCAAGCAATACTTCAGGCAATTCGCATCTTTATAAATAGGAGATTTTAATCATATCAAAGATCCACCAAGAAGTAAACTCGTTCTTCTGTGACCATCGAAGAAATACGATTCTGTGGAAGAAAAACTAACCTCCGAAACGACAACGAATGGAAGGGCCCTCTTTTACTTCACTTTCACTCGGCTGCTGTCTGTTTTCACTTTCATTCTGGTACACAATAGTGTTCCTTTGAAATGGGGTTCCTCTTCTAGGAATCCGCCATTTTAGTATATTTTAAAGACGCTTCTTTGTTATCTGGTATGTCCCCATTTAAATAACTCTGTTTCATTTCACAGGATCTAATCTCATGTAAGCTTATTGTATCTTATTATTGCATTTCTATTGAATATTGTGGAACTGTTCTGCTACCAACCCATTTGGAATATTCTTTTACTGTTGTTAAGGCCTACTGCACATTTAACTATTCACTCGACATTATGGTTTAGGCATTTGGAGTTGTTGCTTTTAGTATAATATTTTACGTACAATAATCACTGGTTTGGAGGCCTAGGGTAAACTGTTTATATCGCCTGTGCCAAGGAAAATATCCCCCACAACAGTGGCCAGTGAAACTTCCTCTGAGAGTTCTTTTGACGAACGTCCTCAGTAAACCAAGCCTCGTCTTCGGGCCTTTGGCGTACCCAATAAGCAAGGAAAGCTTTGAAGGTGCCATCGTTCATCAGTTAACAGGAAATAAAAGGAGTTTATCGTCACTTCCAAACCAACGCGATTGCTATGATCTCACACATAACACTTGGAAGGAAGGATTCTCACACTAGGAACTACAAGGATACTTCTTATGAATTTCATTCATAATCAGGTGACACACTCTATATGCCTATAACCTTTGGATAACTTTGGATGTATTGGATTCTGCTTTTTATCACAATTGTGCCAGTAATAACCTTACCGGAGTATAGAAAGCTCCATATTGTACATATCGCCAGTGCTCGTCTTATTTATAAGAGTTCTATGAATTGTAAACATATCATCTGTAATGCTAGAAGGTTTTTTGCTTTAAGTTTCAATTGATTCTCGTTCGTTTTTCCTTCATATGGCTATGGTTCCCCGAACTATGGTGCTGGACGAATAAAGGCTCTTGTTCCATCTTTATGTCCAATCTAGTGTATTATTTATCTATTTTACCTCATTATTTCCCATCCTATATTTCACTAATCTGAGTTATTACGAATCTGAATTATTACGACATAACATAGAGTTCTACCAATCTAGACGATCACATCACAAGCCAAAAATATAAGTATAAAACTCCCTTTAACGTAATTCTACCCTCAGCTCTTCAGAGCAGGGTTGCCCCTTTTCTCTTTTTCATAATGTTCCTAGGATTTACAAACCTGGAATGTTACAAACTTTTTCAAGTAGTTATAGAGTATTTTTGCGTGAATTTATGAATCGGCTACGCTGTAACTTTTATACCAGAAGAAATATTGAATAAGTTTTGATTGAGGAATATGCACTATGAATAGAGTAAACAATCAACCAAAATTCACTTCATTCGAAATGTCGGTTCCGAATACATATATGGAAAGAAAAGTGTTAATTTCATGGATTTTCGACACCCTGTATCTATCAAACGAAACCTAAGTTAAAATATATGTCAAAGACTCACCCAGTATATTGAAAGATAAACTTTTCAAAAACTGTTTAAAAGTGCAAAAAGTAAATTAAAGAAAAAATGTTGTTGATTTAGTACCATTCATTCTTGAGCACAAGTTTACTACATCCTATTCCGTAAATATCTCATTTCGATAGAAATACCTTGTATATACACATCAAAATTGAATTTAACCTATGCGATTATGAAAACGAAGAGGATATTTTTATGGGCATACAGACGATTTTTTCGAAATCCGAGAAAAAAATATTCATTTCGACCGGGTTTCGAACCTGCGCCTTCCGTATTTTCTGGTCAAATACTCTCACCGCTGAGCTACCGAAGCCACTAATTTAATCAATTATAAAACGTGCCGAGCTTGAGGACAAATCAGAATTGAAGTTAACTTCTGTAATTGAGACGATATTCGTATAGTTTGTCCACTTACCACCATCAGACAACCTCTGCGTATTCAGCCACCTCACGATGTTATCCACGTAGATCTCCTGACGGGCCACGTACACCAACAGAGCCAACGCCGTTGTTTCTATATTTTCCGAATCGTACTCGTAAGGTAGACGTGGTAGAAGGAACGGCTTCTGATTCTCCATCTTCGTCGGAGGCTGAGGTATCCTCTTCCTGCCCCAATAAAGAAGACCTCCGTCGAATCTCTGTCGTCTTGAAAGTTCGATGAAAGCAGTCTCAGCGTTCGGAGCCTTACTCTTCATCAAGGCGTACGCTACGAGGGCCACGTCAAACGGTCTTCCTTTTTCGCTTAGGAGCTGCATGTTTCTCTCCAGCCACTGGATGGCCCTCTTTTGGGCTATCACCACCTTGGCGCTCAGCCCACCTGAAAAAATAAAAAAGGCTCAAGAATCAAATAAAAACTAATCAGAAATCAAGACTCCTATATTAACAAACTCAACGAGTAGTTCAAATGTCGCCCAACTCACTGGAAAGATCCTTGACAGCTTCTAGAGTGATGAGAACGTGGGCTGTCAAAGTGATATTCCTATGCGAGATGTCATCGTTGTTTATGTTCAGGGTGTAATTGTACTTTCTATCCGGCAACCAAGTGGTTTCGTAAAAGGCTCCATATTGATTCTGATGCTTCAAAACCCACTCCACAGCTTTGGCTATTACCATGGGGTCGATGTAGATGTAGTTTTCCCATTCGTAGAAACTGGCTTCCTGGAAAATCCTGGCTGCGTAAGCTGTCACCCACACCGAAGGGGCTGACTGATTCCTGCAACAGATTATTTCGGTTCTATCCAATTTCCTTTCGAATAAGTATTCCTTGATACTGGTAGTTCATTTGACTCACCAATCGCTCCTGAACAAGCTGAAAGACCCGTCGGGCTGCATGAAGGACAGCTGTCTCTGATAACCGATGTTCATGTAATAGAAAGACATCTTCTCCAACGTCCTGTTCCTCTGCTGCGTGTAACGCATATACAGGGTGGTGTACATGTTGGCGGCGAACGAAAAGATGTTCTGTTCCGCAGAATCCATGGGTAGGTGCAAGAGGGACGTGGCGTTGACCGGCATGGTGGGGAAGATGGGACCTACCACGTCTCCCACCACAGACACCCTGGCCTTGTTGGAGCCGTACACGTAGTACCTGTCGTATTGGTAGGGTATCATGGGGGTTTCGGTGATGTTGACGTGCATGTATTGGAAGGTGAAGGCTCGGTTGCTGAGGTCGAGCAGTACCGATTGGTGCCTGTATTGTGGTACACCGTCAGACTGGAAAAAAAATATAGGTATCTAATTGTGCTGAATGGCGATAAGAAAAAATTTACAAGATGTTAATGACAATAGGGATGTTGACTATTTTTTGGAAAGGGTTTTAATCTGTAGATAAGCCCTTTACAAACACGAAAAGAATATTTTCATGGAAAAAATAAAGCAGATACCAATAAAAAAATGCGTGAATAAAAAAAAATTTCAAAATTCCCGCTGAAACGCTTCATACTGTCGCGTGATTATGATTACGTCAAAGCGAACTGATTCTGTCTTCATTATGTTCAAAATTGTAGAATATCGTTTTCGTAATAACAAATAATCGTAAAATAGTTCGCTGGTGATACGTTTTACTCTCTTCTGTTCTTCCTAAGTTCGTATTCGTAATGACACATAGGTTACAGTTAGGTTATAGGTTAGCTTGTTTACATAACAGTGCCGTCACGTATTCTAATCGGTGTTTGCAGTCACGTTATAATCGGTAATAGATAACAAAATTTGAATCGACTTTATTTAATTGAATGAGAGTAATTTTTTCAGTGTTTCAAAAACTACCTTCAATGTGGAAAACTTCAATTTATATGATTTTGTAATATGTATCAATATCCCTATTATTTGGCACGAAATCATATTCACACAACCAAAAGTGAATGACGCCAAAACTAACTAATTTGTTAAAACCTTCTGTTTATCATGTGTCTACACTTGGTTCGTGACGTTTTGGACATGTCAAAATAGACCAGCACTACAGGGTCTTTCACGAGGAACCTCACCCATATTTATACGGGAAACTACTGAAACTACTTCATGAAATTCAGCACTTATAAGTATTTCACGATGCTGATGAAATCTAAAATATTTTCAAGGCATGAGCACCTCCGGTTTTTCCGGAAATGACGTCAACTTCCGTTTTTCAAATTGGAACACCATCTTGAAAATTTCATCTTTTTGGCGTGAAGGGAAAAGAAATAGCTGAAAATTCAAGACGAAAAACAGTTTTTTGTGAATAACTCAGAAAATATCCACTTTAGGGCAAGGGTGTGATGCATACACTCACATTATTTTTTAACGTAGATTCAATATCTGCCATAAAAAAATGGGGTTCTAATTTGAAAAAATTGATTTTTCACGATTTTGTCATCCCTAACTTTGAAAGCGATTTTTTCACCCCCTGTATCATGAATCGCGATTTCGATTTTCAAAGTGGATACATCAATCTTACATCTTGAAAAATCCCAAAAATGAAAATTTTCCATCCAAAAACCTCGAAGTTATTCTTGTTTCAGCGGAGCTCTATTTTCGATTTTTTTTTGAATTTTCCCGCTCAGAGAGAATTTTCCAACCAAAACTGAAAAATGTTACATCAAAAAAACTTGAAATTTTCTAAGGAATCTATTTCTGCAATAAAAAAATTGTGTTCTAATTTGAAAAACGGAAGTTGACGTCATTTCCGGGAAAACCGGAGGTGCTCATGCCTTGAAAATATTTTAGATTTCATCAGCATCGTGAAATACTTATAAGTGCTGAATTTCATGAAAATACGTTCAGTAGTTTCCCGTATAAATATGGGTGAGGTTCCTCGTGAAAGACCCTGTATAACCATGGTTATATAGTCACTGTAACCAGCACTTACTGCTAGAGCCACCTATTGACAAACTTCAGGAACTTAAATATAATACTAAACAATATGGCCGCTGTCAACTGTCAAGTTTAGAAGTCCCTAATGAAAGAACCTTTAAAACTCATGTCAAATTCGCATTTTCGCCAAACAAAACCTACCAAAACTTATTCTGTCGTTGAATACACTCCTGGAAATGAATGTAATAAAAAATTGAAGCAAACTCACCTCCACGTGTAACTTCCTAGTAACGCTATCTTCTCCGATAAGCGTGGAAGCATGCACAGTCACCATGATATCCCCCAAACGTTGTGGAACGATCGGGATGTAAACCACCTGCGCGTCTTGGGCCTACAAAAAAACAACCATAAAACCACATCTTCCTGGTAAAAACCACAGTCTTACCTTGATAAATATGAAGAACTGATGCTCCCCGTAGGAAGTCCTAGGATTGTAAGCTCTTACAACACCGTTCTCTTCAACATGGACAAACTTATAGTCCGGGGATCCGTCCAGGACCACTTGAGCCTCAATATTGGTCGTCATGTAATTGAAGACCGTAACGCGCAAGCCCACTTGCTCCCCCTGCATGCAATTGTCCGGCATTTCCAAGTTGATGTAAAACGGCAACACCCCGACGTACTAAAACGATAAAATTAATCACTAATACAAAAAATGGGGGATGATAATCACCTCGATGGCTTTGTGCAACATCCCGAAACCTTTAGAGGGACTCATGGAGAAGGCGGATACCATCCAATGGACAGGTCTGGCCGGCACTGGAATGTTGAAGATGGACCTGCCGTGAGGACTTATGTTGATGTCTTTCCAGACCCAAACGTTCTCGTACTGCCTTTGAATCCTGTTGAATCTGAACTTCCTGAACAGGGCCAGCTCAGTCATGTTCTCGTAATTGCCTAAAATCGACGAAAAATCGAATCAAATACTTTCGGACCACATATACAGTCCAAACTGATTTTAAATTAAGCACTGAGTGCAGTCTATTTGGCAAAAATTTGAACCATCCTTCTAGCCCATAAATTCTAAGAGTTATCCACCGTAAACACTTCCCATGCTGCTACACAATTTTCCTGATCGACATTTTGGCCACACGCGAAAAACAAGAAAGTTAAGAGTGCAAGACATCTCGATTGATTCGTAATGACTTACATCAAATACGCTTCAGTCACTTTCGGACCACCTATACACTCCAAAATAATTTTAGATCATGCGCTGAGTGAAGTCTATTTGGCTAAAATTCGAACCATCCTCCTAGCCCGAAAATTCTAAGAGATATCCACCGCAAACACCTCTCATGCTGCTACACAATTTTCCTGATAAACATTTTGGCTGCACGCGAATTACAAGTAAAAAATGTGAGGCATCTCGATTAATTCAAAATAACTTACATGAAATACGCTTCAGTCACTTTCGGACCACCTATACACTCCAAAATAATTTTAGATCAAGCGCTGAGTGAAGTCTATTTGGCCAAAATTTGAACCATCCTTCTAGCCCAAAAATTCTAAGAGTTATCCACCGTAAACACTTCCCATGCTGCTACACAATTTTCCTGATCGACATTTTGGCCACACGCGAAAAACAAGAAAGTTAAGAGTGCAGGGCATCTCGATTGATTCGAAATGGCTTACATCAAATACGCTTCAGTCACTTTCGGACCACCTATACACTTCAAAATAATATTAGATCAAGCGCTGAGTGAAGTCTATTTGGCCAAAATTTGAAACATCCTGCTAGACCAAAAATTCTAAGAGTTATCCACCGTAAACCCTTCCCATGCTGCTACACAATTTTCCTGATCGACATTTTGGCC
Organism: Adalia decempunctata; assembly: GCA_951802165.1. NCBI lineage: Eukaryota > Metazoa > Arthropoda > Insecta > Coleoptera > Coccinellidae > Adalia > Adalia decempunctata. The sequence goes on from OX637705.1 coordinate 5,409,444, forward strand.
ACACGCGAAAAACAAGAAAGTTAAGAGTGCAGGACATCTCGATTGATTCGAAATGACTTACATCACATACGCTTCAGTCACTTTCGGACCACCTCTACACTCCAAAATAATTTTAGATCAAGCGCTGAGTGAAGTCTATTTGGCCAAAATTTGAACCATCCTTCTAGCCCGAAAATTCTAAGAGTTATTCACCGTAAACCCTTTCCATGCTGCTACACAATTTTCCTGATCAACATTTTGACCACACGCGAAAAACAAGAAAATTAAGAGTGTAGGACATCTCGACTGATTCGAAATGACTTACATCAAATATGCTTCAGTCACTTTCGGACCAACTATACACTCCAAAATAATTTTAGATCAAGCGCTGAGTGAAGTCTATTTGGCCAAAATTTGAACCATCCTTCTAGCCCAAACATTCTAAGAGTTATCCACCGTAAACCCTTCCCATGCTGCTACACAATTTTCCTGATGGACATTTTGGCCACACGCGAATAACGACCAAGTTTAGAGTGCGGTACATAAAACACAATTCCCCTCTGAATAAAAACAACATCTCCATTATTTCGAAAGAACTTACATCCAGCTTCATCAGTTCCATCGTCGCAGTCCAAGTAAAAATCGCACTTCTTCTCCACCCTGTAACATCTGCCGCTCAGACATTCCCGCCAACCTTGCGAAGCGTCGCAAAGTGAAAATCTGGCGGGGAGGGGTACGTCACTGAAAACCACCAATCCGGCGTATTGGAAAGTCTTGTTGGCGTCTATTCCGTAAGTGGAGGACGGGAAGTACATCACTTCGTCCGGGCTGCCTTCGTGCGAGAACCAGGAATGGCTGTGCAAGGTTATGTTCTCGTCGAACGTCGCCATCTTGGATATAACCTTTCCGTAAGTCAACTCGTTACCCGCCTGCATGGTGTAGAAGGCTTTGTCTATGCCCGAAACTCCTACATAAGACCCCGGTTCGCCGAAAATGGCTACCTCAACCTCGTGTCCCGTTCTTGCTTTCAAGTTGTTTATGTAAATCTCGAACTAAAACAAATAAATCAATCGTAACCTCAAACTTCCCTCAACGACTGTCTTAAATACCGTATTTCGGCTGATGCCGTTGACGGGGAACGTCAAACTGTCAACGGTGACGTAACCGTATCTGTTGACGTGCCAGATAACCATGGTCGCCACTGGCGCCATCTCTGCGCTCAGACCTATGGCCATCGTGCTGACGAAATCGTTCATGTCTTGCGTGTCGGTGAGTAGGACGATGCCCTTGGATATGATGAGGTATTGGAAACTCGATATGTAGTAATTGCTCCTGATGTGGAATATCATGTACTCTCCCACCTAAAGGAAAATAGAAATATTGTGGCGATATTAAAAAAATACAGAATAGATTATATAAATATAATAAACCATTAGATATGGAGTTCGATATAGGGTTTAGCGTTCAAATTATACGCTCGTCGCCAATTTGTGTTATAATACTATCTAGAAGAAACAGTAAAATTTAAAAAAAAAGCTCTATTTTGTGAGACAAATAATGTAAGACGGTTTCTAAGATCAAAATACGAATGTCTACCATCATATCCCTGAAATAAATTATAAACTTACCTTCGGAGTTATGGTGGAAGTGGTAAGCTTGATATGTTGGTCGCTCGGACTGAAATGAGCCAAAAGTAATAACTCGGCTGTTGTAAGCTGACCGAATGCATCCCTAAAATTAGCCTGAACCTTTATGGACCCTTAAAAATAAATAAAACAGGTTAGAGGAGGTATAACCTAAAATTTTCGCACTCCTTACTTATCGTACTCAACTCCTCGTAACCTTGAGAACCTTCAAGGCCCAATTCTCTTTTGACGTCCAACTTATATTCCCATACTCCTTCTTTTTCGTCCAGCATGAACACCGGCTTGGGAACTATGTTTCTACCTCCTCCATTTCTCATATCCACCGATGTGACAATCTCCATTTGACTGTTGTACAGTTTGTCGTGAGGAAGGGGGGAACCGTCATGGTATGTTGCCACAATCTAAAAAGATTGTTCCAGTCTTAGCATTCAGCCAAATTTTCGTTTTATCAAGTCTTCAACACTTGCTTTGCGATTAAACAAAACGGGTGCATTTGAACTACTTTTGAGGATTAAGGCTTGCAGAATAAATGATTATGTAAATTGCTTAAATTGGAATAAATATTCTGTATCATTCTGTATGTGAGCAATTTGAATTTTGTGTCCCCTGTGAATTGACATTATAATCTACTGAGACCATGTCTACTGTTAAGATCTTAAGCGTAGATCTAATGTACGAACACTCTACCTCTCTCAGAGACAACCCTTTGTCGCTGACCGGTACCTGCACCATAACCTACCATTTCGTTTGGAATCTTAGGCAGTATTAACACTTGTAATGGTGTTAAAGTTTGACCACTGTGAATAAAGAATCTGTAGACCGTCCTGGGTGTTTTAGTAGTTTAAATGTATGTGGTTCGCTTCAAAATGAACTGTAAAGGTTGCATATTATCTTACTCACATAACAGTTGATGGGCATCCCTGGTTTGAAAACTTGGGGAGAATCTCCAATAAACTTCAATTTAACGGTAGAATTATAAATTCTGGCTGTCGAATAACCTTCTAGAATTTCATCGAGGAAATAGTCGCCCACAGTGGCAACTATCATAACTTCCATACCTTCGTTTGGTGTGAAAGGTAAGATATCCCTGATGGGATACTTAAAGTGGTAGACACCATTAAACTAAAAAAAAAACATTCACAAGATATTATAAGATGCAAAACAAAAGTTCACGCTGTATTTTTGATGAAAATGCTACTTTATTGTGAAAAACATATACACTGCGCGAAAATATTAACGCACATTCTGAAAATCTCAATTTTAATGAAAGTTAACTCTACATTGACTTTATAACTTATTTTTTATGTTCTCTCTGAAAGGTTTTGAACGAAACAAGACACATTAAATGGAAGAAAAATTCAAGATTTCACCGAATCTTATGTGAAAGAAGAAAAATGAACAATTTTCAAAATATTGAAATGCTGATAAGTGATTTAATACTTGGTATTTCCACCCCTTGCGTTAATTACAGCTCGGCAACGACGGTTCTTACTCAAAATGAGTGATCTTAAAATGTTCTGATCTAATCCTTCCCAGATTTCTCCGAGTTGGATTCCTAAGTCATTAAGAGTAGCTGGATGATTTTTTGAACTTCTCAGCCTTCTATTGAGGTTGTCCCAAACCTGCTCAATCGGATTGAGATCTGGACTTCTTGCTGGCCATTCCATTCGAGAGACTTCAGCCTCTTCAAGGTACTCCTGAACGATGCGCGCACGATGGGGGTCTGGCATTATCGTCCATAAAAATGAAATTTCCACCAATGTATGGAGCAAATGGCACTACATGCTCTTCAAGAATGTTCCTTATATACTTATCAGCATTCATCGCTCCATTATCAACGACCACTAGGTCTGTGCGAGCAGTCAAAGATATTCCACCCCATACCATAATCGATCCTCCCCCGAAACCAGTTAGTAGTGTTCAGGAAATTGCAATGAGCATATCTTTCATGTGGACGTCTGTATACAAGGGAACGTCGATCACAATGGTAGAGGCAGAATCTAGACTCATCTGTGAAGAGAACTCTTTCCCAATCGGCCTCTTCCCAATGGATATGCTCTCTCGCAAAATCCAAACGCGCCCTTCGATGGGCTGGGGTAAGAGCAGGGCCTCTTGCCGCGACACGAGGCCTTAAATCATATTCTCTGAGGCGATTTCTTATTGTCTGAGTGCTAATTTGCACCTCATGAGTTTGCTCGAGCTGATTTTGAAGGAGGCGAGCGGTTGCAAACCGTTGTCTCAACGAAGAAACTCTCAAGTAACGTTCTTGAATGGCAGTTGTTACCCGTGGTCTACCCTGTCCTCGTCTTCGGACATTCATACCTGTCTCCCTGAATCGCTGCAACATTCTGGACACACTTGTATGGGAAACTCCAAACCTTTCTGCAATTCTTGTGTATGTCCACCCTTCTTCTCGCAAAACTACCGCTTGGGCACATTCCTCTTGGGTCAAATTGCGTGTTTCGCGTTGCATAGCGATCGAGGTAGAAAATCAAACGAAAGAAAAACTATTGATCACTAGAATTGATCGAGAACTGATTTTAGAATGGAGCCAATACATTCAAAATCTGATAATATCATCTTTTTTTATTCCTGCTGGGAGAAAACATCTGTATTGAAGAAAAACGTTGGAAGTGGATAACATATGCATGCATAATTCTGATAAAAATAATTATCATTGAGAACACCTTCAGTTGTAGAATAAATTTGAGATTTCCATAATGTGCGTTAATTTTTTTGCGCAGTGTATTACAACAAAGAAACAACATTTCGAGTGAATTTATTCTTAAATATAAACATTTCTTCTGATCATTAGGAAATAAATCAGTTATTTTCTGTATTAGTGTTTTATTCATTAAAACTTACCATTTTCAAATGAGGAATGGGCTCGTAATTGTTCTCAGGATGATTATACCAGAACGGAAACTCTTCATACTGCAAAAAAAACGAATTCAACCTAAATTTCAAAAGAACCACCAACAAAAACCCTACCAAATTCAAATACTTAACGATAGGCTTGACCGCATTAGGATTGTCCCTGTACTGATCATCATTCTGCTGATTTTGATTCTGCCCATCGTTCGTTTGATACTGATACTGCCCCTCGTTCTGTTGATTCCTATTCTGTCCGTCGTACCGAGGACCGTACCTGTCATATCTGTCATTGTAAACCCTGGCATCGTGGTATTCATTCCTGTTGTATATTTTCGTTTGTCGGTTTCTGTTGATCATCTGGTTCACATCTATCGGTCCAATCGGTTTGATGATGGCTTTCAAGGTCAAATTTCCGCTGACCGGAGCCCCACTCGTGTAATTTGCCAAGACGACCCCCTCGATGTATTCGTCAGTGTTGAAGAAGAAGGCTGGCATTGTTACGTTAACCTTATTGAACGAAACTCTAGTTAAATTCGATTCTCAACGCGATTCCACCAAAATTAATATAAAACTGTTAGTATCAAGCAACTCACTTCGAATCTGGTTTGGTAATATTCCTCCACCAAAAACTTGGACTCTTCGATCTGTCCCTGAGCAATAACCCTGATCTTCCACTCTCCGAAAACTGGTTGATCGGACAGTTGATAGTCTAAGCTGACTGTTCCCAAATTAGACTGTCTGGAGAGCCACCTCTTCATTATGTGACCGCTTGGGTCTAACATGAACACATCGATGGCATCGTTGAACGCTTTCAGTTCTGTGTTGATGGGGATTGTTCTGAATCGAACTGAAAAAAGGGGTGGTTAGGTTAGACGAATGAGGAATTATTTGATTCTCGTTTTACCATTTTCTCCTTGCATGTAGAAGGGTTTTTCGATCTGTATAAAAATTGTCATGGCCCTCTGGGAGAATATTAGTTTGGTTTCGTTGACGAAAGCTGAACCTCCTAGGACGTTTTCGTAGAGACCTTCTAAACGTAATTTGTACTCTCCTGGGTCACTGGTTGGGGGCACCTGTAACAGAATAACTGAAAATTAATGACTGAATTCTCCATGTGATAATTTTTGTGGGAAGTATAGTGAGTTTTGACCATTTCGTTTGAAATTGATATTTATTCCAGTTTGTTAACACTGTTCAAGCAAAAACTGCCATGATGAAGTGCTCACTTTCGAATTTAGATGGCACCACCATCATCAAAACCAAATTTACAACCATCAGAAACAACATGCAAACGAAGAGATTGGGTGACTCAAGTAAAGTTGAGGATGTTTATGTTTTACGATGATGGATATGTTCCCTATCATCTTAATTTTTTTTTCAATAACTTGAACTTGTAATAACTATAAAAGAGTCTCCAAGTTCATCGTGAAGCTAGTGTTTATCAAGCTTGATCTTTTTTGTCCATGTGTGTCAGAAATTTTAATGATTTTTTCTTCAGTCTGTATTTCATCTTCAATAAAAGCATCAAGCCAAGACAAGAGGTCAGTTTCTTCACGATTAGTCAAAGAGTGAAACACTTTAACTCTCACAGCAATTTGCCATTGGAAAGCCAGGGTATTCGAGATCTAGCATAACCTCAAAAATTCCCTGTTAATATCCTCAACTTTGGACAAGCAGTTTATTCATATCTAGCAACATTGTTGTCAAATAGGAACTATTTAGAAGTTACCAATTTCGCAACCGACTCTATTTTAATGCTCTCATAAAATCATGCATTACTAATAAACGGATATGAACAAACATATCAAATTTCGCATTTTTCCTTCCAGATCAACACAAATCGAACCGCCAGCATAAACAATGTTGCATATGCTGCAACAACAAAACTGATGAAATAAATATTCGAACGTTGTTCTGGTGCAGTTCGAGAATTTCTCAGATTTCAAAACAATTAGATGCATTTAGATGTGTTTGAAATTGGAAAAATGAAATTTCAAAAAATCTGATAACCCCGAAAAATATTACCAATGGTCTCAAGAGAGTCATTTGGACCTCAAATATACCATCGAAATTTAAAGGTTTTAGGCAAGATGATATGGCTTTTATCCATAAGACCAAGAGTGCGAAAACTTGAATGAAACATGCTATAAATCATAATCGGCGAGGAATGTTAATGCAAACCAGAAGTGATACCGAAATAAACCTTTCTCTGAATTATTTTGGCAACATTCCACCACACTCTTTCTTTCAAGAAAATAACAGAGTAGCGCATCCATCAAAATGGCAGATATATCGACTCTCCAAGTGATAATAAACAGAATAACATCACCATCTGTATCAATTCGACAGCAGTTTGGAGGAAATCAATCAACGTTATCGACTACCAGTAAATATAACTTGTACCGGGGTGATACAACAAAAAAGGACAACCTAAACAAGATTCTTCATCCAGTAACTTGTTTTTCAGACTTGGATTGATAATTATGAAGACTAATAACTTACCCTCATCAGCAGGGTTTCTTGAACGCCCTGCTTGACAGGCTTGTGGTCTGCTGACATTTCCACTCCGTTTCTTTGAATGGACGCTCTTACTACCATCGGTTGTTTTTCTTGTAGCACTGTAACTGACACCCTGTATAGTTGCCCTGGCCTGACCAACTTAGATGCTACCGCAAAATAGTTACTGCAAAAAATGTCATAAATAATTTGTTGAAATGTTCACAATTTGATATCAGTAATTAAAAGTATTAGGTGCGCAATAAGTTCCCACTGTTTGTCAATAGATGGCGCTAGGAGTAAGTGTTGGTCGATTTTGACATATCCAAAACGTCATGAACCAAACTGAGACATACACTGCGCAAAAAAATTAACGCACATTCTGAAAATCTCAATTTTAATGAAAGTTAACTCTACATTGACTTTATAGCTTATTTTTTATGTTCTCTCGGGAAGGTTTTGAACGAAACAAGACACATTAAATGGAAGACAAATTCAGGATTTCACCGAATCTTATGTGAAAGAAGAGAAATGAACAATTTTCAAAATACTGAAATGCTGATGAGTGATTTAATACTTGGTATTTCCACCCCTTGCGTTAATTACAGCTAGGCAACGCGGTTCATACTCAAAATGAGTGATCTTAAAATGTTCTGATCTAATCCTTCCCAGATTTCTCAGAGTTGGATTCCTTAGTCATTAAGAGTAGCTGGATGATTTTCTGAACTTCTCAGCCTTCTATTGAGGTTGTCCCAAACCTGCTCAATCAGATTGAGATCTGGACTTCTTGCTGGCCATTCCATTCGAGAGACTTCAACCTCTTCAAGGTACTCCTGAACGATGCGCGCACGATGGGGTCTGGCATTATCGTCCATAAAAATGAAATTTTCACCAATGTATGGGGCAAATGGCACTACATGCTCTTCGAGAATGTTCCTTATATACTTATCTTTTATAATGGAGCTATGAACATTCATAGCTTCATTATCAACGACCACTAGGTTTGTGCGAGCAGTCAAAGATATTCCACCCCATACCATAATCGATCCTCCCCCGAAACCAGTAGTATTCAGGAAATTGCACTGAGCATATCTTTCATGTGGACGTCTGTATACAAGGGAACGTCGATCACAATGGTAGAGGCAGAATCTAGACTCATCTGTGAAGAGAACTCTTTTCCAATCGGCCTCTTCCCAATGGATATGCTCTCTCGCACAATCCAAACGCGCCCTTCGATGGGCTGGAGTAAGAGCTGGGCCTCTTGCCGCGACACGAGGCCTTAAATCATATTCTCTGAGGCGATTTCTTATTGTCTGAGTGCTAATTTGCACCTCATGAGTTTGCTCAAGCTGATTTTGAAGGAGGCGAGCGGTTGCAAACCGTTGTCACAACGAAGAAACTCTCAAGTAAAGTTCTTGAATGGCAGTTGTTACCCGTGGTCTACCCTGTCCTGTTCTTCGGACATTCATACCTGTCTCCCTGAATCGCTGCAACATTCTGGACACACTTGTATGGGAAACTCCAAACCTTTTTGCAATTCTTATGTATGTCCACCCTTCTTCTCGCAAAACTACCGCTTGGGCACATTCCTCTTGGGTCAAATTGCGTGTTTCGCGTTGTATCGCGATCGAGTGTAGAAAATCAAACGAAAGAAAACCTATTGATCGCTAGAATTGATCGAGAACAACCGATTTCAGAATGGAGCCAATACATTCAAAATTTGATAATATCATCTTTTTTTATTCCTGCTGGGAGAAAACATCTGTATTGAAGAAAAACTTTGAAAGTGGATAACACATGCATGCATAATTCTGATAAAAATAATTATCAATGAGAACACCTTCAGTTGTAGAATAAATTTGAGATTTCCATAATAAGCGTTGATTTTTTTGCGCAGTGTACTTTTGAGTCAATTTGAAAATGTGTCGTTACTAATTTTGAGCTTGTGAATCAGCACATTATTTTCTTGGAGGAAGATAGATGGGCCTAAAGCTAAATTTATCTTAAAATTAAAAGAAAGGTCTTGAATTTTCAATTCTATTTCCGTTTAAAATTCTTCCAAAACTTTGATAGTAAAAATGATGATTTTCATTACCCAGTACATTTTAGCAAAACATACAATCAAATTTCACAGTGGGAATCAAAGAAATCAAAACGTCTGCAATGAAAAATTCACAGTTCAACAATCCATTCTCATTTATGTCATTTCCTCTTGATGTCAAAAGACGAAAATTTTATCGAATTGAAAGATTAATATTTTTAGTATCGGTACGTTCCCAAGGTATCCCGTAGGAGTTCAAGGTCGCCAACCTGTTCGCTAAGATGGTAGAGATCCTTAAATAATCATCTTGCGGTATAATTTCTGCTACGATCCACCGTCAATGGCATCGATAGCTTCCAGGCATCTCCAAGACAACAATTGTTTTGTTACCATACTATTATTACCAAAGAACCACCATACAAATTTTTTGCTCCTTCAACGTTCACGTCTGATTTAATCCCCTTTGTATCTAGTCCCCCTCAAAATCACCGATTTGTCATCGTCAAAAAAATTGTAGGAAGTCGGCATTGTTTGTTTAGGCGTTAATGTGGCGTCCCGATTGTAAGAAGTGACGATAAACATGTCACTTGTTGGACAGGGAAATATGAGAGTCAATGTTTTGTTGAAGTGTGACAGATTAGAGAGAAGAGGGGGTTGGGATGGTGTAACTTCTGTTTGTACCCATCCGTTAATCTATTGATCATATCATTCGAAGAATTCCACCTATAGAATGGCATAACTTTAAGCAAGTGCATAGTGCAATATCTTTGCTAATACACTGCACGAAAAAATTAACGCACATTATGGAAATCTCAAATTTATTCTACAACTGAAGGTGTTCTCAATGATAATTATTATTATCAGAATTATGCATGCATATGTTATCCACTTTCAACGTTTCTCTTCAATACAGATGTTTTCTCCCAGCAGGAATAAAAAAAGATGATATTATCAGATTTTCAATGTATTGGCTCCATTCTAAAATCAGTTGTTCTCGATCAATTCTGGTGGTCAATAGTTTTTCTTTCGTTTGATTTTCTACACTCGATCGCTATTCAACGCGAAACACGCAATTTGACCCAAGAGGAATGTGCCCAAGCGGTAGTTTTGCGAGAAGAAGGGTGGACATACACAAGAATTGCAGAAAGGTTTGGAGTTTCCCATACAAGTGTGTCCAGAATGTTGCAGCGATTCAGGGAGACAGGTATGAATGTCCGAAGACCAGGACAGGGTAGACCACGGGTAACAACTGCCATTCAAGAACGTTACTTGAGAGTTTCTTCGTTGAGACAACGGTTTGCAACCGCTCGCCTCCTTCAAAATCAGCTTGAGCAAACTCATGAGGTGCAAATTAGCACTCAGACAAAGACAATAAGAAATCGCCTCAGAGAATATGATTTAAGGCCTCGTGTAGCGGCAAGAGGCCCAGCTCTTACCCCAGCCCATCGAAGGGCGCGTTTGGATTTTGCGAGAGAGCATATCCATTGGGAAGAGGCCGATTGGGAAAGAGTTCTCTTCACAGATGAGTCTAGATTCTGCCTCTAGCATTGCGATCGACGTTCCCTTGTATACAGACGTCCACATGAAAGATATGCTCAGTGCAATTTCCTGAATACTACTGGTTTCGGGGGAGGATCGATTATGGTATGGGGTGGAATATCTTTGACTGCTCGCACAGACCTAGTGGTCGTTGATAATGGAGCTATGAATGCTGATAAGTATATAAGGAACATTCTTGAAGAGCATGTTGTGCCATTTGCCCCATACATTGGTAAAAATTTCATTTTTATGGACCATAATGCCAGACCCCATCGTGCGCGCATCGTTCAGGAGTACCTTGAAGAGGTTGAAGTCTCTCGAATGGAATGGCCAGCAAGAAGTCCAGATCTCAATCCGATTGAGCAGGTTTGGGACAACCTCAATAGAAAGCTGAGAAGTTCAGAAAATCATCCAGCTACTCTTAATGACTTAGGAATCCAACTCGGAGAAATCTGGGAAGGATTAGATCAGAACATTTTAAGATCACTCATTTTGAGTATGAACCGTCGTTGCCGAGCTGTAATTAACGCAAGGGGTGGAAATACCAAGTATTAAATCACTTATCAGCATTTCAGTATTTTGAAAATTGTTCATTTTTCTTCTTTCACATAAGATTCGGTGAAATCCTGAATTTTTCTTCCATTTAATGTGTCTTGTTTCGTTCAAAACCTTCCCGAGAGAACATAAAAAATAAGTTATAAAGTCAATGTAGAGTTAACTTTCATTAAAATTGAGATTTTCAGAATGTGCGTTAATTTTTTTGCGCAGTGTATGATCTCGAACAATCTGTATTTTGTGACAATTTGATTCGACATTATCGAATATTCAGATTATTAATCTCCATGATATGGCATCATTAAAAATAATTAACTCCACAGATTTATTTAGAACATTATAATCGAGTATGTTCCATATTCCCAGCGAATATTTAGAGGAAATTACACCCCACAAGTGTCATTTGCGTGACAAGGTTTCAGCAGAAGTATTCATTAATTCATTAAAATTTCTCTAGTTCATGTTCGTCGTACTTGGAACAAAACTTGATTATGTTTACTGAAGGGCGTTTTTATTTCACCGACTGTCACAACAAATTGATTTTTTTTTTCATATTAATAACGGCTTAATGAAACCGGAAATAGCTGAGGTCATAATATCGATCGTTTTGGAAAATTGTCTCTGCTGCAACATAAGAAAATAGTTATTTTTGTATCTAGTGCGCGAAATGCTACTTTGGTGATCGAGAACTGATTTTTTTAACGAGGCGCAGCCGAGTAAAAAAAAAATAGTCCAGATCACCAAAGTATTTCGCGCATGAGATGCAAACAAAATTTTTTCTACAAACGTTCGTGCACTGGCTGCACCATAAATGTTTACATTGTAAATAATGAATAAAATTAGGTAGTGTTAAATTTTCTCACATTTTGAAAGCCTTAATTATTGTTATACATTAATAATGATTTCTTGGATTTTTGCTTGATTGAGGAACATAAAGGTTAAAATATAAAAATCCCATATAGTTTACATGTAGTGTGCGAAGTAAGTATTTCGCGCACTACTTCGCGCACGGTGTCATGGTTACGAAGGAAAATGAAAAAAAGGGTCACTTCGCATATTGTTGTCTATGCGCGAACCTTGTCATTTTTTGACGTTTGTAGAAAAAAATCCTTTTTCTACAAATTGTGAGAAAATTTGACACTACCTAATTTTATTTATTATGTACAATGTTAACATTGATGGTGCAGCCAGTGCACGAACGTTTGTAGAAAAAATTTTGTTTGCATCTCATGCGCGAAATACTTTGGTGATCTGGACTATTTTTTTTTACTCGGCTGCGCCTCGTTAAAAAAATCAGTTCTCGATCACCAAAGTAGCATTTCGCGCACTAGATACAAAAATAACTATTCAAAGAAGATATTTTTACGATTCTAGAAATGTTCCTATTACAGAAGATGTTTTTATGTTTCTCGAAATGTTAATTTTTCGAAAATGATACTGAAGGAATCCATTTGATTTATTGTCGTAATAATCTTGAAGCGGAATGATAGGACCGGTTTTTGATTTCACCGATAGTCTAATAAAAGCTCTCTGTGGTTATTTCCTAGGCAATTTATGTTAATACATAATTTGAGGCTCTTACATTAGGATGATTATAGATTTTGATTTGGGCGTGGACTAATATATTACTTCATAAAAGGAACATCATGAATTTGTCAATTCAATGATTATTTTTTTAAACTACAAAACTGTAATTGAATTTATACTGGGTGATGAAATGTGTAGCGGTAGATCCTACCGGAATTGATATGCTTCCCACAATTTACAGAGTGACAAGAAAAACTTCGGACAAATTTTACTGTGGTCTGGAACAAAAGTATTTCAGCGCAGCCAAATAATTTTTATTCTCTTGGTTTCTCTACACTTTCCTATACTAATATGTGAATTTTCAGTTTGATATAATTTCATTTCACAGAGTTGTAGAATGTCAAACAAACGTAGTGCGATTTTGGAGCTGTTTCGTCAAGGTAGGCGTCAATGTTCGTTTGCTCAATGTGTCTCGACAAACCGTGTCCGATGCGATTCGTCGTTTCAAGGAGCTTGGCCATGATGGTCGTCGTCCAGGAAGAGGTAGAAAATGCACTGTCAATACACCTAGCAATCGCAACATCGTCAAGAAGCGAGTCAATCGAAATCCGAGGGTTTCCACGAGGAAAACAGCCTGTGAGACCGGTATCAACCGCGAATCAGTCCTTCAAATTGCCAAAAAGTAGCTCAACCTCAAGCCATACAAGCTCCAAAAAGTTCAACTCCTCACGGAGGAAAACAAGCGCGTACGACTCCAAAGGTGCGCCAACTCCTTCGTCTCGCCGCCGGTCATCAATGGGAGCGAATTCTCTTCACATACGAGAAGCGTTTCACCGTAGAACAATTCCACAACCACCAAAACGACAGAGTCTGGTCCGTAGAGGCTCCCGGTATATCGGCCATCGTCGGACACCGTCAAAATCCGCAATCCGTCATGGTCTGGGGCGGAATTTGCGGCAGTGGTAAAACTCCCTTAATTTTCGTTGATCAAGGGGTCAAAATCAATCAAGAAGTCTACCGCTGCGACATCCTCGAGACAGTAGTACTTCCGTGGGCCAAGCAGCACTTCGGCGATACGCATTGGACCTTTCAACAGGACTCCGCTCCGGCTCACAGAGCGAAAATGACACAAGAATGGTGTAAGCCCCATTTTCTTGTTTCATCTCATCTGCAGAATGGCCGCCCTACTCACCGGATCTCAACCCAATGTACTACGGCGTGTGTTCTATTTTGGAGCACAGGGCTTGTGCTAAAAAACACAAAAATTTGGAGTCGCTGAAGCAATCTCTGCGCCGGGAATGGAACCGATTAACGCCCGAGGAGCTGCGGCCCATTGCCGAAAATTTCAAGAAGCGTCTGAAGCTGTGTATCGCCGCCAAAGGAAGCCACTTCGAAACGGCGTAAATATATTATTAACAAATGTTCAAGCTATTATTATTTGTTGGTGTTTTGTTCAATTTCTTCTGTTTAATAAAGTTAAATGAAAAAGAGTTTGTCCGAGGTTTTTCTTGTCACACTGTAATGTTGGACTTTTATTCCATAACTTTTGACGAACAAAATTGTTGGAAAGGGTAAGGGTAGATATTTTTTGTGGAATCCAGCGGCGTAGGTACTCATTTTCATCTGGGAGTCACAGTTCTTGAGATATTGTTGAAAATTTCCTTTTTCAAATGTCTTTATCAATTTTGTCAAATAACGCCACAATATCTCCTATTTTTGCTTCAGTAGGCCTTAGGGGGGGGATTGTCAACAAGTAATTAATTGCCAAAAAACACTTACGCTTCCTTGATCTCAGTGGCCGTATCCCTGTCGAAGTTGAAACCGTTGGGGTTGTCCCAGGGGCCCCCTGGAGCCCCCCCGAAGTCCGGCCTGCCGAACTGATCGTTCTTGCCGAACTGGTCGTACTGCCCCCCTCCTCCGTAGGGGTCGTTCTGGCCCGGTGGGAACTGAACGGGATTATCGTTGTTATTGTTGCTAAATCCGCCTCCGTACTGGTTCGGATTGTAGTTAGGGGGTACGGGAGAGACGGGGTTGTTGGGGTCTATACCAGGGACGGGGCTAGGGTTTGGGTTGTAGGGGTCGAATTGGTAGTTCGTGTCCGTTACTTGCGCCAAAACGAGGGGGTAGCACGCGATTAGGAGGAGAGAAACGGGGTATAGGAGTCGTTGTTTCATTGCTGGTTGAATTTCTGTAACGAAAAAATAAGGCAATTAGTCATTATTCATGAGGGAGAAATTAATTTTTCTTGGTTCTTAATGGGGTGATTTCCTTCCACAACCTAAACAAATTAATTCATAAATCTTCATTAAATTGTCCTGAATGAATATGCTGAAGGCAGGCATGCAAAATTTTGTTGAATCCAGGCATTTCTTTCGTGTGAACTTCAACACCCTGTATCTTCCTTAGGAATCGAGATGAGAATACATTATATACATTTTTCTCAATCAAGACATTAAGTTTAAATATTTAAACTCAATGATCAGGGCAACTATGAGAATGCCTTATCAAAATCTGCTCGATTTATACTGATACATCCTGATGTATACTGAGAGCCACAAATAAACTGATGCTCCACATGAATTAGGGATATTGACTTAAATTGCAAAAAAATATAATTGAAATAAGATTTTTGTGATGAAAATTCATATTAATATGGTTTCAAGTTGCAAATTAATTTTAGCCTGTAGGTCTGCAGCGTATACAGGGTGGTTAAGTAAAATCGAGTAAAATAACGAAATTTTATTCCCAGAGAAATCAAGCATTTTAAGACTATCAATACAATGTATGGCCTCCACGGGCATCAATAACAGCTTGACATCTTCTTTGCATACTACACACGAGGTTGTTGAATATTTCTTGAGGAATTTGGTTGCATAAACGGGGCAGAAGCTCTCTCAGATCATTTAAGGATTCTGGGGTAGGTTGATGATTATCTAATCTTCTTTGGAGCATATCCCATGCAATTCAAATCTGGTGAGTGCAGAGGGTGGAATACCAAGCTCCTCGCGCGCATTCTCAACTATGGGTGCACGGTGCGGTCTAGCATTATCGTCTAGAAATTGGAAAGTTTCACCAATAGCAGCGTGAAAATTTGGCACAACATTGTCAATGATATGCTCCGTATAGTGTAAGGCGGTCTTTTTCCCAGGACAAATGTGTAGATCTGTGCGCCCGTTGAAACATATCCCGGCCCATACCATAACACTACCCCCTCGGAATGGATGGACTTCTTTGACATAGCGACGATTACGGGGTATGCATGGGATTGTCCATACCCTTATTCTTCGAGAATCTGAAAATCGTCCATATCTGGATTCATCAGTGAAAAGGACACTACACCATTGATCGATCCAATTGATATGTTGCCTTGTCCATTCCAGTCTTTGACGCTTATGGTCACGTGGAACCTCTCTTAATGGACTTCTAGAACCTAGATTCACCTCTCTCAAACGTCGTCTGATGGTTTCGATGGAAACTTGGACCCCATCTGCATTTTGAAGCACTACACGTAGATGTAGGGTTTATTCTCGCCGAAACGGTGATGAAACGATCCTGAGCAGGTGTTGTTTTTCGTCGCCCACCAAGCCTTGGTCTTTCCAACACGGAACCTGTCTCCCTGAACCTATTCCAAAGTCGAGATATCACACTTTGGCTGACTTGGAGCCTTTCCGCTACAACAACCTGAGTTAGGCCACCCTGTAGCATTCCGATAGCCCTATTAGCCTCAGCGTTTGTTAGTTTACGTCTTGGCATTTTCAGAAAACTCGTTTCAAATCGAAGCCGTTGATAAACTGACTTCATTTCAAAATAAGAACATTCATGAAGCATATGCAAAGAACCAAACTTCAGAAAAAAGGCGACCAGATTGACGAAATGTCTCATACTGATTTTTATTGGATCGATTCAAGTTGTTACTGAGTTTTAAATGATTTTACAACGATTTTCTCGTAGATTACATACTTTTAAAAACGATTGAATACGATATCCCTAACTCTTGTGGAGCAGTATATTAGAATATACTTCGAGTCAGTTGAAAATAACCTTCCAACTTCCAACCCTAATCAACGTTTGAACAGACCCTCTATCATTAACAAGGACATAGATTCAAAACAAACACGTCCGCATTTTTCTGTGTATGACACGTAAACGAAAAAACACCGGACCACCCCCAAAAGCCGAAAATAAACATGGCAGCAGCAACCTAAGCGCCATATTCTACCAGATAGAAGGCTTTAATTCCTGACAGCATCCCAGGCAACGATTCTGCATCCGGTACAAAAACCGGCATTAGCGGGCACGTGCTAAAAGGGGGAGCCATCCCCATCTTTTAATCCCTGAAAATAATCTCGGAAATGCTGTTTGTAACCGATGGGGGAGGGTAGTTCCGATTCGATAATAAATCGTGGGGCGCTCTGGTTGCATCCAGGGCTACTAGGGGGGAGGGGAAGGTCTTTTGGGATAATGGACACGATGGGAAGGCTGTATATCTCGTTAGTTAGCTCTGCTGAAATTTACAGAAATATATAGGGCGTCAAATTAAAAAAATGTCTATAAATAACAGTTAAAACGTATGGTTTTAGGAAAAATTATACTCCATTCATTGTTATACTTAAGTATTCCGGTTGGCCATGAAATTCTGACACATTTCACCGCGTTTATTTTGAAGATGTTAAGTTATGGTCATTTCCCTGTCAGATACGCACGCAACGTTGTCGTTTCCACATAAAAATTGTAGTGATTACGTATTTATCAATATGTTCATTTACTTTGGGAAAATAATGAATTTGAGAAAATATTATGTGAATCCAATAATTTCGAAGACATGGCGAAGGTTGAAGAAACTTTTTCTCTGTTAATACTGGAAATATACTGCTCCACAAGAGTTAGGGATATCGTATTCAATCGTTTTAAAAAGTATGTAATCTTCGAGAAAATCGCTGTAAAATCAGTTAAAACTCAATAACAACTTGAATCGATCCAATAAAAATCAGGATGAGACATTTCGTCAATCTAGTCGCATTTTTTCTGAAGTTTGGTTCTTTGCATATGCTTCATGAATGTTCTTATTTTGAAATGAAGTCGGTTTATCAACGGCTTCGATTTGAAACGAGTTTTCTGAAAATGCCAAGACGTAAATTAACAAACGCTGAGGCTAATAGGGCTATCGGAATGCTACAGGGTGGCCTAACTCAGGTTGTTGTAGCGGAAATGCCACAAGTCAGCCAAAGTGTGATATCTCGACTTTGAAATAGGTTCAGGGAGGTTCCGTGTTGGAAAGACCAAGGCTTGGTGGGCGACGAAAAACAACACCTGCTCAGGATCGTTTCATCACCGTTTCGGCGAGAAGAAATCCTACATCTACGTGTAGTGCTTCAAAATGCAGATGGGGTCCAAGTTTCCACCGAAACCATCAGACGACGTTTGAGAGAGGTGAATCTAGGTTCTAGACGTCCATTAAGTCCATTAACACGTGACCATATAAGCGTCAAAGACTGGAATGGGCAAGGCAACATGAACATATCAATTGGAACGATCAATGGCGTAGTGTCCTTTTCACTGATGAATCCAGATATGGACGATTTTCAGATTCTCGAAGAATAAGGTTATGGACAATCCCACGCATACCCCGTAATCGTAGCTATGTCCAAGAAGTCCATCCATTCCGAGGGGGTAGTGTTATGGTATGGGCCGGGATATGTTTCAACGGGCGCACAGATCTACACATTTGTCCTGGGTATATGACCGCCTTACACTATAGGGAGCATGTCATTGACAATGTTGTGCCAAATTTTCACGCTGCTATTGGTGAAACTTTTCAATTTCTAGACGATAACTCTAAACCGCACCGTGCAGCCATAGTTGAGAATGCGCGCGAGGAGCTACATTTACCAATACCTCCGCACTCACCAGATTTGAATTGCATAGAACATGCATGGGATATGCTCCAAAGAAGATAAGATAATCATCAACCTACCCCAGAATCCTTAAATGATCTGAGAGAGCTTCTGCCCCGTTTATGGAACCAAATTCCTCAAGAAATGTTCAACAACCTCGTGTGTAGTATGCAAAGAAGATGTCAAGCTGCTATTGATGCCCGTGGAGGCCATACATTGTATTGATGGTCTCAAAATGCTTAAATTCTCTGGGAATAAAATTTCGTTATTTTACTCGATTTTTCTTAAGCACCCTGTATACGCTGCAGACCTACAGGCTGAAATAAATTTGCCACTTGAAATCATATTAATATGAATTTTCATCACAAAAATCTCATTTTAACTATATTTTTTGCAATTTTTATAAAAGCGTTTTTCCATCTGGAAAATCTACTTTCCATTCGAATCATGCAGAATACCCATTAGGCTGATCAGTACCATCTATACTTTGAGTGCTCTGAGCGTCCGAACAAAACTCGAAAATGAAATTTGAAAAAAATAAAACATTAAAAGTCGACTCAAATATAAGGCCTATATGATGGACATGTTTGGTATCAAAATATAGGTTTATCGAGGACGCTCTATTCAATAAGAACAAATTCAAGTCGCTATCTACCATAGTTTAGATTTCCACCTGTCAAATGGCATTTTTTGTTAAATCCGAAATTTTAAATTGTCATAGCTCTCGCTCTCCTGAATTTATCCACAGTTCTTTTGTACATTGATGATCAGCATTATCTAGAGTATCTTTGAGCATAATAAAATCGATATCGAAAATCTCAACTTTTTGGGTAAAAAACGACAAAGGGGTAAGACCCCAAAAACACCATATTTGTCATCACCAAGAAATCCCTGGCGAATCCAAAGTCGTTTTCCAATCTCGAAGATCTACTACCCATTCGAATCATGCAGAATACCCATTAGACTGATCAGTATCACCTATACTTTGAGTGCCCTGAGCGTCCAAACAAAACTCGAAAATGAAATTTGGAAAAAATAAAACCAAAAAATTCGACTTAAAGAAGACCTATATGGTCAAGTTTGGTATCGAAATGTAGGTTCTCGAGGACGCTGAATTTGATAAAATATAATCCAAAGCGCTATCTGTCATGGATTAGATTTTTTTTTTTTAATCGTCATTGTTACATGGTTTATTTTACAGCATTTCCCAGATTTAATTTTTGTTCTGTTTCTGCATCGACTGCAGTGCTTGTGATTATGTTCCGAAACAGGTAATTTCTGGACGGACAGCTGGCCTTTACGCATATATTTTCTAATAATTTCGAAACAGGCCAACCGTAAACGTACATTGGGAGGGTGAAACTTCTCAACGATCGAGTTGAAACAAACCTAACGGATATAGGACAGCGCTGTTGTAATTGATCCTGATGGCAGAGTAATTAGTTAATTGATGTCATGACAAAACGCTTTTAGATGGAAATTGGCACAAATTTCCGCGTTCTGTCGGTTTGCGAACTCGATCCAACTGGAAGATAACCATCAGAGAAGGAAGCTGTAAAGTAATTATTGCAGTTTGGATCATAAATTAAACTGCTTCACATGAGTTAGGGATATTGACTTAAATTGCAAAAAAATACAGTTAAAATAAGATTTTTGTGATGAAAATTCATATTAATATGATTTCAAGTTGCGAATTAATTTTAGCCTGTAGGTCTGCAGCTTATACAGGGTGGTTGAGAAAAATCGAGTAAAATAACGAAATTTTATTCCCAGAGAATTCAAGCATTTTGAAACTATCAATACAATGTATGGCCTCCACGGGCATCAATAACAGCTTGACATCTTCTTTGCATACTACACACGAGGTTGTTGAACATTTCTTGAGGAATTTGGTTCCATAAACGGGGCAGAAGCTGTCTCAGATCATTTAAGGATTCTTGGGTAGGTTGATGATTATCTTATCTTCTTTGGAGCATATCACATGCATGTTCTATGCAATTCAAATCTGGTGAGTGCGGAGGTATTGGTAAATGTGGAATACCAAGCTCATCGCGAGCATTCTCAACTATGGCTGCACGGTGCGGTCTAGCGTTATCGTCTAGAAATTGAAAAGTTTCACCAATAGCAGCATGAAAATTTGGCACAACATTGTCAATGACATGCTCCCTATAGTGTAAGGCGGTCATATTCCCAGGACGAATGTGTAGATCTGTGCGCCCGTTGAAACATATCCCGGCCCATACCATAACACTACCCCCTCGGAATGGATGGACTTCTTGGACACAGCGACGATTACGGGGTATGCGTGGGATTGTCCATACCCTTATTCTTCGAGAATCTGAATATCGTCCATATCTGGATTAATCAGTGAAAAGGACACCGTCCATTGATCGTTCCAATTGATATGTTGCCTTGCCCATTCCAGTCTTTGACGCTTATGGTCACGTGTTAATGGAACTCCTCTTAATGGACGTCTAGAACCTAGATTCGCCGTTCTCAAACGTCGTCTTATGGTTTCGATTGAAACTTGGACCCCATCTGCATTTTGAAGAGCATTCCTTAGCATTGTACACGTACATGTAGGGTTTCCTCTCGCCGAAACGGTAATGAAACGATCCTGAGCAGATGTTGTTTTTCCTCGCCCACCAAGCCTTGGTCTTTCCAACACGGAAACTGTCTCCCTGAACCTATTCCAAATCGAGATATCACACTTTGGCTGACTTGGAGCCTTTCCGCTACACCAACCTGAGTTATGGCACCCTGTAGCATTCCGATAGCCCTATTAGCCTCAGCGTTTGTTAATTTACACATTTTCAGAAAACCCGTTTCAAATCGAAGCCGTTGATAAACTGACTTCATTTCAAAATAAGAACATTCATGAAGCATATGCAAAGAACCAAACTTCAGAAAAAAGGCGACCAGATTGACGAAATGTCTCATACTGATTTTTATTGGATCGATTCAAGTTGTTATTGAGTTTTAAATGATTTCACAGCGATTTTCTTGAAGATTACATACTTTTAAAAAGGTTGAATACGATATCCCTAATTCTTGTGGAGCAGTATATATTTGCGACCTGTAAACCACAGAGAAACTGTGTAGAGGAACTGTAGACCATAGACTCTTGCGTCTGGCAACGGTGATAGGGACAACGTTTCGCGTGGCCAAATTAACATTATCGGTAACGCACAGGATGGGGCCGATACCTCAACGCCGTATATCTTAACCGAGGGTTGGGAACCGAAAAAGCGTGACCAGAAAACCGCAGACTGCTATCGATATATCGAGGGGGACCTATAGAATCCGATACGGAACCCAAACACGCTTCCTATCGGAATCTCCAAGGATATACACACATCGTCAAAAGTCTTGGCTCCCCTAGGTTTCTCGAGAAATAAACAATAATGTTCTGGAAGTGAGATGAATATTTTCCTAATTTCAACTGCTGCGTTCCAGGCTATAGATCTACGAGGATGTATTGATATCTAGTTAGCCTAGACCAGTTCCATGCATAAACAAGATATTGCGATACCATATCAACGAACAATAACTAATTAGAAGGGTCAGTGTAGAGTTCGACGTCAAAAAAGTAAACCAGAGTTAAGCAATAAATTAAAAAAAAAGATGTCCACCGAAATTGCAAAATCGAAAAATTGGAGTATCGAGCCATCATCGTGTATCTGTATTTAAAAAGGTTAAGAGGTACGCAGATTTACGAAGATATGCTTAATACCCTTGGTGATCAATGTCCTTCGTATACGACCGTGAAAAATTGGACTGCAAGCTTCAAAAGAGGTGAATTTTCCATTGAAGATGATGACCGATCGTGAAGGCCAGTTTCTGTGTCGGTCCCCGAAAATATCGATGCAGTTCATGACATGATTTTATCAGACCGTCGAATTGGGCTAAAACGGATATCTGAAGCACTGAAGATTTCATGTCCATAAAGTTAGCAGTGCCACTTTCGAGAAATTCAATGAAACCTATTGCATTAATTGTCGAATAATTGTCGAGAATTTGTCGTGGAAGAAAAAAATTTGTCGCGTCCTTAGTTTTTTTCTACGGGGTGGCTTTGCTAACTTAACGTTAAGTTAGCAGAACCACTTTTTCAATATCGCCCGAATCTCATGAAAATGGTTACAAATAATTGTCGAGTAATTGTCGTAGTCGATATGAAGTAAAAAGAACCCAAAAAATCCATTCCTTTTTGTTTATTTTACGTCTTTTTCCCGCGAGTTCGAGATATTCCTAGAATTATCGCATTTTTGGCAACAGCGCATTCGTAATTGACTCTTTTTCTATTGCATTAATTGTCGAATACCTGTCCCGAATTTGTCGTGAAAGAAAAAAATTTGTCGCGTCTTTAGTTTTTTTTCTATGGGGTGGCTTTGCTAACTTAACGTTAAGTTAGCAGAACCACTTTCTCAATATCGACCGAATCTCATGAAAATGGTTACAAATAATTGTCGAATAATTGTCGTAGTCGATATGAAGTAAAAAAAACCCAAAAAATCCATTCCTTTTTGTTTATTTTACGTCTTTTTCCCGCGAGTTCGAGATATTCCTAGAATTATCGCATTTTTGGCAACAGCGCATTCGTAATTGACTCTTTTCTATTGCATTAATTGTCGAATACCTGCCTCGAAGTTGTCGTGAAAGAAAAAAATTTGTCGCGTCCTTAGTTTTTTTTCTAAGGGGTGGCTTTGCTAACTTAACGTTAAGTTAGCAGAACCACTTTCTCAATATCGACCAAATCTCATGAAAATGGTTACAAATAATTGTCGAGTAATTGTCGTAGTCGATATGAAGTAAAAAAAACCCAAAAAATCCATTCCTTTTTGTTTATTTTACGTCTTTTTCCCGCGAGTTCGAGATATTCCTAGAATTATCGCATTTTTGGCAACAGCGCATTTGTAATTGACTCTTTTTCTATTGCATTAATTGTCGAATACCTGTCCCGAATTTGTCGTGGAAAGAAAAAAATTTGTCGCGTCCATAGAAAAAAAAACTAAGGACGCGACAAATTTTTTTCTTTCACGACAAATTCGGGACAGGTATTCGACAATTAATGCAATAGAAAAAGAGTCAATTACGAATGCGCTGTTGCCAAAAATGCGATATTTCAAGAAAGATGGGGAAATCGCGAGAAAATGGAGTGGAAATTGCTAGAAAGATTAAATTTTTTGTGTGTCTTTTACTTTATTTCAACATCGACAATTACTCGACAATCTTTCATGATCATCGTGACGATATTCGACCACTTTTTGCTAAATTAATATAAAGTGAGCAAAGCCACCCCGTAGAAAAAAACTAAGGACGCGACAAATTTTTTTCTTTCACGACAAATTCGAGGCAGGTATATATATTCGACAATTAATGCAATAGAAAAAGAGTCAATTACGAATGCGCTGTTGCCAAAAATGCGATAATTCTAGGAATATCTCGAACTCGCGGGAAAAAGACGTAAAATAAACAAAAAGGAATGGATTTTTTGGGTTTTTTTTACTTCATATCGACTACGACAATTACTCGACAATTATTTGTAACTATTTTCATGAGATTCGGGCGATATTGAAAAAATGGTTCTGCTAACTTAACGTTAAGTTAGCAAAGCCACCCCGTAGAAAAAAAACTTAGGACGCGACAAATTTTTTTCTTTCACGACAAATTCTCGACAATTATTCGACAATTAGTGCAATAGGTTTCATTGAATTTCTCGAAAGTGGCACTGCTAACTTTATGGACATGAAGATTTCATACGAACGCGTTCATCATATGGTCACGTCAATTTGTACATGAGAAAAATTTCTGCAGAATGGATCCCCAAATGTTTGAATGATGACCAAAAGCGTGCAAGGGTAGAAGCATCGTGTTCGATCTGTGCTCGATTTGAAAACGATGTAGACTTCTTAAACCGAATTGTTACTATGGTTGATACTTGGGTACATTTCTACGATCGAGAAAAAAAGCAAAAATCGATGGAATGGCGATACTCTGGTTCTCCAAGACCTAAGAAGTTTCGTGTCCAAAAATCTGATGGAAAAGTTCTTGCTTCAGTTTTTTGGGATTGGCATGGAGTAATCATGATTGATTTTTTGGATAAGGGTAGAACAATATAACAATATCATCTCTTTCCTCAACTGAAAAAAGTTTAAAAGGTCGTAAATTTTCTCCCAACGAGGAGGTAATAAAACCTGTGGAGGACTGGTTTGCAGAGCAAGAAGAAACATTTTTTGAAAGGTCTAGAGACGTTCAGTTCGCTGTAATCAATGTATTCAATTAAGAGGAGAATACGTAGAGTTATATAATATTTTGGCTTTGAAATTTTGTTTGGTTCTATAGTAGGCTTAACAGTTTTCAATATATCCTCGTACCATCCCCCTAACCGCGAGTTTCTTAATTAAAATCTCAGACATTGTCCCCGCTTATCGATACCCCCTTCACAAGCACAAAGAGGACGATGGTCGCCGGAGGAAGCGTGAATTTACGAGACCGGAAAACGGTATTTACGTCCATAGACATGCTGATTCAATTGATTCAATTTGATCCGACGTTTCGGTTCTGCCCGACGTTCCTGGGGTGAATTTGAATGGACGAAAAGTCGATATTTGGACCATCGCACCTGGCTATCGATTTTTTATTGTGTTTTCGTCCGGGAAGTGGGCATTATGAGGGGCAATTAGGAGCTATTAAGCTTTTGGGGGCTAGGGGTCGGCTGACGAATTAATCGTGGATGGTTATCAGATCGGAAAGTAGTTTTCCATTCTGTTCTAAAATAAATTCGACCGCGAAAATTTCGTTGAACTTTTGATAGTGGCCATTTCACTGTGACATTTGGCCACGGTACAGGAAATATTGGCTGGCTTTTCCGTCGTAAAATAGCGAAATGTCGTCTCAAAATAAAAACCCATAAAGTTCCATATTAACTCGAAAAATAAAAAGTGGAATATTTCATTACCTATGTGGGCTACATGGGTGATTTTGGTATCGAAACGTAGATTTTCGAGGTCGTTCCATTCAATACCAATCATTGCAAAACCCTAACTATCACCGTTTAGATTTTGACCTGTCAAATGGCATTTTTTGATAAATCGGAAATTTCAAACTGTCATAACTTCCGTCCCTCTCATCGCCGCTAATAGTTACTCATATTTGGGGGCACTGCAGTGGCCCCGCCAAGTCGAGCGCGAAGCAAACACTGCCGTACTATCTTTACCCGAACCATTTCGCCGCATTTCTAGGCCCCTATTTGAGAATCTCCGGATAAGACCAGAACGCCGAAATTTTCGTCATCCAGTAAGCTTTAATCACGTACTCAAAATCCAAAATTTCAAGTGTGTAGGTCAAGCAAAGTTTCGCATTTTCGACCCTCACTCACTCATGATCATCAAAATAGAACTAGTACTTCCCATGAACTCAGAGAGCTGAAATTTGGTACAGAGTTAGGGTTTAATGGCCACAAAAAGGGAAAACTATAAAAACTAGGATAATCGAAAATTGGTTGGCACGTCACATGAGCTCACGTGCTATCACGTCATCTTCGCAAAATGTGTAACCACAATAATGTATGGAAGTTTATGCGCTTGGAAACACATTGTTATCATACCCAATATGTGAATATCGACTTTAGAATATAAATTGAAAAAAAAATAATCGGGTGATCAGTCTTATACACAGTGATATTCTTACTGTCTCATTTATTGTTCAAGGAAACGATAGTTTTCGAAAGCTAGGCCGGAACAATAAATGAGACAGTAAAAATTATCACTGTGTATAAGACTGATCACCCGATTATTATCCTTTTTTCAATTGTTATCATTTCACGCATTCACGAAGTTAGCATCTGCTGTCACTTGATTGCACACCAGAACTACCCGCAAATTTACATTTTCTAACCGTAAGTGATATCACGTCGGATATTTTGTGAAGTGAAAATGGATTAAAATTTGATCGAACTTGTCAGGCTTCATGAAGTGATCTATGATCATTCTTCATCAGAGTACAGGGATCAGAATGTACGACAACAAGCTTGGGTGCTGGGTGCTCATTCAACAATTGTTGAACTATTTGAGGTAATCCTCCCACTTCCTCTCTTCGTTGATTTATTTCATGAAT
Source organism: Adalia decempunctata (assembly GCA_951802165.1). Lineage (NCBI taxonomy): Eukaryota > Metazoa > Arthropoda > Insecta > Coleoptera > Coccinellidae > Adalia > Adalia decempunctata. The sequence goes on from OX637705.1 coordinate 5,436,110, forward strand.
CAAATATCTTCTAACAAAATCACCAGCAACTGTAAAAGCAGTTATGTTCTCTATATCTTCTTTCCATTCCGAAGAGCTTGATGAAGAAGAAACTGCGTTTCGCTCTGTATCACTGAATAAAAAAATGCTATGAAATTTTGGTGCAATATAGAACGTCTATTGCTCTTCAAAAAAAACATCATCAGATGGGTCTGCGGTGGCTAGATTGGGAGAGAAAAAATTTAATCCGAAAAAGAATCGGGTAAGAGATGGGCTATATGGACAAGTTTGGTATCAAACTATAGGTTTTCGAGGACGCTGGAATCAATAAAAAATAATCGGAGGCTCTATCTGCCATAGTTCAGAACCGAAAAAAATAAAGATTTGTAATAAAAAAACTACTCCTAAAAAAAGTGTCAAATAAGAAAATCTAATAAAATAGATCAATATGCCCACGTTTCTACAAAAATAAGTGAAATCCCACCAAAAACATTCTGTAAAAACTAGCCAAGTCTCGATGGAGCTGCTAGTTTATCTCTAAAAAGTATTGAAATCTAGAAAAAGTCGAGCCAAGTTTAAGGCTCCTTACTGCGATTTCTTTATTATTATAGTTAAAATAAAATATATCAATATGCCCACGTTTCTACAAAAAGAAGTGAAATCCCACCAAAAACATTCTGTAAAGATCAGCCAAGTCTCGATGGAGCTGCTAGTTTATCTCTAAAAAGTAATGAAATCTAGAAAAGGTCGAGCAAAGTTTAAGGCTCCTTACTGCGATTTCTTTATTATTATATTTAATGTTGTATGTCATAGGTGATTTTGGTATCAAGATGTAGGTTTTCGAGGTCGCTCCATTCAATAAAAAACATTTCAAAGCCGTAACTATCACCGTTAAGATTTTGACCTGTCAAATGGCATTTTTTGAAAAATCGGAAATTTCAAACTGTCATAACTTCCGTCCCTCTCATCGCCGCCAATATTTATTTATATGATGTTGATCAGCATAGCCCAAAGTATCTCTGTGCAGAATATGAGCGATTTTGAAAATCTCAAATTTTGGGTGAAAAATGACAAAGGGGTATGACCCCCTAAAAACACCATATTTGTCAATAAAAATATATTTGGGGAGGATCTAACGTTATTATTGATTCTGGAAGTTATACTTCCTATTCGAATCTTCAATAATGGCAATTTTGCGGACCAACAGCACCCTTACCTTGAGTGGTGTGAGCTCGTGAACAGAACTCGAAAATGAAAAATCGAAAAATAGAAAGTGGAATATTTCATTCCTATGGGGTCTACATGGATGATTTTGGTACGAATTTCAATTTATTTAATAAATGATTCTTAAATTTTTTGTGATAATGTTTTTATTGATTCGTTAATTCACGATCGCAGTTTTTGGGCTTTGCAGTGACTAAAATAACCTGGTCCAATCGTATTAGATTCACAATATCAAATCGTAATGAAAGCATTTTTTATCGTGTTACAAATTACCTAGAAATCTAATAACCCCTCGATACAATCTTACGTTTTTTTATCTAATGTGATTTGTTTGGAAGGTTACATTTTTCAAACTCCATACACGCAAGTGTAAGCTTAACATTATTAAGTTTTTTCAAGGAAATTGTCCTGGATTTCAGTTCCAGCTCGTGATGAGTATGTTTATGTGAGTTGACATAGTAAAAAACCGCAATGTCTCTTCCGTGATTATATACGGACACGTCTAGCCGTATGTAGATATTTTTAGAAAGAATCAGAACCACTAGATCACCATTATCCACACTGGAGACAGTTGGCATTCGACATCATTCTTATCCTTTTTTTTGTTGAAGTTTGGACACACTAACGTTGAAGAGCGTTTGTTTCAGCTTCTTCACCGAGATATTTTTATGTGTAGCTGATCTCTGGCAATACATACTGTTCATTACCATTTTGTGTCCATTATTGACTTTCAGAAAGATGAAAATCTTTCAATTCACTTTAGGAATATCGATTTTATGTGCATCAGATGGGATAATACAGCAGCTTCAGAATTCATCATCTTGAATATCTCTTCAATAAAGCGGAATTTCATTACGTCCAACCCCTGTTTCACCCTCATTCACCATTAAAGGTGAACTGCAGGGGTCCTATTCCGAACACTTCTGTAATCTGAATATTGTGTGCAATAAACAGAATCAGTGAACTCAGGAAGTTGTAATAAACTGCAAGAGGGCTACAGAGAGCTCTCCATGGGTTTGGAAAGTGTGGAATATCGGCGTAAGGTCTCGTTGAGATGACGTTTTCAGATAGTAAATTTGACAGCCGCCCTCTTCATCCCCTAATATTCGGTTGGGGTGCTAAGGCAACGGAATGATGATTTAAACAGGACACGGTCGTTCTTGATTGGGAATAGTCATAGACCAAGAGCCAGTGACCAATTTTCATTTCATAATTCATCAAAGTTTACTTGTTCAATACTCAATATCTGCTCGAAAATAAAAACCATTTCTGCCAGCCCATAATGGCCGGAGTAGACTACCATAAGCGCTCAAAGAGGCCAGAAAATTAGGTTCAACTATGTCATAGTATCATACACAAAACTTTCAGGAATTGTTATTGATAATACATATATATTGATTCTATTAAAAATAATGACAGATCTTTTTCGTCCCTCCTAAGTGTTTGCAGAACTCTTTGAAAATTCACTAAGAGCAGCTGTACTCATGTCATTTCAGTACGCTTGAAATTTACAGGAAATAAAGAAAATGTGTCTAGAAAGCGAATTATAATCATGACAGAAATTTTTTACACCACGAACCATCTGCCAGAACGAGAAATGTTGCCGCGCAAATGCGAGCGAAATGAGCTTATTCATATTTGCAAGTCAGACCTAGAGCGCATATTGGGCATTTACGAGACTCATCAAAAATTGATAGAAAATTATGTGGAGGTAGCTAAAATTTTTTTATGAAATTATAGAATTTGTTTTCAGTTTCATTAACCTGATCCGATGATAAGGGTATTCGCTATGTACTCGTAATACTAAAGCTCACTGTGAAAGTCTTATACTCTCTTTTACTACTCTTAGTCTACCCAACTTTTGGGGTTTTGAATGCCCTGATGGTTTATTTTTTACCCCTTAATGTGACTGAGATCTTACACTTCTTTGAATGTTTCGTAAGTCACACAGGTATAGTCAAGACCTCCTCAATCCATTCGAAAAATTCTTGAGGAAACAAATTTTGAGGATGCGTAGGAAGAGCATTTTTTTTTGAATAGTTTATTACTAAATAAATTGTTGTAATGTTAAAAATAAACACCTTTAATTCCTTTAATTGGCAATAATACATGCCCAATATGCGCTCTAGGTCTGTCGTGATTATAATTCGCTTTCTACACCTTTTCCAATTGTAATTCAGAAAACGTAAAATGTAATTCAGAAAAGCAAATTGAATTTCAGAAAATGGAAATTGTAATTCAGAATAGCAAGTTGATATTCAGAAACGGTTATTTGAATTTCAGAATAGTGATATGTAATTCAGAAAGGGTAATTTGAATTTCAGAATAGTGATATGTAATTCAGAAACGGTAATTTGAATTTCAGAAAATATAAATTGTAATTCAGAATTGGTGATTTGAAATTCAGAAATGGTAAATTGTAATTCAGAAAAACGAAATTGTAATTCAGAAAGAAGAAATTGTAATTCAATTGCTTGGTACCCAAACTACTTTCTCTAATGTTTTGTATATAATTCAAATAGGGACATGATTCCATTTAAAATGGGTGGCGAAATATATTAATAATGATTCTTGAGGTCATTTTCCACTCTCAAAGTACTTAGATACCTTCATAGAAGTGAGAAATATAATAACAATAACTTTATTTCCAAGAATAACATGAAGGTATATACAGTCAAAACCAAAAACAGGAAAAAAACAAACTTGAAAATACGAAATACTTAAGACAAGTTCGATTGTCCTAGATTCCTATGTTGCATCACTTGATACCGAGCTCGATATTATTCTGAATTACATATTACATTTTCTGAAATTGAATTGATAACTTCTGAAATACAATTTTCCTTTTTCTGAAATTGAATTTGCCATTTCTGAATTTCAATTCACTATTCTGAATTACAACTTTGTTTTTCTGAATTACAACTTCCTAATCTGAATTTCAATTTCGTTTTTCTGAAATTGAATTAACTATTCTGAAATTCAATTTCTGTTTTCTGAATTACATATTGCTATTCTGAAATACATGTTTCCTTTTCTGAAATTCAACTTTGAATTTCTGAATTACAACTGTGAAAGGTGTAGACACATTTTCTTTATTTCCTGTAAATTTCAAGCGTACTGAAATGACATACCTAAGTACAGCTGTTCTTAATTAATTTTCAAAGAGTTCTGCCAACACTTAGGAGGGACGAAAAAGTTCTGTCATTATTTTTTATAGATTCAATATATTATCAATAACAATTCCTGAAAGTTTTGTGTGTGATACTATGACATAGTTGAACCTAATTTTCTGGCCTCTTTGAGCGCTTATGGTAGTCTACTCCGGCCATTATGGGCTGGCAGAAATGGTTTTTATTTTCGAGCAGATATTGAATATATTAAACAAGTCAATTTTGGTGAGTTATGAAATGACATATGAAAATTGGTCACTGGCTCTTCCTCTAAAATAGGGCACGGTCTTTCTGGATTGGGAATTGTTAGGGATAGAGTTGGTATGGCAAAAACTGCTTGCTTCGAAATGAAAGAAGGGGAAATCGACCAAGTATCTTCTTGGTCTCATACAAGAAATATTACTATCAAATTGTTCCAGTTTTGTTCCTGTCATGGATTTAATATTGTCCATTCCATTAGCTCTAGTGATACACTACCAATCGTGGAAGATACTTAGGTTAATCCAATTATGATATCTATCCTAAACAGACATAAGCTCTTAAGCTGCACGAATCTGGAATTTATAGCCGAACGTTCAATGCGCTTTATCAAAACATCCTTTCATTGGAGACATCTTCAAATCTCAAGTTCGAACAAACCAATGTGCTTTAACACGTAGTTAACCTCTTAGACAGAATCAACTATTTCGTAATGAGAATATTCTGGTCGTCATGTGAAATACGATACGACCACTGTTACCTTGACGACGTGCACCAGAAATCTTCATTTGGCCCTTTCGGATATCCGAAACTTTGAGCGTACTTTCGACATCGTTTTTAGGATGGTGAATGGACCAGAAACCGGAATTCTAATGGTGAACTTGTATGTTTTGATGATATTGAACGGGCATTCGAGAACATTGTAAGAAACGTTTTGAACATTTGAGATATAGGGAGATAATGTGAGGAATTATGAGTGTCATCTTTTTTTTCACTTTCCACAAGAATAATTTTGCACGAAACTTGTGGATATCGTCCATATTGAAGACAATGTAGACGACTAAGAAAAATTAAGGAAAAGTGTTGAGATACTTCAGAAATTAGTTCATCCGCAGTAGAGTCCTTATTTGATGACCAATGATTTCTTCTTATGCCTGCAAATCAAAAATAAATTGAGAGGTCTTGAGGAGCTGTTGGAAAAAGTGACTGGGAAGGACCCCGCACTTTCCTTATGGCAAATGGCGTTCCGTCAAACGTTCTAATACAGGGTGGCCATTTGAAAACGAAACAGACGAGATTACAGACAAAATAAATTTTTTCGATAGAAATGCTCGGACAGGTCGATTTCTGTTTCAAGGGGGACAACTTAAGATGTAGGTTACGAACGCATAGCGCTTCAACCCTTGCTGCTACAACCCCCACCCCCAATTTTTGAATAGGGAAGATGGGGTGAGTGATACCTCAATTCAAAGGTATTTTTATACTGATGTCAGCACAGTAATTGTTTTTTCATTTTATGCATTAGTTCTCGAAATATTCTTAACTAAGTATTTGAAAATGAAGTGATGTTTTCATGGCACTTGTAGTGTTTTTTTGTGAAAAATCGACATCTTGATTAAAGATTTCTATGTCAGTGGATTGGAGGAAGGAAGCCACAGTCATGGTTGTTTTGAAGCTCAAAATGTCGATTTTTCACAAAAAAACACTACAAGTGCCATGAAAACACCACTTCATTTTCAAATACTTAGTAAAGAATATTTCGAGAACTAATGCATGAAATGAAAAAACAATTACTGTGCTGAAATCAGTATAAAAATACCCTTCAAATGAGGTATCACTCACCCCATCTTCCCTATTCAAAAATTGGGGGTGAGGGTTGTAGTAGCAAGGGTTGAAGCGCAATGCGTCCGTAACCTACATCTTAAGTTGTCCCCCTCGAAACAGAAATCGACCTGTCCGAGCATTTCTATCGAAAAAATTTATTTCGTCTGTAATCTCGTCTGTTTCGTTTTCAAATGGCCACCCTGTATTTTGGTATAATGTAGTACTCGACCTGTTTACTGATCAAAAGTGTCCATGGCCCTAACTCAATCCTATAACTAGTTTTTGGGATACAGGGCGTTGAAATTGAGAATTATCCACTTTTACTACGCTCGTATCTCGGAATAGAATCGAATTTTTCTCAAAAAACATTTTATTCCATCTCCAGGGAGCTATTGTTATCCACAATTGAATGGATGCCCGATTTTGAAAGTATTAAATATGTTAGTTCCAGAGCGAGAACTTTCGCAAAATGAAATATTCCACTAGGTATGTTGTTGTTACATCGAAAAAACCTGAAATAACCAGAATTCATACTGGGTGATCCATTATTATGGAAACTATCCACAATGAAGGTTAAGTGGACACCCTGTATTTTTGGGTTGATTTAAGGTGCTTGTTTGAATTTTTCGGAACATATCATCATGGACTTCAAAGAATACAGGGTGATTTAGTCATGAAATAAACTGCGAACCTCACGAAAATAACCAAAAACCACCTTTTTTTCATCACCCTCTATTTCAAGATTAACTACTTTGAGGTGGGAGTTTTCTTTCACCACTGTTCTTGATATAAAAACATCAATACGTCTGAGAGTTCTCATCCACTTTCTATGACCAGATTTTTTTTATGTAGGTAATATGAAAATTATTCATTTATGTTATTCTATTCATATTCCAGCATAAAAAAAAATCTGGTCATAGAAAGTGGATGAGAACTCTCAGACGTATTGATGTTTTTATATCAAGAACAGTGGTGAAAGAAAACTCCCACCTCAAAGGAGTCTTGAAATAGAGGGCGATGAAAAAAAGGTGGTTTTTGGGTATTTTCGTGAAGTTCACAGTTTATTTTATGACTGAATCACCCTGTATTCTTTGAAGTCCATGATGATATGTTCTAAAAAAATCAAACAAGCACCTTAAATCAACCCAAAAATACAGGGTGTCCACCTAACCTTCATTGTGAATATTTTCTATAATAATGTATGAATTCTGGTTATTTCAGTTTTTTTTCGATGTAACAACATATCTAGTGAAATAGTTCATTTTGCGAACGTTCTCGCTCCGGAACTGATATATTTTATACTGTCAAAATCGGGAATGCATTCAATTATGGATAACCCTGTATTCGTAACGATTTTCGGTCATATTCCTTTATATGGTTGCTCCCTGGGGATGGAATGAAATGTTTCTTGAGAAAAATTGAAGTTTATTCGATTCTATTTCGAGATACGCGCGTAGTAAAAGTGGGTAATTCTCAATTTCAACGCCCTGTATCTCAAAAACTAGTCATAGGATTGAGTTGGGGCCATAGACACTTTTGATCACTGGGTCGAGTACTACATTATACAAAAATATTAGAACATTTGACGAAACGCCATTTGGCATAAGGAAAGTGCTGGGTCCTTTGTTCCAGAGGCCTGTGTATAGATCTTAATGGAAAATGTTGAAGAACAATAAAGCCATTTCTGATCATAAAAATCTGTTTTTTTTTGTCAGTCTCAAATTATCCAAATTCCGTTATCACAAGAAGAAAAAAACAGGCAGTTAAAATTTCTATGGAAATATTTCCAACTCGTTAAACGCCGATTCCAGTAATTCGAGGAAGTCGAAACGAAAACAAACGAACCACGTCTTGTTTACAAAAGATAGATGTAATTGACTGCCGTTCGTCGATTGTTGATAGTCTTCGAGCGCCCCAGAAGCCCATTAGGTGGCGGAGAACGTTCTAGATGCGTGGCGTTTAACAACGTACCAGAAGGTAAACATGGGGGGCACACGCCAAAGGATCCAAAACATCGGTCTCGAGTCCTATTTATAAAACGGGAGAGATATCTGTAAATGCGGAAACAGATAACCTCGGGGCCATTAGGCTTTAATGCAACCCAACAGATGGCCTTTAGGGGATTACTGCCAACGTAACAAATATGATTCTAGTCAAATGCTGGTTTCAGAATATATACGAGGATATATTGAAAAATTCTTAGCTAATACTATGGAACCAAACAAAATTTCAATGCCAAAATATTTTATTACTCAACATATTCTCCTCCTGAATTGAATACATTTATTACAGCGAACCTGCTACGTCTCTAGACCTTTCAAAAAAATGTTTACTCTTGCTTTGCAAACCAGTCCTCCACAGCTTTTATTACCTCCTCGTTGGAAGAAAATTTACGACCTTTTAAACTTTTTTTCAGTTGAGGAAAGAGATGATAGTCGAACGGAGCCAAATCTGGTGAATAAGGGGGGTGTTCTATTAATTCTAACCCTAAATCACGAATTTTTTGCATGGCAATATGAGATTTGTGTACTGGGGCGTTGTCCTGTAAAAACAAGAACCTTTGGATGGCCTTCCGCGTCTATTGTCTTTAATTTTTTCCCGGAGAGTGGTCACTAATGTCGAATAGTAATCTCCAGTTATTGTTCTACCCTTATCCAGAAAATCAATCATGATTACTCCATGCCAATCCCAAAAAACTGAAGCAAGAACTTTTCCATCAGATTTTTGGACACGAAACTTCTTAGGTCTTGGAGAACCAGAGTATCGCCATTCCATCGATTGTTGCTTTGTTTCTGGATCGTAGAAATGTACCAAAGTCTCATCCATATAGAAACAATTCGGTTCAAGAAGTCTACATCGTTTTCAAATCAAGCACAGATCGAACGCGATGCTTCTACCCTTTAACGCTTTTGATCAACATTCAAACATTTGGGGATCCATTTTGCAGAAATTTTCTCATGTTCAAATTGACGTGAACTATATGATGAACGCGTTCGTATGAAATCTTCAGTGCTTCAGATATCCGTTTCAGCCCAATTCGACGGTCTGATAAAATCATGTCAGGAACTGCATCGATATTTTCGGGGACCGACACAGAAACTGGCCTTCCCGATCGGTCATCATCTTCAATGGAAAATTCACCTCTTTTGAAGCTTGCAGTCCAATTTTTCAAGGTCGCATACGAAGGACATTGATCACCAAGGGTATTAAGCATATCTTCGTAAATCTGCTTACCTCTTAACCCTTTTAAATACAGGTACTTGATGATGGCTCGATACTCCAATTTTTCGATTTTTACAATTTCGGTGGACATCTTTTTTTAAATTTATTGCATAACTCTGGTTTACTTTTTCGACGTCGAACTCTAGACTGACACTTCTAATAAGTTATTGTTCGTTGATATGATATCACAATATTTTGTTTATGCATGGATTGGTCTAGGCTAACTAGATATCAATACATCCTCGTAAGTGTAGTCAAATGCTGGTTTCAGTAAATATAAAGGTTGTACCATACTCATTGAACAAAGAACAAAGGAACCGCCAGCCAGCATTTAAATAAATCATCCTTTACATCTTTACAAGATTCGAAGCCATGTTCGACGCGTTTGTTACAGTCTTAAGAAGGTAGATTCTTCTCCAAAGCCTTTACCACACAACCGAATCTGAATTTGTGTCTAAATAAAATAAATCATCTCGTGACAGCCCTTTGTTATTTCCCACATCTTCATAGTCATAACACTCATAACTACTCAACTATGCTAACCTTTTTTGAAAGCAAGAGAAACGCACAAGATTTCTGGAGAGCTTTAACCAGTCCCTGTGATATTAAAGACGAAATATTTCTGAATGATAATGAATGAGTTCTTATCCAGAATATTTCCTCTTCCAAAACATCACACATTTCTTCACATATTCAGTACATAACGATATTATTATGTATTTCATTATTCCCACAATGAATGAACGCTCTCACAGATAGCGTAACTAATTTTACGCCCCATAAAAATAAAACTGAAAGGTACTGTGCGCTCAGCGATGTTATCTCTTGTAAACCAAATGTATCAACAAGAACGTTAGCTGATTGAAGATGGATAATTGTAAGATCATTGGTCATTATTGATATTCTTTCAAAACATTAAAACGAGTAAACTATGGCTTTTTGAAGTGAGTTTTTGGGTGAAGTTGTTTTTGATTTGGATTTCCAGTTGACACTGCAAATAGAAGATTTTGTTGGCTATGTCAAAGAATATTTCTTCGTCCTGAATACATCTCTTCTTTGAAATTTCCTCAAGTTTAAAATGTAAACATGAATAATTTATTCATATCTCCTTGATACCTCAAGGATATCTTATAAACAAATGTTTTTCATTCATTTATCTACATCTATACTAATATTATAAAGGGATTTCTATTTTTCCGTGTTTGATACGACTTGACTCAAAAACTACTGGACCGATTTCAGAAATTCTGTCACCCTTAGAAAGCAACATTATCCCTGAGTGACATAGGCTATACTTTTCACCTTACTATAACTTCAATAATTACAAAAAAATCAGCCAAAATCAGCTATTTTCACGTGCGCTGCAAAAACCGTAAGACTTACGTGGATACAATGTATGACGGAAATGTACCTCTTAAATAGTTCTATAGATTCGCCAGGGATTTCTTGATGCCCCTTTGTCATTTTTCACCCATCAGAAATTCAGAAAGACATTTTCGAAATCGATTTTATTATACCTAGAGATACTTGGGACAATGCTGATTACCAATTTACAAACAAAAAGTGGATACTATACCAGAAGTGGGAGCCATGACGAGTTGAAATTTCGATTTTTGAAAAAATGCCATTTCGCCGAAGAAAATCTAAACTATGACAGACAGTTCTTTGGATTATTTTTTATTGAATTCAGCGTCCTCGAAAACCTATGTTTTGATACCAAACTTTACCATATAGCCCCTGTTTGACCGAATTTTTTGCTTCTTTAAATACAGGCTGTCCAAATAAGAGTGACTGATTTTAAACAGAAATGCCCAGCTTATTAATTGCTCCAAAGAGATGGGGTTCCCACTAGTTTATCAAAGAGATTTTTTTAGGCTTGGCTGGCATTTCATCTCATCAACACAGAGTGTTTTACTAATGTTGGTCAAATTCAATGGGGAAAATATGTATTATTTTAAATGGAACACCCTATAATTTTCGATCTCATTCGAAAGAGCAATCATTCTCCTTTCCAAAAATGTATAGTTTCCTACCTTTTGTTTTATTAACAACAAAGATATTCGATGTTTCATGTAGTAGTACATTTTTAATTAGTAGTTTTATATGAACGTATTTTGATGCCTAAAATCAGCTCAAAATTACTATTGTCGAAATAACGATGATTTTGTTGTTATGCGTCAAACGGTCACAGCATGAGCTGATTTAAGGCATCAAAATACGTTCATATAAAACACTAATTAAAAATGTACTACCACATGAAACATCGAATATCTTTGTTGTTTATGAAACAAAAGATAGAAAACTATAGGTATATTTTTGGAAAGGAGAATGATTGCTCTTTCGAATAAGATCAAAAATTATAGGGTGTTCCATTCAAAATAATACATGTAAGCAATTTAAATTATGTGCCCCCTATATGAATTGATATAAAATGCTGAAGCCATAGCGTAGACCTAATGTACAAACACTCTGTGATCTGAATCGATGGCTTTCGATGATCCCTCTCTACGCTCTCTCTCTAACAACGCGGCATCCTAAGAGACAAGGTCGAGTTAGTAAACAACATAACATAACCTGAATGTACATTGTGTACCATTTAAGCCCACTGATAAATTGTGAATAAACAACACGTTATCCACCAAGAAGTGTTTTATTATTTGTTTAACATACATATTTTCCCCTTTGAATTTGACCAACATTGAAAAATCTCTTTGATAAACTAGTGAAACTAGTGAAAACCATTTGGAGCATTTGGGACACCCTGTATTTCCATAATTCATTTTCTAGTTTTATTCAAGGTCAAAGCACTCGAAGTATAGGTGATACTGATCAGCCAAATGGGTATTCTGCATGATTCGAATGGGAAGTAGATCGTCCAGACTCAAAAACTCTTTTGAAAGGCCAGCTTTATCGTCCTGGAAAGGGTGGGTTTATTGGCTCGGGTCCAAAGTAATTTATTTCATTTCCGAGGGGATAGAAACAGAGAATTTTCACGAATTAAATGACGCAACCCCATGACTTTCACGCCTCTCCCTGGGGAGATCCAAAAAAGAGAAAAAGTCCTAATAGAAATGGCTTCCAGACTGAATTTGGTACACAGGAATTTTGCGATATGCCAAATGTCATTGTGCTATACCTATTTTGTCGATAGACCCCCTCAAGACACTTTTTACTGGGCCAGAAAGTAGCACTATGCATGAGATTTCGCATATCATAAAATTCCTATTGTACAAAATTCAGTTATTTTCCGTATGCCAAGATTCTGAAATAAAAAGAAAAAAAAACTTTTTTTGTACAACTGCCATTAAAAGTGACACTTTTAATGACAGCAAACAATGTTAAAATTGATTGTTTACGTGGAAGCGTGTTAAAAATATTTTTAACATTAGTGTTAATAATATTTTTAGCACTCTATTTTCTTATGAAGAAATCAGATGAAAAAAATTCAGCAATAGCAAATTTTTATTATCAATATTTAACAATCATTACTTATGAATATTAATATTAATAAATAGAACAATTACAAAGATTAATGCCCTGTGACGTTAGGGAGCTTCGCAACACATTATCAGAATCCTCAGCACCATCAGTACTTGTAGAAACCGGAAGTACAATATTGGATGATGATGATCCAAAATCTGTTGAGGTTGGGAGAATTTTTTCAGTAATTACATTTCTATATGCAATGGAATGATCAACATAGCCCTCGGCTACCGTCGTAGACTTCCATCCATTTTTTTATATCCGTAATATTTGCTCCTGATTCTGCTAGCAATGAAGCGGAGGATCTTCGAAAACAGTGTCCTGTATATTGCTTTGGTTCTGGCAGTTTGAGGAATTCGGCAACAATAGATGGAATTTTCCCAAATGTATTGATACCAACTGGATTGGCAGTCCATTTATTATTCATGTATTTCAGGAAAAACGACGATGTTTGATGACAGAAGGGCGCAGTGCAAAGTACTTATGAAAATAGTCAACATAATTCACAATAATACTGAAAGAACGACTGACTTTCGTTTTTGTGTTTGGAAGTTGTATAACCAATGATTTATTTGTTATTTCGATGTCTACCACTGATAAATTACACAATTCTTCACACCGACAGGCTCCAAATAAACCGAAAATAGTTGCAACCTCAACCATCAAGTATTTCCCATCTGGTGCCTCATTTATAAACTTTTCAACTTGTTCACGAGTAAGAATTTTCGATTTTTTGGGACGATATTCTTCACTTTTCCGTTTTAAATATGCTATTACCTTCAAATATTTACTAACATCCACACCATTTTTAATAAGGGCGCTTGACTTCATCATTGAAAATTTGCTCCACAAAGTTGATGAACTCCATATTTTTGATTTTCCTTCCAAGTATGCCAGGAAAACAGGTTCACTTAAGTTCCCTTCTACATTTTCAATTCACACCAGGCCAGGAAATTGTTATATGCAATATCGTACTGCTGAACAGATTTTTTAGGTAAGAGTTCCAGATTTGCTCTTATTGCAGACTCTTCAATATCCACAGAAACAACCAAATCGTCACTTTTATTAATAATTGGACTCTCGACAAACATATTAAGCAGTTAAAAACCCAAGACGAAAATTGGACAGGAACGAAATTCAAATAACCGCTTCTTTTCTCATTTGATGGTAATCATAACGTTGGCAACGTTTGCCATTCACAACAACCTTTTTGATTTTCCTGGCAATAATCAAAAATAGGGGTCTACTAATTTCGTCCCGAGTACTGTATCCAAATTTTGTTGCAATAATTTTGGAACATCCGTTATAAGCGTAAGTAAATGAAAAATCGCCATCCACAGAGCCATCAGACAATTTCGTTACAAACAACGAGTGTTCTGATTCGAATCCAGCCTATACTCGGTTAACAAGCTGAACTTTCTAGGGAATCACTTGGCTTTTCTTAGAAAATCTTTCGCCGATTAGGATTAGTGTTATGGAAGCGGAAACAGGGATTCCCTCTTCCTTGTAATGTGCACTTCAACCGCAATTCCAAGCCGTAAAGCTTCCCCGGCTCATTACGTCATCCTGTTATGAACACTAAGAGGGTAATTCGAGCAAGCACGTATATGAATATTGGACAAGCTAATTTCAAGTTGAAATTGACCTAGGATGAAAATCCTCAGTGAAGTTACTGAAGGAACGTACGACCCATACGCGTGATATTGGAAACTCTTTACGGGTCTACGTCCCTGAAAAAAAGGGGGTCAGAAACGATTTATTTTTTCTGATTGATGAAGGGATGTATGAGTGTATAAAGACAAAAATAATAAAAAAAATATTTTATAAGTATTGAATGAATGAAAAGGATATTCCCCATCATTTTTGGTTATTTTTCAACATTTCCACCATCAAAACGAACAAAAATTTTTGTGCTTTTTCATTTCAGTATTGAAGTCTATCATTTAGTTAATCAAACTTCTATCTCATTTTTCTTTCAGAATATACCGTTTTTTTGTATATAATATTACAACAATGTGTCAATGTGTTGTTTTCGCCAATTTAATTTCCTTGGATTTTTTTATTCGAAATGATATACATATATTCATTTTTATCAAAGACAATTAATTGAGATTTGTTTTAGCCGTCGATTAGTGAAAATTAATTGTTTCTTACAATTGTGGATTCTTACATGGAATTGAATTTCTTTTAAATGACACGGCCCGTAGGTATCTACTTCCAGATGACTAGTGAAGGAAAAGAGTGTATTATACAGTCAGTGTGAGGATCTAGTTCAGGGTAGGATTTCTTGTTAATATTCCCTGCGCCCCAACATTTCTTCTATCGAACTGAATAATTAAAATTAATGCACTGCACCGCCATCTGGCGGTATACGTTTCCTATTTTGAAGGCTGAAGACTCTTAAGAAGGTTTGTCCAATTTTTTGCCATTAAAAAATGCCATTTTTTGGATAGATGATCGGATCTCATTGTAAAGAGGAAGGTATGCTGTTGATAATGGAAAATAACATCAGCCAAATGACGAGCCAAATGACCACCACGACCACGACTACAGGACCATATTCTTTCCATGAAATTTTCCATAACCAAATCGCAAAGTGGCTGCGCTATGTTCCGATAGCCCCACCAGTGGCGCACCGAGGGGGGGGGGGGCTGTCGGGCTGCAGCCCCCCCCGAGCCGTAAAAAAAAAGTAATTCAAATATTTCCATCTTATTATTTTTCTAAAAGTAATAATAATTATTGGAGAACAGAATGGAAACTTAAACATTTCCTTTACAGATAGAAATAGAGATTGATATACATATACAGGGTGGTGAATGAACATACGTTAACCTGAGCTAGAGCTACCTTAGGCGAGTCCAAAAACCGATATACGATAGGTCTAATCAATTCCATAACCGAGATACAGAGTGGTTTATGTATTCACCAAAAATTTCAATTCCTCATAACTTTTGAAACAACTAGTATAGTTGGTTGATTATTGGAACGTATGATTCACTTCTACAGGTCGATCGATTTACTTTTGAATTTCCAAAAAATTTCAGGTCCGTATTTGAAAAATATGGGACTTCTTCCAAGCTGAGATTCAACACCCTGTATATTGAAATTTTGGGATTTGATTGAGATATTTGAAAAGAGAAGAAAATTTTCAATGGGGTTCAGTAGATTTCATTGTCCCGCACGTCATTTTGCTCAAAGAGAGCTTCAGGGAAAGATCCAATTGAATATAGGAATTCCACAAAATTCTCAGAAAAATCGTACATTATGATCAAATTGTTCTCCAGAAGGTACAACGATTGGATCCAGCTGATGAAATTAGAAGAACTAACTTTAGTAGCTGGATTTTACGAAATAAAAGAATGGTCAACAGAATTTTATTTACCGATTCACGAGGGATGGGGTCATTATTAGGGATTCGCATTAGTGGGCTGCAGAGAATCTGCATGAGTCAGGCATACGACATCCTTATACAAATTTTCAAGAAACGTATGGTGTGGCGTTTAATTAAATCGATTGATTAGAGCACAAGTCATACCAAGACGGCTTAAAGAAAATCTCTACTTAGATTTCCTCCAACATCATCTTCCTGTATTACTCGGAGGTACGGACACTGCAGGAATGCATTTTCAGCATGATGCAGCTCCACCCCATTTTAGAGTAATGATCAGACAATTTTTAGATCAGAACTTTCCAAATATCCGGATAGGCATAGGTGGACCGCATGCCTGGCCCGCTAGGTCACCAGATTTCAATCCTGTTGATTATTTCATTTGGGGTTATTTGAAATGTTCAGGAAATTCATCTGAAATAAGAAGGATGAGGACAATCCGACAATCCCTACTGTTATCAAACATTAAAGGACGCAATCACCTATCAGATGTGAAATAGGAAGTGTCGATGTATCGAAGTCGCGTGCAATGAAATACGTAATAATCCAGACTTGATCAAAAAAAGTATCTGGCATATTTTGAAGAGGGCAAGAATGTGTATTGAACAAAATGGTGGTACTTTAGAGCACCTTCTGTAATTCACGTTAAGTTTTTATGTTTCTTCAGTTGTTTATTCATCTTTGTTGACTTCAACTAAATTTTTCTCGATGTTTTTCCGGAAATAACTCCAAACGATTCCACAGAATATTATGCAATTCGAATGTGCAATTAGTGGGACGAAAAAAATTCAATTAGATCATAATGTACGATTTTTCTGAGAATTTTGTGGAACTGCAATATTCAATTGAAAATGACGTGCGGGACAATGAAATCTACTGAACCCCATTGAAAGTTTCTGCTCTTTTCAAATATCTCAATCAAATCGCAAAATTTCAATATACAGGGTGTTGAATCTCAGCTTGGAAGAAGTCCCATATTTTTCAAATACGGACCTGGAATTTTTTGGAAATTCAAAAGTAAATCGATCGACCTGTAGAAGTGAATCATACGTTTCAAATATCAACCGACTATACTAGTTGGTTCAAAAGTTATGAGGAATTGAAATTTTTGGTGAATACATAAACCACTCTGTATCTCGGTTATGGAATTGATTAGACCTATCGTATATCGGTTTTTGGACTCGCATAGGGTAGCTCTAGCCCAGGTTAACGTATGTTCATTTACCAATGAAACACCCTGTATAATAACGAATGCGATATATCCATTACTTAAGAAGGTTTTCGCTTGCGGCGCATTTTTTAAATTATTTAACTTACAAAAACCTGATTACTCTTGAGCAGCCCCCCCCGAATAAAATTTCTGGGTGCGCCACTGAGCCCCACGATTACCATCTTTGAGGTCTTGAATCGACGCTGGGCTCTTGGCGTAGACCTTCTCTTTCACATGGTCCCAAAAGAAGTTAAAAGGTTTTAAATCACAAGATATCGGTGGCCAATTGTGATCACCCCTTCGAAAGAAACTTTTCTCGTGAAAGATCCATCATTTCGTTGCTTGTGTGGCACGTAGAGCGGTCTTGTTGAAAGTAACGTTGTCGAGATCGATACCAACCAATTCCGGCCATAAAAAATCATTACTAATCTGTCGATAGCGCAATCCATTCGCCGTAACTGTTCTTCCAGCCTCATTCTCGAAAAATAAAGTCCAATGAGCCGGACCATAAACCGTACCAAACAGTCACAAGTTGAGGAAAGAGAGGCTTTTCAACAATGACTCTTGGGTTTTTCGAGCCCCAGATACACAATTTTTGCTTGTTGACGGAGCCACCGAGGTGGAAATGGGCCTCATCACTCAAAATGAATTTTCGATGGAATTTTGAATCATTTTTATCCATTTCAAGGATCCAATCAGCAAAGATACGATGTTGTTGATGATCGGCCAACTTGAGTTCTTGTGTAAACTGAAGTTTATAAACCTTCAGACCGAAATCTTTATGCAAAATACGGTGCAATGACGTTTGTGCCTTATTCCAAAGAACGACGAGGAATGGACAAACCTGGGTTTTCTTCAACACTTTCGGATGTTCGCTACTCTCGGCTGTTCTTGAGCGACAAGCACGGGTTTTATTCTTCACATCACTAACTTGTCCCAACAGCTCAAAGTCTTCCACAATTTTCTGTATTGCGGTTTGAAAATGTGCTTCACGACGACCCAAAAATGTTCGAGTTTCACGAACCGTCTCTGCCAAATTTTCTCAATAGTCGGGTGCTGGTGGCAAAAATTTCAAATTATTACTAAAGTTTTCTTACTTTCTGTATAGCTTTCTTGGGTAGAGTCTACCACATTTTTCCTCTGTGAAAATTTTTGTAGTCGCGACTTTTTTTCAGCAAACCTCTATTTTCAATTTCTTCAAATCATACTTACTCTTTTTTTGTAAAATGCAATCATAAAAACAATTTGGGAGAAATGAGAAAACATGATTGTCTGACAAAAATCGTGTGTCTTTGAGCGTGTCTACCAACGTGATCAGTATAAATCTCTTTTTTTTTTATTATTAATACCTTCATGATTTATTCAGAATCGGTTGATATAACCATATGAAATATGAAAATGCATTTGTCCGAGAAAAAAATGTGGCGTACCTATTTCTTGTCCGACAAATGAAAGTCGACGACTTTTTTTTAATTTTTAAGAAAAACGCCCCATTTTTTGTCGGACAATTGGATTTTCATACTTCATATGGTTATATCAACCGATTCTGAAAAAATCATCGGACAATCATGTTTTCTCATTTCTCCCAGATTGTTTTTATGATTGCATTTTACAAAAAAAGAGTATGTATGATTTAAAAAAATTGAAAATATGGTCGACTTACTAGAGGTTTGCTAAAAAAAAGCCGCGACTACAAAAATTTTCACAGAGGAAAAACCTAAGAAAGCTATACAGAAACTAAGAAAACTTTATTAATACTTTGCAATTTGTCCTACCGTCACCCAGACTATAAGTTTCATAGTGAATTTTAATAATTTCAATGCGTTGTTGAAGCGTGTATTGTTTTTCATTTTTATTAATGGCGTAGTTTCTACAGCTTCAAAAGTGACATCTACCGAAATAGTGGGCTATTCAAAATAACACCTCTTATTGGAAAACCATTCATTAAGGATTCAAACGATTCTCACGAAAGTTTTTCTTCTCAGATGAGACCAGTAGAATCCAACATAATTCAATTTCTCTCCGCATAAGGACTGAACGAGAATAAATTCGCTATCACAAAAACGCCTATATCTCTTGAACCAATTGAGGAAAAATCAAAATTTGATCATAGTTAGCTTTGTTATGAACGTCAGAAACATGTTGAACATTTACTTCAAAGATATTCCAATTTTCTGTCGCAAAATGTCAAGCGAAGTGAAAACACGAGAATTTATAGTGAAACTTTTTCAAAATAATCAAAAATGGAGCTTCAAAAGAATCACAAAAGAGGCTCGCGTTCGTCCGGAAACGGTATCAAGAGTTGTTAAGCGGTTAATTGTAAGATCTTCGTTGAAAAACGAAGATCTTACAATTAACCGCAAGGAAGGAACCGGGAGGAAAAAGGGGTTTTATAGCCCAAAAAAGTGAAGAAAGCCATCAGCATTTTTCAGAAGAATCCCAACCTTTCAGGCAGGAAAGTGGCCCAAATAGTGGGTTGTTCGCAGTCAACCGTTCAGAAAATCAAGTCGAGTTGTGGGCTTAGAACATACAAAGTGCAGAAAGTGCCAGGCAGGAACGCTGGGAAGAATCAAGAAGCGAAATCAAGAGCAAAGAAATTTAAAAAAGATTTCTTGAAAAATTTTTTCTGTTGCGTGATGGACGACGAAACCTATGTCTCGGCTGATTTCTCGCAACTTCCTGGTCAGGAATTTTATACTGCAGATTCTCGTGGAAATGTTGACGAACAATTTCGCGTGAAGAATCAAGCAAAGTTTCCTAAAAAAATTCCTGGTTTGGCAAGCAATTTGCACTTGTGGGAAAAGGAGCAAATTTTTCGTTGGCCAAGGTTCTGTTGACTCGAAGATATACATCGACGAATGCTTGAAGAAGCGACTTTTACCATTTTTACGTGAGCACGATGTGTCAACAATCTTTTGGCCAGATTTAGCTTCATGCCACTACAGCAAGGCCACCAAGGAATTGTACGAAGCTAGTGAGGTGGTTTTTGTCCACAAAGAGGCCAATCCACCAAATTGCCCAGAACTCAGGCCAATCGAAATATATTGGGCTCTGGTAAAAAGAGAATTGAAGAAGACTAAGAAATCAACGAAAACATTAGCGGAATTCAAGCAAAAGTGGAAGACAGCATGCTAGAAAGTGACTGAGAACACTATAATAAGCATGATGGGAAGAATTCCCATGAATTTTGTAAAAAATAGTTTTGGTTTTTTTATTGTAAAAACAGTTTTCATTAGAATTAGAAGATGATTCGAAAATGAGTTTGATTTTCGAAATCGGTCCAGTGGTTCAAAAGATATAAGCGTTTTTGTGATAGCGAATTTGTTCTCGTTCAGTCCTTACAACCAAACAAATTTCAGGTTGCCTTCTGCGGTTTCCATCGCTTTTAATTTTCAATTCAGCGACACACTCTCATTCTTCTCCAGATAATCAAGGGCTTCTCCCCGTTCATCAGAAACCAAGCGAACTCCTCAGTCTGTTATCTTCGAAGCCATAATGTACATTTTAATTACGCGTATCTGGAAATGTGCGCTTCTCGTCCGATGAAAGGCGCCGCGAGCCTCTTTGCGCGGATTCTTTGCCGTTTTCCAAACCTACGTGCTGTCGCGATTTTCGTCTGGGTTCCGTATTATCATTCCTGGTGAGGCGTTTGATGCGCCGCGAATAGATGCGGATTCATTAGCGGGGGTTAATGGTCCGAAAAGTGGCCTACGCCGCTGCCGGACGTGGTAAATTTCGAAAAAAATGTCAATGGAGCCGCTAGAGATCTCAGTTTTGCCATGTGTTCCGATGTGTTCAGTTGAAATTGCATACAACAAGGCAAATATACACATACAACTCAATTCCTGAAAACCACCAGTCATTGATCGTTCAACGATATTAAGAGGGGTACGGCCACCGAACATTATAAACCCTGAAGGGCATCGATAAAGGATGATGGCCTTTACCTCATAACCTCTTTTGTTTATACTGCTCCACAAGAGTAAGGTATATCGTATTCAATCGTTTTTCAAAGTATGTAATCTTCGAGAAAATCGCTGTAAAATCATTTAAAACTCAATAACAACTTGAATCGATCCAATAAAAATCAGTATGAGACATTTCGTCAATCTGGTCGCCTTTTTTCTGAAGTTTGGTTCTTTGCATATGCTTCATGAATGTTCTTATTTTGAAATGAAGTCAGTTTATCAACGGCTTCTATTTGAAACGAGTTTTCTGAAAACGCCAAGACGTAAATTAACAAACGCTGAGGCTGCAGGGTGGTCTAACTCAGGTTTTTGTAGCGGAAAGGCTCCAAGTCAGCCAAAGTGTGATATCTCGACTTTGAAATAGGTTCAAGGAGACAGGTTCCGTGTTGGAAAGACCAAGGCTTGGTGGGTGACGAAAAACAACACCTGCTTAGGATCGTTTCATCACCGTTTCGGCGAGAAGAAACCCTACATCTACGTGTAGAATGCTACGGTATACTCTTCAAAATGCAGATGGGGTCCAAGTTTCCATCGAAACCATCAGACGACGTTTGAGAGAGGTGAATCTAGGTTCTAGACGTCCATTAGGAGGAGTTCCATTAACACGTGACCATAAGCGTCAAAGACTGGAATGGGCAAGGCAACATATCAATTGGAACGATCAATGGCGTAGTGTCCTTTTCACTGATGAATCCAGATATGGACGATTTTCAGATTCTCGAAGAATAAGGGTATGGACAATCCCACGCATACCCCGTAATCATCGCTATGTCCAAGAAGTCCATCCATTCCGAGAGGGTAGTGTTATGGTATGGGCCGGGATATGTTTCAACGGGCGCACAGATCTACACATTTGTCCTGGGAATATGACCGCCTTACACTATGGGGAGCATGTCATTGACAATGTTGTGCCAAATTTTCATGCTGCTATTGGTGAAACTTTTCAATTTCTAGACTATAACGCTAGACCGCACCGTACAGCCATAGTTGAGAATGCGCGCGGGGAGCTTGGTATTCCACATTTACCAATAGGTAGCTCCGCACTCACCAAATTTGAATTTCATAGAACATGCATGGGATATGCTCCAAAGGAGATTAGATAATCATTAACCTACCCCAGAATCCTTAAATGATCTGAGAGAGCTTCTGCCCCGTTTATGGAACCAATTCCTCAATAAATGTTCAACAACCTCGTGGGTAGTATGCAAAGAAGATATCAAGCAGTTATTGATGCCCGTGGAGGCCATACATTGTATTGATAGTCTTAAAATGCTTGAATTCTCTGGGAATAAAATTTCGTTATTTTACTCAATTTTTCCTAACGTGTATACGCTGCAGACCTACAGGCTGAAATTAATTTGCAACTTGAAATCATTTCAATATGAATTTTCATCACAAAAATCTTATTTTAACTATTTTTTTTGTAATTTAAGTCAATATCCCTAACTCATGTGGAGCAGTTCATTTCCTTGGTCACTCAACATTAAAAGAAACAGCAACCTCTCTCAACAAGAGCAACTCCGAAAGATGCATTTCTACATTCTCCGTCTTCCATCGTAATTCAACAATAAATTCGGTTCATTCGACGCATCAGGAGGTCGTTAACGAAACGTTAACGACGCTGGAACATTTTCCGAGTCAGAACATACGAAGAGGAACAAATTCTTCCAATTACAACGCTGATCACTTCTTAACCTTCATTTAGATCGATATCAAGGTCATTCCGAAGATTTACGCGTTTAATTTCATTCTAAAGGCCGATTCCCCAAAAGACGAACATATTCAGAAGAGCGAATAAACGAAAATGAATGAAAATCGCAAACCACAATTTGTTGGAGACAGTTCCAAGTTTGATTGAGTGCATTGCTCCATTCTGCCTCATATCGGCCCGATAAACCGTTTCTGAAGCTGCCGCTGACCATTATACCGGGTGATTATCGAAAACGTCGCATATGCATCTCTCAACATTGCCATCAGCTCTCATTGTCATGCAACGACACATGCTCTAGGGTAGCGAATAAACAGCTGTACCATTATCGAATGCAGTTGCACCCCCTCACGCGTTCATACTGCCCTTGTCGGACCGAATAGCATCCCCCCAGATACGGTGAATGAAGTTGAATTTCAGTTACAATCGAATCATAGCGCCCTCGAAGTATTTGCCAAGGGGGGTGATATGGACTGCACTTGAACCTCTCAGAATTCGAAGCTATACGAAACGAAGATACTCGATTTTCGTTCCTCCACTAAATAACGTTGAAATTTGTAACAGAAGACGAAACTCATTATTCGTTAACACAAAATTGTCATTTCAAAACTCTGTAGAAGTATCGGCACAAAATACAGTTATTCTGTGGTATCGGTATGATAGGTAAAATGTCCATTAGTTTCATTATCCAATTGTGGAAAGTCCATAAAAATACACCTTGAATACCTATTCAAAGTGTCACTTGTTGAAGAATATTGTGAAATTCAGCCCAAAAAAACAAAGTTATGCTTCAAAAAGAAGATCGAAATAAAACAATCTGCCAAATCAAGCACTCTTTAATAGAAAGTTCAATTTATTGATCAAAGACGAAATTGGACGAAAAACTCATTGGTTATAGCCCATAGAACTTACATTCATCATAATAATGTTTGTTTTATGTATGTGATAACCGCTTATGAATATGTCAACGTTTTAGTGTAATTGGGTGTTTTTCGCAAATTTGCATTTTCGAAAACTTGCCTTAATCTTGTTCCTGTTGAAAATTCTTCGTTGTTTCAAAATTCAGAAAAAAGTGCTTTGGAAATGTTTCCACAGGAAGAGATATCACAGATGCATCCATCACAGAAAGAACGATATTTTGACAGATAAAATATAGAATTTTTTTCCTCTTGATTGATTGTGTTCAATTTCACCATAGAACTTTAATTGTGTTACTCTAAGTTCTATGAATTTTACTCAATCTGCATGTCTGTGTAAATGAATATTTTGTGATTCATTTTTAGTTTTGCGCCTATCCAATACTTTCATTGATTTGGTTTTTCACTTCATTTGAGAAAGTTTCAGAATTCAGGAATGATATATAGGGTCAATATCATAAAATTAACATAGCTATAGGGAGTTTGCCCTCTGATCTTAAATTTCTCAATGAAATTTCCGTCTTTTTGAATACATAAATGATCCATCCTTATACCAAAGAGAATTTCATGTTATAGGTACAGTTTAGAAACAATTCAAATCGAAAACACATGGAAAATGTTGATGTAAACTGAAGAATAAGTTATATTCTTTCATAATTTTTTTCCTCATGATTGATTGTGTCCAATTTCACCATAGAACTTTAATTACGTTACCCTAAGTTCTATGAATTTTACTCAATCTGCATGTCTGTGTAAATGCATATTTTGTGATTCATTTTTAGTTTTGCGCCTATCCAATACTCTCATTGATTTGGTTTTTCACTTCATTTCAGATAGTTTCAGATTTCAGGAATAATATATAGGGTCTATTTCGTAAAATTAACATAGCTATAGGGAGTTTTCCCTCTGATCTCAAATTTCTCAATGAAATTTCCGTCTTTTTGAATACATAAATGATCCATCCTTATACCAAAGAGAATTTCATGTTATAGGTACAGTTTAGAAACAATTCAAATCGAAAACACATGGAAAATGTTGATGTAAACTGAAGAATAAGTTATATTCTTTCATAAAGATACCGCGATGATTCAATACAATTCTGGTAACAATTAAATACACCATTCCTTGATAATAGGTACAATCCACCAGTTGAATCAGCTCACCTACCATTCAAACATCATAGGAGTTAATTTACTCATGAGTCATAACAAATTAGTGAAGCAACAATGTTGTTAATTTTTCATACCTTATTCTTCAAACTGAAGAGAAATCTCGAAAGAAATACGAAGCAACTGAATATTGCTAAGGAGGGAAGCTAATTTTCAAGGAAATAAATTAAAATTTCAATGGATACAGTTGT
The DNA here is from genome assembly GCA_951802165.1 of Adalia decempunctata. NCBI lineage: Eukaryota > Metazoa > Arthropoda > Insecta > Coleoptera > Coccinellidae > Adalia > Adalia decempunctata. The sequence goes on from OX637705.1 coordinate 5,461,542, forward strand.
TAGATGTTTAGAATATTAACCTAGGATACAGACAGGTGTATGAAAACAACTTTCCAAGTTAATATCAACGTTTTCATCAATAAATTCGTAATATAAATCATGTTTATCTAGTTTGCCGGGAAATTTCACATGAAAACAAAACAACAAAGCGAAACAAACCTGGGAAAACGGTGGAAATATTTTTGAATCGGTAACCGCCCAGAGAAGGTAGACAACATACCTGTTAATTTATTGTAGGTGATATTGGTGGCAGCCCGCTTAAATGCAGTCCTGCCTTTTATCTAAACTAATTTATTTTCATATAACTCGCACTGCACTCATTTGAAAAAGTTTTTCACACTTCAAAACAGTCATTTCATTAAATTATTCGATGTGACACAGACCCGAAGAAGTAAATAAAGCTGCGACACACCTCGACCTACGGACCTACAGAAATCTACCTCTTCACAAGTTCACGTAAACCAGCATTCCCGAGTTGGACGCGGATCCACGAATGTAAGCACGACCGGTGACGAACACAGAATTCAAATAAATTCATTCACAGAATTTATCCCGCACGTCGCGACTTTAGGAAATCATATGAATCGGCGGCGTTGCCGAAGTGACTTCATTTTCCTTGATTATCGTTATAAAAAATTTTGGGCTTCTCTAGAGTTGGGAAAAGATGGTCAGTATGGGACAACGTTGGAATTGCAGAATTGATTGTTTATCTAAACGAGGGTAGTGTTCAAAATACAGACTGATAATATTTCTCGGTTCGTTTTTTGTTATCATAATACATATCAATATCATGGCTCCGGAAAGATTGTGTTCGTAGAATTAAAAAATACCCGTAAACTCAGAATCCGTGATACTTTTAATAGCAAATTACTGAGACATAGTGGTTACTCAGGTTAGCGATTTTTTATGCAGTTTTGTTGATTTACTTAATTATTTTTCTCGCTCTTTTTGTAGGTGGGAACCTTTGGCAACACTGTGTTCATATTATCAAAATGTCACAATTTCAAACAAAAATTGTCTTTTAGGTATTTTCGGATATGGAATGTTTCTTGAATGAAGAAAATTAACGCTTATTCTGCCATTTTCGTATCTCACAGTGAATTTACACTGAATCTACTTGAAAAATAACATAAAAAACTTATAATCTTGTTTACAACACAGATCTGTGCTCGAGTAGAGTTTTGTGGCCCATGACTGACGCTTTATTCGGAATGAAAGAAAAATTTGGGACTCTGGGAGAGAATACTATGAGGAAGGAATTTGAATTTGTATTTGCTGTAATGAACGCCTGAACCTGAATAACAGACAACTTGAAATCCAATCTGACTCATCCCATGTATGCGAAGTATTTCCTCGTTTCTTGTCACAATATCTGAGCCCATAACCTGTTATAGATGCATAGAGTTTTTTCAGGATCTTATGCAAAATGAAACAAGAATTAATCAATAAACTTTTTATTTTTGCAAACATTTATTTTGCTAGTGTGAAGGTTCAATAACATGGAAATTCCTCAAAAATAAATGGTTATACTTCCACAATATTCAATGAAAACCCCAGTTGAATAACATCAGCCCCAAAAAAACTGTTTTTTTGAGCTCGAATTTGGTATTTCTTTTTACTACCAATTCAGAACATATCCATATTTGAACATTGGATATCCAAAACATCATCATATTGAACTGGACTTCTCTCCGATATTTTATTATTTGGTTTGCTCTGGCTCGAAACTGGTGAGGTATCAACCCCATCACAACTATTTTCATGACCATCTGTTTCGGGTGTTGGAGGGGGATTTCTGAAGTCTGCTTCAGAAATCTCTTTCAACTGTCTGTTCTGGATGAGGATATCGGCTTTAGAAAGTAATTCAGGTAAGATTTGTGCCCTTTCTCGATCTGAAATGAAAAACATAAAAATTAAGTGATCAAATTTGTTTCTGTGTTTTGTCTTCTAGTTTTCAATGAAAAATCCATCTAAATTGCTTTACCTTTTCTCTGTTTCCATTTTAAAGCTTGCTTCTTCTTCTTTTCCTTCGAATCTCGCCTTCTCTCTTCAATGAATACTTCTGTTTTCTTCGTTTGATCAATCTCCTCGTCCATTTTGATTAAATAGAAGAAAACACCACCTGGAGTTCTACGCCTAGTGTAATTCTGAAAAAAATTTCAATTCATTGACTAAAAACATGAATTTACTAGCAAGTTAGGATGTGAACTCACCATAATAGACATGCCCCCATCTGCTTCGATTTCTTGAACTTTTTTGAATACTTCGAAGCATTTTTCTTTGCCAATTGCCTTCAGAGCCCTCCCTAAAAAAAATATTGAATCGCCCATTTCACAAAAGAAAAAATAGAACAAAAAAAAGGAATATAAAAAAATTAATTACCTATCAAATCTTCTTTTTGTTCAAATAATTTATTAGCCATATCTTTAGCTATTTCATCTACTGTAGTATCCGAATTTGTGTTCAAATCAGCTATAATTCGACTAGCACCTGAAATAAATTAAATAATATAGGAATATTCCTAGTTACTAATTCATTGCAGTAAAAAAATGTTTACCGAAGAATTTCAATAATTTTGATGAACAAACAAGAAATTTCATGATAAATTTCAATTTTTAAGACACAACAAATAAATATAAAGCTTGCAAATTTATCTATAAATAATATAATACGTAAAAGTCACCATATTCTTCACTCTTGATAAGCAACACAAAAAAATTGATAAACTGAACAGGTTGTGTTTATTATTTTTTTCAAGTGATTTGTACTGACACTATAAGATATTATCTTGTGAAAGACTCTTTTGACAAATTGAAAATCTAGTTGTAATTCCAGAAATTTTCAATCTTTTCATATCAAACAAATCAATTCCATTCCTAGAAAACCTAATATAACTCACCTTTAACATTTTCCATTTCATTGTCATCATCCTTTTTTCCCAATCTAAGATGAACATTCTTCCTATCACGTCTTGTTCTTTTATTACTATTACTGTAGCTGTGAGATAAAGTATAGTCATAACTCTCTACGTCACGAGATCTATCCTTCTTAGTCACATCACAGGTATTCAAAGTTTCTGACAAAACGTCTTCTTGCGCTTTAGTGGTCCATATATCATATTTTTTCTTCATATTAGTAGCTTTACTCACTCTTGGTTTCAACTTGATTTTTGGTTTTTTCGATTTACTATGAGCATTTATAGAATCATCGCTATCCACATCACTCGAATGAATCTGTTCCTCACTCTCCGAGTCTTGGATAATGGGCTGTGGAGCTTGACTATAATTTTGGGGCCTTTCCAGTGGGGTATAGTCTCCACTAGAATTGGAAGAGAGCTAAAAAATTATTCATAATTTAGTATACAACTCGATTTGGAAGGCATGTAACTGTTTCAAATCTTTGAGTCAGCCTATAGGGTTACTGACCTCCCCATCTTCCAATTCCTCCATGATAATCTCCTCTTGTACGTTCATTTCAGTAAAAATTAATGATCACTCTTATACACAAAACCAAATAGATAAAATATGAAATAGGAATCAAATAATGTAAAATGTAAGTAATTTTTAAAAAGTATAATCATAGAAATTAAGAGGGAAAGGTTAATCTGTGTTACGGAAACGGAACAGAGATATGCAGATAGGCAACCGTCCGAGTAAGAAGAAAATTTCCAATCAGCAAAAGTACTTCAAGGCTTCGTTTCAAAGATTTTGCGCTGAAATCTTCAAATGGCGATTGTTATTGTTAGTTGTAAAATGGCAAATATGAAATAATTACTTGTCGTTGCGGTTAAGATCAAAGATTATACCACAGACAGGTCTGTGATTATGCGTTCCTCTTTGGTTAAGATTGTTAAGATGTTCAACCTGTTTGTACTTCACAGTCGTAGATTTAGGTTATGTTTTGTCAGTTTCGCATCAAAACAAAATGATGTGAATTTAGAATGCGATAATGGGACTGAAAAAATTTAAACAATTTAGTGCTGATGGAACTAAGCAAAGCCAGATAACTGATTACTTTGGATTCTTCGGAAGTTCTCATCTTTGTAAAGAAAAATTAATGGACTACCCTTCAGATGATGACTTTGAGACTCCAAAGAAAAAAATTGAATTACCTTTTCCAATATCATCAGATGACGGTAAGTTAGTTCATTTCTATAAATTCGATTACCACATATTTATTTTTGATATGGCAAGAAAATGTATACCTATGGTATACATAAAAAATGTGTGAGAATGTCAGATTGATTATGATTTAAATTTTACAGAAGATGCAGTTATTATCGTGAGTGGTAAAAGGAAAAAGAGAAAGAAAATAAAACTCTTGACACCTAAATATAATGGAGATAAATCATTACTTAGTAAAACATCGTTGAATAGTAGTAATACAATTATTCAATTGAATAAACCTATAAAGCGTGAAGCTTCAATAGATGGTATATCAACTCAATCATCAACTGATGATGATGTATTATTCATAGGAGAATATAAACAGACTGAAGACATTTTTCGACCAGCTAATGAGCAAGTGAGTGTCACTAATCAAGGATCGCCATGCAAAAAAATAAAGGTGGAGAAGGTATCTGTAGATCAAGGATCACCATGCAAAAAAATAAAAGTGGAGAAAGTATCTGAAGATCAAGGATCACCATGCAAAAAAATAAAAGTGGAGAAGGTATCTGAAGATAATCCTTCTCCGAGCACACCACATTCATCTAAACAAAAAGTGAATAACATTAAAATTGCATTCTCAACACCATTAACGAGTAAACAGAAAAAATCCTCTCCTAAAACATCAACGAAAAAGTCAAACAAGAATGGTGAAAAACAAACACCAAAAAAAAATGTACAGAAACAGCTTAACCGTTCTGGTGTTAACTTAAAGCCAGAAGAGGAGGAAAAAGAACTAAACTTGGGACAAATGGAATTATTGAAGAAATTATTTGAGTCCACTTTAGAAGAGAAAAGGGAGCTTCTTGAGATAACAGATATAGATGTTATTGAAAAATTTCTGAAAGTAGATGTATATCATCAATACTTTCTCATGAAATTGTTCACCTATAAACACTTGTGGTATAATATGGTGAAATTCTGCACTTCAATAAAGCTTGATCAGAAATTATCTCCTAAAGAGATCACTGCTATGTATGAATATCAGAAAAGCAGCAGTTTTGTTCATACCAGTGAGTTATTTTTTCAATAATTAATCATTGGGATTAACCCACGTTGTTACTGTTTTACTTTTAATTCAGTTCTGTTACTGTTTTCGAATTTTATCAGCACTTATTCATATCGAGAACAATTTTTAGTATTTCTCAAATTTTTTGAGGAAACTTTAAAAGAATGGCTTTTTATTTTGAGTTTTCAGTCTGATCAATTCCAGAATAGTTATTTGATTTCCTCCTATATTTCTCCAGATATTACACATTTGAGCACCGACGAATTACTCAACATGCTTTTGCTTGGAGACTTGAAGCAAATAGTTAAAGAGTTAAAACTCAATAAGAGTATAAAGGGTAATAAAGATGAGATTATAGAACATCTCAAAAAAAATTGTAATACCCAGACAACTTTAACAATGAAAAAATCTTCTGAAGATGTTTTGAAAGATGCTGCATTTAAATATTTAGGACATTGTATCAAATTGAAGAAAGACGTATGGTCATCTTTCTATAAAGTCTATGTATTGCAAACATATAGCAATCCATCATACTGTACGGACATTCAAAATTATCTCAAAGACATGGGTTACATGAATGTTAAGTATCCAAAGTATGAGTTCGAGAAAGTCACACCATTCCTGAGTAAGGAGCAGTTTTCAAGGTAAGAAATAAATTGTGAATAATAAATGTGCAGGCTGAGTCTTTGACTTGTACTTATATTTCAACTGTAGATTCCTCTCTTCAAACAAAGCACTTTTTTTAGACCATTTTTCAAAATCGGTTTCGCTTAAGAAAAACATGGTGTCAAAAACCTCTTGGAATTTTATAAACTCGACACTACACGGTTAATATTACATTAATTCACTGAAAGTCTTCACATAATCATCATGAGATCGAAGAAAAACACCTAAAATAAACTCTTCCCCCTTTAATATCAACCTTAAGAGATTCCACAAAAGATTATCGTTTTCAATCCAAAATGGGTGAGGTTAGATTGATCAATCATAAATTGAGTGGAGAAACCATTCTCTATAAGATATTTTTGGGTTATTGAGGAAAATATGAACAAGATATTAGTGTTTACAAACAAATCTTCAGGAAATTCAAGAAGGAAGTTATTTTCTCGGGAGAAATATGGCTCCTTAATTGCAGATATAATCGGAGTTCTGAGTGTTTTTGTTAAGAAATATCGTGTTTTCAACATTCTTATTCAATTTCAATCCAGAAATATGAACTTTGAGGTCTTTACAGAGAATCGTATCAGGCACGTATTTGGCCCAATTTTCTTTTTCAAATGGCTATATCCTTTCAACCAAGCCGAATTTGGAAAAATGGGAAAAGAAAAAAATGTTTCTTTAGGCATCAAGAATCTACAGTTAAAATATATGTATGAGTCAAAGACTCACCCTGTATATAATGTTGAAATGTATAATTCTGTACATGGCACTGCTTTCAGATATTATGAAGCAGTAGTGATGAGAAAAGACTTGGGAGTTGCATGTGATAGTAAAGATAACGACAGAATAAAAATTATTTCTGATGAAGCCTTCGAAAAGCTGAAAAGCATAGATAATGCTGGGTGAGCACTATTATGAGTTATTAAGTGAAAAAAATAGTAACTTGAAAAATGAATCCTTTTCAGAAAATGGAGAAGGAACAGTCCAAATTATCTACATAAATTCTCCGCAGAGTATCAGTACATTAATATTCTGAAGACTGGCATCACAAAGTTGACCAAAAATTTCGACGATCAGAAATTTTGGTTAGAATATTTGATCGACAATTACACAACTAATCATGCTATCGGATCTTGGTACAAGCATTTAGCACATATACATGTTCAACATTACAAAAAGTACGCACTGGTAAGTGCAGATGAAATTACAATAACATTTCACGTATACCAGTCAATCTCTTTTTTTTTCAGGCTGCAAAAATTGTTGTTGACGCTTACGAATTCAACAAAATGGAGAATATATTCGATCTCCTGCAATTATACGAACTGGACAAATTAGCCTATAAACTTAGGACAACCAAGACCTACAAATTATGTAATCTGTACTGCGACAATTTAAGTGCCCTTGCTGAGCTACCAATTGACACTGATAATTTCCCCAAAAACCTCATAAAAGGATGCACCTACAGGACGTAAGTCATATACACATTTAGTGAAATTTGTCGATATGAACTCGAGAAAATCGTCCAGCACAGTTTGTGTTCATGGATTTTCTGAACTACTGAAGAGTATTCCTCTTCCTTGGTTCAAGCAGGACGGTGCCACACGCCACAAAGTTTATGCGATTTAATGCTTGTGGATTTTTTGCTGTGAGGTTCTTTAGTTGTTTTAATTTTGGGGGCAATATCGTCCTCGAAATAGTTGATATTCTCGTCGATTGGGAATGTTTTGTAAAATGTGTTTTGGCTTATCAATTTCAGCACTGATATTTTTATTTCAAATTATTGCATGATCCCTATTCAAATACACGGCGCAAAAAAATTAACGCACATTATGGAAATCTCCAATTTATTCTACAACTGAAGGTGTTCTCAATGAAAATTATTTTCATCAGAATTATGCATGCATATGTTATCCACTTTCAACGTTTTTCTTCAATACAGTTGTTTTCTCCCAGCAGGAATGAAAAAAGATGATATTATCAGATTTTGAATGTATTGGCTCCATTCTAAAATCAGTTGTTCTCGATCAATTCTGGTGATCAATAGTTTTTCTTTCGTTTGATTTTCTACACTCGATCGCTATGCAACGCGAAACACGCAATTTGACCCAAGAGGAATGTGCCCAAGCGGTAGTTTTGCGAGAAGAAGGGTGGACATACACAAGAATTGCAGAAAGGTTTGGAGTTTCCCATGCAAGTGTGTCCAGAATGTTGCAGCGATTCAGGGAGACAGGTATGAATGTCCGAAGACCAGGACAGGGTAGACCACGGTAACAACTGCCATTCAAGAACGTTACTTGAGAGTTTCTTCGTTGAGACAACGGTTTGCAACCGCTCGCCTCCTTCAAAATCAGCTTGAGCAAACTCATGAGGTGCAAATTAGCACTCAGACAATAAGAAATCGCCTCAGAGAATATGATTTAAGGCCTCGTGTCGCGGCAAGAAGCCCAGGCCTTACCCCAGCCCATAGAAGGGCGCGTTTGGATTTTGCGAGTGAGCATATCCATTGGGAAGAGGCCGATTGGGAAAGAGTTCTCTCCACAGATAAGTCTAGATTCTGCCTCTACCATTGTGATCGACGTTCTCTTGTATACAGACGTCCACATGAAAGATATGCTCAGTGCAATTTCCTGAATACTACTGGTTTCGGGGGAGGATCGATTATGGTATGGGGTGGGATATCTTTGACTGCTCGTACAGACCTAGTGGTCGTTGATAATGGAGCTATGAATGCTGATAAGTATATAAGGAACATTCTTGAAGAGCATGTAGTGCCATTTACCCCATACATTGGTGAAAATTTCATTTTTATGGACGATAATGCCAGACCCCATCGTGCGCGCATCGTTCAGGAGTACCTTGAAGAGGTTGAAGTCTCTTGAATGGAATGGCCAGCAAGAAGTCCAGATCTCAATCCGATTGAGCAGGTTTGGGACAACCTCAATAGAAGGCTGAGAAGTTCAGAAAATCATCCAGCTACTCTTAATGACTTAGGTATCCAACTCGGAGAAATCTGGGAAGGATTAGATCAGAACATTTTAAGATCACTCATTTTGAGTATGAACCGTCGTTGCCGAGCTGTAATTAACGCAAGGGGTGGAAATACCAAGTATTAAATCACTCATTAGTATTTTGAAAATTGTTCATTTCTCTTCTTTCACATAAGATTCGGTGAAATCCTGAATTTTTCTTCCATTTAAGGTCGGCGTTTAAACCGAGTAGGAAAGATCAGCCGATAGAGGCGCCACCATCCATTTTAAGGAATATCCCCATAAAACTTTCATTATCACAATAAGTTCTATGAGTATCTCTCTAATCATGAATGAAATGTACAATGGCGCTCTCTATCCAAAAATCGCCGAACTATGAAATACGTGGATTTGTGGGTAAAGCAGGAATTTTTTCCCGCCAAAATTTGAATTTGGCCATTTTCTGCCAATTCCGTATTTCAAGTTGATCTTCTGAACGAAATTATCAGTAGATTCACTTTTAATCGGAAGTTGAACTATTTTCATGGGTCTTTCTGTTGAAATAAAACAGAAGCATGGGTTGGCTCATTTTCTTCCATTTTTGAAAGAAAAAAAATTAACTGTCGGAATGAAATCGATCAAAATTATTTCAACAAGAACCCTAATCCTTTCTGAGTTCACCCACAAAATTTCAGTTCTCAAAGTGAAACCGTTTTCGAAATCAACTTGAAATAAAAACACACTACATTGAACGCCCACCTTAATGTGTCTTGTTCCGTTCAAAACCTTCCTGAGAGAACATAAAAAACAAGTTATAAAGTCAATGTAGAGTTAACTTTCATTAAAATTGAGATTTTCAGAATGTGCGTTAATTTTTTTGCGCAGTGCATTAAAATTTTTGTTTCAAATTATTGCATCATCTCAATACAAAAAGAATAAATAGATTGATTAGTTGTGATTTCATCATTTTTCCAGTGAAAAGGCAGGAAAACGAATCTACTCATATAAAGATGCAAATAACGAAGTCACCTATACTAGCGTCGAGACGCTTGCATTGAAACATTATTCAGATAACGAAGAATACGAAGGCGTCCATTGTGAAGGTCGGTTGTTCTCGATCCTGTTCAACGTTCTATTTTGGGATATAATCTATGAGTATTATGTCCCGATGACCTTCATATCCGAATTGCAGAGTGCGCCCTTAGATATGTACAGTCATTCTTTCTACCAACATAGAAAAGACAAAATTGAATTGAGGTTAAAAGATATTGCAAGCGAGTGGTCTAAGGAAAAATTGGAAGAAACTCTTAGAGCTAATTGGACTGACCATTTGCACGAAAAATCTATAGCAGATTTTGAAAGTTTGGATAAAAGCCTGGATGAAATCGTGACAATGTTTCATTGTATCGAGAGAAAGGTTCTGTCAAATATTCTTCATCGTTTGGTAAAGAATTACAGAGGATTCCGGAGTGGCTTGCCAGATTTGTTCTTATGGAATAAAGAATTGTCCAAGGTTTGTTTCCTTTACTCTATATATTTATTTGTTTCTCATTTGTAAACGTCAGTTCCCAAAAACACAATATTAATCAAGAATAGTTTATTTTATCAAGTCACTAACTTGTAAAACTGACAGTTAACTTGCAAAATTTTTACAAGTTAGTAGTATTATTTATATTAGAAAATTTTGTTTTATCGTCATATATGTTGAAAATCATGGTACAATTGTTATTTCCAGTAACACAGATTTTTGATGATGAAAGAGTTGATACTGATGATGATGAACCATCTGTTGACTCAGAAACGCCTGAACTCGAGGACTGCAGAACATTTGTACTCTCCTTACTACCAAATAATTTGCTAGACATTTCAATTTTTTTGTTGACCGAATCATCGACATAACTCATCGCAATTTCGGTGCTCTTCCACCCTCCTGCACGCTTTAGTGCTAAAATATCTCCACCCGAATCCGCAACCATAGTGGCTCCAGTTCTGCGAAAAGAGTGGCCGGTGTATAACTCTGGGTCTTTCAAACCTAAATATTTCACTATTTGCTTTGGGACACCACCAATAGTGTGCTGGCCAGCATTAAGGGAAATGCACTTTCCATGTCGGTATGTCAAAAAAAATCTTAGGCTTTCTGTTCCAGGAGGCCGAAGATTTACATATTTTCTGTATAACATGCAGGGCTTGAAGCTGCAGCCATCATCGGTTATGGTGAATCTTCTTGTTGTTAAATTTTTTGTTTGCCGCAATGTCACAATAACGTATTTACCCATATCTTCTACATCATTAATGTTTAAGGAGAGAATTTCGTCACATCGACAACATCCAAAAATCCCAAATATTGTTATAATTTTCGCCAGCAACCACTGGTCATCAGGAGCATGTAAAAGAAATTGTTCAGCCTCTTCTTTACTTAATACCTTGGCCTTTTTTGGCGTATAACGCTCATTTTTTCGTTTCAGAAATGCCATTACCTTTTGAATCTGCAAATGACAACTAAACGTCATATTTTTCAATAAATTTTTCTAAGGAAAACAAACCTGCGAACAGGGGAATTTTCTTTCATTTCCAAGCAGCTTTTCAGCATAGACCATTTGCCCATAAAGTATTAGGGCTGAATCTAGCTGATAGTTGATTCAAGTAGACCAACAAAACATCTTCAGTTACCCCAATCACACTATTTTTGTTTTGCCACTTTTTGAAGTCGTCGTATTCTCGCTCGTACCTTGAAGCTGATTTTGCAGGTAATAAACTTGAAGCTACACTGCCGGCTGCCTCAATAATTTCTTTTGGTACATTCATTTTCGCTTTCGCCAAAACAAATGTAAAGAAAAATAAACAGACATGTTCATGGCAACGCTTCCATAGCTTACGACATTTGCGACAAATTATTGAGATTTTTTTGGAATTTATCTAACCTTTTTACAAATGAGAAACAAATAAAATATAAAACAATACACGCAAGGTAACGGGTTTTACTGGCTCAAGGAGGTAACTGACTCGCCTGCGGCTCGTCAGTTATATCCTCCATTCGCCAGTAAAAACCCTCTTACCTTGCTAGTAATGTTATATACTATACCCAGTATTTTATTATTTTCACTTTCAGTACAAACTTGTGGAGGTTAAAGGAGAGAATGATAAGCTCCAGCCGAACCAGATACTGTGGATTCAGTATCTTTTGGAAATAGGGGCACGAGTCGAAATATGCCATGTTTCAGGTGAATATTGCTCCTAAATTACTATTGTCGCTCATTTTCACTTTCAGAGGGGGTCCATTGTCCCCCTTGAAGCCAAAACTTACGTATTTTTAGTGTTTTCTCCGATTGTGTTTGTGTCGTTGAGACACCTTGTATATTCGAATTATTTCAGGTGTGGGTGCCAAGAATACAGCAAAGTGAGTAATGAGGAGGAATGGAATGAGTCAAAAGTGCCAGAGTTGAAAAACGGAGATTTATGATGCAGAGTGATGAAATGAAAAATTCATATTTATCTATGCTTTCATCCATGCCTTTTGTATTTTTATAATATTTAGCGATTGTTTTATTTCGTTGATTAATTCTTAAATTAATGAATGATTAATTATAATTAATATAAGTATTATGTTGTCTAAATTTTATTATGTACTTATATTGTTGCAATAAACATCAGTGATATACTGTTACATGTTTTGGTTTCATTGATACAAAAATTGTCACATGTCAAATTTACAGACGCTGGGATCTGCTACCACTTGTATGATATCCGGGATCATGGACGATTAGTTTGACACCTGCCATTTTTTGACATCTGTCAGAATTTTATTTCGTTGTATTCTGGAATACGAAGCATATCCTTTCGGGAGTTATCGGTTTGCGAACAGAATTGGATTTGACCGGGGATTCATGTTCAGTGTGTCGAAGTCTAAATTATCCGAAGATATTCATTTTTATTCTTGAAATATTTCAAAATCTACATTTCCGATTGTATTGAAATTTGGTGAAAAGCTGAAATATATACAGTGTGACAAGAAAAACCTCAGACAAACTCTTTTTCATTTAACTTTATTAAACAGAAGAAATTGAACAAAACAACAACAAATAATAAAAGCTTGAACATTTGTTAATATATTCAAGCCGTTTCGAAGTGGCTTCCTTTGGCGGCGATACACAGCTTTCAGACGCTTCTTGAAATTTTCGGCAATGGGCCGCAGCTCCTCGGGCGTTAATCCGTTCCATTCCCGGCGCAGAGATTGCTTCAGCGACTCCAAATTTTTGTGTTTTTCAACACAAGCCCTGTGCTCCAAAATCGACCACACGCTGTAATACATTGAGTTGAGATCCGGTGAGTAGGGAGGCCATTCTGCAGATGAGATGAAACAAGGAAAATGGGTCTTACACCATTCTTGCGTCATTTTCGCTCTGTGAGCCGGAGGGGAGTCCTGTTGAAATGTCCAATGCGTATCGCCGAAGTGCTGCTCGGCCCACGGAAGTACTACGGCCTCGAGGAAGTCGCAGCGGTAGACTTCTTGGTTGATTTCGACCCCTTGATCCACGAAAACTAAGGAAGTTTTACCACTGCCCCAAATTCCGCCCCAGACCATGACGGATTGCGGATTTTGACGGTGTTCGACGATGGCCAATGTACCGGGAGCCTCTACGGACCAGACTCTGTCGTTTTGGTGGTTGTGGGATTGTTCTACGGTGAACAGCTTCTCGTCTGTGAAGAGAATTCGCTCCCATTGCGGACCGGCGGCGAGACGAAGGAGTTGGCGGCACCTTTGGAGTCGTACGCGCTTGTTTTCCTCCGCGCTCCGCGAAGAATTGAACTTTTTGGAGCTTGTATGTCTTGAGGTTGAGCTCCTTTTTGACGGACTGATTCGCGGTTGATACCGGTCTCACAGGCTATTTTCCTCATAGAAACCCTCGGATTTCGATTGACTCGCTTCTTGACGATGTTGCGATTGCTAGGTGTATTGACAGTGCGTTTTCTACCACTTCCTGGACGCAAGGGCGGTCCTAGGCTGATTTTCTGGGGGGGGGGGGGGGTAATAATTGGACGAACAATCGAAATTTTAAACTAAAAATTTTAAGGAACACCCTTTAGGTGTCTCGAATACGAAGCATTTGAAGGTCTTACTTGTATGTATCCGTACTGAGTGATTATACAGGGTGTCCCAAGTTCGAGTGGCTATTGGACTTTTCTGGAGAACTGGACATATTTGAAATCTGAAAAGAATCCAACGCAATCGGGTTCTAATTTGAAAAATAGAAGTTATGGCCAATTTTCGATCATAATTTTCGACACAAAATTTGAAACACCCTGTGATGATAGTTATTTATGAAATTCAAAATAAGCATGAATTTTCCACATTCCTCTACTTTGACGTTGTGAGAACAGTTTGCACTTGGAATGTTCAGAAGAAGAAAAATAAGTAACATATGATACTAGCTATGAATATTCGACTTTCTCTAAGTTTTTTTTTCGATATTTTGAAAACTATTTGATTGAATACAATGGTTTTAACAGAAATGTATTAACCATTGAAAACTCAATCATATCATTGACGAAAACATATTTATTTTCACTCCCTGTATAACCGGAAGTGCTCAGGCTCCCAAAATATTTTAGGTCTGTAGAGAATTTTGAACAATATCATAATCCCAATTTTCAGATTTCAAATATGTCCAGTTCTTCAGAAACGTCTAATAGGCGATCGAACTTGGGGCACCCTGTATAAAAACACAAAACCATATTCCATGATCTGTGACTTGATTCATAATTCATATCACTCAAGTATTTTCATTCCGCTGTTCTCTTTACTTATTTTATCTGATGGCATGTCATAATGACAACGTTATGTCACTCAATTTTGATGACATAAGGAAGCTCATTATGGGACTAAGTACCATAATGAACTCATTATGGGACTAAGTACCATAATGAATTCATTATGGTACTAAGTACCATAATGAGCTTTCTCATGTCATCAAAATTGAGTGACATACTCCTTTAAAAATAGTTGTCATTGTGACATGTCGAAAATGCAGTTTTTAATTTTTCGAAAATGTATTGATATAAATGCCATCAGATAAAATTTTGTATGTGATACGAATCATAAACACTCATTATGGCACACGCCGTGTTATCGGACTCGGCTACGCCTCGCCCGATAACATTCACGACTTGTACCATAATGATCGTCTTTATGATCCTTATTACATAAATAACTATTATGTTAACCTTATATATTTCATATTTCAATGCCTTAGTCCTAACTCTGTGATTTTTTCGAAGTTTATACCTATAACTACAGAATGTTTTATTTATTTGTGTTGTTTATTTTTTTCTGTTAATTCTGGATTATTTCAAAGCCGAAGTCATATAGCCCTGCGATTTTTCTCAAAGATGATATAACTTTTTTTTTGTTAGTTTTTTCATGAATAAAATTTAAAAAATCGAATTAGTTGTAGGGCTCTGGGGGGGGTAATTACCCCCTATACCCCCCCCCCCCTCCGTAGGACCGCCCTTGCCTGGACAACGACCATCAGGGCCAAGCTCCTTGAAACGACGAATTGCATCGGACACGGTTTGTCGAGGCACATTGAGCATCAAACGAACAATTCCGCATTGACGCCTACCTTGACGAAACAGCTCCAAAATCGCACTACGTTTGTTTAACATTCTAAAACTCTGTGAAATGAAATTATACCAAACTAAAAATTCACATATTAGTACAGGAAAGTGTAGAGAAACCAAGAGAATAAAAATTATTTGGCTGCGCTGAAATACTTTTGTTCCAGACCACAGCAAAATTTGTCTGAAGTTTTTCTTGTCACCTTGTATTTTTTAATAGAAATGTCAAAAAAATTCCCACATAAACAATTTATCAAGCAAACAAATGAATAAAGCTAGATTCCCATTGTTTGACCACAGACCAAGTTGGTCTGTGGTTTGACCACCAGCACTAACCTCAAAAAATATTTGACAGGTCTTTGGATTAGGGAATCCAACGACTTGTCAAATATTTTTTTGAGGTTAGCTGGTGGTCAAACAAACCAAGTATAGCTTTGTTCATGTAGACATTAAAACCGTTTATTTGCTTGTAAAATTGTTTTATGTGGAAATTTTTTCGATATTTCTAGTCAATCTTACTCTTAGGAATATCAGACCAGTGAAAATTATTTAAATTAAGTGCATTTTCAATAAAAAATGCCATTAATGTGTGCCAAAGTTGGATGTGAAAGTCGTTCAAATTATGAGGATTTTCTTGAATATTTTGGAACACCCAGTGTGTGTAACTTGGTGTATTATACACATATTAAGTGGCTTATCAGGAAACAAAAGGAAATTGGGTCAGCAGTCATCAAGACTTGACAATATCGAAGATAAGAAACTAAAGTGAATGTGTCTTCGTAGACACTGAAATAAGCAGTATTCAGTTCATGTGAAATGTAAAACTGATGAATATTTAAATTTATATCATATAAAAGGATAAAGAAGTTACAGGGACAGAGCTCTGATTAATATTCCTTCTCCAATACTTTCTCTTCAATCTCTTCGGGCTCCCAATACTAAAAGTTGTAATCATATGAGTGAGTGAAATTTTCTTCGTCAGTGATAGTTCAGGATACTTTTTGCATGATATTAGAAATCATAAAAACTCACTCGTTCACTCATGAAATGCATATAAGATAATAAAATTCCTTATATTTACTGCAAGCCAGCGACCTGTCAGAAAATTTATAGGTTATCTGGAGGCAGGGCGCCACGTGGTTTGGATTGCCTAATTCTTTTCTTTCATTTCTTCGGCTTTTCTGTCGACTCACCTGGTGATGAATCATTTCATTCAGTAGATTGTAAATCCTCAATGAACAACTCAACTAATTGATTTTTTATTGTCGTTCCGTTTATCAATATCAAACAATAGAGGTCAAAGGTAATGAATTGAAGAAAAAAACTTGTATAATTCTTATATTCATCATAAAACAATAAATACCCTCAAAAACGAAGAGTCGCCCCTAAAAAACATCCTAAATAACTTAAAGTCGAAAAACAAGCGAATACAATAAAAAATAAGTCGAATAAAACAAACCAATAAAAACTACGTCTTGTTGTTGGCCAAACGCAAAACGTGCAAAACCACCTCATCCACAGTCTGGTTGTTCAAAAGCGCCTTAACGGCATCATCATCTATAACAGCCGTAAACAATAACTTGGCATTCTCCCTCAACCTCCCGATATAATCGAAATCTTTCTCCGACACCGGCTCGTGACCGCATCTCCTGATCACCGCGCCCAGCACTTTATCCACCGGCGTATCCGGGTGTCCCAACTCCTTCAAACAGTCATCATCGACCAACAAAGTCAACAACTCTTTTATGGACTCCGTCAACGTGAACTCATTCCACACCGTGCTCTCCACTATACTCTTCTGTTCCGCCTCTGCCGCCTCCGAAATGGCCCCCAGCAACTGCTGTTGGAGCCTCTTTTTCTCCGCAGAAATCATGATGTCTTCCAGAAAGTCGCGATGTCTCGTTCTCATGTGCCTCATCAAGCAATCTTGCCGTATGAAGGCCCTTCCGCAGTACTCGCAAGTGCAGGGGTCCTCCTTGTTGTGGATCAGTTTGTGCAGTTTCAGGGAAGACTTCACCGAGAAGGATTTGCCGCAGATGTCGCATTCGAAAGCTGAAATACGAATGGTCGTGTCAAGCAAGAATATCGTGTTTTTAACATTCCTATTCAAATAAGAGTAGTACTTGAGTATTCCCTGAATGTATTGACTCAATTTCAATCCAGAAAAATGAACGGATCTGTCACCGAGCAAACCCTTCACGTTCTAGAGAAGAATGAGCAGTTACTACGATGGTATCTCATGTCAGAAATGACAATGAAGTGTCAGACGTTTTTCGAATTTGCTCTAGCTTTTTTGCTCATTTTTCGCTAAAAACAACCACTCTAATCTATGGGAGATGATCCCCTAACATAAGGGGCCTGTAGCGTTCCTCGAACACCTGAAGAACAGAAGTATGTATCATCACTTGGAAGATCGGACCTGATCGAAAGATCCTCCCGATCCATGAGAGAGTTAGGACTTTGTGAAAAGGTTTATTTAGCAGGTGAAGTATTTTTTTCTACTGCTTCTTTCTCGTTTTTCTTCTTTTTTGTCTTGTTACAGATATAATTTCAAGATATTTGCCTCCAGTTCGATGAAAAGTCATGTTTTCAAGCACAAGGTGCTCTGTAACATGGATAGCAGCATATTTTTTTGAACAAATTCAGTATCACCACACAAACACGGGGAGACAGAGTTTTTTCAGAGGTTTTTATCTGTTCTCGTGTATCATACGCAGAATTGTATGGTACCCCGTTTACATTCCCTCTGCTAACACTCAGATTTGGAGCGGGAAACAGATTTTATTCTTTAATACAATCTGTTCCTTGTCGCCATTTCTTCACACGTGCTATACAGGGTGTCTCAAGTTCGAGTGCCTATTAGACGTTTCTGGAGAACTGGACATATTTGAAATCTGAAATTTGGGATTATGATATTGTTCGAAATTCTCTACAGACCTAAAATATTTTCAGAGCCAGAGCACTTCCGGTTATACAGGAAGTGAAAATAAATTTGCTCAAAAAAATTTCTTTTCAATGTTTTCGTTTCTGATATGATTGAGTATTCAGTGCTGAATACATTTCTGTTGAAACCATTGTATTCATTCGAATAATTTTCAAAATATCGAAAAAAAAACTGAAAAAAAGTAAAATATTCATAGTCAGTATTATGTTCATTTTTCTTATTCTGGACATCCTGAGTGTTAACCGTTTTCACAATGTCAAAGTAGAAGAATGCGGAAAGGTCATGCATCATTTGAATTTCATAAATATCATCACAGGGTGTTTCAAATTTCGTGTCACAAACTGTGATCCAAAATTGGCCATAACTTCTGTTTTTCAAATTAGAACCCTATTCTTTTATTATTGCGTTGGATTCTACGAAGAAAAATAATGATAGCACTATCAGATGCTCTTGCTCTTAAATTCAGTAATTACCGAGTTATTTGAGCTTTTCTGGATTCATGTTGTACGTAGAATCAAATTCATCTAATCTTTTACTTAAGAATATTCTGTGATCATAGAAGATAAGTTTTCCCATTAATAATTCCCAAGTGACAGGTCTAATTTTAGGTTTTATCTTTACTTTTCGATTTTATTCAATGGTTTCATAAAAATATTCATCGAATATGTTGCATGAGAATATTCTGTGACCATAGAAGATAAATGATCCCATTAATAATTCACAAGTGACAGTTCTGACTATTACTTGTTACTATGGTTTCATGAGAATATTCATCGAATCTGTTTAGATTCGATGAATTTTACTCTACGTACGACATGAATCCAGAAAAGTTCAAATAACTCGGGAATAACTGAATTTAGGACCAAGAGCATCTGGAAGTGCTATCATTATTTTTCTTCGTAGAATCCACCGCAATAATAAAAAAATAGGGTTCTAATTTGAAAAACAGAAGTTATGGCCAATTTTGGATCACAGTTTTTGACACGAAATTTGAAACACCCTGTGATGATATTTATGAAATTCAAAAGATGCATGACCTTTCCACATTCTTCTACTTTGACATTGTGAAAACGGTTAACACTCAGGATGTCCAGAATAAGAAAAATGAACATAATACTGACTATGAATATTTTACTTTTTTTCGAGTTTTTTTTCGATATTTTGAAAACTATTCGAATGAATACAATGGTTTCAACAGAAATGTATTCAGCACTGAATACTCAATCATATCAGAAACGAAAACGTTGAAAAAAAAATTTGTTGAGCAAATTTATTTTCACTCCCTGTATAACCGGAAGTGCTCTGGCTCTGAAAATATTTTAGGTCTGTAGAGAATTTCGAACAATATCATAATCCCAAATTTCAGATTTCAAATATGTCTAGTTCTCCAGAAACGTCTAATAGGCACTCGAACTTGAGACACCCCTGTATGCCTGCCATATATTGTTTGATATTACAAAACAGTATGTAATTCTCTCTTTCAAAAGAATATATATATATATATATATATACTTACGTCTCTCCCCGCTATGTTGAGTGGCGTGCCTAGCCAGATCTTCTTTTCTGAAGAAAGTCTTGTCGCAGTCCTTACAGCGCATAGGTTCGGCCCCTTCGTGCATATACTTGATGTGAGTGGTCAGTCGCAGTTTTCTGTTGAATCCTCTGTTACAATATTGGCACACGTAAGCGAAATCGCCCGTGTGATGGAAGATGTGAGCTCGCAACTGAGCCGCCTGAAAAAATTTCGGCTGAATTCGCATTTTTCAGATAGGAAACCCATTTCAAGAACAGTTTTCACAGCTGTCAACCAAAATTTGACAGCTGTCACAAAGAAATTGTCAGTAGTCAAAAAAATTGACAGTTGTCAAAAAAATTGACAGTTGTCAAAAAATTGACAGTTGTCAAAAAAATTGACAGTTGTTAAAAAATTGACAGTTGTCAAAAAATTGACAAATGTCAAAAAAATTGACAGCTATCAAATAATTGACAGCTGTCAAAAAAATTGACAGTTGTCAAAAAATTTACAGTAGCCAAAAAAATTGACAGTTTCACACCAACCTGAATGAAGCTCTTTCCGCAGTATTTACAGGAATGCGGTTTTTCTCCTGTGTGAATGCGAATGTGTCTATTCAAAGTTTCCTTCGCCGCAAATTGCTTGTCGCAAAATTTACACGAGTAAGGCTTTTCCCCGGTATGCACACGACAATGCTTCTTTAGGGCTCCGGCAGAAGGGAACCTTTTCTCGCAATGATCGCAAGGGTAGGGTTTTTCACCTGAAAATTAAGGAAAAGATTGAAATTCGAATGATATTCGAAGATTAGTTCATATCTCTCACCAGTGTGGGTTCTAACATGAACATTCAATAATCCGACTGAAGAGAATTTTTTTTGGCAAAACTGACATTGTCGATTCGATTTTTCTCTCTTCTCTGTATCGTGTGTTTTCATATGCACTTTGAAGTTATCTCTTCTGTGAAATTCCCTGGAACAAACCTTAAAAAAATAATTAATAATTTTGATGGTGGAAGGATAACATTTGAATTCTTTTATGTTCGGTTACACAGGGCATAGATGACTAGAAGTTGGTATTCTATGCCTCTTACCCAGAACCAAGATGTATGGTATTCTATGATACATAGTATTCTATGCATCTGGCACATGACAATCAATAAAAGAAAATTGAGTAAGAAAATTAGGAAATCGAGCATTAATAGTTGTCATTGATGGAAAATTTAAGAAAATATGCAAATTTTGGGGATTTCAATGTCCCAAATTACAGGAAAACTTACTGTAAGTAGTGGAAACCTGATAATATCTATGCTGTAAAAAATTCATTCGTGCTTACCTCGCATTTGAACATGGGCTCCGTTTTGACACCCCCGCATCCCGATATCTGCATATGTCGCTCCAAATGGTATTTCCTGGTGAATTCTTTGTTGCAAACGCATCTTACCATCTTGAAACTGTGCGTTTTCAAATGTTGCCGGAACTCATCCTTGTTTATACAAGTGAATTTACATTCTGCACATTTGAAATCTTTTCCTTTCGGGTGCTCCAAGCTCGTATGCCTGTTCAGAATGCTTTTCTGGACGAAAAATTTCGAGCATATAGTGCACTGATAATCGCCAACCTAAAAATTTATTCAATTCACAGTTGAAAGTCATTTTGAATTCTTCGTCAACTCACTGTGTGTGAATTGGAATCGAGTGGATCTCCACAGCATGCGCAAATCTGTAGAGTCAAAGGATCATCTTCAAAATCATCCTCAACCGGATGACTCATAATTTTATGTCTCTTCAGCCCCTTGAAACAATGATAAGTTTATAACGATGTAAGTTTTACAAGAATATAATATTTCGAGCAGAAATTCACTTACCACTGCTGTTTTGAATAATCTCGGACATTTATTACATTCAAAATCACTGGATCTGGATGAAGAGGATTGTGGCTGTGGCAATTCATTGCTAAAAAATTTCTGATCTTCATCGTCAATCCTTTCTTCTGATTCTGCATCTTCAGAATCCGTACCATCCATTGTTCCCTCATATTCTTCGATAACTGTGTCGTCATCATCATGAGGGTTGTCTAGGTCTTCCGATTCAATATAATACTCGTGGATATTATCAGAATCATCGACGGCATTGTAATCATGCCTGAAATGCAAATTTATGGTTTGATATGCATCAGATTCTATCGAAATAAAGTATACCAACCTTACAATATATGTCCTGACTATGTGCTCGTCGTTTTCAATAACAAAATTCTCATCCGAATTTTCTTCGTTATACGATCCAATTACAACAGCATTTGATAACTGTTCGTTTTCCAAATTCACGTTTTTGAGCTCTATAGATTTTAATTCACACACTTTCCCATTTTCTGCATCACTTAGCTCATCGTCATCATCTTCTATTTTAATTGCTCCACTGGTATCAAGCTTTTTCATCAATGTTTTTTCTCCTTCCATTCCGGTTTTGGAAATAATCTGAAGTAATATAACAATTTCAAACTTCTTTTATTTGGCGCTTTATATTTATGTACCCCAAATATTCATTCGTAAATTTTGGATTGCCTACCTATTTTGACATCGGCTTCCTCCCAGAAAAAAGCTATGCGACCTACGTTGCACTTACGTAGTACGTAAGCAGTTGACCTCAGTCTACAAAATTAGAAAGTAATTGAGGTTACTTGTCTTACCATTTTTGATGCACCAATTCAACGTAGAGCAAGTATACATCAATTGCGAATACGTTTAAATCAAATTAGGGTGAAGATAAATTTTGGAAAAATATGGGATAAATATTTGGTACGAACGAAACGAAAACAACGCCCCTGACATCTGGAAAGCAGACAACCGTGATTACCTCAAAGCTTCCAAAATGGAGCACAATGGAAGTCTACATTGGAAATTATAAGGGGCAATCACCTCTATGTGCCACATTCGACGCTGTCACAACTGTCATGGAGACAGGACAGGGTGCGTTCTTATTTCAATCTGCTCATGTGGTTGTGATGAATTTAATCAGTGACGTGACGCATTTGATGAAAATCAAAACACCGCTCAAGATTAATCGATATTTTGATCAAAATAAAAATCCCACTTGCCTTCTGTAGATTGCATAGAAATCTCGACCGTCAGTGGCAGGGTTTTATGATGTTCTATGGGTGGAGCATAGATGAATCTATGAAAACAAAACATTTTTGTATACTTTGTAATTTGTTTATATGTTGTATTTTCCAAATTATTTCTTGATTTGAAACTTGTATCAAGTTTTTCATTATGTCTTACACGTGTTCAGTCCCCAAATGTTTAGTCCAGCACGGAAAAGGTATCGACGTTAAATTTCATAGGTATGTAGGGATTTATCAAATTTCATATTTTTGCGAATAACATGAATGAATGTGGCTACAGGTTTCCGAGGGATGAAACCACGAGAAAAAAGTGGATAGCAGCCACTAAGGTGGAAGATTTCCAACCCTCAGCCACGGCCGTGATGTGTAGTGGACACTTTACAGAAGAAAACTATTATACTAATCCCTACGGAACAAAACTTCTGAAGAAAGAAGCAATCCCATCTGTTTTTGATGTTCAGAAACGTAGTCCAAAGAAGGAAAATTTGGGAAAAACTACTAACGGTGAGCTGAAATGTCCTTACTTGATATCGCTATCATAGTTCTGTGAAAATGAATAAAGGAGATCATTTTTCTGTATTTAAGAATCAGAAAAACTGAGGATAGGTAAAATGTGTGATATCAAGTCTAGAAGAATATGTTCTGTTCCTGGGTGTGGATCCTATTGTCAAGGAAACGTTTCAATACATAAATTTCCTACGAAAATTGAGGAGAAAATCAAATGGAAACAAGTATTGAATATAGATAAACCAATTACAAAATATATGCAAGTTTGTAGCCAGCATTTCAAAGATCAAGACTTTTTTCCTGGTAGGTTTATTTTCAGAGAATATCAAATTAAATGGTTTTTTTAAATTCTGATTTTTGCAGAAGACGCCAGAACTCAAAGAAGACGATTGAAAACTGGAGCTATTCCTAGCCAGAATCTCCTGATACCACGCAAGCCACGAAAGAAAGTTGAGCCTAAACGCAAACGGTAACAAATATGATGTGTTTGAAACTTGTTGACTTCATTTCATCGTTTTCAGAACTCGTCGGAAATTGGGAGAACTTTCTTCAGAAATTTCTGAATCGTCCTCAGAAAATGAATTACCTGCAAATCACAACGATCACGATTACACTTGCCAAAGCGTTAGTCAAGATGTTGATACCTCCATAGACACAACGAGCGAACATTTACCAAGTAGTGAACTTGAAGATCTGGTCGAGGAATATACGAAGAGCCGTACAAGTGGAGACGAAGACAGCAATTCTGAAACAGTGGTGGACATCAACGAATTTAGGAAAAATCATGAATCCATCATAAGGGAACTGACCCGTAAAAATGATTCGCTGGTGAAGGAAAATTCGTTTCTCCGAAATCACATTTCTGAGATGGACAACAAGAACAGTGTATTGTTGAATAAAATCAGTATGCTGGAGAAAAAAAAGAATAATGAAATGGATGACGAAAAAGTTGTACCAATTGAAGAAAATATAATATTCATAATAGAGAAATAGGTGAGTGATCTTGATCTTCGGAAAAATTTTAAATTTCATACTTGTGTTTTGTATATAGTGTAAATATGTTATAATTATTGCTTTTTGTAGGACAAAAATATACTTTAATGTTTGAATATGTCTTTATTAACAGAATAAGTAAAAGCCCTGGTGTGAAGTCATTTTGACAGACGTCAAAAAATTGACGGCAGCTGTCACAAAAGCTGTCAATGATCTCTCATCATTTGCCACCGATATATTTTTTTTTTCGATGATTCGCCAGAATTTCATGATTCATCACTGGAAAATTGTGAAATTAAAACTTTAGAAAATAAAACTAATTATACAGGGTGAGTCTTTGACTTGTACATATATTTTAACTGTAGATTCCTCTCATCAAACGAAACACTTTTTTCCTATACCATTTTTCAAAATTCGGTTTGGATTGGGAGATACAGGGTGTCGAAAATCCATGAAAAAAACACTTTTTTGTTTATATCTTCGGAACCGTTATTTCGAATGAACTGAATTTTGGTTGAGTTTTTACTCTATTCATGGTGCATATTCCTCAATCGAAACCTATTCAATATCTCAACTAGTATAAAAGTTACAGGGTAGTCGACTCATCAATACACGCTAAAACACCATAAAACCACTTTAAAAAGATAAACGGTTCATATTTTCGAAAGAATCAATCATTTAAGAAACTAAAAGTATTCCTATTTTTTTTTTCAATAAAATTCGTCGTTTTCGAGTTACATATTTCCAATTTTACCCGGACAAATTTGACGAAAAAATCATTAATTTCAAGAATAATCTGAATGCCTCTCTGAATTAAATATCATCGAATATTATTCCTTCTCTGGTCTTAAAAAGAGTTTACAATGTTGTCACAATATTTATCAACTTTGTCGAGATATTTTAATAATAAAATCCCACAAATGTGGGAGATGAAATTGAACACCAAGGAGGATTTAATACGCACAGTTTCTATTGAAAATTCATAGTTACCGCTCCATATTGAAGTTAAATGTCGTTGAAATACAAAATTCGGATAAGAATGATGAATCTCGATACGAACTACTTATTAAATTGAAATTAATGAAAAATAATACGATACCTGATAATCTGTGGCGATGTTCCTATCTACACAACATCCTCTTGGAATTTTATGAACTCGACACGGTTGAAATTATATTAATTCACTTCACATAATAATCACATTAGAACAATAATTTACTGAATGTATTCAGAACTTCACATAATGTTTACAGTTTGTTCAGAGACCCTGGTTTGTTATTGCTTATAGTTGGCCTCCAGATAACCAATAATTAGGTTTTCGCTCTACGCAGGCGTGGTAAAATTTGGCGGCAAAGTCGATTTATGGAAACGGCAGAATTCATAGATATTTATACCACGGTACACAAATGTATCGTGATTTATACTATGTTTCGTAAAAAATCCTTAACCTCAATGAAAATATCAGCAAGCTGACAACATCTTCTTGAAATTTCTGCGCAAAAATTCACAGAATCGATACAAATTAGATTAGGTTAGGTTGTTTAATAATAAATCTGAATGAAAAGTCTCTCTTCATGATATTTTTTGGAATTTCGAGGGAAATATGAACAAGTTATTAGTGTTTACAAACTAATCTGCAGAAAAATCGAAGAAGGAACTTATTTTGGTGGAATAAATGTGGCTTTTTAGTTGCAGATATAATCCGATGAAACTAACTGTTTTTGTTGAAATTATCGTGTTTGCAACATTTTTATTCCAATAAGGTTAGTACTTGAGTATTCCCTAAATGTATAAACTCAATTTCTATCGAGAAATATGAACTTTGAATCAATTCCACAGTATCATTTCAGGGACGTAATAAGCACAATTTTTTTTTCAAATGGCTATATCTTTTTAACAGAGCCGAATTCGGAAAAATGGAAAATGAAAAAAAGGTTTCTTTTGACCTCAAGAATCTTCAGTTAAAATATATGTACAAGTCAAAGACTCACCCTGTATAATTGTGAAATTGGGCTTCATTTTCTTCTTTCAATTGAATTACTCTGGAGATTTTTCTTTGCGGTTTTTTCAAATATTTTTCATTTTGAAATATACAAGGTGGCCTATCTATTTGAAGATAACCGGAGCGATTATAAGTATGAAAAGTGCTTGGAATGGAGAAGTTTGTTAAACTTTTCATCTGATTCAAGCCAGGAATTCGATGAAATAAAATTTTTTTTTCAATTTTCCACAAGTCTATTTCTAGCAATACATGAAATGTTATAACTCACATAAATATTCTATATACACATTAAACTATCAACTAACATGTACCTAAGGCATCAATATGAGGATATTAATGCCCTGTAACGACTTACAGTGTGAACATATCCAGTATAGGTACTAAAGTAAGGAAAATAAATACCGTAAAAAAAAGCCCAAATTGGGACAGTCTCGATCCTATTTCATTTCAGACATATAGAAGAAGATTTTCCTAGTGTCCAAAGCCTAACATGTCCTCCGTATATGTTTGAAATTACTTTTTACTCTTATTCTTTTCCTACAATAAAGAATATCGTACAAGGAATTATCCAAATTCACTATGAGATTGAACTATTGTAATCGTATTGATTCTTTTAGTGAAGTTTGGACCATTCCTCGTGGGACACCCTGTATAGTATTTTCTGTATTCACCACAATCGAAGGAACTCGCCAATTCACTGCATGTAATTATGATACTTATGTAAAATCTAGCACATTCGAGTCTGATAAGGTGAAACTTTTTATTTGCATTCTTATGAAGGAATCCATAAAATATTAGCTCAACCGCTCAATATTCTTTGTTATCACATTTTGTGAAACATTAATTCAAAGTAAAGTGTCTCATTGCGGTTATATGTTGTTAATTCTTTGTTACGATTCCATTTGATTTCGTTGATGTGTTTTACATTACACACAACTATGTAGAAATACATAGGTTGGGTACTATTAAATTCCATTTGAATAATTTGATAATCCGCAACAAGTAAAACGCTTCACTTTGATATACAGGGTGGCCAAGAGATTGACGTCAAAAAGGAAAAAACAGATCCCTCGTGTCATGGGCTATTCGAATCACCCCCATGTATGTTTATGCTGTTTTTCACGGTTTTCGAGTTATGATTTTTTTTATGAACTTTGAGAATTTTCGACTTGACCGCCTTAAAAAAGATATTTAAAAAAAAGTACAAGACTTCTCTGTGAAATTCTTTTTGTTACTTAATCTTCATGAATTGTGCTTTTATACATAAAATAACCAGATTCGTAACTTCGATAAAAATCATGGAAATGTTGGTCTCAAGTGAAAAAGTTACGTAAATTGGATTATGATCTGAATTTTCGAATCAAAATTAAAAATGTAAAAAGGCTAATACACGGTTTCTTAGTATGCTTAAAAACTGCGCTCAACAGTCAGCTTTTAGAATCATTGATAAAAAATGGTACTTAACACTCTACTTTTGCTAGAATAAGCCTTCGAAGTCATCGAGGTGGAAAAAATCGAAGAACTAGACATTTACTACAAAATTATTTTTTGCCATTTTAAGATATTTCTGATCAAGTTATGATAGAAAATGCTGAAAATTAGTGAAAATTAGCTTTAGATATTGGTCAAGAAAAGTTCTAGATGAAAAAAGAAAAAGGTATGGCAATAAATCACACATCATAATGTAAATAAAAAGAAATTTATTTATAAAATTTACAGTAGGTGTTCAAAGTGGCCACCTCCAGCCTCAATACACATTCTACACCTTCTTAGGAAATTTTCTTTCAATCGCATAAAACCTGCCCTGTTCTCTCTTAGGACACGTTCGGCTTCTCTTATCTTCAGTCGCAGCTCGTCTTCACTCGAACATTCTCGGGCGTAAACAATTTCTTTGAAATAACCCTAAACGAAAAAATCGATGGGATTAAGGTCAGGTGAACGTGGGGGCCCCTTGATTGGTCGACTGCGTACGATCCATCTGTTCGGGTATCGTTCATTCAAGTGGTTAATCAAAAATTGTTCTCGAAAATTTGAATAATCCGGATCGGTTTTTCATTGCTGCGCAGCGGGCCAATCAAGTGGCCCCCACGTTCACCTTGACCTTAATACCATCGATTTTTTCGTTTAGGGTTATTTCAAAGAAATTGTTTACGCCCGAGAATGTTCGAGTGAAGACGAGCTGCGACTGAAGATAAGAGAAGCCGAACGTGTCCTGAGAGAGAACAGGGCAGGTTTTATGCGATTGAAAGAAAATTATATAAGAAGGTGTAGAATGTGTATTGAGGCTGGAGGTGGCCCCTTTGAACACCTACTGTAAATTTTATAAATAAATTTCTTTTTATTTACATTATGATGTGTGATTTATTGTCATACCTTTTTCTTTTTTTATCTAGAACTTTTCTTGACCAACATCTAAAGCTAATTTTCATTAATTTTCAGCATTTTCTATCATAACTTGATCAGAAATATCTTAAAAGGGCAAAAAATAATTTTGTAGTAAATGTCTAGTTCTTTGATTTTTTCCACCTCGATGACTTTGAAGGCTAATTCTAGCAAAAGTAGAGTGTTAAGTACCATTTTTATCAATGATTCTAAAAGCTGACTGTTGAGCGCAGTTTTTAAGCATACTAAGAAACCGCGAATTAGCCTTTTTACATTTTTAATTTTGATTCGAAAATTCAGATCATATTCCAATTTACGTAACTTTTTCACTTGAGACCAACACTTCCATAATTTTTATCGAAGTTACGAATCTGGTTATTTTATGTATAAAAGTACAATTCATGGAGATTAAGTTACAAAAAGAATTTCACAGAGAAGTCTTGTACTTTTTTTTAAATATCTTTTTTGAGACGGTCAAGTCGAAAATTCTCAAAGTTCATAAAAAAATTCATAACTCGAAAACCGTGAAAAATAGCATAACATACATGGGGGTGATTCGAATAGCCCATGACACGAGGGACCTGTTTTTTCCTTTTTGACGTCAATCTCTTGGCCAGCCTGTATAATGTTGGAGAGGTTTGAAAACGTCTTTTAATTAATTTTGAGATTATACCGAAGCAGATATCCTGAAAATGTTGTGAAAAATTCAACAATGCATTAATTTTGTTGAATATGCATTCATGGATTGAGTCTTTCCAACATCTTTCAGTTGATATTTCCTTTGTGGTTCATGTAACCGTTGAAGGAATGTGGCAGCATCTTATCTATGGCAGTTCTCCTCATCTTAGTGCAAGTAGCCAAAAGCGCGCAACCCAACAAGCACATCAAGGTGCCCCCAAGGGCCAACAGAGCCGAAAACCATCCAGTCTTCATGCAAACCGTGCTTGGATCTCCGTGGTTCACTAAAAAAATGCAGAATTATAATTTACCCAAATATTTTAGGAAAATTATTGAATTCCACCTGATAAACTGAGATTTCTATCTTCGTCCGTCTCTCCTTCCTGTAAAACTCTCAAGGACTGGAATAGGTTCAGATTTTCAGATAGACTGGGAGGGGTGACGAGAGAAGAGTTGTCGGTGGACCTCTTCTTGACGTTTTTGACGTTCCTCCAGTGGCAAGGTTGACTCTGAAATTAATAAAAGGATGAATGAGAGTGAAGTGTTATAGTATATAATAACATTACTAGCAAGGTAAGAGGGTTTTTACTGGCGAATGGAGGATATAACTGTTACCTCCTTGAGCCAGTAAAACCTGTTACCTTGCGTGTATTGTTTTATATTCTATTTGTTTCTCATTTGTAAAAAGGTTAGATAAATTCCGAAAAAATCTCAATAATTTGTCGCAAATGTCGTAAGCTATGGAAGCGTTGCCATG
This sequence comes from Adalia decempunctata, assembly GCA_951802165.1. Taxonomy (NCBI): domain Eukaryota; kingdom Metazoa; phylum Arthropoda; class Insecta; order Coleoptera; family Coccinellidae; genus Adalia; species Adalia decempunctata. The sequence continues at coordinate 5,491,855 of OX637705.1, forward strand.
AACATGTCTGTTTATTTTTCTTTACATTTGTTTTGGCGAAAGCGAAAATGAATGTACCAAAAGAAATTATTGAGGCAGCCAGCAGTTTAGCTTCAAGTTTATTACCTGCAAAATCAGCTTCAAGGTACGAGCGAGAATACGACGACTTCAAAAAGTGGCAAAACAAAAATAGTGTGATTGGGGTAACTGAAGATGTTTTTTTGGTCTACTTGAATCAACTATCAGCTAGATTCAGCTCTAATACTTTATGGGCAAATTGGTCTATGCTGAAAAGCTGCTTGGAAATGAAAGAAAATGCCCCTGTTCGCATGTTTGTTTTCCTTAAAAAATTTATTGAAAAATATGACTTCAGTTGTCATTTGCAGATTCCAAAAGGTAATAGCGTTTCTGAAACGAAAAAATGAGTGTTATACGCCAAAAAAGGCCGAGGTATTAAGTAAAGAAGAGGCTGAACAATTTCTTTTACATGCTCCTGATGACCAGTGGTTGCTGTCGAAAATTGTAACAATATTTGGGATTTTTGGATGTTGTCGATGTGACGAAATTCTCTCCTTAAACATGAATGATGTCGAAGATATGGGAAAATACGTTATTGTGACATTGCGGCAAACAAAAAATTTAACAACAAGAAGATTCACCATAACCGATGATGGCTGCAGCTTCAAGCCCTGCATGTTATACAGAAAATATGTAAATCTCCTGGAACAGAAAGCCTAAGATTTTTTTTGACATACCGACAAGGAAAGTTCATTTCCCTTAATGCTGGCCAGCACACTATTGGTGGTGTCCCAAAGCAAATAGCGAAATATTTAGGTTTAAAAGACCCAGAGTTATACACCAGCCACTCTTTTTGCAGAACTGGAGCCACTATGGTTGCGGATTCGGGTGGAGATATTTTAGCATTAAAGTGTGCAGGAGAGTGGAAGAGCACCGAAATTGCGATGAGTTATGTCGATGATTCGGTCAACAAAAAAATCGAAATGTCTAGCAAATCATTTGGTAGTAAGGAGAGTACAAATGTTCTGCAGTCCTCGAGTTCAGCAGTTTCTGAGTCAACAGATGGTTCATCATCATCAGTATCAACTCTTTCATCATAAAAAATCTGTGTTACTGGAAATAACAATTGTACCATGATTTTCAACATATATGACGATTAAACAAAATTTTCTAATGTGAATAATACCACTAACTTGTAAAAATTTTGCAAGTTAACTGTCAGTTAGTGTCAAGTTAGTGACTTGATAAAATAAACTTTCTTGATTAATATTGTGTTTTTGGAAACTGACGTTTACAAATGAGAAACAAATAAATATTTTTGAAATGTTCTTACTGGGCATCTTCCGTGGCACATCCTGACATCGCACTCGATGTACAGGGCAGGGGACCCGGTGAATCTGAAGGTTTTCATGTAGGCGAAGACTTGAGTTTCGAAAAGGCCAGCTTCCGACCAGGAACCTCGAAATCTGGATATGAGTTTGTCGTCGACTGGGCATCTGAAATACGGCTTGAAATCAGAGCCAAGGGAAAATCTTTGTGTTTTGTTCATGGCAGGATATTGACGAACAGATCGGTTCTTACATGAAGTAATTATACAGGGTGTTCCAAAATAGGAGATACAAACGAATGGTAAAGATTCCTTGCATAATTTCAAGAAATAAAGCCTCATAAACATCATAATCTCAAATTGGAGGAATGTTTCAAAGTATATTTCTGGAGAAAATCTGCCAAAAATAATGTTCCCACGAAGTCAGAGAAATAAGACAGTTCCTCTAGTACAAAAATCTTAAAAGTAGAATTCGAGATAAAAATTTTCTCACCCATATTCATCAATCAGCTGAATCTTCTTGGTAGCACCATTGTGAGCGTAGCAATCGTTCACAACAATATCAAATCCGTCTGAAATCAAACCGTCACATTTCTGAAAATCACAACAGATGTTCGTTACTCACCATATTTGCTCCTCATGTAAATTATCAACGTAAGTGGATCCCCCACCCTCACAGGACCTGTAACCCTGTTTCCAGAAGTACCATAGCCGTACCTGATCTCCATGTAACATTCTGGGGGGGTCAGAGTGAAGACTACTGGGTTTCCTGTGGCCACCCTGTAAATTGATTCTTTAGGATAGTCCGCGATTGAATAGGGATGTTGACACATGTTACAAATTCATATAAATTGAGGTTTTCCACATTGAAGGTAGTTTTTGAAATACTATTTAGTGATCTAATTACTCTCATTAAATTAAATAAAATCGATTTAAAATGTGTAATCTATTACCGTTTATCACGTGACTGCAAACACGAATGAGAATACGTGACGTCACTGTTCTGTAAACAAGCTAACCTATAACCTTACTGTCATCACGAGTACGAACTTACGAAGAACAGAAGAGAGTAAAACGTATCACCAGCGAACTATTTCACGATTATTTGATATTACGCAAACGATTCTTTCGCAAGAAATCACACAAGATCAGTTCGCTTTGACAGACGGCGAAGTGTGTTTACCGTATAGTGACGTCATCATAATCACTTCGTTTCAGCGGGAATTTTGAAAACCATTTTTATTTACGCATTTTTTATTGGTATTTGCTATATTTCTTCCATGAAAATATTTTTTTAGTGTTCGTATAGGGCTTATCTACAAATTAAAATCATTTCCAAAAAATATTCAACATCCCTATTGTATTGTACTAATGTTTGGGAGAGTCATATTGAACCACAATAATCACAAACTTACTCAACATCTAGGAAAGGGAAAGTAACAGTTTTCCAGAAATCATATCCGTATTCGCAAGTCACTTTGAAATGTTCGTCAAATTCTTCTTCGATTAAAGGGTTGTACTGCACTGTCACTGTGTTCCACATGAAATTTTTCTGAAAAAATTGAGGAATTTCATGAAAAATTGTTTCTCAAAATTGCCATGTAAGGCATAGTGACTGTAACTGCCCTTCAAGAAAAATCACTTAGTACGATCTTAAAAGGGTCTCCTCAGAATATCTAGGGAAGGTACAGGTAATGAGAAAATTTAAAGTCTGAGAGCTTGGTTCTCTCAACAAATATCTAGTGTTTTTTTCGAGGTTTTTTTAGAGTGATAGAACTTTAAATTGAAATAAAACAGATTTATTTGTTTCTCATTTGTAAACGTCAGTTTCCAAAAACACAATATTAATCAAGAAAGTTTATCAAGTTTATCAAGTCACTAACTTGTAAAACTGACAGTTAACTTGCAAAATTTTTACAAGTTAGTCGTATTATGTACGTTAGAAAATTTTGTTTTATCGTCATATATGTTGAAAATCATGGTACAATTGTTATTTCCAGTAACACAGATTTTTGATGATGAAAGAGTTGATACTGATGATGATGAACCATCTGTTGACTCAGAAACTGCTGAACTCGAGGACTGCAGAACATTTGTACTCTCCTTACTACCAAATAATTTGCTAGACATTTCGATTTTTTTGTTGACCGAATCATCGACATAACTCATCGCAATTTCGGTGCTCTTCCACCCTCCTGCACGCTTTAGTGCTAAAATATCTCCACCCGAATCCGCAACCATAGTGGCTCCAGTTCTGCGAAAAGAGTGGCCGGTGTATAACTCTGGGTCTTTTAAACCTAAATATTTCGCTATTTGCTTTGGGACACCACCAATAGTGTGATTGGCCAGCATTAAGGGAAATGCACTTTCCATGTCGGTATGTCAAAAAAAATCTTAGGCTTTCTGTTCCAGGAGGCCGAAGATTTACATATTTTCTGTATAACATGCAGGGCTCGAAGCTGCAGCCATCATCGGTTATGGTAAATCTTCTTGTTGTTGAATTTTTTGTTTGCCGCAATGTCACAATAACGTATTTTCCCATATCTTCTACATCATTCATGTTTAAGGAGAGGAATTTCGTCACATCGACAACATCCAAAAATCCCAAATATTGTTACAATTTTCGCCAGCAACCACTGGTCATCAGGGACATGTAAAAGAAATTGTTCAGCCTCTTCTTTACTTAATACCTTGGCCTTTTTTGGCGTATAACGCTCATTTTTTCGTTTCAGAAACGCTATTACCTCTTGAAATCTGCAAATGACAACTAAACGTCATATTTTTCAATAAATTTTTTAAGGAAAACAAACCTGCGAACAGGGGCATTTTCTTTCATTTCCAAGCAGCTTTTCAGCATAGACCATTTGCCCATAAAGTATTAGGGCTGAATCTAGCTGATAGTTGATTCAAGTAGACCAACAAAACATCTTCAGTTACCCCAATCACACTATTTTTGTTTTGCCACTTTTTGAAGTCGTCGTATTCTCGCTCGTACCTTGAAGCTGATTTTGCAGGTAATAAACTTGAAGCTACACTGCTGGCTGCCTTAATAATTTCTTTTGGTACATTCATTTTCGCTTTAGCCAAAACAAATGTAAAGAAAAATAAACAGACATGTTCATGGCAAGGCAACGCTTCCATAGCTTACGACATTTGCGACAAATTATTGAGATTTTTTTGGAATTTATCTAACCTTTTTACAAATGAGAAACAAATAAAATATAAAACAGTACACGCAAGGTAACGGGTTTTACTGGCTCAAGGAGGTAACTGTCTCGCCTACGGCTCGTCAGTTATATCCTCCATTCGCCAGTAAAAACCCTTTTACCTTGCTAGTAATGTAAAATGTTATATACTATTACTTGATTGAAGCCTTTTTTTTTGGAAGATAATTTCATGACGTTGTTGAGTCTTTCCACGATAATTTGTCAATGCTAACTGAACAGAAAGGTCAAAACAAATGGCTTCTATCTTCTGTCAAATCGAAAATTCTATCACTCTAAAAAAACCCGATAGGTATAAAGATCTTAAAAAAATCTGACTCCTTTACCGTAGGCGCTTTGTTGTTGTCTTCATTATGGGTGTTCTTCCCAAGTGTGCCACATCTGTTCAGCTGTATATAGAATTCATAGTAATCCCTCCCTGTCCCGTTGATGTACATGCAGTCAGGATCATAGGCGTAGCCTGAAATTGGCATAACATCAGGGAACATTGTTAAGCTTACGGTTACTCTCTTGCGCCTAACCACCGAAGTGAATACAAACGAAGATTGCTCTTACCTGCTGAGTATACCAACCCGCTGAAGGTTCCATTGAATCCCACCCTTATCTTCATGTAATCATCTTGGCACTCAGCTTCAATATCTGGAAGATAAAAAGAAGAAGAAAATGGTTTCAGTAAGGATTGAAAAGTGAGAATCTAAAAAGAATCAATTGAAGAATTTCTGAATCCAAACAATGAAAATCAAAGGATCCACTTGAAATTTTCGGCGTATAGTTCGAAGATGAGTTTATCGCTTCAAAGAGCGTGAAATGATGAGGTAACTTATTTGAATTTCGATCCACATTCAGTGTTGTGACCTGGAATCTCTAACAGCGGTCAACCATGTCCTATTATTCATTTGGATGAAAGTGAATCTTGCTTTGACCATGGTGAGAATATGAATTATGTATTATTGCGAGAAATATAGGTCAGTTATGAGATAATACCAAGTGGATAGACTATACCTATTCTTTAAAAGTAATACTCTAATGTCGTTCAAATATACTGCTCCACATTTCCACGAGAGTTAGGGATATCGTATTCGATCGTTTTAAAAAGTATGCAATCTTCGAGAAAATCGCTGTAAAATCATTTAAAACTCAATAACAACTTGAATCGATCCAATAAAAATGACTATGAGACATTTCGTCAATCTGGTCGCCTTTTTCTAAAGTTTGGTTCTTTGCATATGCTCCATGAATGTTCTTATTTTGAAATGAAGTCAGTTTATCAACGGCCTCGATTTGAAACGAGTTTTCTGAAAATGCCAAGACGTAAATGAAAAAACGCTGAGGCTAATAGGGCTATCGGAATGCTACAGGGTGGCCTAACTCAGGTTGTTGTAGCGGAAAGGCTCCAAGTCAGCCAAAGTGTGATATCTCGATTTTGGAAAATACGTTCAGGGAGACAGGTTCCGTGTTGGAAAGACCAAAGCTTGGTGGGCGACGAAAAACAACACCAGCTCAGGATCGTTTCATCATCTACGTGTTGAATGCTACGGAATGCTCTTCAAAATGCAGATGGGGTCCAAGTTTCCATCGAAACCATCAGACGACGTTTGAGAGAGGTGAATCTAGGTTCTAGATGTCCATTAAGAGGAGTTCCATTAACACGTGACCATAAGCGTCAAAGACTGGAATGGGCAAGGCAACATATCAATTGGAACGATCAATGGCGTAGTGTCCTTTTCACTGATGAATCCAGATATGGGCGATTTTCAGATTCTCGAAGAATAAGGGTATGGACACTCCCACGCATACCCCGTAATCGTCGCTATGTCCAAGAAGTCCATCTATTCCGAGGGGGTAGTGTTATGGTATGGGCCGGGATATGTTTCAACGGGCGCACAGATCTTTACATTTGTCCTGGGAATATGACCGCCTTACACTATAGGGAGCATGTCATTGACAATGTTGTTCCAAATTTTCACGCTGCTATTGGTGAAACTTTTCAATTTCTAGACGATAACGCTAGACCGCACCGTGCAGCCATAGTTGAGAATGCGCGCGAGGAGCTTGGTATTCCCCATTTACCAATACCTCCGCACTCACCAGATTTGAATTGCGTAGAACATGCATGGGATATGCTCCAAAGAAGATTAGATAATCATCAACCTACCCCAGAATCCTTAAATGATCTGGGAGGCTTCTGCTCCGTTTATGGAACCAAATTCCTCAAGAAATGTTCAACAACCTCGCGTGTAGTATGCAAAGAAGATGTCAAGCTTATTGATGCCCGTGGAGGCCATACATTGTATTGATAGTCTTAAAATGCTTGAATTTTCTGGGAATAAAATTTCGTTATTTTACTCGATTTTTCTTAACCTATATATACGCTGCAGACCTACAAGCTAAAATTAATTTGCAACTTGAATTCATATTAATATGAATTTTCATCACAAAAATCTTATTTTAACCATATTTTTTTGCAATTTAAGTCAATATCCCTAACTCATGTGGAGCAGTTTACTTACGCTGTACTCTTGTAGTGTTGTATCTGAATTTTCTATATTCCCTGTCCCATGTATCTACTGGTAATTTCCAGTCTACTTCTTCTGGTGCTGAGGGTAGTTCTCTATCTCTCACTGGCGGTAAGGGAACATATCCTGGGTTTTCTCCTATGAATATGACCTGCAAGCATAATCTTCTTTTTTATATCCGATGATATGGGTATTACCTATACTCCATTCACAATTATAAAATCACAACTCTGGCCATGGTTTCGTTTTCAGGAATTGGCGCACCTGATGAAAAATCTGTGCTCGTACATAGAATATGGTTAATGACAATACGACGATGCCAGTTTTTCTGTTTACATCAAAGTAAAAGTATCAAAGATTTTCCCCATTTTGTTAGTTCGTATCGATCGGTGATTTTGGGGAGAAAAATCGATAGGAAATCGCCTATTGTTCCGTTCTTCGGCGTCCAGAAGAAGTTTCGTGCAAGTGTCATTTTTTCCTTTCACGAGTTTTGGCGTTAGTACGAACGGCAAATTTGAATTGGACCAAAAATCGATTTATAAGCATAAATAAAGCGAAAGTAAGTACTAATCGACCTTTTTACACTTGATAACGAAGTTTTTTAGGTATCTGGCCGTTTTGAAAGATTTCAAACGAAATTCCGGTCCCCCAGAAGTTTGGTTAGTTTCGGTATCGATTTTGGTGCTCAAAATTTATTTGGAATGTGTAAATGGACAAGAAAGGCTTCCTTATACGATCTTCTAACGGAAGCGACCGGAAAATATGGTTCAGGTAGAATTGAAATGTGTCACTGGAGCTTTCATTCCTTTGCCGAAAGTAGAAAAAGGCTATATTGAACCAGAATACATCGGTTTTTTCCATATTCCAGGAGTTTGTGTCTTATTTTAGAACAGGTGAATGATAAATGTGAAGCATATGTTTGACCTATTCCATTTTATTTGTACAAACCTACTTGGTAGTAATGTATGAATATTTTTTAATCCAATAAATTACTATGCAATCAGAATATTTTACTCCTTGTTCATAAGATCAAATAAATGAAATGTCGTCAATCTTGAACTTTCAGTTCAAGAGGATAATAAACATTGAATCTTCACAAGCATGCATATGAAAATTATGTGAAAGCAATGCAATTTTTTTCCATTGCGAAAAATACTTAATATATTTCAACAGTGATCTCTTGTACTTTTCATGCAAATAACTAGAAAAGGAATCCTTTCTATCAATTCATATAAACGTTAATTATTTTCGTCCATCACATCTTTTCCAATTCATTCACATTCTGAGAAATACGCTAAGAATGTAGAAAGGGCAACATAGTGTTGACTTGGAACATAAAAATATTTTAAAAAACGTCATAACTTCGATACAGAGTGGAATGTGTCAAATTTCCAATGCCAGAGCTGTGATTTTATAATTGTGAATGGAGTATAAGACTTTTTTATAATTTTTGCTAGCACATTGGCAGCAATGATTATTGCATTTAGGTTGTGGACGAAATCTGAAAACCAGCTAATGAAATTTCCTGGTGTTTCCTTTTTTCCATTTAATATCGTAGAAATTAGAGATTTTATACTGGCTATTAGCAGCGATAAAAGCTCATCCACATATTAACAATATAAACGGCCAATTTTATGGTCTACTTTTTTCGTCACTGAGATCTCTGAATGTGGGTCATTTTATGTCAGTATGTCGGCGACATATCCGAATATGATTTACGAACCCGAGGTGTAATTGTTTACAAGAAACGCCTTGGGGAAAGTATGATCGTTCTAATGAAAGTCAACCGTGTGTCCGTGTTAATTGTTAGCTCGGAAGTGAGATTCTCTTGGAATTTCTACCGATTTTTCTTCAAACAGTGAGGATAAAAGGGTGAAAAATTTGTAAATTCTTGCGGGTGTTCAGAAAGAGGCGTAGATATACTGACATGTTGGGGAGTTGATAGATAATCGCGGTGGACAAACACATTGTTTACACATTTATTGAACATAATTGTAAACCCTTCGTTTTTTCTCAAAATTTTAATAATTTTCTCCTAGCTATGTTTTACCAACAGAAATTTAAAATTTAAACAACTCCTTCTGGGTGTTGCAGTTTCTTTGTCAGTTAGTAGATGCATTTTATTTTAAAAATACACTGCGCAAAAAAATTAACGCACATTCTGAAAATCTCAATTTTGATGAAAGTTAACGCTACATTGACTTTATAACTTATTTTTTATGTTCTCTCGGGAAGGTTTTGAACGAAACAAGACACATTAAATGGAAGAAAAATTCAGGATTTCACCGAATCTTATGTGAAAGAAGAGAAATGAACAATTTTCAAAATACTGAAATGCTGATAAGTGATTTAATACTTGATATTTCCACCCCTTGCGTTAATTACAGCTCGGCAACGACGGTTCATACTCAAAATGAGTGATCTTAAAACGTTCTGATCTAATCCTTCCCAGATTTCTCCGAGTTGGATTCCTAAGTCATTAAGAGTAGCTGGATGATTTTCTGAACTTCTCAGCCTTCTATTGAGGTTGTCCCAAACCTGCTCAATCGGATTGAGATCTGGACTTCTTGCTGGCCATTCCATTCGAGAGACTTCAACCTCTTCAAGGTGCTACTGAACGATGCGCGCACGATTGGGTCTGGCATTATCTTCCATAAAAATGAAATTTTCACCAATGTATGGGGCAAATGGCACTACATGCTCTTCAAGAATGTTCCTTATATACTTATCAGCATTCATAGCTCCATTATCAACGACCACTAGGTCTGTGCGAGCAGTCAAAGATATTCCACCCCATACCATAATCGATCCCCCCCCCCCGAAACCAGTAGTATTCAGGAAATTGCACTGAGCATATCTTTCATGTGGACGTCTGTATACAAAGGAACGTCGATCACAATGGTAGAGGCAGAATCTAGACTCATCTGTGAAGAGAACTCTTTCCCAATCGGCCTCTTCCCAATGGATATGCTCTCTCGCAAAATCCAAACGCGCCCTTCGATGGGCTGGGAAAGAGCTGGGTCTCTTGCCGCGACACGAGGCCTTAAATCATATTCTCCGAGGCGATTTCTTATTGTCTGAGTTCTAATTTGCACCTAATGAGTTTGCTCAAGCTGATTTTGAAGGAGGCGAGCGGTTGCAAACCGTTGTCTCAACGAAGAAACTCTCAAGTAACGTTCTTGAATGGCAGTTGTTACCCGTGGTCTACCCTGTCCTGGTCTTCGGACATTCATACCTGTCTCCCTGAATCGCTGCAACATTCTGGACACACTTGTATGAGAAACTCCAAACCTTTCTGCAATTCTTGTGTATGTCCACCCTTCTTCTCGCAAAACTACCGCTTGGGCACATTCCTCTTGGGTCGAATTGCGTGTTTCGCGTTGCATAGCGATCGAGTGTAGAAAATCAAACGAAAGAAAAACTATTGATCACTAGAATTGATCGAGAACAACTGATTTTAGAATGGAGCCAATACATTCAAAATCTGATAATATCATCTTTTTTTATTCCTGCTGGGAGAAAACATCTGTTTTGAAGAAAAACGTTGAAAGTGGATAACATATGCATGCATAATTCTGATAAAAATAATTATCATTGAGAACACCTTCAGTTGTAGAATAAATTTGAAATTTCGATAATGTGCGTTAATTTTTTTGCGCAGTGTATTTCAGTTGATATTTTGCAGCTTTTGTATAGAACATTAGTAGCGAAGATGAAGAAGGGGTCAGACCATAGAGAAAAACCTGGCACAAAGTACGAAGTCGTCTGCCTTTATAAAACGTACACCTTCTTTGTGCGAAGACTGTAAGATGTTAAAAAATTCATAAGCAATGATTCCAATCCCTGATAACCATCGTCTACCATTGTATTCTTCCCAAATCTCCCTATTGAGACATACGAATATGTTTGGCAATCCCATATACCACCTCGAAGATCGTCCGTCAGCGCATCCTTGCGACACTAGCGCCATCTATCAAACCCACCTACGCATATCATTGAATCACAGAGACCGGCTGACATATCTGTACCATCTATGAAATACGGAATAATTACCGTTATGAAAAGCTGGTGTCCGAAACGTACCATCGGTTTCCTTGCAGCTAACGCAATTTCCTCTCATTTAGCTATCTTAATTGTTGAGGAAAGCGTAAAATTTCTTGGCGTCAAGGCCTGCACAGGCGTTAGCTGTTTACCGGTGGTTTTGAGTGACTTCCAAGGCGTTTTTCGTTGATTGGAAGCCAGGTCTTCATTAATACACGTCTTGCTTTTGTCTTAAATTCGTGGAGGTTCTTTCCGTTTCCTGCCATGTCATTATTATCGGAATGACATATGCAATGACATTGATGGACAAATGAGAACAGGTTTTTGTTCTTCCGCAATAGTATATTTCATTACTAGTCCAGAAAGTAAGCTTTTTCCGTGCGCGCGCGAAGAGTTCCCGTGTGAGGCGGAGCCGAACACGGGAATTCGTGCAAGCACGGAAAAAGCCTTTCTGGACGTGTAATGAACGATATTTTTCATTACACCTCTCCGAAAACAATCCAACGATATTTATTCTTCGACAAAAAGCATTTCGATATTGTAAAACAATAATTATTCGAAACACTGACGTCTACTGTCATCACGCAATCGTTGCTTTGTGTCTCAGCATAGATGCATCTATGTCTCAGCGCACGGAAAAGGGTCACTTTCGGCACAGAATACCTAACTACACAGAAGCGTCATTCCGCCTTCCCGCCAAAACTTTATTTGATGACGCTTGTGCCATGCTAGGTAGTACAAATGTCAACGTGAAATTCAAACTTCCTGCTGGACCCATAGAATTATAAATAAAGTATAGAATTATGTCACAGAATACCCTAAATTAGTTAGGTATTCTGTGATTATCCGCTCAAAAATGACATATGTACTACCTAACAGGGAATGAAGGTCACGAAAATTTGCCCCTTGAAGATCAAAGTGCCGACGCTTAGTGACGCTTCTGTGTAGTTAGGTATTCTGTGCTTTCGGTGCCCTGAATCGACATGTTTTGATAGGGTTTTCAGAGCGGTGTAATGAAAAATATTTTCCATTATTACAAGAAAAATAATGTCAATTTTAGAGAAGATGTAAAGGGTTTGAGTCATAGAACTTATAGTAACATAGAACTCAGTACCATAAGTTCTATGGTTTGAGTGCCATCTTTAATGCTTCGTTCGAGTCTTGTTTCCTTTGACTGCCGACCACAGAGTGTCAGCAACATTTGATCTGGTGCATAGAAGGGTTGATTTGGGGAGTAGAATAGCAGAATATCGTATAGAGAGACGTCTCTTCTTGATGTTAAGCGACAGTATTTGTTCACAGTGTGTGCAGTATTAATTGAAATTGAAAAATACGTAAACCAACTTACTGATTCGCTGGCATCTTGAGTTAGGGCTTCTCTGGAGTGATTCTTCATGTCAGGAGGCGATATTGATGATTCGGCCGAAGGAATTATAGTGCCATTTGACTGATCCGGTTCTGCACGGATAGTTCTTGATACACTACTAACGCTATAATCCATAGAAGTTGACATGCTATCGTTTTCTGTACACACGAGCTGAAAAAGTATTCTCATTGGAAGTTTACACAATTCTGAAGATGATTTTGTTCTCCATACAGAATATACTGTGTGTCCCAATGAAAAGGAACCACCTTTGAATATCGTGGTGGCTCCATTTCATTATGAGGTAACTCTGTACACAAAAATTCGCAGGACTTTTGACTAGGGGTATACTCACATCAGGAACAGTGGCCAATAGAATTCCTACCATGAATGCAGATTGCCACCTGAAAACAAGATTGGTTAGTTTTTCAGAAAAACATACATTTTTTTGACGGTCATATAAATTTTTAGCGAATTATGGAGAAAAATTCCTATATTTCCGTAATATCTTATGAAATATCATCCGAAGATTTATTTGACAGCAGCTGTCAATTTTTTTGACAGCTGTCTTTTTTTTTTGACAGCTGTCAATTGGATTCCTTAATGCAAGTCTACCTACAAGGTGGACGAACGGAGTTCATGAAAAAGAGCTCAAAAACTCTTGAGTTCACTACTTCAGGTGACCCATCTTAAATGTAGATACGATAAAGTTTCATTGAAAAGAAGTTGGTAGTGTCCAGAAAAAATTGAACACCCTGTAGGACCGACAATATTTTGTTGAGCCGAAACAATAAGGTAACGAATAAACAGATAAGCGTTTATTCAACTTCATCATTTATTTTCCCCTTTTCAAGGCCATTGGAGTTAACTTTGTCTATGATTTTTTTATACTTTTGATTTTATTTTTGTATTTTCTTCCACACAGTTTATAAACTGCGCGATGGTCGATCGAATTTAATAAAAAAAATTAAATATTTAGTCCAAATCCAATTATGCGATACTTTCTGTGCTTAGACCATAGAAAGAGACCCTTTTCTATTTCTGTGGTGAGGTGGTGAGTGTGTTCAAAGAGTTAAATTTACAGTTTCCTGTATTACAATTTCATCTTAATAGACCTAAAGAAGACATGAAAATCCTCTGAAATCCGCACTAACACGTGATACAACATATCCGTTTTAACTTAACGCTTAACGATCTCATATGATCATCTTCAGTTCACTCGGTGAAATACGAAATGTTGACCTTCAAGTCAGTTATATCTCAGTTAATGCGAAAACAATTAAATTACGTTTAAAGTGAGCCGTTTTTCCTCCAATCTTAACAGTCAACGAGAGGACTCCTTGCACCAGACACCATGAAGATGTTCCGTTAATTTAACACCATGCGTGCTTACTCGGATGTGGGAGATTGAGATGTCATAGTAGAATCATTATTTATCTGGAAGACTCTCCGGATTTGTGGGTGTTTGTGGCATTTTGGAGTGCGTTGACCCACTACTAGCATTTCGTGGATTGTTTTGATTGAGAGATCTCATTTCAGAGCTGAAATTTTGGGTGTAACCATAGAACTTACAGTTACACCCAAAATTTTACCATAAGTTCTATGGGTGTAACTTATTCATTTCCATGGAGGTATAAAAGAGGGTTCTTATGGCGTGTTGTTCTGATATCATGTCAGAAATCCAAGAGAAAAGCTCTCATAAACATAAAAAAAGATTTTCACACCATGCCTCCTGTGAGGATTGAACTCACGACCCCTGGTTTACAAGACCAGTGCTCTGCCACTGAGCTAAAGAGGCTCATGTTAAACCCATACCTACGAGCTTATTTTCGAAGATTTCATAGGGGTTGGACCAAGATTTACGGATAATATAAATCCTGGCTGGTATTCGCAGAAAATACTGAAGCCCATTATCAAACATAATCTGTTTCAACTAGAGTCTTTACAATATGAGCAGGATATGAATCTTGTCATATATTCTGAATAACTATTTCTATGGAAGAAGTTATGACTCGGAAAAATATAGATTGAATTTCTTCCCATAGAATTCGGGATCAAAAGTTGCATACCTATACGTATTATAAATTGAATTGATTACAGGAAATAACGTTTTCCTACGTTTTCCATTTTTTGTAAAAATTTTTGGGATATTGACGAAAATTCCGAAACCATAGAAATAACATGACGTTTTTTGTCATTCTCATTGGAATTTTAAAGAAATTCAACTATAACAAGAACGATTGTAGGAAAAAGGTTGTCCTGGACATTTCAAAAACTCTCGCACACTTCTTCTTGAATTGGAATAATCTGTAAATAAACATATCGCATGGGCGTACCCAGCTTTTGGGCGTGGGGACGGGCAAATCAAGAATTGTCGATGTTTCAATCGATCAATTCATATCTCGTGACATAAAATTGAATTTTCTCCAAAAATCATTAATTTTTGAACCACCAAACTATTATTTGTAATATTCCCACAGAATAGGATCATAAATAGGTAGGTACCTATTTCCATTCATTCAAAGTTACCATCGAAGTAATCTGCAATGCATAATACTCTATTCTTCAACTTTAACTCCACGCTCATGAATGACTTTATCGGAATAATCTTCACACTTCGGGAACATCGAACGAATTTCATGAAAGTAAAAGTGATATAATAATACACCTACCTTATAATGAAATCCATGCTTGTTACTTGGAATCACAAGAACAACACAAAAGTCAAAATTCGACGAAAGAGAAAAACGAAATGGTCCACCTTTTCACTATTTCGATCGATTAAAAACAGTCTTATTCAAATCTCTGCGGCAAACATAGAATCACCACCGGTATCGCTCAAGAGATTGACGAAAGGTGTGAAGACTGGTGGTCTTCTTACGCGGATGGTCTAGGAAGCCTATGGTTCCGTTGATGGGTAAAGCACCGAAGAAATGGTTCTCGGATGGGGGCATTCTTGCAGTTTTATCCCCCCTAGTGTCGTTGAGATTCGAATTGGTTTTGTATTAATTAGATTCGAGGATTTTTTACATCAGTGCACCTAGATACGAAAATCCCTGAAAATTGGTACCAATTTTCGTCTATTATGTGCCTAATAACGCCCATCTAAAAAGAGAAGAAGATTATTGACGAAATTAAGGGGCCGATTTTCTTCAAACGAACAACCTATATGAACGAGATATTCTTCTTTATCTCACATAGAGACATCCTGTATAAAATTCTATTGGGAATTATCAGAAAATTCCCAAAATTTCTGTGACCTACGATCGGGTTTCATTGAAGATTTCTTTGACAACTGCTGTCAATTATTTTAAAAGCTCGTGTCAATTTTTTCGACAGCTGTCAAAAAATTATTTTTAATTGATTTCTTGGACTTTCAAATGAGAATCGATCTTAAAAGTGGATGAACAAACTTAAAAGCTGGTGACTTCACTTTTTAGTAGCTATTTCACTTATTTTATGTAGAATGTCTAGCAAATGATGTGTGTTCATTTGTTTAAACGAATTTCTAGTGAAAACTCACCTTGTGAATAAGAAATCGAAACTGTAAAATGGATATTCCTTCCTGATCAGATAATAAGAACGGTTTTATTCAATAAATTATAACAATCAATCAACGTTGTAATGTAGTATCATTAGTGTATTGCATTGATCATGCACATAATGAATTGGTTTGAACCTGTAGTGAAATTTTTTATTTCTAAGGTCACAGTGGGTTGAAGTAATATTTCAATGAGGTATAGAAGTTATTTTTGGCAATAAGGCTTTTTTGAATACTTTAAATCGAATGCTTTTCCTTCCAATTTCCATTGATCTCTTATTGATGGATGTTTCAAACGATATAATTGCCAAAATAAGGATACTGCTACCAGTTACTTTGTTTATGATGATTTAATTAACTGAGTGAGTTACTGAGTTCATTATACGATACGAACAAAAAGGTTGGTCCAGTTCCTCGCTGATCGAGATGATTCAATTTTATGATGAGATAAAAATTATTTATGGTCTCAGAAATACACTGCGCAAAAAAATTAACGCACATTATGGAAATAATCTCAAATTTATTCTACAACTGAAGGTGTTCTCAATGATAATTATTTACATCAGAATTAGGCATGCATATGTTATCCACTTTCAACGTTTTTCTTCAATACAGATGTTTTCTCCCAGCAAGAATAAAAAAAGATGATATCATCAGATTTTGAATGTATTGGCTCCATTCTAAAATCAGTTGTTCTCGATCAATTCTAGTGATCAATAGTTTTTCTTTCGTTTGATTTTCTACACTCGATCGCTATGCAACGCGAAACACGCAATTTGACCCAAGAGGAATGTGCCCAAGCGGTAGTTTTGCGAGAAGAAGGGTGGACATAGGACATACACAAGAATTGCAGAAAGGTTTGGAGTTTCCCATACAAGTGTGTCCAGAATGTTGCAGCGATTCAGGGAGACAGGTATGAATGTCCGAAGACCAGGACAGGGTAGAGGGTAGACCACGGGTAACAACTGCCATTCAAGAACGTTACTTGGGAGTTTCTTCGTTGAGACAACGGTTTGCGACCGCTCGTCTCCTTCAAAATCAGCTTGAGCAAACTCATGAGGTGCAAATTAGCACTCAGAGAATATGATTTAAGACCTCGTGTCGCGGCAAGAGGCCCAGCTCTTACCCCAGCCCATCGAAGGGCGCGTTTGGATTTTGCGAGAGAGCATATCCATTGGGAAGAGGCCGATTGGGAAAGAGTTCTCTTCACAGATGAGTCTAGATTCTGCCTCTTCCATTGTGATCGACGTTCCCTTGTATACAGACGTCCACATGAAAGATATGCTCAGTGCAATTTCCCGAATACTACTGGTTTCGGGGGAGGATCGATTATGGTATTCAGCTCGCACAGACCTAGTGGTCGTTGATAATGGAGCTATGAATGCTGATAATTATATAAGGAACATTCTTGAAGAGCATGTAGTGCCATTTGCCCCATACATTGGTGAAAATTTCATTTTTATGGACGATAATGCCAGACCCCATCGTGCGCGAATCGTTGAGGAGTACCTTGAAGAGGTTGAAGTCTCTCGAATGGAATGGCCAGCAAGAAGTCCAGATCTCAATCCGATTGAGCAGGTTTGGGACAACCTCAATAGAAGGCTGAGAAGTTAGAAAATCATCCAGTCAATCTTAAAGACTTAGGAATCCAACTCGGAGAAATCTGGGAAGGATTATATCAGAACATTTTAAGATCACTCATTTTGGGTATGAACCGTCGTTGCCGAGCTATAATTAACGCAAGGGGTGGAAATACCAAGTATTAAATCACTCATCGTCTCATCAGCATTTCAGTATTTTGAAAATTGTTCATTTCTCTTCTTTGACGTAAGATTCGGTGAAATCCTGAATTTTTCTTTCATTTAATGTGTCTTGTTTCGTTCAAAACCTTCCCGAGGGAACATAAAAAATAAGTTATAAAGTCAATGTAGAGTTAACTTTCATTAAAATTTAGATTTTCAGAATGTGCGTTAATTTTTTTGCGCAGTGTATATCAAGTTTCCCAATAGGAAAAGAACAATTAGGTATAACTTTGATACGATTCCCTCAATGCTAGTCAAGATACATAATTGAAAAAATGTTAAATGAGCTTTTTTAGATTATTGATGCTTCACCCTCTATAGCTATTTTTTTATCTGTATACAGTGTGAAAAGTGTCTGGATCTATTGCTTGAACATATGGATCTAAAATGTTGTCTCTAATAAATTTATCATACAATTCGACCAAGTTTTTAGTCCACATTCTACTCCATTTTCAGGGTTTTCCTCTATGGGAAACTATGTTTCAGTATCCGTTCAACGCTAAACAATTTTTTACTTCGGAACCATCACTTCATTTCATGCAAAATTTGATTAGATAAATTATATGTTGCTCCAATTCATCTCAATAATTCAGCACTTCCACTTTAACAAATCGAAAAAACTCATATGCAATAAGGAACCAGGTACTAATGTCGTCTGCATTTTTTGTATAATTTCGATATGTGTGCCACAATTTCATCTTGAACTACATACTTACTTGCATTCAACTTTTCTTTTCATAAACGCCATTTTATAGAGTAGAAAAGAGAAGTATCTCTAATGTGGTAGATCGAAAAAAACGAGATCATTTTTTCTACGAGCAATTATCGTTGAAGTTAAAGGAGGGAATCCGGTTACAGTTACACGGTTATGGAACTATCGTAGCGAAAAATACGATCTTCGTAGACACAAAGGGATGAAGTTATATCTGTAATTGAAGATTCCAACAAAAACATTCAATTTCTTTGTGACGCCACTGGTGTCCACCCTAATCGAAAATATTGTCCTTAGCTAGATAGGCAGGCATGCGAAATTTTGATTGAATCCAATCATTTTTATGCAAGGTTTCGCCAAAAAAATCTTCTTGGTAACGTCAACTTAAAAAATTATCTTCACAAGAAAGCTGATGGGGGTACAATAGACCTCAAGGTCGAAGTGCACCCATAGAACTTAGTTACTATAAGTTCTATGATAGGTAAAAGAAAACTCTATGAGTGCACTCATAGATGCATAGAATATTCTATGCATTCTATTCTGTGTAGTAACTAGTTCTGTGTTCATACAATCTTCTGTGTCAAAATGAAACGTTCTACCTAGGAGCATAGAATTCTATGCTCCTAGGTTCTACTCTGTGCATTCCTCGGAATGGTCAGTCGCTCAGACAAATCAATTTTTCGGTTTTTGCTCCTGAAATTGAGACATCATTTAACGTTCGATTACACTTTGACCACCAGTGCGGATAGATCTCTTCACACTTGACAACCTATGCAGATGATCTTTCGGTTCAAGGTAGGATGGACGGGACAAAATCGGCGATCGTTGGAATAAAGGGATCGGACAAAACATCGGCGTTTGTTGCAAACTCGTTGAAGAAATTAAATGCAATTCTCACGCTTCGACCATTATGTCGTGGGAAACGAAGATTTGGTACGTGAGAGGAAGTGGATGCCATGCCCTGCGGCTTCAGCAGCCCTTACCTGAAAAAAATCAATATTTCTTCATCTGCAACCAATTTTATCTTAATATAAAAAGTTTGGAGATTGACAATTAAAATTTAAGTAGAAATATTTAGCAATCAGGCTTTCTATGGTCAGGCTTCAGATGTCATTGAATAGTGAGGGTTAACCATAGAACTTAAGTTCTGTGGGTTAAACCTTGCAAGATTCAGCTGATATGGCATCATTGTTTGAGTTTTGTTGACCAGGGCATTTCCCATTTCTTAAGGCAAATATTCTTCCGAATGAATGCGTATAGCCAGGAAGATCTAATTCGATAATTAACCATATCGTAATAGACATTTTGCTACAGTTACCAGTTTCATTATTTATATTGAAAGGATTCCTCAGTTTCCTGAACCCGTTATCCGTTAATAATGAGATTTTCATGGATAATCCGTTGAGGACAGATGCTAGCCAAGTTGCACTGATGCATATAATGGCAGATATGAATATTCACGCTTAATACTGCCAGATAGAATGGGCGATTTTTCATTTTATAACAAGAAGTCGATGTCACTTCCGATGTTTGCGGAAAAAGCTGACAATTCCACGACTATTCGGTTTGAGATCGAGATGAAGGAATTTCCTACTCATCTTGGTTCATCCTCGTTCAGCTGAGTATTAGCAGAACATCAAAAACCGCTTTAATTATCTATAATAAGAATAAGTAAGATCTCCGACACTCTATATGTTGTCTATATCTTGCACGCTCCTAACCGTAGTTAATTTCAACTGTCTTAAACAAATATCCACTGGTTTCCAAACTGTTAAATAGAAAACACATAATAATACGAAAAGAATCGAAGCATTTAAATAAAAGTCGCATATAAGAATAGTATAATGAAGAAATTAAAACTTGATAAGAAAACCCAGACAAAATAGGAAAAATAAGAATTGCCATCTTCAATTCCTTCATTGTTAAGCGATATTCGAGCTGCCTACAACATGCCAATAGTATGCTGACTTCCACATCGAAAGGAATAATGAGAATCTCATCACTTCTACACCTCGTTGTCCAATGAAACCCATTTCTGCAAACACCTTTTGATCGAAAGAAAACCAAAAATCGCTTTCGATTCTTCAAACTGTTTACCTTCGAAGTCAAGTCCAACTCACCCACCGCAGCAAAACGAAAACTTTAAATTGCAAGATTTGTTCGCTGATAAAAGAAGTATGTTAAGGTTGATGATGGTGCAAAAGAGGAAGTATTACCACTCCAGGAGATCTCACAACTCACAATGGTTAACGCAATAGGCAAATAAATAACCAAATAAACAATTTTACAAGACGAAGCGCCTAGCTTGTCTATTTCGATACGCTGGACTCTGTCAATAAAAATGTACGATGAAAAATGTGCTTCTCGTGAACTTGGGGATATGAAATTGTGGATTTAATTAAGCCACTGATGCATGGCCAACCAGATAGCTTGGCTAGCTCGGTTTGTTCATTACTGTCCTGGAAAATTGCACACCCTGTATTGTGATTATTGTATTTGGGTATTGGTCAATTAAGGGAAATAATCAAAATGTCAAAAATGATAAAGTAAGAGACTTTCGATTCTCCTCATACTCACAATAACATTACCTTTAAATCATGACATCACTATCGGATTAATTGTTTTTTTAAATGAAAAGGGAAAGCCTAATGTACCAATTTTTAATATTAATTTGTATCAATGAAAAGAGGTATGCAATTATAATTTGCAAATATCATTACATAATCACAAGCCCCTGTGGCCTAATGGATAAGGCATCGGCCTCCTAAGCCGGGGACTGTGGGTTCGAGTCCCACCAGGGGTACGATACTTTTTTGAATTCTTATTCCTTGCAATTATATTAGTGCGATGTCAAATCATTTCCATAGTGTATGTTTCGTTATTCGAGATGTCTCCAATCACCATCTCGTTCCGCAAATTGATACTTACCCTTCGATGACAGTAATTTTCATTCGATAAGTGTGTCGAAACGTGAGGGACATCAATTTTAATTGGAAGAATGGAAATGACAAGCACGAGCAATCGAGCATGGACATTCGTTTGCTGAAGTTCCCAACGGAAATGTTTGAATATCGTCTAATTGATAAGCAACAATTGCAACTCTGACCGTCCAATTCTTGGGAAATCGTGAGTTCTACATTATGTCAATGAAACCGTTTCGGAAATGAGAGGCACTAGAGGCAGCCTTGATTTGCTGTTTTGCAATTATCATTACGGATATAGGAACCGATTATTTCAGATGACCGAGCCCCAATATGGGTCAATCGTTGGAATTCGAAATGACCGAAGGTACTAGGGTCTATATTGAATCTCATTATAGCTGCTCGTTGTGAAAACTCAGTCTCTGCTAGTCTGCTGGTATTGTTTTTGATTGTATTTCTTAGCTCATACTTGAAATTGCCAAAGTAGGTTCAATTTACAATGGATTGGGCTATATTGGAAATAACATAAACCACAAAAGTTACAGCTCGAGATTTTTCTCAATATTATAAGAAAAAAATCCAATGTTCGTCTTTCTGTTTGAAGAGAGCAGCGAGAATTCAATTCAAACTTCTGAATTGGGAATCTACAAAGCAGAAGAAATGTTATTCTGGAGTTGTTTGGCTTTTCTTTCTGAAGACTTGATGGCTGCAATCAATTCCACAGCCTCCGTTGCTCGATCACGGTCGTTTCCCATGTGTTCTCGGACACGAACGACTCTAATCAAATTGAGCCTGCTGTTTTTTTGCATCGATGTTACACTAATAATAGGCTTGTTCCGCTTGCAATCATACGTAACGGACTTTGGAAGGAATTCGTTGCATTGTAGGGAAATCGAAATCTGAATGAATTCAGAAAGATATTTTAGATCAATTTTCCGGGATTTGAATGAAGAAATCTTGATAAGCCTCTTCGCTCAACAAAACCCACGAAAATATTATCCTTATTACTCGGTTGTATGTTTCAAATTTTCGTCTTTTAAGAATAGGGACAGTATGCTGCAAATTACAACTTGCGCCATCTATTACTTTCAACCTGAAGCTCATTTATTATAACCTGGCGTCATCTGTCGTCAATAGTAAGAAATAATTTATTTACGTTACAGTTTCCTATTTCAAGTATGAACTCGAAATAGGAATCTGTAATACGATTTATCTACTTCAAGCGTTCATGAATAGATGGCGCTAGCTACGATTAAATAAGCTTCAGGGCCTTGCGTATAGATGGCGCAGGTTGTCATTTCTAATAAATTTGTATATTCATCTCTAGATAATCTATTTTTCAAGATCGAAATTCAAAATTTTTGGATTCAATTTTCAGTATTTTCTGATCTCTTTGGGGATTGATGTCCATTTTATACAAAAATATGATGAACTTATGAGAATTGCTGGCTGAGTGTTGCTAAACTGGAGGTTTTGATATAGAATGAGGAATGATTCAATTTTAATATGAAGAAAACGACGAAATCAACTGAGTTTAGACTTTATTTAGAAATAAAATGATATTGCATCCAACAGAACATTCAAAGTTGTGAAAGGAAAATAAATAAATTACCTACATTGATGATAACATAATATCTAATATACAAAGTGGAAGAAATAATCTACAAAGACTAATAGGAATATTTAAAGTATTTCAACTAATAGATACAATTCTGGGCTGAAATCTTTTTTATCCAATATTATATCGCAACTAGCAAAATATATCTGTGCTTTTTGGTTATAAAAAATTACGGTATCAACGTAAATATTCCCGATTTTGTAATGTTTCAAAAAGGCCAATGTTTTAAGGCACATCATTTGTTGATCAATTCTCTTATTCTGAAATCGTTTCTCAATATATTTGCTCTAACATCGACTATTTCTTGCTCCTGTTTCGATATTTCCTGTTTCAGAGTCTCCAGTTTCTCCAGTAAGGGTTTCTCCATTTCTAATTTCAGTCTGAAAGAAATGTAATTTGATGATTACCCAAAATGGGAACCCTAAAAATTACTCACTTTTCTTGTTTAGCAATTTCAGCAAAAAGTTGCGATTTGATTTTGGTCCACTGTTGAAGTTCGGCATGCATGGTTTCAATGTCTTCATGAAGGTAGTTCAGAAGTTTTCCCAACGGGTTTGCGCTTTTCGTGAAACTCTGTATCAGGTTTCTCAGGTGGTTCATTTCTTTGCTTGTCGTGTCTCGTCCCCGAAGATCTGAAATGGATCAATAACCTCATTCCCAAGGATTATGGGATTCTTATGAAAGAAAAATGGAAATAATTCATCAACGTTTTTTTCGTTTTTTTTCTTTTACTCACTTTCTCGGTCCCAATCAGCCTCGACCTTACTCCTCGGCGAATCTTCGTTGTCTTTGATCTGGTCCAGAATCTGCTCCACCAAATGGCTCTGGTTCTTCGCCGGCAAATCCGCGATGGGTTCCACATGGGCTGATTCCTCCGGAGCGTTATGGATGATGACCGTCTCCTCTTCTTCAGCGTCCCGATCCAAATTCTCGACAATGACGTTGATCTTACCCATCGGAACGACTTCCTGGAGGGGCAGGGCCGAATCCGGTCGGAGTCGCGGGGCCCCAGGTCTAGCGCTCGATGGTCTGACGCTCGGCGGCCTCAGCGAGCTTCTGGGCCTCTGGATGCCGCTCGTCTGGAGCACTAGAGAAAAAGCCTTCAGGTGATGAAGCCTTTTATGATACATGCATCAGTCAAAAAAGTACCGGAAAATAACCATTTAAAAAAAACGCTCAAAAGCATTGCCGAAATCCTTTTGTCGATATGTTGGCACCACTGTCCTCTAAAGTCTATATTCTTGCCGAGTTTGACAGCTGTCAAAGATAATTACAGCAACTGTCATATTAAATGTCAGTAGATGTCAAAGATAATGACCTCAGATGTCAAAGAAAATGACAGCAACTGTCAAATAAAATGTTGGTAGCTGTCAAGGAAAATGATCGCAGCTGAAAATGACAGATACTCTCAAACAAAATGACAAAGAAAATTCAAAGAAAATAAATACAGCTGTCAAAGAAAATGACAGAAACTGTCAGAAAAATGTCAGTAGCTGTCAAAGAAAATGACAGCAACTGTCAAGGAAAATTATCGCAGCTGAAAATGACAGATACTCTTAAACAAAATGTCAAAGAAAATGAATACAGCAGTCAAAGAAAATGACAGAAACTGTCAAAAAAATGTCAGTAGCTGTCAAAGAAAATGAACACAGCTGTCAGAGAAAATGACCACAGCTGTCAGAGAAAATGACCACAGCTGTCAAAGAAAATGAAAGCAAAGGAGTCTTTGATGAGAGCATCAACCGAAGAGAAAATGAGATTTTGCATGGTTCTGGACGAAATAATGCTACAGACACTTCATTCTCCGTCTAAACGCAAAATTTCAGCTCGATCGAGCCTGCAGTTTTGAAATGATCGGGAAAACAAAATTTCGAACGGTCATATTTACGAAACCCCTGGTCGAATTTTGCCCGATTAAAGAACTTGACCGCGATATTCTATAGTCTGTTCAAATATAAGAGAATGTAAACAAACAAACCAAATCGGTTTGTTTTGCGCATACTAACAGCTTATTGGTCAAAGGATCTTTTCTACAATTCTTGTTACGCCCCCAAAAGACTGCCAGGATCGTACTTAAAGCTTAGAACGGAATGTCGATAGTAGGTACAGGAAAGTTATGAAATTTGAATACAAGTGAATGTTTTGGATTTCTTTGTTACACTCAGTTAGACCCTTGTAACCCTTGTAATTAGGTCCTCTAAAATTCGCAACG
The DNA here is from genome assembly GCA_951802165.1 of Adalia decempunctata. NCBI lineage: Eukaryota > Metazoa > Arthropoda > Insecta > Coleoptera > Coccinellidae > Adalia > Adalia decempunctata. The sequence continues at coordinate 5,517,129 of OX637705.1, forward strand.
GTTATAACCTGATATATCTGAAGTAGGTACCTCAATTTGTCCCGGTTATAAATATTTGTTTGAATTGTACTTAACCCTTTGTCGGTTTCCGACGAGATTTCTGAAAAATAATATAAACGAAATCATCTATTGATTCCACCTAAGCAGAAATCCCAGTCGCTAAAAAGCATCGATTCAATAGACGATTTCGACATGAACTTAATTAGGAGAATAGTTCACGGTTTTTTTTCTTGATGAAATTCCTACAATTTCGAAGGTTTTGGAAGTTGTTAATAACGATGACAGCCTGCCGAATTTTAAAAAAACAACATTTTATAAATTATTGAAAAAAAATTAAATTCAAATTCAAAAAACGTGGTCGTAATAGTTTATTGATTGATAGAGACGAAATAGTTGTTTGGAGGAGAAATTATTTGAAGAAAATTCGAGAATTTAGGGAGCAATGCCGAAAAATTTATTACCTTGACGAGACATGGATAAATGCGGGATGTACAAAAAATTCAATATGGGTCGATGAATCGATTGGGTCCAACAGACAGGCTTTTCGAGAAGGTCTGTCAACTGGTCTCAAAAACCCAAGTGGAAAAGGAAAAGGACTGATTATATGTCATATAGGGGGAGAAGACGGATTTGTAGAGAACGGCCTATGGTTTTTCGAATCGAAAAAATCCGGAGATTACCATCAGGAAATGAACGGGGAATCGTTCGAAAAGTGGTTCTCAACAATTTTGCCAACTCTGGATCATAACGCTGTCATCGTAATGGACAACGCCAGTTATCATTCGAGAAAAATGGAATCGATTCCGTCTTCAACCCGCAAGGAAGATGTCAAAAATTGGTTGCTCAGTAAAAATATTTCCTTCGAAAATGATCTTTTGAAGGCGGAACTTCTTGCTCTGGTCAAGGCAAATAGAGGGAGGTATGAAAAATTAATTATAGATGAAATGGCCAATGAGACGGGAAGAACAGTATTGAGACTCCCACCATATCATTGCGAGCTGAATCCTATCGAGCTCATTTGGGCTCAAGTAAAAGGAAAAGTAGCTGCTCAGAACTCCTCATTTAAAATTGCTGAGGTTCGTAATTTGTTTCTGGGAGCTATAGGCTCGATTGGTGCTGAGAAATGGAAGAAATGCATACATCATGTTGTAACTGATGTCGAAGAAAAAATGTGTCAGCTCGATAATATCATGGAGTCAACAATAGAGCGAGTGCTGGTGAATCTGGATGAAAGTGACACAGAAGAAGACCAACAAAATTCTGAATAACTTTTAATAGGGTAATACATAATATATTATTTTGGACGCTGCATTATTTTTTTCAAACTTATGACATTTGTAATTTGAATATGTTGAATAAATGAATTTGAGTTTATATGATTGTGTGAACTATCCTCGATCCGACCCTGGAGCCCTGAAATAAAGTCTCTACCTGAAGAAAGCCCATCCTACCTCTGCGCGACTTTGTTTATTTTGATGTCTCTTATATTTGAACAGAGTATAGATCCCAACCTGCCCTGTCAATTTCGAGATTCTAGGCTTTTCCGTTTGCGAGTTATCGTGTTTACGGCCCAGCGGACAGAATTTAATTTGACCAAGAATTCTTAATCAGTCGTTCAAGACCCATTCCGTGTCGAAATTCAACAAAACACCACATTCTTATCGTTATAAGAACTTATAAAATGCATTTTTGCCATAACATTCCTCCGAAGAGGAGGTCGAACAAAATCGCCATTCTGCATACACCCCACAGAAATACGATCTCAAATTCCGCTGAACGAGATAAAGCTTCACCGCGTCATATCAACAACCGCAGATTCTGCCTATTTCGCGAAATTCAATCCGAAAAGCACTTACCAATGTTTTCATTCGTCCCCAGGTCTTCCAGTTTCATCTTCTGATTCTCGGAATGCTTTTCTTGCTTCTCCTTGAACTCTCCGCTCTTAGGCCTAGCAGACTTGGGTCTGGCTGACTTCTGCCTTACCACAGGTGCCGGTATATTTTCTTCCTTCTCAAGAACTAATATATCATTCGTGGCGTCCTTTTTTTCCGCTTGAACGTCGTTGTTTTCAATCTTTTCCGGACTACTATTATTGCTGAGTTCAGAGAGAAATCCGCTTTGGATATCCCTTGTTTTGGGCCTGTCATCTTCAGTTATTTCAGTCTTGACGTCTGTTTCATTTATTGATTCAAGAATGTTATCATTAACTGGTATTGCTTTGTTATCGGTTTCATCTTTTTCACTATATTTTCCTTTTATGGACAGATTTTCAGATGTCTTAGAAATAGATTCAGGCGAATCGATATCTTTAACTTTGGCCACCTTTTTCGTTTTACTTTCAGTTTTATTAGTTCGCGAGCTGGAAACAGATGTTTTTTTCTCTTTTTTATCCCTAACACTTTCTTTAGACGGTACTTTTCTCTCTTTAGACGGTTCTCTTACTTTGCTTCTGTTTCTATTCTCAATATTTTTTTGTTCTGTTGGCGACTTTTCTTCTTTCGGAGATCTGTTTGATTTTATTTCTTTACTAGAAGTTTTCTTAAGTTTCGTTTGATCGTTTTTTACATTTTTTTGCGATTTTTGTTGTTTTACGTATTCAGATGAATCAAGTTTCTTTTCGATCCCAAAAGCTATGGCTTGAAGGAGTAAATTTGTTTCGTTTGGTTGAGCTCCTGCTATAATTTTGCTCGCACGCACTTTCAGTTCAATACTAGTGATATGTTCTGAAAAATGATCATAAATGCGTTATCTGTGATGAAAAAATCTTCTATTAAATATACTCACTAACAGCATCGATTAATTTGTTAAGAAACGCCAATTTCGCGTCCCTTTCTTTGACATTGTCGGCGATCAGCTCATCTTGGTTGAAGAGGTCCTTCAAAAACCCAGTAGTTTTTATCACTGCCACTACCACATCGTGCAAAAATCGAAATGGTGGCTTACTTAACAACTTTTCCGAAAGTGGTGGTTTTTTGACATGTTTTCCCAATACCTGTTGCGTTTTTTTCACGATTTCAAGATCCACCCCATCACTCATGTTTTCAAATACGAGAAAATCATCAGAAAAATTATTCAGGACGTCATTGCTTTGAATGGACTGAAGTTGACAAACATGTGTTGCCTAGCAACCAACTCTGATGCGATTTTCACAGAAATTCTCTTCTATTGACACTGAATCACTACCTTACTAGTAAGGTATTGACTGAATAGGAAACGCCTAAAATTTATATTATTTTTATGGATCTGGATAATATTCTATGAGATTGTCAAAGCATTAAGAAAGCTTTTTCAATGATTTTTCAATTGAAACACAAATTAGAAATAACATTTTTAATATACACTCTGAATTCATATAATATGTATAATATTTACAATGTATTAATAAAAATGCGAATGAGATAACAATATTTCGAAAAAAAACAAGGAACAGGACACAAAATTTATCTTATTTGAAAATATAAATTTTATAGACTTAACTAAACATCAAACATATTAGGTAGAGAAGGAATATTAGATGTAGAACAGATTATATCACAATACATGTTAGCTGGTGAATTTTGTGGTTACAGTTCGAAAAATTCATCTGTTTTTTGTTCGGTGCGCCTAATGGAAGTCTTAACTAGTTTTCCTTGGGCAATTACGACGGTTTGAGGTGGTGGTGGCAATAAATCGCCAATACCGTTGTTATTGACCATTTGCTTCATTCGAGATACAACTGGTTTTCTTCTGTCTATATCAAATGAGAGATCTGATGCAAACCTAAATGAAATACCAATAAATGACCGAATTCCTTCATATTACGAATATAAGCAAAGCTACCCAGATATTGACATTCCATGAATATTCCGACTAAGTTACAGCATTGACAATATTCAGTTAATGTTTTAAAGCAAAAAGAAATCACTTACTCACTGTTACTCTGAGTTTTTTTCACTTCTTCCTTGGTGGTAGCTATAGAAGCGTCAATTTTTCCTAAAAATCTGTCTATATTATCTTCATCCTCATAGCTTGGTGGTGATTGTAAAGGACTTGATACAGGTGTTGAACTAGTTGAAGCCGAAGCAGCACTCACAGAAACATTCAAGGGTACAGGTATCAGAAGAAATTCTTTGAGAAATAAACTGTCAGAAGTCCAAAGCCGATTTGCTCTACGTATTTGCTCAATCTATAACAATTTTTATCCAGAAACCATAAAATTAAGAATCATTCTACTTACAGAAACATCATACTTCAGTGCTATACCTTGTAAGGTATCAGTATTACATACATAATGTTTTATATAATTTTCACTTTTAGTAGCTAGTTTACTACTAGTGCTTCCATATTTTTTGAGAGATCTAGCTGATTCTCTAATAGATAGTTTTTCGTATGATGGTTCATCCATGTTATTTAATTTTAGGAAATAGGGTTAACAGATCTCATTGAATTATTTCAAGTCTATCTACATAAGTTAATTTGTTCACATTTATAGTAATCATTCAGTGCTGTTGAGATCAGGATTCTAAAAGATGGTAAAAGATATTCTTCTCCTTGATTTTACCATGAATAATTTTAAGATAATTTCCATTAGTCTGATAAAGCTATTCGTATAAATTTTCCACTCAACTAGATCTGATTATAGTCAAAAGGCTATCATATCAGTATTATCATGTGGTTCAATTTCTAACAGTAAACAATCTTGTTACATGTTGACAGTTATGTTGAAATCACACTAATCACAGGTTGAAAATGTGAAAATGAAAGCACAGAACAATAATAAATGAAAGTGTCATACCGAATAAGGAAGAGTAAGAGCACGCAACCATAGAAAAATAGAATAAATCTATGGTATGGTTAATTTCTGTCATTCACAGAAAATTATATTAGCCGCGTTCGGAAAATACACATCGTTGAACGGATTCCGTTCACTCGTTTCAATGCGTCCTTTCCAAAATATACGGGGGCTCGAATGTTAATGTTTCTTCTGGAAAGTAATTTATTCTGAATTCCACAAAGAAATTACTTCCCTTTGTTTCAGGAATCGAACCCAAAACGGAATTAATGGGATGTTACGCAATGAAGAAAAAGAGGATATGATTCTGTGATCATAATCTTGGAAAAATGATAGTTGACACAATCAAAATCAGCTGTGTACATAAACAAAACTGGTAACAAATTTGGTAACATCAATTAATTTATTAGGAGAAATGTCTTATCAACTTTATCGGAACACAACTCTTGGACATACCCTCCAAGAGAGTTTAGACGAATCGATCCAGGTAAGCATTAACGATTAAATACTTGTCTAGATTGGACCCAGCTAACGTACCATTACTCATCTTAAATTTCCTTTTCAGTACGGACAAATAACCCCCCAATTAGCAGCCAAAGTACTTCTCCAATTCGATAAGTCTGTAAATCAAACCTTAGCCACCAAAGTTAAGTCCAGATTGACTTTCAAAGCTGGGAAGCTGAATACCTACAGATTTTGTGATAATGTATGGACTTTCATGTTGAACGATGTAGAATTTAGGGAGGTGCAAGAAGTGACGAAAATTGAAAAAGTGAAGATTGTTGCATGTGACGGCAAAAGTGAGTAGATTAATTTATGCTGAAAATTATCAGTCAGAAAGAAGCATGTAAAGCAAGAGTTTAAGAGATCATTTTGAATGATATAGAATGTCAGAGGTGTTCCGAACTGATGATTGTCAGAACTATGTAATTTCTTGATGGATTCATTCTAATATACTTCAATTTCTTGCAGGTATAAATGAAGAAGGCACTTCAAAAAAATAAATGTACCTATTTTTTGCGAACAAACTATTTATGAGCTCATTTTTGTATAGAACATATGTTTCAATGGTGAAACACCCAAAATTAAAGGACAATTGTTCTATATGAGAACAGGTTCATATCTTCTTTCAAATTTTGTTTATATTGTATCAATTTATATGAATTTAGTAATTTTGGTTTAAAAAATTAAATTATTTTCTACCGAATCAGGTAATTTTATTCAATAATCCTAGGTTTCACAATTTATTTATTCTTTGGTGTAAAAATATATCAATGCTTGGTACAAAATGCAGATTGTGTAAAAATTATTCTCCTTCCGAACTTTATAAATTCTGTCTCCATGAAGGCCTTTGCCTGAAAGAATATTCCATTAATTCATTCCTCAACTCCAAAGCTTGAGTATCGAATGTTCAATGGAAACTTTACGTCAAAAGTAACCTTTGTACTGATACAAAAATAACCTTTGGAATAATAAGAAGGTAATAAATATACAAATAAAAAATATTTCATAAAATCATGCAGGAAAACGAAGAATTTTCTTTTATTTCTTTTGTTACATTACATCAACAAAGTAATGAGATATTTCAAGAAGTAATAGAAAAGAAAGGTGAAATTTATGAAAATCAATGTAGTGTTTTTTAAAAACTTACAATTTTGGTATTCGACCAATAAAATTCACAGGTCTGTTGGGATTATCCTCATTATTAGCCAAAAACCTATTGATCCACTGCTGCGTAGGTCTAAACAATCTTTGGGGGTCTCTGCTCATTTCATAATTACTTTTGGTTTTTCTTTCCATTCCATCAAGTTTTTCAGGCGTTTTAATATATTTGTCATATATAACTTTATCCCGTATTTGATAGTACTTGATCATTTTATTAGCCACCGATGTCCTGTGAAAGTTGATTCACTAAAAAGTTGTAATAATTTGATCATTTGCAAAATTACCTGACATTGTGTTCGATATTATTTTTAGCTTCTTCACATCTCTTCTTTTCTTCTTCCAAAGCAATTTTCTCCTCCTTCCATTTTTTCACCATTTCTTTCTTCATTTTATTCTTTTCTTTCCTTTCCCTTTCTTTCATTTTCAATTCCTTTATTTCATTTGCTTTTAATGTTTGTTGCATTTTTCTCATTGATTCACGTTCTTTCTGAAATTGTTTTTTTGAACGAAGCATCCAATTTCCAGTACAGCAACATTTAAAATATCATTTTGTCGGTTCTATTAACACAATGTGCAAGAATAAAACAAAAAATTGTGCTTATATCCCAAAAGTGCAAACCTTCCAGTTTTCTATCTCTTCTTGTGTTCTTTTTTTCTCCAGAGTTTTTTGTTGTACAGCTTCAACAATCTTAACAGGATTTTTCTCTACCTCTGACGCTGTTATTTGATCGACAAAATCAGTAGCGCTAGCATTAACATCTCTCTTGAGTTTTTTCCACCTTTTAATCGCATCATTATGTTTTACTTTTAATTCTAGATATTTAACATACCAGGCTTCATGTCTTTTCACATCTTCTACACTTATATCTGAATGAATTAGTAAAAATACACATTTAACGATAGGATTACTTAAAAAAAAATACTTACCAGGTAATATTTCATGGATATTCAAAGATAATTCAGTCACATCTGGAAATTTCTTTCTCAACTTAAGAAACAAATGATGGTCGTTGGGGGACCACCTGTTTTCATGACCATGACTCGTTTTCACAAAGTCCATAAATTTTCTTACATCCTAAAACTCAATCTTTAATATTCATAATCCCAAAAAAATTCAAAAACTCTGGTTTACATTCGGTAAATCACTATTTGATGTATCTACTTTCGAAGCCACTTCATTTGTATATGAATCTAACTTCAGCTGTTCCGTCCATGAGCACAACCTTTCAGAGTACAGTTTAACGTCTTCATCAAGCTGATGCTGATTTGTTGTTAATTCTTCAACTTTAACTTTAGACTGAACTTTTAAATCTTGTATACGGTTTATAACGCTTATGAGATCTTCTTCGAACAATTCCAAATCTAGGAAACAAATAGGGTGAAAGAATTCACAATAAATATTATTACTATCCCACCTGGTATATTGTTACCACTTTCCAAGAAAACTGCCCTCTGTACATACTTTAATTTATCCAAAATCTCTTGTATTTCGAGTTTACGATCAGTGTCATCACATGCGAGCCTTCAATGAGGAATAGTTAATAATTTTCTTTATCATTCAATTCAAAGTTTAAATACCTAGACGTTTGGAAATATTGAATCACTTGCTGGGATTCTGGGTTTTGTATCTTAGATAATTGGTCAATTATGGTTGTTTGGTATCTCTCAAGTTGTTTTTGAGTATTTTTCAGCTTGTTTAATTCAGAAAAATAAAGAGAAGTCATATTTTCCTTTTAGCTTTTTGATCATCTGATAATCAATATTTGACATTTCCAATCATCGGATATTCGATAGGAGCCTATTCCTATATAAGTGAACCTAATTTTTCTCACTGTTGGGTCATGAGATAAACAACCAATTACTGAGTTTTGGAAAACTTGAGGAAATCCGGAAGATTTTAAAAATTTCTTTCATAGAATAAACGTAAATATGAAAAGTTTGTTTTTCTATGAAGTTGACGTAAATGACGTCAGCTACTCTGGTTGTCGGAAAATCCCGAACAACGCCGAGGAGCCAACCAATTACACGACGAAATAGGTCCAAGTAGCCGACATCTCGGCAGCGCCTTTTCACGTTATCCAACATTTAACAAAAGAAGTTTTTCCTCGAAAAATAAGAAAATGTCTCTTCTGGGCGCCCGTGTAGCAGCCTCCGTGGCTAGGCGCTTACCCAACAATGTAACACAGGTAATATTTTTCCATGAATTGTGCATTATTGGCTTTTTCATAGGTTTTTGTCCTATCTAATGGGCCGACATAGTGTGGTTCACTTCCGTTCACACTGCTTAAATGAAACGTTATTAGGAAAAATAGAGAATTGATTGTTCAGTTGATATTTCGGAAATTAGTTTCAATGGCAATTTTCACGGATTTATTGATTTTTCAGCGAATTCTTACATAAGTTTTTCTTCCCATTGAGGTTGTTATGTAATGTCGCTTCAAAGTCAAAATGACTTAAACTACTTATGAACATTCGGAAAACTTAGTTCCTTCACCTTTATACCATTTTCTTGAACAATCAGATATGGAAAAACTGAATTTTCATGTGAAACATTCTTAAAGAATCCTGAATAAAAGAAAATTCTATGACGCATAACCTCAATCAAGTTTCGAACTCCTGAATAAAATTTCTGAAATGAAAACCAGTCTAATTCGATTCATGATGAATTTCAGCTTAGCGGAGCTGCTTTTCCAGCTGTATCTGTCGCTAGTCGTAAAATCCATGTTGGATCTGCAAACCGAACCATGGTTGTCTCTTCCATATTGGAAGAACGTTTGATGGGTGCTGCACCCAAAGCAGATTTGGAAGAAACTGGCAGAGTACTGAGCATTGGTGACGGTATTGCTCGTGTACATGGTTTGAAGAACATCCAGGCTGACGAGATGGTGGAATTCTCATCCGGTCTCAAGGTATTTAACTCTCACCCACTTATGTAACGTTCAATGTTGAAAAATTCAACTGAATTGGTGAGATTTTATTGAAGCTCGATATAATTCATTCAGGGTATGGCCCTTAACTTGGAAGCTGACAACGTTGGTGTTGTAGTATTTGGTAACGACAAACTTATCAAAGAAGGCGATATTGTTAAACGTACTGGAGCTATCGTAGATGTACCAGTTGGAGATGAACTTTTGGGTCGTGTTGTTGATGCTTTGGGTAATATTGGTAAACTGTATGAATTCTTGAGAAGGTACTAGTTGTTTGTTCTTTTAGGTAACCCCATTGACGGTAAAGGCCCAATCAACACCAAGCAACGTTTCCGTGTGGGTATCAAAGCTCCAGGTATCATCCCTCGTATCTCTGTAAGGGAGCCTATGCAGACTGGTATCAAGGCTGTAGATTCTCTTGTACCCATCGGTCGTGGACAGCGTGAATTGATCATTGGAGATCGTCAAACTGGGTAAAATTGTTTTGTCGAGTCAATGAGTTTGAAGTTGTTGAACACGTAATTTTACAGTAAAACCGCTCTGGCCATCGATACCATCATCAACCAGAAGAGATTCAACAGCGCAACCGACGAGAAGAAGAAGCTGTACTGTATCTACGTGGCCATCGGTCAGAAGAGGTCCACAGTGGCTCAGATCTTGAAGAGGTTGACGGACAGCGGTGCCATTGGATATACCATCATCGTATCCGCCACAGCTTCCGACGCCGCCCCTCTGCAGTACCTGGCTCCTTACTCCGGTTGCGCCATGGGTGAATTCTTCCGTGACAACGGAAAGCACGCCCTGATCATCTACGACGACTTGTCCAAACAGGCTGTGGCCTACCGTCAGGTAAAATCGAAAAACTGAGTTTTCGTCCAGAATTAGGCAATCCAAACCACGTGGCGCCCTGCCTCCAGATAACCTATAAATTTTCTGACAGGTCGCTGGCTTGCAGTAAATTTGAGGAATTTCATTATCTTATATGCATTTCATGAGTGAACGAGTTAGTTTTTATGATTTCTAATATCAAAAAGTATCCTAAAGTATCACTGACGAAGAAAATTTCACTCACTCATATGATTACAACTTTTAGTATTGGGAGCCCGAAGAGATTGAAGAGAAAGTATTGGAGAAGGAATATTAATCAGAGCTCTGTCCCTGTAACTTATTTATCCTTTTATATGATATAAATTTAAATATTTATCAGTTTTACATTTCACATGAACCATTGAGTTTAAATATACATAGAGACACAGCCCAGTTCATTGATTTGATGCATAAATTTTTGGCAGTTTACTGTCCAATTTGCCAACTTAAGTGGCGGCACATAGTAGCTACTAAAGGAACTATATTCGTTAGATCCATTTTGTCACTACTCATTTATCGAAATCTGTAGGAGATTTATTTTCCTCTAGTTCTATGAATCGTAGGCAGGGTCGGATTCGTCCAAATTCGTTACAAACGGTGTGATTCAATAATGATGAACTATTAGCCATGAATTTCTCAAAAGGAGTGTTCTCAGGTAGGAAATGAGGGGTGAAAATGTTTCTTGGAGGGACATAAAAGAAACGTACTTAATCGATGAAAAGAATTTGTCTTTCTCGTACTCTCTTGAAGATAACTGAAAACCACATAAATCCAAACGCCTTCCAGAAAATGAAGGTTAAATTGGCCACGCAGATTTTCATCAGAACTTTATATTCGGCTATGAGAACAGTCATTGCAACTGGCGAGCTGAGGTCGAGAAGTGCCAATTCAACTGCTCAGTTCATTCTGAAAATGAATGATCTTTTCGACTGCCTCAATTCGAATGGAAAATTTGAGGGAAATTATCAGCCATCAGCAATACAAACTCTGACGGAATCAATTGAATTCATTAAGTCTTGGACAGTTGGGAAAAATATCCCCTATTGTTTCAACGGTTTGACACAAACCATCAGTAGCATCCTTCAATTGTGGGAGGAGACGAAGGAAACATTTCCATATTCGATAAAAAGTCGGCTCAACCAGGACCCAATCGAGAATTCTTTCTCCAAAATAAGACAGCGTAGGGGTTATGATCCAAACCCCTCAGCTCGATGCTTCAGATTTGGGTTGCAGTCGGTCATGACTGGTTGTCTTGTAAAATTCCGATAATTCTAACTGCCAAGACGACAATGATTTCGAACTGTGTACAATGGGAGAATCTGAAAGTGGCCCATTGATGTGGTTGATTGGACAGATTCGACCATTCTTCTGCGGGTTCGGGCAACGGTGAGCCTAGTGAGGGTATATATAACGGATAAAGAGTTAATTGAACCCCTAAATACCCTAGAATCCAACTCAATCGCAAGTTTCTCGGGGTATTTGATGAGGAACATCGCCAAAAAAAACACAAATGCGGTAAGTGCGAAAAAGCACTCCTCATTAGGCGCATTCGGTATTCCCTTTCGGAGACGGATCGGACACAGAACATCCAATAATTCGGATCTCTCTCTCTCTGGCTGAAAGAGAGGAGAGAGAGAGAGAGATCCGTATTTATTAAATGTTCTGTGTCCGTTTTCTCTCCGGATTGGTAATAACGAACGCAGTAATTGATGATTTGAATAAGCTTGGTAATTATTGGATATATATTGCAAATCGAAATCGGATACATTTGAGAATTCCCTCAACCGATTTCAAACATTTGATGAGGAAAGCGCTGTTGGTCATAAAGAAAATTATGGTCACAAAATCAGAAAAGATATGACTTCAAAGGTATATTTCAGGAAAATAAAAAACAAATAAATTTATAGAAGATTGGATCTCTCCATTAACTCCAGAATTTGAAAAGCACAGAATTCATTTGTGGAGACAACTGATTAGAGTGAAGCTGTACAGGGGACAGAAAAAAAAACCGAAGGAATCTCGACACAGAAGCATCCCGATGTTTATAAAAAAATAAATATTTTTTAAAATTCATAGAAAATCTATTTATAAATACTTGTGAATGAAGAAAAAAATTGCATGCATTTATTTTTTCATACATCAGTATTTTATATTCATGAAAGATCAAAAATAATTGTCGTTTTATTGCATAAAAAAATCAGGTGATGAAATACTGAACATCCCACATTTCCATACGCCGGTCCTGATCGTCATCGCATTCGGCTTCGTAAATAGTGCCTTATAGTTCAGCTACTTACCGCCAGATGCGGGAGTAGAATATTTAGCTTCTCTGAAACACACTTATCCATCTATGAACCGGTGAAGGAACTACACAAAATTTAGCTTCAAATCGTTGAACTGGGATGTGTCTCTATGTATATTTAAACTCAATGCATGAACTGAATACTGCTTATTTCAGTGTCTACGAAGACACATTCACTTTAGTTTCTTATCTTCGATATTGTCAAGTCTTGATGACTGCTGACCCAATTTCCTTTTGTTTCCTGACAAGTCACTTAATATGTGTATAATACACCAAGTTACACACACTGGGTGTTCCAAAATATTCAAGAAAATCCTCATAATTTGAACGACTTGCACATCCAACTTTGTCACACATTAATGGCATTTTTTATTGAAAATGCACTTAATTTAAATAATTTTCACTGGTCTGATATTCCTAAGAGTAAGATTGACTAGAAATATCGAAAAAATTTCCACATAAAACAATTTTTCAAGCAAATAAACGGTTTTAATGTCTACATGAACAAAGCTAAACTTGGTTTGTTTGACCACCAGCTAACCTCAAAAAAATATTTGACAGGTCGTTGGATTCCCTAATTCTTGAATTTCGTTTACAGATGTCGCTGCTGTTGCGTCGTCCCCCAGGTCGTGAAGCTTATCCCGGAGACGTCTTCTATCTCCACTCTCGTCTTCTCGAACGTGCCGCCAAGATGTCCGACGCTCACGGAGGCGGTTCTTTGACCGCTCTGCCCATCATCGAAACCCAAGCCGGTGACGTATCCGCTTACATTCCAACCAATGTGATCTCCATCACCGACGGACAGATCTTCTTGGAGACCGAGCTCTTCTACAAGGGTATCCGTCCCGCCATCAACGTAGGTCTGTCTGTGTCCCGTGTAGGTTCCGCTGCCCAAACCAAGGCCATGAAGCAGGTTAGTAAGAATCTTTTTAGGTTATAACGATCTGTCATCCGTCAGTTGTCATTCAAACTGTCGGTTGTCACTTCAATTGTCAGTTGTCAGTTTTGAAGGTTAGGATTTGTGTTTTGCGACTAGGTGGCTGGTTCCATGAAGCTGGAGTTGGCTCAGTACCGTGAAGTAGCAGCTTTCGCCCAGTTCGGTTCCGACTTGGATGCCGCCACTCAACAATTGTTGAACAGAGGTGTCCGTCTTACCGAATTGTTGAAACAGGGTCAATATGTACCAATGGCTATCGAAGAACAAGTAGCCATCATCTACTGCGGTGTCAGAGGTCATCTTGACAAGGTCGACCCAACCAAGATTACACAGTTCGAGAAGGAATTCTCCCAACACATTAAGTGAGTTCAGAATTTCGACTTTTAATATTTTTCCTTTGAATTTCCTGGAAAACTTATTTAAATCGTTTTTAGGACTAACCACAAGGACGTTTTGGAGACCATCGCTAAGGAGAACAAAATTTCAGAGTCTGTTGATGCTAAATTGAAACAGATCGTGTCCGAGTTCGTTTCAAACTTCAGCTCGTAAGGCATTTAAGATTTAAGTTCATAATTAAATAGGTCATTAATTACAATAATCGTAATTATAATAATGAATATTCAGTTCGAACCTTTGGATATGTCGAGAAAACTTCTGAATTTAACGTGAAATTGCTGTTATGATTTTGTATACTAGATCTTGTACAATGTACATTGTTTTTACTCTTTATCAATTGGAAGTATTGTAAAGTAAAAAAATGGAAAAATAAATGTGTTTTTTTTATGAAATCCTTATATCTTGGGTAACTGGGATCCCTTAGCTGGTTGCAGAAAGTATTGACGATAGAAGGTATGTCGAATAACATGATTCAGGGGTTAAATGTCATACAAGATCGTTATCAGGGGGCCAAATGTGTATAATTGTGGAATTTGAGCCGATAATTGTTCTGGTCACAATCAATAATATTCGACAGAATATTCATGAACGATTTCTTTGACAGCTACTGACAATTTTGTTGACAGCTGTCAAAATTATTGTTTCGTTGGATCACAGTCTGTGGTTGGATTTTTGAACGGAAAACTGTCAAATTCGAGGTCATGGAGGAATAATTCGACAGCTTGCGTCAAATTTCATTTGACAGCTGTCAAAATTATTTTTCCGTTGGATTCTTGAACGAAAATCTCATACAGGGTGGCCATTTGAAAACGAAACAGACGAGATTACAGACGAAATAAATTTTTTCGATAGAAATGCTCGGACAGGTCGATTTCTGTTTCGAGGGGGACAACTTAAGATGTAGGTTACGGACGCATAGCGCTTCAACCCTTGCTACTACAACCCTCACCCCCAATTTTTGAATAGGGAAGATGGGGTGAGTGATACCTCATTTGAAAGGTATTTTTATACTGATTTCAGCACAGTAATTGTTTTTTCATTTTATGCATTAGTTCTCGAAATATTCTTAACTAAGTATTTGAAAATGAAGTGGTGTTTTCATGGCACTTGTAGTGTTTTTTTGTGAAAAATCGACCTTTTGAGCTTCAAAACAACCATGACTGTGGCTTCCTTCCTCCAATCCACTGACATAGAAATCTTTAATCAAGATGTCGATTTTTCACAAAAAAACACTTCAAGTGCCATGAAAACAGCACTTCATTTTCAAATACTTAGTTAAGAATATTTCGAGAACTAAAGCATAAAATGAAAAAACAATTACTGTGCTGAAATCAGTATAAAAATACCTTTCAAATGAGGTATCACTCACCCCATCTTCCCTATTCAAAAATTGGGGGTGAGGGTTGTAGTAGCAAGGGTTGAAGCGCTATGCGTCCGTAACCTACATCTTAAGTTGTCCCCCTCGAAACAGAAATCGACCTGTCCGAGCATTTCTATCGAAAAAATTTATTTCGTCTGTAATCTCGTCTGTTTCGTTTTCAAATGGCCACCCTGTATTCGGAATCATGAAAGATTTATTCGAAAGCTACCGTCAAATTTTGTTTTTTGACAGCCGTCAAAATAATTTTTTTTTTGGATTCTAGAATGAAAATTTATCAAATTCGGGATCATGGAAGATTTATTCGAAAGCTATTGGCTATTGTCTATTTTTTTTGACAGCCGTCAAAATTATTCTTGGAATTCTTGAATGAAAATTTGTAAAATTCGGAATCAAGAAGGATTTATTCGGAAGCTACTGCCAAATTTCTTTTAACAGCTGTAGAAATTTTTTTTTTTGGATTCTTGAACAATCTGTCAAATTCGGGATAATGAAAGATTTGTTTGATAACTACCATCAAATTTTGTTTAACATCTGATAAAATAATATTTTTTCGGATTCTTGAATGAAAATTTATCAAATTCGAGATCATGCAGGATTTATTCGGAAGCTAAAGTCAAGTCTTTTTGACAGTTGTCAAAATGTGTGAATCTACCTAAACAGTGGATGAAAGAGCGCTCAAAAGTTACCGGATTCATTTCGTTGCTTTTCGTGCCCCATTTTGTTGGAGAAGTCAAATTCTTATTTCAAGGTCGAGTTCAGAAAGGTCTGAGTATCGACAGGTCGTTATTCTCCTGTAAATTCTGCTATAATGCTATATCACCTATACTGGTGTTTAGCAGACCTTAAAGTTCGAAAGTCCTCAGATAATTAAAGAAATAAAGTGCAGTTAAGTCTGGCGATCTAGGTGGCCATTATTCTGTTGGTCCTCTCCTACCTATCCAGATCTGTCAAGAAACATTTTATCGAGAAAATCTCTCACTTGCCAAGATGCCAAGAATAATGAGGCGGAGCACCATCTTGTTGAAATTTTGGAGAGAAAATAAGGAAATTAGACAAAATGAAAAAGAGAATGTATACTCCATTCAGTCATTCACAATTATAAAATCACAACTCTGGCCTTGGAAATTTGACACATTCCACTCTGTATCGAAGTTATGACGTTTTTCAAAATACTTTTATGTTCCAAGTCAACACTATGTTGCCCTTTCTACATTCTTAGCGTATTTCTCAGAATGTGAATTTATTCGGAAAATGAATGAATTGGAAAAGATGTGATGGACGAAAATAATTAACGTTTATATGAATTGATAGAAAGGATTCATTTTCTAGTTATTTGCATGAAAAGTACAAGAGATCTCTGTTGAAATATATTATTTTTCGCCATGGAAGAAAATTGCATTGCTTTCACATAATTTTCATATGCATGCTTGTGAAGATTTAATGTTTATTATCCTCTTGAACTGAAAGTTCAAGACTTGACGACATCAATTGTTGATTCTAATCAAGAATTCATAAAAAAAAATCAACCCAAAGATATAGGATGAATTGATGGGTAATTACAAGAATCAAGAATAATGTCAATTTTATTTTGTTGGTAACTTTCTTAAAATCAATGTTGGGGTATAAAACTCGGCTGCGTTTGTTCAAACAACATCTAAAGAAGACATTTTTCACCATCTCGACCTTTGAAAGGCGTTTCTTATAGGAGAATTAGGTCTACGTTCCACCTCATTAGTGAGGTACCTAACTTTTGCAAATCTGCTCAGATATCGCCAAATTTCTTGGAAAACCTGAAAAATATTGTCCTAATCGACCTCAAGAGGCTCCATCCGATCCATCTACTGCGATATCTGTCCAAATAACAGCTTTTTCAACGAAATTCTCGTAAACCCCTTCAACCTCGAAATGTAAACATTCGTCCTGGTCTTGAAAATCGTCCTCACGCTCCAAACTGGTGCTAAAAACAATAAACATACGTTAATCTTGGATATTCGACGAAAAACTCACCAGCAAATATCGATTAAATAGCAAAAATCTGCGAACAATTTGTAAACCTAACAAAATGTGGAATATATTTGATACTTTTACTTTGATGTAAACAAAGAAACTGGCAACGACGTTTTGTCATTAACGATATAACGAATTTGTCAAATTCTGGATTATTGAAGATTTATTCCGAAGCTGCTGTCAAATTTTTTTGACATGACAGCTGTCTAATTATTGGGATTCCTCAATGGAAATTTGGAATTACGGAAGATTTATTCAAAAGCTACTGTTAATTTTTTTGACAAGTGTCAAAGTTGGGATTCGTGAATGAAAATTTGGAATAAAGGAGGACTTATTGGAATACTTCTGTCAAATTTCCTATGACAGCTGTCAAATTTTTTCTTTGTTGGATTATTGAACGATAATCTATCAAATTCGGCATC
This sequence comes from Adalia decempunctata, assembly GCA_951802165.1. NCBI lineage: Eukaryota > Metazoa > Arthropoda > Insecta > Coleoptera > Coccinellidae > Adalia > Adalia decempunctata. The sequence goes on from OX637705.1 coordinate 5,534,804, forward strand.
ATGGAAGATTTATTTGATAGCTACCGTCAAATTTTGTTTGGCAGCAGTCAAAATTATTTTTCTTTGGGTTCTTGACTGAAAATCTATCGAATTCGAGATCATGGGGGATTTATTCGAATGCTACTGTCAAGTCTTTTTAACAGCTGTCAAAATGTGTGAATCTACCTAAAATGTGGATGAAAAAGCGCTCAAAAGTTACCGGATTCATTTCGTTGCTTTTTGTGCCCCATTTTGTTGGAGGAGTCAAATTCTTATTTCAAGGTCGAATTCAGATATTAGAAAGGTCTGAGTATCGACAGTTATACAGGGTGTCCCAGAAGTCCCGCACTTCCTTGAGGGGATCGAAAGTGAAAAATATTCTAAGCCCAATATCCATGTTTGAAATTTTTTGATAACGTAGTTCATAAGTTATTAATTAATTAAAGTGACCAATCAGACGCGCCCTACAAAAGAATAAGTAGGCAGGAGCGCGCTATAGAATAATAACTAGGTAGTGGGGACGCGAGAGTGAGGCGCCAGTCTAGGTTTACTGCGTGAAAAGCCGGCAGCAGCTCTGGCGCCTCACTCTCGCGTCCCCACTACCTAGTTATTATTCTATAGCGCGCTCCTGATTGGTCACTTTCATTAATCAATAACTAATTAACTGCGTCAAAAAATTTCAAACATGGATATTTGGGCTTAGAATATTTTTCACTTTCGATCCCCGCAAGGAAGTGCGGGACTTCTGGGACACCCTGTATTCTACTGTGAATTCTGCTATATCACCTACTGGTGTTTCGCAGACCTTGAATTTCGAAAGTCCTCAGATAAAGCAATCAAGAGCAGTTAAGTCTGGCGATCTAGGTGGCCATTCTGTTGTTCCTCTCCTACCTATCCGAATCTATCAGGAAACATTTTATCGGGAAAATCTCTCACTTGCCAAGAATAATGAGGCGCCGCACCATCTTGTTGAAATTTTGGAGAGAAAATAAGGGAATTAGACAAAATGAAAAAAACATTTCAAATTGAAAAGATTATAAGCTGCCACATTCGAAACAGAAGAATATACAGGGTGTATTTTAAGATGAGGCTTTCTTTTGACAGATGGTAGAACTCATCAAAATAAGTCATTTTACGAAAAATTCTTTATGCGAATTATGCCCCTGTTTTGAGAAAATGAAACTAGAATAGTTTCTAGTTTCTAGATGAATCTGAAAATTCTTAAGTCCTAAACCTGCTCCCTCGCCTGCTCCTCCGTAGATATCAACATGTTTTTTGTCTTCTCACCATACATGACTCAGAATATCGATTGTGATCAGTAATCTTCGATCGTGTTACGGCGACGGTACGAGTGTTTTATGTTTCGAAAATGCCGCATGTTTATTCAAATAATGAACTTGTTGATATGCTTTCTATTTATGGTGAATCAAAACAAAATGCTAGTTCATCGTATAAGTTGTACAGAACAAGATTTCCGCTAAGAAATCACCCAACTTTGCGGATGTTCATAAACCTGATGCGGAGATGTAGAGATGAACAGAGAGATGCAGGCCAGAGTAGTATTAAGGTATTGATGCCCAAAATTTTCTATAAATTCATTTCATTTCGGTAAAATGACTCATTTTGATGAGTTCTTTCATCTGTCGAAAGAAAAGCCTCACCTCAAAATACACCCTGTACAGCAAAAGCAACTGAAAATGCCACAGAACACCCAGTTCATCATTTTACCGAAGTTGTTGAAACGATTAGCGGCGATTTCTTCTCGAGGCGGACGACTCCAGCACTGGCGAAGGATGAAAGTGATACTCGTTCCCAGTAAAAAGGCGTAAATTAACCAGATGAAAGACCCTGATTCTGATTTGAACGATTTCAATAGACGGGAATGAAAGAATGAGCGGCTCGATGCACACAAGTATCTGATAAAAGCAATAGTAAAGAAATGATTGTGAGGAAATGGCGTGGAACGCTAAAAGGAAGGAAGCAGGACCCGAACAAAGGATCCTTAAACGTTTCCTGGCTCTTCACTGGACTTTATACTTAATCGCCGTGTCGATATTTTACATCGTTTAATAATCAATCTACACTAGTCGACAGATTCTCGGCTCGATGTTTGCAAAGCACCTTTTTTGAAGACCTTCAGGAAATCAACCGAGAATCTAAACACAAGAGCCCAAAATAAAGAAAAAGAATCAACATGTAAGAGGTTTTCCAATAAGAGGCGTTATTTTGAATAGCCCGCTTTTTCGGTAGTTGTCACTTTTGAAGTTGTCATTTTTTGACATTTGACAAGTAGAATCTACGCCATTAATAAGAATGGAACGATACACGCTTCAACAACGCATTGAAATTATTAAAATTCGATATAAAAATGGTGAAAATTTGGCAGAGATGGTTAGTAAAACATTTTTGGGTCGTCTTAAAGCACCTTGTCGAATCGCAAAACAGAAATTGGTGGAAAAATTTGATCTGTTTGGACAGTGGCGCACCCAGAAATTTTATTCGGGGGGGGCTGCTCAAGAGTAATCAGGTTTTTGTAAGTTATATAATTTAAAAAATGCGCCGCAAGCGAAAACCTTCTTAAGTAATGGATATATCGCATTAGTTATTATACCGGGTGTTTCATTGGTAAATGAACATAAGGTAACCTGAGCTAGAGCTACCCTAGGCGAGTCCAAAAAACCGATATGTGATAGGTCTAATCAATTCCATAACCGAGATACTTTATGTATTCACCAAAAATTTCAATTCCTCATAACTTTTTAACCAACCAGTATAGTCGGTTGATATTTGGAACGTATGATTCACTTCTACAGGTCGATCGAATTACTTTTGAATTTCCAAACAATTCCAGGTCCGTATTTGAAAAATATGGAACTTCTTCCAAGCTGAGATTCAACACCCTGTATATTGAAATTTTACGATTTGATTGAGATATTTGAAAAGAGAAGAAAATTTTCAATGGAGTTCAGTAGATATCATTGTCCCGCACGTCATTTCCAATTGAATATTGGAGTTCCACAAAATTCTCAGAAAAATCGTACATTATGATCTAATTGAATTTTTTTTGTCCCACTAATTGCACATTCGAATTTCATAATATTCTGTGGAATCATTTGGAGTTATTTCCGGAAAAACATTATTCATCGAGATAAATTTAGTTGAAGTCAACAAAGATGAATAAATAACTGAAGAAACATAAAAACTCAACGTGAAATACAGAAGGTGCTCGAAAGTACCACCATTTTGTTCAATACACATTCTTGCCCTCTTCAAAAAATATGTCTGATACTTTTTTTGATCATGTCTGGATCATTACGCATTTCATTGCATAATAAAATTCTGTTGACCATTCTTTCATTTCGTAAAATCCAGCTACTGAAGTTAGTTCTTCTAATTTCATCACCTGGATCCAATCGTTGTACCTTCTGGAGATCAATTTGATCATAATGTACGATTTTTCTTAGAATTTTGTGGAATTCCAATATTCAATTGGATCTTTCCCTTAAGCTCTCTTTGAGCAAAATGACGAGCGGGACAATGAAATCTACTGAACCACATTGAAAATTTTCTTCTCCTTTCAAATATCTCAATAAAATCCCAAAATTTCAATATACAGGGTGAATCTCAGCTTGGAAGAAGTCCCATATTTTTCAAATACGGACCTGAAATTTTTTGGAAATTCAAAAGTAAATCGATCGACCTGTAGAAGTGAATCATACGTTCCAAATATCAACCAGCTATACTAGTTGGTTCAAAAGTTATGAGGAATTGAAATTTTTGGTGAATACATAAACCACTCTGTATCTCGGTTATGGAATTGATTAGACCTATCATATATCGGTTTTTTGGACTCGCCTAGCTCTAGCTCCGGTTTACGTATGTTCATTCACCAATGAAACACCCTGTATATGTATATCAATCCCTATTTCTATCTGTAAAGGAAATGTTTAAGTTTCCATTCTGTTTTAAAATAATTATTTTCACTTTTAGAAAAACAATAAGATGGAAATATTTAAATTACTTTTCTTTGTCACAGCTCGGGGGGGGCTGCAGCCCGACAGCCCTCCCCCTCGGTGCGCCACTGTGTTTGGACAAGTTAGTGATGTGAAGAATTAAACCCGTGCACGTCGTTCAAGAACAGCCGAGAATATTGCTGCTGTAGCCGAAAGTGTTGAAGAAAATCCAGGTTTTTCCATTCCTCGTCGTGCTTTGGAATTAGGCATTCCACAAACTTCATTACACCGTACTCTGCATAAAGATTTGGGTCTTAAGGCTTATGAAGTTCAGTTAACACATGAACTCAAGCCGGCCGATCATCAACATCGTCGTGTCTTTGCTGTTTGGGTCCTTGAAAGGCATGAAAATGATCCGGAATTCCATTGACAAATCATCTTGAGTGATTTTCACCTCAGTGTCTTCGTCAACAAGCAAAATTGTCGCATCTGATAATATTATTCATCCTGATTATAGGTGCTATTGATGGGTCATTCTGCCATTATCAACCAATTTTGGGCTATATTCCAAAGTTCATAAGTACATACTTAGCTTTAGAGAAGATATTTCAAAATTAATTAGGAACTGCTAGTAAGCATAAGGAATACATGATGAGATGTATGAAATACAGCCAAAAGAAACCACATAATAGGAAATCTCACAAAAAGAAATGAAATCCTACCAAATTTTATGTGAAGAAGGTTTGCCAAGACAGAGAAGCTTTCAAAGGATTTAATTTTGAAAAAATTCTCATGTAGAGCCAAGCCTTCAACTTATACCCTATCATTATTATACAGGGTCTTTCACGAGGAACCTCACCCATATTTATACGGGAAACTACTGAACCTATTTTCATGAAATTCAGCACTTATAAGTATTTCACGATGCTGATGAAATCTAAAATATTTTCAAGGCATGAGCACCTCCGGTTTTTCCGGAAATGACGTCAACTTCCGTTTTTCAAATTAGAACACCATTTTTTTATTGCAGAAATAGATTCCTTAGAAAATTTCAAGTTATTTTGATGTAACATTTTTCAGTGTTGGTTGGAAAATTCTCTCTGAGCGGGAAAATTCGAAAAAAAAATCTAAAATAGAGCTCCGCTGAAACAAGAATAACTTCGAGGTTTTTGAAAGGAAAATTTTCATTTTTGAGATTTTTCAAGATGTAAGATTGATGTATCCATTTTAAAAATCGAAATTGCGATTCATGATACAGGGGGTGAAAAAATCGCTTTCAAAGTTAGGGATGACAAAATCGTGAAAAATCAATTTTTTCAAATTAGAACCCCATTTTTTTATGGCAGATATTGAATCTACGTCAAAAAATAATGTGAGTGTATGCATCACACCCTTGCCCTAAAGTGGATATTTTCTGAGTTATTTACAAAAAACTGTTTTTCGTCTTGAATTTTCAGCTATTTCTTTTCCCTTCACGCCAAAAAGATGAAATTTTCAGGAACTGTTACTTAAACCATGTTTTAGATTTTACTACCCTAATATGCAAGAGAAAAAAGTTACAGGTTGTTCCTAACACACAAGTTACAAGCTTCGAAGCTTGTAATTTCAGAGTGGTCTCCACAGGAGACCTAGGAGTAATCAGGATAAACAATCAGGATAAATCAGGATAAACAATCAGGATAGATGGCGAATTTGGATTCGAATTTGTATCGGAAACCTCTTTATTTCAACTAATCGGCCATCGGGTTTCTCTCCAGTGATAAATAAATAATTCCTTATGAACCATATGCAAAAACTTACCATGTTTTACATTCTTTTTTTTAATGATAGATATCATTAATTACATCTGCCAAATTCCTCTTTATTCAGTAGCATGTAATTAATGATATCTATCATAAAAAAAGAATGTAAAACATGGTAAGTTTTTGCATATGGTTCATAAGGAATTATTTATTTATCACTGGAGAGAAAACCGATGGCCGATTAGTTGAAATAAAGAGGTTTCCGATACAAATTCGAATCCAAATTCGCCATATATTTAGGAGCAACCTGTAACTTTTTTCTCTTGCATATTAGGGTAGTAAAATCTAAAACATGGTTTAAGTAGCAGTTCCTGAAAATTTCATCTTTTTGGCGTGAAGGGAAAAGAAATAGCTGAAAATTCAAGACGAAAAACAGTTTTTTGTGAATAACTCAGAAAATATACACTTTAGGGCAAGGGTGTGATGCATACACTCACATTATTTTTTAACGTAGATTCAATATCTGCCATAAAAAATGGGGTTCTAATTTGAAAAAATTGATTTTTCACGATTTTGTCATCCCTAACTTTGAAAGCGATTTTTTCACCCCCTGTATCATGAATCGCGATTTCGATTTTCAAAGTGGATACATCAATCTTACATCTTGAAAAATCCCAAAAATGAAAATTTTCCATCCAAAAACCTCAAAGTTATTCTTGTTTCAGCGGCGCTCTATTTTCGTTTTTTTTTTTCGAATTTTTCCGCTCAGAGAGAATTTTCCAACCAAAACTGAAAAATGTTACATCAAAATAACTTGGAATTTTCTAAGGAATCTATTTCTGCAATAAAAAAATGGTGTTCTAATTTGAAAAACGGAAGTTGACGTCATTTCCGGAAAAACCGGAGGTGCTCATGCCTTGAAAATATTTCAGATTTCATCAGCATCGTGAAATACTTATAAGTGCTGAATTTCATGAAAATACGTTCAGTAGTTTCCCGTATAAATATGGGTGAGGTTCCTCGTGAAAGACCCTGTATATGATGAGATCGATGAAAGAACCTTTCAGAGCAATTTCCGAGAAGATCATTCACATTGCTGGACATTTATCCTCCAACACGCTTACGTACAGTGCGAACTGAAGAAAAAATCGCAGATGTATCGGCCAGTGTCAGTGATGACTATCAATTATCGATTCTGCGTTGTTCGCAGTAATTAGGCCTCTGTTACTCAACAACATGGAGAATTTGAGGAAGAATTTAGGTGCGAAGCCTTACAAAATACAGCTGGTGCACGAATTGAAGCCGAACAACCTACCACAACGCAGAATTTTGGATGAATGGGCTTTTGAAAAGTTGGTGGAAGATCCACTTTTTCATTGAAAAATTGTGTTCAGCGACGAAGCTCATTTTTGGCTCAATGGATACGTAAATAAGCAGAATTGTCGATTTTGGAGTGAAAATCAGCCAGAAGCATTGCAAGATCTACCAATGCATCCAGAAAAAGTTACCGTTTAGTGCGGGTTATAGGTTGGTGGATTCATTGGATAGTTCTCCTTCAAAGATGATGCGAATCGCAACGTGAAAAAAATTGCCCAAAATGGAAGACATGTGGTTTCAACAAGACGGTGCCACATGTCCCAGAGAACATGAAACAATGAACCAGTGGAGAGGCAAGTTCGGTGAAAAGTTTATTTCACGTTTGGGATCGGTTAATTGGCTGCCGTTAGACTATTTTAAGTGGGGCTATGTTAAGGGGAAGTGTCACCTTTTGAATCGTGTTATAAATCTCCATTCAAAAAGTGGTCTTTTTATTTCACAAGTAACTACCCTAATTTACGACGTGGAGACTTGATTTTTTTTATTGAAGTTGAAGAACGTCCCGAGGGCAAAAAGTTTTCTTTTTTTCGATTTAATCAGTTTTTCAATTAAAAAACCAGGGTAATCGTTAGATCTCTGCAATATTTGGGTTATTGAATATGTTTTTCGTTTTTCATTAGTACAAGCTATATTTTTGAACTAATCATCATGAAAGTTTTTGTAGTTTATAGAAGATTAAATGACCGAGGGCAAATAGTTGCGATTTTTTCCAGAAAATGATGAATGAACGTCGGAAAAAAATCATTAAATTTAGTTTCCAAAACGCTGAAGTTCAACCTGTTTTTTTTAATTGAAAAACTAATTAAATCGAAAAAAAAAAACTATTTGCCCTCGGGACGTTCTTCAACTTCAATTTACAAAAAAAAATCAAGTCTCTACGTCGTAAATTAGGGTAGTTAGGGGAGTGCAGGGTAATGGGAGCCTACTAAGGGAAAACTTTCATAAAAACCATATTTATTGACATTCCCATAATTTTTGATTGGGAACTCTTAGAATAGTAATACAGGTAGGTATGTTTTGATCAAGGTTAGAATCAAATCAATTACAGTCATATATCAGGGTTGAATAACGATTTTGCAAAAAAAAGTCAATCGCTCTCATAACCCGACATGTTGGGGTAATGGGAGCCCATTTCACGCTCATGGGAAATGGGAGTCATCATGTTGATTATTGCGCAAAAGTTGAACAAAACACACTTCAAATGTGATCTTAATTAGTCTTTACGAACTATTCATTGTAACAAGAATAAAATAATCTACTTTTCGAGAAAAACAAGAGAAATATACACAAAATTATTGAAAAAGAACATATGACCCAGATCTCATGGATCCAAACAGATGGAACAAATATAAGAAACTGGACCATTCTTCCAGAAAATCATCATGGGCCCATTTTCCGCAATTTCTGCCTCAGTACCACATCTACCTGCTTTTTCATGAGTCAAAATTACCATAGGCTCCCATTTCCTGTTGACTACCATTTTGAAAAGTAATAAAATAAATAATGTAACCCTAATTTCAATCGCAATTGAACAAATAGCTTTAGTAATTGAATGAATCTACGGATTGAATGGATATAAACATAATAAAATAAGAATGAAATTTCATGCTTCTCTGGCGGTGAAAATCCACAGTTTTTTATAAGCGCGTGCGAATAACAAACAATTGTCCCTCCAGACTGAACGGTGGTCACTAAGAGCTCATACAGCCCAGGTGAAGTTTCTCGAAGGTTTGCGAATGCATCCTTGTGTTTAAAATCACGTGAATCTGCCTACATTCGGTTAAATCACCATAGCTCCCATTTCCCGACCGCTCCGATTACCCCGCACTCCCCTACTCGTGAAATAAAGAGACCACTTTTTGAATGGAGATTTACCACGATTCAAAAGTTGATACTTCCCCTTAAGGCTCGTATCTATACTGATAAGCCTGCTTCGATTGACGCATTGGAAGACAATATTGAAGCATTTATTGGTGAGATACCGGCCGAAATGTTAGAGAGAGTATGCCAAAATTGGACTAAGCGGATGGACCATTTTAGGCGCAGACTCGGTCAACATTTGAATGAAATAATCTTCAAACTTCAAATTGTATGGACCGTACTATCGATTCAAATAAAGATTTCATGCATTTCTCTGAATTTGATGCGGTTTTTCTGAAAAAAATTTCTATAGCTCGGAAAAAATCACCCTGAATACCTAGCGATATTGAGTCGCACCTCAAACATCCTGCAGTGACATCAAAAAGGCTTCGGGCATAATTCATCGACATTAATCGCCGACATTTCCGAAAGTATCAAAGCGACCCACGTGACCCAAAGCCACGTAAAAGTGTATCGCGTTTACGGCAGAAAATTCGCCTCTCCAATATCCTTCCCTCCCCGATAATACCACTAATCAAGGGCCACAATTTAAACCTCTCCTCCTTTCTCCACCAGCCCTCCCGATCCTCGGGAGCGCAGCACTTAAAGGGAGTTAAAAATTGAATAACTCTGATTGTCGAGGAGGGCCGGAACCATTTCTGGGTGGGCTATTAGGTTGCAAACGTTCAAAGAAGCGCTAATGTCTAGTAATGGCGTTCATTGTTCCGCAATCCTTCAATCATTTTCTCAATGCAATAAGCTCTTTATGCTTTCTGCCACTTCCCGCTCTTTATGCCCGACTGTAATTCGTGGAATTGCGTCGCGAAAAGAGGACGATTCCAGCTCGTATCCTCGTCTCTCTGATGAATGAACCGTAAGCCACCCTGATCAAAGCCTCTGCGAAATTGGGCCGCAAGTGGCCGATTGTCCGATGGCCAATTCGCTCGGGGATTTTACACGGTTTTTATCCGAATCACGTTCATATTATGCACAAACTGCGTTCCGCCGATTCCTCCGCATTATTGGAAAGAGAATGCACGAGAACGGGTGGTGGAAATACAGGATGGGGCGCCGAACACGGAATTTTCCGAACGGGGAGTACTTCGGCAATGAACGTAAATGTCAATCCAAAAGTGAATATTCAGAAGTAATGTCACAAGAGATTGAGTTTCCGTGATAAGTCTATCGATTTATTTTCCAACGAAAATGAGTTGCTTGGAAACATCACCAGTCCGTAGGACGAGTGGTTTTTCCTTAAAGCAACTCATTTGAGTTTGGAAATGAAAGATAGACTCATGAGATAAATTCAATCTCGTGTGATATTTTATAGGACTATTTCTCGAACATTATAAAAGGTCAGAAACTCCATATTCGGGAAAAGCAAAGAAAAACTCATGTTCGCTGACGTCTACAATTTATATTTATCAGTTGCCAAACCGTTTGTATCCATGGTTCAATCACAGATTATTCTACAGTTCGATCGTTGAAAATACCGAAGTTGTCAGACCAATCATCATTCAGAGACAGTTGGTATTATCGCGATAATACGAGCTGTCTTTGGACTGTGATTGGTCATTTAGTGAAATGAGTGAAATAGTCAGATTTACATGAATTGAGCTTGAGTTAAGCTGCCGAACGTAGTGAGGCGGGTAATTTAAAGCGAGCCATGAAAAGTCACTTCTCCTTCGAATGAAATACAGGGTGGCCATTTGAAAACGAAACAGACGAGATTACAGACGAAATAAATTTTTTCGATAGAAATGCTCGGACAAGTCGATTTCTGTTTCGAGGGTGACAACTTAAGATGTAGGTTACGGACGCATAGCGCTTCAACCCTTGCTACTACAACCCTCACCCCCAATTTTTGAATAGGGAAGATGGTGTGAGTGATACCTCATTTGAAAGGTATTTTTATACTGATTTCAGCACAGTGATTGTTTTTTCATTTTATGCATTAGTTCTCGAAATATTCTTAACTAAGTATTTGAAAATGAAGTGGTGTTTTCATTGCACTTGTAGTGTTTTTTTGTGAAAAATCGACATTTTGAGCTTCAAAACAACCATGACTGTGGCTTCCTTCCTCCAATCCACTGACATAGAAATCTTTAATCATGTCGATGTCGATTTTTCACAAAAAAACACTACAAGTGCCATGAAAACACCACTTCATTTTCAAATACTTAGTTAAGAATATTTCAAGAACTAATGCATAAAATGAAAAAACAATTACTGTGCTGAAATCAGTATAAAAATACCTTTCACATGAGGTATCACTCACCCCATCTTCCCTATTCAAAAATTGGGGGTGGGGGTTGTAGCAGCAAGGGTTGAAGCGCTATGCGTCCGTAACCTACATCTTAAGTTGTCCCCCTCGAAACAGAAATCGACCTGTCCGAGCATTTCTATCGAAAAAATTTATTTCGTCTGTAATCTCGTCTGTTTCGTTTTCAAATGGCCACCCTGTATATGTTATTTTATTTCCAAACGTTCGATAACAACGTCATTTCTCGACTGACAGGATCATAGAGAAGTTCTATTTCTGCGCCCAGACGGAGAAATAGTTGCTATGGTTTACTTTTTCCTCCAGCGGCAGGAAAAGTGTTGTTATGCTAAACATGAATTTTGGCAAATGTTCGCCTTTTTTCACTGGATTATAACGATCGTAAATGTCAATCCAAAAGTGGATATTCAGATTTCCATGAATTTCAGAATGTTTGAGAATGAAATAACATATTTCATTCGAAGGAGAAGTGACTTTTCATGGCTCGCTTTCAATTACCCGCCTCACTACGTACTACGTTCGTCGGGTAAACTCAAGCTCACCATGAAAAGTGACACTTCTCCTCCTTATGAAATAATATACTATTATTTCCAAACGTACCATAACAACGTCAGTTCCCGACTGACAGGATCATCGAAAAGTTCAATTTCTCCGCCTAGGCGGAGAAATATTTACTTTTCCCTCCGGCGGCAAGAAAAGTGTTGCTACGAAAAATATTACTTGGTTACCATGAACATAGATGCATAGAATACAAAAACTTCCAATTCAAACGTCATTTTTATTTGATAAAGTTACATTAAATGTACAATTTTCATGAATTTGAGAACGTTTGGAAATAAAATAGCATATTTCATTCGGAGAAGAAGTGACTTTTCGTGGCTCGCTTTCAATTATCCGCCTCACTCCGTTCGGCGGATAAACTCAAGCTCGCCACGAAAAGTGACACTTCTCCTCCTAATGAAATAATATACTATTATTTCCAAACGTTCGATAACAACGTCATTTCTCGACTGACAGGATCATAGAGAAGTTCTATTTCTACGCCTAGGCGGAGAAATAGTTGCTATGGCTTACTTTTCCTTCCGGTGGCAGGAAAAATGTTGTTATGCTAAACATGAATTTTGACAAGTGTTCCTTTTTTTACTGGATTATAACGATCGTAAGTGTCAATCCAAAAAAGGATATTCAGGATTCCATGAATTTCAGAATGTTTGATAATGAAATAACATATTTCATTAAAAGGAGAAGTGACTTTTCATGGCTCGCTTTCAATTACCCGCCTCACTCCGTTCGGCGGATAAACGCAAGCTCGTCACGAAAAGTGACACTTCTCCTCCTAATGAAATAATATACTATTATTTTTGTTCACACTTAATATCATAAAATCCATACTGGACTCGTCGGTAACAAAGAAGACCCAGAGCTCTTTGGTTTACCCACTTTCTTCTACTCTGTTGTCTGATGTTCTCAAGAGGAGGTACCCAGTACCCCATCAAGAGTTCTTCTTTTACTACTCGTCTAGCCACCTCACTATTACCAACCTATTACACTATTACAGTCCACCTCATATTCTTCCTCACACAGTAACTAATAAAGTGAATTCGTTTCATGAGAAAAAGACTCTATTCAGAACACAAACACGAAGCCAGAAAATCAGCAGATACATACCTCCAAGCCAGACTAACATTCTTTTAGTTTGGCATACTTTTCTATCTCAAATATAAATTTTTTCTTTAATTCTCGAGGTGATATGAATTGGTACAACAGTACATTCTTCTCTTCAAGAGAGTTTTTGTTTAATTATTAACAGAGGGCATCCAAACCTAACCTGAAAATTTCAAGTCTCTATATGTTTATCGGTTAGCGAGTTTTCGTGAAAAAGAGATTTCCTAAGGAGGTTGTGTGGGGCCTGTAGCAGGAGCTCTAAGTTTAGACAACTGAGTAGGACAACTCTGAAGCGTCTAATGAAGGAGTTTATCTTCGTAAGAAAGACTACAAGAAAATTTCATTGTGGGGTCTGTAGCAGGAGTTCTGAGGATATAAGTGCGTGTCTGTCAGACATCTGAGTGGGATAAAAAATTGGTTCTAAATGTCGATTCAGCAGTACAGAACGGCAGAATCCGGCACTGTGTCCGCTGTTGCAATGAACGGATTAACGTTTTTTCGACGAAGATAGAACAGACTGGCGTACACGGTGATTCAATAACTCGGCGTACGGTTCAAAAAGACACACATATCCTCCAGAAATTTCCAATTCCCGCCGAACAGCCGGTCCTTCATTAAACCCATCTATGCGCGACTGCTAAACCCCGTTTTCAATATGGCGAATTCGCGCCAATATCGCCCAGATCGATATAGGTGCATACGGGCGATGATTACGGCCTACGAAGGATTAATTCCTTCGTGTCCCAATCCTTTTTTATGAAATGTGCCGATTTGGGACGGCATTCACGTCACCCCGAGTTGGAAGTTTAATTTGACAGCTTATAAACTGGTCGTGTTTGTTCGGAGGGTCGACACCTACCCAGCACCAGTCACTTATGTTCGAATTTCGTCATTTGGAATGGATTTGGTGGACAAATCGCCTGGAACGACGTATCAACAGCTTCAATAAGAAGGGATGATCTGGAATCTTAGATATACGATCTGGATATTGCGGTAAGAGGCTGTCGGGCGATTACCTTCTCGAAGATATGAGGTCTGAAGTGGTTTAGACGGAGAATGGCTTATTCAAGCTAGAAGTTTTTCCAGTTCGCTCAACGCGAACCTAATAACTTGCTAGCGAATGATCGGAAAAGATAATCTCAAAATTCTCTAACAACAGTTCAGGGATCATTGACATTCTTAGAGAACTGCTGTCAAACTTGACAGCTGCCAATAAACATGTGTATCTAGATAGATGCATAGAATACCTGGTGTAACGACTCCTTACTAAAAATCATGACCAAAATTTGTAGATCAAAACGGCATTCTAGATTTCAGATTTTGGTTTAGTTCCGGAATAAATCCGCAATATTCATCGGTCGTGGCGCTACTGCGGCAACGACAAATAGCGCGACCCCTTTCGGGAGAAATGAAAAGCAGGACAAATTCTCAGATTTTAGATCGACAAGAAAGTCTTAAGCAAAATCTAATCAGTGCCAACACCAGGTATTCTATGCATGATCTGTTGATATGGTATCGCAATATTTTGTTTATGCATGGAACTGGTCTAGGCTAACTCAATTCAAGAATGAACAATCGATAGCACCCATATACAGGGTCTTTCACGAGGAACCTCACCCATATTTATACGGGAAACTACTGAACGTATTTTCATGAAATTCAGCACTTATGAGTATTTCACGATGCTGATGAAATCTAAAATATTTTCAAGGCATGAGCACCTCCGGTTTTTCCGGAAATGACGTCAACTTCCGTTTTTCAAATTAGAACACCATTTTTTTATTACAGAAATAGATTCCTTAGAAAATTTCAAGTTATTTTGATGTAACATTTTTCAGTTTTGGTTGGAAAATTCTCTCTGGGCGGGAAATTTCGAAAAAAAAAATCGAAAATAGAGCTCCGCTGAAACAAGAATAACTTCGAGGTTTTTGGATGGAAAATTTTCATTTTTGGGATTTTTCAAGATGTAAGATTGATGTATCCACTTTGAAAATCGAAATTGCGATTCGTGATACAGGGGGTGAAAAAATCGCTTTCAAAGTTAGGGATGACAAAATCGTGAAAAATCAATTTTTTCAAATTAGAATCACATTTTTTTATAGCAGATATTGAATCTACGTTGAAAAATAATGTGAGTGTATGCATCACACCCTTGCCCTAAAGTAGATATTTTCTGAGTTATTAACAAAAAACTGTTTTTTCGGCAACCGTCCGGGAAGTACCCACTTCCCGGACGCTTTTTCTTTGAGAAAGTAGCATTTCCCGGCCTAGGCCGGAAAGTACGTACTTCCCGGCCTAGGCCGGAAAAACACGTCGTTGTTGTCATTGTTATGATCATCACAATAGCAACGAAATAACGGATGACAGTTCTGTTCTGTTTAATTCAAATATGAATCAAAATCAATAAAGAGATGTGTCATCTCATTGATTTGTAATTCTTCACGGTTGCCGAAAAAATATTGTACGCAACACGCCCGGAAATAGTTTTTTTGGACTCACAGACTTCCAGGACTCGCCTCCGGCTCGTCCTAGAATCTTGTCTATTCGTCCAAAAAAACCCTATTTTCCGGACTTGTTACGTAAATTACTATTTCGTCTTGAATTATCAGCTATTTCTTTTCCCTTCACGCCAAAAAGATGAAATTTTCAGGAACTGTTACTTAAACCATGTTTTAGATTTTACTACCCTTATATGCAAGAGAAAAAAGTTACAGGTTGTTCCTAAATACATAGATGGCGAATTTGGATTCGAATTTGTATCGGAAACCTCTTTATTTGAACTAATCGGCCATCGGTAATTCCTTATGAAACATATGCAAAAACTTACCATGTTTTACATTCTTTTTTTTTAATGATAGATATCATCAATTACATCTGCCAAATTCCTCTTTATTCAGTAGCAGTAGTAAACACAAAATGCTACTGAATAAAGAGGAATTTGGCAGATGTAATTAATGATATCTATCATTAAAAAAAAAGAATGTAAAACATGGTAAGTTTTTGCTTATGGTTCATAAGGAATTATTTATTTATCACTGGAGAGAAAACCGATGGCCGATTAGTTGAAATAAAGAGGTTTCCGATACAGATTCGAATCCAAATTCGCCATCTATTTGGGAACAACCTGTAACTTTTTTCTCTTGCCTATTAGGGTAGTAAAATCTAAAACATGGTTTAAGTAACAGTTTCTGAAAATTTCATCTTTTTGGCGTGAAGGGAAAAGAAATAGCTGAAAATTCAAGACGAAATACAGTTTTTTGTGAATAACTCAGAAAATATCCACTTTAGGGCAAGGGTGTGATGCATACACTCACATTATTTTTCAACGTAGATTCAATATCTGCCATAAAAAAAATGGGGTTCTAATTTGAAAAAAATGATTTTTCACGATTTTGTCATCCCTAACTTTGAAAGCGATTTTTTCACCCCCTGTATCATGAATCGCGATTTCGATTTCCAAAGTGGATACATCAATCTTACATCTTGAAAAATCCCAAAAATGAAAATTGTCCATCCAAAAACCTCGAAGTTATTCTTGTTTCAGCGGAGCTCTATTTTCGATTTTTTTTTTCGAATTTTTCCGCTCAGAGAGAATTTTCCAACCAAAACTGAAAAATGTTACATCAAAATAACTTGAAATTTTCTAAGGAATCTATTTCTGCAATAAAAAAATGGTGTTCTAATTTGAAAAACGGAAGTTGACGTCATTTCCGGAAAAACCGGAGGTGCTAATGCCTTGAAAATATTTTAGATTTCATCAGCATCGTGAAATACGTATAAGTGCTGAATTTCATGAATATACGTTCAGTAGTTTCCCGTATAAATATGGGTGAGGTTCCTCGTGAAAGACCCTGTATAAGTACTCCCAAAGATATATGCCATTGGAATTATTGTATTGAATTAGCGCTGTCGTCGTTCTGTTTTTCTTTCTTTTCGTTGGATTCTAGAATTCGAATCTACCTAAAAGCTATATCTTTGAACAGGCGCTCAAAAGCTCCTGACTTCACTGGTTTTTTTTTTCTAGTAGAAATCTAAAAATGACTTTTTTCTGATAAAAGTGATATTTATTAGTATTGGTATATCTGATACGAAATAATAACAATTTTGAATGAAGGTCAGGCCAAAGCTGATGGTAAGTTTAAGACGATTTAACTGAAAACATGAAATATAGAGATACATTTAGAGATACGAATGTATCCAGCATTATTCAAGAAGAGTATAGCGATTAGCAAACCAGCAGAATTTCCGTGAAAGCCATTATATAAATTGGAAGGTTTTACTTTATCTCATCTCAACTTGAAATAGGTAACAAAAATAATGAATACCAAAAGAACTGAACTGAACAATGAATAGGTGTAAAATCTGATCAATAGAATGATGAATCATCTTCATCTTCACCGGTGTCCATTTATATCTTCCTTAAAGTTACGAAATTGAAATTCCCAGCAAAACATAATGAGTTTTACTTATAATCTGCAGATAAGAATGACCTAGGAGATAAGTCAACGTGTTTGGGCATAATTGAAAACAAACCAAATTGACCATCGAAGATCTACCTCAAATCTCATGTAAGGGATCCTTTTTAAGGTGGGCTTTCAATGTAGTGTGTTTTTATTTGAAGTTGCATTCGAAAATGGTTTCACTTTGAGACCTGAAATTTTTTGGTAAACTCACAAAGAATTGGAGATCTCAATGAAATCATTCAAATCGATTTCATTTCGAAAGTCCATTTTTTTTCTGTCAAAAATAGAAGAAAATAAGCCAACACATGCTTCTGTTTTATAACAAACGAAAGACCCATGAAAATAGTTCAACTTCCGATTAAAAGTGAATCTACAGATAATTTCGTTCAGAAAAACAACTTGAATTAAGGAATTGGCAGAGAATGGCCAAATTCAAATATATGGCGGGAAAAAGTTCCTGCTTTACCCACATATTCACTAACTTTATTGTTCTGCAATTTTCGGATAGAGAGCGCCATTGTTCATTTCATTCATAATTAGAGAGATATTCATAGAACAAACTGTAATATATCCGAATTTCCTACCCTGCGATAAAATAAAATGCACCGTTGCCGGACTACTTCATGGCTTCCAACTTTGCATCGTCTTTTGTCGAAACGTGGAACTACGTTGAATGAACTTATTTGATATTATTTTATAATTCTATGTATGATGAATATTAGTACGACTTCAAGCAATACTTTAGGCAATTCGCTTCTTTATAAATAGGAGATTTTAATCATATCGAAGATCCACCAAGAAGTAAACTCGTTCTTCTGTGACCATCGAAGAAATACGATTCTGTGGAAGAAAAACTAACCTCCGAAACGACAACGAATGGAAGGCCCCTCTTTTACTTCACTTTCACTCGGCTGCTGTCTGTTTTCACTTTCATTCTGGTTCACAATAGTGTTCCTTTGAAATGGAGTTCCTCTTCTAGGAATCCGCCATTTTAGTATATTTTAATGACGCTTCTTAGTTATCTGGTATGTACACTGTCCCCATTTAAATAACTCTGTTTCATTTCACAGGATTTAATCTCATGTAAGCTTATTCTATCTGATTATTGCATTTCTAATGAATATTGTGGAACTCTGTTCTGCTACCAACCCATTTGGAATATTCTTATACTGTTCGTAAGGCCAACTGCACATTTAACTATTTACGCGACATTATGGTATACGCATTGGAGTTGTTGCTTTTAGTATAATATTTCACGTACAGGGGAAACATGGTTTGGAGGTCTAAGGTAAACTGTTTACATCGCCTGTGCCTAAGGAAAACATCCTCCCTAGCATCGTGGAGGAGACTTCCCTCTGAGAGTTCTATAGACGAACATCCTCAGCAAAACAAGCCTTGGTCATTGGCCTTGGTGAGCCGGGCAAGTATCCTAGGCCGGATTGCTTCGCCCCGGGTCCACCGTTCATCAGTCAACAGGAAATCTAAAGAGTTTATTGTCCACTTTCAAACCAACGCGAATAGAATCACACACACACACTTGGAAGGATTCTTACACATGGAGCTGTAAAAGCTCTGCGCAACAATAAAGTGACACACTCTATATGCCTATAACCTTTGGATGTATTGGATTCTGCTTTTTATCATAATTGTGCCAGTAATAACCTTACCGGAGTATAGGAAGCTCCATATTGTACATATCACCAGTGCTCTTCTTATTAATAATTGTTCTATGGATTGTAAACATATCATCTGTAATGCTAAAAGGGTTTTTGCTTTCAAATCCAATGAGGAATTGGATTTGGTTCGTTTTTTATCCCTTCATATGGCTATGGTTCCCCGAACTATGGTGCTGGACGAATAAAGGCTCTTGTTCCATCTTTATGTCCAATCTAGTGTATTATTTATCTATTTTACCTCATTATTTCCCATCCTATATTTCACTAATCTGAGTTATTACGAATCTGAATTACTACGACATAACATAGAGTTCTACCAATCTAGACGATCACATCACATGCCAAAATTATAAGTATAAAACCCCCTTTAACGTAATTCTACCCTCAGTTCTTCAGAGCAGGCTTGCCCCTTTTTTCTCTTTTCATAATGTTCCTAGGATTTACAAACTTGGAATGTTACAAAACGTTTAGTGATAATGTAAGTTCTATGAAGATATTCCAAAAAATGCACGGTGGCGCCTCTATAGGATTCGTTTTCCTACTCTCTCTGAACGGCAACCTTGCGAATTTTTTCATCTAGACAGGACTCTTAACCAATAAAATTTTCCACATGACTCAATTTGATCACCTTCTGTGTCAAAACTAACCAATACGCATATATGGTCTCCCAAGTTGGCCAAAAACCACGTTTTGGAACCGCTGTCATCTTCGATTGAGGGTTGAAATGCAGCATTCACCCGTACTTAACACTAATGCACATTTAATTTGACAGAAATTGGCTAATTCCTATTCATTTAGAGACGAACATGGATGGAGATGGCCGATAGATGGAAAGAGAAGAATCGGCGTACCATTATGCGATTCTGTGAGCCCCACCGTTATCCCCGTCCGGTACATCGGCATGTCGCCATGTTGAACCCAATAAAACCAGATTAAAAGGCGTAAGCCCCATATTTGAATTAATCTACGTATTTTGGGACCAGGCAACCCCAATAAACGGCGAGGGTTAGGTCGAAATGGAAATGAATTCGATAATTTGATGTTTTCCATGTCGCTGAAGAAGAAACAGTGAGAATTCTATAAAACGCTAGGGTAAGATAGGGCAATCACGGTCAGCATGTAATGGTAGTCATGCCCACAGCTGAAAAAAATTGAAGTTACCTAAGCGTGCGAAGTGGTGGTAACTTTACATTATTCACAACCCTCGGTCATTCCACACGACGCATTCATATGCAGGGTGTCCCAAATAAGAGTGACTGATTTTAAACATAAATGCCCAGCTTATTAATTGCTCCAAAGAGATGGGGTTTTCATTAGTTTCACTAGTTTATCAAAGAGATTTTTTTAGGCTTGGCTGGCATCTCATCTTACAACACAGGGTGTTTTACTAATGTTGGTCAAATTCAAAGGGGAAAATATGTATTATTTTAAATGGAACACCCTATAATTTTTGATCTCATTCGAAAGAGCAATCATTCTCCTTTCCAAAAATGTATGTAAAATAATAAAACACTCTGGTGTGGATTAACGTGTTGTTTATTCACAGTGGGCTTTATTCGTACAATGTAAGTTCCGTCAGGGAATACAAAATGGCAGGTTATGTTGTTGTTTACTAGCTCGACCTTGCGTCTGTCTAGCGTGAGTAGAGAGGGATCATCGAAAGCCATCGCTTCAGATCACAGAGTGTTTGACATTAGGCCTACGCTATGGTCTCAGCATTTTATATCAATTTATAGGGGGTTCAAAATTCACATTGCTTACATGTATAGTTTTTCATCTTTTGTTCCATTAACAACAAAGATATTCGATGTTTCATGTAGTAGTACATTTTTAATAAGTAGTTTTTATATGAACGTATTTTGATCAGCTCATGTTAGAAAATTCATTTGAAAATTTAAAATATCGCTTACAGTTATGCATAAACGAAGAAGGTAGACATGTGCGGCATTCATTGTAACTTTTTTGATTTAAGGCATAAAAATACGTTCATATAAAACTACTACTAAAACATGTACTACTGCATGAAACCTCGAATATCTTTGTTGTTAATGAAACAAAAGATATAAAACTATACATTTTTGGAAAGGAGAATGATTTTGATTGCTCTTTCGAATGAGATAAAAATTAAAGGGTGTTCCATTTAAAATAATACATATTTACCCCATTGAATTTGACCAACATTAGTAAAATACCCTGTGTTGATGAGATGAAATGCCAGCCAAGCCTAAAAAAAATCTCTTTGATAAACTAGTGAAACTAGTGAAAACCCCATCTCTTTGGAGCAATTAATAAGCTGGGCATTTATGTTTAACATCAGTCACTCTTATTTGGGACACCCTGTATAACGAGTGTCTTTCGTTTTCGCTCCTAATCCATCTTATTTACCGTAGTTCTAAGTTATCAAGGTAAGTTATGAATTTTTTCTTTTCTTACGTGAATCATTGAAAGTTGGCTGAAACTGTTCATAATAAATTTATAATATTGTTCAATTTGAATCAAAATATGGTATTCTTTTTTATATTCACAATTTACTCTATCAACTCCATTACGGATAATTGTGGTAAAAAAATTGAACGGTAAGGAAAATGCAAGGGGAAGGATAAAAATACCAAAGAGTTGAAGGAAAGACTTCAAAAGGCTGAAAGAAAGAAAATGACTCTTCATTGATTGACGTAGACATTGACGACAATTGCGTCGATGATGATACTTTTGATGAAGATAACTCAGAAAATAATTGTCTTATATTTGGCCGAAACAACGAAGTACAGGGTGTCCCAAATTCGATGATCACTGAGAGCATCTCGAGAACCATAAGTGTTAGAGAAAAAATGTTCAAGCACTCCCGATCGCTTTTTTCAAAATAATCAATTGCCAGCAAACAGATCCGAGATATCTGAATTGGTTCTCGAGTTACAGGGCGTTTCTGAAAAATTGCTGTTTCAAATATTTCGCTATATCTCGTTTTCTGTTGGAGATATCACGAAAATTCCAAAAAGTTTTCTTTTGTAATTTCTTTTGCCTATACGCTGCTTTCATCTGATCCGAAAAATTATTCGCCGTTCAAGTGCTAGAGAGAAAAACTAGTGTTTTTCAAATGGGACACCCTATATTTTTCGTCATTACTTGTTAGCCGCAGATTCACCGAAATCACCGAGTATAATCCTGTAACCGTTTTTTCGAAAATCTGATCGGTTTCAAAGATATTGAGTTTTTCGTCTTCACTTGAATTGGGACAGCCTGTATATCAATTTTTTTTATTTGAGGATATGATATATTTTATTTTCGATTCTATGAAAAAACATTAACCGAATGAAAACTTTAATACAAATGAATTCTGAAAAAAACTACAATAAATGTTCCACTTCTCGCCGAGATATCGGTCTTCAAATGCATTAACATGGCTGAACGTTTGAAAGCCGTTATTGAAAACAGGGGTGGCAATACCCGTTATTAAATTAGTAAAAATGTTATTTGTTGTTTTTTTTATTTTTCTTTTTTTGAAATTTATGAACTATCTGCAATTAAAATGTGGAAAAAGCCCGAGAAAATTCTTTTTTGCCTTTTTTAAAGATTACGAGCTTCTCAGAGCAAAAAACGTGATCATTATTTTTTTTCAAAAATTCAATCGAGTCAAACAAAAAAACGGCTCGCTGAATTGAGTTGGCCCTTCGTAAGGTTTTTATCAACATATTGAACTGTGAAAGTCACACTTAACATTATTGGTTTCCTCAACATTTTCGATCCAGCGGTAGATTTTCCAAGAAACCACCAAAAGCCCTTTTTTTGTTAAATTTTCATATTGATGCGACATTAAGAAAAAAAATTTCTATGAATAAGCAATGGTTGTTCATTAATGGGAGTTCATTTAAGGTCTTGAAACTCCCCTTCAATTTTCTGTGCGATCATTGGTTGCTGAGAAATCGATAATCAAAGACAAATGGATCCTTTTCCATTTGAAGACCGATATCTCGGCGAGAAGTGGACGTATTGAGGTCAATAAAAAAATAAATTAAAGCTGAATTAACAAAGTATCCCATCATTATAACGATTATGCAAAAATAAAATTACCACGCTCGTAGACAAGAAAAAAAGAAGTGGTAAAATTTTGAGAATTTTTTAGTTGCTGATTTTTCATCATTACTCGAAAACCACTGAAACTTAAAATTTTTGAAGTTCTTATCCAAAAACTAGACACTTGGAGCTACAATTTCCTTTTTTTGAATTCCTTGTACGACCATTCCTCTCAAAGTTGCGGCATGTTGAAAATTGCCGAAAAATTTGGAATTTTTTTTTGATCCTTTGATTTTTTCCAGTAGTGTAGTATCTGATGATTTCTTCTTTTCAAGATAATCATTTGGTTAAAATTGTTCACTACACACTAGACAAATTAGATTTTGAATTAAATGGAATATATTTATTTACAAATGGAGTATTACATTTCATAGAATCGAAATTTTCTGGAAATATCGTATTCTCCTATGATATCTCTTTCATACAAGAAGATCAGTTCATTCAAAAAAACAAACTAGACAAAAATAAAAAAGAAATATATCCAAATAAAGGAAAAATATTTATATACAGGCTGTCCCAATTCAAGTGAAGACGAAAAACTCAATATCTTCGAAACGGATCAGATTTCCGGAAAACCGGTTACAGGATGATACTCGGTGAATCTGCACCCAAGAAGCAATGATGAAAAATATAGGGTGTCCCATTTAAAAAACACAAACTTTTCTCTCTAGCACTTGAACGGCGAATAATTTTTCGGATCAGATGGAAGCAGCGTATAGGCAAAATAAATTACAAAAGAAAACATTCTGGAATTTTCGTGATATCTCCAACAGAAAACGAGATATAGCGAAATATTTGAAACAGCAATTTTTCAGAAACGCCCTGTAGCTCGAGAACCAATTCAGATATCTCGGATCTGTTTGGTAGCAATTGATTATTTTGAAAAAAGAAATCGGGAGTCCTTGAACTTTTTTTCTCTAACCCTTATGGTTCCCGAGATGATCATCGAATTTGGGACACCCTTTATATGGTACCGATGCACTTCTGACTTCCTGTGGGCTTTGGACTCACTTTGCAGTTTGCTGGCACTGGCTTGGATTCTTCTTGTAAGAAGTATTTAATCATCATTGTCAACATCATGACTACCATTGTCCTCACGTGAATGCAATAGTGAGCAAATGCTGTTTTTTTCAAACTATTATCAGTTATCACTAATAAATCGTAACTCCAATGCTTATTACTCTAACCTCAATAAATAGTCCTTTAATGCAGAATTGTGATGCTATGTTCCTAATAGAGCTGTGTTCCATAATTTAAATTTTATTCCAAAAAGAGGTTAACTGACCGCCATTACCCGCTTTTCCCCTACGTGGGCCGATGTAAGGGTAACCGTAAAGGAAGAGCCAATTTCTGAATTTCTGATATTGAATATTAATTGCTGCACATTGTTACGAAACGTTGACGGCGCTCAGCAGGGACCTGTCATCGGCACCTGACTTCGTTATTGGCCCCATTATCCGTTATCATGCCAATCGGAGACAAACGAAGCTCCCGATTCGTTTTGCTTTTGTGTTTTACCCCAAAATCACCGTAATAACAAGTAATCAACTCGGTCAAAGCTTAGACGTCTTTGATATCATGACTAGGCCCCGCCCACCCGAACCCTAATTTATATCCTCATGCTCAGACAGGAAGAAACTGGAATTGATTGTCGGATCTGGCAAATCTGGTGTTTTCAGCGTCTATTATGGTCTCAAACAATCATGATGCACATCCCAGTATTTTAGGCTTGAAACAGCGAGTTTTGCGTTAGATTCTTTACTTTTTGGAGCCTATTTAGACGCTGTTTTCGTCAAACTCATTAATTTATAATCGAAAACCAATTAGATACATCTTGTACCAATATCAGCTATACTTTCATGTGACACCATCGCATTCACCATTTTGCAGTCTAAAAACAGAAACTGTAAATTCATGTAACCATGAAAATAGTTCAGGCAAAAGAGGTGCATCAAGGTTAAAGAATTGTTACACATAGGATCCGTAGGAATTTTTGGAATTTTCCTAATAACAATGCACCAAAGCTCTAACTTTTCGTATATGAACTAAATCAAACTATTTTCAAAACGATTCTCGCGGGACTAAAAAACCTCACTGAAATTTAGAAGAATAACAATAACCGCGTTGTAAAATGATTGAATATATTTCTTTTTTCAGCTGCTTCGTTTATGCAGAAGGATTTATTCTAGTAAACCTGTGGTTTCACTGGTTTCCTTCTGAAACATCATTGAAACCAAATGCTAATGTAATATTGACAACAAAACTAGTGGCGTTAACCCAAAAATTAGTTTCTTTTGGTTTTTGCTTCAACTCCTACCTAATAATCAAATAATTTAATAATATATCGAGAGAATCTCCTTGTAAAATGTAAATCCATTAAATTATAAAACACCTCCAATACCACCTACCAAATAATACCGTCGCATTCACCATTTTGCACACACCAGCTGTGTGGGAATAAATACGTTGTTGAAGATACTTTCAAGAATTGCAATGTTTTTGAAATTAGGGGAACCAGCGCTCTACTCCGGTCACAGCCTGCGAAGGTCTTCGAAGACTTTGTTGGTCAATGCTGGGGCCAACATGACTTCTTTGAAGCCTTAAGGAGGATGGAGGATGGAAAAATTATTGAAGATTCGAATAGCAAGTACAACTTCCAGATTCAATAATAACGTTAGATCCTCCCCAAATATATTTTTTATTTACAAATATGGTGTTTTTAGGGGATCATACCCCTTTTTAATTTTTCACCCAAAATTTGAGATTTTTAAAATCGCTCATATTCTGCACAGAGATACTTGGGACTATGCTGATCAACATAATATAAATAACTATTTGCGGCGATGATAGGGACGGAAGTTATGAAATTTCCGATTTTTCAAAAAATGCCATTTGACAGGTCGAAATCTAAACTGTGATGGTTAGGGCTTTGAAACATTTCTTAATGAATGGAGCCAGGCCCGGATCTACGATTTTTTCTGACCGGGGCAAAAATTCATGATGGCGCCCCCCTCCCCAAGGTTGGATATGAGAACTGAACAGTGGCGGCTCGTCAGGGACGGCAGGGTCGGCAGTGCCGACCCTATATATTTTATGTCCAGCCAAAATGTAAATTACTCTTTCTTCTGTTGAATTACTAAATTTATTATAATTATTGTATTTCCAAGACATGTATAAATAGAATTCTATAAATCATATTTGTATATCACTGATATATTTCAACTTCTTGGAAATACGCTCTTCCAATCTCAACGCCGCGCCGTTCAAATCAGTCCGAGAATTGAAATGTGTACGTGTCCGGGAAGACGAGAGCGCCAAGCATCGAACGCTTTCTAGGGACCAAGTACGGCACGCTGGACCTGATTCGACGTTTCAATGAAATGCGAATACGAATGAGGCGAAACAATTTTAACTCGACTGTTTTCTGTTGAAATTTTATTCAAATTATGATAAATATTATAGTCGCCTCCTAGTTAATGCTTTTTCAAAATCGAAAATGCGATGTTTTCGTTGTTCATTCCACCTCACAAATTTTAAGAGATAAATGTTGCTTTGAACGAATTTTTGTCGTTTTTCGTACTTTTATAGACGAGGATTTTGAATATGATAGTACCTACTTATATGAATTTCCGCCCAATACCACTATTTCCCGTTATTTTTAGCCGAGAAAAAAATGCTGAACAGTACCCGCTAAACTCTTATAGCAGGCTCAACACATCGCAGGGTCGGCAAATGGGATTATGCCGTACCTGATGAAATGCCTCGACTCGTATTATGCACGAGGAACGATCGGATCGGGCCGATCGGGGTGCCTCGATTGTTTTCGTTCGGGATGCGGCTACAGACAGGAACAGGAGCCTTCAGTGTTCGTATGTTTGGCCCAAACAGTTTGGGTGAGTGGTTGGGTCGTTTCTTCCAGGAAATTAATTATTTAACGCGAACTCAAAAAATTCCTTTTCTGTTAGAGATGTGCATAAATCATGTATTTGACAAAAAATGGAGTAAAATGAATGGTGTTTATAATGCAGAAAAAAAAATAATATGCAAGGCATTTGAAAAAATGAAGAAAAATCGATTTGAAATTCGTCATGTTGATAGTCGTTTTGTGGACTCTATATGCTGGAGATGCTTTATTATAGCTGGGTAGGATACTTTGAAGTCTTGTCTTTCAATCCATATAAAACTGTTATTGGTATGTGCAAGGGTTCGTGAAATATAATTGGATAAAATAGCCTCTACAAGTATCATTTTTTGTCAAAATGGCCAATATTTCGAAAACTGTCGAATAAAAATATGTGAAAAGTATACGAAAGCATGCAGGAAGTTTCAGAGAATTGAAAAACACTATTGAATATAGGGTGTCCCATTTGAAAAAACAAAGTCACCCGCTATTCCTGTTTTGTGGGCCACCCGATATATTCGAAAATATTTTTAGGATGTGCTCTTCTTGGAGTATATCAAGTCTACATCAAAAATTTTTGACAAACTCAGTCCGTTACGCGTATATCGTCCGCTGCGGCACTAGTGGGACACCCTGTATATCTGCCGACCCAAGATAAAAGTTTACGAGCCGCCACTGGAACTGAATGCTTTGAAAATGAAGATACAGTGTAATTTTTTTGAGTGTTTCATTAGAAGTATTCCAGGAAGGAATTTCGATACGACTTCAAGATTCTGTATTTTTGTTTTAGAGTACATGAACTTGAATTGTAAAATATTTTCAAGCAGAATTTACTTCCGGTTCTACCGGAAACGAATGTGAACTTCGTTATTTCAAATGCAACACCCTGTATATTTATACATACATGTTTGAATTCTTGGTTTAATTCTGCACTGATTCGATGTATGATATGTGCAACCACTTCGAGCGATTGTTGAGTTATTGTCAAATTTGTTGACAGAAAGAGTGTCAAAAATTAGTGTTTATATCTCCAAAATCCCTCATTGTAAGAAATTTTTTTCGCCACAGTGGAACAAGAGAAAGTACGCTGATACTGCTTCTTGTATAAATTATGAGGAAATAGTATACAGGGTGTCTGAAACAGGGCTTCAAAGTGAGCCTCAATAAAAAGGAAATCTCATTTTTTTTTCAAATGGTAACCATATAATTTTGTAATTCCGATCGATTGCTCGTCAAAAACTAGTTAGAGTGTGCCAAACATTTGAAATCAGTAATTTTGCCGTTATTGAAAAAAATTCGAATTTCACCACTAAAGCCAGGTCTCTTTGTCTAAAAATCAAATTTATTCAGATAATTTTTAAATAGGCTATGTCAATAGTAAGAATATGTCAGTTTTAAACTAAGATTTTTTGATCATCATTCATTATCTGCTTTGTTTATTCGTCACATTCGCCGCAAATAAAGAACATACTTTTGATATATCATTCTAGTGTACCTTTTTATTATTGCTTGTTTTGCATAGTGCTCGATCAATAAAAATGAGTAAGAATGGCAATTCCTAACATAGCCTACTTTGAAATAGACGAGTATACCACTGAATTTGACTGAGCCAAACCTGGCTTCAGTCGTGAAATTCTGTCAAAATCAGTGGTATGCTAGTCAATTTCAAAGTAGGCTATATTAGGAATTGTCACTCTCACTCATTTTTATTGAGCACTATGCAAAACAAGCAATAATGAAAAGTTACACTAGATTGATATATCAAAAGTTTGTTCTTTCTGCGGCGAATGTAACAAATAAACAAAGCAGATAATGAATGATGACTAAATGAAAAAAACTTAGTTTAAAACTGACATATTCTTACTATTGACATAGCCTACTTGAAAATTATCTTGATAAACCGGATGTTTAGACAACATGGCTTTATTTAGTTGTGAAATTCGAACTACTGATTTTGAATACGTGAAATGTTCGGAACACTAGCTATTGACGAGCAATCGATCGGAATTACAAAATTATATGGTTCCCAGGCATTTGAAAAAAATGAGATTTCATAGAGTTTAATTGAGGATCACTTTGAAACCCTGTTTCAGACACCCTGTATAATATTTCCTCATAATTCATACAAGAAGAAGTATCAGCGTACTTTCTTTTGTGACACTGTTGCGAAAAATTTTAGCACTAGGGTATTAATTTTTTCCGAGAAAATTCTAAATAAAATTTTTTTAACCTCTGGTTGATTTTGGCGCCCCCTTGACCTGGCGCCCGGGGTAAGCGACCCGCTTGCCCCCCCCTAGATCCGGGCCTGAACGGAGCGACCTCGAAAACCTACATTTTGATACCAGAATCACCCATGTAGCTCCCATAGATAATGAAATGTTCCACTTTTTATTATTCGATTTTTCAGTTTCGAGTTCTGTTCACGAGCTCACACCACTCAAGGTAAGGGTGCTGTGGCTATTATTGAAGATTCGAATAGGAAGTACAACTTCCAGATTCAATAATAACGTTAGATCCTCCCCAAATATATTTTTTATTGACAAATATGGTGTTTTTAGGGGGTCATACCCCTTTGTCATTTTTCACCCAAAATTTGAGATTTTTGAAATCGCTCATATTCTGCACATAGATACTCGGAGCCATGCTGATCAACATAATATAAATAACTATTGGCGGCGATGAGAGGGACGGAAGTTATGACAGTTTGAAATTACCGGTTTTTCAAAAAATGCCATTTGACAGGTCAAAATCTAAACGGTGATAGTTAGGGCCTTGAAATGTTTTTTATTGAATGGAGCGACCTCGAAAACCTACATTTTGATTTCAGAATCACCCATGTAGTCCCCATAGATAATGAAATATTTCACTTTGTATTTTTCGATTTTTCATTTTCAAGTTCTGTTCACGAGCTCACAACACTCAAGGTAAGGGTGCTGTCGGTCCGCAAAATTGCTATTATTGAAGATTCGAATAGAAAGTACAACTTACAGATTCAATAATAACGTTAGATCCTCCCCAAATATATTTTTTCTACAAACGTCAAAAAATGACAAGGTTCGCGCATAGACAACAATATGCGAAGTGACCCTTTTTTTCATTTTCCTTCGTTACCTTGACACCGTGCGCGAAGTAGTGTGCGAAATACTTACTTCGCACACTGCATGTAAACTACATGGGATTTTTATATTTAATTAACCTTTATGTTCCTCAATCAAGCAAAAATCCAAGAAATCATTTATCTATTACTGTTCAACAATAATTAAGGCTTTCAAATTGTGAGAAATTTAACACTACCTCATTTTATTTATTATTTACAATGTTAACATTTATGGCGCACTCAGTGCACTAACGTTTGTAGAAAAAATTTTGTTTGCATCTCATGCGCGAAATACTTTGGTGATCTCGAATATTTTTTTTAACTCGGCTGCGCCTCGTTAAAAAAAAAACAGTTCTCGATCACCAAAGTAGCATTTCGCGCACTAGGTACAAAAATAACTATTTTATTGACAAATATGGTGTTTTTAGGGGGTCATACCCCTTCGTCATTTTTCACCCAAAATTTGAGATTTTTAAAATCGCTCACATTCTGCACAAAGGGCTATGCTGATCAACATAATATAAATAACTATTGGCGGCAATGAGAGGGACAGAAGTAAGACAGTTTAAAATTTCCGGTTTCTCAAAAAATGCCATTTGACAGGTCAAAATCTAAACGTTGATAGTTAGGGCTCTGAAATGTTTTTATTGAATGGAGCGACCCCGAAAACCTATATTTTGATACCAAAATCACCTATGTAGCCCCCATAGATAATGAAATATTTCACTTTATATTTTTCGATTTTTCATTTCACTATACTACCTATAAAGTCCAAGGCTAAGGGAATGACCGAGGGTGTTCGGAGACTCGAGGGTTGTGAATTATGTGAAGTTACCACACTTCGCACGCATACTGCACAGGCACTTCAATTTTTTCAGCTGTGGGCATGACCACCATTGCCTGCTGACCACGATTTCCTCACCTTCCTCTAGTACTTTAAATATGATGGTGAGTTATAATCCATTACTCACTATACGTAAGTGAGTTATTGATTGTAAAACACACTGGTGTGTTATTTGATAGTTTACTTGTCTAAAGTGACCTTAATTATGACAACCAATACAGTTATAACTGTCATATGTTGGATAGCTTCATAAAGGAGCTCATGCCATCAAATGGCATGCAAATCGAGGCACAAGGCATCATTTCGTACCATTTGACAGCACGGATCCGTGTGCATTCTCAGTAAACACAATAATACGTCGAAATGGCGTGCTCTCCTGTCTGCATCGAGGGTGGGTATCTATATTAACGAGTTATGGTTTCATCTTCGTATTACCCTGGCGACAATTCGAAATCGACTGCTCTCGTTGCAGCCGACATCGACATTCCAAACCGTCGCAGGAGAGCGGAAATGATATTGAATTCCGGGAAAATTGAATATTAATTTCCATAATGTGACACTAGCGCGCCCCATTCGAATCAAGTCACCCATAAGCCTTTCGGGAATGTAATAAATCAAATTGAGAGCAAAGCGCCCTGATTACAAGCCAAACATCGCCGAACTACCATCGGGAATCCATGGCGACTGATTTAATAATTTCGGAGAAATTGATATTAATTGTATTATATCTGAACTTCATAAAGACTTGGATGTTTCGGGCTTGGAACGTCTATCTTTTGTTCGTGCGTGCCATTGTTTGCTATTTTCACGCCGAATTTAGCGTTGACGTGACACTTTCGGCGTTAACACGTTTCGTTCGAAAAGGGGGCGATGGTCCTTTGAGTCTGTGATTTTCCAGTTCAGGTGAATGTAAAATATCGTAATTGACACTCAATAAGTCTGTTCAATTATATCGTTGAATACTTTGAAATCTATCCCATAGATCATTTTTTACCCGAGAATTGAGATTTTTAAAATCGCTCATATTCTGCACAAAGACACTTTGAGGAATGCTGATCAACATATTAAAAACGAATGGTTGATACGACAAGAGGGACGGAAGTTTGGAGAGTTTGAAATTTCCAAATTTTCGAAAAATGCTATTTGACAGGTGCAAATCTAAACTTTGCTAGTTGAGACCCTGAAATATGTTTTAATGAATTCAGCGCCCTTGAAAACCTACATTTTGATACCAAAGTCGACCGTGCACCCCACATAAGTGAAGAATTTTTGTATGTATTTTAATTTTTTCGAGTTTTGTTTACGAGCTCACACCGTCCGTGGTATCGGTGTTATGGATCAGCAAAATTGCTATTATGGAATATTCGAATGACTAGATTAACTTTTTGAGTCATTGACGCCGTTAGAACCTTTCGGATATATTTTTTCATGGACAAATAAGATTTTTTCAGGGGATCTTACTCCTTAGTCATTGTTTACCCTTAAATAGAGAATTTTGAAATCGCATTTATTTTGCACAGAGATACTTTGAAATGGTAATGGGCTGATCAATATAATGAATAGCAATGAGTTTGAAAATCCCAATTTTTCTAAAAATGGTATTTCACAGGTGAAAATCTAAACTATGCAAGTTAGAGTTTCGGACTATTTTTTATTGAATTCATCGACCTCGAAAACCTAAATTTTGATACCAGAGTCGCCCATATAGCCCTCATAAATTAAGAATTTTTGGGTTTTAATATTTTTGATTTTTCAGGATATATTTTTCATCGACAAATATGGTGTTTTTAGGAAGTCATATTTTTCATTTTCGAGTTCTGTTCACGAGCTCACACCACTGAAGGTACGTGTGCTGTCGGTCCACAAAATTGCTATTATTGTGTTTTTGGGGGGTCATACCCCTTTGCTATTTTTCACCCAATATTTGAGATTTTTAAAATCGCTCATATTTTGCACAGATATACTTGGGACTATGCTGATCAACATAATTTAAATTACACTATTGGCGGCTATGAGAGGGACGTTATACAGTTTGGAAGTTCCGATTTTTCAAAAAATGCCTTCGACAGGTTAAAATCTAAACGGTGATAGTTAAGGCTTTGATATGTTTTTTATCGAATGGAGCGACCTCGAAAAACTACATTTTGATACCGGATTCACCCATGTAGCCTCCATAAGAAATGAAATATTCCACTTTTTATTTTTCGATTTTTCATTTTCGAGTTCTGTTCAGGAGCTCACACCACTCAAGGTAAGGGTGCTGTCGGTCCGCAAAATTGCTATTATTGAAGATTCGAATAGGAAGTACAACTTCCAGATTCACTAATAACGTTAGATTCTCCCCAAATATATGTTTTATTGTCAAATACGGTGTTTTTAGGGGGTCATACCCCTTTGCCATATTTCACCCAAAATTTGAGATTTTTAAAATCGCTCATCATCTTCACAGAGAAACTCAAGGCTATGCTGATCAACAAAGTATAAATAACTATTGGCAGCGATGAGAGGGACGGAAGTTATGACAGTTTGAAATTTCCGTTTTTTCAAAAAATGCCATTTGACAGGTCAAAATCTAAACGGTGATGGTAAGGGCTTTGAAATATTCTTTTATCGAATGGAGCGAGCTCGAAAACCTACATTTTGATACCAAAATCACCCATGTAGCCCTCATAAGTAATGAAATATTCCACTTTTTATTTTTCGATTTTGTTTCGAGTTCTGTTCACGAGTTCACACCACTCAAGGTAAGGGTGCTGTCGGTCTGCAAAATTGCTATTATTGAAGATTCGAATAGGAAGTACAACTTCCAGATTCAATAATAACGTTAAATCCTCTCCAAATATTTTTTTTATTGAAAAATATGGTGTTTTTAGGGGGTCATACCCCTTTGCCATATTTCACCCAAAATTTGAGATTTTTAAAATCGCTCATCATCTTCACAGAGAAACTCAAGGCTATGCTGATCAACAAAGTATAAATAACTATTGGCAGCGATGAGAGGGACGGAAGTTATGACAGTTTGAAATTTCCGTTTTTTCAAAAAATGCCATTTGACAGGTCAAAATCTAAACGGTGATGGTAAGGGCTTTGAAATATTCTTTTATCGAATGGAGCGAGCTCGAAAACCTACATTTTGATACCAAAATCACCCATGTAGCCCCCATAAGTAATGAAATATTCTACTTTTTATTTTTCGATTTTGTTTCGAGTTCTGTTCACGAGTTCACACTACTCAAGGTAAGGGTGCTGTTGGTCCGCAAAATTGCCATTATTGAAGATTCGAATAGAAAGTACAACTTCCAGATTCAATAATAACGTTAAATCCTCCCCAAATAATATTTTATTGACAAATATGGTGTTTTTATGGAGTCATACCCCTTTGTCATTTCTCACCCAAAAATTGAGATTTTCAAAATCGTCCATATTTTGCACAGATATTCTTCGAGATATACTGATCAACATAATACAAACCAATTGTGGATACGTCAGAAGGGGCGCAAGCCATGACACTTTGAAATTTTCAAGTTTTCAAAAAATTCAATTTCACAGGTGAAAATCCAAACCATGGTAGTCAGCGTTCTGGGCTAATTTTTATTGAATTCAGATTCCTCGAAAACCTGCATTTTGATACCAAAGTCGGTCATATAGCCCTCATAAGTAATGAATTTCCGAAATTTGATTTTTTCGACCATTAATTTTTGTGTTTTCGCAAAAATTTTTTTTTCATAAATTGTGCTTCATGTATTGGGAAAAAAACCCTCAAAGGTTTCGAGGAAAATCTTCATTCATATTGTTCAATTACCCTTGCCAGAATTTTTCAAGTCGGCCAAGTGAACAGTAAGCTACTATTGTAACATACACAAGAATCGCCCGAATCCAATTGCCGCAGTTAGGTCTGATCCGGCAAACATCTCTTCCGTCACCATTGTCGTAAGGGGAAGATTCGGTCCAAATTAAGTAGAAATTAAATATCGAAATGTTTTTCTGGCGAAAGCGTTACGCCCGGGGATTTAATTTTGGCCATGTTTGTCCCGTAAAAACCAATATCTGGTTTTAGTGCCTGGCGTATTCTCGCTGTGGCGTACCCTCCATCCGGACGTTCGCCTGAGACCCCCCGGGCACCATGAGCCAACATTCTATCAACATTCTATTCACACGATTCCAATTTTTCCTTTTTATTGGAATCATACGAAGTTAGTTTTGGCCTTTCCCATACGAATGGAATAATTGATGTTCAGGGGACGACTTCGGCTCTGCCGGTTTATTGGATATTTATCTGTGCGCCTCAAATGACGTGCTCATTCATCTATGCTCGCGTAGATCGAATACGACGAAAATTCTTTTGAGGAAAACGAAGAAAAACGTAATATTCCATCTCTGCCCCTATTAAGGGGCAGTATCACCTTTTGAATCGTGGTAAATCTCCATTCAAAAGTGGTCTCTTTATTTCACTAGTAAGTACCCTAATTTACGACGTAGAGACTTGATTTTTTTTAAAATTGAATTTTAAGAACGTCCAGAGGGCAAATAGTTTTTTGTTTTCGATTTAATTAGTTTTTCAATTAAAAAACCAGGGTAATCGTTAGATCTGGGGTTATTGAATATGTTTTTCGTTTTTCATGGGTACAAGCTATATTTTTTAACTAATCATCATGATAATTTTTGTAGTTTATAGAAGATTAAATTTCCGAGGGCAAATAGTTGCGATTTTTTCGATTTAATTAGTTTTCCAATTGAAAAAAAACAGGTTGAACTTCAGCGTTTTGGAAACTACACTTAATGATTTTTTTTCCGACGGTTATTCATCATTTTTTGGAAAAAATCGCAACTATTAGCCCTCGACAATTTAATCTTCTATAAACTACAAACATTTTCATGATGATTATTTCAAAAATATAGCTTGTACTCATGAAAAACGAAAAACATATTCAATAACCCCAGATCTAACGATTACCCTGGTATTTTTAATTGAAAAACTAATTAAATCGAAAAAAAGAAAACAGCTTGCCCTCGGAACATTCTTCAACTTCAATTAAAAAAAAATCAAGTCTCTACGTAGCAAATTAGGGTACTTACTCGTGAAATAAAGAGACCACTTTTGAATGGTGATTTACCACGATTCAAAAGGTGATACTGCCCCTTAATGTTTGCTGTATCATCTTTATATTTTTTTCAATTACATAAACTTTATTTTCATTTAATTTTTTTGGTCCAAGTGTGCCGAAGAGGCAGCCATGTCCATTGACGGATCTTGGAAAGCTCCCTAGAGTTTTCCAGGGAGGGGCCATGAAAATTTTCAACCAAGAGTAGAGAGCGAACTAAATTGGACACATTTAAATGTAAACTTCTATTTATGAACTATCGGGTGTTCTTTTAGACTTCTAGAGTGATAGAATTTTCGATAGGGATAACTGTGATTTGACAGAAGGTAGGAGCCATGTTGTTTGACATTTCTGTAATTCTGTTCAGTAAGCATTGACAAATTATCATGGAAAGACTCACTCCGCAACAACGTTTACAAATTGTTGAAATTTATCATCAAAATCAGTGTTCTATTCTCCAAACTTATAGAGCACTTCGTGAAATTTATGGTTTACATAATCGTCCATCAGAACAGCTTATTCATCGGACTATCGATAGATTTCGAACAACATTTTTTCTACTTGATGCAACAACAACAACAGGACAAAGAACTGTACCTACAGAAGAAAATATCGCTGCTGTCAGTGATAGTGTTAATGAAGTTCCAGATTTGTCTATTTGTCGACGTTCACAACAAGTTGGACTCTGTGCATCCACCACATAGAAAATTTTGCCTAAAGATCTTGATCTACATCCATACAAGATCCAATTGGTTCAAGAACTAAAGCCACTTGACTATAATAAGCGCCGTTTTTTTGCTTATTGGGCCCTAGAACAGCTTGAAGTTGACCCACTTTTTTATCGAAAAATTGTGTTTAGAAATGAAGCTCATTTCTGGGTGAACGGCTACGCAAACAAGAAAAATTGACGTATAAGGAGTTAAAACAATCCTCAAGTAGTTCTGCAGGTTCCATTGCATCCTGAAAAATGCCGATGCTGGAGCTAATGTTACAGTGAATAGTGCTCGTTACAAATCGATGATCAATGAATATTTGTTTCAAAATTCGAATAATATCGACCCAGAAGTGTTTTGGTTCCAACAAGATGGAGCTGCACCTCATGCTGCTACCAGAACAATCGATTTATTGAAAGAAAGATTTGGCGATAACATTTTTTCGAGAAATGGTCCAATCAATTGGCCTCCAAGATCATGCCACATGACTCCAATAGATTATTTGCTTGGGGTTATGTCGAGTTATTGGTTTTTGCTGATAAACCAGAAACAATAGACGCTTATGAAGCCAACATCACTCGTGTTATTGTTAAATAAGGCCTGAATTACTCAAGAAATTGTTTTCAATCTCAATTTAAATGTGTTTAATTTTTTATGCTCTAGGAGTCTAGGAAAACATGTTTTGAAGAAAGAATTCAAAGCAACTTATTCAAAAGGCACATTTTCGAAACACCCACCCTATATCCCTAACATAGATTTGCTGTTTTCACCATGAGAATTAACTTCCAGCCTCCAGTATCTGCTCTTCATTTTTATCGATATACACTGCGCAAAAAAATTAACGCACATTATGGAAATCTCAAATTTATTCTACAACTGAAGGTGTTCTCAATGATAATTATTTTTATCAGAATTATGCATGCATATGTTATCCACTTTCAACGTTTTTCTTCAGGACAGATGTTTTCTCCCAGCAGGAATAAAGAAAGATGATATTATCAGATTTTGAATGTATTGGCTCCATTCTAAAATCAGTTGTTCTCGATCAATTCTAGTGATCAATAGTTTTTCTTTCGTTTGATTTTCTACAACCGATCGCTATGCAACGCGAAACACGCAATTTGACCCAAGAGGAATGTGCCCAAGCGGTAGTTTTGCGAGAAGAAGGGTGGACATACACAAGAATTGCAGAAAGGTTTGGAGTTTCCCATACAAGTGTGTCCAGAATGTTGCAGCGATTCAGGAAGAGACGTATGAATGTCCGAAGACCAGGACAGGGTAGACCACGGGTAACAACTGCCATTCAAGAACGTTACTTGAGAGTTCCTTCGTTGAGACAACGGTTTGCAACCGCTCGCCTCCTTCAAAATCAGCTTGACCAAACTCATGAGGTGCAAATTAGCACTCAGACAATAAGAAACCGCCTCAGAGAATGTGATTTAAGGCCTCGTGTCGCAGCAAGAGGCCCAGCTCTTACCCCAGCCCATCGAAGGGTGCTTGTTTGGATTTTGCGAGAGAGCATATCCATTGGGAAGAGGCCGATTGGGAAAGAGTTCTCATGAAAGATATGCTCAGTGCAATTTCCTGAATACTACTGGTTTCGGGGAAGGATCGATTATGGTATGGGGTGGAATATCTTTGACTGCTGGCACATACCTAGTGGTCGTTGATAATGGAGCTATGAATGCCGATAAGTATATAAGGAACATTCTTGAAGAGCATGTAGTGCCATTTGCCCCATACATTGGTGAAAATTTAATTTTTATGGACGATAATGTCAGACCCCATCGTGCGCGCATCGTTCAGGAGTACCTTGAAGAGGTTGAAGTCTCTCGAATGGAATGGCCAGCAAGAAGCCCAGATCTCAATCCGATTGAGCAGGTTTGGGACAACCTCAATAGAAGGCTGAGAAGTTCAGAAAATCATCCAGCTACTCTTAATGACTTAGGAATCCAACTCGGAGAAATCTGGGAAGGATTAGATCAGAACATTTTAAGATCACTCATTTTGAGTACGAACCGTCGTTGCCGAGCTGCAATTAACGCAAGGGGTGGAAATACCAAGTATTAAATCACTTATCAGCATTTCAGTATTTTGAAAATTGTTCATTTCTCTTCTTTCACATAAGATTCGGTGAAATCCTGAATTTTTCTTCCATTTAATGTTTTCTGTTTCGTTCAAAACCTTCCCGAGAGAACATAAAAAATAAGTTATAAAGTCAATGTAGAGTTAACTTTCATTAAAATTGAGATTTTCAGAATGTGCGTTAATTTTTTTGCGCAGTGTATTTATAGTTATTGCCTTTTCAATGATTTGAAATTATAAATAACATGACTTCGGAGCATTCCGTTACCTGTCTCTGCATTTATGATTTTGTTGAGTTTTGCAATTTGAAAAAGTCGGACTTACATTTGATTAATTCGTTTTATTCGAGTTCGGCGATTCAAAGAGATTGAAAAAAATATTTTTGAAATGATTTGTCTGAAATCCGAGTATTGGAAATTGGTTGTATACAACCATCAAGGGCATCAAGGGTTTATTGTCGACCTGAACTTTTGATTTCATTTTTCCCACCCAATATGTATACTTAACCAAAATCAAATATGGGCAATTCCCAGTAACCCCATACAGGCTTATTGAATAAATAAACAATCATTTCAGACCTTCAATTCTCGATATCGCCATTATATCATTCGATTGATTACTTTCTGTAAAATCCATTTATCGCGTCATTCTAGAGAGTTCCTATAATTTCATTCTGATTTCTAATCTACGACATGAACGAATCTAACAATCTCTGACTTGACAGATTTCACGTACGTACCTAAGAAGTTTTTCCAAATGTTCCCAACAATCCCAACTCATTACTGTATCAGATTCTACATTCATACAGGCAGTTATGGCTGGCCAAGAAGAGATACGAAAAAAATTTCGATCATGTTATCTACCTGGAGATATCCACAAAAATGATTACGCAATTAGCCTTGTCTCTTTTACAATTGAATCGAAATATGAAGATGCAATCAGGCGTCTTATTTGAAAATTATGATGACTATATTGATGACTGTACTGGCAATAGCAATTAGTTCTTTGTCAGAAAATTTATTCTGATATGGGAGTGGTTCACAACAGAAAACAATTTTTTGCATACTTAATTTTACCCCGTGGAACCAAACGTTTATACCTACACTATGTTTTTATGGCTTTTCTGATTCATTTGTATTGTTTGAACCACTTCTTCACAGAGAGAGATATGTATCTACAAAAAGTCGAAGGCCTAAGAAGAACACATAAGGTTATCAGGCATACATTACATTCATTGATATAAATCCAGGGAATGATCTATTTGGACCAATATTCCATCTTTTTCTTGTCGGAGGCGAGTTATGTTGCTCTGGTGTAGGCCATAATAAGGTCGACACCATAGCGTTTGATCACATGTATCTACACTGCGCAAAAAAATAAACGCACATTCTGAAAATCTCAATTTTAATGAAAGTTATCTCTACATTGACTTTATAACTTATTTTTTATGTTATCTCGGGAAGGTTTTGCACGAAACAAGACACATTTAATGGAAGAAAAATTCAGGATTTCACAGAATCTTATGAGAAAGAAGAGAAATGAACAATTTTCAAAATACTGAAATGCTGATAAGTGATTCAATACTTGGTATTTCCACCCCTTGCGTTATTTACAGCTCGGTAACGACGGTTCATACTCAAAATGAGTGATCTTAAAATGTTCTGATCTAATCCTTCCCAGATTTCTCCGAGTTGTAGAAGTTCCAGATTTGTCTATTTGTCGACGTTCACAACAAGTTGGACTCTGTGCATCCACCACATAGAAAATTTTGCCTAAAGATCTTGATCTACATCCATACAAGATCCAATTGGTTCAAGAACTAAAGCCACTTGACTATAATAAGCGCCGTTTTTTTGCTTATTGGGCCCTAGAACAGCTTGAAGTTGACCCACTTTTTTATCGAAAAATTGTGTTTAGAAATGAAGCTCATTTCTGGGTGAACGGCTACGCAAACAAGAAAAATTGACGTATAAGGAGTTAAAACAATCCTCAAGTAGTTCTGCAGGTTCCATTGCATCCTGAAAAATGCCGATGCTGGAGCTAATGTTACAGTGAATAGTGCTCGTTACAAATCGATGATCAATGAATATTTGTTTCAAAATTCGAATAATATCGACCCAGAAGTGTTTTGGTTCCAACAAGATGGAGCTGCACCTCATGCTGCTACCAGAACAATCGATTTATTGAAAGAAAGATTTGGCGATAACATTTTTTCGAGAAATGGTCCAATCAATTGGCCTCCAAGATCATGCCACATGACTCCAATAGATTATTTGCTTGGGGTTATGTCGAGTTATTGGTTTTTGCTGATAAACCAGAAACAATAGACGCTTATGAAGCCAACATCACTCGTGTTATTGTTAAATAAGGCCTGAATTACTCAAGAAATTGTTTTCAATCTCAATTTAAATGTGTTTAATTTTTTATGCTCTAGGAGTCTAGGAAAACATGTTTTGAAGAAAGAATTCAAAGCAACTTATTCAAAAGGCACATTTTCGAAACACCCACCCTATATCCCTAACATAGATTTGCTGTTTTCACCATGAGAATTAACTTCCAGCCTCCAGTATCTGCTCTTCATTTTTATCGATATACACTGCGCAAAAAAATTAACGCACATTATGGAAATCTCAAATTTATTCTACAACTGAAGGTGTTCTCAATGATAATTATTTTTATCAGAATTATGCATGCATATGTTATCCACTTTCAACGTTTTTCTTCAGGACAGATGTTTTCTCCCAGCAGGAATAAAAAAAGATGATATTATCAGATTTTGAATGTATTGGCTCCATTCTAAAATCAGTTGTTCTCGATCAATTCTAGTGATCAATAGTTTTTCTTTCGTTTGATTTTCTACAACCGATCGCTATGCAACGCGAAACACGCAATTTGACCCAAGAGGAATGTGCCCAAGCGGTAGTTTTGCGAGAAGAAGGGTGGACATACACAAGAATTGCAGAAAGGTTTGGAGTTTCCCATACAAGTGTGTCCAGAATGTTGCAGCGATTCAGGAAGAGACGTATGAATGTCCGAAGACCAGGACAGGGTAGACCACGGGTAACAACTGCCATTCAAGAACGTTACTTGAGAGTTCCTTCGTTGAGACAACGGTTTGCAACCGCTCGCCTCCTTCAAAATCAGCTTGACCAAACTCATGAGGTGCAAATTAGCACTCAGACAATAAGAAACCGCCTCAGAGAATGTGATTTAAGGCCTCGTGTCGCAGCAAGAGGCCCAGCTCTTACCCCAGCCCATCGAAGGGTGCTTGTTTGGATTTTGCGAGAGAGCATATCCATTGGGAAGAGGCCGATTGGGAAAGAGTTCTCATGAAAGATATGCTCAGTGCAATTTCCTGAATACTACTGGTTTCGGGGAAGGATCGATTATGGTATGGGGTGGAATATCTTTGACTGCTGGCACATACCTAGTGGTCGTTGATAATGGAGCTATGAATGCCGATAAGTATATAAGGAACATTCTTGAAGAGCATGTAGTGCCATTTGCCCCATACATTGGTGAAAATTTAATTTTTATGGACGATAATGTCAGACCCCATCGTGCGCGCATCGTTCAGGAGTACCTTGAAGAGGTTGAAGTCTCTCGAATGGAATGGCCAGCAAGAAGCCCAGATCTCAATCCGATTGAGCAGGTTTGGGACAACCTCAATAGAAGGCTGAGAAGTTCAGAAAATCATCCAGCTACTCTTAATGACTTAGGAATCCAACTCGGAGAAATCTGGGAAGGATTAGATCAGAACATTTTAAGATCACTCATTTTGAGTACGAACCGTCGTTGCCGAGCTGCAATTAACGCAAGGGGTGGAAATACCAAGTATTAAATCACTTATCAGCATTTCAGTATTTTGAAAATTGTTCATTTCTCTTCTTTCACATAAGATTCGGTGAAATCCTGAATTTTTCTTCCATTTAATGTTTTCTGTTTCGTTCAAAACCTTCCCGAGAGAACATAAAAAATAAGTTATAAAGTCAATGTAGAGTTAACTTTCATTAAAATTGAGATTTTCAGAATGTGCGTTAATTTTTTTGCGCAGTGTATTTATAGTTATTGCCTTTTCAATGATTTGAAATTATAAATAACATGACTTCGGAGCATTCCGTTACCTGTCTCTGCATTTATGATTTTGTTGAGTTTTGCAATTTGAAAAAGTCGGACTTACATTTGATTAATTCGTTTTATTCGAGTTCGGCGATTCAAAGAGATTGAAAAAAATATTTTTGAAATGATTTGTCTGAAATCCGAGTATTGGAAATTGGTTGTATACAACCATCAAGGGCATCAAGGGTTTATTGTCGACCTGAACTTTTGATTTCATTTTTCCCACCCAATATGTATACTTAACCAAAATCAAATATGGGCAATTCCCAGTAACCCCATACAGGCTTATTGAATAAATAAACAATCATTTCAGACCTTCAATTCTCGATATCGCCATTATATCATTCGATTGATTACTTTCTGTAAAATCCATTTATCGCGTCATTCTAGAGAGTTCCTATAATTTCATTCTGATTTCTAATCTACGACATGAACGAATCTAACAATCTCTGACTTGACAGATTTCACGTACGTACCTAAGAAGTTTTTCCAAATGTTCCCAACAATCCCAACTCATTACTGTATCAGATTCTACATTCATACAGGCAGTTATGGCTGGCCAAGAAGAGATACGAAAAAAATTTCGATCATGTTATCTACCTGGAGATATCCACAAAAATGATTACGCAATTAGCCTTGTCTCTTTTACAATTGAATCGAAATATGAAGATGCAATCAGGCGTCTTATTTGAAAATTATGATGACTATATTGATGACTGTACTGGCAATAGCAATTAGTTCTTTGTCAGAAAATTTATTCTGATATGGGAGTGGTTCACAACAGAAAACAATTTTTTGCATACTTAATTTTACCCCGTGGAACCAAACGTTTATACCTACACTATGTTTTTATGGCTTTTCTGATTCATTTGTATTGTTTGAACCACTTCTTCACAGAGAGAGATATGTATCTACAAAAAGTCGAAGGCCTAAGAAGAACACATAAGGTTATCAGGCATACATTACATTCATTGATATAAATCCAGGGAATGATCTATTTGGACCAATATTCCATCTTTTTCTTGTCGGAGGCGAGTTATGTTGCTCTGGTGTAGGCCATAATAAGGTCGACACCATAGCGTTTGATCACATGTATCTACACTGCGCAAAAAAATAAACGCACATTCTGAAAATCTCAATTTTAATGAAAGTTATCTCTACATTGACTTTATAACTTATTTTTTATGTTATCTCGGGAAGGTTTTGCACGAAACAAGACACATTTAATGGAAGAAAAATTCAGGATTTCACAGAATCTTATGAGAAAGAAGAGAAATGAACAATTTTCAAAATACTGAAATGCTGATAAGTGATTCAATACTTGGTATTTCCACCCCTTGCGTTATTTACAGCTCGGTAACGACGGTTCATACTCAAAATGAGTGATCTTAAAATGTT
Organism: Adalia decempunctata; assembly: GCA_951802165.1. Taxonomy (NCBI): domain Eukaryota; kingdom Metazoa; phylum Arthropoda; class Insecta; order Coleoptera; family Coccinellidae; genus Adalia; species Adalia decempunctata. The sequence continues at coordinate 5,579,130 of OX637705.1, forward strand.
CTGATCTAATCCTTCCCAGATTTCTCCGAGTTGGATTCCTAAGTCATTAAGAGTAGCTGGATGATTTTCTGAACTTCTCAGCCTTCTATTGAGGTTGTCCCAAACCTGCTCAATCGGATTGAGATCTGGACTTCTTGCTGGCCATTCCATTCGAGAGACTTCAACCTCTTCAAGGTACTCCTGAACGATGCGCGCACGATTGGGTCTGGCATTATTGTCCATAAAAATGAAATTTTCACCAATGTATGGGGCAAATGGCACTACATGCTCTTCAAGAATGTTCCTTATATACTTATCAGCATTCATAGCTCCATTATCAACGACCACTAGGTCTGTGCGAGCAGTCAAAGATATTCCACCCCATACCATAATCGATCCTCCCCCGAAACCAGTAGTATTCAGGAAATTGCACTGAGCATATCTTTCATGTGGACGTCCATATACAAGGGAACGTCGATCACAATGGTAGAGGCAGAATCTAGACTCATCTGTGAAGAGAACTCTTTCCCAATCGGCCTCTTCCCAATGGATATGCTCTCTCGCAAAATCCAAACGCGCCCTTCGATGGGCTGGGGTATGAGCTGGGCCTCTTGCCGCGACACGAGGCCTTAAATCATATTCTCTGAGGCGATTTCTTATTGTCTAAGTGCTAATTTGCACCTCATGAGTTTGCTCAAGCTGATTTTGAAGGAGGCGAGCGGTTGCAAACCGTTGTCTCAACGAAGAAACTCTCAAGTAACGTTCTTGAATGGCAGTTGTTACCCGTGGTCTACCCTGTCCTGGTCTTCGGACATTCATACCTGTCTCCCTGAATCGCTGCAACATTCTGGACCCACTTGTATGGGAAACTCCAAACCTTTCTGCAATTCTTGTGTATGTCCACCCTTCTTCTCGCAAAACTACCGCTTGGGCACATTCATTTTGGGTCAAATTGCGTGTTTCGCGTTGCATAGCGATCCAGTGTAGAAAATCAAACGAAAGAAAAACTATTGATCACTAGAATTGATCGAGAACAACTGATTTTAGAATGGAGCCAATACACATTCAAAATCTGATAATATCATCTTTTTTTATTCCTGCTGGGAGAAAACATCTGTATTGAAGAAAAACTTTGAAAGTGGATAACATATGCATGCATAATTCTGATAAAATAATTATCATTGAGAACACCTTCAGTTGTAGAATAAATTTGAGATTTCCATTATGTGCGTTAATTTTTTTGCGCAGTGTATATCGACGAATGCGATGTATCTCATTACTGATTTCATCTTACCTAGACAATGTCGAATATATTCTTCTATACAATTCCATACAATCTAGTGATGATAATGAATATACAGATTGTTATTTCTTCAATAACTTCTCAGAATCAAAATATATATGGCTTATTCGAGAAAGTCATAATGTAATGTGGAACACGTAAATGTTCGTATAAGTTCTTCAGATGATAAGGTAAAAATTGAAATGAATTTCCGCATAGCATTACCTCATGAATCTAAAAGAAATGATGTCTTTTAAATTAGATGCAAGGTTCACAATCGAAGAATAGAATTCGAAAATCACAATCAGATCATTGGATTCCAGAAATTTTCTTGTATAATCATTTAAGCTTTTGCGTATTACTTACTGCTTTTAGGTGTGATTATATTTAGATAATTTCTGACGCCTTGTACTTTGATATACGGTGACCCATATAAAACAGTCCAGCAATCTACCCACAAGGTGGATAAGCGATTGCCCAAATGCACCTGGCTAAAAGTTCATTTCTTTCTTAATTGTTTTGATGAAGTATCTCCATAATACTACTTCTCTTGGTCATTTGTTAATGATGCAACTTGAAGTAAACAATTGTTTAATTTTGCGTAAGTAATAAGGATCTGTTCAAACTGCATTAGCAGATGAACAATTGACATCGCTTTTATTCTTTTGTTAATGGAAATTTCGTTTTGGGCTTGTGCATCAGGTACAAAGGACAAGGAGTTTGTACCTACTCCTAATTCAAGACGATAATGATATAGTTGCTCTAAACTGTGGTTTCAGAGATGGCTTCAAAATCCTCGAAAGCAGGCCTTGAACTGAAATTGTTGTTAAATACGAAGGTCTGTGAACTGTCAGTCCATTTATATCCAAGGATTGATCCATATACTCCATTCACTTTTATTTAATCACATAGGGATCATGGTTTCGTTTTCAGGAGTTGGTGCCCCTGATGAAAAGCACAGAACATATGATGAAAAGTCAGTGCGCGCATAGATAATATCGTTAATGAGAAAACGACGTTGCCAGTTTCATTGTTCACATCAAAGTAAAAGTATCAAAGATATTCCACATTTTGTTAGGTTTACAAATTGTTCGCAGATTTTTGGTATTTAATCGATATTTACAGGTGAGTTTTTCGTCGAATATCCGAGATTAACCTATATTTATTGTTTTAAGCACCAGTTTGGAGCGTGAGGACGATTTTCAAGACCAGGACGAATGTTTACATTTCGAGGTTGAAGGGATACACGGGAATTTCGTTGAAAAAGCTGTTATTTGGACAGATCTCGCAGTAGATGGATCGGATGGAGCCTCGAGAGGTCGATTAGGATGATATTTTTCAGGTTTTCCAAGGAATTTGGCGATATCTGAGCAGAAACGTCTTTCAAAGGTGGAAAATGTGGAGATGGTGAAAAATATATTCTTCAGATGTTGTTTGAACCAACGCAGCCGAGTTTTATATCCAAACATTGATTTTAAGAAAGTTATCAACAAAATAAAATTGACATTATTCTTGATTCTTGTAATTACCCATCAATTCATCTTATATCTTTGGGTTGATTTTTTTTAATGAATTCTTGATTAAAATCAACAATTGATGTCGTCAAGTGAAGAGGATAATAAACATTATTAAATCTTCACAAGCATGCATATAAAAATTATGTGAAAGCAATGCAATTTTCTTCCATGGCGAAAAATAATATATTTCAACAGTGATGTCTTGTTCTTTTCATGCAAATAACTAGAAAAGGAATCCTTTCTATCAATTCATATGAACGTTAATTATTTTCGTCCATCACATCTTTTCCAATTCATTCATTTTCCGAATAAATTCACATTCTGAGAAATACGCTAAGAATGTAGAAAAGGCAAGATAGTTTTGACTTGGAACATAAAAATATTTTGAAAAACGTCATAACTTCGATACAGAGTGGAATGTGTCATATTTTCCAAGGCCAGAGTTGTGATTTTATAATTGTGAATGGAGTATATTTGGTTTCTCAGAAAAGGGCAAATTAAAGGGACCAAATTTCAAGGACATTGATCGAAAGCCTTTTGATATATTCAAAAACAGAGTACTCGTAGAAGGTTCATTATTCATCGTCTATTCTAAATCAACATTAACATTTATTCAGGTTATGGAAGGGGCCACCATTTCACTGTTGGGTCAAAAATTAACAGTGCTGTGCCTAAGGTGGCGTAGGGACACAGTAACAAAGCCTGCACAGAACACAACTGCTTACTCCGAACTCGGCACAAGTTACAAGCTTCGAAGCTTGTAGTTTCAGAGGGGTCCTCTCAGGAGACCTAGGTGTAATCAGGATAAACAATATATCATATCATCATATAAACCGCCAAAAAGACAAATAATGTGTAGATGAAGTGAATGAATCGGAAATACCTGAAGAAACAGCAATAACGATATATGTTTCGATCACAATAAATGTTTATGGTGAAAAATCTATTTTACGACAGACCATTTCGAGAAAATTGATCAATTATTTATTGTTTCAATTTTCAATTGAACAAGTTATATTAGGAAAATAATACGGATGATTTAGTAGCAATTGAATTCGATTTTTACTCCCAATCTAATGTCTCAATATAAAGTTCTCAAACGATGTTTTTGTTTAATCGAAAACTTTGATAAACAAGGTAACTATAACTTCCTTTACTTTGGAATGATCTTACAATAATTGCTTCCTTCTTATTGCTAATAAGCACATTCTATTCTGGAGCTTTTTTTACGTAACATTCGTGATTTGTTAAAGGTAATCTTACAGGCTGTTCTTCGAGAACCTCTAATGCGGTTGTCTTTAGTTGTCGGTTAATGTGGCGTTCTTACAATAGGAGGAATCTTAATATGCTTAAACATCCCACAAAGGTTCTAAGTAACGTTCCCTACAGAGAACAAATCGACACCTTTTCAGTTGTGGTTTTGACAAAGGATATTTATCCTCTCTACAATGGTCGCAAGGCTTACGCAGATAAGATTTTTGGGAGATTTTGCTCATTATCTGACTCATCACGAGGTTCTTTCGGTTGATAGTTTCTTCACGAACTCTACAAACTTCTTTTCACGTATGTGATGAACCCAAAAAGGTATGGCATCTTCGCATATAAGAAGACATATGATATATTGTTTATCCTGATCACTCTAGGAGACCCCTCTGAAACTACAAGCAATATATTGAAATAGAAAAAAAAACCTGAGATTGAAGTGCAAAAAAGAGATTTTGCACATTATAGAAATGTGTTTTAGGGTCCCAAGTTCTTCTGTCGGTCTCAAAGTTCATCTTATTCATTGAAATAAAATGCTCAGAAAATTGTACTTGTATTCCTATTCCAACATACCAAATTCCCAAGATATGTTTTTGTAATTTAATGAAATAAGTTCTAAGTGTTGAAGATGAAACAACATTCGCTCAGAACTACTTTTACTGAATTCATTAATTTATCATTTTAGTGCACCCAAATAGAATAATTTTGTATATTAGATCGTTACGATTTAAACAAGGAAGCAATTCACAACAATTCAACCTTCATTAATAGGTTCATAAAGACAAAATTAATATTCATCCTCATATACTGGAATAAAAATGATTACAGTCGTTACACTGTACGTGAACTATAAAAAACGAATTTAATTTTTGATTATTACGGAAGCAAGAACGTTTGGACTGTGAATTGGATCATCAGAAATTTGATTTTTGTCAAAACTTAATTCTATTCCCTATATATACTTTTGTGTGTATTCAGAATTCGAACGATGAAGAAGAAGGAAATGAAATTAATCAAGGAAACTTCTCATTTGAACAACAAACAAATATACAGGGTGTTTCTGAATTGATACAAAAGATTTCAAAGGGCCAGAACTAGAAATCAAATGTAACTGACATATCGCGTTTCAAAGATGGCGCAATTTGAAGAAAAACTACTTTCTGAAAACATGAAAAAATATCAAGAAAGTGTGTTTTCTTAATACATAGTAATACTTCCATAAAATATCATCATTCTATCGGTTTTAAGACACAAAATAAAAACATCATTTATTTTGAACAAAAATACCTACCCCTTTGAAATCTTTCGCAGCAATTCAGAAACATCCTGTATATGTTCCATACTAATCAGGTACGATGTCAAAGACTTTTAGGCAATGCATAATTAATTGCAACCTCCCTAATAGATTTTAGGTTTTTTTGCAAATGAGTTTTGGCTTTCGAAAATAACATCGAAATTAAGCTTGTTAGGCATAAGAACCCATCAGATATGGTCTTAATTATTCATCATTGTTATCTCCTGTTCTAATTCAATTAAACATTTAAATAACGAGTTTTTTCTTTCCCCATAAAGATTTGTCATAATTCCTCAAGACTGTGTTGTACATATCTTCTGTTACAAAAAAAGTAATGACTGATGGATAGTCAATTTTAAATTTACAAATATTAAAATTGCCGTTTTTTCAGTTATGTTTTCGTGAGCAGACTGTTGATTTTGTATTAAATTTGAAACAAAAAAAAAGAAGTTTCTGTTTTCATCTCAAATATTTCTTAATTTTCAGTAGCAATATCCCTAGGATCTTGATAATAGACGAGATAATTTTATGAACATCGAAAGATCGTTCATTGGTAACAAGCAACGAGCTTGAGATATTGGTTATAAAATTATGAGGCATTTATCAATGTCCGAGGAATATTCGGCAGAAAATTTTTTGAGAGAAAAAATGTATAACTCAACACAACAAAACATTTATTTATTTATTAAAAGTACAATTAGTGAAAGTGCAATTCGTAAAATTCAACTCATCATTAGATTCGTTGCTGTTCTCTTGTATAGAAGATCTATTTCCACGCATAATATTTATTATCTTGTTGTGGTATTCTTGATCGAGGTTTAGGTATGGTTCGATAGAATTTTGATTGCTATGACCAGTAATCTTCAGCAATTGTTGTTCCTCTACACCACTTTTTGCTAATTGACTGACAGCTGTTGATCTATTTGAATGATTCGTTATCTTTTTGTCTTTGACATTCAAGCCAATTGCTTCGGCAGCATATTTAGTCCATTTATTTATGGTATTTCTTCCAACGGGTATCTACATTATCGTACCATTTGTCAGTTTCATTTTTCCAATATCGATTTGGTTTTAAGAATAGTCGTGGTGAGGTAATATTTTCGCCTCGTTTTGATATTAGTTTATGAAAAAGACGTACAGGGCAGCTTTGTCTCTCACTATTGGAAACCAACCATTTACTACTTGTACAGCTTTTAGAACCACCTTGGCACGTTTTACTGAATACCGGATTGTATTCAATGCGATTTGTTGGAGAACCATCGTTATTCTTCTCGATTTGAAAAAAATTCACCAAACAAGCAACTGCCTCTCCTCCTCGCCACGCTAGTTATACTGCAGCAATATGATAAAATTTACGCATAAGACCTTCAGGTTGGGTCTGCTTGCAATTTTTTTCTGATTGCATCGCGGGCATCTCGGGCTGGTTTAAATATTAATAATGTTATATTATTAAACGGGTCAATCATAATGTTGTAATCCTTTTAATACTTTTCTTGTAAGAGTTTGCTCGAAACATTCCACATTGTCTTTACCGTTGCTTCTTCGAATTCTGTTGCGTCTTTTTTTCTCATATTGACAGCCCAATCTTTGAGTATAAACGCCAATTCTTCCAAACTTCTGCGTTCATTCAATTCGTATGATCGTTCGTAACAAAATTCCAAAAATATTCTCCAAATATATTTGTGGCTATTGGAAGTATTTCTGGGAATGTTTTCTTTGATGAGCTCATTTATATTTTTAACATTACCAAAACGTGACATTTTGAAATTTGTTTGGAATGATGTTGCCGTGGAACTATTGTATAATTTTATAAGACTCTATCGTGTTTATTATTGGGATTGAAAATTGCATTGGATGTAGTTTTCGATGTAATGTTGACATGATTGGCTGAAATGGTTCCATATGATACAAAATCATAAAATTGGGTTTGTTGTTAGAACTGTCAAAAAAATTTTCAAAAAAATTTTCCATAGTTTTCTTAATTTACTTTTTATTTCCAACAATGTGCAAATTTTGTGCATATATAGGTATCTACCTACATATTTAAAAGAAAATAGAATATGCTTTACAACACAAGCCAAGTCCGATAGAATTGACAATTATACATACCTACTTATATGTTTGCATTGTTTGTTTCAATTTTTTTTTAATTTGTATTCATAATTCTTTCATAGTGCAAACTTTATAATAATTTAAAATATCTCTTTTACAACAGTTCATTTTTAACCTTTCGTTCTGTGGACAATGAGAAATTTGAATTTACATGGATAAACATCCATGAGAAAGAATTCATATAATTTCGAAAAAAAAATAAAATTTAGACACAATCAACAAAATTAGTTCATTTAGGTATATTATGAGATGTAACGATTGTAGATAAATATGTTTTCATAAATTAGATGTTTGTCCGGATTTATTAAAATTTAGTCTGATGAACAAAAGGTACACAACAAATGACATTAATCACACGCAATAAACCGATATGAGAAAAACTGTTATCGCCGCCGAAGTTGATGAAAGCACCGAAACTAATAAATTGAACAAAATTGAAATATCTGATAGATTAAACCTAATAGAGTTAATATTAACCGAACACCTGATGAATTCTCAACAAGTTTATATCTCATTATGAATAAAACTAATCAGTTCTATAACATAATAAAACATTAGGGATTTAAGAGGATTTAATTGAGGCGTCACACCGGCACACGTCGCGGAAATGTGCATGCGCAGCGGCTGTCACGTTGCCGTCTTCCGACGTTGATTGGCCGGTTCATAGAGGAGGGGAAAAGGTGCCGTTCCCATCAAAAGCTCCCGTACACGAGCTTTTGGACCAGTGCGACCCGTCAATTAGAGTGTAACGGTTGAAAGGGAGCTTTGATTTGGATTTTTTGCGATTTGTGATCCAGGATGGATTGTGAACAAGTGAAAACGTCTCCTACCACCAGTGAGGAGGTGAACAAGCCGAAAACGAAGTACAGCATCGACCAGATACTGGGTGTTTGCTCCAATAAGAAACCAAGGATGGAAAGTGAGTGATTTTTATTTTTTTTTGTGTAATTCAATCAATTTCAAGGAGGTAAATAATTGGATCAACTGCTTTTTAATGTTCAGAAAGACGTAAAAGAAATGACGAAAAATTGGTGACCACAATTAATGAAATAAAAAAAAATAATTTCCAAAAAGTTCTGAAATTATTTTTAACGTTCGAAAATTATTTGAGAAATTATAACTACAACTATTTGTGTCAAATTTTGTTATAAAATGATCCTAGTTTTTGAAGTAAAGAATATTCTGCAGCTTGAATGATTTTCCAAATTTGATGTGCTATTTTCATATTTTTGGCAATCAAATACCTAAATATTTGCAACAACGTAAAAAAAATGTTGTGTAAATAATTACACTACACCTCTATATAAAGAAAACCTACTCAGAGCATATTATTTGTTTCTATTATTGTTGAAGAGATTTTCGAAAATTATTTGACCTGAATGTGCATTTCAAAAGTTTTCCATTCAATAAAATTTTCGTTCCCGAAATTAAATTTATCTGTCGGTCAATCTCAAGCTAGTTAATTATGGTTTATTGATTTATAATTGGGAAGAATGTCGCTATAATTATCATGTAACATTATAGCAACATTTTTCCTTGATTATGTTCACACTCCTTATGTGTCAAAAGTTAAATGTTTTCATTAGAAATTAATTGGTGACAAGATCCAATTATGAACAAAAATTTTCGTATTAGAAATAATAGGTTATTTGTTATAATTGCTTCGTCATATTTTTTGAGAAATATTTTCCGATGTGATTAAAATTTTGAAGAGGAATATGAACGATTTTTTGAGTTAACCAAGAAATTTAATTGTCTGAAATTACTCATTTTATAATTGGTAATTAATTACAATATTGAGCATGCAACAAATGAAATTTTGAAATAATCACAATAGTGCAATTGTGAAATTTAAATATTTTCAAAATTGAACATTTTTCGGGGTGAAACACTTTTTTCAATTTTTTTTTGGAAACACTCATCTTATGCCATGAGTAATGTAATGTATCCTTGTGATAACTTTGGATTATATAGCTGAACCTGTTACAGAGAGAAAAACTAGTTTTTGAATTTTTCTTTTACTATTTGAACCCTATGCCAGCGTGGAAAATTGGAAGAACGGTTTAAAACATTAGCAAAAAAATATACACAGGATGCCCAATATAAGACTCGACGGTCATACACACATGATACACCCATGCACATAGAATTTGAAGGAAGCTTCTAGCGTCTAGCAGTCCTATGGTGTATTTTTCGCATAAAAACATCCCAAAATGCACTCCCTTATATTCCACTTGTATCATTTTGTTATATGTAATACCACTAGAGATGGAATTTTGCCGGCAAAATTTCTCGATTGTAATATGAAAGAAATTAGCATTCCTATAAAATTTTATGTCTTCAATTTACTGAAAAAATATATGAAGAACAAATTCAAGTGATCAAGTTATTAAAAATATTACGTTATATAATTAGGAAGTAATATCATATGGGACAACTTCGATGACATCACAATTTGATTACAGGTGACTTTATCCTTTATGACTTTTTTCAAAAATGTGAAAAGTGATTTACATGTTTGAGTATATCATATTTTGTATCTAAACTCTATGAATATTTGGTTATCAGTCAATTAGAATCAATTCATTTGTAATTAAATAATTCATTAGTAACTATTTATTACTTTTTTATTCGGTTATTTGTTTACCAAATAAGTGTCAGGGGATGATTCCTTGTCAAAAATTAAATGGGGTCATGTAAACAAAAGTTCTATGACCTTTCCACGAAAGATACACGCTTTCAAAATATATTTTTAGCAGAACTTTTTGGAAAAACAAAAATTTTTAATTTAAAAATGTAGAAATATTCATTGCTAATCTTTTTTGATTCTTGTGTTGCGCCTGAAAATGCAATAGTTTCCTAATAAAAAAAAGGAAAACATTTGGCACGCTTTTGTTCACGTTTTCGACAAGAAATCACTCCCAAAAAATTGGTTCCACCCTGTATATTTCTTGATTCAAATCGTGGCTGTTAATTTTCTCAGAAGAAGGATCGTAAAAAGATTAAAAACTGCGTTTTCGAATATTCGATTCGAATTTTTTCGTGGAAAATTATAACAGTCTGCACAAGCAAAAACCCCGTTAAATAGACGCATTAAACACGTTTTCGCCCGTCTAGTTCTAGGATATTCATGAATAACTTGCCCCATCCTGACTCAATTTAAAACCCTCAAAGGGTGCATCGTGCATGCAGAGATTGAATGGCTTGTTACATGCGAAAGATAATCACTTGTTAATTTGAAAATTTATCAAATAATCACAGTATTTGAATTGACTGCTTTGAAGTATGCATGAGAAGGGTAATGTCATGAATAAAAATAGCGCATGTATGCCAGTCTCTGTAATCTTAATATACGGCATATTAAGGGTCATTCGCTGGATTTAATAACCGTCCCTGAAGTTCAGTTCCGGGAACTTAATTTCGTCTGCATAAGCGCTATCATCCGCGTTTGCTCTCGGGAAACTCTCATTTGCCCTTGTTGCCATCAGGTTATGCACTCAACTATTCAGAAATGATACTAAAATGGAATATGTACTTATTCGAACATATGATGAGTGGAAAACCAATGAAATACAAGCGGAATAATTTTCTTCGTCCAGGAACTCTAACGGTACTTTGGAACTTGCCAGATTGAAAATTACCAATTATTTTGAAACAATTAGACACAGAAAGCAATTGTTAAGACTTTCTTCAGAAAGAATTCGCAGAGATAATTAAATTTGAACACTGATTCCCTATCAGTAAGTCAAACATTAAAATGCAACATTTAGCCAAAATGAAAACTATATCTTTAGGAACAAGCTCGCTAAAATAGCTTGAAATAAGGCCTACTCGGTGATTCAGCAAAGATGAAAATCTAGAGACACTTTTGAGTGAGTAATCAAAGGTAAAGAATATCCAAAAAGAGTTCTGCCATTGTAAATTTGGCTGACATGACGTTTTGAAAACATATGTCCATATAAACATGTTATAGTATATAACATTACTATAGCAAGGTAAGAGGGTTTTTACTGGCGAATGGAGGATATAACTGACGAGCCGCAGGCGAGTTAGTTACCTCCTTGAGCCAGTAAAACCCGTTACCTTGCGTGTATTGATTATATTTTATTTGTTACTCATTTGTAAAAAGGTTAGATAAATTCCAAAAAAATCTCAATAATTTGTCGCAAATGTCGTAAGCTATGGAAGCGTTGCCATGAACATGTCTGTTTATTTTTCTTTACATTTGTTTTGGCGAAAGCGAAAATGAATGTACCAAAAGAAATTATTGAGGCAGCCAGCAGTGTAGCTTCGAGTTTATTACCTGCAAAATCAGCTTCAAGGTACGAGCGAGAATACGACGACTTCAAAAAGTGGCAAAACAAAAATAGTGTGATTGGGGTAACTGAAGATGTTTTGTTGGTCTACTTGAATCAACTATCAGCTAGATTCAGCCCTAATACTTTATGGCCAAAATGGTCTATGCTGAAAAGCTGCTTGGAAATGAAAGAAAATGCCCCTGTTCGCAGGTTTGTTTTCCTTAAAAAATTTATTGAAAAATATGACGTTTAGTTGTCATTTGCAGATTTCAAAAGGTAATAGCGTTTCTGAAACGAAAAAATGAGCGTTATACGCCAAAAAAGGCCAAGGTATTAAGTAAAGAAGAGGCTGAACAATTTCTTTTACATGCTCCTGATGATCAGTGGTTGCTGGCGAAAATTGTAACAATATTTGGGATTTTTGGATGTTGTCGATGTGACGAAATTCTCTCCTTAAACATGAATGATGTAGAAGATATGAGAAAATACGTTATTGTGACATTGCGACAAACAAAAAATTTAACAACAAGAAGATTCACCATAACCGATGATGGCTGCAGCTTCAAGCCCTGCATGTTATACAGAAAATATGTAAATCTACGGCCTCCTGGAACAGAAAGCCTAAGATTTTTTTTGACATACCGACATGGAAAGTGCATTTCCCTTAATGCTGGCCAGCACACTATTGGTGGTATCCCAAAGCAAATAGCGAAATATGTAGGTTTAAAAGACCCAGAGTTACACACCGGCCACTCTTTTCGCAGAACTGGAGCCACTATGGTTGCGGATTCGGGTGGAGATATTTTAGCACTAAAGCGTGCAGGAGGGTGGAAGAGCACCGAAATTGCGATGAGTTATGTCGATGATTCGGTCAACAAAAAAATCGAAATGTCTAGCAAATTATTTGGTAGTAAGGAGAGTACAAATGTTCTGCAGTCCTCGAGTTCAGCAGTTTCTGAGTCAACAGATGGTTCATCATCATCAGTATCAACTCTTCCATCATCAAAAATCTGTGTTACTGGAAATAACAATTGTACCATGATTTTCAACATATATGACGATAAAACAAAATTTTCTAATGTAAATAATACTACTAACCTGTAAAAATTTTGCAAGTTAACTGTCAGTTTTACAAGTTAGTGACTTGATAAAATAAACTTTCTTGATTAATATTGTGTTTTTGGAAACTGACGTTTACAAATGAGAAACAAATAAAAATAGTTCTGTCATTGTAAATTTGGCTGAGATGACGTTTTGAAAACATATGTCCATATAAACACGTTAAAATATTGCAAAACCTTTCGTAATCTAGATAGAACTGGATTGCAAACTCTGGCTACTACACGAGCATTCAGTAAATAAACCAATATAGGAAATTCATCCAAAAATAGACTCAGCCAGCAAATTCCAAACGAGTGCCATCAATGCCCAATTCAGCAGATTACAACCGTGCCATATAAAGACATAAGCTTTCATTTCCAAACTAATTTCACAATTGGCCAAGCCTGTGAGAATTTAATATTAGGGTATTAGCGATATTAAATCCTCGTCCAAAGTCAGGACTGTATTTTGACCCCAGCGCAAGGGCGTAAGAGGAAAGATCGCCAGAATAATCTGCCTATTATAGATCCGGCTGCTAAGTAGGCTTTTACACATGATGTATTCCACTAAGGGGATGAATGCCCCAAATTAAAAGCGGAGCAAGACTCAATTGATGAAACAAAATCGGCATTGAAGGGCACTCTAACTGCTGGTGTACCTGATGTAAAAAATGGGGATAGCCCTTCGTTGTAAGACGTCTGCATATCGCTGTTAAGCTCACGGTGAATTGAGAATTAAACGGGTCAATAATCTCCCCTGCTAATTAGGGGTATTAAATGTATGGCTTAACCTTCGGGAAATTTGAGGATAAAGTATAGTTTCGTATTGACAAAATGATACAAGTGGAATATAATTATGATAATTTTTTTTATCAGAATTATGCATGCATATGTTATCCACTTTCAACGTTTTTCTTCAATACAGATGTTTTCTCCCAGCAGGAATAAAAAAAGATGATATTATCAGATTTTGAATGTATTGGCTCCATTCTAAAATCAGTTGTTCTCGATCAATTCTAGTGATCAATAGTTTTTCTTTCATTTGATTTTCTGCACTCGATCGCTATGCAACGCGAAACACGCAATTTGACCCAAAAGGAATGTGCCCAAGCGCTAGTTTTGCGAGGACAAGGGTGGACATACACAACAATTGCAGAAAGGTTTGGAGTTTCCCATACAAGTGTGTCCAGAATGTTGCAGCGATTCAGGGAGACAGGTATGAATGTCCGAATACCAGGACAGGGTAGACCACGGATAACAACTGCCATTCAAGAACGTTACTTGAGAGTTTCTTCGTTGAGACAATTGTTTGCAACCGCTCGCCTCCTTCAAAATCAGCTGGAGCAAACTCATGAGGTGCAAATTAGCACTCAGACAATAAGAAATCGCCTCAGAGAATATGATTTAAGGCCTCGTGTCGCGACAAGAGACCCAGCTCTTACCCCAGCCCATCGAAGGGCGCGTTTGGATTTTGCGAGAGAGCATATCCATTGGGAAGAGGCCGATTGGCAAAGAGTTCTCTTCACAGATGAGCTAGATTCTGCCTCTACCATTGTGATCGACGTTCCCTTGTATACAGACGTCCACATGAAAGATATGCTCAGTGCAATTTCCTGAATACTACTGGTTTCGGGGGAAGATCGATTATGGTATGGGGTTGAATATCTTTGACTGCTCGCACAGACCTAGTGGTCGTTGATAATGGAGCTATGAATGCTGATAAGTATATAAGAAACATTCTTGAAGAGCATGTAATGCCATTTGCCCAAACATTGGTGAAAATTTCATTTTTATGGACGATAATGCCAAACCCCATCGTGCGCGCATCGTTCAGGAGTACCTTGAATAGGTTGAAGTCTCTCGAATGGAATGGCCAGCAAGAAGTCCAGATCTCAATCCGATTGAGCAGGTTTGGGACAACCTCGATAGAAGGCTGAGAAGTTCAGAAAATCATTCAGCTACTCTTAATGACTTAGGAATCCAACTCGGAGAAATCTGGGAAGGATTAGATCAGAACATTCTAAGATCACTCATTTTGAGTATGAACCATCGTTGCCGAGCTGTAATTAACGCAAGGGGTGGAAATACCAAGTATTGAATCACTTATCAGCTTTTCAGTATTTTGAAAATTGTTCATTTCTCTTCTTTCATATAAGATTCGGTGAAATCCTGAATTTTTCTTCCATTTAATGTGTCTTGTTTCGTTCAAAACCTTCCCGAGAGAACATAAAAAATAAGTTATAAAGTCAATGTAGAGTTAACTTTCATTAAAATTGAGATTTTCAGAATGTGCGTTAATTTTTTTGCGGAGTGTAGTTGCTAATATATTATGCAATTACAAAATAAATGAATTGATACTAATTGACTGATAACCAAATATTTAAAGCGTTTACAAAATACGACATACTTAAGAATGTAAATCACTTTTCACATTTTTGAAAAAAGTCATAAAGAATAAAGTTACCATCAATCAATTTTTGATGTCATCGTAAGTTGTCCCATATGATCCTATGAGGTTTTTTCTTTTTTTACTTCCTAATCATATAACGTAATATTTTTAATAACTTGATCACTTGAATTTGTTCTTCATATATTTTTTCAGTAAATTGAAGACATAAAATTTTATAGGAATACCTACATGCTAATTTCATAGTATCAAATCGTTATTGCGTCAAAGTTTTTATTAATGATTTTTCTATTTCATTGAGAGGCAACAAGTGTGGCTTACTAATTTGAACAACAAACATTTGAAATTGGGCCAGAATAAAATTTGTTGTCTTTCGAAATATTTTATTGGAATTTTCCTGGCTCTCTCAATCCTGGAAATGACTGCAATTTCAGAATTTTGAGTCGAAAATGGTAGATAAAGTTTTAGCACACGTTTGAATTCAAGGCCCTGCAAAATCAGTTCAATGATTTCGGAATTTAATTTTCTCAATATTACTAAAACCATAAATCTGGTCTTTTGGAAATTTACAAGCAAGCTGTAAAATGACTCTGAACTCAATTTTATAATATTCTTGAAATCAGCTGTCCA
Source organism: Adalia decempunctata (assembly GCA_951802165.1). Classification (NCBI taxonomy): domain Eukaryota; kingdom Metazoa; phylum Arthropoda; class Insecta; order Coleoptera; family Coccinellidae; genus Adalia; species Adalia decempunctata. The sequence continues at coordinate 5,595,012 of OX637705.1, forward strand.
TATTCGAAATTTTCAAAGAATCTTCTAGAATAAAATGGAAAAATTCGAATTGATCTGCTGTCGTCAAATCGGCGAAGTAAATAAAAATCCAAATACGTAAGCATGCTTTTATTCAACGAGTTTTTGTTAGAAAATTTCCCTTCTTCAATTATCCCAAACAATTAGCATATCAGCAATAATATTATTAATAGATTGGTGATTCGAGAATATACCTATAATAATATGTAATAATCTCATTTCGTAAACCAATTTATCATCCTGACATCGTAGGTATTTATAATTTAATTTCCAAGCTAACCGATTAGATTGTTATTAATTAAACGATCCCTCGATAAAAACTGAATAATTGATTTCGAATTATGAATAATTACACCGAAAGTATTCTATGTTCCCGATTCCGTAACGGAACGCACCTCTTAGGAGGCAATTTATCACACGTGTTCAATTTTGTCCCATATGTACAAAAGATTATTTCTGAATTCAGTTATTGGTAAACATTCTTTTAAACAAGTGCATGCTGCTTTTCTTCAAACTGCTGATTCATGCCAGCCAAATATTCGGAAATTGATAAATTCTCTATGAAAATGGGCATCGTTTTGGGAGTTTTGACTTGGTGTTATTCGCATACTGATGTCCCAAGTACGACATAGTCGACCTAAAAATTCCGATCACTAACGGTGTGTTTCTTGCAGGCGAATCCGACTCTAAAAACAACAATTTGAGCGAAAATGAGCTATTGGACGATACACAAGACGAATTGAGTGAATCGAGACCCAGGAAAATAAGGAGATCCAGGACTACCTTCACGACGTATCAACTTCATCAGCTGGAGAGAGCCTTCGAAAAAACGCAATATCCTGATGTTTTTACCAGGGAAGAATTGGCCATGAGACTCGATTTGAGCGAAGCTCGAGTACAGGTAGGTGTCCTTTATTTCAACCCCCAAATCACTAAGTATATAATCGAATCAAGTGGATGACATTGGTACCAAACACTCAATATGAAAAGAAAGAATTAATGAAGAAAACAATTAATTTAAAAGTTTATTTGACTGGAAATATCTGTCATGGAATACTCAAGCATTAACCTCTGACTCAGTTTTCAAAGAACCATCATAATCATGAATCTAAATGGGGATCTAACTGTTTTTCAATTTCAACAAGTACCTAATTTGTAACACCTTTATCTGACTGAAGCCAAGGGCACACTAGAAAACATTGTGAATCATTATAGAAATATCGGGTGTGTTTTTTAGAGTGACAGAATTTTCGATATAGGGATAACTGTGATTTGACAGGTAGAAGCCATGATGTTTTTACATTTCTGTTCAGAAACATTGACAAATTATCATGGGAATACTCACTTTGCAACAACGTTTACAAATTGTTGTAATTTATTTTCAAAATCAGTGTTCTATTCGCCCAACTTATAGAGCACTTCCTGAAATTTATGGTTCACATAATCGTCCATCAGAGCTGCTTATTCGTCGAACTATCGATAGATTTCGGACAATATTTCTCTACTCGATGCAACAATAACAACAAGACAATGTAGTAGTATGAGTAGTAGTAGTAATTTATTGTCATCAATATTACATGACTTGTCCACAATAATATAAAAGTATATATCACATTACAAAGAAATAACATGAGAACAAACAACATAAAAAAAAAATTCAACTATCCAATCGTGACTGAAGGAACTCATCCACTGAATAAAATGCACCCCTTATCAAGACTTCTTTCACTTTCTTGTTGAAATGTGGCTGCATGAGACATTTAATATTGGTAAAATAAAAATTCGCTTCGAAAATATTGGACAGGATGGACTCAGCTTCATCCGATGAGAGTTGATCCGAGTAAGTACATATAAGATTCATGAATTTTGGTAAAAACAGAATCCTTCTATCTCAAGCCAATTTCGAGAAAACCCAGATTTGGTAAAATAAAAATTCGCTTCGAAAATATTGGACAGGATGGACTCAGCTTCATCCGATGAGAGTTAATCCGAGTACATATAAGATTCATGAATTTTGGTAAAAACAGAATCCTTCTATCTCAAGCCAATTTCGAGAAAACCCAGATTTGGTAAAATAAGAATTCGCTTCGAAAATATTGGACAGGATGGACTCAGCTTCTTCTGATGATGTTTACTCGGAGTACATATAAAATTTAAGGAAAGCATATTGGAGTTGTTCTAGAGGTTGTCTCTTTTCTCAAAGTTGTGGTTTTTATATGATTCTAAGAAAAAAATATATAGTTGATGGAATTGAATATACTGGATCGTGAAACTACTATATTTACATGATCTATCTTCTTGCATAGTTTCCACTTCTATATTTTTGTTTATGTTTTTTCTTTCATTAGTCTTCTTTTGGCGTATAGTTTTGTATTATATCATTGAGGTTTATTCTGTTGTAAGCTGTGTTATCTTCACTCTATTATCAGTGCCATTACCAGATTACCACTGGTATAGTTTCAAAGCAACATTTTAACCGTTCCAAAGTGCTATCGAATTTTTTCATTATTTTCGAGTTCTCTTTCACCAAATAAACAATGAAATTATTCACATTGACAAGTTACTGACCTTGTTTTCAACATATTATTATACCTATTTGTATGTTGTTTCTTTTCAACGACGCGAAGTTCATATTTGACCATAAATCAAAGTGAAATTAAATATTTATATCTCCATCGTTTAAATGCACAATTGATTAAATTTATTATGATTTTCCGAATGGTGCATTTATGATGCCAAGCATTACTGATTTTCTAGGACGTACAAAGCATTGAAACGAATGACACTTGAACCAGAGCATAGCCGAGTTGACGCCACTATACCGGGTGTGCATTTTTCGTTCAGAATCTGCAGGTGTCCCAAATTAAACGGGACATCCTTGGCCTTTATTTTTCTTGTAAATCTGGGTATACAGGGTGAGTTAGGAGTACAGGAAGGTCGATAGCTGTCGGAAATTTTGTTGGAATCGACTCTACCGAGCGAGGTCTTTCCTTGGCTGCTTTCGGACCGTCAAAGAACAATCAGGAGGAATTGATATGCGTTCCATTATGTCCGGGAAGCGATTCGTGTCATCGGGTCCTGTAGGAATAATGACCGTCATGAATCGCATCTTAATTGGTTACAATTTGGATAATTAAATGGGGGCCGGTGGCTGCGTAAGTGCCGGCGCAATTGGCCATTGTTCGACACAATGGGGGTAATCGGAGTAATCGGAACCAGCTCGTGACGATCTTCGCTTCCATGGGCACCCCCCCGCGCGCCTCCTTTCCCCCTTTCGCCGCGCTCCCAGGCCCGTCTCTGACCAGATCTCATTCCAGCCGACCGAAAATCGGACAAATACGATTCGTAGTGAGCTGACGGCGTTAAGCTGTTCGCACACTGGTCGAAATGTTGACAGGGCTTCGAAATTGAGATGCCTCAATTTGGAGTCTAGAAATTCGGGTTTATTTGAAAAAGTTTCATCCCTTGGGTTTTTTTTGGAGAAAACAATAGTTTTTGAGTTTACGGAGTTCTTACGAGAAATACAGGGTGTCCCAAGTCCGAGTGCCTATTACACGTTTCTGGAGAAACTTATTTGAAATCTGAAAATTGGGATTATGATATTGTTCGTAATTCTCCACAGACCTAAAATATTTTCAGAGCCGGAGCAATTCCGGTTATACAGGGAGTGAAAGTAAATTTGCTTACAAATTTTTTTTCAATCTTTTCGCTTCTGATATGATTGAGTATCCAATGCTGAATACATTTCTGTTAAAACCATTGAATTCATTCGACTAGTTTTCAAAATATCGAAAAAAAAACTGAAAAAAAGTCAAATATTCATAGTTAGTATTATGTTCATTTTTCTTATTCTGAACATCCTGTATCCTGATGAGTGTACACCGTTCTCACAACGTCAAAGTAGAATAATGTGGAAAGGTCATGCAACTTTTGAATTTCATGAATATCATCACAGGGTGTTTCAAATTTTGTGTCAAAAACTGTGATCGGAAATCGGCCATAACTTCTGTTTTTCAAATTAGAACCCTATTTTTTTATGATTGCGTTGGATTCTGCGAAGAAAAATAGTGATAGCACTCTAAGATACTGTTGCTTCTAAATTCAGTAATTCCCGAGTCGTAAAGAGATGCATTGTTATTCAAAACGTATATCAAGTGTCAAATGAATAATTACAATAACTTCATTTACCATATATCACATATCAACCTGTCGGTCTAGTTGATCAAAACATGAAAATATTTTTTTTCAAATGCTCGTAACTCCTAAAAAAATTTTCAAAAGAAACTTCTATCGAAATTTGTCATAGAGCTTGTAGAACACCCTGTATATTACCTAAAAAATTGAATTTGCCTCCTCCTATTCACGAGGATATATCTTTAGGATGAGATTCCTCATATTCTTCGCCAATGATCCATGAACATAGTCATAGTGTGGACACTCTATAGTCTATGTATATTCCCTGTTCGCAATCTGCTAAATCCTATCCTGCATTTTCATCGGTACTAATCTCCTCGACGAACAGCGTTGTCCTCTTTATAATTGCCCTCGAACATTGAATCAAATACGGCTTTTAACTCTTATTGGTTCATTCTATTATTCCTGATCGAAAAATAACCCAAATCTGTTCATCGGAGTATATTCATAAATGGATGACAGCTTAAATGAAATTTTCACATTGAATATACGTGGCTTGTACAGGGTGGAGCTCGGAAAAAGGACATTACCGCGTATTCGCGTACTTTTTTACACCCCGGAAATATGATTCAGCATCGCGACAACAAATATAAGAGTGGTTGATTCATTTCCCTTTCCGCGACTTTGAAACTAGCTTAGTATAAAAATGCGTCACAGTTGAATTATCGAAAACAACAGGAATTATGTTCGTAGAAAGCATAAATTTTAATAGTTGCCGCACAAATATGAAGATATCAATTAATATGAAGTTTCCAATTTGGTTTATTGTGAAATAATTATACCTATTTCGTTTTCAATTAAAGCGATAGTGATTTATAACTCATTCCGCAAATTGTCCGTGCAAAACTCGGAATCAATAGTAGTTTTATTATAACAATTATTAAAAAAGTTAATGCGATCAATATCGGTTCGCTGCGATCACAACAAATCTTGAACAAATTGTCTGATCACCGTTCTGAGTTTATGGCTGATTAGAAATGGAAAAGCACTTTCCAACAGATTTTCAGTTAAATAATAACATTCGCTTCTGACGGACATCAGGACAGTTGTTATTTCTTTGTTGCTCAATGTAAATATTGTACAGGATGACAAGAAAAACCTCGGACAAACTCTATTTCATTCAACTTTATTAAACAGAAGAAATTGAACAAAACAACAACAAATAATAATAGCTTGAACATTTGTTAATAATATATTCAAGCCGTTTCGAAGTGGCTTCCTTTGGCGGCGATACACAGCTTCAGACGCTTCTTGAAATTTTCGGCAATGGGCCGCAGCTCCTCGGGCGTTAATCGCTTCCATTCCCTAACGCTGTAGTCCATTGGGTTGAGATCCGGTGAGAAAGGCGGCCATTCTGCAGATGAGATGAAACAAGGATGAAACAAGAGTCTTACACCATTCTTGCGTTATTTTCGCTCTGTGAGCCGGAGCGGAGTCCTGTTGAAAGGTCCAATGCGTATCGCCGAAGTGCTGCTTGGCCCACGGATGTACTACGGCCTCGAGGATGTCGCAGCGGTAGACTTCTTGGTTGATTTTGACCTCTTGATCCACGAAAACTTAGAGAGTTTTACCACTGCCGCAAATTCCGTCCCAGACCATGACGGATTGCGGATTTTGACGGTGTTCGACGATGGCCGATGTACCGGGAGCCTCTACGGACCAGACTCGGCCGTTTTGGTGGTTGTGGGATTGTTCTACGGTGAAAAGCTTCTCGTCTGTGAAGAGAATTCGCTCCCATTGCTGACCGGCGGCGAGACAAAGTAGTTGGACGCACCTTTGGAGTCGTACGAGCTTGTTTTCCTCCGTGAGGAGTGGAACTTTTTGGACCTTGTATGGCTTGAGGTTGAGCTCCTTTTTGGCAATTTGACGGACTGATTCGCGGTTGATATCGGTCTCACAGGCTATTTTCCTCATGGAAACCCTCGGATTTCGATTGACTCGCTTCTTGACAATGTTGCGATTGCTAGGTGTATTGACAGTGCGTTTCCTACCACTTCCTGGACGACGACCATCATGGCCAAGCTCCTTGAAACGACGAATTGCATCGGACACGGTTTGTCGAGGCACATTGAGCAAACGAACATCTTCGCATTGACGCCTACCTTGACGAAACAGCTCCAAAATCGCACTACGTTTGTTTGACATTCTAAAACTCTGTGAAATGAAATTATATATCAAACTGAAAATTCACATATTAGTACAGGAAAGTGTAGATAAACCAAGAGAATGACAATTATTTGGCTGCGCTGAAATACTTTTGTTCCAGGCCACAGCAAAAATTGTCCGAAGTTTTTCTTGTCACCTTGTAAATTGACTTCCGATTTTTTTCTCAAAAACCGCTAACTTTAGCAATGAATTACAAGAGACCTTATTTGCTAAGGATGGATCAAGCTATCCGAAAATAATTTTCTTATTGTGAAATATTAATAAGGAAAAAGTTTCCGGCGAAACAAGGTTTAGGGGCGGCTTTTTCTACCCCTTGCAATCATAGAGGAACATCACCAAAATTTTTTTCGAGTTCTTTTTCGTTTGCGTTAAATGTTTGCTGAATTTTATTCTCGTCTGTTTTTTGATTTTGAAGAAAAAAATTAAAAACTGTTTTTTGGGCCCCATCTTTAAGAGGCTGTAACTAAGCAGGGGTGGCTCAAATGAGAAAAGTTTATTTGAAAGACCCACCATATTTTTTGACAAGGATTCACCCTACTGAATTTTTCGCAACTATTTATACATACAGGGTGAGTCTTTGACTTGTACATATATTTTAACTGTAGACTCCTCTCATCAAACGAAACACTTTTTTCCTATACCATTTTTCAAAATTCGGTTTGGTTTGTGAGATACAGGGTGTCGAAAATCCATGAAAAAAACACTTTTCTGTTTATATCTTCGGAACCGTTATTTCGAATGAACTGAATTTCGGTTAGTTGTTTTCTCTATTCATGGTGCATATTCCTCAATCGAAACCTATTCAATATCTTCACTAGTATAAAAGTTGCAGGGCAGTCGACTCATCAATACACGCTAAAACACCATAAAACCACTTTAAAAAGATAAACGGTTCATATTTTCGAAAGAATCAATCATTTAAGAAACTAAAAGTATTCCTATTTTTTTCAATAAAACGTGTTTTCGAGTTATTCCCAATTTTACCCGGAGAAATTTGACGAAAAAATCATTAATTTCAAGAATAATCTGAATGCGTCTCTGAATTAAATATCATCGAATATTATTCCTTCTCTGGTCTTTAAACGAGTTTACAATGTTGTCACAATATTTATCAACTTTGTCGAGATATTTAAATAATAAAATACCACAAATGTGGGAGATAAAATTGAACACCAAGGAGGATTTAATACGCACAGTTTCTATTGAAAATTCATAGTTACTGGTCCATATTGAAGTTAAATGTGGATGAAATACAAAATTCGGATATGAATGATGAATCTCGATACAAACTACTTATTAAATTGAAATTTATGAAGAATAATACGATACCTGATAATCTGTGGCGATGTTTCTATCTAAACAACATCCTCTTGGAATTTCAAAAACTCGACACGGTTGAAATTATATTAATTCACTTCACATAATAATCACATCAGAACAATTATTTACTGAATGTATTCAGAACTCCACATAATGTTTACACTGTTTACAGTTTGTTCAGAGACTCTGGTTTGTTATTGTTTATAGTTGGCCTTCAGATGACCAATAATTTGGCGGCAAAGTCGATTTATGATGGAAACGGCAGAATTCATAGATATTTATACCACGGTACACAAATGTATCGTGATTTATACTATGTCTCGCAAAAAAGCTGACAACATCTTCTTGAAATTTCTGTGCAAAAATTCACAGAATCCATACAAATTAGATTAGGTTAGGTTGTTTAATATAAATCTGAATGGAAAGTCTTTCTTCATGATATTGTTTGGGAATTTCGAGGAAAATATGAACAAGTTATTAGTGTTTACAAACTAATCTGCAGAAAAATCGAAGAAGGAACTTATTTTGGTGGAATAAATGTGGCTTTTTAGTTGCAGATATAATCCGATGAAACTAACTTTTTTTGTTGAAATTATCGTGTTTGCAACATTTTCATTCCAATAAGGTTAGTACTTCTATCGAGAAATATGAACTTTGAATCAATTCCACAGTATCATTTCAGGGACGTAATTAGCACAATTTTATTTTCAAATGGCTATATCATTTTAACAGAGCCGAATTCGGAAAAATGGAAAATGAAAAAAAGGTTTCTTTCGGCTTCAAGAATCTTCAGTTAAAATATATGTACAAGTCAAAGACTGACCCTGTATAGTGAAGATGATGTTTTGGCGCTGATCCAAACATGAGAATAGTTTTCGAGTTCTGACCTGATCTGAGCCTCAAAGATACATTCCTAAGCTAAAACTATCAACCAAGACTCACATCTTCTCTTTGTTACAGGTCTGGTTCCAAAACAGAAGAGCCAAATGGAGGAAACGCGAAAAAGCTCTTGGACGCGAAACCGTACCATACATACAGCAGCAAGAGCAACCAGTCTTCCCCACAGAATTCAGCTACCAATCGCCCCTCCGCCTACCGACGCTTGGTCATGAATTCTGGCCAAACTTCACTTTTCCCCCGATGTTCAACCCCACGATGTCTGGCCTACCCTGGGGAGTCAAGACTCCGATACCCTTCCATGCCTTGCTGTCGCAATACATGCATCTTTCCGGTGGTATGCCGCACCTGGGGGTCAACCCCATACCAGAAGAAAGATCGAGAAGTGTGAGTCCTGAAACCATCAGCAGCAGCACGTCCAGAGTATCTCCAGCTAATCTGGAGACCTACAGGTCTCAAGAAAATCTGAAAGTACCTGCGAAGTCGTAAAAGAACGGTTTATTCAGCCCTTTGCTCGCTTTTTGGAAGGCCTCTGTATATACTGAACATAGTGCAATATTTATTCAATTTGTATATACGTCAACTGGTTATAGTTGATCTGTCGGATCGATTCACGTCGTTCGTTCGAGAAACTTCTGAATTATTTGAATTATTTTATCCGATAAAATATAAACAAAAATTATCCTTTATTACCTAGTTAATAAGGAAATCTTTGTGTTCGAATAGAAATACAAGGAGTCTAATATCCCTCGAATTTTTCGTTCCATGTAGACGCCCGTTAGAGGAAAGCAACCCATTAAAGACAGCAAGAATTCAAAAATGTTTTATCCATATTCGATCTTCTTGAAAAATTCTTCACTACATTTATAGAGTTATGAATGTTTAATCTATAATTAGTGTACATTTCAAGAAGATCCGTTATATAACGAATTTTATTTGCTTTGTAAATTCTTGTAAATAGATTCCTATTTATTATGATAGTTTCGTCATGTTGAGATGAAAGTATAGTGTGAAGATGCATTGAATGCTTAAGCATAGGTATAATATATAGAATATATATGTGCAAGATGACATTTCATTTTGTATGAATGAATTATAGACGATTATTGAAATAAAAGAAGTTTCAATTAATAACATGCATTCTAGTTTGATTTATTCCTTTTTTATTTTCAGTATTAAAATCTTCCAACGCAGATTCTTTATCGAAAAGATAAATACCAAACATTCTAGTTCAGGATTTGCATTTTAACCCATCAATTCATTTCGTTAAATAATATTTTAACAAATCAGCAAATCACTTAAAACTTTGAAACAATTATCTCAGAGAACAGTTCAGGAACTGAAAAATCTTAAATAGAGACGATTTCATTTGAAACTGTCAAATGACCTATTATAAAGGTGCAGTATAATCGACATTTTCTCTGCTGCCAAAAGCCATCTTTCATATCAGAATCAGTAAAAATAAAACTACAAATCTGCTGAGAACACCTAATATTGTATGTAGTGGGTTTGTTGCCATATTTTGTTATGATCCAGTCACAATGAAAAGAATACTTTTCAGTAAAATACAATTTATGATAAATTCCCACAAACTCTGATAAAATAAGAACAATAATGTGATAAGTTGTAGTATACAAAACTTATGACAAAAAATGACATAAAATGAAAAAGCACAAAAAAATTTAGGATACGATACAGGTGATTAGATTACATAAACAAAATAATATACACTATACAGTATGGTCCATATAAAACAGTCCAGACACAGATCAACTAAAAGAAAGATCTACAACAAACTCAGCTAGTGACAATAAATTAGTTCTTCCCCATCAAGACTTGAAAAGGAGGTAAAGAAATGTAGTCTCCGAAAAAACAATTCTAAACTATTGAACTATGTGGGCAAGCTCTTAGGTTTAGGTATGAAAGATGGAACAGAACTTTTGGTTGGCCTCAAATTGTTGTTTGTATCTTGATATCAGGAAACATTTCAATCCACAACTCTTTTGGAATATTCGTATTATTTATTAAGGTATTTTCTCCTGATTTGGAACTATACTTTCCATAATCTTGTTAGTATGTTTTTCTCAAGATTTATCAAATAATACTACATCAGAACATGTGTATGTATACAATTTAGAAGAACTGATCGATCAAGAATTCCTGTAAAGAAGTATTAAGGTGGGCGTTCAATGCAGTGTGTTTTTATTTCAAGTTGATTTCGAAAACGGTTTCACTTTGAGAACTGAAATTTTGTGGGTGAACTCAGAAAGGATTAGGGTTCTTGTTGAAATAATTTTGATCGATTTCATTCCGACAGTTAATTTTTTTTCTTTCAAAAATAGAAGAAAATGAGACAACCCATGCTTCTGTTTTATTTCAACAGAAAGACCCATGAAAATAGTTCAACTTCCGATTAAAAGTGAATCTACAGATAATTTCGTTCAGAAGATCAACTTGAAATACGGAATTGGCAGAAAATGGCCAAATTCAAATTTTGGCGGGAAAAAATTCCTGCTTTACCCACAAATTCGCGTATTTCATAGTTCGGCGATTTTCGAATAGAGAGCGCCATTGTACATTTCATTCATGATTAGAGAGATACTCATAGAACTTATTGTGATAATGAAAGTTCTATGGAGATATTCCTTAAAATGGACGGTGGCGCCTCTATCGGCTGATCTTTCCTACTCTGTTTAAACGCCGACCTTAATTCAGAATGTCAATATACTAAAAGTGTTCTACAATAGAGTCATTTGCAAAATAGTCAAATTACTCAAATTCTCTAGAAGAAAACATTAGATTGTTATATAGGTGAAATAGAATGGTGTGGATTTCTGTTAACAACTGCCTGGTTTGATTATTCTGCCCAGTCAAATTCAGAAAAATATATTCGAATAAATAATACACTGCGCAAAAAATTAACACACATTCTGAAAATCTCAATTTTAATGAAAGTTAACCCTACATTGATTTTATAACTTATTTTTTATGTTCTCTCGGGAAGGTTTTGAACGAAACAAGACACATTAAATTCAGGATTTCACCGAATCTTATGTAAAAGAAGAGAAATTAACAATTTTCAAAATACTGAAATGCTGATAAGTGATTTAATACTTGGTATTTCCATCCCTTGCGTTAATTACAGCTCGGCAACGACGGTTCATACTCAAAATGAGTGATCTTAAAATGTTCTGATCTAATCCTTCCCAGATTTCTCCGAGGTGGATTCCTAAGTCATTAAGAGTAGCTGGATGATTTTCTGAACTTCTCAGCCTTCTATTGAGGTTGTCCCAAACCTGATCAATCGGATTGAGATCTGGACTTCTTGCTGGCCATTCCATTCGAGAGACTTCAACCTCTTCAAGGTATTCCTGAACGACGCGCGCACGATGGGGTCTGGCATTATCGTCCATAAAAATGAAATTTTCACCAATGTATGGGGCAAATGGCACTACCTACATGCTCTTCAAGAATGTTCCTTATATACTTATCAGCATTAATAGCTCCATTATCAACGACCACTAGGTCTGTGCGAGCAGTCAAAGATATTCCACCCCATACCATAATCGATCCTCCCCCGGAACCAGTAGTATTCAGGAAATTGCACTGAGCATATCTTTCATGTGGACGTCTGTATACAAGGGAACGTCGATCACAATGGTAGAGGCAGAATCTAGGCTCATCTGTGAAGAGAACTTTTTCCCAATCGGCCTATTCCCAATGGATATGCTCTCTCGCAAAATCCAAACGCGCCCTTCGATGGGCTGGGGTAAGAGCTGGGCCTCTTGCCGCGACACGAGGCCTTAAATCTTAAATCATATTCTCTGAGGCGATTTCTTATTGTCTGAGTACTAACTTGCACCTTATGAGTTTGCTCAAGCTGAAACTCTCAAGCAACGTTCTTGAATGGCAGTTGTTACCCGTGGTCTACCCTGTCCTGGTCTTCGGACATTCATACCTGTCTCCCTGAATCGCTGCAACATTCTGGACACACTTGTATGGGAAACTCCAAATCTTTCTGCAATTCTTCTGTATGTCCACCCTTCTTCTCGCAAAACTAACGCTTGGGCACATTCCTCTTGTGTCAAATTGCGTGTTTCGCGTTGCATAGCGATCGAGTGTAGAAAATCAAACGAAAGAAAAACTAGGTATTGATCACTAGAATTGATCGAGAACAACTGATTTTAGAATGGAGCCAATACATTCAAAATCTGATAATATCATCTTTTTTTTATTCCTGCTGGGAGAAAACATCTGTATTGAAGAAAAACGTTGAAAGTGGATAACATATGCATGCATAATTCTGATAAAAATAATTATCATTGAGAACACCTTCAGTTGTAGAATAAATTTGAGATTTCCATAATGTGCGTTAATTTTTTTGCGCAGTGTAGTTTCGGTAGGATCATTTCATGATGCTTCAGATGATCTGCAAATAATACAGAATTTTTTTTCGTTTTAAAGATTAAATTCAGCAATAAGAAATGGATATACAAAGATACATATTGTTTTTTGTTGATAAAGATCGGAATTGAAACTGCATCCTTGTTACCGAAAACGAAGGCTTACCAATCGACTAAGGGGTGGCCAAACACGTGTTATTCATCCAATTGTGCCCCAGCCTCACCAACTTAATCAGCTCTTCTGAGTTCGTTAAACGAGTCGCAAAAGCGTCGAACGGCGCAAAATTCCGAGTTAATTCCTTTTCGGTTCTATGGTCGGGGGTTCTCACGGGTTTCTTTTTATGGACTAGTGTTGCGGATCACTGAACACCGCGTCACCCACAGAGCGTTCACGGTGCGAATTCGGCAGCGTTGCCCGTCGCAGCTTGCCGGCTCGGAGATCACACTTCAATTAGTTTATTGAAGAAATTAGTATTTCCTATTGGATCTGTTGATGCGTGGAGGTTATCGGTTTGATTATTATTAAGTTATGCGAATTTTCCCATAAGAACCTCGTCTGAAGGTTGATGCATGAGGGGCAGTGGCGTAGCTAGATAGTCCGGGGCCCTGGTGCAAAAATCGAAGAGGGGCCCCTTAATGAATTGTTTTCGAGTCAAAATATAAATACTTCGAAGAAGCAAAGTTAATTACTGAAGGTACAGTTGAGGAGTATACTTGAATAAATTATGTTGTTATTTATGTATTTGAGTAGGTATATTAAATTCATTATATTAATGTTATATTAATGTGGATGAAAACGAGGGCTTTGAAAACATTTTTTATAGATATTTACAATATGTACAAATATTCACAAAAAAATTATCATGGTCACCATGACCTTCTAGCCTTATTTTTTCCTATTGATACGTTAGATTATTTGGTGAAATCACAATGAGAATAAATTATTCAACGAATGAATTCAAATTAATTATTGAGGATTCGAACCTAGAGATCCATCAAGTCTAGATTTGAAGTCATTTATTCCTTCGGAAAAAATAATGTTTACAACCTCTTTCTAGACCTACTCTTTGCGAAAGATTTAATGACTTCACTCAAATCTATACTTGATGCAGCTTCATTTTCAATTGATAGGTATAAGCCATAAATGTCGCAGTTGAGCTTGGCTCATAGTGTTCCGCAAATAATTTTATATTATTCTTAATTCAGCTTCTACAGAGGTGACAGGAAGATTGTATGGAACAGTAATATTGCTGTAAATACTTCTGTTAGATCGCATTCCAGCATTCCGTGTTTCCTTATTATTTTCATACAGAATTCATGAATTGTCCATGCCTTATTCAATTCAGGTAGAAATAGGTGATAAATATTAAGAACTTGAATTGAAAAGTTGGTTCCTTTCATATCGCAATATTTACTTTGAAATTGGTCGAAGCAGTTTTTTCGTCTACCTATATCTAGTAGAAATGATGGTGAAAATTCCAAATTTTGTTGACTGCAGTCATACACCCGAAACTTTGATTCAATCAATCAATCAAATCTTTATTGTACTACAGGCCTAATAGAATAGCGTGTACTCGTCAATTTTCAGCATAAATAACACATTATTAAAATAAATATGGACATAAAATGAACTTATAGTTTAGGACAAACTATACTTATATCACAGATAAGTTTGTGTCGCATAAAATCTCTGAGAGCGAATAATACGCTTTTGTTACAAGGAGCGCCTTCAATTCTCTTTTAAATTTAATGAAACTTAATAGTTTCCAATGATTCGGCAGTTTGCTGAAAACTGCTACCGAAATATAAGAAGGCAACTTCTGAATTTGAGAAATTATTTTATCGAGCACTCCATTGAAAATATTTATTTCGGAAAATTTTCCCCTGCTTCGAAATCGGTGATCGGAAGCTAATTCATCGAAATATTTTTTACCTATTTTTGTCTCTTTTCTTCGAAATGGGGATCTTCACCATATGCTATGACATTTTCTCTAGCCTTGCACTTGAAGGACTCGAAGTCACTCCTATAATTTTTTCTCTTTGTATTCGTCTCTTCTAAAGCTCTGCATACGTCGTCCAAACTGACATCGCATTTTGTAATACTTCAGATGCATAATTGATATCATTGAGAATGCGGTGCATTAAATCGCCGAGGAAAATAAATTCAAAATTCTTCATTTTTTCAATTTCTGCTTGTTTTCGCTCTTATTTGCAAGAATTTTTCATAACTATTTCAGCTAATGCACGAATGATTGAATTTTTAGAATTTTTCATAACTATTTCAGCTAATGCACGAATGATTGAATTTATTTTAAGTTCAAACGCGATTTGATGGTCAGCGCTTGGGGGCCCCCTGAGGTCGGGGGCCCTGGTGCACTGCACACCCTTGCACCCACGTAGCTACGCCGCTGATGAGGGGGATTTATTGTTCGTCTCGATATCCATGGGATTATTTTAGTGGAGCAAAGTGTCCAGTTTAATATACACTCCATTCACTTTTATTTAATCACATAGGAGGTCATGGTTTCGTTTTCAGGAGTTGGTGCACCTGATGAAAAGCACAGATCATATGATGAAAAGTCAGTGCGCGCACAGAAAATATCGTAAATGACAAAACGACGTTGCCAGTTTCTTTGTTTACATCAAAGTAAAAGTATCAAAGATATTCCACATTTTGTTAGGTTCACAAATTGTTCGCAGATTTTTGGTATTTAATCGATATTTGCATGTGAGTTTTTCGTCGAATATCCAAGATTAACGTATGTTTATTGTTTTTAGCACCAGTTTGGAGCGTGAGGACGATTTTACGAATGTTTACATTTCGAGGTTGAAGGAGTACACGGAAATTTCGTTGAAAAAGCTGTTATTTGGACAGATATCGCCAGTAGATGGACCGGATGGAGCCTTGAGAGGTCGATTAGGATGATATTTTTCAGGGTTTCCAAGAAATTTGGCGATATCTGAGCAGATTTGCAAAAGTTAGGTACCTCACTGATGAGGTGTAACTTAGACCTAATTCTCCTATAAAAAACGCCTTTCAAAGGTCGAGATGGTAAAAAATGTCTTCTTCAGATGTTGTTTGAACAAACGCAGCCGAGTTTTATACCCCAACATTGATTTTAAGAAAGTTATCAACAAAATAAAATTGACATTATTCTTGATTCTTGTAATTACCCATCAATGCATCTTATATCTTTCGGTTGATTTTTTTAATGAATTCTTGATCAGAATCAACAATTGATGTCGTCAATTCTTGAACTTTCAGTTCAAGAGGATAATAAACATTAAATCTTCACAAGCATGCATATGAAAATTATGTGAAAGCAATGCAATTTTCTTCCATGGCGAAAAATAATATATTTCAACAGTGATCTCTTGTTCTTTCCATGCAAATAACTAGAAAAGGAATCCTTTCTATCAATTCATATAAACGATAATTATTTTCGTCCATCACATCTTTTCCAATTAATTCATTTTCCGAATAAATTCACATTCTGAGAAATACGCTACGAATGTAGAAAGGGCAACATAGTGTTGACTTGGAACATAAAAATATTTTGAAAAACGTCAGAACTTCGATATACAGAGTGGAATGTGTCAAATTTCCAAGGCCAGAGTTGTGATTTCATAATTGTGAATGGAGTTTACACTCATAGTCGAAAGGCTTTGCCCCCTAGGTGTGTCGAAAATAAACAATATATGTTCTGGAAATGACATGAATATTTTCCTCTATTTCAACTGCAATTATATTCTTTAGAAAATCTTTGTTTGTAACTATTTGTTTTGTGCAGGATGAGACAAAAAAGGAAATGTATTCAGCATTGCAAACTCGATCACATTAGAAACGAAAAAATTAAAAAAAAAATTTTTTTGAATAAAGGACCCCGCACTTTCCTTATGACAAATGGCGTTCCGTCAAATGTTCTCATATATTTTGGTATAATGTAGTACGCGACCTACTGATCAAAAGTGTTCATGGTCCCAACTCAATACCAAATCATATCGAATAATGATTCATAAAATAGAGAAAATTCCATATTTTCCCCTGTTCGAAAACATGTCCGAAGGTTGAGAGTTTTTATTGAGAGCTACGAATTAAATCACGAGTGGCTTTAAATTGATGCGATGGCAAATAAAGGATTACTCCGAATTTTCATCCTTATTAAAGTGTTCTTTTGTTTTCCGAATGCACTCGAGACCCCTCGTCCTTTCTTTCATGAATTAAGGAGAACTCTGAGCGCCACTTCAGCTTTATTACTGCCTTTTTATTTGTAATTGAAAAATTGAGTTCTATACGAGGTCGACACATTTCGATTTTTCATTTGGGACATTTATCGGGGATATATTACTGACCAAAACTCAGATCAATCAAGATAAAAGGTTTTCTCTATTTCAGTATCGTAATGAGTTCATTACAGTTTTAAAAACAGTACTGTAATAAACTCATTACAGCATTGTTTTCAGTTATACTTTTCGTTTTTTTGTTTTCAGCACTGCCTTCCGCTCCTATCAATTTTCAACGCACGTCAATTAGGAAATGTCAATTTCGTAACAGTCACCAACTGCCAAAATACAATACAAAAGTCACTAGGATGTATAATATGAATTTTTTCTACAAGCGTGCACTTTCATTCTCTTTCCCGCACGTATTTCAATTCGTAAAGAGTCACATTGCCAAACAGTGTGGGAAAAACCCCTGCTATTCCATTACCGCACGCAAATGCGTGTGGTAATGGATTAGCAAGGGCTTTTCTCGCACGCTTTTTCTAAAGAATAAACTGAATAATGATATATCTCTATGCCACCGACGACGTTACTATGGAAACGGCATGTGAATAAGAATTAATACATTGTCATTATATTATGAAATTGTGTTTAAATATAAATAATATCAACTCGAATTCAATCAGTACGCTCCGGTAAAATGGATACTTCGGGATCTGATGATGGCCTGCCCGAAGAAATATTAGCAGCTTCTTATGAAGCGAGTTTAAATTTGTTACCGGCCAAGTCGAAGATGAAATATGAGAAGCAATATTCAGAATTCATTGATTGGTGTAATTCCAAAAAGGTTCAACCGAGGAAGGAGGAAGTGTTTTCGGCGTATTTTTTGGAAATGTCCAAAATTTGGAGACCAAACACATTATGGTCCCGATATTCAATGATAAAGAGTGTTTGTAAACTGAAACAGGATTTGGATATTGGAAAACTCCATAAATTAACTGCCTTCATTAAACGACAGAATATAGGATTTCGTCCGAAAAAGGCCAAAACTTTTAATGAAGAGGAAATAACAAAACTCATGAGTGAGGCATCTGATGAAATTTACTTGATGATGAAGTTGGTAACAATTTTTGGATTAGCTGGTGCCTGCAGACGAGAGGAACTTACAAAACTCACCATCGACGATATAGATGATAAAGGAGACTTGATCATCGTCAATATTAAGGACTCCAAAAACCATTCACCAAGATCGTTTGTTATATCCCAAGACACCAATAATGGATATTTTCTGAACATATACAGAAAATATATGAATTTACGTCCAAAGGAAATACCTCATCGCCGAATTTTCATAAAGTATAATCGGGGAAAATGTGAGATTCAACCTGTCGGAATCAATACAATAGGAAAAATACCGTCCGAAATTGCAGCTTACTTACGCCTACAAAATCCGGAATTATACACAGGACACAGTTTTAGGCGCTCCTCGGCTACTTTCCTAGCCAATTGTGGAGAAGGTATCACAAATATTAAACGTTTAGGAGGATGGAAGTCAACTGCTGTTGCTGAGGAATACTTGGAAGAATCTATTAACCAGAAAAAAAAATGTCCACTAAAATTCTTAATTTGAATGGTTCTTCCTCTTCAAACTGTAATACAGAATCATTACGTTCCAAAGAGCCTTCGAACAATATGATGGCAAATATTCAACGTTTTGCTTCTTCCTCTTCAAACTGTAATACAGAATCATTATCTTCCAAGGAGCAGCTGACTTCGACCAATATGATGGCTTCTGCTATAAATTTGCATATCGCGACCAACTGCACGTTTACAATAAATATAACTAATAACTGAATATTTCTAATGAATATATTGATAATAATGGGAAGAAACAGAATGTACATAGATTCCTTATCAAAATTCATTTTTATGTGCTGTTAGTCTAGTTTTCTTTTCAATTAATAAAGAATTTATGAATATTATTACAGTTTAAATGTCAACGAATGGTCAACGATGAGAGTACAATGGTAACGACTTTTGTCATTCATGTGTATTTAGAATGATCAATTCACATTTGATCTGTGTGTTGAAATCGATCTCGTATAAGCGCTTGTAGAAAAAATATTGTTCCTAACTCGTGCGGAAAGTGTTTTTCCCGCACTCAACTGCTTACCCGAACTCCGCTTCGCGTCATTCGGGTAACGGCAGTTTCGTGCGGGAAAATATCACTTCCCGCACTTGTTAGGAAAATAACTATTCTCTATTTGGAAAACCCCTCATTATGAACATAAATTCCATCAAACCCAGAAATTGTGACAAAAGCCTGCTGCAACAAATTTTTTCGCAGCAGCTATAACTAGACCTACAATCTAAAAAAATTATCACAAGAAGAACGAAACTATCTAATACCACAATCTACACTGCGGAAAAAAATTAACGCACATTATGGAAATCTCAAATTTATTTTTTGTTCTCATTGATAATTATTTTTATCAGAATTATGCATGCATATGTTATCCACTTTCAACATTTTTCTTCAATACAGATGTTTTCTCCCAGCAGGAATAAAAAAAGATGATATTATCAGATTTTGAATCTATTGGCTCCATTCTAAAATCAGTTGTTCTCGATCAATTCTAGCGATCAATAGGTTTTCTTTCGTTTGATTTTCTACACTCGATCGCTATGCAACGCGAAACACGCAATTTGACCCAAGAGGAATGTGCCCAAGCGGTAGTTTTGCGAGAAGGGTGGACATACACAAGAATTGCAGAAAGGTTTGGAGTTTCCCATACAAGAGTGTCCAGAATGTTGCAGCGATTCAGGGAGACAGGTATGAATGTCCGAAGACCAGGACAGGGTAGACCACGGGTAACAACTGCCATTCAAGAACGTAACTTGAGAGTTTCTTCGTTGAGACGACGGTTTGCAACCGCTCGCCTCCTTCAAAATCAGCTGGAGCAAACTCATGAGGTGCAAATTAGCACTCAGACTGTCAGACAATAAGAAATCGCCTCAGAGAATATGATTTAAGGCCTCGTGTCGCGGCAAGAGGCCCAGCTCTTACCCCAGCTCATCGAAGGGCGCGTTTGGATTTTGCGAGAGAGCATATCCATTGGGAAGAGGCCGATTGGGAAAGAGTTCTCTTCACAGATGAGTCTAGATTCTGCCTCTACCATTGTGATCGACGTTCCCTTGTATACAGACGTCCACATGAAAGATATGCTCAGTGCAATTTCCTGAATACTACTGGTTTCGGGGAGGATCGATTATGGTATGGGGTGGAATATCTTTGAATGCTCGCACAGACCTAATGGTCGTTGATAATGGAGCTAAGAATGCTGATAAGTATATAAAGAACATTTTTGAAGAGCATGTAGTGCCATTTGCCCTATAAATTGGTGAAAATTTCATTTTTATGGACGATAATGCCAGACCCCATCGTGCGCGCATCGTTCAGGAGTACCTTGAAGAGGTCTCTCGAATGGAATGGCCAGCAAGATGTCCAGATCTCAATCTGATTGAGCAGGTTTGGGACAACCTCAATAGAAGGCTGAGAAGTTCATAAAATCATCCATCTACTCTTAATGACTTAGGAATCCAACTCGGAGAAATCTGGGAAGGATTAGATCAGAACATTTTAAGATCACTCATTTTGAGTATGAACCGTCGTTGCCGAGCTGTAATTAACGCAAGAGGTGGAAATACCAAGTATTAAATCACTTATCAGCATTTCAGTATTTTGAAAATTGTTCATTTCTCTTCTTTCACATAAGATTCGGTGAAATCCTGAATTTTTCTTCCATTTAATGTGTCTTGTTTCGTTCAAAACCTTCCCGAGAGAACATAAAAAATAAGTTATAAAGTCAATGTAGAGTTAACTTTCATTAAAATTGAGATTTTCAGAATGTGCGTTAATTTTTTGCGCAGCGTATTTTGTCCTTCTAGCTTTTCTTTTAAATTCCATCTTGGCTTTGGAAAAGATGAATTCGAATGAATAGCAACGCCTAAGCAAATAAAAATTGGTCGATGCTGACTGTTTGGGATATCAATAAAAACCTTACGAAAGAATAATAATGGGCCAAGAACACAGCCTTGCGGAACTCCAATATAAATTGACGAACAATCCAATTTCCGTTCCTGTGCTTTAATTACGTGAACGTACAATAACATCTCATGAATCCTCTCTTCTTGTAGACATTATAAAGCGACACCAGCGTAGGGAGAGCGAATCGAGCTCACATATCGTGAAAGCCCTTCTAATTGCGTAATATATAACGAAATTCGGGCACGATTCAAGTGGCAAAGGGAAATTCGAAGCAACAGAACGTAGAGGAAGTGAGTTTAGGAGCGAAACCGACCAAATTCAAATACAAAGACAAATACGAGAACGAAAAATATAAACCTCGAGATCAATGTAAACGTAATAAGTTGGCCCTAATGCCATTGTGCACGGTTCCTGCAGGCGATTACCATATGAGCGTCTCTGTGTGCCCTGTCTTCTGGATTCGCATTCGCATGCAGCAAAACGCCCCTCCGTATATACGTTTATCGTCTCTTATTCAGTTGGGGATATTGGTTTTCTGATTTGCTCGCCCGGGTCTCGGATCATATCGACACCGAGGCTTTTCCGATAGCGGTTCTTCGGCTTTGAACGACGTTTCCTTGAAAATACACGGGAAAACATGTTGGGGGATAGGACACGACACTGGTGTAATCCCCATCCAGCAGGGCTGGCGACAGGAGGGCAACTGCTCCACAACAACTGGGAAAGAGGGAAATTAGTTCTTCGCACTTATCGGACCTAGGACGGTTGTCTAGAGTACCACTAAGACTTTCACGACATCTAGGTTTCCAATCTCTTCGTAGTAATTCAGTTTCGTGATAATTCAGACTAGTAAAATAATGGATGAGAAATATTGAGGTAAAACAGATAAATAAAACACTTGATTGGATACAAGGGTGGGACAGGCCTTTATTGGTCCATGCGGCAGGAGTTTCCTTATACCTTAGCCTTATACGAGGGAAAACGAAAAGAAGAACCAATCAGTTGATTAATCCTTCCAAAAGCAAAAACCCTCAGGAAGTATTCAGGAAAGAAAAATATTAAAGATGGAGATTAGATTGTCTCTTCGCTCAAAGAGGGATATACAGGACTTCTAATCAGGAACATGGATGAATATAAACAGATCTGACCAATGTAAATCGTCGATATTTTAGATAGTTATTGGATAATGCTTAGAAGAATGATTGGTAGAAATTAGATAGATAGAGTTGTAATAGATCTCATTGATTCGTGCTGGTATAAACACAACGAACTAGGGACCTAGAAATAAGAATGATAAGCAAATACACTGCGCAAAAAAATTAACGCACATTTTGGAAATCTCAAATTTATTCTACAACTGATGGTGTTCTCAATGATAATTATTTTTATCAGAATTATGCATGCATATGTTATCCACTTTCAACGTTTTTTTTCAATACAAATGTTTCCTCCCAGCAGGAATGAAAAAAGATGATATTATCAGATTTTGAATGTATTGGCTCCATTCTAAAATCAGTTGTTCTCGATCAATTCTAGTGATCAATAGTTTTTCTTTCGTTTGATTTTCTACACTCGATCACTATGCAACACGAAACACGCAATTTGACCCAAGAGGAATGTGCCCAAGCGGTAGTTTTGCAAGAAGAAGGGTGGACATACGCAAGAATTGCAGAAAGGTTTGGAGTTTCCCATACAAGTGTGTCCAGAATATGGCAGCGATTCAGGGAGACAGGTATGAATGTCCGAAGACCAGGACAGGGTATACCACGGGTAACAACTGCCATTCAAGAACGTTACTTGAGAGTTTCTTCGTTGAGACAACGGTTTGCAACCGCTCGCCTCCTTCAAAATCAGCTTGAGCAAACTCATGAGGTGCAAATTAGCACTCAGACAATAAGAAATCGCCTCAGAGAATATGATTTAAGGCCTCGTGTCGCGGCAAAAGGCTCAGCTCTTACCCCAGCCCATCGAAGGGCGCGTTTGGATTTTGAGAGAGAGCATATCCATTGGAAAGAGGCCGATTGGGAAAGAGTTCTCTTCACAGATGAGTCTAGATTCTGCCTCTACCATTGTGATCGACGTTCCCTTGTATACAGACGTCCACATGAAAGATATGATCAGTACAATTTCCTGAATACTACTGGTTTCGGGGGAGGATTGATTATGGTATGGGGTGGAATATCTTTGACTAATCGCACAGACCTAGTGGTCGTTGACAATGGAGCTATGAATGCTGATAAGTATATAAGGAACATTTTTGAAGAGCATGTAGTGCCATTTGCCCCATACATTGGTGAAAATTTCATTTTTATGGACGATAAAGCCAGACCCCATCGTGCGCGCATCGTTCAGGAGTACCTTGAAGAGGTTGAAGTCTCTCGAATGGAATGGCCAGCAAGAAGTCCAGACTCAATCCGATTGAGCAGGTTTGGGACAACCTCAATAGAAGGCTGAGAAGTTCAGAAAATCATCCAGCTACTCTTAATGACTTAGGAATCCAACTCGGAGAAATCTGGGAAGGATTAGATCAGAACATTTTAAGATCACTCATTTTGAGTATGAACCGTCGTTGCCGAGCTGTAATTAACGCAAGAGGTAGAAATACCAAGTATTAAATCACTTATCAGCATTTCAGTATTTTGAAAATTGTTCATTTCTCTTCTTTCACATAAGATTCGGTGACATCCTGAATTTTTCTTCCATCTAATGTGTCTTGTTTCGTTCAAAACCTTCCCGAGAGAACATAAAAAATAAGTTATAAAGTCAA
Organism: Adalia decempunctata; assembly: GCA_951802165.1. Taxonomy (NCBI): domain Eukaryota; kingdom Metazoa; phylum Arthropoda; class Insecta; order Coleoptera; family Coccinellidae; genus Adalia; species Adalia decempunctata. Next base: position 5,619,049 of record OX637705.1, read on the forward strand.
TGTATAGAGTTAACTTTCATTAAAATTGAGATTTTCAGAATGTGCGTTAATATTTTTGCGCAGTGTATAAATGGAGGATAAACTTACATGTTGAACAAAATGCCGTATGTAGGTCCATTATACTGGAATCCCTTTATTTTCCGTCGTGAATCCAACTTCACGTTGAGATTATATTCGCAACCTGCAGCTTGAAGTATAGGACCAATTCAAATGGCATATTCATATTCAATACGCGTGAAGTCTGGCATATACCGTGGCCGGCCCTCCTAGGCAGCGGGCTCCCATAAAAATTGTCCTACAACTAAGTCAATTACGGAATATTAGTTTACGACTCCTATAAACTTTAATGGTCTTAATGCCGATGACAATCTGGCTGAAAGCACGTATCAGGTAATTAGTTTTAGTCTGCAACCGCTTAGTAGAAGTATGTACTTAGTTTCACTCTCGATTCTTTACTGTGCATGGATCGGATTGTGCAGGGCTGAATTGGAAACATGTGGACGCAAGGCCTTTTGACCACCTACAGGGATACCTCCAGAGGAATCGTTAGTCTGCTGGAGGTTTACTTGAGAAGTTTATCAAAAGTGAAATAAGACTTTATTGATGAGTGAAAATTCTCAAAATACAAATATGCTTCAGCATAATCGCAAGGCAACATTTATAATGATTCAACCTATGCCTGAAGTCGCCTTTCAGAGTATACTCCATTCACAATTATAAAATCGTAACTCTGGCCTTGGAAATTTGACACATTCCACTCTGTATCGAAGTTATGACGTTTTCCAAAATATTTTTATGTTCCAAGTCAGCACTATGTTGCCCTTTCTACATTCTTAGCGTATTTCTCAGAATGTGAATTTATTCGGAAAATGAATGAATTGGAAAAGATGTGATGGACGAAAATAATTAACGTTTATATGAATTGATAGAAAGGATTCCTTTTCTAGTTATTCGCATGAAAAGTACAAGAGATCACTGTTGAAATATATTATTTTTCGCCATGGAAGAAAATTGCATTGCTTTCACATAATTTTCATATGCATGCTTGTGGAGATTTAATGTTTATTAAACTCTTGAACTGAAAGTTCAATTGTTGATTCTTATCAAGAATTCATTAAAAAAAATCAACCCAAAGATATAAGATGAATTGATGGGTAATTATACAAGAATCAAGAATAATGTCAATTTTATTTTGTTGATAACTTTCTTAAAATCAATGTTGGGGTATAAAATTCGGCTTGTTTGTTCAAACAACATCTAAAGAATACATTTTTCACCATCTCGACCTTCGAAAGGCCTTTCATATAGGAGAATTAGGTCTAAGTTCCACCTCATTAGTGAGGTACCTAACTTCTGCAAATCTGCTCAGATATCGCCAAATTTCTTGGAAAACCTGGAAAATATCATCCTAATCGACCTCTCGAGGCTCCATCCGATCCATCTACTGCGATATCTGTCCAAATAACAGCTTTTTCAACGAAATTCCCGTGTACCCCTTCAGCCTCGAAATGTAAACATCCGTCCTGGTCTTGAAAATCGTCCTCACGCTCCAAACTGGTGCTAAAAACAATAAACATACGTTAAACTTGGATACTCGACGAAAAACTCACCTGCAAATATCGATTAAATATCAAAAATCTGCCAACAATTTGTAAACCTAAAAAAATGTGGGATATCTTTGATACTTTTACTTGGATGTTAACAAAGAAACTGGCAACGTCGTTTTGTCAATAACGATATTTTCTGTGCGCGCACTGACTTTTCATCATATGTTCTGTGCCTTTCATCAGGAGCAACAACTCCTGAAAACGAAACCATGAACTCCTATGTGATTAAATAAAAGTGAATGGAGTATAGGTATCATGTTTGATAACGTGAATGTACTTAGGGTAGCACCTATTTGGTAACCTTGAAAAACAGTGATATCTGTTGTATCATATTCTTGAAGAGATGAAGACTTAAAAAGTCAATTCAGTGGAAGAAAAAATCCTGAATTTTCAATTTTATTCGTACAGCTCCTTCTGATTTCGACTAAAAACTATGTGGGTCTACTGAGTGACTAAGGAGAGTCGAATAATGCTTGGTTAAACTAGGAGTTTTTTAACCATAAGGGTAAACTGATTGTTTGATTTTTGGTTCTTCTGAATGTAGAGTGAATGACAGTTGTCTGCAGCTGGAGTGAGAGCTGTGGACAGCATAGTTGCGAAAACAGCGATACACCTTGATGTAGTAGTACCAAACTAACTAGCCAGAATTTAGTTGGCCCATTTCGAAGACATCAAAATCGAATTGTTACCTTGGCTCTCTAGATCTCTCGACTTTCACCCATCGCATACATCTGGGACATTCCTGAAAATTGATTTATTTGTTTCTCTTTTGTAAACGTCAGTTTCCAAAAACACAATATCAATCAGAAAGTTTATTTTATCAAGTCACTAACTTGTAAACTGACAGTTAACTTGCAAAATGTTTACAAGTTAGTAGTATTATTTACATTAGAAAATTTTGTTTTATCGTCATATATGTTGAAAATCATGGTACAATTGTTATTTCCAGTAACACAGATTTTTGATGATGAATGAGTTCATACTGATGATGATGAACCATCTGTTGACTCAGAAACTGCTGAACTCGAGGACTGCAGAACATTTGTACTCTCCTAACTACCAAATAATTTGCTAGACATTTCGATTTTTTTGTTGACCAAATCATCGACATAACTCATCGCAATTTCGGTGCTCTTCCACCCTCCTGCACGCTTTAGTGCTAAAATATCTCCACCCGAATCCGCAACCATAGTGGCTCCAGTTCTGCGGAAAGAGTGGCCGGTGTATAACTCTGGGTCTTTTAAACCTAAATATTTCGCTATTTGCTTTGGGACACCACCAATAGTGTGCTGGCCAGCATTAAGGAAAATGCACTTTCCATGTCGGTATGTCAAAAAAAATCTTAGGCTTTCTGTTCCAGGAGGCCGAAGATTTACATATTTTCTGTATAGTGTATAACATGCAGGGCTTGAAGCTGCAGCCATCATAGGTTATGGTGAATTGGTACATTCATCTTCGCTTTCGCCAAAACAAATGTAAGACATGTTCACGGCAACGCTTCCATAGCTTACGACATTTGCGACAAATTATTGAGATTTTTTTGGAATTTATCTAACATTTTTACAAATGAGAAACAAATAAAATATAAAACAATACACGCAAGGTAACGGGTTTTACTGGCTCAAGGAGGTAACTGACTCGCCTGCGGCTCGTCAGTTATATCCTCCATTCGCCAGTAAAAACCCTCTTACCTTGCTAGTAATGTTATATACTATTCATTCACTATATAGACTTTTCTGTATTCCAATCATGCAATTCGAGTCGAGTGGGTCCCATGCCATGGCTACCTACGTGTTTGTCGTTTCTGAACCCCTGTCAGCAAGTTATGAGTTGGAATTTATTGTTCGCTGTTCAAGATTGAGCTGTAATGACCCAATCGATCCTCATTGTTCCCCGCTATTAGCGACAAGTTAGGATTTAACGGCCGCCACTGGAGCCTATATTGAATGGCCGGTAAGTGAGTGAGCTCATTTAATTTCCCGGATTCTACGCCTCGAACCGTATCGAATTTGTCCACGTTAGCATGACTTATATCTTCATACTTCATTCCAGGTATCAGGTTACTCAGGAGGATTCGAAGGCGACAACTTCTGAGGGCAACATTACTCGATCAATTCCTTGGTTGTGCTGATTCAATCTTCAAACTATAAGGTTTCCAATAAGAGGTGTTTTTTTGAAAGAGAAAAAGGAAGAACGACGAGGAATGGACAAACCTGGATTTTCTTCAACAGTTTCGGCTACTGCAGCCATATTCTCAGTTGTTCTTGAGCGACGGCACGGGTTTAATTCTTCACATCACTAACCTTTCCCAACAGCTCAATGGACCCCGCACTTTTAGTAGGTAAAGTGGCGACCGGTCAAATTTTCTATAATAATAATAATAATAATATTTATTCACACATGTTACAAATTAATGATTACATGTATAAATATTCGCCATTAAAAATTATATGGCCTGTCAAAAAAATATACATATATATACCAGAACACTAATATTTAGGCAGACACCACATTTACATATAATATGAAGTATACAAACTTATCACAGATATGCAACATTAACTGACAGAAAAAGTGAGTTCAAAAAACTCAGTTATATTATAAATTGTATCTTTGAGAAGCAAACTTTTTACCCGTCTCGTGAATGCAGGTAGGCTTAATGTTTTTACATCGCTGGGGAGCTTGTTATAGAGTTTCAGGCATGTATGATTCGGACCTTGTTGTGTTCTCTTTATTCTTGCATATGGGACAGCATAATGATTTTTTCCCCGAGTATTATAATTATGATAGGTTTCATTTCTCGGGAATTTGTTCTGGTGTTGATGAACATATTTAACGCAAGCCAGTATGAAGAATGAAGTGATGGTAAGTATTTTTTCCCTCTTAAATATTTCTCTACAGCTGTCTGTGTTCTTCATCTGGTATAAGGTCCTTAAAGCGATCTTCTGTTTTATGAGAACTCTTTGAGCATCTGCACATTGTCCCCAGAGCAATATACCATACGTGGCCACACTATGGAAACTCGAGTAATACGTTGATTTTGCGGTTTTTATATCGCTTATTTGCCTCATTCGTCTGATTAGGAAGATGGAGGTTGACAATTTTTTACAAAGATTGTCTATATGCTTACTCCAATTCAGTGATGGTTGAAATTCGAGTCCCAAATATAACAGAGATGAATCAGTGGGCTCTCTGTTTGTGAACACAAGCTTCTGGGTTTTTGTCGAATTCATAAGAAATCCATTGGCTGAAAACCATCTCTGTGCTTCCGTTTCGCTTGTACTTGTTTTTTCTTGAAGTTCAGTTTTATTGCCTGACTTATTCAGAATTACCACATCATCGGCATAACTACAGCACTTGCTACATGTTATATTATAAAATATATCGTTCATGAACAAAATGAAGAGAATTGGGCCCAAAATCGATCCCTGAGGGACACCACATTTCACTTCGAGGGGATCAGATCTGCTTCCATTCCACTTCACTGATTGGAGCCTATTCGTTAAATATGACTGAAATAGTTTGTGTGCCAACCCTCTAATGCCATAATACTGCATTTTTTCCAGCAGAATTTCGTGACTGACGCTATCGAAGGCTTTACTTAAATCTATGGATGTTACTTCTACTTCTTCCGAGTCATCATATGCTTTTAGCACGGTTTCGAGTACGTCAATCATCGCTGTTATTGTTGACCTGCACCTTCTAAAGCCATGTTGTGCGGTGTGAAGTAGGGATTTATTTTCCAGGAAGTCAACCAGACGTTTCCTCAACGCTATTTCAAACACTTTCGATAATATTGGCAGAACCGAAATAGGCCTATAATTTGAGTGTTCTTCAGTATCTCCACCCTTGTGAATAGGTGTCACCACGGCTATCTTGAGTTCCGCTGGAAAAACTCCTTGTTGGAAACAGTCATTTATGATTTTGCATAATGGTGTTTTTATGTTCTGAACTACAGACTTTACCAACTGAACGTTCATGCCATAGAAATCTTTCGTGTTTTTGTTTTTCATTTTTTTCATCGAGTCGACTATCTCATCCTCGGTTACCGGATAGAGAAATAATGAATCTGCACCATTTAAATTCACTCTGTGAAGCTGATCAGTTGATGCTTGCAAGGTCGGTCCAACTCTTCCTGCTATTTCTTTGCCTATACCAGTGAGGTATTCATTCATCTTGTCGGCTGTAATAACTTGGTCTGATGAGCTGGTATGGTTTTTTTTGTTTGTTTGTTGTTTTATCAGCTTCCACATTGCTTTGAGTTTATTTTCAGCTTTTTCGATTCTTCTGGAATTCTTTGTTCTAACAGAGTGGTTAATCGCCTCCTTCAGTTTTATCTTCAGAGATTTGCAGAGTTCCCTACTGCTTTCATCGCCCCTTACATCAGCAATAATTTTCGCAGCCTCGAATTTGCTTCTCAAGTTCGTTATTTCTTTAGTTTCCCTGTATTTCTTAAATGTCTTTATTTTCACCCTTTTCTCAGGAAAAGATGAGTGGAAAATATTCATCAGTCTTCTATGAAAATTATGATACTGAGTTTCAGCATCCTCGTCATATGCAAGTGTCCAATCTTCCATATTAACCCTCTGTATGAAGAGATCCATATTTTTATCATTTATTGGTCTGACTATTTTAAAGGATTCTGTTTCAGGACCACAGGGAGTGCATGGCATTTTGAAAATCTGGGCGAAATGGTCTGATAGATGAGGTTCGTATGTTATAGTTTTGCAATCTTCACTGTGAGAATTCGTAAATATATTATCAATACAATTTGCTGAACTTTTCGTTTCATGTGATGGATCAGAAAATATATAATCCATATTAAATGACTTGAAAGTTTCGATTATCTTGTTCTTCTCGTTAGATTGCCCCCGAAAATTTACATTATAATCACCTGCGAAGACAATTTTATCTTTAGGGTATTTTTGCATGCATATTTCAAGCGCCTGATTCATGATGCTTAGAAAGGTTTCAAAGTCCCCCGATGGGGGTCGATATATGGCCACAACCGTCAAGTTTCTTTTTACCATTCTGACGGCAGTCATCTCTGCTACTTTATCAGATGATAGTTTCTTTATTTCAGGTACTTCTTTGAACGAAATATTCTTCCTCAAAACTATGGCTGCACCGCCATGTCTTGATGCTCGCCGACAATAGGCACTAGCCACGACGTAGTTATCAATAAAAATTCTGCTGGCTATATCAGAAGAAAGCCAATGTTCGGTTATACACCCGAGATCAATGTTTTGCTCATTCAGAAAACATGTAAAGTTGTCGATTTTATTACTCAAAGATTGTACATTGATGTTAGCTACAGTAAAATATTCACTGGCGGTTTTTTTTCTTTGTACAGTTAATAATACTGAAAATTTAGTATGTTGTTGTACCCGACTCATTGACCAAAAGTGTCAATGGGCCCAACCCAATCCTATGGCTAGCTTTCTAAATACGGGGTGTTAAAGTTGAAAATTGCCCAGATTTTCGGATTTATTTGCTAATTATTAAGAGTTACATTGGATTTCTGTTGCATACACACGTTTACTAAATGTTCTAGGTATGAAATTAGAGGATACGTATGATTAAAAATATTTATATTTACCGGGTGATTCACGAATATATGACGGTAGTTTTTTCCGAAAATTCACTATTTCTACTGAGACGTCAGGAGGGCATATTTTTGAAATGATCTTTCCGATTTAGTATTATGACGACAAAATATTGCACAGCGCATATTTTTTATACAGGGTGTTTCACAGAGAGAACCACTGGACATAATCATATTTTTTTAGGATTAATTCGAAATCCTGTATTTTTGAATTGATTTTTGGGAAACGTGATACCACAAACATATGTGTGTCTCTAATCTCCAAAATATTCAGGGTGGTTTATTCATAGGAAGGTATTCAATTTTGCGAAAAGTACAAAAACATGAACACCCTGTATTCGAAAATTTCCTCTGTCAAATGCAACTATTTTATCACTATATATTGATTCCCACAACATCTCCCGAGGTATGAATTTTAAATCCGATACTATGACCAGTTTTCGAGATACAGGGCGTAAAAGCGGAGAATAACTTATTTCATCATTTTTTTTTTCAAATTGAAAAGCCGGATTGATTTTATGTTGCGCCCATGAGTTCAGTATGAGTACAGATCAGATGCACAAGGAAAGGTTCAGCTAAAATATTTACTGTTACAGGGTGATCCACGAATAAATCACAATAGCTTTTGCAAACACTTGATAATTCTACAGTTTCATCACAGAGAAATTATTCCATGAAGTTAATACCTCCTCGTTCACAATTTTCAGTCTGAAATACTTCATAATAATTAGGTACTTTTCATACAGGGTGAGTCATAAATAATATGCTTTGAAATAATTGAAAGGAGAAATTTTCTGGTGAATTTTGAATAACTGTCTAACATTACATCAAGTGAAGTATTCCAGACTGAAAATTGTGAACGACTATAGGTATTAACTTCATGGAATAATTTCGCTGTGACGAAACTTTAGAATTATCGAGTGTTTGCAAAAGCTATTGTGATTTATTCATGAATCACCCTGTAACAGTAAATATTTTAGCTAAATCTTCCCATGTGCATCTGATCTGCTCTCATACTGAACTCATGGGCGCAACATAAAATAAATTCGGCTTTTCAATTAAAAAAAAAATAAATGAAATAAGTTATTCTCCGCTTTTACGCCCTGTATCTCGAAAACTGGTCATAGTATCGGATTTAAAATTCATACCTCGGGAGATGTTGTGGGAATCAATATAAAGTGATAAAATAGTTGCATTTGACCGAGGAAATTTTCGAATACAGGGTGTTCATGTTTTTTGTACTTTTCCCAAAATTGAATACCTTCCTATGAATAAACCACCCTGAATATTTTGGAGATTAGAGACACACATATGTTTGTGGTATCACTTTTCCCAAAAATCAATTCAAAAATACAGGATTTCGAATTAATCCAAAAAAAATATGATTATGTCTAGTGGTTCTCTCATAAAAAATATGCACTGTGCAATATTTTGTCGTCATAATACTAAATCGGAAAGATCATTTCAAAAATATGCCCTCCTGACGTCACAGTAGAAAAAGTGAATTTTGGGAAAAAACTACCGTCATATATTCGTGAATCACCCGGTAAATATAAATATTTTTAATCATACGTATCCTCTAATTTCATACCTAGAACATGTAGTAAACGTGTGTATGCAACAGAAATCCAATGTAACTCTTAATAATTAGCAAATAAATCCGAGAATCTGGGCAATTTTCAACTTTAACACCCCGTATTTAGAAAACTAGCCAGCATAGGATTGGGTTGGGCCCATTGACACTTTTGGTCAATGAGTCGGGTACAACAACATACTAAATTTTCAGAAAATTTGACCGGTCGCCACTTTACCGACTAAAAGTGCGGGGCCCTTTTGCCACCTATTTCTGTATTGCGGTTCAGCAAGGTGCTGCCAATTTTTCACCATTTTTATAGTGAACTACGTGACCCCGCGAACTCCGTTCCGCCTTAGAGTCAATAAATAATTAGGGTTTGTTATATCACGTTCCCTTTAGGTTAGGTAGAGAGGTGAAAATTTAGGGTTGTACGTATTTTTGTGTGCTGTATCATGAAAAAATTAAAATGAAAAATTTTGTCCAAAATACTTGAAAAAAAAGTTAGGGGTGGACCACCCTTAACATTTAGGGGGATGAAAAATAGATGTTGGCCGATTGCCTGTCCTACCCGATATGCACACAAAATTTCACGAAAATTGGTCTAGCCCCTTCGGAGGAGTTCGGTAACAAAGATGCAGAAAGAAGAATTTAATATACACTGCGCAAAAAAATTAATGCACATTCTGAAAATCTCAATTTTAATGAAAGTTAACTCTACATTGACTTTATAACTTATTTTTTATGTTCTCTCGTGAAGGCTTTGAACGAAACAAGACACATTAAATGGAAGAAAAATTCAGGATTTCACCGAATCTTATGTGAAAGAAGAGAAATGAACAATTTTTAAAATACTGAAATGCTGATAAGTGATTTAATACTTGGTATTTCCACCCCTTGCGTTAATTACAGCTCGGCAACGACGGTTCATACTCAAAATGAGTGTGATCTTAAAATGTTCTGATCTAATCCTTCCCAGATTCCTCCGAGTAGGATTCCTAAGTCATTAAGAGTAGCTGGATGATTTTCTGATCTTCTCAGCCTTCTATTGAGGTGGTCCCAAACCTGCTCAATCGGATTGAGATCTGGACTTCTTGCTGGCCATTCCATTCAAGAGACTTCAACCTCTTCAAGGTACTCCTAAACGATGCGCGCACGATGGGGTCTGGCATTATCGTCCATAAAAATGAAATTTTCACCAATGTATGGGGCAAATGGCACTACATGCTCTTCAAGAATGTTCCTTATATACTTATCAGCATTCATAGCTCCATTATCAACGACCACTAGGACTGTGCGAGCACTCAAAGATATTCCATCCCATACCATAATCGATCCTCCCCCGAAACCAGTAGTATTCAGGAAATTGCACTGAGCATATCTTTCATGTGGACGTCTGTATACAAGGGAACGTCGATCACAATGGTAGAGGCAGAATCTAGACTCATCTGTGAAGAGAACTCTTTCCCAATCGTCCTCTTCCCAATGGATATGCTCTCGCGCAAAATCCAAATGCGCCCTTCGATGGGCTGGGGTGAGAGCTGGGACTCTTGCCGCGACACGAGGCCTTAAATCATATTCTCTGAGGTGATTTCTTATTGTCTGAGTGCGAATTTGCACCTCATGAGTTTGCTCAAGCTGATTTTGAAGGAGGCGAGCGGTTACAAATTGTTGTCTCGACGAAGAAACTCTCAAGTAACGTTCTTGAATGGCAGTTGTTACCCGTGGTCTACCCTGTCCTGGTCTTCGGACATTCATACCTGTCTCCCTGAATCGCTGCAACATTCTGGACACACTTGTATGGGAAACTCCAAACCTTTCTGCAATTCTTGTGTATGTCCACCCTTCTTCTCGCAAAACTACCGCTTGGGCACATTCCTCTTGGGTCAAATTGCGTGTTTCGCGTTGCATAGCGATCGAGTGTAGAAAATCAAACGAAAGAAAAACTATTGATCACTAGAATTGATCGAGAACAACTGATTTTAGAATGGAGCCAATACATTCAAAATCTGATAATATCATCTTTTTTATTCCTGCTGGTAGAAAACATCTGTATTGAAGAAAAACGTTGAAAGTGGATAACATATGCATGCATAATTCTGATAAAAATAATTATCATTGTAGAATAAATTTGAGATTTCCATAATGTGCGTTAATTTTTTTGCGCAGTATATTATATTTTAATGATTTCAATGCGATGTTGAAGCGTGTACCGTTCCATTTTCATTGATGGCGTAGTCAAATGTCAAAAAATGACAGCTTTAAAAGTGACACCTACTGAAATAGCCGCCTCTCACTGAAAAATCCTTTCCATTAGGGGAAGAAGGACCTTGTCTTGTCCTAGATTTCGGAGTGAATCTAAACGATGTATTAATACTTCTGGAAAAGCTTGCACTCCTTCACCCCTATACAAATAACCATCATCCCTTCAGACACCGACCGCCGAATTGCCCATCGAGGCATGTAACCGTGCCTAATGTCATTTATACCCCAAATAAGTCCACATTTACACTTACAGCGCCCAGGTGGTATGCGGTGGAACTCAGATGAAGATAAAATAAAAATTCACAATGACACATCGAAGCAGTATTATACGCTATTAACCAGGTAATACGAGAATGGCGTGTAAGCAATACACACTCTGCTCAATAGGATGCGGATTTCTTAAAGACGACCGCCCTATTTTGGGTCTCACACAGAGAAAAGCGGCTATTGATTGCATTCAGCACGAAGTTTAAGGAAAAACTAGAGCGTGGTGTATGATAACAGATGAATAATGGTCAAGAGCGGGATTCTGTTTTGTGAATGAAATACGAGAAGGTTCGGCTTCGAGAGTTGCAACTTTAGAATTCGAGATTTGCGGTGCGTTTTGTTGTGATGTTTCGAATTCAATGGGAATGATGGAATTGTTTCGTTTGATATCTGGTCCTGTCCTATTTTTGGTTCATTCTATCACTTCCCTTTCTCAGAGATTGTCTTCAGGTCCTGTAGAAGCAGTCATATACATACACTCCATTCACTTTTATTCAATCACATAGGAGGTCAAGGTTTCGTTTTCAGGAGTTGGTGCACCTGATGAAAAGCACAGAACATATGATGAAAAGTCAGTGCGCGCACAGAAAATATCGTTAATGACAAAACAACGTTGCCAGTTTCTTTGTTTACATCGAAGTAAGAGTATCAAAGATATTCCACATTTTGTTAGGTTTACAAATTGTTCGCAGATTTTTGGTATTTAATCTATATTTGCAGGTAAGTTTTTCGTCGAATATCCAAGATTAACGTATGTTTATTATTTTTAGCACCAGTTTGGAGCGTGAGGACGATTTTCAAGACCAGGACGAATGTTTTCATTTCGAGGTTAAAGGGGTGCACGGGAATTTCGTTAAAAAGCTGTTATTTGGACAGATATCGCAGTAAATGGATCGGATGAAACCTCGAGAGGTCGATTAGGATGATATTTTTCAGGTTTTCCAAGAAATTTGGCGATATCTGAGCAGATTTGCAAAAGTTAGGTACCTCACTAATGAGGTGGAACTTAGAACTAATTCTCCTATTAGAAACGCCTTTCAAAGGTCGAGATGGTGAAGAATGTATTCTTCAGAAGTTGTTCGAACAAACGCAGCCGAGTTTTATATCCCAACATTGATTTTAAGAAAGTTATCAACAAAGTAAAGTTGACATTTTTCTTGATTCTTGTAATTACCCATCAATTCATCTTATATCTTTGGGTTAATTTTTTTAATGAGTTCTTGATAAGAATCAACAATCAATGTCGTCAAGTCTTGATCTTTCAGTTCAAGAGGATAATAAACATTTAATCTTCACAAGCATGCATATGAAAATTATGTGAAATCAATGCAATTTTCTTCCATGGCGAAAAATAATATATTTCAGCAGTGATCTCTTGTACTTTTCATGCAAATAACTAGAAAAGGAATCCTTTCTATCAATTCATATAAACGTTAATTATTTTGGTCCATCACATCTTTTCCAATTCATTCATTTTCCGAATAAATTCACATTCTGAGAAATACGCTAAGAATGTAGAAAGGGCAACATAGTGTTGACTTGGAACATAAAAATATTTTGAAAAACGTCATAACTTCGATACAGAGTGGAATGTGTCAAATTTCCAAGGCCAGAGTTGTGATTTTATAATTGTGAATGATGGAGTATAAACATACGAAGATATATTGAAAAATTTTTAGCCTACTATAGAATCAAACAAAATTTCAATGTCAGAATATTTTATTACTGAAAATATTCTCCTCTTAAATGAATACATGTAATCCAGCGAAACTGCAACGTCCCTAGACCCTTAAAAAAATGTTTCTTCTTGCTCTTCAAACCAGTCCTCCACAGCTTTTATTACCTCCTCGTTGGAAGAAAATTTACGACCTTTTTTTTTTTCAAACTTTTTTTCAGTTGAGGAGAAGAGATGATAATCGGACGGACCCAAATCTGGTCAATAAGGGGGGGTGTTCTAGTAATTCTAACCCAAAATCACGAAATTTTTGCATGGCAACATGAGATTTGTGTACTGGGGCGTTGTCCTGTAAAAACAAAATACGTTTGGATAACTTCCACGTCTTTTCTCTTTCTTTTTCTTCCGTAGAGTGGTCAGTAATGTCGAATAGTGATCTCCAGATATTGTTCTACCCTTATCCAAAAAATCAATCATGATTACTTCATGGCAATCCCAAAAAACTGAAGCAAGAACTTTTCCAGCAGATTTTTGGACACGAAACTTTGTAGATCTTGGAGATTCAGAGTGTCGCCATTCCATCGATTATTGCTTTGTTTCTGGATCCTAGAAATGTACCCAAGTCTCATCCATAGTAACAATTCGGTTTGAGAAGTCTATATCGTTTTCAAATCGAGCACAGATCGAACGCGATGCTTCTACCCTTGCACGCTTTTGGTCAACATTCAAACATTTGGGGATCCATTTTGCAGACATTTTTCTCATGTCCAAATTGACGTGAACTATATGATGAATGCTCGTATGAAATCTTCAGTGCTTCAGATATCCGTTTTAGTCTAATTCGACTGTCTGATAAAATCATGTCATGAACTGTATCGACATTGTCGGGGAATGACACAGAAACTGGCCTTCCCGATCGGTCATCATCTTCAATAGGAAATTTACCTCTTTTGAAGCTAGCAGTTCAATGTTTCACGGTCGCATACAAAGGACATTAATCACCAAGGCTATTAAGCATATCTTCGAAATCTGCTTACCTCTTAACCCCTTTAGATACAGGTAATTGATGATGGCTCGATACTCCAATTTTACAATTTCGGTGGTTTACTTTTTTGACGTCGAACTCTACACTGACACTTCTAATAAATTATTGTTCGTTGATATGGTATCGCAATATTTTGTTTATGCATGGAACTGGTCGAGGGCCTAGGCTAACTAGATATCAATACATCCTCGTATTACCTTCACAAGATTTTGAATCTTTTTAGTTTCTCTAGAGGAAACACCACTCCTGCATTTCTTGCCTTGTTTTCTGTTGGTGTCCACCTTTTTAGGCTTTTTAACCGCTGATTGATCCTCGACTGTACCAAGGATGACTATTGGCTAATTCTAAGTGTACTCAACATAGTCATGGACCTGGACGCTCAAATATGCAGCTCTACACCCTCCTGATCCATTAACGTATTAGTACCATTTAGCAGCCATTATTCCGAAGGCATAAAGCAGTAATTATCCGCTTGAAGCAACAATGAAACGATAATTTAAATTCATGGTAATTGACAGAAGGTGATAGCTCCAATCTAGATAACATATTCACTGGCTACCTGTCGTTTGTTAACCAGTACGTCGGTATGTTATTGAATCAAATTTCATTATACGTAACATTCAAAGAGCATTCTTTTCGCTTATATGTACGCCCCCTCAATCTAGAGTCTAATGAAGCTGATGAGGCCTCTTAATATTAATTACAGATCGATCTCTTCGTGGATCACGTGACGTGAAATACCCGATGAACCGTTGGATTGAGTGAGACTAATGGACAGTTTCAATTTAAAAAAAAGGTAGATTGAAGTGTTTGTATTCTCGATTAAACTGTCCACTGCGCAAAAAAATTAACGCACATTCTGAAAATCTCAATTTTAATGAAAGTTAACTCTACATTGACTTTATAACTAATTTTTTATGTTATCTCGGGAAGGTTTTGAACGAAACAAGACACATTAAATGGAAGAAAAATTCAGGATTTCACCGAATCTTATGTGAAAGAAGAGAAATGAACAATTTTCAAAATACTGAAATGCTGATAAGTGATTTAATACTTGGTATTTCCACCCCTTCCGTTAATTACAGCTCGACAACGACGGTTCATACTCAAAATGAGTGATCTTAAAATGTTCTGATCTAATCCTTCCCAGATTTCTCCGAGTTGGATTCCTAAGTCATTAAGAGTAGCTGGATGATTTTCTGAACTTCTCAGCCTTCTATTGAGGTTGTCCCAAACCTGCTCAATCCGATTGAGATCTGGACTTCTTGCTGGCCATTCCATTCGAGAGACTTCAACCTCTTCAAGGTACTCCTGAACGATGCGCGCACGATGGGGTCTGGCATTATCGTCCATAAAAATGAAATTTTCACCAATATATGGGGCAAATGGCACTACATGCTCTTCAAGAATGTTCCTTATATACTTATCAGCATTCATAGCTCCATTATCAACGACCACTAGGTCTGTGCGAGCAGTCAAAGATATTCCACCCCATACCATAATCGATCCTCCCCCGAAACCAGTAGTATTCAGAAAATTGCACTGAGCATATCTTTCATGTGGACGTCTGTATACAAGGGAATGTCGATCACAATGGTAGAGGCTGAATCTAGACTCATCTGTGAAGAGAACTCTTTCCCAATCGGCCTCTTCCCAATGGATATGCTCTCTCGCAAAGTCCAAACGCGCCCTTCGATGGGCTGGGGTAAGAGCTGGGCCTCTTGCCGCGACACGAGGCCTTAAATCATATTCTCTGAGGCGATTTCTTATTGTCTGAGTGCTAATTTCCACCTCATGAGTTTGCTCAAGCTGATTTCGAAGGAGGCGAGCGGTTGCAAACCGTTGTCTCAACGAAGAAACTCTCAAGTAACGTTCTTGAATGGCAGTTGTTACCCGTGGTCTACTTTGTCCTGGTCTTCGGACATTCATACCTGTCGCCCTGAATCGCTGCAACATTCTGGACACACTTGTATGGGAAACTCCAAACTTTTCTGCAATTCTTGTGTATGTCCACCCTTCTTCTCGCAAAACTACCGCTTGGGCACATTCTTCTTGGATCAAATTGTGTGTTTCGCGTTGCATAGCGATCGAGTGTAGAAAATCAAACGAAAAAGAATGGAGCCAATACATTCAAAATCTGATAATATCATCTTTTTTTATTCCTGCTGGGAGAAAACATCTGTATTGAAGAAAAACGTTGAAAGTGGATAACATATATGCATGCATAATTCTGATAAAAATAATTATCATTGAGAACACCTTCAGTTGTAGAATAAATTTGAGATTTCCATAATGTGCGTTTTTTTTTTTTGCGCAGTGTATGAGACAAAATAGTCAAACAATCCAAAATCCATTTCTTGTGCTTGTTGTTGAGAATAAAAGGGATATTGATAAGCTCAAATTACTGTAATTTTTTCAAATTTCTAGCAGAATATGCTTTTAAACGAAAATTCAGATTGCAAAAAATTTCATTTGACATGTGAAAATCTAATCTATGCTAGTTTGGGCTCTGGACTATTTTTTATTGAATTCGGCGACCTCGAAAACCTATATTTTGATACCAAAGTCAGCCATATAGCCATCATAAGTGAAGAATTTGTGTGTTTTAATTATTTCGATATTTCATTTTCGAGTTTTGTTCAAGAGCTCTTACCGTTCGAGCTATCGGTGTTATCGATACGCCAAAGTCCTATTATGGAAGATTCCAAGGGCTCGATTAATTTTTTCAGTTATTAACGCCGTGAGAACCTTCCGAATATATTCTCTTTCATGGACAAATATGGTGATTTTAGGGGGTCTTACCCCTTGATCCTTTCGCACCCAGAAATTGAGTTGTTTAAAATCGCTCATATTTTGCACAGAGTAACTTTAAGATATGCTTATCATCATAATATAAACCAATGGTGGTTACGACAAGACAGATGGAAGCTATGACAGTTTGAAATTTTCAATTTTTCAAAAAATGCCATTTGAATGCCCCAAATCTAAACTATGCTAGTCAGGGTTTTGTACCTTGTTTTATTGAATTTAGCCACCTCGAAAACTTCCATTTTGAACCCAAAGTCAACCATGTTCCCCTCAAATTTGAAGAAATTTTGTTTTTTAATTGTTTCTATATTTAATTTTAGACTTTTGTTCACAAGCATACCGTTCCTGGTATCGGTGTAATGGATCAGTAAAGGGGCTATTTTTAAAGATTCGAATGTTGAAAAGAATCTGCAGTTTAAAATAAGTAAAAGTTACTGACAAACGCTGTATATCGATTCTTCAAAATCACTATCGTCAGCAAAGTGCTCAAATCCACAGTTCGTTCGAGACTGAACAGTGAAACGTAGATGTGTCTCCTGAATCTCATCGTAAAACTCCTATAATGATTCTCCTATTTCCGTTACGATTCCGAAAAAACGACAATTCCAACAACCCCCTATATATTTCGAGCTGGTATTCCGAGTATAAGAAGTGCTTCCAATTATCCAGATTTCGTTATTTGCCATCACATCTATCAACAACGGAATAAGATCTCCCTAATGACATTCTGCAAAGTATACAAACGTTTCACACAATGGAGTCGGAAACCTTTCAACAATCATTTGATATACGAGGGGAAATGCTACCAATTTCATCGGATTATAGTTCATTTCGATATTCAGTTTATGCATATTCAATCTTTTACACGTGTCTGCCATGTTTTCTGGGAAGTATGCCTCTGAATTGGCAAAGACGCTGCAGGAGATGAAAATATGTGTAGGCCTTCATTTGGATTTTTTTAGCATACGCTAATTCGTTACTTTGCTGGAAATGATAATTTTTCGCATGCATACCTTCTAAAATTTGAATAAAATGATACTTTGGAACTGTTATTGAGTGTATGGTTTTGAATGTGTGTTATTTATAATCAAGGTTATTAGGTGATCACATCACTGTTTGAATTATTCATTTTAAACCTTAATCGTCAATACGTCAATTACCTGATCTGTTTCTACAGTTCATCCAACAATTATTGACATCTCGGGGGGCTTTGGATAATCGAAATTATTTTGAAAATTTTTTGACAGTTCTAACAACAAATCCAATTTTATGATTTTGTATCATATGGAACCATTTCAGCCAATCATGTCAACATTACATCGAAAACTACATCCAATGCAATTTTCAATCCCAATGATAACACGATAGAGTCTTATAAGATTATATAATAGTTCCATGGCAACATCATTCCAAACAAATTTCAAAATGTCACTTTTTGGTAATGTTAAAAATATATAAATGAGCTTATCAAAGAAAACATTCCCAGAAATACTTCCAATAGCCACAAATATATTTGGGGAATATCATACGAATTGAATGAATGCAGAAGCTTGGAAGAATTGGCGTTTATACTCAAAGATTGGGCTGTCAATATGAGAAAAAAAGACGGAACAGAATTCAAAGAAGCAACGGCAAAGACAATGTGGAATGTTTCGAGCAAACTCTTACAAGAAAAGTATTATAAGGACTACAACATTATGATTGACCCGTTTAATAATATAATATTCAAACCAGCCCGAGATGCCCGCGATGCAATCAGAAAAAAATTGCAAGCAGACCCAAGTAAACGTAAATTCAGTTCAGTTTCGTTAAATTTGTCTGAAGTTAACAGAATAATATTGCTATGGGATGAAAATACTCCTGAAGATCTTATGCGTAAATTTTATCATATTTCTGCAGTAGAACTAGCGTGGCGAGGAGGAGAGGCAGTTATTGCTTGTTTTGTGAATTTTTTTCAAATCGAGAAGAATAACGATGGTTCTCCAACAAATCGCATTGAATACAATCCGGTATTCAGTAAAATGTGCCAAGGTGGTTCTAAAAGCTGTACAAGTAGTAAATGGTTGGTTTCCAATAGTGAGAGACAAAGTTGCCCTGTACGTCTTTTTCATAAACTAATATCCAAACGAGGCGAAAATATTACCTCACCACGACTATTCTTGAAACCAAATCGATATTGGAAAAATGAAACTGACAAATGGTACGATAATGTACCTGTTGGAAGGAATACCATAAATAAATGGACTAAATATGCTGCCGAAGCAATTGGCTTGAATGTCAAAGACAAAAAGATAACGAATCATTCGAATAGATCAACAGCTGTCAGTAAATTAGCAAAAAGTAGTGTAGAGGAACAACAATTGCTGAAGATTACTGGTCATAGCAATCAAAATTCTATCAAACCATACCTAAACATCGATCAAGAACACCACAACAAGATAATAAATATTATGCGTGGAAATAGATCTTCTATACAAGAGAACAGCAACGAATCTAATGTTGAGTTGAATTTTACGAATTGCACTTTCACTAATTGTACTTTCAATAAATAAATAAATGTTATGTTGTGTTGAGTTATACATTTTTTCTGTCAAAAAATTTTCTGCCGAATATTCCTCGGACATTGATAAATGCCTCATAATTTTATAACCAATATCTCAAGCTCGTTGCTTGGTAACAGCCCTCAGCCTTCGCTTCGGGCTGTTACCAATGAACGAGCTTTCGATGGTCATAAAATTATCTCGTCTATTATCAAGGTCCTAGGGATATTACTAGTGATAATAGCCCATTCAGTAATATTTTGAGTTGCAGAATTCTGGTTGGTGTTGGAAATAACACTTACATTTAGTTCTGTCATTAATATTCGAACAAATTTGGCAAATAATTGTGCAGGTGAAAAATCTTTGGAATGAGGCTCTTGAAGAATGTACAGCTAATAAATAGAAAGCTTGCACAGAGCACGTAGAAAAAGAAATAAGAGAAGATTAGTCAAAATATATGGGATGTTATGATATTGCTGACATAAGGACCAATTCTGTAAAAAACTGTTAAATTTTAAAGCATGGTTAAAAATTAAACTATCCGCTAACTTCATTTTACTATTCTGTATGCTTCACAAGCTTTGAAATATTAACGGAAGACGCTTAATTTTAGCCGATATATGTTAAAATTTTTTAACGTGCCTTTAATTTTTAACCAGTTCTTATAGAATTGCCCCTTATAAGCCTTTAATTATGAACATAACGAGTTCTGCCCAGATGAGGATATAATAACAGTGGTTGTTGAAGCAGAATAATAGGAATATGTATTTACATCTTTAATATTACATATTTTATTCCTGCATTGTTCACAATTATTGAAAGTTACAATGTCATGACGAAATTTTTTATATATCAAATAGATCCATTCGTTAAGTTTTGTTTCTGTCCTGATATCTATTACAATTTTTCCAATCCATTCACTTTGCAGCAACACGCTTCAAATTATCAACTAGATTTTTCTGGTTCAGCTAACATTCATATTGAACTTCAGAAAGAAACATGCTTTTTAATCATCCACGATATTTTTCGTTATCGGACCAGAATTTCCAGGCTGTATGCTCCTATAATAGATCGTTCAAAAATGTGTCAATATGATGAAAATAATATACTGCTGGTATACAGATTCGCACGATGGTAATCGTATGTGATAATTGAGGACATTTTCAAGTTTTCAAAGTGCCTTACTTCGAAAAAATACTATTTAATTTTAAGGTTATATTTATACTAATATTTATTGCTATGATGAAAGCACAGAAAATTTCTAGGTAATTTTTTGTAACTAGAAATAAAGCTACGACTGGACTTCCAAGACCAGCTTTGATGTCAATATTCTTGGGATTTCTCTAGCGTTTTGTAAGATTCTGGTTGAGTGATCTGGTCGAAATTGAAGAAGGAATTCCTCCGATCTTTGACTCCTCATTGAAACCATCAGAGCCTTCGCTGAAAGGGATCTAATCCGTCCCAAAAAACCCTCCACTTTTCCGGATTCAATTTGCAGAAAATGAGAGGTAATACAAATCCACTTTCAATGTTTCATTTCACCCCTCAGTGTTGTCGACAATTCCCATTGTGGCGGATTGTTTAATGTTCTAAGCATGTTTTTTAATCTGACCCGGCTCAGACGGGATCCCAGTCCATTAGAGACACACGCATGAACGCCTATGTCGGCCCCTTTACATCAAAGATATTTTCTTCTATTCAACCATCCACCGCCGAAATATCTCCTACCTGTGCTCATTACAAAAAGGGAATCAGTAGATGGCGAGCCGCTGATACGATTCTGTGTCGCATACCCTTCCACCAATAAGAAGCGTGCTTTCGTTTCGTGGAAGAAGTTTCTGTGTTTTTGGACGAGATTTGACTAATAGCATTAAGACGGGCGCTGACAATGGAAGTTAAGTTCAAATGAGAGATAAGCTTATTCTTGAAAATCCGGGGCTCTATTCAACACCGAAATTTTCCTTTTGTCATTGAAATGTTGCTTCATATTAGGGACATCCGAAGCGGTTTTGTCAACATTGTGCAGCGTAGCGATAAAGGGTGTTGAGAAAGAGACGCGACTCCGAGAGATTTGTAGTTTTGTGGGCACTGTGCTTTAGTTTCTTCCTTTGACGAAACGAATCTTCATTATATGAAGTCGTCTGTTAGTAACTCGATGTGGTAGAAGAAGAACGCTACCGATCGTTTAAAATTCTCTGATATCCATAAGAACCGTAGGAGCATACAGTGTGTTTCACTTTGAAAGGCGACATACCATCAATTCATAACTTCGATCGATCGATTTCCATTCAAAATTGAAAACTATACTCCATTCACAATTATAAAATCACAACTCTGGCCTCGGAAATTTGACACATTCCACTCTGTATCGAAGTTATGACGTTTTTCAAAATATTTTTATGTTCCAAGTCAACACTTTGTTGCCCTTTCTACATTCTTGGCGTATTTCTCAGAATGTGAATTTATTCGGAAAATGAATGCATTGGAAAAGATGTGACGGTTGAAAATAATTAACGTTTATATGAATTGATAGAAAGGATTCCTTTTCTAGGTATTTGCATGAAAAATACAAGAGATCACTGTTGAAATATATTATTTTTCGCCATGGAAGAAAATTGCATTGCTTTCACATGATTTTCATATGCATGCCTGTGAAGATTTAATGTTTATTATCCTCTTGAACTGAAAGTTCAAGACTTGACAGCAATTGTTGAATCAAGAATAATGGAACATTATATCCCTCTACTGGAATCCAAATAGTTGAAGGGGGTTCTGATGCAACAGGAACTTTTTCTTGGAACATAACCTTAATAGCTAACTTAATAAAAATAAGAGTAGAAGATATACATTTCATTTATTTGATCTTATGAACAAGGAGTAAAATATTCTGACTGTATAGTAATTTATTAGTTTGAAAAATATTCATACATTACAACCACAGTAGGTTTGTACAAAAATATGGAACAGGTCAAACATATGCTTCACATTTATCATTCACCTGTTCTAAAATAAGACACAAACTCCTCCACATTATAGGGCCCCTACAGCATTAAAAGCTTGTGTCTCTTTTGAAAGAAGTAGCACTAGATATAATATATTCTTTCGATTAAGAGCAAATACCTACCGTTGAATGTTAAATACAGAAATTTCTTCAAAATGGGCTTATACGAAGTGGTTCTTTTTCTGAAACGTGAAAACGATCAACAATAATCATTTAGAGACCGATGATGGCCATGCAAGACCCGTTTACTTACGAAAATCGTGCAATTTCATTCTGCAAGTTCTTTCCTCATAATTCCTCGAAAATCCTACCTGAACCATATTTTCCGGTCGCTTTCGTGAAAAGATCGTATAAGGAAGCCTTTTTTGTCCATTTACACATTCCAAATAAATTTTGAGCACCAAAAACGATACCGAAACTAACCAAACTTCTGGGGGACCGGAATTTCGTTTGAAATTTTTCCAAACGGCCAGATACCTAAAAAAACCTTCGTTATCAAGTGTAAAAAAGGCGATTAGTACTTACTTTTGCTTTATTCATGCTTAAAAATCGATTTTTGGTCCAATTCAAATTTGCCGTTTGTACCCATGTCAAAATATCTTTGATACTTTTACTTTGATGTAAACAAAGAAACTGGCAACGCCGTTTTGTCATTAAAGATATTCTCTGTACGCGCACAGATTTTTTATCAGGTGCACCAATTCCTGAAAACGAAACCATGGCCAGAGTTGTGATTTTATAATTGTGAATGGAGTATACCTATTCGATCCAGATGAAATTTTGAATTTAGATGGAGAATGACGTATTCAAGCTACTTGATAATTTTTTTTTTTGGTTAACATGACCAGAACCATATAAACTCTACCGAATTAACTAATAAAGAAATCCCAATATGTTTGTACAAACAGATACAGAATCATGGAAGATTTCTTCGACAACAACTGTCAGTTTTTTTGACAGCTGTCATTTTATGATAAGGTATTAGAGTTACAAAATTTTGTCTAGATCGCCTATCAAGATACAATAAAAAATAGGGAATTTTGGAAAAATAATTTCAATATTTCTCAAATAACAGATTGGGGAATGTGGAGCATTTATTGGACTGCTGCTGTCAATTTTATGACAGCCGTCAAAGTTTTATTTTCTCGTTTCGACCTATGAGTAGAATCGACTTATAGGATTGTTGAAGGAGCACTCAAAAGCTCCTGACCTCACTTCAGTGCTCAAGGTGACCCCTCTTTTTATTAACGTTCGTTTCTACACCATTCTGTTGAGTATATGAGGAATTTTTCGGGTGGTAGATTATAAATGGGATAAGGGTAGATTAATAAATGGAATAAGGTTCGAATTCCGATGAGAAAGAAATAAATTGAAGACAGATGAAATCAAGGGCAAATAAAACTAAAGGCGAAGAAATATCGGGGCAAATAAAATTAAAGGCAGATTAAATTGAAGGAAAATAAATTAAGGGCGAATGAAATTAAGGGCAAATAAGATTGGGGACAAATTAAATTAAGGGCAAATAAAATTAAGGGCAAATGAAATTAAGGGCAAATACATAAATAAATAGGAGACAAATGGACTAGGCAAATAAAATTGAAGGCATATAAAATTGAGGGCCAATAATATTGAGGGTAAATAAAATTGATGAAAAATAAAATCAACGGCAAAAAAATTGAGGCGAAAAAATAAAAGGTAAATGAAACTTGTCGGGTAATTTCAACAGCGTTCTGTTGAGAATATGAGTTATTTCTCGCGTTATAGATTATAAATGGGATAGAAATTCGAATTCATACAAAAAAGAAATAAATCGAAGGCAAATCAAACCAAGGGCAAATAAAACTGAAAGCAAATAAAATGAAAGGCAAATAAAATTAAGGGCAAATAAAATTGAGGGCAAATAAAATTGAGGGCAAATAAAATTGAAGGCAAATGAAATTGAGGGCAAATGGCATTAAGGGCAAATAAAATTAAGGATAAATAAGCTTGAATTTGATGATATGAAATTGGGGGCAAATAAAATTGAGGGCAAATGAAATTGAGGCAAAAAAATAAAGGGTAAATGAAACCATTCTGTTGAGAATATGAGGAATTTTTCGGGTTGTAGATTATAAATGGGATAGAAGGTCGAATTTCGAAAGAAATAAATTGAAGGCAGATGAAATCAAGGGCAAATAAAACTAAAGGCGAAGAAATATCAGGGCAAATAGAATGAAGGACAAATTAAATTAGGGACAAATGAAATTAAGGGGCATATAAAATTTAGGGCAAATGAAATTGAGGGTAAAGGAAATAGAGGGCAAATAAGATCAAAAATTGAGGCAGAAAATTGGAAGGTGAATGAAACTTGTCGGGTAATGTTTCATCAGCTTCCGTTTCTATACCATTCTGTTAGGGATATGAGGGATTTTTGGGGTTGTAGATTATAAAAGAGACCAAAAGAAATGAATTGAAGGCTAATAAAATCAAGGGCAAATGAAACTAAAGGCACATAAAAATCAGGGCAAACAAAATCAAAGGCAAATAAAATCAAGGGCAAATAAGATTTAGGGAAAATAAAATCAAGCGCAAATATAATTGAGCGCAAATGAAAATTAGGACAAAAAGAATTAAAGACAGATAAAATTAAGGGCAAATCAAAGAATGGCGCAGAGAATAGAGGGCAAATAAAATTGAGGGCAAATAATTTTAAGGGTCAATAAAATTGGTAGCCAATAAAATTTAAGGCAAATTAAAGATATTTTTGATAAACCAGCTTTGCCATTTGCTTTTTGGGTGCCTTTGAACAGAAGCTTGTCTCGTTTATTTATGGAAATGGATGAATGGACAAAATTTATTCTGTGACCAAACGAGATACAGGGTGTAATCAGAAAGGTTCTCCGTTGATTTATTTGACGAACACCCCATAAAAGCGAAAATCCCCAAATGTGTGAACAGGACCGGCCGTGTACCAATTACCGGCCTAATGGAATTGTCCAATTGTCCGATATTCGGGAAAGGGGTTGTGATTGAATCCGGCCTGCTTTTCCAATTACCCGATAGATTTACGACAAATTGTATCAACCATCCAGACCCGATAATCTACAACTACCGACGACTACACGCTCACACGATCAACACAACATAATGACATCGGAGACCAGAGATAAAGCGGGAGACAGAGAGAGAGAGAGAGAGAGAGAGAGAGAGAGAGAGAGAGAGAGAGACTGCTCGTACCGGAGATTAGGATAATAATGAGGGTAATTCTCATTTCACGTGGGGGTAAATAAAGGAAGCGAATGTTGCCGAGGGATCCCACGGTCCAAATGATATTAAGAGTAATCTGATACGAAACAGTTGATACACGGGCCACGGGTACATACGTGTTTTTGCAAATGAGAACCTATTTAATTACAGGGCAATGCGACGACGTACGGCCGGGCGGTTTGGGCGAATAATCGGAGTCGAGATTAGATTTAAATTGGGCGGTTGGGAATTGCCGTTACATGTGAATCAATTGGTTTGCACGGTTTGGTCAGGCTGATTCGATTCATCTCAATACTGGGTGATGTTTCCGAGGGGAGGGGATACCTACCCCTTTGTGCACTTCGATTTTGATTGAAAATATCGTGAAGAATTATATGAAAGTATTCCCAATGAGGTATACTCCATTCACAATTATAAAATCACAACTCTGGCCTTGGAAATGTGACACATTCCACTCTGTATCGAAGTAATGACGTTTTTCAAAATATTTTTATGTTCCAAGTCAACACTATGTTGCCCTTCCTACATTCTTAGCGTATTTCTCAGAATGTGAATTTATTCGGAAAATGAATGAAAGGGAAAAGATGTGATGGACGAGAAAAATTAATGTTTATATGAATTAATAGAATTCCTTTTCTAGTTATTTGCATGAAAAGTACCAGAGATCACTGTTGAAATATATTATGTTCCGCCATGGAAGAAAATTGCATTGCTTTCACATAATTTTCATATGCATGCTTGTGAAGATTTAATGTTTATTATCCTCTAGAACTGAAAGTTCAAGACTTGACGACATCAATTGTTGATTCTAATCAAGAATTCATAAAAAAATCAACCAAAAGATATAAGATGAATTCATGGGTAATTACAAGAATCAAGAATAATGTCAATTTTATTGATAACTTTATTAAAATCAATGTTGGGGTATAAAACTCGGCTGCGTTTGTTCAAACAACATCTAAAGAAGACATTTTTCACCATCTCGACCTTCGAAAGGCGTTTCTTAGGAGAATTAGTTCCACCTCATTAGTGGGGAACCTAACTTTTGCAAATCTGCTCAGATATCGCCAAATTTCTTGGAAAATCTGAAAAATATCATCCTAATCGACCTCTCGAGGCTCCATCCGATCCATCTACTGCGATATCTGTCCAAATAACAGCTTTTTCAACGAAATTGTGTACCCCTTTAACCTCGGAATGTAAACATTCGTCCTGGTCTTGAAAATCGTCCTCACGCTCCAAACTGGTGCTAAAAACAATAAACATACGTTAATCTTGGATATTCGACGAAAATCTCACCTGCAAATATCGATTAAATACCAAAAATCTGCGAACAATTTGTAAACCTAACAAAATGTGGAATATCTTTGATACTTTTACTTTGATGTAAATAAAGAAACTGGCAACGTCGTTTTGTCATTAACGATATTTTCTGTGCGCGCACTGACTTTTCGTCATATGTTCTGTGCTTTTCATCAGGTGCACCAACTCCTGAAAACGAAACCATGACCTCCTATATGATTAAACAAAAGTGAATGGAGTATACAAAATATTACGTTCAAAGATCACGTGAAGTTAGCGAGAATCTTAACTGTGCTAGTTGGGGCTCTGGACTATTTTTTATTGAACTCAGCGACCTCGAAAACCTACATTTTGATACCAAAGTGAGCCATGTAGGTAGCCCTCATTAGTTACGAATTTTCCTGTTTTAATTTCTTCGATATTTCATTTTCAAGTTCTGTTCACAAGCTCACTCCGTTCGTAGTATCGGTGTTATCGATCAGCAAAAGTCCTTTTATGGAAGATTCGAACGGCTTGATTAACTTTTTCAACAATTAACGCTGTTAGAACCTTCCGGATATATTTTTTCATGGAGAAATATGGTGTTTCTAGGAGATCTTACCCCTTAGTCATTCTTTACCCAAAAATTGAGATTTTTGAAATTGCGTATATTTTGCACATAGATACTTTGAGATATGCTGATCAACATAAAATAAACCAATGGTGGTTACGACAAGAGGGAAGGAAGCTATGACAGTTTGAAATTTCTAATTTTTCGAAAAACGCCATTTGACAGATGAAAATCTAAACTATCCTAGTTAGGATTCTGGACTATGTTTTATTGAATTCAGCGACCTCGAAAACCTACATTTTGATTCCAAAGTCGGCCCTCATAAGTTAAAAATGTTCATATTTTAATTTTTTCGATATTTAATTCTCAAGTTTTGTTCTCAAGCTCGGACCTTTCGCAGTATGGGTGTTATCGATCAGCAAAAGCCCTATTATGGAAGATTTCAATGGCTCGATTACCTTTTTCAGTCATTAACGCCGTTAGTACCTTCCGGATATATTTTTTTATGGACAAATATGGTGTTTTTAGGGGGTCATACCCCTTGATCATTTTTCACCAAAAAATTGAGATTTTTAAAATCGCTCATATTTTGCACAGAGACACTTTGAGATATGCTGATCAATATAATATAAACCAGTGGTGGATATTACAATTGGAACGGAAGCTATGACAGTTTGAAATTTCGAATTATTCAAAAAATGCCATTCGACAGGTGAAAATCTAAACTATGTTAGTTACGGCTCTGGAATACTTCTTATTGAATTTAGCGACCTTGAGAACCTACATTTTGATACCAAAGTCGGCCATGTAGCCCTAGCTCATATGAAATAAATTTTTCAGTTTTATTGTTTCCGATATTTCATTTACGAGTTTTGCTTCCAAGATCACTCCGTTCGTGGTATCGGTGTTATCGATTCGCAAAATAGCTATTATGGAAGATTAGAATGGTTGGAATAACTTTCTCAATCAATAACGCCTTCAGTTCCTTCCGGATTTTCTTTTTTATTGACAAACGTGGTGTTTTCAGGGAGTCTTACACATTGATCAATTTTCTGCCAAAATTGTGATTTTTGAAATGGCTCATAATTTGCACAGAGATACTTTGATATATGCTGATCAGCATGATTTGAACGAATAGTGGATACGACAAGAGGGACGGAAGCTATGACAGATTGAAATTTCCAATTATATGACAAAAATTCAATTCCGCATGTGAAAATTTGAACTATATTAGTTAGGGCTCTGGGCCATTTTTTATTGAACTCATGCAGCGACATCGAAAACCTACATTTTGATACCTAAGTCAACCATGTGACCCTCACAAGTGAAAAAAAATTGTGTTTTAATGTTTTCGATTATTCATTTTCAAGTTTTGTTCACAAACACACCCAAGGTATTGGTGTTATCAATTTACGGAATATTTATTTTATTTTTGACAAGCAGGCCGTCCCAGCTTCGCCCGGATAGAAATTTGTTTCACGCGGCGGTTTCATCTTCAACACTTCAACATGCCATATTTTTTGATGTACCTACTCGTTGTAATTGTATGATGTGAAGGGCAATTTCGTTCTAAATTAAATACTGGGGATAATTAACGTATTAGGTTGGATGAGGATCAATACCCAATTCATAAAAACACACTCCCAAATAGTGCATAATTTTGAAAAACATCTGATTACCATAAACAGGTAATAGCAAGTCAATCTTGAAAGATAGATACATGCTATCGCGGACTTTTTTGTAGAACTATTCAAGAGGTACATTTCCGTCATACATTGTATCCACGTTAGTCTTACGGTTTTTGCAGCGCACGTGAAAATAGCTGATTTTGGCTGATTTTTTTTGTAATTATTGAAGTTATAGTAGGTATCCTTAATTTTTTCGGGTGGAAAGTATAGCCTATGTCACTCAGGAATAATGTAGCTTTCTAAGGGTGAAAGAATTTCTGAAATCGGTCCAGTAGTTTTTGAGCCTATTCGTATCAAACACACTAAAATAAAAATCTTTACTCTTTATAATGTTAGTACCTACGTATAGATTTCGATATTCCACATCAAATATGCGGATGACATGAGCCATCGTAAAAACTCACCCAAAGCATTCTCAACATCCAGATATCTGTTGAGAAAACCAAATAACCCCTCATTTGTTAATAAAAGCACCGCTTTGGCTCAGCACTTATTGAAAATTTCCGATCTGATGCTCCATCGCATCGCCTATAGCTGGTGCGCAAAATTGATCCCCCATAAACGGTCTATTAGGAATCGCCCTTTCAAATCCGCAGGACCATAAGCTCGATATCGCCACGGGGATTCCCAGGTGTTATGGTTGTTTACGATGTATTCGACCTCAAGTTGGCTCTATGACATTTGAGTGACAGAAATTTGATATGTTAACTATCGCTTAATTGGTTCGCAACAATTGTATTTCATCCTTCTCAAACACGCTTTCGATATTGTGGGATTGTCGGTTTGCAGTTTTATTTGAATCCCTTTTCATGTTCCCTGTTCGATATTATTGAATCTGACAATACCGGGTTTCGAGGAATATCCTCATTATTATTTCACGTCGTACGTTTTCTTAACAAAAAAAACCACTAGGGATGTGTCTGAACTCTGAATCATAAGCGATGTTTTCTTGACCTTTTCCACGTTCGTTACTTTGTTTTCCAGTCGCTTATGATTTATTGGGATTAATTTCATTTCCTTCATTATGATATTTACGAGGATGTATTGATATCTAGTTAGCCTAGACCAGTTCCATGCATAAATAAAATATTGCGATACCATAGGTACAACAAACAATAACTTATTAAAAGTGTCAGTGTAGAGTTTGACTTCAAGAGAGTAAACCAGAGTTACGCAATAAATTAAAAGGAAAAGATGTCCACCGATATTGTAAAAATCGGAAAATTGGAGTATATCGAGCCATCATCAAGTACCTGTATTTAAAAGGGTAAGAGGTAAGCAGATTCACGAAGATATACTTTATACCCTTGGTGATCAATATCCTTCGTATGCGACCGTGAGAAATTGGACTGCAAGCTTCAAAAGAGGTAAATTTTCCATTGAAGATGATCTCCGATCGGGAAGGCCAGTTTCTGTGTCAGTCCCCGAAAATATCGATGCAGTTCATGACATGATTTTATCAGACCGTCGAATTGGGCTAAAACGGATATCTGAAGCACTGAAGCTTTCATATGAACGCGTTCATCATATAGTTCACGTCAATTTGGACATGAGAAAAATTTCTGCGAAATGGATCCCCAAATGTTTGAATGTTGACCAAAAACGTGCAAGGGTAGAAGCATCGCGTTCGATCTGTGCTCGATTTGAAAACTATGTAGACTTCTGAAACAGAATTGATACTATGGATGAGACTTGGGTACATTTCTACGATCCAGAAACAAAGCAACAATCGATGGAATGGCGACCCTCTGGTTCTCCAAGACCTAAGAAGTTTCATGTCCAAAAATCTGCTGGAAAAGTTCTTGCTTCAGTTTTTTGGGATTGTCATTGAGTAATCATGATTGATTTTTTGGATAAGGGTAGAACAATAACTGGAGATTACTATTCGACATTACTGACCACTCTACGGAAAAAATTAAAGAGAAAAGACGCGGAAAGATATCCAAAGGTATTTTGTTTTTACAGGACAACGCCCAAGTACACAAATCTCATGTTGCCATGCAAAAAATTCGTGATTTAGGGTTAGAATTACTACAACACCCCCCTTATTCACCAGATTTGGCTCCGTCCGACAATCATCTCTTTCCTCAACTGAAAAAAAGTTTGAAAGGTGGTAAATTTTCTCCCAACGAGGAGGTTATGAAAGCTGTGGAGGACTGGTTGGCAGAGCAAGAAGAAACATTTTTTTTTGAAGTTCTACAGACGTTGCAGGTTCGCTGTAATAAATGTGTTCAATTAAGAGGAGAATATATTGAGTATTAAAATATTTTGACATTGAAATTTTGTTTGGTTCTATAGTAGGCTAAGAATTTCTCAATATATCCTCGCAATATCATAACAAACTTCCATAGCTCAGTGTGGTCAAGAAGAAGGGGATTCAAAGTCTCTCCTCTTCAAGAGTATGGCTCTAAAATGATTGTATTTCAGAAAAAGACAGAACCGTCAAGGTGGAATTATTGTTGATTGAAATTGAAGGTTGTTCAAGATTGAATACCCTCAATGTTTCTTTCGTAGATTGTAACAGTAACTGCATTGTGATCCTAAGATCTATTTTGGGTTAACAGCGAATATTGTTCGACGAAAGTGATCATATGGGTCCAAAAATCATGACGTACATCCATCGCATTCTTGCATAAAGCAAAGAGTAAGAAACAAAGAATTTTATCGATATGTTGCAGTTGAAACAGAGGAAAATATTCATCCCATTTCCAGAACATAGCTTGTATATCTCTTGAGAACCCTAGGGGCCCAAGACTTTTGACAATTTGTGCAGCTTTTTCGTGAAATAAGTTAAATTCCCAAATACAAAACGCCAGACTTCATTTATGCTGCTTGAAATGTAATGTTATGTTACCCTTGGAACAGAGATATCTACATTCAGCTAGCTCATAGTCCAATCTGAATTCCTGAACTGAAGTGAACCAATCAAAGAAGGAATTATTGATCTGAGAAAGGTACCTTTTACACGCTCATTTACTTCAACATCACCATTCAATACCCGTGCAACCTCCGTAGGCACAAAAGGGCATTTCAAATATTGGCGAATTAATGTGCAATAAATTATTACCGCGTTCGTATTTACTGCCCACTTGTTCCACAACAATAATAGGATAGAAATCGGTGGATATTAAGTACATTGTTGAGGGTTTACTTGGAGTCCGATAATCATTTCTTTTGCATCTGCATGTTACATTCCAAGCCTGTTGAGGAAGTTTTTTTCTGGTACAAACATATCTAACAGATTCTGTCTATTTTCAAGTTAATTTAGTTGCTATTTCCTGTTCCAGACAGCCCAAGCTCAAATTTCCCCATTCATAAGTTGGAATGAATTAAGGATAATTGAATTGTATGAATATCTTATATGTCCCCTTTCCCTTGGAGGCATTCACACCCTAACTCTATAACGCTCTTTGTGGGGTTAGTTATTCCTTCCAAAACTTTTCGACTATCCCTCCGTATGTCCATAAAACTCGATAATATTACCAGTCTGACAACGAGTGCCCTCTATTGGAAAAGCTTTGAACTTGAGAGCTTTATCCTGGAGGACCTTCAGTACCGGAGCTTTTCGTATAGGTGTCGCGTGATGGTAACTTTCGATATCACTGGTGAACAGATGGTTTTTATTGAAAATGTTCGGGAAATGCCTCAATTCTACACTAAGAGTTGAATTGTCAAGAATCACAATCATCATTTTGCATATTCCGGGTTTCATTTCAAAGTTTGATAAACTTTTAATGGAAATCTCGAAATAATAAGCATTCTATAGAGACCCATCAATGACATTATCATTCATCATCGTTGAGAGTTTGATTTTTCACGAGTAATTATGCCATTGTTTCATCATAATAATTCTTGAATACATTATTTAAATACACATCTGGAGTTGGCACCTCCTTCAAAATTCTGGGTACCTATCATACGATGTATATTTCGATTCTGTCTAGTTTTTCTTTACATGTAAGTACACAACAATATTTTTATCATACAAACAGGAAACATTTTATATGAACCTTCATGCTACGTGTGGACACCAAGTTCAAAAATATTGAGAGTTCTGGGTTGCAGAATGGCGAATGAGCCAGTTTTATCCACATATGTACATGTGCAAAGTACAACTTGGTGTTATTGGCCAACAAATTCACTTTTCACCCAAAAAATTAAGATTTTAGAAAGTGATTATTTGTTGAAAGTTACTCATGGCAAGGATCATTAATAATATACCAATAAGAATTGAATACTATCACAGAAACGGGAGCTGTAACGATTTGAAATTTCGACTTTTTTGAAAAAAAACTTTCACAGGTGAAAATCTATGATAGATAGGGTTTTGGTTTATATTTTAATGAATTCAGCGTCCTCGAAAACCTATATTTTGATACCAAAAATGATCATATAACCTTATAGGCGGAAACACATTGTTATCACGTCACGTCACATCACGTCATCTTCCTAGAATGTGCAACCACGATAATGCATGGAACTTAGACCATAGTAAGAGGATACACACCTTTCAATAATAAATAGTGAAGCCAATTCATCAGAACTAAACTGGTTGATTGTACTACTACAGAATCAAAATGTAGTAAAAATTTTCGCAACATTGTATCTGCTGTCACGTTATAGCACGCAAGATCTATATTCCGCAAATTTATATTTTCTGACATACATTTGAAACCGATCTGGGTGCTCATTCAAAAATTCTTCAATTAATTGATGGAATTCCCCCACTTCCTCTGTTCGTTGATCCATTTGGTATAAATCGAATCCCTTCTATGAGAATCACCAGCGAATGTAAAAGCAGCTATGTTCTCCATATCTTCTTTCTATTCCCTCGCGTGAGCTCACGTGAAGTGACAACAATTTGTATTCACCTATTTTGACAATAAATTATTATGTTTTATGTTTTCCATATTTCATTTTCGGATTTTGTTCAGGAGTTCACAGCATCGAGATTATAGGTGTTATGGATCTGCAAAATGGGTATAACGCATGATTCGAAGGCATTCTTGCTCTGCAAACCAGTCACCCACAGCTTTTTTTACCTCCTCGTTGGAAGAAAATTTACGACCTTTTAAACTTTTTTTCAGTTGACGAAAGAGATAATTGTCGGACGGAGCCAAATCTGGTGAATAAGGGGGGTGTTCTGGTAATTCTAACCCTAAATCACGAATTTTTTGCATGGCTACATGAGATTTGTGTACTGGGGCGTTGTGGTGTAAAAACAAAATACCTTTGGATAGCTAAATCACGAATTTTTTGCATGGCTACATGAGATTTGTGTACTGGGGCGTTGTCGTGTAAAAACAAAATACCTTTGGACAGCTTTCCGCGTCTTTTCTCTTTAATTTTTTCCCGTAGAGTGGTCAGTAATGTCGAAAAGTAATCTCCACTTATTGTTCTACCCTTATCCAAAAAATCAATCATGATTAGGTACTCCATGGCAATCCCACTGAAGCAAAAACTTTTCCAGAGTGTCGCCATTCCATCGATTGTTGCTTTGTTCCTGGATCGTAGAAATGTACCCAAGTCTTATCCATAGTAACAATTCGGTTTAAGAAGTCTTCATCGTTTTCAAATCGAGCAAAGATCGAACGCGATGCTTCTACCCTTGCACGCTTTTGGTCAATATTCAAACATTTGGGGATCCATTTTGCAGAAATTTTTCTCATGTCCAAATTAACGTGAACTATGATGAACGCGTTCGTATGAAATCTGCAGTGCTTCAGATATCCCTTTTAGCTCAATTCGATGGTCTGATAAAATCATGTCATGAACTGCATCGATATTTTCGGGGACTGACACAAAAACTGGCCTTCCCGATCGGTCATCATCTTCAATAGAAAATTTACCTCTTTTGAAGCTTGCAGTCCAATTTTTCACGGTCGCATACGAAGGAAATTGATCTCCAAGGGTATTAAGCATATCTTCGTAAATCTGCTTACCTCTTACTCTTAACCCTTTCAAATACGGGTACTTGATGATGGCTCGATCGATACTTCAATTTTTCGATTTTTACAATTTCGGTGGACATCTTTTTTTTTAAATTTGTTCCGTAACTCTGATTTACCTTTTTGACGTCGAACTCTACACTTCTAATAAGTTATTGTTCGTTCATATGGTATCGCAATATTTCGTTTATGCATGGAACTGGTCTAGACTAACTAGATATTAATACATCCTCGTATCATCATGAAATTTTTAAACACAGTAAATACTCGAATAATAACTCACCAGCAACTGTTGCCGTATCTATTTCCGAAGAAGAATATAAGTGACAGATTATCGGACCAAGGGAAAAAAATCTTCTACTGATTTAAGGTTACATTGATTGCATTTATTTAATTTTCTGGGAATTTCATCAACGAAAGTATCACTGATTCGACAATTATCATCCTATAAGTTATGGAGGAACTGAATTATTAAGGAAATCAACCTTGTGAAACGTCAGCTGAGCCAAACGAGCTTCACACAAGTCGAAATTCGGGAAAAGTGACGAATGCAGCATTAAATCGCGTGACTATAACAGTTATATTTAATCGGCCAGGTATTTTAATTAAGTTAAGATTAAAACTACAATAAAATAGGGTCACGATTTCTTGCCCGAACACGAAACCTGATGCCTGCTCCCTTAATGTTCCAATTACCCCTGCCAAAATTGGAGAAACCGCCTTTTTAGGTAGCTTATAGCGTTCTTTCGAAACATTTCATTCCGTCTTCGTTAATGTTGATGGATTTGGTGCATGATTCGGAATGAGAAGCAGCGGTTGGACTCAATGCAGAAATTTGAATCTGCGTTCAATGATAGGGGCTACTTTTGGAGGTTTTGAAAATGCCCCCTCTTCACAGGGGTTGCATGGGGTGTCAGTCGGAAAATCTAACGGTGTTATATAACCGGATACCCAGTCCGCATACCCATAACTCCTATTCTGTGAATGCTGTGAGCTTTTGAACCAAACTCGAAGATGAAATATGGAAAACATAAAACATCATAATTTATTGTCAGAATGAAGTTATGTTGGCATGTTTGTTATCAAAATATAGGTTTTCAGGGACGCTAAATTCAATAAAATATAAAACAAAACCCTATCTATTATAGTTTAAGTATATTTTCAGCTGTGAAATGGTATTTTTTCAAAAAATCCGAATTTCAAATCTTTACAGCTACCGTTTCGGAGATTGTATCCAATTTTCAATGGTATATTGTTAATCAACCTTGCCGTGAGTATCTCTGAACACAATAAAATCGACTTCGAAAATTCCAACTTTTTGGGTGAAAAATAACCAAGGGATAAGACCCCCTAAAAACACCATATTTGTCATCAACACGAAATCCCTGGAAAATCTAACGGTGTTTTTCACCTCGGAAGAATGCCTTTGGAAGGTCTAGAGACGTTGCAGGTTCGCTGTAATAAATGTATTCAATTAAGAGGAGAATATGTTGAGTAATAAAATATTTTGACATTGAAGTTTTGTTTGGTTCAATAGTAGGCTAAGAATTGCTCAATATATCCTCGTATGTATGGATTGGATGCATCTATACAGGGTTATCATAATAATCCGTGCATTAGACGTTTCTCGGCTTCTATGAGGAAAAGATTTCTGAAATTTGGCACACGGCCGTTTTTCAAATGGGAAAATCATGCTAAAATATTTTCATCGAAATCGCACTTCCGATTATACCGAAAGTGACCATCATCTTTGGTATTTCAAATGGAACTGCCTATTTTTCTAACCAGCAATGGATTGCTTCTTGAATTTTACACATTTTTTATCTGAAACATTTTTACGTTGTTGTCATGGTTACCAAGATATAAGGACTTCTATGAGAAAATGGCCACTTTCAGAGGTCCGCGAAACGTATCATAGCATGCATAATAAAGAAACAAATGAAGGATTTTTCGAGAACTCAATAATTTTGCCTCGTATTGCATGGCTGTCGAAAAATGTTGTTCTATCGGAAGTGTCACAATAAATTCATATTTCTGAGAAATTTCAAACTGCATTAACTTCATTTTTTCAAATGGCATGCCTATATTTTTTGTACAGAAAACGATTGAAGATGGACATAAGGAACCCTCGGAAAAATGTTCGAAATTAAATTTTCTGAACAAAAAATACGGGCATGCCATTTGAAAAAATGAAGTTATTGCAGTTTGAAATTTCTCAAAAATATGAATTTATTGTGACACTTCCTATAGAACAACATTTTTCGATAGCCATGCAATACGAGGCAAAATTATTGAATTTTCGAAAAATCCTTCATTTGTTTCTTTATTATGGATAGCATTCATGCTATGATACGTTTCGCGGACCTCAGAAACTGGCCATTTTCTCATAGAAGTCCTTATAAAATCTTGGTAACTATGACAACAACGTAAAAATGTTTCAGATAAAAAATGTGTAAAATTCAAGAAGAAATCTATTTCTGGTTAGAAAAATAGGTAATTCTATTTGAAATACCAAAGCTGATGGTCACTTCCGGTATAACCGGAAGTGCGATTCCGTTGAGAATATTTTAGCATGATTTCCCCTTTTGAAAAACGGCCGTGTGCCAAATTTCAGAAATCTTTTCCTCATAGAAGCCGAGAAACTTCTAATGCACGGATTATTATGATAACCCTGTATATGAACATGAACGAAATAGATACAGCAGTGGCGCACCCAGAAATTTTATTCGGGGGGGGGCTGCTGAAGAGTAATCAGGTTTTTGTAAGTTATATATATAATTTAAAAAATGCACCGCAAGCGAAAACCTTCTTAAGTAATGGCATTCGTTATGATACCGGGTGTTTCATTGGTAAATGAACATACGGTAACCTGAGCTAGAGCTACCCTAGGCGAATCCAAAAAATCGATATATGATAGGTCTAATCAATTCCATAACCGAGATACAGGGCTTTATGTATTCACCAAAAATTTCAATTCCTCATAACTTTTTAACCAACCGGTATAGTCGGTTGATATTTGGAACGTATGATTCACTTCTACAGGTCGATCGAATTACTTTTGAATTTCCAAAAAAATCCAGGTCCGTATTTGAAAAATATGGGACTTCTTCCAAGCTGAGATTCAAGACCCTGTATATTGAAATTTTACGATTTGATTGAGATACTTGAAAAGAGAAGAAAATTTTCAATGGAGTTCAGTAGATTTCATTGTTCCGCACGTCATTTCCAATTGAATATTGGAGTTCCACAAAATTCTCAGAAAAATCGTACATTATGATCTAATTGAATTTTTTTCGTCCCACTAATTGCACGTTCGAATTTCATAATATTCTGTGGAATCATTTGGAGTTATTTCCGGAAAAACATTATACATCGAGAAAAATTTAGTTGAAGTCAACAAAGAGGAATCAATAACTGAAGAAACATAAAAACTCAACGTGAAATACAGAAGGTGCTCGAAAGTACATCATTTTGTTCAATACACATTCTTGCCCTCTTCAAAAAATATGTCTGATACATATTTCATTGCATAATAAAATTCTGTTGACCATTCTTTCATTTCGTAAAATCCGAGGTAAAATCCAGCTAATAAAATTAGTTCTTCTAATTTCATCACCTGGATCCAATCGTTGTACCTTCTGGAGATCAAAATGTGATCATAATTACGATTTTTCTGAGAATTTGGTAGAATTCCAATATTCAATTGGATCTCTTTGAGCAAAATGACGTGCGGGACAACGAAATCTACTGAACTCCATTGAAATTTTTCTTCTCTTTTCAAATATCTCAATGAAATCCCAAAATTTCAATATACAGGGTGAATATCAGCTTGGAAGAAGTCCCATATTTTTCAAATACGGACCTGAAATTCTTTGGAAATTCAAAAGTAAATCGATCGACCTGTAGAAGTGAATCATACGTTCCAAATATCAACCAGCTATACTAGTTGGTTCAGAAGTTATGAGGAATTGAAATTTTTGGTGAATACATAAACCACTCTGTATCTCGGTTATGGAATTGATAAGACCTATCATATATCTGTTTTTTGGGCTCGCCTAGCTCTAGCTCAGGTTAACGTATGTTCATTCACCAATGAGACACCCTCTATATGTATATCAATCCCTATTTCTATCTGTAAAGGAAATGTTTAAGTTTCCATTCTGTTCTAAAATAATTATTATTACTTTTAGAAAAACAATAAGATGGAAATATTTGAATTACTCTTCTTTGTCACAGCTCGGGGGGAGCTGCAGCCTGACAGCCCCCCCCCCTCGGTGCGCCACTGAGATACAGTAACAGAAATCTGCCAGAAAAAAGTGAAACTTCAAATGTTGGCTGGGGCAAATGGAGGGAGATCAAATTTGATCCGACAAACACTCCATTTACCGGATTCTACCCCCAGTCTCCGGCAATCAATCAGGGCAAACTTGGCGAAAATCAATACCCCAAAAATTCCCGGAACCGCAAAGACGAAAACAGCGAGATTAAATTCTCCTCCAGAACAAACGCCGATGTGATTCCGTCACACAATTAAAGACTTCAAATGAGCTTCCCATTACTTATTCCAGAGAACTCACGCAAGTGCCTCGATTATCGCCCAGTTTTCGCCTCCGGGAGCTCCCCAATACCGACAACTATTTATCGGCGCCCCCCTTCCGCCCCCTCCGACCGCCTTCAGCGCCCTCTTCAGTTGATTATTCGCCCGAAGCCGTGATAATTAACTCTCTCTTATTACTTTATTGGTTTGTGTCTGTCTATTTGGTCCTTCTCTTTTTTAATCAGTCTGTTTCCAGACCGCCCAGCCATTCTAATTGCCCTTTTATTGCTGCGGCAGTCGGGCCACGCTCGATCTGGCAAATTTAACCAAACTGACGGTTGGCTACACTTATCCCCTTGGCCCTTGCTCGTTTCTCGCCCTAACGGCGGATTCGTTCTCCACTCAACTTGTTTTCTTCATCTACGCTTTATTTGTTCTTTATTGGCTGTCGGAACCCTCATCGCGACAGTTCGCACCAGTGTTCTCAGTTTTTATCTCGTAACCAGAAAATTATAAGCCACATCGGAATAATCCTCCTATACAAAAGGAAGCTCAAAGAATTATTCACAAAATTGATTCCTAACAATTTAGTCTTGGGATGCATTTTTTCTCAGATAACCGCTGTCAAAAACTGGCCTTTTCAGAACTAATTATTAGTATCCTCAGTTTTTCCCTCGTAACCAGGAAAGTATACGCCTAATCGTAGAATATCTTACCTTAAAAAATGTTGTCCATGAAATTCTTCACAAAATTGGACCTTACGATTTTGTATGTGATATCCGTTGCCGAAAATCGCCTTCTTCAGAACGAATTATTGGCATTCATCAAACATGTCCCGCGAGTGCATACTTCTCTGTTTGATACAGTCGACCCCATTCGTGTTCTCTGATCCGTGCATGAATGCTCATTTTAGTAGTTCCGATGTAGCAATAATTTTAATCATTGAGGTCGATTGAACCTTAGTTGATATTGATATTGATATATTGTTTATCCGAGGATATATTGAAGAATTCTTAGTCTACTATAGAACCAAACGAAATTTCAATGTCAAAATATTTTATTACTCAACATATTCTTCTCTTAATTGAATACATTTATTACAGCGGACCTGCAACGTCTCTAGACCTTCAAAAAAATGTTTCTTCTTGCTCTGCAAACCAGTCCTCCACAGCTTTTATAACCTCCTCGTTGGAAGAAAATTTACGACCTTTTAAACTTTTTTTCAGTTGAGGAAAGAGATGATAGTCGGACGGAGCCAAATCTGGCCAATAAGGGGGGTGTTCTAGTAATTCAAACCCTAAATCACGAATTTTTTGCAAGGCAACATGAGATTTGTGTACTGGGGCATTGTTCTGAGAAAACAAAATATCTTTGGATAGCTTTCCGCGTCTTTTCTCTTTAATCTTTTCCCGTAGAGTGGTCAGTAATGTCGAATAATAATCTCCAGTTATTGTCCTACCCTTATCCAAAAAATCAATCATGATTACACCATGGCAATCCCAAAAAACTGACGCAAGAACTTTATTAGCAGATTTTTGGACACGAAACTTCTTAGGTCTTGGAGAATCAGAATGTCGCCATTCCACCGATTGTTGCGTTGTTTCTGGATCGTAGAAATGTACCCAAGTCTCATACATAGTAACAATTCGGTTTAAGAAGTCAAGATCGTTTTCAAATCGAGCACAGATCGAACGCGATGCTTCTACCCTTGCACGCTTTCGGTCAACATTCAAACATTTGGGGATCCATTTTGCAGAAATTTTTCTCATGTCCAAATTGACGTGAACTATAAGATGAACGCGTTCATATGAAATCTTCAGTGCTTTAGATATCGTTTTAGCCCAATTCGACGGTCTGATAAAATCATGTCATGAACTGCATCGACATTTTCGGGGACTGACACAGAAACTGGCCTTCCCGATCGGTCATCATCTTCAATGGAAAAGTTACCTCTTTTGAAGCTTGCAGTCCAATTTTTCACGGTCGCTTACGAAGGACATTGATCACCAAGGGTATTAAGCATATCTTCGTAAATCTGCTTACCTCTTAACCCTTTTAAATACAGGTACTTGATGATGGCCCGATACCCCAATTTTTCGATTTTTACAATTTCGGTGGACATCTTTTTTTTCAATTTATTGCGTAACTCTGGTTTACTTTTTTGTCGACGAACTCTACACTGACACTTCTAATAAGTTATTGTTCGTTGATACGGTATCCCAATATTTTGTTTATGTATGGAACTGGTCTAGGCTAACTAGATATCTCATGAAAATATATTGAAGTTCAATTTGTATTAATTACTGACATCGATGAAGAGAAAGTTTATGATAATCGCCTCCTTTAACCGTATCTTTTCGCTGATTTGTTATGAGGATTTAAACTTAGTTGCGTTTCAGAATGGCGAATGTGCCAGTTACTTTATGCAGGTACCTATTCGTCAACAGTATCTGAAGAAGGGGTTTTCATTAAGACCCCTTGAAATCACCATCACCATCTTATAATTATTAACGAAATTAAGTCAACAATAGCGGCAATAAATTCCAAATTGAATGAACAAATCCGAAAGCTCGAATTTCCAAATCAACCTAATTCATCAAACACAAATCGAACCGAAAGAGATCAAGCCTTTCCACAATTCGTTATTACTTTCTCATCTCTTCATCTACCAAAATTAACAAGAGTTAATCATCTCGTCTCCAGCTGAGGATTTGTACCGAAAGGAGAAAGACAAAGTCTAATTACTTAAACGACAAACTTCATTTCTCAGACATCAAAGTTTTCTTACATGTGTTAATTAAAATTAAAATTATTACCGTACCTTAATAGAAACAAAATTAAACCAAAACCAAAAGAGAGAGTATTTTAATCATCACTTTAACAAGTTATTAAATTGCGTACAAACCGAAGAAACGGCAGAAAGAGAAGCAAATACTCGTTGCCGACTCTCTCTTATTTAATAAGCGCAACCAATAGCAGAGTTTAGTTAATACAGTTGAGATCAAAGGGCCCTTCAATTTTAATTCCACTTTATCTAGAGGGCGTAGAGAGTCTGGCTAAAGCAATAAAATGCTAATATGTGTTTGTCGTTGCTAATCAACTGTCAGAAGGGCACGGACTGTAGCGTTTCTGCCAACGTGGAAGAAATGAAAACGAGGAACGAATCGATGAGTTCTCGGATTATTATTTCCAATAATAAACTCCGGGAACACAGTGGAAGAGAAAAATGCCGACCTTCTTGACATCCACGAAAGCAGTTTATTCACGCGGATGAAGTTTACGAAGTGAGCCGTAGTCGCTTGAGATAAATCGTGGAAGTGAATTATATCGATAGTAGGTAAATAGAATACTTAAACAGATTTCCCAATCAAATTTTGAAAAAAGCATAATGAAAATCTTCTCATCGGTTTTGATGAACCCAGATGTGATTTTGGCCGTAAATCAGATGAATCAATCAAAAATACTCCTTTTAGGAATATTATATAGATAACTAACTTTTGTGGTCAATATTTTTTCAGTTTTGCTGTCTCGAAGGTGAATGAAGTACTTATGCTCCATTCACTTTTATTTAATCACATAGGAGGTTATGGTATCGTTAATGACGAAACGACGTTGCTAGTTTCTTTGTTTACATCAAAGTAAAAGTATCAAAGATATTCCACATTTTGTTAGGTTTACAAATTGTTCGCAGATTTTTGGTATTTAATCGATATTTGCAGGTGAGTTTTCTGTCGAATAACCAAGATTAACGTATTTCTATTGTTTTTAGAACCAGTTTGGAGCGTGAGGACGATTTTCAAGACCAGGACGAATGTTTACATTTCGAGGTTAAAGGGGTACACGGGAATTTCGTTGAAAAAACTGTTATTTGGACAGATATCGCAATAGATGGATCGGATGGAGCCTCGAGAGGTCGATTAGGATGATATTTTTCAGGTTTTCCATGAAATTTGGCGATATCTGAGCAGATTTGCAAAAGTTAGGTACCTCACTA
The DNA here is from genome assembly GCA_951802165.1 of Adalia decempunctata. Classification (NCBI taxonomy): domain Eukaryota; kingdom Metazoa; phylum Arthropoda; class Insecta; order Coleoptera; family Coccinellidae; genus Adalia; species Adalia decempunctata. The sequence continues at coordinate 5,662,700 of OX637705.1, forward strand.
ATGAGGTGGAACTTAGACATAATTCTCCTATAAGAAACGCCTTTCAAAGGTCGAGATGGCAAAAAATGTCTTCTTTAGATGTTGTTTGAACAAACGCAGCCGAGTTTTATACCCCAACATTGATTTTAAGAAAGTTATCAACAAAATAAAATTGACATTATTCTTGATTCTTATAATTACCCATCAATTCATCTTATATCTTTGGGTTGATTTTTTTTAATGAATTCTTGATTAGAATCAACAATTGATGTCGTCAAGTCTTGAGCTTTCAGTTCAAGAGGATAATGAACATTAAATCTTCACAAGCATGCATATGAAAATTATGTGAAAGCAATGCAATTTTCTTCCATGGCGAAAAAAAAAATATTTAAACAGTGATCTCTTGTACTTTTCATGCAAATAACTAGAAAAGGAATCCTTTCTATCAATTCATATAAACGTTAATTATTTTCGTCCATCACATCTTTTCCAATTCATTCATTTTCCGAATAAATTCACATTCTGAGAAATACGCTAAGAATGTAGAAAGGGCAACATAGTGTTGACTTGGAACATAAAACTATTTTGAAAAACGTCATAACTTCGATACATAGTGGAATGTGTCGAATTTCCAAGGCCAGAGTTGTCATTTTATGAATGTGAATGGAGTATAAACACCTAGTGGGAAAAGTTTCTCGCAATATTCAACTCTGTCAGCCATATTTAGCTAATCTGAATTTTTTGTCAAATTCAAGTTTCAATTTCGGGCACTTTTGGAAATGACATCAATCTCAATACACCTACATGCAGTCAAGAAAGTAACAGGAACTGAATAATTTTGAATGGATTGTCGACATTATTATTTTTCGCTTAGTTGGCATAACTGTCATAAGTGTCGTCTGTCATTGAGTTTTTTCAGTACTCCATTTCCTGTTTCCCTTTTTTTAAAGTTATCCAATGAAGAATGTCGTGAATTCGGCATAACAATTGGATTTTTGTAAGCACAAGCATAAGGCTTAAGTTGAATCTACTCAAATATAAGAATGAAAGGTAGTAGGTACACTGAGATGGAGATGAAATGAAAGATTTTCCTTATTCTAGACCCTAGGGCTTCTTCAACTGAACTTAACGCCGCTAAATTAAAAGATTTGATGACTTATAATCATAGTTTAAGTCTGAAAAAATGCAATTTCTATTCTCACGAATATACAGGGCGAGTCTTTGACTTGTACATATATTTTAACTGTAGATTCCTCTCATCAAACGAAACACTTTTTTTCTATACCATTTTTCAAAAATCGGTTTGGTTTGGGAGATACAGGGTGTCGAAAATCCACAAAAAAAACATTTTTCTGTTTATATCTTCGGAACCGTTATTTCGAATGAACTGAATTTTGGTTGAGTTTTTACTCTATTCATGGTGAATATTCCTCAATCGAAACCTATTCAATATCTTCACTAGTATAAAAGTTACAGGGTAGTCGACTCATCAATACACGCTAAAACACCATAAAACCACTTCAAAAAGATAAACGGTTCATATTTTCGAAAGAATCAATCATTTGATAAACTGAAAATATTCCAATTTTTTTCAATAAAACGCGTCGTTTTCGAGTTATTTCCAATTTTACCCGGAGAAATTTGACGAAAAAATCATTAATTTAAAGCCTAATCTGAATGCGTCTCTGAATTAAATATCATCGAATATTATTCCTTCTCTGGTCTTTAAACGAGTTTACAATGTTGTCACAATATTCATCAACTTTGTCGAGATATTTTAATAATAAAATCCCACAAATGTGGGAGATAAAATTGAACACCAAGGAGGATTCAATACGCACAGTTTCTATTGAAAATTCATAGTTACCGGTCCATATTGAAGTTAAATGTCGATGAAATACAAAATTCGGATATGAATGATGAATCTCGATACAAACTACTTATTAAATTGAAATTAATGAAAAATAATACGATACCTGATAATCTGTGGCGAAGTTCCTATCTAAACAACATCCTCTTGGAATTTTATAAACTCGACACGGTTGAAATTATATCTATTAACTTCACATAATAATCACATTAGAACAATAAGTCACTGAATGTATTCAGATTATTCAGAACTTCACATAATGTTTACAGTTACAATGAAAATATCAGCAAGCTGACAACATCTTCTTGAAATTTCTGTGCAAAAATTCACAGAATCGATACAAATTGAATTAGGTTAGGTTGTTCAATAATAAATCTGAATTAAAAGTCTCTCTTCATGATATTGTTTGGGAATTTCGAGGAAACTATGAACAAGTAATTAGTGTTTACAAATTAATCTGCAGAAAAATCGAAGAAGGAACTTATTTTGGTGGAATAAATGTGGCTTTTTAGTTGCAGATATAATCCGATGAAACTAACTGTTTTTGTTGAAATTATCGTGTATGCAACATTTTTATTTCAATAAGGTTAGTACTTGACTACTTGAGTATTCCCTAAATTGGGCCTAAATGTATAAACTCAATTTCTATCGAGAAATATGAACTTTGAATGAATTCCACAGTATCATTTCAGGGACGTATTTAGCCCAATGTTTTTTTTCAAATGGCTATATCTTTTTCAGAGCCGAATTCGGAAGAATGGAAAATGAAAAAAAGGTTTCTTTTGGCCTCAAGAATCTTTAGTTAAAATATATGCACAAGTCAAAGACTCACCCTGTATTTGTACCATTTCAAATTGTTTATTCTTTCCAATCTCCTTCGAATGCGATATGTTTATGTTGGATCAATAATTTGTATTTTGTGTTTCATTGATCTATTCTCCAAAGCTTTTTTGACTTTTTCAATTAATCAATACTTACTTTAATCCTTCTTAAGTCTACTTACTTCATTTGACATCTTAGAGTCCCACGGCCATTGAATTCTCCAATTGAAAGTCCACTCATATTTTTTCAAGTGACTCAAGCCTCAAGGCAAACATTGCATGAATATGGAATGTATGAGGTTATGTTTTATCCCCAATTTATCTGTTCTATTTTTCTTGTATTTCACCAGGAACTTCCAGCTTATTTTCATAATAAGAGAGGATATCGAGAATAGGAATTTGTAAAGAATTAAATCTGTTTTTGGATTTGATCATATTTTATTGTGCTTTTATTTACAAAATTCACAGCTCTAAAGGAAACATTCGTACCTTAATGTTAAGGGGACTTTATTCAATAGTAAAATCGAAACATTTCGAATCATCGATTTTTACAAAACCATTATGAATTAAGAACGATGATGATATAGATAAAACAGTTAAATGTTGAAAAACCGAATTCACAATCGAATAACAATGAAAAGGGAGAATATTTATATGTACTTTCATCGAATCTATCATCCTAGTTCTCTTACAGATCAAATCACAATAATGCAACAGCTATCCATTATACACAACGCGTCAATATACACAAATATATACAAACCTACATAACACAACTATTCAGATAATATGTACAACTTCACCGACCACCTTTTCTAAACCATCTGCAGTCCTTTGGTTATATTTTCGACGTGTTCTTTGGCTTTCAGGCGTAACGCTGCTATGGAGGTAGTTCTGAGATCAGGGTTGGAGTTGGGGGAGTGCGAATGGGCTACTGGGGGTCTGCTGATTTCTGCTGCTATGGGGGATGTTAGGTAGCTGGGATAGCCGGTTTGGGGGTGGCTTAGGAAGCCTGGTAAGGCTGAGAGTAGAGGGGGAGATAGCCAGGGGTCCATGGGGAGTGCTAGGCTGCTGCCGCCGGCCCTGGAGAGGGTGGAGACGGCGTGGTACTCGCTGAGGCCCAGTCTTGCAGCTTCCATCTTCTCTTGTCGTCGCCATTTGGCTCGTCTGTTTTGGAACCATACCTGGAAATAAGAAAGATTGTTTAGAATAAATGGCAATGGCAAAGTATGGTGAATGCTCTTCAATCAACACACATTGAAAATACTTCATTCGATCTAAAAAAAATCTTGCTGACACACATATTCTCGAAAAAATAGTATTGGAAGGTTTTTTTAAGAGTGATAGAGCTCTAAATGGAAATAAAACACATTTTAATTATGATTGGCGGCAATTTTTTTTAATTGGAAAGAAAATTTTATTCATATTAATGTTTTAAAAAGAATTTCCAGCATATGTCCACCACGACTAGTTCTGAGGAACCGCATTCGACCAGACCAATTTTGGACCACTTTTTCGAGTTATTCAGGGTCTATTTCAGCAACAACACGAGTTATGTTGGCTTCCAAAGCGTCTATTGGTTCTGGTTTATCAACATAAACCAATGACTCGACATAACCCCAAAGAAAATCACCCATTGGAGTTATCTCGCATGATCTTGGAGACCAATGAATTGGACCATTTCTCAAAATAAAATCAGTTGTTCTCGATCAATTCTAGTTTGATTTTCTACACTCGATCGCTATGCAACGCGAAACACGCAATTTGACCCAAGAGGAATGTGCCCAAGCGGTAGTTTTGCGAGAAGAAGGGTGGACATACACAAGAATTGCAGAAAGGTTTGGAGTTTCCCATACAAGTGTGTCCAGAATGTTGCAGCGATTCAGGGAGACAGGTATGAATGTCCGAAGACCAGGACAGGGTAGACCACGGGTAACAACTGCCATTCAAGAACGTTACTTGAGAGTTTCTTCGTTGAGACAACGGTTTGCAACCGCTCGCCTCCTTCAAAATCAGCTTGAGCAAACTCATGAGGTGCAAATTAGCACTCAGACAATAAGAAATCGCCTCAGAGAATATGATTTAAGGCCTCGTGTCGCGGCAAGAGGCCCAGCTCTTACCCCAGCCCATCGAAGGGCGCGTTTGGATTTTGCGAGAGAGCATATCCATTGGGAAGAGGCCGATTGGGAAAGAGTTCTCTTCACAGATGAGTCTAGATTCTGCCTCTACCATTGTGATCGACGTTCCCTTGTATACAGACGTCCACATGAAAGATATGCTCAGTGCAATTTCCTGAATACTACTGGTTTCGGGGGAGGATCGATTATGGTATGGGGTGGAATATCTTTGACTGCTCGCACAGACCTAGTGGTCGTTGATAATGGAGCTATCAATGCTGATAAGTATATAAGGAACATTCTTGAAGAGCATGTAGTGCCATTTGCCCTATACATTGGTGAAAATTTCATTTTTATGGACGATAATGCCAGATCCCATCGTGCGCGCATCGTTCAGGAATACCTTGAAGAGGTTGAAGTCTCTCGAATGGAATGGCCAGCAAGAAGTCCAGATCTCAATCCGATTGAGCAGGTTTCGGACAACCTCAATAGAAGGCTGAGAAGTTCTGAAAGTCATCCAGCTACTCTTAATGACTTAGGAATCCAACTCGAAGAAATCTGGGAAGGATTAGATCAGAACATTTAAAGATCACTCATTTTGAGTATGAACCGTCGTTGCCGAGCTGTAATTAACGCAAGGGGTGGAAATACCAAGTATTGAATCACTTATCAGCATTTCAGTATTTTGAAAATTGTTCAATTATCTTCTTTCACATAAGATTCGGTGAAATCCTGAATTTTTCTTCAATTTAATGTGTTTTGTTTCGTTCAAAACCTTCCCGAGAGAACATGAGAAAGTTATAAAGTCAATGTAGAGTTAACTTTCATTAAAATTGAGATTTTCAGAATGTCCGTTAATTTTTTTTGCGCAGTGTAGAAGTATTCTTGAGATTCGTCAAAAAATTCATTGATTTCGAAATTGTTCTGACTGATACGTTATAACATTCGGTGAAATCTTTTTTCACAATGCTGTACAAGACAAAGGCTCACCCTGTATACCGAAGATGCTAATCGAATGTACGTAATACGATGTTCCATACTGAAATTGATGGATTTCTGGATCAGATCCCCTAAAGATAAGGCTGGATATAACAGAAGGTAATAAAGCGAATTTGAAACCCGTTATTTTCAACCGGAATGATTTATTTATGTTATGATATATTACCAGCACATTAGGAAGCACACGATTCCTGCCCGAATTTTTGACGATTGCCTAGAGTCTAAATGACCTGGCAGGTCATTCCTCAAAGTTTAATGTACCTACACCCACAAAAAAAGCTTTTACGTAAAAACAAATACTTTCATTCGGACCATATAATATCTATGTCAAATTCATTTCGGTGCAAATGAAGAGAAATAAGGGTATCTAATCATTTTTAAAAATAATGGGTGATTTTTTCAAAGATATAGGAAATTTGTTAAAAAAACACTTTCTTTGAATCGATAGCATTTATCGATAATTTAATGTTTGCAGATGACAGCTGAATAAGGACTGAACGAGAATAAATTCGCTATCACAAAAGCGCCTATATCTCTTGAACCAATTGAGAAAAAATCAAAATTTGATCATAGTTAGCTTTGTTATGAACGTCAGAAACATGTGGAACATTTACTTCATAGATATTCCAATTCACTGTAGCAAAATGTCAAACGAAGTGAAAACACGAGAATTTATAGTGAAAATTTTTCAAAATAATCAAAAATGGAGCTTCAAAAGAATCGCAAAAGAGGCTCGCGTTCGTCCGGAAACGGTATCAAGAGTTGTTAAGCGCTTCAACGAAGATCTTACAATTAACCGCGAGGAAGGAATCGGGAGGAAAAAGGGGTTTCTTAGCCCAAAAAAAGTGAAGAAAGCCATCAGCCTTTTTCAGAAGAATACTAACCTTTCAGGACGGAAATTGGCCTAAATAGTGGGTTGTTCGCAGTCAACCGTTCAGAAAATAAAGTCGAGTTGTGGGCTTAGAACATACAAAGTGCAGAAAGTGCCAGACAGGAACGTTGTGAAGAATCAAGAAGCGAAATCAAGAGCAAAGAAATTAAAAAAAGATTTCTTGAAAAATTTTTCCTGTTGCGTGATGGACGACGAAACCTATGTCTTGGCTGATTTCTCGCAACTTCCTGGTCAGGAATTGTATACTGCAGATTCTCGTGGAAATGTTGACGAACAATTTCGCGTGAAGAAACAAGCAAAGTTTCCTAAAAAATTCCTGGTTTGGCAAGCAATTTACACTTGTGGGAAAAAGAGCAAATTTTTCGTTGGCCAAGGCTCTGTTGACTCGAAGATATACATCGAGGAATGCTTGAAGAAGCGACTTTTACCATTTTCACGTGAGCACGATGTGTCAACAATCTTTTGGCCAGATTTAGCTTCATGCCACTACAGCAAGGCCACCAAGGAAGCTAATGAGGTGGTTTTTGTCCCCAAAGAGGCCAATCCACTAAATTTTCCAGAACTCAGGCCAATCGAAAGATATTGGGTCCTGGTAAAAATAAGAGAATTGAAGAAGACTAAGAAATCAACGAAAACATTAGCGGAATTCAAGCAAAAGTGGAACACAGCATCCCAGAAAGTGACTGAGAACACTATAAGAAGCATGATGGGAAGAATTCCAGAAAAAATCCATGAATTTTGTAAAATATAGTTTTGATTTTTTATTGTTTTCATTAGAATTAGAAGATGATTCGAAAATGAGTTTGATTTTTGAAATCGGTCCAGTGGATCAAAAGATATAAGCGTTTTTGTGATAGCGAATTTATTCTCGTTCGGTCCTTATAGTTAACATTTTTTCTTGTAAAACAGGTCCAATTTGTTTTCGTTTAGAAGTGTCAATTGAATAAGAAAATTTACTATAATACTGTAACCTTTTAACGATTTTCTTAAACAGTTCATCGAACATATCAGCAATGACGACCATTATAACGAAGCACCTTCAAACTCGCAAGAAGTAATACCGCTGACAATTGCCGTTGTTTGGAGGCAGAACCGAATAACTGGGGTTGCTGGTTGGCGGTACAGACTGTCATTGTGAAGGCTAATAACTGTGTAACTCCGAGGCAGCCGCCCTAGATTGGCCCTATTATGTTCAAGATTGTGTTACTGAAAACAGGTCTGCTCTTGACGTCTTAGCTCGCTATCACAGCTTGACGTATTTGCGCCCAGGAACCCTTGCCGAATTTTGGCACAAGCCGACTGGGTTTCGGCAGAGGAATGTTTCAAGTGACAAACGCAAGAGGTTCTGATCTTCGCCTAATCATTCTGATGGAGGCCGAAATTACACGTTCTGCCTCCCTTTTTAGGGGTGATCAAGAAGGTCTAAAAGATGACAGGGGTTTACCAATGTCGAGCGAATTGACATACAGTGCATCATGAAATGTATCCGCTACAAATAATTCTTGATTTGTATCTAAGGACTGAACGAGAATAAATTCGCTATCACAAAAACGCCTATATCTCTTGAACCGATTGGGAAAAAATCAAAATTTGATCATAGTTAGCTTTGGTATGAACGTCAGAAACATGTGGAACATTTACTTTATAGATATTCCAATTCTCTGTCGCAAAATGTCAAGCGAAGTGAAAACACGAGAATTTATAGTGAAACTTTCTTAAAATAATCAAAAATGGAGCTTCAAAAGAACCGCAAAAGAGTCTCGCATTCGTCCGGAAACGGTATCAAGAGTTGTTAAGCGTTTCAACGAAGAACTCACAATTAACCGCAAGGAAGGAACCGGGAGGAAAAAGGGGTTTCATAGCCCAAAAAGAGTGAAGAAAGCCATCAGCCCTTTTCAGAAGAATCCTAACCTTTCAGGAAGGAAGGTGGCCCAAATAGTGGGTTGTTCGCAGTCAACCGGTCAGAAAATCAAGTCGAGTTGTGGGCTTAGAACATACAAAGTGCAGAAAGTTCCAGACAGAAACGTTGTGAAGAATCAAGAAGCGAAATCAAGAGCAAAGAAATTAAAAAAAGATTTCTTGAAAATTTTTTCCTGTTGCGTGATGGACGACGAAACCTATGTCTTGGCTGATTTCTCGCAACTTCCTGGTCAGGAATTGTATACTGCAGATTCTCGTGGAAATGTTGACGAACAATTTCGCGTGAAGAAACGAGCAAAGTTTCCTAAAAAATTCCTGGTTTGGCAAGCAATTTGCACTTGTGGGAAAAGGAGCATATTTTTCGTTGGCCAAGGCTCTGTTGACTCGAAGATATACATCGAGGAATGCTTGAAGAAGCGACTTTTACCATTTTTACGTGAGCACGATGTGTCAACAATCTTTTGGCCAGATTTAGCTTCATGCCACTACAGCAAGGCCACCAAGGAAGCTAATGAGGTGGTTTTGGTCCCCAAAGAGGCCAATCCACCAAATTGCCCAGAACTCAGGCCAATCGAAAGATATTGGGCCCTGGTAAAAAGATAATTGAAGAAGACTAAGAAACCAACGAGAACATTAGCGGAATTCAAGCAAAAGTGGAACAAAGCATCCCTGAAAGTGACTGAGAACACTATAAGAAGCATGATGGGAAGAATTCCAGAAAAAATCCATGAATTTTGTTTATTATAGTTTTGATTCTTTATTGTTTTCATTAGAATTAGAAGATGATTCGAAAATGAGTTTGATTTTTGAAATCGGTCCAGTGGATCAAAAGATATAACCGTTTTTGTGATAGCGAATTTATTCTCGTTTACATTTTTTTCTTGTAAAATAGGTCCAATTTGTTTTCGTTTAGAAGTGTCAATTGAATAAGAAAATTTACTATAATACTGTAACCTTTTACCGATTTTCGCAAACAGTTCATCGAACATATCAGCAATGACGACCATTATAACGAAGCACCTTCAAACTCCCAAGGAGTAATACCGCTGACAATTGCCGTTGTTTGGAGGCAGAACCGAATAACTGGGGTTGCTGGTTGGCGGTACAGAGTGACATTGTGAAGGCTAATAACTGTGTAACTCCGAGGCAGCCGCCCTAGATTGGCCCTATTATGTTCAAGATTGTGTTACTGAAAACAGGTCTGCTGTTGACGTCTTAGCTCGCTATCACAGCTTGACGTATCAGCGCCCAGGAACCCTTGCCGAATTTCAGCACAAGCCAACTGGATTTCGGCAGAGGAATGTTTTAAGTGACAAACGCAAGAGGTTCTGATCTTCGCCTAATCATTCTGATGGAGGCCGAAATTACACGTCTGCCTCCCTTTTTAGGGGTGTAATCAAGAAGGTCCAAAAGATGACAGGGGCCTACCAATGTTTACAGTGCATCATGAAATGAATCCGCTACAAATAATTCTTGATTTGTGTCTAAGGACTGAACGAGAATAAATTCGCTATCACAAAAACGCCTATATCTCTTGAACCGATTGAGAAAAAATCAAAATTTGATCATAGTTAGCTTTGGTATGAACGTCAGAAACATGTGGAACACTTACTTCATAGATATTCCAATTCTCTGTCGCAAAATGGCAAACGCAGTGAAAACACGAGAATTTATAGTGAAACTTTTTTAAAATAATCAAAAATGGAGCTTCAAAAGAATCGCAAAAGAGGCTCGCGTTCGTCCGGAAACGGTATCAAGAGTTGTTAAGCGCTTCAACGAAGATTATAACGCCCAAAAAGCGAGATTAGGATTTAAGAAAATGAATTAAGTAATTGACAATAAAAAAAAACTTCACTTAAAAATAAAAAAAAAGATTGAATCGCTAGAAACACCTCGGTTTGCTTTCAGCGGAGATGGGGTGAGTTCGGTTAGATGGAATAGGGCGCCAACGTATTTATTTTTCTAGCAATTCAAAAAAAAAAGAAGATTGGCAAGAAAAGAAAGATTTCTAAATTACACGGACTTATAGGGAAAAGTTCAACTACCTTGGCCAAACACGTAAACTCCGAAGCAGATGAAACGAAACGCAAGAAAAAAAAAGGTAAGTATGTATATGAAATTCAATACCTGAAAAACTGTATGAGGAAAAAAAAATAGTAATAATAAATAAATGGTGTAATAAAATTGAATTATCAATTTCCCACAACTCAATTTCAAATGAAGAGAAAATATCAATAATATTTCAACAATAGCGATAGTACAACAATATTTTACCCCCTATGCTTGATCAAGCGTAGTTTTCACAATACCACACGTAATATACGGCACACACTATATACTTATTCAATTGTGCAGCTATATTCAGCTTTCGATTACTTATCAAATTAATTATGGATGGAACAATTTATTTCAGAATATAATATATAATCTAATTTGAAATACTCTCAAAAGTTGTACTGAGAAATTTATTATTACATCAATTATGGACCCGCCTATAAGTGGATGGAGTCGAAAACAATTGGAGATTTCAGAATTTAATACTATTGTGATCCTATTATGGGACACCTATAGATGTAAAAATTCAAATTATGTGTCCCCGATCCTACCTTAATATTTAAAGCTTATATCGAAAAAAAAAGAAGGCAACTAATATTGAACTGATATTATGGAAAACAAAAAGGGTTCACTCATGCAAATGGCCTCCGGTTCCAGTGGGCAGTGACGTCAGATTTATAGATTCAAAAATTCTCTGTACATACCAGGTCGGTACTTGCAATATATTGCACGAAATTACCAATCCAAGAATCCCAATCACTCCAACAATATTGTAAATCCTCCTCAAGGTACTCTACCTTCCGTCAGGTGAAAAATACGTTCAGTTGAGTTCTATTTCCGATGTTCGTCTCGCAAAATGGAACAACCAAAATCCGTAGACATCCGTTCCCTCAGGAACGGTAAAAATGTAAGAAGACAGTTATTTCTATATCCGAAATAAAAAGGCCCTAGAATTCACAAGGAAAATGTTAGGGTCTAGATTAGGTAGGTGGAAAAAAAATGAAACTTACTATAGTTGTAGGACGGCCTTTCAAAGTGAATGATTTCTGTACGAGAAGTACGATTCTAATCCCCAAAATGGGTAAATACTGCTATCCCAATTAACAAATCAGCAATATCCAGAATACAGACGGTTATCTTTATTCCGAACCTTTGATTTTCACTAGAAAATTCAACCAGTAACCTCTTTCAACGCACAATCTCTCAGAAGCATCCAAAAACGAATTTTCAAACACCAAGAAAACAGTAATTTATCGAGAATAATCCTTAGCATCTGGCACGTATCAGATAAGAACCCGATCACAGGAAAATCAAAATAAGACATCCAGGCAACCCATACAACATAATTGGACCATTTAGTGTTGCGCACACATAAGGGTAACTTTCACACGTTACAAGATCTCACAATTAACGGCAAGGAAGGAACCGGGAGGAAAAAGGGGTTTCATAGCCCAAAAAAAGTGAAGAAAGCCATCAGCCTTTTTCAAAAGAATCCTAACTTTTCTGGATGGAAAGTGGCCCAAATAGTGGGTTGTTCGCAGTCAACCGTTCAGAAAATCAAGTCGAGTTGTGGGCTTAGAACCTACAAAGTGCAGAAAGTGCCAGACAGGAACGCTGTGAAGAATCAAGAAGCGAAATCAAGAGCAAAAAAATTTAAAAAAGGTTTCTTGAAACATTTTTCCTGTTGCGTTATGAACGACGAAACCTATGTCTTGGCTGATTTCTCGCAACTTCCTGGTCAGGAATTTTATACTGCAGATTCTCGGGGAAATGTTGACGAACAATTTCACGTGAAGAAACAATCAAAGTTTCCCAAAAAATTCCTGGTTTGGCAAGCAATTTGCACTTGTGGGAAGAGGAGCAAATTTTTCGTTGGCCAAGGCTCTGTTGACTCGAAGATATACATCGAGGAACGCTTGAAGAAGCGACTTTTACCATTTTTACTTGAGCACGATGTGTCAACAATCTTTCGGCCAGATTTAGCTGCATGCCACTACAGCAAGGCCACCAAGGAATGGTACGAAGCTAATGAGGTGGTTTTTGTCCCTGAAGAGGCCAATCCACCAAATTGCCCAGAACTCAGGCCAATCGAAAGATATTGGGCCCTGGTGAAAAGAGGATTGAAGAAGACTAAGAAATCAACCAAAAAATTTGCGGAATTCAAGCAAAAGTGGAAGACAGCATCCCAGAAAGTGACTGAGAACACTATAAGAAGCATGATGGGAAGAATTCCAGAAAAAATCCAATTTTGTGAAAAATAGTTTTGGTTTTTTATTGTAGAAACAGTTTTCATTAGAATTAGAAGATGATTCGAAAATGAGTTTGATTTTCGAAATCGGTCCAGTGGTTCAGAAGATATAAGCGTTTTTGTGATAGCGAATTTATTCTCGTTCAGTCCTTACAACTGTATACTTGCCAAATTCAAGAATATTCAATTGTGAAGCTAGGGTTTTGCTTTGGGGACCAACAACTTGTGGGTCCATCTTTTTTAAGGAAATGGCTTTCGACGCCCATTCTCAAGGACCAACAATGGTACTGGTAAGTGGGCTTTGCCCTTTCTTCGCTCTTCTGCCTGGAAGGTTACAATAGGAAAGATTGCAATTTTTGAGCCCCAAACGAAGCTTTTTCCCAAATGAATACTTCTTTAATCGAGTCAGCTCTGGTTAATGAATTGTCCCCTTTATCCTTGTATAGTTGTATAATGGAAAAGTTTCCAATAAGTTGTGTCTCTAATATAGCCCTGGTTTTTTCAGCGCCATCAAAAATTAATATAAACCGCGTAATGTCTTTGTCAAGTAATCAACGATCGGAGGTCAGCAATGAATACATTTTTCTATTGAACTAATTGAAACATTATTCGGAAGGCATTGAATAATAAAGTCAGAGCACAACAATAATTTCCGAACAACGTTTTATGACGCTTTTATGGAGAATTGTCAGTGTGGAAGTAGTCATGATTACAAAATAAACAGCGTGATAGAAAATAGGCCACTAAGTGGCATATAATTACTGAAAAAGAGAATTTAAAGAACCATTAACTGCGGACAGTGGAATATTACTGTCAAGACAAACAAAACTAATGGATGAGTTGCTCGATATTGCATGGTTGAGCTGGTTGTTACTCGTTAGAACGGAAAACGACGTGTTTTATTTGGAATTGTGGAAACCTTAGACTGTAGAAAGAGGAGACACGACTTTCAATGATGCATAGTGAAGCCAATTTTCAAAATCATTAAAACTAAACTGGGCAACTGTAGGTACTACTACGGAATCAAAATAGAAAATTTTTAAACGTTGTGATGTTCTTCAAATTTTCTAATGATTATTCCACTCTTTTCATTTTTAGTGAGGAAGTTTCCGTAGCAACGATCGATGTTGGTTTTTCAGCGACAAAATTTTTGACGTTTCTCGAATTCATAGATAGCTTCGGAAATGAATATCATAGAGAGAACAAACAACATTTAGTGGTTTAGTTAATCTATGATGAATTCTAATTTGCCAAATAGCGCAATACACGTCAATTGTGAACATATTACCCTATTTTCTCGTGGAATACTCAAGCCGAATTCCACTCGAGATGAAATTTAAACAGGTAAAATTTCTCTCTTGTAATATTCAAGTTTGTTGCTTTTCGGAAATTTCGCTCATGACATTTTTTCCAAAATCACTCGCCTGACGGCTCGTGATTTTGATACAAATGTCATTCGCGAAATTTCCGAGCAACAAACTTTCATATCACAATCGAGAAATTTTGCCGGCAAAATTCCATCTCTAGTGTTATTACGTATGAATAAACTCTCAATCAAATAGTTATTTATGATATGAGTGTTAAAAGCGACGTTTTATTTTGTGAGTGAAATAAAATCACTTTTAATACAAATACCATTCAAAATGTTTTTTGTACAACTGCCCGACTTTGATAATGAAATGGGCGAATTTGCAATAACAATAAATTTCAAAATGCATTTTAATATTGAAATAATCAAAAGGTTGTTGTGAATGGCAAACGTTGCCAACGTTATAATTACTAACAAATGAGAAAAGACGCTGTCATATGAATTTCGTTCCTGTCCAATTTTCGTCTTGGGTTTTTAACTGCTTAATATGTTTGTCGAGAGTCCAATTATTAATGAAAGTGATGATTTGGTTGTTCCTGTGGATATTGAAGAGTCTGCAAGAAGAGCAAATCTGGAACTCCTACCTAAAAAATCTGTTCAGCAGTACGATATTGCATACAACAGTTTCCTGGCCCGGTTTAAATTGAAAAATGTAGAAGGGAACTTCAGTAAACCTGTTTTCCTGGCATACTTAGAAAAAAAAATCAAAAATATGGAGTTCATCAACTTTGTGGAGCAAATTTTCAATGATAAATTCAAGCGCCCTTATTAAAAATGGTGTGGATGTTAGTGAATATTTTAAGGTAATAGCATATTAGAACGGAAAATTGAAGGATATCGTCCCAAAAAATCGAAAATTCTCACTCGTGAACAAGTTGAAAAGTTTATAAATGAGGCACCAGATGAAAAATACTTGATGGTTAAGGTTGCAACTATTTTCGGATTATTTGGAGCCTGTCGGCGTGAAGAATTGTGTAATTTATCAGTGGAAAACATCGAAATAACAAATAAATCATTGTTTATACAACTTCCAAACACAAAAACGAAAGTCAGTCGTTCTTTCAGTATTATTAGGAAGTATGTTGACTATTTTCATAATTACTCTGCACTGCGCCCTTCTGTCATCAAACACCGTCGTTTTTTCCTGAAATACATGAATAATAAATGCACTGCCAATCCAGTTGGTATCAATACATTTGGGAAAATTCCATCTATTGTTGCCGAATTCCTCAAACTGCCAGAACCAAAGCAATATACAGGACACTGTTTTCGAAGATCCTCCGCTTCATTGCTAGCAGAATCAGGAGCAAATATTACGGATATAAAATAACTTGGTGGATGGAAGTCTACGACGGTAGCCGAGGGCTGTGTTGATCATTCTATTGCATATAGAAATGTCATTGCTGAAAAAATTCTCCCAACCTCAACAGATTTTGGATCATAATCATCCAATATTGTACTTCCGGTTTCTACAAGTACTGATGGTGCTGAGGATTCAGGATTCTAATAATGTATTGCGAAGCTCCCTAACGGCACAGGGCATCAATGTTAGTAATTGTTCTAGTTTCACGATTAATATTAATGTTCATAAGTAATGATTGTTAAATATTGATAATAAAAATTTGCAATTGCTGAATTTTTTTCATCTGATTTCATCATAAGAAAATGGAGCGCTAAAAAAATTTTCAACACTAATCTTAAAAATATTTTCAACACGCTTCCACGTAAACAATCAATTTTAACATTGTTTGCTGTCAAAAAAAAAGTGTCACTTTTAGGGCGGGTTGTAACTCAGCAGGTTAACCTCTGGTTTCCGTTGACCATTGGTTAACGTTGATTGGGTTGTTGTATGATAGAAATCTTGAAGTTAACCAGTCAGTTCACTGTCGAATTTCCAACCATCTAGTTTTGAGAGTTTAACCTATGGTCTAGACAAAAAAAGCACAGAAAATGCTTTTAGATTGACATACTACATGAATTTTTGAACGATCAACTTTCAAACATATCTAAACTGAAAATAATCTATCCTATGTGTGTATTGTGTTGATTAGAAATTGCTCTGCTTGTTTAGTTATTCGAAATGAATATGCAAAGAGAGAATCTGCGTGAGTTAAATCTCACTGATGATGACGACTTTATGGATCTTGTCGAATTAGAATCATTTCCGAGGAAAAAACGAAATTTTAGACCGAGGGATGATCATTTTTTCAAATGGAATGACCAAGAATTTCGATCTAGGTTCCGGTTATCTAAAGAGATAGTGAAACTAATAATTGAAGAAATAGGAGAAGCCATTTCATGAATAATCTTATTAGATACAATATTATTACGCAATATTTCCAGGCACTCCTGTAACTCATTTAAACATTTTCAGGGCTAACATTTTTAATGTACAGGTATTACAACACAGCTTGCCGTTGAAATAAAATAACAAAAAATATCTTACTACAATAATTATGTTTTATTCACCCAATTCTTTTAATAATTGTTTTCCTGTAATTTCAAAATTGCAATTTTCAATGCATGTTCCTCCTTCTCATGAAGCAACTTCTGTTTATGCAGTTCTTCATTGTTTCTCAATTTTGGCTCATGTTCATCTAAAATGCACTTTTGCTGTTTTGATAAATTATCTTGTTTAGCTTTTGCCCACTCCGATAATTTAGTCCTCAATGAATTATCTGTAACAAAATCTTTGCCTGCACCTACACGAAGATGAATAAACAGATAAACAGTCTCGGAATCTGAATTCTGAATAAAAACTTAAGCTGAATACAGATTACTCTGATGTGACGTGTAAGGACGTCACGTCAGACGTGTACTGTGCTCCCATTGGCCTAATATGAACGTGAACGTCAAAATGTGAGTGATATAAAAATGCAACACATTGTTCTGTGCGTTCACGTTCATATCAGGCCAATGGGAGCACAGTACACGTCTGACGTGACGTCCTTACACGTCACGTCAGAGTAATCTGTATTCAGCTTTACAGTCAGAGTGTCACAGATTACAGTTAGATTATGACAGAATTATAAAAATATTCAATGGATTCTGTGATCTGGGTTCAGTGTGGCCAATGAAAAGGCAAAAAAGAGACGTTTACTTGACCATCATCTGATTTTTCATGTTACAACAGAAATTGACTTAACCTTACTTGGCAGGTTAACCATTGGTTTCAAGACCAACTGGTTAACCAACTGAGTTACAACCCGCCCTTAATGGCATTTGTACAAAAAATTATTTTTGTTTTGTAGGTTACAACCATGCACTATAAGTTTTTTCTACACGGTGTAGTTTAGGCGCTATTTTATACGTACGCCTTGCTGTACAGTCCAAGGTTAAAACGGCAGATATCTTCAGCAAAGGTTGAAAAAATCGATTCAGGGGTTCGCAACAAACTACCCCGTAGCCCGTCTACCGTCACATCCACTCCATATTCTCTCAAACCACTTCCAAGTTGAGCGCGCAGCGAGGCACTGCGAAATTATCCTTCCAGGATTTAATTAACATGGCTGAGGCTTCAAGGAGCGTTGTTTATAGAGAGAAAGCAGGTGAATCAAAGCGTCTACCTCGGGGCATCTTCTAATTACTCACTATTAAGGCAATTAACTCACTTGCAGCGACGTTATTCTCTCCACACGCCTCACCAACTTCCAACATGAGTACCAACTATCAAACTCGTTACCGTTAAATTGTCTTCATTAAAATGCTAATCATCAGATTAATTCGATAATGCAGCCTTCTCGGCTTTGTTGCGCTTTTTCGCGTTCGACAGTTCGCAGGGACTTTCTTTTTGGTCAACAGCAACTAACAGCTCGCGAAATACTGATTTTTTATGGTCATAGGGGCGATTTCATAATGAAGCTGAATGCTCGTTTTGAATTAAAATCAGAATTCAACTTCATGAAATCGGCCCTAAGAATCTAAAATAAGCAGCCGAATATATGTATCTTGCACAGTGACTTTTTCACATTTTGGTTAAAGTAAGTTGTTTGCTTGGTTTCCACGGGCATTTATTTTATTTAATCATTTACAAGGAATACAAACAGGATATACCGATGAATAATATTTATATTCAATACAAAACACCAAAAAGCTAACTAACCAGTCACAAACTAATCAACCAAATTTAAATAAAAACAAACAAAAATACAACAAAGAGAAAAAATTACATTCGAAGAAAATGATAAAGTTCATCCATGAATTATTGACATCTCGGGGGGCTTTGGAGAATCGAAATTATGTTGGTAAAAGCCCATTCAGTAATATTTTGATTTGCAGAATTCAGGCTAGTGTTGGAAATAACACTGATGTTTTGTTTTTTTATTAATATTCGAACGAATTTGGCAAATAATTGCGCAAGTAAAAAATCTTTGGAATGAGGCTCTTGAAGAATGTACAGCTATTAAATAGAAAGCCTGCACAGAGCACGTAGAAAAAGAAATAAGAGAAGATTAGTCAAAATATATGGGATGTTGTGATATTGCTGACATGAATTATGAACATGACGAGTTCTTCCCAGATGAGTATATAATAACAGTGGTTGTTGAAGCAGAATAATAGGAATATTCACAGTTTTAATATTACATATTTTACTCCTTCATTGCTCATAAATATTAAAAGTTACAATGTCATGACAAAATTCTTCATATATTGAATAGATCCATTCGTTAAGTTTTGTTTCTGTCCTGATATATATTACAATTTTTCCAATCCATTCACTTTGCAGCAACACGCTTCAAATTATCAACTTGATTTTTCTGGATTATCGAATATTCATATCGAACTTTGGAAAGGAACATGCTATTTAATCATCCACGATATTTTTCTTTATCGGGCCAGAATTTCCAGGCTGTATGCTCCTATAATTGATCGATCGAAAATGTATCAATACAAGATGAAAATAATATACTGCTGGTACAGATTCACACGATGGTAATTGTATGTGATGATTGACGACATTTTCATGTTCAAAGTGCCCTACTTTGAAAAAATACCATCCGATTTCAAGGTAATACTAGCTGGCCCGGCGAACTTTGTTCCGCCTAATTGATACTCGCGGTGGATTTCACAAATCGTAATCATCGGTGATCGGAGATCAACGGCTTGGTTCTCTGATTTTTGAACTGTCAAATGTTTCCATGGATATGAGCTATCACACAGAACAGATACACAAAAAATAATATGTCAATCACTAATAATGGCAATTTTGGATTCAATTATTTCCGCAAATATATTTATTACCCAAACAGAAATTCACAAACATTTTAAAAATTATGAGATAAGATGAGAATGGACATCTCACGATTGGAACTCATCGCCAAAATCCGATTTACTTGACATTTCGATAAAAATTCACTGTGATATTCACCCGCTTCTGGATCTGTTAATAGCCTTTCATGGTACTATAAGCCCTATGTAAATTAAACAGTAATTGATGTCATATGTTCTTTTTTCGACCATTTCAAACCACGACAACCGAAATGCTCGAAAAAAGAACAGATGACATCAATGGATGGCTGCGAAAGACTCAACAAATTCATCGCCATTTAATTGTGATAATGTCAAATATAGAACCCTTACGATTACGTTATTTGGAATGAATAAAACTATACAAATAACTACTAATCATCAGTCATAATGTGTGAATAGCTCCATCTGAAGTGGTAAGAACGAAACTTTTCTCATATCTCAACGAAATCTTATCATTTTAGACATCTGTACTCCTACGCAAAGACATTTTGGTTTCGCCTAACAGCGCAGAGTTGTAGGCAACTCAAATTACACACTATTACAGTGACTTTAGAGGGAGTATAGTCATTGTACACACCATTTGTTTATATCGCCATCTAACGCGGAGAATATCAAATGAAGTACAAACGAATAAGCGGCAGCGTAACTGTAACTGTAGCGACATCTAGTGGCCTTACTCAAAAGGAGGAAAAGCATTTCCTGTATAAGTAAAATTTTCATCGATATTTTCAAAGTTTTATTGTATTTTATAATAACCAGACCGTATACGAATCCATATATGGAGTTTCATAACAAACAGTCCATCCGATCTCGAGTTATAAATGGTGTAACCAACATCTTCCTTTTATATGTATAGATAGATTTACAAGGAATACAAACAGGATATACCGATGAATAATATTTACATTAAATACAAAACACCAATAAGCTAACTAACTAGTGACAAACTAATCAACCAAATTTAAATTAAAACAAACAAAAAATACAACAAAGAGAAAAAAAATTACATTCGAAGAAAATGATAAAGTTCATCCATGAATTATTGACATTTCGGGGGGCTTTGGAGAATCAAAATTATGTTGGTAATATAGCCCATTCAGTAATATTTTGAGTTGCAGAATTCAGGTTGGTGTTGGAAATAACACTGACGTTTTGTTCTGTCAATAATATTCGAACAAATTAGGCAAATAATTTCGCAACTGAACAATCTTTGGAATGAGTCTCTTGAAGAATGTACAGCTATTAGATGGAAAGCCTACACAGAGCACGTGGAAGAAGAAATAAGAGAAGATTAGTCAAAATATATGACATGTTATGATATTGCTGACATAAAGCCTTTAATTATGAATATGACGAGTTCTGCCCAGATGGGGAAATAATAATAATAATGGCTGTTGAAGCAGAATAATAGGAATTATTACATTTTTAATGTTACATATTTTACTCCTTAATTGTTCACAAATATTGAAAGTTACAATGTCATGACAAAATTCTTCATGTAGTAAATAAATCCATTCGTTTAGTTTTGTTTCTATCTTGATATTTATTAGAATTTTTCCAATCCATTCACTTTGAAGCAACACGCTTCAAATTATCAACTAGATTTTTCTGGTTTAGCGAATATTCATATTGAACTTTGGAAAGTAACATGCTTTTTAATCATCCACGATATTTTTCGTTATCGGACCAGAATTTACAGGCTGTATGCTCCTATAATTGATCGAAAATGTATCATACAAGATGAAAATAATATACTGCTGGTATACAGATTCACACGATGGTAATTGTATGTGATGATTGAGGACATTTTCATGTTGAAAGTGCCTTACTTTGAAAAAATACCATTCGATTTCAAGGTAATACTAGCTGGCCCGGCGAACTTTGTTCCGCCTAAATGATACTTGCGGTAGATTTCACAAATCGTAATCACTGGTGATCGGAGATCAACGGCTTGGTTTTCTGATTTTTGAACTGTCGAATGTTTCCATGAATATGAGCTATCACACAGAACAGAAACACAAAAAATAATATGTCATAATATGTCAATCACTAATAATGGCAATTTTGGATTCAATTATTTCCGCAAATATATTTATTACCCAAACAGAAATTCAAAAACATTTTAAAAATTATGAGATAAGATGAGAATGGACATCTCACGATTGGAACTCATCGCCAAAATCCGATTTACTTGACATTTCGATGAAAATTCACTGTGATATTCACCCGCTTCTGGATCTGTTAATAGCCTTTCATGGTACTATATAGCCCTATGTAAATTACACAGTAATTGATGTCATATGTTCTTTTTTCGACCATTTCAAACCACGACGACCGAAATGCTCGAAAAAAGAACATATGACATCAATGGATGGCCGCGAAAGACTCAACAAATTCATCGCCATTTAATTGTGATAATGTCAAATATAGAACCCTCACGATTACGTTATTTGGAATAAATAAAACTATACAAATAACTAATAATCATCAGTCATAATGTGTGAATAGCGCCATCTGAAGTGGTAAGAACGAAACTTTTCTCATATCTCAACGAAATCTAATCATTTTAGACATCTACTCCTACGCTAAGACATTTTGGTTTTGCCCAACAGCGCAGAGTTGTAGGCAACTCAAATTAAACACTATTACAGTGACTATAGAGGAAATATAGTCACTGTACACACTATTTGTTTATATCGCCATCTAACGCGGAGAATATCAAATGTAGTCCAAACGAATAAGCGGAGCGTAACTGTAACTGTAGCGACATCTAGTGGCCTTACTCAAAAGAAGGAGAAGCATTTCCTGTATAAGAAAAATTTTCATCGATTTTTTCAAAGTTTCATTGTATTTTATAATAACCAGACCGTAGACGAATCCATATATGAAGTTTCATAACAAACAGTCCATCCGATCTCTAGTTATGAATGGTGTAACCAACATCTTTCCTTTATATATATATAGATTTATATATTTATTGCTATGTTGAAAGCACAGAAAATTTCTGCTTACTTTTTTGTAACCAGAAATACATCTGCGACTGGACTTCCAAGGCCTGCTTTGATGTCAATAATTCCTGGATGGATTATATGTGGACCATTGATATCGGTGAAACCAGTCAATTCCACCTCCTAGAATCAGACCGAAATACCCACTCCTGATGCAAATAAAAGACTCCACATTTCCAATAACTTGCTCATTGAACTAATTTGTTTTTTTTTTCTTTTCAACCCTGCCAATGTTTGTATTCCCCGATATCTTCCGCTACACTCGCATCCATTATTCTCGAAACCAAAGGGTTCCTCAAGATGATCGAATGCAGCGAAAAGAAAAAGCATTACGCAACACATAATTACCCCCTTTTCGATCCCCATCATCAGATATCCGTGAAAAGCCCAATTCCACATGACTTAATGCGAAGAATCATTATTATTCCATCATCCCGAATGGATGGACTCTCGAGTATCTCTTCAACGTTGCCACCTTTCCGTGAATACTCTTTCAAACACACCGGTTCCCTTAATCTAATGACCCTTTTTAAGTGATTTCTTTTCGGAGCACAATGGATTTTGTTGGGTCCATTATGTAACAAATGCGTCAGTTGTCGGAGCCTGTTAGAACGTATGAAAACCTTTCTGAGCCAGGAGGGGGTGGGGGTGAGGGTTGGTTGTGGCCAGTCGGGCGCGTAAATAGCGGACACCGCAGGAGGATGAGGGGGAGAATGAGGCTCTGTTGTTTTGTGAGCTTGGAATTTGCGAATTCTTGATTTCCGTGACATCAGGGATGATTTCGGAAGATCAAAAGGTGGAATAAGCAGTTTGTTGGCACTCAGAGTCCAAGTGGCAGAAGCTGCGGAAATAGAGTGCATTCATTCACAGCGACTGACGTCAAATCGGGTGACTTGCTGCAGCCAATATTGATTAAATGCGAATTAGTATACATATATTTTAACTGTAGATTCCTCTCATCAAACGGAACACTTTTTTTCTATACCATTTTTCAAAATTCGGTTTGGTTTGGGAGATACAGGGTGTCGAAAATCCATGAAAAAAACACTTTTCTGTTTATATCTTCGGAACCGTTATTTCGAATGAACTGAATTTTCGTTGAGTTCCTACTCCATTCATGGTGCATATTCCTCAATCGAAACCTATTCAATATCTCTACTAGTATAAAAGTTACAGGGTAGTCGACTCATCAATACACGCTAAAACACCACAAAACCACTTCAAAAAGATAAACGGTTCATATTTTCGAAAGGATCAATCATTTAAGAAACTAAAAGTATTCCTATTTTTTTTCAATGAAACGCGTCGTTTTCAAGTTATTTCCAATTTTTCCCGGAGACATTTGACGAAAAAATCATTAATTTCAACAATAATCTGAATGCGTCTCTGAATTAAATATCATCGAATATTATTCCTTCTCTGGTTTTCAAACGAGTTTACAATGTTAATGTTGTCACAATAGTTATCAACTTTGTCGAGATATTTTAATAATAAAATCTCACAAATTTGGGAGATAGAATTGAACACTAAGGAAGATTTAATACGCACAGTTTCTATTGAAAATTCATAGTTACCGGTCCATATTGAAGTCAAATGTCGATGAAATACAAAATTCGGATATGAATAATGAATCTCGATACAAACTACTCATCAAATTGAAATTAATGAAAAATAATACGATAGCTGATAATCTGAGGCGATGTTTCTATCTAAACAACATCCTCTTGGAATTTTATAAACTCGACACGGTTGAAATTATATCAATTCACTTCACATAATAATCACATTAGAACAATAATTTACCGAATGTATTCAGAACATCACATAATGTTTACAGTTTGTTCAGAGACTCTGGTTTGTTATTGTTAATAGTTGGCCTCCAAAGTCCAGATAACCAATACATACTTCGGTTTTCGCTCTATGCATGCATGGCGGCAAAGTCGATTTATGATGGAAACGGTAGAATTCATAGATATTTATACCACGCTACTATGTTTCGTAAAAAATCCTTAACCTCAATGAAAATATCAGCAAGCCGACTCTGACAACATCTTCTTGAAATTTCTGTGCAAAAATTCACAGAATCGATACAAATTAGATTAGGTTAGGTTTAATAATAAATCTGAATGAAAAGTCTTTCTTCATGATATTGTTTGGGAATTTCGAGGAAAATATGAACAAGTTATAAGTGTTCACAAACTAATCTGCATACAAATCGAAGAAGGAACTTATTTTGGTGGAATAAATATGGCCTTTTAGTTGCAGATATAATCCGATGAAACTAACTGTTTTTGTTGAAATTATCGTGTTTGCAACATTTTTATTCCAATAAGGTTAGTACTTGAGTATTACCTAAATGTATAAAGTCAATTTCTATCGAGAAATATGAACTTTGAATCAATTCCACAGTATCATTTCAGGGACGTAATTAGGACAATTTTTTTTTAAATGGCTATATCTTTTCAACAGAGCCGAATTCGGAAAAATGGAAAATGAAAAAAAGGTTTCTTTTGACCTCAAGAATCTTCAGTTAAAATATATGTACAAGTCAAAGACTCACCCTGTATAGGCTTAGATTGTGATCAATAAACGAATTAATATTTTCGCCATACAACCAGTTGAACCAGTGTAACTCCTACACCAGAGGGACAAAGATTGGCGATTGCGTCCATTCCAGGCAAACAAAATAGGGATTCAACATCCAGCAATCTCGTGCCGGTAATCCGACAGACCTCCCCGGTCGGCAAAGAAGTTAATCATTAATATCAAAGACCTGTGCACCCCGCGGCACCACATAGTCACATGTTTCAATTGTGGGAATCGGCGTACAACCAAACATACGCCAAACAACTTCTGCATACAGTTACCGGCCGGGACAATCGCGGGCGGCGTCGGGCGCCTCGTGTCGGCCACGTGACGGTGCAAATTACACGTCACAATGCTTATTAGCCGCCTACGACAAAAAGGACCGGGCTGACGTTGATGTGTGTAGCTACCAATTTATTAGCGGCACTGGTGGCACCCCGCCACAGTCTTCCTCTTAATAGAGGCTATTACCGACGGCCATACGAACCGGTTATTAGAGGGACGACGTCGGCAGCGTCGAGTTTCGACGTCGGATTTTTCGCATTTTGCGTCATTGTGAATGGTGAGAGATTTCGAGGATTTTCACACTGGTCCAAGTACTGTCGACGAACATCGTTTTGATGCCGAATTATATGCCGCCAATTGAAGAAATAACTCGCTTTTCTATTCGTCCGGTCAGAATGGTCACAAAAAAGGTGAAAATTTCACTATTATTTCATTAGAGCTCAATTCTTGTGTACTCAGATCTTTATTACACGATTATAAGTAAAATACAAGAGTCAATGGCTTCAAATGTCGTTTTTTGCCGTTATCCCGTAAACGGTAAGTGTTATCATAAATAAAGTCAAGACAAATGTTGTAGATCATGAAATTGCCTAAAAAAATTGTTCCGATACTTTTTTTCTTACAAATCTCCATTCCTGAGATATGGCCGTTGGAACGTCGAAAATACTAACATGCGGACGTAAGCCGCTTATGCAGGTTGTGCTTATGTACTTAATGCTCTTTGACTTTTGACTTGTACACATATTTCAAATGTTTATTCCTCTCATCAAACCAACCACTTTGTTCTTATACCATTTTTCAAAATTCGGTTTCGTTTGAAAGATACAGGGTGTCGAAAATCCATGAAAAAAACACTTTTCTGTTCATATCTTCGAAACCGTTATTTCAAATGAACTGAATTTTGGTTGATTGGTTACTATATTCATGGTGCATATTCCTCAATCGAAACTCATACAATAATCTTCTTGCTATGAAAGTACAGCGTAACCGACTCATAAATCCACGCAAAATATCATAAAACAAATTGAAAAAAATAAACCGTCCATCCGTTTTTTCCATTAAACGTCGTTTTCGAGTTATTCCTAATTGTTCACGATTAGATTCGAGGAAAAAATCATGAATTTCCAGAAAAATCTGAATGCTCCCCTGGATTAAATATCATCGGATATTGCTACTTTTCTGTTCTCTAAACAAGTTAACAATGTTGTCAGAATGTTCATCTTACTTTGTCGAGACTATGTGAGCTGAATCACGATACAAACCACGTGTTAAGTTGAAATTAATGAAAAATAAAATGATAGTAGGTAAATAATCTGTGGCGATGATTCTATTTAAACTATATTCTCTTGGAATTTTATAAACTCGACAATACACTTACATTCATTCACTGAAAGTCGTCACATAAGCATCACGACAACGAAGAAAAATACTCCACAGAATCACTTTCCTCTTTTATAATAACATAGGTAGCTCTGAAGAAGATTTCCTCCATGTTTGTTTGGATATCGCGTATGCGTCTTTCACAGACGTTATATTACATACACAGATTATCTCTTTGATCTTGATTACGCAGGCTAAGGATGAGTCTATATAGAAGGCTGTGGTCCATTCATAGATCTTGAATATTGCTTGATCCACATAAAACTTTCTGTGAAATATTCACAGAAAGGATACAAAATGGGTATGGTTAGGTTGAAAAATAATGAATTCTGATATTTATTGAAAGACATTCTTTATGAGATATTTTTGGGATATCGGGGAAAATATGGACAAGTTTTTAGTGCTTACAAACTGATCTTTAGACGAATCGAAGAAGGGACTTATTTTTATTTATATAATCGGACAAAACTAAGTGTTTTTGTTAAGAAATATCGTGTTTTTAACATTCTTATTCAAATAAGGTTAGTACTTGAGTATTCCCTTAATGTATTAACTCAATTTCAATCTAGAAATATGAAATTTGAGGTCTTTTCAGAGAATCGTATCAGGCACGTATTTGGCCCAATTTTTTTTTAAATGGCTATATCACTTCAACAGAGTCGAATTCGGAAAAATGGAAAATGGAAAAAAGGTTTCTTTTGGCCTCAAGAAGCCACAGTTAAAATATATGTACAAGTCAAAGACTCACCCTGTATACAAAATAATGATAGTGTGCACTATAAACTTTGGTCCAAATATGTACCGTGAAGAAAATGTTTGTTGAAGATTAAAAAGAAAACCGCCCAATATTTTTGAAAGGAGACCACTTTAAGCAAACAATTGTATTGATTTGAATCTGATTTTAATCCTCCAAGAAAAGTGCCATTGCTCATGACGTATTCATCATAAAACACTGAATAAACAAGCCTTATTCTCAAAAAACATTTGTGAAGACAAGCTTTTATAACATTACTCATCCGCCATCTTGAAGCCGCCATCTTGAATTCCTCAATTTTGAAAAATCGTAATTTCCGACCCACAAAACCCCCTAATACCAATTTTGAATAGAATAGGATCATAATTACAAAACCCGTCCGCCATATTGTGGCCGCCATCTTTAATTTTCGAATTTCGACAAAAGTATCATCATTTTCGAACCCAAATACCCCCAGATACTAATTTTGAATGAAATCGGATCATAACTACAAAACTCATCCGCCATTTTGGAGCCGCCATTTTGTTTTTTCTATAAAAAATATTTCATGATGCATTGTCACCAGAATTATGTACACCTGCAAAATTTCAAATCAATCGGCCGATTAGAAGTTTGTCATATTTAACTTGCAAGATTTGATTACAGACAGGCAGACACACCGGGACAGGTGAAACTAAATAAAAACTTGTAAAAAGCTTCTTGTTGAGCTTAAGTAAAATTGAATAAACCCAAATTAGTCCCACACCCTTATTTCCAATTTCACCCCCTTCAACAGCATTCGCCGCTGTTCTTATTTTGAAATATTCAAAATAAGCGCGGCGCAAACTTGCACGTAAATTGAAGGTAAACAGTTCGCCGCAAACTAATTCGCGAGCGAAAATTGACTCGGCAAGGTGGGCAAATTCGTTTTCTTCGGGCTCTAAGTTGCGAATTGAAATTGCGAAATCGCATCAAACATGCATTTGTGTCGATCTCCAAGGAAAATAAACCGGTAAGCGGGAAGGAAATACCCGGTAAAAAGCAATAAAAGATCGGGGGCTCACAGGGACGCGATTCTTGACTGGAGGGCAGGGCCGGAATCCGGTTATTTCATGACATAACATAATAATAATAAACATAATACTCTTCATCTACTCCCATAGAATAATATATCCATTATTCAACTGATTTTGATCTGCAATAGTCTCTATAAACCAAAAGCGTGAGTTATATAACTCACGACTATAACTCATTCTAAAGTAAAGATGTTTGACAGTAACAAAAAACACGAAACGTGCGTGAGCTGTCAAAATCAGTGTTGCCACAAAAATAGTTAAAAAATCACCAGTTATGACTGTCATTCAACCTCACCAGTCGACTTGTAGCAGTGACTTTGTACCTGTGTAGCTGTAGCTGTTACAATTGGTGACATCGGTGGGATAGAATATTAGTTTTCTACGGGGAAGGAGCATGGGCAGAAGGGGACCTGCAGGTGGAAGCAATGAATCTCAGTTTACGAGGTAAAATGAGGACAACCTGGAAACTTTGTCTTCAAGAGGGGGGGGGGGAAACAACTAGGGTTTTCTATGATAGTGTGGTTGGGTCCATAATAAAATCTCCTGATTGCGGTCCTGGGGTCGGTTCTTCGCGGTTCTCCTCGGTAACTGTGGGAATGCGAGCAGGCGTCGACCGGCCATCCGGAAAATTCGTTTGTGGAGGAAAATGGAACGAGTTTTTCCGAAGACAAATGATGTGATGGGGTGATGTGTATCCATACTAATGCGTCTCTCTCGCAACGCCGAACATATTGAGTTCTGAAATTCCTAAAACTACACTTATCACACTCAATTTCACGCTGGCAATTTATCTACTTGGGTTTTTCGCTCAAGGAAACAAGGTTATATCGTTTCTGCTCTTTTCTTTCGCCCTTCCGTTCGCAGGGCAGCCAATCGAAATTGGATAATGCGACGGGGGGTATCGGGGAACGGTTTGTGCTAGATATTTCCGCTGCGCTCTCTGATGGCCTTCGGTTCTTGCAATTTTAGAAATTATAATACATACAACAATATCCTTGACGTATTCAAGATTCCCTCCCACAAATCTCTTGGCGTTGCGGCTGTTTTGTTGCTTCTATCTTTATTTATTCCATTTCAGGCCTTCGGGCTTGAGATAGGCTTGTATGATTGCGTAATATTTCGGAAACTTTTGGGTGTAATTGTGGATTGTGAAATCTATTTTAATGTTCTGATTTTTAGGCATTTTATAGTGGTGAGTCACTGATTCATTCCGATTGATAATTGGGAATTTGGGGAAACTGATACACAATTCTTTTATACTTGGTGGTCATGTTTAACGCCTTCCTTAGGTATCAGTGTTAGCAATTCAGTATTCATTTAAATTGTCAGATAACTATCTGATTTCCGTAGGTACATTTAGAGTATACTATAGTTCGTTCAAATATAAGAAGGAGCTCTGTAAACAAACAGAATCCTCTGGTTTGCGCACAATAAAGCTCCTATTGGTCAAACGGTCATGACAACGATCCCTTTTAACGACCTAAGAGACTACCAGGATCGTACTCGGAACGGACTGTGTATGGTATTGGATAGAAATGATTCAATAATTTGAGTCAGAAATTCCCACATTAGAACTTTTTTCCTCAGAAACTCTAGTGCAAAATTTCTGTTATGAATTGCAACTGTCATGAACATTTTATATCCAACGGACCTTTTTTTTTATTTTGTTTTATTTTTATATTATTATCTACTTAATAGTTTCTTTTTCGGATGCTCGAGATTTCGGCAAGGTAATTCCAGGAAACACCAGAGTTTTAGAGATTTGGGTCGGAATCTTGCAAGATTCCGACAAAGTAATTCCGGGAAACACCAGATTTGGGTACTTTTCCCTAATGGGTGAAAGCCATCTTGATTTGCATAAATATCGAAGTTTTCAATTGACAAGACTCGTAAAAGATCTCTGTTTAAATTTATAATGGTCATTTACTTGTTATATCCGAAATATATTTAGTTTCGGTCCAAAATTTTATATTTTTGTGTATGAAACTCTTTGTCGGCTGCTCAAGATTCCGACAAGGTAATTCCGGGAAACACCAGATTTGGGTCCTTTCCCTTAATGGGTTAAAGCCATCTTGATTTGCATAAATATCGAAGTTTTCAATTGACAACATTAGTTGAAATACCTAGAGCTACTGTGAAGGTCTAGCTGTTCAAAGTGTTTATAGATTTTGATGTGAAAAGTGTATTGTGTTGGAAAATCTTTCGACAAAGTGTATATAGTGTTTATAGAACAATGTCGAATTCGGAAACGGATACTGCATCTGAGGGTGATATGTGGAGACCACCACGAAAAAGGTCCAGAAGGTCGCATTTCTCTGCCGAAGAGAAAGAGATAATTGCAAACATTTTTCGAAAAGAATTGGAAGAACATCCTGATTTATCGAAAATAGAATTATTAGGAAGTTTTTCAAAATCCTCAGCTGTACCTATTCAGAATTCTCAGAGAATATAAAGAGAATAAAACATTAACGCCACCTAAGAGGAGAGCCCAGTCGTTAAAAATAATCGATTCGGTTGACGATTTCGATGTGAACCTTATCAGAAGAATGGATTTTGATTTGAACACATGTTTAATTGAAGACTTTTCCATAAACTTGTTATGTTTAAATATATATTTCACTTAGATGTGTTGCATGAATTGCATTCGTATAATAATATCATTGTTCTCTTTAAACAATGATAATATTCAGTTAAAACTGAACGATTGTGTGAAATCTCCTCGATTCGACTCTGGAAGGCCCTCCTACCGCTGCGCCAAACTTGTTGATATTGCTCCTTCTTTCATTTGAACAGAGTATATATGAGTTTCCTTTAGTGTAATTTCATGTTTGATATCTAGAGAAACAAGTTTTGAAGTAGCTTTAATTTGTCATCAAGAAACTATAATGTGGAATTGTGGATAAGGCATCATTTATAAATTCTTGGACGATCATTGATTTTAAAGAAAAAATAGAGTGAGTCCCCTGGTAATACAATTAGTATTCCCTCTTCTCGTTATACCATAACATGAATTATTAATGTGAAAATTCTTAGCTAAGCTACCCTTTTGCCATCGAACCTCTCTCGAAATGACAATGAAATTTCGATGCCGACCAAGCTCCCGGTATTAATTCTTCAGAATACCTGGCTCAATGACGAGTAATACGAAACCCTGTAAGTTGAGACGTTTAAAAGGTGGACCGAAAGCTTTCGGATGCATTCAGAGCCAAGAAGAGAGACTCAACATCCGACATGCTGTTCAAGTATCGCTTTTCTCCGGGCCCTGTGAAGATATGCCGCCCTTTTAATTCAATTAATACAAGGTGTTACTGGATGCCTTTCTATGGATGGGATATGGTGTATACGGGAATTAGGTGTAGTTGATACCGTTTAGGGGCTTGTCTAGGATGGTTTTGAAAGGCTGAGGAGTTCGGTTGGAAGAATGGATAGCACAGTGTTGAATTAACTGAACATTAAGGCAAAAAGAGTGGATCATCTGGACCATTTGGAATGTGACGACTTAAGGCTGCAATATTTTAAGAAGGTCGTTGCCTAAGTAGCACAGGAACGTGTCCAAAAGTTAATATTTCAATTTGAATTCGTCCACTAAGACTAAAGGAGAACTAATGCTGATATTTTAATTTCATTTTGTCAAAACTTTGATTGCGATATTTTCGTTATTTGAAACCATTTTCTGTTTTCTGACGGAAAGAAATCAAAATTCTTGATGTAATTCTGCTGATGGTTTCATCTCTTGATGGTCTAGCTAGGTAGGTCAGGATATCTCTGAATATAGAGTCGAATTAATTGTTCTTTAATCTACATGGAATACACTTGTCGTGAATGAGAATTATATTCCAGTGATTTGCATTCGGGAGCACAATTGAGACAGAATGATGTGAATTCCTGATTTTCTACTCACTTCATTTCTTGAATATCTCGATAATGGTAAATTTCAGGCATATGCTTGATAGGCCATTATAAATTTGTTCTTAGGAACAAAATCATCGTTCTATAAAAGAGAGTTCATGATAATAACTCGACTCGAAACGATTTACATTGACGAAAGTTTTCATGTCCTTATGAATGCCCCTATAAAGGGTTTACCAATAAGAGGTGTAATTTTGACGTTCCATTTTTTTAGATGAAGGATCTGTTCATTTCATTATACAAGGTGATCAGAAAAACTTCGGACAAATTTTGATGTTTTCTGGAACAAAAGTATTTCAGCGCAGCCAAATAATTTTTATTCTCTTGGTTTCTCTACACTTTACTGTACTTATATGTGAATTTTCAGTTTGATATAATTTCATTCCACAGAGTTTTAGAATGTCAAACAAACGTAGTGCTATTTTGGAGCTGTTTCGTCAAGGTAGGCGTCAATGCGAAATTGTTCTTTTGCTCAATGTGCCTCGACAAACCGTTGTCGATGCAATTCGTCGTTTCAAGGAGCTTGGCCATGATGGTCGTCGTCCAGGAAGTGGTAGAAAACGCACGGTCAATTCACCTAGCAATTGCAACATCGTCAAGAAGCGAGTCAATCGAAATCCGAGGGTTTCCATGAGGAAAATAGCCTGTGAGACCGGTATCAACCGCGAATCAGTCCGTCAAATTGCCAAAAAGGAGCTCAACCCCAAGCCATACAAGCTCCAGAAAGTTCATCTCCTCACGGAGGAAAACAAGCGCGTACGACTCCAAAGGTGCCGCCAACTCCTTCGTCTCGCCGCCGGTCAGCAATGGGAGCGAATTCTCTTCACAGACGAGAAGATTTTCACCGTAGAACAATCCCACAACCTCCAAAACGACAGAGTCTGGCCCGAAGAGGCTCCCGGTACATCGGCCATCGTCGAACACCGTCAAAATCCGCAATCCTTCATGGTCTGGGGCGGAATTTGCGGCAGTAGTAAAACTCCCTTAGTTTTTGTGGATCAAGGGGTCAAAATCAATCAAGAAGTCTACCGCTGCGACATCCTCGAGGACGTAGTACTTTCGTGGGCCAAGCAGCACTTCGGCGATACGCATTGGACCTTTCAACAGGACTCCGCTCCGGCTCACAGAGCGAAAACGACACAAGAATGGTGTAAGACCCATTTTCCTTGTTTCATCTCATCTGCAGAATGGCCGCCCTACTCTCCGGATCTCAACCCAATGGACTACAGCGTGTGGTCGATATTGGAGCACAGAGCTTGTACTAAAAAACACAAAAATTTGTAGTCGCTGAAGGAATCTCTGCGCCAGGAATGGAACCGATTAACGTCCGAGGAGCTGCGACCCATTGCCGAAAAATTCAAGAAGCGTCTGAAGCTGTGTATCGCCGCCAAAGGAAGCCACTTCGAAACGGGTTAAATATATTATTAACAAATGTTCAAGCTATTATTATTTGTTGTTGTTTTGTTCAATTTCTTCTGGAAACTTTGCCCGTTAAAGATCAATGGTTCTGTTGCTTGTGTGACACGTAGCCACGTCTTGTTGAAAGTAAACGTTGTCCAGATCAATACCATCCAATTCCGACCATAAAAAATCATTAATCATCTCTCGATAGCGGAATCCATGCATCGTAACTGTTGCGCCAGCCACATTCTCGAAAAAGTGAGGTCCACTGACCCCGCTGGACCATAAACCACACCAAACAGTCACAAGTTGAGGATAGCGAAGCTTTCCATCAATAACCCTTGGGTTTTGCGAGCCCCAGATGCGACAATTTTGCTTGTTTATGAAGCTATTGAGGTGGAAATGGCCCCCAAGATGATTTTTATATGGAATTCCGGATTATTTCATGCAATTCAAGGACTCAATCAGCAAAGAAACGACGTTGTTGATGATCGGCCGGCTTGATTTCTTGTGTTAACTGAACTTTATGAGCTTTGAGACCCAAATCTCTACGCAAAATACGGGGTGATGACGTTTGTGGAATGCCTAATTCCAAAGAACGACGAGGATTGGACAAACCTGGGCTTTCTTCAATACTTTCGGCTACAGCATCAATAATCTTGGCTGTCCTTGAGCGAAGTGCACGGGTTTTATTCTCAACATCACTAACTTGTATCAACAGCTCAAATTTTTCCACCAATTTCTGTATTGCGGTTCGACAAGGTGCTTCACGACGACCCAAAAATGTTCTAGGTTTACGAACCGTCTCTGCCAAATTTTCACAATTTTTTAGCGAATTTCAATGCGTTGTTGAAGCGTGTATCGTTCCAGTTTTACCAATGGCGTAGTTCCTACTGGTCAAATGTCAAAAAATGACAGCTTCAAAAGTGACATCTACCGAAATAGCGGGCTATTCGAATTAACACCTCTTATTGGAACAGAGACGTATTCAGTCATATATAGAAACTAATTTCAAAACTGCTAAATTTATAATGGTGCAATGTCATTTATGGAAAATGCCAACTGCTCGAATGTTACGTTTTAAACAATTTAAACGTTCCCAATATGCCTTGGCGTTCGGTTAATTGTGAATTTCCGCGTTCATTTAGGGCTGCCATCGAATTCTGTCCTTCCAGAATCCCGGACAGACCACGGCCCGCCGCCACCCACCCCCCGGTTACAACCCTTCTAATTGTGTTTATGCCTGCAAAGTGCTTTCCGCCCTCAAATGCAAATTTTAACCTCGTTAAGCCACGGCCTAGCAAGTTTAAATTATCAATGGTTAATTAATCTTCAATTTATTCACTTTGTATAACGAATTTAACACTCAATTTGGCTGTTATTAATCAAAGTTTTAATGAAAATTGTTATAAACACTAATAACATGGGAGGTTGCGAATGGCGGATAGGAAACGAATAGGGCGACATCTTTTTAATGGGACATCTGGGGATTCGCACAGGGCGTTCGTTATTTTCGGTCGATAGTCGTTAAAATTGCGCCGATATTGGCTCAATTTTAATACAAGAAGATTCAGCTTGTCGTTACTCGTTATATTAAAATGTGTATTGACTGTCTCAGCTGAAAAGTTTTCCTAAGAAAATCAGCACTCCACAACCTCGCTCACTGCCGAAGTATAGAAAGAACTCAAATTGTCCCATACGCATACAACTATACTGCTCCACAAGCAGTAGCGGATTAACAGGTACGCTTAGTACGCTGCAGCGTAGGGCCCCCGGCGATCGAATTAATTTTTTTTTCTAGAATAAAAATTCAGTCTGTGAGTGTGAAAAAAAAAGTCAGGCTGTACTATATTTTATAGGAAGCTCAGAGGCAACTTGTGAATTATGGATTATTACATTCACATGAAACGCAATGAAACCTAATTATATTATCTTGTCTGCCTGCAATAAATTCCGTCAAGGGTGGCGGCCGAATTCCAATGTTGACACATCATAATTCAATAAATTTGTCGGCATTCCCTCTAAAATCTAGGAATGTGCTACAGAACGGCCGACCAGATGTTGATTCGTTTAGGGGTGTAAAGTGAGAAATAACATATCCCGGCCCATACCATAACACTACATTCTCGGATAAAAAATAAGTATAGAACTGTTATGACAGAAAATAGATTGCAGTTTTTAGGAATACTTTCTATCGAAAGTGATATAACGAGCAGTCTCGATTATAATTCTGCAATAAAAGAATATGCTGATATTAAAATAAGAAAAAAACAATTATTTTAGTGCAATTTCATTTTGTAGGTAACGGATATGCAGCTTTACGATACTTGTATCTTTTGTGATGATTTTATTTATTCCTCAATTTCGATGCCGCAATAAAAAATTGGCAGATATGATATTCTAGAGATATTTTGTATTTTAATTTTTGTGGTATTTTTCCCTTTTTTAAGATTTTTATTCATCTTTTATATTTTGTTTTGATATATATATATATACCTTGTATTTTATTAATAAACTTTAAATTTTGTTTTTAAAGAAGTGAGTTTTAATTAAAAAATTCTTTTGAAAAAAATCAAAAATGTTTCAGAGGGGCCCCAGAAGTTTTGAAGCGTGGGGCCCTTGAAATCGTGAATCCGCCACTGTCCACAAGAGTTAGGGATATCGTACTTATTCAATCGTTTTTAGAAGTATGTAATCTTCGAGAAAATCGCTGTAAAATCATTTAAAACTCAATAACCACTTGAATCGATCCATTAAAATCAGTATGAGACATTTCGTCAATCTGGTCGCCTTTTTTCTGAAGTTTGGTTCTTTGACTTCTTTGCATATGCTTCATGAATGTTCTTATTCTGAAATTAAGTCAGTTTACCAACGGCTTCGATTTGAAACGAGTTTTCTGAAAACGCCAAGACGTAAATTAACAAGGCTAATAGGGCTATCGGAATGCTACAGGGTGGCCTAACTCAGGTTGTTGTAGCGGAAAGGCTTCAAGTCAGCCAAAGTGTGATATCTCGACTTTGGAATAGGTTCAGGGAGACAGGTTCCGTGTTGGAAAGACCAAGGGTTGGTGGGCGACGAAAAACAACACCTGCTCAGGATCGTTTCATCACCGTTTCGGCGAGAAGAAACCCTACATCTACGTGTAGAATGCTACGGAATACTCTTCATAATGCAGATGGGGTCCAAGTTTCCAGCGAAACCATCAGACGACGTTTGAGAGAGGTGAATCTAGGTTCTAGATGTCCATTTAGGGGTGTTCCACTAACACGTGACCATAAGCGTCAAAGACTAGAATGAGCAAGGCAACATTTCAATTGGAACGATCAATGGCGTAGTGTCATTTTCAATGATGAATCCAGATATGGACGATTTTCAGATTCTCGAAGAATAAGGGTATGGACAATCCCACGCATACCCCGTAATCGTCGCTATGTCCTAGAAGTCCATCCATTCCGAGGGGGTAGTGTTATGGTATGGGCAAGGATATGTTTCAACGGGCGCACAGATCTACACATTTGTCCTGGGAATATGACCGCCTTACACTGTAGGAAGCATGTCATTGACAATGTTGTGCCAAATTTTCACGCTGCTATTGGTGAAACTTTTCAATTTCTAGACGATAACGCTAGACCGCACCGTGCAGCCATAGTTGAGAATGCGAGCGATGAGCTTGGTATTCCACATTTGCCAATACCTCCGCACTCGCCAGATTTGAATTGCACAGAACATGCATGGGATAAGCTCCAAAGAAGATTAGATAATCATCAACCTACCCCAGAATCCTTAAATGATCAGAGCGAGCTTCTGCCCCGTTTATGGAACCAAATTCCTCAAGAAATATTCAACAACCTCGTGTGTAGTATGCAAAGAAGATTTCAAGCTGTTATTGATGCCCGTGGAGGCCATACATTGTATTGATAGTCTTAAAATGCTTGAATTCTCTGGGAATAAAATTTCGTTATTTTACTCGAGTTTTCTTAACCACCCTGTATACGCTGCAGACCTACAGGCTAAAATTAATTTGCAACTTGAAATCATATTAATATGAATTTTCATCACAAAAATCTTATTTTAACTATATTTTTTTGCAATTTAAGTCAATATCCATAACTCATGTGGAGCAGTTTATTTCCAGTATTATTATTATTAGAGAACAAAGTTTCTTCAACATTCGCCAGGTCTTTGGAATTATTGAATTCACATAATATTTTCTCATATTCATTATTTTCTCAAAGTAAATAAACATTTTGATACGTAACTCCTACGACCTCTATGTAGAAAGGACAACGTTGCTCATTCATCTGACAGCAAAATGACTATAACCTATCATTTTCAAAATATACACGGTGAAATGTGTCAGAATTTCATGGCCAACCGGGATACATTATAAAAGTGAATGGAGTATAAACATGGGTCCCAAGCTCACTGCGACATATTGGAAGGTCCTCGGATGAAACCCCGTCGAGACCCCTCAAAACTCAAGTTCGGCAACAGCGTCAAGTCAATAAACCCCTCGGGTCCCCGAACCTAACACGCAATCATCCGAAATCTGAAACTTTAAATTAAATTTCCGTTTTTGAATCGCACGCAACAAGCCAGCCAATTGGGGTTTTATGTTGGTAAGACTGTGCGCTCGCCTCGAGGCGAATTTATCTCTCGAAAAATGGCTTTCTTGTTCACTTTCAACCCCAGCTCGACCAATGTTATGCGCCCGGGGCGAAATAAAATAAAGTGAAATACAAAGTTATCCGGTTTTCGTCGACAGTTAAGGGAATATTGAATTGGTGACAAGCAAGGATTGATAAGAAACGTTTCGGGACCAAAGTCGAGTTGTGGGATGGAATATTTTCTGCTGGGAGTTCCGATGTATTGTTACCGGTAAAGTCGTTGTGGCATTTTCGATTCGGAACACCTTTGAGGATACCCTGTTGAATGACGTTGAATATGAGGGATTTTGATTTTCCAGTTTACATTCTGCTCCAATATTACATGACGATAAGTATTGGAAACCTACTTTAGCCTCTGATAATCCTAATATTTATTTTTTGCCAAACGTTGGGCGCCAATTGTGCAGCAATGGATTATAACCACCTTACCAAACTATAAGTTATATACATATAAATTATGTTGGTAATGGCCCATTGAGTAAAATTTTGAGTTGCAGAATTCAGGTTGGTGTTGGAAATAACACTGACTTTTTGTTTCGTCATTAATATTCGAACTAATTTGGCAAGTGAAGAATATACAGCTAACAAATGGAAAGCCTGCACAGAGCATGTAGAAAAAGAAATGAGAGAAGATTAGTCAAAATATATGGGATGTTATGATATTGCTGACATAAAGCCTTCAATTTTGAACATGACGAGTTCTGCCCAGATGAAGAAATAATAACAGTGGTTGTTGAAGCAGAATAGGAATATTTACATTTTTAATATTACATATTTTACTCCTTCATTGTTCACAATTATTTAAAGTTACAATGTCATGACGAAATTCTTAATATATTGAATAGATCCATTCGTAAAGTATTGTTTCTGTCTTGATATCTATTACAATTTTTCCAATCGATTCACTTTGCAGCAATACGCTTCAAATTATAAACTAGATTTTTCTGGTTTAGCGAATATTCATATTGAACTTTGGAAAGGAACATGCTTTTTAATCATCCACGATATTTTTCGTTATCGGACCAGAATTTCCAGGCTGTATGCTCCTATAATTGATCGTTCGGAAATGTATCAATACAAGATGAAAATAATATACTGCTAGTATACAGATTCACACAATGGTAATCGTATGTGATAATTGAACATTTTCATGTTCGAAGTGCCTTACTTTGAAAAAATACCATTCGATTTCAAAGTAATATTTATACAGGGTGAGTCTTTGACTTGTACATATATTTTAACTAAAGATTCTTGAGGCCAAAAGAAACCTTTCTTTCATTTTCCATTTTTCCGAATTCGGCTCTGTTAAAAAGATATAGCCTTTTGAACAAAAACATTGGGCTAAATACGTCCCTGAAATGATACTGTGGAATTTATTCAAAGTTTATATTTCTAGATAGAAATTGAGTTTATACATTTACGCCCAATTTTTATAAAGTTTATAAAAGAGGATGTTGTTTAGATAGAAACATCGCCACAGATTATCAGGTATCGTATTATTTTTCATTAATTTCAATTTAATAAGTAGTTTGTATCGAGCTTCATCATTCATATCCGAATTTTATATTTCATGGACATTTAACTTCAATATGGACCGGTAACTATGAATTTTCAATAGAAACTGTGCGTGCTAAATCCTCCTTGGTGTTCAATTTTATCTCCCACATTTGTGGGATTTTATTATTAAAATATCTCGACAAAGTTGATAAATATTGTGACAACATTGTAAACTCGTTTAAAGACCAGAGAAGGAATAATATTCGATGATATTTAATTCAGAGACGCATTCAGATTATTCTTGAAATTAATGATTTTTTCGTCAAATTTCTCCGGGTAAAATTGGAAATAATTCGAAAACGACGCGTTTTATTGAAGAAAAATAGGAATACTTTTAGGTTCTTAAATAATTGATTCTTTCGAAAATATGAAGCGTTTATCTTTTTAAAGTGGTTTTATGGTTTTTTAGC
This sequence comes from Adalia decempunctata, assembly GCA_951802165.1. Classification (NCBI taxonomy): domain Eukaryota; kingdom Metazoa; phylum Arthropoda; class Insecta; order Coleoptera; family Coccinellidae; genus Adalia; species Adalia decempunctata. The sequence continues at coordinate 5,703,232 of OX637705.1, forward strand.
GTGTATTGATGAGTCGTCTACCCTGTAACTTTTATACTAGTAAAGATATTGAATAGGTTTCGATTGAGGAATATGCACCATAAATAGAGTAAAAACTCAACCAAAATTCAGTTCATTCGAAATAACGGTTCCGAAGATATAAACAGAGAAGTGTTTTTTTTTTTTCATGGATTTTCGACACCCTGTATCTCCCAAACCAAACCGAATTTTGAAAAATGGTATAGGAAAAAAGTGTTTCGTTTGATGAGAGGAATCTACAGTTAAAATATATGTACAAGTCAAAGACTCACCCTATATATTTATTGCTATGATGAAAGCGCAGAAATTTTTCAGTTACTTTTTGGTAACTAGAAATAAAGCTGCGACTGCACTTCCAAGGCCTGCTTTGATGTCAATAATTCTTGGATATTTTGATGCGTGCGTTGCGTTGGAGCAATTCTCAGTTCTCTGGTGGCTTATGTGTAGAGCAAAAAAGCCATATATCAACAAACTTTATGACTTACATAACCTAAACAAAAAAGACTAAAAGAAATCTAACACAAAACCAGAAACATATAGCCTAAAATTAACCCAAATATCGCCTCCGCATTTCACGTTCTCAACCTTGTCTCAATTTGAAAAACTTATCGGTCTTCAAACACTTCTCGAGGTAGTTGGTCATGATGCTATGTCTAAGTCCGAATCGACTTCTAGGAAGATACCACTTGTCCTCCTTCAGTGAAGAATCTCCGTCCCAAAAACCGTAATCCATATTCACGGTGGCGGGATAAATGTAGTAATCTGTTGGTCCAGCAGGCTTTCTGACATGTTTAAACTTGGTGGCCGCCAATCTGCCATTGGATCTGTACGAAAAACCGTCTGCCATACCATAGTGGACGTCTAGTTCTTTGAGAATGTCATAGACGGAAGCTCTGCCCGTAGATAAGAGGTTTCTTTGGTTTGTCCTCAGGTCTGGAGGGTCCTTATAGTCGGTTCTAAGAATTCCAGTGTAGTTGAGACCTTCAGTCATTCTTTATGGAAGATCTTCTGGGTAGGATTGGAAAAATTAGGAAAAATGTAACACACAAGTGATTGAAGGATGACTTCAAAGATGTGTAAATATTCTATGCATCCATATGACTTCTATCAGAACATAGAGAACTCGGTTTCTGTGATTGCGATCTAACACAGCCGTCGAACAGTATTGCAACCCCGCATTTAATTTCCAGGTTTCTATTCCCAAACTTGCAGGATTATCGCTTCTCAACGGAAAAAGAAATGATTTCCTATTTACACCATCCAGAACACAACATTCGTCACCCTTTGGACGAAGGGTTAACCGGAAATGTCGAATGAACATCTGGACCCCCAACATATCAATCATCCCGCTGCTAAGCTCCATCTAAGTGGGTATTCGTAATTTGCTCTTACCCTCTTCATCCATTGTTGTATTAGTCAAGTATTCGCGTTGATTCTTTTCGGGCCAGGTTGTACAATGGGATTGATAGTTATTGAACAACTTCGACTATTACGAGTAAGGACTTAGGAGAGTCATGTTTGGCGAAGTTTTTTAACTGAAGAAGGGGCCTCAATGGAGAGAGTGTAGCGAAAAATTCGGTTCAATAAAGGGCATTATTGTTTGCTGTAATCTCTGGGTGAAATCACAGACGTAGGTAGATACTACGTCTATGGATGAAACATAGATGGTGAACTGAGGAATCTATGCTTCATCCACTGACATTTTATTGTAAAATCATTTTTCTGACAGCGCAGTTTTGTATCATTTTGTTCTTTTTTGTTTACTTTTCGAAGTTCAATGACCGAAGGCTTAAACTTCCTATCGCTGACTAGAACGGAATACAAAGATCCACCTAGCTTGGAAGCCAACCTCCAACAACTTGTAGAGCACAACAAAATATCCGTGTATGAGTTGTTGAGAGACCTTGATGTCGACCAGAGAGTTGGAGATGGTTTCTGTTACGGCTCCTATAATAGATACATGGCCACCAGGCACAAACACGTGAGGAAGACTGTTGGACCTACCGATTACTACAGGTATCCTGCAACCAGCAACATGGACTATGGATTCCATCTAGATGACCCTATCCTCAAGAAAGAGACTTGGCATAAGTCGAGGAAGAATCATAAGCATGCGTACAGCGAAATGGCCAAATATTTCGAGAAAGGACTTCTGAATGACAAGTTCTTCAAACTGTTACATTAAGAACACCACAGAATTCGATGGTTCTAGAGTGAGCAGGAGTAGAAAGCGTGTTGGTGGCATATTCTTGCGATATGTTTTGAGATTCAGAGTTGGTGTAGGAGAATTATTAGTTGTTCATATTTTTTTCTTGATAGATATGTTTGTATTGAAAGTATTAATCATAGACTAGCGAAACGTTGTTTGTTTTTTCTATGGTATTCGTTTCCGAAGCAATCTATGAATTCGAGAAACGTCAAAAATTTTATCGCTGGAAATCCAACTTTTTAGTCGGCTTGGTCTAAAAAAAAACAACCTATATGTGTATACTCCATTCAATTTTATTTAATCACATAGGAGGCCATGGTTTCGTTTTCAGGAGTTGGTACCCCTGTTGAAAAGCACCGAACATATGATGAAAAGTCAATGCGCGCACAGAAAATATCGTTAATGACAAAACTACGTTGCCAGTTTCTTTGTTGACATCAAAGTAAAAGTATCAAAGATATTCCACATTTTGTTAGGTTTACAAATTGTTCGCAGATTTTTGGTATTTAATCGATATTTGCAGGTGAGTTTTTCGTCGAATATCCAAGATTAACGTATGTTTATTGTTTTTAGCACCAGTTTGGAGCATGAGGATGATTTTCAAGACCAGGACGAATGTTTACATTTCGAGGTTGAAGGAGTACACGGGAATTTCGTTGAAAAAGCTGTTATTTGGACAGATATCGCAGTAGATGGATCGGATGGAACCTCGAGAGGTCGATTAGGATGATATTTCTCAGGTTTCCCAAGAAATTTGGCGATATCTGAGCAGATTCGCAAAAGTTAGGTACCTCACTAACTTAGACCTAATTCTCCTATAAGAAAAGCCTTTCAAAGGTCGAGATGATGAAAAATGTATTCTTTACATGTTGTTTGAACAAACGCAACCGAGTTTTATATCCCAACATTGATTTTAAGAAAGTTATCAACAAAATAAAATTGACATTATTCTTGATTCTTGTAATTACCCATCAATTCATCCCATATCTTTGGGTTGATTTTTTTAATGAATTCTTGATTAGAATCAACAATTGGTGTCGTCAAGTCTTGAACTTTCAGTTCAAGAGGATAATAAACATTAAATCTTCACAAGCATGCATATAAAAATTATGTGAAAGCAATGCAATTTTCTTCCATGGCGAAAACCAATATATTTCACCAGTGATCTCTTGTACTTTTCATGCAAATAACTAAAAAAGGAATCGTTTCTATCAATTCATATAAACGTTAATTATTTTCGTCCATCACATCTTTTCTAATTCATTCATTTTCCGAATAAATTCACATTCTGAGAAATACGCTAAGAATGTAGAAAGGGCAACATAGTGTTGACTTGGAATATAAAAATATTTTGAAAAACGTCATAACTTCGATACAGAGTGGAATGTGTCAAATTTCCAAGGCCAGAGTTGTGATTTTATAATTGTGAATGGAGTATAGATAAGTATTCATCATAAATCAACAGAACGTTGTTGTTTTCTCTATGGTATCATTTCCGAAGCTATCTATGAATTTGAGAAACGTCAAAAATTTTATCGCTGGAACACCAACTTGTTAGTTGTGCCGGCTGCTCTAAAAAAACAAGTAGAAGTATATAATTAATACATGTACGCGAATTCACTCTCAGGGGGCCCTCAAACCCGTGTTTCAGGGCTACGAAGTTTTGACGTTTCTTAAAAATGGAACATGGAATTAAATCAAAAGTTTTGAATTGTCCGATGACATCCGATCTTTTCGGAGTCTAACCATAGAACTTACTGTAAGTTCTTTGAGTCTAACGTAATTTTTTAAATGATTACTTTTGCTATTTAACGGAAGTGATGGTGAGTTTTTGGTCGATTCCCTAACTCGATTGTATCCCCATTATTCCTAATGCACCCTCCACACTGGCGTCGTTCGACGTGTAAAACATATTGTCGACGAGAAGAATATGTCATCAAGTGCAAAACGCTGGGACCTCAACACCCCACACGCATACATCATAAAAGTCATGTGTTTGCTCCCATAAGGATCCTAATGTTGATCGCCTGCTCCCTGGATAAAAGCCGTAAAATTCGATATGAGCAGTTACGGGCTCATTGTCTCCGGTTAATCAAGTTGGCAAATCCCCGGTGACGTGCGCGTCCCCCGAAAGCAACGCGATGGGGTAGGGGTGTACGAAAACGAGGCGTTTGCTCGATGGTTCGTTCAAGACGTTGCAAATCCCTCATTTAAGGGGATCATTGTTGGTTTTAATGTTCGAAGAACGAGAATAATGCTATGTATTCTTATAACATTGTTCTGTTATGCCTTTATACTTAGGTTATTCGCATCAGAACCGAAAAATATTGACTTACAACGAGATTTTCAAAATCGCTCATACTCTGCATTTGAGATATGTTGATCAATATAATATAAACAAATGTTGGATATGACGAGAGGGGCGGAAGCTATGAGAGTGTGGAATTTCCAATTTCGAAAAATACCGTAATATGACAGGTGAAAATCTAAACAATGCTAGTTAGGACTCTGGAGTATTTTTTTTAATTCAGCGACCTAGAAAACCTATACTTTGATACCAAAGTCGGCAATATAGTCCTCATATGTTGAAAATTTTCGAGGTTTAGCTTTTTACATTTTTCATATGGAAGATTTCAATGGCTCGATTAACTTTTTCAATCATTAACGCCCTTAGAACATACCGGATATATTTTTTTATGGACAAATATGGTATTTTCAGTCATTTTCACCCAAAAATTGAGATTTTTTAAATCGCTCATATTTTGCATGGAGATACTTTGAGATATGCTGATCAACATGATATAAACAAAAGGTGGATACGACGAGAGGGATCGATGCTATGATAGTTTGAAATTTACAATTTTTGGAAAAATGCCATTTGAAAGGTGAGAATCTAAATTATGCTAGTTACGGTTCTGGAATATTTTTTATTGAATTAGGCTACCTCGAAAACCTACATTTCCATACCAAAGTCGGCCATATAGCCCTTATAAGTTGATAATTTTCGTGTTTGAATTTTTTCGACTTTTAATTTTCAAGTTTCGTTCAAAAGCTCACTTCGTTCGTGGTATGGGTGATATCCATCTGAGAAAGTCCTCAAACGGAAGATTCGAATGGCCAGATTACCTTTTTCAATCTTTAACGCCATTAGAACCTTTCGGATTTCTTTTTCATCGACAAATATGGTGTTTTTAAGGGGTCGTACCCCTTTGTCATTTTTCACCCAAAATTTGAGATTTTTTGAATCGCTCATATTCTGCACAGAGTAACTTGGGGCTATGCTTATCAACATTCAACATAATATAAATAAATATTGGCGGCGATGAGAGGGTATGAAGTTATGACAGTTTGAAATTTTCAATTTTTCAAAACATGACATTTGACAGGTCAAAATCTAAACGGTGATAGTTAGGACTTTGAAATATTTTTTATTAAATGGAGCGACCTCGAAAACCTACATTTTGATACCAAAATCACCCATGTAGTCTCCATAGATAATGAAATATTCCACTTTTTATTTTTCGATTTTTCTTTTTCGAGTTCTGTTCACGAGCTCACACCACTCAAGGTAAGGGTGCTGTGGGTCCGCAAAATTGCTTTTATTTAAGATTCGAATAGGAAGTAAAACTTCCAGATTCTATGATTACGTTAGATCCTCCCCAAATATATTTTTTATTGACAAATTTGGTGTTTTTAGAGGGTCATACCCCTTTGTCATTTTTCACCCAAAATTTGAGATTTTTAAAATCGCTCATATTCTGCACAGAGATACTTGGGGCTATGCTGATCAACATTATATAAATAACTATTGGCGGCAATGAGAGGGACGGAAGTTATGACAGTTTGAAATTTACGATTTTTCAAAAAATGCAATTTGACTGGTCAAAATCTGAACGGTGATAGTAAGGGTTTTGAAATGTTTTTTATTGAATAGAGCGACCTCGAAAACCTACATTTTGATACCAAAAGCACCCATGTAGCCCTCATAGGTAATGAAATATTCCACTTTTTATTTTTCGATTTATCATTTTCGAGTTTTGTTCACGAGCTCACACCACTCAAGGTAAGGGTGCTGTCAGTCCGCAAAATTCCTTTTATTCAAGATTCGAATAGGAAGTAGATCTTCCAGATTCTATAATTACGTTAGATCCTCCCCAAATATATTTTTTATTGATAAATATGGTGTTGTCAATTTTCACCCAAATTTGAGATTTTTTAAATCGCTCATATTCAGCACAGAGTTACTTGGGGCTATGCTGATCAACATAATATAAATAACTATTGGCGGCGATGAGAGGGTATGAAGTTATGACAGTTTGAAATTTACGATTTCTCAAAAAATGCCATTTAACAGGTCAAAATCTAAACGGTGATAGTTAGGGCTTTGAAATGTTTTTCATTGATAGAGTCTCGAAAACCTACCTTTTGATACCAAAATCGTCCATGTAGCCCCTATAGGTAATGAAATATCCAACTTTTTATTTTTCGATTTTTCATTTTCGAGTTTTGTTCACGAGCTCACACCGTTCGTGGCATGGGTGATATCCATCTACAAAAGTCCTTAAAGAGAAGATTCGAATGGCTCGATTCACTTTTTCAATCATCAACGTCCTTTGAAAATTCCGATATATTTTTATGGACAAATATTGTTTTTTTTTGTATTACCCCTCGAACATTTTTCGTCGAAGACTTCGAGACGACTTTTGAGAAGAATTACACTAACTCAAAATCATATGCGACACAAACAGTGCAGTAGGCTCAATTCTGAAAAATATTCCAAAATTGAATTGCAAAAAGACCCCCTCGGCCGAAGGTGTCATCTACCCCCGTATTGCCTTCATTAGTAGAAAACTCGATAATATTCAAATGAGTGAAATTGAATGGAAAAACCGGGAATTTTCCAAGATTTCCTCGACGGTATTTTCTCTCCAAACGGAATTGGCTCGATTGCTCACGTGAAATGAAGCTATTCGAATATCGGCAGGAGGTATAATGGAAAACCAAGGGTAATTCGATTTGAATCGTTCAAGTATTCGAAACAGAACGGTTGATTAAATTTGGAAAGAGTCTGAGCTCCGGATCCTGGGACCTGCCAGATGTTTGCGAGATGGAAAACCATATTCCCGACGGCTTTATTAAAGATATTTCACTCGGCTTGGGGTATCAGGGAATTGGGGAATCGTTTTTGGGATTCATTACATCCCCTCATCTGCTCAATGGATACTGATACTGCTTAATTGACGGTATTCATTTTTTTATGTGGAAACTTCAAGAACCTAGTCATTAACGCCTCACAGGACCTATGTCAAATACTCCTTCTTCATAAAATACAAGAATAGAACAGTCTTCGACTGTTACATTTGTTCAACTATAGTTTCTTGAGGCCAAAAGAAATCTTTTTCCACTTTTCATTTTTTCCAATTCGGCTCTATTTCAAAGATATCAAAATTTCAAAATGAAATTGACTTGACATATACTACATTCATCATATATGTATACTCCATCAAGGGCTGATATAGCTCTTTTTCATGGAAGGGGTAATATCGATCATGGGGGGGGTAATTACGATTTAAATCCATAAAATCAGGTAAAAAATTTATGCAATATTGCATGTGCACCACCTTTTTCTTAGGTCTTCGATACTCATGGGGGGGGGGTAGTTACCCCCCCTAAGAAAAAGGTGGTGCACATAAAGTATTTCATACATTTTGCACCTGATTTTATGGTTTTCAATCGTTATTACCCCCCCTATGATTGTTATTACCTCTCCCATGGAAAAGAGCTATATCCGCCCTTGCTCGAGAGGTCGATAAGGATGATATTTTTCAGGTTTTCCAAGAAATTTGGCGATATCTGAGCAGATTTGCAAAAGTTAGGTACCTCACTAATGAGGTGGAACTCAGACCTAATTCTCTTATAAGAAACGCCTTTCAAAGGCCGAGATGGTGAAACATGTATTCTTTAGATGTTGTTTGAACAAACGCAGCCGAATTTCATATCCCAACATTGATTTTAAGAAGGTTATCAACAAAATAAAATTTACATTGTTCTTGATTCTTGTAATTACCCATCAATTCATCTTATATCTTTGGGTTGATTTTTTTTAATGAATTCTTGATTAGAATCAACAATTGATGTCGTCAAGTCTTGAACTTTCAGTTCAAGAGGATAATAAACATTAAATCTTCACAAGCATGCATATGAAAATTATGTGAAAGCAATGCAATATTCTTCCATGGCGAAAAATAATATATTTCAACAGTGATCTCTTGTACTTTTCATGCAAATAACTAGAAAAGGAATCCTTTCTATCAATTCATATAAACGTTAATTATTTTCGTCCATCACATTTTTTCCAATTCATTCATTTTCCGAATAAATTCACATTCTGAGAAATACGCTAAGAATGTAGAAAGGGTAACATAGTGTTGACTGGGAACATAAAAATATTTTGAAAAACGTTATAACTTCGATGCAGAGTTGAATGTGTCAAATTTCCAAGGTCAGAGTTGTGATTTTATAATTGTGAATGGAGTATAAGCTTTATTTTGTTTTCTGAATATCATCGATGTTAACTCCTATTCTGCCTATTCATATTTTAGGAATGAACTGAAAATATTCAAATGACATAGTTGATAAGTTCTTTGTACATAAACTTGACGCAGTTTGTTTCTTCAACATTCGCCAGGTCTTTGGAATTATTGAATTCACATAATATTTTCACAAATTCATGATAATTCCAAAGTAAATAAACGTTTTGATAAATACGTAATTACTACGACCTCTATGTAGAAAGGACAATGCTGCTTATTCATCTGACAGGAAAATGACTATAGCCTAACATTTTCAAAATATACACGGTGAAATGTGTCAGAATGTCCAACCGGGATACTACTCTGAACATGTACCTCTTTCCATACTTCGTACCCACTCTCTTTTTCCAAGAAATGCACTGTCGTGTTGGCAACGTCGCACCCTGAAGGATTAACCAGAGTTTCGTGAAAGGGTCACATAAATACGCGTCACGTCGCGTGCTAAATCGACGACAATTTTCGACTGTTTAGCTGGCAATAAAATTAATTTATCCAACATTACAGGGCTAATAGTCGTGGGTCTCAGTTTCCCTTTCACAACTGCCCAGATAAGGCAGCAATTACTAATTATCATCCACTAGATCCAATTATACCTCACCAACTGGTACGGATTTCCTGGTTCGAAATCTAGATCATTTGAATATTGTTTGAGCCTGAATCATGAATATCACCGTCATAAAAAAAGAAGAATGAAATAGCTCTATCGGACTCTACGTGTTCAAAGATCTTCGATGGTTCCAATATTGTTCCATAAGTTTTGGCACAAATTTCAGAGACCAAAAAAGTGTCAAAAATTAAACATTTGCTAATTGTATTGTGATACACTTTAATAAACGTTTCAGAAGTAACAAAACTACCAATTCAAATTAAATGAAGAAGGTCATTATCTTCACACAAAGCGCAACTTTCATGCGAACACCTAGCAGCAGGTTTTGGACGGTATCTAGATCGATTTCTCGGATCATCCTGTATATTCGGCGTCGAAGTTCCTCTTCATTTTGGCTTCCCATCCTCCATCGTAAACTTTTCGCGATAAGAGAGCCGAAAAATCTTCTATGGGTCGAGCCTGTGGAAGGTTAAGGGATTGCCGTTTCGCGAAACAAATGGTACTTTGGTCGGCTGGTCAATCTTGAGATTCTCTTGCATAGTGCCTGGACGCAAGGTCTTGCCGGAACATAACATCGTCTCCAGCGTGTTCTGCTTCAATAAAATTAACTAGCGGTATAGTTGGGTGTCCTATATTGACGTGCTAATTTTCTTAGCGAAGTGCCAACCTTATTTTCCGCTCTTGTTACCAGTATTACGGTCCTTGCTTAGGCTAAAATTCAAGGTCTTCCATTTTTTGCAAGGTTCATACAACTCTTGTTGAGCAGTATATTTTATGTGCACCTTTTTCACAGGTCTTCGACACTGTCCTTGAACAGTAAATGAGGGGTCGTACGGTCGTTGTGATTGTATCTATGATACTGTTCTCCCGTTGAATCGATAGAGCTGCAAACTATGATCATTTCGGCTATCTCAGATGAAAATGACTTATACTGCTCTTCAACTGACCGATTCAATTGGAATTGCGGTTGATCAAGATGTCAAATTAATCGTTTGAGAAATTCTAGGATGGCAGTTTAGAGAAAAATTTGTTCTGGATCTCTTTACGTGGTCGGCAAGCATGAATCACTCGGTGCCGTTTACCTGCGCGACGCTACCGGCGGCAGGTGACGTCGGCGGGCCGTCCGCGGCGCGCTAAGCAGCGCCGATCGCGTCGCGTGACCCGAACGACTCAGTTATTAGACACGACATTCGAAATTATTTTATCAGCGGCTCAGACGCACGAGGACCCTCATTTCCTGCCATTTATTAGCAATCACGCGCCGCACTGGCCTTTTCTTACCCCGTGCCAGCTTCGTGATCGCATTAATTATGCCGTGAACCGCCCTTGCATGCTACCCGCCGATTCTTAATAGGTAAGCGCCGACCCGATTCCGCCGTTGTTGATTTTTGATCCGAAACTTTGACATTGACACCGACGTGAGCGTGATCCGAGTTAAATATTTAATTTGCCCGACGAAGGGGTTGATCCAAACATTACACACTTTTTTTATTTCTTGGAACCTAGTTTTTGGCAGTGTGCTATAATCAAGCTCATGCATTAAAAAATAAACGATATCGATATTATACTACTCCACAAGAGTTAGCGATATCATATTCAATCGTTTTTGAAAGTATGTAATCTTCGAGAAAATTGCTGTAAAATCATTCAAAACTCAATAACAACTTGAATCGATCCAATAAAAATCAGCATGAGACATTTCGTCAATCTGGTCGCCTTTTTTCTGAAGTTTGGTTCTTTGCATATGCTCCATGAATGTTCTTATTTTGAAATGAAGTCAGTTTATCAACGGCTTCGATTTGAAACGAGTTCTCTGAAAATGCCAAGACGTAAATTAACAAACGCTGAGGCTAATAGGGCTATCGGAATGCTACAGGGTGGCCTAACTCAGGTTGTTGTAGCGAAAAGGCTCCAAGTCACCCAAAGTGTGATATCTCGGCTTTGAAATAGGTTCAGGGAGACAGGTTCCGTGTTGGAAAGACCAAGGCTTGGTGGGCGACGAAAAATAACACCTGCTCAAGGATCGTTTCATCACCGTTTCGGCGAGAAGAAACCCTACATCTACGTGTAGAATGCTGCGGAATACTCTTCAAAATGCAGATGGGGTTCGAAACCATCAGACGACGTTTGAGAGAGGTGAATCTAGGTTCTAGACGCCCATTAAGAGGAGTTCCATTAACACGGGACCATAAGCGTCAAAGACTGGAATGGGCAAGGCAACATATCAATTGGAATTATCGATGGCGTAGTGTCCTTTTCACTGATGAATCCAGATGTGGACGATTTTCAGATTCTCGAAGAATAAGGGTATGGATAATCCAACGCATACCCCGTAATCGACGCTATTTCCAAGAAGGTAGTGTTATGGTATGGTCCGGGATATGTTTCAACGGGCGCACAGATCTACACATTTGTCCTGGGAATAAGACCGCCTTACACTATAGGGAGCATGTCATTGACAATGTTGTGCCAAATTTTCACGCTGCTATTGGTGAAACTTTTCAATTTCTAGACAATAACGCTAGACCGCACCGTGCAGCCATAGTTGAGAATGCGCGTGAGGAGATTGGTGTTCCCCATTTACCACCTCCGCACTCACCAGATTTGAATTGCATAGAACATGCATGGGATATGCTCCAAAGAAGATTAGATAATCATCAACCTACCCCATAATCCTTAAATGATCTAAGAGAGCTTCTGCCCTGTTTATGGAACCAAATTCCCCAAGAAATGTTCAACAACCTCGGGTGTAGCATGCAAAGAAGATGTCAAGCTGTTATTGATGCCCGTGGAGGCCATACATTGTATTGATAGTCTTAAAATGTTTGAATTATCTGAGAATAAAATTTCGTTATTTTACTCGATTTTTCGTAACTACCCTGTATATACGCTACAGACCTACAGGCTTAAATTAATTTGCAACTTGAAATTATATTAATATGAAATTTCATCACAAAAATCATATTTTAACTATATTTTTTTGCAATTCAAGGCAATATCCCTAACTCATGTGGAGCAGTTTATTTCATACATTGTGTAACGTGTACCCGGTGTACCTAATTTAATGGTTTTCAATCGTTATTCCTCATGATCGTTATTACCCCTCCCAATCGTAATCTACGACCTGGAATTAGTGAATACAGTAACTTTGGTGACTATTTGAGAAAATGATATTTCGGCAAAATTTCCATATGTTGGAAAATTTCGAGTATGTATTTTGAGAATCACCAACAAAGTTGCTGGATTCACTAATTCAACGGCGTAGATTAAGAATATGCAATCAGATATTTTTTATAAAATATAGGTTTTGAGTAATGACCATAAAAAATCCAAAAATTTTCGGAAATTTTTCACAAAACGTTGAAAAGTATCAAACGTAGGAATAAACTAATAACAGATTCGTAATCTACGACCTCGAATTAGTAAATACAGTACCTTTGGTGGCCATCTGAGAAAATGATATTTCGGCAAAATTTCCATGTTTGAAAATTCCGCGTATTTTGAGAAAAAAATTCATTTTAAGTTTTCAACTCCTATAATGTTTGTAGGAAATATCTATCAACCTATGCCCCCCTAACCCCCCGCCTGAAAACTGTCTGAATCCGCCAGTGGCGTAGAATGAAGTTGCTGATGCTGACTCCGCCGAAAATTTCCCTTGACTGAGGTTTATTGCTCCGAATCAGTTCCCCATACGACGATTCCCGAGCCCCAGCGCCCGCCGAACTCGTCCATCGATTGGATCCGCCGACCGCCGCCGTTTTGCGGTGGCGGCGCATCGGAAAATATAGGCGGACGCGTCCCCAGTATAGACCTGATGATTGCGGCGCCAATTTATTACAGTTCGCTGCTAACAAGACATCTCTAACGAGACAATCGGATTACATTCTCGATCTCGTGTTGGATTGACGCTTTCCAGCGAGATCCAGCCAGCCAAAGCCCCGGCCTAATACGATTCCAACGATCCAATTACCCCTAACAACTCCACTAGCTATTTGCGACAATAAAAATTCATTTCGGGGCCACCCCGCGCTTCTGGAGATGTCACCGCCGAAATCTTCAACGCGACATGTTTTGACACGCGGATTTCGCGGGGGAAAATTGAAACGCGGTGAATTCGCGGTGTGGAAATTGGAAGCGTTCGAAAACTCAATCTGCTCGCTGTTACAAACCAAACGAAATATGTTTGGCATCCATGTTGGGACAGAGTTGAAGTCTGAAGTCCTTGGAAGATTTCACAAAAACGTAGGTGGATAACATACACGAGCTCTCTTGGAGAGAAGAAATGGACTGTTGTACCAATTCTTATCGCCTCGAGAATTAAAGAAAAAATGGATGTTTGATGGAATGAATACCACAAAGTAAATACTGAAGGAATGGTACTTACGGTTGCTTAGACGAAAAGTTACGTATCTGCTTCTGTCTTGTTTCGTAGGTGTTGTACTGGGTAGAAGTCTTTATCACTGGTTCATTTTGTAAGGATGGCGAACTGAAGGCAGACGACGTGAAAACTATTTGTTGAGGGCTTCGAGCTAAGCCGTATAAAAAAGCAATGCGGCTGAAGGCAGGTCTCTTGGAGAACTGAGCAGGTATATGCTTGTGGGATTGTTGAAGCAGCCATAGAATCGCACAGAGCACAGAAAATCTCGGTCTTATTCTTAACCGAGTAAGCCCATTCTATATATAAACTTTGTGGTATATATAGTATATAAAATAAAAAGTATGAATTTTGAACAATAGCAGAACCATAAAAATCAAGAACCTTTGATCATTACCAATTTGTTACTATGATTTTTGGGGTCATGTATAGTTTTTTCAAGCGAAGATCTGGCTCTAATTCAATGTAAGAAAAAACATGCCTGTTTCATTGAGATTCCGAAATGGTATCACGCACTCTATTTCCAGCATTATTACAAGGCGACAAGAAAAACTTCGGACAAATTCTGCAGTGGTCTGGAACAAAAGTATTTCAGCGTAGCCAAATAATTTTTATTCTCTTGGTTTCTCTTCACTTTCCTGTACTAATATGTGAATTTTCAGTTTGATATAATTTCATTTCACAGAGTTTTAGAATGTCAAACAAACGTAGTGCGATTTTGGAGCTGTTTCGTCAAGGTAGGCGTCAATGCGAAATTGTTCGTTTGCTCAATGTGCCTCGACAAACCGTGTCCAATGCAATTCGTCGTTTCAAAGAGCTTGGCCATGATGGTCGTCGTCCAGGAAGTGGTAGAAAACGCATTGTCAATACACCTAGCAATCGCAACATCGTCAAGAATCGAAATCCGAGGGTTTCCTTGAGGAAAATAGCCTGTGAGACCGGTATCAACCGCGAATCAGTCCGTCAAATTGCCAAAAAGGAGCTCAACCTCAAGACGTACAAGCTCCAAAAAGTTCAACTCCTCACGGAGGAAAACAAGCGCGTACGACTCCAAAGGTGCCGCCAACTCCTTCGCTCGCCGCCGGTCAGCAATGGGAGCGAATTCTCTTCACAGACGAGAAGCTTTTCACCGTAGAACAATCCCACAACCACCAAAACGACAGAGTCTGGTCCGTAGAGGCTCCCGGTACATCGGCCATCGTCGAACACCGTCAAAATCCGCAATCCGTCATGGTCTGGGGCGGAATTTGCGGCAGTGGTAAAACTCCCTTAGTTTTCGTGGATCAAGGGGTCAAAATCATTCGAGAAGTCTACCGCTGCGACATCCTCGAAGCCGTAGTACTTCCGTAAGCCAAGCAGCACTTTGGCGATATGCATTGGACCTTTCAACAGGATTCCGCTTCGGCTCACAGAGCGAAAATGACGCCAGAATGGTGTAAGACCCATTTTCCTTGTTTCATCTCATCTGCAGAATGGCCGCCCTACTCACCGGATCTCAACCCAATGGACTACAGCGAGTGGTCGATTTTGGAGCACAGGGCTTGTGCTAAAAAAACACAAAAATTTGGAGTCGCTGAAGCAATCTTTGCGCCGGGAATGGAACCGATTAACGCCCGAGGAGCTGCGGCCCATTGCCGAAAATTTCAAGAAGCGTCTGAAGCTGTGTATCGCCGCCAAAGGAAGTATCTTCGAAACGGCTTAGAAATATTATTAACAAATGTTCAAGCTATTATTATTTGTTGTTGTTTTGTTCAATTTCTCCTGTTCAATAAAGTTAAAGGAAAAAGAGTTTGTCTGAGGTTTTTCTTGTCACACTGTAATACGAAATTAATTCATATTAAGGTCGCCGTTCAGAGCGAGTAGGAAAACTATTCCGATGGAGGCGCCACCATGCATTTTCTGGAATATCTCCATAGAACTTACATTATCACTATAAGTTCTATGAATATCTCCCTAATTATGAATGAAATGTACAATGGCGCTCCCCAATCGAAAATCGCGGAACTATGAAATTAGTGAATATGTGGGTAAAGCAGGAACTTTTTCCCGCCATATATTTGAATTTGGCCATTCTCTGCCAATTCCGTATTTCAAGTTGTTTTTCTGAATGAAATTATCTGTAGTCTGTAGATTCACTTTTAATCGGAAGTTGAACGATTTTCATGGGTCTTTCGTTTGAAATAAAACAGAAGCATGAGTTGACTCTTTTTCTTCTATTTTTGAAAGAAAAAAAATGAACTTTCGAAATGAAAACGATCTCGTTTATTTTATTAAGAACCCCAATCCTTTCTGAGTTTACCCAACAAATTTCAGTTCTCAATGTGATACCATTTTCAAATGCAACTTGAGATAAAATTTAAAAACACACTACATTGAACGCCCATTTCAAAATTCTTCACAAAGCATCCCATTGGCCAAGATTCAGGTTTATCAAGTTTTTATACTCAAAACTGACGCAGGTTGGTACCCGTGAAATGTCTAATTTTGTGTGCAATAGAATCTAGATAATCTTTTTAACTTGCTGAACTCAAAAAGCGTGATGGCCAATGTCATGTAGACAGCGCATAGAGTAAGCATTTGGACTGCACTACGCTTGGTAGCATGGTAGCCGGGGTAGCCCAGCGGTTTATAAAAGGAAGAGACCAAGAACTGAATCGTGTGGTACACCACTCGTGATCAAATTGAATACGAAATGTTCTCGCATCAGTCCAATCTTCGAATATCTGGGTTTATGCATACCTAAATAAACCTTATTATGGAGAAACTTTTAATGCCATGACTAGTTTCTAAAGATAATTCCGTCTATACCACTGTATAACCATAATTTACAAAGGTGGCACTACAAATAAAAAAACAACGAACGTAGCTCCAGTGAAAGGAGTCAGTCGAAAATTGCACCCTACACTTCCCTTACCTTATACACCTAATAGAATATAATATGTTTATGTTGATTGAAATTATACGGTATAAGTGTATTTACCTCTAATATACCCAAGTAGGGGATTGATGTTCACTGAAGCGAACACGCCAAAGCTCCCCTAGTCACGAAGGGGTAAAACCTAAAGTTGGGCTATTTATCATTTTCTCTACGTCGTAAAGATTTTCCATATCCGCCGTAATTCTTTCGAGATTTATCGTTATTTTTTATTCGGTAATAGGCAATTTGTAGTCGCTGGATTCGTTTTTAAATTCGTACAATATAAAAATGTGTGTCATAAAATACGGGTTTGACAAGGTTGCCTGATGAAAGGAATAAAGTGGATGGGGATTAGACGTACAGGATGAGGACCTCGGAAAAAATGACGAATATGGAAAATTAACATATTTACAAGCCATATGTTCTTGTTCGAATTTGCTGATGTTTATGTAAATGATGGATGTTATAGAATTTGAAAACCTTGCTCAGAAGATGCGTTGTATTTTATCATATTCATAAAGTATCCCAGTTAGCCAAGATTTAAGTTTATCAAGTTTTTTTTACTTCAAACTGACGCAGATTGGTACTCGTGAAATGTCAAATGATTCTGATGCTAAATTCTATTTACACTTTTTTAACTTTGCAAATGGACTTGGGTATTTCTTGGTTTAACTGTGACATAGGTTTCGAAGTATGTATGTACTACATTTTCATACTGAAGTATTTCAAGTTGTGCAAAAAGGTATTTGAATGTCTTCTGTAGGCTTATCTCTTGAGAATTTTGAAAAATGTGGAATTCTATAGGTCCGTCTGTTTCTTTTAGAAGTTTTTCTGTCAGGTTATTCGAGTACTTTCTTTTTTCGAATGAACTATGACGAAGTAACGGACTATTCTGTCCATTATTTTTCAGTAAAATTTCAACACTCGGTTCTTGATCTCCGTACAACAAAATAGCAGAACTGAATCTTCCAACCATGTTTATACATATGTATACGTGAAATACACTGCTCCGCAAGAATTAGGGATATCATATTTAATCGTTTTTAAAAGAATGTAATCTTCGAGAAAATCGCTGAAAAATCATTTAAAACTCAATAACAACTTGAATCGATCCAATAAAAATCAGTATGACACATTTCGTCAATCTGGTCGCCTTTTTTCTGAAGTTTGGTTCTTTGCATATGCTTCATGAATGTTCTCATTTTGAAATGAAGTCAGTTTATCAACGGCTTCGATTTGAAACGAGTTTTCGAAAAAGCCAAGACGTAAATTAACAAACGCTGAGGCTAATAGGGCTATCGCAATGCTACAGGGTGGCCTAACTCAGGTTGTTGTAGCGGAAAGGCTCCAAGTCAGCCAAAGTGTGAAATCTCGACTTTTGAAAAGGTTCAAAAAGGTTCAGGGAGGCAGGTTCCGTGTTGGAAAGACCAAGGCTTGGTGGGCGACGAAAAACAAAACCTTTCAGGATCGTTTCATCACCGTTTCGGCGAGAAGAAACCCTACATCTACGTGTAGAATGCTACGGAATACTCTTCATAATGCAGATGGGGTCCAAGTTTCCATCGAAACCATCAGACGACGTTTGAGAGAGGTGAATCTAGGTTCTAGACGTCCATTAAAAGGAATTCCATTAACACGTGACCATAAGCGTCAAAGACTGGAATAGGCAAGGCAACATATCAATTGGAACGATCAATGGCGTAGTGCCTTTCTCACTGATGAATCCAGATATAAAGATTTTCACTTTCAGATTCTCAAAGAATAAGGGTATGGACAATCCCACGCATACCCCGTAATCGTCGCTATGTCCAAGAAGTCCATCCATTCCGAGGGGGTAGTGTTATGGTATGGGTCGGGAAATGTTTCAACAGGCGCACAGATCTACAAATTTGTCCTGGGAATATGACCACCTTACAATATAGGGAGCATGTTATTGACAATGCTGTGCCAAATTTTCACGCTGCTATTGGTGAAACTTTCCAATCTCTAGACGATAACGCTAGACCGCACCGTGCAGCCAATACCTCCGCACTCACCAGATTTGAATTACATAGAACATGCATGGGATATACTCCAAAGAAGATTAGATAATCATCAACCTACCCCAGAATCCTTAAATGATCTGAGAGAGCTTCTGCCCCGTTTATGGAACCAAATTCCTCAAGAAATGCTCAACAACCTCGTGTGTAGTATGCAAAGAAGATGTCAAGCTGTTATTGATGCCCGTGGAGGCCATACATTGTATTGATAGTCTTAAAATGCTTGAATTCTCTGGGAATAAAATTTCGTTATTTTACTCGACTTTTCTTAACCACCCTGTATACGCTGAAGACCTACAGGCTAAAATTAATTTGCAACTTGAAATCAAATTAATATGAATTTTCATCACAAAAATCAACTATATTTTTTTGCAATTTAAGTCAATATCCCTAACTCATGTGGAGCAGTTTATTATCAGTGCCAACACTATAGCCGGGTTTCATAAAAGTTGATCGGGTGATCAAATGCTTGATCGAGCGGTTCTGTGATAAGAAATCCGTAAATTTGAAATTCTATTGGTCGATTTGACAAAAACGTCAAGGTATTCTGTGAATCACTCAATCAACGATCTCTGTGAAACCCATATTCTATAATCTATAATAGATGCATAGAAATACCTGTTGTTGGCACTGATTAGATTTGGTTTAAGACTTTCTTGTCGATCAAAAATGTGATATTTTGTGCTGCTTTTCATTTCTCCCGAAAGGGGTCGCGTTATTTGTCGTTGCCGCAGTAGCGCCACGACCGATAAATTTTGCGGATTTATTCCGGAACTAGACCAAAATCTGAAATATGGATGCCGTTTCGATCTACAAATTTTGGTCACGATTTTTAGTAAGGAGTCGATACACCAGGTATTCTATGCATCTATAATCTATAAATCAACTAGCTGGTCCGGCGAACTTTGTACCGCCTGAATTATACTCAAAAGTTGTATAAACTTACCATTGCTTTTTTTCAAGCGGGAAAAAAATTAGGCAAAATTAAAGTACTTATACAAAATTTTAATAATTTTGTAATTCACATTGAAAGAATTCTCTTTATAAAAGTGGTAACTAATTGTTGAACTTGAACATATAACTTTTTGTTTTCAATTGTTGTACCTACAGTTCTATTTTTGCAGTACCTTTCCTCTTATATGAATCAAAATGTCAAGAATATGAAAAAAAATTATTCCTTTAATGAACTATCGACTATTAATACAGCCCGTCGACCACAATTAAAAAATCAGTCATTTGTTGATAGCCCAACCTGAAGTGGCAAAAACAAAACTTTTCTTATATTCTCAAAATCTAATCAGTGGTCACACCATTATTTTAGACATCTTAGCTATGCTGCTAAGCTCAAAATAATGGGTAAACATCTCAGTTGGTAGAGCAGCGCGATTCTCATTATTCCATGGATATGAGCTGTCAATCTCTCTTCAATTTGTTCAATTTAGTTGACGATATCAAGCTCGTTAGAAGACAAATCGAGATGTTAAAATGTCGATAGTACGATCGACACGGCAAAATTATCGACACTGTAAATTATGTTGAACTCATATTCAAATTTATTGATGGTCATTCGACCAGATCAGATTAGGCAACCCATGAAACATTATTGTATATCATAAGTGAAAGCCCGATGAGCAAACGTTTCAAAATTATTGACGCTTACAATACTGTCTCTGTGCGAACAGAAACACGAATATAATATGTAAATTACTAATTATGGGCAATTTTGGATTCAGTTATTTCCGCAAATATATCTATTACCCAAACAGAAATTCGAAAGCATTTCAAAAATAAAGAAAAAAGATGAAGATGGCCAACTCACGTTTGAAACTGATCGTCAAAATCAGATACTTGATCTTTCGGTAAAAATTCACTGTTCCACCAACTTGAGATAAGTTTACCCGCTTTTTGATCTGGCAATAGACTTCCATGTTACCATGAGTTCTATGCGAATCACATATCGCCATCTAACAGCGGTAATATCAACCTACGACTACGTACAGTTACTTGTCTATTCACTGTACGACTACGCATCAACGGTAGCGACACCCAGTGGCTTTATTCAAAAGAAGGAAAAGCATTTCCTGCATAAATAAAACTTTCATCAATTTTTTCGAAGTTTTATTGTATTTTATAATAACCAGACCGAAGACGATTCCACAAATGAAGTTTCATAACAAACAGTCCATCCGATCTCTAGTTATAAATGGTGTAACCAACATCTTTCTTTTATATATATATAGATTGCTCTTGGTTCATGACGTTTTTTATATGTCAAAATCGAATAGCACTTGCTGCTGGAGCCATCTATTGACCAATAGCCGAATCTTAGTTGCGCACCTTATGAACTGGAAAAAGGTGTTATTCTTGTCTTTGTTTGCCAGCTTTCTGGAGAAGGTGAATTACATTCGGCCGAAAGTTTAGTTAGAAACTCTTCCATGATAATAATAATAATAGGAAAAAAATCTCTTGACCTACCTGAACCCTGACCTCCGGCAGATTGACCTTCATGGCCAGCTCCTCCCGACTGTACACGTCCGGATAGTGGCTCTTCTCGAAGGCCCGCTCCAGCTCGTGCAGCTGGTACGTGGTGAAGGTGGTCCGGTTCCTCCGGTGCTTCTTCTTGCAGCCGTCGGACTCGGAGAGGCCTCCGGCTGCGGCCACGCCCTCGTCCTCGGAGCCGCTGCCCGTCGTTCCCGAATTCGCCCCGCCGTGCCCCGAGGACATCTTGCCGTAGCGGATCTCGGACAGGCCGTCGTTGGAGTTGCAGCTTCCCTCGCCTGAAAAGGGGACGGTTGTGAGACTCTGAGATTCCGGGGTGCATAGATTATGGGGATGAAGTTAGCACGGCCTCCGCGGGGTAAGTTCGTGTTATACAATGGCCGCGAAAGACGACGTACTCTAATATAATTTTTTTTTCAATGGGACACCCTGTATTATGAAATTGTAGCAGAGGTCTGATGTCTGTCCATGCATGAGAGATATTCGAAAAAGAATGTTAGGATTGCCCATATAAGTGTTAGAAGGCAAAAACAGCCATTTTGCGAATTTTTTGTCTGTCTGTATGTATGGAAATGTGTTTAAAGCGGCACCTAGACAGTCGATCATGAATGACAGTCTGACCGAACAATAAGATTGTCAATCCTGCCTTCAATCTTGAAGCCCCTACACATATCATTCAAACTGACAGTCTGATTGAAATGACTTCAGCTCATTGGAAATTTAAACACCAAATAGTAGGTAAGCTTCTAATTATTATTAATATAATGTCTCCAAATAAAAAAAGTAAAGATAAGGCTTTTTTGGCCATTATCCTTGCATTGGGCACCAAGAAGACAATAAAACGCAGAGTATGGATGAAAGAATGGCTAAAAAAACGTCACCAGAATAGCCACTAAACATTTTTTCCAATGCAACATTTTTTATATTTATTCATGTAACTGGGATAGGATTTATTCCACAGTTCGGGGAAAGATTTATGAACACTTATGAACCTTTGAAGGCAGTTTCGATCGTCAACCCTTTGGGGATTAAAGTTTTGCGAGCATCCGTCTTCCTCGATTGCATTAATAAGACTGAGGAAAAGAATGATAGAATCACTACACCACCATTCAGACTGTCAGTCTCCCCTCCATTCAACGTGATTGAACCTCGGATTTCAAAATATTTGGATATCCGTCAGTCCATTCGTCATTCCATCAGTATAGACCTCACACCTTCAATCGGAATGATTGTCATTCCGAATGATCGTCCAGGGGCCGCTTAAGGGGAGGTGCTACAAGTCCGAACTCGCGAGCTCCCTCCAAAAATTGGGCTTTTTACAGTGTGACAAGAAAAACCTCGGACAAACTCTTTTTCATTCAACTTTATTAAACAGAAGAAATTGAACAAAACACCAACAAATAATAATAGCTTGAACATTTGTTAATAATACATTTAAGCCCTTTCGAAGTGGCTTCCTTTGGCGGCGATACACAGCTTCCATTCCCGGCGCAGAGATTGCTTCAGCGACTCCAAATTTTTGTGTTTTTTAGCACAAGCTCTGTGCTCCAAAATCGACCACACGCTGGAGTCCATTGGGTTGAGATCCGGTGAGTAGGGCGGCCAATCTGTAGATGAGATGAAACAAGGAAAATGGCTCTTACACCATTCTTGCGTGATTTTCTCTCTGTGAGCCGGAGCGGAGTCCTGTTGAAAGGTCCAAAGCGTATCGCCGAAGTGCTGCTCGGCCCACGGAAGTACTACGCCGGCCTCGAGGATGTCGCAGCGGTAGACTTCTTGATTGATTTTGACCCCTTGATTCACGAAAACTAAGGGAGTTTTATCACTGCCGCAAATTCCGCCCCAGACCATGACGGATTGCGGATTTTGACTGTGTTCGACGATGGCCGATGTACCGGGAGCCTCTACGGACCAGACTCTGTCGTTTTGGTGGTTGTGGGATTGTTCTACGGTGAAAAGCTTCTCGTCTGTGAAGAGAATTCGCTCGCATGGCTGACCGGCGGCGAGACGAAGGAGTTGGCGGCACCTTTGGAGTCGTACGCGCTTGTTTTCCTCCGTGAGGAGTTGAACTTTTTGGAGCTTGTATCGCTTGAGGTTGAGCTCTTTTTTGAGAATTTGACGGACTGATTCGCGGTTGATACCGGTCTCACAGGCTATTTTCCTCATGGAAACCCTCGGATTTCGATTGACTCGCTTCTTGACGATTTTGCGATTGCTATAGGTGTATAGACAGTGCGTTTTCTACCACTTCCTGGACGACGACCATCATGGCCAAGCTCCTTGAAACGACGAATTGCATCGGACACGGTTTGTCGAAGCACATTGAGCAAACGAACAATTTCGCATTGAAGCCTACCTTGACAAAACAGCTCCAAAATCGCACTACGTTTGTTCGACATTCTAAAACTCTGTGAAATGAAATTATATCAAACTGAAAATTCACATATTAGTACAGGAAAGTGTAGAGAAACCAAGAGAATGAAAATTATTTGGCTGCGCTGAAATACTATTGTTCCAGACCACAGCAAAATTTGTCCGAAGTTTTTCTTGTCACCTTGCATGTTGAGACTAACAAGATCTGAAGCTAATATGCATTCGTAAGCAGCAACATCTCCAGCATGTAGTTGCGAAAATCAATGTTTCGGAAAATAAACACTGAACAAACAAACAAACAAACAAACCCAAATCCTTTTGCAAAATACGGTATAATGTCGTTTGTGGAATGCCTATAGTACCATAAATAACTATACTCAAACCCGTACCTGAAAGTACTCATGTAGGTATAATTTCACTGGAAAATTAACGTCATAATTGAACCAAAGGTTATTGTATACATTTTCAACCAGCCTCACTATCGCAATAATCTAAAAGAGTCGTACACGGCAAAACGAAAATTCTCCATAAATATAAAATGTCTTTCGCTCCTAATCACGCCAAATCCGAATAAATTTCAATTTGAATGAACGCCACGTTGCATTTGTATCGGGCTAACTAGCCCGGAATTCAAATAATACATCATACGGTATAATTATTTGAGCATTATTTAAATTAATACACGACGCGAGATTAGCAAGACTGGCTGGAAAATAACATTACATTGGGGTTAACTCGGATTGCCACTAATCTAAATTCCTGATCTTAATGTTATTATAATATATTGGGCTTCGAATCGGTGTGTACTTAGGCAAATTTTATATATGGTTTTTTGGTGATTTTGAACGGTGCTAACAACCTTTTGCAATCTGGTTGATATAATTTAGTTAGATTGGACTTGATTGAATGAAGAGAAAGGTGCAATGCCACCATGAATTTTTAGCGAACCTACGAAACTTCTAAAGAAATGGGCAAAAGGCAAAAGAATGAGATAAGGGAGTTAACATTTATATCCCTCATATTCAGAAAAGAATTGAAAAAATAGAAATTTTAGAAACAATCTCGAAATTCCTCAATTTTTATGGAGCAGTATACTTTGGGTACTCCAATAGTTGTTACCAAGAAAAGGGCTTCAGTTTGATACAAAACGAATACCTTAAATCTGCCCCATCACTGACAAGATAAACGCATCGATGTGGAGGACGTACCATTTAGAGTGGACAAATCGGATTAAAGGATCCATTTAGGCGAATGAATCTGAGTTTGTTCGATAAAATCTCGATTTGACTGAATATATGAGATTCCCTGAAAGATAAACTCAAACAAAAATCTAAAAACTTTTATTAGTTTCTCATTTGTAAACGTCAGTTTCCAAAAACACAATATTAATCAAGAAATTTATTTTATCAAGTCACTAACTTGTAAAACTGACAGTTAACTTGCAAAATTTTTACAAGTTAGTAGTATTATTTACATTAGAAAATTTTGTTTTATCGTCATATATGTTGAAGATCATGGTACAATTGTTATTTCCAGTAACACAGATTTTTGATGATGAAAGAGTTGATACTGATGATGATGATGAACCATCTGTTCACTCAGAAACTGCTGAACTCGAGGACTGCAGAACATTTGTACTCTCCTTACTACCAAATAATTTGCTAGACATTTCGATTTTTTTGTTGACAGAATCATCAATATCGCAATTTCGGTGCTCTTCCACCCTCCTGCACGCTTTAGTGCTAAAATATCTCCACCCGAATCCGCAACCATAGTAGCTCCAGTTCTGCGAAA
The DNA here is from genome assembly GCA_951802165.1 of Adalia decempunctata. Taxonomy (NCBI): domain Eukaryota; kingdom Metazoa; phylum Arthropoda; class Insecta; order Coleoptera; family Coccinellidae; genus Adalia; species Adalia decempunctata. The sequence goes on from OX637705.1 coordinate 5,728,656, forward strand.
AGAGTGGCCGGTGTATAACTCTGGGTCTTTTAAACCTAAATATTTCGCTATTTGCTTTGGGACACCACCAATAGTGTGCTGGCCAGCATTAAGGGAAATGCTGCACTTTCCATGTCGGTATGTCAAAAAAAATCTTAGGCTTTCTGTTCCAGGAGGCCGAAAATTTACATATTTTCTGTATAACATGCAGGGCTTGAAGCTGCAGCTATCATCGGTTATGGTGAATCTTCTTGTTGTTAGATTTTTTGTATGCCGCAATGTCACAATAACGTATTTTCCCATATCTTCTACATCATTCATGTTTAAGGAGAGAATTTCGTCACATCGACAACATCCAAAAATCCCAAATATTGTTACAATTTTCGCCAGCAACCACTGGTCATCAGGAGCATGTAAAATAAATTGCTCAGCCTCTTCTTTACTTAATACCTTGGCCTTTTTTGGCGTATAACGCTCATTTTTTCGTTTCAGAAACGCTATTACCTTCTGAAATCTGCAAATGACAACTAAACGTCATATTTTTCAATAAATTTTTTAAGGAAAACAAACCTGCGAACAGGGGCATTTTCTTTCATTTCCAAGCAGCTTTTCAGCTTAGACCATTTTGCCCATAAAGTATTAGGGCTGAATCAAGCTGATAGTTGATTCAAGTAGACCAACAAAACATCTTCAGTTACCCCAATCACACTATTTTTGTTTTGCCACTTTTTGAAGTCGTCGTATTCTCGCTCGTATCTTGAAGCTGATTTTGCAGATAATAAACTTGAAGCTACACTGCTGGCTGCCTCAATAATTTCTTTTGGTACATTCATTTTCGCTTCCGCCAAAACAAATGTAAAGAAAAATAAACAGACATGTTCATGGCAACGCTTCCATAGCTTACGACATTTGCGACAAATTATTGAGATTTTTTTGGAATTTATCTAACCTTTTTACAAATGAGAAACAAATAAAATATAAAACAATACACGCAAGGTAACGGGTTTTACAGGCTCAAGGAGGTAACTGATTCGCCTGCGGCTCGTCAGTTATATCCTCCATTCGCCAGTAAAAACCCTCTTACCTTGCTAGTAATGTTATATATTATACTGATAATAGTGATAATATTAGAACTAGGCAGGGGACATTATTTTTCCATTTATTCCTGAAGCAATGTTCATATTCTTGGAACACCAAATAACGAAGAAAACAGAACGGTTTTCTACAGAGCTGCTTGAACACATCGATCAACAAATAATTCGATTAAAGAAACAAAAAATCACAACAACCGACCACTCAATAAGAACATAATGGGGGCAATTTTCCTATTCTTCTTGTTATGCATGATCAATCAGAATTTCAGTAGTGAATTACACCCATTAACTTCATCATCAATTAGCTTCCAGTGCAAGTCATGCTGAGTGGCACGACCTGGCCACTATATCGCTAATGGATTTGTAGCTATAGGTTAAAGAAGGTATTTTTAATCTTATCTAATCCGTAATACGCCCAGAGGTAATCGACTGAAACATCTGGGTCTTTCAGTTTTTGACGGAGGAAGGTTGGACCAATTTGAAAGGTCTTTTCTATTCTTGGCAGTTCGATTTCTACCAGTATTTTCTGGGGTTATCTGACTGTATCACAGATAGTTGAAATTGAGAAATACCCGAGTGATCTGAATGATTTTTATCATTTCAATTTGTTCCCAATCGTGCATTAAGATCAATAGCTATAGGTACTATCTCCATAATTTAATTGAAGTTTAAATTAAACCTCTCCGTAACCACAACACCAAATTGTATCGTGTATGGACATTTTTGATCTGAATTGAATGCCTAATGTCATAGAAAACTACACTGCGCAAAAAAATTAACGCACATTATGGAAATCTCAATTTTAATGAAAGTTGACTCTACATTGACTTAATAACTTATTTTTTATGTTCTCTCGGGAAGGTTTTGAACGAAACAAGACACATTAAATGGAAGAAAAATTCAGGATTCCACCGAATCTTATGTTTAAGAAGAGAAATGAACAATTTTCAAAATACTGAAATGCTGATAAGTGATTTAATACTTGGTATTTCCACCCCTTGCGTTAATTACAGCTCGGCAACGACGGTTCATACTCAAAATGAGTGATCTTAAAATGTTCTGATCTAATCCTTCCCAGATTTCTCCGAGTTGGATTCCTAAGTCATTAATAGCAGCTGGATGATTTTCTGAACTTCTCAGCCTTCTATTGAGGTTGTCCCAAACCGGCTCAATCGGATTGAGATCTGGACTTCTTGCTGGCCATTCCATTCGAGAGACTTCAACCTCTTCAAGGTACTCCTGAACGATGCGCGCACGATGGGGTCTGGCATTATCGTCCATAAAAATGAAATTTTCACCAACGTATAGGGCAAATGGCACTACATGCTCTTCAAGAATGTTCCTTATTTACTTATCAGCATTCATAGCTCCATTATCAACGACCACTAGGTCTGTTTGAGCAGTCAAAGGTATTCCACCCCATACCATAATCGATCCTCCCCCGAAACCAGTAGTATTCAGGAAATTGCACTGAGCATATCTTTCATGTGGACGTCTGTATACAAGGGAACGTCGATAACAATGGTAGAGGCAGAATCTAGACTCATCTGTGAAGAGAACTCTTTCCCAATCGGCCTCTTCCCAATGGATATGCTCTCTCGCAAAATCCAAACGCGCCCTTCGATCGACTGGGGTAAGAGCTGGGCCTCTTGCCGCGACACGAGGCCTCAAATCATATTCTCTGAGGCGATTTCTTATTGTCTGAGTGCTAATTTGCACCTCATGAGTTTGCTCAAGCTGATTTTGAAGGAGGCGAGCGGTTGCAAACCGTTGTCTCAACAAAGAAACTCTCAAGTAACGTTCTTGAATGGCAGTTGTTACCCGTGGTCTACCCTGTCCTGGTCTTCGGACATTCATACCTGTCTCCCTGAATCACTGCAACATTCTGGACACACTTGTATGGGAAACTCCAAACCTTTCTGCAATTCTTGTGTATATCCACCCTTCTTCTCGCAAAACTACCGCTTGGGCACATTCCTCTTGGGTCAAATTGCGTGTTTCGCGTTGCATAGCGATCGAGTGTAGAAAATCAAACGAAAGAAAAACTATTGATCACTAGAATTGATCGAGAACAACTGATTTCAGAATGGAGCCAATACATTCAAAATCTGATAATATCATCTTTTTTTATTCCTGCTAGGAGAAAACATCTGTATTGAAGAAAAACGTTGAAAGTGGATAACATATGCATGCATAATTCTGATAAAAATAATTATCATTGAGAACACCTTCAGTTGTAGAATAAATTTGAGATTTCCATAATGTGCGTTAATTTTTTTGCGCAGTGTATTTTAACTTATCTTTTCTTATTTCTTTTTCTACGTTCTCTGTGCAGGCTTTCCATTTATTAGCTGAATTCTCAAAATATAACTGAATGGGCTATTCCAACATAATTTCGATTCTCCAAAGCCCTTTAGACAAACTTTGCGTTCAGAAAATTGGATATTGAAGACATACAAACATTGTAGCATGTTTCGAACGAAAGGTTGGACATTCCTCATCATCCGCTAATCCGAATCGGAAATGATTTCCCAGAAAACGAGTCCGATTCCACCTTGTTGTGATAAATTTAATCTGTACCAATTGAAGCCTGATTCATACCTGAATCCTACGCGGGCCGATGCCTACAACTTTAAAAGCCTATTATTAACTCACTTCAGATGCGAATATCCTGTTTGAATTTATAAAAACTTCCATCAAGTCAATTATCTTAAGTATATAAGCCTGAGCATCGGACGAACACTTCTAGCTTATCTGACAGGAATATCTCTTGTTAACATCTCTGCTTCTACGACATGCACCTCAATTTTTTCTACCTGAATGGAAGCCTTTTAAGCGTATTAGATGAGACTAATAAATAAAATATCAAAATACAAACGACCACTTATAGGTATCTTTTCAAACAATAATCTTGTTGTTCCCCGGTCAAATGTGGAATTCTTTCGAAAGAATCTACCGGGAGTACAGTATTGCCGATACTATACTATAGACCTTTCAAAAAAATGTTTCTTCTTGCTCTGCAAACTAGTCCTCCACAACTTTTATTGCTCCTCGTTGGAAGAAAATTTACGACCTTTTAAACTTTTTTTCAGTCGAGGAAAGAGATGATAGTCGGACGTAGCCAAATCTGGTGAATAAGGGGGGTGTTCTAGTAGTTCTAACCCTATATCACGAATTTTTTGCATGGCAACATGAGACTTGTGTACTAGGGCGTTGTCCTGCAAAAACAAAATACCTTTGGATAGCTTTCCGTGTCTTTTCTCTTTAATTTTTTCCCGTAGAGTGGTCAGTGATGTCGAATAGTAATCTCCAGTTATTGTTCTACCCTTATCCAAAAAAATCAATCATGATTACTCCATGGCAATCCAGAAAAACTGAAGCAAGAACTTTTCCAGAAGATTTTTGGACACGAAACTTCTTAGGTCTTGGAGAACCAGAGTGTCGCCATTCCATCGATTGTTTCTTTGTTTCTGGATCGTAGAAATGTACTCAAGTCTCATCCATAGTAACAATTCGGTTTAAGAAGTTTATATCGTTTTCAAATCGAGCACAGATCGAACGCGATGCTTCTACCCTTGCACGCTTTTGGTCAACATTCAAACATTTGGGGATCCATTTTGCAGACATTTTTCTCATGTCCAAATTGACGTGAACTATATGATGAACGCGTGCGTATGAAATCTTCAGTGCTTCAGATATCCGTTTCAGCCCAATTCGACGGTCTGATAAAATCATGTCATGAACTGCATCGATATTTTCGGGGACTGACGCAGAAACTGGCCTTACCGATCGGTCATCATCTTCAATGGAAAATTTACCACTTTTGAAGCTTGCAGTCCAATTTTTCACGGTCGCATACGAAGGACATTGATCACCAAGGGTATTAAGCATATCTTCGTAAATCTGCTTACCTCTTAATCCTTTTAAATACAAGTACTTGATGATGACTCGATACTCCAATTTTTCGATTTTTACAATTTCGGAGGATATTTTTTTCTTAATTTATTGCGTAATTCTGGTTCACTTTTTTGACGTCGAACTCTACACTGACACTTCTAATAAGTTATTGTTCGTTGATATGGTATCGCAATATTTTGTTTATGCATAGAACTGGTCTAGGCTAACTAGATATCAATACATCCTCGTAAGTGGTGGAGGAGATATTCGAAATATCGCCAGTATAAAAAATGTGATAGCCCCAATTTTCATTCTCGTAAAAACTAATTCAGTCTTCTTCGAAATCTAAATTGCCAAAGTCAATAGGGTTCACGCATTCCGCAATAACAATTTAATAACTGTGCTGATTGTCCTGATTAGGTAACCAGGATCATAAAGGGTTTCCCTATAAGAGGTTTCATTTTGGCATGCAAAGAAAAATGGAATTATTTAAGATAGGTGATCCAGTGTCTATTTTTTTGTGAATAGGAAGGTATGTCGTTAATAATGGAAAATAACGCTTGTTTCTCTGGATGTCGGGTGTGAATTTAACAAAGTATCGCCATCCATATGGTATTTTAACGCTCAAACATCCCCATTGTCTCCTAATGATGACCAAAAATCAATCAAGCACCAGTCCATTAGCGGCGGAATACTACCGCCGTTCCAGCGAGCACCGAGTAGTCATTTCCATTTAACTCCCTAGTTTGTTAAGCAATTGATTATTTAATTAGAACATTGATCTACCTGGCCGGTTCCGTGCGGCCTAATTGCGTTGCATTAATAATAAACACAACTGATTTGCGATAAGAGCGGTAATTGTTAATTGCGTTTTTGCATGCCTATCTTTTCGAATCGCCCCCGGTAGTAAAATGTCCCAGGCGTTTGTTTTAAACGGGCATATGGGACGTAATGTTTGACGGCTCATACTTCAGACCGCTTCGGATTAATATTGAATGTTTCGAAGGGTTGGGGGCGGCGTTTTGACGAGGTAAACGGCTTGGAAATGGGACTAAAGGATTTGATTGATTGTGCTTGATGGGAGGGACAAGATTGATGTACACATATGCTCGAGGGATAGTTACTGAAAATAATTCCCCTATTTTCAAAATACAGGAAGATAAGAGAACTCTTCCATAAAATTTCGAGAAAAGAAAGCACAACATTCCAAGATTTCAAAGATAAAGAACCAGTGGAAACATTGAAAATCATTTTGAATTCAGGCTCAGCTTTGGAGCGCTGAGAAAAGTTTTCGACAGCTGTCAAAATTGTTGTCAAAGAAATCGACCATGATCTCAGACCTATTGCTACAAAAATATTGGAAATACTGTCATGTTTAGTGCATTCCTCTGTTACTGTAACTACGTAAAAAACCAACCAAAATATACAGCCAGTTTCAAAATTGGCCCAGCCTAAAGTCTGTTCAAATATAAGAAGGAGCTTTGTAAACAAACAGAATCGTCTGGTTTGAGCACAATAAAGCTTGTATTGGTCAAACGGTCATAACAACGCTCCCTTCGACCGCCCTGAGTGACTGCCAGGATCGTACTCGGAACGGACTGTAGATGGTACTGGATAGAAATGATTCAATAATTTGAGTCAGCAATTCCCACATTAGAACTTTTTTCCTTAAAAACTGTGCAAAATGTCTGGTATGATTTGCAGCTGTCATAAACATTTTACATCCGTCGTACCCTGTGTTTTTCATTTTGTTTTGTTTTTATATTATTATCTACTTAATAATTTCTTGTTCGGATGCTCGAGATTGCGGCAAGGTAATTCCAGGAAACACCAGAGTTTTTGAGATTTGGGTCGGAATCTTGCAAGATTCCGACAAAGTAATTCCGGGAAACATCATATTTGGGTCCTTTTCCCTAATGGGTGAAAGCCATCTTGATTTGCATAAATATCGAAGTTTTCAATTGACAAGATTCGTAAAAGATCTCTGTTAAAATTTATAATAGTCATTTACTTGTTAATCCGAAATATATTTAGTTCCGGTCCAAAATTTTATATTTTTTTGTACGAAACTCTTTGTTGGCTGCTCAAGATTCCGACAAGGTAATTCCGGGAGACACCAGATTTTGGTCCTTTCCCTTAATGGGTTAAAGCCATCTTGATTTGCTTAATATCGAAGTTTTCAATTGACAAGACTAGTTAAAATACCTAGAGCTACTGTGAAGGTCTAGCTGTTCAATGTGTTTATAGATTTTGTTGTGAAAAGTGTATTGTGTTGGAAGATCTTTCGACAAAGTGTATGTAGTGTTTGTAGAACAATGTCGAATTCGGAAACGGATACTGCATCTGAGGGTGATATGTGGGGACCTCCACGAAAAAGGTCTAAAAGGTCTCATTTCTCTGCTGAAGAGAAAGAGATAATTTTGAACATTTCTCGAAAAGAATTGGAAGAACATCCTGATTTATCGAAAAGAGATTTAGTAGGAATTGTTTCAAAATCCTCAGGGGTGAGTGATTCAGCTGTATTCGGAATTCTCAGAAAATATAAAGAGAATAAAACATTGACGCCCAGTCGTTAAAAATAATCGATTCGGTTGACGATTTCGATATGAACCTTATCAGAAGAATTGTCCACGGTTTTTTCACGGAATGAAATCCCAACGATTTCTAAAGTACTAGAAATCGTGAATGATGACGACAGTTTGCCAAATTTCAAAAGAACAACGTTCTATAAATTATTGAAAAAAATGGAATTCAAGTTCAAAAAACGTGGTCGTGATAGTCTACTGATTGATAGGGATGAAATAATAATATATAAATTATATAATAAATATATATTCCACTAAGATGTGTTGTATGATTTGCATTCGTATAATAATATTCAGTTAAAACTGAACGATTGTGTGAAATCTCTTTGATTCGACTCTGGACGGAAAGTCCCTATATGAAGGCCCTCCTACCCCTGCGCCAAACTTGTTGTTATTGCTCCTTCTCACATTTGAACAGAGTATAGTGTGTTATGTTGAAAATAAATCACGCGGGAAGATTTATACCGCGAGGCCCTCTGGGCGAGTTGACCAAAATTCGCCTTCGGCTCATTTCGTATCCCGGTTAATGCTCTTGTATTAATAACCATCATTACATGATCCTTGCATAACATACTATATTATGTCGGATAAAATATTTTACCAGCTAGTTCGCCTAGTCTACATTCAACTCATGTTTGAACAAACACCAATCCAGAACCAGACATTGAATTACGTCCAGAGAGCTTTCAGTGTCCTCAACACCGGCGACAATAATGTATGCACCTGTATTGCGTGTCGCTAATCGCTCGATCTGATACAGAATGGGTTTAATGGAAATCCACTTAGATTACTTAACTTGATATTTTATTTGAATTTAACCAGTAAAACCGCTAATGTACCCATGATCGACAAACTCACCCCTTTCAAGTCGTTTTCCGTGTTTTATGAGCCATATTAACAATTAATTGAACGTCCACAGGGGTAATTATCTCTGTTTAGAGTGGTGGGGGTGGTGATTAGGCTGCAATGACATGCGAACCTACCGGTTCAATTATATCGTCTGAAAAGTGAGATCGCGATTTAGTACAGAAATATTTTTATATGTGCCTATATTATCGCGTGAAATCTCCAGGATAACACTCACAGCCGTCTTAAAGGCAGCTCTAATCTTAACGAAGATATAATAGATCAACGTCTAGGTCTAGTCTTCTATCTATAGGACTTGTTGGGCTCGTAATTTCAGTTTATGTCTGCATGTTTGAGGTGTTTATCTCCGTATTTTGCGAATAACTGTTCTCAAATAGAATACTATACAATAGTCCGTTCAAATATAAGAAGGAGCTTTGTAAACAAATAGAATCGTCTGATGGTTTGCGCACAATAAAGCTCATATTGGTCAAACGGTCATAACAACGCTCTCTTTTAACGCCCTAAGAGACTGCCAGGATCGTACTCGGAACGGACTGTGTATGTTACTGGATAGAAATGATTCAATAATTTGAGTCAGCAATTCCCACATTAGAACTTTTTTCCTCAGAAACTCTAGTGCAAAATTTCTGTTATGATTTGCAACTGTCATAAACATTTTATATCCGACGTACTCTATTTTTTTTATTTGGTTTTGTTTTTATATTATTATCTACTAAATAACTTCTTTTTCGGATGCTCGAGATTGCGGCAAGGTAATTCCAGGAAACACCAGAGTTTTAGAGATTTGGGTGAGAATCTTGCAAGATTCCGACAAAGTAATTCCGGGAAACTCCAGATTTGGGTCCTTTTCCCTTATGGGTGAAAGCCATCTTGATTTGCATAAATATCGAAGTTTTCAATTGACAAGACTCGTAAAAGATCTCTGTTCAAATTTATAATGGTCATTCACTTGTAATATCCGAAATATATTTAGTTTCGGTCCAGAATTTTATATTTTTTTGTACGAAACTCTTTGTCGGCTGCTCAAGATTCCGACAAGGTAATTCCGCGAAACACCAGATTTGGGTGCTTTCCCTTAATGGGTAAAAGCCATCTTGATTTGCTTAATATCGAAGTTTTCAATTGACAAGACTAGTTAAATACCTAGAGCTACTGTGAAGATCTAGCTGTTCAAAGTGTTTATAGGTTTTGTTGTGAAAAGTGTATTGTGTTGAAGAATTTTTTGACAAAGTGTATATAGTGTTTGTAGAACAATGTCGAATTCGGAAACGGATACTGCATCTGAGGGTGATATGTGGGGACCACCACGAAAAAGGTTCAAAAGGTAGCTTTCTCTGCTGAAGAGGAAGAGATAATTTTGAACATTTCTCGAAAAGAATTGAAAGAACATCCTGATTTATCGAAAAGAGAAAAGAGGAATTGTTTCAAAATCCTCAGGGGTGAGTGATTCAGCTGTATTCAGAATTCTCAGAGAATATAAAGAGAATAAAACATTGACGCCACCTAAGAGGAGAGCCCAGTCGTTAAAAATAATCGATTCGGTTGACGATTTCGATATGAACCTTATCAGAAGAATTGTCCACGGTTTTTTTTCCGGAATGAAATCCCAACGATTTCTAAAGTACATACTAGAAATCGTGAATGATGACGACAGTATGCCAAATTTCAAATAAACAACGTTCTATAAATTATTGAAAAAAATGGAACTCAAGTTCAAAAAACGTGGTCGTGATAGTCTACTCATAGATAGGGATGAAATAATTGTGTGGAGAAGAGATTATTTGAAGAAAATTAAGGAAACAAGGCAGAAAAATTTATTACCTGGATGAGACATGGATAAATAAACTGAACGATTGTGTGAAATCTCCTCGATTCGACTCTGGACGGAAAGTAACTATACGAAGGCCCTCCTACCGCTGCGCCAAACATGTTGTTTTTGCTCCTTCTTACATTAGAACAGAGTATAATTGTCTGTTCCTTGGAGGAATGTTTCGACAAAAAGTTTCAGTGGGCCGACTCGAGGTAATCTGCCCAAAAAGTGGGTCCAGAAGAATCCTTAAATCGCAGCGAAGCTGCGTTACAGTGAGGAAATTTTTTATACGGTCGAAAAGAGGAATAATCGATTTATATGTGGGTAAAAATTCGATTCTCTAAGCGATGTAGAAGTATTTTTAAAAATTTATTGAAAATCGCGAAAAACTCCGACAAAAAGAGCCATTTTAGACTCTATAAAACTTCTTTCACAGATATCCTGGCCGTGCATGATGTTAACATACGGATCCAAAGAGAATTTCCCATTTTTTCAGGAAAATTGATCAGACTTTGACATTTCGTTAATACAATCTACCGATAACTATACTTAGCAGGTATGGGCTATACTAGTATGAATTTACTAATTAGGGTTATCAATTTCGGTTTCAAATCAAAAATTGACAACATTGGTGCCTGGATTTCGATGATATTTCAGTCAATTTAAATTCCAGTGCTTATTTTCGAATTTCCGACTTTGTCGACGAGTCGGATAGAATTAAGAATAACTCGGAAACAGTTTTTTATATGCAAAAAACTTCGGAATGCTTTCATTTTCAAAATGAGCGGTCTTTTCAAAAATATGAAGCTTTCGTCGTTTTCGGATAGATTTATAGTATTTTTTTTTTAAATTGACAAGGCTGTAACTTCGATACCAGAATGAATATTCGATTAATCTCGACTGAGGAATATGCACCATAAATAGAGAAAACACTTCAACAAAATTCAGTTGATTGAAATTCACGATTCTTAAGATATGGACAAAAAAGTGTTTTTTTCGTGGATTTTCAACACCCTGTATCTTTCGAACGAAGCCGAATTCTAAAAAATGGCATAGGAAAAAGTGCTTCGTTTGATGAGTGGAATGTGCAGTCAAAAATACACACAAATTAAAGACTCAATGAACTTAGTAGACTTTCAAATCGACCAAAGGTCATACGCCAGTGATGTTGATATTCTTCAATGAATTGGAACAATGGAACAAATTATTCTAAAAGGTATAACACATGAATATGCGGTTTACTGATCGAGATTGAAGATCAGCAAAGCAGTTTTATTAATATTGAAGGCAATACTTCAACAAGGCATTATGAAAAATGAAAATATCTCCCGCTGTTATGACAAATACTTTGATCGGGCAAGAGGTTGCTGTACTTAACTCATCTCACATGGAGATTTATAGAGATGCACTGATGCAGCAGGACGTCATAAAAGCCGTTAAAACTATGCATTAGACGCCTCGTCCTCACGCCGGCTCGGATTTGATCCGGCCCGAAGGACCAATGTTCCAATCCCGCCAAAAATCTACTCACCGGCGCTCTCTCCGTTTCCTGGCGTGATGGATCCTTCCCTGTCGTCGTCCTTCCTCTGTAAGCCGAGGATATTATCGATAGTGTGCCTTGGTCCGACGGCGCCAGTAGCTGTCATCATCCTTTTCGCGTCCAATCCGTAGCCGAGGATAGCCGAGGTATCGTCACTACACCGATTCGAATCCATGGCCCGGCTTTAACTGACTGCCTAACCTCAAACACGCTGCAAGCGTAAGGGGGCGGCCTGAGGGGCGGCGACCGAAGGTCCTGGCCAATAAAAACGCCGGAATTGCCATCATGGAGTCCTGGGGTAGAGAGAGAGGAAGACTTTCAGTGTAGCCAACAACTATATTAGACTTTAAATTACGGTGTGTAAATTCTGGGAACTTGCTGTCAACGAGCAGAGCTAAGTCAATCATGTTATGGACTCCCTACTTGTAGGGTTAACCAATCAGCTGCTATTAAGTTTGACTGATTAAAATTATTGCCAGAACAAACTTGAATGAGGGCTGGATATGGATATATTGCGTTCAGCTGCTCTTTGGATGCAGGTCAAACAGTACCTACTATGGCTATCCGAATCCAATATACATATTCGAAATTACCCATAGATATTTCTCTATTTTGTGGTCGATAATAATATTCCATCTTGTTGATTCTTGAATTCACCTGAACGCTTCGAGTTGTTGAAAAAATAAAACATTCGAAAAGATTGTTTCAATTGCCACTTGCTACCACAGCTCACCCAGTCACCCTATCTACAAGCCCCAAACCAAGATGCGACACTGATTATTTGAGGTTACATACGGATCTGTCGAATATTTTATAAGGCTAGTGCTGGTGGTCAAACAATGAGAAAGAAGTTCCCTTCATGAAGATATTAACATCGTTAATATTCTTGAAATGAAAATTTCCAGACAAAACATGTAGGAATGGAAATTTTTTTGATATTTTCAGTAAATTTTTTTTAATGATGAGCAGATTCTAGTGAAAATGAGTATGTGGGAGTTTCTGAAATCGGAGATTATCAGTTTGATCACAAATCAGGATTATATTGTCCAAAAAAGGAAATTCAAGATGGAGGATGCAAAATGGCGGGCATGTTTAGTGAAAATTTTTTGACAGTTCTAACAACAAATCCAATTATATGATTTTGTATCATATGGAACCATTTCAGGAAATCATGTCAACATTACATCGAAAACTAGATACATCCAATGCAATTTTCAATCCCAATGATAACACGATAGTCTTATAAAATTATATAATAGTTCCATGGCAACATCATTCCAAACAAATTTCAAAATGTCACGTTTTGGTAATGGGCGCGTTCATCCGACTAAGCAGCTACGCCACCGCTCCTTCAAACGTCAAAACCATATGATTCGTTGTGTCAAAATTACTAACTAATTTGACACAACGGATCGAAAAAATCATATGGTTTTGACGTTTGAAGGAGCGGTGGCGGTAGCTGCTTAGTCGGATGAACGCGCCCAATGTTGAAAATATAAATGAGCTTATCAAAGAAAACATTCCCAGAAATACTTCCAATAGCCACAAATATATTTGGGGAATATTTATGGAATTTTGCTACAAACGATCAAACGAATTGAATGAACGCAGAAGCTTGGAAGAATTGGCGTTTATACTCAAAGATTGGGATGTCAATATGAGAAAAAAAGACGGAACAGAATTCAAAGAAGCAACGGTAAAGACAATGTGGAATGTTTCGAGCAAACTCTTACGAGAAAAGTATTATAAGGACTACAACATTATGATTGATCCGTTTAATAATATAATATTTAAACCAGTCCGAGATGCCCGCGATGCAATCAGAAAAAGATTGCAAGCAGACCCAAGTAAACGTAAATCCAGTTCAGTTTCGTTAAATTTGTCTGAAGTTAACAGAATAATAAATAAGGGAAATGGACTAGTAGAGATCTAATTTCCAAAGTATACCACCGGGTGGCACCACCGCAGCAGGATAGTGACGTACCGGTTTCTGGCTTATTAGCCGTCATCAGCGCCACTTAATCCATTGCTACGATGAGTGCCAACTGTTTTCAGTTGGCACTACTAGTCCATTTACCTTATTAATTACTCTTGTCTTATGGACGTGATCCTCTATTTTGATTAACAGAATAATATTGCTATGGGATGAAAATACTCATGAAGGTCTTATGCGCAAATTTCATCATATTGCTGCAGTAGAACTAGCGTGGCGATGAGGAGAGGCAGTTGCTTGTTTGGTGAATTTTTTTCAAATCGAGAAGAATAACGATGGTTCTTCAACAAATCGCATTGAATACAATCCGGTATTCAGTAAAACGTGCCAAGGTGGTTCTAAAAGCTGTACAAGTAGTAAATGGTTGGTTTCCAATAGTGAGAGACAAAGCTGCCCTGTAGGTACGTCTTTTTCATGAACTAATATCAAAACGAGGCGAAAATATTAACTCACCACGACTATTCTTGAAACCAAATCGATATTGGAAAAATATAACTGACAAATGGTACGATAATTTACCTGTTGGAAGGAATACCATAAATAAATGGACTAAATATGCTGCCGAAGCAATTGGCTTGAATGTCAAAGACAAAAAGATAACGAATCATTGAAATAGATCAACAGCTGTCAGTCAATTAGCAAAAAGTGGTGTAGAGGAACAACAATTCCTGAAGATTACTGGTAATAGCAATCAAAATTCTATCAAACCATACCTAAACCTCGTTCAAGAACACCGCAACAAGATAATAAATATTATGCGTGGAAATAGATCTTCTATACAAGAGAACAGCAACGAATCTAATGTTGAGTTGAATTTTACGAATTGCACTTTCACTAATTGTACTTTCAATAAATAAATAAATGTTTTATCGTGTTGAGTTATACATTTTTTCTGTCAGAAATTTTTATGCCGAATATTCCTCGGACATTGATAAATGCCTCATAATTTTATAACCAATATCACAAGCTCGTTGCTTGGTAACAGCCCTCAGCCTTCGGCTTCGGGCAATGAACGAGCTTTCGATGGTCATAAAAATATCTCGTCTATTATCAAGGTCCCAGGGATATATTACTACTGATTATAGTCCGATTTTATTCGAATTTATTGAGTAAGGATTGTCTGTGATGAGACTGATTTCTCTCAGCTTCAAGATGGCAGACAAATTCTGTGATTTTGGCCCGATTCACTTGAAAATACCTAATATGTTTTTGGACTAAGAGATTATGACAATGATCAAAAATCGAAAGGGAGAAACAAGATTTAAAAAAACAAAAATTATAGGCAATCTTATTCAAGCGTTCTGAGAAAAAAAATGGATTGAATTTTCTGACGTAGCTTATATAGGGTGATTTTTCAGGAGGAAATTAAAACACATGCAATTCAGAAAAATGCTTGAAATCCTTATTTTAATCGAAAGTACGGTCCAAATAATTTAATGTTTGAAGATCATTCCATGCAAATGTCCAACATTTCGGTCGGTACATATCTCATGAATGAATGCTTCAATGTTGAGCTTGTCAGTATAGACATTAGCCTTAACATAGCCCCACAGAAAATAGTCTAAAGGCCAATTGACGAGTCCCAAACGTGAAATAAACTGTACTGAGTGTATACCAAACTTGCCTCCCAATTGATTCATTGTTTCGCGTGCTCTGAGGCATGTGGCACCGTTTTGTTGAAACCACATATCATGCAAGTCAAGCTCTTTCATTTTATATGTCGAATAGGTACCTTTTCAAAAAACACAAAACGATGAGGAACCGTTTTCGTTTATCTATAGTTTATAAATAGAGCTCTACATTGAAATGTGTTCAATTTGACTCACTCTGTAGGTACCTACTATTGGTTTATAATTTTCATGGTCCCCTTGAAAAATCCCCTATCCTCTGGTACTGTTATACTATATCCAAAAAATATACAGATTGTCTGTGTCCAAACTTTTCGTTAATCGAAATGTCGGATTCGATTTATTTTCAATTAACTTTTTCTACGAAAAGTTAATAACGTTCAGTAAAAACGGCAATATCGGCAAAAACGACCGGCTGATTAGCTTAAGCCCATATATCCCAACAAATCATCAGCCCATTCACTCTCCAAATTAACTGGGTATCGAATGAAAATTGGGACTTTCGTGTCCGATGCAAAAAACATATTGAATGTAAATTTAATCGAAAAACAACCAATGCGAAGTGGGTACTTTATGCATAAATGAAAATTCGCGATTTGTAACTAATTTCGATTCCAACTCCGACGGGAATAAAATAAAATGGGAGGAGAGAGAATTTGATGGGATTATCGGTTAATTATCGTCTATTCGTGAACCTGGATTCGACGCCACTGCTGGAATTAAGATGGATAACTCGTTTTTGATTTCCTTCGCTTCATCCTAAGGAATTTGCGGCTGAATGGGCAAAATAGGAAAATTTAATTGAATTGTCTGACTAAGCTTATTTCATGAATTACAGATTCAAAAAATTTCCATCAAGAATACTTGTTTTTATTTGTAACTAGCTGGCCCGGCGAACTTTGTTCCGCCTAAATGATACTTACGGTGGATTTCACAAATCGTAATCACCGGTGATCGGAGATCAACGGCTTGGTTCTCTGATTTTTGAACAGTCAAATGTTTCCATGGATATGAGCTGTCACACAGAACAGATACACAAAAATAATATGTCAATTACCAATTATGGCAATATATTCATTACCCAAACAGAAAATCAAAAACAATTTAAAAATTATGAGCAAAGATGAGAATGGACATATCACGATTGAAACTGATCGTGTGATATTCACGCGCTTCTGGATCTGTTAATAGTCCTTCATGGTACTATAAGTCCTATGCAAATTACACAGTAATTGATGTCATATGTTCTTTTTTCGACCATTTCAAACCACGACGACCGAAATGCTCGAAATAAAGAACAGATGACATCAATAGATGGCCGCGAAAGCCTCAACAAATTCATCGCCATTTAATTGTGATAATGTCAAATATAGTACCTTCACGATTACGTTATTTGGAATAAATAAAACTATAAAAATAACTAATAATCATCAGTCATAATGTGTGAATAGCGCCATCTGAAGTGGTTAGAACGAAACTTTTCTCATATCTCAACGAAATCTAATCATTTTAGACATCTGTACTCCTACGCTAAGACATTGCCCATGCAACAGCGCAGAGTTGTAGGCAACTCAAATTACACACTATTACAGTGACTATAGAGGGAATATAGTCACTGTACACACTATTTGTTTATATCGCCATCTAACGCGGAGAATATCAAATGAAGTACAAACGAATAAGCGGTAGCGTAACTGTAACTGTAGCGACATCTAGTGGCCTTACTCAAAAGGAGGAAAAGCATTTCCTGTATAAGTAAAATTTTCATCGATTTTTTCAGAGTTTTATTGTATTTTATAATAACCAGACCGTAGACGAATCCATATTTGAAGTTTCATAACAAACAGTCCATCCGATCTCGAGTTATAAATGGTGTAACCAACATCTTTCTTTCATATATATATATATAGATATAATATATACAAACTTGAAACTACCATGCTTCGGAATCTATCATTCCAAGTAACTGATGGTGATTTTTACCTACATATTTCCTTTTTTGTCAACACTGTTTTTGACAGCTCAAGCACGTTTCTTGTTTTTCGTCAATGTCAAAAATCTTCAGTTTGATCCATAATTTAATCGTGAATCGTCTTACAAACGAACAACGCTTGCAAATCTCTGAATTTTATCATCAAGATATGTCCAAGGCCGTAGCCAGGGGGGGTCCGATGGGGTCCGGACCTTCCCCGAAATTTATTTTTTCAGAAATGCCAGATAATCATTTCACCGAAAATTCTTCGAATAAATTTTTTTCTAGCTATACGGCCTCGGACGGACCCTCCGAAATTTTTTTCTAGCTAAGGCCTTAGATATGTCTATAAAGTTAGCAGTGCCACTTGCGAGAAAATCAATAAAACCTATTGCATTAATTGTCGAGAATTTGTCGTGGAAGAAAAAAATTTGTCGCGTCCCTAGTTTTTTTTCTACGGGGTGGCTTTGCTAACTTAGCGTTAAGTTAGCAGAACCACTTTCTCAATATCTACCAAATATCATGAAAATGGTTATCAATAATGGTCGAATAATTGTCGAAGTCCATATGAAGTAAAAAAAACACAAAAATCCATTCCTTTTGGTTTATTTTACGTCTTTTTCCCGCGAGTTCGAGATATTTCTGGAATTATCCCATTTTTGGTAACTGCGCATTCGTTATTGCATTTTTTCGATTGCATTAATTGTCGAATACCTGTACCGAATTTGTCGTGAAAGAAAAAAAAATGTCGCGTCCTTAATTTCTTTCTACGGGGAGGCTTTGCTAACTTAACGTTAAGTTAGCAGAACCACTTTCTCAATATCTACCAAATATCATGAAAATCGTTATAAATAATTGTCGAAGTCCATATGAAGAAAAAAAAATACAAAAAATTCATTCCTTCTTGTTTATTTTACGTCTTTTTCCCGCGAGTTCGAGATATTTCTAGAATTATCGCATTTTTGGCAGTAGCACATTCGTTATTGACTTTTTTTCTATTGCATTGATTGTCAAATACCTGTCCCAAATTTTTCGTGAAAGAAAAAAAATTGTCGAGTCCATAATTTTTTTTCTACGGAGGGGCTTTGCTAACTTAACGTTAAGTTAGCAGAACCACTTTCTCAATATCGGGAATATAAATAGGAAAATCACGAGGAAAATGGGGGGAAATTTCTAGGTAGATTGAATTTTTTGTATGTTTTTCACTTTATTTGAACATCGACAATTACTCGACAATGACTCGTGATGATATTCAACCAGTAGGTATTAATTTGCTAAATTAATGTAAAGTTAGCAAAGCCACCTAGTAGAAAAAACGAAGGTCGCGACAAATTTTTTTCTTTCACGACAAATTCAAGGTAGGTATTTGACAATTAATGCAATCGAAAAAAGTCAATAACGAATGCGCTGTTGCCAAAAATGCGATAATTCCAGAAATATCCCAAACTCGCGGGAAAAAGACGTAAAATAAACAAGAAGGAATGGATTTTTTGTGTTTTTTTTTCATTTCATATGGACTTCGACAATTACTCGACAATTATTTATAACCATTTTCATGATATTTGGTAGATATTGAGGAATTGGTTCTGCTTACTTAACGTTAAGTTAGCAAAGCCACCCCGTAGAAAAAAAAACTGAGGACGCGACAAATTCTTTTCTTTCACGCGACAAATTCTCGACAATTATTCGACAATTAATGCGATAGGTTTCATTGATTTTCTCGGAAGTGGCACTGCTAACTTCATAGACATCATGAAGATGCGTCCTATATTCTCCCCACGCCTTGCTGACGCACCCTGTATACTAGATTATTCAGTTTCATTGGTGTTCGGTGATATCCAGAGAATAAAACCAATAATTATTTGAATGATTAGTGTATAACAGTATTAGACGGAGGTCCCCATATTTCAATCCAACTTTTTTTCAATTTGTTAGCTTCACCCCTTTAGTTACCGAGCATTAATCTTCATGTAGGTATTCAATTTGTCCGCAACACACAATGAAACCAAATCCGAATCAACCCTTTCATCCGTGGCCAAACTTTTAAGATATTTAAACTTAAAAACACGACTGTTGTATTGTGTCACCATCAGTCACTCAACTCGCTTTCGTATGAGATAACACATTGAAAAACTCCCCTAAGGGTGTTGGTAACAGTTTCAAGTTCGGCATTGTCGAGAAAACTTTGAAGAGTGTAATTTTCAGATTTAATTCTAGGTATGGAAAGGCCCTTATTTTAATTGAAACACCTCCCGCTGCGTTCGAAAACTAACATCTGGCGACAACATACTCTGATGATGATGTTAAAAGAAAACCGACAATTGAAATTCTGTCGTTAGTTGTGGGGATAATTCGACGTTATTGGATGATTCGATTTTGTTGGAGATTTGAAAATAATTGCCTCATGTTGAAAACTACATCATCCCAATTTATCTAAGAATATTTTATATCTTGTTACTTTTATTTCATAAATGTTGATGAGATTTTATCAATTAACGACCAAAGATCATAGGTGTTATAGTTATAGTGAAAAGAGGTTACAGTCCACTGCGACCTTAAGGTCAATTGTGCCCCTTGACAGAGCTTATCATAGGTGTAGAATATGACATTACTGTGATTCACCAATAACAAGTTTTTGTACAACTGTCATTAAAAGTGACACTTTTAATGACAGCAAACAATGTTAAAATTGATTGTTTACGTGGAAGCGTGTTAAAAATATCTTTAACATTAGTGTTAAACATATTTTTAGCACTCCATTTTCTTATGATGAAATCAGATGAAAAAAATTCAGCAATTGCTAATCTTTATTATAAATATTTAACAAACATTACTTATGAACATTAATATTAATCGTAAAACTAGAACAATTACTAACATTAATGGCCTGTGACTTTAGGGAGCTTCGCAACACATTATTAGAATCCTCAGCACCATCAGTACTTGTAGAAACCGGAAGTAAAATATTGGATGATGATGATCCAAAATCTGTTGAGGTTGGGAGAATTTTTTCAGCAATGACATTTCTATATGCAATGGAATGATCAACAATCAACATAGCCCTCGGCTACCGTCGTAGACTTCCATCCACCATTTTTTTTTATATCCGTAATACTTGCTCCTGATTCTGCTAGCAATGAAGCGGAAAAACAGTGTCCTGTATATTGCTTTGGTTCTGGCAGTTTGTGGAATTCGGCAACAATAGATGGAATTTTCCCAAATGTATTGATACCAACTGGATTGGCAGTGCATTTATTATTCATGTATTTCAGGAAAAAACGACGATGTTTGATGACAGAAGAACGTAGTGTAGAGTACCTATGAAAATAGTCAACATACTTCCAAATAATACTGAAAGAACGACTGAGTTTCGTTTTTGTGTTTGGAAGTTGTATAACCGATGATTCATTTGTTATTTCGATGTCTTCCACTGATACATTACACATTCTTCACGCCGACAGGCTCCAAATAATCTGAAAATAGTTGCAACCTTAACCATCAAGTATTTCTCATCTGATGCCTCATTTATAAACTCTTCAACTTGTTCTCGAGTGGGAATTTTCGATTTTTTGGGACGATATCCTTCACTTTTCCGTTTTAAATATGCTATTACCTGAAAATATTTACTAACATCCACACCATTTTTAATAAGGGCGCTTGATTTTATCATTGAAAATTTGCTCCACAAAGTTGATGAACTCCATATTTTTGATTTTTCTGCTAATTATGCCAGGAAAACAGTTTCACTGAAGTTCCTTTCTAAATTTTTCAATTTACACCAGGCCAGGAAATTGTTATATGCAATATCGTACTGCTGAACAGATTTTTTAGGTAGGAGTTCCAGATTCTTGCAGACTCTTCAATATCCACAGGAACAACCAAATCGTCACATTTATTAATAATTGGACTCTCGACAAACATATTAAGCAGTTAAAAACCCAAGACGAAAATTGGACAGGAACGAATTTAAATGACAGCGTCTTTTCTCATTTGTTAGTAACCATAACGTTGGCAACGTTTGCCATTCACAACAACCTTTTGATTATTTTAATATTAAAATGCATTTTGAAGTTTATTGTCATTGCAAATTCGCCCATTTCATTATCAAAATAGGGCAGTTGTACAAAAAACATTGTATGGTATTTGTGTTAAAAGTGATTTTATTTTGTTCGTGAAATTGTTCAATTCGCTCCGATCATTTCACAAACTTTTTCACTCACGAAATAAAACGTCACTTTTAACTCTCATATCATAAATAACTATTCTTTTATCCCAATTTATCTAAAAATATTTTGATTCTTATCACTTTTATTTCATAAATGTTGATGAGATTTTATAAATTATGGACCAAAGAATAAGGCATTACTGTGATTCACAAATAACAAGTTATTCCTCTGAAATAAAACCATATTTCATTTTATACGTACTTCCCCTAATTGGAAAAATATGCAAAAACTTTGAAAATACTCGTATTTTCTAAAATAATCTGTCTTTTCAATATCAGAACTATTTCTCCGTTTCAAGAAGTTCTAGGGTATTTTTCGTAGATTGATGAGATCGCCACGCTGTAATTTTAATGGCAGAAAGAATATCGAAAGAGTGGCAATTAAAAAGGCACCAAAATCAAGTTCATTTGAAAAAACGGTTCCAAAGATGGGCAGAAAAAGTATTCTTCATGGATTTTCGACATATGAACCTTTCAAATGACCAAAATGTCTTTTTTTCATTGTAGTTTTGTGGACCTAATGACCAAACATGTGCCTTTCTCTCTTATTCTATGAATTCCTCTTTCTTTTGAGCAATCATCATAGAAGAAAATTTAAAAAAATTTTCGACGAAAATGAATTGCCGTAGAATCTGCGTTCTGTCTTCATTAGAATTGGTCCCTCTCATATTCCCATATCCATATAATCTCATGATCCCAACACGTGGGCAAACCTCCAGATCTCAATCTCAAACAAGATAAAATTGAACGAAATTCGGTCAATTTTCGAGAAATTCAAAAGAACAGCTGTCTTCCGCCAAAATCCCAGGCAATCAAGATAGCAGTCCCAGCTGGGTACCTCGCCAATAAAGTACTTAGCCTTGTAATTACCCGAAAACCTTCATATAGGACCAGATCTGAACGGAAGCCCGAATTCAATAAAATAAGGCACGTTCTCCACAGGCCAAACGCGAAATCCAAACAAACCGCAGCGAACAAAAGCGACCGATACTCAAGAAAAGATAATCTCCTTTTTGATACTTGTTACAAGATCCGCAAAAGATAGTGTAAATATGGAAGAATGGGAGACTCTTGAGATACAGTAGTCCGACACGTAGAAAAGAAAGGTTATATTTACAATGCCGTGGTCTTTTCAAGTTGACCACAAAGGAGAACAAGCATATTATGTTCTTAGGAAGGACTCATTTGTTGCCATTCAAATATTGGAAAATTCGCCGTGCCTTGCAACCACACTTTTTTGTTCGCTTTGAGAAAATTCCGGTGAATAAAATGTTTTGAGTGCGATGTTTATAAGCCGTAAACTATATGTTTGTTGAATGAGGATTTGCTGCCACTGTGTATGGGGATGTGTATGCGATTTCACGCCCTAATACCTTCCAATGTGTTATTGACGCGTTTTTATAAAGCATTGTGTTCTGTATCAGTTCACTCATTGTCCAAGCTGTGTATGATTTTTCACACCACGGATGCTCCCCGAGGTGCTCCATAATAGGGATTTCAAGAGTGCAGTGTTAATCTGCGTTGGATAAAAACCATCCCTCAGAATTTAGGCTCTAATGGGTTCTGTACGGGGCCTGATGGGATAATGATGAAATTCATCTACCTAGATGACAAGATTATAATACGAGGGCTCATATTCTTCGGGGTCATGTTTATATCTCATCTCTCATTGTATTCCTTCATCTAGGAACTGCATCTATACAGGGTCATTCTTTCTCAGCCACTGCACCCATAAATTATACGGAGAACTACCCAGGATATACGTTTCGCTTGATCGTAATCCTTTATATGGAGAAAAAACGAGGATATATTGAGACGCGATGCTTCTACCCTTGCACGCTCTTGGTCAACATTCAAACATTTGGGGATCCATTTTGCAGAAATTTTTCTCATGTCCAAATTGACGTGAACTACACTGCGCAAAAACATTAACGCACATTATGGAAATCTCAAATTTATTCTACAACTGAAGGTGTTCTCAATGATAATTATTTTTATCAGAATTATGCATGCATATGTTATCCACATTCAACGTTTTTCTTCAATACAGATGTTTTCTCCCAGCAGGAATAAAGAAAAATGATATTATCAGATTTTGAATGTATTGGCTCCAGACGAATGTCCGAAGACCAGGACAGGGTAGACCACGGGTAACAACTGCCATTCAAGAACGTTACTTGAGAGTTTCTTCGTTGAGACAACGGTTTGAAACCGCTCGCCTCCTTCAAAATCAGCTTGGACAAACTCATGAGGTGCAAATTAGCACTCAGACAATAAGAAATCGCCTCAGAGAATATGATTTAAGGCCTCGTGTCGCGGCAAGAGGCCCAGCTCTTACCCCAGCACATCGAAGGGCGCGTTTGGATTTTGCGAGAGAGCATATCCATTGGGAAGAGGACGATTGGGAAAGAGTTCTCTTCACAGATGAGTCTAGATTCTGCCTCTACCATTGTGATCGACGTTCCCTTGTATACAGACGTCCACATGAAAGATATGCTCAGTTCAATTTCCTGAATACTACTGGTTTCGGGGGAGGATCGATTATGGTATGGGGTGGAATATCTTTGACTGCTCGCACAGACCTAGTGGTCGTTGATAATAGAGCTATGAATGCTGATAAGTATATAAGGAACATTCTTGAAGAGCATGTAGTGCCATTTGTCCCATACATTGGTGAAAATTTCATATTTATGGACGATAATGCCAGACCCCATCGTGCGCGCATCGTTCAGGAGTACCTTGAAGAGGTTGAAGTCTCTCGAATGGAATGGCCAGCAAGAAGTCCAGATCTCAATCCGATTGAGCAGGGTTGGGACAACCTCAATAGAAGGCTGAGAAGTTCAGAAAATCATCCAGCTACTCTTAATGACTTAGGAATCCAACTCGGAAAAATCTGGGAAGGATTAGATCAGAACATTTTAAGATCACTCATTTTGAGTATGAACCGTCGTTGCCGAGCTGTAATTAATGCAAGGGGTGGAAATACCAAGTATTAAATCACTTAACAGCATTTCAGTATTTTGAAAATTGTTCATTTCTCTTCTTTCACATAAGATTCGGTGAAATCCTGAATTTTTCTTCCATTTAATGTATCTTGTTTCGTTCAAAACCTTCCCGAGAGAACATAAAAAATGAGTTATAAAGTCAACGTAGAGTTAACTTTCATTAAAATTGAGATTTTCAGAATGTGCGTTAATTTTTTTGCGCAATGTATGTATCATCTAATTCTTACGATGAAATTTTGTATCATCTTGTTTATTATGAATTTTGGATTTTTTTAGCTCTGTGACCCTTTGATTCACGTGTACTCACTTATATCGACAGAAAATAGTTTTCTTTTCTTAAATTAGCATTCAAAGTAAGCCAACAATAATTTTTCCTGAGTTCAGATATTCTTGATTTTCCTAGTAGAGCACCAATCTTGGTACCGATAAAACGGTATAGGTAAACTCCCTGATTTTTTTCGGCAAAAAAAATTGGAAATCAGAAAATAAACTATGTACCTACTTATTTCAAAATCAGTATTATTCAAATTATATTTAATTCTAGTTCGAATTTTTAAAATTAAATGAAGTTGGTTGGTTGCAAAAATACTCAACATCAGTACATTTAAACGTCTATTCGAATAAAAGGAAAAGGATGTGTACATTTTATCGATCCTGCAGACAAGCTCACACGCATTTTTATCATCCCTCGGGAAGACAATGCCGTTGAAATTGCGCAATTTGTCGCACAACGAGCAGATTTAACGTCGCCAGCTCCTTTATTCCTTCGTTTACGTTTTTCATGAGGTGTTGAAAATTATGAATTTTCCCCGCTTAACGAGTTTATAAGGTTCATTTTTAACGACACGGACTGGCGCCGTAATCCCTCTCTTTTTATCCCGACTCCGAAATGAAATTATTATTATTATTAGCGATCCTCACAATATTCCTGCATGGAACAAATGACTTTTAAATTAAATTGTTGGCGCCTGGGGCGGGATGCTTCAAAAATGGAGTACGTAATGCGATTAGTTGGAAGATAGAACGGCAGATGGGAGCTCCTATAAAAATGCTTTTATTATATTTCGCAGATACAATGGCCCGTTTAGGGGCAAATTGGCGCATTCTCACTTTGTGCCAGCCCGTGTATGTACGGACGTTTCGATTGTTTTAGACTCTTTGTGTCCCCTAACTCGATTCCGTTGATGCGATATTGTTTTTAATCACGGATAAACGAGACTCGACTCGGCCCTAACAAGTTTTATGAGCCGGCAGGACCCGCGTCAGGATTGCGTCACGACTTTTGTTACCGTTCCTGATGTGCCTTCTCCACAGAAATTCCGCTCGTTTGCTGCTGACGCCAATTAAGAACAATCCGGAAGCTGCATCTTCAGCTTTACAGGATGTACCTCGTTCTCACTTAGCCACTTGGGACAAAACCTGTTTAATTGAGTTTTCAAAATGGTATAACTCACTGTATTTCCACCCCTCGATGTAAAATGATTTCCTATTAAAATGAGTCCAGTCTTATAACCGCTGACACATATTGTGACAGAATGATGAATTTTCAAAATTTGAGAGTTCAATACAAAAAAAATTCCTTCGAATTCAATATTTTCTGTCCCAAATCTACCATCGCAAACACAGGTTATAATTTTTTATCCCATTTTGACGTTTAAAGACGACAATATTCAACCATAGATGCATAGAACACCTGGTGTAACGACTCCCTACTAAAAATCGTGACCAAAATTTGTAGATCAAAACGGCATCCTAGATTTCAGATTTTGGACTAGTTCCGGAATAAATCCGCAATATTTATCGGTCGTGGCGCTACTGCGGCAACGACAAAAAACGCGACCCCTTTCGGGAGAAATGAAAAGCTGCACAAAATACCACGTTTTCGATCGACAAGAAAGTCTTAAACAAGATCTAATCAGTGCCAACACCAGGTATTTCTATGCATCTAGATTCAACCCATGGCAACAAGGGTGAGTTGACGTTTATCCACTGAGTGAATTAAATTTTTTTAATTCACTAGTGGAATAAAATGTTCACCACTCACTTTCTGGAAATTATTCTTTCCACACACAATGCACCTAAAACTCATTTTAAAGTAAGTTTTTTAAAATGTATCAAAAATTCTACATTAAAAGTCATTTCTTTCATTAAAGTAAAAATAAAGATTTTGAAAATGGAACTGGAAACCTGCACCTCCTCCAAAGGAAACACGCTCAGTCGTTATAGCACATGTGTTTGAGGACTTCTCAGGCCCTGCTGGAATATCCATTGCTGCATCAGGAACTCCGGTTTTTGTGACCCCACCAAATATTTATTTTGTTTTGTAGTGAATCTTCAATATATCCTTCTGCAACAGAACTTGAGCGCCATCCACCATGTCTTTTCAAAACTGCCAAATCTGCCCCAGAATTTGTGAGAAGGGTTGCAGGAGAACGCCTGAAACTGTGCCCTGTATATTGTTCTGCATCAGAAAGGCCTAATAACTTTGCAATAGTAGCGGGCATTTTCGAAAATGTATTCACAACTACAGGCTGGACGGTACATTTTTCATTTTTATATTTTACTAGCTGGCCCGGCGAACTTTGTTCCGCCTAAATGATACTTGCGGTGGATTTCACAAATCGTAATCATCGGTGATCGGAGATCAACGGCTTGGTTCTCTGATTTTTGAACTGTCAAATGTTTCCATGGATATGAGCTATCACACAGAACAGATACACAAAAATAATATGTCATAATATGTCAATCACTAATAATGGCAATTTTGGATTCAATTATTTCCGCGAATATATTTATTACCCAAACAGAAATTCAAAAACATTTTGAAAATTATGATAAAAGATGAGAATGGACATCTCACGATTGGAACTCATCGCTAAAATCCGATTTACTTTACATTTCGATGAAAATTCACTGTGATATTTACCCGCTTCTGGATCTGTTAATAGCCCTTCATGGTACTATAAGCCCAATGTAAATTACACAGTAATTGATGTCATGTATTCTTTAGTTCTTTTTTCGACCATTTCAAACCACGACGACCGAAATGCTCGAAAAAAGAATAGATGACATCAATCGATGGCCGCGAAAGCCTCAACAAATTCATCGCCATTTAATTGTGATAATGTTAAATATAGTACCTTCACAATTACGTTATTTGGAAAAAATAAAACTATGGAAATAACTAATAATCATCAGTCATAATGTGTGAATAGCGCCATCTGAAGTGGTAAGAACGAAACTTTCCTCATATCTCAACAAAATCTAATAATTTTAGACATCTGTACTCCTACGCTAAGACATTTTGGTTTTGCCCAACAGCGCAGAGTTGTAGGCATCTCAAATTATACACTATTACAGTGACTATAGAGGGAATATAGTCACTGTACACACTATTTGTTTATATCGCCATCTAACGCGGAGAATATCAAATGAAGTACAAACGAATAAGCGGTAGCGTAACTGTAACTGTAGCGACATCTAGTGGCCTTACTCAAAAGGAGGAAAAGCATTCCCTGTATAAGTAAAATTTTCATCGATTTTTTCAAAGTTTTATTGTATTTTATAATAACCAGATCTTAGACGAATCCATATATGAAGTTTCATAACAGTCCATCCGATCTCGAGTTATAAATGGTGTAACCAACATCTTTCTTTTATATATATAGATTAAATGGGCCAAAGTTCAAAATCTCATCCATCACTGTAGACGTATAATGAAGCATTATACAATTTGTCATAGACCATTTACGGATATGGACTTATAAAGCCATCAGCATCGAAACTAGCAGGCGTTCCGACCGAAATAATGTTTTTCGAATAACATAATCGACTCCCATGTAACGGTGTTGCGGTATTTGGACATCGGCAGGTGGAAAATCAATAATCCCGGCTTAATCCGATCCGGAATTGTCCAAAACGCAGCATAAACACCGAATCCTGTAGTTTCCATAAACCGATTTCATTTCCGGTCGCTGAGACTGCGCCCCTTCTGCGGCTTCGGACGACGAAGAACTAATCATGACTGCGGCCTCAGTTAGACTCTATTATTTACTCAACTGCTTCCATTGATTGGCCTGATTGGAAATTGCCATGGAAAATCAGTGTTTCCAACGTCGGCGACGCTTGTCGGAACGTTGTTAGCGATTCTTGGACGTATGGCCGATTATGTGGCAAGCCCTATTCAGTAACTTTTAACTGGACGTTTAAGTATTAATTGGATTTGAAACTGGCGCAATAGTTCCGGTAATTACTTCTCGGCAAGATGACTGGTCGTCTGTAGAGTCGGCGACGCTATAGACGAGAATTTTTCTTCTGAGTCGCACCATTTGGATAATATTCCAGACCCAAACCCAGCACCATGGAGTGCTGGGTTTGGGTTGCTCAGCATGATTCCGAGTGAATCTTCGTTCATGACAAATATGTACCTATACTCCATTCACAATTATAAAATCACAACTCTGGCCTTGGAAATTTGACACATTCCACTCTGTATCGAAGTTATGACGTTTTTCAAAATATTTTTATGATCCAAGTCAACACTATGTTGCCCTTTCTACAATCTTAGCGTATTTCTCAGAATGTGAATTTATTCGGAAAATTAATGAATTGGAAAAGTAGTGATGGACGAAAATAATTAACGTTTATATGAATTGAAAGGAAGGATTCCTTTTCTAATTATTTGCATGAAATGTACAAGAGATCACTGTTGAATAGTTATTTTCCTAACAAGTGCGGAAAGTGATATTTTCCCGCACGAAACTGCCGTTACCCGAACGACGCGAAGCGGAGTTCGGGTAAGCAGTTGAGTGCGGGAAAAACACTTTCCGCACGAGTTAGGAACAATATTTTTTCTACAAGCGCTTATACGAGATCGATTTCAACACACAGATCTAATGTGAATTGATCATTCTAAATACACATGAATGACAAAAGTCTCTGACAAGTCGTTACCATTGTACCCTCATCGTTGACCTTCGGTCCATAGAGACTACAAGCCTATGAAATAAATTTAAACTGTAATAATATTCATAAATTCTTTATTAATTGAAAAGAAAACTAGACTAACAGCACATAAAAATGAATTTTGATAAGGAATCTATGTACATTCTGTTTCTTCCCATTATTATCAATATATTCATTAGAAATATTCAGTTATTAGTTATATTTATTGTAAACGTGCAGTTGGTCGCGTTATGCAAATTTATAGCAGAAGCCATCATATTGGTCGAAGTCAGCTGCTCCTTGGAAGATAATGATTCTGTATTACAGTTTCAAGAAGAAGAACCATTCAAATTAAGAATTTTAGTGGACATTTTTTTTTCTGGTTAATAGATTCTTCCAAGTATCCCTCAGCAACAGCAGTTGACTTCCATCCTCCTAAACGTTTAATATTTGTGATACCTTCTCCACAATTGGCTAGGAAAGTAGCCGAGGAGCGCCTAAAACTGTGTCCTGTGTATAATTCCGGATTTTGTAGGCGTAAGTAAGCTGCAATTTCGGACGGTATTTTTCCTATTGTATTGATTCCGACAGGTTGAATCTTACATTTTCCCCGATTATACTTTATGAAAATTCGGCGATGAGGTATTTCCTTTGGACGTAAATTCATATATTTTCTGTATATGTTCAGAAAATATCCATTATTGGTGTCTTGGGATATAACAAACGATCTTGGTGAATGATTTTTGGAGTCCTTAATATTGACGATGATCAAGTCTCCTTTATCATCTATATCGTCGATGGTGAGTTTTGTAAGTTCCTCTCGTCTGCAGGCACCAGCTAATCCAAAAATTGTTACCAACTTCATCATCAAGTAAATTTCATCAGATGCCTCACTCATGAATTTTATTATTTCCTCTTCATTAAAAGTTTTGGCCTTTTTTGGACGAAATCCTATATTCTGTCGTTTAATGAAGGCAGTTAATTTATGGAATTTTCCAATATCCAAATCCCGTTTCAGTTTACAAACACTCTTTATCATTGAATATCGGGACCATAATGTGTTTGGTCTCCAAATTTTGGACATTTCCAAAAAATACGCCGAAAACACTTCCTCCTTCCTCGGTTGCACCTTTTTGGAATTACACCAATCAATGAATTCTGAATATTGCTTCTCATATTTTATCTTCGACTTGGCCGGTAACAAATTTAAACTCGCTTCATAAGAAGCTGCTAATATTTCTTCGGGCAGGCCATCATCAGATCCCGAAGTATTCATTTTACCGAAGCGTACTGATTGAATTCGAGTTGATATTATTTATATTTAAACACAATTTCTTAATATAATGACAATGTATTAATTCTTATTCACATGCCGTTTCCATAGTAACGTCGTCGGTGGCATAGAGATATATCATTATTCAGTTTATTCTTTAGAAAAAGCGTGCGAGAAAAGCCCTTGCTAATCCATTACCACACGCATTTGCGTGCGGTAATGGAATAGCAGGGGTTTTTCCCACACTGTTTGGCAATGTGACTCTTTACGAATTGAAATACGTGCGGGAGAGAGAATGAAAGTGCACGCTTGTAGAAAAATATATTATTTTGTCCACGACTTCCCTATAATCCTTACATTTCGAATGATCTTTGAGAAACGTAATGATAGTCATCTTTCACCGGTGAATAATGGCAGTGAATAATGATTCATTAATCACTGCTAAACATTCACTTCTGAAAATTTTTAATCCGTCAGGATTAAGAGACGCCCTTTTTCCACATGGAAAATTGACTGCCAACCACCAAGCCATCAGAGCGATGACAATTAAGAGAAAAAATAACCACTTAATGTTTTTTCTATGATTCCCATTCAGTTTGACAAGCTGAAAAATATTCGAAACGTCTATTTTCATTGTGCCTCCCATTAATTGTAATTCTTCTTGAAGATACCTGCATTACAGAGTCATGAAGAAATGTTGTGTGCTCCACCAGAAATAAGACAGGCTGCAAGAAATACTGCATTACATATATTGTCAGTTTTATAGGATCATTTTTCGAAAACATCAGCTACCTATAAACAAACAACCCTATGCGAGCCATTATTCCATGCTTAAGAATACTCTCAACATAAATGAAGGCAACGATATTGGAAACTTTAAAAAACTGCGTTCACTTTTGGAAAGGAAATCAGAAGGAAGATAGCTAGAGTATTTTCTAGCGAAGAAATTATGGTAAATTTCTAGTTTAAGTCCCCCTCGATTTTTTGATGTTTCAATTTTTGTTCGTGAAAAATGAGTGATTTGGTATGATTTTTCATTAGTTTCAATGCTGGCAAACAAGTAATTTTGCTGTTTTTCCAACGGGATTTGGATTGAATAGGGCTGCTGGGTGGGTTAGATTTTTAGAAATTTTCTTCAAAAAATGACAATTTACGGAAAGAATTAGTCTTGAATCGTCTAAAAAGATCAAAATTTGTCAAAAATGTCAAGGTAATTGACCTATTCTTTCAAGGACATGACCAAGAAAGGAATTCGTAAATGTACAATTTCATTGGCGCCGAATCAATGAAGATTTTAAATTTTCTCGAGGCTATAGTTTCTGAAAATTTCAAAAATAATTTGTTTTTTCGAAAGTCTCCGATAGTATCAATTGATGAAAAAATGTCGACCAGAAAGCATATTTTCATTAAATCTAGATGCGATTGCTTCAAAAACATACCTTGAAAGATACTGACTGAAGTATCACATTTTCGGTATCCTGTTTTCTGTAAGTATTGTAACCGCAACTTGGAACACACCCATTCAAGTCTTCATTGTTACACTCACACTTGAAGAACTTCTGACAAATTACTATTTTATAATCTAAGGAAAGATGAATGAATGTCTCGAATGAATTTTTAACTTTCAACTCATGAATTATTTTTTTGAAATACCTAGCAACGATACCCTACGCTCGTGATTTGGACGGGGAAAATTTTGTTTGAATTAAATTCAATGAAAATTCAGCGTACGATGCTTGTTGCCACGTTCAATCAATGCATTTTTATTGATCAAAAAAAAGTGAAACCGAAGGTTTTTATATTATATATTCGATATTTCATAGGAATGGACCAAGATATGAAAAATAGATTGGACACATTTCATTCAGGCGTCGTTTTACGAATGTAACGTAGCTTTCTCGAGGTTTACATCATAATATCAGTTGAAATAATATGTTATCATTGCAGTATATATTAAATTAAGCCATCAGACTCCGAACTGGCATAACCTAACCTAACCTAACTGCTGAAAAACGATAAGGCCACCAAAATCTCAGGGGGGGCCATGGCCCCCCTGAACCCACCTTGTGAGCACCCATGCCCTCGTTTGAATAGATCGAAAAAAAGTGCCGACGTCATCGAGGAACAAGGGGATAAATGTCTTAAGCCTAACCCAACCTGAACCTAACTTGACTGCTGAAAAACGATGAGGCCACCAAAATCTCAGGGGGGGCCATGGCCCCCCCTGAACCCCCCTTGTGAGCGCTCATGCCCTCGTTTGAATTGAAGGAAATCAGTGCCGACGTCATCGGGGGACAAGGGGATAAATGTCTAAAGGCTCAGCTCTTGAAAATCCACCTGCCCTGTGTGGAAGTTCTATGTCTATCTTAGTATTTAAGACATTACTGAGATTTGGCAACACCGTCTGTTCGAGAAAAAAATCACCTTACGGTATTTTACACTGCCGACGCGATTCAAATAAACATAAAGTCTAAACGCAGGTGGAAATATTCACAATCTTTTTTATTTTTTTTCTCCGAAACTACTTGTTTGCCAATGCTGAAATTAAAACTGTAGCATGTCTTCAACATATACAATCACGAGACAAAATATTTTAAAAATCGGAGAGGGGGACCTAAACTAGATATTGACCGAAATTATTCCTGAAGCATGCGATCAAAAATATGTTGTGATGAAGGTGAAACACTAGCTTGCATGCATCCGAGCGAAAGTATGAAAATGAATCGATGTCAACTGAACTTTTTGACGTTTATTGAGATTTTGCATTATTCAGTGCGAACACAGAAAATGTTATGTCAACGCTTTTGATAACTATTTTCGTTGTTGAAAATGCAGATTAAATCGATTTTTACCGAGGAAGTCGTGGACAAAGTATAATATTCTATTCGCACATAATTACTATTATTCACGAGGGGGAAGTTTGCGACACGAGCCGCATTATTATGTGCTCATTGAATAATATACTATTTCGCCATGGAAGAAAATTGCATTGCTTTCACATAATTTTCATATGCATGCTTGTGAAGATTTAATGTTTATTATCCTCTTGAACTGAAATTTCAAGACTTGACGACATCAATTGTTGCTTCTAATCAAGAATTCATTAAAAAAAATCAACCCAAAGATATAAAATGAATTGATGGGTAATTACAAGAATCCAGAATAATGTCGATTTTATTTTGTTGATAACTTTCTTGAAATCAATGTTGGGATATAAAACTCGGCTGCGTGTGTTCAAACAACATCTAAAGAATACATTTTTCACCATCTCGACCTTTGAAAGGCGTTTCTTATAGGAGAATTAGGTCTAAGTTCCACCTCATTAGTGAGGTACCTAACTTTTGCAAATCTGCTCGGATATCGCCAAATTTCTTGGAAAACCTGAAAAATATCATCCTAATCGACCTCTCGAGGCTCCATCCGCTCCATCTACTGCGATATCTGTCCAAATAACAGCTTTTTCAACCAAAATCCCGTGTACCCCTCAACCTCGAAATGTAAACATCCGTCCTGGTCTTGAAAATCGTCATCACGCTCCAAACTGGTGCTAAAAACAATAAACATACGTTAATCTTGAATATTCGACGAAAAACTCACCTGCAAATATCGATTAAATACCAAAAATCGATTGTCGAACAATTTGTAAACCTAACAAAATGTGGAATATCTTTGATACTTTCACTTTGATGTAAACAAAGGAACTGGCAACGTCGTTTTGTCATTAACGATATTTTCTGTGCGCGCACTAACTTTTCATCATATGTTCTGTGCTTTTCATCAGGGGCACCAGCTCCTGAAAACGACACCACGACCTCCTATGTGATTAAATAAAAGTGAATGGAGTATATATAAGGTTTTTATCAGGGTCTTGCCCCTTGGTGATTTTCCACCCAACAAGTTCAGATTTTCGATATCGATTTTATTATGCTCAGATATACTATAGAAAATGCTGATTACCAATGTACAAAAGAAATGTGGATTAATTCAGGAGAGCGGGAGCTATGACAATTTGAAATTTCGGATTTTTAAAAAAATGCCATTTGGCAGGTGAAAATCTAAACTATGATAGATAGCGACTTGATATTGTTCTTATTGGATAGAGCGTCCTCGAAAACCTATATTTTGATACCAAACATGTCCATATAGGCCTTCTTTGAGTCGACTTTTAATTGTTTTATTTTTTCCAAATTTCATTTTCGAGTTTTGTTCGGACGCTCACCGAACTCAAAGTATAGAATATAGATGGTACTGATAAGCCTAACGGGTATTCTTCATGGTTCGAATGGATTGTAGATCTTCGAGATTGGAAAACGACTTTGGATTCGACAGGGATTCCTTGGTGATGACAAATATGGTGTTTTTGGGGGGTCTTACCCCTTAGTAATTTTTCACCAAAAAAGTTGACATTCTCGATGTCGATTTTATTATGCTCAGAGATACTCTGGACAATGCTGATTACCAATGTACGAATGAAATGTGGATAAATTCAGGAGAGCGGGAGCTATGACAATTTAAAATTTGCAATTTTTAAACAAATGCCATTTGACAGATGAAAATCTAAACTATTATAGATAGCGACTTGAATTTGGTCTTATTGGATAGAGCGTCCTCGAAAACCTATATTTTGATACCAAACATGCCCATATATGCCTTCTTTGAGTCGACTTTTAATGGTTTTATTTTTTCCAAATTTCATTTTCTAGTTTTGTTCAGAAGCCCACAGCATTAAGAATTTAGGTGTTATGGATCTGCGAAATGGGTATTACACAAGATTCGAATGCTTTGAAGACCTTCCGAGGTGAATACCACCGTTAGATTTTCCAGGGATTCCGTGTTGATGACAGTAGCAACAATAGTGTTGTTCGGAAGTATTACCCCTTGATCATTTTTCACCCAAAACCACATTTATAGATAGCAACTTGAAGTTATAAGCAAAGCAGGGAATTTCATTAATTCCGTAACTATTTAGCAACAGATGCAAACAACTGAACTAAACAAAGAAGCCACTTTTTACGGCATGTGTGCATCAGTCACACCCCTTGGTGTCCCATAACGAGAAATGATAATGTTAAAGACCACCCACATTCTATCAAATCAAAATTTCAATACTTCGTGGAGTGATGGTACAAAAGCTCTGATACAAATATCATACGGAACCCCACTACGGAAACCCCCTCTAGTAGAGAGCAGAGCTATACTCCATAAAATCAAAAATAATTCGATAAAAATCACCGAGTGCGACCCACAACAAATGTTACGATGTCCAATTCAATAAAGTATGAAACAAACCTAATTGCGTTCAAAAAATCATTACAACATCGCTTGGGGTGCAAATGTCTCTATAAAACGTGGCATGGGGAGGCAGCACTGTGGACAGGGGTGAACTGAATCCTCTTCTAATCGATGTTGGACATATCTGAAATCTTTCCAGTGAAACACTCTGAAATGATAACTTGTGAATCTGAATAAGATATATTTTTTTTGTACAACTGCCATTAAAAGTGAATTTTAATGACGGCAAATAATGTTAAAATTGATTGTTTACGTGGAAGCGTGTTAAAAATATTTTTGGCACTCCATTTTCTTATGATGAAATCAGATGAAAAAAATCAGCAATTGCAAATTTTTATTATCAATATTCAACAATCATTACTTATGAACATTAATATTGATCGTAAAACTAGAACAATTACTAACATTAATGCCCTGTGACGTTATAAGGAGCTTCGCAACACATTATTAGAATCCTCAGCACCATCAGTACTTGTAGAAACCGGAAGTACAATATTGGATGATGATGATCCAAAATCTGTTGGGAGAATTTTTTCAGCAATGACATTTCTATAGGCAATGGAATGATTAACATAGCCCTCGGCTACCGTCGTAGACTTCCATCCACCATATTTTTTTATATCCGTAATATTTGCTCCTGATTCTGCTAGCAATGAAGCGGAGGATTTTCGGAAACAGTGTTCTGTATATTGCTTTGGTTCTAGCAGTATGAGTAATTCGGCAACAATAGATGGAATTTTCCCAAATGTATTGATACCAACTGGATTGGAAGTGCATTTATTATTCATGTATTTCAGGAAAAAACGACGATGTTTGATGACTGAAGGGCGCAGTGCAAAGTACTTATGAAAATATACAAGATACTTCCCAATAATACTGAAAGAACGACTGACTTTCGTGTTTGTGTTTGGAAGTTGTATAACCAATGATTTATTTGTTATTTCGATGTCTTCCACTGATAAATTACACAATTCTTCACGCCGACAGGCTCCAAATAATCCGAAAATAGTTGCAACCTTAACAATCAAGTATTCCCCATCTGGTGCCTCATTTATAAACTTTTCAACTTGTTCTCGAGTGGGAATTTTCGATGTTTTGGGACGATATCCTTCACTTTTCCGTTTTAAATATGCTATTACCTGAAAATATTTACTAACATCCACACCATTTCTAATAAAGGCGCTTGACTTTATCATTGAAAATTTGCTCCACAAAGTTGATGAACTCCATATTTTTTATTTTTCTTCTAAGTATGCCAGGAAAACAGGCTCACTGAAATTCTCTTCTACATTTTTCAATTTAGACCAGGCCAGGAAATTGTAATATGCAATATCATACTGCTGAACAGATTTTTTAGGTAGAAGTTCCAGATTTGCTCTTCTTGCAGACTCTTCAATATCCACAGGAACAACCAAATCGTCACTTTCATTAATAATTGGACTCTCGACAAACATATTAAGCAGTTAAAAACCCAAGACGAAAATTGGACAGGAACGAAATTCAAATGACAGCGTCTTTCCTTATTTTTTAGTGAAATCATAACGTTGGCAACGTTTGCCATTCACAACAACCTTTTGATTATTTGAATATTATAATGCATTTTGAAGTTTATTGTCATTGCAAATTCGACCATTTCATTAGCAAAATAGGGCAGATGTACAAAAAACATTGTATGATATTTGTGTTAAAAGTTATTTTATTTTGTTCGTGAAAGTTCGTGAAACTTTTTCACAAACAAAATGATACGTCACTTTTAACACTCATATCATAAATAACTATTTTTCTCTATTTCAGTATTTTCAGCATTGTTTTCAGTTATATTTTTCGTTTTTTGGTTGTCTGCACTGGCTTCCGCTCCTATCAATTTTCAACACACGTCAATTTGGAAATGTCAATTTCGTAACAGTCACCAACTGCCAAGATACGATACAAAAGTCACTATGATGAGTTTCAACAGTATTTCACGAAATTTGACTGAAATAGAGAAAATATCGTCTAATACTCGTTGCAGAATGCAATTCCAATACGAATTCGTATTGGAATAGGAGCCCATTCTGCAACTAGTTTTAGAATATACTATTATCTGTTTGGAAATACACACATCGTCAAAAGTCTTGGCCCCACTTAGTTTCTCAAGAAATAAACAATCTATGTTCTGGGAATGAGATGGATATTTTCCTCTATTTCCACTGCTATGAATTTTATAGGAAATTTTTGTTTGTCACTGTTTTCTTTATGCAGCATGCGACAAAATAGGAAAAATGAGAAAACATCTAAATTTATCGATTTTTTATTTTTGATTAATTATAGTTATTCCTCAACTGTATCCAAATTAAATAGTCCTTATTACCCACCTCGTCTTTCAATTAACTGCCCAATACGTCTAGGCATTCCACGAATCAAGTCATTAAATAAATTTTCAGGAATATCATTCTATTCTTCCTGAAGGGCTAAACTCAATTTCTGAAAAATTGAAGGTGGGTTATGGCGAATGGATATTGCTCTCCCTAAGTATGCCCGAACGCGCTCAATTGGATTCATGTCGGCTGAGTTTTCTGGCCAGTTCATTCTCTGGATATTGTTCTCTTGAAGAATGTTTTGAACCCTTCGTGTGCGGTGTGGTGGGCGTTATCATCCTGATAAATGAAATTATCCCAAATTCGTTGCACAGAAGAACAATGATTAGTTCAATAATGTTTTCTAGGTAGATGGCACCAGTTATTGTTTGTTCAACCATGATAAGAGAGTTACGGTGACAATCTGTATTCAGTAGGTACTTTTTTGCCTTGTAACTTTTTGTTCTGCAGCTCATTCCGGTCCTGCCCTAGATGGTCCTACTTGCCCTCGCAGTTCTCCTGTAATTGAAGTCCGGGATGAAAGGGACGACATATCGGTGTTTGCCAAACTCAAATCATTCGAATCATTTGTATACAGGGGGACAATTTAATTGACTCCCGAGGGTACACTCGCAACTTTATCTTGGCGTTTTGGGGTCATTTTGGTCTATTAAAGAACTCATACCCCTGAAGGAACGAACTGATCTGTATGCATCTATATTAAGCTGACTTCGGGAAGGGAATTTCTTGGTTGAATATGCATGAGATTAGCTATTGGCGATGTTTGACGCTTATAGGAAGTTTCGGTTCAGTGATTTGGTGATCATTAGATTGGGCTGTGGACTGTGATTTGGGATCAGTATAACACCAATAAAGGTGCATACAAATTGTTGTCACGTCACGTGAGCTCACGCGAGGAAATGGGAAGAAGATATGGGAATATAGCTGCTTTTACAGTTGCTGGTGATTCTCATAGAAGGGATTCGATTTACCAAATTAATCAACGAACAGAAGAAGTGGGGGAATTCCATCAATTAATTCAAGAATTATTGAATGAGCACCCAGATCGGTTTCAAATGTATGTCAGAATGACATTTCACAAAATATCAGACGTGATGTCACGTGCATTCAGAATATGTAAATTTGCGGAATATAGATCTTGCGTGCTTTCAGTGCTATAATGTGACAGCAGATACAATGTCGCAAAAATTTTTACTACATTTTGATTCCGTAGTGGTATAATCACCCAGTTTATTAGTTCTGATGATTTGGCTTCACTATTTATTATTGAAAGGTGTGTCTCTCTTCCTATGGTCTAAGTTCCATGCATTATCGTGGTTGCACATTTTGGGAAGATGACGTGATGTGACGTGACGTGATAACACTGTGTTTGCACCTTGAAAGTGCAGACACATTGTTGTCACGTCACGTGAGCTCACGCGAGGAAATGGGAAGAAGATATGGGGAATATAGCTGCTTTTACAGTTGCTGGTGATTCTCATAGAAGGGATTCGATTTACCAAATGAATCAACGAACAGAAGTAGTGGGGGAATTCCATCAATTAATTCAAGAATTATCGAATGAGAACCCAGATCGGTTTTAAATGTATGTCAGAATGACATTTCACAAAATATCAGACGTGGTATCACGTGCATTCAGAAAATGTAAATTTGCGGAATAAAGATCTTGCGTGCTTTCAGTGCTATAATGTGACAGCAGATACAATGTCGCAAAAATTTTTACTACATTTTGATTCTGTAGTGGTATAATCACCCAGTTTAGTTCTGATGATTTGGCTTCACCATTTATCATTGAAAGGTGTGTCTCTCTTCCTATGGTCTAAGTTCCATGCATTATCGTGGTTGCACATTTTGGGAAGATAACGTGATGTGATGTGACGTGACGTGAAAACAATGTGTCTGCACCTTAACTGTCATAGTCTCATAGCTATGAATTAGAGATCATTTCTTGATTGTATTTTAGCATCTTGTTGTCCGAAAATCAATTCAGCCACAAGATCTAAAGGATTTTCCAATGAGAGGTGTTACAGGGTGACAAGAAAAACTTCGGACAAATTTTACTGTGGTCTGGAACAAAAGTAAATATTTCAGCGCAGCCAAATAATTTTTATTCTCTTGGTTTCTCTACATTTTCCTGTACTATTATGTGAATTTCCAGTTTGATATAATTTCATTTCACAGAATTTTAGAATGTCAAACGAACGTAGTGCGATTTTGGAGATGTTTCGTCAAGGTAGGCGTCAATGCGAAATTGTTCGTTTGCTCAATGTGCCTCGACAAACCGTGTCCGATGCAATTCGTCGTTTCAAGGAGCTTGGCCATGATGGTCGTCGTCCAGGAAGTGGTAGAAAACGCACTGTCAATACACCTAGCATTCGCAACATCGTCAAGAAGCGAGTCAATCGAAATCCGAGGGTTTCCATGAGGAAAATAGCCTGTGAGACCGGTATCAACCGCGAATCAGTCCGTCAAACTGCCAAAAAGGAGCTCAACCTCAAGCCATACAAGGTGCAAAAAGTTCAACTCCTCACGGAGGAAAACAAGCGCGTACGACTCCATAGGTGCCGTCAACTACTTCGTCTCGCCGCCGGTCAGCAATGGGAGCGAATTCTCTTCACAGACGAGAAGCTTTTCACCGTAAAACAATCTCACAACCACCAAAACGACAGAGTCTGGTCCGTAGAGGCTCCCGGTACATCGGCCATCGTCGAATACCGTCAAAATCCGCAATCCGTCGTGGTCTGGCCGTCTGGGGCGGAATTTGCGGCAGTGGTAAAACTCCCTTGGTTTTCGTGTATCAAGGGATCAAAATCAATCAAGAAGTCTACCGCTGCGACATCCTCGAGGCCGTAGTACTTCCGTGGGCCAAGCAGCACTCCGGCGATACGCATTGGACCTTTCAACAGGACTCCTCTCCGGCTCACAGAGCGAAAATGACACAAGTATGGTGAAAGACCCATTTTCCTTGTTTCATCTCATCTGCAGAATGGCCGCCCTACTCACCGGATCTCAACCCAATGGACTACAGCGTGTGGTCGATTTTGGAACACAGGGCTTGTGCTAAAAAACACAAAAATTTGGAGTCGCTGAAGCAATCTCTGCGCCGGGAATGGAACCGATTAACGCCCGAGGAGCTGAGGCCCATTGCCGAAAATTTCAAGAAGCGTCTGAAGCTGTGTATCGCCGCCAAAGGAAGCCACTTCGAAACGGCTTAAATATATTATTAACAAGCTATTATAATTTGTTGTTGTTTTGTTCAATTTCTTCTGTTTAATAAAGTTAAATGAAAAAGAGTTTGTCCGAGGTTTTTCTTGTCACACTCTATTCTAGGCAGTTCTCGAGCGACGTGCCCGGGTTTCATTCTTCACATCACTAACTTGTTCCAACAGCTCAAATTTTTCCACCAATTTCTGTATTGCTTCACGACTACCCAAAAACGTTCGAGTCTAACGAAACGCCTCCGCCCAATTTTCACCATTTTTAAAGTGAATTTCAATGATTTCATTCCGTTGTTGAAGCGAGTATCGTTTCATTTATGATACAGGGGGTATTTCAAGGTGACGCTTGTCTTCTGACAGGTGATAAAAGATAGAACTCATCAAAATAAGGCAATAACTTCTTATGTGAAATGTTCAATTTAAAAAATTTATAAAAATTTTGGGCATCAATACCTTAATACTACTTTAGCCTGCATCTCTCTGTTTCAGGTTTATGAACCTCCCATCACCCGAAATGTTTGTACCTATTTGCTCCTCCAATTCCAAATCTATTTCATTTCAAGGATGTTAATACCCAATAAAATATTAACATCAATATCCATCGTTAATACCTAATATCCAAAAGTTTTCCACTTCCGCCGGGTACTTACTGTCACGCAACTGATGACATAAATGAATTGACCATATTATGATCTGAATAATTCAGCGAGTGGCCAATAACGAACGAGCCTTTAACCGTAATAAAATCCAAACTGATTTATTAAAGTATGAAATAATGTAGTCCCTATATAACATTAGCTCTATCGGGTGAAAGATCAGAGTTTCGAATAGCCCCAATTCAATAACAATAATAGCTAATAACTACCGAGGAGTTTTCGAACCGATTCATGCACGCCGGGTTTGCTTTTCGAACCATGCCAAACGCAAGATCGGAGGGATGATTGCATAGAAATGTTTCGGGGGATTAGTAATTTTCTGCTTCCCTTATCTATCCCTAATCGGGCTGGAAGTCTGTTATGAACTTATAACTGTTTAAAATTGATTGAAAGGTGTTCTATAAAATGAAGTGAGCCATTAGGTCTCATCCCTCTCTCAAAATAATAAGGGATGGGGCGGGGATATACAACATGAAGCTTTCGTGACGTCCTAAGCACGACGGAGTCCTCAAGAAGATTTTCATTTTGTTCAAGAAACAGATCAACGACAAGTTATTTTTACATCTAGTATCATTCAATGAAGCTGAGTCCACCCTGTCCAATATTTTCGGGTTGAATTTCAATTTAACACAACCCAAGTTTTTAGGAAATTTTCTTGAGATAGTAAAGGATTCTGATTTCACCAAATAATGATCCTTACGTCACTTACGTGGATATATTGAAAAAATCTTCGCCTACTATAGAACCAAACAAAATTCCAATATCAAAATATTTATTACTTAACATATTCTCCTCTTAATTGAATACATTTATTACAGCGAATCTGCAACTTCTCTAGACCTTTCAAAAAAAATGTTTCTTCTTGCTCTACAAACCACTAACCAGTCCTCCACAGCTTTTATTACCTCCTCGTTGGAAGGAAAGAAATTTACGACCCTTAATACTTTTTTTCAGTTGAGGAAAGATATGATAGTCGGACGGAGCCAAATCTGGTGAATAAGGGGGGTGTTCTAGTAATTCTGACCCTAAATCACGAATTGTTTGCATGCAAACATGAGATTTGTGTGTTGGGGCGTTGTTCTGTGAAAACAAAATAGGTACTGTTATGATTCCTTTATATGATACGCATAAAATGAATTTGGAATCAAATAAATCAATGAAAAAATATTTCAATTCTGATATGCCCGGTAAACTATCTCAATTGAGGTTCCAAATTAAACTGAAAAATCTAAATTTATATCAAATTTAATAATAATATTAACTTCCTTATTCAAATACAAAAAAAAATACACAATTTATTCTATCCCTTAAATAAAATTAAACCCACTTATATCTATTATACTTGTCCTTTCACTATATTCCTGTTTTCTAGTATCAATCTTCTTAGTACTCGTTATATTTTTCCCAATTTCTTTCTTGACTTACTTTATTTTCCCAAATTTATCTTCTGCCTTTTCTTCTTGATTTTTCAATTCTCTTCTTGGGTATTCTTTCTGATTTTTCCTAATTTATCTTCTTCACTTTTCTTCCTGATTTTTCAATTCCTCTTTTTGGCTTTTCTTTCTGATTTCTCCTAGTTTAACTTCTTGAATTTTCTTTTTTAATTTCTCCATTCAATTTCTCTCTTCATCTCCCTGGTATCCATACTTCAAAACCTCTTCTATACATTCTTGATTTTTCTAATTTCATCCTAACTATTCACAGAATCTATTTTCTATGTACAAACTTCAATTTCAATTTGGCCTCAATAGATCGGAATGAATTTTGAATTTTGGAAAAGAACATTTAGAACCATAACAGTACCTTTGGATAGCTTTCCG
This sequence comes from Adalia decempunctata, assembly GCA_951802165.1. Classification (NCBI taxonomy): domain Eukaryota; kingdom Metazoa; phylum Arthropoda; class Insecta; order Coleoptera; family Coccinellidae; genus Adalia; species Adalia decempunctata. Next base: position 5,772,814 of record OX637705.1, read on the forward strand.
CGTCTTTTCTCTTTAATTCTTTTCCGAAGAGTGGTCAGTAATGTCGAATAGTAATCTCCAGTTATTATTCCACCCTTATCCAAAAAATCAATCATGATTAGTCCATGGCAATGGCAATCCCAAAAAACTGAAGCAAGAACTTTTCCAGCAGATTTTTGGACACGAAACTTCTTAGGTCTTGGAGAACCAGAGTGTCGCCATTCCATCGATTGTTGCTTTGTTTCTGGATCGTAGAAATGTACCCAAGTCTCATCCATAGTAACAATTCGGACATCGTTTTCAAATCGAGCACAGATCGAACGCGATGCTTCTACCCTTGCACGCTTTTGGTCAACAACCAAACATTTGTGGATCCATTTTGCAGAAATTTTTCTCTTGTCCAAATTGACGTGAACTATATGATAAATGCGTTCTTCAGGGCTTCAGATATCCGTTTTAGCCCAATTCTGATAAAATCATTTCATGAACTGCATCGATATTTTCGGGGACTGACACAGAAACTGGCCTTCCCGATCGGTCATCATCTTCAATGGAAAATTTACCTCTTTTGAAGCTTGCAGCCCAATTTTTCACGGTCGCATACGAAGGACATTGATCACCAAGGGTATTAAGCATATCTTCGTAAATCTGCTTACCTCTTAACCCTTTTAAATACAGGTACTTGATGATGGCTCGATACTCCAATTTTTCGATTTTTACAATTTCGGTGGACATCTTTTTTTTATTGCTTAACTCTCGTTTACTTTTTTGACGTTGAACTCTACACTGACACTTCTGATAAGTTATTGTTCGTTGATATGGTATCGCAATATTTTGTTTATGCATCCTCGTTTGTGTACTTGGATTAAATACCATTCAATGAGGCTGAGTTCACCCTGTTCAATATTTTCTAGTTGAATTCAAATTCTACAAAACCTGAGTTTTTCGGAAATTATCAATTATCAACAAGATTAATGATTCTCATGCGTACTTTCTTATAGCTTTAAAAAAATCATTATAACTGTTTTGAATTCCAAATGGACCAAACAAGGTTTGCAAGATGAAATACTTTGTTGAATAATTCATCAGAACACTAGGGGTGGTAGACCGTTGAGGTTAATCGGCGCCTATGCCTTATTGTCCGCACCCCATCCATTCCTGAAGGGATTTCTTCATGACAATGTATCCCATTCAGCTGATAGGAACTTTACGCAAGTCCTTCCTAATACCCTCTAATTGGCGGTGAACTTTGTTTAAGAAAAACTGAACCCTAATGCAATTTTAATGGTCATTTCTGTTTAACCGGTCTTCCCAAAGGTGAGAGAACTGAAAGAAACATGTTCTTGACTTAACGTTTCTGGAATGAAATTTGGTGGATCCATTTTTCTTTATTTCTTGTATGAAAATTCAAGCCTTTTTTCGTAGCTATTGATAATTAATTTCTCTGTTTGGTCCTCAAGCTAAGGCTTCCGCATCTGCCACTCGACTAAGGATTAAGGAACCCTAATAAGATGATAGATACGAGGATGTATTGATATCTAGTTAGCCTAGACAAGTTCCATGCATAAACAAAATATTGCGATACCATATCAACGAACAATAATTTATTCGAAATGTCAGTATAGAGTTCGACGTCAAAAAAGTAAACCAGAGTTACGCAATAAATTTAAAAAAAAATATGTCCACCGAAACTGTTAAAATCGAAAAATTGGAGTATCGAGCCATCATCAAGTACCTGGTATTTAAAAGGGTTAAGATGTAAGCAGATTTTCGAAGATATGCTTAATACCCTTTGTGATCAATGTCCTTCGTATGCGACCGTGAAAAATTGGACTGCAAGCTTCAAAAGAAGTAAATTTTCCATTGAAGATGATGACCAATCGGGAAGGCCAGTTTCTGCACCAGTCGCCGAAAATATCGATGCAGTTCATGACATGATTTTATCAGACCGTCGAATTGGGCTAAAACGGATATCTGAAGCACTGAAGATTTCATACGAACACGTTCATCATATAGTTCACGTCAATTTGGACAGGAGAAAAATTTCTGCAAAATGGATCCCCAAATGTTTGAATGTTGACCAAAAGCGTGCAAGGGTAGAAGCATCGCGTTCGATCTGTGCTCGATTTGAAAACGATGTAGACTTCCTAAACCGTATTGTTACTATGGTAAGACTTGGGTACATTTCTACGATCCAGAAACAAAGCAACAATCGATGGAATGGCGACACTCTGGTTCTCCAAGACCTAAGAAGTTTCGTGTCCAAAAATCTGCTGGAAAAGTTCTTGCTTCAGTTTTTTGGGATTGCCATGGAGTTATCATGATTGATTTTTTGGATAAGGGTAGAACGATAACTGGAGATTACTATTCGACATTACTGACCACTCTACGGGAAAAAATTAAAGAGAAAAGACGCGGAAAGCTATCCAAATGTATTTTGTTTTTACAAAATACGCCCCAGTACACAAATCTCATGTTGCCATGCAAAATATTCGTGATTTAGGGTTAGAATAACTAAAACACCCCCCTTATTCACCAGATTTGGCTGCTTCCGACTATCATCTCTTTCCTCGACTGAAAAAAAGGGTAAAAGGTCGTTATTTTTCTTCCAACGAGGAGGTAATAAAAGCTGTGGTGGACTGGTTTGCTGAGCAAGAAACAACATTTTTTTGAAAGGTCTAGAGAAGTTGCAGGTTCGCTGTAATAAATGCAAGGGCGGTCCTACGGGGGGGGGGGGGGGTATAGGGGGTAATTATCCCCCTCAGAGCACTACAACTAATTCGATTTTTTAAATTTTATTCATGAAAAAACTAACAAAAAAAGTTATATCATCTTTGAGAACAGAAAAAAATAAACAACACAAATATATAAAACATTCTGGAGTTATAGGTATAAACTTCGAAAAAAATCACACTAAGGCATTGAAATATGAAATAAGATTAACATAAAATTAATAAAGAGAACAGAGGAATGGAAAAATCCTTAAGTGATATGAATTATGAATCAAGTCACGATCATGGAATATGGCTTTGTGTTTTTATATACAGGGTGCCCCAAGTTCGAGCGCCTATTAGACGTTCCTGAAGAACTGGACATATTTGAAATCTGAAAATGGGGATTATGATATTGTTCAAAATTCTCTACAGACCTAAAATATTTTGGGAGCCTGAGCACTTCCGGTTATATAGGGAGTGAAAATAAATATGTTTTCGTCAATGATATGATTGAGTTTTCAATGGTTAATACATTTCTGTTAAAACCATTGTATTCAATCAAATAGTTTTCAAAATATCAAAAAAAAAACCTTAGAAAAAGTCGAATATTCATGTTTTTTTTTTTCTTCTTCTGAACATTCCAAGTGCAAACTGTTCTCACAACGTCAAAGTAGAGGAATGTGGAAAGGTCATGCTTATTTTGAATTTCATAAATACCTATCATCACAGGGTGTTTCAAATTTTGAGTCGAAAACTATGATCGAAAATTGGCCATAACTTCTATTTTTCAAATTAGAACCCTATTTTTTTATGATTGCATTGGATTCTGCGGAGAAAAACAATGAACAATATCATAATCCCAATTTTCAGATTTCAATTATGTCTAGTTCTTCAGAAAAGTCTAATAGCCACTCGAACTTGGGACACCCTGTATAATCACTCAGTACGGATACATACACGTAAGACCTTCAAACATGGGACTGCAAATGCTTCGTATTCGAGATACCTAAAGGGTGTTCCTTCAAATTTTTAGTTTAAAATTTCGATTGATCATCCAATTATTACCCCCCCAGAAAATCAGCCTAAGACCGCCCTTGAATAAATGTATTCAATTATGAGGAGAATATGTTGAGTAATAAAATATTTTGACATTGAAATTTTGTTTGGTTCGGTAGTGGGCTAAGAATTTTTAACAAAAAAAAATCTCTATTCACTTCGTCCTCTTGAGGAAATTGTCCTCGTCGCAAATCCCCGCCAACGTTCGACCCAATTTCTCAAAGAACGAAGTAGCGAACAAAGTAATCCGAAGCGATACTCGCTGACACCTTCATTAAATCATAAATTCATTAAAGACGGAGATCGAAGCGGAACGGAGAAGGAAAAAAACGACGTCGAGCGCCCGAATGCCATCGACCTAACCGCTTGTTCTTTTATTTTCCTGTCACAAATTTTCCCTTGGAAATCCATCAATAACTGCGCTAATCGAATGAAGATAATTAAAACCTAGAAGTGGGCAAATTAAAAGATGGTGATGAATTTTCAGCCCGAGTCGCAAAATTGTCAATCAACTTCCAATTCGCTCCTCATTTCCAAAGTTGACGGAAATTGTTGAGTCTTATTCTGGAGAGAGCGAGACATGGAATTTTAGTTAAAAATGCTGGCAGATATCATCGGTGGAGAGGCTGAGCTTACGGCAATCACGGAATCCAGATATTCGGAGGAAATGCATCCATCGATATTTTTCTTTTGGGACAGCAGGCGAAGCAGAAACTAACGAGAATGAGGGAAGACTCACGCCTACTTTTTTCGTAGCTGGTGAGGATCACAGCAAATAACGGAATCGTATGAGACGAGACATAATTATCGCTTCGAAAGCTAGTCAAAAAAGCGTTATCTTCCCGAAAAATGATATAAATTCAATAAAAGATAAAAAGATTGTGCCCTATTTTTCATATTCGAAACAAGCAACCAAATGTGCCAAAAAACTCAAAACTTTAAGACTATTGTAATTGAAGATTATTATAACTGAAGTTCAAACTGTTCACTACACAAATTCAATAATTCATTTCTTTTCAAGCATTTTCATAGGGTTGAAATGAGCTTCATCCTTGCATAGGCAACTTATAATTCAATGAACGTATATTGTGAGTTTTCTGTTTATACGACATCACAACAATTCTATGTTCATGACAGCCGTCTCTAGACCTAGCTATGAAATGAAATGAGGCAATGATGTATTGAGTTTCCCGAATCTTTCTTTTTTCAAACACTCCACTTAATTCAGACGATTTGAATCGACGGAATAACCATTTGAATTAGCTTTACTGTCTCTTTCAGAATTACTTCCGTTTAGCTTTAGCACTTCCTTAACCTTTTTCCTTTTCCATTGTTGCCTCATTTCATGGCTGGTTCTGAAGACGGCTGTGGTTTAATTCTGTGGGCTAACCTAACTTTTTCATTTCAAAACAAACGTGAGCACGAGAAGTTTGAATTGTTTGAAAAGATTTACCAAAAGCATAGATGACCAAAAGTGAATATTCCTCTGATTGTATTTCCATATATTCTGTCCGTTGAAATTAGGTGTTACAATGAAACGAGTGGTTGTCGAAGATAGTGGAGGTAAGTAACAATAAATCTCTCTTTTCGACATTATTTAATGTTAAATTTATTCAGATTCAGGCAGTGAAGACATTGAAAACCAGGAACAAATTGATGACAGTGATTGTGGAGCCAGTGATAATGCAGTTTCAGATGATGAAAATGATTCTATGGGTGAAGATGATGACAGGTATGATGATCTAGCAAGTAACGAGGATGAATCTGGGGACGAGAGTGGTTTGAAGAATGCAGCATGGGCAGATTCTGTGTCCAAAATCCTGAAGAGTAAACCTAAAGCTAATAAACCTTTAGTGCTGTCTAAAGCGAAGAAACTTACTGATATTAAACCCAAACCCAAAGAAGCTGGTTTTCAAGTTGTACTTGAAGATGGTAAGGTTAAAAACGAGGTGGTGGAAGAAGCACCTGCCACAAAGAAAGAGAAAACTAAGAAGAAGGAAAAAAGGGTAAGAATTTCAAGTAAATCAGAAAAAGATTCAATTCTATGACTTTGGTTTTTCGTTGAAATTTTATAAATGTTGTTTTTTCCCTTCAGAAAAAAGAAATTGTAGGCTTACGAGTGAAACCCGATATCATGGAAAAAGATCGTGAGAGGGTTCTGTTGAAAATAGCTACGAGAGGTGTTGTTCAATTATTCAACGCGGTGAGAACACAACAAAAAGACATAAGTAAAAAGTTGGACGAGGCAGGACCACTTGAAGTGAGAAAAGAGAAAGTTATGAAAAGTATTGACAAGAATGCTTTCCTTGATGTTTTGATGGGTCAGAAATCACAAAAGGTTGATGATGTCTTGGAGAAAGAGGATCATATCCCGAAAAAGAGGAAGTTGACTGAAAAAGAGGAAAGTAGTGGAAAAGTATGGGATGTTCTCAAAGATAATTATATGCTGGATGCTAAATTGAAGGATTGGGATAAAGAATTGGAAATTGAAGAAGAAATGGAAGATGAATTGGAAATGGCATGAAATATATTCAATTAGGAAAAAAAAATGTGATATTTTTGACAGCCTTTAACATTTGCTTACAAAGCATGTGAATTGATTTGAAAATTTATCAGAGGAATATTTGACTGGTTTTTTTTTCAAACTGTATTTTAATGTACATTATCAATAACTGAGTATGTAAGAAAATAAAATTATGAAGAAAATATAATAAATCTTTTCTTGAAATCTATGATTTTTCTCAACCTATGAAGGGGTCATAAGACTGATTCGTTACCAAAACCAAACGCTCGTACCGCTACTGATTTTCAATCGTAATTATGCTGTTCTGTGATCATTACAAAATGTTCTATGCATTGTGTTCAATCGGTGCGCGTAAAATTTGAATTGGGAGTAGAGGTAGAGATTGTGTGGTGAAAACCAAGCGACATTTTTCTTCCTGGAAATAGCAGACACTCTTGTTTTTTTTCCAAAATGCATTCGGCTCAAGATAAATTCAATATCTTCAATTCAATGACTGGTATTATAGCAGGCCTAGAAGATGAGTATACAACAATTGATCTAAGAAATGAAGCTATAGTCACTGGGAAAATTGAGAGTGTAGATGGAAATATGAATATAAATATGGAAGATGTTACTTTTTACGACGCCAAAGGTAAGTTTAAACTTTCTTGTTTCTTTCAAAAAATAGGTTATCAGAAAACCATAGACTGATCTGACATATCCAGTGGCAGCGTGTAATATTTTTTTTGTTTAACTAACTTGATTGGTTCCAGGAGTGAAACAAACTTTCGAAACCTTCTACATAAATGCCAGAATAATTCGTCACGTCCACATACCCAAAAATCTAACACCAGAGGAATTGTTCCAAAGACAACAAACGAAATTAACCAAGGTGACACCAAAGGAGAAACGAACATTCAAAGATATTCGTGCTAAAAGGAAAAACGCAGAAACTGTACGAGAAGCTTTCAAATAATCTACAACTAATTTAAACTACACAATGAAAAATGTTATGAATACAATAAAAAATAATAAAGCAAACTAATTTATTTTTATGATCTATAAACGTCACAACCATAACCTAAAAATCTTTGTTTTGTTTTGGAATTTTCAAAATGAATTTATGAAGTTATAACTCATAATAAAAGTTGATTTAGAATTTACAATGGGCAGGACGTCGAAAGTTGTGGTTTGCGGTATGAAGGGCGTAGGTAAAACTGCCATTTTACACCAAGTTATTTATGGCAATGTAACAACAAAAACTGTAAGTATTTAATTTCAATATGAAAAACAAATCCAACCATTGGCGTTCTCCCTAGGAATTCTATCCAACTATCGAAGATATTTACGTGGCCAATATAGAATGCGACAAAGGTACTCGAGAGAAAGTTAGGTTTTACGATACAGCAGGAATAGAGCAATCTCATACAACTACAGCGAATGGAACCACCAATCAACAATTGCCAAGGCACTACTTAGCAATTGCAGACGGATATATACTTGTATATGATACCGAAAAATCTGAATCTCTTGACATACTTGTATCATTAAAAAAAGACATTGATCGAAACAAGGATAAGAAAGAGGTAATATTTGAATTATTCTCATCTCAAATCGTCATGATTTAAATTTTTAAGGTTGTTTTAACTGTCATTGCCAATAAAACCAAAGAGGTAGAAAACAACGGATTTGAATCGACCATCAGTAAAGCAACAGCGTGGTGCAACCGAGAGAAACTGAGACATTTTACCGTGAGTGCTTTTGATCGGAAGTCACTTTACGAACCATTTGTTCATATAACTAACAAATTGAACCCATCGCCAAATAAGAGTACTTTTACACCTTTGTCAATGACGAGGAAGGTTTTGAAAGATTCAGTAGGGTGAATGCTTATTTATTTTGTTTATTCAGATTTGATTTATATATTTATCAAAGTAAGGTTTAGGGATTATGGATATAAATATTTTTATTCCGGTTAGATATGAATGATTGAAACATTATTATTTATTTCTTAACTGTTCCAGTGATAACTATTGCAATGAGAATCTCTTTTGAAGTATTATATCTTTATTTTATAAATTTCTGAATGTCTTTAGCATCAGAAGTTGCAGGAAAAATTAAATTTATCTATTTATAGAAAGAGAAGACTTTTTAGATTTTAGAGGTTTATTTGATGCATATAATGACATTATATCTATCAATACATTGGAATTATCATTTTAAGAAACTTATATCTAAATATATACAAAAATAAAAAGGTAAAAAATACTTTTAAAAATGGAATGAAAGTTATCCTAATAGTAATGATTGGATAGTTTTAGTAACTATCAAAATGTTCCTTCAAAGCCTTGCATTCATCCTTGATTGCCTGTGGCAGGTCCTGTCCCACTTGCTCTTGGAAATATTTCTCAATGGCACTTATCTGAAAACAAGGAATTGGTAATTTTTATAAAATTATCGCTTCAATTAAGTTTTATTGCTTTTCAATTCGCGATACTTTACCTCTTCTTTCCAAAATTGGGGATCGATTCTGAAGAGTTCATCAAAATCGATGTTTTTCAACCCTTCGAAGTTCAAGGAATCATCTTTGGGAACTAACCCGATCGGGGTTTTCAAAGCGCAGTCTTCATTGTCCAGTCTTCTCAAAATCCAGTCTATAACTCTACAGTTCTCTCCAAACCCAGGCCATAAGAACTTTCCCTCGTTGTTCTTCCTGAACCAGTTCACAAGGAACACTTTAGGTAGCTTGGTTGAGCGTTTTTCCATGCTCAACCAGTGCTGCAGGTAATGGCCGAAGTTGTAACCGAAGAACGGCCTCATGGCGAAGGGGTCGTGCATGATGACTTTACCCTAAGACAAACAATATCAGTTATCACTTATTGGTTTCATACCGTAAAGAACTGTATATAAGTGTGGTTGATGCCTTTGGAAGAGTACAACCAATAACCATTAAAAGCTATCTCCATTTGAAAAATAAAGAATTGATTTTATTTGTTTCTCATTTGTAAACGTCAGTTTCCAAAAACACAATATTAATCAAGAAAGTTTATTTTATCAAGTCACTAACTTGTAAAACTGACAGTTAACTTGCAAAATTTTTACAAGTTAGTAGTATTATTTACATTAGAAAATTTTGTTTTATCGTCATATATGTTGAAAATCATGGTACAATTGTTATTTCCAGTAACACAGATTTTTGATGATGAAAAAGTTGATACTGATGATGATGAACCATCTGTTGACTCAGAAACTGCTGAACTCGAGGAATGCAGAACATTTGTACTCTCCTTACTACCAAATAATATGCTAGACATTTCGATTTTTTTGTTGACCGAATCATCGACATAACTCATCGCAATTTCGGTGCTCTTCCACCCTCCTGCACGCTTTAGTGCTAAAATATCTCCACCCGAATCCGCAACCATAGTGGCTCCAGTTCTGCGAAAAGAGTGACCGGTGTATAACTCTGGGTCTTTTAAACCTAAATATTTCGCTATTTGCTTTGGGACACCACCAATAGTGTGCTGGCCAGCATTAAGGGAAATGCACTTTCCATGTCGGTATGTCAAAAAAAATCTTAGGCTTTCTGTTCCAGGAGGCCGAAGATTTACATATTTTCTGTATAACATGCAGGGCTTGATGCTGCAGCCATCATCGGTTATGGTGAATCTTCTTGTTAAATTTTTTGTTTGCCGCAATGTCACAATAACTATTTTTTGATGGATTCAGTCTTTACTTGATGGAAATTCATGTTCAATAACAGGAAAATAAAATTCAATTTCCACAAACATTTGTGGAAATTGAATTTTATTTTCCTGTCACAATAACTTATTTTCCCATATCTTCTACATCATTCATGTTTAAGGAGAGAATTTCGTCACATCGACAACATCCAAAAATCCCAAATATTGTTACAATTTTCGCCAGCAACCACTGGTCATCAGGAGCATGTAAAAGAAATTGTTCAGCCTCTTCTTTACTTAATACCTTAGCCTTTTTTGGCGTATAACGCTCATTTTTTCGTTTCAGAAACGCTATTACCTTTTGAAATCTGTAAATGACAACTAAACGTCATATTTTTCAATAAATTTTTTAAGGAAAACAAACCTGCGAACAGGGGCATTTTCTTTCATTTCCAAGCAGCTTTTCAGCATAGACCATTTTGCCCATAAAGTATTAGGGCTGAATCTAGCTGATAGTTGATTCAAGTAGACCAACAAAACATCTTCAGTTACCACAATCACACTATTTTTGTTTTGCCACTTTTTGAAGTCGTCGTATTCTCGCTCGTACCTTGAAGCTGATTTTGTAGGTAATAAACTTGAAGCTACACTGCTGGCTGCCTCAATAATTTCTTTTGGTACATTCATTTTCGCTTTCGCCAAAACAAATGTAAAGAAATATAAACAGACATGTTCATGGCAACGCTTCCATAGCTTACGACATTTGCGACAAATTATTGAGATTTTTTTGGAATTTATCTAACCTTTTTGCAAATGAGAAACAAATAAAATGTAAAAGAATACACGCAAGGTAACGGGTTTTACTGGCTCAAGGAGGTAATTCGCCAGTAAAAACCCTCTTACCTTGCTAGTAATGTTATATACTATTCCTTGCTACTTAAGCCAATGTTCTTTTTGGAAAAGAAAAAAATCTCCAGTGCTTTCGGTAAAACGAAAAGATTAAAACAAATGTCTATTAAGAAGAAAGAAGTTAAAGAAATTGAAAACAGTCAGAGACAAACCAAATCAAGTCTACTTGTTCCTGAAGCTTTTGCACTTTTGGTTAGTTTTAGCACACTTTAGAGAAAATGTTTTTTTCAATGATAGCTACCTTATGTTCAGCTGCTGCAGTAGCTTCGCTCCTCAGTGAAGCACCCATAAAGACAGCATGCTGCCAGTTCTTTGCCTCAGTAATAAGAGGAACTCCAGTTGGTCTTCTACCACCAAAGAGTATGGCAGAAATTGGCACACCTTCAGGGGATTCCCACTGAGGATCGATTATGGGGCACTGGCTTGCTGGGGTGCAGAATCTATAACAAATTATTTAGTAAGCTTCAAACTGAGTCTTCTACAAGATTGTACCTTGAATTCGGATGAGCTGCTGGTGTCTTGCTGCTCTTCCTATCCCATGGTTTACCCAGCCAATCGGTAATTTCTACATTCTCGTCAACCTCATCCTCCAAGCCTTCCCAGTACACTCCTCCGTCGCTAGTTTTGGCCACGTTAGTAAATATGGTATTCTTGAAGATGGTCTTCATGGCGATGGGGTTGCTTGAGTTGGACGTACCAGGAGCGACACCGAAGAAACCGTTCTCTGGATTGATGGCTCTGAGTTGTCCATTTTCATCGCAACGCATCCAAGCTATGTCGTCTCCTACACATTCTACCTTGTATCCTGGTAAGGTGGGCGTCATCATTGCAAGGTTGGTTTTACCGCAAGCGGAAGGGAATGCGGCTGCTATGTAGCGTTTTACGCCGTTTTTGGTTATTCCAAGGATCTGGAAGAAGTGTTGATAGATCATAAACATGGAATATGGATTCTGAATCTTCAAAACTGGGGGCTATGGATATTAGAGGAAGAGCCAGTGACCAATTTTCATATGTCATTTCATAACTCACCAAAATTTACTTGTTTAATATTCAATATCTGCTCGAATATAAAAACCATTTCTGCTAACCCATAATGGCCGGAGTAGACTACCATAAGCACTCAAAGAGGCCAGAAAATTAGGTTCAACTATGTCATAGTATCATTCACAAAACTTTCAGGAATTGTTATTGATAATATATTGAATCTATAAAAAATAATGACAGAAGTTTTTCGTCCCTCCTAAGTGTTGGCAGAACTCTTTGAAAATTCATTAAGAACAGCTGTACTCAGGTATGTCATTTCAGTACGCTTGAAATTTACAGGAAATAAAGAAAATGTGTCTAGAAAGCGAATTATTATCATGACAGAAATTTTTTACATCACGAACCATCTGCCAAAACGAGAAATGTTGCCGCGCAAATGCGAGCGAAATGAGCTTATTCATATTAGCAAGTCAGACCTAGAGCGCATATTGGGCATGTATTATTGTCAGTCAAAGGAATAAATTAGAGAAATTACAGGTGTTTATTTTTAACATCACAACAATTTATTTAGTAATAAACTATTCAAAAAAATATGCTCTTCCTACGCATCCTCGAAATTAGTTTCCTCAAGAATTTTTCGAATGGATTGAGAAGGTCATGTGTGACTTACGAAACATTCAAAGAAGTGTAAAATCTCAGTCACATTAAGGGGTAAAAAATAAACCATCAGGGCATTTGAAACCCCAAAAGTTGGGTAGACTAAGAGTAGTAAAAGAGAGTATAAGACTTTCACAGTGAGCTTTAGTATTACGAGTACATAGCGAATACCCTTGATCAGGTAAATGAAACTGATAACAAATTCTATAATTTCATAAAAGAATTTAAGCTTCCTATCAACTTTAGATGAGTCTCGTAAATGCCCAATATGCGCTCTAGGTCTGACTTGCAAATATGAATAAGCTCATTTCGCTCGCATTTGCGCGGCAACATTTCTCGTTCTAGCAGATGGTTCGTGATGTAAAAAATTTCTGTCATGATTATAATTCGCTTTCTAGACACATTTTCTTTATTTCCTGTAAATTTCAAGCGTACTGAAATGACATACCTGAGTACAGCTGTTCTTAATGAATTTTCAAAGAGTTCTGCCAACACTTTGGAGGGACGAAAAAGTTCTGTCATTATTTTTTATAGATTCAATATATTATCAATAACAATTCCTGAAAGTTTTGTGAATGATACTATGACATAGTTGAACCTAATTTTCTGGCCTCTTTGAGCGCTTATGGTAGTCTACTCCGGCCATTATGGGCTGGCAGAAGTGGTTTTTTTTTTCGAGCAGATATTGAATATTAAACAAGTAAATTTTGGTGAGTTATGAAATGACATATGAAAATTGGTCACAGGCTCTTGGTCTATAAGTGAAGGATTTAATGGAAAATCAAAGACCAAGCATAACTGAACGTACCAGCATATGCTCAGCAAGCCACCCCTCTCTTTTAGCAATCGTAGATCCTATCCTCAACGCGAAGCACTTCTTTCCCAACAAAGAATTTCCCCCGTATCCACTTCCATAAGACACAATCTCCATCGTCTGAGGCCTGGAAAAAAATTCGTTAACATCTTCTTCCCTCAACAATAACACCAAGACCTACTTGTGCAAAATCAGGGTCCTTTCAGGGTCGCAAGGCCAGCTGGGCATCTCCACAACTCCATCAGCTGGCGTACCAACGGAATGCAGACATTTCACAAATTCCGTATCTTCCGTCATGACCTTAGCCACTTCCTTCCCGATCCTGGTCATGATCCTCATGGATGCGACCACATAGGCGGAGTCCGTGATCTGGATGCCGATTTTGGACAGGGAAGATCCGACTGGACCCATGGAGAAGGGTATGACGTACATGGTTCTCTTCCTCATGCAACCGTTGAAGCGTTCCACTACAGCCCTGTCCATTTCTTGGGGTGCCATCCAGTTGCCCAAGGTGCCTTTGACACCTTCTGCGGGAGTGGGGATGGTTTCGGATTTCTTCTCGGTGCATATGAAGGTTTTTGATTCCACTCTGGCGGTGTCTGCAGGGTTGGTTCGCGCTAGCCAGCTGCAAATGGAGGAAGACCATTATTTTTTGCCAATTTAACTGTATGGCTGAGGCCTATGGTTTCCGATGTAGAAATCATATAGAAAACTAGTTACTGAAGTTGGGGAATTTGTATGAAGACCAGAAGACAAGAAGCAGTGTTGTCTTCATACAATGCCGATGAGTAATAAGTCAATCGCTGGAATTAAAATCTTAAAGATAGATTCTAAAATACACTGCGCAAAAAAATTAACGCACATTATGGAAATCTCAAATTTATTCTACTACTGAGGGTGTTCTCAATGATAGTTATTTTTATCAGAATTATGCATGCATATGTTATCCACTTTCAACGTGTTTCTTCAATACAGATGTTTTCTCCCAGCAGGAATAAAAAAAAGATATTATCAGATTTTGAATGTATTGGCTCCATTCTAAAATCAGTTGTTCTCGATCAATTCTAGTGATCAATAGTTTTTCTTTCGTTTGATTTTCCACACTCGATCGCTATGCAACGCGAAACACGCAATTTGACCCAAAAGGAATGTGCCCAAGCGGTAGTTTTGTGAGAAGAAGGGTGGACATACACAAGAATTGCAGAAAGGTTTGGAGTTTCCCATACAAGTGTGTCCAGAATGTTGCAGCGATTCAGGGAGACAGGTATGAATGTCCGAAGACCAGGACAGGGTAGACCACGGGTAACAACTGCCATTCAAGAACGTTACTTGAGAGTTTCTTCGTTGAGGCAACGGTTTGCAACCGCTCGTCTCCTTCAAAATCAGCTTGAGCAAACTCATGAGGTGCAAATTAGCACTCAGACAATAAGAAATCGCCTCAGAGAAAATGATTTAAGGCCTCGTGTCGCGGCAAGAGGTCCAGCTCTTACCCCAGCCCATCGAAGGGCGCGTTTGGATTTTGCGAGAGAGCATATCCATTGGGAAGAGGCCGATTGAGAAAGAGTTCTCTTCACAGATGAGTCTAGATTCTGCCTCTACCATTGTGATCGACGTTCCCTTGTATACAGACGTCCACATGAAAGATATGCTCAGTGCAATTTCCTGAATACTACTGGTTTCGGGGGAGGATTGATTATGGTATGGGGTGGAATATCTTTGACTGCTCGCACAGACCTAGTGGTCGTTGATAATGGAGCTATGAATGCTGATAAGTATATAAGGAACATTCCTAAAGAGTATGTAGTGCCATTTGCCCCATACATTGGTGAAAATTTCATTTTTATGGACGATAATGCCGACCCCATCGTGCGCGCATCGTTCAGGAGTACCTTGAAGAGGTTGAAGTCTCTCGAATGGAATGGCCAGCAAGAAGTCCAGATCTCAATCCGATTGAGCAGGTTTGGGACAACCTCAATAGAAGGCTGAGAAGTTCAGAAAATCATCCAGCTACTCTTGATGACTAAGGAATCCAACTCGGAGAGATCTGGGAAGGATTAGATCAGAACATTTTAAGATCACTCATTTTGAGTATGAACCGTCGTTGCCGAGCCGTAATTAACACAAGGGGTGGAAATACCAAGTATTAAATCACTTATCAGCATTTCAGTATTTTGAAAATTGTTCATTTCTCTTCTTTCACATAAGATTCGGTGAAATCCTGAATTTTTCTTCCATTTAATGTGTCTTGTTTCGTTCAAAACCTTCCCGAGAGATCATAAAAAATAAGTTATAAAGTCAATGTAGAGTTAACTTTCATTAAAATTGAGATTTTCAGAATGTGCGTTAATTTTTTGCGCAGTGTATTTTCATGTTTTTATCGTAGCTACTTGCTATTAAACTTCAGAAGGAAGAAAATCAGGAGCGGCTGATTTCAGCGAAAATTCTACAAGTTTTCACAAAAACAGTCTATTTAAGATAGAAATGCATGGCAGTACTTACCAGTTTTCGTATTTGGGCAACGGCTCGATGGTACCCTGCTTCTGGAGAAGGTTCAACAGAATGTTGTTCTCGGTCTCTGAACCATCGCAAATGTGGACGTTTTCCGGTTTGCAAAGGTCTATTTTGTCCTCTACGAAGGATCTGGCCTGTGCAGAAAGCGGAAATTCGTTAGAAAGGTACGCCATATGGAATTATAAGTTGAACGAGAAAATTCTCAACGATGTATGAGGTGAGAATGAATGTTGGCACGTGATTAAAAACTTTTTATAACTTTGGAAAGCAATAAAAACTGCACGGAATCTCTGATAATGTACGTAGGCAAATTACAGCCGAAACAAATGCGATTGGCTGCGCCGGAAAAATTCAATGAAGTGATTGGAGTGATGGAAAAATAGTTTTCGTTGGAACTGCTCGAATTTCAGAACATAAAATTGTGAAAAAATGTTGCCATTACCTTCTCAGTGAGAACGTTGATATCTCCGTAAGCGACAGATTTTCCTCGTAAGTGATGGAAAAAACAGTAGTTGGACTGCTTCAACTGCTTGCTGAATCTGCCAATTTCTGGTCCATATCTGAAAAAAAATAGACCTTCAAATTTGAGATTTGTAATGTTATGAATGCGAAATAAGAGATCGAAGTTAATCTAAGGCCACAAAAGTAACAGGTGATTTTTTAACTATTTTCTTTTTGGCAACACTGATTTTGACGGCTCACGCACGATTCGTGTTTTGTGTCACTGTCAAACATCTTCAGTTTGGTCTATAATTTACAAGGTGACAAGAAAAACTTCTGACAAATTTTGCTGTGGTCTGGAACAAAAGTATTTCAGCGCAGCCAAATGATTTTTATTCTCTTGGTTTCTCCACACTTTCCTGTACTAATATGTGAATTTTCAGTTTGATATAATTTCATTTCACAGAGTTTTAGAATGTCAAACAAAGGTGTAGTGCGATTTTGGAGCTGTTTCGTCAAGGTAGGCGTCAATGCGAAATTGTTCGTTTGCTCAATGTGCCTCGACAAACCGTGTCCGATGCAATTCGTCGTTTCAAGGAGCTTGGCCATGATGGTCGTCGTCCAGGAAGTGGTAGAAAACGCACTGTCAATACACCCAGCAATCGCAACATCGTCAAGAAGCGAGTCAATCGAAATCCGAGGGTTTCCATGAGGAAAATAGCCTGTGAGACCGTATCAACCGCGAATCAGTCCGTCAAATTTCCAAAAAGGAGCTCAACCTCAAGCCATACAAGCTCCAAAAAGTTCAACTCCTCACTGAGGAAAACAAGCGCGTACGACTCCAAAGGTGCCGCCAACTCCTTCGTCTCGCCGCCGGTCAGCAATGGGAGCGAATTCTCTTCACAGACGAGAAGATTTTCACCGTAGGACAATCCCACAACCACCAAAACGACAGAGTCTGGTCCGTTGAGGGTCCTCGTACATCGGCCATCGTCGAACACCGTCAAAATCCGCAATCCGTCATGGTCTGGGGCGGAATTTGCGGCAGTTTAAGACTCCCTTAGTTTTCGTGGATCAAGGGGTCAAAATCAATCAAGAAGTCTACCGCTGCGACATCCTCGAGGCCGTAGTACTTCCGTGGGCCAAGCAGCACTTCGGCGATACGCATTGGACCTTTCAACAGGACTCCGCTCCGGCTCACAGAGTGAAAATGACGCAAGAATGGTAAAAGACCCATTTTTCTTGTTTCATCTCATCTGCAGAATGGCCGCCCTACTCACCGGATCTCAACCCAATGGACTACAGCGTGTGGTCGATTTTGGAGCACAGGGCTTGTGCTAAAAAACACAAAAATTTGGAGTCGCTGAAGCAATCTCTGCGCCGGGAATAACGCCCGAGGAGCTGCGGCCCATTGCCGAAAATTTCAAGAAGCGTCTGAAGCTGTTTATCGCCGCCAAAAGAAGCCACTTCGAAACGGCTTGAATATATTATTAACAAATGTTCAAGCTATTATTATTTGTTGTTGTTTCGTTCAATTTCTTCTGTTTAATAAAGTTAAATGAAAAAGAGGTTGTCCGAGGTTTTTCTTGTCACACTGTATTAACAAATATCTAAAAATTGATCAACATATCAATTGTGATGAATCAATATCCATTTTTCCTGATACCTATCTAAGATTACCAATTTATGGCCTGATAAGTCGCGCCAATATTTCAGATAATCAGCACCTATATTAACGAGTTTCTCCAATAACCATATCGTTATATTTGATGTTAATCTTTCTGTTCCAAATTAGAATAAATCAACTTTGTTTGGACTTATCGAAATGGACTTTGTCACTTCGAATTCCCCGTATGAAATATCGCAATGTTTATTTTAAACGCGATGTTTTGAGGAATAATTCAATGTAGGACACCGCATATTTTTTGAGATAAAATCGTCTGCATTCTTTGGATCATAGTCCAATGAACATATCCGTTATAATTTTTTCCATGGAAAAATTCCATCTTTGTTTCTCACTATAATAATTTTAATTCTTCAAACTTTATGTTTTTTAATTGGTTTGTATTTGCAAATTCATATTTTTGCTTAAGTTTAGTGAATGTTTTTCGTAGTTTTAATGAAGGATATTTGCAAAAACAATGGTTATGAATATTTGTTTTCATTCTTCTATCTCAATACTTAGGTAGCAACCTACGCATTTATAAGAAATTTTACGAGTCATCTGGTTCAAACGTAAATATTTTCTCGAATTGTTTGGGAAGGAAAATGTTTTCCAGTAACTCACAGGAAAGTTATCAACGACCGCAATATACGTAGTAGGTATTTCTATTTCACTACGTATTATGCTGAATTAGATAAATCATACACGACAATATGGACGCAAATAGTGTTTTGTCCACGACTATTGATTGATTAGAGTGAACCTCATTCATCTATTTCATCGAGCATTATAACTTTCATGAATCATATCTTCAAGCTGACAACCACAGAGTATAAAAAAAAACTGAATTCTTCTGATCAGAGGATGATATGAAATGCCATTTCAGTTCAGAATTATTCAAGAGTCGTGGACAGAGTTGAATATTCAACTCGCAGATTATGGATATTATTCTCTTGCATGTGAAAAATATGCTTATTGAATAAAGTTTCCACTGGGAAAATTTTATATTTCGAGTAATTTACAGAGGGTACATATTTTTATTCTTCTTTTTCGAAAAATATGACATCTTCACGGTTATTTGAAACAGAAGAGGATCGTAAGAAGCCATTACCCAAATCTTTTCAAATTATCATACAGAACATAATATTGGACTTGAGAACAGTCTAAGAAATTCCTGCTAAGGACTGAACGAGAATAAATTCGCTATCACAAAAACGCCTATATCTCTTGAACCAATTGAGAAAAAATCAAAATTTGATCATAGTTAGCTTTGTTATGAACGACAGAAACATGTGGAACATTTACATCATAGATATTCCAATTATCTGTCCCAAAATGTCAAGCGAAGTGAAAACACGAGATTTTATAGTGAAACTTATTCAAAATAATCAAAAATGGAGCTTCAAAAGAATCGCAAAAGAGGCTCGCGTTCGTCCGGAAACGGTATCAAGAGTTGTTAAGGGCTTCAACGAAGATCTTACAATTAACCGGGAGGAAAAAGAGATTTCATAGCCCAAAAAAAGTGAAGAAAGCCATCAGCCTTTTTCAGAAGAATCCTAACCTTTCCGGATGGAAAGTGGCCCAAATAGTGGGTTGTTCGCAGTCAACCGTTCAGAAAATCAAGTCGAGTTGTGGGCTTAGAACATACAAAGTGCAGAAAGTGCCAGACAGGAACGCTGTGAAGAATCAAGAAGCGAAATCAAGAGCAAAGAAATTAAAAAAAGATTTCTTGAAAAAGTTTTCCTGTTGCGTGATGGACGACGAAACCTATGTCTTGGCTGATTTCTCGCCACTTCCTGGTCAGGAATTTTATACTGCAGATTCTCGTGGAAATGTTGACGAATATTTTCGAGTGAAGAAACAAGCAAAGTTTCCTAAAAAATTCCTGGTTTGGCAAGCAATTTGCACTTGTGGGAAAAGGAGCAAATTTTTCGTTGGCCAAGGCTCTGTTGACTCGAAGATATACATCGAGGAATGCTTGAAGAAGCGACTTTTACCATTTTTACGTGAGCACGATGTGTCAACAATCTTTTGGCCAGATTTAGCTTCATGCCACTACACCAAGGCCACCAAGGAATGGTACGAAGCAAATGAGGTGGTTTTTGTTCCCAAAGAGGCCAGTCCACCAAATTGTCCAGAACTCAGGCCAATCGAAAGATATTGGGCCCTGGTGAAAAGAGAATTGAAGAAGACTAAGAAATCAACGAAAAAGTTAGCGGAATTCAAGCAAAAGTGGAAGACAGCATCCCAGAAAGTGACTGAGAACGCTATAAGAAGCATGATGGGAAGAATTCCAGAAAAAATCCATGAATTTTGTAAAAAAAGTTTTGGTTTTTTATTGTTTCCATTAGAATTAGAAGATGATTCGAAAATGAGTTTGATTTTCGAAATCGGTCCAGTGGTTCAAAAGATATAAGCGTTTTTGTGATAGCGAATTTATTCTCGTTCAGTCCTTACCTTAGATACTTCGTAAAATCCTTATAACCTCACAACTACCCATTATATTTCCTTTGGAGGGTGGAAACTAGCTTGGCAGGTAGAGGCAAAGTATTTTTGATTTATAATGAAACAGGTGGTAGTTAAGATTGATTTGGGAGATGCCTCAATAACAGAAAGTACCAACAAGGAGAATTTTTTCGATTTTAGAGAAATTATCCGAAATATAACTCAGGCAGTTTTATTTCTTAGTTGATTAAGATTATACTGAGACTAATTTTAGATTAGAAAGAACAGATAGGTATTTCCTCGAAAAAAAACATTAGTTAAATGGAAAATTACAGTTATCTAGTAGAAATAATAAGTAATTTAGATGTTATCTAAGTTCGAACTAGAAAGTTATCGAAAAAATGATTAAATCTATCGATACTTCAATGAATAGTTCATTACCTGAGAGAAACAAGTTTAAAGTGTAATCACAAATTGATTCACAGAATAATTTACTTCACTTGTAACATAAATGCAATGAAAATTATGGGGAAAAATTGTTTTTCATTCAATGTGGAAAACAGTATTCCAATTTTTAAAGCACCCTCTAGATTTTCTGTGAAAAAAATGGATAAGTGAAAGTTTATAAAAGAAGCTTCAGAATAATTTATCAAAAATCAAATTCGGTCGACAAGCTTTCAAATTGATGTGAGAACATAGAAAATAATTGCAGATAATTGAAACGACGTCATTTGTGATCTGATCAGGTTGGTCTAGATCTAGCTAGTGTTGGTGAAAGTGAAAATTCGAATAGATCATATTCATTCACCTTGATGTAAATCAGTCCTGATCTCAATAAATAAAAATCAGAAACGGCAAAAACCGGTCGACTAGTTCAAGAAATACTCACGAGAATTCTGCGTAGTTTTCCCCTAATTCAGGCATCTTAAACTCTCTTCTTCTTCTTCCTCAATCGAAACGAAAATTTCAATTTCTCGAAAAATACTAATCCCAGTTAAAAATCAAAACGAAACTATCTAAGTGTAACTCTTATGGTACATAGAATAGAACCCGAAAATAAATTTCAAATAAATTTTATCGGATTTCGAAACAAAACAATTGGGTCTGTGATATTTCGCGATTAACTTCGAATAAGCCAGATTTGCAAAAATTTTCGAATGTACCCTTACGAAAACACCGACACCGAAGGAGGTATAAAAACGAATAACCTGAGCGGTTTGTGCTCCCGTTTTATACGATTCTGTGACGGCGCTGTAAAAGTGGAGGGGAGGTACCTAGTCTATTATTAAAGTAACAACAATGATTACAAATATTGCCGATTTGGAAATTGTTGATGGGGCGAATTCGAAACTAGATTTTTAGGATAGAGGGAATAGTATTCTCTCGCAGATCGCTAATCAGAGTATATCTGAATAGTTATTCATCTTTGTAACCGTCTCAAATAGTCTACTCTATTTATTACTATTTATGATGTACCTATATTTTTTCAAAACTCTTCAGAGTTGATCCACTTCTCAGAGGTCATATTGACTTGAATTTGGTCAGATGCGCTTTTCCACACAATGCATTTTGAATTTTTCTCAGTAAAAAAAAAACAATATGGCTGCACCAAGATGGCTGACAAGTTTTGTGTTTATTGCCTGATTCTCTTCAAAATTGAAATGCGAGTTTTTGGAGTCGATGATAATAGCTGTTATATCAAAATTCATAAAATCTAGATGGATACATTTTCATCTGCTCTAGATGCTTAATGAGTAGGTTTTTCAGTTATTAAAAAAAATGTATTCCTAAAATTCGAAACATGAAAATATTCTTGCTAAATACTAAATACTTTTTGCATTATTGTCTTCAATCCTTTTCATGTCATGAATCTATTTTTCGCATGAAACAATGGTATAATTTAATTTCATATTATTTCGATTTGATGCAATCAAAATAATTGGAACTTTGCTGGGGATATGAAATAAGTCAATAGGTTAAAATGACCAAATCTGTTATTTTCGAAATTGTGAAATTTTATTTCTATTTTTCCACGAAATTCAAAACAGGATTCTCTGACGCAAAGTGTACTCATTCCGTAATTATTTTTGGAAAAAAGATATAAATCTTCAATCAATTATACAGAGTGATACATCAGTTGATGTATCTTGAACACGTCATTCTACATCTGAATGCAACATTTCAACTCGGTCGAATCTGTTGTTTTCAAAAGATCATAAAAACAAAATTCAGAACTGTAAGATTAACGGAACCCATAGCTCAAGTTTGCCCATTAAAGAACCATGGCATTTTTGATCCGAAGCTCCTCTGAAAATTTGAAGTTCCTAGGTTTTTCTGTTCGAGAATTTTCGTGTTCACGGAAATACGGTCAGACGGACAGAATTGAATTTGACCACGTATTCGTGACCATAGTGAGTCGGACCTTATGGTTTGAGATCATTCCAGGCTCAAAATTCAAAAAAATGATGTCTTACATCGTTACCGAAATTAAAAAGCCAAATCTTCAGGATATTTAACTCGGATTCATAATTTTGAACTAAAGGTACGAATACAATGAAGTTTCTGAGTGGAGTAAATGGAAACGGAGAATTTTTTCTGTTCTGTTCCCGAGTTGGAACAGTTTGATGTTGTGCATTTAACGAATACGTATTTCTTCAGACTCATGACTCAAAGAAATTCCAATTTCGAATTTAGCATAGTAATCCTGAAGATAGTGTTTATCGCATAAAGGATAAAGAATGGCAACCTACTGTGGTGTTGCGTCAGAAAATCGATTCGTCATTGGCGTACCATAAATTACTCGAGACTATTGTTAATAATGCTCAACATCTTTTATGATTGAACACAAGATTATTCGGATAGTATTTGATATTTTTCGTAGTTTGAATGGCTTCCAAATTTGCAAGAATGATAGGAGATATTACAACTTGTGAATATTACCTAATGTCATCCTATTTGTGCTTTAATAATGTAGTGATTATTCAATAGGTAGGTAGTGTAGGTACACCACTGCGTGGTCCCACAAAACGTAATGGTCACACCCTGGATCTTGGCCA
Source organism: Adalia decempunctata (assembly GCA_951802165.1). Taxonomy (NCBI): domain Eukaryota; kingdom Metazoa; phylum Arthropoda; class Insecta; order Coleoptera; family Coccinellidae; genus Adalia; species Adalia decempunctata. The sequence goes on from OX637705.1 coordinate 5,796,229, forward strand.
ATCGCGTTAGGCATAAGAAAAATTTGCAAGTAATTAGGTGTAATACACTGCGCAAAAAAATTAACGCACATTATGGAAATCTCAAATTTATTCTACAACTGAAGGTGTTCTCAATGATAATTATTTTTATCAGAATTATGCATGCATATGTTATCCACGTTTTTCTTCAATACAGATGTTTTCTCCCAGCAGGAATAAAAAAAGATGATATTATCAGATTTTGAATGTATTGGCTCCATTCTAAAATCAGTTGTTCTCGATCAATTCTAGTGATCAATAGTTTTTCTTTCGTTTGATTTTCTACCCTCGATCGCTATGCAACGCGAAACACGCAATTTGACCCAAGAGGAATGTGCCCAAGCGGTAGTTTTGCAAGAAGAAGGGTGGACATACACAAGAATTGCAGAAAGGTTTGGAGTTTCCCATGCAAGTGTGTCCAGAATGTTGCAGCGATTCAGGGAGACAGGTATGAATGTCCTAAGACCAGGACAGGGTAGACCACGGGTAACAACTGCCATTCAAGAACGTTACTTGAGAGTTTCTTCGTTGAGACAACGGTTTGCAACCGCTCGCCTTCTTCAAAATCAGCTTGAGCAAACTCATGAGGTGCAAATTAGCACTCAGACAATAAGAAATCGCCTCAGAGAATATGATTTAAGGCCTCGTGTCGCGGCAAGAGGCCCAGCTCTTACCCCAGCCCATCGAAGGGCGCGTTTGGATTTTGCGAGAGAGCATATCCATTGGGAAGAGGCCGATTGGGAAAGAGTTCTCTTCACAGATGAGTCTAGATTCTGCCTCTACCATTGTGATCGACGTTCCCTTGTATACAGACGTCCACATGAAGGATATGCTCAGTGCAATTTCCTGAATACTACTGGTTTCGGGGGAGGATCGATTATGGTATGGGGTGGAATATTTTTGACTGCTCGCACAGACCTAGTGGTCGTTGATAATGGAGCTATGAATGCTGATAAGTATATAAGGAACATTCTTGAAGAGCATGTAGTGCCATTTGCCCCATACATTGGTGAAAATTTCATTTTTATGGACGATAATGCCAGACCCCATCGTGCGCGCATCGTTCAGGAGTACCTTGAAGAGGTTGAAGTCTCTCGAATGGAATGGCCAGCAAGAAGTCCAGAAAATCATCCAGCTACTCTTAATGACTTATGAATCCAACTCGGAGAAATCAGGGCAGGATTAGATCAGAACATTTTAAGATCACTCATTTTGAGTATGAACCGTCGTTGCCGAGCTGTAATTAACGCAAGGGGTGGAAATACCAAGTATTAAATCACTTATCAGCATTTCAGTATTTTGAAAATTGTTCATTTCTCTTCTTTCACATAAGGTTCGTTGAAATTCTGAATTTTTTTTACATTTAATGTGTCTTGTTTCGTTCAAAACCTTCCCGAGAGAACATAAAAGATAAGTTATAAAGTCAATGTAGAGTTAACATTCATTAAAATTGAGATTTTCAGAATGTGAGTTAATTTTTTTGCGCAGTGTACTTTCAAACATTTATTTCTCATTTCTCAGGTGTATAAATAAATATTACAAATATTCAGTTGAATTTGATAAAAACTTGTAAACTTATTAGTATGCTAGTATTAAAATTTTCCCTGAAAAAATATTGATGGCATTCTGATAAGGACTTCATTAGAATTCCAGGAACAGAACAATATTAACATGTTTCTCATGATCGAGTTACTTTCTTGCGTTGAAACAATGGAGTTCTATTCTCAAAAAAAATGTTAGCATTGTCACCTAAGATTATCGACAAATCGTTTTTAATTAATTCAAATTTGAAGAAGCTCAGGTAATTACATTCAGAACGGTTCATGGTATTTATCTAATTGTTAATTATTATACCGTTTCTCTCACCAATCTTCCAAGTACACTTTGAGCATTTTTCTTCAAAAAAAAAAACAATTGGGCTTTTTATTTCCATGATATCTCAGTTCGTATGCGGCGTAGACCAACATTTTTTTTAATTGAAGCTTAATCATTTCTTTAGAATGTGTATCACTCGCTTTTCCGTTCTTCTTCGTATATTAGGATATATATATATTCTTATAAAATGGAGCTGTACAGATTTGATTCCAAATATGGCATGTGTCTCGAAAAGGCAACAAGGAACAGATCATTCAAACAAACATATTGATAAAAACCTGGTTGAAAATATATCCAATGAAGTTCCTAAGGACTGAACGAGAATAAATTCGCTATCACAAAAACGCCTATATTTCTTGCACCAATTGAGAAAAAATCAAAATTTGATCATAGTTAGCTTTGTTATGAACGTCAGAAACATATTGTGGAACACTTCATAGATATTCCAATTCTCTGTCGCAAAATGTCAAGCGAAGTGAAAACACGAGAATTTATAGTGAAACTTTTTCAAAATAATCAAAATGGAACTTCAAAAGAATCGCAAAAGAGGCTCGCGTTCGTCCGGAAACGGTATCAAGAGTTGTTAAGCGCTTCAACGAAGATCTTACAATTAACCGCAAGGAAGGAACCGGGAGGTAAAGGGGGTTTGATAGCCCAAAAACAGTGAAGAAAGCCATCAGCCTTTTTCAGAAGAATCCTAACCTTTCAGGACGGAAACTGGCCTAAATAGTGGGTTGTTCGCAGTCAACCGTTCAGAAAATCCAGTCGAGTTGTGGGCAGAACATACAAAGTGCAGAAAGTGCCAGACAGGAACGCTGTGAAGAATCAAGAAGCGAAATCAAGAGCAAAGAAATTAAAAAAAGATTTCTTGAAAATTTTTTCCTGTTGCGTGATGGACGACGAAACCTATGTCTTGGCTGATTTCTCGCAACTTCCTGGTCAGGAATTTTATACTGCAGATTCTCGTGGAAATGTTGACGAACAATTTCGCGTGAAGAAACAAGCAAAGTTTCCTAAAGAATTCCTGGTTTGGCAAGCAATTTGCACTTGTGGGAAAAGGACCAAATTTTTCGTTGGCCAAGGCTCTGTTGACTCGAAGATATACATCGAGGAATGCTTGAAGAAGCGACTTTTACCATTTATACGTGAGCACGATGTGTGAACAATCTTTTGGCCTGTTTAGCTTCATGCCACTACAGCAAGGCCACCAAGGAATGGTACGAAGCTAATGAGGTGGTTTTTGTCTCCAAAGAGGCCAATCCACCAAATTGCCCAGAACTCAGGCCAATCGAAAGATATTGGGCCCTGGTAAAAATAGAATTGAAGAAGACTAAGAAATCAACGAAAACGGAATTCAAGCAAAAGTGGAAGACAGCATCCCAGAAAGTGACTGAGAACACTATAAGATGCATGATGGGAAGAATTCCAGAAAAAATCCATGAATTTTGTGAAAAATAGTTTTGTTTTTTTTTTATTGTAAAAACAGTTTTCATTAGAATTAGAAGATGATTCGAAAACGAATTTGATTTTCGAAATCGGTCCAGTGGTTCAAAAGATATAAGCGTTTTGTGATAGCGAATTTATTCTCGTTAAGTCCTTAGTCTCAAAATTTCCATTTATCATTATGATTTGAACATAAAAATATAATTTTTCAAATGCTTGTATCTTCTAAACAAAAACGAATCGGACCTATGTTAATTCAGAATAAGCACAGCTACCATCTGTCAAGGTTTGTCATAGAGCTTGTAGACCAACCTGTAGGTATATACGAAAACTGGAAACAAGGAACTGACAATTTAATGTAAACCTGTCCTTGATGGGATAGAGGAGTGTTCGAACACCTGCCACAAACCGCTATTTATCAAGTCGAGGTATTCCTTACGAAAAAATCGCGTCTTCATACGCCACTGTTCCCAACGGCCGCAGTACATTTACCACACCTTCAGTCTCGACCAATCGCGTTCAGGTTTAAAGTCGAGCCCCGCGACCTTCAAATTGAAACCGAACCGGAGTTCAAGTAATCGACAGTCAGCTGCTTTTGCATCGCTCTCGCTCTAGATCTCAGGAATCTCGACACCAAAGGTCGACTTTGCTTGAACTCTGAATAGCGAATTTATCAGCGGAGGAATACTCGTAAAAATCGATGATTTATCGGACGAAAATAGGTTGAGAAAGAGGAATTTCGAAAGTTTCTAGAGCAGAATAAATCTGTATTTTTCCCTTGTTTGTTTGTCTCTGAGCTTCGCTGTTTGTGTCTATGCTAAAATTCCAGTTTTTATCTGATCTTTATTTCGTCATCCTTTCCGCAAAGTTGTTGGGAGGTGTGTCTGAATTGAGAGAATAACATTTCTTCGATGTTTAATTTCAATTTGAATTCTTTCTGGGTATTTGAGTGGTTCATGATGGATAAACCAAAGACAATTGGGCCTCCTAAAATTTTGCGAAGGATTTAGGTGTGAAGCCTTTCAAAATACAGCTCGTGCAAGAATTGAAGCCGAACGACCTACCACAACGCAGAATTTTTGGTGAATGGGCTCTTGAAAAGTTGGCGGAAGATCCACTTTTTATCGAAAAATTGTGGTCAGCGACGACGCTCATTTTTGGCTCAATGGATACGTAAATAAGCAGAATTGTCGATTTTGTAGTTAAGATCAGTCAGAAGCATTGCAACACCTACCAATACACCGAGAAAAATTTATTGTTTGGTGCGGATTATGGGCTGGTAGCATCATTTCACCGTCCTTCTTCAAAGATAATGCGAATCGCAACGAAATGAATATGACCAAATTTTCCACAAAAAGTTGAAAATTTCCCGAAGTATCAAACCTAGGAAAGAACAAATTACAGATTCGTAATCTACGACCTCGAATTAGTAGCCTATCTGAGAAAATAATACACTGCGCAAAAAATTAACGCACATTATGGAAATCTCAAATTTATTCTACAACTGAAGGTGTTCTCAATGATAATTATTTTTATCAGAATTATGCATGCATATGTTATCCACTTTCAACGTTTTTCTTCAATACAGATGTTTTCTCCCAGCAGGAATAAAAAAAGATGATATTATCTGATTTTGAATGTATTGGCTCCATTCTAAAATCAGTTGTTCTCGATCAATTCTAGTGATCAATAGTTTTTCTTTCGTTTGATTTTCTACACTCGATCGCTATGCAACGCGAAACACGCGATTTGACACAAGAGGAATGTGCCCAAGCCGTAGTTTTGCGAGAAGAAGAGTGGACATACACAAGAATTGCAGAAAGGTTTGGAGTTTCCCATACAAGTGTGTCCAGAATATTGCAGCGATTCAGGGAGACAGGTATGAATGTCCGAAGACCAGGACAGGGTAGACCACGGGTAACAACTGCCATTCAAGAATGTTACTTGAGAGTTTCTTCGTTGAGACAACGGTTTGCAACCGCTGTCCGCTCGCCTCCTTCAAAATGAGCTTGAGCAAACTCATGAGGTGCAAATTAGCACTCAGACAATAAGAAATCGCCTCAGAGAATATGATTTAAGGCCTCGTGTCGCGGCAAGAGGCCCAGCTCTTACCCCAGCTCATCGAAGGGCGCGTTTGGATTTTGCGAGAGAGCATATCCATTGGGAAGAGGCCGATTGGGAAAGAGTTCTCTTCACAGATGAGTCTAGATTCTGCCTCTACCATTGTGATCGACGTTCCCTTGTATACAGATGTCCACATGAAAGATATGCTCAGTGCAATTTCCTGAATACTACTGGTTTCGGGGGAGGATCTATTATGGTATGGGGTGGAATATCTTTGACTGCTCGCACAGACCTAGTGGTCGTCGATAATGGAGCTATGAATGCTGATAAGTATATAAGGAACATTCTTGATCATTTTTATGGACGATAACGCCAGACCCCATCGTGCGCGCATCGTTCAGGAGTACCTTGAAGAGGTTGAAGTCTCTCGAATGGAATGGCCAGCAAGAAGTCCAGATCTCAATCCGATTGAGCAGGTTTGGGACAACCCCAATAGAAGGCTGAGAAGTTCAGAAAATCATCCAGCTACTCATGGGCGTAGCCAGCTATGGGCAGGGGGGGGCAGCTGCCCCCCCCTGAAAGAAAAAATGAATTAAATTTGCCTATTTTTTTATCCCTAAATTTTCACATTTTGAAAGACCATGGAGGATGACCATGGTTTGCCCCCCCCTGTATAAATTTTGCCCCCCCCTGTTATAAATCCTGGCTACGCCCTTGCAGCTACTCTTAATGACTTAGGAATTCAACTCGGAGAAATCTGGGAAGGATTAGATCAGAACATTTTAAGATCACTCATTTTGAGTATGAACCGTCGTTGCCGAGCTGTAATTAACGCAAGGGGTGGAAATACCAAGTATTAAATCACTTATCAGCATTTCAGTGTTTTGAAAATTGTTCATTTCTCTTCTTTCACATAAGATTCGGTGAAATCCTGAATTTTTCTTCCATTCAATGTGTCTTGTTTCGTTCAAAACCTTCCCGAGAGAACATAAAAAATAAGTTATAAAGTCAATGCAGAGTTAACTTTCATTAAAATTGAGATTTTCAGAATGTGCGTTAATTTTTTTGCGCAGTGTATTTGCAAGCATACAAAAAAATTCGGAAAATATCCATACTAAATATTGTTTCAAGGTCACATCTGCTTCATATTTTTTTGTTGATGGATTTTTCTTACGAGTTTTGAAGCGCTCCGAATGATAACAATGAGTACCAAACATAACAAAATATACAGTGTGGATTCTACTGTTATGCCCCCAATAAAAATAGGGTAAAATTGACAAAACACCCTGTATCTCTGATCGATAGAAAGAAGACATTTCGTTTTTGATATGACAGAGATTGAATTGAATCATATTCTTATGTTCATTTAAGATAAAACATCTTCGTTCAATTAAAATCATTCAAGCTACTCACCGTTTAAGTCTAAATAGTATCGCAACACCCATTATATGATCTCCTAAAAGTACTCCTGAAATGAAAGGCAACGTTAGCTAGCGACAAAACAACATGTACTAGGTAAGGATAGAATAGTTTAATGCATTTAACGGAAATTAGCTTTCAATTTTACAGAACTAGGTCCATTAAAAACTCAACACGTTCTGATAAAATTGATAAGAAATTTAAATTTAATTGTTTGTGCAACTGGTAGGTTGTTTACTTTGATAAAACGTCCAATAAAGAATATAGTTATCAATTTCATTCATTGTCCCAAGAAAACAATCACTATTTTACATTATATAAGTTTTCTGCACATTTGATGATAATTTGAAAATTGATCCCTGTTCTTGTACGGTCTTTCTGGAACACCCTGTATACATAACTTTCTTCGAGAAACATAGAGGATCAAAATCCAAAACGATTTTGTTTGGAACATTCCCCTTGAATGTGAACAGTTCAAGTAATAAAGAAAGGAGTTCTCTTTATATTGGAAAAAAGAAAAATACAGGAAGATTAACAATTAAAGAAAAAACAATGAAACACATCAAATTTTCACAGAGAGAATAAAAATTACATGCTTTTTGTTCATTTATTGATGTTTTCCTACAATCCTAATAATATTCTTGAATAATCGATCACCAAAAGGAGAAATGAATAGAAATAAGTAGACTATTGTTGTAAGATTCAGAGAAAATGGCAATCACCCAATCATAGGTGCAGCATTTATAAGCCTTGCAATTCTTTTCAGGATATCTAGATAAGGTGAGTTGTTTTTTAATTTAAGTGTTTTAGAGTTCATGAAATAGTGTAATAAAAAGAATGATGATGAAAGTTGCTTTATTTTTCTCAGAGCATTCCTCTACAATATGTGCACCAAATTGATGTCTTCATTGTTTTCCTAAGTATTTGTAAAAACATTGTTAACGAAATTCTGTTGTTTCATTATTGAAAACAGGAGATGCATTATTGATACAATCATTTGTATTTATTGCTGAGAGTGCAATAAAAAAAGTTGACCTAATCAATGTATTGGATTTGGATGGATTAAATATGAATAATTGATAACTTCACTATATTCAAACAGGTGGTATTGAAGCATTAGTATCACGTGATCGTGTTCTGTATGTTTGAAGTAGACAACACGAGTGTTCTGAATGAGAATTTAGCATAATATGACAGCCTTTATATATGTGTTTCCATATTTTGAATAATTCCACTTTATGCCAAAGAATGAAGACATTTATGAGTAATCAAGAAAGACAAGGTCAATAAAAATCAAGATAAGAACAACAGACAGGACTTACTGGTATAAATAGTATTTTCACACTGTCAGATTCACCAAAAAATTCAAGACTAACAAATTATCTCTACAGAACGCACCCAAAAGGTTTCACAATTAATTAAATACTATTGATCTGGACTGGACAATGTTACTTTTCTGGATTTTATCTTTTTATTATCTTTCCAGTTCAATCGAAGATGTTGTTTTCATCTCCCTGTGTGAAGCTGGCATATTACAAAAGATCGACCTGCATTTGCGTAAGGCTAAGGCAAGACAACAATTTAGTTGTTGTTGTTAACGTTAATTTCGTACGGTATCTCAACGATCGTTTAAGCCAGTCTGATTCGGTCAACTTGCTTCAATTGAATGGAAAATTTCTTGTGTAACGATGGAATGAAACATCATGAGCATGAAATCTGGGTACTAAATACGCAAATAAGTGTACAATATGAGTTCGTTAGGAGATTCTATATTTAGATCAATAGCAGTTTTCCAATTATGTTAGGAAGCTTCTTTATTGATCGTTCAATTACCGTTTAATCAGAAATATAGGGCTTCGTGGTTTAAACATTTTTATTTCGTTGGAATATGCAGAGATATTGAACAAGCATCGGTTAGGAAATGGAAAATTTTCGAATGGAAAAGAAATTATCCATTCTCTCATTAGATTTCGAAGGAATAATGAATAATCAGCTTAGGTCATTTACAACTTCACTAGATTAGGTAACTAGATCTCTAGAAACAAAGTGCAATGAGTTTAATCAATAGATAAACTAGAACCAATTCCTTGTAATAATTAGTTCAGTCTGCACAAGAGGAAAAAGTACCAAACGCAGAGATTAAAAAAACAAATCCGTGTTTAGCTCATAAAACGATTGTAGCGCTCTCTACGTTCAATAACCAGTAACTTCTTGCGGAAATGAAGAAAATGATATATCGACATACCCTGATTTCACTATTGGCTTGAAGATGTCGCTGACCCCAATACCAAGAAGAGCTCTTCCTTGTTTGACAAACAAATTGATGACACTGACAACTGTTGACAACTAGATTTCCTGTTTTTGACACAAGAGTATCAAAACAGCTGACACCCCCAGATTTTTATCGAAAAGTTTGCTTTGAGAAATGTTATGTGATATGTGTTTTTCTATTATTTGATAAAATTAAAGAATAAGTAAGTTTTATGTTGCGTCGCAGTCTATGTACTTAGCTAGCATGGGTATTTATATGCATGAACGTGCGGTTTATTCCCTTTGTACATTGTTTATTCGTTTTAAGGAAATGAAAAAATGATGCCGATTAGAGATAATCAAGATGTTGCTTGTTTCTTCGTTACAAAACATTCATGGAAAGGAAAGTGAGTACTGTTGGAGCTGTTCTAATGTTATAACTCATGAAACATTCATTTAAGGTACAAGAGAATCTTCTCTATTGGTTCCTTGGGGATAACAACATATAATCCCACAACTCTAGAAGTAACGAATCGTTGGGTGTACAATGATTTCATTTCCCTCCAACCGTTGCCGAAAGCTGGCAACGCATATAACGAATTTCAAATAAATATGAAAAAACAGAACAAAATTGATAACATGAAGTTTTCATGCGATCATCGAACACAATTATTGACAGAAGCTCTCAAATTTAGGAATCATTTCGCAGAAAAACCAAAAGAAATATTAGTGAGTACAACTAGTACAAGCATTAATCTTGCCTGAATAGGATTTATATTTGACATTTGAAACCTGAGTGGATTTATTTATGTTCCTTTGAGCTTTGTTTATCCAGATGCTATAATTAGAATTGGATACTGAAAGTGCTTTATTCCATTCACAATTATTGTAATTGCACTCAACATGTGCAAGAATCAACAATGCCATTGATATTTCACCCACACATATTGTTGAGAAATTCAAATTTTGAATTTGTTAAGAGTTGAAATGAATGTTGTTTCACTATGATCATAGATGTCGCTACTGGGTCGCGATCCAGTGGCGACATCTATGAATTTACATAGAACTAAGATTTATATTGGTTTTGTTCTGTTGAATTATTGTTGTTCTTGTTATACTGATATTGAATTGGTGGATCATTAACATTTCTATATTGTAGAGATATCATGCTTATAAACATCACTGGTCGGATGTACGACTTCCGGTAGTCTTAGAAGTAACACCTTATTCCTTGGATCAGTTAGATCCAACCTCGAATGTAGTTCTTGCCAGTTACAACTTCAAAGATTTCGAAGGAATTTGTATCACATCGGATTATCCAGGTTAGAACAAATTGAAATTTATCGATGAAACGTATTGACTTTTCGTCTGTTTCAGGAGGCTTTGTGATTGTTTGTGGTGGGTTCGGAAGGCTCCATCTCTTCCAGTCGAGCGAATATGAGGAGATAAAGGTCAAGTTGATAGAGAGCGCTGCCATTAATTTGGGTTTAACCTTGAAAGTTTTGAGTACTCCTATAACTCTGGAGGATTTTCAGAGACAGAGGTTTGGAAAATATAGGTAGGTCTGATTAAGTGCTTGGAAAAGTTGTATTTAATCGTGAATTACCATTTCAGCGGTGATGAGCATTTAACGTCAGTGTCTGAGTTCTCAGTTTACAAAATTCACAAATGCAGACACCCGGAACCTTTGAGAAGGACTTTGTGTCTTTCTGAAACTTGCATTTTGGAAAGGGATCCTCAGACGTACAATATCTGTACGTTGAAGCCTTTGGGGCATATATTTGCTTTAGTTAGGGACAATAATAATCCACAGCTGTTCAGCGTAGAGTACATAGATGGTCAAATAAGAACTTACACAGCAATTGACAGGTGAGAAAATTTTATGGATGAATTTATGGCGAACATAGATGCGTAGAAAACCTGGTGTTGGCACTGATTAGATTTTGTTTAAGACGTTCTTGTCGATTGAACATCTTAGTATTTGCCCTGCTTTTCATTTCTCTCAAAAGGGTTTGGGCTCCATAACCACAATCTTATATGACATTCAAAATTATCTCAGATCATAGAAAGTCTGAGGTTTTGATGGAAAATTTTGACATGTACTTTCTAAAGACATCTGTCATCTCTCTAACAACATAACCTATTTCGCACTAAATTGGCGCCATGACAGTGAAATATTGCGGATCATTCCGGAACTAGAACAAATGCTGCAATCAAGAGTGCCAATTTGGTCACAAATTTTAGTTAGGAAATGTAACACCAGGGTTTCTATGCACCTCTTGGCAAACTAAACTCATTAATGTGTGTTTGAGTTTTGATTATCTTTTTTCAGAGATTCTTTGCTGGCATCACTACTGGATGGAGTTAGAGCCTCGGGCAACAGGGATGTCCACATTAAAATGATCTATACCGAACGAGGTTTTAGGTTAGGTCTCCTGCAATTACCTGTCGAAGAAGAACCTGAAACGATTCACGTAAAATTTTTATGCAACCCACACCCCAAAAAATCCTTTGCAGAATGCGTGAGACGGTTCAACGCCAATGTACCTTATAGCGGTTTGTTGTACAGTGTGTCCCAAGATGTGAGTGTTGATGTAAAAGTATTCTTAAGATGTTCATACTTTGTTGTTACTTTTTAGGGAATTTTTTCCGAAAACAAAGAAAAGATGATAGTTGGCGCCCTAAACGCTTTAGTCAAAAATGAAGGTGACCAGAAGACAATAAGTGTAGTTGATCTGGAAGCTCAGTTCCAAGCATTGAGGCGTTTAATAGCCAGTAAAGTAGGATATGGTGCTTTCACGTCATTGCCAGGGTAAATTTGATCAGTCTCCAATGTATCATTGGGTCTAAATGTATACTCCATTCACAATTATAAATTCACAACTCTGGCCTTGGAAATTTGACACATTCCACTCTGTATCGAAGTTATGACGTTTTTCAAAATATTTTTATGTTCCAAGTCAACACTATGTTGCCCTTTCTACATTCTTTGCGTATTTCTCAGAATGTGAATTAATTCGGAAAATGAATGAATTGGAAAAGATGTGATGGACGAAAATAATTAACGTTTATATGAATTGATAGAAAGGATTCCTTTTCTAGTTATTTGCATGAAAAGTACAAGAGCACTGTTGAAATATATTATTTTTCGCCATGGAAGAAAATTGCATTGCTTTCACATAATTTTCATAAGTGAAATATTATTGTTTGCTGTTTTTAATTCATAATTTTCATATGCATGCTTGTGAAGATTTAATGTTTGTTATCCTCTTGAACTGAAAGTTCAAGACTTGACGACATCAATTTTTGATTCTAATCAAGAATTCATTAAAAAACATCAACCCAAAGATATGAGATGTATTGATGGGTAATTACAAGAATCAAGAATAATGTCAATTTTATTTTGTTGATAACTTTCTTAAAATCAATGTTGGGATATAAAACTCGGCTGCGTTTGTTCAAACAACATCTAAAGAAGACATTTTTCACCATCTCGACCTTTGAAAGGCGTTTCTTATAGGAGAATTAGGTCTAAGTTTCACCTCATTAGTGAGGTACCTAACTTTTGCAAATCTGCTCAGATATCGCCAAATTTCTTAAAAAAACCTGAAAAATATCATCCTCATCGACCTCTCGAGGATCCACCCGATCCATCTACTGCGATATCTGTCCACATAACAGCTTTTTCAACGAAATTCCCGTGTACCCCTTCAACCTCGAAATGTAAACATTCGTCCTGGTCTTGAAAATCGTCCTCACGCTCCAATCTGTTGCTAAGAACAATAATCATACGTTAATCTTGGATATTCGACGAAAAACTCACCTGCAAATATCGATTAAATACCAAAAATGTGCGAACAATTTGTAAACCTAACAAAATGTGGAATATCTTTGATACTTTTACTTTGATGTAAAGAAAGAAACTGGCAACGTCGTTTTGTCATTAACGATATTTTCTGTGCGCGCACTGACTTCATCATATGTTCTGTGCTTTTCATCAGGGGCACTAACTCCTGAAAACGAAACCATGACCTCCTATGTGATTAAATAAAAGTGAATGGAATATACATAGAAGAACAACGCAGTTGAACTGTTTGATGCAACATTTTTTGCCAGTTTACTGCCAACTTTAGTTAGACACATAGTAGCTGCTTAAGGAACTATAATCTACCGATCCAATTTGTTAGCTATTCATTTACAGAAATCTGTAGGATATTCATTTTCCTCTAATTCTATGAATCATAGGCAAAATTAATTGTCGTTTTATTGCATCCACAAAATCAGGTGTGATGAAATACTGAACATCACACATTTCCATACGCCGGTCCTGATCGTCATCGCATTCGGCTAAAGAAATAGTGCTTTATAGTTCAGCTACTCACCGCCAGATGCGAGGTTAAAAATTATCGATTCTCTGAAACACTCTTGCCCCTCTATGAACGTGGGAAGGAACTACAACTAAAATCAGCTTCAAATCGTTCAACTGTGATATTCCTCTATGTATATTTGAACTCGATGAATGTATTCAATCAAACCTTATGTTTTTTCTTCAGGTTCAGAGAGGCCATAGGTCTGAAGGTGGTCAACGCCTTAAAACGCAACGATTGCGGCGTAACGCACGCCGCGATCGACATGGTGTGCGCGCTCATGCACCCCATGCACGAAGAGAGCGATTTAAAACAAGAACAAATGAATAAGCTGTCTTTGCTTCAAACCAAGAGTTTTCTGGAGAGCCTGTTGGATATGTGGACGTCACATATTGTAGGTGTACATTTTTGTGTGGTGAGTTTTGTCGAATGCAAGTTTAATTTCAGAATCAACATACGGGAGCGCTTGTGGTGTCGGCCATGTTGGATTTTTTGACGTTTGCGCTCTGTGTTCCGTACAGTGAAACCACAGATGGGAGGCATTTTGACATGTTACTTGATATGATGTCGGAGAGAGGGAGGTCTATATTTAGACTTTTTCAGGTAAATGTCGTTTTTTTTTATACTGTTCGAGGTTTTATTCATTTGTTGCTTTTTTTCACATTGTGATGGGTTTTTGAATCTTTTTTGTATATAAAGGGTGTTATTTTGAATAGCCCGCTATTTCGGTAGATGTCACCTTTGATGCTGTCATTTTTTGACTTTTGACAAGTAGAAACTACGCCATTAATAGATAAGAATGGAACGATACAAGCTCCGAAAACGTATTGACCATACTTTTTCGGGAATCAGGCTAGAGCAACAGTTACGGTGAATGGTTTTCGCTATCGAGAGATGATTAATGATTTTTTATGACTGGAATTGGATGGTATTGATCTGGACAACGTTTACTTTCAAAAAGACGGCACTTCAAGCCACACAAGCAACGAAACCCATCTTTTACAGGAAAAGTTTTCGAATCGTGCTGTCTCTCGGAGAGACCACAATTGGCCACCGAGATCTTGTGATTTAACATCTTGCGACTTCTTCCTTTGGGGCCATGTGAAAGAAGTGGTCTACGCCAAGAGCCCTGAGTCGATTAAAGACCTCAAAGATGGAATTCGTGAGGCTATCGAGGACTTAGGACAGCCACTTTGCGATCTGGTTATGGAAAATTTCATGAAAAGGATATGGTCTTATGGTAGTCGTGGTCGTGGTGGTCATTTGGCTGATGTTATTTTTCATTATTAACGGCATACCTTCCTCTTCATAATGAGTAAACATCATAGAAATCATAATATATATACTTACTCTAGAATGCTAAATCAATTGGACCGAAGTGTTGTAAAAATTTCAGTGTGGTCCATAGTGCGCATAAGTGCCATCAGGTTGTTTCTGAACAGGGTCGGCTTCAATAAAATTTTATGTTGTTATTGTTGCAGTTGAATTTAATCAATTCATAATTAGTATTCGACACTAGTTGTTTTGAACATATTGATAATTTTCAACAGCTATTTGAATGGTAAATTTGGAATCATCAGCGACTGGAAGATAAGCTGAAAATCTTTCATTATTCCAAAACCTCTTCAGGCGTTGAAAAAACCCGGTTTCGGTATAAAAATTAATTCAAGGAAGACAAATTCTTGGTGAAGTACAGAAAAAAAAATCAAATGAGCAAAATATACTAATATATCCCCTAAGGACAGTTCTATTCTTCGGTGTTCCTGAAAATAGTGGAAACATCAAAATGTATTGTACATTTGTACATCTGCCAATGCGTTACTCTGCATCGTTTCATGAGTGAATTCTGATACCTACATTCATTCTTCAAGTCATTTGTCTTTTTGAGTTCCGAGTATATTCCAAAATCAATCTGTTATCTGAATGAAACTGCAAAGTTTTACTTCAACATATTTTGTTTTCGAGTTCGAATTATCCATTAAAAGATGGTTTATTCACAAGAATTCATGATTTTCCATAATGAATTGCGTTCTTTTGCTATATAAAGAACCAATCTCATGGTGCGAGTGGATAGATATGTGTCAATCGAATGAAAAGCAAAGCGTAAATCATAAATTTTTAACAGTTATATGAATGAGAAGGTGCACATAGTTTACATACTTGATTGGGAAATGAACAGGTCAAGACAAGGACACCACAACACTATACAGTTCATTGTTTATCGGATACGAAAAAATCCAAATCGAACACAACACACAACAAAAGCAAAATGCACACGAAGAATATCAAACACGAAAATAACAGTTAAGCACCAGTGAACTAGTTTGTCTATGCAGTAAACTAAACTGTGGCTGCAGACTGACACTGGACCCGTTCCTGCCTATACTTTCACTAAGCTCATTTCAAAGTCATTTGCCATGAGACAGAAAAAGCGGTGTTGCGCGGTCTATATCTATTTAGTGAAACCTACTACATAACTGCTCTAATTTTCTCACCAATTCCACAAATATTGCAATTCACTTATGATATTAATGTGTCTAATAGTCGTAGGAAGTCGCGCATGAGCTATAAAATAAGTTTGTTACATTGTTACTCAATGGAATATTTTTATTGTTTAATTATATTGAACTTAAAATAGAACCGACAAAACATTTAGGGACTTGGCATCGTTCTACCTGAAATTTCCTAATGGTGAGCATGCACACATTGTGAATCAGTTGCCTATGCGGCACGTTTTTCGCTGCGGAACTAGAAGGAATTAGCATTCTAGAGTAAGTATATATATTATGATTTCTATGGTAAACATCCGATCATTTATCTGATTAAATGGAATTCTTCTTTTTATGTCAAAATAACACCTATTGGAAAACCTTTTGTAATATTGTTTTTTTTTATTATCTATTACTTTGTTTTCAAAACAATATAACATGCATCTTCGGAGATACCAATATCCTTAACTTCTGCAATTTATTTGACTCAAAATTTGTATCTCCTATTGGAAATTCCTTACTTTTTTTTTTCAATTGGGCTCTCTCAAACTATGTATCACCTTTCAGCATCCCTCATTGGCCATCGTCAAAGGCGCAGGGTTAGTGATGCGCGCTCTGATCGAAGAAGGAGAACCGGAAACTGCGGCAAGGATGCAAGAATTGGCCCTTGCCGAAGGTGCTCTGCCCAGTCATCTTCTTGCAGCTCTTTACACTCAAGGATCTGACGGCAGACTCCTAACCCACCGCCAATTGTCCAGGCATCTCGTCGGTCTCTGGGTCACCGGAAATCCCATAGCCATGGGACTATTAAAAAGAATATTGGTAAACATGAAGGGAAACTTGTAAAGCTTCAAAACTGATTTTTTCTTGTCGCAGCCTACTGGATTGACCAGTTTTTTGGATTCCCAAGAGAAGGTACCTGAAGACGCGGTGGAACGTGAACTGTTAAATTATAGAGATAACCTCAAATTGGCGCAAGACCACGCCTCCCGTAATAAGAAAAATCCCAATTGGCTGGCCGTGGAGCGCAAGATAAAACTGATGGAAAAGCAGGTGGAGCACTATACGAATTTAGCGATACAACATTGGGGTGCAAGAGTTGGTTTGTCAGTCGATAGGAAAGATAAAAACAGGGAAAGACCTATCGTGTTGAGGAAGAGAAGGGAAAGGATTAAGGCGGAGGCTAATTGGGCTCTTTTTTATTACCAGTTTAACCAGGATCACGCTCTTCCTAACCTCATTTGGAACCATAAGGTAATGAAGCTGGAAAAAGGTATACAGGTTGAGTCTTTGAATTGTACATATATTTTAACTGTAGATTCCTCTCATCAAACGAAGAACTTTTTTCCTATACCATTTTTCAATATTCGGTTTGGTTTGGGAGATACAGGGTGTCGAAAATCCATGAAAAAAACACTTTTCTGTCTATATCTTCGGAACCGTTATTTCGAATGAACTTAATTTTGGTTGAGTTTTTACTCTATTCATGGTGCACACACCCTCAATCGAAACCTATTCAATATCTCTACTAGTATAAAAGTTACAGGGTAGTCGACTCATCAATACACGCTAAAACACCATAAAACCACTTTAAAAAGATAAACGGTTCATATTTTCGAAAGAATCAACCATTTAAGAAACTAAAAGTATTCCTATTTTTTTTCAGTAAAACGCGTCGTTTTCGAGTTATTTTCAATTTTTCCCGGAGAAATTTGACGAAAAAATCATTAATTTCAAGAATAATCTGAATGCGTCTCTGAATTAAATATCATCGAATATTATTCCTTCCCTGGTCTTTAAACGAGTTCACAATGTTGTCACAATATTTATCAACTTTGTCGAGATATTTTAATAATAAAATCCCACAAATGTGGGAGATAAAATTGAACACCAAGGATGATTTAATACGCACAGTTTCTATTGAAAATTCATAGTTACCGGTCCATATTGAAGTTACATGTCGATGAAATACAAAATTCGGATATGAATGATGAATCTCGATACAAACTACTTATTAAATTGAAATTAATGAAAAATAATACGATACCTGATAATATGTGGCGATGTTTCTATCTAAACAACATCCTCTTGGAATTTTAAAAACTCGAAATTATATTAATTCACTTCAGATAATAATCACATTAGAACAATAAGTCACTGAATGTATTCAGATTATTCAGAACTACACATAATGTTTACAGTTTGTTCAGAGACTCTGGTTTGTTATTGTTTAACGTTGGCCTCCAGATAACCATACTTCGGTTTTCGCTCTACCCATGCGTGGTAAAATTTGGCGGCAAAGTCGATTTATGATGGAAACGGCAGAATTCATAGATATTTATACCACGGTACACAAATGTATCGTGATTTATACTATGTTTCGTAAAAAATCCTTAACCTCAATGAAAATATCAGCAAGCTGACAACATCTTCTTGAAATTTCTGTGCAAAAATTCACAGAATCGATACAAATTAGATTAGGCTAGGTTGTTTAATAATAAATCTGAATGAAAAGTCTCTCTTCATGATATTGTTTGGGAATTTCGAGAAAAATATGAACAAGTTATTAGTGTTTACAAACTAATCTGCAGAAAAATCGAAGAAGGAACTTATTTTGGTTGAATAAATGTGGCTTTTTAGTTGCAGATATAATCCGATGAAACTGATTTTGTTGAAATTATCGTGTTTGCAACATTTTTGTTCCAATAAGGTTAGTACTTGACTACTTGAGTATTCCCTAAATTGGACCTAAATGTAACTCAATTTCGATCGAGAGATATGAACTTTGAATCAATTCCACAGTATCATTTCAGGGACGTATTTAGCCCAATGTTTTTTTTTTCAAATGGCTATATCTTTTTAACAGAGCCGAATTCGGAAAAATGGAAAATGAAAAAAGGTTTCTTTTGGCCTCAAGAATCTTCAGTTAGAATATATGTACAAGTCAAAGACTCACCCTGTATTGTGTGGTTTTGTGAAAATTTTGCACGATTTCTTTGTAGACAAGGGAAGAACTTCGTAGTGCCCTGGAAAACGAAGTAAGGCTCTTCAGTAACGACAGGGAATTGGCTGGGGCCGCTTTGGTAGCCTGGAATCATCAAGAATTCGAACTAACTTACCACTGCTTGGCCGACGAAATAAAAATAGGAGATTACTACCTGAGATTGCTCTTGGAAATGGATGAAAATAACGATGATTCCCCGATAAGAAGATCGTGAGTAAAAAGTGCCTAATTTTCACGAACCAATCTTTATCGGTGTTTTATTCTTTCAAGATATGAGTTCTTCAATGATCTCTACCATAGATTTTTATTAACAAGTAAAGTAGAAATGAAATGTATGTGTCTTCAAGCAATGTCCATCGTATATGGACGGTATTATGAGGATATTGGACCTTTTAGTGATACTAAATATATCATAACTATGTTAGAAAGAGTAAGTAATAGTTTATGGTATTTGTAGCATGAATTGGCTTGCTTTCCTTTGAATGGTTCCAGCGGGACAAGTCATGGACAGTTGAGGCCATTTTGAGGAGAAAAATATGAAAGCACTAACTTTTTATTCTTTCAATCGCACTATCGTAAAGAGTTTAAGACCAAAAGTTGGCAACAAATGATGATAATCATACAATTATTGTAGTGCATGCTACTATACTCCATTCACAATTATAAAATCACAACCCTGGCCTTGGAAATTTGACACATTCCCTTCTGTATAGAAGTAATGACGTTTTCCAAAATATTTTTATGTTCCAAGTCAACACTATGTTGCCCTTTCTACATTCTTAGCGTATTTCTCAGAATGTGAATTTATTCGGAAAATGAATGAATTGGAAAAGATGTGATGGACGAAAATAATTAACGTTTATATGAATTGATAGAAAGGATTCCTTTTCTAGTTATTTGCATGAAAAGTACAAGAGATCACTGTTGAAATATATTATTTTTGCCATGGAAGAAAATTGCATTACTTTCACATAATTTTCATATGCATGCTTGTGAAGATTTGATGTTTATTATCCTCTCGAACTGAAAGTTCAAGACTTGACCACATCAATTGTTGATTCTAATCAAGAATTCATTAAAAAAAATCAACCCAAAGATATAAGATGAATTGATAGGTAATTACAAGAATCAAGAATAATGTCAATTTTCTTTTGTTGATAACTTTCTTAAAATCAATGTTGGGATATAAAACTCGGTTGCGTTTGTTCAAACAACATCTAAAGAATACCTTTTTCACCATCTCGACCTTTGAAAGGAGTTTCTTATAGGAGAATTAGGTCTAAGTTCCACCTCATTAGTGAGGTACCTTTCTTTTGCAAATCTGCTCAGACATCGCCAAATTTCTTGGAAAACCTGAAAAATATCATCCTAATCGACCTCTCGAGGCTCCATCCGATCCATCTACTGCGATATGTGTCCAAATAACAGCTTTTTCAACGAAATTCCCGTGAACCCCTTCAACCTCGAAATGTAAACATTCGTCCTGGTCTTGAAAATCGTCCTCACTCTCCAATCTGGCGCTAAGAACAATAAACATTTTTTAATCTTGGATATTCGACGAAAAACTCACCTGCAAATATCGATTAAATACCAAAAATCGGCGAACAATTTGTAAACCTAACAAAATGTGGAATATCTTTGATACTTTTACTTTGATGTAAACAAAGAAACTGGCAACGTCGTTTTGTCATTAACGATATTTTCTGTACGCGCACTGACTTTTCGTCATATGTTCTGTGCTTTTCATCAGGTTCACCAACTCCTGAAAACGAAACCATGACCTCCTATGTGATTAAATAAAAGTGAATGGCGTATATGTTTTACAAAAAAAAAATTATTTAAACAGTTCCTTCTGGGTGTTCTTCGTCAGTTAGTATAATTTTACCATGCTGAAGTAGATCCTGTTGTTAGATATGAGTGAATAAAAAAATGGCCTCCCATTTTATAAGCATCAACTAACGTCCAGAGTGTGAATGAATTAACAAGCAGTAGAACTTTTAAAAGTACACTCACTTACTAGGCTTATTATATTCTTTGAAGACATTCGATTTGGCTCTTTCGAATTCCAACGTAACTAAACCAATTTTTTCCCTCAGTGTGTGGACAAAATGGAACGCGATAGACTCGTAATGTTCATAAACAAACTGATCCTACATCACAAGAACGTTAGAGATATAGTAGATGCGGGCGGCGTCCGTATATTTGTTGAACTGATGACGCTGGCCCATCTACACACTTCGAGAGCTGTGATACCTACCCAGACGAACGTTATTGAAGCCGGTCCTGGCATGCAAATCGTGCAGGAGAAAGAGTGGCACTATTTGAGAAGTACCGAAGAGGGACGACAAGGTCCCGTTAGTTTCAATGAGGTAATTGTTTCGGTAGAATCCGGAAATTATGCGTTTGTATTAGAGGTTAGGTTGACATACTTGACAGGGTTGTCAATTTGACTTTTGACGGGATATTCTGACCTTAAAGGATATATAGTTTTTGAGTTGAGAAAAAATCGTGTTTCTAGTTATGTTTTTGGAAGTTTGATTGGTTTAAATGGTGCCAGAGTTCTTGATTTTGATTTTAGATGAAAGATCTTTTCAATAAAAACGAGATAAACCCAAGGACAAGGTGTTGGGCTATGGGGCTCGACGGTTGGAAAGCTCTAACTCAGTTACCCCAATTAAAATGGACTCTCATAGCCAAAGGACAGCCAGTGCTGAACGAAAGCGAATTAGCCACCTACTTATTGAAGATCTTGATCAAAATGTGCGAATATTACCCGAGCAGGCAAGAAATTCCACCTATTCCTACAATAAGAGGAATTAACTTGATTCTTTCAGGAACAAAGACGATGCCATCATCCGACCCTTGCCCAAGGTCAAACGTATACTATCGGAACAAACCTGTTTGTCCCATATAGTCCAACTTTTGTTGACTTTCGATCCTATACTGGTAGAGAAGGTGGCTTGTCTATTGTTTGAGGTTATGAAAGACAATCCGGAGATATCTAAAGTGTACACGACGGGAGTTTTCTTCTTCATTTTGATGTACACCGGTAGTAACGTGCTACCGATTGCTAGATTCTTGCAACTTACGCATATGAAACAAGCTTTCAAATCGGAAGATGTGAGTGGTGCTTTATTTTTCGAGGTTTTAGCAAGGAGCATAGATACCTGGAGGAAAGGCTTCATACGATCGACAGACCATTTGACGGCGGAGGTTAGAGTTTCGTGTGATGACCGCTAGTGATCGTTATAGCTCTACGCAAAGAGATCTATGACCCTAAGGACTAAACGAGAATAAATTCGCTATCACAAAAACGCCTATATCTCTTGAACCAATTGGTTAAAAATCAAAATTTGATCATAGTTAGCTTTGTTATGAACGTCAGAAACATGTGGAACATTTACTCCATAGATATTCCAATTCTCTGTCGCAAAATGTCAAGCGAAGTGAAATCACGAGAATTTATAGTGAAACTTTTTCAAAATAATCAAAAATGGAGCTTCAAAAGAATCGCAAAAGAGGCTCGCGTTCGTCCGGAAACGGTATCAAGAGTTGTTAAGCGCTTCAACGAAGATCTTACAATCAACCGCAAGGAAGAAACCGGGAGGAAAAAGGGGTTTCATAGCCCAAAAAAAAGTGAAGAAAGCCATCAGCCTTTTTCAGAAGAATCCTAACCCTTCAGGACGGAAAGTGGCCCAAATAGTGGGTTGTTCGCAGTCAACCGTTCAGAAAATCAAGTCGAGTTGTGGGCTTAGAACATACAAAGTGCAGAAAGTGCCAGACAGGAACGCTGTGAAGAATCAAAAAAGATTTCTTGGAAAATTTTTCCTGTTGCGTGATGGACGACGAAACCTATGTCTTGGCTGAATTCTCGCAACTTCCTGGTTAGGAATTTTATACTGCAGATTCTCGTGGAAATGTTGACGAACAATTTGGCGTAAAGAAACAAGCAAAGTTTCCTAAAAAATTCCTGGTTTGGCAAGCAATTTGCACTTGTGGGAAAAGTAGCAAATTTTTCGTTGGCCAAGGCTCTGTTGACTCGAAGATATACATCGAGGAATGCTTGAAGAATCTTTTGACTAGATTTAGCTTCATGCCACTACAGCAAGGCCACCAAGGAATGGTACGAAGCTAATGAGGTGGTTTTTGTCCCCAAAGAGGCCAATCCACCAAATTGCCCAGAACTCAGGCCAATCGAACGAAATCAACGAAAACATTAGCGGAATTCAAGCAAAAGTGGAAGACAGCATCCCAGAAAGTGACTGAGAACACTATAAGAAGCATGATGGGAAGAATTCCAGAAAAAATTAATGAATTTTGTAAAAAATAGTTTTGGTTTTTTTATTGTATTGTTTTCATTAGAATTAGAAGATGATTCGAAAATGAGTTTGATTTTTGAAATTGGTCCAGTGGTTCAAGAGATATAAGCGTTTTGTGGTAGCGAATTTATTCGCGTTCAGTCCTTATAACAAGTCTCGACGTCTTTGGGAGTTCAATTATGTAGCGGAGCCTTCTTTCCAGTTAACTATGCTCCTAGGTTGTAGGGTATATTGAAAAAAATGGATGAATTTTTAGGTCTCTTCTGATATTATGCAAAGGAGTATATTAGGGCAACTTTTGCCGGAGGCCATGGTTTATTACTTGGAGAATCACGGCGCTGATAAGTTCGCGCAGATATTTCTAGGCGAATTCGATACCCCCGAAGCTATTTGGAACACCGAGATGAGGTAAATTTTTGTGCGATATCTCTTCTTAAAATTTAACTGGTATAAGTCTTTTGTAATTTTGATTCGTAGGAGGATGCTGATCGAGAAAATAGCCGCTCACATCGCGGACTTTACCCCTCGTCTACGAAGTCACACGATGGCCAGATACGTCTACATTGCCATCCCGGCCTTGCGGTACCCGCAGCTAGAGCGGGAACTGTTCTGCAACATTTTCTACCTGCGCCATCTGTGCGATACGACCAAGTTCCCCGATTGGCCCATACCAGATCCCGTAAGTCAGAGACTATACTCTGTTCAAAATTTCAAATGTAAGAAGGAGCAATAACAACATGTTTGGCGCAGAGGTAGGAGGGCCTTCGTATAGTTACTTTCCGTCCAGAGTCGAATCGAGGAGATTTCACACAATCGTTCAGTTTATTTATCCATGTCTAATCCAGGTAATACAATTTTCTGCCTTGTTCCCTTAATGAGCGGATTTTCTGCAAATAATCTCTTCTCCACACAATTATTTCATCCCTATCTATCAGTAGACTATCACGACCACGTTTTTGAACTTGAGTTTCCTTTTTTTTCAAAAATTCATAGAACGTTGTTCTTTTGAAATTTGGCAAACTGTCGTCATCGTTCACGATTTCTAGTAATTCTAGTACTTTAGAAATCGTTGGGATTTCATTCCGGAAAAAAACCGTGGACAATTCTCCTGATAAGGTTCATATCGAAATCGTCAACCGAATCGATTATTTTTAACGACTGGGCTCTTCTCTTAGGTGGCGTCAATGTTTCATTCTCTTTATATTCTCTGAGAATTCTGAATACAGCTGAATCACTCACCCCTGAGGATTTTGAAACAATTCCTACTAAGTCTCTTTTCGATAAATCAGGATGTTCTTCCAATTCTTTTCGAAAAATGTTCAAAATTATCTCTTTCTCTTCAGCAGAGAAGGTTACCTTTTGGACCCTTTACGTGGTGGTCCCCACATATCACTCTCAGATGCAGTATCCGTTTCCGAATTCGACATTGTTCTATAAACACCATATACACTTTGTCAAAAGATTTTCCAACACAATACACTTTTCACAACAAAATCTATAAACACTTTGAACAGCTATTAGACCTTCACAGTAGCTCTAGGTATTTTAACTAGTCTTGTCAATTGAAAACTTCGATATTTATGCAAATCAAGATGGCTTTAACCCATTAAGGGAAAGGACCCAAATCTGGTGTTTCCCGGAATTACCTTGTGGGAATCTTGAGCAGCCGACGAGGAGTTTCGTACAAAAAAATATAAAATTTTGGACCGAACCTAAATATATTTCGGATATTACAAGTAAATGACCATTATAAATTTGAACAGAGATCTTTTACGAGTCTTGTCAATTGAAAACTTCGATATTTATGCAAATCAAGATGGCTTTCACCCATTAGGGAAAAGGACCCAAATCTGGTGTTTCCCGGAATTACTTCGTCGGAATCTTGCAAGATTTTGACCCAAATCTCTAAAACTCTGGTGTTTCCTGGAATTACCTTGCCGCAATCTCGAGCATCCGAAAAAGAAATTATTTAGTAGATGATAGTATAAAAACAAAACAAAATAAAAAAAATAGGGTACGTCGGATATAAAATGTGTATGACAGTTGCAAATCACAACAGAAATTTTGCGCTAGAGTTTCTGAGAAAAACAGTTCTAATGTGGGAATTGCTGACTCAAATTATTGAATCATTTCTATCCAGTACCATACACAATCCGTTCCGAGTACGATCCTGGCAGTCTCTTAGGGCGTTAAAAGGGAGCGTTGTTATGACCATTTGACCAATAGGAGCTTTGTTGTGCGCAAACCAGACGATTCTGTTTGTTTACAGAGCTCCTTCTTATATTTGAACGGACTATAGATCGTTACCAGCTCGGGTACACCTTCTGTTTTTCAGATCATGTTACTGAGAAACGTACTGGAAGCTTGGAAGTCTGAGGTTGAGAAGAAACCTCCGATAATGACGGTGGAAGAGGCTTATAAAAAATTGGAGCTGAACGGCACCCAGCACGAAGAATCTACTATTCGTAAAGCTTACTATCGGTTGGCTACCATTTATCACCCTGATAAAAACCCCGCTGGAAGGGTAAGATTTTGATTGATAATGCGAAGATGTGGTTTTTAGGGGAGTTTTGATTTTAGGAACAATTCGAAGCGGTAAACCAGGCGTATGAATTTTTATGTAGCAGGAGTAGTTGGAATACGGATGGCCCAAATCCACACAATATAGTGCTTATCCTGCAGACGCAGAGTATCCTGTTTCTTCGTTATTCTGAAGGTAAAATTGTACTGAACGAGAATAAATTAGCTATCACAAAAACGCCTGAATCTCTTGAACCAATTGAGAAAAAATCTAAATTTGATCATAGTTAACTTTGTTATGAACGTCAGGAACATGTGGAACATTGGGCGCGTTCATCCGACTAAGCAGCTACCGCTACCGCTCCTTCAAACGTCAAAACCATATGATTTTTTCGATCCGTTGTGTCAAATTAGTTAGTAATTTTGACACAACGAATCGAAAAAAATCATATGGTTTTGACGTTTCAAGGAGCGGTAGCGGTAGCTGCTTAGTCGGATGAACGCGCCCATTTACTTCATAGATATTCCAATTCTCTGTTGCAAAATGTCAAGCGAAGTGAAAACACGAGAATTTATAGTGAAACTTTTTCAAAATAATCAAAAATGGAGCTTCAAAAGAATCGCAAAAGAGGCTCGCGTTCGTCCGGAAACGGAATCAAGAGTTGTTAAGAGCTTCAACGAAGATCTTACAATTAACCGCAAGGAAGGAACCGGGAGAAAAAAAGGGGTTTCATAGCCCAAAAAAAGTGAAGAAAGCCATCAGCCTTTTTCAGAAGAATCCTAACCTTTCAGGACGGAAAGTGGCCCAAATAGTGGGTTGTTCGCAGTCAACCATTCAGAAAATCAAGTCGAGTTGTGGGCTTAGAACATACAAAGTGCAGAAAGTGCCAGACAGGAAAGCTGTGAAGAATCAAGAAGCGAAATCAAGAGCAAAGAAATTAAAAGATTTCTTGAAAAATTTTTCCTGTTGCGTGATGGACGACGAAACCTATGTCTTGGCTGATTTCTCGCAACTTCCTGGTCAGGAATTTTATACTGCAGATTCTCTTGGACATGTTGACGAACAATTTCGCGTGAAGAAACAAGCAAAGTTTCCTAAAAAATTCCTGGTTTGGCAAGCAATTTGCACTTGTGGGAAAAGGAGCAAATTTTTCGTTGGCCAAGGCTCTGTTGACTCGAAGATATACATCGAGGAATGCTTGAAGAAGCGACTTTTACCATTTTTACGTGAGCACGATGTGTAAACAATCGTTTGGCCAGATTTAGCTTCATGTCACTACAGCAAGGCCATCAAGGAATGGTACGAAGCTAATGAGGTGGTTTTTGTCCCTAAAGAGGCCAATCCACCAAATTGCCCAGAATTCATGCCAATAGAAAGATATTGGGTCCTGGTAAAAAGAGAATTGAAGAAGACGTAAGAAATCAACGAAAACATTAGCGGAATTCAAGCAAAAATGGAAGACAGCATCCCAGAAAGTGACTAAGAACACTATAAGAGGCATGATGGGAAGAATTCCAGAAAAAATCCATGAATTTTGTAAAAAATAGTTTTGGTTTTTTTATTGTAAAAACAGTTTTCATTAGAATTAGAAGATGATTCGAAAATGAGTTTGATTTTCGAAATCGGTCCAGTGGTTCAAAAGATATAAGCGTTTTTGTGATAGCGAATTTATTCTCGTTCAGTCCTTATACTAAGTTACAGCTCACTCTTTGGGATTTATGATAACATATAAATATTTGGTAAATGACTGTAATAATTTCATATCTGACTATCTGAGTAGTTCAGTTTCGATATTTTTCAATTTTCTCAACCTTGTCATCTCGAAAATCATAACCTCAATTGTGATCTTTACAGAACTGCATCCTTACAAATATGCGGGCTACCCTCAGCTCATCAAAACCATCAAACTCGAAACCGAAGATGACCAGCTATTTTCAAAGAGCGCACCTTTACTTTCCGCTGCTTCCGAACTTGCTTATTTCACAGTTCATTGTTCATCTTTGAACGCAGAAGAATTACGAAGAGAAAACGGTCTAGAGGTAAAGATCTCGATGATTCCTTCTCGAATTCGATGAAAATCTTTTTCTACTTCTTCAGGTACTTCTGGACGCGTATACGCGATGCGTCAACGTCCTGAGCAAGTCTTCCAAACAAAACGACGTGGCGGTACAAGTTTGCATGCATATAACGAGGTGTTTCAGTGTGGCCGCCAAGTTTTCCGCCTGCAGGGAAAAAATGGTGGATCTCAAGCAGTTGGTCAGGGATCTTTGCCGGATTTTGTATTTCAAAGTGAGTTTTCTTTTTTAAATGATCCAATGTGTCCACCAAAATGAGTATATTGGGATATAACTGGTGATTTTACTTTCAGCATCTCACCAAGTTATGCTCCGTCGCCACGGAGTGCGTGAAAGCTCTCTCGATAGATTCGATTCTGCAGCTGGAGCTGCTCAAATCGGGGGCGCTGTGGCACTTGTTGCTATTCATGTTCAACTACGATTTTACGCTAGATGAGGGCGGGGTGGAGAAGAGCGAAGACGCCAATCAGCAAGAAGTGAGCAACAAGTTGGCGAAAGAGGCTGTTAAAGCTTGCGCTGCTTTGGGAGGTTATTTGGCTGGCGAAAATCAGCCGCTGGCCAATAATCTGTGCCGAAGCATACTGGAATCTCTGTTGACCGAGTATTTGGCCAATCAGCTTGCGAATGAGGAGCAGCCAGAGGTGGTGAGTAGAATTAATCAACTACATTTGTTGTTTTTATTGAATTATACTGCTCGACAAGAGTTAGGGATATCGTAATCAATCGTTTTTAAAAGTATGTAATCTTCGAGAAAATCGCTGTAAAATTATTTAAAACTCAATAACAACTTGAATCGATCCAATGAAAATCAGTATGAGACATTTCGTCAATCTGGTCGCCTTTTTTCTGAAGTTTGGTTTTTTGCATATGCTTCATGAATGTTCTTATTTTGAAATGAAGTCAGTTTATCAACGGCTTCGATTTGAAACGAGTTTTCTGAAAATGCCAAGACGTAAATTAACAAACGCTGAGGCTAATAGGGCTATCGGAATGCTACAGGGTGGCCTAACTCAGGTTTTTGTAGCGGAAAGGCTCTAAGTCAGCCAAAGTGTGATATCTCGACTTTGGAATAGGTACAGGGAGACAGGTTCCGTGTTGGAAAGACCAAGGCTTGGTGGGCGACGAAAAACAACACCTGCTCAGGATCGTTTCATCATACCCCGTAATCGTCGCTATGTCCAAGAAGTCCAACTATTCCGAGGGGATAGTGTTATGGTATGGGCCGGGATATGTTTCAACGGGCGCACAGATCTACACATTTGTCCTGGGAATATGACCGCCTTACACTATAGGGAGCATGTCATTGACAATGTTGTGCCAAATTTTCACGCTGCTATCGGTGAAACTTTTCAATTTCTAGACGATAACGCTAGACAGCACCGTGCAGCCATAGTTGAGAATGCGCGCGAGGAGCTTGGTATCCACATTTACCAATACCTCCGCACTCACCAGATTGCATGGGATATGCTCCAAAGAAGATTAGATAATCATCAACCTACCCCAGAATCCTTAAATGATCTGAGAGAGCTTCTGCCCCGTTTATGGGAGCAAATTCCACAGGAAATGTTCAACAACCTCGTGTGTAGTATGCAAAGAAGATGTCAAGCTGTTATTGATGCCCGTGGAGGCCATTCATTGTATTGATAGTCTTAAAATGCTTGAATTCTCTGGCACAAAAATTTCGTTATTTCACTCGATTTTTCTTTACCACCCTGTATACGCTGCAGACCTACAGGCTAAAATTAATTTGCAACTTGAAATCGTATTAATATGAATTTTCATCACAAAAATCTTATTCTAACTATATTTTTTCGCAATTTAAGCCAATATCCCTAACTCATGTGGAGCAGTTTATTTATTAATTCTAATTTCTCTTTATCCATATTTGAATCATTTTAGGAGTATAAATAGGTTCGTGCTGTTCTTTTTCGAATATTGGATTTTTGGCAACGTCTTTCAGCATGAAAAAAGTCTTTCAGAATTGTGTGACATTTCACGAGTGCCAACCTGCGTCAGTTTTAAGCATAGAAATCATAATATATATACTTACTCTAGAATGCTAAATCAATTGGACCGAAGTGTTGTAAAAATTTCAGTGTGGTCCATAGTGCGCATACGTGCCATCAGGTTGTTTCTGAACAGGGTCGGCTTCAATAAAATTTTATGTTGTTATTGTTGCAGTTGAATTTAATCAATTCATAATTAGTATTCGACACTAGTTGTTGTGAACATATTGATAATTTTCAACAGCTATTTGAATGGTAAATTTGGAATCATCAGCGACTGGAAGATAAGCTGAAAATCTTTCATTATTCCAAAACCTCTTCAGGCGTTGAAAAAACCCGGTTTCGGTATAAAAATTAATTCAAGGATCAAGGAAGACAAATTCTGGTTAACAAACTACGAATCTTTTGGTACAGAAAAAAATCAAATGAGCAAAATATACTAATATATCCCTTAAGGACAGTTCTATTCTTCGGTGTTCCTGAAAATAGTGAAAACATGAAAATGTATTGTACATCTGCCAATGCATTACTCTGCATCGTTTCATGAGTGAATTCTGATACCTACATCCTACATTCATTCTTCAAGTCATTTGCCTTTTTGAGTTCCGAGTATATTCCAAAATCAATCTGTTATCTGAATGAAACTGCAAAGTTTTACTTCAACATATTTTATTTTCGAGTTCGAATTATCCATTGAAAGATGATTTACTCACAAGATTTCATGATTTTTCATAATGAATTGCGTTCTTTTGCTATATAAAGAACCAATCTCATGGAGCGAGTGGATAGATATGTGTCAATCGAATGAAAAGCAAAGCGTAAATCATAAATTTTCAACAGTTTATATGAATGAAAAGGTGCACATAGTTTACATACTTAAGTGGGAAATGAACGGGTCAAGACAAGGACACCACAACACTATACAGTTCATTGTTTATCGGACACGAAAAAATCCAAATCGAACACAACACACAACAAAAGCAAAATGCACACGAAGAATATCAAACACGAAAATAACAGTTACGCACCAGTAAACTAGTTTGTCTATGCAGTAAACTAAACTGTGGCTGCAGACTGACACTGAGCCGTTCCTGCCTAGACTTTCACTAAGGTCATTTCAAAGTCATTTGCCATGAGACAGAAAAAGCGGTGTTGCACGGTCTATATCTATTTAGTGAAACCTACTACATTACTGCTCTAATTTTCTCACCAATTCCACAAATATTGCAATTCACTTATGATATTAATGTGTCTAATAGTCGTAGGAAGTCGCGCATGAGCTATAAAATAAGTTTGTTACTCAATGGAATATTTTTATTGTTTAATTATATTGAACTTAAAATAGAACCGACAAAACATTTAGGGACTTGGCATCGTTCTACGTGAAATTTACTAATGGTGAGCATGCGCACATTGTGAATCAGTTGCCTATGCGGCACGTTTTTCGCTGCGGAACTAGAAGGAATTAGCATTCTAGAGTAAGTATATATTATGATTTCTATGGTTTTAAGTCAAATAGCTTGATAAACCTAAAATCTTGGGCAACCAGAATACTTTATAAATGGAGTATATGTTATTCACACCTAAGCGAAATGACAGATACTGGAAAATAAAGCCCAATGACGACACTTCGAAATGACATTGTTGACAGATGAAACAATGGAATGATAAACTAGTAGCCATATCTGTTGTCATCAAAACCGCAGGAACTTATTCATTCTCCTGGTTGCTTCACGAATGAACTTGATTCTTTTTAGGTGCTCAAAACTTTGAACAGTAACAGCGAATCTCCTTACCTTGTCTGGGACAACAGCACAAGAGCGGAACTCATAGATTTCCTGGAAACGCAGAGAGATTCCAGAGGTGACCCTGATCTAACAGTCGTGAACGATTTCACTTACTCGGCTCACAAGGACGAACTGAGAATTGGTG
Organism: Adalia decempunctata; assembly: GCA_951802165.1. Taxonomy (NCBI): domain Eukaryota; kingdom Metazoa; phylum Arthropoda; class Insecta; order Coleoptera; family Coccinellidae; genus Adalia; species Adalia decempunctata. Next base: position 5,828,011 of record OX637705.1, read on the forward strand.
GAATATTCATAAAAATGTACAATGCCCAACCTGCCTATATCATTAAGGTATATGTTCGTAATTTTTTAAGGCAATATGCAGTTTTGACTTTTTTGTCTCCCGCAGGATCCTAAAGACTTCACGAACCATTTGTTAAAATTCGTTTCGGAGCAGTTCCCCTTCATACGTAACCTGGAAGACATAGCGATCTCCGTGTCGATAGAAAATAGGCTGAAACAAACTGTGATGGCTCTGGAAGCCCTAACCAATGTGATAAGAAACAATAGCGGCGTCGAGACCCAGTGCATAGGACACTTTCAATTATTCTTCGGCCTACTACACGTCAACTACACGCCGGTACAAAAGGGCGCCCTAAACGTCATTTCCGTGGTCACCAGAACCAACGAGTGCATCAACGACATCGCCTCAGTCGAAATCTTAGGTTATCTGTTGTCCGTGCTCTACACCTTGCAAGAACAGCAGCCTCAAATTTTGGCCGTGTTGCACGCCTTAATGTCTACCACGAAGATCGTCAAGGAGGCTTTGGGAAAAGGAGCCGTGCTGTATCTACTTGATCTGTTTTGTAACTCCAACGATCATCAGATAAGGCAGACGTGCGCAGAGTTGTTGGCGAAAATGACGTCTGACAAGTTGGTGGGTCCGAAAGTGAGGTTAGCTCTGGGCGCCTTCTTACCCCCGATCTTCGCCGACGCGATGCGCGATAGTCCGGAGACGGCGGTCAGTATGTTCGAGTCTCAGCACGAACATCCGGAGCTGATCTGGGATCAAGATTCGAAAGATCGAGTTTGTACGGCGGTGGCCAGGTTGAGAAAAGAGTAAGTGACATAAACAATGTTTTTACCCCCTCAGTAAATCGCCGTCATCAGTGCCACATAACCCAACCTACGATAGCAACCAAAGGAAACGGCAGAGCTTATATTACGCCCTAACAGGAACACTTGGGTACAATGTAACGGTACAGTGTCCCACCTAGTGGATAAATGTCTACGTAAGGAATAATGAATGTACGTAGGGATCTAATCTTCGAAGGAACGTCTGGAATGAAGACTAGACATTTAACCGCTAGGTGGAACACTGTACCGTTACATTGTACCCAAGTGTTCCTGCTAGGGAGTAATATAAGCTCTGACGGTTACTTTGGTTGCTATCATAGGTTGGGTTATGTGGCACTGAGGACGGCTAACAAGCCAGAAACCAGTAGCAGCACGCTCCGGCGATTTACTCCGTGAATTAGATTTCTGTAGTCCATTTCTTTCATTTACAGTGTGACAAGAAAAACCTCGGACAAACTCTTTTTCATTTAACTTTATTAAACAGAAGAAATTGAACAAAACAACAACAAATAATAATAGCTTGAACATTAGTTAATAATATATTTAAGCCGTTTCGAAGTGGCTTCCTTTGGCGGCGATACACAGCTTCAGATGCTTCTTGAAATTTTCGGCAATGGGCCGCAGCTCCTCGAGCGTTAAGCGGTTCCATTCCCGGCGCGGAGATTGCTTCAGCGACTCCAAAATCGACCACACGCTGTAGTCCATTGGGTTGAGATCCGGTGAGTAGGGCGGCCATTCTGCAGATGAGATGAAACAAGGAAAATGGGTCTTACACCATTTTTGCGTCATTTTCGCTCTGTGAGCCGGAGCGGAGTCCTGTTGAAAGGTCCAATGCGTATCGCCGAAGTGCTGCTTGGCCCACGGAAGTACTACGGCCTCGAGGATGTCGCAGCGGTAGACTTCTTGATTGATTTTGACCCCCTTGATCCACGAAAACTAAGGGAGTTTTACCACTGCCGCAAATTCCGCCCCAGACCACGACGGATTGCGGATTTTGACGGTGTTCGACGATGGCCGATGTACCGGGAGCCTCTACGGAAAAGACTCTGTCGTTTTGGTGGTTGTGGGATTGTTCTACGGTGAAAAGCTTCTCGTCTGTGAAGAGAATTCGCTCCCATTGCTGACCGGCGGCGAGACGAAGGAGTTGGCGACACCTTTGGAGTCGTACGCGCTTGTTTTCCTCCGTGAGGAGTTGAACTTTTTGGAGCTTGTATGGCTTGAGGTTGAGCTCCTTTTTGGCAATTTGACGGACTGATTCGCGGTTGCTACCGGTCTCACAGGCTATATTCCTCATGGAAACCCTCGGATTTCGATTGACTCGCTTCTTGACGATGTTGCGATTGCTAGGTGTATTGACAGTGCGTTTTCTACCACTTTCTGGACGACGACCATCATGGCCAAGCTCCTTGAAACGACGAATTGCATCGGACACGGTTTGCACATTGAGCAAACGAACAATTTCGCATTGACGCCTACCTTGACGAAACATCTCCAAAATCGCACTACGTTTGTTTGACATTCTAAAACTCTGTGAAATGAAATTATATCAAACTGAAAATTCACATATCTGTACAGGAAAGTGTAGAGAAACCAAGAGAATAAACATTATTTGGCTGCGCTGAAATACTTTCTTTCCATACCACAGCAAAATTTGTCCGCAGTTTTTCTTGTCAACTTGTATTATTTTTCGTTCGATTCTTGATATTATTTTTGTAGGCACCATATGAACCAAATCGTGTCGCCATCTACAGGATGGAAGATGCCCGATACCAACGGCCTCACTAACTTCTCGAATCCTAACGAAGTTATGGTGGGCGGTGTTTACTTGAGGATCTTCATAGCGAATCCCTCTTGGACCTTGAGGAAGCCGAAAGAATTCCTTTCGGAACTGTTGGAAACGTGCCTTTCGATAATGGCGAAGGACAAGCCGAATGTAATCGTTGATATAGTTTTTTTTAGGGGAATTTTGCATAGTTTTTTTATTTCAGGTGGATTTATTGGAATTGTCGACGACCGCTTTGTGTTCTTTAGTTCATTCGCAACCAGCCCTTTTAGATTCTATTCCAGCGATGGGCCACATACCGAGACTGTGTCGACAGATGGGTTCGAATATAAGACAGATTTGCGTGCCCAAGTCAGCCATTTTGATCTTTAATTCCTTGTCGCTCAGCACTGTAAGTTCTTTGTATTGGAGTTTTTAATTTATTCAGTTGTATCGGAACCAAAAATGCGTTTCAATCAAGAAAAACCTTCAATTCCACGAATTGACATTTAGGCAATCCAAACTGCGAGATTATTCCACCAGTATTAACCTCAAAACATTCCACCACTGTTAACCTCGAAACGTATCTGACAGGTCGCTGATTTGCGATAAATATGAGGAATTATTTTATGAGTGAACGTGTGAGTTTTTATAATTTATGTCAAAAAATATCCTGAAGCTACACAGAGGAAGAAAATTTCACTCAATCATATGATCCCAACTTTATACTTAGTATTGGGAGTCAGAGATTGTAGAGGAAGTGTAGGAGAAAATTTATCAGAGTACTGCAACCTGTAACTTCTTCATCCTTTTATATGATATAAAATTTTAATATTCATCAGTTTTACATTTGACATGGACTGAATACTGCTTATTTCAGTGTCTACGAAGAAATATTCACTTTAGTTTCTTATCTCCGATTTTGTCAGTTACAGTTTTCAAGTCACACACACTGGGTTTTCCAAAATATTCAAGAAAATCCTCTTGATCTGAACGACTTGCACATCCAACTTCGGCACACATTTATGGTATTTTTTTATTAAAAATGCACATAATTTAAATACACTGCGCAAAAAAATTAACGCAGATTATGGAAATCTCAAATTTATTCTACAACTGAAGGTGTTCTCAATGATAATTATTTTTATCAGAATTATGCATGCATATGTTATCCACTTTCAACGTTTTTCTTCAATACAGATGTTTTCTCCCAGCAGGAATAAAATAAGATGATATTATCAGATTTTGAATGTATTGGCTCCATTCTAAAATCAGTTGTTCTCGATCAATTCTAGTGATCAATAGTTTCTCTTTCGTTTGATTTTCTACACTCGATCGCTATGCAACGCGAAACACGCAATTTGACCCAAGAGGAATATGCCCAAGAAGAAGGGAGGACATACACAAGAATTGCAGAAAGGTTTGGAGTTTCTCATACAAGTGTGTCCAGAATGTTGCAGCGATTCAGGGAGACAGGTATGAATGTCCAAGACCAGGACAGGGTAGACCACGGGTAACAACTGCCATTCAAGAACGTTACTTGAGAGTTTCTTCGTTGAGACAACGGTTTGCAACCGCTCGCCTCCTTCAAAATCAGCTTGAGCAAACTCATGAGGTGCAAATTAGCACTCAGACAATAAGAAATCGCCTCAGAGAATATGATTTAAGGCCTCGTGTCGCGGCAAGAGGCCCAGCTCTTACCCCAGCCCATCGAAGGGCGCGTTTGGATTTTGCGAGAGAGCATATCCATTGGGAAGAGGCCGATTGGGAAAGAGTTCTCTTCACAGATGAGTCTAGATTCTGCCTCTACCATTGTGATCGACGTTCCCTTGTATACAGACGTCCACATGAAAGATATGCTCAGTGCAATTTCCTGAATACTACTGGTTTCGGGGGAGGATCGATTATGGTATGGGGTGGAATATCTTTGACTGCTCGCACAGACCTAGTGGTCGTTGATAATGGAGCTATGAATGCTGATAAGTATATAAGGAACATTCTTGAAGAGCATGTAGTGCCATTTGTCCCATACATTGGTGAAAATTTCATTTTTATGGACGATAATACCAGACCCCATCGTGCGCGCATCGTTCAGGAGTACCTTGAAGAGATTGAAGTTTCTCGAATGGAAGGGCCAGCAAGAAGTCCAGATCTCAATCCGATTGAGCAGGTTTGGGACAACCTCAATAGAAGGCTGAGAAGTTCAGAAAATCATCCAGCTACTCTTAATGACTTAGGAATCCAACTCGGAGAAATCTGGGAAGGATTAGATCAGAACATTTTAAGATCACTCATTTCGAGTATGAACCGTCGTTGCCGAGCTGTAATTAACGCAAGGGGTGGAAATACCAAGTATTAAATCACTTATCAGCATTTCAGTATTTTGAAAATTGTTCATTTCCTTTCTTTCACATAAGATTCGGTGAAATCCTGAATTTTTCTTCCATTTAATGTGTCGTTCAAAACCTTCCCGAGAGAACATAAAAAATAAGTTCTAAAGTCAATGTAGAGTTAACTTTCATTAAAATTGAGATTTTCAGAATGTGCGTTAATTTTTTTGCGCAGTGTAATTGTCACTGGTCTGATATTCCCAAGAGTAAGATCGATTAGGAATATCAAAAAAATGCCCACATGAAACAATTTTTCCAGCAAATGAACGGTTTTAATCTACATGAACAAAGCTAAATTCCACTGTTTGACCACCAGCCTAACCTCAAAAAATATTTGACAGGCGTTGGATGGGGCATTCTAAATCACGTGACATAAAATGGTGTCTGAGGGCAAACAACTTTCTGAAATCTGAAGTGTCATAAGGAAACGTCATTATCTCCACAGTTGTGTGCCCTCAGCCGCCATATTTGACAGGTCATTAGAATGCTGGATTGTCTGATTCCACCAGTGTTAACCTCAAAACGTTTTTGACAGGTCGCTGGTCAGCGGTTAATATGAGGGATTCTATTATTTTATGATTGGAAGATTTGACGGGTCGTTGAATTGTCTTATTGTTTGACCTCACTGTGGCTTCTTCAGGTTCACTTTTGAAATTATTTTGAACGAAAAAGCATCTATTCTAAAAAAACCCAACAGTGGGGGTATATTGAAGCTTTCTCCTGAGTGTGTAGAGACATACAATTCTTTCAGATTTGCATCAACGCAATTGCTCAGACGGACTGCATGCATTCCCTCAAAAAAGCGATGCAGGTCCGCAAAGATATGGTCGCCGTCGCTTGCGAGGCCCTGAGTCGACTTTTTTCCAACAATCAAGAACAGCTGGTGAAACAAGCGCTCGAGGTCGAATTCGTACAGTTCCTGTTGAACTTGCTCGAAGCCAGACTGGAGCTTATCGATAATCCTGCTATGACGAAAGCCCAGATCGTAAAGGCTTTGAAGTCGATGGGAAGAAGTTTGATGTATGGGGATAAAATCAACTCGATACTCGAAAAGAGTTCCATCTGGGCTGAGTACAAGGATCAGAAGCACGATCTCTTCATCTGTAATTCGCCTGTCGCTGGGTATATTACAGGTAAGTCCAGTTGTGTTGATGGTACCTATCTGTCTGTTTTGTTAAGTTTTTTATGTTTTCCGAAAGTTTTTTTTCACTCTATTATGTGGAGTCTGTTTGAAACGATGCTCTCAATTTTTTTTAGCTGGAACACCAACTGTTGCTGGTTATCTTACTCAGGGCCCTAGCAACAAAGTTCCTGTAGCCCCACCGCCAATAGATAAGGAAGATCTAGGTCTTAATTTCGATTTGCCTTAATGTCACCAACGTGGGCAAAATACAACCGGTTTTTCGATCTTCACATCAATTGCAGTATTTTAACTGTAAATATATTCCTTTATTTCAAATTTTATATTATGTATAGACATTCCCAAGACTAAGCAATAGGTATTTTAGCAGAGAAACTGTAAAATAACCGAAATTTTGTATAAAATCACATTGTATAAAAAAATTAAATTTAAGCCAAAAGTACTGTGTATACTTTAGTTTAATTATTAATGGATATAAAATTATATTTTCTATTGAAATATTTGTGTGTATCTTCCTTTTGTTTCCAGTTCTTAACCATTTATAATGAAATAAATTATTATCAATGAGAATGACTTTTAATTAAAAATATCTGCTCCTGTTTCTCAAGTTTCCCTTACCCGATTTTCTTTAAAATTACTCGACCCTGAAATTATAGGTTATGATAAGAGTAGGCGAACTCTTGGGAAATAAAATACGGCGTTGCCACAACTCAATTCATAAGCTGTTATTGAGACAGCTGCTGTACTGTTCTTTTGATGTTCTATGAGCTGTGTTGTGATTTGTCGTTACACTCGTTACTAGAGTTCTGTGGTTGTTGTGATTGTGACTTGTGTTACAAAAATTCAGATGTTCAATCCAAGGCCTGACCTGGTGGATGCGGATTGTTTGCGACCCAGTGGATGGTATTTGAGAAGAAGAAGAAGAAGAAGATGTTCAATTCCTATATTTAGATCAAAGATTAAAGAGTTAATCTTTGATTTAGATCCCAAAATAGAAAGTTTATATGATGAATTTTTCATCGATTTTGTATTTGTGAATGCTGATAAAAAGTTCAACTTCATGAGGGAAACATAATCTTTCAAATATTAGTTAAATTGAAGAAGAAAGATTGATAATGGATATAAGAGAAGATAATATCTTGATCACTGAAATACTAACATACCAATTCGTAAGAGAAAAAAGACTTCTTAGAAGGATAAAAGAAGAAAGAAATATGTCTATTCTCTCAATTCTCTTTCAATTGATGCACAGAAGAATTAAAAGGCATATAACAGCAAAGCATAACTTGCCTGTGACTAAAATCTTATTTAGTAAATATCCTCTTCAATATAGAATGAAAGCACTTTACCATGCTTTACTTATACAAGCTGATGATGGACAATTCATCCGTTGCCTCCGTTTATTGAATAAAGGATTATCTGCAATGGATTTGAATAAAAAATGGGACGATATTCTCAGTGGGAATGTGTTAGAACTTGTATGCTTAGCTGCTGTTATTATTGAACAAAACAAAGAAAATATTTTGCTTCATGTGGACAAATTCAATTTGAAAGTATTCTTGTTGAAAATGTGTGATTCTGAATTAAGTGACGATATTCCGATTGATAAGGCATCTCTGTTTTTCAAATATTTTGACTTTATTTGGCAACAAGATTCTAAATTTATTGATGAAACTGTTGAATATTTCGTTAAACAAGAAAATTTTGATTTCCTATGTCTAACATTTGATAAAAAAATAAATGTTATAGTTGCTAGTGAATACTTTCAGAAAGAAGAACTTTATGATTTTTTAAAGTGTCATATTTTTGGTGGAAATCATACAAGAAAGAAGCAGGTGCAATATATTTTATGGCGAATTATTGAACACTTGAAAAAAGATCGTAGTTTAAAGGTACCGGATACAATAGACGATCTCAGAGATTGGGATAGTTTTTTTATCATTTACGAGATGTCTAAAGAAAAACAATTACATTTAATACAGCCTACATTAAAACTTTTAGACAGTATGTATATACCATTTTCATGGCGACTTTGTGTGTTTCAAGAACTTCTAAATCATTCACAATTGACTGTTGTGTATAGTACAGTTGAACATATACTAAAAATAAATTTCGGTTTTGGCATGCTTACTAGAAAAATTATAAGTGATATTTTATCTGCTTTAAATAAATTCGAATATTCAGAATTGACCAAGGAGTCGTTCTCTAGACTTGAAGTATTTTGTTGTAAACATTATATGGAGGTCAATTTCTGGTTTCTCGAAGAATTTTCGAAAATTGATTGGAACCCTGCTGCAGCTTGGTGTGTGCTTAAAAGCAGTTTCATTCTTATTCCAAAACTTATAGGACACCTTATTATCAAACAATTGTCATGCTTGAAGAAATTGCCTCATTTGTACATAAAACACAGTTGTATAATTTTCTTCATTGAAAAATTGTTCAATAATTCATTGAAAGTGTATGAAAAATACATGAATAATTCCTCAAAAATGTATGAGGTCATAGTGCTGATAGGAAAATTCTTATTTTCAACTGGTCAGCAATTGGATGAAAAAGTATTTCAACAAATAATAGCAAAAAATAAAAGCGACCTGATCGAATGCAGTGAGAACATCAAAGAGGATATGCATAAAAATATTGGACAAAATAATTTACAAGATTTGATAATAAGTTTAGAGTTGGTGAAAAAATTAGAAATAGATTTTGATATTGATTTAGAATTTTACAATTCTTCTTCAGATTTACTATTTCTTTATTTTCCAAATCTTCTGAAGTCAGATTTCGAGATGTACTTGGTGCGAAGATTTGAAAATAATGATGATGATGATTACCATTACCTTTTGAAATACTTGGAAATGTCGTTTGATCAAGGAATTGTGAATATATCCAATGCTGGATGTTGGAAAATTTGGAATTTGAGCGAAAACAGTAAATCTAAAAGATTTATTGCAAGTTATTTAGTCTATCGGATGGGAGAGAACGATATACCTGGTGATACAATTTTAATGGAGCAAGCAGAATCTAACCTGAGACCATATAAATATGAGATGGGTAAATTATGGATGAAAAAAATGAGAAAATCTTTCGTGAGGATTAGTAATGAACAACTTGATGAACTGCATCAGAAATTTTTGGAATTGTTGAATGATGACGATGACAAATCACTCAAGTTGATTTTGGATAATCTAGATTTGGTGACAGAGACTGCATCTAATGAAAATCCAGAATTCGTTAAGGTTTTAGATGTTTGTTACAGTAAATTATGTTCTCTACCAAATAATTTGAGGAAAACATATTCTGTTGTGTTTTTTGAATCGATTTTCGAGTTAAAAGTGTTCTCTGCCCCAATATTTGTTCAATGTTGGACAAAATGGTTTGGAGAATTGTTTAAAAGTAACTTTATGGGGTGCAACAGTATTCTTAAAGCTATTTTAATGGGATGCAGAAAAGTTCTTCTTCTTGAAGCCCCTTTTGCAAATATTTTAACTCCATTTGTTCTGAGTGCACTGACCAAAGGGATAGTTCTGCACAAAAACGAAAGGTGTTCAAGTTCAATCGATTCAGTGACACATTGTATTATTCCAGTATTTTCTTTTTTAGGGTAGAGTATGGAGTATGTCAAGAAATTCACAATACTATAGGCTCAGAACTTGTGCAAAAGTAAGTTTTATATCGAATTGGAATATAAAGATAATGTCGTTATTTTTAGTAGAAAATCTTGTAGGATGTGTATGCATATCATGTTAGATATTGTAGGTATTCTATTTATCGTTTTTCCAGCCCCAACATCATTGCTGCAGAGATGAAGATGTTAGCCATGGAATGTCTATATTTGTTAGCAAAAAGTAAGTTTGAAGGAAGTATTTCAACCGCTGACACTTTAATGAGGATGTTATTGGCTTTATACAAGAAGGATTATAAAAAGAGATATTTTCCAGACTCGAAGGTGAAATTGATTGAATTCCTTCTAGAGCTTGCCCTTCTTTGATTTCCAATCTCAAGTTATCTTCGATTTTAGATCCACCTCGAGAAACTCAGAATTATTCAAGCCATGCTTATGATAGTTCATTTGGTAGACAAAGCGAAGCAGGAGTGGATAGACTTTGTGTACCAAAGTTTCTGCGAAGAGAGTCATCAACCTTCGATCAAACTATTGTTGCAGTGGCTGGTGATAATACTGGCATCGAAACCGAGAAAGTTGAGATGGTTCATTGACAAACTTCACCCTGAACCTTGGAGACCTCTCTCATCAATGGTAGCCCTAATTCCTGTAACTTACCATTTGTTGGAGTACTTTGAAGAATATGAGGATTATTGGTGCGGTGACGTTACTGAAGTTCTATTATCTTGGAGCATGGGAGCAAATTTCAAACTCAGGATGTATGCCCAGGTAAATCAAAAGATCGGGAATTTTATTGAAGGATGTAATTAATTTTTTTTTAGTATACTATCGAAAAAATCCTAATGAAAGCTAAAGATAAACAGCTAACAGAATACCTAGACAAATATGAATTCTTGGAAGAATCAATTTCTGGTGTTACTGAAGCTGCTGGTATTGCTTTATTCGAAGCATTGGGATATGACAAGGTACTCATCGACCACTTAGACCCATATCTGCATTATTGTGTGGAGAATATCTTTGTTATTTGGCCAAGAATGTTCGATGTGCCATCTCATGAATGGGAAAATGTTCTAGAACACAAATTTTCAGAAAGCTTCGATGTGAAAATCAAATCGGAACATGAACTTCCTTATATTCACATTTGTAAGAAAAATACTAATCAAATAGTGAATTATAATACATCGGGGAATCTGTATGTGCAAACAAAAATATCCCCATGGAAACAACAGCTGGAGAGCAGAATCGCTGATAAAACATTGAACAGCTTGATTTGTGTGGCGTCCTTGCTTGAGAAATCCAGCAATATAGGAGGATTATCCAGAACTTGCGAAATATACAATTTGAAGCAGTTGGTTCTTCACAACATAAAAATTAAAGAGGATAAAGATTTTAAGAATTTGAGTATGTCGTCTGAGAATTGGGTCGATTTTCTGGAAGTTACAAGGGACGACCTATACGAATTTCTGAGGAGTTTGAAACAACAAGGCTATGTCATTGTTGGCTTGGAACAAACCTCCAAAAGCGTCGACCTGCATAAGTTCAAATTCAACAAGAAGACTGTGATATTATTGGGGTAAGTTTTGCACTCGTAAAATATTGTTGAATGTACAACATTTTCTTGTTTCAGGAATGAAAAAGAAGGAATACCTGCCCCATTGCTCTACTTATTAAACATTTGTTTGGAAATTCCTCAATTTGGTCAAACAAGGTCATTGAATGTTCATGTTGCTGGTGCAACATGCATCTGGGAATATGTTAAACAACATATGTTGTAATGTTATTATTATTTTATTATGATGAAATGTTTTGATAAAATTTTGTATTCTAAGTTTGTAATATTGTTTTAAAACAACAATTTCGGATGAAATATATGTTTTATAGATTATAGAAGTTTCAATTTTTTTGTTTCGTCTCCTAAATCAAGTGAATCTGATAAAAATAGGTGTAGAATGGAACAGGGTAGAATTGCTGTATCTATGCAGTTCTTAGGAAAGCATTCATCCCAGAGGCGCCCTTTTAAGTGCCGCCATTAGCTGTAGCCTGCAAAAATAAGTAAACTAAACAGTTTATAGAGTTAAGTTCCATCATTGAGTTCAAATATACCTAGAAGAATAACGTCGTTGAACTAATTGAAGCCTCTTCTAGTTGTAGTTTCTTCTCCCGTTCACAGTGTCGCAGTTGTGTTTCAGAGAATCGACATTTTTTCCTCTCACATCTGGCGGTGAGTATAGCTGAACTATTTTCTAAACGGGATGGGCACGAATGCACGATTTATTTCTTAATGTAATAATCTACATATTCTCCCTTTCACACCGTTTGTAACGAAGATATACAGGGTGTATTTAAAGGTGAGGCTTTTCTTTTGACATATGGTAGAACTCATCAAATTAAGTCATTTTACCATCAATTTTTTTATGATTTATGCCCTGTTTCGAGAAAATGAAACTATACTCTGTTCAAATGTAAGAAGGAGCAATAACAACATGTTTGGCGCACCGGTAGGAGGGCTTTCGTAAAGGTACTTTCCGTCCAGAGTCGAATCGAGGAGATTTCACACAATCGTTCAGTTTATTTATCCATGTCTCATCCAGATAATAAAATTTTCAGCCTTGTTCCCTTAATGAGCGGATTTTCTTCAAATAATCTCTTCCCCACACAATTATTCCATCCCTATCTATGAGTAGACCATCACGACCACGTTTTTTGAACATGAGTTCCATTTTTTCAATAATTAATAGAACGTTGTTCTTTTGAAATTTGGCAAACTGTCTTCATCATTCACGATTTCTAGTACTTTAGAAATCGTTGGGATTTCATTCCGGAAAAAAATCGTGGACAATTCTTCTGATAAGTTTCATATCGAAATCGCCAACCGAATCGATTATTTTTAACGACTGGGCTCTCCTCTTAGGTGGCGTAAATGTTTTATTCTCTCTATATTCTCTGAGAATTCTGAATACAGCTGAATCACTCACCCCTGAGGATTTTGAAACAATTCCTACTCCTACTAAGTCTCATTTCGATAAATCAGGATGTTCTTCCAATTCTTTTCGGAAATGTTCAAAATTATCTCTTTTTCTTCAGCAGAGAAGGCTACCTTTTGGACCATTTTCGTGGTGGCCCCCTCATATCACCCTCAGATGCAGTATCCGTTTCCGAATTCGACATTGTTCAATAAACACTTTGTCAAAAGATTTTCCAACACAATTTTTTTCACAACAAAAAATCTATAAACACTTTGAACAGCTAGACCTTCACAGTAGCTATAGGTATTTTAACTAGTCTTGTCAATTGAAAACTTCGATATTTATGCAAATCAAGATGGCTTTAACCCATTAAGGGAAAGGACCCAAATCTGGTATTTCCCGGAATTACCTTGTCGGAGTCTTGAGCAACCGACAAAGAGTTTCGTACAAAATAATATAAAATTTGGACCGAAACTAAATATATTTCGGATAATATACAAGTAAATGACCATTATAAATTTGAACAGAGATCTTTTACGAGTCTTGTCAATTGAAAACTTCGATATTTATGCAAATCAAGATGGCTTTAACCCATTAAGGGAAAGGACCCAAATCTGGTGTTTCCCGGAATTACCTTGTCGGAATCTTGAGCAACCGACAAAGAGTTTCGTACAAAATAATATAAAATTTGGACCGAAACTAAATATATTTCGGATAATACCTATACAAGTAAATGATAAATTTGAACAGAGATCTTTTACGAGTCTTGTCAATTGAAAACTTCGATATTTATGCAAATCAAGATGGCTTTCACCCATAAGGAAAAAGGACCCAAAGCTGGTGTTTCCCGGAATATCTTTGTCGGAATCTTGCAAGATTCCGACCCAAATCTCTAAAACTCTGGTGTTTCCTGGAATGACCTTGCCGCAATCTCGAGCATTCGAAAAAGAAATTATTCAGTAGATAATAATATAAAAACAAAACAAAATGAAAAAATAGGGTACGTCGGATATAAAATGTTTATGACAATTGCAAATCATAACAGCAATTTTGCACTAGTGTTTCTGAGGAAGAAAGTTCTAATGTGGGAATTGCTGACTCAAATTATTGAATCATTTCTATCCAGTACCATCCACAGTCCGTTCCGAGTACGATCCTGGCAGTCTCTCAGGGCGGTCGAATGGAGCGTTGTTATGGCCGTTTGACCAATACGAGCTTTATTGTGCACAAACCAGACGATTCTCTTTGTTTACAAAGCTCCTTCTTATATTTGAACGGACTATAGAATATATTTTCTAGATTCTAGGTGAATCTGAAAATTCCTCGATCCGAACCTGCTCCCTCGCCTGCTCTTCCGTAGATATCAACATGTTTTCTGTCTTCTTTTCATACATGACTCAGAATATCGATTGTGATCAGTAATCTTCGATCGTGTCACGGCGAGGATACGAGTGTTTTATGTTTCGAAAATGCCGCTCGTTTATTCAAATAAAATAATGAACTGCTTGATATGCTTTTAATTTATGGCGAATCAGAACAAAATGCCAGCTCAGTGTATAAATTGTACAGAACAAGTTTTCCGCTAAGAAATCACCCAACTTCGCGGATGTTCATAAACCTGGGGCAGAGAGGTAGAGATACGATGAACAGAGAGATGCAGGCCAGAGTGGTATTAAGGCATTGATGCCCAAAATTTTTTATAAATTTTTTAAATTGAACATTTCTTAAAAGAAATTTTCGGTGAAATGACTTATTTTGATGAGTTCTATCAACTGTCAGAAGAAAAGCCTCACCTTAAAATACACCCTGTATAATTTGGACTATGAATTATAGTACTGGATGGAAGTAAATATCCTACAGATTTCTGTAAATGAATAGCTAACAAATGACCAGACTGTCAGAGCAGATTTAGTAGCTACTGTGCCGTCATTTCACGGCCAAAAATTTTGGCTTCAATTCGTTCAACTGCGTTGTTCCTCTAAGTATATTTAAACTCAAAGGACACTTTAAGTTACAACAAATTTTCACCCAAACGCCAAACAAACAGAAACGAAGTTTCCCCCTACTCGTCTGTTGGCAGAATTTAAAGGTCCTGTAAGTGTAGATTTCGGACCACCTGTATGTCTGAATTAAAGCACGCACGATCCAAGCGCGAATTTGATCCTCACCACACCGTCGAAAACAAACTTTACATACACTGTCGTCCTGCTTCTCAAATGAAGCTCAACTAACAAAATGTTGGAACCCAGGCAGAAGTATGCGGACTATACCGGATTGTCCTTACGTCGTTGTTTGATTTTCCGTTTGTTTCAGTCGTTCTAGCGGCTGCTGGAAAAGGAAAACTCGTCTAGAGAAAATCTTGATACCTTCCTGTGTGATACTGTGCGCTTTGACTGTGTTGTTTCTGGTTCTTTACTACTTGAATCCCGGTGAGTTGTTTTCCTTGAATATCACTCTCGATTGCCATAGACCTTTTGAACCTAAACCTTTACAGTATGGACGATTAAAAGAAAACGATTATTATTTATCTAAGTTAGAAAAATGTATGCTATGCTATTATAATTTTTAAAAGACCGCACATGTTTGTTTTTCTTCATTATGAAATTCAATGTGTTGAAAAATGTGAACTGAATTGAGTTGATTATTTTTCTTCACTAGAATGTTTACTAAACTTAATTTAGTTTCATTATTTTTAGAAGAACTGTTTACTTTTTCCTGCATTGCGCTGGTCAGAAATTCAAAAAAAAGATGATTGTATCGATAATGAGAACACACAGTGCAATATGTATGCAAAACATTTGATTGCCAAGGTCCCTTGAGAAAAGTTTTGCATATTGGAATTGCTGCTATTATTAGACTTCATTATATGTGCGGTGAATTTAAGTTTGAATTTTGATTGGAATTAGGAAGTAGTAACGTACTATATTTCCGAAAATGGTTACAGGAATTTTCATGTATAAATGTTTATCCTCTTTATTATCATTATTTTCCTGTAACTCAAGCATAGTATCATTTATACTTTCATTACCTACATTTCAGCCACTGTTTTAATAAAGCCAAAAAATCAAGATAAATTTTACTCTATTTCATCTCGAATTTTCTTATAAAAAACGTTAAAATCTTTACAGTTCTCGCCTATATCAGTATATCATTGCTTTACTGTTTACCAGGTTTACCTCATAATTTGCTTTGAGCAAGGTTCACTTTTGTCTTTTACGTGTAAAATATTGAAATTTCCCTTATATTCGACTTTGAAAATGAAATATCGCACACACATTTTACCTGGAGCAAAAGATTATTACCAATTTCAAACAAAAATTGTACCTATTATTGAGGATTACTACAGAATGACTTCTGGAAAACTTGAAAATAAGAGAATCAAATCAAAGCAGAATTTATATCATAAATTCGAGAATTGTTGAAGCCAAAATTTAGTCAGTTTCCAAGGAGTGGAACGAAGATAGCATAGAAGATAGCAACATCATTAGATACTGTCGTGGCAACATTGCAGAATCTGACTTTGAAGGTCCATTGGTGAGGTGTTATCGGTATTGAAGAATGGAAATAAAATTAGAGGTGAATTAACACTTTTTGACGAATTCATACATTGAAACAGATTCTAAGTTAGGAGAACAGAGTCAGCTAAATTCAGAATTGATAACCAAATGCTCCTCCTCTCAATATCAAAAGGGAATATGATAAGTGAAATTGAAAAAATCTAAGAATCTACACCACTGTTACTTATATACGAGGATATATTGAGAAATTCTTAGCCTACAATAGAACCAAACAAAATTTCAATGTCAAAATATTTTATTACTCAACATATTCTCCTCTTAATTGAATACATTTATTACAGCGAACCTGCAACGTCTCTAGACCTTTAAAAAAAATGTTTCTTCTTACTCTGCAAACCAGTCCTCAACAGCTTTGATTACCTCCTCGTTGGAAGAAAATTTACGACCTTTTAAACTATTTTCAGTTGAGAAAAGAGATCATAGTCGGACGGAGCAAAATCTGGTGAAAAAGGGGGGTGTTCTAGTAATTCCAACTCTAAATCACGATTTTTTTGCATGGCAACATAAGATTTGTGTACTGGGGCGTTGTCCTGGAAAACAAAACACCTTTGGATAGCTCTCAGCGTCTTTTCTCTTTAATTTTTTCCCGTAGAGTGGTCAGTAATGTCGAATAGTAATCTCCAGTCATTGTTCTACCCTTATCTAAAAAATCAATCATGATTACTCCACGGCAATCCCAAAAAACTGAAGCAAGAACTTTTCCAGCAGATTTTTGGACACGAAACTTCTTAGGTCTTGGAGAAGCAGAGTGTCGCCATTCCATCGATTGTTGCTTTGTTTCTGGATCGTAGAAATGTACCCAAGTCTCATCCATAATAACCATTCGGTTTAAGAAGTCTACATCGTTTTCAAATCGAGCACAGATCGAACGCGATGCTTCTACCCTTGCACGCTTTTGGTCAACATTCGAACATTTGGGGATCCATTTTGCAGAAATTTTTCTCATGTCCAAATTGACGTGAACTATATGATGAACACGTTCGTATGAAATCTTCAGTGCTTCAGATATCCGTTTTAGCCCAATTCGAAGGTCTGATAAAATCATGTCATGAACTGCATCGATATTTTCGGGGACTGACACAGAAACTGGCCTTTCCGATCGGTCATCATCTTCAATGGAAAATTTACCTCTTTTGAAGCTTGCAGTCCAATTTTTCACGGTCCCAAAGTAAGAACATTGATCACCAAGGGTATTAAGCATATCTTCGTAAATCTGCTTACCTCTTAACCCTTTTAAATACAGGTACTTGATGATGGCTCGATACACCAATTTTTCGATTTTTACAATTTCGGTGGACATCTTTTTTTTAAATTTATTGCGTAACTCTGGTTTACTTTTTTGACGTCAAACTCTACACTGACACTTCTAATAAGTTATTGTTCGTTGATATGGTATCGCAATATTTTGTTTATGCATGAAACTGGTCTAGGCTAACTAGATATCAATACATCCTCGTGAGTATAAGAGTAGAACAATCTGTGTAAACTCAAATCAGGATTCAAATAGTCTAATTTACCACGAACAAGTCTCATAAAAACAATTTTTCAAAGTATTTTGCTAATAATACCCAGAAATAAATCCAAATCTCACTTTCAAACGCGACGTCGTAATGACAACACTGTTCAAAACATCATTAGCAACACAAAATTAAAATACCGGTAGAAAATAAATGAATGAACAGGCCACAGATTCAGAAAACGTTGCTGCCATGACGTGCATCAGTTTCGCGAACATTCCCATACTTCAGTTAATGTAATGTGAATAATGCACAATATTTGAACAAACATAATACTCATTTCTGACATTCACGGATTCACGCACAAATGAGTGAATGAATTTCAATCTGAAGTACTTTTCATTTTGATTGAGAGTTTATTTATTAGAAAATTCAATGAGCTTCACAACGTTGCGCAAATTTCATCTACATTTTGACTCCGTAATAGTACATTTACCCAGTTTAGTTTTATTGTGTTGAAAATTGGCTTCATTATTTATCAATGAAAGACTTGTCTCCTCTTTCAATAAATGAAGAAAATGGACTAGCAGAGATCTAATTTCCAAAGTACACCACTGTTGGCACCACCACAGCAGGATAATGACAAACCGGTTTCTGGCTTGTTAGCCTTTCATCAGTGCCACATAATACTGACTGTGGTAGCAACCAACTGGTGTACTTTGAAAATTAGATCTCTGCTAGTCCATTTTGTTCATTTATTATGCTGTGTCCTAGAGACGATATCCTCTCATTTTATCCTCTTTCTATAGTATAAGAATTTTACTCCCCTACCTTGTCCAAAGTCAATAGACTTCGGTAATGATTTAATGCTCGATTTCAAAATATTTTCAACTAGCTGGCCCGGCGAACTTCGTACCGCCTGAATTATACTTGAAAGTTCTGTAAACTTACCATTGCTTTTTTTCCAGCAGGAAAAAAATTAGGCAAAATTAAAGTTCAAAATATACAAAATTTTAATAATTTTGTAATTCACATGGAAAGAATTCTCTTTATTTAAGCGGTAACTAATTGTTGAACTTGAACATATAACTTTTTGTTTTTAATTGTTGTACAGTTCTCTTTTTGCAGTACCTCATGTGACTGTGAATAGCAGGAGTATAATCCATATTATACCTTTCCTCTTATATATGAATCAAAATGTCAAGAATATGAACAAAAATTATTCCTTTAATCAACTATCGACTATTAACACAGCCTGTCGACCAGAATTAAAAAATCAGTCATTTGTTAATAGCCCAACCTGAAGTGGCAAAAACAAAACTTTTCTTATATTCTCCAAATCTAATAAGTGGTCACACCATTATTTTAGACATCTTAGCTATGCTGCTAAGCTCAAAATAATGGGTAAACATCTCAGTTGGTAGAGCAGCGCGATTCTCATTATTCCATGGATATGAGCTGTCAATCTCTCTTCAATTTGTTCAATTTAGTTGACGATATCAAGCTCGTTAGAAGACAAATCGAGATGTTAAAATGCCGATAGTACGATCGACACGGTAAAATTATCAACACTGTAAATTATGTTGAACTCATATTCAAATTTATTGATGGTCATTCGACCAGATCAGATTAGGCAACCCATGAAACATTATTGTATATCATAAGTGAAAGCCCGATGAGCAAACGTTTCAAAATTATTGACGCTTACAATACTGTCTCTGTGCGAACAGAAACACGAATATAATATGTCAATTACTAATTATGGGCAATTTTGGATTCAGTTATTTCCGCAAATATATCTATTACCCAAACAGAAATTCGAAAGCATTTCAAAAATAAAGAAAAAAGATGAAGATGGCCAACTCACGTTTGAAACTGATCGTCAAAATCAGATACTTGATCTTTCGGTAAAAATTCACTGTTCCACCAACTTGAGATAAGTTTACCCGCTTTTTGATCTGGCAATAGACTTCCATGTTACCATGAGTTCTATGCGAATCACATATCGCCATCTAACAGCGGTAATATCAACCTACGACTGCGTACAGTGACTTGCCCATTCACTGTACGACTACGCATCAACGGCAGCGACACCCAGTGGCCTTATTCAAAAGAAGGAAAAGCATTTCCTGCATAAGTAAAACTTTCATCAATTTTTTCGAAGTTTTATTGTATTTTATAATAACCAGACCGAAGACGATTCCATAAATGAAGTTTCATAACAAACAGTCCATCGGATCTCTAGTTATAAATGGTGTAACCAACATCTTTCTTTTATATATATAGATGTGTCACCTTGTACATGACCTAGTTGTATGATTCCTGCTTTGTAACATTGTTATTTATATCCTCCAAAGAATCTAATCCCAATGGCATCTGCACATCCAAATACTGCGTGAAATCTGCTGCCGAATTGCTCGATTTTGCCGATTTCGACGAGGACCCATGCCAGGATTTCTACAAATACGTCTGCGGTTCCTTCTTCAAGAATGCCGTCAAAAAACAATCCACAACACCGTTGGTATCGCTCACCGATGAACTGGAGAACGAGCTGAAATCGATAGTTGTCGATCCTATTCGCAAGAAAAATCCTCATGCTCTCGTTTTGATGAAGCAATTTTACCAGCAATGTATGGACGAGAAGAAGATTGAGGCTGACGGAAATAAAGCCTTTTTGAAGGCGGTGGATGAGCTTGGGGGTTGGCCGATGATGAGGGGGGCTGCTTGGAATGGCACCGATTTCGATTGGGTGGACTGGCAGATAAAAGCCAGTAAATTGGGTCTGCCGATTTTTCAGTTCTTCACTTTTCATAGGGTGGCAACTGGAGCTTCGAATACTATTTTGAAGGTTAGTGAAAGGTTCATTAGAGATCGCATATCTTTGTCCAAAGACTCTCAAACATGAGTTATTTCTGACAAAGAAACAGCAACACCGAGAATGGTAAAACATTGATAGTAAATTATTAAATTTGGAGAAAAATATTGTGAAGGTTTTTTCAAATGTAATAACACTAGAGATGGAATTTTGCCGGCAAAATTACTCGATTGTAATATGAAAGTTTGTTGCTCGGAAATTGCGCGAATGACATTTGTATCAAAATCACGACCCGTCAGGCGAGTGATTTTGGAAAAACGGTTTGCAACCGCTCGCCTCCTTCAAAATCAGCTTGAGCAAACTCATGAGGTGCAAATTAGCACTCAGACAATAAGAAATCGCCCCAGAGAATATGATTTAAGGCCTCGTGTCGCGGCTAGAGGCCCAGCTCTTACCCCAGCCCATCGAAGGGCGCGTTTGGATTTTGCGAGAGAGCATATCCATTGGGAATAGCCGAAAAGCCCGATTGGAAAAGAGTTCTCTTCACAGATAAGTCTAGATTCTGCCTCTACCATTGTGATCGACGTTCCCTTGTATACAGACGTCCACATGAAGGATATGCTCAGTGCAATTTCCTGAATACTAATGGTTTCGGGGGAGGATCGATTATGGTATGGGGTGGAATATCTTTGACTGCTCGCACAGACCTAGTGGACTAGTGGTCGTTGATAATGGAGCTATGAATGCTGATAAGTATATAAGGAACATTCTTGAAGAGCATGTAGTGCCATTTGCCCTATACATTGGTGAAAATTTCATTTTTATGGACGATAATGCCAGTACCATCGTGCGCGCATCGTTCAGGAGTACCGTAGAGCGGTGTGACTTTGCACCACTTTTTAGAGTATTCTTGATGTAACTTTCTCGTTTTTTTGTAAAATGAGTTGTGTTTGAATTATGTTTAATTTCAACAATCTAGCTATCGATTGCTGTTATTAGAAACGGAAGAAAAAGTGCGCAACAATTTTTTTTCCATTTTAAAAATTTGGAAAAGTCACCCGCACATCGGTGCGAATTTGCCACTTGCATCAAAATGCGTTTGTTGGCAATTTAATCAAGTGCATGTGGTATTTTTGCCACGAGAACGTTTTTCTTTAACTTTTTTGAAGGTTAGTTAGCTAGGTTCTAGTCGCGAATGAAACAACAAATTATCAGAAAATAAAATCTATTATTCTTCATAAAATACATAAAATGTAGATGAACAATATATAATAATAATAATTCATTTTCCAAAACCGCAGAACTGTTGCTTCCATTCAATATTTTATCCTCCCACAAAAAATCGCTTCCATTTTCCTCTTCCCAACGTAGATGGTTTGTCTGCATAAATCTGCAAACAATAGAATAATTTCCTGAAATTTCGAGACCCGCCCAACCAAATGCTCTCAGTTTTTTTTACGCGACTCTAAATACGTGTGAAATAAGCTGCTAAATGTATTTTGATGTACCATTTTTCATGTTTTCTACACAACCCTTAGTATTTCGCATTTATAAACACGTTAAAACTTACCTGCTCAGACAACACAGCATAGCACACCCTTCAATCCAAGCCAGAGGACTGCGACTGTTGAAACAATGTGGGGATATAGTGTCTCTTAGGTTCCGATTCGTGCTGTCGTTGGGAAGTTACTGACTTCACCAAAATAAAATGAAACATAAAACATTAGATAGTTTGGCAACGTCACCTTCGTTGGCAAAGCCACACCGCTCTACCGTACCTTGAAGAGGTTGAAGTCTCTCGAATGGAATGGCCAGCAAGAAGTCCAGATCTCAATCCGATTGAGCAGGTTTGGGACAACCTCAATAGAAGGCTGAGAAGTTCAGAAAATCATCCAGCTACTCTTAATGACTTAGGAATCCAACTCGGAGAAATCTGGGAAGGATTAGATCAGAACATTTTAAGATCACTCATTTTGAGTATGATCCGTCGTTGCCGAGCTGTAATTAACGCAAGGGGTGGAAATACCAAGTATTAAATCACTTATCAGCATTTCAGTATTTTGAAAATTGTTCATTTTTCTTTTTTCACATAAGATTCGGTTAAATCCTGAATTTTTCTTCCATTCGAGGTGTCTTGTTTCGTTCAAAACCTTCCCGAGAGACCATAAAAAATGAGTTATAAAGTCAATGTAGAGTTAACTTTCATTGAAATTGAGATTTTCAGAATGTGCGTTAATTTTTTTGCGCAGTGAAGTAACCATTCCCTTTTTTTCTCCAAATTTCAATCATTTACTTCTTGGTCTACTATCTATGTTTTACCAAAAAAAAGTCAAATAGCATATGGCTTATGTTAAGCTTTGACTGTGACCAATAAGAATTCCAGAAGCAGACAACTGGCAGAACCTACTGTTGAATAAATGGCTGGGCCAGTTGTTGCTTTTTCGCTTGAAACTCTACAAAACTTCTTCCCACAGGTTGGAGGGCGTCCAAATGAGGCTAATTTCTTTGTTTCGAACAGCAGATTCTCCAAATTCATGGTGGAAATCTTGGAAATTCTGGGCGTTACAGACGCAAACAATACCGTCAAAGCCCAGAGCGAGGAGGTTCACGCATTCAAGGATAAAATTGGACTGGTAATACCTTTTTTATATGACAATACGAATTGTTGATTCTCACGCAAATGTGGGGAGTGTTTGATGCGGAGTTGTCATAGATTTTGCTACACCCCCATGATAACGTTAATTTGTCGTTGAAAATGGGTCAGCTTTCATTTTGGGTTGGCCATCGTTTTATATAGGTACCTACGTCGATATATGTGAGGGAACAAAAATATTACAACTTTCAGAAGAGTTTCTTAACCTGCTATAATTATTATATTTTCTAATTACAAATTAAGGGGAGTTAGGATCCAAATCAGACCGAAATTTTCATTTGATATTGTAAGAAAAATATCCAGCCATTAAAAATAATATACAGAGTGTAACAGCCAAATGGAATAAATTCGATAACGAATAAATGACGGCGTGTTGGGAAAAACGCTCGGACACGTCGATTTGTAATTTTAAATGCGCATATTTTTCAAGAAAATAATATTATATAGACCGTGGCCAATACAAACTTTCTTATTTCAAATGCAACCCCCTGTATATCATTTATTTTTTGGATTCTTGGTTCAAGTACTGCCGGACATTGATTTGGTAATGGGGCGGTGCTCCATCTTGCTGAAACTATATTATATTGGCAGGAACTTGTGGATTTGCTGGATCAGGATATAAGTTTATCAAAGTACGACATTATTTTGATGTAGTTCTAAATATTTTTCTCCATTCAAGTTGCCGTCAATGAAAAAGGGACCTACGATATGATTTCCAACAATTCCTGCCCAAACATTAACATTTTCAGGATATTGCGTATGTTGTTCTCTCATCCAGTGAGGATTCTCATCAGACCAATAGCGGCAATTTTGACGATTAACATGACCGTAATGTACTCTCATCAGAAAACAAAACATTTTCTGATTGGATCATATTGTTATCTAACATTGCCATCATTTGCTCACAAAAATGCGTTCTCCTATCGAAATCGTCTTCTATGAGCTCCTGAGTTGCCATCATTCTATAGGGATGCATCTTACTTTCCTTTTATATTCGAAATATTGACGTGTGGCTGAAGGTGAACAGCGGGGCTACTTTTCGAACAGAATTATGTGGGCTTTCTTGAAACTCAAGCATAATATCCAATTTCGTATCATCACTTACTGCATTGGCAGCAATTTTTTTTATTTGTCTTACATGACCAAGCTCTCGAAACTGCTTTTCTATTTTGCTAATTGTTCCTTGGGATATAGGCGGCAAATTTGGAAATTTTTCGTGAAATAAGCGAGAAACTTCCATTTGTGTCCGTGTGTAATCTCCATAACCAATCATTTGAAGAATGGTTATTTTGTGCATTTCTGTTAAATGAACCATTTTTTTAATATTATTACGTACAGTTATCGAAATTCAAAAGACAATAGCTTTTACACTGATCACTTATTGTCATGCAAACAGACATGAGTCAACGTGACGTGTTACTAAGGCAATGAGAATAAACAATGTTTTCGTTTTTTTTTTAATTTCTTCTCCGCAATGGTTTTTGCTTACTTTCTCCATATCGAGAGGTAAATGGGAAATAAGTATTGAATGTAATGTATCGAATTTGTGAAATAAAATAATTTTCATTAAAAATGTTAATTTTTGTAAAAAATCTGAAAACACTTAATATTTCCGAGAAAGTTGAGGATAGGTATAGGACTTTGTACATGAATTATGTCTAGAATTTTCTGAAGAATCCAAAAAATAAATAATATACAGGGGGTTGCATTTGAAATAAGAAAGTTGGTATTGGCCACGGTCGCATGGAACACCCTATATAATTTTATTTTCTTGAAAATATGCGCATTGCAAATTACAAATCGACGTGTCCGAGCGTTTTTCTTAACACCCCTTCATTTATTCGTTATCGAAATTTATTCCATTTGGCTGTAACACTCTGTATAGAAATGGAATTCTGAATTATATAGAAAAATTCTTCATGAGTAAAACACCCTGAGTATTTGATTTAATATAAGTTAAAATTCACACATTCACACCATTCTTTCGTGTCAATTTTGCATTTCAGATGGATATCCAAGAAAACCCAGACCTCAAAGTGAAAACTTTGGGAGACATTCAAGAAGACTGTCCATTTGTACCATGGTTGAAGCTATTGAACGGTTTGGCAGATGGCCAGACGACATTCGACAATTCCTCTAAGGTCGTTTACGGTTCAATCGAAAACTACTGCGACAAACTAGAAGAACTGTTGAACAAAACAACTTCAAGGTAGTTAGAGTATTGAATGAATGACAAAAGGAGAAATTAATGAGTTTTTCGGTTTCAGAACTGTCGCCAATTACATGGTTTGGAGTGTTCTGCATAACACCTACAAATATTTGGGTTTAGGGAAGAAATATGGAGAGATGGACTATTCGTCAAGCAACAGATTCAAAATTTGCTTCGATGATGTTACCGACAGGT
Source organism: Adalia decempunctata (assembly GCA_951802165.1). Taxonomy (NCBI): domain Eukaryota; kingdom Metazoa; phylum Arthropoda; class Insecta; order Coleoptera; family Coccinellidae; genus Adalia; species Adalia decempunctata. The sequence continues at coordinate 5,853,632 of OX637705.1, forward strand.
GAGCACATTTTGAAGAAACTTTTTTATTGAACCTCGACGAAATCAACAAATTAATATTAAAAAATTCGAGAGTAATCGAATCAAGACAATCCTTTTTCTTTAATTTGGTAGAGAATATTCCTAAAATGAAGCTATAGAAGTTACATAAGCTATTTTGTTGCGAATATTAGCAGAAATTATTTAGAATGTCCATTGGAAAATGTAAATCGGAACCTATTGGTTTTTTATGCACTAAGGACTGAACCAGAATAAATTCGCTATCACAAAAACGCCTATATCTCTTGAACCAATTGAGAAAAAATCAAAAGTTGATCATAGCTTTGTTATGAACGTCAGAAACATGTGGAAAATTTACTTCATAGATATTCCAATTCTCTGTCGCAAAACATCAAGCGAAGTGAAAACACGAGAATTTATAGTGAAACTTTTTCAAAATAATCAGAAATGGAGCTTCAAAAGAATGGCAAAGGAGGCTCGCGTTCGTCCGGAAACGGTATCAAGAGTTGTTGAGCGCTTCAACGAAGATCTTACAATTAACAGCAAGGAAGGAACCGGGAGGAAAAAGGGGTTTCATAGCCCAAAAAAAGTGAAGAAAGCCATCAGCCTTTTTCAGAAGAATCCTAACCTTTCAGGACGGAAAGTGGCCCAAATAGTGGGTTGTTCGCAGTCAACCGTTCAGAAAATTAAGTCGAGTTGTGGGCTTAGAACATACAAAGTGCAGAAAGTGCCAGACAGGAACGCTGTGAAGAATCAAGAAGCGAAATCAAGAGCAAAAAAATTCAAAAAAGATTTCTTGAAAAATTTCTCTTGTTGCGTGATGGACGACGAAACCTATGTCTTGGCTGATTTCTCGCAACTTCCTGGTCAGGAATTTTATACTGCAGATTCTCGTGGAAATGTTGACGAACAATTTCGCGTGAAGAAACAAGCAAAGTTTCCTAAAAAATTCCTGGTTTGGCAAGCAATTTGCACTTGTGAGAAAAGGAGCAAATTTTTCGTTGGCAAAGGCTCTGTTGACTCGAAGATATACATCGAGGAATGCTTGAAGAAGCGACTTTTAGCATTTTTACGTGAGCACGATGTGTCAACAATCTTTTGGCCAGATTTAGTTTCATGCCACTACAGCAAGGCCACCAAGAAATGGTACGAAGCTAATGAGGTGGTTTTTGTCCCCAAAGTGGCCAACCCACCCAATTGCCCAGAACTCAGGCCAATCGAAAGATATTGGGCCCTGGAAGAAAGAGAATTGAGGAAGACTAAGAAATCAACGAAAACATTAGCGGAATTCAAGCAAAAGTGGAAGACAGCATCCCAGAAAGTGACTGAGAACACTATAAGAAGCATGATGGGAAGAATTCCAGAAAAACTCCATGAATTTTGTAAAAAATAGTTTTGGTTTTTTTATTGTACAAACAGTTTTCATTAGAATTAGAAGATGATTCGAAAATCAGTTCGATTTTCGAAATCGGTCCAGTGGTTCAAAAGATGTAAGCGTTTTTGTGATAACGAATTTATTCTCGTTCAGTCCTTACTCCTTAACTGATATTGAAAGTTTCGATTATGAATTTCGTTATCTAGGTATTCTCCACAGTACAGGAAATTTTGTCACTTTTGTGTGGACGAACTGAATATTGCAAGGAAACAAATTCAACGGAAAAAGCTGTTTTTTTTTTAAAGTAAGGTACATGTGATTTTACGGTTTACTATCTTCACGAATGAACTATTTCGAAACTTTTCCTGTCCTATAATACCTTCAGATTGTCCTCATGTATAGTAATTATACAGGATGGCTACATAAAAGGGTCCAGTCGAATACTATAAGTACTCGAAGTATGAGTTTTTCTGAAAATGCCGATTTAAAGGGTTTTCTAGTAAGAGATGATATTTTGACATTCGAAGAAAATCCATTCATCATAACTGTTGCTCCAGCCTCATTCTCGAAAAAGTAAGGTCCAATGACCCTCGCCGGACCATAAACCGCACCAAACAGTCACATTTTAGGGATAGAGAGGCTTTTCAACAATACTCTCGTGTTTTCCGAGCCCCTAAAAATGACAGCTCCAAAAGTGACATCCACCGAAATAGCGGGATAATCAAAATAATCTTATTGGAAAACCCTTTATGTTGAAAAAATTCTTTTTGGCGTTCGTTTCGGTCTGAAAAACGGTTTTATGTGGGCCACTTGTACAAACTCAATTCGAAATACCAAAAACTTAATCTTTTTTCTAGGTTCAAATACGTGAAAGAAACCATATACGTGAGGAAGAAGACCCCAAAGGTAGTCAGAGAAGACTTGACCGAAATGATCGACCTGCTCAAAGAAGTATTCATCGACCACGTCAAAGCCAGCGATTGGATGGATTCGGACACGAAGAATCTAGCTCTGAAAAAAACCGAACAGATCGAGAGCATGATTGGTGGAGAAGATGAGTTGTACGAGCCGGAGTTCTACCACAAAGTCTTAGGCATCAGTGAGGTAAGATTTTGAGCTTTTGTGCATTGGATTTAGAGCCTAACAAAAAAATAATCATTGATGTCAAGTCTGGCGATGAAGAAGGCTGTAACTTAAACAATCTAATTTTTCCAGAAAAAATTCTCCTCTGATAATATGTTCCAAATGGCGCAGGAAAAGACAATAAGTGAAACGCATCATTTCTACAAAACTTTATATCTGGACGAATACGAGAATTGGGCGGAATTTTTCGACAATATGCTCAAGGTCAACGCATTTTTCGTACCACCCATCAATACCATGAGTAAGTTGGAATCATTCAGCCTACACGCCTACTGTACTTCGTCAATAAGTGAAGCTAGACAGTAGAATCGAGTTGTACGCATGCGAAATTAAATAATGACATTGGTGATTTTAAATTGACGCATGCGTACAACTCATATAGAATTATACCATGAGAGTTCCATGATTCTCGATGGTTTTTTTTCAGTTCTCCCAGCGCCGATCCTGAATTCGATATTCTATGACTATCGAAAACCAGCCTTTATGAATTATGGGGCCATTGGAAGAATAATAGGTCATGAGATAATGCACGGTTTCGAAAAATCCGCAAGGTTTGTCCTTTCTGGACACGGAATGGTTGACTGGTGGACTAATGCGACAGCTGACGCCTACGATGAAAAAGTGAAATGCGTTATAGATAATTACGAGAAGATACAATTCCGTTATAAGGTGACAATCTCGAATTATTCTAAGGACTGAACGAGAATAAATTCGCTATCACAAGAACGCCTATATCTCTTGAACCAATTGAGAAAAATTAAAATTTGATCATAGTTATAGCTTTGTTATGAACGTCAGAAACATGTGGAACATTTACTTCATAGATATTCCAATTCTCTGTCGTAAAATGTCAAGCGAAGTGAAAACACGAGAATTTATAGTGAAACTTTTTCAAAATAATCAAAAATGGAGCTTCAAAAGAATCGCAAAAGAGGCTCGCGTTCGTCCGGAAACGGTATCAACAGTTGTTAAGCGCTTCAACGAAGATCTTACAATTAACCGCAAGGAAGGAACCGGGATGAAAAAGGGGTTTCTCAGCCCAAAAGAAGTGAAGAAAGCCATCAGCCATTTTCAGAAGAATCCTAACCTTTCAGGACGGAAAGTGGCCCAAATAGTTCGCAGGCAACCGTTCAGAAAATCAAGTCGAGTTGTGAGCTTAGAACATACAAAGTGCAGAAAATGCCAGACAGGAACGATGTGAAGAAGCAAGAAGCGAAATCAAGAGCAAAGAAATTAAAAAAAAATTTCTTGAAAAATTTTTCCTGTTGCGTGATGGACGACGAAACCTATGTCTTGGCTGATTTCTCGCAACTTCCTGGTCAGGAATTTTATACTCCAGATTCTCGTGGAAATGTTGACGAACAATTTCGCGTGAAGAAACAAGCAAAGTTTCCTAAAAATTCCTGGTTTGGCATTTTGGCAAGCAATTTGCCCTTGTGGAAAAAGGAGAAAATTTTCCGTTGGCCAAGGCTCTGTTGACTCGAAGATATACATCGAGGAATGCTTGAAGAAGCGGCCTTTACCATTTTTACGTGAGCACGATGTGTCAACAATCTTTTGGCCAGATTTAGCTTCATGCCACTACAGCAAGGCCACCAAGGAATGGTACGAAGCTAATGAGGTGGTTTTTGTCCCCAAAGAGGCCAATCCACCAAATTGCCCAGAACTCAGGCCAATTGAAAGATATTGGGCCCTGGTAAAAGGAGAATTGAAGAAGACTAAGAAATCAACGAAAACATTAGCGGAATTCAAGCAAAAGTGGAACACAGCATCCCAGAAAGTGCACAAGAACATTATAAGAAGCATGATGAGAAGAATTCCAGAAAAAACCATGAATTTTGTAAAAAATAGTTTTGGTTTTTTTATTGTAAAAACAGTTTTCATTAGAATTAGAAGATGATTCGAAAATGAGTTTGATTTTCGAAATCGGTCCAGTGGTTCAAAATATATAAGCGTTTTTGTGATAGCGAATTTATTCTCGTTCAGTCCTCAGATTCAATTTCAAAATACCTTGAAAAAGTATACTCATTCTTTTCCAGATGAATGGCACCTTGACTCTTGACGAGAACGTCTCAGACTTCGTAGGTATAGATGTGGCATACGAAGCCTACCTCAAGTGGGTCAAGAAACATGGTCCAGAGAAAGACGTACCAGGTGTACCTCTCACCCCAAAACAGATATTTTGGGTTCAAACTGGAACCTGGTTGTGCTTCAGAAAGTTGGATGATAGCGAAATAGATTACGAAGAGGAAGATGAACATGCCATACCTGCTTTTAGAGTGAAGGCAGGAGCTAGAAATTCCATACATTTCGCCAAAGATTTCGAATGTCCCGAGGGGAGCTTTATGAATCCGAAAGATAAATGCAGGATCCTTTGAAATACGACTTGATTCGGTTTTATTCGATCAACTTATATGCTTTTCATTATCAGAGATCTGATACTTTGAAGCGGATATTTTTTTATGTTTATGTTGAAAGCACACAATTACAGAGCGTATTGAGAAGAAAACTGAAATTCTCTGTGTTATTCTATGTTAAAATGCTGTCTAAGTCATTATATGCAGGTATGTACTATCAATCTACAAAAGAACATGTACTCATAATAATAAACAAATGACATAATTTGTTCTTATTTTATACCCGTAAAGAGGAAGAATCCATGTCAAGGACAAAGAAACCTGGATTCTACCGTAGACTCTTAAAATTGTCTACACTGCGCAAAAAAATTAACGCACATTCTGAAAATCTTTATTTTAATGAAAGTTAACTCTACATTGACTTTATAACTTATTTTTATGTTCTCTCGGGAAGGTTTTGAACGAAACAAGACACATTAAATGGAAGAAAAATTCAGGATTTCACCGAATCTTATGTGAAAGAAGAGAAATGAACAATTTTCAAAATACTGAAATGCTGATAAGTGATTTAATACTTGGTATTTCCACCCCTTGCGTTAATTACAGCTCGGCAACGACGGTTCATACTCAAAATGAGTGATCTCAAAATGTTCTGATCTAATCCTTCCCAGATTTCTCCGAGTTGGATTCCTAAGTCATTAAGAGTAGCTGGATGATTTTATGAACTTCTCAGCCTTCTATTGAGGTTGTCCCAAACCTGCTCAATCTAATTGAGATCTGGACTTCTTGCTGGCCATTCCATTCGAGAGACTTCAACCTCTTCAAGGTACTCCTGAACGATGCGCACACGATGGGGTCTGGCATTATCGTCCATAAAAATGAAATTTTCACCAATGTATGGGGCAAATGGCACTACATGCTCTTCAAGAATGTTCCTTATATACTTATCAGCATTCATAGCTCCATTATCAACGACCACTAGGTCTGTGCGAGCAGTCAAAGATATTCCACCCCATACCATAATCGATCCTTCCCCGAAACCAGTAGTATTCAGGAAATTGCACTGAGCATATCTTTCATGTGGACGTCTGTATACAAAGGAACGTCGATCAAAATGGTAGAGGCAGAATCTAGACTCATCTGTGAAGAGAGCTCTTTCTCAATCGCCCTCTTTCCAATGGATATGCTCTCTTGCAAAATCCAAACGCGCCCTTCGATGGGCTGGGGTAAGAGCTGGGCCTCTTGCCGCGACACGAGGCCTTAAATCATATTCTCTGAGGCGATTTCTTATTGCCTGAATGCTAATTTGCACCTCATGAGTTGGCTCAAGCTGATTTTGAAGGAGGCGAGCGGTTGCAAACCGTTGTCTCAACGAAGAAACTCTCAAGTAACGTTCTTGAATGGCAGTTGTTACCCGTGGTCTACCCTGTCCTGGTCTTCGGACATTCATACCTCTCTCCCTGAATCGCTGCAACATTCTGGATACACTTGTATGGGAAACTCCAAACCTTTCTGCAATTCTTGTGTATGTCCACCCTTCTTCTCGCAAAACTACCGCTTGGGCACATTCCTCTTGGGTCAAATTGCGTGTTTCGCGTTGCATAGCGATCGAGTGTAGAAAATCAAATGAAAGAAAAACTATTGATCACTAGAATTGATCGAGAACAACTGATTTTAGAATGGAGCCAATACATTCAAAATCTGATAATATCATCTTTTTTTATTCCTGCTGGGAGAAAACATCTGTATTGAAGTAAAACGTTGAAAGTGCATAATTCTGATAAAAATAATTATCATTGAGAACACCTTCAGTTGTTGAATAAATTTGAGATTTCCATAATGTGCGTTAATTTTTTTGCGCAGTGTATTTTATAGATAGAGGCAAGGCAATTTTATGTCCCGCAAATACGGTGAAGTGAAAGGCTCTTTTTCTAGGGTCGATGGACAATGGTTGTGTCTAGCGATCGCAGAAGAAAATATCGAATTTTCTATCACAACAAATCCCTCTCCTCTGCGAGTTTCCGTTTTCGGAAAATACCACAAACATAGTGCGACATTTAGTAAAAAAGTCCGAAGATCATCGATATTCGTATGCCGCTTCGAGCTCTCGCTAGCGGGTCGATGCCTTGCTCGGCCCGGGGTCTGTTGGTTGAAATTGAATTTGAGAGTTTTTGAAATGAATCAAACGGTTTGATGTGGAAAATGGACAAAACAAATTCTTTCCTTTTCCTGGCTAAGATTTTTCTGCTATTTTAGAAGAGATCTGAATGAAATTTTAAGGACCCTGTCAGTTTCAGGTTGAATATTTCATTTCTTGAAAAACGGAAAGCTAGCTGGGAAATCCAAGGTGTACGATCAGTCTCTTCACAGTACTTATACTCCATTCATTTTTATTTAATCACATAGGAGGTCTTGGTTTCGTTTTCAGGAATTGGTGCACCTGATAAAAAGCACAGAACATATGATAAAAAGTCAGTGCGCGCACAGAACATATCGTTAATCACAAAACGACGTTGCCAGTTTCTTTGTTTACATCAAAGTAAAAGTATCGAAGATATTCCACATTTTGTTACGTTTACAAATTGTTCGCAGATTTTTGGTATTTAATCGATATTTGCAGGTGAGTTTTTCGTCCATCCAAGATTAACGTATGTTTATTGTTTTAAGCACCAGTTTGGAGCGTGAGGACGATTTTCAAGACCAGGACGAATGTTTACATTTCGAGGTTGAAGGGGTACAAAGGAATTTCGTTGAAAAAGCTGTTGTTTGGACAGATATCGCAGTAGATGGATCGGATGGAGCCTCGAGAGGTCGATTAGGATGATATTTTTCAGGTTTTCCAAGAAATTTGGCGATATCTGAGCAGATTTGCAAAAGTTAGGTACCTCACTAGTGAGGTGGAACTTAGACCTAAGTCTCCTATAAGAAACGCCTTTTAAAGGTCGAGATGGTGAAAAATGTATTCTTTAGATGTTGTTTGAACAAACGCAGCCGAGTTTTATATCCCAACATTGATTTAAAGAAAGTTATCAACAAAATAAAATTGACATTATTCTTGATTCTTGTAATTATCCATCAATTCATCTTATATCTTTGGTTTGATTTCTTTTAATGAATTCTTGATTAGAATCAACAATTGACGCGTCAAGTCTTGAACTTTCAGTTCAAGAGGATAATAAACATTAAATCTTCACAAGTATGCATATGAAAATTATGTGAAAGCAATGCAATTTTCTTCCATGGCGAAAAAAACTATATTTCAAAAGTGATCTCTTGTACTTTTCATGCAAATAACTAGAAAAGGAATCCTTTCTATCAATTCATATAAACGTCAATTATCTTCGTCAATCACATATTTTCCAATTCATTCATTTCCCGAATAAATTCACATTCTGAGAAATACGCTAAGAATGTAGAGAGGGCAACATAGTGTTGACTTGGAACATAAAAATATTTTGAAAAACGTCATAACTTCGATACAGAGTGGAATGTGTCAAATTTCCAAGGCCAGAGTTGTGATTTTATAATTGTGAATGGAGTATATGTAGGAAATATCATTATTATCCATCAAAGATTCAAATAGACATAAATAATATTAACTATCGGGTTTTTTTATTTATTGAAACACATTTAAATTAAGATTGAATCCATTTTTAGAGGTGATTTTATGACATTTCTGTATGAAAAATATTGTGTTTTATTTCAATTTAAGGTTCTCTCTAACAAAAAAAAAACACCCGATATTTAAATTGACAGTGAAAAATGATGCTTAATCGAAAATCCCTGTATTCTCTCATACTTTATTTCAATATTTTACATAATTTACATAATCGTCCATACAATATCTACGAATATCCTCTCGTTCTTCAACTAGCATAATAACAATGATTTCCAACAATATTTATAAAAGTACAAATAAATTATTTACAAAATCCAAATATCTACTAAAATACATATAAAGATCAGTGTACATTCTGTAAGTAGGTATATAAATATTAGAGTTTAAAATTTGTGTCAGTTCTATCTCTAGATACCCTGAATACTTTCATTTTTACATATTTTTGGCAACTGAATGAAGTGGAAGGCATTAATCTCTTCAAGAACAGGTATAATCATGATATGATACAGTTCTTGTCTTTCTCGTCCAAACCAGACTTCTTTCCTTGGGCTTGGCTGGAGGCTTGTCTGCGTCTAGCGCAAGCTAGAGCATCGTTAGGAACATAGGATATTCTGACTCCTCCATACGCCCTCCTTGGAGGTAACTGATAGTCTAGGTCGTCACTGGAAGAACTGGACGAACAGGTTGAGCAGTAACTCCTGTTATCGTCCTCATCATGTCGACTTGTTGAAGGCAACTGTGGGAGATTCGTCGGTCTTTTAGATTTACTCTTCCTATTCAAAGTGTCTATATATTTAGAACGTCCGGAGTAACTTCTACTTCTTGGAAGTCGATTGGAAGCTTCTACAGTAGCTGCGTCAGCTTCATCGCACTCAAACGCGTCGTTGTCACCAAGAAACCGCACACTCAATGTCGTTTTATCACGTTTGTTCGGAGATCCTGGAGTGGTAGCAGATTCTTGAAGAACCCCAGTGTTAGTGGCAAGTTCCGGCATTGAAGAAGCGTGGGGTTGGACATTATCACTTGGAGTTTCCAGCTCTGGCAAGTCTTCAGTTGAATTAGTATCCAATTTGCTCTCATTCTGGCTCACATCAGTGTTATCTGAACGTAAGTTTGGGGACCAATCATCCAGACTCAAATCTGCTAAGTGGAGAGGTTCTCTGCTTCTATCTCTAGAATGCAAGAGTTTCTCCAGGTCCTGGGACGAAGGGTTTCTATCAGTTAATAAGCGTTCTAGATTCCTCTCCAACAACGCTCTATCTAATCCTCTTCCACCTACAGGACTCTGCTGCGCGACTGGTTGATTCAGCACCCTTGAACCTTCTTCAGGAAGGAAGACACTATCCTGTTGTCCCGTTTGGCTGCTGTCTGAAGGCGTAGGAGTGGCAGGGTTCGAGTTTGGCTTCGGCGATCTCTGCAAGGCTCGTCTTCCCATCTTCGGCGATCTGACTGGCAAGGATAACTGTCCTAAAGGCATCTGATGTCCTGGGTTTCTTGGAGGCGAGGAAGGTGATGATATGGTTGAGGAATTCGTATTGTTTGCTTTTGTACTAGGAGACGGTGGTGGCGTATGGGAATCGCTAGGGGATGAAGATCTTGTTTTTCCTTTATTAGGGGGTCTAGCTGTCCGACTACCGGGACCAGAGCTGTCTGAAGGTGTTGGAGGTTCTCCTTTGCTGCAAGCGATGGAGCAGTAGATGGCTCCTCTCCTGGGCAGGAAGGATCTACCGAGTAGGGACGAATGGCAAGTGTGGCAACAGAAGCAGTTTTCGGTGGCGTGCCAGTGTTGACCTTCGTGGCTCATTTGTCCTTGGTCCACGCCGATCGGTTCCCCGCAGGAATCGCAGTATTCGGCGAACATAGCGTCGAAGCAATGGAGGCAGTATGGACGACCCTCCCTCATTATGTAGCGTTGTCCTCCTAGCTGGCGCTCGCATTCAGAGCAAGCGAAGTGTTTCATGTGCCAAGCGCGACCTTCAGCTTCCGTGCATTCATCTGCTAAGATGATCTGGAAAAGGAAGTTAGGGTATCATCAGCATCAGTTCATTCTCAATAATAATCACTGGATGAATCTCTTGAATTTTTATGGAGTTGGATCTCTAGAATCTCCGATAGTTACCTCGTCACAAGCAGAACACCTCGGCTTGATGGTTTCGGCATGGTGGCGACCACAGTAGAGCCTTCCTTCTTTGTAGAAATAGATGAGATCTACCAAGAGCTCGTTGCAGACGTAGCAGGTGAAGCAAGCCGGGTGCCAGCAAGTATTTGGTCCAGCACGAGATGCGAATACGCATATATCTCCTCCTGACACTGTCTCGTCGCACTGGAAGAGATCGATTGGTTAATTGATGAGGAAATTCGAGATCAACAGAAATTGAATCGAAAGGAAAACTTTGAAAACTCGTTATTTATTCTGTGGTCAAGCTAGCGCTATGAGATTCTGGTGAAATATAGAGCTTTCATTCCTCTTCAGAAAAAACATTATTATATGTGTCTGCGGTTGTAAGTTTGGAAGAGAACAAATGAAATCCGAAGAAAAATTTTTTCATTACTTAATTCAAAAACTTTGAAAATTCGTAATTCTGTCTGTGGTCAAGCTAGAGGAATGGAATTCCTGGGAAATATAGAGCGTTTACTCCTCTTCAGAAAACACATTTTTATATGTGCCTGCGGTTGTAAGATTGGGAGAGAAAAAGTTAAATCCAAAGAATTTTTTTTCATTAAATCTCAATCTTTGAAAATTTATAATTTTGTCTGTGGTCAATATAGAGGATTTATTCCTCTTCAGAAAAAAACATCATTATATTTGTCTGCGATCGAAAGATTGGAAGAAAAAAAATTGAATCTGAAAAAAATTTTTTTTATTAAACTCTCTAACTCATTCATTATTCTGTTCGTTGAAAAGCGATGAAATTTTGTTGAAATATAGAGCTTTCTTCAGCTTTCCTTCAGAAAGAAACATTGAAAGTTGTATCTGCTCTGAAAATTTTAATATTCGAAACGATAAACACATGCAAAATATGTAGATATAACTCATTCAAATAAACTGCTCCACATGAGTTAGGGATATTGACTTAAATTGCAAAAAAATATAGTTAAAATAAGATTTTTGTGATGAAAATTCATATTAATATGATTTCAAGTTGCAAATTAATTTTAGCCTGTAGGTCTGCAGCGTATACAGGGTGGTTAAGAAGAATCGTGTAAAATAACGAAATTTTATTCCCAGAGAATTCAAGCATTTTGAGACTATCAATACAATGTATGGCCTCCACGGGCATCAAAAACAGCTTGACATCTTCTTTGCATACTACACACGAGGTTGTTGAACATTTCTTGAGGAATCTGGTTCCATAAACGGGGCAGAAGCTCTCTCAGATCATTTAAGGATTCTGGGGTAGGTTGATGATTATCTAATCTTCTTTGGAGCATATCCCATGCATGTTCTATTCATATCATATTCAAATCTGGTGAGTGCGGAGGTATTGGTAAATGTGGAATATGGCTGCACAGTGCGGTCTAGCGTTATCGTCTAAAAATTGAAAAGTTTTACCAATAGCAGCGTGAAAATTTGGCACAACATTGTCAATATCACCCTATAGTGTAAGGCGGTCATATTCCCAGGACAAAGGTGTAGATCTGTGCGCCCGTTGAAACATATCCAGGCCCATACCATAACACTACCCCCTCGGAATGGATAGACTTCTTGGACCCAACGACGATAACGGGGTATGCGTGGGATTGTCCATACCCTTGAGAATCTGAAAATCGTCTATATCTGGATTCATCAGTGAAAAGGACACTACGCCATTGATCGTTTCAATTGATATGTTGCCTTGCCCATTCCTGTCTTTGACGCTTATGGTTACGTGTTAATGGAACTCCTCTTAATGGACGTCTAGAACCTAGATTCACCTCTCTCAAACGTCGTCCGATGGTTTCGATGGAAACTTGGACCCCATCTGCATTTTGCAGAGTATTCCGTAGCATTCTACACGTAGATGTAGGGTTTCTTCTCGCCGAAACGGTGATGAAACGATCCTGAGCAGGTGTTGTTTTTCGTCGCCCACCAAGCCTTGGTCTTTCCAACACGGAACCTGTCTCCCTGAACCTATTCCAAAGTCGAGATATCCCACTTTGGCTGACTTGGAGCCTTTCCGCTACAACAACCTGAGTTAGGCCACCCTGTAGCATTCCGATAGCCCTATTAGCCTCAGCGTTTGTAAATTTACGTTTTATCATTTTCAGAAAACTCGTTTCAAATCGAAGCCGTTGATAAACTGACTTCATTTCAAAATAAGAACATTCATGAAGCATATGCAAAGAACCAAACTTCAGAAAAAAGGCGACCAGATTGACGAAATGTCTCATACTGATTTTTATTAGATCGATTCAAGTTGTTATTGAGTTTTAAATGATTTCACAGCGATTTTCTCGAAGATTGCATGCTTTTAAAAACGATTGAATACGATATCCCTAACTCTTGTGGAGCAGTATATTTGGGGAACTTACTCCATCGCACTGCATAGATGTTGGAGGCTGCCTCACAGAACCCCTCCCAAGCGCTTCTCTCTTCCTCTGTGCTGAAAACAGCCTCAATTCCTTTCTTTCCTCGTCGCTAAGAGCATGGCAGTATCGAACTTCGTTGTCATGAGGTGGAAGTTGCTGGAGAAGTTGTCGCACCCTGTATCGTTCCCCTACCGAGTTCACATAAGGTACTTTGTCTTCAGGAAGAGCACTGAAGTATAGGTGAACCTAAAAAAGAATTTTTCCGGAATTTCAAAAATATTCAATTGTCTGCATGCCGTTATTTCTTTCCCTAAAAAAGAATTATTTTGACCATTTGGAATCGCTACTTCTTCTAAAACGCTTGGGATATAGCAGTGTGGTTTGTTCCTTACCTGATCTGGTCTGAGTCCTGGTGGTACCCAAGTGTACTCTTCCAAAGCGCATCCTGAGTCATCATCGCTCTGAGAATGCCGCTGTGGATCTCCTGATGAAGGTGAGAAAGGCGATCCTTTACCCAGGAACCTGTCTGTAGGGTCCATCGTTGAATGCTTGTTTCCAGCTCCAGGGGACGACAGTGCTGGAGAAGATATAGGGCCTCCCAACTGCCCTGCGTCATGTGCTGACATGCCGTTGTCTGACCAGGGGTAGTTACGACATACCGTCCTGAAAAATTCATTGATTTTTCATTTGGAAAGGATCCAAGAATATAATTGTTCGATAAAAACATGAATCGAATTCTTCAAACAATTCGAACGTGTCGAACATCTGTATTATGTCAAAAGTAAGCTTCCTAGTGTTTCGAAACTAATGAGTAAAGATGGATCTATTAATCACAGATATCTAGATTAGAGTATGGGAAAACAAACACTTGTTTTGATTGGATCAGAGCCAATTATTCCTAATTTCATCAGCAATCTAAAGAAAGACACAGGATTGCTTGAGTATACAATCTCTCCATCAGTCACTTGGTTGCCCACGTCAATCACGTATCGTTTTGAAGGATATTTTGGTCTGTTTCTAAATTCATATCTCCATAAAAAGGGTTTTTCTGAGGATACGTAATAACAAGGAGAAAAAAATTCTTGAAATGGGCAAACATATTTGGATTTGTTTTAGCTTCAAACAATATGTAGAAAAAATACACTGTGCAAAATAATTAACGCACATTATGAAAATCTCAAATTTATTCGACAACTGAAGGTGTTCTCAATGATAATTATTTTATCAGAATTATGCATGCATATGTTATCCACTTTCAACGTTTTTCTTCAATACAGATGTTTCCTCCCAGCAGGAATAAAAAAAGATGATATTATCAGATTTTGAATGTATTGGCTCCATTCTAAAATCAGTTGTTCTCGATCAATTCTAGTGATCAATAGTTTTTCTTTCGTTTGATTTTCTACACTCGATCGCTATGCAACCCGAAACACGCAATTTGACCCAAGAGGAATGTGCCCAAGCGGTAGTTGGGTGGACATAGGTACACAAGAATTGCAGAAAGATTTGGAGTTTTCCATACAAGTGTGTCCAAAATGTTGCAGTGATTCAGGGAGACAGGTATGAATGTCCGAAGACCAGGACAGGGTAGACCACGGGTAACAACTGCCATTCGTTACTTGAGAGTTTCTTCGTTGAGACAACGGTTTGCAACCGCTCGCTTCCTTCAAAATCAGCTTGAGCAAACTCATGAGGTGCAAATTAGCACTCAGACAATAAGAAATCGCCTCAGAGAATATGATTTAAGGCCTCGTGTCGCGGCAAGTGGCCCAGCTCTTACCCCAGCCCATCGAAGGGCGCGTTTGGATTTTGCGAGAGAGCATATCCATTAGGAAGAGGCCGATTGGGAAAGAATTCTCTTCACAGATGAGTCTAGATTCTGCCTCTACCATTGTGATCGACATTCCCTTGTATACAGACGTCCACATGAAAGATATGCTCAGTGCAATTTCCTGAATACCACTGGTTTCAGGGGAGGATCGATTATGGCATGGGGTGGAATATCTTTGACTGCTCGCACAGACCTAGTGGTCGTTGATAATGGAGCTATGAATGCTGATAAGTTTACAAGGAACATTCTTGAAGAGCATGTAGTGCCATTTGCCCCATACATTGGTAAAAATTTCATTTTTATGGACGATAATGCCAGACCCCATCGTGCGCGCATCGTTCAGGAGTACCTTGAAGAGGTTGAGGTCTCTCGAATGGAATGGCCAGCTCTCAATCCGATTGAGCAGGTTTGGGGCAACCTCTATAGAAGGCTGAGAAGTTCAGAAAATCATCCAGCTACTCTCAATGACTTAGGAATCCAACTCGTAGAAATCTGGGAAGGATTAGATCAGAACATTTTAAGATCACTCATTTTGAGTATGAACCATCGTTGCCGAGCTGTAATTAACGCAAGGGGTGGAAATACCAAGTATTAAATCACTTATCAGCATTTCAGTATTTTGAAAATTGTTCATTTCTCTTCTTTCACATAAGATTCGGTGAAATCCTGAATTTTTCTTCCATTTAATGTGTCTTGTTTCGTTCAAAACTCTCCCGAGAGAACATAAAAAATAAGTTATAAAGTCAATGTATAGAGTTAACTTTCATTAAAATTGAGATTTTCAGAATGTGCGTTAATTTTTTTGCGCAGTGTAGTTGTGTTTTGAGCGAAAACCGTTATTTAAGAGCTTACACCCCACTATACTGAACAGAATATTCGTCAAAAACTATCTTATGCTTCGAATAATTGTTTATCATGAGGCAAACATTCTTCTTCTGATCTCCTCTAGAGAACTATTTGTGCAGGTTATTGTGAAACAGCCTGTACATCCTCATCGTCAAACCAAATGAAATATGCGGTCGCAGTAATATGTTTAACCAAGCTCAATTCTTTTTTGTATGAGATAACCTCACCCAATTCTTGAAATCAACAAAAATAATTAGATAATGACCCTTGACAATTAATCAAAAGCGAATGGTATCAAACTCACGACCTTGAAGCTCCGATTAGACCAAGTTCTGTTTGGTTCCACATCAGTTCTTCGCAACCAGGTGGACCAAGTAAAAACAAATATGGATATACCAACAAACCGGGTTTCCTCAGTGGCGGCTCGTGGATTTGAGAAAGACTTGATTAAGAGTACTTTTGAAACTATACCTAGAGTTTGTATGTTTTATTGGAAATAATTTTTCAGAAGTATACAGGGTGTTTTCGAAGGTTCTGATAGGAAGTAGAACTTCTTGATATGATTCACTTCACGAAAAAATATGACCAAATTAGTCGAATTCAATTTCTTCTTATTTGGTTTTATTTAATTGACAATTTCTACAGCTGCTTTATTTTGAAAGAGATTAGTAGGTAGGAGTTCAGTAAATATGGCTGTCCATAATGATGATTTCCTGAGAATTTCGAACGAATGTATTTCCCACTGAGAGAAAAATCACAGCAACAAAATTATGTGTTTGGGAAGGCTGAATCTCCTTGGACGACCCGCCACTGGCTCTTTTTTTGCTCCATGAGATGTGATAGAGCTTTAGAGTCTACGTAATTTTCGTAACTCGTTACATTCAGCCAAGTGACTTCGTGTTGGCACCATGCCTCAATCCAGACAATAGTAAAGTAATTTGCGATTCCTATTCTTGAGATTTTTCAACTTTGTTTGGTTTCAGTGATGAAGGACCGTGTTGGAGGAAAAGGACTGGGTTGGAGAAGTGGTTGTTTGGTGGAGTTATAGTGTTGGCTGTTTTGGCGGGGGTGTTTTTCTTCTATTTCGCCACTGAAAAGTGTAAGTTTGAAGAATTGCGTAGTGAGTCCAGAAATCAAGAAGGGATTTTGAATACAATTCAGAGAAGCGGAATTGTCCTTGAACTTTTGTGATGATTAATGATGAATGAGGAGAAAAATAAAAACTACACTGACCGACCAAAATTCTGGTCCAATTCATTGTTTCATAATTTTTTTCTCAAATATAGTTTTATGTGTTTTTTTCCTGAAGAGAATACAAATTGAATCAATATTTTTTGACGAGCAGTTGAAGTTTACAAAATCATAGTCTGAAAATATTCAAAGTTATCCATGAAAAATGACGTCCTGCATTTTGCATTTTCCTTATTTTACAGTTTGATGAAATATTTTGTTTGTGGCATCATTTTTCATGAGAAGTTCGAGGTGCTCTTCCCAATTTTCTTGAAGGCTTAGAATGACTACGAAATATTGAAAATGCGTAAGAATATCTTTCCCACAGTTGAGATTAGCATTTTATTTTCCGAGATAAGACTAGATGTAAATGGAGCATCACTGTGGGCGTAGTACGAATCGTAATTGTTTGGATGCCATGAATAAATAACTTGGACACAGTTCTCGCTCGAAAATTGATGTACGAGGATATATTGAGAAATTCTTAGCCTAATAAAGAACCAAACAAAATTTCAATGTCAAAAAATTTTATTACTCAACATATTCTCCTCTTAATCGAATACATTCATAACAGCGAACCTGCAACGTCTCTAGACCTTTAAAAAATGTTTCTTCTTGCTCTGCAAACCAGTCCTCCACAGCTTTTATTACTTCCTCGTTGGAGGAAAATTTACGACCTTTTAAACTTTTTTCAGTTGAGGAAAGAGATGGTAGTCGGACGGAGCCAAATCTGGTGAATAAGGGGGGTGTTCGAGTAATTCCAACCCTAAATCACGAATTTTTTGCATTGCAATATGAGATTTGTTTACTGGGGCGTTGTCCTGTAAAAAAAATACTATTGGATAGCTTTCCGCGTCTTTTCTCTCAATCATGATTACTCCATGGCAATCCCACAAAACTGAAGCAAGAACTTTTCCAACAGATTTTTGGACACGAAACTTCTTAGGTCTTGAAGAACCAGAGTGTCGCCATTCCATCGATTGTTGCTTTGTTTTTGGATCGTAGAAATGTACCCAATTCTCATCCATAGTAACAATTCGGATTAAGAAGTTTACATCGTTTTCAAATCGCGCACAGATCGAACGCGATGCTTCTACCCTTGCACGCTTTTGGTCAACATTCAAACATTTGGGGATCCATTTTGCAGAAATTTTTTCTCATGTCCGAATTGACGTTAACTATATGATGAACGCGTTCGTATAAAATCTTCAGTGCTTCAGATATCCGTTATAGCCCAATTCGACGGTCTGATAAAATCATGTCATGAACTGCATCGATATTTTCGGGGACTGACACAGAAACTGGCCTTTCCGATCGGTCATCATCTTCAATGGAAAATTTACCTCTTTTGAAGCTTGAAGTCCAACTTTTCACGGTCGCATACGAAGGACATTGACCACCAAGGGTAAAGCATATCTTCGTAAATCTGCTTACCTTTTAACCTTTTCAAATACAGGTACTTGATGATGGCTCGATACTCCAATTTTTCAATTTTTACAATTTCGGTGCACATCTTTTTTTTTATTTATTGCGTAACTCTGGTTTACTTTTTTGACGTCGAACTCTACACTGACACTTCTAATAACTTATTGTTCGTTGATATGGTATTGCAATATTTTTTTATGCATGGAACTGGTCTAGGCTAACTAGATGTCAACACATCCTCGTTGATCTACCTCAGATTCCATCACCACATTTCATTAGACCGGCTCTTAACGAAAACCAAATTATTTTCCACTCTATGCAGGTGAAGTTGAAGAATGCAACACCAAAAGCTGTGTAAAAGCAGCAGCAGAACTCCTAGAGTTCGTGGACTTGAAAGCAGACCCTTGTCACAACTTCTACAAATTCGCATGCGGTTCCTTCTTCAAGAACGCAGTGAAAAAAGATACTCCTTCTCCATGGACGTCCACGAGAACCCTTTTCGAAAACGAGATAAAGTCCATCGTTGTAGATCCCATTGGAGAACATAACTCCAATGCCCACATACTGATGAAGAAGTTCTACCATGAGTGCATGAACACTACCAAGATCGAAGAGGATGGAAATGAGACTTTCATGGATGCCATAGATGAGCTTGGTGGTTGGCCTTTGATCAATGGTACCAGTTGGCATGGTGCTAATTTCGATTGGGCTGACTGGTATTTGAAGGCTAAAAGGATGGGTCTACCTGTCATCGGCCTTTTTGATTTTGATAAATACGAAACTGGCATTTTGAGGGTAGGTTTTTTGTCTGTGTGGTTCTGGTTTATTCCAAGGATACTTTCTTATCAGGTTAGAGGACCTCGTTTGGACGTGGATCACTATTACTCGACCAGTAGTTTCAGGAAGCTGATGAAAGGAATATCGGAAGCATTCGGAGCCCCAGTCCAAAATAAGGACTATGACATGGTCAATCATCTGTTGATGAAACTCTACAGACACAGATTTGTGAGTTTACAGTCTTCATATACCTCCCAGGACCCAGATCGATATACTTTTTATTTTGAACAGGAAGTTGATTCTCTATATGACGGTGACGATGATGATGAAGATGATGAAGATGATGATAATGGTGACGATACAGATGATGGAGACGACGAAGAAGAGAAAGAGACCATGGTGAATTCAACCACTATCGCCAATTTAACTGACGTATGTCCAAATGTACCTTGGTTGAAGATTCTTAACGGTTTATCAGGAAATTCGTCGCAATTTGATAATTCATCCCAAGTGTTCTTCCACGAAGAGTACATGCGTAGATACTGTGAGGACTTGGATAATCTGCTGAATCGAACCAAGCCAGAGTAAGTATTGTACCTTTTCCTATCTCTTTCTATCGTTTGTTATATCGCAATTATTCCTCAGGCTGTTATAGTATATAACATTACTAGCAAGGTAAGAGGGTTTTAACTGGCGAATGGAGGATATAACTGACGAGCCGCAGGCGAGTCAGTTACCTCCTTGAGCCAGTAAAACCCGTTACCTTGCGTGTATTGTTTTATATTTTATTTGTTTCTCATTTGTTAAAAGGTTAGATAAATTCCAAAAAAATCTCAACAATTTGTCGCAAATGTCGTAAGCTATGGAAGCGTTGCCATGAACATGTCTGTTTATTTTTCTTTACATTTGTTTTGGCGAAAGCGAAAATGAAAGTACCAAAAGAAATTATTGAGGCAGCCGGCAGTGTAGCTTCAAGTTTATTACCTGCAAAATCAGCTTCAAGGTACGAGCGAGAATACGACGACTTCAAAAAGTGGCAAAACAAAAATAGTGTGATTGGGGTAACTGAAGATGTTTTGTTGGTCTACTTGAATCAACTATCAGCTAGATTCAGCCCTAATACTTTATGGGCAAAATGGTCTATGCTGAAAAGCTGCTTGGAACTGAAAGAAAATGCCCCTGTTCGCAGGTTTGTTTTCCTTACAAAATTTATTGAAAAATATGACGTTTAGTTGTCATTTGCAGATTTCAAAGGGTAATAGCGTTTCTGAAACGAAAATGAGCGTTATACCAGAAAAGGCCAAGGTATTAAGTAAAGAAGAGGCCGAACAATTTCTTTTACATGCTCCTGATGACCAGTGGTTGCTGGCGAAAATTGTAACAATATTTGGGATTTTTGGATGTTGTCGATGTGATGAAATTCTCTCCTTAAACATGAATGATGTAGAAGATATAGGAAAATACGTTATTGTGACATTGCGGCAAACAAAAAATTTAACAACAAGAAGATTCACCATAACCGATGATGGCTGCAGCTTCAAGCCCTGCATGTTATACAGAAAATATGTAAATCTTCGGCCTCCTGGACCTGGAAGCCTAAGATTTTTTTTGACATACCGACATGGAAAGTGCATTTCCCTTAATGCTGACCAGCACACTATTGGTGGTGTCCCAAAGCAAATAGCGAAATATTTAGGTTTAAAAGACCCAGAGTTATACACCGGCCACTCTTTTCGCAGAACTGGAGCCACTATGGTTGCGGATTCGGGTGGAGATATTTTAGCACTAAAGCGTGCAGGAGGGTGGAAGAGCACCGGAATTGCGATGAGTTATGTCGATGATTCGGTCAACAAAAAAATCGAAATGTCTGGCAAATTATTTGGTAGTAAGGAGAGTACAAATGTTCTGCAGTCCTCGAGTTCAGCAGTTTCTGAGTCAACAGATGGTTCATCATCATCAGTATCAACTCTTTCATCATCAAAAATCTGTGTTACTGGAAATAACAATTGTACCATGATTTTCAACATATATGACGATAAAACAAAACATTCTAATGTAAATAATATTACTAACTTGTAAAAATTTTGCAAGTTAACTGTGAGTTTTACAAGTTAGTGACTTGATAAAATAAACTTTCTTGATTAATATTGTGTTTTTGGAAACTGACGTTTACAAATGAGAAACAAATAAAAATGTTTACAGGGTCTTCGTAAACTTCTACATATGGAGTATCATACACAATGCTCATAAGTACATGACTAGGGATATCAGAGGAATATACGAAGACATTGATGATGAGGATGATGACAGATTCACTGTTTGTTACAAGGCAGTTGATGAAAGGTGAAAACTAAGAAGCCAAAAGCCCAAAAATGATTATAGAGTCTTGGTTTATCCTTCTAGGTTTGAGTATGTGAAAGAAACGGTCTATATTCGCAAGAAAACGTTTCCTAGAGTCAAGGAAGACCTAAAGGAAATGATAGAGATAATCAAGAAGCTGTTCATCGGACGTATAAAAAGATGTGAATGGATGGATGAGACTTCCAAGGCTTTGGCTGTGGAAAAAGCTGAACGCATTGAGGATTTGATAGGTGCTGATGATGAACTTTACGATATCGAGAAATTCGATAGGTATTTGGGCCTGGACAAGGTAATAATACTAGTAATATCTGAGTTTTCATGGTAAACTTTTCGACATATCATTTTCCCATTGGTGAGTGTAGGATTCTGCATGAATATCTGTCAAATTTCAGTTCAAATTCACCTCTGACAATCTGTTCAAAATGTACCAAGAGAAACTGGTGAAAGAAGACCATCGCTTCTTTGCCCTCTTAGATGATCCTGAGGATGAGTGGCCAGAATTCTTTGAGAATGTGGTAGAAGTCAATGCTTTCTTCCTTCCGTCTTCCAATGTAATGGGTGAGTCAAACAATCAGCTACCTACTGTCAAAGTTTATCATAGAGCTTGTAGAACACCTGTATAACCCTCCAAAACTTTTGAATTCGACTTATATTCATTTCAGTCATTCCTGCTCCAATTCTGACGTCCATCTTCTACAATTACAAATTCCCTGCTTCCCTAAACTACGGAGCTATGGGTAGTACAGTCGGTCATGAATTGATGCATGGTTTCACCGAATCTTCTCGCAAATATGAAACAACCAACGGGGAAGTCATAGATTGGTGGACAAATACCACCAAAGAACTATACGATAAGAAGATAAAATGCATCATCGATGAATACGAGAGTATACCTTTCAAGTACAGGGTGAGACATTTTTGAAATACACTGCGCAAAAAAATTAACGCACATTATGGAAATCTCAAATTTATTCTACAACCGAAGGTGTTCTCAATGATAATTATTTTTGTCAGAATTATGCATGCATATGTTATCCACTTTCAACGTTTTTCTTCAATACAGATGTTTCCTCCCAGCAGGAATAAAAAAAGATGATATTATCAGATTTTGAATGTATTGGCTCCATTCTAAAATCAGTTGTTCTCGATCAATTCTAGTGATCAATAGTTTTTCTTTCGTTTGATTTTCTACACTCGATCGCTATGCAACGCGAAACACGCAATTTGACCCAAGAGGAATGTGCCCAAGCGGTAGTTTTGCGAGAAGAAGGGTGGACATACACAAGAATTGCAGAAAGGTTTGGAGTTTCCCATACAAGTGTGTCCAGAATGTTGCAGCGATTCAGGGAGACAGGTATGAATGTCCGAAGACCAGGACAGGGTAGACCACGGGTAACAACTGCCATTCAAGAACGTTACTTGAGAGTTTCTTCGTTGAGACAACGGTTTGCAACCGCTCGCCTCCTTCAAAATCAGCTTGAGCAAACTCATGAGGTGCAAATTAGCACTCAGACAATAAGAAATCGCCTCAGAGAATATGATTTAAGGCCTCGTGTCGTCGTGTCGCGGCAAGAGGCCCAGCTCTTACCCCAGCCCATCGAAGGGCGCGTTTGGATTTTGCGAGAGAGCATATCCATTGGGAAGAGGCTGATTGGGAAAGAGTTCACTTCACAGATGAGTCTAGATTCTGCCTCTACTATTGTGGTCGACGTTCCCTTGTATACAGACGTCCACATGAAAGATATGCTCAGTGCAATTTCCTGAATACTACTGGTTTCGGGGGAGGATCGATTATGGTATGGGGTGGAATATCTTTTACTGCTCGCACAGACCTAGTGGTCATTGATAATGGAGCTATGAATGCTGATAAGTATATAAGGAACATTCTTGAAGAGCATGTAAGCATTTGCTCCATACATTGGTGAAAATTTCATTTTTATGGACGATAATGCCAGACCCCATCGTGCGCGCATCGTTCAGGAGTACCTTGAAGAGGTTGAAGTCTCTCGAATGGAATGGCCAGCAAGAAGTCCAGATCTCAATCCGATTGAGCAGGTTTGGGACAACCTCAATAGAAGGCTGAGAAGTTCAGAAAATCATCCAGCTACTCTTAATGACTTAGGAATCCAACTCGGAGAAATCTGGGAAGGGTTCGATCAGAACATTTTAAGATCACTCATTTTGAGTATGAACCGTCGTTGCCGAGCTGTAATTAGCGCAAGGGGTGGAAATACCAATCACTTATCAGCATTTCAGTATTTTGAAAATTGTTCATTTCTCTTCTTTCACATATGATTCGGTGAAATCCTGAATTTTTCTTCCATTTAATGTGTCTTGTTTCGTTCAAAACCTTCCCGAGAGAACATAAAAAATAAGTTATACTTTCATTAAAATTGAGATTTTAAGAAGGTGCGTTAATTTTTTTGCGCAGTGTATTTCTTATTCAAACAAATCTGATCCGAATTTTCTCGCCAGCTAAATGGTACCCTGACACTCGAGGAGAACATAGCAGATTTCGTAGGAGCAGACATAGGGTACGAAGCTTATAAGATATGGGTGGAAAGACACGGGGCTGAAAAGAAACTAGCAGGGGTGCCTCTCACTCCAGAGCAGATCTACTGGGTGCAGACAGCCACCAACTTCTGTTTCAGGAAATTGGACGACAACGACATTGACTACGAAGAAGAAGATGAACATGGAATTCCAGCTTTCAGAGTTCAAGGCCCAGCAAGGCATTCGGTACATTTTGCTGAGGCCTTCAACTGTCCTTCTGGCACTTTCATGAACCCACCAGAAAAATGCCAGCTTCTTTGAATAGCAGAAGCTACAGAAGAATGAGTTCTCAAGATTGCCATGTTCCACGATGTACAAACAGTATAAATATTGGTGAATTATCCCAGTGAATAAAAGCCATAATATGCGAGAAGAATACTCAACTTTGTCCATGACTATTGAATAATTCTTTTAAAAATAATCAGAATTCTTATTTTTAGGAATGAAGACGCTCTCTGGTCAAGAAATTTATACAAAAGACATCGACAAAGTGAGAAGTTCGTGCTCGAAAATA
Source organism: Adalia decempunctata (assembly GCA_951802165.1). NCBI lineage: Eukaryota > Metazoa > Arthropoda > Insecta > Coleoptera > Coccinellidae > Adalia > Adalia decempunctata. The sequence continues at coordinate 5,878,169 of OX637705.1, forward strand.
TATATTTTTGTTTTGTTGTGAAATATTTCACCTGGTTAATACGAAATAATATTTTATGGAATGGAGTGAAATCGAATTTTATTCTCACTTTGTTTTTATTATTATTGTGAATTGTTCAAATTGAATAAAAGTTTTATTTTGATAACTGGAGAGTTTTGGATCATTATTTCTTTTCAGAACATAAGAGACGAATTCTCAGATTGGACATATTTTTTGACGGGCATATGTATCTTTAAGCTTCGAATGTTTCTTGAATAAGAAGACCATAAATGAAATGGAGAATAGCATAATACACTGGGCAAAAAAATTAACGCACATTCTGAAAATCTCAATTTTAATGAAAGTTAACTCTACATTGACTTTATAACTTATTTTTTATGTTCTCTCGGGAAGGTTTTGAACGAAACAAGACACATTAAATGGAAGAAAAATTCAGGATTTCGCCGAATCTTATGTGAAAGAAGAGAAATGAACAATTTTCAAAATACTGAAATGCTGATAAGTGATTTAATACTTGGTATTTCCACCCCTTGCGTTAATTACAGCTCGGCAACGACGGTTCATACTCAAAATGGGTGATTTTAAAATGTTCTGATCTTATCCTTCAAAGCTTTCTCCGAGTTGGATTCCTAAGTCATTAAGAGTAGCTGGATGATTTTCTGAACTTCTCAGCCTTCTATCGAGGTTGTCCCAAACCTGCTCAATCGGATTGAGATCTGGACTTCTTGCTGGCCATTCCATTCGAGAGACAGAATCTAGACTCATCTGTGAAGAGAACTCTTTCCCAATCGGCCTCTTCCCAATGGATATGCTCTCTCGCAAAATCCATACGCGCCCTTCGATGGGCTGGGGTAAGAGCTGGGCCTCTTGACGCGATACGAGGCCTTAAATCATATTCTCTGAGGCGATTTCTTATTGTCTGAGTGCTAATTTGCACCTCATGAGTTTGCTCAAGCTGATTTTGAAGGAGGCGAGCGGTTGCAAACCGTTGTCTCCACGAAGAAATTCTCAAGTAACGTTCTTGAATGGCAGTTGTTACCCGTGGTCTACCCTGTCCTGGTCTTCGGACATTCATACCTGTCTCCCTGAATCGTTGCAACATTCTGGACACACTTGTATGGGAAACTCCAAACCTTTCTGCAATTCTTGTGTATGTCCACCCTTCTTCTCGCAAAACTACCGCTTGGGCACATTCCTCTTGGGTCAAATTGCGTGTTTCGCGTTGCATAGCGATCGAGTGTAGAAAACAATTGATCACTAGAATTGATCGAGAACAACTGATTTCAGAATGGAGCCAATACATTCAAAATCTGATAATATCATCTTTTTTTATTCCTGCTGGGAGAAAACATCTGTATTGAAGAAAAACGTTGAAAGTGGATAACATATGCATGCATAATTCTGATGAAAATAATTATCATTGAGAACACCTTCAGTTGTAGAATAAATTTGAGATTTCCATAATGTGCGTTAATTTTTTTGCGCAGTGTATTTAAGATAAAGAATGCTAGGGAATTATGAAAAAAATTCCTAATATTTCTGAGATATCACGAATTCTTTGGAAGCTACGTTCAAATTTTATCTGTTTTTATCCCTTCGATTCTTAAATGCGAATCTACCTACAAGGTGTATCTACTTTCTCTGGATGGATTTACTAACAAGATGGATCAATGAACTCACTTTCTACTGAGGTCATGGTGAATTTTTTTGTTACTTTGAAGGTAATAAGACTTTCCGTATATTCAACATTCAGATCATTGCCAGGGATTGAGATTTTTCTTCGCATTATGAGCCTTGCATATCTGACATGATTTGATGTGATTTGAATTGATAATACCTTCGTATGAATCATCGCTTTTGACTTCTATTTATATCTTTCCGCATCGCACCATTACTATACATAAATAACTTCGGAGGTCTATTGATGATACATAATTTATGAATATTTAAGATTCAAGATATTAAAGGAAGTGGAGATGAAATTGATTTTGATATCAACGACAGAGTTGAATCTAAATGAACTAAGAGTTAGAGGAAATGAACTAGATTTCTTCTAGGTAGGTAACGACAAAAAATTAATTAACTATCATGCGAAAAATATAGCGAGCGTTCAAAAAAATTCAGGGTCAAGAATGAGAGTTCATATTCTATGTTTCAAAGTACTGCTTTGTTCATACAATCTAGATATTTTTCATGCCAGATTTTGAGTACTGAAACACTACACTCATGAATAAACCTTTTTTAACGCTCTTTACATGTATAGGTACCAACTTTTCGATGATCCATTAAATTCACACGAACAAAAAAGGAAATGTGACAGAATGACCACCAAAACATACAGGGTAATTATCTAATACATGTGTAAAATCCAATTAATTCCGAATTTTAAACAGTCTCTTCGGTACGCTCCACATATTGTGTTTCAGCTCAATTCCCACACATTTCAATGCCAAAATTAATTCAATACTGAGCGCGAAAATATCAGCGTTGTGGAACTGCAAAAATAATGGGATACGTAGTTTGTTTTCATGTGGGATCTAGCGCGGAAATTAATACATTTACTGAAGGTCTCTACGGAGATTCTCACAGTGGCAGTTCTCTCGTCAGAGATGCAGGATTCGTATGCTAACTAAAAATAGGTGAACTGCCAGAGCAATATTAACTTGCGGTTCAGGTTTTGTCCGAAAAGACGAATTTTTTGTTGGCCTTGTTTCTGGGCAGAGAGTCGAAAAACCGATTGTTATGGAAAAAAAGTTGGGACAAGCATTTTGTAGCGAATTTCATGAGCTTCAATTTAAAACCTTAAGGGTGCTTGTAGAATTCGTAGTTTCCTCAAAAACTAAAAAAAACAGAAAATAAAAAAATCTGATTTGAAAAAAATATAATAGTCTGGATATAAAGGGTTTTCGAATAGAAGGTGATATTTTTTGACAGTTGACAAGTAGAAGCTACGTCATTAACAATAATGAATCGATATACGCTTCAACAACGCATTGAAATGATTCAAATTCACTATAAAACTGGTCAAAATTTGGCAGAGACGGTTCGTAAAACTCGAATATTTTTGTGTCATCGTGAAGCACCTTGTCGAACCGCAATACAGAAATTTGAGCAGTTTGGACAAGTGAATGATGTGAAGCGAATAAAATCCTTTCATGCCGCTCAAGAACAGCCGAGAATATTGCTGCTGTAGCCGAATCCATATTTCGGAAATTACGCGTATTTTTAGAAAAAAAAATTCTCTCGGATCACAACCGAAGTTGCTGGATTCACTAATTCGAGGGCGTAGATTAAGAATATGCCCTCAGATAAATTAAGAAAATATAGTTTTCAAGAAATTACCATAAAAAAATCCAAAAATTTTCGGAAATTTTCCACAAAAACTTGAAAATTTCCCAAAGTATCAAACCTAGAAAAGAACTAATTACAGATTCGTAATCTAAGACCTCGAATTAGTAAATACAGTAACTTTGGTGGCTAGTGGCTACCGAACTTGTTAAAGAAAAGGCTTGTTCATTTCTCGTCGTTCTTTGGAATAAGGCATTCCACAAACGTCATTACACCGTACTTTGCAAAGGGATTTAGGTCTTAAGGCTTATAAAGTATGAATTGAACATAAAAAATATTTTTCTACAAATTGAATTCTTCGTAAAAAGGGCTTTAGAAATATTTTCACACAAACGAAGAATTTGGAACCGAAAAATACACTGTGCAAAAAAATTAACGCACATTCTGAAAATCTCAATTTTAATGAAAGTTAACTCTACATCGACTTTATAACTTATTTTTTATGTTCTCTCGGGAAGGTTTTGAACGAAATAAGACACATTAAATCGAAGAAAAATTCAGGATTTCACCGAATCTTATGTGAAAGAAGAGAAATGAACAATTTTCAAAATACTGAAATGCTGATAAGTGATTTAATAGTTGGTATTTCCACCCCTTGCGTTAATTACAGCTCGGCAACGACGGTTCCTACTCAAAATGAGTGATCTTAAAATGTTCTGATCTAATCCTTCCCAGATTTCTCCGGGTTGGATTCCTAAGTCATTAAGAGTAGCTGGATGATTTTCTGAATTTCTCAGCCTTCTATTGAGGTTGTCCCAAACCTGCTCAATCGGATTGAGATCTGGACTTCTTGCTGGCCATTCCATTCGAGAGACTTCAACCTCTTCAAGGTACCCCTGAACGATGCGCGCACGATGAGGTCTGGCATTATCGTCCATAAAAATGAAATTTTCACCAATGTATGGGGCAAATGGCACTACATGATCTTCAAGAATGTTCCTTATATACTTATCAGCATTCATAGCTCCATTATCAACGACCACTAGGTCTGTGCGCGCAGTCAAAGATATTCCACCCCATACCATAATCGATCCTCCCCCGAAACCAGTAGTATTCAGGAAATTGCACTGAGCATATCTTTCATGTGAACGTCTGTATACAAGGGAACGTCGATCACAATGGTAGAGGCAGAATCTAGACTCATCTGTGAAGATAACTCTTTCCCAATCGGCCTCTTCCCAATGGATATGCTCTCTCGCAAAATCCAAACGCGCCCTTCGATGGGCTGGGGTAAGAGCTAGGCCTCTTGCCGCGACACGAGGCCTTAAATCATATTCTCTGAGGCGATTTCTTATTGTCTGAGTGCTAATTTGCACCTCATGAGTTTGCTCAAGCTGATTTTGAAGGAGGCGAGCGGTTGCAAACCGTTGTCTCAACGAAGAAACTCTCAAGTAACGATCTTGAATGGCAGTTTTTACCCGTGGTCTACCCTGTCCTGGTCTTCGGACATTCATACCTGTCTCCTGTCTCCCTGAATCGCTGTAACATTTTGGACACACTTGTATGGGAAACTCCAAACCATTCTACAATTCTTGTGTATGTCCACCTTTCTTCTCGCAAAACTACCGCTTGGGCACATTCCTCTTGGGTCAAATTGCGTGTTTCGCGTTGCATAGCGATCGAGTGTAGAAAATCAAACGAAAGAAAAACTATTGATCACTAGAATTGATCGAGAACAACTAATTTTAGAATGGAGCCAGTACATTCAAAATCTGATAATATCATCTTTTTTATTCCTGCTGGGAGAAAACATCTCTATTGAAGAAAAACTTCGAAAGTGGATAACATATGGATGCAGAATTCTGATAAAAATAATTATCATTGAGAACACCTTCAGTTGTAGAATAAATTTGAGATTTCCATAATGTGCGTTAATTTTTTCGCGCAGTGTAGTTCAATTTTTCGAAAATGCAGAAGTATCCAATATTGTCCATCCTGTATACATTGAGTCGCATATGGAGGTAACGTGGCGCCACTGCCTCCTTTCGCGATCGGCATCTGTTGCTCCAAAACAACTGGTTTCGCGCTCTTTGGCGAGCTAAAACAGCGTTCAGACCTCGCAGTTCAGTACGCGTCGTGAATTGTGTTTGGCAAGATGCTAGAGCCCAGCAGAAAGTAATGTTCACAATTTTTTCGAAATATCTACCTTGACATGTCGTCAGGTCATCATTTCTGATTGTTGTTCTTGTTTGTAGCCGCGCGAAAGGGGAGAAACAGAGGCGGAGGACCGGCTTGGAGAAGGGGCTGATAGCAGGTGTCGTTGTAGTGTCCGTTGTCGCTTTGGTGTTCTTGATCCTCTACTTCACCAAGAGCTGTGAGTTTTTATGAGACAGAAATATGTTTTGTATCAAGTGCAAATCTGTTAGACACTGTTTGATTCAAATTTCTAGTCAAAAAAATCTCATATCTGAAGCCACAAACTTAAAAAATAAATACCTAAGCAAAGTTCCGGAGATTTTGCGCGCTTCTTTCAATGTTGTTTGGTGTCTATTGCCTCGATGATAACGATTTTGGGAAACTCGTCATTTTTCTCATTGATTAACATGAGAAATTCAAACCAAATTGAGATAATGAATTTTGTTTTTGAATGATTTTTTTCATCTTGTTGTCACATGATCTTCACGAAATTTTGAATACACTAACAAAACATTTATTCACTGTAAAAAATAGATTTCGAAATAGGAGGAACTTCGAAATCAATGGATTTTGGTATTTCAAAAATCAAAATTTTCTATTCTTACATTAGCAATGAGAAAAATGTAATAAATTTTTTATTATTTTTCGATTAATATCAGGACAACAAAAGGAATTAAGAAAAATGACTCCCATCAAAGGTTCCCAAAGAATTATATTTTCTATACGAAATGAGAATTTACTATTTGTTAATTTTCGGCGGAATGAGATGAGAATTGACCAAAGATAAAATGATTCGAATCATCAAACTCCAAATATATTATTTTTTAAGCGCATTCCAGATCTCATGAACTAATTCTTGTGACTGTTCTAACAAAGGTCAAATAACTAAATTCGTGAGGTTCAAGTTGACTATTGATATTAATTCGACTTGTATAAGATGACGCTGACATTGTTTTTTAGGAAATGTTTGAGAGAACTGAATAAAAGACAATCATTAGGTAGCAATATAAAAAATATATCATGTTATGAGTACTAACTCCGGTTAATGAAATCAACAAGTTCATATTATTAATGATAGCTGTATTCTTCTTTAACTAAGGAATTTTTTGCTCATGGTTGTCACATTCAAATTGAGTAGTTGACGAATAGGTACCTACTATGAAGTAGTCGTCTAAAAATAAAACACAATAATAAAAAGGATGGCATCTAGCTGATTAATTGTTCCATTAATTACAGTTCTAGGTCAAATATTTTTTGTTGAGAAAGGGATATAGAATTCCATTGTCATCGGAATGACGAAACGTACGTCAAGTCAGTATTTGGAGTAATGGAAAACTGGAAAGGAACTTTTTCAAACTAAAAATATATAAGTACTCCATTACCATTTACTTTTATAATGTATCCCGGTTGGACAGGACATTCTGACACATTTCACCGTGTATATTTTGGAAATGTTAGGTTATAGGCCTTTTCCTGTCAGATGAATAAGCAACGTTGTCCTTTCTACATGGAGGTCGTAGTAATTACGTATTTATCAAAATGTTTACTTAGTTTGGGAAAATGATGAATTTGAGAGAAAATTATGTGAATTCAATAATTCCAAAGACCTGGAGAATGTTGAAGAAACTTTTTTCTCTGTTAATCATGTAAATATTTGTCGTATATAAACATGGTTGGAGATTCAGTTATGCTATTTTCTTGTACGGAAAACAAGAATCGTGTGTTGAAATTTTACTGAGAAATAATGGACAGAATAGTCCGTTACTTTGTGATAGTTCATTCGAAAAAAAAATAAAGGATGGCCTAACTCAGGTTGTTGTAGCGGAAAGGCTCCAAGTCAGCCAAAGTGTGATATCTCGAATTTGGAATAGGTTCAGGGAGACAGGTTCCGTGTTGGAAAGACCAAGGCTTGGTGGGCGTCGAAAAACAACACCTGCTCAGGATCGTTCCATCACCGTTTCGGCGAGAAGAAACCCTACATCTACGTGTAGAATGCTACGGAATACTCTTCAAAATGCAGATGGGGTCCAAGTTTCCATCGAAACCATCAGAGGACTTTTGAGAGAGGTGAATCTAGGTTCTAGACGTCCATTAAGAGGAGTTCCATTAACACGTGACCATAAGCGTCAAAGACTGGAATGGGCAAGGCAACATATCAATGGCGTAGTGTCCTTTTCACTGATGAATCCAGATATGGACGATTTTCAGATTCTAAAAGAATAGGCGTATGGACAATCCCATGCATACCCTGTAATCGTCGCTATGTCCAAGAAGTCCATCCATTCCGAGGGAGTAGTGTTATGGTATGGACCGGGATATGTTTCCACGGGCGCACGGATCTACACATTTGTCCTGGAAATATGACCGCCTTACACTATAGGAATCATGTCATTGACAATGTTGTGCCAAATGTTCACGCTGCTATTGGTGAAACTTTTCAAGTTCTAGACGATAACGCTAGACCGCACCGTGCAGCCATAGTTGAGAATGCGCGCGAGGAGCTTGGTCTTCCACATTTACCAATACCTCCGCACTCACCAGATTTGAATTGCATAGAACATGCATGGGATATGCTCCAACGAAGATTAGATAATCATCAACCTACCCCAGAATCCTTAAATGATCTGAAAGAGCTTCTGCCCCGTTTATGGAACCAAATTCCTCAAGAAATGTTCAACAACCTCGTGTGTAGTATGCAAAGAAGATGTCAAGCTGTTATTGATGCCCGTGGAGGCCATACATTGTATTGATAGTCTTAAAATGCTTGAATTCTCTGGTAATACAATTTCGTTATTTTACTCGATTTTTCTTAACTACCCTGTATACGCCGCAGACTTACAGGCTAAAATTGATTTGCAACTTGAAATCATATTAATATGAATTTTCATCACATCTTATGTTAACTATATTTTTTTTGCAATTTTAGCCAATATCCCCAACTCATGTGGAGCAGTTTATTTCACATTTCACGAGTACCTACCAACCTGCGTCAGTTTTAAGTAAAAAAACTTGATAACCTTCACCTTGGCCAACCGGTATACTTTAAAAGTGAATGGAGAATAGTTATTTTCTCAACGGACGCCGAAAAACTCTGATTTCAAAATGAAAATAGACTGCGCTTGTTTGGGTAGCTGCATGAGATTCAGAATCGTCATCGTCAACAATTATGTTTTCTTAAAATCGTTCAGGATCGGCTCTATCCATTCTTTTGATTGAATTGGAAATTTTTTCGTCAGAACGTTCTTGGCATCGAATTTTGTTGTAGAAAAAATTGTCTCATACGTTTTCGACTGCTTATCTTTCTATCTTGAAGATATAAGAACTTTGAACACCATGCACTCTAAGTTCGAGTTTAAGAAATTAGTTCACATTCAGATCTCGTGTTGAACCAGGATATGAATTTGAAATAATCCTTGAATTCCTTCATTACGTCACAAATAATGAAGTGCCGGACTTCTCTAGAATAATCGACCATTCCACCTAAATTATTCATATCTCCATCCATGGGCGTAGCCAGGGCGGGGGCTTTGCTATACTGCTACCAAACTCACATTTCACACCCGAATCTATTTCAGGTTCCCCCTCCGAGGAAGAATGCACCGACAAAAACTGCGTGAAGGCTGCGGCTGAACTCCTAGAATTCGTCGATCTCAAGAAAGACCCTTGCCATGACTTCTACCACTACGTATGCGGCCATTACATAAAGAACGCCGTCAAAAACGACGCGCCTACCCCTATCCTCCAAATAAGCAACCTGGTGGACAACGAGAAGAAGGCCATCATCGTGGATCCTGTCAGGTACAAGGACTCGCCGTCCAACGTGGCCATGAAGTTGTTTTACCAGGCTTGCATGAACGAAACCAAGATCGATGCTGACAAAGATGCTAATTTTTGGGAGGCCATCAACGAGTTAGGAGGCTGGCCTTTTATCAATGGAACCGACTGGGACGGTTCGTCCTTTGACTGGGTGGACTGGCACATCAAGTCTGTCCAATTGGGGGTCCCTGTCATTGGTTTCTTCAGTTTTAAACCCGCCAAAGTTATGGATAATACTACCATATTGAAAGTAAGCATGCTTTACTTTTCCTGAGAGTGTCAATCATACATCGTTAGGAAGTTATGACGTTTGCTCTGCATCTATTTTCGATCAGTGTGTGAATGCTCCTTTTAGTAATCCAAATGTAAACCAATACCAGTTTGAGGAAGTGGATCAATTTAGCTTTGGTACTGCTCAAGATTTGTCCTGGATTTGTGTTGGTTTATGGACTAGTTCGATGTTTTCTCTCTTTAGAAGTTTGGCAATTTGGAATGAAGACCAAATATGCCTTTTCCTTGGTTATCTTTCCGTATCGATCGAGCCAGGGAAGCCCAAGGAAAATGCATAATTTCTCTTCAGTTCAAAATGCAGAATGAGATAAGATCTGTGCATAAGTCAGCAGGCTGATGCTACGAGGTTTTCGCTGATCTGCTCCTTATTTCCAGGTTTCAAGTGCTCCCATAGGAGGAGTTCATTTGGGAAAATCTGATTTACGTTCACTCATGAGGGATATAGCGAAAGCTTTTCCTGGATCCAGTAATACAAACGACGATGCCAGTGAGCTGTACGATTTCTTGAAAGATGTTAAAAAGGTAGGGATGCTTACTTCTTCAAACAGTAGACCGAATATAGAAACATGAAAGTCAAAACAAATAATAATTTCGAGAAAATCCGGCTCTGATATACAGGGTGTTTCTGAATTTATGCGAAATATTTAAAGAATGAAATATTTCGAAACGGTACATTTTACGAGGAAAATACAAGAGATGGAAAAGTTTCAAACCAGAACAGGCCATTCAAATTTAATTTTATCCAAGTAAGGACTGAACAAGAATAAATTCACAAAAACGCCTATATCTCTTGAACCAATTGAGAAAAAATCAAAATTTGATCATAGTCCGCTTTGTTATGAACGTCAGAAACATGTGGAACATTTACTTCATAGATATTCCAATTCTCTGTCAAATGTCAAGCGAAGTGGAAACACGAGAATTTATAGTGAAACTTTTTCAAAATAATAAATAATCAAAAATGGAGCTTCGAAAGAATCGCAAAAGAGGCTCGCGTTCGTCTGGAAACGGTATCAAGAGTTGTTAAGCGCTTTAACGAAGATCTTACAATTAACCGCAAGGAAGGAACCGGGAGAAAAAAGGGGTTTCATAGCCCAAAAAAAGTGAAGAAAGCCATCAGCCTTTTTCACAAGAATCCTAACCTTTCAGGACGGAAAGTGGCCCAAATAGTGGGTTGTTCGCCGTCAACCGATCAGAAAATCAAGTCGAGTTGTGAGCTTAGAACATACAAAGTGCAGAAAGTGCCAGACAGGAACGCTGTGAAGAATCAAGAAGCGAAATCAAGCGCAAAGAAATTAAAAAAAGATTTCTTGAAAAATTTTTCCTGTTGCGTGATGGACGACGAAACCTATGTCTTGGCTGATTTCTCGCAACTTTTATACTGCAGATTCTCGTGGAAATGTTGACGAACAATTTCTCGTGAAGAAACAAGCAAAGTTTCCTAAAAATTTCCTGGTTTGGCAAGCAATTTGCACTTGTGGGAAAAGGAGCAAATTTTTCGTTGGCCAAGGCTCTGTTGACTCGAAGATATACCTACATCGAGGAATGCTTGAAGAAGCGACTTTTACCATTTTACGTCAGCACGATGTGTCAACAATTTTCTGGCCAGATTTAGCTTCATGCCATTACAGCAAGGCCACCAAGGAATGGTACGAAGCTAATGAGGTGGTTTTTGTCCCCAAAGAGGCCAATCCACCAAATTGCCCAGAACTCAGGCAAATCGAAAGATATTGGGCCCTGGTAAAAAGAGAATTGAAGAACACTAAGAAATCAACGGAAACATTAGCGAAATTCAAGCAAAAGTGGAAGACAGCATCCCAGAAAGTGACTGAGAACACTAAAAGAAGCATGATGGGAAGAATTCCAGAAAAAATCCATGAATTTTGTAAAAAATAGTTTTGGTTTTTTTATTGTAAAAACAGTTTTCATTAGAATTAGAAGATGATTTGAAAATGAGTTAACAAAAATGATAGAGATAGACTACTTCAACCCCCTACACTCTTTTTAAAAATATGAAAAAATACCAAGAAAGTGTGTTTTCACAATAGTAATACCTCCATAAAATATAATCATTCTATCGCTTTTCGTTCTTAGGATACAAGATAAAAACATCATTTTTCCGCTATCTTTGAACGTTTGATTTTTGACCCAACATTTGTGTGAGAATCTACCCTTTATTTTGAACAAGGAATCACCCTTTGAAATCTTGAGCATCAATTCAGAAACAACTCAATATTGCCCAGAAATAATGGCAATATTTCCAAATTTTGAAACGTTTTTTTACTGGATAGTTGGCGAACGACTTCGATGAAGATTCTGACTATTCCGTACCCATCTCAACTGTCCAGGATCTACAGAACGAATGTCCCCAAGTTCCTTGGTTGAAACTGCTGAATGGACTTTCCAACGGAGTGAGAGAAATGAAAAATGATTCCCATGTCATTTTCGGTGGAATCCGTCCATACTGTGAGAAACTTCAGAAATTATTGAAAGACACACCTAGCCGGTAAGATAATCCGTTCTCTACAGAAAATAATGAAGTAATCATACGTTTGTATTTGTAGAATGATTGCCGACTATTACGTATGGAGTATCATACAAAGGTCCTACGTTTTCATGAGCAGAAAAGTGAGACAAGCCTATCAGAATCTAGAAGAGGAGAGCGATGATCGATTCAAAACTTGCTTTTATCTCACCGACTCGAGGTAAGGCCTAAATCTGAATCTGAATCAAAATTCCCTCTAACATTAGATATAAACTTCAATACAATCTTTGTTCTTCAGATTCGGATACCTCAAAGAAACAATATACGTAAGGAGGAAGACTAATCCTTTCGTGAGAAAGCAACTAGAAGAACTGGTGGACATCATGAAAACTGTTTTCGTCAAACACATCAAGGCATCCACTTGGATGGACGATGAAACCAAAAAGAGGGGCGTAGAAAAAGCCATGTTGATAGAAAAAATAATTGGTGCAGACGAGATTGTCTACGATGTTGAAAAATTCGATAAGCTTCTTGGAGTAGACGGGGTAAGACCACGAATTGTTTCGAAGAAGAAAGAGTTTATTCAAGGCTAAATTATTTTCAGATGAACTTCACAGGCGATGTTCCTTATCAGATCTTCAGGGAGAAGAGGATCAGAGAGAACAAACACATCTGGGAAACGATTTACGAGAAGACCCAAGATGACTGGGAGGTCTTCTTCGACCAGGTGGATGGTGTGAACGCCTTTTTCGCCACTCCCCTAAACGTCATGAGTAAGTGGCTTTCCTATCACATCCACCACGAGAAATTAGTGTTAGTACATCACTTCTACTAGTACACACTTACTAGTACATGACTTACTAGTTCTACACTTTTTTTTTCAGTAATACCAGCGCCAATTCTCACCTCCATTTTCTTCAACCACAAGCTTCCGGCCTTCATGAACTACGGATCTATCGGAAGAGTGATCGGCCATGAGATACAGCATGGTTTTGGAGAGTCTGGTCGTCAAGTCATCTTGAAGAATGACGAAGAGGTCGATTGGTGGACTAATGCAACCGCTGAAGCTTTCAATACGACCAAGCAATGCGCCATCAAAGAGTACGAGCAGATTCATTTCTCCTATAAGGTATAAAGATGGTCCTTGAACCTACCCTTGAGGAAGACTTCCTTGTACATGCATTCCTAGATAAATTCTAGGATGTTATAGCTGGTGGACAACTAGATAAACCAAAACTGTACCAGATTCAATATGAATGTTTTTTACAGTTGAATGGCACTCTGACACTCGAGGAAAATTTGGCAGATATAGTGGGAATCGACGTGGCCTACGAAGCTTACCTAGAATGGATAAAAAAACATGGGGAAGAGAAAAAACTACCGGGGATACCCCTCACACCTAAACAAATATTCTGGATACAAACTGGTACCTTCTTGTGCTTCAGAAAGCTGGATGATGAAGAAACAGACTTGAACGAGGAAGATGAGCATGCCATACCCCTGTTTAGAGTGACAGCTGGTGCCAGAAATTCAAGATATTTCGCGAATGATTTTAACTGTCCTGTAGGATCTTTTATGAATCCGAAAGAAAAATGTAGAATACTTTGAGAGCATATTTTGTTTGCTTGTTTTCGAATGTACCTTCGAAATTTTGGTTGAAATCAACTAAGCTTTGCGAAGTTTTCAATGTGGATTGTGAATATATTCGTTAATTTGTAACTTTTACTGTTATATTTAATGAATAAGCATTTTATATAATTACATTACTTTCATCGGTAGAATATTGTAAATAAACGACCAGTTACTGAATAAAAGTTGTTTCAATAACCAACGCTGACAGTTTGACAGCTGTAAAAAATTGTCTTCAATTGATTGAATTGGCTGAAGCCAATATTCCTCCAAAGTGAATGACGGAACGCTCAAAAGCGTACATTTCGCGGCAGATTGGAATATCTGTTCCAAAAAAATTTCGTTATTTTATTGAATCGAGCAATGTTTTCACTGTCATCATACTTCAAAATTTCCAGTTGAACTTGAGTTAACATTTGAAATCCCTACGTTCCAAATATGGCTTTAGCAAAATCAAGTGTCTTTCAATTTTGGGCTGATAGTTTGAAGATTTTGTGAAATTTACAAAATGCATAGTGCTTTAGAAATATTTTCACTCGAGAGAAGATTTTCTGAAAAAAGTAGTAACAACCAGAAAAGAAGATAACTAGTTTCTGGCTTGTTAGCCGTCATGAGGGCATCAGATGGTTGTTATCGCAGTAAGGGCTATGTGACACTGATGACGGCTAACAAGCCAGAAACCGGTTGGTCATTATCCTGCTGTGGTGGTGTACTTCAGAAATTAGATCGCATTTCCCTTTACGAAAAAGCAAAAGTGTCCTGTAATTGCATTTGAAGGTAATGGCCCCACTGCGTCCTTTCGCGATCGTCATTTGGTGCTCTTTCGCGTGCTAAAACAGTGTTCAGACATCACTGTTCAGTGCGTGACGCAAATTGTGTTTGGCAAGATGCTAGAGTCCAGCATAAAGTAATGTACCCAATTTTTTTCAAAATATCTACCCTGAAATGTCGTCAGGTCACCATTTTTGATTGTTTTCTTGTTTGTAGCAGCGAGAAAGGGGAGAAACAGGGGCGGAGGACCGGCTTGGAGAAGGGGTTGATAGCAGGTGTTGTTGTAGTGTCCGTTGTCGCTTTAGTGTTCTTGATCCTCTTCATCACCAAGAGCTGTGAGTTCTTCATAGAAATATTTTGGAATTTAATTAGGAATTACGATTTGTGCATTTATCATTGGCATCAAATGCAAACGCTGTATATACAGGGTGTTCGGTAGAGGAACCGATAAAAATTTTCCGTGTATTGGTAGGATTAATTCTAACATTTTATTCAAGTAAACTTTTGTCCTGAGTGTTATAGTTTTTGAAATAGAATTTTTTTTTCCGTTTTAGCTCGATTTTTTCAAAAACCTCTACGACTATTTTGTTTGCAGCTGTATGTGCGTCAAACTTTTTGTATTCTATTCTGTAATGTATTGCCTTACAGGATAAATCATTCCTTCAGTCATAGAGTACCGAAAAATTTAGTTATAAGACTTCAAATTCCCAAAAATAATTTCAAACAGTAAAACTCAATAATTTCTTATTTTTTAGGAAAAAAAACCAAAAGCGGCAAAGAGATTCATTTCATTGAAAAAGAGTTAAAAAAATAAATTAAAAAAAAAAGAATTTTTCATTTACTACCTCTCTTGAACAGTTGACGCATTCTGACTATTAAAGAAATAATTTTGTGCTCTAATGGGCATATCATTAGAAAGAGGATAAACCATAGAACTTTTCAAATGAAAACGAAGCCCTCTGACGCTTTTGGTTTTTTTCTAAGAAATACAAATTTTTGAGTTTTACTGTTTGAAATTATTTTTGGGAATTTGAAGTCTTATAACTAAATTTTTCGGTACTCTATGACTGAAGGAATGATTTGTCCTGTAAGGCAATACATTACAGAATAGAATACAAAAAGTTTGACGCACATACAGCTGCAAACAAAATGGTCGTAGAGGTTTTTGAAAAAAGCGAACTAAAACCGAAAAAAAAATCTATTTCAAAAATTATAACACTTAGGACAAAAGTTCATTTGAATAAAATGTTACAATTAATCCTACCAATACACAGAAAATTTTTGTCGGTTCCTCTACCGAATTCAAATTTCAAAATTATGACTCCTATATAAATTTTTTGAGAAACCCATTTTATCATTTGTTCATAATCTTGATAATAGCTTTTATTTCCAAACGTACGATAACAACGTCAGTTCTCGACTGACAGGATCATCGAAAAGTTCTATTTCTCCGCCTAGGCGGAGAAATATTTACTTTTCCCTCCGGCGGCAGGAAAAGTGGTTGCTACGAAAAAGATTACTTGGTTACTATGAACAAAGATGCATAGAATACAAAAACTTCCAATTCAAACGTCATTTTTATTTGATAATGTTGCATTAAATGTACAATTTTCATGAATTTGAAAACGTTTGGAAATAAAATAGCATATTTCATTCGGAGAAGAAGTGACTTTTCGTGGCTCGCTTTCAATTATCCGCCTCACTCCGTTCGGCGGATAAACTCAAGCTCGCCACGAAAAGTGACACTTCTCCTCCTAATGAAATAATATACTATTCTCTATTTCAGTATCGTAATGTGTTCATTACAGTTCTAAAAACAGTGCTGTAATGAATTCATTACAGCATCGTTTTCAGTAACATTTTTCGTTTTGTGGTTGTCAGCAATGACTTCCGATCCTTTTAAATTTCAGCAGACGTCAATTTGGAAATGTCAATTTTCGTACTTAATAACATTCACACCAACTGCCAAGATACAATTTGAAAGTCACTTGGACCTATAATTTGAATTTTTTCATTGAATTTCACAAAATTTTAGTGAAATAGAGAAAATATCGTCTAATACTCGTTGCAGAATGCAATTCCAATACTCATGCGTTCGAAAACTCGCTCCTTCGTCGCTCGTTTTCGAATTTCGCATTCGTATTGGAATAGGAGCCCATTCTGCAACTAGTTTTAGAATATACTATTATTACAGGCCCGGATCTACGATTTTTTCTGACCGGGGTAAAAAGTCATGATGGCGCCCCCCCATTTGGCCATTTGTGTAATATATGAAATCATAGAAAATAACTGAAAAATAATAGAAACAAATACTTATAATTAGAAAAATATCACAAGGAAAGAAATTAGATTTTTTTTCTTCACAGCTTCACGCGGCGTGATTTTCTTTCCGCAAACGCATCTATCAGCTCCTCGAAATCTGTTTCGGAAGCTCTTTTGTTCGTTCCTGACTCATTGAGGAACGCAAATAATTTTTTATTATTTTCAATTTGCTGAAACTACGTTGTACGTAATGTGCAGTATATTCAATGACATAAGGAAAAGCTTCTTGCAGATCTTGATGCCTGTGATGAATTTGTAGGAGGTCTAATGAAGCCATCTTTCACTAATTTCAGGAACCAGCTCTATGAAAACCGCTAGTTCCTAACAAAAATCAACTGCATTCAATTCTCTTCATTATTTTTGCCTTAAAAGGGTGCCATTTTTCTGCAGATCCTCTTTTTGCATGTTTAAGAGGCCATGGCCGTTGAGGAATGCGAAATTCGTAGGCAGACTTTCTGCGCTTTCTAAGTTTTTTCTGATTTCTGACAATAATCTGTCGAAAACAACCTTAATTTCCTTCGAGAACAAACCAACTAGATCTAGCGTCCTTGACTCATCCTCGCACATTTTGTCGACCTGCTTTTTCTTCTTGGAAACACGTTTATTTCTAAGAATTGGATCCACATCCAATTCTTCTGAAAGAAGTGTAGCTTCCGAGATCCAGTTTTCAATAGGGTTTTCCCTCATTCCTTGCAAGATCTTCACAAGACCTTGCATGATCTTCACAAGACCTTGCATCAACGATGATGAACGTGAAATAATTATATCCCCGTTCTGAATTTCCACGTAGACCCTATTGATCTCTGGCAGAATATTATCCCAAATTGTTAGGTTCAGTATGAATCTAAAATCCCTCACACCATATGGAGGAAATGACCAGCTTCATACTTGGATTCTGCGATGAGTGATGATTCTTTGATTTCTTCCACAGCCTTCACAACTCCCGGTAAATTATTGAGCAAGGCATTAACAGCTTGATGTATAGCCAATCTTGTTTTGCTACTTCCTTTCAAATTTGATTTTGTGCACTTTTTCATAATTGTCCATCGTGTGGTTGAACTAACAAAAAACGAATATAGTTTTTGACTTTTTGTACAACACCAAATAAATTCACTGGTTCTGAACACGAATAACACGATGAAGCCAAATGGACACCCACAAGATTCAGAGAGTGTGCTAGGCATGAAACTATAATACTGCCAGCTCGTTGATGTGTATAATTCTGGATTGGACTCCTTTATACATATATGCCAGCCATATTAGATCCGTTGTCGTAGGATTGCCCAAGACATTTTTGACATCTAAATCACCAGCTTGCAGTTTTTCTAGAATTCGCTATGATATTATTCTCCAGTTTTTCCGTCAACTTCTAAGAAGTCAATAAAACTTTCTTTTTATCTCATATACAGACTCCGTTCTCTTTAAATATAGTATAACCTGGTTCATTTGTTCTGTGTGAGAACATCTGGGGTGCAGTCGAACATAATAGTGGATTAGTTGGCCTCCTTGATCTCATTAATAATGTTATTCCGAACTTTGGTGGCCATTAAATCGATAATTTCATTTTGTATAGTTTTGGACATATAGGATGTTTGTCCTTTTTTTAGTGGTCAAGATGGCACTTCAGAGTCGGGTCATAATTAATAATACTTTTTTCCGAGAAAAAAAAATTAACCCCTGGTTGTTTTTGGCGCCCCCTTAAGCTGGCGCCCAGGGCAAGCGCCCCGCTTGCCCCCCCCTAGATCCGGGCCTGTATTATTATTCTTTCGACTAGGGGTTTATTTCCTCTTGTTTGTAAAATACAAATTGAGTAGTTGATGAATTGTTACCTATACTATGAAGTAGTCGTCTAAAAATAAAACAAAATTATAAAAAGGCTCGCATCTAGCTAATTAATTGTTCAATTAATTACAGTTCTAGGTCGAATATTTGGGAAAGGGATAGAATTTCATTGAAATTGAAGAGAGCTCATTCTGAATTTAGTGTGAAAACTAAAAAAGAACTTTCTCAAACTGAACATATAGTTATTTTCTTAACAAGTGGAAGAATGCCATTTCAAAATAGAAGAAGACTGCGCTTGTTTTGGTATCTCCATGATACAGAATCGTCGTTCTATAACTTATAAGTGATTTCCTTCAATCATAGTTTTTTTCAATTGATTTTGGAACATTCTCGTCAAAATGTTAAAAGCAAATCGAATTTCTTGTACCTAGGTACTTCAAAAAATTAGTTCGCCTTCAGATCTCATGTGAGTAGAACAACAAGGTTATTATTTTGGTGTAGCCGAGGGGGGTCTTTGCTGCTGCTACCTCACTGACACTTCACACCCGAATCTATTTCAGGTTCCCCCTCTGAGGAAGAATGCACCGACAAAAACTGCGTGAAGGCTGCTGCTGAACTCCTAGAATTCGTCGATCTCAAGCAAGACCCTTGCCACAACTTTTACCACTACGTATGCGGCCATTACATAAAGAACGCTGTCAAAAACGACGCGCCAACCCCAATCCTCCAAATGAGCAACATGGTGGACAACGAGAAGAAGTCCATCATCGTGGATCCTGTCAGGTACAAGGACTCGCCGTCAAACGTGGCCATGAAGTTGTTTTACCAGGCTTGCATGAACGAAACCAGGATCGACGGTGACAAAGATGCCAATTTTTGGGAGGCCATCAACGAGTTAGGAGGCTGGCCTTTTATCAATGGAACTGACTGGGACGGCTCGTCCTTTGACTGGGTGGACTGGCACATCAAGTCTGTCCAATTGGGGGTTCCTGTCATTGGTTTCTTCGATTTCAAAGCCGCCAAAGTTAGAAATAAAACGAACATATTGAAAGTAAGGGTGCAACACTTTTTCTTCAGAGTCCATCTTAAATGTACTGGGAGAATTCCCAACATCAAGCGTTTGCTCTGCATGTTTATGAATGGTCCTTTTACTAATCTCAAGGTAAACTAATACCCGCTTGAGAAAGTGAATCAAATTTGTCTTTGGCACTCATTTAGACTTGTCCTAATTATTTTATTGGTTTATACTCTGGGTCGATGTTGAGGGGCAGTATCACCTTTTGAATCGTGGTAACTCTCCATTCAAAAGTGGTCTCTTTATTTCACGAGTAAGTACCCTAATTCACGACGAGAGACTTAATTTTTTTTTAAATTGACGTTGAAGAACGTCCCGAGGCAAATAGTTATCTTTTTTTCGATTTAATTAGTTTTTCAATTAAAAACGCCAGGGTAATCGTTAGATGTGGAGTTATTGAATATGTTTTTCGTTTTTCATGAGTACAAGCTATATTTTTGAAATAATAATCATGAAAATTTCTGTAGTTTATAGAAGATTAAATTGCCGAGGGCAAATAGTTGCGATTTTTTCGATTTAATCAGTTTTTCAATTGAAAAAAACAGGTTCAGCTTCAGCGTTTTGGAAACTACACTTAATGATTTTTTTCCGACCGTTATTTATTATTTTTTGGAAAAAATCGCAACTAGTTGCCCTCGGCAATTAGATCTTCTATAAACTACAAAAATTTTCATGATGATTAGTTCAAAAATATAGCTTGTACTCATGAAAAACGAAAAACATATTCAATAACCCCAGATCTAACGATTACCCTGTTTTCAGTGGCGCACCCAGAAATTTTATTCGGGGGGGGCTGCTCAAGAGTAATCAGGTTTTTGTAAGTTATATAATTTAAAAAATGCGCCGCAAGCGAAAATCTTCTTAAGTAATGGATATATCGCATTCGTTATTATACTGGGTGTTTCATTGGTAAATGAAGCTACGGTAACCTGAGCTAGAGCTACCCTAGGCGAGTCCAAAAAACCGATATATGATAGGTCTAATCAATTCCATAACCGAGATACAGGGTGCTTTATGTATTCACCAAAAATTTCAATTCCTCATAACTTTTTAACCAACCAGTATAGTCAGTTGATATTTGGAACGTATGATTCATTTCTACAGGTCGATCGAATTACTTTTGAATTTCCAAAAAATTCCAGTTCCGTATTTGAAAAATATGGGACTTCTTCCAAGCTGAGATTCAACACCCTGTATATTGGAATTTTACGATTTGATTGAGATATTTGAAAAGAGAAGAAAATTTTCAATGAAGTTCAGTAGATTTCATTGTCCCGCACGTCATTTCCAATTGAATATTGGAGTTCCACAAAATTCTCAGAAAAATCGTACATTATGATCTAATTGAATTTTTTTTGTCCCACTAATTGTTCATCGAGAAAAATTTAGTTGGAGTCAACAAAGATGAATAAATAACTGAAGAAACATAAAAACTCAACGTGAAATACAGAAGGTGCTCGAAAGTACCACCATTTTGTTCAATACACATTCTTGCCCTCTTCAAAAAATATGTCTGATACTTTTTTTGATCATGTCTGGATTATTACGTATTTCATTGCATAATAAAATTCTGTTGACCATTCTTTCATTTCGTAAAATCCATCTACTAAAGTTAGTTCTTCTAATTTCATCACCTGGATCCGATCGTTGTACCTTCTGGAGATCAATTTGATCATAATGTACGATTTTTCTGAGAATTTTGTGGAATTCCAATATTCAATTGGATCTTTCTCTTAAGCTCTCTTTGAGCAAAATGACGTGCGGGACAATGAAATCTACTGAACTCCATTGAAAATGTTCTTCTCTTTTCAAATATCTCAATAAAATCCCAAAATTTCAATATACAGGGTGTTGAATCTCGGCTTGGAAGAAGTCCCATATTTTTCAAATATGGACCTGAAATTCTTTGGAAATTCAAAAGTAAATCGATCGACCTGTAGAAGTGAATCTTACGTTCCAAATATCAACCAGCTATACTAGTTAGTTCAGAAGTTATGAGGAATTGAAATTTTTGGTGAATACATAAACCACTCTGTATCTCGGTTATGGAATTGATTAGACCTATCATATATCGGTTTTTTGGACTCGCCTAGCTCTAGCTCAGGTTAACGTATGTTCATTCACCAATGAAACACCCTGTATACGTATATCAATCCCTATTTCTATCTGTAAAGGAAATGTTTAAGTTTCCATTCTGTTCTAAAATAATTATTATTACTTTTAGAAAAACAATAAGATGGAAATATTTGAAATACTTTTCTTTGTCCCATCTCGGGGGGGGGCTGCAGCCCGACAGCCCCCCCCCCTCGGTGCGCCACTGCCTGTTTTTTTTATTGAAAAACTGATTAAATCGAAAAAAAGAAAACTATTTCCCTCGGGACGTTCTTCAACTTCAATTTAAAAAAAATCAAGTCTCTACGTCGTAAATTAGGGTACTTACTCGTGAAATAATGACACCACTTTTGAATGGAAATTTACCACGATTCAAAAGGTGATACTGCCCCTTAAGTCTTTTCAGAAGTTTGGCAAATTTGTCCATCCCTCTTGAAATTAATAGCAAATATGCCCTTTCCTTCGGAATGATTCCCTTTGACCCGTCATTTCCTATAAGATCCACAACAGAGCATTATGTACGATGGCACATAAAGGCTATAAGCAGCTGATTCTACGAAGTATTCGTTGCTTATTTTCAGGTTTCAAGTTCACCAATTAAAGGAGTTAATTTGGGGAAATCCGAATTGCGTTCACTCATGAGTGATATAGCAAAAGCTTTCCCAGGTTCCAGTAATACAAACGATGCCAGTGAGCTGTACGATTTCTTGAAAGATGTTAGAAAGGTATATACTATTCTTACTCATTGAAACAGCAACCCAAACAAATAACTCCCTTGTGATTCTTAAATAAAGTAACGAAGTAAGATCTGCGACAACATCATTGGAAATTCGAATATTTTCAACGTTTTCATTTTTTTTTTCACGTGGATAGTTAGCGAACGACTTCAAAGAGGAAGATTCTGACTATTCCGTTCCCATCTCAACAGTCGAAGATCTACAGAACGAATGTCCACAAGTCCCTTGGCTAAAACTGCTAAATGGACTTTCCAGTGGAGTGAGAGAAATGAAAAATGATTCCCATGTCATTTTCGGTCAGATCAGTCCTTATTGCGAGAAACTTCAGAAATTATTGAGTGATACATCTAACCAGTGAGAAAATCTGATCATCCTGGAGATTTCGAGGGTGAAAATACGTTTTTATTTGTAGAACGATTGCCGACTATTACGTATGGAGTATCATACACAATTCCTACGTCTTCATGAGCAGAAAAGTGAGACAAGCCTATCAGAATCTAGAAGATGAGAGCGATGATCGATTCAATACTTGCTTCAATTACACTGACAAGAGGTGAGGCCTAAATCTGAATCTGAATCTCAATTCCCAATACACCAGTGGCGGCTTGTCCTATGAGGCAGGTGAGGCAGTGCCTCACCAATAAACGTCGAAAATTACTCGTATAAATATCATATATTTATTAATTATTTATTCAATCAATTAAAATTGTTTTCACTATCTCCTTCCATATGCATTTATATCGAAATTTCCCTTCATTATATAGCAATAAAATGCGTCTCCGATTGGGTCTAAGTTTCCGTATCTCACGATTTCTGGGTATCCAACTCCCAGTAAACGGCAGAGGCAGACCTCACACTGCCTTTCTTTACGCATCATTTTACATCATAGGGAACGGACGGCAGGCGAGAAAACCGCACCCCTAAACGCCAAATATTACGTTGAGCTAGCCTCTCCTCTAGTCTTGATATTCTCTCGCGAAGGGCAAACTGTAATTATTCTGCACTATTCGGGAACTAGTTCTTTAATCTATGAACTCGGGTCAGTTTTCAAATTGGGTTCGATTTGTAAAAATAGTTTTATCTGTTTTTCGTGTAGATTTAGGTTTGTCTCAGTGTTCATATGATGTCTTTCAATCTTATTACTGAATTCAATTTCCATCGGAGACCCGAAGGCGAAATGTATTCAACCGGACCGATGGGATCGTCACGAATTCCCCAGTTAGATGTAAACGCTCGAAAGACTTGTGATTTTTTTATTTTTCAGCTAATCAGCATAGTTTTTGGCTTAATTCTTATGGGGATAAATCATATATAGTTCAAGAAGTAAAGCGATCTATTCCAGATTTGAGTGAATGTCTTGAGAATATTACGCAACTGACGAAGAAGAGAGTTCACTAGAATTAGTTATTAATAGGTATATGTACATATACAGAGTGTCCCATTAGTGCAATGAAGTAGATAATCTCATTACTTACGTCAGCTACGGAATAATTTTACTACAAAAATGGTTGCTCTTGCACTGATATATCAGCCTAAAATAATAGTACCGGCCACAGGGTGTTCGTTTGAAGCGGTATTACTGGTATCAGAATTAGGTTGGTTTGTTCTAATGGTAACCACTTCATATTATTTCATCTCTTAGTGCCAAATTAGTATTTCTATTCATTGGTATCAACATTTTTCTTAATTTATCCGGCGTGGTTGACATATAACGAAAAAATCATGGGAAAGTGGAAGATTTTACTTCATTATCAGAGTGACATAAACTTCAATATCCTCAATGTTCTGGTTAATGAGTGTTTCAAATCTGATGATTTGATGGAAAGCAACTTGCTTGTAAAGGATGTTCTTAACAAGGTCCGAAATTGAAGAATTCCAATAAGGATGCCCATTTTCTTCAACTGGTTCAAATTACTTTTTATACACACCCTTTAAAATGTTTAGTTTTCGAGTAGGATAATTCTTCATCGCTAGAAGTAAATATTTTACGAAGCAAAATGTTTCTCGGAAAAGATGACCTTGAGTTTGCTAGCGATAAAGAATTATTCTGATCATCAGTTTTGCAATAGCCTTTTTCACGGCAACGCCACGGCAGGGAATCTTTTTTCTCCGATGTGCCTCACCACCCTAAACTGTCACGAGCCGCCACTGCAATACACCTCTAGCATAAGATGTTTGCTTCAATACAATCTTTGTTCTTCAGCTTCGATTACCTCAAAGAAACGATATACATAAGGTGGAAGACCAATCCTAATGTGAAGAAGCAACTGGAAGAACTAGTGGACATCATGAAGACTGTATTCGTCAAACATATCAAGGCGTCGACTTGGATGGACGATGAGACCAAAGAGAAAGGGGTAGAAAAAGCCATATTGATAGAAAAAATAATCGGTGCAGACGAGATAGTGTACGATGTTGAAAAATTCGATAAGCTCCTTGGAGTAGACGGGGTAAGACCACGAATTGTTTCGAAAAGGAAAGAGTTTATTCAAGGCTTAAATTATTTTATTTGTTTCTCTTTTGTGAACGTCAGTTTCCAAAAACACAATATTAATCAGGAAAGTTTATTTTATCAAGTCACTAACTTGTAAAACTGACAGTTAACTTGCAAAATTTTTACAAGTTAGGAGTATTATTATTTACATCAGAAAATTTTGTTTTATCGTCATATATGTTGAAAATCATGGTAGGTACAATTGTTATTTCCAGTAACACAGATTTTTGATGATGAAAGAGTTGATACTGATGATGATGAACCATCTGTTGACACAGAAACTGCTGAACTCGAAGACTGCAGAACATTTGTACTCTCCTTACTACCAAATAATTTGCTAGACATTTCGATTTTTTTGTTGACCGAATCATCGACATAACTCATCGCAATTTCGGTGCTCTTCCACCCTTCTGCACGCTTTAGTGCTAAAATATCTCCACCCGAATCCGCAACCATAGTGGCTCCAGTTCTGCGAAAAGAGTGGCCGGTGTATAACTCTGGGTCTTTTAAACCTAAATATTTCGCTATTTGCTTTGGGACACCACCAATAGTGTGCTGGCCAGCATTAAGGGATATGCACTTTCCATGTCAGTATGTCAAAAAAAAACTTAGGCTTTCTGTTCCAGGAGGCCGAAGATTTACATATTTTCTGTATAACATGCAGGGCTTGAAGCTGCAGCCATCATCGGTTATGGTGAATCTTCTTGTTGTTAAATTTTTTGTTTGCCGCAATGTCACAATAAAGTATTTTCCCATATCTTCTACATCATTCATGTTCAAGGAGCGAATTTCGTCACATTGACAACATCCAAAAATCCCAAATATTGTTACAATTTTCGCCAGCAACCACTGGTCATCAGGAGCATGTAAAAGAAATTGTTCAGCCTCTTCTTTACTTAATACCTTGGCCTTTTTTGGCGTATAACGCTCATTTTTTCGTTTCAGAAACGCTATTACCTTTTGAAATCTGCAAATGACAACTAAACGTCATATTTTTCAATAAATTTTTCAAGGAAAACAAAC
Source organism: Adalia decempunctata (assembly GCA_951802165.1). NCBI lineage: Eukaryota > Metazoa > Arthropoda > Insecta > Coleoptera > Coccinellidae > Adalia > Adalia decempunctata. The sequence continues at coordinate 5,904,190 of OX637705.1, forward strand.
CTGCTAACAGGGGCATTTTCTTTCATTTCCAAGCAGCTTTTCAGCATAGACCATTTTGCCCATAAATTATAAGGGGTTAATTCAGCTGATAGTTGATTCAAGTAGACCAACAAAACATCTTCGATCTTCAGTTACCCCAATCACACTATTTTTGTTTTGCCACTTTTTGAAGTCGTCGTATTCTCGCTCGTACCTTGAAGCTGATTTTGCAGGTAATAAACTTGAAGCTACTCTACTGGCTGCCTCAATAATTTCTTTTGGTACATTCATTTTCGCTTTCGCCAAAACAAATGTAAAGAAAAATAAACAGACATGTTCATGGCAACGCTTCCATAGCTTACGACATTTGCGACAAATTATTGAGATTTTTTTGGAATTTATCTAACCTTTTTACAAATGAGAAACGAATAAAATATAAAACAATACACGCAAGGTAACGGGTTTTACTGGCTCAAGGAGGCAACTGACGAGCCGCAGGCGAGTCAGTTATATCCTCCATTCGCCAGTAAAAACCCTCTTACCTTGCTAGTAATGTTATATACTATTTCAGATGAACTTCACTTCCGATGTTCCTTATCAGATCTTCAGGGAGAAGAGAATTAGAGAAAACCAACACATTTGGGAAACGATTTACGAGAAGACCCAAGATGACTGGAAGAAGTACTTCCCTATGATGGTTGGAGTAAACGCTTTCTTCTCACCTCCTCTGAACCTCATGAGTAAGTTGCTTCTCACACAAAACCAGGACTAGTACAGAGCTAATGTTCCACAATTTTATTTCGTCCTGGTTTTCAGTCGTAGCAGCACCCATTCTCAACTCTATTGTCTTCAACCACAAGCAACCAGCCTTCATGAACTACGGATCTATTGGACGAGTGATTGGCCACGAGCTACAGCATGGGTTTGGTGAGTTTGGACGTAAGGTCTTCGGGGAGAACAACACAGTGGTGGACTGGTGGTCTAACGCAACTGCTGAAGCTTTCGAAAACACCAAGCAATGCGCCATCAAAGAGTATGAACAGATTCCTTTCAGTTATAAGGTATGAAAAGTTTGGTAGAAGGAATTCATTCTATGTTCTAGAATCAGTTTGAATTTTTTTCTACAGTTGGATGGCCGTCTGACACTCGAAGAAAATTTGGCAGATCTCGTCGGAATTGACGTGGCGTACGAAGCTTACCTAGAATGGATAAAGAAACATGGCGAAGAGAAAAAACTACCGGGGATACCTCTGACCCCCAAACAAATATTCTGGATTCAAACTGGCACCTTCTCATGCTTCAGAAAACTTGACGACGAGGAAATTGACATGAACGCTGAAGGAGAGCATGCCATACCTCTGTTCAGAGTGACTGCAGGACCCAGAAATTCTAAATATTTCGCGAAAGATTTCGAGTGTCCTGAAGGATCTTTCATGAATCCAACAGAAAAATGCAGAATACTTTGAGATCACTTATTGGCTTTGCTTGTTTTCGACTGTAACTCATTATTCATGTAAAAACCTTCACGAAGTTTTTTTTGTGGATTCTGAATGTAGTATTTGTAGCATCTTCTGTTAACATTTTAAAGATTTTCATTGGGAGATCTGTAGAATATTGTAAATGAAAGATCCGTTGATGGCTAAGAATGTTTCAGTTGCTAATTAATATACTGACAGTTTGTTATCACTCATTCCTTTTCTACCTTCAATCGACTTCATATCCTGTCCTTAGAGTCGCCTGACAGGTGCAACGTAGACAACCATTGTAACAGCTCTCCGCCCTAGTCGTGTATGTCTAGTTATCGGCATACCCGCAACCTAGGCGGCGCCTGACAGGAGCAATGTAGACAACCATTGTTACAGATTTTAGATCTAAGTGTGTATGTCTGGTTATCGGCCTACCCACCTAGTTATTCACGTCTCAATTTATTCGTCGCACGATCTCAGTGTGAATGGATTGATGGGAATCTGTGATGAAGTACAACATGGCCCGTATGATGAATTTGTAATAATGTGTTGTCTTTTGACCCGAACGTGTGTTTAATAAATTTGAAATTGTATACGATGGGAACTATGTGAAGTCATGCATTGAAATGATTTTGATACTGCTATACGAGAAATTCACGACAACAAGATTTATTTGGCGACGTTTGGTAGCATTTTATGGCTTTAGGGGCTTTCTTTTCACTTGAATAAAGACGAAAATAGACAATCCGGTAGTCCAAAAGGTCGTTTTTGAGTTCCATTGACTATGCAAAGATTCCTTCAATCCTCTTTGATATATTTGAAAATACACTGCGCAAAAAAATTAACGTACATTCTGAAAATCTCAATTTTAATGAAAGTTAACTGTACATTGACTTTATAACTTATTTTTTATGTTCTCTCGGGGAGGTTTTGAACGGAACAAGACACATTAAATGGAAGAAAAATTCAGGATTTCACCGAATCTTATGTGAAAGAAGAGAAATGAACAATTTTCAAAATACTGAAATGCTGATAAGTGATTTAATACTTGGTATTTCCACCCCTTGCGTTAATTACAGCTCGGCAACGACGGTTCATACTCAAAATGGGTGATCTTAAAATGTTCTGATCTAATCCTTCCCAGATTTCTCCGAGTTGGATTCCTGAGTCATTAAGAGTAGCTGGATGATTTTCTGAACTTCTCAGCCTTCTATTGAGGTTGTCCCAAACCTGCTCAATCGGATTGAGATCTGGACTTCTTGCTGACCATTCCATTCGAGAGACTTCAACCTCTTCAAGGTACTCCTGAACGATGCGCGCACGATGGGGTCTGGCATTAACGTCCATAAAAATGAAATTTTCACCAATGTATGGGGCAAATGGCACTACATGCTCTTCAAGAATGTTCCTTATATACTTATCAGCATTCATAGCTCCATTATCAACGCCCACTAGGTCTGTGCGAGCAGTCAAAGATATTCCACCCCATACAATAATCGATCCTCCCCCGAAACCAGTAGTATTCAGAAAATTGGACTGAGCATATCTTTCATGTGGACGTCTGTATACAAGGGAACGTCGATCACAATGGTAGAGGCAGAATCTAGACTCATCTGTGAAGAGAACTCTTTCCCAATCGGCCTCTTCCCAATGGATATGCTCTGTCGCAAAATCCAAACGCGCCTTCGATGGGCTGGGGTAAGAGCTGGGCCTCTTGCCGCGACACGAGGCCTTAAATCGTATTCTCTGAGGCGATTTCTTATTGTCTGAGTGCTAATTTGCACCTCATGAGTTTGCTCAAGCTCAAGTAACGTTCTTGAATTGCAGTTGTTACCCGTGGTCTACCCTGTCCTGGTCTTCGGACATTCATACCTATCTCCCTGAATCGCTGCAACATTCTGGACACACTTGTATGGGAAACTCCAAACCTTTCTGCAATTCTTGTGTATGTCCACCCTTCTTCTCGCAAAACTACCGCTTGGGCACATTCCTCTTGGGTCAAATTGCGTGTTTCGCGTTGCATAGCGATCGAGCGTAGAACATCAAACGAAAGAAAAACTATTGATCACTAGAATTGATCGAGAATAACTGATTTCAGAATGGAGCCGATACATTCAAAATTTGATAATATCATCTTTTTTTATTCCTGCTGGGAGAAAACATCTGTATTGAAGAAAAACGTTGGAAGTGGATAACATATGCATGCATAATTCTGATAAAAATAATTATCATTGAGAACACCTTCAGTTGTAGAATAAATTTGAGATTTCCATAATGTGCGTTAATTTTTTCGCGTAGTGTACAATTCCACAGAGCGATATTTGCTGGTACGGACAACACATTTCAGTAATTTACTCGTTGCACAAGCTGGAATACTCGAATTTCTGTCACGAGGTTACATCCAAAAATAGCCCAATTAATTTTCCGCCATAAACGGAACCAGTCAACACCATTTGACCGTTCTTCCGGTCCATCATCGACTTTCAAAATCTGAGCGGAAACCCATGGTGAAAAACAACATGGAACGCCGGCAATTGAAGGCAGCTGCTCCATGGAATGCCAAAATATCTCCAAATTAATTCTACCTACATCGTATAATTGGAGGAGTTAGTCACAAATTATTACCCATTGAATTAAAACGGTATTAGATCACACATACGACTTGCACTTAACGGCGGGCAGCATCAATTAAAGCACACGGTGGTCAGCTTCTTCGAGAGCCAGAGTTCCCAGAACTTATGAGGTGAAGGTGAACAGTTTAAAAAAAAATGTCGCTTGGAGATATGAAAAGGTTGAGGGTGTTTTGGGAGAATAGGAGTGATTTGGAGAAGAGGCTGCTTCTGTTTGTGTTGTGCTTGAGCATTGTGCTGCTGGTGGTTATTTTATGCATGGTGTTCATCGGTCGAGGTGAGATTCTTTCATTAAAGTGCTGCTTACGACGAAACAATAATGAATTTTTTGTCTAGAACCTAGATTCTATGTTTGAGATTTTATTCAATAATTCCAGCAAAGATCTTAAGAGTCAATAAATGAATTTCTGATAAAGGTCTTTCTCACTCTTCACGAAATTACTTTCGATGCAAAATAATGGTCCTACCTTAAATTTTCAACAAGAACTACTTGAGACTGAATGAAATGAATTTATTTTTTTATTTGATGGTAGTTGTTTAATTCATGAATCATTTTTAGGACAAACAATCAAAAATAAAGAGGAGCCAACACTTCACAAAGAAGGTATTTGATTTTGAACAAATTGGCTTCGAATTTCTTCCCTTCAAGTTTAAAATACAGGGTGGTCCAGATCGTAACCAAAAAATTTCAACCACGTATATATTCTACATCAAAAATAAGCTCTAGTTTGTCATATGAACATATGTCGCGAAATGTTTCCTCTCCGAGATAAGGGGTGTTAAAATTATAGAAAAAAAAATGTTTTTCATTAATAACTTTCACACCGCTTGAAATATTTTCATGAAATTTGAGACATAGGTTTTGAGCATAAAGGAGCACTTTTTGCATGATATAATTTCTTTTCATTCTACCAGTGGCGTCCGTACTGCAGCGAAACTGAATATTTTCAGATAAAAAAATGATACGCCACTGATTTTTCCGACAATAAAAATCACTATTCAGATCTTTATTCAATTTGGAGCAAATTTAGTCTCTTGACTTTTCGCTGTACGAGGCACCGTTTCCGGTTAAAAAAATAAAACACATTCTCATGCATGAAGAAATCGCCAAAATTTGATAATATGGTGGGTACATAATAATAATAAGACTTTTTTGTGAACGAAATATTTTTTAACCGGAATCGGTGCCTCGCACAGCAAAAATTCAGGAGACTGAATTTTCTCCGAATTAAATAAGGATCTTAAAAGTAATTTTTATTGTCGGAAAAATCAGTGGCGTATCATTTTTTTCATCTGAAAATATGCAGTCTCGCTGCAATGCGGACGCCACTGGTAGAAGAGGAAAGAAATGATATTATGCAAAAAGTGCTCCTTGACGCTCAAAACCTATGTCTCAAATTTCATAAAAATAGTTCAAGCAGTGTGAAAGTTATTAATAAAAAACAATTTTTTTCCATAATTTCAACACCCCGTATCTCGGAGAGGAAACATTTCTCGACATATGTTTATATGACAAACTAGGACTTATTTTTGATGTAGAATACGTGGTTAAAATTTCTTGGTCACGATCTGGACCACCCTGTATGTGTTAATAATTTCGAACTCCCTAATATCATATTCTCTCACATCTCGCTGGAAATTTGTAGTTGCCAAGCTGTATAAATGACCTACATTCAGCTAGCACAACAATTTCCGCATAATCGATCCAAAACATGCCTGTTATTATGTGCAAAATATGTGCAAATTATGTGCAAAGTTCGATTTTTGTGTGCACTGACCAGTGATATTTATTGATATTTGAGCTAGCCTACCGGGCAAACTAGCTAGATTTTCAAGAGCTCGTTCATTCATTATTTTTATGTGCAAATCATGTGAAAGTAAGTTAGTTTTATCGGCAAATTATTTCAATAATTCTCAGTAATATATTCATTAAACTGGGAATTGTGCAAGCTTTTTCCAGAAGATGAATACCTCAATATAAAACCATTTTCATTTTGCACATCTCAAATAATTTGCACATAAATCACAAATGGTCAGCACATAATTCTATATTTTGTGATAAACGAATTATTTATGGAAAATCGTGTTATTTAGGTAGCTCAGCAATCCAGAACAATGTGTAATAAATGATTATTGGTAAGTGCCATGTGCACACAAAAATTTGAAGTTGCACATAAAACCGTACATAAAAAGAGACTCTGCTTTAGATCGATTGTGGACATATGGTTGTGGTTGTGCTAGCTCAATGTGGATGTAAAATTGCGCTCTGGCTTGACGTTTAAACGACTGCTACAGCTTTCAATCTTCAACTCGCACTAAGTAGGTCTAAAAGAGAAATTAGTTAGAAACAAAATACTGATACTTCTTGTTAGACTTCTTGATGTGATAACCATGAAATATTCATTAATAAATACTGACTGATATGTTTGGATATAGGTGTCAATGTAAAATTGAGCTGTTTGCTATCACAGCCAACAGATGAAATATTTGATGGCTGTCTCCGTGATTTGCATTAAACAGAAAAGAAAAGACGTGATTGCCGAATATATTAACATAATTTCGAAACGGTTTTCATTCTTGAGATGCCCGATACATTATACAAACAGAACATGCTTTTTACGATACGTGAATTAATTTTCCTGATATGAAACATTGAAACTGACAAGACAATATGTCCAGAGGGGGAATCTCAAGTGGGCTATTAGTCAATCTCCGAGCTTAAGAGATTAAAATAGTTTCCAAAACTCTTTTCTTTCAATGGACTGAGAACCTTCGAACGAGTTTGGGATTAGAATTAATCAAATTGTAGATTGAGGCTGCACTCTTGCTCATAAGTGTTAAATGAAATGGTTTTATGACCAGCTAGTCGTTGGTGATTGTTGAGTTTTGCACCTCACTATCTGAACCAAACAACTTAGCAGCTCGACTTGACATTTACGAAGTATATTTGGTTCTAGTGGCGTTCAAAATGTGTGTCTTTCAAAATTTTTCAGTGTGTATATAGAAATTCATTACTGAAAATGATTTTCATGACATTCTCCTTTCAGAACTGTATTTTAATTTTTTATAGATGATACCTGCCTCACCATGGACTGCGTCAGCGCTTCAACCCACATTTTAGACTACGTTGACTTCTCAGTGCGACCATGCGAAGATTTCAACCAATTCGTGTGCGGTTCCTACTTGAAGAAAGCTTCGGAATACAACAAAAAAACCGCTTTGAAAAACCTGGAAGAGAGGACGAAGAACCAGATAGAAATGCTGATCACCACCACCACAAACAACACCACTACCCACTCTCTAAGACTACAAAGACAGTTTTACAAGAGTTGCATCAACACTTCCGCCATTGAAGATGACGAGAATGACACCTTCTTGACCCTCTTAGACTCCATGGGTGGTTGGCCAGTTATCAAGAATCAGTTTTGGGATGAACGCAATTTTGACTGGACCCAAACCATGATCAAAGCCAGGAAATTAGGACTGAGCTTCCAGAAGTTTTTAGGTTTCTCCATTGCATACACCGAAAACACAACAATTTTGGAAGTAAGTAATATACTATTATACTGAATGCATTCATCTTCCTTTTATATCTTTTCTCCAGTTAACACCCCCTGATGATGTTGACCTCATCCACCACGAAACCATGGAACCTTACGTGGAGATTATGCGTACCATTGCCATTCTTCTCCACGCCCCAACCCTGGGTATAAGTCCAGAGTTACGCCATGTGCCCCATTTTCAAAACGAACTATACAGGGTGAGATACTTCTCTAAAATGTTATAGGGAGTTGATTGATGAAGTTGGACCTTTCAGATTATAACCAGAGCTCGAAATTCCACAGCTGGCCCAAAAGAAATGACCATGAAGGAGTTACAAGACAAATATCCAAGGATACCTTGGTTGCAATTCCTTAACGCAGTGCTGTCCGATGCTTTGGTTCTCAAAGAGACGGATTTGGTGTCTATAAGATCGGAAAGATACCTCATAGACTTGGAGATGCTTCTTTTGAACACCAAAAAGAGGTAATTGGACACTAAAGAGCTTTTTAAGGGCTATAGAATAGTTGAGGTTATACCAATGAATTTCCAGGATACAGGCGAACTATATATTTTGGAAAACTATAGAAAAATTCATACCCTTCCTCACTGAAGATATCCGCAACAACTTCACAAGATTCCAAAGGTTGTATCTAGATAAGAAGACCAATGGGCAAACCAGAAAAGAAGAATGTGTCAAACTTGCTAAGGAAATGTGAGTATTCGAACTTTGAATGACATTCCGACCTATACACTCAAACATTTCAGGTTTACCAACGTGGCAGAGATCGAATACGTAAGAAGGTTTACGGATTCAGATACGAAGAAAGAAATTGGAGATATTTTCGAAAAGGTGAAAGAAGCGTTGATGAGAAGGCTCAAATCTTCAAAAAAATTGGAGGTTAAGTTGAAAGAGGAAGTGGAGAAGGAGATGAGGAATATTAAAATGAATATAGGAGGGTCTGATTTGATCTTCGATGTTAAAGAAGCCGAGAAGGCTTTGGGATACAACGACGTAAGTGGGGTTCATTTCCAGATCTTTACAGTGTTTGCCTGAAAGTTTTCAGTGAAAACTTATTCTTTCAGCTCGAATTTTCGGACGATAATCTGGTGAAAATAGTATCAAGAACGTCCATGAACAGAGTCAATAAGTTTTATGGTGGTATTGGAGTAGAAGAAAATGAATTGTTGCCTTATACAGATGTTAATGCCTTTTACTACAGCTACAGAAACATTTTGAGTAAGTTATATTCCTCGTATTCGAAAAATTATGGAAGAATGTCTACAAATTTAATTTTTTGCAGTGATATCAGTTCCTCTTCTCCACGATATTTTCTACAACAAAAACCGCCCTAATTACATGAACTATGGTGCGTTAGTATCTACAGTTGGTCACGAATTCGCGCACAGTATGGAAAAGTTAGGGAATAAGTCTGAAGAGCAAGTGGGAAGGCTTACAATCGTTACCAACGACGCTTTTACTACAGCATTCGGAAATTCTTCCCAGTGTTTCGAAGAACAATACAGAAAGTTCCACAAGGAAAAACTACAAGAATTGGGGGTAAGATGTTATTTAATGAACATACAAAGTAAAATTGTTAGCACAGAACCTTCCTGTGGTAAGAGAAAATGAATATTCAAGAAGGAGCATCGAAAAAGTAGCTAGTGCCATACTGAAATACTTTTCATTCATCAAATGCATTTTGCATCAGTCTCTAGTTGCTGTGAATGATATATTAGTTTAAAGTGAAGGCTAACTTTTATCTCTTTTCAGATTTCAAAATTCAACATCAATTTGACACTAGAAGAAAACATAGCAGACTTCGTAGGAACAGAAATCGCTTATGACCTTTACCAGGACTACGTGAATGAACACGGGATCGAAAAAAGACTGCCTGGTATTGATCTGACGCCCAATCAGATTTTCTGGGTGATGACAGGAACGTTCTTATGTGGAATACCACTAAACCCGAAAGAAATATTCTTCCATGCCGACAGCGAGTACAGAATAAATTATAAGTTGAGAAATTTGCCGCAATTCTCTAGAGATTTCCATTGTCCTTCTGGATCTTTCATGAATCCAGAAGATAAGTGTACGTTGTATTGATATGTTGGTAATTTATTAAAAAATTCAAAATTGGATCATATTTTTTTTCTATAGAATTTTTTATCCTATTTATTTAGCCTCAAAGTGAAGGTCAAGTTTCTCAATAGATAGAGGACTGTTTTTGTTGACCATCTAAGATCAGAAAGTAGCCATTTTGATCTGAACACAACAAATATTTTGTCTCGAAATGAAAATCAACAAAATTTCCCGAATGTGCAAATACTTACCTACTTATTCTAAGTAGGCTTAATGAAGTTGAGTGGACACTTACCTGAAAAAAGAAAAAAAAATTTAGTAACGTTTCATATTTGACATAGAAAAACAAAGAAATACATATTCAAAACTCTCATAACACAATTTTCCAATCATAACCATTATTTCCATATTGGGAGCTCTATTTGAATCTCCACAAACATACTGAAAGAACAACTATTATTCTGAGACACATATTTGAATACATGACACATCATTAAAACTACATTTCGTTATATTCACTCTCACATTGTTCTAAGGTCCTTCAGACAGGATATTCTAGCTACTCTCTCATCGTATTTTAGTTTACTTTACAACTCCTTCAAACCCAAGAAAGAATTCAACAAGTCCATAGTTGGGTTCTTATTTGACTTTACAGAAGGTTGCCAGGCAAGAATCAACAGAAGATATTGAAGAGCAAATAAAAATCTTCAGCATTTGACCAACTGAATATTGATGAGAGCCTATCTTGTCTGTTGCATTGATTAATGTTATATTTGAGGAGAAATAAGTTGAAGAGTTTCCAGAGAAATATGAACCTTATATGTGCAGTCTCAAACAAATAATGCAACTATTTTAGAATGCAACCCCTGTTAATTTGTGACTTTCTCAATGAAAATTGCGATCTAAATGTTTCAATTGAGAGATAAAATAGAGGTAATTCAAATATAAGTGACCCAAGATGGAACCCTTGTGGGACACCTTATTTGATGAGTTGAAAATGGACCATTCTCCTTAATTCTCTGAAGAGAAGCCCAGACAAATATCAGGTAGTGTGTCCATCAAAATATTTATTCAAGTTGGTGTTGTTCACTGCTGAAGAAAAATGGTTGAGAGCATATCTAATGGATCTAATTTTGTTCTGCGGTCTCTCATCCGTGCATGATAACATCAAGATGAAATATTGCCCTGACAGCCTAAATAACTATCATTTATATCCCGAGTTACTCAACATGTAACTCATACATATCCACAAGGCTATACAACAACGTATTAATGGATGTTTAAGTCACGTATAGTGCCAAATACTCATGTTGACATAAATGATTAGAACACATCAATATAACTCTTCCAGACTGAGCGTGAACTACTTAGATCAGACTCAGCGTGATATTATTGAAACGAGTTTATAATTATTCCAAAGAGAAAAAGTTGAGTGCTAATTGCTTCACAGGAATCGATGCATCTTCTTGACGTACCTTTTTTCATACGGGAAAACATGACTTGCTTTTGTGGCTGTACAGACCAACTTTTTATGGAAAAATGAACCTCAAACTTTCTTCATTAGGTTGGTCATTTCGACCTTATTTATTTTGTCCAAACGACTCATACGTCAGGGACTATGCAACATGTATATTGTATACTATTTTAAATATTGAACCTTTCATATTGAGAATGCTCTTGATTTGGATGATATATCGCCTAGGCATACTGCTTGCCATTTCCACTGGTATATCCTTCATAACTGCCCATCCAATAGCTAATTACCGACTATCAAGCCCTAACATTCCGACCATTAAACACGAATAGTCCAGATCATAGCAAGGCTAAAGTACTTAAGAGTTGAATAACTGATATTACATTGCAAATAACTCATGAAATTGGTAGTTAATACTCTACATCTGTTAGCATCCTACCAACATAAGAACAGCCACATTGCTCATATTCGTTTTAATGAATTCTCATTTTTTTTTCATTAACGAAAGTTCTTCAGTGCCGCTATCAAGTTTATATTACTAGTCTGCGGACGTGCTGTAATTTCATATCATTTTGATGGCTTACCCCATGCGGTTAGCTAAGAATAAAAGCTCTATATGGTCTGGAAAAATGTCTGCTAATGACCAGTTTTCATATCGTAGTCTATCGGCGTAAGATACAGGGATTGTTCGATAGTTTTATGAACGATTATAAGAAGAATTCCGAAGAAATAGGGAACATACATTCATTTGATTCAACTCAATATTTCACAACAATTTTGTCAGTAAACCATACTCAACTTTAGTTGGACAGTTTATTTCCTAATATCTGGTACCCATTAATCACTGGATTAATCCTTAGAAACATTTCGAAACTGCCCAATCTAACATCCATCTAATAACTCCTCAAATTATACATATATCAATTAATTAAAATACAGCTTGAGGAATATAAAATATTTTCCTCATTTCCATATTTATCTCCAGTCCGTTTTGACTGGATTGCCGAATGCCCTGAGGACAATCTGGTGAATTTATCATTCACAGTCCACTACATTGTAATTGTAATAATTACAGACACCACTTATGACCGATTGCTATCTGTAGGAATAGCAATAAAAACGCTGTTACAAGTGAGCTATTTAATCGGGCTGCAGGATCAAACATATAAACGCGACTTCCTGCTTCTGTACCTGCTGATAATCAAACGCAGCATCTACATGGTATGGGCATTATAATAAAATTATATTCGTGACCGTATGAGCAATCGTTGGAATAATATGCAGAATTAATATTAACAATGTTCAAACTCGATTTGATTATTCCTCATCAACCTTCATCATCCCTGTAGATTAAGGGGCAGTATCACCTTTTGAATCGTGGTAAATCTCCATTCGAAAGTGATCTCTTTATTTCACGAGAAATACCCTAATTTACGACGTAGAGACTTGATTTTTTTTAAATTGAAGTTGAAGAACGTCCCGAGGGCAAATAGTTTTCGTTTTTTCGATTCAATTAGTTTTTCAATTAAAAAAAAACAGGGTAATCGTTAGATCTGGGGTTATTGAATATGTTTTTCGTTTCTCATGAGTACAAGCTATATTTTTGAAATAATAATCATGAAAATTTTTGTAGTTTAATGAAGATTAAATTGCCGAGGGCAAATAGTTGCGATTTTTTCCAAAAAATTATGAATAATAATAATAATAATAATAATAATAACGCACGGGTGTGGTTTGGTTTCTGCCACGCCACATGGGGGGTGACGTCCCCACGCCCCGAGTTACCTGGGCCACCAAGGGTAAATGGTGGCAAACCCATGAACGAGAAGTGGAAACCGATATCATGGCAGAAGATCGAGATGCCACTCCACCTGCTGGCTCGACCACCGTGAGGAGGACTGCCCGCAGGGGAGCTCGCAACGCACGTATCCAGTGTAGCCGCGAAATGAATATTGAAGTAATGCGAGCTTTTCATTACGTGAACAATTGCGAGGACAAACCACTTCCTGGATGGAGAAGAGAAATCTTCAAGGGATCGAATTATCCCGGAATATCGCGAGATGTGCACAGCAGGCTGTGGATTTGCAAACCTGTTACATCTTGCGGAAATTTCTGAACTAGTGGGAGGAACTGAATTGTTTTTTCACTGGTTCATAGAAGAATAACCAGCTCGAGCTGAGAACAGGAGACCGATGAAGAATAATAATAATAATAATAATAAAGGCCTTTATTAACAACAACTGAAAATTACATATAATATAGCAAGCAATAGGGCGAGGTTCAGTGCAGGCAATCATACATTTCTGTACGACCCCCTGCCTGTTCTTACACCTAACCCCAAATTCATGAGAGGTACCCATATGGAGAAGAAAAATAATAACAAAACTGAAAATAGATAACCTTTGTCTGACAGAATCAAACACTAGAGTTCACCAAACGAGAAAGAAAAAACAATAGGTAAATAGAAAACACCTAAAATAAATATTATTATTGTTGAGTATTATTCATGCAAGTTCCTACGAGCAAAGATCTAAACCCGGCCGAAGAGGACAATCCGGCATTGCTAGGTAGCTTGTTCATTGTGTTAGATATTTGATAGGAGAATGAAGATTTGTATAATTGGGTTGAGTGCATTGGAGGAGTGAGAGTCGACTTAAACCTTATGTTCACATTATGCACATCAGTACGATAGGTTATTTTATTATACAAATACTGCGGTGAATGATCCCTCAAAATTTTTCTATAAAGACATGCTCGATGTACATATCTGCGACTCTTCATGTTGAGCCAATTATTAAGTTTCAGAGTGTGCGATATCGGCTGAAATTTTCTGATCCCGTAAATTAGCCTCAAGCAACTGTTTTGTAATTTTTGTATTCGATTTTTATTTATGACGCTTATACAGGGGTCATATATGACATCACCGTAGTTCAGATTAGACAGCACCAATGAATCACAAAGAATCGACTTTGAACGCCGGCACAACATTGATCTATTCTGATAAATCATTTTCAGAGAAGCATATGCTTTTTGTAACGACATGCTTATGTGATACGCATATTTCAGATCTTGATCCATCCAGAGTCCCAAATTCTTTACTCTATCAGAGAAAGGGATCACATCATGATTGAGTTGTATTTTATCACCGAAGTTGTGAAGAAATGAATCCCTATTACTCTTATTGGCAAAGAGAATTGCCTTCGTTTTACCAGCATTAAGCTTCAAACAGTGTACCCTGGAAAAATCATCGATATTATGAAGATCATAGTTGATAGCTGAAATGGCTTGTGCTGCTTCGTTCAAACTGAATGATAGGTAAATCTGAGTATCATCCGCGTAATAGTGCTGTTGACAAGATAGGAATGCCGAAGGAAAACCACTTATATAGATGCTGAACAATAATGGACCGAGAATCGAGCCCTGAGGGACGCCTTTCAGGATACTAATGTAATCTGAAACTTCATTGGAGTACGAAACAGCCTGACATCTTTGAGTCAAATAGCAAGATATAAGTGCGATTGCCTTAGAAGTGAACCCAATAAAATGTAGAATTGAAACCAGAATGTCGCGGTTCAAAGTGTCAAATGCCTTGGAGTAATCCAACAATATAAGAACAGTCAGTTTATTGCAGTCTAATGCTTTATAAATATCATCTGTGATGTTCAATAGTGCGGTTGTACAACTATGTCCCCTCCTGAATCCAGACTGAGAAGACTGAATAATGTTGTTCCCATCCAAATGCCTCTGAATTTGAACCGCAATGGCTTTCTCCAATATTTTGGATAAGGTTGGTAAAAGACTTATGGGCCGTAAATCATTGAAATTTTCCGGATTCGATATTTTTGGAAGAGGAATTATATGAGCTTTTTTCCAACTAGCAGGAAAAATTGCTTCTGATAAGCAAATATTTATTATGTGGGTGATATAAGGTAACAAAAAAGGTAAACATAATTGCAATGTAATGACATTTATTCCATCATGTCCCACAGCTTTACTTTTCAAGCTTGAAATTATCTTATAAACTTCCATCTCACCAATAGCCTCAAACTGTAAATGAGATTTCAAATGTTCTTTTGTATTTTTCCTATAATGATTGATTATGTTATTATTTGGACTTAAATCTGGTATGCTATTGACAAAATGGTCGTTTATGTGATTAACATTGTTAAGGTGTTCGGGCAGCTGGGAATGATTTCTACTATTAATATTCAAAATACTCTTAAATGTACTCCACATATCTTTCGGAGACTTATTATTTTCAATTTTAGCTTTAGAAAATGCTCTTTTTTCTTTCTGTATAATCTGTGTTACAAGATTACGAAGTTGTTTATACTCTTTCCAGTGTTCGGGATTTTTTGTAATTTTAAATTTCTTCAAAGCATTGTCCCTATCATACATCATTGCCTTAACTGTATTTGTCAGCCACGGTGCATAAACTTTTGTTATTCGGTATGTTTGGAAAGGTGCATGAATATCTAGCACGGCGTTTATAGCCCCGGTCAAGAAGTCAACCTTACTGTCAACATCACTGAGCTCAAAGATGGTATTCCAAGGTATACTCCTTAGATCCGAATCGAAACAAGTGTAATCCAAATTTTTAAAATTTCTAGTTGTTTTGTATATGGCTTTATTTGGCGTATTCACGACTCTGAGATTTAGAAATACTAACTCATGATCACTCACCTCTGGAACGTGTTTTGTCCCTACCTCCCTCACCAAGATAACATTTGATATTAGTGCATAATCAATTAATGTGGACGAGTTTTCTGCGATTCTTGTAGGTTCCCTGATCATTTGCTTCAGACCCAAACCCTCTAAGGTTTCATTAACGAATTCGGTTTTCTTGCTGTTATAATCCAACAAGTCGACATTGAAATCTCCTAAACATAAAATATCATCAGCAATCGGTATAATTCCAGATACGGTATTTTCAAATACACTGAGAAAATCCCCACAATCAGAGTTTGGTGGCCTGTAAACTACACCAACGGCTAAAGAATGAGATTTAAAAATTAATTTCAACCAAATTTGTTCTATGTCTCTACTGACTGCAATCGTCGTATACCTGATATTATCTCGCAGATACAAACCCACACCCCCACCCCTGCCCGTCCTATCCATTCTCTGGAACACATAACCTTTTATGTTTACTGAACTACTTAAAATTCTCCCACTCAGCCAGGTTTCACTCACACACATTATGTCCAAGTCGTGAGAAAGAATAATATTTTTTATCAGATTGATGTGGGGAAACAATGATCGCACATTTAAATGCGCACATTTCAAATTGAATTTCATATTACGCAATGGGAAAATAGTTTATCATAGGAAAATTGTCAGAAGTAATAAAAAAAAACGAAATGAGCGTAGGGTTTAACCCTGTATTCTAAGGTAAATGGCAATTAGGTGAACTCTGGATTGGTGATTACTCAAAGTTTATGAAGAAATAAGTTTATTCTACAGACAAAGGTATCAAAATAGTAAACAGTGAATAAGTTATAAAAGAACAACTGTTATTACTGGCTTCAAAATACAATATCAAAAAACCCTCCCCCATATCTCAGAAATTAAAAAATACAAAACATTTTCGGTTAAACAGTCTCTTTTGACAAAGTGTACAAAAATTAACCATTCAAGTACATGAACCAAGAAAATAAATCCCCTCAAATGATTGAGCCCTCGACAAATGATGTGAATCAATCAATCTAAACTAATGAAAACGAAAATATCCAAGAAAAATAACTCGTTCAGTAACACAGTTCCATATATTTGATGTTAAACCACTATCATTTCGATGACAGGTAATCAATAGCGGTTGTAATTTATATAGGTGATAGATCTTTTTCAGTCCTGATTGGCTTTTTAATTTCATTAACAACGGCAAAAATATTGCCATTCCATGTCCAACAATTTTTTATCCCTACGATTGACCGCACTTTCGCGAATAGTTCACGTTTTTTGTGTGATAGCATTTCACAAAGCACGAATAAAGAACCCTTAAAATTCTTCTTGGCCCTGTAAACATCCTCCTTGAACCATCTATTGACGAAAACAATCGATATAGGTCTCGGCTTGTTATGATTATGCCGTTTTTTGCCCATTCGATAACAATAATTGATATCTCCATGTGTTACGTCGATTTTGAGTTTGCCCTTTATTAGGTTAACCACCTCAGCGGTTAGATTTTCCTTCTCTTTCTCGCCTAAGCCGTGTAGAACTAGAATATTACGCATTTTGTCTTCTTTCCTCTGATCAATTTCATTTTCACACTCTTCTAATCTGTTTTTTATCGACGACAATTCTTCACGAAATGCATTAATCGATTCCATCACCTTACCCTCGAATGTTTCAATAGTTTGTAAGACTGTATTACCTTCTCCTTGACTGCTTTCTGGATTTATTTTATTTTTCAGCTCTGTTAACCCTCCGTGGACAAATTGCTCCAATTTATCCAAACGCATCGTCAACTCCGTATTAATGTCGACTTTACCCTTCTTCATCTTGAAATGTATTAGAGACTCACAATATGACTCGTACAGATAAAATTTCTGGCACAAATTACTTTGACTGATACAACCTTATATTATTCGGAATTTAATGGGAGACAGTCTCGACACGTCTTACTCCAAACGCACCATCTGCATGAATAACCGTCGGAAAAAAATCATTAAGTGTAGTTTCCAAAACGCTGTTTTTTTTAATTGAAAAACTAATTAAATCGAAAAAATCGCAACGATTGGCCCTCAGCAATTTAATCTTCTATGAATTACAAATATTTTCATGATTATTATTTCAAAAATATAGCTTGTACTCATGAAAATCGAAAAACATATTCAATAACCCCAGATCTAACGATTACCCTGTTTTTTTAATTGAAAAACTAATTGAATCGAAAAAAAGAAAACTATTTGCCCTCGGGACGTTCTTCAACTTCAATTAAAGAAAAAAATTAAGTCTCTACGTCGTGAATTAGGGCACTTACTCGTGAAATAAAGAGACCACTTTTGAATGGAGATTTACCACGATTCAAAAGGTGATACTGCCCCTTAAACATTCATTGACGAAGCATCCCGGTTGGCCATAATTCAGGTCAACGAATATTTTCGGTTGCCACATTAAAAAATTACGGCTTGGCGTTGAAGCTAAACTACCAAAGCATAAACGTAAACATTTCGCACTGCACCTAAATCGAAATTTAATGAAGTTGATGACATAAAACCCATCACCCCTGTCTTCGCAGCTTAGCTACCCATCTCCAGACCTTTAAGTCCACTGGGTATAATCATAAATTCGTGCTTCTGAAGTCCGATCCTAATCTACAGTTATTTAAAGTATCGTTAAACCACGAAATCTGAAATTTCACTCTGTCGAATCCTTTTTTCGGTAGGCAGTTAAAAACCGAGAAATATTACCTGTTCAGTTCGGATTCCTACTAAAAGAAGAATTCCACAAGGGTCTTTCAGGTTCTTTACTATGTTCCAGACGAAAAAGGTGGTCGTAATAGCCGGTACAATTAGATGCAGGACCGGAATCAGCGGCGTAGCTACGTGGGTGCAAGGGTGTGCAGTGCACCAGGGCCCCTGACCTCAGGGGGCCCCCAAGCGCTGACCATCAAATCGCGTTTGAACTTAAAAAAAAGTTCAAACTTTGATTTTTCTCTGTGATCTATTATGTAAATAACATTGTTTTTATTATATTCAGTTGTTGAAAAACATTTTTTCCGAAATATCATCAAATCTAGGGATTTATTGCCAAAATTCACTGGTGAATCGGACACCTATCTAAAAAAACTAAATCCGACTAGATGGTCCAGTAGGGTTAACATAATTTCGGCAATCAAATTTCATTTTTTTCATATCATTCGTGCATTAGCTGAAATAGAAGAATAAATTCTTGCAAATAAGAGAAAAAACAAGCAGAAATTAAAAAAAAATGTTGAATTTTGAATTTATTTTCCTCGGCGATTTAATGCACCGCATTCTCAATGACATCAATTATGCATCTGAAGAGACGAATACAAAGAAAAAAATGTATAGGAGTGACTTCGAGTCCTTCAAGTGCAAGGCTAGAGAAAATGTCATAGCATATGGTAATGAGCCCCATTTTGAAGAGAAGAGACAAAAAAAAGATAAAAAATATTTCGATGAATTAGCTTCCGATCACCGATTTCGAAGCAGGGGAGAATTTTCCGAAATAAATATTTTCAATAGAGTGCTCGATACAATAATTTCTCAATTTTGGAAGTCGCCTTCTTATATTTCGGTTGCAGTTTTCAACAAACTGCCGAATCATTGGAAACTATTAAGTTTCATTAAACTTAAAAGAGAATTGAAGGCGCTCCTTGTAACGAAAGCGTATTATTCGCTCTCAGAGTTTTTCTGCGACACAAACCTATCTGTGCTATGGGTATAGTTGGCTCTAGACTGTAGGTTCATTTTATGTCCATATTTACATATTTCAATAATGCGTTATTTATATGCTGAAAATTGACGAGTACCTACACGCTATTGTATTAAGCCTGTAGTACAATAAAGATTTAATTGATTGAATTCAAGTTTCGGGGCATGGCTGCAGTCAACAAAATTTTGAATTTTCACCATCACTAGATATAGGTAGACGATAAAACTGTAATTCAAAGCTTCGACCAATTTCAAAGTAAATATTGCGATATGAAAGGGACCAACTTTTCAATTCAAGTTCTTAATATTTATCACCTATTTCTACCTGAATTGAATAAGACATGGACAATTCATGAATTGTGTATGAAAATAATAAGGAAATACGGAATGCTGGAATGCGATCTAACAGAAGTATTTACAGCAATATTACTGTTCCATACAATCTTACTGTCACCTCTGTAGAAGCTGAAAGATCTTTCAGCAAATTGAGAATAATATAAAATTATTTGCGGAACACTATGAGCCAAGCTCAACTGGCTATCAATTGAAAATGAAGCTGCATCAAGTCTAGATTTGAGTGGAGTCATTGAATCTTTAGCAAAGACTAGGTCTAGAAAGAGGTTGTAAACATATTTTTTCCGAAGGAATAAATGACTTCAAATCTAGACTTGACCTCTAGGTTCGAATCCCCAATAATCAATTTGAATTCATTCCTCGAATAGTTTATTCTTATTGTGATTTCACCAAATAATCTGACGTATCAATAAAAAAAATAAGGCTAGAAGGTCATAGTGACAATGACATTTCTTTGTGAATATTTGTACATACAGTAAATATCTATAAAAAATGTTTTCAACGCCCTTTTTTTCATCCACATTAATATAATGAATTCAATATACCTACTCAAATACATAAATAACAACATAATTTATTCAAGTATATTCCTCAACTGTACCTTAAGTAAGTAACTTTGCTTCTTCGAAGTATTTATATTTTGACTCGAAAACAATTCATTAAGGTCGGCGTTTAAAGCGAGTAGGAAAGATCAGCCGATAGAGGCGCCACCGTCCATTTTAAGAAATATCTCCATAGAACTTACATTATCACAATAAGTTCTATGAGTATCTCTCCAATCATGAATGAAATATACAATGGCGCTCTCTATCCGAAAATCGCCAAACTATGAAATATGTCAATTTGTGGGTAAAGCAGGAACTTTTTCCCGCCAAAATTTGAAATTGGCCATTCTCTGCCAATTCCGTATTTCAAGTTGATCTTCTGAACGAAATTATCAGTAGATTCACTTTTAATCGGAAGTTGAACTATTTTCATGGGTCTTTCTGTTGAAATAAAACAGAAGCATGGGTTGGCTCATTTTCTTCTATTTTTGAAAGAAAAAAAATTTACTGTGGGAATGAAATCGATTAAAATTATTTCAACAAGAACCCTAATCCTTTCTGAGTTCACCCACAAAATTTCAGTTCTCAAAGTGAAACCGTTTTCGAAATCAACTTGAAATAAAAACACACTACATTGAACGCCCACCTTAAGGGGCCCCTCTTCGATTTTTGCACCAGGGCCCCGGACCATCTAGCTACGCCACTGACCGGAATGCGCAAAGGACCTCACACAAACAGGGCAGGATGTGGTCGTATGTTTTCTGTATAAATATGAAACGTCAATTTGGGAGGATGAGCATTTGCCATGTTTTCTCTTCAATCGGGCAACAAAACGCCATCACTGCCATTTTTAACGACGAAATGCCATCGGTTTTATGTTGCGGTCAGCTTTTAGCAGTTGAGCGGTATAATCTATATTGCTGTTATGATTTCTTTCCAATATTTGGACCCATGAAATAAAATGAACGATTATTGGATTTCATTTTTTTCAGTTTTATGATAAGTATATTCACCCTATAAATTTGATTCAATCACAACAAAATTTTGGTGCATAAGAGGCACAGGGTCTACTTGGGTATCAACAGGTTTCCAAAGTCGCTGGATTCAACAAGAGATCTTGCAGATTTGTCATTCGTTTGGATGGTCTTTCTTTATGGCTAGTAGTTTGTTGTTTGATAAATAGCTTACATTCCACAGTGACCTCAAGGTATATTGTGTCACCATCAGAGTTATCTACAGCTCATCCTCCAGCTCTAGAGCTCCACTATATCTGAATGGGCTCCAGAAGGCTTTATTCCCGTTACTTTTATAATTTTTCTGTCCAAGACCTTCTCTGCATAGACTAGCAATGGTGAGGCATTCTGTCCCTTGTTGAACAGGAGTTTTCTCACAGTCATTTTCTGAAAAGCCCATTCTCATCCTAAGGCTATAATTGTCTTTTTATCAGTGTGATGAACTGGCAGAAATTGAAGACCCAGTTCATGATGATCCTGTGCCGCCACCTGTTGATATCCCGTCTACTCCAGAGAGCATATTGGTTGGCAATAGTGATTCCATCGTGAATGATTCACCAAGCAGGGAGCAAGTGGATGACGCAAATTTTGTGCCGTCAACCCACTTAGAGAATCCAGCTTCTGATGATTCTTCTCGACCGCAAAGGAATCGAAATCCCCCAACATACCTGAAGGACTTTGAAACCTACAGCTGTATCAGTGGAGAACCTGGTGACCCAACCACCGTTTATGAAGCAATGGAACGTGCAGACTGGACTCAGTGGAAGAAAGCCATGGACCAGGAGTATCAGAGCCAAATGGAAAATCATACTTGGATTCTGACCGACTTACCTCCTGGAAAGAAGCCGTTGAATTGCAAATGGGTTTTTCGAACCAAAAGAAATGCTTCAGGAGAAATAGTGAAGAAGAAGGCACGCCTTGTTGTCAAAGGTTGCGCTCAAAGAAAAGGTGTGAATTATGATGAAACCTTCTCACCTGTCGTTCGTTACAGTTCAATAAGATACCTTTTAGCTCTAGCAGCTGAGCTTGATCTTGAAATAGATCAAATGGATGCAGTCAGCGCATTCCTCCAAGGAGATTTGAAAGATGAAGTGTATATGCTTCAACCTGAAGGATACAATTCTGGCAATAAAGTTTGTAAATTGATGAAAAGCCTTTATGGTCTGAAACAAGCAAGTAGAATCTGGAATCAAAAATTGGATGAAAGTCTGAAGAGCTTTGGATTGAAACAATCTAGTTTTGACCCTTGCGTTTATCACAAAATAACTGAAAGCAGTACATTGATTGTGGCCATATGGGTGGATGACATTCTGATATTTTCTGATAAAGTCAGAGATAAATGCCATCTGAAGGGTCAGCTGTCCAAGAAATTCAAAATGGTCGATTTAGGTGAAGCAAAAAATGTACTTGGCTTCCAAATCACCAGAAACAGGGAGGATCAAAAATTGTGGATTTCTCAGGAATCATATCTGAGCCAAATTTTGGAAAAATTCAATATGACAACCTGCTGCCCAGCTGCGACTCCTTCAACCCCAGGAGAAAAACTAAAGAAATCGCCACCAGGAAATGAAGAAACTGCAAGAAATTGGCCTTACCAGGAAGCTGTGGGAAGTTTGCTATTTGCTTCCCAAGTTTCACGTCCAGATATTGCTCATGCCGTTAGCAATGTGAGCCGGTTCAATTCAAACCCAGCTCCAGAACATTGGACTGCCGTCAAGAGAATTTTGCGTTACATCAAAGGAACCACATCTGCAAAATTGGAATATGATGGAAAAAAACCTTCTCCAATTATTGGCTACTGTGATGCTGACTGGGCAAATGATCTTGAAGACAGGAGGTCCACTACAGGATACATCTTCATGAAATGTGGACCAATATCTTGGGCAACGAAGAAGCAACCAACTGTTGCATTGTCGACCACAGAGGCAGAATACATGTCTGCATCAGCTGCCACTCAAGAGGCATTATGGCTCAGGGGACTTGCTGAAGAAATGCAGCCATCAGATGCCAATGGCCGACGACGATCTACATGGACAACCAAGGAGCTCTACATCTAGCATTAAATGGTGCTTATCAAGCTCGAACCAAACACATCGATATTCGTCACCACTTTCTGCGTGAGAAAGTCCAACTAAACAAATTGACTTTCAAGTATGTACCCACTAAAGACATGGTTGCCGACTCTCTGACAAAGGCTCTGGACGGCGAAAAATTTCATCGTTGCATAAGTCTACAGGGAGTGAAGAAAATCATCAAATAGGGAGGATGTTGGAATATTAATTTATTTTGATGATTACGTTTTGCTCTGTGACAAAGTTAGTCTGTCACTACGAATGTTTATGTCATATTGTTATTGTCAATTGTGCAGAATAAACTCGCATTAAATCGTTTAATCCATTAATAATGTCCTTTGAGGAAGCCAGTGAGAAGACTTATTTTATTCTTACTGATATTCAAAAGTTCATGTTTCTGACAGTTCCGAAATTCCTGGGCTAATAAGGGTCTTTACTCTTTTGTACTCCCTTTCTGGCTAATGTGTTGACCTCTTCGTTTGCTTTGATTCCGGATAGACCAGAATCCTAGACTCCTTAATAGGAGTTCAGCTTTGATAGCAGCTTGACTAGAAGAATGGACTTCTATGTCACTACCTTGTTAGTTTCTTTCCAGGTCTTTGTGTCTTCATCTGTATAGCAGTTAATGGTATTCACTTTGAAATTTTGGGTACTTTATTCCTAATGCGAAGGAACTATACTCTTAATATTAAGTTCTGGAACTATTTTGAGATGTGTATATGGTGTTTCTTCGAAAGGGTCTGAAGCTTCCTCTCATCTTTGAGCACTATTCAAACCGGCAGTACCAACCCAATTCCTCGCACGTTTTAACGACATAAACGAAATAATTACAGCCTATAGCAAACCTCCTGTTAATCCACTTAATCGACAGTATCTCTGGTCTCGATCTGAATTGCCCGGTCCAGCATCTAATTTGAAAGAGAGATGTTTATGGTAGAAAAATCCAACCTCTCATTTCATATGCATATGCATACTCCGCGTACAGGAAAATTAACATAACAACGCATGCCCTCTAGCGTTCGCTGCGAGAAACACGAAGTGGCCTTACGGAGGCTCGAAAAAATACGCAGTGGCGCGCTGTTACGGTAGCACGTACTACGTCAACCGGTGGTAACTCGTCTCTTATCTGATTCTGCCTTTTTGGAATCGTTGTTTCAATTCGAGACTTGCAGATTGTGGAATATGCTAGGAGGCAACGTGGACTTTGTCTTCCTAGTTCGTTTCTTGTTTCCACTATGTCTGTGCATCTCTGGAGCTATGAGAAGGTCTTCAAATGGGACAATACCCATCTAGTGATGATCAGCTCATAAGAGAATACAATTTTTTAGAGCCTGGTCCTCTATAACCAAGCATAGTGAACCATAAAGAGCTATCTGAGCTCTGAACTCTCATGTCAACAGTTCCAAGACGCTATGGGATTGCTGATGAAGATTCAGTGGACTAGGCAAGAGTACCAAGGTCTCTTTGATCTGGGTTCCAAGCCACTTTGAAATAAAAGGAAACCAGGGGGCCAGTCCATCTTTTTAAGTATCTTGTGGTCCACTGCCGAATAAAGCCTCATCCTTCTTCTTCCATGGCATCCTATAATGGTCGTCCGAAGCTTTTTTCAATCTCTATGGGTCTCCACAATAGCAGTCATCTTTAACATGATGTTATCCTTGCTATAAGATCATCCCATTTCAGTTTGAGTTTTGCCATCTGTCCCATAACGTCTGTGACCATTGTCTTCTTCTGTATGTCTTTGTTACGGTATAGGTCCATCACATTGACTCATCAACGCATCAAGCTTTCCATTGCTCTCTTAGAAATAGGATAGTTCTAACCCATAAGTAGCAAGATAGTTAGAAATTGCTCTCGCAGGACATAACTGTGTTGGTCAAAAGCTGCCCATGCTAACTTATCCTCCTGGTACATTTTGGCTTTGGAGATGAGGCAATTGGCTTCTTAGAGAAAATACAAAGACAAGGAATTCCGAGAGCATTAGAGCATTTGGCAGCTCCTTTCAGAGACAAGTATTTGAATTCTTAGAGAAGAGGCAACTGACTTTTCAGAGAAGGGACATTTGTGAATTCATATTCAATAGTGGAGAGACATCCTCTCCCGAGAACGAACAAAGGGAACCGATGGAATCTTCTAAGAACAACATCTCATCGAGCCAGATAATTGCCCGTTCTACAAGCAACATCAACTCATGAATAAACGATGATAGTGAACAACCATCGTCGTATAATTTCCCAAAACTTAATTCGTTTATTGCATGTGGGTCAAAATTGAAATTACCGAATAAATTTGATAGCTCCTCTCTGAATATCCGACTCGGCTATCTCAAGAACCACCATGACCTGCTAAAATGCTAATGAAAGTTGAGAGACTGGAGGAAGATTCATTCCATGTCGGATTGATTGATAGAACCATAAACGTCTTGTTGTAGCTTCGTTAGAATGTATGGAGATTGTTCTCAGGAATGCTGTACTGGAGAATTGGGTGTAGTCAGTTTTTGAGAGTCTGGACGATACTGATATAAACTGCTCCACATGAGTTAGGAATATTGACTTAAATTGCAAAAAAATATAGTTAAAATAAGATTTTTGTGATGGAAATTCATATTAATATGATTTCAAGTTGCAAAATAACGAAATTTTATTCCCAGAGAATTCAAGCATTCTAAGACTATCAATAGAATGTATGGCCTCCACGGGCATCTTCTTTGCATACTACACACGAGGTTGTTGAACATTTCTTGAGGAATTTGGTTCCATAAACGGGGCAGAAGCTCTCTCAGATCATTTAAGGATTCTGGGGTAGGTTGATGATTATCTAATTTTCTTTGGAGCATATCCCATGATAATTCTATGCAATTCAAGTCTGGTGAGTGCGGAGGTATTGGTAAATGTGGAATACCAAGCTCCACGCGCATTCTGAACTATGGTTGCACGGTGCGGTCTAGCGTTATCGTCTAGAAATTGAAAAGTTTCACCAATAGCAGTGTGAAAATTTGGCACAACATTGTCAATGACATGCTCCCTATAGTGTGAGGCGGTCATATTCCTAGGACAAATGTTTAGATTTGTGCGCCCGTTGAAACATATCCCGGCCCATACCATAACACTACCCCCTCGGAATGGATGGACTTCTTGGACATAGCGACGATTACGGGGTATGCGTGGGATTGTCCATACCCTTATTCTTCGAGAATCTGAAAATCGTCCATATCTGGATTCATAAGTGAAAAGGACACTACGCCATTGATCGTTCCAATTGATATGTTGCCTTGCCCATTCCAGTCTTTGACGCTTATGGTCACGTGTCAATGGAACTCCCTTTAATGGACGTCTAGAACCTAGATTCACCTCTCTCAAACGTCGTCTGATGGTTTCGACGGAAACTTGGACCCCATCTGCATTTTGAAGAATATTCCGTAGCATTCTACACGTAGATGTATAGGGTTTCTTCTCGCCTAAACGGTGATGAAACGATCCTGAGCAGGTGTTGTTTTTCGTCGCCCACCAAGCCGTGGTCTTTCCAACACGGAACCTGTCTCCTTGAACCTATTCCAAAGTCGAGATATCACACTTTGGCTGACTTGGAGCCTTTCCGCTACAACAACCTGAGTTAGGCCACCCTGTAGCATTCCGATAGCCATATTAGCCTCAGCGTTTGTTAATTTACGTCTTGGCATTTTCAGAAAACTCGTTCCAAATCGAAGCCGTTGATAAACCGACTTCATTTCAAAATAGGAACATTCATGAAGCATATGCAAAGAACCAAACTTCAGAAAAAAGGCGACCAGATTGACGAAATGTCTCATACTGATTTTTATTGGATCGATTCAAGTTGTTATTGAGTTTTATATTATTTTACAGCAATTTTCTCGAAGATTACATACTTTTAAAAACGATTGAATACGATATCCCTAACTCTTGTGGAGCAGTATATTTTCTTGGTTGAAAAATGTCTTTATTTGGCATTTCCCATTATGTCAACGTCAATCACAGTTGGGGATCATCCAGGAGTTTAACAAAAAGAAAGAAAGGTTTCTAGGACATATCAACAACTTATATGTCTAAGAGCCAATTGAAAAACAATTTGTAACAGCAAAAACTGATTGATATGTTCTTGAGGAAGCAAAAATTATAGCTTCGCGTCTAAAAAGCATGTTATATAAATTTAAGATCAAATCCCCAACGAAAGAAAAAACGCAACCAGACTAACGGACATACAAGGCATCAAATGAAGCCAGGAAAATTCAGAGAGGCTCCTTCGCCTGTTATGGCCCTCATGTTCTCCACATTCCAGTCAACGATAAGTGAAGAAGCTGCATACGTCCTTTCTAGATTCGTCGAGTAATCGTCTTCATCGCAATTTTAATTATTGAGTCGCTCTGAGCCTTTTATGTATATCAAATGATATTAAGATTCACGTTTTTCCTTGCATCGATTATGAGCACTCATTATATGGCTGTAATCGGAGTTGGATTACCATTCGCTGCGAAATGGGAGCTGCCACTCAGGGTTCCGTTGCCACGTGGGTGTTTTGAGTGATTGAAATACTATTAAGGAATGTCAGATTGACTGACAGTTTCAGAACAAGATCTACGATGAGGATGTGTAAAAATCCTGGTTTACAGCGATAAGAGTACGTCCGATGTTCTCGTGTGGGTTTGAACGCTTTGAAAGGACCGATTCATCCAAGGGAAAATGTAAACGTGCCATTTTTGAATATGGTGGAGAATTGACTTCATATAATTAATCGAAAGCAGAATCGAATTACACAGTTAAATGCAACATATCTTAATCATTCATTATTCAAATACGTTAATCTTTCGAAAGAATGTGAAGCTGTCACTGTTACGTCTCAAAAGGATTACCTCCACTTCAACATTGAACGACAAGGCAAGAACCACAAGGTCTTGTTAGTTTGGGTTCCTGGCCACTGGAAACGGAGAGGCTAACACCCTCATTCTCGAAAGAGTAAGTTCCAATGACCCCACCGGACCATAAGCCGCACCGAACAGTCGCACGTTGAGGATAGAGAAGCTTTTCGACAATAACTCTTGGGTTTTCCGAGCCCCAGATGCGACAATTCTATCTATCTATCTATCATTTCCATGCATTTCAAGGGCCCAATCAGCAAAGACACGACGATGTTGATGATCGGCTGGCTTGGGTTCTTGTGTTAACTGAACTTTATAAGCCTTAAGAGGAAGTGCGAGCTCCCTTCAAAAATTGAGCTTTTCATTTCCATCATATCTCAGTTCGTATGTGGCGTAGACCAACAAATTTTTTTTTAAATTAAAGCTTAATCAGTTCTCTAGAATGTATACAGGGTGTTTGGAGGTTGAGTAGCCATAGGTAAATGGTGGATAGGGGATGCTCTTGGCTACTTGTTGCGCCTAATAAAATAACATTTTGCCTAAAAATCAAAGTGTTATAATTTTTTTGCCATTTTTCTAGAAATTTCCCATTTTTCTCATTAAAATCTTGAATTTTTTAAAATTTAATGCTCGAGGTGCCCATAAAATGATTTATTTTTTTAGTCTAGTCTTGTCTTATTCAGATTGAATCATAATTTCATACAAACGTCTTCAAAAAACCTGACAGCGTCGTATCAAACATCAAAATGAAAAAAAAAATGTTGTGTCCACATTACAAAGTGAAATAATAGTATATTATTTCATTAGGAGGAGAAGTGTCACTTTTCGTGGCGAGCTTGAGTTTATCCGCCGAACGGAGTGAGGCGGATAATTGAAAGCGAGCCACGAAAAGTCACTTCTTCTCCGAATGAAATATGCTATTTTATTTCCAAACGTTTTCAAATTCATGAAAATTGTACATTTATATTGTAACTTTATCAAATAAAAATGACGTTTGAATTGGAAGTTTTCGTATTCTATGCATCTATGTTCATATTGTTCATAGTAACCAAGTAATCTTTTTCGTAGCAACCACTTTTCCTGCCGCCGGCCGGAGGGAAAAGTAAATATTTCTCCGCCTAGGCGGAGAAATAGAACTTTTCGATGATCCTGTCAGTCGAGAACTGACGTTGTTATCGTACGTTTGGAAATAAAAAAAATTACATAGTGTTGGGTTTTGAAATGGTTTTAAAAACTTCTCTAGTTAATACTGTTTGCAATGATAAAGAGAGCACACTATTTTTAGCTGTGTAAGAATGAGAGAAAAAATTTTACCTGCTCAATGGAATAGTTTTGTCGTCACCCTTTTAAGGCATCCTTGAAGACGAAACGGTTTTTTGTTGAGTTATCTGATTATTAATGGTACATGTTACATACCATTGCAAAGAGTATTAACTAGAGAAATTTTTAAAACCCCACACTATGTAATTCTTTTTTATTTCACTTTGGACACAACATTATTTTTTTTTAATTTCGATGTTTGATACGACGCTGTCAGGTTTTGTGAAGACGTTTGTATGAAATTATGATTCAATCTCAATAAGACAAGACTAGACTTAAAAAATTTATCATTTTATGTTCGACTGCTTCATAAACACTTGATTCATGAATTCGTTTAGCGTCCAGAATTGACTACTTTATTGGACACCACTTTATTGGACACCACTTTATTGGACTCAACTGTCACAGTCTTCTCTCGATTTTGCAATTTTCTTCGTTTCACACCACTTGTTATAGGCCGCATACAAATTTTCATAAGCACTTTTAGTGGGTAGGAGAGATTCTTTGGCACTTGCGGCTAAATTATTCACGCTTTCCTCTTCCGAACTATCCATTTTTGGGATTATTATGACGTTTGTCACAGAATTAACGAAGTAAACAACTTTGTTCAGTGAGGTTGCTAAGGTCGCTGATGGTTACTAAGGTAAGATAAGCAAAAGCACACTCAAAGTATTTCTTGAAATAGAGCGACGAATATATTAATTGCAATTTCAGAAAATAAAATGTCTGCATTGCAGTCAAACATAAAGCTTTGTATGCAAACTCGTACATAATTAGGCTTATGGACTTGCCCAAATTATTGGCCTCGCTCGCTTTGCTCGCTCTACCATAAATTTTGGACTCGTCCATAAAGACCTAATTTATGTACTTGTTACATAAATAGCTATTATAGGCACCTCGATTATTAAATTCAAAAAAATTCAAGATTTTAATGAGAAAAATGGGAAATTTCTAGAAAAATGGCAAAAAAATTATAACACTTTGAACTTTGGGCAAAATGTTATTTTACTAGGCGCAACAAGTAGCCAAGAGCATTACCTATCCACCATTTACCTATGGCTACTCACCCTCCAAACACCCTGTATAACTCGCTTTTCCGTTTTTTTTTCGTATATTAGGAAAAAACCTGATGAGCTGTAATTTCATACAAATCTGGACAAACAATTTTATTTCCATGATATCTCCGTCCATTTTCGGGATAAATGAATGAAATTTTCAGTATACACGCGGAATAATATTTTGCAGAATGTGTATTAATCAGTTTTTCTGTTTATTTCCCCCTGAAATTTTAAATACATTATAAAGTAGGAACTTTATTGGTCATATTTTCTACCAGGTTTTTTTCCTGATATACGAAGAAAACCGGAAGAGTGAGTAATACAGAATCTGCAAAATATTATTCCGCATGTGTACTGAAAATTTCATACATTTATCCCGAAAATTGACGGAGATATCATGAAAATAAAATCGTTCGTTCAGATTTTTATGAAACAACAGCTCACAAGGTTTTTTTTCTAATAAACGTAGAAAAACGGAAAATCGAAATTGTTGATCTACGAACTGAGATATCATGGAAATAAAAAGCCCAATTTTTGAAGATAGCTCGGACGTGTAGCACTCCCCCTTAATGAACTAGATTCTACTTGTCAATTGTCGAAAAATGACAGCTTCAAAAGCGACATCTAACTGGCTATTCAAAATCAAACCGTCTATTTGAAAACCCTTTATGATCTTCAAACGACAGGAACATGAGTGAATTTTACGTAAACCTAACCGCAATCGCTAAGCGCCCGATAAATAAGTCTTGATTAGATCGGCGAAGTAAAAAAGAACCGGACTTCCCGATTCTCCAAACTCCCCATAAATCACCTGCTCACAATCCTCCCTAACGAAGAAGAACGGCTTGGAGCCTTCGAAATTCGAGCAATTTGTGCGATTGGTCCGATGGAACGCCGGACAAGAAGCTTTTAAATCAACGTAATTTGTTGCGAAGATTCATAAGTTGGTCGGGGCGACCAGATCCGGTTTTTTAGGTGCCGTCTCTCCTCCACCACAATAGTTCCTATTGACAAAGTGCGTGTGTAGAGTGTTACGAGGCATCGGCCGCGAGTCGCGGCCATGAAAATGGTCGTATTACGGCCTTTAACGTCTTTGCCTTCTTTGTAACATGAAGTTACGGGCAGATCGGAAAAAAGCTTTATGGTGCTGCGAAGTGTAGAAAACCGGCGTTTGTCCGTCCGGGTTTTCATTATGAAGCAGATTGAGATGCGGATAAAGTACGCCTCTGGATTGCCTTTTGATGGCTTTTGGAATGGTTAATATTCCGTGTTCGATGTTTTGTGTTCATTGATCTTGCAGCCAGACTCAATCTTGGTTGTTTTCATTAACTCCGTTGTCGTCTTTCGCATTGGATACATTGCTACATCAGTTTTGCAATGGAGATATCTTTTTAACACTTTCCTTGGTTACTATTTGTTGTTTATACGATCTACTGGAGTAGTTGGAGGCCATCAAACAATCCATGCCTTCGGAGGACTATCTGAAGTGCATTAATGATTGGATCAGCTTTGGTATAAGTTTCTGATGGCAGCAATATAAAAATAAAATCTCCTGGTGTACTTTTGATGAATACGATGTGCTGATTCAATTTGGGGGCACGGCAGTGGCCCCGCCAAGTCAAGCGCGAAACAAACACTGCCGTACTATCTTTACCCGAACCATTTCGCCGCATTTTCAAGCCCTTATTTGAGAACCTCCGGATGAGACCAGAACGCCGAAATTCTCGTCATCCAGTAAGCTATAATCACGTACTCTAAATCCAAAATTGTGTAGGTCATTTAGTTCCGAAGTTACGCGAAAGCAAAGTTTCGCATTTTCGACCCTAATTCACTCATGATCATCAAAATAGAACTAGTACTTCCCATAAACTCAGAGAGCTGAAATTTGGTACATAGTTAGGGTTTGATGGCCACATAAAGGGAAAATTATAAAAACTAGGATAATCGAAAATCTGTTGGCACGTCACGTGAGCTCACGTGCTATCACGTCATCTTCGCAAAATGTGCAACCACAATAATGTATGGAAGTTTATGCGATTGGAAACACATTGTTATCATACTCAATATGTGAATATCGACTTTAGAATATAAATTGAAAAAAAAAAATAATAATCGGGTGATCAGTCTTATTCACAGTGATATTTTTACTGTCTCATTTATTGTTCAAGGAAACGATAGGTTTTCGAAAGCTAGGCCGGAACAATAAATGAGACAGTAAAAATTATCACTGTGTATAAGACTGGTCACCCGATTATTATCCTTTTTTCAATTGTTATCATTTCACGCATTCACGAAGTTAGCATCTGCTGTCACTTGATAGCACACCAGAACTATCCGCAAATTTACATTTTCTAACCGTAAGTGATATCACGTCGGATATTTTGTGAAGTGATTGATGAAGTGAAAATGAATGAAAATTTGATCGAACTTGTCAGGCTTCATGAAGTGATCTATGATCATTCTTCATCAGAGTACAGGGATCAGAATGTACGACAACAAGCTTGGGTGCTGGGTGCTCATTAAACAATTGTTGTATTATTTGAGGTAATCCTCCCACTTCTTCTCTTCGTTTATTTATTTGGTGAATCAAATCTCTTCTATCAGAATCACCAGCAACTGTAATAGCAGTTATGTTCTCTATATCTTCTTTCCATTCCGTCTTCGGAAGCTCTTGCTTGATGAAGAAGAAACTGTGTTTCGCTCTGTATCACTGAATATGAAAATGCTATGAAATTTATGTGCAATATAGAACGTCTATTGCTCTTCTGAAAAAACATCATCAGATGAGTCTGTGGTGGTTAGATTGGGAGAGAAAAAATTGAATCCGAAAAAGAATCGGGTAAGAGATGGGCTATATGGACAAGTTTGGTATCAAATTATAGGTTTTCGAGGACGCTGAAATCAATAAAAAATAATCGGGAGCTCTATCTACCATAGTTCAAAACCGAAAAAAAATAAAGATTTGTAATAAAAAAACTACTTTTAAAAAAAAAAGTGTCAAATAAGAAAATCTAATAAAATAGATCAATATGCCCACGATTCTACAAAAAGAAGTGAAATCCCACCAAAAACATTCTGTAAAAACTAGCCAAGTCTCGATGGAGCTGCTTATTTATCTCTAAAAAGTAATGAAATCTAGAAAAAGTCGAGCCAAGTTTAAGGCTCCTTACTGCGATTTCTTTATTATTATAGTTAATGTTGTGTGACTTGGCCGTTGAAGGGTACACAAGGGTACAAAACCAGGTGTTCCATGACACCATTGCACCAATCTGTCGCCAGAAACGCAACCCATTGACGATGAAAAATTGCCACTTGGAAAACGTTCATTCAATTGTAGGCTTGATAAAGCTGCGTATTCAATAATACGAGCCTGAAACAAACAGTATAAAAAATTATTTCCAGTACAGAGGGACTTCTAATCATTGATAGAAGACCGTCTGTACGTCTATTTTATTTTGGATCGGTGGTCGATTTGACGCTCCAAAAAGAAGGGAGCAGAAGTCAGCATTATCAATGCTGAATGCATATGTGTTGCACAATCAACAACAGCCTAAAATGAGACACTAGCGTCCAATTACCAATACCAGCATGGGCTATTATCTCGCTTAACAAACATTGGTAGTTACAACAGATATAGCATTACGTGTAAACAAAATTGACTTGTACCCACTAACGTATAAGAATGTTCAAAGGCCAAGTCACACAACATTAACTATAATAATAAAGAAATCGCAGTGAGGAGCCTTAAACTTGGCTCGACTTTTTCTAGATTTCATTACTTTTTAGAGATAAATAAGCAGCTCCATCGACTATCGAGACTTGGCTAGTTTTTACAGAATGTTTTTGGTGGGATCCATATTACTCCAAGATATTGCCCACATCCTGCTAAATCCTTTGCCAATGTTGTCGCAAAGACCTCGCAGCTATTGAAGCGTTTCTGTGGGCGCTCATAACTGATAAACCCAGAGTGAAGTTAACACTTACTCCAACAATATGTCAGTATTTTCCTAGTTCATACCATAGTAAAAACCCATATGTGGACATATTGTCAAGGAAAAACTTATGTCTGAATTCACCACATGTAATTTGCGACAAAAAACCGTTGATACTAGTTCATTAGTAGAAGGAAATGGGTATTTAGGAGCAGGTAGCTAGTTAGTGGTAGCAAGGAAATACTAATGGGCATCACGAATTAAATAAATGGACTGTGAAATCCTGATTGTTCAAGAGCGAGCAAAACAAAGTGATGATAGATTTGCTTCAGGAAAGAATGAATTAAAAATCCTAAAAATATGCCATTGAAAACTAAATGATTCAAAATTATCCTCATTTCTTCTTTAATTCTCTCGCCCAAGATATTTCTTGTGCAGGCTTGCAATGGCGAGGACTTCTGTAACCAAGTGAACAGGAGTATCCTCCTCGTCCTCATCAGTTGTGACAAGCCCATTCTCACCATACGCTTCCTAAGGCTGCAATGTCCTTTGAGGAAGCCAGTGAGAAGGTGGATCTTTTTTTAGAATTATCCATTTCTGTAAGATTCCTCCATGCAAAGTGCTTCTCTTTCAGTTTCTTCAGCAAAACTCCCTCTTATAGGTGGCGTTTGTGGTCCCTTTCAGGCTAGGGTGTTGGCCTCTTTGTTTCCCTCATGGAACCAAAATATTTCTTGGTGCTCTCAAGAATAGGTACATGATTTCGAAATAAAATTGAGGAAGGAAGTGATTTCCAAAGAATCATAATCAAGCAAACCGATTATGACGACCTTCTTTCAATGTTGCCAATTTAGTCCCAGTAGAACCAACAATTACTGCGTTACCATTAGAAACGGGACAGCATACCATTGATACGTGATTTTTCTCCTATATTCCATACGCACATTCGACTCGTGTGAATTCCATGGTAAAGACATAGCATTAATTTTAATTGCGCATTCATTTTTCTATATTCGTGAGTTATAATTATCCATCATGATACCGTTTCCACGATATGTGTTCGCATTCAAATTTTTAATGGCATGAACTTACAAAGTAGGATGGCTGTGATTACCTGAATGAAAAGATACGGAGCTCCAATCCGAATACATATTATTAGAATAATTTTTATGATGCGAATATGAATCTTATATCATAATGGTTGAATAGAACTGAGTTAACGGGTTTTCCAATAGGCGTTTTTGAAATTAAATTGTTTTATTTTTTCCAAATTTCATTTTCGAGTTTTGTTCGGACGCTCAGAGCACATAAAGTATAGGTGGTACTGATCAGTCTAATGGTTATTCTGCATGATTCGAATGGGTAGTATATCTTCGAGATTGGAAAACGACTTTTGATTCGCCAGGGATTCCTTGGTGATGACAAATATGGTGTTTTTGGGGGTCTTACCCCTTTGTGATTTTTCACCCAAAAAGTTGAGATTTTCGATATCGATTTTATTATGCTCAGAGATACTCTTGACAATGCTGATTACTAATATATAAAAGAAATATGGATTAAGTCAGGAGAGCGGGAGCTATGACAATTTGAAATTTCGGATTTTTTCAAAAATGCCATTTGACAGGTGAAAATCTAAGCTATGATAGATAGCGACTCGAATTTGTTCTCATTGGATAGAGCGTCCTCGAAAACCTATATTTTGATACCAAACATGTCCATATCGGCCTTCTTTGAGTCGAGCATTATTCACAAAAAGTTGTGATTTTCGCTATCGATTTTATTTATTTTTTTTTATATAAAGTTTATTGTTCGAAAATCTAAACTATAATAGATAGGAACTTCAACTGGATCCGATCACAGGAACGTAAAAAATCCTTTCGGAGATCAAAATCTAAACTATTCCAGATTGAATTCCACGTCCAAAGCTAAATCGTTTCTTTATGTGAGTGTAGGAAATAGAAGTAGATTTACAGACTTTTGCAGAGACTTGTACAAGCTTTCAAAAGGAATCCCATCTAAGTTAAAAAAATTGCACACGATGTAAACTCGTAGGTGGAGAATATTAAAAATGCTAAGCGAACTTTCCGTCAAATTGATAGAGGATCGAATTGACATTGAGGAATTATGCATGACAGAAACCGATTCGTTTTTTTACGGGGTAGGACTATTATTGATGAGGTTCTTCATCATCCATTTGCATTCCATCGAATACAACCAATCGACCGGTATTATGGTATCTTGAACGGTATCACGACCATGATTCTAAGGATAGCGCCATGGATTGATAAATACCACCTTATCTCGACGACAATGTTTAAAATCACTATTCTGCGTACAGGATGATCCTAAACTGAAGGTTCAAAAGGAAAGTGTAGATTTCTTGAGTGATTTTAAGAAAAAAAAGTCCCATGAACATTGGACCGCAAACGTTTTGTTTTCAAGATACAGGATGTTGAAGTTAAATTTTTTCAAAGTTTTTTCCTCATAGTATCTTCATTTCACAAGATATTCAACTAAAATTCAGCGTAGGTATTACAATTTTGAGTTTACATTATGTGACATGCCAATTTTGGTTGAACATCTACAGGGTGATATTTTTTGGCACACTGTCCTTTGTTTTCCTTCAGAACTTATTTTTGGCGAGCCACTGATTGCTTGAAAAATTATGAAATGAAGCTTTGTAATTATTCTCAACTTTATGGTCTCTTGTAGTATTGTCCTATCTGCTACCGATTCTCTTGGAATTCTCAGGAAAATTAAAATTGTCGTAAAAATCCTGTTAGTATAAAAAGGAATCCAAACTATTCAAGTCTGGACATTTAGCAGGCCTTGACTGATATCCACCTCGTCCAATCCACCTTTTTTCGTAAGATTTCTCAAGAAACAACCTGTAACCAGATCATTTTTACGGCTTTTCGATTAGTGCTCACCTTCCAACGAATTCAACTTTTTCTTTACCTTTTCTCAAACTGAAACAGAGACCTGCTCTTATAGAGTGGAATAGACTGAATAGAGTATCAAGTGGCTGAGCACGATTGAGGTAGAGTACCCTTCGACAAAGCACACGCTGATTAACTGTAAACCTAATTGAAGTTAATAAATTAACAATTTTTCAATAGTTGCCATAGACTGACTCCGCCATTGACATGTTAAGTACTGTCTTAACGGAATAAGTTGAAGAATATTGTTGCTATCGAAGAGTATCACGATCCAAGTTGCAGGAACTGTTATTGATAAGCTTCAAGGGTATATCGGTAAAATCAGAGAACATTGCGTTGCTTTTTGAACGAAAACAAGGACATTAGAGTACTGAATATTATCTTCTCTTGTTGGCAAATACAGCATAAAATTATGTTTTATGAGTTATTGGCGTTTAACTCAACTTAAATTTCTGCATAGTGTTAAATTTTTCCTTAAAAACTGAGTTTATAATGAAATATGCCAATGTAATGGTTATATTATGCCAAATCACTGCAGGATATTTATATATGTAAATGATAAAATCGTACAGTTCTTCATTCGTACATGACAATCATTATGTATAAGATTGATTGATGATAATTAAATGCAGAAACGATATGATATTAATGAGAGTGCTACTGAAGGTATTCATCAATTTTATAACGCACTTGTTAATTAGTTATTGACTTAATGATGAAAGTTTATCTGCTTCCTGCACATTCTTTTTGAAGATGTTCTTTCAGCAGTTACATGAGGAATTTCACTGCCCCATATGCGAAAATTCGTCATTCAAACGTTGTTGTTCAAGTACCCAATAGGCATATGTTCACGCATTCCATGGTCAGCTGGCTTTAGTTCTTGTGTAAACTGGACCTTATAAGGATGGAGATGCAAATTACGACATAGCGTGCCGTAAGAGAGGCTTGAATTTTATGTTGGCAGAGTAATGTAAAATTTGGATCTTCTTCAACACTTTCACCTACTGCAACAATATACAGAGTGATTCACGGTGGATGGCACATAAGACGTTTCTGGTGAACCAGACATCGGATCGGTTTGGAAATGTGCATGAGTGCATTGTAGGACATTCTCTAACCAACTAAAATATTTTCGTCAATGCGATGTAGCCACTTCTATAAGAAAGTAGTAGCAACTCTGCTTTTACAAATGGAAAACCTGGCATATTATATTATTTTTGGAATCTCCAACAACTTCTGCTCAACTTTTCTCAGCGTTTTCCTATACCTATCTGTTGCCGTTTTCGAAATATAAATTAATTTCAATTTCTTTCGCCGAAAATCATGACCTCTAAAAATGCTGATAACTTCGGTTTGAGAGACATTATGGCATTGACATTTGGTTTGGAGTTAGGTGTTACATGAATGCTCCCAACACATCAGCCTGATCTACGTCACTTCAATACAGGGTGGTAAAAATACAGTCTTTTCGGTTGCTTGAAAAAGTGAAGGAAAGTTGTTTATTTCAAATGGAACGCCCTGTATATTATTGAAAATTCAGAAAGCTGATGAAATTTGCCTCCATTCTATGTATATCATGCCCATACCTAACTAGTCAAATTTCGGACTTATGAGCATTTATTTGTCAAAATGTCCCTTCAGAATGGTATTCCCATTCGGTATTTGGTAGGCAGGCCATGATTACTATTTCACAGTACCTTGTGACATTCTCCTAATAATAAAGGCACGAAGAAACTTAAATTTCGGCATTTTCGTTATTTCAGAAGTTGCAAATACCCTCGAAACGATGGAAGAAAACTATTCAAACGAAGTGCTCATGAATTTGTTTATTATTATTAACTGGAGAGACTTTTTGATAATCGGTGGATAAGGCGCTTGGGACCATGGAATTGGCCAGCAAGATTACCCGATTTTAGTCCATTAGATTTTTATCTGTGGGGAATATTGAAAGATAAAGTTTACAAAACACCCGTGCATGCGAGAGATGAATTGTTGGAAAATTTGAAGATTTGGATTTCAAAGAAATACGATCTGCCACGACGAAAGCAGTCAACACCCGCATTTTGAAGTGCATGGAAGTGAACGGCCAGCGATGTAATTATCGATGGCCACCAAAGTTCGGAATAACATTATTAATGAGATCAAGGAGGCCAACAACTTCACTATTATGTTCAACTGCACCCTAGATGTATCTCACGCAGAACAAATGGGCCAGGTTATACGATATTTAAAAATATGGATATGAAATAAAGGAAAGTTTTATTGACTTCTTAGAAATTGACGGAAAGACTGGAGAATAATCTCACAGCGAATTCTAGATAAACTGCAAATGTCGTGAGTAATCCTACGACAACGGATCTAATATGGCTGGCATACATAAAGGAGTCCAATCCAGAATTCTACAGATGAACGAGCTGGCAGTATTAGTTCCATGCCTAGCACACTCTTTGGATCTTGTGGGTGTCCATTCGGCTTCATCATGTTCAGAAGCAGTAGATTTATTTGGTGTTGTAGAAAAACTGTATTATTTTTTTTTTTGATTCATCCACATGATGGACAATTATGAAAAAGTGCACGAAAATAAATTTAAAAGAAAGTAGCCAACCAAGATAGTCAGCTGAACATCAAGCTGTTAATGCCTTGCTCCTTGCTCAATAATTTACCGGGAGTTGTGAAGGCTCTGGAAGAAATCAAAGAATCCTCACAAGCCGCAGAATCCAAGTATGGAGCTGGACAGTTACTTCATGCTGAGATGGATTTTAGATCCTGAACCTAACAATTTGCAATCATATTCTGCGGATCAATAGGGTCAACGTGGACATTCATAAAGATGATATAATTATTTTACGTTCATTATCATTGTTGCAAGGTCTTGTGAAGATCTTGCAAGGAATGAGAGAAAAACCTATTGAAAACTGGATCTCGGAAGCTACACTTCTTTCTGAATAATTTGATGTGGAGCTAGATCTAGTTGGTTTATTCTCGAAAGAAGTAAAGGTTGTATTCGGCAGATTGTCAGAAATCAGAAAAAAGATTAGAAAGCGCAGAGCGTCAGCATACGAATTTCGCTTTCCTCAATGGCCATGCTCTTCTAAACACGCAAAAATAGGATCTGCAGAAAGATGGGACCCTTTTAGCTCAAAAATATTCAAGAGACTTGAATGCGGTTGATTTCTGTCAGGAACTAGTGGTTTTCAAAGAGCTGGTTCCTGAAATTAGTGAAAGATCGACTTCATTAGACCCGCTACAAATTCAGTTTCAGTAGATTGAAAATAATAAAAAATTATTTGCGTTCCTCAATGAGTCAGGAACGTCTTTCTGGTCTCTCGATCTTAGCTATGCAAAACAAAACTGTTTCCGAAACAAATCGAGGAGCTGATAGAAGCATTCGCGGAAAAAAATCGCGCCGCGTGAAGGTGTGAAGAAACGGAATCTAGTTTCTTTCATTGTCATATTTTTCTTATTTTCATTATTTATGTTTATTATTCATTTGTATCATTTATTTTTGGCTATTTTTTAATAATTCATATATTACACAAATGGGAGGGGCGCCATAATGAATTGTTGCCCCGGTCAGAAAAAATCGTAGATCCGGGCCTGAATAGTCGGACTTTCAAGTTTATTGGTGCCTTCATTATTAGGAGAATGTCACAAGGTTCCTACTGTGGAATAGTAATCATGGCCTGCCAACCAAATACCGAATGGGAATACCATTCTGAAGGGACATATTGACAAATAAATGCTCCGAAATTTGACTAGTGACGCATGATATACATAGAATGAAAGCAAATTTCATCAGCTTTTCTGAATTTCTAATGATATACAGGGCGTTCTATTTGAAATAAACAACTTTCAGTCACTTTTTCAAGCAAACGAAAAGACTGTTTTTTTTACCACCCTGTATTGAAGTAACGTAGATCAGGCTAATGTTTTGGAAGCATTCATGTATCACCTAACTAAAAAGCTAAGTTGCTC
Organism: Adalia decempunctata; assembly: GCA_951802165.1. NCBI lineage: Eukaryota > Metazoa > Arthropoda > Insecta > Coleoptera > Coccinellidae > Adalia > Adalia decempunctata. Next base: position 5,945,839 of record OX637705.1, read on the forward strand.
CTACTTTCTAATAGAAGTGGCAGCACCGCATTGACGAAAATATTTTAGTTGGGTAGAGAATGTCTGATAATGCACTCATGCAAATTTTTAAACCGATCCGATATCTGGTTCACCAGAAACGTCTAATGTGCCATCCATCGTGAATCACCCTGTATATTGCTGGATAAAGTAAATAAAAATAGGCTGGGCTTAGGTACTACAATAACAAATCTCTGGGGAACAAAGAGTCAGGGTTCTGCAGGAAAGACATTTCAAACGATTTTGCCAGTCACTGAGGCCAGCAGGAGTCCATATCAGTCGCAGAAAAATCATAGAAGCTAATTACACCATGGCTCCTAATCTGAAATGATCTAGAATTGTTGTGGTATCATCTCATCATCATATTCAAATTTATCATCAATTAACTCAATAATTGCAAATCTTTTACCGATCCTATCGGGATCATCCTACTAATCTCTGGCGGAATAAAAAAGACTTACGATCATCTATTTACGTTTATCAGGACTGTCCAGGATATAATTAATGATCCTGCACGCTGGAACGCTTTGAAGACCCTTCCGCTGGTCTTTACATGACTCGTACACCAATGATTGGGTTTCGGTCGGCGAAGAACAATAAATGTCTGCTACGTGGATCGATCAGCAGGAAAATTAGGCGCTCAGGCAGTGAAAGCGACTGGGCAGGAATTTGTTCAGGACCAATTGATTTTCTCTATTTCTCGCTATCGGCTAATTGTGGTCGCGATGTGATGGATTGATACAGGAGGAGGCAATATTGGATGAATACTTCGGGGTAGTCATTGCTGGTTCTTGAAAGATTGCCTGTTTTTTGGTATTTTTTGTCTGGACAATGGGCGACAAGATTAACTTTCCAAGGATGTATGGTTCCAAGAATATTCCATTGTTAACGGTTGGGTTAGACTGGTTAGAGAGGCACCATGTTATTTTTTCTGTGTAAACGAGGTCTTTATGTGTATATTGGTTTTACTTTTGGTCGTTTTTGCAAGTCGAGATTGTCAAACTTGAACTATCCTCATTGCTTTTCTGGGAATGGCAAATGGAGTCTTTTTGAAAGGAAAACGCACCATGAAATGATCAAATTGATGTATAGACAAGTGAATGGTTTTTTAGGTTCATAACATTGAAGTATAGAATCTTTAAGAGAGATGTTTTGTTGACTTTGAGTCTTTTTTGTTGAGGTTTTCTCGGGAACGATTCTTTTTGAAGATTCTGGTCCTTTTCAATTTATTATTATTACACTAACTGACAAAGAAACTGCAACACCCAGAAGCAGCTGTTCGAATTTTAAATTTTTCATTAAAACACAGATAGTTATAAGCAAAGATTGAATGATTAAATTTGGAGAAAAATATCCTGAAGGTTTTTTCATGTAGGTAAACTTTTTTTGATATTTAAATATTGTAGTCTTTTCTTGCAAATTTTTTAAATCTCACAACAAACCAGCTGTTCGAGGAGATCCAAGGTCGATGATTACACTGCGCAAAAAAATTAACGCACATTATGGAAATCTCAAATTTATTCTACAACTGAAGGTGTTCTCAATGATAATTATTTTTATCAGAATTATGCATGCATATGTTATCCACTTTCAACGTTTTTCTTCAATACAGATGTTTTCTCCCAGCAGGAATAAAAAAAGATGATATTATCAGATTTTGAATGTATTGGCTCCATTCTAAAATCAGTTGTTCTCGATCAATTCTAGTGATCAATAGTTTTTCTTTCGTTTGATTTTCTACACTCGATCGCTATGCAACGCGAAACACGCAATTTGACCCAAGAGGAATGTGCCCAAGCGGTAGTTTTGCGAGAAGAAGGGTGGACATACACAAGAATTGCAGAAAGGTTTGGTGTGTCCAGAATGTTGCAGCGATTCAGGGAGACAGGTATGAATGTCCGAAGACCAGGACAGGGTAGACCACGGGTAACAACTGCCATTCAAGAACGCTACTTGAGAGTTTCTTCGATGAGACAACGGTTTGCAACCGCTCGCCTCCTTCAAATTCAGCTTGAGCAAATTCATGAGGTGCAAATTAGCACTCAGACAATAAGAAATCGCCTCAGAGAATATGATTTAAGGCCTCGTGTCGCGACAAGAGGCCCAGCTCTTACCCCAGACCATCGAAGGGCGCGTTTGAATTTTGCGAGAGAGCATATCCATTGGGAAAGAGTTCTCTTCACAGATGAGTCTAGATTCTGCCTCTACCATTGTGATCGACGTTCCCTTATATACAGACGTCCATATGAAAGATATGCTCAGTGCAATTTCCTGAATACTACTGGTTTCGGGGGAGGATCGATTATGGTATTGGATGGAATATCTTTGAGTGCTCGCACAGACCTAGTGGTCGTTGATAATGGAGCTATGAATGCTGATAAGTATATAAGGAACAAGGTCAAATTCTCCTGTCCTAAACAATTAAAGATGTCATCATCCATCATCGGATTCAGGTTCCCAAACTCCCTAATTCCAATCCGATTGACATTTCCACAAACACACTGGTACAAATGTAGGTAATGGCCAATCAAAAAGACATTAATTCTTGAAAAACGCGAGTGGTTCAGCTTGTAACCGACCAGTGATTATGTTTACCCTGCTGAACTGTTGCCTCCGAATATGTTACATCCGTAATCACCATCATTATCTCTTCACGGTCCAGTTGTGGATAGGGATCGTTGTTTGAAACTTGAATATAACGTAAATTTTATCGGTGTCCAATTTGGGAGCCAGAGTTGAATACCAGGAAGTTCACTAGGGAATGATTCTACCCTCTAGTCTTATGGAATCTCGAGAAAACCACAAAACCTCAACGCTGATATGTTCCCACGACTAAACAGTGCCTTAATACTCGATATCTTCTTCTGTGATACTACAATAGACGAGTCCCTTCATGCTGGCCAACTGTTTAAAAATACCTGAAAATCACTTCCCTTTTTTTCGCAATGATTCAACTCTTACCTGAAAGCTTTAATCCCAATGAGTGTATCCTGAAAATATTAGATGTCACGAAGGTCTTCATCAAAAGCTATAAATTTTTGTTTTCTTATGTTTTCATTAATGGAAATCTATGACTTTCCAACCTAGAAAACGAGTTGTTTATATTTTTACTTGCTCCTAAGCTGTTTTCATTGACTAGAAATTAGAATATCTATTCTAAATCAATGGCTGTTTCAGGTATTCTTGAGGGATATTATGATCCTCGTAATTCGAGGTTCTGAGCTGTGACTTCATCTTTCTGTAAGATGAAAATTAGAAAAGGTGAAGTATCTGCACGAAAAGATTTTTATGTTTCAATCGTCATGATATATTTGAATTTTAGGCCAGTAGATGATTATATAACAATGTAAGCAAAGTACTAGTACTGGAAAAAACTGTTTTCAATTGCTCTTCAAGGAAAAGTAAAAACACGGCTGTTCGTTTTGATAAATTTCCTGAGAAAGATGCCTCAACACCGAATATCACTAATGCCTTTGGCATATTGCATAAATTGGACTGGAGAAAAGCATGGATGGGAACCTTGCTGCAAAGAATATATGTGTTTGTTCCCTTCACGTGGACGATTATGTCAAGTTAATGTCAGATTTATATGGAGATTGAAAAAACCATAAATAAATTGCTCCAGAGAAAGTTTTAGTAGTAATAAAACTGAAACTGTGAAGTAGCCATTTTTAAGGGAGTTTCTCAATCAACTGCGAACAATATTTTTAGTAAATATATTGTGTGTATTTAGTTGATATTTTGAGATGTGATATTCACTGGTCAAGTTCTGATGTTGAATTGATGAATTTACCACTTTACATTTTAAGAATATACTATGATTTCAAAGTGATACTTCATTATAATAATTTTCTAGTACAATGATCCTAATTTCTCATGCGGCATCAGAACTTATTCACATCCAGATCATAGTCTATGGCAGTTGTGAATACTTTTGGGTTGATATTCGGTAGTAAGTTTCCATGCAAATAAAGAACATTCAAAACAATCATTTATTTCCCTAATTTCCTTTGAATTCCTCGTAGAATTTCTATCCAATTAGAAGCGAAAACCCAATTATACACCTATATTTAATAAACTCCACAATACAGGGTTAATAATACCTACATTAATTCACTGAAAGTCTTCCTATGATCTCTACGAATTCAAAGAAATCACCTATCAGTTTTACATCTTGCAACAGGTCTTTATACTAGTGCTCCTTCTTCGGAAATTAATGAAATTGAATTTGATATGTCTGCAGTATCTTGAATCATTTTTACACTGTTAATAGAAACATCTCATTAATCAGAAAAGTTATTGTAAAAAACAATGACTCTAGCGAAATCCTCATTTGATTCGAAAAATTCAAATTCTCCATTCAAACATTTTGGTGGGATATTTATTTTCCATTGATGAAACCCTAAGAAAACAAAAATTTATAGCTTTTGATGAAGACCTTCGTGACATCTAATATTTTCAGGATACACTCATTAGGATTAAAGCTTTCAGGTAAGAGTTGAATCATTGCGAAAAAAAGGGAAGTGATTTTCAGGTATTTTATAAGCTTTTATTTAGTTTTACCTGTCCCGGTGTCTGTCTGTCTGTCTGTAATCAAATCTTGTAAGTTGAATATGACACACTTCTAATCGTCCGATTGATTTGAAATTTTGTAGGTGTACCTAATTCTGGTGACAATGCATCATGAAATATTTTTTATAGAAAAAAAACAAAATGGCGGCTCCAAAATGGCGGATGAGTTTTGTAATTATGATCGGATTCCATTCAAAATTAGTATCTGGGGGTATTTGGGTTTAAAAATGATGATACTTTTGTCAAAATTGGAAAATTCAAGATGGCGGCCACAATATGACGGACGAGTTTTGTAATTATGATCCTATTCTATTCAAAATTGGTATATGGGGGTTTTCTGGGTTGAAAATTACGATTCTTCAAAATTTAGGAATTCAAGATGGCGGCTTCAAAATGGCGGATGAGTGTTGTTATAAAAGCTTGTCTTCAAAAGGTTTTTTGATAATTAGGCTTGTTTAAACAGTTGGACAGCATGAAGGGACTCGTCTATTTCGTCGAAACGAATCCAAATATAAACAATTCTCTATTCTCCTCCTAAATTCAGCACCATAACGACTTTCTCCTATTCCGTCACAAAAACAACGTTCCAAGCGTTCAGCTGTCAAGCCACACATACCATCATCGTCCTCCATTGTTCTCGCGTCCAATCTACAATGCCAGGAATGGAATGAAGACGAGAGGAAACCAATTATTGGCCCTATTCATTAACGGAGCTACGTTGTGTACTTGTCAGTCCAAGAGTGGTGTTAAGTGGGAGGAACACTGGCCGATCGTGTAAACAAGAATTCCTATTGGGTATGTGTGATGGCAGTCTGCATGTCTTGGTCAACATTTGCCTAGTGTCGAATGCTGATTGTGTTTGGTGTTGAGGCAAGAGGATTTTTGAGGTCGATCGATATTCTGTCATATCTCTTGAAGAAGCTCACCAAGAACATACTCAACTGTTAAGGAGTATCACCTTGAAAATCCAAACAAAACAAGATTTCTTGGTTGGAGATAAATGGACCACTGATCTTCATTAACGATAAACCCAGTAATCAACAGTGTAATACATCAGTTTCCTGAGTCATTGGAGCTAATTATTCCACTCCTATCAAGGAAGATGAAATATGTCTTAATTCCAGATAAAATCTTTAAACTCATGGTCATGGATGCTGACTAATTCGAAAATCTACAAGAATTCACAATCCAACAAGTAGCACACCTCGTGTAGGTAGCTGTATATACCCAGCCATAAATCAATACCACTTTCTGGTACCTCTGGCAATTCATCTGCATGTTAGATGAAGTGGAACAATTCAGCCATTATGGTAGATATGCTTCGGCAGGAAACTAAAGGTTTGCACCGACAACTCTCACCAGAATGCTTTTTTATTTCAAAAAATGCTAAAACAGTTCATTATTCAACAACACAAATCATGCACTACCACAATTATAGTCCACCTAAGAATTATTGACATCAATGCAGGCCTTATTGGAAGTCCAGTCGCAGCTTTATTTCTAGTTACAAAAAAGTAACTGGAAATTTTCTGTGCTTTCATCAAGCAGTAAATAAGAGATTTCTCAAAATTTGAGAGGAATTTTTATAAAATTTTCCCAAAAAGCCATTTATTTCCTAAAATACTGATCCTAGGAGAAATCTGATTACATATCCGCAATCTACGACCTTGAATTAATATAGAATCTGACCCGGGTCGATATGACTCGGGGACATTAATACTCTTGCAAGAAACAGTGTATGAACGCCATTATTATTGGCTCAGTACTTTTCTGTGCTTTGGAAATTGAACCTATACAAGAAAGGGGAAGAGGGAACAGAATTCCGTCGCTAACATTCTTGACTGCAATGTGATATTTGTTCTAAATAGCTCCAGTAGAAAGCATCACCTTCACTTGCTGGTGATTGACTACACAACTGATGCAGAAATCCGAAAATGATCTTTGTCTACCTGAGCAGAACAAATCTATACGACAACCATCTGCTGGCATGAAGAAGCGTAATAGCTTTCTACCGATTCGATTTCGACAAATCATGGCAGGATACTTTGGACCTAGCAGCTACGAGGATATATTGAAAAATTCTTAGCCTACTTTAGAACTAAACAAAATTTCAATGTCAAAATATTGTATTACTCAACACATTCTCCTCTTGATTGAATACATTTATTACAGCGAACGTTCAACGTCTCGAGTCCTTTAAAAGAAATGTTTTTTCTTGCTCTGCAAACCAGTCCTCCACAGCTTTTAAAACCTCCTCGTTGGAAGAAAATTTACGACCTTTGAAACTTCTTTTCAGTTGAGGAAAGAGATAATAGTTGGACGGAGCCAAATCTGGTGAATAAAGGGGGTGTTCTAGTAATTCTAACCCTAAATCACGAATTTTTTGCATGGCAACATGAGATTTGTGCACTGGGGCGTTGTCCTGTAAAAAGAAAATACCTTTGTATAGCTTTCCGCGTCTATTATCTTCAATTTTTTCTCGTAGAGTGGTCAGTAATATCGAATAGTAATCCCCAGTTATTGATCTACCCTTATCCGACAAATCAATCATGATTACTCCATGGCAATACCAAAAACTGAAGCAAGAACTTTTCCAGCAGACTTTTGGACACAAAACTTCTTAGGTCTTGGAGAACCAGAGTGTCGCCATTCCATCGATTGTTGCTTTGTTTCTGGATCGTAGAAATGTACCCAAGTCTCATCCATAGTAACAATTCGGTTTAAGAAGTCTACATCGTTTTCAAATCGAGCACAGATCGAACGCGATGCTTCTACCCTTGCACGCTTTTGGACAACATTCAAACATTTGGGGATCCATTTTGCAAAAATTTTTCTCATGTCCAAATTGACGTGAACTAAATGATGAACGTGTTACTATATCCGTTTTAGCATAATTCGACGGTCTGATAAAATTATGTCATGAACTGCATCGATATTTTCGGGGACTGACACAGAAGCTGGCCTTCCCAATCGGTCATCATCTTCAATGGAAAATTTACCTCTTTTGAAGCTTGCAGTCTAATCTTTCACGCATACGAAGGACATTGATCACCAAGGGTATTAAGCATATCTTCGTAAATCTTCTTACCTCTTAACCCTTTTAAATACAGGTTCTTGATGATGGCTCGATACTCCAATTTTTCGATTTTTACAATTTCGGTGGACATAATTTTTTTTTAATTATTGCGTAACTCTTGTTTACTTTTTTGACGTCGATCTCTACACTGACACTTTTAATAAGTCATTGTTCCTTGATAGGGTATCGCAATATTTTGTTTATGTATGGAACTGGTCTAGGCTAACTAGATATCAATACATCCTCGTATTGATCATATTTCTGCATATTCCAAGTTGCGATTTCTGAAATTAATGTCGCTTCTGTCATGAAAACTGGCCTCATTTTTGGAGCAGTGTGAACAATTGTCTCGCGATAAAAACAGTTTCCGGATACAATCTATATTACCCATTGTTCTAGCAATGATTTTTCACCATAATCAAAATCAGATTATGACTAATTGTCACAATAAACCTTCCATAACCTTGCAACCTCTTGATGTTCGTTTAGTCGCCTTCAATAAAGACCACCACGAGTCATCAATCACAAGCCGATCCCACATTAAACAGACGACTGAATCTACATTTAATAAATCCATTGTTGAATTTCCTCAATGGCTTTCATTAGCCTGAAGGTTGCTTGGAACAATTTTAGAATCGGCAGGCACGCACTCATTGAGCTCCTTTCGCGATCTGCCCAGTTTTCCGAGGAGTTAACAAGCTACAGTTATCCTTGGGACGTCTCTTTATGGTTCATAAATCAAAACATTCCCACACTCTCTCATACGAGACAGTTTAATGGGCTAGTTCATGGGTTAGCTGTTTCCTCGTATTCTATTTGCTCAAGATTTTATGGGTGATATCGGAGGTGATTAAAAAATATTAGAGATGATATTGCTCGTCATTATGGAAGATTGTTTGGATGCTCCGTGGAATGATTGGTGCAGGATTCCTTTGTTGTTTCTATCCTTGCTGTAAGTTCCTGGGAGTTATTAACTGGATGTGGCTTGAGCTTGCTGGTCAAATATTCCTCGAGGTTAAGAGTGTGAAAGGGTAAGATTACGAGAAAGAATATAAATCCTTGAAGGTGCTTGTACAAGCCCAAAGAAGTTTAAGCCTAGCAACTGTAACATCAAGCTCTGAGATTCCCCTTGAACCCTTAGACTCCTTAGAGGATAAGTTATTGAATTCTACAAATTGTTGAGGTTGAGAATTGAGCGGGCTATTCAAAATAACACCTCGTCTTATTGGAAAACCCTTTAGTTCCTGCCACAAGCTACGATCCCATAAGGGAATGGCAACAGAAATTCGAATAAGCATAACAATCCACTAGAAACAGACCGGTCGATCTCAAAATCGTCACGATCTGTCAAAGATACTGGTTCTCATTAAACCTTAATTGAAATATTCATAAATTTTTACGGTGCCCGTTGATGAGAGATCGCGGGAAGATAGCGCAATTTATAAAGTCATAGGTAGTCTCGAGATTTCCATCTGTGGCAAGAGTCGACTGAAGATATTCATCTCGGGTTAAGCGTCGCTCTTGCACTCGGCCGACTCCTTGGAATGGTCAAAGAACTGGACTGGGAAGTGAGATATTTCTGCGACGATAGGAAATGATACTGTTTTCGAAATTCCTGCGACTACTGAATAGACGGCAAAAGCTTGTGAAGGGTCTTTCAATAAGAGGTGTTATTTTGAATAGCCCGGTGAATAATATACAGTATACACGAGCTCTCATGGAGAGAAGAAATGGACTGCTGTACCAATTCTTATTGCCTCGAGAATTAAAGAAAAAATTGATGTTTGATAGAATTGAAAATGAATACCACAAAGTGAACACTGAAGGAATGGTACTTACGGTTGTTCAGATTAAAAGTTACGTATCTGCATCTGTCTGGTTTCGTGTGGTGATGTACTAGGTAAAAGTCTTTATCACACGAATTCACTTTTTAAGGGTGGCCAACTGAAGGCCGGCGACGTGGAAACTATTTGTTGAGGGCTTCGAGCTAAACCGTATGAAAACAATGCGACTGAAGGCAGGTCTTGTTGAACTGAGCAGGTATATGCTTGTGAGATTTTTGTAACAGCCATAGAATCGCACAGAGCACAAAAAATCCCGGTCTTATTCTTAACCGAGTAAGCCCATCCTATATATAAACTTTGTGGTACCTATATAAAATAAAAAGTATGAATTTCGAACACCCGGTATTTCGGTAGGTGTCACTTTTGAAGCTGTAATTTTTTGACATTTTACAAGTAGAAACTACGCCATTAATAAAAGTGCGCTATCGAGAGAAGCTGAATGATTTTTTAGGACCGGAATTGAATGGAATTGATCTGGCGACGTTTACTTTCAACCAGACGGTGCAACGTGCCACACAAGCAAAGAAACAAGTGTGAAAAATCATAGTATCTGTGTGCTCTGAAAGAGACGTACTCAGAAACGCTCAGATAGCAAGTCCTACCCCACCCGCCGTACAGACCAGACATTGCTCCTTTGAATTACCGTGTTTTCCGATGGATGCAACATGACCTGGCTGACCAGCACTTCTCCATTTGCGATAAAGTCAAAAAAGGATTGCATTTTAGAGTGTTTTTTCATGGTAGCGAGCTTCAATCTATACTTCTTATACAGGGTGACAAGAAAAATGTCGGACAAATTTTGCTGTGGCCTGGTAAAAAAGTATTTCAGCACAGCCAAATAAATTTCATTCTCTTGGTGGTTTCTCTACACTTTCCTGTACTAATATGTGAATTTTCAGTTCGATATAATTTCATTTCACAGAGTTTTAGAATGTCAAACAAACGTATAGTGCGATTTTGGAGCTGTATCGTCAAGGTAGGCGTTAATGCGAAATTGTTCGTTTGCTCAATGTGCCTCGACAAACCGTGAGCGATGCAATTCGTCGTTTCAAGGAGCTTGGCCATGATGGTCGTCGTCCACGAAGTGGTACAAAACGCACTGTCAATACACCTAGCAATCGCAACATCGTCAAGAAGCGAGTCAATCGAAATCCGAGGGTTTCCATGAGGAAAATAGCCTGTGAGACCGGTATCCAACCTCAAGCCATACAAGCTCCAAAAAGTTCAACTCCCCACGGAGGAAAACAAGCGCGTACGACTCCAAAGGTGCCGCCAACTCCTTCGTCTCGCCGCCGGTCAGCAATGGGAGCGAATTCTCCTCACAGACGAGAAGCTTTTCACCGTAGAACACCAAAACGACAGAGTCTGGTCCGTAGAGGCTCCCGGTACATCGGCCATCGTCGAACACCGTCAAAATCCGCAATCCGTCATGGTCTGGGGCGGAATTTGCGGCAGTGGTAAAACTTCCTTAGTTGTCGTGGATCAATGGGTCAAAATCAATCAAGAAGTCTACCGCTGCGACATCCTCGAGGCCGTAGTACTTCCGTGGGCCAAGCAGCACTTCGGCGATACGCATTGGACCTTTCAACAGGACTCCGCTCCGGCTCACAGAGCGGGTAAGACCCATTTTCCTTGTTTCATCTCATCTGCAGAATGGCCGCCCTACTCACCGGATCTCAACCCAATGGACTACAGCGTGTGGTCGATTTTGGAGCACAGGGCTTGTGCTAAAACACACAAAAATTTGGAGTCGCTGAAGCAATCTCTGCGCCGGGAGTGAAACCGATTAACGCCCGAGGAGCTGCGGCCCAGTGCCAAAAATTTCAAGAAGCGTCTGAAGCTGTGTATCGCCGCCAAAGGAAGCCACTTCGAAACGACTTAAATATATTATTAACAAATGTTCAAGCTATTCTTATTTGTTGTTGTTTTGTTCAATTTCTTCTGTTTAATAAAGTTAAATGAAAAAGAGTTTGTCCGAGGTTTTTCTTGTCACACTGTATATCCTTATCGAAACTGAAATGATAGGAATACTGCATTTCCACGGCCATAAAACAGTAGACGTCTGCTACACTTCCCGCATACCACAACAGCGTAACTAACACCTAATGGTCCGATAACTGTTGTTCGCATCATCGTCAAGTCCAAGTGGAAGTTGGGCATAAAGAGGTAATACCCATCTACATCTCCATATTTATGGGAGCTTAGGCGCAACAATTGGTTCCGTAAATATATGCTTTGAGCGGACACAGTGTTGCGTCAAGTCACTGCTCAGTAAATCTCAAACTATATTGATTATACGGTGAGAGTGGCGTGAAAAATTGAGCTATTTAGTTTTATGGACAAGTACGACGTAGTTATCGTCTGCATGCCAAGCTGCACTGTTTTAATCTTAAGAGTTTTGGTTTATGTCACTTTTGAAGCTGTCATTTTTTGACATTTGATAAGTAGAAACTACGCCATTAATAAAAATGGCGATATACGCTTTAATGACGCATTGAAATTGCGGAATTGGATATTGATTGGACAACGTTTACTTTCAACAAGATGGCAGTGCCTTCCACACAATTAAGCAACAAAACCATTGACCTTTTACAGGAAAATGGCATCGAAAACCGAGGCTGATTGTTTAACGCCAATCGAGGAATTCTCGATTTGATACATTTCTAGGACTTATACAATTTTAAGCTACATCGGACCAGAGAAAAACGGATGTAGATACCTGTTGTGGGACTATTGTCGGCCCACCAGCCCTCCGCATCTGTCGTCGTGATGGCAGGTGTAACAAATTCAACAAGTAACAGGTCGGGTTGTTCTCGGCCCCTTTGTGAACCCATTCATTTAGGCAGGTTGATTCGGACTGTAATACAGCGCATCCACGATTTTCGATCCGTGAATTTATGGGTTCCTCGGCGGTCGCTTTTGGCGTGAAGTCCGCTTTTTAAAACGAATGACAAGTGACGTCCGGGAAAATGAGGTATTGTTGTGCAAATAGTTAGAGTATGCACATTGATGGCTATACGTTGACGCCTTCTTGAAATATCTGGTACCCCGATAGATCGCTTGGTTCTAATATTGCGGAAGGCAGGCAACCATGCAATATGAATAATGGGAGTCTCCGTTTTCCTATATTCATCTTGTTTTCGTGCTTCAAGATTTCAATGAACTCAATATCATTCTTTGGATAATATCAGGTGTTTTTTTAGAGTGATAGGACTTTAAATGAAAAAAAAAAACACATTCAAATTTAGGTTGAAGCCAAATTTTTCCTATATTTCAAAGATAATTTTATGACATTTATGTTTTGAAAATATACTGCTCCACAAGAGTTAGGAACATCGTATTCAATCGTTTTTATATAAGCATGAAATCTTCGAGAAAATCTCTGTAAAATCATTTAATACTCGAAAACTCAATAACAACTTGAATCGATCCAATAAAAATCAGTATGAGACATTTCTGGTCGCCTTTTTTCTGAAGTTTGGTTCTTTGCATTTGCTTCATGAATGTTCTTATTTTGAAATGAAGCCAGTTTATCAACGGCTTCGATTTGAAACGAGTTTTCTGAAAATGCCAAGACGTAAATTAACAAACGCTGAGGCTAATAGGGCTATCGGAATGCTACAGGGTGGCCTAATTCAGGTTGTTGTAGCGGAAAGGCTCCAAGTCAGCCAAAGTGTGATATCTCGACTTTGGAATAGGTTCAGGGAGACAGGTTCCGTGTTGAAAAGACCAAGGCTTGGTGGTCGACGAAAAACACCTGCTCAGGATCGTTTCATCACCGTTTCGGCGACAAGAAACCCTACATCTACGTGTAGGATGCTACGGAATACTCTTCAAAATGCAGATGGGGTCCAAGTTTCCATCGAAACGATCAGAACGCGTTTGAGAGAGGTGAATCTAGGTTCTAGACGTCCATTTAGAGGAGTTCCATTAACACGTGACCATAAGCGTCAAAGACTGGATGGGCAAGGCAACAATATCAATTGGAACGATCAATGGCGTAGTGTCCTTTTCACTGATTAATCCAGATATGGACGATTTTCAGATTAACGAAGAATAAGGTTATGGACAATCCCACGCATACCCCGTAATCGTCGCTATGTCCAAGAAGTCCATCCATTCCGAGGTGGTAGTGTTATGATATGGGCCGGAATATGTTTCAACGGGCGCACAGATCTACACATTTGTCCTGGGAATATAACAGCCTCACACTATGGGAAGCATGTCATTGACAATGTTGTGCCAAATTTTCACGCTGCTATTGGTGGAACTTTCCAATTTCTAGACGATAACGCTAGTCCGCACCGTGCAGCCATAGTTAAGAATGCGCGCGAGGAGCTTGGTATTCCACATTCACCAATACCTCCACACTCACCAGATTTGAATAGCATAGAACATGCATGGGATATGCTCCAAAGAAGATTAGATAATCATAAACCTACCCCAGAATCCTTAAATGATCTGAGAGAGCTTCTGCCCCGTTTATGGAACCAAATTCCTCAAGAAATGTTCAACAATCTCGTGTGTAGTATGCAAAGAAGATGTCAAGCTGTTATTGATGCCCGTGGAGGCCATACATTGTATTGATAGTCTGAAAATGCTTAAATTCTCTGGGAATAAAATTTCGTTATTTCACTCGATTTTTCTTAACCACCCTTCATACGCTGCAGACCAACAGGCTCAAATTAATTTAAAACTTGAAATCATATTAATATAAATTTTCATCACAAAAATCTCATTTTAACTTTATTTGTTTGAAATTTAAGTCAATATCCCTAACTCATGTGGAGCAGTTTACTTTGAAAATTTCATTTTCAACCATTTTCATAAAAAAATCGGAGGGAACTTAGTTGAGCACCTAATAATTGTGAATGACAAGGCATATAACGCAGGGAAAAAAGGAAGATACCGACGAGTGCTCCTTTTCTTTTCTTTTCTCATTACAAGAGATCTAATTGACATTGAACCAAGGGGACATCTCTTCGCTTGGTTAAACTTCCCACCCCCCACCATGTAAATAACCCTAAATTCGAAGGGAAATACCCGAAGACTCAACATAAGACACTAATACTCCCACAACTGTGAAGGCAACTAATAAACTTACTCGTCAGGGTCCTGTAGCTCCAAAGAATTACTTCCAGGAGAATTGCTGGACGCTCTTGGTGGTGGCGACTGAATCCTTGCATCGTCCCTCCCCTCGACATTAACTATATCCTCGAAGAATTGACGTCCGTTGAGCGCACTACGATCGTTGACCGCCGTTTGATTCACTGCGTTTCCTAACACTCCGTTGAACTTTTTGCCGTTTTCACTTTTTTTGCCGTATAGTTGGCGGTAGTATTTTTCTTGGTCGCCGTACATCCAACACACTTTCCACCACTGTTTGCACATGAGGACGTTGGCGGAAGCACTCACGTTTTCACGTTTGGTAGCTGGGGTCGACATTGTGGCCGATGTTGAATTCTTCATGTTTATTTTTAACTGGAGAACGTTTAAGGTTGTATCTGTAAAATTTGGGGGTTGGAAAAAAAATATATAGCGTTGATGTGACCAACGTCGATAATGAAGCCATATTTGAAACGTTCGAACTTTGCCATATCTGTGATAGATCAGGTTCCGCTTTTTTGCGAGAGCGCAACTGGAAAAGGAACAGCCATTTTTAGGAACTGAGCCTCTTACGCGAGCCATTACCTGTAGCATTTTCCCTTGAGGGGAAGTATCACCTTTTGAATCGTGGTAAATCTCCATTCAAAAAGTGGTCTCTTTATTTCACAAGTAACTACCCTAATTTACGACGTAGAGACTTGATTTCTCAAATTGAAGTTGAAGAACTTTCCGAGGGCAAATAGTTTCATTTTTTTCGATTTAATTAGTTTTTCAATTAAAAAAAAAACAGGTTGAACTTCAGCGTTTTGGAAACTACACTTAATGATTTTTTTTCGACGGTTATTCATCATTTTTTGGAAAAAATCGCAACTATTTGCCCTCGGCAATTTAATCTTCTATAAAAATTTTCATGATGATTAGTTCAAAAATATAGCTTGTATTCATGAAAAACGAAAAACATATTCAATAACCGAAATATTGCAGAGATCTTACGATTATCCTGGTTTTTTTAATTGAGAAACGAATTAAATCGAAAAAAAGAAAACGATTTGCCCTCGGGACGTTCTTCAACTTCAATTTAAAGAAAAATCAAGTCTCTACGTCCTAAATTAGGGTACTTACTCGTGAAATAAAGAGACCACTTTTGAATGGAGATTCACCACGATTCAAAAGGTGATACTACTGATACTCCCCTTAACTGACTGAAGTAAATTGTTTTTGGTCATCGTTTTAAGCCTATTCAAGTCAACGAAGGCACTTTTCTGTTGAACTCAAAACACGAAGTACCAGAAAAGTTTTGAGTTGGAATAGTTCAGAACCTGGATGAAAAAATTTCTTTTCCGCAAATTGCTAGGAAATTTTGACATACCTGACAAGATTTCTCAGACAAAAAGTTAAGATTTCCCTACAGTTAGGAAATATTCATTTCCTTACTGTGAGGAAATGATATTTTCTTAGGATTATTATATATTTCTCTCTCAGGTGATGCATTTTCGAGTTGTATTGTCATCTGCGACGAGACATGGGTCAACCATCACACTTCAAAGTCAAAACAAGCCAGTATGGAGTGGCAAAAAAAGGGAGGCAGACTTTCAGCTGGCAAGATTCTTGCAACAGTGTTTTTTGACCACTTAGGAACTTTGATCATTGATTTTTTGCACGAGTGACGCACAATCAATTCTGCCGATTATTGCGAGCTATTGGCTAAGGTTAGAGTTGCCACAGAAGACGATTCGAGAAGTTATCCTTCCCCATGACAATGCCAGACCCCATAACAATGTCAAAACAGGAAGAAATGCACTGGACTCAACTTGAGCATCCTCCCTACAGTCCTGACTTATCGTCCTGCGATTTTTATTTGTTTGGGTCGCTTAAGGAAGCTTTAGGAGGTCAACAATTTGAAGATGTTTGCTGATTTGAAGAGAACCAGGCTCTCTGACTTTCAATTAGACCTACAGTTCATCTAAAAATTATTGACATCTCGGGGGACTTTGGAGAATCGAAATTATGTTGGTAATAGCCCATTCAGTAATATTTTGAGTTGCAGAATTCAGGTTGGTGTTGAAGAAATAACACTCACGTTTTGTTCTGTCATCAATATTCGAACAAATTTGGCAAATAATTGCGTAAGTGAAAAATCTTTGGAATGAGGCTCTTGAAGAATTTACAGCTAATAATTGAAAAGCCTGCACAGAGCTGGTAGAGAAAGAAATAAGAGAAGATTAGTCAAAATATATGGAATGATATTGCTGACATAAAGCCTTTAATAATACACATGACGAGTTCTGCCCATATGAAGAAATAATAACAGTGGTTGTTGAAGCAGAATAATAGGAATATTTACACTTTTGATATTACATATTTTACTCCTCCATTGTTCACAAATATTGAAAGTTACGATGCCATAATAAAATTCTGCAGACATTAAATAGATCCATTCGTTCAGTTTCATTTCTGTCTTGATATCTATTAGAATTATTCCAATCCCTTCACTTTGCAGCAACACGCTTCAAATTATCAACTAGATTTTTCTAATTTAGCGAATATTCATATTGAACTTTGGAAAGGAACCTGCTTTGAACCACGATATTTTTCGTAATCGGACCAGAATTTCCAGGATGTATTCTCCTATAATTGATCGTTCGAAAATGTATCAATACAAGATGAAAATACACTGCGCAAAAAAATTAACGCACATTATGGAAATCTCAAATTTATTCTACAACTGAAGGTGTTCTCAATAATAATTATTTTTATCAGAATTATGCATGCGTATGTTATCCACCTTCAACGTTTTTCTTCAATACAGATGGTTTCTCCCAGCAGGAATAAAAAAAGATGATATTATCAGATTTTGAATGTATTGGCTCCATTCTAAAATCAGTTGTTCTCGATCAATTCTAGTGATCAATAGTTTTTCTTTCGTTTGATTTTCTACACTCGATCGCTATGCAACGCGAAACACGCAATTTGATCCAAGAGGAATGTGCCCAAGCGGTAGTTTTGCGAGAAGAAGGGTGGACATGCATGCACAAGAATTGCAGAAAGGTTTGGAGTTTCCCATACAAGTGTGTCCAGAATGTTGCAGCGATTCAGGGAGACAGGTATGAATGTCCGGAGACCAGGACAGGGTAGACCACGGGTAACAACTGCCATTCAAGAACGTTACTTGAGAGTTTCTTCGTTGAGACAACGGTTTGCAACCGCTCGCCTCCTTCAAAATCAGCTTGAGCAAACTCATGAGGTGCAAATTAGCACTCAGACAATAAGAAATCGCCTCAGAGAATATGATTTAAGGCCTCGTGTCGCGGCAAGAGGCCCTACTCTTACCCCAGCCCATCGAAGGGCGCGTTTGGATTTTGCGAGAGAGCATATCCATTGGGAAGAGGCCGATTGGGAAAGAGTTCTCTTCACAGATGAGTCTAGATTCTGCCTCTACCATTGTGATCGACGTTCCCTTGTATACAGACGTCCACATGAAAGATATGCTCAGTGCAATTTCCTGAATACTACTGGTTTCGGGGGAGGATCGATTATGGTATGGGTTGGAATATTTTTGACTGCTCGCACAGACCTAGTGGTCGTTGATAATGGAGCTATGAATGCTGATAAGTATATAAGGAACATTCTTGAAGAGCATGTAGTGCCATTTGCCCCATACATTGGTGAAAATTTCATTTTTATGGACGATAATGACAGACCCCATCGTGCGCCCATCGTTCAGGAGTACCTTGAAGAGGTTGAAGTCTCTCGAATGGAATGGCCAGCAAGAAGTCCAGATCTCAATCCGATTGAGCAGGTTTGGGACAACCTCAATAGAAGGCTGAGAAGTTCAGAAAATCATCCAGCTACTCTTAATGACTTAGGAATCCAACTCGGAGAAATCTGGGAAGGATTAGATCAGAACATTTTAAGATCACTCATTTTGAGTATGAACCGTCGTTGCCGAGCTGTAATTAACGCAAGGGGTGGAAATACCAAGTATTAAATCACTTATTAGCATTTCAGTATTTTGAAAATTGTTCATTTCTCTTCTTTCACATAAGATTCGGTGAAATCCTGAATTTTTCTTCCATTTAATGTGTCTTGTTTCGTTCAAAACCTTTCCGAGAGAACATAAAAAATAAGTTAAAAAGTCAATGTAGAGTCAACTTTCATTAAAATTGAGATTTTCAGAATGTGCGTTAATTTTTTTGCGCAGTGTAATATACTGCTGGTATACTCACACGATGGTAATCGTATGTTCAAAGTGCCTTATTTTGAGAAAATACCATTTAATTTGAAGGTTATATTTATATATTTATGGCTACGACGAAAGTACAGAAAATTTCTAGTTACTTTTTTGCAACTAGAAATAAAGCAAGGACTGGACTTCCAAGGCCTGCTTTGATGTCAATAATTCTTGGATGGACTATATGATCATGCTTAATTTTGTTTCAGAATACAGTTGTACTTCTTATTCCTGAATATTGGTTTCTGAAGATTCCTGCAACGACATTGGTTTATCAGAACACCTCCGAGTTAAATTTCCAGCTTCACCAATAAAATTTGAATCACTTCAATTAATTCCAGGATAACCATCAACAGCCCCCATAAGCGTGAAAGACTAATGACAATGCGCCCATTACCCAACACGAATACTTCCTAGAATGCGGCAAAACCATACAATCCACTTCTGGTATGGCCATAAATGCCCACATGGAATCCGTGTTCATAGGTAAACCTTAAATTATGGAAGTCCTTTCACCCCATTACCGCGATCATATCGTAGGTGTTAGCGTCTATCGGAGAAATTCATTGTAAATTACCTTTTTAACAAATCCCGAGGCATAAGTGTGTGGAATTGGATATCCGCAACCAAGTCGTGACTTGTTATTGAAATGCACACTTAGGGCTCAAGGTCGTCACGGCTGGGATCACTCAGAGTTTAGTTACTCAGTGAATTGCATATTGTTTGTGGAATTCGATATCAATAACTTTCTGGTGGACTTAATCGTTTTTGCCAAGTATCAAATTGGACGGAAGTTGGATGTGGTAAATGATAGGGTTTGGATGTATCCATTTTGTTGCGTTGTTACGGGAAGATCCATTTGTTCTAGAGGTAGATAGAGCCTTTGTGTGACCACACACTGGACTGTGGATAGGTTACATAAAGTATAAGAAACTTGAGATGTGTTTAGCAACCGAAAACAAAGAACAATTCACCCAGACTTGAATTACTCACAAGTAATGTAGGATCTACGAGGATATATTGAAAAATTCTTAGCCTACTATAGAACCAAACAAAATTTCAATGTCAAAATATTTTATTACTCAACATATTCTCTTCTTAATTGAATACATTTATTACAGCGAACCTGCAACGTCTCTAGACCTTTCAAAAAAAATGTTTCTTCTTGCTCTGCAAACCAGTCCTCCACAGCTTTTATTAACTTCTCGTCGGAAGAAAATTTACGAGCTCTTAATTTTTTTTTCAGTTGAGGAAAGATATGATAGTGGGACGGAGCCAAATCTGGTGAAAAAGGAGGGTGTTCTGGTAATTCTAACCCTAAATCACAATTTTTTTGCATGGCATCATGAGATTTGTGTACTGGGGCTTTGTCCTGTAAAAACAAAATACTTTTGGATAGCTCTACGCGTCTTTTCTCTTTAATTTTTTCCCGTAGAGTGGTCAGTAATGTCGAATAGTAATCTCCAGTTATTGTTCTACCCTTATCCAAAAAATCAATCATGATTACTCCATGCCAATCCCAAAAAACTGAAGCAAGAATTTTTCCAGCAGATTTTTGGACACGAAACTTCTTAGGTCTTGGAGAACCAGAGTGTCGCCATTCCATCGATTATTGCATTGCTTCTGGATCGTAGAAATGTACCCAAGTCTCATCCATAGTAACAATTCGGTTTAAAAAGTCTACATCGTTTTCAAATCGAGCACAGATCGAACGCGATGCTTCTACCCTTGTACGTTTTTGGTCAAAATTCAAACATTTGGGGATCCATTTTGCAGAAATTTTTCTCATGTTCAAATTGACGTGAACTATATGATGAACGCGTTCGTATGAAATCTTCAGTGCCTCAGATATCCGTTTTAGCCCAATTCGACTGTCTGATAAAATCATGGCATGAACTGCATCGATATTTTCGGGGACTGACACAGAAACTGGCCTTCCCGATCGGTCATCATCTCCAATGGAAAATTTACCTCTTTTGAAGTTTGCAGTCCAATTTTTCACGTTCTCATGCGAAGGACATTGATCACCAAGGGTATTAAGCATATCTTCGTAAATCTGCTCACCTCTTAACCTTTTTAAATACAGGTACTTGATGATGGCTCGATACTCCTATTTTTCGATTTTTACAATTTCGGTGGACATCTTTTTTTTTCAATTTATTGCGTAACTCTAGTTTACTTTTTTGACGTCGAACTCTACACTGACACTTCTAATAAGTTACTGTTCGTTGATATGATATCGCAATATTTTGTTTATGCATGGAACTGGTCTAGGCTAACTAGACATCAATACATCCTCTTTCATGATCCCTGTCTTCAAGAAAGGAGGAATAATATTTGGAGTACTTTGAATGGACTTTTCTGAGTTGGCCTCTTGATTCCTGAGTGACCAAGAAACCAGACTAAGGACTTGTTGTTCTTGCCTACTTCATCAAGGGTCTTATGTCCTCCAAATACTCAAAATTTCAGTTTGTATCCAAAGAAGATTCACAGTCTCCTTCCTTTTACTTACTCCTTTCGAACCGTTGCTCGCAAACCCATCGAATATTCAATCTCAGCCATAAGTGCTTTCTAACAGAAAGCCCGATCATCTTCAGTTAGAATGGATGGAATGCGAAAGGAAGCAGCATTTAACGTGCATCTCTTATTGATTAAATCCTCAAGAGCTAAGTGTTTTATGATTACGCGTATCGAATGTGCCGTTAACGGAAAAATCTGCATGTACTGTACCTTTGTACTGGAAATGATGGCACATGGCTATCAGTTGTTTCGAGTTATTGCTGATTGGAGGCTTTGAATGATAGCCGTTTGTTTACGAGGATGGGATTGTGAATGCAGCATTCGTTTGTGTAGTTAGTAAGTTACCTTGCTCTTTATTGAGGCTGTAATTGGAAATGCATGCCATTAAAGAGATTTGAAGGGAATTCATGGAATGCAGTTTGTCGTTTTCTGTTATGCATATGAGAAATATTGTCATTTATACTTGTTTAACTGTTTTCAGTGAATAATTCTGGTACATCTCATTCGGTACAATTTTACCTAATTTGTTAAGATTCATTCCCACGGGAACTACAAGAAACCAATGACAAACCGCATTACATAGTAGAAACACAATTTGCGAACATAGACCAATCGTCCTGCTGCCTTTCAGATCTGCTCCTGCTGGCGACCCAACACCGTTTTTGCCTCACCGTTGCGGTCGCCTCTAATTAATTACGATGCTACGGTTAACTTAAGCTACGTTTAGTGCACAGTACGACTGAAACGGTATGATTTCGTTACGTACAAACGGCTTTCTGGAAGTTTTATTCCATAGGGACTAGTTAATTGAAATTTCATGCGGTGGAAGTCGCTTGGAAAGAAGAGAGGACCGTAATGGATGAGTAGACACTCCACTTCAAGGTTATTATTTCTGCGTTACTGCTAGTTTCGCGCGTACAATCTCTAGATTTCCGCTCGCAGTTCTTGGAGAACACTTTGAAGGCTTTTTCGTGCAGTTTGGGGATTTGACAGGCAGAAGCTCAGCGATTCTATTTGCTAAACCTCAAGGAAATATTTTTGACAGCTGTCAAAATTATTTGACGTCTGCTGTTAAATTTTTTTGACAGTAGAATCTATTATTGCTCCAATCTGAAAAACTCTTGCTTTCCATATTGTAAAAGAAAATTGGAAGTTACTGATGAGAAAAAATGAATTTTTTCAATATCCTTCACTTTTGAAGAATTTTCAACATCTCAGTTCATCTGAATTTGAAGGGTATATATATTGAAATGATAATAAATTATAAATAGTGAAGCCAATTTTTAAAATCATCAGAACTAAACTGGGTAAATTTACTAATACGGAATCAAAATGAGGTGAAAATTTTTGCAACGTTGTGGCGTTCTTTGGATTTTCTGATAAATAAACTCTCACTCAAAATTAAAAGTACCTCAGATTGATATTCATCCACTCATTTGTGTGTGAATGTCAGAAATGGGTATTTGTTTCCTCAAATATTGTGCATTCTTCACATTATACAGAGTCTTTGACTTGTACAATTATTCAAATGAAGATTCTTGAGGTCGAGAGAAACCTTTTTATCATTTTCCATTTTTCCGAATGCGGCTCTGTTAAAAAGATATAGCCATTTGAAAAAAAAATTGTGCTAATTACGTCCCTGAAATGATACTGTGGAATTGATTCAAAGTTCATATTTCTCGATAGAAATTGACTTTATACATTTAGGTAATACTCAAGTAGGTACTAACCTTATTTGAATAAAAATGTTGCAAACACGATAATTTCAACAAAAACAATTAGTTTCTTCGGATTATATCTGCAACTAAAAAGCCACATTTATTCCACCAAAATAAGTTCCTTCTTCGATTTTTCTGCAGATTAGTTTGTAAACACTAATAACTTGTTCATTCGAAAATTCCCAAACAATATCATGAAGAAAGACTTTTCATTCAGATTTATTATTAGACAACCTAACCTAATCTAATTTGTATCGATTCTGTGAATGTATGCACAGAAATTTCAAGAAGATGTTGTCAGCTTGCTGATATTTTCATTGAGGTTAAGGATTTTTTACGAAACATAGTATAAATCACGATACATTTGTGTACCGTGGTATAAATATCTTTGAATTCTGCCGTTTCCATCATAAATCGACTTTGCCGCCAAATTTTACCACGCATGCGTAGAGCGAAAACCGAAGTATGTATTGGTTATCTGGACTCTGGCGGCCAACTATAAACAATAACAAACCAGAGTCTCTGAACAAACTGTAAACATTATGTGAAGTTCTGAATACATTCACTAAATTATTGTTCTAATGTGATTTTAATGTGAAGTGAATTAATATAATTTCAACCGTGTCGAGTTTATAAAATTCCAAGAGGATGTTGTTTAGATAGAAACATCGCCACAGATTATCAGGTAGGGTATTATTTTGCATTAATTTCAATTTAATAAGTAGTTTGTATCGACATTCATCATTCATATCCGAATTTTGTATTTCATCGACATTCAACTTCAATATGGACCGGTAACTATGAATTTTCAATAGAAACTGTGCGTATTAAATCATCCTTGGTGTTCAATTTTATCTCCCACATTTGTGGGATTTTATTATTAAAATATCTCGACAAAGTTGATAAATATTGTGACAACATTGTGAACTCGTTTAAAGACCAGAGAAGGAATAATATTCGATGATATTTAATTCAGAGACGCATTGAGGCTATTCTTGAAATAAATGCTTTTTCGTCAAATTTCTCCGGGTAAAATTGGAAATAACTCGAAAACGACGCGTTTTATTGAAAAAAAAATAGTTTTAGTTTATTAAATGATTGATTCTTTCGAAAATATAACCGTTTATCTTTTTAAAGTAGTTTTATGGTGTTTTAGCGTGTATTGATGAGTCGACTACCCTGTAACTTTTATACTAGTAAAGATATTGAATAGGTTTCGACTGAGGAATATGCACCACGAATAGAGTAAAAAGTCAACCAAAATTCAGTTCATTCGAAATAACGGTTCCGAAGATATAAACAGAAAAGTGTTTTTTTCATGGATTTTCGACACCCTGTATCTCCCGAACCAAACCGAATTTTGAAAAATGGTATAGGAAAAAAGTGTTTCGTTTGATGAAAGGAATCTACAGTTAAAATATATGTACAAGTCAAAGACTCACCCTGTATACTAACGAATCGAAATGTTCGCGAAACGGCTCGGCCTTTTTTGCTTCATTTAATGGATGCATGGACACGTTATGGCAGCACCGTTTTCGGAATCTGTGGCCAATTCATTCATTAATTTCGTACCACTATTTTAATTCTGTGTTACTAATGACGTTTTGAACAGTGTTAATTGTCAACCCGTTTCTTTGCGAATTAAAAGTGAGATTTGGATTTATTTCTGAATATTATTAGCAAAATATGTTGTTCGTAAGTGTCTTGTTTGTGGTAAATTGGACTATTTGAACCCTGATTTGAGTTTACACAGGTATATTCTACTCCTATCGTTCTAAGTAAAAATGGCGTAGATTTTTCGATTTTTAGAATTACACTTTTCAGATTGTGAGGAGAAAGATAAGGTTATCATTTCTGAATTTAGCTCACTATGTTTACCTAACTTAGAATCTGTTTCAATGTTTGGAACATTGTATGAATTCATCAAAAAGAGTTGATTCACTTTTAATTTCATTTTCATTCTTGAATACCGATGACACCACGCCACTGGACCATTCAAAGTTAGATTCTGCAATGTTGCCAAGGTAGTATAGAATGAAAATAAAATCAAAAGTGAATCAACTCTTTTTGACGAATTCATGCAATGTTCCAAACATTGAAACAGATTCTAAGTTAGGTACACATATAGTGAGCTAAATTCAGAAATGATAACCAAATGTTACTCGTCACAATCAGAAAAGTGAAATTTTAAAAATCGAAGAATTTTTCCTTAGAATGATAGTAGTAGAATATACCTGTGAAAACTCAAATCAGGGTTCAAATAGTCCAATTTACCACAAACAAGACACTTACGAACAACATATTTTGGTAATAATATTCAGAAATAAATCCAAATCTCACTATTCATTCGCAATGAAAACTGACTATATTTTGGCTTCATCAATTCTCGAATTCAAGAATGAGATGGTGTGTACCCTTTCTACAGGGTGACTGGTGACGTAAGAGACAACGGCTAAGTGGAGATAGAGGACCTCAAACTGAATGAGAATTTGGGTTTCAAATGTCCCATAAGGGTATTCGTTTCGGAGATATAGGGTGATTTATGAAAAAATGCTAAATCTATGAACTCCCATATCTTCGTTAATATGATATGTTTTTCGCTGGTATTTTACATGTTTGTTCATACAGGCATTTTCTGTCAGCATAAGAAAAAAAAATTGAAAAAATTGCTGGCCCGTACTCAAAAATTTCAATTTACATGTCAAGTGAGAAATATCACACGGTATATGAGATAAAATAAAATCAAATAGAAATTTGGAAAGAGGGAAAAAAACTGATGAAATATCTGTTTTTTGTTTGAATGGCACAAATTTTCTTTCGTTTCTATGATATGTTGAAGTAAGAATATTACAATATTTTTACATTCAAATCATGAAAATTAGTACTACTGATAGGAAAAACCTTGAATTCGAGGCGCTATAATGAGCATGGCATCAAAATATTCATTCAAATCTTGAAATCTATTTTTATCAATTAATATTTCGATGCCAGATAAAATTTCAAAATAAAATTTGTTGTAGATGGGGTGATGGAAGAGTTGAATACTGAAACACAAAAATAGAAAAAGTCGCAATATGAAGGAATATTTGATGCCAGGCTCATTCTAGCGCCTCGAATTCAAGGTTTTTTCTATCAGTAGTACTAATTTTCATGATTTGAATATAAAAATATTGTAATATTCTTACTTCAACATATCATAGAAACGAAAGAAAATTTGTGCCATCCAAACAAAAAACAGATATTTTATCAGTTTTTTTCCCTCTTTCCAAATTTCCATTTGATTCTTTTTTTATCTCATATACCGTGTGATATTTCTCACTTGACATGTAAAGTGAAATTTTTGAGTACGGGCTAGCAATTTTTTCAATTTTTTTTCTTATACTGACAGCGAATACCTGTATGAACAAACATGTAAAATACCAGCGAAAAACGTATCATATTAACGAAGATATGGGAGTTCATAGATTTAGCATTTTTTCATAAATCACCCTATATCTCCGAAACGAATACCCTTATGGGACATTTGAAACCCAAATTCTCATTCAGTTTGAGGTCCTCGATCTCCACTTAGCCGTTGTCCCTTACGTCACCAGTCACCCTGTATTTGGTCTAAGTGTATTTTTGTCTTCTCTTCTTGGGGCGAAATTATTCCCAGATTGTGAAGTATGCAAGGAGCATTGGCAGCATGTTAATGGACCCTCATGTCCTTGTCCGGTAGGTTATTATACGAAGAAACGCGTAGATGGATTCAAAAGTAATGAAAGAGGAGTTCTGAGATATTATCTCATCAGCAGGCTGATAGAGAATCGTCACGGAACCTCCCAGTCCCAAGATCGACCACAAATATGGATATTGCATCGTATAAACTTCAGCCAATGAAATAGATGCATGAAATCCAAAGGAGTGAATGCGCAACTTTAATGGAGTCGCAATGAATCAGATCCAATTCCGTCCACAAGTTCATCAGATCTAGCCTCTATGCTTTTAATCACTTAAAACCCATTATAATCTCTGTCTCGAGGTACCTACTCCTTCCATATTAGGAAATGATCGATGGGCAGGTGTTGCTGTCCGACCTTCGTCTTCAGATCATGTCCAGGGTACGAAATACGAGCATGAGGAACAAGCTGGGTATCTTAAAAGAACTCGGAAGGCATCGCCGATCGTATTTTAGCGGTAACAGTCCCGGATTTTTATCCGGGGGAAAGCGAACGTAGTTCCGGGTTGGACAAATTGTGGTGCGGTTCTCTGTCGTGCGCTATTAATGGCCGGTTAATTTCCTGTTTGGTTTAATTAATATTAGATGTGCTGGTGCTGGACCAGCCCATTTGTAATGACTGCTCGGTGCAGGAAATCACACAGTACGACTTGGTACCCAGAAGAAACCACTCCGATGTTATCTCTGTCAATTACATCCAAGTGCTTTTCTATTTTCTGAATTGTAGATTGTTTTCGCATTCACTACCACAAATTCGTTTGTTTACAAAGATTTTTGTTCAGAAATGAGCCTCATTCGTGATCATATTAGAAGAAAGTTCCCGGTTTTCATCTGTCTAGGAAAAATTGGTGTCCTCTGAATCGTCTTAGGACAGGTCATGGACGTTGTAATAGTATGCTCTTCAAATGGAATGCCATTGATAGCCCGAGATGTGAGTGTGGGCATGAAGAGCAAACTATTGACCATTTGGTCAATAATTGTCCAATATATAAATTTCCAGATGATTTCAACCCTATTCATTCAGTATCTGATTTATTTTGAGATGGGTAGGTACCTTCAAAACAATTTGAATATATTAGTGGATTTTGCTTTTCCTTTTTTTTCTCCCTTTGGTTTTTGTTTCAGATTATTTGAAAATGCTTTGTCAACCCCTTTGAAGAAATGAAGAAGGAATTACATTCGAAGAAGATGCCCTCCAATATGAATATCTGTAAACAAATCCAATATCCCTACACTTATACGGGGAGACAGAGTTTTTGCTGAGGTTTTTATCTGTGCTCTTGCATCATACGCAGAACTGTATGGTGCCCCGTTTGACATTCCTCTGCTAATACTGAGATTAGGAGCGGGGAATAGATCAATATGTTTCTTTGAATGATCTGTTCCTTGTTGTCTTTTCGAGACACATGCCATATTTGGAAACAAATCTGTATAGCTCCATTTCATAAGAATATATATATATATTAGAAGAATAAACTAGTAGGGCCCATAGATCAACCTATAAGTAGTTATCCTTATCGGTAGATCTCTGCAAATGCCTTTCCCTCACAAGAAAATAGCAAAACTGAACATTCCAACCATGTTCATATACGTGAAATATACTGCTCCACAAGAGTTAGGGATATCGTGTTCAATCGTTTTTAAAAGTATGTAATCTTCGAGAAAATCGCTGTAAAATCATTTAAAACTCAATAACTACATGAATCGATCTAACAAAAATCAGTATGAGACATTTCGTCAATCTGGTCGCCTTTTTTCTGAAGTTTGGTTCTTTGCATATGCTTCATGAATGTTTTTATTTTGAAATGAAGTCAGTTTATCAACGGCTTCGATTTGAAACGAGTTTTCTGAAAATGCATAGACGTAAATTAACAAACGCTGAGGCTAATATGGCTATCGGAATGCTACAGGGTGGCCTAACTCAGGTTGTTGTAGCGGAAAGGCTCCAAGTCAGCCAAAGTGTGATATCTCGACTTTGGAATAGGTTCAGGGGGACAGGTTCCGTGTTGGAAAGACCAAGGCTTGGTGGACGACGAAAAACAACACCTGCTCAGGATCGTTTCATCACCGTTTCGGCAAGAAGAAATCCTACATCTACGTGAAGAATGCTACGGAATACTCTTCAAAATGCAGATGGGGTCCAAGTTTCCATCGAAACCATCAGATGACGTTTGAGAGAGGTGAATCAAGATTTTAGACGTCCATTAAGAGGATTTCTATTAACACGTGACCATAAGCGTCAAAGACTGGAATGTGCAAGGCAGCATATCAATTGGAACGATCAATGGCGTAGTGTCCTTTTCACTGATGAATCCAGATATGACCGATTTTCAGATTCTCGAAGAATAAGGGTATGGACAATCCCACGCATACCCCGTAATCGTCGCTTCGTCCATCCATTCCGAGGGGGTAGTGTTATGGTATGGGCTGGGATATGTTTCAACGAGCGCACAGATCTACACATTTGTCCTGGGAATATGACCGCCTTATACTGTAGGGAGCTTGTCATTGACAATGTTGTGCCAAATTTTCACGGTACTATTGGTGAAACTTTTCAATTTCTAGACGATAACGCTAGACCGCACCGTGCAGCCATAGTTGAGAATGCGCGCGAGGAGCTTGGTCGTCCACATTTACCAATACCTCCCCACTCACCAGATTTGAATTGCATAGAACATGCATGGGATATGCTCCCAAGAAGATTAGATAATCACCAACCTACCCCAGAATCCTTAAATGATCTGAGAGAGCTTCTGCCCCGTTTATGGAACCAGATGCCCCAAGAAATGTTCAACAACCTCGTGTGTAGTATGCAAGGAAGATGTCAAGCTGTTATTGATGCCCGTAGATGCCATACATTGTATTAATAGTCTTAAAATGCTTGAATTCTCTGGGAATAAAATTTCGTTATTTTACTCGATTTTTCCTAACCACCCTGTATAGGCTGCAGACCTACAGGCTAAAATTAATTTGCAACTTGAAATCATATTAATATGAATTTTTATCACAAAAATCTTATTTTAACTATATTTTTTTGCAATTTAAGTCAATATCCCTAACTCATGTGGATCAGTTTATTTCCAGTATCAATAGAGAAAAGAGTTTCTTCAGCATTCACATATCATCATCTCCTCAAATTAATTATTTCCCCGAAGTAAATAAACATTTTATATCTAGAGAAAACAACGTTGCGTAGTTATCTGACGGGAAAATGACTATAACCTATCAATTTCAAAATATACACGGTGAAATGTGTCAGAATGTCATGGCCAACCTTTATAAAAGTGAATGGAGTATAGAAACGATATCAGTTATCAAAACCGCACCAACTTTTTTTAATATTCTCTATGTTTTTGTTCGAATTTTTCGGGTGTAATTGTGCCACATCAACAAAACCGTCGACATAGATACGAAGCGTTCACTCCCAATTCCCACGGTTTTTAAAAGGAACTACATGATACGGATAAAACTTAACCCAACCGTTCAAATTGACGTGATAAAATCTCTCCTGAGAATTATGCTTGAATTTCTTTCATTTCAAGCTCAACAAAGCGTATAAATATCTGATGCGGTGCAGATATGGAAGAATGACTCTTCAGATGATCTATACATCCACCAATGTATTCTCAGATAGGAATAAAGACTATTTTTAGGGGCGACAATGATAGCCAAATTGAAAAATAGGGGTCTCCTGATTTTTATCGAGAATCTACGTCTAAATATTGTTGAATTAAATTCAGGACACCTTGTAGAGAAGACCTCTGTTTCCTTATCGATGTGACACCCTGTATATACATCTTTTGTTCAAAAATAACTATTAGTGCAACTGGAGTGAATTTTTCTGATATCTCAAATGACATTCCAATCTTCTCTCATTCAAACCAACTCCAGCAACTACTGCAACCAAAAGATCAACAACCATTTCAACGATTGCATTGCCGCAAAGGTGATGCAGTGCATATGAATGGTGCGATTTTTACGCAGAAGTGAACAACCTTGATTTCCATTTTTATTCAGAATTCGCGCTTTCAGTAGCTTGCTATAAAGCTGCGATAGGCATAATGGCCGCTCATGAAGGGGAATTCACATTCATAACTCGATTTGCGGATGGCTGTACGCCATTTATTGGATATGATAAATTGCTAGAGGACACTCTACTTCAGAGAACAGGAATTTTCGAACTGACAGGTGTGGTTGATCTTGAAAATGACTATTTGAACATTACTTCGAGATATAAGCACATATACTCCATTCCCAATTGTAAAATCACAACTCTGGCCATGGTTTCGTTTTCAGGAATTGGTGCACCTGATAAAAAATCTGTGCGCGTACAGAGAATATCTTTGATGACAAAACGGCGTTGCCAGTTTCTTTGTTTACATCAAAGTAAAAGTATCAAAGATATTTTGACATGGGTACAAACGGCAAATTTGAATTGGACCAAAAATCGATTTATAAGCATGAATAAAGCAAAAGTAAGTACTAATCGCCTTTTTTACACTTGATAACGAAGTTTTTTTTAGGTATCTGGCCGTTTGGAAAGATTTCAAACGAAATTCCGGTCCCCCAGAAGTTTGGTTAGTTTCGGTATCGTTTTTGGTGCTCAAAATTTATTTGGAATGTGTAAATGGACAAAAAAAGGCTTCCTTATACGATCTTTCTACGAAAGCGACCGGAAAATATGGTTCAGGTAGGATTTTCGAGGAATTATGAGGAAAGAACTTGCAGAATGAAATTGCACGATTTTCGTAAGTGAACGGGTTTTGGATGGCCATCATCGGTCTCTAAATGATTATTGTTGATCGTTTTCACAATTCAGAAAAAGAACCACTTCGTATAAGCCCATTTTGAAGAAATTTATGTATGTAACATTCAACGGTAGGTATTTGCTCTTAATCGAAAGAATGTATTATATCTAGTGCTACTTCTTTCAAAAGAGACACAAGCTTTTAATGCTGTAGGGGCCCTATAATGTGGAGGAGTTTGTGTCTTATTTTAGAACAGGTGAATGATAAATGTGAAGCATATGTTTGACCTGTTCCATATTATTTGTACAAAACCTACTGTGGTTGTAATGTTTGTAATATTTTTTAAACTAATAAATTACTATACAGTCAGAATATTTTACTCCTTGTTCATAAGATCAAATAAATGAAATGTATATCTTCTACTCTTATTTTTATTAGGTTAGCTATTAAGGTTATGTTCCAAGAAAAAGTTCCTGTTTCATCAGAACTCCCTTCAACTATTTGGATTCCAGTAGAGGGATATAATGTTTCATTATTCTTGATTCAACAATTGATGTCTTCAAGTCTTGAACTTTCAGTTCAAGAGGATAATAAACATTAAATCTTCACAGGCATGCATATGAAAATCATGTAAAAGCAATGCAATTTTCTTCCATGGCGAAAAATAATATATTTCAACAGTGATCTCTTGTACTTTTCATGCAAATAACTAGAAAAGGAATCCTTTCTATCAATTCATATAAACGTTAATTATTTTCGTCCATTACATCTTTTCCAATTCATTCCTTTTCCGAATAAATTCACATTCTGAGAAATACGCTAAGAATGTAGATAGGGCAACATAGTGTTGACATGGAACATAACAATAGTTTGAAAAACGTCATAACTTCGATACAGAGTGGAATGTGTCAAATTTCCAAGGCCAGAGTTGTGATTTTATAATTGTGAATGGAGTATACTTGACTTTTGGGGCTATGACAGCTACAGAAATATGGAGAACTTTGTTGGATACCAAGGATGAATTATTGAATTGTTCCACACCCTGCATCTCTGTCAGGAGTGTCAGGACCTCCCTTCACCTATTTATAGCCGTTATGACCAGCAACACAGCATATTGGACAATAACACTAAATTCTCTTATATATTGATACGGCTGAGCTATGCGCAAACGGGTTTTATTTAGCGCCAAATGCTATAAACCAATGCTACAACCCATGGAATGTTCTAGTTTACAGTACCCCTATACATGTTGCGTACGCTATAAACAGTTTTTTTCGATGATATCTCTTAACGCGTATAGCATGGACCACGGTTTTGTATATGGCGTTCAATCCTGAATTCAAAGGGGATAAGTTATTGGAATGGTCTCGTTTCAATTCAGATGGAATTTCTTGGGGAAATACAGTCTTGAATTCTAGAATTGAATGTGAGAGATTTTTTTCAAGAAATTCTACGTATAGTTTCAACAGCACGAAGTTCACTAGAGGATCTAGAAAGTTTTTCAGGGGGGCCATGGAAATATTCAATCAAGAGCACAGACTGAGCCAAATTCTGGAAACATGTCTGTGGCATTTTTTCTGAAATATTTTATTTTTATTTATTTCTTTATAGAACTATATTTTATTCCAAATGAGATTCTGACACTAGAGATTTTTGGATATTTCAGTATAGCATGAGGATACCATTCCAAAAATTACACAAAACTTGATATTCACTATCTAAGTCAAAGGGATTTCAAATTTTCCATTGACTTCGAAAAACATTCCAATTCTGTTCTTCAATTCAATGAAAATACACCTTAAACTTGTAATATTAATTTTCGAAGATGATTTCTGTATAATATCAAGTATGGCATATTTTTGAAATTGGAATTTCAAGCTCTACTGAAATCTAAGGATGTCCTCTTCGAAATAAGAAAAAAAGTACAGTTCATCCAAGAATTATTGACAGGGGGGTTTGGAGAATCGAAAATGTGTTGGTAATAGCCCATTCAGTAATATTTTGAGTTGCAGTATTCAGGTTGGTGTTGGAAATAACACTGACGTTTTGTTCTGTCATCAATATTCGAACAAATTTGGCAAATAATTGCGCAAGTGAAAAATCTTTGGAATGAGACTCTTGAAGAATATGTACAGCTAATAATTGGAAAGCCTGCACAGAGCACGTAGAAAAAGAAATGAGAGAAGATAAGTCAAAATATATGGGATGTTATGATATTGCTGACATAAAGCCTTCAATTATGAACACGACGAGTTCTGCCGAGATGAGGAAATAATAACAGTGGTTCTTGAAGCAGAATAATAGGAATATTTACATTTTCAATATTACATTTTTACTCCTTCATTGTTCACGAATATTGAAAGTTATAATGTCAGAAGAAATTCTTCATATATTGAATAGATCCATTCGTTTAGTTTTGTTTCTGTCTTGATATCTATTACAATTTTTTCAATCCATTCACTTTGCAGCAACACGCTTCAAATTATCAACTAGATTTTTCTGGTTTAGCGAATATTCATATTGAACTTTGGAAAGAAACATGCTCTTCAATCATCAACGATATTTTTCGTTATCGGACCAGAATTTCCAGGCTTTATGCTCCTATAATTGATCGTTCGAAAAAGTATCAATACAAATTCGCCATTGACGACGTTGCTAACTCAAATTGATTTCAATCAGATCGAAAATGGGCCCAAATTTAAAGCAGCTCTTACACATTCAGAGACAGAAATTCCCGGGCATAATTTATCCTTCTTATCTCTACTAGTCCAGTTACCAGAGTCGTGACCGACTTCTTTCAGTGTTATGTCACTACACCTATTTGCCAGGGAATGTTCTGCAGTCCTGCTATAAATATCTATTCAAATGCTCAAGATTGAACTCAAACGATAAGGCACTAACACAAGGCTTGCCCAGCTGTGTTCCTGGACTTACAATTCAGAATTTCCATTCTTTGGAACGATGTTTCCACCGGAAAAATTCTAGATATCTGCGGAATATTAACCGTTTGAAGGTTGAATTACAAGTGGGAATAAATGAGGTTGAATCTGAGTATCTGGTTTTCTAGATGCAATCATTAGAGAATGTTGAGTATGAGGAAGCAATTTTGACTTGCATATTTGCTCACCTACGCATTAAAATGAAGCTTGAATAAGTTATACACGATGATGTTCAGTCAAAATACTATTTTCCAATGCTATTTGAAACGTGTGTTGTAGGCAATAACTAACAAAATGATTTTAAGAGGTGAGCAGATTTACGAATATATGCTAGATACCCTTGGTGATCAATGTCCTTCGTATGCGACCGTGAAAAATTGGACTGCAAGCTTCAAAAGAAGTTAATTTTCCATTGAAGATGATGACCGATCGGGAAGGCCAGTTTCTGTGTCAGTCCCCGAAAATATCGATGCAGTTCATGGCATGATTTTATCAGACCGTCGAATTTGGCTAAAACAGATATCTGAAGCACTCAAGATTTCATACGAACGCGTTCATCATATTTCACGTCAATTTGGACATGAGAAAAATGTCTGCAAAATGGATACCCAAATGTTTGAATGTTGAGCAAGGGAGTGCAAGGATAGAAACATCGCTTTCGATCTGTGCTCGATTTGAAAACTATGTAGACTTCATGAACCGAATTGTTACTATGGATGAGACTTGGGTACATTTCTACGATCTAGAAACAAAGCAACAATGGATGGAATGGCGACACTCTGGTTCTCCAAGACCTAAGAAGTTTCGTGTCCAAAAATCTGCTGGAAAAATTCTTGCTTCAGTTTTTTGGGATTGCCATGGAGTAATCATGATTGATTTTTTGGATAAGGGTAGATTAATAGCTGGAGATTACTATTCGACATTACTGACCACTCTAGAGGAAAAAATTTAAGAGAAAAGACGCGGAAAGCTATCCAAAGGTATTTTGTTCTTACAGGACAACTCCCCAGTACACAAATTCCATGTTGCCATGCAAAAAATTCGTGATTTAGGGTTAGAATTACTAGAACACCCTCCTTATTCACCAGATTTGGCTCCGTCCGACTATCATCTCTTTCCTCAACTGAAAAAAGTTTAAAAGATCGTAAGTTTCCTTCCAACGAGGAGGTAATAAAAGCTGTGGAGGACTGGTTCGCAGACCAAGAAGAAACATTTTTTTTGAAAGATCTAGAGACGTTGCAGGTTCGCTGTAATAAATGTATTCAATTAAGAGGAGAATATGTTGAGTAATAAAATATTTTGACATTGAGATTTTGTTTGTTTCTATAGTAGGCTAAGAATTTTTCAATATATCTTCGTATATCTTGCCAGTGGAAAGTTCGAAACTTAGTAAGTGAGTGTAGTTACGTTTAGAAGAATCTACCTCCATTTCTTCAAGGAATATTGTCCAATCTGAGTCCACATTAACCACGAAGTACATTCTTCTCGTCCAGATCTTATCAGCCGAAAGGCAAGATGTCTAAAACGATAGGACAGTCATTACCAACCGATAAACACAAAGAATGCTAGATGAAAGTAGATCATAATCTCCCGTGAGACCGAGAAGTCTCATAAAAGTCCAAGATAGTACACCCATCGAGCAATTATGTAAATGGCGTTGAGGACCGTGAAATTTCAAATGTACCGAAATGAAATTGTTCCCCGCTGTTCTGGATCGAAGACAGGATCGAATCACGAAGTCAAGGAACATGCAGGTTATGTGTCACGTCGCATCAAAAGCGTTGCGAGTCAGGAACGCATCCATAATATCTTATTTCGTGATTGATGGTTGATGTCGGCATTTCGACATGGAGTTGTAACATTTTGGGCTGGGATATTCGAGCATTCTGTGCTTGTTTAGTTCTCGCCACTTTTTTGTTCATTGGTTGGATGTTGCTTCAGGAAAGTAAGTTGGATCAAACCAGAATAAGTTCCTAAAACTCATTCACACTCATCTATATCTATCTATATATATATAAAAGAAAGATGTTGGTTACACCGTTTATAACTAGAGATCGGATGGACTGTTTGTTATGAAACTTCATTTATGGAATCGTCTTCGGTCTGGTTATAATAAAATACAATAAAACTTCGAAAAAATTGATGAAAGTTTTACTTATGCAGGAAATGCTTTTCCTTCTTTTGAATAAGGCCACTCGGTGTCGCTACCGTTGATGCGTAGTCGTACAGTGAATAGGCAAGTCACTGTACGTAGTCGTAGGTTGATATTACCGCTGTTAGATGGCGATATGTGATTCGCATAGAACTCATGGTAACATGGAAGTCTATTGCCAGATCAAAAAGCGGATAAACTTATCTCAAGTTGGTGGTACAGTGAATTTTTACCGAAAGATCAAGAATCTGATTTTGACGATCAGTTTCAAACGTGAGTTGGCCATCTTCATCTTTTTTCTTTATTTTTGAAATGCTTTCGAATTTTTGTTTGGGTAATAGATATATTTGCGGAAATAAAACTGAATCCAAAATTGCCCATAATTAGTAATTGACATATTATATTCGTGTTTCTGTTCGCACAGAGACAGTATTGTGAGCGTCAATAATTTTGAAACGTTTGCTCATCGGGCTTTCACTTATGATATACAATAATGTTTCATGGGTTGCCTAATCTGATCTGGTCGAATGACCATCAATAAATTTGAATATGAGTTCAACATAATTCACAGTGATGACAATTTTGCCGCGTCGATCGTACTATCGACATTTTAACATCTCGATTTGTCTTCTAACGAGCTTGATATCGTCAACTAAATTGAACAAATTGAAGAGAGATTGACAGCTCATATCCATGGAATAATGAGAATCGCGCTGATTCACCAACTGATATGTTTACCCATTATTTTGAGCTTAGCAGCATAGCTAAGATGTCTAAAATAATGGTGTGACCACTGATTAGATTTTGAGAATATAAGAAACGTTTTGTTTTTGCCACTTCAGGTTGGGCTATTAACAAATGACTGATTTTTTAATTCTGGTCGATGGGCTGTGTTAATTAAAGGAATAATTTTTGTTCATATTCTTGACATTTTGATTCATATAAGAGGAAAGGTATAATATGGATTATACTCCTGCTATTCACAGTCACATGAGGTACTGCAAAAAGAGAACTGTACAACAATTAAAAACAAAAAGTTATATGTTCAAGTTCAACAATTGGTTACCGCTTAAATAAAGAGAATTCTTTCCATTTGAATTACAAAATTATTAAAATTTTGTATATTTTGAACTTTAATTTTGCCAATTTTTTTTTCTTGCTTGAAAAAAAGCAATGGTAAGTTTATACAACTTTTAAGTATAATTCAGGCGGTACAAAGTTCGCCGGGCTAGCTAGTTGAACATAAACCCCGTCTTTGATAGGATCCATCCAGAGGGACAAGCTTACAGATTTCATCAAATAAAGAGGTGGTATCTAGTGTAAATGGATATTCTGAAGCCTTTTCAGAAGGTCACTTGAACTTGGCGTCCAAATTCACAAGAAATGCAGTTATTGAATGAAATTCAGCGCCATGCGAATTCCTGTAAGCTTACAACTTCTATCCATATGAAGAGTTTTCCAAAAAGAAGTATTATTTTCGCAGTAGCTGTCTCACGAATTCCCTCTTTGAGGTCTTGAATCGACGCTGGGCTCTTGGCGTAGATCTTTCACATGGTCCCATCACTCAAAATGATTTTTTGTGCAACTGCCATTAAAAGTGACACTTTTAATGACAGCAAACAATGTTAAAATTGATTGTTTACGTGGGAGCGTGTTGAAAATATTTTTACCACTCCATTTTCTTATGATGAAATCAGATGAAGAAAATTCAGCAATTGCAAATTTTTATTATCAATATTTAACAATCATTGCTTATGAACATTAATATTCATCGTAAAACTAGAAGAATTACTAACATTAATGCCCTGTGACGTTAGGGAGCTTCGCAACACATTATTAGAATCCTCAGCACCATCAGTATCTACTAGTAGAAACCGGAAGTACAATATTGGATGATGATGATCCAAAATCTGTTGAGGTTGGGAGAATTTTTTCAGCAATGACATTTCTATATGGAATGGAATGATCAACATAGCCCTCGGCTACCGTCGTAGACTTCCATTCACCATGTTTTTTTATATCCGTTATATTTGCTCCTGATTCTGCTAGCAGTGAAGCGAAGGATCTTTGCAAACAGTGTCCTGTATATTGTTTTTTTTCTGGCAGTTTGAGGAATTCGGCAACAAAAGATGGAATTTTACCAAATGTATTGATACCAACTGGATTGGCAGTGCATGTATTTCAGGAAAAAACGACGATGTTTGATGACAGAAGGGCGATGTGCAAAGTAGGTACTTATGAAAATACTCAACATACTTCCCAATAATACTGAAAGAACGACTGACTTTCGTTTTTGTGTTAGGAAGTTGTATAACCTATGATTTATTTGTTATTTCGATGTCTTCCACTTATAAATTATACAATTCTTCACGCCGACAGGCTCCAAACAATCCGAAAATAGTTGCAACCTTAACCATCAAGTATTTCTCATCTGGTGCCTCATTTATAAACTTTTAAACTTGTTCACGAGTGAGAATTTTCAATTTTTTGGGACGATATCCTTTTCCGTTTTAAATATGCTATTACCTTAAAATATTTATTAACATCCACACCATTTTTAATGAGGGCGCTTGACTTTATCATTGAAAATTTGCTCCACAAAGTTGATGAGCTCCATATTTTTTATTTTTCTTCTAAGTATGCCAGGAAAATAGGTTCACTGAAGTTCCCTTCCACATTTTTCAATTTACACTAGGCCAGGAAATTGTTATATGCACAGATTTGTGGCTGAACAGATTTTTTACGTCTTTTCTCATTTGTTAGTAATCATAACGTTGGAAACGTTTGCCATTCACAACAACCTTTTGATTATTTGAATATCAAAATACATTTTGAAGTTTATTGTCATTGCAAATTGGCCCATTTCATTATCAAAATAGGGCGGCAGTTGTACAAAAAACATTGTATGGTATTTGTGTTGAATGTGATTTTATTTTGTTCGTGAAATTGTTTAATTCGCTCCGCTGACTTCAGAAACTTTTTCGCTCACAAAATAAAACTTCACTTTCAACACTCATATCATAAATAACTATTTCGATGGAATTCCGGATCATTTTTAAGCATTTCAAGGACCAATCAGCAAAGGAAAGACGTTGTTGATGATCAGCCAGCTTGAGTTATTGTGTTAACTGAACTCTATAAGCCCAAAGATCCAAATCTCATGCAAAATAAAGTGTAATGACGTTTGTGGAATGCCTAAAGCGAGGAACGACGAGGAATGGACAAACGTGGGTTTTCTTCAACACTTTCGCAATATTCTCGGCTGTTCTTGGGCGACGTGCACGGGTTTTATTATTCACATCACTAACTTGTCTCAACAATTCAATTTTTGCCACCAATTTCTGTATCGCGGTTTGATAAGGTGCTTCACGAATCACGACGACCCAAAAATGTTTGGGTTTTACGAACCGTCTCTGCCAAATTTTTACCATTTTTAAAGTGGATTTTAATAATTCCCATGCGCTGTCGAAGCGTGCATCGTTCCATTTTAATTTATGACATAGTTTCTATCTGTCAAATGTCAAAAATGACAACTTCAAAAATGACATCTACCGAAATAACACCTCTTATTGATAAACTCTTCAGCTTCTTACCAGACTA
The DNA here is from genome assembly GCA_951802165.1 of Adalia decempunctata. Lineage (NCBI taxonomy): Eukaryota > Metazoa > Arthropoda > Insecta > Coleoptera > Coccinellidae > Adalia > Adalia decempunctata. The sequence continues at coordinate 5,986,081 of OX637705.1, forward strand.
TTATATCTATAGGTATCATATAGGAATTCCAAAAATGAATTTCTCACCAACCCAAAGTAATTTCCCTCCTAAAGAGTTATGAATCGCCCACTGGGAAGGTTTGAAAGCAAGCCGAAAAATTCACTGGATTAAATGATTCCATCATCCTCTCTTTTCATTCTCATCCTTAATATCACCTACTGCGAATCATACCGAGACTCTAAATCAGTCCCTGAATAGAATCTCAATTAAATAATTTCATCTCCACAAGCCCACTTTCATATTTCATGATATGGACAATGCAGCGAACGCTTTTACCTTCTGAATTTTTTATTTCTTCTCTCGAAAGTCAGACTCCTCTCCGAGCCATAATAATTGAGTTATCTTCACTTATACAAAGCAGTGTAAGCGAGAATATACTGAGAAAAATCTCCAGCTAAGCTTGTGTAGCAATTCGAATTTAATTTCGTTTTGTTTGTATGAATTTCGCTCAGTTATGTTTCTTGATACTTTAATCCAATCCTATTAACTATTAACGAATATCGATCAAACTCCGAGATTTATGATATTGGAATTTAAATGAGGATCTAATATTATTCATGAGGAAATTTCTAATTGGGATTTATCGAAACCTCTTTTTGTAAGCAACAAACACAATCAAAGGTGAATCTAATAATAGATTGCTGTGGGGCACCATATTCTACATAACCTTTGAAAAGATTCAACAATATTTGTCGAGATTCATGGAGTTAAATCTTCAATTACATGTTGATCGAATAAAAAGCTGATAATATAATGGAAAGCCATTCAAACTGGATTCCTGCTTGATAGAATTGCAATAGCAGGAATGGGCGGGGGACTTTTTCCTGAAATACCTGGAAAAGGAGTTTGTTTACAAGTACAGGAACAGATGGCGCAGATTCTTGCTGAATGGATGTGTCAAGTTTGCAAATAACTCAGAAGAACATCTCTGTCTATGGTCGTGAATCAAGATATTGGATTAATGGAGTCATATAAGAGAGCGATTGGATGTTTCTAACGCTTTAGATCGCACTCAAACACAAAATTCTTGGGAGTTTTTTGAGAAAATTTTTTGACAGTTCTAACAACAAATCCAATTTTATGATTTTGTATCATATGGAACCATTTCAGCCAATCATGTCAACATTACATCGAAAACTACATCCAATGCAATTTTCAATCCCAATGATAACACGATAGAGTCTTATAATATTATATAATAGTTCCATGGCAACATCATTCGAAACAAATTTCAAAATGTCACGTTTTGGTAATGTTAAAAATATAAATGAGCTTATCAAAGAAAACATTCCCAGAAACACTTTCAATAGCCACAAATATATTTGGGGAATATTTATGGAATTTTGCTACGAACGATCATACGAATTGAATGAACGCAGAAGCTTGGAAGAATTGGCGTTTATACTCAAAGATTGGGCTGTCAATCCATATGAGAAAAAAAGACGGAACAGAATTCAAAGAAGCAACGGTAAAGACAATGTGGAATGTTTCGAGCAAACTCTCACAAGAAAAGTATTATAAGGACTACAACATTATGATTGGCCCGTTTAATAATATAATATTTAAACCAGCCCGAGATGCCCGCGATGCAATCAGAAAAAATTGCAAGCAGACCAAAGCAAACGTAAATCCAGTTCAGTTTCGTTAAATTTGTCTGAAGTTAACAGAATAATATTGCTATCGGATGAAAATGTAAATTTTATCATATTGCTGCAGTTGCTTGTTTGGTGAATTTTTTTCAAATCGAGAAGAATAACGATGGTTCTCCAACAAATCGCATTAAATACAATCCGGTATTCAGTAAAACGTGCCAAGGTGGTTCTAAAAGCTGTACAAGTAGTAAATGGTTGGTTTCCAATAGTGAGAGACAAAGCTGCCCTGTACGTCTTTTTCATAAACTAATATCAAAACGAGGCGAAAATATTACCTCACCACGACTAATCTTGAAACCAAATCGATATTGGAAAGAAACTGACACATGATACGATAATGTACCTGTTGGAAAGAATACCATAAATAAATGGACTAAATATGCTGCCGAAGCAATTGGCTTGAATTTCAAAGACAAAAGGATAACGAATCATTCAAATAGATCAACAGCTGTCAGTCAATTAGCAAAAAGTGGTGTAGAGGAACAACAATTGCTGAATATAACTGGTCATAGCAATCAAACTTCTATCAAACCATACCTAAACCTCGATCAAGAACACACCACAACAAGATAATAAATATTATGCGTGGAAATAGATCTTCTATACAAGAGAACAGCAACGAATCTAATGTTGAGTTGAATTTTACGAATTGCACTTTCACTAATTGTACTTTCAATAAATAAATGTTTTGTTGTGTTGAGTTATACATTTTTTCTGTCAAAAAATTCTCTGCCGAATATTCCTCGGACATTGATAAATGCCTCATAATTTGATAACCATTATCTCAAGCTCGTTGCTTGGTAACAGCCCTCAGCCTTCGGCTTCGGGCTGTTACCAATGAACGAGCTTTCGATGGTCATAAAATTATCTCGTCTATTATCAAGGTCCTAGGGATATTACTACTGATAATAGCATCAGTTTTATTTTCATATCGAGACGGTGTCAGGGGATTTATCTCACGACCTAGGTGGCGGGATGCTGAGGCAGCGCAACCCTTCTCGGAATCCGCCAACGGGAGGTGGAAAAAGAAAATCTTCAATGAAGTGAAAAGTGAGGAAGCTTTCATGATGGAAGGTCTTCCACAGAGACATACGCTCATGTCGTTATTGCAGCAAAAAATTGTACTAGCAATATATGCGGGAATGAACATTATGCCAGTCGATGCATCACTCCAAAGCAATACCATCAAATTTACGAACCCCATGTAATTTTCCAGTCGAAGATACACAAAGAGGACGCAGCATGGTTCAAGACGGTACCATCGAGAAGAATGGGAATATACGGACGAAGTGTCTCCATGGTACTTCGTTTTATGTACCCCAAACACCTGTCGTACTCGCATGGCTACGATAATAACTTTCCATTCCGAAGCTATTATGCTATATATAGGATTGGCTTAGACAAACTCAGATCTAGCCTGTTAGCTGCTAATGAACCAAGGCTTATTTTCTATTTTTGCAGAATTGATGATGTCAGGGATTCATTTGTTCATTAAAATGTGTGAATCGAGCAAATATCTAATGTTTGCGCTTTTTGTCATTGAAAATCGATTAACTTGTGTATGATCGATTCCTTATAAGGATCTAGGTAACTGCTTTTTCTACAGATGTTCATGTAAACGCTGAGGATTATATGAGAACCAAAACCTGTCGGTATCAATAATTTATCTAGAAATAAAAGTTATAGGTTGCATTGATTCACCAAAAATACTGCTCCACAAGAGTTAGGGATATCGTATCCAATCGTTTTTAAAAGTATGTAATCATCGAGAAAATCGCTGTTAAATAATTCAAAACTCAAAAACAACTTGAATCGATCCAATAAAAATCAGTATGAGACATTTCGTCAATCTGGTCGCCTTTTTTCTGAAGTTTGGTTCTTTGCATATGCTCCATGAATGTCAGTTTATCAACGGCTTCGATTTGAAACGAGTTTTCTGAAAATGCCAAGACGTGAAATAACAAATGCTGAGGCCAATAGGGCTATCGGAATGCTACAGGGTGACCTAACTCAGGTTGTTGTAGCGGAAAGGCTCCAAGTCAGCCAAAGTGTGATATCTCGACTTTGGAATAGGTTCAGGGAGACAGGTTCCGTGTGGGAAAAACCAAGGCTTGGTAGGCGACGAAAAACAACACCTGCTCAGGATCGTTTCATCACCGTTTCGGCGAGAAGAAACCCTACATCTACGTGTAGAATGCTACGGAATACTCTTCAAAATGCAGATAGGGTCCAAAATTCCATCGAAACCATCACACGACGTTTGAGAGAGGTGAATCTAGGTCTTAGACGTCCATTAAGAGGAGTTCCCATTAACAAATAACCATAAGCGTCAAAGACTGGAATGGGTAAGGCAACATATCAATTGGAACGATCAATGGCGTAGTGTCCTTTTCACTGATGAATCAAGATATGGACGATTTTCAGATTCTCGAAGAATAAGGGTATGGAAAATCCCACGCATACCCCGTAATCGTCGCTATGTCCAAGAAGTCCATCCATTCCGAGGGGGTAGTTTTATGGTATAGGCCGGGATATGTTTCAACGGGCGCACAGATCTACACATTTGTCCTGGGAATATGACGGCCACACACTATAGGGAGCATGTCATTGACAATGTTGTGCCAAATTTTCACGCTGCTATTGGTGAAACTTTTCAATTTCTAGACGATAACGCTAGACCGCACCGTGCAGCCATAGTTGAGAATGCGCGCGAGGAGCTTGGTATTCCACATTTACCAATACCTCCGCACTCACCAGATTTGAATTGCATAGAATATGCATGGGATATGCTCCAAAGAAGATAAGATAATCATCAACCTACCCCAGAATCCTTAAATGATCTGAGAGAGCTTCTGCCCCGTTTATGGAACCAAATTCCTCAAGAAATGTTCAACAACCTCTTGTGTAGTATGCAAAGAAAATGTCAAGCTGTTATTGATGCCCGTGGAGGCCATACATTGTATTGATAGTCTTTAAATGCTTGAATTCTCTTGCAATAAAATTTCGTTATTTCACTCGATTTTTCTTAACCACCCTGTATACGCTGCAGACTTACAGGCTTAAATTAATTTGCAACTTGAAATCATATCAATATGAATTTTCATCACAAAAATCTTGTTTTAACTATATTTTTTTGCAATTTAAGTCAATGTCCCTAACTCATGTGGAGCAGTTTAGTTTTCTAACCAAATTTTGAAGCAGAGCAAATTAAAGGTGACTGCAAGTTTGAAGCAGTTGGAGTTGAAATGTCAGTGCGAAAGTTTGGTTGAAGATTTTATGCTCCAAAAGTAGCAGATCCAACAGAAAGGCTTCGGTTCAGGTTAACAGAGAAACCTTCTTTCCTCAGTATACCCAAAACGTTTTCAATGGGTGAATTATTCTGAGATCTTAGTGGCCAAGGCAAAAATGACTCGACTCTTCAATATGGTTCAGCTTGGGACCTAGAAAAGCCATTTTTGATGGCACTCATGGTATCTTATTCAAGCAGTCAACACTATCAATATTCAAAAGAGTCATGCTTCCGATGAAGCATTTCAAAAGCGTGAAATCTTAAAGAATACCGTATTGACTAATCGATTTTTTTCGGCGTAGGAATTCGTCACACAATTCGACAACTTTTCATCGAAGCAACTATTCAAAACATCAGCTTTCGACCGTGAAACCTAAGAGGTCTTTAATTTGCTCACCTCCCATCTCGCGATCGCTAAATGTCGACTTCTGGAGTTGATTTAAATAAATAGTATTGACCAGTGAACCTTTCAGAGGCCAAGATTGTTATCTGCGTCTGATTTATAAGTTATACCGAGGTACTAATGACGATCGGAAATTGGACTAGAGTCAATGTGATGGTTTATGTCCTATAATTTCTTTATTTTACGTATTGATATTGGCAAAGGCGTATAATCCTGAGGATCTGTGATAGAGGACTTGAAACGTTTCACTTTTAATGGAATTTGCTGCGAAAACATACCTGGTGTTCATTTTAAATACAGTTGTCTTTAACTGAAGGAAGAAACAAGAATTTTGAAGGACCATACGTATCTAAGATTTTATTGCACATGAAAAGTTTCCATTTATAATAAAAAAATATCAAAACCGATAAAAACTAGTTTGAAAGTAAGGATTACACTACAAACACAATTCCATTTGGACTAATTTAGGTGAAACGTCTCTAGCTTAACTCGGTCTAAAGGCGATTGAAATCCATTAAAAGTCACTCCATCAAGATTACAACTGCATCTTATTGTAGTCGGTCTCTAGGAGTCCAATTCGATTAAGAAATTCTTTTATTAAATCGCAATTTGATGACTTGCGATTCTTGTGCTCCTACGGTATGCTGGCCCATAGATCGAGAAATGATGGGATGAAAATTTGGTTTGAAAAAATTATGGGAGGAAAGGAAAAAGAAATTCAATGTTTTCGGTATGTCTTTCTCATGTTCCTGTAGTTCGTCAATTGGTATTAAAACAAAGCATGTTTTCAAGAGTATCTACATAAATACTATTGACATCAGGAAACTTCGAATTGAAAAAGTTAAAAACGCAAATGATCTTAATAAAATAAATGTAATGAATTAACTGCTAACTTCTTACAGACAAAAATTACAGATAGATGAATAATGTACATCTCTAGCCTGTTCCAACTCTGCATTAATCAATCAAATTCCCTAGAAACTCTCGACAACGTTGATCGATTCAACTTTTTCCTATTGAATAATTCAATTACTATAAATTTGTACCTCGATATCTCTTCTATCGTTCGTGATTTATAAGATAAAACTTTTTTGTCGGTTCTCTCTCTTTTCAGCTTGTAACTTGATAGTTGGAGCTATAGAAAGCTGACAACGACTAGTTATTCAAATTCGGACAAGGATTTTTAGATATTCCGTGAAATATTTCATGGTAGAAATGTAAACAGTCAATTTAGAACAGATAGAGGTAGATCTTTGATGTGAGATAAAGGACATGAATCAAACTGTTGAAGAATATTTTTAATGATGGAAGCAAATAATTTTCAACAATGATGATGATGACTTTATTTTACATGTATGTATTCCTTATGGGTTTTGCTTTCAGCTTCGGTTCTTTTAGATTGGCTTGATTCAAAAACGAATTCAATCATGTCAACATTACACTGAAAATTTTTTGACAGTTCCAACAACAAATCCAAATTTATGATTTTGTATCATATGGAACCATTTCAGCCAATCATGTCAACATTACATCGAAAATTAATACATCCAATGCAATTTTCAATCCCAATGATAACACGATAGAGTCTTATAAAATTATATAATAGTTCCATGGCAACATCATTCCAAACAAATTTCAAAATGTCACGTTTTGGTGATGTTAAAAATCAGTTAAATGAACTAACACGTCTGGATCTTCATTCAACTTTTCTAATAATTGTTCCTTTGTTAATTGCCTCTTTAAATAAATTGTTTTAGCTCTGTATTTTTTCTATCATTATAGCAAACAATTTTCTATCCGAATAACCCTCGGATATTGATAAATGCTCAAAAATGTTATGACAACTTTCTCCAGCTTGTTGCTTGTAGGTCTGTTTTCAAGCAACAAGCTTTCGAAATCTGTCATAAAATTTTTTCGAACAATTTTCAATGTCCTACTGATAAAGTCGGGAATAGACTTTCCTGAAGATCGGCAAAATAATATTCTCAAATTATACTTCATAGAAAGTCTACAGAAATAATGGCAACCTCATAGATTTGCCCAATATCCTGCAGGTATTATTCAGCAGAATAATCAATGTTGCAGTCTTTTAAAAACCTCAGATTTCGTTCAGATATGGCTTCATTAACGACTTGTTTCGGTGTTAAATCAAAACAGTTACCATCAGGCAAAAACGGGCACGTGACATCAAGATTAATCCCCGTCAACATCCATAATCCTTCGAGACACTCATTTAAATACTTTACAACCACAAGTGACACTCAACTCCTGAACACAGCTCATCACCACAACATTCCAGATAAGGATCACCCGGTACACCCCACACGCTTTTTTTCACGAACCGCGATCCCTTAATCCTTCAGGATCGACGAATGGCGAGACGCGCGAGCCTCGGTGGTCCGTAAATCACGATCGCGCAATCCTTGGACTACTTGGGACAAATGACGATCGAACAGGTAACAAATGCCGGCGAAGACTGCCTTCTAGATCCGCTGACAGGACGCGGTCGTGAGCGCTCGGCGAGAGTCGTTGCCACCTTGGTCTGGCGTTTGAGTCTCCCGGCCGCCATGTTATCTTTTGCGGGTATAAGAAGGATCTGGGAGCTTGCGATGGGAGATTGCCGGGGATGCGGCTTGCGGAAGTGGTTCTGGGGGATTCCGCGGCATCAGGTATGAGGATTCGTGCGACGACTGGTAGCCCTGAGAAAGGGCGATCGTGAGAAGAATGCGTTGAATCGCATGATTACCGGATATATTGAAGAATTGCAGGGTGTTATGTGCATTTCGTGTTCCATCGAAGCCATTTAGTCGATGACAACTCGGTTCATTAGGAATATTGCGATATTTCGTGGTAGGAAATGAAATATCAAGAAATCTGTTCGGAGACTTCAACGTTCGACCAAGCGCGAAACCGTGATAATTTCTTGACGGATTTCTTTGATTTCAGGAATTCTTGCGGTTTTGATGACAGATATCGGTATCTAGTACCGATATCTCTAGGTCCATCCAATAATTATTGACATCTCGAGGGGCTTTGGAGAATCGAGATTAGGTTGGTAGTAGCCCATTCAGTAATATTTTGAGTTGCAGAACTAAGGTTGGTGTTGGAAATAACACTGACTTTTTGTTCTGTCATTAATATTCGAAAAAATTTTGCAAATAATTGCGCAAGTGAAAAATCTTTGGAATGAGGCTCTTGAAGAATATACAGCTAAAAAATGGAAAGCCTGCACAGAGCACGTAGAAAAAGTAATATGATAAGATTAGTCTAAATATAACAATGGGATGTTATGATATTGCTGACATAAAACCTTCAATTATTAACATTACGAGTTCTGCCCAGATGTGGAAATAATAATAGTGGTTTTTGAAGCAGAATAATAGGAATATTTACATTTTCAATATTACATATTTTACTCCTTCATTGTTCACAAATATTAATAGTTACAATGCTATGAGTAAATTCTTCATATATTTAATAGATCTATTCGTTAAATTTTGTTTCTGTCTTGATATCTATTACAATTTTTTCAATCTATTCACTTTGCAGCAACACGCTTCAAATTATTAACTACATTTTTCTGGTTTAGCGAATATTCATATTGAACTTTGGAAAGGAACATGCTTTTCAATCATCCACGATATTTTTCGTTATCGGACCAAAATTTCCAGGCTGTAGTATAATTGATCGTTAGAAAATGATACAAGATGAAAAAAATGAAGTGTTGGTATACAGATTCACACGATGGTAATTGTAGGTGATAGGTAATTGAGGACATTTCATGTTCAAAGTGCCTTATTTTGAAAACCAACCATTGAATTTAAAAAAAAAAGCAAAGAAGATTTTTAGCTACTTTTTTCTGATTAGAAATAAAGCTGCGACTAGAATTCCAAGACCTGCTTTGATGTCAATAATTCCTGGATGGACTATAGTTTATTATGCCTTTTCTTCATCTGGCAACATCGTTATTTTCAAGTGTCATCATTTGGCTCTCTTTTTCTGGGGGGTGAAACCTTAGTGCAAATTCGATGTCTACGCCACTGGCACGTTTAATAGAACCGAGTAAAAACCAAGAAAGTAGCTATAAGTAGTTTCAAAACGTGTATACAAAAACTCAATTCTGTACCTAATCCAGACAGTTCCTGAGAAATTGGCAAAAAACTGAAAGAAATAAAATTTTTTGACCCCCTGTATCTCAGAAACGAAGACCGTAGGAAAAAATGGAAGAGAAAAAAAATGTTATTTTGTCATGAGAAATCTACAGTTGACCGCTTATACACTCATTCAGGAACACCCTGTAGAACCACTTGGAAACGATAAATTTTTGATATTTCTTAGAAAAACGAGAAATTTTGAAAATGAAAGTATTTTTGGGTTTTTGTGCTTTTCTTTCGAAGTTAGGTGAGCAAGATTTGTCGAAAAAGATTCACCTGAATTTTACGATCATTTCCAATGTTTACAAGTTTATTCTTCAACTGTCATGAATTGTCAGGTTGAAACCCAACCTAAATTATCAGTAACTATCATTTCTCACCCTGTATACCATATCGAAAAAAGTTCCCCATGCCAAAAACAGAATCTGCCATAAAAATTAATTCAGAATCACGTGTCCATTTTTTTTATCCTTCCGTTACAATCGCACGCTTCATAGAGCATTCCGCTACACCAAAGCTCGCATACGAGCCATATCACATTGCAATCGCCCGCCATAAGATTCAGCCATATTAGACATCGCGTTAGAATTGAAACAGCGGACGTTGAAGGAATTGATGGAAACGTATAAATCGGATACATTCAATGAGCTGAAACTTACATTCGTTCGGAATTTCACGAGTCTATCGGAGTGTATAACCACCTCGAAGACAAGTTGTTAAAGGAAGTGTTTCGCGGTTAGATTCCTGAGTCACGCGCAGGAATTTACGAGGAGATTTGATTCCTTCCAAAACTTTGGCTCCCATAACGAATTTTGGATTTTTATTGGTCCACTCTATACCTATCTACCTACTTACTTCAACTGTACACCAAACTATCCGAAAATTAAAAAGCATACACGAAAATAACCATAATTTGCTCCTCCTAGCGAGTATGTGAGGAGACTTCAACGTTCGATAAAGCGAGAAACCTCCTATCTCGAACTGTAAGATTATTTATCTAGATGTTTCATTACGTAAAACATTTGTACTCTGATTATAAGGTCCAAGTGGCATTTCACTTCATCCTGTTTCTGACACTCCATTCTTAGAAACCAAACATCACGTGAAGGTTAACTGAGAAGTTATATTTCGACGCTTCTATAGGTACTAGTTACGAATAATTGCTGTGATTATAATATATTGAACTGAAAACTTTCGTCTAATTATCTATAATGATTTTAACAAACAAAAAACTGGGTGTGAGAGTCTACCTACGTGGAAGAAGATAATTATTCATGAAAAAGGATGGCGTGTTCACAGATTTGAATGAATCAGTGGCTAAGGCTGGGATCGTTAAAAGAATGGGAAGGTACACTGAAATATGTTTCTCCATGCAAGAAATGTTCTAGAGAAAAATATTTTATTTATCAGATATTTTTCATGAAATCTAAAACAAAATTTCACACTTTCCATTAACTACAAAAAACATTCCAATTCTGTTCTTCATCACTTCAATGATGACAAACAAGTGATCTTGTAAACTTCTAATATTCGAAGATGATTTGTAAATAGTTATTTATGATATTGGTGTTGAAAGTGACGTTTTATTTTGTGAGTGAAAAAGTTTGTAAAATGAGCGGAGTGAATTGAACAATTTCACGAACAATATAAAATCACTTCTAACACAAATACCATAGAATATTTTTTGTATAACTGCCCTATTTTGATAATGAAATGGGCGAATTTACAATGACAATACACTTCGAAATGCATTTTAATATTCAAATACCTAATCGAAAGGTTGTTGTGAATGGCAAACGTTGCCAACGTTATGATTACTAACAAATGAGAAGACGCTGTCATTCAAATTTCGTTCCTGTCCAATTTTCGTCTTGGGTTTTCAACTGCTTCATATGTTTGTCGAGAGTCCAATTATTAATAAAAGTGACGATTGGGTTGTTCCTGTGGATATTGAAGAGTCTGCAAGAAGAGCAAATCTGGAACTCCTACCTAAAAAATCTGTTCAGCAGTACGATATTGCATATAACAATTTCCTGGCCTGGTGTAAATTGGAAAATGTAGAAGGGAACTTCAGTGAACCTATTTTCCTGGCATACTTAGAAGAATAATCAAAAATATGGAGTTCATCAACTTTGTGGAGCAGATTTTCAATGATAAAGTCAAGCGCCCTTTTTAAAAATGGTGTGGAAGTTAGTAAATATTTTAAGGTATTGTATATTTAAAATGGGAAAGTGAAGGATATCGTCCCAAAAATCGAAAATTCCCATTCGTGAACAAGTTGAAAAGTTTATAAATGAGGCACCAGATGAGAAATACTTGATGGTTAAGGTTGCAACTATTTTTGGATTATTTGGAGCCTGTCGGCGTGAAGAATTGTGTAATTTATCAGTAGAAGACATCCAAATAACAAATAAAACATTGGTTATACAACTTCCAAACATAAAAACGAAAGTCAGTCGTTCTTTCAGTATTATTGGGAAGTATGTTGACTATTTTCATAAGTACTTTGCACTGCGCCCTCCTGTCATCAAACATCGTCGTTTTTTCCTGAAATACATGAATAATAAATGCACTGCCTTTCCAGTTGGTATCAATACATTTGGGAAAATTCCATCTGTTGTTGCCGAATTCCTCAAACTGCCAGAACCAAAGAAATATACAGGACACTGTTTTCGAAGATCCTCCGCTTCATTGCTAGCAGAATCAGGAGCAAATATTACGGATATAAAAAAACATAGTGGATGGAAGTCTACGACGGTAGCCGAGGGCTATGTTGATCATTCTATTGCATATATAAATGTCATTGCTGAAAAAATTCTCCAAACCCCAACAGATTTTGGATCATCATCATCCAATATTGTACTTCCGGTTTCTACAAGTACTGATGGTGCTGAGGATTCTAATAATATGTTGCGCAGCTCCCTAACGTCAAAGGGCATTAATGTTAGTAACTGTTGTAGTTTTACGATTAATATTAATGTTCATAAGTAATGACTGTTAAATATTGATAATAAAATTTGCAATTTCTAAAAATATTTTTAACACCAATTTTAAAAATATTTCTAACAGGCTTCCACATAAACAATCAATTTTAACATTGTTTGCTGTCATTAAAAGTGTCACTTTTAATGGCAGTTGTACAAAAAATGGTTTTTCAATAAGAGGTGATTTTTGACATTAAAAAAATTTCCATTTTCTAGATACATGATAGGAAGTTTATTTCATTATAATGAGAAAAAGGCATGTCGTTGATAATGGGAAAAAAACATCAGCAAAAATGACCACCACGACCACGACTACAGGACCATATTCTTTTCATCAACTTTATAAGCCTCAAGACCCAAACCTTCATTAAAAATACGGAGTATTGACGTCTGTGGAATGCCTTATTCCAAAAAACGACGAGGAACGGACAAACTTGTGTTTTCTTAAACACTTTCGGCTACAGCAGCAATATTCACGGCTGGTCTTGAGCGACGTGCACGGGTTTCATTCTTCACATCACTAACTTGTCCCAACAGCTCAAATTTTTCCACCAATTTCTGTATTGCGGTTCGACAAGGTGCTTCACGACGACCCAAAAATGTTCGAGTTTTACGAACTGTCTCTGCCAAATTTTCACGAATTTTATAGTGAATTTTAAGATTATCAATGCGTTGTTGAAGCGTGTATCGTTCCGTTTTTATAAATGGCATAATTTCTACCTGTCAAATGTCAAAAATGACAGCTTCAAAAGTGACATCTACCGAAATGGCGGGCTATTGAAAATAACACCTCTTATGGAAAAATCCTTTACCCGAATAAACCTGCATGATTTCCTTCCAAGCACACAATTCAATTGTGTCGAACTCTTTTTTTTTTAGTCCCTATCAGAGAGTACCAAGACACGAACCAATTAAATTCCTTTCAGTCCACCCAGCAGTCGGCATCACTGCACTCTCTCATTATTTCGAGAGTAGACATGGGCGGCCATATATCTGAATATTATTTGATACATAGGAGAATCGAAGCTATTTACAGCCTCAGCCCTGACATAATCACATGCAAATTCAAGAGTTTACTTTCGGAACATCTAATTAAGACGTGGAAGTGTAGGCTTATCCAGAAGCAATCTGGGCATCAGCATAAATTTTTGATACGCACCTGAGTGCCAAGTTAATTTTGATTAATTTGTTATTTGCATAATGGCGATGTGTTTATAGGAGAATAGGAGATTCTGTCGAAAGTGATCCTAGATATGAGTTGTTTACATATAAATAGAGGACGCGATAAGAGAAACGGAAGTTCTGATGATGACAACTTGAAAATTTGATTCTTGAAAAAAATTCCATTCCACATGTGGAAATACAAAGTATGATAAATATGGATCTGAATTGATTTCTATTGAATTCAGTCTCCTTGAGAACATGGGAACCTATACATTTTGTTACCGAAATCTGTTATACGGGGCAGAAGCTCTCTCAGATCATTTGAAGATTCTGGGGTAGGTTGATGATTATCTAATCTTCTTTGGAGCATATCCCATTCATATTCTATGCAATTCAAATCTGGTGAGTACGGAGGTATTGGTAAATGTGGAATACCAAGCTCCTCAACTATATGGCTGCACGGTGCGGTCTATCGTTATCGTCTAGAAATTGAAAAGTTTCAGCAATAAAAGCGTCAAATTTGGCATAACGTTGTCAATGATATGCCCCTATTGTGTAAGGCGGTCATATTCCCAGGACAAATGTGTAGATCTGTGCGCCCGTTGAAACATATCACGGCCCATACCATAACACTACCCCCTCGGAATGGATGGACTTCTGGTACATAGCGACGATTACGGGGTATGCGTGGGATTGTCCATAACCTTATTCTTCGAGAATCTGAAAATCGTCCATATCTGGATTCATCAGTGAAAAGGACACTATACGCCATTGATCGTTCCAATTGATATGTTGCCTTGCCTATTCCAGTCTTTGACGCTTATGGTCACGTGTTAATGGAACCCCCCTTCATGAACGTCTAGAACCTAGATTCACCTCTCTCAAACGTCGTCTGATGGTTTCGATAGAAACTTGGATCCCACCTGCATTTTGAAGAGTATTCTGTAGCATTCTACACGTAGATGTAGGATTTCTTCTCGCCGAAACGGCGATGAAACGATCCTGAGCAGGTGTTGTTTTTCGTCGCCCACCAAGCCTTGGTCTTTCCAACACGGAACCTGTCTCCCTGAACCTATTCCAAAGTCGAGATATGACACTTTGGCTGACTTGGAGCCTTTCCGCTACAACAACCTGAGTCAGGCCACCCTGTAGCATTCCGATAGCCCTATTAGACTCAGCGTTTGTTAATTTACGTCTTGGCATTTTCAGAAATCTCGTTTCAAATCGAAGCCGTTGATGAACTGATTTCATTTCAAAAAAGAGCATTAATGAAGCATATGCAAAGAACCAAACTTCAGAAAAAAGGCGACCAGATTGACGAAATGTCTCCTACTGATTTTTATTGGATCGATTCAAGTTGTTATTGAGTTTTAAATGATTTTACAGCGATTTTCTCGAAGATTACATACTTTTAAAAACGATTGAATACGATATCCCTAACTCATGTGGAGCAGTCTATTTGGAATTAAATGACATCGTTCATGCTGAAATAACATACCTTCTTTCTTATTTCCAAACAGACATCCTTTATATTTCAGTAGAGCTTGAAATTCTGATTTGGAAGAATTTTTTTTTTCAATGCTGTGTTGCCAAATGTTCAGTTCTCCAGAATCATCTGAAAGACACTCGAACTTGAAAAATCTGAATATTTATTTAAAATCTGATCTGCGAACACAGAAATAAATTCATCCTGTGTGAAAAGTACAATATTCAGATACTTAAGTGAAAAATCTCAACCAGGCATTCTTGCAGTCTCCCATTGTTTATTGTTATTCAAATCCATGCATAAATGCTGGTAGGTAAGGACAATGCGTCGCTTCCAATCTAATCAGGTACCAAGACATTGCGTGGTTCTCTATCGGCTGTGAAATTAAATTCCCATTGGGGTTACCTTTATTTATATCCTTTCCCATACTTCATAACCGCTCAACTGTTCGTTAAATTGTTTTACAATATCAATAATTCGTGTAAAAGGGGCTATAGGTTCGATATTTCGATAATTCTGGCGATGTTCGAGAATAGTTTTTCAACAAAAACGATAACATCTCTTTTTTGTTGCATTTAATGAAAAATCATCAAACAAATGTTAAAATTGATTGTTTACGTGGAAGCCTGTTGAACATATTTTTAACATTAGAGTTAAAAATATTTTTAGCACTCCATTTTCTTATGATGAAATCAGATGAAAAAATTCAGCAATTGCAAATTTTTATTATCAATATTCAACAATCATTACTATGAACATTAATATTAATCGTAAAACTAGAATAATTACTAACATTAATGCCCTGTGACGTTAGGGAGCTTCGCAACACATTATTTGAATCCTCAGCACCATCAGTACTTGTAGAAACCGGAAGTACAATATTGGATGATGATGATCCAAAATCTGTTGAGGGTTGGGAGAATTTTTTCAGCAATGACATTTCTATATGCAATGGAATGATCAACATAGCCCTCGGCTACCGTCGTAGACTTCCATCCACCATGTTTTTTATATCCCTAATATTTGCTCCTGATTCTGCTAGCAATGAAGCGACAACAGTGTCCTGTATATTGCTTAGGTTCTGGCAGTTTGAGGAATTCGGCAACAATAGATGGAATTTTCCCAAATGTATTGATACCAACTGGATTGGCAGTGCATTTATTATTCATGTATTTCAGGAAAAAACGACAATGTTTGATGACAGAATGGCGCAATGCAAAGTTCTTATGAAAATAGTCAACATACTTCCCAATAATACTGAAAGAACGACTGACTTTCGTTTTTGTGTTTGGAAGTTGTATAACCAATGATTTATTTGTTATTTCGATGTCTTCTACTGATAAATTACACAATTCTTCACGCCGACAGGCTCAAAATAATCCGAAAATAGTTGCAACCTTAACCATCAAGTATTTCTCATCTGGTGCCTCATTTATAAACTTTGCAACTTGTTCACGAGTGAGAATTTTCGATTTTTTGGGACGATATCCTTCACTTTTTCGTTTTAAATATGCTATTACCTTAAAATATTTACCAACATCCACAAAATTTTTAATGTGGGCGCTTGACTTTATGATTGAAAATTTGCACCACAAAGTTGATGAACTCCATATTTTTGATTTTTCTTCTAAGTATGCCAGGAAAAGAGGTTCACTGAAGTTCCCTTCTACATTTTTCAATTAACATTAGGCCAGGAAATTGTTATATGCAATTTCGTACTGCTGAACAGATTTTTTTAGGTAGAAGTTCCAGATTTGCTCTTCTTGGAGACTCTTCAATATCCACAAGAACAACCAAATCGTCACTTTTATTAATAATTGGACTCTCGACAAACATATTAAGCAGTTAAAAACCCAAGACGAAAATTTGACAGGAACGAAATTCAAATGACAGCGTCTTTTCTCATTTGTTAGTAATCATATCGTTGGCAACGTTTGCCATTCACAACAAACTTTTGATTATTTGAATATTAAAATGCATTTTGAAGTTTATTTTCATCGCAAATTCGCCCATTTCATTATCAAAATAGGGTAGTTGTACAAAAAACATTGTATGGTATTTGTGTTAAAAGTAATTTTATTTTGTTCGTGAAATTGTTCAATTCGCTCCGCTCATTTCACAAACATTTTCACTCACAAAATAAAACGTCACTTTCAACACTCATATCATAAATAACTAAATCCTGGTCTTTGTATCCAAATAAAACCATATCTATGTTTATTAGGAACCAATATTTTTCCTGGTGGGAAAATAGTCAGTGGCAATTGAAATCAATTATTTGAACGCTTCAACATAAAACCCATGAAGCATCCATCTCAACTTTTTTATCAGCGGACGACCAAAAACGTCCATTAGAATTTTATGACCACATCAAATCTTCCACTTCTCATAACGCTCAAATATGTCTACAACCATCGAATAAACCTAATTTTTTATAGCTCAAACCTCCATAACTAATTAATTTTTATAACCTTCTGTTTCTCAGACATTCTGTCCATAGTTTCTGCCCAAGGAATCCAGTCCGTACATATTTCGTTGCTTTTTATTCCTTCAAGTATGCTTACAATGTCGGATACAAATTCTTGACCATTTATTTCTCAATGTCTTGATTATAAGCGTACCGGGGAAAAATGAAATGTAACCAGAGCGAGTCGATCATAATTTGCCTTTATTTATTATTTGTTCAACTCATGTTGATAATTGATCACTGGCGGAAAGTCGTAAGTATAATTCGACTCAACCTTATAATTAGTGATTTTCTCAGGGATAGCGAAGAATGCAGGAATTCTCTTTTTCCTATGTCATTCAACAGAAGAAGGAGCTTGGAATGAATTCTTCCTTGGAAGGGAGAGAGGTGTTGATTAGTTCAAAAAAATCCACGTATGCTTGTATCAATGATAACTAATTAAAAACTTCCAATATATCTAATTTAACTGACATAGCATTGACGAGGAGTTCACATATTTCTCTACACATTTTCAATATTATTTTTCGAAGAACACCCAACTGGTTTCAAACGTCACTCCTCCAGACTAAACGATAACAAATCCATATTTTATTAGCTGGAGATCTTTTAATAACATGCCCATTACGCATTTGTTCCTAATTGGTATGGAGCCGACACTAATTAAAAGCTAATATTAATTAAGCTTATTGGAAGATAACTCTTCGAAACTATACAGGTCTTCAGATTTTTCGAGTCATTTATCCAGCTTCGACATAATTATGAACGTTGAACGATTTTTTAAATAGAAAATTGTATATACTTCTTCGCTCTCACAGTTCCGAAATTCTCGAAGGAACTTTTGGGAATGTTCTATTCCTGGAAGATTTCTACAGGGCCTCTCTTTCTGTTTCTTCTTTCTCCAAAAACTCTTATCTTATAGCCTACGCCACAAAATGGTTTTGGTCCAGTAAGTACCCTTTCTGGCTTGAGTATTTGTGGCCTCTTTGATTCTTGAGTGACCATCAGGAACCCACACTGAAAGACTTCATTAGGTTTTCTTTGGAACTCCCATCTCAGCTTTGAATCGATGACAGAAGGGATCAACTTGTCACACCTTTGATAGTTTCTTTCCAGGGTTATATCTACACATCTTTCGATTGTGAGTATTTCACGCAGTTGGATAGATATGTTTTATATTCATTAAAAATCATTGAATGGATGGCGGTAACTTTGCAGATCAAAGAAGGCTTTTGTGTTAACAGGAAGCAGGACAGTTTCTTGTTGGAACTACTATGATCTCTATCGAAGCGATAGTTCACATTCATTTGAATTCTCCATTGTTTTCTGACTGAGTATGGATTTGAAGATCAGGTTTGAGAGATAGCGTGGTATAAAAAGAATACGATTTTATTCCTGCATTTATGCATGTAGCGTTTAATTAAAATATGCACGCACTACTACAGACTTCAATAATGCTTTTGCCTCAAGAGGAGATAAAGGGTGTTTTTTAGAGATTTAACTTTGAATTGAAACGAAACACATTTAAATTAAGATTGAAGCCAAATCTTTGGAAGGTAAATTTATGACCTTTATGTTGCAAAAATAATTTCCGGCTTATGAGGAGCCGCATTCGACCAGAACTTTTTGGACCAGTATTTCGAGTAATTCAGGCCTTCTTTCGGCAACAACACGACTCATGTTGGTTTCCAAAGCGTCTATTGTTTCTGGTTTATCAGCATAAACCAATGACTCGAAAGGAAAAGGAATGTCAAAACAACAAGGCAGACCTTCTTTCAAATCACAGATATCCATATCAAAAACAAAACAGCCAATATTTTGCACAGAGATATTCGCAGCTATTCCGATCAGCATTATATAAATAACTATTGGCGGCGAGGGGAGGGGCGGAAGTTATAACAGTTTTGAAGGTAAAGTGGTGACCGGTCAAATTTTCTGAAAGTTTGGTATGTTGTTGTACCCGACTCAGTGACCAAAAGTGTCAATGGGCCCAACCCAATCCTATGGCTAGTTTTCTAAATACGGGGTGTTAAAGTTGAAAATTGCCCAGATTTTTGGATTTATTTTTTTAATTATTAAGAGTTAGATTGGGTTTCTGTTGCATACACACGTTTACTACATGTTCTAGTATTGAAATTAGTGGATACGTATGATTAAAAATATTTATATTTACAGGGTGATCCACGAATATTTGAAGGTAGTTTTTTGCCAAAATTCACTTTTTCTATTGTGACGTCAGGAAGGCATATTTTTGAAATGTTCTTTTCGATTTAGTATTATGACGACAAAATATTGCACAGTGCGTATTTTCTATACAGGGTGTTTCACAGGGAGAACCACTAGACATAATCATTTTTTTAAGGATTAATTCGAAACCCTGTATTTTTGAATTGATTTTTGGGAAAAGTAATACCATAAACATATGTGTGTTTCTAATCTCCAAAATATTCATGGTGGTTCATTCAAAGGAAGGTAGCCTATTTTGGGAAACGAACAAAAAACATGAACAACCTGTATTCGAAAATTTCCTCGGTCAAATGCAATTATTTTCTCACTATATATTTATTCCTCCAACATCTCCAGAGTTATGAATTCTGAATCCGATACTATGACCAGTTTTCGAGATACAGGACGATAAAGTGGAGAATAAATGATCGATATATAGTGAGAAAATAGTTGCATTTGACCGAGAAAATTTTCGAATACAGGGTGTTCATGTTTTTTGTACTTTTCCCAAAATAGAATACCTTCCTATGCATAAACCACCATGAATATTTTGGAGATTAGAGACACACATATGTTTGTGGTATTACTTTTCCCAAAAATCAATTCAAAAATACAGGGTTTCTAATTAATCCTAAAAAAAATGATTATGTCTAGTGGTTCTCCCTGTGAAACACCCTGTATAAAAAATATACACTGTGCAATATTTTGTCGTCATAGTACTAAATCGAAAAGAACATTTCGAAAATATGCCTTCCTGACGTCACAGTAGAAAAAGTGAATTTTGGCAAAAAACTACCGTCATATATTCGTGAATCACCCTGGAATTATAGATATTTTTAATCATATGTATCCACTAATTTCATTACCAGAACACCTAGTAAACGTGTGTATGCAACACAAATCCAATATAACTCTTAATAATCAAAAAATAAATCCGAAAATCTGGGCAATTTTCAACTTTAACACCCCGTATTTAGAAAACTAGCCATAGGATTGAGTTGGGCCCATTGACACTTTTGGTCACTGAGTCGAGTACAACAACATACTAAACTTTCAGAAAATTTGACCGGTCGCCACTTTACCTATAAAAAGTGCGGGGTCCTTTCCAATTTTTCTAAAAATGCCATTTGACAGGGCAAAATCTAAACGGGGATAATATTTTTGATTGAATGGAGCGACCTCGAAAACCTACATTTTGATACCAAAATCACCCATGTAGCCCCCATAGGTAATGAAATATTGCACTTTTTATTTTTTGATTTTTCATTTTCGAATTCTGTTCACGAGCTCACCCCACTCAAGGTGAGGTTGCTGTCGGTTGGAAAAATGGCTTTTATTGAAGAGTCCAATAGGAAGTAAAACTTGAAAGTTCAATAACAAGGTTAGATCCTCCTCAAATATATTTTTTATTGGCAAATATGGTGTTTTTAGGGGGTCATACCCCTTTATTATTTTTCACCCAAAATTTGAGATTTTTAAAATCGCTCATATTCTGCACAGATACTTGGGGCTATAAGGATTAAAATAATATAAATAACCATTGGCGGCGATGACAGAGACGGAAGTTATGACAGTTTGAAATTTCCAAATTTTCAAAAAATGCAATTTGACAGGTCAAAATCTAAAAGGTGATAGTGAGGGCTTTGAAATATTTTTTATTGAATGGAGCGACCTCGAAAACCTAGATTTTGATACCAAAATCACCCATGTAGCCCCCATAGGTAATGAAATATTCCACACATTATTTTTCGATTTTTCATTTTCGTTCACGAGCTCACCCCACTCAAGGTGAGGGTGCTGTCGGTTGGAAAAATGGCTTTTATTGAAGAGTCCAATAGGAAGTAAAACTTGAAAGTTCAATAACAAGGTTAGATCCTTCTCAAATATATTTTTTATTGGCAAATATGGTGTTTTCAGGGGGTCATACCCATTTATCATTTTTCACCCAAAATCTGGGATTTTTAAAATCGCTCATATTCTGCACAGAGCTACTCGGAGCCATGCTGATCAACATAATATAAAAAACTATTGGCGGCGGGGAGAGGGACGGCAGTTATGACATTTTGAAATTTCCGATTTTTCAAAAAATGCCATTTGACAGGTCAAAATCAAAACGGTGATAGTTATGGCTTTGAAATATTTTCTATTGAATGGAGCGACCTCGAAAACCTACATTTTGATACCAGAATCACTCATGTAGCCCCTATAGATAAAGAAATATTCCACTTTTTATTTTTCGATTTTTAATTTTCAAGTTCTGTTCACGAGCTCACCCCACTCAAGGTGAGGGTGCTGTCGGTTGGCAAAAAGGCTATTATTTAACATTCGAATAGGAAGTACAACTTAAAAATGCAATAACAAGATTGGATCCTCCCCAATTTTTTTTTTTTTTGGCAAACTGGTTCACCATGACCGTTTGTTATTACTGAATTTACTAACATACCTCCATATTTTGGAAATCGCTCGTGAAAAGTAGTGCTTCAAGAACGGCACCCAGGAAAAGTTCACGTTCCTGAATTACCAACTTTCGACAAATCGATTACCATTTATGCCATGGGAAACCCAACGCCTGGTAAATACAGATAGTCAGGAAGGCATCAAGAACTCCAATCCATGTCGAAACAAATAACTCCACGTCTGTTCCAATTTTTTCGAATTCCACCCATCGCCACGACGAAACCTACCAGGAACATAATGGTCGATTGAACTACTTATTTCGGATTACTACGCACGATATCTAGGCTGGCAATTAGGTTTTTTCTCGATGCAAGAAATTCATAACTGATTTATATGGCCATTCGATACTGAGGCCCATAAATTGTCTTTGAACTTGACGCTCTGTGATTATCGATTAGGTTGAAATTCTATGATGGGAGCGGCGTAATACATCAATCGGAGAAGATGTGATCCAGTTCAGTGATTTTTATGCCCCGGGAAAATTTATTCCGTGGCCGTGAAAAAATCGGAATTATTGATCAGGTACAAATCACGAGAAGATTGCTGATGCGGGAAAAAGGCGACTGATTGACCATTCGATCCAATTATGTGAAGCTGCGTCACTCAGAGTTCCAATTTCTTATCGGGTTATGGTCGATTCATAACGTGTGTTTTTATTATGACGGTAACTCTTCAAGGAATCTAAGAAATCCCTGGAAATTATGAAGATCTAAGGGTAGTCCAAAATAGAGTGAAGAAAAAATTCATCATTAAAATATACTTCTCCACAATAGTTAGGAATATCGTATTCAATCGTTTTTAAAAGTATGTAATCTTCGAGAAAATCGCTGTAAAATCATTTAAAACTCAATAACAACTTGAATCGATCCAATAAAACTCAGTATGAGACATTTCGTCAATCTGGTCGCCCTTTTTCTGAAGTTTGGTTCTTTGCATATGCTTCATGAATGTTCTCATTTTGAAATTAAGTCAGTTTATTAACGGCTTCGATTTGAAACGAGTTTTCTGAAAATGACAAGACGTAAATTAACAAATGCTGAGGCTAATAGGGCTATCGGAATGCTACAGGGTGGCCTAACTCAGGTTGTTGTAGCGAAAAGGCTCCAAGTCAGCCAAAGTGTGATATCTCGACTTTGCATTAGGTTCAGGGAGACAGGTTCCGCGTTGGAAAGACCAAGGCTTGGTGGGCAACGAAAAACAACACCTGTTCATGATTGTTTCATCATCGTTTCGGCGAGAAGAAATCCTACATCTACGTGTAGAATGCTACGGAATACTCTTCAAAATGCAGATGAGGTCCACGTTTCCATCGATACCATCAGACGACGTTTGAGAGAGGTGAATCTAGGTTCTAGACGTCCATCAAGAGGAGTTCCATTAACACGTGACCATAAGCCTCAAAGACTGGAATGGGCAAGGCAACATATCAATCGGAACGATCAATGGCGAAGTGTCCTTTTCACTGATGAATCCAGATATGGATAATTTTCAGATTCTCGAAGAAAAAGGGTATGGACAATCCCACGCATTCCCCGTAATCGTTGCTATGTCCAAGAAGTCCATCTATTCCGAGGGGGTAGTGTTATGGTATGGGCCGGGATAAGTTTCAACCGGCGCACAGATCTACACATTTGTCCTGGGAATATGACCGCCTCACACTATAGGGAGCATGTCATTGACAATGTTGTGCCAAATTTTCACGCTGCTATTGGTGAAACTTTCCAATTTCTAGACGATAACGCTAGACCGCACCGTGCAGTCATGGTTGAGAATGCGCGCGAGGAGCTTGGTATTCCACATTTACCAATACCTCCGCACTCGCCAGATTTGAATTGCATAAAACATGCATGGGATATGCTCCAAAGAAGATTAGATAATCATCAACCTACCTCAGAATTCTTAAATGATCTGAGAGAGCTTCTGCCCCGTTTATGGAACCAAATTCCTCAAGAAATGTTCAACAACCTCATGTGTAGTACGCAAAGAAGATGTCAAGCTGTTATTGATGCCCTTGCAGGTCATACATTGTATTGATGTTCTTAAAATGCTTGAATTCTCTGGGAATAAAATTTCGATATTTTACTCGATTTTTCTTAACCACCCTGTATACGCTGCAGACCTAAAGGCTTAAATTAATTTGCAACTTGAAATCATATTAATATGAATTTTAATCGTATTTTAACTATATTTTTTTGCAATTTGAGTCAATATCCCTAACTCATGTGAGGCAGTTTATTTTTGGGATATCGGGGAAAGTTATTAGTGTTCACAAACTAATCTTCAGGAAAATCGAAGAAGGAACTTATTTTGATGGAAGAAATATAGCTTTTCAATAACAGAAATAATCGGACAAAACTAAGTGTTTTTGTTAAGAAATGAAGTGTTTCAAACATTCTGATCAAAACAAGGTTAGTACCTACTTAAGTATTCCCTATATTCATCAACTCAATTTCAATCCAGAAATATGAACTTTGAGCTCTTTGCAGAGAATCGTATCAGGCACGTTTTTGGCCCTTTTTTTGTTATTCAAATGACTATATATTTTAAACAGAGCCGAATTCGGAAAAATGGTCAATGAAAAAAAGGTTTATTTGGTCAAAGAGTCTAAGCTTATACAAGGTGTATATCAATAGTTGCAAAAAATTCAAGGGAGAGATTACTTTTCAAAAAATTAGAGTGGGCCTTATCTACAAGATTTTCATTTTCGAGACCCCCTTGCTTAGTTAAAGTCCCCTAAAGATGGCGCCTGGAAAATTTTTGAATTTTTTTCTTGAAACCCAAAAAACTGGCTTGAAAAATGTTTGCTGGTGATCCTCTATGATTGCAAGGGTTAGAAAAAGTCACCTCTGAACCTTGATTTTGAAAAAAGTTTATATGTGAGAATTTTTTCGGAACTATTCATATACACCATAAAGGGTGTCCAGAAATACAAGTAGATTTTGAACAAGTACCTACTGATACTCGATATCGCAATAAAATGTCACTGAAATCGAATGAAATAGATGAGGCCGATAAAATGTGGTTTCAACAACTTCTTGTATAGAACTGGAATAATAGCACCAGTTCACGTCGAATCGTTTCCCTTTTTTTCTTCGCACCTCACAATTTAGTTGTGAAAGGCGATAAGGATGTAGGAAATATCTCCATGTTTATCCTGCCTACCACAGTTCCTAGTACCAGTGCGCTGTCAAGAAAATACTAGCCAGTTGAAGTCGTTAGACAATCGCTCTGAAGAAATGATTAATTGTTGATGGACGTTGAACGCTTTCAGTTGGTTCATGTTATAAATGTTTCTCTATAAATCTTTCTCGAAACAATGGACACAGAATATTGGATAACTAGATTAGATAGGATGTAGGTGTTGCTGAATAATTTCAACACTCAATTACGTTACAAAAATCATTTTCCATTTGAATAATACTCCCGCATGATATCCACTGTCATTTGGGAAATTTGCCTTCAATATCATTGAGGAATGTAATAGATAATTCTATTTTCTTTTAATAACAAAATTTATTGTCGTTAAAGAGAAATCTCATAAGGATTTAATTCAATACAAATTACACACGATTCTCAATAAAGATTGCCAATTATATCTAGATCCATATCGTAATTTTCCCTACAATTCCGAGAATAACATTAGCGACAGCTAAACTATGACAGAAACGCCGATGAACAGTACAGTCGGCTCAGTTAATTATTTTATTGGTAGTTAATTACTAAGTTCTACACCAATAGACGTACATCTGTAACGTTAAACCGTTATGCTAAGTAGTGAACCATAAAAGTTGTTTCTCGAGTCATTGTATTCATTTCATTGATCACCTGAAGAGCTACAGTTTGAAATTGATACAGAAGATACAGCGTGTCCACAAATAGGATGTCCTTCCATTTGATTACCGTATATTGAAACTGAACTGCTCCACATGAGTTAGGGATATTAATTTAAATTGGAAAAAAATATAGTTAAAATAAGATTTTTGTGATGAAAATTCATATTAATATGATTTCAAGTTGCAAATTAATTTTAGCCTGTGGGTCCGCAGCGTATACAGAGTGGTTAAGAATAATCGAGTAAAATAACGAAATTTTATTCCCAGAGAATTCAAGCATTTTAAGACTATCAATACAATGTATGGCCTCCACGGGCATCAATAACAGCTTGACATCTTCTTTGCATACTACACAGGAGGTTGTTGAATATTTCTTGAGGAATTTGGTTCCATAAACGGGGAAGAAGCTCTCTCAGATGATTAAAGGATTCTGGGGTAGGTTGATGATTATCTAGTCTTCTTTGGAGCATATCCCATGCATGTTCTATGCAATTCAAATCTGGTGAGAGCGGAGGTATTGGTGAATGTGGAATACCAAGCTCATCGCGCCCATTCTCAACGCTGTGCGGTCTAGCGTTATCGTCTAGAAATTGAAAAGTTTCACCAATAGCAGCATGAAAATTTGGCACAACATTGTCAATGACATGCTCCCTATAGTGGAAGGCGGTCATATTCCCAGGACAAATGTGTAGATCTGTGCGCCCGATGAAACATATCCCGGCTCATACCATAACATTAACCCCTCGAAATAAATGGACTTCTTGGACATAGCGACGATTACGGGGTATGCGTGGGATTGCGAGAATCTGAAAATCGTCCATATCTGGATTCATCAGTGAAAAGGACACTACGCCATTGATCGTTCCAATTGATATGTTGCCTTGCCCATTCCAGTCTTTGACGCTTATGGTCACGTGTTAATGGAACTCCTCTTAATGGACGTCTAGAACCTATATTCACGTCTCTCAAACGTCGTTTGATGGTTTCGATGGAAACTTGGATCCCATATGCATTTTGAAGAGTATTCCTTACCATTCTACACGTAGATATAGGGTTTCTTCTCGCCGAAACGGTGATGAAACGATCCTGAGCAGGTGTTGTTTTTCGTCGCCCACCAAGCCTTGGTCTTTCCAACACGGAACCTGTCTCCCTGAACCTATTCCAAAGTCGAGATATCACACTTTGGCTGACTTGGATCCTTTCCGCTACAACAACCTGAGTTAGGCCACCCTGTAGCATTCCGATAGCCCTATTAGCCTCAGCGTTTGTTAATTTACGTCTTGGCATTTTCAGAAAACTCGTTTCAAATGGAAGCCGTTGATAAACTGACTTCATTTCAAAATAAGAACATTCATGAAGCATATGCAAAGAACCAAAGTTCAGAAAAAAGGCGACCAGATTGACGAAATGTCTCATACAAAGATGGAATTCGTAAGGCTATCGAGGACATAGGGCAGCCACTTCACTTTTTTTTGAATGTCAAAATTACACCTCTTATTGGATAACCTCTCATTGAGATGCATCTTCGAAAAACATCAATATTCAACTTTTAACAAACAGTTCATTTCTCGATCTTCCGATAAGAGAATTGACCAAAACGACTTCCTCGTACAGCGATCTAAGAATCAGATCACCTCAAGATATCGACTGTAAGCCTACCAAGAAAATTGTCAGAGTTATTTGCATGCATTATCCGCCATTTACTTCAGGAGTCAGGCTTCCCATAATTAGAGCCTAACAACTTCTCCTTCGGTATTACTGAAAATGGCGGCCTTTATAGTCTACAGAACACGGTTACAAGCCGAGCTACATTCGATACAGGGTATTCTTTCAGAATTTATAAATTTATTGGTTCGGCACACCTACAGGGTATTAATTTCGGAACGGAATCCGGATAGATTTTTCGAGAATTGTTTGAGTCATCTAACATACCTGGAATAGTTTGAATCATGGCTTCTAGATGATCTGGTGGCACATACCTGAAACAAAAAAAAAAGTAAGAACGACAATCAATAAGTTCTTGGCTTCTGGATTTGAAGCAGAAGAGTCTGCAGGAATATTGAGCCTAAGCTTGATGCTCAGTCCTCTCTAGATGATATCGAGGACTTTTGTGTGACAAGAGATTTTTTGTTGACTGTTGCATAAAAAATGAGATATCCTGTCATCATTATTTCTTCTCCAAATAAAAAACAAAGATTAATTTGTTGCATTCCTTCTCCTCTACCATAATCTATCATATTATTTCGCCAGATAGAGATATTCCTAACTATATGAACTGAGGGCCATTTGTATGTGCAGCACAGAGAACTGTAGCACATAAAAATCTGGCCCGAGCTATCTGAAAGGCAATCTCATCGCTCTTATCTTGATCAATTTACACTTCCTTCTACTGCCTTTACGACCATATGGTATGTTGGTGATTGAGTAGCAAGGAAGCAGTGGAAACCTGTAAAGTATTGTCGTACATTCATTAGTGAAAAAGCTTCCAAGAGTAATTTGAGATTTTAGACAGATATTCTCAATTTGCGATGATCAGGAAGATCCAGTGTAGGAGTGGCAAAAACATCCTGCATAACATAAGCTTTATTGTGATAAAACACTCCAATCAGAGCTCGCAGACATTTTACGAGGTTGTATTGATATCTAGTTAGCCTAGACCAGTTCAATGCATAAACAAAATATTGCGATACAATATCAACGAACAATAACTTATTAGAAGTGTCAATGTAGAGTTCGACGTCAAAAAAGTAAACCAGAATTACGCAATGAATTAAAAAAAAGATGTCCACCGAAATTGTGGAAATCGAAAAATTGGAGTATCGAGCCATCATCAAGTACCTGTATTTAAAGGGGTTAAGAGGTAAGCAGATTTACGATGATATGCTTAATACCCTTGGTGATCAATGTCCTTCGCCTGCGACTGTGAGAAATTGAACTGCACTTCAAAAGAGGTAAATTTTCCATTGAAGATGATGACCGATCGGGAAGGCCAGTTTCTGTGTCAGTCCTCGAAAATATCGATGCAGTTCATGACATGATTTTATCAGACCGTTGAATTGGGCTATTACGGATATCTGAAGCACTGAAAATTTGATACGAATGCGTTTATCATATAGTTCACGCCAATTTGGACATAAGAAAAATTTCTGCAAAATGGATCCCAAAATGTTTGAATGTTGACCAAAAGCGTGCAAGGGTAAAAGCATCGCGTTCGATCTGTGCTCGATTTGAAAACGATGTAGACTTCTTAAACCGAATTGTTACTATGGATGAGACTTGGGTACATTTCTACGATCCAGAAACAAAGCAACAATCGATGGAATGGCGACACTCTGGTTATCCAAGACCTAAGAAGTTTCGTGTCCAAAAATCTGCTGGAAAAGTTCTTGCTTCAGTTTTTTGGGATTGCCATGGAGTTATCACGATTGATTTTTTGGATAAGGGTAGAACAATATCTGGAGATTACTATTCGACATTACTGACCACTCTACGGAAAAAAATTGAAGAGAAAAGACGCGGAAAGCTATCAAAAGGTATTTTGTTTTTACAGGACAACGCCCTAGTACACAAATCTCATATTGCCATGCAACAAATTCGAGATTTAGGGTTAGAATTACTAGAACACCCCCCTTATTCACCAGATTTGGCTCCAGATTTTGACTCCGAGTTTTAATATCGATACGATCCAGAAACAAAGCACCAATCGATGGAATGGCGACACCCTGATTCTCCAAGTCCTAAGAAGTTTCGTGTCCAAAAATCTGCTGGAAAGGGTTAGAATTACTAGAACACCCCCCTTATTCACCAGATTTGGCTCCGTCCGACTATCATCTCTTTCCTCAACCGAAAAAAAAATTAAAAAGTCGTAAATTTTCTTTCAACGAGGAGATAATAAAAGCTGTGGAGGACTGGTTTGCAGAGCAAGAAGAAACATTTTTTTTAAAGTTCTAGAGATGTTGCAGATTCGCTGTAATAAATGTACTCAATTAAGAGAAGAATATGTTGAGTAATAAAATACTTTGATATTGAAATTTTGTTTGGTTCTAGAGTAGGATAAGAATTTTTCAATATATCCTCGAATATATGACAATGAAGTGTCTGAAGTCGTTTGAATTGGTCGTACTGTTAGGCTCTTTTTTCTATCAAAGTATTCAAGACAACATGATGGGCCTGTAGTGTGCCTTTCTCTAACATCTGAAGAGCAAAATAATAATAGCTTGGAAGATCGGACCTAGTCCAAAGATCCTCCTAGATTTAAAACTAGGTGAAATGGTTTTTATATGGGACACGCAATATTTTCTTGTTGCTGAAATAACTTCAAGATAATTTCATCCAGTAACAAGAATCTCTGAATGTAGAGATCGCCAGCATGCAATTCAAATCATCCGCTGCACAAACTCGACCTGAATGACTCAAAAAAACAGCGTGGGCTTTTTGTAACAACAATTCGCAGATCTATTCTCTACTTTCAACTGTCTTCGCTTGCTTTCTGTGACCCAGATGCGTCGTGTGTTTATTTAAGAGTTTTAAGACCTTAAACAAAGGTTAAGTAGGTTGTACTGCTCTCACTAGTTACGTAATTGGATCATTATCACGTTTCGCTTGGTATTTTAGAAATTGAATAGCTCCCGCGAAAAGTGGATAATGAACAGGTATAGGTAGCTTTATTGAACTCGGCCATTGTTCAATGATGCCAACCATTAGCTAGGAAATTGGCAGCTTTCTTCATGACACCAGAAAGAGGATGAATTGATGGTGTATACGCTTAATTGGTGATGTGGAAAGCATTCTGGATAATTATCAGAAAATGATGAACAAAACATTTTTTGTACAACTGCCATTAAAAGTGACACTTTTAATGACAGCAAACAATGTTAAAATTGATTGTTTACTTGGAAGCGTGTTGAAATATTTTGAGCACACCATTTTCTTATGATGAAATCAGATGAAAAAAATTCAGCAATTGCAAATTTTCATTATCAATATTTAACAATCATTACTTATGAACATTAATATTATTAGTAAAACTAGAACAATTACTAACATTAATGCCCTGTGACGTTATGGAGCTTCGCAACACATTATTAGAATTCTCAGCACCATCAGTACTTTTTAGAAACCGGAAGTACAATATTGGATGATGATGATTCAAAATCTGTTGAGGTTGGTAGAATTTTTTCAGCAATGACATTTCTATATGCAATGGAATGATCAACATAGCCCTCGGCTACCGTCGTAGACTTCCATCCACCATGTTTTTTATATCCGTAATATTTGCTCCTGATTCTGCTAGCAATGAAGCGGAGGATCTTTGAAAACAGTGTATATTGCTTTGGTTCTGGCAGTTTGAGGAATTCGGCAAACAATAGATGGAATTTTTCCAAATGTATTCATACCAACTGGATTGGTAGTGCATTTATATTTCAAAGTTCTTATGAAAATAGTCAACACATTTCCCAATAATACTGAAAGAACGACTGACTTTCGTTTTTGTGTTTGGAAGTTGTATAACCAATGATTCATTTGTTATTTCGATGTCTTCCACTGATAAATTACACAATTCTTCACGCCGACAGGCTCCAAATAATCCGAAAATAGTTGCAACCTTAACCATCAAGTATTTCTCATCTGGTGCCGCATTTATAAACTTTTCAACCTGTTCACGAGTGAGAATTTTCGATTATTTGGAACGATATCCTTCACTTTTCCGTTTTAAATATGCTATTACCTTAAAATATTCACTACCACCCACACCATTTTTAATAAGTGCGCTTGACTTTATCATTGAAAATTTGCTCCACAAAGTTGATGAACTCCATAGTTTTGATTTTTCTTCTAAATATGCCCTAAAAACAGGTTCACTGAAGTTTCCTTCTACATTGTTCAATTTACACCATGCCAGGAAATTGTTATATGCAATATCGTACTGCTGAACAGATTTTTTAGGTAGGAGTTCCAGATTTGCTCTTCTTGCAGACTCTGCAATATCCACAGGAACAACCAAATCGTCACTTTTATTGATAATTGGACCCTTGACAAACATATCAAGCAGTTAACAACCCAAGACGAAAAATGGACAGGAACGAAATTCAAATGACAGCGTCTTTTCTCATTTGTTAGTAATCATAACGTTGGGAACGTTTGCCATTCACAACAACCTTTTGATTATTTGAATATTGAAATGTATTTTGAAGTTTATTGTCATTGCAAATTCGCCCATTTCATTATTATCAAAATAGGGCAGTGTACAAAAAACATTGTATGGTATTTGTGTTGAAAGTGATTTTATTTTGTTCGTGAAATTGTTCAATTGGCTCCGCTCATTTCACAAACTTTTTCACTCACAAAATAAAACGTCACTTTTAACACACATATCATAAATAACTATTTTATCAGCAGATGATCGTATTTGAGTTTCCCAGTAGTAATGACAGAATTGAAGCTTCATCGACAGGTATTCAGC
This sequence comes from Adalia decempunctata, assembly GCA_951802165.1. Taxonomy (NCBI): domain Eukaryota; kingdom Metazoa; phylum Arthropoda; class Insecta; order Coleoptera; family Coccinellidae; genus Adalia; species Adalia decempunctata. Next base: position 6,018,677 of record OX637705.1, read on the forward strand.
TTCTGACGTCCTTGAATCTTCCGAGAAAATCAAAATAAACACAAGCGGTCCATCACTGAAGACATTCCGATGAAATTGGAGCATCAGCGAACCCATCAAGAATAAGAGAAGCCAGCAGGTTCGAAAGTCACGCAACGTACGACTTAAACAATTTTCTCGAGGTGTAATTGTCTAAATTACAGTGTAATATCGAAACCACAACTCAATTCTCGAAACTCATTACGCCGAAGTCGCGTTTTTGAAGGATGAGAGGGTAAATTGAAACAGCTGATGCCTCAAATTGGCTTCTGCGCATTCGCTCCCCGAAAGGCCAATGATGAAAGGAAAGATTACTCAGTTTCTGTACTTTCATATAAATAGTATATTGTACCTACAATTAATGAGCGGTAATGTAAAATGTAAGTCATAACACACGCAGATGAATTTTGCAGCCCGAGCCGTCAGGCGAGGGGTGTAATTCATCAAGTGTGTTATGACCATTACCGCGAATTGAACACATCTTCGACTTCTTCAGTAACAAGCCTAATTCTCAAAAAACATTTTTGAAGATAAGCTTTTATAACAACACTCATCCGCCATTTTGAAGCCGCCATCTTGAATTCCTCGATTTTGAAGAATCGTAATTTCCGACCCAGAAAACATCCATATACCAATTTTAAATAGAATATGATCATAATTACAAAACTCGTCCGCCATTTTGTGACCGCCATCTCGAATTTTCCAATTTTGACAAAAATATCATTTTCGAACCCAAATACCTCCAGATACTAATTTTGAATGGAATCGGATCATAATTACAAAACTCATCCGCCATTTTGGAGCCGCCATTTTGTTTTTTTCTATAAAAAATATTTCATGATGCATTGTCACCAGAATTAGGTATACCTGCAAAATTTCAAATCAATCGGACGATTAGAAGTGTGTCATATTTAATTTGCAAGATTTGATTACAGACAGACACACAGACACCGGGACAGGTGAAACTAAATAAAAGCTTATAAAATTCGAATTAATCTGCATTTTCAAAATTGACAATAGTTGTCAAAAGCGATTTCTGTGGTCGAAAATCGAATCGATATCGAATCACGTAGAAAACGTCAAAAATGAACGTTTTCCAAATGCAATTTTTGGATATTCAGACCTAAGAAAATGTAGAAATGGATGGCGAGAACGTTACCTCGATGTCTGAAATAAAGTTCCCCACTGACCCGACTTTTTTATTCATTTCGTAAGCTACATTTTCCCTATTTGTATTAGAGTGAGTTATAGGCGTGAGTTATTATTACCTCACACTATTGGTTTATAGAGACCATTACAGATCAAAATCGGTTGAATAATGGATATTTTATTCTATGGGAGGAGATAAACATAATGAAGATTTTATTGGTAACTAGTTCCTGTGTGCTCTTAAAATGTCAACTTTTGTATCGAATAATGTGATTAAAAGAAATGGGAGTGATCTGAAAGGTGGGAAATTGGGTGCCGTATAGACTGAAGTCAGAGTGGCTCAAATGGAAAAAAGTAATGGCTAGCGAAAGACAATACACTGAAACTTGAATGTTTGGGTTTCAATTAGCCAGTTTCCTCTGAAGAAATACTTACCCCAAAGATCAACCAGAATCATAACCCAAACCTGTCGCAAATCATCAAAGCAAAACAGAACCCCTGGATATTTCCTTGAGATCCCAATTAGGGCTTGGAATCATGAATTGAATAAAGGAAAGCCGAAACATCAATAAGGAGGGTTGAAGGTAAAATAATGGACTGTAACTACCCTAATTATAGACCTGCACGTCCACATTTACTGCCTTCAGATATGGAGGATAATTCCAACCGTGAAATGGATCTCGGAAATTTTTCTAATTTAAAGTCTCCACGCTAACTCAACCGAGTTTATGGTCAATAAATGAGAACGTTTACTGTTCACCATCGTTTCAGATAAAGGTTTTTCTGCAGGAAATCGAATGAGAATATTCACGTTTATTGCGATTTAATGAAACGTGGATGATGCCAAGATTTTTCGGTTTAAAATAGAACGCTTTACATTTGGCTGATGATCATGAACTAACTGTATAATACCGCTCTATGTAATTGGAAACTTGAGAATAATAGAAATACAGTGCGACAAGAAAAACCTCGGACAAACTCTTTTTCATTTAACTTTATTAAACAGAAGAAATTGAACAAAACGACAACAAATAATAATAGCTTGAACATTGTTAATAATATAATCAAGCCGTTTCGAAGTTGCTTCCTTTGGCGGCGATACACAGCTTCAGACGCTTCTTGAAATTTTCGGCAATGGGCCGCAGCTCCTCGGGCGTTAATCGGTTCCATTCCCGGCGCAGAGATTGCTTCAACGACTCCAAATTTTTATGTTTTTCAGCACAAGCCCTGTGCTCCAAAATCGACCACACGCTGTAGTCCATTGGGTTGAGATCCGGTGAGTAGGGCAGCCATTCTGCAGATGAGATGAAACAAGGAAAATGGGTCTTACACAATTCTTGCGTAATTTTCGCTCTGTGAGCCGGAGCGGAGTCCTGTTGAAAGGTCCAATGCGTATCGCCGAAGTGTTGCTCGGCCCACGGAAGTACTACGGCCTCGAGGATGTCACAGCGGTAGACTTCTTGACTGATTTTGACCTCTCGATCCACGAAAACTGAGGGAGTTTTACCACTGCCGCAAATTCCGCCTCAGACGGATTGCGGATTTTAACGGTGTTCGACGATGGCCGATGTGCCGGGAGCCTCTACGGACCAGACTCTGTCGTTTTGGTGGTTGTGGGATTGTTCTACGGTGAAAAGCTTCTCCTCTGTGAAGAGAATTCGCTTCCATTGCTGACCGGCGGCGAAACGAAGGAGTTGGCGGCACCTTTGGAGTCGTACGCGCTTGTTTTCCTCCGTGAGGAGTTGAACTTTTTGGAGCTTGTATGGCTTGAGGTTGAGCTCCTTTTCGGCAATTTGACGGACTGATTCGCAGTTGATACCGGTCTCACAGGCTATTTTTCTCATGGAAACCCTCGGATTTCGATTGACTCGCTTCTTGACGATGTTGCGATTGCTAGGTGTATTGACAGTGCGTTTTCTACCACTTCCTGGACGACAACCATCATGTCCAAGCTCCTTGAAACGACGAATTGCATCGGACACGGTTTGTCGAGGCACATTGAGAAAACGAACAATTTCGCATTGACGCCTACCTTGACGAAACAGCTCCAAAATCGCACTACGTTTGTTTGACATTCTAAAACTCTGTGAAATGAAATTATATCAAACTGAAAATTCCCATATTAGTACAGGAAGAGTAGAGTAGAGGAAACCAAGAGAATGAAAATTAGTTGGCTGCGCTGAAATACTTTTGTTCCAGACCACAACAAAATTTGTCCGAAGTTTTTCTTGTCACCCTGTATAGTTGATATCTCTCAGTACATGTGTAACCAGTTCATTTGCTGACCATATCCGGAGAAATATACAAGAAACTATTCGAGATTCACAATTTCTTTTTCAACAAGTTAACATCGAGCTAACGACATCACTTAGGTCCCTCCTTCTAACTGTAATCACCCGTTACCATCCCGTTGAAAAACTTGATCATGAAACCCACCTCCTTCTCATAGAAAAACAAAAGACACACCCAAAACCAGCTACCAATGTGTAATTCCAGCCTGCGGCCCTTCTACCCAACACAGGACCCGCCTCTGGGTCGTGCATCATTAACAGACGCCACATTCTGTCGTGGAGGGCCACAGGGTTCGAACCGTGGCCTTATTCATTACTCTGATTATCAATTTAGCGCGATCGTCTATCGTGTAGAGAATGTATATGCCGCGTAGATTATTTCTCGCTGTGGCTGTTAGATGACTTATTGGAAAATCATGTTTCGTATCTTCCTGTACTGTGAGTTATAAGTTATAAGGGGAACCTGATGGAATGCTTGGATAAGTTTATGGATAGGAGATTGAGTGGAGTGATTAGTGGGGCACGTTTTAACGTGAATCAATCATTGGGAAGAGAAAGGGGATAATTACGCATTTAAGAGTAGTAATCGCAGAAGGTCCGCATGATATGAATGCCAATACTTGAATTATCCAGTTATCCATGTTTACACAAGATTCGAATAGAAGCATGTCAGTAATTCATAAAAGGGACACCATTTCAGTTAGAAACTAATGCTCAGTTTCTATACTCAGAAACGGGAGCTGTAACGGTTTGAGATTTAGATTTTTTGAAAAAATAACATTTCACAGGTGAAAAACGCACAGTATGGAAATCTCAAATTTATTCTATAACTGATGGTGTTCTCAATGATAATTATTTTTATCAGAATTATGCATGCATATGTTGTCCACTTTCAACGTTTTTCTTCAATACAGATGTTTTCTCCCAGCCGGAATAAAAAAAGATGACATTATCAGATTTTGAATGTATTGGCTCCATTCTAAAATCAGTTGTTCTCGATCAATTCTAGTGATCAATAGTTTTTCTTTCGTTTGATTTTCTACACTCGATCGCTATGCAACGCGAAACACGCAATTTGACCCAAGAGGAATGTGCCCAAGCGGTAGTTTTGCGAGAAGAAGGGTGGACATACACAAGAATTGCAGAAAGGTGTGTCCAGAATGTTGCAGCGATTCAGGGAGACAGGTGTGAATGTCCGAAGACCAGGACAGGGTAGACCACCGGTAACAACTGCTATTCAAGAACAACAACTGCCATTCAAGAAGTTTCTTCGTTGAGACAACGGTTTGCAACCGCTCGCCTTCAAAATCAGCTTGAGCAAACTCATGAGGTGCAAATTAGCACTCAGACAATAAGAAATCGCCTCAGAGAATATGATTTAAGGCCTCGTGTCGCGGCAAGAGGCCCAGCTCTTTCCCCAGCCCATCGAAGGGCGCGTTTGGATTTTGCGAGAGAGCATATCCATTGGGAATAGGCCGATTGGGAAAGAGTTCTCTTCACAGATGAGTCTAGATTTTGCCTCTACCATTGTGATCGACGTTCCCTTGTATACAGACGTCCACATGGAAGATATGCTCAGTGCAATTTCCTGAATACTACTGGTTTCGGGTGAGAATCGATTATGGTATGGGGTGGAATATCTTTGACTGCTCGCACAGACCTAGTGGTCGTTGATAATGGAGCTATGAATGCTGATAAGTATATAAGGAACATTCTTGAAGAGCATGTAGTGCCATTTGCCCAATACATTGGTGAAAATTTCATTTTTATGGACGATAATGCCAGACCCCATCGTCCGCGCATCGTTCAGGAGTACCTTGAAGAGGTTGAATGGAATGGCCAGCAGAAGTCCAGATCTCAATCCGATTGAGCAAGTTTGAAACAGCCTCAATAGAAGGCTGAGAAGTTCAGAAAATCATCCAGCTGCTCTTAATGACTTATAGGAATCCAACTCGGAGAAATCTGGGGAGGATTAGATCAGAACATTTTAAGATCACTCATTTTGAGTATGAACCGTCTGTCGTTGCCGAGCTGTAATTATTAACGCAAGGGGTGGAAATACCAAGTATTAAATCACTTATCAGCATTTCAGTATTTTGAAAATTGTTAATTTCTCTTCTTTCACATAAGATTCGGTGAAATCCTGAATTTTTCTTTCATTACATGTATCTTGTATCGTTCAATACCTTCCCGAGAAAACATAAAAAATAAGTTATAAAGTCAATGTAGAGTTAACTTTCATTAAAATTGAGATTTTCAGAATGTGCGTTAATTTTTTTGCGCAGTGTAGATGGGGTTTTGGTTTATATTTTAATGAATATGTTTTCCATATTTCATTTTCGAGTTTTGTTCAGGAGCTCACAGCATCCAGAGTATAGGTGTTATGGATCTGCGAAATGGGTATAACGCAAGATTAGAAAGCGTTGAAGACCTTCCTGGTTGAATAACACCGTTAGATTCTCCAGGGATTCCGTGTTGATGACAAATTATACTGTTTTTGGGGGGTCTTTCCCTTTGCTAATTTTTCACCCAAAAAGTTGGAATTTTCGAAGTCGATTTTTTTGTGTTCATAGATACTCAGGGCAAGGCTGATTAACAATATACCATTGAAAATTGGATACGATCTCAGAAACAGGAGCTGTAACGATTTGAATTTTCGATTTTTTGAGAAGATGCCATTCCACAGAAGAAAATCTAAACTATAATACACTGCGCAAAAAAATTAACGCACATTCAGAAAATCTCAATTTTAATGAAAGTTAACTCTACATTGACATATAACTTATTTTTTATGTTCTCTCGGGAAGGTTTTGAACGAATCAAGACACATTAAATGGAAGAAAAATTCAGGATTTCACCGAATCTTATGTGAAAGAAGAGAAATGAACAATTTTCAAAATACTAAAATGCTGATAAGTGATTCAATACTTGGTATTTCCACCCCTTGCGTTAATTACAGCTCGGCAACGACGGTTCATACTCAAAATGAGTGATCTTAAATTGTTCTGATCTAATCCTTCCCAGATTTCTCCGAGTTGGATTCCTAAGTCATTAAGAGTAGCTGGATGATTTTCTGAACTTCTCAGCCTTCTATTGAGGTTGTCTCAAACCTGCTCAATCGGATTGAGATCTGGGCTTCTTGCAGGCCATTCCATTCAAGAGACTTCAACCTCTTCAAGCTACTCCTGAACGATGCGCGCGCGATGGGGTCTGGCATTATCGTCCATAAAAATGAAATTTTCACCAATGTGTGGGGCAAATGGCATTACATGCTCTTCAAGAATGTTCCTTATATACTTATCAGCATTCATAGCTCCATTATCAACGACCACTAGGTCTGTGCGAGCAGTCAAAGATATTCCACCCCATACCATAATCGATCCTCCCCCGAAACCAGTAGGTAGTATGCAGGAAATTGCACTGAGCATATCTTTCATGTGGACCTCTGTATACAAGGGAACGTCGATCACAATCTAGACTCATCTGTGAAGAGAACTCTTTCCCAATCGGCCTCTTCCCAATGGATATGCTCTCTCGCAAAATCCAAACGCGCCCTTCGATGGGCTGATGAGGTAAGAGCTGGACCTCTTGCCGCGACACAAGGCCTTAAATCATATTCTCTGAGGCGATTTCTTATTATCTGAGTACTAATTTGCACCGCATGAGATTGCTCAAGCTGATTTTGAAGGAGGCGAGCGGTTGCAAACCGTTGTCTCAACAAAGAAACTCTCAAGTAACGTTCTTGAATGGCAGTTGTTACCCGTGGTCTACCTTGTCCTGCTCTTCGGACATTCATACCTGTCTCCCTGAATCGCAGCAACATTCTGGACACACTTGTATGGGAAACTCCAAACCTTTCTGCAATTCTTGTGTATGTCCACCCTTCTTCTCGCAAAACTACCGCTTGGGCACATTCCTCTTGGGTCAAATTGCGTGTTTCGCGTTGCATAGCGATCGAGTGTAGAAAATCAAACGAAAGAAAAACTATTGATCACTAGAATTGATCGAGAACAACTGATTTCAGAATGTAGCCAATACATTCAAAATCTGATAATATCATCTTTTTTTATTCCTGCTGGGAGAAAACATCTGTATTGAAGAAAAACGTTGAAAGTGGATAACATATGCATGCATAATTCTGATAAAAATAATCATGATTGAGAACACCTTCAGTTGTAGAATAAATTTGAGATTTCCATAATGTGCGTTAATTTTTTTGCGCAGTGTAGATAGGGGTTTGGTTTATATTTTAATCAATTCAGCGTCCCCGAAAACCTATATTTTGATACCAAACTTGACCACATAACCCATTTTTTTGATTTTATGTTTTTTCCATTTCATCTTCAAGTTTGGTCCACAGCACTCAGAAAATATTGGTTTTTGGTCATCTTCACAAGGTTCATGATTCATTTTTCTAGAAAGTAAATCAAATTTTAATACTTTCAGAACTCCAGCAGCTGCAATTCCCAAAATTCGAGCGTATCGAAATTCAAGTGAGATGAATAACGTCTTCGCCACTTCTCCATCAACTCCAGCCCCTCCATAAACATGGATTTTTTAGCTGGAAAGCGTCCCGTTTCGATACCGACTCCTTCTATCTAGGGAGAGTTTACGACAAGACGTTTTATGGCCGCTCAAATCGTTCCCGCTCTCGAAGACGTACATTGAATGAAAGTGGAGAGATTTAGCGCTAGTTTATGGATTTCGGGACCATCCTTAGGTGACACATTCGCAATTTGTCTTATCTTTTTCCGAACCGAATTTACGACCTTGCCGAACGTATGGAGATATTTATATGAGCAAGCCAGGAGTGTTTTAATAGAGATTAAATGGGAGTGGTGTGGAAGAATGACAATGGGAAGACGTGTGTCCTGGCTTTTACTTCACCTGGAAAGTTTCCAGTACAGTTGAGGAAGAATCATATATCTGCTAAACAAGAGTTAGAGATATCGTATTCAATCGTTTTTAAAAGTATGTTGTTGGATTGCTTTTTATTTGTAAATAATAATAATTTGGAAGGTGACTTTTTGACGATCTTTTATTTTTACAACTTTTTTATGTCATACTCACTCTTTTGTCATAACCACGACAACATACTTCAAAATTATAACATGTACCCTATGATGAAATAAATTAAAAGAAGTCCCAACATTCTCCGGCCCCAAGCTTGCTGGAACCTTCAATATTCGACCAAAACTTGAACTTTAGACTGGTTTTTTATTCTTCTCTTCTTTTTTCTTTTTCTTCTGTTTCGATTCTGTAGTTTTCGAAGATGATTTGGCAGCAACATTTTTCGTTTTGCTAGAATTTTTGGAGGTGGAAATGCTTCTTTTTTGAAATCTCCAGATGCTGCAGCCTTATTTCCCTGTTGGGTTTTTCCCTTATCTTCTTTAGGAAATTCAGGTTCCAGTTCGCAGGGCATCTTTTTTCTTGTGGGCGGTTGGCAAGGAGCACTTCTTTTTGAAGGAATCCTACAAGGCTGTTTCTGGTTGGGAAATAGTTCATCGAAAATTTTCTGCCTGACGCAGCTTCCTCTCACATCACAGTCAACTATTGATCGTTGTTTCTTCACCATGAATGAAGAGCGTTCCACTATTCTCATACAACTCTCCTTAGAACAACTGCCAATTTGAATTTCTTCCTTGTCCTCTTCCAAGGCCCATGCTTCGAGGGAATCCGAGGATTTTCGCTTGGGACAAGTGAAATCATCTCCATCTGGAAGAGGTTTCGGTCAATATCTAGTTTAGGTCCCCCTCTCCGATTTTTAAAATATTTTGTCTCGTGATTGTATATGTTGAAGACATCCTACAGTTTTAATTTCAGCATTGGCAAACAAGTAGTTTCGGAGGAAAAAAATAAAGAAGATTGTGAATATTTCCACCTGCGTTTGGACTTTATATTTCTTTGAATCGCGTCGGCAGTGTAAAATACCGTAAGGTGATTTTTTTCTCGAACAGACGGTGTTGCCAAATCTCAGTAATGTCTTTAATACTAAGATAGACATAGAACTTCCACATAGGGCAGGTGGATTTTCAAGAGCTGAGCCTTTAGACATTTATCCCATTGTCCCCCGATAACGTCGGCACTGATTTCGTTCTATTCAAACGAGGGCATGGGCGCCCACAAGGGGGGGTCCCCCCTGAGTTTTTGGTGGCCTTATCGTTTTTCAGCAGTTAAATTAGGTTAGGTTATGTCAGTGCGGAGTCTGATGGCTTAATTTAATATATACTGCAATGATAACATATTATTTCAACTGATTCGTACTAGCTTCGGATCTTGGAAGCTAGTTAGATCAGAGTAGGGTTGATTTGTTAAGTTAGTTCAGGTTATGTTAGGTTAGGTTAGTTCAGGTTAGGTTATGAAGTCTTATGGCTTAATTTGATGTATACTGCAATAATAACATTTTTCAACCTATATTATGATGTGAACTTCGAGAAAGCAACCTAACATTCGTAAAACGACGACTGAATGAAATCTGTTCAGTCTATTTTCCATATCTTACTCTATTTCTACGAGATATTGAATATATAATAACATATGTATTTCAATTCAACATATTGCCGATGGATTTTTTATTGGTAGAAACCTTCAGTTACAAATTTTGAGCAATAAAAAGGCACTGATTGAACGTGGCAACAAGCATCATACGCTGAATTTTCATCGTCCGAATCACAAACGTAGGTAATCGTTGCTGGGGAGATCCAAAAAAATAATTTGACAGATGAAAATTAAAAATTCATTTCAGTCATCTCGAAATAAAATATTGATTTTCTTCAAGTTTGAGTTCATTGAAGTTTCGCCGTGACAATGGATTTGAATGTGTGTGTTTCCAGTTGCGTTGTACTCTCCGGATCATCCATTGGCATAAGGTAAATAAATTCAATATTATAAGTATATGCAACATATGTTACTGTTTCTAGCTATAACTTTCATAAATTCATTAATAATCGACTAGGGAAATATTGTCAATAGCGGCAACCATGCGCGTCAGAAGCGGTTTACAGTTCCGTATTCAGTGTTGTTGACGTTCAACGGAAACTTTCGAAAAAACAAATTATTCTTGAAATTTTCAGAAAATATAGCCTCGATGAAATTCAAAATCTTCATTGATTCAGCGCTAATGAAATTGTACATTTTTAAACTGATTTTGAATTCTTTTCAAGGTCATGTACCTGAAAAAATAGGTCAATGACCTTGACATTTTTGGCAAATTTTGATCTTTTTAGACTAGTCAAGACTAATTCTTCTTGTAAATTGTCATTTTTTCAAGAAAATTCATAAGAATCTTACCCACCCAGCACCCCTATTCACCTCAAATCCCATTGAAAAAATAGCAAAATTACTTATTTGCCAGCATTGAAACTAATAAAAAATCATACCAAATCACTCGTTTTTCACGAAAAAAAATTAAAACATCAAAAAATCGAGGGGGACTTAAACTAGAAATTTACCGAGGTTTCATTGTCTTCTCCCTTCTGAATAGACATTTGACGTCCTTTTTCTCTTTCTCATGCAGATGAGGACACATAAGAGCATGATGTTTTCGCGTGCATTTAATACATTTAACTATAGATTTACAAGTTCTAAAACTGTGATTGGGTTTCAGACATGAAAAACAACCTCTTTTCTTTACTACAGTTGTCCTTTTTTGTTCTAACGTCATTTTTTGTGCTCTTATGCAATCCTGGCTATTATGAGTGTTTGAATCGCAAAATATGCAGTAATTTCTGTCTTCTATCCTATTTATTTTTTCTAATTTTGGGAAGTTAAAATGCTTCGGTGTTTCTCTTGTTTCATTTTTAACCTCCGTTTTTGCTTCTGTTATTTTTTCCAATAAATAATTGCATTTGTTCTTGTACTTTATTACCGCAGTGCAAAAATCCATTTCCTCTGTAATTTCCTTACTAAAATCTTCGTCACTGGGTTCTTCGTAACAAAGCAATTCTTTTATAATGTCGTCTATAGGAAAAATACCTTTTCTGCTTTGCTTGAAACTTGTTGCAGTAATTCTTTTATTTTTACCATGTCGTCCTGTTCTACCTTCTCAATATCTTGAAAATGTTTCCTTGCAGCGTCCTTGACAATCCTTCTTTCTGTTTTCAAGGACTGCATGCTCTTCAAATTTACCAGGGATGCCAATTATGTTGGATTGTTTTTTATTTGTAAAAAATAATAATTTGGAAGGTGACTTTTTGACGATCTTTTATTTTTACAACTTTTTTATGTCATACTCACTCTTTTGTCATAACCACGACAACATACTTCAAAATTATAACATGTACACTATGATGAAATAAATTAAAACAAGTCCCAACATATGTAATCTTCGAGAAAATCGTTGTAAAATCATTTAAAACTCAATAACAACTTGAATCGATCCAATAAAAATCACTATAAGACATTTCGTCAATCTGGTCGTCTGTTTTCTGAAGTTTGGTTCTTTGCATATGCTTCATGAATGTTCTTATTTTGAAATGAAGTCAGTTCATCAACGGCTTCGATTTGAAACGAGTTTTCTGAAAATGCCAAGACGTAAATTAACAAACGCTGAGGCTAATAGGGCTATCGGAATGCTACAAGGTTGTTGTAGAGGAAAGACCACAAGTCAGCCAAAGAGTGATATCTCGACTTTGGAATAGGTTCACGGAGACAGGTTCCGTGTTGAAAAACCAAGACTTGGTTGGCGACGAAAAACAACACCTGCTCAGGATCGTTTCATCACTGTTTCGGCGAGAAGAAACCCTACATCTACGTGTAGAATGCTACGGAATACCCTTCCAAAATGCAGATGGGTTCCAAGTTTCCATCGAAACCATTAGACGACGTTTGAGAGAGGTGAATCTAGGTTCTTGACGTCCATTAAGAGGAGTTCACTTAACACGTGACCACAAGCGTCAAAGATTGGAATGGGCAAGGCAACATATCAATTAGAACGATCAATGGCGGAGTGTCCTTTTCACTGATGAATCCAGATATGGACGATTCTCAGATTCTCGAAGAATAAGGGTATGGACAATCCCACGCATACCCCGTAATCGTCGCTATGTCCAAAAAGTCCATCCATTCCGAGGGGGTAGTGTTATGGTATGGGCCGAGATATGTTTCAACGGGCGCACATTTGCCCTGGGAATATGACCGCCTCAGACTATAGGGAGCATGTCATTGACAATGCTGTACCAAATTTTCACGCTGCTATTGGTGAAACTTTTCAATTTCTAGACGATAACGCTAGACCGCACCGTGCAGCCATAGTTGAGAATGCGCGCAAGGAGCTTGGTATTCCACATTTACCAATACCTCCGCACTCACCAGATTTGAATTGCATAGAACATGCATGGGATATGCTCAAAAGAAGATTAGATAATCATCAACCTACCCCAGAATCCTTAAATGATCTGAGAGAGATCACTCTTTCATTCACTGGCGATAAATTGCGCGTACACGTGCTCTAGGCATTTTAACAACAACTAAACATCGACTTTGGATCTCCTCGAACAGCTGGTTTGTTGAACAATTCAAAAAATTCGGAAAATACAACTACAATATTTAAGTAACAAAAAGTGTTCACATGAAAGAACCTTCACGATTTTTTCTCTAAATTTTGATCATTCACCTCTTGCTATACTATCTATGTTTCACCAAAAAAAAATTAAATTTGAAAAGCTCCTTCTGGGTGTTGCATTTTTTTTGTCAGTTAGTATATCTCATGAACAATTCATAAAATAGCCGGAAACAACCAAAGCATAAAGATGAAGTAGAGAGGTCCTTAAACGAAACCCTGGGGAACTCCACATAGTGGATCTAAAGTTCCATCAAAAGTCTCTCATCTTTAACCATGGCACCAGGAAATACCTTCTCAAATTCTGAATAATTTATTCATCGCGATATCAAACATTTCACAGATTCAAGTATTGCAATTCCAAATTTATCCTTACTGAGGAATATTCCCTGAATAGGTCATCCCATTTGATCATTTAACTGTGGCGTCATGTGTTTGTTGTACATAAAATTGATCAAATAAAATAAGACAACCCAAAGAGAAGCCTTGTATTTTATGGCATGACAGAGAAGGCAAATTGTTTTATGTGTGAAGTTATATGATCCAATTCTACCTTCTACTTGGTTAACCGATAGGTTAGCGTTGGCGGAGAGTAAGGATTTATTGATTGGTATTACAGCCAGTCATGTCGATTTTACGGTGTTTTGGCATTGACATAAATTCTCTTTGATTTTATTCGATATATCGCGATTTAATATTCGATGAATCTTGGCGATTTGACTGATGCAAAAGGATTGGATTTCACCTTTAGTTTTGTGATAGCTTTAACCAATAGGTTTGTTTGATTTTTTCGGAAATATGATTTGTGGTAGGCGTTTCGTTCATTGATGATGGAATGGTCATTCCAAGTATACTGCTTCATAAAAAATAAGGAAGCTCTGAAGTTTTGTGACTGTCTCAATAGTTGCAGATTCTTGTCCACCAATTGTTCATATGAGAACTCAAATGTCATATCTCTGCTGACCTTGGAGTGCCTTAACTCCATAAAGCAACTGACCAAGTTTTTATCCACTTCCTATGTAATATGAAAATTATTTATTTATGTTATTCTATTCTTATTCCAACATAAAAAATCTGGTCGTAGGAAGTGGATAAAAACTCTCAGCCGTATTGATGTTTTTATATAAATTACAGTGGTGAAAGAAAATTCCCACCTCAACGGAGTTAATCTTGGAATAGGGGGTGATGAAGAAAAATGTGGTTTTTGGTTATTTTCGAGAGGTTCACAGTTTATTTCATGACTGAATCACCCTGTATTCTTTGAAGTACATGGTGATATGTTCTGAAAAAATCAAACAAACATCCTAAATCAACCCAAAAATACCAGGATGTCCAATTAACCCTCATTGTGAATAGTTTCTATATTAATGGATCACTCAGTATGAACTCTGGGTATTTCAGGGTTTTTCGATGTAACAACAACATATCTAGTGTAATGGTTCATTTTGCGAACGTTCTCGCTCTGGAACTGACATATTCTATACTTTCAAAATCGGCATGCATTCAATTATGGATAACCCTGTATTCGTAACGATTTTCGGTGATATTCCTCTATATGGTTGCTCCCTGGGGATGGAATGAAATGTTTCTTGAGAAAAATTGAAGTTCATTCGATTCTGTTCCGAGATACGAGCGTAGTAGAAGTGGGTTATTCTCAACTTCAACGCCTTGTATCTCAAAAACTAGTCATAGGATTGAGTTGGGGCCATGGACACTTTTGATCAGTAGGTCGAGTACTATACCCTGATTGGAGTAAATTATTGTTGCCTTGTCGTATAGACAGCAGCATCTTTCATTCTCGAATCAATAAATAACAACTTTAAGGCTTGTACTCTTAGCATCGACCAAGAAGTAGTTATGTTTCGCTAATCGAAATATTCAAATAGGCCACGTCTCCGTTTATAATCGGCATATTCAGCCGGCAGAAGGGACGTGATAGATCGGCTTGGTTAGACTAACGGCCGCCGTAAAACATTTTGTCAGCGGTATGCAAACGAAGCGACGCTCATACGAGTCATATCCAGACTTCTCAAAATTCCTGACTGGTCGCAGGGGAAATCAAAGCGGCCCAGCTTCATTCACGTCACATACTCCGTCACGAAGAACGCACGTCATGTGATTTCACAATACGACACACGATTTGCCAGATTATACCACTGACAGTCGCGTATGACAGATGGAGGAGAGGAGATTTAATAAGTCACTTTCTGTCGGTCTGTACGATTCGTATTGTCCGAGTTGAAATGAATGTTTTCTTGACGTGGGTGCGGTCGACTGGGAAGGGGGCTGACGGTTTTATTTATGGCAGGTGGAGGAGAGAAACGGACAACTGTACGTCGTTACGTGGTTGTGGTCTGATTTGAGGAGTTGGCTTTGGTGCATGGCGTTTATAAGTCTTTATTCGCGAGATACCGGCCGAAATGTTGGAAAGGGTGTGCTGAAATTGGACTTAACCGTTCAGTAGCAACACTGAGCCCTGAGGAACACCCCTGGCACCAAGTGTAGCCCTTCAAACGCCTATGCTTTGGCCTACTTCATAATAGCGTGTCCCCAACGGTATTAATCAATTCGGTAGTCTGCATAAATTGACCCAGGTCCAAAAAACGTCGACCAAGCCTTCGGACAAGCCCACCGTCAATCTGGAGCTCGTAATCACATGCCATTTCCCGAATTAGACGTCCGCGACAGGAAAATATCGAAATAACTCATTAACCGCCATTTCTATAATGCCATTTTTTCGTCCGCGGCAATTTGTTCGGAATCCGCCGCGTCAAGAAGTGGTAGCACCGTTATAGATAAACGAACGTACATATTAATACCCATAATTGACACAAATCCTGTTAGTATTTATTTTCCCCCAGTATCTGCTTCGGACGCTGATCCACGCGGTCAGTCCATGTGACGTGTAGCCAGTGGCGTTTTCGAAGTAGGATGGAGGTAACCTTTTTTTATTTTCTCGGAAAAGTAGGTATCCTTCATTATGTCGTTAGTACCTCGGCTCCGTCTGCTGAATGCCTTTCCATATCGATAACTTAATTTCAGTCCACAATGAAGGGGACAGGGTACATGAAGAATGGTTGACTTGGATCGAGCGAAACTTTTTTGTTCTGATTTGATTCTTCAGACGTTTACTTTAATCTAATTCAATGCCGACTACTTTGTTTCCATTTTGGTTTGTTGTTTCACCATGTATATGCTGCGGTACAACTCAGTAGTGAAGACATAAAGGGTCAGAATAGGAGCGATATGTTTTCGAAATGTAATGGCTGCCATATTTGAAATGGTAACATACCACTAGCTGGCATTAGTGCCAAGTGCAGTTTGACAATTCATCGTGGTGAACAAAGTGCTTCGACAATGTTTGTGATCAGTTTCTGGCTAGGTTGTTGGCCTCTTTGATTCCTGATTGACCAGAAACCCAGACTGAAGAGACCTTGATGTTTTTGCCTACTTTATTAAGTTTCCTTTGGCACTCCATATCGGCTTAGAGTCGATAACATAGGAGCTCAGTACCTTGATAGCAGTCACACCTTTGATAGGTTCTTTCAAGGTTTATGCCTATGAATTTCTATTGAAAGTATTTCTGCTTGAAAAACACTAGAGTGGGAGACTACCGATAGTGTTCACTTGGTTCTTACCTCGTATACTCCAGCGCTGGTCCATATCTTGGCTTGCAACAACCTTAGTTGATCATCAAAACCTTCCATCTCGTTGTTTTGTGAAAACTCAACAGTATCTTCAAGATATAATCCGCAGTATCCTTCTCTACTTATTATTCGTCCAATTGCTGATGAATTGCATTGGCCTCTCAAGAATGGAGGTATGAAAGTTCTAAGAGCTACTTAGTGTAGCTGGTGACAGCTGCTCAGCCAATGAGAAGCGATAAAATGTCAACAATTCTAAATACACTGCGCAAAAAAATTAACGCACATTCTGAAAATCTCAATTTTAATGAAAGTTAACTCTACATGGACTTTATAACTTATTTTTTATGTTCTCTCGGGAAGGTTTTGAACGAAACAAGACACATTAAATGGAAGAAAAATTCAGGATTTCACCGAATCTTATGTGAAAGAAGAGAAATGAACAATTTCAAAATACTGAAATGCTGATAAGTGATTTAATACTTGGTATTTCCACCCCTTGCGTTAATTACAGCTCGGCAACGACGGTGCATACTCAAAATGAGTGACCTTAAAATGTTCTGATCTAATCCTTCCCAGATTTCTCCGAGTTGGATTCCTAAGTCATTAAGAGTAACTGGATGATTTTCTGAACTTCTCAGCCTTCTATTGAGGTTTTCCCAAACCTATTCAATCGGATTGAGATCTGGACTTCTTGCTGGCCATTCCATTCGAGAGACTTCAACCTCTTCAAGGTACTCCTGAACGATGCGCGCACGGTTGGGTCTGGCATTATCGTCCATAAAAATGAAATTTTCACCAATGTATGGGGCAAATGGCACTACATGCTCTTCAAGAATGTTCCTTATATACTTATCAGCATTCAAAGCTCCATTATCAACGAACACTAGGTCTATGCGAGCAGTCAAAGATATTCCACCCCATCCCATAATCGATCCTCCCCCGAAACCAATAGTATTCAGGAAATTGCACTGAGCATGTCTTTCATGTGGACGTCTGTATACAAGGGAACGTCGATCACAATGGTAGAGGCAGAATCTAGACTCATCTGGGAAGAGAACTCTTTCCCAATCGGCCTCTTCCCAATGGATATGCTCTCTCGCAAAATCCAAACGCGCCCTTCGATAGGCTGGGGTAAGAGCTGGGCCTCTTGCCTCTTGCTAATTTGCACCTCTTGAGTTTGCTCAAGCTGATTTTGAAGCAGGCGAGCGGTTGCAAACCGTTGTCTCAACGAAGAAACTCTCAAGTAACGTTCTTGAATGGCAGTTGTTACCCGTGGTCTACCCTGTCCTGGTCTTCGGACATTAATACCTGTCTCCCTGAATCGCTGCAACATTCTGGACACACTTGTATGGGAAACTCCAAACCTTTCTGCAATTCTTGTGTATGTCCACCCTTCTTCTCGCAAAACTACCGCTTGGGCACATTCCTCTTGGGTCAAATTGCGTGTTTCGCGTTGCATAGCGATCGAGTGTAGAAAATCAAATGAAAAAAAAAACTATTGATCACTAGAATTGATCGAGAACAACTGATTTTAGAATGGAGCCAATACATTCAAAATCTGATAATATCATCTTTTTTTATTACTGCTGGGAGAAAACATCTGTATTGAAGAAAAACGTTGAAAGTGGATAACATATGCATGCATAATTCTGATAAAAATAATTATCATTGAGAACACCTTCAGTTGTAGAATAAATTTGAGATTTCCATAATGTGCGTTAATTTTTTTGCGCAGTGTAAATAGAGTTCCTAATTGTCCTTCAAGCAGTCTTTCAGTGAACCTCCAGAACTTCTAGTGACCAAAAATGAATTATTGAATTTAATGAACTACATAACAAGTTCAACCCGACAATACAATCAATGATACGCCTCTGGGGGCTCCCACTCGTGACCGCTAGCAAAAAGTCTTGAATATTGACGCAGTGCCAAGTTATTTATCAACTGCAACAATTTCTGTTCTATAAATTACCTCAGACCATATAGAAATTAATTTCAAAGTAGCGGTTCGCAAATGGGACTTTTCTCCTTATTAAATTAAATACAGACTGTCGGTTAGCGCACTGCTTGTCGGGCTTAGCGGGGGTTTTTCAGTACGTTGACCGATATCCTATTTCATGAAAGGTATATAATGCGATATTAGTCTTCTTGAACTTTGAGGTGGAAATATCCGAGTGGAGTAACCCGAAGAAGTTGATACGGTTCGTAAGTTTCGTGATGGAAGGCTTTGAAAGGTTAAGACAGCATCTATCGACGGATTATTTATGGCTGCCCTATGAACGAAAAGGTTGTTTATCATCGTGGCTGTCGGGAAGTATTTTCCTCGACATTTTCGAAGGAGTTGGAATCCTGGAAAGCTTAATCTAGAATCGATCATTTGATAATGATACGATACACAAGTACAAGGTGAGAAGAAAAACTTCGGACAAATTTTGCTGTGGTCTGGAACAAAAGAATTTCAGCGCAGCCAAATAATTTTTATTCTCTTGGTTTCTCTACACTTTCCTGTACTAATATGTGAATTTTCAGTTTGATATAATTTCGTCAAGGTAGGCGTCAATGCGAAATTGTTCGTTTTCCCAATGTGCTTCGACAAACCGTTTCCGATGCAATTCGTCGTTTCAAGGAGCTTGGCCATGATGGTCGTCGTCCAGGAAGTGGTAGAAAACGCACTGTCAATACACCTAGCAATCGCAACATCGTCAAGAACCGAGTCAATCGAAATCCGAGGGGTTTCCATGAGGAAAATAGCCTGTGAGACCAGTATCAACCGCGAATCAGCCCGTCCAATTGCGAAAAAGGAGCTCAACCTCAAGTCGTACAAGCTTCAAAGAGTTCAACTCCTCACGGAGGAAAACAAACGCGTACGACTCCAAAGGTGCCGCCAACTCCTTCGTCTCGCCGCCGGTCAGCAATGGGAGCGAATTCTCTTCGCAGACGAGAAGCTTTTCATCGTAGAACAATCCCACAACCACCAAAACGACAGAGTCTGGTCCGTAGAGGCTCCCGGTACATCTGCAATATCGTCGAACACCGTCAAAATCCGCAATCCGTCATGGTCTGGGGCGAAATTTGCGGCAGTGGTAAATCTCCCTTAGTTTTCGTGGATCAAGGGGTCGAAATCAATCAAGAAGTCTACCGCTGCGACATCCTCGAGGCCGTAGTACTTCCGTGGGCCAAGCAGCACTTCGGCGATACGCATTGGACCTTTCAACAGGACTCCGCTCCGGCTCACAGAGCGAAAATGACGCAAGAATGGTGCGTTAGACCCATTTTCCTTGTTTCATCTCTTCTGCAGAATGGCCGCCCTACTCACCGGATCTCAACCCAATGGACTACAGCGTGTGGTCGATTTTGGAGCACAGGGTTTGTGCGAAAAAAACACAAAAATTTGGAGTCGCTGAAGCAATCTCTGCGACGGGAATTAAACCGATTAACGCCCGAGGAGCTGCGAAAATTTCAAAAGCGTCTGAAGCTGTGTATCGCCGCCAAAGGAAGCCACTTCAAAACGGCTTAAATATATTATTAAAAAATGTTCAAGCTAAAATTATTTGTTGTTGTTTTGTTCAATTTCTTCTGTTTAATAAAGTTGAATGAAAAAGAGTTTGTCCGAGGTTTTTCTTGTCACACTGTAGAAGAATCAACCGGTAATGCAGACACCTATGAATAGTCTAGAATTGCAGCTACAACTTTTCGGGAAACCGACAACCGTAGTTTTCTCAAGAAAGGGTCATAAATTTACTATTGATCGAAGCCAGCAGTGAGCTTCCTCCCAATGTTTCATTTTTCACACGCTATAGGGTGAGCAAAAACTATCCGGAAAATTAATTTCGAGTCATGCAACGTAATCTATCGGCCTGCAAGCGGGTGTGAAGTCTTGGCGATAAATCAAAGTTTCGCAATTAATTCAGATGGGAACTGCTGGAAACATCTGTTGTCGAATTATTCTTCTGTGGATTTACGATTGTTCAGTGCTGAGCCTATTGTATTCGTGAAAATATTCGAAACTATCTCTCTTCTTGATATGTTACGTTCAAAGCCGATTCTACGAGTCGTTTCAAAACTTCTTATTTTCATCTTCTTGTTCCTTGACACTTTCTACTCCGATGATAACCCAAAACCACCATGTTTCCTCGATGTTGATTTCAGATTCAGTCTCTTATACAGGGTGTTTGGTAATTCGACGTGAACCTTGAAAAGGGATATACTAGACGTCATTTGCAGTGAATTGCGTCGAGTGAAGCATGGTCCGAAAATCTATGGTTACGAAGATATCGCGATTTTTCAACTTTTTTGAAATTTTCTGCTTCGTTATCGAAAATAATTAATTTTGTGAAAACTACTCGACTCTAAATATTCAATGAATATTTTTTTCAAAGCTGAGAAGATGGTCCTTATTTCTTGCGAAAAAGTATTCACTAAAAATTCAGATACCCCGAGATATACAGGGTCATAAATGGCTGCACCTGTTTTCCTCATAAAATCATGATAAAACAATTGAGAATTACTCGAAAAAAGTATTATGAACTTGGTGTACAAATGTAAGGAAAAACTTCCCTGTTTCATCAGCGTTCCAAAAAGGTACATATGTCAATAATTTCTTCATGCAATCTAAAAATATGGCCGGAAAACCAAGCAGACAACAGACTATTTCGAGTCATTCAGATATCCTATTATCCTTTATTTCACTCGGCTTGATTCGTAAGCCGTAAGCGGACCATGGTTCGATCACTAAATGACTCGAAAAAGTCTGTTGTCTGATTGGTTTTCCGGCCATATTTTTAGATTGCATGACGGAATTATTCGCATAAGTACCTTTTTGGAAAGCTGATGAAAAAGGGAAGTTCTTCCTTACATTTGTACACCAAGTTCATAATACTTTTTTCGAGTAATTCTCAATTGTTTTATCAAGATTTTATGAGCAAAACAGGTACAGCCATTTATGACCCTGTATATCTCGGGTTATCTGAATTGTTAGTGAATACTTTTTCGCAAGAAATGAGGACCATCTCCTCAGCTTTGAAAAAAATATTCATTGAATATTTAGAGTCGAGTAGTTTTCATAAAATAAATTATTTTCGATAACGAAGCAGAAAATTTCAACAAAGTTGAAAAATCGCGATATCTTCGTAACCATAGATTTCCGGACCATGCTTCACTCGACGCAATTCACTGCAAATGACGTCTAGTATATCCCTTTTCAAGGTTCACGTCGAGTTAACAAACACCCTGTATTAACGAACTGCGCATAAAATTCCAATCATTCAATTACGTCAAACGCCGTATGAACAATAAGAATAAAAATCCGTGTATATAAATCAGCCGTATACAATAACATCTATGGCGTACTCAAGCAAACAGAGATCATAAGTTAACTCGACCTGCTGTAAATGTCACAAAAGGAAGATAGATGACGTCATAATTCACCCCGATCCAAGCTGACCGCCTCGGTTATCTCTTGACGGTCAGTAATGACCGTTTGTTCCGTAGCCAGTCTATAGATAACGCGAATGGTTGGTAGTTACAATCAAAATTCGGATAATTGAGTAAGGGAGGTGCCCAGAATAACGTGTTTCCACTCTAGCTCTGAATCTATGAAGATTCAATCCCGTTCAAACTCGAGTAATTGCCCCTGCGCAGTTGCTTAAGACATCCGCGAATTGTTCCGTGGAAACCCCATCTCCAGGAAGCCTCTCCAACGAAGAGAGAGTTAAAAAACTAGGTCTTGGTTTAATGTGTTTAAAGCCATCACATCATACTTTTATTGGCCCAATTGAAAGACGATGTCCTAGATGAGATGAGATAGTGTTCATAACCCACATAGTACGTCAAAGATGGTGGCTATCAAGGTCAAAACTCTGCAGTAAGTTGAACTTATTGTATTGTCGCGGTGACCTGTTGAATGACAACACTCAGAAAATTTTCTTAGTAAAATTAACAGAAGCACTACTGTTGAAAGTCTAAAGTATTGAAATTGTTAATCCATTCTCTAAGTTTCATCGCATGTTTATTTAAAAATGTTGAATTAAGCATTTTTAACTTCTCGATACTAAATTGTGATATTTCTTTCAGATGGACGAAATGAAGGTATATTACTGCTTCTGCATGCAGCCCTAGCACCAACATCTAGAAAACTTCAAAAATTCGGCTCCAAAACAGTGTTTATAAAATACACAATTACTGACTCTCAAGATGCATTAATGATCAAAGGTTCCAGTGCTGTGGAAGTGGAGACTAAACTTTTAGCATTGAAAAACAAAAACAAGGCCCATTCAACCACAAATAGTCCTCATTTATGACGACAATGTATCCACAAAGATTTTCAGTGTGCTGTGACCAAATAAAATACACGTTTTTTTTCCAATTTCGGCAATAAACAGTTGTTCCCAAATTTTTCATACTTGTAATTTGGTTATTTTCATGAATTATATTTTATTTTTCTGTTCCAATAAACTCATCATTATAAATTAGTTTGTTTAAACTGACCTATACCTAGACATCGAATATACATATGACTAGATACTGAATAATAATATTTTCAGGAAGCTGACATCACAGCAATATCGTAAATTCAGCAACATTTACTGAATGCAGTTGTTCCATATGTCGGTTGTTGTATTTTTAACAATTTTACTGATATTCTGATTGAGCAAAATATATTCTATCTAGAATATTATTTTGATAATATTACATTCTGAAAATATAATAAAACCCTCTATCAGCACAAAAATAATACTATTGGCGACAAAGTATGAATCTGTATATTGAACAATCTCACTTTCCATTGTATAGAGAGCAGTGTTATTGAAATCATTATATTATACCATTTCGATCTCCCTAACATAATATTTTTACTAACGTGAAGGAATATATTATTTATGTTATAGAAGATACTGTTATGGATATCTATATATGTTCGTTAAACCTGACAACTGCAATATTAGCGGAAGAACTATTTTATTATAATGGTAACAGAAGATTCTTTATCTACAACACGTTTGCATTCACTGAGGCAGCTAACAAAAGTGCTTCTGTTAATATAATAGAATTTTAGATTGACCAAATAGGGATCTTCATTTTGTTATCGTAACATACATTTTTCGTTGTATTTACTAGAATAATTTTCTGAGTGAAGGTTTTCTTATAGCTCTTTCACTAGGGGTTCCGAAACCAGTAGTTTCAGACAATTCGCGTGGGTTCTCCCGAATCCCAATGAAGGGAGGATATATGGCAATTGTCCAGGAATGAATATGACCATTACGTGCTCTAAACTGATTATACAAGTGAGATATTACCACGTAATAAATTGTGGAATTAATGTAAACGGCTAGGACATAGTAGCTGTTGGAACTTCATGGTATTATCTTTATCTCCCACGCTATTTCCTGCTACTGAAGTCACCTGGCAAACCTGAAGCTCCTGAATTATAAGAAAATTATAGGTTACGACAGGTTTGGAGACTATAAAACGAATAACAAAGTATATACTGATTTTGTGGAATACTCAGTCTACTTTTCACATAGAAGCCTCACACTGTCTCAGCTTACGAGGATGTATTGATATCTAGTTAGCCTAGACCAGTTCCATGCATAAACAAAATATTGCGATACTATATCAACGAACAATAACTTATTAGAAGTGTCAGGGGAGAGTTCGACGTCAAGAAAATAAACCAGAGTTACGCAATAAATAAAAAAAAAGATGCCCACTGAAATTGTGAAAATCGGAAAATTGGAGTATCGAGCCATCATCAAGTACCTGTATTTAAAAGGGTTAAGAGGTAAGCAGATTCACGAAGATATGCTTAATACCCTTGGTGGTCAATGTTCTTCGTATGCGACCGTGAAAAATTGGACTGCAAGCTTCAAAATAGGTAAATTTTCCATTAAAGATGATGACCGATCGGGAAGGCCAGTTTCAGTGTCAGTCCCCGAAAATATCGATGCAGTTCATGACATGATTTTATCAGACCGTCGAATTGGGCTGAAACGGATATCTGAAGCACTGAAAATTTCATACGAACGCGTTCATATTGTTCACGTCAATTTGGACATGAGAAAAATTTCTGCAAAATGCATCCCCAAATGTTTGAATGTTGACCAAAAGCGTGCAAGGGTAGAAGCATCGCGTTCGATCTGTGCTCGATTTGAAAACGATGTAGACTTCTTAAACCGAATTGTTACTATGGATGAGACTTGGGTATATTTCTACGATCCAAAAACAAAGCAACAATCGATGGAATGGCGACACTCTGGTTCTCCAAGACGTAATAAGTTTCGTGTCCAAACATCTGCTGAAAAAGTTCTTGCTTCAGTTTTTTGGGATTGCCATGGAGTAATCATGATTGATTTTTTTGGATAAGCGTAGAACAATAACTGGAGATTACTATTCGACATTACTGACCACTCTACGGGAAAAAATTAAAGAGAAAAGACGCGGAAAGCTATCCAAATGTATTTTGTTTTTACAGGAC
This sequence comes from Adalia decempunctata, assembly GCA_951802165.1. Lineage (NCBI taxonomy): Eukaryota > Metazoa > Arthropoda > Insecta > Coleoptera > Coccinellidae > Adalia > Adalia decempunctata. The sequence goes on from OX637705.1 coordinate 6,043,811, forward strand.
ATTGCTCCAGTACACAAATCTCATGTTGCCATGCAAAAATTCGTGATTTAGGGTTAGAATTACTAGAACACCCCCCTTATTTACCAGATTAGGCGCCGTCCGACTATCATCTCTTTCTTCAACTGAAAAAAAAGTTTAAAAGGTAGTAAATTTTCTTCCAACGAGGAGGTAATAAGAGCTGTGGAGGACTGGTTTGCATAGCAAGAAGAAACATTTTTTTTGAAAGGTCTAGAGACGTTGCAGGTTCGCTGCAATAAATGTATTCAATTAAGAGGAGAATATGTTGAGTAATAAAATATTTTGACATTGAAATTTTGTTTGGTTCTATAGTAGGCTAAGAATTTTTCAATATATCCTCGTACGTGGCTCATTTCCCTCCTCTTCTTCTCACGCAGCTATCGAATGGAAGAAAAACAAAAATATTGTCGGAGGTAATCGAATCACGCCTCGCTTCGTTTTTACGAGATCGCGATCAGCACAAATTATCCAATGGCAACCAGTCCAATTTATAAATTGAATTAACAAACCCTATCTGCATCGAGTGCCTCCCATATCGATGGTATTCTCACCAGTAACTTCAATTAAATTTTTCTGCGAACGGACGGAAATTTGATTATCCAAACGAGGTACGTATAAAACGTAACGTCTTTGAGATGAATTATGGGGTAAGAAACGAGATGCGATCAGATTTGAGTGTTGCTGCTACGCAACAATGTTTTATCTGTGATCTACCAATTTAACTTGGTTATATACAGGATGAGTATCTGACTTGTATACATAATTTAACGGTAGATTCCTTCTGTCACACTAAACACTTTTTTCCTATACCATTTTTCAACATTCGGTTTCTTTTGAAAGATGCAGAGTGTTGATTTATTAAAAATTATATGGAAAACCTTTCTTTACAAAATATTTTTAGTATATCGAGGATTCGAGGGAAATATGCACAAGTTATTAGTGTTAGCAAACTAATCTTTGGGAAAATCGAGGAATGAACTCAATTTGATGGTAGAAATAAGGTTCTTACTGAAGTATTCCCTAAATGTATTAACTCAATTTCAATCGAGAAATATGAACTTTGAGGTGTTTGCAGAGAATCGTATCAGGCACGTATTTGGCCCAATTTTTCTTTCAAATGGCTTTTTATTTCAGAGCCGAATTCGTTGAAATGGAACACGAAAAAAAGGTTTCTTTTGGTCTCTACAATCAACAGTTAAAATATATGTACAAGTCGTATAAGTACAAGTTGTATAAAGGTGGCGTGAAAGAAACGTTAGAAATTGGAACTTGTGAACTATGTTTGAAAGTTTTTGAAGTGAATTGAGTTTGTGATACAAATGTTAAAAATAAATTTCCATCTTAAACTGTGAAACTTATAGAGAAATTGTAAAAAGAATGTTAGATAAGTGAGTAAACATTAGGATATCTCCAATAAAAATCAGTATGAGACATTTCGTCAATCTGGTCGCCTTTTTTCTGAAGTTTGGTACTTTGCATATTATGCTTCATGAATGTTCTTATTTTGCAATGAAGTCAGTTTATCAACAGCTTCGACTTGAAACGAGTTTTCTGAAAATGCCTAGACGTAAATTAACAAACGCTGAGGCTAATAGGGCTATCGGAATGCTACACGGTGGCCTAACTCAGGTTTTTGTAGCGGAAAGGCTCCAAGTCAGCCAAAGTGTGATATCTCGACTTTGGAATAGGTTCAGGGAGACAGGTTCCATGTTGGAAAGACCAAGGCTTGGTGGTCGACGAAAAACAACACCTGCTCAGGATCGTTTCATCACCGTTTCGGCGAGAAGAAAAACTACATCTACGTGTAGAATGCTACGGAATACTCTTCAAAATGCAGATGGGGTCCAAGTTTCCATCGAAACCATCAGACGACGTTTGAGAGAGGTGAATCTAGGTTCTAGACGTCCATTAAAAGGAGTTCCATTAACACGTGACCATAAGCGTCAAAGACTGGAATCGGCAAGGCAACTTATCAATTGGAACAATCAATGGTGTAGTGTCCTTTTCATTGATGAATCCAGATATGGAAGATTTTCCGATTCTCGAAGAATAAGGGTATGGACAATCCCACGCATACCCCGTAATCGTCGCTATGTCCAAGAAGTCCATCCATTCCGAGGGGGTAGTGTTATGGTATGGGCCGGGATATGTTTCAACGGGCGCATAGATCTACACATTTGTCCTGGGAATATGACCGCCTTACACTATAGGGAGCATGTCATTGACAATGTTGTGCCAAATTTTAACGCTGCCATTGGTGAAACTTTTCAATTTCTAGACGATAACGCTAGACCGCATCGTGCAGCCATAGTTGAGAATGCGCGCGAGATATTCCACATTTACCAATACCGCCGCACTCACCAGATTTGAATTGCATAGAACATGCATGTGATATGCTCCAAAGAAGATTAGATAATCATCATCCTACCCCAGAATCCTTAAATGATCTGAGAGGGCTTCTGCCCCGTTTATGGAACCAAATTCCTCAAGAAATGTTCAACAACCTCGTGTTTAGTATGCAAAGAAGATGTCAAGCTGTTATTGATGCCCGTGGAGGCCATACCTTGTATTGATAGTCTTAAAATGCTTGATTTCTCTGGGAATAAAATTTCGTTATTTTACTCGATTTTTCTTAACCACCCTGTATACGCTGCAGACCTACAGGCTTAAATTAATTTGCAACTTGAAATCATAGTAATATGAATTTTCATCACAAAAATCTTATTTTTACTATATTTTTTTGCAATTTAAGTCAATATCCCTAAATCATGTGGAGCAGTTTATTTAATCATCGTTGCTAACATCATGACTACCATTGCCCTCACGTGAGTGCAATAGTGGTCAAATGCTGTTCTGTCAAACTATTATTAATAATAAATCGTAACTCCAAAGCTTATTACTCTGACCTCAATTAATAGTCTTTTAATGCAGAATTGTGATTTATAACTTGAGTTTTATTCCAAAAAGAACTGAACTGACGGCCATTACCCCCTTTGGTCTACATATCCAATGAATACGTAATTGTTGAAATCCTAGAAATTTGAAATTGTGTATTTAGTCCGATATTAGCCCAAAAACAAGGAGAAGATCTGGAAATCAGCTGCTCTCATCCTCCAAACCCTTGTTTTTGGGGATAGTGTTATAGTGAAAAGGGGTTACAGTCCACCTTAAGGTCTATTGTGCCCCCTCACAGAGCTGTCATCATCGCGTTTCCAGTTTCAGGGATTTGATGAAATCTATTATCTGGGACGGCTTCAAGGAGGATAACTCCCCACTTCTACAAGTTTCTTGTCCAAAGCTATCTTTCCTTTGGCTTGCAATGGCATATAGCATTCCGTAACCAGGTGAATAGGAGTTTCTTCCTCCTCCCCACAGAATCTACACTCATCAGTGTCCTATAAACCCATTCTCAACAGATGCTTCTTTAGGCGACAATGTCCTGTGAGAAAGCCAGTGAGTAGGTGAAGTTGGTTTTTACTGAGATCCAGATATTTTTTGGATCTGGGAGTTTCAAAGTTCCGGAGGAACTTTTTGGAGTGATCCATCCCTGAGAGATTCCGCCAGAGTTTTTCTCTTTCGGTTTTCTCCTTCAGCATAATTTCCTTCTTATAGGTGCATTCTCCTATACCACAGAAGGGTTCTGGGCCAGTGAGTGGCGTTTGTGCGCCCTTTCTGGCCAGTGTATTGGCCTCTTCGTTTCCTACGATTCCCGAATGACCGGGAACCCAGATTAAAAAGACCTTATTCTTCTTGCCTACCTCATTGAGTTTGTTTCGGCATTCCCAAATCAGCTTTGATTCAATGACGTAGGAGCTCAGTGCTTCAATAGCAGCTTGACTATCTGTATGAATAGCTATATCGCACTTCTGAGTTTTTGGGGATGGTGGAATACATAATAAACTATTTAGAATAAATATTAAGAAAAAATGTGAGAGAAACAATGAGAGATTAACAAATCTTATTACCAACAAACATCGCTCTACAATGAGAGATGAAACTTTATTTACATGAAATGTTTCTGGTGAGTTTCTTTATGCTCGAAAATTCTTCTCTTTGAATTCACACCCAGTCCACATGTGGAAAACTCGATTTTCTCGAGCGGAAATAGAAAATCGCATCACCGGCAGCAGGAGAAATATAGCAGGAAACCAATCTGAATCCCCATAAAGCGGAGACTCGAATCATCGCATGCACCCCCATATTCGTTTACATTTCCATCTCCGACGCAATTTTCGCGAGATCGTGAACTCTCAGTAGCTCATCTCCATACACGCAGCCTCCACCCCCTTCCCACCCATCGTCCGGGATTCATTCCAAGATTTACGTCCCATAATTGTCCATAACTACCGGCCGCGGAATTTTTATAACCGTCCGTTCGGTTCATCAGGTTCGCTTAAATCATCTCGCCCGATCGAAAAAAATGTCTAATTTAGTATTAATGCGTCGCGGCCGGAGCCGCGGGCGCGTTGGAATGCCGGCGGACGATGTTCAAATTACAAACGGGCGGATGCGCGCGCGCGGGGTGTAGTTTATAGACGCGCTGATTACGCCAGTCGTATATAATATCGCTATTATTATCTGTAAATTGATAGGGAAAGCGTAAAGTAAGACTGGGTCTATCGCCGTCTCTGTTCGTCACGTAGCATCGTCTATCAATTTTCGTGGAGGTTCTCTCCGACACCTAGTTTGTAAATTATCATCTAGATAAGGTACGAGCTGTAATTAGCACGGGCGACATGCAGTATGGCCGATCGTTTATGGATGCCTTCATGCATTCATGCCTGAGGGTCACTTTGGTACTCTTGATCAGGCCATAAATTCTAATCAACAAAGAATTATCGAACTCATGGAAGTTTCATCCATACGTTCATTTTTGGCCACTCCATATATGACAGCAATTCTTATAATTCTACTGAAAACCTTGGTTGAGTTACTCTTGCAAGGGAATGCAAGATGGGATTTTTCTACGCATTGATAATCTGCTATAAACGTCATAAAGACAAAAGCTTATGTTTATACCAAAGAATATACATCTATTTGGCCGATTGATTGTTCACAATAAACCAGATATATCTCTCAAGCCAGAATCAAACCGTGAGTAGCATTCTTTCAGTCCAGTCTTCTCTCAGAGACAGCTCTTTCTATATTCAACAGTACAATTCGGGAATTAAGAATAGAATCCACCAAAACCTGATAATAATACACTGCGCAAAAAAATTAACGCACATGGAAATCTCAAATTTATTCTACAACTGAAGGTGTTCTCAATGATAATTATTTTTATCAGAATTATGCATGCATATGTTATCCACTTTCAACGTTTTTCTTCAATACAGATGTTTTCTCCCAGCAGGAATAAAAATAAAAGATGATATTATCAGATTTTGAATGTATTGGCTCCATTCTAAAATCAGTTGTTCTCGGTCAATTCTAGTGATCAATAGATTTCTTTCGTTTGATTTTCTACACTCGATCGCTATGCAACGCGAAACACGCAATTTGATCCAAGAGGAATGTGCCCAAGCGGTAGTTTTGCGAGAAGAAGGGTGGACATACACAAGAATTGCAGAAAGGTTTGGAGTTTCCATACAAGTGTGTCCAGAATGTTGCAGCGATTCAGGGAGACAGGTATGAAAGTATGAATGTCCGAAGACCAGGACAGGGTAGACCACGGGTAACAACTGCCATTCAAGAACGTTACTTGAGAGTTTCTTCGTTGAGACAACGGTTTGCAACCGCTCGCCTCCTTCAAAATCAGCCTGAGCAAACTCATGAGGTGCAAATTAGCACTCGGACAATAAGAAATGGCCTCAGAGAATATGATTTAAGGCCTCGTGTCGCGGCAAGAGGCCCAGCTCTTACCACAGCCCATCGAAGGGCACGTCTGGATTTTGCGAGAGAGCATATCCATTGGGAAGAGGCCGATTGGGAAAGATTTCTCTTCACAGATGAGTCTAGATTCTGTTTCTACCATTGTGATCGACGTTCTCTTGTATTCAGACGTCCACATGAAAGATATGCTCAGTGCAATTTCCTGAATACTACTGGTTTCGGGGAAGGATCGATTATGGTATGGGGTGGAATATCTTTGACTGCTCGCACAGACCTAGTGGTCGTTGATAATGGAGCTATAAATGCTGATAAGTATATAAGGAACATTCTTGAAGAGCATGTAGTGCCATTTGCCCCATACATTGGTGAAAATTTCATTTTTATGGACGATAATTCCAGACCCCATCGTGCGCGCATCGTTCAGGAGTACCTTGAAAGGTTAAAGTCTCTCGAATGGAATGGCCAGCAAGAAGTCCAGATCTCAATCCGATTGAGCAGGTTTGGGACAACCTCGATAGAAGGCTGAGAAGTTCAGAAAATCATCCAGCTACTCTTAATGACTTAGGAATCCAACTTGGAGAAATCTGGGAAGGATTAGATCAGAACATTTTGAGTATGATCTGTCGTTGCCGAGCTGTAATTAACGCAAGGGGTGGAAATACCAAGTATTGAATCACTTATCAGCATTTCAGTATTTTGAAAATTGTTCATTTCTCTTCTTTCACATAAGATTCGGTGAAATCCTGAATTTTTCTTCCATTTAATGTGTCTTGTTTCGTTCAAAACCTTCCCGAGAGAACATAAAAATAAGTTATAAAGTCAATGTAGAGTTAACTCTCCTTAAAATTGAGATTTTCAGAATGTGCGTTAATTTTTTGCGCAGTGTATTTTCCATTTCCAAACTAAACATTATAGGTATAAAAAAGAAAAGCTTCATTCGTAACAGCTGGTGTAACGAAAACAAGAAAATAAATAAAAAACAACACCAATGTACCAATACTAGACCATTTGAATGTTGAACTCTTCAAGCTACCTTTTTATGGTTGTTATAAATGAGAAACAACTATCTTTTTTTATTACTACTCTAGAAAGTAGTCATCGTGAACAAAATATCCTGCAACCTTCATTTAATGCTACATTAAATCTTCGTAAAATATGATTCGAACAATTCGATACAGTGGTACAAGTTTGTTTGTTTTGTATTATGCTCAGATTTTTTCAGAGAATTGAATCGTTTTTTTTTGAAACATTAGATTGGGATCTCACTCTTTGGAAGGTTCGAAGATAATGTATATATAACGTTATACTCACGGTGTTTGGAATCTTTTTCAGTACAAACCTGAAAAAAAAATTATATTTTAGTTTCTCTTTCTTAAGAATTAGATCAAAATTAGAATTCATTTCTGAGCAGATTCATGGAATATCTACGAATATGTTTGGTCAGCTCTGAAGAAACGAATTAATATTCCAGTAATGCCTCACAAACCGAAGAAATAGCACAAAGAACATTTCAAGCAAGATTAAATATCCTTTTACATAATTTAGGAAATCAAAGAACAACTAACGACTTCCATAAAACCCATGCTTTGTGGTAACAAGTCTTAATGCTACAGAACTTGCTTCCATATAAAAAACATTCAGCTTTGATAAACACCAGTCATCGTGTGTGTTCCCATGTAATGACTAAAAAATTACGTATCCTATCCCAATAAAGACAGGGACGGACGGTGCAAAACATCTTAAAATTTCTTGGGACAATATCAGCTTTGATACAAAACCTAAACCTGTACATATTATCTTCAGGATGTGATCTGTGATAACTGATGCATGTGTTTTTGACATGTACGTTAGTTTGTTAGTTGGTTTTTGAGCTTGAAGGAGATCAAATCTTCAGTTTCCCTACAAGTTATATGATCTATCACAGAAAGCAAATAATATCTACTACTTCTGCAAGAAAACACAATTATTCAGCTATTCTTTAAACTCTTAAAAGCTGTACGTGAAAGGACATAAAGACTTTGATTCGATCCGTGTACGAGTTATAATCCAAGCTCCAAAAAGAAAAGAACAAAATAAGTGAGTGACAATTGTTTTTATATTTCTCTTGTGGTATATTTTATCCACATATTGAATTTTCCTATGATTTATTCTAATTATACAGTCCATTTCTTTCCCCAAAAAGAGCTATTTACAAGTTTTATTGAAGACGTGGCCAAATTCATTGGGGAAATGGTAGCATTTCGACAATTTCTGACGAGTCCAACCCTGCTCTTCATCCATATTCAAAAGACGAGCCATTCTGTCATCAAATGAAGGTGGAGAATCACCCTACCACCTCTGATTAAATTAAAGAAAAATGCCATAACTCTGGATATTTCCGTGGCATCAACACCTTTATTCCATTATAAATTTCGTGAGGTATATGGACCGCCACCCAAAATCTAAGATATAAATACCCAATTAGATTTATAATGACAGTACCGTGAGAAATATTTCTGATGTGGTGTGGAATTATAGCTTGGGAAATCGAGGAAGGTCTCTGAGGTGTTTTCTGAATTCTCATTTCATGCTGCACGGTTTTTGGAGATGGTTTATTAGGGTGGCTTCCTGAACTCAACTAAGTCTTTCAGCGAGTCGAATTGATGATGAACGCATAGAATGTCGTATTGAATTGGTCGGGTAGGACCATAAAGATGGTTTTATATTTCCATACAATTTTTTAGCCATTTATGATTTGCTTCTAAGCTGTAACTACATTTTTATATTTTTTCATCCACGTTTTTATAATAACACACTTTATCTGCGTGTGTTATGTCTTACATTACCGCTCGTTGAATAATATACTTTTTCATTAATGAAAATGCTACAAACCTATGACTTTCGGCAAAAATTCGAATCTAGAAAAACGATTAGAATGTTGTTTATTTTTTTACATGCTCCTATAAGCTGTATTTTAAATCCAGGTATTCTTGAGGGATATTCGAAAGTTTTTATTGTTTCCTGAGCAGATTGATTAGTATTGTTTAGATGGTATTTATATTAGTGTTATTCCTTTCGAAATAATATTCTCAAATTCATCATATTTTAGGTTACAAGGTGTATGTTTGAGCTTGATCTTCTGGTGCCCTTTCAACTGTTGAGAAAGTTCAATTCCATAATTCTCAACAAGATTATTATGAAGTTTATCCTCGTTATAAGAGGTACTGAGCTGTGACCATCTTTCTATGAGATGGAAGTTAGAAAAGGTGAAGCATCAGAAAGAAAGAATGTATGTTTCAATCCTAATGATATATTTGCTTTTCGTTTCAAGAATTTCCTAAGAAAGATGCTTCAACACTACATATCACTAATACCTTTGGAATATTGAATAAATTGGACTGAACAAAAGCATGGATAGATAAACTATTGATGGAAAACCTTGCTGCAAAGAATATGCTTTCGTTCCCTTCACGTGGACGATTATGTCAAGTTAATTTTAGATTTATATCCAGCTTGAAAAATCCATAAAAAGAGTACTTAAGAGACAATAATTTTAGAATAAATAAAACTGAAAATGTTTGTGAAGTTTAGAGTAGCCATCTCTCTGAGAGTTTCTTGAACAATACACTTTTGATAATACATTAATTCACTGAAAGTCTTCATGTAATCTCCACGAATTCAAAGAAAACATCTATGATAATCAGTTTCACATCATATAACAGATTTGTAAACAAGTGATACTTCTTCGGAAATGGATAGAACTCAAATTTTCCATATCTACAATATCTTGAATCATTCTTGAACAGTTTAAAGAAACATCTCATTTATGAGAAAATTTATTATACAAAACAAAGGCTCTAGCGAAATCCTAATTTGATTCGAAAATTTAAAATTCACCATGCACACATTTTGGTAGGGATATTTATTTTAATATCCATTGAAGAAAATAAAAATTTATAGATTCCGATGAAGACCTTCGTGACATCTAACATTTTCAGGATACGTTCATAAGGATTAAAGCTTTCAGGTAAGAGTTAAATTAGTGTTAAAAAAAGGAAGTGATTTTTAGGTATTGTTTAAGCGCGACACAAAAGAGCAGTGGACTGATTTACAAAATAATATAATAATCAAAATTAATATCAAAAGTAGCACCAGAACGATAATCTGACTCACCCCTTTCACTTCCAATCATATGAATTCACCGAATGTGAAAAATAATCTTCTCTTGTAGCAAAACTAGAGTTCGACGACGATTCGAAAATTCTCTTCTTCGTTATCCTAGAGAATACCTCTCATCCTCCAGTTTCCGATGTTGCCAGAATTACACGCTGTGGTGCAAACAAAGTAAAAAGACAACACAAAAAGAAACATTTCGAACATTGGTCTACTCGTTCCGAAAATAAAAAAACCAAAAAATATGCGAAACCCTAACAGGTATTCTTAAACAGTTGGCCAGGATGCATGAAGGCTCTCTTCTATTGCAATATTCTGAAGGAACAAACAACACAGTCACGTTATTGATATATCCCATAGGACCCTTGTGAATGAAAATCCAGAATTCCATCGAATTATCCCTAGACCCAGATCAGAATAGACAAACGAATTCACTACAACAATCTAATATTATCCTTATCCAGGCATACCCCAACAAAAACCCTTCGTGGATCATCCATCTTGCTATGATCCAATTAATAAATTCATCCACTATCTAGGTCCCTTGGGAAGAATCGCCAGAAGTCTTCCTGACGCCACATCAAACATCTCCGGATGAACATATACGTCAATAACTTCGTGAAAACGAATAAAGGAGTTCATCCTTATTCATTCAGAGCAGTAACCGCAGTCCCTCCCTTTTTCTGTTGAATGTTGGCTTAATTTGCCGGAGGGGAACGGAATCTAATTCGGAATAAGCAAATTCCACAATTCGATTTGGGATACGACTCCAGGAGCAGCCATAACAATAAACGTTAATCAATTAGGGAGAGGTGTTGAGCCAAAACATTAGTCCTTCGAGCCTGCTACATTCCTTGAGCCACAAACTCGTCATACGTAGTCTTTGTTGATCAGTTGGAACTACCCAGTTTTAGATCCAAGAGTGGTCTGTTTGAAACATTGGTCCTTCGAGCCGGATTAGTTAGGTTAGAATCATCTTCTAGGCGAGAGAACCTGCACATTCATATTTTTGAAAAGCTAACCCCATCTTCTTCTTCTCCTCTCGATCTTCCACCATACCGAACCAGCAGCGACATCTCCTGGCTAGTACCCACGGTACCATAGTAAATGATTTGATTCACTACGCTTCACCTGTAGTGGTCTACACGAGTCATCGATCTCCGATAGCGAAAACTGGTAACGCAAGAACCTATCCGTCAGGCACTAGCGCCACCATACAGGTACGTTGACTTAGGAGTAGTACCACGTAGTAAACGGCGGAACCGATACCCGTTAGTTCTTCAAGGTCACGGTACTACCTTTAGTGGGTTATGTAACCGGCATGTTTGCTGCGTATACTTGGTTGCATAAGCTTCAGGCGTTTGGAGTGGCATAGGAACACAATACAGGTGAATAAACACAGATCTCTATACCTTGTATACATTATTTGAACCAAGAGAACTTGGAAGGCTCCTTCATTCAACAAACCAACATACTTCTGTGTTAATTTCCACGTATCTCTTCTGCATAAATCAGCAATACCCTGGTATTTCCCTCTCATATATGCGAAAGCTCAAACCCCCGGAAAATTAAACGACATTAATATAAAAACTAATAGCTCCAAGCTATTGGAATTAGCTGACTCTGAAGCGTACTTAAAGGCATAACCAACAAAACAAACTGTTTAATTGCAGGTTCCCGCTGTTAATTTCTTCGGCTCTGGACTGAAGTCTGAAAATATCATCCCGTGGGACGTGGGAACAGTATGGCTCGTTCCCTTCGACAATTAAAAGTAGAAGCGAAAACACCTCTGAGGGCCATTCTAAAGAATGCTGGTATAAATTTAAATCTTCTTTTTAATCTAATCCTGGAGAAAGTTTATGAATATTCAAGCGGATCGAGATGTTGTACGAATAGAGGTGGTTTTGCAGGAATTCATTCGCAGGGATCAAATTAGATTGAAGCATCAGCATGTAAAAAAAAATTGTGTTATGGGTCTTCAGGACTATCTGCAAATATCATTAGGACTTTCACCCTTATTTGATATTTTAATTTTTTTGACGATTATTCATTTATGGGCATAATGAAATAATAAGGTATCTTCCAGCTATTTCAATTTGAGCATGAAATAATAGCTGTAGAAGCTGGGATCAGATATTGAAACCGACGCATCCGCCATTCTGCAAAATATCCTTTGACTCCACAAGATATAATAATTGGTGTCATAAGAATTATTGAGAGATGCTTGATTTTTTATGAGTTAGCAGTGAAGTGTACCTAACTAAAGCAGCAATAATCTTGGCCAGATATTATACGCTTACGCTTGAAAAAATTGTTGAATTTTGAAGGAGGATGAAATTTCAATTCATGCAAGTGAAGTGCTCGATCGGACCCATAAATTTTGGGCTGGGAGAATGATGGCGATCAGTAAATTTTTTTTACTATCCCTCAAAAACATATAACATTAAATTTCCAATTAACTTCGCGACAAAATATCCCTTATGGCGAACTGGATCAGACCGAATTAATTTCCATAATTGCCCCCTTATCGCTTCGATCTTGATTCATTCATGTATGCAGCATCTCCATCAGTTCCCGCGACTCGTCCAACACTTGGAGTGTTTTCTGATCTAGGTAATATTCAAACCTAATCCATCATTAACAGCAGCGACCGCAATTATACCGTAATAACGATGCCAGTACCGGATAAATCTTCGTTGTTACATTCTTCTGCTGGCATATAATTTAATAGGAAGCCCTCTTGATTTATGGATTCGCTGAATGTGCTCTTTCTCAAGCTGAATCGAACTGTTCGTTTGTGGTACTCCGTGGAAAAATTGCATATCCTTAATTGAGTTTTGGTGCGAGTGTTTCCGTTAGATCCGACCACATTGTCCATATGTCTCAGGTGTTTAACTGGATAGATTAATAGAGTTTCTGAAAGTGGTTTTCGTACGAATATAATACGTTGTTATTAGTTTCATCGATGTTTCCTAGCGTTTTGATGAAAGATGAAAGGATAATAGAGGCTTCGTATTGGATCTCGTTGAAAAAATCCTGTTTTTCAAATTGTCATGTTGATTGGTCGAATGAGGTCAGAAGGAACACCGAATGGCGAATATAATTATTGATCCTAACCTCGTCGCCAATTGAATTTTTATTCAATGAAAGGATAATGGAGGCTTTGTATTGAATCTCGTTGAAAAAATCATATATTCTGAATTGTCATGTTGATTCGGCCAAATGAGGTCAGAATACTAAAGATGATTCTTAATCAAAGAACCTTTTCACATCTTCATAACATCCGTATCCCAACCTCGGCGCCAATCGAATTTTCATTTCGGAATGCTGGAGGATTATGAAATATCTTGCTTGGAATACCAATCATGGTGGAATGAATGTGCAGCAGCAACTACAAAAATTCTTATGTACGAAATTCAGTCGAAATATCTTATTCCCCTAGGTCCCTTCATGGAATGATAAATTAACAAATCTCCCACACGAACTGAGCTTTCATTAGTCCTAAATCCTGACAGTTCCTTCCCTCCATCCCATTATTAATGGCCGATCAGATCAGGATTCGAACAGGAAACGCAGATTGAGAATCGTAATGAAAAATCCCCATGACAGGGGATCCCCCCAAGATTTCCATTCTGAGTGGAGGAAGTACAATAAAATACGTCTGTAAAATATGTGATGATAGCACGTAGAATGCGATAACTTTCCAGATAGCACCTGAGCTTTATGGGGGAGCAGTGTGCAATAATATTTCAACCCCTGCCTGCGTCACATGGTGTGCTGGATGACATCCATCAGGAGGGGTGGGAGAATATAGATTGCCCTCTCGCAACCTCCAAGAATTCTGGTATGCGTCTTTGTTATGCCTGAGAGAGATTGCCGAAGATACGACCTGTCATTCTGAATTATAAGATGGTTGGGCTGGGAGGATTTGAATATATGAGGATACACAGGGTGTCCCAGTATTAAAAAGCGAAAGCCCAGAGGTAGAGCGTTTCCATTCAGGTTACGCCATTTCGAGTCAAAATGCGGAATACCATTCATAGTGTCCTTCCTTAGCCTTCTAGGATATTAGAGATTTAAGAATCTCACCAAAATATTTAACGTCCTTGGCATCCAGAAAGCATACTTCATTCTCGTACCCATATATTTCCATTTCCTAACGCCATTTTTGCAGACGACATTCTGCAACGTTTCATTGGCGGTTCAGTGATTCTATCAAAACTCTTAAGCACACATTTCACGGTAAGGGCATAAATCCCCAGCGCTCCAGTGTGGGAGGATAGTTTTACGAGTTCCTCCAATTAGTCAGACAACTGCTACAAATGAATTAATTCCAACGGAGGCGTATAAAGGAGTTGCCCCATTAGATTTGGATGCTGGATTTCTCGAATTATTTATCGGTAAATAATTAAGGATTTCGAACCGACTGAACGAGCCCTGATCTGATGATTTTCATTAGGGAAGACTTGTCCGTTGATTGGTCCGATTTATCACTCAATCTTGATGGGATGAAGAATAGAATTGAGGCTGCAGCAGAACCGTGTAGACTTCACCACAGATGTTCCCAATTTGACCTGTTTTTCCGCATTTCCGCCTGAAGTGATGCTGGCCATTGAACGTTCCATAATCAAGGACGTTCTATTCTGGGAAAACCGTTGATTCAGAACTATGTTTTCTTGCGAAAAGTAACAAATCGAATCTGCGAGAAGTTAATCCATTGAAATCGACATATCTCATCGCAAACAAAGGCCAGTCCTTCTCCTCCTCTTCATGATTCATTCATAAATAAAGTGAATGGCGGCCTCCTGGCCGTCATCGAACTCTGGGAGGCGAAACGAAGTGATCTGAAGGTCTGGTCGAGGCGGAATCGTGAATATCTACCGGCTGGATTATAATCACCTCTAAAACGCGGCCTAATGAGGGGCGGGTCCAGCCATTCTGATTGGCAATTTGCGAATTAACATTAAGCGTCTGATCTTTCGTTAATTGAATTTGAAGGCGCCATCGTTCCATTATACGGGGGTCTTCAATTATGCATCCGGTACCGAGATATCGGCGATATAATTTGTCCCTCCCAGATTTGAAAGTCCAAAGAATTTGGCAGTTCCACCTCAATTCTTTGACAGTTCTTACGCAGAGCTTTCGGTATCAAACCAGTCATAGGGAAAATTCCAGATCTGTTTGATCTCAAAGGCATATCTTTTGTACTTGAACTCGTTCTCTTGGTATTGGTTCAACTCATCGTCATTTGGTTTGGCGACATCCACCTTGCCTTTGCAATTGGGCTTTCTTGTTTACAATGCAATTTCCAGCCTGCTATTCCTCACCATTCTGTTAGTGGTAGTACTTCCCTATTTAATATTGCACAATTGGGGAAATATGCTGGCAGGGCAGATCAATTAACTCCATCTATTTGGTTGTCATGGTAGACATGATAAAACGAACAATTCTGTTTGACATGTCCAAATTGAGGAGCAAATAACACCCAGAATATACCTGAAGAACCTGGAAGTTGACATTGATAAAGTCCACCAAATAATGTCTTGAATAATGCCCAAATTACGTGCCATCAAAGACCATGGACCTTCATCAGTCAGTTATACACAGTTTGTATAGTTTTATACGAATTATGCCGATACTCTTTCAGATTCAAGCCTCATCTTCACGGTAACCATTCCTTGAACTCAATTTCCACAGTTCCAGTCCTTAAACAGGCATCAACCAATTTGTTCTTTTTACACCTCGCTACATCCGTCAAAAATCCTCGATCAAAAGCGCCAACTTAACACCACCGCCATAACCAAGACGGCAGTCGCATTTCGCGGGCTCTGATAACTATAATCATCCGAAATTACCCTTACACATCGAATTTATTCCCATTCCTCGTCTCTGCCTGGCCGCTGAGAACTCCAGACTCGGCAGCATCAATCATAACCCTGGCATTATCAGCGCGTGACAAGCGTAACGCGGGCTCATCACAGTCCACGTCATTAACGCATTCGAAATGCATGACGTGCTTTATCTTGTGCAATCTGGGAGATAATAGGGGCAGGTTGGGGTTCGAGGCTTCTAGCGCGCCCTGGATGATGGATAGATGAAGAATGGAATGGATTTCTTTCCATCTGCAATTCGGAAACTTGATATTTCAGGTATTGGAAACTCGTATCAAGTTTTTGAGAAATCAAGTTATCTGAAAGTTGGCTAATGGAAGGAAGAAGGGTAATAAAGGATGTCAGACACCCACAAGCCGTTCGCTGGACGTGTTCCATCGATTATAGCAGAACTGTCGATGGTTATGACCACTTGAATGGCGGATAATAACGTAGCGTGAACATTTGAATGCCGTCGACATGGAAAAATGTATAATGGGAATGAGTTATTTTGACAGTCGGGCACCGCAACTGATGCGAAATGTATTTGATTTGCTATCTAGAAGGCGGCGGAGTGGAACGAAATGAAATGGATACCGTATTTAATGTTCACAGACAGGGTCCATTTTCATTGAGAATATCGTGAAGTATTTTATTGGTGCTACAGCGACTTGTCGCTATAACATTGCAAACAGCATGTATGAAATGAGTTTCCAAAAAGCTGTATTATTTTATCCATCAAAGTTCATCCTTAATTCCATTTGAAAATCTTTGATTATAAGGGTGGCCATTTGAAAACGAAACAGACGAGATTACAGACGAAATAAATTTTTTCGATAGAAATGCTCGGACAGGTCGATTTCTGTTTCGAGGGGGACAACTTAAGATGTAGGTTACGGACGCATAGCGCCTCAACCCTTGCTGCTACAACCCCCACCCCCAATTTTTGAATAGGGAAGATGGGGTGAGTGATACCTCAATTCAAAGGTATTTTTATACTGATTTCAGCACAGTAATTGTTTTTTCATTTTATGCATTAGTTCTCGAAATATTCTCAACTAAGTATTTATGAAGTGGTGTTTTCATGGCACTTGTAGTGTTTTTTTGTGAAAAATCGACATCTTGATTAAAGATTTCTATGTCAGTGGATTGGAGGAAGGAAGCCACAGTCATGGTTGTTTTGAAGCTCAAAATGTCGATTGTTCACAAAAAAAAACACTACAATTGCCATATATATATATTCTTTTGACAGAGAGAATTACATACTGTTTTGTATTATCAAACAATATATGGCATATGGCATGTGAGAAGAAATGGTGACAAGGAACAGATTGTATAAAAGAATAAAATCTGTTTCCCGCTCCAAATCTGAGTGTTAGCAGAGGGAATGTATACGGGGTACCATACAATTCTGCGTATGATACACGAGAACAGATAAAAACCTCTGAAAAAACTCTGTCTCCCCGTGTATGTGTGGTGATACTGAATTTGTTAAAAAATATGCTGCTATCCATGTTACAGAGCTCCTTGTGCTTGAAAACATGCCTTTTCATCGAACTGGAGGCAAATATCTTGAAATTACATCTGTAACAAGAAAAAAAGAAGAAAACGAGAAAGAAGCAGTAGAAAAAAAATACTTCACCTGCTAAAAAAAACCTTTTCACAAAGTCCTAACTCTCTCATGGATCGGGAGGATCTTTCGATCAGGTCCGATCTTCCAAGTGATGATTCTTCTGTTCTTCAGGTGTTTGAGGAACGCTACAGGCCCCTTATGTTGGGGGATCATCTCCCATATATTAGAGTGGTTGTTTTTAGCAAAAAATCAGCAAAAAAGCAAGAGCAAATTCGAAAAACGTCTGACACTTCATTGTCATTTCTGACATGAAAACACCACTTCATTTTCAAATACTTAGTTAAGAATATTTCGAGAACTAATGCATAAAATGAAAAAACAATTACTGTGCTGAAATCAGTATAAAAATACCTTTCAAATGAGGTATCACTCACCCCATCTTCCCTATTCAAAAATTGGGGGTGGGGGTTGTAGCAGCAAGGGTTGAAGCGCTATGCGTCCGTAACCTACATCTTAAGTTGTCCCCCTCGAAACAGAAATCGACCTGTCCGAGCATTTCTATCGAAAAAATTTATTTCGTCTGTAATCTCGTCTGTTTCGTTTTCAAATGGCCACCCTGTATGTTCCTTCGAGTAAGTTTAGGTGACTCAAAACATTGACCGAAATTATTCTAAGACGTTGTCAGGCTGTGATTAATGTTCGAGGAGGTCATACCTACTCTTTACTGAACTCCATTTTTTCAATTTGTTGAGGGACATGAGTTTGTACAATAAACACTACAAATAAATTTTCACCTAAAGCTGCGGAACTTATATAGTAAATAACATTACTAGCAAGGTAAGAGGGTTCTTACTGGCGAATGGAGGATATAACTGACGAGCCGCAGGCGAGTCAGTTACTTCCCTGAGCCAGTAAAACCCGTTACCTTGCGTGTATTGTTTTATATTTTATTTGTTTCTCATTTGTAAAAAGGTTAGATAAATTCCAAAAAAATCTCAATAATTTGTGGCAAATGTCGTAAGCTATGGAAGCGTTGCCATGAACATGTCTGTTTATTTTTCTTTACATTTGTTTTGGCGAAAGCGAAAATGAATGTACCAAAAGAAATTATTGCGGCAGCCAGCAGTGTAGCTTAAAGTTTATTACCTGCAAAATCAGCTTCAAAGTACAAGCGAGGATGCGACGACTTCAAAAAGTGGCCAAACAAAAATAGTGTGATTGGGGTAACTGAAGATGTTTTGTTGGTCTACTTGAATCAACTATCAGCTAGATTCAGCCCTAATACTTTATGGGCAAAATGGTCTATGCTGAAAAGGTGCTTGGAAATGAAAGAAAATGCCCCTGTTCGCAGGTTTGTTCTCCTTAAAAAATTTATTGAAAAATATGAAGTTTAGTTGACATTTGCAGATTTCAAAAGGTAATAGCGTTTCTGAACGCTGAGCGTTATACGCCAAAAAAGACCAAGGTATTAAGTAAAGAAGAGGCTGAACAATTTCTCTTACATGCTCCTGATGACCAGTGGTTGCTGGCGAAAATTGTAACAATATTTGGGATTTTTGGATGTTGTCGATGTGACGAAATTCTGTCCTTGAACATGAATGATGTAGAAGATATGGGAAAATACGTTATTGTGACATTGCGGCAAACAAAACATTTAACAACAAGAAGATTCACCATAACCGATGATGGCTGCAGCTTCAAGCCCTGCATGTTATACAGAAAATATGTAAATCTTCGGCCTCCTGGAACAGAAAGCCTAAGATTTTTTTTGACATACTGACATGGAAAGTGCATATCCCTTAATGCTGGCCAGCACACTATTGGTGGTGTCCCAAAGCAAATAGCGAAATATTTAGGTTTCAAAGACGCAGAGTTATACACCGGTCACTCTTTTCGCAGAACTGGAGCCACTATGGTTGCGGATTCGGGTGGAGATATTTTAGCACTAAAGCGTGCAGGAGGGTGGAAGAGCACCGAAATTGCGATGAGTTATGTCGATGATTCGGTCAACAAAAAAATCGAAATATCTTGCAAATTATTTGGTAGTAAGGAGAGTACAAATGTTCTGCAGTCCTCGAGTTCAGCAGTTTCTGAGTCAACAGATGGTTCATCATCATCAGTATCAACTCTTTCATCATCAAAAATCTGTGTTACTGGAAATAACAATTGTACCATGATTTTCAACATATATGACGATAAAACAAAATTTTCTAATGTAAATACTACTACTAACTTGTAGAAATTTTGCAACTTAACTGTCAGTTTTACAAGTTATTGACTTGATAAAATAAACTTTCTTGATTAATATTGTGTTTTTGGAAAATGACGTTTACAAATGAGAAACAAATAAAAGAAATGAAAAATAATGACCCTTCAAGTTACAGATTAGTTGAGTATGCCCACTCCAGCATTGTCACACCCGCATCTCAAAGTGTTCAACACTCAACAGCCCTTCTGACGGCCACCAAAGGGACCTCTGACCCAGGTGCAGTAATGACGCCGACCACACCGTCAAATAGATTCCGAACTACACTTTGTTCTCTCGGCGTTACAGATCGATCGGTCGAACCTCTCACTTTCAATTAATCACCACGTGATCACGAGAGGCATTAACGACCCGATGGGTTACTCACGCAATTGAACTACAAATCCGTCAAAGTGTCAACGAGATGGATTCCGGTAATTCAGTGGCCGTGGCCGCGATGAGAGGTGGGCGGTAAGGAAATCATGAGATTTACGAGGGATCTAAGAGCCTTGCTACTATTGACAGCTGATGGAGGAGTTAATTTTGAACATTCTTCAATCGTCGAGTGAAAAAAATATTTTTTTTTCCGTTCTTAGTGACTCTATATGCATAATTCTAACTTTCCGACCTAGATTATTTTTTTTATAAATTTCCACACAAAATTTAACACAAAAAGTTTTTTCCAATCGCTTAAAAACCGATTTTGGTAAAATTAAAATTAAACGATCGTAAAGTGCTGCCACCTAATCGACGAACTTGAATATTTCCACCTTCTACTGATCGTTCCATTTATATGGCAATACTGCACAGTTTAGGATGCACTTTGGGGCTTTCGGTAAATACCAGAGGCAGATATTTATTGTTTTATTGTAAGGCGTCTGGTATCAGTGTGAAAACATGTGCTTTATTATTTCTGTCGGACCGGCAAGCCGAAAGCAAATTGGTTCGGTCTTTACGTTTTTAGATCTTGTGACGAGAGTCGAGACTTTTCACTTGATCTTTATATAATTTTTTTTATAACGTCATTTAAAAACTTATGTTCATCAACTTCTGTAAAATAAAAATACATAAATATATTTGTCTGATTTTGATTTTATTCATTCATCTCAAAAATCCAAATCAATAAATTGGTGTTTCTAAAAATTGAATTTGTTATGTGATGTTTATCCCTCATAGATTTTTTTTATATGGCTATCTATGATGGGATCAGAAAATTCTGGAGATCTAGAATTTCATACAATCCTTCCTCCTTCTTGAATTACCTCATCGTTTCAATTTCATTCAATAATGATATTTTCTGATCCATGATCTGAGTTCATGAAAAAACTCATCAAATTTCAAAAACTTCCCGAAATTCTTGATATTATAGTCACTAACATCAAAAAAAGCTATTTCAAATGACTCACGCATATATAAAAAAATATATGACTATAATACAGGAATTAGTCTGACTTAAATATATAGGATGTCCCCAGCTCGAGTGCCTATTAGACGTTTCTGGAGAACTGGATTTGAAATCTGAGAATTGAGATTATCATATTGTTCGACATTTTCTACTGAGCTAAAATATTTTTGGATCCTGTGCGCTCTTAGTTATACAACAAGTGAAAATAGATTTTTAAAAAATTTTTTTTTTTCAATTTTTCCTCTGTTAAGTACTCAATTTTGAATAAGTACATTTCTGTTGAAACCATAGTTTCCAAAATATCGAGAGAAAACCGGAATAAAAGTCAAATACTCAAATAGTCGTAGTCAGTATAAATTTTCATTTTTCTTATTCTCAACATCCTGAGCGTAAACAGTTCTCATAAAATCAGAGTGGAAGAATGTGGAAAGGCCATACATCTTGTGAATTTCAGAAAAATCATCACAGGGTGTTTCAAATTTTGTGTCGAAAACTATGATCGAAAATTGGCCATAACTTATATTTTTCAAATTAGAACCCCATATTTTATGATTGCGTTGGATTTTGCGAAGGAAAATAATGATTTTACTCCAATAAAAAAAATGAGAAAACTTAGAGAACCATAATCTTTTTTTTTCGCACGATTAAACGCAATCATGAAAAATAGGATACTTATTTGAAAAACGATTTTCGATATTTTGTTCTCCGACGAAAAGTTTCATATATCTACCTATATTGATTGTAACTAATAATGTAAATAATTATATAAGTACAATTCCTCTGATACAGCATCTCATACAATAAACAAATTTAAATTCATGAAAAAAATTTAGGTTTTATGTTCATATGTGCATGATTTCACCCGAACCTAAATTACAACCAAAACAGAAATTCGCAATTAATTCGTACAACCAAGAAGGAGTAATATATTCTTATTT
Organism: Adalia decempunctata; assembly: GCA_951802165.1. Classification (NCBI taxonomy): domain Eukaryota; kingdom Metazoa; phylum Arthropoda; class Insecta; order Coleoptera; family Coccinellidae; genus Adalia; species Adalia decempunctata. The sequence goes on from OX637705.1 coordinate 6,065,844, forward strand.
TGTTCCTTTACATCTACCAATACAGGTAACATTTCTGTGTGTTTTCCTTCAGCTAAAATCAATATTATAGACCGCAACCTTGAAAGTGGGAATTCCCTCAGTTTTAAGGAATTCCCTATTATTTCTTTCCATCTGGTAAAACGTAAGGATCTCTGTCCTATGAATTCACAGTGTTGTCGGCAGTTTCGTAAATAATTCCACTTCATTCGTGAATATACGAGGGCATTCGGCAACTTTCGCCCTCCCTTTGGTAAAGGCTGTACGTAACAGAATTCTCGCTTGTGGAAGAAAAGGGCGGTAAATACGAGGAATGTCTGAGATATCTTCGGACGTCCTGTAAATCGACGATTTCTTAGGGGTGGTGAGGGGTAAGAAGTAGGTAGACTTTGACGTACGCTTAGAAAGCTCCGCACTATAAACCCCTCTTAAAAGCGTTTCAAATATTCATCTGCAATACAAAAGAATATCATCATGGTATTTAGTTTGGGCTCTTGAAGGCTGTATTCCCTTCATCATCATCCCAGTCAACGCTTTCAAGCAGCTAATCAGCTAACATAGCTCATAGCCACAACACCCTGCAGTCACTCGTTTGTACCAACAGAACCCCCATTGCAAAATACGAATAGTGAGTTACAGCCTTTATCAGCACCGTCTGAATTATGAAACCCATTAAAAAACGATGGTACATAATGTTGAAAGTAGTTTATGACCATCAAACAGCAAGTCCTCATTAATTGAGGATGTTGGAAGGCCATTATCATAATGCAATAAATCCGACATCGGCTTTAATAGCTAATTTCATTTGTTATTGAAAAACAAACTCTGTCTCTCTTCGTGCAGTTCACTTTCAGTAGTTTAATCATACGGAGAAATTCAATCGGCTCGATCCATAATTCACGGATTGGTCAGATCCGCACTTAGCACTTAGATTATCTCGACGTTGAGGGTATGCGTGTAAGAGTGTAATAAAGGGGGGCAAGAATTGCTTTACGGGAGAATATTTTAGCGTGAATATCTAATCACTTTAATGGAGCAACTTTTCGAATTGGTAATGAGAGTTGTCGAGTAGACGAAGAAGTAGGATGCGTTTTCTATACAGGGTCTTTCACGAGGAACCTCACCCATATTTATACGGGAAACTACTGAACGTATTTTCATGAAATTCAGCACTCATAAGTATTTCACGATGCTGATGAAATCTAAAATATTTTCAAGGCATGAGCACCTCCGGTTTTTCCGGAAATGACGTCAACTTCCGTTTTTCAAATTAGAACACCATTTTTTTATTGCAGAAATAGATTCCTTAGAAAATTTCAAGTTATTTTGATGTAACATTTTTCAGTTTTGGTTGGAAAATTCTCTCTGAGCGGGAAAATTCGAAAAAAAAATCGAAAATAGAGCTCCGCTGAAACAAGAATAACTTCGAGGTTTTTGGATGGAAAATTTTAATTTTTGGGATTTTTCAAGATGTAAGATTGATGTATCCACTTTAAAAATCGAAATCGCGATTCATGATACAGGGGGTGAAAAAATCGCTTTCAAAGTTAGGGATGACAAAATCATGAAAAATCAATTTTTTCAAATTAGAACCCCATTTTTTTATGGCAGATTTTGAATCTACGTTAAAAAATAATGTGAGTGTATGCATCACACCCTTGCCCTAAACTGGATATTTTCTGAGTTATTCACAAAAAACTGTTTTTCGTCTTGAATTTTCAGCTATTTCTTTTCCCTTCACGCCGAAAAGATGAAATTTTCAGGAACTGTTACTTAAACCATGTTTTAGATTTTACTACCCTAATATGCAAGAGAAAAAAGTTACAGGTTGTTCCTAAATAGATGGCGAATTTGGATTCGAATTTGTATCGGAAACCTCTTTATTTCAACTAATCGGCCATCGGTTTTCTCTCCAGTGATAAATAAATAATTCCTTATGAACCATATGCAAAAACTTACCATGTTTTACATTCTTTTTTTTTAATGATAGATATCATTAATTACATCTGCCAAATTCCTCTTCATTCAGTAGCATTTTATCATAAAAAAAAAGAATGTAAAACATGGTAAGTTTTTGCATATGGTTCATAAGGAATTATTTATTTATCACTGGAGAGAAAACCGATGGCCGATTAGTGCTGAATTTCATGAAAATACGTTCAGTAGTTTCCCGTATAAATATGGGTGAGGTTCCTCGTGAAAGACCCTGTATAGTTTTAATAAGTGGTCATGAGAATAGTTCTAGGTCGACTTTGAGCATGATGAAATGTAATTCGTAAGGACAAATTGTTTCAGGGTAGGTTTTCTAGATTCCTTTCGAAAAACTGTGAACCGCTCTAACTTGGCCTTATTCACCAATTTCTTGCTTGAAATCTGCGAGTCTTGGTTGGAAAACTCCCTCAACACAGCTACAATGTGACTGTCTCTATATGTCCTCTCTCTTCGAAAATATAAGGACTAACAACCCCAAAACAAAATCTGCACAACTTTGAACCTTTTGATGGTGTGGTCAGATGCGCATGTAAGAGAGAGTTTTTGGAGAAGGAAGAAAAACTCTGGAGGATTTCAGGAATGGATCATGGCGAAAAGTAGCTTTGCTGCAGGAACCAAGATCCTGTCGACAGAATCCAACCGCTGTTTACCCATCTACGTCATCTTGCATACTGAAAATAGTGAAAATGGCAATGTCAAAGCTACACCACGCACGAAACCCTACTTTTCTACAATTCATAAACAATATAGGGCTGTATTTCCTTGCGCTGAGTTCGTGTGAATAAGCTATGTGGTGGCTTTCAAGATGACATCTAGCTTGATAGACATATACGAGGATGTATTGATATACAGGGTGACTGGTGACGTAAGGGACAACGGCTAAGTGGAGATAGAGGACCTCAAACTGAATGAGAATTTGGATTTCAAATGTCCCATAAGGGTATTCGTTTCGGAGATATAGGGTGATTTATGAAAAAATGCTAAATCTATGAACTCCCATATATTCGTTAATATGATATGTTTTTCGCTGATATTTTACATGTTTGTTCATACAGGTATTCGCTGTCAGCATAAGGAAAAAAAATTGAAAAAATTGCTGGCCCGTACTCAAAAATTTCAATTTACATGTCAAGTGATAAATATCACACGGTATATGAGATGAAATAAAATCAAATAGAAATTTGGAAAGAGGGAAAAAAACTGATGAAATATCTGTTTTTCGTTCGAATGGCACAAATTTTCTTTCGTTTCTATGATATGTTGAAGTAAGAATATTACAATATTTTTACATTCAAATCATGAAAATTAGTACTACTGATAGGAAAAACCTTGAATTCAAGGCGCTATAATGAGCCTGGCATCAAAATATTCATTCAAATCTTGAAATCTATTTTTATCAATTAATATTTCGATGCCATATAAAATTTCAAAATAAAATTTGTTGTAGATGGGGTGATGAAAGAGTTGGATACTCAAACACAAAAATAGAAAAAGTCGCAAATATGAAGGAATATTTGATGCCAGGCTCATTCTAGCGCCTCGAATTCAAGGTTTTTTCTATCAGTAGTACTAATTTTCATGATTTGAATATAAAAATATTGTAATATTCTTACTTCAACATATCATAGAAACGAAAGAAAATTTGTGCCATCCAAACAAAAAACAGATATTTTATCAGTTTTTTCCCTCTTTCCAAATTTCTATTTGATTCTTTTTTTATCTCATATACCGTGTGATATTTCTCACTTGACATGTAAATTGAAATTTTTGAATACGGGCCAGCAATTTTTTCAATTTTTTTTTCTTATGCTGACAGCGAATACCTGTATGAACAAACATGTAAAATATCAGCGAAAAACATATCATATTAACGAAGATATGGGAGTTCATAGATTTACCATTTTTTCATGAATCACCCTATATCTCCGAAACGCATACACTTATGGGACATTTGAAACCCAAATTCTCACTCAGTTTGAGGTCCTCTATCTCCTCTCAGCCGTTGTCCCTTACGTCACCAGTCACCCTGTATAGTTAGCCTAGACCAGTTCCAAGCATAAACAAAATATTGCGATACCATATCAACGAACAATAACTTAATAGAAGTGTCAGTGTAGAGTTCGACGCCAAAAAATAACCCAGAGTTAGGCAATAGGTAAATTAAAAAAAAAGATGTCCACCGAAATTGTAAAAATCGAAAAATTGGAGTATCGAGCCATCATCAAGAACCTGTATTCGAAAGGGTTAAGAGGTAAGCAGATTTACGAAGATACCCTTGGTGATCAATGTCCTTCGTATGCGACCGTGAAAAATTGGACTGCAAGCTTCAAAAGAGGTAAATTTTCCATTGAAGATGATGACCGATCGGGAAGGCCAGTTTCTGTGTCAGTCCCCGAAAATATCGATGCAGTTCATAACATGATCTTATCAGACCGTCCAATTGGGCTAAAACGGATATGTGAAGCACTGAAGATTTCATACGAACGCGTTCATCATATAGTTCACGTCAATTTTGACATGAGAAAAATTTCTGCAAAATGGATCCCCAAATGGTTGAATGTTGACCAAAAGCATGCAAGGGTAGAAGCATCGCGTTCGATCTGTGCTCGATTTGAAAACGATGAAGACTTCTTAAACCGAATTGTTACTATGGATGAGACTTGGGTAATTTCTACGATCCAGAAACAAAGCAATAATCGATGGAATGGCGACACTTTGGTTCTCCAAGACCTATGAAGTTTCCTGTCCAAAAATCTGCTGGAAAAGATCTTGCTTCCGTTTTTTGGGATTGCCATGGAGTAATCATGATTGATTTTTTGGATGAGGGTAGAACAATAACTGGAGATTACTATTCGACATTATTGACCACTCTACGGAAAAAAAATTAAGGGGAAACACGCGGAAAGTTATCCAAAGTTATTTTGTTTTCACAGGACAACGCCCCAGTACACAAATCTCATGTTGCCATGCAAAAAATTCGTGATTTAGGGTTAGAATTACTAGAATACCCCCCTTATTCACCAGATTTGACTCCGTCTGACTATCATCTCTTTCCTCAACTGGAAAAAGTCTAAAAGGTCGTAAATTTTCGTCCAACGAGAAGGTAATAAAAGTTGTAGAGGACTGGTTTGCATAGCAAGAAGAAACATTGTTCATATGTGGCCGTTGAAAGAAACAGAAAATACGAAACCCAAACAACAACGACCTAAATCTGTGGTGTGCGCGATAGAAAAGAAGGACAATATCCGCAGAGATGATTAACAATCGTAGTACGCCCCTGCACGCACTATAGCTATTAGAGAGTCAGCGCGAGCTTAACAGGTCAACTTAGTCACTAATTAACAGGCCCCTCTGATTTACTATCTTGTTTATCCCATAATAATACTATGGTAATTTACAGGTTCTCTTCGTTAAAATAACTAGACGTAGGAACGGGTACATTCCCCGTTACAATAAATCCTTCTTTCTCGGTAGAGTCCGAGCGAACGGATTCCGCAGATCTGTTTCGTCCGAATTAAAATGTCACTGGATGCGAACGCGTCTCTTATTACGGGAATGGGACGAAATCTCGTTCCCGACTCTGTCGCTTTTATTTGTGTCATTTTATTGTCAGGTAGTGGCTACCTTAAACAGCTGGCGAGTATGGTTTATTGCAGGAATTCCTCTTTGGAGCTACGCCGCGTAAGTGAAAGGCAAAGAGTGGATAGTTAGCGGGTAAGGAGGAAGGTAATGTTTGAACATCGGTGGCTCGCTAATGTGCTGCTTTGTCCCAGCTACTTGGTATTCTTGGACAGTCTCGGGATTGATTGGGGATAACTACGTCAGATGACGATGCACGAAGTTGGTTAAGGTCTGCCACACCAGTTTTTTTCGATTGGATGACGGCTTCTGTTGGAATATGATTTTTTTGGCAAGTTGAGAAATGAATTGGTGCAATTCGGAGCAGTCAATCGTCGGGTTACAACCCCACGAACGTGATACTGTTACATGTTATGTGGGGCTAGGAATCCCAGAATACTACACACATCGTAAAAAGTCTTGGCCCCCTATCAATTCTAAACTTGTTGAATGTGACATGACAATTTTTCGTGTGTGGAATCTTCATTATTTTATCACTTAAATGAGATGGATAAACCAGCTAAAAATGTTTCTTGTTCGGGAAAATAGAGGTGTATCCGAAGGGATCTGCAAGGGGAGATATATGTATAAATTTGTAAATATACTGCTCCACAAGAGTTAGGGATATCGTATTCAATCGTTTTTAAAAGTATGTAATCTTCGAGAAAATCGCTGTTGAATCATTTTAAACTCAATAACAACTTGAATCGATCCAATAAAAATCAGAATGAGACATTTCGTCAATCTGGTCGCCTTTTTTCTGAAGTTTGGTTCTTTGCATATGCTTCATGAATGTTCTTATTTTGAAATGAAGTCAGTTTATCAACGGCTTCGATTTTAAACGAGTTTTCTGAAAATGCCAAGACGTAAATTGACAAACGCTGAGGCTAATAGGGCTATCGGAATGCTACAGGGTGGCCTAACTCAGGTTGTTGTAGCGGAAAGGCTCCAAGTCAACCAAAGTGTGATATCTCGACTTTGGAATAGGTTCAGGGAGACAGGTTCCGTGTGGAAAGACCAAGGCTTGGTGGGCGACAAAAAACAACACCTGCCCAGGATCGTTTCATCAACGTTTCTGCGAGAAGAAACCCTACATCTGAGTGTAGAATGCTACGGAATACTCTTCAAAATGCAGATGGGGTCCAAGTTTCCATCGAAACCACCAGACTACGTTTGAGAGAGGTGAAACTAGGTTCTAGACGTCCATTAAGAGGAGTTCCATTAACACGTGACCATAAGCGTCAAGACTGGAATGGGCAAGGCAACATATCAATTGGAACGATCAATGGCGTAGTGTCTTTTTCACTGATGAATCCAGATATGGACGATTTTCAGATTCTCGAAGAATAAGGGTATTGGACAATCCCACTCATACCCCGTAATCGTCGCTATGTCCAAGAAGTCCATACATTCCAAGGGGGTAGTGTTATGGTATGGACCGGGATATGTTTCAACGGGCGCACAGATCTACACATTTGTCCTGGGAATATGACCGCCTTACACTATAGGGAGCATGTCATTGACAATGTTGTGCCAAATTTTCAAGCTGCTATTGGTGAAACTTTAATTTCTAGACGATAACGCTAGACCGCACCGTGTAGCCATAGATGAGAATGCGCGCGAGGAGCTTGGTATTCCACATTTACCTCCGCACTAACGAGATTCGAATTGCATAGAACATGCATGGGATGTGCTCCAACGAAGATTAGATAATCATCAACCTACCCCAGAATCCTTAAATTATCTGAGAGAGCTTCTGCCCCGTTTATGGATTCAAATTCCTCAAGAAATGTTCAACAACCTCGTATGTAGTATGCAAAGAAGATTTCAAGCTGTTATTGATGCCCGTGGAGGCCATACATTGTATTGATAGTCTTAAAATTCTTGAATTCTCTGGGAATGAAATTTCGTAATTTTACTCGATTTTTCTTAACCACCCTGTATACGCTGCAGACCTACAGGCTAAAATTAATTTGCAACTTGAAATCAGAATAATATGAATTTTCATCACAAAAATCTTATTTTAACTACATTTTTTTTGCAATTTAAGTCAATATCCCTAACTCATGTGGAGCATTTTAATATACACTCAGAAAAATTATTATTTATATTTAACTTTCCGATTTCTTAGTCCAATATTCATTTATAATTAACAACAGAACTTATCATTTAAAAAATTTTACTACTTATTAATTTTACAGAATATTAAATATAAGAAAACCGTTTCTTTTGCTTATATTCTTTATATGTTAAGATATTTATTAACCATCAATATTTCATTTTAATATTCAAATAGTTATTTCTTGCCATCCAAGATATTGTACAGTTTAATGGTGAATAATTTGAACAAAAGGTATAGAATGCAGAGAAAATTTTATTGGTAAATTATGTTTCTTAACCAGAAAGTGAAATTTTAACAATAAATAAAGGATATTTAACCCTTCCACTTCGTTCGTTTCCGATATCGTTCGGCTAACAAAGACGCGGAACAGTCAGTTGACGAGTCTGTGCCTGTTTGTTGTGTAGTGAGTTCTGTGAATGTGTTGCCGGTATACCTGCTGATTATACACTTCGTTATAAATCCTCATAAAAAGGTGAGCTATTGTTTTTAATTAATTTATTAGATTTAATCTAGTCGTGCTTTCCATTATATTTTCAATGACATGGAGACATTCGTTATTTGTGGGGTTATGATGAAACCACAAGATATCTCTTTGATTGACGCTTTTCGAGCCAATTTCAGTTTACTTTTATTTGATTCGATATTGAATTTTCATTTCATTTTGACTAAAGACCTTCAAAATTTTTTTTCTCCACAAATTTTCTAAATACCATTCATTCACAACAGTTCAATATAAGAATTAATTATTAATCAATCGTTTTTAGACAAAGTTCGAAGGATTATGCATATTCACGATTTATTGGAAACTAGGAGATAGACTTATTGAACGTAATTATTTATAAAGTGAAATTTTGTGGGAATTTTCAGGTCTAAAGGATCAGTAGTTTTTTTTACACATCCGGACTATCGATCATTTTCTCAAGGCTGTACAAAATGAAAATATCTGGTGTCGAGCCTCTCGAAAAACTCTGAAAATATAGACTGGCTTTTTTAATACTGAAATTTTATGTTGTTTCAACTTGGTGGTACCAAATTTCAACTCATGTTAATTCTTTTCAGGACCAACCAATCAGCTGACAGTGACCTATTCTTTTCGTCGGAAGATGTGCCGGAACCTCCCAGTCCTGGTCCAGGGCCTTCCACCCAGTATGATGTTTTTTGTTATGTTCATGATGTTTTTGACATTTCAATGAATATATTCTGTTCACATCATAATAGATTTTTATTTCACCCCTAATTAGTATCTTATGAACAACTAGCTAATGATACATAACAGTTAAGAGAACTATATTACAAATAATAATGCTGTTTGTTCAATATTAAAAAAACTTATTAACTGTTTAACATGAGGTAATCACGACGAATATTTGATTTCTTAACTATAAAGAATACTATGTATTCATGAATTTCAAATCGTTAATTCCTAATTGATCGATTTTAATATCAACAATCATTCAATAACAGTTAAAAATCTTTCATATTCCCTAAATCTGGTTATTTGTATTCACATACATGCTATCAATATGAAGAAATCGTTTCTTTGGAGCAATCTTATGTCTCATTAATCACAAATAAATGATTTCTTAGTATCAAGATGTCAATGCTGTAGGAAACCAAAACATAACTTTAAAAAAATATTCGTTGGGACGTATACTGAAACAGATATTTCTTACATACATTCGAAATTTCTTAGTGGTGAATATTTGTTTTTCTGAGTGTACAAGTCAGAAAGACTCAACTTGCATGATCAACTTTTATCATTCAACGTTATTCGATACCGAACAAAAAAAGACGTAAAACATATCAAAACGAAAGCAATAAAGCTGTCTACAACAAACGTCTTGCCACCCGATAGTTATATCTTGACAAACTACGTCTTTCAGCTCGAGTGCCGTATGGGGAAAACAAACACCCTGCACTTTATAGGAAAATCCCCTAGACTATGGGTAAACATAAATATTTGCAGAGGAAGGTCTTCTCCTTCGAACATTTCCATCAGATCCTACGAGAGCTTTCCAACTAATGTGCGCGATAGATCAACATAAGAACAAGGATAAGGTTGGCAATTTGCTTTTTCAGATTCACGACAGTGAGATACCTTCACTCTGTAGTTTGTCGCCCTCTGTGGTTGTTTTTTTTGGCTGGGGTAGGATTAAATTGTGGTCGCTAAGTGCTTCAGAACTTTAGATAATGCTGTTCTGGGCATTTGGAGTTAGTCGACAATTCGATTAAGAACTCTTCACATGTGTGGATGTTCTTTTTGAAATAATATTCACTTTAATTCACAAAATCATCACCACCAGAAGACTTCTAAAGTATGCAACTTTTCCACAGTAGAAAGGGAATCTACAAGATAGTCGATCAATTTTGTCCTTGGCAATTTTGTGGCTCGTGTTATAAAGGGTTTTCCAATAAGATATGTTATTTTGAATTGCCCGCTATTTCGGTAGATGTCACTTTCGATGCTGTCAGTTTTTGACATTTGACAAGTAGAAACTACACCATTAACAAAAATGGATCGATACACGCTTCAACAACGCATTGAATTTATTGAAATTCACTATAAAAATGGTGAAAATTTGGCAGAGACGGTTCGTAAAAATCGAACAATTTTGGGTCGTCGTGAAGCACCTTGTCGAACCGCAATACAGAAATTGGTGAAAAAATTCGAGCTGTTGGGACAAGCTAGTGATGTGAAGAAAAATAATAATATCGACTGTAGCACCTCGGAAAAATAATGAGAATCTTTTCCGAGCACCAGCCCTTGGGAGTTCCATTCTCATACGACATAACTATTTTCCTCGGAGACAAAAGAAGCCAGAGCTCCGGCAGCTGCCTTTGATTTAGGCACGTTTGTATTGTTTCCGCAGACAAATGAGCGACGCCCGGATGCTCGACGTCGTTTCTATGACGACGGCCTGGTATTCTTCGATTTTGATTTATCTTTCCTCTATCTTGTCTGCCCGGAATAAAAGTGTGCTTTATTCGCAGGATTTGGGGATTTATGGGGATGTTTTGTTTTCTGTTTGTTCCGTTTTATGTCGTTCTGAATCCAGTGAATGGACAATAAGGGGATGTTTCAGAAAAAGGATTGGTTCGAGGTAGTATTGGGAATATCAGATTTTTTCACTTGAACGATATATTTATCGAACAAGAACTTCAATAATCTTATGAACCAGCAAAATATTTGAAAATAAAGAAACTAAATTATTCACATTAGTTTTCACCATAAAACAAGAAGAATAAACTGCTTTACTTGATTACCAGGGAAGTTCTTTCGCATTTACGTATTTCTTGCAGTTGAATGGTACAGTTACAAAGGTTGAGAAACTGTTAGAGACCCAAGGTCTTAGATGTTTCATAGCCCAAAAAGTGAAGAAAGCCATCAGCCTTTTTCAGAAGAATCCTAACCTTTCAGGACGGAAAGTGGCCCAAATAGTGGGTTGTTCGCAGTCAACCGTTCAGAAAATCAAGTCGAGTTGGGGGCTTAGAACATACAAAGTGCATCAGAAAGTGCCAGACAAGAACGCTGTGAAGAAATAAAAAAAAGATTTCTTGAAAAATTTGTCCTATGTCTTGGCTGATTTCTCGCAACTTCCTGTTCAGGAATTTTATACTGCAGATTTTGGTGGAAATGTTGACGAACAATTTCGCGTGAAGAAACAAGCAAAGTTTCCTAAAAAAAATCCTGGTTTAGCAAGCAATTTGCACTTGTGGTAAAAGGAGCAAATTTTTCGTTGGCCAAGGCTCTGTTGACTCGAAGATATACATCGGGGAATGCTTGAAGAAGCGACTTTTACCATTTTTACAAGAGCACGATGTGTCAACAATCTTTTGGCCAGATTTAGCTTCATGCCACTACAGCAAGGCCACCAAGGAATTGTACGAAGCTAATGAGGTGGTTTTTGTCCCCAAAGAAGCCAATCCACCAAATTGCCCAGAACTCAGGCCAATCGAAAGATATTGGGCCCTGGTAAAAAGAGAATTAATGAAGACTAAGAAATCAACGAAAACATTAGCGGAATTCAAGCAAAAGTGGAAGACAGCATCCCAGAAAGTGACTGAGAACACTATAAGAAGCATGATGGGAAGAATTCCAGAAAAAATCCATGAATTTTGTAAAAAATATTTTTGGTTTTTTTATTGCAAAAAGTGCTTTCATTAGAATTAGAGGATGATTCGAAAATGAGTTTGATTTTCGAAATCGGTCCAGTGGTTCTAAAGATATAGGCGTTTTTGTGATAGCGAATTTATTCTCGTTCAGTCCTTATTCAGATTATTCATGAGCTACAAATTCGGTAGATCCCTGTAATACAACAAAGATCACATCTCCAGATAAAATTAATTAAATTCCTTAACACCACTGCGCCCCCCTTTCAATAACAATAGGGCTCCCAAAATTCATCTTAACCTAACAGAATCAGGGCCCCCAATGTAAACGTGAAATAAATCTCGGCATACGTTTGCCACGGAGATAATCGCATACTTATTGTATTAAATGCCGCCGCCATCTTAAGTTAGGAACTAACTTGGCGGCATTTAACAAGACGTTAGAAGTGGTTGCCAGCGCATTCAAAGTGGGCCGAAAGGCTTAAGGGCTTCCTGAGTACAGCCTGTTATTTATTGGGAAGATTAAGGCGGCCATATCAGGTTGGAAAGAGTTTTGTTTATTCATTAAAGGATGTGGTGCATTATAATTTTGTGTATTTATGGATGTTCTATCAAGTATCAGTGAGTTTCAATGGGGTTTTAGTGAAGGTATGGTCTTGCTTATTGAATACTGATGTGAGGCATCATTAGATAAACGGGCCTGAGAGCAAGGAAAAGTACTAGGATATATTGAAATATTCTTAGCCTACTATAGAACCAAACAAAATTTCAATGTCAAAATATTTTATTACTCAACATATTCTCCTCTTGAGTGAATACATTTATTACAGCGAACCTGCAAAGTCCCTAGACCTTTAAAAAAAATGTTTCTTCTTGCTCTGCAAACCAGTTCTCCACAGCTTTTATTACCTATTCGTTGAAAGAACATTTACGACCTTTTAAACTTTCTTTCAGTCGAGGAAAGAGATGATGTTCGTTTGGAGCCAAATCTGGTGAATAAGGGGGGTGTTGTAGTAATTCTAACCCTAAATCACGAATTTTTTGCATGGCAACATGAGATTTCTGTACTGGGGCGATGTCCTGTAAAAACAAAATACCTTTGGATAGCTTTCCGCGTCTTTTCTCTTTCATTTTTCCTCGTAGAGTGGTCAGTAATGTCGAATAGTAATCTCCAGTTATTGTTCTACCCTTATCCAAAAAATCAATCATGATTACTCCATGGCAATCGCAAAAAACTGAAGCAAGAACTTTTCCAGCAGATTTTTGGACACGAAACTTCTCAGGTCTTGGAGAACCAGAGTGTCGCCATTTCATCGATTGTTGCTTTGTTTCTGGATCGTAGAGATGTACAATCCATAGTAACAATTCGGTTTAAGAAGTCTACATCGTTTTCAAATCGAGCACAGATCGAACGCGATGCTTCTACCCTTGCACGCTTTTGGTCAACATTCAAACATTTGTGGATCCATTTAGCAGAAATTTTTCTCATGTCCAAATTGAGGTGAACTATATGATGAACGCGTTCGTATGGAATCTTCAGTGCTTCAGATATCCGTTTTAGCCCAATTCGACAGTCTGATAAGATCATGTCATGAACTGCATCAATATTTCCGGGGACTGACACAGAAACTGGCCTTCCCGATCGGTCATCATCTTCAATGGAAAATTTACCTCTTCTGAAGCTTGCAGTCCAATTTTTCACGGTCGCATACGAAGGACATTGATCACCAAGGGTATTAATCATATCTTCGTGAATCTGCTTACCTCTTAACCCTTTCGAATACAGGTACTTTATGATGGCTCGATACTCCAATTTTTCGATTTTTAAAATTTCGGTGAACATCTTTTTTTTACATTTATTGCGAAACTCTGGTTTACTTTTTTGACGTCAAATTCTACACTGACACTTCTAATAAGTTATTGTTCGTTGATATGGTATCGCAATATTTTGTTTATGCATGGAACTGGTCTAGGCTAAATAGATATCAATACATCCTCGTACCTATGTCATTTTGTCCGTTAACTGTCTATATCATTTCATTCATATATCTTTATTGAAATAGAAATATATCGAATGAATACAAAGAGTATATTCAACATTAAAAAAGAATCGTGAATACAATGACAAATAAGTAAAGTTTGAAATGAATGCAACATAAATTAAAAAATGGTTAAAACTGGCCATATATGCTGAAGATTTGGCCCAATGAAAAAAACTCGTGACCTATTGATTCCCATTATCACTTATAACGACCGAATGAACTAGAGTAGCTCTGGCCAGATAATAGAAGCCACTCGAGCCTTGTGATATGATAGGCAAACTCAACTTATCATCGCTACGTCATTTTGTACGTATTTCCCCTACCTATTTCGTGCACGCCACTTTTCCTTCAATTCCGTAAACTCACCGTCCATCCGGTGTTCTCTCAAAAAACGAAGACAATCTCGAGCGATTAAACTTGGAAGAAATTTGCAGAAGAACACTCGGAAACGACTTTCAGTCAGTGCGTTACGACTTCCTTATAGGGAGAGCCAGCATACGGCGGAGGTACACCTGCAGTCAACATAAACACGATTATAAAACATGCAGATATACACACGAATGTTGGTACTTCTGTTGTCACTAGGATATAAACTTCTAACTGTATGTGTAGTTACATCGGCGAAGGTGTTTGTCTGGCGCGACTTGGAGATGAATGAATTAAGTGAGTGATGGAGGATAGGCCTAAAAGGAGTGTGGAGGTCTGTTAAGTTGGGGATCTGTGTTGGAGATCGGGTTTCTCGACGGCTGGGATAACTGTCAAGATTAGGAATTGAAAAGATTATTGATGTTGTGACTGGAGGATTAAAACTTTGCACCTTTTGAAATCAGGTTCCATCACAGAGTCAAAACTAAGGAGAGAGGGAGGAATTGCAATTTGTTAAGGTTGTTTGGGTTGCTATCATAGATCCATTTTTCATTCATGAAGAAAACCCTCACTTTTTGCCATTGAAGCAGTTGTTCACAGGCGAAAAACGACATTCAACGTTCCTTAGCTTCAGTTGATGAAGAACCGAAGTTTCCTGATTTTGAATCTTTTCCAACCCATGGACTAGCTTGGAAATGGCTTGGTGGTTAACTGATGCTGAAGAAAGCTCTTCTTCTCTTCTACAGGGTGCGGCACGGAGGATGGATGGTTTTAAAAAAATAATAAAAGCGTTAATTTTTACTCAAAAACACATTTATTGACGGGATCAGATTCTCAAGGAAATAGCATTTGAGACAGTCAAGTGTGGAAAATCACATCAGGCATGTGGTGGCCGAAATCGGTGATGCAATGCTGGAGGCGCTCTTGGAAGTTCGCGTAGACTCTCTCCAACATCGCTCTCTCAACTTGGGCAACTTCCACGCGAATAGCCCTGTTCAATTCGTCCAGAGTTCGGGGCTTGGTCTCGTATACTCTAGCCTTGAGTTGTCCCCATAAGAAAAAATCGCATAGGGATAAATCTGGGGACCGGGGAGGCCAATGAACATCGCCAAACCTGGAAATAAGGCGACCAGGGAAGAGAGGGCGAATAACGTCCATTGATGCTCTGGCTGTGTGGGCGGTCGCCCCATCCTGTTGGAACCACACACCTCGGATTGGAACACGTTGCCGTCGTAATTCGGGGATAAAGAAGTTGTTGATCATTTCGACGTACCGCTCTGAGTTCACGGTAACAGCACGACCATTAACGTCTTCGAAGAAGTAAGGGCCAATGATGCTACAGACGACAACTGGTAAATAAATGCTAGGAACACACGAATCTAACGGCACCTTCCCCACTTCTCTCGTCCTCAGTGGGGGAAAGTTATGCCCATCTGAAAAACGTCCGCCCTCCGTGCCGCACCTTGTATAAGCAGAGTAGTGATAAAACAGTTTGTTAATTTATGTCCAAGCAAGGATCATGATGTTTTGGAGTTGTCCAAATCGACCAGCACTTACTGCTGGAGCCATCTATTGACAGTGGGAACTTATACATAGAAAAATGAACAAATTAAATTTCTCTCATTAAGGTGGGCGTTCGATGTAGTGTGTTTTTCTTTCAAGTTGCATTTGAAAATGGTTTCACTTTGAGAACTAAAATTTTGTGGGTAAACTCAGAAAGGATTGGAGTTCTTAATGAAATAATTGAGATCGATTTCATTTCGAAAGTTCATTTTTTTCTTTCAAAAATAGAAGAAAATAAGTCAACTCATGCTTCTGTTTTATTTCAAACGAAAGACCCATAAAAATAGTTCAACTTCCGATTAAAAGCGAATCTACAGATAATTTCGTTCAGAAAATCAACTGAAATACGGAATTGGCAGGGAATGGCCAAATTCGAATACACAGGGTGTCCGGGAAATCTCTCGGATTCAGATGAAACATAAATAAAATAAGATGACAAGTTTCCATATTTTTTTTCCTAGCGGCCCTCTCTACGGAGATACGGCCTCCTAATATAATTTAAAAAAAATTGATATGATGAACAGTAGTAAGGACCTCTTAAAATACTTCCCTCAAATTTAAAGTAGCTCTTTTAGTTTACCAGGGGCGGATTAGGTTTTATTGCTTACATTTTCAACACCCTGTATCATAAGGAGTAGAACAAAACAAATTTGGATAGCTTGAACATTGAGCTAAAAAAAGGTATTCTTGTTCATTGTCGTTGAAATGAACCGTTTTCGAAAAACAAAATTACAAAGATTCTTAACAATGCAGTTTTGGCACAGAAAATTTTTTTTAGAAATTTACTCTTATGAAGTTTTTAATAGATTATTTATAACTAGCGTATTCATATTCAATCGTTGCAAGCTTTACTCAGTGAGAGTACATTTCTGAAAAATAATTTTTGTTAACGTGCCTTTCTATGCCAAAACTGCATAGTAAAGGATCTTTGTAATTTTGTTTTGCGAAAATGGTTCATTTTATCGACAATAAACAGGAGTACCCTTTTTTTAGCTTAATGTTCAAGCTATCCAAATTTGTTTTTTCTAGTCCTTATCGTAAATGTAAGCATTAAAATGTACAACCTAGGCCGCTCCTGGTAAACTAAGAGCTAATTTAAATCTAAGGGAAGTATTTTGAGAGGTCCTTACTGCTGTTCATAATATCAATTTTTTTTAATTATATTAAGTAGTTTGAGATTTATTCCAGTAAAATGGATTTCCAGTGACGTCATTTAGGAGGCTGTATCTCTGTAGGGAGTATCTGAATCCAAGAGATTTCCCACATTTTCCCGGACACCCTGTATAGCGAGAAAAAGTTCCTGCTTTACCTACATATTCAGTAATTTCATAGTTTAGCGATTCTCGGATAGAGAGCGTCATTGCACATTTCATTCATAAGGGAAACCATCCAATGGAATATTCCGCAAAATGCACGGTGGCGCCTCTATCGGATTAGTTTTCCTACTCGTTGTGAACGGCGACCTTAATGATGGAAAATTGTTGTATTCGAGGTGGACTATTATTCGTATAGTTGCGTTTGAAGCCGAAGGTTCCTGTTTCTTCATCGAGACTCATAAATTGTTCTTCATTCGACGAGAGGAACTTTTTTCCATGATCTTCTTGAATCGCCACCCAGCGCGCTCGAATTCCGTCCAAATTCTTTCCAGAATCGGATTCAATTCCGAATAAAACCTCGCCGCGCGCCATTAGCAAGAAATTCAGAAGTGCGGTCGCAAAAAGTAACATCAAACTGCAATTACACTTCTGTCCGTCCTCCGAGAAATCTCCTGTTGTCTTCCGACTCGAACAAATTCAATTTCCTACCAGTAATTAGCGGTAATTAGAGTTAAATCCTTCCAGTAGTGAAACGGAATCGAAAACGACGGCAGACTGCTGAGATTCCGAAATTAATTAATGCTGGATGTTTCTGGATATCTGGAAGAAGTTGATGGCGGGAAAATTTTCTATTATTCGAATAATCATCATAAATTTCTAACCTGGTGTCTGGAAATAATCTAGATCTGCGAGAGAAAGATCCACCGTTTCAGAGCTTGCAGTTGGCAGGTCAACTTTAAAGAGTTTTATTCGGAATAGCTCCTAAGTGAAAATTAATTTCACCGTTTAAAACAAATTCAACATGATACCTATACTCCATTCACTTTTATTTAATCACATAGGAGGTCATGGTTTCGTTTTCAGGAGTTGGTGCCCCTGATAAAAAATCTGTGCGCGTACAGAAAATATCGTTAATGACAAAACGACGCTGCCAGTTTTTTGTTTACATCAAAGTAAAAGTATCAAAGATATTTTGGCATGGGTACAAACGGCAAATTTGAATTGGACCAAGAATCAATTTATAAGCATAAATAAAGCAAAAGTAAGTACTAATCGTACACTTGATAACGGAGTTTTTTGAGGTATCTGGCCGTTTGGAAAGATTTCAAACGAAATTCCGGTCCCCCAGAAGTTTGGTTAGTTTCGGTATCGTTTTTGGTGCTCAAAATTTATTTGGAATGTGTGAATGGACAAAAAAGGCTTCCTCATAGGATCTTCTCACGAAAGCGACCGGAAAATATGGTTCAGGTAGGATTTTCGAGGAATTATGAGGAAAGAACTTGCAGAATAAAATTGCACGATTTTCGTAAGTAAACGGGTTTTGGATGGCCATCATCGGTCACTAAATGATTATTGTTGATCGTTTTCACGTTTCAGAAAGAAACCACTTCGTATAAGCCCATTTTGAAGAAATTTGTGCATGTAACATTCAACGGTAGGTATTTGCTCTTAATTGAAAGAATATATTATATCTAGTGCTACTTCTTCCAAGAGAGACACAAGTTTTTAATGCTGTGGGGACTCTATAATGTGGAGGAGTTTGTGTCTTATTTTAGAACAGGTGAATGATAAATGTGAAGCATATGTTTGACCTATTCCATTTTATTTGTACAAACCTACTGTGGTTGTAATGTATGAATATTTTTTAAACTAATAAATTACTATACAGTCAGAATATTTTACTCCTTGTTCATAAGATCAAATAAATGAAATGTATATCTTCTACTTTTATTTTTATTAAGTTAGCTATTAACGTTATGTTACAAGAAAAATTTCCTCTTGCATCAGAACTCCCTTCAACTATTTGGATTCCAATAGAGGGATATAATGATCCATTATTCTTGATTCAACAATTGATGTCGTCAAGTCTTGAACTTTCAGTTCAAGAGGATAATAAACATTAAATCTTCACAAGCATGCAGATGAAAATTATGTGAAAGCAATGCAATTTTCTTCCATGGCGAAAAATAATATATTTCAACAGTGATCTCTTGTATTTTTCATGCAAATAACTAGAAAAGGAATCCTTTCTATCAATTCATATGACGTTAATTATTTTCGTCCATCACATCTTTTCCAATTCATTAATTTTCCGAATAAATTCACATTCTGAGAAATACGCTAAGAATGTAGAAAGGGCAACATAGTGTTGACTTGGAACATAAAAATATTTTGAAAAACGTGATAACTTCGATACAGAGTGGAATGTGTCAAATTTCCAAGGCCAGAGTTGTGATTTTATAATTGTGAATGGAGTATATACCTTTCGGAGTTCGAATTTCATTCATGGCGGCTTCAAAACCAGGACCAAACCGTTGAATCTTTGGAATGACACCTGCCGACATTTTCCTGTGCCGACAATCCCGTATACGAAGAAAGGGAGCAGAATATCGGCGGCGTATCGAAGGCACGAAGACATTTATCGAAACTCAATGGGAAACGGAATCTAAAAACTGGCCAACCGGCGTCCCAACTCCGATAACAACCCCGCCAACTCGAAACTTCAGCATTCCCCGAGGTATGTTTCTATGTTATCGGGCATAGAATCGGAATTCGAAGAGTTAAAGCCAATTAATAGCTGAATCAATCCACCTTATGTGTCTCCGGATTTCTCCGGGCTTATCGAAGTCGGAACCTACGCAGAGCCATAAACGAACTCGGTGAAAACGAGGAAGCTGAGCGGTGGCGAAAAAAGGCGTGGGAGGTTTGATGGTGTCTCAGTCAACGGTTTCGTCGATATGGGATCTGGAAAAATCCGATTTGCGAGTTACGGAGTCTTGTTGAATCAGGATACTTGAAAATCTTGAAGTAAAAATAGAGAACAAGGCTTTTAAATATTCATAACGTTCCTGTTTCTTCCAATGACCAATTTTTCGAAAAATACGAGGATGTATTGATATCTAATTAGCCTAGACCAGTTCTATTCATAAACAAAATATTGCGATACCATATTAACGAACAATAACTTATTAGAAGTGTCAGTGTAGAGTTCGACGTCAAAAAAGTAAACCAGAGTTACGCAATGAATTAAAAAAAGATGTCCACCCAAATTGTGAAAATCGAAAAATCGAGCCATCATCAAGTACCAGTATTTAAAAGGGTTAAGAGGTGAGCAGATTTACGAAGATATGCTTAATCGAGTGCTTAATACGCTTGGTGATCAATGTCTTTCGTATGCGACCGTGAAAAATTGGACTGCAAGCTTCAAAAGAGGTCAATTTTCCATTGAAGATGACGACCGATCGGGAACGCCAGTTTCTGTGTCAGTCCCCGAAAATATCGATGCAGTTCATGACATGATTTTATCAGACCGTCGAATTGGGCTAAAACGGATATCTGAAGCACTGAAGATTTCATACGAACGCGTTCTTCATATAGTTCACGTCAATTTGGACATGAGAAACATTTCTGCAAAATGGATCCCCAAATGTTCGAATGTTGACCAAAAGCGTGCAAGGGTAGAAGCATCGCGTTCGATCTGTGTTCGATTTGAAAACGATGTAGAGTGTAGACTTTTAACACCGAATTGTTATACTTTGGATGAGATGGTACATTTCTACGATCCAGAAACAAAGCACCAAGCGATGGAATTGCGACACTCTGGTTCTCCAAGACCTAAGAAGTTTCGTGTCCAAAAATCTGCTGGAAAAGTTAATGCTTCAGTTTTTTGGGATTGCCATGGAATAATAATGATTGATTTTTTGGATAAGGGTAGAACAATAACTGGAGATTACTATTCGACATTACTGACCACTCTACGGGAAAAAATTAAAGAGAAAAGACGCGGAAAGATATCCAAAGGTATTTTGTTTTTACAGGACAACGCTCCAGTACACAAATCCCATGTTGCCATGCAAAAAATTCGTGATAAAAGCTGTAGAGGACTGGTTTGCAGAGCAAGAAGAAACATTTTTTTTTAAGTTCTAGAGACGTTGGAGGTTCGCTGTAATAAATGTATTCAATTAAGAGGAGAATAGGTTGAGTAGTAAAATATTTTGACATTGATATTTTGTTTGGTTCTGTAATGGGCTAAGAATTTTTCAATATATCCTCGTACAAGAAATACCTTTGTATTGACACAAGTTTTGTTGCAAAACTCCCCATGTGCATCTCATTTTCGTATACACAAATCAGCTCATATGCGTTTGAAAATAAAGAGTTGTCTCTACGTGCCACACAAGCAACGAAACCACTGATCTTTTACGGAAAAAGTTTCTGGGCCGTGTAATCTCTCGAAGAGGCGATCACAATTGAGCTCCAAGATCTTGTGATTCAACACCTTGCGATATCTTCCTTTGGGGCCATGTGAAAGAGAGGGTCTATGCCAAGACCCCAACGTCGATTCAAGACCTCAAAGATGAAATTCGTGGGGCTATCGAGGACATAAGGCAGCCACTCACCTTTAAATACACCCTGTATTGGAAAACCCTTCAATTCACAATGAAGATGTATCTCAAATCCAATATCTTCAATGAATTGAAACGAAAATAGACTTGACTGACTTAAAATAGATTTTATAAATCTCCTTTTCGAATATTCTCAAATTTGGTCCACTTATGGAAACGTTGAGATAGTATTTAGAAGTCGAAATCATAGATTACTAATCCAGCACGATATGATTCACTGATCCAGCAGGAAATAAACAGAAAAATAAACTGCTCCACATGAGTTAGGGATATTGACTTAAATCGCAAAAAATTATAGTTAAAATAAGACTTTTGTGATGAAAATTCATATTACTTAATTTGATTTCAAGTTGCAAATTAATTTTAGCCTGTAGGTCTGCAGCGTATACAGGGTGGTTAAGAAAAATCGAGTAAAATAACGAAATTTTATTTCCAGAGAATTCGAGCATTTTAAGACTATCAATACAATGTATGGCCTCCACGGGCATCAATAACAGCTTGACATCTTCTTTGCATACTACACACGAGGTTGTTGAACATTTCTTGAGGAATTTGGTTCCATAAACGGGGCAGAAGCTCTCTCAGATCATTTAAGGATTCTGGGGTAGGTTGATGATTATCTAATCTTCTTTGGAGCATATCCCATGAATGTTCTATGCAATTCAAAGCTGGTGAGTGCGGAGGTATTGGTAAACGTGAAATACCAAGCTCCTCACGCCCATTCTCAAGTATGGCTGCACGGTGCGCTATAGCGTTATCGTCTATAAATTGAAAAGTTTCAGCAATAGCAGCGAAAAGTTTGGCACAACATTGTAAATGACAAGCTCCCTATAGTGTAAGGCGGTCATATTCCCAGGACAAATGTGTAGATCTGTGCGCCCGTTGAAACATATCCCGGCCCATACCATAACACCACCCCCTCGGAATGGATGGACTTCTTGGACATTACGGGGTATGCGTGGGATTGTCCATACCCCTATTCTCCGAGAATCTGAAAATCATCCATATCTGGATTCATCAGTGAAAAGGACACTAAGCCATTGATCGTTTCAATTGATATGTTTCCTTGCCCATTCCAGTATTTGACGCTTATGGTCACGTGTTAATGGAACTCTTCTTATTGGACGTCTAGAACCTAGATTCACCTCTCTCAAACGTCATCTGATGGTTTCGATGGAAACTTGGACCCCATCTGCATTTTGAAGAGTATTCCGTAGCATTTTACACATAGATGTAGTGATTCTTCTCGCCGGAACGGTGATGAAACGATCCTGAGCAGGTGTTGTTTTTCGACGCCCACCAAGCCTTGGTCTTTCCAACACGGAACTTGTCTCCCTGAACCTATTCCGAAGTCGAGATATCACACTTTGGCTGACTTGGAGCCTTTCCGCTACAACAACCTGAGTTCGTTCACCCTGTAGCATTCCGATAGCCCTATTAGCCTCAGCGTTTGTTAATTTACGTCTTGGCATTTTCAGAAAACTCGTTTCAAATCAAAGCCGTTGATAAACTGACTTCATTTCAAAATAAGAACATTCATGAAGCATATGCAAAGAACCAAACTTCAGAAAAAGGCGACCAGATTGACGAAATGCCTCATACTGATTTTTATTAGATCGATTCAAGTTGTTATTGAGTTTTAAATGATTTTACAGCGATTTTCTCGAAGATTACATACTTTTAAAAACGATTGAATACGATATCCCCAACTCTTGTGGAGCAGTATATTTGCTGATTCATCAGAAAAGAAATATATAGCACAAATATTCCAAGAAACATACACGAGCACAGTGAAGATGCATAGAATACTTCAGCAATTCCACTGGTAATTTCCACAAAAGACCAGGAAACTATAACAGCGACATATCACGCGAACAACCAACTCCTTGCATTCTGAAGAATGGGAAGAGACTTCATAAACTCGATTTATATTCATTCTGTCCGAAAAAAACGACACGGATAAGCAAAGCTCCCATGAACATTCAACAGGTAGGTGTTTTGGTTCGAAAAGGTCTAATTGGTCAATGGGAAACATTTTGTTTACTCAAAATTTGTCTATGATGAAAGATATTTTCCTGTAGCCTTACTTGAGGAGTTATGAAGGAACAGCAGTTCCCAAAAGCTCTTTGAAACACGATCCATGTAAGTTTAAATCAAGAACTTGCAGCCCAATATAGTTGAGAAGCCATGGAACTTTACTCCTTCAACTAATTCATTTCAAACTTGTCCAGGACCTTAAAAAAATGGTCTCATTTAGTGCATACAAATTCAGACCGTTCGAAAAACCGAACCGCATTATAAATTCACAAATCTCGAATCAATTCATTATTCTATTCCTTTTTCAAACTCGATTTCCATCATAATTTCAAAACAGATGAAGAAATCCATCTCTATCCCACAAAAAACCCTGATCAGAGTTCTGAAACAGCAAAGGTATGGCATATAATGATTTAATTGAGTCGGCCGAGACCGCTATACAGCGGGAGCCAATTAAGTGAAAGAGACTAATGAATGGAAATGAAAACGCAAGGATATTCCCTATTAATAAAATCGTTTCTGACAAAGGGAGGACACTTTCAGGAATATGTGGAACCTGCCTGGTTTAAGTAGTCCGGTCGCCATTCGACTCAAAGATTTATAACCGCATTCCATTATACTTTTAATAAGTGCGGATTGCTAAGTGAAAATTTCTGTTCGAGACAACTCAATTAAAACTGACTGCAAGCAAATAATTTCTTTGAACGAATGATATTCAGACGGTACCTTAATTAATCAGTCGAGCAGGTGCAAATATTGACTTTGGCTGTCAATTATACGTCATCTTGCAATATGGTTCTCAATATCTTTGAGGTCATCGTACTTCAAGTTAATGAAAAGTATTACAATAAAACGTGTTATTTTGAATAGTCCGTTATTTCGGTAGATGTCACTTTTTAAGCTTTCAGGTTGTGACATTTACAAGTAGAAACTACGCTATTAATAAAAATAGAACAATACACGCTTAAACAACGCATTGAAATTATTAAAATTCACGATAAAAATGGTGAAAATTTGGCGTGAAACTCGAACATTTGGGTAGACGTGAAGTACCTTTTCGAACTGCAATGAAGAAATTGATGGAAAAATTCGAGCTGTTGTGGCAAGTTAGTGATGTGTTTGTCCATTCCTCGTCATTTATTGGAGGTAGGTATTCCACAAACGTAATTATACCGTATTTTGCATACAGAATTGGGTCTCAAGGTTTATAAAGTTCAGTTAAGGGAAAGTATCACCTTTTGAATCGTGGTAAAAATCTCCATTCAAAAAGTGGTTTCTCTATTTCACGAGTAACTACCCTTATTTACGACGTAGAGACTTGATTTCTTTTTTAAATTGAAGTTGAAGAACGTCCCGAGGGCAAATAGTTTTATTTTTTTTATTTAATTAGTTTTTCAATTAAAAAAACCAGGGTAATCGTAAGATCTCTGCAATATTTGGGTTATTGAATATGTTTTTTGTTTTTCATGAGTACAAGCTATATTTTTGAACTAATCATCATGAAAATTTTTGTAATTCATAGAAAATTAAATTGCCGAGGGCAAATAGTTGCGATTTTTTCCAAAAAATGATGAATAACCGTCAAAAAAATTCATTGAGTGTAGTTTCCAAAACGCTGAAGTTCAACCTGTTTTTTCAATTGAAAAACTAATTAAATCGAAAAAAAGAAAACTACTTGCCCTCGGGACGTTCTTCAACTTCAATTTACAAAAGAAATCAAGTCTCTACGTCGTAAATTAGGGTAGTTACTCGTAAAAAAAGAGACCACTTTTTGAATGGAGATTTACCACGATTCAAAAGGTGATACTTCCCCTTAACAGAAGAACTTAAGCCGGCCGATCATGTCCTTGCTGATTGGTTTCTTGAAATGTCTGAAAATGATCCGAAATTCCATCGAAAAATCATCTTGAGTGATGAGGCCCATTTCCACCTCGGTGGTTTCGTCAACAAGCAAAATTGTCGCATCTGGGGCTCCGAAAACCCAAGAGTTATTGTCGAAAAGCCTCTCTATCCTCAACGTCTGACTGTATGGTGCTGTTTATGGTCCGATAGGGTCATCAGACCTTGCTTTTTCGAGAATGAGGCTGGAGCAACAGTTACGGGGAATGGATTGCGCTATCGAGAGCTAATTAATGATTTTTTATAGCCGGAATTAGTATTTATCTGGACAACGTTTATTTTCAACAAGACGGCGCTTCGTGCCACACAAGCAATGAAACCATTGATATTTGTCGGGAAAAGTTTCCGGACCGTGTTATCTCTCGAAGAGGTAATCACAGTTGGCCACCGAAATCTTGCAATTTAACACCTTGCGATTTCTTCCTTTGAGGACATGTGAAAGAAAAGGCAACGCCAAGAGCCCAGCGTCGATTCAAGACCTCAAAGATGGAATTCATCTTTATAATGAAACTAGCTGGCCCGGCGAACTTTGTACCGCCTGAATTATACTTTAAAGTTGTATAAACTTACCATTCCTTTTTTTCAAGCAGGAAAAAAATTAGGCAAAATTAAAGTTCAAAATATATAAAATTTTGTAATTCACATGGAAAGAATTCTCTTTATAGAAGCGGTAACTAATTGTTGAACATGAACATATAACTTTTTGTTTTTAATTGTTGTACAGTTCTCTTTCTGCAGTAACTCATGTGACTGTGAATAGCAGGAGTATAATCCATATTATAGGTACCTTTCCTCTTATATGAATCAAAATGTCGAGAATATGAACAAAAATTATTCCTTTAATGAACTATCGACTATTAACACAGCCTGTCGACCAGAATTAAAAAATCAGTCATTTGTTAATAGCCTAACCTGGAGTGGCAAAAACAAAACTTTTCTTATATTCTCAAAATCTAATCAGTGGTCACACCATTATTTTAGACATCTTAGCTATGCTGCTAAGCTCAAAATAATAAGTAAACATCTCAGTTGGTAGAGCAGCGCGATTCTCATTATTCCATGGATATGAGCTGTCAATCTCTCTTCAATTTGTTCAATTTAGTTGACGATATCAAGCTCGTTAGAAGACAAATCGAGATGTTAAAATGTCGATAGTACGATCGACACGGCAAAATTATCAACACTGTGAATTATATTGAACTCATATTCAAATTTATTGATGGTCATTCGACCAGATCAGATTAGGCAACCCATGAAACATTATTGTATATCATAAGTGAAAGCACGATGAGCAAACGTTTCAAAATTATTGACGCTTACAATACTGTCTCTGTGCGAACAGAAACACGAATATAATATGTCAATTACTAATTATGGGCAATTTTGGATTCAGTTATTTCCGCAAATATATATCTATTACCCAAACAGAAATTCGAAAGCATTTCAAAAATAAAGAAAAAAGATGAAGATGGCCAACTCACGTTTGAAACTGATTGTCAAAATCAGATACTTGATCTTTCGGTAAAAATTCACTGTTCCACCAACTTGAGATAAGTTTACCCGCTTTTTGATCTGGCAATAGACTTCCATGTTACCATGAGTTCTATGCGAATCACATATCGCCATCTAACAGCGGTAATATCAACCTACGACTACGTACAGTGACTTGTCTATTCACTGTACTACTACGCATCAACGGTAGCGACATCCAGTGGCCTTATTCAAAAGAAGGAAAAGCATTTCCTGCATAAGTAAAACTTTCATCAATTTTTTCGAAGTTTTATTGTATTTTATAATAACCAGACCGATGACGATTCCATAAATGAAGTTTCATAACAAACAGTCCATCCGATCTCTAGTTATAAATGGTGTAACCAACATCTTTCTTTTATATATATATAGATAAACATCCGATGAACTATCTGAAAAAACGGCATTTTTCTTTGAATGTCAAAATAACACCTCTTATTGGTAAACCTTTCATGAGAGCAGAACCAATTATTTTATCTCATCAGAAAAGGCAAAATAATGATGCTCATCTCACAAACTGTAATTTCTTCTACAGCCTACTTAATGTAAACAGCTTCAAAGGACTCATTTCTATATTGTCCAACTGAGAATTTGACATTATCCAACGTAAATTCAATGGAGTGTTGTGATGATTTTCAATAAGCTGGTTAATTCTCAATCCTGTTTTGAGTTAATTAGGTACTGGCTTTCAATACCACCTGTCAGTAGTTATGGCGGTACACAACCTATGGGAAGTCAATGATTGCTAAACGGTATGTGATGTTCTTTAGGTACAAGTGGTAATTGAAAAAAAAAATTTCTTCAGGTGAAATCTAATTGTATTTGACGTAATAGACATTCCTGAAGGAAAAATATACAACGTAAAGGTTTTCTGAAACTTAATTACAAGTAAGTGTAGAGACTAAATTGATGATGAAGCTCTCATTCTTTTGAACAAGATCGAAAAGATTTACAGTGGGCGTCAAAATTATGGAACAAATTCATTTTCTCGGAAGACAAATCATGAAACAAGTCAATTTTTGATTCACTTTTACCAAATTTTCATGCATATTTGAGGGATTTTTGTTGCACCCTTTGCCATCCCATTCAACCCTCTAAATTTTTTGAATAGGGAAAGTGGGTCATGTGGTACTTTTTTGGCAAGGTCTTTGTATCTTCTTTACAGGCGTGCAAAAATTTTAAAAATTTTTTTTTTTAAATTGGTTAGTTCAAAGAGGTTTTCAGTATGTGCACTTTGTCATGGCTCTTTTACTTTGAGACGATGGTACCTGATGAAATTTGTCACCGAATGAAAGTCGACCATTACAGTTTTGTTCATGCACAACTTTCAACCCCCTCACGTCAAAAATTAGAATGTGTAAAACAGTGCGCTTCAGTTATGATCTTAAGTAGGTATGTTATCAGTACATTTCTGAAGTTGGAACTTTTCGATAAGATGTTTCAATTCAAAGAAAGAGCCATGGCCCATGACAGAGTGCTTATAGGTACTGAAAATTTTTTGACAGTTCTAACAACAAATCCAATTTTATGATTTTGTATCATATGGAACGTAGGTGCATAGAATACCTGGTGTAACGACTCCTTTCTAGAAATCTTGGCCAAAATTTGTAGATCAAAACGGCATTCTAGATTTCAGATTTTGGTCTAATTCCGGAATAAATCCGCAAAATCTATCGGTCGTGGCGCTACTGCGGCAACGACAAATAGCGCGACCCCTTACGAGAGAAATGAAAATCAGCACAAAATGTCACATTTTCGATCGACAAGAAAGTCTTAAACAAAATCTAAGCAGTGCCAACACCAGGTATTCTATGCATCTATTATGGAACCATTTCAGCGAATCATGTCAACATTACATCGAAAACTACATCCAATGCAATTTTCAATCCCAATGATAACACGATAAAGTCTTATAAAATTATATAATAGTTCCATGGCAACATCATTCCAAACAAATTTCAAAATTTCACGTTTTGGTTATGTTAAAAATATAAATGAGCCTATCAAAGAAAACATTCCCAGAAATACTTCCAATAGCCACAAATATATTTGGGGAATATTTATGGAATTTTGCTACGAACGATCATACGAATTGAATGAACGCAGCTTGGAAGAATTGGCGTTTATACTCAAAGATTGGGCTGTCAATATGAGAAAAAAGACGGAACAGAATTCAAAGAAGCAACGGTGAAGACAATGTGGAATGTTTCGAGCAAACTCTTACAAGGAAAGTATTATAAGGACTACAACATTGTGATTGACCCGTTTAATAATATAATATTTAAACCAGCCCGAGATGCCCGCGATGCAATCAGAAAAAAATTGCAAGCAGACCCAAGTAAACGTAAATCCAGTTCAGTTTCGTTAAATTTGTCTGAAGTTAACAGAATAATATTGCTATGGGATGAAAATACTCCTGAAGGTCTTATACTTAAATTTTATCATATTGCTGCAGTAGAACTAGCGTGGCGAGGAGGAGTTGCTTGTTTGGTGAATTTTTTTCAAATCGAGAAGAATTACGATGGTCCTACAACAAATCGCATTGAATACAATCCGGATTTCAGTAAAACGTGCCACGGTGGTTCTAAAAGCTGTACAAGTAGTAAATGGTTGGTTTCCAATAGTGAGAGACAAAGCTGCCCTGAACGTCTTTTTCATAAACTAATATCAAAACGAGGCGAAAATATTATCTCACCACGATTATTCTTGAAACCAAATCGATATTGGAAAAATGAAACTGACAAATGGTACGATAATGTACCTGTTGGAAGGAATACCATAAATAAATGGACTAAATATGCTGCCGAAGCAATTGGCTTGAATGTCAAAGACAAAAAGATAACGAATCATTCAAATAGATCAACAGCTGCCAGTCAATTAGCAAAAAGTGGCGTAGAGGAACAACAATTGCCGAAGATTACTGGTCATAGCAATCAAAATTCTATCAAACCATACCTAAATCTCGATCAAGAACACCACAGCAAGATAATAAATATTGTGCGTGGAAATATATCTTCTATACAAGAGAACAGCAACGAATCTAATGTTGAGTTGAATTGCACTTTCACTAATTGTACTTTCAATAAATAAATAAATGTTTTGTTGTGTTGAGTTATAAATTTTTTCTGTCAAAAAATTTTCTGCCGAATATTCCTCGCACATTGATAAATGCCTCATAATTTTATAACCAATATCTCAAGCTCGTTGCTTGGTAACAGCCCTCAGCCTTCGGCTTCGGGCTGTTACCAATGAACGAGCTTTCGATGGTCATAAAATTCTCTCGTCTATTATCAAGGTCCTAGGGGTATTACTACTGAAAATCTCTGTGAACTAACTAGTTTAAAAAAAAAATTCTTGAAAATTTCTGCACGCCTGTGAAGAAGATACAAGGACCTTGCTAAAAAAGTACCACATGACCCACTTTCCCTTTTCAAAAAATTTAGAGGGTTGATGGGAATGGCACAGGGTGCAACAAAAATCCTTCAAATATGCATAAAAATCTGGTAAAAGTGAAACAAAAATTGACCTGTTTCAGGATTTTGTTGCCAAATATTTTTCTTCTGAGAAAATGAATTTGTTCCATAATTTTGACGCCCACTGTATAGATACTTTCCTGAACTCCGGTGTGTACAGGGAGAGCAAAATTTCCGACGATATGTAAAATTTAATGACCCACTTTCATTGTGAAATTCCCCAAACTTCAATTACTCGAACAAACCTCTCCAATAACCTTCTCACCCACCCACACTCTCCACAGTCCCTCCAGTGAGACTTGAAATACGTGGTCTTCATTTATGACCACTCCAATATGTAAATATCGGCAATTTCAGGCTTCCCTGAAATTTATCGATGGTCGAAACAGTGTTAACAATGATAACAACGGCTATTTGTATGATTGAGCACCGGATCTTGAGAGTATTTGCATCAGACGAAGGGTCCCATGTAGGCGTCTATACTCGAGGATAATAAGGAAGCCTGCCGTCATATATTTCCATGACTTGCAGGTCCTCGATCTCCAACTGTGCGTTAACTATGTAATTGTTGTAATGTGAAGGCGATCGTAGACAGACAAGTGTACATTTATTTTGGGTTGAGGTCAATATGACAAGATTTTCGAGTAGACGGAAAGAACCCGTCAAAGGTTTATCAGTTGTGATAACATTCACAATTAAGGGGCAGTATCACCTTTTGAATCGTGGTAATCTCCATTCAAGAGTGGTCTCTTAATTTCACGAGTAAGTACCCTAATTTACGACGTAGAGACTTGATTCTTTTTTCAAATTGAAGTTGAAGAACGTCCCGAGGGCAAATAGTTTTCTTTTTTCGATTTAATTAGTTTTTCAATAAAAAAAAACAGGGTAATCGTTAGATCTGGGGTTATTGAATATGTTTTTCGTTTTTCATGAGTACAAGCTATATTTTTGAAATAATCATCATGAAAATCTTTGTGGTTTATAGAAGATTAAATTGTCGAGGGCAAATAGTTGCGATTTTTTCCAAAAAATTATGAATAACCGTCGGAAAAAAAACCATTAAGTGTAGTTTCCAAAACGCTGAAGTTCAACCTGTTTTTTTTAATTGAAAAACTAATTAAATCGAAAAAATCGCAACTATTTGCCCTCGGCAATTTAATCTCCTATAAACTACAAAAATTTTGATGATGATTATTTCAAAAATATAGCTTGTACTCATGAAAAACGAAAAACATATACAATAACCCCAAATCTAACGATTACCCTGGTTTTTTAATTGAAAAACTAATTAAATCGAAAAAAAAGAACTATTTGTCCTCGGGACGTTCTTCAACTTCAATTTGAAAAAAAAAATCAAGTCTCTACGTCGTTAATTAGGGTACTTACTCGTGAAATAAAGAGACCACTTTTGAATGGAGATTTACCACGATTCAAAAGGTGATACTGCCCCTTAAATAATTGCCCTTGTGCAACGCTTGAGTTATCCGCGAAACGAAAAGGCACAGTCCTTACTCAATACTATTCAATAATAGTATATTGTTCAAAGAGCAGTAATGTAAGTCATAACACACGCAGATGAATTTTGCAGCCCGAGCCGTCAGGCAAGGGGTGTAATTTATATCGTGTGTTATGACCATTACCGCGAATTAAAAACTATGCTGTATCTTCGACTTCTTCAGAAAAATTCGAAATGATCTGCATTCTCAAAATTGACAACAGTTGTCAGAAGCGATTTCTGTGGCCGAAAATCGAATCGATATCGAATCCCGTAGAAAACGTCAAAAATTCACGTTTTCCAAATGCAATTTTTGGATATTCAGACCTAGGAAAATGTAGAAATGGATGGCGAGAACGTTACCTTGATGTCAGAAATAGAGTTTTTTATTCATTTCGTAAGCTACATTTTTCCTATTTGTTAGATTGAGTTGTAGGAGTGAGTTATTATTACCTCACACTATTGGTTTATAGAGACTATTACAGATCGAAGTCAGTTGAATAATGGATAAATTATTCTATGGGAGTAGGTAAACAGTTTTATAAGAGTATTCATCCTTTGATGTTTGATGTTCTCTCAAGAGATTCTGACCATGCCTTATGAAAATTCAGTTTGGTACATATTCCATCCCAAAGATGATCCCAAAACTGTGGTTATTACATCCGTGATGCTGTTCCATAGTCTCGAAATATGCGACGGCTGTGCCACGAGGCCATAGAATCCGTGACGAGAATCTTTATAAGCGACTTGACAACATTCGCCTTTATTAAATGGCCAGCCAGTCTTTGTTTCGGTCTATATTGCATAGTGATGATGGAATGCCGCATATGAAGACTGGGGGGAAGTTGGATGAGCCAATATAAAATCGACTCCACTGGATTAGAACATGAGAGAAGACTTTGAAAAAGTTTCTTATACCCTTTATTGCAAACAAAGGGTGCGGAGTTTTTTATGAAGCTTCTGGTCTACGTCGATCAGGGTAGGACTGTGTGGAATGCATCTTCTACATATACTAACTGACAAAGAAACTGCAACACCCAGAAAGAGCTGTTTAAAATTTGTTTTTGGTAAAACATTGAAAGTATAACAAGGACTAAATGATTAAGGACCCCGCACTTTTTGTATGTAAAGTGGCGACCAGTCAAATTTTCTGAAAGTTTGGTATGTTGTTGTACCCGACTCAGTGACCAAAAGTGTCAATGGGCCCAACCCAATCCTATGGCTAGTTTTCTAAATACGGGGTGTCAAAGTTGAAAATTGCCCAGATTTTCGGATTTATTTTTTAATTATTCAGAGTTAGATTGGATTCCTGTTGCAAACACACGTTTACTACATGTCCTAGTAATTAAACAAGTGGATACGTATGATTAAAAATATTTATATTTACAGGGTGATTCACGAATGTATGACGGTAGTTTTTTGCCAAAATTCACTTTTTCTACTGTGACGTCAGGAAGTCATATTTTTGAAATGTTCTTTTCGATTTAGTATTATGACAACAAAATATTTCACTTTGCATATTTTTTATACAGGGTGTTTCACAGAGAGAACCACTAGACGTAATTATTTTTTTTAGGATTAATTCGAAATCCTGTATTTTTGAATTGATTTTTGGGAAAAGTAATACCACAAACATATGTGTGTCTCTTATCTCCAAAATATTCATGGTGGTTTACTCATAGGAAGGTATTCTATTTTGGGAAAAGTACAAAAAACATGAACACCCTGTATTCGAAAATTTCCTCGGTCAAATGCAACTATTTTCTCACTATATATATTGATTCCTACAACATCTTCAGAGGTATCAATTCTAATTTTTATACTATGACTTGTTTTCGAGATACAGGGCGTTAAAATGAAGAATAACTGATTTCATCAGTTTTTTTTTCATATTGATAAGCCGGATTGATTTTATGTTGCGCCCATGAGTTCAGAATGAGTACAGATCAGATGAGCCTGAAAAGGTTCAGCTAAAATATTTACTGTTACAGGGTGATTCACGAATAAATCACAATAGCTTTTGCAAACACTCGAAAATTCTACAGTTTCGTCACAGAGAAATTATTCCATGAAGTTAATACCTAGTCGTTCACAATTTTCAGTCTGAAATACTTCATTAGGATTACTTTTACCCAAAAAAATGTGAGATTTAAACAGCTTCTTCTGGGTGGTGCAGTTAGTATATTATACCTTCTTGTCAGTTTCATAGGAATTCTACCGAAACTACATGATCCAATTAGGAAATCCCCTCCGTCAAAACATCAGACCAAAAAGTCCCTCAAATTCAATAAAACTCGAGATAAAACTCGAATATATCTCCGCTTCATCTGTTCGATCAGATCAAAACCATCTGAAAACCCTGCCTCTCACCGAATTGATAACATCCGGAACCTTTGTCGGCATCCCCCCAACCCCTCTTTCATCCTTCTTATCACCCCCAACCACAGGGATGATTTCCATTTTACAT
This sequence comes from Adalia decempunctata, assembly GCA_951802165.1. Taxonomy (NCBI): domain Eukaryota; kingdom Metazoa; phylum Arthropoda; class Insecta; order Coleoptera; family Coccinellidae; genus Adalia; species Adalia decempunctata. The sequence continues at coordinate 6,100,277 of OX637705.1, forward strand.
CTCAGCCAAACAACGCATTTCTTGCAAACTGAATAAGGAGAACGCCGCATTAATCCGAATTTATGTGATCTCACATATGGGCCCCATAAATATCGGCCCCCTTATAACATCACACTCCCCCCTCCGTTAATTCAATCAATATTAGGCGGGGATGAAGAATAGGGTGACGAGAAATCCATAGAAGTAATTGCGAAACAACGCACTCCGGAAATGCAGTTCTGTGCCATCCAATATCTGTAATTGGCTGCTGTAAATCAGAGGAACAGCAGCTGGATCACGTGGAATTCTAAAGATGAATGTTTGTGGATTTATTCCACAAACATAGGGGAGGCATTGGTGGACAAATCTTGAAAATAGAGTCGAAATAATAGAAAAGGTGAAAATACTAAGGACTGAACGAGAATAAATTCACTATCATAAAAACGCTTATATCTTTTGAACCACTGGACCGATTTCGAAAATCAAACTCATTTTCGAATCATCTTCTAATTCTAATGAAAACTGTTTTTACAATAAAAAAACCAAAACTATTTTTTACAAAATTCTTGGATTTTTTCTGGAATTCTTCCCATCATGCTTCTTATAGTGTTCTCAGTCACTTTCTGGGATGCTGTCTTCCATTTTTGCTGGAATTCCGCTAATGTTTTCGTTGATTTCATAGTCTTCTTCAATTTTCTTCTTACCAGGGCCCAATATATTTCGATTGGAGTTCTGGGCAATTTGGTATATTGGCCTCTTTGGGGACAAAAACCACCTCATTAGCTTCGTACCATTCCTTGGTGGCCTTGCTGTAGTGGCATGAAGCTAAATCTGGCCAAAAGATTGTTGACACATCGTTCTCACGTAAAAATGGTAAAAGTCACTTCTTCAAGCATTCCCCGATGTATATCTTCGAGTCAACAGAGCCTTGGCCATTGAAAAATTTGCTCCTTTTCCCACAAGTGCAAATTGCTTGCCAAACCAGGAATTTTTTAGGAAACCTTGCTTGTTTCTTCACGCGAAATTGTTCGTCAACATTTCCACGAGAATCTGCAGTATAAAATTCCTGACCAGGAAGTTGCGAGAAATCAGCCAAGACATAGGTTTCGTCGTCCATCACGCAACAGGAAAAATTTTTCAAGAAATCTTTTTTTAATTTCTTTGCTCTTGATTTCGCTTCTTGATTCTTCACAGCGTTCCTGTCTGGTACTTTCTGCACTTTGTATGTTCTAAGCCCACAACTCGACTCGATTTTCTGAACGGTTGACTGCGAACAACCCACTATTTGGGCCACTATCCGTCCTGAAAGGTTAGGATTCTTCTGAAAGAGGCTGATGGCTTTCTTCACTTTTTTTGGGCTATGAAACCCCTTTTTCCTCCTGGTTCCTTCCTTGTGGTTAATTGTAAGATCTTCGTTGAAGCGCTTAAGAACTCTTGATACCGTTTCCGGACGAACGCGAGCCTCTTTTGCGATTCTTTTGAAGCTCCATTTTTGATCATTTTGAAAAAGTTTCACTATAAATTCTCGTGTTTTCAATTCGCCTGAAATTTTGCGACAGAGAATTGGAATATCTATGAAGTAAATGTTCCACATATTTCTGGCGTTCATAACAAAGCTTACTATGATCAAATCTTGATTTTTTCTCAATTGGTTCAAGAGATATAGGCGTTTTTGTGATAGCGAATTTATTCTCGTTCAGTCCTTATAATGGGTGTTCTACAGGCTTTATGGTAAACTTTGACAAAAGTTAGCTGTGCTTCTTTTGAACATGTTCATCAGAAGAAGCACAGCTACCATCTGTCAAAGTTTGTCATAGAGCTCGTAGAATACCCTGTCTAATGGAAAAATTTATTGATTTTCTTTTATATTCTTCATGATAATTCAAGCAATGCACAGGAAAGCTTACTTTTTGTGGAGGTTATAAAAAAAACCTAATTTCTTGGGATGATGGACAGGAAAAAGGGTGACATAATAACTGGATAACCGAAATAGAACCCTGACCTGGATCAAGAACCAAAATAGTTGTCACTGCTGTCAGTTCAAGGTTCACCAAGCTATCGAAAAAAAAAAATATCCGGATACGTCAATATTTGTTCATTTAAATCTCAATTTTGCAGTATAGAGATAAAATTAAATGTGACCTGAAATAAACTGCTCCACATGAATTAGGGATATTGATTCAAATTGCAAAAAAATATAGTTGAAATAAGATTTTTGTGATGAAAATTCATATTAGTATGATTTCAAGTTGCAAATTAATTTTAGCCTGTAGGTCTGCAGCGAATACCGGGTGGTTAAGAAAAATCGAGTAAAATGACGAAATTTTATTCCCAGAGAATTCAAGCATTTTCAGACTATCAATACAATGTATGGCCTCCACGGGCATCAATAACAGCTTGACATCTTCTTTGCATACTACACACGAGGTTGTTGAACATTTCTTGAGGAATTTGGTTCCATAAACAGGGCAGAAGCTCTCTCAGATCATTTAAGGATTCTGGGGTAGGTTGATGATTATCTAATCTTCTTTGGAGTATATCCCATGCATGTTCTATGCAATTCGAATCTGGTGAGTGCGGAGGTAGTGGTAAATGTGGAATACCAAGCTCCTCGCGCGCATTCTCAACTATGGCTGCACGGTGCGGACTAGCGTTATCGTCTAGAAATTGGAAAGTTTCACAAATAGCAGCGTGAAAATTTGGCACAACATTGTCAATGACATGCTCCCTATAGTGTAAGGCGGTCATATTCCCAGGACAAATGTGTAGATCTGTGCGCCCGTTGAAACATATCCCGGCCCATACCATCACACTACCCCCTCGGAATGGATGGACTTCTTGGACATATCGACGATTACGAGGTATGCGTGGGATTGTCCATACCCTTTTTCTTCGAGAATCTGAAAATCATCCATATCTGGATTCATCAGTGAAAAGGACACTTCGCCATTGGTCGTTCCAATTGATATGTTGCCTTGCCCATTCCAGTCTTTGACGCTTATGGTCACGTGTTAATGGAACTCCTCCTAATGGACGTCTAGAACCTAGATTCACCTCTCTCAAACGTCGTCTGATGGTTTCGATGGAAATTTGGACCACATCTGCATTTTGAAGAGTATTCCGTAGCATTCTACACGTAGATGTAAGGTGTCTTCTCGCCGAAACGGTGATGAAACGATCCTGAGCAGGTGTTGTTCATCGTAGCCCACCAAGCCTTGGTCTTTCCAACACGGAACCTGTCTCCCTGAACCTATTCCAAAGTCGAGATATCACACTTTGGCTGATTCGGAGCCTTTCCGCTACAACAACCTGAGTTAGGTCACCCCGTAACGTATGGTCCTAAAGTTTTGGGAAAAATTTCACCTGGTCTGATTGAGAAGCAGAATGCATTCAACGAAGAAGGCCATGGAATTGAAATGTCACCAGTTATTGACATTTAATAAACAAAGCAGAATATTTTGGTTTGTGCTCTGTAAAATGTCTTACAAAATTGATATTCGTCGAGGTGTTTATAATCTGATTGGGCGAATGGCGAAACGAGATATTGTTAATATTTATCGAGATCAAAACATAAGCAAATCGACAGTTTATCGCACAATCAGAGAATATAAAGAAGGGATACCATGTTTTAACTTGCCTAAAAGTGGCCGACCGCGGATTTTGAACCAGATAAGAGAGGCAAGACTTATTGAAGCAGCTAAGAACAAAATTGGGTCTCACAACGAAAACTGGCCAGAAGGTTTAATGTTGGAAAGACTACAGTATTCAGGACCCTATCGAGTAACAATATTATCTACCGGAAAAGAGGGAAAGCTTCAAAATGCACAGAGGATCAATTAGAGAGAATTCCGAGATGTTGCTGCGCGTTGAGGCGAGTGCATTTTGTCGACAAGTTGATTGTGATGGATGATGAAAAATATTTTACTTTGTCCAACTCTGAGATGAAGGGTAGCAATGGGTTTTACACGAACGATTACGAAAATGTACCTGATGAAGTAAAATTCAAAAATAAGAAAAAATTTAAGGACAAAATTTTGGTATGGTGTGCAATTTCTGAGGCTGGCTTTATCTCACAGCCCTACATTGGTGTTGTTCGAGGCGAAGCCTTAAACGCAGAGCTTTATATTCAAAGATGTCTCTCTAAATTGCTTCAGTTTGTGAACACACATCATGCAAATGATCAAATAGTGTTTTGGCCAGATCTTGCTTCATGTCATTACGCAAGGATCACAAGGGACTGGTACGAAACTAACAACATTACCTTTGTACCGAAAGCAGACAATCCCCCCAACCTACCTCAGGCTCGCCCAATTGAAGAGTTCTGGACAATATTAAGTCGGAAAGTCTATAATAGCGGATGGGAAGCACAAAATGAGGAACAGTTGAGACGCCGCATTTATAGAAAAATTAGAGAAATTGACGACGAGGTCGTCCAAAGGATGATGCAACGTGTCAGGGGAATTATTAGGAAAATCGAAAATAATGGTCCCTTGTCTGTTATTTGAATTTTGATTTATAATAAGGATAGTTAAGTCAATTTGTTGAATAATTTGATAAAAATGTAAGATTATTTAAGTCAGAGTTATATGCTTTTGAAATTTTTCCCAAAACTTTAGGACCATACGTTAGCATTCCGATAGCCCTATTAGCCTCAGCGTTTGTTAATTTACGTCTTGGCATTTTTAGAAAACTCGCTACAAATCGAAGCCGTTGATAAACTGACTTCATTTCAAAATGAGAACATTCATGAAGCATATGCAAAGAACCAAACATTAGAAGAAAGGCGACCAGATTGACGAAATGTCTCGTACTGATTTTTATTGGATCGATTCAAGTTGTTATTGAGTTTTAAATGATTTGACAGCGATTTTCTCGAAGATTACATACTTTTAAAAACGATTGTATACGATATCCCTAACTCTTGTGGAGCTGTATACTATCCGTTCTCTTCAATTCCTTATGGTTCATTGTCTGCATCAACCTTGGCTGAAATGAGCATGAGGAGCATTAAGATTTCGCAACAATTGACAAACCGAATATAAAACACAGGAATAGAACGAATAAATAAATACATAAATAATCTAGCCCGTTCAAGTGTCTAATAAAAGGCAATAATTTCACCCGGTGACATAAGGTGATTGATAGGCCATTGGTCAAACTGACAATACCATTGGAACCAGTTTTTACGTATCTATATATAGAAGGCCATTTCAGATGAAGGTATTTATCCATCGATTTTCTGAAATATACGTACAAGACGGTTCAGTCCATGTTGTATTATATCGGTGTGGGTTTTTTAGACCTACGACAAACTACTGTCGCACTTTCATGGGAAAGTGCAAAAAAGATAGGGATTGAGAAGATTTATTGGAAAAAATTACCGTGCAATCTAGCCGAGCAGCGATGCTATAAAGAAAACGTGTCAATGTCAGATTAAATTGAATTCAATCCAGATTATTAACTCCAGAAACGAACGAAATAGGAAAAGCAACTTCGCGAGAAGTATCCATTCACTTTTATAAAGGATCCATGTTGGCCAAGATTTACGTTTAGCAAGTTTTTTTTCCTAAAACTGACGCAGGTTGGCAATTGTGAAACATCGGCAATGTCAGAATATACTGCTCCACAAGAGTTAGGGATATCGTATTCAATCGTTTTTAAAAGTATGTAATCTTCGAGAAAATCGCTGTAAAATCATTCAAAACTCAATAATAACTCGAATCGATCCAATTTTAGTATGAGACATTTCGTCAATCTGGTCGACTTTTTTCTGGAGTTTGGTTCTTTGCATATGCTTCATGAATGTTCTTATTTTGAAATGAAGTCAGTTTATCAACGGCTTCGATTTGAAACGAGTTTTCTGAAAATGCCAAGACGTGAATTAACAAACGCTGAGGCTAATAGGGCTATCGGAATGCTACAGGGTGGCCTAACTCAGGTTGTTGTAGCGGAAAGGCTCCAAGTCAGCCAAAGTGTGATATCTCGACTTTGGAATAGGTTCAGGAAGACAGGTTCCGTGTTGGAAAGACCAAGGCTTGGTGGACGACGAAAAACAACACCTGCTCAGGATCGTTTCATCACCGTTTCGGCGAGAAGAAACTCTACATCTACGTGTAGAATGCTACGGAATAATCTTCAAAATGTAGATGGGGTCCAAGTTTCCATCGAAACCATCAGGCGAGGTTTGAGAGAGGTGAATCTAGGTTCTAGACGTCCATTAAGAGGAGTTCCATTAACATGTGACCATAGGCGTCAAAGACTGGAATGGGCAAGGCAACATAACAATTGAAATGATCAATGGCGTAGTGTCCTTTTCACTGATGAATCCAGATATGGACGATTTTCAGATTCTCGATCAGAATAAGGGTAGGGACAATCCCACGCATACCTCGTAATCGTCGCTATGTCCATCCATTCCGAGGGGGTAGTGTTATGGTATGGGCGGGGATATGTTTCAACGGGCGCACAGATCTACACATTTGTCCTGGGAATATGACCGCCTTACACTATAGGGGGCATGTCATTGACAATGTTGTGCCAAATTTTCACGCTGCTATTGGTGAAACTTTTCAATTTCTAGACGATAACGATAGACCGCACCGTGCAGCCATAGTTGAGAATGCGTGCGAGGAGCTTGGTATTCCACATTTACCAATACCTCCCCACTCACCAGATTTGAATTGCATAGAACATGCATGGAATATGCTCCAAAGAAGATTAGATAATCATCAACCTACCCCAGAATCCTTAAATGATCTGAGAGAGCTTCTGCTCCGTTCATGGAACCAAATTCCTCAAGAAATGTACAACAACCTCGTGTAGTATGCAAAGAAGATGTCAAGCTGTTATTGATGCCCGTGGAGGCCATACATTGTATTGATAGTCTTAAAATGCTTGAATTCTCTGGGAATAAGATTTCGTTATTTTGCTCGATTTTTCTTAACCATCCTGTATACGCTGTAGACCTACAGGCTTGAATTAATTTGCAATTTGAAATCATATTATCATGAATTTTCATCACAAAAATCTTATTTTAACTATATATTTTTGCAATTTAAGTCAATATCCCTAACTCATGTGGAGCAGTTTATTTCCACTATTAACAGATAAAAAAGTTTCTTCAACATTCGACAGGTTTTTGAAATCATTGAATTCATTAAATATTTTTTCAAATTCATTATTTTTCCAAAGTAATAAACATTTTGATGAATACGTACCGCGACCTGTACGTAGAAAGGACAACGTTACTTACTTATCTGACAGAATAATGACTATACCCTTAAAATTTCAAAATATACACGGTGAAATGTGTCAGAATGTCATATGGCCAACCGGCCTACATTAAAAAAGTGAATGGAGTGTATCTCGCCAAAGTTTTTCAGAGAGCTTACATTAGACTCTGCTCAACTTAGATACTTTACCTTATATTAGCCAATTTGACCACCGGCCTGTAGGGACTTTTGGTAACCGCCTTGGCACAATCCGCAAACTCCTCAGGATTAACTGAACCAGGACTATCACTACAACACTCCGAACTCTTGTACTGAGGACTCGCGTTAAGTTTCTTCCTCTGAGTCCTCGAAACCTTCGTTTCAACCTTACAACTCGGCAAAGACACAGAACTAGCACTGAAATCGTATTCGTAACTCCTTTTAGAACATCTCTTCTTAGCTTTCTTCTCGTACCGAAGATCCAAGGAGGATATGGTCTGGAATTTCCTAGGATCGTTTGGGACCTTCTGCGACCCAGGATAAACGCAATCTAGGTTGTAGTACTTCATGAAGACCCCTGAGTCGAATACGTCTTCATAGTCCAAGTTTGTGTTGAGACTATAATTGATGTCCATGGATTTTCTGTTGTAGAAAAGTGGGACCCCAGGTGTTTCATCAGATAGGTCAGTATCTGGCGTTTTGTACCCAACAGAAAACTCCTTTATTTCCTCATTTTCGTCTATGTCCGACATGAAGTGTTCGTTGAAGTACACGCTTTGGTACTCTGGGGACACTTCTTGAGGTTTCCCTTGACGGTATTTCTTCTGTATCTCCCTTCTAAGCTCTTCAACTTCTTCTATTTCTTCTGATACCACTGAGACTCTCGAGAGGTACTTGCTTTTTGGTTGGGTTTGTTTAGTTTGTGCAGGTTTGCTTGGTAGTTCCATAGGTGGCCTAGGAGGGTTAACGAAGGGTCTATGTCGACCCGGAAGAGGCGACAGACTCAAGCATCTATCTCTGCAAGTGTTGAAGCTCGGTTTTTCGCGTTGAAACGTCGAAGATCTAGGAAAAATGGGGGAACGACCTGGTGTGAAATCCGTGGACCTAGAGCTCAAGATCCTGCGATAACCACAGCCGCCTCTGGTCTGAAGATCGAATCTTGACGTCATCATTATGTTGGCCATGGGGGGAGGTGTAGGAAGAGGTATATCTGGCAAGTAATGCGGCGATGGTGGAGCTTCCTTTTCACGGTTGCCGGACGATTTTTCGTTCGACTGCATCTTCTAAACTTTCTGCAACACCTCTCGTGATCGATTTATCGGCTTGTTTCAAAGACGAAGTCTTTCACGCTGGACGGAGATGAGACTAATTGATTTCGCAAGTAGGCGTGAAATGTTTCCTGGCAGAAGAACGATGTAACGAGCTTACCGCGGGTTGTAAAGTACGTTTTTGGTTTTATGGTAGGTTTTGTAGAGTACATCGTAAATTTTGAAGGCGTCGGATGTCTTAGGGGACTGGGAAGATCACTGGCTTGAACAGTCCATTCGGTCCACTCATCTAGTGGATATTCAATGCGATTCAATATTTAATTATCAATTTTCCAGCATTGTATAGATTATCTGCATTGAGAATATAAAAATTAAAGGTATCTGACTAATTGAAGTTGCTGTTTTATGTTCGTTTGAAATTACTTCTCAGTTTGAGTCTTCCTGTCAGAAATATGAAGATGTAGACCATGTAAAATTGTCGGAAATACTGATAGATAAAACATTAAGTCGACAGAATCATTCTGCTCTTATTTTTGAAACACTGCGGTGTTCTTATTTCTCTCAAGAGTCTCACGAGAGTTCTACCCTGTAAATTGTTGATGACAATTCATTTTTCGTTGGCCTACCGTCATATGAATTACAATACCTACGAGGATGTATTGATATCTAGTTAGCCTAGACCAGTTCCATGCATAAACAAAATATTGCGATACAATAACTTATTAGAAGTGTCAATGTCGAGTTCGACGTCGAAAAAGTAAACCAGAGTTAAGCAATAAATTGAAAAAAAAAATGTCCACCGAAATTGTAAAAATTGGAGTATCAAGCCATCATCAAGTACCTGTATTTAAAAGGTAAGAAGTAAGAAGATTTACGATATGCTTAATACCCTCGGTGATCAATGTCCTTCGTATGCGACCGTGAAAAATTGGACAGCAAGCTTCAAAAGCGGTAAATTTTCCATTGAAGATGATGGCCGATCGGGAAGGCCAGTTTCTGTGTCAGTCCCCGAAAATATCGATGCAGTTCATGACATGATTTTACCAGACTGTCGAATTGGGCTAAAACGGATATCTGGAGCACTGAAGATTTCATACGAACGCGTTCATCATATAGTTCACGTCAATTTGGACATGGAAAAAATTTCTGCAAAATGGATCCCCAAATGTTTGGATGTTGACCAAAAGCGTGCAAGGATAGAAGCATCGCGTTCGATCTGTGCTCGATTTGAAAACGATGTAGACTTCTTGAACCGAATTGTTACTATGGATAAGACTTGGGTACATTTCTACGATCCAGAAACAAAGCAACAATCGATGGAATGGCGACACTCTGGTTCTCCAAGACTTAAGAAATTTCGTGTCCAAAAATCTGCTGGACAAGTTCTTGCTTCAGTTTTTTGGGATTGCCATGGAGTAATAATGATGGATTTTTTGGATAAGGGTAGAACAATAACTAGAGATTCCTATTCGACATTACTGACCAATCTACGGGAAAAAATTGAAAAGAAAGGACGCGGAAAGCTATCCAAAGGTACATATTTTGTTTTTACAGGACAACGCCCCAGTGAACAAATCTCATGTTGCCATGCAAAAAATTCGTGATTTAGGGTTAGAATTACTAGAACACCCTCCTTATTCAACAGATTTGGCTCCGTCCGACTATCATCTCTTTCCTCAACTGAAAAAAAGTTTAAAAGGTCGTAAATTTTCTTCCAACGAGGAGGTAATAAAAGCTGTGAAGGACTGGTTTGCAGAGCAAGAAAAAACATTTTTTTTGAAAGATCTAGAGACGTTGAAGTACGCTGTAATAAATGTATTCAATTAAGAGGAGAATATGTTGAGTATTAAAATATTTTGACATTGAAATTTTGTTTGGTTCTATAGTAGGCAAAGAATTTTTCAATATATCCTCGTACAAGCTCATCGTCATTTTCAGTCAAAGAATAGCATGACCCAAAATTAATATCATAGAATCTAAGTCGAAAGACATCAACAATCGTTCTAATTGAATGGCAAAGGATAATGAAATGAAACTGGAAACGAATTCGAGGAATCCGGTTGATTCATCACCATAATTGGTCCTTCGGGCCAGATAAACGATTGTTACGAACTGTCTAGCTGCCAAAACGCCTCTCTAATTATGTATGTGATTCCAGGAGATGCGAAACAATTTTTTTCGCTGATAGCACGTTCGAATCCTGTTTTAAATAGCAGTCGGTTCAAATGACTGTCATCAATGAAAGTCCTTCGGTTTTCGCCGAAAACACCGATCAAAGTCGACGAAGATATGTTTTGTCACCTTCAGGTTGTAAGTCTGGATAAGAGGAAATGTAAACAATTCGACAATATTCCGCCGGTAGGATAATTAGTTTATAATTGATGTCTGATAGTCTGCCTACGTGAAATGGAATTTGAATATTAAACAGCAGGTTTCTCGGTATGCTTTCAATGCATTTTTATGCAAATTGGAGGTTCTGAATGGTCTCATCTCGTAAAATGGTAAATTTTCACCTACGTAAGCTATAAATTGAATTCCATAAAAAGCGAAATCTTGACTTGGTTCAGAACGATTGAATACGAATTGACAACGTGGGAATGAGAGAAAATATTGCTGGAATATTTTGCGTTTGACATTTGATTTGACATAACATCCTAACCTCTAAATCAAGAACTTCAATAATATCGTAAACTCCATTCGCTTTTATAAAGTATACCGGTTGGCCAAGATTTAGGTTTACCAAGTTTTTTACTCAAAACTTATGCAGGTTGGCACTCGTGAAGTATGGGCAGTGTCAGAATTATTCTCACAGACGTTGCCAATGCTAATTTCTACTCTCTGGAGATTGAATATTTTAATTGACTTCAAGTAAGACTATAAAACATAATAACATATCTTGCTTTTGACTCGAATACTGCATGATGGATAATTTTCATGGAGAATTTATCTAGATATATTGTCATTATACCCAAAGATAACAGACTAAAGATAAGGGGAAGTATCACCTTTTGAATAGTGGTAAATCTCCAATCAAAAAGTGGTCTCTTTATTTCACGAGTAATTACCCCAATTTACGACGTAGAGACTTGATTTTTTTTTAATTGAAGTTGAAGAACATCCCGAGGGCAAATAGTTTTCTTTTTTTCGATTTGATTAGTTTTTCAATTAAAAAAACAGGTTGAACTTCGGTGTTTTGGAAACTACACTCAATGATTTTTTTTTTCGACAGTTATTAATCATTTTTTGGGTAAAATCGCAACTATTTGCCCTCGGCAATTTGATCTTCTATACAGGGTGATTCACGGTGGATGGCTCATTAGACGTTTCTGGAGAACCAGACATCGGATCGGTCTGATAATTTGAAGGAATGCATTATCGGACCTGTTCTACCCAACCAAAATATTTTCGTCAATGCGGTGTAGCCACTTCTATTAGAAAGTAGTAGCAACTTTGCTCTTTTAAATGGAACACCCCATATATTATATTATTTTTGGAATCTCCAACATTTTCTCGACAACTTTTATTGACATTTCCCTATACCTTTTTATTGCCGTTTTCGAAATATAAATTTATTTCAATTTTTTTCACCGGAAAACATGACCTCTAAAAATGCTGATAACTTCGGGTTGAGAAACACTATGGCATTGAAATTTGGTATGAGGTTAGGTGATACATAAATGCTTCCAACACTTCAGTCTGATTTACGTTACTTCAATACAGGGTGATAAAAGATACAGTCTTTTCGGTTGCTTGAAAAAGTGACTGAAAGTTGGTTATTTCAAATGGAACGCCCTGTATATTATTGGAAATTCGGAAAACTGATGAAATTCGCTTTCATTCTTTGTATATCATGCCTATACCTTACTAGTCAAATTTCGGACTTATGAGCATTTATTTGTCAAAATGTCCCTTCAGAATGGTATTCCCATTCGGTATTTGGTAGGCAGGCCATGATTACTACTTGATAATACCTTGTGACATTCTCCTAATAATAAAGGCACCAAGAAACTTGAGAGTCAAACTATGTATATGAATTATTATTTAAAAGTAGAACAATCATGTCGAATACTTCAAAGTATGTTCGAATCGCTGGCCGTTCACTTCCAAGCACTTCAAAATGCGGGTGTTGACTGCTTTCGTCGTGGCAGTTCGTATTTCTTTGAAATCCAAATCTTCAAATGCTTGGGCAATCCTTTCCAACAATTCATCTCCCGAATGCACGGGTGTTTTGTGAACTTTCTCTTTCAACATTCCCCACAGATAAAAATCTAACGGACTAAGATCGGGTACTCTTGCTGGCCAATTCCACGGTCCCAAGCGCCTTATCTACCGATCTTCAAAAAGTCTCTCCAATTAATAATAATGAACAAATTCATGAGCACTTCGTTTGAATAGTTTTCTTCCATCGTTTCGAGGGTATTTGCAACTTCTGAAATGAAGAAAATGTCGAAATTCAAGCTTCTTGGTGCCTTTATTATTAGGAGAATGTCACAAGGTACTGTCAAATAGTAATCATGGCCTGCCTACCAAATACCGAATGGAAATACCATTCTGAAGGGACATTTTGACAAATAAATGCTCATAAGTCCGAAATTTGACCAGTTAGGCACAGACTTGATATACATAAAATGAAAGCGAATTCCATCAGTTTTCCGAATTTCCAATAATATACAGGGCGTTCCATTTGAAATAAACATCTTTCAGTCACTTTTTCAAGCAACCGAAAAGACTGTATTTTTTTATCACCCTGTAATGAAGTAACGTAAATCAGGCTGGAGTGTTGGAAGCATTTATGTTTCACCTAACTCCAAACCAAATTTCAATGCCATAGTGTTTCTTAACCCGAAGTTATCAGCATTTTTAGAAGTCATGTTTTCCGGTGAAAAAAATTGAAATTAATTTATATTTCGAAAACGGCAACAGATAGGTATAGGGAAATGACAATAAAAGTTGTCGAGAAGTTGTTGGAGACTCCAAAAATAATATAATATACAGGGTGTTCCATTTGAAAAATCAAAGTTGCTACTACTTTCTAATGGAAGTGGCAACACCGCATTGACGAAAATATTTTAGTTGGGTAGAACAGATCCGATAATGCATTCCATTAAATTTTCAAATCGATCTGAAGTCTGGTTCTCCAGAAACGTCTAATGTGCCATCCACCGTGAATCACCCTGCATACAACAAAAATTTTCATGATGATTAGTTCAAAAATATAGATTGTACCCATGAAAAACGAACAACATATTCAAAAACCCAAATATTCCAGAGATCTAACGATTACCCTGGTTTTTTTAATTGAAAAACTAATTGAATCGAAAATAAAGAAAATTATTTGCCCTCGGGACGTTCTTCACCTTCAATTTGAAAAAATCAAGTCTCTACGTCGTAAATTAGGGTAGTTATTCGTGAAATAAAGAGACCACTTTTTGAATGGAGATTTTCCACGATTCAAAAGGTGATACTTCCCTTTAAGCTGCATCCCAGTTTAGAAATAGGTTCTTCATGATTCAGTGTCACATAGATTCCCAAGAATTTTGTAAATGGAGTTAGTTCTTTTAAGGTTTAGCTGTAACACCGGTCTCGTAGTACTACTACATTTTCATACTGGAGTATTACAAGTCGTGAAAAAAGATCTTTAAATGTCTTCTGTAGGTTTCTTTCTTGAGAAGTGGGGAAATCTATGGATCTGTCTGTTCGTTTATAAGTTTTTCTGTCGAGTACTTTTATTCTTCCGAATGAACTATCAACTATCGTCTATCACAAAGTATAAAACTATTCTGTCCATTATTTTTCAGTAAAATTTCAACGCTCGATTCTAGATTTCCGTACAAGAAAATAGCATTACTGAATCCTCCAACCATGTTTATATACGTGAAATATTTCCAGTATTAAAAAAGAAAAAAGTTTCTTCAACATTCGCCAGGTCTTCGGACTAATTGAATTCACCTAATATTTAATCAAATTCATTATTTTCTCAAAGTAAATAGACATTTAGATAAATACGCAATTACAACGACCTCTATGTAGACAGGATAACTTTGCTTAGTTATCTGACAGGAAAATGACAAAAATATACACGGTGATATGTGTCAGAATGTGTTGGCCAACTGGGAAACTTCATAAAAGTGAATGGAGAATATATCAAAATACGAGTTGAAGAGGAAAAAAATATAGGTGATGCCCAATAAATAAACAACTCTATAAAGAATACTTTTAAACACACGACACTGCGAAACATTCAAACGAAGCCCCAAATCTGTATCGACCATTGAATATCCACATCAGACCACTTCACGCTCCCGCACGCTAAAACTTAGCAACACCACGTTTCGCGCTTCTTATCCATCATCGGCGCCGTCTCATCCACACACGCACAATTATCCGAAATTCCTCGATTTTCGACCGCGAAACCACGCACAAAACTACGCAACGCTTCGTACTACCGGTTATGATAAAACTGAATGAATAAGTAACCCACACTGGCAAAGTGATTAGACATTACGAATAAGGGACAACCCCACGTTGTTGGGGGCTTGCGGACGACTAGGAGCCTGAAGGGGTGAAGGGGGTGGTCTATGACTAAGCGGCGAGAGAGATCGTTGCACCGGGGGTAGGTTCCGTCGGGCTGACACACTCCCCCATTGCTGAAAGCGCGAGGCGCTTCGATCCGGCTGGCAAGTTTCAAGGACACTCTTTGATTGTGTTGCGACGAGATGAGGGAAGTTTGGGACAGGTGGTTAGTTGTCACAGGATGCTGGTGTGGCTGGGGCTTTAGGTGTTAATGGAGTGTGCAGGGGGGACTTCAAAATTTGCGTTGAACTAATCTGAAGGTTCAATCTATGTCATATGGATACATTATGATCAAATTGTTCATCCACAACAAATGTATTGCTCATTGTCAGCTACAACTTTTTCCCATCTTTCTTATAGAGCTCCAATAGACGAGTCCCTTCATGCTGGCTAACTGTTTAAAAATACCTGAAAATCACTTCCCTTTTTTTCGCAATGATTCAACTCTTACCTGAAAGCTTTAATCCCAATGAGTGTATCCTGAAAATATTAGATGTCACGAAGGTCTTCATCAAAAGCTATAAATTTTTGTTTTCTTATGTTTTCATTAATGGAAATCTATGACTTTCCAACCTAGAGAACGACTTGTTTATATTTTTACTTGCTCCTAAGCTGTTTTCATCGACTTAGAAATTAGATAATCAGAATATCTATTCTAAATCAATGGCTCAATGGCTGTTTCAGGTATTCTTGAGGGATATGATCCTCGTAATTCGAGGTACTGAGCTGTGACTTCATCTTTCTGTAAGATGGAATTCAGAAAAGGTGAAGTAGGTATCTATCTGCACGAAAAGATTTTTATGTTTCAATCCTCATGATATATTTGAATTTTAGGCCAGTAGATGATTATATAACAATGTAAGCAAAGTACTAGTACTGGAAAAAACTGTTCTCAATTGCTCTTCAAGGAAAAGTAAAAAGACGGCTGTTCATTTTGATAAAATTTCCTGAGAAAGATGCCTCAACACCGAATATCACTAATGCCTTTGGCATATTGCATAAATTGGACTGGAGAAAAGCATGGATAGACAAACTATGGATGGGAACCTTGCTGCAAAGAATATATGAGTTTGTTCCCTTCACGTGGACGATTATGTCTAGTTAATTTCAGATTTATATCCAGATTGAAAAATCCATAAATAAATTGCTCCAGAGAGATTAGTTCTAGTATTAATAAAACTGAAACTGTTTGTGAAGTAGCCATTTTTAAGGGAGTTTCTCAATCAACTGCGAACAATATATTTAGTGAATATATTGTCTGTATTCATTATTTTGAGATGTGGTATACACTGGCCAAGTTCTGATGTTGAATTGATGAATTTACCACTTTACATTTTAAGAATATACTATGATTTCAAAGTGATACTTCATTATAATGATTTTCCAGTACAATGATCCTGATTTCTCATGCGGCATCAGAACTTATTCACATCCAGATCATGGTCTATGGAAGTTGTAAATACTTTTGGGTTGTTATTCTGTAGTAAGTTTCCATGCAAATAAAGAACATTGAAAACAATCATTTATTTCCCTAATTTCCTTTGAATTCCTCGTAGAATTTCTATCCAAATAGAAGCGAAAACCCAATTATGCACCTATATTTAATAAACTCCACAATACAGGGTTGATAATACATTAATTCACTGAAAGTCTTCCTATGATCTCTACGAATTCAAAGAAAACACCTATAATAATCAGTTTTACATCTTGCAACAGGTCTTTATACGAGTGCTCCTTCTTCGGAAATTGATGAAATTTGAATTTGATATTTCTGCAGTATCTTGCATCATTTTTACACTGTTAATAGAAACATCTCATTCATCAGAAAAGTTATAAAAAACAAACTCAAGCGAAATCCTCATTTGATTCGAAAAATTCAAATTCTCTATTCAAACATTTTGGTGGGGATATTTATTTTCCATTGATGAAACCCTAAGAAAACAAAAAAATTCATAGCTTTTGATGAAGACCTTCGTGACATCTAATATTTTCAGGATACACTCATTAGGATTAAAGCATTCAGGTAAGAGTTGAATCATTGCGAAAAAAAGGGAAGTGATTTTCAGGCATTTTTAAACAGTTGGCCAGCATGAAGGGACTCGTCTATACAGTTACAATGAAAGTGATCATCTTTTGAGGTTAGGTATCCACGAATCAAACCATTCTTTGATTTCTTCATATGAGTAGAACTGCTGAAGAGCCAGTCCATGCGCCATCGACTTGAACAACTAATAAGCTGAAAGCACAAGCGTTGTCATGCTGTAGAATCACTTTATCTTGTCTCTGCTCTACAGTGATGGTTTCACGCGGTTCCAACAGCTCATAATGAACAATACCGAACTGGTTCCACCAAATAGACTGCACAACTTTACGAGCGTGAATATTCAGTTGGGGGGGACTCGTAGAAGCATGACCAGGTAGTCCCCATGACTTTCTTTTCCTTGGATTGCTGTAATAGAATGTCTATGAAGTTAGCAGTGCCACTTGCGAGAAAATCAATTAAACCTATTGCATTAATGTCGAATAATTGTCGAGAATTTGTCGTGAAAGAAAAACATTTGTCGCTTCCTCAGTTTTTTTTCTACGGGGTGGCTTTGCTAACTTAACGTTAAGTTAGCAGAACCACCTTCTCAATATATACCAAATATCATAAAAATGGTTATAAATAATTGTCGAGTAATTGTCGTAGTCCATATGAAGTAAAAAAACACAAAAAATCCATTCCTTCTTGTTTATTTTACGTCTTTTTTCCGGAGAGTTTGAGATATTTCTGGAATTATCGCATTTTTGGCAACAGCGCATTCGTAATTGACTTTTTTTTCTATTGCATTAATTGTCGAATACCTCCTTCGAATTTGTCGTGAAAGAAAAAAAATTGTCGCGACCTTCGTTTTTTTTCTACTAGGTGGCTTTGCTAACTTTATATAAATTCAGCACATAGTGGTCGAATATCATCAGGATGATCATAAAAGATTGTCGAGTAATTGTCGATGTTCAAATTAAGTAAAAAACACAAAAAATTTAATATTTCTAGCAATTTCCACTCCATTTTCTCGCGTTTTCCCTATATTTCTGAATATGTCGCATTTTTGGCCACAGCGCATTCGTTTTTGACTTTTTTCTATTGCATTAATTGTCGAATACCTGTCCCGAATTTGACGTGAAAGAAAAAAAATTGTTGTTAAGTTAGCAAAGCCACCCCGTAGAAAAAAAATTAAGGACACGACAATTTTTTTTCTTTCACGACAAATTCCGGACAGGTATTCGACAATTAATGCAATAGAAAAAAAGTCAATTACGAATGAGCTGTTGCCAAAAAAGCGATAATTCCAGAAATATCTCAAACTCGCGGGAAAAAGACGTAAAATGAACAAGAAGGAATGGATTTTTTGTATATTTTTTACTTCATATGGACTACGACAACTACTCGACAATTATTTATAACCATTTTCATGATATTTGGTAGATATTGAGAACGTGGTTCTGCTAACTTAACGTTAAGTTAGCAAAGCCACCCCGTAGAAAAAAAAACTAAGGACGCGACAAATTTTTTTCTTTCACGACAAATTCTCGACAATTAATGCAATAGGTTTTATTGATTTTCTCGCAAGTGGCACTGCTAACTTCATAGACATTGTAATATATCCATTAGTAGTAATTCACAGGATCACAGGCGAAAAAACGTCCTTTGGCTTCAATTCATATGGAACCATAGTTCCCTGTTTTTGAATCATTCCCAACGCATGGACTCGCTTGAAAATAGCTTGGCGGGTAACTCTTAATGCTGAAGAAAGCCTTGCGTTTGGCACGGATCCTCATCGAGCAATACCTCCAATTCAGCGTCTTCGAAGATTGTTGACCTACCTTCACGTGGACAGTGGTCAACATCGAAATCACTGTCTTTGAAGCCACACAACCAATCACGGCACGTTGTTTCACTTAGAACAGCATCTCCATTGAATCTTTGTAGCTCTCGATGTGCTTCAGCCGCTGTTTTCTTCGAATCAAAAATGAAAATCAACACTAGTGTTGTAGCACATGGTTCCACTTCTTGCAGTATTCAAAAACACAATATCATCGGCTTCTTTGATAATGTACCTTGAATAATGGGTGGTAAGTCACTACACATTTTCATTCATTTTTCCAAACAGGAATATTACTCGGTTACATTCAAATAGCACCATAAAATCCCTTCAGAGAGTCAAGGTACCATTAGCACATAAGTGTAAAAATTGACAGGCTCTTTTTTTATTGAGTCAAAAATAAATGGTACTAAGCGTAGGAGGTACATAAACGCTTCTTCATCACCCACAAAGTTTGATGCATCGAGATTCAAGAGGAATAGTTGACGGACTTTCCAGTAAGAACCATATGTTTAAAAAAAAATAAGAAAGTCATATTTGAAACTGTCGGAATATCGCTAGATGTCACTGGTACTGAATATACTTCAACAGTAACATCTTGGCAGGACAAAAGCTTCGAAAAAGTTTCAGAATGTAAGAAAATTGACGCTGTGAGTTACCAGTGTTACAAAAAATCAAAAACGGTTGACTTATCAAATTCATAAAGAACTGTTTGGCCAAGAGTCAATGAAACTGATTCGCAAGACATGTTTACCAACAAAATAGCCCAATTTGACACTATTCTCCTAATTCTATCGACCATCACATGAATGCGATAGTTCCAAGTTTCATACAAGAATCTACCCTGTCACAAACTTGCGAACTCATCAGTATGTACGATGTGTAGTCAGCAAACTGAAGCCAAAGGACGAAACCTCAGAGGAGTTCTGCGATCTAATGGGCAGTTTCAGCCCTTGAGGGATAGGCATAAACCGTTTCCGGCCGATAACAATGAAGGAATAGCCCGGGGGTAAGTTTAATTCAACATTCACTGCAGGCACTGTTGCACCCTCATGAAACCTGCGGATAACGATTTGTGCGTGTACACCAAGGGTGGCGAACCGTAAATAAAAAATTGTGGCAGATTTTTTGTCTCAGATTTCATTTGTAGCCTCTCTGCGTTCAGATTTACTTGGGATATACACTGCGCAAAAAAATTAACGCACATTATGCAAATCCCAAATTTATTCTACATCTAAAGGTGTTCTCAATGATAATTATTTTTATCAGAATTATGCATGCATATGTTATCCACTTTCAACGTTTTTCTTCAATACAGATGTTTTCTCCCAGCAGGAATAAAAAAAGATGATATTATCAGATTTTTAATGTATTGGCTCCATTCTAAAATCAGTTGTTCTCGATCAATTCTAGTGATCAATAGTTTTTCTTTCGTTTGATTTTCTACACTCGATCGCTATGCAACGCGAAACACGCAATTTGACCCAAGAGGAATGTACACAAGCGGTAGTTTTGCGAGAAGAAGGGTGGACATACACAAGAATTGCAGAAAGGTTTGGAGTTTCCCATACAAGTGTGTCCAGAATGTTGCAGCGATTCAGGGAGACAGGTATGAATGTCCGAAGACCAGGACAGGGTAGACCACGGGTAACAACTGCCATTCAAGAACGTTACTTGAGAGTTTCTTCGTTGAGACAACGGTTTGCAACCGCTCGCCTCCTTCAAAATCAGCTTGAGCAAACTCATGAGGTGCAAATTAGCACTCAGACAATAAGAAATCGCCTCAGAGAATATGATTTAAGGCCCCGTGTGGCGGCAAGTGGCCCAGCTCTTACCCTAGCCCATCGAAGGGCGCGTTTGGATTTTGCGAGAGAGCATATCCATTGGAAGAGGCCGATTGGGAAAGAGTTCTCTTCACAGATGAGTCTAGATTCTGCCTCTACCATTGTGATCGACGTTCCCTTGTATACAGACGTCCACATGAAAGATATGCTCAGTGCAATTTCCTGAATACTACTGGTTTCGGGGGAAGATCGATTGTGGTATGGGGTGGAATATCTTTGACTGCTCACACAAACCTAGTGGTCGTTGATAATGGAGCTATGAATGCTGATAAGTATATAGGGAACATTCTTGAAGAGCATGTAGTGCCATTTGTCCCATACATTGGTGAAAATTTCATTTTTATGGACGATAATGCCAAACCCAATCGTGCGCGCATCGTTCAGGAGTACCTTGAAGAGGTTGAAGTCTCTCGAATGGAATGGCCAGCAGGAAGTCCAGGTTTCAATCCGATTGAGCAGGTTTGGGACAACCTCAATAGAAGGCTGAGAAGTTCAGAAAATCATCCAGCTACTCTTGATGACTTAGGAATCCAACTCGGAGAAATCTGGAAAGGATTAGATCAGAACATTTTAATATCACTCATTTTGAGTATGAACCATCGTTGCCGAGCTGTATTTAACGCAAGGGGTGGAAATACCAAGTATTAAATCACTTATCAGCATTTCAGTATTTTGAAAATTGTTCATTTCTCTTCTTTCACATAAGATTAGGTGAAATCCTGAATTTTTCTTCCATTTAATGTGTCTTGTTTCGTTCAAAACCTTCCCGAGAGAACATAAAAAATAAGTTATAAAGTCAATGTAGAGTTAACTTTCATTAAAATTGAGATTTTCAGAATATGCGTTAATTTTTTTGCGCAGTGTAGTTCCGGATGAAAAATTAAAGGTGCATTTCGTGAACTTAGATTCAGAAGATCCAACACTGGAAATGGTTGACTAAAATAGAATCATTCACAGTTAGCAAACGTCACTCTTAACCGGCCACATCCAAATAAGCAAGGGAAGTCGTAAATGTTTATGTCAATCAATAATTTCTTTTCAACAAGAGTTATTCGTGGACTAAGGACAGTAACAAGACCATACAAACATTAATTGAATAGAAAGTGTCAGCATAAATCACCAATCGGTTACGCTTTGTTTATAGCATGCATGTAAGTGACATTCGCCGGTACATTCTGATTCTGAATACAATAAGATATCCACTTTTTCGTGAGAACGAAGACTTGGAAGTCCCTGAGTACGCCCCTGAAAATCTCCAAGACACAACGAAAATACACATAAAAATTAATTACGTCCTAAAGTCATCGGATCAATTGCGAATCAAATTTTCATCAACATAACTCAGACTAAATCGCACATTTTTACCATCATTGGCGGTATCCAAGATCGTAATTTTTTTATATTTTTTGCGGTCCAATTAAAAAACGATTTCCATTCTCTTGGAGCTTCGGTTAATCCCCGAAAACTCATTAAGTGGAGAGTATACGACGTCAAAGGTTATGAACAATATAAAACCGCGATATAAAAATGTATAAAACCACTTTTGGAACCTTTCAGTTTCCAGTTAACAGAGACCGCCGAAGGAGAATGGGCCAATACTATTGCAATAAAAATTGGGAGTTATCTGATGAGGCGAAATACCTGGTGTCACCCAAGAACGAGAGGAAAATAAAGTTGAAGCGACGCTGTCTCGGAATATAAAAAGTACAAGACCGGCAGCAGATAAACTTTGAGGTTTGACTCGTGAAGATAAGTCGCTAATGGATCCGGCATTATGGGGCCTTTCGGCGTCATGTTTTATCAAGTCTACAGGTGTTCCTCTAATAAATCGCTCTCAGGAACTTATTTTTGTGGTCTGATTCGGAATTTTCAGAGCTGTGCCCATAATTGTGAAGAAACAACCGAAGAGAGGAGATTTCGTACACAATTTTAAAAAGAAAAGTCCCATAAAGATGAGACTGCAGAGATACAGGGTGTACATCTGCATTTCACAATTTAGAGTGTACACCATGTGAGATGCCAATTCCGATTGCAAATCTACAGGGTGATATTTTTTCTGGAAAACTGGTCCCTGTTTTCCTCCAGATCTTTTTCATAGTGAGCCACAGTGAGTTTGAAACATTTTAAAATGAAGCTTTGTTGATATTCTGAAGTTTATGGTCTCTTGTAGTTTTTTCGTAAGTATATGCTACCGATTTCGAGAGGAAAAATGGGGAACGATTCTCTTGAAATCTCCAGCAGAAATCAAAATTATCATGAAAATCCTGTTAGTAATGGGTGATTTTTAACTATTTTTTTTTGGGCAACACTGATTTCGACAGCTCACGCACGTTCCGTGTTTTGTGTCACTGTCAAACATCTTCAAATTGGTTTATAATGCAATTTCTGAAATTTTTGTTTTTTCTTTAATTTCCGATTGCTCTTATAAAATCACCCATTATCAAAAGAAATCTTAACATTTAAATTTGGGGATCTGGAGGCCGGAGGGTCATGACAGATATCCACGAACAGCATTAAATTCGAAAAATACAGGGTGAGTCTTTGACTTGTACATATATTTTAACTGAAGATTCTTGAGGTCAAAAGAAACCTTTTTTTCATTTTCCATTTTTCCGAAATCGGCTCTGTTAAAAAGATATAGCCATTTGAAAAAAAAAATTGTGCTAATAACGTCCCTGAAATGATACTGTGGAATTGATTCGAAGTTCATATTTCTCGATAGAAATTGACTTTATACATTTAGGTAATACGCAAGTACTAACCTCATTGGAATAAGAATGTTGCAAACACGATAATTTCAACAAAAAAAGTTAGTTTCATCGGATTATATCTGCAACTAAAAAGCCACATTTATTCCACCAAAATAAGTTCCTTCTTCGATTTTTCTGCAGATTAGTTTGTAAACACCAATAACTTGTTCATATTTTCCACGAAATTCCCAAACAATATCATGAAGAAAGACTTTTCATTCAGATTTATTATAAAACAACCTAACCTAACCTAATTTGTATCGATTCTGTATATTTTTGCACAGAAATTTCAAGAAGATGTTGTCAGCTTGCTGAAATTTTTATTGAGGTTAAGGATTTTTTACGAAACATAGTATAAATCACGATACATTTGTGTACCGTGGTATAAATATCTATGAATTCTGCCATTTCCATCATAAATCGACCTTGCCGCCAAATTTTACCACGCATGCGTAGAGGGAAAACCGAAGTATGTATTGGTTATCTGGACTCTGGAGGCCAACTATAAACAATAACAAACCAGAGTCTCTGAACAAACTGTAAACATCATGTGAAGTTCTGAATACATTCAGTAAATTATTGTTCTAATGATTATTATGTGAAGTGAATTAATATAATTTCAACCGTGTCGAGATTATAAAATTCCAAGAGGATGTTGTTTAGATAGAAACATCGCCACAGATTATCAGGTATCGTATTATTTTTCATTAATTTCAATTGATTTAGTAGTTTGTTTGTATCGAGATTCATCATTCATATCCGAATTTTGTTTTTCATCGACATTTTACAATATGGACCGGTAACTATGAATTTTCAATAGAAACTGTGCGTATTAAATCCTCCTTGCTGTTCAATTTTATCTCCCATATTGGTGGGATTTTATTATTAAAATATCTCGACAAAGTTGATAAATATTGTGACAACATTGTAAACTCGTTTAAAGACCAGGGAAGGAGTAATATTCGATGATATTTATTTCAGAGACGCATTCAGATTATTCTTGAAATTAATGATTTTGTCGTCAAATTTCTCCGGGTAAAATTGGAAATAACTCGAAAACGACGCGTTTTATTGAAAAAAAAAATCGGAATACTTTCAGTTTCTTAAATAATTGATTCTTCGAAAATATGAACCGTTTATCTTTTTAAAGTGGTTTTATGGTGTTTTAGCGTGTATTGATGAGTCGACCACCCTCTAACTTTTATACTAGTAGAGATATCGAATAGGTTCCGATTGAGGAATATACGCCATGAATAGAGTAAAAACTCAACCAAAATTCAGTTCATTCGAAATAACGATTCCGAAGATATAAACAAAAAAGTTTTTTTCATGGATTTTCGACACCCTGTATCTCCCAAACCAAACCGAATTTTGAAAAATGGTACAGGAAAAAAGTCTTTCGTTGGATGAGAGGAATCTACAGTTAAAATATATGTACAAGTCAAAGACTCACCCTTTATAGACATTTTGACGAAATCTCATAGCCCTCATGTAAGAAGCACCATTGCTCAAAAGTGTACAAATTAATACTTATTGAGGTTATCACTTATTAACCATTTCTCATTTTCCTCTACAAAACTGAGTCGGAAGACCACCCGAAATAAAAGCATTCCTGTATAGATAATCCAGAATTAATGTCAATTCGACGTTACAGTAGAAAGCGCTCCATATCATGGTCATTCTGCCCTTTTAATTCCTTAGTTCCAATTTGAATTTCAAATGGCGTTAGATACTATTAATGAGACTTATATTATAATGGATGACTTTCCCATGAGTTTTCTCATCTGGGCATCTTTCCGATATTTGGAATTTAAGGAACTTCAAATATATTTGTCCAAGAAGAAGTGTTGGCATGAAGACAATTAGAATAGTCTTCAAACGACTCGAATGGATTACGCAAGTTGAAAAATGTGAATTTGACAGAAACAAACTAGAATTCTTCTCAAGGGGCAGTATACCTTTTGAATCGTGGTAAATCTCCATTCAGAAGTGGTAAGTACCCTAATTCACGACGTAGAGACTTGATTTTTTTTTAATTGAAGTTGAAGAACGTCCCGAGGGCAAATGGTTTTCTTTTTTTCGATTTAATTAGATTTTCAATTAAAAAAACCAGAGTAATCGTTATCTGGGGTTATTGAATATGTTTTTCGTTTTTCATGAGTACAAGCTATATTTTTGAAATAATAATCATGAAAATGTTTGTAGTTTATAGAAGATTAAATTGCCGAGGGCAAATAGTTGCGATTTTTTCCAAAAAATGATGAATAACCGTCGGAAAAAAAACATTAAGTGTAGTTTCCAAAACGCTGAAGTTCAACCTGTTATTTTTGATTGAAAAACTAATCAAATCGAAAAAATCGCAACTATTTGCCCTCGGCAATTTAATCTTCTACAAAAATTTTCATGATTATTATTTCAAAAATATAGCTTGTACTCATGAAAAACGGAAAACATATTCAATAACCCCAGATCTAACAATTACCCTGTTTTTTTTATTTGAAAAACTAATTAAATCGAAAAAAAGAAAACTATTTGTCCTTGGGACGTTCTTCAACTTCAATTAAAAAAAAAATCAAGTCTCTACGTCGTAAATTAGGGTAGTTACTCGTGAAATAAAGAGACCACTTTTGAATGGAGATTTACCACGATTCAAAAGGTGATACTGCCTCTTAAGTATACCGTCAGGAAAACAGGGTGCGGCAAATAGTTGTCCCACATTTGAAGGGGCTGTTAAAAAAAAATAGGGAAAAAGATACGGACATGAATCTAGCCAACAGTGAACGCGAAGAACTGAACTGTCGGCACTGCATAGAGGCCTTCTGCAATTCCTTCTGGTAAAGTACATCCAGGAACATTATCGATAATACCCATCCCGCAGAATTAATGAAGAACTGCGGTGGCTGTGCACCACACCACCATTTCATTGGATGAGTTCAGATGCGGACGATCAAATAAAAGTGTATTCACGTACAGAAGTGGAATTTCTCAGTTCATTCTTCTTGGTTTGCATGGTCGGTTCCCAGTGCCGCCTCGTCAAGAAGACAGGTTTCTCTATTTGACTTGCATATCATCTTATTTATGGGACATCTCTTGGGTCTCACCGTTATAACCCCAGATGCAACTAACATAAATTGATCGTGATCGATCATGTGATCCCGCGAGTCTAGCTGCATCTGCTTTTTGCTCATTGGCTATTGTAGTTTTTGCATATACACAATATAATTAAATATGGTCTCACCCCTTTGTTATTTTTCACCCAAAAAGTTGATATTTTCGAAATCGATTTTATTATTCCTAGAGATTCTTTGGATAATACTGTTTAACAAATGATAAACAAAAAGTGGATATGACTACAGGAAGGGGAGCTATGACGAGTTGAAATTTCGAAAAAATGCCATTTGACAGGTGAAAATCTAAAGTATAATGGATAGTGTCTTGAATTGTTCTTTATTGAATTCAGCATCCTCGAAAACCTACATTTTGATACCAAACATGTCCATATAGACCTTCTTTGAGTCGAATTTTTTTGTTTCATTTCTTCCAAAATTCATTTTCGAGTTTTGTTCTGACGCTCAAAGTACTCAAAGCATGCGTGTGACTGATCAGCCAAATGGGTATTCTGCATGATTCGAATTGATAGTTGAACTTCCAGATGATGACAAATATGTTTTTTAGGGAGTCTTACCCCTTTGCCATTTTTCACCCAAAAGGTTGACATTTTCGAAATCGATTTTATTATTCCTAGAGATACTTTGGACAATGCTGATCAACAATTGACAAGCAAAAAGTGGGTATACGATCACAGGAGGAGGAACTATGACGAGTTGAAATTTCGAAAAAATGCGATTTGACATCTGAAAATCTAAACTATGATAGACAGAGTCTTGAATTGTTTTTTTATTGAATTCAGCGTCCTCGAAAACCTACATTTTGATACCAAACATGTCCATATAGGCCTTCTTTGAGTCCATTTTTTTGTTTTATTTTTTCCAAAATTCGTTTTCGAGTTTTCTTCAGACGCTCAGAGCATTCAAAGCATGAGTGTTATTGATCAGCCAAATGAGTATTCTGCATGATTCGATCTGATAGTTGAGCTTCCAGATGAAATAACGCCTTTAGATCTTTGCCAGGGATTTCTTGATGATGACAAATATGGTGTTTTTGGGGGGTCTTACCCCTTTGTCATTTTTCACCCAAAAAGTTGACATTATCGAAATCGATTTTATTATTCCTAGAGATACTTTTGGACAATGCAGATTAACAATTGACAAACACAAAGTAGGTACGATCACAGGAGGGGGAGCTATGACGAGTTGAAATTTCGAAAAAATGCGATTTGACAGGTGAAAATCTAAACTATGATAGATAGAGTTTTGAATTGTTTTTATTGAATTCAGCGTCCTCGAAAACCTACATTTTGATACCAAACATGTCCATATAGGCCTTCTTTGGGTCGATTTTTTTTGGTTTTATTTCTTCCAAAATTCATTTTCGAGTTTCATTCAAACGCTCAGAGCACTAAGAGCCTGCTTGTTACTGATCAGCCAAATGGGTATTCTGCATGATACGATCTGATAGTTGAACTTCCAGATGGAATAACGCCTTTAGATTTGCCAGGGATTTCTTGATGATGACAAATATGGTGTTTTTGGGGGGTCATATCCCTTTGTCATTTTTCACCCAAAAAGTTGACATTTTCGAAATCCATTTTATTATTCCTAGAGATACTTCGGACAATGCAGATTAACAATTGAGAAACAAAAAGTGGGTACGATTACAGGAGGGAGAGCTATGACGAGTTGAAATTTCGAAAAAATGCCATTTGACAGGTGAAAATCTGAACGATGATAGATAGAGTCTCGAATTGTTTTTTATTGATTTGAGCGTCCTCGAAAACCTACATTTTGATACCAAACATGTTCGTATAGGCCTTCTTTGTGTCGTTTTTTTGGGTTTCATTATTTTCAAAATTCATTTTCGAATTTTGTTCACACCGTTCGTGGCATCGGTGTTATCGATCCGCACAAGTCCATCCATAAGCAAGCTCCACACTCACGGCGCGGATCGCGCCAAGAATTCTTGCCGTGAACATAGGCAAGAATTCGCGTCCAAGAAAGTCATCCACACACACACAAATATTCGCACTTTGGTTCGCGGCATCCTCGCTGTCTACGAAGACTTTTCGCCTGTTGAGCCAGCTATAAAAAAGGTTTATTCCGATAATAATCAAGAAATTCTCATTTCACTCATCTAAATCTGAATCTATTCTAATTCCACTTCATTGCTACATGAATCATTCATTTCAAAAGCGAATAAAGGCAGTGAATAAGCATTGAATCATAACTGCGCAGGTACCGCGAACGCCTGTGAGTGTGGATGGAACATGTGTGCTTAGGCGCGAAGCCTTTGTCGCGGGACAGGACTGACAGGAGACCGCAAACTCACGGGGAAGGCCGCGAAGCGCGAACGTGACACAAGAAAGTCATCTACACTCACGTTCGCGGTATTGGCAAAGGTTCTTGCCTTCAGTGTGGAGCGGGCTATAGAAGATTCGAGTAGCTCGATTCATGTAAGTTTTTTCAGCCATCGTAAAACGTAGGTACTTATTGATTTGCAAACTCTATCAATAACTGACTCATTTTCAAAACATCAATTTCAAATTGGCAATTTCAATGAAACAAAATCCCACTGCTTCAAATCGAAATAAATTATGAATAATCTCAATAAAATAATCGTTCGGAAAATTTAATTCCTATAAAAAACGATTACGGGAATATTTTGATAGGCTGAAACGCTGTACTATCCTTAATTCTCAGTGAAAATTAAACCTTACGATGGCATCCCGCACTATTCGTCTCTTCTTCAAAGAATATGACGAATGGCTGGGATTTCAGCAACTGGAACCGAGATATGAATACCATTATCCTTTGCAGCTTCCGTTCGGCGAAGAAAAAGCAAACTCACATTCGTTAGGAGCTTCACTAATTAAACGCCAGTCCGCCCGACTCTTCAAAATTAATTTCGTCGTTTTAATTTTGATGAATGTTTGTTTGAACAGCGCAGATTAATTGGCCTGTCTGGAAATTCATCAGCTTATTATAAATGCGTTCTGAAACGTTTATACCTGGTCGTGCCTGGGTTTGAGAAATATTCAGAGAAGGGAGAGTTTAGATGGAATAAAAGATGTTTGCGTTATCGTCTTTGGCGACAATGCTAATTTTTGCATCTTCTAACATAACTTCACGTCGGTAAACAAAACTGATACACAAACCTTACTTACAACTTATTCAGTTAGCTCGTAGGGAATTTATTGAGGAAATAAAATGGGTGGTCTCTTATGAAGAACCCCGTATAAATACAGGGTGGGTTTTTGACTTGTACATATATTTTAACTGAAGATTCTTGAGGCCATTTTTCCGAATTCGGCTCTGTTAAAAAGATATAGCCATTTGAAAAAAGAAACATTGGGCTAAATACGTCCCTGAAATGATACTGTGGAATTGATTCAAAGTTCATATTTCTCGATAGAAATTGAGTTTATACATTTAGGCCCAATTTAGGGAATACTCAAGTAGTCAAGTACTAACCTTATTGGAATAAAAATGTTGCAAACACGATATAATTTCAACAAAAACAGTTAGTTTCATCGGATTATATCTGCAACTAAAAAGCCACATTTATTCCAACAAAATAAGTTTCTTCTTCGATTTTTCTGCAGATTAGTTTGTAAACATTAATAACTTGTTCATATTTTCCTCTAAATTCCCAAACAATAACATGAAGAAAGACTTTCATTCAGATTTATTATTAAACAACCTAACCTAATCTAATTTGTATCGATTCTGTGAATTTTTGCACAGAAATGTCAAGAAGATGTTGTCAGCTTGCTGATATTTTCATTGAGGTTAAGGATTTTTCACAAAACATATTATAAATCACGATACATTTGTGTACCGTGGTATGAATGTCTATGAATTCTGCCGTTTCCATCATAAATCGACTTTGCCGCCAAATTTTACCACGCATGCGTAGAGCGAAAACCGAAATATTGGTTATGTGGAGCCAACTATAAACAATAACAACGCAGTCTCTGAACAGTCTGAACAAACTGTAAACATTATGTGAAGTTCTGAATACCTTCATTACATTCAGTGGATTATTGTTCTAATGTGATTATTACGTGAAGTGAATTAAAATAATTACAACCGTGTCGAGTTTATAAAATTCCAAGAGGATGTTGTTTAGATAGAAACATCGCCACAAATTATCAGGTATCGTTTCATTAATTTCAATTTAATAAGTATTTTGTGTTGAGATTCATCATTCATATCCGAATTTTTTATTTCATCGACATTTAACTTCAATATGGACCGGTAATTATGAATTTTCAATAGAAACTGTGCGTGTTAAATCTTCCTTGGTGTTCAATTTCATCTCCCACATTTGGGGGATGTTATTATTAAAATATCTCGACAAAGTTGATAAATATTGTGACAACATTGTGAACTCGTTTAAAGGCCAGAGAAGGAATAATTTTCGATGATATTTAATTCAGAGACGCATTCAGATTATTCTTGAAATTAATGATTTTTTCGTCAAATTTCTGCGGGTGAAATTGGAAATAACTCGAAAACGACGCGTTTTATTGAAAAAAATTGGAATAATTTTAGTTTCTTAAATGATTGATTCTTTCGAAAACATGAACCGTTTATCTTTTTAAAGTTGTTTCATGTTGTTTTAGCGTGTATTGATGAGTCGACTACCCTGTAACTTTTGTACTAGTGAAGATATTGAATAGGTTTTGAGGAATATGCACCATGAATAGAGTAAAAACTCAACCAAAATTCAGTTCATTCGAAATAACGGTTCCGAAGATATAAACAGAAAAGTGTTTTTTCATGGATTTTCGACACCCTGTATCTCCCAAACCAAACCGAATTATGAAAAATGGTATAGGAAAAAAGTGTTTCGTTTGATGAGAGGAATCTACAGACTCTACAGTTGAAATATATGTCCATCGAAACCATCAGACGACGTTTGACAGAGGTGAATCTAGGTTCTAGACGTCCATTAAGAGGAGTTCCATTAACACGTGACCATAAGCGTCAAAGACTGGAATGGGCAAGGGAACATATCAATTAGAACGATCGATGGCGTAGTGTCCTTTTCATTGATGAATCCAGATATGGAATAAGGGTCCCACGCATACCCCGTAATCGTCGCTATGTCCAAGAAGTCCATCCATTCCGAGGGGGTAGTGTTATGGTATGGGCCGGGATATGTTTCAAAGGGCGCACAGATCTACACATTTGTCCTGGGAATATGACCGCCTTAAACTATATGGAGCATGTCATTGACAATGTTGTGCCAAATTTTCACGCTGCTATTGGTGAAACTTCCCAATTTCTAGATAAGCACCGTGCAGCCATTGTTGAGAATGCGCGCGAGGAGCTTGGTATTCCACATTTACCAATACCTCCGCACTCACCAAATTTGAATTGCATAGAACATGCATGGGATATGCTGCAAAGAAGATTAGATAATCATCAACCTACCCCAGAATGCTAAAATGATCTGAAAAAGCTTCTGTCCCGTTTATGGAACCAACTTCCTCAAGAAATGTTCAACAACCTCGTGTGTAGTATGCAAAGAAGATGTCAAGCTGTTATTGATGCCCGTGGAGGCCATACATTGTATTGATAGTCTTAAAATGCTTGAATTCTCTGGGAATAAAATTTCGTTATTTCACTCGATTTTTCTTAACCACCCTGTATACGCTTATTACATGTTCATTTGGGGATTTCTTTTATAAATTGAAGATTCCTCGTTTCAATTATGGAATTTTGAAAATATGGTTCTGCTGTTGTTCGCTAGATGGTACATATGGTACTGATTTTTGTATTTGATCATCATTGTGTTTATCGCGCATATTCTCTTATTTTTCATTCTGAAGATTACGCTTGGAGAGATAGCCATATTTACCTTGCCTTGTGATATATTTTCGTTTACGGATTATTATTTCTCTGAGAAGTTGCGAATTATAGTAATTTCACTTGTACCTTAATTTTGAAGTGAATTTACAATTCAAATTATTGGATTTGGCAGCGAAGAAAATCTTCCACTCAATAAGCCTGCATTTCATCTTGTAAGTTAAAATCAACTTTGTTCTTGCAGAAGGCTTTTTATCTACTATCTATATTTTCCTAACATTATTATCTGCACGTACATCTATGCAACTCAGCAGACCAGATAACCCGGAAAGGAGTGATTTAATCAGTGAGCTTCGAACAAACAACATTTCCTACATTACTTATTTCCAACCAGGTATAAATAGAAGGAATAAATAAATTGGAGGACAGAATATACCTAAGGTCAGAATTTTCCTTTTTCTTCTCGAAGTTCAGTGCCTAGCTGCGAATAATTAATACCTTCATAGCATCTTTGACATCGCAGTATCGGCCATCGCCAGAATTTATCTTGGAAAGAGAAAGCGCCGTTATCAGTTTATTTTTTTTTTATTGTTGTCACATTCTTTTTTATTTACGTTCAGCTCAGTAAATGACAACAATATATTACGTATGATTTTACTGGCAATTATATTATGATATGTTTATGATTGGAAACTGTAGGGAGATATGTGAACACTATAT
The DNA here is from genome assembly GCA_951802165.1 of Adalia decempunctata. Taxonomy (NCBI): domain Eukaryota; kingdom Metazoa; phylum Arthropoda; class Insecta; order Coleoptera; family Coccinellidae; genus Adalia; species Adalia decempunctata. The sequence goes on from OX637705.1 coordinate 6,133,415, forward strand.
ATTTGCGTACGTACGATATATATAGGGGGAGTCAAATGACTGTTTGGTTATATTGAATCAAATAAACCAATTTATATTAACAGGAAATTGTTTTCAACACTCTTTCAGTTTATTGTTAATAAATACTTCAATCGCACCTAGCTGTTGCTTTTCGTGATTTATTTTTCTTTATATCATCAAAAGTCCTTCTTTTGATTTGGCAAAGGTCTCAGGCTCTTTTAGGTATTTAAGTTAAATCACGTGGCGCCCAAAATCCTATTTTAAACATCGTTTAAAGCTAGCTAGCCGAGGATATACCTAAGCCTTTTTTTTTATATCGAGTGCAGTAAGGAGAAAATTGGTGATACGCTGCAGAACTACAGGCTAAAATTAATTTGCAACTTGAAATCATATTAATATGAATTTTCATAAAAAAATCTTATTTTAACTACATTTTTTTGCAATTTAAGTCAATATCCCTAACTGGAGCAGTTTATATTGTAGCGGACGAAATCCTCCTGAATACGTCTCTGGACTCTCTGATTCAGCGTACCGATTCGAGAAGCCTCCAGAACATATCAGATCGTTCTAGACAGGTCCGTATGGGTATATAAAGACGCGCGCGATGGGGACGGAGGAGTTACTATCTGAATAGAGCCGGATTGAATTGTGAATCGCGAATTCCAAGCAGTGAATAAAAATCAGCATTATTAGCAAGTGTGTAAATAAATCAGTATTAGTTATTGTACATAAATTAGTGTGATAAGTTAGTGGTATTGGAAATAAATTAGACGTTTAAATTCAGCAGACAATTTGTTTGAACCCCGAGAGAACGTTACATTGGTGTCAGGTGTGGGGTCAATTGAACTGCTGTGCTAAGTGAATTGTGGACTTCATTGTGGAACTTTTGAATGCCGACAACAAGATCCCAAAAGGAGAAAATGGACCAGGCGAGTATGGAATTCTTCAAGCAAGCCTTTGAACAAATGAGCTTAAAAATGGAAGAGAATTCTCGAGAAATGAGCTCGAAATTGGAAGAAAAAATGGATGAGAATTCTCGAGAAATGAGTTCAAAAATGGAAGAAAAAATGGATAAAATGGAAAATAAGGTGGTGAGTCAAATTGCAAGTACTTTGGATGAGAGAATGGAGGCTATCAAGGATGTAATAATAGATGAAGTCAATGAAAAATTTGATAAGGTTGACGAAAAATTTGAAGAAGTCAATGAAAAATTTGATAAAGTTGATGAGAAATTCGACGAAGTAGTTGATAAGGTCGACGGAAAAATTGAAGAAGTAGTTGATGAGGTTAATGGAAAACTCGAAGTTATATCAGGAGTAATTGAACAACATGCCAAGTTGATAGAGTCCCTGAAGAGAACATCACATGGAAAAGAAACTTTAGCTTCATCACCCAATAACTTCGTGAAATCGGAAAACAACACAGAGAGTAATAAAATGAAGATTAAACCTCCAACTTTTGATGGCAAAACACCTTGGTGCACGTACCAGAAGCAATTTGAAGCAGCAGCGAATGCCAATGGATGGGGAGAGGAAGAGAAAGCGACAGCCTTGATTGTTGCACTGAGGGGAGATGCATTGAATATTCTTCAGACAGTTCCTGCAAGCCTACAAGGTAATTACGAGGCTTTGACAGCTAAACTCCAAATGAGATATGGTGATGCACACCTCCAACAAGTGTATCACGCACAGATCAAGAGTCGCCAGCAGAGGAGTACAGAAACGTTACAGGAATTTGAAGCCGATATAGCAAGGTTGGTGAGACTGGCATATCCTACAGCACCGGATAGCTTCCTGGAACAGCTCGCTATTCAGACCTTTGTCGATGGTTTGAGAGATATGGAAACCCAACAGACACTACGATTGGCCCGACCCAAGACTCTGGATGACGCCCTGGCCTTTGCATTAGAGTTTGAAGCTGCCAAACAAGCTTCGCACAGGGGACACAGCAAGGTGAGGCGCACTGTGGATGATCCCTCGGTCAACGATGAAATTATTGAAGAGGTACTACGCCGAGTTCGTCAAGAGCGACGGAAAAGAGGACAAAGATGCTGGAACTGCGGCGGAGAAGGACATATTCGGCGTTACTGCAAAGAGCCAGCTAAACGTCAGGAACAGGAAAACTAAAACGGGTTGGTGAGAAGGGGCATAAACCGACCCGCCATGACAATGCCCCAGAAGTCATAATTCAGACCATCTCTTCAAGTATTTATGTCGACGGTAAAGTTGATGGGCGGTCGGTTAAAATGTTAGTCGACACAGGCGCAACCCGGACCATAGTAAAGCCAGGAATAGTTGAAAGGAATGGAAAAATCCGACAAACAATGGTCCGTTTACGAACAGCTACTGGAGAGGACGTATCAACACATGGAAAGAAAAGGATTGTCCTGAGCATTGGAGACATAACTCTCGAACATGAGGTGCTGGTAGCAGATATCATGGAGGAAGTCATCTTGGGAATGGATGTCATCAAAGGTTATGGCTTCCAGATGGATATGAGGAACGATGTCTTGAGAATTGGAAGTCTGGAAATCCCATTCTTGGGATGTGAAGGTGCATCAATTCGAGTCTTGCTCAGCGAAGATGTTGACCTAGGTGGCCAGGCAGAAACGATAGTGAAGGGGTACTTAGACAGAAACCTTCGAGATAACGGTACAAGACTCATTGAACCAGCTAGTGAGAATAACCTAGGAAAAGGATTGCTAGTCGGAAAAACCTTAGTGAGAGGCGGAAAGGAAGTTCCTGTGAGGATATTGAATACCAACATGTATCCGGTGACGTTGAAGAAGGACACGATTCTGGGGGAAAGCTGCTCCGTGCTTTGTGTGACAGGAGACATTCGGGATGAACAGAACAAGGTTACCAGAAGGAGGAAGTGTTCGCAAAAATTACTTGAGATACTGACTTCTTCCTACATAGACCTTGAACCAGAACACATAAGCGAGGTGAAGAAATTGATAAGTGAATACAGCGACGTTTTTGCTACGGATGATACTCAAATGGGAAGAACAAATGTTGTGAGACATTCAATCAACACTGATAAATCCGGTCCCATTCGCCAACACCCACGAAGACTTCCGATAGCAAAGAGGGAAGAAGCAGAAAATATTATCAAGGACATGCACCAACAAGGAATAATAGAGCCATCAGATAGTCCTTGGTCATCACCTGTGGTTCTGGTGAAAAAGAAAGATGGCAGCACCAGATTTTGTGTCGATTACCGTCGTCTGAACGAAGTCACTAAGAAGGATTGTTACCCCATTCCAAGGATTGATGACACTTTGGACACTCTTTCTGGTTCAAGATGGTTCTCCACACTGGACTTGAAGAGCGGGTATTGGCAGGTGGAACTAGATCCCAAGGACAAAGAGAAAACAGCTTTCACCATTGGGACAGGACTGTGGCAGTTCACAGTAATGCCATTTGGTCTATGTAACGCACCTGCGACCTTCGAGCGATTAATGGAAACCATTCTTCGAGGATTATCCTGGAAGACGTGTCTGGTTTATTTGGATGATGTCATTGTTTTTGGTCGGACATTCGAAGAACACCTGAGAAATTTAAGAGACGTTCTGGAGAGGCTACGCACTGCAAATTTGAGACTCAGTCCGAAGAAGTGCCACATGTTCAGGAGAGAAGTGAAATACTTGGGGCATGTAGTTTCTGAAAATGGAATTAGTGCTGACCCAGACAAGGTCAAGGTCGTACAAGAATGGCCGATACCGCAAGACAGGCATCAAGTAAGAAGTTTCCTTGGATTGTGTACCTACTATAGGAAATTCGTTCTTGGGTTTGCCAATATTGCGAAGCCTTTGACGAGACTGACGGAAGATGGAAAGGATTTCAAATGGGATACGGAATGCGGGGATGCTTTCAATCGGCTCAAGCAAGCTCTAACAACGGCTCCTGTTCTAAGTTATCCCCAAGTCAGTGGAAAGTTCATCTTGGACACAGATGCGAGTAACATGGCCATAGGGGGCATATTGTCACAAATTCAGAATGGCCAAGAAAAAGTAATAGGATATTTCAGCAAGGTCCTGTCAAAGCCCGAACGTAACTATTGCGTTACAAGAAGAGAGCTTCTCGCTGCAGTGAAGTCCATGGAACACTTCTATAAATATCTGTACGGCCGAGAATTCCTTCTCAGGACTGACCACGCCGCTCTGAAGTGGCTTCTACAATTCAAGAATCCAGAGGGTCAGGTTGCCAGATGGATAGAAAGATTGCAGGAATATAATTTCACTGTCGAACATCGTGCAGGAAGAACTCATGGTAACGCTGACGCATTATCTAGGAGACCATGTCCGTCAGATTGCAAGCACTGCAATAAAGTGGAAGAGAAAGAATTCTGCTTGAGAACGACCATCGTGGATATGGACTGGACGCCAGAATCCCTGAAGCGAGATCTAGAAAGTGACCCAGAATTGAAGATGCTGTTATATTGGAAGATAAGCGGACAGAGACCAAGATGGGAGGAAGTGAGTCATCTGAATCCTAGGGTCAAGTCCTACTGGGCACAGTGGGATTCTATCATTTTGGAGGATGGACTGCTGAAAAGGTCCATCGAAAATGACGAAGGTACCGCAGCAAGGAAACAGCTGATTATTCCCAGGAGTCGAGTGAGAGAGGTTTTAGAGAAGTTACATGACGGAACTTCCGGTGGCCATTTCGGTATTAAAAAAACGCTAGAAAAGGTCAGAGAGCGTTTTTACTGGGTCAACTGCAAAGAAGATGTTAAAGACTGGTGCCGGAAATGCAGATTATGTGCCTCATCGAATGGCCCGAGGGGAAGTCGTAGAGCTCCAATGAAGCAGTATAACGTGGGGAGTCCTCTGGAACGAGTTGCCATCGATATTGCAGGTCCATTCCCCGAAACCGAAGATGGGAATAAGTACATACTGGTTGCGATGGATTATTTCACCAAATGGGTTGAAGCTTATGCTATTCCAAATCAAGAGGCCTCGACAGTGGCGGATGTTCTGATTAAGGAGATGTTTAGCCGATTTGGTGTGCCTCTCGAACTTCATTCGGATCAAGGACGAAACTTCGAGTCTAGCCTGTTCCAGAATGTATGCCAATTACTCGGAATCAAAAAGACAAGGACAACTGCGCTCCACCCACAGTCAGATGGCATGGTCGAGAGAATGAATAGAACTGTGGGAAAATATCTGGCTAAAGTGGTCTCTGATCACCAAAGAGACTGGGACATGTATCTCCATCTGTTCACTATGGCCTACAGATCATCAGTGCAAGAATCCACCGGAGAGACACCAGCCTGTATTATGTTCGGCCGAGAAATAAGGTTGCCTTGTGACCTGGAGTTTGGATGCAAGCCGGGAACGGAGATAGCTGGTGAGGACTACGCGAGCCTCTTGAAGGGTAGGCTACATTACATCCATGAAAAGGTCAGACAGAACCTCCAAATAGCGAGTGACCGAATGAAGACTCGGTATGACAGCAAAGCTGCAGAAGGTGGTTTCAATGTGGGAGACCTAGTCTGGCTGTACAACCCCCAGAGGAAGAGGGGTTTATCACCTAAGCTGCAGAAAGATTGGGAAGGGCCATACAGAGTAGTAAAACGAATCAACGATGTAGTGTACCGTATCCAGAAACTACCCAGAGGCAAGAAACGTGTGGTCCATATAAATCGTCTAGGCAAATATGAGGCAGACTACGAAGAACATGACGAAACCCATCTGAGAAGAACGACTTTTCGGAAAGCGGAGCGTGAGGAGATGAGTTTTGACCTATTCATGGCAAACTACGGTGGAACCGGAAAGGCAAGATTCGGAGTAACCATCGAGAAACAGCAAGATCTCTTCTCTGTATCTGAAGACTATTCACTAGCCCATTGTGTCTCGGAAGACCTGCGTATGTCGAGAGGAATAGCATTCGTCTTCCGGAAGAAATTTGGCCGTGTACCAGAGCTCCTGAAACAACATCCTCGTACTGGGAAAACGCTGAGGTTGGCTGATGGCCAGCGTTACCTCTTCTACCTGGTAACCAAGAGATTCTCCGACAACAAACCCAGCTACAAAAGTATGTGGGACACCCTGTTGCAGCTGAGAGACGAGCTCACCAAGTTGAAGGTGAAAAAGCTAGCTGTGCCAAAGTTGGGTTGTGGTCTAGATCAGCTCAACTGGAGAATCGTTCGAAGTATGCTTGAGGTCATTTTCCATAGGACGGGAATGAAGATACTGGTCTGCAGTTTCAACCCGAGCGGATATACGCCGACGAAGAAGACAGTGGAGTGCTATTTCGGACGACAGGGGTGCTGCAGAAAAGGAGACGCCTGTAGATTCAGCCACACCATCCAGGGTGTTCGGGGACCGAACGTCTTAAGGAGGGGGCAGTGTAGCGGACGAAATCCTCCTGAATACGTCTCTGGACTCTCTGATTCAGCGTACCGATTCGAGAAGCCTCCAGAACATATCAGATCGTTCTAGACAGGTCCGTATGGGTATATAAAGACGCGCGCGATGGGGACGGAGGAGTTACTATCTGAATAGAGCCGGATTGAATTGTGAATCGCGAATTCCAAGCAGTGAATAAAAATCAGCATTATTAGCAAGTGTGTAAATAAATCAGTATTAGTTATTGTACATAAATTAGTGTGATAAGTTAGTGGTATTGGAAATAAATTAGACGTTTAAATTCAGCAGACAATTTGTTTGAACCCCGAGAGAACGTTACAATATCATTCACTCAATCTAAGTCCAGTCAGTTTCTCTCATTTCGAACACTGAAATCACGTCAATTTTTGTATTCACAGTTATTCGTAGTGCTCCTGGCTGATCTAGCTGGAATCATTCATGCTTCTGTTCTTCTGTCCTGAAAACTTGACCTCATTTCCATCAGCTTTCGACTAGATATCTCCGAACTGAACAATAATAACCTGACCCGGATTCACCAAACCAACCACTTGATCCTTGACCTCACCAACCAACACCTCATCATTTCTGGTACCGCAATTCCCTCAGATCTTGATAACAAATCCGCCATTCCCGCAATTCTTAACTCACCCATCTAATCTTCCGATTCTAACCTCTCCTTATTCTTCGTTTTCGAGCCGGAAGATGATAGATAAACCCAGAATTCACTTACTCACCGATAGGGGCGTACCATCGACGTGTCCCGGGGACATCTTTCCGGAAAATTCATCGACCGTCATGCTCTTACCTGCAAAAATGAAAGAACCAGTTAGGTCGAGTTATTTCGAGATGTGCGATAAGTTCGGCTAAAGTTGGAATCGGCATAAATACGGCTGGGATATCTGAATGTGATGGAGACGTAAAGATGCGGGGATCTGGGAAGATGTAGACGAGGTTTTACGAGATGTAGAGATGAGGAAAACAGGGAAAGGTTGGTTTTGTATCGAGTTACAGGTGGTCGGTACATTCTAGCAGGAAATGTTGAAGCAACGGTTGGGATAAGATAATGGCATTGATGGTCTTCCGTAGACATTGAACAACTTCGAAATGTTGAGTTTTCAGGAAACCTTCGTATAAATTATTATTATAATTGTCATTGAACCAGATTACAGAGTTGAGGTAGGGAAAATACGTACAAAATGGCATAGGCATCATAATTTGAGTTTGGAGGAATCAAATACGGAACTGTCTACTATATCGCACGACAAGAAAAAATTCTGAAAAATTTTGCTGTGGTCTGGAACAAAAGTATTTCAGCGCAGCCAAATAATTTTTATTTTCTTAGTTTCTCTACACGTTCCTGTACTAATATGTGAATTTTCAGTTTGATGTAATTTCATTTCACAGAGTTTTAGAATGTCAAACAAACGTCATGCGATTTTGGAGCTGTTTTGTCAAGGTAGGGGTCAATGCGAAATTGTTCGTTTAATCAATGTGCCTCCACAAACCGTGTCCGATGCAATTCGTCGTTTCAAGGAGCTTGGCCATGATGGTCGTCGTCCAGGAAGTGGTAGAAAACGCACTGTCGATACACCTAGCAATCGCAACATCGTCAAGAATCGAGTCAATCGAAATCCGAGGGTTTCCATGAGGAAAATAGCCTGTGAGACCGGTATCCACCGCGAATCAGTCCGTCAAATTGCCAAAAAGGAGCTCAACTTCAGGCCATACAAGCTCCAAAAAGTTCAACTCCTCTGGAGGAAAACGAGCGCGTTTGACCCCAAAGGTGCCGCTTACTCCTTCGTCTCCCGCCGGTCAGCAATGGGAGCGAATTCTCTTCACAGACGAGAAGCTCTTCACCGTAGAACAATCCCACAACCAGCAAAACGACAGTGTCTGGTCCGTAGAGGCTCCCGGTACATCGGCCATCGTCGAACACCGTCAAAATCGGCAATCCGTCATGGTCTGGGGCGGAATTTGCGGCAGTGGTAAAACTCCCTTGGTTTTCGTGGATCAAGGGGTCAAAACCAATCAAGAAGTCTACCGCTGCGACATTCTCGAGGCCGTAGTACTTCGGTGGGCCAAGCAGCACTTCGGCGATACGCATTGGACCTTTCAACAGGACTCCGCTCCGGCTCTCAGAGCGAAATTGACGCAAGAATGGTGTAAGACCCATTTTCCTTGTTTCATCTGATCTGCAGAATGGCCGCCCTATTCACCGGATCTCAACCCAATGGGCTACAGCGTGTGGTCAATTTTAGGGCTTATGTTAAAAAAACACTAAAATTTGGAGTCGCTGAAGCAATCTCTGCGCCGGGAATGGAACCGATTAACGCCCGAGGAGCTGCGGCCCATTGCCGAAAATTTCAAGAAGCGTCTGAAGCTGTGTATCGCCGCCAAAGGAAGCCACTTCGAAACGGCTTAAATATATTATTAACAAATGTTCAAGCTATTGATATTTGTTGTTGTTTTGTTCAATTTCTTCTGTTTAATAAAGTTAAATGAAAAAGAGTTTGTCCGAGGTTTTTCTTGTCACACTGTATTTATCTCTGAAAACTTTCAAGCGCTATTCTTGTTCGTTTGGTAGTTATGAGTGATAACCGGATTCAATAGGTCACGAGTTTCGCTTATTTGTCATTGTATTCATTAAGCTTTTTTTCATGTTTAATATACTTTTCGTATTCATTCGATATGTTTCTATTGGACAAAATGACATATACAGTCAACGGACAAAATGACAAAGGTATTTCAGCTGAATTAACACTATCTATACCGGACAAAAGCAAGACAATTCATCTCAGGCTCCATCAGCAAACAAAGAACCAGGACTTTCCTCAGCATATTCAGATCAAAAACATTCATCTCCGGCTAATATGCAATGCATGTTATCCTGGTCTTGCTCTTCCTATGAGGAGATTTCTCCAGTCCTTAAAGGACGATCTATAAGTGGACAAAACAAACGTGAACCGAAGACTCGATAAATGTACTTAGTTTCAACTTCTACACCTATAATATGATTGCAATCAAAAAATGATTCCACTCCTCCTCCAAAGAGAAGGAGATAAGTCCCTATGGCATAATTTAAAGAAGACAATGAAGAATCAAATGTTGTTAGCAACTTTCGATATGTATCTATTGTAATGATCTTTTTTCCCAATCTAAGCCTGAGAAAAGCAGCATTGGGCTCACGCATCTTGAAGATTCGTAGAAGAATTTATCTAAGAATATTTTATTTCTTGTTACTTTTATTTACTAAATGTTGATGAGATTTTATAAAGAAAAGACTAAAAATCATTGGACTCGAATATGACATCATTCACTAATTACAAGTTATGCCTGTGAAATAAAACCATATGAACTCAAACATTGAAGAAATCAAAAAACAACTGTAAAAAATTGAAACAAGTGAAATAAATGGCGTAAAATGAACCAAACAATAGAAACATAGAATTAACATAATGATACAAGAATGAGGACACTACAATAAGCCAGCTGAATAATTTATGCGGTTCTAGTCAGTCACTAATTGAGAGACCTTGCAGCATTTCTGAAACGCGTCAAACAAATGCTTTGATATCAAATAGATATAAGAATTTTGCGCATCTCCTTTAGTTCAATTTCCCTAATTATTCCTTAGATCTCAATTGGAATCTTTCTGTGTTTAAAACAGAATCAACTCTTTGCAGAAAACTTTCAATGGACGCAACCATTACCAGTCTTCCTTTAACTTTCAGTCAAGCCTGAAACTTTATACCTAAATGAAAGAAACTACCCATTAGCTCTTCAATTGTAGTGCTTCTCAAGTTGACCTTAAACCGCATGATGATACTTTTATGACAATTTACGTCCTATTCACTTCGCCGTAAACCGAAGCTGCCTCTACCGAGAATAACTGATGGAGAAGTGTCCACTATGTCGCTTCTCTCGATTCTCTTCGCAGCAATTCAGGCAATCTCGACCATCTTCCTCTGCAGAATCTTGATTGGCGAAATTCCTCACTGTCTTTAACGTCTCATCAGCTCGAAATCCGCCTTTTTATTCGAATGTGTAGGTAGGCATAAATTTTTCCCCCTTCTGCACGTAATGATAACCATTATTTTAACAACGCCGCAGAAAGCCGCTGGAATTGTAAGCGTGTTGGGCTTACCAGTACGCACCTAATTGATATTAGAAGCCGATAGAAGATGAGGCTGAGTCTACAATGGTTAGGGATAATTGTAATAGACGTCATGTTTATTCATGTCCACCTCAGACTTAAAGTGCAAGAATGTTAATGATTCCGCGATAAAGAGGCAAGGAAAGAGAAAGATTGTTTATGATCCTACTGAGAAATACCTCCATTGTGTAATATATATGTCCGTCCATGCTCCAGTGAGCGCCAACCATTCACCCCAGGAATGTTCCTGTTGCAATCGTAAAAAATATGGGAGAATCTCGGAAATCCACTTCAATTTCATTACCGAGCCCCAGGAGGGCTTTCATGGCTACTTCGTTATTAATGTAGGAAACAATAAGTTATAGCCTTCACGTAGCTGGCGACTTTCTCCAACAAAAGGAAACAAAGTGGGGATTGGGAGCCGGCCCCATATCCTTGCAGCTCCCATATCGTTACTTTTCAGCACACAATGCCTTGAGGACAATCTGAATCCTTTGGTGGTGATTTACGATCGCGTACGAGAGCTTAACGGAGATATTAAAATGGGGGTCTTACGGATTGATTCCAGGATTTGTATGCAGCTCAGAGGTTTCTGGGTGGACAAACTTTAGATATCTAGGGACACGGCAGTGCCTTCCGCAAAGACAAGTGAGGCCTTTTCTCGAAATATTTCGTCGTATTTTCGAAACCTCATACCTTGGCACTCAATGATACATAAGAGCTCAAATTCTCATAATAAGATAAAGTCAAATGGATCTTCAAGTCCACCAGTTTTTAAGAGTCTAGCTAAACAACTCCTTTTGCCTTTTGTTTTTTCATCGCAGGAGAGGCACCTATTTCGGGACCCACGGGAATACAAATAGGACCAGACGTATGCACCCGCTGCATTATCCCGTGCACTCTCTCACTCTCACCGAGAAGACTGCTGAATACATGTGTATCACATTTTTCCATAAAATACCTAAAGATTTACAGGTAATAGAGAAATTCGATTCTTTTAAATCCAAAGTGCACAGGTTTCTTGTAGAGAGGGAACCTTATAATTCAGCGGAATTTCTCGCGTCATAAGATCTGAGCGCTCTTTGTCTGCTGAAAGAAGTTATTAATTTTTTCTTCAATATGAAATGGAATTCTAATTATTTTTTGACGTGTTCTCTTTACATGTTGTTATTGTTTATGGGAATAAATATCTATTATTATCTATTATTATTATTATTATTATACAAGGTGACAAGAAAAACTTCGGACAAATTTTGCTGTGGTCTGGAACAAAAGTATTTCAGCGCAGCTAAATAATTTTTATTCTCTTGGTTCCTCTACACTTTCCTGTACTTATATATGAATTTTCAGTTTGATATAATTTCATTTCACAGAGTTTTAGAATGTCAAACAAACGTAGTGCGATTTTGGAGCTGTTTCGTCAAGATAGGCGTCAATGCGAAATTGTTCGTTTGCTCAATGTGCCTCGACAAACCGTGTCCGATGCAATTCGTCGTTTCAATGAGCTTGGCCATGATGGTCGTCGTCCAGGAAGTGGTAGAAAGCGCACTGTCAATACACCTAGCAATCGCAACATCGTCAAGAAGCGAGTCAATCGAAATCCGGGGAAAATCCATGAGGAAAATAGCCTGTGAGACCGGTATCAACCGCGAATCAGTCCGTCAAATTGCCAAAAAAGGAGCTCAACCTCAAGCCATACAAGCTACAAAAGTTCAACTCCTCACGGAGGAAAACAAGCGCATACGACTCCAAAGGTGCCGCCAACTCCTTGGTCTCGCTGCCGGTCAGCAATAGGAGCGAATTCTCTTCACAGACGAGAAGCTTTTCACCGTAGAACAATCCCACAACCACCAAAACGACAGAGTCTGGTCCGTAGAGGCTCCCGGTACATCGGCCATCGTCGAACACCGTCAAAATCCGCAATCCGTCATGGTCTGGGGCGGAATTTGCGGCAGTGGTAAGACCCCCTTAGTTTTCGTGGATCAAGGGGTCGAAATCAATCAAGAAGTCTACCGCTGCGACATCCTCGATGCCGTAGTACTTCCGTGGGCCAAGCAGCACTTCGGCGATACGCATTGGACCTTTCAACAGGACTCCGCTCCGGCTCACAGAGCGAAAATGACGCAAGAATGGTGTAAGACCCATATTCCTTGTTTCATCTCATCTGCAGATGAGATGCCCTACTAACCGGATCTCAACCCAATGGACTACAGCGTGTGGTCGATTTTGGTGCACAGGGCTTGTGCTAAACAACACAAAAATTTGGAGTCGCTGAAGCAATCTCTGCGCCGGGAATGGAACCGATTAACGCCCGAGGAGCTGCGGCCCATTGCCGAAAATTTCAAAAAGCGTCTGAAGCTGTGTATCGCCGCCAAAGGAAGCCACTTCGAAACGGCTTACATATATTAATAACAAATGTTCAAGCTATTATTATTTGTTGTTGTTTTGTTCAATTTCTTCTGTTTAATGAAGTTAAATGAAAAAGAGTTTATCCGAGGTTTTTCTTGTCACTGCACTGTATTATCAATAAGATTGCATTCTTCCGTTTTCATCCATGAACTAACTGGAAGAGAATACCTACTGTGGTTATTGAACAAATGCATCAGAAGAATTATCGACAGCAGAAAAATTCGATCTGGAAGTACCAAAGAGAAGAAGAGATTGTCCTAGTCTTATAATCAGAGCCACTTTCCATGCTACCAGCGCACGCCAATCGGCCAATACTTAATCAGTATCTAATTTCTGGCGGAACCAATCGCTTCGGCAATTATCGCCACTAAACGGTTCGTAATAAAACGTGAATTATCGCAAAAAGTATGCGAAACATCTCAAAAATTGTAGTAATAACGTCAGTAATTCGGTAACTCCCTTCTCACAGGCAACAACGCCAGTTTTTTCACCTCGCTGTAATTGATAATAATAAGCTGCTATCTGGTATGGATAATGCAAATTATGATGAAAAATTACTGTGCTTCTGGCAACAGCTCGCCATGAACGACTAACCACTGACCTTTAGACCACTTCTCCTTGAGCAACGCTTTAACGTTTCCGAAATAACAATTCGATTGCTTGAAACTAAAAGGATATGGGACTAGTCAACTAGTGTTACCATGTTGGGAATACTCACAAAGCAAAACTTAAGTTTCGCCAACGTTTCTTCAATTTCTAACAAATAACAACTCTGATTAAGCATCGAAAGGTCTGTAAAAACAGAACAAAGCAACTCCGAATAGAAATTCATTAAGGCTACTTCAACAATCTGATCGAAAGTAAACTCTATTTTCAAATTTTTGATTGAACAGAGTTTGGACTTTTCATCAGAAACTGAAGAAATTGGGAGATAAATGAGTTAGATAGATGAGTAAACATTTAGATTTCTCATATGTAAAAAATTGGTGAGGAAGAATGGAAACTTTTGGAACAGTGTCAAAATTTCTGAAATTCCTCAACTTTCGTGGAGAAGTTTATTAGAATACCCTCCAAAGAATCCAAATTTCTTCATATTTATTGATGCTGAATAGAAAGAGATTGTTCTTCAATTCACTCCTTGAATGCTTTTTTTCTGAGGAATACTCACACTTTTTTCAATACCTACGATATTCCAAAATGATTTGGTCTGATCTTGGTAACTGGCGCATTCACCATCCAGTAATAGCTATTATGAAAATTGATAATTATAATTCAGGTAGTTTCCCAAGTAAGGCCATAATATCTAAAAAATATTCTGAGGCTAAAATACAATAACCAAATCCTGAAAGGCTTTTTCCGAAAATATAGGGTGTGGAAGTTTTTTTAAAAAAATATTTTTTTTTCATAATTCCGAAATGACTTCTGTTATGAATTGTTGAGTCATTTTGAAAACAATAACATCAAATGAAAACATTTTGTTTCTCTATATAGTGCTCGATAACCCTTGGGAATTTTGGGCTAGAAGAATTTTTCAAATTTTACTGTACCCAGCACATAAGAAATTGCATACATTATTTTTGACTCTATATGCTGGTCTGAAAGTGATGAATTACGACACCATCTCGTTTTTTTTTTTCAAATGAAAGTTCTAAATCTCTATGAAATTATGATTTCGATGTTATTATTTATGTGTGTTGAATAGCCTTTTTTTCTGATTCAAATCCTGCAAAATTTTACTGAAATGTCTCAGTTGGTATCTTTCACCAAATTATCTGCAAGATCAAAGTTGAAAAGTAGAACACACAGGTTTAATTCTTCAAACTACATAGAATATTTCTGAACGCATAGACCAAAAAGGCCTATTGGCTTTTCTGACACAATCGCACTCATTTTTCCATTTTTTCACAACCCTTTTGGACAAATAAGGCTGTGGGCTTGTTGACATCTGCTGACTTCAAATAACTCCATGATAAGAAATAAATTGCAGTTCAAAAACACGTCCTTAAGTTTCAATTCTGATCACAGAAACGAAAGAGTGCAGGACCAGGAAATGTCACATGCATAAATTGGAATGTTGCATAGAAAAAGAATCGAAATGTTCCATAGAAAAGTTCGAAAAAATTTTTTTATGGAAGATGTGTTTTTAGATTCTCTACAAGATACCACTTTCCAAATTTTTTGGGATGCCGTCAGGGCTTGGGAAATCCGAAAAATGATCTGGAAACCTCCATATTTTCCAGAGATGAGCGTGTTCGCAAAAAAATTTTTCTGTGGAATATGTCTTTTTGCGAGCTCTACAAGATACCGCTTTCCAAATTTTTTGGGATGCCGTCTGGGCTTGGGAAATCCGGAAAATGATCTGGAAACCTCCATATTTTCTAGAGATGAGCGTGTTCGAAAAAAAAACTTTTGTGGAATATGTGTTTTTGCATGCTCTACAAGATACCACTTTCCAAATTTTTTGGGATGCCGTCTGGGCTTGGGAAATCCGGAAAAGTATCTGGAAACCTCCATATTTTCCAGAGATGAGCGTGTTCGAAAAAAATCTTTTTGTGGAATATGTATTTTTGCAAGCTCTACAAGATACCACTATTCAAATTTTTTGGGATGCCGTCTGGGACTTGAGAAATCCGAAAAATGACCCAGCAACGGTTTTCCTTCAAATGAAATCCTTCATATTTTCCAGAGATGAGCCTGTTCGGGAAAGAATTTTTCGTGGAATATGTGTTTTAGCAAGCTCTACAAGATACCACTCTCCAAATTTTTCGGGATGCCGTCTGGGACTTGAGAAATCCGAAAAATGACCCAGCAACGATTTTCCTTTAAATTAAAACCTCCATATTTTCCAGAGATGATCGTGTTCGAAAAAAAATTTTTGTGGAAGATGTGTGTCTAGATTCTCTACAAGATGCCACTTCCCAAATTTTTTGGGATGCCGTCAGGGCTTGGGAAATCCGAAAATTGATCTGGAAACCTCCATATTTTCCAGAGATGAGCGTGTTCGAACAAAATTTTTTTGTGGAATATGTGTTTTCGCAAGCTCTACAAGATTCCGCTTTTCAAATTTTTTGGGATGCCGTCTGGGACTTGAGAAATCCGAAAAATGACCCGGCAACGGTTTTCCTTCAAATTAAATCCTTCATATATTCCAGAGATGAGCGTGTTCGGGAAAAAAAATTTTGTGGAATATTTGTTTTAGCATGCTCTACAAGAAACCCCTCTCCAAATTTTTTGGGATGCCGTCTGGGACTTGGGAAATCCGAAAAATGACCCAGCAACGGTTTTCCTTTAAATTAAGACCTTCATATTTTCCAGAGATGATCGTGTTCGAAAAAAATTTTTTTGTGGAAGATGTGTTTTTAGATTCTCTACAAGATACCACTTTCCAAATTTTTTGGGATGCCGTCAGGGCTTGGGAAATCCTGAAAATGATCTGGAAACCTCAATATTTTCCAGAGATGAGCGTGTTCGGAAAAAAATATTTTGTGGAATATGTGTTTTAGCATGCTCTACAAGAAACCACTCTCCAAATTTTTTGGGAGGCCGTCTGGGACTTGAGAAATCCGAAAAATGACCCAGCAACGGTTTTCCTTTAAATTAAAACCTTTCCAGCAAATTAAATAAGAATCAAATTGGCAGTCTTTTCTCAACTCCCACATCATCTCAAGAAAAAATTCCTAATTCCCTGCCAACTGCAGTAAAATGGCGAATTTACGTAGAAATCTAGAGTCTTCACTTCTTAAAACTCCCATTTCCAAGCTCCCTGTTCATCTGAACTACCCATATACCTCCTTTACGAGTTCCACTAATGAATGAATCTCCTCCTTACACCTCAACAACCGAATTCCTCCTTTTACATCCTTCCAATACCAGCAATCCGAATCGACGAAAACAAAACCTACACATTCCCATAAAATTAGACCCAAAGCCGATTTTCCAATCAAGATGTCGACGATAACCCCGCTGAAACGTCGGGGAGACCGAATTAAATTTGTTCTTATAAAATCGGATGCTGGATCGCGAGCACCGATCACGTTCATCTCGTTCCAAGGTCAGCCGGACGGATCGCTCGGGGCCTGCTGCTGCTGCGACGTTGGAAACAGGTTCATCAACATGTATTTTATTGAAGTGGTACGGTTCGCCGCGCTTCTTCCCAATAATTGATTCGATTTCGCGAGAAAGCCGCAGGAATTTGTTCTCGGAAGCTGGGAATTCGGGACCGATATGGCAACATTGGATGATTTTTTTTAACCATTCCATAACCCTTTATGCAAGTCTTCTCGAATGTAGATACTTGAGGTCAGAAAGAACCTTCTTTTCATTTACCATTTTTTAAGTTCGGCTGTCTTGAAAAGATATAGCCATTTTTCAAAATCTTATTGGGAAAGTGGGATTTAGTTGTAATCTTTACGGTTCAGCTTTATGTTGGCAATTCTGAAATCTACTGTCCCAATTCGATGAGAAAAAAGTTTGCTAGAAAGAAGTGTACCAGAAAGTTATATGAATACGAGGATGATTTGATATCCAGTTAGCCTAGACCAGTTCCATGCATAAAAAAATATTGCGATACCATATCAACCAACAATAACTTATTAGAAGTGTCAGTGTAGAGTTCGACGTCAAAAAAGTAAACCAGAGTTACGCAATAAATAAAAAAAAAGATGTCCAACGAAATTGTGAAAATCGAAAAATTGGAGTATCGAGCCATCATCAAGTACCTACACTACCTACCTGTATTTAAATGGGTTATGAGGTAAGCTAATTTACGAAGATATGCTTAATACCCTTGGTGATCAATGTCCTTCGTATGCGACCGTGAAAAATTGGACTGCAAGCTTCAAAAGATAAAATTGAAGATAATGACCGATCGGGAAGGCCAGTTTCTGTGTCAGTCCCCGAAAATATCGATGCAGTTCATGACATGATTTTATCAGACCGTCGAATTGGGCTAAAACGGATATCTAAAGCACTGAAGATTTCAGACGAAGGAGTTTAATTTTAATATTAAAGTTCACGTCAATTTGGACATGAGAAAAATTTCTGCAAATGTTTGAATGTTGACCAAAAGCGTGCAAGGGTAGAAGCATCGCGTTCGATCTGTGCTCGATTTGAACGATGTAGACTTCTTAAACCGAATTGTTACTATGGATGAGACTTGAGTACATTTCTACGATCCAGAAACGAAGCAACAAGCGATGGAATGGCGACACTCTGGTTCTCCAAGACCTAAGAAGTTTCGTGTCCAAAAATCTGCTGGAAAAGTTCTTGCTTCAGTTTTTCGGGATTGCCATGATTGATTTTTTGGATAAGGGTAGAACAATAACTGGAGATTACCATTCGATCTTACTGACCACTCTACGGGAAAAAATTGGAGAGAAAAGACGCGGAAAGCTATCCAAAGGTATTTTGTTTTTACAGGACAACGCCCCAGCACACAAATCTCATGTTGCCATGGAAAAATTAGTGATTTAGGGTTAGAATTACTAGAACACCGCCCTTATTCACCAGATTTGTATCCGTCCGACTATCATCCTCAACTGAAAAAAGTTTAAAAGTTCGTAAATGTTCTTCCAACGAGTAGGTGATAAAAGCTGTGGAGGACTGGTTGGCAGAGCAAGAAGAAACTTTTTTTTGAAAGGTCTAGAGACGTTGCAGGTTTGCTGTAATAAATGTATTCAATTAAGAGGAGAATATGTTGATAATAAAATATTTTGACATTGAAATTTTGTTTGGTTCTATAGTAGGCTAAGAAATTTTCAATATATCCTCGTAATTCGGTGATATTTCCAACCCAGAGG
Source organism: Adalia decempunctata (assembly GCA_951802165.1). Classification (NCBI taxonomy): domain Eukaryota; kingdom Metazoa; phylum Arthropoda; class Insecta; order Coleoptera; family Coccinellidae; genus Adalia; species Adalia decempunctata. The sequence goes on from OX637705.1 coordinate 6,152,148, forward strand.
CGTATCTAGAATAACCGTAAAATTTACTACATTTTCGATGGAAAACTTGCTGGATAAAATTAGGAATAACTCGAAAAATGTGCTTGTTATGATAAAAACTTAAGGATACTTTTATTTTCCAAAATGATCGATCTTTTCAAAAATATCGAACTTTCATCGTTATCAATTAGTCTTGTGGCGAAATGGACAAGCCAAAGACTTCATAGTCCACGACAGCCTCACTCTGAATATTCTTCTGAGAAATAATGGATGTTCCATTCAAGTTTGATTTAACTTAGGAACCGAAGAGGAAATTAACTCCTAAGATCTTCCAATAACTTATTTATTCACATCGTCATTCTCAAGAAATAAAGCTTCCGTTACCCCTTTCGTCTGTTACTCGGCAAGATCTAATTTTAAATTATTTATAGTTTCCATCTTCGCAGGAAATGAACCAGCATCTCCACAGGATGAAGTTTGTGATTTACAGGGAGAAGTATTTTCTATCTTCCCTGCACTTGACGACTTTCAATGGATCTTTTAAACGCTTGGAAATATTCATTCGCAATGATAGGGAAATATATACAGGGTGTTTGGAGGGTGAGTAGCCATAAGTAAATGGTGGATAGGTGATGCTCTTGGCTACTTGTTGCGCCTAATAAAATAACATTTTGCCCAAAGTTCAAGGTGTTATAATTTTTTTACCATTTTCAAGAAATTTCCCATTTTTCTCATTGAAACCTTGAATTTTTTCGAATTTAATGCTCGAGGTGCCCATAAAATGATTTATTTCCTTAGTCTAGTCTTGTCTTATTCAGATTGAATCAAAATTTCATACAAACGTCTTCAAAAATCCTGACAGCGTCGTATCAAACATCAAAATGAAAAAAAAAATAATGTTGTGTCCACTTTACAAAGTGAAATAAAAAAAAAATTACATAGTGTTGGGTTTTAAAATGGCTTTAAAAACTTCTCTAGTTGATACTCTTTGCAATGGTATGTAACATGTTCCATTAATAATCAGATAACTCAACAAAAAACCCTTTTGTCTTCAAGGATGCCTTGAAAGGATGACGACAAAACTATTCCATTGAGCAGGCAAAATCTTTTCTCTCATTCTACCACAGCTAAAAATAGCGTGCTCTATCTATCATCGGCTAACAATACTCCCAAGGGCGTCGCCAGGGAGGGGGTAGCTGCCTCCCGTGCCCCCCCCTCAATCAGAATTGAAAAAATGAACTGATTTTCGTATATTATTTCATAAGTTTTTAAGGGATTTTCGAGCTCGTGGGGGGAGCAGCTGCCCCCCCCAGCTCAAAAGTTGGGGGGTAATTACTACATTTGCAAGTAATTTCATAGGCCTGCAGTAAAGGTGCAGTAATGCAGTTTTGAGTTCACTCAACATTTCGGTGGTTCATCAGCATATTCTGTAGAAAACTAAACTTTTTATTTAATGATTTGAAGTTCTCTATGTTTAGTTTTCTACAGAATATGCTGATGAACCACCGAAATGTTGAGTGAACTCAAAACTGCATTGCTGCACCTTTACTGCAGGCCTTTGAAATGACTTGCAAATGTAGTAATTACCCCCCCCCCCAGCTTTTGAGCTGGGGGGCAGGACACGGGAGGCAGCTGCCCCCCTAGAGCTCAAAAATCCCTTAAAAACTTATGAAATAACATACGAAAATTAGTTCATTTTTTCTATTCTGATTGAGGGGGGGCACGGGGGGCAGCTGCCCTCGCCCTGGCGACGCCTTTGAGAGATTTGTTAGCCGATGATAGAGAGAGCACGCTATTTTTAGCTGTGGTAGAATGAGGGAAAAGATTTTGCCTGCTCAATGGAATAGTTTTGTCGTCATCCTTTCAAGGCATCTTTGAAGACAAAACGGTTTTTTGTTGAGTTATCTGATTATTAATGGTACATGTTACATACCATTGCAAAGAGTATTAACTATAGAAGTTTTTAAAGCCATTTTAAAACCCAACACTATGTAATTTTTTTTTTTATTTCAGTTTGTAAAGTGGACACAACATATTTTTTTTTTTCAATTTGATGTTTGATACGACGCTGTCAGGTTTTTTGAAGACGTTTGTATGAAATTATGATTCGATCTGAATAAGACAAGACTAGACTAAGGAAATAAATCATTTTATAGGCACCTCGAGCATTAAATTTGAAAAAATTCAAGGTTTTAATGAGAAAAATGGGAAATTTCTAGAAAAATGGTAAAAAAATTATAACACCTTGAACTTTGGGCAAAATGTTATTTTATTAGGCGCAACAAGTAGCCAAGAGCATCACCTATCTACCATTTACCTATGGCCACTCACCCTCCAAACACCCTGTATATATATATATATATTCTTTTGAAAGAGAGAATTACATACTGTTTTGTAATATCAAACAATATATGGCATATGGCACGTGTGAAGAAATGGCGACAAGGAACAGATTATATAAAAGAATAAAATCTGTTTCCCGCTCCAAATCTGAGTGTTAGCAGAGGGAATGTAAACGGGGTACCATACAATTCTGCGTATGATACACGAGAACAGATAAAAGCCTCTGAAAAAACTCTGTCTCCCCGTGTATGTGTGGTGATACTGAATTTGTTAAAAAAATATGCTGCTATCCATGTTACAGAGCTCCTTGTGCTTGAAAACGTGCCTTTTCATCGAACTGGAGGCAAATATCTTGAAATTACATCTGTAACAAGAAAAAAAAAGAAGAAAAACGAGAAAGAAGCAGTAGAAAAAAATACTTCACCTGCTAAAAAAACCTTTTCACAAAGCCCTAACTCTCTCATGGATCGGGAGGATCTTTCGATCAGGTCCGATCTTCCAAGTGATGATTCTTCTGTTCTTCAGGTGTTCGAGGAACGCTACAGGCCCCTTATGTTGGGGGATCATCTCCCATAGATAAGAGTGGTTGTTTTTAGCGAAAAATCAGCAAAAAAGCAAGAGCAAATTCGAAAAACGTCTATGAGTTTGATGGGTATTATTCAGAAATTATACAGTTTGTTTCAAAATTGGAGGTAGACCGGAAGTTTTTCGGGATAAATTTATAAAGATTGAATTTCTTTTCTCAAATATTATGCATATTATGTTTTTCATCGTATGTCATGTCAATTACCCGTGAAAATGTACAGGGTGACATTTTCTATGGGGCAATGTTTCCTTTTGTCCCCCAGAACATTTTTGTGATGCGCCACTGGTGTTTCAGAAAAAATGAAGAATAATCGTTGTTTGATTTGAAGACTTTTATATCTCTTGTAATTTTTTGTATCTTCTACCGTTTTCGATGAAAAAAGTTGAATATTTCCCTCTGAATCTTGGACCATAGATAGAGGAGACACAGCATCTCATTCATTAACTCGAGAAATGATTAAGCCAAAATAGGATAGGATAGCAACATCATTAGATACTGCCGTGGCATGAATAAACCCTTTTTGACGAATTCATACTATAGGGCCAATTCTGTAAACAACTGTTGAATTTTAAAGCATGGTTAAAAATTAAACTATCCGCTAACTTCATTTCACTATTCTGTATGCTTCATTGGCTTTGAAATATTAACGGAAGACGCTTAATTTTAGCCGATATATGTTAAAAATTTTTTAACGTGCCTTTAATTTTTAACCAGTTCTTATAGAATTGACCCTAATGTCCGATTATTGAAGTAGATTCTCAGTTAGGTAAACAGAGTCAGCTAAATTCAGAATTGATGTTCCTCCTCTCAATATCAAAAAGGAATCTTAAAGGTGAAATTATAAAAATCTACGCCACTGTCACTTAGAATAATAAGAGTAGAACATACCTGTGTGAACTCAAATCAGGATTCAAATAGTCCAATTTACCACAAACAAGACATATACCAACCATTTTTCAACGTATTTTGCTAATAATATTCAGAAATAAATCAAATTCTTACTTTTCATACGCAATCAAACGCGATATCGTGATGACAACACCCGTTCGGAACGTCATAAGTAACACAATATTGAAATAGCGATAAATCGTCAGGAAAATTGTCAAAAAATTAAGGTTGAAGCATATTTGGAAAAATTGATGGTTCCATTATCAGTTTTCACAGACCAAATCAAACTTATATCTTGCCCAGGAAACACGGAGATCTCCAAGAGATTAAAATGCAGCTCATATGCGAATTCTGCAAGTTCCCAGAGGTCACTTTGAGCTGTTACAAGCCAGTAAAACCCGTTACCTTGCGTGTATTGTTTTATATTTTATTTGTTTCTCATTTGTAAAAAGGTTAGATAAATTCCAAAAAAAATCTCAATAATTTGTCGCAAATGTCGTAAGCTATGGAAGCGTTGCCATGAACATGTCTGTTTGTTTTTCTTTACATTTGTTTTGGCGAAAGCGAAAATGAATGTACCAAAAGAAATTATTGCGGCAGCCAACAGTGTAGCTTCAAGTTTATTACCTGCAAAATCAGCTTCAAAGTACGAGCGAGAATACGACGACTTCAAAAAGTGGCCAAAACAAATAGTGTGATTGGGGTAACTGAAGATGTTTTGTTGGTATACTTGAATCAACTATCAGCTAGATTCAGCACTAATACTTTATGGGCAAAATGGTCTATGCTGAAAATGCCCCTGTTCGCAGGTTTATTTTCCTTAAAAAATTCATTGAAAAATATGACGTTTAGTTCTGCAAATCTGCAAATGCAGATTTCAAAAGGTAATAGCGTTTCTTAAACGAAAAAATGAGCGTTATACGCCGAAAAAGGCCAAGGTATTAAGTAAAGAAGAGGCTGAACAATTTATTTTACATGCTCCTGATGACCAGTGGTTGCTGGCGAAAATTTTAACAATATTTGGGATTTTTGGATGTTGTCGATGTGACGAAATTCTCTCCTTAAACATGAAAGATGTAGAAGACATGGGGAAATACATTATTGTGACATTGCGGCAAACAAAAAGTTTAACAACAAGAAGATTCACCATACCCGATGATGGCTGCAGCTTCAAGCTCTGCATGTTATACAGAAAATATGTAAATCTTCGGCCTCCTGGAACAGAAAGCCTAAGATTTTTTTTGACATACCGACATGGAAAGTGCATTTCCCTTAATGCTGGCCAGCACACTATTGGTGGTGTCCCAAAGCAAATAGCGAAATATTTAGGTTTAAAAGACCCAGAGTTATACACCGGCTCTTTTCGCAGAACTGGAGCCACTATGGTTGCGGATTCGGGTGGAGATATTTTAGCACTAAAGAGTGCAGGAGGGTGGAAGAGCACCGAAATTGCGACGAGTTATGTCGATGATTCGGTCAACAAAAAAATCGAAATGTCTAGCAAATTATTTGGTAGTAAGGAGAGTACAAATGTTCTGCAGTCCTCGAGTTCAGCAGTTTCTGAGTCAACAGATGGTTCATCATCATCAGTATCAATTCTTTCATCATCAAAAATCTGTGTTACTGGAAATAACAATTGTACGATTTTCAACATATATGACGATAAAACAAAATTTTCTAATGTAAATAATACTAACTTGCAAAAATTTTGCAAGTTAACTGTCAGTTTTCAGAGTTAGTGACTTGATAAAATAAACTTTCTTGATTAATATTGTGTTTTTGGAAACTGACTTTTACAAATGAGAAACAAATAAAAGCTTTTTGCGAGCTCTCGAGATATCACGAATGTAACCAAAACAAAAATTAATATTACGAGCTCCCAATGATATCCCAAATACGCCACAAAGCTATCTTTGGTATCTATTTGTGGAACCAGTCTTCGTTTGTTCTCACTCTGCATAAAGTTTCTTCGCTTCAATGCCGAATTAATACACAACCTGGTCATCATTTTACTCCATTCATCAATCACCAGCACATGTGTAAGACCTAATCATAGGATTCCAATTCCAAATAGAAAATGTACTTCTCGAATCAGACCTTCTGGCAATGCACTCAACGGTTCATGAGCAACTTCGACCATTTAAAAACGAATCAGGGACAACCACAAACTCCTAGAAATTTCACAGTTATTCCATTACCGACAGAACAATGGCGTACCTAAATTGAAATTTATGAAACCTGAAGCCACAAACTATTCCCATATCCCGCTTCACTTGGCTGCCGCAGCTCGTATAACTTATTTTTGCAAACGGCATTCATTGCGAATGCCCGCAGTTGATGCATGATTCGTGACCCTTCACATGACAAGTATCACCTCTACCCAGCAACCCAGCAGATGCGGAATCGAGTGCTGCTGCGTGGTAAGTGTAAATAATGGATCTTCGTGGTAGGGATGTCAAAATAGAAAGGAGTGTTAAACGCGTGCTAAGTGCTGGCTTACCGTTAAGCTCTCCATCAAGCGGGGTAGAGGAGAAATTATTGTAAGAGAAATCGCGACAATGGCGGACTGTGCGAATGGTGACTGATTGAGGCGTTTACTTTTTCGGTACTTGAGACCAGTATTTTCGAATCGTGCAGACCTGTTTGCACTTCGTGGAATGCAATTATTCATGATGAGTGAGGCTCATGTGGTGAGTCGTTGACTCCCACGGAATATCAGCTTCAGATCTCTTCATTACAGAACGTTACTACCACCATTCTCCAATTGCCAAAGTCTACTTCACCAGTAGCAACTTTCCTGAGACTCTGCAGTGTCGCAAATACAGCATTTCTTATTCTCGAAGCTCCAACAGAGCCATACGTAGTCAAAGAAGCCTATGAATCTTCTTCGTCAACCAGCCATACCATACGAAGTGAGTCTTCATTCCAGAAGAACTCAAAACCTCAGAACAATGCCATATGGAAGAGGGAAACTATGTCTAAGTTTTAGCTGATAGTTGCTTTCGCCTTATCATTAAATTTTGAAGTGACTACAATTAAATGGAGGTTCTAAAACGACTATAGGGGCAAGCGCCAAGTGCACACTACCGTTAGGCTCCCACTAGAGTGCTTTGCAATTGATGTGGAGACATAAACCTGGAAAGAACCTGTCAAGGGAGTAACATAGTGATCCATTCTGCTAGTCAAGCTGCTATCGAAGCACAGACCTCTTATATCATAGTTGATATTATGGGAGTGCCGAAAGAAACTTAAAGAAGTCGACAAAAACAACTAGGTTTCTCTAGGAAGGTTTGAGGATCACTCAGGAATCAAAGGAAACGAGTAGGCCAACACACTAGCCGGAAAGGCAACACAACTGGCCCACAACCTTTCTGAGAGAGAGTTTTTGGGGAAGGAAGAAACTGTATGAGAAGCACTCTGGAAGAGCCATCCAGGAATGGAGGACATTGTTGCTTCAGGAAGCATATGATGAGAATGGGCTTGGATAGGGACCAGCTAGAGGAAGAGGAGAAAACTCTTGTTCACCTGATTACAGAATACCTCATTATTGCAATCTTGCGCAAGGAATGTCTTGGACAGGAGAATTATGGGATATACGAGGATTTCACCTCCTTGAAAACCTCTCAGAGACTGGAGTTCATTGGAGCTCCTGAGCTGGAGGGGGAGCTGTAGGTAGTACAGTTGTCAAAATAGCTCTGATGGGGCTCCATAGACCTTGAGGTCGCAGTGGTATGTACCCCCCTTTCCCTTAGCAAACCATAAATCTGAAGAACCAATTGGTTCATCACAGATTATCAGCACCTTGATCTGGGGTGAAGATCAAGGAGTTAGATTCATTAAAGATAATATTGAGAAACGACTTGATAGGATAACATTTCTGTTTTACCGATCGAAGATATCCACTTTATCTTTGCAAGCTCCACTTAGGCTATTGTTCGCCAAATTATATCATCTTGGTATTCGAGATGGTCTCCCTTGAATTGAAGCTTTCTCTACCGCACATAAGTTTTATCTCTGAACTGATGTAACTGTTTTTACTTCGAGACCAGTTTCGCGGGGTGTTCCCCATGGGTGGGTTCTAGCACCACTTATATTTCCCCATACATATCCGATATACTTGAAATGATCAAATCTTTCCTTTGTTAATACCTCAGACTATAGAAAGAGGGGACCCACCTTTCAAAAATAAATAGTGAAGCCAATTTTCAGAATAATCAGAACTAAAATGGATAACTGTACTACCTAGGAGCATAGAATAACTGGAGGGAAGGCTTCATACTCTCGACAGATCATTTTGAACTGCCAATAACGGCGGAGGTTAGAGTTTCGTGTGACGCCCGATAGATAACGCTGAGTTTCTTTATTCAGTAACGTCAGATATTTTGTTCCATGGCCCTACAATTGCAAAGAATATAATGTGGCTGTCATTGTTATTGATACATTTATGCTTCTTTTTAATTGAAAATGGCCATAAATCATAACATAGACAATATTGATGACATACAATCGCTTCATTCTAATCAACTTTTTATGCGCAATTTTATGGGAAGTCTGTGATCGGTAATAAATTTGTCAAAACAATATCCTTATCGGAAAAAGCGAACATTCAGGTAAGAATTATTATTATTATACGGGAAGACTGAGGTTTTATCTGTTCTCGTGTATTATACGCAGAATTGTATGGTACCCCGTTTACATTCCCTCTGCTAACACTTAGATTCGTAGCGGGAAACAGATTTTTCTTCCTATATTCAATCTGATCCTTGTAGCCATTTCTTTACACGTGCTATATGCATTATATTGTCGGATTTACGAAAAAAAGTATGTAATGCTTTCTTTCAAAAGAATATATATTATGATATAGTAATAAATGGGACCTAATAAGTAATAACAACGAATAACCATTAAAGATAATTTTATTAAGGATAGCCATGTTGTAGGAAGAAACGACGTTGTCGCCATCTCGTGACCTTGCGGCGAACTGACAAGTTCGGACGTTTTTGGCAGTTCATTTTCGTAGGGGAGCCTTCTCTCCAGTTATTCTATGCTCCTAGGTACTACTACGGAATCAAAATGTAGTAGACATTTTTGCAACGTTGTGACATTCGTTCTAATAAACAAACTCTCAATCAAAATGAAAAGTACTTTAGATTGATATTCATTTTCTCATTTGTGCGTGAATGTCAGAAATGAGTATTTTTTTCTTCGAATATTGTGAATTCCTCACATTACATATACTACTTAAGTATCAGAATGTTCGCGAAACGGCTCGGCACGATATGGCAGCAGCGTTTTCTGAATCTGTGCCAGTTCATTCATTATTTTCTATCTCCTAGTTCATTGATTTTGTGAACTGATGACGTTTTGGACAGTGTTGTCATCAGGATATCGCGTAGGAAAAGTGAAAGTTGAACTTATTTCTGAATATTATTAGCAAAAAACGTTGAAAAATGGTTCGTATGTGTCGTGTATGTGGTAAATTGGACTATTCGAATCCTGATTTGAGTTTTCAGAGGTATGTTCAACTCTTATTATTTCTAAGTACCAATGGCGTAGATTCATCGATTTTTTCGAATTTCACTTTTCAGATTCCCTTCTGATAGTGAGAGGAGGAAAATCAATTCCGAATTTAGCTGACTCTGTTCACCTAACTCAGAATCTAAACTGCTCCACATGAGAGTTAGGGATATTGACTTGAATTGCGAAAATATATAGTTAAAATAAGATTTTTGTGATGAAAATTCATATTAATATGATTTCAACTCCCAGAGAATTCAAGCATTTTAAGACTATCAATACAATGCAAGGCCTCCACTAGCATCAATAACAGCTTGACATCTTCTTTGCATACTACACAAGAGCTTGTTGAACATTTCTTAAACGGGGCAGAAGCTCTCTCAGATTATTTAAGATTCTGGGGTAGGTTGATGATTATCTAATCTTCTTTGGAGCATATCTCATGCATGTTCTATGCAATTCAAATCTGGTGAGTGCGGAGGTATTGGTAAATGTGGAATACCAAGCTCCTCGCGCGCATTCTCAACTATGACTGCACGGTGCGGTCTATCGTTATCGTCCAGAAATTGAAAAGTTTCACCAATAGCAGTGTGAAAATTTGGCACAATATTGTCAATGACATGCTCCCTATAGTGTGAGGCGGTCATATTCCCAGGACAAATGTGTAGATCTGTGCGTCCGTTGAAACATATCCCGGCCCATAACATTAACACTACCCCCTCGGAATGGATGGACTTCTTGGACATAGCGACGATTACGGGGTATGCGTGGGATTGTCCATACCCTTATTTTTCGAGAATCTGAAAATCGTCAATATCTAGATTCATCAGTGAAAAGGACACTACACCATTGATCGTTCCAATTGATATGTTGCCTTGCCCATTCCAGTCTTTGACGCTTATGGTCACGTATTAATTGAACTCCTCTTAATGGACGTCTAGAACCTAGATTCACCTCTCTCAAACGTCGTGTGATGGTTTCGATGGAAACTTGGACCCCATCTTCATTTTGAAGAGTATTCCGTTGCATTCTACACGTGGATGTAGGGTTTCTTCTCGCCGAAACGGTGATGAAACGATCCTGAGCAGGTGTTGTTTTTCGTCGCCCACCAAGCCTTGGTCTGTCCAACACGGAACCTATCTCCCTGAACCTATTCCAAAGTCGAGATATCACACTTTGGCTGACTTGGAGCCTTTCCACTACAACAAATATGTCTGTCTTTATAGAATTTTGGGACGACTAAGCTTCTAACCCCAATATAGTGCTTTAAAAATCGTCCATAATGAAGACATAGCAATCAAAAAGTGTTATGTTGACACCAAAACTCCTAATTCACACAGACAACCAGGTCAACTCCTCTTCTAACCTTGTTAGCTATCTCCCAATCAAGTTGTCATCACCAAGAATCCAATAATTAACCCGTCCTCACAGTCAAACATCTTTTTCAATTATTAATGATGGCATATTCCACTAAACACCATTCCAATCAATCTAATCATCGAAACATCTCGCGATGGATTCTTGTTCCAGTGCAGTGTTCACAACATCACACACACGGTATTTATTTATGTAACTATCAGGCAAACTAACGAAGAAACGGCAGGATGGTTTGAAACAAGCCATTTCGAATCAGTGTACGTTGGCTTCGGCCCAGAAATAGAATTGGTAGTGTAGGAAACTGTTGTGACACCATATGCCGCACGTGAATGGTTAATAAAATTTAACAATCTATGTAGTAGATCGTATTTCACCATGAACATAAATAAGGACGTGAATATTTACAAATATAGACTTGTAAAGGTAGAACGGTCTCTTGCTCGCAATGAAAACCAGTTGCTTTATGCACGGAGATGGGTATGATTAGGAGTTGATGCTGGATTTGAGGGGTATTTGACTACTGGAATTGCCGGGCAAATTGGAGGTTACAGTAGGAGTGGTCGTAAAAGTGACAATGTATCAAGGTGCACCGAAGAAGATAATACTCTTTTTAGCAGCAATTTCAGTTGGCTACTTCACAAGAGGAATGAAACAGCTTGAATTGATGATGAACGGTGATTTGAAGTTTGCGACTGCTTAAAAAGTTTTTAATTTAGTAATTACTGACTTACAGTAATGCATAACTGCATAAACCAAATATTGCGATACCATATCAACGAACAATAACTTATTAAAAGTGTCAGTGTAGAGTTCGACGTCAAAAAAGTAAACCAGAGCTACGCAATAGATTTAAAAAAAAGATGTCCACCGAAATTGTAAATATCGAAAAATTGGAGTATCCAGCCATCATCAAGTATCTGTATTTAAAAGGGTTAAGAGGTAAGCAGATTTACGAAGATATGCTCAATACCCTTGATGACCAATGTCCTTTGTATGTCACCGTGAAAAATTGGACTGCAAGCTTCAAAAGACGTAAATTTCCCATTGAAGATGATGACCGATCGGGAAGGGCAGTTTCTGTGTCAGTCCCCGAAAATATCGATACAGTACATGACATGATTTTATCAGACCGTCGAATAGGGCTAAACAGGATATCTGAAGCACTGAAGATTTCATACGAACGCGTTCATCATATAGTTCACGTCAATTTGGACATGAGAAAAATTTCTGCAAAATGGATCCCTAAATGTTTGAATGTTGACCAAAAGCGTGCAAGGGTAGAAGAATCGCGTTCCATCTGTGCTCGATTTGAAAACGATGTAGACTTCTTAAACCGAATTGTTACTATGGATGAGACTTGGGTACATTTCTACTATCCAGAAACAAAGCAACAATCGATGGACTGGCGACACTCTGGTTCTCCAAGACCTAAGAAGTTTCGTGTCCAAAAATCTGCTGGAAAAGTTCTTGCTTCAGTTTTTTGGGATTGCAATGGAGTAATCATGATTGATTTTTTGGATGAGGGTAGAACAATAACCGGAAATTACTATTCGATATTACTGACCACTCTACGGGAAAAAATTGAAGAGAAAAGACGCAGAAAGCTATCCAAAGGTATTTTATTTTTACAGGACAACGCCCCAGTACACAAATCTCATGTTGCCATGCAAAAAATTCGTGATTTAGGGTTAGAATTACTAGAACACCCCTCTCATTCACCTGATTTGGCTCCGTCTGACTACCATCTCTTTCCTCAACTGAAAGAAAGTTTGAAAGGTCGTAAATTTTCTTCCAACGAGGAGGTAATAAAAGCTGTGGAGGACTGGTTTGCAGAGCAAGAAGAAACAGTTTTATCGAAAGGTCTAGAGACGTTGCAGGTTCGCTGTACTAAATGCATTCAATTAAGAGGAGAATATGTTGAGTAATAAAATATTTTGACATTGAAATTTTGTTTGATTCTATAGTAGGCTAAGAATTTTTCAATATATCCTCGTATCTTTCTCAATCTTTAGCCTATTTCTTTACAAATTTTGCAGTTTTCGCAATTTATTCTTTGCACTTGTAGTATAAACCTTAGACTAAAGGAAGAGAAGACGCACCTGTCAATAATAAGTATGAAGCCATTTTTATAAATCATCAGAACTAAACTGTACTACTGAAGAATCAAAACGTAGTAGAAATTTGCAACATTGGGACGTTTTTTGAATTTTCTAATAAATAACCGCTCAATCAAAGTGGAAAGTATTCGTTTCTTCAAATATTGTGGATTCCTAACAATACATAAAATCTATAGAGTAACGGAATGTTTTGACAGTGATGTCATCAGAATATCGCGTAGGAAAAGTGAAATTTGGTTTTATTTCTGAATATTGTTAGCAAAATATGTTGAAAAATGGTTCGTATGTGTCTTGTTTGTGGTAAATTGGAATTTTTGAATCCTGATTTGAATTTACACAGGTAGGTACTCTCATCATTTCTAAGTAACAATGGCGTAGATTCTTTAATTTTTTTAATTTCACTTTTCAGATTTCCTTCTGATATTGAGAGAAGGAAAATCTATTCTGAATTTTGCTGACTCTGTTCACCTAACTCAGAATCTGTTTCAATCTTTGGAACATTTTACGAATTCGGCAAAAAGAGTTAATTCACTTATAATTTTATTTCCATTCTTCAATACCGTTAACGCCACGCCACTGGACTTTTCAAAGTCAGATTCCGCAATGTTCCCACGGCCGTATCTAATGATATTGCTATCCTTTATGCTATCTTCGTTCCACTAATTGAATACTGACTGGGCTTCTCCAATTCTCGAATTTATGAATGATATGCTGTGTCTCCTCTTTCTATGGTCTGAGATTCAGAGAGAATTTTTTTTTTCATTAATCGAAAACGATTTCAAATGAAACAAAGATTCTTCTTCAATTTCTTCTGGACTATCAGCGACGCACCACAAAAATGATCTGAGGGACAAAAGGAAACATTTCCCAGAAAAAATGTCACCCTGTACATTTTCACGGGTAGTTGACATGTCATATGATGAAAAACCTCAAAGTGCATAATATTTGCAAAATTTCAGCTGAATATCCTGAGAAATGCAGACACTATGAGGAGAAAACTAAGGTATAAACTCATCAGTCCACCCCAAAAATTGAAAAAATGGAGTTCAGTAAAGGGTAATCATCCCACACTTCTATGGAGTAACCATGCAGATATCACTTGGAGTAAAGCAACTATAAAGGTGAATACAGACTATTCTGACGTGACGTGATTCCACGTCACGTCAGGCTCAATTGGTGCTCCCATTGGCCTAATATGAAGGTGAACGCATAGAACGATGTGTTGCATTTTTATGTCACTCACATTTTGACGTTCACGTTCATATTAGGCCAATGGGAGCACCGATTGAGCCTGACGTGACGTGGAATCACGTCACGTCAGAATAGTCTGTATTCACCTTAAGGCTCTGATATAATGCAGAAGTCTAGCTGGTAAGGCTTGTTGGTGTGGCTCTAAAGCAACGCGAAGGATTAAGTCATAATCACTCCTGGGGTTATAATCTGGCATGCCAGAAGAGGCATGCATGAGGAAAGCCTCTGACAAGATATAAGGACTAGCTTGTGTCTGCATCACTGGAGCTATGAGAGTCTATTCCTTGTAGCGCAACTCTTTTTCAACTGAGTGAATAGAGAAGTCTACAGAATTCCAAGTTCTTTGGCCAGTTGAAGGAGATACAGTTGGCAAGCTACTAGAGATGTTTTCCTCACTGTCTTTCTATCATTGTCTACATTGTGTTTACTAGGATAAAGGAGAGGCTTAATGGTCGAAAGTCCTTCGTTTGAAGATAACCCATACCCTCCTTCGGCCTTGGTTCCACCCACAAAGAATTCAACAGCGAGAATGCACTTCCCTGATTGTTTGGATGAATTCTCATCGACCCCATGATGACGAGAATTACAGCACTATGTTGCCACAACGAAATCCAGACAAACTCTTTCATAACTCCATCAAAACTTTCCAACCCATTTCGTTCGAAGCTCCAAATACCCACAAAGCCGTCGAATTAGCAACATTGACTAAAAGAAGCATTCACTTCCCAATTCCATCAACAAACAGCCCCATTGTTCCACCAGAACGAGGCGCCTGGCCATAACTCAGGTCCATTCGTGAAATCGAGCCAAGAATAATTACCGAACTCCGGCGGAACTCAATGAGGGTTATTTCTATGTAAATAGGGTGCATTTCCCATTTCCCGAATTCTTGGACCACTCAATCGGGCCAACCTTTCAATCAGCGACGCTGTCTGCGGGGTCCTAATGGATTTTCCACCGAATTTTCCCGTTTCCCTGTTCTCGTTCGACAGTAGGCGGCGATGCCAGATTTACGGATTTTTCCTGGAATTCTGAATCTTTCGTCCTTTTCGAACCTAAGTATTTTTATTGTTTAAAAGGTTCTTCTTGAAACGTTAGTACTATCTTAAATATTCTCGAGGAAGAAACACTATTTCAAGGGGAAGTATCACCTTTTGAATGGTAAATCTCCATTCAAAAAGTGGTCTCTTTATTTCACGGGTAACTACCCTAATTTACGACGTAGAGACTTGATTTTTTTTTAATTGAAGTTGAAGAACGTCCCGAGGGCAAATCGTTTTCTTTTTTTTCGATTTAATTAGTTCTTCAATTGAAAAACACAGGTTTAACTTCAGCGTTCTGGAAGTTAAACTTAATGATTTTTTTTCGACGGTTATTCATCATTTTTTGGAAAAAATCGCAACTATTTGCCCTCAGCAATTTAATCTTCTATAAACTACAAAAATTTTCATGATGATTATTTTAAAAATATAGCTACTCATGAAAAACGAAAAACATAGTCAATAACCCAAATATTGCAGAGATCTAACGATTACCCTGGTTTTTTAATTGAAAAACTAATAAAATAAAAAAAAGAGAACTATCTGCCCTCGGGACGTTCTTCTACTACTTTAAAAAAAAATCAAGTCTCTACGTCGTAAATTAGGGTAGTTACTCGTGAAATAAAGAGACCACTTTTTGAATGGAGATTTACCACGATTCAAAAGGTGATACTTGCCCTTAAGGATAAAACTGGGCAAATGACATTTCTACCATTTTGAATATGGCTGCCATAGCGTTTTAGAAAAATTCTCCCCTATTGAGGAACTCTTTTTTGTTGGAAACCCATCTAGCCTGTAATATTCGAGCAGGAATATTTCTGCAGGAAATCGATCATGTTCTAGCGTAGACCTGACAGGCTAGAGGCGTGTTCAGACTTTCAATACGGCTAATGGCGAAATTCCGACTAGCCCGCATATTGTTCTCGACTTTCCCTGCCCCAGAGGTATTTCGAACATTCGACTCAAAGGTTAGATCCCTCGAATTTATCGAAAAATTATGCGAGGTAGGTGAATTCGATAGAGGCAAGAAGATTGAGGTGAATCGCAAAAGGGGCAAGATGTTTGGGCGAAGATTTGATGCACAGGGTGTCACATTAAAAAGGTAACTGATCTTTCATCAAAGGTTATTCGATAAATCATTTGCATAGGTCGTTATTTAAGTAGATGTTATTTTCCATTATTAACAGCAAATCATTCTCTTTATAAAGAAATAAAAACTATTCAACCATTCAACGAGAAAATAGCCTTTTGCTTCTTGGAGAACCCTTCACATGAAAGAACACGAGTGACCGCACTGAGAATTCATGGCCATTTTTTACTCATTTTGAGCTCTCTCATAATTCAAAACATCTAAAGGTATTTAGCCAGCATAACAGGATTAAATGACAAAACTGATGGTGGATTTTTTTTCAACAAGTGCTCATAGCCGGCTTTTCTACAAATACCGGTTATATTTAAATCTATAACCTCACTGAAATGTTTACAATGATTGACACAATATCGTAACCACATCAGTAAAACTCTCAACATTAAACCCAAATGGAAATTGACCACTCAAATATGCAGACATACATTAGAAGTCCATACCAAACACGTCCATACGCATAAATTAATCTGTTTTAATTCCTTCGTGGCTCAATCCAATGGTTAGACTTAGCTAGTATTAATTCCTAGTTAAAAGACCGACTGTCATCTTGAATTATTGTTTATGATTCTCAATATACGTTTTTAATTGGCAATCTGTGCTCTTCGGGAATATTAATTTTCTGCTGAAAGCGTCGTAAAATTGGACGCTGTTCAAAATGAGCAAAACGGTATTCCAGAAATGGACATATCTTTATGATTTTCTATGAAGTGGTTATGGTTTTCCTGGTAATATAAAGCTTAGGTCTGGAGTTATGTTAGATATTCAATATGCCATAAAAGAAATGTTCCATAATCTTGATTTTTTTTACTATAGAAACGACACCTGTTTTCTTTTTCATGTGACACCCTGTAATGCAAGTTCCCGCTGATTTTTTGAACAAAATTAAACTTCATTGTGAGAAAATGGTTTTAAATGAATCATTCAAAGCATTTTCCATTGTAAGCTCAAACTTTTTCCTATATTTCTGGAAGAGTTCGAATGCTGATGAGCCAGACCATGTGCCATCCACCTGAACAAGAAAAAATCGGACGGCGCAATATCTATGGAATACGGGGGCTAGGGTAGCCACGTGAGGCCGAGCGTTGTCATGCTGTAGAATCACTTTATCGTGCCTTTTCTCGAACTGCGTCCGTTATACGCGCAGTTATGATTTCATCCAGTCCCTCAGCTCATAATAAATGACACCGATCTGGTCTGGTCGAAGCAACGACGTAGAATCATGACCGGAGAGAAAATAAAATCATGAGGAATGTTTCGTGTGAATGTACTAGTATCCAAAACGAAGAATTCGCGCTGCCGTTGTCTTGGCATTCCTATGACCACTGCCGTCAAGTTTTTTCCGACAAAAGTCTCCGATCTACCCACAACCTTCACGCATCCACCCTTGAGTTCCGCCCAAAAATAAAAACCCAAGGTTCACATTATGATTTCAGCATAATTTCAAGCAGTACAGTGCTGCACATTCTTGTGAAAGAATGGACCTTTTGTTTCACATGGGTGATTTATAGGAACAACAAATAAACAGGTTATGTTAGATTATAGAGCGCGATAATAAACATGACGCAAGCGGGAAGGTACAAAGGATGGAATGGGATGGTTCGAAGAACCATCCGGTGTGCAGAGTGGGTCAAAGAATATTCCTTCAAGATGGAAAAAAGTTGATTTGAAGTTTTGTTGGATTTTAAATATCAATTCGAGTTGCTTTTATATTTATAAACGTCTTGAGATACAGTGTTGCATTGTTTATTAATAATAGGTAATCTAATGTCGATGATATTCAAACTTAGACCGTAGATAGCATAAAGGATAACAATATCATTAGGTACTTCTTGCAGAATCTAACTTAGAAAAGGTCCAGTGACATGGTGTTATCGGTATCGATGAATGAACAAAAAGTAAAAATTCAGAATTGATAACCAGTCGTAATATCTCAAAATGCAGATTTTTGCTATTTAATTGCAGTTTGATGGTAAGTATTTGGTCAATTATCGAAGATTAACGTTTGTTTTTCCTTTTTAGCTGAAATTCCGGCCAGTTAAAGCATTTTCGGAAGCGAGATGGAATGTTCAGATTTCGATAAATACGAGTGAAAGGAAAAATGGATAAAAAACCTGTTAAATGGAACAATATCGTCTCGGACGGTTCGGATGGAGCGTTTTGAGGAGGATTACGAAGATATTTTTCGGATTCCAGAAGAATTTCGACTATTTTCGAAGAAATGAACGAATTGAACGTTGACGTTAGTGAGAAGCAGGTAGAACTAAGACCGATTTCTGTTATTTATAGGTCTTTTTCTATCAGGTATTTTTGACAGTTCGTTTGCCGTCGAAAACTGAACAGTGAAATTCTAAAAATCGAAGAATCAACGACACTGTTACTTAATTCAAATAGTCCAATTTACCACAAACAAGACACGAACATTCTTCAACGTATTTTGCTAATAATATTCAGAAATAAATCCAATCTCCACTTTTCATACGCGATATCGTGTTCAAAACGTCAATAGTAACACACAATCAAAATAGCGGTATGAAATTAATGAACTGGCCCCAGATTCAGAAAACGGTGTTGCCATAACGTGCCCGTTCATTATCTGAAAAAAAACGGCTGAGACGTTTCGCGAACATTCCTATACTTGAGTATATGTAATGTGGGGAATTCACAATATTTGAAGAAAAAAATACTCATTTCTGACATTCACGCACAAATGAGTAAATGAATTTCGATCTAAAGTACCTACTTTTCTTTTCGATTGAGAGTTTATTTATTAGAAAATTCAAAGAATGTCACAACGTTGAAAAAAATTCTACTACATTTTGATTCCGCAGTAGTAAAGTTACCCAGTTCAGTTCTTGAAAGGCCCTTCCCTCTTTATATAGACTAAGTATTCAAATTCGTCGTAAAATAGTATACATATAACATTACTATCAAGGTAAGAGGGTTTTTACTGGCGAATGGAGGATATAACTGACGAGCCGCAGGCGAGTCAGTTACCTCCTTGAGCCAGTAAAAAGGTTAGTTAAATTCCAAAAAAAATCTCAATAATTTGTCGCAAGTGTCGTAAGCTATGGAAGCGTTGCCATGAACATGTCTGTTTATTTTTCTTTACATTTGTTTTGGCGAAAGCGAAAATGAATGTACCAAAAGAAATTATTGAGGCAGCCAGCAGTGTAGCTTCAAGTTTATTACCTGCAAAATCAGCTTCAAGGTACGAGCGAGAATACGACGACTTCAAAAAGTGGCAAAACAAAAATAGTGTGATTGTGGTAACTGAAGATATTTGTTGGTCTACTTGAATCAACTAGCAGCTAGATTCAGCCCTAATACTTTATGGGCAAAATGGTCTATGCTGAAAAGCTGCTTGGAAATGAAATGAAATGCCCCTGTTCGCAGGTTTGTTTTCCTTAAAAAATTTATTGAAAAATATGACGTTTAGTTGTCATTTGCAGATTTCAAAAGGTAATAGCGTTTCTGAAACGAAAAAATGAGCGTTATACGCCACAAAAGGCCAAGGTATTAAGTAAAGGAGAGGCTGAACAATCTCTTTTACCTGCTCCTGATGACCAGTGGTTGCTGGCGAAAATTGTAACAATATTTGGGATTTTTGGATGTTGTCGATGTGACGAAATTCTCTCCTTAAACATGATTGATGTAGAAGATATGGGAAAATACGTTATTGTGACATTGCGGCAAACAAAAAATTTAACAAAAAGAAGATTCACCATAACCGATGATGGCTGCAGCTTCAAGCCTGTTATACAGAAAATATGTAAATCTTCGGCCTCCTGGAACAGAAAGCCTAAGATTTTTTTTGACATACCGACATGGAAAGTGCATTTCCCTTAATGCTGGCCAGCACACTATAGGTGGTGTCCCAAAGCAAATAGCGAAATATTTAGGTTTAAAAGACCCAGAGTTATACACCGGCCACTCTTTTCGCAGAACTGGAGCCACTATGGTTGCGGATTCGGGTGGAGATATTTTAGCACTAAAGCGTGCAGGAGGGTGGAAGAGCACCGAAATTGCGATGAGTTATGTCGATGATTCGGTCAACAAAAAAAATCGAAATGTCTAGCAAATTATTTGGTAGTAAGGAGAGTACAAATGTTCTGCAGTCCTCGAGTTCAGTAGTTTCTGAGTCAACAGATGGTTCATCATCATCAGTATCAACTCTTTCATCATCAAAAATCTGTGTTACTGGAAATATAAATGGTACCATGATTTTCAACATATATGACGATAAAACAAAATTTTCTAATGTAAATAATACTACTAACTTGTAAAAATTTTGCAAGTTAACTGTCAGTTTTACAAGTTAGTGACTTGATAAAATAAACTTTCTTGATTAATATTGTGTTTTTGGAAACTGACGTTTACAAATGAGAAACAAATAAAATTCTTTACGGGGCAATCTTCACTCTTCAGAAAGATATTGGAAGCCTGAAGGATCTTCCAAGTTGATCCTCAACGCACGGTTGAACATTCACGTCATTTCCTCCATTCCACTCCATCGCATATTTTGATATCGCGCCAACAGCTCGAGTCGCAAAACTAATTAGCAATAAATCCCACGAAATTAATATCACTCTCCATCACTGAAGCAACGCCGAATTAATGCGCTAAGCGTCAGGACGGGAGATATGTTAATGAACTTATAATTTCACCTTTCTTCGTTAATAAGCGACCCCTGGCCCTATTCAATTCTGCCAGATTACAGTTCGAAGTCTTCGAATGCACCCATAATTGTGGGGCAGGCAAATATTTTCAGTTTAATAAGCCTCAATCATTTAAGGGGGCGTTACATCGATATGCCCCTTTCGTCTGAAGGTATATGGCCATGGTCGGACTGGCCCAGAGCGAGAGCCTGAAGGCCACTTGGAGAAGTTGACGCAGATGGTTGATGAATTGCGCCTGAAAGATACCGTATCGGTCGGTGGAGAACCACAAGGTTCAATGATTCGTCTGGTTTTTTATAGCTTCTTCATTTACGAATTAAAATCTTGCAGGTTTAGCGCTGAGCTCAAGCTACGAGGATATATTGAAAAATTCTTAGCCTACTATAAAACCAAACAAAATTTCAATGCCAAAATATTTTATTGCTCAACATATTCTCCTCTTAATTGAATACATTTATCACAGCGAACCTGCAACGTCTCTAGACCTTTCAAAAAAATGTTTCTTCTTGCTCTGCAAACCAGTCCTCCAAAGCTTTTATTACCTCCTCGTTGGAAGAGAATTAACGACCTTTTAAACTTTTTTTCAGTTGCGGAAAGAGATGATAGCCAAATCTGGTGAATAAGGGGGATGTTCTAGTAATTCTAACCCTGAAACACGAATTTTTTGCATGGCAATATGAGATTTGTGTACTGGGGCGTTATCCTGTAAAAACAAAATACCTTTGGATAGCTTTCCGCATCTTTTCTCTTTAATTTTTTCCCGTAGAGTGGTCAGTTATGTCGAATAGTAATCTCCACTTATTGTTATACCCTTATCCAAAAAATCAATCATGATTACTCCATGGCAATCCCAAAAAACTGAAGCAAGAACTTTTTCAGCAGATTCTTCTTAGGTCTTGGAGAACCAGAGTGTCGCCATTCCATCGATTGTTGCTTTGTTTCTGTATCGTAGAAATGTATCCAAGTCTCATCCATAGTAACAATTCGGTTTAAGAAGTCTACTTCGTTTTCAAATCGAGCACAGATCGAAAGCGATGCTTCTACCCTTGCACGCTTTTGGTCAACATTCAAACATTTGGGGATCCATTTTGCAGAAATTTTTCTCATGCCCAAATTGACGTGAACTATATGATGAACACGTTCGTATGAAATCTTCAGTGCTTCAGATACTCTTTTTAGCCCAATACGACGGTCTGATAAAATCATGTCATGAACTGCATCGATATTTTCGGGGACTGACACAGAAACTGGCCTTCCAGATCGGTCATCATCTTCAATGGAAAATTAACCTCTTTTGAAGCTTGCAGTCCAATTTTTTACGGTCGCATACGAAGGACATTGATCACCAAGGGTATTAAGCATATCTTAGTAAATCTGCTAACCTCTTAACCCTTTTAAATACAGGTACTTGATGATGGCTCGATACTCCAATTTTTCGATTTTTACAATTTCGGTGGACATCTTTTTTTTCAATTCATTGCGTAACTCTGGTTTACTTTTTTGAGGTCGAACACTGACACTTCTAATAAGTTATTGTTCGTTGATATACACTACTGGAAAAAATTAAAGGATCAAAAAAAAATTCCAAAAAAGAGGAAATTGTAGCTCCAAGTGTCTAGTTTTCGGATTAGAACTTCAAAAACTTTAAGTTTCAGTGGTTTTCGAGTAATGAAAGAAAAATCAGCAACAAAAAAATTCTCAAAATTTTACCACTTTTCTTTTTCTTGTCTACGAGCGTGGTAATTTTATTTTTGCATAATCGTTATAATGATGGGATACATTGTTAATTCAGCTTCAATTTATTTTTTTATTGACCTCAATACGTCCACTACTCGCCGAGATATCGGTCTTCAAATGGAAAAGGATCCATTTGTCTTTGATTATCGATTTCTCAGCAACCAATGATCGCACAGAAAATTGAAGGGGGGTTTCAAGACCTTAAATGAACTCCCATTAATGAACAACCATTGCTTATTCATAGAAATTTTTTTTTCTTAATGTCGCATTGTCGCATCAATATGAAAATTTAACAAAAAAAGGGCTTTTGGTGGTTTCTTGGAAAATCTACCGCTGGATCGAAAATGTTGAGGAAACCAATAATGTTAAGTGTGACTTTCACAGTTCAATATGTTGATAAAAACCTTACGAAGAGCCAACTCAATTCAGCGAGCCGTTTTTTTGTTTGACTCGATTGAATTTTTGAAAAAAAATAAGGATCACGTTTTTTGCTCTGAGAAGCTCGTAATCTTTAAAAACGGTAAAAAAGAATTTTCTCGAGCTTTTTCCACATTTTAATTGCAGATAGTTCATAAATTTCAAAAAAAGAAAAATAAAAAAAACAACACATAACATTTCTGTGAATCCTTCAATCATTCATCAGCCTCAAATTACCGCCTGCATTAACATGGCTGAACGTTTGAGAGCCGTTATTGAAAACAGGGGTGGCAATACCCGTTATTAAATTAATAAAAATGTTATTTGTTGTTTTTTTATTTTTCTTTTTTTGAAATTTATGAACTATCTGCAATTAAAATGTGGAAAAAGGTCGAGAAAATTCTTTTTTGCCTTTTTTAAAGATTACGAGCTTCTCAGAGAAAAAAACGTGATCCTTATTTTTTTTCAAAAATTCAATCGAGTCAAACAAAAAAACGGCTCGCTGAATTGAGTTGGCTCTTCGTAAGGTTTTTATCAACATATTGAACTGTGAAAGTCACACTTAACATTATTGGTTTCCTCAACATTTTCGATCCAGCGGTAGATTTTCCAAGAAACCACCAAAAGCCCTTTTTTTGTTAAATTTTCATATTGATGCGACATTAAGAAAAAAAAATTTCTATGAATAAGCAATGGTTGTTCATTAATGGGAGTTCATTTAAGGTCTTGAAACCCCCCTTCAATTTTCTGTGCGATCATTGGTTGCTGAGAAATCGATAATCAAAGACAAATGGATCCTTTTCCATTTGAAGACCGATATCTCGGCGAGAAGTGGACGTATTGAGGTCAATAAAGAAATAAATTGAAGCTGAATTAACAAAGTATCCCATCATCATAACGATTATGCAAAAATAAAATTACCACGCTCGTAGACTAGAAAAAATAAAGTGGTAAAATTTTGAGAATTTTTTTGTTGCTGATTTTTCTATCATTACTCGAAAACCATTGGAACTTAAAATTTTTGAAGTTCTAATCCAAAAACTAGACACTTGGAGCTACAATCCCCTTTTTTTGAATTTCTTGTACGACCATTCCTCTCAAAGTTGCGGCATGTTGAAAATTGCCGAAAAATTTGGAATTTTTTTTCGATCCTTTAATTTTTTCCAGTAGTGTAGTATCGCAATATTTTGTTAATGCATGGAACTGGTCTAGGCTAACTAGATATCAATACATCCTCGTAAGTAAACCCTATCGCAAAATCTACTTCGTCAAACTCCCCAGAAGATTGTGTGACTATTCCCCCGTAGCCATAAACCAATATAATCAGGTTCTGGAGATTCTCCTCATGTTACTAATGTCTCAATTTCCGTTTCTTGGACCAAAAGAATATTTGATATAACTGTTCAGGCGGCGTGTTCAAAACCGAAACCTTACGAGGTCGCTGATAAGAAAAGTGTATTCAATCCATAACGTTGCGAAGAAGGACCCAATTAAGTGTCTCCAGGTAGATGTAACGGTCCCCATTCGACGTTCTCTATTTTATCGTGGTGATTTGCATTTTATTGTGCGATCCTGTTATACAAATTGGGCGTGTGGTCGAGGAAGAAAGGAATGGCCATTATGTTTTGGGAATGCTTTTTCACGCCACGGAATCGTTTTGTTTCAATAGTTGGGAATGTTTGGAAGAGTTCCTAAATTCATTGCTTATTTGAATATTGATCACTTCATCGTGTCCTCGAATATTCTTATCTGCTGATGTTAATAATGTTTCATTAACGGAAAATTTCGTCACTAAACTATTTGGAAGGTCACCTCAACCGTAATTTCAGGTTCTCAAAAAAAGTGCCAACACTAGGTGAAAACCTGTATCATACAGATATTTCGTTTCTTTGGGCTGTTGTAATACGAGGATGTATTGATATCTAGATATTCTAGACCAGTTCCATGCATAATAAACAAAATATTGCGATAACATATCAACGAACAATAACTTAATAGAAGTGTCAGTGTAGAGTTCGACGTTGAAAAATTAAACCAGAGTTGCGCAATCAATTAAAAAAAATTGTAAAAATCGAAAAATTGGAGTATCGAGCCATCATGAAGTACCTGTATTTAAAAGGGTCAAGAGGTAAGCAGATTTACGAAGATATGCTTAATACCCTTGGTGATCAATGTCCTTCGTATGCGACCGTGAAAAATTGGACTGCAAGCTTCAAAAGAGGTAAATATTCCATTGAAGATGATGACCGATCGGGAAGGCCAATTTCCGTGTCAGTCCCCGAAAATATCGTTGAAGTTCATGACATGATTTTATCAGACCGTCGAATTGGGCTAAAACGGATGTCTGAAGCACTGAAGATTTCATACGAACGCGTTCATCATATAGTTCACGTCAATTTGGACATGAAAAAAATTTCTGCAAAATGGATGCCGAAATGTTTGAATGTTGACCAAAAGCGTGCAAGGGTAGAAGCATCGCGTTCGATCTGTGCTCGAACGATGTAAACTTCTTAAACCGAATTGTTACTTTGGATGAGACTTGGGTACATTTCTATACGATCCAGAAACAAAGCAACAATCGATGGAATGGCGACACTCTGGTTCTCCAAGACCTAAGAAGTTTCGTGTCCAAAAATCTGCTGGAAAAGTTCTTGCTTCAGTTTTTTGGGATTGCCATGGAGTAATCATGATTGATTTTTTGGATAGGGGTAGAAAAATAACTGGAGATTACTATTCGACATTACCGACCACTCTACGGGAAATAATTAAAGAGAAAAGACGCGGAAAGCTATCCAAAGGTATTCTGTTTTTACAGGACCACGCCTCAGTAAATAAATCCCATGTTGCCATGCAAAAAAAATCGTGATTTAGGGTTAGAATTACTAGAATACCCCCCTTATTCACCAGATTTGTCTCCGTCCGACTATCATCTCTTTCCTCAACTAAAAAAAAGTTTAAAAGGTAGAAAATTTTCTTCCAACGAGGAGGTAATAAAATCTGTGAAGGACTGGTTTGCAGAGCAAGAAGAACCATTTTTTTTAAAGGTCTAGAAACGTTGCAGGTTCGCTGTAATAAATGTATTCAATTAAGAGGAGAATATGTTCAGCAATAAAATATTTTGACATTGAAATTTTGTTTGGTCCTATGGTAGGCTAAGAATTTTTTTAATATATCCTCGTAGATCCATTTTTCACCTGTTAGGATGCGATGAAGAAACCCCTTGGTCATGACGTTTAGGATGTGTCAAAATCGAACAGCACTTCTTATGAACCAATCTGTTAATAAACCTTTTTGAGCACCTTAGAAGAGCTATTCTCGAGAATGATTCAAGAAACCAAAATGTGCAAAACGAGACCATCGATTAGAGCCCCCAAGAATTATGCAGCATTTCCCGAATGCAATTAAGATAATTCGCGCATATCTTAGTAGCTACTGGACTCGTAATCATCATGTTTCCCGTCCCACTCCCATGCGAATTAGCTCCCATTCACTATGCGAGCACCAGACAATCACAAGACACTTTGACATATGTCTTGAGTCAGCCAGACTCTCACAGAATACCACTATTTCGTTTAGTTGCGGGACCATTAATGCTTCTGCGTGTTCCCACACCGACCACTTCCTTCTTCGGCTTTAAGCCGCTTAATTGGTGATGCAGAAGGATTTCAGAAATGCTGGGACGAGTTAGAATAAATTAGTCTAAATCGATGTGTGTTGGGGATTATGAGGAAGCACCTGGTGGCTAGAGTGGCATCAAGAAATGCGTTGGAGATGGTGGAATCGTATATGAGGATTTCTAGACGAAGGTATTTTCAATTACCCTAGATGTCAAAAGAAGAGTATAGCGGTTAATTGGAATGGCACACTTTGGTCGCAGAGATCTCGATTGTGAATATTCCTAATGTGCGCATTTTATACAGGCTGAATCAACAACCCTTCTAAGTGCTCAAGCTTAAGATTGAAGATTATAGTTAGAAAGGGGTAAGGCAACGTCCGCATAGGCAGGAGGCTTGCTTAGTGCCTAGAGGTTTGCTCAGCACCTAGAGGCTTGCTCAGCACCTAGAGGCTTGCTCAGCGCCTAGAAGCTTGCTTAGCGCCTTGCAATCTGGCTACTACAAAGAGAACTGACGTCCTAAGAAAACTCTTTCTTTAGTTTATTCTTAATTATATTCCAAAACTGTAATGTTAGATCTCACCAAAAACATTCTGTAAAAACTGGCCAAGTCTCGATGGACCTGCTAGTTTATCTCTAAAAAGTAATGAAATCTAGAAAAAGTCCAGCCAAGTTTAAGGCTCCTTACTGCGATTTCTTTATTATTATAGTTAATGTTGTGTCACTTGGCCGTTGAACATTCTTTATAGGTTAGTGGGTACAAGTCAATTTTGTTTACACGTTATGCTATATCTGTTGTAACTACCTATGTTTGTTAAGCGAGATAATAGCCCATGCTGGTATTGGTAATTGGACGCTAGTGTCTCCTTTTAGGCTGTTGTTGATTGTGCAACACATATGCATTCAGCATTGACAATGCTGACTTCTGCTCTCTTCTTTTTGGAGCGTCAAATCGACCACCGATCTAAAATAAAATAGACGTACAGACGGTCTTCTATGAATGATTAGAAGTCCGTCTGTACTGGAAATAATTTTTTATACTGTTGGTTTCAGGCTCGTATTATTGAATACGCAGCTTTATCAAACCTACAATTGACTGGTTATTGAATGAACGTTTTCCAAGTGGCAATTTTCCATCGTCCATGGGTTGCGTTTCTGGCGACAGATTGGTGCAATGGTGTCATGGAGCACCTGGTTTTGTACCCTTGTGTACTCTTCAACGGCCAAGTCACACAACATTAACTATAATAATAAAGAAATCGCAGTAAGGAGCCTTAAACTTGGCTGGACTTTTTCTAGATTTCATTACTTTTTAGAGATAAACTAGCAGGTCCATCGAGACTTGGCTAGTTTTTACAGAATGTTTTTGGTAAGATTTCACTTTTTTGTAGAAACGTGGGCATATTGATCTATATTTTATTAGATTTTCTTATTTGACACTTTGTTTAGGAGCAGTGTTTTCATTACAAATCTTTATTTTTTTTCGGTTCTGAACTATGGTAGATAGAGCCTCCGATTATTTTTTTATTGATTTCAGCGTCCTCGAAAACCTATAGTTTGATACCAAACTTGTCCATATAGCCCATCTCTTACCCGATTCTTTTTCGGAGAGAAAAAATTTCTCTCCCAATCTAACCACCGCAGACCCATCTGATGCTGTTTTTTCTGAAGAGCAATAGATGTTCTATATTGCACCAAAATTTCATAGCATTTTTTTATTCAGTGACAGAGCGAAACACAGTTTCTTTTTCATCAAGCTCTTCGGAATGGAAAGAAGGTATAGAGAACATAACTGCTTTTACAGTTGCTGGTGATTCTGATAGAAGAGATTTGATTCACCAAATAAATCAACGAAGAGAGGAAGTGGAAGGATTAACTCAAATAGTACAACAATTGTTGAATGAGCACCCAGCACCCAAGCTTGTTGTCGTACATTCTGATCCCTGTACTCTGATGAAGAATGATCATAGATCACTTCATGAAGCCTGACAAGTTCGATAAAATTTTCATCCCTTCACAAAATATCCGACGTGATATCACTTACGGTTAGAAAATGTAAATTTGCGGGTAGTTCTGGTGTGCTATCAAGTGACAGCAGATGCTAACTTCGTGAATGCGTGAAATGATAACAATTGAAAAAAGGGTAATAATCGGGTGATCAGTCTTATACACAGTGATAATTTTTACTGTCTCATTTATTGATCCGGCCTAGCTTTCGAAAACCTATCGTTTCCTTGACAATAAAATATCACTGTGTATAAGACTGATCACCCGATTATTATTACTTTTTTAATTTATATTCTAAAGTCGATATTCACATATTGAGTCATACTCAATGTGTTCCCAAGCGCATAAACTTCCATACATTATTGTGGTTGCACATTTTGCGAAGATGACTTGATAGCACGTGAGCTCACGTGACGTGCCAACAGATTTTCGATTATCCTAGTTTTTATATTTTTCCCTTTATGTGGCCATTAAACCCTAACTCTGTACCAAATTTCAGCTCTCTGAGTTTATGGGAAGTACTAGTTCTATTTTTATAATATTGAGTGAGTGAGGGTCGAAAATGCGAAACTTTGCTTTCGCGTAACTGAATGACCTACACACTTGAAATTTTGGATTTTGAGTACGTGATTATAGCTTACTGGATGACGAAATTTTCGGCGTTCTGGTCTTATCCGGAGGTTCTCAAATAGGGGCCTGAAAATGCGGCGAAATGGTTCGGGTAAAGATAGTACGGCAGTGTTTGCTTCGCGCTCGACTTGGCGGGGCCACTGCCGTGCCCCCAAATCAACTGCAGTCTTCATTGTGCAAACTTGTGTAGGTACATTCGATAACGTTCGTTTCACTAAGCTACTCGCTTGGTGACTCGCCAGGTGACTCGCTAGGCTCTAGGCGCTAAGCAAGCCTCCTGCCTATGCGGACGTAGCCTATTAGTTCACTGCGACCTTAAGGTCTATTGTGCCCCTATCAGAGCTGCTCTCACACCCCGCTTCACAGCTCCCCTTCCAGTTCCAGAGATCTAATGAAATCTAATATCTGGGAAGGTTTCAACGAAGCTTGTTCCTCACTCCTGAAGTTTATTGCCCAAAGGGTCCTTTCCTTTGGGTTCCAATGGCGAGGCATTCAGTGACAAGGTGAATAGGAGTTTCTTCTTCCTCTCTACAAAATCTATACTCTTCAGTGACCGATAAACCCATTCTCACCAGATGTTTCCTGAGGCGACAATGTCCTGTGAGAAAGCTGGTGAGGAGGTGTAGCTAAGTCTTACTGGGATCCAGATACCTTTTGGACCTTGCAGTTTCAAAGTTACAAAAGGCCTTTTTGGAGTGATCCTTTCCTGGGAGATTCCGCCAGAGTGTTTCCTATTCGGTTATCTCCTTCTCCAGGACCTCTTTCTTATAGGTGCATTTCCCTTACCATAGAAAGGATCTGGGCCAATGAATGGCGTTCTTGCAACCTCTCTGGCAAGCATATTGGCCTTTTCGTTTCCTGATTCCAGAACGACCGGGAACCCAGATTAGAGAAACCTTATTTTTCTTGCCTTCCTCATTGATTTTTCTCCGGCACTCCCAAATCAACTTTGAGTCAATGACGAAGGAGTTCAGTGCTTCAATAGCTGCTTGACTATCAGTGTGAATGCCTATACAGGGTGGCCATTTGAAAACGAAACAGACGAGATTACAGACGAAATAAATTTTTTCGATAGAAATGCTCGGACAGGTCGATTTCTGTTTCGAGGGGGACAACTTAAGATGTAGGTTACGGACGCATAGCGCTTCAACCCTTGCTGCTACAACCCCCACCCCCAATTTTTGAATAGGGAAGATGGGGTGAGTGATACCTCATTTGAAAGGTATTTTTATACTGATTTCAATACTGTAATTGTTTTTTTCATTTTATGCATTAGTTCTCGAAATATTCTTAACTAAGTATTTGAAAATGAAGTGGTGTTTTCAGGACACTTGTAGTGTTTTTTTGTGAAAAATCTACATTTTGAGCTTCAAAACAGCCATGACTGTGGCTTCCTTCCTCCAATCCACTGACATAGAAATCTTTAATCAAGATGTCGATTTTTCACAAAAAAAACACTACACGTGCCATGAAAACACCACTTCATTTTCAAATACTTAGTTAAGAATATTTCGAGAACTAATGCATAAAATGAAAAAACAATTACTGTGCTGAAATCAGTATAAAAATACCTTTCAAATGAGGTATCACTCACCCCATCTTCCCTATTCAAAAATTGGGGGTGGGGGTTGTAGCAGCAAGGGTTGAAGCGCTATGCGTCCGTAACCTACATCTTAAGTTGTCACTCTCGAAACAGAAATCGACCTGTCCGAGCATTTCTATCGAAAAAATTTATTTCGTCTGTAATCTCGTCTGTTTCGTTTTCAAATGGCCACCCTGTATAAGCTTACATTATTTAGACACTCTTACCCGGTCCGAAAGTTGAGAAACACGATACCAACCTGTTCTTTCGAATGAGAATTTCCAATTTTCACAAGTTTCTACTGTTTGTCAATGAACTGCCACATCCAAAACGTCATAGATATACGGAAAACAAACTGTTTTTGATTAGCGCTTGGCCTCCCTGTGATACTGCGACCAACTTGGGTCTATTGTATCACTCTTTCGTCAGTGGTTCCTCACGAGAATAGGTTTGTGTGCTTTATCAGGTTCAGTAGCCTTTTTATGAGGTTTTTCGGATTCATTTCCGTTTCCGGATTGATTTCACCGAAGATTCTGTGGCGCATTCATCCCAAGGCGTCGCATTCAAAAATTATGTGAGAGGCTGTTTCTTCCTCTTCACCGCAGAGTCTGCAATCCACGGGTTCTCCAAGTATTCCTATGGTGTTCAGATGTTTTCTAAGGCCGCAGTGTCCCGTCAGTAGACCTACTATTATACGTGCCTTTGTTCTGTTTAGATTCAAAAAGTCAGCTGTCAAGGTTTGGCTTGTGCGTCCTACCATGGCTTTGCTGTGTGTTTGCCCGTCGCTCTGTTCCTAGTGTTGTCGGTGTCTTTGTTTCATCCACTCCTCAATCAGGGTCCTGCATCGGTTTTTGCTGATTCCAAGCACAGGTTCTGGCCCTGTGAATGGCGTTTCAGATGCTTGTCTTGCTAACTGGTCTGCTTTTTCGTTGCCCGCTATTCCCTTGTGACCTGGCACCCACATCAGAGTCACCTTGTTGTGTTTAGCCAGCTCCAGAAGGTCCTGGAGACATTCCCAGACGAGTCTAGACTTTATCTGTGTCGAGTTGAGAGCTTTGATGGCGCTCTGGCTGTCAGAGAGAATGTGGATGTGTTTTCTTTGGTAGCCACTTTCCAGGTTCTCCTGTATGCATGTCCTAATGGCATGTGTTTCAGCTTGAAATATCGTGGCGTGTTTGCCGAGAGGTATTATGTAATCCCTTCTTGGCCTCACTCCATGTATTCCCGCTCCTGTTCCTTCATCTGTGTACCAGACTATTTCTGAAGATGATTTTGATTCTATATACTCGAGTTCCATCTGTTCCAGTCGAGCTGTGTTTTGAATGGTTTTTCGAATGAGTATAGAGGTTGCATGTAGTCTGAAATCATATTAAGCTCGGCTACGTCAGCTACATGAGTGATTCTGGTGTGCCCAGTTGTGGTGGTTCTCCAGTTTTTTGTTTGGATCAATCTGTATGCACCCATCCACCACATTAGAAATTTTGTTTTAGCGTCATACACTTCTGGTTTTGTGAATATGTTATTTGCAGTGAGTGTTGTCTCCTTTTCTTCTAATGAAACGACGGCTGAAAAATTTACGAGCTCCGTGTATATATTTATCTTGACGTAAAATGCAAATACTTCATTAACATTAACCTATGTCATTACAGGAATAATAGCAAATGAGAGACCACCATAAAGTAGCAACACATTCCCACAATTACTTCGATATAATTTCGGAGATGAAACAAAAAGGAGCTAATGTTCTCGGAACGGGAAAGAAAGAGGAAAAAATTGATGGGATGTTGTGTAATTAATCAAGCTGAGAGACAACAGTGAATTAAGATAGACAAATACGTTACAGGTATACTTTGAATCTTGATGAAAGTCTTCGGCAGTCGAGGCACGGAAATCTCTATTATTCAGGATTTGTTCTTTTTTATTATTCTTTATTTCGTTCCGTTGCAGGGCAGTCAATTGGTGACAGAGATGAATGTGATCTCACCTCCCTATTCGAAAGCAACAGAAAACGTTTTTTATTATTCGTTTGTTTTGAATGCGTTAACATCTGGAAACTTCGACGATTGAGGCAAAAAAAGAATAACAAGTTGATAATGAAAAGAAAGAATTAAGGTGGGCTCAATGTAGTGATGTTTTTATTTCAAGTTGATTTCGAAAACGGTTTCACTTTGAGAACTGAAATTTTGTGGGTGAACTCAGAAAGGATTAGGGTTCTTGTTGAAATAATTTTGATCGATTTCATTCCGACAGTTAATTTTTCTTCTTTCAAAAATAGAAGAAAATGAGCCAACCCATGCTTCTGTTTTATTTCAACAGAAAGACCCATGAAAATAGTTCAACTTCCGATTAAAAGTGAATCTACTGATAATTTCGTTCAGAAGATCAACTTGAAATACGGAATTGGCAGAAAATGGCCAAATTGAAATTTTGGCGGGAAAAAATTCCTGCTTTACCCACAAATTCACGTATTTCATAGTTCGGCGATTTTCGGATAGAGAGCGCCATTGTACATTTCATTCATGATTAGAGAGATACTCATAGAACTTATTGTGATAATGAAAGTTCTATGGAGATATTCCTTAAAATGGACGGTGGCGCCTCTATCGGCTGATCTTTCCTACTCGGTTTGAACGCCGACCTCAATAGACGAACGTAGATTGGTGAAACCATGATTGAATATACAGAGTGTGACAGCGAAATAGAATAAATTCGATAACGAATAAATGAGGGCGTGTTGGGAAAAACACTCGGACACGTCGATTTGTATTTTTAAATGCATATTTTTCAGGAAAATAATATTATATAGAGTGTTCCATGTGACCGTGGCCAATACCAACTTTCTTATTTCAAATGCAACCCCCTGTATATTATTTATTTTTTTGGATTCTTCAGAGAATTCTAGACACAATTCATGCAAGATGTCCTATACCTATCTTTAACTATTTCGGAAGTGTTAAGTGTTTTCAGATTTATTGCAAAAATCAACGTTTTAAATAAAAATTATTTTATTTCGCCAATTCGGTACAGTACACTTAAAACCTAACAAGTAATACTGATTATTTCTTAATTATATAAAAAAACAAAAAAACATTAATGTAAATGTAGAAAATGTTCAAAATGCTCGCCGCGAACGTCTTGGCAACATGCTAATCTGGTGTAGAATTGTCTTCTAACGTTACTTAACATTTCAGGCGTGACTGATCTGATCGCGTGATTCGGTTTTTTAGGTAGTCTAAGTTTAAGGGTTTCGTTTGTATGCAATACTTTTGACATATCCCCACAAAAAGAAGTCTAATGGTGTCAGATCAGGAGATCGTGCTGGCCATTCCACCGATCTGGAAAAATTTGGTTCAAGTACTGCCGGACATTGATTTGGTAATGGGGCGGTGCTCCATCTTGCTGAAACCATTTTATATTGGCAGGAACTTGTGGATTTGCTGGATCAGGATATAAGTTTATCAAAGTTGGTACGACATTATTCTGCAGTAGTTCTAAATAATTTTCTCCATTCAAGTTGCCGTCAATGAAAAAGGGACCTACGATATGATTTCCAACAATTCCTGCCCAAACATTAACATTTTCATCAGGATATTGCGTATGTTCTTCTCTCATCCAGTGAGGATTCTCATCAGACCAATAGCGGCAATTTTGACGATTAACATGACCGTGTAGTGTTAATGTACTGTCATCAGAAAACAAAACATTTTCTGATTGGATCACATTGTTATCTAACATTGCCATCATTTGCTCACAAAAATGCGTTCTCCTATCGAAATCGTCTTCTATGAGCTCCTGAGTTGCCATCATTCTATAGGGATGCATCTTACTTTCCTTTAATATTCGAAATATTGACGTGTGGCTGACGGTGAACAGCGGGGCTACTATTCGAACAGAATTATGTGGGCTTTCTGAAACTCAAGCATAATATCCAATTTCGTATCATCACTTACTGCATTGGCAGCAATTTTTTTTATTTGTCTTACATGACCAACCTCTCGAAACTGCTTTTCTATTTTGCTAATTGTTCCTTAGGATACAGGCGGCAAATTTGGAAATTTTTCGTGAAATAAGCGAGAAACTTCCATTTGTGTCCGTGTGTAATCTCCATAACCAATCATTTGAAGAACGGATATTTTGTGTATTTCTGTTGAATGAACCATTTTTCTAATATTATTACGTACAGTTATCGAAATTCAAAAGACAATAGCACTTACACTGATCACTTATTGTCATGCAAACAGACAACGTGTTACTAAGGCTATGAGAATAAACAAATCTGTTTTTGTTTTTTTTTAATTTCATCTCAGTAATGGTTTTTGCTTACTTTCTTCATATCAAGAGGTAAATGTGAAATAAGTATTGAGTGTAATGTATCGAATTTGTGAAATAAAATAATTTTCATTCAAAATGTTAATTTTTGTTGAAAATCTGAAAACACTTAATATTTCCGAAAAAGTTGAAGATAGGTATAGGACATTGTACATGAATTATGCCTAGAATTTTCTGAAGAATCCAAAAAATAAATAATATACAGGGGGTTGCATTTGAAATAAGAAAGTTGGTATTGGCCACGGTCGCATGGAACATCCTATATAATTTTATTTCCTTGAGAAATATGCGCATTTGAAATTACAAATCGACGTGTCCGAGCGTTTTTCCAAACACCCCTTCATTTATTCGTTATCGAATTTATTCCATTTGGCTGTTACACTATGTATACTAACTGAACAACACACTCACACAGAAGGAGCTGTTCAAATTTTAATTTTGATTTGGTAAAACATACATAGTATAGCAAGGAGTAAATGATTAAATCTGGAGAGAAAATCGTGAAGGTTTTTGTATGTGAACATTTTGGTTTCTTAAATATTGTAGTCGTTTTTTGAAAAATTTGAAATTAAAACTGCTACTTCTGGGTGTTACGATCTCTGTCAGTTAGTATATCACGTTTTTGATGAAAACAACGAGATCATGTGAATAGGTAATAACCCCAGGAACGCAAAATTGAATTGAAATTTTCCATGAGAAAGCATCATCGAAGAACAAGTTCTAGATAAAAATACGCACATAAGCCTAGAAGCAGAAAACACAACCGCAAGCAGGATAAACATAAGATATTGCATACCTGTCCGAAAACATGCTTAATTAACACGCAAACTCGCCTATAATCGTCCACTATCTCCGAAGAAGCAAGAAGATTGTGTACCAACCATTTTTCTGCGTGTTTTATTCAATATGGTGGTGCGGTATCGTAAATAAGAAGAGGAAATGCACTGATTGCATGTAGGGCAATACCTACAGCAACCCTGTCACGATGCTGTTTGACGTATGGGGGATTGGTTCATGCGTCTATAAATCTCCCGGCGAAATTGAGGTTTATCACGCAATTTATTTGTTTCAATGTGGAAATAAAAAGCTTTCTCGGTCATTAATGGGCCATTATTGACATCGACGACATTCCGATGTTCTCACGATAAGCATAAAGCACGTTGTGCCCACTTTTGGAAAGAAGATGGATCGTTAATTTGGATGATTGAGGAAAATCGGCTCATTATTTCCCAGAAGAGCTAGAGTGTATTCGGAGAAAATTAAATATTGGAGAAAATTTCTCATTTTAATCAAACGGGACTAAAAGAAATTCAGAGTACATATACGGGGTGGTAGGTGAACATACGGCATAAGTTCAAGAGATTATTCTTTGAACTACTTCAAGGATATCTCATCTCTTGTCCTCTTGATTTTTTTGTTTTTTGAGAAAACGCTTTGTTAAGAAGATATAGGGCGAATAACATTCAGAGTAAGATATACATTTTATGTGTGGACTTGCTGATAGCACAACATGAGAAGCTAGACGACTGTGTGTTGAACGATTTTCTGACCGCATTGCACCCGATAGAAAAATTCTCGAATCACCACCAAAGTTGCTGGATTCACTAATTCGAGGGCGTAGATTAAGAATATGCAATCAGCTATTTTTCATGAAAAATAATTTTAGAGTATTGACACTCAGAAAATACAATAATTTTCAGAAATGTTCCACGAAAAGTTGGATATTTCCTGGAGTATCAAACCTAGGAAGATACTAATCACAGATTCGTAATCTACGACCTAGAATGAGTGAATACAGTAAACTATGGTGGGTATCTGAGAAAATGATATTTCGGCAAAACTTCAATACAGTGCTACAAGAAAAACTTCGGACAAATTTTGCTGTGGTCTGGAACAAAAGTATTTCAGCGCAGCGAAATAATTTTTATTCTCTTGGTTTCTCTACACTTTCCTGTACTAATATGTGAATTTTCAGTTTGATATAATTTCATTTCACAGAGTTTTAGAATGTCAATCAAACGTAGTGCGATTTTGGAGCTGTTTCGCAAAGTAGGCGTCAATGCGAAATTGTTCGTTTGCTCAATGTGCCTCGACAAACCGTGTCC
This sequence comes from Adalia decempunctata, assembly GCA_951802165.1. Lineage (NCBI taxonomy): Eukaryota > Metazoa > Arthropoda > Insecta > Coleoptera > Coccinellidae > Adalia > Adalia decempunctata. The sequence continues at coordinate 6,189,489 of OX637705.1, forward strand.
GATGCAATTCGTCGTTTCAAGAAGCTTGGCTGTGATGGTCGTCGTCCAGGAAGTGGTAGAAAACGCACTGTCAATACACCTAACAATCGCAACATCGTCAAGAAGCGCGTCTATCGAAATCCGAGGGTTTCCATGAGGAAAATAGCCTGTGAGACCGGTATCATTGTATCAAACGCGAATCAATCCGTCAAATTGCCAAAAAGGAGCTGAACCTCAAGCCATACAAGCTCCAAAAAGTTCAACCCCTCACGTAGGAAAACAAGCGCGTACGACTCCGAAAGTGCTAACAACTCCTTCGTCTCGCCGCCGGTCAGAATGGGAGCGAATTCTCTTCACAGACGAGAAGCTTATCACCGTAAAACAATCCCACAACCACCAAAACGACAGAGTCTGGTAAGTAGAGGCTCCCGCTACATCGGCCATCGTAGAACACCGTCAAAATCCGCAATCCGTCATGGTCTGGGGCGGAATTTGCGGCAGTGGTAAAACTCCCTTAGTTTTCGTGGATCAAGGGATCAAAATCAATCAAGAAGTCTACCGCTGCGACATCCTCGAGGCCGTAGTACTTCCGTGGGCCAAGCAGCACTTCGGCGATACGCATTGGACCTTTCAACAGGACACCACTTCGGCTCATAGAGCAAAAATGACGCAAGAATGGTGTAAGACCCATTTTCCTTGTTTCATCTCATCTGCAGAATGGTCGCCCTACTGACCGGATCTCAACCCAATGGACCACAGCGTGTGGTCGATTTTGGAGCACAGGGCTTGTGCTAAAAACACAAAAATTTGGAGTCGCTGAAGCAATCTCTGCGCCGAGAATGGGACCGATTAACGCCCGAGGAGCTGCAGCCCATTGCCGAAAATTTCAAGAATCGTCTGAAGCTGTGTATCGCCGCCAAAGGAAGCCACTTCGAAACGGCTTAAATATATTATTAACAAATGTTCAAGCTATTATTTTTTTTTTTGTTTTGTTGAATTTCTTCTGTTTGATAAAGTTAAATGAAAAAGAGTTTGTCCGAGGTTTTTCTTGTCACACTGTATAATGAAAAATTTCGCGTATTTTGAGAAAAAAAACATTCTCCCAATAGGCGCCTTTGCACGCCTTGGTGGTTGGCAGATACAAAATAAGGACGAGGCTGGACACCAATTATCTGTTGTCCTCGAGTCTGATTGAAAAACTCTCCGACACGTGCTCCCAACTTATCGGAAAACTCCAGTTTCCTCTCCAATCCCCCATTTCACTCCGACTAAACGGCAACGTCCGAGCAGGACAATAAATCGGACGATAAAGAAATTTTTACGATTTGGAAAGCAATTACCGGCCCATCTGACCATCTGATCCCCTATCTTCCATTAAATATGGCCACACGCGGTCGTGTTTTATCGGGTCAGACAACAGGGGGCAGCACGGATAATACGTGTACAGATATTCAGCGCTAAGTTATGGTCATCCGCTATCGTTCTGCGGTTTCGCCACTGATACTGGTCTTTATTTCCTACCCCGACGATGATATTTATTGGGTTTGCCGATTAGAGCATAGTTGGCCGCTGTGTAATTAAATACAGGACAATGGAGGCTGGATTCGGATGGTCTTGGAGGACTTTACAGGCTTGTTTAGCCGGTGGAACGTGCTGTTCGGAAATTGTTGAGATGTCAAGCTAAATGGCCATTCTGGTAAAACTCAAACTCTAAATTTATACCCCGATCCTTCGTCTTCGGCTGATCAAATCTTTACTCACAAAGATTCAATCTAAAACTGTCTTAAAAAGAATAAGAAATATTAAAGAACTAGCTGGCCGGCGAACTTTGTACCGTCTGAATTATACTTAAAAGTTGTATAAACTTACCATTGCTTTTTTTCAAGCAGGAAAAAAATTAGTTCAAAATATACAAAATTTCAATAATTTTGTAATTCACATGGTAAGAATTTTCCTTATTTAAGCGGTAACTAATTGTTGAACTTGAACATATAACTTTTTGTTTTTAATTGTTGTACAGTTCTCTTTTTGCAGTACCTCATGTGACTGTGAATAGCAGGAGTATAATCCATATTATTTTCCTCTTATATGAATCAAAATGTCAAGAATATGAACAAAAATTATTCCTTTAATGAACTATCGACTATTAACACAGCCCGTTGACCAGAATTAAAAAATCAGTCATTTGTCAATAGCCCAACCTGAAGTGGCAAAAACAAAACTTTTCTTATATTCTCAAAATCTAATCAGTGGTCACACCATTATTTTAGACATCTTAGCTATGCTGCTAAGCTCAAAATAATTGGTAAACATCTCAGTTGGTGGAGCAGCGCGATTCTCATTATTCCATGGATATGAGCTGTCAATCTCTCTTCAATTTGTTCAATTTAGTTGACGATATCAAGCTCGTTAGAAGACAAATCGAGATGTTAAAATGTCGATAGTACGATCGACACGGCAAAATTATCAACACTGTGAATTATGTTGAACTCATATTCAAATTTATTGATGGTCATTCGACCAGATCAGATTAGGCAACCCATGAAACATTATTGTATATCATAAGTGAAAGCCCGATGAGCAAACGTTACAAAATTATTGACGCTTACAATACCGTCTCTGTGCGAACAGAAACACGAATATAATATGTCAATTACTAATTATGGGCAATTTTGGATTCTGCTATTTCTGCAAATATATCGATTACCCAAACAGAAATTCGAAAGCATTTCAAAAATAAAGAAAAAAGATGAAGATGGCCAACTCACGTTTGAAACTGATCGTCAAAATCAGATACTTGATCTTTCGGTAAAAATTCACTGTTCCACCAACTTGAGATAAGTTTACCCGCTTTTTGATCTGGCAATAGACTTTCATGTTACCATGAGTTCTATGCATAGAACTTATAGTACATGGAATGCTATTAGCCTTGCTGCTCAGCTAAAAATAATGGATAAACATCTCAAGTTGGAGGAATACCGAAATTTCCATGTTCCCATGGATACGACTTGTCATACAGAACAGAAACACAGAAATACTATGAATTTAATCGTGAAGATCCGATTTACTTGGCATTTCGGCAAACATTTTCGTATTTCTGATCGGTGTGACAGGTCGTATCCATGGGAACATGGAAATTTCGGTATTCCTCCAACTTGAGATGTTTATCCACTTTTTATCTGGTAATAGCATTCCATGTACTATATAGTTCCATCTAACAGCGGTAATATCAACCTACGACTACGTACAGTGACCTGTCTATTCACTGTACGACTACGCATCAACGGTAGCGACACCTAGTGGCCTTATTCAAAAGAAGGAAAAGCACTTCCTGCATAAGTAAAACTTTCATAAATTTTTTCGAATTTTTATTGTATTTTATAATAACCAGACCGAAGACGATTCCATAAATGAAGTTTCATAACAAACAGTCCATCCGATCTCTAGTTATAAATGGTGTAACCAACATCTTCCTTTTATATATATATATATATAGATTCATTCAAATTCTTGGCTGCGAATATCATTTTTGGGTATGCTTCCTGAAAGGTGGTAGGAATTCAGCAGAGCATCATTTTTCTTTATGTTGTGGTTCTCACGAAAAGGAATATCCTGTAATGTTCAGAGAACATCGTGAGAACCAAAGGCAAGCAGGTAGGAATTGGTGTTCTTCTTGAATTTCTGGAGGTTATATGCCTCGGGGAACACCTCCCTAGGCAATGTGTTCCAAAGCCTCGCTGTTCGTTGGATGAACGAGTCTTTGAAGAGAGATGTTCTGCAGGTCTCCAAAGTTACCACGAAGGGGTGTGAAGACTTAACTTGACGGGTTAGTCTGGAAGGGACTGCCAGAGGGGGAACGATTGCTGATAATTCAGGAGAGCATCGCCCATGGGAATATCTATAAAATAGAGACAGATCTCCTACTCTTCTAAGGTGTTCTGGAGAAGTGAGCGAGTTTGTAAGTGGGGCATCACCGACGAGACGAATTGCCCTTTTTTGTACGAAATCCAAGAGTTTTAGGGTTTGTTTAGGTGCAGCACTCCAAATATGGGAACAGTATTCCAGGACAGGTCGAATATGTGCCTTATAGTTCATAAGCAGCTGACCTGAGGTGAAATAGCTCCTGGCACGAAACAGAAAACCAAGTTTTTGGGATGCACTTTTAGCAATGGATCTCACGTGATTCTCCCAAGAAATGTTACTGCCGACAGTAATACCAAGCATCGAAACGGATGACGTCAAGGGTATGGTCACTCCCGACAATTCTATGCTGGGCACAGTAAGATCGGCTTTTCTAGAGAAAAGACATGCTTGTGTTTTGCTTGCGGTGAATTCCACCAAGTTATTAGATCCCCATTCAAGAATTATTGCCAAGTCCATATTTATGTTGTCAAAATTTCTTCGTCGTTCGTTTCTGATTTGGCGAGCTATTATTGGAGCCCTAGAAGAAAAGGCGGTATGAAGGGCACTATCATCATCCACGAAGCTGTGCACTGGACACGAAGTTATTCCTAAATAAAAGCAGTACATTTTGTTTTGCTAATTTTTTATCAAGTTAGCAGAACTTTTGTTTTGTTTGGCATCAAGTTCCAGTACATGTAGCTAGGAGCATAGAATAACTGGAGGGAAGGCTTCATACGCTCGACAGATCATTTTGAACTGCCAATAACGGCGGAAGTTAGAGTTTCGTGTGACGCCCGATAGATAACGCTGAGATCCTTTATTCAGTAACGTCAGATATTTTTTTCTATGGCCCTACAATTTCAAAGAATATAATTTGGCTGTCATTGTTATTGATACATTTATGCTTCTTTTTAATTTAAAATGGCCATAAATCATAACATAGACAATATTGATGACATAAAATCGCTTCATTCTAATCAACTTTTTATGCGCAATTTTATGGGAAGTCTGTGATCGGTAATAAATTTGTCAAAACAATATCCTTATCGGAAAAAGCGAACATTCAGGTAAGTATTATTATTATTATACGGGAAGACTGAGGTTTTATCTGTTCTCGTGTATTATACGCAGAATTGTATGGTACCCCGTTTACATTCCCTCTGCTAACACTTAGATTCGGAGCAGAAACAGATTTTTCTTCCTATATTCAATCTGATCCTTGTAGCCATTTCTTTACACGTGCTATATGCAATATATTGTCGGATTTACGAAAAAAAGTATGTATTGCTTTCTTTCAAAAGAATATATATTATGATATAGTAATAAATGGGACCTAATAAGTAATAACAACGAATAACCATTAAAGATAATTTTATTAAGGATAGCCATGTTGTAGGAAGAAACGACGTTGTCGCCATCTCGTGACCTTGCGGCGAACTGACAAGTTCGGACGTTTTTGGCAGTTCATTTTCGTAGGGGAGCCTTCTCTCCAGTTATTCTATGCTCCTAGCATGTAGTATCAGGTGTTTTTTTTTTAGAGTGAAAGATAATTTTATGACCGCATTCGACCAGACCAAATTTGGACCACCTTTTCGAAAAATGCAGGCTTTAGTTTAGCAATGACACGAGTTATGTTGGCTTCCAAAGCGTCTATTGTTTCTGATTTATCAGCATGAACCATTGGAGTTTTGTCGCATGATCAATAAATGTGACAATTTCTCGGAAAAGTGTTATCGCCAGATCTTCTTTCAATGAACCAATTGTAACGGTAGTAGCATAAGGTGTGGCACCATCTTTTTGGAACCAAAACACTTCAGGGTCTATACCATTCTAAGTTCGAAACAAATAATCATTGATCTGTAACGAACACCATTCAGAGTTACATTGGCTCCAACATCGTTTTCAAAGAAATATGGACCGATGATGCCTCCAGCGTGTAAAGCACAGCATACCGTGCATTTTTCAGGATGCAATGGGACCTGCAGAACTTCTTGAGGATTGTTTTCACTCCATATACGGCTATTTTGCTTGTTTACGTAGCCATTCAACTAGAAATGAGCTGTATCACTAAACACAATATTTCGATAAAAAGTGGATCAACTCAGGCTGTTCTAGGGCCCAATCAGCAAACAAACGACGCTTATTATGGTCAAGTGGCTTTAGTTCTTGAACCAGTTGGATCTTGTATGGGTGTAGACCAAGATCTTTACGCAAAATTTTCCATGTGGTAGATACACAAAATCCAACTTTATGTGAACGTCGAAGAATAGTCAAATCTGGATCTTCATTAACACTATCACTTACAGCTGCGATATTTTCTTCAGTACGCAATGTTCTTTGTCTTTTTGTTGTTGCATGGAGTATAGAAAATGTTGTCCGAAATCTATCGATAGTTCGACGAATAAGCTGCTCTGATGGACGATTATGTAAAGCATAAGTTTCAATCCAACAAAGTCAGTCTTGTATTTATTCGTAATCTTAAAATTCTCATGGTGAACCCACGAACTCAATCCAGCTTTCTTTTCATCTTTGGCAACACCCATCCGATCTTACACGGCGTAATGAAAAGAAATTCGACGGTGTTTTATAGGTTGAAGTCTACCTGATCCAACTCTTCGGCCACAAAATACCTGTAGAACAACGAAACGAAGGTTGCTCCGCCATTCCAATGAAAATCGTGACTTGAAAGCAATTGGAATTAATTGGGATACTTACTGAATACACACCTTTCATGTGGTTTATTATATAGAGAAGAACCTTCGAAATTCGTCTGAAGGAACCACTAATTTTAAATTATGAAAATCCGGATCTGAGCTAAGATCCTCCGGAATTCTTCTGAGACCACGTAATCGAGATATCTTGAAAGATATAAAAAAGTCCATCAGGTATTTTTTCAGAGTGATAGAATTTTCTTTTGCTTAGGGATAACTGTGATTTGACAGAAGGAAGAAGCCATGTTGTTTTGGCATTTCTGTTCAGTAAGCATTGACAAATTATCAAGGAAAGACTCACGAAAGACAACGTTTACAAATTATTGAAATTTATTTTCAAAATCAGTGTTCTATTCGCCATACTCATAGAGCACTTCGTGAAATTTATGGTTTGCATAATGGTCCATCAGAGCATTTATTCGTCGAACTATCGATAGATTTCGGACAACATTTTCTCTACTCGATGCAACAACAAGACGGAGAACTGTACGTACAGAAGGAAATATCGCTGCTGTGAGTGATCGTGTAAATGAAGATCCAGATTTGTCTATTCGTCGACGTTCACAACAAGTTGGACTCTGTGCATCCACCACATGAAAAATTTGATGTGAAGATCTTGGTCTACTCCCATACAAGATCCAACTGGTCCAAGATTGAGCCCTAGAACAGTTTGAAGTTGATCCAATTTCTTATTGAAAAATTGTGTTTAGTGATGAAGCTCATTTCTAGTTGAACGGTTACGTAAACAAGCAAAATTGCCGTATATGGAGTGAAAACAATCCTGAAGAAGTTATACAGGTAACATAGCATCCTAAAAATGCACTGTATGTTGAGCTTTACACGCTGGAGGCATCATCGATCCATATTTCTTGAAAAACGATGCTGGAGCTAATGTAACAGTGAATGGTACTCGCAACAGAATGATGATCAATGATTATTTGCTTTTCAGAGCTAGTTGTGGTGGACATATGCCGGAAATTATTTTCAAAACATAATTTTCATAACACTATCTTCCGAATAGAAAAAAAAATTGACTTCAATCTTAATTTGGATGTGTTTTATTTCAATTTAAATTTCTATCACTCTAAAGAAAACACTCGATACAGTCACAATCCATTTTGGCTGTCATTATGAAACAAAATTAAAATAATCGACAAGGAACCGTTATCTCATAATGAAAGCAAACGAATTATACAGGGTGGCCATTTGAAAACGAAACAGACGAGATTACAGACGAAATAATTTTTTTCGATAGAAATGCTCGGACAGGTCGATTTCTGTTTCGAGGGGGACAACTTAAGATGTAGGTTACGGACGCATAGCGCTTCAACCCTTGCTACTACAACCCTCACCCCCAATTTTTGAATAGGGAAGATGGGGTGAGTGATACCTCATTTGAAAGGTATTTTTATACTGATTTCAGCACAGTCATTGTTTTTTCATTTTATGGATTAGTTCTCGAAATATTCTTAACTAAGTATTTGAAAATGAAGTGGTGTTTTCATGGCACTTGTACTGTTTTTTTGTGAAAAATCGACATCTTGATTAAAGATTTCTATGTCAGTGGATTGGAGGAAGGAAGCCACAGTCATGGTTGTTTTGAAGCTCAAAATGTCGATTTTTCACAAAAAAACACTGCAAGTGCCATGAAAACACCACTTCATTTTCAAATACTTAGTTAAAAATATGTCGAGAACTAATGCATAAAATGAAAAAACAATTACTGTGCTGAAATCAGTATAAAAATACCTTTCAAATGAGGTATCACTCACCCCATCTTCCCTATTCAAAAATTGGGGGTGAGGGTTGTAGTAGCAAGGGTTGAAGCGCTATGCGTCCGTAACCTACATCTTAAGTTGTCCCCCTCGAAACAGAAATCGACCTGTCCGAGCATTTCTATTGAAAAAATTTATTTCGTCTGTAATCTCGTCTGTTTCGTTTTCAAATGGCCAACCTGTATATTAACAGGCCATTCACTTATAAAGTGAAAAGCAGTGGACCAAACACGGATCCCTGCGGTACTCCCGAATCTTAGAAATAACAGTATGTAGTCCCTCCAAGTATAACCCTGCCGAGACCCCCGCATTCTAAAAAAGAAAGATACCTCATATTTCTGGAGTTACAGAATTCTTGTTTTCATAAGGTTTCCTTTTTGGAAATCTCATTTTGTTGCTTGTGAGTCTGTGAACTATTCGAGTACATCACTCACTCTAATAATTCCAGTTCTAAACACACACACAGAACGCTGGGAGAAAATTTAAATTGAGGACAGTTTCGTGACTTCCCCCGGTGTTTATACAACTAGAAATTACCCAACCTTTTGTTCACTAAATTGCTGAATAAATCGGAATTACAAAAGATCACGGCCATACAATGCCACAGCGACGGTGTTGGTCGAGGCACCGGGAATGAAAATTGCCTCCATTAAAAATCTTGATGACCATCTCCAGCGATTCATCACGGTCAGTATGGTGCTGCGATGAAATAAGAAAAAAATATTAATTGAACAGGAGTATGGGTACAGGAGTAGGAATTGTCATTATGTTCAGTTGTAGGTATCATTACGCCGGGAAGATATTTACAGATTTCTTTAATTAATGCTTAGTGGGTTTTAGAGAACTTGCGATGTTAGAGAGCACGTGCAAGTGCCAGATTCAGGCAATTTCTTGCCGTTTGTGTTTCTGAGAATTTTGGATCAGTTTTTGTTTCACATTCTTACAATCAACTTTGATTGAAAATAAGACACATTTATTCAAAAATAATTTTCGGCAAATATGTCCACCACGACCAATTTTGCACCACTTTTTCGAGTACCTAATTCAGGCCTTATTTCAGCAACAACACGAGTTATGTTGGCTTCCAAAGCGTCTATTGTTTCTGGTTTATCAGCATAAACCAATGACTTGACATAACCCCAAAGAAAATGATCCATTAGAGTTAGGTCGCATGATCATGGAGACCAATTGATTGGACCATTTCTCGGAATAATCTTATCGCCAAATCTTTCTTCCAATAAATCACTTGTTGCGGTAGCAGCATGAGGTGTAGCACCAGCTCGTTGGAACTTAAACACTTCAGAGTCGATACCATTCAAAGTTTGAAACAAATAATCATTGATCATCGATCTGTAACGAGCACCATTCACTGTTACATTAGCTCCAACATCGTTTTTCGAGAAATATGGATCGATGATGCCTTCAGCTTGTAAAGCACAACATACCATTTTTCAGGATGCTATGGAACCTGCAGAGCTTGAGGATTGTTTTCACTCCATATACTGCAATTTTGCTTGCTTACGTAGCCGTCGAACTAGAAATTAGCTTCATCACTAAACACAATTTTTCGATGAAGAAATGGATCAACTTCAAGCTGTTCTAGGACCCAATCAGCAAACAAACGACGCTTATTATGGCAAGTGGCTCCAGTTCTTCAACCAGTTGGATCTTGTATGGGTGTAGACCAAGATCTTCATCGCAGAATTTCCATGTGGTGGATGCACAGAGTCCAAAACTTGTTGTGAACGTCTACGAATAGATAAATCTGGATTTCCATTAACACTATCACTTACAGCAGCGATATTTTTTTTTGTACGTACAGTTCTTTGTCTTGTTGTTGTTATTGCATCGAGTAGAGAAAATGTTATCCGAAATCTATCGATAGTTCGACGAATAAGCTGCTCTGATGGTCGCGATTATGCAAACCATAAATCTCACAAAGTGCTCCATAGGTTTGGCGAATAGAACATTGATTTTTAAAAGAAATTGTTGTTGCGGCGTGAGTCTTTCCATGATAATTTACCAATGCTTATTGAACACAAACGTCAAAACAACACGGCTTCTAACTACTGTCAAATAACAGTAATTTCTATCGAAAATTCTATCACTCGAAAAAGAACACCCAATAGTTCTCCTACAAATATTTTCATAGGATTTGAAATTGCGAAGCTCAACACTCGCAATAGACGAAAAACAAATATGCACTTGTGGGAGTAAAAGCAGAGTGTTTCTCCGCAAATTCTTCGAATTAAGTGCAGCATTTCTGGTTGTTATTATCGCCATTGTAATTACACAAATGCATGCGTGCCTCACGAAGATAATAATACGAAAATAATTGCATGGTATTGTCTGTTCCCTGTACCCCATAACGTATTCGAATTAACATTATTTTCTAGATTTCGTAGTTTTTTTGCCGTCTTCCTCTCATACCCAGCCGGAATGAAGCTAATGAAGTGCTGTGGCAAAAACTAATGGCTCTATGTGGAATATGGTATTGTAAAAAGGGAGTTCTGTCTGGGAATTATATGTCAGTAAGTTCTCTGCGGGATTTTATGTGTATCTTTTTGGATTTTAGTGCTGAACTCAGCCCTGTGGAAGAAGTAATAGATTAATGTTCTACTTTGATTGCCATTGGAAGCTGCCACTTTTTCGGGGCCTCTTAATCTGTTGAAACAACTGAATCCTTATAGGTTGACTCAGAGTATGGGTTACCAATATCCCTTTTATTATCCATTTATCGGATGTTATTTTTTGAAGTGATAGAACTTTAAATTGAAATAAAACACATTCAAATTGAGATTGAAGCCATTTTTTTTATTCTAAAGATAATTTTATGACATTTATGTAAAATAAGCATAAATCAATGACTTGACATAACTCCCAAAGAGAAAATCCATTGGAGTTATGTAGCATCATCTTGGAGACCAATGCATTGGACTATTTCTCGAAATTATGTCATCGCCAAATATTTCCTTCAATAAATCAATTGTTATAGTAGCAGCATGCGGTGTAACACCGGCTGTTGGAACTAAATTACTTCTGAGTCGATACCATTCAAATTTTTAAACAAATAATTATTGATCATCGATCTATAAGGAGCACCATTCACTTTAACATCAGCTACAGCATCGTTTTTGAACTCGTTTTTGAAGAAATAAACTGCGCAAAAAAATTAACGCACATTCTGAAAATCTCAATTTTAATGAAAGTTAACTCTACATTGACTTTATAACTTAATTTTTATGTTCTCTCGGGAAGGTTTTGAACGAAACAAGACACATTAAATGGAAGAAAAATTCAGGATTTCACCGAACCTTATGTGAAAGAAGAGAAATGAACAATTTTCAAAATACTGAAATGCTGATGAGTGATTTAATACTTGGTATTTCCACCCGTTGCGTTAATTACAGCTCGACAACGACGGTTCGTACTCAAAATGAGTGATCATAAAATGTTCTGATCTAATCCTTCCCAGATTTCTCCGAGTTGGATTCCTAAGTCATTAAGAGTAGCTGGATGATTTTCTGAACTTCTCAGTCTTCTATTGAGATTGTCTCAAACCTGCTCAATCGGATTGAGATCTGGACTTCTTGCTGGCCATTCCATTCGAGAGACTTCAACCTCTTCAAGGTACTCCTGAACGATGCGCGCACGATGGGGTCTGGCATTATCGTCCATAAAAATGAAATTTTCATCAATGTATGGGGCAAATGGCACTACATGCTCTTCAAGAATGTTCCTTGTATACTTATCAGCATTCATAGCTCCATTATCAACGACCACTAGGTCTTTGCGAGCAGTCAAAGATATTCCACTCCATACCATTATCGATCCTTCCCCGAAACCAGTAGTATTCAGGAAATTGCACTGAGCATATCTTTCATGTGGACGTCTGTATACAAGGGAACGTCGATCACAATGGTAGAGGCAGAATCTAGACTCATCTGTGAAGAGAACTCTTTCCCAATCGGCCTCTTTCCAATGGATATGCTCTCTCGCAAAATCCAAACGCGCCCTTCGATGAGCTGGGGTAAGAGCTGGGCCTCTTGCCGCGACACGAGGCCTTAAATCATATTCTCTGAGGCGATTTCTTATTGTCTGAGTGCTAATTTGCAACTCATGAGTTTGCTCAAGCTGATTTTGAAGGAGGCGAGCGGTTGCGAATCGTTGTCTCAACGAAGAAACTCTCAATAAACGTTCTTGAATGGCAGTTGTTACCCGTGGTCTACCCTGTCCTGATCTTCGGACATTCATACCTATCTCCCTGAATCGCTGCAACATTCTGGACACACTTGTATGGGAAACTCCAAATCTTTCTGCAATTCTTGTGTATGTCCACTCTTCTTCTCGCCGCTTGGGCACATTCCTCTTGGGTCAAATTGCGTGTTTCGCGTTGCATAGCAATCGAGTGTAGAAAATCAAACGAAAGAAAAACAATTGATCACTAGAATTGATCGAGAACAACTGATTTTAGAATGGAGCCAATACATTCATAATCTGATAATATCATCTTTTTTTAGTCCTGCTGGGGGAAAACATTTGTATTGAAGAAAAACGTTGAAAGTGGTTAACATATGCATGCATAATTCTGATAAAAATAATTATCATTGAGAACACCTTCAGTTGTAGAATAAATTTGAGATTTCCATAATGCGCGTTGATTTTTTTGCGCAGTGTATGTATATTTTACGAAGTGCTATATAAGTTTGGTGAATAGAGCACTGATTCTGCAAATAAAGTAAAACAATTTGTAAACGTTATTGCGGCGTAAGTCTTTCCATCATAATTTGTCAATGCTTACTGAACAGAAATGTCATAACAACATGGCTTCTAACTTCTGTCAAATCACAGTTATCCCTATCGACAATTATATAACTCTAAAATACCTGATATAATGAAAAACGTACCAAATCATATAAGGGTGATCAAAATCCGAAGCTTCTCTGAGACATACTAAAACAGCTTCCTAGATCTAAACTGTAAGGTTTTCGAAATGAGAGCGTTAGAGTGTTCACACATTCACACCTATGGATTGAGGTACATTTTGTATCAGGTATCCATGATCAGAACATGTAAATTTCGATAATTTGACAATCCCAATCGATTTTAAATTTGAAATTATCAACGGAGATTTATAGAAAAACGATTCATCAACTTTGCGTTCTGGAAGTATGTATGGCTCACACCTCGGCTCACACTAAACCATTTTTTTCAGAAAAATGGAAAATCGTAGAACGGTAGGCGTTCATTATCTAAAGATAATCCTTAATCTTCATTAGTATTTCATAACAACATCCAGACTGGACTTATAAACGCTGACGAAAATACAGAATCCAATTATTTTTTATCCTTCCATCTCAAAACATGCACATTATTCATTGTCGTCGAGTGCACCTATGACCTGCCCAATGCTTATTTACGACCATTAAACGTCTTCTTTTCACCTAATGAAGAAGACACCTTTAAATTCAATCCCAAATAATAACCCATGCCTTCTTGTCGGGTATGGTATTTTGTAGAAGTGTGTCTCAGCATCTTACTCGCTGTGAATGTAAATGAGATACAGATGTTGAACAAGAGATGAAAATTAAAACCGACGGCTTGAAGATATGCTCGTTTGAGTGGGTGCAGAATTGGATACATTCAATTATGGACGCGTTTGGTGACCATAACTGGAAATATGTTCAATGAATCGTTCAGAATATTCTGAAAAGTGTTGTTAATGTACCCAGGAAACACAAACTCCGGCTATAGACGTCATCCTTTGCCTGGATCTTTTTTTGCGATTTCCTAAACTTCTCCTAGATTTAACCAGAATTGGAAATTCCCATTGCGTCTCTCATTTCTCGATATTCAGGATTTTGACCAAAACAGATGAAAAATCGGGCTCATGCATCCGTCGTCCACGTGCGGCGTTGACAAATTTCCGGTAATTGTCGGAATCCGTTGCCGATTTCACGCCCGTTTCGACTTTTACCCTAATTTCGCTCTGAAAACTATCGAAAAGCCTCGATATGTCTCCATCTGGCCGAAAATGTATCAATTCGGCCCCATTGTGCCCTTTTCCCGTTCCAACCGACCACTTTCCCGAAGCAATAATTATCAGTTCGCACAATGAATAGTGAGTCTCCTCATAAGGCCATCACAACAAGAGTCTGACGAAAAAAGTTGTACTGAATGCAACCACTTATCTGCCAGTGAATTATTTCGATCTCGGAGGCTGAGCAAGAGTAAAAAGAGATTCCTGGCTGTTCAGGTAGTCGTCGCAGGACTGGATATTTTCTATACAGTTATCAAGCTATGCGTATCTTCAATTCATTTATGATAAAAATTTGTTCTGCGATTGGTTATGGTATCTCGAGGGAAGGCGAGTTTCATGGGCCGGATTAAGACAATTTCGTATGGATGTGGGAGAATATTTCGGGGCCAAGAATGTTTCCTGGGGAATACCAATTTTTTTTTCGACTTAAACATGGAAAGTGTCAGTGTAGAGTTCGGCGTCAAAAAGTTACACGAAATAAATTTAAAAAAAAGATGTCCACCGAAATTGTAAAATTCGAAAAATTGGAGTATCGAGCCATCATCTTGTATTTAAAAGGGTTAAGAGGTAAGCAGATTTACGAAGATATGCTTAATATCCTTGGTGATCAATGTCCTTCGTATGCGACCGTGAAAAATTGGAGTGCAAGCTCGTAAAATTTTTCATTTAAGATGATGACCGATCGGGAAGGCCAGTTTCTGTGTCAGTCTCCGAAAATATCGATGCAGTTCATGACATGATTTTATCAGACCGTCGAATTGGACTAAAACGGATATCTGAAGCACTAAATATTTCATACGAATGCGTTCATCATATAGTTCACGTCAATTTGGACATGAGAAAATTTTCTGCCAAATGGATCCCCAAATGTTTGAATGTTGACCAAAAGCGTGCAAGGGTAGAAGCATCGCGTTCGTTCTGTGCTCGAATTGAAGACTTCTTAAACCGAATTGTTACTATGGATGAGACTTTGGTTCATTTCTACGATCCAGAAACAAAGCAACAATCGATGGAATGGCGACACTCTGGTTCTCCAAGACCTTAGAAGTTTCGTGTCCAAAAATCTTCTGGAAATGTTCTTGCTTTAGTTTTTTGGGATTGCCATAGAGTAATCATGATTGATTTTTTGGATAAGGGTAGACCAATAATTGGAGATTACTATTCGACATTACTGACCACTCTACGGGAAAAAATTAAAGAGAAAAGACGCGGAAGCTATCCAAAAGTATTTTGTTTTTACAGGACAACGCCCCAGTACACAAATCTCATGTTGCCATGCAAAAAATTCTTGATTTGGGGTTAGAGTTACTAGATCACCTCCCTTATTCACCAGATTTGGCTCCGTCCGACTATCATCTCTTTTCTCACCTAAAAAAAAGTTTAAAAGATCGTAAATTTTCTTCCAACGATGAGGTAATAAAAGCTGTGGAGGACTGGTTTGCAGAGCAAGAAGAAACATTTTTTTAAAGGACTAGAGACGTTGCAGGTTCGCTGTAATAAATGTATTCAATCAAGAGGAGAATATGTTGAGTAATAAGATATTTTGGAATTGAAATTTTGTTTGGTTCTATAGTAGGTAGGCTAAGAATTTTTCAATATATCCTCGTATAGTAAACTTAAGGCTTTTTTAAGGAAAAGTGACGGATATAAATCGAAAAAAACTAAAATTTTGACGCAACAATAAGAAATTTGTGAATTTATAAATAAAGCTTTCGATGAGATTCATCACTTACAAAGTTAAGTCATCGGTATTGAAACAAAGTTTTTTTTAGGTTGTGTTGATACCCAGTTATGTATAAATAACATCGAAGATTTGGGGACTGTGGCTGTCATTCATATTAAAGATACAAAAATAAATGCTGTCCCAAGTTCACCATTACTGAAAACTTTTATAGCATATAGAAAAACTATGCCAATCTAAGACCGCCAACTACAAAAACACGCTTGTTTCTCAATCATAAAGACCACAAATGCACAAAACAAGTAGCGGGCATTGACAAAATTGGAAATATACCTAGAGTAGTGGCTATTTTTTTTATTTGAAGGATCCTGAAAAATACAAGGAGCACTCATATCTCCATTCTTCTGCTACTAGATTAGTAGATGCGGGAGGAGATTCAACTTCTCTGAAACGACATGAGGGTTGGAATCTCGGTTGGAATTCGTCCAAAGTCGCAGAAGAATATATGGTCGATTCTGCTACTCACAGGTTGAATATTGGCAATAAAATTATGGGCGCCATAAGGAGTACTTAGAAAGACATTACTCCGCCTATTCGAGAAACTCTTTTTTCCACCAAATCAGCAATAGGTATACCTCTACAGTTAAACTTTGCTCCTTGGTGATAGAATAATGAAATGAGCCCATATTTTTTTTAGTATTTCTCATAAGGAAATATATGAAATATTTACGCGTTTATACCTGGTAGAGAAACATACGTCAACTATTAACTTGGTCCAAGTTGACCAAGTAAGGACAGGTTGATTTAATGAAATCCAACCCCAAAATTCGTTTCCCCTTTTCTCCCTCGTATTTTACTTTGTGCGGTTTGAACATATTCATTGAGGTCATTCCACACTCGAATTCCACAGCCCAATGACAGACTCAAAATTACAATTCATCCTCGCTAGAATTTTTTTTCCAAATTACTGTTTTTTTTTGCTGGGTAAAATATATTTTATTATCAGCCCGTTTTATATCGAACGACTGACAATGCCAAAATTGTAGGAACCGCTTTTTTTTAGTTCTACAATCAAGGTTTCGTGAAAAACAGTTCAAAGAACATGACTGAAATTTAATAAAGCCGAAAATCAGACACAAACAGCCACAACTTCAAATCCAAAACAACCCGTCGCTCCACCGTTAAAACAATCCGAAGTACTCACCTTTTTTCAATCAGCAGCACCGATAACAATCAGACATCCACTCCAAATACGGCCTCAGTCTCCAGACGAGTTCTCCACAACCAAGAATAATCCGGCCCGAAGGACCAAACAGCCCAAAAGCCCACCGCTCTCACTTTATCAAACTTTCATAAGCACTCACCACGCTTCGCTTCGACAAAAAGACAACCCGTTTCTGATTCCAGGAAGGAAGCTCGAGGACTTCGTAAATGCACGAAACGCTTCAGTTATCCGCAGGAATCGGGTTGATTGCACTGAATGACAGTTTACACGATAAGTTCAAGTAAAGAGTAAAGGCTACTAAGCGCACTGTTCACTGGGAAGAAGAAAGTTTTTGGGTTAAATAGATGGAGCGTTGAAAGAAGTTATTGTTAGTGAAAAGGTGGTAGAAACAAGAGATAAATAAGCGGTTGTGAAGTCTTGGGAGTTAAACAAGTAGAATCAGCGTTCACAATCTTGACACTTGTGAATATTAATGCACTACACTGCGACCTACTGGACCGAACACAATTCCTGCCATTCCTGTCTCATTGTTCCCGTTCTGGAAAAAAGCTGCCATCCGTGGTGTCCGAGCAGTACGCCGGGTGACGCACAAAACAATGGAACACCGCCGATCGCGAATAGTTTGAATGGCGGAGGTTAGAAGAACAACTTCTCGAATCTTGGTCTTCCTTCACACACACGACCGAAGAACATGAGCAAGAGGACGAAACGTCGGCGACTGGCAAGTTCAGCGACCGGCCGTGAAGGCGCTTTGACACAAACTGAAGGCGAGCTTTCGGTGTGTGTACTTCTTTCGCGCCTGCTGTAGAGTTAGAGAACACCACGTGGAGTGCAAGGATATGCGCATGTTTTGGAGACGGCGGCATTCCGAGGCTTTTCAGGAGTTTTCAGCGGTGAATGATGGATGGGAGCGAGGAAAAGTGATGAGGAGTGTGGCGGGGTCGGAGTTGATCAAGGATTAACGATGGGGTCCTGGCAGCAGGTCGAAAAAGTCACCTATTGGTAACGCAGCAGGACTGCAATATCCGGTGTATCCTCATTTTAACAGTTGTTGAATGTACTCCCTTGTAAACGCCAAACGTCAAATGAAAGCGAATTCCACAACTTGTTTGTCCAGTAGCAAAAATAAGACTTCTATAGATGAAACTATTCGGAATTGGCAGTTGAAAAGCGAAAGGACATTTTAATATGGATCAAGAGGGGGATCGGTAACAAAACTGAACCCTGGGGAACACCATCCACTATCTGGTTGATGAGCACTACAACTTATTCATGAAAAAACTAACAAAAAAAAGTCATATCATCTTTGAGAAAAAATCGCAGGGCTATATGACTTCGGCTTTGAAATAATATTATAATGATATGGAATTAACAGAAAAAAATAAACAACACAAATAAATAAAACATTCTGGAGTTATAGGTATAAACTTCGAAAAAAATCACAGTTATGACTAAGGCATTGAAATATGAAATAAGATTAACATAAAATAAATAAAGAGAACAGCAGAATGGAAAAATCCTTAAGTGATATGAATTATGAATCAAGTCACAGATCATGGAATATGGCTTTGTGTTTTCATACAGGGTGCCCCAAGTTCGAGTGCCTATTAGACGTTTCTGAAGAACTGGACATATTTGAAATCTGAAAATTGGGATTATGATATTTTTCAAAATTCTCTACAGACCTAAAATATTTTGGGAGCCCGAGCACTTCCGGTTATACAGGGAGTGAAAATAAATTTGTTTTCGTCAATGATATGATTGAGTTTTCAATGGTTAATACATTTCTGTTAAAACCATTGTATTCAATCAAATAGTTTTCAAAATATGGAAAAAAAAACCTTAGAAAAAGTCGAATATTCATAGCTAGTATCATGTTTATTTTTCTTCTTCTGAACATTCCAAGTGCAAACTGTTCTCACAACGTCAAAGTGGAGGAATGTGGAAAGGTCATGCTTATTTTGAATTTCATAAATACCTATCATCACAGGGTGTTTCAAATTTTGTGTCGAAAACTATGATCGAAAATTGGCCATTACTTCTATCTTTCAAATTAGAACCCTATTTTTTTATGATTGCGTTGGATTCTGCGGAGAAAAACAATGAACAATATCATAATCCCAATTTTCAGATTTCAAATATGTCCAGTTCTCCAGAAAAGTATAATAGCCACTCGAACTTGAGACACCCTGTATAATCACTAAGTACGGATACATACACGTAAGACCTTCAAACATGGGACTGCAAATGCTTCGTATTCGAGATAACTAAAGGGGGTTCCTTCAAATTTTTAGTTTAAAATTTCGATTGTTCATCCAATTATTAAATAAATTCTGATGGCAAATTTAAGGTAGGTAGTATCGAGTTAGTAACGTATTGGGTTAGATCAACTATATTGAGGATATTGACTTAAATTGCAAAAAATTAATATAAAATAAGATTTTTGTGATGAAAATTCATATTAATATGATTTCAAGTTGCAAATTAATTTTAGCCTGTAGGTCTGCAGCGTATACAGGGTGGTTAAGAAAGATTGAGTTAAATTAACAAAATTTTAAAACTATCAATACAATGTTTGGCCTCCACGGGCATCAATAACGACTTGACATCTTCTTTGCATACTACACACGAGGTTGTTGAACATTTCTTGAGGCATTTGGTGGGGCAGAAGCTCTCTCAGATCATTTGAGGATTCTGGGGTAGGTTGATGATTATCTAATCTTTTTTGGAGCATATCCCATGCGTGTTCTATGCAATTCAAATCTGGTGAGTGCGACTGCGGAGGTATTGGTAAATGTGGAATACCAAGCTCCTCGCGCGCATTCTCAACTATGGCTGCACGGTGCGGTCTAGCGTTATCGTCTAGAAATTGAAAAGTTTCACCAATAGCAACGTGAAAATTTGGCACAACATTGTCAATGACATGCTGCCTATAGTGTGAGGCGGTCATATTCCCAGGACAAATGTGTAGATCTGTCCGCCCGTTGAAACATATCGCGGCCCATACCATAACACTACCCTCTCGGAATGGATGGACTACTTGGACATAGCGACGATTACGGGGTACCTATGCGTGGAATTGTCCATACCCTTCTTCTTCGAGAATCTGAAAACCGTCCATATCTGGATTCATCAGTGAAAAGGACACTACGCCATTGATCGTTCCAATTGATATGTTGCCTTGCCCATTCCAGTCTTTGAAGCTTATGGTCACGTGTTAATGGAACTCCTCTTAATGGACGTCTAGAACCTAGATTCACCTCTCTCAAATGTCGTCTGATGGTTTCGATGGAAACTTGGACCCCATCTGCATTTTGAAGAGTATTCCGTAGCATTCTACACGTAGATGTAGGGTTTCTTCTCGCCGAAACGGTGATGAACTGATGAAACGAACCTGAGCAGGAGAGCAGGTGTTGTTTTTCGTCGCCCACCAAGCCGTGGTCTTTTCAACACGGACCTGTTTCCCTGAACCTATTCCAAAGTCGAGATATCACATTTTGGCTGACTTGGAGCCTTTCCGCTACAACAACCTGAGTTAGGCCACCCTGTAGCATTCCGATAGCCCTATTGGCCTCAGCGTTTGTTAATTTACGTCTTGGCATTTTCAGAAAACTCGTTTCAAATCGAAGCCGTTGATGAACTGACTTCATTTCAAAATAAGAACATTCATGAATCATATGCAAAGAACCAAACTTCAGAAAAAAGGCGACCAGATTGACGAAATTTCTCATACTGATTTTATTGGATCGATTCAAGTTGTTATTGAGTTTTAAATGATTTTAGAGCGATTTTCTCGAAGATTACATACTTTTAAAAACGATTGAATACGATATCCCCAACTCTTGTGGAGCAGTATATTTATTGATTTAAGTTGTGTGATTATACAAAAAAAAGGGTTGAGAAGACGGTTTAATTTGAAAACGCGCATTCAAACAACGCCAATTTTATGACGATTAAGAATTTGTGTCGTCCTTGACCACTATCGACATTAAAACTTTTAAAGTTCCACTCTTCGACTACCTCCGGCTTTTCAGCGGATCCACATTCCAGTTTCGTGATTCGTTCGAAGTTTAATTCGCTCCGGTGGAGACCCAAAAGACATAATCCAGTCAAATTGATTAATTAAAGTTTCGCCTGGCACTGGAATTATGACTGATCGTATCTCCTTAGGAAGAGAAGGAATATTAAATGCTATTTCGCTTCGGGGTCGTTCTCTCCGTGAGAAAACTGGGGCGACCCAGATCTGCACACGCAATGAAGGAACGAAAAAATTGGTATTCCACACGACAAATATGATGGATTGCGTTTGTTATCCAAATATGGATCGGAGTAATATGGCTTTGTTAGGCGATGTGAAAGGGAGATTGGAATGAAGTCATTTCGACGATTATAGGATATGCATTCCTGAAAATACCTTATTTAACATTAGGTAAACCATTTTGCATTCCTATTTTCCAGTCAGGGTTCAAAGACTGTGTATTTTCTTTTGCATTTTCGGTACTGTATTCTTTTCCCATTCTTTCTCTCCACATAGCATCGTGTTAAAGTTCTTCCCAATGCTTGCTTTATTAATCATAACATCCCTAGGTGGTTTTGCTGATGAGATGTACTCGTAAAGAGAGGACAATGCTCTCAGACTTTTAATTATCCCATTACCTGTGTCATTAGACATGTCTATAATGTAGGAAGCAATGGCAGCATTATTTGACATCTATTTTCAGGAAGAACTACCTTTCACCTCGTAGGACGTGAGTGTCAGTACTAAAAAGTCATACCATCATCAGAGGGCTTCCAAACAATAATATCCCTAATTACATGGCGTCCCACATGCACATTTCCCATCACGTATTACTTCTCGAATAAATCAAAGGCGGCTCCTGCCAGTAATCAATCTCCATTCTCTCACTAGAGAAGAACAATACCGGCCCAGCCGTGGAAATTGACCGTTGTCGGGAGTCCACAGTAATTGGAAATAATCCAGATACACCTGTAATTCACGGATGATGTTTGCCAGAAACCACAGCCTAAACCATGATCGAAATTATCGATCCTGAGTTCCGTATACAGCAAGCAACACCACAGGCGCGGTGTGAGTCCTTTTTTTGATTGGAAATGAAACGATTGCTCGGCAGGATAGCTATAATTTGAGAAGTTTACGGCAGTATTTGATGACATTTAATTATAAGGCGAATTGTTTGTGGGATGAAAGTATTAGAGAGTTATTACCGGGAATTAGCCTTGCGAGAGCAATGATTTCATGAATAGACCACCTTCTGTGTGTCTTTATGTTTTATCTTCAGCCAAACACAGCATTTAAACAATCATTGTTCACGAAAATCGAAAGGAAAGGACCCCACACTTTTTCTATGGCAAATAGCGTTCTGTCAAATGTTCTAAAATTTTGGTATAATGTTGTACTCGACCTACTGATCAAAAGTGTCCATGGCCCCAACTCAATCCTATGACTAGTTTTTGAGATATAGGGCGTTGTAGTTGAGAATGACCCACTCTTACTACGCCCGTATCTCGGAACAGAATCGAATGAACTTCAATTTTTCTCAAGAAACATTTCATGACATCCCCATGGAGCAACAATGTAGAGGAATATGACCGAAAATCGTTACGAATACAGGGTTATCCATAATTGAATGCATGCCCGATTTTGAAAGTATAAAATATGTCAGTTTCAGAGCGAGAACGTTCACAAAATAAATTATTACACTAGATATGTTGTTGTTACATCGAGAAAGTCTGTAATACCCAGAATTTATACTGGGTGATCCATTATTATAGAAACTATGCTCAAGGAAGGTTAAATTGACACCCTGTATTTATGGATTGATTCAAGGTGTTTGTTTAATTTTTTAAAACAAATCATCATGGACTTCAAAGAATACAGGGTGATTCAGTCATGAAATGAACTCTGAACCTCACGAAAATACCCAAAAACCACTTTTTTTTCATCACTTCCTATTTCAAGATTAACTCCGATGAGGTGAGAGTTTTCTTTCACCACTGTACTTGATATAAAAACATCAATACGGCTGAGAGTTTTTATCCACTTCCTATGAACAGATTTTTTATGCTGGAATAAGAATAGAATAACATAAATGAATGATTTTCATATTACATAAAAAAACATCTGGTCATAGGAAGTGGATGAAAACTCACAGCCGTATTGATGTTTTTATATCAAGTACAGTGGTGAAAGAAAATTCCCATCTCAACGGAGTTACTGTTGGAATAGAGGGTGATGAAAAAAAGGTGGTTTTTGGGTATGTTCGTGAGGTTCACAGTTCATTTCATGACTGAATCACCCTGTATTCTTTGAAGTCCATGATGATATGTTCTAAAAAAATTAAACAAACACCTTGAATCAATCCATAAATACAGGGTGTCAATTTAACCTTCCTTGAGCATAGTTTCTATAATAATGGATCACCCAGTATAAATTCTGGGTATTACAGACTTTTTCGATGTAACAACAACATATCTAGTGTAATAGTTCATTTTGTGAACGTTCTCGCTCTGAAACTGACATATTTTATACTTTCAAAATCGGGCATGCATTCAATTATGGATAACCCTGTATTCGTAACGATTTTCGTTCATATTCCTCCATATGGTTGCTCCATGGGGATGTCATGAAATAATCCTTGAGAAAAATTGAAGTTCATTCGATTTTGTTCCGAGATACGGGCGTAGTAAAAGTGAGTAATTCTCAACTACAACGCCCTATACCTCAAAAACTAGTCATAGGATTGAGTTGGGGCCATGGACACTTTTGATCAGTAGGTCGAGTACTACATTTTACCAAAATTTTAGAACATTTGACAGAACGCCATTTGCCATAGAAAAAGTGCGGGGTCCTTTTATAAACTCGTCACTTCACGGTTAATATTACATTCATTCACTGAAATTCTTCACATAATCATCACGAGATCGAACGAAAACACCTAATATAATCACTCTCCTTGTTTATAACACATTTGAGATACAGAACAACAATATGAGGTTTGAGATGGGTCGATTCCTAGATCAAGCGCCTGCTACGTCGCAACTCGCAAGACACACCGTTAAACCATTGTTTGAAGAGAAAATCAAAAATCTTGATTCGTCTTCTAAAAAGCTCTGTGAAATATTCATAGAAGATGGGTTACGTTTGGTCATTGACCTAGAATCCTATGTGTTAGGTTGATTAATAGAGTGAATTATGAATTCTTTATGAGATATTTTTGGGATATTGAGGGAAATATGAACAAGTTATTAGTGTTTAAAAACTAATCTTCGGGAAAATCGAAGAAGGAACTCATTATGATGGGAGAAATATGGCTTTTCTATTGCAGAAATAATCAGACAAAACTAGATGTTTTTGTTAAGGAAAAGCGTGTTTTAAACATTCTTATTCGAATAAGTTTAGTATTGAGTATTCCCTCAATGAATCAACTCAATATCAATCAAGTAATTTCAACTTTGAGGTTTTTGCAGGGAATCGTATCAGGCACGTATTTGACCCAATTTTTTGTTCAAATTGCTATATCTTTCAAACAGAGCCGAACTCGAAAGAATTGAAAATGAAAAAAAGGTTTCTGTTGGCCTCAAGAATCTACAGTTAAAATATGTGTTACTAGTCAATAACTGGCATATTTTGATAGGTTCCACCTTGAGTTCGAAAGGAGAGTCGCCCTGTAGATGCAATCGAATGTTCCAATCGAATATATTCGGCGAAACGAATGCTAGGTTGTAAAATCGAGAGCTGTGTATTTTAGTATTCGAAATGCGATACCTACATCAAGCAAATCGATTGAAAAAGCTCGTAACATGGTTTTCTCGTTAGTGTTAATGGACCTCGAATCTTCAATACACACAAATTTTATACAAGTAGAGGTACACATCACTGAAAATACTCCACTCAATGGTTATGTATTCCTGGTCGTGCCTATACATTTATATTTTCATTTTGTCAGATATTGACGGTATCTGAGAGGACTTCTTTTGAAATGTGTTGTCCCATTTTCGAAACTCCATATCTTCGGAATGAATGATGATTTGAAGCTCAAATTCTCAGGATGAGTTGAGGTTAGTAGGCTTCGCAAGGGGTAAATGATTGAATTTGGAGAAACAAATCGTGAAGATTTTCTCAGGTAAACATTTTTTGTTACTTGAATATGGTAGTCGTTTTTTGCAAATCTTTAAATTTTACAACAAACCAGCTGTTCGAGGAGAGTAGTATACAGCAAGTTGTGAATGATTAAAATTTGGAGAAAAAAAACGAAGGGTTTACAATTTTTTTAATAAATTTAAATAATGTTTTTGTCCACCGTGAATATCTATACACTCCCCAACACGTCTTGGCATTGATGCAATAAGATGGTCTATTTCTTCTTGAGGGATACTATCACAAGCTACCTGTACAGGGTGTCCCAAATTCGATGATCACTGAGAGCATCTCGAGAACCATAAGGGTTAGAGCAAAAAAGGTTCAAAGACTCCCGATCTCTTTCTTTAAAATAATCAATTGTCAGCAAACAGATCCGAAATATCTTAATCGGTTCACGAGTTACAGGGCGTTTCTGAAAAATTGCTGTTTCAAATATTTCGCTATATCTCGTTTTCTGTTGCAGATATCACGAATTTTCCAAAAGGTTTTCCTTTGTAATTTCTATTGCCTATACGTTGCTTCCATCTGATCCGAAAAATTATTCGCCGTTCAAGTGCTAGAGAGAAAAGTTTGTGTATTTCGAATGGGACACCCTATATTTTTCATAATTACTTCTTAGCCGCAGATTCACCGAGTATGGACCTGTAACCAGTTTTTCGAAAATCTGATCCGTTTCAAAGATATTGAGTTTTTCGTCTTTACTTGAATTGGGACAGCCTGTATAAAAAGATTGTTCTTTTATTTGAAGATATTTTATTTTTATTTTTTGTCTAGTTTGTTTTCTTGAATAAACTGAAAATTATATAGGCGGAAAAGTGAAAATTTAAATCAGTTGAAAAATAATTTCGAAAAATGTTTGAGAGAAATCAACAATTTGCACATCCACAACGTTGTGAGTGGTGTTTTACGGCGTTGTCGAAAGTGCATAAATAATGGAGGCAAACAATTCGAACAATTAAAAATCTAATTTGTGTACTGAATAATTTTAACCAAATAATTATCTTGAAAAGACCATCAGATACAATTCGAACATTTATTGTAGTTTTTTTCAGAATTCATTTGTATTAAAGTTTTAATTCGATAGTTGATATTTTTTCATAGAATCGAAAATAAAATATCTCCAAATAAAATAAAAATCTTCATATACAGGATGTCCCAATTCAAGTGAAGACGAAAAACTCAATATGTTTGAAACGAATCAGATTTTCGAAAAACCGGTTACAGGATGATACTCGGTGAATCTGCGGCTAAGAAGCAATGATGCAAAATATAGGGTGTTCCATTTAAAAAACACAAACTTTTCTCTCTAGCACTTGAACGGCGAATAATTTTTCGGATCAGATGGAAGCAGCGTATAGGCAATAGAAATTAAAAAAGAAAACCTTTTGGAATTTTCGTGATATCTCCAACAGAAAACGAGATATAGCGAAATATTCGAAACAGCAATTTTTCAGAAACGCCCTGTAACTCGAGAACCAATTCAGATATCTCGGATCTGTTTTCTGGCAATTGATTATTTTGAGAAAGAGATCGGGAGTCCTTGAACATTTTTTCTCTAACCCTTATGGTTCTCGAGATGCTCTCAGTGATCATCGAATTTGGGACACCTTGTACAGGTAGCTTGTGATAGTATCCCTCAAGAAGAAATAGACCATCTTATTGCATCCATGCCAAGACGTGTTGGGGGGTGTATAGATAATCACGCTGGACGAAAACATTATTTAAATTTATTAAAAAAAATTGTAAACCCTTCGTTTTTTTTCTCCAAATTTTAATCATTCACACCTTGCTATACAGGGTGATTTTTTTAAGTGTTTCATTAGTCGTATTCGAGGAAGGAATTGCGATACAAATTCAAAATTTTGTATTTTTGTTTTAGAGTACATGAACTCAATTTCTAAAATATTTTGAAGCCGGATCTACTTCCGGTTCTACCGGAAACGATGTGAACTTTGTTATTTCAAATGCAACACCCTGTATATTTATACATATTTGAATTCTTCGTTTAATTCTGCAATGATTTGATGTATGATATGCGCAACCACATCAAGCGATTATTGAGTTATAGCCTGATTCTCAATTTTTTTGACAGAAAGATTGTCACAAATTAATGTTCATATTTTCAAAATCCCTCATTGTAAGAATTTTTTTTTGCAACAGTGGAACAAAAGAAAGTACACTGACACTGCTTATTGTATGAAGTATGAGAAAATACTATACAGGGTGTCTGA
The DNA here is from genome assembly GCA_951802165.1 of Adalia decempunctata. Taxonomy (NCBI): domain Eukaryota; kingdom Metazoa; phylum Arthropoda; class Insecta; order Coleoptera; family Coccinellidae; genus Adalia; species Adalia decempunctata. The sequence goes on from OX637705.1 coordinate 6,217,195, forward strand.
AACGGGGCTTCAAAGTGTGCCTCAACAAAACTATGAAATCTCATTTTTTTCAAATGGGAACCATATAATTTTGTAATTCCGATCGATTGCTCGTCAAAAACTAGCTAGAGTGTGCCAAAAATTTCATGCCTTTAAAATCAGTAGTTTTGCCGTTATCAAGTAAAATTCGAATTTAACAACTAAATCCAGGTTTCGCTCAGTCAAATTCATTGGTATGCATGTCTTTTTCAAAGTAGACTATGTTAGGAATTGTTATTCTCACTTATTTTCATTAATCAAGCACTATTTGGTCATCGTTCATTGTGTGTTTTTTTTATTTGTCACATTTGCCGCGAATAGAGAACGGACTTTTGATTAATCATTCTAGTGTACCTAATTATTATTCCATGTTCTGCATAGTGCTCGATCCATAAAAATAAGTATGAATGACCATTCTTAACATGGTCTACTTTGAAAAGGACGTGCATACCAATGAATTTGACTGAGCGAAACCTGGATTTAGTCGTGAAATTCGAATTTTATTCGATAACATCAAAACTACTGATTTTAAAGACATAAAATGTTCGGCACACTCTAGCTAGTTTTTGACGAGCTATCGATCGGAATTACAAAATTATATGGTTCCCATTTGAAAAAAATGAGATTTCATAGTTTTGTTGAGGCACACTTTGAAGCCCCGTTTCAGACACCCTGTATAGTATTTTCTCATACTTCATGCAATAAGCAGTGTCAGTGTACTTTTTTTTGTTCCACTGTTGCAAAAAAAAATTCTTACAATGAGGGGTTTTGAAAATATGAACATTAATTTGTGACAATCTTTCTGTCAAAAAAATTGAGAATCACGCTATAACTCAATAATCGCTTGATGTGGTTGCGCATATCATACATAAAATCATTGCAGAATTGAACGAAGAATTCAATATGTATAAATATACAGGGTGTTGCATTTGAAATAACAAAGTTCACATCGTTTCCGGTAGAACCGGAAGTAGATCCGGCTTGAAAATATTTTAGAAATTGAGTTCATGTACTCTAAAACAAAAATACAAAATTTTGAATTTGTATCGCAATTCCTTCCCCGAAAACGTCTAATGAAACACTGTATCCTATCTATGTTTCACCAGAAAAAAATTAAAATTCAAACAGCTTCTTCCGGGTGTTGCAGTTCTTTGTCAGTTAGTATAGATTTTTTGGGAAACAAGCCAAGAACGTCCTTCTCATTAGTCGGGTATTCAGAGCCAGCGTTGACTTTCCCTCAGAAAGTGAAACTCATCCCAAACTTCACTCCCCAAACTCCGGCAACTTCTCCTCCAGTTCCCAAACTCGTCAAAGACGGGCGTTATTATTATTCAGAGGGCATTCCCGACATGCCGTGCCATCATCCCCAGGAATCCCGTAAACCAATTTCCCGTTCGCTCGTCTCGTTCCATCAAAAGGAATGCAGTAGCTCGGTTCCCCGGAGGACGCCCTGCGTCGCCCGCCCGTGTTCGACTCCGGACTCCGGAGTCCGGACAGACGACGCGAACTACAAGACGAAGAAGCTTCGGACCGTTGGTCGCGATTGATGGTTGGAACAAATTGGCCTTGATGGCTGTTGCTGCGGGTTCAAGAAAGGCAAAACGTTTTCGGAAGGAGTACGGGTTGTGGCGGATCGAAGAAGTCGCGTGTAAGGATTTGCAGGATTCCATAATCAGGTCTTGTCCCTTGTAATAGTAATAGTATTTATTGATTCCAAAGAATTACATGAGAGTGAAAAAATGGGACATTTCATCCTCTAATATACAAATAATGCGGTGGGCTTGCATAGCTGCCAAACCAGACGTTTTAGAAATTTAGTTGAAAAGCATGTCCTTTGTAATTTCAATTCTGCATCTCAGGAAATTATTTTCTAATACACAGGGTGTATTGAACAAATGAGTGATTTTTTTAAATGGAACACCCCATATATTTTTGCATATTTTGAATGCTCTTCAATACCTATATCATGACGCGAAATATTAGGGATATTTTTACAACGGTACAGATCTTATTCAGAAAAAACTGCAAAATTTCTACGAAACAGTAGTTCGGTGAAAGCCCTCTACCGATTTCCAGGAGCGATAGAAACATAAATTTGATCAGAGTTTCTTTTAACTTAAGAATTTGCCTAGTCATCGTTCCTAAATGATCAACCTTTTTTATACAGGGTGTCCGTTATCAACGTCCAAATATGAAGAATTTCAAATTGTTTTTTCTCGATTTTTTCAAATGTGTACACTCTGTATTTTTTTCCATGATGATGTACACAGTTTAAAACCTTACATTTTTTCAGAAGAAACCTTAGGATTATTTTCACTCCTGTGTCCAGCAGGCACGAAAAATGACATTTCTACCAAAGATTTCAGGAATAATGAACATAATAACCAACGGATATTTTAAATGAGCCACACAATGAAACCAAACTGAATGACCAATTTTTTAAAAACTTTGAAATAACCCTTCCAAAATCAGTGCAACATGAAAATGATAATGTTTGTCCGAATATGTAACACATATACAGGGTCTTCCATGAGGAACCTCACCCATATTTATACGGGAAACTACTGAACGTATTTTCATGAAATTCAGCACTTATAAGTATTTCACGATGCTGATGAAATCTAAAATATTTTCAAGGCATGAGCACCTCCGGTTTTTCCGGAAATGACGTCAACTTCCGTTTTTCAAATTAGAACACCATTTTTTTATTGCAGAAATAGATTCCTTAGAAAATTTCAAGTTATTTTGATGTAACATTTTTCAGTTTTGGTTGGAAAATTCTATCTGAGCGGGAAAATTCGAAAAAAAAATCGAAAATAGAGCTCCGCTGAAACAAGAATAACTTCGAGGTTTTTGGATGGAAATTTTTCATTTTTGGGATTTTTCAAGATGTAAGATTGATGTATCCATTTTGAAAATCGAAATCGCGATTCATGATACAGGGGGTGAAAAAATCGCTTTCAAAGTTAGGGATGACAAAATCGTGAAAAATCATTTTTTTCAAATTAGAACCCCATTTTTTTATGGCAGATATTGAATCTACGTTGAAAAATAATGTGAGTGTATGCATCACACCCTTGCCCTAAAGTGGATATTTTCTGAGTTATTCACAAAAAACTGTTTTTCGTCTTGAATTTTCAGCTATTTCTTTTCCCTTCACGCCAAAAAGATGAAATTTTCAGGAACTGTTACTTAAACCATGTTTTAGATTTTACTACCCTAATATGCAAGAGAAAAAAGTTACAGGTTGTTCCTAAATAGATGGCGAATTTGGATTCGAATTTGTATCGGAAACCTCTTTATTTCAACTAATCGGCCATTGGTTTTCTCTCCAGTTATAAATAAATAACTCCTTATGAACCCATATGCAAAAACTTACCATGTTTTACATTCTTTTTTTTTAATGATAGATATCATTAATTAGATCTGCCAAATTCCTCTTTATTCAGTAGCATGTAATCAATGATATCTATCATTAAAAAAAAAGAATGTAAAACATGGTAAGTTTTTGCATATGGTTCATAAGGAATTATTCATTTATAACTGGAGAGAAAACCAATGGCCGATTAGTTGAAATAAAGAGGTTTCCGATACAAATTCGAATCCAAATTCGCCATCTATTTAGGAACAACCTGTAACTTTTTTCTCTTGCATATTAGGGTAGTAAAATCTAAAACATGGTTTAAGTAACACTTCCTGAAAATTTCATCTTTTTGGCGTGAAGGGAAAAGAAATAGCTGAAAATTCAAGACGAAAAACAGTTTTTTGTGAATAACTCAGAAAATATCCACTTTAGGGCAAGGGTGTGATGCATACACTCACATTATTTTTCAACGTAGATTCAATATCTGCCATAAAAAAGTGGGGTTCTAATTTGAAAAAATGATTTTTCACGATTTTGTCATCCCTAACTTTGAAAGCGATTTTTTCACCCCCTGTATCATGAATCGCGATTTCGATTTTCAAAATGGATACATCAATCTTACATCTTGAAAAATACCAAAAATGAAAAATTTCCATCCAAAAACCTCGAAGTTATTCTTGTTTCAGCGGAGCTCTATTTTCGATTTTTTTTTCGAATTTTCCCGCTCAGATAGAATTTTCCAACCAAAACTGAAAAATGTTACATCAAAATAACTTGAAATTTTCTAAGGAATCTATTTCTGCAATAAAAAAATGGTGTTCTAATTTGAAAAACGGAAGTTGACGTCATTTCCGGAAAAACCGGAGGTGCTCATGCCTTGAAAATATTTTAGATTTCATCAGCATCGTGAAATACTTATAAGTGCTGAATTTCATGAAAATACGTTCAGTAGTTTCCCGTATAAATATGGGTGAGGTTCCTCGTGAAAGACCCTGTATAGGTATTATTTTAACATGTGTATTCTAACGATTATAGAGTTTTATCGGCATCCAAAAAAATTATTATTCATGTAATGGTTCATATAATTTTCATGTCGCAGCAGTGCCACAGAAACTGTTATGAAGTACATCGATTATTATTATTGATCAAAATATTGTTATTCAGAGCTCAAAGTTATTTCCGAACACATACAATAAATTGAGAAGAATTTTCGTAAAGATAAAATGGTTGATATGATTTTAATGTTGGGGCATTGCCACAGAAACTGTTTATTAGCCGGTATTGCTTTCGAATATCCCGAAAGAAGACATCCACATGAATCGAGTTTTCGGAGGCTTTTAAACAGATTTGTAGAGACAGGAGATGTCAAATATAAAAAAGAAGAGAGCGTTCAGTTCAAAGAATCCTCAAAAAAAGTATCATGCCTACCACATTCAGATGCATCAGGCGCTTACCGATAGCGATTTTGAAAACCGTCTGAATTTCTGTAACTGGGCAAGTTTTCAAATTGAACAGAACCCTACATTTTTTGAATTTGTTTTATTAAGTGATGGAGCAAACTTCCACAATTCCGGAGCCGTCAATACCCCTCTTATTAGAAAATCCTTTTACAGAAAATAATTTCATCTACATAGGAAGAATAAAGATCCCTCATAAATTCAGCAAACAACACCAGAACAAACTAAATAGCATTCAACTTTGACCCCCTTCAAAGTTACAATTAAAAAGAGCTCGTTTGTTTAACGACTTGACGTGAATGCACGATTCTTGGATTATTATACGCTATTCCAAATGGACGATCTTTCAAGATGAATGCATGCATCTTCTGCATATGTATACGCTCCTACTATTATATTTTTTAAAGCTACATTTCGATATGCTTCATTTGAAACACATTCCCATCGTTTCAGTTAACTTTGCTCGGAGAATTTGCATTTCTCAAACATTGGGAACGTTCTCCTATAAAACATTTACTAATTAACTGATTGGGAAGACTTCATTTCTTTCAGGGATAATAGTCTATCCACTCATATCTTGTGTTTTTGTGAATTTCAAAATGACACGTTTTGACAATGCGAATGCTCTTCAAGTGCTATTATCAAAGAAACAACCTTAAGTTACAAATATACAGTTTCGGAAATATAAGTTGGAAACATAGCCAATTCCGCCAGAGGGTGAATATTGTCTAGTGGACCAGTAAATAATATGTGACTGGCATAGGAACTGCATAGAGACTTGAGAGAGCTCGAAGCCCCACTGTCCAGTCTCCTATGCTATTGAGTGAGGTCAGTCATTTTATTCGTTGTCGCATCTCGCATCGCGCCGAGGGTTTCGATTATTTGACTGGAACACTAGATACTATTAATCCACTAGTTCAACGCTAAATTGACTATGTTTCCACCTCATATTTCCGTATCGGTATACTATAACCTATAACTGACAAGGAAATTCCAACACCTAGAACGAGCTGTTTTAATGTTACATTTTTTGGGTAAAACATAGATAGTACCACAAGGAATGAATGATTTCTTTTAATGAATTTGTTAATAATATTTGTATCCACCGTGATTATCTATAAACTCCCCAACACGTCTTGGCATTGATGCAATAAGATGGTCTATGTCTTTTTAAGGGATACTATCACAACCTACCTGTACTTCATGTCTCAGAGCCGCCAAAGTGGGTGGGGGCTGGGGTAAATTTCCAAACCTTCTACCTATGATGTCCCATGTCTATGGGCGAAAGATCGGGGGATCTGGGCGGCCATGGCAAAAGAATCACATGCATCGCTTCAATAAGCTACCAACTGCAAGAATAGCTGCAAAATGATGTATTCTATCGACTAGACGTCGAGTGGCTTCCCGATATAATAAACAATAAAGGAACAGTAATGATACCAAATTTTTCCCGATCCCTATACAACACCGTGATGTCAATGGTCGTTGCAGATTCCAGTTCTGAGTTCGGCCGATCCACGTTGTTAAATTGCCATTGTTTTCTCTCGAAGCATGATGTGTTGCCTCGGTGGTACGCTTTGCATCATAGGTCGTGTACAAACCTATCGCCCTTAGCGAAATTGAGGTAAATGACCGATTTATACGGCAACGATTGTGGGCAGAAATAAATTTGAGAGTTGTTCGAGGCATGGCATCGTTCGTCTCCGGAGAAATGAAACGGAAATCTTGGTTTTATGCCTTCGAATAATCGGGCTCGGCTCATTCGTGAATATGCAATTTCGGCCTTTTCGATCCGCACAGAGTGCGCGGAATTTACGAGCTGGTGAAGGTGCATGAACTGAAGCTTGGGTTTCAATTAGGTTGGCTCGAGCTCGCTTCCGAAGCAATACATCTCTGTTTTTCAGTTATGCGATTCTTACTGGGTTCGATTCTGTACCTATCATGTATACTGCTCCCCAAGAGTTAGGGATATCGTATTCAATCGTTTTTAAAAATATGTAATCTTCGAGAAAATCGCTGTAAAATCATTTGGAACTCAATAACAACTTAAATCGATCCAATAAAAATCAGTATGAGACATTTCGTCAATCTGGTCGCCTTTTTTCTGAAGTTTGGTTCTTTGTATATGCTTCATGAATGTTCTTATTTTGAAATGAAGTCAGTTTATCAACGGATTCGATTTGAAACGAGTTTCTGAAAATGTCAAGACGTAAATTAACAAACGCTGAGGCTAATAGGGCTATCGGAATGCTACAGGGTGGCCTAACTCAGGTTGTTGTAGCGGAAAGGCTCCAAGTCAGCCAAAGTGCGATATTTCAACTTTGGAATAGGTTCAGGGAGACAGGTTCCATGTTGGAAAGACCAAGGCTTGGTGGGCGACGAAAAACAACACCTGCTAAGGATCGTTTCATCACCGTTTCGGCGAGAAACTCTACATATACGTGTAGAATGCTACGGAATACTCTTCAAAATGCAGATGGGGTCCAAGTTTCCATCGAAACCATCAGACGACGTTTGAGAGAGGTAAATCTAGGTTCTAGACGTCCATTAAAAGGAGTTCCATTAACACGTGACCATAAGCGTCAAAGACTGGAATGGGCAAGGCAACATATCAATTGGAACGATCAATAGCGTAGTGTCCTTTTCACTGATGAATCCAGATATGGACGATTTTCAGATTCCGAGGGGGTAGTGTTATGGTATGGGCCGGGATATGTTTCAACGGGCGCACAGATCTACACATTTGTCCTGGGAATATGACCGCCTCACACTATAGGGAGCATGTCATTGACAATGTTGTGTCAAATTTTCACGCTGCTATGAGTGAAACTTTTCAGTTTCTAGACGATAACGCTAGACCGCACCGTGCAGCTATAGTTGAGAATGCGCGCGAGGAGCTTGTGGTGGTATTCTGCTTTCATCTGTAAGCCAATCTGTAACTTTTTACGAGCTTACAGGAAGAGTGCGATTCTGGACTTTCTTTCGGTGATCTGTAGCTTACAGAAACCGTAAATATTTACGAGTACTCAAGAGATGGTCGGAAGCCTATCGGATAGTTTATAAGTCTTTGATCGGATGATATATTGTGAGGTTATGTCGAATGCTTTGTTTATTTTCTGGTGAACAACTTTTTGAAATAAGATTCATAATGAATGATAATAATAATATGGCTTTGTTTATTGGGTTGTTATCAGAAGATAACCATAACAGGTGAGTATTATTGCACAATAATATATATGATCTGAAAATCATTATTATTTTTAATAGGAACTTCATGAGAATTGAAAGGAGAAGGTTTCGTGATCCAATGAATCCTTTCGAAATGCCGGATGCTCAGTTTATAAAATTGTTTAGATTGAAGGAGCAGTGCACCATATACTTCATAACTGCTTTACAGCAATTTTTACCCACAAGAAATGCAAATGCTATTGCATTACCCAAAAAAGTAATTCAGCCTTTTCAATTGTTTGAATAGAATTGATCTGAGGTTTATACAATTTGGGTGTTGATAAGGTACTCTCAACTTTTTGGCCATAGGGTCTTTCCAGAATTCTGTAGGCTCCAATGCCATTACATAAGGAATATGTAAAATATAATTAAAACCAATCTGAAAACATCATTTGAACTTTATTCATCACTTAACCTCAGTCATAAGTTATAACAAAAATAATAATCTCTTCTAAATATTCATTTATCCTGCAGATAAGTTGGTCCCAAGGTAGGATTAATAATATTGCTTCGGAGGACATAATCGTTCTCCATCTGCTCACGACTTGTATTTTTGGTGCGTTTTCTTTTAGTGCCTATTGAAATATCAACGCTGAAATGTTGAAATAGCAATAAGTATTACATAATGATTAATCACGAATTAACTTACCATGGACTTGACATTTTTTTCTCGCCTATTTTTGATTTACAACGAAACGAAAACACGTTAACTAGGTACTCAACAATAACATTCAAATCAAAACTTACGATTGTAGGTTATGTTTATCGATAAGTAGTTCAAAAGTAACACTGTAACTGAGATAGTTATAGGAACAATTCCAGAATAGCAATATTTACGAATCTGTAAGTCGGCCACTTACAGATCGATCGTACGCTACAGAATCGTAGCTTACAGATGAAACGCAGAATACCACCATTGGTATTCCACATTTACCAATACCTTCGCACTCACCAGATTTGAATTGCATAGAACATGCATGGGATATGCTCCAAAGAAGATAAGATTATCATCAACCTACCCCAGAATCCTTGAATGATCTGAGAGAGCTTCTGCCCCGTTTATGAAACCAAATTCCTCAAGAAATGTTCAACAACCTCGTGTGTAGTATGCAAAGACGATGTCAAGCTGTTATTGATGCCCGTGGAGGCCATACATTGTATTGATAGTCTTAAAATGCTTGAATTCTCTGGGCATAAAAATTCGTTATTTTACTCGATTTATCTTAACCACCCTGTTTACGCCGCAGACCTACAGGCTAAAATTAATTTGCAACTTGAAATCATAAATTGATATGAATTTTCATCACAAAAATCTTATTTTAACTATATTTTTTTAACTCAATATCCCTAACTCATGTGGAGCAATTTATTTCTCCGCAGCAGATTTAGTCCATACATTTATAGTACTTATTTCCCTTTTTTTGACTGATAGAATTTTCGATAGGAATAACTGTGGTTTGACAGGAGGTAGAAGCCATGTTGTTTCGACATTTCTGTTCAGACAGCATAGACAAATTATCATGAAAAGACTCAAGCCGCAACAACGTTTATAAATTGTTGAAATTTATTTTCAAAATCAGTGCTCTATTCGCCAAACTTATAGAGCACTTCGTGATCTTTAATGTTTATATAATCGTCCATCAGAGCAGCTTATTCGTTGAACTATCGATAGATTTCGGACATCATTCTGTCTACTCGATGCAACAACAACAAGACAAAGAACTGTACGTACAGAAAAAATATCGCTGCTGTAAGTGATTGTGTTAATGAAGATCCAGATTTGTCTATTCGTCGACGTTCACAACAAGTTGGACTCTGTGCATCAAAACATGGAAAATTTTGGTTGAAGATCTTGGTCTACACCCATACAAGATCCAATTGGTTCAAGAACTTGGCCAAAATAAGCGTCTTTTGTTTGCTGATTGGGCCCTAGAACAGCTTGAAGTTGATCCACTTTCTAATCGAAAAATTGTCTTCAGTGATGATGAAGCTCATTTCTGGTTGAACGGCTACGTAAACAAGAAGAAATGCCGTATATGGAGTGAAAACAATCCTCAAGAAGTTTTGCAGGTCCCATTGCATCCTGAAAAATGCACTGTATGGTGTGCTTTAGGCGCTAGAGGAATCTTTGGTCCATATTTCTTTAAACACGATTCTGGGGCTAATGGTCCAGTGAATGGTGCTCGTTACAGATCGATGATCAATGATTATTTGTTTCAAAATTTGAATGGTATCGACCTAGAAGTGTTTTGGTTTCATCAAGATGGTTCTACACCTCATGTTGCTACCGTAACAATTGTTTTCATAGTTATTGATAATGCGATTTCTGGATTGATCTTCTCCTGAACTGAAAATAGGATCTAAGCGTTGAAAAAACCTGGAAATATCCAATTTAGATCCTCAGAAAGTAGAAGTGACTCCTCCCTTGCTCATTTCAATCGATCATTCCGCTAGAGCACGTTCCCAAACAGGGTTGCCACCAATTTTCAGCCTGGCCAGAGACGAATGGCGAAAGCCAGGCAAATTTAATGGAATAAGAAGAGCGGTAGGTGTCTGAAGACTTTCGCGGACCGGCCCTTTTTGATTGAATTAAGTGACAGCCACGTCTTGGGGTTGAACTCAATTAATAGCGGCGGAGGCAGAAGCGCTGCTGCGGTACCATGAAAGCGCATTCATCGTGACTTGCAGACTTCCGAGATACGAGGACAGAAGGGTCCTCATTTGAATTTCTATTCAGCCGGAAACTTGCCGAATCTTAGAGGAAAGAAGAATGTTGACATCAAGGCAGGTAGAGCTTTGAAGAAGTCAGGGTTGAGATGAAGTGTGGCACCCAGGTCTTCAGAAGAAAGTAATTAAAATCTTTTTCAGATACAACTGATTTTAACTTCTTTCGATAAAACATAGATAGTATAGCAAGTAGTATGTAACATTCCAGGTTTGTTAATCCTAGGAACATTATGAAAAAGAGAAAAGGGGCAACCCTGCTCTGAAGAGCTGAGGGTAGAATTACGTTAAAGGGGGTTTTATACTTATATTTTTGGCTTGTGATGTGATCGTCTAGATTGGTAGAACTCCATGTTATGCCGTAGTAATTCAGATTCGTAATAACTCAGATTAGTGAAATATAGGATGGAAAATAATGAGGTGAAATAGATAAATAATACACTAGATTGGACATAAATATGGAACAAGAGCCTTTATTCGTCCAGCGCCGTAGTTCGAAGAACCACAGCTATATGAAAGAAAAACGAACGAGAATCCATAGAATAATAAGACGAGCACTGGTGATATGTACAATATGGAGCTTCCTATACTCCGTTAAGGTTATTACTGGCACAATTGGGATAAAAAGCAGAATCCAATACATCCAAAGGTTATAGGCATATAGAGTGTGTCACTTTATTGTTGCGCAGAGCTTTTACAGTTCCATGTGTAAGAATCCTTCCTTCCAAGTGTGTGTGTGTGTGATTTTATTCGCGTTGGTTTGGAAGTGGACAATAAACTCTTTAGATTTCCTGTTGACTGATGAACGGTGGACCCGGGACGAAGCAATCCGGCCTAGGATACTTGCCCGGCTCACCAAGGCCAATGACCAAGGCTTGTTTTACTGAGGACGTTCGTCTACAGAACTCTCAGAGGGAAGTGTCCTCCACGATGCTAGGGAGGATGTTTTCCTTAGGCACAGGCGATATAAACAGTTTACCTTGGACCTCCAAACCATGTTTCCCCTGTACGTGAAATATTATATTAAAAGCAACAACTCCAATGCGTTTACCATAATTTCGAGTGAATAGTTAAATGTGCAGTAGGCCTTACGAACAGTATAAGAATATTCCAAATGGATTGGTAGCAAAACAGAGTTCCACAATATTCAATAGAAATGCAATAATAAAGTACAACAAGCTTACGTGAGGTTAAATCCTGTGAAATCAAACAGAGTTATTTAAAATGGGTACATACCAGATAACAAACAAGCGTCTTTAAAATATACTAAAAATGGCGGATTTTTAGAAAAGGAACTCCATTTCAAAGGAACACTATTGTGAACCAGAATGAAAGTGAAAACAGACAGCAACCGAGTGAAAGTGAAGTAAAAAGGGCCCTTCCATTCGTTGTCGTTTCGGAGGTTAGTTTTTCTTCCACAGAATCGTATTTCTTCGATGGTCACAGAGAAACGAGTTTACTTCTTGGTGGATCTTCGATATGATTAAAATCTCCTATTTATAAAGTATTGCTTGAAGTCGTACTAATATTTATAATTCATAGAATTATAAAATAATATCAAATAAGTTCATTCAACGTAGTTCCACGTTTCGACAATAGACGTTGCAAAGTTGGAAGCCATGGAGTCTGGCAACGGTGCATTTTATTTTATTGCAGGGTAGGAAATTCAGATATGTTACAAGTAAATGATTAAAATTTGGAGAAAAAGCGATGGGTTCACAATTTTTTTCATTAAAATTTCTTAATAATGTGTTTGTCCACCGCAATTATCTATACACTCTTCAACACATCTTGGCATTGATGCAATAAGATTGTCTATTTCTTCTTGAGCGCTGTCATGTTACCTAGAGTAAAGACTAAAAGTTACCTACTTGCATGTGCAATAGCATCCCATACAATAACGTCTACTGTCCGGTGTCCATGACGCTCAACATCAAACTAAGGTTCACGTCTTTCTCCCCAACGTCGTCTAACCCTTCTTCGGCCATCATGTGCACCCAAGGAGAATCGAGATTCATCAGAACAGACGACCTCATGCTATTCCACATTCCAATGTTTACGTTCTCTGCACCACTGTAATCGTTGCCAGCGATTCTCAACCGTCGGAGGTAACACAAGATGGGGGTCGATAATGCTGCAGTCCAAAAGACCTTATCTGGTTGTAAACCGTTCGGACAGTTACAGGGTGGCATTGTTCTCCTAACCACTCATCAGCGAAAGATCGAGATGACGCAAATCGGTCTCTAATGGCCATGAGTCTTAGGGCGAGTTTCACAAAGCTTTAATCGCACGATTAACCGCTTATTCATCCGATTCGATTGTGGAACCGAGAATTTGACAGTGCCATCAAGAATTTGACGGTGCGATCAAGGATTTGAAGGTGCCATCAAAAATTCTACAATCAACGCGCTTTGACGGTCGATTAAGGAGAAAATGCGTTTCACAAAACATTTTTGGCATCTGATTAACGAACAAACCGCGTCTGTGCTCATAATCAAATTGATTCGACGAAATTGAACAATCAAACTAGTTGACGGCCGTTAAAATTGAAAATGTTGAGCGATATAAGTTCATCCTCCTCAGAGGAAGGAAATAATGTTGTAATTCGTAGGAATCGTATATACAGGGTGGCCATTTGAAAACGAAACAGACGAGATTACAGATGAAATAAATTTTTTCGATAGAAATGCTCGGACAGGTCGATTTCTGTTTCGAGAGGGACCACTTAAGATGTAGGTTACGGACGCATAGCGCTTCAACCCTTGCTGCTACAACCCCTACCACCAATTTTTGAATAGGGAAGATGGGGTGAGTGATACCTCATTTGAAAGGTATTTTATACTGATCTCAGCACAGTAATTGTTTTTTCATTTTATGCATTAGTTCTCGAAATATTCTTAACTAAGTATTTGAAAATGAAGTGGTGTTTTCATGGCACTTGTAGTGTTTTTTTGTGAAAAATCGACATTTTGAGCTTCAAAACAACCATGACTGTGAGTGTTTGATAAATTATTTACTTTACTTTGAAAAGTCTTATTTCTTAGATCAATACTTCAAATCGTTCTGATACCGTTCAGTTGGAGAATGATTTCAGTGAATAAAACAGCTAGTCGAACATCTGACCCTAGTAGCATTAACACGTACGGTATGACTTCATTTGCCCAGTGGTAGATGTTTTGCAATTTCAAATAAAAGTACGGAAATTTTGGTGTTTCGGAAGCACGAAATGTCAATTATTCGCAAAAAAATAATTTAAGTGATAAAATTAACTAACGCATGAATATTTCGAGAAATAATGCATAAAATGAAAAAACAATTACAGTGCTGAAATCAGTATAAAAATACCTTTGAATTGAGGTATCACTCACCCCATCTTCCCTATTCAAAAATTGGGGGAGGGGGTTGTAGCAGCAAGAATTGAAGCGCTATGTATCCGTAACCTACATCTTAAGTTGTCCCCCTCGAAACAGAAATCGACCTGTCCGAGCATTTCTGTCGAAAAAATTTATTTCGTCTGTAATCTCGTCTGTTTCGTTTTCAAATGGCCACCCTGTATATAGGACAATCAGAGACAGAAACGATCCTTTTCCAAATTATAATGAACGTCATTTCAAAAACCGTTTCCGATTCAACAAGAGTACTGGAATAGAATTAGTGCATGAAATAGGAAGCGAAATTGAAGCACACACGCCCTTAGACGTCGATCTTGAACTCCATTTGTGCCGCTTCGACGTCCAGTGGTAACTCTTCCTCGATTTTGAGCATTATCAAACCACGCTTGACAACATCCCATAACAGTAGTTGGATTTCTGTTCGTACGGTTAGCGATTTCTCGAAATGACAACCCCGTCTCCCGAAGAACAATAATTCGACCTCTTTCAAATTCACTGGCGATAAATTCCGCGTACACGTGCTCTAGGCATTTTAACAACAACTAAACATCGACTTTGGATCTCCTTGAACATCTGGTTTGTTGTGAAATTTAAGAATTTGCTCTTGTAATATTCAAGTTTGTTGCTTTTCGGAAATTTCGCTTATGACATTTTTTCCAAAATCACTCGTCTGACGGCTCGTAATTTTGATACAAATGTCATTCACGAAATTTCCGAGCAACAAACTCTCATATTACAATCGAGAAATTTTCCGGCAAAATCCCATCTCTAGTGGTATTACGTATGACGTATGAAAATCCTTCACGATTTTTTCTCCAAATTTGATCATTTACCTCTTCCTATACCATCCATGTTCACAAAAAAAAAAAAAGCTCCTTCTGGGTGTTGCAGTTTCTCTGTCAGTTAGTATATTTTATGTTTCTAGTGGCCTTTGAAATGTGGATCTTCCGTCGACTACTCAAAATATCATGGACTCAACATATACCTAACGATGAAGTGCTTAGACGTATGGGAAGGGAAAGAGAATTGCTGACAACAATAAAACGAAGAAAGACTGCTTATCTGGGTCACATATACCGTAACAAAAAGTTTGATATACTCAGATTAATAATAGAAGGAAAAATCGAAGGAACGTGGTCCTGGTCGCAGACAACATTCGTAGCTGAGAAACATACGCGATTGGACTGGTATGAACACATCAACATTAATTCGTACTACTCAGGATAGCAATAAGTATGCCGAAATTGTCGCCAACCTTCATTAAATGGAGAGGGCACCTGAAGAAGAAGTGTACCCCCAGACAACAATCTCCCGAAAGCCCTGCGTAATTTCCTCCAGCAAAACCCCATCAAATCAAGAAAAACTCCGGCGTAATATCTCACGTATGATCTGGTTCTTCCACTGCTGCCAACCTCGAGATCGAAAAAACCATCTTATCATAAATCTGTTGAAAATACCGGCATGGAACATGTTGCATGATATTAACCAAGAATAATCACGTAGACCGCGGACTTCAAACCTCGCAGTGGTACCAACCGCGTCGGCGTTCTTCCGATCGGACCTGGCAACTTGTTGGCGATAAAAACAGCAAATATGGAAATTGATACGACCGGCCTGTACCTAACTCACTTCATTATGGAAGGATTACGGAGCGAAATCCGTCAAGCGATAGTACTTCTAATTAAGCCGTTGCTGGAAAAAAGCCACTTGGAAAGCGAAATAAAAAGTTACATCCTTACAGACGCAAAGGTGTCAATTCAATGTATGAGAGATTTGTAATGGATTAGGGAATATGCAGACTAATTACGCTGTTTTGCATGGCGGCTGAGAATTCTTTGACGCTTTCATATTCCTTCGAGCATGGAAAGTCTTTAGATCAAAATTTACATTCTTCCATATATTTTTTTTTGCTTTTATTAAAAAATGAGGAAAGTTCAACAAATGATACTTAATCGTAAGTTCTAACTCATCACAGATGAATTTCTCACACTCATTTATTGAAAAACATTCTCCTTTAAACTAAAAAACATAACA
Source organism: Adalia decempunctata (assembly GCA_951802165.1). Classification (NCBI taxonomy): domain Eukaryota; kingdom Metazoa; phylum Arthropoda; class Insecta; order Coleoptera; family Coccinellidae; genus Adalia; species Adalia decempunctata. The sequence continues at coordinate 6,233,412 of OX637705.1, forward strand.
ATACTTTTAGAACCAACTGGAAATATTTGAAACAAATCAAAACATAAAAAGGAATATTTCTAAGCATCAACAGAAAAGTATCTCTCAGTAAAAAAATATAATATATCGGCAATTGTCTAGGCGAAACGAATTCACATCTCCAAAGATCTTTGGTTTACCAATCTTCCTCAGGTTCGTCCTGGCCAGCATCAAGATTTTGAGCAGCTCCAAAATCATTCTCTCTGATGTCCCTGCCACCAAATGAACGTCCTCCGCTGCTACCTTCGAAGTTTCCTGAGACCAGCCAGTCTGGGACCTGCTGACCAGCTTGCTTCATTATTCTCGAAAAGTGGCTTGCTTGAGTTGCATCGTGACTAGGATCAAAAAAGCTTGTGGCTTTTCCACTATTACTCAATCTTCCTGTCCTGCCGATTCTGTGAACGTACTCATCCACACTATTGGGCAGATCGAAATTAATAACATGTTGCACTCCTTGTATATCTAAACCTCTTGCGGCTACTCCAGTTGCGACCATAACCTGGCACTCTCCCTTCTTAAAGTCCCACAAAGCTTGTATACTCCATTCACAATTATAAAATCACAACTCTGGCTTGGAAATTTGACACATTCCACTCTGTATCGAAGTTATGACGTTTTTCAGAATATTCCTATGTTGTTCCAAGTCAACACTATGTTGCCTTTCTACATTCTTAGCGTATTTCTCAGCAGGCCCGCCGTAAGCGGGCGCGCAAGGCGTGCCCGGCACAAGGGCGGCACGTCCAGGGGGCGGCAAATCCAGTGAAATTGAAATTTTGTTTGGAGGGGACAAACAACGTGGTAAGCGGGGGGGGGAGGGGAGAAAAAAAGGGGGGGCGGTTGTCCAACTCCAACTGCTTTAAAATTTTGCCAACTGTCATAGAAACATAGAAATTTTGCCATATGCGATCGAAACTTTGCCAACTGCTTTGAAATTTCTCCAACTCCGTTCAACATTGGGGGCGGCAAGGTCTCCCCATTCCCCTTAGAGAGACTTTTTCTCTGAAGGATCGGGAGGACAGGCGGCCAACATCGATAATTTCCGTATATTTCAGTGAATTCACTGCAGTGTTTATTTCAGGTATATTTCCGGGAGGGGCACTGCCGCCCCCCGAAGTTCCGCAGGTGCCGCCCCCCGAAGTTCCGCAGGTGCCCCCCCCCGTTTTCTTTTCGTCATCTACAAAAAGGTGGTCTATTATCTGTAAACATTTACCAAAGTTAAAATTGAAAGCTTTAAGTAATACGCGATGGTCAAGCAGAATCGATGCAGTTAAACCCTTACGTTATCACCTCGAAAAAATTTTCGATGCTCTGCTAGAAATATCTGATAATTCCTCAGAATGGGATTGTACTACTTTCCACAAAGCTCATTCGCTGGCCTTAAACGTACAAAATTATAGATTTATTTGCTCTGTAGTAATTTGGTTTGATATCCTAAATGAAATTGATGCCCTGAGTAAAATGATGCAGAGCCCCACCATGAATACCCAAATTTGCATGAATTTGTTGAAGACGTTGATTGATAAGTTCAAACAATATCGTACGGCTGAACATTTTGAAATTGTGTTAGCAGAATCTTCCAAAGTGGCCCACGAACTCAATGTAGAAACAGATTTTCCACCAATCAATAAAATCAGACCAAGAAGAAAACCAACACAATTTCAATATGAACACAGAGATGAAGTTTTATCCGACCCAAAAACCAAATACCGAGTGGAGTTTTATTTTAGGATACTAGATCAAACAATAAATTCCTTGAAAAATAGATTCGAAGAGTTGACAACATTTTGCGACGTGTTTGGGTTTCTTAGCGACAACCTATTCGACTATTCCAATGTTGATTTGATGAAGTATTGTCAAGACTTGAACCTGAAGCTTGAAGATGATGCTACTAATGAATCAGACATTGACGGTATTGATTTATTTAATGAAATTATTGCACTAAAATCGCATTTTGCAGAACACCAATCGAAGGATCCACATAATCACTGTTACAATATATTTTTGGCAATGACTTAATTTCTACATTCCCGAATAAAACAATAGCACTATAAGAATACTACTAACATTGCCGGTTTCAGTTGCATCTGGAGAAAGATCTTTTTCAAAATTAAAAATTATCAAGAATTATTTAAGATCCACTCTGCTCCAACACAGATTAAGTAATTTAGCTATAATTTCAATTGAACACCAAATTTTGGATAGATTGGATATGACTAAGATTATAGGAGATTTCGCAAATATAAAATCGAGAAGAGTAAATTTTTTGAGATGAATATTTGAGTGTGCATCTATTTTCAATTTTATAAATAGAAATAACAATAATATAATATATATATATGTAAGATAATAAAACACTCTGGGTGGTTTTACTTGTTGTTTATTTCACAGTTCACAGATTATTAGTGGGCTTTATACAAAATGGCAGGTTCTGTTGTGTTTAGTAACACGCGTCTGTGTCTAGGATGCCGCCATGTTGTTAGACAGAGAGGGAGCGTGGTAACGAGATCATCGAAAACCATCACTTCAGATCACAGAGTGTTTTGACATTAGGCCTACGCTATGGTCTTAGCATTTTCTATCAATTTATAGGGGATTCAAAATTCACATTGCTAACACGGCCATACTGACACTTGAAACGACCTCGTTTCATTAACATAGCAAACAATAATACTTTTCAGGTTACATAAAGCATTGTTTCACTAACATTTGATACAATTGAGTTTTTGTGAGGCATGGCTATGTTCAAAGCGCTGGCTCGCGCTGCGGCTTTGTATTTCAGGTGGGAAAAAGAGCCAGGCAAATAAAAAACCCACCACCGCTTACATGCTCACCACTCAAGATTTAGAACTAATTAGTCAAGAACTAAAAGTCAGCTTCAGCTGATTACCACAAAATTGATGATCTGCCATTTAATTATTCAGGTTATGCACTGGACCAATTATAAAATGTTCTTCCTCAATTCCTTGCTTCTTGAATGAGCTCCAATCCTCGCTTCGTTAGACGATTTTACAGCCATGATCAACAATCAATTGAATAACAATATTTCGAGGCTATAAACTCCTAATCTTCCTGAAAAATCACTCATTTCAGAATTTCCATAATGGTACATCGATTATTGCAATGATTATCTGTTCGCACAGAAATAGGTCAGGCCAAAACAAAGCTAAAAGAACCAACAATCAACTATCACAAACAAAAGTGATTAGATCCAAACAAGATAATCAGCAAAAATTTAAATTTCTTAAATCTTACTAAAGATTTTGACTATCCAGTCGTTACATAATATGACTATTTTCATTTAATCTTCTGATGTAAATTCCGATGTCATCTGAAATAAAGCCTATTATTATTATTCAGTCTTGTCATATGACTATCCAGTCTTCTCATATGACTATCCAGTCTACACATATGACCATCCAGTCTTCACGTATTCATTATCATTATGACTATCCAGTCTTCACGCATTTATTATTATTATTATGACTATCCAGTCTTCACGCATTTATTATTATGACTATCCAGTCTTCACGCATTTATTATTATGACTATCCAGTCTTCACGCATTTATTATTATTATGACTATCCAGTCTTCACGCATTTATTATTATTATGACTATCCAGTCTTCACGCATTTATTATTATTATTATGACTATCCAGTCTTCACGCATTTATTATTATTATGACTATCCAGTCTTCACGCATTTATTATTATTATTATGACTATCCAGTCTTCAATTTATTATTATTATGACTATCCAGTCTTCACTTATCTTTTTGACGATTTTCTCAACTCCTATGTGTGAAGATTCATCATGGTACAGTTTCATTATCTCCAATCTAGCCAAAATTGGGACAAAGCATCTCATTGGGTGAGTCCTCTTCCCTTGCCAGTAAACCAAGTCATCCTGGACTGCAAAACCTTCCTCATGTAGATTTCCACTTAAGATCTCCATGCAAAATGGGTCGACTTTTTGCCATTCACCAATAGATTGAGGAGTACCTGTAACAGATTTGAGCACCAGTATTTTGTTCTCGCAAGGCAAATTCCTACTCATATAATCGACATATGCTTCTATTTCTCGTGGACTGGGTTTAATCAAACCGCATTCAATTATTACTCCTAAAAATTCTATTGACGTTTTGAAGAATTCGCATTTTTGATAATAAAGTGTGAAACCACACTTGACAGCCTTTCAATAATTTTATTTAAATTAACAAGTCCTTGAATATTTTCACATGGACAAAGAATATCATCAACATAAACTAGTGCAATTTTCTCTTCATAATCTCCGAGAGCTTTATAAATTGCTGACTAATAACATGAAGGAGAATTTATTAAACCAAAAGGCATTCTATTGTATTCGTACAATCCATCAGGTGTGATAAATGCAGTAATGTGTTTGGAAGATTCTTCTACTTCAATCTGATGAAAACCAGATTTCATATCGAGCTTTGTATAAAACTTTGCTGTTGCTAAAAGGTCTATTTGATTTTGAATTCTAGGTAAGGGGTAGTTATTTCGCAAAACTTTCTTATTCAGTTCTCTGTAATCAACACACAGTCTTATTTCACCATTACGTTTTCTTACTAGGACAATGGGGCTTGCATAATTTGATTCACTACATCTTATAATACCAGATTCTAATTGGTTTTTAATAATTTCCTTAACTTTTGTTCTTTCCTGATACGCTAAATTTCTTGCTCTAAAAACGACAGGAGATTCATCTTTCAATTGAATTTTTAATTCACCTGTGATGACTGCAACAGGCTTAGATTCAACCCCTTTTTTAATTATTTGTGCTTTCAACTGTTCGTCCAATCCTGACAAGTCTAATTCTAAATCTTTGCAAACAAAAGTGAACGTTTTAAGAGATTTTCTAAAGGAAGTCACAAAATTAACACAATCCTTATTAATTTCAAGTTGAATATCCCCTTCTTTGAGTATATCTAATCCGATTAAAGCATCAATATCCTTATGTGGAATAAAACTGTCTCTTACTATATTGAATTCAATTTCTATAGCTAATTCACACTTGAAAAATAGGATGTTTGCTTTTCCTAATGTTTTAAATTCAACGTTTCCTATTCCCCTAATTTTTTTAGTTTGAGGTATTACTTAACTTGTGATTGTACTGCATGAAATTCACGTGTTGGTTGAACTCGATCTTTCGATTCCATCATTTTCATCTGCAGTTGAGCTTGGATTTCCATCACATGAATCATCGTTATTGGTTCGGCTTGGGCAGCATTTTCTTGATCCATTTCGAATTCGTTTGCACAAAGAACTCGATGAAACTCGTAGAATTCAGGTTCTAATTCTTTGTTTGTAAATAAAGAATCTATCCCGCTTCTGATGTAAGATAATAAAACACTCTGGGTGGTTTTACTTGTTGTTTATTTCACAGTTCACAGATTATTAGTGGGCTTTATACAAAATGGCAGGTTCTGTTGTGTTTAGTAACACGCGTCTGTGTCTAGGATGCCGCCATGTTGTTAGACAGAGAGGGAGCGTGGTAACGAGATCATCGAAAACCATCACTTCAGATCACAGAGTGTTTTGACATTAGGCCTACGCTATGGTCTTAGCATTTTCTATCAATTTATAGGGGATTCAAAATTCACATTGCTAACATATATATAACAATAATTCAATAGGTTCTTTATTTTTTTCCCACCATAATGAGGGAACCCTTTCTAGAGAACACTCAGCATATTTAGCGCAGGGGAGTATTTACGAGAGGGGGGGGGGGGTACTGGGGGTAATTAAACCCCCCCAGGAAAGAGTTTTTCACACTAAATCTTCGAATGGAAACGACCTAACCCCCCCTCCTTTCCCAGCTTTTCACTCAAGATCAGTTCAGGTCCCTCGCTACCCCCCCCCCGAATTGCTCTCTGGATACGCGATGTAGCGCCCTATTGGGGGCGGCATAACAGTATTTGCACGCGGGCGCTCAGACAGCTAGCGGCGGGCCTGTTTCTCAGAATGTGAATTTATTCGGAAAATGAATGAATTGGAAAAGATGTGATGGACGAAAATAATTAACGTTTATATGAATTGATAGAAAGGATTCCTTTTCTAGTTATTTGCATGAAAAGTACAAGAGATCACTGTCGAAATATATCATTTTTCGCCATGGAAGAAAATTGCATTGCTTTCACATAATTTTCATATGCATGCTTGTGAAGATTTAATGTTTATTATCCTCTTGAACTGAAAGTTCAAGACTTGACGACATCAATTGTTGATTCTAATCAAGAATTCATTAAAAAAAAATAAACCTAAAGATATAAGATGAATTGATAGGTAATGTCAATTTTATTTTGTTGATAACTTTCTTAAAATCAATGTTGGGATATAAAACTCGACTGCGTTTGTTCAAACAACATCTAAAGAATACATTTTTCCCCATCTCGACCTTTGAGAGGCGTTTCTTATAGGAGAATTAGGTATAAGTTCCACCTCATTAGTGGGGTACCTAACTTTTGCAAATCTGTTCAGACATGGCCAAATTTCTTGAAAAACCTGAAAAATATCATTCTAATCGACCTCTCGAGGGTCCATCCGATCCATCTACTGCGATATCTGTCCAAATAACAGCTTTTTCAACGAAATTCCCGTGTACCCCTTCAACCTCGAGATGTAAACATTCGTCCTGGTCTTGAAAATTGTCCTCACGCTCCAAACTGGTGCTAAAAACAATAAACATACGTTTATCTTGGATATTCGACGAAAAACTCACCTGCAAATATCGATTAAATACCAAAAATCTGCGATCAATTTGTAAACCTAACAAAATGTGGAATATCTTTGATACTTTTACTTTGATGTAGACAAAGAAACTGGCAACGTCGTATTGTCATTAACGATATTTCCTGTGCGCGCCCTGACTTTTCATCATATGTTCTGTGCTTTTCATCAGGGGCACCAACTCCTGAAAACGAAACCATGACCTCCTATGTGATTAAATAAAAGTGAATGGAGTATATGTGGATCTGCCAAAGCATACTTCAGTTGGTAGGCCTGATATCAGAGTCTCTGTTGAGCTTAAGAACTTATAGGAGACTTTTCCAAAAAAAGATGTTTCGACATTTCGATGAACAATGTTTTATGTATATTTTGTCAAATTTCCGTCACGAATGAAAGATTGACAACGGATATTGTTCATCGAACCTTTATGCTTTAGATAGTAAATCGACAAAGAATGATTTCCCTCGAAAACTATAAATTTTAGAGGGTCTGTGCAAAAACGAATCTTCGAGCGTTGAAACAATCCTATTGAATGGATGGACCATTCGAAAAAATCAAGTTTTGTCTCGTTGGAGTTCCTCTATCTAAATACGCCCACCCTATATCTATCGATGTTATAAAAAAAAATGTCAAATACAGGTGCTCTATATCTATGCCCGTTTCAATCCTTCATTAACATTTTTGTATGAATTAGGAACTGTAGAACTCAACATCAAAGGATTTCTGAAAACCGGTCTGCATTAAAATAAATTTAAATACAGACAGAGCCGCGGTTATATGAAGTTCAATGCTTCGTATCAAACTGGAATATCTCTAGGTTTAAAAGGCCTAGAAAGGTCAGTTGAAGGAAGTGAGTAAATTAAAGAATAACTCGTGAAAACAGTTTTCCTTCGATTTCCAAATTCTACAAAAAATTCAAAAAAATATTATCGTAAGAAAAAATTTTAATGAACTTCATCAATGATAATTATTCAGTTCAAAGTCTTTTATGAATTGCCAAAATACATATGTTTGGTTGGACGACTTTTGAGAAGGATTCCACTATACTCAATTCACGTTTATAAAGTATCTCGGTTGGACATGATTTAGGTTTATCAATTTTTTTACTTGAAACAGAATAACAGATGCAGGGTTGGTATTCGTGAAATACCAAATATACTGCTCCACAAGAGTTAGGGATATCGTATTCAATCGTTTTTAAAAGTATGTAAAATCATTTAAAACTGGTCAATCTGGTCGCCTTTTTTCTGAAGTTTGGTTCTTTGCATATGCTTCATGAATGTTCTTATTTTTAAATGAAGTCAGTTTATCAACGGCTTCGATTTTAAACGAGTTTTCTGAAAATGTCAAGACGTAAATTAACAAACGCTGAGGCTAATAAGGCTATCTGAATGCTACAGGGTGGCCTAACTCAGGTTGTTGTGGCGAAAAGGCACCAAGTCTGCCAAAGTGTGTATCTCGACTTTGAAATAGGTTCCGTGTTGGAAAGACCAAGGCTTGGTGGGCGACGAAAAACAACACCTGCTCAGGATAGTTTTTTTCACCGTTTCGGCGACAAGAAACCCTATACATCTACGTGTAGAATGCTACGGAATACTCTTCAAACTGCAGATGGGGTCGAAGTTTCGATCGAAACCATCAGACGACGTTTTAGAGAGGTGAATCTAGGTTCTAGACGTCCATTAAGAGGAGTTCCATTAACACGTGACCATAAGCGACAAAGACTGGAATGGGCAAGGCAACATATCAATTGGAACGATCAATGGCGTAGTGTCCTTTTCACTGATGAATCCAGATATGGACGATTTTCAGATTCTCGAAGAATGAAGGTATGGACAATCCCACGCATACCCCGTAATCGTCGCTATGTCCAAGAAGTCCATCCATTCCGGGGGGTAGTGTTATGGTATGGGCCGGGATATGTTTCAACGGGCGCACAGATCTACACATTTGTCCTGGGAATATGACCGCCTTACACTATAGGGAGCATGTCATTGACAATGTTGTGCCAAATTTTCACGCTGCTATTGGTGAAACTTTTCAATTTCTAGACGATAACACTAGACTGCACCGTGCAGCTATAGTTGCGAAGGAGCTTTGTATTCCACATTTACCAATACCTCCGCACTCACCAGATTTAAATTGCATAGAGAATGCATGGGATATGCTCCAAAGAAGATTAGATAATCATCAACCTACCCCAGTTTCCTTAAATGATCTGAGAGAGCTTCTGCCCCGTTTATGGAACCAAATTCCTCAAGAAATGTTCAACAACCTCGTGTGTAGTATGCAAAGAAGATGTCAAGCTGTTATTGATGCCCGTGGAGGCCATACATTGTATTGATAGTCTTAAAATGCTTGAATTCTCTGGGAATAAAATTCCGATATTTTACTCGATTTTTCTTAACCACCCTGTATACGCTCCAGACCTACAGGCTAAAATTAATTTGCACCTTGAAATCATATTAATATGAATTTGCATCACAAAAATCTTATTTTAACTAATTTTTTTTTGCAATTTAAGTCAATATCCCTAACTCATGTGGAGCAGTTATTTCCATTAGTAACGGAGAATAAAGTTTCTTCAACAAACGCCAGGTCTTTGGAATTATTGAATTCACCTAGCTAATATTTTCTCAAATTCATTATTTTCCCAAAGTAAATGATAAATACGTAATTACTACGACCTCTATGTAAAAAGGACAACGATGCTCAGTTATCTGACCGAAAAATCACTATAACCTATCATTCTGAAAATACATATACACGGTGAATATGTCAGAATTTCATGGCCAACCGGGATACATTATAAAAGTGAGTGGATAATATAAAATAAAGCAGAATCAGACTCTGTTTCAACTGGAAAGAGCCATAGCCTCAATTCTTCTTTTGCTCCCAATATAAATAATACCTATCGGCAATATCGCAGAGTTAAAAATCAACATCATTCGGATTTGTCATAAACTAATTCAGATCTGTAGACTAATTGAGCCGGTGTATAAGTTTTACGTAACGGTTCGTTAAAACCAGATTGAAATTTGCATAGAGAGAGCATTTCAGTTCGTCTAGGAATTAATAGTTGCGTGATTCAACAGATGGATGCAAAAATGTTCATCAATCATAACTTTAATTAGCATCTTCGATTCCAGGGTTGGACTCGACTTTGTTACAGATCCTCTCATAATATCTCGTTGAGACAGAAGCTTGACCACTAATTTTTTCAAGAACTCAGCCCCCTTTACCTAAATCCTGGCTGCGCCACTGACTCCCATAATCCACATCTTCAGTTTAATCGCTCATAATGAATCGAACTCATTGATGGCAATAATACCCAGGCAATTCGATTATTTTCCGAAGGACAATCTGAAAGTTATCCCATTAAATCGAATTACATGATTCGTACCATCCAAGTTTCCATATGAAAGCTCATTATGGCAGCATCATTCATGTATTCAGTGGGAAATCGACGATAAATTAAGTTGTCAATGACATTTTTCATCGAATAGTGTGTGAAAATGTATTATTTATGCATTCTGATTGGATTTTTGAGCATATTCGTTCGATAATACTAGTCGCGACAGGTTGTTGTATCACCCAGTGGGGGAAGGAATCGTTTCAAAAGTTTTCACTGAATATTTGAATTGGTAATGCACAGTAAATTTATCTGTATTCTGTCCTACCTACAAATCAGTGGTTCTATGGACCTCTTTATAACTTCGCAAAATATACCCAAACTAAAAAATGAAACGCATACATTCTTACACTCTCAATGAAAATAATATATTTCTATTGCTTTCAGATTTGTACTACTTCTATTAGCATTATAAATTACAATAATTGTTCGAGGCTGGATGCATCTTATTGCAATTATGGAGGGTAGCTCGCTTATATCCTGTTGCGCGACACTAGGTTTCCATGAGCCTCTTTAGCTCAGTGGTAGAGCACTGGTCTCGTAAACCAGGGGTCGTGAGTTCAAACCTCACAGGAGGCAAGTTTGATTTTTTATCTTTTCGCAAGGGTTTATCGATCGGTGATATGAATTTTCTGAATAATTCGCATTAGTTGAAGACTAGATTTCCCAAGAATTTTGTTTGTTGGCAAATATAGTGTTTTCAGGGGGTCTTACCACTTTGTCATTTTTCACACAAAAAGTTGAGATTTTCGCAATGGATTTTACTTTATATGGAGATACTTTGGACCATGCTGATTGACAATATATCTACAAAATGTGGATCCGACCAAGGATACGAAAGCTATGACGATTTGAATTTCGAACTTTTGGAAAAAATGCCAAGTCACAGGCGAAAATCTAAACTATGGGGGATAGGTTTTTGGATTATTTTTTATTAAATTCAGCGTCCCCGAAAACCTATAATTCGATACCAAACATGTCCAGATAGTCCTCCTTTAACCAGATTTTTTTCAGTATATTGTTTTCCATATTTCATTTTCGAGTTTTGTTCAGGAGCTCACAGCATCCAGAGTATAGGTGTTATTGGTCAGCAAAATGGATATTCTGAAAGATTCCAATGGGTTGAAGAATTTCACGATCGAATATCAACAATACATTCCCCAGGGATTTCGTGTTGATGACGAATAAGGTGTTTTTGGGGGATCTTACCCCTTACGTATTTTTCACCAAAAATTTGAAATTTTCGAAATCGATTTCATTATGTTCATAGATACTTGGGACAATGCTGATCCACAATATACAAACTAAAAGTGGATACGACCACTTGATCGAGAGATATGACGATTTGAAATCTAGATTTTCGGAAAAAATGCCATTTCACAGGTGAAAATCTAAACTATGATAGATAGCGCTTCGGCTTATTGTTTATTGAATTCAGCGTCCCCGAAAACCTATACTTCGATACCAAACATGTCCATGTAGTCCTTCGTTGACCAGATTTTTGTTTTCCATTTTTCATCCTCGAGTTTTGTTCAGGCGCTATGAGCATGCAGAGTTTAGGGGTTATGGATCAGTAAAGTGGGTTTTATGAAGGTTTCGAATGAGTTGAAGAACTTTTCGATCTAATATCAACTTTGGAATTCCCTGGGATTCCGTGTTTATGACGAATATGGTGTTTTTAGGGGGTCTTGCCCCTTACGTATTTTTCACCCAAAAAGTTGACTTTTTTTAAATCGATTTTATTATGTTCGTAGATACTTGGGACAATGCTGATCCACAATATACAAACCAAAAGTGGATACGACCACTGGATCGAGAGATATGACGATTTAAAATTTAGATTTTTGGGAAAAATTCCACTTCACAGGTGAAAATCTGAACTATGATAGATAGCTCATTGGATTATTCTTTATTGAATTCAGCGTCCCCGAAAACCTATAATTCGATACCAAACATGTCCATATAAACTTTCTTTAATCAGATTTTTTTCAGTTTTTTGTTTTCTATTTTTCATTTCCGAGTTTTGTTCGGACGCTTTAAGCATGCAGAGTTTAGGGGTTATGGATCAGAAAAGTGGGTTTTATGAAGGATTCGAATGAGTTGAAGAACTTTTCGATCAAATATCAACTTTGGAATTCCCTGGGATTCCGTGTTTATGACGAATATGGTGTTTTTGGGGGGTCTTACCCCTTACGTATTTTTCACCCAAAAAGTTGACATTTTCGAAATCGATTTCATTAGGTTCGTAGATACTTGGGACAATGCTGATCCACAATATACAAACCAGAAGTGGATACGACCACTGGATCGAGAGATATGATAATTTGAAATTTAGATTTTTGAAAAAAAAATGCCATTTCATAGGTGAAAATCTAAACTATGATGGATAGCGCTTCGGCTTATTGTTTATTGAATTCAGCGTCCCCGAAAACCTATAATTCGATACCAAACATGTCCATAAAGGCCTTCTTTAACTAGTTTTTTTTTTCAGTTTTTTGTTTTCCATTTTTCATTTTCGAGTTTTGTTCAGACGCTTTGAGCATGCAGAGTCTAGGGGTTATGGATCAGCAAAGTGGGTTTTATGAAGGATTCGAATGAGTTGGAGAACTTTTCGATCATATATCAACTTTTGAATTCCCAGGGAATCAGTGTTGATGGAGAATATGGTGTTTTTGGGGGATCTTACCCCTTACGTATTTTTCACCCGAAAAGTTGACATTTTCGAAATCGATTTTATTATGTTCGTAGATACTTGGGACAATGCTCATCCACAATATACAAACCAAAAGTGGATACGACCACTGGATCGAGAGATATGACGATTCGAAATTTAGATTATTGGAAAAAATGCCATTTCACAGGTGAAAATCTAAACTATAATAGATAGCGCGTCTGCTTATTGTTTATTGAATTCAGCGTCCCCGAAAACCTATAATTCGATACCAAACATGTCCATACAGTCCATCTTCGCCATAATTTTTTGCTGTTCAATGTTTTCCATATTTCATTTTCGAGTTTTGTTCAGAAGCTCGTAGCATTCAGAGAATAGGGGTTATGGATCTGCGAAGTGGGTATAACACATAATTCGAATGCGTTGAAGAACTTTCGGTTGAATAACACCGTTAGATTTTCCAGGGATTTCGTGTTGATGACAGAAAAAGCGTTTTTAGGGGGTCCCACCCCTTGATTCATTTTTCACACAAAAAATGAGATGTTTGATATCGACTGGTGAAAATCTAAAGGATAGATAGGTTATTGTATTATTTTTTATTGAATTCATTTCAACACCAACTTTTTTTTTTCTGTTTTTTGTTTTTCATATTTCATTTTCGAGTTTTATTCAAGAGCATAAGGCATTTAGGGTACTGCTTTTATCGATCTTCTATCTCAGAACACTCGAACCAATAGAAATATTATGGACATGTAACGGCAACAATTTGCACTTGACTCTGTTTCCTTTGAAGACCTCTCAACACTTCCAAGTTTCAACGAGTATAATCGGAGCCCCATTTTCTTCAAAATTAATTACAGCTTGCCCATGGTCTCATTTGACATCGTTTAAAACAGACATCTCAAGAAGCATCTTGTACGTGACAATATTCTGAACACAGCACAAGCAGGCGGCCTAGCGTCATCAAAATTAATTAGTCCGAAAACTTTGACACGAAGCCATCCACCGATGCCAAAATTCAACATGAATTCCCTCTTTTAGAGGAGTTAGAGCACATATGTTGCTAATGAGAGTCGTTTGTTTGAATTAGGGGCATCAAAGGGGTGTGTTGTGATTTCCAAAAATTTTCCTTTAGTCTTTGCACTGTTATGATGTCATTTGCGAGAATATAAGCTCATTCTTTGTTAGCAGAAATGGTAACAATCATCATGAAGAACTAAATCCAAATGCACATCAATTTTTCGAATGACCACACCATCGCTGTAGGTACTACTTTATTTTTTATAATAATGACATTGTAATGCGGTCATTATGGAAAAACATCTGAAAGGACAGCTTGGATTCTAAATTGAAAATTATAGGGGAATTAGAGAGTCCGCTGGAAATAACAATAATTTGAGGCCGACGAAGGGTGAAGATTAATGATCACAAATTTTACCTTGCAATTTTCTTAATCGTCGAATCTACCTCGTTTTAGGTAGGTTTTTGACGAGTCAAATGTGGCTGAGCCAATTGGACAACTTTATCTGACCACTGACAATGCAATTATTGTGCAAGGTGTACCAAATTCAAGAACAGTGACGAGTTCTTGGAAACTAAATGAGTTGAATTAAATATATTGAACATTGTCGGACAAACTTTTACAATTCTATCATTTTTGAGTGAAGTCATTGCCTGTTGTTCAGAATTCTTACTTTTTATTTTATATACCACAAAGTTTATATATAAGATGGGCTTACTCGGTTAAGAATAAGACCGATATTTTCTGTGCTCTGTGAGATTCTATGGCTGTTTCAAAAATCTCACAAGCATATACCTGCTCAGTTCTCCAAGAGACCTGCCTTCAGCCGCATTGCTTTTTTATACGGCTTAGCTCGAAGCCCACAACAAATAGTTTCCACGTCGTCGGCCTCTAGTTCCCCATCCTTACAAAATAAACCAGTGATAAAGACATTTACCCAGTACAACACCTACGAAACAAGACAGAAGCAGATACGTAACTTTTCGTCTAAACAACCGTAAGTACCATTCCTTCAGTATTTACTTTGTGGTATTCATTCTATCAAACATCCATTTATTCTTTAATTCTCGAGGCGATAAGAATTGGTATCAGCAGTCCATTTCTTCTCTCCAAGGGAGCTCGTGTATATTATTCACCAGTTTTAGAATTAGTGAGAATGTAAATGTTATTGTCGCCTATGCCTTGGAAACTTGGAATAATCTTCTCTGAAATAATTATGAGTGACATCCAGGTTTGGGATCAAATATTTTCCTGTTCATCATGGAGGGATTGCTAAATGTGATTAGTGGTTCGTTAAATCACCCCATGTTGTTCTGTCAACAACGCGTTTTGTTATGATTGATTAGGTGTTGAATGTTTTTTCGTAATGAGAAAGCTTTGATCGATTGAGCAAACAAACATTTTGGTCAAGCAAGTAATAGTATGTGCTCTGAACTAATGATCTTTTTTCCTATTCACACAAACACACAGTAATTGGAAAAGGGTATAGGGCAATATAGAACAATATTAAGACCTTTTCTATCGACGAGCAAAAATGTGGTGTATTAAGGAGGTCATCCTTTGATAATTTTTGACACAAAAAGTTGAGATTTTCGAAGTAGATTTTATTTGTTTCAGGGATTCTCAGAGCGAGCCTGATTAACAATAAATTTTGATACCAAACATGACCATATAACCTCATTTTGACAATAAGTTGTGATGTTTTATGTTTTCCATATTTGATTTTCGAGTTTTGTTCAGGAGCTCACAGCATCCAGAGAATAGTTATGGATCTGCGAAATGGGTATTACTCAAGATTCGAATGCGTTGAAGACCGTTCCGGTTGAATAACACCGTTAGATTTTCCAGGGATTCCGTGTTGATGACAAATATAGTGTTTTTGGGAGGTCTTACCCCTTGGTCATTTTCACCCAAAATGTTGGAATTTTTGAAGTCGGTTTTATGGTGTTCAGTGATACTCAGAGCAAGGCTGATTATGTATACCATTGAAAATTGGATACGATCTCAGAAACGGGAGCTGTAACGATTTGAAATTTCGATTTTTTGAAAAAATGCCATTTCACAGGTGAAAATCTTAAACTATGATAGATAGGGTTTCGGTTAATATTTTATTGAACTCAGCGTCCCCGAAAACCTATATTTCGATACTAAACATGACCATATAACCTCATTTTGACAATAAGTTATGATGTTTTCGATATTTCATTTTCGAGTTTTGTTCAGGAGCTCACAGCATCCAGAGAATAGGTGTTATGGATCTGCGAAATGGCTATTACGCAAGATTCGAATGCGTTGAAGACCTTCCTGGTTGAATAACTCCGTTAGATTTTCCAGGGATTCCGTGTTGATGACAAATATAGTATTTTTGGGGGGTCTCACCCCTTGGTCATTTTTCACCCAAAAAGTTGGAATTTTCGAAGTCGATTTTATTGTGTTTATATTTTATTGAATTCAGCGTCCAAAACATGACCATATAACCTCCTTTTGGCAATAAATTATGATGTTTTGTTATCCATATAAAACATTAATGTCATCTTAATAAAAACTTTTTCATTTTATTTTTTCGATAATCAATTTTCGAATTTTGTTCACAGGCTCAGTACCTTCTGTTCATTCCACAGAATTCCTCTAATGGAATTCATATCGCCCTGTTGCCCCCGCTCCACCAGGGTAACTCGATAGTTAACAGGACGGCTTCCACATGCCACTCTCGAAATGGTCCATTCTATGATGCTGCAGTTTCGTGTTACTGCTGATTGATTCCAGCGCCTGCCTGTATAAAATTACCGGAGTGAAGTGTAAAATGCAAAACCCCCCTAATATATTCATGCGGTCCCTGGATTCACGTTTGAATTGTGATTACGACTAATGGCTTTGGAATATGACAGGTAGGAGGCTGATCGATCGCATATTCCTGCTGTTTATTCAGGTATAGAGACCCGTTTTTCATTTGGTTTAGGATTGCTTTCGGACTATGGGATTTGACACTCTTTGAAATTGAGTTTTGATGCTACTTGTCTTTTTTTTACTGAAGAATATATTGTAAACCATTATTCTTATTCAATGTAGCAGTCATAATGCAGACATTCTTGCTTATGTAGCTTAATACTGAAAAAATAAAGTCTTTTCTGATTATAAATCAAGTGGCAACATAAGAGGATATATTGAAAAATTCTTAGCCTACTATAGAACCAAAAAAATTTCAATGTCAAAATATTTTATTACTCAACATATTCTCCTCTCAATTGAATACATTTATTACAGCGAACCTGCAACGTCTCTAGACCATTCAAAAAAATGTTTCTTCTTGCTCTACAAACCAGTCCTCCACAGCTTTTATTACCTCCTCGTTGGAAGAAAATTTACGACCTTTTAAACTTTTTTTCAGTTGAGGAAAGAGATGATAGTCGGACGGAGCCAAATCTGGTGATTAAGAGGAGTGTTCTAGTAATTCTAACCCTAAATCAAGAATTTTTTTCATGGCAACATGAGATTTGTGTACTGGGGCGTTGTCTTGTAAGAACAAAATACCGTTGGATAGCTTTCCGCGTCTTTTTTCTTTAATTTTTTCCCGTAGAGTGGTCAGAAATGTCGAATAGTAATCCCCAGTTATTGTTCTACCCTTATCCAAAAAATAAATCATGATCACTCCATGGTAATCCCAAAAAACTGAAGCAAGAACTTTTCCAGCAGATTTTTGGACACGAAATTTCTTAGGTCTTGGAGAACCAGAGTGTCGCCTTTCCATCGATTGTTGCTTTGTTTCTGGATCGTAGAAATGTACCCAAGTCTCATCCATTGTAACAATTCGGTTTAAGAAGTCTACACCGTTTTCAAATCGAGCACAGATCGAACGCGATGCTTCTACCCTTGCACGCTTTCGGTCAACATTCAAACATTTGGGGATCCATTTTGCAGAAATTTTTCTCATGTTTTAATTGACGTGAACTATATGATGAACGCGTTCGTATGAAATCTTCAGTGCTTTGGATATCCATTTTCGCCCAATTCGACGGTCTGATAAAATCATGTCATGACCTGCATCGATATTTTCGGGGACTGACATAGAAACTGGCCTTCCCGATCGGTCATCATCTTCAATGGAAAATTTACCTCTTTTGAAGCTTGCACCTTGCAGTCCAATTTTTCACGGTCGCATACGAAGGACCACCAAGGGTATTAAGCATATCTTCGTAAATCTGCTTACATCTTAACCCATTTAAATACAGGTACTTGATGATGGCTCGATACTCCAATTTTTCGATTTTCACAATTTCGCTGGACATCTTTTTTTTAATTATTGCGTAACTCTGGTTTACTTTTTTGACGTCGAACTCTACACTGACACTTCTAATAAGTTATTGTTCGTTCATATGTTATCGCAATATTTTGTGCATGGAACAGGTCTAGGCTAACTAGATATCAATACATCCTCGTACGTGCAGAAGTGCTTTTTTGTTGGATAGTAAATTTGGTTGTTTTTACGTAAGTGGCGAAATAGAAAACAGTAAAACAAATTGTGCTGATAGATCCATAAATGTCGATCGTATTTTCGATCGATTCAGAAGTGAATCAATTTCTGCACTATCTGGAACGATATTCAATTTCAGCGATCTGATCCAATGAACCATGAAAAAGGACAGAGATGTTCAATACCACTTTCCGGTTAAAAAGACGGTCTCGAGTTCACGTTTACTGTTTCTTTCCCAGGACTTAGTCGGCCGTGAAAATCGCGGTGTCTTCCAAAGCATGTCATTTTAATTGTCAAGTTGGCGTGAACGACGTGATCATAGAAAGGTCGAAAGGCTTCATTTGCAGGCTGCAGAACTGGTTGGAAGTTGCGGTTCTCGGTTTTCATCGATATTTTTTATTTTTTAAGTTGGTTTTCAGGATATTCTCTTTTTGATCCTCGCACTGGAAAATTTCTTGATGGTAACTTCCTTACAAACCTAATTTCGGGAATATACCCGTCAGCAATCCTCGGCGTATTCGGGATCACGAATCCACAGTTATACAGGGCGATAATGATCTGATTTAAATTAATACGCGCCGGATTTGATATTCTAGGGCCGTTCGGTTGGCCGTACTGGAGCGTAATAATGCGGACGTGTCGTTGTCGTTAGCTCAATAAACAACTCGTTACCTTCATTTACATACGTGTGTGATTACCCTTGTCCGGCATACGAAATGTTTGGATTTTCAGTATAACGACTGCAGTCTGGACCAAACAAATGAATTGATTCGTTTGGTCGTTCCGCGTTTATGGTTTTGGGGGGTTTGTGCAGTTGGCAATAGTGGAGGTTGAATAAGCAGAATAATTTTGAATGTTCATTGAAGGATTGTTTGGAAGGTACTCTCATAATTTTTCGAAATTCACGGGGGGAACACTTCCATTATCTTGAAACGATTAAGATACAAATTTTGTTCGTAGAAAGTGCTCCTGCTTTCAAATTTGCAAACTTTTGGTATCATCTGTCATGTAAGTAAGGCCACTAGGTGTCGCTACAGTTACAATTGCGCTGCAGCTTATTCGTAGGTACTTTATTTAATATTCTCCCCGTTACATGCCGATGTGAATATATAGTGTGTAATTTGGGTTGCCTCCAACTCTGCCCTGTTGACCAAAACCAAAATGACTTAGCGTAGGAGTACAACAGATGTCTAAGATGATCAGATTTCGTTGAGATATGAGAGAAGTTTCGTGGAGCTATTTTCACATTATGACTGATTATTATTAGTTATTTTCACAGTTTTATTTATTCAAAACAAAATAACGTAATCGTGAAGTTAGGTACTATATTTGATATTATCAACATTAGATGGCGATGTATATACAATTACTGCGTACAGTGGTATTTATAGTACCATGAAAGGCTATTACCAGCTCAAGAAGCGGGTGAATATCATAGTGAATTTTCAAGTAAATCGGATTTTGGCGATCAGTTTCAATCGTTAGTTGTCCGCTCTCATCTTTTCTCATAATTTTCGAAATGTTTTTGAATTTCTGTTTGAGTAATGAATATATTTGCGGAAATAACTGAATCCAAAATTGCCATAATGAGTAATTGACATATTATTTTTGTGTTTCTGTTCTGTGTGACAGCTCATAACCATGGAAACATGAAGCCCTCGCTGCTCCATCAACTGAGATGTTTACCAATTATTTTTAGCTGATCACCAAATGGCTAAGATGTTTGAAATAATGATGTGAGCACTAATTAAATTTTGATTAGCCAACATTGAGAATATTAGAAAAGTTTCGTTTTTTCCTAAAGAACTATTCACAGAATAAGTTCTAATTTTCATGAGTTATTTCAAATATTTGAATGCATTCTGGTGAACGGGTTGTGTTTATAGTCGATAGTTCTTTCAAGCAATAATTTGTGTTCATATTCTCGACATTTTGATTCACATTAGTTCTGAGGAAAGGTATAATATGGCTTATACTCCTGCTATTAACAGTCACAAAGCAGATACCGTTCAAACAAAGAGAATTATTTTCGTGCGAATAACAACGGTACTAAAATTTTGTATATTCTGCCTCATTCATCTCCTGCTTGAAAAAATAACGATGGTGAGTATAACAACTTCAACGGTAGGTTTCACAAAGCGTAATCACCGGTGATCGGAGCTTGATCTAGCATCAACTCGATCACCGGTGATTACGATTTGTGAAATTCACCGTGAATATCATTAAGGCGAAACAAAGTTCGCCAGGCCATCTAGTTTCATTTTGAAAAGGAAAGCATGCCGATAATAATGGAAAAAACATTGGCCAAATAACCACCACGACCACGACTACAGGACCATATCCTTTTATAAAATTTTCTATGGGTTCTTGTGTTAACTGAGATTATAAGCCGTAAGACCAAAATCTTTATGCAAAATACGGAGTAATGACGTTTGTGGAATGCCTAATTCCAAAGGACGACAAGGAATGGACAAACCTGGGTTTTCTTCAACACTTTCGTTTACAGCAGCATTATTCTCGGCTGATCTTGAGCGACGTGCACGGGTATTATTCTTCACATCGCTAACTTGTCCTAACTGCTCAAATTTTTTCACCAATTTCTATATTGCGTTTCCACAAGGTGCTTCACGACGATCCAAAAATGTTCGAGTTTCACGAACCGTCTCGACCAAATTTTCACCAATTTCATAGTGAATTTTAATAATTTAAATTCGTTCTTGACGCATGTATCGTTCCCTTTTTATTAATGGCGTAGTTCCTACTGGTCAAATATTAAAAAATTACCTCTTCAAATGTGACATCCACTCTTATTGGAAAATCCTTCAGATAAACAAACAACATAAATTGTTAATTCTGGAATTTTCGCACCGTTTTCATTTGGCGTTAAGCCATCGTAAAATGAAAACCGCCTTTTCACCTTCCTCCATATTTCATTGTTTTACGTCGGACCTGGACGCAAAAAAGAGCGCTATTTGACGGTGGCAGATTGCGGAGGGTGGTTCTTTTTTTCACGGAAGTGGCTGTCGAAGAAACTCCAAACCTAATGGATAGACTTAGAGAGAACACGTAATAAGTTTGAAACGGGATAAATGCCGTCCAAGTACGTGCCTAAAAGTTTCCGTTCAAGGGGGAAATAAACTTTTTCATTCGTCACTGCCCCCAGCGACATTCAGCCATATGCGTTGCCAGGGTTGGATTCGATTACTTCATTCCAGATACGAAATGTCATTTTCACTCAGATTAACTTATGTCCCATAAGTTTTGGCACCAATTTCAGACACCTAAAAAGTGACAAAAATTAAACATTTCTTTATTGTATGGTAATACACATCAATAAACGTTTCAGAAGCAACAAAATTCAAATTAAATGAAGAGGCCCATTATCTTCCACAGAGCGCAACTTTCTGCGAACACCTAGCATCAGGTTTTGGACGGTACCTATAGTCCGTTCAAATATAAGAAGGAGCTTTGTAAACAAACAGAATCGTCTGGTTTGAGCACAATAAAGCTCGTATTGGTCAAACGGTCATAACAACGCTCCCTTCGACCGCCCTAAGAGAGTGCCAGGATCGTACTCGGAACGGACTGTGGATGGTACTGGATAGAAATGATTCAATAATTTGAGTCAGCAATTCCCATATTCGAACTTTTTTCCTCAGAAACTCTAGTGCAAAATTTTTATTATGATTTGCAACTGTCATAACAACATTTTATATCCGACGTACCCTATTTTTTATTTTGTTTTGTTTTTATATTATTATCTACTGAATAATTTTTTTTTCAGATGCTCGACAATGCGGCAAGGTAATTCCAGGAAACACCAGAGTTTTAGAAATTTGGGTCGGAATCTTGCAAGATTCCGACAAAGAAATTCCGGGAAACACCAGATTTGGGTCCTTTTCCCTAATGGCTGAAAGCAGTCTTGATTTGCATAAATATCGAAGTTTTCAATTGACAAGACTCGTAAAAGATCTCTTTTCAAATTTATAATGGTCATCTACTTGTAATATCCGAAGTATATTTAGTTTCGGTCCAAAATTTTATATTTTTTTGTACGAAACTCTTTGTCGGCTGCTCAAGATTCCGACAAGGTATTTCCGGGAAACACCAGATTTGGGTTCTTTCCCTTAATGGGTTAAAGCCATTTTGATTTGTACAAATATCGAAGTTTTCAATTGACAAGACTATTTAAAATACCTAGAGCTACTGTGAAGGTCTAGCTGTTCAAAGTGTTTATAGATTTTGTTGTGAAGAGTGTATTGTGTTGGAAAATCTTTTGGCAAAGTGTATATAGTGTTCATAGAACAATGTCGAATTCGGAAACGGATACTGCATCTGAGGGTGATATGTGGGGACCACCACGAAAAAGGTCCAAAAGGTCGCCTTCCTCTGCTGAAGAGAAAGATAATTTTGAACATTTCTCGAAAAGAATTGGAAGAACATCCTGATTTATCGAAAAGAGACTTAGTAGGAATTGTTTCAAAATCCTCAGGGGTGAGTGATTCAGCTGTATTATTCAGAATTCTCAGAGAATATGAAGAGAATAAAACATTGACGCCACCTAAGAGGTGAGCCCAGTCGTTAAAAATAATCGATTCGGTTGACGATTTCGAAATGAACCTTATCAGAAGAATTGTCCACGGGTTTTTTTTCCGGAATGAAATCCCAACGATTTCTAAAGTACTAGAAATCGTGAATGATGACGACAGTTTGCCAAATTTCAAAAGAACAACGTTCTATAAATTATTGAAAAAAATGGAATTCAAGTTCAAAAAACATGGTCGTGAAAGTCTACTGATGAAATAATGGTGTGGAGAAGAGATTATTTGAAGAAAATCCGCTCATTAAGGGAACAAGGCAGAAAAATTCATTACCTGGATGAGAAATGGATAAATAAACTGAACGATTGTGTGAAATCTCCTCGATTCGACTCTGGACGAAAAGTAACTATACGAAGGCCCTCCTAGTCCTACCGCTGCGCCAAACATGTTGTTATTGCTCCTTCTTACATTTGAACAGAGTATAGATCCGTTTCTTGGATCTTCCTGTATATTCTGCGTCGAAGTTCCTCTTCATTTTGGGCTTCCCATTCTCCATCGTAAACTATTCGCGATAAGAGTGCCGAAAATTTTTTCTATGGGTCGAGCCTGTGGAAGGTTAAGGGATTGCCGTTTCGCGGAAAAAATGGTACGTTTTGGTCGGCTAGCCAATCTTGAGTTTCTCTTGCATAGTGCCTGGACGCAAGGTCTGGCTAGAATATAATATCGTCTCCAGCGTGTTCTGCAAGATATGGAATTATGTTTTATGGACATACTTTGAAGTCAATTCAAATATTCAATCTTCAGAAACTAGAAAATAGCATTGGCAACGTCACTGAGAATTATTTTGCCATTGCCAATATTTCACGAGTACCAACCTGCGTCAGTTGTAAGTAAAAAAAATTGATAAACCTGAATCTTGGCCACCTGGGATACTTACTTTATAAAAGTGAATGTAAGCATACATAGTCTAAAGTGAATCATTTGATAGTATTTCGTCTGGAAATGCTTTTAGTACTAGATCCACAAATGTCCTACATCATATCCTGTTGCGAAACTGGAGAATTCCTCCGCTGCGTCCCTGTTCCCGAACAGCACTTACCCCCAGTCACCCCCGCGTCATTATTCCTTTGTTCCCGAATTTATAGCCACTTTAAAACGCATTTCTATCATTCCAGCATTCGGGCCGACTTATATCTTGATTGTGGAGGCGAGTATTGGAAAGTTTACCTCATAAATTCGAAGGTATAGGTGCTATGAGATTTTTCCGGGCATCGGGAGAAGTTCTGGATTTGAATAAAATGAACAAGTCGCGATAGCGACAATTTAGGAGAATAATATTTCATCTCCCTTGGGCGCTTTCAGCCTTGAATTATGCCGCTTGCGGAAAGTACGTTTCGGTTTGAAATTTCCATATAAAACGGGAGGAAAAGGTGCATATGGGGTGTGTACTCACATAAAAATAAAAACGCACAAACCAAACTCGGGAATTTGCATAGAGGAAGAATTTATTATGGAGATTTCGCTGAATATCAGAGTACACCAAGATTCAAGATTATTTTGGGTGGGCGGCTGTGAAACGTTGTCAATGGCTGGTGATGATTGGCCAGAAATGGCACAGTAGTCTCAGTAAAGGTCTGGAATTATAAGATATGAAGGAGACAGACCAAGAAACACAGACCGGAAAGCTATCCAAAGGTATTTTGTTTTTACGGGACAACGCCCCAGTACACAAATGCAAAAAATTCGTGAATTAGGGTTAGAATTACTGGAACACCCCCCTTATTCACCAGATTTGGCTACGTCCGACTATCATCGCTTTCCTCAACTGAAAAAAAGTTTGAAAGGTCGTAAATTTTCTTCCAACAAGAAGGTAATAAAAGCTGCGGAGGACTGGTTTGCAGAGCAAGAAGAAACATTTTTTTCGAAAGGTCTAGAGACGTTGCAGATTCGCTGTAATAAATGTATTCAATTGAGAGGAGAATATATTGAGTAATAAAATATTTTGACATAGAAATTTTGTTTGGTTCTATAGTGGCTAAGAATATATCCTCGTAAAATTCGACTTGCCACTTCATAAATGGTCAAAATTTCCGTAAAAAATCCTCTAGATCGCGCTACCAGAACTGTAGAACAGCTGCGTTTTTTCTATTCGTTTCTAGAATCTGAAAATGTGAATCTACTCATAAGGTGGAGGAACGAGTGGTCAAAAGCACCTGATACCAAGTGCTTTTTCATTTTTTTCTTCTTATTTAGGAATTAGTTCAATTATTCTATTTCTGTCGAAATAGAGGATCCAGAAATATCTTTAAATGACAGCAGAGATCCACCAATAAGGATAACTACCTATAACATGTAGATCTAGGGGCTCTACTAGTGATGACTGAGTTCGTACCACAATCTTCTTTATGAAGATATCGAACGCAAGTCCCAAATTAAATTCTCTTTCCTAATGATTTCATATTTGGTCATCAGTGGAGCATAAAACTGAAGAATTAATTAAATATAAAAGTTGGAGCGAGCTCTTCTTAGATTTCCCCAAGGTATGGGTTACCGTTTATGCACACAGCTATTGCTATATACAGTGTGAAAACAAAAACCTCGGACAAACTCTTTTTCATTTAACTTTATTAAACAGAAGAAATTGAACAAAACAACAACAAATAATAATAGCTTGAACATTTGTTAATAATATATTCAAGCCGTTTCGAAGTGGCTTCCTTTGGCGGCGATATACAGCTTCAGACGCTCCTTGAAATTTTCGGCAATGGGCCGCAGCTCCTCGGGCGTTAATCGGTTCCACTCCCGGCGCAGAGATTGCTTCAGCGACTCCAAATTTTTGTGTTTTTTAGCACAAGCCCTGTGCTCCAAAATCGACCACACGCTGTAGTCCATTGGGTTGAGATCCGGTGAGTAGGGCGGCCATTCTGCAGATGAGATGAGACAAGGAAAATGGGTCTAACACCATTCTCGCGTCATTTTCGCTCAGTGAGCCGGAGAGGAGTCCTGTTGAAAGGTCTAATGCGTATCGCCGAAGTGCTGCTTGGCCCACGGAAGTACAACGGCCTCGAGGATGTCGCAGCGGTAGACTTCTTCATTGATTTTGACCCCTTGATCCACGAAAACTAAGGGAGTTTTACCACTGCCGCAAATTCCGCCCCAGACCATGACGAATTGCGGATTTTGACGGTGTTCGACGATGGCCGATGTACCGGGAGCCTCTACGAATCAGACTTTGTCGTTTTGGTGGTTGTGGGAATGCTCTACGGTGAAAAGCTTCTCGTCTGTGAAGAGAATTTGCTCCCATTGCTGACCGGCGCTGAGACGAAGGAGTTGGCGGCACCTTTGGAGTCGTAGGCGCTTGTTTCCCTCCGTGAGGAGTTGAACTTTTTGGAGCTTGTATGGCTTGAGGTTGAGCTCCTTTTTGGCAATTTGACGGACTGATTCGCGGTTGATACCGGTCTCACAGGCTCTTTTCCTCATGAAAACTCTCGGATTTCGATTGACTCGCTTCTTGACGATGTTGCGATTGCTAGGTGTATTGACAGTGCGTTTTCTACCACTTCCTGGACGACGACCATCATGGCCAAGCTCCTTGAAACGACGAATTGCATCGGACACTGTTTGTCGATGCACATTGAGCAAACGAACAATTTCGCATTGACGCCTACCTTGACGAAACAGCTCCAAAATCGCACTACGTTTGTTTGACATTCTAAAACTCTGTGAAATGAAATTATATCAAACTGAAAATTCACATATTAATACAGGAAAGTGTGGAGAAACCAAGAGTTTAAAAATTATATGGCTGCGCTGAAATACTTTCGATCCAGACCACAGCAAAATTTGTGCGAAGTTTTTCTTGTCACCTTGTATGTCTTGAAACCTGTGGTTGAAGTGGTTAACTCAAGACTCCATGTGGTAAAGTTCTTGGTGCACTGAAACTCTTGCGATTGATTGAGCTGGTAATTTTTTTTCTGTCGCTCGATACTTTCCATTAATTTTCCATGCCGCGTTCTTAAACGGTGTCACCGATGTGCACAACTCGTCAACGCTGAATTCAAGACCAGTAGCTTAATCTGAAAACCGGGCCACGTCTCTTCCATGTCTTCGGCCGTGTCTAGCATCCTGATTATAATTTGGGCCGACACATCAACAGAATTCGCCTCGGCCAATTCCAGACATAATAATAATGAGTTATAGCGCGATATTGGATCCCGAATTGCACCTGGATTAAGGTCTATTCAATTCTTCCCCAAACCCCAAGTTATTATTGAGGTGCGAGAATTTCTATATAAGTTGGAATTGGCTGATATTTTCCCAGCGGGCGGTATTTCTCGATATTTTCTCGGATTGCGGAGAAAAAAGTTCGGTTCTGCAGGATGTGGGATATTAGGATGATGCATTATTTATTGTATCGTTCTGGGGATTACGGATTCTTTCTTTGTGGGAAGGAAAACGCCTGCTTTGTTAGATTATACGTCATTTTCATGTCAAGTGTCTAATTTTGTGCCAAATAATCTTCATTCGTCGGAAGTGTTGATTTTCTTCTTT
Organism: Adalia decempunctata; assembly: GCA_951802165.1. Taxonomy (NCBI): domain Eukaryota; kingdom Metazoa; phylum Arthropoda; class Insecta; order Coleoptera; family Coccinellidae; genus Adalia; species Adalia decempunctata. The sequence goes on from OX637705.1 coordinate 6,260,846, forward strand.
CATTCGAAGACAAAGGCAGCTGAAGCGCATCGAAAGCTCTAAAAAGGTTACAGAGATGCTGCACGATACGAGCAGAAGCACGATAAAGTGATTATACAGCATGACAACGCTCTGCCTCACGTTGCTAAGCCCTTTGAAATCCCTGCTTCGGATATAAATAAACTGCTCCACAAGAGTTAGGGATATCGTATTCAATCGTTTTTAAAAGTATGTAATCTTCGAGAAAATCACTGTAAAATCGTTTAAAACTCAAAAACAACTTGAATCGGTCCAACAACAATCAGTATGAGACATTTCGTCAATCTGGTCGCCTTTTTTCTGAAGTTTGGTTCTTTGCATATACATGAATGTTTTTATTTTGAAATGAAGTCAGTTTATCATCGGCTTCGATTTGAAACGAGTTTTCTGAAAATGCCAAGACGTAAATTAACAAACGCTGAGGCTAATAGGGCTATCGGAATGCTACAGGGTGGCCTAACTCAGGTTGTTGTAGCGGAAAGGCTCCAAGTCAGCCGAAGTGTGATATCTCGACTTTGGAATAGGTTCAGGGAGACAGGTTCCGTGTTGGAAAGACCAAGGCTTGATGGGCGACGAAAAACAACACCTGCTCAGGATCGTTTCATCGCCATTTCGGCGAGAAGAAACCCTACATCTACGTGTAGAATGCTACGTAATACTCTTCAAACTGCAGATGGGGTCCAAGTTCCCATCGAAACGATCAGACGACGTTTGAGAGAGGTGAATCTAGGTTCTAGACGTCCATTAAGAGGAGTTCCATTAACACGTGACCATAAGCGTCAAAGACTGGAATGGGCAAGGCAACATATCAATTGGAACGATCAATGGCGTGGTGTCCTTTTCACCGATGAACCCAGATATGGACGATTTTCCGATTCCCGAAGAATAAGGGTGTGGACAATCCCACGCATACCCCGTAATCGTCGCTATGTCCAAGAAGTCCCCATCCATTCCGAGGTGGTAGTGTTATGGTATGGGCCGGGATATGTTTCAACGGGCGCACAGATCTACACATTTGTCCTAGGAATATGACCGCCTTACACTATAGACATTGACAATGTTGTGCCAAATTTTCACGCTGCTATTGGTGAAACTTTTCAATTTCTAGACGATAACGTTGGACCGCACCGTGCAGCTATAGTTGAGAATGCGCTCGAGGAGCTTCGTATTCCACATTTACCAATACCTCCGCACTCACTAGATTTGAATTGCATAGAGCATTCATGGGATATGCTCCAAAGAAGATTAGATAATCATCAACCTACCCCAGAATCCTTAAATGATTTGAGAGAGCTTCTGCCCCGTTTATGGAACCAAATTCCTCAAGAAATGTTCAACAACCTCGTGTGTAGTATGCAAAGAAGATGTCAAGCTGTTATTGATGCCCGTGGAGGCCATACATTGTATTGATAGTCTTGAAATGCTTGAATTCTCTGGGAATAAAATTTCATTATTTTACTCGATTTTTCTTAGCCTATTTTTTTGCAATTTTAGTCAATATCCCCAACTCATGTGGAGCAGTTTATGTCACCCTATGTCCGTCTAAGAGAGAATATTCGAAGTCCAATCGATCCAGCAAGGATTTTCCATGGAGCTGTATGAAGTATCTGCTAAAACTCTGACTGAACTGCGTTCCATATGATTATAGGGCTTTTGTTCCTCAATTTCCATTCGATCCGGCTCTACACCCAGCAATTTCCGAATGATGTATCGTTTATTCTGCCTAAAAAATCCGTATAAATCTCCATACCGTTTAATCTACACGAATGGACTGAATATAACCGATAATGATCAAATTTCAGATTCATGAAAAAGTCCCACGAACCATTTCCATTAATCAATGTTTATCTGCAACACGGCAATGAATTCAGAAATCGCAGTTGTGCCGAGGCAATAATGCAATGAATTTGAATTCTAGGCACATGCAAGAACAGATACGAACAATTTCTTTGGGAATGGGACAGCTTTAACATCTCACTAAGTGCAATATGATGGGTTATTTATTATTTTAGCGTTTGGTCGTTTACCTTCCTTTGAATATGATGTTATCTGGCTGTAATATTCATCAGGAATATGCTGGTTTTTTATTCTGGAAGGATATTATTCAAACAAGTTGAATGGTACCTTGGTATGGAGTCTTACAATCTTACAATGTACTCGAGCATTCAAACAAAAAGATATTTCAAATTTCTCGTTTGTCTTTCCGAAAGGCACTCAAACTGGAAGGGATGCAAAGGAATATCCAGAAAGTTCATTCCACTGTGAACTAGAGAACACTTCTATTTGAGTAGTGAGAATCTCACATTGTCTTCAGCAAACTGAGAACCTTCTCGCCTAGAGTGATTGCCCAAATTTACATGGCTCCGGGATAATCCAGGGATCGTTACTGATGCAATTTATCTTCGGGACTTTCACCGGCAGAATTTTATTCCGGTGAAAATCCCAGGATTCTGGGAATATGCAAAGCGGCCTGCTTTAAATTCAGACTTTTCGCGCTCTTGCTTTGAATATCCGAGCTGAAGGTGCTACTCGTCTTCAGAAATGACGGAATGGTATTCGATTGTTCGACTGGAAAAGGCTGTGTCGGAAACATGATGAAAAGTAGAAGGAATTCGAGAGTTGCTCTGAGGAAGGCTCGGAAAATTCGATTGGGACTAGGGAAATTTTATTTCCATTGGGAAGAATCCAGGAACGAATTAAAAATCTCAGGTTCACGATTCCCAAAGTGGGTCCTCATCTTTTTCAGGTTCAATGTAAAGAGAAAAAAAAATTGACAAGAGAATCTTAAAGAGATAGATAATCAGTGCTTAAAATCTAGGTACTGTTCATCCAAGCATAATCGACATCTCGGGGGGCTCTGGAGAATCGAAATTATGTTGGAATAGCCCATTCAGTAATATTTTGAGTTGCGGAATTCAGGTTGGTGTTGGAAATAACACTGTTCTGTCATTAATATTCGAACAAACATGGCAAATAATTGCGCAAATGATAAATTTTTTGAATGAGGCTCTTGAAGAATGTATACAGCTAATAAATGGAAAGCCTGTACAGAGCACGTAGAAGAAAAAATAAGAGAAGATGAGTCAAAATATATAGGAGGTTATGATATTGTTGATATAAAGCCTTTAATTATGAACATGACGAGTTCTGCCCAGATGAGGAGCTAACAACAGTGGTGGTTGAAGCAGAATAATAGGAATATTTACATTCTTGATATTACATATTTTACTACTTCATTTTCCACAAATATTGAAAGTTACTATGTCATGCCAAAATTCCGCATATTTCAAATAGATCCATTCTTTAAGTTTTCCAATCCATTCACTTTCCAGCAACACGCTTCAAATTATCAAATAGATTTTTCTGGTTTAGCGAATATTGACTCTGAACTTTGGAAGGAGCATGCTTTTTAATCATCCAAGATATTTTCAGTTATCGGACCAGAATTTCCAGGCTGTATGCTTCTATAATTGATCGTTCGAAAATGTATGAATACAAGATGAAAATAATATACTGCTGATATACAGATTCACACGATGGTAATCATATGTGATAATTTAGGAAATTTTCATGTTCAAAGTGCCTTACTTTGAAAGAATACCATTAAACCGAAAATTTTCATTGATTTTTTTGTAACTAGAAATAAAGCTACGACTGGACTTCCGAAGCTTGCTTTCATGTCAATAATTCTTGGATTGACTATACAGGGTGAGTCTTTGACTTGTACATATATTTCAACTGTAGATTCCTCTCATCAAACGAAACACTTTTTTTCCATACCATTTTTCAAAATTCGGTTTGGTTTGGGAGATACAGGGTGTCGAAAATCCATGAAAAAAACACTTTTCTGTTTATATCTTCGGAACCGTTATTTCGAATGAACTGAATTTTGGTTGAGTTTTTACTCTATTCATGTTGCATATTTCTCAATCGAAACCTATTCAATATCTTCACTAGTATAAAAGTTACACGGTAGTCGACTCATCAATACACGCTAAAACACCATAAAACCACTTTAAAAAGATAAACGGTTCATATTTTCGAAAGAATCAATCATTTAAGAAACTAAAAGTATTCCTATTTTTTTCAATAAAACGCGTCGTTTCCGAGTCATTTCCAATTTTACCCGGAGAAATTTGACGAAAAAATCATTAATTTCAAGAATAATCTGAATGCGTCTCTGAATTAAATATCATCGAATATTATTCCTTCTCTGGTTTTTAAACGAGTTTACAATATTGTCACAATATTTATCAGCTTGTCGAGATATTTTAATAATAAAATCCCACAAATGTGGGAGATAAAATTGAACACCAAGGAGGATTCAAAACGCACAGTTTCTATTGAAAATTCATAGTTACCGGTCCATATTGAAGTTAAATGTCGATTAAATACAAAATTCGGATATGAATGATGAATCTCGATACAAACTACTTATTAAATTGAAATTAATGAAAAATAATACGATACCTGATAATCTGTGGCGATGTTTCTATCTAAACAACATCCTCTTGGAATTTTATAAACTCGACACGGTTGAAATTATATTAATTCACTTCACATAATAATCACATTAGAACAATAAGTCACTGAATGTATTCAGATTATTCAGAACTTCACATAATGTTTTCAGTTTGTTCAGAGACTCGGGTTTGTTATTGTTTAACGTTGGCCTCCAGAGCTCCAGATAACCATACTTCGGTTTTCGCTCTACGCATGCGTGGAAAAATTTGGCGGCAAAGTCGATTTATGATGGAAACGGCAGAATTCATAGATATTTATACCACGGTACACAAATGTATCGTGATTTATACTATGTTTCGTAAAAAATCCTTAATCTCAGTGAAAATATCAGCAAGCTGACAACATCTTCTTGAAATTTCTGTGCAAAAATTAACAGAATCGATACAAATTAGATAAGGTTAGGTTGTTTAATAATAAATCTGAATGAAAAGCCTTTCTTCATGATATTGTTTGGTAATTTCGAGGAAAATATGAACAAGACTACTTGAGTATTCCCCAAATTGTGCCTAAATGTATAAACTCAATTCTATCGAGAAATATGAACTTTGAATCAATTCCACAGTATCATTTCAGGGACGTATTTAGCCCAATGTTTTTCTTCAAATGGCTATATCTTTTTAACAGAGCCGAAAAATGGAAAATGAATAAAAGGTTTCATTTGGCCTCAAGAATCTTCAGTTAAAATATATGTACAAGTCAAAGACTCACCCTGTATATTGAAACTAATGAACATATTGAACTATAGGAAAATGTAATAATTCTTCGGTATAATCTCTTGCCTTTATGAGCACAATCCTCAATCGGAAAAAAAACTGCTGAAAAACTTGATATTGAAAAAAATGATACAGCAATTATAGAAATCAAGAAAAATGCTATTACCATGGCGTTTTAGATCAGCCAACTCTGATACATGTTTTGTTCGTTCAACTTTGGGGAAGGATTCAACCATCGATCTTGAGTTATATCACTCAAGATTCATTATAATTGTATTTTCAACAATGAATTCTCAATTTCTATTGGTTCCTTATGTTTTAGAACAAACCAATTTTATTCATTCAGTTTCATAATCTTAATTGGATCAGGTTTTCAGAACGATGTATGAGTTAACTCAGTTGTCATGGTCTTTTCGAACTTACTCGAAAAAAAAATAGATATGTGACTTATTTGCGGTAGAGCTCCTCATTTCTGTTGCACGGCACGTATTTCCGCCTTCTACAAAAAGTAATGGAAGGCTCCAAAACCGATACATCCTTCCCCCTGTTCCATAAGGGACCTAATGGGCCTGGATGAATATGGGAAATTACCCCTTGAATAGAGGCATCGAACGGGAGCCAATGTTTTTCTCATATTGGAATATATTGTTTTTTCATTGGGTAAATTTGGGCTATTTGCCTATTTATAGAACAGGATCTACCAACTCTCTTTGAACCCGAATATTTATTACCGACATGCCGTTCGATTTGAATGGAAATCTGAGCATTTTCCGAAGAACATACGAATTCACCTAAAAACGGAGCAATAAGGCTTACTTCTTGGGATGTTCGAATGTTTGAAGGTTCTTTTGCGGGATTGACTGGGTTTATTTCGGATGAATGCATGGCAATTCGTTTGTAACGACCGATATTTGGGAAAAACAATGATGAATGAACATATGGGGCCTGAAGCTACCAAAATGGCTCGAGTTTCAACAAAAATTTCGCCTTTCAACTTTTATGTTCGAAGAATATTTTCATTATTTCACTGGGTTAATCCTTGGATTATTTTAAGGATATTTCATCTCTTGATTCTTTATAAGAAAGTTGTTGGACGAAACAAATTTTCAACAAATAACTATGTACGAGGATGTATTGATATCTAGTTAGCCTAGACCAGTTCCATGCATAAACAAAATATATTGCGATACCACATCAACGAACAATAAATCATTAGAATTGTCAGTGTAGAGTTCGACGTCAAAAAAGTGATCCAGAGTTACGCAATAAATAAAAAAAAATATCCACCGAAATTGTAAAAATCGAAAAATTGGAGTATCGACCCATCATCAAGTACCTGTATTTAAAAAGGTTAAGAGGTAAGCAGATTTACGAAGATATGCTTAATACCCTTGGTGATCAAGGTCCTTCGCTTGCGACCGTGAAAAAATGGACTGCAAGCTTCAAAAGAAGTAAATTTTCCTTTGAAGATGATGACCGATCGGGAAGGCCAGTTTCTGTGTCAGTCCCCGAAAATATCGATGCAGTTCATGACATGATTTTATCAGACCGTCGAATTGGGTTGAAACGGATATCTGAAGCACTGAAAGATTTCATACGAACGCGTTCATCATATAGTTCACGTCAATTTGGACATGAGAAAAATTTCTGGAAAATGGATCCCCAAATGTTTGAATGTTGACCAAACCGTGCAAGGCTAGAAGCATCGCGTTCGATCTATGCTCGATTTGAAAACGATGTAGACTTCTACTTGGGTACATTTCTACGATCCAGAAACAAAGCAACAATCGATGGAATGGCAACACTCTTGTTCTTCAAGACCTAAGGAGTTTCGTGTCCAAAAATCTGCTGGAAAAGTTCTTGCTTCAGTTTTTTGGGATTGCCATGGAGTAATCATGATTGATTTTTTGGATAGGGGTAGAACAATAACTGGAGATTACTATTCCACATTACTGACCACTCTACAGGAAAAAATTAAAGAGAAAAGACGCGGAAAGCTATCCAAAGGTATTTTGTTTTTACAGGACAATGCCCCAGTACACAAATCTCATGTTGCCATGCAGAAAATTCGTGATTTAGGGTTAGAATTACTAGAACACCCCCCTTATTCACCAGATTTGGCTCCGTCCGACTATCATCTCTTTCCTCAACTGGAAAAAAAGTTAAAGAGGTTGTAAATTTTCTTCCAACGAGGAGGTTATAAAAGCTGTGGAGGACTGGTTTGCAGAGCAAGAAGAAACATTTTTTTAAAGGTCTAGAGACGTTGCAGGTTCGCTGTAATAAATGTATTCAATTGAGAGGAGAACATGTTGAGTAATAAAACATTTTGACATTCAAATTTTGTTTGGTTCTATAGTAGGCTAAGAATTTTTCAATATATCCTCGTATTACTTTCAAAAACAGAACAGGTAATGACTTGATTAGCATCTGCTTCCTATGCTTATAACCGCTTGTTGTTCGATCTTATTCGACTGTGAGCTGAAGGCTTTTGACTAAGGTTTTTCGATTTGTTCAGTAGAGCCCACAGATTTTAAAAAAATCAAAAGATAATAGACGACCTACAACTGGAAATATGGACCATGTTTTTCCTAGTACCTTTCAAGATAAAGGCCTATAAATAAGGCTTTTTCGTTCATCCCCTTTTTCCCGTTATCCCTATGAATCATGCCTATCATAATCCCCATATATGCATAGTAAACCCCGCAGCAGAGGTGCGACATAGACATTACTCGAACTTCAATTTTCCCTGGAAGAACACCACGTATAAGACGCATCCTCCAAACCCACCCTCCGCTATGGTAATATTATGGAAATGGATTCAAGCTAAACCCCATTTTCTTTCATATAACCAGATTATCGTGATGCTAAAAGTTGCCAAACAACTTACGCCGATAATAAAGTTGAAAGTCTACGTATTTTCGCGAAACGCTACCACGAAGCGCCTCGCCCTCCAGTCGCCTTCTTTTACATATCTGACATTACTTATCCGTCATTATGGCGAGAGTGATACACACAGGAGCCCGTAAAAGAAAGACATCCACTTTATGGGACGTTTCGTCTAATGGAACGACAGGATTTGCCATTGTTCCTTTCTAAGCGTTATTTCGACGCGAATGCTAAACGCGAGTTATGTGAGAGGGGCTTAACGGCGTGTCGAGAATTGATTAAACTGTTGAAATCGCGACAGTTGTTCCCGAGAATGCCACATCAAAAATAAGAGCGAATTTAGTCACGAATCCTGAGGATCGTTAAAATGAAGGAGCATCCTTCCCTGATGCCAACTCCGGGTGTACAAGGAAATCTCACAAAAGCTGCAAGTCCATAATCGAACCAATCGCGAATCCAAGCCGGGGAGCATAAATATTAAGCACCTCAGAAACGTCCTGCCTCCAATAATCTTAATCGTAAAATAAATTGGATTCGAAACGAAAGGAAGGAATAATTTATCCTCTAATGCTGAATACGTAGGCAAGTCCTTATCTTCGAGTCCTGGAGTCGGACAGATGAGCGTCATTTTAACTCTAGCTAAATCATGCAAATGGGAATCGGCAGAATGTCAATGATTGGAAGGAACTGTAACGAATGGTCGCGGATGGGCATTATACGGATCCTGGAAAGGAGAAACAGGTAGGAATTGTAGAGAAACATCTCAGATTGTGAATATTTCGTATCGACTGGGCGTAGCTAGAAAAATCGCGTCGTCGCCATCCATTTCCTCTACTTCTGTTTATCTTGAGCACACACACAATCTCCCATACTTCCAGCCGTTACTCTCTATACAGGGTGAGTTGCCTTGTACATATATTTTAACTGTAGATTCCTCTCATCAAACGAAACACTTTTTTCCTATGCCATTTTTCAAAATTCGGTTTGGTTTGGGAGATACAGGGTGTCGAGAATCCATGAAAAAAACACTTTTCTGTTTATATCTTCGGAACCGTTATTTCGAATGAACTGAATTTTGGTTGAGTTTTTACTCTATTCATGGTGCATATTTCTCAATCGAAACTTATTCAATATCTCTACTAGTATAAAAGTTACAGGGTAGTCGACTCATCAATACACGCTGAAACACCATAAAACCGCTTTAAAAAGATAAACGGTTCATATTTTCGAAAGAATCAATCATTTAAGAAACTAAAAGTATTCCTATTTTTTTTTTCAATAAAACGCGTCGTTTTCGAATTATTTCCAATTTTACCCGGAGAAATTTGACGAAAAAATCATTAATTTCAAGAATAATCTGAATGCGTCTCTGAATTAAATATCATTGAATATTATGCCTCTCTGGTCTTTAAAAGAGTTTACAATGTTGTCACAATATTCATCAACTTTGTCGAGATATTTTAATAATAAAATCCCACAAATGTGGGAGATAAAATTGAACACCAAGGAGGATTTAATACGCACAGTTTCTATTGAAAATTAATAGTTACCGGTCCATATTGAAGTTAAATGTCGATGAAATACAAAATTCGGATATGAATGATGAATCTCGATACAAACTACTCATTTAATTGAAATTAATGAAAAATAATACGATACACCATACACCTGATAATCTGTGGCGATGTTTCTATCTAAACAACATCCTCTTGGAATTTTATATACTCGACCCGGTTGAAATTATATTAATTCACTTCACATAATGATCACATTAAAACAATAATTCACTGAATATATTCAGAACTTCACATAATGTTTACAGTTTGTTCAGAGACTCTGGTTTGTTATTGTTCATAGTTGGCCTCCAGATAACCAATATTTCGGTTTTCACTCTACGCATGCGTGGTAAAATTTGGCGGCAAAGTCGATTTATGATGGAAACGGCAGAATCCATAGATATTTATACCACGGTACACAAATGTATCGTGATTTATACTATGTTTCGTAAAAAATCCTTAACCTCGATGAAAATATCAGCAAGCTGACAACATCTTCTTGAAATTTCTGTGCAAAAATTCACAGAATCGATACAAATTAGATTAGGTTAGGTTGTTTAATAATAAATCTGAATGGAAAGTCTTTCTTCATGATATTGTTTGGGAATTTCGAGGAAAATATGAACAAGTTATTAGTGTTTACAAACTAATCTGCAGGAAAATCGAAGAACTTATTTTGGTGGAATAAATGTGGCATTTTTGTTGCAGATATAATCCGATGAAACTAACTGTTTTTGTTGAAATTATCGTGTTTGCAACATTTTATTTCATTAAGGTTAGTACTTGAGTATTCCTTAAATGTATAAACTCAATTTCTATCGAGAAATATGAACTTTGAATCAATTCCACAGTATCATTTCAGGGACGTAATTAGCACAATGTTTTTTCAAATGGCTATATCTTTTTAACAGAGCCGAATTCGGAAAAATGGAAAATGGAACAAAGGTTTCTTTTGACCTCAAGAATCTTCAGTTAAAATATATGTACAAGTCAAAGACTCACCCTGTATAATTCAGTTGCCACAAAGTTGATACCGTTAAAAACGTACCCTCAATTTGATATTTTGTAATTATTCAAAAACTAAACCGAATTATTGTTTCTATTCGAAATGATTGTGATTGTTTTTGACGTTTTTGTCGATAATCCACTGCATAAACTTAGTCGGCATGAGATTTTCTGCCTGCAATCTGAATATCAGCAGGAGCATTATCTATCACGCAAATATACCGTGTAAGCGAGAGGTTAGTGCCAAACTCATAACTCAAAATTTTGCACTAGGAGATAGTTAATCACCATTAATTCTAACCATCTACGGCGTATTTCATCGATGGCTCTGTATTAAGTTGGTTAGCAGAACCGGAAGTTCGAACTTGTCCAATATTTCATCCAGGTTAGATGCATCCAAAGTCGTTTTATTCATGCGACTGCATATAATAAGGCTGGATTTATAGCTGGTCAACGCGGAGTGCACCGAGGCTATAACTCAGTGGTTCTTTCGTTGGTACCAGTGGGAAATTAGCTGAGAAATGTCCTTTGCATTGTGGCCGTGAAAAGTAACGGTTTGGCAGACATCAGGAAGGAATTCTCGAGATCAGGTCGAATTATTTCGTCATGCTGACTATTTGCGACTTATTGACGAATCGGTCGTTATTTTTCCTTTCTCTTTCTCACGACTAGTGGACCAGGAAATGGTTCGTCTCAATATTTATCGACTCTTCATCATAATTGCAATAGGAGTCAACTGTCTTTGATGTACGTGAGCTAATACTTCAGTTTTGAATAAAAATGTGTGACGATGTTTGTATCTAAACAATATCCTCTTGTAATTTTATCAACTCGACATTACACGGTTAATATTACTTTAATTCACTGAAAGTCTTTACATAATCATCACGAGATCGAAGAAATACAATCACTTTCCCCTTTTATAACAACATAACTCTTAGAATGATTTTCCGCTACCTCACACACCGTTATACTATTTTTCGAAGAAAAAATCAACAATCTGGCATCGTCCTCTCAAAAGCTCTGTGGATTATTCATAGAAGATGGCATAGTTTAGGTCATTGTAGACCAAGAGCCAGTGACCAATTTTCATATGTCATTTCATAACTACCCAAAATTTACTTGTTGATATTCAATATCTGCTCGAAAATAAAAACCATTTCTGCCAGCCCATAATGGCCGGAGTAGACTACCATAAGCGCACAAAGAGGCCAAAAAATTAGGTTCAACTATGTCATAGTATCATACACAAAACTTTCAGGAATTGTTATTGATAATATATTGAATCTATAAAAATTAAGGACAGAACTTTTTCGTCACTCCTAAGTGTTGGCAGAAAACTTTGAAAATTCATTAAGAACAGCTGTACTTATTTCATTTCAGTACGCTTGAAATTTACAGGAAATAAAGAAAATGTGTCTAGAAAGCGAATTATAATCATGACAGAAATTTTTTACATCACGAACCATCTGCCAGAACGAGAAATGTTGCCGCGCAAATGCGAGCGAAATGAGCTTATTCATATTTGCAAGTCAGACCTAGAGCGCATATTGGGCATGTATTATTGTCAATTAAAGGAATAAATTAAAGGAATTAAAGGTGTTTATTTTTAACATTACAACAATTTATTTAGTAATAAACTATTCAAAAAAATATGCTCTTCCTACGCATCCTCAAAATTTGTTTCCTCATTGTCGTCATCTTGGTTGACATTTTCAATGAATGAAGAATCATCACTCGAAGAATATTTTTCAAAAATTTTATAATGGTTAGTTTTCAATAGATTATTAATAAACATTGACTTCGTTAGAAGAACTTATGCTCGAATCTGAACTGAGCTCCAAGAATTTTTCGAATGGATTGAGGAGGTCTTGAGTATACCTGTGTGACTTACGAAACATTCAAAGAAGTGTAAGATCTCAGTCACATTCAGGGGTAAAAAATAAACCATCAGGGCATCTAAAACCCCAAAAGTTGGGTAGACTAAGAGTAGTAAAAGAGGGTATAAGACACACTGAGTTTTAGTATTACGAGTACATAGCGAATACCCTTATCATCGGATCAGGTAAATGAAAGTGAAAACAAATTCTATAATTCCATAATAGTTATTTATGTAATAAGGATCATAAAGACGATCATTATGGTACAAGTCGTGAATGTTATCGGGCGAGGCGTAGCCGAGTCCGATAACACGGCGTGTGCCATAATGATTGTTTATGATTCGTATTACATACAAAATTTTATCTGATGGCATTTATATCAATACATTTTCGAAAAATTAAAAACTGCATTTTCGACATGTCACAATGACAACTATTTTTAAAGGAGTATGTCACTCAATTTTGATGACATAAGGAAGCTCATTATGGTACTTTGTACCATAATGAATTCATTATGGTACTTAGTCCCATAATGAATTCATTATGGTACTTAGTCCCATAATGAGCTTCCTTATGTCATCAAAATTGAGTGACATTACGTTGTCATTATGACATGTCATCAGATAAAAGAATTTTAGCTTCCTCCACATAATTTTTTATCTCGTAAATGCCCAATATGCGCTCTAGCTCTGACTTGCAAATATGAATAAGCTCATTTCGCTCACATTTGCGCGGCAACATTTCTCGTTCTGGCAGATGGTTCGTGATGTGAAAAATTTCTGTCATGATTATAATTTGCTTTCTAAACACATTTTCTTTAGTTCCTGTAAATTTCAAGCGTACTGAATTGACATAAGTACAGTTGTTCTTAATGAATTTTCAAAGAGTTCTGCCAACACTTAGGAGGGACGAAAAAGTTCTGTCACTATTTTTTATAGATTCAATATAATTCCTGAAAGTTTTGTGTATGATACTATGACATAGTTGAACCTAATTTTCTGGCGTCTTTGAGCGCTTATGGAAGTCTACTCCGTCCATTATGGGCTGGCAGAAATGGTTTTTATTTTCGAGCAGATATTGAATATTAAACAAGTAAATTTCGGTGAGTTATGAAATGACATATGAAAATTGGTCACTGGCTCTTCCTCTATTGACCTAAAACCCCATGAAATAGGTTGATTTTTCATGAAGAAATTAAAAAACAATTATTTATGAGATATTTTTGGATCATCGAGGAAAATATCAACAAGTTATTACTGTTTACAAACTTATCTTCAAGATTCAAGAAAATCGAAAAAGGAACTCATTTTGGTAAGAGAAATAATGCTTTTCAATTGCAGAAATCGGACAAAACTAGGTGTTTTTGTTAAGAAAAATCGTGTGTTCAACATTCACATTCGAATAAGGTTATTACTTGAGTATTCCCTAAATGTACCAACTCAATTTTAATCGAGAAATACAAACTTTAAAGTCTTTGCAGAGAATCGTTTCAGGCACGTATTTGGCCCAATTTTTTCGAATGGCTAGATTTTTAAACGGAAAAAAAAGTTGTTTTAGCCTCAAGGTTCTACAACAGTTAAAATATTTGTACAAGTCAAGGACTCACCCTGTATATTATATTTCTTTTTCTTTTCTTTCATCATCTCTCTTTTAATTGAATTTTTTTATTGTTTCACTCTCCCAAATCTGTTTTAATTATTTCTTGCAGTTGTTTTCAAATATTTTGAATTAATTATTTTTCAAGTCTTGTAACTACCATACCCAGCACCAAAGTGTGTGGAATTCTTTAGCTCCCTCGCAAACAAGCGACCAGTTCAAGTTCAGCGTGCATTATCCCAGTACAATATCTGCTTGGTTCCGAGATTATGTTACGCAGATGATCAGCATTGCTGATAGAAAATATAATTATAGTTTTCGTACGGGAGATGGTCTGAAATAGTTTAATTTAATTGTGGAATGAGGGTGATTTTTACGAAATAAATTGAGAACACTAGAAATTACCGTCTGGCCTCGTATCTCATCGAAACGATCGCCTTTTCTGAACACTCCGCTGATTTGTAATCGAAATTGAATTGGGAAAAAATTGGCGAGTGGAGCAGAGGCGTGAATATGTGGATCTATCTAAGTAGTTTATCTAGATTGGATTTGATACATGTGGCTACATTTCTTCCATCTTGCATCAGTGGGATTCATCTTCATGATGAAGTTATTCAATTTTTTACGTCTGCACTCAATCGATATATTGTTATTTTTCACAGTATTTCGAAAAATTCCTATTTTATCGCAAAATAAGATCAACATGTCTATTCAGTCCACTCAATAAAGCCCAGAACACCATTTATCATTTATTTTCCTACCTTAAACGTCTAGCATTAGATACAATACTTTCAATATTTGTACAGCTTGGCTGACTACTTCTTAATTTAGTCCTCGCTGGAGTAGATCTAGGCAAAATAGGTATACCTGAATGTCTCGTCGCTGTAGACCTATTAGAACTACTTCTCGCACTCGATTTGGCTTGAGGTTCAGCCACAACTCTCTTCTGTACATCACCATGAGGTGCAATAAGCTTCATCAGCGTATAAAAGTGGGGCAGGTTGCTCAAATAAGGATTTTTCTGAGCTTCCGTAGCACTCGATGATTTTACATTCTTGGATCTTTCAATCGATGATCTCCGCTTCGTGGTTGTTGGAGTTCTTGGTATTCTTTTTGGTATGTTACTATCTGAAACCCTGATCACTTTGGTGGTGACAGGATATTCACTTTTACGTGGTAATTCCAGATATCTCCTGGATGGACTAACCTCCTCTTCGTTACCACTTTTTTTGGATCTTATACTCTTGGACGTACTCTGTTGGATGTACCTCGAAGCTAATGTAGCAGAATACTCCTGTCGCTTGTGAAGAGCTGAGGTGGCAGGACGTTTCAAATCCTTCACTTCCTTGGTCTTGGTGAATTGAACAGAACGAGGTCTTGCACTTCTTGTTACAGATGAGTTCTCTCTGACACTATTCGAAGCATTAGGGGACAACTGAGGTGCCTTCCTGGTCAGAACGGTTCTGGTTTTGTTCAAATTACAGTTCGACGTCGTGTGCGGCCTTGATATCCTTTCCATCAGCCTATCTTCTTGTAGTCTTGCAGACTGTAGAAGTCTTAGAGGCGATTCAGCCCTCTGTTTTTCCATATTCTTCAATGCTTTCGAAGAAGTGTCCGAAACACACCTGGTTAACAGGTCTGGAGTGAATGGTTTGATTACTGTTCTATGGACCAGTATATTCAGCATTGCTCCCACTGTACCAAAAGGATTCTTATCGATTATTTTAGGAATTTCGCTAGAATGTATGCCACATATTGTGCTGATGTCATGGATCATCTTGTTGTAAGCTGTCGTGGTGATCTTTCTCAAAGGATTGGTTCTGATGATTTTCCTACCGTTGTCAGTTATCCAAGGATGTACGATCATCTCCTTAATATCGATCCTTTTTTTGGAATCAGCATTCAACAATCGATTCATGAGGTTTCTAAACTCGACAGTGAAACAAGCAATTGCTTTTCGCTGTGGCCCAGCAATTCCTTTGTTAATCTGCGCTACCAATAATTTTCGACGATCTTGCGAAGATATACTGGGGCTCTTGTTACTAACAAAAGGAAGTTGGCCCACCACCATACCATACAGGATGATGCCTAGACTCCAAAGATCAACTTCTGGACCATACACTTTACTAGTGACGAACAGTTCAGGAGCTGCATATTCTGGAGAACCACAGTGTGTTTTTAGAGGGGATTCTGATGACCATTCGTTGCTTAAGCCAAAATCTACGATCTTGATTTGGGTTTGAGTGGAGTTGAGCATAACATTTTCCATTTTAAGGTCTCTATGTACGATTCCTTTTTGGTGCATGTAGGCCAAGGCTGAAACAAACTGTTGAGCGAAGTATTTAGCTGTTCTTTCTTCCAGTTTTCCATTGCGTTGAGCCTTGACGTACGTACATAAATCTCCTCCAGTCACTATTTCAGTTATCAGGTAATAAATGTTGTCAGATTTCTGCATAGTTTCAAAAAGAGACACTACGCAAGGATGTTTGAGCCTCGACATTATTTTGGCTTCTCTGAACAAATTCCTGACAACATACTCCTCTTTGATGTTATTCAAATCCATAATTTTGACGGCTACCTTGAGTCCAAGCAGTTCGTGATTTGCTTCTTCCACTCTGGCGAAGTTTCCTTTTCCGAGAATTTTTCCAGTGAACTTGTAATTTCCAACTGAAGTTATTTTTCGTTTGGCCATCGGTTGAACATTCATTCACACATTTTAGTACTTTGTCTCACTTAAAATTAGTTTTCAGCTGGCGATTTCAACGATCTGTTTGTAAGTGTAAAAAAACTGGGATAACGTTCGGCACAAGAACAGTTTCATGGTTGACGGCTTGGTGACGAAACGGTTGTAGAAATAATATTGAAGCACATACTGTTCCAGAGTAAAAATATCGAACGAATTTTGGGAGACTTCTTGGACGAAGACTTCCTCTCGAAATGTCAGCGAAAAATCATGCCTGTCAAGTTGACAGGAGTCAAAGAATCGAGACATAGCCAAAAACGCAAAACAGTCCCTCAAAAGCAACTAATAATTAATTTTCAAAGCTACAACTTATAAAAACTCAAATTAGAACAAATTTATCGAGAGAACGCAAAACTGAAAAAATATAACAGAGTCCATTCGCTTCTGCGGGTGTTAACAAAAACCCGAATGCGAAATGATCATATTTATCCTCAACCAGATGGAAAGGTACTAATTTCCTTGACTGTCGCGATTTGAAGCAGTAATTTTGTCACAGCAGAAATGAAATCAAATTACATAATAATTGATGTAATTTGCATTCTGTCGGAGTCGCCTGTTAGGCTTACATGGGAATGATAGATATTTGATGGGATCTTAGAATAATGCAAAGTTATCTTCGTACATAATTAGGTGTTTTGTGGGCACGAAACGTGTTGTTTAACACTACTTATTTCTTCATATGAAGAGCCAAGTATTCAAAAGCGCGTTGGGAGGCGGGACATACTGTATAATCGAGACAGTTAATTATAGTTATCAGATAAATAGAGCTGGTTATGACACATTAACTATTTTTCCTGTTTGAATATATGAATTCCAAATGAACCAAAAACTTGGAGATCGGTGTTTAACTAGATCATCCAGTCCTTTGTGTCCTTGTCTGCCATTCAATTTCGAAAAGTATCAGTGTCATTTGAAAATCTGTCAAATATACTGCTCCACAAGAGTTAGGGATATCGTATTCAATCGTTTTTAGAAGTATGTAATCTTCGAGAAAATCGCTGTAAAATCATTTAAAACTCAATAACAACTTGAATCGATCCAATAAAAATCAGTATGAGGCATTTCGTCAATCTGGTCGCCTTTTTTCTGAAGTTTGGTTCTTTGCATATGCTTCATGAATATTCTTATTTTGAAATGAAGTCAGTTTATCAACGGCTTCAATTTGAAACGAGTTTTCTGAAAATGCCAAGACGTAAATTAACAAACGCTGATGCTAATAGGGCTATCGGAATGCTACAGGGTGGCCTAACTCAGGTTGTTATAGCGGTAAGGCTCCAAGTCAGCCAAAGTGTGATATCTCGACTTTGGAATAGGTTCAGGGAGATAGGTTCCATGTTAAAAAGACCAAGGCTTGGTGAGCGACGAAAAACAACACCTGCTCAGGATCGTTTCATCACCGTTTCGGCGAGGAGAAACCCTACATCTACGTGTAGAATGCTACGGAATACTCTTCAAAATGCAGATGGGGTCCGAGTTTCCATCGAAACATTCTAAACCATCAGACGACGTTTGAGAGAGGTGAATCTAGTTTCTAGACGTCCATTAAGAGGAGTTCCATTAACACGTGACCGTAAGCGTCAAAGACTGGAATGGGCAAGGCAACATATCAATTGGAACGATCAATGGCGTAGTGTCCTTTTCACTGATGAATCCAGATTTGGACGATTTTCAGATTCTCGAAGGAAAAGGGTATGGACTATCCCACGCATACCCCGTAATCGTCGCTATGTCCAAGAAGTCCATCCATTCCGAGGGGGGAGTGTTATGGTATGGGTCGGGATATGTTTCAACGGGCGCACAGATCTACACATTTGTCCTGGGAATATGACCGCCTTACACTATAGGGAGCATGTCATTGACAATGTTGTGCCAAATTTTCACGCTGCTATTTGTGAAACTTTTCAATTTCTAGACGATAACGCTAGACCGCACCGCGCAGCCATAGTTGGAATGCGCGCGAGGAGCTTGGTATTCCACATTTACCAATACCTCCGCACTCACAAGATTTGAATAGCATAGCACATTTGCATGGGATATGCTCCAAAGAAGATTAGATAATCATCAACCTACCCCAGAATCCTTAAAAGATCTGAAAGAGCTTCTGCCCCGTTTATGGAACCAAATTCCTCAAGAAATGTTCAACAACCTCGTGTGTAGCAAAGATGTCAAGCTGTTATTGATGCCCGTGGAGGCCATACATTGTATTGATAGTCTTAAAATGCTTGAATTTTCTGGGAATGAAATTTCGTCATTTAATTCGATTTTTCTTAAGCACCCTGTATACGCTGCAGACCTACAGGCTAAAATTAATTTGCAACTCGAAATCATATTAATATGAATTTTCATCACAAAAATCTTATTTTAACTATATTTTTTCGCAATTTAAGTCAATATCCCTAACTCATGTGGAGCAGTTCATATAAATTGTCCAAATTACATGGTTAACATCAATTGAAATCAAGTGCTTCTGCTGTATCATATTCAGCTACTAGGAAAAGGGTTTATTCAGCTTATTTTATGAAAAAATTCATCACACTTATATGTGCTCTAGTATCATACGTTGAATTTTATGATCACCGTTTACATTTCCTCTACTGATGAAGGTTTTTCCATTAAGAGGTGATATTTTGACATTCAAAGACAAATGCATTTTTTAAGATAAATTTGGATGTTTAATTCATTATACAGAGAAAAGTATGCCGTAAATAATGGAAAATAACCAGCCAAATGACCACCACGACCACGACTACAAGACCATTTTCTTTTCATAAAATTTTCCATAACCAAATCCAAAGGGGCTGCCCTATGTCCTCGATAGCCTCTCGAATTCCATCTTCGAGGTCTTGAATCGACGATGGGTTCTTGGCGTAAACCTTCTCTTTCACATGGTCACTATTGGAATACTCTTTGCATACCTATACCATTACAAAGAAGGTGTAATTGCGGATTGCCAATTGCCATGGTCATCGACTGAGAACTGCCATCCAGACCCAACAATAGCATTGTACTTGCTTAATAACAGAAATCGGCAACAACAATCAACTCAAATTAATTCCGAATGATTCAACAAAAATTTCAATCAAACGACAGTTGGGATATTAGGACCACTGCATGTCGCAGCCTCTTACTGATTGAAAACGTGTCTTCACCTCCCGTCTGTTTTAATTGCTCCCACTGTTGAACGTATACAGGAGAATAGAAAACACTTGTCACTGTTCCCTGGACAAACCGAGATAGTATTGTCTGAGAATTCAAGATAATTGAATCACCCCAGGTAATTTCAGTCCTGTTTGGGCCTATTATACGTCCATCTGATGCCGAACGGAGATTTGTGCTATTCATTATTGATTTATCTGTGGATACAACTCAGCATCCGAGATAAGTCAGATTCCATTCTCTCTCGAAAAAAGCTTCCAGCGTATCAACAAGAATGTGCGTTCCTTCATTGGGAATAACAATTTGATTAATGAATTCAACAATACCGTTTGCCAAATTATCACTATTTACATGTTCTATGACCTTTTATGGACACAAAAAATGGGTTAAATCAATCAATTACTCGAAAATCCGGCCCTGTTCCGCCCTTTTTACTTGAGGTCTACTCAGAACAGTGTGATTGAGCTGTGGAATTCAGCGAGCTGTGTTCATTTTCCTTCTCACCAGGGACCTCGGTTCCAAATTTACTGCCCTTTTCAGTCCCCCATTTCGGGCATTCAAAAGATTGAATTTCCACTTAATTACAAAAGAGATAGATTGCAGTTTTTCCGTCACTTTCAGACCGCATTCTACGTCTTAGGATTGACGCTGCGGAATAATGAAAAAAGTATTCCGACATTAATTTCCGCCAGGGTGGAAGATATGATTGCGGAGGGAGGGGGTAGGAATTAGGGGGTTTTCGCGAGAAATGTGGAAGCGAGGCTTGAAATTGAAGTAGAGCACTAGGTTACATGAGAATTTCATAGTCTGATAGTTGTTAGAAAATAAAATTGAGAAAATATTATAAAAAAATATGAGCTGTCCAAAGATGACGATAGATGGAAGCCTGTTTCTAGGTGAAGATCAGAACAGTGGCAACAGTGATCAATCTCTGCCTGTGATAAGCCGAAATCCCTGAATAATTCATCCAGAAACTCATCGACGAAATCCGTTCCATTCCAGCAACTTCACAATATTAAAGAAAGTTATTTCCAATTCTCCCTACCGAGATACTCCCATCATCGGGGACCCTATTTTCGAACAGAAGCGATCTTGAAATAATCTACCATTATGCAGTGTCGAAAAAACTGGAGGATTTGCTTCGAATCTAGAGAATCGTTATCTGACGACAAGAATAAGGTGGGGAAGGAGATTGGGTTCAATCAGCGCTGCTAGAGATGCTGGGGTCCTTGAAGCGATCCCAGTGTTCGCACACTTGTGAATCTAACCAGTTGGAATGGATGGGTAAGGATTGGGTTAAGGGGCAGGTTGATTCATCCACCTTTTGAAGATAAATCAGCAGATCATGCCTCAAAAAACCTATTCAATAATTTCAACATTCTAGGGATTACACGATCACCAAACTTCCTAACCCACAGGTCAATTGATTTACCAGCTGTGTGGCATGTGGCACCATCTTATTAGAAAAGTTGTTCCGGTGTTTAATGCTTCATGTTTGAATGATGAAACAAAGTTGCATTGAAAACCTGGTGTAACAAATTATATCTAAAACTCGTGACTAAAAATTGTAGATATGTATTCTCTCATACTTCTGTGTGACTTCCATGCCACAGAAACACAAGAGAGAAGCGTCTTTAATTAAATGAGGATGCTCAGAAATAAGGTATAGTTCATCCAGGAATTATTGACATCAAAGCAGGCCTTGGAAGTCCAGTCGCAGCTTCATTTCTAGTTACAGAAAAGTAACTAAAATATACAAATCTAAATCAAGAAAAATTTACTTGATAATTTGAAGCGTGTTGCTGCAAAGTGACTGGATTGGAAAAATTGTAATAGATATCAAGACAGAAACGGAACTTAACGAATGGATCTATAATTTATGAAGAATTTTGTCATGACATTGTAACTTTCAATATTTGTGAACAATAACGGAGTAAAATATGTAATATTGAAAATGTAAATATTCCTATTATTTTGCTTCAACAACCACTGTTATTATGTCCTCATCTATGCAGAATACGACATGTTCAGAATTAAAGGCTTTATGTCAGCAATATCACAACATTCCACCAACATAATTTCGATTTTCCAAAGCCCCCCGAGATGTCAATAATTCTTGGATGAACTGTATACTCCATTCACTTTTATTTAATCACATTTTCAGGAGTTGGTGCCCCTGATGAAAAGCACAGAACATATGATGAAAAGTCAGTGCGCGCACAGAAAATATCGTTAATGACAGAACGAAGTTGCTAGTTTCTTTGTTTACATCAAAGTAAAAGTATCAAATATATTCCACATTTTGTTAGGTTTACGAATTGTTCGCAGATTTTTGGTATTTAATCGATATTTGCAGGTGAGTTTTTCGTCGAATATCCAAGATTAACGTATGTTTATTGTTTTGAGCACCTGTTTGGAGCGTGAGGACGATTTTCAAGACCAGGAAGAATGTTCACATTTCGAGGTTGAAGGGGTACACATTGAAAAAGCTGTTATTTGAACAGATATCGCAGTAGATGGATCGAATGGAGCCTCGAGAGGTCGATTAGGATGATATTTTTCAGGTTTTCCAAGAAATTTGGCGATATCTGAGCAGATTTGCAAAAGTTAGGTACCTCACTAATGAGGTGGAACTTAGACCTAATTCTCCTATAAGAAACGCCTTTCAAAGGTCGAGATGGTGAAAAATGTATTCTTTAGATGTTGTTTGAACAAGCGCAGCCGAGTTTTATATCCCAACATTGATTTTAAAAAAGTTATCAACAAAATAAAATTGACATTATTCTTGATTCTTGTAATTACCTATCAATTCATCTTGTATCTTTGGGTTGATTTTTTTTTAATGAATTCTTGATTAGAATCAACAATTGATGTCGTCAAGTCTTGAACTTTCAGTTCAAGAGGATAATAAACATTAAATCTTCACAAGCATGCATATGAAAATTATGTGAAAGAGTGAAAGCAATGCAATTTTCTTCCATGGCGAAAAATAATATATTTCAACAGTGATCTCTTGTACTTTTCATGCAAATAACTAGAAAAGGAATCCTTTCTATCGATTCATATAAACGTTAATTTTTTTCTTCCATCACATCTTTTCCAATTCATTTATTTTCCGAATAAATTCACATTTTGAGAAATACGCTAAGAATGTAGAAAGGGCAACATAGTGTTGACTTGGAACATAAAAATATTTTGAAGAACGTCATAACTTCGATACAGAGTGGAATGTGTCAAATTTCCAAGGTCATAGTTGTGATTTTATAATTGTGAATGGAGTATACATATGTAGATTACCTTTGAAAAATGTACTCAGAGGAAAAATACTGAAGATAAATCAATGTATTTTGGTCCCCTTTCTCGTTTCTCTTCCGAATATTTGCAGTATAATAGTCTAGTACGAGACCTAATCAATATTGATTATATAAAAAAATAGAATGTATCATCGATTATATTAATTTGAAAGAGATATATGATAAATGATAGATTTTTTTATCGACACACTCCAAACATCCAATATAACTAAAAAAAATGATTAAGCCCCTTCCGCAGTATTCTGAACAACCCAGTCACTGAAAATAATCTCGTCTATCTTTCGATGCGTGGAAATAGAATCTATAATTTTCTCTTCATCTTCACACATCGGCGTCACGTTAAGCCCATAAAAAAGCGTCCACAACATTGATCGTAATTATTTTAATTGTTCGCCCATAAGTCTGGTGGTTCTAAAGTGTTATTTATATTCGAAAATGCCCAATCATCGGAGAAAATTACTAGCCTGGCAGCGAGAACAGCGACTAAGTATCACTTTGTTCATTTTCACTATTATTTAGCCCGATTGATGGAACTGAATGACAAACAACGTGTACTTAAGGACCTGTGGTTTCACGGATATCAGTGACGTACGTCTTAATATTCAAAGAATAATAAAAGGAGGAGTGAAGAGTTTTGTTTCCAAAAATCTGCTAGAAAAGTTCTTGCGCCAGTCTTTTGGGATAGCCATGGAGTATTTAAACATAAATCATGATTGACTGTCAGGATAGGGGTCTAACAATAACTGGGAGTCACGAATCAAAGTTTCTGACTGTGAGAAAAATTGAGGACAAAAATTAAAAGAAAGCTTTCTTTTTTTTTTGTCCACTGCGATCTTACGATCAGTTCCAGGGTTTTTATGCACTCCAGGATCAAGGATGGCTCCAAGGAAAATGACATTCTGCTTTTAATGTCAAAATAACACCTCTTCCTGGAAAAACCTTTACATACTAACTTCTACAGCTTTCTTGTCCAAATGTGAGAGCTTCGTTAAAGAGAATAATGAAATATGAAACAGTTGTAAGTTCATAATGCATCACAGAAGAATGTTATGAAGAATAGAACTCTCAAAATGTGTTTTTCACTTCGTTTGAGAGTTGTCTCTTCAATTACGACCGAGGACCGCTATCAGCAAATTTTTTTTTGTATAGGACGTACAAATAAAAATATTGTCGATGCTAAATGATGCCGTGCAACCCAGTTTTTCAGAAATGGAAGAACTTCCATCAGGTATGTCGAAATTGTATCAATAAAACGCAGGACGGGTTTCTCGAAACATGCTTCGTAAGTCTACCAGACAACTGTCGCTCATTGTTTTGTCAATCAAATCGTGACGAAAGAAATTGATCCGATTTACTCTTCAGCCCACTGCGTTCCTTGTTATCTGGAGAATCTTAAGTCTTGTCATTTTTAATTGCGAGGGGAAAAACGAAAAAATTACGTATTCAGGGTGAGTCTTTGACATGTACATATTTTTAACTGTGGATTCTTGAAGTCAAAAAAAACCTTTTTTTCATTTTCCATTTTTTCGGATTCGGCTCTGTTCAGAAGATATAGCCGTTGGAAAATAAATTGGACCAAATACGTGCATGATACGATAATCCGGAATTAATCTTTTATCATAGGTGTTTTTCTTCGATCTCGTGATGATTATGTGAAGACTTTCAATGAATTAATGTAATATTAACCGTGTAGAGTCGAGTTTACAAAGTAAGTATGCGTGTATAAATCGGCATATTTTTTGTGTAAAAGTTTTTTCCTAGTTGGGAGTTCCATTGTTCCAGCTAGGATTTTGTTTAGATCAAGGTTGAGATTTTCAAGGTCATCTCCTTTTCTCAGAGAAAAACGTAGAAGAGTAAAAGTTTTCAAAGAGTCAATCAAAAAACTCTCAAGGAATAAGTAAGACATCATATCCTTCAAACATCAATGGTCACCCTTCAACAAGAACGAGGAATGAAAGACCCATTATTCAGGTCTATATGAATCATGCTGCACATGAATATCTTCGTTAGGTCAACTTGAATCCAGAGAGGCTTCAAGGGGATAATGAGTGTGAATAATCCTTGCTCTCTCCCTCGATGGTCGACAGTGACAGAATTGAGAAGCAGTCATGAGACAATTTGGTGAGTTAAATCCAACCGGTTTGACCTTTTCGCTAAGCAGGCTTCAAGCAATGGCGTGGAGTTTGGGGGAAATGGTTTCAGTATCCTAAGAATTGTGGTTTATTCCAATTTCGTCAGAAAAATTGCAAAAAGAAGCTTTGTTGTTACTGGAATTCATGGTTTCATGTTGTTTCGTCATCTCTGCTCCGATTTCTAGGAAAAAATTAATGATTCCCTCGAAATCCCCAGAAGAATCAACATTGGCCATACACTAAAATAAAAAATCATTAGTTATCACTCGATAGCGCAATCCCTTCACCGTTACTGTTTCTCCAGCCTTATTCTCGAGAAAGTAAGGTCCAATGACCCCGCCGAACCATAAACATGACCAAACAGTCACCCTATGAGGATAGAGAGGCTTTTCAACAATAACTCTTGAGTTTTCCGAGCCCCAGATGCGACAATTTTGTTTGATGACGAAGCCACCGAGGTAAAAATGGGCCTCATTTCTCAAGATGATTTTTCTATGGAATTCCGTATCATTGCCAAGCATTTCAAGGACCCAATCAGCAAAGACACGACGTTGTTGATGATCGTCCGGCTTGAGTTCTTGTGTTAACTGAACTTTATAAGCCTTAGTCCCCAAATCTTTATGCGAAATACGGTGTTATGACGTTTGTGGAATGCCTAATTCCAAAGAACGACGAGGAGCTGTGTTTTCTTCAACACTTTCGGCTACAGCAGCAATATTCTCGGTTGTTCTTGAGCGACGTGCGCGGATTTTATTCTTCACATCACTAACTTGTCCCAACATCTCAAATTTTTCCACCAATTTCTGTATTGCGGTTCGACAAGGTACTTCATGACGACCCAAAAATGTTCGAGTTTTACGAACAGTCTCGGCCAAATTTTCACCATTTTTATGAAGAATTTCAATTATTTCAATGCGTTGTTGAAGAGAGTATCGTTCCATTTTATTGATGTCGTAGATTCTACTTGTCAAATGTCAAAAAATGACATCTTTGAAAGTGACAGATGACACACTAAATAACGTCTCATTACAGGGTGACAAGAAAAACTTCGGACAAATTTTGCTGTGGTCTGGAACAAAAGTATTTCAGCGCAGCCAAATAATTTTTATTCTCTTGGTTTCTCTACACCCTCCTGTACTAATATGGGAATTTTCAGTTTGATATAATTTCATTTCACAGAGTTTTAGAACGTCAAACAAATTGTTCGTTTGCTCAATGTGCCATGAGGAAAATAGCCTGTGAGACCGGTATCAACCGCGACTCAGTCCGTCAAATTGCCAAAAATGAGCTCAACCTCAAGCCATACAAGCTCCAAAAAGTTCAACTCCTCACGGAGAAAAACAAGCGCGTACGACTCCAAAGGTGCCGCCAACTCCTTCGTCTCGTCACCGGTCAGCAATGGGAGCGAATTCTCTTCACAGACGAGAAGCTTTTCACCGTAGAACAATCCCACAACCACCAAAACGACAGAGTCTGGTCCGTAGAGGCTCTCGGTACATCGGCCATCGTCGAAAACCGTGAAAATCCGCAATCCGTCATGGTCTGGGGCGAAATTTGCGGCAGTGGTAAAACTCCCCTAGTTTTCGTGGATCCAGGGGTCAAAATCAATCAAGAAGTCTACCGCTGCGACATCCTCGAGGCCGTAGTACTTCCGTGAGCCAAGCAGCACTTCGGCGATACGCATTGGGCCTTTCAACAGGACTCCGCTCCGGCTCACAGAGCGAAAATGACGCAAGAATGGTGTAAGACCCATTTTCCTTGTTTCATCTCATCAGCAGAATGGCCGCCCTACTCACCGGATCTCAACCCAATGGACCACAGCGTGTGGTCGATTATGGAGCACAGGGCTTGTGCTATAAAACGCAAAAATTTGGAGTCGCTGAAGCAATCTCTGCGCCGGGAATTGAACCGATTAACGCCCGAGGAGCTGCGGCCCATTGCCGAAAATTTCAAGAAGCGTCTGAAACTGTTTATCGCCGCTAAAGGAAGCCACTTCGAAACGGCTTAAATATATTATTAACAATTGTTCAAGCTATTATTATTTGTTGATGTTTTGTTCAATTTCTTCTGTTCAATAGAGTTAAATGAAAAAGAGTTTCTCCAAGGTTTTTCTTGTCACACTGTATAACGATACAGAAACAGGGGACCACCGACACATACCTACTTTAAAGTTCTCTTAAGCAGTACAAAACAGTTCACCTCGCCCAAACCTACTGGGGACATAAACAAGTAGGTCCTTTCGCCAACTGCTACCACCTGAACGTGTAGTTCATTAACGTGAGGCGATTACTCGACTCCTGCACATATAAACCTCCTTTTTCGCGCCGTTTACACGGTGAACGTGGTGCAATTCTTTAATTTCGCGCGAAAGATAAGGACCTATCGTGGGAACCGACCTTTCAGGCAATAGGAGAACAATGGAAGTTGCGAAGGTCCAGCCATATTTCGATTGTTCGCCAATTACTGGCCATTTCGCGTAATTGAATTGACGTCTGGTCGATTGCCGATGGTATGTTGATCTTGGAGATTTCGGAGAAATGGGTTTTTTGGAGAAATGGTTTTTTTAGGAATGAGCTCGAAAGTTGTGGGTCGATTAAGGTTCGAAAAGCACATTGGAAGTGTAATAAGTTTCATAAATCGCTTGGACGAAAAGTCATTCATATATACTGCTCCACACAAGAGTTAGGAGATATCGTATTCAATCGTTTTCAAAAGTATGTAATCTTCGAGAAAATCGCTGTGAAATCATTTAAAACTCAATAACAACTTGAATCGATCCAATAAAATCAGGATGAGACATTTCGTCAATCTAGTCGCATTTTTTCTGAAGTTTGGTTCTTTGCATATGCTTCATGAATGTTCTTATTTTGAAATGAAGTCAGTTTATCAACGTTTACGATTTAAAACGAGTTTTCTGAAAATGTTAAGACAAAAATCAAACGCTGAGGCTAATAGGGCTATTGGAATGCTACAGGGTGGCCTACTCTGGTTGTTGTAGCGGAAAGACTCCAAATCACCCAAAGTGTGATATGTTGACTTTGGAATAGGTTCAGGGAGACAGGTTCCATGTTGGAAAAACCAAGGCTTGGTGGGCGACGAAAAACAACACCTGCTCATGATCGTTCCATCACCGTTTCGGCGAGAAGAAACCCTACATCTACGTGTAGAATGCTACGGAATACTCTTCAAAATGCAGATGGGGTCCAAGTTTCCATCGAAACCATCATACGACGTTTGATAGAGGTGAAGCTAGGTTCTAGACGTCCATTAAGAGGAGTTCCATTAGCACGTGACCATAAGCGTCAAAGACTGGAATGGGCAAGGCAACATATCAATTGGAACGATCAATGGCGTAGTGTCCTTTTCACTGATGAATCCAGATATGGACGATTTTCAGATTCTCGAAGAATAAGGGTATGGACAACCCCATGCATACCCCGTAATCGTCGCTATATCCAAGAAGTCCATCCATTCCGAGGGGGTAGTGTTATGGCATGGGCCGGGATATGTTTCAACGGGCGCACAGATCTACACATTTGTCCTGGGAATATGACCGCCTTACAGTATAGGGAGCATGTCATTGACAATGTTGTGCCAAATTTTCACGCTGCTATTGGTGAAACTCAATTTCTAGACGATAACGGTAGACCGCACCGTGCAGCCATAGCTGAGAACGCTGCAGCCATAGCTGAGAATGCTTGCGAGGAGCTTGATATTCCACATTTACTAATACCTCCGCACGGCGCACTCACAAGATTTGAATTGCATAAAACATGCATGGAATATGCTCCAAAGAAGATTAGATACATCAACCTACCCCAGAATCCTTAAATGATCTGAGAGAGCTTCTGCCCCGTTTATGGAACCAAATTCCTCAAGAAATGTTCAACAACCTCGTGTGTAGTATGCAAAGAAGATGTCAAGCTGTTATTGATGCCCGTGGAGGCCATACATTGTATTGATAGTCTTAAAATGCTGGAATTCTCTGGGAATAAAATTTCGTCATTTTACTCGATTTTTCTCAACCACCCTGTATACGCTGCACACCTACAGGCTAAAATTAATTTGCAACTTGAAATCATAGCAATATGAATTTTCATCACAAAAATCTAATTTTAGCTATATCTTTTTGCAATTTAAGTCAATATCCCTAACTCATGTGGATCAGTTTAGTTTACCGATGGATCAAAATCAGTGAGAGGCACTGGCATTGGGATATGACCTAAACTCAGGATCTCTATAGTCATGGGAAGTGAACCCTCTATTTTACAGACTGAGATACTGGCTGTTTCCGTATGAGCTCAGGAGTGTCTTAAAATAAACCTAAAAGGGCTATTCAAGGACGAAAAGGATCTGGAATTTTCAGCGATGCTATGCTGAGACTGAAAGTAGCGCTAAACTTGTAACATATGTTTTCCTGATTTGAAATTGATCAGAAATTTTGTAACCATTTCAAACTTGCCGATTTTTTCTGTTCCTCGTTTGATAACTCAACATTTCTAATACACTGCCCAAAAAAATCAACGCACATTCTGAAAATCTCAATTTTAATGAAAGTTAACTCTACATTAACTTTATAACTTATTTTTTATGTTCTCTCGGGAAGGTTTTGAACGAAACAAGACACATTAAATGGAAGAAAAATTCAGGATTTCACCGAATCTTATGTGAAAGAAGAGAAATGAACAATTTTCAGAATACTGAAATGCTGATAAGTGATTTAATACTTGGTATTTCCACCCCTTGCGTTAATTATAGCTCGGCAACGATGGTTCATACTCAAAATGAGTGATCTCAAAATGTTCTGATCTAATCCTTCCCAGATTTCTCCGAGTTGGATTCCTAAGTCATTAAGAGTAGCTGGATGATTTTCTGAACTTCTCAGCCTTCTATTGAGGTTGTCCCAAACCTGCTCAATCGGATTGAGATCTGGACTTCTTGCTGGCCATTCCATTCGAGAGACTTCAACCTCTTCAAGGTACTCCTGAACGATGCGCGCACGATGGGGTCTGGCATTATGGTCCATAAAAATAAAATTTTCACCAATGTATGGGGCGAATGGCACTACATGCTCTTCAAGAATGTTCCTGGTATACTTATCTGCATTCATCGCTCCATTATCAACGACCATTAGGTCTGTGCGAGCAGTCAAAGATATTCCACCCCATACCATAATCGATCCTCCACCGAAACCAGTAGTATTCAGGAAATTGCACTGAGCATATCTTTCATGTGGACGTCCTGCATACAAGGGAACGTCGATCACAATGGTAGTGGCAGAATCTAGACTCATCTGTGAAGAGAATTCTTTCCCAATCGGCCTCTTCCCAATGGATATGCTCTCTCGCAAAATCCAAACGCGCCCTTCGATGGGCTGGGGTAAGAGCTGGGCCTCTTGCCGCGACACGAGGCCTTAAATCATATTCTCTGAGGCGATTTCTTATTGTCTGAGTGCTAATTTGCACCTCATGAGTTTGCTCAGGCTGATTTTGAAGGAGGCGAGCGGTTGCAAACCGTTGTCTCAACGAAGAAACTCTCAAGTAATGTTCTTGAATGGCAGTTGTTACCCGTGGTCTTCGGACATTCATACCTGTCTCCCTGAATCGCTGCAACATTCTGGACACACTTGTATGGGAAACTCCAAACCTTTCTGCAATTCTTGTGTATGTCCACCCTTCTTCTCGCAAAACTACCGCTTGGGCACATTCCTCTTAGGTCAAATTGCGTGTTTCGCATTGCATAGCGATCGAGTGTAGAAAATCAAACGAAAGAAAAACTATTGATCACTAGAATTGATCGAGAACAACTGATTTCAGAATGGAGCCAATACATTCAAAATCTGATAATATCATCTTTTTTATTCCTGCTGGAAGAAAACATCTGTATTGAAGAAAAACGTTGAAAGTGGATAACATATGCATGCATAATTCTGATAAAAATAATAATCATTGAGAACACCTTCAGTTGTAGAATAAATTTGAGATTTCCATAATGTGCGTTAATTTTTCTGCGCAGTGTAGATTTCATATAATAAAGAAATTGTTGTAAAATAATGGACACAGTCTCAACATTTCTGAACTTGTATTCGGGAACAAGATCTATAGATCTAGATCTCTTTGCTCAACAGCTCTATATTTACAAAGGCGACAAAGTGCGAAAATATCTGAGCCCACTCAGATTTAGCATAGATCTCATTTCAGGGTCTACCAACCTAACAAAAAATAAAACCCGACGATCAAGACAAAAATCTCAACTGCTACACTTTCATACTTTCCATCGAAATTCCCAAACCCCATTCAATCCGAACGCCCCAATCTTCCTCAGACCCGATAATCCTCCGGCAGCCATCCGAGCCCAACAACTCGAAAGGACGATAAAATAAAAGTCACTAACTAGCGAGACAAATCCCGTTCTAATTGAGAACTCTAAATGGCGAATTCGCCGGGTCCGTTCCGCCGGCAGGACTACGGGGTATAAAAGAACAATTTGTTCGTTTATCGAAAACCGGATCTTGAAACGTCCTTTCGCTTCGCCAGCCCCGAGGATTCGGGACATCTGAACGGGATTAAATCTTATCTTTTCCGTTCCTGGGGCTGGCAAGTCCGAACGACAGAAGGTTGTTATCTGGGATCTGGGTGAGGTTTTTGGGAGATGTCGAAGAAGGATTGGGAGATCGATACAGGACGAACGTGTAGAAAAAGATTGGGACTATGAGAAGAGGGAAACTGACGGAATCAATAGCCAATTGGACCATACTCATACAGCGTGTTAGATGACCAGATATCAATGTCAGGCTAGATACATGCAGTATTTACTTCAGATTAAAGATGGTGAATAAGATACAAGAGCTCTTTTGGAGAGAAGGAATGGACTACTGTACCAATTCTTATCGCCTCGAGAATTAAAGAAAAAATGGATGTTTGATAGAATTGCAAATAAATACCACAAAGTCAATACTAAAGGAATGGTACTTACGGTTGTTCAGACTAAAAGTTACGTATCTGCTTCTGTCTGGTTTCATGTGATGTTGTGCAAGGTAAAAGTTCCTATCTCGCACGAATTCACTTTGTAAAGGGTGGCGAACTAAAGGCCGACGACGTGGAAAGTATTTGTTAAGGGCTTCGAGCTAAGCCGTGTAAAAACTATGCGACTGAAGGCAGGTATGTTCTTGAACTGAGCAGGTACCTATATGCTTGTGGGATTTGTGTTACAGCCATAGAATCGCACAGAGCACAGATAATCTCGGTCTTATTCCTAACCGAGTAAGCCCATCCTATATTTGTGGTATATAAAATAAAAAGTATGAATTTTGAACAGATGGAGTTTCTTTTTTCCAAAAAATCAGAAAATTTTTTGTGTGACCGCTCTAGCTTGGAACGAATTATGTTAATGATTCTCAACCAGAAAAGATTCTTATTTTGATGAAGGCTTTCAAGACCGGACAAAATTGGCAATCTTCAAAAAGACATAATATTAAAACCTTAGAGTCCTCAGACGATAGAAAGAGGAGACACGTGAAAAATTGGACTGCAAGCTTCAAAAGAGGTAAATTTTACATTGAAGATGATGACCGATCGGGAAGGCCAGTTTCTGTGTCAGTCCCCGAAAATATCGATGCATTTCATGACATGATTTTATCAGACCGTCGAATTGGGCTAAAACGGATATCTGAAACACTGAAGATTTTATACGAAGGCGTTCATCATATAGGTAGTTCACGTCAATTTCTGCAAAATGGATCCCCAAATGTTTGAATGTTGACCAAAAGCGTGCAAAGGTAGAAGCATCGCGTTCGATCTGTGCTCGATTTGAAAACGATGTAGACTTCTTAAACTGAATTGTTACTATGGATCAGACTTGGGTACATTTCTACGATCCAGAAACAAAGCAACAATCGATGGAATGGCGACACTCTGGTTCTCCAAGACCTAAGAAGTTTCGTGTCCAAAAATCTGCTGGAAAAGTTCTTGCTTCAGTTTTTTGGGATTGCCATGAATTAATCATGATTGATTTTTTGGATAAGGGTGGAACAATAACTGGAGATTAATATTCGACATAACTGACCACTCTACGGGAAAAAATCGAAGAAAAAAGACGCGGAAAGCTATCCAAAGGAATTTTGTTTTTACAGGTCAACGCACCAGTACACAAATCTCATGTTGCCATGCAAAAAATTCGTGATTTAGGGTTAGAATTACTAGATCACCCCCCTTATTCACCAGATTTGGCTCCGTCCGACTATCATCTCTTTCCTCAACTGAAAAATAGTTCAAAAGGTCGTAAATTTTCTTCCAACGATGAGGTAATAAAAGCTGTGGAGGACTGGTTTGCAGATCAAGAAGAAACATTTTTTTGAAAGGTCTAGAGACGTTGCAGCTCCGTTGTGATAAATATATCAATTAAGAGGAGAATATGTTGAGTAATAAAATATTTTGACATTGAAATTTTGTTTGGTTCTATAGAATCTAAGAATTTTGAAATATATCCTCATATTTCTTAATATTATTTGCAAAATCCGTTAAAAAAATGATTCGTAAGTGTCTTGTTTGTGGTGAATTGGACTATTTGAATCCTGATTTGAGTTTACACCAATATGTCCTACTCTTTTCATTCTAAGTAATAGTGGCATAGATTCTTCGATTTCAATTTCCAAATTCCCTTCTGATATCAAGAGGAGGAGAATTTGGTCATCAATTCTGAATTCAGCTGACTCTGTTTACCCCAGAATCTGTTTCAAAGTTTGGAACATTGTATGAATTCGTCAAAAAGAGTTAATTCACTTGTAATTTTATTTCCATTCTTCAATACCGATAAAACCACGCCACTGGACCTTTCAAAATCAGATTCTGCAATGTTGCCACGGCAGTATGAAATGATATTGCTATATCCTTCATACTTTCTTCGTCCCACTCATTGAAAACTGACTAAATTTCGGCTTCACCAATTCTCTAATTTATGAATACGATGCTGTGTCTACTCTTTCTATGGTAAAAAATCAAAACAAACAATGAACCTACCCAAAAACTGAGTGTCAAAGACGAAACTGATCTCAAGCTGGTTTTTATAGAATACCTACATCAAGAGATATCATCTTAGGATGACTATGGAGGCCATCGAGATTCATATGCGAGAAACAACATGAACAGGAAAGAAGAGAGTCTCATTGTTCGTGGTGCTTGGTTGCCAACGATGTGCAGTTCTAAAACTAAACCTATCCAAGGCAGAGGAGATAAAACGACCGGCCACACGGGCAATGGGGCCGCGGCTTAGAATACTGTAATATCAACCAAGAAACTTCTGAGATGCCTACCGCTCCTTGAGGATATTCAAGTATTTGGCATACACATACAGATTCATTTCTATACTAATTACTAATATTATAAAAAGGAAAGATTTGTATTTTTGTGTGTTTGATAAGACTTGACTCAATAACTACTGGACCGATTTTAGAAATTCTCTCACCCTTAGAAAGCTACGTTATTCCTGAGTGACATAGGCTATACTTTTCACCCGGAAAAATCAAGGATACCTATTATAACTTCAATAATTACAAAAAAATCAGCAATAATCAGCTATTTTCACGTGCGCTGCAAAAACCGTGAGACTTAAGGTGCATACAAACTGTTGTCACGTCACGTCACATCACGCGAGGAAATGGGAAGAAGATATGGAGAATATTGCTGCTCTTACAGTTGCTGGTGATTCTCATAAAAGGGATTCGATTTACCAAATGAATCAACGAACAGAGGAAGTGCGGGAATTCCATCAATTAATTCAAGAATTATTGAATGAGCACCCAGATCGGTTTCAAATGTATGTCAGAATGACTTTTCACAAAATATCAGACGTAATAACACGTGCATTCAGAAAATGTAAATTTGCGGAATATAGATCTTGCATGCTTTCAGTACTATAACGTGACAGCAGATACAATGTTGCAAAAATTTTTACTACATTTTTATTCCGTAGTAGTACAATCATCCAGTTTAGTTCTGTTGATTTGGTTTCACTATTCATTACTGAAAGGTATGTCTCTCTTCCTATGCTCTAAGTTCCATGCATTATCGTGGTTGCACCTTTTGGGAAGATGACGTGATGTGACGTGACGTGATAACAATGTGTCTGCACCTTTAAGGTGCAGACACATTGTTGTCACGTCACGTGAGCTTACGCGAGGAAATGGGAAGAAGATATGGAGAATATAGCTGCTTTTACAGTTGCTGGTGATTCTCATAGAAGGGATTCGATTTACCAAATGAATCAACGAACAGAAGAAGTGGGGGAATTCCATCAATTAATTCATGAATTATTGAATGAGCACCCAGATCGGTTTCAAATGTATGTCAGAATGACATTTCACAAGATATCAGGCGTGATGTCACGTGCATTCAGAAAATGTAAATTTGCGGAATATAGATCTTGCGTGCTTTCAGTGCTATAATGTGACAGCTGATACAATGTCGCAAACATTTTTACTACATTTTGATTCCGTAGTAGTATAATCACTCAGTTTAGTTCTGATGATTTGGCTTCACTATTTATTATTGAAAGGTGTGTCACTCTTCCTATCGTCTAAGTTCCATGCATTATCGTGGTTGAACATTTTGGGAAGATGACGTGATGTGACGTGATAACAATGTGTCTGCACCTTTGAGGTGCAGACACATTGTTATCACGTCACGTCACATCACGTCATCTTCCCTGTTTATGGTAATCAGATGTTTTCCAAAAGTATGCACTATTTGGGAGTGTGTTTTATGAATAGAGTATTGATCCCCATCCAACTTAATATGTTATTTATCCCCAGTATTTAATTTAGAACAAAATTGCTCTTCACATCATACAATTACAAAGAGTACATCAAAAGATATGGTAGGTTGATGTTTTGAAGATAAAACCGCACGATCGCACCAAAATGCGTCTATGTGGTAAGTAGGCGGGTAGGGGAGGGCACAGAAGTGTGAGAAAGGGACATATGCATATCCATGCGGCCGCGTGGATCAACTTTCAGACCATAGACTTCTCAGACTTAATACGAAGCGAGCTGCTTGTCGCTGATAAAATAAAAATCGCTTTCTTGAATTGCAGAATTCCGAATGGTTGTTCCATTATCTATGGCATATCGTATATGAAGCTCAATCCGCCTCCACGTCAACTGAGAATCTCTACCGTTAAGCGGCAATTGGTTGAAGTACCCATAATGGGTACCGATGCCCATCAGCAGTCGAGGTAAACATCAGAATTCCAGATTCTCGAACGCAAAACTAAAAGGGAATGCCGGGACCGAAGCACAATTGCATTCTACGTGTATGTTTTTACGGCCACCGACTATATTTCACCATCAAATATCTTATAAAGCTTGTAAACGCCCGACCTGTACATTTTCAATGGCAATTTATGGCCGATGATAAACATTAGCAAAGCAAAGTGAACGCTGCACTTGCATCTTAAAACCATTTAAATTGCACCATATATTAGGCATAACGCGAATGTAATTGAATATTTGTGTAATTTTATATTTTTAATGCTGATACACAGAGTGGATCGTTTTACGCACTGAATCAGGCAGACGATTGACGATTGTTTGTCCGATAAAATTTAATTCTGTTGAATAATTCAAGGGTAGCTCCGATCAGACATTTGTCAGTGCCTGCTGAGTTCTGATAGAAGATCCTGCCATCTTTACGTGGTAAAACAAACAAGTTTTCGCACAGATGGACTAAATTTGAGTTTCCGACTGACTTATCGATAATTGAATGGACTCAACTTGATGAGCAAATCAACCAACTTATTTCCTAAAAAAATTCGTTGTGGTTGTACGATCATCCTCCTTCAGGAGATGACAACCCTCTTAAATAGGGATCGAGTGAGACATCATTTTGAAGGTTTTGCCATTATCTTCAGAAATAAATTAAATAAAATCTGTTTGGCTTTCATTTCTGTGTAA
Source organism: Adalia decempunctata (assembly GCA_951802165.1). NCBI lineage: Eukaryota > Metazoa > Arthropoda > Insecta > Coleoptera > Coccinellidae > Adalia > Adalia decempunctata. The sequence goes on from OX637705.1 coordinate 6,298,316, forward strand.
AAAACAACGAGGATGTAATTATTGATATCTAGTTAGCCTAGACCAGTTCCATCCAAATATTGCGATACCATATAAACGAACAATAACTTATTAGACCTTCGACGTCAAAAAAGTAAACAAGAGTTACGCAATAAATTAAAAAAAGATGTCAACAGAAATTGTAAAAATCGAAAAATTGGAGTATCGAGCCATCATCAAGCACCTGTATTTAAAAGGATTAAGAGGTAAGAAAATTTACGAAGATATGCTCAATACCCTTGGTGATCAATGTCCTTCGTATGCGACCGTGAAAAATTGGACTGCAAGCTTCAAAAGAGGTAAATTTTCCATTGAAGATGATGACCGATCGGGAAGGCCAGTTTCTGTGTCAGTTCCCGAAAATATCGATGCAGTTCATGACATGATTTTATCAGACCGTCGAATTGGGCTAAAACGGATATCTGAAGCACCGAAGATTTTATACGAACGCGTTCATCATATAGTTCACGTCAATTTGGACATGAGAAAAATTTCTGCAAAATGGATCCCCAAATGTTTGAATGTTGACCAAAAGCGTGCAATGGTAGAAACATCGCGTTCGATCTGTGCTCGATTTGAAAACGATGTAGACTTCTTAAACCGAATTGTTACTATGGATGAGACTTGGGTACATTTCTACGATCCAGAAAGAAAGCAACAATCGATGGAATGCGATACTCTTGTTCTCCAAGACCTAAGAAGTTTCGTGTCCAAAAATCTGCTTGAAAAGTTCTTGCTTCAGTTTTTTGGGATTGCCATGGAGTAATCATGATTGATTTTTTGGATATGAGTAGAACAATAACTGGAGATTACTATTCGACATTACTGACCACTCTACGGTAAAAAATTAAATAGAAAAGACGCAAAAAGCTATCCATAGGTATTTTGTTTTTACAGGAAAACGCCCCAGTTCACAAATCTCATGTTGCTATGCAAAAATTCGTGATTTAGGGTTAGAATCACTAGAACACCCCCCTTATTCACCAGATTTGGCTACGTCCGACTATCAACTCTTTCCTCAACTGAAAAAAGTTTAAAAGGTCGTAAATTTAAAGGTCTAGAGACGTTGCAGTTTCGCTGTAATAAATGTATTCAATTAAGACGTGCATATGTTGAGTAATAAAATATTTTGACATTGAAATTTTGTGTGGTTCTATAGTAGGCTAAGACTTTTTCAATATATCCTCGTATTAGGAAGTGATGCGTGGAGTTCTTTGGTAAGTTATTTGCTTCAAGTCAATTACTAAATTCTCAAAGTGCGTTTAACATTTTGTAGCACTTCTCGAAGTGGATAAACGACCCCGCACTTTTTCTATGGCGAATGGCGTTCCGTCAAATTTTCTAGAATTTTGGTATAATGTAGTACTCGATCTACTGATCAAAAGTGCCCATGGCCCCCAACTCAATCCTATGACTAGTTTTTGAGATACAGGGCGTTGAAGTTGAGAATTACCCACTTTTACTACGCCCGTATCTCGGAACAAAATCGAATGAACTTCAATTTTTATCAAGAAACATTTCATTACATCCCCAAGGAGCAACCATATAGGGGAATATGACCGAAAATCGTTACGAATACAGAGTCATCCATAATTGCATGCCCGATTTTGAAAGTATGAAATATGTCAGTTTCAGAGCGAGAACGTTCACAAAATGAACTGTTACACTAGATATGTTGTTGTTACATCGAAAATGTCTGAAATACCCAGAATTCATACTGGGTGATCCATTATTATAGAAACTATTCTCAAGGAGGGTTAAATGGACACCCTGTATTTATGGGTTGATTCAAGGTGTTTGTTTAATTTTTTTAGAACGTATCATCATGGACTTCAAAGAATACAGGGTGATTCGTTCATGAAATGAACTTTGAATCTCACGAAATACCCAAAAACTACCTTTTTTTTTCATCACCCTGTATTTCAAGATTAACTCCGACGAGGTGGGAGTTTTCCTTCACCACTGTACTTGATATAAAAACATCAATACGGCTGAGAGTTTTTATCCACTTCCTATGACCAAATTTTTTGTTATGCTGGTATAAGAATAGAATAACATAAATAAATAATTTTCATATTACATAAAAAAAATCTGCTCACAGGAAGTGGATAAAAACTCTTGGCCGTATTGATGTTTTTATATCAAGTACAATGGTGAAAGAAAATTCCCACCTCATCGGAGTTAATCTTGAAATACAGGGTGATGAAAAAAAAAAGGTGGTTTTTGGGTATTTTCGTGAGGTTCAAAGTTCATTTCATGACTGAATCATCCTGTATTCTTTGAAGTCCTTGATGATATGTTCTAAAAAAATTAAACAAACACCTTGAATCAACCCATAAATACAGGGTGTCCATTTAACCCTCCTTGAGAATAGTTTCTATAATAATGGATCACCCAGTATAAATTCTGGGTATTTCAGACGTTTTCGATGTAACAACAATATATCTAGTGTAATAGTTCATTTTGTGAACGTTCTCGCTCTGAAACTGACATATTTTATACTTTCAAAATCGGGCATGCATTCAATTATGGATGACCCTGTATTCGCAACGATTTTCGGTAATATTCCTCTTTATGGTTGCTCCCTGGGGATGTAATGAAATGTTTCTTGAGAAAAATTGAAGTTCATTCGATTCTGTTCCGAGATACGGGCGTAGTAAATGTGGGTAATTCTCAACTTCAGCGCCCTGTATCTCGAAAACAAGTCATAGGATTTAGTTGGGGCCGTGGACACTTTTGATCAGTAGGTCGAGTACTACATTATACCAAAACTTTAGAAAATTTGACGGAACGCCATTTGCCATAGAAAAAGTGCGGGGTCCTTTGTTGTTGTTATTGTTGATCATTTGGTCACGTCTAAAGTGCTTAAAAATATTGACAAAAACAACAATAAGAAGTCAATTACTGCCTTGATACAAATGAAAAATTTCAACATCAATCAAATTTATCATCGGAAAAACCTTTTCATTTTACAAAATCCAAATTGATTATGTTGCAACAGAACAATGTTCAGTAGGTATTCAAATGGGATATCAACAGCAATCTATTTTCTGTTCATAATCCTTTTTATCATCCTAAAGTACCTATCTCTCACGTTTTCATTACGAAATATCAAAAATCCCTTGATAACGTTTAGAAAAGCAAATACATTATAGGACTACACGTGGATTGATTAAAAATTCGAAAAAACAAATTTGAGGTTGTATCAAATGGATTTAAAAACTGTATGTCTCCAAACACCAATTATTGTTCTCACAAATCCATAATGGGTATATAAAAAGTTAGGAAACAAAAAATTCTTGACAAAAAACAGCTACTCCAACTATACTCTATAGTTCTCTTTTTGGTCATCTTTCACCAAAATCATTCTTTATCTTTTGATTTGATTGACTCACGTTTTTGCGAAATAGGCTCAAACGTCAATGAGAATGAGTACCTATCTGATTCAAAAAAACTATTGCATAGGTACTATAAAGTGATTTTTATGCTGAAATTCAAAGATACATAATCACGGCAGATAAGATACGAAGTTGATGGAAACTATAGATAAGCAGTGGTCCAGAATCAGTACACTTATTTGGCGAAAGTATTTTTCTGAATTAATATCGGTCGAAATGTTTTCTGTTTTATTCTTTCCGTTGCTTGTTTGGAGGTGAGTTTCATCATGTGGGTAAAGGATTTACTAATTCGAAAAATGGTTTTAATAAAAATGTTTTATCACCGAAAACATTGGGAGAAATGAACAGAAGTATTATATGGGTGAGGGCATTTTCTGGAGAAGGATTGAGAGTGGCTTATGATATACTTCACTCCTCCATTAGGCATTTGAGTTATATCTGCTTCTTCTCTGGGAACATTTCTTTTATCTCAATTGATACTTCACAATAATTTGAATGTCAAATCGAAATCAGTGTGAAATATCATTCTGTAAAATTTTCTTGTATTAATTTCTGTTTGTAATTGGAAAAAGTACTGTATCTATAATTTTTTCCAGATATCTGTAATGCGTCAATCGAATTATCGGAGAGGCATGAAATAATTTACGGTTATCTCCTTTATCTATGTATGATATTATAAGTATCTATTCACCATAAATATTTGATCAAATAGCTCCTGATAAAAAAAATTAACTGCTCCTCGAAAGTTAAGGATGTTGAATTTAATAGTTTCCCTTCAGAAAACTCCAATTTTCTTTTGCATATGTATATGTATAGAGTTATTCAGGTTGGAGCAATAAGATTTCAAATTAATGATGTATCCAAAATAACAAAATTACAATATTTCAGTAAGGTATAAAATTGTGCGAAATTCTGAAAATTTAAAATATTCATTCTATTATTTACCTTCATTTCAAAGTATAATTGTCAATTGCATCGATAACTGTTTGCCATTTATGTGTCAAAAAAATTCCCGCTACTTTTTTTTATGAAAATGTAACTTTATTGTGAGAAAATGGTTTACAAATGAAACATTCAAATTATTTCCAATCTTTCTGGTAGAGCCCTTATACCGTTAAGGTAAAAGTGTTCAACTTTCGAGGCTATCTACGAATCAAGCCCAGTTTTGACGTCTTCATATGAGTGGAACAAGAGATGATCTAACGGAGCCAAATCTGGGGAATAAGGCGGTAGGGGTGGGACAAGAGCGTTTTCAAATAGGTTTCAACGGGCTTAGGAAGGTGAGGCCGGGTGTTGTCATGCTATAGAATCACTTTATCGTGTCTCCCCTATATTGTGGATTTTTTTCACACAATTTCATTCTGTGAACCTTGAATCTTTCAGCTCGGCTGACGCTCTCAGCAACCGTCCATTCCCAGCAAACTTCAAATTCGGAGTGTCCACCTCAGCTTATCAAATCGAGGGAGCATGGAACGAATCCGGCAAGGGCGAAAGCGTTTGGGACTTCATAACCCACGAAAGAAGCTCATTCATCATGGACAGGAGCAACGGAGATATCGCCTGCGATTCCTACCACAAACTGGACGATGATATAGCCATGTTGAAGCATCTGGGAGTGGATTTCTACCGATTCTCCATAGCATGGAGCCGCATCATACCTACTGGTAGGGTTAACGAAGGGGTCAACTTGGCTGGGGTGAACTACTACAGAGATCTGTTGAAGAGGCTGAAGGAAGCGAACATGGAGGCCATGATTACGCTGTTTCACTTCGATCAACCTGAGGTTTTGCAGAAGGAAAACATATTTGTGAATGGAAGTTTAAACGATCTCTTTGTGGATTATGCGAGGATGGCTTTTATGCTGTTTGGGGATCGGGTGAAGTATTGGGTCACCTTCAACGAGCCTAGAGGAGTTTGTAACGATTTTATGGAGCAGTTTTCGAAACAGCCTGGTAGGGATTCTTACACGTGTGCACATAACATAATCAAGTGTCACGCGAGAGTGTACAGGATGTACGATGAGGAATTCAGAGAGGAGTTTGGAGGTAAGTTGTGAGTTAATTTTTTACATCAATGACTACGATTTTGCTGTTTTCAAACTTGGTGCAACGTGTGCTAGTTTATAGTTAGTAAGGGAGTTATATTCTACTGGGACATCAAAGTGTGCTAACTACAGCTCGCCCTTCAGATCCAGAGCTCTAGTGAGCTCCATTCTTCGAAGATTCCTGCAGGGTGCTTCTCTTTCAGGGTCTTCCTCCTCCAAAAACTCTTTCTGGCGTTTGTGCTTTCTTTCTGGCTAATCTGATGGCCTCTGATTCCTGAGTAAAAAGGAACCCAGACTGAAGAGACCTTGTTGTTCTTGCCTACTTCATTAAGTTTCCTTTGGCACTCCCATATCCGCTTTGAGTCGATGACAAAGCAGCTCAGTGCTTTGATAGCAGCTATGGATCGCTATGTCACACCTTTGATAGGTTTTTTACAGGTCTATGTCTACGCATCTTTCGATAGCAATTATTTCTGCCTGAGAAATACTCGACTTGGTTCTTGCCCAGTTACGGATGTCCCATAAGTTTAGGTACAAATTTCATAGACCAATATGGTCGTGATAAGAAGAAGACAATAGGTTGCTATTGAACTAAAAGCTTATTTGTTATCTTGACTTCACTTTAACACTTCAGTTGTTGAAGTGGTTGAATCAATAGGGCTTGCAAAAAAAAATCGGAAAAGTATTTATAATTTAGTTGGGCGAGTCGATAAAGCCGAAATAACACGAACTTTCGGAAATCAGAATATATCCTGTATAACTATTCATCGGACAATCGCTGAATGTGAGCAAGGTATTCCTTGTACGAACCTTGCAAAAAGTGGAAGACTTAGAATTCATGCCCAAGCAAGGACCGTACATGCAAGACTTGGATCCATCACCACGCCAAATTCAAATCGGCAATGCAACACTGTTTTATTAGGTACGAGGATATATTGAAAAATTCCCAGCCTACTATAGAACCAAACATAATTTCAATGTCAAAATATTTTATTACTCAACATATTCTCCTCTTAATTGTATACATTCATTACAGCGAACCTGCAACGTCTCTAGACCTTTCGAAAAAAATGTTTCTTCTTGCTCTGCAAACCAGTCCTCCACAGCTTTTATTACCTCCTCGTTGGAAGAAAATTTACGACCTTTTAAACTTTTTTTTAGTAGAGGAAAGAGATGATAGTCGGACGGAGCCAAATCTGGTGAATAAGGGGGGTGTTCAGTATTTCTAACCCTAAATCACGAATTTTTTGCATGGCAACATGAGATTTGTGTACTGGGGCGTTGTCCTGTAGGAATAAAATACCTTTGGATAGCTTTCCGCGTCTTGTCTCTTCAATATTTTCTCGTAGAGTGGTCAGTAATGTCGAATAGTAATGTCCAGTTATTGTTCTACCCTCATCCAAAAAATCAATCATGATTACTCCATGGCAATCCCAAAAAACTGAAGCAAGAACTTTTCCAGCAGATTTTTGGACACGAAACTTCTTAGGTTTTGGAGAACCAGAGTGTTGCCAATGAATCGATTGTTGCTTTGTTTCTGGATCGTAGAAATGTACCCGAGTCTCATCCATAGTAACAATTCGGTTTAAGAGGTCTACATCGTTTTCAAATCGAACACAGATCGAACGCGATGCTTCTACCCTTGCACGCTTTTGGTCAACATTCAAACATTTGGGGATCCATTTTGCAGAAATTTTTCTCATGTCCAAATTGACGTGAACTATATGATGAACGCGTTCGTATGAAATCTTCAGTGCTTCAGATATCCGTTTTAGCCCAATTCGACGGTCTGATAAAATCATGTCATGAACTGCATCGATATTTTCGGGGACTGACACAGAAACTGGCCTTCCCGATCGGTCATCATCTTCAATGGAAAATTTACCTCTTTTGAAGCTTGCAGTCCAATTTTTCACGGTAGCATACGAAGGACATTGATCACTTAGGGTGTTAAGCATAACTCCGTAAATCTGCTTACCTCTTAACCCTTTTAAATACAGGTACTTGATGATGGTTCGATACTCCAATTTTTCGATTTTTACAATTTCGGTGGATATCTTTTTTTTATTTATTGCGTAACTTTGGTTTACTTTTCAGACGTCGAACTCTACACTGACTCTTCTGATAAGTTATTGTTCGTTGATATGGTATCGCAATATTTTGTTTATGCATGGAACTGGTCTAGGCTAACTAGATATCAATACATCCTCGTATAAAGGACATTTCCTTTAAGAATATGACTTGGTGCTTTGTACCTACTGTCTATATTATATCGAGTGCTTCGATATAAGCTTAATTGTATGTATTTGTATTCCTTGTTATTCCTCCTCTTGAACATTACGACCACGTGTTTTGAATATCGAACTACAAAATACAAATAGAATATATCTGAAAGGCGATATTCCATCAAGGGAAAGTCTGAAAACCGCCCATCTCTTATGCAAATGAAGTTTAGACTTCCGAGATCGATTCGCGAAATGTGACAGGAAGGATATCCTGAAATTGATCATTCTCATTTTTCAGGCAGCTTAGGCATAGTCCTGAATACCAATTGGGACGAGCCTGCAACGAACACTAAGGCTGATATCGATGCGGCAGAAAGAAAATTGGCCTTCGAGGTAAGAAAACTTACTGATCTGAATTAATGTGAACATATTCTGCAAAACTTCAAATGTCTCTTTGCAGTTCAGCTGGTTTGCACATCCCATCGTGTACGGGGACTATCCAGAACTCATGAAATCCAGGATAAAACATTTCACTATACCTTTCGTGGCCGATCGTCTTCCAAAATTCACGGAAGATGAAAAACTGTACATAAAAGGATCTGCAGATTTTTTGGGCGTCAATCACTACACCACTAGTTACGTCACTGACCAACCAAATTACGATTTATTCAGGACTTACGAGAAGGATTTAGGGGTTGTGATGACCTACGACCCCTCATGGAAGAACAGCACTTTGGATTGGCTCTATGTGAGTTGAACACCCAACAAAAATCTGTAATGTAGAGGCAGGCGTTAAAGTGCTTTTTTTGCGGGTTTAAAATGTAATTTTTCGTCCGCAGGCTAATTTATCCTAGTGCAAGAAATTCACTGATTTATTTTTCAGCGAAAAATATAATAAGAAAGATTATTTTTTAGGTTGTTCCTTTTGGCATGAGAAAAATCATGAACTGGACTTATTCCACGTATAAAATACCTCTGATTATTACAGAGAATGGATACGTAGAAAACGGAGTCTTGATTGATGATGAAAGAATCAATTATTTTCAGGTATGTGAGTTTTCTAAAATATCAACTGGTACTTTTGAGCTATAGATATTTATTCATACTTCGGGTGTTTTTACAAGCTTTTATTTTTTCTTCTATATCCACAATCTTTCTTTTCAATTCGAAGGGTTATTGGGACAGCCTGCTAGATGCCATTTACATCGATAAGGTTGATGTGATCGGATATTCTACATGGAGCCTCATGGATAATTGGGAGTGGACAAGTGGTTATACGTAAGTGTTTTGTATAATCTTCCTTCAATTATTTCCCAAAAAAAGAATTTTTAGGCTATTTAATTCAAAAATATCTACAAAATTAAATATATTTCTTTTGTAGGCAGAAGTTTGGATTATACTACGTGAATTTCTCTAGTCCGAACAGAGAACGCATACCGAAAAAATCAGTTGGCTATTTCAAAAAAGTTGTTGAATCTCACTGCCTTGTGGATCATTGTGAATAAGAAATAGTGAAGGCACCAAAAATTGATAGGAAAGAAAAAAGTATTTGTGAAATCAAGAAGGGAGGATTCGAATCTCAACAAATACTCGCAACAAAATGTTGTACCAAGAACTGGCAGTTCCAGCACCAAGAGTAGGTACTCAACGAACGGTACCATAGAAAAATATTCTTCTTTATACAATGACAGTACTCATCGGGTACTGTAACTGTAACTCTTGAAGTTTGGAACTGGATATAAAAATAAATATATGTACCAACTTACCAGTAGTATTTTCTTTCACCTAACAATCTCAAAAACCCTCAAATTTCATTTTTTCTTTAGTTTCTTCCCTGATTTGCTTCCTAATAAGACATTTTTGAGCGCTCGCGTTCTACTTATTCGAGCCGCAAATTATCCTAATCGACTGGGTTGGACTCACTGATACCAAATCCGTGGTCAATATCAAATCTGTCCGTCCGTCCGCAAACACGATATCTCTCGAACGAATAAACCCACAGACTTGAAATTTTTCGGGTAGCTTCGGGTCTCGAATGGCGCATTAACGGTCGAAATTCGACCAGGGGTTCCGTAAATATGACAGTTCGAAATTTTGTTTTCCGGATTGAGATGAAATTTTGCATCCAGATTTAGATTGACATATTCAAACTACGTGCAAAATGTTGCCAAGATCGCTCCCATATTGAATGCTAGCGAAATTTTGAAAAAATCACCAATAATTCTGCGATAACACACCCAGAATCGTGGACGATGGCTTCGACAGCTGCTGTCAAATTTTGACAGCTGTCAATTTTTTTTAGATGGATTCGTCGATTCAAATCCCTTTTGGAAAGTCAATTGCGAAACTAAATGAAAGTACATACTACTTTTCGTCATTTATTGTCACAAAACCAATTTTAACACAGAATAATCACAATTATTCAGATAAAATAATACCAAAAATCATTGTAAATTATTATACAAACGAACAATTGTAGTAAGAATATCACACTTCTTATCACTGCCACCAGAAGCTCACTGAAAAACATTTTTCCAATGCCACAACATGATGCCACCATTTTTCTGGAATGAAAAGCATTTCTCCTTCTTTCAGTAAGCATTTATACATCGAAGTCTTCGCAAAATTCGGGTACAAATCCAAATCAGGTAATAATGGGTCTACCTGTGATGTATTAGATAACATGGTTCCTTCGTAGGGGTATAAATTTTCAGAATCGTGAGGTGGAAACAGTATTATTTGTTTGGTTCCGTAAACCTACAAAAATAAAAATTGGCGATCTGTTATCATAAAATGGCTATGTTCCAACGAAATGCCGCCTGTTATCTTATGTCAGTATTCTATGGTCTATAGTAGAATTAGAGGTTGAAGGAATGCATAGATAATAAAGAGGGGTTCAAGTTTGAACCATAGATTGAGAGTTTATATTCTATGTCAATAATCTTCTTCTTCTTTTATTGTGCTTAGCAGCAGATTTTCACTCTTAATTTGAATAAAATAAACGGTTTTGTTCTATTTTTTACAAATATCAGTTATTTAACCAATGCAGAAGTCTACAAGCCTATTTTTTTTTCATTTCTATATGTTTCCACATACTAAAACAATTAATAAATACCTGGACTAATAAATTGAATTTCGGATCAAAATGTAGAGAAGAAACTGTTCCAGCTGGTCCAAACCAACAATTTATATCTGGATCACAAGATTTATCGTAATCTTCACTCAATGAACAATATTCGGGTATGCAGATATCTTCTCTGAGTTCAGGAATCTATAAATTCATAATAGTATCGTGTGAATACATCAACAAAATATATTAGTCACCTGATCGAACAAATTATGTTGAGCAAGATATCCAATACTACTCTCTGCATTATTATAATATTTTTCTACAAACTCCCTGATCGTCATGAGTTTTTGGGACCAATTCTCATCTACGTATTGTTTGCCGATTTCAACAGGTACAGTTCTATCACCCCCAATTTCGAGTAAGTATTGTAAATTTCTCCACTTTTTTTTTGCCGGCCAGTGATCAATGCAACCTATAATGCAGGACTAGAATCACTTTCACACCAAAAGTATCGAAGAGTGCTCCAGACCTTGTAATTTAACTGGACAATGAGTCTTGAAGTACAAGTTATTAAATTGCTCTAGAGGAGGTAAAATTGAAATATCAATTTCGTGTGCCTTGATATTTTCATACAAAAATTCATATTGAGAGTCATTTTTCTCTACAGTATCTCCACACGGTAGCAACTCATTTGTAGTGAATTTTTTTCTAATGTAAGATGTTAAAACTGCAGCAACACTAGTCATGAGTTCCGAGTTGTTCTCAAATGGAGCCCCCATTAGTATTCCTTTATCCACATATTTAACACTTTCCCTCAATGCTTCTAACGTCATCTTTGTTTTGTGGTACTTTAAATGAAACACTGTTCTGATGAAACTAGCTAGAGTATAAATTCTACGTAGTTCCACTGATATGTCACTCCAATGACCAATATTAATTTCATCGTCGATGAAATCTATAATACTATCTATTTTCAACATTGATTTGGTGGACAGTGTTTTATGAGTGTTAAAACATTCCTGTAGACACTCGTTCAAAATCATACTGAGATGAGGATTCAGAAATTTTGTAGTATTTATCAGTTCATCTTTATCTTCAACCAAATCTAGTAATTCAGAAAATAATTTTTCTGGCAAATGAGTGTTAAATGCCATTCTACATATTATTCTCAATTCTGTTTTTCATATATCATTCAAGTAACAAGTTCAACTAATGTAAATAAATAACAAAATATAAATTTTTTTATGGTTATAACAGGTTTATAGGTTATCACATGCAAACCATAGAATACAAGCATATTCAGTCACAGCCGTCTTGAGTCTTGATGCAAGCCATGAGCAAAGTTAACAAGGCAACACTGAGTGTAGGAAACTAGTACACTAATTCAATTTTTCGGTGGAATTCGTAGTAATTTACTATGAATCTCACCTTCCCTACTTCTGGGGATGAAACCCTCGAAAGAGAATATAAATACAAACTTTTCATTTTTATTTGAAGCCACAATTCAACCTCATTATAGTTCACATTCACCACCGAATAATAAAAGTTGGACGTTGCCACAGTATATTTCATGGCTTATATAAATATGATTCTGTGCAGTGTGCATATTATTCTATGTGTAGAGTTTGTTTGGTTCCTTCAAATTAATAACAAAAAATTGATTCAAATTGATTATTTATTTGGGTTCTAAGGTAAAAAGTGTACAAGTGATCAAACAATTCAATGCACAATTTATTGTCGCCCAAAATAGTGTGTAATATTGTAGGTCTTGAATCAACAGTAGATACTCGTCATTACAAAATTTAATTAGATTTTAATCGTTTTAGTTTTTATTAGCTGGTATCATTCAATAAAAGTTGGTAAATATTACGGTAAAATTCAAAATACCTAAATAAAAGCAAGATGCCATTCTCTGCTGATGCTATAGCAGCTCAGCAAGTACAAGAACGCTTGAAAGCTATCCATCAACATGTACAGGATGTTGAGAAAAAAAGACAAGCTAGTGAAAAGGGGATAAATAATCTTAAAGAAGCTCAATCAGAGCAAGAAGGAAAAAGCGGTCATTCCCAAGTAAAAATGATAATTAATGAATGATCCAGATATTACTGAAATTTTAATTTCAGGCAAAACTGAAAAATCTTTACAAAACTGCCATAGCGCAAGCGGAGTCAGAAGAAGAAACTATTAGGGCAGCGCTTCAAAAAATTGCAGAAATAAGAAATATCAAAAATGAGAGGCGGATACAAGTGAGAATGAATCAAGAAGACAAATAGAAATTAATTTGTTTAATTGCAGGCCCGTAATGCTGGTAATAAAGAATCAATTCGACAAGGAGCATGGATGAAAATGCTTTCACATTCTGCTCAAACTCTCCCTCTATTTGTGGGAAAAATCAATGAGAAACCTCCAGCTCTTTGTGGGGCAATACCAGCTCATTCTCTATACGTAGCAAAGGTTAGTAAGTTACTACTTTGCCAATTTTAAATATTTTCATCATTAATACTTTCCACAGGTGGGGGATATGGTTGCAGCTCTTGTTAAAGTGACTGAAGGGGAAGAAAATTGGATACTGGCTGAAGTAGTGAGCTACAACCAGCATACCAATAAATACGAAGTTGATGATATCTTGGAGGAACAAAATGAGAAGGGAAGACATAGCTTGAGCAAACGCAGAGTTGTGCCATTACCGCTTATGAGAGCTAACCCAGAAACAGATCCATCTGCACTATTCCCTCAGGGGACAGTCGGTAAGTCTTAAATCACCTAGTTGTATCTGAAATTGATTCATTTGGAAGAAATTTTTGCGCAATATCTCAATTATTGTGTTTTATTCTAAAACTTTATTTCTTGTTTCTATTTTGATATTGTTTTTCATTTAGTGATGGCACTCTTCCCGCAAACATCGTGTTTTTACAAGGCGATTGTGAACAAACCTCCTTCGACACATATGGACGATTACGAAATTCTTTTTGAAGATCAGACCTACCAAGAAGGCTACAGCCCACCACTTCTTGTTGCTCAAAGATATGTTATTTCAGTAAAACAAAAACAGAAAAATTAAAAATGTGAAAAACTGTTTTATATCGTACCTTATTGAAATTGAACATTTCTTTCGTATTTATTGCAGATATGAATTTTTTTCCTCTATTATTTTAAGGAAATTGACTTTTATAACTTAATTGTTACGAAGAATTGTCATAATACATTATTGTGAAGACTGAATAAATTTTTATTGCACCTTCATGATTTACTTCTTTGTCCTGAGCCCTAAATATTGAAACTACCTGACAGCTATTAAAAAATATTAAAGATGCTGAATACTTATAATGAACAAAGAAAATGATGATATAACTTATAATGAAGTTTACTTTGTACTAAAACATAATTGAATGAGGTTCAATTACAAAATACCAATACAGGGTGTTTCGAACTCAAGGAAAATAATAAACTTTGCCTGGACTCACTAACTTCATGTTCCTCATGAGCTTTAAATGTCGTTACTACGAAACAGATATTAAAAAAATTAGAGATGCAGAATACTAATAATGAAGTTCACTTTGTACTAAAGCATAACTGAACAAGCTCCAATCCCAAAATAACAACACAGGGCGTTTCGAAGTTGGGGAAAATAGAAAACTTTGCTTGGACTACTCAACTTCATGTTCCTTATAAGCCCTAAATATTGTTACTGAGAGACAGATGTTAAAGAAATTGAAGCTGCAGAATACTAATAATGAAGTTTACTCTGTACTAAAGCCAAATCGAATGAGCTGCAATTCCAAAATAACATCACAGGGTATTTTGAAGTTGAGGAAAATAATAACCTTTGCTTGGATTCACTAACTTCATGTTCCTTATCAGCCCTAAATATTGTTACTGAGAGACAGATGTTAAAGAAATTGAAGATGCAGAATATTAATAATGAAGTTTACTTTGTACTAAAGCATAATTGAATGAGCTCCAATTCAAAAATAACATCACAGGGTGTTTCGAAGTTGAGGAAAATAATAAACTTTGCTTGGACTGCTCAACTCATGTTCCTTATGAGCCCTAAATATTGTTACTGAAAGACAGATGTTAAAGAAATTGAAGATGCAGAATATTAATAATGAAGTTTACTTTGTACTAAAGCATAATTGAACGAGTTCAATCCCAAAATAACAACACAGGGCGTTTCGAAGTTGGGGAAAATAAAGAACTTTGCTTGGACTACTCAACTTCATGTTCCTTATGAGCCCTAAATATTGTTACTGAGAGACAGATGTTAAAGAAATTGAAGCTGCAGAATACTAATAATGAAGTTTAGTTTGTACTGAAGCATAATTGAATGAGCTCCAATTCCAAAATAACATCACAGGGTGTTTTGAAGTTGAGGAAAATAATAAACTTTGCTTGGATTCACTAACTTCATGTTCCTTATGAGCCCTAAATATTGTTACTGAGAGACAGATGTTAAAGAAATTGAAGATGCAGAATACTAATAATGAAGTTCATTTTGTACTAAAGCCAAATCGAATGAGCTGCAATTCCAAAATAACATCACAGGGTGTTTTGAAGTTGAGGAAAATAATAAACTTTGCTTGGATTCACTAACTTCATGTTCCTTATGAGCCCTAAATATTGTTACTGAGAGACAGATGTTAAAGAAATTGAAGATGCAGAATACTAATAATGAAGTTCACTTTGTACTAAAGCAAAATCGAATGAGCTGCAATTCCAAAATAACATCACAGGGTGTTTTGAAGTTGAGGAAAATAATAAACTTTGCTTGGACTGCTCAACTCATGTTCCTTATGACCTTATGAGCCCTAAATATTGTTACTGAAAGACAGATGTTAAAGAAATTGAAGATGCAGAATACTAATAATGAAGTTTACTTTGTACTAAAGCAAAATCGAATGAGTTGCAATTCCAAAATAACATCACAGGGTGTTTTGAAGTTGAGGAAAATAATAAACTTTGCTTGGATTCACTAACTTCATGTTCCTTATGAGCCCTAAATATTTTTACTGAGAGACAGATGTTAAAGAAATTGAAGATGCAGAATACTAATAATGAAGTTTACTTTGTACTAAAGCAAAATCGAATGAGCTGCAATTCCAAAATAACATCACAGGGTGTTTTGAAGTTGAGGAAAATAATAAACTTTGCTTGGATTCACTAACTTCATGTTCCTTATGAGCCAAAAATTTTGTTACTGAGAGACAGGTGTTGAAGAAATTGAAGATGCAGAACACCAATAATGAAGTTTACCTTGTACTAAAGCATAATTGAATGAGCTCCAATTCCAAAATACCATCACATGGTGTTTTGAAGTTGAGGAAAATAATAAACTTTGCTTGGACTGCTCAACTCATGTTCCTTATGAGCCCTAAATATTGTTACTGAGAGACAGATGTTAAAGAAATTGAAGAGGCAGAATATTAATAATGAAGTTTACTTTGTACTAAAGCATAATTGAATGAGCTCCAATTCCAAAATACCATCACATGGTGTTTTGAAGTTGAGGAAAATAATAAACTTTGCTTGGACTGCTCAACTCATGTTCCTTATGAGCCCTAAATACTGTTACTGTTAAAGAAATTGAAGAGGCAGAATATTAATAATGAAGTTTACTTTGTACTAAAGCATAATTGAATGAGCTCTAATTCCAAAATAACATCACAAGGTATTTTGAAGTTGAGGAAAATAATAAACTTTGCTTGGACTGCTCAACTCATGTTCCTTATGAGCCCTAAATATTGTTACTGAGAGACAGATGTTAAAGAAATTGAAGATGCAGAATACTAATAATGAAGTTTACTTTGTACTAAAGCAGAATTGAATGAGCTCCAATTCCAAAATACCATCACATGGTGTTTCGAAGTTGAGGAAAATAATAAACTTTGCTTGGGCTGCTCAACTCATGTTCCTTATGAGCCCTAAATATTGTTACTGAAAGACAGATGTTAAAGAAATTGAAGATGCAGAATAATAATAATGAAGTTTACTTTGTACTAAAGCAGAATTGAATGAGCTCCAATTCCAAAATACCATCACATGGTGTTTTGAAGTTGAGGAAAATAATAAACTTTGTTTGGACTCATTAACTTTATTTGTCATACATAATCATTTTATACAGTTAATAATTCTTTTCAAATAAAATCAAATATTGGGATCCATCGTAACAGTTGATACCTGTAAATCTTGTAACTAAATTAAATAATTTCTCAATGAAAAAAAAAATTCCAGAACTTATAAGAAATGTTACGAACCAAACACTCATTTAACCAGGTTCATACCACAAATTGAATTCGTAAACACTCATTCTTACATACTCATCACACCATTTAATAAATTGTCTTATAATCTATTTTCAGCAGATAATGTTTTGTGAAACGAAATTTTCCTTTTTTTTTCTATCTTGTTTTGGGTCTCTTGAATCATCTTTTTTTAACTTCTTTTTTCCATCTTTTTTTCTGATCCAAAAATTGACTTGAGTGTATTCTAGGGGGAGGTGGTTAAGTGGAAAAAGGATTTTAAGATGAAGTTTGATTTACATACATGACAGCTCTAGTATGGTCCATAATAAGCTGACGCTCCTCGTCTGTAACTCCTAAAAGTGCAGACATCAGTTCAATAAGACAATGACGGATTGTTTCAATACAGAAACAATCTTATAAATGAAATATTACACACTGTGCAAATAGAAAATCTCCACCTCAAAATCATGCATGCATCCGATAACGATACCAATATATTAATATTAGATGTTTGGCAGCTTACAATTGTCAAAAAGTGTTAACACAGTTATTGTTTAAAATGTTGAATATTTTTGTACGAAATAAACTCAAAATTACAGAAACAAAACGTCTTTCAATGCAACTCTGATTCAATTTTATAATGCAACGTGCCAGGCTAAATGAAAAATAGTTAACGTAAAAGGATATTCAAGATATAGATGGGATTGTTACTCTCTCGGAATAAGACAGAAAAAAAACTCACCTTGGTCGTCTCAAAGGTCTGAAACCAGAGTAGAAACCCCTACCGACACCTCTTGAACCTCTGAAGGAGCTGCGTCCCCTTGGCGGCCTATTCGTGGAAGAAATACCAGGTCGGTTGGTTCTCTTGGGCATAACCTAGAAAATATGACAGAATAAACATCAAAACATTCCACTCTTCACGTAAGACTTACTTTGATAGGTCTTCCTCGGAATAGTGATTCATCAAGTGCCATGGCAGTTTGAACCGAATCTCTATCCACAAATTCAATATACGCAAATCCTTTTGGATGACCATCGTACTTATTGCGTTGTATGGTGATACGATTCATGGAACCACAGCCATGAAAATGTTGCTCTAATTCGTCAGCGGTCGCTCCATAATCTACATTTCCAATGTAGATACTACGATTGTCAACTTCCATCTTCTCTTCGATTGACATGTTCAAAGGACTTGCTGCAAAATTTCAAAATTCAAATTATTATCGATACTCACAAAAACGGTAATTATGCAGAACTAAAAGAAAATTACGACAAAAACATATGACGTGGTTTGTAACAGTAAAAACTCAACAACTTACTCATTCCAGGAGGGCTTCCCATATTCATCTGTTTATCAACTTCACTCTGTAATTGTTTCAACTTTTCAGCCTCTTCTTCCATTTCCCTAACCCTTGCTTTGATTGCTTCCATTTCGGGATCATCCCCTGCACCACCGTCTACCTCAGTATCATTCAATATCGATTCATCAGTAATACCATTAGCGTCATCTAAATTGTCTATTTGGTCTTCGGGTCCCAGACCCAAATCTTCGCTATCGGCCATATCTTCAGAAGTAAAGATAAATGAAAAACACTGTGAAAATAATGCACAAAATCAAACTAGATGAAAAATTGCAGTTACTACGGTTATAATTTCATTTCAAACATGTTCAGTCAAATCAAGAAAAAACAACTTCCTAACCTCATGAAGAGACAAGTGCAAGATATACATTATACAGAAGAGATATTTAGGGACTTACCTTAGTCAATTATACTTTCAACACTTTAAATTATAGGAATAATTTATTTCACAACTTCACTAACTTCAGCATTGACCGGCATAAAATAAGCATAACAAATGGCGGGTATGGGGCATAGACTAAATTCAAGTGTCACAGAGAAATAAAATAACCTCTATTATTCTTCCAAGTGACAGAGATAGACTGCGACCAATTCTTATAGGCGAAACCAAAGACACAGTACGCCCCCTATCGTTAACGAACGAACTAGTTTCGGTTACTTATCGCAAATATCGTTGAGTCCCTATACAAAGTGCAGTACATGTGTTTACAGTTTCTTTCGATTTGAATTTTTCGTATGTTAAAATGTTCCTAGAATTCCTTATCGTATCGGGGTTATTCATATTCCAAAAATAACATATGAATCGTCAAATATGGTGGATGCGCTTCATGATCACGTAGTTAATGTTCAAGGATTCTACCGTAGAATAATGCGCTCATCTGTTGTAGAGGGTGACCCACTTATGCAGTAATTAAATTATCATTCAATATTCTTATCAACATTTTGCAGCACTTGAAGTTTGGTCAAATGATCAACAATAACAACAAATTTAGAAACTGTGTGTTTTTCATAATCGAATTCTTGAGGGGGTTTAATACAGGTCTTCTTCAATAATCATTATTGATTATTTATCTTTGACGTATTACCCCAGTTGAACTGCATATTTGAAATTACTCAAATGAATGGAAATATTCGTTCCAATTTATCTATTTATTGAATTCTAAATTCAAAATTAAAATGAATGCGATATGACCCTGAACATGATAAGAATTTTTATTATTGAGCTTTTTGTTTATGCAATTTGATATAATACATGAGTATATTTCATACATACATTTTCTAGTTTCGTGATGAGATCCAGAATGAAGTTCTATTACTTTTTTGCATTTTTCTTCATTTCCATCACATGTGAGTTTAACGCAGTTGATTTTTTTTCACGTGCATGCAACGCAACCCCTTAGGATTTTCAATCCTTTTTTCGAGATACAAGGGGTACTAGTTGTACTAGGGGGTATTTGGACGAAAATAAGGAAAACAGGTGGATTCGACAGGGTAGAAATTATGTAGTATTAAATAGTTTAAATTTCTCTTCAACTTACTGGATATTTTGATGATTTTTATTTCGAGAGAATCCTTCGAATTCATTTCTCGTAATCGGTAGCAGATACGTAAAAATGACAAGAGATTATAAAGATAAGCATGTATATCAAAAAAGCTTCTTTTTTAATTTCTTCACACTAACAGAGGCTCGCAAAAAAAGGTCCGGAGGAAAACAGGTAACAGTGCTCCAGAAAAAATATAACTTTCTAGATTTGTAATCGAAATTGGAATGCCATATGGTGTAAACTGTAGATTGTAAGAGCTATGCCAAATTTCAGTTGAATATCTAATGAAATGCAGACATTATGAGAAAAAACTCGAAAAAAATTCAAACTACAACAGCCTGTATCTCGGAAACGAAGCGTTTGCGGCCCCATGTTTATAAGACTTTTTTTCTTGAACTTACTCGAGGAATCCCCCCTCTTCGTTCTTACATCCAATTCAGGAATATTTCAGTGTAAACTTGCGGATTAAAAAAAAATATTTTTGTCTAGCTGGCCGGAAGATCGAAGATCCTTTCAAAGACTTGGAGAACCTCGCCGACAAAGTTGTCCAAGGCGCTGACACACTCGGTCAAAATGTCCTGGAAACACTAAGTCCAGTTGGCAAAGTTGTGGACAAGGTAGACAACGTATTAACAGGTGGTGTCAACGGAACCCTCAACAAAGGCGTCTTCAATGTCGTAAAAAACGTAGCCGAAGGCTTATCCGAGGTTGTAGGAATCCCAGTAACCCTAAAAGATGTCCACTTTCTCCTTGCCACCTCTCAGAACCCAAAGAACCCAATTGAGATAAACTACGAGAATCCTGCTGAGGTCGCAAGAACGACTGGTAATATTTTTTTCATCATCCATGGATGGACAGGTTCAGGCAACGATTCCTGGGTGGTGGACATGGCGCAAGTCATCCTGAGGAGATATCCAACTTCTCATGTATTGCAGGTGGATTGGTCCAAGCCTGCAGGCGATGATTATCCTTTTGCTGCTTTCCATACGGAAAGAGTAGGTAGGTTTGTGAATTACAGGTAGATTAAAGTCTCTGAAGCCCGATTGGAATGTAGAGAATACTCAACTACCATTGTTTTTTAATGTACAGGTGAAATAGTCGCGAACTTGACTGCAAACCTCATCCAGAACTACAGGGTACCAGTAGAAAAGATCGTTCTAATAGGCCATTCTCTTGGGGGACAAAGTTCTGGCTGGGCTGGCAAAAAATTCAAGAAATTCACTGGATTGACTCTCCCCCTGATCGTTGGTCTCGACCCAGCAGGACCTTTATTCTGCCTGAGACCGGAATCCAAACGACTCAACAAAAACGACGCCAAGAGAGTTATGGTGATCCATTCGGATGGGGGAGAACTGGGGATGTTGGAACCTTGTGGAACCGTAGATTTCTTCCCTAATGGCGGTTCTGTACAGCCGGGATGCGCCAAAGTTAACGTAATAGATCTTGGCACTCTTTTGAACCCTCGTGAGTATTTCCTTATTGTCAATTTTTCGAAATTATAAAATTCTCCTTCCAAGTCGGTTATTTTTTGAGTTTTCCTGTGTTCATATCTTTTTCAGTGTCTTGCAACCATGTGAGATCCCACGATTACCTGGTCGAGGCTATAAACTCCTCCAAAGCCTTCCTGTCCAGAAAATGTGCTTCTTACACTGACTTCACCTTGGACCTAAATTGCGAAGATGTTGAAGCTCACATGGGAGATTGGGAAGAACATGCTGAAGGTCTTTTTTATCTAGAAACAGCGTCAAAACAACCCTTCTCTATTCCATTAAAACCATTCAAAGGAACCAAAAGTACCTCTTCTACCACTAAAAGAAGTACGCGTATAACATTGCAAAAAAATGACCGAGTTTATCATGTGGGCAATGATATTGTTATTGACATTCCTGACAGCAATGATACAAGATCTAGAGTGCAAGGAGCTCCAGGAGATACTATTATTTATATCGATCAGGGAACTACATTAAGAACTGTTATTCCTAAAAATTGATTGCAAAACACATGAGCATTGTCTAATGTATAAAATATTGATATTAAATGTGTTTGGAAATGCAAAAAGTGGTTTCTGTTTTTGACATTCGACACTGCAAAGAGATTTGGTAATCAGGTATTTTTTGATTTGAACAGTTTTGAGCTACTTAAGCTCTACATTAATTTCCTGTCTACTCTTCATTCATATAACATTTTTTTGAAAGGAGACGCATCATCAAAGAAAAACTAGTTATTCAAATTTTACCTAATCTTTCTTGAAGTACCAATATAAAAGTCATCGTTAGGTTATTACAATTTCATACATATATGTCGTCTTTCTCATGAGGCTTGTGTTTAGTTTTCGAAATGAAGTTCCTGTATCTACTTCTGATTCCGTTTTGTTGCCAAAATGTTTCGGCTGGTAAGTGATTATTATTTTTTTTATTATTCGAACTGGGTCCTCCCGGGAACTGCGACCACATAGTTGTTCCCTATGCCAGTGCCTTTTCCTGTTTTTGATCCATCGGTAAACCATATTGATGACTTTTTGTCCAAGCTATTTAAGAAAATCATTGCACTAGGGCGGTCAGCTATGATAAGTGTTTAACTAACTTCTATACTATGGTAATAACAGTTAATTTTGTGTTTGAAGATCCCTTTAGAGAAATATGGCACTAATATCACTAATAGCAAGCACGCATAGGCTTATGTCCTTGCATATTTGAATGAATGCATTCAGACCCATAATATTGGTTAAATTCATGTCTTCAGGTCTTCTGGGAAATATACTCTCCACTGTCAGCGATGTATCCTCCGGAGTATTAAATGTAGCTGATTCCGCCATTGGAGGTACACTCTCAACCCTTAAAGAAGTAACAGGAAGGTCAATTTCCCTTGACGAAATAAAATTCTACTTGTTCACCAACGCTAACCAAGATGAACCCCTCATTGTGAATCCTCTAAATCCGTTAAGTCTAGCAGGAAGTTATGGAAAGATATTCTTTTTGATACATGGAAGGCAGCAGGATACAAACAGTCCATGGATGAGGAATTTGTCCAAGATCCTGCTTAAGAAATATCCAAGTTGTATGGTAGTCCATGTTGACTGGAGAGGCCCAGCTAGCCAGGAGTATCCAATTGCTGTGTTCAACACAGAGAGCGTTGGTAAGTCCAAAATATATATCATTTCAAGAGAGTTATCTGATAATTTCATAAATTTCCAGGAAAACATGTAGCTGATCTGATCCAGAAGCTCAACGGAGATTACTCTGTACCAACAGAGAACATCGTCCTCATAGGCTTCTCCCTAGGTTCCCATGCTTGCGGATTCACAGGAAAACACTACACCCAACTTACAGGTACCCAACTACCCAGAATAGTAGCTCTGGACCCTGCTGGTGTCCTGTTTGATCTTCGTCCAGAAACCAAAAGGCTAAATCCCTCTGACGCAAGAGTTGTCCAGGTGGTCCACACGGACGGAGATAAAATAGGACTGTCACAACCTTGTGGTACCATTGATTTCTATCCCAATGGCGGCAGAGACCAACTTGGGTGTCCACACGTAGAAGGCCTCAACGTAAAGTCTAGCAGTGGGAGGCTAAGGCTGTTAGACCTGAGGAATGTTGGAAATCTTCTGTATTCAGCAAATTGCGACCACGAAAGGGCGTATCAGTATTACTTGGAGAGTGTGGAGAACTATGGATCGTTTGCTGCAAAGAAGTGTAGGAATTTTGAGGAAATTTCTACGAGGAATTGTAAGGGGAATACCGTGGCGATGGGGGACTTGGATTTGACAGAAAGTGGAGTTTTCTATTTGGAAACAAACTCTTTTGCCCCATTTTCTGCGTCGTCAACTGGTGAATCTTTGCAGTATTCGCCTTTATTTGGAGGTGATGGACAAATTGATGTAAGAATTCAGAAATAAATAAAGAAATATAAGAAGTGAAAGCTTTGTTTTTTTGTTAACTACACTTTGGGGATCCCGTTTAAGTAGATAAATATACAGCTCCACAATGCTCCACATGAATGTTCTTATTTTGAAATGAAGTCAGTTTATCAACGGTTTCGATTTGAAACGAGTTTTCTGAAAATGCCAAGACGAAAATTAACAAACGCTGAGGCTAATAGGGCTATCGGAATGCTACAGGGTGGCCTAACTCAGGTTGTTGTAGCGGAAAGGCTCCAAGTCAGCCAAAGTGTGATATCTCGACTTTGGAATAGGTTCAGGGAGACAGGTTCCGTGTTGGAAAGACCAAGGCTTGGTGGGCGACGAAAAACAACACCTGCTCAGGATCGTTTCATCACCGTTTCGGCAAGAAGAAACCCTACATCTACGTGTAGAATGCTACGGAATACTCTTCAAAATGCAGATGGGGTCCAAGTTTCCATCGAAACCATCAGAAGACGTTGGAGAGAGTTGAATCTACGGTCTAGACACTCTAGACGTCCATTAAGAGGAGTTCCATTAACACGTGACCATAAGCGTCAAAGACTGGAATGGGCAAGGCAATAACATATCAATCGGAACGATCAATGGCGTAGTGTCCTTTTCACTGATGAATCCAGCTATGGACGATTTTCAGATTCTCGAAGAATAAGGGTATGGACGCATACCCCGTAATCGTCGCTATGTCCAAGAAGTCCATTTTTCCCGAGGGGGTAGTGTTATGGTATGGGCCGGGATATGTTTCAACGGGCGCACAGATCTACACATTTGTGCTGGGAATATTACCGCCTTACACTATAGGGAGCATGTCATTGACAATGTTGTGCCAAATTTTCACGCTGCTATTGGTGAAACTTTTCAATTTTTAGACGATATCGCTAGACCACACCGTGCAGCTATAGTTGAGAATGCGCGCGAGGAACTTGGTATTCCACATTTACCAATACCTCCGCACTCACCAGATTTGAATTGCATAGAACATTCATGGGACATGCTCCAAAGAAGATTAGATAATCATCAACCTACCTCAGAATCCTTAAATGATCTAAGAAAGCTTCTGCCCCGTTTATGGAAACAAAATCCTCAAGAAATGTTCAACAGACTCGTGTGTAGTATTCAAAGAAGATGTCAAGCTGTTATTGATGCCATACATTTTATTGATAGTCTTAAAATGCTTGAATTCTCTGGGAATAAAATTTCGTTATTTTACTCGATTTTGCTCAACCACCCTGTATACGCTGCAGACCTACAAGCTAAAATTAATTTGAAACCTGAAATCATATCAATATGAATTTTCATCACAAAAATCTTATTTTAACTATATTTTTCGGCAATTTAACTCATGTGGAGTAGTTTAATTCAACACTTGTAAACGAAAACCAATGTTTATTTAGGAAAGAAACTCCTTATATTTCCCATATTCCTAGGTAGTTATATTTTCGGTATTCTGTATGTTTATTACAATACTGTAGTTCTCAAAATAAGACATAGATCAGGTGAAAAAAGTGCTACCCCAGCATAAAAAAAATATAACGCCTGTATAATTTTCATTTAGTGATAGTGCAGTTGATTCAGAATAAGATTTGGAAATAAATGGGTGCCAAAAGCTTTACCTAATGAGTTTCAAATGCTCAAAAATATTCAATAATTAAGAATACCACATTCCAAATCTTCTCACGATCAGCTAAATATAATGAGATCATCAAATTTGTAAATTATTGTTTCTGTCTACTCAAGTCATTAAATATTCCAAAAAATTCCTGTGTTTTGAAGACGCCAAATGTGATCTACCTTGACCGTGAGCTTAATAACTAGTTCTGACAAATTTCCTTCGAAGAACACCAGCAAATTGTTTATTTCTTCTACTAATAATTGCTTATTCAGTCAATCGATAATGAACTCCATTTGAGTGTGTACCCAGTGAAAATTTGGAACTAGATCTTGTGTTGTCTTCATATGTTATAAACAAAATGGAAATGAATGGATATTCCTTGAGTTTTTTCATATTGGGAATCAGTTGTGAGTATAAATTAATACATTTTTTGTGTGCATTCAGCATGTGAGGAAATATTGTTAATAATATGAAACAGTTCATAGAAATATTAGAAGCATTTCATGATTAACTTCCATACAGTTCTTGAACACCTTCAAGAAATCTGTGGAAGATTTTCAGTGGCAAGAATTTTGTTAGAATAACTCTTCATTATTCCCATTCTTCAAACTTATTCTTCCTTCAACAGTGGCAAATTCTTTGAACCTCTCCCCTGCTGCCCTGGTTAAAACGCTCCACAAAGGTGCATATGAAGCTGTAAAAGGAACGGTCAATACAGTCACTGAAGTGGTAGGCACCCCGGTCGACATAAAAGATGTCCACCTTTTCCTGCACACATCCAAGGACCATGGTTATTCCAACCACACCGTTGATCCTCTGCAACCCTCTGAAATTGCTACTAAAGACGGTCGGGTGTACTTTCTGATACATGGGTGGACACAAAGCAGAGCAAAGACTCCTTGGTACAGACCATTGACTGAGTATCTGCTGAAGAAGCACCAAGATGCTCACGTGGTCCAGGTAGATTGGGGTAAAGCTGCCGCTAATAATTATCCATCTGCTGCTTTCGGTACAGAAAGTGTTGGTGAGTATTTTGACTTTTGAGTTACGAAAACCCAATGATTTTCCTAAGCTTTGTGCTTTCGAGTGTCTAAAGGTAAAAACCTGGCTTTTCAGGAAATATAATCGGAGACGTCATCAAAAAACTGGTGGTGGACTACAGAGTTCCTCGCAAGAACATAGTGCTCATAGGCCACTCCTTAGGAGGTCAAATAACTGGTTGGGTTGGCAAGCGTTTTCGCAAACTGACCAAAACCACCCTCCCAAGGATAGTAGCTCTGGATCCTGCCGGTCCTTTGTTTTCTAGTAGACCGGAAGACAAGAGACTGAACAAACATGACGCAGATATTGTTATGGTACTTCACAGTGACGGAGGTAAATTAGGCTTTGGAAGTAGCTGTGGTAGCATCGATTTCTTCCCTAATGGCGGCTCTGATCAGCCTGGTTGCTACAAGGTCGATTTGGCTGATGTGTCCACCTTGACGGAACCAAGTAAGTTTACAATGTCGCCAGAAAATCTTAGATATTAGGCCATCAATCAATTTCTCATCATTTTCTAACACACTGTGTAATTTTTCCAGTTTGGTGTGACCATCAGAGAGGCTACGATTTATTTCTGGAGGCAGTGAAATCCCCTTGTCTCTTTCTGGCCAGGAAGTGTGAAAACTATGATAAGTTCAAGGAAAATATGTGCGAGGACATAGCAGTATCACTGGGCGACCTCGAAGCTTCTTCAGCAGGGTCATACTATTTCAAAACAACAGATAAAGCACCATTCATCGAGGTTGATGATCTGAAAAAGAACGGAAGAATATTGGAACATTCTGAAACCAGTAGAAATGGTATCCACGAGGAATGTTCCACACTTTTGAAGAATCATAAACAAGGAAATGGTAATTTGGGAGAAGAAGGTGAACAGCATTCTCATTCGAGAGATAATTTGAAGACAGATGAACTTAATAATGGGAGAAATGGTCAGTCATACCACAATTCAAACCCTGGCAATTTGAATAGACATGAAACAGGTGAAAATAATAAATATCAACCAGAAGAAAATCATGATAGAAGAGACGAAACTTTAATGACCCATAATACGAAAAACGAGAAGAAGAATCAAGAAAATACCAGAGGGAGGTATGATACTCATTCGAGAGATGATTCAAAGAGAGACGAACATAATAATGAGAGAAATGGCCAGTCATACCACAATTCGAACCCAGGCAATTTGAAAAGACATGAAACAAGTGAACATAACGGATATAAACCAGAAGAAAATCACGATAGAAGACAAGAAACTTCAATGACCTATAATAAGAAAAACGAGATGAAATACCAAGAAAATATAAGAGGGAGAAATGATGAAGACCGAATACAAAATGATAAATTTTCGAATAGACGTGAAACATTCAAACACGATAAAAGTGACGAACATGAAAAAGAACACGCAGGGAACAGAGATTCTATGAATTTGAATAAACAGTTCGAAAATATTCATCATGAAAATGGAGAAATCCAAAATCATAAACATCAACAGAATTCAAGAGACGTGCATGGATTATGAATCTAAAAGGGAAAACTATTCAGGAAATACAAGGAAATATTTCGATGAAACTTGTTTTTTCACTAGAGGAAATACTGTTCGTGCATATTATGTAATATTATACAGTAAAAAAGGCTTTCAATCGTTGATAATGGTTATTTTACGTTGTTTCTTTTATAAGATAAAATAAAAATATTGAAGGAATCAGACTGATTTTTTTTTCAACATAATTTATTATTTTTTAACGTTGTAGCAAAGCGATAGCCTATTTAACGCCCTCATTACATAAATAACTAATTTCTAACCACAATTATGCAAAATACATGAAATGGAATAATGGAAATGCTGTTCATTGAACTCAATCTCAATCAAATTGTTATTTATTCACGCATGCTGCTGAGTTCTTTGCCATAAAAATGTTTTAGAGAGGACCATGATCAAGAAAAAAGTTTTATGTTTTTTGCGATGTCTGATGAGTTCTTTATCATGACATCAAGTCTTATAGTCCGGGTGTCCGTGGGACAAATTGCAAATGATTAATAAAGTTTTCTTACTTTCTGCATAGCCTATTATTTATTAGGTATACTCCATTCACAATTATAAAATCATAACTCTGGCCATGGTTTCGTTTTCAGGAATTGGTGCACCTGATAAAAAATCTGTGCGCGAACAGAGAATATCTTTAATGACAAAACGGCGTTGCCAGTTTTTTTGTTCACATCAAAGTAAAAGTATCAAAGATATTTTGGCATGGGTACAAACGGCAAATTTGAATTGGACCAAAAATCGATTTATAAGCATGAATAAAGCAAAAGTAAGAACTAATCGCCTTCTTTACACTTGATAACGAAGTTTTTTTTAGGTATCTGGCCGTTTGGAAAGATTTCAAACGAAATTCCGGTCCCCCAGAAGTTTGGTTAGTTTCGGTATCGTTTTTGGTGCTCAACATTTATTTGGAATGTGTAAATGGACAAAAAAGGCTTCCTTATACGATCTTTTCACGAAAGCGACCGGAAAATATGGTTCAGGTAGGATTTTCGAGGAATTATGAGGAAAGAACTTGCAGAATGAAATTGCACGATTTTCGTGAGTAAACGTGTTTTGGATGGCCATCATCGGTCACTTAATGATTATTGTTGATCGTTTTCACGTTTCAGAAAAAAAACCACTTCGTATAAGCCCATTTTGAAGAAATTTGTGTATGTAACATTCAACGGTAGGTATTTGCTCTTAATCAAAAGAATATATTATATCTAGTGCTGCTTCTTTCAAAAGAGACACAAGCTTTTAATGCTGTAGGGGCCCTATAATGTGGAGGAGTTTGTGTCCCATTTTAGAACAGGTGAATGATAAATGTGAAGCATATGTTTGACCTGTTCCATATTTTTTGTACAAACCTACTGTGGTTGAAATGTATGAATATTTTTTAAACTAATAAATTACTATACAGTCAGAATATTTTACTACTTGTTCATAAGATCAAATAAATGAAATGTATATCTTCTACTCTTATTTTTATTAAGTTAGCTATTAAGGTTATGTTCCAAGAAAAAGTTCCTGTTGCATCAGAACTCCCTTCAACTATTTGGATTCCAGTAGAGGGATATAATGTTCCATTATTCTGGATTCAACAATTGATGTCAAGTCTTGAACTTTCAGTTCAATAGGATAATAAACATTAAATCTTCACAGGCATGCATATGAAAATCATGTGAAAGCAATGCAATTTTCTTCCATGGCGAAAAATAATATATTTCAACAGTGATCTCTTGTATTTTTCATGCAAATAACTAGAAAAGGAATCCTTTCTATCAATTCATATAAACGTTAATTATTTTCGTCCGTCACATCTTTTCCAATTCATTCATTTTCCGAATAAATTCACATTCTGAGAAATACGCTAAGAATGTAGAAAGGGCAACATAGTGTTGACTTGGAACATAAAAATATTTTGAAAAACGTCATAACTTCGATACAGAGTGGAATGTGTCAAATTTCCAAGACCAGAGTTGTGATTTTATAATTGTGAATGGAGTTTACATACACTTTTTCTGTAATATGCAATCATTAAAACTATCTGGGAGTAATGAGCAAACTTGATTGTCCGACAAAAACAGTGTGGCTTTGAGCGTGTCTACCAACATGAAAATGACTGAAAATTGCATTTTTTTAAATTATTAATACCCTTCTGATTCTTTCAGAATCTGTTGATATAACCATATGAAATATGAAAATCCAATTGTCCGACAAAAAAATGTGGAGTTTTTCTTGTCCGACAAATCGAAAACGACGGGTTTCGGACATGCACTTATCTCTTATCTTGCGGTTATCTATGAAATATTACCAAAAGCAAGCAGTAAGGCCCAGTTCCATAATATTTTCGAGAAGGCTCCCTTTCGCAAAGTCCGTTTTCCAAGAAAGCCGCCTTTGAAGGGAGTTCGACCGTGCGTCCGGTTCCATAAACATAATCCTACCCTAATAGACGAGTGCCTTCATGCTGGACAACTGATTAAAAATACCTGAAAATCACTTCCCTTTTTTTCGCAATGATTCAACTCTTACCTGAAAGCTTTAATCCCAATGAGTGTATCCTGAAAATTATATTTTTACTTGCTCCTAAGCTGTTTTCATTGACTTAGAAATTAGAATATCTATTCTAAATCAATGGCTGTTTCAGGTATTCTTGAGGGATATGATCCTCGTAATTCGAGGTACTGAGCTGTGACTTCATCTTTCTGTAAGATGGAAATTAGAAAAGGTGAAGTATCTGGACGAAAAGATTTTTATGTTTCAATCGTCATGATATATTTGAATTTAAGGCAATTAGATGATTATATAACAATGTAAGCAAAGTACTAGTACTGGAAAAATCTGTTTTCAATTGCTCTTCGAGGAAAAGTAAAATACGGCTGTTCGTTTTGATAAATTTCCTGAGAAAGATGCCGAATATCACAAATGCCTTTGGCATATTGCATAAATTGGACTGGAGAAAAGCATGGATAGACAAACTATGGATGGGAACCTTTCTGCAAAGAATATATGTGTGTGTTCCCTTCACGTGGACGATTATGTCAAGTTAATTTCAGATTTATATCCAGATTGAAAAATCCATAAATAAATTGCTCCAGAGAGATTAGTTCTAGTATTAATAAAACTGAAACTGTTTGTGAAGTAGCCATTTTTAAGGGAGTTTCTCAATCAACTGCGAACAATATTTTTAGTAAATATATTGTGTGTATTTAGCTGATATTTTGAGATGTGGTATTCACTGGCCAAGTTCTGATGTTGAATTGATGAATTTACCACTTTACATTTTAAGAATATACTATGATTTCAAAGTGATACTTCATTATAATGATTTTCCAGTACAATGATCCTAATTTCTCATGCGGCATCAGAACTTATTCACATCCAGATCATAGTCTATGGCAGTTGTAGATAAATACTTTTGGGTTGTTATTCTGTAGTAAGTTTCCATGCAAATAAAGAACATTCACGACAATCATTCATTTCCTTTGAATTCCTCGTAGAATGTCTATCCAATTAGAAGCGAAAACCCAATTATGCACCTATATTTAATAAACTCCACAATACAGGGTTAATAATACATTAATTCACTGAAAGTCTTCCTATGATCTCTACGAATTCAAAGAAAACACCTATAATAATCAGTTTTCATCTTGCAACAGGTCTTTATACGAGTGCTCCTTCTTCGGAAATTAATGAAATTTGAATTTGATATTTCTGCAGTATCTTGAATCATTTTTACACTGTTAATAGAAACATCTCATTCATCAGAAAAGTTATTATAAAAAACAAACTCTAGCGAAATCCTCATTTGATTCGAAAAATTCAAATTCTCCATTCAAACATTTTGGTGGGGATATTTATTTTACATTGATGAAACCCTAAGAAAACAAAAATTTATAGCTTTTGATGAAGACCTTCGTGACATCTAATATTTTCAGGATACACTCATTAGGATTAAAGCTTTCAGGTAAGAGTTGAATCATTGCGAAAAAAAGGGAAGTGATTTTCAGGTATTTTTAAACAGTTGGCCAGCATGAAGGGACTCGTCTATTTAGATGAAGCTCCCTTTTGTTCGTAACTGTCAACATTCCTAGGGTTGACTATTCTGAGATCTAGTGATTTACTGCTTGCATTTGGTAATATTTCCGGTTGTCTATGACAACCGGATAGTCACCGTGACGGCATGACGTCACCAGTTCAACGCGAAAACAGTGAAAACACGAATATTTCAAAATGGACGAAATAGTTTTAAAATATTTTCACGCGAAAATTCGGCTTAGATCTCAGAATAGCCAACCCTAGGAATGTTGACAGTTACGAACAAAAGGGAGCTTCATCTAAATGAGGGTAGGATTATGTTTATGGAACCGGACGCACTGTCCAACTCCCTTCAGAGGCGGCTTTCTTGAAAAACGGACTTTGCGAAAAGAAACATTTTCGTAAATATTATGGAACTGGACTTAAGGGAACTGTCCAGAGATTTTGGTTTATATTCAACTAGTACTCTTTTCTGTGTTAATTGGAGTTGAAACAATTTCAATATATCATGATAACAGATCTATTTGAAGTATTTTAACTGTACTATCCACATTGAATACTAAATTTTTTATCGAAAAGACCTTGAAAGTTTTGAACTGTTTGTAGTACAAATATGTTTCCTTCGTTAAATGGAACCTTGCCCCATGTACAAGTGAATTATGGATCAAATTTGCACATGTCAAGCGTCATATCGTGGATAGCATCACAGTTTTTAATGCAAAATGTCGAGATTTAGGCGTAATTCACATTGAATGCCCATTTTTTATAAAAAAAACAAGTGAAACTCATTTGCACTTGTGATAAGTCATACTCATCATATTTTGAGTGAATGAATATTTTTTAGGATCCTTTTACCTGGAAAATAAAACAAAAACCTACAAACTCGGAACATACTCGAAGAAAATAGAACAGAGAACAACTGTAATTTTCACGAACTTTCAATGACATAATATTTTATACACATATTGCGAGGTATAAGCAATTGTGTTTTAAGGATCTATAATCTTTGCTATTAAAGTTAAATACTAGAGATAATTTGTCATTTTTGGGAGAAATTAGATGAACTGAACCACACCAATTAATGTTGAGTTTTGAAACAACATTTTTTATCAATGAAAAATTTAGATTTCAATGAATATGTAAAGTAGAGCTCTTTTCAAAAATGTATTTTGGAGATGCTCATATATTCATGAAAACTAATTGAATTCCATTCAATATACACTAACGATTAAATTTTTAAATTTAATGTCAATATTTACTATTTGGAATTAGAATAGATAATGTCCGCAATATTATTCTCCTCGGTTTCAAAATAAAGATATAGGTATCATATTTTGGTTGAGTAGACGGGTATTCATATTTTCTTTATCAAGGAATTCCATTCCATAAATTTTTTCCTAATGGTAATGATAGTGACAAAATTTAAATATCCACTCTTGTCCGAATTTAGACTGTTTCCACATTAGGTCATGATGAAGTCGTACGCACTTCTTTCGTTACTGCTCTGGTTGAACATTAATCAATGTGAGTATTTTTATTCACATTTAATTTTTCACTATGATTGTTTCTGCGCAATTTTTCTACACACGAGAATATTATCTTTTTGCCCAAAAGCCTGTTACTGTCGAATTTGAAAACAAAAAAGGTCTTAAACATCAGTTTTCAACTCAACAAATTTTGCGAAAATAGTTTGATTGAAAGAATATAGGTAATGAAATATACACTGCGCAAAAAAATTAACGCACATTATGGAAATCTCCAATTTATTCTATAATTCTCAATGATAATTATTTTTATCAGAATTATGCATGCATATGTTATCCACTTTCAACGTTTTTCTTCAATACAGATGTTTTCTCCCAGCAGGAATAAATAAAGATGATATCATCAGATTTTGAATGTATTGGCTCCATTCTAAAATCAGTTGTTCTCGATCAATTCCAGTGATCAATAGTTTTTCTTTCGTTTGATTTTCTACACTCGATCGCTTTGCAACGCGAAACACGCAATTTGACCCGAGAGGAATGTGCCCAAGCGGTAGTTTTGCGAGAAGAAGGGTGGACATACACAAGAATTGCAGAAAGGTTTGGAGTTTCCCATACAAATGTGTCCAGAATGTTGCAGCAATTCAGGGAGACAGGTATGAATGTCCGAAGACCAGGACAGGGTAGACCACGGGTAACAACTGCCATTCAAGAACGTTACTTGAGAGTTTCTTCGTTGAGACAACGGTTTGCAATCGCTCGCCTCCTTCAAAATCAGCTTGCTTGAGCAAACTCATGAGGTGCAAATAAGCACTCAGACAATAAAAAATCGCCTCAGAGAATATGATTTAAGGCCTCGTGTCGCGGCAAGAGGCCCAGCTCTTACCCCAGCCCATCGAAGGGCGCGTTTGGATTTTGCGAGAGAGCATATCCATTGGGAAGAGGCCGATTGGGAAAGAGTTCTCTTCAGAGATGAGTCTAGATTCTGCCTCTACCATTGTGATCGACGTTCCCTTGTATACAGACGTCCACATGAAAGATATGCTCAGTGCAATTTCCTGAATACTACTGGTTTCGGGGGAGGATCGATTATGGTATGCGGTGGAATATCTTTGACTGCTCGCACAGACCTAGTGGTCGTTGATAATTGAGCTATGAATGCTGATAAGTATATAAGGAACATTCTTGAAGAGCATGTAGTGCCATTTACCCCATACATTGGTGAAAATTTCATTTTTATGGACGATAATGCCAGACCCCATCGTGCGCGCATCGTTCAGGAGTACCTTGAAGAGGTTGAAGTCTCTCGAATGGAATGGCCAGCAAGAAGTCCAGATCTCAATCCGATTGAGCAGGTTTGGGACAACCTCAATAGAAGGCTGAGAAGTTCAGAAAATCATCCAGCTACTCTTAATGACTTAGGAATCCAACTCGGAGAAATCTGGGAAGGATAGATCAGAACATTTTAAGATCACTCATTTTGAGTATGAACCGTCTTTGCCGAGATGTAATTAACGCAAGCGGTGGAAATACCAAGTATTAAATCACTTATCAACATTTCAGTATTTCGAAAATTGTTCATTTCTCTTCTATCACATAAGATTCGGTGAAATCCTGAATTTTTCTTCCATTTAATGTGTCTTGTTTCGTTCAAAACCTTTCCGAGAGAACATAAAAAATAAGTTATAAAGTCAATGTAGAGTTAACTTTCATTAAAATTGAGATTTTCAGAATGTGCGTTAATTTTTTTGCGCAGTGTATTAATAAATTTATAAATTCTGAAAATAATCTCTCTATTTCACTTAAAGTACTCATGCACATCAAGGAAATAATAAAAAGAGTTACCCAAACATCATCGTCGTTTCTATAAAGCATCGTGAAATTGCTGGCAGAGAAGAATTATTGGACGAATTCAATACCAGAAATGGAGACCGCACTGGCTACGAATTTAAACAAGCACGCAAAAGATCCTCACTTCAGGGTATTGCTTTTATGGTTTTCTTTAAAAGTTTTCAAAAATGTTTCGTGATTCACTATAAAATCTTCGTTTTGCTTTTATTTAGTTAGCACTTCAGGAAAAAGCTTATATTTTCCGAAATATTTTGTGAATTCTTTAACTAGTGGTGGATTTTCAAGGAAGGGAACACGTCTTTGCTCATGGAAGTTTCCAGTAATTTTGGGTAATTATGCATTGATAAGGTTCTACGTTCACATTATGTACATTATCAATTACCCTAAAAATTAGTATATACGTCCTAATGTCAGTTGAATGTCCTTATTAAATAAAGATGCACCATTCTTGAAATAGGCTTTAAAATTCCGATTAAACCTAAGATTACGTAGAGGAGTTATGACCACTTACCAACTGCCTTGAGGTACTATTCGAGCATAATAAAAAGTACCAATTCTTCATGAACAAGCTGCCCAATTTTTACTCCAATATTTATCTTCCTTACAGATGCTCTGTCTGTTCCTTTAAGTTTGAACGGAGTGGTCAAGCAGATCCACAAGGGGGTAGACGACGTGGTCAAGGGAGCTGTCAAAGGTGCAACGGAAGTAATTGGCACCCCTGTTGATGTGAAAGATGTGAAGTTTTACCTCCTCACTTCGCAAGATGGAGGAGAAACTAACAATACTGTGAATCCTTACAGTCCGAAAAGTATTGCACAGACTGACAGCAAAATATTTGTCTTTATTCATGGTTGGACCCAGAATAAAACGTCTTGTCCATGGTACAAACCTTTGTCGGAGGTGATGTTGAAGAATGATCCCCAAGCACATATTGTGCAGGTCGACTGGGGAAAACCAGCAGGAGATAACTATGCCTCTGCTGCTTTCAGTACAGAGAGCGTAGGTAAGTGAAAAGTTGGAAAAGTACTAGATTTAAGTACCCTTCATATCATCCCTACTGGAAAGCCTTCCCAATATGTTGCATAAAATGTTTTTTTTTCAGGACAAATTATCGCCCACGTGATCCAGAGACTGGTCAAAGAAAACAACGTGCATCTCCAAAAAATAGTTGTCATTGGTCATTCCCTAGGAGGACAAGTTGCAGGATGGGTTGGAAAGGAGTATCGCAAGCTGACCAACGAAAGTCTTCCAAGAATCATAGCTTTAGATCCTGCAGGACCCGTTTTTGAAGTACGTCCAGATTCCAGAAGACTTAACAAGAACGACGCGAACGTTGTCATGGTCGTCCACTCGGATGGGCTCAAATTTGGATATCCTAAAAGTTGCGGAAGTATTGACTTTTTTCCAAATGGCGGGGTGGAGCAACCTGGGTGTTTGAAACTGAATTTGACCGATTTGTCGCTGTCCAGTTTGACAGAACCACGTAAGTATCATCTTGGTCTTTGCCTCACTTTTTGGAAATGAAATGTCGTCTAAAAAGTGCAAGACATGCGAATAAATATCTGGGTCTAGAAGAAGAGTTTTCAGTTGACCATAGACAAGAAAAACGAGACAGGTCTTGGCCTTAACATGCATTACCTTGCCTCTTTCAAGACAGTGGCGGTGCTATCAATATTTTTGGGAGGTGCGAGATTAGAAAGTGGCGCCCCTACAACGATTAAACCGAATTATTGCTGTCATGAATTCAAATCATTGAAAAGTTCGTTTCACCAATTTGTGCGAGTTTTTGAGAGTAGGATCTTTCATAGTGCGAGTATAATAATAGATATTAGATTCGACAACTTTTATTTATTTCAAACAACTCAAATATGCACTTTTCTGGCTTTAGCTATCGCGAATTTTGTTCATCAATTCAGAATATTCACAATATTTTGTGCAATAGCTTTTTCTATAGACAAAATTCCAAGATCGGATAGTCTTTATTGGCACATTGTAGATCGTAGAGTTTTCATAAGCTTCAATTCACTGAAACTTCGTTCTCCTTTGGCTACGTTTATAGGAACAGTTAGCAAGATACGAAACGCTGTCCCATTCGGGAAAATATCTTGCAAGTCGAAGAACTGTTATTGACTCTGCTGCTTGAAGATTCTTCAATATTGGATTCAGGCTCACAAGTTCTTCAACAAAAGCATATCCAGAGATATCACATTTTTCACCATCACTCAGAGCGATTTTCAAATCAGCACAGGCAAAAAAATTCCTTATTTCAAATGGAACACCTTGAATATTACGGATTCATAAGAAGCGCGAAAAAAGGCCTCTTTAAGTTTCATTGAGCATTACCTATGGTAAGCTTCACAAGTGCTCAAAAAACCTTTTTTCAAAAACTGACAAGTAACAAAAAAAACTGAATTTGAGTAAACTACTTTCTAAACAAACAAGAAATATATTTGATTTTTAATTTGAAGTCTAAGAGTCATTCACTCTTGAAAAAGCTCTACTTCAAATTTTCTCATTCTCATTCAACTATTAATGATGACTTGAAACGTTCTAAGTGAAGAATCTTGGGTTGAATTCCACTATGTTGAAAATCTCGGATACCTTCAATATTTGCGAAGTGAAGAGGAAGCTGTGTAAAACGGGTTCAATATTCTTCATATGGAAACTGAAAAAGCGATATAAAATATAGGCTTGTATTCGAAAAAACAAAATTGGTATAACCGGCAATATCTTCATTTTGTATCAGATAAGAATGTCATAATAGAAAAGGAGTGATAATAAATAAATAAAAACAATATTGGGTAACAGGAAAAGTTTTATTAACCTTTTGTTATTCACAATTAAGGCCAACGTTTCGAGGATGGATTTCCTCTTTCTCAAGGCTAAAAAAGACAATCACAGAAGTGATAATCATATTATTGAAACACTCGTTTTGTTGTTTCTTATCGAAAGAAAATTGAATGTTAAAAAGCTACTTAATTAATTATGAGACCTAGTAAAAACTTTATAATTTTAACACTGAACAGAATCTCAACACAACGTGGTTTCGAATTAGTGATGTTATGATTCGAATTAAAAGTAATCGGTAATCCGATTATTGAAATAATCGGTGTAATCCGATCCTCATTTTGGGAGAATTCGAATGAAAAATAACCTGATTGTGATTTTACTTCAGCTGTCAATACTGTCATCTGTCACACCTCTCGTTATTCTTATCAGGTTGTTCGATTTCTTTCATAACTGTGGGATGCATTCTAAGCAAATGTTTCAAATTGGATGTACCACCAAAATATTTAATTATTTTTTTACACATTATTCATGTAGCCGTTTTATCCACTAAATTTTTTTCGTAATGACATTGTTTAAACAATGGTAATGATTACAAACAAATGACTTTTCACAGCCTGGACGCATTATATATATTATTGAAAGTAAATTGTCAAAAAAAAGAAAAAAGATATTAAGAATTAGACAAGATAAAAAACAGAACGACCAAAACAAAAAGTTAATTTTAAATTTGAAGTTTTAAAACTGACAACTGTGACAATGACAAATGACAACTATACGAATTATTTTTAATTCGAATGATAATCCGATTTTTTCAATAATCGAATCGCTAGAATCCGATTATCTAAATAATCCGATTATGAACAACACTATTTCGAATGTTTGTTCTCAGGAATTAGAAAAAAAGAAATGAAAATACTTCGTGAGATTCTCCCCCTTCATTTAAAAGAAAACTCTGATTGGAGGATGGGCAATCATAACAGAAAAGCCACATTAAGAACAGCTCATCAAAGAAGCCGCCTGAATCACGCATCAAAGGAGCCGCCCAATAAACTATTTGGGTGACGGGTGACGTTTGAAAAAAATACCGACAAGCGTAATGAACTTAAATATTTGATCGCAGGGAAAGACATGGCATGCCGACTGAAAACCCAAGCTGTTTATTGAAAATATATGAAAATATTTCTCTATTTTTTCGGTCGAATTGTATAGTCGCGCGAGTCCGAAAGAGGAGCAAGATTTCAAAATTCAACAGCTCCTAATTCTGCTCGTCGCGACGTCCCGTTTGCTACCCCATATTTGATTTTGACGCCCCTGCATGATGGCGCCCGGTGCGGTCGCACCGCTCGCACCGCTCGCACCGCCCTAGAACCGCCGCTGTCTCAAGAGAAGACTGAACTGCTAAATACAGTTCTCTATGTCTACTCAAGGATTT
This sequence comes from Adalia decempunctata, assembly GCA_951802165.1. Taxonomy (NCBI): domain Eukaryota; kingdom Metazoa; phylum Arthropoda; class Insecta; order Coleoptera; family Coccinellidae; genus Adalia; species Adalia decempunctata. The sequence continues at coordinate 6,337,910 of OX637705.1, forward strand.
TACAATAATTATCCAAATCTATGATGATAACGGAACTCATTTGAACATTACATTCACTATCTTTTTATGCATGCCTTATTACTATAGCACAATCAATATTTTCATGAGAACCTTGAAAATTTTGTACCTGCTCCTAGAATACTACCAACATTAAATGCCTAATTTCTGTTGAATAAGAAGAAAACTTCTTTGTAACATATTCTGGACAAATTAATATTTTTCAGTTTGGTGCAGCCATAGAAGAGCCCACAATGTCTTCATAGAAGCAGTCAAGAACCCACAAGGTTTCGTAGGAACTAAATGTGACAGTTATTCAGATTACAAAACCCAGAAATGTGATGGAAACCAAAAGGTATCGATGGGTGATTGGCAAACCACTGAAACAGGGTCCTATTACCTGGAAACTACTGGAGAACCTCCTTTCTTCAAGAATGCAAATAACACTCAGAAACCAGTAACATCGAAACCTAGTCAAGGATAATAGAAGAGTGAGAGGACTGCTGTTTCTGGAGCTTCCTTTATTCTAGGTTAAAAATGTGAACAGGAAATGTTCAACATAGGAAATTCTCACTTAAGATTTGTACGCAATTAAGATATCAAAATTTCTGTTGGTATGCTCTTTTGCCCTTTCTTTAGTGATAATTTTTTAATGAATAAACAATGATGTAACATCGAAATATTTGCTGTATATAACTGAGGATTTATTTCATGAACATTCTTATTTGAAGACAGGATTCGGTCTGATAACAATAACATGCTAAGTGAACTTTATTAAAATATAAAATATTATTTTATTTTTTATCGACATGAATCTTCATGAAATTGAAGCTCGTTACCACTCACACATCCTATGAATATCTGCGTGAATGAAATTAACGATTGATGAAACTACCGACGCAAAAACATAGCGATACAGAAATGATAAAAATTTAATTGTCAGTAGTAGCTCAACGTTCGATACACTTCAAGTCAGTTCATTTCCATATTAAAATGAATGTGGGGAAAACTGTTTCAGTGCTATTCTTTTTGTTTTGCCTGGAAGGTTTGTAACACATTGATCAGCTGTTGTTTACTAAAGTTTGATAGTTCATCTGGGCAAAGTTATATGAATGATTTGAGAAAATCATCGAGGACCTATGGAATCGTTACCAGTCCAAGTTATCTAGAAAGCTTGAGAAGAAAAATTGGGAAAAATGAAAAACCATCAATTGGAGCGTTTTCGAATAGACATACTACACAGGGTGGAGAAAATAAGTATCGGTTGTTTTTTTTAAAGTGATAGAACTTCAAATTGAAATAAAACACATTTGAATGGTTGGCACGAAATCGCAGAGGAAAAGAACGGTAAAATAAACGTTATAATGAAGGATTAAGTTGGAATCAAGGTGGGCGTTCAATGTAGTGTGTTTCAAGTAGCATTTGAGAATGGTTTCACTTTGAGAATAGACGAGTCCCTTCATGCTGGCCAACTGTTTGAAAATACCTGAAAATCACTTCCCTTTTTTCGAAATGATTCAATTCTTACCTGAAAGCTTTAATCCTAATGAGTGTATCCTGAAAATATTAGATGTCACGAATGTCTTCATCAAAAGCTATAAATTTTTGTTTTCTTAGGGTTTCATCAATGGAAAATAAATATCCCCACCAAAAGGTTTGAATGGAGAATTTGAATTTTTCGAATCAAATGAGGATTTCGCTAGAGTTTGTTTTTTATAATAACTTTTCTGATGAATGAGACGTTTCTATTAACAGTGTAAAAATGATTCAAGATACTGCAGAAATATCAAATTCAAATTTCATTAATTTCCGAAGAAGGAGCACTCGTATAAAGACCTGTTGCAAGATGTAAAACTGATTATTATAGGTGTTTTCTTTGAATTCGTGGAGATCATAGGAAGACTTTCAGTGAATTAATGTATTATTAACCCTGTATTGTGGAGTTTATTAAATATAGGTGTATAATTGGATTTTCGCTTCTAATTGGATAGAAATTCTACGAGGAATTCAAAGGAAATTAGGGAAATAAATGATTGTTTTGAATGTTCTTTATTTGCATGGAAACTTACTACAGAATAACAACCCAAAAGTATTTACAACTACCATAGACTATGATCTGGATGTGAATAAGTTCTGATGCCGCATGAGAAATTAGGATCATCGTACTGGAAAATCATTACAATGAAGTATCACTTTGAAATCATAGTATATTCTTAAAATGTAAAGTGATAAATTCATCAATTCAACATCAGAACTTTGCCAGTGAATACCACATCTCAAAATATCAGCTAAATACACACAATATATTTACTAAAAATTTTGTTCGCAGTTGATTGAGAAACTCCCTTAAAAATGGCTACTTCACAAACAGTTTCAGTTTTATTAATACTAAAACTAATCTCTCTGGAGCAATTTATTTATGGATTTTTCAATCTGGATATAAATCTGAAATTAACTTGACATAATCGTCCACGTGAAGGAACAAACACATATATTCTTTGCAGCAAGGTTCCCATCCATGCTTTTATCCAGTCCAATTTATGCAATATGCCAAAGGCATTAGTGATATTCGGTGATGAGGCATCTTTCTCAGGAAATTTATCAAAACGAACAGCCGTGTTTTTACTTTTCCTTGAAGAGCAATTGAAAACAGTTTTTCCAGTACTAGTACTTTGCTTACTTTGTTATATAATCATCTACTGGCCTAAAATTCAAATATATCATGACGATTGAAACATAAAAATCTTTTCGTGCAGATACTTCACCTTTTCTAATTTTCATCTTACAGAAAGATGAAGTCACAGCTCAGTACCTCGAATTAAGAGGATCATATCCCTCAAGAATACCTGAAACAGCCATTGATTTAGAATAGATATTCTAATTTCTAAGTCAATGAAAACAGCTTAGCAGCAAGTAAAAATATAAACAAGTCGTTTTCTAGGTTGGAAAGTCATAGATTTCCATTAATGAAAACATAAGAAAACAAAAATGTATAGCTATTGATGAAGACCTTCGTGACATCTAATATTTTCAGGATACACTCATTGGGATTAAAGCTTTCAGGTAAGAGTTGAATCATTACGAAAAAAAGGGAAGGGATTTTCAGGTATTTTTAAACAGTTGTCCATCAGCATGAAGGGACTCGTCTATTGAATTTTTGTGGGTAAACTTACAAAGGATTGGAGTTCTTATAGTGAAATAATTTAAATAGATTTCATTTCGAAAGTTTATTTTTTCTTTCAAAAATAGAAGAAAATGAGCCAACTCATGCTTCTGTTTTACTTCAGACGAAAGACCCATGAAAATATGTAGTTCAACTTCCTATTAGAAGTGAATCTACAGATAATTTCGTTCAGAGAAACAACTTGAAATACGGAATTAGCAGAGAATGGCCAAAAGTTCCTGCTTTACTCACATATTCACTAATTTCATAGTTCAGTGATTTTCGGATAGAGATATTCATAGAACTTATAGTGATAATATAAGTTCTATGGAGATATTCAATAAAATGCACGGTGGCGCCTTTATCGGATTAGTTTTCCTACTCGCTCTGAACGGCGACCTTAAGATTGAAGTCAATATTTTTTCTATTTGAAAGTTAATATTATGACATTCATATTTATGTTTTAAAAATAATATCCGTCTTAGGGACACCAGAACTAGCTCTGAGGAACTATTTTTTCGAGTAATTCAGGCCTTATTTCAGCAATAACACGAGTCATGTCGCTTCTGAAGCGTCTATTGTTTCTGGTTTATCTGCATAAACCGAGGACTTGGCATAACCCCAAAGAAAATAATCCATTGGAGTTAGGTCGCATGATCTTGGAGGCCAATGAATTGGACCATTTCTCGAAATAATGTTATCGCCGAATCTTTCTTTCAATAAATCAATTGTTACGGTAGCAGATGAGGTGTAGCACCATCTTGTTGGAACCAAAACACTTCTGGGTCGATACCATTTAAATTTCGAATCATTGATCATCGATCTCTAACGAGCAGCATTCACTTTAACATTAGCTACAGATCTAGTCGTGATGGATATAGTCCTATACCGGAAATTAGTTTTGAAAAATAAATGTCAGAAAATTATATTTCAGATGAAAAAAAATTTGGCTTCAATCTAAATTTAAATGTGTTTTATTACAATTTAAAGTTCTATTACTTTAAATAAAACACGCGAGACAAATCTCCTGCAAGCATGGTTCCTAACTATTTTTTGATCCTAGATTAAGTGTTCAAGTTGTAGAAAATAATTTTTATTTGGTAATTCCAAAATGGCTGTAGACATTTCGATGCAACTCAAAACAACCATACTCCTACTCTAGCCCTGACTAAAATTCAACGTTGACTTCATATTTTGAGTACGTAATTTGGTCTAACCCTATTTTCGTATGTTTTTTTCTAATTTTCATTCGCAGAAGACTTTCATCAACAAAAAACAAATGATTTTCAGGCATTTAAAACTAATTTCCATCCAATCAAAAAGCACAAATTTCTTATGCAATCAAGACGAGCACAAAACATGAAAAAATCAAAATTTGCATCTGAACAGGAGCGTATCCTTTGAAACTTTATTGTACTCAAATTCCACAACTCCGGCACTGATTGCGCAAGGACTATGATGTAAAAAAAATACCAGCGTACAGTGCTGTGCACAAAATTTGGTTCAATTGTCTTCGGAGAGAAGTATTTTAAAGAATGAGTGATTTTTTCTTGAGAATTTTCTATGGACCTATGTTGACAACAATTTTCTCTCCAATATAAGTTTTTTTATTGAAGTCTTGCTAGTACAAAGTGGACCTTCTGTATGCAAAGCATGCTGATAACAACATCAAGGTTTTCGTATTAAATGGTGCTTGCAAAAACAAAGTTTTATCATTTAATTTGGTTGTGAAGTAACCGATATATGAAGGAAGTGCGACTTTTGTTGTTTTATTTTTACAAACCACTTTGCTGCCTTATCTAGATGACCAACCACACCTTCTACGGATTTTCTCGAAGAAACTGGCGCGTATGCATTTCTGTGGCCACCTCGTTCACCGGATTTAAATCACATCGAACGTATTTGGGATATAACAGCGAGGATGCAAAGACTTTCACAGTTACTTAACAAAGTTGCTTAAGGGGAAGTATCTCCTTTTGAATCGTGGTAAATCTTCATTCAAAAAGTGGTCTCTTTATTTCACGAGTAACTACCCTAATTTGAGACGTAGAGACTTGATTTTTTTTTAATTGAAGTTGAAGAATGTCCCGAGGACAAATATTTCTCATTTTTTCGATTTAATTAGTTTTTCAATAAAAAAAAATTGAACTTCAGCGTTTGGGAAACTACACTTAATGATTTTTTTTCGACGGTTATTCGTCATTTTTTGGAAAAAATCGCAACTATTTGCCCTCGGCAATTTAATCTATATCTATACTAATATTATAAAGAGGAAAGATTTGTATTTTTGTTTGTTTGATACGAATAGGCTCAAAAACTACTGGACCGATTTCAGAAATTCTTTCACCCTTAGAAAGCTACATTATCCCCGAGTGACATAGGCTATACCTTTCAACCGAAAAAAATAAGGATACCTGCTATAACTTCAATTTCAATATTAACAAAAAAATCAGCCATAATCAGTTATTTTCACGTGCGCTGCAAAAACCGTAAGACGGAAATGTACCTCTCAAATAGTCCGCGATAGCATATATCTATCTCTCAAGATTGACTTGCTATTACCTGTGTATGGTAATCAGATGTTTTCCAAAATTATGCACTATTCGGGAGTGTGTTTTTATGAATTGGGTATTGATTCTCATACAACCTAATACGTTATTTTATCCCCAGTATTTAATTTAGAACGAAATTGCCCTTCACATCATACAATTACAACGAGTACATCAAAGATATGGTAGGATGAAGTTTTGAAGATGAAACCGCCTCGTGAAACAAATTTCTACCCGGCCGAAGCTAGGACGGCCTGCTTGTCTTCTATAAACTACAAAAATTTTCATGATGATTAGTTCAAAAATATAGCTTGCACTCATGAAAAACGAAAAACATATTCAATAACCCAAATATTGCAGAGATCTAACGATTACCCTGTTTTTTTAATTGAAAAACTAATTAAATTGAAAAAAAAACTATTTGCCCCGGGACGTTCTTCAACTTCAATTTAAAATAAAATCAAGTCTCTACGTCGTAAATTAGGGTAGTTACTCGTGAAATAATGAGACCACTTTTTGAATGAAGATTTACCACGATTCAAAAGGTGATACTTCCCCTTAAAAAGAGGTGTCATGCACAAGCCGACAAATCTTTTTATCAAAGTCTCAACGTACCTATACAGGAGTAGGTACTTAGCTACGATGTCGCCCAAACGTATTAAAAGGCGCAAAGCGAAAGATCTGACAACATCGTATGTTGCTATTTTTTGCTAGCGTAGGATTATTTCTTCACAACGAAGTGATGTGGGCTTTACGGTGAATATATTCCGTTTTATTGCAGCAATTAATTTCAATTGCAGAACAAGTATAGCTATTAATGTAGGTGATGTTCATCATAAATATATCTATTGCAATTATTACACTTATGAATTTTTGGTGATTTCTTATTGTGTACTTTTCATATAGCAGGACATTCATGCACACTTAAGGATGCTTGGAAATCAGTTGGCCCCAAAATTGGAGCAATGACGCAACTTTTGGGCAGACCCCTAGACCGATATGTGAAATATTACGTTCGAACTTCAAAGGACGGAGAAAATTTGGACAACACAGTCAGTTCCTTCAACCCAAAGAAACTTGCGAATACCCACGGAAGAATCTTCTTTTTGATTCACGGTTGGTCCCAAAACAGGACAAATTGCCCGTGGTATGAGCCTCTGACGGAGATGTTGCTGAAGAAATATCCAGAATCTTCCATAGTGCAAGTTGATTGGGGTAGAATAGCTGCCTCCCAATATTATTTATCTGTTCTATTCAGTCAAGGCATTGGTGAGTAGCATTTCATCTACTGGGGGATTCTTGATTTCTTGAATAGTTATGAAAGTTACATCGTGAGGGTCGAAATAGAAACCATAGGTAGTCTGAGCTAAAAACGAAAGTTCTACACTCCATATTAATTGATTGTTCGCACGTTTGACAAGTATACTGCTCCACAAGAGTTAGGGATATCGCATTCAATCCTTTTTAAAAGTATGTAATCTGCGAGAAAATTTCTGTAAAATCATTTAAAACTGAATAACAACTTGAATCGATCCAATACAAATCAGTATGAGACATTTCGTCAATCTGGCCGCCTTTTTTCTGAAGTTTGGTTCTTTGCATATGCTTCATGAATGTTTTTATTTTGAAATGAAGTCAGTTTATCAACGGCTTCGATTTCAAACGAGATTTCTGAAAATGCCAAGACGTAAATTAACAAACGCTGAGGCTAATAAGGCTATCGGAATGCTACAGGGTGGCCTAACTCAGGTTGTTGTAGCGAAAAGGCTCCAAGTCAGCCAAAGTGTGAAATCTCGACTTTGGAATAGGTTCAGGGAGACAGGTTCCGTGTTGGAAAGACCAAGGCTTGGTGGGCGACGAAAAGCAACACCTGCGCAGGAACGTTTCATCGCCGTTTCGGCGAGAAGAAACCCTACATCTACGTGTAGAATGCTACGGAATACTCTTCAAAATGCAGATGGGGTCCAAGTTTCCATCGAAACCATCAGACGACGTTTGAGAGAGGTGAATCTAGGTTCTAGACGTCCATTAAGAGGAGTTCCTTTAACACGTGAACATAAGCGTCAAAGACTGGAATGGGCAAGGCAACATATCAATTGGAACGATCAATGGCGTAGTGTCCTTTTCACTGATGAATCCAGATATGGATGATTTTCAGATTCTCAAAGAATAAGGGTATGGACAATCCCACATTCCCACGCATACCCCGTAATCGTCGCTATGTCCAAAAAGTCCATCCATTCCGAGGGGGTAGTGTGATGGTATGGGCCGGGATATGTTTCAACGGGCGCACAGATCTACACATTTGTCCTGGGAATATGACCGCCTCACACTATAGGGAGCATGTCATTGAGAATGTTGTGCCAAATTTTCACGCTGCTATTGGTGAAACTTTTCAATTTCTAGAACCCTAGACCGCACCGTGCAGCCATAGTTGAGAATGCGCGCGGGGAGCTTCGTATTCCACATTTACCAATACCTCCGCACTCACCAGATTTAAATTGCATAGAACATGCATGGGATATGCTCCAAAGAATATTAGATAATCATCAACCTACCCCAGAATCCTTAAATGATCTGAGAGAGCTTCTGCCCCGTTTATGGAACCAAATTCCTCAAGAAATGTTCAACAACCTCGTGTGTAGTAGGCAAAGAAAATGTCAAGCTGTTATTGATGCCCGTGGAGGCCATACATTGTATTGATAGTCTTAAAATGCTTGAATTCTTTGGGAATAAAATTTCGTTATTTTATTCGATTTTTCTTAACCATCCTGTATACGCTGCAGACAACAGGCTTAACTTAATTTGCTACTTGAAATCATATCAATATGAATTTTCATCACAAAAATCTTATTTTAACTATATTTTTTTCAATTTGAGTCAATATCCCTAACTCATGTGGAGCAGTTAATATGACATGGAGTTATGTTGAAAGACTGTTAGGCACGAAAACAACCTTTGGATAACACTTCTACAACCATTGCCTCGACTTACTGAGCAATTTTTTGGATGCTTGACTACGAAAGAGTAGGACGACATAATAATTCATTGGTGAATCGAAAAAAAAGCCACAAATTTATTGAGTTCTCTCATTTATCAACCAATACACCATAAGAGTCAAGTTGATCTTTCAAATTTTCCAAGCAGAATAGCTGTACTTTCTCTCACATTCATGAACCAAATCCAAAACCAAAATCCTCATTATTGCAGGAAGTGTCATAGCAAGATCCATCCGGATCATAACCAAAAAAAGGAACAAATTTCCCCTCCAGAATATAGTGCTAATAGGCCACTCCTTAGGAGCCCAAATTGCTGGTTGGGCCGGGAAGTCATTCTACACACGGACGAAACAAAGACTTCCAAGGATAATAGCACTCGATCCTGCAGGACCAGTTTTCAGATACCGTACCGACTCCAGAAGGCTTGACAGTCAAGATGCTGACGTTGTTATGGTGGTTCATACAGACACAATAAATTTTGGGTTTCCCAGCAGTTGTGGAACTATCGACTTCTTCCCGAATGGTGGTACTGTTCAACCTGGGTGTGAAGACTTGGGTGTCGTGGTTGCGTCGAATATGACAGATGAAGGTAAGTCGCTTTCTACAGTTCGACCTCCAGCTCCAGAATGAGAAGGCTTCAAGGAGGTTAAATCTTTGTTCCTCCTATAATTCTCTTGCCCAAGACTTTCTTTGCGCAGGCTTGCAATGGTGAGGACTCCTGTAACCAGATGAACAGGAGTTTTCTCCCTTTTCCTGAAGAATCTACACTCATCAGTGTCTGATAAGCCCAGTTTCGAAATCCTGAAATTCTTGAAATGATCTATGCTTCTCCAAACACTCTCTCTTGTAGGTGCATTTGCCTACACCACAGAAAGGTTCTTGGCCAGTAAGTGGGTTTTTGCTCCTTTCTTGCTAGTTTGGTGGCCTCCTTTGCTTCCTTAGTGACCAGCAACCTAGACTAATGAGACCTTGTTCTTCTTGCCTACTTCATTAACTTTCCTTCGGCATTACCATACCTGACTATCAGAAGGCGAGAGCTTATGAGTACTGAGTAGTATTTTTTTAAGTTTGAGGACTGTAGACCATCAAGCTGAATTCTGGTCTTCTTTTTCTTGGTATCAAATGTGTTCCAATAGATTAAGGGATTCCTCCACAAAAAAACATTGATGAAAAGAATTGGGGTATGAATTTCTTTCGCAAATGAAATGATGTAAATTAGAAACTGTTATTATTTTATTTTCAGCGTTTTGCAGTCATAGAAAAGCCGCCGATTTCTTCATAGAAGCCCTCAAACAACCACGGAATTTCATGGCGACAGAATGTGAAAGTTTCACAGATTTTCAAGAGAAAAAGTGCGACAAAAATATGAAGGTATCAATTGGAGATTGGCAGACCACGAAAATAGGGACGTACTATCTGAAAACCAAGGATGAACCAGCATTAAAAAGATCCAACCCTGACAAATCTGTTGACTTTTTTAATCGAACGGATAAAATAAATATGAGAAATTGAATATTTAATTAATTTTCCCAAGACATTATTTCCGACTGCAATTTTTCAGAAAGAGTTCAGCTAAATTTAAAATTATTGAAATACTTATTGATAAGAATTCATGAATAAATCGTTAATTATTAATCGACTTATTTTAAAAATTATTGATGACCAGAAGCTTTGGCTTTCCTACAATCGAAACTTATTCGAAATATTTTTAATATTAAAGTATATAAGCGTGTAAAATATTATTCGAAGAAAAAGTTGGATAAAAAAGGAACTGTGAACTGACTGAAATTAAAATCATAAACCTGGTAAATCTCTAAATAAACAAATAATATAAAAATTTTAGGTGATATATTAAGGAAACTTAATGATGTAAGATAATCCGTGAAATAAAAACGTTTGTACGTTAAAACAGCATGAAAAACCTGTTTCTACTCCATTAACGACTATTCACCAGAAGCTCAATTCTCATTTAACGCATTGAGGCCAAATTGACTCAGTTTTTCGTTCATGTATCAAATTGCCTTCCAGCAGTTCCATTTCTTAATTTTCGAATGATTTTAATGATGACATTAACAAAATTCGTCAACTTTCAGTATGCAAGTTCAGTTTGTTGAAATCTGCATGCTTTTTCTTTTAGTTGTATCGGCGAAAAGTTCAGAAAATTCCAAAACTTCCTTATTCGGATTCCTATTGACAGGTTTCAGGTACGTCAAGGATTTCTTCGTACCTAAGTACACTCTGAAAGAAGGCGACCTCCATTTTTTTCTGTACGGTAGACAAAAAGGGTTGAGAAATGAAATCGGGTCGAGTATATCCGATTTTGCTGCGAAAGGAGGGAAACTATTCTTCATCATACATGGTTATATGTCCGGAAGGAATCACACATGGTACAGAGATCTCACTATGGGCATTCTTTATAGATATCCAGATTCTTTAGTCGCTCAGGTATCTTGGGAAAACCTTTCCAGTTCATGGTACCCTGTTTCGACAAGGTATACAGAAGAAATTGGTGAGTAAAACATTGTATTTGAGCAAAAGGCATTAGCCATCTTTCCAACATCTTCATGAGATTATCGACAAATTCATTGGCCACGAAATTCGTCAGTAGATCCAACTTCATCGTTGACCATTTATTTCACAATAGACGAGTCCCTTCATGCTGGCCAACTGTTTGAAAATACCTGAAAATCACTTCCCTTTTTTCGCAATGATTCAACTCTTACCTGAAAGCTTTAATCCTAATGAGCGTATCCTGAAAATATTAGATGTCACGAAGGTCTTCATCAAAAGCTATAAATTTTTGTTTTCTTAGGGTTTCATCAATGGAAAATAAATATCCCCACCAAAATGTTTGAATGGAGAATTTGAATTTTTCGAATCAAATGAGGATTTCGCTAGAGTTTGTTTTTTATAATAACTTTTCTGATGAATGAGATGTTTCTATCAACAGTGTAAAAATGATTCAAGATACTGCAGAAATATCAAATTCAAATTTCATTAATTTCCGAAGAAGGAGCACTCGTATAAAGACCCGTTGCAAGATGTAAAACTGATTATTATAGGTGTTTTCTTTGAATTCGTAGAGATCATAGGAAGACTTTCAGTGAATTAATGTATAATTAACCCTGTATTGTGGAGTTTATTAAATATAGGTGTATAAGTGGGTTTTCGCTTCTAATTGGATAGAAATTCTACGAGGAATTCAAAGGACATTAGGGAAATAAATGATTGTTTTGAATGTTCTTTATTTGCATGGAAACTTAGTACAGAATAACAACCCAAAAGTATTTACAACTGCCATAGACTATGATCTGGATGTGAATAAGTTCTGATGCTGCATGAGAAATTAGGATCATTGTACTGGAAAATCTGAAGTATCACTTCGAAATCATAGTATATTCTTAAAATGTAAAGTGGTAAATTTATCAATTCAACATCAGAACTTGGCCAGTGAATACCACATCTCAAAATATCAGCTTAATACACACAATATATTTACTAAAAATATTGTTCACAGTTGATTGAGAAACTCCCTTAAAAATGGCTACTTCACAAACAGTTTCAGTTTTATTAATACTAAAACTAATCTTTCTGGAGCAATTTATTTATGGATTTTTCAATCTGGATATAAATCTGAAATTAACTTGACATAATCGTCCACATGGAGGGAGCAAACACATATATTCTTTGCAGCAAGGTTCCCATCCATAGTTTGTCTATCCATGATTTTCTCCAGTCCAATTTATGCAATATGCCAAAGGCATTAGTGATATTCGGTGTTGAGGCATCTTTCTCAGGAAATTTATCAAAACAAACAGCCCTGTTTTTACTTTTCCTTGAAGAGCAATTGAAAACAGTTTTTTCCAGTACTAGTACTTTGCTTACATTGTTATATAATCATCTACTGGCCTAAAATTCAAATATATCATGACGATTGAAACATAAAAATCTTTTCGTGCAGATACTTCACCTTTTCTAATTTCCATCTTACAGAAAGATGAAGTCACAGCTCAGTACCTCGAATTAGAGGATCATATCCCTCAAGAATACCTGAAACAGCCATTGATTTAGAATAGATATTCTAATTTCTAAGTCAATGAAAACAGCTTATTAGCAAGTAAAAATATAAACAGGTCGTTTTCTAGGTTGGAAAGTCATAGATTTCCATTAATGAAAACATAAGAAAACAAAAATTTATAGCTTTTGATGAAGACCTTCGTGACATCTAATATTTTCAGGATATACACTCATTAGGATTAAAGCTTTCAGGTAAGAGTTGAATCATTGCGAAAAAATGGGAAGTGATTTTCAGGTACTTTTAAACAGTTGGCCAGCATGAAGGGACTCGTCTATTATTGAAACATCATTGTTAAGCTTAGTACCACAGAACATATAATTCATAGTACAAACGTTAATGAGTTCTTTTCTGCCGTAGGTAATAAACTAGCCGAAATTATCTACACCCTAGAAAATCATTACAGAATCCCCTCAGACAGATATGTACTGGTTGGTCATTCTCTTGGGGCCCAAATATGTGGCTGGACAGGCAGGATATACGAGTGGAACACAGGACGAAAACTGCCAAGGATAATAGCCCTGGACCCAGCCCAACCCTTATTCAAAGGAATACCACGCTCCAAACGACTGAGCGCGAACGACGCAAAAGCAGTTATAGTAGTTCACACTGACGGTTTTTTGGGTTTCGCGGAGCCTTGTGGAACTCTAGATTTTTACGTCAATGGAGGCTTTGCGCAGAAACGTTGCGCGAACCTGACATCATTGATAAGGCGGTGTGAGTACCATTTGAACATTGGAATTTTATTAAATTTCATATTGTAATTTTTATATATGCTTTTAGCTATTTGCGACCATACAAGTTCTCAGAGGTATTTGATTCAAGCTTTAACCAAGCCGATGGCTTACATTGGCAGAAGATGCCTGAATTTGGACCAATGCCAAACTGGACATGTATTCTGGAAAGATTGGGTTTCGATGGGTGACCTTGAACTAAGAAGGACTGGATTATTCCATGTTGATACCCCAGATTAACCCCAAATTGTTTACATATAGCCTAGTCAACCAATATCCACAAAGAGGGCGAAGACAGGAATGTTACTGATGTGTACAAATATACTGAATACACAAATTATTAATCATTCTGTCTCTATAAAATCACTCAACTAGGCTAAACGGAAATAAAAGAGTTGTGAAAAATTGCAATTAAATAAAAGATCATAAATCATCTGCAGTATTTCAATTCTTATTTTAGTTTCCAATGGAAAGTTTGGCTATCTACAGGGTTATCCACTTTGTACTATTCGGACTTTATCATTTTACAGAAAATCATTTACCGGTCTTACCTCTATAATTTTTCACCCAACATTCGAGATTTTTAAAATCGGTAATATTTTGCACAGAGATACTTGGGACTATGCGGAATAACAATATATAAATTAATTTCGATTGCGATGAGGGGGACGGACGCCATGACAGTTTGAAATTTCTAATTTTGACAAAAATTCTATTTGACAGGTGATAATCTACACTATGACAGTTAGGGCCTGGATTATATTTTATTGAATTCAGAGACCCTGAAAACCTACATTTTGATACCTAAACCAACCCTGTAGCCCTTATTAGCCGAGAATTTTTCTATTTTAATTTTTCGATATTTCATTTTCGAGTTTTTCTCACGAGCACAGACCGCTCAAAATATGGGTGTTTTCGATTCGCAATATGGTTATTATTGAAGATGCCAATGGCTTGAATTTCGTCCCCATTTGATAACACTGTCAGATCCTCACAGAGATTATTTTGATTGACAAAATTTTCAATTTTGACAAAAATTCTCTTTGACAGGTAAAAATCTACACTAGGACCCTGGATTATATTTTATTGAATTCAGAGACCCTGAAAACCTACATTTTGATACCAAAATCAATCCTGTAGCTCTCATTAGCCGAGAGATTTTCTATTTCAATTTTTCGATATTTCATTTTTTTGAGTTTTGTTTACGAGCACAGACCGCTCAAAGTAAGGGTGTTTTCTATGTTCCAAATGGTTACTATTGAAGATGTCAATTGCTTGAACAACTTTCCCATTCTATAACACCGTCAGATTTTCCGAGATATTATTTTTATTGACTAATATGGTGTTTTTGAGGGGTCTTACCCCTTGATCATTTTTCACCCAAAATTTGAGATTTTTAAAATCGCTCCTTTTTTGCAGAGAGATACTTGAGACAATGCTGATCAACAATATATAAATCAATTTCGATTGCGATGAGTGGGACGGACGCTATGACAGTTTGAAATTTCCAATTTTGATAAAAATTCTATTTGACAGGTGAAAATCTAAACTATGATAGTTAGGACCCTGGACTATATTTTATTGAATTCAGCGACCTCGAAAACCTACATTTTGATACCAAAATCAACCCCGTAGCTATTCTCAACCGAGAATTTTTCTATTTTAATTTTTCGATATTTCATTTTTGAGTTTCGTTCACGAGCACAGACCGCTCAAAGTAAGGGTATTTTCGATGTGCAAAATGGTTATTATTGAAGATGCCAATCGCTTGAACAACTTCCCCATTCGATAACACCCTCATTTTCCGAGATATTATTTTTATGGACTAATAGGTATAGTGTTTTTTGGGGGGGGGTCTTACCCCTTGATCATTTTTCACCCAAAATCTGAATTTTTTTAAATCGCTCATATTTTGCACAGAGATACTTGGGACCATGCTGATCAACAATATACAGGGTAGCCATTTGAAAACGAAACAGACGAGATTACAGACGAAATAAATTTTTTCGATAGAAATGCTCGGACAGGTCGATTTCTGTTTCGAGGGGGACAACTTAAGATATAGGTTACGGACGCATAGCGCTTCAACCCTTGCTACTACAACCCTCACCCCCAATTTTTGAATAGGGAAGATGGGGTGAGTGATACCTCATTTGAAAGGTATTTTTATACTGATTTCAGTACAGTAATTGTTTTTTCATTTTATGCATTAGTTCTCGAAATATTCTTAACTAAGTATTTGAAAATGAAGTGGTGTTTTCATGGCACTTGTAGTGTTTTTTTGTGAAAAATCGACATTTTGAGCTTCAAAACAACCATGACTGTGGCTTCCTTCCTCCAATCCACTGACATAGAAATCTTTAATCAAGATGTCGATTTTTCACAAAAAAACATTACAAGTGCCATGAAAACACCACTTCATTTTCAAATACTTAGTTAAGAATATTTCGAGAACTAATGCATGAAATGAAAAAACAATTAGGTACTGTGCTGAAATCAGTATAAAAATACCTTTGAACTGAGGTATCACTCACCCCATCTTCCCTATTCAAAAAGTGGGGGTAGGGGTTGTAGCAACAAGGGTTGAAGCGCTATGCGTCCGTAACCTACATCTTAAGTTGTCCCCCTCGAAACAGAAATCGACCTGTCCGAGCATTTCTATCGAAAAAAATTATTTCGTCTGTAATCTCGTCTGTTTCGTTTTCAAATGGCCACCCTGTATAAATCAATTTCGATTGCGATGAGAGGGACGGTCGCTATGACAGTTCCAATTTTGACCGAAATTCCATTTGACAGGTGAAAATCTAAACTATGATAGTTAGGACACTGGATAATTTTTTATTGAATTCACTGACCTCAGAAACCTATATTTTGATACTAAAATCAACCCTGTAGCCCTTAGTGTTTTTGGGGGTCTTACCCCTTGATCATTTTTCACACTTTTCATACTTGTGTTCACTCCCAAAACAAAGTATGACCACCGCGTACATCAATAACTACTTGGCTTCTTCTGTTCAAGCTTTCCACGAAACTATTGAGAATATCCTGCTCTCTTTGTTGCCCAATTGGACAAGGTGAATTTTTTCCTAAAATTTTCAGAATTTCAGGTTTTCAGAAAGATAAATTGTCCAACTGATTTTGAGTGATTTCAGTTGAGAAACCCTGTATGTATACAGCACTCGAAATTGATTTGCTTCCCCAAAAATTGCGATTCCGATAGGAAAAACCGTAACCGAACTTACTTGATGAGTTCCGCCTGTAAATAATTCTAGAAATTTGCGGAAAATTATTTTCCCAATGCTTATCGAATTTTTTTTATGACTCACTTTTCTTGATCGCTACCATGAAGTGGACACAAAGCACCTATTGATATATTCCTTCCTAATTGGGTACTCAAAACATTTTTTGTAGCCATTATAAGGAAGATGATCTTGAAAATATATCTATGTGCAGCATCGATTCTCGTCCTCATTGAGTTTCCCAGTAAGTAAAACAGTATGTATTACTAGTTATAAAAACATTCGAAAGAATCTTTATTTTGTAATGTAATTTAAACAAAACTTTCGACAAGAAAATTTCGAAATGAAAATTTTTACGTATTTGCATTTCTAAAGTTATCAATATTAAAGTCCATGATGACCTATATCATAATTCAATTATTTCTTTGTAAAACTTGCCATTTATGATCCACATTTCGAAACCTTCTTTTTATTCCAGGCACAAATGGCGCTCTATCCGATTTGACCAACAATTTGGTCATGAAGGCTGTGAAAAAAAGATTGCCATTGGACTATGGCTTTGCACTCTTCGACACTCTACCCTATGTAACGAAGAAATATTATAAATTGGCAAACATCTCAGGAGGTCCAGTACCTGGCTTAATGTTAGAGGCAACGGAACTATTGAAAGAAAATTTTTTCTCACCAACCATTGACGAGCATGACATTTCATACCATACATTCAAAAAGGGAAACAGTAATTTAGGGTCATTGAAAATCGAAGATTTTTCTGAGAAGGAAGGGAAAGTCTTTGTTTTAATACATGGGTGGATAGAAGATACAACCGATGTCAGCGATTGGTGTAAAGAAATGGCGAAGACTTTGATGGACAAATTCCCGAAAAGTCGAGTTGTTGTGGTTGACTGGGGCAGCAGTTCCAATAAATTTTTGTATCCCTTGGCTGCATCTAGAACACAAGCAGTGGGTGAGTCTATGTTTTTCAAACTTTGTGCGTAACGTAGTTCCAAATGGATGAAATATCTGCATTCACAATGTTTACTCAATCTTTCGTATGACATAAATATTTTCGCAGGGGAACTAATAGCGGACAAACTCAACGCATTGGTCGAAAATCAGAAGGTTCCCCTGAACAACATCGTCCTTATTGGCTACGATCTAGGAGCCCACGTTGGTGGGTTTGCAGGAAAAGCCTTTCAGAAATCAAACCCTGGAAAACTTCCTTTGATCATAGCTTTGGACCCGTCCGCGTTTCTATTCGAAGGAAAACCAGAGAGCCAAAGATTGGATAAAGGTGACGCAGAAACTGTTATGGTTGTCCACACCAGCAGTTCTATGGTTGGCTTCACGAACTCGTGTGGCACCATCGATTTTTATCCCAATGGAGGTAGCTCACAACCAGGATGCATGGCTTGGAGCTGTGAGTATAACATAATTCGAATTTGTTTTAATATCAGGAAACGCGTAATCCTCGGAAGCAATCAAGCTTTGGTTTGTCAATTTCTTGTCTCAATATTCAAATAACTACACTGCGCAAAAAAATTAACGCACATTATGGAAATCTCAAATTTATTCCACAACTGAAGGTGTTCTCAATGATAATTATTTTTATCAGAATTATGCATGCATATTTTATCCACTTTCAACGTTTTTCTTCAATACAGATGTTTTCTCCCAGCAGGAATAAAAAAAGATGATATTATTATATTTTGAATGTATTTGCTTCATTCTAAAATCAGTTGTTCTCGATCAATTCTAGTGATCAATAGTTTTTCTTTCGTTTGATTTTCTACACTCGATCGCTATGCAACGCGAAACACGCAATTTGACCCAAGAGGAATGTGCCCAAGCGGTAGTTTTGCGAGAAGAAGGGTGGACATACAGAAGAATTGCAGAAAGGTTTGGAGTTTCCCATACAAGTGTGTCCAGAATGTTGCAGCGATTCAGGGAGGCAGGTATGAATGTCCGAAGACCAGGACAGGGTAGACCACGGGTAACAACTGCCATTCAAGAACGTTACTTGAGATTTTCTTCGTTGAGACAACGGTTTGCAACCGCTAGCGTCCTTCAAAATAAGCTTGAGCAAACTCATGAGGTCCTAATTAGCACTAAGACAATAAGAAATCGCCTCAGAGAATATGATTTAAGGCCTCGTGTCGCGGCAAGAGGCCCTGCTCTTACACCAGCCCATCGAAGGGCGCGTTTGGATTTTGCGAGAGAGCATATCCATTGGGAAGAGGCCGATTGGGAAAGAGTTCTCTTCACAGATGAGTCTAGATTCTGCCTCTACCATTGTGATCGACGTTCCCTTGTATACAGACGTCCACATGAAAGATATGCTCAGTGCAATTTCCTGAATACTACTGGTTTCGGGGGAGGATCGATTATGGTATGGGGTGGAATATCTTTGACTGCTCGCACAGACCTAGTGGTCGTTGATACTGGAGCTATGAATGCTGATAAGTATATAAGGAACATTCTTTAAGAGTATGTAGTGCCATTTGTCCCATACATTGGTGAAAATTTCATTTTTAAGGGCGATAATGCCAGACCCCTTCGTGCGCGCATCGTTCAGGAGTACCTTGAAGAGGTTGAAGTCTCTCGAATGGAATGGCCAGCAAGCAGTCCAGATCTCAATCCGATTGAGCAGGTTTGGGACAACCTCAATAGAAGGCTGAGATGTTCAGAAAATCATCCAGCTACTGTTAATGACTTAGGAATCCAACTCGGAGAAATTTTGGAAGGATTAGATCAGAACATTTTAAGATCACTCATTTTGAGTATGAACCGTCGTTGCCGAGCTGTAATTAACGCAAGGGGTGGAAATACCAAGTATTAAATCACTTATCAGCATTTCAGTATTTTGAAAATTGTTCATTTCTCTTCTTTCACATAAGATTCGGTGAAATCCTGAATTTTTCTTCCATTTAATGTGTCTTGTTTCGTTCAAAACCTTCCCGAGAGAACATAAAAAATAAGTTATAAAGTCAATGTAGAGTTAACTTAACTTTCATTAAAATTGAGATTTTCAGAATGTGCGTTAATTTTTTTGCGCAGTGTATTTCATCATTTCCAATAAAGAAATAAATATTTTTCAGTATTGTGCAACCACCAACGCAGTCCTCAGCTTCTTAACTCAGCAATAGCATCTCCTAAGATGTTCCCAACGAAGAAATGCAACAGTTCCAAAGATTTCGAAGAAGGAAATTGTCAGGATACTGATGTTCTTTTTGGAAATATTTCAGAAACAAGTGAAGGCGACTACTATTTCGAGACTTCTGACAAACCTCCATTCCAAAAAAAGACGACGAAGAAATCGAGTTTTTGGAACTTCAAATTGTTTTGAGAATGATCCAACGAATAGAAATGTTCAAAATTGAATTATTTTTTGCATTTCTTAAGTTCCAACAGAAAATGTCGCAGTTCACTGTTATTAAAAATAACTACACAAGTTTCGAAACGAATAAAGCCTTTGTACTGTCTTGAAAATAAAAACATTGAAATACTGGATAAACAGTTTATTTAAAAAAGTGTAAAGTTCATATCACTAGAAAAATTGAATTAGTACAAATAAACGGAATATGCCGCCAAACAAATACCAACAAACAACGATATTCTATCTATTACCACTCCTAGAAGAATGTAGTATTGCTGATTTACTTTCACTCTTGTCATGGTGTATAAGTTTTCATAGATGTCCCTCTAAAAAGCAGAAAATAGATCATTATTTTCGAGCATCTCGTATGCAAATCAAACAATAGTATTTGGAGGGGGAAGCTTTCTTCAACTAAGGTTCATTCAACCTTATCACTGAGAATCTCATGCATAAGACTTCCAAAATGAGTCAGTAGGCGATTTTAGTGATCTTAATTGCTCCTACTTTCTGTTAAAACTCCTTTTAAATACTTTCTATCCCCAAGCTACTGAGTTTTAATTTTCAGTATTCGTGCAGCAAAATTTTGGATAGAGGATGCCTCAAAATATGCACAGCACCCTTTATACGATTAACCACATTTCTATTTATCTTGTTGATCTCACCTTGACTTCAGGTAAGCAGAACATAGTTTTAAAAACAGAAGATGTAAACAGCCTCGATAACAGATTTGGAAATTGCTTCTGTTTTTCTATTCTTGCTATATTTATGACGGCTATAGAAACAAGGATGGACATAATGCCTGCGAAAATGCCATAGCCATGCAGTCGAACTGAAATTATAAAATTGATAAAAACCACGTGAACGAAAATTGAAGACCATTAGAGTAGCTTACCGATGTATGGAACAGCTTGGTAGTGCCCTGGTAGCAGAATACCAAGATAAATGAGGCAGGAAATCGATAAAACCATTTGGAAACAGCCTAAACATATTTTATATGGCCCAAATGGTGACACACAAAAACTGCATAAAATTGCAATTACGATTACTAAAAACAAAAACAGAATTAGACTAACGGTCGAAAAGATAACAATAATACACACCAAAATAAATCGTCAAAAAAATCCTGCTGTAAATTTCTGAATTCCTCCTCAATTCTACAGTCACAAACAGATTGTTGTCGCCAGGTTGAAGTATAGAGTCAGTCGTCACACCAGGGTACACGTCTACTTCTTCTATCGTCCAGTCTGAATGCTCTGTGTTCTCGTAGACCTGTTCAAGAATACCCACTCTCAATTTTTGATGAATTTGAGGTTATTACATGGTTTCCAAAGCAAATACCTTGGCATTTTGGGATGGAAATAAGGAAATAACTTACCGGGTCGGCAACATGGGTGTAGTTGACCCATAACTCGTTTGTATGCGTCAAAAACGTGAAAATTATGTCGCAGCTCCTTTTATCTTTGGGCCAGTTAGCGTATTGAGATGAACTAGCCTCGCACCATGTTTTAAGGTCTAATGTGGGAAACCAGTAAACGAAACCGTTGTTTTTCAAGACTAGCAGACTCTGATCTGCTATGAAATAATCGTCGTCGTAATGGCTGAAAAAAATTAATTCCATGAAGAGTTTTCTCATCCTGAGAATTCCTTGAGAACCAGATACAAATACTCCATTAAAAATGTAGAGGACTTAGGTCTGAAATGGACTCACTTGGATACCATTAGAGATGGTTTCCAGATCTCTGAGCTGCTCACTCTTATCTCAGTGATTCCCCCGTAAAGAGTTCCATTCCAACGTAACTTCTCGTCCATCCACATCTGAAAAAAGGGTTTCTATTGAAAAATCCTAAGAAATACGTTTTGGAGAGTACAGTCTGTACTTACGAGGTGTGCTACTCCTCGACTATGCAAAATGGACTTGGATTCATCCTGAAAATATCCAGAAAAAGCCAGGCAATGTACATTTAAATCGATAGATCGACATTTTATTGAAACACTCACGAGACTAACTCTGTTGATTTGGGGGGCCATTTTCACAAATACCCCGAGAGAATGGTTATATTTCGGGAGTACCATTGGGTCGTACTGATTCAGTAGATCCCTTCTGAGTCTCTCCTCGTCTGTTAGATTCCTCTTGATTTTCTGGAGAAGGAGGTAAGTATTGTTAACTTCAGAATTTATGGAAAAAATAGAAAACAAACCTTTATGTCATCTGTTATACAATCGAAGTACCACTTGGCTTCTATCCCTGGCCATGTGCTGAAGCCTATGGTGCTTACTGGCAGAGGTTCATGGTCTTTCCAACTGATGAAAGCTAAATCTTTGGCTTCTTGACCCACTTCCAATACTCCGTCTACAAAATTCCCACATTATCATAAAATAAGTTGTTATTTAAAATTCCTATGGTTCCATCATTGTTTAAACAATGGTTCCATACTCTATATCCCAACCCTGTATATAATCCAATAAAAGCTCACCTTTCGTCATATGGATCCAAAAAGACCTGGGATCAACAGCAGATAAAAGTCCTTTAATTCTGACGGACTCCTTTACCTGATTTTTCTGCATTCTCCTTATGTCGCAAAAAGTATTTCCACCTGCACCGATAACTACTTCATAGGCCGGGTCTGTCTTCTGAGGATTTTTAGTGGTAGCTATAAGAATGTGAGCATCGCTAGCTGCGAGCACAGAAAAATGAAAATCAAGCCTTAGATCACTGTCGTTCTTTTTCGGCTTTTGCAATTCGAAGAATTCCTTATACGATGTGCCAGACCTTGAATAATATACCTTACATCTCGATAAATCTGTAAGCAAAGTGATTTATGGAGAAAATAAGTTCTTAAAGTTTTCGGAAAAATCAATACCTGTTTCATTGGATGTATGAAAAACACCAAAACATTTAGGTACAAATAAGAGGAATAGGAGCACAAAGAACAGCATTGTTGTCGTTCTGTAACTGAAAATAAATCAGAATATCGTCATTATCATGCAGTAATGTATTTCCGTTAACTCTTAATCTTGTACGCCTACCACCATCTAATCGAAAAATTCAATGTTTGTTTTTAATATTGCAAGGTTCTTCCCAATGACATTGACTGGGTGTAATATTTTATTGGACTCATAGGTCAGTCACCCTTCGAAAAAAGATCAATTTAAATACCTCCTGTACTGAAAATACACAACCAAAACCACAACACAGGCAATAATGACGGAAGCTTACGAAGAAAGTTGAAAGCATCTTTTAAATATTTCACAGCTGATTATTCTTCCTAGGAAACAGGATATATCGAATGAACTAATTGAATTAGTGAAGAGAGCTGTGGAGAAAACCTTTCCAACGTATATGGAAGATTAGAACATGCCAGTGAATACTTCAAAACTCTTTTTCGAACGCTGGGTAGTTTTCATATCTAGCCACAGGCTGTCGAAAAAATGTAGAAAATGATTCATAATCAGTGATCCAACAAATTGAAATGTTCACCATTGAATCTCTATATTTGAAAATCTCAAGTTCCCACGAAAATGTTGCAGTTCACTGTAATTGAAAATAAAAACACTGAAATACTGGATAAACAGTTTATTTAAAAAAGTGTAAAGTTCTTATCACTAGAAAAATTGAATTAGTACAAATAAACGGAATATGCAGCTAAACCAATACCAAACAACAACGATATTCTATCTATTACCACTCCTAGAAGTATGTAGTATTGTTGATTAACTTTCACTCTAGTCATGGTGTATAAGTTTTCATAGATGTCCCTCTAAAAAGCAAAAAGTAGAATTTTTATTCGAACATCTCTCATGCAAATCAAACAATAGTCCTATTTGCAGGGTGAGACTTTCTTCAACCAAGGTTCTATCAATCTTTTCACTGAAAATCTCATGCATAAAATTTTCAAAATGATTCAGTTATCATCCTCTGAAGACGATATTAGTTATATTAATTACTCTTACTTTCTGGTAAAAACAAATCTCCTTTTTGAATACTTTCTATTTCCAAGTTACTGAGTCTTTATTTTCTTTACGATTGATGACATTTTTATTTATCTTGTTGACCTCACCTTGACCTCAGGTAAACAGAATATAGTTTTAAAAACATAAGATGTAAACAGCCTCGATAACAGATTTGGAAATTGCTTCTGTTTTTCTATTCTTGCTATATTTATGACGGCTATAGAAACTAGGATGGACATAATGCCTGCGAAAATGCCATAGCCATGCAGTCGAACTGAAATTATAAATTTGATAAAAACCACGTGAACGAAAATTGAAGACCATTAGAGTAGCTTACCGATGTATGGAACAGCTTCGTAGTGCCCTGGTAGCAAAATACCCAGATAAATGAGGCAGGAAATCGATAAAATCATTTGGAAACACCCTAAACATATTTTATATGGTCCAAATGGAGAAACACAAAAACTGCATAAAATAGCAATTACGATTACTAAAAACAAAAAGCAATATTAGACAAAAGGTCGAAAAGATAACAATGATACACACCAAAATAAATCGTCAGAAAGATCCTGCTGTAAATTTCTGAATTCCTCCTCAATTCTACAGTCACAAACATGTTGCTGTCGCCAGGTTGAACAAAAAAGTCGGTCGTCACACCAGGATACACGTCAACTTCTTCTATCATCCAATCTGAACGCTCTGTGTTCTCGTACACCTGTTCAAGAATACTCACTCTCAATTTTTAATGAATTTGAGGTTATAACATGGTTTCCAAAGCAAATTCCGTGGCATCTTGGGATGGAAATTAGGAAATAACTTACTGGGGCGGAAAAATGGGTGTAGTTGACCCATAACTCGTCTGTATGCGTCAAAAACGTGAAAATAATGTCACAACTCCTCTTATCCTTTGGCCAGTTAGCATACTGAGATGAACTAGCCTCGCACCAGGTTTTAAGGTTTAATTTGGGAGACCAGTAAACGAAACCACCGTTTTTCAAGAAAAGCAGACTCTGATCTGGTATGAAATAATCGTCGTCGTAATGGCTGAAACAAATTATAACTCCATTATTTTCATTCTGAGAATTCCCTGAGAACCAGATACATATACTCCATTAAAAATGTAGAGGACTTTTAGGTCCAAAATGGACTCACTTGGATACCATCAAAGATGGTTTCCAAATCTCTGAGCTGCTCACTCTTATCAGAGTGATTCCCCCGTAAAGCGTTTCATTCCAACATAACTTCTCGTCAAACCACATCTATAAGAAGATGTTTAAAAAAATACTGAGAAATACAACTTGGAGAATACAGTGGTACTTACGAGGTGTGCTACTCCTCGACTATGCAAAATGGACTTGGATTCATCCTGAAAATATCCAGAAAAAGCCAGTTAATATGCATTAAAATCGATACATCGACATTTGGATTGAAATACTCACGAGACTAACTCTGTTGATTTGGGGGATCATTTTCACGAATACCCCGAGAGAATGGTCATATTTCGGTAGTACCATTGGGTCGTACTGATTCAGTAGATCCCTTCTGAGCCTCTCCTCGTCTGTTAGATTCCTTTTGATTTTCTGGAGTAAGAGATATTGTTAACTTCAGAATTTATGGAAAAATAGAAAAAACAAACCTTTATGTCATCTGTTATACAATCAAAATACCACTTGGCTTCTATCCCTGGCCATGTGCTGAAGCCTATGGTGCTAACTGGCAAAGGTTCATGGTCTTTCCAACTGATGAATGCTAAATCTTTGCCTTCTTGACCTACTTCCAATACTCCGTCTACAAAATTCCCACAATATTATATTCCATACCTACTCTATTCTACTCTGTAAATTCTTCAATAAAAGCTCACCTTTCGTCATGTGGATCCAAAAAGACCTGGGATCAACAGCAGATAAGAGTCCTGTAATTCTAACGGACTCCTTTACCTGATTTTTCTGCATTCTCCTTATGTCGCAAAAAGTATTTCCACCTGCACCGATAACTACTTCATAGGCCGGGTCTGTCTTCTGAGGATTTTTAGTGGTAGCTATAAGAATGTGAGCATCGCTAGCTGCGAGCACAGAAAAATGAAAATCAAGCTTTAGATCACTCTCGTTTTTTTTCGGCTTTTGCAATTCGAAGAATTCTTTATACGATGTGCCAGACCTTGAATAATATACCTTACATCTCGATAAATCTGTAAGCAAAGTGATTTATGGAGAAATTAAGTTCTTAAAGTTTTCGGGAAAATAAATACCTGTTTCATTGGATGTATGAAAAACACCAAAACATTTTGGTACAAATAAGAGGAATAGGAGCACAAAGAACAGCATTGTTGTCGTTTGTTTGTTTTTAATATTGCAAGGTTCTTCCCTATGACATTGACTGGGTATAATATTTTATAGGAATGATAGGTCAGTCACCCTTCGAAAAAAGATCAATTTAAATACCTCCAGTATACTGACAATACACAACCGAAACCACAACACAGGCAATAATGACGGAAGCTTACGAAGAAAGTTGAAAGCATCTTTTAAATACTTCACAGCTGATTATTCTTCGTAGGAAACAGGATATATCGAATGAACTAATTGAATTAGTGAAGAGATCTGTGGAGAAAACCTTTCCAACGTTTGGAACATTAGAACATGCCAGTAAATACTTCACAACTATTTTTCGAACGCTCGGTAGTTTTCATATTTAGCCATAGGTTGTCGAAAAAATGTAGAAAATCCAAAGTATTCAAATTTCTTGCGAAAAATGATGTTACCTAGTTTGTGAGATCGACCTGAAGATTCCAGAATAAAACCTTTTATATTATAATATGTTATTACAGACTGCGGTTTAAATTACGATTACAACAATTTAAAAATTTTATAAAACCGATAACATCATTAACATCGTCGATTGAGATGTTAGTAGCGCGTGAAGACGCTTCATTACCAGACAATGTCAAGATTGACCACTGTTTTCTTGAGTATAGTCCTTGGGTTTTTCCTGGTTCACTACGATGTTTCCGCAAAGAAATACACGAAGTGTGGTTTAACTAGATTATTGGAATACCAACAATTCGACCGTTCTTACATAGGACATTGTAGTTTACCAAAATGTGAAGAAGAATATGTGAGGTAATTTTTTTATTTGTAGGGGTTTGTTTGATTGAGAGTGAAAGTGGTAAAAACACTTCGAGAATCACGACCAGAGCTAACCATAGACAAGGTCTCGGACTTTTCCAAGTGAGTTTTCAACAAAATGTCAATTTAGATCGATTGCTTTTTGAAAATTAGTCCCCATTAAGTCATCGAATTTTTAGGTGTAAAATCGTTCATTTACTTACAATCTCTGAATTTCAACCCGGTTGAATATAAGCTGTCAAAAATACACTGCGCAACAAAATTAACGCACATTATGGAAATCTCAAATTTATTCTACAACTGAATGATAATTATTTTTATCAGAATTATGCATGCATATGTTATCCACTTTCAACGTTTTTCTTCAATACAGATGTTTTCTCCCAGCAGGAATAAAAAAAGATGATATTATCAGATTTTGAATGTATTGGCTCCATTCAAAAATCAGTTGTTCTCGATCAATTCTAGTGATCAATAGTTTCTCTTTCGTTTGATTTTCTACACTCGATCGCTATGCAACGCGAAACACGCAATTTCACCCAAGAGGAATGTGCCCAAGCGGTAGTTTTGCGAGAAGAAGTCCACCCTTCTTCTCGCAAAACTACCACACAAGAATTGCAGAAAGGTTTGGAGTTTCCCATACAAGTGTGTCCAGAATGTTGCAGCGATTCGGGGAGACAGGTATAAATGTCCGAAGACCAGGACAGGGTAGATCACGGGTAACAACTGCCATTCAAGAACTTTACTTGAGAGTTTCTTCGTTGAGACAATGGTTTGCAACCGCTCGCCTCCTTCAAAATCAGCTTGAGCAAACTCATGAGGTGCAAATTAGCACTCAGACAATAAGAAATAGCCTCAGAGAATATGATTTAAGGCCTCGTGTCGCGGCAAGAGGCCCAGCTCTTACCCCAGCCCATCGAAGGGCGCGTTTGGATTTTGCGAGAGAGCATATCCATTGGGAAGAGGCCGATTGGGAAAGAATTCTCTTCACAGATGAGTCTAGATTCTGCCTCTACCATTGTGATCGACGTTCCCTTGTATACAGACGTCCACACGAAAGATATGCTCAGTGCAATTTCCTGAATACTACTGGTTTCGGGGGAGGATCGATTATGGTATGGGGTGGAATATCTTTGACTGCTCGCACAGACCTAGTGGTCGTTGGTAATGGAGCTATGAATGCTGATAGGTATATAAGGAACATTCTTGAAGAGCATGTAGTGCCATTTGCCCCATATATTGGTGGATAATGCCAGACCCCATCGTGCGCGCATCGTTCAGGAGTACCTTGAAGAGGTTGAAGTCTCTCGAATGGAATGGCCAGCAAGAAGTCCAGATCTCAATCCGATTGAGCAGGTTTGGGACAACCTCAATAGAAGGCTGAGAAGTTCAGAAAATCATCCAGCTACTCTTAATGACTTAGGAATCCAACTCGGAGAAATCTGGGAAGGATTAGATAAGAACATTTTAAGATCACTCGTTTTGAATATGAACCGTCGTTGCCGAGCTGTAATTAACGCAAGGGGTGGAAATACCATGTTTTAAATCACTTATCAGCATTTCAGTATTTTGAAAATTGTTCATTTCTCTTCTTTCACTTAAGATTCGGTGAAATCCTGAATTTTTCTTCCATTTAATGTGTCTTGTTCCGTTCAAAACCTTCCCGAGAGAACATAAGAAATAAGTTATAAAGTCTTCAGAATGTGCGTTGATTTTTTTGCGCAGTGTATTTGACATTTGCTGTCAAATTCATTTCGACAGCGGTCAACATTTTTTTCCAGTTGGTTTCTTGAGCTGGCAACCTCCGAATCTACATACTAGTGCTTTTGGTGACCCATTTTTGAATTGACCAGTTTCTTTTCAGATTCTGAGTAGAGATTGGTGTACATTTCGAAAAAGGGGAGGAATGTGCAATGTCCGATGTGAAGGTTGTATTTGAAAACACCAGATAACTCATTATAGTTCATCTCAACATTTTTAGACATGCTTGACGAAGATTTGACAGACGATTCTAACTGTGCCAAGAAAATAATGCAGGAACTGGGTTTCAATGCTTGGAACGGATGGAAAAGAAGTTGTAAGAGGAGAAATCTGTCCATACCTCGATGTTGAATCGAATATTTAAAAAAATGTGAATTTTTGGACAAACTGAATTTTTTCTAAAATATTTTGTTGAGTTCCAGGAAATGAAAAACGAAATAAAACCATAAAATATTATATTTTAGTATCAGCAAATATATGAAGCATTAATAATCTTATACAAATAAGTAACAATAGTATTAAAATTTTACAACAAATTATGTTAATCATGTACAATATAAAATTCAATTTAAACATTGAAAACAAGTATATGGCACTAAATGTCACGTGGACATTTAAATTTATACCTTCGTCGTCGCTTGTAGTTTTACATATTGGTTACTTTGATCCGACTCCATTTCTGGGGATATGTAGCACTGGTGAGTTTGTAATTTAGTTTTTAGTAATATTTTGCGCAATCCCCATATAAAAGAGAGGAGAACAAAGCAGAAGATTATGAAGATTGAGAGCATGGCAAGATCTACGTTCGATACCACCATGTTTTCTATCCTGAAAACATTTATGCATCTCTTCTTGTAATTTTCAGGTGGAAGACCTGGATGAACTATGCTTGCGCATGCTCGGTATGGTCCATTCGTCAATCCCTCGAACGAGTATTGGGGATAGCTACAGTTTAAGTTCTTCTCAGAAATTAAAAGACCCTGTTCGAATATTCCTAGATAGACTTCACATTTTGTCTCAGGATATACGTCTACTTTCACTACCAAATTTCCAGAACTAGAAAGGTTCCCTAGCACTGAAGTCACTTTAGGATATTGAACCAACGGTTCCTTCTGCACATTTTGTACTAACGGTAGAATATCAGAGCATCCCAATATAAGAGAAACGTCATCTGTTTCCCCATTTTGAAGAAGCACCAAACAATATCTATACTTGTGACGCCTCTGAAGGTCTATAAGACCTGGAACTGATATTTCCAGTGATGTCGGATCATTCATTTCTGAGGAATTACACTTCAAAGGCGTAGATTCTATCAGGATCTCACTCAAACCTTGTTCTTCGTACACGTAGATTGCTTCGCAAGTGTATGGTATACCATCTTCCTCTATTTTCCATATCAGATCTACCGTACGTCCGTCATATTTGAAGTCTTTGATGCTTATTTGATTCTTCACAGGCGATGTTACAGTTGGTGAGTCAACAGTTTCTGGTTCATCATGCCCACAAATCAGATTTTCTGAACTCAATTCGACTAGAAGACCATTCTCTAGTGATGGCGGTGTTGCACAAACAGCGCTTTCTTTATCTTTCCTGGACAGTGCAGAGTTTGTGAGCCAATGGCTGAAGTCTTCTAGACTGCAGTCGCAGTTAAGAGGATTATCTGCAAGACTCAGTTCTTTTAAGATTGTAATATTCTTCAGAGCATCTCCAGCAACAATGGATATATCATTATCGTCGAGTTTCAAAGCCCTCAGACTCTTCAGAGGAGATACAAGATCAGCTGTTAGAGCCCTCAGGTAGTTGTTACTCAAATTTATTTCTTTAAGTCTTCCCAGATGAGCCAGTGAAGCACCAGACACTGCCACTATCCTATTATTGGATAAATCCAGGGAAGTAAGCTTGAATAACTGACTGAAAGCATGGTCCTCTATTACATCTATTTGGTTGTGGTGTATACTCAAACTCTGCAAATTAGTCAATCCCTCTAAGGCACCAAGTTTGATACTACTTATCAGGTTATGGGACAGTTGAAGATCTTTCAAAGAATCCATTTTGGGGAAGGTCTTTGGACCAAGAGGACCTAAGAGTAGATTTTCTGATAAATCTAAATCCTCGATGTTGGGCATTGGGCTAAGCTTCAATATATTGATCAGTTTGATGCTATTCCCCTTCAGCCTGAGAACTTTCAGAAGAAGGAGCTTATTGAAGGTGGCAGGTGCTATTTTGGAGATTACGTTGTTGCTGAGATCGATGAAAGACAGGTTCTTCAAGCCCTACAAAAGAATTAGAATGTAGTTTCGAAAGAATCAAATAATTTTCAATGTTCTACCTTAAACGAATTGGTGTCCAAACTCTTGATTCTGTTACTGGACAAGTCCAACCTCTCCAGATCCTGCAACAATCTCAGAGCTGCTGTAGGGACTGCTGGAAGTTGATTATTGGGCAGACCTAGAGCTTGAAGGGGTGACGTCAGCCCTTGGAAAGCTACTTGATCCACTTCTCTTAATTCTCCAGAAGAGATGACTAGACCATGCAGGGATACACCCTCGAGTAGTGGATTTGAGATTACCGTGAGGTTCTGAATTGTGCAGTCCAGAAGGGATACAGATGCTGTGTTTAATGAGCGGAGCGTCCAACCTTAAAGAAGATACGACTGGGTTAGATTGATGAACTTTTATGGGAGCTTAGGAAATTGGTGAATATTCTTATAGTTGCTTACTTATTATTGGTATAGCTCTTCTGTCTCCCATGCATCTTAATGTGTGTGGCATATCACAACTGCATTCAACAATTGGCTGTTTTACAATGCGTGGACATTTCCAGTTGTCGTTTTTGTCGGCTGCTGGGCTGGGAATGGCCGATGCACCACACCACCAGACGAGGAACACCAAAAACCATCCCATTCTGAAAAAAAGACTGATATGAGTTCCAGCTATCCCAACAAGAAATCCGATTAAAATAAACACAGCTTTTATAGTTTCATCTTTCGTTCATTAGTACTTAGGAGCTCATTCTGTTATTGTGGGTGATTTCGAAATTTCTGGTCCCCTATTTTTGATACAGTGTGTCCCAGATAAAAAAAAAAACTCCAGTCGAATGAGTAAATGTTGAACAATTCCAACATTTTCATAATGGGACTGAAGTAAAAGTACATTGACTCTTCTACTGGAGTTGTTCTTCTCAATTTCAAAATCAAAACAGTTAAGATGAACTTTTCAGTTTGAGACTTAGATATGGTATATACACTGCGCAAAAAATTAACGCACAATATGGAAATCTCAAATTTATTCTACAACTGAAGGTGTTCTCAATGATAATTATTTTTATCAGAATTATGCATGCATATGTTATCCACTTTCAACGTTTTTCTTCAATACAGATGTTTTCTCCCAGCAGGAATAAAAAAGATGATAGGTATTATCAGATTTTGAATGTATTGGCTCCATTCTAAAATCAGTTGTTCTCGATCAATTCTAGTGATCAATAGTTTTTCTTTCGTTTGATTTTCTACACTCGATCGCTATGCAACGCGAAAAACGCAATTTGACCCAAGAGGAATGTACCCAAGCGGTAGTTTTGCGAGAAGAAGGGTCGACATACACAAAAATTGCAGAAAGGTTTGGAGTTTCTCATACAAGTGTGTCCAGAATGTTGCAGCGATTCAGGGAGACAGGTATGAATGTCCGAAGACCAGGACAGGGTAGACCACAGGTAACAACTGCCATTCAAGAACGTTACCTACTTGAGAGTTTCTTCGTTGAGACAACGGTTTGCAACCGCTCGCCTCCTTCAAAATCAGCTTGAGCAAACTCATGAGGTGCAAATTAGCACTCAGAGAATAAGACATCGACTCAGAGAATATGATTTAAGGTCTCGTGTCGCGGCAAGAGGCCCAGCTCTTACCCCAGCCCATCGAAGGGCGCGTTTGGATTTTGCGAGAGAGCATATCCATTGGAAGAGGCCGATTGGAAAAGAGTTCTCTTCACAGATGAGTCTAGATTCTGCCACTACCATTGTGATCGACGTTCCCTTGTATACAGACGTCCGCATGAAAGATATCCTCAGTGCAATTTCCTGAATACTACAGGTTTCGGGGGAGGATCGATTATGGTATGTGGTGGAATATCTTTGACTGCTCGCACAGACCTAGTGGTCGTTGATAATGGAGCTATGAATGCTGATAAGTATATAAGGAACATTCTTGAAGAGCATGTAGTGCCATATGCCTCATACATTGGTGAAAATTTCATTTTTATGGACGATAATGCCAGCAGACCCCATCGTGCGCGCATCGTTCAGGAGTACCTTGAAGAGGTTGAGGTCTCTCGAATGGAATGGCCAGCAGGAAGTCCAGATCTCAATCCGATTGAGCAGGTTTGGGACAACCTCAATAGAAGGCTGAGAAGTTCAGAAAATCATCCAGCTACTCTTAATGACTTAGGAATCCAACTCGGAGAAATCTGGGAAGGATTAGATCAGAACATTTTAAGATCACTCATTTTGAGTATGAACCGTCGTTGCCGAGCTGTAATTAACGCAAGGGGTGGAAATACCAAGTATTAAATCACTTATCAGCATTTCAGTATTTTGAAAATTGTTCATTCCTCTTCTTTCACATAAGATTCGGTGAAATCCTGAATTTTTCTTCCATTTAATGTGTCTTGTTTCGTTCAAAACCTTCCCGAGAGAACATAAAAAATAAGTTATAAAGTCAATGTAGAGTTAACTTTCATTAAAATTGAGATTTTCAGAATGTGCGTTAATTTTTTACTTTTTTGTCGTTTTTCGAACACTTGAAGACATTGGTTCACCAAACCGGGGAATCTTGCGTGAATGTATAAACCATAAAATTCCCCGGTATCAACAAGTGACATTTTAATGGATACTTATCATTAAATCAAGGTCAGCTGACTACCGGTCTGGTGCTCTATTGATTTGTCTACTCATTCTACGGTAGACTCGTTTCCTGCCCAGGTTATTATCGAATATTGGAAATATTAGCAAACAATGTAGTGGCACTTATATCGCCAGACACTAATGTTAAATGATCATTAATTCGATGGTACTTCAGTACATCAGGCAACCAACAAAACTGGAGTTAAGTAATTTACGTACTTATTTACGATAGAGCAAGGTCTAGGGTTCAAGATTACGAAAATTAATGATATAACTTCAAAGTGTATCGCAAAAAACGATTTAGTGGTGTTAGTGCAAAACAGCTCAACGATGAGACTGGAGATACTTGGTCTTTGTGTACTACTTGGTCTTTCGGGAACGGAGGGGAAGGTGTACACCAAGTGTGGGTTGACCAACGAGCTCATCTCCCTGAATTTTCCAAGGACGTTCATTGGGAACTGTGAGTAATGAAGGTTTATGGGAATGTTGTTTTTTCACTCTGTATGATGTAGGGGTTTGCTTGATCGAGAGTGAGAGCGGCAAAAACACGTCTAGGATAACGAATAGGGCCAATGGCAAGCAAGGAGTTGGGCTTTTTCAAGTGAGTAAAAGTGCATTAGTCTCTTATAAATTTTCCCCAATATTTTCGAAGAAGGACTTCATGAAACCGGGTAATATTTGTGGGAAATTTTTCTCGATTTCCGCAATTTATACCTACGATTAGATTCGAGTTCATGGTCAAATTTGGTTGTGTCCATCCGACCGTGAAGTAAATGGGAACTTCTAGTTTATAAAAAAATTCGGTAACTGAATACAGTGACCGCTCTGGGTACGAATTTGGCCAAAAGTTCC
Organism: Adalia decempunctata; assembly: GCA_951802165.1. Taxonomy (NCBI): domain Eukaryota; kingdom Metazoa; phylum Arthropoda; class Insecta; order Coleoptera; family Coccinellidae; genus Adalia; species Adalia decempunctata. The sequence continues at coordinate 6,372,624 of OX637705.1, forward strand.
TTACTTTAGGCTAATGCTTTTGATTTAATTGTCAACATCTCTAAGAAATACAGGGTGCGTCAGCAAGGCGTTAAGGCGTACGGCTAAAATAGCGCCTAAACTGTACCGTGTGGATAAAACTTATATGGCCTGGTTATAAGGTTGACAAAAATCTACAAACTAAAATAATTTTACATATACAGGGTGCGTCAAAAAAAAAAACGTTGTGGAAGAATAGGTTGTTTTTTCAAATGAAACACCCTGTATTTCAATGCATTATTCTTTCGACGACAACAAGAGCTTTACACTTATGCCTCATTTTTTTTTATTTAGTCACGGCGTGGCCACATAATTCGTATTTTTAGGATATTTTTAGTGTCTTAAGGGATTCATCAAATTCTTATAGCAACCGCTGTGTTCAATCTAAATAAACGAAATTTTTACAGTAGTTAGCTTAAGGGGCAGTATCACCTTTTGAATCGTGGTAAATCTCCATTCAAAAGTGGTCTCTTTATTTCAAGAGTAAGTACCCTAATTTACGACGTAGAGACTTGATTTTTTTTTAAATTGAAGTTGAAGAACATCTCGAGGGCAAATAGTTTCCTTTTTTCGATTTAATTGGTTTTTCAATTAAAAAAACCAGGGTAATCGTTAGATCTGGGGTTATCGAATATGTTTTTCGTTTTTCATGAGTACAAGCTATATTTTTGAAATAATAATCATGAAAATTTTTGTAGTTTATAGAAGATTAAATTGCCGAGGGCAAATAGTTGCGATTTTTTCGATTTAATTAGTTTTCCAATTAAAAAAAACAGGTTGAACTTCAGCATTTTGGAAACTACACTTAATGATTTTTTTCCGACAGTTATTCATCATTTTTTGGAAAAAATCGCAACTATTTGCCCTCGGCAATTTAATCTTCTATAAACTACAAAAATTTTCATGATTATTATTTCAAAAATATAGCTTGTACTCATGAAAAACGAAAAACATATTCAATAACCCCAGATCTAACGATTACCCTGTTTTTTTTAATTGAAAAACTAATTAAATCGAAAAAAAGAAACCTATTTGCCCTCGGGACGTTCTTCAACTTCAATTTAAAAATAAATCAAGTCTCTACGTCATAAATTAGGGTACTTACTCGTGAAATAAAGAGACCACTTTTGAATGAGATTTACCACGATTCAAAAGGTGCCCCTTAAGGTATCATCTTCATCTTTCGGTAAACATCTGAAGTTTTTTTTACACAGAGTGTCTAATATAAATTCGCCAATTTACTCAAATTAAATATGCGATAACTCGATTTTTTCAAATTGAACACCCTGTATTTTCCTCCATGATGTTTGTTTTTCAAATGTCTACATTTCTTACACTGAATGCCCTCAAACTAACTCGCTTTGTTTTTGAGATATTTTACATTCAAGAATGGGACCAAATTTAAAAAATGTAGACAATTTTCATGAAAGAGAAAAATAGAGGGTTTTCCATTTGAAAAAATCGAGTTATCGCATATTTACTTTGAGTAAATTGGTAAATTTATATTAGTCACTCTGTATAAAAAAAACTTCAGCTGTTTTCCGAGTAATGAAGATGATACCTTAAGCTAACTACTGTGAAAACTTTGTTTATCTAGATCGAACACAGCGGTTGCTATAAGAATTTTGTTGAACCCCTTAAAACACTAAAAATATCCTAAAAATACGAATTATGTGGCAACGCCGTGACTAAATTCAAAAAATGAGGAATGAGTGTAAAGCTCCTGTCCTCGAAATAATTATGCCATGAAATAGAGGGTGTTCCATTCGAAAAAACTGCCTTTTATTCCTAAACTTTTTTTTTAAGCATATATGTATTATTTTTAGTTTGTAGATTTTTGTCAATCTTATAACCATGCCATTTAATTTTTTTTTTTCGGCAACCGTCCAGGAAGTACCCACTTCCCGAACGCTTTTTCTCTGAGAACATTTTCACATCGACATTTTCACGTCGTTGTGATGATCATCACAATAGTAACGAAATAACGGATGACAGTTCTGTTCTGTTCAATTCAAATAATAATCAAAATGTATAATAAAGAAATGTTTCTTCTTCAGATAAAGAGCAAAGACTGGTGTACTTTTGGAAAGAAAGGGGGAACTTGCAATGTGAAATGTGAAGGTATATATACTATACAAAGATTTTCATTCATACTCAGAATGTTTCAATCCACTAGAACTCCTAGATGGTTCTTAATGATTTTTTTTTAGATATGCTGGATGAAAACATCAAAGATGATGGAGCATGTGCAGAGAAGGTGAAGAACGAGTTCGGATTTTTGGCTTGGGACGGTTGGAAGAGAAGTTGCAAAGGAAGAAGTCTTCCTTTACCACCATGTTGAACTTTTTATATTCCAAAGAAAGCTTTAAAAAATTAATCTGGACTTAAGATTGTGGAAGAAAAGCATAATTCTTGAATGTTTCGAATATTTGGAATGGAATATTTTTGGACTTGATCTCTATGAGATTAGAATTGTTCATTTTTTGGAAAAAAGGCTCATAATTATGAAATTTGTTATCATTTTGATTGATTCAATAAATTCTTGATCTGATAGGAAGCTTTCCCCAATATGTTTATAATTCCTAGATAAACTAAAAGACGATGACCCTCAAACTCCATAATAGTATGATCGATATCGTTTGAAAAATATATAGGTTGTATACCGGGTGTTTCATAATATACGGTAGTTCTAAAGACAATAAGAAGAATTTGGAAACATAGGTCATAACTATCGTCACAATGTGCTAAACTACGTACCTACACTTTATAGAGGATAGTTGTGTCAACTTAGTGACCAAAAAAAACTTTCAAATAGTCAATTCATGGCCTTTCTTGACTGTTTGTAAGTCATTTGGTAATTCAATTCCATTTTTAATAAGAGACAGCGTTGAATTGAATAGCCACAGATCATTTTCACATCATAACCTCATAAAAACCTCAGAGCAAGAAGAAGAAATTATTTATGTCCCATTGTTTAAGGAGAACACGACACATGTTCTTCCCAAATTAACATATGTCCCGAACGCTAACGAATCCTCACATTCTGTGAGCATGTCCAAGTGGTTTTTGAAATTTTTTGAATCTCCTGCGTTGTCATAACATCAAGGACTACGATGATCCTCCGCCGTATACATTAATACCTAATTTGAACGAACATCTACCCTAATGTCGTGTAGGTATGGTTTTGGCGTCGAAAAAATACGCATTTCTGTCCGTTGTTTAACATCGGGTGTTTTTAAGGAGGTCTTCGGAATTCCATTCGAATTTAACACCGGAGAAAATCGAATTAAATATGTCGAGAATGGTGTTACATCCTTGGTTACAATATGGAGGACTCTTCGGGGAATGTATACGGAATAATAATGTAGCCGAATTAACATAGGAGGCTGTGTTTCATATAAATAAAACATCTGTAAGGATTCGAGATGATTTCTCATGAATGCGAACCATTTTTCTTAGAAATGGAAGGAGTGAACCACAATTATTGAAGCTTCTCAAAATTACGCTCAATAATTGCATCAAGAAACGTTTTTGTAGAATAGAGTCCTGTTAGACTGTGACATCTTTTACAAATTCAAGGGTTGACCACTAACCAATTACAAGAATAATAGAGGTTCTAGATGAGAACCCTGAGGTATTCCTACATTCACATTAAGCTCTGCAAAGAAAGAGTTGTTTTCCCTACAGACTTCGACCTACGAGGATATATCGGAAAATTCTTAGCCTACTATAGAACCAAACAGAATTTCAATGTCAAAATATTTTATTACTCAACATATTCTCCTCTTAATTGAAGACATTTATTAAAGCGAACCTTCAACGTCTCTAGACCTTTCAAAAAAAAATGTTTCTTCTTGCTCTGCAAACCAGTTCTCCACAGCTTTCATAACCTCCTCGTTGAAAGAAAATTCACGACCTTTTAAACTTTTTTTCAGTTGAGGAAAGAGATGATAGTCGGACGGAGCCAAATCTGGTGAATAAGAGGGGTGTTCTAGTAATTCTAACCCCAAATCACGAATTTTTGCATGGCAACATGAGATTTGTGTACTGGGACGTTGTCCTGTAAAAACAAAATACCTTTGGATAGCTTTCCGCGTCTCTTCTCTTTAATTTGTTCCCGTAGGGTGGTCAGTAATTTCGAAAAGTAATCTCCAGTTATTGTTCTACCCTTATCCAGAAAATCAATCATGATTACTCCATGGCAATCCCAAAATACTGAAGCAAAAACTTTTCCAGCAGATTTTTGGATACGAAACTTCTTAGGTCTTGGAGAACCAGAGTGTCGCCATTCCATCGATTGTTGCTTTGTTTCTGGATCGCTGATGCATAGAATACCTATTCTATGCATCTATGATGCAACTATAGTCCATCCAAGAATTATTGACATCATAGCAGGCCTTGGAAGTCCAGTCGCACCTTTATTTCTAGTTACAAAAAAGTCACCAAAAATTTTCTGTGCTTTCATCATAGCAATAAATATAACCTTGAAATTAAACGGAATTTTTCAAAATAAGGCACTTTGAACATGAAAATGTCCTCAATTATCGCATATAATTACCATCGTGTGAATTTGCTAAACAGCAGTATATTATTTTCATCTTGTATTGATACATTACCGAACGATCAATTATTGTATGCATGCAATATGGAAATTCTGGTCCGATAACGAAAAATATCGTGGGTGATAAAAAAGCATGCTCCTTTCCAAAGTTCAATATGAATATTCGCGAAACCAGAAAAATCTAGTTGATAATTTGAAGCGTGTATCTGCAAACCGGATGGATTCGAAAAATTGTAGTATATCAAGACAGAAACAAAACTTAACGGATGGATCTATTTAATATACATGAAGAATTTTGTCATGACATTGTAACTTTCAAAATTGTTGAACAAAGGAGTAAAATATAATATTAAAAATATAAATATTTCTATTACAACCACTGTTATTATTTCCTCATCTTGGCAGAACTCGTCATGTTCATAATTGAAGACTTTATGTCAGCAATATCATACCATCCCATATATTTTGACTAATCTCCTCTTATTTCTTTTTCTACGTCCTCTGTGCAGGCTTTCCATTAATTAGCTGTACCCACATTATTCAAGAGCCTCCTTTCAAAGATTTTTCACTTGCGCAATTATTTGCCAAATTTATTCGAATATTAATGACAGAACAAAACGCCAGTGTTATTTGCAACACCAACCTGAATTCTGCAACTCAAAATATCACTGAACGGGCATTACCAACCTAATTTCGATTTTCCAAAGCCACCCGGGATGTCAATAATTCTTGGATGGACTATATGTTCGTTGATATGGTATAATAATAGTAATATTTTGTTTATGCATGGAACTGGTCTGGGCTAACTAGATATCAATACATCCTCGTATACCAAGGTTGTAAAGCCAAATTTGTTGAAGAAGTTTGACATAGTTCCTCTAAATCAATTGCAATGTTTTTTCAATCTATTCGTTTGTTGCAATCCACGATCTTCCAGTTTTTGACTGTCCCAGTCGATTAGAGACGTTGTAATGCTTTGGCAAACGTTGAAAGCGATTTGGCATTCTGTTTTTACCAAGGCATATCCCTTTCATAAGTAACAACTCCCCTTCAATAAAGAAAATGACCATTTTTTGTGAATCCTACACTCTATGTTCCAAAACATCAGTTACCTTTCAAAAATTTAATGACCCATTAAAGAAGATATCACATTCAGAAGAACCATCACGTCATGGATGTAAAGAAGTCAAAATCAAAATCGAAGTCCAAAACTTCCGTCCTCAAGCTAACCCCATTGGACTACACCATCGACACCGCAAAACTAGCAAGTGAACTCGCAGAAATATATTTCCAAGACCCCAAATGCAAAATAGTGAACACAAGAGTGCCTCACACAATCGACAGTAGCACATTCAAAGAATACCAAGCGTCCCCTGAAAGCATCGCTTTGGATTCCGAACAACACAGGAAAATACACTCAGAGAACTTGGACTGGAACGTTGGTCACCCCCCCACTTTAGCGGACTGTTGCGTGGTCATTCTGAGTCGTAATTTCGAAAAACTCAAGCTTCTAAACGAGATTCCGTGTGAGAACAGAACGTACTTGTTGGAGATCCTACCCACTGATATTTCGTTGGAAGTGTGCATACCCTTGATCGACTACGAGCACTACTGGGAAAGGAGGTACAACGATGAATTCGGAATCAGGACATACCCTAGAAGGGACGACTGGAACTGGAAGTGTCTGTACTTAGAGAGATACCTAAGAAAACTGGTAGAACTCGCTGAACCCCAATACAACGACGAGTACGAAATGAACGAAATCCTAACCCTTCTGGATCCATACGTTCAAACCCTTCGTGTTACCCAACTCCAATATTGGAACCCTCCAGCTACCATGGAAAAGGAGGATATACCTGAAGTCTACCCAGAGGACCACATAGATTTCGAACCAATCTTCAGGAAGTGTCAGAGACTCGATGAGTTCGACCTTGTGTTCGGTATGAACGGTGTTGGTGAAGATTTTGAATGGAGGATGTTCAATGTATCGATCACAGACTGCGAACGACTAGGGAAGGCTGTAACGCACCTCAAACTCCTCAAAATACTCCGAATCCACCGGTCTAAAGTGGAAGACCTGCACTGCCAAGCTTTGGTGAGAGGACTGGTTTCAAACACCACGATAGTGGAGCTAGAGCTGGCCCATTGCAGGATAGGAAACCAAGGAGCTCTCTGCATAGCTAAATTGATAGAAGTGCATCCAACATTACAGATTTTGAATCTTTGCGACAACTTAATAGGCGGTGTAGGCGGTGAAGGCATAGGCTTCGCTCTCTTGCAAGAAAACTCTTGTCCCCTAGTATCCTTGGACCTCAGACTGAACCCTTTGGGACACCAGGGAGCTCTAGGTCTCATGAGGAGTTTGGTTAGAGGGAAAAAACCAGAAATGATCAATCTAGCTTGCTGCCAGTTCGAAGACATGACTTCCTACATATTCGGGTGCATGTTGAAGGTCAACAAGAGCTTAACATGGATAGATGTAAGCAACAATTGGTTTGGGGAATTTGGAGGAGAAAACTTGGTGATTGGACTGAGCGCAAACGAAACTGTAAAGTGGTTGGACGTGAGGGAAACTTACATAACTCCGGAACAGTTGACGGCCGTTAAGCATATGTTGAAGAGGAATAACCATGAGGAGGATAGCGATGAGGAGGAGGAAGAAGAATTGACGGTGGTGCAGGAGGTGAAGCCTAACGTCACCTTCGAAGAAGCATCGAAGAAAGATGATGAGGAAACCAATATATCGGAGCAAACTGTGGAGACAACTAACTGAAACTCAAATTTGTGAGGAGAAAGAAATAAATTATGAGAACGGGTGGACTGGACGAGGTGGACATCAGTCATGGCCCACCGATCCCCAGACTTGAATAGTTTAGATTTTTTTTTGTACCAACTGAATTTTTATGACAATTTTGGTTTTTCGGGTGGATCTTTCAGAATTTTTATTTCGAAATCGGTGGTAGATACGAGAAAACTACAAGAGACCATAAAGTTTAGTATAACAACAAAGCTTCTTTTGGCAATTTTTCAAAAAAACAGTGGCTCACCAAAAAAAGTTCTGGAGGAAAACAGGGGACAGTTTTCCAAAAAAATATCACCCTGTAGATTTGCAATCGAAATTGGCATGTCACATGGTGTCAATTCTAAATTGTAACATCTACGCCAAATTTCGCTTAAATATCTTGAGAAATTCCGATACTATGAGAAAAAATCTTGAAAAAAATTCAAACTTTAACAGCCTGTATTTCGAGAACGAAACGTTTGCGGTCCCATGTTTATGGGAGTTTTTCTTCTTAACACAAGGAATCTTCCTTTGTGTCTCTAATTTAGGAACAGCCTGTATATTTTATCGAGTTATTCCAGTGCTTCGTTCCAAATGTTAGTTTACGAGATTATAGTGAAAGAAGGCTATGGCAGAAGAATGCTATCAACTCAATTAGGCTCGCATAATTCTCGGTAGTTCATAAATTTGCAGTGATATATCACTTCTCGAACGATGACTGTACTTTTTCCGCTTCTGCCAATTAGTAGAGGTCCGAGTTTGTAATCAATTCACCATGAATGCGACCCATGCCTAAATAAATGGAGAGGGAGCTTCAATAGCAAAAAGATGTTTTGTTTCTGGGCGGCAGTAATGTTGTAAAGTTTTATAGGGCTGTCCATAAATCTTATCAATCCGGCTTGTTGAATAAAGCTCGCATCCGTTTGATACTTTTTAGGTCGGATATGAATTATAGATTATGTATTGTATTCAAAAAATTTTCATTTATTCGCGTCTCTTTTTTTGTTGGTCAGTAGCTCTACGTCGAGATTGAAACACATTTTATGTTGACTTCGGACTTGTTATGGTTCTTACTAAATTAAGGTTGGTGAAGAATGGGCCGCTCAACATGGTATAGCGATTTTCCACCTGTCGATGTGAGGAGAAGTGGAACTAGCATTGTTAAATGCCCTTATTTGTTGGTACACGACGATGGGAATGAGAATTTACGTAACATGGCTTGCAAGAATAATGCCCGATTTTGCATTATTTATTGGAATATTTCATAATCGGTTGGAGACGAAAATAAACTTAGAATGGATAAGTTATTACCCAAGCGCGAACAACTTCGTCTGTAATGAGCTGAACACTCTTAACAATTGCTAGCGGAAAAGTGGCACTTATCCGCACGAAAAAGGAGATTATACTGAAAAATAAAATTTACCATTTTATTGAGCAGACGCATTTTTCTTTTGATTATCACTTTTCCTTTCATTTCAAAAAATAAACGAGTACTTGTCAGCATTAACTAACGGGTGTTTTTTTTTAAGTGATAAACTTTAAATTGGAATGAAAGACAATTAAATTAAGATTGAAGCCAATTTTTTTACGATTATTTAATGACATTTATGTTTTAAAAATAATTTTCGCCATATGCCGACCAAAACTAGCACTGAGGAACCGCATTCGACTAGAAGAATTTTTGACTACTTTTTAGTTTTTCAGGCCTTATTTCAGCAATAACACGAGCTATGTTGGCTTCCAAAGCGTCTATTGTTTCTGGTTTATCAGCATATAGCATAAACCAATGACTCGACATAAACCCAAAGAAAAAATAGGGCATCATCTTGGAGGCCAATTAATTGGACAATTTCTCGAAATTATATTATCGCCAAATCTTTCTTTCAATAAATATATTGTTACGGTAGCAGCATGAGGTGTAGGAGCATCTTGTTGGAACCAAAACACTTCTGGGTCCATTCCATTCAAATATTGAGACAAATAATCATTGATCATCGATCTGTAACGAGCACCATTCACTGTAACATTGGCTCCAGCATCGTTTTCAAAGAAATATGGACCGATAATGCCTACAATGCATTTTTCAGGATGCAATGGAACCTGCAGAACTTCTTGAGAATTGTTTTCACTCCATATCCAGCAAAATTGCTTGTTTTCGTAGCCGTTCTACTAGAAATGAGCTTCATCACTAAACGCAATTTCTCGATAAAAAGTGGATCAACTTCAAGCTGTTCTAGGGCCCAATCAGCCAACAAACGACGCTCATCATGGTCAAGTGGCTTCAGTTCTTGAACCAGTCCAACTTATTGTGAACGTCGACGAATAGACAAAACTGGATCTTCATCAACACTTTCACTTACAGCATCGATATTTTCTACTGTACGTACAGTTCTTTGTCTTGTTGTAGTTGTTACATCGAGTAGAGAAAATGTTGTCCGAAATCTATCGATAGTTCGACGAATAAGCTGCTCTGATGGACGATTATGAAAACCATAAATTTCACGAAGTGCTCTATAAGCGAATAGAACACTGATTTTGAAAATAAATTTCAACAATTTGTAAACGTTGCTGCGGCGTGAGTCTTTCCATGAAAATTTTTTCACAGTTTTAACAACAAATCCAATTTTATGATTTTGTATCATATGGAACCATTTCAGCCAATCATGTGAACATTACATCGAAAACTACATCCAATGCAATTTTCAATCCCAATGATAACACGATAGAGTCTTATAAAATTATATAATAGTTCCATGGCAACATCATTCCCAACAAATTTCAAAATGTCACGTTTTGGTAATGTTAAAAATATAAATGAGCTTATCAAAAAAAAAAAATATTCCCAGAAATACTTCCAATAGCCACAAATATATTTGGGGAATATTTATGGAATTTTGCTACGAACGATCATACGAATTGAATGAACGCAGAAGCTTGGGAGAATTGGCGTTTATACTCAAAGATTGGGCTGTCAATATGAGAAAAAAAGACGGAACAGAATTCAAAGAAGCAACGGTGAAGACAATGTGGAATGTTTCGAGCAAACTCTTACAAGAAAAGAGAAAAGTATTATAAGGACTACAACATAATGATTGACCCGTTTAATAATATAATATTTAAACCAGCCCGAGATGCCCGCGATGCAATCAGAAAAAAATTGCAAGCAGACCCAAGTAAACGTAAATAATAACAGAATAATATTGCTATGGGATGAAAATAGTCCTGAAGGTCTTATGTGTAGTAAAACGTTCCAAGGTGGTTCTAAAAGCTGTACAAGTAGTAAATGGTTGATTTCCAATAGTGAGAGACAAAGCTGCCCTGTACGTCTTTTTCATAAACTAATATCAAAACGAGGCGAAAATATTACCACACCACGACTATTCTTGAAACCAAATCGATTTTGGAAGAATGAAACTGACAAATGGTACGATAATGTACCTGTTTTAAGGAATACCATAAATAAACGGACTAAATATGCTGCCGAAGCAATTGACTTGAATGTCAAAGACAAAAACATAACGAATCGTTCAAATAGATCAACAGCTGTCAGTCAATTAGCGAAAAGTGGGGTAGATGAACAACAATTGCTGAAGATTACTGGTCATAGCAATCAAAATTCTATCAAACCATACCTAAACCTCGATCAAGAACACCACAACAAGATAATAAGTACATATTATGCGTGGAAATAGATCTTCTATACAAGAGAACAGCAACGAATCTAATGTTGAGTTGAATTTTACGAATTGCACTTTCACAAATTGTTCTTTCAATAAATAAATAAATGTTTTGTTGTGTTGAGTTATACATTTTTTCTGTCAAAAAATTTTCTGCTGAATATTCCTCAGACATTGATGAATGCCTCATAATTTTATAACCAATATCTCAAGCTCGTTGCTTGGTAACAGCCCTCAGTCTTCGGCTTCGGGCTGTTACCAACGAACGAGCTTTCGATGGTCATAAAATTATCTCGTCTATTATCAAGGTCCTAGGGATATTACTACTGAAAATTTTTTGACAGTTCCAACAACCAATTAAATTTCCTCATTTGATATCAGATGAACAATTTCACCCAATCATTACATCGATAACAGACCATGGGCTGTTTTCACGTTGCTATGGACACATATTGATTCATTTCGATTTTGAAGTTTCAAATATTTAATATTTCGAAATGTCACGATTTGGTTGCAATACTGACGATAATATTAATGAAATTATAGAATCGAACATACCAAAAAACACCGTTTACAGTAAGAAATTTGTATGGAAAGCATTTATAGACTTTTGCAACGATAGAAAGTATCAATTAGATGGAAATCGGACGGCGGAAGAATTGGCGTTGATTTTAAAGGATTGGGCTGTGAACATGAGGAGAAAAGATGGTAAAGAGTTCAAAGAAAGTACGGTCAAAACCATGTGGATATAACAAGTAAGCTGTTACAAGAAAAATATTATAAAGAAATGAAAGTTATTATTGACCCATTCAAAAGTGTTGTATTTCAACAAGCGCGAGCTGCCCGTGATTCTATACGACGAAAACTGAAATCAGACCCGAGTAAAAGGAAGCAAAGTTCGGCAGCATTAAGTTCTGTGGAAATAACAAAAATGGTGAATTTATGGAATGAAAATACTCCTGAAGGGCTGCAACGGAAATTCTATCACATAGCCGCGGTAGAATTAGCTTGGCGAGGTGGGGAAGCTGCTGCTTGCTTGACTGAATTTTTTTGTATCGAATCAAACAACGATGGTTCTGTAACCATCCGAGTGGAATATAACCCTGTATTCAGCAAGACTTGCCAGGGTGGTTCAAGAATGTGTACTGGAAGCAAGTTTTTAATAGAAAACGATGACAGCAACGTTTGTCCTGTCCGATTATTCAAAAAATTGATGTCGAAAAGGGGCCCAAATATTAAAACCAACAGATTATTCGTCAGACCAAATCACCAATGGAAATCCGAAAATGATCACTGGTATGATAATATGCCCATTGGAAGAAATACGATTCAAAATTGGACAAGATCGTCTGCCGAAGCGATTGGATTGAATACAAAGGAAAAAAAAATTACTAATCATTCCAATAGATCGACCGCGGTTAGTCGATTGGCCAAAAGTGGTGTACAAGAACAACAGCTTATAAAAATTACGGGTCACAACAATGCCAACTCAATAAAACCCTACTTGAATATTGACGAAGAACATCATAATCAAATAATTAACAGCATGCGTAGTGGAAATACATCTTCATCAGTTATAGAAACTAACACGTCTGGATCTTCATTGAACTATTCTAATTGTTCCTTTGTTAATTGCACCTTTAAATAAATTGTTTTAGCTCTGTATTTTTTCTATAATTAGCCAAAAATTTTCTATCCGAATAACCATCGGACATTGATAAATGCTCAAAAATTCTATGACAACTTTCTCAAGCTTGTTGCTTGTAGACAACAGACCTCCGCCTACGGCGTCGGTCTGTTTCCAAGCAACAAGCTTTCGAAATCTGTCATAGAATTTTTTCGAACAATTATCAATGTCCTTGGGTTATTACTACTGATAATTCGTCAATGCTTACTGAACAGAAATGTCGAAACAGCATGGCTTCTACCTTCTGTCCAATCACTGTTATCCCTATCGAAAATTTTATCACTCCAAAAAAAACTTATGGCTTAGAACGTGATATTAATTGTGATCGTTTTTGGCTTCTGAATCATTATCGAAGGTTTGCAGCATTTCAATCATATTTTTTTCGAGCATCACATCCTAACATCCAACCTAATATCGCCGATAGCCGAATATTTTACGATCTGTCAACGAGACCTCCCAAACGATGTTAACCAAAAAAAAATGGAGTTTCTAGAAATGAATGGTTCACTGATTTCCTCGTTGGATCCCAAAAAAAAATTCTAAAGAAGCCCCAATTACCAATTCAATCCTGCAAAAAACCCCGATCTCTTTCTCGAAGTGTCCTTAATATACCGGAATCGCAATTATTTACACAACCGCCCCGTTGCATCTTGGACCACCCACAGATTCGACCAATTCAGAGATGCTTTCCATCTTCGGAACAACCACTGGCGCCACCTTCAAGATCCTCCGTTTTTGCGATACAAATTCATTAATAAATAAAAAGATGATGATATATCCGACGCATAATGAGGTCCAATTCGAAATTTAGACGGAGATGGGTCAGGTTGTATTGCGGTCTCATGCCAGGTCTATCTGGAGATGCGATCTGCCATTCATTGAATTCTGGGGTAGATTGGGTGTTTAGATATGCGGTTTTTGAACTTGGATGGTCGGTAAATATTTAGTGACCTGATATAGATATAGAATCTTCAAAGTTTTTTGGATCGGAGGGGTGGACTTATAAGGACTGAACGAGAATAAATTCGCCTTCACAAAAACGCCTATATCTCTTGAACCAATTGAGAAAAAATCAAAATTTGATCATAGTTAGCGTTGTTATGAACGTCAGGAACATGTGGAACATTGGGCGCGTTCATCCGACTAAGTAGCTACCGCTACCGCTCCTTCAAACGTCAAAACCATATGATTTTTTCGATTCCTTGTGTCAAAATTACTAACTAATTTGACACAACGAATCGAACAAATCATATGGTTTTGACGTTTGAAGGAGCGGTTGCGGTAGCTGCTTAGTCGGATGAACGCGCCCATTTACTTCATAGATATTCCAATTCCCTGTCGCAAAATGTCAAGCGAAGTGAAAACACGAGAATTTATAGTGAACATTTTTCAAAATAATCAAAAATGGAGCTTCAAAAGAATCGCAAAAGAGGCTCGCGTTCGTCCGGAAACGGTATCAAGAGTTGTTATGCGCTTCAACGAAGATCTTACAATTAACTGCAAGGAAGGAACCGGGAGGAAAAAGGGGTTTCATAACCCAAAAAAGTGAAGAAAGCCATCAACCTTTTTCTAAAGAATCCTTACCTTTCAGGACGGAAAGTGGCCCAAATAGTGGTTTGTTCGCAGTCAACCGTTCAGAAAATCAAGTCGAGTTGTGGGCTTAGAACATACAAAGTGCAGAAAGTGCCAGACAGGAACGCTGTGAAGAATCAAGAAGCGAAATCAAGAGCAAAGAAATTAAAAAAAGATTTCTTGAAAATTTTTTTGTGTTGCGTGATGGACGACGAAACGTATGCCTTGTCTGATTTCTCGCAACTTCCTGGTCAGGAATTTTATACTGCAGATTCTCGTGGAAATGTTGACGAACAATTTCGCGTGAAGAAACAAGCAAAGTTTGCTAAAAAATTCCTGGTTTGGCAAGCAATTTGCACTTGTGGGAAAAGGAGTAAATTTTTCGTTGGCCAAGGCTCCGTTGACTCGAAGATATAGGTACATACAGGAATGCTTGAAGGAGCGACTTTTACCATTTTTACGTGAGCACGATGTGTCAACAATCTTTCGGCCAAATTTAGCTTCATGCCACCACAGCAAGGCCACAAAGGAATGGTACGAAGCTAATGAGGTGGTTTTTGTCCCCAAAGAGACAAATCCACCAAATTGCCCAGAACTCAGGCCAATCGAAAGATATTGGGCCCTGGTAAAAAGAGAATTGAAGAAGACTAAGAAATCAACGAAAACATTAGCGGAATTCAAGCAAAAGTGAAAGACAGCATCCCAGAAAGTGACTGATAACACTATAAGAACTGATGGGAAGAATTCCAGAAAAAATCCATGAATTTTGTGAAAAATAGTTTTGGTTTTTTTATTGTAAAAACAGTTTTCATTAGAATTAGAAGAGGATTCGAAAATGAGTTTGATTTTCGAAATCGGTCCAGTGGTTCAAAAAATATAAGCGTTTTTGTGATAGCGAATTTATTCTCGTTCAGTCCTTATGAGATGATTTATGGTGAAGAGTTTCACATGGTCTGCTTTATTGGGAGTACTCGAGATGGTATAATGAAGTTTCTGGGTAGGCTACACATCATACATTTGCAGTTAAAGGCGCCGAATACGGAACTATCACTTCTCAAATATTGTAGGCGTAATTTATGCAGGCCCCCTTCTAAATTCTTAGATTGGACAGGCCGACCATTTCAACAAGAGACAGATTAGAATGCATTTACTACATAACATATGTATCCTGAAATTAAACCAACTGGAAATTCGAAAAAAATCTTAATTTTCTAACAAGTTGACATTTTCGGAATCGATGTTATTATTCCAAGAGATACTTTCGGCAATGCTGATTAACAAAAACCACATAAAAAGTTGAAACGATCACAGGAACGGGAGCTATGACGATTTGAAAATTCGAAAAAATGCCATTTGACAGGTGAAAATCTAAACAATGATAGATAGAGCCTCGAATAATTATTTATCGAATTCAGCGTCCCCGAAAATCTATAACTCGATACCAAACTTGTAAAGGCCTTCTTTTACTCGATTTTTCTTGTTTTTTGTTTTGCAGTTTCCATTTTCAAGTTTTGTTCGGAGGCTCACAGCACTCGAAGTATTGGTGGTACTGATCGTCCTAATGGGTTTTGTGAATGGCTCCAATGGGTTGTAGATCTTCCAGATATAAAGACGCCTTTAGATTCGCCAGGGATTTCTTGGCGAGGACGAATATGGAGTATTTGGGGGGTCTTACCCCTTTGTCATTTTTCACCCAAAAAGTTGGGATTTCCGAAATCGATTTTATTATTCCTAGTGATACTTTGGGCAATGCTGATTAACAATATCCAAATCAAAAGTTAATACGATCACAGGAGCGGGAGCTATGACGATTTGAAAATTCGAAAAAATGCCATTTGACAGGTGAAAATCTAAACTATGATAGGTAGAGCCTCGGATAATTTTTTATTGAATTCAGCGTCCCCGAAAACCTATAATTTGATACCAAACTTGTCCATATAGGCCTTCTTTTACTCGATTTTTTCTTGTTTTTTGTTTTGCATTTTTCATTTTCGAGTTTTGTTCAGAGGCTCACAGCACTCAAAGTATTGGTGGTACTGATCTTCCTAATGGATTTTGTGAATTGCTCGACTGGGTAGTAAATCTTCCAGATATAGAGACGCCTTTAGATTCGCCAGGGATTTCTTGGCGAGGGCGAATATGGTGTTTTTGGGGGGTCTTACCCCTTTGTCATTTTTCACCCAAAAAGTTGGGATTTTCGAAATCGATTTTATTATTCCTAGAGATACTTTGGGCAATGCTGATTAACAATATCCAAATAAAAAGTTGATACGATCACAGGAACGGGAGCTATGACGATTTGAAAATTTGAAAAAATGCCATTTGACAGGTGAAAATCTAAACTATGATAGATAAAGCCTCGGATAATTTTTTATCGAATTCAGCGTACCCGAAAACCCATAATTCGATACCAAACTTGTCCATATAGGCCTTCTTTTACTCGATTTTTTCTTGTTTTTTGTTTTGCATTTTTCATTTTCGAGTTTTGTACAGAGGCTCACAGCACCAACCATGTTTATATACGTGAAATATTTCCAGTATCAACAGAGGAAAAAGTTTCTTCAACATTCGCCAGGTCTTTGGAATTATTGAATTCACATTCTATTTTTTTCAAAGGAAATAAACATTTCGATAAATACCTACGTAATTACTACGACCTCCATGTAGAAAGGACAACGTTGCGCATTTATCTGACAGGAAAATGACTATAACCTAACATTTTCCAAGTATACAAGGTCAAATGTGTCAGAATGCCACCCGGGATACTTCATAAGAGTGAATGGAGTACCTCAAGGTACAAGTGAGAAGTGAATGCGAAATAAGGAAAGGAAGCTCTTACTTCGATATTTCAGTCTCTGCAAATTGCAAAATTCCCTTTCCCAGTTGGAAATCAAAATTAAGACCTTTATTTTGATACCAAACCTGACCATATACCTAATGTTGTGACCGTTTCAAAGGTGACCGAATTGTGTCCACCAAATGTTCATTTATGAGAATCAAATGTTTACTCTCTTATATCTGAATGATTTTCTTGCTCTTCATTTGATAGCTTGACCTATCCTCTGGTGTTAAGAAATCGAAGATCGGTTCAGAAAGTTCATCAGTTCACGGGTGCTACTTTTCTAAACTTTCCTAACTTTTGTGGAGCAGGTTACCTGTTTGGCATGATTATTTTTATTTTATGTTTCCATATTTCATTTTCGAGTTTGTTCACAATATTAAAGCATTTAGAGTATACGTGTTACTGATCAAAATGTTTATTGTGAATGGTTCGAGTGGGTTGAAGCCCTTTGATAACGAATAACACCTTTTGAGAGAGAAAACTGTTCTTAATTGTCCTAGACAATAAGAGCCATCGACATTGGTCCTTCATGTCCACCTTGAGATGTTCCATGGGTTCCATCCACGTATTGAATGGACTACAGGGTCTTTCACGAGGAACCTCACCCATATTTATACGGAAAACTACTGAACGTATTTTCATGAAATTCAGCGCTTATAAGTATTTCACGATGCTGATGAAATCTAAAATATTTTCAAGGCATGAGCACCTCCGGTTTTTCTGGAAATGACGTCAACTTCCGTTTTTCAAATGAGAACACCATTTTTTTATTGCAGAAATAGATTCCTTAGAAAATTTCAAGTTATTTTGATGTAACATTTTTCAGTTTTGGTTGGAAAATTCTCTCTGAGCGGGAAAATTCGAAAAAAAAAATCGAAAATAGAGCTCCGCTGAAACAAGAATAACTTCGAGGTTTTTGGATGCAAAATTTTTATTTTTGAGATTTTTCAAGATGTAAGATTGATGTATCCACTTTAAAAATCGAAATCGCGATTCATGATATAGGGGGTGAAAAAATGGCTTTCAAAGTTAGGGATGACAAAATCGTGAAAAATCATTTTTTTCAAATTAGAACCCCATTTTTTATGGCAGATATTGAATCTACGTTAAAAAATAATGTGAGTGTATGCATCACACCCTTGTCCTGAAATGGATATTTTCTGAGTTATTCACAAAAAACTGTTTTTCGTCTTGAATTTTCAGCTATTTCTTTTCCCTTCACGCCAAAAAGATGAAATTTTCATAGTTTTCTTAACGAAAGATCCGACATTTCTCAAGTTTGTCATGGTTCTGTTAATGGTATCTCTCGTTGGTCTGGGTCGGTCAGGAAACCTCTCAATGAACAGTCGAATCGTTCTATCTACAACTTTATTACATTCTCCATGAAGTAGAATGAGATTTAAATAATCTTCATTGGTAAAATTAGGCATAGTGATCGATTTTATAACTTAATACAAATTATCACCAAATTAATAGTAAACACAAAATGCTACTGAATAAAGAGGAATTTGGCAGATGTAATTAATGATATCTATCATTAAAAAAAAAGAATGTAAAACATGGTAAGTTTTTGCATATGGTTCATAAGGAATTATTTATTTATCACTGGAGAGAAAACCGATGGCCGATTAGTTGAAATAAAGAGGTTTCCGATACAAATTCGAATCCAATTCGCCATCTATTTAGGAACAACCTGTAACTTTTTTCTCTTGCATATTAGGGTAGTAAAATCTAAAACATGGTTTAAGTAACAGTTCCTGAAATTTTCATCTTTTTGGCGTGAAGGGAAAAGAAATAGCTGAAAATTCAAGACGAAAAACAGTTTTTTGTGAATTACTCAGAAAATATCCACTTTAGGGCAAGGGTGTGATGCATACACTCACATTATTTTTCAACGTAGATTCAATATCTGCCATAAAAAATGGGGTTCTAATTTGAAAAAATTGATTTTTCACGATTTTGTCATCCCTAACTTTGAAAGCGATTGTTACACCCCCTGTATCATGAATCGCGATTTCGATTTTTAAAGTGGATACATCAATCTTACATCTTGGAAAATCCCAAAAATGAAAATTTTCCATCCAAAAACCTCGAAGTTATTCTTGTTTCAGCGGAGCTCTATTTTCGATTTTTTTTTCGAGTTTTCCCGCTCAGAGAGAATTTTCCAACCAAAACTGAAAAATGTTACATCAAAATAACTTGAAATTTTCTAAGGAATCTATTTCTGCAATAAAAAAATGGTGTTCTTATTTGAAAAACGGAAGTTGACGTCATTTCCGGAAAAACCGGAGGTGCTCATGCCTTGAAAATATTTTATATTTCATCAGCATCGTGAAATACTTATAAGTGCTGAATTTCATGAAAATACGTTCAGTAGTTTCCCGTATAAATATGGGTGAGGTTCCTCGTGAAAGACCCTGTATATCCAATAAGGAACGGTGGAAAGCCGACATTTTGGGGTCTTCTTCAACACTTCGCGTCTTTATCTTTGATGGCGTTGAATCAAGAAGATTAAAATCAGTGCGAAGAGATCAAAGTGATAATTTCAGCACAATTCTCAGCTGTCAAACCATACACATCCCCAAAGAAAGTTCTCCTACGAATAAAGAAAAAATAAGATTCCAAAGGTGATACTACCCAAGCAACCATCTTACATCCAACAAAGACCTGGGCGTTCAACGTGCCATTAAAAGTGTGAAAAGATAAGATACCGTCGAGATCGGGAATATTTGTAATTTAAATCGTCGATGTGGAAATAAGTTGATGTGAAGGAGTCGATCCTCCGGAGTTGTGGTGGGCTTCGGACAACGTACACACAAGCACGTGGGTGACTTGATGCCGGTGGGTTTCGTGAACAGTTTCTGACGTTATTATTTATTCCATTTCTTGCGGTACGACATATCGACAGGTAGGCCATTCGTCTGGCACTTATCTGCATCTGGTAGATCGAGGATTGTGGACAAAGCCATGGTCCTTCAGGCACCCGCTGCTCCATTCTGGGTTTATCGTTTCCTCCTTGGCCAGAAGTTTTTCTAGCTGCGAAAAAGGAAATGCTGCGGCGGAGGAAACTCTCTCAAATATACTGCTCCACAAGAGTTAGGGATATTGACTTGAATTCAGGGTTGGCATGTTTTAAAACATTTGTTTTAAAACAGTGTTTTAAAACATGTTTTAAACACAAGCCTCTGTTTGTGTTTAAAACATTTTTTGCAAATTCGTTTCTTTATACTCTTTAGAGTGAATTGTAATGTCGTAGAAAAGGAATAAGAATTATCAACTTCGTTCAGGAATAGGGAGAGTAATTTTTATTGGCGATTCATTAGAAGGTAGCGCTATCTAGAAATATCTTCTTGATGAAATTTGTCTTAATGAACGAACTGCAGTTGAGAAAAAATTTTGAGTATTAATAAATATTCGCCCAGTTGTCGAAATGTTGGCTTTTTTTTGTGTAAATGAATCTGAAATTGTGTCTTAATTTTGAAATTAGTAGTTTTAAATTTTTTTCACTTCTTAGACAAGAGAACCTATTTTTTGCCATTTGTTCTTTGAAATTCACCTCGGCGTGAAATAAAATGCAAAGGAAAAATATATTCAATTCAATTGCACTTTATTGTTTCTCATCACATCTATTCTCACGTAATAAAGATATTATTAATTCTAATTTAATCAATTATAATTGTTTCGGAAGAGTTTTTTCATAGCAATGTTGCCAAAACTTTTGTTTTAAACATGTTTTAAATGTTTTAAATCATGTTTTTTGAATGTTAAAAAAAAACATGATTCAAATCAAATAAAACAGTTTCAAATAAAAAAAACAGAATGTTTTGTTTTTTTTGAAAAAAACATGTTTTTTGCCAACCCTGCTTGAATTGCAAAAAAATATAGTTGAAATAAGATTTTTGTGACGAAAATTCATATATGATTTCAAGTTGCAAATTAATTTTAGCCTGTAGGTCTGCAGCGTATACAGGGTGGTTGAGAAAAATCGAGTAAAATAACGAAATTTTATTCCCAGAGACTTCAAACATTTTGAGACTATCAATACAATGTATGGCCTCCACGGGCATCAATATCAGCTTGGCATCTTCTTTGCATACTACACACGAGGTTGTTGAACATTTCTTGTGGAATTTGGTTACATAAACGGGGCAAAAGCTCTCTCAGATCATTTAAGGATTCTGGGGTAGGTTTATGATTATCTAATCTTCTTTGGAGCATATCCCATGCATGTTCTATTCAATTTAAATCTGGTGAGTGCGGAGGTATTGGTAAATGTGGAATACCAAGCTCCTCGCGCGCATTCTCAACTATGGCTGCACGGTGCGGTCTAGCGTTATCGTCAAGAAATTGAAAAGTTTCACCAATAGCAGCGTGAAAATTTGGCACAACATTGTCAATGACATGCTCCCTAGAGTGTAAGGCGGTCATATTCCCAGGACAAATGTGTAGATCTGTGCGCCCGTTGAAACATATCCCGACCCATACCATAACACTACCCCCTCGGAATGGATGGACTTGGACATAGCGACGATTAGGTATGCGTGGAATTGTCCATACCCTTATTCTTCGGGAATCTGAAAATCATCCATATCTGGATTCATCAGTGAATAGGACATTACGCCATTGATCGTTCCAATTGATATGTTGCCTTGCTCATTCCAGTCTTTGACGCTCATGGTTACGTGTTGATGGAACTCCTCTTAATGGACGTCTAGAACCTAGATTCACCTCTCTCAAACGTCGTCTGATGGTTTCGATGGAAACTTGGACCCCATCTGCATTTTGAAGAGTATTCCGTAGCATTCTACACGTAGATGTAGGGTTTCTTCTCGCCGAAACGGTGATGAAACGATCCTGAGCAGGTGTTGTTTTTCGTCTCCCACCAAGCCTTGGTCTTTCCAACACGGAACCTGTCCCCCTGAACCTATTCCAAAGTCGAGATATCACAGTTTGGCTGACTTGGAGCCTTTCCGCGACAACAACCTGAGTTTGGCCACCCTGTAGCATTCCGATAGCCCTATTAGCCTCGTTTGTTTATTTCCGTCTTGGCATTTTCTTAAAACCCGTTTCAAATTGAAGCCGTTGATAAACTGACTTCATTTCAAAATATGAACATTCATGAAGAATATGCCAAGAACCAAACTTCAGAAAAAAGGCGATCAGATTGACGAAATATCTCATACTGATTTTTATTGGATCGATTCAAGTTGTTATTGAGTTTTAAATGATTTTACAGCGATTTTCTCGAAGATTACATATTTTTAAAAACGATTGAATACGATATCCCTAACTCTTGTGGACTTGTGGAGCAGTATATACTGCCACTTTTTAAGGAAATGCTCGCTTGATTTAGGACAAAAGCGATATACTCTGGTTATAATTTAATGTTTAAAATCTTTTGTGATCACATTATTGAACCAAAGTTGCGAGCGAAGAAGCGCATACGATTTCAGGTTGGCAAGAAAGGCATCTACCATATAAAATACCCTATTAAAAAGAGCGTGCCGGAGGTAGCTAAGAGCGAGGCACTCAGAGGCAGAACCGAGTAATGGACGAATCTGAACGAGTTCCTATATGCCCGATTAAGGCCATGAAACATGTCCAAATACAGAGGGGCGTGAGTGAAGACAGGGCACCAAGATTTGAGCAGTAGCGTCTCTTTCATATCAGTAGATAATGCGTGAATGAAAAGGAAAAACATAAATAAGAAGATTAACGAAAATTGTTTCATTTCCAATTTTCGGTAGTTAATGAGTTGGTTCTTTTGAAGGGTGCTTTGGACATGAACAGCCGAAAGAATCAAGAAACATTTAGATGACTGATGACTTACTTCAACAGATGGTTCTAAAACCGCTGCAGGAGCTGGCGCTGGGATTTACGAGACAAGTACCAAGTGTGCACTATCGTTAGGCTCCTGTTCAAGCGTCCTTCAAACGGAAATATGTACTTGCAATCGGAAGATGTCTAGATATAAATCTAGAAACAAACTTTCAGAAGTGCGATATAGCTATTCATACAGTCAAGCTGCTATTAAGGTCGGCGTTTAAACCGAGTAGGAAAGATCAGCCGATAGAGGCGCCACCATCTATTTTAAGGAATATCTCCATAGAACTTTCATTATCACAATAAGTTCTATGAGTATCTCTCTAATCATGAATGAAATGTACAATGGCGCTCTCTATCCGAAAATCGCCGAACTATGAAATACGTGGATTTGTGGGTAAAGCAGGAATTTTTTCCCGCCAAAATTTGAATTTGGCCATTTTCTGCCAATTCCGTATTTCAAGTTGATCTTCTGAACGAAATTATCAGTAGATTCACTTTTCAAGGGTCTTTCTGTTGAAATAAAACAGAAGCATGGTTTGGCTCATTTTCATCCATTTTTGAAAGAAAAAAAATTAACTGTCGGAATGAAATCGATCAAAATTATTTCAACAAGAACCCTAATCCTTTCTGAGTTCACCCACAAAATTTCAGTTCTCAAAGTGAAACCGTTTTCGAAATCAACTTGAAATAAAAACACACTACATTGAACGCCCACCTTAAAGCACTGAGCTCCTACGTCATTGACTCAAAGCTGATTTGGGAGTGCCGAAACAAACTCAATGAGGTAGGCAAGAAGAATAAGGTCTTTTTAATCTGGGTCCCCGGTCATTCGGGAATCGTAGGAAACGAAGAGGCCAATACGAGTACACTGGCCAGAAAGGGCGCACAAACGCCACTCACTGGCCCAGAACCCTTCTGTGGTATAGGAAAATGCACCTATAAGAAGGAGTTTATGCTGAAGAAGAAAACCGAAAGACAAAAACTCTAGCAGAATCTCCCAGGAATGGATCACTACAAAAAGTTCCTCCGGAACTTTTAAACTGCTAGATCCAAAGAATATCTGGATCTCAGTAAAAACCAACTTCACCTACTCATTGGCATTCTCACACATTGTCGCCTAAAGAAGCATCTGTTGAGAATGGGTTTATCGGACACTGATGAGTATAGATTCTGTGGGGAGGAGGAAGAAACTCCTATTCACCTGGTTACGGAATGCTATGCCATTGCAAGCCAAAGGAAATTCTCTCCTTAAACATGAATGATGTAGAAGATATGGGAAAATACGTTATTGTGACATTGCGGCAAACAAAAAATTTAACAACAAGAAGATTCACCATAACCGATGATGGCTGCAGCTTCAAGCCCTGCATGTTATACAGAAAATATGTAAATCTTCGGCCTCCTGGAACAGAAAGCATAAGATTTTTTTTGACATACCGACATGGAAAGTGCATTTTCCTTAATGCTGGCCAGCACACTAGTGGTGGTGTCCCAAAGCAAATAGCGAAATATTTAGGTTTAAAAGACCCAGAGTTATACACCGGCCACTCTTTTCGCAGAACTGGAGCCACTATGGTTGCGGATACGGGTGGAGATATTTTAGCACTGAAGCGTGCAGGAGGGTGGAAGAGCACCGAAATTGCGATGAGTTATGTCGATGATTCGGTCAACAAAAAAATCGAAATGTCTAGCAAATTATTTGGTAGTAAGGAGAGTACAAATGTTCTGCAGTCCTCGAGTTCAGCAGTCTCTGAGTCAACAGATGGTTCATCATCATCAGTATCAACTCTTTCATCATCAAAAATCTGTGTTACTGGAAATAACAATTGTACCATGATTTACAACATACATGACGATAAAACAAAATTTTCTAATGTAAATAATACTACTAACTTGCAAAAATTTTGCAAGTTAACTGTCAGTTTTACAAGTTAGTGACTTGATAACATAAACTTTCTCGATTAATATTGTGTTTTTGGAAACTGACGTTTACAAATGAGAAACAAATAAAACCCTTAACATGGTTGCCATGGCCTCATTTATGCAGTTCTCTGGTATTAAACTGACCAGTTACCATCGCTGCTTTTCTACCCAACGCCACTGCTTATGGTAAAGCCCTCAGTTGTTCGCGAATATATTATATCATCGGATATTCATTGTTGGTATACGATTTCGCAGATTTATTATATTCTCGCAGCTACCAGCTGCAAACTCGAAAAGGAAGTTGGAATATCTTCCCTCATCTCGACCAGTGGACTGGGTATAAATATTGAATGCAGCATACCATCAAATGATGAAAGGCATTGTATTTCATTGCATTCGAACTTTACGTATCGATATCTTTGGCGAGGAGTGTATTATATTGTCATGGGTGATTTAGAGTGAGATATACCAGAAGAAGTTTATGCACAGGGTGTATAATAATTAATGTGTCATTATTTGTTAAACTCATCCAAAATTATAGGGACCTCAAGATATTTTCGTTGTTTCATGTCATTTGTGCTACTAGCAACTGGGTGTTAGGATTTTAGGATTCCGTATTGAATTTTATTTGCTAGGTAGTACTCAATTGACCATATTCACCGTCGCCATACTGTTGTGCGACAATACCAACTACCCAGGATTCTAACATCGAATAACGAAAGTCACTAATTTCTTAGGACCGCGAAAGTTTAAATGGAAATATTTTGATGTCAGTTTTTTATTTTTAGATCTATTTCTTGCCGAATAAGATGTCTCATTGCCGATTAATTACTGACACAACAACCATGGCCCACACTATACCCATATTTCCTGGATTTTACCACAAAATACTTAACCAAAGTTTACCACCAATTTTATATAACCTCTCATACCACATACGATACTAAAAATCTGATAGTATTTTTGATAAACTCAATATTTCTCCGTTGGAAACACTGGGTAGTTGGTATTGTCGCACAACAATATGGCGACGGTGAATATGGTCAATAGACGAGTCCCTTCATGCTGGCCAACTGTTTAAAAATACCTGAAAATCACTTCCCTTTTTTTCGCAATGATTCAATTCTTACCTGAAAGCTTTAATCCCAATGAGTGTATCCTGAAAATATTAGATGTCACGAAGGTCTTCATCAAAAGCTATAAATTTTTGTTTTCTTATGTTTTCAATAATGGAAATCTATGACTTTCCAACCTAGAAAACGACTTGTTTATATTTTTACTTGCTCCTAAGCTGTTTTCATTGACTTAGAAATTAGAATATCTATTCTAAATCAATGGCTGTTTCAGGTATTCTTGAGGGATATGATCCTCGTAATTCGAGGTACTGAGCTGTGACTTCATCTTTCTGTAAGATGGAAATCAGAAAAGGTGAAGTAGGTATCTGCACGAAAAGATTTTTATGTTTCAATCCTCATAATATATTTGAATTTTAGGCCAGTAGATGATTATATAACAATGTAAGCAAAGTACTAGTACTGGAAAAAACTGTTCTCAATTGCTCTTCAAGGAAAAGTAAAAACACGGCTGTTCGTTTTGATAAATTTCCTGAGAAAGATGCCTCAACACCGAATATCACTAATGCCTTTGACATATTGCATAAATTGGACTGGAGAAAAGCATGGATAGACAAACTATAGATGGGAACCTTGCTGCAAAGAATATATGTGTTTGTTCCCTTCACGTGGACGATTATGTCAAGTTAATTTCAGATTTATATCCAGATTGAAAAATCCATAAATAAATTGCTCCAGAGAGATTAGTTCTAGTATTAATAAAACTGAAACTGTTTGTGAAGTAGCCATTTTTAAGGGAGTTTCTCAATCATTTGCGAACAATATTTTTAGTAAATATATTGTCTGTATTTATTATTTTGAGATGTGGTATACACTGGCCAAGTTCTGATGTTGAATTGATGAATTTACCACTTTTCATATTAAGAATATACTATGATTTCAAAGTGATACTTCAGTACAATGATCCTAATTTCTCATGCGGCATCAGAACTTATTCACATCCAGATCATAGTCTATGGCAGTTGTAAATACTTTTGGGTTGTTATTCTGTAGTAAGTTTCCATGCAAATAAAGAACATTAAAAACAATCATTTATTTCCCTAATTTCCTTTGAATTCCTTGTAGATTTTCTATCCAATTAGAAGCGAAAACCCAATTATGCACCTATATTTAATAAACCCCACAATACAGGGTTAATAATACATCAATTCACTGAAAGTCTTCCTATGATCTCTACGAATCCAAAGAAAACACCCATAATAATCAGTTTTACATCTTGCAACAGGTCTTTATACGAGTGCTCCTTCTTCGGAAATTAATGAAATTTGATCATCTTGAATCATTTTTACACTGTTAATAGAAACATCTCATTCATCAGAAAAGTTATTATAAAAAACAAACTCTAGCGAAATCCTCATTTGATTCGAAAAATTCAAATTCTCCTTTCAAACATTTTGGTGGGGAAAATTTATTTTCCATTGATGAAACCCTAAGAAAACAAAAATTTATAGCTTTTGATGAAGACCTTCGTGACATCTAATATTTTCAGGATACACTCAGTAGGATTAAAGCTTTCAGGTAAGAGTTGAATCATTGCGAAAAAAAGGGAAGTGATTTTCAGGCAATTTTAAACAGTTGGCCAGCATGAAGGGACTCGTCTATTGGCAAAATCCTGAACCCTCTCTCGATCTGAATGAAGGCATCTCAAATTTGGAAAAAACTAGGTATTCTGCATACAATACTAATGATACCTTTCGCCTCCGTAGCATGATGGCATATGACTCGGGTCGATCTTTACTTTGCATGTCGGTGTATATTCAAAATGATGTTTAAACCCACATATTCATGAGTATAGCTCTGATTCAAGTGTGGGTACATGTGATTTGCATTTGAATTCTTCACTTCTAGATGTACTTATATTACATACATTTTACGCAAACACTTCGCGGAAATAATTAGAATAGTCGAATTAAAAATAATCCGATTTCGATAAATTACTAAATTAGTTTCGTTGCTCAATCTAATGACAGCTGACTTAACGACATGTTCACCTACGATGTATGTGCTTCCAAGAAATGGTTTATTGGAGCAAAACTAATTACGAATCGAAATATTCATTTCTTGCACCTGTTGCTATGGATTTTAATACAAGAAATTAATTTCTCACATAAATATTTCTTGTTTGACAGAGTTTGGGTTGGGAAAATTATTGGGTTAGTTGAAAAATTAACTAAAGCACGCGATAGTACCATTCGACGTTCAATTATTAATGCAAATAGATGATGAATTATTGATAGTGATATTATAGATACTGTTTGGTGAGATGAAAAATGGAGCAAGAAAAAAACGTTTTTATTTAATAAATTCTCTAAAGAATTTATTAAATAAAAACGTGGGCATCGATATAACATCCTGCTGTGTAATTTTCATTGATTGATTATTTGGTGGATTGATTGAATATTAATATGCACCTCATGGGATTCAAGATGGAGGATTTTTTAGATGCTAATTTTCAAAATAGATGGATTGGAGGTAGAGGATTCAAAGAAAGAAAAAGAAACGAACAATAAATTATTAGAAGTGTCAGTGTAGAGTTCGAAGTCAAAAACGTAAACCAGAGTTACGCAATAAATTAAAAAAAAAAGATGTCCACCGAAATTGTAGAAATCGAAAAATTGGAGTATCGAGCCATCATCAAGTACCTGTATTTAAAAGGGTTAAGAGGTAAGCAGATTTACGGAGATATGCTTAATACCCTTGGTGATCAATGTCCTTCATATGCGACCGTGATGAATTGGACTGCAAGCTTCAAAAAAGGTAAATTTTCCATTGAAGATGAGGACCGATCGGGAAGGCCAGTTTCTGTGTCAGTCCCCGAAAATATCGATACAGTTCATGACATGATTTTATCAGACCGTCGAATTGGGCTAAAACGGATATCTGAAGCACTGAAGATTTCATACGAACGCGTTCATCATATAGTTCACTTCAATTTGGACATGAGAAAAATTTCTGCAAAATGGATCCCGAAATGTTTGAATGTTGACCAAAAGCGTGCAAGGGTAGAAGCATCGCGTTCGATCTGTGCTCGATTTGAAAACGATGTAGACTTCTTGAACCGAATTGTTACTATGGATGAGACTTGGGTACATTTCTACGATCCAGAACCAAAGCAACAATCGATGGAATGGCGACACTCTGGTTCTCGAAGACCTAAGAAGTTTCGTGTCCAAAAATCGGCTGGAAAAGTTCTTGCTTCAGTTTTTTGGGATGGCCATGAAGTAATCATGATTGATTTTTTGAATAAGGGTAGAACAATAACAACTGGAGATTACTATTCGACATTACTGACCACTCTAAGGGAAAAAAATAAAGAGAAAAGACGCGGAAAGCTATCCAAAGGTATTTTGATCTTACAGGACAACGCCCCAGTAGTTACACAAATCTCATGTTGCCATGCAAAAAATTCGTGATTTAGGGTTAGAATTACTAGAACACCCCCCTTATTCACCAGATTTGGCTCCGTCCGACTATCATCTCTTTCCTCAACTGAAAAAAAGGTCGAAAATTTTCTTCCAACGGGGAGGTAATAAAAGCTGTGGAGGACTGGTTTGCAGAGCAAGAAGAAACATTTTTTTGGAAGGTCTAGAGACGTTGCAGGTTCGCTGTAATAAACGTATTCAATTAAGAGGAGAATATGTTGAGTATTAATATATTTTGACATTGAAATTTTGTTTGGTTCTATAGTAGGCTAAGCATTTTTCAATATATCCTCGTATGTTACCATTTCCTGTTTCTTTCTACAGAGTTGATACTTCATAATTTGTGAATGAAGGCATAATCTCCTAAAATACCTCCAAGACACTAGTTAAATTATGCAGATTGACCACGAGTCCCAAAAGTGACCATGATTGACGAACAACGTCCTGATATGTTAAAATCCAATCTCCATACACAGCAAAAATACCTCACCTCCCACGCAAATTAAGTTACCATATGCTGGACCATAAAATCTGGACCCAAACACCAACCGATAGCTCTTGTTGGAGCATTCAATTCACTCATTGTGGCGACCTGAATTTTATCACAGTATATGGGAATAATATGTAAACCAAGTAGCTATTAGGAGATATAACCATTCAAGACGGCGTGAGAAGCTTTGGTTATACATCAACATAGTTCTGGTAGGTGTGGCAACAGCGCATCCCACACACAGACCCACGTGCTTTCGAAAAGGTGAAGGAGTTGGGTACGGGGGATTGACAATAAGTTTCCGGCTGTGAATCTCAATGAAGTATGAAGCATGATTCATGGCTTTGCATTTAGAGCAAGGGAGCTGGCATATCCTGTAATATCTCAAATATTGAAAGCACCGTTCAGTAAGTCGTCAAAGTGATAAGGAATAGGAACCAATATGGTGAAAGAGATACCAATAAAACATTCAATGGAAAGAATTTTGATCAACTACAGACGGGAGCTGCGTTGCCATTAGCACGAAAAGTTGGCGAAAACCGTTGCCAATGTCGCGGCCGTATACCTAGATAACATTTTTTACAATTTATTCCACTGAAAATTTTCCATTTTCAATGATCCTATACGAGAGGATCATCGTTATTTTCAGAAGAAACCTTATCTCGAATATTGTGAATTACAAGTGAAATCCGCAGTATTCTATTTGGAAGTTTATGGTGCTTGTCCTATGGTTTGTGTTGGATCCAAGGTGGTACCCATAAATTACTATTTTATTCATTTTACTTGGTGTAAGTGGTCAATAAAGATATTTGAAATATTTCTTGTTGTAAATCATTGAGATTAATATTCTTGATACTTATGTAGGTGATTTTATGGTCTGAAATAGGTCGTAGAGCCTTTTACGATGTCATTTGGATTTTTCATTATCTGCAGAAAATAGGGATGTGAGAAATGAATGAATATTATGGATTTCTTTCTGCGAAAACTAAGAAAGTGATTTTGGAAGTGAACATATTGATATTATTTACTGTTATTTTTCTTTAATTCTTTCAGAAGCTTTTCAAGAGCTATTCTCTTCATTTTTTCATAAAATGATATGAATTAGCAGAATAATGCTATTATGAGATCCCAGGAAAATTTAGGTCACCATTTCAAAAGCTGTTCATTTATAACACAACAAATTTAATACGTTAATGAGTTCTGTAGTCTGTAGTGAAAAACAGTTGACAGCACGTCTTAATTTAACAACTCATTTCATCGCTCAACCCTATACGATCGACCAAACAAGTCTTAGCTTTATTAAGCTCGAATGGAACATCCAGAAAAAGATAATGTCCATAACTCATCGATATTCAGATCATAAAAATATTATGACACTTTCAGATTTATGGAGTGAGCAAAATATGAATAAAATATGATCCCACTGGAAGACGAAACCATATTTAGAGGTTCTTCTTTTTTCCATATTCGCAAATTAATGCTCATGTCTGGAATTCAAGATTAATTATTGCGAAAAGAATCTGTAGCTTGCGTTTCGAGAGGCAGAAATTTTCGAGAAAAAAATTATTTTTTTGAGAAATTAGTAAGTTCAAAGAGGTTTTCAGTATGTGCACAATGTGTGTAATTTGTGTGTACTTTGAGACGCCGGTACCTGATGAAATTTGTCACCGAATGATAGTCGACCATTACAGTTTTGTTTATGCACAACTTTCAACCCCCTCCATGAAAAATTAGAATGTGTGAAACACTGCGCTTCAGTTACGATCTTAAGGGGCAGTATCACCTTTTGAATCGTGGTAAATCTCCATTCAAAAGTGGTCTCTTTATTTCACGAATAAGTACCCTAATTTACGACGTAGAGACTTGATTTTTTTTTAATTGTAGTTGAAGAACATCTCGAGGGCAAAAAAGTAACACATGATCCACTTTCCCTATTCAAAAAATTCAGAGGGTTGGTCGGGATGGCACAGGGTGCAACAAAAATCCTTCAAAAATGCATACAAATTTGGTAAAAGTGAAACAAAAATTGACCTGCTTCAGGATTTTGTTGCTTAATATTTTTCTTCTGAGAAAATGAATTTGTTCCATAATTTTGACGCGAGCTGTATATCTAGAAACATTGACTCATCTGTCTGAAAACATGAGTGTTTCCATTCTACAGGGTATTATTTCAATACTTGGATACTCAAAAATTCATTGGAAGAATTCAACTTATACTCCATTCACTTTTATTTAATCACATAGGAGGTCATGGTTTCGTTTACAGGAATTGGTGCTCCTGATGAAAAGCACAGAACATATGATGAAAAGTCAGTGCGCGCACAGAAAATATCGTTAATGACAAAACGACGTTGGCAGTTTCTTTGTTTACATCAAAGTAAAAGAATCAACGATATTCCACATTTTGTTAGGTTTACAAATTGTTCGCAGATTTTTGGAATTTAATCGATATTTGCAGGTGAGTTTTTCGTCGAATATCCAAGATTAACGTATGTTTATTGTTTTAAGCACCAGTTTGGAGCGTAGGGACGATTTTCAAGACCAGGACGAATGTTTACATTTCGAGGTTAAAGGGGTACACGGGAATTTCGTTGAAAAAGCTGTTATTTGGACAGATATCGCAGTAGATAGATCGTATGGAGCCTCGAGAGGTCGATTATAGGATGATATTTTTCAGGTTTTCCAAGAAATTTGGCGATATCTGAGCAGATTTGCGAAAGTTAGGTACCTCACTAATGAGGTGGAACTTAGACCTAATTCTCCTATAAGAAACGCCTTTCAAAGGTCGAGATGTTGAAAAATGTCTTCTTTAAATGTTGTTTGAACAAACGCATCCGAGTTTTATAACCCAACATTGATTTTAAGAAAGTTATCAACAAAATAAAATTGACATTATTCTTGATTCTTGTAATTACCTTTCAATTCATCTTATATCTTTGGGTTGATTTTTGTAATGAATTCTTGATTAGAATCAACAATTGATGTCGTCAAGTATTGAACTTTCAGTTCAAGAGGATAATAAACATTAAATCTTCACAAACATGCATATGAAAATTATGTGAAAGCAATGCAATTTTCTTCCATGGCGAAAAATAATATATTTCAACAGTGATCTCTTGTACTTTTCATGCAAATAACTAGAAAAGGAATCCTTTTTATCAATTCATATAAACGTTAATTATTTTCGTCCATCACATCTTTTCCAATTCATTCATTTTCCGAATAAATTCACATTCTTAGAAATACGCTAAGAATGTAGAAAGGGCAACATAGTGTTGACTTGGAACATAAAAATATTTTGAAAAACGTCATAACTTCGATACAGAGTGGAATATGTCAAATTTCCAAGGCCAGAGTTGTGATTTTATAATTGTGAATGGAGTATACGCTCGTGATTGTGAAAAGACAGAATTGAAAGCTTCACATCAACACTAACATTCATTATTGGTATGAAATTGAAATGACAGAATTCGAAATAAGTACTAAGTTATCAGATGATCCAAATTATGTCAACAGAAAGCCAAATAATGGTACGCTGCGTGCTAATGTAGGACTTCCTGCGTTTGAAAAAAACATGTGCAACCATGTATACAACCGGATACGATGTTAGCTCGATTCTATACAGAATCATTTTTAGATTCCTTTCAGAATTGTCGGTTGTGATACTTGTTGAATAGAGCTTATTTATACGCTGTATCGAATTGTTATGCAAAATTAGGTTTTGAATGGCAGAGATTCTGATAACCTAGCAAACCTTCTAGGATATCATACGAATATTTCATTCAGTTATACTGATTCACGAAGAAAACTGTCAAAATATACAAAACGGAAACGGTACTTTTCAACCTTTGCGCAACGATAAAGAATTCTAAAGTTTGGTCCGCCAGAAAATCTCCATTCACAGATAAATTTCTCGAGCTATTCATGAATGATCAACACGAATGCACACTTGAAAATTGGTTAGTCAATATCATAAACAACCCACCTATACCTTGGAACTGTGCCAGCAGTGCGTAGGAGTCCAGATTCAAACTTTCTACATCTATCCTCTCTTTCAATGGAACACTCCGTTCGTTTTTGGTTGTTAACCGTTCTTCAATCCGAGATCCAGCAGGCGTTAAAGATTGCATCGGCAAACATTACCAAATAGGCGTACAAGTACAATAACAATTTCTTACCATAGAATTCGGTGACATACATGATGGTCGAGTGGTTTATGTTGTTTTGGATAAACAAGGATTAAATTTAACACTTCTTGTTCAGTTCACATTTGAAGAGGTTTGTTGCGACAGTAGTAGGTTTTTTATTACGCACGAAATCATTTTCTCAACTTGCCTTTTTTATCATATGCTCGATAGAAACCAAATTAGGTAGAATATTTTCTAGGATAAGGGTAACTGCAAATGGGTCCCTTAAGAAGCTTATGAGAGCTCGATTAACCACCCTGTAATAGATCCACCTACCATTGTTCAAACAATACACCTACGAGGATGTATTTATTTCTAGTGAGCCTAGACCAGTTCCATGCATAAACAAAATATTGCGATACCATATAAACGAACAATAACTTATTAGAAGTGTCAGTGAAGAGTTCGACGTCAAAAAAGTAAACCAGAGTTACGCAAAAAATTTGAAAAAAAAAAGATGTCCACCGAAATTGTAAAAATCGAAAAATTGGAGTATCGAGCCATCATCAGGTACCTGTATTTAAATGGGTTATGAGGTAAGCAGATTTACGAAGATTTGCTTAATACCCTTGCTGATCAATGTCCTTCGTATGGGACCCTGAAAAATTGGACTGCAAGCTTCAAAAGATGTAAATTTTCCATTGAAGATGATGACCGATCGGGTAGGCCAGTTTCTGACATGATTTTATCAGACCGTCGAATTGGGCTGAAACGGATATCTGAAGCACTGAAGATTTCATACGAACGCGTTCATCATATAGTTCACGTCAATTTGGACATAAGAAAAATTTCTGCAAAATGGATCCCCAAATGTTTGAATGTAGACCAAAAGCGTGCAAGGGTAGAAGCATCGCGTTCCATCTGTGCTCGATTTGAAAACGATGTAGACTTCTTAAACCGAATTGGATGTGACTTGGGTACATTTCTACGATCCAGAAACAAAGCAACAATCGATGGAATGGTGACACTCTGGTTCTCCAAGACCTCAGAAGTTTCGTGTCCAAAATCTGCTGGAAAAGTTCTTGCTTCAGTTTTTTGGGATTACCATGGAGTCACCATGAGTGATTTTTTGGATAAGGGTAGAACAATAACTGGAGATTACTATTCGACATTACTGACCACTCTACGGAAAAAAATTAAAGAGAAAAGACGCGGAAAGCTATCCGAAGGTATTTTGTTTTTACAGGACAACGCCCCAGTACACAAATCTCATGTTGCCATGCAAAAAATTAGTGATTTAGGGTTAGAATTACTAGAACACCCCCCTTATTCACCAGATTTGGCTCCGTCCGACTATCATCTCTTTCCTCAACTGAAAAAAGGTTTAAAAGGTCGTAAATTTTCTTCCAACGAGGAGGTAATAAGAGCTGTGGAGGACTGGTTTGCAGAGCGAGAAGAAACATTTTTTTGAAAGGTCTAGAGACGTTGCAGGTTCGCTGTAATAAATGTATTCAATGAAGAGGAGTATATGTTGAGTAATAAAACATTTTGACATTGAAATTTTGTTTGGTTCTATAGAAGGCTAAGAATTTTTCAATATATCCTCTCGTAACTTTGATGAATTCTTCATAATGGGGAGTAGAAGTATGTGGTATTCGAAATACAGGGTGGCCATTAAAAACGAAACAGACGAGATTACAGACGAAATAAATTTTTTCGATAGAAATGCTCGGACAGGTCGATTTCTGTTTCGAGGGAGACAACTTAAGATGTAGGTTACGGACGCATAGCGCTTCAACCCTTGCTGCTACAACCCCCACCCCCAATTTTTGAATAGGGAAGATGGGGTGAGTGATACCTCATTTGGAAGGTATTTTTATACTGATTTCAGCACAGTAATTGTTTTTTCATTTTATGCATTAGTTCTCGAAATATTCTTAACTAAGTATTTGAAAATGAATTGGTGTTTTCATGGCACTTGTAGTGTTTTTTTGTGAAAAATCGACATCTTGATTAAAGATTTCTATGTCAGTGGATTGGAGGAAGGAAGCCACAGTCATGGTTGTTTTGAAGCTCAAAATGTCGATTTTTCACAAAAAAACACTACAAGTGCTATGAAAACACCACTTCATTTTCAAATACTTAGTTAAGAATATTTCGAGAACTAATGCATAAAATGAAAAAACAATTACTGTGCTGAAATCAGTATAAAAATACCTTTGAATTGAGGTATCACTCACCCCATCTTCCCTATTCAAAAATTGGGGGTGGGGGTTGTAGCAGCAAGGGTTGTAGCAGCAAGGGTTGAAGCGCTATGCGTCCGTAACCTACATCTTAAGTTGTCCCCCTCGAAACAGAAATCGACCTGTCCGAGAATTTCTATCGAAAAAATTTATTTCGTCTGTAATCTCGTCTGTTTCGTTTTCAGATGGCCACCCTGTATAAATGATTCTATTTGATGTGGATGAGAAAATTGGTATTGGGCAGATACACCTCAAATGAGGTAGATCTGCTGATCCATCTTGTCGACAATCGCCAATTCCTACACATTTCACGTATTTTCTGACTTGTTGCTTCATTCAGTTGGAAAAAGAAGGTCAAATTTTCTAGTGAATGACTGGGATTGCATATTGCATCCCATCATTTGATGCAGGTATCTAGAAATCTAGACCCATTGCATCATTTCCAAAACACGCTCCGACGACACCTACTCGCCCAAAAAGTACTTAAAATTCCTCAAATTAAGATGAACGATGTTTGTCACTTAATATATTCACCAGAGTGGCCCAATACTGCCAGACAGCTTCCTTCGGGAGATTATATTATTATACCGGCATCGCCATTCAATTAAGTGGATGTAAGGTAAGATATACGGCGTTGAAATTGCTGGAGATCGGTAGGCACGCGTAATTTATGCATCGTTTTATAAGTAGGAGCTTCAAGGTTTCGAAAATCGATCCCGAAAGCTTGGTCAGCGCGATTAAAAAGGGACAACGATTCATTTCTTTGGGGTTATCAGAGCGATCCGTTAATGTTTGCTACCTGGCTGCTCATCAATTTGGTTGGGAGATGGTTTTTTTGGGTGCGATGAGGAGTTAGACACAGGGTGCGCGGTTTTGACGGTGGAATTTAATTTTGGGCAGTTGGTTGTTCGTTTAATGAAGTTTTAGTCGGGTTGAATTCGATATTTCCATTTACAATGATACGCATAGAGATATAGGTCTTTGGTGGACTTGTAATAATTGAAATATCAAAAGCCCCATGGATCCTAGAAAATTCATTCGAGGTCAAAGGTATTTTGTGTTTTCATCGTGAACGATAAGCGTAATCATTAAAAAAGCCCAAACGAAAGTTGAAGATCATGCAATTCTCTACCAAAATTGTCCCGATACTTGTTTCCTACGAATCACCATTTCTGAAATATCGCCATTTTAACATCGAAAATACACTGTGCAAAAAAATTAACGCACATTATGGAAATCTCAAATTTATTCCACAACTGAAGGAGTTCTCAGTGATAATTATTTTTATCAGAATTATTCTTCACT
The DNA here is from genome assembly GCA_951802165.1 of Adalia decempunctata. Taxonomy (NCBI): domain Eukaryota; kingdom Metazoa; phylum Arthropoda; class Insecta; order Coleoptera; family Coccinellidae; genus Adalia; species Adalia decempunctata. Next base: position 6,410,232 of record OX637705.1, read on the forward strand.
ACAGATGTTTTCTCCCAGCAGGAATAAAAAAAGATGGTATTATCAGATTTTGAATGTATTGGCTCCATTCTAAAATCAGTTGTTCTCGATCAATTCTATTGATCGATTTTCTTTCGTTTGATTTTCTACACTCGATCGCTATGCAACGCGAAACACGCAATTTGACCCAAGAGGAATGTGCCCAAGCGGTAGTTTTGCGAGAAGAAGGGTGGACATACACAAGAATTGCAGAAAGGTTTGGAGTTTCCCATACAAGTGTGTCAAGAATGTTGCAGCGACTCAGGGAGACAGGTATGAATGTCCGAAGACCAGGACAGGGTAGACCACGGGTAACAACTGCCATTCAAGAATGTTACTTGAGAGTTTCTTCGTTGAGACAACGGTTTGCAACCACTCGCCTCCATCAAAATCAGCCTGAGCAAACTCATGAGGTGCAAATCAGCACTTAGACAATAAGAAATCGCCTCAGAGAATATGATTTAAGGCCTCGTGTCGCGGCAAGAGGCCCAGCTCTTACCCCAGCCCATCGAAGGGCGCGTTTGGATTTTGCGAGAAAGCATATCCATTGGGAAGAGGCCGATTGGGAAAGAGTTCTCTTCACAGATGAGTCTAGATTCTGCCTCTACCATTGTGATCAACGTTCCCTTGTATATACAGACGTCCACATGAAAGATATGCTCAGTGCAATTTCCTGAATACTACTGGTTTCGAGGGAGGATCGATTATGGTATGGGGTGGAATATCTTTGACTGCCGCACAGATCTAGTGGTCGTTGATAATGGAGCTATGAATGCTGATAAGTATATAAGGAACATTCTTGAAGAGCATGTAGTGCAATTTGCCCCATACATCGGTGAAAATTTCATTTTTATGGACGATAATGCCAGACCCCATCGTGCGCGCATCGTTCAGGATCACCTTGAAGAGGTTGAAGTCTCTCGAATGGAATGGCCAGCAAAAAGTCCAGATCTCAATCCGATTGATTAGGTTTGGGACAACCTCAACAGAAGGCTGAGAAGTTCAGAAAATCATTCAGCTACTCTTAATGACTTAGGAATCCAACTCGGAGAAATCTGGGAAGGATTAGATCAGAACATTTTAAGATCACTCATTTTGAGTATGAACCGTCGTTTCCGAGCTGTAATTAACGCAAGGGGTGGAAATACCAAGTATTGAATCACTTATCAGCATTTCAGTATTTTGAAAATTGTTCATTTCTCTTCTTTCACATAAGATTCGGTGAAATCCTGAATTTTTCTTCCATTTAATGTGTCTTGTTTCGTTCAAAACCTTCCCGAGAAAACATAAAAAATAAGTTATAAAGTCAATGTAGAGTTAACTTTCATTAAAATTGAGATTTTCAGAATGTGCGTTAATTTTTTTGCGCAGTGTACTAATATGCACGCTTACGCTGTTGAACCGGAGGTCCTTACTGAGATTCCAAACTTGGCAAGTGATTCTACACAAAAATCATGATAGTTTGCCCCATCAACTATGGTCCAAAAATGTACCGGGAATAAAATACAGGGTGTCGAAGTTTATAAAAAAGGATTTCGTAAGCACGCCACTGGTTATGTTGAAGACTTCATCCCTGTTGGAAAAAATTTACCTTTATGAATTCAACCGATGTACTGATTTTCATTCAATCATCTGAAGCTGTTTCGAAAATATCAACGGATTTCGATTTGAATAATATTAACTTTTGTCGGCCGTTAGAACATTTTTTTAACCAAAAACGACTAGTTGCAGAGGAAATATTCAATATTTTTGAGCTCCAATTTGAAACTGAAAAGGTCTCCTACGTCTTTCCATTGAGACACGTCGTTCTTGAGTTGAAAAATAAAAACTGTCCAAATGGCCGACAAAATGTTGTCATATGCTTTTGATTCGATATCGTTTTTTTTATTCATTCAAATCCTTTATTTTCTTCACGGTACAATTTTGAACCATAGATTATAGGACAAATTAGGATTATTTTTTACGTAAAATCACATGGTAAAGTTTGGAATAGTAAGTGCAGCCTATGCGTGCATATTAGTCTTTTCGATGTTTGATATATGATGATGATATCTCATGAATGATGCTTCCTTCCTAGAAAAAGAGTTTTGGACAATTTTTGTGGAGAATTGTATGATCTACTTCTATTGAAGATATTTTTATGATAACAATCACCGTCACGAGAAAAATGCAAAAAAACATATTTGGGACCTGAACTTGAATAATTTTTCAGCACACATAATCGGTGGAATTTTTCTGTATTTTACTTATACCCAAATTCTGAATTATTGCAAATTTACCTCTATTTTTATGTGATTTTGTTTGAATTATATCAATTGTAATAACACGCAATCGGCAAATAAATAAACATATGTAATTACACCTATATAAACAAATGAAGACTCGCCACTCACCACGCATTTATCCACAGATCTATTGTTCATCTCGACTTACGCCCGCTCAATTTTCTGCATAATTGATGGTGACAAGAAATTCAAGAGCAACTTGAATTTGATCAAAATTCTTCATCAGCCTACATAGCGGATTCTACACTATTTTCGTTAACAAATGCCTAGTATGCTCTCGTCATTTTTAGATCTAATACCCTTCCTTCACGAGAGTATTACTTGCTATCAACAACTAGTTTTTCAAAAATCAAGCAGCCCCAAACTTAAAGCCTGGGAACTCTACTGACGGTCTCTAGATTTGAAGTTTGAAAGTATAGGGTCTAGGCATGTCCATGTATTATTCTTTATTTCGCTAGGGACAAGGGACCAATACCCCTGACATTCCTTCATTTGTTTGGTAAAAGCTAAAGCTCTTTATCGATGGAAATCATATTGTGTGAAATTGTCATTATTTCAATAATAGAACGTGACATTTCATAACTTTCGCCTGAATTCAACTAGGGCTGTTTTGCACCTTGGGTACGTTGATTCGTTTTTGTTTCGTCACGTTCTACTTGTACAGGGTGCCCAAAAATTCTACATTCTTGAAGTGCACCTCCAAAACTTCAAGAATAACAGAAACAAGTGGTTTTCACTCCACCATGACTTTCAAAAAAAGATCTAAACAGTATTTTATAGTTTTTAAGTTACAATTCAAGCGCATCGAATTTGGACACCCTGTATGGAGTGAGAAGGGGCTTCAGTTCAAAATCCTTTGGCCATATGTTCGAATGGTAAAACGACATACAATAGAGACTCACTCTGGATTGAAGAGTTTTTGAAATACCATAAAAATAACAATAAAGTGAAATTATTCAATAGGTACAGACCAAATTTCAATCACTACTAAATGTAAAGAAGTACCTTCCCAGATTGTGAGACCGATGAAAGACTTCCCATTGCAATCTTGTACATTTAATAAGGATTGTTCTCTGATAAGGATGAAAAGATGATAAATAGAGCAACGAGTTGGTACTTGTTCAAGGTGAAGCCCAGAATTACTTTATCGAAAGATGTACTGAAATCTTCTCGAGCAAACAACAAGAACAGCAAATGTTCCACTGTCTTTGAGGAACAATTTATGAGAAACCTTATATAATGTAGTATTTAAAAAATTGAGTTCGAACCCACGCATGTTCCAATTTCTAATCCAAAAGAATTCAAATACCAACAACCTCTATATCGCACCCAATCACCAATTCTAAGTCCAAAAAATTTAACTTACCTTCAAATATCTCTCGCCCACGCAAATCCAGTTTTCGCATCTATCATTTCCCATGGAACTATCCCCATGGCACTAATTTTCCTAAATCGCAAAAAGTACCCTCGTCAACCGTTCATTTTCACCAAGAAAAACGATTTTTCACAAAAAGGACTCATTTCCCTGAAGCCCCGATCGATCCTGGAATTTCTCAGGCACAGATGCGTTTTTGAATAAATTCAAATACGAATTCTTGTTCGACGGGCGCACTTCAGAGCGGCTGCAACTCGCTGGACCGTCGCGTTTGTTATGGTACGTCAAAATTGGTCGAAATCGTGAATGCACTACCATTTGGTATCTTGGTATTGCTCAGAGCGCGCGCTGTAACCAGTGGTCTTCGCAATAACACCCAGAGATGAACAGAAACCATAATTTCGACCAAAAACGCATATATGAAACTTTCATTTGGTACATTTTTGGTTACATGTTTAATTTTGATGGGTACAATATCAAACCCCTCAGAAACTTGTGAAAAAAATTAAAACAAGTTGTGCTTGATTATCTAAATAATAATGTTTATTTACATCATAAAAATTCAAAAATTAATTTACAATATGATCTACAACTAAAATTACACGGGAATAAATTTAAATTATTATCAATTAAATAACGTATCATATAATACACTTTGACTACAAAGGGAGTAGAATTTATAAATAAATAACATTTATACATTCCTTACAACTATGTATATATTATTTCCAACAATACAGTACAGTATACCAAATCAATCTTTCAGATTCAAATTTCAAAATACCACAATTCAAAACTAACTGACTAAAACAATACTGATAAAAAAATAAAATGATGAAGCCGGAAAATATTTCCCACAGTTCAAATCAAGCTCAATTCGCGAATCCAAAATTATAATTATCACAAAATCATTTTTTTCAGGCTTATGTTGAAATTTTCACTCAAAATTTGGGGCTCTAGTTTAAGTACGAGAAACTCAAAGGAGAAATTTGGAAATGTCTGTAAAAATGCTGAGATATTGAGTGAACATGTGCATCAAATCGATTATAAAAAATATAATTAATGGAAAACAATTTTAAAACTGATCGCAAATTTCAAAATGCGAAAAAAGTTTGCAAAATGCATGATTTTTTATTTATTCTATATAGCCTTTAGGTAATACACTTTTTCTTACATTCTGGTAGTGAGTTATCTCAAATAAGCTCAGTAATATAAGAGGATATTCGAATTTCAACATTATTGGGATCGGGAACAAGAACTGCATACTAACACTAGGATAAATACAGTAGATAGATAAACACTAATTTATATTCCTTTTAAATCTTTTTATGTGCCTTTTAAAATGCAAAAATCATTACTGAACATCAACAGTAGATAAATATTTATATAGGATCATAAGATTTTGAAAATTTCAAAAAGCTAACTTCTCCATCATTTGTAAAATCCAGAAGTAACTATATAACAAATAAATGATAAAATGTACCTTGAATGAGAAATTTAAGCTACTCAATACTACCACACAATTCGAATTTTGCCTATTTAACGCGATTGTCTATTTTTAACCTCATTGTACTCCTAACCTTTGAACTAACCAAAAACAAGATACATTTTACCATGTACAAGGTATAGAATGAGGCACATTGAATGGAACTAAAACGTTTAAGGCTATTTATCATATATCAGACGATTTGGCTAACTCTTTATTTTACATGAACTAAGAAAAAATAATTTGTGTTCATCAAATTATTGTCACTCAGATGTATAAAATTAAAAATTACCTCTTACATTATTATTGCAAATACCCAACAACCTTGCAATTGACAAATTGACTAAAAATGACTAGATCACTATCCTTGACACAATTCAGAAATTATCATGGGAAATAAACACTAACATTAAGAATATCAGAATCTCGCTGCAAAATCATAAACGATTGAAATGACGGTGTTGATAAAATTTGTGTAAAAGTATAAGAATCATTTCCGTTGGAATCATCACAAAATAAATTAAAACCGAGTTTCACACTATAGATTTATACGTCGGCAATACTTTTCCTTCAAAAAACCTTCAGTCAAACCTACGGCGATCTTCCTCCTTAGGGTTATTGCTTCATATACACCTCAACAATAGCGATGTCAAAAACAAAGTTGTTAAGGAAATAAAATTTGATACATATTGATACAATACATTTACATACATATTATAGAATATTAGGGTGCAATTTTAAGTTGAATATCATTGAATGGAATCGACACCAGAAGAAAAGTAGAAGAGGACAACAACATCAACATTGAAGGCCACAAAAACAAGTTGGCTATCGTTTTATATGTTGAATCGCGTTTCTGAACCGTCTGCCAGCATCAGTGTCACCGTTCGATTATTGATCCATATCAACCTAGCCAGTCTCATTGGGTTCAACCTTGATACGTCAGCGATGGGAGCTGTGCTGTAAGACTTCACACACCTAGTCTGCGATTGGCCCAAACCGAACATACCTAGGACAATCGATTGGTGGACTTTGTGTGCAGACATTTCAAGTTTGGTTTCACAGTGAAGGAAAATGTCTTGCACCTTTCGTTCATTCTCACTGAGATGTAAACGGTTTTCTTTATTTTCAAAGACATTTCTTAATTTTGATGTGCTTGGTAGATTAGTTGTTTTGCATTTAATATTGATATTACAAATAAAATAACTGGAAATACTAATGATAATATTCAATTTTGCGATACTTTTCATGACGATTGTAAATTGTTCCTTTGAAAGTAATATGTTTGCAATAAATATGACAAATATAGAATTTCATATAATAGAAAAGGCTGAAGAAATTGCAAATACCAATTGATGAAATTTCTCTTATATGTATATCAAATAAATGAGAAAGTACAAGACATTTTCCTGCTGGTATACGTAACACCTATCTCCAGACAACCAAAAATATATGGGTTATTTCTACCTTATTCTACCTTGAGTAATTTTGATAACTCACCTTCTTTGTAGATGTAGAACAATTGAGACATTTGACGAAATAAACAAGATACGACATTTGAAACATTTTTGTAGCAATCGCGAGAAAATCACTAAAATTTCAGCCTATTCTTATAACTCTCACTTTAAATAAAAAATTGTTTTAAGCTGCGAATGTCATTAAATTTTACTTCGTTTGTTTATCAATATTATTGTCATCCATTTCCGGTTCTCTAAATTGGCGTAGCATATTCTTTCTATTCGTATTTATCTTGTTATTGTTATTCTATAATCCTTTTAATTTTATAGTTTCACGAATAATAAGAGTTATCTTAAAAACTATAATAGAATCGAATATTCTGAATGAATCCTCGACTATTCATTGACTGCATTTAGTTAATTGCATGAATGATTCGAATTAATGATACTTGCACTTGAACTTAGTCATAACAATATAAAATTTTAATTCATGACCATTAGAATTTTGTTAACGAAAATTATTATTCAGTTATCTCTTTCTATTTATTACCAATGAAAAACTGAAAAATCGATACTTAAAATGAACCGGTATTGATTTCGAGAATAACTTTTTTCCTATGAATTGTGAATATTTCAGAGTTTTTCAAACAGATCAAACTTAATTGTTCCTGGAAAACTCATTATTCAACACGATGAGCCTTTCCCACATTAATGATCGAATTAATCTTTTCGAACTTTTTTATTCTTGTATTAAATTCAAGGTTATTAATCGGTTAGGTTAGGATTCCCACTTCTACGACTACCTCTAAGAGATCCAAAGATGTATTGATGATTGCCTTTAAACGTTCCATAACCTCTTCTAGTTCCACACCAAAGCGTTAATCACAAATGATAAACTCGAGTCGCTGCTTATACAGGGTGTAAGAAAAAGATTTGATGGTTAGAAGATTTTTCTCACCAAATAACCAAAATGGTAACCAAAAACCAAACAGTAAAACCTTCCATGGATTAAAAAAAACTTCAAATCGCGAAGCATAAATTGATGGAATATATGAATTAGAAATAATGTATTCAATGGAACAAACACAACAATGTTAAATAAAACTAAAAACAACACAGAAAGTTTAAGGGACATTATAAAATGAAGCATTAATCTATAGATGAGGCAAGAAGTGACAAAATAGAAAATATAGTTTCATTATAAGACAGAAAGAGACAAAACTCAACAAAACCAAATACAAACAAACGAAAAATGCGAAATTGGCCCCGATGAAAAAAGAATATAAATTTCAAACAAAATAAAGTTTTTAACACCCATATTCTTTTTTGCAGGGCCAAAAGGACTTTTCCCAATATTTGGAACGCAACACACTTGAGCAGTGCACCTCTTACACCCTGTATAAATGTGATGATGCAATAGCATAGGCAAAAGCGATTTATATGTTATATATGCTACCTACGTATATTGCAGCTTTTTTCATTGATATGATTTTCGCTTTCGTCATGATTTTCGTCCTGCTCAACTCTTGTACAACCACAGAAACTCAAAGAAAACCCTACTTTCGGACAGGTGCAAGAACCACAGTGTATATGGATCTTTCTACATCTTAAAATTACTGGAAGAGGCAAGTGTCAACGCAAAAAAAGAAAAATAAAAAGGAAGTGGGCCTAAAAACGCAAAAGTTTTTATTTGTGGAGGATTCGGAGAAAGCGAAGAATAATTACAGACATACAGCAAATAACAAGGAGCACCACAAGTCCCGGAAATCTTCATTCAAAAGCAGTTTGAGTCTTGGAGCAGATGGTATGCATATGAAGTTAAAGTAAGTATTTTGAAATGTAACAGTAACAGTAAAATAGTTGTTTATCGTCGTAAGTTTTTTCATAAAAATGTTTCAGTGCAATTTAATGTTTTCTTTCGATATTAACGATGGAATATTTGATATAAAATTGTTTTGGCTCCTCTCCTTCTCTGGAGGAAGCCCAAATAATTCGTACCGTCCAAGGTTGTGGTGCCTCTTCGTTAAGCATATTTATCAGCAAACTATACAAGAATTCAGTTACCATTTATGCAAAAATAAAAAATTCTATGTTTTCGACCCACACATACTGAATGTAAGCTACTCACCAGTGCTCGTTTGCCAGAAGCATAGTTTATTTTCACCGCAAGAGTAACTGACCAAGAATTTACCATCCGGACTGAAGGCAGCAGCAGTAACAGGGGTAGAGTGTGCGTTGATGGAAGTAGTTTTATTATGTCGTAGTTCGTAGAGCGTCAAGGTACCGTTATTGGAACCAACTGAAAATTAAATCATTTGACTGTGTCCTGAAAATTTTTCGAAAAAGACGTACCTGCTATTCTTCGGGTCGTAAGGCAATGTGAAACTTGAGTAAATCTACATATTGCAGGAAATACATCCTGTAAACTCTTATTTTTTAGCTGACTTTGGTCTAAGCAGTGTAATATGATATCCATCAACTGAAAAATTTCGAATTTAGAGATATTTGTCGAGCAGCTGAAATATTTCCAATCAAAAGTTCCATTTTCAAAAATAGTATCATTATTATGCCAAGACATTGTTGATAAAAAGAATTTAGATCTGATAGCTCAGTTTTGTTATCAGCATTCTGATCTGATGAAAGAAAAATATTTCAAGAAATCAAATACACTGCGCAAAAAAATTAACGCACATTATCGAAATCTCAAGTTTATTCTACAACTGAAGGTGTTCTCAATGATAATTATATTTATCAGAATTATGCATGCATATGTTATCCACTTTCAACGTTTTTCTTCAATACAGATGTTTTCTCCCAGCAGGAATAAAAAAAGATTGTATTATCAGATTTAGAATGTATTGCCTCCATTCTAAAACCAGTTGTTCTCGATCAATTCTAGTGATCAATAGTTTTTCTTTCGTTTGATTTTCTACACTCGATCGCTATGCAACGCCAAACACGCAATTTGACCCAATAGGAATGTGCCCAAGCGGTAGTTTCGCGAGAAGAAGGGTGGACATACACAAGAGTTGCAAAAAGGTTTGGAGTTTCCCATACAAGTGTGTCCAGAATGTTGCAGCGATTCAGGGAGACAGGTATGAATGTCCGAAGACCAGGACAGGGTAGACCACGGGAAACAACTGCCATTCAAGAACGTTACTTGAGAGTTTCTTCGTTGAGACAACGGTTTGCAACCGCTCGCCTCCTTCAAAATCAGCTTGAGCAAACTCATGAGGTGCAAATTAGCACTCAGACAATAAGAAATCGCCTCAGAGAATATGATTTAAGGCCTCATGTCGCGGCAAGAGGCCCAGCTCTTACTCCAGCCCATCGAAGGGCGCGTTTTGATTTTGCGAGAGAGCATATCCATTGGGAAGAGGCCGATTGGGAAAGAGTTCTCTTCACAGATGAGTCTAGATTCTGCCTCTACCATTGTGATCGACGTTCCCTTGTATACAGACGTCCACATGAAAGATATGCTCAGTGCAATTTCCTGAATACTACTGGTTTCGGGGGAGGATCGATTATGGTATGGGTGGAATATCTTTGACTGCTCGCACAGATCTAGTGGTCGTTGATAATGGAGCTATGAATGCTGATAAGTATATAAGGGTCATTCTTGAAGAGCATGTAGTGCCATTTGCCCCATACATTGGTGAAATTTCATTTTTATGGACGATAATGCCAGACCCCATCGTGCGCGCATTGTTCAGGAGTACCTTGAAGAGGTTGAAGTCTCTCGAATGGAATGGCCAGCAAGAAGTCCAGATCTCAATCCGATTGAGCAGGTTTGGGACAACCTCAATAGAAGACTGCGAAGTTCAGAAAATCATCAAGCTACTCTTAATGACTTAGGAATCCAACTCGGAGAAATCTGGGAAAGATTAGATCAGAACATTTTAAGATCACTCATTTTGAGTATGAACCGTCGTTGCCGAGCTGTAATTAACGCAAGGGGTGGAAATACCAAGTATTAAATCACTTATCAGCATTTCAGTATTTTGAAAATTGTTCATTTCTCTTCTTTCACATAAGATTCGGTGATATCCTGAATTTTGCTTCCATTTAATGTGTCTTGTTTCGTTCAAAACCTTCCCGAGAGAACATAAAAAATAAGTTATAAAGTCAATGAAGAGTTAACTTTCATTGAAATTGAGATTTTCAGAATGTGCGTTACTTTTTTTGCGCAGTGTAGTTCAAAATGAAACCTCTCATTGAAAAGCACTAGATCCCTCAAATACTTCCATTAGAAAAACCGAAATTGTTAAGACAGAAGAAAAAGATTGTACATATACCATAGAACAAATTTTTACCAGCAAAAAATAAAGGAATATTTAAGCAAATCTTTCTAGAGTAACCCATGAATATTCATGACAGAAAGGATAAGCAGGATGGAATCGGTGAAATAAACTACATGATACTCGATCTACTAATTTAAACAGTAAATGAACTAAAGTTTGGCATAATGTATTACCAACACCATCCATCGGTTTAATTGATCGATGGGATCGAAGTTACACCGTTCTGCGTCCTGAAATATCCAAGAAAAAATCAATTAAGCCGCTCGTTTCCGAGAAACTGATGCAGCTGTTTCCATCTGGAATTTCGTCAACATAAAACAACGAAAAACAAAAAAAAGCTGCAACAGGGATCTAAATACGTATTTCACTTACGCAAACTACCAGGATCGCGATCCCTACCAAGTACTCACCTCTACTAGCAGATCAGTCATTTCGTTTTGCATTTTTTCTATCAAAAGTTCGACTCCTCTCAAAATCTCGGGCTTGGCTTTGTGCAACACGTTATTGTTTATGGTTATGTTCAACGCCTGCGCGTTCTGTTGCATCGCGTTATATCTTGCCACCTCTTTGGCCATCGTTGTTATGAACGCTGCAGGTCTACAGATAACCAAAAAAAGTAAATCAGGCATATAAGTTTCAAAAGTTGGCTTGAAGGAATCTTTTTCACATAGCCATCAACCAAATTTTTAAAAATTAGCAATTTGGCAACTAAATCTCCCCTTACCTTGCTGTTGCAATGAGGGTTAAGGCATGTCTTGCTGTTCTGCAAGAATCAGCTTGAGGAGTTAAAGGTAAACCATACGTCATACTTGGGACCAATCTGTCAGCTTCAGAACAGAGTTCTAATAATCCTAAGTGATGGGAAAGAAAACATGTAAAGGATAGACAATAACAAGTCTTTCAACAGTCACAAAGTAATAGCATTGAGTTTAAATATACATAGAGACACAGCCCAGTTCAACGATTTGAAGCTAAATTTTGTGTAGTTCCTTCACCGGTTCATAGATGGATAAGTGTGTTTCAGAGAAGCAAAAATTTTTACTCCCGCATCTGGCGGTAAGTAGCTGAACTATAAGGCACTATTTCCGAAGCCGAATGCGATGACGATCAGGACCGGCATATGGAAATGTGGGATGTTCATTATTTCATCACCTGATTTTTTGGATGCAATAAAACGACAATTATTTTTGATCTTTCATGAATATAAAATACTGATGTATGAAAAAATAAATGCATGCAATTTTTTCTTCATTCACAAGTATTTATAAATAGATTTTCTTTGAATTTTTAAAAATATTTAATTTTTTATAAACAGCGGGATGCTTCTGTGTCGAGATTCCTTTGGTTTTTTTTCTGTCCCCTGTACAGCTTCACTCTAATCAGTTGTCACAACAAATGAATCCTGTGCTTTTCAAATTCAGGAGTTTTATTTTCCTAAAATATACCTTTGAAGTCATATCTTTTCTGATTTTGCGACCATAATTTTCTTTATGACCAACAGCGCTTTCCTCATCAAAAACTTACCATGTTTTACATTCTTTTTTTTAATGATAGATATCATTAATTACATGCTACTGAATAAAGAGGAATTTGGCAGATGTAATTAATGATATCTATCATTAAAAAAAAAGAATGTAAAACATGGTAAGTTTTTGCACATGGTTCATAAGGAATTATTTATTTATCACTGGAGAGAAAACCGATGGCCGATTAGTTGAAATAAAGAGGTTTCCGATACAAATTCGAATCCAAATTCGCCATCTATTTAGGAACAACCTGTAACTTTTTTCTCTTGCATATTAGGGTAGTAAAATCTAAAACATGGTTTAAGTAACAGTTCCTGAAAATTTCATCTTTTTGGCGTGAAGGGAAAAGAAATAGCTGAAAATTCAAGACGAAAAACAGTTTTTTGTGAATAACTCAGAAAATATCCACTTTAGGGCAAGGGTGTGATGCATACACTCACATTATTTTTTTACGTAGATTCAATATCTGCCATAAAAAAATGGGGTTCTAATCTGAAAAAATTGATTTTTCACGATTTTGTCATCCCTAACTTTGAAAGCGATTTCTTCACCCCCTGTATCATGAATCGCGATTTCGATTTTTAAAGTGGATACATCAATTTTACATCTTGAAAAATCCCAAAAATGAAAATTTTCTATCCAAAAACCTCGAAGTTATTCTTGTTTCAGCGGAGCTCTATTTTCGATTTTTTTTTCGAATTTTTCCGCTCAGAGAGAATTTTCCAACCAAAACTGAAAAATGTTACATCAAAATAACTTGAAATTTTCTAAGGAATCTATTTCTGCAATAAAAAAATGGTGTTCTAATTCGAAAAACGGAAGTTGAAGTCATTTCCGGAAAAACCGGAGGTGCTCATGCCTTGAAAATATTTTAGATTTCATCAGCATCGTGATATACTTATAAGTGCTGAATTTCATGAAAATACGTTCAGTAGTTTCCCGTATAAATATGGGTGAGGTTCCTCGTGAAAGACCCTGTATATCCAATAATTACCAAGCCTATTCAAATCATCAATGAGGAGTGCTTTTTCGCACTTACCGCATTTGTTTTTTTGGCGATGTTCCTCATCAAATACCCCGAGAAACTTGCGGTTGAGTTGGATTCTAGGGTATTTAGGGGTTCAATTAACTCTTCATCCCTTATATACCCTCACTAGGCTCACCGTTGCCGGAATCCGCAGAAGAAATGGTCGAATCTGTCCAATCAACCACATCAATGGGCCTACTTTCAGATTCTCCCATTGTACACACGTCGAAATCATTGTCGTCTTGGCAGTTAGAATTATCGGAACATTTTTCAAGACAACCAGTCATGACCGACTGCAACCCAAATCTGAAGCATCGAGCTGAAGGGTTTGGATCATAACCCCTACGCTGTCTTATTTTGGAGAATGAATTGTCGATTGGGTCCTGGTTGAGCCGACTTTTCATCGAATATGGAAATGTTTCCTTCGTCTCCTCCCACAATTGAAGGATGCTACTGATGGTTTGTATCAAACCGTTGAAACAATAGGGAATATTTTTCCCAACTGTCCAAGACTTAATGAATTCAATTGATTCCGTCAGAGTTTGTATTGCTGATGGCTGATAATTTCCGTCAAATTTTCCATTCGAATTGAGGCAGTCGAAAAGAACATTCATTCCCAGAATGAACTGAACAGTTGAATTGGCACTTCTGGACCTCAGCTCACTAGTTGCAATGACTGTTCTCATAGCCGAATATAAAGTTCTGATGAAAATCTGCGTAGCCAATTTAACCTTCATTTTCTGGAAGGCGTTTGGATTTATGTGGTTTTCAGTTATCTTCAAGAGAGTACGAGAATGACAAATTCTTTTCATCGATTAAGTACGTTTCTTTTATGTCCCTCCAAGAAACATTTTCACCCCTCATATCCTACCTGAGAACACTCCTTTGGAGAAATTCATGGCTAATAGTTCATTATTATTGAATCACACCATTTGTAACGAATTTGGACGAATCCGACCCTGCCTACGATTCATAGAACTAGAGGAAAATAAATCTCCTACAGATTTCCATAAATGAGTAGTGACAAAATGGATCGGACGAATATAGTTCCTTTAGTAGCTACTATGTGCCGCCACTTAAGTTGGCAAATTGGCAAGTAAACTGCCAAAAATTTGTGCATTAAATCAATGAACTGGGTTGTGTCTCTATGTATATTTGAACTCAATGGTAATAGTAAATCTCCAAATCAAAAATGATTTCTCGTCAGACTCACCAAGGAGTACTTTACTGATGTCCAAGAAAGGCGCCCACACAGTGAAACCTCTCCCGATCAAATCTATGGCCGCCCGTCTCAAGGCCACATAGGCCGGAAGTTTGGGCGAGGGCGGCGCGAGCAAGAGATGGGACAACGCCATTGCCGTCAATCTAGCCAAGTTATTATTTCCTGGTCCTGAAAAAAACCTTCATCAACCCTTCGACGAAAGAGGAATACATAAATTTACGACCCACACATAACCCAAGTCCAGAAATTATCACAGATTACACTCTGCCCAAGAATGAAGCACCCAAAACACCACAAAGAATAAAATAGCAAATTTCACCTGGTTGTCTCTTTATACTCCACCTTAGGGACCATCTGCTACCTGCTTGGAAAATTTTCGAATAAATGAGCGGCAGTCATTAGTAAAACATAGCTACATTCTTTATTAGTAGTTACAATCAAATCAAAATATACTGTACACAATAAATAGCAGTTTGGGAATCTCTGTGGCATCTGAAATGATCGAATTTCGTATGAGGAATGCAGGAAACCCACATCTCACTAGGGATATCCTAATATTCCTAACTGAAGTTGACCTACACTTGAATAATTCCACGAAAAACCCAGCTAACCACGATATCCTGGAGTAGTCAAAATGTCGTCATTTTTGTGACGTCTCCTCAACGCTATATTTTTACGTCAGATCAACACGGCCAATGTCAGCCTTCTCAGAGGGCTGAGGGTCCAAATTCCACTGTGCAGTGGATGCTTGTGATGTTATATCGTTTTGACGTTACCAAGACGTCATTGGAGGACCAATAACAGACTTTGACAGCTGACGTAACGTCACTGTGACATTTTCACGTCATAATCATGACAGTTGTTGACGTCAGGATCACGTACCTGGTTAGCTGGGAGGGGGTGGTCGTTTTCATACAAAATAACGAATAAAAATCTAATAATGAACGATCAGAGAAAGAACTCACCGAAACCTTCAGCTCCACTGCTCTTTCTTCTGTCTTCGCTGTTCCTCTTTTTGGAATTATCCGTGCTAGTTATGTCTTGACCAAACTCCGCCCCTATAACTCCCAACAAAATGATAGCCGTCGAATATTTACGTTTAAGTTCGGTTATATTCGACGGTCTCCTCACGGTTTCGTCCTCTTCGTCATCTTCTTCTTCGTCCTAAAAAAGCAGGGACATGACGGCCATTTCGTCTGTACGCGCCTTTATCTAACAATATACAGGTTCGGAAATATAAATTGGTAACACAATTCAGCTCTTAAGGAGTGGACGAATATTGTTTATTAGACCGGTAAAATAATCAAAACCCTCAGAGCGATACGACAACGATTAAATGACTGACCTCACTTATTTATTCGATGTCACATCATATGTTTCCAACAATTATTTCCGAACCTGTATAGATCTCTACATATTTGCCGCTGGCAACACCTAGATGGACTTACCGCTTCAGTAGGTATGGAATTGGCGGAATTTATGTTATTTTGCGTAATTGGTGATGTTATTTGTTGGGTTATAGTATCCGTCGGAGTCGAGAATATCGGTAAATACGGCGACCACGTCTCTATCAGCGCTTTCCGGCCCTTCGGACCCATTCTGTAGAAATACAACAGTAAATATGAATCGCTCAACATGTGGGAGAATGCTTACCTCGAGAGTTCGGCCAGGAGTAACGTCTGAGCGGCCTCTCTGACCTCCACGCAGTGGTGCTGCCACCTCTTAGCCATCATCTCTACTTGCGGCCGTTTGAAGTATTTGGCACCAGCCTCCACTACTTTATCCGGCAAAAGAACACAGTGCAAAGTAGACAACAAGGACCAACCTTGTTTTATGTGAGCTTGCTGTTGGGTGTAGAGCTCTTCATGTTCTTCGTCCACTTTGCTCCAATTAACTCTTGTGGATTGCCTGGAAATGACTCGATGTAAAGTATGCATAGCCTTTTTTAATATTCCTCCTACCTATGCATCTTTCTGTTACGCTCTTGTTCAGGGACAAAGGTAGCGTTGCTCATAGACATGAGGGTGTGACTGAGAGCAATAATGGCTAACAGGTGATTGCTCGTCAGTGTTGTGCTCAATTCCCAATGGGTTCTAGCCGTGAATATTCTCGTCAATTGCTCCTGCCTCACCATGTCGGGCGGCAGGCTATTGGATAAGGATATTTCGGCCGGTAAAGGCATAGGTTCGTTTTCCATCGGTATACAATTGTGCCACGTCGGAAGAAATAGGGACATGTGGTTTGCTTTCGATAATACACCGTACGATATAGGGATCTGAATAAGATAAATTAATGAAAAAGAGCAACTGCATTCTGGTCTAATAGATCATAGTAAAGGGGTGACATTAGTTATGACTTTTGAGGTTAGACAATGCAAATTTGACGGGGAGAATAACGCTGTCAATGTCATACTCACTAGTGGCCTCAGTAAACCCAATTTAGCCTGACAAACTCGATCCAAATCGCTGTCTAGGCCCCAAGAGTGTAATAAAGATAAAAGTAATTGGGCGATTTCCATTCCATGACTAGTTTCAAAGGGAAAATTCAACGTTTTATTGGAAGATTGAGTGTTATGGTCTCCTCCTTCTAAAAACAAGAGTACAGTTATACCTACGAACATTTCACGATGACAACAATGTTATACAATCGGTATGGACTCGATATGAAGAACTTTTACTGAAAATTCACCTTTATTGCTATCATTCCCATGTTTTAAGACACTTTCCGCTTTGGCTTGAATCTTTGTTTGCATTTGCTCGGCTCCTTCTTTCATTTTCGCTAATATACCTATGCAGGAAATTTAATTCATAAATTTTGAAGAATTCGTCTAAACTAAAACTTGGATGCTTTGTGCCACAAATAAAAACAATATCAAGTACATAACCGGGTCAGTACATAACAAATTCGTATTCGAATAGACACCCTTGAATGTTTTCCATCATCTGTCAACGTCAAAACACATGTCAAGGTCAACATTGTCATCATGCTGTTTACGAAGACACATTTGGAAATGTTTGATAGTTGATCTATTGAAAACTAATCGCTGCAAATGTACCTGAGGTGGTCATATGAACCAAATCGAATTCCATAGTTAAATACAACTAAATACACTTGTATTTTTGCTCAAAATCTGAATAATTCTGGATTTAAATACGAATTTGTTATGTCTTTATCGAAAAATCCCTTACAAGGGAGAGCGCTTGTCATACTTCAAAAGCTTATGGGTGTTTAAAAAAAGAATGTGAGTACTAGGAATAAATGTTTGAAGCTAATAAACTTTGATATCCAACAGAAAGAGTGCAAGCATTCACCAAACTCAAATTGCTAGGAAAAAGTGCTATTGGGTGCAAATTACTCATGACATCTCTAAAATACTGTAAAAATGTGCACAAGCATTTTCATATCATTTTTACCATGTTTATCTTTCTCCTTTATAATTCTTTCCATATTTTCCGCTTTGTCTTTCACTTTTCCAAAGAAATCTTGAGCAGAAAAACGTTCATGAAATTGTGATAACGAACAAATCTCATTCGATTATTAGTTTTGAATACCCAGAAGTACTTTCGAACTCACCTGCAATCTTTTTGTGTGCATCGGGACTGGCACTTTGCGTTAAAGCTAAAACCTTCATATATTCAGTCTGCGAGGTTAATCCTGCAGCCTCCAAACTGCCTGGGGACATCATGGCATATTCTTCGCTCAATAATTCAATGATTAAAGCTTCGATATCGAAGAATAATATATGGCTTTCGGGATCTGAATAAATTTCGAGTTAGATCATGAAACGACACAACTACACGATGAAATACCTTTGGGATTAGTCCTCAAACCTTGTATCGACAGAGGAGATGTGTGGTTTCTCTGCATATGAGGATCGTCGTTATTTATGTGAGCTCCGAGCTGCTGGATTTGGTGCAAACCTCTCTGCGTAGCGTGTCTGATAGCTGATAAGTTTCTATGTCGTAACCCCCTGATGGAACAAACACAAAAATAAGTCGAGAATTTCACCCAGTATCAAATCCAGATAATAAAGCTGGTTTTCAAGTTAATCTGGTATTAATCTTCTTATTCGGTGAAGAAAAGGATTAAAAAGAATTGATGTTTGTGTACCTAAAGAAATGAACAGCTGGATTCGCTAAGCCAACATCAGAGGACATATTATGGGCTTCGTTCTCTTCACAAGCATATAGGACCTCCTCAGCTGCAATTCCTTCAAAAAAACACGTAAAATATTGAAAACAAGGCTTCAATTTCTGCTCCCTACATAATATAAAAAAAAAAAAAAATTGTACCTTGAAGAACTCGATCAAGATGACCAGTTTCCATCTGCCACACGTAGACAGTACCATCCGAGCACCCTATGATGATAAAATCGTCGAGAGGGCGCCACTTGATGGTGGTTACAGGAAACAGATGTCTCGAAGCCAAACAGACACACTTTCGTTCTGTCAAACTGAGCAAAGTTACTGAATGATCTGAGGCGACTGAACAGATGCATTTTTGTATACGATTCTGCAATTAAAAAACGTTCACCAATCGATGGGACCAAACGAAGAGGTTAATCTTACGCTGCAGTTGTTCGGAGGCACCAAAAGTTGGGTTATTTCTCCGGCGTGGACGCAAAACCTGTGCAACAACGTGCCAGAGTAAAGATCCCATAGACAAACGGCAAAATCGACACCGCCCGAAACCAAAAAGTTTTTATCATATCTGGAATGTTGACTGTGGGGATAGAGCAGGCAGTTAACTCTCCCTCCATGCCCCGATAAGATCTGATGCGGAGGCCAATCTACAGAAAGAAGTTATGTGACTTAAAAACCAGTCATCATTTTAATAGACGAGTCCCTTCATGCTGGCCAACTGTTTAAAAATACCTGAAAATCACTTCCCTTTTTTTTCGCAATGATTCAACTCCTACCTGAAAGCTTTAATCCCAATGAGTGTATCCTGAAAATATTAGACGTCACGAAGGTCTTCATCAAAAGCTATAAATTTTTGTTTTCTTATGTTTTCATTAATGGAAATCTATGACTTTCTAACCTAGAAAACGACTTGTTTATATTTTTACTTGCTCCTAAGCTGTTTTCATTGACATAGAAATTAGAATATCTATTCTAAATCAATGGCTGTTTCAGGTATTCTTGAGGGATATGATCCACGTAATTCGAGGTACTGAGCTGTGACTTCATCTTTCTGTAAGATGGAAATCAGAAAAGGTGAAGTAGGTATCTGCACGAAAAGATTTTTATGTTTCAATCCTCATGATATATTTGAATTTTAGGCCAGTAGATGATTATATAACAATGTAAGCAAAGTACTAGTACTGGAAAAAACTGTTCTCAATTGCTCTTCAAGGAAAAGTAAAAACACGGCTGTTCGTTTTGATAAATTTCCTGAGAAAGATGCCTCAACACTGAATATCACTAATGCCTTTGGCATATTGCATAAATTGGACTGGAGAAAAGCATGGATAGACAAACTATGGATGGGAACCTTGCTGCAAAGAATATACATATATGTGTTTGTTCCCTTCACATGGACGATTATGTCAAGTTAATTTCAGATTTATATCCAGATTGAAAAATCCATAAATAAATTGCTCCAGAGAGATTAGTTCTAGTATTAATAAAACTGAAACTGTTTGTGAAGTAGCCATTTTTAGGGGAGCTTCTCAATCAACTGCGAACAATATTTTTAGTAAATATATTGTCTGTATTTATTATTTTGAGATGTGGTTTACACTGGCTAAGTTCTGATGTTGAATTGATGAATTTACCACTTTACATATTAAGAATATACTATGATTTCAAAGTGATATTTCATTATAATGATTTTCCAGTACAATGATCCTAATTTCTCATGTGGCATCAGAACTTATTCACATCCAGATCATAGTCTATGGCAGTTGTAAATACTTTTGGGTTGTTATTCTGTAGTAAGTTTCCATGCAAATAAAGAAAATTAAAAACAATCATTTATATACCCTAATTTCCTTTGAATTCCTTGTAGAATTTCTATCCAATTAGAAGCGAAAACCCAATTATGCACCTATATTTAATAAACTCCACAATACAGGGTTAATAATACATTAATTCACTGAAAGTCTTCCTATGATCTCTACGATTCCAAAGAAAACACCTATAATAATCAGTTTTACATCTTGCAACAGGTCTTTATACGAGTGCTCCTTCTTCGGAAATTAATGAAATTTGGATTTGATATTTCTGCAGTATCTTGAATCATTTTTACACTGTTAATAGAAACATCTCATTCATCAGAAAAGTTATTATAAAAAACAAACTCAAGCGAAATCCTCATTTGATTCAAAAAATTCAAATTCTCCATTCAAACATTTTGTTGGGGATATTTATTTTCCATTGATGAAACCCTAAGAAAACAAAAATGTATAGCTTTTGATGAAGACCTTCGTGACATCTAATATTTTCAGGATACACTCATTAGGATTAAAGCTTTCAGGTAAGAGTTGAATCATTGCGAAAAAAAGGGATGTGATTTTCAGGCAATTTTAAACAGTTGGCCAGCATGAAGGGACTCGTCTATTGTGAGTCAAAATCATAAACGATCCGATAATGACGATTTTAACTATGTTTTGTATCAAAACTTACCTCTATAATTCTGATGACTGCCGTGTAAAAGCTGTAGCATGATACTTTGAACAGCTGGAGCGATAATAATGGTACCATCCTCTCTACCCACAACTAGCCTACATTGTGACGGAAGGTAGATGCTAGCTGTAAGTTTCACTCCTACAAAAAACAAAAATCAGTTAAACGACCCTTTAAACGATTCAGAAAAACTTACTGTGACCTTCATGCTTCTCCAACTGGTCTAAAATACCAACAGGTCTCGGTCGAACATTTTCCCAAGCCTCGGATAGGCTGGTACTGAGGGAAGCGTTCATCTTGACCGGTTGAGGAGGCTTATGATTTCTTATTTCTGCTAATTGAGCCTCCGATATATCGGGAATGTTCCAAGCTAAAATATACCCTTCCGAATCCCCCCTCAATAAATATCGACACAGTTTGTTCTGCTTTTGAGTCGTGACAAATCTCATGGCTGGTGGACAGGACAAAGTCTGAAAATCGATGTTTTATACGAAAGTAACAAGGGACAATTTGTCGAATATTCACCTTGTTATCGGGTTGACTGAGCAAGCAATAAAGGAACGGACTGTCGCTTTCCGTGCTTGGTTTGTGGAAGTTTTTATTGTCAGGAACGCTACTGTAAATCGGAAGTTCGGAATGAACACAAACAATTTTTACTGGGAATAAAAGTACAAGATAAAATGAAGCTATTTTCACACATTGCTCAAAAGAAAAACAAATAGATTGAAGAAAGGGAAAACAAATCTCCAAGCAGAGGTTTCAAATCAAGACACAATCCAACATCGTAAGGGAGATCGGAAACAGATGTAACTGTGTGATGTGAGTGTTTACCTCAGATTTTTCATCCTGAGATTTCTAGAAAATAAGATTATGTTTGTGGAATCAAAAACAGATTGTAAAAAGGTAGCAAAGAGTTTCAAGTATTCGATTTTTATGTGTTTAAGTATAGGAATTTCCAAAATTCCTTTGAGCAGGCTGTCTGAATGATCCATTGAGATCATTCCTGGCATAAAATTAAAAAAATACGGACATAGTGACCAAATTATATAACCCTGGTTAAAGGGGAACAAGCCCTCAAAATTTTACCTTTCCCTTTGATAACCAGGGTGGTATCGTGTTCCACAACTTTTAGATCACCCTGTAGAGTGAAAAATAGCTATACTTCATATTATGTGCTGGATAGAGTCGATTCGGTCAAAATTTGAATCATTCTCCTAGCCCAAAATCTCCAAAAGTTATCCACCAATCATCATTAATATCTGCGCATTTCGAATATGTATTCAAATGAATAAATTGGAAAACGACCTGTCCAATATCTTTTTAGGTTAGTGTTGTGGGAATTTAGCTTTGTTCATTTGCTTGAAAAATTGTTTTCTGGGGGCATTCTCTTGACATTTTCAGTCAATCTCACTCTGCAGTCATCAAGATAAGCAGTACTCAGTTCATGTTATATGTAAAACTGATGAATGTTTGAATTTTATAATGTATAAAAGGTTGAAGAAGTAACAAGTTGCAATGCTCTGATGAATATTCCTTTTCCAATACTTTAACTACTATCTTTGCAAGCTCTCAATACTAATAGTTGTGATCATATGATAATAAAATTCCCCATATTTATCACTAACAGCGATCTGTCAGAAAAGTTTTGAGGTTAACGCTGGTGGAATGATCCAGTCGTTTGGATTGACCAATCGGAAGTGAAAAAGATTTAAATGATAGAGACTAAGGTTCCTAAGAATGTGAAACAGGTTTAATACAATGTGAAAATGGTTTTTATATCAATGAGAAAAAATTATTAATTCAATGCGACACCACTATAAATTCCAACTTCGGTTAAATAAAAATTGGATGTATACAGATAAGAATCAATTAACTGTTTTCCCACTTCAGGTCAAGGTTACTACAAAACACACATTCCTTATGTTTACATTATGAACTAATTGATTCTGATAAACCTCATGAAAATTAAGTTGAAACGATATTTACACTCTGATATTAAATTCTCAAACACAATGTCATGTGGCTACGTTTGCTTTATTATGTAATCTCAAAAAAAAGAACCAATTTTGTCAAAAGATAACGGAGATGGTTTCTTTTTACTTACTTTGCTGGCAACTTGTAAAGGTAGCCTTTGCCGGCGTCTGAAAGCATTATTATTCGATCTATGGCGATAAAATCTCCTGACATCCATCTTTCTCCTCTGGGAGCCAAATAAGAGCATAAAACACTGAAATCACCTAAAACATTGAATTATTAATTAATTCTTCAGAGGCAAATGAAACAGAATGAAAATGAGAAGAATATGTCAAAGAAAGTGAAAAACATTTAGCTTGTCTCATTCCCACCCAGAACTAATACATAAAATAGAATACCAAAAATAAACATTTTCAAAGGATGAAACATAAAATCCAC
This sequence comes from Adalia decempunctata, assembly GCA_951802165.1. Taxonomy (NCBI): domain Eukaryota; kingdom Metazoa; phylum Arthropoda; class Insecta; order Coleoptera; family Coccinellidae; genus Adalia; species Adalia decempunctata. The sequence goes on from OX637705.1 coordinate 6,433,967, forward strand.
CAAATGGAAATGGTAAAGAAAAAAATGCAATAAACACAGAGAACAACATATGAGGGAGGAACTCATTCAATATAACCCTTTCATTTATGCTATTATTCATTCATGCATTAATTTCGAAGAATATTTACCTGCATCGTAAATTTGCCAGTACTTTGTACAGACCACAAGAACAGTTCTTTGGTTATATACACAACAAACTATACATACAGCATTCAACGGTTTGATTTGTTTACTTTCGTTCTCATAAATAGGATCAGAATATTTGTTTTCTCCCCCAAGTAGAGTCCACACTTTTACCATTCCTGTTGTGGTTATCGCAAGTACAACATCATCTTTTCTTTTCACAGGACGTAAAACCTTCAAAAATTACATTTCAGTCTTCAAAAGGAGAGATGTTATAGTTTCTCACGTGTAGGGCACTTATCCAATCGGGGTTTTGTCTAGATGACAACATAAATAATACTTCTAGATTATAGGGATCCATGACCATAATTTCAGGGTAGTATCCATTACAAAACAATCTTACATCAGCGCAGTTGTTCATATGATATGCCTTAAAAATACAGTCATTATCAAGAGGTTTAAAGGGTTTTCTCGATATCCAACCTGCATATCTGTATGCACTTGTGTTAGCTTTTTAACTTCACGGCATTTTCCGTCCACTAGATCCCAAGAACACATTTCTCCAGCTTCAGAACTTGACACAATATAATTATTATCTGGAACAATGGATGCCTTTGCTATGCACAGTATAGGAGCTGTATGTCCAACCAGTAAACATCTTGGTGTCATTTGTAAAGTATCAGGATCCACTTGCCTTGAATCGAGAATAATAAATACAAATATCTCTAATTAGGTCAGGTAACTTACCATAAACATATCTGACCATCATAGCATCCAGTGGCTAAAGTCCTCTGATCATTCGAGAGGAATATGCAAGAAATACAGTGTGTTGGGGGGTGTTTACCCCACAAAACCACTGGCACAACAAGACTGGTACCAGGCATTTCAAAATTTAAAGTTAATCTTCTAAAAATACACTAAAGTTTGAAGTCAACTGTGTTCATTTTCTAGCTTATAATACGAAACCTCGACAAATTAGGAAGAATACATAAGTCACATGCTTCAAATTTCCATTAAATTAATAAGTCATTGAATATTTTTATTGTTGAATTGTGCATCAGCAATACTCTGCGTGTTTTTGGGTTGAGATTAAAGTCGATCAGTATCTGAGTCTCAAGATTGCCAGTGGTGGTCGGTGGATAGTATGGATTTTAGATCTGTCTACCCAGAAGGAGGACGGATTCGATTCAATTTACGATAATGAAATTAAATTGCTCATTACTGACCATTTAGGACACGCCATACTAATCAACTAATCAGCTGTGAAACTTCAAAACTGACGTTTACTTTGACGTCTTGTAAATGTAAATGTCATCCCGTCATCTTTCATTCCACAGAAAATAAATGCTCATGTTTCAGGAAATGGCTTTCACGATTATATTCAAAACCAACTACGTGCGAACTATAGTCTGTTCAAATATAAGAGAATGTAAACAAACAAACCAAATCGGTTTGTTTTGCGCATACTAACAGCTTATTGGTCAAAGGGCCTTCTCTACAATTCTTGTCACGCCCCCAAAAGACTGCCAGGATCGTACTTAAAGCTTAGAACGGAATGTCGATAGTAGGTACAGAAGAGTTATGAAATTTGAATACAAGTGAATGTTTTGGATGTCTTTGTTACACCCTTGTAACCCTTGTAATTAGGTCCTTTAAAATTCGCAACGGTTATTACCTGATATATCTGACGAGATTTCTGAAAAATAATACACGAAATCATCTATTGATTCCACCTAAGCAGAAATCCCAGTCGCTAAAAAGCATCGATTCAATAGACGATTTCGACATGAACTTAATTAGGAGAATAGTTCACGGTTTTTTTTCTTAATGAAATTCCTACAATTTCGAAGGTTTTGGAAGTTGTTAATAACGATGACAGCCTGCCGAATTTTAAAAAAACAACATTTTATAAATTATTGAAAAAAATGAAATTCAAATTCAAAAAACGTGGTCGTAATAGTTTATTGATTGATAGAGACGAAATAGTTGTTTGGAGGAGAAATTATTTGAAGAAAATTCGAGAATTTAGGGAGCAAGGCCGAAAAATTTATTACCTTGACGAGACATGGATAAATGCGGGATGTACAAAAAATTCAATATGGGTCGATGAATCGATTGGGTCCAACAGACAGGCTTTTCGAGAAGGTCTGTCAACTGGTCTCAAAAACCCAAGTGGAAAAGGAAAAGGACTGATTATATGTCATATAGGGGGAGAAGACGGATTTGTAGAGAACGGCCTATGGTTTTTCGAATCGAAAAAATCCGGAGATTACCATGAGGAAATGAACGGGGAATCGTTCGAAAAGTGGTTCTCAACAATTTTGCCAACTCTGGATCATAACGCTGTCATCGTAATGGACAACGCCAGTTTATCATTCGAGAAAAATGGAATCGATTCCGTCTTCTTCAACCCGCAAGGAAGATGTCAAAAATTGGTTGCTCAGTAAAAATATTTCCTTCGAAAATGATCTTTTGAAGGCGGAACTTCTTGCTCTGGTCAAGGCAAATAGAGGGAGGTATGAAAAATTAATTATAGATGAAATGGCCAATGAGACGGGAAGAACAGTATTGAGACTCCCACCATATCATTGCGAGCTGAATCCAATCGAGCTCATTTGGGCTCAAGTAAAAGGAAAAGTAGCTGCTCAGAACTCCTCATTTAAAATTGCTGAGGTTCGTAATTTGTTTCTGGGAGCTATAGGCTCGATTGGTGCTGAGAAATGGAAGAAATGCATACATCATGTTGTAACTGATGTCGAAGAAAAAATGTGTCAGCTCGATAATATCATGGAGTCAACAATAGAGCGAGTGCTGGTGAATCTGGATGAAAGTGACACAGAAGAAGACCAACAAAATTCGGAATAATTTTTAATAGGGTAATACATAATATATTATTTTGGACGCTGCATTATTTTTTTCAAACTTATGACATTTGTAATTTGAATATGTTGAATAAATGAATTTGAATTTGAGTTTGAGTTTATATGATTGTGTGAACTATCCTCGATCCGACCCTGGAGCCCTGAAATAAAGTCTCTACCTGAAGGAAGCCCATCCTACCTCTGCGCGACTTTGTTTATTTTGATGTCTCTTATATTTGAACAGAGTATAGAATATAATATAATTCTAGTGAATAACTAAGTATTGTTTTATATAAAAGGTTTGCTTTTTAAGCTTCAAGGGCTTTTCTGTGGTAAAAAATGATTTTTTCTGTAATTATCGTTATAGCAGATACACGGAAAGAAATCTATTCTCGTACCAAGTGGATAATATTTGATTGAAGTAAATGATAGATTCATATATGAGCAAGAATAATATTTAGTCGATTCAAGTATACCTTATTCTCCGAATTCAAATAAAATAATTCTTTCGACTAAGTATATCATATACTTGAATTTAATAAATCACGTATTATTGATTCAAGAATATTCATATATTCCTTGTGAGTAAAATGAGAATTTTGAAATGAGAATTCGAAATATTTCATCTAAGGGAAACATAATCTCAAATGGAATTATTGTACATCTTAATCTCAGTAGTTTCTTCGTTCGAAGCAAAGATACCAAATACTTGAATGAACTCAATAATTTCACCCAATCCAACATCAGAAAATTGTTAAATTGAGTATATCATATTTTCAAATCAAATTTCATTCAATAATGGTTTTGAGTGAATATTAACTTCAGATTTAGTTTTCGGTCTACTTACAAGAAGTAAATACCTGTTTGGTCAAAACCATTTATATTCTCACTCTGAACCAATGAGAATTCTGAATATTCAGTTTCAGTATATTATATTCTCAAGATGAATAATGAGATTTATTTTATGCTTGTTTTGACAAATAGTGAAATTATTTGAAATACGATAATCGTTCAACATTGCTGTGATTTCAGGATGAGGATTATATTCATAAAACGCTTATAAGAATTGAAAACAAATTTATTATACTTCTGAAATAATTATAAACAAACAAAAGTATAAAAGTGATCACTGAAAACAAATAGAGAAAATTCTACTAAATTCAACATATAATCAACTGGACTAGGTACAAATAAACCCAATAATAACTGATGTGAAAAAATAAGTACCTACCACAAATAAAAATTCTATCCTATAAGACAAATCATAATCCTAAAAATATTATCACATATAAATAAGTATACAATCAAGAACAGAAGAAATATCAGAAGAATCACAATTAAAAAAATTATATATGTACACATCGCATTATAATCACATAAAGCCATAAAGGTACTGGCACTGAAAGGGATAATTAACATTCAAAACGTGAAACAATTTGAAAATAATTTTGAATGCCTTACGTGCAGAGGAGAACTGATGGTAGAGGTTTTCAACAATAATCAAAAAGCTTTTCGGTTCTAATAGAAACTGCCCCAAAACCAACAAATAGGGCGGCACCGTTCCTTTCCATTGTATTGTTTTCTGCCTCTGCTCTTGGATAATATTTTCCATATCTCCAAACCTCTGCAAGAAAAATGCTTATAAATTCTGTATCCTCTGAATTATTATCCGCATTCTATTATGAGTGATATGATGAGCTATTCCCCCCAAAAAAGATACAACAGTACTGTACGAGACCATTCCAATCTGATAATTCAAAATTCGTGAGTTACATAAGAAAATATGGTATAACTGGTTGATTATCGCTCTTTTTTTATTCAACGATGCTAGTACAGTATTGTGTAATTCGAAAAATCATTTTTAGAAGTAGTAAAAGCGAATTCATTTGATAAAAATAAAAATATTTCACTTGCTTCAGAATTCATCTCTTTAATTTTCCTTGAAATCAGTTTTCATTCCTAAGGTAGGTATGAGATCATGATTTTTTAAGAGCTCTAAGGAAATATCTTGTTCTGAAAAATTGATAATCCCAATGTAATAGGATTTTTGAAAATGAATGTTCTTAGATATGTAAGAGATGCGCACTTAGAGTATTTCAAGTATTAAATTTATCGAAAAAGAAAACAGCTTGTTGATTCAAAACGTATAAGATTCAAAGAAGAAATTATGTTTTTTTTTTTAAATCTCAATATAAATTTAAATCAATACATAGCTAACATATCTTACCTTGAAATAGCTTGCTAACACTGCCCGAGCATCCCTATTGTCCCAATAATTTTTCCCCATTTCACTAAAAATTGGTAAACTTTCTTCAACACACTGAACTTGGACGAAAGACGCGATATGAACAAGTCGAATCAAGATCGAGAGTGATATCCCCTTTTGGACACTGAATAGAGGGCGCTTTTTAGTATATTGTTGAATAATTTACTTGGATCTAGTGGATGGAGAAATTTATATACTTGGATTACGATGAAACTGCTCGCAAACGGATCACGGTTCCTCTTATTCATGCATGTTGCCTAACTACCGGAAGAAGAATTGGCATCTTAGTATATTCTGAAAATTACACTTGGATCGAGTGAATGCATGTAATTTCACTTAAATTTACAAATACGATGAATTTTTCAACAACTTCTTTCTTTCCCTTTCAAAATTATGGAATTACACTAAGAGAAATGTTTTACAGAGTGTAATAGCTTTGGTGATTTTTTTTTCTATAATGTTTCATCACATAATTTTATTATAAATAGATTTGTGAAAAGTACCTAATTGAAAATTTCTTTCAAATTATATTTTCACAATTTTTTTATGATTTCAACTTCATATTTCAATCCATTCAATGTATATATGTATTTTGGGAGGAGAGTCTATATATCTCAATGGTAACTTTTTTCAGATTTCTAACTTATCGTATACATATAATCTAAAATCTGAACGTTATCCTAGCAATAATTTATTTTCGATTTTATTCCATTTGGCGAAATATTCTCGAATCATAATTGATTGATTAATTAATTATTCAATTCATAATTTTATGTCAATTCATTATTTCATGTCAATCGAAATTATTATTTCAAGAAAACCAATTTCTTGAATATAACACATGAAATGAGGATATTCCAATTCTCGAACTGAGAATATTATATTTTCGAAGTCAAGATATCATATAGTTACCTGAAATATAGAAGTACTCTCGAATTGATAAAAGTGAATAGTTTGGATTGAATAAATAATTTACTCCGATGGAGAATTTCATTCTTCAATCAAGTATATGTTTTTTGAGTAAAATAAATTCATTCCAAGTATACAAAATTTCCCTTTTTACTTGTTTTGATTCTATATATACTTGAAACAACTCTAATATTTCAAGAATATTGGGATTCTTGATTTGAGGATAGATTTCTTTCCGTGTAGAAAAAAGCCAATAAAGAGCATGGCAAAAGATCCTTTCACATGGGAAAACTGTAGCTTAATCGCTCCTTCTTGGTTTATTTTGCTTTCGTCCAACAAAGAAGCTATTTTTTGTACCGTTGGATCTTTGAAGCGATAAACAGCCTGAAAGATTTCTTTAACATTCACGTGGACAATACAAATTGATTATTTTCACCTCTCTTTGCCAGTATGATGCCAAACCTGATTCTAGTACTTTTAAGATAAAAATATCGAAACTTGGAGCTAGTACTGAACTTTTCCTCAGAAAAAATTCTGTGTACTCCCAGTAGACGTCTTCTTTCATCAGATGGTAATTTTCAATAACATCGCCTTTGAAGAAATCGTTGATACCATAATTTTCTGAAAACAATAACTTTCTTTTACCCGATCCTCTGAAATGTACTTAATTTATTGGTAAACAGTTTATTAGAAACGAATTGTTGGATTGAAAAAAAAAACTGACTACATAATTCACCATGTAGATAAGTTTAAGAACGTACTGTATGGTAGTCGTTCCATAAAAAAGGCATAATTGTCTTGTTTTGACAGCATTCTCAACTCATCTTCAGAAGCTGCTCTGTAATGTTCCACAATCTTTCTATACGATTCCTGCAGGAATTTGAATGGGAACTTTTTAATGATAAATATTAGTGCATTTATTGTTGGGTATTCTTACTTCCTTTATTGTTTTGATCGAAAGAGTCCAATCTTCAAACAATCCCAAAATTTCGACATCTGAATTTGCCAAATCAGCGGGAGTATTTATAGGCTCTTCATATCTGCAAATTTAAACTGGAATTTAGGAAAAATTGAGGTCAAGTAGTCTGGGGGAGCTGCAGTAAGTAAGACATACAGGGTGGGTCTTTGACTTGTACATATATTTTAACTGCAGATTCCTCTCATCAAACGAAACACTTTTTTTCTATACCATTTTTCAAAATTCGGTATCGTTTGAAAGATACAGGGTGTCGAAAACCCATTAAAAAACACTTTTCTGTTCATATCTTCGGAACCGATGTTTCAAATGAACTGAATTTTGGTTGATTGTCTACGCTATTCATAGTAGGTATACGTATTTCTCAATCAAAACTTATACAATATTTTTCCTGATATAAAAGTTATAGGGTAGCCGACTCATAAATCCACGCAAAAATACCATAAAACCACTTGAACAAGATAAACGGTTAATATTTTGGAAAGAATCAATTATTTTAGAAAATAAAAGTATTCCGATGATTTTTCATTGAAACGCGTCGTTTTCTAGTTATTCCTGATTGTATACAGGGTGGTCCAGATCGTTACTAAGAAATTTTAACCACGTATTCTACATCAAAAATAAGCCCTAGTTTATCGTATAAACATATGTTGAGAAATGTTCCCTCTCCGAGATACGGGGTGTAAAAATTATAGAAAAAAAAATGTTTTTTATTAATAACTTCCACACTGCTAGAAATATTTTTATGAAATTTGAGGCATTGGTTTTGAGCATCAAGGAGCACTTTTTGCATAATATCATTTCTTTTCGATTCTACCAGTGGCGTCCGTACTGCAGCGAGACTGAATATTTTCAGTTAAAAAAATGATACGCCACTGGTTTTTCCGACAATACAAATTACTATTTGAATCCTTATTTAATTTGGAGCAAATTCGGTCTCTTAACTTTTTGTTGTACGATGCACCGTTTCCGGTTAAAAAAATAAAACACATTCTCATGCATGAAGAAATCGCCAAAATTTGATATAGCAATAAAAAGCTTACTACGGTTTCGTAGCAATTTTCTAAGATTAGATACATTTCTTGATGCATGAGAATGTGTTTTATTTTTTTAACCGGAAACGATGCCTCGTAGGCTCGTACAGCAAAAGTCAAGGGACCGAATTTGCTCCTAATTAAATAAGGATTTGAATATTAGTTTTTATTGTCGGAAAAACCAGTGGCGTATAATTTTTTTATCTGAAAATATTCAATCTCGCTGCAGTACGGACGCCACTGGTAGACAAGAAAAGAAATGGTATCATGCAAAAAGTGCTCCTTGACGCTCAAAACATATGTCTCAAATTTCATAAAAATATTTCATGCAGTGTGAAAGTTATTAATAAAAAACATTTTTTTTTCTATAACTTCAACACCCCGTATCTCGGAGAGGAAACATTTCTCGACATATGTTTATATGACAAACTAGGGCTTATTTTTGATGTAGAATACGTGGTTAAAATTTCTTGGTTACGATCTGGACCACCCAGTATGATTAAATTTGAGGAAAAAATCATGAATTTCAACAAAAATCTTGATGCTTCCCTGGATGAAGTATTGAAATATCATTGAATATTATTTCTTCAAAATGAAAAAAGGTATTTCTTGGCCTCAAGAATCTACAGTTAAAATATATGTACACTCTATATACTGCTATACCATCCCCTTTAGAATTTAATTACCTAGGCACAGTCATGATGCTTGCCAAACCACTGAAATAAGTAGAATTCAGAATCAAATTAGACAAGAACAAAATTGCCAGGATAATTTTCTCTATGACAATAAACGAGTTTTTGTTTTGAGTAGTAAGTCCCAGAGAGATCATCATGATGTCCCAAAAAGAAGTCAGTAACACATAACTTGGTCTCTTGTTTGAATCTGTTTTTCTGAAAATCATTTACGTCAGTAAATGAAGATCATTTTGGCATAGACAAAACGGTACATACATACAAACATACTAAAACTTACATATTGAATTTCTTGTTCAAACACATAACTAAGAAAAATAAAAATAGGGCATTCAGAATAAAATTTCCAATAACAACAATCCACAAAGTAGGTTTGTAAGACAACAATGGAGTGATCCAGCCATTCAATATCCTGAAATAATAAAAAATACATAACATTACACCCAACAAATTCAAAATCTTATACTTTGGCTTTGGTACCAAGCAAGTGATACCACTTCTGATGTAAGGCATCGATAGATCCAAATGATGGTTCACAAATTCCCAAACGAAAAAAGCAGCTGCAATATAATTTAATCAGAGAATTTGTTGGAATCCCCGAAAGACTTCTTACTGAAGGCTATATCAGCTTTATCTTCTTGTACAAGCCCCATGAGCCCAGTGCCAGTCCCATTTGTATGCAGAGTGCCCCATAATCCGTTATCTATATCGTTGACGAATTTGGGGGTTAAGTTATACACCCTAGTGTATTCTATCACTAAGTTTAATTCTGTTCCGTAATACCTTTCGGATTCATGATGCTCTTCTGTGAAAAAAGGGGTAAATCTAAAATGAAGGCGACAAATGTAGTCTTTTATCCCATTCATTAATTTTTCACCCAGTAAGATGGAAACTTAAAATCGATCATACTTTTTATTCATAAGGACAATGCTGATTCACAAAACACAAATTTATCTACATTTCGATACCAAACAAGTTTTCAGTATTTAATTTTCTAGTTGGTTTACAATCTTTTATTGATGATTCAGATGGCCATAATACCTTTAACTTCTTCCTGATTTTGTATTTCATAACGACTTCGATATTTTGTATTGTCTTAATTTTCAGAGTGCACAAATAGCTTCTCAAAAATAATTGCAACTTACCACAATAAGTATATGGAATATAAGTGAAGCATGCTATCCTCAAATCTCCTCCATTTTTATTTCTAACTTTATCAGGATAAAGATCATTCCTCACAACGAAAGTATTATTTTTTGCGAACCAAGTATCAACCAACTCAAACCTATTTTCATTCTCATTTTCACTGAAGGAATGCCTGAAAATCTCAAAGATTTCCGGGTTTTTTTGAATAACGAAAAGTACATTGTAGACGAATCGCAACTCGAGAATCTTTCCGAATATTTCTGCGTGATTTTCAGCTTCATCTTCAATAATTATCAGGTATTTTCTAGTGTTGTATCTTACTAAGCTTTCTTTCATTTTTCCCTCAATCAATTCGAAGATTTTATCAGGCTTCACTGTATCAATAACAAATCCCCTACAACCATATTGAAATCCAAATATTGTTTCTTCAATAATAGAATTCTCAGAATTTTGGTGAATTGAGACAGTCATTATTTGGTGATTTCCAGTATAAGAAAGTGTGCTTCTTTCATCATTAATAATCATAACACAATGTTCATACTTAAAATATTCGTCAAGAATAATTTTCAACAAAATAGATACACTCATTTTCACGAGAATCATTTTCGTGGAAAAGGGACATTCTGACAGAAAAAATGGTTTTTATATGTTATTTGCCCTCTCAATGTAAACAGATTTATGGAAGTTGAAATCGAAATATAATTTAGTGTCGTTTGCATAGGCACAAAAGAAAAGTTTCGAAGTGTCATTTACTGTGGAGTGGAAATTAACACAAATGGGTGCCAATGAATTTTCACGAATCATTCGAACAGTCTCTTATAAGTTCTGGGCTTTATGAAGAGTTTTTTTTGTTGATAGCAGGTATAAGTTGGATTGATTCAGCTGTACCTATACAGGGAGTCCCAACGAATACGAAAATATTGTGATCTATACCTCAAATTTAATTTTGTGATCGAATTGAGTGCTGAATCAGAATTGAATATTGTTCAGTTCAACATGCACTGGAATTTTCAGTGGCATTGAGTTGAATTAAAAGAAGAATTCAAATGATCAATTATAGATTTATTACATCACACTATATGCATCACAAATAATTTTTGGAGGATATATATATCTACTTCCTATTTGAAAAACTATCAGTTGAAAATTGGAATTAAGCTAAAAATGGCAATTAAAATTAATCAATTTTATTTTAAAAAATGATAATATGGTCAAAGGCCCATCTGCTGATAAAAATAGAAGAATGGGATGATCTGAATATTAATACCATTGGTACAAACTATCGGGGGGGTCTCATATTAGCTACCGATACCTGTTTGCTACTACTCGTTACGCATGTATGACGATTTTTAGAAGGTCGAATAGTCATACATATACCTATCCATCATCATTTGGCCTGCAGCTTTATACTTGATTTCCACCGGAAAAATCGATTGTACCATAGAGAAATGGTGCGGGTGGTTTATACGAAGTGCTCCATATTGAGTGTGATTGTTTTGGTTCTTAATGTAGGACGAAGTCATAGTAAGTTTTGATTCAAAAAGTTGGTATTTTCGAAATTGATTTTTTTGCATCCAGAGATATTTTGAACACTGCTGATTACCAATATACAAACTCCAAGTAAATCCGATTACAGAAACGGGAGCTATGATAATTTGAAATTTCGATTTTTGAAAAAACCCCATTTGACAAGTGAAAATCTAGACTATGATAGATACAGTCTCGAATTATTTTTTATTGAATTCAGCGTCCTCGAAAACCTACATTTTGATACCAAACTTGTCCATATGGGTCTCCTTTGAGTCGAATTGTAGGTAATTGTTTTATTTTTTCCATAATTCATTTTCGAGTTTTGTTCAGACGCTCAAGTCTCACAAAGTAAGGGTGTTACTGATCAGCCAAATAGATTTTCTGAATGGCTTGAATAGATAGTAGAGCTTCCAGTTGCCTTTAGATTTGCCAGGGATTTCTTGGCGAGGAGGAATAAGGTGTTTTTGGGGGGTCTTACCCCTTTGTCATTTTTCACCAAAAAAGTTGACATTTTCGAAATCGATTTTATTGTGCCACGAGATACTTGGGACAATGCTGATTAACAATATACAAACAAAAAGTGGATACGACCACAGGAGCGGGAGCGATAACGATTTGAAATTCGAAAAAATGCCATTTGACAGGTGAAAATCTAAACTATGATAGATAGAGACTCGCAATATTTTTCATAGAATTCAGCGTCCCCGAAAATCTATAATTCGATACCAAAGTTGTCCATATAGCCATTCTTTTATCCGATTTTTACTTGTTTTTTGTTTTGCATTTTTCATTTTCGAGTTTTGTTGAGAGGCTCACAGCACTCAAAGTATTTGTGGTACTGATCGTCCTAATGGGTTTTGTGAATGGCTCCAATGGGTAGTAGATCTTCCAGATATAAAGACGCCTTTAGATTCGCCAGGGATTTCTTGGCGAGGACGAATATGGTGTTTTTGGGGGGTCTTACCCCTTTGTCATTTTTCACCAAAAAGTTGACATTTTCGAAATCGATTTCATTGTACCTAGAGATACTTGGGACAATGCTGGTTAACGATATACAAATCAAAAGTGGATACGACTACAGGAGCGGGAGATATGACGATTTGAATTCGAAAAAATGTCATTTGACAGGTGAAAATCTAAACTATGATAGATAGAGCCTCGAAATATTTTTATTGAATTCAGCGTCCTCGAAAACCTATAATTCGATACCAAATTTGTCCATATAGGTCTTCGTTCACCCGACTTTTTGTTGTTTTTTATTTTGCATTTTTCATTTTCGAGTTTTGTTCAGAGACTCACAGCACTCAAAGTAAAGGTAATACTGATCAGCCAAATGGGTTTTCTGAATGGCTTGAATAAATAGTAGAGCTTCCAATTTGAAAAACGCCTTTAGATTCGCCAGGTATTTCTTGATGATGACAAATATGGTGTTTCTGGAGGGTCTTACCCCGTTGTCATTTTTCAGCCAAAAAGTTGGGATTTTCGATTTTCATTTCATTATGCTCAGAGATAGTTGGTATAATGCTGATTAACTATATACAAACAAAAAGTGAATACGATCACAGAAACGGGAGCTACGACCATTTGAAATTTCGATTTTTGAAAAAAAATCCCATTTGGCAGGTGAAAATCTAAACGATGATTGATAGGGTCTTGGATTATTTTTTATTGAATTCAGCATCAACGAAAACCTATATTTCAATACCAAACTTGACCTTTATTCAGTCTTTCTTTCTCATAAATTTTTTTGTGTATTTGTTTTCGATATTTCATTTTCGAGTTTCCTTCTCGAGCTTGAGAATTCAGAATAAAGGTGTTATCGAACAGCAAAAAGCGTATTATTATGAATGATTCGAATGAGTTTAAGAACTGTTGGATCGAAAAGCACCTACAGACTTCCCAGGGATTTCTTTCGATCAGAACTAAGAAGTGACTTGGACATTGATACTGAAATAAATGAACTGCGTACGAAATTTCTGTAGTTTTTTAATTGGATAACCAACGCGGAAATGAAAAATATTGAACGTTCATCGAATACAAAGTTCCAAGTTCATCAGTGAACCAGAAAAGTTTATGGAAGATTCAAAGTGTTGTACTATTATGGTGATAATGAATCATCCTCAAGGTACCAAGAAATTAATTCAGTACTCGTCCAAAGGATATTGGTAATTTTCAATTCTTATCATCACTACTTAGAAGACCGACAGATTGCATTCAATGAAAGTAATTATTCTCATAATCAAGTTTCAATAGAACCATATAGTTTGAATAATTATTAGTTACTATATTTTTGCTGGATATGTTGATGTACAATCCTATGCTTTATACCAATTTTGGTTATATTATAGTCAGAGTTACTGGAGTTATGAGGAGAAATGGAAATTTTTAAATCTTCAACCCTATATCGTTGAAATGAAGCGTTTTTGGGATATGTTGATATAAATAACTATTTCATTTTGAACTAAGATTACTGTACTGCTGGTACAAATTAGGCACATTCTTCATGTGGATATCGTATTCAATCGTTTTTTAAAGTATGTAATCTTCGAGAAAATCGCTGTAAAATCATTTAAAACTCAATAACAACTCGAATCGATCGAATAAAAATCAGTATGATACATTTCGTCAATCTGGTCGCCTTTTTTCTGAAGTTTGGTTCTTTGCATATGCTTCATGAATGTTCTTATTTTGAAATGTCAGTTTATCAACGGCCTCGATTTGAAACGAGTTTTCTGAACAACGCTGAGGCTAATAGGGCTATCGGAATGCTACAGGTGGCCTAACTCAGGTTGTTGTAGCGGAAAGGCTCCAAGTCAGCCAAAGTGTGATATCTCGACTTTGGAATAGGTTCAGGGAGACAGGTTCCGTGTTGGAAAGACCAAGGCTTGGTGGGCGACGAAAAACAACACCTGCTCAGGATCGTTTCATCTCCGTTTCGGCGAGAAGGAACCCTACATCTACGTGTATAATGCGTCGGAATACTCTTCAAAATGCAGATGGGGTCAAAGTTTCCATTGAAACCATCAGACGACGTTTGAGAGAGGTGAATCTAGGTTCTAGACGTCCATTAAGAGGAGTTCCATTAACACGAGACCATAAGCGTCAAAGACTGGAATGGGCAAGGCAACATATCAATTGGAACGATCAATGGCGTAGTGTCCTTTTCACTGGTGAATTCAGATATGGACGATTTTCAGATTCTCGAAGAATAAGGGTATGGACAATCCCACGCATACCCCGTAATCGTCGCTATGTCCAAGAAGTCCATCCATTCCGAGAGGGTAGTGTAATGGTATGGGCCGGGATATGTTTCTACGGGCGCACAGATCTACACATTTGTCCTGGGAATATGACCGCCTTACACTATAGGAAGCATGTCATTGACAATGTTGTGCCAAATTTTCACGCTGCTATTGGTGAAACTTTTCAATTTCTAGACGATAACGCTAGACCGCACCGTGCAGCCATAGTTGAGAATGCGCGCGAGGAGCTTGGTATTCCACATTCACGAATACACTCACCAGATTTGAATTGCATAAAACATGCATGGGATATGCTCCAAAGAAGATTAGATAATCATCAACCTACCCCAGAATCCTTAAATGATCTGAGAGATCGAGCTTCTGCCCCGTTTATGGAACCAAATTCCTCAAGAAATGTTCAACAACCTCATGTGTAGTATGCAAAGAATATGTCAAGCTGTTATTGATGCCCGTGGAGGCCATACATTGTATTGATATAGTCTTAAAATGCTTGAATTCTCTGGGAATAAAATTTCGTTATTTTACTCGATTTTTCTTAACCACCCTGTATACGCTGCAGGCTAAAATTAATTTGCAACTCGAAATCATATTAATATGAATTTTCATCACAAAAATCTAATTTTTTTGCAATTTAAGTCAATATCCCTAACTCATGTGGAGCAGTTTATGTATGTTTCATCATTTCCACATAAACATAGTGAATACACGTAGTCTAGTCAGTAGTCACTATTCGGGCGAGGAGACTTACAGGATGCAACATAAATAAAATATTCCCCGAACTCACCGAAGGTGATTTATTTTTTATGTATCAATTTCGAACCTCCATAGATCACGGAAATACCAGGAAACCAAATTAAAATTCAGCTCGAATTAATAAATCCTTCCCCCGAAAACATCATCATTAGATTTATATCATCTCTCCAATATCATTTCAAAAAACGCTCCACTGATTCTGTCCTTGAGGGAAAAACCGAAAATAAGAGAGTTCGCCATATCAGACGCATCAGACAAGAATACAAACGATTAATTTTGCATTTATATTTCTAGTTCAAGGATGATCGAGTCGTACGGAAGGAATAATGATGGTCAGAAGTCCACTTTCAATTATTGTTGTCGAATAATGCGCCTCCTGACAAGATTCGTAATCAAATTCAATTATAAGTCTTCATATCGTTGAACTTACGATGTGATAAAAACTGTCATTTTGGGATTCCGAAGAAAATGTTGTTGTAGAGATGTAATTTGGGCTAAAAGTTATTTAATCTGTCCGAAGGAAGGGGTAATTCGAATTTATAGGATAATAGTTGGTGATATTGACTGTAATTTATTTGTTATTTTTTATAATCGTGTTTATGTTATAGACAGATAGTCCTGAACTATTTTTAGAGTCTACAACATTTTTACTCGCATTGCATTGAACGATGTCAGTTTTATCAAAAATCAATTTTTCCTGAATCAGTTGATTTCTGACTTTTACAAGTGTGATTGAAATGTGTTGAATTATGTACTGTAAATATTTTGTAACTGTTCTGATTATCTTGTTCTTTATTATCTTGGTTGACAGGCCATATAACTTTTTAATGGCATAATATTATTTATACACGATTTTACATGTATTTTGTGATCCAGTATGATTAAATGAAATGAAATGAAATGAAATGAAAGATGAGGACCTAATACAGACTAGATATTGAATTTGGATTCTGTTGTGGTTGTGGAATAACTATAAATAATCGATAAATGATGATGTTTTCTCATTTTTTCTATTTTGTCTAATCCTGCATAGGTAAAGCAAAGAGTAACAAACAAAGATTTCTGTCAAATATATTGCAGTTGAAATAGAGGAAAAGATTCATCTCATTTCCAGAACATACACTGCGCAAAAAAATTAACGCACATTATGGAAATCTCAAATTTATTCTACAACTGAAGGTGTTCTCAATGATAATTATTTTTATCAGAATTATGCATGCATATGTTATCCACTTTCAACGTTTTTCTTCAATACAGATGTTTTCTCCCAGCAGGAATAAAAAAAGATGATTTTATCAGATTTTGAATGTATTGGCTTCATTCTAAAATCAGTTGTTCTCGATCAATTCTAGTGATCAATAGTTTTTCTTTCGTTTGATTTTCTACATTCTACACTCGATCGCTATGAAACGCGAAACACGCAATTTGACCCAAGAGGAATGTGCCCAAGCGGTAGTTTTGCGAGAAGAAGGGTGGGCATACACAAGAATTGCAGAAAGGTTTGGAGTTTCCCATACAAGTGTGTCCAGAATGTTGCAGCGATTCAGGGAGACAGGTATGAATGTCCGAAGACCAGGACAGGGTAGACCACGGGTAACAACTGCCATTCAAGAACGTTACTTGAGAGTTTCTTCGTTGAGACAACGGTTTGCAACTGCTCGCCTCCTTCAAAATCAGCTTGAGCAAACTCATGAGGTGCAAATTAGCACTCAGACAATAAGAAATCGCCTCAGAGAATATGATTCAAGGCCTCGTGTCGCGGCAAGAGGCCCAGCTCTTACCCCAGCCCATCGAAGGGCGCGTTTGGATTTTGCGAGAGAGCATATCAATTGGGAAGAGGCCGACTGGGAAAGAGTTCTCTTCACAGATGAGTCTAGATTCTGCCTTTACCATTGTGATCGACGTTCCCTTGTATACAGACGTCCACATGAAAGATATGCTCTTCAGTGCAGCAATTACCTGAATACTACTGGTTTCGGGGGAGGATCGATTATGGTATGGGGTGGAATATCTTTGACTGCTCGCACAAACCTAGTGGTCGTTGATAATGGAGCTATGAATGCTGATAAGTATATAAGGAACATTCTTGAAGAGCATGTAGTGCCATTTGCCCCATACATTGGTGAAAATTCCATTTTTATGGACGGTAATGCCAGACCCCATCGTGCGCGCATTGTTCAGGAGTACCTTGAAGAGGTTGAAGTCTCTCGAATGGAATGGCCAGCAAGAAGTCCAGATCTCAATCCGATTGAGCAGGTTTGGGACAACCTCAATAGAAGTCTGAGAAGTTCAGAAAATCATCCAGCTACTCTGAATGAGTTAGGAATCCAACTCGGAGAAATCTGGGAAGGATTAGATCAGAACATTTCAAGATCACTCATTTTGAGTATGAACCGTCGTTGCCGAGCTGTAATTAACGCAAGGGGTGGAAAAACCAAGTATTAAATCACTTAGTAGCATTTCAGTATTTTGAAAATTGTTCATTTCTCTTCTTTTACATAAGTTTCGGTGAAATCCTGAATTTTTCTTCCATTTGATGTGTCTTGTTTCGTTCAAAACCTTCCCGAGAGAACATAAAAAATAAGTTATAAAGTCAATGTAGAGTTAACTTTCATTAAAATTGAGATTTTCAGAATTTGCGTTAATTTTTTTGCGCAGTGTAGTTTGTTTATATCTTCAGAAACCTAGGGAAAGCAACAATTTTGAAAATGTGTATATATATTTCTACCGTTTGTCAAGAAACGTATTTTTTAATTTCAGGTGCCGAATATACCAAACAATCTAAACGACAAACATTATGTCCACCCGATACAGAGTGTCAGCCACTGTCCACTTGTCCCATGCTCAATAATATACTGAACAATGAATGTGTTCTGCGAAATAGGTATGTATGTTTGAATGCATGACAAATTCAATTTAATTAACAATTATTGACGGTTTTTCATGTTCGATCAACATCCAATAATAGGTATTGAACTGGTTCAGATTATTCCATTCGATTTGATCATCACATAATCTGAATGAGAATAGAGTTTAATGAGAAATGGTGAATCACTTGCAGTAGGCTAACTTGGAGATGGTATTACCTGGAAATGTCCCTATTGAACCTATCAATAGGGGGTTGATCGAACGAAAGTAGAGACATTGCTTCACGTGTCGCTCAGGGGCAATTACTCATTGTGAAAGTTATCACAAAAAATCGATTCCTTAATAATAATAAATATGCATTATTCAAAGGTAAAATCAAAAATAAGACAAAAATACCCATTTGTTTGTAATAACCAACAGATACTAGCGTCAGATAGTCGATATAGGCTATGGTTTCGTTCTTATTTGGTCTAAAAAACGCTTCTTTTTATTTGTCCCTGATGTTTCATCAATTTGAACTTAGGACAATAGTTGGATGGTCTAAGATTTGATTATTTACAGGATAGACAACTTAAGCTGTGGTTATCAAGGATCCGGACTAGTATGTTGTCCAAATGTTCCATTCAAACCAAACAGAAACAACAACGATAGAAGTTATACTACGAGTAATACAATTGATGGAGTAAGATGTGGTATATCTCAAGTGTTAGGAGAGAGCTATAATGGTATAGGGGCCTATCCATGGGTCGCTAGGATTGGCTTCAAAAGTGAGTCAAGTACTAGAAGCATTTTTCGATCTTTATATTCCACTCTGTACTTCATGATATCTGTTTCACATGTACCAGGGGCATACAGCAACAAGTCAAAGAAGGGCTGAGAAAATCTGTTTGATGAAATAAGAGTTTCCATTCTTGGAGTTTGAGAAAAGGCGAAGTGAAAAATTGCAAAGTAGTTCGGGGCACCTGGTTCATTATTATTTATTTTCCTATTTTTCCAGGTACTATATCAGGCGAAACCAAATATCCATGCGCAGGCTCTATCATCAGCAACAGAATCATATTAACTGCCGCCCACTGTGCTTTGGCGAAAGCTGAGAATTACAAATTGTAAGGGTTACCTTTTTTTCGAGTGAACAATTCGACATTTTTTCACTTTTAGGTTCAATGTGAGAGTAGGGGAATATTCAACAAAAACACAAATTGATTGCGGTTCTGAGTTCTGTGGTTTGCCGGTGCAGGATATGCCAATCAGCCATATTATTGTTCATCCTGGCTACGATAAGCGGACATTTAAGGATAATGTGGCCTTGATTGTTTTGAGGAATAAGATTAATTATACAGGTGAGAATACAGGATTGTTAATTTTGAGAAAGTTATCTTGGAAAATATCTCAACTGTCTGTCCAGCATTTTTACTACCCCCATAATGAATCAAGATGTGACCTCGATTTTCGAATTTTGAAAAAATGTCATTTAGCAGATGAAAATCTTAACTATGATAGATCGAGCTTTGGATTATTTTTTATTGAATTCAGCGTCCTCGATGACCTATATTTTGATACCAAACTTTTCCATATAAGCCTCCGTTCACACGACTTTTTCTTGTTTTTTATTTTTCATTTTCGAGATTCGTTCGGTGGCTCACAAAACTCAAAGTAGAGGCGATACTGATCAACCGAATGGGTTTTTCGAATGGGCAGTAGATCTTCCAGATTGAAAAACGCCTTTAGACCCGCCAGGAATTTCTTGGCGAGGAAAAATATGGTGTTTTTGGGGGGTCTTACCACTTTGTCATTTCTCACCAAAAAAGTTGACATTTTCGAAATCGATTTCATTATGCCTAGAGGTACTTGGGATAATGCTGATTAACAATATACAAACAAAAAGTGGATACGACCTCAGGATCGGGAGCTATGACGATTTGAAATTCGAAAAAATGCCATTTGACATCTAAACTATGATAGACGGATCCTCCGAATATTTTTTATTGAATTCAGCGTCCCCGAAAACCTATAATTCGATACCAAACTTGTCCACATAGGGCTTCTTTTACTCGATTTTTTCTTGTTTTTTATTTTGCATTTTTCATTTTCGAGTTTTGTTCAGAGGCTCACAGTACTTAAAGTATGAGTGAAATTGATCAACCAAATGGCTTTTCTGAATGGTTCGAATGGGCAGTAGATCTTCCAGATGGAAAAACGCCTTTGGATCCGCCAGTGATTTTTTGGCGAGGTCAAATATTGTGTTTTTGGGGGGTCTTACCCCTTTGTCATTTTTCACCAAAAAAGTTGACATTTTCGAAATCGATTTTATTATGCTTAGAGATACTTGGGACAATGCTGATTAACAATATACAAACAAAAAGTGGATACGACCAATGCAGCGGGAGCTATGACGATTTGAAATTCGAACAAATGTCATTGGACAGGTGAAAATCTAACCATGATAGGTAGGGCCTCGAATTATTTTTTACTGAATTCAGCGTCCCCGAAAACCTATAATTCGATACCAAACTTGTCCATATAGGCCTTCTTTTACCGATTTTTTCTTGTTTTTTGTTTTCCATATTTCATTTTCAATTTTTGTTCAGAGGCTCACAGCACTCAAAGTAAAGATATAATAAATCAAGATGTAACCTTGCTAAATATCATCCGTTTCTAATTCTATTTTTCCATGCTGAAGCATCGACATTTCGAGGAAATACAGATTGGTTCCGCGGTATACAGATTGCTGCCTTTTATTGATGCCATTTCCATTAAATCCATAATAACCTATATCAAATCTATTACAGTGACTGCACAACCGATTTGCCTGCCGGATTCGTGGTCTGTCACGAACAACAATGGGATTTTGGTTGGATGGGGCAAGACTGCCGTACAAACAGGTACAGTATAAAAGCTTGAAGTTGGCTGCGAGAACATATGCAAGTGAATCTATTGAAATCTCTCGAAGAACTTAAGATTTGACTACCGCCCTTGTCGACTTGGGATAATCGATCCTGATGGGTCCTAATAAGGACGAAACTATGTTTGATCGTTCCCTATTGGCAGGGAAACCTTCTGCTTGATTGTTGAGTGGATATTCGGATTCATACGGTGTGAATCGATGCATCAGTTGTGACTGAAAAAATGAATATCGAGAAAGTATCAGTTGGAAGTATTTAAAAGCCTTCTTTTGATTGATGATTTTTTCCCAATGAAATATACAGGGTGATTCACGGTGGATGGCACATTAGACGTTTCTGGTGAACCAGATATCGGATCGGTTTGAAAATTTGCATGAGTGCATTATCGGACCTTCTCTACCCTACTAAAATATTTTCGTCAATGCGGTGTTGCCACTTCCATTAGAAAGTAGTAGCAACTTCGCTTTTTCAAATGGAACACCTAGTATATTATATTATTTTTGGAATCTCCAGCCACTTCTCGACAACTCTTCTCAACATTTCCCTATACCTATCTGTTGCCGTTTTCGAAATAAAAATTAATTTCAATTTTTTTCACCGAAAATCATGACCTATAAAAATGCTGATAACTTCGGGTTGAGAGACATTTTGGCATTGAAATTTGGTTTGGAGTTAGGTGATACATGAATGCTTTCAACACATCAGCCTGATCCACGTTTCTTCAATACAGGGTGGTAAAAAATACAGTATTTTTCGTTTGCTTGAAAGAGTGACTGAAAGTTGTTTATTTCAAATGGAATGCCCTGTATATTATTGAAAATTCAGAAAGCTGTTGAAATTTGCTATCATTCTATGTATGCCTATACCTAACTAGTCAAATTTCGGACTTATGAGCATTTATTTGTCAAAATGTCCCTTCAGAATGGTATTCCCATTCGGTATTTGGTATGCAGGCCATGATTACTATTCCACAGTACCTTGTGACATTCTCCTAATAATAAAGGTACCAAAAAACTTGAATTTCAACATTTTCGTCATTTCAGAATTTGCAAATACCCTCGAAACGTTGGACAAAACTATTCGAACGAAGTGCTCATGAATTTGTTTATTATTATTAGCTGGAGAGACTTTTTTTGACGATCGGTGGATAAGGCGCTTGGGACCATGTTATTGGCCAGCAAGTTTTCTGGTATTCAAACGAGACAAGCTTGCACAAAAAACGAAACTATAATGAAATAAAGGCTATAATAATGGGTAGAAGATATTCAAGATTGAAAAACGACTTTGAATTCGCCAGGTATTTCTTGATAATGACAAATATGGTGTTTTTGGGGGGACTAACCCCTTTGTCAATTTTCACCAAAAAAGTTGACGATTTCGAAATCGATTTTATTATTCCTAGAGATACTTGGGACAATGCTGATTAACAATATACAAACAAAAAGTGGATATGACCACAGGAGCGGAAGCTATGACGATTTGAAATTCGCAAAAATGCCATCTGACAGGTGAAAATCGGAACTACGATAGATAGAGACTCGAAATATTTTTTACTGAATTCAGCGTCCTTGAAAACCTATAATTCGATACCAAACTTGTCCATATAGGCCTTCGTTCACCCGACTTTTTCTTGTTTTTTATTTTGCATTTTTCATTTTCGAGTTTTGTTCAGAGGCTCACAGCACTCAAAGTATGAGTGAAACTGATCATCCAAATGGGTTTTGTGAATGGTTCGAATGGAAAGTAGGTCTTCCAGATTGAAAAATGCCTTTAGATCCGCCAGGGATTTCTTGGCGTGGACAAATATGGTGTTTTTAGGGGGTTTTACCCCTTTGTCATTTTTCACCAAAAAAGTTGACAATTTCGAAATCGATTTTATTATCCCTAGAGATACTTGGGACAATGCTGATTCACAAAATACAAACAAAAAGTGGATCTGACCACAGAAGCAGGAGCTATGACGATTTGAAATTCGAAAAAATGCCATTTTACAGGTGAAAATCTAAACTATGATAGACGGATCCTCCGAATATTTTTTATTGAATTCAGCGTCCCCGAAAACCTATAATTCGATACAAAGCTTGTCCATATAGGCCTTCTTTTACCCGATTTCTTCTTGTTTTTCGTTTTGCATTTTTCATTTTTGAGTTTTATTCAGAGGCTAACAGCACTCAAAGTATGAGTGATATTGATCAACCAAATGGTTTTTCGGAATGGCTCGAATGGGCAGTAGATTTTCCGAATGGAAAATCGCCTTTGGATCCGCCAGGGATTTCTTGGTGATGACGAATATGGTGTTTTGGGGGGGTCTTACCCCATTGTCATTTTTCACCAAAAAAGTTGACATTTTCGAAATCGATTTTATTATGCCTAGAGGTACTTGGGACAATGCTGATTAACAATATAAAAACACAAAGTGGATACGACCACAGGATCGGGAGCTATGACGATTGGAAATTCGAAAAAATTCCATTTGACAGGTGAAAATCTAAACTATGATAGATAAAGCCTCGAAATATTTTTTATTGAATTCAGCGTCCTCGAAAACCAATAATTCGATACCAAACTTTTCCATATAGTCCTTCTTTTACTCAATTTTCTCTGGTTTTGCATATTTCATTTTCGAGTTTTGTTCAGAGGCTCACAACCTTCAAAATACGAGTGACATTGATCAACCAAATGAGTTTTCTGAATGACTCGACTAGGTAGTAGATCTTCCAGTTCGAAAAAGGCCTTCAGATTTGCCAGGGATTTCTTGGTGATGACAATTATAGTGTTTTTGTCATTTTTCACCCAAAAATTTGGGATTTTCGATTTCGAATTTATTATGCTCAGGGATACCTACTTGGGACAATGCCGATTAACAATATATAAACAAAAAGTGGATACGATCACAGAAGCGGCAGCTATGACGATTTGAAATTTCGATTTTTGAAAAAACGCCATGTCGCAAGTGAAAAAAAAACCGTGATGCATAGAGCTTCGAATCATCTTTCATTCAATTCATCATCCTCGAAAACCTATATTTTGATACCAAAGAGTCCTTCTTCTACTCGATTTTTTCTTGTTTTTTGTTTTGCATATTTCATTTTCGAGCTTTGTCAATAGGCTCACAGAACTCAAAGTTTAGGTGATACTGATAAGCCAAATGGCTCGACTAGATTTTAAAAATGCCTTTAGGTCTGCCAGGGATTCCTTGTTGATGAGAAATCATTTCTAAGAAAAAATTCGAGTAAAAAAAATCGGGAAAATATTGAGCGTGTTTTTTATTCTTCTAAAACTATAGTATCGAACAGTTCTTCGATGAAAATTATTCTCCCTTTTGTAGAAACCCCCGACTATCAACAAGTACTTCGTTTACCCATTATAAGCAACAACAAGTGCTATACGGTATATGGTAACACCCTTCCAGTAACAGAAGATCAATTATGTGCCGGTGGTGAATATGGCAAAGATGCATGCAGTGGATTTGGAGGATCTCCGTTATTAGTGCAACAAGGAGACACTCACTACCAGGTACAAGAACCTTTTTCCAATTCGATAAAATTTATTTCAGAGCTATAGACTATAATTATCAGTGGGTGTACTCCCTCCCATAAAAACAAAGCAGTTATTGACCTTACCAGACAGTCCGAGAACCATCTTCGTATTTCTCCTTTTGTTTTCAAAGCCTTTAGTCACATGCTGCTTGATAGCCCTTACATCCACAAAGATTTCCGATGCAAAATGCAATTTCAACAAAATCTAAACCAAACCTAGAAGTTAATATCCTTCTATGTCGATCACCAATTAAATCTGTATAATTTCAGGTCGGCATACTCTCATTTGGTTCCGACCAATGTGGAGCCGGAGGTGTACCAAGTGTCTACACAAACGTCAAAAAATACGTCGACTGGATCAAAGAAAACACCCCAGTTATTTACAATAATTAGGTTTACCGAATTCTTATTTCTTTGTGATAAGCTTCCAATTTGCTGTTCTAGTAAAAACTTGTCGAATTGCATGTAGATTTTGTACATATTTGATTATTATTTCGTATGTTTTTGATGTAATGATTTTCTCCTCCAGAAGTTTCGTTGTTAAGGCTATGGTAAGAGTTCAGACACTACTGATGAAACAAGGTTTGACGATGTTATGATGTATTCTGTGTTGCATACATGTACCCAATAAAAGGAGTTAAAATTCAGTATTGTAATCAAATTGATTGAAGTATTCGATCAAGTGAAGCTATATTCCGAAGTGGACAGTCATAGGAATAGTTCACTTATAATGATTGGATTTGGGAGTTGATATAATTCCATATACACTGCGCAAAAAAATCAACGCACATTATGGAAATCTCAAATTTATTCTACAACTGAAGGTGTTCTCAATGATAATTATTTTTATCAGAATTATGCATGCATATGTTATCCACTTTCAACTAAAAAAAGATGATATTACCAGAATTTGAATGTATTGGCTCCATTCTAAAATCAGTTAAGCCCGCAACGGACGGCGAGCGATAATATAATATATATTATAGCTTTGCATTGACATATGTCATTTTAGTATGGAAAAATATCGTAATATCGGAATATATATTATAGCGTCGTCCGCGGGGCTTGGTGCATTTTCATAAGGAGCGATATTGGTGAAATATATGAGATATAATATATCGCTCGCCGTCCGTTGCGGGCTTTATTCTCGATCAATTCTAGTGATCAATAGTTTTTCTTTCGTTTGATTTTCTACACGCGATCGCTATGCAACGCGAAACACGCAATTTGACCCAAGAGGAATGTGCCCAAGCGGTAGTTTTGCGAGAAGAAGGGTGGACATACACAAGAATTGCAGAAAGGTTTGGAGTTTCCCATACAAGTGTGTCCAGAATGTTGCAGCGATTCAGGGAGACAGGTATTTTGAATGTCCGAAGACCAGGACAGGGTAGATCACGGGTAACAACTGCCATTCAAGAACGTTACTTGAGAGTTTCTTCGTTGAGACAACGGTTTGCAACCGCTCGCCTCCCTCAAAATCAGCTTGAGCAAACTCATGAGGTGCAAATTAGCACTCAGACAATAAGAAATCGCCTCAGAGAATATGATTTAAGGCCTCGTGTCGCGGCAAGAGGCCCAGCTCTTACCCCAGCCCATCGAAGGGCGCGTTTGGATTTTGCGAGAGAGCATATCCATTGGGAAGAGGCCGATTGATAAAGAGTTCTCTTCACGGCCGCGTGAAGTTGGCGAAAAAATGTCTGCACAAATTCTGAAATAATCCCCAATATTTAGTGCCCAATTTGTGCCCATTTGTGCCGTATGAATCAATTTCAGCACCATTATGGTTTTCGAGATATTCGAGTTTGAAGTTTTTGGTGCTAGCTTCACACTTGGCACCAACATTTTTCGATTTCGAAAAACTTTTAATGCCAATATTTAGTGCCCAATTTGTGCCCATTTGTGCCGTTTAATTCACCTCATTATCACTTGTAGTTTTTAAGTTATTTCAGTTTGAATATCTTGGTGCCAGCTTCACACTTAGCACCAACATAATCCAACTTTGAAAAAAAAATTATGCCAATATTTTGTGCCCAATTTGTGCCCATTTGTGCCGTATAAATGACATTTCTACCATTTGTAGTTTTTGAGATATTGACTGTTGTTTTTTAGCCGGCGTGAAGTTGGCACCAACATATTCCAACTTTAAACAAATTTTGATGCCAATATTTTGTGCCCAATTTGTGCCCATTTGTGCCGTATAAATGACATTTCTACCATTCGTAGTTTTTGAGATATTGACTGTTGTTTTTCAGCCGGCGTGAAGTTGGCACCAACATATTCCAACTTTGAAAAAAAATTTCCGCCACTATTTAGTGCTGCATTTGTGTCAATTTATGCCGTTGAAATGGATTCGATATCTTGGATAGTTTTCGAGTTATGAACAATATTGTGTTTTATTAACGGCGCCATCTATGGGAAAAAGCAAGTAT
This sequence comes from Adalia decempunctata, assembly GCA_951802165.1. Lineage (NCBI taxonomy): Eukaryota > Metazoa > Arthropoda > Insecta > Coleoptera > Coccinellidae > Adalia > Adalia decempunctata. Next base: position 6,461,259 of record OX637705.1, read on the forward strand.
TGTTTCGCTTCATAATAGGTCAAATATGTCGGCCACACATTTGTGAATTCTGTTACATAATAATTTCCCATGAACTTATAAATAGACCTCTGATTATTAAGCAAACAATTCCTTGCGTTAATCGAACAATCTATCCTTTTCGATGGTAAAAATATGTTGAATCGGGAAAATTGTTGAGTAATATTATTTCTAAATAATATTATATTTCGATATGAAATTTAAAATTCAATAAATACAATTAGAAATATATTCCTTATTACAATTACTTGTATGGATTCACTTTCCTGCATAAAAGCAGATAGCGTGTGGCGGCAAACATCAAACGGGGCGATCTAACACGTGCTTGCCTAGTTGAAACGGCTGCTTCGTGAGCGTAAATTTTTTATTAAAAGGACGTTCCGATATGGCATCTACGGCATATTCGGCGATTTCTCTGATCTGACATTTACTGGTGAATTTAATTCACTTTGGTAATTTACGGACCTTCTGAATTAATTGAAATCGAATTTAGCTTGGTCCCAGACTCCCAGATAAACTTACCCAGGTTAAAGATGGAATATTGAACCGGGTAGAAAATCAGTTTTTTTTTTAACTGTGACACAAATTTTAGTTTAAAGTCCCGAAGCACCCCAGGAATTATTGCATAACTAAGGTTATTCTTCGTGATATACTTGAACTAATACAAAGTTCGTAACAGTAGGTAATAGAAAAAATAGAAAAAAAAATGAAATTTTTATTACACTTCATATCTTTACATCATCACTATGTACAATTAATAAATAAATACTTATAACAAACAAATATCATCAACAATTTTTGACTAAAAGGCTTTATGCTATATTCAAATTGTATATAGAAGCAGATGAGGGTTCACGGAAACATCTCTATATTCCTTCAATAAGTACTCAACAATTTTCGCGATTCAACATATTTTTACCATCGAAAAGGATAGATTGTTCGATTAACGCAAGGAATTGTTTGCTTAATAATCAGAGGTCTATTTATAAGTTCATGGGAAGTTATTATGTAACAGAATTCACATATGTGAGGCCGACATATTTGACCTATTATGAAGCGAAACTATACTTGCTTTTTCCCATAGATGGCGCCGTTAATAAAACACAATATTGTTTATAACTCGAAAACTATCCAAGATATCGAAGCCATTTCGACGGCACAAATTGACATAAATTCAGCACTAAATAGTGGCGGAAAATTTTTTTCAAAGTTGGAATATGTTGGTGCCAACTTCACGCCGGCTGAAAAACAACAGTCAATATCTCAAAAACTACGAATGGTAGAAATGTCATTTATACGGCACAAAATATTGGCATCAAAATTTGTTTAAAGTTGGAATATGTCGGTGCCAACTTCACGCCGGCTAAAAAACAACAGTCAATATCTCAAAAACTACAAATGGTAGAAATGTCAGTTATACGGCACAAATGGGCACAAATTGGGCACAAAATATTGGCATAAAATTTTTTTCAAAGTTGGATTATGTTGGTGCTAAGTGTGAAGCTGGCACCAAGATATTCAAACTGAAATAACTTAAAAACTACGAGTGATAATGAGGTGAATTAAACGGCACAAATGGGCACAAATTGGGCACTAAATATTGGCATTAAAAGTTTTTCGAAATCGAAAAATGTTGGTGCCAAGTGTGAAGCTAGCACCAAAAACTTCAAACTCGAATATCTCGAAAACCATAATGGTGCTGAAATTGATTCATACGGCACAAATGGGCACAAATTGGGCACTAAATATTGGGGATTATTTCAGAATTTGTGCCGACATTTTTTCGCCAACTTCACGCGGTCTCTCTTCACAGATGAGTCTAGATTCTGCCTCTACCATTGTGATCGACGTTCCCTTGTATACAGACGTCCACATGAAAGATATGCTCAGTGCAATTTCCTGAATACTACTAGTTTCGGGAGAGGATCGATTATGGTTTGGGGTGGAATATCTTTGGCTGCTCGCACAGACCTAGTGGTCGTTGATAATGGAGCTATGAATGCTGACAAGTATATAAGGAACATTCTTGAAGAGTATGTAGTGCCATTTGCCCCATACATTGGTGAAAATTTCATTTTTATGGACGACAATGCCAGACCCCATCGTGCGCGCATCGTTCAGGAGTACCTTGAAGAGGTTGAAGTCTCTCGAATGGAATGGCCAGCAAGAAGTCCAGATCTCAATCCGATTGAGCAGGTTTGGGACAACCTCAATAGAAGGCTGAGAAGTTCAGAAAATCATCCAGCTACTCTTAATGACTTAGGAATCCAACTCGGAGAAATCTGTGAAGGATTAGATCAGAAAATTTTAAGATCACTCATTTTGAGTATGAACCGTCGTTGTCGAGCTGTAATTAACGCAAGGGGTGGAAAAACCAATAAGTATTAAATCACTTATCAGCATTTCAGTATTTTGAAAATTGTTCATTTCTCTTCTTTCACATAAGATTCGGTGAAATCCTGAATTTTTCTTCCATTTAATGTGTCTTGTTTCGTTCAAAACCTTCCCGAGAGAACTTAAAAAATAAGTCATGAAGTCAATGTAGAGTTAACTTTCATTAAAATTGAGATTTTAAGAATGTGCGTTAATTTTTTTGCGCAGTGTATTATGGAATGACTAATTCTTCTAAAGCCATGATTTTTAGTGAATTATTTCAAGAGATAACTTAGGACCATATCTCTGCTTTCAAGGTTTTCGAAATTGATGTGTTCTGAATGCTATTCAGTCCATTTTTTATACACAAATCGCCGATCCTTTCTTCCTCAATCATCGATCTTTGTTGGACAATTATCGTCATCATTCAGAGTAGGAGCGTCAAAAGTTCAACATTTCCTGAATTCCGTGAAATTTATTGTGAAACCCTGCAAATGATATCTGATACACTTAGTCGACTAAGGAATCTCATGGGAGAGTTATTTTTCCTATTAAAAAAATGTGATTCATTTCTTAAGAAGAGGGAAAAAGATGAGAACGAATGGCTTTAAGTGCTGACAGTTACTTTCTTGGAATGGATTCCGCAAAACTTGGAATAGGAACTTTTCTGTGCTGAATATAAGAAGATATGAACCATGGTACTATCTGAGAGAACCAAAGAGTAATATATTCTACAGGGTGACACAGAAAATGAGATGACCAGATGAACTCGTCCTCGAGTTTAATTTTCATAATTTTGATTTCCTGATAATTTCCAAACTACGAATTAGATCGAGAAAATTTTTTATATTTACATGGAGAATAAAGTATTTAAGCTACATACAATTTTGTCTAGGCCGCTCAAATAGGATAGCACCATTTGTTAGGAACAATTTTTAAGAATTTCAGTTCCATCAATAAATTTGTGAAAGTTCCAGAGGCTTTAAAATATTTTCACAGAATGTATGTGTGTATTCCTGGGTTAGTCTGTGTATTCACCTTTAATTTTGTTTCTTCAACCAAATAATCAAGACAAAAACAATAACAGTATCAGCGTGACTAGCAGAGGAACCTTCAACTCTCAAACCATAGAAATTGACTAGCACGATTCGCACTTGCAAAATTCGGAATCAATTTACTTTGGTTGTTTCCTAAACACCAAAAAATTACCACCGGCATCGTATTACAACAAAAACGTAGAAACCAAGGCGAAAAATGATACAATAAAGCTTCTTGCGACTATTTCACAACACGAGTCTACTTCCGAAAACGACAATTGTTTCAAGATCAAAATTGCAAAATCTGGTTATTTTGGTTGCCCAAAAAACCATGACAAGGTTAATACAATTGACTCGGACGTGTCGCAAATGTTGGCTGACCAATACATCATTAGCTGGGTTGGATATTGTGACCACTACAATGAAAGAAGTACACTGCTCAAACAAATGAAATGGCTGTGAACAAGTAAAATAACTTTTAATAAAAATACACACAGGATCAGGGTGTCCAGAAAAATTCTGGCTATTTCTAGAATCCAGCGAAATGAAGATGATAAGTTTAAAAGGATCAGACTTGATTTCACACCTTAATGCTTGTATTTCTCGGTATATTGACTCTTAAATGAAAATAATTCCTGTTTATTTGAAAAAAAACGAATCATTTTCGAAAAAAAAAGAAAATAAATTGTACAAGTTCATTTTTGAAAAGGACCATGATTTGTAATTCCTCAGCAAGGTACGAACTACGAAATTCATTCATAACTAAAGAACAATTTTAATATGAGTTGTTTAGTGGTATACAAGATCTAAATAAAGTGATCAGATGAAAGTGTTATCTTATTTCAGGTTGTATATAATATACTGCTCCACAATCTCCGAAAAATCGCTGTTAAATCATTAATCATCATTAACTCAATAACAACTTGAATCGATCCAATAAAAATCGGTATGAGACATTTCGTCAATCTGGTCGCCTTTTTTCTGAAGTTTGGTTCTTTGTATATGCCTCATGAATGTTCTTATTTTGAAATGAAGTCAGTTTATCAACGGCTTCGATTTCAAACGAGTTTTCTGAAAATGCCAAGACGTAACTTAACAAACGCTGAGGCTAATAGGGCTATCGGAATGCTACAGGGTGGCCTAACTCAGGTTGTTGTAGCGGAAAGACTCCAAGTCAGCCAAAGTGTGATATCTCGACTTTGGAATAGGTTCAGGGAGACAGGTTCCGTGTTGGAAAGACCAAGGCTTGGTGGGCGACGAAAAACAACACCTGCTCAGGATCGTTTCATCACCGTTTCGGCGAGAAGAAACCCTACATCTACTTGTAGAATGCTACGGAATACTCTTCAAAATGCAGATGGGGTCCAAGTTTCCATCGAAACCATCAGACGACGTTTGAGAGAGGTGAATCTAGGTTCTAGACGTCCATTAAGAGGAGTTCCATTATCACGTGACCAATAGCGTCAAAGACTGGAACGGGCAAGGCAACATATCAATTGGAACGATCAATGGCGTAGTGTCCTTTCCACTGATGAATCCAGATATGGACGATTTTCAGATTCTCGAAGAATAAGGGTATGGACAATCCCACGCATACCCCGTAATCGTCGCTATGTCCAAGAAGTCCATCCATTCCGAGGGGGTAGTGTTAAGGTATGGGCCGGGATATGTTTCAACGGGCGCACAGATCTACACATTTGTCCTGGGAATATGACCGCCTTACACTATAGTATAGGGGGTATGTCATTGACAATGTTGTGCCAAATTTTCACGCTGCTATTGGTGAAACTTTTCAATTTCTAGACGATAACGCTAGACCGCACCGTGCAGCCATAGTTGAGAATACGCGCGAGGAGCTTGGTATTCCACATTTACCATTACCTCCGCACTCACCAGATTTGCATTTCATAGAACATGCATGGGATATGCTCCAAAGAAGATTAGATAATCATCAATTTTACTCGATTTTTCTTAACCACCCTGTATACGCTGCAGACCTACAGGCTAAAATTAATTTGCAAAACTTGAAATCATATTATGTAATATGAATTTTCATCACAAAAATCTTATTTTAACTACATTTTTTGCAATTTAAGTCAATATCCCTAACTCATGTGGAGCAGTTTATTCAATATTTCTCAATTCCCATTAATTTGTAACAAAAACGTATTTGAATTAACATTGACCACGACACATCAAAACACGTTGTTTTTATGAATAATTCCCATTTTTATACATGGATTATGAAATTGAACGAAATGTGAATGAATGCAATAATACATTTGTAACACATTCGTCAAAAAATTAAGGTTTGAAGGTTTATTTTAATTCAATTATCAATGCGATATATTTTATCTACTGATTTCAGTTTATTTCTCGGTTCAATTGTTGCTATATAAAAAAAATGGGTCACTTAAAGCACTGCAGTTAACTCAGGAGCCAATGAGCTTTTGTTCATCCACATTGTAGGTTGATTCGCATTTGTCACTTAGGGAAACTTTTTGACAGAAGATCTGTTGAAATATTGGTGATTTTTCTGGAAAAAAATGTGCATATAGCTTCAGCTTATTTTGAGTAATTTTTTATAGTATAGGTCCTTAAACGATTCATTTCAAATATGAAGGGTGTTGCCAAGTGGTATTTTCAACAGGGTTCTATCAATGGTTTTTCATGTTTTCCATCGACTTCTGATGTCCTCTCAGTTTAACGAGGACCATCCTTTATAGTACATACTATAAAAATAGGGACAAATAAAACAGCTCGCTTTATTGCTTCATCATTTTATTAGGCGGAAGTAATTTCCAAAAATCAATAGGTACACAAGAAATGTTCAGTAGAACCATTGATTTTTTCCTGAAATTATTATTTGTAAATCTGTAACCGCAATATTGAGTTTCGGTAAGAAACTTTTCATTGATCCTTATTATATAAACTATTCTTCTTCCACTTCTATTATATAAATTGTTAGACAATATTTAGGTACACAAGATATTCGATATTATTACTATTACTGTTACGCATGTAGTGCAAAAAAAGGTGAGGTTATATCTATCTGCGAAAACCATATCGTTTAACAAACAAATTAGATTATGCGAATTCACCACTAATTGTCAGTTGTTCCGTTGAAAATCAGAATTATCTAACTGACCTAATGACATCGACTAGTCATTCGAGAATATTTGAAATTCCTCTGCTTCAAACGAATTGTTGAAAGCCACAAATTACGTGATTATTTGGGACAACCAAATAAGGAAAAATACTAAGTATTCAGACCATAACTGCCACTGTCTTTGTTTATCTATAAACATATTCTTGGGAATGAAAAGAAGCATTTAGGCCTTTTCTCCTTTTCCTATTGATTGCAGGGCTTCATCGACTTCTAACAAAATTCTCTTGATTTCGGTATTTACTATTTCGTAGGAAAATGATGGAACAAGTCAATTTTCATTTAAAATCACATAACTTTCTATGTATAACAGACGGGTCCCTTCATGCTGGCCAACTGTTTAAAAATACCTGAAAATCACTTCCCTTTTTTTTCGCAATGATTCAACTCTTACCTGAAAGCTTTAATCCCAATGAGTGTATCCTGAAAATATTAGATGTCACGAAGGTCTTCATCAAAAGCTATAAATTTTTGTTTTCTTATGTTTTCATTGATGGAAATCTATGACTTTCCAACCTAGAAAACGATTTGTTTATATTTTTACTTGCTCCTAAGCTGTTTTCATTGACTTAGAAATTAGAATATCTATTCTAAATCAATGGCTGTTTCAGGTATTCTTGAGGGATATGATCCTCGTAATTCGAGGTACTGAGCTGTGACTTCATCTTTCTGTAAGATGGAAATCAGAAAAGGTGAAGTAGGTATCTGCACGAAAAGATTTTTATGTTTCAATCCTCATGATATATTTGAATTTTAGGCTAGTAGATTATTATATAACAATGTAAGCAAAGTACTAGTACTGGAAAAAACTGTTCTCAATTGCTCTTCAAGGAAAAGTAAAAACACGGCTGTTCGTTTTGATAAATTTCCTGAGAAAGATTCCTCAACACCGAATATCACTAATGCCTTTGGCATATTGCATAAATCGGACTGGAGAAAAGCATGAATAGACAAACTATGGATGGGAATCTTGCTGCAAAGAATATACCTTCTGTATAAAAAGTACCCGGAATTGTAAAAAAAAACACATAAATTTAAATTTAATCATCAATATTTATTTTGTCTCCTTCAAAATAGTCCCCATTGCTTACAATACAACTATGATATCGGCGAACCCACTTTTCCATGCACCGCTCATACGCCGCCAAAGGTATGAGGTATGGCCTTCAGTTCTCGTTGCGAATTTGTTTTGATGGCTTCAATGGACTCAAAACGCGTTCCACGTAGGGGCAATTTGAGTCTTGGGAATAGAAAAAAGTCGCACGGAGCTAAGTCAGGTGAATACGGCGGTTGTTCGATGGTATTTATTGAGTTTTTGGTCTTGTATTCCTTAATAATTATGGCTCGGTGCGACGGCGCGTTATCATCATGCAAAATCCACGAATTGTCTTTCCATAAATCTGGCCGTTTACGACGAACATTCTCACGCAAACGCCTCAATACACCCAAGTAATACTCCTTATTCACTGTCTGTCCTCCAGGAAGAAATTCTGAGTGCACAACACCACGATAATCGAAGAAAACAGTGAGCAAAACTTTAATTTTCGATCGACTTTGACGTGGTTTTTTCGGACCGTCTTTGAATGATTTGTACCAATCGTATGCTTGTGTTTTTGACATACAATTATCACCAAAGGCTTTTTTTAACATTTTCAATGAATCGGCACAAGAAAATTCGTTTGCAAGACAAAATTTGAGGCAAACTCTTTGATCAACTATTTTTTCCATTGTAAAATTCGCAGAGCACTTTTGAGGTCGACTGATACTGACAGCTGTTGTAATTTGTAAACACACTAGTTGACAGATCGCGCTCAAATTTGGCTTGGTAATAAAGGAAGGTCCTACCAACTTTAAGAAAAAAAAAATTACCGATTCCTTTTTGGCGGTTCATTTAAATAACATTTTCCGGGTACTTTTTATACAGAGAGTATATGTGTTTGTTCCCTTCACATGGACGATTATGTTAAGTTAATTTCAGATTTATATCCAGATTGAAAAATCCATAAATAAATTGCTCCAGAGAGATTAGTTCTAGTATTAATAAAACTGAAACTGTTTGTGAAGTAGTCATTTTTAAGGGAGTTTCTCAATCAACTGCGAACAATATTTTTAGTAAATATATTGTCTCTATTTATTATTTTGAGATGTGGTATACACTGGCCAAGTTCTGATGTTGAATTGATGAATTTACCACTTTACATATTAAGAATATCCTATGATTTCAAAGTGATACTTCATTATTATGATTTTCCAGTACAATGATCCTTATTTCTCATGCGGCATCAGAACTTATTCACATCATAGTCTATGGCAGTTGTAAATACTTTTGGGTTGTTATTCTGTAGTAAGTTTCCATGCAAATAAAGAACATTAAAAACAATCATTTATTTCCCTAATTTCCTTTGAATTCCTTGTAGAATTTCTATCCAATTAGAAGCGAAAACCCAATTATGCACCTATATTTAATAAACTCCACAATACAGGGTTAATAATACATTAATTCACTGAAAGTCTTCCTATGATCTCTACGAATCCAAAGAAAACACCTATAATAATCAGTTTTACATCTTGCAACAGGTCTTTATACGAGTGCTCCTTCTTCGGAAATTAATGAAATTTGGATTTGATATTTCTGCTGTATCTTGAGTCATTTTTACACTGTTAATAGAAACATCTCATTCATCAGAAAAGTTATTATAAAAAACAAACTCAAGCGAAATCCTCATTTGATTCGAAAAATTCAAATTCTCCATTCAAACATTTTGTTGGGGATATTTATTTTCCATTGATGAAACCCTAAGAAAACAAAATTTATAGCTTTTGATGAAGACCTTCGTGACATCTAATATTTTCAGGATACACTCATTAGGATTAAAGCTTTCAGGTAAGAGTTGAATCATTGCGAAAAAAGGGAAGTGATTTTCAGGCAATTTTAAACAGTTAGCCAGCATGAAGGGACTCGTCTATTGAGGAGTATGTACCCTTTACGAGGGTGGGGGTAACGTTGACATTTTTTAGACGTAAGGAAAAATGTTGTTTCAAACAGTTCTGGTGTGCTAATCATTGATTATCGTAACATAATTGATATTTTGAAATGAATCAAAAGGTACATAACATCCCATTCATTAACCAACGAATAATTTCGTCAATTTCAATCGATTCCGACCATTGATCCAAAAACAATCAAGAGAAACCCAGTTTAATCCTTCGAGTCACATCAAACCATAGAGCTTCACACCTCAGGGGTCCTGAATGGCTGCGAAAATCACAGCGAATCGGTATTGTTCTTGGATTACGCATTATATAAGTTCGATTATGATTTTTCTGTGACGCGGCGCGGCGCCGTGACAGATCATAATATTCGGTGTGCGGGACCAGTTCGCGCTGCAAAGGTTAAGCAACAGTACTTCTATATTCCTGGCTCGAGTTGGCGAGGTACTCAGTTTATACGCGAACATTTCGCATCGTCAAAGAAAACACAACTTTTGTTGATCTCTGTCTACCAAATTCCGATCAATAACCATAGATGTTAAATTCAATTCTGTGCCATAGAGATGAAATGTTTTATCTCTATGGCATGTGTCAATACATTACTCTTTTCTGTCCGTCTTTTTCTATGGCTTATGTCAATAAGTGACGTGAGCCAATCAGAACTTTATAGAAAGGCAGCATCTAGCAGGAATTTATTCAACTTCTTCACAATTTTCCGATCGTATTTTTTCATAAATTCGTAAGGAATGACATAGTCCAGATATCTCTGTTACACCGCGTTTACATTAGTCAAGTGAGTTGATCAAGTCAGTTGAATTGAAACCGAATTGAATGTGTAAACCCCCAATTCGTTTCACTCGATCGTCTGAATTGAACGGCTTCTAAGTTGGAGCATGGTCAACTTTGTGGAAGTCACTTGAATTCAACTGACTTGATCAACTCACTTGATTAATGTAAACGCGCCATTAGTACAGTTCTTTAAAAAAATTTCCATCCAAAAATAATCATTTTCAACATAGAATAGAGAACATTACAAAGATTCAGAATTTGTCAAATAGTCAGCATACCAGGATTTATTGAAAAATTCTTAGCCTACTATAGAACCAAACAAAATTTCAATGTCCAAATATCTTATTACCCCAACATATTCTCCTCTTAATTGAATACATTTATTACAGCGAACCTTCACCGTCTCTAGACCTTCAAAAAAAAAAATGTTTCTTCTTGCTCTGCAAACCAGTCATCCACAGCTTTTATTACCTCCTCGTTGGAAGAAAATTTAAGACCTTTTTATTGTTATTGTTCTACCCTTATCCAAAAAATCAATCATGATTACTCCATGGTAATCCCAAAAAACTTAAGCAAGAACTTTTCCAGCAGGTTTTTGGATACTAAACTTCTTAGGTCTTGGAGAACCAGAGTGTCGTCATTCCATCCATTGTTGCTTTGTTTCTGGATCGTAGAAATGTACCCAAGCCTCATCCATAGTAACAATTCGGTTTAAGAAGTCTGCATCGTTTTCAAATCGAGCACAGATCGAACGCGATGCTTCTACCCTTGCACGCTTTTAGTCAACATTCTAACATTTGGGGATCCATTTTGCAGAAATTTCCAAATTGGCGTGAACTATATGATGAATGCGTTCGTATGAAATCTTCAGTGCTTCAGATATTCGTTTTAGCCCAATTCGACGGTCTGATAAAATCATGTCATGAACTGCATCGATATTTTCGGGGACTGACACAGAAACTGGCCTTCCCGATCGGTCATCATCTTCAATGGAAAATTTTCCTCTTTTGAAGCTTGCAGTCCAATTTTCCACGGTCGCATACGAAGGACATTGATCACCAAGGGTATTAAACATATCTTCGTAAATCTGCTTACCTCTTAACCCTTTTAAATACAGGTACTTGATGATGGCTCGATACTCCAATTTTTCGATTTTACAATTTCGGTGGACATCTTTTTTTAATTTATTGCGTTATATAGTTGATATGGTATCGCAATATTTTGTTTATGCATGGAACTGGTCTAGGCTAACTAGATATCAATACATCCTTGTAATAATCATAGCATAGATAAAGGATATAGCTTTGTAGGGAGTGATGTTAAGGATTCATTATCCTTTTCAATGTCATTTCAAGGTTAAAACTGTGACTAAACTTCTTCGATAACGCAGAAGAAGACCGAAAATTTGTTTTTAGTCCCCAACTAAGGCGTCAGGCTGAGCTATCTCATGATCCTTCTTAACTTAATAAACAGGCCTTCTAGTCTGCTTTTCTGGATTTCGAACACGTCCAGTCTGCATTTTGAGTGCCTACTATTCTTCAAAAAGTACGTTTTCACTATTTTGAGTTGATATTTTGTCGTTCACCGGTTTTAAATACACTAATTCCAGGCGTCATCAAGAGATGCCAAGAAGATTATACACGAGTGTTGTTTAGTTTTCAAAGATTTTGAGCAAGTGTGTGGCTTCCGAAATTTGAGACCAAAATCCCATAGAGTTGTTCTTGAACATCGCAGATGACGTACACGTTCTTGGGATCGACTCAAAGTGGTGGTGTCCTTTCCTTTCACTTCTCACTTTCCCTCTCTGCCGCGACTGTTGAATTTTGCGCGCGCACTTCATTCTTGTCAGGTATTCTATGACCCCGACATGCAGTACCGTAGAAATTAATTGTAACTCATTCAAAAATTATATTTCTTAAGCAAATTGACAGTTTATCGGACAGATACCATAGAAACGACGTTGAGACACCACGTCCCTTGACTGCCTCCTCCAAATCTCAACAATTCGGTTCAATTCAGAGACGCGCGTTTCAAATTCGAATTTACCGCGACTTTTGACTTCGAGTTTAGTAACTTAAGTTGAAAATGACTTAAATTTTGGGTTTATCGGACTTAGAGTGCTTTGATCTTTAGAGTACTAAGTGAGAGTGACTGTGATAAAACCGTCTTAGCGTTCTTTAGGACTTTTTGGATTAACTAGAGATTTCGGTGAGTATTTCTCTTCAAGGCAATCTTTCTCTACCCAGAGATAAATCCCATTGTTCGTTCGGTATTTTATTGGAAAGTATGAGTGGAGTGAAAGGGAAATTGATTTTGAAGTTATTCCGAGTAGACGGTGTTCTGTAATGTTATCATTAATGAAACTGATGTTGGATATTTCCGGTAGTGATAGTCATTAGGTCAAACTTGAATATTCTTCAATATTCTCGAATAAACTCAATGATACTTTCGATAGAAAAGTAACGATTCCTGCAAGTCAAAAGCGCGTTCATTAAATAAAGTGCAACATTTTCAAGTAAATACCGGAAATCTTCGAAACTCATCTGAGCGAAAAATACTTATGTAACATGTTTCATCAGTTGATGGGTTTTAATGATTTTTAATAGTGCGATTTTATTGATGCAACTTTCTACTTCTGATCTCTGAGATGCGAATCATTTTAACGTTCACATGATAAAAGCATTTTTTGAGTATCATGGTACCTATACTCATGATTTCATGAAAAAATGATTATGATATAATCAAGAATCAACAAATTTCACAATAATTTCCTGAAAATTTGATCAAATCATGTAATATTTTTCAGTGGATCTATTTCTTGACAAATTCGCAATTTATGGCTGAAGTATGCATTACATTCGTGATAGGAAACAGACTGTAGATCGAAAAAAAATGTTTGTGCGAAAATATAAGGAGAACAAGAAAAATCCGTAATTTTTTCGTTCAAAAATATCACGAAGCTCAAGTTCTTGAGATTTAACGGTTCATAACTACACTGCGCAAAAAAATTTAAGCACATTCTGAAAATCTCAATTTTAATGAAAGTTAACTCTACATTGACTTCATAACTTATTTCTTATGTTCTCTCGAGAAGGTTTTGAACGAAACAAGACACATTAAATGGAAGAAAAATTCAGGATTTCACCGAATCTTATGTGAAAGAAGAGAAATGAACAATTTTCAAAATACTGAAATGCTGATAAGTGATTTAATACTTGGTATTTCCACCCCTTGCGTTAATTACAGCTCGGCAACGACGGTTCATTCTCAAAATGAGTGATCTTAAAATGTTCTGATCTAATTCTTCCCAGATTTATCCGAGTTGGATTTCTAAGTCATTGAGAGTAGCTGGATAATTTTCTGAACTTCTCAGTCTGGCATTATCGTCCATAATAATGAAATTTTCACCAATGTATGAGGCAAATGGCACTACATGCTCTTCAAGAATGTTCCTTATATACTTATCAGCATTCATAGCTCCATTATCAACGACCACTAGTTCTGTGCGAGCAGTCAAAGATATTCCACCCCATACCATAATCGATCCTCCCCCGAAACCAGTAGTATTCAGGAAATTCGGAAATTGCACTAAGCATATCTTTCATGTGAACGTCTGTATACAAGGGAACGTCGATCACAATGGTAGAGGCAGGATCTAGACTCATCTGTGAAGAGAACTCTTTCCCAATCGGCATCTTCCCAATGGATATGCTCTCTCGCAAAATCCAAACGCGCCCTTCGATGGGCTGGGGTAAGAGCTGGGCCTCTTGCCACGACACGAGGCCTTAAATCATATTCTCTGAGGCGATTTCTTATTATCTGAGTGCTAATTTGCACCTCATGAGTTTGCTCAAGCTGATTTTGAAGGAGGCGAGCGGTTGCAAACCGTTGTCTCAACGAAGCAACTCTCAAGTAACGTTCTTGAATGGCAGTTGTTACCCGTGGTCTACCCTGTCCTGGTCTTCGGACATTCATACCTGTCTCCCTGAATCGCTGCAACATTCTGGACACACTTGTATGGGAAACTCCAAACCTTTCTGCAATTCTTGTGTATGCCCACCCTTCTTCTCGCAAAACTACCGCTTGGGCACATTCCTCTTGGGTCAAATTGCGTGTTTCGCGTTGCATAGCGATCGAGTGTAGAAAATCAAACGAAAGAAAAACTATTGATCACCAGAATTGATCGGGAACAACTGATTTTAGAATGGAGCCAATACATTCAAAATCTGATAATATCATCTTTTTTTATTCCTGCTGGGAGAAAACATCTGTATTGAAGAAAAACGTTGAAAGTGGATAACATATGCATAATTCTGATAAAAATAATTATCATTGAGAACACCTTCAGTTGTAGAATAAATTTGAGATTTACATAATGTGCGTTAATTTTTTTGCGCAGTGTATTTCATTTCTATTTCAAGAGAATTTTTTAGCGGATATCAAATGGAGGAATTCCTCTCCAGTCTCCGTCATATGATAACTGTGTATCAATAAATGAAGTATTACGATATTGATGTAATACCGATTTAACTGTAATATCTGTATTCTTGTTGAGCCGTTATTTCATGCAAATTCATCTCATTTGCAAATTAAATAATAATAAGCTATTCCAATCCTCAAGATTATGAAGATATTTTACGTATAACATTATAAAATCTCAATATAAATTGAGAAACGAAGTTTGAAAAATCTGACACATCAAATAGTTTCATCCGAAAAATCACAACATCAACAGTATCAATTATTTTTTCGCAACCTTCTCGATTTAACTTTAATAACAATACTCCATGCTGTGATTTACACAATGTCCCAATATTCAACCATCAAATACATATATTAACGATCTTTTAATGATACTGTGGCTCTGCTACAAAATGAATCGAAAATTACCAAACCCTGATTGCTTAGATTGATGCAACTGATAATGATAGGTAATCAATTCTCGAAATTACCAACAGGATAAACACTACTGTTTGCGTTATACGCCTTTTTAGTACCTGGTAGGTCAAATCGGGGTTTTCGTCCATGAAAAACTCTAATTTGAAAATCAACAGTTGGATATTTCTTTATGAGAGCGTGAAAAAGTCAATGAATTATTGACGTAATGGGTCACCCTGTAGAAGAGATTTTTGGCGGCAAAACACCCAACGTATACAATGATAATTTTGTACCAGAGCATTCAATATCGTACGTTCTTGATGGTGATGAAAAAGCAATAAACGAAAACGTAGTTTCATTCAGAATCCAAAGAAATGTTAATGACCTTACAATAGTCAACATTTGAGTTCCTCGAATATCTTGGAATTGCCTATTATCACATTTCCTTAAGTGCCTAATATCAAAAGTGTCCAATCCTTTCAAATAATAATTAGCATTAACAGTTTCCACATTCCATACAATTTTTCTGAATGAATCCAGTTAATAAACCAACAGTTGCAATATGTTGTTATGCTTTATTAGTCTCTCACCTCACACTTATTATAAACTGACTTGAAACAAAGGCAGAATTACGCAATGGTAGATATACGAGAAACAATGCTTGTAACGCTCATTGTTTTCAAATTCAAGCAGTCGCTCGAATCTGAACGCATATCCACGCAACCGATGTCAAAGTTCCTTCCAAAATTCGTGTCAGAAATGCGAATATGCGATCTGGGACGTAGATAAAACATACCGAAAGGTTTCGTGTTCGAGAATTGTGAAAAAATCGGAACGGCTCCGATTTTTCCATCTCGCGAACCGGATTTAATGTCTATTGTTCTCAGCGCTGAAACCGTTCTCGTGCCAAGTGATTTTATCTATCGATACAGATTGCATTTCGTTTCCATGACATATTTCTGTGGTATTGGTTTTATTGTTAGCAAGTCGCCGCTATTTTGAAATGAATGATAATTTCGATCTGAATTAAGGTAATTAGCGATTGTGTTTTTCTTAATTGATTGTTGATGTACTTGTGATCTTGTATCTCGGGAGATTGGAGAGATTGATTGTAGATTAAACGAAGAAAATGTTCAGGGTGTGTTGTTCGATTTCTTTGGATTCTGAGCGTTTCGAGGTTTTGCAGCATACGGGGATATATTAAAAAATTCTTAGCCTACTATAGAACCAAAGAAAATTTCAATGTCAAAATATTTTATTACTCAACATATTCTCCTCTTAATTGAATACATTTATGACATCGAACCTGCAACGTCTCTAGACCTTTAAAAAAAATGTTTCTTCTTGCTCTGCAAACCAGTCCTCCACAGCTTTTATTACCTCCTCGTTGGAAGAAAATTTACGACCTTTTAAACTTTTTTTCAGTTAAAGAAGGAGATGATAGTCGGACGGAGCCAAATCTGGTGAATAAGGGGGGGTGTTCTTAGTAATTCTTACACTAAATCACGAATTTTTTGCATGATGGCAACATGAGATTTGTGTACTGGGGCGTTGTCCTGTGAAAACAAAATAACTTTGGATAGCTTTCCGCGTCTTTTCTCTTCAATTTTTTCCCGTAGAGTGGTTAGTATTGTCGAATAGTTATCTCCGTTTATTGTTCTACCCTTATCAAAAAAATCAGTCATGATTACTCCATGGCAATACCAAAAAAATGAAGCAAGAACTTTTCAAGCAGATTTTTGGACACGAAATCTCTTTGGTCTTGGAGAGCCAGAGTGTCGCCATTCCATCGATTGTTGCTTTGCTTCCGGATCGTAGAAATGTACCAAACTCTAATCCATAGTAACAATTCGGTTTAAGAAGTCTACATCGTTTTCAAATCGAGCACAGATCGAACGCTATGCTTCTACCCTTGCACGCTTTTGGTCAACATTCAAACATTTTGGGAACCATTCTGCAGAAATTTTTCTCATGTCCAAATTGACGTGAACTATATGATGAACGCGTTCGTATGAAATCTTCAGTGGTTCAGATATCCGTTTCAGCCCAATTCGACGGTCTGATAAAATCATATCATGAACTGCATCGATATTTTCGGGGACTGACACAGAAACTGGCCTTCCCGATCGGTATTCATCTTCAATGGAAAATTTACCTCTTTTGAAGCTTGCAGTCCAATTTTTCACGGTCGCATACGAAGGACATTGATCACCAAGGGTATTAAGCATACCTTCGTAAATCTGCTTACCTCTTAACCCTTTTAAATACAGTTACTTGATGATGGCCTGATACTCCTATTTTTCAATTTTTACAATTTCGGTGGACATCTTTTTTTTATTTATTGCGTAACTCTGGTTTACTTTTTTGACGTCGAACTCTACACTGTAACTTCTAATAAGTTAGTGTTCGTTTTCATCCCAATCGAATACGTAGTTTTGGAAGTATCGAGTAAAAAATTAGAATGGCTGTATTTAAAGGTAAATTTTGCCCATTAACGAATTCAACTG
This sequence comes from Adalia decempunctata, assembly GCA_951802165.1. Classification (NCBI taxonomy): domain Eukaryota; kingdom Metazoa; phylum Arthropoda; class Insecta; order Coleoptera; family Coccinellidae; genus Adalia; species Adalia decempunctata. Next base: position 6,479,018 of record OX637705.1, read on the forward strand.
CAGCTGTCAAGGTCCGAATTCACCATAAAATTATCAGAATTCGCTTGGAACCATTCGCGCCTTTGAATTAGAAAAAAAAGACATCGTGACAAAATATACAGCCCTTGTTTTTAAGCAGGACAACCGCTCATTGAAAATGATGGCCCAATTCGACTGAAATTTCTCATGCGAATCAGTGAAGTAGCTGAAATGAGACACACAAAAAATCGTTATCATCGTGCCATCGGGAAACTTTCAAATTAATTCTGGCAATTGCACACCAAAAATTCTGTTTTTTCTCATCTAAACAGAGCTCTTGGTGTGATTCCTTATAGAAATGAAAACGAAATTGATCGCGAATGTCGATACGCACAACCCAGGAAGTATATGCCGGTAGAAAACTTAATTGACTGCTCTTTTATTTCCGCAGAGCACGCGTTACCATCATGGCGCGAAGATGAGCACTCTACCATAATGGTATGAAACCATTCAGACACTTTCTATTTGATATCAGCCGACAAATGGTGTAAACTGGCCGTTTGCAGCTCCTGCTTCCTCTGTTTTGCGATTGAACTTTCCTCCGGACAAAAATAGCGATTTTCTATCGGACTGGTCCGAGTACAAATCAATTTCTTGAACAGAATGCGTTCTTTAGAAGAATTGTGTTATTGCAGAAGAGTGTGATTCTGATTCCACGTGTGGAGGTTCAATATCTGGTGTAATCGAAATCTATGGTAATCTGTGTCAATGCTTTCTGCGTACAGCTGACTAAATGCGTAGCAGCGTAGCCTGGGGCAGAAGATAATTGATAAATCTAACGAACATCTCTATGCAGTTAAGTAGGTTGATTGGGGAGCTATTCAAACAGATGATTTCCGAAGAATCCAATTTACATTTTATTCACATTGCAATGATGTTAGCAATTCACTGATTTGATCTTTGTTTCATTTGAAAGAATGGTGAGGGACTTCCGAACTTCGACAGTTGATAGCGGCCATATTGTTGAAGATACATTAGCAAATTGGCTGTCAATTCATTAGTCTCTTATGCATAATAACCATGAACAGAAAAGAGGAGACTACCATTATTCTTACTGCTTGGTTGCCAGCCATCTGCAATGCTAGAACTAATGATGGTGGAGATTCACTGGTTTTATCGTTGTTTTGTTTGATGAGATGGATCTGAATTTGAAAAAACGTTCAGGGACTTCTGAAGTTTGACAATTGATAGCGGCCGTATTGTTGAAAGTTCATCTGTCGAATTAGTTGTCAGTTCTTCGTGTCTTATTCAAAAACTAAGGACAGATATAGCGTTCATCAACACCTGCAAATAATGAAATTGTTTCATTGAATGGGCGTTTCTTGAAAATTGAAACCATATTCAAGTTGATAAAGGCTTTCAAGACCAAAATCAACTATAACTACAGAATTTCCTTCGAGTTATCGACAGTATCAAACAGAGACGTCTACACTTGATGCATGGACATGGAGTTTGATGAAACAGAAGTCATTTCCAATATCGAAAGTTATACTGCTCCCCAAGAGTTAGGGATATCGTATTCAATCGTTTTTAAAAGTATGTAATCTTCGGGAAAATCGGTGTAAAATCATTTAAAACCCAATAACAACTTGAATCGATCCAATAAAAATCAGTATGAGACATTTCGTCAATCTGGTCACCTTTTTTCTGAAGCTTGGTTCTTTGCATATGCTTCATGAATGTTCTTATTTTGAAATGAAGTCAGTTTATCAACGGCTTCAATTTGAAACGAGTTTTCTGTGAATGCCAAGACGTAAATTAACAAACGTTGAGGCTAATAGGGCTATCGGAATGCTACAGGGTGGCCTAACTCAGGTTGTTGTAGCGGAAAGGCTCCAAGTCAGCCAACGTGTGATATCTCGACTTTGGAATAGGTTCAGGGAGACAGGTTCCGTGCAGGCCCGCCGCTAACTGTCTAAGCGCCCGCGTGCAAATACTGTTATGCCGCCCCCATTATGGTGGGAAAAAAAACCTATTGAATTATTGTTATATATATATATATATTATATTATTGTTATTTCTATTTATAAAATTGAAAAATCATATAGATACACACTCAAATATTTATCTAAAAAAATTTCACTCTTCTCGCTTTTATATTTGCGAAATCTTCTATAATATTAGTCATATCCAATCTATCCAAAATTTGGTGATCAATTGAAATTATAGCTAAATTACTTAATCTGTGTTGGATCTTAGTGGATCTTAAATAATTCTTGATAATTTTTAATTTTGAAAAAGATCTTTCTCCAGATGCAACTGAAACCGGCAATGTTAGTAGTATTCTTAGTGCTACTATTATATTCGCAAATGTAGAAATTAAGTCATTGCCAAAAATATATTGTAACAGTGATTGTGGATCCTTCGATTGGTGTTCTGCAAAATGCGATTTTAGTGCAATAATTTCATTAAAAAAATCAATACCGTCAATGTCTGATTCATTAGTAGCATCATCTTTAAGCTTCAGATTCAAGTCTTGACAATACTTCATCAAATCAACATTGGAATAGTCGAATAGGTTGTCGCTAAGAAACCCAAACACGTCGCAAATTGTTGTCAACTCTTCGAATCTATCTTTCAAGGAATTGATTGTTTGATCTAGTATCCTAAAATAAAACTCCACTCGGTATTTGGTTCTTGGGTCGGATAAAACTTCATCACTGTGTTCATATTGAAATTGTGTTGGTTTTCTTCTTGGTCTGATTTTATTGATTGGTGGAAAATCTGTTTCTACATTGAGTTCGTGGGCCATTTTGGAAGATTCTGCTAACACAATTTCAAAATGTTCAGCCGTACGATATTGTTTGAACTTATCAATGAACGTCTTCAACAAATTCATGCAAATTTGGGTATTCATGGTGGGGCTCTGCATCATTTTACTCAGGGCATTAATTTCATTTAGGATATCAAACCAAATTACTAATGAGCAAATAAATCTATAATTTTGTACGTTTAAGGCCAGCGAATGAGCTTTGTGGGAAGTAGTACAATCCCATTCTGAGGAATTATCAGATATTTCTAGCAAAGCATCAAAAATTTTTTCGAGGTGATAACGTAAGGGTTTAACTGCATCGATTCTGCTTGACCATCACGTATTACTTAAAGCTTTTAATTTCAACTTTGGTAAATGTTTACAGATAACAGACCACCTTCTTGTAGATGACGAAAATAAAACGTAAATTTCTTGAATTATATTGAAGAAATTCACAGTTTCGTGCGTACCTAATACTTGCTGCATCATTCACTACCAAATTAAGACTATGAGCCGAACACGGTACGTAAAATGTACGGTTATTGATTTCCAAAATTTTTTTTGTAGTCCACTGTGTTTTCCACGCATATTTGAACCGTTATCATAACCCTGGCCTCGTAAATTTTGAATGTTGAGATTCAGTTGCGAAAATAAATCCGTAACAAAATTCAATAGACCTTCGCCTGTGGAGCTGTTGATAGGGCAGAAATCAAGGAAATTTTCACATATCGTAACATTTTTTGTCTCATTATCTAAAAGAACATGCCTGAGTATAACTGTAATTTGTTCTATATGACTAACATCTTGTGTGCAATCTAATATGATGGAGAAATATTTCGATTCTCTGCGGAACTTCGGGGGCGACAGTGCCCCTCCCGGAAATATACCTGAAAGAAACACTGCAGTGAATTCACCGAAATATACGGAAATTATCGATGTTGGCCGCCTGTCCTCCCGATCCTTCAGAGAAAAAGTCTCTCTAAGGGGGATGGGGAGACCTTGCCGCCCCCAATGTTGAACGGAGTTGGAGAAATTTCAAAGCAGTTGGCAAAGTTTCGATCGCATATGGCAAAATTTCTATGTTTCTATGACAGTTGGCAAAATTTTAAGGCAGTTGGAGTTGGACAACCGCCCCCCCTTTTTTTTTCGCCCCCCGCTTACCACGTTGTTTATCCCCTCCAAAAAAATTTCAATTTCACTGGATTTGCCGCCCCCTGGACGTGCCGCCCTTGTGCCGGGCACGCCTTGCACGCCCGCTTACGGCGGGCCTGGTTCCGTGTTGGAAACACCAAGGCTTGGTGGGCGACGAAAAACAAAACCTGCTCAGGATCGTTTCATCACCGTTTCGGCGAGAAGAAACCCTACATCTACGTGTGGAATGCTACGGAATACTCTTCAAAATGCAGAAGGGGTCCAAGTTTCCATCGAAACCATCAGACGACGTTTGAAAGAGGTGAATCTAGGTTCTAGACGTCCATTAAGAGGAGTTCCATTAACACGTGACCATAAGCGTCAAAGAGTGGAATGGGCAAGGCAACATATCAATTGGAACGATCAATGGCGTAGTGTCCTTTTCACTGATGAATCCAGATATGGACGATTTTCAGATTCTCGAAGAATAAGGGTATGGACAACCCCACGCATACCCCGTAATCGTCGCTATGTCCAAGAAGTCCATCCATTCCGAGGGGATAGTGTTATGGTATGGGCCGGGATATGTTTCAACGGGCGCACAGATCTACATATTTGTTCTGGGAATATGACCGCCTTACACTATAGGGAGTATGTCATTGACAATGTTGTGCCAAATTTTCACGCTGCTTTTGGTGAAACTTTTCAATTTCTAGAAGATAACGCTTGACCGCACCGTTCAGCCATAGTTGAGAATGCGCGCGAGGAGCTTGGTATTCCACATTTGCCAATACCTCCGCACTCACCAAATTTGAATTGCATAGAACATGCATGGCATAGGTATGCTCCAAAGAAGATTAGATAATCATCAACCTACCCCAGAATCCTTAAATGATCTGAGAGAGCTTCTGTCCCGTTTATGGAACCAAATTCCTCAAGAAATGTTCAAGAACCTCTTGTGTAGTATGCAAAGAATATGTCAAGCTGTTATTGATAGTCTTAAAATGCCTGAATTCTCTGGGAATAAAATTTCGTTATTTTACTCGATTTTTCTTAACCACCCTGTATACGCTGCAGACCTACAGGCTAAAATTAATTTGCAACTTGAAATCATATTGATATGAATTTTCATCACAAAAATCTTATTTTAACTATACTTTTTCCAATTTAAGTCAATATCCCTAACTCATGTGGAGCAGTTTATTATTCAAGGATGAATATGAAGTCCATCGAAATCTATAAGCAAAAAAACAACATGAATAGGAAGGAGGAGACTCCCATTATTCTCAGTGCTTGGTTTCCAGCCATCTGCAATGCTAGAACTACATTTGTCTGGAGCGAATGGGTTGAACACATTCATGTAACCTCAGAAGAACTTACACAGGTCAACAAAAAAGTGATAAAATCTAAATGTACCAATTCCGGACTTTCCAGTTCGACCAATTGGTAGTTTTTATACCGTGCGACTTCTCTCACATTTAACAAGGATTCCCATTTATTTTCGTGATTTTTCGGTATAGGTCCAGTATCAAGTGTAGATGACAGAGTGTCTATCGATATACCACCTGCGGTTAGGCATTAGCGACTGTGTTCAAGGCTGTGTCGTCAAAACCAGTAAAATAAATAAGTTTTAGACGAATTAGACGCCCGGGGCTGTGGACTCACATTAAATCATGAAGAGAAAAGGTCACGACGAATTTCGGATATTGCTTCTATTCGATACTGGTTATTCAGGTATGTGGAAACCAGAAACTCAAATGACGTATGTGCGATAATAAAGATTATATTGAGTTCTGTGTTTCTGGAGACGGTCGGTTTTTTGTGGTCCCAGATGAGATGATGCACCTAAGTGGCCTCCTCTTCTATGCTCCGATCGAAGACTTCATTACCATAAATACGAATTGGTATCATTTCAAACCTGAAAATTGTGACTTATTTTCTTGCTCTGTTTTCGATTTCTGAATAGATTAATTTTTATGGTTTCGGGGATATTCATGGAAATTTTCACTCATTTACCATAATAATCGATTAGAATTCATTAAAATATTTCCTACAGAAATTCTATGTTCCTTCAATATTTGCAATCACCGAACGTCCTTCGAATCCTGCAAGAATTATTATGCACCAATTTCCAAGTAGTGAAAATATGGTCGACTTACGAGAGGTTTGCTGAAAAAACACCGCGACAACAAAAATCTTCACAGAGGAAAATTATCGTAGACTCTACCTAATAAAGCTATACAGAAAGTAAGAAAACTTCATTAATAAACTGCAATTTATCCCATCGGCACCCAGAAGACTAACAGGGCCGTGAGCACATCGCGCATATCTGCTAGGAAACGGAGTGTTCTATTGTGCATTCCGTTTCCTATACGGTGAGAGCGACCTGTCGTGCTGACTGTATAGAGAACAGAAAAATGCTTCCAGGTAATAGGTATAGAAGTTATTGAATCTTTTGGTGAAATAGAATGTACCAATACATGACAATCGATTATTCGAAATACTGAGAAACCGTGGCCAAGTTTCATGCAGATTTCTTCCTAATCACCGATGAATTAGACTGGTAGACAGTTGGAATCGTTCATTTCCTACGGATATTTAGATTGTATCAGTCTCATTACCAAAGGTAAAAGTCTACGATCTCCAATTCGGTTTCACGAATATAATTGATCTCGATGGAAGTATAATTCTATTAACGCAAACATTAACAACGATGTAAAATAGAGAAAGGCGCCTAACTATTTAAGATACATTGATATTTTTACTTTCCTTCTGGAGATGTCAAGGGTTCTTCTTGAATGTTAGGCAGTATCACCTTTTGAATCGTGGTGAATCTCCATTCAAAAGTGGTATCTTTATTTCACGAGTAAGTACCCTAATTTACGACGTAGAGACTTGATTTTTTTCAAATTGAACTTGAAGAACGTCCCGAGGGCAAATAGTTTTCTTTTTTCGATTTAATTAGTTTTTCAATTAAAAAAACCAGGGTAATCGTTAGATCTGGGGTTATTGAATATGTTTTTCGTTTTTCATGAGTACAAGCTATATTTTCGGAATAATCATCATGAAAATTTTTGTAGTTTATACAAGATTAAATTGCCGAGGGCAAATAGTTGCGATTTTCTCCAAAAACTGATGAATGACCCTCGAAATAAAATTATTAAGTGTAGTTTCCAAGACGCTGAAGTTCAACCTGTTTTTTTTTTATTGAAAAACTAATTAAATCGAAAAAATCGAAGTATTTGCCCTCGGCAATTTAATCTTCTATGAACTACAAAAATTTTCATGATTATTATTTCAAAAATATAGCTTGTACTCATGAAAAACGGTAAACATATCCAATAACCCCAGATCTAACGATTACCCTGGTTTTTTTTATTGAAAAACTAATAAAATCGAAAAAAAGAAAACTATTTGCCCTCTGGACGTTCTTCAACTTCAATTTAAAAAAAATCAAGTCTCTACGTCGTAAATTAGGGTACTTACTCGTGAAATAAAGAGACCACTTTTGAATGGAGATTTACCACGATTCAAAAGGTGATACTGCCCCTTGGAGACATCTGAATGTGAAGTCCTGCCATTTTTTGACGTTTGACAAGTAGAAACTACGCCATTAATGAAAATGGAACGATACATCACGCTTCCATAGATGCCATTTCAAAACATTTCATATAGCCTGGTATTCTTTTCAGTTCCACTGACCATTATTCCCAAGATCCAAGCAGAATCTCATCTTCTCATCGTCGAATCAAACTCGTGATCAGACCAATCCTCCGATTCGCGGATCGATCCATCAATTATTCCTGACAAATAAGCCGATTTTTATGCATACAGATGGCAAATTTTCACTTCCCAATCTCTCACGTCGACTGAAATTTATTGATTCTGATTGTATCAATGGGGGATTTGCATTCATTTGGAGTATCGAATCATCCTCGAAGAAAATTTAAGATTAGCTTGAACGGAGATGGGCCACTCATTAATTCAGATTTCGACGCAATTTGGGCCTACCTCTACGTCGTTTCACCTTTTCCTGGCCCCAGACCGTCAAGTGGTGGTCTCAACACAAAATATCCTGAATTAATTTCATGAAAACAATATTCTAATTTTAATCCTTTTGAGCTTCAGGTTGATCCCCTCTTTATGTCTGATTAACCAAGGATAACAGCCTTTTCTGAGCAAAAGTTCAGTTTGCGGACATATTTTCTAATTGTATTCATCACAAATGTACTTAACGCGACGAATTCCGCTGTAAAAAAAATTTCTGCCGACCGGAGATATGAACCCCAGACCTTCTGAGCACCGGCTAACGCTTTAATCATAAAACTATCCGTACATTGTTCTCAGATTCTATTTTGAGTGTCATACATCCTAAAATAACATAGATGATGCATTAGCATCTACCTAACAATGACTTCTCCTCCAATCTCGAAGTTTTTCAAGTTCGACCTCACTGTTTTCTCCCACACCTTGATTCCATGCACTTCGAATGATGAGCGTGATAAAAGTGTTCTGCAAGAAGGCACTGCGTCGCCAACAATTCAAGATCATTCAATTTAATGTTTGAGTCGATGAATCGGAAAGTTCACGGTCTCTATTGTGAATGTGAGGTGTAATTTAATTATCTCAACAATTAAATTGCTCAATCTGTGATAAGTGGTATTGTTTGGGGATAAAAGTGTTGAATTCTTCAAGAACATTTGAACGTTAGTTTGCGAGGACTGAGACAGTCGTGAATCTTTGTACCTATGCCGAGAGATATTGTTTCTGGCATCCTTAGAGAGAAGGTTGTTTGAGTGCTCATATTTCGGAAAAAAAATTACTGGCTACTCTCTGCTTCTAAATTGAATCTCACCTGTAATATCTTGAGATTATATTGTTGATTCTGGCAACTGATCGTTCAAAAGCTACTACGGGGCTTTTTATAAGCTTTTATTTAGTTTCACCTGTCCGGTGTCTGTCTGACTGTCTGTCTATCTGTCTATCTGTAATCAAATCTTGCAAGTTAAATATATGACACACTTCTAATCGTCCGATTGATTTGAAATTTTGCAGGTGTACCTAATTCGGGTGACAATGCATCATGCATATAGAAAAAACAAAATGGCGGCTGCAAAATGGAGGATGAGTTTTGTAATTATGATCCGATTCCATTCAAAATTAGTATCTGGGGGTATTTGGGTTCGAAAATGATGATACTTTTGTTAAAATCGGGAAATTCAAGATGGCGGCCACAATATGGCGGACGAGTTTTGTAATTATAATCCTACTAGCTGGCCTGGCGAACTTTGTTCCGCCTAAATGATACTTACGGTGGATTCCACAAATTGTAAAAATCACAAAAATAATATGTCATAATATGTCAATCACTAATAATGGCAATTTTGGATTCAGTTATTTCCGCAAATATATTTATTACCCAAACAGAAATTCAAAAACATTTTAAAAATTACGAGAAAAGATGAGAATGGACATCTCACGTTTGGAACTCATCGCCAAAATCCGATTTACTTGACATTTCGATGAAAATTCACTGTGATATTCACCCGCTTCTGGATCTGTAAATAGCCTTTCATGGTACCATAAGCCCTATGTAAATTACACAGTAATTGATGTAATATGTTCTTTTTTCGACCATTTGAAACCACGACGACCGAAATGCTTGAAAAAAGAACAGACGACATCAATAGATGGCCGCGAAAGCCTCAACAAATTCATCGCCATTTAATTGTGATAATGTCAAATATAGTAGCACGATTACGTTATTTGGAATAAATAAAACTATAAAAATAACTAATAATCATCAGTCATAATGTGTGAATAGCCCCATCTGAAGTGGTAAGAACAAAAATTTTCTCATATCTCAACGAAATCTAATCATTTTAGACATCTGTACTCCTATGCTAAGACATTTTGGTTTTGCCCAACAGCGCAGAGTTGTAGGCAACTCAAATTACACACTATTACAGTGACGATAGAGGGAATATAGTCACTGTACACACTTTTTGTTTATATCGCCATCTAACGCGGAGAATATCAAATGAAGTACAAACGAATAAGCGGTAGCGTAACTGTAACTGTAGCGACATCTAGTGGCCTTACTCAAAAGGAGGAAAAGCATTTCCTGCATAAATAGAATTTTCATAGATTTTTTCAATGTTTTATTGTATTTTATAATAACCAGACCGTAGACGAATCCATATATGAAGTTTCATAACAAACAGTCCATCCGATCTCGAGTTATAAATGGTGTAACCAACATCTTTCTTTTATATATAGATATAGAATATAGATATAGATATAGATTCTATTCAAAATTGGTATATGGGGGTTTTCTGGGTCGGAAATTACGATTCTTCGAAATTGAGGAATTCAAGATGGCGGCTTCAAAATGGCGGATGAGTGTTGTTATGAAAGCTTGTCTTCAAAAATGTTTTTTGAGAATTAGGCTTGTTAACATTTCAGTTGTTGAGATGACACTAAGACGATAAAAATTGGAAGGAATAACTTATCTGATACATTGATGTATACATGTACATTGTCGAACTGAACTCTTGCAGTTTGAGACAATACGTATTAAAAAGAATATAAGAACCCATGATTGTTAACAGTGTTCACACATAATAATAGTTCTCGGAATTACCCACCAATTACTCTTTCGCGATGCCTTACACCTATTCTATACGATCAGCCTTACATTCTATAAGTTTCACCATTGTCATTGGATAATACAACCTTCGTTCTATTTGAATACAAGAAAATTATTTACAAGCATGCTAACTGCTATTATCGACAATGTGAAAAAATCTGAATTATCCTGATAGCGGATTAACTGTAACACACCTGTTTGCGACAAGCTTACCGTTTGTTTTTGGATTCGATGCCTACTCGAAACTGAGGATTCAAGGATTATTAATCTGCCGAAGGACTGAACCATTTTTCATAGGTGTAATTCTAATGGGGCCATTTAAAATCGATTCGTTATCCGTGAGTAATAATTGTTATCATTCCAATTCGCCATAAATGAATGATCTTGTATGTCTTTAATTAATTCGTATTGAGTAATAGGCGAGCGTTATATAATCGCAAGTTATTTAGTCATTAAATCCCGTTAATTTATGTTTTGTAAAACGTGTACTGTGAACGGACACACGACACGCGTTCTTGAGAAAGTGGAAGGTACAAAATCAGAGTAGGTATACAGACCTACTAGCACCGTTCGTTGAAAAGGACGATATGAATATGTCAAATTAAATGAATGAGATTTGGTGTGATACGAGGATGTATTGATATCTACACTTTTCACAGTTGTAATTCAGAAATTCAAAGTTGAATTTCAGAAAAGGGAACATGTATTTCAGAATAGCAATATGTAATTCAGAAAACAGAAATTGAATTTCAGAATAGTTAATTCAATTTCAGAAAAACGAAAATGAAATTCAGATTAGGAAGTTGTAATTCAGAAAAACAAAGTTGTAATTCAGAATAGTGAATTGAAATTCAGAAATGGCAAATTCAATTTCAGAAAAGGAAAATTGTATTTCAGAAGTTATCAATTCAATTTCAGAAAATGTAATATGTAATTCAGAATAGTATCGTGCTCGGCATCTTGGGGATTCAACATAGGAATCTATGACAATGTGGCATCGAACTTGTCTTAAGTATTTGGTATTTTCAAATTTGTTTTTTTTCTGTTTTTGTTTTTGACTGTTGGTTTAGGTATACCTTTATATTATTCTTGGAAATAAAGTTATTATTATTATATTTCTTGCTTATATGAAGGTATCTACGTACTTCGCAAATGACCTCAAGAATCATTATTAATATTTTTCGCCACCCATTTTAAATGAAATCATGTCTCCATTTGAATTACATACATGATATTGGAGAGAGTGGTTTGGGCAATTGAATTACAATTTTTTTTTCTGAATTACAATTTCGTTTTTCTGAATTAAAATTTCCCATTTCTGAATTTCAAATCACCAATTCTGAATTACAATTTATATTTTCTGAAATTCAAATTACCGTTTCTGAATAACATATCACTATTCTGAAATTCAAATTACCCTTTCTGAATTACATATCACTATTCTGAAATTCAAATTACCATTTCTGAATATCAACTTACTATTCTGAATTACAATTTCCATTTTCTGAAATTCAATTTGCTTTTCTGAATTACATTTTACGTTTTCTGAATTACAATTGGAAAAGGTGTAGTTAGCCTATACCAGGTCCATGCATAAACAAAATATTGCGACACCATATCAACGAACAATAACTTATTAGAAGTGTCAGTGTGGAGTTCGACGTCAAAAAAGTCAACCAAATTACGCAATAAATTAAAAAAAAAGATGTTCACCGAAATTGTAAAAATCGAAAAATTGGAGTATCGAGCCATCATCAAGTACCTGCATTTGAAAGGGTTAAGAGGTAAGCAGATTTACGAAGATATGCTTAATACCTTTGGTGATCAATGTCCTTCGTATGCGACCGTGAAAAAGTGGACTGCAAGCTTCAAAAGAGGTAAATGTTCCATTGATGATGACCGATCGGGAAGGCCAGTTTCTGTGTCAGTCTCCGAAAATATCGATGCAGTTCATGACTTGATTTTATCAGACCGTCGAATTGGGCTGAAACGGATATCTGAAGCACTGAAGATTTCATACGAACGCGTTCATCGTATATTTCACGTCAATTTGGACATGAGAAACATTTCTGCAAAATGGATCACCAAATGTTTGAATGTTGACCAAAAGCGTGCAAGGGTAGATGCATCGCGTTCGATCTGCGCTCGATTTGAAAACGATGTAGACTTCTTAAACCGAATTGTTACTATGGATAAGACTTGGGTACATTTCTACGATCCAGAAACGAAGCAACAATCGATGGAATGGCGACACTCTGGCTCTCCACGACCTAAGAAGTTTCGTGTCCAAAAATTAGCTGGAAAAGTTCTTGCTTCTGTTTTTTGGGATGGCCATGAAGTAATCATGATTGCTTTTTTGGATAAGGGTAGAACAATAACTGGAGATTCCTATTTGATATTAGTGACCACTCTACGGGAAAAAATTGAAGAGAAAAGACGCGGAAAGATATCCAAAGTTATTTTGTTCTTAGAGGACAACGCCCCAGTGCTCAAATCTCATGTTGCCATGCAAAAAATTCTTGATTTAGGGTTGTAATTACTAGAACACCCCCCTCATTCACCAGATTTGGCTCCGTCCGACTATCATCTCTTTCTTCAATTGAAAAAAAGTTTAAAAGGTCGTAAATTTTCTTCCAACGGGGATGTCATAAAAGCTGTGGAGGACTGGTTTGCAGAGCAAGAAGAAACATTTTTTTTGAAAGGTCTAGAGACGTTGCAGGTTCACTGTAATAAATGTATTCAATTAAGAGGAGAATATGTTGAGTAATATAATATTTTGACATTGAAATTTTGTTTGGCTCTACAGTAGGCTAATGATTTCTCAATATATCTTCGTATAAGAGTACTCGGAACACATTTCAGAATTCATGAAACTCTTCATCTTCCTCTAAATGAATATTAACGATGAAAAATGCTGATCAAAAATATACAAATCTCAAGTGGATCCAACCAGAAGATTGAAACCTTTCACAATAATTGTAGGAGTTGCATTAGAGAAATATAAACTCGATGCCTATAAATGTTTCTCAATGTAAGAAAATAAATATATCTCTAGATATACTGGAAGCACTTCCTGTAGAGAAAGGAACTACATATGGAGACAATTGCTTATGTGATTATACAACTCTCCATTTCTTCAAGATCAAGTACCTATAGTGGTTTTGGCATTGTTTCATTGTTCAAAGAAAGCGGTCTCACTGAGACCATTATGGTACCTACATAATCTCTGTAATTCGCTTTTATGGTATATTTGGTGGACTTACGTAATGAATATCACAGGAAGTGGAAAAATTACCGAAACAAGTTAAGTTCAGCAGCTGTCTGAACTCAATTATTTCACAGATCGACTGGATGTTTAAGACATTTTTGAATTCCTCATATAATTCAAATTTGGCGCGGTCTTTTTGAAAGTAAACGTTGACAAGATCAATACCATCCAATTACGGCCATAAAAAAACATTAATTCACTGCAACTGTTGCTCCAGCCTCATCCTCGAAAAAGTGAGCAATGACCCCACCGGACCATGAACCGCACAGAACAGTTACACGGTGAGGATAGTGAGGCTTTTCAACAATAACTCTTGGGTTTTCCCAGTCCTAAATGCGACAATTTTGGTTTTTGACGAAGCCACAAGGGTGGAAATGGGCTTCATCACTCAAGATGATTTTTTGATGAAATTCCGGATCATTTTCATGCATTTTAAGGGCCCAATCAACTACGACACATTGTTGATGATCAGCTGGCTCCAGTTCTTGTGTTAACAGAGCCTTAAGACCCAAATCTGTATGGAAAATACGGTGAAATGAAGTTTGTGGAATGCTTAATTCCAAAGAAAGACGAGGAATGGACAAACCTGGCCTTTCTTTAACACTTTCGGCTACAGGAGCAATATTTTCGGCTGTTCTTGAGCGACTTGAACGAGTTTTATTCTTCACATCACTAACTTGTCTCAACAGCTCAAATTTGTCCACCAAATTCTGTGTGGCGGTTCCACAAGGTGCTTCACGACTACCCAAAAATATTCGTGTTATACGAACCGTCTCTGCCAAATTTTCATCATTTGAATTTTAATAATTTCAATTCGATGTGGACAAAATAACACCTCTTATTTCAAAACTCTTTATTTTCTTTCTGGGAGAATGATGCACGTTTTTCACTCTGATTTTGCAAAAATAATTTCATAGGGTGTTCACAAAACCTGCCGAAGGTTGTTTCTTTGTTTACCTGCGTTGACAAATCCACACGTTGACATTAGCCACATGAGTCGGACCAAAAATGTCAAGTTCAAGTTTGCTCACGAATTTAACAAAATTCATGGCTTTCACTTTCTCATTTGTATTCCGTCAACTCATTCGAGATTTTCTTAGGATAATCCGTTTACATTTACGTCTCCTTCTCCATATTTACATCATAATCTAAAGGAGACCTTGCAACAGAAGCATAACGATCTAGAGAATAACCGGATATCTTGGCGTGTCATAATGCTCGATCTAGATTATTGGAAATCCATCACTTTGAAAGTGAGATTATTGTAACAGCGCTACTTAGGTAACTGTTTATGTAAATTGTGGATTTGCGGAGGGCGGCAAATTGTTCTCGCGGCTGGTTCTGATATAACTTTTGATTTATGGGCATTTTTGGAGCTAGGAGTATTCTAGGCATTCGAGGGTGCTCCTAGGAAGTGATTATGGTCTTGTTGTGAATGTTGGTATGTGTCGTGCTTCCTGACAGTATCGCTGGTTGTGACTGACCTCAATCAGCTTTTCCGAGATCAAGTTTGCGCATTTTTTGCGAATCGGTCACGCAACAACTTTTTCGAATTATCGAGAAGTTATAGTGTGATAATGTTCAGTGATTTGAGAATTATTGAATACACGCACAAGGAATTATAGTATTCGTGTCCTTCATTTTGATCAAAATAATGGAGTCGATGTTTCGAGCCAATCCAAGACCTTTAAAAATAATGTCTGTTTGACATTTGTCAGGTGGAAATCTGAACTAAGATAGATGGAGCCACTGAATATTTTTTATTGAATTCAGCGTCCCCGAAAACCTATAATTCGATACCAAACTTGTCAATATAGGCCTTCTTTTACCCGATTTTTCCTTGTTTTTTGTTCTGAATTTTTCATTTTCCAGTTTTGTTCAGAGGCTCACAGCACTCAAAGTATGAGTGATATTGATCAACCGAATAGGTTTTCTGAATGGTTCGAATGGGCAGTAGATCTTCCAGATTGAAAAACGCCTTTAGATCCGCCAGGTGCCAGGTATTTCTTGGCGAGGACAAATATAGTGTTTTTGGGGGGTCTTAACCCTTTGTCATTTTTCGCCTAAAAAGTTGACATTTTCGAAATCGATTTTATTATGACAAGAGATACTTGGGACAATGCTGATTAGCAATATACAAACAAAAAGTGGAAAGGACCACAGGACAGGGAGCTATGACGATTTGAAATTCGAAAAAATGCCATTTGACAGGTGAAAATCTGAACTATGATAAATACAGGGTCTTTCACGAGGAACCTCGCCCATATTTATACGGGAAAGTACTGAACGTATTTTCATGAAATGCAGCACTTATAAGTATTTCACGATGCTGATGAAATCTAAAATATTTTCAAGGCATGAGCATCTCCGGTTCTTCCGGAAATGACGTCAACTTCGGTTTTTCAAATTAGAACACCATTTTTTTATTGCAGAAATAGATTCCTTAGAAAATTTCAAGTTATTTTGATGTAACATTTTTCAGTTTTGGTTGGAAAATTCTCTCTGAGCGGGAAAGTTCGAAAAAAAAATCGAAAATAGAGCTCCGCTGAAACGAGAATAACTTCGAGGTTTTTGGATGGAAAATTTTCATTTTTGGGATTTTTCAAGATGTAAGATTGATGTATCCACTTTGAACATCTAAATCGCGATTCATGTTACAGGGAGTGAAAAAATCGCTTTCAAAGTTAGGGATGACAAAATCGTGAAAAATCTATTTTTTCAAATTAGAACCCCAATTTTTTATGGCAGATATTGAATCAACGTTAAAAAATAATGTGAGTGTATGCATCACACCCTTGCCCTAATGTGGATATTTTCTGAGTTATTCACAAAAAACTGTTTTTCGTCTTGAATTTCCAGCTATTTCTTTTCCCTTCACGCCAAAAAGATGAAATTTTCAGGAACTGTTACTTAAACCATGTTTTAGATTTTACTACCCTAATATGCAAGAGAAAAAAGTTACAGGTTGTTCCTAAATAGATGGCGAATTTGGATTCGAATTTGTATCGGAAACCTCTTTATTTCAACTAATCGGCCATCGGTTTTCTCTCCAGTGATAAATAAATAATTCCTTATGAACCATATGCAAAAACTTACCATGTTTTACATTCTTTTTTTTTAATGATAGATATCATTAATTACATCTACTGAATAAAGAGGAATTTGGCAGATGTAATTAATGATATCTATCATTAAAAAAAAAGAATGTAAAACATGGTAAGTTTTTGCATATGGTTCATAAGGAATTATTTATTTATCACTGGAGAGAAAACCGATGGCCGATTAGTTGAAATAAAGAGGTTTCCGATACAAATTCGAATCCAAATTCGCCATCTATTTAGGAACAACCTGTAACTTTTTTCTCTTGCATATTAGGGTAGTAAAATCTAAAACACGGTTTAAGTAACAGTTCCTGAAAATTTCATCTTTTTGGCATGAAGGGAAAAGAAATAGCTGAAATACGAAAAACAGTTTTTTGTGAATAACTCAGAAAATATCCACTTTAGGGCGAGGGTGTGATGCATACACTCACATTATTTTTTTACGTAGATTCAATATCTGCCATAAAAAAATGGGGTTCTAATTTGAAAAAATTGATTTTTCACGATTTTGTCATCCCTAACTTTGAAAGCGATTTTTTCACCCCCTGTATCATGAATCGCGATTTCGATTTTTGAAGTGGATACATCAATCTTACATCTTGAAAAATCCCAAAAATGAAAATTTTCCATCCAAAAACCTCGAAGTTATTCTTGTTTCAGCGGAGCTCTATTTTCGATTTTTTTTTCGAATTTTCCCGCTCAGAGAGAATTTTCCAACCAAAACTGAAAAATGTTACATCAAAATAACTTGAAATTTCCTAAGGAATCTATTTCTGCAATAAAAAAATGTTGTTCTAATTTGAAAAACGGAAGTTGACGTCATTTCCGGAAAAACCGGAGGTGCTCATGCCTTGAAAATATTTTAGATTTCATCAGCATCGTGAAATACTTATAAGTGCTGAATTTCATGAAAATACGTTCAGTAGTTTCCCGTATAAATATGGGTGAGGTTCCTCGTGAAAGACCCTGTAGAGCCTCGACTCATTCGTTATTGAATTCAGCGTCCCCGAAAACCTATAATTCGATACCAAACTTGTCAATATAGGCCTTCTTTTTCCCGATTTTTTCTTGTTTTTTGTTTTGAATTTTTCATTTTCCAGTTTTGTTCAGAGGCTCACAGCACTCAAAGTATGAGTGATACTGATCAACCAAATAGGTTTTCTGAATGGTTCGAATGGGCAGCAGATCTTCCAGATTGAAAAACGCCTTTCGATCCGCCAGGTATTGGTGAGGACAAATATAGTGTTTTTGAGGGGTCTTGCCCCTTTGTCATTTTTCACCAAAAAAAGTGACATTTTCGAAATCGGTTTTATTATGCCTAGAGATACTTGGGACAATGCTGATTAACAATATACAAACAAAAAGTGGATACGACCACAGGAGCGGGAGCTATGACGTGTTGAAATTTCGAAAAAATGCCGTTTGACGGGTGAAAATCTAAATTGTTATAGATAGAGTCTCGAATTATTTTTTATTGGAAGCGTCCTCGGAAACCTTTAAATCGATACTAAACTTGTCCATATAGGCCTTCGTTTACCCGATTTTTTCTTGTTTTTTGTTCTTTTTTTCATTTTCGAGTTTTGTTCAGAGGCTCACAGCACTAAAAGTGAAGGTGATATTGATCGTTCTGATGGTTTTTGTGAATGGCTCGAATGGATAGTAGACCTTCCAGATGGAATAACGCCTTTAGATCCGCCAGGGATTTCTTGGCGAGGACAAATATGGTGTCATTTGTCATTTTACACCAAAAAAGTTGACATTTTCGAAATCGTTTTTCTTATGCCTAAAGATACTTGGGACGATGCTGATTAACAATATACAAACAAAAAGTGGATACGATCACAGGACCGGGAGCTGTGACGATTTTAAATTCGAAAAAATGCCATTTGACAGGTGAAAATCTAAACTATGATAGATAGAGTCTCGGAATATTATTTATTGAATTCAGCGTCCTCGAAAACCCATATTTCGATACCAAACTCGACCCTATAGTCCTTTTCTGTCCTACATTTTATTCGGTTTTTGTTTTCCATATTTCATTTTTGAGTTTAGTCCACAAGCATGATGCGATGTCTGTTTTTCTTCCATTTAAGTTCTACAGGGAATGACTTTTCGATTGAAATTTGTGCAGAATATCACCACAAACATATACAAAAATAGAACAGAAAAGAAATTTTTGGCAAACTTATAGGAGTAAAATAATAGTTTTTATTCATAAATTTTTGGAAGCAGCAAGATCTTATTGAAAACATACAAATTATAACATTCGCAGATCATACCTATCTCTCCAATTAGGTTTATTTTTGAATATATTTTCCTCTCGACAAGAGCTAATCTAATTCCTAAAATCTCCAACTGAAATGGCAGTGAAAGAATAGAATTTATCCGAGTGTTTATTCAAATTGATTATTAATTGAACTCACATCGATACCCGATCGAATAAGACATATTTTGATCGACACACTGAATGTCATACGAGTTCGCTAAAAAAGCAGGTTAGAAAGAAAGTAGTCAAATGTTGAAGTCAAGCGATTCAAAGATTAAATCATAGCTCGGGGTGCTATTGAAAAAAGTGTGGCACAAATTATCATAATCCTGTCGTCGCCATCAATTTTCTGTTATGTCATAATACAAATTTAATTGCACTGCTAATAGCACATGTTATTAGTGGAGTAGTCATGGGATTCTAGTCTCACGCAGATATTCAGCTATTTTGTTGAGATTTGGAAAGAAATTTTGTAAAATAACTAGATTTTCGAGGTGATCTTGATCATAATGACGCGTGAAATACATTCCATAATTAAAATTTTTAGCGTGTGATAAAAGTTATTCATTTTGTAATACAAGTCTATGTTTTTATGTTTTGAAATGAGCTTAAATTGACGAGAAGCGAAATTATTTTCTCGAAATCATCAGCTAGAAGCACATGAATGCCAGGATTTGTATTCTCGTCATCAATTTATCTTTTCTAAAATTTACAAGAGGTCTATTTGTAGGTAGCAAAATGGCGAATGCGCCGGACGCTCGAAGAGCAAGAGGAATACACACGTACTGAAGGTCTGAAGTTATTGAAAATTTCATTTGAGAAAGAGATGGTATGGGCGATTATGATCAATAATATATAAAAATTCAGCAGATCAGATCACAGGAACGGGAGTTTTGACGATTCGAAATTTCCAATGTTTGAAACAAATCTCATTTGCAAGTCGAAAATATGAACTATGATAGATAGAGTCTTGAATTATTTTTCATTGAATTGAGAGTTCTCGAAAACCGATATTTTGATACCAAACTTCTCCATATAGTCCTACTTTTACTCGATTTCTACTTGTTTTTCGTTTTGCATATTTCATTTTCGAGTTTTGTTCAGAGGCTCACAGCACTCAAAGTATGAGTGATATTGATCAACCAAATCGCTTTTCTGAATGGCTCGAATGGGCAGTAGATCTTCCTGATTGGAAAAAGTCTTTTGATCCGGCAGGGATTTCTTGGCGAGGACAAATATGGTGTTTTTGTGGGGTCTTACCCCTTTGTCATTTTTCACCAATTAGTTGACATTTTCGAAATCGATTTTATTATGCCTAGAGATACTTGGGACAATGCTTATTAACAATATAGAAACAAAAAGTGGATACGGCCACAGGAGCGGGAGCTATGACGATTTGAAATTCGAAAACATGCCATTTAACAGGTGAAAATCTAAACTATGAGAGATAGAGCCTCGGAATATTTCTTATTGAATTCAGCGTCCCCGAAAACCTATAATTCGATATCAAACTTTTCCATATAGGCCTTTTTTTACCCGATTTTTTCTTGTTTTTTCTTTTGCGTTTTTCATTTTCGTGTTTTGTTCAGAGGCTCACAGCACGCAAAGTAAAGGTGATACTGATCCGCCTAATGAGTTTTCTGAATAGCTCGAATGGTCAGTAGATCTTCCAGAAGAAAAACGCCTTTAAATATCCCATGGATTTCTTGGTGATGACAAATATGGTGCTTTTGTGGGGTCATACCCCTTTGTCATTTCTCACCCAAAAAGTTGGGATTTTCGATTTCGATTTTATTATGCTCAGAGATACTTGGCACAATGCTGATTAACAATATACAATCAAAATGTGGATATGATCACAGAAGCGGTAGCTATGACGATTGGAAATTTTGATTTTTGAGAAAATGCCATTTCGCAGGTGAAAATCTTAACTATGATAGATAGAGCCTCTGATTATTTTTTACTGAATTCTCCTTTCACACATATATAGGATGGTATTGTATTCATAACTTCATGTAATGAGTGATTTTATTAATTTTTGGTTGTGTGTGTGTGCATACCAAACTTCAAACTTTACCAATATCACTTATTGATCATAAAATTGTGTATATTCAACATTCATATCTCACCGCCCAATAAATCATTCAGACATTCACAATGACTCAACTTTTACAGCTGTGAACCTCAACATTTTCCTTTTGTTTCAGGAGCAAGATGAAATTTCACACCATAGTCCTATTCGCATCTTGTCTCTTGGATGTTTGCTTAGCATATGATGTAAGTATGAAATTTATAATCGCTTGAGTGTCTAGTGTCAATAGCGCGTTGAAAATTAACAATGGCCTTTTTTCGATGGATGTTGCCAATATGGAAATTGCCCAGTATGGGACCCATCTGGCAATAAAATTAGCATTAGCCATCGAGTATAAAAAAGCACTGCATGTGACGTAGACGCTATTTTGAGGCTGATTCTATGGGAGGTTGAATTAAAAATGTGTAGAGGTAGGTTTGTAGTATCTGGAGGCGTTGAACGATGTTACAGTTTCGGAGAACCGCATTGTATTCTGATTAGGGCGTGTAGATTGGGAGTAGATTGATCGGAAATTTATTGTGTCAAGACCTAATAAATTCATTCATAAGTGATCCATTTCGAATTTTTGGGAAGGAATTCTATGATTCATTAGTGTTCACACTTTAAATACACTGCGCAAAAAAATTAACGCACATTCTGAAAATATCAATTTTAATGAAAGTTAACTCTACATTGACTTCATAACTTATTTTTTATGTCCTCTCGGGAATGGTATTGAACGAAACAAGACACATTAAATGGAAGAAAAATTCAGGATTTCACCGAATCTTATGTGAAAGAAGAGAAATGAACAATTTTCGAAATACTGAAATGCTGATAAGTGATTTAATACTTGGTATTTCCACCCCTTGCGTTAACTACAGCTCGGCAACGACGGTTCACACTCAAAATGAGTGATCTTAAAATGTTCTGATCTAATATTTCCCAGATTTCTCCGAGTTGGATTCCTAAGTCATTAAGAGTAGCTGGATGATTTTCTGAACCTCTCAGCCTTCTATTGAGGTTGTCCCAAACCTGCTCAATCGAATTGAGATCTGGACTTCTTGCTGGCCATTCCATTCGAGAGACTTCAACCTCTTCAAGGTACTCCTGAACGATGCGCGCACGATGGGGTCTGGCATTATCGTCCATAAAAATGAAATTTTCACCAATGTATGGGGCAAATGGCACTACATGTTCTTCAAGAATGTTCCTAATATACTTATCAGCATTCATAGCTCCATTATCAACGACCACTAGGTCTGTGCGAGCAGTCAAAGATATTCCACCCCATACCATATTCGATCCTCCCCCAAAACCAGTAGTATTCAGGAAATTGCACTGAGCATATCTTTCATGTGGACGTCTGCATACAAGGGAACGTCGTTCACAATGGTGCAGGCAAAATCTAGACTCATCTGTGAAGAGAACTCTTTCCCAATCGGCCTCTTCCCAATGGATATGCTCTCTCGCAAAATCCAAACGCGCCCTTCGATGGGCTGGGGTAAGAGCTGGGCCTCTTGCCGCGACACGAGGCCTTAAATCATATTCTCTGAGGCGATATCTTACTGTTTGTGTGCTAATTTGCACCTCATGGGTTTGCTCAAGCTGATTTTGAAGGAGGCGAGCGGTTGCAAACCGTTGTCTCAACGAAGAAACTCTCAAGTAACGTTCTTGAATGGCAGTTGTTACCCGTGGTCTACCCTGTCCTGGTCTTCGGACATTCATACCTGTCTCCCTGAATCGCTGCAACATTCTGGACACACTTGTATGGGAAACTCCAAACCTTTCTGCAATTCTTGTGTATGTCCACCCTTCTTCTCGCAAAACTACCGCTTGGGCACATTCCTCTTGGGTCAAATTGCGTGTTTCGCGTTGCATAGCGATCGAGTGTAGAAAATCAAACGAAGGAAAAACTATTGATCACTAGAATTGATCAAGAACAACTGATTTTAGAATTGAGCCAATATTTTCAAAATCTGATAATATCATCTTTTTTTATTCTTGCTGGGAGGAAACATCTGTATTGAAGAAAAACGTTGAAAGTGGATAACATATGCACGCATAATTCTGATAAAAATAATTATCATTGAGAACACCTTCAGCTGTAGAATAAATTTGAGATTTCCATAATTTGCGTTAATTTTTTTGCGCAGTGTATATGGAAATAAATGAAATAATTGCTTTCACGTTCCATCAAAGAATTTTTATGTTAAATTATCCTTACTTTCACTAAACGCCCTCAAGTCCTTTCTGATCATACCAATTCCGAATTTCAAAGGGAAAATCGGACATTGTTACGCTGCATACTTTGACTACTCGTCGTCTAATTCTCGAAGCTTTCAGCTTCACTGAACACGCTTTTTAATCACTTCCTGTCCATATTTCAATACCTACTTAAAGGTCCAATTGATCCGGATTACCAAATTTGTATATCGGTAATTACAAAGTTTTTTGCTTTTTCCGTTTGTCTAAATATAATATAATAAAGGAGTAGGAAATACATGTGAGCGAATTTCTTTTTAACAATTGGAAAGTCCGTGGTCAGAGTGCGTGTAATAATTGACTATTATCAGGCTTTGCAGTATGTATAGAACAATCTGGGTTATTTGTGTTCTTCCTCAATCCTTATATGCTTCGCAAATAAGTACAGATAGGAAATAAACTGCTCCACATGAGTTAGGGATATTGACTTAAATTGCAAAGAAAATTAGTTAAAATAAGATTTTTGTGATGAAATTTCATATTAATATGATTTCAAGTTGCAAATTAATTTTAGCCTGTAGGTCTGCAGCGTATACAGGGTGGTTACGAAAAATCGAGTAAAATAACGAAATTTTATTCCCAGAGAATTCAAGCATTTTAAGACTATCAATACGATGTATGGCCTCCACGGACATCAATAACAACTAGACATCTTCTTTGCATACTACAAAAGAAGTTGTTGAACATTTCTTGAGGAATTTTGTTCCATAAACGGGGCAGAAGCTCTCTCAGATCATTTAAGGATTCTGGGGTTGGTTGATGATTATCTAATCTTCTTTGGAGCATATCCCATGCATGTTCTATGCAATTCAAATCTGGTGAGTGCGGAGGTATTGGTAAATGTGGAATACCAAGCTCCTCGCGCGCATTCTCAACTATGGCTGCACGGTGCGGTCTAGCTTTATCGTCTAGAAATTGAAAAGTTTCACCAATAGCAGCGTGAAAATTTGGCACAACATTGTCAATGACATGCTTCCTTGGTGTAAGGCGGTCATATACCCAGGACAAATGTGTAGATCTGTGCGCCCATCGAAACATATCCCGGCCCATACCATAACACTACCCCCTTGGGATGGATGGACTTCTTGATGGACATAGCGACGATTACGGGGTATGCGTGGGATTGTTCATACCCTCATTCTTCGAGAATCTGAAAATCGTCCATATCTGGATTCATCAGTGAAAAGGACACTACGCCATTGATCGTTCCAATTGATATGTTGCCTTGCCCATTCCAGTCTTTGACGCTTATGGTCACGTGTTAATGGAACTCCTCTTAATGGACGTCTAGAACCAAGATTCACCTCTCTCAAACGTTGTCTGATGGTTTCGATGGAAACTTGGACCTCATCTGCATTTTGAAGGGTATTCCGTAGCATTCTACACGTAGATGTAGGGATTCTTCTCGCCGAAACGTTGATGAAACGATCCTGAGCAGGTGTTATTTTTCGTCGCCCACCAAGCCTTGGTCTTTCCAACACGGAACCTGTCACCCTAAACCTATTCCAAAGTCGAGATATCGCACTTTGGCTGACTTGGAGCCTTTCCGCTACAACAACCTGAGTTAGGCCACCCTGCAGCATTCCGATAGCCCTATTAGCCTCAGCGTTTGTTAATTTACGTCTCGGCATTTACAGAAAACTCGTTTCAAATCGAAGCTGACTTCATTTCAAAATAAGAACATTCATGAAGTATATGCAGAGAACCACACTTCAGAAAAAAGGCGACCAGATTGACGAAATGTCTCATACTGATATTTATTGGATCGATTCAAGTTGTTATGAATTTCAAATGATTTTACAGCGATTTCCTCGAAGATTACATACTTTTAAAAACGATTGAATACGATATCCCTAACTTTTGTGAAGCAGTTTATATGAATAGAGAAAAAGGATAGCAAATCAATGTAAAGCAAAAAATATATTGGAGGTTATTTACTCGATTAAAAGCCTAAGTGTATCGTTTTCAGTTGGCGACCCTGTATATACTTCTTTACTATATCGGCTGTGACACTTATATTTATCGCGTTGCAAAATCTTAATGAGAATTAATGCGTTCGTTCCATTCATGCAAGTGAGTCACCTAAAATAATGGAATTCTGCAGAACATTGACCCATTTTGTTCGGTTCATCGTTCAGACTAGTGGGCGTACGATATGAAATTTGAGACGTCGAGGGATCAGACCAGTGACCTTTCCTTTCTCGATTTTATTGTTCGAATGCAATGAATTGGCATTGTTTATACCGGTCTTGGGAAAATAAAAAAGTGAGGGTGGAACTCGCGTGGTAGACCCTGTATCTTCGAAGGTTTCATCAGAGGAAGTTGCTTTATATATTAAGAAGATCCTAATTTGTCTGTAAAAAGTACAACGATCATTTTATCGTTGTTACTTTGGGAGATATCGACAGATTTGTTTGGAGACTCCAACAGCCGACCAAGCGACGAAATCTCGGAAAATTTGTAAAAATAGGTTAATACGGTTTCCTTCATGTACTGCCCCACAAGAGTTAGGGATATCGTATTCAATCGTTTTTAAAGGTACGTAGTCTTCGAGAAAATCGCTGTAAAATCGTTTAAAGCTCAATAACAACTTGAATCGATCCAATAAATATCAGTATGAGACATTTCGTCAATCTGGTCGCCTTTTTTCTGAAGTTTGGTTCTTTGCATATGCTTCAAGACTGTTCTTATTTTGGAATGAAGTCAGTTCATCAACGGCTTCGATTTGAAATGCCAAGACGTAAATTAACAAACGCTGAGGCTAATAGGGCTATCGGAATGCTACAGGGTGGCCCAACTGAGGTTGTTGTAGCGGAAAGGCTCCAAGTCAGCCAAAGTGTGATATCTCGACTTTGGAATAGGTTCAGGGAGGCAGGTTCCGTGTTGAAAAGACCAAGGCTTGGTGAGCGACGAAAAACAACACCTGCTCAGGATCGTTTCAGCACCGTTTCGGCGAGAAGAAACCCTACATCTATACGTATAGAATGCTACGGAATACTCTTCGAAATGCATATGGGGTCCAAGTTTCCATCGGTACCATCAGACAACGTTTGAGAGAGGTGAATCTAGGTTCTAGATGTCCATTAAGAGGAGTTCCATTAACACGTGACCATTAGCGTCAAATACTGGAATGGGCAAGGCAACATATCAATTGGAACTATCAATGGCGTAGTGTCTTTTTCACTGATGAATCCAGATATGGACGATTTTCAGATTCTCGAAGAATAAGGGTATGGACAATCCCACGCATACCCCGTAATCGTAGCTATGTCCAAGAAGTCCATCCATTCCGAGGGGGTAGTGTTATGGTATGGGCCGGGATATGTTTCAACGGGCGCACAGATCTGCACATTTGTCCTGGGAATATCACCGCCTCACACTGTAGGGAGCATGTCATTGACAATGTTGGGCCAAATTTTCACGCTGCTATTGGTGAAACTTTTCAATTTCTAGACGATAACGCTAGACCGCACCGTGCAGCCATAGTTGAGAATGCGCGCGAGGGGCTTGGTAGTCCACATTTACCAATACCTCCGCACTCACCAGATTTGAATTGCATAGAACATGCATGGGATATGCTCCAAAGAAGATTAGATAATCATCAACCTGCCCCAGAATCCTTAAATGATCTGAGAGAGCTTCTGCCCCGTTTATGGAACCAAATTCCCCAAGAAATGTTCAACAACCTCGTGTGTAGTATGCAAAGAAGATGTCAAGCTGTTATTGATGCCCGTGGAGGCCATACATTGTATTGTTAGTCATAAAATGCTTGAATTCTCTGGGAATGAAATTTCGTTATTTTACTCGATTTTTCTTAACCAGCCTGTACACGTTGCAAACCTACAGGCTAAAATTAATTTGCAACTTGAACTCATATTAATTTACCGCAAGGCTAAAAATATCAAAATCAATCTAATATCGATTTTATTGTTCGAATGCAATGAATTAGTATTGTCTATAACGGTCTCAAGAAAATAAAAAGTGAGGGCAGAACTCTCGTGGTAGACCCTGTATCTTCGGAGTTTTCATCTATAAAACATGTATTATATATTAGGAAGGCCCAAATTTGTCTACTAAACGTGCAACCCTCATTTTATTATTGGTAATTTGGGAGATATTGAGTGCCCTTGGCTCAGTGGTAGAGCGTTGGAATTTGGACCCAAAGGTCCGGAGTTCAATCCCGAGCTAGGAAAGAAATTTTCTAGTCTCGGTAGGGGCCACCATTCCCACTGTTGGGTCAAAAATTAACAGTGCTGTGCCTAAGGTGGCGTAAGGACACAGTAACAAAGCCTACACAGAACACAACTGCTTACTCCGAACTCGGCACAAGTTACAAGCTTCGAAGCTTGTAATTTCAGAGGGGTCTCCTCAGGAGACCTAGGAGTAGTCAGGATAAACAATATATCATATCAATATATCATATGTGTGGAGACCCCAACAGCCGACGAAGCGACGAACTCCGAAATTTTTTGTATAGAAGTAGGTTAATACGGTTTACTTCATATTTCCTGGCGTAATTCTCGATCAATCTGATAAAACAAACCTCATCCAGACTGACAAAACGGTGACATCAACAGATTAATTCATCTATTCGCGAGCACATCAAATCCACCGCACTACAAGGCTAAAAGCATCAAAATCAAGCTAATGTGTCCTGCTTCAAATGGACAAGGACAAGAACATCCGATCGCAATTTCTCTCAATTCCTTATCCAAATAAAATCGCTTAATTTGCCTCATTAAGAGCTCTTGAGGACGAGTAAATAGGCACAGTTCAAATCCGTCTATCAATTACGCACCAACAGAGCGTTATAAACAGAAAGTGCAATATAAATTCCTTGAATCGAAGGTTCAGGAACTTCCTGCGATGACGATACCATCATTACCGACACGACCGTGTATCAGACTGAGAAAATGGAATGATAGTCATGAGGTATCATCGTCTGGTAGTCGTAATTTATGTAGGTCAACGGGTGGTGTTACTTTATTGGCTATTTAAAAGTGATTAATCAATTTGACGAAAACTTATTCTTTTTTAATATGTTGTTTTTAATATTAATGAGGATGTATTAGGTGCGAATGAATGATTTAAGACGGCATTTCCTCATTTGGCGAAACGTAAAATATTGCTCAAGACAGAATTATTCTGACAAGGTTTCTGTTTCGTTCGTTCTTCGACCTTTGTCATTTTTTGCTGTTTTTGGTTGAATATTCATAAGGGTTTGTACATAGGTTCTTACGGAATCGGGCTCCAACTGTGAAGACTTAGGAAAATAGGAAACTCGAAAATTCGAAATGAGAATCCAAAATCTTTCGCTAAACCTTCAATTTCATTTGGGTCCTTGTCTTCCTTGTAAGATTGTCCTCATTGACATCTGAATCTGGATAAATAAGACGAAATTTCGAATAGGAATCTTTGCAAATTTGCAACACTTCAGAAACGAAGGACGATCACTGTTCTTGAGTGAGTAAACATTAACAATGTCCGGAGCAATGTCATTTGGCTTGATGGGCTGCCAAAGACATTAACGAAGTGAAGTCAATTTGCTTGTTCACACGTCTGTAAAAATCTTCCCCATACTCTGAGTTCAAGATCATGCAAACACTCTGAATTCTTATATTCTTTTTTTTTCAACATTTAATTTGCCACGTCACCTCGCGGTTAAAATTATGGATTGTCTGGTCGAAGAACTCGTAGAAAGAGCGGGATTTCAAAGGGTAATAAAATTGGGTCGTATATTTTTTATTGGTCCGAGTTTGAGTATCTAAATCGGTCGATAATTTCATTCTCGTCTTATGGACGCGTAAAAATTGTGGTAGACTACAGGCATAAATTAACAATGATTCATCATTGTTAGTTTTAAACCTTTCAACAGTTTCATTTTATTAGCAACAAAATATACTGATCCACAAGAGTTAGGGATATCGTATTCAATCGTTCAAGTTCGAGAAAATCCCTGAAAAATCATTTAAAACTCAATAACAACTTGAATCGATCCAATAAAAAACAGTATGAGACATTTCGTCAATCTGGTCGCATTTTTTCTGGAGTTTGGTTCTTTGCATATGCTTCATGAATGTTCTCATTTTGAAATGAAGTCAGTTTATCAACGGCTTCGATTTGAAACGAGTTTACTGAAAATACCAAGACATAAATTAGCTAACGCTGAGGCTAATAGGGCTATCGGAATGCTACAGGGTGGTCTAACTCAGGTTGTTGTAGCGGAAAGGCTCCAAGTCAGCCAAACTGTGATATCTTGACTTTGGAATAGGTTCAGGGAGACAGGTTCCGTGTTGAAAAGACCAAGGCTTGGTGGGCGACGAAGAACAACACCTGCTCGGGATCGTTCCATCACCGTTTCGGCGAGAAGAAACCCTACATCTACGTGTAGAATACTACGGAATACTCTTCAAAATGCAAAAGGGGTCCAAGTTTCCATCGAAACCATCAGACGACGTTTGAGAGAGGTGAACCTAGGTTCTAGACGTCCATTAAGAGGAGTTCCATTAACACGTGACCATAAGCGTCAAAGACTGGAATGGGCAAGGCAACATATCAATTGGAACGATCAATGGCTTATGTCCTTTTCACTGATGAATCCAGATATGGACGAAATTCAGATTCTCGAAGAATAAGGGTATGGACAATCCCACGCATACCCCGTCATCGTCGCTGAGTCCATCCATTCCCAGGGGGTAGTGTTATGGTATGGGCCGGAATATGTTTCAACGGGCGCACAGATCTACAAATTTGTCCTGGGAATATGACCGCCTCACACGCCAAATTTTCACGCTGCTATTGGTGAAACTTTTCAATTTCTAGACGATAACGCTAGACCGCACCGTGCAGCCATGGTTGAGAATGCGCGCGAGCTTGGTATTCCACATTCACCAATACCTCCGCACTCACCAGATTTGAATTGCATAGAACATGCATGGGATATGCTCCAAAGAAGATTAGATAATCATCAACCTACCCCAGAATCCTTAAATGATCTAAGAGAGCTTCTGCCCCGTTTATGGAACCAAATTCCTCAAGAAATGTTCAACAGCCTCGTGTGTAGTATGCAAAGAAGATGTCAAGCTGTTATTGATGCCTCTGGAGGCCATACATTGTAATGATAGTTTTAAAATGTTTGAATTCTCTGGGAATAAAATTTCTTTATTTTACTCGATTTTTCTTAACCCCCCTGTATACGCTGCAGACCTACAGGCTAAAATTAATTTGCAACTTTAAATCATCTCAATATGAATTTTCATCACAAAAACCAGCAAGTTAAGTCAATATCCCTAACTCATGTGGAGCAGTTTATATATCGATGAATATCCTCTTTTTGATACAGTTATCTTTGCAGGTTCATAAACACATGACGATAGAGGAATTGAGAAACGTCTTCCATGTAGATCATCACGATTTAGGTAAGTTTACCTACTACCAGTAGTAGAAGTTCGATTTTATAGATATACAGTGTGACAAGAAAAACCTCGGACAAACTCTTCTTCATTCAACTTTATCAAACAGAAGAAATTGAACAAAACAACAACGAATAATAATAGCTTGAACATTTGTTGATAATATATTTAAGCCTTTTCGAAGTGGCTTCCGTTGGCGGCGATACACAGCTTCAGAAGCTTCTTAAAATTTTCGGCAATGGGCCGCAGCTCCTCGGGCGTTAATCGGTTTCATTCCCGGCGTAGAGATTGCTTCAGCGACTCCAAATTTTTGTGTTTTTTAGCAGAAGCCCTGTGCTCCAAAATCGACCACACGTTGTAGTCCATTGGGTTGAAATCCGGTGAGTAGGGCGGCCAGATGAAATGAAACAAGGAAAATGGGTCTTACACCATTTTTGCGTCATTTTCGCTCTGTGAGCCGGAGCGGAGTCCTGTTGAAAGGTCCAATGCGTATCGCCGAAGTGCTGCTTGGCCCACGGAAGTACTACGGCCTCGAGGATGTCGCAGAGGTAGACTTCTTGATTGATTTTGACCCCTTGATCCACGAAAACTAAGGGAGTTTTACCACTGCCTCAAATTCCGCCCCAGACGCGTACGCGCTTGTTTTCCTCCGTGAGGAGTTGAACTTTTTGGAGCTTGTATGGCTTGGGGTTGAGCTCCTTTTTGGCAATTTGACGGACTGATTCGCGGTTGATACCGATCTCACAGGCTATTTTCCTCATGGAACTCCTCGTATTTCGATTGACTCGCTTCTTGACGATGTTGCGATTGCTAGGTGTATTGACAGTGCGTTTTCTACCACTTCCTGGACGACGACCATCATGGCCAAGCTCCTTGAAACGACGAATTGCATCGAGGCACCTTGAGCAAACGAACAATTTCGCATTGACGCCTACCTTGACGGAACACCTCCAAAATCGCACTACGTTTGTTTGACATTCTAAAACTCTGTGGAATTAAATTATATCAAACTGAAAATTCACATATTAGTACAGGAAAGTGTAGAGAAACCAAGAGAATAAAAATTATTTGGCTGCGCTGAAATACTTTTGTTCCAGGCCACAGCAAAATTTGTCCGAAGTTTTTCTTGTCACCTTGTAGTTATGGTTTGGTAGGGAACTTACATTCCACTGCTACCTCAAGTTTATTGTGCCCTTCATCCGAGCAGTTTTCACCACTGTGCTATCTACAGCTCGCCCTGTAGCTCCAGAACTCTATTGAACTCCAGTATCAGAGAAGATTTCAAAGAGGCTAAATCCTTTCTCTTGTCCAAGGCTTTCCTTGAACAGGCTTGCAATAGCGATGTATTATTCAACCACTCAGTCAGTTTCTGACAAGCCCAATCTATTCATATGCTTCCTAAGGCAACAATGTCCTGCGAGGAAGCGTATAGTATTCTTACTGAGGTCTTGGTTCTTTCAGTAGGTACCGAAATTCCAAAGGAACTTTTTGGACTTATCCACTTCTGGAAGATTCCTCCAGAGTGGTTCTCTTTCAGTTTCTACCTTCTCCTGAAACTCTCTCTCAAAGGTGCATTCGCCAGTAAGTTGCGTTTGTGCTTTCTTTCTGGCGAATGTTTTGGCCTCTTTTCTTTTGGTTCCTGAGGACCAGAAACCTAGACTAAACAGACCTCGTACACTTGGTTCTTGTCCCTTCTTTAGAACCATCTGTATACCATTTATTGATATTTACTTTAAAATTTGGGTACTCTTTTCCTTTTCCCATTCTGTTTGTTCACTAAGCCTGCCAAAAATGATGAACACTAACCACAAATACCTCTTGCAGTTCCTGAATATGAAATAGTCCGAATAGACCACGTGAACAAGAGGAGCATACTAAAATTGAAGAATCTCACGCAGAACATCATAGACGTGGATGAAAAATTAAAACCCAACTACACCGTTCCACAAATGATTGACACCACGAAGCAGTTGAGGCTCAAAGCCTTTGGAAGGCCCTTTAATTTGAGCCTTATACCGACCAGTGGGCTGTTCAAGAAGGGAAAATTGAAGATTTGGACAGTGGAACCGAACGCCACTGCCCAGCACGGGGTGGAATACATCGAACTGCCAGAGGTGAGTGTTTTGTTTTTCAATCTACTTCAAAGAAATGGCTTCGAGACAAGTTCCACACCGAAAGAGTTTCAAGCCAAGCCACAGCTTGGCCTCAAGGGGAAGTATCACCTTTTGAATCGTGGTAAATCTCCACTCAAAAAGTGGTCTCTTTATTTCACGAGTAACTACCCTAATTTGCGACGTAGAGACTTGATTTTTTGTATTGAAGTTGAAGAACGTCTCGAGGGCAAGTAGTTTTCTTTTTTTCGATATGATTAGTTTTTCAATTAAAAAAACCAGGGTAATCGTTAGATCTCTGAAATATTTGGGTTATTGAATATGTTTTTCGTTTTTCATGAGTACAAGCTATATTTTTGAACAAATTATCATGAAAATTTTTGTAATTCATAGAAGATTAAATTGCTGAGGGCAAATAGTTGCGAATCTTTCCAAAAAATGATGAATAACCGTCGAAAAAAAATCATCAAGTGTAGTTTCCAAAACGCTGAAGTTCAACCTGTTTTTTTTTATTGAAAAACTAATTAAATCGAAAAAAAGAAAACCATTTGCCCTCGGAACGTTCTTCAACTTCAATTTAAAAAAAAATCAAGTCTCTACGTCGTAAATTAGGGTAGTTACTCGTGAAATAAAGAGACTTTTTGGAGATTTACCACGATTCAAAAGGTGATACTTCCCCTTAAGGTAGGCATTCAATGTAGTGTGTTTATTTCGAGTTGCATTCGAAAATTGTTTCACTTCAAGAACTGAAATTTTGTAGGTAAACTCAGAAAGGATTGGAGTTCTTAATGAACTAATTGAAATCG
Source organism: Adalia decempunctata (assembly GCA_951802165.1). Taxonomy (NCBI): domain Eukaryota; kingdom Metazoa; phylum Arthropoda; class Insecta; order Coleoptera; family Coccinellidae; genus Adalia; species Adalia decempunctata. Next base: position 6,512,868 of record OX637705.1, read on the forward strand.
ATTTCATTCCGAAAGTTCTTTTTTTCCTTTCACAAATAGAAGAAAATAAGCCAACTCATGGTTCTGTTTTATTTCAAACGAAAGACCCATGAAAATAGTTCAACTTCCGATTAAAAGTGAATCTACAGATAATTTCGTTCAGTTAAACAACTTAAAACACGGAATTGGCAGAGAATGGCCAAATTCAAATATATGGCGGGAAAAAGTTCCTGCTTTACCCACATATTCACTAATTTCATAGTTCAGCGATTTTGGGATAGAGAGCGCTTTTGTACATTTCATTCATAATTAGAGAGATATTCATAGAATGATAATGTAAGTTCTATGGAGATATTCCTTAAAATGCACACTACTCGCTTTGAACGGTGACCTTAAGGGGAAGTATCACCTTTTGAATCGTGGTAAATCTCCATTCAAAAAGTGGTCTCTATATTTCACGAGTAACTACCCTAATTGACGACGTAGAGACTTAATTTTTTTTAAATTGAAGTTGAAGAACGTCCCGAGGACAAATAATTTTCTTTTTTTCGATTTAATTAGTTTTTCAATTAAAAAAAACCAGGGTAATCGTAAGATCTCTGCAATATTTGGGTTATTGAATATGTTTTTCGTTTTTCATGAGTACAAGCTATATTTTTGAACTGATCATCATGAAAATTTTTGTAGTTTATAGAAGATTAAATTGCCGAGGGCAAATTGTTGCGATTTTTGAATAACCGTCGAAAAAAAATCATTAAGTGTAGTTTCCAAAACGCTGAAGCTCAACCTGTTTTTTTAATTGAAAAACTAATTAAATCGAATAAAAGAAAACTACACTGCGCAAAAAAATTAACGCACATTATGGAAATCTCGAATTTATTCTACAACTGAAGGTGTTCTCAATGATATTTATTTTTATCAGAATTATGCATGCATATGTTATCCACTTTCAACGTTTTTCTTCAATGCAGATGTTTTCTCCCAGCAGGAATGGAAAAAGATGATATTATCAGATTTTGAATGTGGCTCCATTCTAAAATCAGTTGTTCTCGATCAATTCTAGTGATCAATAGTTTTTGTTTCGTTTGATTTTCTACACTCGATCGCTATGCAACGCGAAACACGCATTTGACCCAAGAGGAATGTGCCCAAGCGGTAGTTTTGCGAGAAGAAGGGTGGACATACACAAGAATTGCAGAAAGGTTTGGAGTTTCCCATACAAGTGTGTCCAGAATGTTGCAGCGATTCAGGATTCAGGGAGACAGGTATGAATGTCCGAAGACCAGGACAGGGTAGACCACGGGTAACAACTGGCATTCAAGAACGTTACTTGGGAGTTTCTTCGTTGAGACAACGGTTTGCAACCACTCACCTCCTTCAAAATCAGCTTGAGCAAACTCATGAGGTGCAAATTAGCACTCAGACAATAAGAAATCGCCTCAGAGAATATGATTTAAGGCCTCGTGTCGCGGCAAGAGGCCCAGCTCTTACCCCAGCCCCTCGAAGGGCGCGTTTGGATTTTGCGAGAGAGCATATCCATTGGGAAGAGGCCGATTGGGAAAGAGTTCTCTTCACAGATGAGTCTAGATTCTGCCTCTACCATTGTGATCGACGTTCCCTTGTATACAGACGTCCACATGAAAGACATGCTCAGTGCAATTTCCTGAATACTACTGGTTTCGGGGGAGGATCGATTATGGTATGGGGTGGAATATCTCTGACTGCTCGCACAGACCTAGTGGTTGTTGATAATGGATTTATAAATTCTGATAAGTATATAAGGAACATTCTTGAAGAGCATGTAGTGCCATTTGCCCCATACATTGGTGAAAATTTCATTTTTATGGACGATAATGCCAGACCCCATCGTGCGCGCATCGTTCAGGAGTACCTTGAAGAGGTTGAAGTCTCTCGAATGGAATGGCCAGCAAGAAGTCCAGATCTCAATCCGATTGAGCAGGTTTGGGACAACCTCAATAGAAGGCTGAGAAGTTCAGAAAATCATCCAGCTACTCTTAATGACTTAGGAATCCAACTCGGAGAAAGCTGGGAAGGATTAGATCAGAACATTTTAAGATCACTTATTTTGAGTATGAACCGTCGCGTCGTTGCCGAGCTGTAATTAACGCGAGGGGTGGAAATACCAAGTATTAAATCACTTATCAGCATTTCAGTATTTTGAAAATTGTTCATTTCTCTTCTTTTACATAAGATTCGGTGAAATCCTGAATTTTTCTTCCATTTAATGTATCTTGTTTCGTTCAAAACCTTCCCGAGAGAACATAAAAAATAAGTTATAAAGTCAATGTAGAGTTAACTTTCATTAAAATTGAGATATTCAGAATGTGCGTTAATTTAATTGCGCAGTGTATTTCCCCTCGAGACGTTCATCAATTTCAATTTAAAAAAAATCAAGTCTCTACGTCGTAAATTAGGGTAGTTACTCGTGAAATAAAAAGACCACTTTTTGAATGGAGATTTACCACGATTCAAAAGGTGATACTTGCCCTTAAGGCAATTCTACGACATCCATGAGAATGTACCAATATTTTCTGATAAAAAAAAATCAGAAACTCCACTGCCTGTTTTCGCTTGTCATCCTGCATGACAGTATCATTTCCATAAGACGACGGCCATAAATTTCCCTTCCTTATGAGATCACCAGTCAAGCTCAAGGTTCAAAAACCCCGGTCATAATCAAGTTTTCGAAAGAACAAGACCGCAAACATCAAATTCCTAAAGTGAGCATCTTGACCATTAGTATTCAGAAGAATCATTCCGAAATTGTCCAGGCTTAACACATACGCTTGAATATTTATATTTTATACCTGTGTTCCAAGTATTCCCATCTGAATTGAAGCAGCGGTTTGCAAAACATTGGAGTTCGTCATAAATTCACAGCTGGACGTTTCGTTCTGGGTATTCATGGCTTTTTCGAGGAATCTAAACAGCGTTAATGAGACGTTTGCGATACGAAAATCTTCGGGGTGTGATGGGAATGAGAAAGAAGAATTCGAGATAACAAATAAGAATTGATAAACTGAGCGTTCGTCGATATAAGTATCGCCAAATGCAGAGTGAATGCGAAATAGCTGCCAATCTTGTTGAATCCGAATCAGTGGCGGATTTACGATTTCATGGGCCCTACGCTTCAAAACTTCTGGGGCCCCTCTGAAACATTTTTTTTCAAAAGAATTTTTTAATCAAAAACTAACTTCTTTAAAAACAAAATATGAAGTTTAAATAAAATACAAGGTATGTATATCAAAACAAAATATAAAAGATGAATAAAAATCTTAAAAAAGGGAAAAATACCACAGTTCTATATTTATTTTTCATCCGAGGATGTAGTGTTATGGTATGGGCCGGGATATGTTATTTTTCACTTTACACACCTAAACGAATCAACATCTGGTCGGCCGTTCTGTAGCACATTCCTAGATTTTAGAGGAAATGCCGACAAATTTATGGAATTATGATGTGATTGTCAACATTGGAGTTTTGCTCTGAGTCTGAATTTTTATTCCAGAAAAAAAAGATTAATTCGATCGCCGGGGGCCCCTATGGACCTCGGGGCCCTACGATGCAGCGTACTAAGCGTACCGATTAATCCGCTACTGATCCGAATTCTCATTATACACTGTGAAAAGAAAAACCTCGGACAAACTCTTTTTCATTTAACTTTATTAAACAGAAGAAATTGGACAAAACAACAACAAATAATAATAGCTTGAACATTTGTTAATAATATATTTGAGTCGTTTCGAAGTGGCTTCCTTTGGCGGCGATACAAAGCTTCAGACGCTCCTTGAAATTTTCGGCAATGGGCCGCAGCTCCTCGGGCGTTAATCGGTTCCATTCCCGGCGCACGGATTGCTTCAGCGACTCCCAATTTTTGTGTTTTTTAGCACAAGCCCTGTGCTCCATCGACCACACGCTGTAGTCCATTGGGTTGAGATCCGGTGAGTAGGGCGGCCATTCTGCAGATGAGATGAAACAAGGAAAATGGGTCTTACACCGTTCTTGCGTCATTTTCGCTCTGTGAGCCGGAGCGGAGTCCTGTTGAAAGGTCCAATGCGTATCGCCGAAGTGCTGCTTGGCCCACGGATGTACTACGGCCTCGAGGATGTCGCAGCGGTAGACTTCTTGATTGATTTTGACCCCTTGATCCACGAAAACTAAGGGACTCTTACCACTGCCGCAAATTCAGCCCCAGACCATGACGGATTGCGGATTTTGACGGTGTTCGACGATGGCCGATGTACCGGGAGCCTCTACGGACCAGACTGTGGGATTGTTCTACGGTGAAAAGCTTCTCGTCTGTGAAGAGAATCCGCTCCCATTGCTGACCGGCGGCGAAACGAAGGAGTTGGCGGCACCTTTGGAGTCGTACGCGCTTGTTTTCCTCCGTGAGGAGTTGAACTTTTTGGAGCTTGTATGGCTTGAGGTTGAGCTCCTTTTTGGCTCTTTGAGGGATTGATTCGCGGTTGATACCGGTCTCACAGGCTATTTTCCTCATGGAAATCCTCGGATTTCGATTGACTCGCTTCTTGACGATGTTGCGATTGCTAGGTGTGTATTGACAGTGCGTTTTCTACCACTTCCTGGACGACGACCATCATGGCCAAGCTCCTTGAAACGACGAATTGCATCGGACACGGTTTGTCGAGGCACATTGAGCAAACGAACAATTTCGCATTGACGCCTACCTTGACGAAATAGCTCCAAAATTTTATTTGTTTGACATTCTAAAACTCTGTGAAATGGAAGTATATCAAACTGAAAATTCACATATTAGTACAGGAAAGTGTAGAGAAACCAAGAGAATAAAAAATATTTGGCTGCGCTGAAATACTTTCGTACCAGACCACAGCAAAATTTTTCCGAAGTTTTTCTTGTCACCTTGTATTTGAGATAAGTTTACATTCGTTTATCTGTAAATTTTGAGACTCAAGAACTAGATCTGTAAAATTATAAGCTCAACAAAGTCATCCTGTCAACCACAAATTACGCAATAAACCTTACATAACTCGTCGACAAAAGAAAAAGAAAATGTTCGACAGACCATCGAAATTGATGAAACCCCACGGAGCTTCCTGTCAACCATGACTCTACTAATTGACTAAAGGTTACGAAAGTTCTTAATGCCAAAATGATTCAGCTATTGAAGTTGAACAAACGAGCCGATGTACTTTTCTTTGTTAACAATCTGCATCTGGTTATCATTCCGCTGTCCATATTGCGCAGGCAACTATATTAGAAAATGAAAGTTTTAATTATCGAGTTGATCTGCATAGGTTACTTCGGTAAACAAACAAGCAAGTTTGTACAAAGAAGATTTCATTGATGTTAATGACTTGATACCGTTCTGGTAATAGGAAATGCCTGAATATCTTCAGAATAAATGTGTCCATAAGTTGTATCAATTCCTTATATTGCCCTAAAATGCATTTTTGAATTGAAATTGGTACTAATTGATTTGAAAACTTTTCAAGTTTCCTGATATTTCGCAAGTCTTCATAGTCTCTTCTTAACTAATTGAACATAATCATTTTTATTTCTGAATTCGAATCCGACATACGTGATTGAACACCATCAGTCACTGTCTACTTTCTCATTTTGTCTTAATCGCATATTGCACAGAGAAAGGTCATCAGATTTCCGCAAGTTCGTCAAAAATGGCCTATTGCATAAATGAACCTAATTACCGCAAAAAATTAATGGTCTCATCCAAAGGAAGTATGAATTACGTAAAATATGATTCAGTTCAGTTTTGTTAGGTTGAAATTGTGACCATGGACAGGTTTTTGGCATGGACACCCAAGATGGTTAAGATGGTAAGGTACACGCATCAAAAGTCTCAGTTTTCCTAGGTTCTCCAGAAATGAACAATCCTTGTTCTGGAAATGAGATGAATATTTTCCTCTGAACAAGAAACTTTTTGCTGGTTTATTGTTTTCATTTAAGTGATAAGATAGAGCAGATTCCACACCCAAAAATTTGGACGAAGTGTGTATTTACTAGATTGCTCCACTCAAATATTCGGTTGTTTTATGTGCCCCCTGTAGAAAATTACTTTGAATTGAGGAGGAATAATGGATGCAATTGAAGCTTTCATTATTTTTGAAAGGATTCTATAAAAGGATCTGCCTTTCACCACGAATAACTGCTTCAAACATATCTTTGGAACGTAACCTCAGTGTTTTAAATCACATTAAACTGAATAAACTCTTGCATGAAACCCATAAACTATTAATTTTGTAATAACAGTCATTCGAATACCTAGACACCCTCATTATTTCCCACGTATTGCAAAACGTATGCAATAACTCCTCTTTATCCGCATCATTTATACATGGGGGACCATGTAATGATAGTTCCGCAATGGTCTCATTTTCGTAAAAACCGTATAACGAAAATCAAGTACACACTCATCGTACTGCATTTTCTGCTAGCTGTATTACCAACTTTGGATGTTGATATCTGGGATAGATCGAATCTTTTTTTCCTCTTTTTTGCTCGAGGAATACAACACATCCCAATAGACGAGTCCTTTCATGCTTATGAGTGTATCCTGAAAATATTAGATGTCACGAAGGTCTTCATCAAAAGCTATAAATTTTTGTTTTCTTAGGGTTTCATCAATGGAAAATAAATATCCCCACCAAAATGTTTGAATGGAGAATTTGAATTTTTCGAATCAAATGAGGATTTCGCTTGAGTTTTTTTTTTATAATAACTTTTCTGATGAATGAGATGTTTCTATTAACAGTGTAAAAATGATTCAAGATACTGCAGAAATATCAAATTCAAATTTCATTAATTTCCGAAGAAGGAGCACTCGTATAAAGACCTGGTGCAAGATGTAAAACTGATTATTATAGGTGTTTTCTTTGAATTCAGAGAGATCATAGGAAGACTTTCAGTGAATTAATGTATTATTAAACCTGTATTGAGGAGTTTATTTAATATAATTGCATAATTGGGTTTTCGCTTCTAATTGGATAGAAATTCTACGAGGAATTCAAAGGAAATTAGGGAAGTAAATTATTGTTTTTAATGTTCTTTATTTGCATGGAAACTTACTACAGAATAACAACCCAAAAGTATTTACAACTGCCATATACTATGATCTGGATGTGAATAAGTTCTGATGCCGCATGAGAAATTAGGATCATTGTACTGGAAAATCATTATAATGAAGTATCACTTTGAAATCATAGTATATTCTTAATATTTAAAGTGGTAAATTCATCAATTCAACATCAGAACTTGGCCAGTGTATACCACATCTCAAAATAATAAATACACACAATATATTTACTAAAAATATTGTTTGCAGTTGATTGAGAAACTCCCTTAAAAATGGCTACTTCACAAACAGTTTCAGGTTCATTAATACTCAAACTTATTTTTCAATTTGGATATAAATCTGAAATTAACTTGACATAATCGTCCACGTGAAGGGAAGAAACACATATATTCTTTGCAGCAAGGTTTCCATCCATAGTTTGTCTATCCATGCTTTTCTCCAGTCCAATTTATGCAATATGCCAAAGGCATTTGATATTCATGGTTGAGGCATCTTTCTCAGGAAATTTATCAAAACGAACATCCGTGTTTTTACTTTTCCTTGAAGAGCAATTGAAAACAGTTTTTTCCAGTACTAGTACTTTGCTTACATTGTTATATAATCATCTACTGGCCTAAAATTCAAATATATCATTAGGATTAAAACATAAAAATCTTTTCGTGCAGATACCTACTTCACCTTTTCTAATTTCCATCTTACAGAATGATGAAGTCAGAGCTCAGTACCTCGAATTACGAGGATCATATCCCTCAAGAATACCTGAAACAGCCATTGATTTAGAATAGATATTCTAATTTCTAAGTCAATGAAAACAGCTTAGGAGCAAGTAAAAATATAAACGAGTCGTTTTCTAGGTTGGAAAGTCATAGATTTCCATTAATGAAAACATAAGAAAACAAAAATTTATAGCTTTTGATGAAGACCTTCGTGACATCTAATATTTTCAGGATACACTCATTGGGATTAAAGCTTTCAGGTAAGAGTTGAATCATTGCGAAAAAAAGGGAAGTGATGACTCGTCTATTACACCAATAAAGATTGTTACAAATGAGCAAACTATTCATCCACTCTCTATGTCTATTTGGCATTCTCTCAACGGAGTTCTACAAACAAATTTTTCATTCCCTTTGGTCGGCTTTGGAGCCTTTTGTTTGCCGCTCTAGTCAACAATGGATGCCGACTAACTGTTGCAACAAGCAAGATACTCCTGATATTTGACTGGAAACAGACCGGTCTCAAAAACGATACGAGATCATGTGAAACTCAAAATGAGACTATGATAGGTATCACCAGTTGTGTAAGACCATTAAGATTGTAAATCATTGAAGATGGCAAAGGTGAGAGGAGCAATAGCGAATTGATTAACTCTCTCAATTACAAGTTTTATGTCTTGAGTGCTTGATTTATGATCATTCATATGCATGGAAAAATAATCCTGAGAACGAAGGGAAACGCTTGAAACTAAGCTTGATCGACAGTCTACAAGGTGTCCCGAAATTCTTTCCAGGAGTGCCACAAGGCTCAGTTTAGGTCCCTTCACGATTCTAATCTCACCCAGGATCTTTAAATTAACACGAGTGCATTATTCCAAGTTCTCTGTTTGTTTACAGTGAGTAATTAGTTAAATTTCCTGATGAATATATGAGGCAGGCGCTTGCTTACGCCTACCACAATTCACTTTTACTTTCGTCATAGATTGCATGATACCGTTTCGTATATAGCGTATGTGGAGTTGTCGGATATGGCGAGTGCAGCAGTCTGTGAAATATTCCTATAAATTGTTTGTGCCTTTCTAAGCACGACGTCTATTTCTATTCCTTTTCCGCGTATACGCGTCCGTGGAGATATGTAGATTAATTAGATGTTGAAGGAGATACAGGGTGTCCAAACTGGAACACAACGTAAATTCAGATATTCAAATATTTGAGGCTGCAGGTAACCTCCTAAAAAAGTAGATCCAATCGAGATATTCGATTCGAAAACTCTTACTATTCGAAAACCATTGCAGCGAATCACATCTTATGAAATAACCACACTCGATAATCAGACTGTATCTATACAGAGTGATGCTTGCGAAACCCTTTTGAATATACGTTGCATCCAATTGTTCCAACCACTGAACTTCGTTTATTATATCGATTAGCAATTAATCTACTACTTGAAAAACCATCAAATATGGTAATTCATTCCCATGGCGATTAGAACACTTCATTTGACCTAATCAAAGTTACCAAGCTTCCAGTTATATAACTACAGCATCATTCACCTTTAAGTACAAAAAACATGGTTATTACATGGAGTTACGAAGATGAATAAGACCCTATTATAACTCGACCTTTCCAGATATTTACCAAACGCGTAAAAAGAAGAAACTAATACTTTTTACAGACAAGTTTGTAATCGGAGTTAACATATGCGTACATAGAAGTTGTAAGCGAAATTAATATCATGATCGTGCAATTTCTCAACCTACGATAGCATTCGAAAATGAGTTATCATTCACCTTTATAAAAGGCAAATGGATGAAAATCATCGGGTTATATAACAGTATCATACTGAGGTTGAAGGTCTATGCATTCAAAGGTTTATCGTCAAAATACAGAAAAATCATGGCTTATAAGATTGTATCAGATTGTGAATTCCAAGACCGTCAAATTCAATGAAACAGTTCAGAGGCTCCTCTACACTGCGCAAAAAATTAACGCACATTATGGAAATCTCAAATTTATTCAACAACTGAAGGTGTTCTCAATGATAATTATTTTTATCAGAGTTATGCATGCATCAATAGTTTTTCTTTCGTTTGATTTTCTACACTCGATCGCTATGCAACGCGAAACACGCAATTTGACCCAAGAGGTAGTTTTGCGAGAAGAAGGGTGGACATACACAAGAATTGCAGAAAGGTTTGGAGTTTCCCATACAAGTGTGTCCAGAATGTTGCAGCGATTCAGGGAGACAGGTATGAATGTCCGAAGACCAGGACAGGGTAGACCACAGGTAACAAAGCCATTCAAGAACTTTACTTGAGACTTTCTTCGTTGGGACAACGGTTTGCAACCGCTCGCCTCCTTCAAAATCAGCTTGAGCAAACTCATGAGGTGCAAATTAGCACTCAGACAATAAGAAATCGCATCAGAGAATATGATTTAAGGCCTCGTGTCGCGGCAAGAGGCCCAGCTCTTACCCCAGCCCATCGAAGGGCGCGTTTGGATTTTGCGAGAGAGCATATCCATTGAGAAGAGGCCGATTGCGAAAGAGTTCTCTTCACAGATGAGTCTTGATTCTGCCTCTACCATCGTTTCCTTGTATACAGACGTCCACATGAAAGATATGCTCAGTGCAATTCCCTGAATACTACTGGTTTCGGGGGAGGATCGATTATGGTATGGGGTGGAATATCTTTGACTGCTCGCACAGACCTTGTGGTCGTTGATAATGGAGCTATGAATGCTGATAAGTATATGAGGAACATTCTTGAAGAGCATGTAGTGCCATTTGTCCCATACATTGGTGAAAATTTCATTTTTATGGACGAACATGCCAGACCCCATCGTGCGCGCATCGTTCAGGAGTACCTTGAAGAGGTTGAAGTCTCTCGAATGGAATATGGAATGGCCAGCAAAAAGTCCAGATCTCAATCCGATTGAGCAGGTTTGGGACAACCTCAATAGAAGGCTGAGAAGTTCAGAAAATCATCCAGCTACTCTTAATGACTTAGGAATCCAATTCGGAGAAATCTGGGAAGGATTAGATCAGAACATTTTAAGATCACTCATTTTGAGCATGAACCGTCGTTGCCGAGCTGTAATTAACGCAAGGGGTGGAAATACCGAGTATTAAATCACTTATCAGCATTTCAGTATTTTGAAAATTGTTCATTTCTCTTCTTTCACATAAGATTCGGTGAAATCCTGAATTTTTCTTCCATTTAATGTGTCTTGTTTCGTTCAAAACCTTCCCGAGAGAACATAAAAAATAAGTTATAAAGTCAATGTAGAGTTAACTTTCATTAAAATTGAGATTTTCAGAATGTGCGTTAATTTTTTTGCGCAGTGTATTTTAATTTAGGAAACTAGTAGATCCCCGAGATATACCTATTGAGTAGTTATCCTTATCGGTAGACATCTTCAAATCGGGTGGTTCTATAGGCGAAATGTCAAAGTTTGATAAATTTTCCTGAAGAAATGCATTCTTCTTCTTTCCTTCAATCTGCGTCCTTGATCAGGGCCAATTTCCTCAACGTCTCAGTACGGTCCTGCTCTCTATTATCCTGAATCCTTCTTCTGAAGCTCATACTTTATAATGATTTAATCCAATCGAATCAATATTTTGATCAACAACCATCTTTCGATTTGTTTATCGACGCACTTTTCTAATTCATTAACAATCAGAATTCATGGCCACCAAAGTTAATAAAAAAAATCTCCTACAAAAGATTCTTCATCTTGATCATCGATGATACGGGCCATTAGCCAATTTGATGACGACTTGTTTGTTCGCAAATCAGCATTATCTGAAATTATAATCACAAGGCTCATTGCTATGGTAAATTATTTCAAGTTGCAACAATCGGGATGTAACTCTCAGATAACTTGGAGAATATGAAAAAAAAACGTGATTCAGCTAAATTTTCGAAATACAAGACATCCATCAGCCGATACAACATTGAATTATGGGATGAATTGATTGGTCACGAGTTTTTTGACGCAGAAACTGCGTTATTTATTGTAAACAAAGAATGGATAATGACAAAGATTGTCGAGACCTTCAAACTTCGATCAATTGTATTTGGAAGTTTTTCGGATTAATTTTTCGTGAGATATAAGTTTAAGAAACATGCAAAGGCCAATTGAACGGTCCCAAAAATCAAATACTAAACATACCTGGACCTACTGGACGACCACCTGTAATTTGGTATACTCCTATGACAGCTGGTTATCATCATCCCAACTGCCTTGGACAATCCTCGAACAAATCAATGCACCTGGACCTATGGCACAAGGAAGAAGAAGAAGCACTTGCTGAATGGCCAGGTGGTTACTGCATAGTAAACCAGAATACTCCACATTTAGCAATATCTCCAAGATCCCCTGACTTGAATCCCATCGATCACGTTTGGAACCCTTGATGCTCACAGACCACAGCAAAGGCTTCACCAGCACCGAGACTAAAGGCTGGATACTCTCAATAACTTGGCCAAGCAGTCACACTTTGTATAGAGGGTGAATACAAGTATACATATTACGAAGAGGCCATGAGTTTTGCTGAACGGAAAACACAAATTAATCTTTCGACGTGCAGTTTACTTTCCTGTTTATACATATACCTATACGAGGATGTATTGATATCTAGTTAGCCTAGACCAGTTCCATGCATAAACAAAATATTGCGCTACCATATCAACGAACAATAACTTATTAGAAGTGTCAGTGTAGAGTTCGACGTCAAAAAAGTAAACCAGAGTAACGAAGTAAATTTAAAAAAACGATTTCCACCGAAATTGTGAAAATCGAAAAATTGGAGTATCGAGCCATCATCAAGTACCTGTATTTAAAAGAGTTGAGAGGTAAGCAGATTTACGAAGATATGCTTAATACCCTTGGTGATCAATGTGCTTCGTATGCGACCGTGAAAAATTGGACTGCAAGCTTCAAAAGAGGTAAATTTTTCATTGAAGATGATGACCGATCGGGAAGGTCAGTTTCTGTGTCAGTCCCCGAAAAAATCGATGCAGTTTATGACATGATTTTATCAGACCGTCGAATTGGGCTAAAACGGATATCTGAAGCACTGAAGATTTCATACGAACGCGTTCATCATATAGTTCACGTCAATTTGGATATGAGAAAAATTTCTGCAAAATGGATCCCCAAATGTTTGAATGTTGACCAAAAGCGTGCAACGGTAGAAGCATCGCGTTCGATCTGTGCTCGATTTGAAAACGATGTAGTTCTTAAACCGTTACTATGGATGAGACTTGAGTACATTTCTACGATCCAGAAACAAAGCAACAATCGATGGACTGGGGACACTCTGGTTCTCCAAGACCTAAGTCCCGTGTCCGAAAATCTGCTGGAAAAGTTCTTGCTTCAGTTTTTTGGGATTGCCATGGAGTAATCATGATTGATTTTTTGGATAAAGGTAGAACAATAACTGGAGATTACTATTCGATATTAATGACCACTCCACGGGAAAAAATTGAAGAGAAAAGACGCGGAAAGCTATCCAAATGTATTTTGTTTTCACAGGACAACGCCCCAGCACACAAATCTCATGTAGCCATGCAAAAAATTCGTGATTTAGGGTAAGAATTACTAGAACACCCCCTTTATTCACCAGATTTGGCTCCGTCCGACTATCATCTCTTTCCTCAACTGAAAAGAAGTTTGAAAGGTCGTAAATTTCCTGTTCCTGTTCCTGTTCCTGACTCATTGGAGATATGATGGCGAACCAAGTCAATGTACCGTCTCGTGATCTCATCGTAAATGAGTTAAATAAACTTACCAAAAAATGTTTGATTGATGTAATCTTAACAAGAAGTGTTCCCAAGGAAATCACAAATATAACTGTGAAGACATTTTTGGAGAAGTTACACCAAAATGAAAAACATCCAAATGTTGACAATCCGATCGCAGTGATGGATGACGTTATTGTGGAACGTAAGTTAAACGAACAATTGAATGAAGAAAAGAAAACATTGATGAAACTTATACATCATTTAGAAGAAAGAATAAACGATCAAAGTGAAATTATCTCACTTTGGAAAGATAAAACCGAAAAATCTAAAAATGTAAATAATGGAATAGCCCGACGTAATGAACTAGCCCGACGACCTTCAAGAGTCACTGAGGGTCATGGTATTCAATCGAGGAAGCAGAATCAGGTTGACATATCGGGAACATCAGGTATCACTGATATCAGTGGTCATGCGGACCATCAGGAGAGTTCAATGACCAGTCCAATTTCTAACGTTGATAAGACGAACGATGATGAGAAACAGCTGATCAACCCGGCAGGTTCGATGACCCTGTCTTATTCGGATGCTACCAAACGTACTGCAAAGAAAGCAATTACTATTGGAAAGAGGGAGGTAAATCCGGACAACAAATTGATTTCAGTTCCCAGACTGGAATATGTTCATGTATATAGATTGCATCCTTCAACTACAGAAGACGATGTGATTGAGGAACTCAAGCCAAGGGTAAATGTGATGAAGTGTGAAAAATTGGAATCAAAAAATTCAGAACAGTATGCTTCATTTAAGATTGCTGTTCACAAAGAGGATTTACCATACATTTTCCTCCCTGAAACATGGCCCACTGGGGTACATGTTCGCAAGTTTTTTCACACACGAACAACAATACAAAAGGTGAAGTAGTAACTGGTGATGTAAACAACCTTCCTGGTGCAGATAATAACAATTGCAGGAAGACAAAGAACTTTTTCAATATATTACACCTAAATGTACAGGGCTTGAACCCTCTCAAGATGAATGATATGGAGCTATTTCTAAAAGAACATAGAAAATGTGATGTTATATGTTTCTCAGAACATTGGTTGAATGCAATGGAGGTGGAGGCGTTGGTTTTGGGAGGCTGGCGTGTGGCATCTTGTTTCTCTAGGACGAGTTCGAGGCGAGGAGGTTCAATGATACTTTGTAAGGACGCTTTCTTTGAAGAATTGACAAATCTGCGTGACTTATCGGTGGAAATGGAATGTGAGGTGTCTGCAATAAGAAGAGGAAAAATGGTTATTTTATCGATCTACCGAGCACCATGTGGAAAAATAGAAAATTTTGTAAACATTATAGATAGTATGTTGAATTTGCTTCGTAAGGATGATTGTATTGTATTGTTGGGTGACTTTAATGTGCATTTTGAGGTGTGTCCGAGGCGCGAGGGTGTGTCTGACTCTAGGGATCTGACAACGTTGCTGGATCTGATGGGTTCGTATGATTTACAACAAATTATTTTTAAGCCCACCAGAGGGATCAATTGTATAGATAATATTTTCCTTGACTCCTTGGCGAATGAGGTATCGTCGGATGTTGTGGATGTATGTTTTTCGGACCACAGGGCGCAATGGGTAAGTTTTCCTGAAATTAATGAAATTTTGTATAATGAAACTGTAGTTAATAAATGTAGACCTCTTACGGAAGCCGGATTTTATGTTATGTATAATACGTTATGTGAGGAGAAATGGGATTTTGTTGGGTGTGGTGATTTGTCGGCGGGTGGTTGTTTTGATCGTTTTCATGATGCTTTCGTCGAGCACTTTCGTCATTCTTTCCCTGAGGTAGAAATTAAGGGTAAAAGGAAGGATGCGGGCGTGAGGTGGTTTTCTAATGATCTTGGGGAGTTGAGAGATAGACTAAAGTTTGTAAACAGTGTTTATGATCGCTTCAAAACTGATAATATCAAGTTGATACGCAACAAGTTAAGAGGCCAATATCGTTTGGCTCTTAAAAAGGCGAAAATAGAGGCTACCGACAGGTTCATATCTAATTCAAGTAATGTATCGAAAGGAATGTGGCAGCTGATAAATCTGAAGCGTAGAGCTAGTAGGGAAGACAGTGTCAATATTGATGTCAATGAATTTAACGAGTATTTTCTGGATGTACCTAGGGTGCTCGTGAATGAGATGGGAAGGAATGATATGAGAGGAGATCCTTTAACCTACTTGGGGGACTTTGAATCTGGTGGTATTTTTGAGTTCTCGGAGGTCAGTTTTAACGACGTCAGGGACATTATTCGCTCGTTGAAGAACAGTAGATCGAAAGATTACTATGGGTTATCAGTATGCTTGCTTAAGAGGAATTTGGATAATATAGTTGAACCGTTAACTAAAGTACTAAATAAATGTCTAAGGGCAAATGTTTTTCCGGACTGCCTCAAAATCTCGAAAGTAGTTCCGCTTTTTAAGAAGGGATCTAGAGACATGGTTTCGAATTATAGACCTATTTCATTGTTGCCGGTATTCTCGAAAGTTTTTGAAAGGGTTATTCATAAACAAGTGGTTGAATATGTTGAAACACATGGACTTCTTTGCAACAATCAGTTTGGATATAGAAAGCAATCAACAACAGCTGATGCTGTTTTACGTTTTATAGATTACACTATGAGATGTTTTGAGCTGGGGCAGTTTTCGCTGTCTGTGTTTCTTGACTTAAGTAAGGCTTTCGACTGCGTTGTGCGCTCTGTTCTTCTGCAGAAGCTGAGATTTTACGGGTTTGGAGATCGAAGCACGGCATTAATAAGTTCTTATTTTGACGACAGGAAACAGAGGGTTTATTTGGATGGGCGGTGGTCTGGGGAGGGAAACCTGAGCATTGGTGTGCCGCAGGGGTCTGTTCTCGGACCGTTGCTCTTTCTCTTATATATTAATGATTTTTCAAGATTTATGGGAACTGTTGAGCATATTTTATGGGCGGACGACACCTGTCTTACTGTTGCTGCGGACAGAGAGGAGAGAGTAGAGGAGCTGGGGCGCATGGTGGAGTCGAGAGCAAAAAAGTGGTTCTTGGACAACATGTTGACTTGTAATGAGGAGAAAACGGAAAGAGTGGTTTTCAGTTTGAGAGGATGCAGTTTTGAGGATGGCAGAGACCATGTACGTTTCCTGGGGGTTGGTCTGGATTCGCGCCTTATTTGGGATTTTCATGTGGACGTTGTGGCGGGCAAGCTTGTGAGAAATATCTTCGTCTTAAGAAGTCTGTCAGGTGATGTCTCGGGAAAGGTACTCAAGGTGGCATACCACTCTTTAATAGAGTCGCATTTGCGATATTGTGTTCTTGTTTGGGGTAATTGTTCAGGACGCGAGAGGATATTTCGATTGCAAAGGAGGGCGTTACGGATTGTGGTTGGTCTGGCCTATAGAGAGGACTGTAGGAATGAGTTCAGGAGATTGCAGATATTAACTTTCCCATCTATTTTCATTTATGAGTGTATCATGTATGCCTATAGAAATTGTGGTGTTTTGACTAAAAACGGAGACACTCATGGTCATGACACTAGGTATAGAGATGACATCCGTGCACAATATGTAAGACTAGAGAAGTCGAGGAGGAGTTATATCGTGTTGTCGTGTAAATGTTTCAACAAAATTCCTCAGAATCTGCGGAGTCTGCCCTTGAAACTGTTTAAGGAGGCGGTTTTGAGCTATTTAAAGAGTAAAGCATTTTACTCCGTTGATGAATTCCTGGGGTCAGACTACTCACCGCTATTGTGATATTGATGTGAATAAACATTTTTGTATAATATTTTTGTATTTGTTGTATTTAATGTATTGCTTTGTAATTTTGTATTCCTCATTGATTTTATCTGTATGTTAATGTTGAATGAATATTTTCTTATGACGAGTGTAAACAAACTGGAGACTGTTTGTAGATAGCACAATAAAATTATCTTATCTTATCTTATCTTCTGACTAGGGGGTATTAAAAGCTGTGGAGGACTGGTTTGCAGAGCAGGAAGAAACATTTTTTTGAAGTGAAAAAAGGAGGATAATGTCCCTAAGTTGGAACAAACTAAAATACATAACAGAATTGGACTAGTAGAGATCTAGTTTCCGAAGCACACCACCAGGTGGCACCACCACAGGAAGACAATGCATTACCGTTTTCTGGCTTATTGGCCATCATCAGATGCATGTAGCCTTATCCTGAGATGAATGCCAACTGAAACGGCAGAACTCATATTACTCCCTAGCAAGAACTATTGAGTACAGTTTTGTACAGTAGTTCCACCTAGGGGCAAGTGTCTACGCTTCATCCTGGAGGTGATGAGTAATATAAGTTCTGCCGTTTCAGTGGGCATTCATCTCAGGATAAGGCTACATGCATCTGATGACGGCCAATAAGCCAGAAACCGGTAATGCATTGTCTTCCTGTGGTGGTGTGCTTTGGAAACTAGATCTCTACTAGTCCAATTCTCTTATATATTTTTTTGAAGGTCTAGAGATGTTGAAGGTTCGCTGTAATAAATGTATTTAATTAAGAGGAGAATATGTTGAGTATTGAAATATTTTGACATTGAAATTTTGTTTGGTTCTATAGAATTTTTCAATACATATATCCTCGTATTTATTACGAAAGGGAATTGAGTTTTGCTAAAGAGAAAACAAATTTATCTTTCGACGCGTAGTTTACTTTCCTGTTTATAGATACTGAGGTGTTGGAGCTAACTGAAGTAGCTTTCCCTTCAAACCAAATTCTACATTGGCTATAGAAGAACCTTTTAGAACTGCGACCAGATTGATATTTTGTTCTCAGACCCTACTGTATCAATTCCAGAGGAGATCGTATACCATTCTCAAATCTTTTCGCTAGTTTTAGTCCTGTTGATCTTCACCAGAGGAGTGTCATGTTTTGCATCTGCCTCTGCTGTAACTCTGCTTCATAGTGGTCCTTTTCAAGGCCACAGAAGGGCTAATGTCCAACAGGTTTAACCCTTCGATGCACTTTTCGCAAATGCATCTGCCTTCTCATTACTCACTATGCCACAGTGCCCTGGCACTTATTAGAGTCACTCTGTCGACTCTGGCCAGTTGCTTTATGGCATTGCAGGTGAGGACTGAGCAAGGCTGTTAGATTCCAGAGCTCTTAGTGCTGATTGACTGTCTCTTCTCTTTGGGTCGAATAGAATAAAGCGTTTATCCGATTGTCTGACCGTTGGAAAGGACATTTTGAAGGGGAAAGAAGTACATTCGATAGAGGGTATCTATACCGAATCTCTACTTATTTTATGAGGTCTCTGTTGTTGGTATCAGGATTTATTGCTCTCGAGACTTGATCCCAATAGCCTTCCGGCCGAATTTTTCATATCCAATGTCTCACAGCAACCGAACCGTGTCGTAGACGTAACACGGGTCTCGCAGAGAGTGAAAGTCAGCAATCTGTACCTTGTACCTGGTCTTGGAGCGCGCTAATAGCGGCCTATATAAATCTCATTTGCTCTAGTACGGTACCCCTTGATGGAACTGATTCGTATACTCACGTAGATTCGTAACTCTACCTCTTGTGGGTGTTTATGTAACCGCGATACGGTATAGATTCCCGACCAAAACGTGTATATTGTAATTACGCGCTGTTTAAATGTGGGTAATGAGATGAAAATATGAAATTGTGTGCATTTATTCGGTTGCGTTCGTGGAGATTCCGAATGGGATATTTCCTCACCGGCTGAGGCAAGAGCGAACGCACTCCTTGGTTGTCGTAAAAGGGAATATTGGATGCCGAGAGCGAAGAAAGAATGTCGGCTTTTCCTTTCGGTGTTGAGAAAGTGGCATGCTTCAATGGGGAATCGATGATATTGAAAAATATCTCAATACCACCATAAAATCAAATATTCCATTCGTACTACCACTATACGTACCACTGAAAATATACTGCTCCACAAGAGTTAGGGATATCGTATTCAATCGTTTTCAAAAGTATGTAATCATCGAGAAAATCGCTGCAAAATCATTTAAAACTCAATAACAACTTGAATCGATCCAATAAAATCAGTATGAGACATTTTGTCAATCTGGTCGCCTTTTTTCTGAAGTTTGGTTCTTTGCATATGATTCATGAATGTTATTTTGAAATGAAGTCAGTTTATCAACGGTTTCGATTCGAAACGAGTTTTCTGAAAATGCCAAGACGTAAATTAACAAACGCTGAGGCTAAAAGAGCTATCGGAATGCTACAGGGTGGCCTAACTCAGGTTGTTGTAGCGGAAAGGCTCCAAGTCAGCCAAAGTGTGATATCTCGACTTTGGAATAGGTTCAGGGAGACAGGTTCCGTGTTGGAAAGACCAAGGCTTTGTGTGCGACGAAAAACAACACCTGCTCAGGATCGTTTTATCACCGTTTCGGCGAGAACAAACCCTACACATACGTGTAGAATGCTACGGAATACTCTTCAAAATGCAGATGGGGTCCAAGTTTCCATCGAAACCATCAGACGACGTTTGAGAGAGGTGAATCTAGGTTCTAGACGTCCATTAAGAGGAGTTCCATTAACACGTGACCATAAGCGTCAAAGGCTGGAATGGGCAAGGCAACATATCAATTGGAACGATCAATGGCGTAGTGTCCTTTTCACTGATGGATCCAGATATGAACGATTTTCAGATTCTCGAAGAATAAGGGTATGGACAATCCCACGCATACCCCGTAATCGTCGCTATGTCCAAGAAATCCATCCATTCCGAGGGGGTAGTGTTATGGTATGGGCCGGGATGCGTATTGGCATTGTTTACTACGGTGCAACGCATGCATGGTGTTGGAACGCGATAAAGAATGTCTGAACCAATGCTCTCTCTACCCAGACATATCTTACTACGGCTCAGCGCAGGGAGGTGTTAAGGCGTAGTAACTATTGTATTATGGATACGCGCCTATTCTCGGGTCATTTTTTACCGCGTTCCAACTCAACTACGTTCAAATTTGTTTTCTTTCGTAGTTTTACAATCCGCGTTCATGAAGATAATAATATGCTATCGCCAAAAATAGTTTATTGAACCACACTAAAATAAAAAAAGAATAATATATAGAAAATAATGCATAAAAATAACGTAATACATAAAATTACCAATAGTATAAATACAGTAAGTATCGGTGAAAACAACTACATTAAATGCAAAAATCAACTGTAGTAGTAAGAAATAATCCTAGTGTGCATTTCCATGTGATTTTGCATTTGGTCTATTAAGATCAATATTTTTCTTTAAAGATCTTTGTCTCTAAGGATTTTTTGGCATTTCTTTGTTGGATGGCCAAGCTTGAGTGCCTTTTGCTCCGCATGATAAACCACGTCTTATTCTTCTTCGGCTCACTGATGTTGGCTGAACACAAATGTTCTTTTTTCGTGAGATATTTTTTGATGCAAGAATAAAGTTTAATAAGTCGGATGGTGTAATAATTTTATTTGAAGTCTGATTGAATTTTTTCATGGCATTAACCATATCAACCGTTTTATTTTTGCAGGCTATTTTTGTAATGCGTTCAAAATTGTCTGTAAGTTCTGTTGCAGCTGCGGGATGTTTTTCACCTAAATTTTTTTCATTGGTATTCGGTATTCTCGACAGTGTTTATTGGTACGACAGAAAAATTATCCTGTTGGGTAAAAACATTGCTTTGTAGTAATTGGGAATTCATTTTCTATACCCACTTCAGTTGTCATGTCGTCATAAAATCCTGAGGGTATGTTTTCTCCTAGGCCCTAGAGCTAATTTTGCTAATTCTTTTCCGTCGTTAGTTCTTATTTGCATACAGGTCCTAAAAGTGATTCCATACTTATTTTTTATGGCGCAAAGGTGCTTACAATACCTTCCACCCTGCCCAAAAGGCAAAAACCCAGTCGCAAAATGCAATATCTACATAATGCAGCATAAAACATGTGGTCATCGGTCTCCGAAGAAAAGGTATTTTCGTAAACAATAACCCGAGAATAGGCGCGTATTCATAATACAATAGTTACTACGTCTGAACACCATCCTGCGCTGAGCCGTAGTAAGATATGTCTGGGTAGAGAGAGCATTGGTTCAGCCATTCTTTACCGCGTTCCAACACCATGTATGCGTTGCACCGTAGTAAACAATGCCAATACGCGGCCGGGATATGTTTCAACGGGCGCACAGATCTACACATTTGTCCTGGGAATATGACCGCCTTATACTATAGGGAGCATGTCATTGACAATGTTGTGCCAAATTTTCATGCTGCTATTGGTGAAACTTTTCAATTTCTAGACGATAACGCTAGACCGCACCGTGCAGCCTTAGTTGAGAATGCGCGCGAGGAGCTTGGTATTCCACATTTACCAATACCTCCGCACTCACCACATTTGAATTGCATAGAACATGGTATGGGATATGCTCCAAAGAAGATTAGATAATCATCAACCTACCCCAGAATCCTTAAATGATCTGAGAGAGCTTCTGCCCCGTTTATGGAACCAAATTCCTCAAGAAATGTTCAACAACCTCGTGTGTAGTATGCAAAGAAGATGTCAAGCTGTTATTGATGCCCGTGGAGGCCATACATGGTATTGATAGTCTTAAAATGCTTGAATTCTCTGGGCATAAAATTTCGTTATTTTACTCGATTTTTCATAACCACCCTGTATACGCTGCAGACCTACAGGCTTAAATTAATTTGCAACTTGAAATCATATTAATATGAATTTTCATCACAAAAATCTTATTTCAACTATATTTTTTTGGAATTTAAGTCAATATCCCTAACTCATGTGGGGCAGTTTACAAGCAGGCAGCATTGGCGGTTTGTCACAGGAGGCAAGGATTCTAAGCCTTCCCATATTGCTCCATTTCTCTTCTCACTGCGAATTTAGAATAACAAGAAACAAAATAAAATCCGCAGAATTATACAGGCTTTTCCATTGATATTAAAAGTGCAGTGGTAACAAAAAATATCAGAAGCATTTACTCATTTTTCCTATTTTGTCTCATTTTCATAGAGCAAAGGGTAACAAACAAAGAATTTTTATCAGATATATTGTAGTTCAACTAGAGAAAAATATTCATATCACTCCCAGAACATAGTTTGTTTATTTCTTGAGAAAACTTGGTGGGCCAAGACTTATGACGATGTGGTAGTGTCTATGGCATTTAACGTGATTTTGTTTGAATTATTATTCTCATCAATTTGGGGTACCTAAATGAATTGATCAAATCAGATATTTATTTATCTTCTTAACGAAGTATGTTCATAAGCTTTCAAGCAATTTCTTAGGATGGGTAGTTGCATCAATGTGGGATGTGCAAATGACCATATTAGACTCACTGCATTCAAATATCAACAAAACCAAGCCTACGGCTAATTTTGAGGCGTTCAACTTTCCAATATCTCTAAACGTCTGAAAAAATCAAAATTGGCAAACATTCGGTATTAGGAAAGACGTTAATCCATCCGAAAGGTCAACGATGCATGTAAGTGTGTCCCTAAAAATACCTGCGGTAACTGCATCCATAAGTGCTAATCATAAAATACGCGAAGTGAATCCGAGTCATGTCATATGTTACATCACCCAAAGTGGATATATGGATAAACGTCTCGAACAAGAACATTTCAATTTGATTTATGACCCTACTTCGCAGCATCCATTCGAGATGAATCTGAGGGAGATGTGTATCCAATATTTCTAATTATTCTCTCGTTCTTTGCAGACAAATGACGAAATCGGGGACTTGTATCAAGATGAGGAGAACCAAGCAGCCGTGCTCTTGAGAAACGAAGAAGACATCATCATTGTGGTAAGTTCACATATATCGATGGCCACATTCTTCAGAATTTCTATTATAATCTTTTCCAATCGAGTTATAACCAGGCATATTTTCTACTACAAAATATCAAATGTCATTTTGAGTCGTGGACAAAGTTGAATATACTACTCTTATATTATGACAATTATTCATAATATGCTCGTTAAATACTATACTATATGTCCCTGCTATAAAAGCCCATATATGCAGAAGGAGTGAACAATGCTGGCGTTGATTGTACGAATGAACGTGCAGGAATTCCTGCAGCCTAATCAAAATTTTTCACGAACCGAACACGTGTTTGCTCAAGTGTGAACTTTTGTAGCTGGAATGAATAACTGACGAAAGATCTTCAGCATTCTGCGAAACATGATTGGATGCCTTCACGAAATGAAGTGTGAACGAAACTTTAGATTACGCATACTCGACGTTTGTCTCGAATAAATAATGACTTGAACACTTTGGTTTTGCGTTATCAGAAGAATTATGACGTTAATTGTTTTCTCAGAAAGAATATTAAGTGTATCGTGTTAGGTTTGTGGATTTTGTGTGCGATTCTTGGATTCATAGGCTTCCATGTTTTTTGTTCAACAAATTAGCGGTGTATCGTCTGTATCGATATAGAGTTATGGAACTAGTAGAGCCCCAAGATCTACCTATTAACGAGTTATCCTTATCGGTAGATCCCTGAAAATCGGGTGATGATTGTATAGGCGAAATGTCAGAGTTTGATCAATTTTCCTGAAGAAATGGGAAAATTATAGAAAATGAATACCAAGCTATTTTGCATTGACCTTTCTTCTCTGGTCTCAAGTTAACAATGTTGTCAGAATGTTTATCAACTTCATCAAGACTAAAATCTCTATGATGGAAAAAAGTTTTATGTAGATACATAAATTGATAAAATCCCACAAATGTGGGAGATAAAATTGAATTCTAAGCATGGAATTATACAGGGTGGCCATTTGAATACGAAACAGACGAGATTACAGACGAAATAATTTTTTTCGATAGAAATGCTCGGACAGGTCGATTTCTGTTTCAAGGGGGACAACTCAAGATGTAGCTTACGGACGCATAGCGCTTCAACCCTTGCTACTACAACCCTCACCCCCAATTTTTGAATAGGGAAGATGGTGTGAGTGATACCTCATTTGAAAGGTATTTTTATACTGATTTCAGCGCAGTAAATGTTTTTTCATTTTATGCATTAGTTCTCGAAATATTCTTAACTAAGTATTTGAAAATGAAGTGGTGTTTTCATGGCACTTGTAGTGTTTTTTGTGAAAAATCGACATTTTGAGCTTCAAAACAACCATGAATAGATTTCTTTCTTTGGGGCCATTTGAAGAGTAAAATTTACTCTACACAGCCCGATTCCATAGAAGATTTAAGAAGACGTATAGTGAACGAATGTCGTCAAATCACTCCAGAAATGCTGCAAAATGTGCTCCATCGTTTCGAACAAAACTTATTTCATTGTATGGAAGCTAATGGTGAACAATTTGAATATTTAATTAATTGATGTGAGTTTTTGATAAATTATTTACTTTACTTTGAAAAGTCTTATTTCTTAGATCAATACTTCAAATCGTTCTGATACCGTACAGTTGGAGAATGATTTCAGTGAATAAAACAGCTAGTCGAACATCTGACCCTAGTAGCATTGACACGTACGGTATGACTTCATTTGCCCAGTGGTAGATGTTTTGCAATTTCAAATACAAGTACGGAAATTTTGGTGTTTCGGAAGCACGAAATGTCAATTATTCGCAAAAAATTAATTTAAGTGATAAAATTAACTAACGCATGAATATTTCGAGAACTAATGCATAAAATGAAAAAACAATTACTGTGCTGAAATCAGTATAAAAATACCTTCCAAATGAGGTATCACTCACCCCATCTTCCCTATTCAAAAATTGGGGGTGAGGGTTGTAGTAGCAAGGGTTGAAGCGCTATGCGTCCGTAACCTACATCTTAAGTTGTCCCCCTCGAAACAGAAATCGACCTTTCCGAGCATTTCTATCGAAAAAATTTATTTCGTCTGTAATCTCGTATGTTTCGTTTTCAAATGGCCACCCTGTATATTTTATACGCACAGTTTCTATTAAAATTCTATTGTTACCGGTCCTTCAGGAAAATATCTATCCAAACAATATCCTATTGGAATTTTAAATCGACACTACACGTTTGGCGTTTCCAAAAAGCAACGCCTGGGCGCCTTTAGCGAAAAGTAAACAAAACTAGTGCCCTTCCGTACTGCTTCCTTGGTTTCGCCTATACCATTGTTTGAAGAGAAAATCTGCAATCTGGCATCGTTTTCTCATACGTTCTGTGAAATATCACAGAAGATGGGTTAGGTTAGGTCATTGACCTCGAATCCTTTGACCAAGGTTAATGGAGTCAGGTTAGGTTGGTGAGGAAACAATTTTTTATGAAATAGTTTTGGAATATCAAGGAAAGTATGAACACATTATTAGTGTTTGCAAACTAATCTTGAGGAAAATCGAAGGAGGAACTTATTTTGGTGAGAGACATATTATGGCTTTTCAATTGCAGAAATAATCGGAGAAAACTAAATGTTTTTGTTGGGAAATATCGTGTTTGTAACATTCTTATTCAAGTAAGGTTAGTGCTTGAGTATTTCCCAAATGTATCACCCGGAACGTCTAATAATCACCTCAATTTCAATCGAAAAATATAAACTTTGAGGTGTTTACAGAGAATCGTATCAGGCAAGTATTTCGCCCAATTTTTTTTCAAATGGCTTTATCTCTTCAAAAGAGCCGAATTCGTAAAACTGGAAAATGAAACTAAGGTTTCTTTTGGCCTCAAGAATCTACAGTTAAAATATAGCAACCCGTTATCTACTTATCATCCTGTTACGATGGAAATCGTGAAAACCAATATCCTCGCCGTAGATCAAGCGAATCGCAATCAAGAAACGAAATTCAAATCGTCCTTCAGTCCATTTAATGTTGCAGAAGGCCTAACTCAAGCGACACAACCTAAAATTAGCACATAAATTTCAAAATTCGGTCAGTTCGAAGACGCAATGACACACTTATCATTTCCTACGAAACCCAGCCGTTTCTGCGTGACGGATGTGCCAATTGGAAATATAAACCTTATCGATGTTGCTCGCATTTTAACGAGCAACAAGGGAAGAACAATAGGAGTGTAGACATCGATGGTCCTGCACGCGTGAGAAGTTTCATCAGTTCAGTGCGATTGTTTTCTTCGATATTTGTACGACGGCTGTGAGCTCAGAGCTGGGAGCTGTTCTTCATTTAGCAGTAAAAGAATAGAGGCCTTTTTGTAATTTTATCAGGTTACTTGAAGAATAATCGGGATACCATCGAATTTGGAAGACACAGATTCAAATGAAAAATATACGAGGATGTATTGATATCTAGTTAGCCTGGACCAGTTCCATGCATAAACAAAATATTGCGATAACATATCAACGAACAATAACTTTTTTTCTGTGTCAGTGTAGAGTTCGACGTCAAAAAAGTAAACCAGAGTTACGCAATAAATAGAAAAAAAAGATGTCCACTGAATTGTTTCAATCGAAAAATTGGAGTCTCGAGCCATCATCAAGTACCTGTATTTAGAAGGGTTAAGAGATAATCAGATTTACGAAGATATGCTCAATACCCTTGGTGATCAATGTCCTTCGCATGGAACCGTGAAAAATCAGACTGCAAGCTTCAAAAGAGGTAAATTTTTCATTGAAGATGATGACCGATCGGAAAGGCCAGTTTCTGTGTCAGTCCCCGAAAATATCGATGCAGTTCATGACATGATTTAATCAGACCGTCGAATTAGGCTAAAACGGATATCTGAAGCACTGAAGATTTCATACGAAGGCGTTCATCTATAGTTCACGTCAATTTGGACATGAGAAAAATGTCTGCAAAATGGATACCCAAATGTTTAAATGTTGACCAAAAGCGTGCAAGTGTAGAAGCATCGCGTTCGGTCTGTGCTCGATTTGAAAACGACGTAGACTTCTTAAACCGAATTGTTACTATGGATGAGACTTGGGTACATTTCTACGATCCAGAATCAAAGCAACAATCGATGGAATGGCGACACTCTGGTTCTCCCAGACCTAAGAAGTTTCGTGTCCAAAAATCTGCTTGTAAAGTTCTTGCTTCTGTTTTTTGGGATTGCCATGGAGTAATCATGATTGATTTTTTGGATGAAGGTAGAATAATAACTAGAGATTACTCTTCGACATTACTGACCACTCTACGGAAAAAAAAAATTGAAGAGAAAAGACGCGGAAAGCTATCCAAAGGTATTTTGTTTTTACAGGACAACTCTCCTAACCAAATCTCATGTTGCCATGCAAAAAATTCGTGATTTAGGGTTAGAATTACTAGAACATCCCCCTTATTCACCAGATTTGGCTCCGTCCGACTATCCTCTCTTTCCTCAACTGAAAAAAAGTTTGAAAGGTCGTTAATTTTCTTCCAACGAGGAGGTTATAAAAGCTGTGGAGGACTGGTTTGCAGAGCAAGAAGAAACATTATTTTTAAAGGTCTAGAGACGTTGCAGGTTCGCTGTAATAAATGTATTCAATTGAGACGAGAATATGTTGAGTAATAAAATATTTTGACATTGAAATTTTGTTTGGTTCTATAGTGGACTAAGAATTTATCAATATATCCTCATACTTTCCATTCACTTTCATAAAGTATACCTGTTGGCCATAATTTAGGTTTATCAAGTTCTTTTACATAAAACTGACGCAGGTTGGCACTCGTGAAAATCGAATATTTCGCGGAGGGATGTTGCCAATGCTATTCTATTTACTCTTTTTCAACTTTGTAAATATGACAAAGGATTCGTAGTTCTACTACATTTTCTTACTGGAGTATTTCGAGTTGTATCTTTCAACAAAATATAGAATAGTAAACTTATGCATTTTGTGCGCAATTTTTTACTGATATTCCTCGACAGCTAATTTTTTAAGCTCAACCTCGTATACGCTCATGTTAATTTAATACTAATGAAACTAGGTTAAAGTTCTCACGATCTCCGTTATTGCATAACCATTGTTATCACTAATTCATTCGTCAGTTCTGGCAACACCTTGTGCCATTCTTACACGCCTTAGTCGTCTCTGATGCTGTAAACACGTCGATATTAACGTAATGCACCCATGTAAGAAATGGTCTAATGCACGTGCCCGCGGATAATGTAGATCAATAATCGATAAACTTCAGCTTTTTATTGCTCGCCTCTTTGTCGATCTAATTGATTGTTAGATGTCTTGTGATACATCTAAACAAGTTCTGTGGGATAATGTTTGCTTCGATGAATAACAAT
Source organism: Adalia decempunctata (assembly GCA_951802165.1). Classification (NCBI taxonomy): domain Eukaryota; kingdom Metazoa; phylum Arthropoda; class Insecta; order Coleoptera; family Coccinellidae; genus Adalia; species Adalia decempunctata. The sequence goes on from OX637705.1 coordinate 6,541,551, forward strand.
GAGATGTATGATCGAAGTTACGTATTTGATCCAAATTTCAATCATTTTTGTCGGGTATATCAAGAGAAGTTTAGGTATAGCATTGAGTTTAAATATACATAGAGACACAACCCAGTTCAACGATTTGAAGCTAAATTTTGCGTAGTTCCTTCACGAGTTCATAGATGGATAAGTGTGTTAGAGAAGCGAAAATTTTTGCTCCCGCATCTGGCGATCAGTAGCTGAACTATAAGGCACTATCTCCAATGCCGAATGCGATGACGATCAGGACCGGCAATATGGAAATGTGGGATGTACAGTATTTCATCACCTGATTTTTTCGATGCAATAAAACGACAATAATTTTTGATCTTTCATTAATATAACATATTGATGTATGAAAAAATAAATGCATGCAATTTTTTCTTCATTCACAAGTATTTATAAATAGATTTTCTATGAATTTTTAAAAATATTTAATTCTTTATAAACAGCGGGATGCTTCTGTGTCGAGATTCCTTTGTTTTTTTTTTCTGAGGGGTTTGGATCATAACCCCTATACGCTGTCTTATTTTGGAGAATGAATTCTCGATTGGGTCCTGGTTGAGCCGACTTTTTATCAAATATGGAAATGTTTCCTTCGTCTCCTCCCACAATTGAAGGATGCTACTGATGGTTTGTATCAAACCGCTGAAACAATAGGGAATATTTTTCCTAACTGTCCAAGACTTGATGAATTCAATTGATTCCGTCAGAGTTTTTATTGCTGATGGCTGATAATTTCCCTCAAATTTTCCATTCGAATTGAGGCAGTCGAAAAGATCATTCATTTTCAGAAAGAACTGAGCAGTTGAATTTGCACTTCTCGACCTCAGCTCACCATGTTCTCATAGCCGAACATAAAGTTCTGATGAAAATCTGCGTGGCCAATTTAACCTTCATTTTCTGGAAGGCGTTTGGATGTATGTGGTTTTCAGTTATCTTCAAGAGAGTATACCAGAAAGACACATTCTTTTCATCGAGTACGTTTCTTTTATGTCCCTCCAAGAAACATTTTCACCCCTCATTTCCTACCTGTGAACACTCCTTTGGAGAAATTCATGGCTAATAGTCCATCATTATTGAATCACACTATTTGTAACGAATTTGGATGAATCCGACCCTGCCTACGATTCATAGAACTAGAGGAAAAAAAATCTCCTACAGATGTCTATAAATGAGTGAAAAATTGATCGGACGATAATAGTTCCTCTAGTAGCTACTATATCACTATATGTGCTGCCACTTAAGTTGGCAAATTGGCAAGTAAACTGCCAAAAAATTGTGCATCAAATCAATGAACTGGGTTGTGTCTCTATGTATATTTGATCTCAATGGGTATAGTGAGGATGCCCTAACTGAACAAACGTGTTAGAAGTATTTGACCGGTTTAAAAGTGACAATTTTGATTTGAAAGACGAAAAACGACATAGAGCGCCAAATACACAGCATATCTTCGCAGCGTGAATATTCGGTCGAGGCAACTACGTAGAAGCATGACCAGAGATTCCTCATAACTTCCTTTCCTTTGGGTTTCTGTGATAGATCCATTTTTCATCACTCGTCACGATGCGATTTTTTCCGCTGAAGTTTCTTGTTTTTGAATCTTTCCAATGCTAGAATCGCTTGGAAATTGCTTGGCGGGGAATTCCTAATGCTTCAGAAAGCTCTTCTTGCGTTCGGCACGAATTCTCATCCAGCAATACTCCCAATTCAGCGTCTTCGAAGATTTTAGGTCTTCCTTCACTCGGACAGTCTTCAACATCGAAATCGCCATCTTTAAAGCGACAGAACCAATCATGGCACGTTGTTTTACTTAGAACAGCTCTCTGTAAACTTTTTGGAGCTCTCGAAGTGCTTCAGTCGCCGTTTTCTCGGAATGAAAGAAGAAAATCAACACTTGTTGCAAATGACGCAAGTTGGAAAGATCCTTCAGCAAAGATACCACAAAAGCAACAATATCCTCACCCAGTGCTCCCTTTCTGTCCACCTTCGACCAAATAGGAAGTGACCGTTAGCTATTTATCAATTAAAGTCACACCCCACAATTGACGGATTTCTCCGGTATAACACAATGACATAATAAGAAAAAATAAGTGTTGCCACTCCGGAAATTATTGAGTAATTACCCATGCTGCTGATAACTCCCTGTGCTGTACTAAACCCTCCTTGACCTTTTCGTTTCTCCTGCCTCCCAAGGTTGCTTGATTAAGGAAACAAATACGCGTTTAATAACAAACGAATTTATAGTCTGGCATCGGCTGTTAATTCAAGAATATCGATTTTTTTATCCAAGGACGATCCCACGGCTGATATCTTCAATCCTGCTGATAAAGTTGTCGAGAATAGAGGTACAAACCGGAAACAATGCAGTCGGAAAGAATTTTTTTGATTAATTGATTTGGGTGGTACTACTGGTGGAGTTGTTGAATGACATAGGTACGAGAAAACAGAGAGTTCATTGGAAACGGCTTTTTGATTTTTTTGTGGTACAATGTCGACTTCTTCAGATCTTGATGAATATACGATATTTCATTGGACTATGACTTTTATTTTCAATATATTTCGGTTTGATTACTTTCTAATTATCCTTATTCATTTCCTTATGGAAAAATTTAACTTGAGAATTACAAGTATTGGTACTTCGGTTTGAAAATACACTGCGCAAAAAAATTAACGCACATTATGGAAATCTCAAATTTATTCTACAACTGAAGGTGTTCTCAATGATAATTATTTTTATCAGAATTATGCATGCATATGTTATCCACTTTCAACGTTTTTCTTCAATACAGATGTTTTCTCCCAGCAGGAATAAAAAAGATGATATTATCAGATTTTGAATGTATTGGCTCCATTCTAAAATCAGTTGTTCTCGATCAATTCTAGTGATCAATAGTTTTTCTTTCGTTTGATTTTCTACACTCGATCGCTATGCAACGCGAAACACGCAATTTGGCCCAAGAGGAATGTGCCCAAGCGGTAGTTTTGCGAGAAGAAGGGTAGACATACACAAGAATTGCAGAAAGGTTTGGAGTTTCCCATACAAGTGTGTCCAGAATGTTGCAGCGATTCAGTGAGACAGGTAGGAATGTCCGAAGACCAGGATAGGGTAGAGCACGAGTAACAACTGCCATTCAAGAACGTTACTTTAGAGTTTCTTCGTTGAGACAACGGTTTGCAACCGCTCGCCTCCTTCAAAATCAGCTTGAGCAAACTCATGAGGTGCAAATTAGCACTCAGACAATAAGAAATCGCCTCAGAGAATATGATTTAAGGCCTCGTGTCGCGGCAAGAGGCCCAGCTCTTACCCCAGCCCATCGAAGGGCGCGTTTGGATTTTGCGAGAGAGCATATCCATTGGGAAGAGGCCGATTGGGAAAGAGCTCTCTTCACAGATGAGTCTAGATTCTGCCTCTACCATTGTGATCGACGTTCCCTTGTATACAGACGTCCACATGAAAGATATGCTCAGTGCAATTTCCTGAATACTACTGGTTTCGGGGGAGGATCGATTATGGTATGGGGTGGAATATCTTTGACTGCTCGGACAGACCTAGTGGTCGTTGATAATAGAGCTATGAATGCTGATAAGTATATACCTAAGGAACATTCTTGAAGAGTATGTAGTGCCATTTGCCCCATACATTGGTGAAAATTTCATTTTTATGGACGATAATGCCAGACCCCATCGTGCGCGCATCGTTCAGGAGTACCTTGAACAGGTTGAAGTCTCTCGAATGGAATGTCCAGCAAGAAGTCCAGATCTCAAACCGATTGAGCAAGTTTGGGACAACCTCAATAGAAGGCTGAGAAGTTCAGAAAATCATCCAGCTACTCTTAATGACTTAGGAATCCAACTCGGAGAAATCTGGGAAGAATTAGATCAGAACATTTTAGGATCACTCATTTTGAGTATGAACCTTCGTTGCCGAGCTGTAATTAACGCAAGGGGTTGAAATACCAAGTATTAAATCACTTATCAGCATTTCAGTATTTTGAAAATTGTTCATTTCTCTCCTTTCTCATAAGATTCGGTGAAATCCTGAATTTTTCTTCCATTTAATGTGTCTTGTTTCGTTCAAAACCTTCCCGAGAGAACATAAAAAATAAGTTATAAAGTCAATGTAGAGTTAACTTTCATTAAAATTGAGATTTTCAGAATGTGCGTTAATTTTTTTGCACGGTGTATATCATTTAGGTATTAAACAGGGTGTTCTACATGCTTTATGACAAACTTAGGTAACTGTGCTCCTTTTGAACGTTTTTTTTTTCTAATGGTAATTGACGTTAGGTATTTTAATTATTCATTTGACCCTTGATGTACGTTTTGAATAACAATGCATTCGATTACGACTCAGGAATATGATTTGATGCCAGTACATGTTATAACTGATCGTTTAAATGCAGACTTGTGTAAAATTTTTTGGAGCACAAACCTTTTTGACTTCATTGATGACTTAGAGCACAACATTGTTAGAAATATAAGGTATCAGCACGATGGTGCACCACCACATAGAAGGGGACAAGTACCTAGTCAGTTGGCTGAATGAATATTTACCGAATTAATGGATAGGTCAAGGAGGATCAATACAATGGCCACCTCGTTCGCCTGATCTAAATCCCTTAGATTTTTATTTATGAGGACATATGAAGAAGCTTGTTCATCATGTTGAAATCCAATCTCATCAACAATTACTTGATATACCTAATTCAAGATGCAACAAACCAAATACGAAACGACTCAAATCTGATCCAACGAGTAAGGGCATCTTTAGTTCGTCGATGTGAAGCTTGCATTCAAGCAGCAGATGGACAGTTTGAACAATTTTTATAGTCTCAAAATTTCCCTTCATTATCATGATTTGAATTCAAGAATATAATTTTTCAAATGCTTTTATCTTCTAAACAAAAACGAATCGGACCTACGTTCATAGGAAAAAAATGTTGCTTGTAGAACACCCTGTATATTTACCCGTAAAAAGAAGAATAAGTATAAATATTAGAATAATCTACTTGATTTCCATGAAAAAAGACGTCTGAAAATTTAAAATTCAGTTCAATATGGTGTTGATAAAAAGGCAAGATTTGTATTCATATATTCTGAAATTAATTAGTTTCTATAAAGATTTTTTAACGACTTTAAGATAGATATGTCCATAAAATTCTTAAGTGTTAATTGATGTTTTAAACAAGAGGAACATCTACATATTCAAAGGATTCAATACCTTTTTTGAACGACTTGTAAAACGTAAACATTGGTTTTTACTTTGTTTCATCTCCATAACAAATTTGCAAACAACTTTTGAGTAATCAATTCTCATTCCTTAGTTCTCGATTTCAAAAACAGCAGAGATTTTATCAGAAAAACAAGGAAGAGACTCTTATTCTTCTAGCAACAAACAAATTTTCATTCAAACTGATAAGAACACACTTGGCTTGTTTCCCCAAAGAGTTTTTAGAAAAATCGCAAATAAGCCAGTGCAGAGGTTGCCTCTGACAATTCGAAGCTGTCAGAACATAAATTTACGTAACTTATCGCAAGAAATCCACACTCAAAGTGATGGATGAACTCTGACTATTATTCAATGACATGGAATTATTCTAGTTGTCAGGATACAAGATAAATGAATTATAGGTTTAAGATTCATATCGCATATCCAGTTTCTTTCTTAACGTAGCGTCGAAATCTCCAATTTCAAATATCGTTTAATCATAGAAAAACTATACGAAAGTAGTAAAACTATTTTAGGAGAGGCAGCATTATTCATGGACTATCACATTTGTTATCAAATACGCATTTAAAAAGATTTGTTTTTCAAATATCGAATTTACTGGAAATCTCTAGTTTATTTCTTAACGTTGCGTTGAAGTCTCCAGTACAATATTGGTTTTCATTCTACACTTTATTCTTGAATAATTCGAATGGCAATGTTCATTCAGTTGATAGCTACACGTGGAACTGGAATATTTCAGTGGAGACTTCAACGCAACGTTAGGAAATAAACTAAAGATTTCCAATAAATATCGATTTTGGAAAACAAATTTTTTCATTCTACACTTTATTCTTGAATAATTCGAATGGCAATGTTCATTCAGTTGATAGCTACACGTGGAACTGGAATATTTCAGTGGAGACTTCAACGCAACGTTAGGAAATAAACTAAAGATTTCCAATAAATATCGATTTTGGAAAACAAATTTTTTCAGATGCGTATTTGATAACAAATGCGATAGTCCATGAATAATGTCGCCCATTTTAAAATAGTGTTCATGTTTTTGGTTGATTTTTCTATGAATAAGCGGTATTTGTATTGGAGACTCCAACGCAAAGTTAAGAAAGAAACTGTTTCAATTATCGAACAGACCTTCGCAACGTTGTTCAAACACCCTGCATTTCTCATAATTCACCAGTATTTCCTAATTCTTCTTTCTCAAATATTCAAACACAATAAGTATACTAACTCAACCTTGACCAACATTACAGTTGTAACATTAGTATGGGATATGTCCTCTGCCTCCTATTGCTCAAAATCTGCCGGCTCATTATTCCATTTTGCTTCGTTAGCGGACTAACATCATCTTGAAGATGTTGATTTACAATCATTGATTCATAAACGGCATCATATTCAACTCCTACCTTCATGATTGATGGTGAATCAAATGATCAGCTCTCAATAAAAGCAACCCGATAAAGCTTTCGATCTTGAATTCTTTAAATTAAAGGATGTGCACGCAGAATGGACAAGGACATGGTTACTCATTGAACTTTTTGAGATTCTCCCCCTTGCACTCAAGATGAATGCAGTCTCTATGACAGGATGTCGTTTCAAGGCAGTAGCCATCTTATATCTCATCCAATATTTTAATCACCGTCTTTATTATCATTGAGATCTCACAGATCGATATCGTGCACGATGATGGGGATCATCCTTTAGATCAGCGAGGTTGATAGGCTCTCGAGTCGTGAAGAGATGAGGCGTTGTGTTAATTTAGGTCAATACTGAGTGTATTTGTTTTTCTTTTGTGTTTTGATGGGTTCATGAGGAAATGAATTGGATAATTGGAATCTATCGACCTTTCTATCATTCAATCAGCGTATGGTCGCACCTTTTTACCCTGATGGTATCTACACAAATGCCACGTCATCATTAGACATGATATAATCAGACAGGAATTGTTGGCCCGTTGATAGGTTTCAATGATCAACGTATGTCCCATAAGTTTTGGCGCAAAATTCATGGACCAATATAGTGGTGATAACTGATAAGAAGAAGATAATGGGTTGCTATTGAAATAAAAGTTTGTTTGCAACCTTGACTTCACTTCAACACTTCAGTTGTTGAAGTGGTTAAGTCGATATGGCCTACAAAAATGAAATTCGGAAAAGTATTTACAATTTAGTTGGACGAGTCGATAAAGACGAGATAATAAGAATTTTTGAAAATCAGAATATATCCTGTAGAACTTAACTGCTCCACATGAGTTAGGGATTTTGACTTAAATAGCAAAAAATATAGTTAAAATAAGATTTTTGTGATGAAAATTCATATCAATATGATTTCAAGTTGCAAATTAATTTTAGCCCGTAGGTCTGCAGCGTTACAGGGTGATTAAGTAAAATCGAGTAAAATAACGAAATTTTATTCCCAGAGAATTCAAACATTTTAAGACTATCAATACAATGTATGGCCTCCACGGGCATCAATAACAGCTTGACATCTTCTTTGCATACTACACACGAGGTTGTTGGACATTTCTTGCGGAATTTGGTTCCAAAAACTGGGAAGAAGCTCTCTCAGATCCTTTAAGGATTCTGGGGCAGGTTGATGATTATCTAATTTTCTTTGGAGCATATCCCATGCATGTTCTATGCAATTCAAATTTGGTGAGTGCGGAGGTATTGGTGAATGTGGAATACCAAGCTCCTCGCGCGCATTCTCAACTATGGCTGCACGGTGCGGTCTAGCGTTATCGTCTAGAAATTGAAAAGATTCACCAATAGCAGCGTGAAAATTTGGCACAACATTGTCAATGACATGCTCCCTGTAGTGTAAGGCGGTCATATTCCCAGGACAAATGTGTAAATCTATGCGCCAGTTGAAACATATCCCGGCCCATACCATAACACTACCCCCTCGGAATGGATGAACTTCTTGGACATAGCGACGATTACGGGGTATGCGTGGGATTGTCCATACCCTAATTTTTCGAGAATCTGGATTCATCAGTGAAAAGGACACTTCGCCATTGATCGTTCCAATTGATATGTTGCCTTGCCCATTCCAGTCTTTGACGCTTATGGTCACGTGTTAATGGAACTCCTCTTAATGGACGTCTAGAACCTAGATTCACTTCTCTCAAACGTCGTCTGATGGTTTTGATGGAAACTTGGACCCCCATCTGCATTTTGAAGAGTATTCCGTAGCATTCCACACGTAGATGTATGGTTTCTTCTCGCCGAAACGGTAATGAAACGATCCTGAGCAGGTGTTGTTTTTCGTCGCCCATCAAGCCTTGGTCTTTCCAACACGGAACCTGTCTCCCTGAACCTATTCCAAAGTCGAGATATCACACTTTGGCTGACTTGGAGCCTTTCCGCTACAACAACCTGAGTTAGGCCACCCTTAAGCATTCCGATAGCCCTATTAGCCTTAGCGTTTGTTAATTTGCGCCTTGGCATTTTCAGAAAACTCGTTTCAAATCGAAGCCTTTGATAAACTGACGTAATTTCAAAATAAGAACAATCATGAAGCATATGCAAAGAATCAAACTTCAGAAAAAAGGCGACCAGATTGACGAAATGTCTGACTTTGATTTTTATTGGATCGATTCAAGTTGTTATTGAGTTTTAAATGATTTTACAGCGATTTTCTCGAATTACATACTTTTAAAAACGATTGAATACGATATCCCTAACTCTTGTGGGGCAGTATATATCGCTAGTTAATTTTATTGAAGCATAACACGCTGGAGACGATATTATGTTCTGACCAGACCTTGCGTCCAGACACTATGCAAAAGAAACTCAAGATTGGCCAGCCGACCAAAACATACCATGATGCTAGGTGTTCGCAGAAAGTTGCTCTCTGTGAAAGATAATGACCCTCTTCATTTAATTTAAATTGATAGTTTTGTTGCTTCTGCAACGTTTATTAATGTGTATCACAATACAAAAGACCAATGTATGATTTTGTCACTATTTTGGTCTCTCAAATTTGTGCCAAAACTTATTGGGCGTTATTACACTTGAAAATATCATGAATTTCGACAAATTGGATTGAAGAAATTCATTTCGAATTTTATATCCCAATGCACAAACTCCCTTGGTTTTTTTATAGCAGCTTGACTATCTGAATGGAAAGATCTTTGGGGATTACATACATTACAATCTAGTCTCAACATGTTTTTATCATTTCAGGAGGGCAGCATAGGTCCTGACATCGTCATCAGACCAATCCCATCCAGGCTTCGTAACAAAATACTCAAAACATACGCGAACAACAAATCTGAGGAAGTACCATACAATCCCACTGACGACGAGATGTTTCTGGATTCAGACGGTGAACTGAGTTCCGAAGTATCCATAGATACAGGGGTACCAATCGACAGGAAGAAGATCCACAAGCAACATCACATAGTTTACAAGAAGAAGAAACAGCCTCACGACGATAGTTTTAGTGATTACGGTGAGTGAACATTCAGGAATCATTTTTATACATAATGTAGAGTGTGTCTCAAATTCAAGGCTGCTGTATCTTTCCTTCTATAATAAATTTCCTTTTAGCCTTCATGGAGCCTGACCATTTGATCAAAAGACACAGGAGATCAGCCAGTAGAAGTGATAGGAATAAAAGAGAAGCCCCATACACGATATATCCAGAGATATTGGTGATTGTGGACTATGATGGTTACAGATTGCACAGTGGGGATAACTTACAGATCAAGAGGTACTTCGTGTCATTCTGGAATGGAGTGGATCTGAGATACAAGCTGTTGAAGGGGCCTAAAATACGGATCAGCATCGCTGGAATCATCATAAGCAGGGTTCGTACAAATCCTTAGGTTGGCTTCAGGAATGTGTCCTTTTGAATGAAAGAAAAAAATTTAGACATATTCACACATCCAAAAGTATACTCCATTCACATTTATAAAGTATCCTAGTTGGCCAAGATTTAGGTTTATCCCGTTTTTTACTTGAAACTGACGCAGGATGGTATACTCGTTAAATGTCAAATGATCCTCAGAGACGTTGCCGCTAATTTCTATTTACTCTTTGTTTTACTTTGTGAATGGAGTGAGTTCTTTTTTGAAGTTTAATTGTGACACAGGTTTCGTATTACTACTGCATTTTCATACTGGAGTATTTGAAGTTGTGCAAAAAGGTATTTAAATGTCTACTGTAGGCTTATTTCTTGAGAATTTTGAGAAGTGGGGAATTTCACTGTTCGTTATTAGTTTTTCTGTCGGGATATTCGTGTACTTTCATTCTTTATTCGAACTATCATGAACTATCAAAAAGTAACGGACTATTCTGTCAGAAATTTAAAAAAAAAATTTTTTCTTGAACATTTCTGCACGCCTGTTAAGAAGATACAAAGACCTTGCCAAAAAAGTACCACATGAGTCACATGACCCACTTTCCACACAGGGTGCAACAAAAAAGTGGAAAAAAATTGTTTCAGAATTTTGTTGCCAAATATTCTTCTTCTGAGAAAATGAATTTGTTCTAAAATTTTGACGCGCACTATATATTCTGGAAATGAGATGAATATTTTCCTCTATTTAAACTGCAATATACGTGTGACAAGAAAAACCTCGGACAAACTCTTTTTCATTTAACTTTATTAAACAGAAGAAATTGAACAAAACAACAACAAATAATAATAGCTTGAACATTTGTTAATAATATATTTAAGCCGTTTCGAAGTGGCTTCCTTTGGCGGCGATACACAGCTTCAGACGCTTCTTGAAATTTTCGCCAATGGCCGCAGCTCCTCGGGCGTTGATCGGTTCCATTCTCGGCGCAGAGATTGCTTCAGCGACTCCAAATTTTGTGTTTTTTAGCACAAGCCCTGTGCTCCAAAATCGACCACACGCTGTAGTCCATTGGGTTGAGATCCGGTGAGTAGGGCGGCCATTCTGCAGATGAGATGAAACAAGGAAAATGATTCTTACACCATTCTTGCGTCATTTTCACTCTGTGAGCCGGAGCGGAGTCCTGTTGAAATGTCCAATGCGTATGGCCCACGGAAGTACTACGGCCTCGAGGATGTCGCAGCGGTAGACTTCTTGATTGATTTTGACCCCTTGATCCACGAAAACTGAGGGAGTTTTACCACCCCAGACCATGACGGATTTCGGATTTTGACGGTGTTCGACGAAGGCCGATGTACCGGGAGCCTCTACGGACCAGACTCTGTCGTTTTGGTGGTTGTGGGATTGTTCTGCGGTGAAAAGCTTCTCGTCTGTGAAGAGAATTCGCTCCCATTGCTGACCGGCGGCGAGACGAAGGAGTTGGCGGCACCTTTGGAGTCGTAGGCGCTTGTTTTCCTCCGTGAGGAGTTGAACTTTTTGGAGCTTGTATGGCTTGAGGTTGAGCTCCTTTTTGGCAATTTGACAGACTCATTCGCGGTTGATACCGGTCTCACAGGCTATTTTCCTCATGGAAACCCTCGGATTTCGATTGACTCGCTTCTTGACGATGTTGCGATTGCAAGGTGTATTGACAGTGCGTTTTCTACCACTTCCTGGACGACGACCATCATGGCCAAGCTCCTTGAAACGACGAATTGCATCGGACACGGTTTGTCGAGGCACATTGAGCGCCTACCTTGACGGAACAGCTCCAAAATCGCACTACGTTTGTTTGACATTTTAAAACTCTGTGAAATGAAATTATATCGAACTGAAAATTCACATATTAGTACAGGAAAGTGTAGAGAAACCAAGAGAATAAAAATTATTTCGCTGCGCTCGAATACTTTTGTTCCAGACCACAGGAAAATTTGTCCGAAGTCACCTTGTATTTGATAGAAAATCTTTGTTCGCCACTCTTTGGTTTATGAAATAACATTCCATGAAAACATTTCTGGTTTGCACAGTTTTCAGAAAAAAATCATCTTTATCAACATAACACATCGGCACACAAAACCATGGTAAATAAAGAGACTTCTACACGACAGAACCGTCCTTATAGAGACTCAAGTACTCCTACGTCAGTTTCAAGTTTCAATCTATTCTTCGAAACCTTTTATCTTTACAGCCAATAAAAGTTTAAACTAATTCACAACTTATCCATTAAGTCCTCGCGATAATCAAGCGCGACTTTGCCAACGTACTCTCGTATACATTCGCGGTGTTTTATTGGCGGACACCGTGTAGATTTACGACCGAAATTAGCATTTCATGGAACAGGTGCCAGGGTACCTCCATCCAACATTTCCTATAGTAAATTCGCGATGTGGTTTTAGACACAGGGAAAGAATAGAGATGACCCAATCGATATCCTTCAGAAAACGAGGAAGATTACGGATGAATGAAATTTTTAGACGAAACAAGCGAAGTGAACATCCGTGGGTGGTCAGAGGAAGCTTCCAATGACGACAGGTGATAGATGAGAGAGGAACAGCCTCCAAATTGTAAAAAATTGTCGGCGTTAATGGTTGTTTACTATTTTATCCGATATTCAAGAATGGAAAGGATTTATTGAATGGGTTGATGGGTCTGATCACAGACGGTACCTATGGTCGATACAGAGACGGTTAAAGTTAAAAATAAACTCGGTTTGCGTCCTTGGTGCTCGTCAAACATGCATATGTAACAGGATTACGAGGAGTACGATCAACAAGATGAAAAGGATGAGTTTCCTGGCTATTTTATGCATTTCCAGAGAAACTCATTTTTAATTGTCACTTGGTACACTTGGATGTCAAGATTAACAGAGTGACTGATATTTTAAGGCTTAATCCTGTCAGGTGAGGCCAAATCCACAAGGGAAACTACTGGGCTTAGGACAGGGTTTAGTAAAATTTCCTTCCTTGAAATTTCGACCTTTGAAAACTAGTTGGAATCGAAATAAAATCAAGATCTTAGGAGCAGATCTAAACCAAGAAAAATTTGACGCAGTATAACTCATTTTCAGTTTTACTACTGCATTCTCTGTCCAAATATTGGACACTATACGGGGTAGCCATTTGAAAACGAAACAGACGAGATTACAGACGAAATAAATTTTTCCGATAGAAATGCTCGGACAGGTCGATTTCTGTTTCGAGGGGGACAACTTAAGATGTAGGTTACGGACGCATAGCGCTTCAACCCTTGCTACTACAACCCCCACCCCCAATTTTTGATTAGGGAAGATGGGGTGAGTGATACCTCATTTGAAAGGTATTTTTATACTGATTTCAGCACAGTAATTATTTTTTCATTTTATGCATTAGTTCTCGAAATATTCTTAACTAAGTATTTGAAAATGAAGTGGTGTTTTCATGGCACTTGTAGTGTTTTTTTGTGAAAAATCGACATCTTGATTAAAGATTTCTATGTCAGTGGATTGGAGGAAGGAAGCCACAGTCATGGTTGTTTTGAAGCTCAAAATGTCGATTTTTCACAAAAAAACACTACAAGTGCCATGAAAACACCACTTCATTTTCAAATACTTAGTTAAGAATATTTCGAGAACTAATGCATAAAATGAAAAAACAATTACTGTGCTGAAATCAGTATAAAAATACCTTTCAAATGAGGTATCACTCACCCCATCTTCCCTATTCAAAAATTGGGGGTGAGGGTTGTAGTAGCAAGGGTTGAAGCGCTATGCGTCAGTAACCTACATCTTAAGTTGTCCCCCTCGAAACAGAAATCGACCTGTCCGAGCATTTCTATCGAAAAAATTTATTTCGTCTGTAATCTCGTCTGTTTCGTTTTCAAATGGCCACCCTGTATAGCTTTATTGATCAAATCAACAATGAAGAACGCTAAGTGATAAAGTTCACAAATGTAGACAATTTGAATTTACCATAATATCTTATTTCATTCACGTCTCGTTTACGTATTGAATTAATCAAGTTACAATGTTGCGAACATAAAGAATTTGCATTCTAAGATACTTTGAAATCATTTCTCGTGTGTTCATCTCAAGAAAATGCTTACACGTGCTTCCTGAAAAAAATTATGAATTCTCAGAATGGAGATGCAGAACAACATTTTTATTTGCAGTCTCGTAAATATTTGAACAAATTCCATTGTTTGATTAATGTCATTCCTGGAAACATTGGCGGATTTGTGGGGGGGCATGAGGGTCATAAAAAGTGCCACAGAACTGTTTTCACAGAAACGTGTATAATTTTCCACAGGAAAATAGTTGTAGCTACTTTTCAAAAATGCACATTTACGAAAATTAGCCACAACTAAAAGGATGAGACTCCGATATCAGTTTTCGATATTTTAGTATGTAAATATTCACTTTTATAAAGTATCTTGATTGACCATGAAATTCTGACACATTTCAACGTGTATATTTTGAATATGTTAGGATAGAGTCATTTTCCTGTCAGATGAATACACAACGTTATCCTTTCTACAAAGAGGTCGTAGTATTTACGTGTTTATCGAAAGGCTTATATACTTTAAATATTACACTGCGCAAAAAAATTAACGCACATTTTGAAAATCTCAATTTTAATGAAAGTTAACTCTACATTGACTTTATAACTTATTTTTTATGTTCTCTCGGGAAGGTTTTGAACGAAATCAAGCACATTAAATGGAAGAAAAATTCAGGATTTCACCGAATCTTATGTGAAAGAAGAGAAATGAACAATTTTCGAAATACTGAAATGCTGATAAGTGATCTAATACTTGATATTTCCACCCCTTGCGTTAATTACAGCTCGGCAACGACGGTCCATACTCAAAATGAGTGATCTTAAAATGTTCTGATCTAATCCTTCCCAGATTTCTCCGAGTTGGATTCCTAAGTCATTAATAGTAGCTGGATGATTTTCTGAACTACTCAGCCTTCAATTGAAGTTGTCCCAAACGTGCTCAATCGGATTGAGTGATTGAGATCTGGACTTCTTGCTGGCCATTCCATTCGAGAGACTTCATTCAACCTCTTCAAGGTACTCCTGAACGATGCGCGCACGATGGGGTCTGGCATTATCGTCCATAAAAATGAAATTTTCACCAATGTATGGGGCAAATGGCACTACATGCTCTTCAAGAATGTTCCTTATATACTTATCAGCATTCATAGCTCCATTATCAACGACCACTAGGTCTGTGCGAGCAGTCAAACATATTCCACCCCATACCATAATCGATCCTCCTCCGAAACCAGTAGTATTCAGGAAATTGCACTGAGCATATCTTTCATGTGGACGTCTTTATACAAGGGAACGTCGATTACAATGGTAGAGGCAGAATCTAGACTCATCTGTGAAGAGAACTCTTTCCCAATCGGCCTCTTCCCAATGGATATGCTCTCTCGCAAAATCCAAACGCGCCCTTCGATGGGCTGGGGTAAGAGCTGGGCCTCTTGCCGCGACACGAGGCCTTAAATCATATTCTCTGAGGCGATTTCTTATTGTCTGAGTGCTAATTTGCACCTCATGAGTTTGCTCAAGCTGATTTTGAAGGAGGCGAGCGGTTGCAAACCGTTGTCTCAACGAAGAAACTCTCAAGTAACGTTCTTGAATGGCAGTTGTTACCCGTGGTCTACCCTGTCCTGGTCTTCGGACATTCATACCTGTCTCCCTGAATCGCTGCAACATTCAGGACACACTTGTATGGGAAACTCCAAACCTTTCTGCAATTCTTGTGTATGTCCACCCTTCTTCTCTAATAAAAATAATTATCATTGAGAACACCTTCAGTTGTAGAATAAATTTGAGATTTCCATAATGTGCGTTCATTTTTTTGCTCATGTGAATTCATTAATTCCTAAGACCTGGTGAATGTTGAAGAAACTTCTTTCCCTGGTAATCCTGGGAATATTTGACATATATGAACATAGTTGGAAGATTCAGTTGTGCTATTTTCTTGTACGGAAATCAAGAATGGATAATTGGAATTTACGGAAAAATAATGGACAGAATAGTCCGTTACTTTGTGATAGTTCTTCCAAAAAAAGAATGAAAGTACTCGAATAACCCGTCTGAAAAACTTCTAAACGAACAAACGGACCTATGGAACTCCCCACTCTTCAAAATTCTCAAGAAATAAGCCCACAGAAGACACTCAAATACATTTGTGCACAACTTGAAATACTCCATCATGAAAATGTAGTAGTACATGTACATACTACGAAACTTGTGTCACAGTTAAACCTTAGAAGAACTAGCTTCATTCACAAAGTTAAACAGTGGCGCACCGAGGGGGGGGGGGCTGTCGGGCTGCAGCCCCCCCCCGAGCTGTGACAAAGAAAAGTAATTCAAATATTTCCATCTTATTGTTTTTCTAAAAGTAATAATAATTATTTTAGAACAGAATGGAAACTTAAACATTTCCTTCACAGATAGAAATAGGGATTGATATACATATACAGGGTGTTTCATTGGTGAATGAACATACGTTAACCTGAGCTAGAGCCAGGCCAGTCCAAAAAACCGATATATGATAGGTCTAATCAATTCCATAACCGAGATACAGAGTGGTTTATGTATTCACCAAAAATTTCAATTCCTCATAACTTCTTAACCAACTAGTATAGCTGGATGATATTTGGAACGTATGATTCACTTCTATAGGTCGATCGATTTATTTTTGAATTTCCAAAGAATTTCAGGTCCGTATTTGAAAAATATGGGACTTCTTCCAAGCTGAGATTCACCCTGTATATTGAAATTTTGGGATTTTATTGGGATATTTGAAAAGAGAAGAAAATTTTCAATGGAGTTCAGTAGATTTCATTGTCCCGCACGTCATTTTGCTCGAAGAGAGCTTAAGGGAAAGATCCAATTGAATATTGGAATTCCACAAAATTCTCAGAAAAATCGTACATTATGATCAAATTGATCTCCAGAAGGTACAACGATTGGATCCAGGTGATGAAATTAGAAGAACTTACTTTAGTAGCTGGATTTTACGAAATGAAAGAATGGTCAACAGAATTTTATTATGCAATGAAATACGTAATAATCCAGACATGATCAAAAAAAGTATCAGACATATTTTTTGAAGAGGGCAAGAATGTGTATTGAACAAAATGGTGGTACTTTCGAGCACCTTCTGTATTTCACGTTGAGTTTTTATGTTTCTTCAGTTATTTATTCATCTTTGTTGACTTCAACTAAATTTTTCTCGATGAATAATGTTTTTCCGGAAATAACTCCAAATGATTCCACAGAATATTATGAAATTCGAACATGCAATTAGTGGGACAAAAAAAATTCAATTAGATCATAATGTACGATTTTTCTGAGAATTTTGTGGAACTCCAATATTCAATTGGAAATGACGTGCAAGACAATGAAATCTACTTGAAAATGTTCTCTCTTTTCAAATATCTCAATCAAATCGTAAAATTTCAATATACAGGGTGTTGAATCTCAGCTTGAAAGAAGTACCATATTTTTCAAATACGGACCTGGAATTTTTTGGAAATTCAAAAGTAATTCGATCGACCTGTAGAAGTGAATCATACGTTCCAAATATCAACCGACTATACTGGTTGGTTAAAAAGTTATGAGGAATTGAAATTTTGGGTGAATACATAAACCACCCTGTATCTTGTATGGAATTGATTAGACCTATCATATATCGGTTTTTTGGACTCGCCTAGGGTAGCTCTAGCTCAGGTTACCGTATGTTCATTTACCAATGAAACACCCGGTATAATAACGAATTACTTAAGAAGGTTTTCGCTTGCGGCGCATTTTTTAAATTATATAAGTTACAAAAACCTGATTACTCTTGAGCAGCCCCCCCCGAATAAAATTTCTGGGTGCGCCACTGAAGTTAAAAATTGTGTAAATAGAACTCAGCATTGCCAACGTCTCTGAGAATCATTTGACATTTATCGGGTACCAACCGGGATACATTATAAAAGTGAATGGAGTATATGTCCAGCTTGGCTCAGTCTGTACTCTCAAAACTAAGTAGCCATTTGAGTATGTTTCTTGACGTGAAATCTAATCTTTTTAGGGAAGAGATGCGACTCCATATTTGGAAAGGAACAGGGTTGGACGAGACGCTATTGACTCTGCAGCAGCTCTAACAGACATGGGAAAATATTTGTTCAGAGAAAGAAGGCTGCCAGTGTATGACATCGCTGTAGCTATAACGAAGTACGTAACCCTTCCTTTACTAAAATACTATTCAAAATCTCAATATCCATCTGTTACTAATGAGCCAGCTGATTTTCTTCCTTAGGTTTCACGATACTGTGAGATTTTTCAGATATTCGAAGGTGGAGAAGATGAAGACCAAAATTTTCGATTTTTAATTTAAATTCAGACAGTGATATTGAATAATGGTTCGATTTTGTGTAGGTATGACATGTGCCGAAGAAGAAAAGGAGGCAGATGCACTAAGGGAACAGCTGGTAATTGCCTGAAAAATATTTAGGATTTGGGTTTTGCGTGTGTCTGATTCCTTGGTTTTATTTATTGTACTAACTCTGTGTGCCCAGTTGCGTATTTACCAGGGATAATGTTTATTAATTCGACTAATATCAAACCATTCTGAGCAGAATTGTTCTAACAACTTGTTGATAATATCGACGAGATATTTTCGGACGCCCCCTGTACTTAACACAAATCGAAGTGAAGAACTCCAGGAGAGGTTTTTTATAATTATAATGCGACATTGTCAAGGTTGATGCAGTGAAATTTCAATTTGTTTCACTCAATTAAGTCAAGATTTTTGAATTTTGGTGCATTACAAAAATGTCGAAATGAATTCTGCTTATAAAGGAAGGTCCATTCTTTGCTATCAGGAATTTTTCGAGAAGAAAACTCGATACCAACAAGGGTCCATAAATGCTTCATTTCTAAAATACTGGGGCGCTGAAATTTCGAAAGTGAGATCGTTTATTCTTTGAAATATTTCAACCACTGTTGATAAGGAAAAAATTCAAGCAATTGAACTTCTCTTCTTCCCAAAATGTCGTACCTAGTTTGCAAAAATACATGTAACGAGAATGGAGATGAACCAAAGATGCCAGGAAGACTTCGAAGGGTTTTCCCAACAGTATTTTGTGCTTAAATGATAAACGGTGTATTTTTTGCAGACTAGACATGTGCAGAAGATCTTATCCAAACGATGTTTGCAACCGCGGTACAGCAGGTACGGTTCGTAAAGTACGATCGAAGTAATCGATATCTTTTGCACATTTTTTTAGCATGCAACTGTCAAGCATCCGAAACATCATCACGTCAATTTTCCATGCACGTCACATGAACTTTTTTGCACGTTTCTTCGCAGTCTAAGTAACCTGACGTTTTAAAGTTTGATGAGAAATCGATCAGGTCCTCTTTAACGGCTTTTAGACCAGTGTATACAGGGAAATCTTAAGGGATATGATGGTACAGATCATTTCCGATGAAAAAATATTGTTAGAGTTTTTTCTTGAACCTCATGGTTTATGAGATATCAATTTTTTCTTTAACTTTTCTCTGCTGCTCCAGGAAAGGGCGTATGTTATATACAACGTACCATTTTTTGTTGAAAATGATCAATAATTCATATCCCTGAGAGAATATTCAACCCAAAATATGTTACACTGTATTGGTACACTTGGTGGCTCATTTCTATAACAGCTCTTATTACAGCACATAGGTTGCCATGAAATGGTGAAGACATTTGAGATAACTATGACTGAGTAATATATCGGGTGTTTTTCAGAGTGATAGAACTTCGAATTGAAATAAAACCCATTTAACTGAAAAAGATGGATGACAAATTTCTCTTAATTCGAAAGATAATTTTATGACATTTATATTTTAAAAATAATTTCCGGCATATTTCAACCACGACTAGTTCTGAGGAACCCCATTTGGCCAGACCAATTTTGGACCACTTTTTCGAGTTATTCAGCAATAACACGAGTTATGTTGGCTTCCAAAGCTTCTTTTGTTTCTGGTTCATCAGCATAAACCAATGACTTGATATAACCCAAAGAAAATAATCCATTGGAGTCAGGTCACATTATCTTGGAGGCCAATTAATAGGACCATTTCTCGAAATAATGTTATCGCCGAATCTTTCTTTCAATAAATCAATTGTTACGGTATCAACATAAGGTGTAGCACCATCTTGTTGGAACCAAAACACTTCTGGGTCGATACCATTCAAATTTTGAAACAAATAATCATTGATCATCGATGTGTAACGAGCACCATTCACTGTAACATTAGCTCCAACATCGTTTTCAAAGAAATATGGACCAATGATGCCTCCAGCGTGTAAAGCACACCATACAGTGCATTTTCAGGACGCAACGGAACCTGCAGAACTCCTTGAGAATTGTTTTCAGTCCATATACGCCAATTTTGCTTCTTTACGTAGCCGTTCAACCAGAAATGAGCTTCATAACTTAGCACAATTTGTCGATAAAAAGTCGATCAACTTCAAGCTGTCCTAGGGATTAATCAGCAAACAAACGCCGCTTATTATGGTCAAGCAGCTTTAGTTCTTGAACCAGTTGGATCTTGTATGGGTGTAGACCAAGATCTTAACGCAAAATTTTCCATATGATGGATGCACAGAGCCCAACTTGTTGTGAACGTGGACGAATAGACAAATCTGAATCTTCATTAACACTATCACTTACAACAGCCAATTTTTTTCTGTACGTACAGTTCTTCGTCTTGCTGTTGTTGTTGCACCGAGTAAAGAAAATGTTGTCCGAAATCTATCGATAGAAATGTAAAAACAACATAGCTTCTACCTTCTGTCAAATCACAGTTGTCCCTATCGAAAATTCTATCACATTAAAAAAACACCCTATACTGGCTCAAATGTTCATATATTTTCAACAGAAAAGAGACGAATTCAGAAAAAGGAGAATGAAAAAATGTTTCTTTTAGCTAGAAAAACAGACTACTCGTCAATAGTTAGAGATCTTGAATTAATTTGTGTTTGCTCTTCAGCAAACGCCAATTTCTTTTTAAAATATTTATTTGTGAGGTCCAAGTTAATGTAATAAGATTTCAAGAAAATGATGTATTGGCAAGACTGAAAATACATTATTCTACTGAAAAAGTAGTAAATTTCACGAAAAGGTCATTAAAAACTGCTTGGCTTTCCAAGTTATTGAGAATATCCTGCTCAATTTGTTGCCAAAGTTGTGGCAAAAGATCTGAGAGCTATTGAAGCGTAATGATATAAAAAATGAGTCACCAATGCTTTCGACTTTTTCTTCAAGTCATAGTTTTAGTTAGT
Source organism: Adalia decempunctata (assembly GCA_951802165.1). Classification (NCBI taxonomy): domain Eukaryota; kingdom Metazoa; phylum Arthropoda; class Insecta; order Coleoptera; family Coccinellidae; genus Adalia; species Adalia decempunctata. The sequence goes on from OX637705.1 coordinate 6,562,958, forward strand.
ATACCAGTAGATTCGAAACTGTAAGGTACTATCCCACCAAAACCATTGCTTTTCGTTGTAAATCTGTAGGTAAGCACATACTCCAATGTTTCACTTATTCTCATTGCGAAATTCTCACTTCTTCTTCTTAATTCAAACAAGACATGTTTTTCCTTCTTAACGTTCAGTAATTACTGCAATACCACTTCCTTCACATAATAAATTTAGTCTGAAAGAACATCCTTCCAAGGTCGGTATTCTTCAACTTGACTTCGTGACATTTGGATTACATAATGGTAAAGATGTTCATTCTGCATGTTATGTACATTGATTAGAACAAGCATGCATCCAATTTTCATAATGTTTTTCTTTCGGAAACCGCTCATATCACCCATAAATCAGAAGATGCGGATGTCATTTATCATGGGTTACATTGTTACATAAGAAAAACGGCTCAGAAAACATTCACCACCGAATACTGCATTCAATTGGAGAATTAATAGTTATTTTCAAGGGCGGGAAGATAGCCTTCTTGCAATTTTTTTCCTACAATCGTTTAGAATCTTTCTATTATGATTTTTTCAAGATATTTTTGTACAGAGTGTAACAGCCAAATGGAATAAATTCGATAACGAATAAATGAGGGGGTGTTAGGAAAAACGCTCGGACACGTCGATTTGTAATAATGCATATTTTTCAAGAAAATAAAATTATATAGGGTGTTCCATGCGACCGTGACCAATACCAACTTTCTTATTTCAAATGCAATCCCCTGTATATTATTTATTTTCTGGATTCTTCAGAAAATTCTAGACATAATTCATAGTTGTCATACCTATTTTCACCTTTTTCGGAAATATTGAGTGTTTTCAGATTTTTTACAAAAATTAACATTTTGAATGAAAATTATTTTATTTCACAAATTCGATAAATTACACTCAATACTTATTTCCCATTTACCTCTTGATATGAAGAAAGTAAGCACACGTGCTCTAGGCATTTTAACAACAACTAAACATCGACTCAAACAGCTGGTTTGTTGTAAAATCTAAAAAAATTGCAAAAGCGACTACAATATTAAAGTAACAAAACACCTCCTTCTGGGTGTTGTAGTTTCTTTGTCAGTTAGTATTTAAACTACGAGGTCTGGCTATTAAATAACGAGACTGCTTATGAAAAAGAGTTTTATTTTAAAAATTATTCTACAATCGAATGCTCCCCTTCAATATACTCCCCTTCCCTCGCCACACACCGTTCCATTCGTTTTTTCCATTGGTCAAAGCAATGCTGGAAGTCTTCTTTTGTAAGAGCATTTAGGAGCTCCGCCGATTTTCGCTTTACCTCTTCCATCGACTCGAACCGGGTTCCTTTTAAGGCAGACTTGATCTTCGGAAATAGGAAAAAGTCACAGGGTGCTAAATCAGGCGAGTAAGGCGCGTGTTCGAGCACTGGAGTGCCTCTAGCGGCAAAATAACGCTTCACAGACAGCGCGTTATGGGCAGGTGCGTTGTCCTGGTGCAAGATCCACGATTTGCTTTTCCACAACTCCGGCCGTTTCTTACGAACTCGCTCTCGCAGCGTTGCCAAAACTTTCAAATAGTAAGTTTGGTTTACAGTTTGACCCTCTGGAACCCATTCAGCACAATTTCATTTATTTTGGTCACTGTTTGCGGAGTTGAAACAGAGACAGGTCGACCTGGACGTTGGTCATCTTCGGTGCTCTCTCGGCCTTCAGAAAACCTTTTATACCATTCGAAAACACGCGCACGAGATAGAGAATTCTCACCATAGGCCTCTTTCAACAACTTATAGCACTCAGTCGGAGTTTTTTTTAATTTGACGAGAAATTTCACATTGATCCGTTGCTCGTGTTTTTCGTCACACATCGTTATCGGCACGAGAAAAAAACACGTTCGTTTCTAACCTCTACACAAAAAATACTACTACAGCGACGAAAACGTGTTTTCGTACTGGAATAGTAGACACTTCCAGCTATCCAATGCTGCATTCGTTTCCCACCCTACCCCTCTAGGACGCCTTCTGCGCGCGCAGTCTCGTTATTTAATAGCCAGACCTCGTATATCCCTTAGTCCCTAATTCTATGGAAAAATTTACGCACAAGTGCGGCAATTGACCACTTTCCACACTCTATTTGCATGCAGTAATGGTCAACTCTTCGACGATTGTAGGAAAAAATACAAATATGCTTAACTGTAACTTTTTATGTGGCTTTGAATGTTGCTTAAATGAATTCTAGCGTGAATTCGTATTAATCTTCTGAAATCTAGGTTTTGCCTACGTTGGAGGAGCTTGCGTCGTCAACAAAAGACTGGAAAAGGTGAACTCGGTGGCAATCATTGAAGACACAGGTGGATTCAGTGGAATTATCGTTGCTGCTCATGAAGTTGGACACTTGTAAGACGACATCTTTTTAAATTCTCCTCTTTTATTCAGTTGTTATAAAAGGTTCAATATCACTCAACTTTATACTGTTTTCTGTGATAGGCTGGGTGCTGTGCATGATGGAAGTCCTCCACCGTCCTACCTTGGAGGCCCAGGAGCAGAAAAATGCCAGTGGACTGACGGCTACATCATGTCAGATCTCAGACACACTGAGAGGGGTTTCAGATGGTCCTCGTGTAGTGTGGCCAGCTTCCACCATTTCTTGAAGTGAGCAGAACCTCTCCAACTATCTTAATATCAAATTACGAGTATATTGACCTGATAATTTAATTTTCAGCGGTGATACTGCAACATGCCTCTATAATTCACCACACGAAGATGATAGTTTACCGAGAGTACTTCCTGGTAAGCTGTTGACTTTGGATGCGCAGTGCAGGAGGGACAGAGGTACCAGTGCTTGCTTCGTGAGTCTTGAATATTTGTTTTCGATTAGTCGTGTATTGGCTTCTCGATTTTTTTTGCAGAAAGACGATAGGGTCTGCGCACAACTATTCTGTTTCGACGCTGGAAGTGGGTACTGCGTAGCTTATAGGCCAGCAGCTGAAGGATCACCATGTGGTGATGGTCAAGTAAGAAGAGTCAAATTCAAAAATTTCACTAGAATAAGAGTCGATCGCTTAACAATTCCGTTAAATTTCATCTGCTGATTCTATAAGGGACCTATGAAGTCACATTGTTTTTTTGATGAAAATGCAACTTCATTGTAAAAAATGGACACAAATGAACATGGGCACCCTCAAGAAATTATCTGAATGATCTGAAAATGATATTTCGGCAAAAGTTCCATATTTCCGAAAATAACGCGTATATATTTTTAGAAAAAAAAATTTCTCGGATCACCACCAAAGTTGCTGGATTCACCAATTCGAGGGCATAAATTAGGGATACACAATCAGATATTTTTAATAAAATACACTGCGCAAAAAAATTAACGCACATTATGGAAATATCAAATTTATTCTACAACTGAAGGTGTTCTCAATGATAATTATTTTTATCAGAATTATGCATGCATATGTTATCCACTTTCAACGTTTTTCTTCAATACAGATGTTTTCTCCCAGCAGGAATAAAAAAAAGATGATATTATCAGATTTTGAATGTATTGGCTCCATTCTAAAATCAGTTGTTCTCGATCAACTCTAGTGATCAATAGTATTTCTTTCGTTTGATTTTCTACACTCGATCGCTATGCAACGCGAAACACGCAATTTGACCCAAGAGGAATGTGCCCAAGCGGTAGTTCTACGAGAAGCAGTGTGGACATACACAAGAATTGCAGAAAGGTTTGGAGTTTCCCATACAAGTGTGTCCAGAATGTTGCAGCGATTCAGGGAGACAGGTATGAATGTCCGAAGACCAGGACAGGGTAGACCACGGGTAACAACTGCCATTCAAGAACGTTACTTGAGAGTTTCTTCGTTGAGACAACGATTTGCAACCGCTCGTCTCCTTCAAAATCAGCTTGAGCAAACTCATGAGGTGCAAATTAGCACTCGGACAATAAGAAATTGCCTCAGAGAATATGATTTAAGGACTCGTGTCGCGGCAAGAGGCCCAGCTCTTACCCCAGCCCATCGAAGTGCGCGTTTGTATTTTGCGAGAGAGCATATCCATTGGGAAGAGGCCGATTGGGAAACAGTTCTCTTCACAGATGAGTCTAGATTCTGCCTCTACCATTGTGATCGACGTTTCCTTGTATACAGACGTCCACATGAAAGATATGCTCAGTGCAATTTCTTGAATACTACTGGTTTCGGGGGAGGATCGATTATGGTATGGGGTGGAATATCTTTGACTGCTCGCACAGACCTAGTGGTCGTTGATAATGGAACTATGAATGCTGATAAGTATATAAGGAACATTCTTGAAGAGCATGTAGTGCCATTTGCCCCATACATTGGTGAAAATTTCATTTTTATGGACGATAATGCCAGACCCCATCGTGCGCTTATCGTTCAGGAGTACCTTGAAGTTGAAGTCTCTCGAATGGAATGGCCAGCAAGAAGTCCAGATCTCAATCCGATTGAGCAGGTTCGGGAAATCCTCAATAGAAGGCTGAGAAGTTCAGAAAATCATCCAGCTACTCTTAATGACTCAGGAATCCAACATCCTTGAAAACAAAACGGTTTTTTGTTGAGTTATCTGATTATTAATGGTACCTACATGTTACATACCATTGCAAAGAGTATTAACTAGAGAAATTTTTGAAACCATTTTAAATCCCAACACTATGTATTTTTTTTTATTTCACTTTGTAAAGTGGACACAACATTATTTTTTTTCATTTTTATGTTTGATACGACGCTGTCAGGTTTTTGGAAGACGTTTGTATGAAATTCAAATATGAATAAGACAAGACTAGACTAAAAAAATAAATCATTTTATAGGAACCTCTCGAGCATTAAATTTAAAAAAATTCAAGATTTTAATGAGAAAAATGGGAAATTTCTAGAAAAATGGCAAAAAAATTATAACACTTTGAACTTTGGGCAAATGTTATTTTATTTGGCGCAACAAGTAGCCAAGAGCATCACCCATATCCACCTTTTACCTATGGCTACTCACCCTCCAAACACCCTGTATAACTTTGGTGGCTATCTGAGAAAAGGATATCTCGGCAAAATTTTCATATATTGGAATATTTCGCGTATTTTGAAAAAAAATTCTCGGTTAAAACAGCTTTTTCACCATATGTCTTCGCTTTATTCATGTAATGGTCCGTTACTGCTGGAACCACTTATTGAGAGGCACTGACAGATGAAAATTCTTATTTTCAGTACTGCCTGAATGGAAGATGCGTAGCAGAACACGAAAACATAATTCCAGACTATTCCCAGAACTCAGCGACCTACGTCAGGAGCAACAACAATCTTGGACGTCCGTTGTAAGTACAATTTCAATTTCCATCTTACCAATTGTGAGTTATTCTGATTCGCCAATCATTTCGTCACTTGCACCTCCACAACATAATGTTTCTGCACAGAACTGATGCACAATTTTTTAAATATCCCGAAACAGGTTCCACGAAGACGAAGAAGAAATTCAGGATTACCAGAAATCGCAACAACCGCAGTACTACGATTACAATACGTCCCCTCAACCGCCTATAAATCCTTATTATCAGTTCAACACTTTCGAAGATCCGAATTACAACCAGAACTATTATCCTTCTTCTATGGACCCATCCTATGTTCCCACCAAGAAAAACGAAGATCCACGTCCTTCAACCTTGAAAAGGTTCAATTTGTTCACTCTTTCCACCACGAAATCCCCGTACGATTTCAAGAATTTCGGGAAATTTTCCACACAAAATTCCTTCTCGGATAAATTCAATCTGTCCAACCTAAGAAATTTCCTGTTTCCTAAAAGCACCACCAGCAATCCCTACATTGGGAATTATTACCAGTTGAGGAAACTCACCACGATAAATCCTTATAATTTCTCTAACTTCGGCAGGACGACAAAAAGTCCATACACTTCGAATTTTGACGAAATTAACAACAATTACTTGAAACGCAACGCTGCCAGTTATTTTCCTAGTGACTCGAATATAATGAACAATTTTACTGCCTTCACGTAGAGGGGATTAGAAAATAGGGTAAGAATGATGGTGTTCACTAAAGGTCACATCCTTCAATCACGTTCATCCTACATTTCCACTTCAGAAAAATCTTCTTTCACCATAGACCACCCAGTAATAAACGAAAACTACCACAAATGGACCATATTTCGTCATATCCTCATTGTAGATTAGAAAATTCATCATTAATTTTATCTGCAGATTTCCAGCAAAGCATGCGATTCTTTTTTTACTCCTTCGCAGTTCGAATTTCTTTTTTAGCATTTCTGAATTCATTTTCAATGTAACAAGTGGGTTCAATTTTTCTAATCTCTGATTTTCTATTCCAGCTAGATTGTAATGAACTGAACTGAAATTTTGAGAGTCCACAAACTGAATATCTTCTGTGAAGAAACCTTTATACCTGTTGTGAAAATTTTATCAAGACTACACAAATCACAACCTGAGATGAGAGATAATATTTATATTTATATCTAGTTTTACAACAAACTTCAAAAGAATATAAAAAAGAGAACTAAGTGGTGAAGATGAACTGGAAAAGTTTGAGAGATCAAAATGCAAATGATGCAATTTCTCTAGGAAAAATTACTGCCAGAACAGCAAAGAAAGTGGATCAAACAAAATAGTTGTATATTGATAAGTAGAATTATGATCTTATAATAAATTTATTGTAAATAGAATTTCAAATATGGAGTGTTTCATAAATTCATTTTCCTTCATCATATAACATGGAATATATTTTCTTTCAGTCTTTTTCTGTTGTTGATATTAAATTTGGCATTGTAGAAGTGGGAAGACTTTCTGCTTCAGTGGTTCCACCCAACCATCCTGTAAGAAAACTTTTTTGAAAATCTTTGCCTCTTCTATTAGATGACATTTTTAATTTAACTGGTGGATTATCTTTTTTTGAGCATATTTTATCCACAGGTGCATTGTAGATTCACTGATTCATGAAGTTAGTAAGATATGACTACTCAGATTGCAGATAATTTCAGAAGAATCAGTGATTTCAATGTTTAAATTCTCTATTTGTTAGTTGTTATTTGCACAGATTGTTTTCTTAACCAAGATTGGATAATCAGATCAGGGTTTTCCCCATTAAAGACGAAATTTCTTGGAATAAAAACATGCATTGAGAAGTTTTCGAGTTCATCATTTAATTTTTCATTAAAATAAATGTACATCAATATATTACATGAACTGAAAATCTACAATTTTATATTCAATACACTAGTTTTATTTGCTTAAATATTTAAAACTTCAACAGAACAGCTTATCAAGAATGTGAATGGTGCTTGACCCAATTTTGAATTCATGTTTGAAGTACTCAAGTCATTTTATATGATTGAATGATATTTAATATTACTTTATTCTTGCTGAGCTGTAGTCTTTAACACAGAATGACTAGTTTAAAACCCTAATGGTACCACAATACCTCTTAAAAATTGCCCAATAAGAGCAAATTTAAAATCTTCAAAAATACGTGTATTTCTTAAAAGAATTGGAAGAATTCTTTAAGATAGCTGGAAAACATTCGGAAGTAAGAAAATTATAAGGAAGACTACTCAAAGTCATAGCCCTTAGTATTTCCTACCAGGTAGGAGTCCTGCGTTGCCCAGCGCTATCTTGGCTATTATCGCTACAGATAATATGCACACCATTCCAGCAGGCATAATTTTACCAGAGTTATAAAATCTGTATCCCATCACTCCTGCTAAAACTGATGATGTTACCAATTGTGGCACATAGTTGGGTGGTTGTCCACTCATTTGGTATGCACCATAACTCAAAGCACTACCGAAAACAAGTCCTGCAGCTAATGAAGGTATGGATCCTGCAGAAAAGAAAATGAAGTTGAATATGTTGTTTTTCACACATTTGAATGCATGGTAGTTATATTTCAGTATTTTCACCTGCTTTAACATATCCCATGATACCCCCTGCAGCTACTACACCTGCATAAACAAATCCAATAATATCTACAGGCATTATTGCGATATGAGATAATCAGCAATGAAATAAAACCGTTTGATCAATGAGAATATTGCAATAATCTGAAGAGGAGAGAAATGAAAATCATGCACCACAGAAGCAGAAGGTTATCAATCGAGAGATGAGGTTATTGATTCACGCATCTGTGGATGATTTCATTGGAACTACCATAAGTTTGGACTAAGGGTTCAGTATGTAACAAAGAGGAACAGTCTTTGGTTTTTAATGTTTAAGTTAAATCTATTTCTCTGGTTAAGGCAAAGACTTTGGTTATGATGGTATCAACATTTTTTGAATTCATTATTTACTATTTTTACTAACACAAAGAATAATTATTCTTCGTCATTGATTATTTATTACTCATGCAGTCATGCAACCTATTATTCTTGTAGAATTAATGTGACGCCTAGATATTTTTATTACTGTTATCTATTATTTATTACAAATTATTTATCGGTGAATGAATATGGACATGAACGCTCAAGATCTCAGTGCAAATATAAACAAAGAAATAGATAGCACTGCTAATAAGAAGTAAGAATGGGTACTTTAGATACCCCTTTTATTGTAACGATTGGTTCAGCCTTATTCAATCAAAATTGTAATCTTCTAGTGTTCGATGTGATGGTAACAACGAGATTCTTGAAACATGCAAAGAACCAACAAGTACTGGTGTCATATCTGAAACATCCATTGACAAGAATGGTATTAATGAAATAGAACACATTGAGCATCAACAGAACCTCTCATGTGTTAATACAGCAAACCCGAGTACTCCAGAACCTCAAACGAGTTCTGTTCATTTGAATGTCAAGCAGTTTCGCTGCGTTATGTGTAATTATACTACAATTGAAAAAGAGAATCTCCAGGAACATGAAAAATCTGTTCATTTGACTTTGAAGTCGTATGAATGTAGTGTATGTGATTTTACTACAAATCAAGAGCAGGAACTAAGGCCACATTTCGACTCTGTCCATTTGAATATCAACCAGCATAAATGTAACTTTTGTAATTTTACTACACCTGATCAAAACAGACTTACGAAGCATACTGAAACTGTCCATTTGAATACCAAGCAGAAATGTAGCATGTGCGATTATTCTGCGATTACAAAAAAAAGGCTCAAAGAACATATGGAATCTGAACATTTGAATATCAAAAGGCACACTTGTAACATGTGTGCTTACGCGACAAGTAGGAGAGTGCGACTGAGACAACATATGGAAAGGAGACATTTGCAAAGCAAGGAGTACAAATGTGACAAGTGTGATTTTGTAACTAAGAAGAAAGAGCAACTCAAAATACATTCAAAATCTGCTCATTCAAATATTGAATACAAATGCAGCACCTGCAATTTTGTAGCGGATAAAAAATTTCAATTGAAGATACATTTCGATTGTGTACATTTGAATATGAAGAAACTCGAATGTCAACTTTGTGATTTTGCTGCAAGTGATGAAAAAAAATTAAGGATACATTTGGAACGTTCCCATTTGAACCTCAAGAGATTCAAATGTACAGAGTGTGATTTTGATACAAATCAGAAGATTACATGGGTTAGACATAAACAGGCTCATGCTAAAAGAAAGACTCTGACATGTAAGTCGTGTGATTTTAAAACGCTTCAAAGGAAACTGATGAGGTCACATCTGAAATCGGTTCATTCGTATATCAAACAAGAATTGGAGAATGTACCTAATTTCGCTATAATCAAAAAAGGATAATCATGAGTAACATATTGAATCTTGAACTTTTTTTGCGTAAATCACCTTTCTTGATCTAAACAAATCATCATAATACAAGAAATATACCAATTAAAGATTCTTATTCAACGAAAAATTTTTTTGACAGCTGTCAAAAATGTTGACAGCAGCTGTCAAATATTTTTTTGAGGTTAGCTGGTGGTCAAACAAACCAAGTTTAGCTTTGTTCATGTAGACATTAAAACCGTTTATTTGCTTGAAAAATTGTTTTATGTGGAAATTTTTTCGATATTTCTAGACAATCTTACCCTTAGGAATATCAGATCAGTGAAAATTATTTAAATTAAGTGCATTTTCAATAAAAAATGCTATAAATGTGTGCCAAAGTTGGATGTGCAAGTCGTTCAAATTATGAGGATTTTCTTGAATATTTTGGAACACCCAGTGTGTGTAACTTGGTGTATCATACAAATATTAAGTGACTTATCAGAAAACAAAAGGAAATTGGGTCAGCAGTCATCAAGACTTGACAATATCGAAGATAAGAAACTAAAGTGAATGTGTCTTCGTAGACACTGAAATAAGCAGTATTCAGTTCATGTAAAATGTAAAACTGATGAATATTGAAATTTATATCATATAAAAGGATAAAGAAGTTACAGGGACAGAGCTCTGATTAATATTCCTTCTCCAATACTTTCTCTTGAATCTCTTCGGGCTCCCAATACTAAAAGTTGTAATCATATGATTGAGTGAAATTTTCTTCGTCAGTCATACTTCAGGATACTTTTTGATATTAGAAATCATAAAAACTCACTCGTTCACTCATGAAATGCATATAAGATAATAAAATTCCTCATATTTACTGCAAGCCAGCGACCTGTCAGAAAATTTATAGGTTATCTGGAGGCAGGGCGCCACGTGGTTTGGATTGCCTAATTGGGCGATCTGGATAAAAGATAAAATTCCGCATATAGCTTGAATACGTCATGCGCAACCTAAAGTCATACTTCCATCTAATTACTAATTAGTAGTTATCAAATTATCAGGAAAAACAATATTTCGAACCTACCTGGAAATTTCTAGGTTCTACCGGTTCGAGAGTTATCCTGATTTACGGCCGGACGGACATAATTGAATTTGACCAGGGATTCTTGATCAGTGGATCGAATTGTTTGAGACAATTTCCGACTCAAAATACAGAAATCGTGAAAAAAGGACATATCCCTATTCTCTTGTTGACCTAGTTGAACTAGCCCTCAAAAATGGGCTTTATATTCGAGAATTAAAATTATTTAGAACTTAACATAATATGAAGTTATTACGAAGAGTTGCGGCTACAGTGCTACACTGTCCAGACCAAAGATATTCTATGTAGAATATCTTTGGTCCAGACTCCAGAGACAGCTGTCTCTGCTTTTCAGTGTTCAGACCTCAGACGCAAACCTCAAAAAAACCCAAATCCTCAAATGTTTTTATTGATCTAAACATTCTTAACCAGCCTATCAGCCATAGAGACTTGAAGTCTTGAACGTAGAAAATGGAATATGAATTTATCGAAATACGTTTTCGGGAAACTGTTACGCAGTGCTGCTATTTGTTTTACACTTTTCTGTATTTGGTGATATTCGAAGACAATGAGTTCGTCCCAAATTTCGATTTTGCTGCAAGATATTCCGTAGTAACTTGATTACTTGACAGGAATATAACCTCAAAACTTATCAATCTGAAATTTATTACGTAATTGATACTTATAATAACAAATTAATACTTTCCTGCTGGCTGTTGGGAGGAAGTGATTTGAAAGTATATTAAACTGGTTGTTTGTTCGTGTTTGTCGAAAAAATGGCGTTAAATTCCAACGATCTTGTTCAAGTGAATAACGTAATCATAAATACTGGAAATATCTTGTCTTTGAACGATATCACTAAAAAAACTATACAAAATCCATCAGAAGAGGTGAGTTAATTGTTGTAGATGCTGAATATTTGAATGAATATTAATCATCTCAAACAATTTCGCAGTTGATTGAAGCAATCAATATCACCATCAAAGAATACCAAAATGGTCAAACCCCCTCACAACCTGATCAACCTCTAATAGTGAGTCGTCCCAATGACGATTCTGGAACAAAAATATCCGAACATGATTCCTCCGATCTCAAATTTGGATTTAAAATTTTTTTGACCTCAGATGATCCTGTCGTTCTAATAGATTCCATAGAGAAAGGTATTCAATTATCAAATCACAGGTAATTATGTTATGTTAACGTGATATCGATAATTTCAGCACTTATTACCTTGAATGTGACTTCGGTGAACAATGTTATCATTGCTTTTATCGAAAAGAGAACTGATATAGGTGAAATCAAGTCTGTATGGACAGCGCTTGAGGACTATGTACTTCGAAATAAGATTCATAAAATTGGAATAGCAGATGTTGAAGAAGAAATTTTCAGGAGCTTATTTGAGTGGTCGAATGTTAAGCCTAGTATCATTCAAATAAACCTTGCGACATGCTGTGTTGTACCTCCATCCTTGCAAGGATTTTGTAAGGAACACGATATACAGTTGTTGACACATAGTGATCCTACCGGTAATATTAAATTGATTTCTTCTTGCTTTGCATTCAATAAATTATTTTTCAGATATTCTACCCAAGTCATCTTTAGATATAGTATTGGGAAAGGAATATTTACTCAAATGGGTTGTGAGATTCTTAGTTCATATAAAATGTAGAGGTGTATTAACTACTAAAGGATATCTGTTGAGTCTTGGAAAGTAATCGTCGTTCCAGTTGTAAAATGCATTTATTTTATTTGTGATTGATACATAGTTTCATATATTTTTACATTTATTGATATCAAGGAAAACTCTTGTTGAATTGTGGACCCCTCTTTTGTACTTAAGATTTTTATTATACCATGTGAGAAAAAGTTTAGATTAAGTATTTGATTTTGAAAATTTTATTTTTCACAGTTTTCAAAAATATTTGTTATTTTACTATAAACAGTTATTTGAATCTGTTTATGTATTGAATTTTTAGATACATGTACTCACGTTTTTTCAAATTTTTTTATATGAATTGTAAGAAAAAGTGATTGTGTGAATATACCTATTTTGCTGTGAGTGAGTAGAAGTTTTTTTTGAAATCATTCCCTGACCACAAGTTAGCGGTTTACGTAACTAAACTCTTTAAATAAATTATGGATAGGAAATAGGAACAAAATTTCGGAATTCTGGTTATCAATTAAATAGGTCCAACGTTTTATTTTCTCTGAGTAGAGCACTCGAAATTATAACTTGTGAAGAGTAATAATGAAGAATTTTTCGTAAATTTCATATACCCCATATCGAATGCTCACCTGAGAGGTCTTCATGAGGCATTGAATATTTGAAATGAGAAATTTATTCATGAAATGTGAAAAATAAATCGAAAAGTCCCATAGAACTTTGCTGTAGGATCTATGCGTGAATATTTTCATTGGCTATGCAACTCAACATACATATTCCCATTTCCTGATTCGTGTAATTAGTGTTGCAGACATAAAGGGGCAATTCTCGTCTAAAATGTGGAAATATCTAGCACTTGGAAATAAAAATCTCTTCCCATTTTACGATAGCTTTCCAATGATGAATAAATGTGACACTTGATGGTTACTTTTTTGAGTTTCCTAAAATATATATTTAAATTGCGATTTGAATATACTTATTGAGAATTGTAATGCCAAACTCATTCAACATCATTCGTTCAAAGTTTATGTACTTTCCCTGTGTCAGTAACAAGAAACAACCAATATTTTCCGTACCTACGTGACAGAAAAATAAGATTGCGGTGAAAGGCAACTACCTAAAAAATATATTTCTCATTCGATTCTCCTTAAGATTAGTATGTAAACATTAACAATCCGTTCATATTTTTCTTGAAAACCAAATTATATCTTCTAAGAATACGTATTTTCATTAAAATTTTCCATAAATGATTCAGAACCATACCGTCCATACCTCTAATAAATCCAGTATGGATCGTACACCTGACACTCTGAGACACAGAGAGAGGCTTCACTCTGTGATAGATGCATAGAATTGGTATTCTTGGATGTCTTGTTACGCATGCGTCAACTGGAAATTAAAAAATAACTTAAAACGTAAAGGTTATGTATATTCCGAGAATCAACAAGAAAATAGATATCGCCCATAAAAATATGCGACTGGACTATTTTCAGTTCAGTTCTGAAAGATGTTTCGAAATTAACAACGATATAAAAGACTTTGAGAAAACGCATTGAAGCGATTGAAAAATTTCAAATGAAATTGTTAGGTTATGTTCGCAAATTTCCACATGAAAATGGAAGACACCTGTCCACACCTGACACCCCTGGGTTTGTCCTAGGCATAGATGCATAGAAATACCTGGTGTTGGCACTGATTAGATTTTGTTTAAGACTTTCCTGTCGATCGAAAACGTGATATTTTGTGCGGCTTTTCATTTCTCCCGAAAGGGGTCGCGTTATTTGTCGTTGCCGCAGTAGCGCCACGACCGATAAATATTGCGGATTTATTCCGGAACTAGACCAAAATCTGAAATCTAGGATGCCGTTTTGATCTACAAATTTTGGTCACGATTTTTAGTAAGGAGTCGATACACCAGGTATTCTATGCATCTATTCCTAGGCTTATAGAATATTCTATGCTCCTAGGTTTGTCTGTGTTTCGCAGGGGTATCGAAGAACCTGTTTATTGAGTTTGATGAATCCATGACGACAAACTAACCAATTCTCATTTCGAAGAGAAATTTTGGAAGATTTATGATAGATGCATAGAATAGAATAGGATTTTTATGCAACTATGATTTATGAAACCCCCTCGACGCGAGGCGATTCTGTAGTCTTGGATGGTTTTGGCAGCACTGCAATTCCGTCCTTTTTCTAATCACTCCCTCTGTAATAAACATCAATGCTTGATAAAGATGTTTTTGAATGAAACAATGCCTTTGTTAGAACGCTATCTCTGCTAAGGCTCCGACAACAAAGAAGGGTGTAATAGCCATCCTCTCAGCACCGACTGTACCAAAACAAAAGACACAAACTCTCTATTTCTTTCGTGTCCGCTCCATCGCTACCAGGATCCCGATTAGGGTATTGCAAAAATCGGTTGACATAACTTAGTGTACGCCGAAAAGCAAGCGATGCTTCAGCTACCGCAAACACACTGTCCACCGGTACAGTCAATTCAAGAGCAGTTGAGCATTTCCATATCAGAGCCTGCTATGCAAATCCACAATCAAAGATGCCGGTTTCCGCGCGTTACCATGGTTACCCCGACAATTGTTTATATCCCTCGTTTGTAACGAGCTGCCTGGTTTTTTTGTCTCCGATGCGTTTTTGTCTGTGGATTTTTGCTTGTAGCCACTGAGTTATGGACGTCGAAGAGGCTGAAGTTGGCTACCGCTCAGAGTAAGTGATTTAGGTAACAGCGGTCGACTGTCAGTTTTTCCTAGCATTATTTAATGAGTTCAGGTCACAGGCGGCCCTTCCGAAGATTTAGTGGTCACGATTTCTGTGGTCGGCGATATTATCAAAGCCCACTGAAATCGAACGGCAATTAAATGATGTCCTTTATGCGGGGACGAAATTTCCGTGGAACAAATTTGCCAGGGATTGCTCGCGAGATCTCAGCCGATATCCGACCACAGAATGTTGTCGAGGTACTTTTAGGATTTGCGCACAGATAAGTTCTTCGAAAATTCAACCATGCTTTCGAATTCAGGGTTGCATAGACCAAATAAGAACTTAGATTATTGGTCTATGGTCTAGCTGCTATTTTGCTATGATTTTATTTTTTGGTTGCCTCATGATCATGGACTTGTTTATAAATTGTAATAAAGATTGGCAATGATCCTGTTTTTAAGCTCAAACAAGATTGAAGTCTTGACAGTATTGTCTATGGTTTCTAGTTGCACAAGCACAGAATACCTAACTAGTTAGGTATTCTGTGGCACAAGTAACGACCAATCTCTAGCAACGGATGCGCGCTCTGCGTATTGAGTTCTCTGTGTTCTCCGGAAAATTTTCAGAACTGTCAAAAGTTTCATCAAATTTCCTGAAGCAACTACAAAATATCTTGATAAACCAAGATTTTGATTGAGTGGTTTGATTTTTTCTCTTTCGTTCCATATTCGTAAATTACGGTCAGATCTCTGTGAAAAAAAACTTCTGCCTCACCAATTCTCGTTTTTTCAAGGTTAATAGATGCATTTTCTATCTAGAAGAATATTCTATGTGTCTATACTGTCTATCTTCAATCATATATGGCTTCCATTCATTCAATTCTCAAATCTCAATCATCAAATCTTCATTATCTGTATTAAGTAAATCGAAACTGAAGCACCCTCGTACAACCACAACTAGAATTATTCTAAATACTGAATGTCAGGTTAATATACTGCAAGCAACAGTTGAAGTGCCTCATTCTTTCTTCACAAGGATGAACATCAGAATGAGCGCAAAGCGTGAATAAATGAGTGGAAAATGTTAATTACAGATTCCTACGCATTTTTCGCGTTTTTTCCAGTTTCCTTCTTAATACTTTCCGCCGCGAGGAATTTCTTTCGGTCTTATGAAGCTGTTAGATATGCGAACTTATGATTGATAGACATGTAATACTCATAAATATTACATTTTGATACTTATTATATACGTGCGTTCATTTCTTTATTATACCGCACGGGGAAATTGGCAGAGATGTGGTTTTTTGTCATAGAATTTCAGAGGGGTTCTATGTTGCTCAATTTCCAAGCAATCATCCATTTAAATCTTAGCATAACAAGGTATAAATGGATTCTCATAAGTATCAATCAATGCAAAGTTATTAAATCATAAAAAGATGTGCTACCGTTCCTACCTTATGATAAAGAAACGGCTGTAAGTATATCAAATCATAGTTGTATGGTTTCTATGCATCTGAATCAAATCCATAGATGATCTCTGCGACTTCTTCATACTCCCAAATGAGAAGAATTGGCAACATTTAATTTATTTTTGCTGAATACTCCCTCGTATTTTATATGAATACTCAATTTACATATGTATCAAAAATTTTCTTGGTTGATCTTCATGCTGGCTAGATATTTCTCTTTTTGATGAGACCGAACCTATCAGGTCGATAATTTACGTTCATTAGGAGGGGGCAGTACCAATTATGCAAAATTCAGCCTAGAGATGCATATTTATTGCAGCCACAAATGCATTCCGAGAAATATGCGCATAAATCTGCATAAGACGAATAACTAATTTTTTCGACCTTTTCTTTCCTGCATGATTCTGTAATATGTATGCAATCTAGGAAAAATAGGAAGTAAGTTAGTAATCTCGACGGAGGTACTTGAAGGATCCCTCTGTTTCAAAGGAATCAAGTCCAAGATCATAAAATTATATGTATATACTCCATTCACAATTATAAAATCACAACTCTGGCCATGGTTTCCTTTTCAGGAATTGGTGCACCTGATAAAAAATCTGTGCGCGTACAGAGAATATCTTTAATGGCAAAACGGCGTTGCCAGTTTCTTTGTTTACATCAAAGTAAAAGTATCAAAGATATTTTGACATGGGTACAAACGGCAAATTTGAATTGGACCAAAAATCGATTTATAAGCATGAATAAAGCAAAAGTAAGTACTAATCGCCTTTTTTACACTTGATAACGAAGTTTTTTTTTTAGGTATCTGGCCGTTTGGAAAGATTTCAATCGAAATTCCGGTCCCCCAGAAGTTTGGTTAGTTTCGGTATCGTTTTTGGTGCTCAAAATTTATTTGGAATGTGTAAATGGACAAAAAAAGGCTTCCTTATACGATTTTTTCACGAAAGCGACCGGAAAATATGGTTCAGTAGGATTTTCGAGGAATTATGAGGAAAGAACTTGCAGAATGAAATTGCACGATTTTCGTAAGTAAACGGGTTTTGGATGGCCATCATCGGTCTCTAAATGATTATTGTTGATCGTTTTCACGTTTCAGAAAAAGAACCACTTCGTATAAGCCCATTTTGAAGAAATTTGTGTATCTAACATTCAATGGTAGGTATTTGCTCTTAATCGAAAGAATATATTATATCTAGTGCTACTTCTTTCAAAAGAGACACAAGCTTTTAATGCTGTAGGGGCCCTTTACTTAATGTGGAGGAGTTTGTGTCTTATTTTAGAACAGGTGAATGATAAATGTGAAGCATATGTTTGACCTGTTCCATATTATTTGTACAAACCTACTGTGGTTGTAATGTATGAATATTTTCTAAACTAATAAATTACTATACAGTCAGAATATTTTACTCCTTGTTCATAAGATCAAATAAATGAAATGTATATCTTCTAGTCTTATTTTTATTAAGTTAGCTATTAAGGTTATGTTCCAAGAAAAAGTTCCTGTTGCATCAGAACTCCCTTCAACTATTTGGATTCCAGTAGAGGGAAATAATGTTCCATTATTCTTGATTCAACAATTGATGTCAAGTCTTGAACTTTCAGTTCAAGAGGATAATAAACATTAAATCTTCACAGGCATGCATATGAAAATCATGTGAAAGCAATGCAATTTTCTTCCATGGCGAAAAATAATATATTTCAAAGGTGATCTCTTGTATTTTTCATGCAAATAACTAGAAAAGGAATCCTTTCTATCAATTCATATAAACGTTAATTATTTTCGTCCAAAACACATCTTTTCCAATTCATTCATTTTGTGAATAAATTCACATTCTGAGAAATAAGCTAAGAATGTAGAAAGGGCAACATAGTGTTGACTTGGAACATAAAAATATTTTGAAAAACGTCATAACTTCGATACAGAGTGGAATGTGTCAAATTTCCAAGGCCAGAGTTGTGATTTTATAATTGTGAATGGAGTATAGAGGGTTTTCCAATAAGAGGTGGTATTTTGAATAGCCCGCTATTTCGGTAAATGTCACTTTTGAAGCTGTCATTTTTTGACATTTGACAAGGAAAACCACACTATTAAAAAAATGCAACGATGCACGCTTCAACAACGCATTGAAATTATCAAAATTCACTATACAAATGGTGGAAATTTGGCAGAGACGGTTCTTAAAACTGGAACATTTTTGGGTCGTCGTGAAGCACCTTGTCGAACAGCAATACAGAAATTGGTGGAAAAATTTGAGCTGTTGGGACAAGTTATTGATGTGAAGAATAAAACCCGTGCACATCGTTCGAGAACAGCAGAGAATATTGCTGCGGTGGCCGAAAGTGTTGAAGAAAAACCAGGTTTGTCCATTCCTCGTCGTTCTTTGGAATTAGGCACTCCACAAACGTCATTACACCGTATTTTGAATAAAGATTTGGGTCTTCAAGCTTATAAAGTTCATTCAACACAAGAACTCAAGCCGGCCGATCATCAACAACGTCGTGTATTTGCTGATTGGGCACTTGAAATTCATGAAAATGATCCGGACTTCCATCGAAAAATCATTTTGCGTGATGGAGCCCATTTTCACATCGGTAGCTTCGTCAACAAGCAAAATTATCGCATCTGGGGCTCGAAAAACCCAAGAGTTATAGGTCAAAAACCTCTCTATCCTCAACTTGTGACTTTTTGGTGCGGTTTATGGTCCAGCGGGGTCATTGGAGCTTACTTTTTCGAGGATGAGGCTGGAGCAACAGTTACGGTGAATGGATTGCGCTATCGAGAGATGAGATGATGATGATTTTTTATGGCCGGAATTGGATGGTACTGATCAACGTTTACTTTGAACAAGACGGCGCTACGAGTCACACAAGCAACGAAATCATTGATCTTCGACGAGAAAAGTTTCCGGACTGTGTTATCTCTCGAAGAGGCGATCACAATTGGCCACCGAGATCTCATGATTTAACATCTTGCGACTTCTTCCTTTGAGGCCATGTGAAATAGTGGCCAATGTGGCCACGAGGCCAGCATCGATTCAAGACCTCAAAGATGGAATTCGTGGGGCTATCGAGAACAGCAGCCACTTTGCGATTTTGTTATGGAAAATTTCATGAACAGGACATGGTCCTGTAGTCAACAAAATTCTTGGGATTTTTTAACGATGGACACTTTAATTGGAATGACCATATTACATATATAGGAAAAAGATTAAACTCAATAAACTATGATATGAGGGTAATCAGCAGATATGTAGACGAGAAAACTTTGAGTATTTTTTATTTTTCCAATTTTGAGAGCGTCATGAAGTATGGTTTAATCTTTTATGGGGCAAATTCGCGTATGCATGAGAATTTCATTGTTCAAAACTCGAAAGAGGGTTAGTGGGAATATGTTCAAGCTTAAATATAGAGAATCATGTAGAGGTAAATCTAGGGAAAATAACATTATGACTATCATTGCTCTGTATGTATATGAATGTTTGATATATATTTTCAAAAATATGAATAAATTTGTACAATGCTCCGCAACACATGAATACAGTACTAGAAATACCAATATATTGTTTCCAGAACATAGATTAACCATGTATGAGAAACATCCACCGTATGCAGCAATTAGATTATTCAATGATCTACCAGAAACTATCAAAAGGATCAATTCTTTAAAGATTTTCAAGAGAGAAATAAAAATATGCTTGTAAACCTTGAGCCCTACTCTATGCAAGAGTATAGATGTAGATTGAACTAGTATTTATCTTTCTTTTATAACAATATTCCATTTAATTTACTGTATATGTAATTTATTGTGTGTACAGATTTCTTTCCTTGGAATAAAGACGGATTATTATTATTATTTGGCTGATGTTATTTCTCATTATTAACGGCATACCTTCCTCTTTATAACCAGATATATAAAAAAATGCCATTTCTCTTTGCATGTCAAAATAACACCTTTTATTGGAAAATCCTTACTTCTACACTTCTACAGGTTCCTTGTAAAGGCTTCGTTATAAAGAATGATGAAAAACGAAAAAGATCTAGAGCCGTTGCAAGTTAATAATGCAATGAAGAAGAATGTTTTGAAGAATGGACCTTCCAAAAGAAGTTTCATATTTCGTTTATGACATGATTTTATCAGACCTTCGAATTGGGCTTAAACGGATATCTGAAGCACTGAAGATTTCATACGAACGCGTTCATCATATAGTTCACGTCAATTTGGACATGAGAAAAATTTCTGCAAAATGGATCCCCAAATGTTTGAATGTTGACCAAAAGCGTGCAAGGGTAGAAGCATCACGTTCGATCTGTGCTCGATTTGAAAACGATGTAGACTTCTTAAACCGAATTGTTACTATGGATTAGACTTGGGTAGGTACATTTCTACGATCCAGAAACAAAGCAACGATCGATGGAATGGCGACACTCTGGTTCTCCAAGACCTAAGAAGTTTCGTGTCCAAAAAAACTGCTGGAGAAGTTCTTGCTTCAGTTTCTTGGGATTGCCATGGAGTAATCATGATTGAATTTTTGGACAAGGGTAGAACAATAACTGGAGATTACTATTCGACATTACTGACCACTATACGGGAAAAAATTAAAGAGAAAAGACGCAGAAAGCTATCCAAAAGTGTTTTGTTTTTACAGGACAACGCCCCAGTACACAAATCTCATGTTGCCATGCAAAAAATTCGTGATTTAGGGTAAGAATTACTAGAACACCCTTTTATGCACCCGATTTGGCTCCGTCTGACTATCATCTCTTTCCTCAACTGAAAAAAAGTTTAAAAGGTCGTAAATTTTCTTCCAACGAGGAGGTGATAAAAGCTGTGAGGACTGGTTTGCAGATCAAGAAGAAACATTTTTTTTGAAAGGTCTAGAGACGTTGCAGGTTCGCTGTAATAAATGTATTCAATTAAGAGGAGAATATGTGGAGTTATAAAATATTTTGACATTGAAATTTTGTTTGGTTCTATAGTTGGCTAAGAATTTTTCGATATATCCTAGTACAGTTTATATTGAGTTTAAGAAATTATAAACCCCTTATGTGTAATACTGGCACTTATATCTAATGGATTGGCATAGAACCCTAAAATTACCCAGTACCGAAAAGGACCCATTGGCACGTACAAAGGGCACGTCCAGTATGTTCGATAGGCCTACACACTTCACGTGTATTGCTTCATTTCTCTAATAGATATATTTATATCACGGGTGGTTCGATTGTTCCAAAATTTACGATTCAAAAGCCCCTTTGCGGCACGAGTATGACTTTCGGACGAAACGGAACCTTCGGCGCGCACGTGTGCGTCGTACGGGCGTCACCTGCGAGCAGACGAAACAAACGAAACAATGAAAATGGCCTGCTTGTAAAATGGTTATTCACTCCCGAGAACAAGCCATCTGATTAGATATTCTCCGTAAAAATCGAAGAACAAGAAATGTTCAAAATTACCTGACTTCAATTCGAAATTTATGAATTTGTGAAACATTAATTTCGTCCTGGGAGTTATTATGTCGGCAAAACAATAACGTCATGAATTTTTCATGCTGGATGCTGCCATAACTTGATCTGATGAAGACGTTGAAGATTGACTTATTGGGATCATACAGATGAAGTGAATATTCAGCTGGAAGCTTTCTTTGCGCGGATTTGTATTCCTTGCCGTGTGTGATACATCATGTCCAGGTTCATTAGCCATATTTCTTCTTCTTGCGATACGTACAAATCGCATTTTCAGAAAAAATGTCGAAGCTCGATTGAGATATAAACATCACTCAATATCCAGTAAGGTGGATAGGACGGGAGTTTTTCTAGGGAACTCCGTGGGAATAAGAATTTGAATTCAGACGATTTCAGAACGAAAAACATGGACTGGATGATTTATTTATAAATTCATTTTAATTAAGTCTCGACAAAAACTTGGCATCTTCTGAAAACCACCTTGAGAGCATAAAAGTAGGTTTTTCGCATTAGAATTCTACCGATATTATTATCCATTTTCAGGAATTCAACCATAACCCCAGATGAATTGGTTGAATTCAGCTAGAAGTTGCCATTGAAATTATTTTATTTACTTTCAATGTCTCCGGAAATAGTACTTGTCAAATAGCAGAAGAGGCTAGATCTTTCAATCTGATTAATTGTGGAATAGACATGGTTTTTTTATTGATTCGGTCTTAGACCATGGTCTAAGGATTCGGTCGTTGCTTTTAATTCATTTTAAATATACTAACTGACAAAGAAACTGCAACACCCAGAAGAAGCTATTTATAAACGTGAAATATTTCCAGTATTAACAGAGAAAAAAGTTTCTTCAACATTCGCCAGGTCTTTGAAATTATTGATTTCACATAATATTTTTTCAAATTCAATAATTTTTCAAATTCATTAATTTCCCAAAATAAATAATCATTTTGATCAATACGTAAATACTACGACCTCTATGTAAAGAGGACAGGAAAATGACTACATATAATCTAACATTTTCAAAATATACACGGTGAAATGTGTTCGAATGTCATCACCAACCGAGATACTTTATAAAAAGGAAAGGAGTATTCCAGAATCTATAGATAGATTCAAAAGAATAAGAATCATTAATCCGGAAATGCACTGCGCAAAAAAATTAACGCACATTCTGAAAATCTCAATTTTAATGAAAGTTAACTCTACATTGACTTTATATCTTATTTTTTATGTTCTCTCGGGAAGGTTTTGAACGAAACAAGACACATTAAATGGAAGACAAATTCAGGATTTCATCGAATCTTATGTGAAAGGAGAGAAATGAACAATTTTCAAAATACTGAAATGCTGATAAGTGATTTAATACTTGGTATTTCCACCCCTTGCGTTAATTACAGCTCGCCTACGACGGTTCATACTCAAAATGAGTGATCTTAAAATGTTCTGATCTAATCCTTCCCAGATTTCTTCGAGTTGGATTCCTAAGTCATTAAGAGTAGCTGGATGATTTTCTGAACTTCTCAGCCTTCTATTGAGGTTGTCCCAAACCTGCTCAATTGGATTGAGATCTGGACTTCTTGCTGGCCATTCCATTCGAGAGACTTCAACCTCTTCAAGGTACTCCTGAACGATGCGCGCACGATGGAGTCTGGCATTATCGTCCATAAAAATGAAATTTTCACCAATGTATGGGGCAAAAGGCACTACATGCTCTTCAAGAATGTTCCTTACATACTTATCAGCATTCAAAGCTCCATTATCAACGACCACTAGGTCTGTGCGAGTAGTCAAAGATATTCCACCCCATACCAAAATCGATACTCCCCCGAAACCAGTAGTATTAAGGAAATTGCACTGAGCATATCTTTCATGTGGACGTCTGTATACAAGGGAACGTTGATCACAATGGTAGAGGCAGAATCTAGACTCATCTGTGAAGAGAACTCTTTCCCAATCGGCCTCTTCCCAATGGATATGCTCTCTCGCAAAATCCAAACGCGCCCTTAGATGGACTGGGGTAAGAGCTGGACCTCTTGCCGCGACACGAGGCCTTAAATCATATTCTCTGAGGCGATTTCTTATTGTCTGAGTGCTAATTTGCACCTCATGAGTTTGCTCAACCTGATTTTGAAGGAGGCGAGCGGTTGCAAACCGTTGTCTCAACGAAGAAACTCTCAAGTAACGTTCTTGAATGGCAGTTGTTACCCGTGGTCTACCCTGTCCTGGTCTTCGGACATTCATACCTGTCTCCCTGAATCGCTGCAACATTCTGGACACACTTGTATGGGAAACTCCAAACCTTTCTGCAATTCTTGTGTGTGTCCACCCTTCTTCTCGCAAAACTACCGCTTGGGCACATTCCTCTTGGGTCAAATTGCGTGTTTCGCGTTGCATAGCGATCGAGTGTACAAAATCAAACGCAAGAAAAACTATTGATCACTAGAATTGATCGAGAACAACTGATTCTAGAATGGAGCCAATACATTCAAAATCTGATAATATCATCTTTTTTTATTCCTGCTGGGAGAAAACATCTGTATTCAAGAAAAACGTTGAAAGT
Organism: Adalia decempunctata; assembly: GCA_951802165.1. Classification (NCBI taxonomy): domain Eukaryota; kingdom Metazoa; phylum Arthropoda; class Insecta; order Coleoptera; family Coccinellidae; genus Adalia; species Adalia decempunctata. The sequence continues at coordinate 6,587,627 of OX637705.1, forward strand.
GGATAACATATGCATGCATAATTCTGATAAAAATAATTATCATTGAGAACACCTTCAGTTGTAGAATAAATTTGAGATTTCCATAATGTGCGTTAATTTTTTTGCGCAGAGTATTTCAAATAAATTCTTCATCCACACCGTTGCCAAAATTGGGCAATCCAGCAAATTATCCTGATGTGGGAGTGGATTCATGAATGGAGGATATGTCCTAGTGAAACGATTGCTGCTCTGAATTCAAAGAACTGATCGGCCCAGTCGATTTCGCGGTTTTTGATTTCAATCTGTACTTCCCCATTGTCTTCGAAATTCCATAAGCTCATCGGTGAAACTTTGTCCTACATTTTTCTGCAATTATTCGGTTTTTATGCGTCATATATGCGTTTATGAAGAGGACTTATTACTGTACAATGTTACACATGTAAATACCAGGTGTTACTAGGTGAATTAACATGAGAATATGGAAAAGGAGTGGTGCCAGTTATAATTAGGCCTCGATTCGAAAATTGCCAGACTTTGTGATATGCTGATTAATGATTTTCCCAGGGATGTAAATCTTCTGCTTAATTAATGCTGACAAGTTACTATCATATAATACTTTAATCCATACACAATGAAAGCCTTCCAACAGTTTTATTCCCGAAGGTAGAGAATGTAATTTTTCTGTGAAATTCTTGAACTGAAAGAAAAAATATGTGAAACTACAGCGCAAATCATTGGTTAAATGCAGCTTGAAATGATGACTGCATAAAGAAAATATTGCGATACCATATCAACGAACAATAACTCATTAGAATTGTCAGTGTAGAGTTCGACTTCAAAAAAGTAAACCAGAGCTACGCAATAAATAAAAAAAAGATGTCCATCGAAATTGTAAAAACCGAAAAATTGGAGTATCGGGCCATCATCAAGTGTGTTTAAAAGGGTTAAGAGGTAAGCAGATTCACGAAGATATGCCTAATACCCTTGGTGATCAATGTCCTTCGTATGCGACCGTGAAAAATTGGACTGCAATCTTCAAAAGAGGTAAATTTTCCATTGAAGATGATGACCGATCAGAAAGGCTAGTTTCTGTGCCAGTTCCCGAAAATGTCGATGCAGTTCATGACATGATTTTATCAGACCGTCGAATTGGGCTAAAACAGATATCTGAAGCACTGAAGATTTTATACGAACGCGTGCATCATATAGTTCACGTCAATTTGGACATGAGAAAAATTTCTGCAAAATGGATCCCCAAATATTTGAATGTTGACCAAAAGCGTGCAAGGGTAGAAGCATCGCGTTCGATCTGTGCTCGATTTGAAAACGATGTAGACTTATTAAACCGAATTGTTACTATGGATGAGACCTGGGTACATTCCTACGATCCAGAAACAAAGCAACAATCGATGGAATGGCGACACTCTGGTTCTTCAAGACCTCAGAAGTTTCGTGTCCAAAAATCTGCTGGAAAAGTTCTTGCTTCAGTTTTGTGGGATTGCCATGGAGTAATCATGATTGATTTTTTGGATAATGGTAGAACAATAACTGGAGATTACTATTCGACATTACTGACCACTCTACGGGAAAAATTAAAGAGAAAAGACGCGGAAAGTTATCCAAAGGTATTTTGTTTTTAAAGGACAACGCCCCACTACACAAATCTCATGTTGCCATGCAAAAAATTCGTGATTTAGGGCTAGAATTACTAGAACATCCCCCTTGATCACCAGATTTGGCTCCGTCGAACTATCATCTCTTTCCTCAACTGAAAAACAGTTTAAAACATCCTAAATTTTCTTCCAACGAGGAGGTAATAAAAGCTGTGGAGGACTGGTTTGCAGAGCAAGAAGAAACATTTTTTTTTGAAAGGTCTAGAGACTTTGCAGGTTCGCTGTATTAAATGTATTCAATTAAGAGGAGAATATGTTGAGTAATAAAATATGTTGACATTGAAATTTTGTTTGGTTTTACAGTAGGCTAAGAATTTTTAAATATATCCTCGTAGAACCCATAGAAATCATAATATATATATTTACTCTAGAATGCTAATTCCTTCTAGTCCCGCAGCGAAAAACGTGCCGCATAGGCAACTGATTCACAATGTGCGCATGCTCACCATTAGGAAATTTCACGTAGAACGATGCCAAGTCCCTAAATGTTTTGTCGGTTCTATTTTAAGTTCAATATAATTAAACAATAAAAATATTCCATTGAGTAACAAACTTATTTTATAGCTCATGCGCGACTTCCTACGACTATTAGACACATTAATATCATAAGTGAATTGCAATATTTGTGGAATTGGTGAGAAAATTAGAGCAGTAATGTAGTAGGTTTCACCAAATAGATATAGACCGTGCAACACCGCTTTTTCTTTCTCATGGCAAATGACTTTGAAATGACCTAAGTGAAAGTCGAGGCAGGAAAGGGTCAGTGTCAGTCTGCAGCCACAGTTTAGTTTACTGCATAGAAAACTAGTTTACTGGTGCTTAACTGTTATTTTCGTGTTTGATATTCTTCGTGTGCATTTTGCTTTTGTTGTGTGTTATGTTCGATTTGGATTTTTTCGTATCCGATAAACAATGAACTGTATAGTGTTGTGGTGTCCTTGTCTTGACCTGTTCATTTCCCACTTAAGTATGTAAACTATGTGCACCTTTTCATTCCTATAAACTGTTAAAAATTTATGAGTTACGCTTTGCTTTCATTCGATTGACACATATCTATCCACTCGCACCATGAGATTGGTTCTTTTTATAGCAAAAGAACGGAATTAATTCATGATGAAAAAACATGAAATCTTGTGAGTAAACTATCTTTTAATGGATAATTCGAACTCGAAAATAAAATATGTTGAAGTAAAACTTTGCAGTTTCATTCAGATAACAGATTGATTTTGGAATATACTCGGAACTCAAAAAGACAAATGACTTGAAGAATGAATGTAGGTATCAGAATTCACTCATGAAACGATGCAGAGTAACGCATTGGCCGATGTACAATACATTTTCATGTTTCCACTATTTTCAGGAACACCGAAGAATAGAACTGTCCTTAAGGAATATATTAGTATATTTTGCTCATTTGATTTTTTTTCTGTACTTTACCAAAAGATTCGTTGTTTGTTAACCAGAATTTGTCTTCCTTGATCCTTGAATTAATTTTTATACTGAAACCGGGTTTTTTCAACGCCTGAAGAGGTTTTGGAATAATGAAAGATTTTCAGCTTATCTTCTAGTCGCTGATGATTCCAAATTTACCATTCAAATAGCTGTTGAAAATTATCAATATGTTCAAAACAACTAGTAAGTGTCGAATACTAATTATGAATTGATTAAATCCAACTGCAACAATAACAGCATAAAATTTTATTGAAGCCGACCCTGTTCAGAAACAACCTGATGGCACGTATGCGCATTGTGGACCACACTGAAATTTTTACAACACTTCGGTACAATTGATTTAGCATTCTAGAGTAAGTATATACTCTCTGTATAAAAAGTACCCGGAAAATGTTATTTAAATGAACCGCCAAAAAGGAATCGGTAATTTTTTTTTTTCTTAAAGTTGGTAGGACCTTCCTTTATTACCAAGCCAAATTTGAGCGCGATCTGTCAACTAGTGTGTTTACAACAGCTGTCAGTATCAGTCGACCTCAAAAGTGCTCTGCGAATTTTACAATGGAAAAAATAGTTGATCAAAGAGTTTGCCTCAAATTTTGTCTTGCAAACGAATTTTCTTGTGCCGATTCATTGAAAATGTTAAAAAAAGCCTTTGGTGATAATTGTATGTCAAAAACACAAGCATACGATTGGTACAAATCATTCAAAGACGGTCCGAAAAAACCACGTCAAAGTCGATCAAAAATTAAAGTTTTGCTCACTGTTTTCTTCGATTATCGTGGTGTTGTGCACTCAGAATTTCTTCCTGAAGGACAGACAGTGAATAAGGAGTATTACTTGGGTGTATTGAGGCGTTTGCGTGAGAATGTTCGTCGTAAACGGCCAGATTTATGGAAAGACAATTCGTGGATTTTGCATGATGATAACGCGCCGTCGCACCGAGCCATAATTATTAAGGAATACAAGACCAAAAACTCAATAAATACCATCGAACAACCGCCGTATTCACCTGACTTAGCTCCGTGCGACTTTTTTCTATTCCCAAGACTCAAATTGCCCCTACGTGGAACGCGTTTTGAGTCCATTGAAGCCATCAAAACAAATTCGCAACGAGAACTGAAGGCCATACCTTTGGCGGCGTATGAGCGGTGCATGGAAAAGTGGGTTCGCCGATATCATAGTTGTATTGTAAGCAATGGGGACTATTTTGAAGGAGACAAAATAAATATTGATGATTAAATTTAAATTTATGTGTTTTTTTTACAATTCCGGGTACTTTTTATACAGAAGGTATATTATGATTTCTATGGTAGAACCCGACCCGATAATTGAAACAATTAAATCCTGTCGCCTGAATTTTCGGAATGCAATCGCGATTCACGTACCGTTTTCGCATACCCCCAGCACCACGTCATAACAATGCAGATAAGATCGGTCAATGGCAATGACACCGAAGGAAATGCATGTATGAAATAATTATGGAATATGTATAGAGGTATCCTTTGACCATCTCGTCTGCCGGGCTCGTTTAAGGTTAAGGCGTAGGTACAGCGTTTGAGTTCAATATTAATTAATTTAAATAATTTATAGATGCAAATTCGCCCGGTCGCGAAGAAGAAAACGTCGATTGAAATGCACGTGGTCGAATGTGGATAATATTCAGGCAGTGTGCCATGTCTGGCACGTGCTCCGACATAACTTGACATAAGTGTGTTGGATATGGGGAATAGTTGGTTTATGTGCAATTTGAAGATGTTAGTTCGCAAAATTCGAACGATTCTTTGGCACTTTCTCTTATAAGATTAAGATATACTTTGACCAATTATTTGTGAGTCTTTGCCTTGAGCTTCCTAAACTGTATTTCAAGAATCAGCTCGATGTCCAGTTTCAGAGCTTCTATATGTGCTCATACAGAATGTTCCTTGGGTCTACGTCCCTGAAAAAAGTCAGAAACGATTTATTTTTTTCTGACTGATGAAGGGATGTATGAGTGTATAAAGATAAAAATAATATAAAAAATATTTTATTTTTCACTTGTACATTATATGTTTATTTTACCTTAGAAACGGTTGCTATAAATACACTCATTATGCCCGTGGGCATTTTAGCGGGCATTATGGATCATAACGCCCGCTCGTTGTGCGAGAAGCAAAATAAGCTAGAAAGAAATTATTTATTTCGCAGAATTTTAATACTAAAACAACGACAACTCAACAAACGAAAACAAAGTCTTTCTTAATTAAAATTAAAAGTGCAGTTTTCGAATTTCCCGGAAAAATTCTTTAATCGTGAATCTTGGGATGTTTTCGAAACCTGAGGAGCGAAAACTTGACCACAAGTACTTGGAAGTTCGTTCACAAGAGAACCACTAGAGAATTCATGAGAATCTGTTACCGAATTCACAATCATCGTCGATACTTTGTTTTTGGAAAAAAATGCTCTGCTCTATGTAACCTTCCGCCATAGATGCACTCTTCCATCTTCCGTGCATTTTTAACGTTTCATTTGATGCACCAGCCTCAGTTAAAAGAGTTGCTGAAGTCCGTCTCAAACAATGTCATGTATATTCATTTGCATTATCCAATTTTAAGTATTTGGCAATCATCGAAGGCACACTTCTTATGGTATTTTTGCCAACAGGTTGGATGGTGCACCGACCATTTCGGAACGTGAGGAAAAATCTAGGATTCTTCACTCCACTGGGTCTCAAGGATATATATTTTCTGACCAGCCCCAAAGCTCCTATTTTTCTTCCTCTACAATGCTAAATCCTTTTGACATACCGGTTTTAGTTCCGTGTATTTTAACAAGTAACCAGCTACCCTTATCTTCTATATCTTTGATAGACATTTTCACTAATTCATCTCTCCTTAGTCCTCCAAAAACACCCATTATTAGAACTACTTTATGAAGAAGATGAATTTCATCAGGAGCTTCATTGATGAATGTATGAACTTGTTCTGCTGTCAAAACTTTGGATTTCTTCGGAATATATCCTTTAGATTTCATTTTTAAAAACGCTACTAGCCGGGAGAATTGTGAAATATTGATATTTTCATTGACAATCAGTGTAGATTTCAAAATAGAATATTTCGTCCACAATGACGCAGGACAAAATTTTTCAGACTGAAATAAAAAAAAATTACCCACACATGAACAAAATGAAAAATAAAATAGCATACCAATTCTTGAAAGTACGCCAATAACACTGTTTCATCTATAGCAATTATTTCATTTTTCAACTTCCATTGATGGAATGTTTCATAATCCTTGTCGTAGACGAGTCTGGATTTTTCTGGTAATAGATTATTTGCAGCTTTGGCTGCATTTTCAATTATATTATTTGGCAAATTGCTATTCATTTCTGTTATTTCTTTAAATCTTCACAACGAAAACAGTAATGACATTCACTTAATAAAATGATGACAGCAATAACGAACTTCAAAATATTAACAAGTGCCGTGGTTACTACTGAAAGTTAAATGGAAAAAAAATCATAGGAGCAATAGAATTTTATTGTAATTAAATGATATATTCGTGAAAAATAAAATCCTGTATGCACCACGAGCGTTATTAGATCCTAACGCCCATCGGGCAACATTCATCCCTCGGGCCAAAGGCCCTCGGGCCGAATGTTTCCCTCCGGGCGTTAGGATCCATATAACGCACTTGGTACATAAATAACTAAGTATTGAATGAATCAAAAGGATATTCGCCATCATTTTTGGTTATTTTGTAACATTTCTACCATCAAAACGAACAAATATTTTTGTGTTTTTTCATTTCAGTATTGAAGTCTATTATTTAGTTAATCAAACGTCTATCTCATTTTTCTTTCAGAATATACCGTTTTTTTGTAAATAATATTACAACAATGTGTTGTTTCCGCGAAATTTATTTCCTTGAATTTTTTTATTCGAAATGATAAATATCCATTTTCATCAAAGTCAATTTATCAAGGTTTGTTTTAGCCGTCGATTAGTGAAAATTAATTGATTCTTACAATTGTGGATTCATGGATTGAATGAATCATGGGATTGAATTTCTTTTAAATGACACGCCCGCAGGTATCTACTCCCTGATGACTGGTGAAGGAAAATTGGTGTATTATACAGTCAGTGTGAGATCTAGTTCAGGGTAGGATTTCCTGTTAATATTCACTGCGCCCCAACATTTGTTCTATTAAGCTGAATAACCCAATAAATAAAAAATAATGTACTGCACCGCCATCTGGCGGTATGCGTTTCCTGATTCGAAGGCTGAAGACTCTCAATTGGAAGTATAAGCGAAGAGCCAAGAATCTTTGCATGATTTTAAGAAAAAAGTCCCATAAACATGGGACCGCAAGAGTTTCTGTTTTTTTGGCTGTCAAAGGACTGAACTCCTATGCCATCGACTCAAGGATGAATGAAGTAGGCAAGAGCAACAAGTTCTCGTTTGTCTGGGTTCTTGGTCACTCAGGAAACAGAGGCCAACATTATACACAGAAAGAGAGCTTAAACGCTACTTGCTAGCACAAAACCTTTCTGTGGTATAGGAAAATGCAGCTATAAGAAAGAGTTTTTGGAGGAAGAAGAAACTGGAAGAGAAGCACTATGGAGGAATATTCCAGGATTGGGTAATTCCAGAAAGTTCTCAATTACTGTAGATAGCTTAGTTGCGGAAACTACTCTGATGGATGGAGGCCACAATAGTTCTTGAGGTCGCAGTGGACCAAACTGCAAATTGCCACTAAGGCGCAGAAGAGAATTCTGGGCAAAACATGGATCCTCATTTCTTGGTACAATGGTTGCACAAAGTTGAGAGGCCAATGGAATCCTACAGCTCTTTAATCTGATGGACTAAGACAAATCATAGGCCTGCTGGGATGGAGCTCAACTTCTACGATTGACTTCTTTGTACAGGTCTTGAGATCTTGAATAGGCTAAAATATACTGGCAACTGAAATACCACTTCCTTATGTGTCCACGTTCATTCACAGTTCTGTTTCAAACCACTCTTGGATCTCAGAAGTGACTATGTACTAAAGGGGACAAGTTTTTATATCTTCTTTATTAATTAAAGTAGACAAAGGTGTTCTTACGCAACTCTAACTTGATTAGTCCATCATGTGAGTTTTTTGGTATCAAGGAAATGGACGAGTTGATGACAGGAACGATATGTACCTTATGAGGGTGCCACAACTGCTTGATATCTGAAGTACTATCTGTAAATTTGGACTTTTTGGTTTTGCGACATCCACCAGCATTGCTTTTTTGACTGTCCCTTCTTATTCTAGCCTGTTATTCAGTCAGCGACAACAGTCTATCGTCGTTTGAAAGACCCATCCTCCAATTCTAGCAGTTGTTCTGATAACATCATTGCTTCGATTTTCTTGTGCTATTTTACAAAATAGCACACTTATGGGGCTACAGCCCCATAAGTGGGTCTCAAAATCCTTTGCTGTTTTTTCGGGATAGAGCCTCAAGCCCTTCCAGCTAGACTTCTCCACGCCATCAGTGCCTTTGCTGCTTTGCCAGAAGTGAAATCAGCAAGCTCATTCCATGAAAGTTTGCATGTCTAGTTGTATTCACAGAGATTTAACTTCATTATCATATTCTATCAAATCTCATAGCTGGAAGTTTTCAATTTCGAGTAACTGAGACTAGTGTGGTCTTGGTTGTGTTACTACTGCCCTACTGCCAACCAACATTGCTCGATAATTCTGAGGTACTATTGTACTAAATCACACAGGGTGCTCTTGAATTTTCCTCTTACTATTCAGACTAAGACATCAGCATAGTATATACATTCGAAGCCAACCTCCAAGAATGTTGCTCTGTTAGATTCATCCTAAATTTTGACAGTTTTTTTCCAGCTGTTTTTCATCCCTTAACAATCGAACGGTCCAGTAGGTAAATATGCTTGTTCAAGCAGTGCCATATCATTAATTTGAATAAAAGGAATGTCTCAATTTGATTCAGTTTCAATATTTTGTAATGAGAAATGAAGATGCACGACCTGGTCTCCATAAAATTTGGCCTAGCAAGTGGAAACTTAAGGGGAGGTGCTACACGCGAGCTCCCTTCGAAAAGCGGGCTTTTTATTTCCATGATATCTCAGTTCTTTTGCGGCGTAGACCAACAACTTTTTTTTTAAATTAAAGCTTAATCATTTCTCAAGAATTTGTATTACTTGCTTTTCCGTTTTTCTTCGTATTATTAGGAAAAAACCGGGTGAGCTGTAATTTCAAAAAAATTTGGACAAATGACTGTATTTCCATGATATCTCCGTCAATTTTCGGGATAAATGTATGGAATTTTCAGTATACATGCGGAATAATATTTTGCAGAATGTGTATTAATCGGTTTTTCTGTTTATTGCCCCCTGAATTTCCAAATAAATTATGCAGTAGGAACTTTGATGGTCATATTTTCAACCAAGTTTTTTCCTAATATACGAAGAAAATCAGAAAAGCGAGCAATACACATTCTAGAGAAATAATTGAGCTTTGATTAAAAGAAAAAATTGTTTGTCTACGACGCGTACGAACTGAGATATCATGGAAATAAAAAGCCCCCCTCAACAAGAAAAAAACATGAGAAGGCATGAAATTTATTTATTTTATTCTCTTCTTGGGACCAGCCAGCAAATCCATCTGGGTTGTATAGAAACGTGGTGACCCTGTCGAAGACTGTACCGTACCATGCTATTATCTCTCGATAAATACACGGGTATTTGAAAACAGGCATCAATGTGTCCATGAATGGACAACAAAGAAAAAGAACCCACGTCGGTGTGGGCTAAGATCAGGTGTACCCACTTCGGTCCCATGAGATGATTCTGCATGTAATTATAAATTAATGGGTATAAACGTGGCCCCTCCCCCGCTTTTCGGACGGAGAGACGCGTGTGGTTGTGGCGAAAAAGTCCTAATGAGAATCTACAGGGTGTTCGGTTTCGCGACGCAACTAAACATGATGTTTCATTCTTGAATCTTCTAATACAGTTCGTGGTTTCGATATCACCAGAAATAAACTGCTCCACATGAGTTAGGGATATTGACTTAAATTGCAAAAAAATATAGTTGAAATAAGATTTTTTGTGATGAAAATACATATTAATATGATTTCAAGTTGCAGGGTGGTTAAGAAAAATCGAGTAAAAAAACGAAATTTCATTCCCAGAGAATTCAAGCATTTTAAGACTATCAATACAATGTATGGCCTCCACGGGCATCAATAACAGCTTGACATCTTCTTTGCATATTACACACGAGGTTGTTGAACATTTCTTGAGGAATATGGTTCCATAAACGGGACAGAAGCTCTCTCAGATCATTTAAGGATTCTGGGGTAGGTTGATGATTATCTAATCTTCTTTGGAGCATATCCCATGCATGTTCTATGCAATTCAAATCTGGTGCAGCGTGAAAATTTAGCACAACATTGTCAATGACATGCTCCCTATAGTGTAAGGCGGTCATATTCCCAGGACAAATGTGTAAATCTGTGCGTCCGTTGGAACATATCCCGGCCCATACCATAACACTACCCCCTCGGAATGGATGGACTTCTTGGACATAGCGACGATTACGAGATATGCGTGGGATTGTCCATACCCTTATTCTTCGTGAATCTGAAAATCGTCCATATCTGGAATCATCAGTGAAAAGGACACTACGCCATTGATTGTTCCAATTGATATGTTACCTTGCCCATTCCAGTCTTTGACGCTTATGGTCACGTGTTAATGGAACTCCTCTCAATGGACGTCTAGAACCTATAGATTCACCTCTCTCAAAAGTCGTCTGATGGTTTCGATGAAAACTTGGACCCCATCTGCATTTTGAAGAGTATTCCGTAGCATTCTTCACGTAGATGCAAGGTTTCTTCTCGCCGAAACGGTGATGAAACGATCCTGAGCAGGTGTCGTTTTTCGTCGCCCACCAAGCCTTGGTCATTCCAACAAGGAACCTGTCTCCCTGAACCTATTCCAAAGTCGAGAGATCACACTTTGGCTGACTTGGAGCCTTTCCGCTACAACAACCTGAGTTAGGCCACCCTGTAGCATTCCGATAGCCCTATTAGCCTCAGCGTTTGTTAATTTACGTCTTGGCATTTTCAGAAAACTCGTTTCAAATCGAAGCCGTTGATAAACTGACTTCATTTCGATATAAGAACATTCATGAAGCATATGCAAAGAAGCAAACATCAGAAACAAGGCGACCAGATTGACGAAATTTGTCATACTGATTTTTATTGGATCGATTCAAGTTGTTATTGAGTTTTAAATGATTTTACAGCGACTTTCTCGAAGATAACATACTTTTAGAAACGATTGAATACGATATCCCTAACTCTTGTGGAGCAGTATATTCGGTGTTTTTTGAATTGTCTTAGGATAGGCAATGGTGTGAGTCTCTTTTATAATACCTATATCCCGGTTGACCATGAAAAAAAAGTGGTTTTTGAGTATTTTCGTATTTCGTGAGGTTCACAGTTTATTTCATGACTGAATCACCCTATATTCTTCCAAGATGATATGTTCTGAAAAAATCAAACGAACACCTTAATTCAAGCTTTATTATGTACTGAAAAAAAGAGCATTCATTTTTTTAAAGATTACATCGGCCTCTGCTAAGCCTCAAATGATCTCTTCATGACCTTAAATCACTTGTACTAGACGGAAATCTAGCCAATAAGAGCAATATTCGCCTCGTATGCCTCCATTAAAACTGGTGATTTTGTTCATTTTCAAGTCAGAAAACTGAACAAATTTTTTGAGCTTATCTTCATTGAGCTGTTTCAGAGCTCAGGCACTGAAATCATGCTTAGCTGAATATTCTGCGAGTAGAAAAAATTGTATTCTGATTGTTCACCCAAAATTAGCACCGTATAAAATTCGGTCACCGATCTACAAGCTCATTCTTAATCAAGGTCGCACACAATCGTGCAGGTCCCAAAACTAATATCCGTAATCGGAATTTCGTAATCAGAATCCTCGATATGAAGCTTAAGGAATTCGAATTGAGCAAGTTATTGAACATTCGTCATTTGTCAAGCAGCTGGGTGCCTCTGTGACAGACGTGCAGGCCACTTCTATCTCGTCATCTTTCAAGCTGGGTTGATTTGTCAATTTTCAGAAATGTCACTCCCATAATGACTCGCATTCGTCTAAATAATCAGAACGATGGGTTGGTGAGAAATTTTCGAGGGGCTTTTTTGTGAAAACAGCGATTTGTGTAGATTTTTTTTGTCTGAATGATTGAGAGAAATGAGGGTGGGGTGATATCGGGGATCACCTGAAGACTTCTGGTTTTTATCTGTTTTTGATTTATCAGGGTCTGAAACGAAGTCATCTTTTCTTTTGATGAAATTATTTGACTTAGGATATACAGGATGGCCCACCCAAAAAAAATCATGATCGGGTGTTTTTTTTACAGTGATTGAACTTTAAATTGAAATAAAACAAATTCAAATTGAGATTGAAGCCATTTTTTTTCTTATTTGAAAGATATGTAATTTTATGACATTTATGTTTCAAAAATAATTTCCGGCATATGTCCACCACGACTAGCTCTGAGGAACCGCATTCGGCCAGACCAATTTTGGACCACTTTATCGAGTAATTCATGCCTTATCTATATCTATAATATATAAAAGAAAGATGTTGGTTACACCATTTTTAACTCGAGATCGGATGAACTGTTTGTTATGGAACTTCATATATGGATTTGTCTACGGTCTGGTTATTATAAAATACAATAAAACTTCGACAAAATCGATGAACATTTTACTTATACAAGAAATGCTTTTCCTTCTCTTGAGTGAGGCCACTAGGTGTCGCTACAGTTACAGTTACGCTACAACTCATTCGAAGGTACTTCATTTGATATTCTCCCCGTTAGATGGCGATGTAAACAAATAGTGTGTAATTTGACCAACTCTGTGCTGTGGACCAAAACCAAAATGTCTTAGTCAAGAAGAAAAATAATAAAACGTCTCAGCATATTTGTATTCTGGGAAGTGAGATTAAAGTACCATAGACAAAGTACTTCAATTCGAATTTTCAGCGTTGTATTGGCAGAACTAAAATGGTTTCTACAGTGATCAGAGGTAATTGATCATTGGAACTATTTCTCATCCATATAATTCGATCGTGATTTATATTTTTATTTAGGTACAGCAATGAGAAAACTATAAAGCATTCAAAGAAAAATTATATGTTAAACAATAATTAGATACCGCTTAAATAAAGAGAATTCTTTTCGTGCGAATAACAATGTTACTAAAATTTTGTATATTTTGCCTAATTTATCTCCTGCTTGAAAAAATAGCAATGATTAGTTGATAGTGTTGATACAACTTTAACGGTGGTTTTCACAAAGCGTTATCATCGGTGATCGGAGCTTGATATAGAATCAACTCGATTCGACAGTTCTAAAAATCAGAGAACCAAGCCGTTGATCTCCGATCACCGGTGATTACGATTTGTGAAATCCACCGTAAGTATCATTTAGGCGGAACAAAGTTCGCCGGGCCGCGTATTGGCATTGTTTACTACAGTGCAACGCATACATGGTGTTGGAACGCGGTAAAGAATGGCTGAACCAATGCTCTTTCTACCCAGACATATCTTACTACGACTCAGCGCAGAGAGGTGTTCAGGCGTGGTATTATGGATACGCGCCTGTTCTCGGGTCATTGTTTACCGCATTCCAACTACGTTCAAAATTGCTTTCTGCCGCAATTTTGCAGCCATCGTTCATAAAGATAACAATAATATACTATCGCCAAAAATAGTTTATTGAACCATACTTGAATAAAAAAAGAATAATATATAGAAAATGATACATAAAAATAACAATAGTATAATTTCAGTATCGCTGAAAGCAACTACATAAAATGTAAAATCAACTGACGTATAATCCTAGTGTGCATTTCCACGTGATTCTGCATTTGATCTATTAAGATCAATATTTTTCTTTAAAGATCTGTGCCTTTTAGGATTTCATGTCATTTCTTTGTTGGATGACCTACCAGCATGAAAAACCACGTCTAATTTTTCTTCGGCTCACTGATGTTGGCTGAAGAGAAATGTTCTTTTTTCGTGGGATATTTTTTAATGCAAGAATAAAATTTAATAAGTCGTACGGTGTAATAACTTTGTTTAAAGTCTGATTAAATTTTTTTATGGCATTAACCATATCAACCGTTTAATTTTTGCAGGCTATTTTGGTAATGCGTTCGAATTTTTCTGTTAGTTCCGCAGCAGCAGCGGAATGTTTTTTCACCTAAATTCGTTTCATTGGCATTATCGACAGTGTTTTTTGGTACTAGGTACAGAAAAATCATCTTGTTGGGTAGAAACATTGGGCGCGTTCATCCGACTAAGCAGCTACCGCTACATGCTCCTTCAAACGTCAAAACCATATGATTCGTTCGATTCGTTGTGTCAAATTACTAACTAATTTGACACAACGAATCGAACAAATCATATGGTTTTGACGTTTGAAGGAGCATGTAGCGGTAGCTGCTTAGTCGGATGAACGCGCCCATTGTTTTGTTGCTTTGTAGTACCTACTTTGCAAGTCATTTTCTATACCCACATCAGTTGACATGTCGCCATGAAATTCTGAGGATATGTTTTCTCCTAGAGCTAATTTTGCCTATTATTTTCTGTCGTTAGCGTTTATTTGCATACAGGTCCTAAAAGTGATTCCATACTTATTTAGTATGGCGCAAAGATGCTTACAATACCTTCCACCCTTTGTGATCGAGATATTCTTGATAATGGAATATTTGTTGAAAGATTAATTGGATAATGAAGATAATGGAAACAGCCCAAATAATCATTCAACACCTTCCACTCTGCCCAAAAACACAGTCGCAAAATGCAATATCTACATATGCAGTATAAAACATGTGATCATCGGTCTCCGAAGAAACTACAGACTGAAAAGGTATTCTTGTCGATTCTTTCAACAGAGACATTAGCAGAATGTGACATTTTTCTGAAGAGTATCTTATTCTTTGAGTTCCGGAAATTTGCAAATGACAGAAAGTGGCGTCTTTGATAGGACTCGAAAACATTGGCAACGAAATCCAATAGGACACAAGCATTGAACGCGTATCCATAATACAAAAGTTATTACGCTTTAACACCTCTCTGCGCTGAGTCGTAGTAAGATATGGCTGGGTAGAGAGAGCATTGGTTCAGCCATACTTTACTGCGTTCCAACACCACGTATGCGTTGCACCGTAGTAAACAATGCCAATACGCCGCCGGGCCAGCTAGTTTCAGCAATAAAACGAGTTATATTGGCTTCCAAAGCGTCTATTCTTTCTGGTTTATCAGCTGAACCAATGACTTGACATAACCCCAAAGAAAATAATCCATTGGAGTTATGTCGCATGATCTTGGAGGCAAATTAATTGGACCATTTTGCATTTTTTAGGATGCAATGGAACCTGCAATGGTACCCCTTAAATTTTTGAAATTTTTTTTAAACACCCTGTATAGATTTTGAATTCAAGAGTTCTCACGCATCATCGATTTGAACCGATCTATTCCAATAGACGAGTCCCTTCATGCTGGCCAACTGTTTAAAAATAACTGAAAATCACTTCCCTTCTTCTCGCAATGATTCAACTCTTACCTGGAATCTTTAATGCTCATGAGTGTATCCTGAAAATATTAGATGTCACGAAGGTCTTCATCAAAAGCTATACATTTTTGTTTTCGTAGGGTTTCATCAATGGAAAATAAATATCCCTACCAAAATGTTTGAATGGAGAATTTGAATTTTTCGAATCAAATGAGGATTTCGCTAGAGTCTTTGTTTTTCATAATAACTTTCCTCATGAATGAGATGTATCTATTAACAGTGTAAAAATGATTCAAGATACTGCAGAAATATCAAATTCAAATTTCATTAATTTCCGAAGAAGGAGCACTCATATAAAGACCTGTTGCAAGATGTGAAACTGATTATTATAGGTGTTTTTGAATTCGTAGAGATCATAGGAAGATTTTCAGTGAATTAATGTATTATTAACCCTGTATTGTGGAGTTTATTAAATATAGGTGTATAATTGGCTTTTCCCTTCTAATTGGATAGAAATTCTACGAGGAATTCAAAGGAAATTACGGAAATAAATGATTGTTTTGAATGTTCTTTATTTGCATGGAAACTTACTGCAGAATAACAACACAAAAGTATTTACAACTGCCATAGACTATGATCTGGATGTGAATAAGTGCTGATGCAGCATGAGAAATTAGGATCATTGTACTGGAAAATCATTATAAGAAAGTATCCCTTTTAAATCATAGTATATTCTTAATATGTAAAGTGGTAAATTCATCAATTCAACATCAGAACTTGCCGAACTCGGCCAGTGAATACCACATCTCAAAATATCAGCTAAATACACACAATATATTTACTAAAAATATTGTTCGCATTTGATTGAGAAACTCCTGAAAAATGGCTACTTCATAAACATTTTCAGTTTTATTTATACTAAAACTAATCTCTCTTAAGCAATCTATTTATGGATTTTTCGATCTGGACAAGCATCTGGATATAAATCTGAAATTAAATTGACATAATCGCCCACGTGAAGGGAACAAACACATATATTCTTTGCAGCAAGGTTTCCCATCAATGGTTTGACTATCCATGCTTTTCTCCAGTCCAATTTATTCAATATGCCAAAGGCATTAGTGATATTCGGTGTTGCGGCATCTTTCTCAGGAAATTTATCAAAACGAATAGTCGTGTTTTTACTTTTCCTTGAAGAGCAATTGAAAACAGTTTTTTCCAGTACTAGTACTTTGCTTACATTGTTATATAATCATCTACTGGCCTAAAATTCAAATATATCATGAGGATTGAAACATAAAAATCTTTCCGCTCAGATACTTCACCTTTTCTAATTTCCATCTTACAGAAAGATGAAGTCACAGCTTTACCTCGAAATACGAGGATCATATTCCTCAAGAATACCTGAAACAGCCATTGGTTTAGAATAGATATTCTAATTTCTAAGTCAATGAAAACAGCTTAGGAGCAAGTAAAAATATAAACAAGTCGTTTTCTAGGTTGGAAAGTCATAGATTTCCATTAATGAAAACATAAGAAAACAAAAATTTATAGCTTTTGATGAAGACCTTCGTGACATCTAATATTATCAGGATACACTCATTGGGATTAAAGCTTTCAGGTAAGAGCTGAATCATTGCGAAAAAGAGGGAAGTGATTTTCAGGTATTTTTAATCAGTTGGCCAGCATGAAGGGACTCGTCTATTCGCTATTATTATAGGTATGTTTTTGGTTTCCTCGAAGAATCGAAACGAGCAGAAAACCAGCCAGAGCTCCTCGAGCCGTTCTCGGTTGTCACCAAGAATTCTTGTGCACGTCGTGCTACGACGGTGCTACCGCCGAGGACGTTTTAAACAACGGCAGCTCAAGACAGGCGGCATCTGCACACAGGAACAGAAACCGCCGACCGACCCGTATGCCGAGGTACGACTACGGTTAATGTTTACCTGTGCCGATGTTAATTAATTCGATCTGATTACATCGTGTCGAACAATGTGCAAAATTAAATATGGCGACGTGCGACGCTTGACTTGTCCGATGGGTTGACGTCACACCGGGTAGGTCGCCGATGTGGGGGATTTGCTTTTGGAACAGAACCCTTTATTTGCTTTAGGAATGGGGTGATTTACCATTTTTTTAATCGGATCTGGTTAGGGTATTGAGATTTTTATGGCTGTAGGTGGTGTTTAATCAGTTTACGTCAAAGGCCTCAAAGAACAGTGAGAAATGAAACTACATGATCAAATTACCTATACTCCATTCACTTTTATAAAGTATCTTGGTGGGCCATGGTTTAGGTTTATCAAGTTCTTTTACTTAAAACGGATGCAGGTTGGTAATCGTGAAAATCAAGCGACATTGCCAAGTGTACTTTCTAATTACTCTTTTTTAACTTTGTGAATGGAATAGTTCTTTTAAGGTTTATCTGTGACACAAGATTCGTAGTACCACTACATTTCCATACTGTAGTATTTCAAGTTGCGCAAAGAGTTATTCAATTGTCGTCTGTAGGCTTATTTCTTGAGAATTTTGAAAAGTGGGAATTCCGATGCGTCCGTCTGTTCGGTTCGTCTAAAAGTTTTTTTTCTGTCGGATTAATGAACTATCACAAAGTAACGGACTATTCTGTCTATTATTTTTCAGTAAAATTTCAACACTCGGTTCTTGATTTCCGTCCGAGAAAATAGCATACCTTGACTGCATCTTTCAATCATGTTTATACTAGTACAGGTGAAATATTTCCAGTATTAACAGAGAAAAAGTTTGTTAAATATTCGTCAGATCTTTGGAATTATTGAATTCATATAATAATTCCTCAAATTCATTATTTTCCCAAAGTAAATAAACATTTTGATAAATATATGTAATTTCTACTATTTATATGTAGAAACGGCAACGTTGCGTTCATATCTGACAGAAGAATGACTATAACCTAACATTTTCAAAATATACGCGGTGAAATGTGTCAGAATTCCATGGCCTCCCGGGCTACTTAATAAAAGTGAATGGAGTATACCTTGATCATGATTCACCCAAAAGTTGCAATTTTCTAAATCAGAAATATAGTGCACCTGGATATTTTGAGCTATGCTGATTAACAATATTTAACTGAATATTGGATGCGAGGAAAGGAACCGGATATGATAGTTTGAAATATTAATTTGATCGAAAAACCCCATTTGGCAGTAAAAACTTTAACCATGATATATAGAGCTCTGGATTATTATTTATTTAATTCAGCGACCCCGAAAACCTACATTTTGATACCAATATCAGCCATAAAGTCTGTAGGTGCCATTTTCAATTTTTTCGATAATTCATTTTCAACTTTTGTTCATGAGCTGATTGCACCTGGGATAACGGTGTCATCGGTCGTAATGATGGCTATTATGAATGATTCGAGTGGCTCGAACAACATAACCATTCAATAGCACCGTTGAATCCTACTAGATATTTGCTTCATTAACGAATATGGTGTTTTTCGGCGCTTTAACCCCTTGATTATTTTCCCCAAAATTTGATTTTTTGCACAGATACACTTTGAGCTTCGCTGATCAACATAATATGAACGAATGGTGGATCTGACGAGAGAGACGGAAGCTATGAGAGTTTGAAATTTACAATTTTTCAAAAAATGCCATTTGACAGGTCAAAATCTGAACGGTGATAGTAAGGGCTTTGAAATGTTTTTTATTGAATGAAGCGACCTCGAAAACCTACATTTTGATACCAAAATCACCCATGTAGCCCCCATAGGTAATGAAATATTCCACTTTTTATTTTTCGATTTTTCATTTTCGTGTTCTGTTCACGAGCTCAGACCACTCAAGGTAAGGGTGCTGTCGGTCCGCAAAATTGCCATTATTGAAGATTCGAATAGGAAGTACAACTTGAGAATTTAATAACAAGGTTAGATCCTTCCCAAATATATTTTTTATAGGAGAAGATGGTTTTTTTAGGGGGTCATACCCCTTTGTCATTTTTCACCCAAAATTTGAGATTTTTAAAATCGCTCATATTCTGCACAGAGATACTTGGGGCTATGCTGATCAACATAATATGAATAACTATTGGCGGCGATGAGAGGGACGGAAGTTATGACAGTTTGGAATTTCCGATTTTTCAAAAAATGCCATTTCACAGGTCAAAATATGAACGGTGATAGTAAGGGCTTTGAAATGTTTTTTATTGAATGAAGCGACCTCGAAAACCTACATTTTGATACCAAAATCACCCATGTAGACCCCATAAGTAATGAAATATTCCACTTTTTATTTTTCCATTTTTCATTTTCGAGTTCTGTTCACGAGCTCACACCACTCCAGGTGAGGGTGCTGTCGGTCCGCAAAATTGCCATTATTGAAGATTCGAATAGGAAGTGTAACTTCCAGAATCAATAATAACGTTAGATCCTCCCCAAATATATTTTTTATTGACAAATATGGTGTTTTTAGGGGGTCATACCCCTTTGTCATTTTTCACTCAAAATTTGAGATTTTAAAAATCGCTCATATTCTGCACAGAGATACTTGGGGCTATGCTGATCAACATAATATATACAGGGTGTTTGGAGGGTGAGTAGCCATCGGTAAATGGTGGATAGGTGATGCTCTTGGCTACTTGTTGCGCCTAATAAAATATCATTTTGCCCAAAGTTCAAGGTGTTATAATTTTTTTACCATTTTTCTAGAAATTTCCCATTTTTTTCATTAAAACCTTGAATTTTTTCAAATTTAATGCTCGAGGTGCCTATAAAATGATTTATTTCCTTAGTCTAGTCTTGTCTTATTCAGAGCGTATCATAATTTCATACAAACGTCTTCAAAAAACCTGACAGCGTCGTATCAAACATCAAAATGAAAAAAAAAATAATGTTGTGTCCACTTTACAAAGTGAAATAAAAAAGAAATTTACATGGTGTTGGGTTTTAAAATGGCTTTAAAAACTTCTCTAGTTAATACTCTTTGCAATGGTATGTAACATGTACCATTAATAATCAGATAACTCAACAAAAAACCGTTTTGTCTTCAAGGATGCCTTGAAAGGATGACGACAAAACTATTCCATTGAGCAGGCAAAATCTTTTCTCTCATTCTACCACAGCTAAAAATAGCGTGCCCTCTCTATCATCGGCTAACAATACTCCCAAGGGCGTCGCCAGGGAGGGGGCAGCTGCCCCTGTGCCCCCCCTCCCCATCAGAATAGAAAAAAATGAACTGATTTTCGTATATTGTGCTATTATTTCATAAGTTTTTAAGGGATTTTTGAGCTCTAGGGGGAGAGGGACTGCCCCCCGTGCCCCCCCTCCCAGCTCAAAAGCTGGGGGGTAATTACTACATTTGCAAGTCATTTCATAGGCCTGCAGTAAAGGTGCAGTAATGCAGTTTTGAGTTCACTCAACATTTCGGTGGTTCATCAACATATTCTGTAGCATATTTTGAGCTGGAGGGGAGTACACGGGGGGCAGCTGCCCCCCCTAGAGCTCAAAAATCCCTTAAAAACTTTTGAAATAATAGCAAAATATACGAAAATCAGTTCATTTTTTCTATACTGCTTGGGTGGGGGGGGGACACGGGGGGCAGCTGCCCCCTCCCTGGCGACGCCCTTGGGAGTATTGTTAGCCGATGATAGAGAGGGCACGCTATTTTTAGCTGTGGTAGAATGAGAGAAAAGATTTTGCCTGCTCAATGGAATAGTTTTGTCGTCATCCTTTCAAGGCATCCTTGAAGACAAAACGGTTTTTTGTTGAGTTATCTGATTATTAATGGTACATGTTACATACCATTGCAAAGAGTATTAACTAGACAAGTTTTTAAAGCCATTTTAAAAACCAACACCATGTAAATTTTTTTTTATTTCACTTTGTAAAGTGGACACAACATTATTTTTTTTTTCATTTTGATGTTTAATACGACGCTGTCAGGTTTTTTCAAGACGTTTGTATGAAATTATGATTCGATCTGAATAAGACAAGACTAGACTAAAGAAATAAATCATTTTATAGGCACCTCGAGCATTAAATTTGAAAAAATTCAAGGTTTTAATGAGAAAAATGGGAAATTTCTAGAAAATGGTAAAAAAATTATAACACCTTGAACTTTGGGCAAAATGATATTTTATTAGGCGCAACAAGTAGCCAAGAGCATCACCTATCCACCATTTACCTATGGCTACTCACCCTCCAAACATCCTGTATAACTATTGGCGGCGTCGAGAGGGACGGAAGTTATGACAGTTTGGATTTTCCAATTTTTCGAAAAATGCCATTTGCCAGGTCAAAATCTAAACCATGGCAGTTAGAGCTCTGAACTCTTTTTTATTGAATTCAGCAACCTCGAAAACCTACAAATTGATACCAAAGTCAACAATGTACCCCTCATAAGAGAAGAATTTTTCACTTTCAACCTTTTCGATATTTCATTTTCAAGTTTTGGTCGAGAGCTCAGACCCTTCAATGTATGGGTGTTATCAATCCGCAAAATGGCTTGTATTGAAGATTGAGATGGTTCGAACAACTTCCACAATCAACATCACGTTTATCTGATTTAGAACCAAGTCCTAACTCAACAAATCCTATATTTTGACCAATTATTATGGTTGTGCTTTTGCTGTGTTCCAGGTGTCGCGTAGAAGCTAAAGGGATGAGTTTTACGTTTCGTCCTGGCTACGTTCATAGGACTCTTCTTTCAAAACGAAGCCTGCCAATGACATGAACATTGGCTTAAGCGTGGGGTGGCATGTGCAGATTGCTACACAAGATTGGGCAGTGAGTGTCGACAGTACGATTCAACTTTTTCAGGGGAGCAGATCAGAGTCTGGCGAGGCCAGATCTGGCGAAAAGGGTGGATAATGAACAGTATAACTACCCTATCAAACAGAAAATTTTAACATTCCTAGTTCATGCTGGCTGCCCCAATGAAAAGTTCCACAAGACACTCCTGCTCTTGTCCTTAAACAGCAAACGTTCACCACGTCCAACCTATCGGATATTCCGCTATATTCAGGTAGCAATTTTCCGAACCATTCCAATTTTTCCGGCCTCGTTTCTTGTCAATGTTCAGCGATAATTTTGTCACACCATCGGCCACGATAGCCATAAATATCTTTTGCCTTGTGCCGGAAACCGCCTGGAACATTTAATAAGACACATTATTGCAATTAAAGGAATTGGAAAGGCTACGCATTACAACCGCACCTCTCAACTGGTGACCAGTACCGAGATAGTGGTGCTAGCACGTGACAGACATAAGTTAGACGGGCGGTCAGGGCATTCCGTAGAGCTGGATGTCACAGCGAGGGCTTTGTATAGCCGGCATAGCCGCGCTCCTGCAAGAACCGAGCGAGGTTGCCGGATAAGGCATGCAGGATCAGCATTCAGCGCCGCGAAAATGATGTTAGAGATGAGCGGAGCTCTGAATGAATGGGGGACTTGATGGTGATTAGACCACGGTTAAATTGATGGATGTGGTCATTGTGAGAGACGTTCTCAACGTTTATTTTCTGGTGTTTGAGTACGAGAGGCTCTGCGTGAATATGATCAATGAAGTCGTGTCTTTTACTTGAAACTGAAATGCCTCTCACATTCTGCAGCATTTTTTGATTGAATACCTCATCAAAGTGAATTTTTAAGTCATGAGAAATTAAGACAACTTTAATAGACGAGTCCCTTCATGCTGACCAACTGTTTAAAAATAAATGAAAATCACTTCCCTTTTTTTCGCAATGATTCAGCTCTCACCTGAAAGCTTTAATCCTAATGAGTGTATCCTGAAAATATCAGATGTCACGAAGATCTTCATCAAAAGCTATACATTTTTGTTTTCTTATATTTTCAATGGTAATCTAAACCTAAAAAACGAGTTGTTTATATTTTTACTCGATCCTAAGCTGTTTCCAATGTTTCCATTGACTTAGAAATTAGAAAATCTATTCTAAATCAATGGCTGTTTCAGGTATTCTTGAGGGATATGATCCTCGTAATTCGAGGTACTGAGCTGTGACTTCATCTTTCTGTAAGATGGAAATTAGAAAAAGTGAAGTATCTCAGCGAAAAGATTTTCATCTTTCAATCCTAATGATATATTTGAATTTTAGGCCAGTAGATGATTATATAACAATGTAAGCAAAGTACTAGTACTGGAAAAAACTGTTTTCAATTGCTTTTCAAGGAAAAGTAAAAACACGGCTATTCATTTTGATAAATTTCCTGAGAAAGATGCCTCAACACCGAATATCACTAATGCCTTTGGCATATTGAATAAATTGGACTGGAGAAAAGCATGGATAGCCAAACTATTTCTTCCCTTCACGTGGACGATTATGTCAAGTTAATTTCAGATTAATATCCAAATGTCTGTCCAGATCGAAAAATCCATAAATAGATTGCTTAAGAGAGATTAGTCTTAATATTAATAAAACTGAAAATGTTTGTGAAGTAGCCATTTTTTAGGGAGTTTCTCAATCAACTGCGAACAAAATTTTTAGTAAATATATTGTGTGTATTTAGCTGATATTTTGAGATGTGGAATTCACTGGCCAAGTTCTGAGGTTGAATTGATGAAATTACCACTTTACATATTAAGAATATACTATGATTTAACAGTTATACTTGATTATAATGATTTTCCAGTACAATTATCCTAATTCCTCATGCGGAATCAGAACTTATTCACATCCAGATCATAGTCTATGACAGTTGTAAATACTTTTGTGTTATTATTCTGTAGTAAGTTTCCATGCAAATAAAGAACATTCAAAACAATCATTTATTTCCCTAATTTCCTTTGAATTCCTCGTAGAATTTCTATCCAATTAGAAGGGAAAAGCCAATTATACACCTATATGTATTTAATAAACTCCACAATACAGGGTTTATAATACATGACTGAAAGTCTTCCTATGATCTCCACGAATTCAAAGAAAACACCTATAATAATCAGTTTTACATCTTGCAACAGGTCTTTAAACGAGTGCTCCTTCTTCGGAAATCAATGAAATTTCAATTTGATATTTCTGCAGTATCTTGAATCAGTTTTACACTGTTAATAGAAACATCTCATCTATGAGAAAAGTTATTATAAAAAACAAAGACTCTAGCGAAAACCTCATTTGATTCGAAAAACTCAAATTTTCCATTGAAACATTTTGGTGGATATATTTACTTTCCATTGATGAAACCCTAAGAAAACAAAAATTTATAGCTTTTGATGAAGACCTTCGTGACATCTAATATTTTCAGGATACACTCGTTAGGATTAAAGCTTTCAGGTAAGAGTTGAATCATTGCGAAAAAAAGGAAGTGATTCTCAGGTATTTTTAAACAGTTGGCTAGCATGAAGGGACTCGTCTATTCTTCTGAAATGAAGGGTGTGTCAATAAGAGTGCAAGAATTGACTTGTGAATGTCATAACAATGTCAACTGATTACGACGTGACAGATCGAAAATTGACTTATGGGAGTTAGTAAACATGGAGCATTACACGATAGAAATTGGACCGTTTTTCTTTGAAAACGGAGAAGGTAATGCAGGGTCGAATCAGCCAAAGAATACAAACTGATAAAGAAACCGCAACACCCAGGAAAATTGCTAATTTTAGAACAAACCAGCTGTTCGAGGAGATCCGAAGTCGATGTTCAGTTGTTGCTAAAATGACTTGAGATAGAAGGATTCTGTTTTTACTGAAATTCTTGAACCTTATATGTCCTTGGATCTACTCTCATCGGATGAAGCTGAGTCCATCCTGTCCAATATTTTCGAAGAGAATTTTTATCTATCTCAAGCCAATTTCGAGGAAACTCAGATTTTGTGAAATAAAAATTCTCTTCGAAAATATTGGACAGGATGGACTCAGCTTCATCCGATGAGAGTAGGTCCAAGTACATATAAGGTCCATGAATTTTAGTAAAAACAGAATCCTTCTCTCTCAAGCCAATTTTGAGAAAACTCAGAGTTTGTGAAATAAAAATTCTCTTCGAAAATATTGGACGTGGTGGACTCAGATTCTTCCGATGATGTTCACTCCGAGTACATATAAGATTCATGAATTTTAGTAAAAACAGAATCCTTCTTTCTCAAGCCAATTTCGAGAAAACTCAGATTTTGTAAAATGAAAATTCGCTTCGAAAATATTGGACAGGATGGACTCAGCTTCATCCGATGAGAGTAAATCCAAGTACATATAAGATTCATGAATTTTAGTAAAAACAGAATCTTTTTATCTCAAGCCAATTTCGAGAAAACTCAGATTTTGTGAAATAAAAATTCCCTTCGAAAATATTGGATGGGGTGGACTCAGCTTTTTACGATAATGTTCACTCCGAGTACATATAAGAATCATGAATTTTAGTTAAAACAGAATTTTTCTATTTCAAGCCAATTTCGAGAAAACTCAGATTTCGTAAAATAAAAATTCGCTTCGAAAATTTTGGACAGGTTGGACTGAGCCTCATCCGATGGAAGTAGATCCAAGTACATATAAGGTTCATGAATTTTAGTAGAAACGGAATCCTTCTCTCTCAAGCCAATTTCGAGAAAACTCAGATTTTGTGAAATAAAAATTCTTTTCGAAAATATTGGACAGGATGGACTCAGCTTCATCCGATGAATTATTGGTCTACGGGAGTCGGGGTTGTCATTTCGAAAAATCGCTAACCGTACGAACAGAAATCCAACTACTGTTATGAGATGTGTCGATCGTGGTTTGATAATGGCCAAAATCGAAGAAGGAGTAGCCAGAGGACGTTGAAGGGGTACAAATGAAGTTCAAGATCGACGTCTAAGACTTATGGCCATTAGAGACCGATTTGCGACAACTTGATCTTTGGCTAATGAGTGGTCAGGAGAATAAGGACATCCTGTAACTGTCCGAACGGTTTACCGCCGGATGAGGTCTTTACGACTGCAGCATTATCGACCCCATCTTGTGTTACCTCTGACGGTTGAGCATCGCCGGCAGCGATTACAGTGGTGCAGAGAACGACATTATTGGAATGTCGAAAGGCATCAGGTCGTCTTTTCTGATGAATCCCGATTCTCCTTGGGTGCATATGAAGGCCGTAGAAGGGTTAGAAGACGTCGGGGAAAAAGACGTAAACCTCAGTTTGATTTTGAGCGTCATGTACACCGGACAGTAGGCGTTATGGTATGGGGTGCTATTGCACATGTAAGTAGGTCACTTTTAGTCTTCATTCGAGGTAAAATGACAGCGCTGCATTACCTTCAAGAAATAGTGGAGCCACATGTTCTCCCTTACCTTAACCGGCTCGAGAATACAATACAGGGTCTTTCACGAGGAACCTCACCCATATTTATACGGGAAACTACTGAACGTATTTTCATAAAATTCAGCACTTATAAGTATTTCACGATGCTGATGAAATCTAAAATATTTTCAAAGCATGAGCACCTCCGGTTTTTCCGGAAATGACGTCAACTTCCGTTTTTCAAATTAGAACACCATTTTTTTATTGCAGAAATAGATTCCTTAGAAAATTTCAAGTTATTTTGATGTAACATTTCTCAGTTTTGGTTGGAAAATTCTCTCTGAGCGGGAAAATTCGAAAAAAAAAATCGAAAATAGAGCTCCGCTGAAACAAGAATAACTTCGAGGTTTTTGGATGGAAAATTTTCATTTTTGGGATTTTTCAAGATGTAAGATTTATGTATCCACTTTAAAAATCGAAATCGCGATTCATGATACAGGGGGTGAAAAAATCGCTTTCAAAGTTAGGGATGACAAAATCGTGAAAAATCAATTTTTTCGAATTAGAACCCCATTTTTTATGGCAGATATTGAATCTACGTTAAAAAATAATGTGAGTGTATGCATCACACCCTTGCCCTAAAGTGGATATTTTCTGAGTTATTCACAAAAAACTGTTTTTCGTCCTGAATTTTCAGCTATTTCTTTTCCCTTCACGCCAAAAAGATGAAATTTTCATCTGCCAAATTCCTCTTTATTCAGTAGCATTTTGTGTTTACTATTAATTTGGTGATAATTCGTATTAAGTTATAAAATCGATCACTATGCCTAATTTTACCTATGAAGATTATTTAAATCTCATTCTACTTCATGGAGAATGTAATAAAGTTGTAGATAGAACGATTCGACTGTTCATTGAGAGGTTTCCTGACCGACCCAGACCAACGAGAGATACCATTAACAGAACCATGACAAACTTGAGAAATGTCGGATCTTTCGTTAAGAAAACTATACACAGAGAAAAAAGTGTAGTAGAAGATGAGAACAACGAAATTACAGTTCTCGCATATTTTCGTGTGAATCCTCAAAATTCTCTCAAAGATGCCGAGATTGATCTGGGATTATCTCAATCGAGTGTTTGGAGAATATTAAAAAAAACATAAAATGCACCCATATAAATTCAATAGGGTACAGCATTTGAAGGAAACTGATTTCGTCAGGAGAACAGTTTTGCGAAGCTATGATGATTCGATTTCAAGAGAATGAAAACTTTTTGGACTGTATAATTTGGACAGATGAATCTAAATTCACAAAGAATGGTTCTTTCAATAGGCATAACAGTCATTATTGGGATGAAGAGAACAACCACCACTTCAGACAATGGAACTTTCAAGAGACCTGGAGTTTCAATGTTTTTTGCGCCATCAAAAATAATGCAATTCTCGATGTTCACATTTATGATGGGACTTTAACTGGTAAGATAGAACACTACACATGTTTGCATTATTTAAAGAATGTTCTCCCTTAGGAGATAGATATTCTGACATATTGACTCAAGTAATTGAGCCGCTAGTACAGAACCATAATGACTTATGGTATCAACAAGATGGCGCGCCTCCACACAATTCACTCAATGTGTCAAATATCCTCTACAGGCTATTTGAAGATCGATGGTTGGCGAACAATGGTCCACATCTTTGGCCACCACGTTCTCCCATGGAGTATGTTTGGGACATCATGGGAAGAAGGCTTGGAAATTTACCCCAGCCCCCACAGACTTTGGCGGCCCTGAGACATGAAGTACAGGGAGCTTGATATCGTAGTATTCCTCAAGAAGAAATAGACCATCTCATTGCATCAATGCCAAGACTTGTTGGGGAGTGTATAGATAATCGCGGTTGAAAAACACATTAATCACAAATTATTAAAAAAAATGTAAACCCTTCGTTTTTTTCTCAAAATTTCAATCATTTACTCCTTGCTATACTATCTATGTTTCACCAAAAATTATTGAGATTCAAACAACTCCTTCTGGTTGTTGAAATTTCTTTGTCAGTTAGCATAGATCGATCAAAGCATCCAGTCAAGGCAAGCATTCACCAGGAAATTAACAACAATATCATGGGATCCTCTCCAACTGATGGGGACTATATTTGAGGGCCTTTGTTCTTCTCTAAAACTCCACATCCTTTCTGAGAAGTACCCTACGAACTGTCACTCTAGAAACATGAAATCTTCTGCACAACTTTTGCGGTGACATTCCAACTTTGTTGCTTGCCTTTTCACTCAGTCTCTGGTCATTTACTCTGTTTAAAACTTTGGCCTTTTCCGTTCTTTGGCGAATTTGTGCAAAGTATAACCTTCAACTATCCTTTTTTGTGGACACTGATAAATTTGGTTGTTGTGCTCCTAGGTACCTCCTCCTTTAACAATCTGATCTCTTTCCGAACTTGTGAGACAGCCTTTTCAAGTGTATTCGATCAGATTGACACTTCAACTTCAATGATCTGTCTCCGTTTGTTCCCAAATGTGAATCACCACAATAGGATTTCATTCAATCGATACGATGTTATCAGGAGATCTAGGAGGCTCACCCACTCTTCGTACCACATTGGACGAACTCCAAACAGGTGCCCCAGCATTTCAATTACCAATTCCCATGAGTAGGCCCCAATGAATCGACTCAAATCCGAAATTGGGCATACACGGAAAGAAATCTATCCTCAAATCAAGAATCCAAATATTCTTGAAATATTAGAGTTGTTTCAAGTATATATAGAATCAAAACAAGTAAAAAGGGAAATTTTGTATACTTGGAATGAATTTATTTTACTCAAAAAACATATACTTGATTGAAGAATGAAATTCTCCATCGGAGTATATTATTTATTCAATCCAAACTATTCACTTTTATCAATTCGAGAGTACTTCTATATTTCAGGTAACTATATGATATCTTGACTTCGAAAATATAATATTCTCAGTTCGAGAATTGGAATATCCTCATTCCATGTGTTATATTCAAGAAATTGGTTTTCTTGAAATAATAATTTCGATTGACATGAAATAATGAATTGACATAAAATTATGAATTGAATAATTAATTAATCAATCAATAATGATTCGAGAATATTTCGCGAAATGGAATAAAATCGAAAATAAAATATTGCTAGGATAACGTTCAGATTTTAGATTATAGGTATGTATACGATAAGTTATAAATCTGAAAAAAGTTACCATTGAGATAGATAGACTCTCCTTTTAAAATACATATATACATTTTATGGATTGAAATATGAAGTTGAAATCATAAAAATATTGTGAAAATATATTTTGAAAGAAATTTTCAATTAGGTACTTTTCACAAATCGATTTATAATAAAATTAGGTGATGAAACATTATAGAAAAAAAAATCACCAAATCTATTACACTCTGTAAAACATTTCTCTTAGTGTAATTCCATAATTTTGAGAAGGAAAGAAAGAAGTTCTTGAAAAATTCATCGTATTTGTAAATTTAAGTGAAATGACATGCATTCGCTCGATCCAAGTGTAATTTTCAGAATATACTAAGATGCCAATTCTTCTTCCGGTAGTTAGGCAACATGCATGAATAAGAGGAACCGTGATCCGTTTGAGAGCAGTTTCATCGTAATCCAAGTATATAAATTTCTCCATCCACTAGATCCAAGTGAATTATTCGACAATATACGGTCTTTGGGTTAACAATGCCAAACCTCTTTACTTCTGTATTTATGCAAATAAAGTATTGGTATTGAATGTGGTGTCGAAATCGTTCGAGGATGTTACAACCCCAGAAAGGGCCTAGTATTAATAAGGGCTCTATAGCACCCTTACTTGTTGATTTTGACTTCGATTTCATTATATAGGCATTAAACTTGATACTGTGAATTATCTCAAAAACTATCAACTTTAGAAGAATATGTTTCAAGTGAAAATTATTAGATATCACATCTTGTTTTCACCTTAACCTTTTCAAGGTTATTTCAGAGCCAACTTGATTTTTAATGAATTTTTATTGAAGAGAATGTATCTAATTTTTCCATATTCTTCTACATATAAGTATGTAGTATGAAATATTTCGTTTAGATTAAATTTTCATAAGGGTAAATATCAAAGTATCCTAAAAATGTTTCCTGAAAGATGTAAACAGAAATCATCAAATCTGGAACATTCAGAAATTCCAAAATTTTGAAAAAAAAAGTAGAACAATTCTATATAACTAAAAATTCAAATGAAACTATATATTACTAATCTTGACAAAATTTTCATTCACTTGGTCCGAGTAAGATATTATTCAGCGATAAACTATAATACGCCAATTCTCCTTCCGGTAGTTAGGTTTTATCGTAATCCAAGTATATGAATTATCAATCCACTAGATCCAAGTAAATTATTCAACAATATACTAAAAAGCGCCCTCTATTCAGTGCCCAAAAGGGGATATCACTCTCGATCTTGATTCGACTTGTTCATATCGCGTCTTTCGTCCAAGTTCAGTGTGTTGAAGAAAGTTTACCAATTTTTAGTGAAATGTGGAAAAATTATTGGGACAATAGGGATGCTCGGGCAGTGTTAGCAAGCTATTTCAAGGTAAGATATGTTAGCTATGTATTGATTTAAATTTATATTGAGATTTAAAAAAAAACATAATTTCTTCTTTGAATCTTATACGTTCTGAATCACCAAGCTGTTTTCTTTTTCGATAAATTTAATACTTGAAATACTCTAAGTGCGCATCTCTTACATGTCTAAGAACATTCATTTTCAATAATCCTATTACATTGGGAGTATCAATTTTTCAGAACAAGATAATTCCTTAGAGCTCTTGAAAAATCTCAATGATCATGATCTCATACCTACCTTAGGAATGAAAACTGATTTCAAGGAAAATTGAAGAGATGAATTCTGAAGCTAGTGAAATATTTTTTATTTTTATCAAATGAATTCGCTTTTACTACTTCTAAAAATGATTTTTCGAATTACACAATACTGTACTAGCATCGTTGAATAAAAAAAAGAGCGATAATCAACCAGTTATACCATATTTTCTTATGTAACTCACGAATTTTGAATTATTAGATTGAAATGGTCTCGTACAGTACTGTTGTATCTTTTTTGGGGGGAATAGCTCATCATATCACTTATTATAGAATGCGGATAATAATTCAGAGGATACAGAATTTATAAGCATTTTTCTTGCAGAGGTTTGGAGATATGGAAAATATTATCCAAGAGCAGAGGCAGAAAACAATACAATGGAAAGGAACGGTGCCGGCCTATTTGTTGGTTTTTTCAGAACCGAAAAACTTTTTGATTATTGTTGAAAACAGTTCCTCTGCACGTAAGGCATT
Organism: Adalia decempunctata; assembly: GCA_951802165.1. Lineage (NCBI taxonomy): Eukaryota > Metazoa > Arthropoda > Insecta > Coleoptera > Coccinellidae > Adalia > Adalia decempunctata. The sequence goes on from OX637705.1 coordinate 6,619,896, forward strand.
CAAAATTATTTTCAAATTGTTTCACGTTTTGAATGTTAATTATCCCGTTCAGTGCCAGTACCTTTATGTGATTATACTGCGATGTGTACATATATAATTTTTTTATTTGTGGTTCTTCTGATATTTCTTCTGTTCTTGATTGTATACTTATTTATATGTGATAATATTTTAAGGATTATGATTTGTCTTATAGGATAGAGTTTTTATTTGTGGTAGGTACTTATTTTTTCACATCAGTTATTATTGGGTTTATTTGTACCTAGTCCAGTTGATTATATGTTGAATTTAGCATTTTCTCTATTTGTTTTCAGTGATCACTTTCATACTTTTGTTTGTTTATAATTATTTCAGAAGTATAATAAATTTGTTTTCAATTCTTATAAGCCTCGTTTTATGAATATAATCCTCATCCTGAAATCACAGCAATGTTAAACGATTATCGTATTTCAAATAATTTCATTATTTGTCAAAACAAGCATAAAATAAATCTCATTATTCATCTTGAGAATATAATATACTGAAACTGAATATTCAGAATTCTCATTGGTTCAGAGTGAGAATATAAATGGTTTTGACCAAACAGGTATTTACTTCTTGTAAGTACACCGAAAACTAAATCTGAAGTTAATATTTACTCAAAACCATTATTGAATGAAATTCGATTTGAAAATATGATATACTCAATTTAACAATTTTCTGATGTTGGATTGAGTGAAATTATTGAGTTCATTCAAGTATTTGGTATCTTTGCTTCGAACCAAGAAACTACTGAGATTAAGATGTACAATAATTCCATTTGAGATTATGTTTCCCTTAGATGAAATATTTCGAATACTCATTTCAAAATTCTCATTTTACTCACAAGGAATATATGAATATTCTTGAATCAATAATACGTGATTTATTAAATTCAAGTATATGATATACTTAGTCGAAAGAATTATTTTATTTGAATTCGGAGAATAAGGTATACTTGAATCGACTAAATCTTATTCTTGCTCATATATGAATCTATCATTTACTTCAATCAAATATTATCCACTTGGTACGAGAATAGATTTCTTTCCGTGTAGGATCACACCCAGTTGCGAAATCCAAATGTCCCATCTTCTCGCGTTTTCAATTAAATTCTCCTGATCCATAAAAATTCAAGACGCAACTCCGTCGCCGTTCGCTTATACGAAAATTATAAGTTATAGTCTTACATCTTACCTCATTAATTAATATAATTCTGGCTGGATATAATTTGCAGTATAATATTATAATCGAAGATGATTATCATCAAGGTAATAACATGCCTGTAGAGCCATTAAATTTCATAAGTAAATACGATATCTTGATGCACGACATTAAATCAGACGTGGATGGGCTCGCGTGGCATCTTCTGTGGTCGTCTAGGGCTCAGTTTCCGAGCATTGGAGTATATCCGACGGGTTATCTTGATTGGGCATCAATCGTTCGACCACAGGTCGGGGAGAGGTGGTCAAACGTTCTGTAGATCTCAAGAAGGGTCACCCAGAAAAAATAACTCAATTTGGAAGGGTCATGAAGAGATATCTCATACTCCTGTGGTCAACCCTTCTTGCATTTTGAATAAGACCAGGAAGGAAGTAGAAAAACTGCACTTGAAAACTATGCAAAATGGTATGAGATATACTAACTGACAAGGAAACTGCAACACCCAGAAGGAGATGTTTACAAGTTTTGTTGGTAAAACATAGATAGCATAGCAAGGGGTGAATGATTCAACTTTGGAGAAAAAAAACGAAGGGTTTACATTTTTTTTAATGAATTTTAAAAATGTCCCAAGCACGTTTTGGCATTGATCGCTAAGATGGTCTATTTCTTCTTGAGAGATACTATCCCAAGCTACCTGTACTTCATTCACAGAGCCGCCAAAGTCCGTGGGGGCTGAGGTTAATTTCAAAGCCTAAGGACTGAACGAGAATAAATTCGCTATCACAAAACGCTTATATCTTTTGAATCATTGGACAGATTTCGAAAATCAAACTCATTTTCGAATCATCTTCTAATTCTAATGAAAACTGTTTTGACAATAAAAAAACCAAAACTATTTTTTTACAAAATTCATGGATTTTTTCTGGAATTCTTCCCATCATGCTTCTTATAGTGTTCTCAGTCACTTTCTGGGATGCTGTCTTCCACTTTTGCTTGAATTCCGCTAATGTTTTCGTTGATTTCTTAGTCTTCTTCAATTCTCTTTTTACCAGGGCTCAATATCTTTCGATTGGCCTGAGTTCTGGGCAATTTGGTGGATTGGCCTCTTTGTGGACAAAAACCACCTCATTAGCTTCGTACAATTCCTTGGTGGCCTTGCTGTAGTGGCATGAAGCTAAATCTGGCCAAAAGATTGTTGACACATCGTGCTCACGTAAAAATGGTAAAAGTCGCTTCTTCAAGCATTCCTCGATGTATATCTTCGAGTCAACAGAGCCTTGGCCAACGAAAAATTTGCTCCTTTTTCCACAAGTGCAAATTGCTTGCCAAACCAGGAATTTTTTAGGAAACTTTGCTTGTTTCTTCACGCGAAATTGTTCGTCAACATTTCCACGAGAATCCGCAGCATGAAATTCCTGACCAGGAAGTTGCGAGAAATCAGCCAAGACATAGGTTTCGTCGTCCATCACGCAACAGGAAAAATTTTTCAACAACTCTTGATACCGTTTCCGGACGAACGCGAGCCTCTTTTGAGATTCTTTTGAAGCTCCATTTTTGATTATTTTGAAAAAGTTTCACTCTAATTCTCGTGTTTTCACTTCGCTTGACATTTTGCGACAGAGAATTGGAATATCTATGAAGTAAATGTTCCACATGTTTCTGACGTTCATAACAAAGCTAACTATGATCAAATTTTGATTTTTTCTCAATTGGTTAATCATTTACTCCTTGCTCTACTATCTATGTTTTACCAAAAAAAAGATTAAAATTTAAGCAGTTCCTTCTGGGTGTTGCAGTTTCTTTGTCAGCCAAGAAACCGCTACTGTTTGGCTCGATTTGCGCCTTTTCCAAGACCAGATGCGAGATTGTGCCCGCCTTAGATTTAGTGTTTCTGAAATTCCCATACTCGAATACCCGCTGATAGAGCAAATAGACCTTTGTAGATAACAATTACCCATTTAATTAACCAAAGACAGAGATTCCAATCTTTGGAACAATGTAGATATTTCACTGTTGCTTAGTTATGGTAATACACGCTGGACTTATTCTTTTCGAATGCTGATATAGAAGGCTGTGATTTGTTATGGTCACTCGCTGGAAAGTTACCAACTTGTAAATCTCCGGGTCTAATGAAAAGTTCTTGTTGAAACTAATTATATATTTTTACATTTTGCATAAGAGAGGCAGCGAGTGTGGTTTATGTTCTATGAAATTGATGCGCAGAAGGGGTTATTACTGCTTTATCTGCCAGAATCGGGTTCCGAGGTGATAAAACAACATTTATATGAGGTATGAGCAAAGTGTAATAGTAGGAGTATCCTTGGATCTTGAGGAAGTGGAACGAGAGTGAATGACATTTGGAACATTTCCAATCAGATGTGTTATTTTGAATACCTCGCTATTTCGGTAGATGTCACTTTCGAAGCTGTCATTTGTTGACATTTGACAAGTAGAAACTACGCCATTAATGAAAATGGAACGATAATCATTAAAATTCACTATAAAAATGGTGAAAATTCGGCAGAGACGGTTCGCAAAACTTGAACATTTTTGGGTCGTCGTGAAGCAATACAGAAATTGGTGGACAAATTTGAGCTGTTGCGACAAGTTGGTCATGTGAAGAATAAAACCGTGCACGTCGCTCGAGAACAGCCGAGATTATTGCTGCTGTAGCCGAAAGTGTTGAAGAAAACCCAGGTTTGTCCATTCCTTGTCTTTCTTTGGAATTAGGCATTCCACAAACGTCATTACACCGTATTTTGCATAAAGATTTGGGTCAAAAGGCTTCTGAAGTTCAGTTAACACAAGAACTCAATACTAAAAAAATATTTTGGTGATCTATTAACGCTCATTAAATTAAATAAAATTGATTTGAATTGAGTTATCTATTACCGATTATCACGTGACTGCAAACATCATTCAGAATACGTGACGTCACTGTTCGGTAAACAAGCTAACCTATAACTTAACTGTAGGTATCCTGTGTCATCACGAGTACGAACTTACGAAGAACAGAAGAAAGTTAAACGTATCGCCAGCGAACTATTTTACGATTATTTATTATTACGAAAACGATTTGTTCGCAAGAAATCACATAAGATCAGTTCGCTTTGACAGAAGGCGAAGTCTGTTTACAATATAGTGACGTAATCATAATCACGCGACAGTATGAAGCGTTTTAGCTGGAATTTTGAAAACTATTTTCATTTACGCATTTTTTATTGGTATTTGCTATATTTTTTCCATGAAAATATATTTTTCTTGTCATTTTCCATTATTAACGGGCATTAACGGCATACCTTCCTCTTTATAATGAAAAAATTATCCCATCATTTATCTAAAAAATGGCATTTTCCTTTGACTGTCAAAATAACGTCTCTTATTGGAAAACCTTTCAGATTGTATTGATGGCAATAAATATTTGTGTTTTATGACTTTTTTTAGGATAATTACCATCCACAATTGAAAAAATACAGGGTGTTTTCAAAGATAATATTTTTTTTTCAAGATGACGAAGTTATGGTAGTGTTCTGAGGACTCAGAGAAAGTTATAGAAAAAACAAGGGCTCTGAAGACAAAATTGGGAGAATATCTAGAAATATTCACGAAACCAGTCCTTCAGTCTCTGTGCCGAGCCCTGAAGAGCCAGATCAAGTAGGTGTAGGGAACAGAAAAAGGCCGTAGTACATTCGAACTTTTACGATAAACTTAAAGTCATGACGTATAGGTTCAGTCTTGCTCCGTGCGATGCGTGGGTGGCTCACCAGGCCCCAACATCAAATTGATTATATATTTGCTTACATGATTATAGTTATTAGAGAAAACATTATCTTTTAGAAGGAGTGGTCCGATATTCTTTCACTATTCTGTAACAATCGCAATCAATTGTTGAATTGCTGTGTTAAAACTCCGCTAATTCGTTCGTATTAGGAATGCGAACGATAGACTTTGGCGTGAAAAAATCATTCATCATTGACGGGGAGGACGGATAGCGACTTCGTGATTGGGCGACCCTCTATAATTAGAGGATCAATTGAATGTCTTCATTAACGCTTTTAGTTGAATTCGACACTATAACAGTTCCACAGGACCTTCATTGAAAAATTCGTCATTATTTCACTTGAGATCCTTGACTTCCTAGTTCAAGGCTAATGTCAGTATTGTCAGTGAATTTTGGAGGCTGAAATTTGAGAATTTCTGAATGTGAATTGATATTTACTCATTCAATTTCCTTCCTCCATTATTCTTAAAGCTACACATTCATTCTGTCAGCCAATTCAGTATCATGAGCTTCAGGTTCTGATGCAGCTTCATCACTTGATGTGATAGTTTTAAAAGTCAGTAGAGATATTCAGAGCCTTGCGATTCAATTGGTGCAATAATATTACAGGGGATGGGGACATTAATGCTAGCTGATTTATTTTGTTGTTTGAGCCCAGGGTTCGATGTAATTTTATTATTTAGTGGAGCTCGAGTTTTGGAAGTTGATCGTGTTGTTTGAGGTCCATTTATTCTATTGCTCAAGTTTTGATTGGGACAGAGATGCCTTTTCATCATTTGCTGAAGCTCAAAATTTGAAAGCCAGTAGGTTAATTTGTTTGTGGCTGTTTCACTCAATGTCCTATTTTTTTTTGGTAGAGATATAGGATTCTAGCTTTTCCATCATTGCAATCAAGCTTCAGATTCCCGAGCAATTTAATCATTTTATGAAGCTCAAGTATTATAATCAATTGATTTATTTGGAGCTTTTTCATTCAATTTGTAAAACAGTATTTCAGTAGACGAGATATAAGATTGTAGCTATTTCTTTTTGTATTTCAGGTTTTGATGTCATTTCATCATTCGATGAAGCTCTTTCTTGGGCATTCAGTGGAGTTACTTGTTCTCTAAACTTCTTCATTTTCAATTGGTTGATTTGGCGCTTATTTATTTAGTTTGTACCCCAATATTGCCTTGGAGATTATATAAGATCGTAGCTATTTGAATTTTATCATCTGAGCAATTTCATTATTTGATGAAATTCAAGTCAGTGACGATATTTAGAGCCCTGCCATTCAATTGGTGAAATAGTATTTCTTTCAATGGGGATTATGATGTTAGCTTATTCATTTTTTTTGTTTGAGTTCCATGTTTCGAAGCAATTTCATCATTTGGTGAAGCTCGAGTTTTGGAAGTTAATCGTGTTGTTTGAGGTCCATTCATTCAATTGCTCAAGTTTTGATTGGGACAGAAATGCTTGTGCCATTTCATCATTTGATAAAGCTCAGAATTTGAAAGCCAGTACATTTATTTGTGGTTGTTTCACTCAATTTCTTGTTTTTTTTTTGGTAGAGATATAAGATTCTGGCTATTCCATTATTTCAATCGAGATTCAGATTTCCGAGCAATTTCATCATTTTATGAAGCTCAAGGTCAATTGACAATAGATTTATTTGTTTTTTTTATTCAATTTGTAAAACAGTAGGTATTTTAGTAGACGAGATATAAGATTGTAGCCATTTCTTTACATATTTCTGATTTTGATGTAATTTCATCATTCAAGAAAGCTCTATCTTGGACATTCAGTAGAGTTATTTGTGACTCTAAAATTCTTCTTCATTTTTAATAGGTTGATTTGGCGCTTATTTATTTGGTTTGTAGTGTTTGTACCCCAACATTGCCTTGAGGATTATATAAGATCGTAGCCATTTCAATATTATCATCTGAGCAATTTCATGATTTGATGAAGCTTTAGTTGGGACAGTAAATAACTAGACTCAACTTAACTTAGAAATATATGGTGCAATATCATTCTTGTAAGTGAAGATGGTAGAAGCTTCAGCAAATTGCAAATTCATCAATTGATGAAACTCGAAGTAAATTGTATTGTTAAGGTTTCACTCATTTAATTGGTGGCTGGAAACGCTAGCTCATTCATTCATCATTCGGGCCTCAAGGTTTCATTCAATTTGTTCAACAGTATTCTGGTGGATGAGGTATAAGATTTCAGCTTTTTCATGATATTATCTGAGCTTCAGCTTTTGATACAATTTCATGATTTGATGAAACCCCAAGTCCAAAGTCAACCTTGTTATTTGAAGCTGATTCATTTGATTTGGGTAATAGATTTAATCAAGGGGGTGGAGAAATTAAAAAATATCTCCTTTTTGAGTTTCTGCACTTGATGAAACTCAAAATCTGAACGTCAGTCTGGTTATTTGAGGCTGAGTTATCTAATTGGTTCAATATTATTCTAATATGTGGAAACATTGAATGTTGCCTGCTTTATTTTTTGCTTGTCCCTCAAGGTTTGATATGATGTCATCATTTGATGAAGCTTATGTATTGATAAGAAATAGACATATTTTGAATATACTTGGAGTGTAATATTCTTAGTCTTCATCGTTTGATGAAACTTTGAGTCTTATTCGTTCAATACGTACAATATTATTCCAATGGAAGCGATATATGTTGCTACAACCATCTCCTTTTATTGCTTGATCTTTCGGTTGTGATGCAATTTCATCATTTGATGAAGCTTGAGTCTTGAGAATCAGTTGTACCATTTAATAGGATTTTGGACTCTGAACAATATGAATTTCAGTAGGTGGATGCACTAGTTGACTTATTGACTTAATTATTTGGCTCGGTGATTTTTAACAGGTTTCTAGGTCCAAAAATAATTCACAAAACCATCTTTTTGGAAAAAAGGCCAACTAGTTTCGATTTTATTCTAAAATCTTCATCAGGGCTCTGAAATGGAATAACATACACTACAATAATCTATGATGTTCGAAATTACAATTAAAAGATTAAAATCATATTTTTTAACACTTATTTTAAACACATACAAACAAACAAGTATATAAATGAGGAAATAGGTTCGGAATATAGTGTGAATTTTCGACTTACATTTTCACTTTGTGTGGTTTCGTTGTCAACAGTTCTGATGTCAAAAATTAATAATTTGGAGAGGACAACAACTGCTCGCATGGAGGACATTAAAAGATTGATGTCATCAATTAGATGATTCTGGAGTATGCGCGGATTATTATAACAACTTACACACCTGGGTTGGAAAACAAACTTCTATACATCCCCGATTTTTCAATTAAATAATAATATGCGGTATTCAAATTTTCTATGTCGTTTCTTTTATTAATGGAATTTTTTTCTTGTTTGATTGATATAATCTCATCCAATAACCGTCTTTTCAAATTCGCTTGCCTACCTAATATTCCCACCGAGCCAGGATCGAAATTAAAGGAGTGGAGAAAACTTTTTACATGCTCAGCTAGTGCCGTATTATTTTCCTTTGTGTTTTTTAAAGGATTGAGGATATTAAGGGAGTCTCTTTTATGTTCAGAAATTCGATCCTTAAGATATCAACCAGTTTGACCAATATATGTGGCTGGACAGTCGTTACAAGATATTTTATATATGATGTTACTGAGTAATTCTTTTGGAGTTGCAGTCTTAGTTTTTGTAAAAAGTTTCTTAATAGTATTTTTAGATTTGAATGCTATTTTATGTTTAATTTGGTAAATATATTCTTGATTTGCTCTCCTAGATTTTCAACATAAGTTACCCTGTAATATTTTTGGTTTTTCTTTTTCCTCTTGTGGTCTGTGGTGTTCAGGTTTTCTCTTGTACAAAATTTTTTTTATGGATTTGGTCGGATAGTTATTTTTTTCCAGAATTGACTGTATTTTGAGGAGGTTTTTTCCGTGAAATTCATTGTCAGAAAGTGTGAGAGCTCTATGTTTTAAATTATTAATTATATTAATTTTCTGTGCCATATGATGTTTTGAGGTAAAATTGAGCATTCTCCCTGAAAAAGTCGGTTTCTGGTACCAATCTGTTAAAATTCCATTATTTCGTCTAATTAACAAAGTATCTAGAAATGGTAGTGAATTACCCTGTGATTCCAATTCAATGGTGAATTTCAAGCGAGGATGAATGCTATTGAATGCTTCTAGGATTTCGTCCTTTTTATCGAACGGAATACAAGTGACAATATCATCAACGTATCTTTTAAAAAACGGTAACGAAAAACTCAATTTATCAATGGCCAAATTCTGAATTTAAGATGTTCTTATAAGACAAGCTATTGAATTAAAATCTAAATTAACAAATCAATTGCCTGTAGATTTAATGCGAATACTTATTAAAAAAAACGAGATACTTTCAAGACAAGAATATTCTAAAACGAAGAACAAACAAATTAAAAAATTTCCTAAATTAAAATCTGCCTCGTTTAATTTTAGTGATAATGTAAGGAGTGAGGAAAGATGGTTCGTGAATTTAACAAATATAGAGATCCCAGAAAATATCAGATATTTACTTAGCTTAGGTGATAAATTTAATTTGCCGTATTCAAGTCCGATACAACCTCTAAAGGAAATAATTATCGATGTAGAATATATCCTTTCAACATGTAACGATGAATAAAACACCAACTTAGCACGCAATTCTTTGATTAATTCCATCACCAACTTCATAAGATCAAAAAACCAAAAAAACGACAAATTATGTAACATGTTGAGAAAATGGATCAAAGAAACAAAGCAATTTCTTAAAATGAACGAAAATATTATTATAACTAAAGCTGATAAAAGTAAAACAACAGTCGCTTTGTTTAAAGAAGAATACGACAAAAAAGCTTCAGATATTCTGGATGATGACACGACTTACTGCCAAATGAATGAGGATCCAACCAAAAAGATTCAATCTAAATTAAATAAAATCATAACAAAATTATACAAAGAAAAAAAGATTGGAGATAGCACTTACAAACTCTTGAAATGCACTAATGGTTTATGTCCTAGGATCTATTTCTTACCTAAAATACACAAAATAAATAACCCTTTAAGACCAATTGTTTCATACATCGGAAGCCCATTATACAACCTTAGTAAATATTTAGCCCAACTTTTAAACCATGCCTTCGAGAAAGATGATAGATACACAAGAAATTCCTTCGAGTTAGTAGAATATTTAAAAACTGTCACAATTCCAGACAACTACATACTTATTTCACTAGATGTAATCTCACTCTACACAAATGTTCCACTTGACTTGGCAGTGGCAACAATCGAAAACAATTGGGGAAAAATTGAACCTCATACAACTTTATCTGTTGACGAATTTTTACAGCTGTTTACATTGTGCATCGAAAATAGTTATTTTGCATTCAATAATACATTTTTCAGGCAGATCTTCGGACTGGGTATGGGGAATAATTTGGCACCAGTAACATCCGACATAGTAATGGTGGAAATTCAGAATTTGGCCATTGATAAATTGAGTTTTTCGTTACCGTTTTTTAAAAGATACGTTTATTTATTTATTTATTTATTTATTTATTCACAAGGAACACAAACAGGTAACCCAATACCCAAAACAGTGTTCACAAATTAAAAATACAAAAATCAACAAAAGTGCCTTATTCCTAATACCCAATATACATAATATATACCCAATAATAAGTGAACAATTGAAAAAGAAAAACAGCAGATACAGAAACAGAGGTGAGGCAATTCAATAGCGGGATAAAAATGACCTTTTGAGCGAGGTTTTCACGTTGATGATATTGTCACTTGTATTCCGTTCGATAAAAAGGACGAAATCCTAGAAGCATTCAATAGCATTCATCCTCGCTTGAAATTCACCATTGGAATTGGAATCACAGGGTAATTCACTACCATTTCTAGATACTTTGTTAATTAGACGAAATAATGGAATTTTAACAGATTGGTACCAGAAACCGACTTTTTCCGGGAGAATGCTCAATTTTACCTCAAAACATCATATGGCACAGAAAATTAATATAATTAATAATTTAAAACATAGAGATCTCACACTTTCTGACAATGAATTTCACGGAAAAAAACTCCTCAAAATACAGTCAATTCTGGAAAAAAATAACTATCCGACCAAATTCATAAAAAAAATTTTGTACAAGAGAGAACCTGAACACCACAGACCACAAGAGGAAAAAAAAACAAAAATAATACAGGGTAACTTATGTTGAAAATCTAGGAGAGCAAATCAAGAATATATTTACCAAATTAAACATAAAAATAGCATTCAAATCTAATAATACTATTAAGAAACTTTTTACAAAAACTAAGACTGCAACTCCAAAAGAATTACTCAGTAACATCATATATAAAATATCTTGTAACGACTGTCCAGCCACATATATTGGTCAAACTGGTCGATATCTTAAGGATCGAATTTCTGAACATAAAAGAGACTCCCTTAATGTCCTCAATCCTTTAAAAAACACAAAGGAAAATAATACGGCACTAGCTGAGCATGTAAAAAGTTTTCTCCACTCTTTTAATTTCGATACTGGCTCGGTGGGAATATTAGGTAGGCAAGCGAATTTGAAAAGACGGTTATTGGATGAGATGATATCAATCAAACAAGAAAAAAATTCCATTAATAAAAGAAACGACATAGAAAATTTGAATACCGCATATTATTATTTAATTGAAAAATCGGGGATGTATAGATGTTTGTTTTCCAACCCAGGTGTGTAAGTTGTTATAATAATCCGCGCATACTCCAGAATCATCTAATTGATGACATCAATCTTTTAATGTCCTCCATGCGAGCAGTTGTTGTCCTCTCCAAATTATTAATTTTTGACATCAGAACTGTTGACAACGAAACCACACAAAGTGAAAATGTAAGTCGAAAATTCACACTATATTCCGAACCTATTTCCTCATTTATATACTTGTTTGTTTGTATGTGTTTAAAATAAGTGTTAAAAAAATATGATTTTAATCTTTTAATTGTAATTTCGAACATCATAGATTAAAGTAGTGTATGTTATTCCATTTCAGAGCCCTGATGAAGATTTTAGAATAAAATCGAAACTAGTTGGCCTTTTTTCCAAAAAGATGGTTTTGTGAATTATTTTTGGACCTAGAAACCAGTTAAAAATCACCGAGTTATTATTCATAGGTCTCATCATCATTCATCGTTAATTATTTGGGCTTCAAGTTTACATACAGTTTCATCAACTGATGAAACTCATGTTCTGAGAGTCGATGAAGGATTTTGAGTTTCTTGGTTTAATTGGCAGAGCAGTGTTTAAGCTTCGAGTTTGATGCGATTTTATCATTTGAAGAAGCTGCAGTTCTCTTACTCAATGGATTCATTCAAGGCGTAGCCATTTGATTAAAGCTAGCCGCGGTTAACAATCCAATCAGTTTGGTTTTTGCCAAGTTAAGGTAACCACATCCACCTCTTTAATTCAGTTTAAAGTGAAGATAAAACGGCGTTCATTGATAGCCTCGTTTGAGCATCGTCTAAAAACAGAAGCACGTGATGTTTTACGTCGTTTCTTCGATCGCTCTACAAGTTCTTCGATCCAGCACTGTCTGCGAACAAAACATTAACACCTACCCGGTTCTATCCGGAAGATCGATTAAGCTCAGTCGATCACGTTTTGAGCGTTATTTAGTGATCAATAAAAGGTTATGGCGTCTGATGAGGTCTCGTACGCACCTGATTCAGTCCTGCGAGGCGCTTTTTCATTGTTCGAAATCGGTTTTATGGCTGCGAGGATTTCGCGAAGGATAGAGAGTGGGATTTATGACGAAAATCGCGGGCTTTTGGTATTAATTAGGGATATTGAGAGGCTTAGCCTTCGAATAAATGGATTCTGTGAGGGATAGTCGGCACACACGGACCAAACAAAGGGTTATGGTTTGAGTGAATGCGTCAGATTTTGTTCAAAATCGATTAAACTCAAGTTTTTTCCAACAAGATGTGTTATTTTTTCAATCGAAGAAAAATGCCATTTTTTTAGATAGATGATCGGATGTTTATTACATACAGGAAGGTTTGGCGTTCTTCTTCTTCTTCTTGTGCGGCGCCCTTGGTCGGCCGAACGTTGGCCTTAAGGGGAAGTATCACCATTTGAATCGTGGTAAATCTCCATTCAAGAAGTGATCTCTTTATTTCACGGGTAACTACCCTAATTTACGACGTAGAGACTTGATTTTCTTTAAATGGAAGTTGAAGAATGTCCCGAGGGCAAATAGTTTTCTTTTTTCGATTTAATTAGTTCTTCAATTAAAAAAAACAGGGTAATCGTTAGATCTCTGCAATATTTGGGTTATTGAATATATTTTTCGTTTTTCATTAGTACAAGCTATATTTTCGAACTAATCATCATGTAAATTTTTGTAGTTCATAGAAAATTAAATTGCCGAGGGCAAATAGGTGCGATTTTTTTTAAAAATGATGAAAAACCGTCGAAAAAAAATCATTTAGGTAGTTTCCAAAACGCTGAAGATCAACCTGTTTTTTTTAATTGAAAAACTATTTAAATCGAAAAAAAAAGACTATTCTCCCTCGGGACGTTCTTCAACTTCAATTAAAAAAAAAATCAAGTATCTACGTCGTGAATTAGGGTAGTTACTCGTGAAATGAAGAGACCACTTGTTGAATGGAGATTTACCACGATTCAAAAGGTGATACTTCCCCTTAAGGCCCATTGTTCATACCGCATTTATATAATACTAGAGAGACTCAGACCCGAAGGCACGCTGGCAAGGGCGTAGCCAGGATTTATAACAGGGGGGGGGGCAAACCATGGTCATCCTCCATGGTAGTTCAGAATGTAAAATTTTAGTAAAAAGGAATAGGCAAATTCAATTTATTTTTCTTTCAGGGGGGGCAGCCAATTGTGATATGAATATCAAGGTTGGTGATGAGTCAACTCCTTTCGCTAGGATCTTGGTGTGATTTTCGACTGCAAACTGCGATTTGCGAGCATGTTGGGTTGTTTGTAAAAAAGTAATTTCTTGTTCTGAGGCATCTGTATAGAACTGTAGCCGTATTCTGGGTTTCAAGTCTCGTAAATACCTCTCCAAGTCCCTTGTGCTATCGATTTAGAATTATGATTTAACACTGTTCTATTCTTCCTTGGACTCCATCACTGAGTACCAGACTGCAGAAAGTTCCAAATGCATGTTGTAGATTTATATTCGGCTTGGGCAAGTTTTCTAGAATCTCAAATAAAATGAGGAGAGTCCAATGGTTGAAACTCGACTGCCTGTTCAGATTGCAGCTTGCAGTTTTAGTTCAGAGGATCCCCCCATATCGTTATTTGTCTTCGAGATATAGAAATAGGCTTATGTTGCCTAGGTTAGGTTAGGTTATAAGTTATCATCAGTTAGATCAGCCATGTTTCAACGATTCTTTATTGCTGTCGATGTGTATAATAGCTCTCAGTAGGTATTTGTCTGATAGTTATTTCGTGAATGGTTTAAAGAAATAATTGAGAACACGTTTACTGATGTATCAGAATAGTTTATGTTAATACATACTTCTGTAGTGTTTCTGGTTATTTTCATTTCTTTTTTGGTCTATATTGTTTCAGAATTTTCTGTACACATTTTTTTCTGTGATTATTTATATTTAATCTAATAGTTTTAGGAGGTTAGGTAGAATACCGTAAGCTTAACTAAGCCCCATGATTGTATTTCATGGAATGCAAAATGAGGGCCCTTTATTATTATTTTCATTATGTTATATCTTCTGCGAGAGATAACACGCTCCGGAAACTTTTCCCGTGAAAGATTAATGGTTTCCTTGCTTGTCTGGCACGTAGCGCCGTCTTGTTGAAAGAAAACCTTGTCCAGATCAATACCATTCAATTCCGGCAATAAAAAAATCATCAATTCTCTTTTGATAGCACGAAAATATCCAAAAACCACCTTTTTTTCATCACCTCCATATTCCGGGATTAACTCCGTTGAGGTGGGAATTTTCTTTCACCACTGTACTTGATATAAAAACATCAATACGGCTGAGAGTTTTCATCCACTTCCTATGACCAGATTTTTTTTCATGTTATATGAAAATTATCAATTTATGTTATTCTATTCTCATTAAAGCATAAAAAAAATCTGGTCATGGGAAGTGGATGAAAATCTCAGCCGTATTGATATTTTTATATCAAATATAGTGGTGAAAGAAAACTCCCACTTCAACGGAGTTAATCTTGAAATAGAGGGTGATGAAAAAAAAGGTAGTTTTTGGGTATTTTCGTGAGGTTCAAAGTTCATTTCATGACTGAATCACCCTGTATTCTTTGAAGTCCATGGTGATATGTTCTGAAAAAATCAAACAAACATCGTAAATCAACCCAAAAATACAGGGTGTCCACTTAACCCTCATTGTGAATAGTTTCTATAATAATGGATCACCCAGTATGAATTCTGGGTATTTCAGGTTTTTTCGATGTATCAACATATCTAGCGAAATAGTTCATTTTGCGAACGTTCTCGCTCTGGAACTGACATATTTTATACTTTCAAAATCGAGCATACATTTAATTATGGATAACCCTGTATTCGTAACGACTTTCGGTCATATTTCTCTATATGGTTGCTCCCTGGGGATGGAATGAAATGTTTCTTGACAAAAATTGAAGTTCATTCGATTCTGTTCCGGGATACGAGTAAAAGTGGGTAATTCTCAACTTCAACGCCCTGTATCGCAAAATATAGTCATAGGATTGAGTTTGGGCCATGGATACTTTCGATCAGTAGATCCAGTACTACATTATACCAAAATTTCAGAAAATTTGACCATTTCCCATAAGGAAAGTGCGGGGTCCTTTCCCACAAATTCCTTTATTGCGGTTCGACAAGGTGCTTCACGACGACCCAAAATGGTTCGTGTTTCACGAACCATGTCTGCCAAATTTCCACCATTTTTATAGTGAATTTAAATGATTTCATTGCGTTGTTGAAGCGTGTATCGTTCCAATTCAATTAATGGCGTAGTTTCTACTTGTCAAATGTCAAAAAATGACAGATGTAAAAGTGACATCTACCCAAATAGGGGTCTTCTCAAAAAAACACCACTTATTGGAAAACGCTTTAACCTTTAGTAGATCCCTTGAACACAAATTGATGCTATGATGCTTGTGATTCATCCAAGGATGAAATGAATTGGAAGAATCTTCATCAAAAGAATGTTCTGGTCCAAGTCTCATCTTGCAGATCTTTCGGGGAATCACTTCCAGTGTGAACACTCTAATAAGTCGATCTGATCAATGCTCTGTGGATTCCTGTAGACCAAGAGCCAGTGACCAATTTTCATATGTCATTTCATAACTCACCAAAATTTACTTGTTTAATATTCAATATCGGCTCGAAAATAAAAACCACTTCTGCCAGCCCATAATGGCCGGAGTAGACTACCATAAGCGCTCAAAAAGGCCAGAAAATTAGGTTCAACTATGTCATAGCATCATTCACAAAACTTTCAGGAATTGTTATTGATAATATATTGAATCTATAAAAAATAATGACAGAACTTTTTCGTCCCTCCTAAGTGTTGGCAGAACTCTTTGAAAATTCATTAAGAACAGCTGTACTTATGTCATTTCAGTACGCTTGAATTTACAGGAAATATAGGAAATGTGCCTGGAAAGCGAATTATAATCATGACAGAAATTTTTTACATCACGAACCATCTGCCAGAACGAGAAATGTTGCCGCGCAAATGCGAGCGAAATGAGCGCATATTGGGCATTTACGAGACTCATCAAAAGTTGATAGGAAGCTTAAATTCTGTTATGAAATTATAGAATTTGTTTTCAGTTTCATTTACCTGATCCGATGATAAGGGTATTCGCTATGTACTCGTAATACTAAAGCTCACTGTGAAAGTCTTATACTCTCTTTTACTACTCTTAGTCTACCCAACTTTTGGGGTTTCAAATGCCCTGATGGTTTATTTTTTACCCCTCAGTGTGACTGAGATCTTACACTCCTTTGAATGTTTCGTAAGTCACACAGGTATACTCATGACCTTCTCAATCCATTCGAAAAATTCTTGAGGAAACTAATTTTGGGGATGCGTAGGAAGAGCATATTTTTTCGAAAAGTTTATTACTAAATAAATTGTTGTAATGTTAAAAATAAACAACTTTAATTCCTTTAATTTATTCCTTTGATTGACAATAATACATGCCCAATATGCGCTCTAGGTCTGACTTGCAAATATGAATAAGCTCATTTCGCTCGCATTTGCGCGGCAACATTTCTCGTTCTGGCAGATGGTTGATGGTTCGTGATGTAAAAAATTTCTGTCATGAATATAATTCGCTTTCTAGACACATTTTCTTTATTTCCTGTAAATTTCAAGCGTACTGAAATGACATACCTAAGTACAGCTGTTCTTAATGAATTTTCAAAGAGTTCTGCCAACACTTAGGAGGGACGAAAAAGTTCTGTCATTATTTTTTATAAATTCAATATATTATCAATAACAATTCCTGAAAGTTTTGTTAATGATACTATGACATAGTTGAACCTAATTTTCTGGCCTCTTTGAGCGCTTATGGTAGTCTACTCCGGCCATTATGGGCTGGCAGAAGTGGTTTTTATTTTCGGGCAGATATTGAATATTGAACAAGTAAATTTTGGTGAGTTATGAAATGACATAGGAAAATTGGTCACTGGCTCTTCCTCTACTGACAAGAGTCAGACCGTTTTCATAGGTATTCTTGTTCTGTGGGGTAATTCGGTCTGAGAATGCCCTGCTTATGATTCCAGAAATGTCAAAACAGCTTCCTCTTGTCGTTAATCCCATAAACACATAAACACAAAGCGTTAATTTTAATAACAAAGCGGTTTAGTACCACCTGCACCACAGTTATCGTCACGTCCACTATGGCGGTACTTCTGTGGTTTGTAAACCGCCAGAGACGTCTTTTTGTCAATTGGTCTCGTGTAGGGTGCTCGAAACGGCCGCATGCCGCGAACAAGAAAATTTACCCGGTTGAATGGGTAAATAGTCCCGTGCACGGTGTTGGCAAGTTGGCCACCAAGGATGAGTCGGCACCGTAGGCGAGTTAACGCTTGTGTAGTCCGCCAGTTTCCGGTTCCGGTAGATGGAGTGCCGTTTGTAGATGAGCCGATAATCCTCAACCATCTCCTGCGCCGGGTCACTGCACACCGACTAATTAACATTCGAACTACGTGAAATTCACCACAACACATTTCTAGCCGTAAAACACGGCGGGAACAATGAAAAATGCCTCGGAGATTCAGATAGAGAGTGCCATCATAAAACCATAACATGGGCAATGGCCGGGACGTGACGTATGGTGCGGAAAAATGGAGGCCGATGATGGGGCAGCCTGGCCTGGAGTGCTGATGAGGTTTGCCCAAGAATTGTATCGTTAAAAGCCACATTTCGCAAGATATCACAGAGTACTTTGGAAGTTGCATCGTTCGAAAATCACCAGAACCAAAGTTACATCCTTCATATTCATACACCAAGAATGCGAAGTTTATCTGTCAATCACTTGAGTTCACAAAGCACCAATCGAACATGAAAAAGGAACGTGAGGTAGACCGAGGCAAATGTAATAATGGGGTAAATGTAGCAGTAGCCCTAAACTTCTTCATAGAATCAAAACTTGCTGCCTGATTGTATCAGAGAGACTCGCACGCAGCCTCTAGCTTTAGTTGGATCTGATCTATGATCTATCGATAAAGTTTGTGTTACCGCTAAATTTGAAGATTAGGTAAGTTTAGTAGGTGCTTTTAAGGGTATCAATAAAGTCGTTTGTTACTTTTTCTCCCATATGGTAAGGCACAAATGTAACATATTGTCAACATTTCAACAAATATGTAAAATCGTTTTCTTCCTTTTTCGAAATTCTTTGGATACCTGAATTCTATAGTTTGAGAAATGGTGAATTTAATGTGGTATAAACCATGCTAAAAAAGAAAAAAATCATGCCACATTTTAGGATTCAATTGGAATTACTCATATTTCACAACCGATTGGCCCAAGTCTACCTTATCAATTTTTCATGATAAAATGTGAATATAAAGGGTTTTCCAATAAGAGACATCCAAAGAAAAATGCCATTTTTTCCGAAGAATGATCGGATGTTTATCTATATATATAAAAGAAAGATGTTGGTTACACCATTTATAACTCGAGATCGGATGAACTGTTTGTTATGAAACTTCATATATGGATTTGTCTACGGTCTGGTTATTATAAAATACAATAAAACTTTGAAAAGATCGATAAAAATTTCACTCATACAGAAAATGCTTTTCCTTCCTTTGAGTAAGGTCACAGGTGCCGCTACAGTTACAGTTACGCTACAGGCTACAGCTTAGATTGCGTTAGATTGCGATGTAAACATATGGTGTGTAATTTAGGTTGCCTCCAACTCTGCGCTGTTGACCAAAACCAAAATGTCTTAGCGTAGGAGTGCAGATCTCTCAAATGATTAGATTTCGTTAAGATATGAGGGAAAATTCGTTCTTACCACTTCAAGTGGCGCTATTCACACATTATGACTGATTGTTCTATACTATACTTGACTGGTTATTAGTTATTTTTACAGTTTTATTTATTCAAAACAAAAAAAAGGTAATCGCGAAGGTACTATATTTGATATTATCACCATTAGATGGCGATGTACAGAACTTATAGAACCATGAAAGGCTATTTATTACCAGATCAAGAAGCGAATGAATATCACAGTGAATTTTAATCGAAATGGAAAGTAAATCGGATTTTGGCGATTGGTTTCAATCGTGAATTGTCCATTCTCATCTACTCTCATAATTTTTGAAATGTTTTCGAATTTCTGTTTGGGAATTAATATGTTTGCCATAATTAATAATTACATTTTTGTTTCTGTTCTGTGTGACAGCCCATATCCATGGGAACATGGAAATCTGGCTGCTCCACCAACTGAGATGTTTACCAATTATTTTAAGCTGAGCACCGAAAGGCTAAGATAATGGTGTGGGCACTAATTAGATTTTGATTAGCCAACATTGAGAATATTAGAAAAGTTTCGTTTTTTCCACTTCAGAAAGCGCTATTCACAAAATAAGTTCTAATTTTATTAGTTGGTTCAAATATTTGAATTCATTCTGGTGAACGTCAAGAAGTCAAGAAGGAAAATAAGAAAATATCTTAGCGTATTTGTAAAGTGAAGTTAAAGTACTATAGACAAAGTACTTCAATTCAAATTTTCAGCGATGTATTGGCAGAACTAAAGTGGTTTATACAGTGATCGAGTGATCAGAGGTAATTCATCATTGGAACTATTCCTCATCCATACAATTCGATCGGGATTTATATTTTCATTCGTGTTGTCATTCATTACAAGATAGGTACTGCAATGACAGAACTGTGAAGCATTTGAAACAAAATGTTATATGTTCAACAATTGGATACCACTTAAATGAGGAGAATTTTTTTCGCGCGAATAACAATAATACTAAAATTTTGTATATTTTGTCTAATTCATCGCCTGCTTGAAAAAAAAAAACAATGGTTAGTTTATACAACGGTAGGTTTCACAAAGCGTAATCAATCACCGGTAATCGGAGCTTGATCTAGCACCAAATAGATTCGACAGTTCAAAAATCAGAGAACCAAGGCGTTGATCTCCGATCACCGGTGATTACGATTTGTGAAATTCACCGTAAGTATCATTTAGGCGAAACAAAGTTCGCCGGGACAGCTAGTTTCATTATAAAGAGTATACCGTTAATAATGGAAAATAACATCAGCCAAATGACCACCACGACCACGACTACAGGACCATATCCTTTTCATGAAATTTTCCATAAGCAAATCGCAAAGTGGCTGCCCTATGTCCTCGATAGCCTCACGAATTCCATCTTTGAGGTCTTGAATCGACGTAGAGCTCTTGGCGTAGACCTTCTCTTTCACATGGCCCCAAAGGAAGAAGTCGCAAGGTGTTAAATCCCAAGATCTCGCTGGCCAATTGTGATCGCCTCTTTGAGAGATAACACGGTCCGGAAACATTTACCGTAAAAGATCAATTGTTTCGTCGTTTGTGTGGCGCCTAGCGTCGTCTTGTTGAAAGTAAACGTTGTCCAGAATAATACCATCCAATTCCGGCCATGAAAAATCGTTAATCATGTCTCGATAGCGAATCCATTCCCCGTTACTGTTGTTCCAGCCTCCTTCTTCAAAAAGTAAGGTCCAATGACCCCGCTGGACCATAAACCTCACCTTACAGTCCGACGTTGAGGATATAGCGGCTTTTCAGCAATAACTGTTGTGTTTTCCGAGCCCCAGATGCGACAATTTTGCTTGTTGACGAAGCCCTTCCGAAAGAAACTCTTACTTTCCTTAAAATCAGATTTCAGTGACAATTTCGCTTGTTCTGAGGATTTCGAGAGAATCGTTTTTTTTTCTCGAATTGTGTAGATATGACAAAACTACAAGAGACTATAAATTTAAGTATACATACAGACAAATATTCTTTTCACAATTTTTCAATCCAACAGTGGCACACCAAAAAAAGTTCTGGGGACAAACATCAGTCTCCCAGAAAAAATATCACCCTATAGATTTGCAATCGAAACTGGCAGGTCACATGGTGGAAACTCTAAATTGTAACATCTATGCCAAAATTCCGTGTAAATCTTGTGAAAAGCAGATACTATAAAAAAAAACTTGAAAAAAATTCAAACTTTAACCCGCTGCATGTGTATGGAATTTTTTCTTTACATTATCCAAGGAATCTCCCAAGTCCCTCAAATTCAAGAACACCCTGTATAAATTAGTAATAATTCAATCTGAAGGTTTCGTGGAATCCAAACAGAAAAACTATGAGCAGAATCTTTCTAGGAGTCAACTGGCCGTGAATCACTGACTAGACCATTTCTCTTGGGAATAATATAAAACACCATCCACCTCTAATTATTTCCAAGACTTTTTCACCTAATAATCTACATCCTTCCTCTAGAGAAAACGCAGCAAACATACCCGGGATGTTGGCCAAGATCGGGGTCCACAATTTGTACCGTCTCCAGCTTACACGGTTGTAGTGGTAGGTACATTTGTGTACCGTGGCCACTGGGGTATAAATTTAAATATTCAAAGTTTGTGTACCTAGTCAGGTAAGGAAGGAGTGCGATGTCCGCTAGGATGTAATTATTTCGGAGCGATGAGATCTCGTGAGAACAGGAAGTGGGGTGACGTCACAACGCGCACAGGTGTAGGGGGTTTTAACCTGTTGCTATTCTATTATGCCTCTTCTTCGGCGAGGAAAGCGGCTATTATGTCGTTAGGTGGAAAGGAAGAGTTTCTTTCGGAAGGGCGAGTTTGGGACGGTCCCTTGGGCCAAAGGTCGAAGGTTGCTATCTTTGTGCACCAGACAAGATTTTACTCTTCCGCGCATGCGCTTAGGAACAAGATTTGAAGTCCCTCATGAATTGCAGTCAAATTGAATTCTTCCACTCGTTCTCAAAAACAACAATTTTTGATAGGAAAGACTAGAGGTCCAACTTTCAAATCACCGAAAATATACTGCTCCACAAGAGTTAGGGATATCGTATTCAATCGTTTTTAAAAGTATGCAATCTTCGAGAAAATCGCTGTAAAATCATTTAAAACTCAATAACAACTTGAATCGATCCAATAAAAATCAGTATGAGACATTTCGTCAATCTGGTCGCCTTTTTTCTGAAGTTTGGTTCTTTGCATATGATTCATGAAAGCTCTTATTTTGAAATGAGGTCAGTTTATCAACGGCTTCGATTTGAAACGAGTTTTCTGAAAATGCCAAGACGTAAATTAACAAACGCTGAGGCTTATAGGGCTATCGGAATACTACAGGGTGGCCTAACTCAGGTTGTTGTAGCGGAAAGGCTCCAAGTCAGCCAAAGGGTGATATATCGACTTTGGAATAGGTTCAGGGAGACAGGTTCCGTGTTGGAAAGACCAAGGCTTGGTGGGCGACAAAAACAACACCTACTCAGGATCGTTTCATCACCGTTTCGGCGAGAAGAAACCCTACATCTACGTGTAGAATGCTACGGAATACTCTTCAAAATGCAGATGGGGTCCAAGTTTCCATCGAAACCATCAGACGACGATTGAGAGAGCTGAATCTAGGTTCTAGACGTCCATTAAGAGGAGTTCCATTAACACGTGACCATAAGCTTCAAAGACTGGAATGGGCAAGGCAACATATCAATTGTCCTTTTCACTGATGAATCCAGATATCGACGATTTTCAGATTCTCGAAGAACAAGGGTATGGACAACCCCGTAATCGTCGCTATGTCCAAGAGGGCTATCCATTCCGAAGGGGTAGTGTTATGGTATGGGCCAGGATATGTTTCAACGGGCGCACAGATCTACACATTTGTCCTGGGAATATGACCGCCTTACACTATAGGGAACATGTCATTGACAATGTTGTGCCAAATGTTCACGCTTCTATTGGTGAAACTTTTCAATTTCTAGACGATAACGCTAGACCGCACCGTGCAGCCATAGTTGAGAATGCGCGCGAGGAGCTTGGTATTCCACATTTACCAATACCTCCGCACTCACCAGATTTGAATTGCATAGAACATGTATGGGATATGCTCCGAAGAAGATTAGATAATCATCAACCTACCTCAGAATCCTCAAATGATCTGAGAGAGCTTCTGCCCCGTTTATGGAACCAAATTCCAGAAGAAATGTTCAACAACCTCGTGTGTAGTATGCAAAGAAGATGTCAAGCTGTTATTAATGGCCCCGTGTAGGCCATACATTGTATTGATAGTCTTTAAATGCTTGAATTCTCTGGGAATAAAATTTCGTTATTTTACTCGATTTTTCTTAACCACCCTGTATACGCTGCACACCTACAGGCTGAAATTAATTTGCATCTTGAAATCATATTAATATGAATTTTCATCACAAAAACCTTATTTTAACTAAATTTTTTTGCAATTTAAGTCAATATCCCTAACTCAAGTGGAGCAGTTTATTTGCTCAGTTCGATTGAAACTCCTCATGTCTGGGGTGGACAAAACTGTAATGGTCGAATTTCATTCGGTGACAAAATCCATCAGGTACAATCGTCTCAAAGTAAATGAGCCAGTGCACATTCTGAAAACCTTTTTGAACAAACTAATTTTTCAAAACAAAAGTTTTTTCTTGAAAATTCCTGCACGCCTGTAAAGAAGATACAAAGACCTTGCCAAAAAAGTACCACATGATCCACTTTCCCTATTCAAAAAATTTAGAGGGTTGATGGGGATGGCAAAGGGTTCAACAAAGCATAAAAATTTGGTAAAAGTGAAACAAAAATTGACCTGTTTCAGGATTTTGTTGCCAAATAATTTCTTCTGAGAAAATGAATTTGTTCCATAATTTTGACGCATACAGTATAATTTTGACGTTAGTCAACTTCCTCTAGACGTTTTCCCAAAATCAGAAATCTGAGTCACTGCAAAATTAGATAGTTGTAGCAAAATATAGTCTACGGTTAATATCTAATTATATGAAATTTGCAATATCCCACGAACACGCTAAGATATTTACTCTGAAAATTGGACGATGTCTGGAAATATCATTTGTCGACTAATCCCAAGGATGACTCACATTTCGCGATCGTCCACCCACTCGGAAACCCATCAAACCCAGAATATTCTTCAAACACCCCCTACAAACGATCTCCATCGTCAGAATTTTCAATTATTTCGAAACACTAATTACCAAGGTGTAACAATTAATTCTACACGGTGAGGAAAATAAACGTCGTAGGAGTAATTTAAATGTTCTTGTGTTCCTAAAGTATAGGTGCAGTAAATGCAGTAGGCCGTGAAGCATGAAGCACACCGATGAAGCCGTCGATGGAGAATACTCCACATGAAGGGTTCTTGTGGGTTAGGTCTAAGTTGATGGACGAAAACACTCACTGGTTGTACACGGTGCGTGGATATTTGAATAAATCCCCAGAGAAATGATTTACATTGTTTCATTGTTATTTATGAATGATTTTATTATGAACCTTCATACACTCAAGAAAGAACAGGGAACCGATTCGAAAAGCCCGCTGGATAGTCAATAGTATATTACGTAACTAGTGTGGAAAGTGATCCATTTCACATGGGTTGGAGAATGACACAAGTGTGAAATGGCACTTTCCACTCAAGTAAACTACACTATTTTTCCAAGGACCAATGATTAATGCATAACTGCAAAAAAGTTAATAATATACGAGGATATATTAAAAAATTCTTAGCCTACCATAGAACGAAACAAAATTTCAATGTCAAAATATTTTATTACTCAAAATATTCTCCATTCTTAATTGAATGCATTTATTACAGCGAATCTGCAACGTCTCTAGAACTTAAAAAAAATGTTTCTTCTTGCTCTGCAAACCAGTCCTCCACAGCTTTTATTACCTCCTCGGTGGAAGAAAATTTACGACCTTTTGAACTTTTTTTCAGTTGAGGAAAGAGATGATAGTCGGACGGAACCTAATCTGGTGAATAAGGGGGGGTTCTAGTAATTCTAACTCTAAATCACGAATTTTTTGCATGGCAACATGAGATTTGTGTACTGGGGCGTTGTCCTGTGAAAAGAAAATACTTTTGGATAGCTTTTCGCGTCTTTTCTCTTTAATTTTTTCCCGTAGAGTGGTTACTAATGTCGAATGGTAATCTCCAGCTCCAAAAAACTGAAGCAAGAACTTTTTCAGCAGATTTTCGGACACGGAACTTCTTAAGTCTTGGAGAACCAGAGTGTTGCCATTCCATCGTTTGTTGCTTTGTTTCTGGATCGTAGAAATGTACCCAAGTCCCATCCATAGTAACAATTCGGTTTAAGAAGTCTACATCGTTTTCAAATCGAGCACAGATCGAAAGCGATGCTTCTACCCTTGCACGCTTTTGGTCAACATTCAAACATTTGGGGATCCATTTTGCAGAAATTTTTCTCATGTCCAAATTGACGTGAACTATATAATGAACGCGTTCGTATGAAATCTTCAGTGCTTCAGATATCCGTTTTAGCCCAATTCGACGGTCTGATAAAATCATGTCATGAAATGCATCGATATTTTCGGGGACTGACACAGAAACTGGCCTTCCCTATCAGTCATCATCTTCAATGGAAAATTTACCTCTTTTGAAGCTTGCAGTCTGATTTTTCACGGTCGCATACGAAGGACATTGATCACCAAGGGTATTAAGCATATCTTCGTAAATCTGCTTATCTCTTAATCCATTTAAATTCAGGTACTTGATGATGGCTCGATACTCCAATTTTTCGATTCTTACAATTTCAGTGGACATATTTTTTAAAATTTATTGCTTATATCTGGTTTACTTTTTTGACGTCGAACGCTACACTGAGACTTCTAATAAGTGATTGTTCGTTGATATGGTATCGCAATATTTTGTTTTTGCATGGAACTGGTCTAGGCTAACTAGAAATCAATACATCCTCGTATTTTTCAGTTTATTTTGAGAATTTGAGACTTTCAAAAAGAGAAGTTAGATATCCTTCTGCGCATCTACTAATTTAGTAGCAGAAGAATGGCGAAATGAGTGCCTCGTGCATTTTCCAGGATCCTTCAGATTCAAAAATTTAGCCTCTACCCTAGGTATATTTCAGGGGGGGTAGGTACATTGATCATCACCATTAATCTCTGCATCCATGCATAGATACACATATTATTACTCTAGAGATGAAAAGTCTAACTTTTCATTTCTAGGGTCATTTTCAAAGTTCTAGCGCCATTTGTCAATCAATTTGTTCTCCATTTTGTCAGTTCATCCAAACTGTGTTTTGAATGGGATTACTAAGAATATCGGTCAAAGAATTTGACTTAAATTTAGCATTACCAATGGAATACTACTTCTGGAATTCATTTTCCTTCACTGACTTGTCTACAAGCAACTGTCCCTCAAATAGAATCCTTTTTCCGAATGACTAGGTCACATTTTCAGTAAAATTACCTACGCCCTTCTTTGATTGAATCGATTTCAGATTAGTGGAGATTTATTGATGCGGAATAAATTGAATGTAATATTCATTAAAATTTGATGTCCACAACTGGAATTAGGTCCATTGTTCTCAAGCATCGAATCTACGTCTTCGAATTATACTGATGAATTAATGTAGTGCATGTTATTTTTTATTTTTCTTCATTTCACATCAACGCACACGCAATATAATAATTGGTGATTGCACTTTCTGGTTAGAATTCCCATATGAGTATGAGGAATTTCCTTTGACGAAAATTTTCAGATGGTGGACTTGTAGAGAACTGTAGTGAAATTGTGGATACCCACAAGATGAGATGAATAATTAATATAGCGTTCAAGCCGTCGTAATAATTAAGTTTAATTATAGGTAGAATTATACGTCGACATAATATATGTGCTAGAGCTTCGAAACACATATTACCTTTTAATGAAAATGAAGGAATTGCATTTTAATTTCTTTTCAACAGTGGCATACCATCCTGATATCTCTAGGGAAATAATTCCAAAAATCTGGAAAATGTTGAGGAAATTTTTTTCTCTGTTAATACTGGAAATACGGGGATGTATTGATATCTAGTAAGCCTAGACCAGTTCCGTGCATAAACAAAATATTGCGATACCATATCAACGAACAATAACTTATTAGAAGTGTCAGTGTAGAGTTCGACGTCAAAAAAGTAAACCAGAGTTACGCAATAAATTAAAAAAAGATGTCAACAGAAATTGTAAAAATCGAAAAATTGGAGTATCGAGCCATCATCAAGTACCTGTATTTAAAAGGATTAAGAGGTAAGAAAATTTACGAAGATATGCTTAATACCCTTGGTGATCAATGTCCTTATTATGCGACCGTGAAAATTGGACTGCAAGCTTCAGAAGAGGTAAATTTTCCATTGAAGATGATGACCGATCGAAAAGGTCAGTTTCTGTGTCAGTCCCCGAAAATATCGATGCAGTTCATGACATGATTTTATCAGACCGTCGAATTGGGCTAAAACGGATATCTGAAGCACTGAAGATTTCATACGAACGCGTTCATCATAAAGTTCACGTCAATTTGGACATGAGAAAAATTTCTGCAAGATGGATCCCCAAATGTTTGAATGTTGACCAAAAGCGTGGAAGGGTAGAAGCATCGCGTTCGATCTGTGCTCGATTTGAAAACGATGTAGACTTCTTATACCGAATTGTTACTATGGAAGAGACTAGGGAACATTTCTACGATCGATGGAATGGCGACACTCTGGTTCTCCAAGACTTAAGAAGTTTCGTCTCCAAAAATCTGCTGGAAAAGTTCTTGCTTCAGTATTTTGGGATTGCTATGGAGTAATCATGATTGATTTTTTGGTAGAACAATAACTGGAGATTACTATTCTGATAATGACCACTCTACGGGAAAAAATTAAAGAGAAAAGACGCGGAACGCTATCCAAAGGGGTTTTGTTTTTACAGGACAACGCCAACACAAATCTCATGTTGCCATGCAAAAAATTCGTGATTAAGGGTTAGAATTAATAGAACACCCCCTTATTCACCAGATTTGGCTCCGTCTGACTATCATCTCTTTCCTCAACTGAAAAAAAGTTTAAAAGGTCGTGAATTTTCTTTCCGCGAGGAGGTAATAAAAGCTGTGAAGGACTGGTTTGCAGAGCAAGAAGAAACATTTTTTTAGAGGTCTAGAGACGTTGCAGGTTCGCCGTAATAAATGTATTCGATTAAGAGGAGAATATGTTGAGTAATAAAATATTTTGACATTTAAATCCTGTTTGGTTCTATAGTAGGCTAAGAATTTTTCCATATATCCTCGTATATCATGTACATAAACATTCTTGGAATTTTCAATTATGCTATTTTCTTGTACGGAAATCAAGAATCGAGTGCTGAAATTTCACTGAAACATAATGGACAGAACAGTTCGTTACTTTGTGATAGTTCATTCGAAAAAAGAATAAAAGTACTCGAATAACCCAAAACTTCTAAACGAACAGACGGACATTTTTCAAAATTTTCAAGCAATAAGCCTACAGAAGGCAACAAATTAACTCTTCGCACAACTTGAAATACTCTCCAGTATGAAAATGTTGAACCTTAAAAGAACTAACTTCATTAGAATATGAAGAATAGTGCATAGAAATTAGAAATTAGCATTGGCAATGTCTCTGAAAATTATTTGATATTTCACGAGTACCAATCTGCGTCAGTTTTGTAAAAACTGAACCTGAATCTTGCCAACCATCTATATATATAAAAGAAAGATGTTGGTTACACCATTTATAACTCGAGATTGGATGGACTGTTTGTTATGAAACTTCATATATGGATTCGTCTACGGTCTGGTTATTATAGAATACAATGAAACTTTGAAAAAATCGATGAAAATTTTACTTATACAGGAAATGCTTTTCCTCCTTTTGAGTAAGACCACTAGATGTCACTACAGTTACAATTACGCTCCGCTTATTCGTTTGGACTTCATTTGATATTCTCCGCGTTAGATGGCGATATAAACAAATAGTGTGTACAGTGACTATATTCCCTCTATAGTCACTGTAATAGTGTGTAATTTGAGTTGCCTACAACTCTGCGCTGTTGGGCAAAACCAAAATGTCTTATCGTAGAAGTACAGATGTCTAAAATGATCATATTTCGTTGAGATATGAGAAAAGTTTCGTTCTTACCACCTCAGATGGCGCTATTCACACATTATGACTGATGATTATTAGTTATTTGCATAGTTTTATTTATTCCAAATAACGTAATCGTGGGGGTTCTATATTTGACATTATCACAATTGAATGGCGATGAATTTGTTGAGACTTTCGCGGCCATCCATTGATGTCATCTGTTCTTTTTTCGAGCATTTCGGTCGTCGTGGTTTGAAATGGTCGAAAAAAGAACATATGACATCAATTACTGTGTAATTTACATAGGGCTTATAGTACCATGAAAGGCTATAAACAGATCCAGAAGCGGTTGAATATCACAATGAATTTTCATCGAAATGTCAAGTAAATCGGATTTTGGCGATGAGTTCCAATCGTGAGATGTCCATTCTCATCTTATCTCATAATTTTTGAAATGTTCTTGAATTTCTGTTTGGGTAATAAATATATTTGCGGAAATAATTGAATCCAAAATTGCCATTATTAGTGATTGATATATTATGACATATTATTTTTGTGTATCTGTTCTGTGTGATAGCTCATATCCATGGAAACATTTGACAGTTCAAAAATCAGAGAACCAAGCCGTTGATCTTCGATCACCGGTGATTACGATTTGTGAAATCCACCGCAAGTATCATTTAGGCGGAACAAAGTTCGCCGGGCCAGCTAGTACATTATAAAAGTGAATGGAGTGTCGTGGTGAAGCCTTTTCGATGCTTATTATCCCGATTTTCGTCAATGGAAACTGTCCTAACCTAATCTGACGTGACCTAAGCAGATTCTTCACTGTCATTTTCGGTTTTCTTGGATTATGAAGCCTGTAACCCAGTTGCCAGAGTCGTCACTGATGCATGATCGTATGCAAGAAGAAGGGTTCAACATATTCTCCTTGATACCATGTTAATTGTGAAATTTCCGCACTTCGCATGGGAAAATTTCGACTGTGGGATCCATTGTTACCCAGCTGAACACAAGGTTACGGCGCACAGTTAGAGACCTCAGGAAGGAACTCCGATGTAATTC
Organism: Adalia decempunctata; assembly: GCA_951802165.1. Taxonomy (NCBI): domain Eukaryota; kingdom Metazoa; phylum Arthropoda; class Insecta; order Coleoptera; family Coccinellidae; genus Adalia; species Adalia decempunctata. The sequence continues at coordinate 6,650,577 of OX637705.1, forward strand.
GCAATTAAGCCCAAAGTTCACACATATTTAATGTATAACTGATCTTTTTCTAGTAATTATTTCTATAGTAGAGTCAATTTGATTAATAAATGGAGATTTCAATCTGAATAGCTGAAGAGGATCCCACGGATGTCCCGTTAGATGCTCCAATAATCGAAAAAAATGCAGTCGTGGGGGAAAGCTGGTCCAATTATTTGGCGGAGATTTCTTCACTCAGTTTTACATTAAATCTTCTTTTATGCACACATCGTCAGAAGTCTTGGCCCCTCGGTCACTCAAAAATTATATATATTCTTTTGAAAGAGAGAATTACATAGTGTTTTGTAATATCCTACAATATATGGCATATGGCACGTGTGAAGAAATGGCGACAAGGAACAGATTGTATAAAAGAATAAAATCTGTTTCCCGCTCCAAATCTGAGTGTTAGCAGAGGGGATGTAAACGGGGTACCGTACAATTCTGCGTATGATACACGAGAACAGATAAAAACCTCTGAAAAAACTCTGTCTCCCCGTGTGTGTGTGGTGATACTGAATTTGTTCAAAAAATATGCTCCTATCCATGTTACAGAGCTCCTTGTGCTTGAAAACATGTCTTTTCATCGAACTGGAGGCAAATATCTCGAAATTATATCTGTAACAAGAAAAAAAAAGAAAAACGAGAAAGAAGCAGTAGAAAAAAATAGGGGGAGATCGTTACCCTTCGTACGCGGGGCACATTCATACAGTCGAAATAAAACTTGAACGAAACGACGTACGGCCTTGCTTTTGTATGTGTGCTTGAGTGGAGGTACCAACTTTACGTCAACGTACTATCGCGCCATTCGCACTGGTGAGAGCGAAGTTTCAGGCACGAACGTGTTTTCGCGCTCGCTAAGTAATTTTTTGATCAATGTTTCTGTCAATTGTTACCGTAGATAAGATAGGTTCTCGTGTAGAGAATTCTATCAGTAACTAGCAAAATATACTTAAGATACGTTTTCAATAATAAATTTATGACGTTTTCTTATCAATATTGAAAGAGGATATATTTTGCTGTTATTTAGTAAGTGGGGTACTTTCGTACAGAACTAGATGGGGCACATTTGGACGCGTAAGAATGTGCCCCAACTAGGTACGATTTAGTGTGTTAGTGTACTAATTGCTAATTTTTGCATTAACTTCTTTCTTGGAGGTTCCGCCGTTTCGCGAGAACAAACTATTAACTCACCATTGATAACTTATGATGAACTACGAAGGTTTAATTTAGATCCTTTGAATAATTCACCAATCCATCAAATAATAGTAGCTCCTTTGAAGACAGTTTTGACACTACAGGCAATTCGACCCTATCCGACTGTTGTGAGAAGTAATAAAACAAACAAAGGACGACGACCAGGAAAATCACGTATTTATACTGACTGTATGTAGGTGCCCCGTTGTTGGGGTAGGTTCGTACATATTCCAGATTTGGTTTCAAATCATAATTATGGTTGAAACATCAGATGAAATCATCTGTAATTTTTTCATATGAATCTCAGATAGTTAGACTATACATTCAAGCTGTCAGGTAATTGATTAATGAAAAAACAAAAAATAAAAAAAATTAAATGTTGAAACCGTACGAAGGGTCCCCACCTTCCCCTACTTTACATGATAAAAAAACTTTTCACAAAGCCCTAACTCTCTCATGGATCGGGAAGATCTTTCGATCAGGTCCGATCTTCCAAGTGATGATTCTTCTGTTCTTCAGGTGTTCGAGGAACGCTACAAGCCCCTTATGTTGGGGAATCATCTCCCATAGATTAGAGTGGTTGATTTTAGCGAAAAATCAGCAAAAAAGCAAGAGAAAATTGGAAAAACGTCTGACACTTCATTGTCATTTCTGAAATAATGAAATAAACAATCTATATTGTATTCACTTTTATAAATTATTTCGGTTGGCTAAGATTTAGGTTTATCAAGATTTTTTACTTCAAACTGACGCAGGTTGGTACTCGTGAAATGTCAAATAATTAGGTTACTGTTATCTGAAGTAAGAGTAAACATCTTTTTGTACAACTGTCATTAAAAGTGACACTTTTAATGACAGAAAACAATGTTAAAATTGATTGTTTACGTGGAATCGTGTTAAAAATATTTTTAACATTGGTGTTAAAAATATTTTTGAAACTAAAATTTTTTTATGATGAAATCAGATGAAAAAAATTCAGCAATTGCAAATTTTTATTATCATAATTTAACAATCATTAATTATGAACATTAATATTAATCGTAAAACTAGAACAATAACTAACATTAATGCCCTGTTACGTTTGGGAGCTTCGCAACACATTATTAGAATCCTCAGCACCATCAGTACTTTTAGAAAGCGGAAGTACAATATTGGATGATGATGATCCAAAATCTGTTGGGGTTGGGAGAATTTTTTCAGCAATGACATTTCTATATGCAATGGAATGATCAACATAGCCCTCGGCTACCGTCGTAGACTTCCATCCATCATGTTTTTTTATATCCGTAATATTTGCTCCTGATTCTGCTAGCAATGAAGCTTCGAAAACAGTGTCCTGTATATTGTTTTGGTTCTGACAGTTTGAGGAATTCGGCAACAATAGATGGAATTTTTCCAAATGTATTGATACCAACTGGATTAGCAGTACATTTATAATTCATGTATTTCAGGAAAAAACGACGATGTTTGATGACAGAAGGGCGCAGTGCAAAGTACTTATGAAAAAAGTCAACATACTTCCCAATAATACTGAAAGAACGACTGACTTTCGTTTTTGTGTTTGGAAGTTGTATAACCAATGATTTATTTGTTATTTCGATGTCTTCCACTGATAAATTACACAATTCTTCACGTCGACAGGCTCCAAATAATCCGAAAATAGTTGCAACCTTAACCATCAAGTATTTCTCATCTGGTGCCTCATTTATAAACTTTTCAACTTGTTCACGAGTGAGAATTTCCGATTTTTTGGGCCGATATCCTTCACTTTTTCGTTTCAAATATGCTATTACCTTATAAAATATTTACTGACATCCACACCATTTGTAATAAGGGCGCTTGACTTTATCATTGAGAATTTGCTCCACAAAGTTGATGAATTCCATATTTTTGATTTTTCTTCTAAGTATGCCAGGAAAACAGGTTTACTGAAGTTCCCTTCTACATTTTTTAATTTACACCAGGCCAGGAAATATATTATATGCAATATCGTACTGCTGAACAGATTTTTTAGGTAGGAGTTCCAGAGTTGCTCTTCTTGCAGACTCTTCAATATCCACAGGAACAACCAAATCGTCACTTTTATTAATAATTGGACCCTCGACAAACATATTAAGCAGTTAAAAACCCAAGACGAAAATTGGACAGGAACCAAATTCAAATGACAGCGTCTTTTCTTATTTGTTAGTAATCATAACGTTGGCAACGTTTGCCATTCATAACAACCTTTTGATTATTTGAATATTAAAATGCATTTGAAGTTTATTGTCATTGCAAATTCGCCCATTTCATTATCAAAATAGGGCAGTTGTACAAGAAACCTTGCACGTTATTTGTGTCAAAAGTGATTTTATTTTGTTCGTGAAATTGTTGAATTCGCTCCGCTCATTTCACAAACTTTTTCACTCACAAAATAAAACGTCACTTTTGAAACTCATATCATAAATGACTATTATCTACTCCCATAGAATAATATATCCATTATTCAACTGATTTTGATTTGTAATAGTCTCTGAAACCAATAGTGTGAGGTAATAATAACTCGCGCATATAACTCACTCTGATACAAATAGGAAAGATGTAGCTTACGAAATGAATAAAAAAGTCGGGCCAATAGGGAACTCTATTTCAGACATCAAGGTAACATTCTCGCCATCCATTTCCACATTTTCTTGGGTCTGAATATCCAAAAATTGCATTTGGAAAGCGTAAAATTTTTGACGTTTTCTACGGGATTCGATATCGATTCGGTTTTCGGCCACATAAATCGCTTTTGACAACTGTTGTCAAGTTTGAAAATGCAGATGAATTCGAATTTTACTGAAGAAGTCGAAGATAAGGTAATAGTGTTCAATTCGCGGTAATGGTCATAACACACTTGATGAATTACACCCCTCGCCTGACTGCTCGGGCTGCATAATTCATCTGCGTGTGTTGTGACTTACATTACCGCTCATTGAACAATATACTATTATTGAGAACTGTTTTAATCGGAATTTTATGAGTAAGTTTCAGTTTTTGATGTGAATACTCTTCCTTAAATCGTCCAATTATCGATGCCTCCCTAATAACCCAAATAAATTCCGCTCGGACTCTTCCAGCAATCCCAATACCTATGATAAATCCGGAGGCCGTAGACGCAAAAGCGCAGCCGATGTCGGCAAAAAATGGTTCGCAGAATTCCGTCGAACCGACCTGTATCCGCAAAATATTCCGAACCTGCGCTATAAAACTTCATTTCTCCAAAATTCTCTGACGGCCGGACAAAAAACGCCCGTCTTTATTTACAAGTCTGTCAAAATTTAATCCGGACTAACTGAATTATTCATCGTCAACAAATGGACGGATTTCAAGGGTCTTGAGCATCCAGCGTCGTCCTTTCAGTGGCGTAGCTAGATAGTCCGGGGCCCTGGTGCAAAAATCGAAGAGGGGCCCCTTAATGAATTGTTTTTGAGTCAAAATATAAATATGTACTCCGAAGAAGCAAAGTTACTAACTGAAGTTGAGGAATATACTTGGAATATACAGGGTGAGTCTTTGACTTGTACATATATTTTAATTGTAGATTCTTGAGGCCAAAGGAAACCTTTTTTTCATTTTCCATTTTTCCGAATTCGGCTCTGTTAAAGAGATATAGCCATTTGAAAAAAAAAGTTGAGCTTAATGCGTGCCTGGATCAATTCTCTGCAAACACTTCAAAGTTCATATTTTTTGATTGAAATTGATGTGATTATTAGATATTCTGGGTGATACATATGAAAAATACTCAAGCACCAACCTTATTTGAATAAGAATGTTATAAACACGATATTTCCTAACAAAACACTTAGTTCTGTCCGATCATTTCGGCTGTATGAAAAGCTATATTTCTCACACCAAAATAAGTTCCTTCTTCGATTGTCCTGAAGATTAGTTTATAGACACTAATAATTTGTTCATATTTCCTCGATATTCTAAAACGATCTCATAAAAATTGGTTTCTCACTAACCTATCCCAACTCCATTAACCAAAGTCATATGTTTCGGTGTCAATGACCTAACTATACCCATCCTCTGTGATATTCAACACAGAACATATTCAATTCACCCAGAGAACTCTAGAGAAGACGATGCCAGATTGCCGATTTTCTCTTCAAACAATGCGAACTCAAGAAAGCGCTACGTTCCCTTCAGATGGCCGTGGAATCCACGGCGTGGATGAAGCCATTGTAGCCGTGACGCAAGACCGTTGTTCTGTGCTCCAACCAGAACAACCTAAAACTTTAGTCAGTGATCCCATAGACGAAGTTCACTCTTTATTTATTTACAGAGAATGAAGCAAACAGGCTTAGAATATAAAACAAATATTCTGAGCAAACAGGTGATGATTATGTAAATGACTTTCAGTGAATTGATGTGATAGTGTCGTTCTGGTGTCGAGTTATATTGTTTCGATAGATATTTTGCTGAAGGACCGGTAACAATGAATTTTAAATAGAAACTGCCTATTAGTGCCTATAAAATAATTTCATGTTTCTTAGAATTCAATTTTATGTCCCACGAATGTAGAATTTTATTATTACATATCTCTACATCAAACGTTTTTTCATCATAGAGATTTTAGTCTTGACAAAGTTGATAAACATCCTGACAACGTTGGTAACTTGTTGAGAGACCAGAGAAAAAAATTATTTTCGATGAGATTTAACCCAGGACTGCACTCAGAGAATTCTTGAAATTCATGATTTTTTCCTCTAATTCAATCTTATACAATTAGGAATAACTTGAGAACGACGCGTTTTATTGAAAAAATATAAGAATACTTTTGTTTTCTAAAATAATCAATTCTTTCGAAAACGTGAACCGTTCATCTTTTTTAAGTGGTTTCATAGTATTTTTGCGTGAATTTATAAGTCGACTATACTGTAACTTTTTTACCAGGAGAAATATGAAATAAGTTTCAATTGAGGAATATGCACCATGAATAGAGTAGACTATTAACCAAAATTCAGTTCATTCGAAATATCGGTTCCGCATATATGGAAAGAATAGTGTTAATTTCATGGATTTTTGACACCCTGTATCTTCCAAACGGAACCGAATTTTGAAAAATGGTATGGGAAAAAAGTGTTTCTTTTGATGGGAGGAATCTATAGTTAAAATATATGTACAAGTCAAAGACTCACCCTGTATAGGAATATATGTTGTTATTTATGTATTTGAATTCATTACATTAATGTGAATGAAAAAAAGGGCTTTAAAAACATTTTTTATAGATATTTACTATATGTACAAATATTCACAAAAAAATTGTCATTGTCACTATGACCTTCTAGCCTTATTTTTTTATTGATACGTTAGATTATTTGGTGAAATCACAATAAGAATAAATTATTTGAGGAAGGAATTCAAATTAATTATTGGGGATTCGAACCAAGAGGTCAAGTCTAGATTTGAAGTCATTTATTCTCTGGGAAAAAATACGTTTACAACCTCTTTCTAGACCTACTCTTTGCGAAAGATTCAATGACTTCACTCAAATCTATCTAGACTTGATGCAGCTTCATTTTCAATTGATAGGTATCATAAATGTCCCAGTTGAGCTTGGCTCATAGTGTTCCGCAAATAATTTTATTATTCTTAATTTGCTGAAAGATTTTTCAGCTTCTACAGAGGTGACAGGAAGATTGTAGGGAACAGTAATATTGCTGTGAATACTTCTGTTAGATCGCATTCCAGCATTCCGTATTTCTTCATTATTTTCATATACAATTCATGAATTGTCCATGCCTTATTCAATTCAGGTAGAAATAGGTGATAAATATTGAGAACTTGAATTTAAAAGTTGGTCCCTTTCATATCGCAATATTTACAATGAAATTGGTCGAAGCTTTGAATTACAGTTTTTTCGTCTACCTATATCTAGTAGAAATGATGGTGAAAATTCAAAATTTTGTTGACTGCAGTCATACACCCGAAACTTGAATTCAATCAATCAATCAAATCTTTATTGTACTCCAGGCTTAATACAATAACGTGTACTCGTCAATTTTCAGCATAAATAACACATTATTGAAATAAATATGGACATAAAATGAACTTACAGTCTAGAGCAAACTATACTCATATCACTAGATAGGTTTGTGTCGCAGAAAAACTTCAATTCTCTTTTAAATTTAATGAAACTTAATAGTTTCTAATGATTCGGCAGTTTGTTGAAAACTGCAACCGAAATATAAGAAGGCGACTTCTAAAATTGCGAAATTATTGTATCGAGCACTCTATTGAAAATGTTTATTTCGGAAAATTCTTCCCTGCTTCGAAATCGGTGATCGGAAGCTAATTCATCGAAATATTTTTTACCCTTTTTTTTTATCTTTTCTTCGAAATGGGGATCTTTACCATATGCTATGACATTTTCTCTAGCCTTGCACTTAAAGGACTCGAAGTCACTCCTATAAATTTTTTTCTTCGTATTCGTCTCTTCTGAAGCTCTGCATACGTCGTCCAAACTGACATCGCACTTTTGTAATACTTCAGATGCATAATTGATATCATTGAGAATGCGGTGCATTGAATCGCCGAGGAAAATAAATTCAAAATTCAACATTTTTTTTAATTTCTGCTTGTTTTCGCTCTTATATGCAAGAATTTATTCTTCTATTTCAGCTAATGCACGAATGATATGAAAAAAATGAAATTTGATTGCCGAAATTATGTAAACCCTACTGTACCATCTAGTCGGATTTAGTTTTTTTAGATAGGTGTCCGATTCACCAGTGAATTTTGGCAATAAATCCCTAGATTTGATGATATTTCGGAAAAAACATTTTTCAACAACTGAAAATAATAAAAACAATGTTATTCACATAATAGATCACAGAGAAAAATCAAAGTTTGAATTTTTTTTTAAGTTCAAACGCATTTTTATGGTCAGCGCTTGGGGGCCCCTGAGGTCGGGGGCCCTGGTGCACTGCACACCCTTGCACCCACGTAGCTACGCCGCTGCGTCCTTTTTTCGGGTCACGGAGGATGGTCGAAATATGGGTCGTCCATGAATATATAGGTAATGTCAAGTCGTATTTCGATAATAATTCGAATTTTAATTGGAGGTTTTCAGCGAAGATATTCTGTGTTGGACAGTGGTACCCATTTTGTTCTATGCCAATTATTTCATTTATAAGGGGCTCTTCAAGTTAATACACTGCGCAAAAAAATTAACGCACATTATGGAAATCTCAAATTTATTCTACAACTGAAGGTGTTCTCAATGATAATTATTTTTATCAGAATTATGCATACATATGTTATCCACTTTCAACGTTTTTCTTCAATACAGATGTTTTCTCCCAGCAGGAATAAAAAAAAAGATTTTTTTGAAATTTGAAAAAGATTTACAGTTCATCCAAGAATTATTGACTTCTCGAGGGGCTTTGGAGAATCAAAATTATGGTGGTAACAGTCCATTCAGTAATATTTTGAGTTGCAGAATTCACAAATTCGGCATATAATTATTGAGCAAGTGAAAAATCTTTGGAATAGGGCTCTTGAAGAATGTACAGCTAATAAATGAAAGCCTGCACAGGGCACGTAGAAAAAAAAAATAAGAGAAGATTAGTCGAAACACACTGCGCAAAAAAATTATCGCACATTATGGAAATCTCAAATTTATTTTACAACTGAAGGTGTTCTCAATGATAATTATTTTTATCAGAATTATGCATGCATATTGCATATGTTATCCACATTCAACGTTTTTCTTCAATACAGATGTTTTCTCCCAGCAGGAATAAAAAAAGATGATATTATCAGATTTTGAATGTATTGGTTCCATTCTGAAATCAGTTGTTCTCGATCAATTCTAGTGATCAATAGTTTTTCTTTCGTTTGATTTTCTACACTCGATCGCTATGCAACGCGAAACACGCAATTTGACCCAAGAGGAATGTGCCCAAGCGGTAGTTTTGCGAGAAGAAGTGTGGACATACACAAGAATTGCAGAAAGGGATATTACCCAAGATTCGAATTCATTGAAGATCTTCCCGGTTGAATAACACCGTTAGATTTTCAAGAGATTTCGTGTTAATGACAAACATATTGTTCATTTTGAAAAAAAAATACCATTTCATAGGTGAAAATCTAAACTACAGGGGGACGAGAAAAACCTCGGACAAACTCTTTTTCATTTAACTTTATTAAACAGAAGAAATTGAACAGAACAACAACAAATAATAAAAGCTTGAACATTGGTTAATAATATATTTAGGCCGTTTCGAAGTGGCTTCCTTTGGCTTCTTGAAATTTTCGGCAATGGGCCGCAGCTCTTCGGGCGTTAATCGGTTCCATTCCCGGCGCAGAGATTGCTTCAGCGACTCCAAATTTTTGTGTTTTTTATCACAAGACCTGTGCTCCAAAATCGACCACACGCTGTAGTCCATTGGGTTGAGATCCGGTGAGTAGGGCGGCCATTCTGCTGATGGGATGAAACAAGGAAAATGGGTCTTACACCATTCTTGCGTCATTTTCGCTCTGTGAGACGGAGCGGAGTCCTGTTGAAAGGTCGAATGCGTATCGCCGAAGTGCTGCTTGGTCCACGGAAGTACTACGGCCTCGAGGATGTCGCAGCGGTAGACTTCTTGATTGATTTTGACCCCTTGATCAGCGAAAACTGAGGGAGTTTCACCACTGCCGCAAATTCCGCCCCAGACCATGACGGATTGCGGATTTTGACGGTGTTCGACGATGGCCGATGTACCGGGAGCCTCTACGGACCAGACTGTCGTTTTGGTGATTGTGGGATTGTTCTACGGTGAAAAGCTTCTCGTCTGTGAAGAGAATTCGCTCCCATTGCTAACTGGCGGCGAGACGAAGTAGTTGGCGGCACCTTTGAAGTCGTACGCGCTTGTTTTCCTCCGTGAGGAGTTGAACTTTTTGGAGCTTGTATGGCTTGAGGTTGAGCTCCTTTTTGGCAATTTGACGGACTGATTCGCGGTTGATACCGGTCTCACAGGCAATTTCCTCATGGATACCCTCGGATTTCGATTGACTCGCTTCTTGACGATGTTGCGATTGCTGATGTATTGACAGTGATGCGTTTTCTACTACTTCCTGGACAACGACCATCATGGCCAAGCTCCTTGAAACGACGAATTGCATCGGACACGGTTTGTCGAGTCACATTGAGCAAACGAACAATTTCGCATTGACGCCTACCTTGACGAAACAGCTCCAAAATCGCACTACGTTTGTTTGACATTCTAAAACTCTGCGAAATGAAATTATATCAAACTGAAAATCCACATATCAGTACAGGAAAGTGTAGAGAAACCAAGAAAATACAAATTATTTGGCTGCGCTGAAATACTTTTGTTCCAGACCACAGCAAAATTTGTCCGAAGTTCTTCTTGTCGCCCTGTATAATAGATATGGTTCTGGATTCTATTTTATTGAATTCAGCGTCCCCGAAAACCTATATTTTGACACCAAACTTGACCACATAACTTTATTTTGGTAATAAATTATGATGTTTTATGTTTTCCATATTTCATTTTCGAGTTTTGTTCAGGAGCTCACAGCATCCAGAATATAGGTGTTATGGATCTGCGAATTGGGTATTACGCAAGATTCGAATGCGTAGAAGACCCTCCTGGTTGAATAACACCTTCTGATTTTCCAGGGATCGACTGTTGATGACAAATATATTTTTTTTAGGTCTTACCCCATGATCATTTTTCACCCAAAATTCATATTGAGAAGGACATATTCAAGATACCCGCAAAATTCAGTCCAGATAGCCTAACCGAAACCATAAAACATTCTTTTAAACTCTGAAACACCTTTCATTCCATATCTCAATCAAGATCAGATCAGCCTTATCACCCCACACAAATTAACCTATCATGGAAGTAATCAACCTTAATTTCACCAGAATTTCTTTCCTGTTTCTACCTAGAGAAGAGCACCGTTAATTGTTCTGAAATATTATCTTTTCAAACAAGGTGGGAAATTTTCACTAGGCCTGAACAATCGCAATAACTGTAAGGAGTTGTGGCAACTCATTTGACTCGCCAGATAACATCGGTGTCTACTGGTACTTATTATAAAGAGGAAGAAGAAAATATGAGATTTGCTCTGCTTGGATGTTTTATGTCCGCCTGGATTGCAATGGAAAGTTTCCTATTTTGATGGAGGAAAAAGAGAACTTTCATATTGATGAGGGACATACTTAGAGTGCTGTTACACCCTAATAAAATGCCCATATTAGACCTTTTATGTGCGTCGATTGCAGATTTGATCCAAATCAAACTGATAAGGGTTTAAATGAAGGAAACATACCAGGGGTTGAATCAATACTTCCCCATAAATAATCTAAAGAATCACGGCGATGGAGCGATAGGCAAAGGCCATTTTTCACAATTTAATGACAGTAGAGGTTCACATGACCCTTGGCTGATTTCATTCGATCTTGACGTGTGTTGACGACCTTTCGGCACCGCTCCAAAACCTACCTGGAGTGGAATATTTAATTCCGATTATTAAGACCGGAATATTCATGAGAAAATACTGAAAAAAAATCAGGATCATTTGCCCGGATATGACGGCAAAGGCCAGCGGATATTAGGTCGAGAGTCAATCGTATGCCAGTGTCATCAAACTGGTCGTCAGGTCGTCATTTCATGAATTATAAAAATGGTGGATGTTTACGTTGGGAAGATTTGTGAGAACCACTCTTTTTAATTATCCAGGCTGTGGATACTGAAGCATGAAATCATAATGGTTCTATTTGGGAATCAACTAGGCATAAATTCTACAGGAAAAAGAACATTCCGACTGCTTAATGGCACGAAAATCTTATGGGAATATTCTCCAAATCAACAAAAATCACTGTTTACGGAACAGGTCAATTTTTTTAGGGCAAAGGCAAACTTTTCAAATTATTCCATGGCGGGATGAGTAAATTTATGAATACAGAAAACTACTGGTACTAGCTAGTCCAATTTCTTCACTACTGGTACTAGTTTTCTATGAATTTGTATGCCAGAGTTGGAATATTATTCATCAGCTGAAACATTTTCGCTTTTAAGGAATAAAGAAATTCTGAGAAAGTTAAACTAATAATAACAAGATTTTTGACTTTGTGTTGAAGGGTGATGCCGAGGAAATCTAAAATATTTTCATATTTTGCCACTTCCGGTTCTACCGGAAGTAGCTATCAACCTCTTTTTTTCAAATAGCATGCTCGATAAATTATGACATTTTTGGATTCCCCTTCGAATTTGAATTAATATACTCTGATACTTTCCAGAGTTACTTGAGATTCAAGACAAATATTCTCTATTTGGGAGGATCAGATGGTCAGAGCTTCTGCTTTTTAACGTTTGAAGGATTCATTTTTTTGGAACTATGTAAATTCAAAGGTGTAAGATTATTCCCCTAAGAGAGGTTTCAATCCTCTCTAGAATGTTAAATATAGCAATAGGGCTTCAGTGACACATCATTCTGAAGGTCTTACAATTCCATTTATGAATGAATGTGGGCCACCCTGTATATCACCTTCTTATAAAAGTGTTTCTTTTGAATTCTTCTTCATTATAGCGTGTACTTCACCGTGTTGAATGGATGTTTTTTTGTTTTTGAAACTGAAGCAATCCAAAAGTAGGATTTTGCGGATAATTAATGCTATATGAGTGTGTGGAATACTTATGAAAAAATATTCACTCATTAATACTGAATATTCAGTGTTGGGGGTCATATGGACATTGGTTTTTTAATGAACAATAGGAAAATTCTAGGTATTGACATATTTTGCTTTTAACTATTTTTAAAATCACTTCTGGGTGTAGTTGTAGGAAATCTAGGATAGGTAACACGCTTTGTTTGACATCCATATACAGGGTGTTACATTGAAGAGGACTTTTTTGCATAAATACTTAAGTACTGATGCAATATCGTTTTCATTCAATTCATTGCAGATTTTGGACTGAAATAAAAGCTGAAATAAGATATAGAATAAGATACAGGGTGATTCCGGAGGATACCGTCAGATTTTAGTAGAAGTCAAGGCAGTTTCGAAACAATGTTTTGTTAATGGTTGAGGGCCTTCATTGAAAGTCTACAGGGTGATTTGTCCGATTTTTTTATCCATAACTTTGGTATGGCTTGATCAATATTGATGAAATTTTCAGTGTAGAACAATATGATTGTCTTCTTTCAATAATTCTAACACTTTTTCAAAAATACAGGATGGAAATTATGATAAGTTTTGATTAAATTTGCAGGTTGAAAAAACACCCTGTACATTTCGTTTTCGTAAATTCGCTACCTACTTCAGATTCTACAATAAGTTTACATTACTGGAGCGTTTTAATTTTTTTTTTCCACACGTCCAGTTTTCCTAGAATTTTTTTTAAAATGAACAATATCGTTATTTCGCTTCAAGGCAGTGAGAATATTCTGAACTAGATGCTGTATCGTCCAATGATACAAAGCTCTTCCTGAGTATTGAAGTAGTTTTTTCAAATTCAAAATTCATTTCTAATCACTCAAATTCTGATGTTAAAATCATTTAATCCAGAAAATATCTTTGTACGTTCCTTATTATTAATTAATTATCAGATTGGTCGTGGAGGCCCTATTGCTTGGCCACAAAGATCGCCTGATTTGAACCCTTTAGATTATTTTGTGTGGTGGGGACATCTGAAAACAAAAGTTTATAAGGTTGAAATTAGATGTAAAGAACACCTAGTTGGAAGAATTTGCGAGAAATGTACTATTTTAAAGCGAAATCGATCCCTCATTAGAAGGTCAATTGGAAATTTAATGAAGAGGTCACGAATATGTATTCAAATAAGAAGAAATCAGTTCGGACATTCTATGTAAATTTTGTGTTAATCCTTAGTTTTGCCTTTCATAATATGCTTCGAATATTTATATTCTGTATTAGTTGTTGTAGATACGTATAAAGATATTTTCTGGATTGAATGACTTTTTGTACAACTGCCATTAAAAGTGACACTTTTAATGATAGCAAACAATGTTAAAATTGATTGTTTATGTAGAAGCGTGTTAAAAATATTTTTAGCACTCCATTTTCTTATGATGAAATCAGATGAAAAAAATTCAGCAATTGCAAATTTTCATTATCAATATTTAACAATCTTTACTTATGAACATTAATATTAATCGTAAAACTAGAACAATTACTAACATTAATGCCCTGTGACGTTAGGGAGCTTCGCAACACATTTTTAGAATCCTCAGCACCATCAGTACTTGTAGAAACCGGAACTACAATATTGGATGATCCAAAATCTGTTGAGGTTGAGAGAATTTTTTCAGCAATGACATTTCTATATGCAATGGAATGATCAACATAGCCCTCGGCTCGTAGACTTCCATCCACTATGTTTTTTATATCCGTAATATTTGCTCCTGATTCTGCTAGCAATGAAGCGGAGGATCTTCGAAAACAGTGTCCTGTATATTGATTTGGTTCTGGCCGTTTGAGGAATTCGGCAACAATAGATGGAGTTTTCCCAAATGTAATAATACCAACTGGATTGGCAGTGCATTTATTATTCATGTATTTCAGGAAAAAACGACGATGTTTGATGACAGAAGGGCGCAGTGCAAAGTACTTATGAAAATAGTCAACATACTTTCCAATAATACTGAAAGAACGACTGACTTTCGTTTTTGTGTTTGGAAGTTGTATAACCAATGATTTATTTGTTATTCCGATGTCTTCCACTGATAAATTACACAATTCTTCACGCCGACAGGCTCCAAATAATTCGAAAATAGTTGAAACCTTAACCATCAAGTATTTCTCATCTGGTGCCTCATTTATAAACTTTTCAACTTGTTCACGAGTGAGAATTTTCGTTTTTTTGGGACGATATCCTTCACTTTTTCGTTTTAAATATGCTATTACCTTAAAATATTCACTAACATCCACACCATTTTCAATAAGGGCGCTTGATTTTATCTTTGCAAATTTGCTCCACAAAGTTGATGAACTCCATATTATAATAATTGGACTCTCGACAAACAAATTAAGCCGTTAAAAACCCAAGACGAAAATTGAACAGGAACGAAATTCAAATGACAGCGTCTTTTCTCATTTGTTAGTAATCATAACGTTGGCAACGTTTGCCATTCACAACAACCTTTTGATTATTTGAATATCAAAATGCATTTTGAAGTTTATTGTCATTGCAAATTCGCCCATTTCATTATCACAATAGGGCAGTTGTACAAAAAATATTGTAAGGGATTTGTGTTAAAAGTGATTTTATTTTGTTCGTGAAATTGTTCAATTTGCTCCGCTCATTTCGCAAACTTTTTCACTCACAAAATGAAACGTCACTTTTAACACTCATATCATGAATAACTATCATACATCAGTGTTAAAAATGGATTTCGAATTTGGAAAAACTACTTTAGGACTCGGGAAGAGCTATATATCATTGGACGATACAGCTTAACTATCTAGTTCAGAATATTTTCACTGCCTTGGAGCGAAATAACAATATTTCACCTTTCAAAAATTTTTCTAGGAAAACTGGACGTGTTAAAAAAAATGATAACGCTTCAGTAATGAATACTTATGGTAGAATCTGAAGCAGGTGAGAAATTTTTGAAAACCAAATGTACAAGATGTTTTTTCAACCTGCAAATTTAATCTGAACTTATCATAATTCCCACCCTGTATTTTTGAAAAAGTGTTGAAATTATCGAAAGTAGTCAATCATATTGTAGTACACTTAGAATTTCATCAATATTGATCAAGCCACACCAAAGTTATGAATAACAGAAGAATTGGTCGAATTGGACAAATCACCCTGTAGAGTGTAGACTCTCAATAAAGGCCCCCAACCATAAACAAAACATTGTGTCCTCCGGAATCACTCAGTATTTTGAAAACCATTTATTTTCATTATGATTGTTTACTCTTCGTTGAAAAGTTGACGATTCCAGCATGTTTGTGTGTACTTTTTCTACAGACCTCGTACACCACGACTATGCAAGCTAGATCAGAAAACGAATTCCCACCAACACTTACGAAGAATCGAACAGGTGAGACCTTGGGATTTTAATTAGTAACATCATGCACTTGCTGTTCTCAGAGAACAGTTACAAAAATAGGTTTATTCAGTTTAGAATACGGATTTTCCACGACACATTTCTGAGGATTTCGATCTTGATGCAGTGCGAACCGATCTGGGTTAACAGGTAAAAAATAAACACGATTTTGCAACAGACGACCTAAATCGATAACACAATTATCGTCTCTCAAAGATTTCCATTGATAAACAGAAACTGATCGATATTTTATTGACTCCCCGGTGTTTGTGTACATTTCGTATAGGCTTTTAACGCGATAGGATGATTATCACCTCGTTATTCGGAAGGATAGCGTCATAAAATTAAGTTTAGTGGTGTTCTGGCTTTGAGCTCCACCTGGAAGCTGCTGGTTTTAGTTTCAGGAGGATTGTGCAACTGGGAGTTTAATCTGGTTAATCTTGGGCCTTATCTTTGATTGATTAAATTCATGTTGGCGCCCCTGTGTCGATATGAATTTTATATGGTTGATAAGAGTTATTTTCTAGGAATTCAATGCCTTTGATCTAGGATTATTGAAAATTCTTTCTATAAGGATTCAGTTTTCATTGAAAAAATACTTTCTATAGTAAAAGTCTTCTAGTGGGAAAAAGAATGAACACCGAAAAAACTCTCAAAATTTATTTGGACACGTTTCGCAGTTTTAAAAGATCTAAAAAAGTGAAATGAAAGGCAACACCTGTCATATCAATCATAAGATTCTACTCATAACCTAGAGGCCTGATGAAGCAGATGAAAATCTGCGAAACGTCGCGAAATATACTGCTCCACAAGAGTTAGGGATATCGTATTCAATCGTTTTTAAAAATATGTAATCTTCAAAAAAAATCGCTGTAATAGTATATTCTAAAACTAGTTGCAGAATGGGCTCCCATTCCAATACGAATGCGAAATTCGAAAACGAGCGACGAAGAAGCGAGTTTTCGAACGCATGAGTATTGGAATTGCATTCTGCAACGAGTATTAGACGATATTTTCTCTATTTCACTCAAATTTTGTGAAATTCAATGAAAAAATTCAAATTATAGGTCCTAGTGACTTTCATATTTTATCTTGGCAGTTGGTGTGAACGTTAGGAAATACGAAAATTGACGTTTCCAAATTGAAGTCTGCTGAAATTTCAAAGGATCGGAAGTCATTGCTGACAACAACAAAACGAAAAATGTAACTAAAAACGATGCTGTAATGAATTCATTACAGCACTGTTTTTAGAACTGTAATGAGCTCATTACGATACTGAAATAGAGAAAATCATTTAAAACTCAATAACAACTTGAATCGATCCAAGAAAAATCAGTATGAGACATTTCGTCAATCTGATCGCCTTTTTTCTGAAGTTTGGTTCTTTGCATATGCTTCATGAATGTTCTTATTTTGAAATGAAGACAGTTTATCAACGACTTCGATTTGAAACGAGTTTTCTGAAAATCCCAAGACGTAAATTAACAAACGCTGAGGCTAATAGGGCTATCGGAATGCTACAGGGTGGCCTTACTCAGGTTGTTGTAGCGGAAAGGCCCCAAGTCAGCCAAAGTATGATATCTCGACGTTGGAATAGGTTCAGGGAGACAGGTTTCGTGTTGGAAAGATCAAGGCTTGGTGGGCGACGAAAAACAACACCTGCTCAGGATCGTTTCATCACCGTTTCGGCGAGAAGAAACCCTACACATCTACGTGTAGAATGCTACGGAATACTTTTCAAAATGCAGATGGGGTCCAAGTTTCCACCGAAACCATCAGACGACGTATAAGAGAGGTGAATCTAGATTCTAGACGTCCATTAAGAGGAGTTCCAATAACACGTGACCATAAGCGTCAAACACTGGAATGGGCAAGGCAACATATCAATTGGAACGATCAATGGCGTAGTGTCCTTTTCACTGATGAATCCAGATATGGACGATTTTCAGATTCGCGAAGAATAAGGGTACGGACAATCCCACGCATACCGCGTAATCGTCGCTATGTCCAAGAAGTCCATCCATTCCGAGGGGGTAGTGTTATTGTATGGACCGGGATATGTTTCAACGGGCGCACAGATCTACACATTCGTCTTGGGAATATGACCGCCTTACACTATAGGGAGCATGTCATTGACAATGTTGTGCAAAATTTTCACGCTGCTATTGGTGAAACTTTTCAATTTCTGAACGATAACGCTAGACCGCACCGTGCAGCCATAGTTGAGAATGCGCGCTAGGAGCTTGGTATTCCACATTTTCCAATACTTCCGCACTCACCAGATTTGAATTGCATAGAACAGGCATGGGATATGCTCCAATGAAGATTGGATAATCATCAACCTACCCCAGAATCCTTAAATGATCTGAGAGAGCTTCTGCCCCGTTTATGGAACCAAATTCCTCAAGAAATGTTCAACAACCTCGTGTGTAGTATGCAAAGATGTCAAGCTGTTATTGATGCCCGTGGAGGCCATACATTGTATTGATAGTCTCAAAATGCTTGAATTCTCTGGGAATAAAATTTCATTATTTTACTCGATTTTTCTTATCCACCCTGTATACACAGACCTACAGGCTAAAATTAATTTGCAACTTGAAATCATGTTTATACGTATTTTCATCACAAAAATCTTATTTTACCTTTTTTTTTTCAATTTGAGTCAATATCCCTAACTCATGTGGAGCAGTTTATATTGCGAGAGTTTTTTTTCGGTGTTTGTACTTTTTCCCACTTGAAAACTTTTTCTTTCTTCCTTTCATTGGTTAAAACGTCGATGACACAATAATATTATACACTTTCTATAGTGTCCAAGCATTGTGAATGTTTCAAACTCGGTTAGAATTTCTATATCAGAAGCAGACATAGAGAAGTATTCAGATAGAGACCATCGAGGTCTTTTCAGGATAAATGGATAAATTAACATCTGCAATTTTTGAAACTTCTAAATCTAGAAAAGCTACTGGATTTGATAAAATCCATCAACCATTTGTGACAGAGAGCTTTATATCGGATAGTGTCTTTCTTAATCATATTTCGAATTTTCCCGATTTCATCTGAAGGAAATTTTGCACTTGGATTGAGAATGACTTATCCCAAGCTGCGTGCAAAATTTTGTTCAAATCTCAACAAACGGAACCATTTTTATTATTTACTAGCTGGCCCGGCGAACTTTGTTCCGTCTAAATGTACAGTGGATCTCACAAATCGAAATCACCGGTGATCGGAGATCAACGGCTTGGTTCTCTGATTTTTGAACTGTCAAATGTTTCCATGGATATGAGCTATCACACAGAACAGATACACAAAAATAATATGTCAATCAATAATAATGGCAATTTTGGATTAAGTTATTTCCGCAAATATATTTATTACCCAAACACAAATTCAAAAATATTTTAAAAATTATGAGAAAAGATGAGAATGGACATATCACGATTGGAACTCATCGCCAAAATCCGATTTACTTGACATTTCGATAAAAATTCACTGTGATATTCACCCGCTTCTGGATCTGTTAATAGCCTTTCATGGTAGTATAAGCCCTGTAAATTACACAGTATTGATGTCATATGTTCTTTTTTCGACCATTTCAAACCACGACGACCGAAATGCTCGAAAAAAGAACAGATGACATCAATCGATGGCTGCGAAAGCCTCAACAAATTCATAGCCATTTAATTGTGATAATGTCAAATATAGTACCTTCACGATTACGTTATTTGGAATGAATAAAACTATAGAAATAACTAATAATCATCAGTCATAATGTGTGAATAGCGCCATCTGAAGTGGTAAGAACGAAACTTTTCTCATATCTCAACGAAATCTAATCATTTTAGACATCTGTTGTACTCCTACGCTAAGACATGTTGGTTTCGCCCAACAGCGCAGAGTTGTTGGCAACTCAAATTACACACTATTACAGTGACTATAGAGGGAATATCGTCACTGTATACACTATTTGTTTATATCGCCATCTAACGCGGAGAATATCAAATGAAGTACAAACAAATAAGTGGTAGCGTAACTGTAACTGTAGCGACATCTCGTGGCCTTACTCAAAAGGGGGAAAAGCAATTTTCATCGATTTTTTCAAAGTTTTATTGTATTTTATAATAACCAGACCGTAGACGAATCCATATATGAAGTTTCATAACAAACAGTCCATTCGATCTCGAGTTATAAATGGTGTAACCAACATCTTTCTTTTATATATATAGATTTCAGCCGGGGTCATGATGGCTCGGTTAGCCTTCCTGGGACTGCGACCATGTAGATCTTCTGTTCTCTTTCTTACCCATTCATTGAAATCCAAGGAGGTCGTCTATGGTGTTGATAAAACCCACAACATCCTTAGGAGCCTTGTTCGTTACCTAGGGGGTGACTGGTTTCTCTAAATAAATGGTTAGCTGTCTCTGCTATTGATCCACAAATCTCATCTTCTGCCTTACTCACTTTATTGCCTTTGGCCAGTTGCTTTATGGTATTACGGCACTCCCAGGTCAGCAGAGATCCTTGGCAGTGTGATTCCAGGGACTACAGAGTACAGTGTGTCCTGGCTGTCCGTGAACCTCTTTGAGGTTCATTTTAAGACACTCCTGGGCTTATACGTAAACAACCAGTGTCTCGGTCTGTAAAATAGAGGGCTCACTTCCTAGAGCTTTATTAACCAGACTATAAAGAATACTAGCGAAATATTGAATTCACAATATTTCTGTTAACACCAGAGACTCAACTCTGTTATCTCTTTCGAATCCTAGTGTGGGAAAAGTCACAATTTTTTGTACCATCTTCATTTCTCTTTCTCTTGCTAAGCATGTGTGACACTCTCGAAAATCTTATACCATCTCCTCAATTTCCATGTTTAAAAACCGTTAAACTTTCACAAACCCTACCGATAATGTCAGACGCATCTTCTAAGTTATCAGGGCGCGAGAAAAGATGTCTCCGAGTCTCTCTAGACGACGTAACGCCAAATTTAACAGAAGGTTAGTTTGTTTCACTTCGCTTCGTTAATTTTTCGCCAAAAGTGAAAACGCTGACGCTTCGGTTTTGTCACTTTTATTGCTCTAATGATATTTTCTTCGTAATTGGAACCGTTCAACCTTGTCCTTTGCGACATGTGGGATTTTCACTTTTCTGTTACGTGGAATGTAATTGGAGAAATTGGAAGATGTAATATCGTTATTGGAGGCTTTGGAAATGAGCGATATTTAGGTTGATTCAAGATTGGAACATCCCTAAAGGAGAACCGACTGGAGGTTCGAAGATCTAACATTGGGCTATCCTAGGAGAAACGGGGATTTAATCTCCTTTAAATCCTCTCAGATACTGGAGTTCATTGGAGCTCTGGAGCTGGAGCTCGAGTTGTAGATAGCTCAGTGGCGAGAACAGCTCTGATAGGGGCACAATGGACCTTAAGATCACAGGGAATGAGGGAAGAGAACCATACTAAACTATAAACTAGTGCTAGACTCTTGTGGTGGATTGTAGATTGTGACTAGTCGAAGGTAATAATATCGTGCATCACTGCAGCCTTAGTTGGACACTTTCTCATAGTTCCAGTGACGCACACAGGTTAGTCTTAGTATTTTGTTTCCTCATTCGTTTTGACTTCTTCTGGTGTTCCAGACTATCGCCCCAGCAGTGATTGAAGGTGTTATGACCTTCAAATACATCTATCGTAGTATTTTATTGGAGCTACAGACCTAAGTCTGGTAAGTTAGCGTTCTGCATGCCATCAGAGCTCTTGTTGCTTCACTAGCAAAGATCATGGTTATTACTTGATACAGAGTTTTCTAATAAGAGGAAGGTATGCCGTTAATAATGGGAAAAAAAGATCAGCTCAATGATGACCACGGCCACTTCTAGAGGACCATATACTTTTCATGAAATTGTCCATTACCAAATCGCTAAGTGACTGCCCTATGTCCTCGATAGCCTCTCAAATTCCATCTTCGAGGTCTTGAATCGACGCTGGGCTCTTGGCGTAGACCTTCTCTTTCACATGGCCCCAAAGGAAGAAGTCGCATGGTGTTGAATCACAAGATCTCAGTCTCACATTGAGGATAGAGATAATTTCAACAATAACTCTTGGGTTTTCCGAGCCCCAGATGCGTCAATTTTGCTTGTTGACGAAGCCACCGAGGTGGCAATAGACCTCATCACTCCAGATGATTTTTCGATGGAATTCCTGATCATTTTCATGCATTTCAAGAACCCAATCAGCAAAAACACAACGTTGTTGATGATCAGCCGACTTGAGTTCTGGTGTTAACTGAACTTCAGCCTTAAGGCCCAAATCTTTATTCAAAATTCGGTGTAATAACGTTGATGGAATGCCTGATTCCAAAGAACGACGAGGAATGGATAACCTGAGTCTTGCCAAACACTTTCGTGTATCGTTCCATTTTTATAAATGGCGTAGTTTCTACTGGCCAAATGTCAAAAAATGACGGCTACAAAAGTGACACCTACTGAAATAGCGGGTTATGCAGAATAAAACCTCTTATTGGAAAATCCTTTAGTAAACTTGGGACTTATGATACCCAATTCAGAAAGAGGAGAGAATAATTTTTGGTTAATTCTGAGGCTCTGAACTTTTATAAATACCAAGTCATCAAAATAGCCTGTTCATTCGAAGCCAAGCTCCATTAGGTTTTGGAGTAGCTCATCGGCTTCATAGAAAGGGAGATTTTACTTCCTTTGAGGTGCCACGATTGGATCTAACCTTAGACCATATGGTCTAAGAATCTAACAGAGGTTGCTGACAAACCTCTTCCCTTCTGGATAGATGGGGGATCGTGGATGCTAGATCTGTTGAATGGATGGATTTTCCCAGAATTTATTGTCCAAATTTCACAATTTTGCTTGGCAAAGGACCAGCTTGACATTATGCATTATACAGTGTGACAAGAAAAACCTCGGACAAACTCTTTTTCATTTAATTTTATTAAACAGAAGAAATTGAACAGAACAACAACAAATAATAATAGCTTCAACATTTGTTAATAATAAATGTAAGCCGTTTCGAAGTGGCTTCTTTTGGCGGCGAAACACAGCTTCAGACGCTTCTTGAAATTTTCGGCAATGGGCCGCAGCTCCTCGGGCGTTAATCGGTTCCATTCCCGGCGCAGAGATTGTTTCAGCAATTCCAAATTTTTGTGTTTTTTTGGCACAAGCTCTGTGCTCTAAAATCGACCACACGCTGTAGTCCATTGGGTTGAGATCCGGTGAGTAGGGCGGCCATTCAGCAGATGAGATGAAACAAGGAAAATGGGTCTGACACCATTCTTGCGTCATTTTCGCTCTGTGAGCCGGAACGGAGTCCTGTTGAAAGGTCCAATGCGTATCGCCGAAGTGCTGCTTGCCCCACAGAAGTACTACGGCCTCGAGGATGTCGCAGCGTTAGACTTTCTGACTTTTTGACCCCTTGATCCACGAAAACTAAGGGAGTTTTACCACTGCCGCAAATTCCGCCCCAGACCATGACGGATTGCGGATTTTGACGGTGTTCGACGATGGCCGATGTACTGGGAGCCTCTACGGACCAGAATCTGTCGTTTTGGTGGTTGTGGGATTGTTCTACGGTGAAAAGCTTCTCGTCTGTGAAGAAAATTCGCTTCCATTGCTGACCGGCGGCGAGACGAAGGAGTTGGCGGCACCTTTGGAGTCGTTCGCGCTTGTTTTCCTCCGTGAGGAGTTGAACTTTTTGGAGCTTGTATGGTTTGAGGTTGAGCTCCTTTTTGCTAATTTGACGGACTGATTCAAGGTTGATACCGGTCTCACAGGCTGTTTTCCTCATGGAGACCCTCGGATTTCGATTGACTCGCTTCTTGACGATGTTGCGATTGCTATAGGTGTATTGACAGTGCGTTTTCTATCACGTCCTGGACGACGACCATCATGGCCAAGCTCCTTGAAACGACGAATTGCATCGGACACGGTTTGTCGAGGCACATTGAGCAAACAAACAATTTCGCATTGACGACTACCTTGACGAAACAGCTCCAAAATCGCACTACGTTGGTTTGACATTCTAAAACTCTGTGAAATGAAATTATATCAAACTTAAAATTCACATATTAGTACAGAAAAGTGTAGAGAAACCAAGAGAATAAAAATTATTTGGCTGCGCTGAAATACTTTTGTTCCAGACCACAGCAAAATTTGCCCGATGTTTTTCTTGTCACCCTGTATTGATGAAAAATGTGGAATCAAAGATATATATATATATATATATATTCGGGTTTATAGCGTCCTACGCCTTCCGGTTCCCAGCTTCCAGCCTCTTCTGTCCACCCATTCTCCTGGTCTCAGGTTTCTCTCCGACATGGCTTTTTGTATGCCGCTCATCCAGGTAACTTTTGGTCTTCCTCGCTTTTTCCTTTCCCTCGGTACCCACCTTAGAGCAAGTTTCGGAATCCTTTGATCTGACATCCTCTCAACATGTCCATACCAAATGAGTTGTTTTTGCTGAGTATCCTCTATTATTGTCTTGTCCACCTTCATTAGTTCCCTCACTCTCTCATTCCTCACCTTATCCATTCGCGATACTCTGGCTGATCTTCGCCAATAGTCCATTTCAAGAGCCAACAGTCTTTTTTCGAGGTTTTTTGTCAATTGCCATGTTTCACTTCCATATAGAACGATGCTCTTGAATACTGAGGAATAAATATAGTGTTTCTTCTCAGCTGAAATGCTTTTGGACCATAGTATCGAGTTCAAGTGTCTTATAGTTGTTTTTCCTTTATTTATTCTTCTCTCTATTTCATTTTGTGTTCTTCCATCTGCTGTTATTTTCGTTCCCAAATAGACGTATTCATCGCAGGCGTCTATTTCGACATCATCATTCACCATCAACTTTTCCTTCTCTCCGCCAACACACATATATTTTGTTTTTTTCAGGTTTATTGTGAGGCCCCAATTGTGGTATTCTTCGAAAAGTCTTCTTGACATAAATTCCAGATCTTCCCTATCTTGTGCAATCACAATCTGATCATCTGCAAAGTGGAGTGTGTAAAGCGTTGTATCATCTGTAAGCTGAATTCCCATTCCATTGCAAGATCTTCTCCATCTCTTCAAAGCCTCATTTAAGTATATTTTAAACAGAGTGGGAGATAAACAACAGCCCTGCCTGAGACCTTTTGTAACTGTGAAGGTTGGCGACAGAGAGTTTCCTAGTTTAACTCTTGAGTAGGATTGTGAGTATAATTGCTTTATTGCACTGATCGCCGTGCTGTTGATTGGTGACCTTTCTAATACCTGCCACA
Organism: Adalia decempunctata; assembly: GCA_951802165.1. Taxonomy (NCBI): domain Eukaryota; kingdom Metazoa; phylum Arthropoda; class Insecta; order Coleoptera; family Coccinellidae; genus Adalia; species Adalia decempunctata. The sequence continues at coordinate 6,676,130 of OX637705.1, forward strand.
GTTTCTTTATCGGAACTGTATCGTATGCTCTCGTAAGGTCTACAAATAGAAGGTGAACTTCTCGATTGGTTGCTGTTTTTTTCTCATTTATTTGGTTTATGCTGAAGATGTTGTCTACACATGACCTGCCAGCTCTGAAACCCGATTGCTGCTCAATATCATGGGGATCGAATTCATCTTCGATTATATTTGTCAATATTTTCCCATATATTCTACTGAAGGTACTTGTCACTGAAATGCATCTGTAGTTTTGGCACTCACTTTTAACTCCTTTTTTATGGATTGGTGTGATCCAAGCTTCCTTCCAGACTTCCGGTATCGCCGCTCCATTTATAAGCTTCTCGAAAAGATGGCGCAGCATCAAAGATCCTGTTTACTATTCTGCAAGAGGTCAAGCAACAGTATTCCTGCAGCATCCGTTTCCAAAGCTTTTTCAGTAGCTTTAGCTTATATTCAAGACATGTGATTCCACTCATGACAATTCCCAGACAAACTGAAGAATCCTCGGATGCCTTCTCACCTCGGAACCCCAAAAATTAATTCAAAATCCGCAAGAGACATCCGGCACAGCTCCCAGCCGATTTCCCTAGACCGGCGAAGAAATGGTACCGTCTCGTGGTGGGTAGTAAGAGAGTACGCCACGCGTTGAAACGCAACTACACCCGCACCTCGCCAGGTGAGTACCCAGGTAAGCATATCGTGCACAATTCACGATAGCATTTCATTTCAGTACTCTCCAACCTGAGCTGGCGCACGCATCGCTCAGTACCCGTCGGAACCATCCAGTCCACTCGTACTACCGGTACCCGATCGACGACAGTCGACGATACCTGGCTGGTGATCACCCAGTTCCCGATTTTCCGCGGTTCGCAAGGGATCAGTGACGGAACTCGCAGTGAACGCCGTGTTTTGACGTCTCCGAGATCAGTTTGAAATTTAAACTCCAAGAGCCAACAAAGCTAAGGTTAAGAGTGTTTGATTTGAGTCGGTAAATACCGAAGGTACTATTTGCTCGGCAAATAAGTGAACAAACAATGATTTCTTAATCTGTCTACCTTGCCGAGCGAAATTTGAATATGTAACAAAACTCTGAATTTCGTACCAAGTGCTGGTTGTTGTCTGAATTTAGTTGATAGTGTTGAAATATGGCTTCAGACGAGGATTGCAATACGACCTACACCTACCCGTAAGTTGTTATTGGCATTTTCTAATCTCTTCGCATTTCCATGCTTCGCGTTACACAACGAGCTTGTTGGTTCCATTTATGGAATCGTAAAATGCTACCTATAAGGAATAGACTTTTATTATTATTGGATATGGAAGTTACATGTATTAATTGTGCTGATTTTCCATAAGAACCAAACTAGTAATATTGATGCATAAACATAAATACTTCAGGACGGTTGACACTGAGCAGTTCCTTTCCCAACGCAAATTCTATTTCACCACGACTATTTCCAATCGGTTTTTCAAAATACAGTTTTCCTCACTCAGAATCAATTTTTTTGTTGAAAAAACAGACAATTAGAACCTCAAACGGTCCACTTATACCTTAACTAAAACTAAATACAATAGAAAGACAGCGATTGAAAAATGCACAAAAAAAGAAAAAGAATAAAGGTAGAAAAGGGGAATAATCTGCAAAAAAGATCAGAACAAGAGAGTATATCATTTAGGTCCTAGAGAATTATGTTTTTACCTATACCTCAGTACATTTTGAAATTTAATTTTGATTCAAGATAATTCATTTCGAATTTACCCTCTCATAGAACAAGAGCTAATTCAAAAGGATAGGTACTTTTTCATCAATTTGGAATATTTATCAAGAGCAAATTTATCAAAAAAAGATCAATAATATCGTCTATTATGAAATAGAACAATCAACAATGATTCAGTTCATTGTTCTCAATGAATAAAATACACATAACCAAACTCATAGGAATCACCCCAGACATTTCACTGAAATAAAGTAAACATGATGAACATTTCTCGCAAACTGGATGAAAACTCTTTTATAAAATCACATGTTTTCACCATTTTCTGCCTCACTGCAAGTATGCGATGGTACTTTATCTTGCTTTAATAGAAATCCGTCTCTAAAAGGAGTAAAAGGGGCTGTAGTACCAAATCTACGTACTCCCAATTATACTTTGTTGTATCAGAAATATTTCTGGTCACCCTTTATCTTTATGTTTGTGAATTGACCACTTCGAGGCTTTTCTAGTCCCTCATAGCCTCTGAAAACACGGATGCGTTAGAGATAGGGGGAAAGTTGCTTCGTTTCTTTGATTCAATTTTTGTGTCCAAAACACCAAGCTTTTCCATCTATGTTATTTAGTCTGGATATTTGTGAAACACGAGAATAAATTCGCTCTCACAAAAACGCTTATATCTTTTGAACCACTGGACCGATTTCGAAAATCAAACTCATTTTCGAATCATCTTCTGATTCTAATGAACACTGTTTTTACAATAAAAAAACCAAAACTATTTTTTTACAAAATTCATGGATTTTTTCTGGAATTTATCCCATCATGCTTCTTGTAGTGTTCTCAGTCACTTTCTGGGATGCTGTCTTCCACTTTTGCTTGAATTCTGCTAATGTCTTCGTTGATTTCTTAGTCTTCAATTCTCTCTTTTTACCAGGGCCCAATATCTTTCGATTGGCCTGAGTTCTAGGCAATTTGGGGATTGGCCTCTTTGGGGACAAAAACCACCTCAGTAGCTTCGTACCATTCCGTGATGGCCTTGCTGTAGTGGCATGAAGCTAAATCTGGCCAAAAGATTGTTGACACGTAAAAATGGTAAAAGTCGCTTCTTCAAGCATTCCTCGACGTATATCTTCGAGTCAACAGAGCCTTGGCCAACGAAAAATTTGCTCCTTTTTCCACAAGTGCAAATTGCTTGCCAAACCAGGAATTTTTTAGGAAACTTTGCTTGTTTCTTCACGCGAAATGGTTCGTCAACATTTCCACGAGAATCTGCAGTATAAAATTCCTGACCAGGAAGTTGCGAGAAATCAGCCAAGACATAGGTTTCGTCGTTCATCACGCAACAGGAAAAATTTTTCAAGGAATCTTTTTTTAATTTCTTTGCTCTTGATTTCGCTTCGTGATTCTTCACAGCGTTCCTGTCTCGCACTTTCTGCACTTTGTATGTTTTAAGCCCACAACTCGACTTGATTTTCTGAACGGTTGACTGCGAACAACCCACAATTTGGGCCACTTTCCGTCCTGAAAGGTTAGGATCCTTCTGAAAGGTTAGGATCCTTCTGAAAAAGGCTGATGGCTTTCTTCACTTTTTTTGGGCTATGCAACCCCTTTTTCCTCCCGGTTCCTTCCTTGCGGTTGATTGTAAGATCTTCGTTGAATCGCTTAACAACTCTTGATACCGTTTCCGGACGAACGCGAGCCTCTTTTGTGATTCTTTTGAAGCTCCATTTTTGAATATTTTGAAAAAGTTTCACCATAAATTCTCGTGTTTTCAGTTCGCTTGACATTTTGCGAAAGAGAATTGGAATATCTATGAAGTAAATGTTCCACATGTTTCTGACGTTCATAACAAGGCTAACCATGATCAAATTTTGATTTTTTCTCAATCGGTTCAAGAGATATAGGCGTTTTTGTGATATCGAATTTATTCTCGTTCAGTCCTTAATAAATAATCGTCTAGCGCAAAGTAGTTTCCTAAATGTGTCCACTGAAGTTTTTCCGTCGCTTGAGCTTGAATATTATCTCTGAAGTTCTGGATGTGTTTCCGTTGGATTTCTTCTCGCTATTTGAGATGAATTTGATCTTGCTGCTCAGTATTCACTATTTGACGATATTTTCATCGACTATCTTGAAATTTCCTGATCTATAAATCTAACTGAGCTTTTTGAAACCACTGGTACTGGTTGCTCAAAGCATAACCAACTATACCTACTGAATCAAATCTGATATTTTCATTTTCATCGAATTGTTTGGAAACATAACAATAAACAGAATCTGGGAAATAATGGTATTATTTTGCGAACCAAAAGGTTCTTACCTGTAAAAATTTGAAAACCCAATTGCCAGAAGTCAGGAGCTTTTAGGAAATGGGCTCAATTAGTTTTGGAAAATTTATGTGTATATTTCAATGATTTTTATTCTTGTAATCTTCAAGAAATTTCGCGCACATTCATCAGCTGTCATTCTACAGCCTTATAGCAAATTTCCACTTGATCGGTTATGAACTTTTTGAAATATTGAGAAATTCGAATTTTAAAAGTTATCAACCCCAAAACCATTAGGCTGATTTTGACTGAAGGTCTTTTATTCCAACACTTATCATTACAGACATTTGAATAGAACGAACAAGCCTTCGTCCTTTGGAACAAGTGTTCAAAAAAAAATTCTTATGTGAAAATTATCTTTGTTAGTTTTCCAATGTTTTCGTGGAATATGAGTTCGGAAAAGTATATATCTATTTCCATTCGATCCCTACTCTCCGAAAATTGATGAATCCTTTCTGATAGAAGGAGTAAAGTAGCATAACCTACAGAAATCATTATTTCAACAATTCCAACACCACTTGAGCGATTCGAATCTCTCCAACAGACAGCAAGGGATGCCTGTTGCTATTCTCGACATGAAACCGACGCTTGATGTCGTCGCTTCTCTGGCTTCACGTACAGAATTTAATTATCTGTTCTCACTTCGCCATGGCTCTTTGCGTTCTTCATTTCAACAGCTCGAGATGTTTGTTTTCGAGGTATCGATTTTGTCAGCTTTAAAAGAAATTCTCGGGATTATAATAATGGTCTTGATCAATGAAATACATAGGTGATTTCGAGAACATTCGAAGATTTGGCTGATTATTTTGAGACTTATTTTGACACTTGCCTTGTCTTCTTACTTTTACTTTACTGTTTCTAACACTTTTATTTTTTCGATTCTCTCGTAACAGCGTTTACATTTCACTTCAAAACAAGCATCCTCCGATCTATTCATGAATTATTACTACTTTTCTATTTGTTTAACCACATCTTTATAAAAAGAAGTTTGTGAATTTGTGTAGTTTCCACTTTCATTCGCATGAAAGTTCTGTGAAACCTCCATGCACACTTCAAAGAGTAGCTTTCAAAACCCTATTGCTCTATTTACTATTAACTCACTGAAACTCTATATACATTGGCAGAGTTCAAAATATACATTTTGACCATCTTTTTTCTTCAGAAGTTGAAGAACTTTAATCTGTTCTTTCAATTCATGCTTCTTCAACATCAACAACTGTTTCAGGTTGAATTTCATTAACAATTCACGTCTTATGAAGTTGCAGTTTGTTCATTTAAAAAAAATTTCCATGTGTAGAAAGCAAACTAACAAATATGAGAAGCTATGGTGACATCTCTATACAATTTCGAATGAAGCTGCCACAGTGTTCTAAAAAGATATCGCCGTTATCAAAAAAGGTTTTTTGTACAACTGCCATTGAAAGTGACACTTTTGATGACAGCAAACAATGTTAAAATTCATTGTTTACCTGGAAGCGTGTTAAAAATTTTTTTAACATTAGTGTTAGAAATATTTTTAGCACTCCATTTTCTTATGATGAAATCAGATGAAAAAAAATTCAGCAATTGCAAATTTTTATTATCAATATTTAACAATCATTACTTATGAACATTAATATTTATCGTAAAACTAGAACAATTACTAACATCAATGCCCTGTGACGTTAGGGAGCTTCGCAACACATTATTAGAATCCTCAGCACCATCAGTACTTATAGAAACCGGAAGTACAATATTGGATGATGATGATGATTCAAAATCTGTTGAGGTTGGGAGAATTTTTTCAGCAATGACATTTCTATATGCAATGGAATGATCAACATAGCCCTCGGCTACCGTTGTAGACTTCCATCCACCATGTTTTTTTATATCCGTAATATTTGCTCCTGATTCTGCTAGCAATGAAGCGGAGGATCTTCGAAAACAGTGTCCTGTATATTGCTTTGGTTCTGGCAGTTTGAGGAATTCGGCAACAGTAAATGGAATTTTCCCAAATGGATTGATACCAACTGGATTGGCAGTGCATTTATTATTCATGTATTTCAGGAAAAAACGACGATCTTTGATGACAGAAGGGCGCAGTGCAAAGTACTTATGAAAATAGTCAACATACTTCCCAATAATACTGAAAGAACGACTGACTTTCGTTTTTGTGTTTGGAAGTTGTATAACCAATGATTTATTTGTTATTCCGATGTCTGCCACTGATAAATTACACAATTCTTCACGCCGATAGGCTCCAAATAATCCGAAAATAGTAAAAACCTTAACCATCAAGTATTTCTCATCTGGTGACTCGTTTATGAACTTTTCAACTTGTTCACGAGTGGGAATTTTAAATATGCTATTACATTAAAATATTTACTAACATCGACACCATTTTTAATAAGGGCGCTTGACTTTATCATTGAAAATTTGGAACGGAAAAGTGAATCCGTTTTGAATATGCTATTTCCTTAAAATATTTACTAACATCCACATCATTTTTAATAAGGGCGCTTGACTTCATCATTGAAAATTTGCTCCACAAAGTTGATGAACATATTTTTGATTTTTCTTCAAAGTATTCCAGGAAAATAGGTTCACTGAAGTTCTCTTCTACATTTTTCAATTCACACCAGGCCAGGAAATTGTTATAGGCAATATCGTACTGCTGAACAGATTTTTTAGGTAGGAGTTCCAGATTTGCTCTTCTTGCAGACTCTTCAATATCCACAGGAACAACCAAATCGTCACTTTTAGTAATAATTGGACTCTCGACAAACATATTAAGCAGTTAAAAACAAGAGGAAAATTGGACAGGAACGAAATTCCAATGACAGCGTCTTTTTTCATTTGTTAGTAATCATAACGTTGGCAACGTTTGCCATTCACAACAACCTTTTGATTATTTTAATATTGAAATGCATTTTGAAGTTTATTGTCATTGCAAATTCGCCCATTTCATTATCAAAATAGGGCAGTTGTACAAAAAATATTGTATGGTATTTGTGTTAAAAGTGATTTTATTTTGTTCGTGAAATTGTTCAATTCGCTCCGCTCATTTCACAAACTTTTTCACTCACAAAATAAAACGTCACTTTCAATGCTTCAAAATAGACATACCTGGTACTTAGATAAGGCGAGGTATGCCTTGAAAATAATGGCCCAAGCACACTACCTTGTGGAACACCTCAATAAAGGCTAAGGAAGGGAATTCTGACGATTCTTTTGTGAATCGTGGTGCAATTGAAGAGTGTATCCTCATTCAAAACGTTGTCAGGGTATTTTAACAATTTATAGCATGGCACAAAAACTTAAACAATCTTCTAGAGCTGAACATTCGTCAATCAATCCTTCTGAATAACGTTTCAGAAGGATAATTTTGTCACCCGCTGCAATTAATGGAGTGACAATGCAATACAAAGTGAATTACATCATTCCTCCCAGCATCATTACATCTTACTGAATCCGAAATGAACAATTCACGATCGGTTTACTTGAAACCTATCAATACTTGCTTCGTATCGACTCCCTGATTATTCTGGACTATAATGGCGCAGCTGAACCTCGTCGTCAGAGAAATTTTTCACGTCATGTTATGTCTCCATCATTCAGTCATTACAAATTGATTGACTTGACTTATATATACGGTGGACGGGGCAGTTTGCGCTCATGAAATGTTTCAATGAAATGTCTCACGGTCTAGATGGGTCGTAGAAATGCAAAGATGTTGCAGAGAAATTTAATGGTTATGGGATATGTGAAGGTTTTTGCAAGGTGAGATGCCTATTTGTGGAGCGCGTATAGGGAAAGGTAGGAGCCAGTGGCGTGCCGGGGCTTCATCAACTTTACCTCTTCTGTCTTTGTCAGGTGCTCCCTTCAAAAATTGGGCTTTTTATTTCCATGATATCTCAGTTCGTATGCGGCGTAGACCAACAATTTTTTTTCAAATTAAAGCTTAATCATTTCTCTAGAATGTGAATTTCTCGCTTTTTCGTATTTTTCGTCTATTAGGAAAAAAACCTGGTGAGCTGTGATTTCATAAAAATCTGGACAAACGATTTTATTTCCATGATATCTCCGTCAATTTTCAGTGGTAATATCCCTAGGACCTTGATAATACACGAGATAATTTTATGACCAGCGAAAGCTTGAGATAGTGGTTATAAAATTATGACGCATTTATCAATGTCCGAGGAATATTCGGCAGAAAATTTTTTGACAGAAAAAATGTATAACTCAACACAACAAAACATTTATTTATTTATTGAAAGTACAATTAGTGAAAGTGCAATTCGTGAGATTCAACTCAACATAAGATTCGTTGGTGTTCTCTTGTATTGAAGATCTATTTCCACGCATAATATTTATTATCTTGTTGTGGTGTTCTTGATCGAGGTTTAGGTATGGTTTGATAGAATTTTGATTGCTATGACCAGTAATCTTCAGCAATTGTTGTTCTTCTACACCACTTTTTGCTTATTGACTGACAGCTGTTGATCTATTTGAATGATTCGTTATCTTTTTGTCTTTGACATTCAAGCAAATTGCTTCGGCAGCATATTTAGTCCATTTATTTATGGTATTCCTTCCAACAGGTACATTATCGTACCATTTGTCAGTTTCATTTTTTCAATATCGATTTGGTTTCAAGAATAGTCGTAGTGAGGTAATATTTTCGCCTCGTTTTGATATTAGTTTATGAAAAAGACGTACAGGGCAGCTTTGTCTCTCACTATTGGAAACCAACCATTTACTACTTGTACAGCTTTTAGAACCACCTTGGCACGTTTTACTGAATACCGAATTGTATTCAATGCGATTTGTTGGAGAACCATCGTTATTCTTCTCGATTTGAAAAAAATTCACCAAACAAGCAACTGCCTCTCCTCCTCGCCACGCTAGTTCTACTGCAGCAATATGATAAAATTTACGCATAGGACCTTCAGGAGTATTTTCATCCAATAGCAATATTATTCTGTTAACTTCAGACAAATTTAACGAAACTGAACTGAATTTACGTTTACTTGGGCTGGTTTAAATATTATATTATTAAACGGGTCAATCATAAGGTTGTAGTCCTTACAATACTTTTCTTGTAAGAATTTCCTCGAAACATTTCACATTGTCTTTACCGTTGCTTGTTTGAATTCTGTTCCGTCTTTTCTTCTCATATTGACAGCCCAATCTTTGAGTATAAACGCCAATTCTTCCAAGCTTGTGCGTTCATTCAATTCGTATGATCGTTCGTAGTAAAATTCCATAAATATTCCCCAAATATATTTGTGGCTATTGGAAGTATTTCTGGGAATGTTTTATTTGATAAGCTCATTTATATTTTTAACATTACCTACAAAACGTGACATTTTTAAATTTGTTTGGAATGATGTTGCCATGGAACTATTTTAATAATTTTATTTAATGATTTTATAAGACTATCGTGTTATCATTGGGATTGAAAATTGCATTGTATGTAGTTTTCGATGTAATGTTGACATGATTGGCTGAAATGGTTCCATATGATACAAAATCATAAAATTGGATTTGTTGTTAGAACTGTCAAGAAATTTTCAGGATGAATGTATGAAATTTTCGGTAGGTATACATGCCGAATAATATTTTGCAGAATGAGTATTACTCGCTTTTCCGACTTTCGCCGTATATTAGAAAGAAAACTTTGTTGAAAATATGACCAATAAAGTTTCTAATTTATAATTTATTTAAAAATTCAGGGGGCAATAAACAGAAAATCTGATTGATACAAATTCTGCAAAATATTACTCCGCATGTATACTGAAAATTTTATACATTTATCCCGAAAATTGACGGAGATATCGTGGAAATAAAAAGATTTTTATTTAATTACAGCTCACCAGGTTTTTTTCATAAAATACGAAGAAAAACGGAAAAGCGAGTGATACACATTCTAGAGAAATGATTAAGCTTTAATTTGAAACAAAATTGTTGGTCTACGCCGCATACGAACTGAGATATCATGGAAATTTTTGAAGGGAGCTCGCGAGCTCGGACGTGTAGCACCTCCCCTTAATGGCGTAGTTTCTTTTTATCAAATGTACAAAAATGACAGCTTATAAAGTGACACATAACGAAATAGCGGGCTATTCAAAATAACACTTCTTATTGGAAAACCCTTCACCAAATTTTCAGCCAATTCACTACTTTGAGCCTGGGTATTAATCTCTGAATAAGCACATATTCTTGTGGGAACAGAATCCGAATCTTACGAAACCCAAAGTCCGAATTCCATTCGTTGTATCGAACCATCAATATTTAGTTTCTCCACCGGCTTCAAACTTATACGACTGCCGATCAGATATAACGGCAGATAATTCGAATTTTGTCACGATATCTCTAAATAATTCTGAAAAGTATGAGCGAATCTCTGATAGGATCCGTGAAGATGTGGCGTATCGTGTTTGATCAAAATCATGATTATTTACTCTGTAGGTAATTCCTGAAATATGTTTACATCACCCGGAATACGTCTTTTGGTAGCGTCATTGGTAAATTAGCAACAAGATGCACTTCGTATTTACCTTTGGATATTACTAGAATGATTTGATGAAAATATACGAGGATATATTAAAAAATTCTTAGCCTACTATAGAACCAAACGAAACTTCAATGTCAAAATATTGTATTACTCAACACATTCTCCTCTTAATTGAATATATTTATTACAGCGAACCTGCACCGTCTCTAGAACTTTTAAAAAGAAATGTTTCTTCTTACTCTGCAAACCAGTCCTCCACAGCTTTTATTACCCCCTCGTTGGAAGAAAATTTACGACCTTTAAAACTTTTTTCAGTTTAGGAAAGAGATGATAGTCGGACGGAGCCAAATCTGGTGAATAAGGGGGGTGTTCTAGTAATTCTAACCCTAAATTACGAATTTTTGGCATGAAAACATGAGATTTGTGTACTGGGGCGTTGTCCTGTAAAAACAAAATACCTCTGCATAGCTTTCCGCGTCTTTTCTCTTTAATTTCTTTCCGTAGATTGGTCAGTTCTGTCGAATAGTAATCTCCAGTTATTGTTCTACCCTTATCCAAAAAATCAATCATGATTACTCCATGGCAATCCCAAAAAACTGAAGCAAGAACTTTTCCAGAAGATTTTTGGACACGAAACTTCTTAGGTCTTGGAGAACCAGAGTGTCGCCATTCCATCGATTGTTGCTTTGTTGCTGGATCGTAGAAATGTACCCAAGTCTCATCCATACTAACAATTCGGTTTAAGAAGTCTACATCGTTTTCAAATCGAGCACAGATCGAACGCGATGCTTCTACCCTTCACCCTTGCACGCTTTTGGTCAACATTCAAACATTTGGGGATCCATTTTGAAGAAATTCTTCTCATGTCCAAATTGACGTAAACTATATGATGAACGCGTTCGTATGAAATCTTCAGTGCTTCAGATATCCGTTTTAGCCCAATTCGACGGTCTGATAAAATCATGTCATGAACTGCATCGATATTTTCGGGGACTGACACAAAAACTACCCCTCCCGATCGGTCATCATCTTCAATGAAAAATTTACCTCTTTTGAAGCTTGCAGTCTAATTTTTCACGGTCGCATACGAAGGACATTGCATGATCACCAAAGGTATTAAGCATATCTTCGTAAATCTGCTTACCTCTTAACCCTTTTAAATGCAGGTACTTTGTGATGGCTCGATACTCCTATTTTCCGATTTTTACAATTTCGGTGGACATCTTTTTTTTTTAATTTATTGCGTAACTCTGGTTTACTTTTCTGACATCGAACTCTAAACTGACACTTCTAATAAGTTATTGTATCGCAATATTTTGTTTATGCACGGAACTGGTCTAGGCTAACTAGATATCAATACATCCTCGTAAGGGGTGAGTCTTTAATTTGTCCAGAATTCACCTATACGTTCTTGAGGGTGAAGAAAAACATGTTCATTCAATATTTCTCAATTTGACTACGAGATTCAATCATTTCCACAAAAATGTTTGGTCCATTATGTCCCTTCATCGCAGTTAAACATAACTTTGAATTTATTAACCTTAGATTTTTTTTAATCCCTCCTGAGCCTAATTATGTGTGACTCAGCAAGAATACATTTTGTTTGCTTAACATTAACGCTACATAACTTTCAAGATGATCCGCCTGCTGATATATTGCGGCTTGGCATGCAACAGCATTTGCATCAGAAAATCGAGAAAATGTAAAGTGAAAAATGTACGAATAGTATGTTAATAGCGTTCATGCCGAAACATTAATTATTTCTCTGGAATAAATTATAATTAAAAGGTATTTTTATCGTTTTATCGCTATTCGCTATCAAAAGAAGACGGAAATATTCATGAGTAAATGATAGCTATAATGTTAGACAATTATCTCTGATGTTGGACAGGATTTCATTAGGGAGACTGGAGTGATGAAGTTGATTCACTCATCACATCAAACCTTTCGAGGCTCTTGAAATGATGAACACCTAAACAAATGATTTCGAATGGACCATATTCAAATAGTCAGTGTCGATCAATATTCAAAATACACTGACATCTAAATTTGAGGTCGAATCATTGAAAAGCCACTAGATATCCCAACCACATGGTGGCATATTCATGACCCCTAGACCTATATCTGTCATTGATACGAAATATGACAACTAATTTGTAAATATTATCATGGTACATGTCTACGGTATAAAGAAACTTACATCCGAAGGTAACCTAATTTTTTGGCCAGTAAACGTGAAAATATTGTTGTCAGATAGGTACAGCCATTCCTTTTAACCTCACCCAAAATATTATGGAGAACTACCCAAAATATTATGGAGAACTACCCAAAATATTATGGAGAACTACCCAAAATATTATGGAGAACTACCCAAAATAATGCAATTGAAATCATCATCTGAAATTTGATATTAAAAACTGATAAAATATTTGGTTTACCATTTGAATTACAGAAGTTTTCGATGAAAACTCAAATCGAAATTCGGCATATTTGTATGAATGCCCTGTAAAACTTTTCATCAAATCAGTGTTGAAAACATACAATATGGCTCTCACAACAATAAGGTCCTTTAGTTTGGGTCCCTGGTCACTCGGGAATAAAAGGAAATTAAGAGGCCAAGTCACATTAAAATTCGATAGGGAATCCAAAAATGAAATAATTCATTGAGACCAGAACATGGAAACATCCCAGATTTTCTCGGTGTCCCGGAAAACACAGTGAAAATGAATTTTTTGAAAGCATTTCGAGTAGGTACATTCCTAATTCTCATGTCTGTTAAAAAACATTTTCAATATAATTGAATCATTGATCATCTGAAAACTCTGAAATAAGTAGCGATATTTATTTTATGTATTCCTCCGGTCGGAAAAACCATAAATATAACATAAATTCCCGGTAGATCCTACATTTATAGAACCACATGAAAAAACCAAAGTACCTATCTTCAAAGAACACATTGACGTCACATGAAAACGTTTACGTTCACAATCCTAACACCTATGTTTGCGTAGGGTTTTAGACTTTATTCCGTTACTAAATTAACGGAACGTAACCTTTGAATATCTTATTTCCTTGCTCAAATTTGAGTCAATGCGATATTTACTTACGCAGCAGACAGCAAACGTGTGCTACATTTTAATAGGTCTGCATTTTTTATCAAGGAATTTCGACTGGCTGAATTGGGTGAATTTATTTGTTGGAGATTCATTCAGGAAAGAAGTATACTCGTGATTTAGGTTAATCAAGTTTTTTTACTAAAAAACTGACTCGTAAAATGTCAAATAATTCTCAGGGACGTTGCCAGTGTTGTTTCTATTTCACCTTTTTTTACCTTGTAAATGGAGTTAGTTTAACTGTGACACAGGTTTTGTAGTACAACTACAATTCTATACTTGAGTATTTCAAGTTGAAATGTCTTCTGTAGGCTTATTTCTTGCGAATTTTGAAAAGTACTTTTATTCTTATTTCGAATGAACTATCACAAAGTAACGGACTATTCTGTCCATTATTTTTCCGTCAAATTTCAACACAAGATTCTTGATTTCCGTACAAAAAAATAGCATAACTGAATCTTCCACCCATGTTTATATACGTGAAATAAACTGCTCAACATGAGTTAGGGATATTGACTTAAATTGCAAAAAAAATATAGTAAAAATAAGATTTTTGTGATGAAAATTCATATTAATATGATTTCAAGTTGCAAATAATTTTAGCTTGTAGGTCTGCAGCGTATAAAGGGAGGGGGTTAAGAAAAATCGAGTAAAATAACGAAATTTTATTTCCAGAGAATTCAAGCATTTGAAGACTATCAATACAATGTATGGCCTCCACGGGCATCAATAACAGCTTGACATCTTCTTTGCAAACTACACACGAGGTTGTTGAACATTTCTTGAGGAATTGGGTTCCATAAACTTGGCAGAAGCTCTCTCAGATCATTTAAGGATTCTGGGGTAGGTTGATGATTATCTAATCTTCTTTGGAGCATATCGCATGCATGTTCTATGCAATTCAGAGTGCGGAGGTATTGGCAAATGTGGAATACCAAGCTCCTCGCGCGCATTCCCAACTATGGCTGCACGGTGCGGTCTAGCGTTATCGTCTAGAAATTGAAAAGTTTCACCAATAGCAGCGTGAAAATTTGGCACAACATTGTCAATGACATGCTCCCTATAGTGTAAGGCGGTCATATTCCCAGGACGAATGTGTAGATCTGTGCGCCCGTTGAAACATATCCCGGCCCATACCATAACACTATCCCCTCGGAATGGATGGACTTCTTGGACAGAGCGACGATTACGGGGTATGCGTGGCATTGTCCATACCCTTATTCTTCCAGAATCTGAAAATCGTCCATATGTGGATTCATCAGTGAAAAGGACACTACGCCATCGATCGTTCCAATTGATATGTTTCCTTTCCCATTGCAGTCTTTGACGCTTATAGTCACGTGTAAATGGAACTCCTGGACGTCTAGAACCTAGATTCATCTCTCTCAAACGTCGTCTGATGATTTCGATGGAAACTTGGACCCCATCTGCATTTTGAAAAGAGTATTCCGTAGCATTCTACACGTAGATGTAGGGTTTCTTCTCACCGAAACGGTGATGAAACGATCCTGAAGGCAGGTGTTGTTTTTCGTCGCCCATCAAGCCTTGGTCTTTACAACACGGAACCTGTCTCCCTGAACCTATTCCAAAGTCGAGATATCACACTTTGGCTGACTTGGAGCCTTTCCGCTACAACAACCTGAGTTAGGCCACCATGTAGCATTCCGATAGCCCTATTAGCCTCAGCGTTTGTAAATTTATGTCTTGGCTTTTTCAGAAAACTCGTTGTAAATCGAAGCAGTTGATAAACTGACTTCATTTCAAATAAGAACATTCATGAAGCATATGCAAAGAACCAAACTCCTGATTTTATTGGATCGATTCAAGTTGTTATTGAGTTTTAAATGATTTTACAGCGATTTTCTCGAAGATTACATACTTTTTAAAACGATTGAATACGATATCCCTAACCCTTGTGGATCAGTATATTTCCAGTTTCGACAGAAAAAAAGTTTCTTAAACATTAGCCAGGTCTTTGGAATTATTGAATTCCCATAATGTTTTCTCAAATTCATTATTTTCCCAAAGTGAATAAACATTTCCATAAATACGTAATTACTACGACCTATATGTAAAAAGGACAACGTTGCTTATTTATCTCACAGGAAAATGACTATAACCTAACATTTTCGAAATATACACGATGAAATGTGTTAGAATTTCATCCTGGATACATTATGAAAAATTGAAAATTGCTTTTTAAATTAAACTAACAATTTGTGCCATCAACAAGTGACGCATTGATTTCTTTCGGAATTTTTGCGAGGGAATTCTATCGAATGGCAACCTTCTCGATATTTTCAAAGACATATTATGGCGATCCTTTTTCGCATTTAGGGAGTGGAATCGTCAGGAATGGCGAAGCTGGTTAGTTAAAATTCAATTAAAAATATCGCGCTTGTATAAGTTAACTATCAATCAGACGCTCAATGAGTAATCGACAAATATTCTTCTCCAAAGCGGGCAATTAATATTGTCAAGTCCATGTTGATGTTCATCAGCATTAAGTCGATAAAACAAATTATATAAATTTATTCCCCCGAGTCGAAACTCGTTCGTCATACATCACAGTTTTTAAAGGAACGAGGAGAGACATAAGCACGCACTTACGTCCTTTTTGTGCCAGTTTGCAGTGCGCAACCCCAAACATTTATAAAATACTCGAAATGATTTCAAAAAACTGCTTCTCAACCAGTGGTCATTAACATAGTTGGCTCTTGATATAAACGTGATATCGTGTAGCAAATGTCTTAATTATTAGCCAATAGCTTGGCGCGAATCCAAACGACCGCTAAAGCCTTTTCTGGAGATCTCAGTTAGCGGGCAAAAAGAGACCGGACTCGGCCGATGCACGTGACGTGCTTCCAAAGCATCCTATGCATCATATGTGAATTATTTCCACTTGAAAAACTGACTCTTAGCGAAATCCAGCTTTTTCAGCGCCCCGATTTTAGTGTTGCGGAATTTTTGGAAGTTCTCGGCCTCCTTAAATTTCCAGACTGGTAATGTGTTCGCTCTTTTTGCGTTTGAATTATAATGGTCTTCTTCCTCGAGGCATTCTTTTTTGCGCCGTTTAAGATGTCCGCTTTTTTACGCACCATCCGAGCTATACTCGATGAATCGTACACTTTATTATTTCACCCTCGTCAATTTTCGTCAATAGGCTCTCCCGGTCGGCCGTAAGATCAATTTCAGTGTGAAGATATGCAACATATACAGGGAGAGTCCTTAACTTGTACATATATTTCAACTGTAGAATCCTCTCATCAAACAATAGTTATTTATGATATGAGTGTTAAAAGTGACGTTTTATTTTGTGAGTGAAAAGGTTTGTGAAATGAGCGGAGCGAATTGAACAATTTCACGAACGAAATAAAATCACTTTTAACACAAATACCCTACAATATTTTTTGTACAACTGCCTGTTTTGAAAATGAATTGGGCGAATTTGCAATGACAATAAACTTCAAAATGCATTTTAATATTCAAATAATCAAAAGGTTGTTATATAGATGCATAGAAATACCTGGTGTTGGCACTGATTAGATTTTGTTTAAGACTTTCTTGTCGATCGAAAATCCGAGAATTTGTGCGGCTTTTCATTTCTCCCGAAAGGGGTCGCGCTATTTGTCGTTGCCGCAGTAGCGCCACGACCGATAAAAATTGCGGATTTATTTCGGAACTGGACCTAAATCTGATATCTAGAATGCCGTTTGATCTACAAATTTTGGTCACGATTTTTAATAAGGAGTCGTTACACCAGGTATTCTATGCATCTATGGTTTTCTAATATGAGGTGTCATTTCGACATGCTATTATAAAGAGGATATATAGAGGAAGAGCCAGTGACCAATTTTCATATGTCATTTCATAACTCACCAAAATTTACTTGTTTAATATTCAATATCTGCTCGAAAATAAAAACCATTTCTGCCAGTCCATAATGGCCGGAGTAGACTACCATAAGCGCTCAAAGAGGCCAGAAAATTTGGTTCAACTATGTCATAGTATCATACACAAAACTTTCAGGAATTGTTATTGATAATATATTGAATCTATAAAAAATAATGACCAAACTTTTTCGTCCCTCCTAAGTGTTGGCAGAACTCTTTGAAAATTCATTAAGAACAACTGTACTTATGTCAATTCAGTACGCTTGAAATTTACAGGAACTAAAGAAAATGTGTCTAGAAAGCGAATTATAATCATGACAGAAATTTTTTACATCACGAACCATCTGCCAGAACGAGAAATGTTGCCGCGCAAATGTGAGCGAAATGAGCTTATTCATATTTGCAAGTCAGAGCTAGAGCGCATATTGGGCATTTACAAGACTCATCAAAAGTTGATAAAAAATTATGTGGAGGAAGCTAAAATTCTTTTATGAAATTATAGAATTTGTTTTCAGTTTCATTTACCTGATCCGATGATTAGGGTATTCGCTATGTACTCGTAATACTAAAGCTCACTGTGAAAGTCTTATACCCTCTTTTACTACTCTTAGTCTACCCAACTTCTGGGGTTTTAAATGCCCTGATGGTTTATTTTTTACCCCTGAATGTGACTGAGATCTTACACTTCTTTGAATGTTTCGTAAGTCACGCAGGTATACTCAAGACCTCCTCAATCCATTCGAAAAATTCTTGGAGCTCAGTTCAGATTCGAGCATAAATTCTTCTAACAAAGTCAATGTTTATTAATAATCTGTTGGTGAAAATATTTTTACTAATTTTTTTGAGAACTAACCATTATAATATTGTCGAAAAATATTCTTCGAGTGATGATTCTTCATTCAATGAAAATGTCAACCAAGATGACGACAATGAGGAAACAAATTTTGAGGATGCGTAGGAAGAGCATATTTTTTTGAATAGGTTATTACTAAATAAATTGTTGTAATGTTAATAATAAACACCTTTAATTCCTTTAATTTATTCCTTTAATTGACAATAATACATGCCCAATATGCGCTCTAGGTCTGACTTGCAAATATGAATAAGCTCATTTCGCTCGCATTTGCGCGGCAACATTTCTCGTTCTGGCAATGGTTTCGTCATGTAAAAAATTTCTGTCATGATTATAATTCGCTTTCTATACACATTTCTTTACTTCCTGTGAATTTCAAGCGTACTGAAATGAAATAAGTACAGCTGTTCTTAATGAATTTTCAAAGAGTTCTGCCAACACTTAGGAGGGACGAAAAAGTTCTGTCATTATTCTTTATAGATTCAATATATTATCAATAACAATTCCTGAAAGTTTTGTGTATGATACTATGACATAGTTGAACCTAATTTTCTGGCCTCTTTGTGCGTTTATGGTAGTCTACTCCGGCCATTATGGGCTGGCAGAAATGGTTTTTATTTTCGAGCAGATATTGAATATTGAACAGGTAAATTTTGGTTAGTTATGAAATGACATATGAAAATTGGTCAATGGCTCTTGGTCTAATAGGTATGCCGTTAATAAAGGAAAATAACATCAGCATTCGCATCCTCCTCGGAGCTCAGAACTGACAGTTCACGGATCTAAGAGGAAATCCCCAATTTTTTTCGGCTCTAACCTCTCCCCGTCAAATTTTTCAAGCTCCTCCTTTCCCATCGTAACAGGGGCGTGAAATTTCCGATCTTCTGCGGTATTTACGGGTCGTAGTCACGAATTTGAGGCAACAAGTGGGCGGTTTAACGAGATTCTCGATATCCTTGAGACTGAATTCGAAATGACTCTTTTGTAATGATGCCAAATGAGAGAACGATGTTGTTGATCCGTGAATATCATTTCCAACGGTCCGACGAAACATTTAATCGAAATTTCAGCAACGGAGCGTGCATAGAGATATCATCGGATCGCTATCGATCAAAATCTCCCGGCTTGCGGTGATTTACAGCGTTATTTTATTGTTTTTTCGGTACGTTTATTGTTGCGGCAAGACGATCTCTTCGAGCGTATGTCTTTGTCCAAGATTGCACTAGGTCCTAAGATTCAATTTGAAGCCAAGAAACTATCGGGTGTTTTTTTAGAGTGATAGAATTTCCGATGGAAAATTTTGCATAAAGATCTTGGTCTACGCCCTTACAAGATCCAACTGGTTCAAGAAGTAAATCCACTTGACCATAATAAGCGTAGTTTGTTTGCTGATTGGGCCCTAGAACAGCTTGAAGAAGATCCACTTTTTTATGGAAAAAATGTGTTTAGTGATGAAGCTCATTTCTGGTTGAACATTTACGTAAACAAGAAAAATTGCAGTATATGGAGTGAAAACAATCCTCAAGAAGTTCTGCAGGATGCTGGAGCTAATGTTACACTGGATGGTGCTCGTAACAGATCGATGGTCAATGATTTTTTTGTTCAAAATTTGAATGGTATCGCCCCAGAAGTGTTTTGCTTCCAAAAAGCACGCAATTTTTGTCCCCGGAGTTTTTCCAAGCGCGCAATTTTTGTCTCTGGAGTTTTTTCAAGCACGAAAATTTTGTCTCCGCAGTTTTTCCAAGGCCACAATTTTGGTCCCCGGAGTTTTTCCAAGCGCGCAATTTTTGTCCCCGGAGTTTTTCCAAGCGCGCAATTTCTGTGCCCGGAGTTTTTCCAAGCGCGCAATTTTTATCCCCGGAGTTTTTCCAAGCGCGAAAATTTTGTCCCCGGAGTTTTTCCAAGCGCGTAATTTTTGTCCCCGGAGTTTTTCCAAGCGCGAAAATTTTGTCCCCGGAGTTTTTCCAAGCGCGTAATTTTTGTCCCCGGAGTTTTGCCAAGCGTGAAAATTTTGTCCCCGGAGTTTTTCCAAGCGCGCAAATTTTTTCCCCGGAGTTTTTCCAATCGCGCAATTTTTGTCCCCGGAGTTTTTCCAAGCGCGCAATTTTTGTCCCTGGAGTTTTTTCAAGCACGAAAATTTTGTCTCCGCAGTTTTTCCAAGGCCACAATTTTGGTCCCCGGAGTTTTTCCAAGCGCGCAATTTTTGTCCCCGGAGTTTTTCCAAGCGCGCAATTTCTGTGCCCGGAGTTTTCCAAGCGCGCAATTTTTATCCCCGGAGTTTTTCCAAGCGCGAAAATTTTGTCCCCGGAGTTTTTCCAAGCGCGCAATTTTTGTCCCCGGAGTTTTGCCAAGCGTGAAAATTTTGTCCCCGGAGTTTTTCCAAGCGCGCAAATTTTTTCCCCGGAGTTTTTCCAAGCGCGCAATTTTTGACCCCGGAGTTTTTTCAATCGCGAAATTTTCGTCTCCGGAGTTTTCCTACCCCGAAATTTTTGGCCTCAGAGCTTTTCTAACCGCGAAATTTTCGTCCCCGGAGTAGAGCCTACTGGGGATACTATTTGAAATGAAATAATCGTAGGCTAAAACTAAATTGGAACTTTTCCTTTCAGCGATCCTCTAATATCTGATTTATTGATTAACAGATTATTAGAAATAAATTTGCGCATTTCCATATTTCTTCAGAAACGATGAGCTAATGGTGTCCGTAACAGATCGATGATCAATGATTTTTTGGTTCAAAATTTGAATGGTTTCGATCCAGAAGTGTTTTGGTTTCAAAAAGATGGTACTACACCTCATGCTACTACCGTAACAATTGATTTATTGAAAGAAATATTTGGCGATGACATTATTTCGAGAAATGGTCCAATTCATTGGCCTCAATGGCCTCCAAGATCATGCGACATAACTCCAATGGATTATTTTCTTTGGGGTTATGTCAAGTCAATAGTTTATGCTGATAAACCAGAAACAATAGACGCTTTGGAAGCCAGCATAACTTGTGTGATTGCTGAAATAAGGCCTGAATCACTCGAATAAGTGCTCCAAAATTGGTCTGGTCGAATGCGGTTCCTCAGTGCTAGTCGTGGTGGACGTATGCCGGAAATTATTTTCAATAAATGAATGTCATGAAGTTATCTTTCAGATAAAAGTAAAATTGGTCTTCAATCTAAATTTAAATCCGTTTTATTTCAACTTAAAGTTCTTTCACTCTAAAAAAACATGCTCACATCCAAACTATACGCTTGATTTCCTTTTTGAACGAATGAACCGATAACATGTTGTAAGATCTTGCGAGGGGTGTAGAAAACCTTCTGAAACACCCAGTAGTATTTCACCTGAGCGAATAACCTCTCACAAATTCACCATATTAATGATTTTCGATAGTGGACAGAAAATCATTCACCATCATATGCCATATTCATTTCTAAACCGATCAGCCAATCACAAGAAATTTATTAATCATTAATCAATGTTTCTTTATGTAGTCCCGGTACTCGAGATTGCGATCTATATTTATCGATTACATACGAGTCTGAGTCTGAAAGGAGTAAAATGAGATCGTAAAATGTGCACCTGGGTTAATACCATATGAAGCATGCTGAAACAGGAGCACTTTATCGATTGACTCGATAGAAACTCATAAGTCATGTCTGAAGGAATGAAATGGAATGATCCAATGATCTGAAAGCTTTTCCGACGTACCTCGTATAAAGGAACAATTTCATTTGAAAATACAACTTGCAACAAGGAGAGAACATCTTCACTGAATAATAGGACTAATTCTTCTGAAATATTCTTGATTGTTTTCAGGAACATGAAGAACTTCAAATCCAATGAATGCTTCGAGCAGTCATTGTAAGTCCGTTTTTCTTCATTTTAGCTTCAATCAGACAACTTTAATGAATCTGAAATATTTTAATCGTTCGTCATTTTCCATTATCCTAACGATAAAAGTAGTGCGAAGTGCATGGTAGACTTCGAATCAAACACTCGAAAAAATAATTATTGTTGATATCTTTCATACACCTAGCCACGTGCTTATCACGACGAAATTAGTAATTAGATAAGAAAATTTCGAAATAATCTAATTTAATGGATTGCTCGAAATTCACTCAGCACATTCAGATTTATTGTAGGAGTAGGTCAAAAATGTTTCCACATTCGAATCTGAGAATTAACCTTTGTCTAAGGAATTAACAGTCCCTATCATTACACTGATGACCGTCTTGTTCCCCTGATCTAAATCTCAGTGATCCTTTGATGGGATATGGTGGAAAGGAGAGTTAGAGCTCGTCAAAAAAACCCTCTGACGTCCTCTGTTTTTAATCTTTGTGTTTCAACCAGGGCAGCTTGATAATTTCCCAGCCATTTTCTCATTTTTACATAAAATGAGATCGCTCCGAAATGGCAGAGATCAATAAAATTTCATTGTCGAATCAATTTAATGTTATGCCAATATTTCGTCGTGAATGTACCTTAATTGATAATAAAACTCGAGAATCATTAACGTAAAACATGTCACGCCAAACTGAGTAGGTACTGCCACTATTAAAAACCAACCATTTCCTAATTAGGATTAACTTGTATGATATGATTCCAGAAAGAATTTGAGTTATATGAGAAACGTTTTATAAACGAGTATAAAAACGAACAACCATGATTCTTCGATGGTGAAGTGACATCGTTTGTTGTTGAAGTCCTTGTGGATTATTTTTTGTGGTCTTCGTTAGATTTAAGGATTTTAATTGTACCAAAATCGATCATTTTGAGATAATCAGCCTATCTGATGGCAAAAAGTTATAGCTTGAAAATAGTTATTTATGATATGAGTGTTAAAAGTGACGTTTTATTTTGTGAGTGAAAAAGTTTCACGAACAAAATAAAATCACTTTTAAAACAAATACCATACAATGTTTTTGTACAACTGCCCTATTTTGATAATGAAATGGGCGAATTTGCAATGACAATAGACTTCAAAATGCATTTTAATATTCATATAATCAATAGGATGTTGTGAATGGCAAACGTTGCCAACGTTATGATAACTAACAAATGAAAAAAAACGCTGTCATTTGAATTTCGTTCCTGTCAAATTTTCGTCTTGGGTTTTTAACTGCTTAATATGTTTGTCGAGCGTCCAATTATTAATAAAAGTGACGATTTGGTTGTTCCTGTGGATATTGAAGAGCCTGCAAGAAGAGCAAATCTGGAACTCCTACCTAAAAAATCTGTTCAGCAGTACGATATTGCATACAACAATTTCCTGGCCTGGTGTAAATTGAAAAAATGTAGAAGGGAACTTCAATGAACCTGTTTTCCTGGCATACTTAGAAGAAAAATCAAAAATATGGAGTTCATCATTTTTGTGGAGCAAATTTTCAATGATAAAGTCAAGCGCCCTTATCAAAAATGGTGTGAATTTTAGTGAATATTTTAAGGTAATAGCATATTAAAAACGGAAAAGTGATGGATATCGTCCCAAAAAATTGAAAATTCTTTCTCGTGAACAAGTTGAAAAGTTTTTAAATGAGGCACCAGATGAGAAATACTTGATGGTTAATGTTGCAACTATTTTCGGATTATTTGGAGCCGGTCGGCGTGAAGAATTGTGTAATTTAATACATGAATAATAAATGTACTGCCAATCCAGTTGGTATCAATACATTTGGGAAAATTCCATCTATTGTTGCCGAATTCCTCAAACTGCCAGAACCAAAGCAATATACAGGACACTGTTTTCGAAGATCCTCCGCTTCATTGCTAGCAGAATCAGGAGCAAATATTACGGATAAAAAAAACATGGTGGATGGAAGTCTACGACAGTAGCCGAGGGCTATGTTGATCATTCTATTGCATATAGAAATGTCATTGCTGAAAAAATTCTCCCAACCTCAACAGATCTTGGATAATCATCATCCAATATTGTACTTCCGATTTCTACAAGTACTGATGGTGCTGAGGATTCTAATATAATGTGTTGCGAAGCTCCCTAACCTCACAGGGCATTGATGTTAGTATAATTGTTCTAGTTTTACGATTAATAATAATGTTCATAAATAATGATTGTTAAATATTGATAATAAAAATTGGCAATTGCTGAATTTTTTCGTCTGATTTCATCATAAGAAAATGGAGTGCTAAAAATATTTTTAAAACTAATGTTAAAAATATTTTTAACACGGTTCCACGTAAACAATCAATTTTAACATTGTTCGCTGTCATTAAAAGTTTCACTTTTGATGGCAGTTGTACAAAAAATCATTTTATCATTTCTGATTGTTGGGAAACTACTTCGAAAAGACTTAATGGAATGTAAAAAAAGTTAATTGAATGCGAAAAAGGTTTAAATCAATTAGAAAAATGTTCAATATCGATGTAACATCCAAAATTCCTCATCTTTCCATTCACATCTGTCATTAACACTGGATCGGTCATTTTTTACTTCTAACATTTCAGCACATCACCTTCTTGCTCACCTGGCTGAACCGAATCAATTTATAAAACGCTTCCAGGGTGATTTAAAGATAGGAAATCACCTAACGAAAAACCCACCGGCCAAGCCTTCTGTCACGCAATTCACACTTCCGGCAGTATAAAGACGAAAAGAAATCATTAAACTGTCCTGCGAGTAAAGTTTGTTTTCTCGAGTGGAAAGTGTAATTAAGATATTCGGGGAATGGCATGGGAAACGGTCAGCGGATTTGATGGGTTTCGAAGCAGGAAATTAATGAAAATTTTTATTGCGCCTAGGTAAGTCTGAAAGTATTTTTCTGTTTTTCTCAGATCTCGTGAAGATTATGTGAAGACTTTCAGTGAATTTAATGTGATATTGACCGTGTAGTGTCGAGTTTATACAATTCCAAAAGGATATTGTTTAGATAGAAACATCGTTTCAGATCATTTAGTGCTCATTTTATTTTTCATTAATTTTAATTTATTAAGTGGTTTGTATCGACCTTCATCAGTCATATACCCAAATATTGTTTTTCATTGACATTTATTTTAAATATGGACCAGTAACAATAATTTTTTAATGACAATTGTGTGTATTGAATAAAAAATAAAAAATAAAATACAATTTTATCATCCTTGGTGTTCAATCTCCTACATTTGTGGGATTTTATTATTACATATATCTTCATCAAACATTTTTCCATCATTAAGATTTCAGTCTCGACAAAGTTGATAAACATTCTGACAACATTGTGAACTTGTTTAGAGAACAGAGAATTATTAATATTCGTTTTTGTGTTTGGAAGTTGTATAACCATATTTGTTATTTCGATGTCTTCCACTGATTAATTACAATCAAGTATTTCTCATCTAGTGCCTCATTTATAAACTTTTCAACTTGTTCACGAGTGAAAATTTTCGATTTTTTGGGACGGTACCTTCACTTTTCCGTTTTAAATATGCTATTACCTTAACTTTTTACTAACATCCACACCATTTTTAATAAGGGCGCTTGACTTTATCATTGAAAATTTGCTCCACAAAGTTGATGAACTCCATATATTTGATTATGCCAGTATGTCAGGAAAACATGTTCACTGAAGTTCCCTTCTACATTTTTCAATTTACACCAGGCCAGGAAATAGTTATATATTATGCAATATCGTACTGCTGAGCAGATTTCTTAGGTAGGAGTTCCAGATTTGCTCTTCTTGCAGACTCTTCAATATTCACAGGAACAACGAAATCGTCACTTTTATTAATAATTGGACTCACGACAAACATATTAAGCAGTTAAAAACCCAAGACGAAATGCATTTTGAAGTTTATTGTCATTGCAAATTCGCCCATTTCATTATCAAAATAGCCATTTCATTATCAAAATAGGGCAGTTGAACAAAAACATTGTATGGTATTTGTGTTAAAAGTGATTTTATTTTATTCGTGAAATTGTTCAATTCGCTTCGCTCATTTCACAAACTTTTTCACTCACAAAATAAAACGTCACTTTTAACACTCATATCATAAATAACTTTTTCATCAACAAAAATGGTGTATTTAGTTGGTTATATCTGTTTGTAAGGTTTTTTTCATCTGATAATTAAGATTCTGCAAATCGTTCATATTTCACACACAGATACTTTGAAAAATGCTAATCTACAATGTACTGAAAACTAAAAAAGCCTCGACAGTTCAAAATTTCCATGAAACATTCCTCAGCTTTGTCTTCGAACACCAATTTGCAACTCAATGTGGAGTCTGCACAACCAGACAATTCTACAGATCACATTTGTCTCAATTGTACAAGTATGCATACATTCAATTGTTCAATGCCACATCAGCGCTTGATTAAAGAACAATTGCATTTTGTGGATGTGTATAACAAATTGAAAATTAATACGACTTCGGTGTTGGACTTGTGATGATTGTTGTTGATCTGATGTGAACTATATAGATGGTAAAATGGCCATTTTCTGCTTATGACCAATTGGAATTTGTATAGCAGTCTTAGGAAATGTACAGGGTTGAACCTTAAGGGGCAGTATCGTCTTTTGAATCGTGGTAAATCTCCGTTCAAAAGTGGTATCTTTATTTCACGAGTAAGTACCCTAATTTACGACGTAGAGACTTGATGTATTTTTAAATTGAAGTTGAAGAACGTCCCGAGAGCAAATTGTTTTCTTTTTTTCGATTTAATTAGTTTTTCAATTAAAAAACCAAGGTAATCGTTATATCTGGGGTTATTGAATATGTTTTTCGTTTTTTATGAGTACAAGCTATATTTTTGAACTAATCATCATAAAAATTTTTGTAGATTATAGAAGATTAAATTGCCGAGGGCAAATAGTTGCGATTTTTTCCAAAAAATGATGAATAACCGTCGGAAAAAAATCATTAAGTGTCCAAAACGCTGAAGTTCAACCTGTTTTTTTAATTGAAAAACTGATAAATCGAGAAAATCGCAACTATTCGCCCTCGGAAATTTAATCTTCTATAAACTGCGAAAATTTTTATGATGATTATTTCAAAAATATAGCTTGTACTCAAGAAAAACGAAAAACATATTCAATAACCCCAGATCTAACGATTAACCTGGTTTTTCAATTGAAAAACTAATTAAATCGAAAAAAATTAAACTATTTGCCCTCGGGACGTTCTTCAACTTCAATTTAAAAAAAAATCAAGTCTCTATGTCGTAAATTAGGGTACTTACGCGTGAAATAAAGAGACCACTTTTTGAATGGAGATTTACCACGATTCAAAAGGTGATACTGCCCCTTAAGCTTTTCAACTTTTATTGAGTGGGTTGTTTTTTAGAATACCTATATGTAATCAAGTTTGACATTCAAATTGAGTTTGGTACATCATTATCCTTAGTTGCTATATGTCTCAAATTGCATTTAAAAAATGTCTGTAGTTTGTATTTTGTTTAGACCTGTATTTTGTATATTATATGGTTCTGTTGTTGCTTCAAAATAAACTTAATACAATTCTTCTCTTTTCCAGGTTGATGGAGAACGCAACCCCCTCCCCCCAAACCAACCCCTACTCCAACTGCATCTCCCCCTCTAACTCCCCATCCCCCCTCCTCTCCTACCTGTCTCAGACGCCCCGTTACGATTACCACGACCAGGAGCTGATGACCTCCCAGATGCTGAGCCAAACTCTGCCAAAGACCCAGGAGATGTGGGGTGAGATGCAGGCGAACATGTACCCCGAGTACTGCACGTACGAGAACCGATACGGGCTACGCACGAACTACGTGGAGAACTCGTTACCAGTGTTCGCGCAAGCTAGAACTAATTTCGGGCCCAAAATGGGCGGTCAGGGACAAAAAGTGCCGAAGGAGGCGAGGATCAGGAGGCCCATGAACGCGTTCATGGTATGGGCAAAGGTGGAAAGGAAGAAGCTGGCCGACGAGAACCCTGATCTTCATAACGCAGATCTCAGCAAGATGTTAGGTAAGCATGTCGCTCTGTTCAAGAATTTTGGTTTCTGGAGTTGCCCGACAGAGTCGCGCAACAATTGTGGTTCAACTAAAAGTTTCCCGACGAAAAGTCGTTCAACTATTGTTGTTCAACTCGAATATATCCTTAGGATTTATTCCTGACATGATATTTTGGAACCAAGAGCGTGAATAATAAGAAAAAGCATGACATTTTTGTCCTGATAGTGTAGAATCTCGCTCAATAATCTGAAAGACTTTCAGTCGTAGATACCTTGATTAGATGATGAACTCTTGGTTATCTGCCAAAAAAATCTGTCACGCTTATAAGCATCATCAAGATTATTTATTGCTTGGAGAACTAATGATGAAAACGTTCTATTGTTGACGAAAAATATGAATAATTTGCTATTTGAGCAGTTGCTACATTCATTCATCAAAGCATGAGTAGACGAAAACATTGTATTGATCAACCAAATATAATAGACGAGTCCCTTCATGCTGGCCAACTGTTTGAAAATACCTGAAAATCACTTCCTTTTTTTTCGCAATGATTCAACTCTTACCTGAAAGCTTTAATCCTAATGAGTGTATCCTGAAAATATTAGATGTCACGAAGGTCTTCATCAAAAGCTATAAATTTTTGTTTTCTTAGGGTTTCATCAATGGAAAATAAATATCCCCACCAAAATGTTTGAATGGAAAATTCGAATTTTTCGAATCAAATGAGGATTTCGCTAGAGTTTGTTTTTTATAATAACTTTTCTGATGAATGAGATGTTTCTATTAACAGTGTAAAAATGATTCAAGATACTGCAGAAATATCATATTCAAATTTCATTAATTTCCGAAGAAGGAGCAACTCGTATAAAGACCTGTTGCAAGATGTAAAACTGATTATTATAGGTGTTTTTTTTTAATTCATAGAGATCATAGGAAGACTTTCAGTGAATTAAGGTATTATTAACCCTGTATTGTGGAGTTTATTAAATATAGGTGCATAATCGGGTTTTCTCTTCTAATTGGATAGAAATTCTATGGGGAATTCAAAAGAAATTAGGGAAATAAATGATTGTTTTGAATGTTCTTTATTTGCATGGGAACTTACTACAGATTAACAACCCAAAAGTATTTGCAACTGCCATAGACTATGATCTGGATGTGAATAAGTTCTGATGCCGCATGAGAAATTAGGATCATTGTACTGGAAAATCATTATAATGAGGTACCACTTTGAAATCATAGTATATTCTTAAAATGCAAAGTGGTAAATTTATCAATTCAACATCAGAACTTGGCCAGTGAATACCACATCTCAAAATATCAGCTAAATACACACAATATATTTACTAAAAATATTGTTCGCAGTTAATTGAGAAACTACTACTTCACAAACAGTTTCAGTTTTATTAATACTAAAACTAATCTCTCTGGAGCAATTCATTTATGGATTTTTCAATCTGGATATAAATCTGAAATTAACTTGACATAATCGTCCACGTGAAGGGAACAAATACATATATTCTTTGCAGCAAGGTTCCCATCCATAGTTTGTCTATCCATGCCTTTCTCCAGTCCAATTTATGCCAAAGGCATTAGTGATATTCGGTGTTGAGGCATCTTTCTCAGGAAATTCATCAAAACGAGTCGTTTTCTAGGTTGGAAAGTCATAGATTTAAGATTTCCATTAATGAAAACATAAGAAAACAAAAATTTATAGCTTTTGATGAAGACCTTCGAATATTTTCAGGATACACTCATTGGGATTAAAACTTTCAGGTAAGAGTTGAATCATTGCGAAAAAAAGGGAAGTGATTTTCAGGTATTTTTAAACAGTTGGCCAGCTTGAAGGGACTCGTCTATTGGAGTTGAACTGTTTAAATTTATGAACCTGTCATAAAAACTGTGGGAGAATCCTGATCCCAGCACGCATGATAAACGTGTCAACATCAAATATTTACCAAGTATATAAATTCACGAGTACGAGTTCGATGTTCATCTCCAGCCAAAATAATCATTTCGAAATATAGTAGTGTACTTATTGTTTATCATTTTCTGTTGATACACAATCTGACAATCGTCTATCTCATAAAAAACCATTCCAGTAATAAATTTCACACCTCGTTCTACAATATCACTATCAATATACGTTTATTCCGATTGGTGTTAGAATTTTTACGATTGCATGCTTTGATTACTTTGAAATTAAGTTGATGGAAGATTCCGATTCAGATAACGTTTCAACACTGTATAATTTCGGGAGATTTGGTGAAGACTATTTCGGGTTGAGATATATTAAGGTGCCTACCGACTACGTCGTCTGATTCCTGTGTGATTAGATCGAGATATTATTGTTTCGAGTGCTGATAAAAGTCGTGAATTACCTTTTTCGTCGATTCGGTGAATTGATTCATAAATAAAGCAGTAATCTCATTTCGAAAATATTCGGTTGAATGAAAACTATTCAGTATATTCGATAATTGATTTGTGGTTATTCTTGCTATGCTTTTTTCTGCCATTTCGATCTTTTATGTGTGAATTTTTACAAATTCTCGTACTAAGGACTGTTTTCAGTCACTTTCTGGGATGCTGTCTTCCACTTTTGCTTGAATTCCGCTAATGTTTTCTTTGATTTCTTAGTCTTCTTCAATTCTCTTTTCACCAGGGCCCAATATCTTTCGATTGGCCTGAGTTCTGGACAATTTGGTGGATTGTCCTCTTTGGGGACAAAAACCACCTCATTAGCTTCGTACCATTCCTTGGTGGCCTTGCTGTAGTGGCATGAAGCTAAATCTGGCCAAAAGATTGTTGACGCATCGTGCTCACGTAAAAATGGTAAAAGTCGCTTCTTCAACAGAGCCTTGGCCAACGAAAAATTTGCTCCTTTTCCCACAAGTGCAAATTGCTTGCGAAACCAGGAATTTTTTAGGAAACTTTGCTTGTTTCTTCACGCAAAATTGTTCGTCAACATTTCCACGAGAATCTGCAGTATAAAATTCCTGACCAGGAAGTTGCGAGAAATCAGCCAATACATAGGTTTCGTCGTCCATCACGCAACAGGAAAAATTTTTCAAGAAATCTTTTTTAAATTCTTTGCTCTTGATTTCGCTTCTTGATTCTTCACAGCGTTCCTGTCTGGCACTTTCTGCACTTTGTATGTTCTAAGCCCACAACTCGACTTGATTTTGAAGGTTTGAAGTCTTCTGAAAAAGGCTGATGGCTTTCTTCCCTTTTTTTTGGGCTATGAAATCCCTTTTTCCTCCCGGTTCCTTCCTTGCGGTTAATTGTAAGAACTTCGTTGAAGCGCTCAACAACTCTTGATACCGTTTTCCTACGAACGCGAGCCTCTGTTGCGATTCTTTTGAAGCTCCATTTTGGATTATTTCACCATAAATTCTCGTGTTTTTACTCCGCTTGACATTTTGCGACAGAGAATTGGAATATCTATGGAGTAAATGGTCCACATGTTTCTGACGTCCATAACAAAGCTAACTATGATCAAATTTTGATTTTTTTCTCAATTGGTTCAAAAGATATAGGCGTTTTTGTGATAGCGAATTTATTCTCGTTCAGTCCTTATGAAAATCATTTATTAGCAAGCAATACAAATGTTGATATTGAATAAAGGTGGGTTTTCTGACCTGCAAGGCATTTATAAACGAATCAACAGAAATGGACAAAAGGGCACATTCGACTTGATTGGTATGGTTGAGATTTAAACTTCTGAAAATGTTAAAACGAGTGAACAACCTGTTACAGAAAAGTTCTAGTGGTTCCAATGGTTTCTTTGTGAGACTTTTGAGTTTCTGTGAAGTATTGTACTAATTTTGATGAAACAGAGGATGACCAAAAAGAAGACATTCCTTTTATTGTTTAACAATTAATTTAGGGTGAACTTCGAGTGGTATCTGTTAAAAAAAATCCTCCAGAAAACAAGGATAATCTGACGAATCCAGCATCGATATCGATTTCCAAATATCTATTGCTATTCTACAGAGAGATATCTAAATACCTGCATGTTATTCTATGATAAAAAGCAGAGATAATGACATTACAGACCGGAGAAAGACAGAGTGGGAGTTATATCGCTACGACAAGGCAAGGGAACCGCTACGAAGGGGAGATACATCGAAGAAGGCCGAGTATAGGCATCGTCGGCGTAGATCCCCACAGTCTAAGCTATTCAAGCATCAAGATCTCTCTCTGTGCATCTCATTAGGCACGGATTAATGGGCTTTTGGCGACTGTACCAGTCGTCCAGCCCTCTTCTCCGATTGGCTGGTGCTCGGCTACGACCGGACAGTGAACCAATAGCGCTTTGCTTCCAATTATTACTCTTTATTTTGTTTTAAGGTCACTGCGATGTAGAAAATGGCTGAATGACTTGTTTATACGTAATCAAACGGGTAAGAGCAACGTCGTTGCGAGCGATGATCAGGCCGGGAGACTTGTTAATTTTACAGGTTAATTGGTGACAATTGACGGCGCGGGCTGGACGGATTGGTGGTTCGAGTACAGAGGCGTCCGAATAACAGATAAAAATATTTGCGTATTGATATTAGCAATTTTGGTATGACGTTGTCGAACTGCATCGGTAGGGTTATTTAGTTGAGGGTGCATCTGCTATTAACTCATAAGATGAAGAGTGGCCATTTGGAAACGAAATAGAAACGTTTTGGGGTACCTACTACCACCAACTCTTATTTTGCTGCAAATCTCTTGAAGGGTTAAATTTTGGTTTGGATTCAAAATCACAATATCAACCAAAATTCACCTTTTAAATTTGGCTATTTTTTTCATTTGTATCAGTAGTCTCTGAAAATTTGTGGTCTTATGAGAAGAAACAGTTTTTTTCCAACAATTTTCTGTTGCGGAAAATTATTGAGTTGTTCTTTTAATATTCTTTCAATTGAGACCGAATGCAATACGTATAAATCTATCATAATTAATATTTCAGCCCATGAGCAAATATTTGCTTAAGGTAAAATCATGCATTCAATAATTTATCCTGATTTTTTCATTCCACTGTGTATAATGCATGTTGTACAGAAAAATGATAAAAACATCAATAACTCACATATAAATGAAGAGAGAATGAGAAAAATCCAAGTGTTTATACGAAAATTTCGCGAAATATAAAACTTCTTAAAGGTTCGTCGCTTAACCCACTGTTGGGGTCTCCGAAGAAATATCGATATTGCTCGGTAATGAGTGGGTAAAAGAGGAAGATTTTCAGTGGGATCCATCCAGGACATGAGCTCCCTTCGTTGAAATATTGTATCAGGTTTTTCAACAAAAGATATTCTGATTATTAGTTTATTTCCAGTATATCGTAGGTTTTCCGGTTTCTCGTCTAACCCACTGTTGGAATCTCCGAAGTTATTTCGTTATAATTCTCAAACTGGTCAGAAACAGATGAAGTTTTTTCGAGAAATTCTTCGGTAATGCCTTTCTTCTTCGTTTATATATGGTTTCAATTCATATTTCTAGATATACAGGGTCTTTCACGAGGAACCTCACCCATATTTATACGGGAAACTACTGAACGTATTTTCATGAAATCCAGCACTTATAAGTATTTCACGATGTTATTTTGATGTAACATTTTTCAGTTTTGGTTGGAAAATTCTCTCTGAGCGGGAAAATTCGAAAAAAAAATCGAAAATAGAGCTCCGCTGAAACAAGAATAACTTTGAGGTTTTTGGATGGAAAATTTTCATTTTTGGGATTTTTCAAGATGTAAGATTGATGTATCCACTTTAAAAATCGAAATCGCGATTCATGATACAGGGGGTGAAAAAATCGCTTTCAAAGTTAGGGTATGACAAAATCGTGAAAAATCAATTTTTTCAAATTAGAACCCCATTTTTTTATGGCAGATATTGAATCTACGTTAAAAAATAATGTGAGTGTATGCATCACACCCTTGCCCTAAAATGGATATTTTCTGAGTTATTCACAAAAAACTGTTTTTCGTCTTGAATTTTCAGCTATTTCTTTTCCCTTCACGCCAAAAAGATGAAATTTTCATAGTTTTCTTAACGAATGGTATCTCTCGTTGGTCTGGGTCGGTCAGGAAACCTCTCAATGAACAGTCGAATCGTTCTATCTACAACTTTATTACATTCTCCATGAAGTAGAATGAGATTTAAATAATCTTCATTGGTAAAATTAGGCATAGTGATCGATTTTATAACTTAATACGAGTTATCACCAAATTAGTAGTAAACACAAAATGCTACTGAATAAAGAGGAATTTGGCAGATGTAATTAATGATATCTATCATTAAAAAAAAAAGAATGCAAAACATGGTAAGTTTTTGCATATGGTTCATAAGGAATTATTTATTTATCACTGGAGAGAAAACCGATGGCCGATTAGTTGAAATAAAGAGGTTTCCGATACAAATTCGAATCCAAATTCGCCATCTATTTAGGAACAACCTTTAACTTTTTTCTCTTGCATATTAGGGTAGTAAAATCTAAAACATGGTTTAAGTAACAGTTCCTGAAAATTTCATCTTTTTGGCGTGAAGGGAAAAGAAATAGCTGAAAATTCAAGACAAAAAACAGTTTTTTGTGAATAACTCAGAAAATATCCACTTTAGGGCAAGGGTGTGATGCATACACTCACATTATTTTTTAACGTAGATTCAATATCTGCCATAAAAAATGTGCTTCTAATTTGAAAAAATTGATTTTTCACGATTTTGTCATCCCTTACTTTGAAAGCGATTTTTTCACCCCATGTATCATGAATCGCGATTTCGATTTTTAAAGTGGATACATCTATCTTACATCTTGAAAAATCCTAAAAATAAAAATTTTCCATCCAAAAACCTCGAAGTTATTCTTGTTTCAGCGGAGCTCTATTTTCGATTTTTTTTTCGAATTTTCCCGCTCAGAGAGAATTTTCCAACCAAAACTGAAAAATGTTACATCAAAATAACTTGAAATTTTCTAAGGAATGTATTTCTGCAATAACAAAATGGTGTTCTAATTTGAAAAACGAAAGTTGACGTCATTTCCGGAAAAACCGGAGGTGCTCATGCCTTGAAAATATTTTAGATTTCATCAGCATCGTGAAATACTTATAAGTGCTGAATTTCATGAAAATACGTTCAGTAGTTTCCCGTATAAATATGGGTGAGGTTCCTCGTGAAAGACCCTGTATATCGATTATTTGTCCATTTATGTTTCATATAGATTACATTTTTGTTGTCCAATCGACTATTGAAATCTTCCGTGTGGTTAGTTAATGGCTCAGTGCAATTCTTATTCACTGAAATTTCATCTGTTCAGTAGTATGAGAATGGAGGATTTCCTATCTTATATACAGGGCGAGTCAACATTTGCAGATAGGTCGATAACTCTTAAAAAATTTGGACTAGGAGAGTGATTCAAATTTTGATGCAATCGACTTTACAAGGCGCATAAGCTGAAATTATTTTTGATTCTACAGGCTGGTCCAGAAGTGCTGAAACATGATATCACCATGTGTTTATGATGGTTCAAACTATCTTGAAAACCGTTGAAGATAAATTAATGAATTTTGTATTGAATTTCCAAAGAGTTTTCGAGTCTTCTGGAGTTTAACGAATCACTTTAGAGTTGCTCCAAACACCACTGCGATTTTTTCTAAAATGACCCCTAAAAATGCAGCTTGTTGAACGGTTTGTCCTGAACTCTTTTGTTTGTAGGATACAAGTCAGCTCTGAAGAATGAAGACCAAAGTTGAACTTTCCTTTTCTGGTCTTGCAAAAAAGATTCTGCAACTCTCTGATCACCACTGCTGGTCCTTTCGCAAAGGAACCTGTGTGGCAGACCAACAGAACATTCCAAAGGATCTTCCTCCTCGCAACAAACGCAAATGCATCTTCACCTTGAGACTAATTCGGCATTAGAATATGCACTTCCATTATCCATTCCGGCAACGATCCCAGCCTTATCCTTGTGAAATATCCTTGAAGGCAGAAGGAGTTCCGTTCCTCCGATCTCCAGTCAGCGCACAAGATTACTAATTCTCGCGGTGATCAGCAGTCGTCCCCCAACATACTTATTGGGAGAGGATGCGTCTCCTGAATTTTGAGCAGAGGCTCTAGCTGCACCGCTGGCGGGCGCGAAAGACAAACATTCGACCGCGTCAGCAGTTTCCGTTATTGTAAGTCACTGTGTCGCTCTCAGCGGATGTGCGATCGCACGTGACGTGACGTTTTTAGCGTCTGGCAGTCCTGCCGGTGGCGAAGATACGCTCATTTGTTTCTAGGAAAGAGACACCCGGTTGTGGTAGTCACAGAAGCTCTCTGGTGGAGAGAATGTTCGGCTTGGTTTTTGCCAGGATGTTTTGAAGCAAGTTGGGTTTTTACTTCCTGTATTTCCTTGGAAACTGCGTCATTTGGTTCTCAAGAAGTGCCAAAAACGAGACACATATAAGTTTGTTCAAGAAAGATAACTGACGTAGTTAGTTTTCAAATGACTCCACTCATAGACGTTGCACTATGTTGGAATAACTTAAGTCTACATTTCAAATTGAGTGTGATCCAATTAATGCTTCACGTTTTTAAAGTGTAATGAAGCACAAGCATTCAGAATTAATATGAGTGATGAAGCAGGACCACTTGTTACTTTTCTCTAAGGCTACTCATTTGGAATTTCAATCTTGAATCAAAATTTCATGCTGGTTAACAAAATTTCCAATATGGTGAATTACAAAAATCAAACTCATCTGGAAGTAGTTATAGTTTGAAAGCGACCTTAAGGTCTATTGAGCCCCCTAACAGAGCTGCTCTCACCACGCACTATACAGCTCGCTTTCCAGTTCCAGAGATCTAATGAGATCCAATATCTGGGAAGGCTGCAACGAGGCTAGGTCCTCACTTCTGCAAGTTTCTTGTCCAAAGGATCCTTTCCTTTGGGTTGTTATGGCCAGGCATTCCATGACTAGGCGAATAGGAGTTTCTTCCTCCTCCTCAAAAAGTCTACACTCTTCAGTGTCCGATAAACCCATTCTCACCAGATGTTTCTTGAGGCGAAAATGTCCTGTAAAATAGCGGGTGAGGAGGTATAGCTAGTTCTTATTGAGATCCATATACCTGAGGGATCTTGCAGTTTCAAAGTTTCGAAGGAACTTTTTGGAGTCATCCATTCCTGGGAGATTCCGCTAGAGTGTTTCCCTTTCGATATTCTCCTTTTCCAGAAACTCTTTCTTATAGGTGCAGTTTCCTATACCACAGAAAGGTTATGGGCCAGTGATTGTCGTTCGTACGCCCTCTGTGGGAATAATATTGACCTCTTCGTTTCCTCTGATTCCCGGCACTCCCAAATCAACAGTCAATGACATAGGAGCTCAGAGCTTCAATAGCGGCTTCACTATCTGAGTGAATGGCTATATCGCACTTCTGATAGTTTCTGTAGCTGAAAGAACATGTCAGAAGTAATCAATCATGATTACTCCATGGCAATCCCAAAAAACTGAAGCAAGAACTTTTCCAGCAGATTTTCGGACACGAAACTTCTTAGGTCTTCGAGAACCAGAGTGTCGCCATTTCATCGATTGTTGCTTTGTTTCTGGATCTTAGAAATGTACCTAAGTCTCATCCATAGTTACAATTCGGTTTAAGGAGTCTACATCGTTTTCAAATCGAGCACAGATCGAACGCGATGCTTCTCCCTTGCACGCTTTTGGTCAACATTCAAACATTTGGGGATCCATTTTGCAGACATTTTCTCATGTCCAAATTGACAAGAACTATATGATGAACACGTTCGTATGAAATCTTCAGTGCTTCAGATATCCGTTTTAACCCAATTCGACGGTCTGATAAAATCTTGTTATGAACTGCATCGATATTTTCGGGGACTGACACAGAAACTGGCCATTCTGATCGGTCATCATCTTCAATGGAAAATTTAGCCCTTTTGAAGCTTGCAGTCCAATTTCACGGTCGCATGCGAAGGACATTGATCACCAAGGGTATTAAGCATATCTTCGAAAATCTGCTTACCTCTTAACCCTTTTAAATACAGGTACTTGATGATGGCTCGATACTCCAATTTTTCGATTTCTACAATTTCGGTGGACATCTTTTTCCTCTGATTCCCGAATGACCAGGAATCAAGATTAAAGGGACCTTATTTTTCTTGAATACCTCATTGGGTTTTCTCCGGCACTCCCAAATGAACAGTCAATGACATAGGAGCTCAGAGCTTTAATAGCGGCTTCACTATCTGATTGAATGGGTATATCGCACTTCTGATAGTTTCTCTAGTTGAAAGAACGTGTCAGAAGTGATTTGCTCGATTTAAAAGTGGAAATCTTGATTTGGAAGATGGAAAACGACTCAGAGCGTCACCAAAGTGTATGAATACAGAATTAGAGGCTAAAGTCGATAAACATCAATCACAAACGCAAGAGGAACTTGCAAGAACACTTGGAGTCGTTCAACTAGCCTTTTACCGTGATTTCAAAGCATTGGGAATGAACCAAAAGGTAGGAAATTGGGTGCCTGTATGAACTGAAGCCATCAAGAGACGTACTGAGAAAGGCTCCTTCCGATTATCATCTCTTCCGATCGATGCACTTCATCAACATGTCGGAGAGGTCATTGTTCTCTAGAGTAGTAACTAAAAAGTGAGTTCTGCCATCGAAACAAATTCCACCCCAACCATAATTGTGGTTCCTAGAAAAGAATAGGCTTCCTGCTCAGATCAAGCCAACGACGAGATCTAAAGATGGCATCATCAATCCAAAGCTTCTGATTCGTCAACGGGTAGTCAACTCAAACGTCAATGAACATTGTTTCGAACATATTGGGCTTCGAAATCTTGGAAAATATGAGTGTGAATATTTTAGATTTGGTTCTTGAGAAGCTACGGATCACCAGACATCCTGGCAAGAGATTAAACACCTCTCTTTCAATCCACGAGACCATTTATCGCGAATTTCCATTCCGTTAAACCTAAATACATATCTGAGTAGATCCAGCATCAGATAAGCGCACTTCGTAACGCAGAGACTCATCATAAAAAGACAAAGAGCGGAAGACGAGAAATAACAGTTTTGCCAGACGGTTGAAATTGAATAAAAGCCACCCATTTGCGATACGCATGCTCGTATGCAAATTTCGAAAGAGCACGCTATCTTTCGATACGTCATAAACGTATGTTACGGTTTTGACATTCGATCCGACATAATTTTCTAATATTTAGTGTGAGAGTTTTCTTGTGGGAATTGAACCCGCGACCTCTCACCGGGCGTTCCCAGCATTGTGCTACCGTGGCTCCCCCCTGTGGGGCACATCGCTAATTACGGTGTAATTGAGGCAGGAAGTTGAGAAATCACCGCTGTTTTGCTTGCTCGTTCCAGATATTCCGTGATTTTTTCTTTCACGGCGATGTAGGATATGTACACTTGGAGCTTTCTACATACTTAATGGTGGCGATTCAATTTGGCCAATGATGGTTATTTATGTCGAAAGAAATTTCAGCGAATTACTGCTCCAGAATACTGGACTTTATTTTTTCAATTTTTTGAGTGAACTGATTTTGTACGATGATATATTGAAAAATTCTTAGCCTACTATAGAACCGAACAAAATTTCAATGTCAAAATGTTTTATTACTCAACATATTATCCTCTAAATTGAATACATTTATTACAGCGAACCTGCAACGTCTCTAGACCTTTCAAAAAAAATTTTTCTTCTTGCTCTGCAAACCAGTCCTCCACAGCTTTTATTACCTCCTCGTTGGAAGAACATTTACGACCTTTCAAACTTTTTTTCAGTTGAGGAAAGAGATGATAGTCGCCCTGGTGAACAGGAGGAGTGTTCTAGTAATTCTAACTCTAAATCACGAGTTTTTTGCATGGCAACATGAGATTTGTATACTGGGGCGTTGTCCTGTAAAAACAAAATACTTTTGGATAGCTTTCCGCGTCTTTTCTCTTCAATTTTTTCCCGTAGAGTGGTCATCAATATCGAATAGTAATCTCCAGCTACTGTTCTACCCGTATCCAAAAAATCTATCATGATTACTCCATGGCAATCCCAAAAAACTGAAGCAAGAACTTTTCCAGCAGATCTTTGGACACGAAACCTCTTAGGTCTTGGAGAACCAGAGTGTCGCCATTCCATCGATTGTTGCTTTGTTTCTGGATCGTAGAAATGTACCCAAGTCTCATCCATAGTAACAATTTGGTTTAAGAAGTCTAAATCGTTTTCAAATCGAGCACAGACGTTTTCTACTCTTGCACGCTTTTGGTCAACATTCAAACTCGTCGAACTCTACACTGACACTTCTAATAAGTTGTTGTTCGTTGATATGGTATCGCAATATTTTGTTTATGCATGGAACTGGTCTAGGCTAACTAGATATCAATACATCCTCTTACTACAAAGACCGAAGATAATGTTTCACCTGAAACTGTGAAACTTAAAGAATTGGGCAAGAGAATGGGTAAGATAAGTGATTGAACAGTTTGATGGAATCTTCTGTAACAGCCTCAAATTTTCTGAACTTCCTTAGCTTTGTGAAGCAGTATATTTCCCGATAATGAAAACAGTCCTCCATCATCACAAATTTGGGAAATAAAATCCTGCTTCTCCTAGAAATCCGAACTTAAAATACCTCGATACTTGAGTTATCGTATTAGCTGCGATATGAGTTTCAGTTTACTGTTTACAAAGATTTATCGAATGTTTCTCAGTAACACCTTGATAGTGCACGATAAATGCAGAATCTAAGGCAAATAAATTCTTCACTCCAAACTTTCCATTATCAAAATGACGTACCAAGGTAGAACAAGACGTTGGAATTTGTGTAATTATGCTTGTTGCTCGAATATTCACACTTGTTAGTTCTTATTATCGAATTTATTGAGTCTGAAACTTCTTGAGGTTACTGCAGGATTGGATAAATCGAGTGTATCAATATCGAGCGATATTCTCATTCTTGGTTCGAATGTAAAAGGTGTGAAAGTATGATGACAAAGCGAGGATAATATGATTTAGGTGAAACTATCATTTTTCTTAGGGATTTGCATCCACACTGCGCAAAAAAAATTAACGCACATTATGGAAATCTCAAATTTATTCTACAACTGAAGGTGTTCTCAATGATAAATATTTTTATCCGAATTATGCATGCATATGTTATCCACTTCCAACGTTTTTCTTCAATACAGATGTTTTCTCCCAGCAGGAATAAAAAAAGATGATATCAGATTTTGAATGTATTGGCTCCATTCTGAAATCTGTTGTTCTCGATCAATTCTAGTGATCAATAGTTTTTCTTTCGTTTGATTTTCTACACTCGATCGGTATGCAACGCAAAACACGCAATTTGACCCAAGAGGAATGTGCCCAAGCGGTAGTTTTGCGAGAAGAATTGTGGACATACACAAAAATTGCAGAAAGATTTGGAGTTTCCCATACAAGTGTGTTCAGAATGTTGCAGCGATTCAGGGAGACAGGTATGAATATCCGAAGACCAGGGCAGGGTAGACCACGAGTAACAACTGCCATTCAAGAACGTTACTAGAGAGTTTCTTCGTTGAGACAACGGTTTGCAACCGCTCGCCTCCTTCAAAATCAGATTGAGCAAACTCATGAGGTGCAAATTAGCACTTAGACAATAAGAAATCGCCTCAGGGAATATGATTTAAGGCCTCGTGTCGCGGCAAGAGGC
This sequence comes from Adalia decempunctata, assembly GCA_951802165.1. NCBI lineage: Eukaryota > Metazoa > Arthropoda > Insecta > Coleoptera > Coccinellidae > Adalia > Adalia decempunctata. The sequence goes on from OX637705.1 coordinate 6,718,105, forward strand.
CCAGCTCTTACCCTAGCCCATCGAAGGGCGCGTTTGGATTTTGCGAGAGAGCATATCCATTGGGAAGAGGCCGATTGGAAAAGAGTTCTCTTCACAGATGAGTCTAGATTCTGCCTCTACCATTGTGATCGACGTTTCCTCGTATACAGACGTCCACATGAACGATATGCTCAGTGCAATTTCCTGAATACTACTGGTTTCGGGGGAGGATCGATTATGATATGGGGTGGAATATCTTTGACTGCTCGCACAGACCTAGTGCTCGTTGATAATGGAGCTATGAATGCTGATAAGTATATAAGGAACATTCTTGAAGAGCATGTAGTGCCATTCGCCTCATACATTGGTGAAAATTCCATTTTTATGGACTATAATGCCAGACCACATCGTGCGCGCATCGTTCAGGAGTACCTTGAAGAGGTTGAAGTCTCTCGAATGGAATGGCCAGCAAGAAGTCCAGATCTCAATCCGATTGAGCAGGTTTGGGACAACTTCAATAGAAGGCTGAGAAGTTCAGAAAATCATCCAGCTACTCTTAATGACTTAGGAATCCAACTCGGAGAAATCTGGAAAGGATTAGATCAGAACATTTTAAGATCACTCATTTTGAGTATGAACCGTCGTTGCCGAGCTGTAATTATCGCAAGGGGTGGAAATACCAAGTGTTAAATCACTTATCAGCATGTCAGTATTTTGAAAATTGTTGATTTCTCTTCTTTCACATAAGATTCGGTGAAATCCTGAATTTTTCTTCCATTTAATGTGTCTTGTTTCGTTCAAAACCTTCCCGAGAGGACATAAAAATAAGTTTTAAAGTCAATGTAGAGTTTACTTTCATTAAAATTGAGATTTTCAGAATCTGCGTTAATTTTTTTGCGCAGTGTACATTTAGTTGTTGATTAGTTCAATTTTTTGAATCTTCATTATATTCCTTTATATATTTCACTCTCTCCAACTATATACACATCAATATGGCTATGGACTTGCTAATTTTCGAAATTGACAGAAAAAATATATATGATGAAAATGAAATTATTCCAATTTTTTCACGATGCTACCTATAGAAATCCTGATTCCTTCCCTGTCCTTTTCCTTATTGGAACATCCTTAACAACCCAAAAAGGAGTACCTACTACACTCTCATAAGGACAATCAAGGTCACAATAAAGTAGTAAATCAAATCGTACACGAAGATCGTATGAATAAAACTCAAATCGAAATATCTTATCACAGTTAGAGATGAGGCAACGATAAATTCATGAGAATTCAACATTGCCAAATGCCGCATCCATTCAGCTCCATCAGATGAACATGCAACGATTTGGAAATATAATAATTACGGATTTCGTGGGTACCTTCTCATTAATCATCGTAACGCCCTAGGGGGTTATATAATCATTTATTACACTATTTAGTTTCACACCTAATGGAGACAAGCTGACTGAGAATCGGCTAATTTTTGCTTCCATATCCAATTACCACGGGTCATCAATCATGGTCCATGAGGATGCTGCAGGATGGTCGATTACGTCAGGACGAATTAGAAGGTTTTTGGGTTGGACACGTGGGTCCCCTGGGGCAGTGGCTAGTTGATTCAATCGATTGAGAACTATGAGAATTATACAGAGAAGATGCAAGCTTTTCAGGAATGTCCAAATTGTCGATTTGTATTTCATTGGTTGGCGTTTTCAATGGAAGCTCGCGAAATTACTACGCGTTGATTTCCAATGATGAGATACCAAAAATACCAAAAGGAAACACTGATGGAATGTGTCTACAGTTGGTCTTAAGTGAAGAGATCGTTCCTAGTCAAGAAGCTGAATTGTTATTGAAAAAGTATTGGTGTTTAGGATTCTCGGTGATTCAAGACCATAGAATCCAGAACATCGAGTTGTAGGTCTTATTCTTTACCGACGAAGTCCATCCGCAGTATAAACTTTGTGGTATTAAAAAATAAGAATTGGAAGTTTCAGTGATCACAATTTTGAAGTTTTTCATCCATTTTCAATTATATCCCTCAGGACCTAGGAAAACTATTTTCGTCTGACAGCTCTTTTTGGTCAAAGTTAACATACTATTTCATTTAATGAACAAATGCTTCTGAAGTCAACTTAGTGGCATTTTCAAAACATGTCCTTTTCGTTAATCTTCTCGCTATGTCCATAAAGAAAGATTCCCAACCTAAAATGTCTGATGAATAAAGCCAGATAAAACGACCTCGTGATCGAACGTTGCGGCAGTTCTTAAACTGCTATCCTCCGACCCATGACTCCGGAGTATTGAGCTGTGAAGATGATCGCCGGGTCATTTCATCCTCACTAGGCCGCACCCCAGACAGGATGGGAGTTCCGCGTGACCCCTCGTCCCCCCCTTGTTCCCCCCGGGGCACCGAAACATACGTAGGGTGTGTCAGGGCCCATTCAAGCACTTTGGTAATTCATCATCCCAGGATCGTAGTTTTGTGGACGAGGACGTTTATTCAAATCAGGCGAAAGAATTGTTGTTGTAGGAGATGGATACAAGTGCTGTTGTCGCTTCCAACTGTTTCTGGAGCCTATGCATGAGTAGACGATGACTTTAAGATCTTCAGAATGGTCAATCGATTGGGAAATTCAAAATCATCGGAAAATCAAGGTCATAAAACTGTATACATTTGGATATGTCTTTTCGTTCAGAGTCCTTGAAAGTAATTTTCTTGATTCACAATTTTTTAACAAACAAAGACATAAGCAATTCCACAAGAAGTTCCGCCTTAAGGGGCTAGATCACATTTTTAATATAAGGTCCCAAAGAATAATGCCAATTTTTTAGATAAACGATCGGATGTTTCTTTCATTATAAAGAGGAAGGTATGCCGTGTAAAATAGAAAAAACATCAGCCAAATAACCACAACGACCACGACTGCCATTAAAAGTGACAATTTTAATGACAGCAAACAATGGTAAAATTTATTGTTTACGTGGAAGCGTGTTCAAAATATTTTTAACATTAGTGTTAAAAATATTTTAAGCACTCCATTTTCTTATGATGAAATCAGATGAAAAAAATTCAGCAATTGCCAATTTTTATTATCAATATTTAACAATCATTACTTATGAACATTAATATTAATCGTAAAACTAGAACAATTACTAACATTAATGCCCTGTGACGTTAGGGAGCTTCGCAACACATTATTAGAATCCTCAGCACCATCAGTACTTGTAGAAACCGGAAGTAAAATATTGGATGATGATGATCCAAAATCTGTTGAGGTTGGGAGAATTTTTTGCAGCAATGACATTTCTATATGCAATGAAATGATCAACATAGCCCTCGGCTACCGTCGTAGACTTCCATCCACCATGTTTTTTTATATCCGTTTTATTTGCTCCTGATTCTGCTAGCAATGAAGCGGAGGATCTTAGAAAACAGTGTTCTGTATATTGCTTTGGTTCTGGCAGTTTGAGGAATTCGGCAACAATATAGATGGAATTTTCCCAAATGTATTGATACCAACTGGATTGGCAGTGCATTTATTATTCATGCATGAATTTCAGGAAAAAACTCCGATGTTTGATGACAGAAGGGCGCAGTGCAAAGTACCTACTTATGAAAATAGTCAACATACTTTCCAATAATACTCAAAGAACGACTGACTTTCTTTTTTGTGTTTGGAAGTTGTATAACCAATGATTTATTTGTTATTTCGATAAATAACATTCTTCACGCCGACAGGCTCCTAATAATCCGAAAATAGTTGCAACCTCAACCATCGAGTATTTCTCATCTGGTGCCTCATTTATAAACTTTTCAACTTGTTCACGAGTGAGAATTTTCGATTTTTTGGGACGATATCCTTCAGTTTTCCGTTCTAAATATGCTATTACCTTAAAATATTTACTAACATCCACACCATTTTTTATAAGGGCGCTTGACTTTTTCATTGAAAATTTGCTCCACAAAATTGATGAACTCCATATTTCTGATTTTTCTTCTAAGTATGCCAGGAAAACAGGTTCACTGAAGTTCCCTTCTACATTTTTCAATTTACACCAGGCTAGGAAATTGTTATATGCAATATCGTACTGCTGAACAGATTTTTTAGGTAGGAGTTCCGGATTTGCTCTTCTTGCAGACTCTTCAATATCCACAGGAACAACCAAATCGTCACTTTTATTAATAATTGGACTCTCGACTCTCGACTTAAGCAGTTAAAAACCCAAGACGAAAATTGGACAGGAATGAAATTCAAATTACAGCGTCCTTTCTCATTTGTTAGTAATCGTAACATTGGCAACGTTTGCCATTCACAACAACCTTTTGATTATTTGAATATTAAAATGCATTTTGAAGTTTATTGTAATTGCAAATTCGATCATTTCATTATCAAAATGGGGCAGTTGTACAAAAAACATTGTATGGTATTTGTTTTTAAAAGTGATTTTATTTTGTTCGTGAAATTGTTCAATTCGCTGTTTTCGCTCACAGAATAAAACGTCACTTTTAACACTCACATCATAAATAACTATTTCGATGGGATTCCGGATTATTTTCATGCATTTCAAGGACCCAATCAGCAAACACACGACGATGTTGATGATCGGCCGGCTTGAGTTATTGTGATAACTGAACTTTATGAGCCTTAAGATCCAAATCTCAATGCCAAATACAATATGATGACTTTGTGGAATGCCTAATTCTATAGAAAGACGAGGAATGTATAAACCTGGCTTTTCTTCGCACTTTCGGCGACAGCAGCAATATTCTCGGCTATTCTTGTGCGACGTTCAGTGGTTTTATTCTTTACATCACTAACTTGTCCCAACAACGCAAATTTGTCCACCAATTTCTGTGTTTCGGTTGGAAAAGGTACTTCACGATGACCCAAAAATGTTTTATGAACTTTCTCTGCCAAAAGTTCACCATTTTTTTAGTGAATTTGAATAATTTCAATGCGTTGTTGAAGCGTGTATCGTTCCATTTTTATTAATGGCGTAGTTTCTACACCTTTTATCGAAAACCCCTTTAGATGGAAGCAGAAAGATGGAATAAGAAAACCCAATGAAAATTTGCGGAGCAGATTTCAAATCTGAGTCGTCCAATCGTCCATCAAGTTGTTACGCTAATCGCTATACATTATTATCTCATCTCCAACAGCTACTGGATGACTTAACCCATTCACGAGCAATTAGCTGCTATTGCATCCATTCAAAGACGAACAGTTACAGATCTCTCCCTCCAGAACAAACCGGAAAAAGCTAGTTAGCCACGTTTAGCCACACATTTGCCTAATGATACGCCAACTTGGATCGCGTCTTTTCGTGGTACCGCCTGGAGCCTTCTCCGAGAGCCGGGAACCAAAAGGTGCTGGGTCATTTTAATTATAATATTTTCGTTATGGGGGATGTTACACAACACTTTTGTATTTGTGATAGTGCCCACTCGAATCATGTCTGCGTTCAATTATTCCGACCTTTTTGAATTAATGTAGTTTCGTTTTTTCTTTGCACTTTCTTGTACTCCGCCCTCGAACTGTGAGGAGTGTGATTGTGGGAGGTCCCCCCGAGATGTGCCAATGGGGCCTGGGAGAAAGCGTCTTCTCTGACGAGATTTAATTATTCGATATCGATCTGAGGCGTCGAAATGAGAAGTAAAGCAGGTTTCACATACGAAATAGTTATTTTCCTAACATGTGGCACTTTTACGCACGAAACTGTAGTAGAATAGCTAGTACTTCTGAGAGCTGGGTCATTTTTCATACTGCAATTGGTATTTTGATGGCAATAAGTCCCTGGTGTTAAATGCAGAAAGACATAGTCCATCCAAGAGTTATTGACATCAAAGCAGGCCTCGAAAGTCCAGTGGCAGCTTTATTTCTACTTACAAAAAAGTAACTAGAAATTTTCTGTGTTTTCATCATAGCAATAAATATATCCTTAAAATTAAATGGTATTTTTTCGAAGTAAGGCACTTTGAACATGAAAATATCCTCAATTATCACATACGATTACCATCGTGTGAATCTGTATACCAGCAGTATATTATTTTCATCTCGTATTGATACATTTTCAAACGATCAATTATAGGAGCATACAGCCTGGCAATTCTGGTCCGATAACGACAAATATAGGGGATGATTAAAAAGCATGAAAAAGGAGGATCGTGTCCCTAAGTTGGAACAAACTAGAATAAATATCATAATTGGACTAGTAGAGATCTCTACTAGTCCAATTATGATATTAAAAAGCATGTTCCTTACCAAAGTTCAATATAAATATTCGCTAAACCATAAAAATCTAGTTAATAATTTGGAGCGTGTTGCTGCAAAGTGAATGGATTGGAAAGAATGTGAGAGATATCAGGGCAGAAACAAAACTTAAAGAATGGATCTATTCAATATATGAAGAATTTTGTCATGACTTTTAACTTTCAAAATTTGTGAACAATGAAGGAGTAAAATGTGTTATATTAAAAATGTAAATATTCCTAATATTCTGCTTCAACCTCAACTGTTATTATTTCCTCATCTGGGCAGAACTCGTTTATAATTAAGGGCTTTATGTCAGCAATATCATAACATCCCATATATTTTGACTAATCATCTCTTATTTCTTTTTCTACGTGCTCTGTGCAGGCTCTTTTTATTAGCTGAACATTCTTCAAGCCTCATTTCAAAGATGTTTCACTTGCGCAATTATTTGCCTATATTAATGACAGAACAAAACGTCAGTGATATTTCCAACACCAACCTGAATTCTGCAACTCAAAATATCACTGAATGGGCTATTACCAACATAATTTCGATTCTCCAGAGCCCCCCGAGTTGTCAATAATTCTTGGATGAACTGTATATCCTGGTAAACATTCAAGGGATTCCCAGCCTTAGCGTTCTGCCTAAGTGTCACAAAGAGATAGGTAGGTATGTCAAATTCTCATGGTTGATGTTGCTGGATCAGAGGACCAATCTGTGTCCTCAGTGCAGAAAAGTATCCTTATTATTCAAGCTTAAAGAGAACACAATTAAATGTATTTTTTTAGATGCAAAAAATCCTCAAATTAGGCAAAAATCCTTCAATTTGTTTATTCGCGTTTTTTGTGATGTTTCGATCGAGAAAAAACCGAAACAACAACATTTGCATGGTCATTAATTTCATAATCTTCAAATATTCCTATTCATTTGTTTTCACACGTTTTTGTTATAGTTGTTCCACAATATAAATTTGAAATTTCGTGGTTTTTGATCAACAAGAAAAAAAAGACGACTTGATGAATTAATAAGCCGAAATTATTTTGTATAAGTAGTAGGAAATGTACATAAATGAATGTTTTATTTTGCATGATGCTCAAACTGAATATTTTTAATATTCTCACAGAGTACAGATATATTCGACAATTTCATAACTCGAATCGAGTCATTCCCCACTGAATTTCCGAAATACAGGGTGGCCATTTGAAAACGAAACAGACGAGATTACAGACGAAATAAATTTTTTCGATAGAAATGCGCGGACTGGTCGATTTCTGTTTCGAGGGGGACAACTTAAGATGTAGGTTACGGACGCATAGCGCTTCAACCCTTGCTACTACAACCCCCACCCCCAATTTTTGAATAGGGAAGATGGGGTGAGTGATACCTGATTTGAAAGGTATTTTTATACTGATTTCAGCACAGTAATTGTTTTTTCATTTTATGCATTAGTTCTCGAAATATTCTTAACTAAGTATTTGAAAATGAAGTGGTGTTTTCATGGCACTTGTAGTGTTTTTTTTGTGATAAATCGACATCTTGATTAAAGATTTCTATGTCAGTGGATTGGAGGAAGGAAGCCACGGTCATGGTTGTTTTGAAGCTCAAAATGTCGATTTTTCACAAAAAAACACTACAAGTGCCATGAAAACACCACTTCATTTTCAAATACTTAGTTAAGAATATTTCGAGAACTAATGCATAAAATGAAAAAACAATTACTGTGCTGAAATCAGTATAAAAATACCTTTCAAATGAGGTATCACTCACCCCATCTTCCCTATTCAAAAATTGGGGGTGAGGGTTGTAGTAGCAAGGGTTGAAGCGCTATGCGTCCGTAACCTACATCTTAAGTTGTCCCCCTCGAAACAGAAATCGACCTGTCCGAGCATTTCTATCGAAAAAATTTATTTCGTCTGTAATCTCGTCTGTTTCGTTTTCAAATGGCCACCCTGTATTTATCTGTAATAATAATCATACAAGTCTAGTTTGAGATTGATACCAATCCAATGAAGTCAAGTTTATGTGTCTACTCTACGACCATTATATGTTAAAGTAAGGGAATCAAGCTGAAAAAATACCTTAGGGCTTGGACTATAGAAAGTGGTACAATAAATAGTGAAGCCAATTTTCAAAATCATCAGAACTCAACTGGGTAACTGTACTACTACGGAATCAAAATGTAGTGGAAATTTTGGCAACGTTGTAACCTTCCTTGAATTTTTGAATGAATAAGCTCTCAATCAGAATGAAAAGTACTTTAGATTGAAATCATTTACTCATTTGTCCGTAAATGACAGAAATGGGTATTTGATTCTTCAAACGAGCTTGTGGAAGGTAAGGAGGATTGCCATTTCGCGGTACAAATTTTGGTCGGCTGGCCAATCTTGAGTTTTTCTTGCATAGTGCCTGGACGCAAGGTCTGGCCAGAACATAATATCGTCTCCAGCGTGTTCTGCTTCAGTAAAATTAACTAGCGATGTAGTTAGATGTCCTACATTGACGTGCTAGTTTTCTTAGCGAAGTACCAAGCTTGTTTTCCGCTCTGCTTATCAGTCTTACGGCCCTTGCTTGGGCAAAAATTCTAGGTCTTCCACTATTTGCAAGGTTCATACAAGGAATACCTTGCTCACATTCGGCGATTGTCCGATAAATAGTTCTACAGGATATATTCTGATATTCTGATTTTCAAAAATGTGTTTTATCTCAGATTTATCGACTCGTCCAACCAAATTATGAAAACTTTTCCGAATTTGTTTTTTGTATGCCATATCGACTAAACCACTTCAACAACTGAAGTGTTGAAGTGTAGTCATGGTTGAAAATAAAGAATTATTTCAATAGCAACCTATTGTCTTCTTCTTATCACCACCATATTGGTCTATGAAATTTGTGCCATAAGGACATACGTTGATACCTACTTACAAATCATTGTCAACGAATGCAAATCATCACACATGGTGAGCAAGAGAAAAATGGCAAAACATGGAGCAGTCCTCGATGTGCACAGCTTTGGTGAGGTCAATGAAGCTTTGATTTGGTAGTCTTAAGCAAATCAGAAGTAAACCTCACCTCTCCTGTCACAGACTAATCCTGAGTCATGTCAAGCTTAAAGCATACTTCTGAGAAAGATTGGTACCATTTCCGGAGTGTGGTTTGGAAAATTAATAGTTGACACGTATAATTCAGCTTGATAACTCTATATTCTCTGACTGTACAAAACAAAATTGATGTCGTATTTCCATAGGGTCCAGCGGTGATTAGAGTGATCAACACTCAAATTGACATCGTGAATCTTCCACAGGTAATGAAGACAATCGCCAAGACGAATTCGACGTTTCTTAGAAACCCAAATCGAACGGCATCACGATCATGACTTCATCGCCGCGTTTCTATTTCTGGATACCACCTATCACGAATTTTCCATATTCTCCCGCATCATTTTGTCAACCGGTAATTTCCGTCTTAATGCCGGGTTTCGGCTCAGCCACAAGAGCCCCGTAAATGAATAATAAAAGGGGATAACATATTTATTAGAGAAAATATCTACGGGGTCAATTGACACATATTAGCGTTCCGTTCTCCGGGGCCCCAGGCCTGGCTCGCTCTCTCGAGGCCCGGCGCGCTATACCAACACTGGCCTGAGCCGTATTATCATTATCATCAGCGAGCCGCTCTGTTATTAAGGCCCGACTGGCCTGCCCCCTGCCCATATATCACCGCACACACTCGAACAATGATTGCAGGGTGTAAAGTTTGTCATTCGATTCCTCTCAATTTGGGTCTCGCCCGAACCGTTTAACCGTTAAAGTGTTTTTTAATACGCCGCTAGCTCGGCCGTTTTCTTCGGCTCTTCGTGATACAATGTTGATCTTCATTTAGGAAGACCGAAGCGACGGACATGAATATTCATTTTGATGGGTTCTTTAACACCGAACGAAAATTTTGTATTGACTTTGAACTCTGCACTTTGGTTCGTCTCTTCCTGGTTTTTCGTAACTTTCTCTTTGGAATGGGTACACTGAAGCCTGGTTTCTCTGAACCCTTCAGGGTCCATCATTATTACAAGGTATGGGAAACATCTTGAAAGCAGTATTTTGGTTTTCGGTGAGATTACTATACCATTATCAAAAGATGAAGAACCAGGCAAATTCAAATACAGATTTGGAAAAGCATATTGACTGAAACAGAAAATGAACTTGAAATCCAAACTTACGATGAAGGAATGTGTCAGAGACTGACTCGCAAGATTGAAGCAGGAGAAATGAGATTTGCATTCACATCAATCCAGCTTAAAAGAGTTATTGTCTTCTCCTGATGATAATCTGTTGTAGTGGACAATATTCACTTTTATTAGGTCTCAATTCAAGACCCTTCTTGAAACAACTGGCCAGGGGCAACAAAATTACTCTTAGGTGCCATATAGCGCTATGGCATTAAGAGTAAAAAGATGGTTGATGCACCTGCAAAGAGCGCCTCAAAGGTTGAAGCCTTCTGTAGCCATGGAAAGGATCGCTTTAGAACAGCGTTACAGCACTTGGAGTTGCAAAACCTAGCACTCCTCTGTAGAAGATCTCCAGGACTAAGACCAGCGAAAAGACTTGTAGAGTTCTCGCCGTCTTGAAAAAGAAAGCTTGTCCAGCTATTGCTAAAGCTTTGGTCTATTGTAGTACTGCTGACAGGGCACTATTGGCATATATCTTGTATCGAATGGGTCACTTCTAAAAATTCAACATGATTGAAGAGTGCATACTTGTATTCTACTACTTTCACTATATTTGTAGGGATGTCAATTGAGGGTGAACCACCCAGAACGAAGAATTTCATCAGTGCCTGGATTTCAGCCTTTTTAGATTACCAAGCAAATTTAATTCAAGCTGCTGTCTGAACTGAACTATTGGACCAAAGTTGTACATTCTGTTCTGGCAGTGTTTAAAATACGAGGATATATTGAAGAACTCTTAGCCTACCATAGAACCAAACAAAATTTCAATGTCAAAATATTTTATTACTCAACATATTCTCCTCTTGATTTAATACATTTATTACAGCGAACCTGCAATGTCTCCAGACCTTTCAAAAAAATGTTTCCTCTTGCTCTGGAAACCAGTCCTCTACAGTTTTATTACCTCCTCGTTGGCAGAAAATGTACGACCTTTTAAACTTTTTTTCAGTTGAGGAAAGAGATGATAGTCGGGCGGAGCCAAATCTGGTGAATAAGGGGTGTGTTCTAGTAATTGTAACCCTAAATCACGAAGAACATGAGATTTGATTACTGGGGCGTTGTCCTGTAAAAACAAAATACCTTTGAATAGCCTTCCGCGTCTTTTTTATTTAATTTTTTTCCGTTGGTGGTCAGTAATGTCGAATAGTAATCTCCAGTTATTGTTCTACCCTTATCCAAAAAATCAATCATGATTACTCCATGGCAATCCCAAAAAACTGAAGCAAGAACTTTTCCAGCAGATTTTTGGACACGAAACTTCTTAGGCCTTGGAGAACCAAAGTGTCGCCATTTCATCGATTGTTGCTTTGTTTCTGGATCGTAGAAATGTACCCAAGTCTCATCCATAGTAACAATTCGGTTTAAGAAGTCTACATCGTTTTCAAATCGAGCACAGATCGAACGCGATGCTTCTACCGTTGCATGCTTTTGGCCAACATTCAAACATTTGGGGATCCATTCTGCAGAAATTTTTCTCATGTCCAAATTGACGTGAACTATATGATGAACGCGTTCGTATGAAATCTTCAGTGCTTCACATATCCGTTTTAGCCCAATTCGACGGTCTGATAAAATCATGTCATGAACTGCATCGATATTTTCGAGGACTGATACAGAAACTTTACCTCTTTTGAAGCTTGCAGTCCAATTTTTCACGGTCGCATACGAGGGACATTGATCACCAAGGGTATTAAGCATATCTTCGTGAATCTGCTCTCCTCTTTGCCCTTTTAAATACAGATACTTGATGATGGTTCGATACTCCAATTTTTCTATTTTTACAATTTCGGTGGACATCTTTTTTTTTATTTATTGCGTAACTCTGGTTTACTTTTTTGACGTCCAACTCAACACTGACACTTCTAATAAGTTATTGTTCGTTGATATGGTATATTTTGTTTATGAGTGGAACTGGTCTAGGCTAACTAGAAATCAATACATCGTCTTATATCTGTTTCGAAACTTCCAGGTGAGATATCGTCTTGAATACCTCGCAAATGATCAAAAATATGTGAATGATGCAAGACCCCGTCCGTAACCTCTCAATTACCGCGAACCGAGAGGTGAACCTGAAAAAATTCACCTTCGGATCGAATCTACTAATTTCACGGTATTATCTTCGCCAGCCATCGAATTCTCGACATCTAAGCTCGATTATTTTCGGGTGTAAGTCACCGAGGCTCGTTTCCAATTTCGAATTACTGCTTTATCATTCCGTACACGACGTCTAACCTTTAAAAATGTCATCAGAAGTTCGGTAAATGCGACCGTTACATCTATAAATGTCAATTCTGTAGTACATACGTAAAGTTTAGGTAGGCATGCCTCGTCCATCGGCACTGCGAAGTGATCAGCGCCATGTTTATCATTATCCGGTCGTACAGAATCTCAATCGCGAGCTATTTATGCAGGGTGTGCCCGGTTTTTCGGCACACTTATATAAATGCTCGTTAGATTTTGCAAACGATTGGGTTGCCCCCACAATGTGTTCCCAAGCTCACCTTAGTTTACAAACTGATTTCTTGGGAATTGCTTCTTTCCACCACCCTGTAATTTTAGTTTTTGGAACGTTCGACATGCTAAAACGAGAGCTACGTCATGTCGTTCACTTGAATATGAATATACCTATAAGATGAACTAATATGGATGAACGAGCTCCCAAAAGCAACTGGCTTCAAGTCAGTGACTGAGGTTCGAAACTATCAGCAATGAATTTCTCAAATGATTCCGAAAAAAAGCAAATCCATTTCGTTGGTAAATAATCATGAGAGATTTATGGGCTCACCCACATCACCATAAATATTTCAAGCTGTTGCTGAATCAAAACCATCTGTAATTATAACGCGAGGTACACGTTTTACGTGACATGGAGATCATATAATAAAATGCACTTGTATGGTGGTTGTGACATTTTGATTTTACGAGATTTAACAGTCTCATTCTTGAGTGGAGATTTATGGTTATGGAAAAGATACCAGGGCAGAAAGGAATGGTCGCACTTCAGCAAGGAATCAATCTGCAAATTTTGTTTTTTTCAGTTAGTAACCTAGTGTTGAAAATATCGTTGACAAAATATAGTTCAGTTAAAAATTAAAATATAAGAGAAATTATCAACGCAAATGAATAATTCAATTATTCATACATCCCTTTTAAATATTCACTCAAACTATTATTCATTCATTGAACATTTTTTGTCTACCAGAACTGAAGTTAGCCTGGATAGCTTAGTGGTTGGAGATTCCCATCAGAAATCAGGAGGAAAGGTTCAGTTCTGGCTCAAGTTGGAATGTTTTTCCGGAATTCATAGATGCGAATTTATATTGATATCTAGTTAGCCTAGACCAGTTCCATGCATAAACAAAAAATTGCGATACCATATCAACGAACAATAACTTATTAGAAGTGTCAGTGTAGAGTTCGACGTCAAAAAAGTAAACCAGAGTTACGAAATAAATAAAAAAAAAAGATGTCCACCGAAATTGTAAAATCGAAAAATTGGAGTATGGAGCCAGCATCAAGTACCTGTATTTAAAAGGGTTGAGAGGTAAGCAGTTTTACGAAGATATGCTTAATACCCTTGGTGATCAATGTCCTTCGTATGCGACCGTGAAAAATTGGACTGCAAGCTTCAAAAGAGGTAAATTTTCCATTGAAGATGATGACCGATCGGGAAGGCCAGTTTCTGTGTCAGTCCCCGAAAATATCGATGCAGTTCATGACATGATTTATCAGAACGTCGAATTGGGCTAAAACGGATATCTGAAGCACTGAAGATTTCATACGAACGCGTTCATCATATAGTTCACGTCAATTTGGACATGAGAAAATGTATGCAGAATGGATCCCCAAATGTTTGAATGTTGACCAAAAGCGTGCAAGGGTTGAAGCATCGCGTTCGATCTGTGCTCGATTTGAAAACGATGTAGACTTCTTAAACCGAATTTTTAGTATGGATGAGACTTGGGTACATTTCTACGATCCAGAAACAAAGCAACAATCGATAGAAGGGCGACACTCTGGTTCTCCAAGACCTAAGAAGTTTCGTGTCCAAAAATCTGCTGGAAAAGTTCTTGCTTCAGTTTTTTGGGATTGCCATGGAGTAATCATGATTGATTTTCTGGATAAGAGTAGAAAGATAACTGCAGATTACTATTCGACATTACTGACCATTCTGCGGTAAAAATTCAAGAGGAAAGACGCGGAAAGCTATCCAAAGGTATTTTGTTTTTACAGGACAACGCCCCAGTCCACAAATCTCATGTTGCCATTCAAAAAATTCGTGATTTAGGGTTAGAATTACCAGAATACCCCCCTTATTCACCATATTTGGCCCCGTTCGTCTATCATCTCTTTCCTCAACTGAAAAAAAGTTTAAAAGGTCGTTAATTTTCTTCCAACGAGGATGTAATAAAAGCTGTGGAGGACTGGTTTGCAGAGCAAGAAGAAACATTTTTCTTGAAAGGTCTAGAAACGTTGCAGGTCCGCTGTAATAAATGTATTCAATTAAGAGGAGAATATGTTGAGTAGGTAACAAAATATTTTGACATTGAAATTTTGTTTGGTGAGTAGTAGGGTAGTAGGCTAAGAAATTTTCAATATATCCTCGTATCATGATATCAAAGGTTGGAAACACTCCTGGTCGTATACTCTCAATTGGGTCCGATTTTCGTTCGACGTCCCCCGTAATTTCCATCCAGGTTTATTTGCTCCTTCCGATTGTTTTGCATTTGTCACTCAACACCGTGAGTTTATGCAGCAACATAAACTCCGGAGTCATTCAATAAAACGCTTGATAAAAACCGCATACTATTATGGCTTCGAGCGGGGAACTGCTCAGAGCTGACCCTATAGATCGTTTTTAATTACATAAAAACATTGATGGATATGTGGCTGCCATAACGTACCTTGCAATGAATGTTTGCGTTTTTGCTACGCCCACGCGATGGCGTTACGTGGCGCAGGGACGGATATATCATTAGAATTACGATTCCATAAAATTTTCCGACCGAGTGTTCGATTCAGCGTGGCGAATCGAATCCGACGATAAGTCGATGCAATTCTCCGGTCTCCCTTGTTCGATCGACGTGTGGACGAGGTGGATAACGAAGCAATTAAGCTGAGGAGAACGTGCGCTTGAATCAATTTGGTTTCGTTCAAAGTTCTCCTATATTCCAATGTTCAATATGTTTACATTCTTATTCTTCTTTTCATCAAGTGTTTGTTGTAGGGGAAGTACGTACAAAACGACATAGGGTTTTGTTTCAGAGGCATAACTTTTTATTGGTAAATCACAATAATGTCCTATTCTACCACAATGATCTTTGACCCTTTTTATACAAAATTTCATCAACATTCATAAAATAAAAGTAACAAAAAATAAGATATTCTCAAATAATTGAGATCAACGAAAATTCATTTTGTCCGTATGCTATGGACAAAATGACACATTCATATCGGACAAAATGACATACAGGCAACAGGCGACAAAACTACTGACGAAATTCGAAAATGGAACGCTTAGTTCTACTAGGAAGATTAGCACAAGACGCGTGAGCCCAATTCAAGCAATTTATGCAGCGTAACCATTCTTCTACAGGCTTAGATCGGGAAAAAAGGTCATTGCAATATATACATGGACAGTCATCATCTCGAAAGTTGATTCGAATATTTTCTTCCTCGCTGTCCTCTTCAAATGATGCCTAAATCACTTTATTTGGAGAAGGTAATGGTCTATTTTTTGATGTGATGGCAATCATATTTGGCGAGGAAGTTAAAACTAAGGACGTTTGTAGAGTTTTCGGCTCACGTTTGCCTTGTCCACTTATATATCGTCCTTTAGGGGCTGGAGAAATCTCCTCGACAGGAACAGCAAGAGATGAATAATCGTGCTGTTGTCCAGAAGAAACTGTTAATTCTGCTGAAATATTATCATTAGATACTAGGGCCTGGGAACTTTGAAGCTGAAATTGTGTATTTGAATAGATCTCCTACATACAGGAAGTAAAAATGAAACGTCCTGCTGCTGTGTGGATGGTCCAACTTTGGGCAGTGGGTCAGCTGTTGTTCGCTGGTTATAACGCCAACTTGTTTTATTCTGGTTGTAGCAAATATTTTTTGAAGTTTTTGAACAGTAGATAGGCCCGACTTGTCAGCATTATAAATGCGATGTGGCCTTAAATTTACAGACTCCAGCAAATTACCATAATTTCAAAAAAATTGTTGTCTTGGGGCCGATTAAAAGCCTGAACACGAGCTGCTGAAGTAGCTTCTGGCTTGCGTAAAGAAATCTCTTCATTCCGTTTTATAAAACCTGCTAACCACTCTTTTCCCGCTTTTTTTTGTGGGTTGAATCTGTGGGTGTAAGCATTTCTTAATTCTTTCAGCAATCTCAAAACCTAATTCTTGAACCGATGTTCGTGTCAATCCAAATAACCGAGATTCTAGTAATTTCAAATGTTGAACCTTATACTTATTCATCATTGAATCCACAAAGCTTTTTTCACGTAAGATATCCTTATTGCATTCATTCGATATGTTTCTTTTGTAATATCGCTATATGGACAAAATGACATACTTATGTCATTTTGTCCGTTGAATGTATACGTCATTTTGTCCATATAGCGTATTACAAAAGAAACATATCGAGTGAATGCAAAAAGGATATCTAAAATGAAAAAAGCTTTGCGGATTTAATGATGAATGCAACAAAAATGAATAAAATTGTAAAAACCCACCAATTATTGTAAAAATTTGGTGCAATGAAAAAAAACTCGTAAACTATCCAAACTTGTTATTACTCACAACGACCGAATGAACTAGTTGAGCGCTTGTGCGTTTTCAGAGGTTGGAAGGAGCCACTCGGGTCACGTAATAAAGAAGACCGTTTCGCATTTGATACCTCCAAACTCAAGTTATGGTGCTATGTCATTTTGTCCATATATGTCATTTTGTACGTATTTCCCCTACTTATTCAAAGTTTGTTTTGTCACTTCCTGTTTTTACCGGAATTAACTTCGTTATGTCAAATGCAAAATCACTCCATTGTGCCTCAGCTCGTATTGTGGCTCAATCGCCTCACTTGAAGTTTATACCGTTTCCCGGCACTGGTTTCACTTGGTTCCAAAAGCTCATAATGAATAGCAAGGTCCTGGTCCCACCAAATACAGAGCATAACCTTCACAACATACGTAGAAGCAGGACCTGGCAGTCCCCATGAATTTATTTTCTTTGGGTTGCTGTAACAGATCCATTTTCAAACACCCGTCACCATACGATGAAGAAAACTCTTCATTTTTTGCTGCCGAAGCAGTTGTTGACAGGCGAAAAACGACGTTCAACGTCCGGTGGCTTCTATTCATAAGGAAGCCAATTTCCCTGCATAGAGTCGCTTGGAGATGGCTTGGAGGCTAACACCTAACGCTGAAGAAAGCTCTTCTTGCCTTCTGCACTGTTTTTCATCGAGTAATACCTCCAATTCTTCGTCTAAGAAGGTTCATGGTCTTCCTTCACGTGGATGGTCTTCAACATCGAAATCAACGTCTTTGACACGATGGAACCAATAACGCCACGTCGTTTCACTTAGAGATCTCCGTTACCTTTTTTAAGCTCTCGATGAGCTCCAGCTGCCTTTTCCTCTGAATGAAACAAGAAAATCATAATTTCCGGCGAATGACGATTATTTGGCACAAAATCAGACATTCACACAACCAAAAGAGATATACAGTGGGATTTACACACATCAAATACTCATATTGGATAGAAGATGGAGATATTATGGGACAATGTGGTACTTTCGACAGAATAAAAATGATTCCAGACGAAAAAAGCTCATCTCCTGCGCCCATTCAAGCCCCACACCTGCTGAGGCCATAAATTCCAAAAAATAATCAAAGTTTACCGCAAACACGCATCCGTTCCGCATAGCCACCGTTCCTCTTCTTCCTTTTCCTGAAACAAACTTGTCAGGCCGTAGATTCGTAATTAAGCAAAGCCGCAATATGATTTACCACGTTACACTTACTCAAATCGTCACAATGAAGTCTTCAAGTCGAGAAAAGTCGAACGGTGGAAGTCGATTGTCAGCGCCGACACAGCCTCTTCGATTTTTTCCAATAACAGTCTCTACTGGCAATCAGCCAAGACCAATCAAAATAATTTATTGCGAAAGTTTATGACATGACGTCATTTAATGCCTCTCCATCCGTGCCTGTAGTATAAACAGTACTGTTCAATAGACGCCAGTAAGTCATTTTTAGGCATAAATTTCCGAGAGGCAGGCCGTAAAGCTGGAGGAAAAACGTACGAAGCGCGAAACGGAGCTTTACAGCACTTTAACGTTAAATTACTCGAATATATATGTCTTCTCTGGACTGTATTTCCATTTCTACCGGGCTGATGGAAACTCAGTTCTTGGAACGCCTGCCAGTATCCAGTTTCTGCTGATAGATTTCTGCGTTGTTGATAATGATCTTGGGTAGTCTACCACTCAGGTTTTTCAGCCTCAAGAAGTTCCAGGAATATTCCACACTCATCCGTCAATGTTCGCTTGATTCATCCTGGGATCCTTGATCAAATTATACATACAATAAGATGAGCTTCTGACAAACTGTACAAGATGGTCAGAAGATTTAACGTTGGAAGGACTACTGTCTTTAGAACCCTGTCAAGTAAGGCATTTGTCTTCAGAAGAAGGAGAAAAGGCTTTGAAATACTCCCTCAGAGGTAATACCGAGATGTATTTTGTCAGCAAGCTGATCGAGTTGTTCTTCGCGATTTTTTATTATTATATGCTGAAGTCGATTGGCTATAGTTTGACAAATCTTGGAGATCTTATCCAGAAGAGTTTCATATTTTTCATCTTATTGCTGTAACGGCCAGAATTGCTTTAAAGTAGTCCAATCCCTCTCATGTAAATGACAAAGTGCCTTGGCAAAGGCGAAGCCATTAACACAGAGCATTATATAGAGATAACGAGAGAAGTCTATCTAAAAGCCATCAGTTTTTTAGTATACACCATGCAGACATTATTCGAGAATCTGGCTAACTAACATGCCTCTGGCTCAGACTCAAGATTTCCGTCCAGGAAAAGGCGAATAGCTGATGAAGTTTCGCAAACATTCCGATAATTGATATTTGAAAAAACAATTACTCATTTCTGACACTCACGCACAAATGAGTAAATGAATTTCAATCAAAAGCACTTTTTGTACAACTGCCATTAAGTGACACTTTTAATGACAGCAAACAATATTAAAATTGATTGTTTACGTGGAAGCGTGTTAAAAATATTTTTAACATTAGTTTTAAAAATTTTTTTTGCACTCCATTTTCTTATGATGAAATCAGATGAAAAAATTCAGCAATTGCAAATTTTCATTATCAATATTTAACAATCATTACTTATGAACATTGATATTAATCGTAAAACTAGAACAATTACTAACATTAATGCCCTGTGACGTAAGGGAGCTTCGCAACACATTATTAGAATTCTCAGCACCATCAGTACTTGTAGAAACCGGAAGTACAATATTGGATGATGATGATCCAAAATCTGTTGAGGTTGGGAGAATTTTTTCAGCAATGACATTTCTATATGCAATGGAATGATCAACTTAGCCCTCGGCTACCGTCGTAGTCTTCCATCCACCATGTTTTTTTATATCCGTAATATTTGCTCCTGATTCTGCTAGCAATGAAGCGGAGGATCTTCGAAAACAGTGTCCTGTATATTGCTTTGGTTCTGGCAGTTTGAGGAATTCTGCAACAATAGATGGAATTTTGCCAAATGTATTGATACCAACTGGATTGGCAGTGCATTTATTATTCATGTATTTCAGGAAAAACGACGATGGTTGATGACAGAAAGGCGCAGTGCAAAGTACTTATGAAAATAGTCAACATACTTCCCAATAATACTGAAAGAACGACTGACTTTCGTTTTTTTGTTTGGAAGTTGTATAACCAATGATTTATTTGTTATTTCGATGTCTTCCACTGATAAATTACACAATTCTTCACGCCGACAGGCTCCAAATAATCCGAAAATAGTTGCAACCTTAACCATCAATTATTTCTCATCTGGTGCCTCATTAATAAACTTTTCAACTTGTTCACGAGTGAGAATTCTCGATTTTTTGGGAAGATATCCTTCACTTTTCCGTTTTAAATATGCTATTACCTTGAAATATTTACTAACATTCACACCATTTTCAATAAGGGCGCTTGACTTTATCATTAAAAATTTGCTCCACAAAGTTGATGAACTCCATATTTTTGATTTTTCTTCTAAGTATGCCAGGAAACAGGTTCACTGAAGTTCACTTCTACATTTACACCAGGCCAGGAAATTGTTATATGCAATATAGTACTGCTGAACAGATTTTTTAGTTCCAGATTTGCTCTTCTTGCAGACTCTCCAATACCCACAGGAACAACCAAATCGTCACTTTTATTAATAATTGGACTCTCGACAAACATATTGAGCATTTAAAAACCCAAGACGAAAATTGGACAGGAACGAAATTCAAATGACAGCGTCCTTTGTGATTTGTTAGTAATCATAACGTTGGCAACGTTTCCATTCACAACAACCTTTTGGTTATTTGAATATTAAAATGCAGTTGGAAGTTTATTGTCATTGCGAATTCGCCCATTTTATTATCAAAAT
Source organism: Adalia decempunctata (assembly GCA_951802165.1). NCBI lineage: Eukaryota > Metazoa > Arthropoda > Insecta > Coleoptera > Coccinellidae > Adalia > Adalia decempunctata. The sequence goes on from OX637705.1 coordinate 6,739,229, forward strand.
AGGGCAGTTGTACAAAAAACATTGTATGGTATTTGTATTAAAAGTGATTTTATTTTGTTCGTGAAATTGTTCAATTCGCTCCGCTCATTTCACAAACTTTTTCACTCACAAAATAAAACGTCACTTTTAACATAACATATCATAAATAACTATTTCATTTTGATTGAGACTTTATTTATTAGAAAATTCAACGAACGTCACAAAGTTCCAAAAATTTCTGCTACATTTTGATTCCGTAGTAGTACAGTTACCTTGTTTATTTCTGTTGATTTTGAAAATAGGCTTCACTGTTCATTATTGAAAGGTGCGTCTCCTATCTCTATAGTCTAAGCCCTAAGGTATGATTGCATTCTGATATCAAAAGAGAGAACTATTTCAAGGGGTGAAATTCAGGGGGGCTGTTACTCCGAAAAAGAGTGCCTCCTGACCAAAATCATAAATAGGAGTCTCCTAACTTTGTCTCGAGAATATTTGACCTTTTGTTGCAATAATTTCGGGACACCCTGTATCGTGAATCAAAACTGATTATGTCCAGTTCCTTTTCCAATTTCGTCAGTTCGTGAGAACTTTGGTTTGGGTTACTGCATGACAAAAAAATAGAAAACAGAGATTGCTTTGCGAAATTATTAATCAGAGTTTTCGCCGAAGAAACCCTGGGAACGTCTTCGTATCTCATTTAACAAGCTCAATGACAAAGGCTAATTTGCCGTTAATTTGCATATAGAAACCTCCATGTCGAACCAGAGAACAACGAAAAAGTGCGCAACTATAACTATATGGTTAATTTATTAATAAGCTCAGCCCATATACCGATCCGATGTTATCTCTGGAACTGATATTAAATTTGAATAGACTTAATCTTTTTTATCGTTCTGGACGCTTTACTCCAGCCGGTCTAACTTGAGTTTATTAGATACTTTTGTTTGAACAATGCACGGACCAGAATGAATTGCCGGCGATTTAATAGGGTATACCTCTGAATATGTTTTCATTCATGGTGCATATTTGCAATTGAATAATGTATTAGCAGCGAAAGAATTCTCACAATGGCAGAGCGGGCACAAGAATTAAATTGAGTGTTTACAATTTTGATGACCGTAGATATTCGTACCTGCTGATTTTCAATTAATGGCGTCTGCAGCCTCGAAATGGAATTGATGGACTTCCTCGGAAATTTTGAAGGCCTGTTGCCTCCAAGAAGTGACGCCCATAAGCGGAAACAGCACCTTGAATGCGAGAGCTGGTTTTCTGAGTTACTGGTTGTCTAGAGTCAGTATGAATGGAACTCATTGAAAGATTAATCAAAACTCTGCAGATATAGTTGCAGATTTCTACAAAATTCGAGAAAAGCAACAGCTGCTGCTCTTACTAGATTTGCAGTAGCTTTTTTGGATTATTCAGAAGCATTCCAAGCTTCCCAAAGTTTCACTCCACGGTTTTCTTTAATCCAAAAAAGTGACATTTCCGAAATCGATGTTATTATGCCTGGAGGTACTTGGGACAATGCTGATTAACAATGTACAAACAAGAAGTGGATCCGACCACAGGAACGGGAGCTATGATGATTCGAAATTTTGATTTTTTTTTAAAACGCCGTTTCGCAGGTCAAAATCTAAACTAGTCTAGATAGCGCCTTGGAATATTTTTTATTGAATTCAGCGTCCTCGAAAACCTATATTTTGATACCAAATTTGTCCATATTGTTCTTCTTTAAACAGTTTTTTTTCAGTTTTTTGTTTTCCATTTTTCATTATCGAGTTTTATTCACACGCTTAGAGCATGCAGAGTCTGGGTGTTATGGATCGGCAGAATGGGTTTTCTGAAAGAATTGAATGGGATGAAGACAGTAGCGATAAAATAACAACTTCAGATTCGCCAGGGATTCCTTGGTGATGACCAATATGGTGTTTTTGGAGGGTCTTACCCCTTACGTATTTTTCACCCAAAAAGTTGACATTTTCGAAACCGATTTTATTATGCCTAGAGATACTTGAGACAATGCTGATTGACAATATACCAACAAGAAGTGGATCCGACCACAGGAACGGGAGCTATGACGATTTGAAATTTCGATTTTTTAAAAAAATGCCATTTCGCAGATCAAAATCTAAACGATTAAAGATAGCGCCTTGAAATATTTTTTATTGAAGTGAGCGTCATCGAAAAACTTTATTTTGATACCAAACTTGTCCATATCGTCCTTCTTTAACCAGATTCTTTTTAGTTTTTTGTTTTCCATTTTTCATTTTCGAGTTTTGTTAACACGCTTGGAGCATGCCGAGTTTAGGTGTTATGGATCAGAAAAATGGGTATTCTTAAAGAGTCGAATGGGATGAAGACCGTAACGATCGAATAACAACTTTAGATTCTCTAGGGATTGCTTGGCGATGACGAATATAGTGTTTTTGGGGGGTCTTACCCCTTACGTATTTTTCACCCAAAAAGTTGACATTTTCGAAATCGATTTTATTATGCCTAGAGATACTTGGGACAAGGCTGATTAACAATATACAATTAAGAAGTGGATCCGATCACTGGAACTGGAGCTATGACGATTTGAAATTTCGATTTTTGGAAAAAATGCCATTTCGCTGGTCAAAATCTGAACTATTCTAGATAGCGCCTTGAAATATTTTTTATTTCCAAACGTACGATAACAACGTCAGTTCTCTACTGACAGGATCATCGAAAAGTTCTATTTCTCCGCCTAGGCGGAGAAATATTTACTTTTCCCTCCGGCGGCAGGAAAAGTGGTTGCTACGAAAAAGATTACTTGGTTACCATGAACAATATGAACATAGATGCATAGAATACGAAAACTTCCAATTCAAACGTTATTTTGATTTGATAAAGTTACAATATAAATGTACAATTCTCATGAATTTGAAAACGTTTGGAAATAAAATAGCATATTTCATTCGGAGAAGAAGTGACTTTTCGTGGCTCGCTTTCAATTATCCGCCTCACTCCGTTCGGCGGACAAACTCAAGCTCGCCACGAAAAGTGACACTTCTCCTCCTAATGAAATAATATACTATTATTGAATTCAGCGTCCTCGAAAACCTATATTTTGATACCAAACTTGTCCATATTGTCCTTCTTTAGCCAGATTTTTTCTATTTATTTGTTTTCCATTTTTCATTTTTGAGTTTTGTTAACACGCTTAGAGCATGCATAGTTTAGGTGTTATGGATCAGCAAAATGGGTATTCTAAAAGAGTCGAATGAGATGAAGACCGTAACGATTGAATTACAACTTTAGATTCGCTAGGGATTCCGTGGTGATGACGAACATGGTGTTTTTGGATGTCTTACACCTTACGTATTTTTCACCCAAAAAGTTGACATTTTCGAAATCGATTTTATTATGCCTAGGGATACTTGGGACAATGCTGATTAACAATATACAAACAAGAAGTGGATCCCACCACAGGAACGGGAGCTATGACGATTTGAAATTTCGATTTTTTTTTAAAAATTCCATTTCGCTGGTCAAAATCTAAACTAGTCTAGATAGCGCCTTGGAATATTTTTTATTGAATTCAGCATCCTTGAAAACCTAGATTTTGTTACCAATCTTGACCATATTGTCCTTTTTTTTAACCATAACCATATATGGTTTTATAGAAAAGCAGAACTTTTCACAGGAAAAAAGCAACAGCCGCTCTACCAAAATGCACATTCACAAAAAAACTTCTACATTGAAAAAATAAGACATCGACATTATACAGTATGGTGCAAATGAAAGGAATAAATTCGTTATTTCGTAAACCGGCGACTTCAAGGAAAAATCCTGAAACCCATCGATTTTTATTTTAAAACGGGCTATTCGTAGGGATAACTTTTTATTTTCACGCTCACATAGATGACGTCATCGCTAAAATTTTTAAATGGAAATGTGATTGTTGTGATACCTTATTATTTTTGAAAGGTCTTTTAGATACCTATTCAGTCATATCGATAATTTACAGTAATTTATTTTTGTATTTGTTTAAAAAATTAATAAAATTTTATTATTAAAATGAATATTCAATATGTATCACTCATTAAATATAACGAAACCTAAATTAAGTGCTTAAATTGTTCACTTTCAGCTAAAATACAATAACGGCATTTACAAAATTTATTTTTGTGTGTCAATAAATACATCATACCAATACTAAATACATTTTATAAAGAAACCTGTTGAAATTTCATCGATTATATTTGTGACAATAAGTGAATTAATTACGTACATATTGGTATGGATGAATAGGTATTTAAAAGACCTTTCAAATATTGTATCAAAACACCCACATTTCCATTTAAAATTTTTAGCAATGACGTCATCACGCTCATATAGATGACGTCAAAAATAAAAAGATGTCCTCACGTTTTGAAATAAAAATCGACGTGTTTCAGGATTTTCCCACAAATTCGCCAGTTTACGAAAAAACGAATTTATTCCTTTCATTTGCATCATACTGTATATAACATTCATAAATAGGACTTCACATTCAAATGAATCTAACTTTGGTCAGTCTGTATTCTCGGTTGAAAATTTTCATGTCCCCCACAGAAAAACTCCCTAGATGCCTTAGTGCATTTACGAACGACATAATTTGAACCCACACCTAATGAAATTGATGACCAAAAACGCCCTCAACATCTTGTACCACAAATATGAATAACCAAGTTGCTGGTTCCATTCAAAATCTCCAGATGGTCCTGGCTGTCATCAGAATCCACATTGGTTCGTCAACCATTAATCAAACGGAGCCAAGGAACAGACAGACAGGAATACTATCGACCACCGCCTCTATCTCGTCAATTGTTGTACTTATACAGAGATATGGGTAGATGACTTCTTCTCGTATCGGATGTAGAGTGAAGGAAAATGAATACTGGCTAAATCGACAGGTATTAATAATGATATCGGAACTTCAAGTCGTTCTGGACGCTTGATGAATGCGGTGTCAAACCGAAAAGACAGATACACATATCTCATAACTCGAGTTGGCAGAGGTGGAATTGTATTAAAAATGTCCATGATATTATCGCCAGCAACTGATCGTTTTCAATGAAATTTCGTCCAATTTGTTCAATGAGGAAGGAATCTGTTTGAACAAACGTAAGGCCATAAAAAGCATCAAACCTCCTACCAACACACATCACTCTCCTAGCTCTTGTAAAGGTTCTGATACTTCTGATCACCTCAATTCTTTAACAAAGGCATGAACCAAAAAATTCGAAAGGGGCGAATACGGTTCTGTTCCCACCCTCACTGACAAGAAGTCTCCCAGGGTCATTAACGACGTTTGTTGACCACGCTTGTAGTTTACATTTGTCAGATGTTCGGCGTTTCTGCCATGTTTGCTGAACATTATTAATTGATGTTACAACTTGTCTCTTCATATTCTTTGATCGAGGAACAAGGAAAATTATGACATGCCCACTGCTCTGGAAATACCGGCTGAGACTTCCACAATTAAATATTAACGTGAGCCCTCATCGAACTTAACACTTTTTTTTTATATTTTTCCAAAATTGTGTGAAATCCATGGAAAGCCACCGATGGTAAAATAGTTATTTATGATATGAGCGTTAAAAGTGACGTTTTATTTTGTGAGTGAAAAAGTTTGTGAAATGAGCGGAGCGAATTGAACAATTTCACGAACAAAATAAAATCACTTTTAACACAAATACCATACAATGTTTTTTGTACAACTGCCCTATTTTGATAATGAAATGGGCGAATTTTCAATGACAATAAACTTCAAAATGCATTTTAATATTCAAATATTCAAAAGTCTGTTGTGAATGGCAAACGTTGCCAACGTTATGATTACTAACAAATGAGAAAAGACGCTGTCATTTGAATTTCGTCTTGGGTTTATCGAGAGTCCAATTATTAATGAAAGTGACGATTTGGTTGTTCCTGTGGATATTGAAGAGTCTGCAAGAAGATCAAATCTGGAACTCCTACCTAAAAAATCTATTCAGCAGTACGAAATTGCATAATAACAATTTCCTGGCCTGGTGTAAATTGAAAAATGTAGAAGGGAACTTCAGTGAACCTGTTTTCCTGCCATACTTTTAGAGGAAAAATCAAAAATATGGAGTTCATCAACTTTGTGGAGCAAATTTTCAATGATAAAGTCAAGCGCCCTTATTGAAAATGGTGTGGATGTTAGTAAATATTTTAAGGTAATAGCATATTCAAAACGGAAAAGTGAAGGATATCGTTCCAAAAAAATCGAAAATTTTCACTCGTGAACAAGTTGAAAAGTTTATAAATGAGGCACCAGATGAGAAATACTTGATGGTTAAGGTTGCTACTGTTTTCGGATTATTTGGAGCCTTTCGGCGTGAAGAATTGTGTAATTTATCATTGGAAGACATCAAAATAACAAATAAATCATTGGTTATACAACCTCCAAACACAAAAACGAAAGTCAGTCGTTCTATCAGTATTATTGGGAAGTATGTTGACTATTTTCATAAGTTCTTTGCACTGCGCCCTTCTGTCATCAAACATCGTCGTTTTTGCCTGAAATACATGAATAATAAATGCACTGCCAATCTAGTTGGTATCAATACATTTGGGAAAATTCCATCTATTGTTGCCGAATTCCTCAAACTGCCAGAACCAAAGCAATATACAGGACACTGTTTTTGAAGATCCTCCGCTTCATTGCTAGCAGAATCAGGAGCAAATATTACGGATATAAAAAAACATAGAGGATGGAAGTCTACGACGGTAACCGAGGGCTATGTTGATCATTCCATTGCATATAGAAATGTCAATGCTGAAAAAATTCTCCCAACCTCAACAGATATTGGATCATCATCATCCAATATTGCACGGTTTCTCCAAGTACTGATGGTGCTGAGGATTCTAATATTGTGTTGCGAAGCTCCCTAACGTCACAGGACATTAATGTTAGTAATTATTGTTCTAGTTTAACGATTAATATTAATGTTCCTAAGTAATGATTGTTAAATATTGATAATGAAAATTTGCAATTGCTGAATTTTTTCCATCTGATTTCATCATAAGAAAATGGGGTGCTAAAATTATTTTTAACACTAATGTTAAAGATATTTTTAACACTCTTCCACGTGAACAATCAATTTTAAAATTGTTTGCTGTCATTTAAAGTGTCACTTTTAATGGCAGTTGTACAAAAAAGATTTTTTGAGCAAGGACTGTTAAGATATGAATTTTGACTTCGTCATTAGCGTCTTGCACAAACGTTCATCTTGTATTTACCAACACAGTGACCCTCATAAAATCCATATTCATTGCAGGTACTATAAGAGTTCATTAAAGCTATTTTTAAAGTCGATTTTCGAAATTCCGGATTTCAAAACTCTCCAGGAGTTCGTTAGCTTCCAAAATCATGAACCAATTAATCCGAGACAAATATTTATGTTCTTAATAGCGCATATCATTCACCTATCTCCAAATTAATTTATAGACACTGACTCAATTCATCATAAAAATCGCGTGGGTTTGAAAGAAATTAGTCTGAGCCAAGTAGGTCTTGTACAAACATAGAGAGGTTAATCTAAAAATTGTAGGAGGCAAAGATGTGTCTAATTGTTAACACACCTTTATCTGTAGGCACATAATATCGTCTGAAAATATGCATTGCTGCATAATCGCTGTACCGTGATTAAATTTAATGTCTTCATCTTCGATGGGTAAGCATTACACCTATTTCTCTTGCGATTTCAAGACTTGTCTGACATAAGTTCGTGTAGAAAGTTTGCTGGTTGAATTTGGGAAATGGAGGAGGCGTTGACGAGCATCGACATCTGCGAGATTGACAAGGGGAAATTTTTGGCAAAGATTGTACGTAATTATGCAAAAAGAGAATTGGAAATTGGGCAACACGTTTCAAAATGGGAAAATTTGTATATCCTCAAACATCAGAGACTTTTGAATCCCTTTCTTTAGTCGAATTGTTTTTTGATCTGTTTTATGAATATTAGTTTTTGTTGTTTTTGTTCATTGTTCTTGATAAAGCTGATTATAGTATCGATAGTTTTGCGAATGTTGCCAACATTAATATAAATAAACCATATTCCTCTTGAGTTGAAGATTACGTATTTAGGTTCAGGAAATTTCAGTTCCAGATAAAAAGTACAAGGAAAATCCTATTTTCAACACAGGTATCCACAGAAAAACATGATCCTGCAACCCAAAACGTACAATACAGATTAAAGTGATGTCTTTAATTATCTTATTATGATGGATGATATCATTCCAAGAAATTAGATACCATTAGTATTGCTAACTCATTGAAAAACCCAGTGGGCACGCGCACGTAGAAAATACGTTGAAAACAAGTTACATAACCAAACGTTGAAAAACAGTAAAAATGTCGCGGGAAAAAACGTTTTCTTGCATCGATAATTTAGGTATTAATAAACGTTGTATCTCAACGTATTGATTAAAAATAAATTGGACGCAATATTAACGTTAATTTATAACGTGTATGTATATTATTCTACCATACAAGTTAACTGTCTAACCGATAACGTATAAATAACGTTTATTTATACCATATCATATATACTTCATAAACGTTGTCTTTCAACGTATTGATTAAATATAAATTGGGCGTAATATTAACGTTAATTTATAACGTGTATGTATATTATTCTACCATACAAGTTTGCTGTCTAACCGATAACGTATAAATAACGTTTATTTCCACCATATCATATACCTATACATAAACGTTGTCTTTCAAAGTATTATTATAATATACCTTGTGCTCAGTCTGAAAGTTAATTTATAACGTGTATATATATAATATATTACCCTACGAAATTATATGGTCAATCATTAACATATTAATAATGTTCATTTTCACCAAAATTTTTATCCTCATTAACCGTGGTATTTCAACGTAATGATTCAATATATTTTGAGCATAATCTGAACATTGTATTGAAACGTTTACCTATATTACACAAATTTCGTATAATAATGTATAATGTTCCTTGAATAAGAAGTCATTACTATGATAAACATTTTTCAATGGAAAAATATGAATCTTGCATAAATTATTCAATTGTTGAACTAAAACGTATAGGTAGGTATATACGATAACCTAAAAAGAATATATGGATTCTATATTTGAGTTTTCACAAATAGGTACGAATAAATCATAATTGCATCGAAAGTTACCTTGTGTTTTCATTGGCGAACCTCAAGAAAAAAAACATTTCTGATTATTATAAAAAATATATTATAAAATGAGACATTCACTATAACATATCCAAGAAACAAAAATAAAATAATAGTTCGTCTATTTTGCTTTCTTCAACCTCGCCGTGGCAAATTTCAGCCATTCTTTCATGACTGTGCGAAGTCGAAACTCATCTTTTTCTTTGGTTGGGAAGGAAATCTTAACAGCCTCTATAAATATGAAAAAAAAATCAGACACGAGCATTCTATTCTGAAATTTATATGAAAATTTTTTTCTGGTTAACACATCTACATCTAATAGATTTTATTTTTTTTTTCAAGAAAAGTATTATAGAAAACTAGCATTTTCATAGTAATTGCTATTGTCACGATCTATTATTGGAATTGCTTCGAATAAAGCAGAAAAGAATCATTCGAAAATAATTCAATTTTCATGAAAATGTCAAGATTATTATCGATATCCAAAATGCAGATGCAAATATTAACCAATATATTTAATAATTGCCAATCAATAAAATATAACTTGAGAAAAAAAGCGAATTGAAACAGAATACTCACCTGAAATAAAACCGACGCTTGGCAAAATCAAATTGGTGGAAAATAGAGGTAGAGCGGGTACACTCAGAAGTATAAAGTGATTGAACTGAATTTCCAAGCATTTGCATCATAGGTGCTTCAATGATTATTATAGTACTCACCAACTCACATGTAATTAACAACACTATTATAATAATTGAAACAATATAACCGAAACTCTGAAACTCAACACACTGAACCATCAACGGCATCAACGAGACTTGCTTGCCTGTTGTTTTGTCGAATGTTGGAGCCGATGGCCGGATGGCGGTTGCATTTGCGACCACTCAAGCTCTCAGCAGTAGGCGCAGAAGTAGACGCAAGACGCAATATCACAAGCCAATCAGAGAGAAGCGGTTCCCGCGAATTCACGAATGATGCGACCGTCACAGACGAGTTGCGCATGCCGCGAACAGTGTCGAAAGCTGATTTTGTTGCCAGATTGTGCAAATCCGTTCCCTGAAAGTGGATTGTAATGTAGAAAAGGAATATGAATTATTATTGCGTTGAGGAATTGGAAATTGGAAGAGTAATTTCTATTGGTGATTCATTGGAAGGAAGCGCCACCTGAAAATATCTTCCTCATTTTCTGATGAAATTCGACAAATTTGTGCTAATTCACGAATTCCATTTGAAAATAAATTATTAGTGTCAATATTTATTGGCCCAGTTGTTAAAACATGTCAGCTTTTCTTTTCTGTAAATCAATCTATTGAAATTTTTTTCACCTCTTTGAATTTTACCTCAGTAGCGCGAAATGAAATGTAAAGGAAAAATACATTTAATTTAATTGCACCTTATATTGTTTTTCATCTTAAGTATTGTCAACTTTTATGACCCTTCCATCAAATCAATGAGAAATTTTGGAATAGTTCTTAGATAACGTTTAAATAACATTTTCCATAAACGTATTCGAATTGTTGACTGGATATTCTCAACAATTCAAATAGACTAGAAAATTGAAGAATGGACGTTAAAAAAACGTTCAAACACACGTTAAAATTCGATTTCAGAATAACGTATTTTCAGATGAACTATTCTTCTGGAAGTAGGAAAAGTACGTTAAACATACGTAAAACATAAACGTATTCATATTGTTTACTGGATACGTATTTTAAACGATTCAAATTGATGAAAAATAGTGGAATTGTTTTTAGATAACGTTTAAATAACATTTTCCATAAACGTATTCGTATTGTTAACAGGATACGTATTTTCAACGATTTAAATAGACTAGTAGTTGAAAAATGGACGTTAAAAAAACGTTCAGAACACACGTTAAAATTCGATTTCAGAATAACGTATTTTCAGATGAACTATTCTTCTGGAAGTGAGAAAAGTACGTTGAACATACGTAAATCATTAACGTATCCATATTGTTGATTGGATACGTATTTTAAACGAAAAAAATTAATGAGAAATTGTGGAATTGTCATCAGATTACGTTTAAATAACATTTGCCATAAACGTATTCGTATTGCTGACTGGAGACGTATTTGAAACGATTTTAATGAACTAGAAGTTGTGGAATCGTTACATAAGAACGTTAAAATAACATCTTTCATAAACGTTATAATAATTTCGGGAGGAAACGTATTAGCACTCAATTTTTATAACTGATTATTGTAAAATTACGTTTGATATATGTTATTGAAACGTATTGAATTAACGTTATAAATTATAACTGAAATGACAACGTTGAAAAATCAACCGATAACGTATATTTCTACCAATCAACGTTAAAAAAACATTTATTCAACGTGTGTGTGCCCACTGGGAAGTAGCTCTTTGAGCTGCTGACCTTAAGATCAGATAATTTACGTTTCGATTGCTTTTAAATTAAGATTCGATCAAGTGATCAAGATGGTATTTTGTAAAGGGTGATTCAATATGTGCTTCAAGATTTCAAAGAGACATCGGCTGTTGTACCAGAAAACATCGATCTATACAGGGTGTTTCTGAATAGACGAGTCCCTTCATGCTGGCCAACTGTTTAAAATTGCCTGAAAATCACTTCCCTTTTTTTCGCAATGATTCAACTCTTACCTGAAAGCTTTAATCCTAATGAGTGTATCCTGAAAATATTAGATGTCACGAAGGTCTTCATCAAAAGCTATAAATTTTTGTTTTCTTAGGGTTTCATCAATGGAAAATAAATATCACCAACAAAATGTTGAATGGAGAATTTGAATTTTTCGAATCAAATGAGGATTTCGCTTGAGTTTGTTTTTTATAATAACTTTTCTGATGAATGAGATGTTTCTATTAACAGTGTAAAAATGATTCAAGATACTGCAGAAATATCCAATCCAAATTTCATTAATTTCCGAAGAAGGAGCACTCGTATAAAGACCTGTTGCAAGATGTAAAACTGATTATTATAGGTGTTTTCTTTGGATTCGTAGAGATCATAGGAAGACTTTCAGTGAATTAATGTATTATTAACCCTGTATTGTGGAGTTTATTCAATATAGGTGCATAATTGGGTTTTCGCTTCTAATTGGATAGAAATTCTACAAGGAATTCAAAGGAAATTAGGGAAATGAATGATTGTTTTTAATGTTCTTTATTTGCATGGAAACTTACTACAGAATAACAACCCAAAAGTATTTACAACTGCCATAGACTATGATCTGGATGTGAATAAGTTCTGATGCCGCATGAGAAATTAGGATCATTGTACTGGAAAATCATTATAATGAAGTATCACTTTGAAATCATAGTATATTCTTAATCTGTAAAGTGGTAAATTCATCAATTCAACATCAGAACATGGCCAGTGTATACCACATCTCAAAATAATAAATACAGACAATATATTTACTAAAAATATTGTTCGCAGTTGATTGAGAAACTCCCTTAAAAATGGCTACTTCACAAACAGTTTCAGTTTTATTAATACTAGAACTAATCTCTCTGGAGCAATTTATTTATGGATTTTTCAATCTGGATATAAATCTGAAATTAACTTGACATAATCGTCCATGTGAAGGGAACAAACACATATATTCTTTGCAGCAAGGTTCCCATCCATAGTTTGTATATCCATGCTTTTCTCCAGTCCAATTTATGCAATATGCCAAAGGCATTAGTGATATTCGGTGTTGAGGCATCTTTCTCAGGAAATTTATCGAAACGAACAGCCGTGTTTTTACTTTTCCTTGAAGAGCAATTGAGAACAGTTTTTTCCAGTACTTGTACTTTGCTTACATTGTTATATAATCATCTACTGGCCTAAAATTCAAATATATCATGAGGATTGAAACATAGAAATCTTTTCGTACTTCACCTTTTCTGATTTCTTACAGAAAGATGAAGTCACAGCTCAGTACCTCGAATTACGAGGATCATATACCTCAAGAATACCTGAAACAGCCATTGATTTAGAATAGATATTCTTATTTCTAAGTCAATGAAAACAGCTTAGGAGCAAGTAAAAATATAAACAAGTCGTTTTCTAGGTTGGAAAGTCATAGATTTCCATTAATGAAAACATAAGAAAACAAAAATTTATAGCTTTTGATGAAGACCTTCGTGACATCAAATATTTTCAGGCTACACTCATTGGGATTAAAGCTTTCAGGTAAGAGTTGAATCATTGCGAAAAAAAGGGAAGTGATTTTCAGGTATTTTTAAACAGTTGGCCAGCATGAAGGGACTCGTCTATTGATGCGAAAGATTTTTTTGATTCTTGCTCCTTTGTTATATATAAATATTGGGTCAAAAGTCAAACGTTAGAGAGATATCGCGTATCAAAGATGGCGGAAAAATGATGTTTTTATTTTATATCTTGAAAACGAAAAGCGATAGAATGATCATATTTTACGGAGGTATTGCTATTATGAAAACATTTTTCGCATCAATTCTGAAAAAAAAACCTTACATTTATTAGAAAAACATTCCAAAAAACGCTCCTCATTTTTCACGTAGTTCGTTAAAGAAAAAACAATTTGATTTATATGCATGAAAGAGACACAGCTCTAGATTCCAATATAGATACCCCGCAAACAAATTTATTCCTCTGTCACTTTTAAACCGAACTCCTGACGCAGGTAATTGACGATCTGTCGTTTCCATTTTGATGTTAATTCGACATTAAATAAGATAGTGACTACCAGTGAATGCTTTTAAAATAAGATTTAATTTAGTGTGACCCATCCAATATTCATCATTCTGTTTTTGTGTTAATGGTAGATCGGCGGAAATGAAGTCATAGGAAGTGGTGTTTGGCTACCATTTGGGCACTCCTTTTTGCGTTCTGCTTGTTTGGTACATGCACTTCTGATTGGTTTGATGGGTGATTGTTTAGGGATTCGGACAATGAAAGTGGGTCTCTCTTTAGGAAATGGTAAACTTTCTTGTTAATGGTCCGGTTCGATTTGAATATTCATGAGGAGGGTATCGACATTTACTCAGAGAAAAATTAGTTTGTTTTGGTGGAATTGGTTTTCTCAAACAAGGAAATTGTTTAAAATGCTTTCGAGCTCCCTTCAAAAATTGAGCTTTTTATTTCAATGATATCTCAGTTCGAATGCGGCGTAGACCAACAATTCTTTCTTTAAATTAAAGCTTGATCATTTCTTCATAATGTGTATCACTCGCTTTTCCGTTTTTCTTCGTATATTAGGAAAAAAACCTGGTGAGCTGTAATTTCATAAAAATTTCGACAAACGATATTATTTCCATGATATCTCCGTCAATTTACGGGAAAATTTTTTGACAGTTCCAACAACCAATTAAATTTCCTCATTTGATATCAGATGTCAGATCAACAATTTCACCCAATCATGTCAACATTACATCGATAACAGACCATGGGCAGTTTTCACGTTGCTATGGACACATATTGATTCATTTCGATTTTGAAGTTTCAAATATTTAATATTTCGAAATGTCACGATTTGGTTGCAATACTGACGATAATATTAATGAAATTATAGAATCGAACATACCAAAAAACACCGTTTACAGTAGGAAATTTGTATGGAAAGCATTTATAGACTTTGCAACGATAGAAAGTATCAATTAGATGGAAATCGGACGGCGGAAGAATTGGCGTTGATTTTAAAGGATTGGGCTGTGAACATGAGGAGAAAAGATGGTAAAGAGTTCAAAGAAAGTACGGTCAAAACCATGTGGAATATAACAAGTAAGCTGTTACAAGAAAAATATTATAAAGAAATGAAAGTTATTATTGACCCATTCAAAAGTGTTGTATTTCAACAAGCGCGAGCTGCCCGTGATTCTATACGACGAAAACTGCAATCAGACCCAAGTAAAAGGAAGCAAAGTTCGGCAGCATTAAGTTCTGTGGAAATAACAAAAATGGTGAATTTATGGAATGAAATACTCCTGAAGGGCTGCAACGGAAATTCTATCACATAGCCGCGGTAGAATTAGCTTGGCGAGGTGGGGAAGCTGCTGCTTGCTTGACTGAATTTTTTTGTATCGAATCAAACAACGATGGTTCTGTAACCAACCGAGTGGAATATAACCCTGTATTCAGCAAGACTTGCCAGGGTGGTTCAAGAATGTGTACTGGAAGCAAGTTTTTAATAGAAAACGATGACAGCAACGTTTGTCCTGTCCGACTATTCAAAAAATTGATGTCGAAAAGGGGCCCAAATATTAAAACCAACAGATTATTCGTCAGACCAAATCATCAATGGAAATCCGAAAATGATCACTGGTATGATAATATGCCCATTGGAAGAAATACGATTCAAAATTGGACAAGATCGTCTGCCGAAGCGATTGGATTGAATACAAAGGAAAAAAAATTACTAATCATTCCAATAGATCGACCGCGGTTAGTCGATTGGCCAAAAGTGGTGTACAAGAACAACAGCTTATAAAAATTACGGGTCACAACAATGCCAACTCAATAAAACCCTACTTGAGTATTGACGAAGAACATCATAATCAAATTATTAACAGCATGCGTAGTGGAAATACATCTTCATCAGTTATAGAAACTAACACGTCTGGATCTTCATTTAACTATTCTAATTGTTCCTTTGTTAATTGCACCTTTAAATAAATTGTTTTAGCTCTGTATTTTTTCTATAATTAGCAAAAAATTTTCTATCCGAATAACCCTCGGACATTGATAAATGCTCAAAAATTCTATGACAACTTTCTCAAGCTTGTTGCTTGTAGACAACAGACCTCCGCCTACGGCGTCGGTCTGTTTCCAAGCAACAAGCTTTCGAAATCTGTCATAGAATTTTTTCGAACAATTATCAATGTCCTTGGGTTATTACTACTGATAAATGTATGAAACTTTCAGTATACATGCGGAATAGTATATTGCAGTATGTGTATTAATCAGTTTTTCTGTTTATTGCCCCCCTGAATTTTCAAATGAATTATAAAGTAGGAACTTTATTGGTCATATTTTCAACCAGGTTTATTTCCTTATATACGAAGAAAAACTGGAAAGCGAGTTTTACACATTCTGCAAAATATTATCCCGCATGTATACTGAAAGTTTCATACATTTATCCCGAAAAATGACGGAGATATCATGGAAATAAAATCGTTTGTCCAGATTTTTATGGAATTACAGCTCACCAGGTTTTTTTCCTGATATACGAAGAAAAGCGGAAAATCGAGTAAAACACATTCTAGAGAAATGATTGAGCTTCAATTCAAAAAAAAATTGAGATATCATGGAAATAAAAAGCCCAATTTTTGAAGAGAGCTCGGACGTGTACCACTTCTTGGATTAAAACTAGATTCTTCTTTGAATCTTATAATCTGAAGTTCCAAATCAGAAAGACTTGATGGACCTAAACTCAAATACCAGAAACGACAATCTGTAACTTTCCAGAGAAGCATTCCCCGCCATATTTCATTTCGCCATTGAAAGGTAATTATGTCATAAAGATAATGCCGCAATAGGTAGCCTCTAGAAGTTCATTCTTGTGCCAAAATACTAAATTATATACCTGTTCAGGTCTAACGAGCCAACTTCTCGTATTATTGAATATGAACTGAATTGAAAACAATAGATTCAATTAACCGTGGGAGAGTGAATTGAAGTATGAACAATATGTATATCAACTTTTTACGAGCTACCAAACTGAATCTTAGACGGTGGTATTTTTGATGGAGCGAGGTCATTAGGATGTTTTCCCAATGGGTTTTTGATTTACGAGACGTACCATTTCAGCGGAAACAGATATATTATTACTGAAATACTGTTATTGGACGTAGAGAATCTATGCTACTTGAATCTATGACACAAGCCCTGAACTAGCATCAACAAGGCAACA
The DNA here is from genome assembly GCA_951802165.1 of Adalia decempunctata. Lineage (NCBI taxonomy): Eukaryota > Metazoa > Arthropoda > Insecta > Coleoptera > Coccinellidae > Adalia > Adalia decempunctata. Next base: position 6,756,283 of record OX637705.1, read on the forward strand.
ATGGGCGAGGAAAACCTGAGTTTCATCTTGATAGATTTTTGATTATTGTTCAAATCAAAAGTAATGCGAAAGAAGGGTAATTCTCAGTAGTAATAACCCAAGGACATTGATAATTGTTCGAAAAAATTCTATGACAGATTTCGAAAGCTTGTTGCTTGGAAACAGACCGACGCCGTAGGCGGAGGTCTGTTGTCTACAAGCAACAAGCTTGAGAAAGTTGTCATAGAATTTTTGAGCATTTATCAATGTCCGAGGGTTATTCGGATAGAAAATGTTTTGCTAATTATAGAAAAAATACAGAGCTAAAACAATTTATTTAAAGGTGCAATTAACAAAGGAACAATTAGAATAGTTAAATGAAGATCCAGACGTGTTAGTTTCTATAACTGATGAAGATGTATTTCCACTACGCATGCTGTTGATAATTTGATTATGATGTTCTTCGTCAATATTCAAGTAGGGTTTTATTGAGTTGGCATTGTTGTGACCCGTAATTTTTATAAGCTGTTGTTCTTGTACACCACTTTTGGCCAATCGACTAACCGCGGTCGATCTATTGGAATGATTAGTAATTTTTTTTTCCTTTGTATTCAATCCAATCGCTTCGGCAGACGATCTTGTCCAATTTTGAATCGTATTTCTTCCAATGGGCATATTATCATACCAGTGATCATTTTCGGATTTCCATTGATGATTTGGTCTGACGAATAATCTGTTGGTTTTAATATTTTCGACATCAATTTTTTGAATAATCGGACAGGACAAACGTTGCTGTCATCGTTTTCTATTAAAAACTTGCTTCCAGTACACATTCTTGAACCACCCTGGCAAGTCTTGCTGAATACAGGGTTATATTCCACTCGGTTGGTTACAGAACCATCGTTGTTTGATTCGATACAAAAAAATTCAGAAATCGAGATGTTAAAATGTCGATAGTACGATCGACACGGCAAAATTATCAACACTGTGAATTATGTTGAACTCATATTCAAATTTATTGATGGTCATTTGACCAGATCAGATTAGGCAACCCATGAAACATTATTGTATATCATAAGTGAAAGCCCGATGAGCAAACGTTTCAAAATTATTGACGCTTACAATACTGTCTCTGTTCGAACAGAAACACGAATATAATATGTCAATTACTAATTATGGGCAATTTCTGATTCAGTTATTTCCGCAAATATATCTAGGTATTACCCAAACAGAAATTCGAAAGCATTTCAAAAATAAAGAAAAAAGATGAAGATGGCCAACTCACGTCTGAAACTGATCGTCAAAATCAGATACTTGATCTTTCAGTAAAAATTCACTGTTCCACCAACTTGAGATAAGTTTACCCGCTTTTTGATCTGGCAATAGAGTTCCATGTTACCATGAGTTCTATGCGAATCACATATCGCCATCTAACAGCGGTTATATCAACCTACGACTACGTACAGTGACTATTCACTGTACGACTACGCATCAACGGTAGCGACACCCAGTGGCCCTATTCAAAAGAAGGAAAAGCATTTCCTGCATAAGTAAAACTTTTATCAATTTTTTCGATGTTTTATTGTATTTTATAATAACCAGACCGAAGACGATTCCATAAATGAAGTTTCATAACAAACAGTCCATCCGATCTCTAGTTATAAATGGTGTAACCAACATCTTTCTTTTATATATATAGATATTTTTCTTGTAACAGCTTACTTGTTATATTCCACATGGTTTTGACCGTACTTTCTTTGAACTCTTTACCATCTTTTCTCCTCATGTTCACAGCCCAATCCTTTAAAATCAACGCCAATTTTTCCGCCGTCCGATTTCCATCTAATTGATACTTTCTATCGTTGCAAAAGTCTATAAATGCTTTCCATACAAATTTCTTACTGTAAACGGTGTTTTTTGGTATGTTCGATTCTATAATTTCATTAATATTATCGTCAGTATTGCAACCAAATCGTGACATTTCGAAATATTAAATATTTGAAACTTCAAAATCGAAATGAATCAATATGTGTCCATAGCAACGTGAAAACAGCCCATGGTCTGTTATCGATGTAATGTTGACATGATTGGGTGAAATTGTTCATCTGATATCAAATGAGGAAATTTAATTGGTTGTTGGAACTGTCAAAAAATTTTCTCTAAAAGAAGATCATCAAATCAATTTTGGGTGTTATGTATAATTTCCAACATGATTTTAAATGAGGATGTACGCCGTGAGAAAGAATGGATATTGATGAAGATCGAAAAACGCAGATACTAAAGACAGATATGACAAGAGATGTAAAGGAATACCAAAGTCAGTCATGAGTAATGGTTCGAGTACTCGAAAATGAAAGCTACAGTCCACATGTCTCTTAATCCAGAGAATTCTTGGTCTGAAACGTCGCTTAGGACCAAAATTAACAACGTAATGATGAGAATTGATAGGAAACTATTATGACAAGAACATTCGGGCCGCACCTAAAACAAAACACTGTCTTTGGGTACCATCAGACGAAGAGTTCTGATAGGTATTAATAATTCATGTGTTCAAAGCCGTGTTGGTGGAGGTTTTTTGGGTTGGAACCCGTGTACGTTAAGATGTGATTCATTTTTCGTTTTGTGGGACTACTGATTGGGCAGTCTAGGCAGAATGTCAACACCCACAAGCGTTTTTCTTTCGAATGCGTCTCCTAGAATCAAAACCAAAGTCATAAGGCATTCAACGGATACTTCATCATAGACGATTTATTTGACAGCTGTTGTCAAGTTTTGACAGCTGTCAAGTCGTTTTTCAATTTTCAATCTACCTACAAGGTGGATGAACGAAGTTTAATCTCGATGATATGAAGTTTCTGATAACCTGTCGATTTCCGATCCTACATTTTCATTTTCCAGTGAATCAACTCGAGGTTTTATCAACAATTTTATAGCTCCGTCATTGATAAAATTCTTATGCCTACACATAAAGTGTGAAGCATTAATTGCTCGCTTATCAAGGCTGTCGAAACCAATACGTCAAAAACAGTGATAGGAAAATGAACACTTTGATTCGATTAATGCTACCGAGCAAATTGATTCTTTCTCGGAATGCGCGTTTCGAATTTTACCCAGAAAATAATTATCAGACACGAGCTACACGTTATTTTTCGGCAGGTAGGCTTATCACTCTGAAAAACAACGAATTGGCGAAATATTTCAGAGGAATTATTGTCCAGCGTTGACGTTTTTGGATTTCATGGCTTGTCACAGGAAATTCTGTGATTTTAGCTCTATGACTCCCTCAATTCATAGAAACAACTACTTCCATCGATGGTTGACTGTAGAGATTTCAATACTATCTCTATGTTGTTGACCCTCCCAAGAATATATGGACTGAACCACAGAGATGCATGGTTTTGGACATTGATTACACATACAATTCGACAAAACAGGCGAATAATTTGGATTCATGACGTAAAGCTCTGGGCAGGCCGCTAAGACGCCATTAGGATGCAAAACGTGTGGCGTTTAGCACGTGTCTGCTCGCCTGGTCAGACTAAGGTGCCGCACCTAAGTACTGCTAATGCCATGTGGGCCCCCTTGCTCCTCTGATCGTGAATAATAATAATAGAGCGATAGCCCAGATAAAAGCGAAAATGAGGATTGTTAGAATTCCCAACAGATAACCCCGAAATGGCGATTTGCATATAAAGGATTTCGGCAATGAGTATTATTCCTTGTGGGTTTTTCTCAGAATATCGAATCTTCGGTATAATATCGTCCATGCACAAGCATTAAAATTCCAATGCATATGTCTTTTAATAGACGTAATCTCAGTATGATCCAACCGGAAGTCTCCAAAATCCAATCTACTTTCTACTAGAAATCATAGAAAACCATATCTCCCAAAAATTACGACCACTAAATGTCAAATCACAGCAGCATCCATATTGTCTTAACCTCAACCGTCTGGAGATTAAGTCATACCCTTCCTGATTACCTATAATTCAACCCAAACACGAAACTCAAACGAGTTAACGACGTAAACTTTTTCCATTAAGATCCTTTCCGAGGCTGGCTGGTGTGATCACCCGTGGCCAAGCTACCTAACTGAGTTGACGTCTTGCCGAGCACAGAGTATTAACCAGACCTCCCGTCGATTCGGGACATCAATCAATCTTCTGTGGTGGATTTCGAAACATCAGAATGATCTGAAGGCTCATTGATTTTGTGGTTTGGCTACATGCGTGACTAAATGTTCTGTGACTGGGCGTTTTCTATAATTATGACCCCCACAAGTACGGCCAGTTGTTTGGATTTGTGGAGGAATAACGTCTGCAAATTTTGAAGAATGTTTGATTTCTTTGAATTAATTCTATGGAACTAACAAGCAGGCATTTCTATAACCTAAGAAGAAATGTCCAACCATAGAAACGTTGCGTCAGCAGAGAATAAACTACATCGATGAGATAGAACTTCGAATCTTTGATGTGAGAATGACATTGAGTTTGATCTCATTCTGTGCTACACGAATGGGGGTTATGGGCAGTGAAACATGAAAAAGCCGATTCCGCAGTTTCCTGGAAGAGAATCGACTAATTTCACGTAACTCGCAGTGAATAGAAGAGGAGAAAAGTTGGCGGCAATAGCGTTTAGTAACACACCTTTTTTCATGTGGCACATCCTCTTTATAGTGCACAATGATTTGTTCAATTTGTTCTTCGACACAGAACGGCGTATTCAAGAGGAACGGCATTAGCTCGCGTGGGCGAAACCGATGTTATTCAACAACCAAATCGCCATTAAACATGCCAGTGATAATTTAATAAATACCAAACTATAACGATGACTAACTGACTTCGTAGACCTACCAACAGGTTCTTGACGGTCTTTAAACGAAAACAAATTGTAAATTAACCGAGTAGAGTGGAACCATCAGGAAATTTTGCATGACAATGACGCCATATTGTATACGTTTCAGGTCCTGTGCCAGTCACTGACAGCCATTAATAAAAAACCCAATAAAGTGAATTTATCGTCCGATCCGTCACAATATATTCAAATTAAATGGTAAGGACCCGCGTGGGCTTTTTGAGGCTAAAAACGCCCCGTGTCGAGGGACAAAAAGTGAGAAAAGCCGTTTATTATCGGTGAATCTCGTTAATGAGGAATTATGACAGGGATGTGATAAACGGGACGGATGCAAATGTTGTTTACCGAACTTGTCGGGCCGGCAATCGGACACGCTTCGTTAATTGAAATATATGTCTTGGCCCAGGCCATTCAGATCCACGAAAAGGATTACTTTCGATGGTCGAAATGCCAGAGAAAACCACGGTTATAAAAACCATAGACACTTGAACTCAAAAGACGAAACAAGAATTGTCAAACATTGTTCTACTTCATTCTGTGAACGACCATGCCTCTTGAGTTGTTTCGACGTTTGTTCTATGAATGTGTAACGTATTCGAAGTTCTGTGATCTAATTGTGTATCTGTGGGATCATAGACGAATTCCTTTGACGGTTGTGGTTCACAAAATAGAAATCGATATGGAATTTCATGCATCCTTTTCAAGTTTAGTTATAAGAACGTTGAAAAATAGTATAAGGGTACATCTACGGTACCAATGGCAGTTCCCACTTGGCCCATTGACCACCCGCAAAGTCACAATCGCTCTGTCAATCACCAATCCCGCCTACCAATAATTAATCATACCGAAGCCATCTCATGGAGGCGCATTCTGTGAACTTATTTATGTAGTTTATAGAATGTTTAAGGCCGATATCGTCCTTTCTATCTCGCCGCACGAGTCTTGTGTAGGTACGGGCACTGAATGCGAGCCGTATTTTGTTGCATAAAATTTCGAATTAACGGCTAATACGATTATACACGTCTAATTATCGGTACTAGACCGTTTCAGGATGAGCCACGGGATAGGGAATCAATTTATACGAGGCCCCAGGGGTTTACATGCTGATTGAATGGCTTTATCAGGTAACTTGAGGAGTTTTCGAGGCGACACCTTCTGGGAAAGTCTAGATCCAAATGTTGTACAGATTTCGGAAGGTTCATCTTTCATATCATGGCGCCATAAACGCATACCTATAACACACATTATAAGTTCTGTGCATAAACGTCAAGATTATTTGTCAAATAGTTCAGGTTAGGAGCATAGAATATCAGTTCCAAAATTCCGAAGGAACTTTTTCCAGGAACCTTCCTCCATAGTGCTCCTCTTTCAGTTTCTTCCGTTTTCAAAAACTCTCTCTTATTGGTGCATTTGCCCAAAGTACAGAGAGATTCCGGGCCAGGAAGTGGACTTTATGCTCCCTTTTTGGCTAGAGTTTTGGCCTCTTCCTTTTCTTTGATTTCTGAGTGACCAGGAACCCATACAAAAGAGACCTTGTTGTCCTGACCTACTCAAAAGTATCCATCGGCACTCCCATATCAACTTTGATGACAATTTAAAGGACTTCAGTGCTCTGATAGCAGCTTGACTATCTGAATGGATCACTGTGTCACACTCTTGATAGTTTCTTTCCAGGTTTATGTCTAAGCATCTTTGCAAGTATTTCTTCCAGAAAAACACTCGAGTGGGAGCCTAACGATAGTTTACACTTAGAACTTGTTTTAGAAAAACCTGTATGCCATTTAATGGTATTCACTTTGAAATTATGGGTACTTTATTCCTTTTCCATTCTTCTTTTTTACATACGAGGATATATTGAAAAATTCTTGCACTTTTTTTCAGTTGAGGAAAGGGATGATACTCGGACGGAGCCAAATCTGGTGAATATGGGGGTGTTCTAGTAATTCTAACCCTAAATCACGAATTTTTTGCATGGCAACATGAGATTTGTATACTGAGGCGTTGTCCTGTAAAAACAAAGTGCCTTTGAATAGCTTTCCGCGCCTTTCCTCTTCAATTTTTTCTCGTAGAGTGGTCAGTAATGTCGAATAGTAATCTCCAGTTATTGTTCTACCCTTATCCAAAAAATCAATCATGGTTACTCCATGGCAATCACAAAAAACTGAATCAAAAACTTTTCCAGCAGAGTTTTGGACACGAAACTTCTTAGGTCTTGGAGAACCAGAGTGTCGCCATTCCATCGATAGTTGCTTTGTTTCTGAATCGTAGAATTGTACCCAAATCTTCTCCATAGTAACAATTCGGTTTAAGAAGTCTACATCGTTTTCAAATCGACCACAGATCGAACGCGATGCTTCTACCCTTGCACGCTTTTGGTCAACATTCAAACATTTGGGGATCCATTTTGCAGAAATTTTTCTCATGTCCAAATTGACGTGAACTATATGATGAACGCGTTCGTATGAAACCTTCAGTGCTTCAGATATCCGTTTTAGCACAATTCGACGGTCTGATAAAATCATGTCATGACTGACACAGAAACTGGCCTTCCCGATCGGTCATCATCTTCAATGAAAAATTTACCTCTTTTGAAGCTTGCAGTCCAATTTTTCACGATCTTATACGAAGGACATTGATCACTAAGGGTATTGAGCATATCTTCGTGAATCTGCTTAGCTCTAAATCCTTTTAAATACAGGTACTTGATGATGGCTCGATACTCCAATTTTTCGATTTTTACAATTTCGATGGACATCTTTTTTTTCAATTTATTGCGTAACTCTGGTTCACTTTTTTGACGTCGAACTCTACACTGACACTTCTAATAAGTTATTGTTCGTTGATATGGTATCGCAATATTTTGTTTATGCATGGAACTGGTCTAGGCTAACTAGATAAGAATACATCTTCGAAGATCGTGTTAAAGTTCTATAGTTAAGGTCTGATCTATCCTCAGTTGCGAATAGTTTAGGTTAGATCAGGATAAAATGTGCTCTTCCTGCAGTAGCAATCATTATACTCTAAACAGCATTCCTCATCCAACCAAACCCTTTGCACTTCAACACTTAACAATTTTTTTTCTTCCAGGAAAAAAATGGCGATCTCTAACCCCCCAAGACCGTCGTCCCTACGTGGAAGAAGCCGAACGCCTGAGGGTAATCCACATGACCGAGCACCCAAACTACAAATACCGACCGAGGAGGCGGAAGCACAACAAGCAGAGAGCCACTTCCGGTCCAACCACCCGAGTAGGCACCTCACTGCCCAGCCCTAGCCTGTCCAACATGTCACCACGCTACTCTGGCTACATCCCCAACTCCAGTCTATCCCCCAGTATATCCCAGTCCAGCAACTTCAACAGCATGGAGTTTGCAGCCAGTGGTTCCGATTTTAATCAGGACAAAAGGTACAGTCCGGACTACCAGCAGTACAACTACGTCAGCAGTTATCAGCAGAGCTACACGCAGAAGAGCCCTTATTCTATACACACCCCTGACACGTCGCCTACGCAGAGTCCGGAGCCTAAAAACACCCCAAAAACTCCTGGAAGTCCTTCTCAAGAGAACAAAGACTCGAACGAAAAGAACAGCGCTCTGCCTACTCCTGAGCTGTCACCCATGGACCATGAGAACCAGTTCGAAGATAAACAAAGGTTGTCTAACATTCAACACACCAGCAACGTGGTCAATAATATGTCCCCAACCTTGAGTCCTGGACATCCAAACTATGGAAGAGTCCAGAACTACAACAGACAACCTACCAACGTGAACTACACAAATACGCATCCCATCACATCAGTTCCTATGCCAAATGGTGGTATGTATGTGATGTGCACCAACAAGAGTTCTGTAGAACAAGGTCACATTGTAACAGGAACTTACTTCCCTCCTGTCGCTACGAGTCAGGACCAACAACTTTTAGGTTCAAGCCAGAACTCAATGGCTTCAGTGACTGCAAACAACACAGGGAACATGTCGTTTTACAACCCTGCAATGTCACAGTACTACCCTAAAGAATATTCTTTCGACCAAGCAAACAAAGATGCTTACAATATGGCTTTCCAAACAGCCCTCAAAAACGACATGTTGGAAAAAAGTGATTATCTCCAAAACTACAAGGTTCCAATGATGGAAGACCAATATGCTGCGTATCAAAACAACAGTTTGGTGCAGAATTACATACCAGCTAATGAAGAAAGGAGTGATGTTGATAGTGAGGTGGACAGTCGGGAGTTTGATAAATATTTGAAGTTTAGTGGAAGTGAAAATTTGATAGACAATAATCATAATTATCATAGGGGTGACCCCAATATTAACTCAAATTCTACTTATAACTTTCAAGCTCAACATACCTCTGTGATTTTACCCAACACTAACATCAAAACAGAGCCCGTTTTAGCCCATTATTCTGAAGTGTATCCTGACGCTGCCCAAAATGGTGTTATCCAAAATAAGGACGATGATTTTAGTGAAATTTTGGCTGATGTCAGAAAGACATGTTACAGCAACTAAACAGATGATTTATTGAATATGTTTCATCGTGGATTCTTATAGGAAATTTACATTTTCAAAACCAGGAAAGAATTTTTTCATTATCTGATTCGATCTCAGTGGAAGCTGTCCCATATTTGAGATTGTTTGCTTCGTTTTCACTGATAATGAAACGATTCAGTGATGGAACTAAACAAATATTTGATTCGAATCGAGCGATAAAATATGAAGATTTCATTTTTCATTCTATTTGTTTACTCACTTGTTTCTATTTATTTTAGATCGTGTATCTTTTTGTACCAGTTTGGATGTCTGATCTTTGTTTGCGAAAAATTTGTTCAATCTCGATCGTTTTCTAAATCTTAATATACGCACTTCAATTCTATGGGATCAATAGACTCTGCAAAGTTTATGAAAAATTGACAAGTTATTGAATGTGGAGATGTATGTACCTTAATGTTTATCCTTATATTTATAGAGATGTTTGTTTATAGGGTGTCTGTTTATAAGTGTGAAAATAAGTTTTGTACAAATGAGTTTATTGTAGAAACTTTCGTAAAAACCAAAGTCTGTACATTATGTAATATAATATATTGGAATTATCAATGTAAATAGTCGATATTTTCGAAGAAATATATATTTTCGATTTTATCTAAGCGTTTTTATTGATATGAATCCTGATGTCCTACTGTAACAGTCTGGTGTGTTTTTAGTCCTAGATCTCATTCTTAGTCGAGTAAAAATGGTTATCACAGGAAAGATATAACTCTGACAGACTAGAGCAAATATTGACTTCATAAAATAATACTTATCTAGGCTTGTTTACGGGATCACAATTTCCCAGATTGTATACAGTAAATTTTGATGGAAGTCGGTAAAACGTTTTACTGATTCGCATTCAATGTCCCTTTTATGATGGACAGGGGTGGCATTATTCTAAATGTGCATTTTGGCTCAAATCATTGTTACTTTTTTCAAGTTTCTAACTGAAATTCTTGAGGATGATATTTGGTAGAGGCAGATTAATTTTTTTTTTTGGACCATTGAATTGAGTTTACATAATCTAGAAATAAGGATGGATAGAAATCTTTTCGGAAGAGCTTCAAGGCCCAAGGGTCAATGTCCCTGAAAAAAAGGAGTCTGAAATAATTTATTTTTTTCTGATTGATGAAGGGATGTAGGAGTGTATAAATATAAAAATAATAAAAAAAATAAAACAAATAATATCAGGAATTGGACAATTTGATTCTCCTTAGCGAATTTCTTTAAGCCAACGTTTCGGAACAAGGCTGTTCCTTTTTCAAGGCTAGAAAATACAAGACATTTAGATAAAAACGGATACAAAATAAAATACGTTAAAATTATACCTCTAGAAATTTCCGTTTCACGGAGATATTTTAAAATTGCTAGAGCACATCGAATTCAACAAACGGAAAGTAATAAAATCATATCATAAAAGGATCTACATAAGGTGATACATTCTTGTCATCAATGAACAGAGAAAGATGTCATATTTTATTAGTATTTAATGAATGAAAAGGATATTCCCCATCATTTTTGGTTATTTTTCAACATTTCCACCATCAAAACGATAAAATATTTTTGTGTTTTTCCATTTCAGTATTGAAGTCTATCATTAAGTTAATCAAACGTTTATCTCATTTTTCTTTCAGAATATACCGTTTTTTTGTAAATAATATTACAACAATGTGTTATTTTCGCTAAATTTATTCCCTTGAATTTTTTTATTCGAAATGATAAATATCCATTTTTATCAAAGACAATTTATTAAGGTTTGTTTTAGCCGTCGATTAGTGAAAATTAATTGTTTCTTACAATTGTGGATTCTGACATGGAATTGAATTTCTTCTAAATGACACGCCCCCCAGGTATCTACTCCCAGATGACTGTTGAAGGATAATAAGTGTATTATACAGTCAGTGTGAGATCTAGTTCAGGGTAGGATTTCTAGTTAATATTCCCTGCGCCCCAACATTTGTTCTATTAAGCTAATATACCAATAAATAAAAATTGATGCACTGCACCGCCATCTGGCGGTATACATTTCCTATTTTGAAGGCTGAAGACTCTCAACAGTAGACTGCAATACAAAAGTTGAACCAAAAAAGGCATGTTCAAAAATTATCTGCATCTGTGATTCCAAATTCAATATTGAACAACTGTAAGAAACATAATATTTCCTTCTAATCTTCAACTATACTTTTCGACACTATGGTTTAATTATACCAGAAATGCGCCAGAAGGTGAGTTTCAGCAAAATTTCATGGCCTTTTATGAAAGTTGGCGGGGCTCAATTTGGGCATTTGTTATTGGGTAAATTTCATTTTCTATGTCAAATATTACGTGAACGAAAAATTTTACTGTGATATTCAGAAATGACCTTCCCAACAACATATCGCACGATACATCTTTCCTATTCAAAATCAATGGGTTGGGTATTCCCCACAGGAAGATGAAATGATATGATGATGGTTTTAATGTGAAAAAAATAAAAAAGCACTAAAGTGAAGTCAGAAGCTTATGAGCATTCGTTCATCCATCTTGTAAGAAAATGCTCGCCATGTTTGATAGTCATAATGTCACGTGATTAGGACGTGACAGATCGAAAGTTGACAGATGAGAGGCGGCGAACATGGAGCATTAGACGGTAGCACAACGCGTCCTGATTGACAAAAAATGCAGTAACGGTGAATTGACGAACGTTATTGTGCTATGATGACACAATTTCTTGTGCCTTATTTTGAAGCTATTGATCTTGACGACATGTGGTTTAGGCAGAATGGTGCCACAACTGCCACATATCAAACCACCCGTGAAACATTGACGATCTTGCACGAGTTCGCTCCTGGTAGTAGTGGTAGTGTCATTTTCCGATTTGGTGACCAGCTCTTGCGATTTAACGGCTTCAGACTTCTGGCTGTGGGGTTATCTAAACTCACAGGTTTCACAGCAAAGCCGTGGCGGTCATTTACACGATAGTATGTTTCATTCATAATTCCTATACAAGGTGACAAGAAAAACTTCGGACAAATTTTGCTGTGTTCTGGAACAAAAGTATTTCAGCGCAGCCAAATTTTTATTCTCTTGGTTTCTCTACACTTTCCTGTAGGTACTAATGTGTGAATTTTCAGTTTGATATAATTTAATTTCACAAAGTTTTAGAATGTCAAACAAACGTAGTGCGATTTTGGAGCTGTTTCGTCAAAGTAGGCGTCAATGCGAAATTGTTCGTTTGCTCAATGTGCCTCGACAAACTGTGTCCGATGCAATTCGCCGTGTCAAAGAGTTTGGCCATGATGGTCGTCGTCCAGGAAGTGGTAGAAAACGCACTGTCAATACACCTAGCAATCGCAACATCGTCAAGAAGCGAAATCCGAGGGTTTCCATGAGGAAAATAGCCTGTGAGACCGTTATGAACCGCGAATCAGTCCGTCAAATTGCCAAAAAGGAGCTCAACCTCAAGCCATACAAGCTCTAAAAAGTTCAACTCCTCACGGAGGAAAACAAGCGCGTACGACTCCAAAGGTACCGTCAACTCCTTCGTCTCGCCGCCGGTCAGCAATGGTAGCGAATTCTCTTCACAGATGAGAAGCATTTCACCGTAGGACAATCCCACAACCACCAAAACGACAAAGTCTGGTCTGTAGAGGCTCCTGGTACATCGGCCATCGTCGAACACCGTCAAAATTCGCAATCCGTCATGGTCTGGGGCGCAAGAAGCGTCTGAAGCTGTGTATCGCCGCCAAAGGAAGCCATTTCGAAACGGCTCAAATATATTATTAACAAATCTTCAAGCTATTATTATTTGTTGTTGTTTGGTTCAATTTCTTCTGTTCAATAAAGTTAAATGAAAAAGAGTTTGTTCGAGGTTTTTCTTGTCATACTGTATGTACTCATGTCTCATGAGCTCTTATTGAAACACCCTTAAGATGTATGTAGATCCTCCTTAAAGGTACATTCGCATTAAAAACCCAACGAAAAAACCTGATATCAGCTGTCAAATAATTGTGAAACTGTTAAAAATCAACAGGCAACGTGCTGAATGATCGATAATTGGTATACGGGGGGCACAGATTTGAAGCCTCTGGTTGTGCCATTGTGAGAAAAATACTAATGCAGTTTTTCTCCGAGTCATTTCACCTCCCGCCTACCGGAATTACCCTACAGGTCGACTCGCAGCAGTGAAAAAACATTCACAAGTTCGGTATTTTTTGGGCGCTCCTCGTACTGTTCGAAAACTGAGGCCGCGTTCAGAATTTGCATCGATTTCGGATCGCCCGAAGGTCCGCAGATCCGCAGATGAATCGGAGATATCGGCTCTAAAGCATCTCTTCCCTAATCAAACAATCACGATTAGACTCTTTTTTTCAGGAGTCAGGTCGAGAGGAGCGAGGACGACCGCAGATCTCGGCAAAAAATCGGAATTAATTCGTTTTCTTTTATTTGTGCGTCTTGCATTGCGGACCGCGACCGGGCTGCGTTCCACGACTCGCTCTCTGGGCAGTTTCGTAAATTTTCATGTCGGTGATCGTCTTTGAGATATTGATGTCCACCGCCGGCCAAACCGATAATTTATGGTGGTCAGTTCGGCATTTTCAAGAATCGCGGTCTCTGCTGGTCTATCTCGGCTGAAATGCACGAGGCGAGGAGGCTAGATTTGCAACCGGAATAGGCAAGAGGAAGAAGACGACCGTCTATGCTTGCGAAAGCGAAATCAAGAATTTTCTACGACGTAGACCACAGAAAATATTTACTTTTACTGACATATGACATTAATTTGAGTGAGCTTTCGTTCCCACAGAGATGCATAGAATGTGAAACACAAACACAACAAAAGTTTTAAATCAAATGGGCACTCTTGATTGTAGTTAGGAGTGCTGGAGTCTCTTCGTTTCCTTTGATTCCAGAGTGACCATCAGCGCTCCATGCAGTATTAGCTATTGTTTTAAGATTTTCATCTCTTTGATTCATTTTCTCGTTTATTTTGCTCGCAAACTTTCCAAATAGGTTGTAGGGTATTGATCCTCATCCAACTCAATACGTTATTTATCCCCTGTATTTAATTTAGAACGAAATTGCTCCTCACATCATACAATTACAATGAGTACATCAAAAGATATGGCAGGTTGAAGTGTTACAAATAAAACCGCACGACCGCACCAAAATGCGTCTCTGTGGTAAGAAGGCGGGTAGGAGAGGGCACCGAAGTGTGAGTGGGGGACATGCATATCTATAAAAGAGCAGCTGCGTGGATCAACTTTCAGACCATAGAATTTTCAAACTATTCAGACACGTGGTCGACTCAATACGAAGCGGAAGCAGAAGCCTTTTTATACCCGGGGGAAGCTGGGACGGGCTGTTTGTCATTAATAAATAGTAGAGCCAATTTCCCAAATCATCAGAACTAAACTGGGTAACAGTGCTACTACGGATTCAAAATGTAATAGAAATTATTGCAACGTTGAGACGTTCTTTGAATTTTCCAATATAAACTCTCATTCAAAATGAAAAGTACCCACTTTAGATTGAAAGTCATTTGCTCATTTGTGCGTCAATATCAGAAATAAGTATTTTTTTCTTCACACATTGTGCCTTCTTCACATTACATATAATAAAGTATCGGAAACGACTCGGCCGTTTTTGCCTCATATAATGAATGGACATGTAATGGCAGCACCGTTTTCTAAATCTGTAGCCAGTCCATTCATTAATTTCGATATGCTATCTCTATTTCGTGTTACTTATGACGTTTTGAACAGTGTGGTCATCACGAAATCGCGTATGAAATTTGGATTTATTTTTGAATATTATTAGCGAAACTCGTTGAAAGAATGGTTAAAAAGTGTCTTGTTTGTGGTAAATTGGAATATTCGAATCCTGATTTGAGTTTACACAGGTATGTTCCACTTATAGACATATTATCCCATTTTGATAAGTCTATGGTTCCTCTCTCATCATTCTAAGAAACAGTGGCGTACACGGAAAGAAATCTATTCTCGTACCAAGTGGATAATATTTGATTGAAGTAAATGATAGATTCATATATGATCAAGAATAAGATTTAGTCGATTCAAGTATACCTTATTCTCAGAATTCAAATAAAATAATTCTTTCGACTAAGTATATCATATACTTGAATTTAATAAATCACGTATTATTGATTCAAGAATATTCATATATTCCTTGTGAGTAAAATGAGAATTTTGAAATGAGTATTCGAAATATTTCATCTAAGGGAAACATAATCTCAAATGGAATTATTGTACATCTTAATCTCAGTAGTTTCTTCGTTCGAAGCAAAGATACCAAATACTTGAATGAACTCAATAATTTCACTCAATCCAACATCAGAAAATTGTTAAATTGAGTATATCATATTTTCAAATCAAATTTCATTCAATAATGGTTTTGAGTGAATATTAACTTCAGATTTAGTTTTTGGTCTACTTACAAGAAGTAAATACCTGTTTGGTCGAAACCATTTATATTCTCACTCTGAACCAATGAGAATTCTGTATATTCAGTTTCAGTATATTATATTCTCAAGATGAATAATGAGATTTATTTTATGCTTGTTTTGACAAATAGTAAAATTATTTGAAATACGATAATCGTTTAACATTGCTGTGATTTCAGGATGAGGATTATATTCATAAAACGAGGCTTATAAGAATTGAAAACAAATTTATTATACTTCTGAAATAATTATAAACAAACAAAAGTATAAAATTGATCACTGAAAACAAATAGGGAAAATGCTAAATTCAACATATAATCAACTGGACTAGGTACAAATAAACCCAATAATAACTGATGTGAAAAAATAAGTACCTACCACAAATAAAAAATCTATCCTATAAGACAAATCATAATCCTAAAAATATTATCACATATAAATAAGTATACAATCAAGAACAGAAGAAATATCAGAAGAACCACAAATAAAAAAAATATATATGTACACATCGCAGTATAATCACATAAAGGTACTGGCACTGAAAGGGATAATTAACATTAAAAACGTGAAACATTTGAAAATAATTTTGAATGCCTTACGTGCAGAGGAGAACTGATGGTGTAGGTTTTCAACAATAATCAAAAAGCTTTTCGGTTCTAATAGAAACTGTCCCAAAACCAACAAATAGGGCGGCACCGTTCCTTTCCAATGTATTGTTTTCTGCCTCTGCTCTTGGATAATATTTTCCATATCTCCAAACCTCTGCAAAAAAAATGCTTATAAATTCCGTATCCTCTGAATTATTATCCGCATTCTATACTGAGTGATATGATGAGCTATTCCCCCCAAAAAAGATACAACAGTACTGTACGAGACCATTTCAATCTAATAATTCAAAATTCGTAAGTTACATAAGAAAATATGGTATAACTGGTTGATTATCGCTCTTTTTTTTAATTAACGATGCTAGTACAGTATTGTGTAATTCGAAAAATCATTTTTAGAAGTAGTAAAAGCGAATTCATTTGATAAAAATAAAAATATTTCACTTGCTTCAGAATTCATCTCTTTAATTTTCCTTGAAATCAGTTTTCATTCCTAAGGTAGGTATGAGATCATGATCATTGAAATTTTTTAAGAGCTCTAAGGAAATATCTTGTTCTGAAAAATTGATAATCCCAATGTAATAGGATTTTTGAAAATGAATGTTCTTAGGAATGTAAGAGATGCGCACTTAGAGTATTTCAAGTATTAAATTTATCGAAAAAGAAAACAGCTTGGTGATTCAAAACGTATAAGATTCGAAGAAGAAGTTATGTTTTTTTTTTAAATCTGAATTTAAATTTAAATCAATACATAGCTAACATATCTTACCTTGAAATAGCTTGCTAACACTGCCCGAGCATCCCTATTGTCCCAATAATTTTTCCACATTTCACTAAAAATTGGTAAACTTTCTTCAACACACTGAACTTGGACGAAAGACGCGATATGAACAAGTCGAATCAAGATCGAGAGTGATATCCCCTTTTGGGCACTGAATAGAGGGCGCTTTTTAGTATATTGTTGAATAATTTACTTGAATCTAGTGGATTGAGAAATTCATATACTTGGATTACGATAAAACCTAACTACCGGAAGGAGAATTGGCGTATTATAGTTTATCGCTGAATATCTTACTCGGACCAAGTGAATGAAAATTTTGTCAAGATTAGTAATATATAGTTTCACTTGAATTTTTAGTTATATAGAATTGTTCTACTTTTTTTTTCAAAATTTTGGAATTTCTGAATGTTCCAGATTTGATGATTTCTGTTTACATCTTTAAAGAAACATTTTTAGGATACTTTGATATTTACCCTTATGAAAATTTACTCTAAACGAAATATTTCATACTACATACTTATATATGGAAAAATTAGATACATTCTCTTCAATAAAAATTCATTAAAAATCAAGTTGGCTCTGAAATAACCTTGAAAAGGTTAAGGTGCAAACAAGATGTGATATCTAACAATTTTCACTTGGAACATATTCTTCTAAAGTTGATAGTTTTTGAGATAATTCACAGTCTCAAGTTTAATGTCTATATAATGAAATCGAAGTCAAAATCAACAAGTAAGGGTGCTATAGAGCCCTTATTAATACTAGGCCCTTTCTGGGGTTGTAACATCCTCGAACGATTTCGACACCACATTCAATACCAATACTTTATTTGCAAAAATACAGAAGTAAAGAGGTTTGGCATTGTTAACCCAAAGACCGTATATTGTCGAATAATTCACTTGGATCTAATGGATGGAGAAATTTATATACTTGGATTACGATGAAACTGCTCGCAAACGGATCACGGTCCCTCTTATTCATGCATGTTGCCTTACTACCGGAAGAAGAATTGGCATCTTAGTATATTCTGAAAATTACACTTGGATCAAGTGAATGCATGTCATTTCACTTAAATTTACAAATACGATGAATTTTTCAACTACTTCTTTCTTTCCCTTTCAAAATTATGGAATTACACCAAGAGAAATGTTTTACAGAGTGTAATAGATTTGGTGATTTTTTTTTCTATAATGTTTCATCACATAATTTTATTATAAATAGATTTGTGAAAAGTACCTAATTGAAAATTTCTCTCAAATTATATTGTCACAATTTTTTCATGATTTCAACTTCATATTTCAATCCATACAATGTATATACAGGGTGAGTCTTTGACTTGTACATATATTTTAACTATAGATTCTTGAGGCCAAAGGAAACCTTTTTTTCATTTTCCATTTTTCCGAATTCGGCTCTGTTAAAAAGATATAGCCATTTGAAAAAAAAAATTGTGCTGAGTCCGTGCCTGGATACATTCTCTGGAAACACTTCAAAGTTCATATTTTTCGATTGAAATTGAGGTGATTAGATGTTCTGGGTGATACAATTAGAAAATACTCAAGCACTAACCTTATTCGAATAAGAATGTAACAAAAACGATATTTCCTAACAAAAACACTGTCCGATTATTTCTGCAATTGAAAAGCCATATTTCTCCCACCAAAATAAGTTCCTTCTTCGATTTTCCTGAAGATTAGTTTATAAACACTAATAATTGGTTAATATTTTCCTCGATATTTTGGAACGATCTCATGAAAATTGGTTTCTCACCAACCTATTCTAACTCCATCAACCTAAGTCAGATGATTCGAGGTCAATGACCTAACCTAACTCATCTTCTATGATATGATATTCCACAGAACACGGCCATCTAAAGACTAAAGTCTTTAGAAGGACGTGCACAGAACCTGTCTAAGCACAGAACTCTAGAGAAGACGATGCCAGATTGCCGATTTTCTCTTCAAACAATGCGAACTCAAGAAAGCAGTACGTCCCCTATCGTTAGCGGATGAACTATCACAATCGCTAACGGCTACAGGCGTCTAGGCGTGCCAAACGAGTTCTGATTCTTGCCGATGTAGCGCTACGATATAGCCGGCACGCAAGGCAGACAGGCCGTTGTGTTGTGGTTGTTCTGTTTCTGTGTCTCGACTCTCGAACCGCAGGCCAGTCTATGATAATGAAAGACGCTTAAACGGGATAACCTTAATTATCTATCTAAATTTACTTGCAGATAATAAAGCAAACAGGTGATGATTGTGATGTGCATACTGCATACCGTGTAGTGTCGATTGAAATCTCCAAGAGGATAATATTGTTGAGATAGATATTTTCCTGAAAGACCGGTAACAATAAATTTTCAATAGAAACTGTGCTTATAGACTGTGTAATTTCATTTCATGCTTCTCAGAATTCAATTATTACATCGAACGTTTTTCCATCATGTAGATTTTAGTCTTGACGAAGTTGATAAACATTGACAACGTTGTTAATTTGTTAAGATCAGAGAATACATAATATTCGATGATATTTAATTCAGGGTTGCATTCAGTTTTTTTATGAAATTCATGATTTTTTCCTCGAATTTGTTCGTATACAATTAGGAATAACTCGAAAACGACGCGTTTTATTGAAAAAATATAAGAATACTTTTATTTTCTAAAATGGTTGATTCTTTCGAAAATATGAACCGTTTATCTTTTTCGAGTGATTTTATAGTATTTTTGCATGAATTCATGAGACGAGTAGGCTGTAACTCTTATACTAGAAGGAATATGGAATAAGTTTCAATTGAGGAATATGCACCATGAATAGAGTAAACAATCAACCAAAATTCAGTTCATTCGGATTATCGGTTTCAAATATATGGAAAGAATAGTGTTAATTTCATGGATTTTTGACACCCTGTATCTTTCAAACGAAACCGAATTTTGAAAAATGGTATAGGAAAAAAGTGTTTCGTTTGATGAGAGGAATCTACAGTTAAAATATATGTACAAGTCAAAGACTCACCCTGTATGTATTTTGAAAGGAGAGTCTATCTATCTCAATGGTAACTTTTTTCAGATTTCTAACTCATCGTATACATATAATCTAAAATCTGAACGTTGTCCTAGCAATATTTTATTTTCGATTTTATTCATTTTGGCGAAATATTCTCGAATCATTATTGATTGATTAATTAATTAATTATTCAATTCATAATTTTATGTCAATTCATTATTTCATGTCAATCGAAATTATTATTTCAAGAAAACCAATTTCTTGAATATAACACATGGAATGAGGATATTCCAATTCTCGAACTGAGAATATTATATTTTCGAAGTCAAGATATCATATAGTTACCTGAAATATAGAAGTACTCTCGAATTGAAAAAAGTGAATAGTTTGGATTGAATAAATAATTTACTCCGATGGAGAATTTCATTCTTCAATCAAGTATATGTTTTTTTGAGTAAAATAAATTCATTCCAAGTATACAAAATTTCCCTTTTTACTTGTTTTGATTCTATATATACTTGAAACAACTCTAATATTTCAAGAATATTGGGATTCTTGATTTGAGGATAGATTTCTTTCCGTGTAGATTCTACGATTTTTAGAATTCCATTTTTCAGATTCCCTTCTCATATTGCAAGGAGGGCATCCATTCTGAATTCAGCTGACTCTGTTCACCTTACTCAGAATCAGTTTCAATGTTCGAAACATTGTATGAATTCGTCAAAAAGAGTTAATTCACTTGTAATTTTCTTCCGTTTTTCAATACCGATAACCACGCCACTGGACATTTTAAAGTTAGATCTTGCAATGTTGCCACGGCAGTATCTAATGAAATGCCATCTTCGTTTCACTCATTGAAAACTGACTAAAGTTTGGCTTCATCAATTCTCGAATTTATGAATGGGATGCTACGTCTCCTCTATGGTCTAAGGTTGAAGGTCATCTTTCGAAATGTGAGCGAAAAATTCGCGAATTTCTCCTCAGACTACGCAAGCTATCAATTATCTCATTTCAATAATTACATAGGTAGTTCGGAGAACCACGTAAAAATCTCAGCCCACTCCTAATCTGCCTTAGAGATGAATAACTTTAGTTGCCTTGGCAGAGACCAGAAAAATGTGGGCTTATACGACTGGAAATCTGAAATTCAAATTCGCATTATACCTACTTGATGCAAGCAGGTGTTGGCCGATGGTTCAACTCCCGAAGAGCCAAGTCTCGAAGGTATAAATATTAATCAGCACATGTCAAATGTCATTGCATTTACAATATTAAATATCCTTTTACGTTACATGGCGGACACTTGCGAGACCGCATACAGTTATTTGTGGCATATAACTTACGTGATGTACTGGCAACTAAACGTTCGTTGACGTATTCCTGACGGCGAAATTGTTGACGAAGTTTCCACGGACTTGGGCAACTATGAGTTTTTAACGGAGGAGAAATTTGTTACCTAAATGGGGCTTAAGCGAATCAGTAAACAGGCAAACGCCCTAGTCCCAACAAAACAGAGTCTCATTTTTATTTGAATAATCAACAAAACTATGAAACAATTAGAATTAGTGATAAAAAGCTCTAAATTGAAGTCCTATTCGATAATAAACTGCTCCACATGAGTTAGGGATATTGACTCAAATTGCAAAAAAATATTAGATGTGTTGAAATAAAATTTTTGTGATGAAATTTCATAGTAATATGATTTCAAGTTGCAAATTAATTTTAGGCTGTAGGTCTGCAGCGTATACAGGGTGATTAAGAAAAATCGAGAAAAATAACGAAATTTCATTCCCAGAGAATTCAAGCATTTTAAGACTATCAATACAATGTATGGCCTCCACGGGCATCAATAACAGCTTGACATATTCTTTGCATACTACAGGTTGTTGAACATTTCTTGGGGAATTTGGTTCCATAAACGGGTCAGAAGCTCTCTCAGATCATTTAAGGATTCTGGAGTAGGTTGATGATTATCTCATCTTCTTTGGAGCATATCCCATGCATGTTCTATGCAATTCATGGAATACCAAGCTCCTCGCGCGCATTCTCAACTATATGGCTGAACGGTGCGGTCTAGCGTTATCGTCTAGAAATTGAAAAGTTTCACCAATAGCAGCGTGAAAATTTGGCACAACATTGTCAATGACATGCTCCCTATAGTGTATGGCAGTCATATTTCCAGGACACAAATGTGTAAATCTGTGCGCCCGTTGAAAAATATCCCGGCACATACCATAACACTCTACCCCCTCGGAATGAATGGACTTCTAGGACATAGCGACGATTACGGGGTATGCCTGGGATTGTCCATACCCTTATTCTTTGGGAATCTGAAAATCGTCCATATCTGGATTCATCAGTGAAAAGGACACTACGCCTTGATCGTTCCAATTGATATGTTACCTTGCCCATTCCAGTCTTTGATGCTTATGGTCACGTGTTAATGGAACTCCTCTTAATGGACCTCTAGAACCTAGATTCACCTCTCTCAAACGTCGTCTGATGGTTTCGATGGAGACTTGGACTCCATCTGCATTTTGAAGAGTATTCCGTAGCATTATACACGTAGATGTAGGATTTCTTCTCGCCGAAACGATGTTGAAACGATCCTGAGCAGGTGTTGTTTTTCGTCGCCCACCAAGCCTTGGTCTTTCCAACACGAAACCTGTCTTCCTGAACCTATTCCAAAGTCGAGATATCACACTTAGGCTGACTTGGAGCCTTTCCGCTACAACAACCTGAGTTAGGCCACCCTGTACCATTCTGATAGCCCTATTAGCCTCAGCGTTTGTTAATTTACGTCTTGTCATTTTCAGAAAACTCGTTTCAAATCGAAGCCGTTGATAAACTGACTTCATTTCAAAATAAGAACTTTCATGAAGCATATGCAAAGAACCAAACTTCAGAAAAAAGGCGACCAGATTGACGAAATGTCTCATACTGATTTTTATTGGATCGATTCAAGTTTTTATTGAGTTTTAAACGATTTTACAGCGATTTTCTTGAAGATTACATACTTTTAAAAACGATTGAATACGATATCTCTAACTCTTGTGGAGCAGTATTTTTGAGTCAAGTCGTATCAAACACACAAAAATACAAATCTTTCCTCTTTATAATATTAGTTTAGATATAGAAATAGAAAAGGCGCGTCTCTTTCTTTAGCCCAAAACCTTCAACAGTTCTTCGTAAGCAAAATGGGCAAAGGAGAAATGGCACCATTCAAATACATCTTGATGAAGACAGAAGAATTGACTAAATTTGAGCGTCTTTTGCATATAAATTGTAATAAGTCTCTGAGAGGCGAATAAAAAAATTTCGATTTCACATCGACTGAGTGGTAGCACTTGACCTGTCGGCGGTCAAGTATGAATTTATCGTTTTACGTCCAGAGTTTAACTGTTTCAATTTCACGGCCAGTGGTTCAAATCAGGATATTAGTATCGAAATATACTGTTCCTGTTAGGTGCATTCGATTTGCATACGTTCTAATAATACGTCACCCGTGAAGCTTTCGCCATCTTGGGGATTAGATCGAACAGGAAACGGATGATAGCCATCTTTACAGCCGATATTTCCGACAATAAAATAACTGGCGACTGAAGAGGATTTTATTGCAAGGAGTTTGATTTGACTTTCTTTTAAAGGGACCAACGCAAGTTAATAATCTCAAACCAACAAATCTCGATATAGAATTATTTTTCTACTACTACGCTGTCATTTGAATTTCGTTCCTGTCCAATTTTCGTCTTGGGTTTTTAACTGCTTAGTATGTTTGTCGATAGTCCAATTATTAAAGAAAGTGACGATTTGGTTGTTCCTGTGGATACTGAAGAGTTTGCAAGAAGAGCAAATCTGGAACTCCTACCTAAAAAATCTGTTCAGCAGTACGATATTGCATATAACAATTTCCTGGCCTGGTGTAAATTGAAAGATCTAGAAGTGAACTTCAGTGAACCTGTTTTCCTGGCATACTTAAAAGAAAAATCAAAAGTATGGAGTTCATCAACTTGTGTGGAGCAAATTTTCAATGATAAAGTCAAGCAGTCTTATTCAAAATGGTGTGGATGTTAGTAAATATTTGAAGGTAATAGCATATTAAAAACGGAAAAGTGAAGGATATCGTCCCAAAAAATCGAAAATTCTCACTCGTGAACAAGTTGAAAAGTTTATAAATGAGGCATCAGATGAGAAATATTTGATGGTTCAGGTTGCAACTATTTTGGGATTATTTGGAGCCTATTGGCGTGAAGAATTGTGTAATTTATCAGTGGAAGACATCGAAATAACAAATGAATCATTGGTTATACTTCCAACTTCCAAACACAAAAACGAAAGTCAGTCGTTCTTTCAGTATTATTGGAAAGTATGTTGACTATTTTCATAAGTACTTTGCACTGCGCCCTTCTGTCATCAAACATCGTCGTTTTTTTCCTGAAGTACATGAATAATAAATGCACTGCCAATCCATTTGGGAAAATTCCATCTATTGTTGCCGAATTCCTCAAACTGCCAGAACCAAAGCAATATACAGGACACTGTTTTCGAAGATCCTCCGCATCATTGGCTAGCAGAATCAGGAGCAAATATTACGGATACAAAAATACATAATGAATGGAAGTCTACGACGGTAGCCGAGGGCTATGTTGATCATTCCATTGCATATAGAAATGTCATTGCTGAAAAAATTCTCCCAACCTCAACAGATTTTGGATCATCATCCTCCAATATTGTACCTTCGGTTTCTACAAGTAATGATGGTGCTGAGGATTCTAATAATGTGTTGCGAAGCTTGTGAAGTGTTAAATATTGATAATAAAAATTTGCAATTGCTGAATTTTTTTCATCTGATTTCATCATAAGAAAATGGAGTGCTAAAAATATTTTTAACACTAATGTTAAAAATATTTTTAACACTCCTCCACGTAAACAATCAATTTTAACATTGTTTGCTGTGACTTTTAATGGCAGTTGTACAAAAACACATTTAAATTGAGATTGAAGCCTATTATTTTTAATGGAAAGATAATTTCATTCACCACAACTAGCTCTGGAGCTAATGTTACAGTGAATGGTGCTCGTTACAGATCGATGATGATTGATCAATGATTATTTTGTTACAAAATTGAAATTTTTCGGCCCAGAAGTGCTACACCGCATGCTGCTACAGTAACAATTGATTTATTGAAAGAAAGATTTGGCCATAACATAATTTCGAGAAATGATCCAACAATAGAAACAATAAACGCTTTGGAAACCAACTTTTCTGGTGTTATTGATGAAATAAGGCCTGAATTACTCGAAAAAGTGGTCGTGGTGGACATATGCCGGAAATTATTTTCAAAACATAAATTTTCTTTCAAATGAAACAGAATCGACTTCAATCTTAATATGAATGTGTTTTAATTCAATTTAAAATTCTATCGCTCTAAAGAAAACACCCGATAGATGTACTTGGGAGTATTTGGACGAAAATTATGAATACAGATGGACTGGACGGTATGGACATCACTCCATCAGTGCTCCAGAATTAAATAGTTTAGATTTCTTTGTATATTGCCTGGAGCTTTGTGACAATTCTAATTTTTCTGATAGACGAAGAGCCAGTGACCAATTTTCATATGTCATTTCATAACTCACCAAAATTTACTTGTTTAATATTCAATATCTGCTCGAAAATAAAAACCACTTCTGCCAGCCCATGCATAATGGCCGGAGTAGACTACCATAAGCGCTCAAAGAGGCCAGAAAATTACGTTCAACTATGTCATAGTATCATTCACAAAACTTTCAGGACTTGTTATTGATAATATATTGAATCTATAAAAAATAATGACAGAACTTTTTCGTGCCTCCTAAGTGTTGGCAGAACTCTTTGAAAATTCATTAACAGCTGTACTTAGGTATGTCATTTCAGTACGCTTTTGAAATTTACAGGAAATAAAGAAAATGTGTCTAGAAAGCGAATTTTAATCATGACAGAAATTTTTTACATCACGAACCATCTGCCAGAACGAGAAATGTTGCCGCGCAAATGCGAGCGAAATGAGCTTATTCATATTTGCAAGTCAGACCTAGAGCGCATATTGGGCATTTACGAGACTCATCAAAAGTGGATAGGAAGCTTAAATTCTTTTATGAAATTATAGAATTTGTTTTCAGTTCCATTTACCTGATCCGATGATAAGGGTATTCGCTATGTAAGTACTCGTAATACTAAAGCTCACTGTGAAAGTCTTATTCTCTCTTTTACTACTCTTAGTCTACCCAACTTTTGGGGTTTCAAATACCCTGATGGTTTATTTTTTACCCCTTAATGTGACTGAGATCTCACACTTCTTTGAATGTTTCGTAAGTCACACAGGTATACTCATGACCTTCTCAATCCATTCGAAAAATTCTTGAGAAAACTAATTTTGAGGATGCGTAAGAAGAGCATTTTTTTTTTGAATAGTTTATTACTAAATAAATTGTTGTAATGTTGAAAATAAACACCTTTAATTCCTTTAATTTATTCCTTTGATTGACAATAATACATGCTCAATATGCGCTCTAGGTCTGACTTGCAAAAATGAATAAGCTCATTTCGCTCGCATTTGCGCGGCAACATTTCTCTAGGAGGGACGAAAAAGTTCTGTCATTATTTTTTATAGATTCAATATATTATCAATAACAATTCCTGAAAGTTTTGTGAATGATACTATGACATAGTTGAACCTAATTTTCTGGCCTCTTTGAGCGCTTATGGTAGTCTACTCCGGCCATTATGGGCTGGCCGAAGTGGTTTTTATTTTCGAGCAGATATTGAATATTGAACAAGTAAATTTTGATGAGTTATGAAATGACATATGAAAATTGGTCACTGGCTCTTCCTCTATCAGGATATCGAGAGAATCGTTCAATTTTTTATCTCGAAATCGGAAGCAGATACGACAAAACTACAAGAAACCAAGTTTAGTAAAACAACAGAGCTTCTTTTAACAATTTTTCAAATCAACAATGGCTCACCAAAAAAAAGTTCTGAAGGAAAACAGAGGACAGTGTCCCAGAAAACATATCCCCCTATAAATTTGCAATCGAACTTGGCTCGTCACTTGGTGTAAACTCTAAACTGAATTATCTATGCCAAAATCCAATTGAAAATCTCGTGAAATGCAGAAATTATGAGGAAAAAAAACCTTGGAAAAAATTTAAACTTCATCACCCTGTATCTCGGAAACTAAACGTTCGCGGTCCAATATTCATACAACTTTTTTCCCCTCTTCGTTGTTACCTCCAATTTTCTCATTTTTCCAAAATGGCCTGGGCCCCTGACCTCTCAAATATCTAGCAGAGGGCCTCAATGGGGCCAGACTTGGACTGTAGACTGCAAATGAATTCACATCAGTTAAACCTCCTTACCCAATAGGCGTAGACACGATTTCAATCATACTATTCATCGAAAATCCGAGTATTCCGAAAAATGCGAGCAAAAAATCCAATTTGGTGCATCTAGCACTCAACCTTGAACCACTTGGTCCTTTAAAAGGCACCCAAAATTCCTGCAATGCCTCAAACGCTCATATAACCCAGTATGCGACGTCCCGGTGATTTATAACAACAGATCCACGGCCTTACTTCAGGTTTGAAGTTTCTCTGAATTGCTAATTTGAATTTAAGCGACTTACTAGCCGCGGCTGAATTATTTAAAAGATTTTGGAATCGCGGATTGTTCGGATAGAAGAGGAGAGCAGTGACATGTAAGATGCAGTTAGTTAGCAAGTATTGGCCGCCAGATGTCAGCACGGTAGCGGGTGACAGCAACAGCTAATATATGTCCGAGATAGCCGAGACAGGCGTGCAGAGGTGGGTTTGCAGGAAATTCTGCCATGAAGCCAGTCCCTACTTTTGTCTTCCACTGCATCTGCCTATTTGAATTCTTTCAAATCTTTCCGTCGTACACAGTAAAGAGAATGGAAATATTTCTATGAATCAGTTACGGTGTTCCACAAGGATATGTTTTTGGACTGCTCGTTTTTGTTTCATTTAATTTTCGTTAAATCACCACAGAATTCACAATTATTTCAACTGTAGGTATAGATAAGAACTTTCTTACCTATATGAAATGACCTAGTATCTCACACAAAAAGTACATTTTCATTATGAAAAGCTTTTCTCAAAAGAAACTTTTAAAGACAAACTTTTATAATTACCTACAACACTCATCCGCCATTTCAAAGCCGTCATCTTGTATTCCTCAATTTTGAAGAATCGTAATTTCCGACCCAGAAACCCCCCAGATAACAATTTTGCTTATAATCAGATCATAATTACGAAACTCTTCCACCAAATATTGTAGCCGCCATCTTGAATTTTCCAATTTCAAAAGAAAAATCATCATTGTCGAACCCAAAAAACCCCAGATACTAATTTTGAATGGAATCGGATCAAAATTTCAAAATTAATCCGCCATTTTGTAGCCGCCATTTTGTTTTTCCTATAACAAATATACTGCTCCACAAGAGTAAGGGATATCGTATTCAATCGTTTTTAAAAGTATGTTATCTTCGGGAAAATCGCTGTAAAATCATTTCAAACTCAATAACAACTTGAATCGATCCAATAAAAATCAGTATGAGACATTTCGTCAATCTGGTCGCCCTTTTTTTGGTTTGGTTCTTTCATCTTTGCATATGCTTCATGAATGTTCTTATTTTGAAATGAAGTCAGTTCATCAACGGCTTCGATTTGAAACGAGTTTTCTGAAAATACCAGGACGTAAATTAACAAACGCTGAGGCTAATATAGGGCTATCGGAATGCTACAGGGTGGCCTAAATCAGGTTGTTGTAGCGGAAAGACTCCAAGTCAGCCAAAGTGTGATATCTCGACTTTGGAATAGGTTCAGGGAGACAGGTTCCTTGTTGGAAAGACCAAGGCTTGGTGGGCGACGAAAAACAACACCTGCTCAGGATTGTTTCATAACCGTTTCGGTGAGAAGAAACTCTACATCTACGTGTAGAATGCTACGGAATACTCTTCAAAATGTAGATGGGGTCCAAGTTTCCATCGAAACCATCAGACGACGTTTGAGAGAGGTGAATCTAGGTTCTAGACGACGTCCATTAAGAGGAGTTCCATTAACACGTGACCATAAGCGTCAAAGTCTGGAATGGGCAAGGCAACATATCAATTGGAACGATCAATGGCGTCAATGTCCTTTTCACTGATGAATCAAGATATGGACGATTTTCAGATTCTCGAAGAATAAGGGTATGGACAATCCCACGCATACCCCGTAATCGTCACTATGTCCAAGAAGTCCATCCATTCCGGGGTAGTGTTATGGTATGGGCTGGGATATGTTTCAAAGGGCGCACAGATCTACACATTTGTTCTGGGAATATGACCGCCTCACACTATAAGGAGTTTGTCATTGACAATGTTGTGCCAAATTTTCACGCTGCTATTAGTGAAACTTTTCAATTTATAGACGATAACGCTAGACCGCACCGTGCAGTCATAGTTGGGAATGCGCGCAAGGAGCTTGGTATTCCACATTTACCAATACCTCCGCACTCACCAGATTTGAATTGCATAGAACATGCATGGGATATGCTCCAAAGAAGATTAGATAATCATAAACCTACCCCAAAATCCTTAAATGATCTGAGAGAGCTTCTGCCCCATTTTTGGAACAAAATTCCTCAAGAAATGTTCAACAACCTCGTGTGTAGTATGCAAAGAAGATGTCAAGCTGTTATTGATGCCCGTGGAAGCCATACATTGTATTGATAGTCTTAAAATGCTTGAAATCTCTGGGAATGAAATTTCGTTATTTTACTCGATTTTTCTCAACCACCCTGTATACGCTGCAGACCTACAGGCTAAAATTAATTTGCAACTTGAAATCATATTAATATGAATTTTCATCACAAAAATCTCATTTTAACTATATTTTTATGCAATTTAAGTCAATATCCCTAACTCATGTGGGGCAGTTTAATTCAGAATGCATTGTCAAATCTAAACTATTTAAGTCTGGGAATCAGGCTCCCTAGTACCTACATCCTGCATCTGGAAAAAGGAATGTTTGCATTGTTCTTTTTCCTAAAATTATGCCATTATCTTCAATTTAGGAACACCTGTATATGAGGCTCCGGGAACTTGTACGATTTATTCCATAGCAGCTATACATTTTTTACAGTTCTTTTGTCTAAGGAGAGAGGTTGTGTGTAGAAATCCTCTTAGGAAAATTCGAAATTGTTCTGAGTTTTATTGCTGAATTGCAAATTCTTATATTGTGGATTTCTTTATGATAAAGTGCCCTCATGGCTGCTTTCTTTATTGAGTGTACTCAAAACTAGATGAGAAGATTCCGCTCTGGACAGAAAGACCATGTTATGAAGGCAGAAGATTTTGTACCTCCAAGCAGAAGGTACCATCGTCCGGACCTGGTGTCGGCACCATGGCTTAGCTGTCTAGAGCGGTATGCGATCGCTCGCGACCATAACTTGCAAACTGCCATCTGACCACGCACTATCTACATATACATATACAGGCACCGACCACAAATCCATATACTTTGAACCGCACCAACATTGCTTACAAGATCAACTTTGTTTCACTCTACCGCATTTATTGTGTGCTCGGCTCTTTGCAGGCTAAACATTATTACCCTATTAAGTTAAACTCGACCAAAAATGCCTATCAACTCAGTCACCTTGTGGGTAAATAGGCTCTGAATTGACGTGCCTGTACCTTAGTACCAGGGAACCTTAACTTATGCCTGGGAGTAAAGGTACTCGGGGTAATTATCTACCTTATTTAGGATTTGCTGACGAATCCATCTAATTGTTCTTGAAAATTGATACCTGCTGAGAAAACATACGAAAAGGATACACTGGATGAGATGGTAGGCACTGAAACCTGACAGTACCTATCTTTTCAGCAAAGCTTGTCCATCTATCCCAAATACTCAGCATTACCATACCAATCTCGTCATTCTCTGATTTTCCAGATCAATGTGCCTTTTGTGCACCTTTTGGACGACTACGTGTTGAATACGCAATTAGTATTAATTAATATCAATTGATTTTCAAGACTTCGATTAATGTAGATTCATATTAATTGCCAATAATTTGTTAGGCTTCGTTCTTAATATTATCAATAAAAGTATAAATCGACAGAAAAATAATATACATATTATCTATGATCGGTGTCGACGAAATGAAAAACTAGGATTCCTGATGAAAATTTTGCATCAGTCTCTCTCAGGAGGTATTTATCTGATTGAAATGCATTCATATACGGAAAGTTTCTCTCCACAACTGGATCTGGATTTGAAAAAACTTAGTTTCCTGAAATTGAGATCGTAGCGCTATATCAGCGAGAATCAGAACCCTGAACCACTCTATGGGCACAGACCATGGTCTGTTCTATGTGCTTAGAGTTAGTTCATTCAATAACAATAGGGGGCGTACTGCTTCCTTAGATTCTCCGAATGTTCTGTGTCTCTCACTCCATTCTGTGACCGTTTTTATAGCAAGCCATGAAGTCCAATGTGGCAACGCCGCATTTAATTTCAACGAAGTATATGAAACTACACACCTCTTCCAGTGTTGCCTTTTTCATGGCTTATCCACAGAAAAAATAATTTATGTTATTCTGTGGTCAAATGTCAGGTTGTTGAGGTTATATTTTCTGTCATTATTACACTTGCAGTTCTGTGGTTCATTTCGATAAATCGTAAACAAAAACAATTAACTCAGTTGTTCTGTTTAACTCTTCTGGTTTACTTTTCCTTCGGGAATCTACAATTTTCCATAGAAAAGTTTTATTAATTAACAAATAAAATGGCTCATTATAAAGGTGCAGCTAGCGAAGCTGGCAGAGCAATGCATCTCATGAAGAAAAGAGAGAAGGAAATGCAAGACTTGGAAATCAGAAAGAAAAAAATTGAAGAAGATTTGAAGATAAATAATATTGAAACTAAATTTGCTGCTCATTACGATGCTGTGGAACAACAGCTCAAGGTAAGATAGTTCTCGAAGAGTATGTCTTCAACTTACGATCACATTTCCTAACATATCGATGATTTCCAGAGCTCCACTATTGGTTTGGTTACTCTTGATGAGATGAAAGCTAAGCAGGAGAATATTCTCAAGGAACGCGAACAGAAATTAGCTCTTAAACAAGCTGAAAAAGAAAAGGAGAAACTGAGAAAGCTACAGGCTAAAGAGGCAGAGAGAAATGAAAGGAAGAAACAGGTAAGTTAATGCTTTGAGGATACAGTCAAAAACCATTGGTTTTTCGTGTGAAGAGTTGAATCAAAGGAATCATGAATTTACAGATTAAATTGTTATCATTTGATCTTGAAGACGATGACGCAGAAGATGAAGATGACCAGGAAAATAACGATGAAGAACAGAAAGACGAAAATGAATCTGAAAGCAAGAGAAAAAATTGGAAGGATACTGAAGATGAAGCTAGAACATGGAAAAAAATCAGGAAGGACCCAACAGTTGATACAAGTTTCTTGCCTGATCGTGAAAGAGAAGAAGCAGAAAATCGTCTGAGGGAAGAGTTACGACAACAATGGGTTGAGCAACAGAAGAAATTGAAGGAGGAAGATATTGATGTAACATTCAGTTATTGGGACGGCTCAGGACATAGAAGAACTGTGAGAATTAAGAAAGGTATGTTTTTGAAATAGTAGGATCATTTTTATTCAATAAATTAATGAAACATGATTTTTTTTTAATATTTGAATTTTTAGGAAATTCTATCTACCAATTCCTTCAGAGATCTCTGGAATTATTGAGGAAGGAATTCATGGAGCTCAAAACAGTGAGAGCTGACCAACTGATGTACGTTAAAGAAGATTTAATACTACCACATCATCAAACTTTTTACGATTTCATTGTAACAAAGGTGTGTATTCCCTTCGAGTAAAATTCAAAATTGTTGCTAATCGATTCATTTTATTTCAGGCAAGAGGAAAAAGTGGTCCTTTATTTCAATTCGACGTCCACGATGATGTGAGATTACTGAATGATGCTTCAGTAGAGAAAGAAGAATCACATGCGGGTAAAGTTTTACTGAGGAGTTGGTATGAAAGGAACAAGCATATTTTTCCTGCGAACAGATGGGAGCCCTATGATCCAACAAAATCCTATGAAAAATACACCATATCAGATAAGAATAAATGAAGGTATGAACTTATTGTGTTTCTCTGCGATTTCATGGTGTTTACATCGGAAGATCTTCAAAGACAAGAGTTTTAAAATGAACTGAACTTTATTAAGGAAAATTGAGTAATTTTTTGCTCATGTGTACAGTGTAGTGAATGTTGAATAAATGTTTCTCATGTTTGAAGGATTTTTTTCATTTTTGAACCAAAACATCCACAATCTGCATGTTGCTTTGAGTTTTGTTGCCTTTTGCCTATCTAGAGAAAACCTGACCATAGCCTACGTAATCTAGATTACCTAGACCTTACCGATTTCGAAAATGATATCTCTCTCTCTCTCTCTCTCTCTCTCTCTCTCTCTCTCTCTGGCTGAAAGAAAGGAGAGAGAGAGATCCGTATTTATTAGATGTTCTGTGTCCGATCCGTCTCCGGATTGGTAATAACGAACGCAGTAAATATATTATATATAATATATATTCTTGTTTCGTTTTGATTTGGCCACTTTTTGAACAAATATCAAAGTTATAATGGTCTTAACTATCGTTCATCTTGGAAACCATTCCGGATGAATGAATGTTTTTTTTTCTGTTTGTTTGTGTTCTGTGACTTGTCATTTCGATGTTGTTTCCGTTCATAGACAAAAGATACTTCCTTTCTTTTGAATTCTTCATTACTTTACTCTTTCATTGTTGTTTCAACTGCGATATCGTGCCAACTTTCTCTATGTTTCCGTTGATCGATTGGATCATAGAAATAGTCGTATCCACAGAACATATACATAACTAAGATGTCTAGAATAATGGTGTAGGAACTCGTCAATTTTTGAATGGAACGACCTAGGAGCATAGAATAACTGGAGGGAAGGCTTCATACGCTCGACAGATCATTTTGAACCGCCAATAACGGCGGAGGTTAGAGTTTCGTGTGACGCCCGATAGATAACGCTGAGATCCTTTATTCAGTAACATGTCAGATATTTTGTTCTATGGCGCTACAATTGCAAAGAATATAATGTGGCTGTCATTGTTATTGATACATTTATGCTTCTTTTTAATTGAAAATGGCCATAAATCATAACATAGACAATATTGATGACATATCATCGCTTTATTCTAATCAACTTTTTATGCGCAATTTTATGGGAAGTCTGTGATCGGTAATAAATTTGTCAAAACAATATCCTTATCGGAAAAAGCGAACATTCAGGTAAGTATTATTATTATTATACGGGAAGACTGAGGTTTTATCTGTTCTCGTGTATTATACGCAGAATTGTATATGGTACCCCGTTTACATTCCCTCTGCTAACACTTAGATTCGGAGCGGGAAACAGATTTTTCTTCCTATATTCAATCTGATCCTTGTAGCCATTTCTTTACACGTGCTATATGCATTATATTGTCGGATTTACGAAAGAAAGTATGTATTGCTTTCTTTCAAAAGAATATATATTATGATATAGTAATAAATGGGACCTAATAAGTAATAACAACGAATAACCATTGAAGATAATTTTATTAAGGATAGCCATGTTGTAGGAAGAAACGACGTTGTCGCCATCTCGTGACCTTTCGGCGAACTGACAAGTTCGGACGTTTTTGGCAGTTCATTTTCGTAGGGGAGCCTTCTCTCCAGTTATTCTATGCTCCTAGGAACGACGTTCGACCATAGAACTTATAGTACATGGAATGCTATTACCAGATCAAAAAGTGGATAAACATCTCAAGTTGGAGGAATACCGAAATTTCCATGTTTTCATGGATACGACTTGTCACACCGATCAGAAACACAGAAATGTTTGCCAAAATGCCAAGTGAATCGGATCTTGACGATTAAATTCATAGTATTTCTGTGTTTCTGTTCTTATGACAAGTCGTATCCATGGGAACATGGAAATTTCAGTATTCCTCCAACTGGAGATGTTTATCCATTTTTTTAAGCTGAGCAGCAAGGCTAATGGCATTCCATGTACTATAAGTTTTATGCGTTCGACCAAATCGAAAATATTAGCAATGTTTCGTGGCGGCGCCGCAATATCATTTCAGTGTATTTTCCTTTGTCAATTTGATTGATGTATCAACAGCTGATTTGCCAAAGTCAATTATGACATGACAGCAGAATGGCATTTTTTATATTGAAAGTTTTATACTTTCCCTAAGAACTAATATACATCAGGATGTCATGAATATGAACACACATTATTGCTTGATGAAATTATCGACCATTAACGCGCCACGTTCACCAAAATAAATTCAAGTATTTGAAATAACTGATAAAAATCAGTCATAATTTATGAATAGCGCCACCTGAAGTGGAAAGAACGAAACATTGCTAATATTCTCAATTTGGTCGAAACAAAATCTAATCAGTGCCTACACCATTATTCTAGTCATCTTATACATAACGTATCTATGAATTTGATTGATGCCTGAACTTCCAAGGTCGTTGAAGTCTCGACCAAAGATTGGCATTTTCATTAAATGAAAGTCTCATATCTCTTCTCACAACTGATAGGAATCAATATGTCAAGAATATAAACACTAATTATCGCTTGAATAAACTATCCACACAACACGTTAGGTGGAATAAATTCAAATATTCGAAATAACTGAATCGGTCATAATTTGTGAATTGCGCCACCTGCAGTGGAAATAACGAAACTTACCCCATGTTCTCAAATCTGGCCCAACAAAAAGTAACAAATAAATTATGAGGGTTAAGTGAGGTATTTCGAAATAAGAATGACGATTCAGAATATGAGAGAAAAATTCTCTTATGAATATAATTTTCGCCAAATTTCAATCGTTCTCCTTGTCCCAAATTTGCAAGAGATATCGGCCGATCGAACTGTTGAGGTTGACTTATCTTGTATAAGTTCTCTATAAAACTCTGTATCTTAAAGCATTGATGAAATTAAAAATAAACTTTATTCACGTAAATAAAAATCTGAATATACAAATTATCACACAACTAAAACTTACACCAACAACACAAGCACTACCTTTTCTGTATTTATCACTATCAATTTCATTCTCCCTATCATCAGGAACTGCTTCATTGTTATTTTTCTCCCTATGATCAGGAACGGCTTTATCCTTATTTTTCTCCCCAACATCAGGAACTACACTCTTGATATTTTTCTCCCTATCATCAGGAACAGCTTTATCCTTAACAGCAGGAACTACACTCTTTATAATGTTCTCTCTATCCTCAGGAACTGCTTTATTCTTATTTTTCTCCATTTCTTCTTGTTCAATATCATCAAGAGTTTCTTCTACAGCCTTATTTATACTCCTCATCAAAGGGAAGTTTGAATATGTCTCATCGTCATCTTTAGCACAGTCTCCTCTAAAATCGTCGGTATCGATGGACCAAACCATGACTCCTGCCAGCTTTTGCTCCATAGCAAATCTTACTTTTTCCCAGAGAGATCTTTGATTATCGTAAGTGAGCACTTTGTTTCCATTCACAGCGTACGGTGTTTTTGAAAAACTGTCCCAATAAGTGGTCCATCCTCTTGTTTTGTTGTCGAGTTCCAAGCATATCTGAAATTAAAACATATTGTAATTGGTTTAGGCATAATCGACAACTGCAAAACGAAAAATTTCTTTAGAAAAAGCACCAAGTTAAAGTAATCAAGACAGCAAGGAATAGGTTATCAAATTGTTCAATTTAGAAATTCTTCAAAACTACGATTTCAAAACTACAGTAGTTAAATTGTCTGCGCAAAAATTTGAAGCGCTGTAAGTAAACAAATAAGCAGATTTAAAAAATACAGTTACCTAAATGGTTTTGATTTTTCAAATTCACAATCACTTCATAATTTTGTGTTCTAAAACGCAGAATTGCCTTTTTTTCAAAGAAAAATCTACTACATACTTCATTATATCCCATGAAACCATTTTCTCTCGTGAAAGGTCCTTGAAATCCGACATTTGATGCTGGCATTCCTAATCTAACTTTCTTCTTTGGATTTGCTGGCAGTGCTTTCTCTAGAAGGAAAGTTCTACCATAAAGCGGTAGACCTAAAACAAGTTTATTTGGTGGAGCCCCTTGATCAATCATGTAGTTGATTGAATATTCCTGGAATCAAGAAATTGCACTTTTAATTATGTATATCAGTTATTACAAGGTGACAAGAAAAACTTCGGACAAATTTTGCTGTGGTCTGGAACAAAAGAATTCCAGCGCAGCCAAATAATTTTTATTCTCTTGGTTTCTCTACACTTTCATGTAGGTACTAATATGTGAATTTTCAGTTTGATATAATTTCATTTCACAGAGTTTTAGAAACAAACGTAGTGCGATTTTGGAGCTGTTTCGTCAAGGTAGGCGTCAATGCGAAATTGTTCGTTTGCTCAATGTGCCTCGACAAACGGTGTCCGATGCAATTCGTCGTTTCAAGGAGCTTGGCCATGATGGTCGTCATCCAGGAAGTGGTAGAAAACACACTGTCAATACACCTAGCAATCGCAACATCGTCCAGAAGCGAGTCAATCGAAATCCGAGGGTTTCCATGAGGAAAATAGCCCGTAAGACTGATGGTATCAACCGCGAATGCCAAAAAGGAGCTCAACCTCAAGCCATGCAAGCTCCAAAAAGTTCAACTCCTCACGGAGGAAAACAAGCGCGTACGACTCCAAAGGAGCCGCCAACTCCTTCGTCTCGCCGCCGGTCAGCAATGGGAGCGAATTCTCTTCACAAACGAGAAGCTTTTCACCGTAGAACAATCCCACAACCACCAAAATGACAGAGTCTGGTCCGTAGAGGCTCCCGGTACATCGGCCATCGTCGAACACTGTCAAAATCCACAATCCGTCACGGTCTGGGCGGAATTTGCAGCAGTGGTAAAACTCCCTTAGTTTTCGTGGATCAAGGGGTCAAAATCAATCAAAAAGTCTACCGCTGCGACATCCTCGAGGCCGTAGTACTTTCGTGGGCCAAGCAGCACTTCGGCGATATGCATTGGACCGTTCAACAGGACTCCGCTCCGGCTCACAGAGCGGAAATGACGCAAGAATGGTGTAAGACCCATTTTCCTTGTTTCATCTCATCTGCAGAATGGCCGCCCTACTCACCGGATCTCAACCCAATAATCGACTACAGCGTGTGGTCGATTTTGGAGCACAGGGCTTGTGCTAAAAAACACACAAAATTGGAGTCGCTGAAGCAATCTCTGCGCCGGGAATGGAACCGATTAACGCCCGAGGAGCTGCGGCCCATTGCCGAAAATTTCAAGAAGCGCCTGAAGCTATGTATCGCCGCCAAATGAAGCCACTTCGAAACGGCTTAAATATATTATTAACAAATATAAATATATTATTAACAAATGTTCAAGCTATTATCATTTGTTGTTGTTTTGTTCAATTCCTTCTGTTTAATAAAGTTAAATGAAAAAGAGTTTGTCCGAGGTTTTTCTTGTCATACTGTATAGTTGTTGTTCCCAGTGAAGTCAACTTTATTGAAACATAGTTCTTGAACCAGTTGGATCTTGTTTGGGTCCAACTTGTTGTGAACGTCGACGAATAGACAAATCTGGATCTTTATTAACACTCACAGCAGCGTGAATTTCTTTGTCGTCTTGGTGGTGTAGTATCCAGTAGAAAACATACTGTCTGAAATCTATCGAAAGTTCGATGAATAAGCTGCTCTGATGGACGATTATGTAAACCATAAATTTCACGAATTGCTCTATAAGTTTGGCGAATATAACACTGATTTTGAAAACAAATTTCAACAATTTGTAAACGTTTTTGAGGCGTGAGAGTCTTTCCATGATAATTTGTTAATGCTTACTAGAGAGAAATGCCAAAACAACATGGCTCTACCTTCGGTCAAATCACAGTTATCCCTATCGAAAATTCTATCACTCTAAAAAAAACACCCGTTATAAAAGTGCTAAAAGATTCCAGAGTTCATCAGAACGGACAACCGTATCTTTTTCGCCGTTTGCCCTTTTGCAATCTGACCCTTTTTCTGGGCCATTAACCTTACCACATTAAGCACATCCGCCGATTTTAAAGGGGCGTTGGCTCCAGTTTTCTGGTCCCAGGCTCCATGATAATCGTAGCACATCATATGGATAAAATCTAGGTATGCAGATACCCCTGCCACGTCGTATGCCACGTCAATGGTGTCCTTTCCTGCTCCAAACGCTGCAGTCAGCAGTAAGTTGTGTTTTTTGAACTCCGCTTTCAGTTCCTGAAAGAAACATAAGGATTTAATATCATGGAGGAGTATTAAGGTCTTGAAGCTTCATGGAAATATAAGGCAGAGGAAAACATTTTAAGTAGAAGAATTACCTTTACTAAAAGCAAGAAATTATCTTTGTCCGCCGGATTTCCACCTCGTTTTGCAGGAAACTCCCAGTCCAAGTCAAGACCGTCGAAGTTATGTTTTCTTGAAGAAAAAAAGTCAAATTATTACAATAAAAAAGTCTTACAGACTCTTATTTCCACACCATACTTCTAACTCCTAAGCAATTTCTATTATGAAATCTTTCACAATTATTCGATTAAAATTTCTCTTACTTGACAAAAATAGCAGCATTCTTCACAAATCTTCTTCTTCGTTTTTCGTCGCTGACTAAACGAGAATAATTAGTGGATCCTTCATTCCATCCCCCTATGGCAACTGTAACTTTCACATGAGGAAAAGAAGTCTTCAACTTTGTTATCCTTTGGAAGCCTCCTTTGCCAAAATCGTCTGTCAAGTCTTGCCAAGGATCTGTAACAAATGTTGAAGGTTGCAGAATCAAATTTAATAGAGTCCGAGGACGTCGATTTAGGGGGTACCTTTGAGTTTAAATATACATAGAGACACAACCCAGTTCATTGATTTGATGCACAAATTTTTGGCAGTTTACTTGCCAATTTGCCAACTTAAGTGGCGGCACATAGTAGCTACTACAGGAACTATATTCGTCCGATCCATTTTGTCACTACTCATTTATCGAAATCTGTAGGAGATTTAGTTTCCTCTAGTTCTATGAATCGTAGGCGGGGTCGGATTCGTCCAAATTCGTTACAAACGGTGTGATTCAATAATGATGAACTATTAGCCATGAATTTCTCCAAAGGAGTGTTCTCAGGTAGGAAATGAGGGGAGAAAATGTTTCTTGGAGGGACATAAAAGAA
Organism: Adalia decempunctata; assembly: GCA_951802165.1. Lineage (NCBI taxonomy): Eukaryota > Metazoa > Arthropoda > Insecta > Coleoptera > Coccinellidae > Adalia > Adalia decempunctata. Next base: position 6,796,779 of record OX637705.1, read on the forward strand.
ACGTACTTAATCGATGAAAAGAATTTGTCTTTCTCGTACTCTCTTGAAGATAACTGAAAACCACATAAATCCAAAGGCCTTCCAGAAAATGAAGGTTAAATTGGCCACGCAGATTTTCATCAGAACTTTATATTAGGCTATGAGAAAAGTCATTGCAACTGGTGAGCTGAGGTCGAGAAGTGCCAATTCAACTGCTCAGTTCTTCCTGAAAATGAATGATCTTTTCGACTGCCTCAATTCGAATGGAAAATTTGAGGGAAATTATCAGCCATCAGCAATACAAACTCTGACGGAATCAGTTGAATTCATCAAGTCCTGGACAGTTGGGAAAAATATTCCCTATTGTTTCAACGGTTTGATACAAACCATCAGTAGCATCCTTCAATTGTGGGAGGAGACGAACGAAACATTTCCATATTTGATAACAAGTCGGCTCAACCAGGACCCAATCGAGAATTCATTCTAAGACAGCGTATGGGTTATGATCCAAACCCCTCAGCTCGATGCTTCAGAATTCAGATTTGGGTTGCAGTCGGTCATGACTGGTTGTCTTGAAAAATGTTCCGATAATTCTAACTGCCAAGACGACAATGATTTCGACCTGTGTACAATGGCAGAATCTGAAAGTAGGCCCATTGATGTGGTTGATTGGACAGATTCGACCATTTCTTCTGCGGATTCGGGCAACGGTGAGCCTAGTGAGGGTTTTTAAGGGATAAAGAGTTAATTGAACCCCTAAATACCCTAGAATCCAACTCAGTCGCAAGTTTCTCGGCATATTTGATGAGGAGCATCGCCAAAAAAACAAATACGGTAAATGCGAAAAAGCACTCCTCATTGATGATTTGAATAAGCTTGGTAATGATTGGATATATATTGCAAATCGAAATCGGATACGTTTGAGAATTCCCTCAACCGATTTCAAACATTTGATGAGGAAAGCGCTGTTGGTCATGAAGAAAATTGTGGTCACAAAATCAGAAAAGATATGACTTCAAAGATATATTTTAGGAAAATTAAAAAAAAATGAATTTATAGAAGATTGGAACTCTCCGTTAACTCTAGAATTTGAAAAGCACATGATTCATTTTGTTGAGACAACTGATTAGAGTGAAGCTGTACAGGGAACAGAAAAAAAACCAGAGGAATCTCGACAAATTAAATATTTTTAAAAATTCATAGAAAATCTATTTATAAATACTTGTATATGAAGAAAAAATTGCATGCATTTATTTTTTCATACATCAGTATGTTATATTCATGAAATATCAAAAATAATTGTCGTTTTATTGCATCAAAAAAATCAGGTGATGAAATACTGAACATCCCACATTTCCATAAGCCAGTCCTGATCGTCATCGCATTCGGCTTCGGAAATAGTGCCTCATAGTTCAGCTACTTACCGCCAGATGCGGGAGTAAAAATTTTCGCTTCTCTGAAACACACTTATCCATCTATGAACCGGTGAAGGAACTAAACAAAATTCAGCTTCAAATCGACTGGGCTGTGTCTCTATGTATATTTAAACTCAATGGGGGTACTGAGGGTAACAGGAAAAAATTACGATTTTGAAATGTTTCGACGTTGAGATAAACAATTGTAGATTTTTCCATATTTTCAAATTTGTCCTCAATAGCAATTATTATAACTCTCGAGAAAAGAGAGCATTTTAACATACAGAGTTTTCTATTTGGAATATTAAATTTAACGAAGTCGCACTGCTGAAAATCATTTAGATCGAAATTCGAAGAAACCAAACATTTCTGTTCATAGTGGATATCCCTGTATATCCGTTTCAAAATTCAAATTTAATACCCAAGCTGATCATTGCAATTCGCAAGCAAAAACAAGGCAGTTCAAATGGAATTTGGCTTTTTATTCAAAGTTCAAAGTGTCATTATAACGTCTTCTGTGAGGAAGTTATAAAATTCGCGTAATAATTTATGCAAAATAGTTGTCTTCAAGGCAGGCACTTTGAATACTGTCCAAGAAATCTCCGTAAATGACGTGTGAAATTGGAAAGTATCAAACAACATCCGCCAATTGAGAGTATGATGCAAAACCTGCACCAAGCATTTTTATAAGATTATTATCATAAGAACCACCTATGTGGCGGTATCTAACATACTGAAGAATAGTGACCCCTATCAAAAAACAACAAGTTTGAGCGTATTCCTGTTGCCGCATTTCCTGAAACGACTTTTTGATTGAATAAGCACAGTACATCGAATTTTTCATTCAAATTTCGGAGAAATCCTCAATCCACATTAGTTACTGATTTACCTGACGAATAAAGTGGGTTGGCAACCTTGAAACAAGTTAGCGATAACGGACAAGATAACAAAATTCCTGAAAATGCTCATTCCAAACAGAAATACCTATGAATACACTCAAAATCATCCAAATGAAATTGAACCTACTTTTGCAAAGGTGGACTATTATCTTGCAGACAAATTGAGAAGGCTGCTATGCAAAAAAAACTAATTCTACTAAACAAGACGACCGTGACAATCTGATGGCCTTTACTTATTTCTTTTTTAGTATTCCAATGTTGTTTTGCTAGTCTTCGATGAGAATCTCTCGCTTGGAATTGAATCTAAAGAAATTCCATCTGGTAAAATTGAAGAAGAATAACGTACCACTGTTTTGGAAGCTTTCTTCGACAAATTTGCTGGGTTATTTCTAAAACCAACTAGATGACACCTTGTTTAGTGAAGGTATTTTTTGAAATTACGTTTAACCATCGCATAAGACTTTCGAATCTATGTTTTCGTATTTTTTTATCGAAATGTGAAAACAACCTCTCAGCCTCGAACCCTGAAGTCTTAAAGTTTCCAACTGTACTTTGCGTGTGGGAACGATTTTAGAAAAACTCAATTGCAGAATCATACCTTCAACATAGCCAGTTCTTATTCTTGGATCTGACCGTAATTACAAACCTGCCAAATGCGGCATGAAGCACGATGTGGAGTCTCTATAGCCTCAAGGCTTTACAGATTACTTACCTAAGGGTTTCGGGCTGTCTTCTAGTACATCCAGTCCCACGAATGAGTAGATGATGTGGGTGCATAAGCTTGGATCCAGGTGCTCTATCGTGAAAGAACCTCTGTCTGGCCGGTAGACTGACCATGTTCCCAGATAGCAAACTACTAGTTTGTTGTGAGATGGACCTGTGAAAAGAGGAATATGAAGAAATTGATATTTGGGTTGCCTGGAAAATTTTCACTGGGACGACGAAGAGTTGTGAAAGATTGTATTGAACACTCGTTGGAGCCGGCAGTTTTGATAAAAGTTCCTCGGATTTCGAGATATTCGACATTTCAAAAAGTTCAAAAAAATTACACCCTTTGCCATTCTTTTTGCTGACAAGGATTCAAATGAGGGACATTTTTCAATCTGTTTTTTGGAAAGTATTGCTGAATAGATCCATTATCGAATGTGAACTATGATTTTTGAGGAGCATGCATATTTTTTTCAAACGAGGATCTATTTCGAATTTTAAAAATTTCAATGTCAAAATATTTTGTTACTCAACATATTCTCCTCTTAATTGAATACATTTATTACAGCAACGTCTCTAGAACTTTCAAAATGAAAATTTCTTCTTGCTCTGCAAACCAGTTCCCCACAGCTTTTATTACCTCCTCGTTGGAAGAAAATTTACGACCTTTTAAACTTTTTTTCAGTTGAGGAAAGAGATGATAATCGGACGGAGCTAAATCTGGTGAATAAGGGAGGTGTTCTAGTAATTCTAACCCTAAATCACGAATGTTTTGCATGGCAACATAAGATTTGTGTACCGGGGCGTTGTCCTGTAAAAACAAAATACCTTTGGATAGCTTTCCGCGTCTTTTCTCATAAATTTTTTCCCGTAGCGTGGTCAGTTATGTCTAATAGTATTCTCCAGTTATTATTCTACCCTTATCCAAAAAATCAATCATGATTACTCCATGGCAATCCCAAAAAACTGAAGCAAGAACTTTTCCAGCAGATTTTTGGACACGAAACTTCTTAGGTCTTGGAGAACCAGAGTGTCGCCATTCCATCGATTGTTGCTTTGTTTCTGGATCGTAGAAATGTACCCAAGTCTTATCCATATAGTAACAATTCGGTTCAAGAAGTCTACATCGTTTTCGAATCGAGCACAGATCGAACGCGATGCTTCTACCCTTGCACGCTTTTGGTCAACATTCAAACACTTGGGGATCCTTTTTGCAGAAATTTTTCTCATGTCCAAATTGACGTGAACTATATGATGAACGCGTTCGTATGAAATCATCAGTGTTTCAGACATCCGATTCAGCCCAATTCGACCGTCTGATAACTGCATCGATATTTTCGGGGACTGACACAGAAACTGGCCTTCCCGATCGGTCACCATCTTCAATGGAAAATTTACCTCTTTTGAAGCTTGCAGTCCAATTTTTCACGGTCGCATACGAAGGACATTGATCACCAAGGGTATTAAGCATATCTTCGTAAATCTGCTTACCTCTTAACCCTTTTAAATACAGGTACTTGATGATGGATCGATACTCCAATTTTTCGATTTTTACAATTTCGGTGGACATTTTTTTTTTAAATTTATGGCGTAACTCTGGTTTACTTTTTTGACGTCGAACTCTACACTGACACTTCTAATTAGTTATTGTTCGTTGATATAGTATCGCAATAGTTTGTTTAGGTATGCATGGAACTGGTCTAGGCTAACTAGATATCAATACATCCTCGTATATGTCAAAATAAAACTGATCCCTTTCCAACAAATTTCTTATGGACATTGAGTGCTAAAATACTGAAGTTGTCTTGCTAAACTAATTCGAGAAGTCAGTGTTAGCTACCGCTGATTTACTAAGGTCACAGTTAGATCCTCTATAGTGACTTATCAGCACATGAAGAACAATACGTGCTTGAAATGACTTTCATGTCAACACTGTCTATCGCAACTCCAATCTCATTGACCCGCATCTCTAAACGACGTTCATTTGCATCACTCGGTCTTCTCAAAAAGCGACAGAGAACAATATTGTCGAAAAGCAAGTGGAACCAGTTGTCACCTACGCAGTCCAAGCCTCCTTCTTGAAATCTTATAATTTAAAACCGCCTTGAGCAACGGAGTTGAACAAGTTTTGTGGGGCCTTATCCCTTCAATCACACCATTTATTGCTTGATACCAGATTCTTGCGGTTACTTTAAGTCTGGGGTATAGCACAAGTCGATTACAGTGTCAACCATATAAGAAAAGTGAAAGAGAAATATACTGCATCTTGAAGAAATGTGGTATTGCAGGTCAATTAGGAAAATGACGTTTCCAAATTCGAGCTTGAAGTGAAAGTTTAGTTAATTCGACATAATGGGAATTCATTGGGCATCAAAAACAACATTGAGTTTTTGCTGATTGAATTCTCGTACTCAATTCTGATTTTGCAATCAAATTATCTATGCAGATGAGTCTCATTGATGGTTTGGTAAACAATTTTAGCTCTTCAAGAAAATTATCTATAATAGTTTCATGAGCCGTTTTTGCCTACAAGAATAGTAAAAAAATGGTGTAATTTATAGCATTTCAGAATCATTGGATCTAACTAAGGACTGAACGAGAATAAATTCGCTATTACAAAAACGCTTATATCTTTTGAACCACTGGACTGATTTCGAAAATCAAACTCATATTCGAATTATCTTCTAATTCCAATGAAAACTGTTTTTACAATAAAAAAACCAAAACTATTTTTTACAAAATTCATGGATTTTTTCTGGAATCCTTCCCATCATGTTTCTTAAAGTGATCTCAGTCACTTTCTGGGATGCTGTCCTCCACTTTTGCTTGAATTCCGCTAATGTTTTCGTTGATTTATTAGTCTTCTTCAATTTTCTTTTTACCAGGGCCCAATATCTTTCGATTGGCATGAGTTCTGGAAAATTTGGTGGATTGGCCTCTTTGGGGACAAAAACCACCTCATTAGCTTCGTACCATTCCTTGGTGGCCTTGCTGTAGTGGCATGAAGCTAAATCTGGCCAAAAGATTGTTGACACATCGTGCTCACGTAAAAATGGTAAAAGTCACTTCTTCATGCATTCCTTTTTCGAGTCAACAGAGCCTTGGCCAACGAAAAATTTGCTCCTTTTCCCACAAGTGCAAACGGCTTGCCAAACCAGGAATTTTTTAGGAAACTTTGCTTGTTTCTCCACGCGAAATTGTTCGTTAACATTTCCACGAGAATCTGCAGTATACAATTCCTGACCAGGAAGTTGCGAGAAATCAGCTAAGACATAGGTTTCGTCCTCCATCACGCAACAGGAAAAATTTTTCAAGAAATCTTTTTTTAATTTCTTTGCTCTCGATTTCGCTTCTTGATTCTTCACAGCGTTCCTGTCTGGCACTTTCTGCATTTTGTATGTTCTAAGCCCACAACTCGACTGGATTTTCTGAACGGTTGACTGCGAACAACCCACTATTTAGGCCATTTTCCGTCCTGAAAGGTTAGGATTCTTCTGAAAAAGGCTGATGGCTTTCTTCACTTTTTTGGGCTATGAAACCCCTTTTCTTCCCGGTTCCTTCCTTGCGGTTAATTGTAAGATCTTCGTTGAAGCGCTTAAAAACTCTTGATACCGTTTCCGGACGAACGCGAGCCTCTTTTGCGATTCTTTTGAAGCTCCATTTTTGATTATTTTGAAAAAGTTTCACTATGAATTCTCGTGTTTTCACTTCGCTTGACATTTTGCGACAGAGAATTGGAATATCTATGAAGTAAATGTTCCACATGTTTCTGACGTTCATAACAAAGCTAACTATGATCAAATTTTGATTTTTTCTCAATTGGTTCAAGAGATATAGGCGTTTTTGTGATAGCGAATTTATTCTCGTTCAGTCCTTACATAATTTGCTCAAACCAAATCTCTGCAATTTTCGTTATTTGAGCCAAAAATGTCGTAAAAAATTAGGTTGAATTCACAGATGAAGAATTAATGATCCCATTCAATATAACTCGAACTGGAGTCCTTACTTCGTATGACTGAAAGAATGTAACCTCTGGGATGAAGCGTAGACATTTGCTCGCTAGGTGGAACACGGTACATTAATTCAATTAATTGTTCTCGACTTGTTCCTGCTAGAGAGTATATAGGTTCTACGTTTTCAGTTGGCACTCATCGTGGCAATGGATTAAGTGGCGCTGATGACGGCTAAGAAGCCAGAAACCGGTACGTCACTATCCTGCTACGGTGGTGCCACCCGGTGGTATACTTTGGAAATTAGATCTCTACTAGTCCATTTCCCTTATTAATTACTCTTGTCTTATGGACGTGATCCTCTATTTTGGTGAAAAAAAGTTGTTTCTTTGGCAATTGTGCAACTTTTTTTGTAAAAAATGAAATTCTGACACATTTCATCTTGTATATTTTGTTAGTTTATAGTAATTTTTCTGTCAGATGAATACACACTGTTGTACTTTCTAGATAGAGGTCGTAGTAGTTACGTTTTTTTCGAAATGTTCGTTTTCTTTGGGAAAATAATGAATTTGAGAAGATATTATGTGAATTCAATAATTCCAAAGACCTGGCGAATGTTGAAGAAACTTTTTTCTTTGTTAGGTAATACTGTATTTCACGTATATAAACATGGTTGGAAGATTCAGTTATGTTATTTTCTTGTACGGAAATCAAGAATCGAGTGTTGAAATTTTTCTGAAAAATAATGGACAGAAAAGTCCGTTAATTCGTGATAGTTTATTCGAAAAAAATAGTACTGGAATAATGTGACAGAAAAAATTCTAAACGAAAATATACAGACCTATGGAATTCCACACTTTTCGAAATTCTTAAGAAATAAGCCTACAGAAGACATTTAAATACCTTTTTACTCAACTTGAAATACTCCAGCATGAAAATGTGGTAGTACTACGAAACCTGTGTCACAGTTAAACCTTAAAAGAACTAACTTCCAAAGTTGAAAAAGAGTACATAGAAATAAGCATTGGCAACGTCTCTGAGAAATATTTGACATTTCACGAGTGCCAACATGCTTCAGTTTTAAGTAAAAAAAAAACGTGATAAACCTAAATCCTGGCCAATCGGGATACTTTATAAAAGTGAATGGAGCATAAAAATTTCTGAAGCACTATGTACTTTACCTAGAATAATGCACTGGTGTTATCAGATGTATTCGATATCTTACGTAATGATGGTTATTTATAGGAAAATGTTGTATATTTTAGTAGATAAATTGGAAGATTGATAAGTGTGGGCAATTCATAATTGCAGAAAAAAAAAGATTGTGAGATGAAGGACCTTTTCTTCTTTTCTGCTATCATTTTAGTAGAGCTTGAAATCGAAATTATCCCAAAAGTGTATCATGCCTTGATATTTTGCGTGCAGTTGAATTGAGTACCGTCTTCACTGTTTTCAAGATTTCATTCATATTTAGCGGAGTATTTATTGAATTCACTTAATCCAAATTTTGGACGTTTGATTGAGTTTTCATTCAGATCTTAGGATGCCAAGAACATTTAACTTTCTTGAAATTCGAAGTCCCCCATTGTCTTGAATCATAACTTCAACGAAGAATTTCTCATTCTCCTCGTATTCCTCCGCTAAATTACATCCATAAAGGTCAATATGGTTCTTGCACCTTCCGTATTTGCCTCAACTTTCTAATAACCTCGAATCAGCGTACAACTCCATCAACACCACCTCAAAAATAATCGGAAAAATCCGCAAAAAGTCCCGCAAAAACCTCGCAATTCTTCGGTCCAGCGCCCAACGGCACGGTACAGCGGGTACCGAAAGTAGCACACAACGGGACAAACTTACCACTGGCACCAACAGCATTCGCACTTCTCCAAGAAAAAATGGCAAAAAGGCACAGGATCGCGAAAGAGTTCATTTTCACAGGGAGTATTGTTTGGGGGCCAGGAGAACTTCACATATTTCACTTTGTCTTAGGTAACGTATTGTTATTCTTGCGGCGCTCTTCTGGTCGGAGGAAAGGTGATACTCGAGAGCGATGGGGTTATTCTGACCAATACACCTTTCACTTTACCGCACCTTTCGACACAGGTGAGTTGGAGGGAAGGCTGCAACTGATGGTCTTGGTGTTTTCGTTAGGAGTGTTTGAATTTGAATTTCCCGCCACGTTAACTGCCATTGGTTCGAATCGAATTGGATAACAGTAAGTTTTCCAGGAGAGGGGGGCATGATATTTCCAACCAAGAGTACAGAGTGAGTCGAATTGGCCCCATTTGAATGTGAAGTGCTATTTATAAACTAGAGTCATGTTTGAAAAGTTGCTGTAACTTTTTTCCTGAGGAAAATTATGCTTGTCTATAAAAATATTTCTCATTCAATGATGTCAGTATATTTTCCTATGAAAATGCTTATCAATTTATATTTAAAGAACAATATTGTATTTCGAATGGGTTTCTGATACTAGTTATTTTTGTATATTTTAGTAGACCTTGAGGTTATCAATCCAAAAATAAACAAAACATGATAATTTTCCTGAAAAATTCACTATCTAAAACAGCATTTCACAATGACAATTAATTCCAAAAAACATTCAAATTATGTTCTTCACCACTTCAAAGATAATACACGAGAAAACATGAAATCTCTGATTTTCGAAGATGATTTCAGTATAATGGCATACATAATTTGGAAATTGCTACTCTACTGCTCAAGCTCTGCTGAAATATTAAGGATGTCCCCTTCAAAATAGTTTGTTTTTAGTATAAATGAGGCCATTTCAGTTCAAATGTTTTACACTCCATTCATCACACATTTGCTTAACTATCGGGTGTTTTTTAAGGTGATTTTATATAGAAGCTAGAAGTCATGTTGTTTGACATTTCTGTTCACTAAGGAAATTATCATGGGAAAACTCACGTCGCAACAAAGTGTACAAATTATTGAAATTTACTTTCAAAATCAGTGTTCTATTCGCCAAACTTATAGAGTACTTCGTGAATTTATGGTTTTCAATGTTTACATAATCGTCCATCAAAGCAGCTTATTCGTCGAACTATCGATAGATTTTGGACAACATTTTCTATACTCCATGCAGATGGAAATATCGCTGCTGCAAATGAAAGTGTTAATGAAGATCCAGATTTGTTTATTCGTCGACGTTCACAACAAGTTGGACCCTGTACATCCAACACATGGGAATTTTCGCAAAAAGATCTTGGTCTACACCCATACAAGATCCAGCTGGTTCAAAAACTAAAGCCACTTCAACATAATAAGCGTTGTTTGTTTGCTGATTGGGCCCTAGAACAGCTTGAAGTTGATCCACTTTTTCATCGAAAAATTGTGTTTAGTGATGAAGCTCATTTCTGGTTAAACGGCTACGTAAAAAAGCGAAATTGCCGTATATAAAGTGAAAACAATCCTCAAGAAGTTATGCAGGTTCCATTTCATCCTGAAAAATGCACTGTATGTTGTGCTTTACATGCTGAAGACATCATCGGTCCATATTTTTTTTAAAACGATGCTGAAGCTAATGTTACAGTGAATGGTGCTTGTTATAGATCGATGATCAATTATTATTAGTTCCAAAATTTGAATGGTATCGACCCAAAAGTGTTTTAGTTCCAACAAGATGGTGCCACACTTCATGCTGCTACTGTAAAAATTGATTTATTGAAAGAAAGATTTGGTCAGCATTATTTCGTGAAATGGACCATTTACTTGGCCTCCAAGATATAACGACACAACTCTAATTGATTTTTTTCTTTGGGGTTATGTCAAGTCATTGGTTTATGCTGATGAACCAGTAACAATAGACGCTTTGGAAGCCAACATAACTCCTGTTATTGCAGAAATAAGGCCTGAATCACTGAACTTTGGCTTCAATCTTAATTCAAATGTGTTTTATTTCAATTTAAAATTCTATCACCCTAAATAAACACCAGATATGATAATATTCTAATGATTCCCTTGAAGTAGAACCTTCAGTTGCAGTAAGCCCACTGAAGAAGGTGAAAACTAACCGAGTAAGCTTATCTTAACAATCAAGTTGATGGATTCGGATGTAATCACATCACATCAAGTCTAGGGATGCAATTTATTAGTATTCTTCGAATAAATAATAGGATGATGTCCTGTCATAAATAGTGCACCATCATGGGAGTAATGTAACGTCTTTCTTGCATGGGAAATGTGGGAGAGGCTTTTCGACTTCCTAAAAGGAGATAATGAAGAAATATGGGTAAAGAAATGGTCGTTAGTTTTTATAGGAAGTTTAGTTGGCTTATCCTCAATACTGAGAGTGTTTAGGAAAGAAAAATGTTGAATTCTGTGCGAGTTTATCACAGTTCAAAAAGTCAATAGTAACGGTACGGAATAAATGAATGACTTGGCCACAGATTCAGAAAACGGTGTGCCATTACTTGCCCATTCATCATCTGAGGCAGAAACGGCCGAGCCGTTTCGCGAACATTCCAATACTTTAGTATACAAGGTGACAAGAAGAACTTCGGACAAATTTTGCTGTGGTCTGGAACAAAAGTATTTCAGCGCAGCCAAATAACTTTTATTCTCTTGGTTTCTCTACACTTTCCTGTACTAATATGTGAATTTTCAGTTTGATATAATTTCATTTCACAGAGTTTCAGAATGTCAAACAAACGTAGTGCGATTTTGGAGCTGTTTCGTCAAGGTAGGCGTCAATGCGAAATTGTTCGTTTGCTCAATGTGCCTCGACAAATCGTGTCCGATGAAATTCGTGGTTTCAAGGAGCGTGGCCATGATGGTCGTCGTCCAGAAAGTGGTAGAAAACGCACTGTCAATACACCAAGCAATGGCAACATGTCAAGAAGCGAGTCAATCGAAATCCGAGAGTTTCCACGAGGAAAATAGCCTGTGAGACCGGTATCAACCGCGAATCAGTCCGTCAAATTGCCAAAAAGGAGCTCAACCTCAAGCCATACAAGTTCCAAAAAGTGCAACTCCTCACGGAGGAAAACAAGCGCGTACGACTCCGAAGGTGCCGCCAACTCCTTCGTCTCGCCGCCGGTCAGCAATGGGAGCGAATTATCTTCACAGACGAGAAGCTTTTCACCGTAGAACAATCCCACAACCACCAAAATGACAGAGTCTGGTCCGTAGAGGCTCCCGGTACATCGGCCATCGTCGAACACAGTCAAAATCCGCAATCCTTCATGGTCTGGAGCGGAATTCGCGGCAGTGGTAAAACTCCCTTAGTTTTCGTGGATCAAGGGGTCAAAATCAATCAAGAAGTCTACCGCTGCGACATCCTCGAGGCCGTAGTACTTCCGTGGGCCAAGCAGCACTTCGGCGATACGCATTGGACCTTTCAACAGGACTCCGCTCCGGCTCACAGAGCGAAAATGATGCAAGAATGGTGTAAGACCCATTTTCCTTGTTTCATCTCATCTGCAGAATGGCCGCCCTACTCACCGGATCTCAACCCAATGGACTACAGCATGTGGTCGATTTTGGGGAACAGGGCTTGTGCTAAAAAACACAAAAATTTGGAGTCGCTGAAGCAATCTCTGCGCCGGGAATGGAACCGATTAACGCCCGAGGAGCTGCGGTGCATTGCCGAAAATTTCAAAAAGCGTCTGAAGCTGTGTATCGCCGCTAAAGGAAGCCACTTCGAAACCGGCTCAAATATATTATTGACAAATGTTCAAGCTATTATTATTTGTTGTTATTTTGTTCAATTTCTTGTGTTTGATAAAGTTAAATGAAAAAGAGTTTGTCCGAGGTGTTTCTTGTCACACTGTATGTTTTTGTGGAATTCACATATTTGAAGAAACAAATACTCATTTCTGACATTCACGCACAAATGTGGAAATGAATTTCAATCTGAAGCACTTCTCATTTTGATTGATTATTTATTATAAAATTCAAAGAACGTTCCAACGTTGCAAAAATTTTTACTACATTTTGATTCCGTAGTAGAACAATCACCCAGTTTAGTTATGATGATTTTGAAAATTGAAAGGTGTGTCTCCTCTTTCTATGGTCTAAGAGCAATCAATAGCATGCTTTTCGATGTCTTATTCGCGTTCAAAGCTACCGCTATCACCCTCACAAAGACTACTCCCTCTACTTCATCATCACCCTTCCTTTATAGCGCCAATGATTGTCCCTTTTCAAAGAAACAAATTACCTGGACTAAAAAAACTCCCTATCCCCAGCAATGAAAGAACTGTGAACAATTCCGCTTTCAATCCGCTTTTTGCGGTTGGATCCAGCGCAGGTTTCCTGGGCGTTTCAGCACGATAAAATACGGGATGACATCCACATTCCTCATTCCATTAAACACGTTGAAATTAATCAGGGAAAGGACGAGTTCGTAGCCAAAACGGGGAGAATTTCACCCGACCATTTATTCTGTGACAAGTACAGACGTGGCAGAAACAGAATTGATTGCTTTTGTTAATATCTGTCAGTCCGGATTATACAAGTTATAAACGACCGGAGCTATTGTTGGAAAAATTGTAATCGGCGAGGTTTGGGTGCGAAAGGAGTGTGGGATATTGTCAGCAGCGTAGCTACGTGGGTGCAAGAGTGTGCAGTGCACCAGGGCCCCCGACCTCAGGGGGCCCCCAAGCGCTGACCATCAAATCGCGTTTGAACTTGAAAAAAAATTCAAACTTTGATTTTTCTCTGTGATTTATTATGTGAATAACATTGTTTTTATTATATTCAGTTGTTGAAAAATGTTTTTTCCGAAATATCATCAAATGTAGGGATTTATTGCCAAAATTCACTGGTGAATCGGACACCTATCTAAAAAAACTAAATCCGACTAGATGGTGCAGTAGGGTTAACATAATTTCGGTAATCAAATTTCATTTTTTTCATATCATTCGTGCATTAGCTGAAATAGTTATGAAAAATTCTTGCAAATAAGAGCGAAAACAAGCAGAAATTAAAAACAAATGTTGAATTTTGAATTTATTTTCCTCGGCGATTTAATGCACCGCATTCTCAATGATATCAATTATGCATCTGAAGTATTCCAAAAATGCGATGTCAGTTTGGACGACGTATGCAGAGCTTTAGAAGAGACGAATACAAAGAAAAAAATCTATAGGAGTGACTTCGAGTCCTTCAAGTGCAAGGCTAGAGAGAATGTCATAGCATATGGTAAAGATCCCCATTTCGAAGAAAAGAGAAAAAAAAGGTAAAAAATATTTCGATAAATTAGCTTCCGATCACCGATTTCGAAGCAGGGGAGAATTTTCCGGAATAAATATTTTCAATAGAGTGCTCGATACAATACTTTCTCAATTTTAGAAGTTGCCTTCTTATATTTCGGTTGCTGTTTTCAACAAACTGCCGAATCATCGAAAACTATTAAGTTTCATTAAATTTAAAAGAGAATTGAAGGCGCTCCTTGTAACAAAACCGAATTATTCGCTCTCAGAGTTTTTCTGCGACACAAACCTATCTGTGATATAAGTATAGTTTGCCCTAGACTGTAAGTTCATTTTATGTCCATATTTATTTCAATGTGTTATTTATGCTGAAAATTGACGAGTACGCGCTATCGTATTAAGCCTATAGTACAATGAAGATTTGATTGATTGATTGAATTCAAGTTTCGGGTGTATGACTGCAGTCAACAAAATTTGGAATTTTCACCGTCATTTCTACTAGATATAGGTAGACGAAAAAACTGTAATTCAAAGCTTCGACCAATTTCAAAGTGAATATTGCGATATGAAAGGGACCAACTTTTCAATTCAAGTTCTTAATATTTATCACCTATTTCTACCTGAATTGAATAAGGCATGGACAATTCATGAATTCTGTATGAAAATAATAAGGAAATACGGAATGCTGTAATGCGATCTAGCAGAAGTATTTACAGCAATATTACTGTTCCATACAATATTCTTGTCACCTCTGTAGAAGCTGAAAGATCTTTCAGGAAATTAAGAATAATATAAAATTATTGGCTGAACACTATGAGCCAAGCTCAACTGCGACATTTATGGCTTATACCTATCAATTCAAAATGAAGCTGCATCAAGTCTAGATTTGATTGAAGTCATTGAATCTTTCGCAAAGAGTAGGTCTAGAAAGAAGTTGTAAACATATTTTTTCCGAAGGAATAAATGACTTCAAATCTAGCCTTGATGGACCTCTAGGTTCGAATCTTCAATAATTAATTTGAGTTAATTCCTTGAATAATTTATTCTTATTGTATTTCACCAAATAATCTAACGTATCAATAAGAAAAATAAGGCTAGAAAGTCATGGTGACAATGACAATTTTTTTGTGAATATTTGTACACATAGTATATATCTATAAAAAATGTTTTCAAAGCCCTCGTTTTCATCCACATTAATATAACATTAATACAATGAATTTAATATACCTACTCAAATACATAAATAACAACATAATTTATTCAAGTATACTCCTCAACTGTACCTTCAGTAAGTAACTTTGCTTCTTCGAAGTATTTATATTTTGACTCGAAAACAATTCATTAAGGGCTCTTCGATTTTTGCACCAGGGCCCCGGACTATCTAGCTACGCCACTGGATATTGTGGTGTATTTTTGCGGTTTCAATGGCTATACAGGTTTGGAAATATAAGTTGGAAACATAGCCAATACAGCGTTAAACGAGTGGATGCATAATTTCTAGTAGACCAATAAAAGAATCAAATCCCTCGACGCAATGCGACAACTTAAAAATTATTGACTTCACTCAATTACTCGGGAGACCTCGAAGTTCCCATTTTTCAATCTCCTATGCCTTTGAGTGAGATCAGTCATTCATTCGTTGTCGCATCGCGCTGAGTGTTTTCATTATTTTACAGGTACACTAGACAATATCCATCCACACGTTCAACGCTGAATTGGCTATGTTTCCAACTTATTTTTCCCAACCTGTATATGTGGAGTACTTTTTGTCTATTTGATTTACGTAGTCCACTGTACTTTGCCTGTCACGTATGACAGTGGCGAAGGGTGTTCAGAAATCTAACGTAGAAGAATTTGCCAAGAGATTCCAATCTACACAACCTAATAATTTATCTGCGAATTCAATCTCTTCTTTCATTCTGCAACGACGTAACACTTCTATGAAGTTTGTATCCAGAAATTCGTTCGCCATATTGAAGCCGCCATCTTCATTTTGACAAATAAATCGAATTCTCTCGTCGTGAAAACTTCCACTTCACAAAATGGTCTGAATTTATGAATATCGATATAAAAGTCATAATCGTCGACTCCAAAAAACCTCATATTGTTTTTCATCTGAAGAGATGCAGAGGTTCTGTACTTTTCGATTGAAGTACCTACGAGAATATATTGAAAAATTCTTAGCCTACTATAGAACCAAACAAAATTTCAATGTCAAAATATTTTATTACTCAACATTTCTCCTCTTGATTGAATACATTTATTACAGCGAACCTGCAACGTCTCTAGACCTTTAAAAAAAATGTTTCTTCTTGCTCTGCAAATCAGTCCTCCACAGCTTTTATGACCTCCTCGTTGAAAAAAAATTTACAACCTTTTGATTTTTTTTTTCAGTTGAGGAAAGAGATGATAGTCGGACGGAGCCAAATCTGGTGAATAAAGGGGGTGTTTTAGTAATTCTAACCCTAAATCACGAATTTTTTGCATGGCAACATGAGATTTGTATACTGGGGAGTTGTCCTGTAAAAACAAAATACTTTGGATAGCTTTCCGCGTCTTTTCTCTTGAATTTTTTCCCGTAGAGTGGTCAGTAATGTCGAATAGTAATCTCCAGTTGTTGTTCTACCCTTATCCAAAAAATCAATCATGATTACTCCATGGCAATTCGAAAAAACTGAAGCAAGAACTTTTTCAGCAGATTTTTGGACACGAAACTTCTCAGGTCTTGGAGAACCAGAGTGTCGCCATTCCATCGATTGTTGCTTTGTTTCTGGATCGTAGAAATGTACCCAAGTCTCATCCATAGTGGCAATTCGGTTCAAGAAGTTTACATCGTTTTCAAATCGAGCACAGATTGGAAGCGATGCTTCTACCCTTGCAAGCTTTTGGTCAACATTCAAACATTTGGGGATCCACTTTGCAGAATTTTTGTTCATGTCCAAATTGACGTGAACTATATGATGTACGCGTTCGTATGAAATCTTCAGTGCTTCAGATATCCGTTTTAGCCCAATTCGACGGTCTGATAAAATCATGTCATGAACTGCATATTTTCGAGGAGTGACACAGAAACTGGCCTTCCCGATCGGTCATCTACTTCAATGGAAAATGTACCTCTTTTTGATGCTTGCAGTCCAATTTTTCACGGTCGCATACGAAGGACATTGATCACCAAGGGTATTAAGCATATCTTCGTAAATCTTCGTACCTCTTAACCCTTTTAAATACAGGTACTTGATGATGGTTGGAAACTCCAATTTTTCGATTTTTACAATTTCGGTGGACATCTTTTTCTTTTTAATTTATTGCGTAACTCTTGTTTACTTTTTTGACGTCGAACCCTACACTGACACTCCTAATGAGTTATGGTTCGTTGATATGGCATCGTAATATTTTGTTTATGCATGGAACTGGTCTAGGCTAACTAGTTACTAGATTTCCATACATGCTTGTACCTATACTCACAAAAGGGGATACTTAATAAAACGCACAATAATATACATATTATATTGTCGGCAAAAAGTAACTCACCATCTCAATGGCATTTTGATATCATATTTACTCTAATGATAAAAATTCTCTAGCAATAACAATCTACAGGATATACCATTAACAATCGTAATCTCCAAAATTTTCTCATTTTTATCTGTACTCTTATTTGGTTGTGTCTTTACATTAATTAACAAGTGTAAAATTTTCGTATATTAATATCTTCAAAACATGCCTTCCGGCTTCGAACACCGAACTTCAAGTCCAGCTATTTCCCCACAGAAATCTCGCAGAAAAATGAGTTAATATGGAGAATTCTATATGAGGATTGTTTCTTTGAAATCCTTGCTCATAGAAACATATCAGATTACAGATTTCTTTTCAGATGTGATGGAGCAATTTGTCGTATTGATTGAGTTGAAAAGAATGGCTGAACAATTTTCGATATAGAACATTCTCAATTAATTGATAGGTAGTTATATAGAAAAGGCTAAGATATAATTGTCTAGTGTGTTTTCTTCAGCATTCTCGCATATATAAGTGCCAGTTTTTATACACCGTGAATCAAAACTTCGTCTCGCTACAGCAAAAAAATCACCCGTTAGTTGGAAAGTTGAAGATGAAGCATCGGCTTTTAGTCACACCAAGCTAGAATTCTAAGAATTCTTACATGTTTGCAGTATATCGATATGTTATTTCAATAAATATTTTGAGTCCCAGTTCTCAGTTTCATTTTGGTTCACGATATATTCTCAGGGTTTTCATAAAAACCTCAATAGCAACCGCAAGTAGTATTCTAGATCCTTAACGAGTACTATCTACTCTATATCATAGTATTTGCTTCATATAATTCACTTTTTCATCACCTGGAACTATTCACATCAAGTCTTCATCTGTATTATCAACTTTGAGGTATTTTCTTTATCTTCAACCATATTTTCTCCATCCCTTTGGCAGTTGGATTTTTTAGTTTGCAATTGGAATTGATATGAATACATCCAGGCCTCAATGATTACCATAATCGTTCAATTTGATCTCAACAATTTGTGTAGAGGAAAAGAAGTTTTTAATATTACCGATATCCTATTCTTTTTCAACTCACAGAGTTTGAATATCAAACTCTACAGAACATTAAAAGAGATCCACACTAAAAAAAGCACAACTTTCTGAAATAAGCCAATAACATCAACGAAAGTAGTAGGCTGTTATTATTTACATATTTTATAGTTGCTTTCTACAAGAATTTTACATACTATCGAAGGGTAAACCAAGAATAAAGCTCATTAAAATTGGAAGATATGTGCAACTGTGATTTTGCTTGAAACAAAGATAAAATATGAGAAGATGGGTTAAAAATTCTTTAGTGAGCAGAAAGAGCTAAGCTGAGAGTGCGAAAAGTTTGTAGAATTGCAGTGGTCCTCAACAGTATTTTCCTGAAGATAATATCTTTTTTGATTTCATTGGAGCGGAAAGGTTTCGAAAGATACACTTTACTTGAAATCTAGGAACTTTCAGTTTTCAGTAATTTTGTTTTACCTTATCCAAAATTGTTTTATGAAGTTGTTACCATTTGTGCTAACTTTTGCCATTCAGGTTACTAGAAAAAGTGGAGGATCTGAACGGCACAATTGTTGTACAACCAAGTTCGGCAAATGATAAAAATTTTAACTAAGAAATTCTGGACTTATTTCGAGAACTGCTTCTCTACTACACTACAGTGATACACACTGTAGACGTTCAATTAATTTGGTCGCAATCAAAAGACGTAAAGGTGCAAAACAAAAAGTGAATTCATTTTATAAAATTCTCCGCTCCAAATTTCGACAAAAACTTGAAAAATGTTTTTATATTCAGGAAAATTTCGACAGAAGCGCTCCAAAGTCAACAGCGTTAAAAACTCCTAGAAGTAATCTAAAAAGACGAGAGAAAGTTTACCTATTAGTATCACAAAGGTAACGCAAAAATAACGGTAGGCACTTATAACAAAGACCGACTAAAACACTAGTGCCCAAAATGTATGTACAATAATCTCTTTGCAATTAATATTGTTCGTTTATATACTGTATGTAAACCTTATTCTACACTTTTATCTACAGGATAGATATGTATATTTCGCTATCTTTCTAACTACAGTGCAACAAAATGATCGGGAAGTTGTCTTATAAACCTAAGAAATTGGTTGTTGTACACATTTTGTCGTTTGAAATTCAATTCAATAAGCGTATATTTTTGAAGAAACACATAACTTCTACAGGCACACATGACATTGGGATTTACATCTAGTTAGGGTTTCTCATATTGTCACTTCCTCCAGTTCATGCGAAACGCACAAAAATCGAAAGAGTACATCTTTATCCTTATCATTAGTCAAACATTTTGGTGATGATAATAGTTGGAATAAATCACCCTATATTTCAGGACGGATGACAAAACAATAAAATATATATCAACATCAACAACAACATTGCATCTAAAGAAGCATGATTGGCAGGAAAACACAGTCTTCGCTAAATATTTACTGCCTTAAGCGCTAAATACTGACCACTAAAGCTACATTTTGTATCCATAATTTCTCACTTCATGAAAAACAAAGTTTTTTCTCAGGAACTTCAGTACACGAATAAAGAAGCATTCCGGTATGGGTAGCTACAGAATCAATCAAAAATTGGAGTTCTATAAGTCTTACAGCTATATCACACCTAATAATTCCCTTTTCAATACATATTGTTTGAATCGAAGTGAAATACCAATACGTTCAACAAATATGGATTGAGGCTCAATTACTGGACCACCCTATATATTTGTGAGACGCTCCAGTCTCTGTCTAGAAGAGGCTTCATTTGCGCCACTCTATCCATAGATTACACGTAAAATCTCACTGTCATATCTACCATATTTTTTAGAATCTACAAGGTCTTTCACGAGGAACCTCACCCATATTTATACGGGAAACTACTGAACGTATTTTCATGAAATTCAGCACTTATAAGTATTTCACGATGCTGATGAAATCTAAAATATTTTCAAGGCATGAGCACCTCCGGGTTTTCCGGAAATGACGTCAACTTCCGTTTTTCAAATTAGAACACCATTTTTTTATTGCAGAAATAGATTCCTTAGAAAATTTCAAGTTATTTTGATGTAACATTTTTCAGTTTTGGTTGGAAAATTCTCTCTGAGCGAGAAAATTCGAAAAAAAAATCGAAAATAGAGCTCCGCTGAAACAAGAATAACTTCGAGGTTTTTGGATGGAAAATTTTCATTTTTGGGATTTTTCAAGATGTAAGATTGATGTATCCACTTTGAAAATCGAAATCGCGATTCATGATACAGGGGGTGAAAAAATCGCTTTCTAAGTTAGGGATGACAAAATCGTGAAACATCAATTTTTTCAACTTAGAACCCCAATTTTTTATGGCAGATATTGAATCTACGTTAAAAAATAATGTGAGTGTATGCATCACACCCTTGCCCTAAAGTGGATATTTTCTGAGTTATTCACAAAAAACTGTTTTTCGTCTTGAATTTTCAGCTATTTCTTTTCCCTTCACGCCAAAAAGATGAAATTTTCAGGAGCTGTTACTTAAACCATGTTTTAGATTTTACTACCCTAATATGCAAGAGAAAAAAGTTACAGGTTGTTCCTAAATAGATGGCGAATTTGGATTAGAATTTGTATCGGAAACCTCTTTATTTCAACTAATCGGCCATCGGTTTTCTCTCCAGTGATAAATAAATAATTCCTTATGAACCATATGCAAAAACTTACCATGTTTTACCTTCTTTTTTTTAATGATAGATATCATTAATTACATCTGCCAAATTCCTCTTTATTCAGTAGATGTAATTAATGATATCTATCATTAAAAAAAAAAGAATGTAAAACATGGTAAGTTTTTGCATATGGTTCATAAGGAATTATTTATTTATCACTGGAGAGAAAACCGATGGCCGATTAGTTGAAATAAAGAGGTTTCCGATACAAATTCGAATCCAAATTCGCCATCTATTTAGGAACAACCTGTAACTTTTTTCTCTTGCATATTAGGGTAGTAAAATCTAAAACATGGTTTAAGTAACAGCTCCTGAAAATTTCATCTTTTTGGCGTGAAGGAAAAAGAAATAGCTGAAAATTCAAGACGAAAAACAGTTTTTTGTGAATAACTCAGAAAATATCCATTTTAGGGCAAGGGTGTGATGCATACACTCACATTATTTTTTAACGTAGATTCAATATCTGCCATAAAAAAAATGGGGTTCTAATTTGAAAAAATTGATTTTTCACGATTTTGTCATCCCTAACTTTGAAAGCGATTTGTTCACCCCCTGTATCATGAATCGCGATTTCGATTTCTAAAGTGGATACATCAATCTTACATCTTGAAAAATCCCAAAAATGAAAATTTTCCATCCAAAAACCTCGCGGAGCTCTATTTTCGATTTTTTTTTCGAATTTTCCCGCTCAGAGAGAATTTTCCAACCAAAACTGAAAAATGTTACATCAAAATAACTTGAAATTTTCTAAGGAATCTATTTCTGCAATGAAAAAATGGTGTTTTAATTTGAAAAACGGAAGTTGACGTCATTTCCGGAAAAACCGGAGGTGCTCATGCCTTGAAAATATTTTAGATTTCATCAGCATCGTGATATACTTATGAGTGCTGAATTTCATGAAAATACGTTCAGTAGTTTCCCGTATAAATATGGGTGAGGTTCCTCGTGAAAGACCCTGTATGGTTAAACCTGTGCAAAAAAGGCTTGTTCTGAACAGGGTCTCAGGTTTAGTATTTCCTTTGGGATATTTGTGTCCATTTTCAGTATGGACCATTTGTCATGAATCGAATGAATGTCTCTCTCCAATGAGTGTGTTGTTGGCCTGTTCTACAGGAAAGAAAGGAGCTTTTGGGGGCATGAAATGGCGGAAGCGATTCTCCTGAAGTTGATGAATTAACAACACTGCACATATTTCACAAAAAAACCACCCAACATCAAACCAACCAGTGTTTTTGTTCGTTTTTCGTAACAACCAATTTCCCTATCTTAAAACGAAATGCACCTTATAAATACACCTTCTACGTCCACGCGCCTACTAAAAATCCTAAAAATGATCATAACAAAAAATATCCAAATTCTGTCTATTTCGTTTACGTCTCCTGATTATATTTATAGAGAAACGTTGTGGTTTCAGTAAAAAACGGTTTTTCAATGTTCTCCTCCTCTATGATCTATACATTATTGCTATATATGATTTGGGCAATGTTCTACGAACTAGTCATCCTCAAATTAAATTTGGAAGTCGATTCTTTGTGCTAAGGTACAATACATCTCAGATATTTGCAAGTAGGTACATTTTTATCTCTCCACACAACTGTTTTTTATTCATATTAATTATGCTCAATATTCGAATGTATTGTTAGTGATAGCCTCAATCATTCTTTTGAATTTATTTTGTTGCACTTTTCTTCTTTTAGTTTTGTCTACGAAATATCTGCAAATATTTGTGAAATATCATATTTCACTAGCAGTTAATATGATCTTTATTATTCTATTTCTTTTGTATCGAGTATCTGTAAAAATAACAATAGAGCTTTCAATAGAAATGACCTTTCTATCTACCAAACGTCAATGAAATCTTGTTAAAGAAACATTTACCATAAACATTTCGATAATCGAGATTAACCATTTTTACTAGTACTCAAAACTATAACCCCAGTACCAATTTCGCCATAACGGCCACTAGTCGTTTCTACCAAAAGCTACAGTTTGTGTTCTATAAAAACTCCTCATTATCAACATAACTTCATCTATAAGAAACCTTTGGTACAAGTGGCAACACTAGGTCCTTTACACTGGGCATGTCAGGTGTTCGTATTCAAACATAAGCGACACCGCTACGAAAACAAAGTAGAGCAAGAACATAGTGAAACCAAGCCCTCTGTTCATCTTCCAGTTGAAACACGCTATGGAGATGATCACGAAGATCAGCATCATGAAGAGGATGGTTATGGAGCAAACCATTCCTACCGAATTCACTTCCACTGGTTTGCCGTAGATTATGGCAAACAGCAGCCAAGGCACTGGTAACCTAGGGAGAGACAATGGGTCTACAATCGCTCTACCTCAAGGACAAGAGTGTTCCAAAATAAGTATATCAACGGCAAACTGGTTCCTCATGAAAAAATAATATTTTTTTTCCTCTTCCATCTTTTCCTCCGGGTCTTCGTTTCCGAGATACAGAGTGTCCAAAATTTATATTTTTTTCAGTTTTTTGCAAAGATCTCAGAAACCGTTCGAATTACAGAATTGAGTTTTTGTACACATACGAGGATATATTGAAAAATTCTTAGCCTACTATAAAACCAAACAAAATATCAATGTCAAAATATTTTATTACTCAACATATTCTCCTCTTTATTTAATACATTTATTACAGCGAACCTGCAACGTCTCTAGGCCTTTAAAAAAAATGTTTCTTCTTGTTCTGCAAACCAGTCCTCCATAGCTTTTATTACCTCCTCGTTGGAAGAAAATTCACGACCTTTTAAAGTTTTTTTCGGTTGAGGAAAGAGATGATAGTCGGACTGAGCCAAATCTGGTGAATAAGGGAGGTGTTCTAGTAATTCTAACTCTAAATCACGAATTTTTTGCATGGCAATATGAGATTTGTCTACTGGGTTATTGTCCTGTAAAAACAAAATAACTTTGGATAGCTTTCCGCTTCTTTTCTCTCTAATTTTTTCCCGTAGAGTGGTCAGTAATGTCGAATAGTAATCTACAATTATTGTTCTACCCTTATCCTAAAAATCAATCATGAATTCTCCATGGCAATCCCAAAAAACTGAAGCAAGAAGTTTTCCAGCAGATTTTTAGACACGAAATTTTTTAGGTCTTGGAGAACCAGAGTGTCGCCATTCCATCGATTGTTGCTTTGTTTCTGAATCGTAGAAATGTACCCAAGTCTCATCCACATAGTAACAATTCGGTTTAAGAAGTCAACTTCGTTTTCAAATCGAGCACAGATCGAATGCGATGCTTCTACCCTTGCACGCTTTTGGTCAACATTCAAACATTTGGGGATCCATTTTGCAGAAATTTTTCTCATGTCCAAATTGACGTGAACTATATGATGAACGCGTTCGCATGAAATCTTCAGTGCTTCAGATATCCGTTTTAGCCCAATTCGACGGTCTGATAAAATCATGTCATGAACTGCACCGATATTTTCGGGGACTGACACAGAAACTGGCCTTCTCGATATGTCATCATCTTCAATGGAAAATTTACCTCTTTTGAAGCTTGCATGCCAATTTTTCACGGTCGCATACGAAGGACATTAAGCACCAAGGGTATTGAGCATATCTTCGAAAATCTGCTTACCTCTTAAGCCTTTTAAATACAGGTAGGTACTTGATGACGGCTCGATACTCCAATTTGTCGATTTTTACAATTTCGTTGGACATCTTTTTTTTAATTTATTGCGTAACTCTGGTTTACTTTTTTGACGTCGAACTCCACACTGACACTTCTAATAAGTTATTGTTCGTTGATATGGTATCGCAATATTTTGTTTATGCATTTGCATGGAACTGGTTAAGGCCAACTAGATATCAATACATCCTCGTATTGTTACTAACAATATCTACTTTCTTGCACTTTACTCGGTTTTATAAGACGTGCCAGTGCTGGAGATATTGAATTTGCACAAAGGTTTTAGAGTTTTACCCCCCCAATTCTCACACCAATGGACAAATTTGCATTTGCACAGCAAATTCTGATGCATCAATGTGTTTTACATGAAGAAGATTATGATAAAAAACCACCTGCTAAAGCATTGTAAGTTTCGAGCAATTCTTGTAATCTTGTTACCTATAGTCGTTAAAAACAATGAAAAATATTTTTGCAATTTAAACTTGAGAACCTAGTTGTCAGAATTTGTTGAAATTATAAAAACCTGTTAAATATCACCACTGATTTTTCAAATTACATGAAATTTACAATGCGTTAGCGGTTTATTTTGATCATAAGATGATAGTTTTCTCGAAAACGGTTCACTTTAGAGCAATGAACCAGGAGTACCTTTTTATGTAAAACACATTGGCGCATCTGAATTTGATGTGCCAATACGAATTTGTCCAGTGGTGTGGGAGTTGTTGGGTAAAACCTTTGTGCAAATTCAATATCTCCGCCACTGGCACGTCTAATAAAATCGATTAAAGTGCAAGAAAGTATCTGTTTTTAGTGACAATGCGTATACAAAAATTCAGATTTGTAATTCGAATTTTTCCTGAGATATTAGCAAAAAACTGAAAAAAATATAAATTTTTGACACCCTGTATCTCGGAAACGAAGACCCGGAGGAAAAAATAGAAGAGAATAAAAAGTATTATTTTTTCATGAGAAATCTAAATTTGACCTTTGTTATACTTTTGTAGTTTGTTGTACTCACCCGACAGTAACGTCGAAAATGTTGCTGCCGACCGAAGAAGAAACGGCCATGTCCCCGAAACCCTTCCGGGCCACGATGACCGACGTGATGAGATCCGGGATCGAAGTGCCTGCTGCCAGGAATGTGAGGCCCATAACCTCCGGCGGTATCTCTATCGTGTGGCCCACCATGTTGGCCCACCAAACCATCAAGTACGAGTAGGCGGCTATCCAGACTATGCTCCCGATGAAAGTAACCGGAAACCACTTTTTCCCTGCAAACATACACGGAATTCACGTGGAGTTCTTCAGGGGAGCGTTCTAGGGCCGATATTATTCTGCGGCCGGTCAATTATTGAATATTGCGCGTTGTATTCGAGTACGATTGTTTATCGATGTCTTGCTTTGAGTTCACGACCTTTGGAAGGAAAGATAGGGAATACTTTGCAGTTTTTCCCCTTTTTTGCAGGAACGAAATCCGAGGCATCATCTCTCATGCACTCGAGTATTTCTCAAGGGTTTCTCTGTCGGCAATCTTACATCTCGACGTTTATTTCAAACGTGCTAGGTGGAAGCTTTGATGATCGATATCGCCTAGAATTCAGGAAACGTCTCTAGGGCCATAAAAGCCGCGGTAAAACCAAATCGATAAAATCAGTTGGGAAACGGCCGTGGCAACGGTAATTTTGCGAGTTGTCTGCATTTTTATCGGTTGCAGGGAGTGAACTGGGAGAATTGGGTGAAAGCCATTAGTTTTCCGGAATTACTCGGTCCGAACCGTCTGAAACCTGCAAGTTCGAAATGAAGCAATTTCGAAAGTATTTATCCAGAGTGATTTGGAAACGCTTCACCAGAAACTTTAACAGGAAATAAACTGCTACACATAAACTTATGGCGATTATAGAAACGTCTTCTAGTTCCTATAAAGTGCGCTTTTTGATGAAAATGCAACTTCATTATATAAAAATTGTTACAAATGAATCATCCGAAGTATACTGCTCCACAAGGGTTAGGGATATCGTATTCAATCCTTTTTAAAAGTATGTAATCTTCGAGAAAATCGCTGTAAAATCATTTAAAACTCAATAACAACTTGAATCGATCCAATAAAAATCAGTATGAGACATTTCGTCAATCTGGTCGCCTTTTTTCTGAAGTTTGGTTCCTTGCATATGCTTCATGAATCTTCTTAGTTTGAAATGAAGTCAGTTTATCAACGGTTTCGATTTGGAACGAGTTTTCTGAAAATGCCAAGACGTAAATTAACAAACGCTGAGGCTAATAGGGCTATCGGAATGCTACAGGGTGGCCTAACTCAGGTTGTTGTAGCGGAAAGGCTCCAAGTCAGCCAAAATGTGATATCTCGACTTTGGAATAGGTTCAGGGAGACAGGTTCCGTGTTGGAAAGACCTAGGCTTGGTGGGCGACGAAAAACAACACCTGCTCAGGATCGTTTCATCGCCGTTTCGGCGAGAAGAAACCCTACATCTACATGTAGAATGCTACGGAATACTCTTCAAAATGCAGATGGGGTCCAAGTTTCCGTCGAAACCATCAGACGACGTTTGAGAGAGGCGAATCTAGGTTCTAGACGTTCATTAAGAGGAGTTCCATTAACACGTGACCATAAGCGTCAAAAACTGGAATCGGCAAGGCAACATATCAATTGGAACGATCAATGGCGTAGTGTCCGTTTCACTGATGAATCCAGAAATGGACGATTTTCAGATTCTCGAAGAATAAGGGTATGGACAATCCCACGCATACCCCGTAATCGTCGCTATGTCCAAGAAGTCCATCCATTCCGGGGGGGTAGTGTTATGGTATGGGCAGGGATATGTTACAACGGGCGCACAGATCTACACATTTGTCCTGGGAATATGACTGCCTCACACTATAGGGAGCATGTCATTGACAGCTGCCTTTAACAATAAGATCAATGTAAAGAAGAGATTCTTCACTAAGCTCAAAGACGACACCCCCATCCTGAAACAATCAGAGGTGATATATAAGGTTCCGTGTGGTGACTGCGGGAAATGCTATGTGGGCCAAACTAAGCAGTTGCTCCGGGACAGAATCAAGCAACATCAAAATGACGTAAACAGGAAGGATAAAAGTACACAGAGGACAGCACTGGCCACACATGCGATAGTGAATTCTCACAGTTTTGACTTCTCGAATGTTTCCATATTGGACAGAGAATCAGGCTATAATAGAAGACTGATTAGTGAAATGATACACATACAGAGAGAGTGCACGGTGAATTTTAGAGAGGACACGCAAGACTTAAGCTCGGTTTACCATAGCCTTATAGCTAATTTGTAGATTTGTTCGGTTTGTTGACAACTTTGTGTAATGTTTGTTTACCGTACTGTTTGTTTCATCTTAGCATAGATGGATGGCGCTGACAGCTGTGACAGACCACTGACTTAGACAAAAGAAAAGAGAAGTACTCTATGCTAGTCATTGATGTAGAATTCTAGGTCAATGATGTTAGTCCTTTTTAACCTTAACTCTTATGACAGTCGTCAAATTTACCCATATAAACAAAACTCAACAAAAATCTTTCTAGAACAACAATTTTATGACAATATCTGGCGAATGTCCAACTTATCTTTTTCATGTTTGACGATTCAAAAAATTTCTTCTTTAAAAATAGAATAAAATAAGGTGAGTGCTTTGTCATGGCTTTCAGCTCCAATATTAACGTTAAATTTTTATTTGTTTCCCACAGCCTTGAGAAAGGAGAAATGCTTCTCCGAAACGTCGGCAAATTTTGAATAAAATTTTTGAAGAATAAAGTGTCCAAATTCCTGCTATCTTTCTCCAGTTTGATGAACATGGATGCAAATATTATTAATATGTCATTGACAATGTTGTGCCAAATTTTTATGCTGCTAATGGTGAAACTTTTCAATTTCTAGACGATAACGCTAGACCGCACCGTGCGGCCATAGTTGTGAATGCGCGCGAGGAGCTTGGTATTCCACATTTACCAATACCTCCGCACTGACCAGATTTGAATTGCATGGAACATGCATGGGATATGTTCCAAAGATTATTAGATAATCATCAACCTACCCCAGAATTCTTAAATGATCTGAGAGAGCTTCTGCCCCGTTTATGGAACCAAATTCCTCCTGAAATGTTCATCAACCTCGTGTGTAGTATGCAAAGAAGATGTCAAGCTGTTATTGATGCCCGTGGAGGCCATACATTGTATTGATAGTCTTAAAATGCTTGATTTCTCTGGGAATAAAATTTCGTTATTTTACTCGATTTTTCCACCCTGTATACGCTGCAGACCCACAGGCTAAAATTAATTTGCAACTTGAAATCATATTTATATGAATTTTCATCACAAAAATCTTATTTTAACTATATTTTTTTGCAATTTAAGTCAATAGCCCTAACTCATGTGGAGCATTTATTTTCCTGTCTGATGATCTTGATTTAAGGCGTTTGGATATGTCAAAATCAACCAGCACCTACTGATGAAGCCATCTTTTATCCAAGAGAGTCAGAAATGTTCAAGAAAGTTTCACAATGAGCTTTCAGACAATTCCACTTTTTTCGAGAAATTCAAATAGACGGTTAATGTTTAGTGGTTGCAAATATATTGTGAGTTGTGACCTAGTAAAAATTGCCTTATTTCATAAAAATAGACAATACTATGTGATTTCTCATATCCTAAAACTCCTGTGTACCAAATTCGGTGATTTTAGTATGACCCTATTATGAGATGAAGAGAAAAGACTCTTTTGAAGGGCGAAATTCAGGGAACTAGCGAAGGTTCAAACCTCATCGAAGTGGGAAGATGTCGACTTAGGTTTCGATCTTGTTCTGATCTCTTCAGGACAACATAACCCTACTACGATGAAAATTGAAGTGGAACGAAGGTCCTCTTAAACAAAACTAGACAAAGTCTTGAGGTACCTCATCAGGCGCTTACTCAGGTAGGTGTGTTTGAAAGGGGGCTCAGATTTTATCCAGTAAAAGATAGAAATGTTTAACCATGAGAAATTATAAAAAACAAATAAGAAAATATTAAAGCATGCAATAGTTGACTAGTTTTCAGTTAGTGGGCTCTTCTTATATTACTTAAACAAAACTTGAAAGTTTTTGTGGTGAATGAGAATGAGACTTTCGCCTGAGGCGAAAACCTTGATGGAGGGGGCTAGAGCCCCAATAGTCCTCCCTGAATACGCGCCTGTACCTCAAGACTTTGTCTAGTTTTGTTTAAGAGGAACTTCGTTCCACTTTTCATTGTAGTAGGGTTATGTTGTCCTGTCGGTCTGTAAAATAGAGGGCGCAAGCTCATCGACTCTTTCATTTAGTGGCAATCTAAATGTTCCCAATAATTATCATGAAATCAAAACTAAATCAATGGTTGATGAGAAGTTTCCTGAAAAATAAGCAGAATACGAGAGTACTCACCTCTGGGGGATCTTGTGTCGGGCAATGTGAGCCACAGCGGGAAGACAATAGGTGCAAGGATAATGTACGTGATTCTTTTTCTGGCTCCCGACGGCCACCCCATATCCATGGCCTCCGGGGGTTCCTCTTCCGGCTCGCCGACCTGGAGACAAACCACAGCCTGAGAGGTCAAGGACTTGCGAGCCCGGACAGACGACATACGTCTCTGAGAAGGATGAAAAACATAATGAATTCTTATTTCTGCATACCTTCAGGTAATTCGAGCTACGAACGACGTTCAAAGACGGACTCACCGAGTATAATCTAAGAAATCCATTTAGTGCGATTTTTTTTCGAATACAATTGCGTTTTTTCATCACAACACTTATACATATAGCTTACCAAGTTGTTAGCTCTCTGTCGAGTATTAATCCTTGAAAATAAATACCGATGGTTCATTTAAGAAAGAGCGGAAACCAAACAGGAGCGATTCAAACAGAGAACCAGTCAATTTGAAGGGTTTTCCAATACTATAGGTATTTTGTTTGACACTACAAGTAAAATGCCATTTTTTTAGATAAATCTTAGGATGCTTATTTCATTATAAAGGGGAAAATATGCCGTTAATAATGGATAATAACATCAGCCAAATGACCACCACTCCCACGACTACCAGGACCAAATACTTTCCATAAAGTTGTGTTGTGTTCTCGTCTATGATATTTAATCGAATTACCAACTTGACCACAACGAGGTGATAACCGAAAACGATTTAATGTGTTACATGTTTTTCAATAAATGTTTTTTATTCTTGAGAAGGGAACCACCAAAGTTCCGAAACGTCGACAAAGTTGAAAAGAAGTCTTAATTATTGGTCCAATTCCCTAAGACAACCTATTCGATTTCCATAAAATGTTTCCTAACCAAATCGCAAAGTGGCTGCTCTTGCTCTATGTCCTCGATAGCCTCACGAATGCCATATTTGAGGTCTTGATTCGACGATGGGTTTTTGGCGTAGACCTTCTCTTTCACATGGTCCCAAAGGAATAAATCGCAAGGTGTTGAATCGCAAGATCTCAGAGGCCAATTGTGATCACCTCTTCGAGAAATAAAAAAAACTTTCCCCGTGAAAGATCAATGGTTTCGTTCCTTGTCTGGCACGTAGCCCCGTTTGGTTGAAAGTGAACGTTGTCCAGATCAATATCACCCAATTCCAGTCATAAAAAAATCAATAATCATCTCTCGATAGCGCAATCTATTCACCGTAACTCTTGTTATATTTCAGTCTTATCACTGAAACTAACAATGAAGAAAACAGA
This sequence comes from Adalia decempunctata, assembly GCA_951802165.1. Lineage (NCBI taxonomy): Eukaryota > Metazoa > Arthropoda > Insecta > Coleoptera > Coccinellidae > Adalia > Adalia decempunctata. The sequence goes on from OX637705.1 coordinate 6,828,556, forward strand.
ACTTAGAAAAGTTGAGGATCTCAAAAAATGTCAGACAGAATGCAAGAAGCTGTGGAAATCTGAATCAGCAAGAATCCAGAACCAAAACGAAGAAAAAAGAGTTCGAGTACATAAGAAAAAAGAAAGGGAATCGTTAGACAAAACCAGAGAGGAACAATTGGAAAAGAGCAAACGAAAAAGTTAAGGGCCAACGAAGACATGAAGATCGACAACAATGCGAAAAGAATTGTGTCAAATTTCAGGAAACAAAATTACCAAGAAACAGTGACGATAGGGGGAAAGACAAAAGAACCGAAATTAAAAGAGATGAACAGCAAAATCAAGAACGATCGGAAGGAACCAAATATACGATCAGAAAAGTAAAATAAAGACAGAAGAGATTGAAAAGGACGAGGAACAACATGAAAGAAAGGGATCAGAAAGTGCTAAGGGAGGTGAAAGAAGTTGAGAACAATGTAAAACTTGAATGCCACGAAGTTTGAAAAATTTGCTAGTGTGATGGTAAAATGTTCTCAAATCGAAAGAATATTTTGGACACTGTTCATGTTCCTTCAGATCATACATTTTTGATAATTATATGTATACCTACTAGCTGGCCCGGCGAACTTTGTACCGCCTGAATTATACTTAAAAGTTGTATAAACTCACCATTGCTTTTTTTCAAGCAGGAAAAAAATTAGGCAAAATTGAAGTTCAAAATATACAAAATTTCAATAATTTTGTAATTCACATGGAAATAATGCTCTTTATTTAAGCGGTAACTAATTGTTGAACTTGAACATATAACTTTTTGTTTTTAATTGTTGTCAGTTCTCTTTTTGCAGTACCTCATATGACTGTGAATAGCAGGTGTATAATCCATATTATACCTTTCCTCTTATATGAATCAAAATGTCAAGAATATGAACAAAAATTATTCCTTTAATGAACTATCGACTATTAACACAGCCCGTCGACCAGAATTAAAAAATCAGTCATTTGTTAATAGCCCAACCTGAAAACAAAACTTTTCTATTATATTCTCAAAATCTAATCAGTGGTCACACCATTATTTCAGACATCTCAGCTATGCTGCTAAGCTCAAAATAATGGGTAAACATCTCAGTTGGTGGAGCAGCGCGATTCTCATTATTCCATGGATATGAGCTGTCAATCTCTCTTCAATTTGTTCAATTTTGTTGACGATATCAAGCTCGTTAGAAGACAAATCGAGATGTTAAAATGTCGATAGTACGATCGACACGGCAAAATTATCAACACTGTGAATTATGTTGAACTCATATTCAAATTTATTGAATCATTCGACCAGATCAGGTTAGGTAACCCATGAAACATTATTGTATATCATAAGTGAAAGCCCGATGAGCAAACGTTTCAAAATTATTGACGCCTACAATACTGTCTCTGTGCGAACAGAAACACAAATATAATATATCAATTACTAATAATGGGCAATTTTGCATTCAGTTATTTCCACAAATATATCTATTACCCAAACAGAAATTCGAAAGCATTACAAAAATAAAGAAAAGAGATGAAGATGGCCAACTCCTGTTTGAAACTGATCGTCAAAATCAGATACTTGATCTTTCGATAAAAATTCACTGTTCCACCAACTTGAGATAAGTTTTCCCGCTTTTTGATCTGGCAATAGACTTCCATGTTACCATGATTTCTATGCGAATCACATATCGCCATCTAACAGCGGTAATATCAACCTACGACTACGTACAGTGACCTGTCTATTCACTGTACGACTACGCATCAACGGTAGCGACACCTAGTAAAACTTTCATCAATTTTTTCGTAGTTTTATTGTATTTTATAATAAACAGACCGAAGAGGATTCCATAAATGAAGTTTCATAACAAACGGTCCATCCAATCTCTAGTTATAAATGGTGTAACCAACATCTTTCTTTCATATATATAGATTTGCATTTTTATAGGGGTGTGTTAGTTTCAGTGATAAGACTGAAATATATATACAGGGTGATATCTCGTCAAAATAACACCTCTTATTGGAAATCCCTTTATAATACCCATGATTCTTGAAAAAAGTTCGGAAATTATACAAGAGAGATTCAAACAGAGAACCAGCCTATACACTAATGGATATTCAAGGTTTTCCATCCCACGCCCCAGAAGATAATCTCCGCGAACTGAAATATGCGTTCGAGAAAATCTCCCGAAACATAATCCTTTTCCGTTTCCTCCAGCGCCTCCTCCATCGGGAAAACACAAATTTTCCACAGCAACCGGATGCTGGAACGGAAGGAAAACTCAAATCAATCACCAGCCGGTGGCGCGGCGAGAGAATACGAGGAGATGGAATTTCATCCGCTGAAAATGGACCAAATCTCTCACATTTCTTATCCGGAAGGTAAGACGGATCCTCGACGGTATTATTGGTCTGGTAATCATGGCGGCTCGAGGAGGCTGATTAGAAAACGTAATTGGTGAATGGGAGAGGGAACATCGAACAATAGGGAGTACCAGCTGCGGTCTGTAGTTTCTCCAGAGTTGGGATTATTTATGGATGCATCCGGAATGTATTGATCTTATCCTATACTGCACAAGGATTGAGTCGAAACTTTTCATGATTCAGCATTCACCAGGCAGACTTTCATAAAAGGATCTGCTAGGATTGAGGCTTCCCATAGGCTAGGATGAACTGAGATTTGGAATCCTACAGAATTGTCTCCATTAACAAGCAATGAATCATTCAAAAATCCTCGTCAAGCTGGTAAACTTGTCTGGTTTGAAGAAGAAACTAACAAAGTCGATCTCATCATCATACTTCAAGACTTTAGACCATGTAGGATTGTTTCAAAAACCACAACAGGATCAGCGCAGCATAGCACTGAGCTCCCATGTCACCAGTTCGAAGATGATTTGAGAGATCTGAGCCAAATTGGGTGAGAATATCTTGATCTTTTCAGGCAGAAAACGAGGAGACCAATAATAGTATATAACATTACTAGCAAGGTAAGTGGGTTTTTACTGGCGAATGGAGGATATAACTGACGAGCCGCAGGCGAGTTAGTTACCTCCTTGAGCCAGTAAAACCCGTTACCTTGCGTGTATTGTTTTATATTTAATTTGTTTCTCATTTGTAAAAAGGTTAGATAAATTCCAAAAAAATCTCAATAATTTGTCGCAAATGTCGGAAGCTATGGAAGCGTTGCCATGAACATGTCTGTTTATTTTTCTTTACATTTGTTTTGGCGAAAGCGAAAATGAATGTACCAAAAGAAATTATTGAGGCAGCCAGCAGTGTAGTTCAAGTTTATTACCTGCAAAATCAGCTTCAAGGTACGAGCGAGAATACGACGACTTCAAAAAGTGGCAAAACAAAAATAGTGTGATTGGGGTAACTGAAGATGTTTTGTTGGTCTAATTGAATCAACTATCAGCTAGATTCAGCCCTAATACTTTATGGGCAAAATGGTCTATGCTGAAAAGCTGCTTGGAAATGAAAGAAAATGCCCCAGTTCGCAGGCTTGTTTTCCTTAAAAAAATTATTGCAAAATATGACGTTTAGTTGTCATTTGCAGATTTCAAAAGGTAATAGCGTTTCTGAAACGAAAAAATGAGCGTTATACGCCAAAAATGGCCAAGGTATTAAGTAAAGTAGAGGCTGAACAATTTCTTCTACATGCTCCTGATCACCAGTGGTTGCTGGCGAAAATTGTCACAATATTTGGGATTTTTGGATGTTGTCGATGTGACGAAATTCTCTCCTTGACCATGAATGATGTAGAAGATATGGGAAAAGACGTTATTGTGACATTGCGACAAACAAAAAATTTAACAACAAGATGATTCACCATAACCGATGATGGCTGCAGCTTCAAGCCCTGCATGTTATACAGAAAATATGCAAATCTTCGACCTCCTGGAACAGAAAGCCTAAGATTTTTTTTGACATACCGACATGGAAAGTGTATTTCCCTCAATGCTGGCCAGCATACTATTGGTGGTGTCCCAAAGCAAATAGCGAAATATTTAGGTTTAAAAGACCCAGAGTTATACACCGGCCACTCTTCTCGCAGAACTGGAGCCACTATGGTTGCGGATTCGGGTGGAGATATTTTAGCACTAAAGCGTGCAGAAGGGTGGAAGAGCACCGAAATTGCGATGAGTTATGTCGATGATTCGGTCAACAAAAAAATCGAAATGTCTAGCAAATTATTTGGTAGTAAGGAGAGTACAAATGTTCTGCAGTTCTCTAGTTCAGCAGTTTCTGAGTCAACAGATGGTTCATCATCATCAGTATCAACTCTTTCATCATCAAAAATCTGTGTTACTGTAAATAACAATTGTACCATGATTTTCAACATATATGACGATAAAACAAAATTTTCTAATGTAAATAATACTACTAACTTGTAAAAATTTTGCAAGTTTACTGTCAGTTTTACAAGTTAGTGACTTGATAAAATAAACTTTCTTGATTAATATTGTGTTTTTGGAAACTGACGTTTACAAATGAGAAACAAATAAACCATTTTTCGGTATACTTGTATCCCCTTAGAGTTTAGACCGAAGAAAAAAATAGATTTCACCTAATTAATGAGTAGACCCAATTAGACCTAAAAGCAAGGTTAATTTAACACTACGAAGTCCTTCAGTTGAATAAATGAAGGATACTATCGAATTCCATAAAAACGAAATGGAAATTTCCTCATTCCAAACGAAAACTCCAAAGAACCAACAAATCTCCCGATTCCATTCCAGTTCCATTGATGAAAACTTTAATTAAACGGGAGAAAAATTAGGATTCATTTTGAGTTTACCAACTGTGAAATTGCAGAGAGCCTCTCGAGACCTATTTGGCCGAAAATATTGTGTTGTTTCCTCATTGAATGAAATTAGAATTACGAAACACGAAATGGAATGGTCTTATAATTTGGGTTTTGGCTAGTTATTTGGTTGTCAATTAACTTATTATCAATGGAATCTGTATTGTCTTTCTAATTACTTCTCAGGATGACCTATTTCTGTTCAGTGTCCAGCCAAAGGATCTGAGAGGATAATTGGTACATTTTAGCTCCGAAGAAAGATTATGAATATCCCTAATTTTGGATCTATGTTATAAGGACTGAACGAGAATAAATTCGCTATAACAAAAACGCATAACATATGGTCCGAAAGTTTTGGGAAAAATTTCAAAAGCATTTAACTCTGACTTAAAAAATCTTATATTTTTATCGAATTATTCAACAATTTATTTTAACCATCCTTATTATAAATCAAAATTCAAGTAACAGACCATTATTTTCGATTTGCCTAAATATTCCCCAGACACGTTGCTTCTCAATCAGACCAGATGAAATTTTTCCCAAAACTTTCGGACCATACGTTATATCTCTTGAACTAATTGAGAAAAAATCAAAATTTGATCATAGTTAGCTTTGTTATGAACGTCAGAAACATGTGGAACATTTACTTCATAGATATTCCAATTCTATCTCGCAGAATGTCAAGCGAGGTGAAAACACGAGAATTTATAGTGAAACTTTTTCAAAATAATCAAAAATGGAGCTTCAAAAGAATCGCAAAAGAGGCTCGCGTTCGTCCGGAAACGGTATCAAGAGTTGTTAAGCGCTTCAACGAAGATCTTACAATTAACCGCAAGGAAGGAACCGGGAGGAAAAGAGGTTTCATAGCCCAAAAAAAGTGAAGAAAGCCATCAGCCTTTTTCAGAAGAATCCTAACCTTTCAGGACGGAAAGTGGCCCAAATAGTGGGTTGTTCGCAGTCAACCGTTCAGAAAATCAAGTCGAGTTGTGGGCTTAGAACATACAGAGTGCAGAAAGTGCCAGACAGGAACGCTGTGAAGAATCAAGAAGCAAAATCAAGAGCAAAGAAATTAAAAAAAGATTTCTTGAAAAATTTTTCCTGTTGCGTGATGGACGACGAAACCTATGTCTTGGCTGATTTCTCGCAACTTCCTGGTCAGGAATTGTATACTGCAGATTCTCGTGGAAATGTTGACGAACAATTTCGCGTGAAGAAACAAGCAAAGTTTCCTAAAAAATTCCTGGTTTGGCAAGCAATTTGCACTTGTGGGAAAAGTAGCAAATTTTTCGATTGCCAAGGCTCTGTTGACTGGAAGATATACCTACATCGAGGAATGCTTGAAGAAGCGACTTTTACCATTTTTTGGTAAGCACGATGTGTGAACAATCTTTTGGCCTGATTAAGCTTCATGCCACTACAGGAAGGCCACCAAAGAATGGTACGAAGCTGATGAGGTGGTTTTTGTCCCCAAAGAGGCCAATCCACCAAATTGCCCAGAACTCAGGCCAATCGAAAGATATTGGGCCCAGGTAAAAAGAGAATTGAAGAAGACTAAGAAATCAACGAAAACATTAGCGGAATTCAAGCAAAAGTGGAAGACAGCATCCCAGAAAGTGACTGAGAACACTAGAAGAAGCATGATGGGAAGAATTCCAGAAAAAATCCATGAATTTTGTAAAAAATAGTTTTGGTTTTTTATAAGCTTTTATTTAGTTTCACCTGTCCCGGTGTCTGTCTGTGTGTCTGTCTGTAATCAAATCTTGCAAGTCAAATATGACACACTTCTAATCGTCCAATTGATTTGAAATTTTGCAGGTGTACCTAATCCTGATGACAATGCATCATGAAATATTTTTTATAGAAAAAAACAAAATGGCGGCTCCAAAATGGCGGATAAGTTTTGTAATTATGATCCGATTCTATTCAAAATTAGTATCTGGAGGTTTTCTGGGTCGGAAATTACGATTCTTTAAAATCGAGGAATTCAAGATGGCGGCTTCAAAATGGCGGATGAATGTTGTTATAAAAGCTTATCTTCAAAAATGTTTTTTGAGAATTAGGCTTGTTTATTGTGAAAACAGTTTTCATTAGAATTAGAAGATGATTCGAAAATGAGTTTGATTTTTGAAATCGGTCCAGTGGTTCAAAAGATATAAGCGTTTTTGTGATAGCGAATTTATTCTCGTTCAGTTCTTATTGATGTTTCCAAAGCAACATGCAGAGAAAAACACTTGATTACTACAATACAACAATTCCAGGAATGACTCAAACTAAAATCATGGCTTTAACTACCAAACAGTCATATTTATGACCGCTGACTGCAGTGATTAGCTCCCCTCACAGCTATTACTCTAACCTTCATAAGTTTCATAAGTTTAATATTTTTATGGCGCACAATGGGCGAGCATCTAAAGTTTCTAGCTAAATTACGATTTAATTGCGATTATATTTCGCTAGATTGCTGGTGGTGCACCTAAAAAATGTCGTTCAGTGCAAAATTAACTGGGAAACATGAAAAGGGCGGAATCCAGAGAGTGTTTTTCTACATATTTCGCGCTGAGCTATTTTTATGGACCTATGGGATTCTGGGGGCAATTTCAGCAGGAATTTAATTTTGAGGAATACACGAAAAAGACATTCTCCAGCAAGGGGTATGCGCACAATTTATATACAGGATGGAGAATGAATTTCTGAAAATATTAAGGAAGAATTTTGGAATATAACTAACTAGTTAGCCAAGTGAATGAATGTTTTGAAATGGTTGTAAATGGTTTTTGAAGTGGTTTTTAATTGTCTCAAAAGTGAAAGAATCATTTCAGTGATGATGGTTACAAGATATCTTTTTGACAACTGTGAAAGATGATTGTGAAATTACCAATATAGACCAGGGTCATATTTTACTGCTATTTCCTGATTTCGAAGCTCGTAAATCGGAAATATTGACATCTGTTATGCCTGATAGAACCCGTATTCAAGGATACTTTTTATTTCGTCCTTATTTCCCGAAGGCATCGTGTGTAGGTACATATAAATTGTTACTGCCTCTACTACTGGGATCAATATTTGTAAGAAACTCATAACCCTTTTACGACTTTGGTTTGTTATTATCTCTCCTCACGCAATCTTCTAGGGCACTATTGGGATTTCTAGAAGAAATTATGATCAAGTTGAGGGTTATAGCTTTCGTACTGGAATAATTTATGGGGCAAATCTGATGGGAGTTAGCTTTCGTGAAAGAATAATGAAAATAAAGGATTGATCAATAGGTATGACAGGTGTATTGGGAATGATTAGCTGGTACTAGCTGTAATTTGTGGTGAATATAGTTTGATGTGTCAATTTATTTGAGTGGAATATTCACTATACAAGGTGACAAGATAAACTTCGGACAAATTTTGTTGTGTTCTGGAACAAAAGTATTTCAGCGCAGACAAACAATTTTTATTCTATTGGTTTCTCTACACTTTCCTGTACTAATATGTGAATTTTCAGTTTGATATACTTTCATTTCACCGAGTTTTAGAATGTCAAACAAATGTAGTGCGATTTTGGAGCTGTTTCGTCAAGGTAGGCGTCAATGCGAAATTGTTCGTTTGCTCAATGTGCCTCGACAAACCGTGTCCGATGCAATTCGTCGTTTCAAGCAGCTTGGCCATGATGGTCGTCGTCCAGGAAGTGGTCGAAAACGCACTGTCAATACACCTAGTAATTGCAACATCGTCAAGAAGCGAGTCAATCGAAATCCGAGGGTTTCCATGAGGAAAATAGCCTGTGGAACCGGTATCAACCGCAAATCAGTTCGTCAAATTGCCAAAAAGGAGCTCAAGCTCAAGACATACAAGCCCCAAAAAGTTCAACACCTCACGGAGGAAAATAAGCGCGTACGACTCCAAAGGTACCGCCAACTCCTTCGTCTCGCCGCCGGTCAGCAATGGGAGCGAATTCTCTTCACAGACGAGAAGCTTTTCACCGTAGAACAATCCCACAACCACCAAAACGACAGAGTCTGGTCCGTAGAGGCTCCCGGTACATCGGCCATCGTTGAACACCGTCAAAATCCGCAATTCCTCTTGGTCTGAGGCGGAATTTGCGGCAGTGGTAGAACTCCCTTAGTTTTCGTGGATCAAGGGGTCGAAATCAATCAAGAAGTCTACCGCTGCGACATCCTCGAGGCCGTAGTAATTCCGTGGGCTAAGCAGCACTTCGGTGATACGCATTGGACCTTAAAACAGGACTCCGCTCCGACTCACAGAGGGAAAATGACGCAAGAATGGTGTAAGACCCATTTTCCTTGTTTCATCTCATCTGCAGAATGGCCGCCCTACTCACCAGATCTCAACCCAATGGACTACAGCTTGTGGTCGATTTTGGAGAACAGGGCTTGTGCTAAAAAACACAAAAATTTGGAGTCGCTGAAGCAATCTCTGCGCCGGGAATGGAAACGATTAGCTATTGCCGAAAAGTTCAAGAAGCGTCTGAAGCTGTGTATCGCCGCCGAAGGAAGCCACTTCGAAACAGCTTGAATACATCATTAACAAATGTTCAAGCTATTATTATTTGTTGTTGTTTTGTTCAATTTCTTCTTTTTAATAAAGTTGATTGAAAATGAGTTTGTCCGAGGTTTTTCTTGTCACACTGTATTATCATTTAAATGAAAACAATTAACCAGCAAAAAATGTTTTTTCTCTGGTAATATTCGAAGAGATATTCAAGAGCAGGCAAGCTTTCAAAGTTGGAAAACGTATTGGTGCCACTATGACAATATTGAAGAAACGTTCTACATCTAAGAACTAAAAACCTCGTTGTTTTACCCCACGTTTTAAATTTTTGCTCCAATGAGAAAAAAAACGATCTCTTCATTTCGGCATTTCGAAAACTCGAGCAGTAATCTCCGCATAATTAAAGCGATCGTTCATTTCCCCGCCATGAAGAATCTCATCAAAAGAGGGAACGAACGAGCAAGCGAGCGAGCTTAGTGCTGATTTTTCATAACTTGAGAACTTTATCCAGCATCCAGCCTCCCTTGTGTATGCAAATCTAATCAGGAGCAAGCACGTAATTCATTTGTAGCCGGATATATCGATCGCAGTTTGGCGGGGTTATCGCTGTTTGCTGATTAGCACTATCGCCTGCATTGTATGGGAAGTTCAAACAGCCGGAACCAACAGTTAGATGAATTTTATGATCCACCCACAGATTCACCATAGAAGCGCTAACTGATTTGTAAGAATTCGAAGAATTTCCAATAATTTGGCGGAATTAAAATTATTGAGGACTGATACAGTCGCCCCCAGCACTCATTAATTATTCCATAACATACAAAAAACTTTAATGAAATAGCACACATTATTTCAGGGTTTTCATGATGAATGTCTTTGGACGTCAACATGTTGAACATTCCGACATATTTTACTGTCAAAAATGCATTGATCAGGCCACAAACTTTTCAATGGTGTATTTGATCTCTTACTCTAGATAAGGAATGATTACTGTGCGAAATGATCTTCAATAATTCCATTATTTGATTGATACATCTCCAAATCTACTCTACAAACATCTACATTGGTCAGTGTGCATTTTGGTGGAGTGATTAGCCAGATATTCAGCTTGCAGTGGAGTCGAGTGATTCAACATTGACACATACGTCCACACAAAGTACTCACGAATTGTCAGATTTCAGAAAAAAGAAGGTCTTCCTGTAGGAATAGGACTCCGAAACCAAGTTCATTTAGGATGTCCTAGTTGATTTTGTGAAACATTTCGGTAACTTGAAATGGTGATATTGTTTTTGTACGAATAACGACAACCTTTTAGATCTTAATATATTCGTGATGTTCAAAAAATTTGTACATATAAGATTCAAAATTGTAAAAATTAAAGAAGGCAAGATATAAGGAGTGAATGATAATTTTCATAAAAAGAGAATAAAATATGTAATTTCACACAAGTATTAAGACAATAATAATAAAAATGCGATCAGTGAATGTGGATCCTGAAATAATTGAGAGGACATAGAATCTACGAGTGACAGGATATAGATAGTCGAAAGAAAGTACGCAACTTTGTTTTAATTTTGACATAAATGAAAAGATATTGCTTTCATAACACTGAGAAGGTTTTCAACTTTTACAGTTCCAACAGAATTGATTTTTTTCCGAGATTTCTCAAATGTAACAGAAGACCCAATTCACAGTTGGGTTCTTCATATCCTAGTCACAAAACTGCTTTTTGCAAAAGTCATAAATTTGTTAGTTTTGAATCATTTTTCTGGCAAAGTGTATAAAGGAGTATTTCTAGAATGATTGAAATGCTCGTCAAAAGTTAAGGATATTGAATATAGTTTTTTTAGAAAAATCCACATCTGATACGTGGATGAAAAATGAAAACAAAGGGTGATTTCTTGTTCAAAATAAAGGGTAGTTTGTTATATAAATGTTGGGTCAAAAGTCAAACGTTAGAGGGATATCGCAGTTCAAAGATGGCGGAAAAATTATGTTTTTATTTAGTATCTTGAAAACGAAAAGCGAGAGAGTATTTCATTTATTTATTTCATGAAAGTATAACTGTTGTGAAAACACACTATCTTGATATTTTTTCATATTTTTAGAATGGGTGGAGGCTGTTAAGTAGACTCTCTATCATTTTGTTGAATAAATTCAAAGAAAAACTGACGGAACGATTTGAATAGATTTAAATTCGGATAGCCTTTTTTACTTAGAAACTTTTTTCATCTCTATACTGTTTTTCTCGTTAAACATACCGTTTTGCAATAAAAAAATAAATTGTGAACCTTTGACTTTTGACTCAACATTTATACAGGGTGGCCATTTGAAAACGAAACAGACGAGATTACAGACGAAATAAATTTTTTCGATAGAAATGCTCGGACAGGTCGATTTCTGTTTCGAGGGGGACAACTTAAGATGTAGGTTACGGACGCATAGCGCTCCAACCCTTGCTGCCACAACCCCCACCCCCAATTTTTGAATAGGGAAGATGGGATGAGTGATACCTCAATTCAAAGGTATTTTTATACTGATTTCAGCACAGTAATTGTTATTTCATTTTATGCATTAGTTCTCGAAATATTCTCAACTAAGTATTTGAAAATGAAGTGGTGTTTTCATGGCACTTGTAGTGTTTTTTTGTGAAAAATCGACATCTTGATTAAAGATTTCTATGTCAGTAGATTGGAGGAAGGAAGCCACAGTCATGGTTGTTTTGAAGCTCAAAATGTCGATTTTTCACAAAAAAACACTACAAGTGCCATGAAAACACCACTTCCTTTTCAAATACTCAGTTGAGAATATTTCGAGAACAAATGCAAAAAATGAAAAAACAATTACTGTGCTGAAATCAGTATAAAAATTCCTTTCAAATGAGGTATCACTCACCCCATCTTCCATATTCAAAAATTGGGGGTGAGGGTTGTAGTAGCAAGGGTTGAAGCGCTATGCGTCCGTAACCTACATCTTAAGTTGTCCCCCTCGAAACAGAAATCGACCTGTCCGAGCATTTCTATCGAAAAAATTTATTTCGTCTGTAATCTCGTCTGTTTCGTTTTCAAATGGCTACCCTGTATAACAAACTACCCTTTATTTTGAACATCCTTTGAAATCAGTTTGGTTTTCATCCATACTATTTATTTATATTAAAGTACTTATCAGAAACGTGGACAGTTTATTTCTCTAATTAAATCTACAGAGCCAACGTTTCGGAGACAATATTTTCTCCTTCTTCAGGGCTTAAGATTATTAATTTTATTCAGTGATTTAACATTTAGGTATCTGTAAGATCTACAATTCATAATAATTCTTAAATTCAAAAAACTTTCTATAGCAACCAACAACGACGCAAAAAATCTTATGGGGCTTAAGATTATTAAGTTTTTTGAATTTTAGAATTATTATGAATTGTAGATCTTACAGATACCCAAATGTTAAATCTCTGAAAAATTAATAATCTTAAGCCCTGAAGAAGGAGAAAATATTGTCTCCGAAACGTTGGCTCTGTAGATTTAATTAGAGAAATAAACTGTCCACGTTCCTGATGAGTACTTTAATCCTTTGAAATCTTTCGCACTAATTCAGAAACACCATGTATTATGAAGTCAGCATTCAGAGATTTGAATTTGTCGAGCTTGCAAAAGTAGAAAACTTCCATGTAATGCTAAAGTTTATGATATTTCCGAACAAAACAAACAAGATAGAAGAGCAGACTGGCCACAAAGAGTGACAAAACGGTGAAACATCCATAACGACAGCAACATCTACTCACGTTTCCGTCTATCCGCAATCTACATCCCTATCTAAATCCAACAAAGAATAAATTTTCCATCAAAATAATCTCTACAACAGTCCTCGAAACGCCAGTCTACCCTGGAAATCTTCCAGGAACAATGCCTTTCTTTTCCCCGACTTCGATTGCATTTCGAAAGTACTTACGGCGTCTAAACTGTCAGTCAAGGATCCTGCGACGCCGTTAGGGATGTCTGCCAGATTGCCTGGAGCCAGATTCGTCTCCTGCTTGGACGACGACGTGCTGCTCAAGTGGTTGGAGGCCGTGCTCGTTGCTGCGCCGTTCTGAGGCTTGGTGGCGTCCAGGAGCACTTTTAGGGACGCTATCGCGTGCAGCTGGGTGGCCTTCTCGTCTACTTTACCTGGAAATGTCATGTGGAAGATCAGGGAAGATGATTTTGGGAGCTGGGGATGTACAGGGCGTTTTATCAGATATACGGCATAACTATATCGTATTCTGAACTACTGAAGTCGTCGTATGTCGTATTTTCAATCCTCTCGGAGTTTTTACTATCCGGAAATTTTTCTACACGTTTATCCTTCTACACGGTGAATTCTTCTCCTCCGAATTTTTTCCTGGTCATTTTTAGCACTTCCGCATACCAGATTCCATCTACAATTCAACATTCAAGAAAGATTCTTTGTACGGAATTTCATGCATTGCTTAAATCGAGAAGAATTAAGAATCATAAACACTGTAAGCATAATAATTCTGACAAGACCGCTTCGATTGTGATTACACCAAACATGAATTTTCCGGCAAAGATCTATTTTTCCGGATATTCCGGCGGTCATAACCCTTAAAATAAAATTTTAAAAATTTTCTGATCCGATTTTCGGAATCTACGAATAAGTGAAAAACAATATTTCATGGCGATAGGAGAAATTCAATTTATTGTAGATCATTGAAGCATTTATTCGTGAGATACAGGCCGAAATGTTGGAAAGGGTAGGTATGCCAAAATGGGGCTGAGCGGAAGGACCATTTGAGGCTTGAGGCACAGCCGCCGTCAACATTTGCATGAAGAATCTTTGAACATAAAATTCTTATGAAGATTTCATGCATTTTTCTGAATGTTATGTGTTTATTTTTTATTTTTCTATAGCTCTTAAAAAATTACCCTATAATTGACGGATAATGCTCAGATTTCGCTTGAGTATAGAAGACAATTGTGCCAACTTAGCGACAAAATAAACTGCTCCACAAGAGTTAGGGATATCGTATTCAATCGTTTTTAAAAGTATGTAATCTTCGAGAAAATCGCTGTAAAATCATTTAAAACTCGATAACAACTTGAATCGATCCAATAAAAATCAGTATGAGACATTTCGTCAATCTGGTCGTCTTTTTTCTGAAGTTTGGTTCTTTGCATATGCTTCATGAATGTTCTCATTTTGAAATGAAGTCAGTTTATCAACGGCTTCGATTTGAAACGAGTTTTCTGAAAATGCCAAGACGTAAATTTACAAACGCTGAGGCTAATAGGGCTATCGGAATGCTACAGGGTGGCATAACTCAGGTTGTTGTAGCGGAAAGGCTCCAAGTCAGCCAAAGTGTGATATCTCGACTTTGGAATAGGTTCAGGGAGACAGGTTCCGTGTTGGAAAGACCAAGGCTTGGTGGGCGACGAAAAACAACACCTGCTCAGGATCGTTTCATCACCGTTTCGTCGAGAAGAAACCCTACATCTACGTGTAGAATGCTACGGAATACCCTTCAAAATGCAGATGGGTCCGAGTTTCCATCGAAACCATCAGACGACGTTTGAGAGAGGTGAATCTTCAATCTAGGTTCTAGACGTCCATTAAGTGGAGTCCCATTAACACGTGACCATAAGCGTCAAAGACTGGAATGGGCAAGGCAACATATCAATTGGAACGATCAATGGCGTAGTGTCCTTTTCACTGATGAATCCAGATAAGGACGATTTTCAGATTCTCGAAGAATAAGGGTATGGACAATCCCATGCATACCCGTAATCGTCGCTATGTCCAAGAAGTCCATCCATTCCGAGGGGGTAGTGTTATGGTATGGGCCGAGATATGTTTCAACGGGCGCACAGATCTATACATTTGTCCTGGAAATATGACCGCGCATGTCATTGACAATGTTGTGCCAAATTTTCACGCTGCTATCGACGAAACTTTTCAATTTCTAGACGATAACGCTAGACCGCACCGTGCAGCCATAGTTGAGAATGCGCGCGAGGAGCTTGGTATTCCACATCTACCAATACCTCCGCACTCACCAGATTTGAATTGCATAGAACATGCATGAGATATGCTCCAAAGAAGATTAGATAATCATCGAACTACCCCAGAACCCTTAAATGATCTCAGGGCCGATCCTAGGGTGTTGGCCGCCCGCGTGCAGAATCCTTATGTGCCGCCCCAAAGACAAAAAAATATATCTTTTTTGTAAATTTTTATTGTATTTATGAAATCTTCAATGGGCCTCCCTTTATTGTTAGGAAAAAAACTGCACATATTAGATTTGAGGGGGGATAACCCCGTTACTTTCCCGAAAATATATTGATGATCCCTCTGCTCTCTGATATCTTCTCTAAAGATTTTTATATTATCATACAAAATAAAAATGCAATTTACATACACGCATACGTATATATTTTTATATGGGTACTACTGCATTCGTGTACTAGATGATGAATCATGAACCTACTAGATACATGACACCCCCATTTCAACAAAATAAAAAATATTCAATAAAAAATATGAAATATAGAAAAGGAACACGAACTTAATACTAAAAAAAACAAACCAATATGCCACAAAAAATTATGTGTACAAACAGGAACTACTCCATTATCTCTTCGATCCAATTCTGAACTAGTTCCCCTAAATGCCAAAAATTGTTCCGCATGAATTCTTTTCCAATATCAATTTTAACTCGCACCAAGTTTCCACAGAATTTACATGTTAAAGCACAATTTCATGTTTATTTAAGTAATCTGAACAATGACGCCAATCAAGAAAACCAGACGTTACAATTTGGGTTGTATTATCTTTACTGAGTAATTTACATGCAAAGCAGAAAATGCGATTTAGGTTTTTTGTTTTTTGAATAGCACAGCTAGTCCCGACTTATTTCCTTGCCGTTTACTAATGTTTTAATAAATTATGAAGAGCTAAATTTTCGACCACTTTCATCGACAGGAAAATTGAAATAAGTTATTTATTTGGGACCATGTTCTATGACAGCGGTCCGCAACCTTTTTGATATTGCGACCCCAAAATTAAAAGAAGAGTTATGAGTGACCCCAGAAAAAAAAATCACAAGTGCAAAGGTTGGTTCAGGTAACGAAGTTAGCTGTTTTTATTTCCTAAATTATTTCTATTAAAGAGTTTATTTATTTTGGAAAGTAATATTAGATCAAACAGGACCTTGTTGACTTTTTTGGCGACCCCATAAATATCTTTCGCGACCCCAGGGTTGCGGACCGCTGTTCTATGACAATATCAATAATTTTGTTTGTAAAAAGAGTTGGCCAAGAACCTGGATCGTCTGCATCTAGATCTAGTGCCGTTTGAAAACAATCCTTATTTCCTTCCTTGATCTCATCTTCAACTTCAGACTCGTGGGTCACTGAGAATCTTGCAGTTTCTTCAAATTTAGCATACATTGGTTCCATGTTTACAGGAATATCATCAGTAGTAGTGGCGGATATCGATGGTTGAGCTTGCGAATAGTCAAACTGAGATTTGGCCATTTCTGTTTCGTTAGGTTCAGTATTAGTCGATCTGAAATTTTGATCTGATTTTGTTTTGATTTATCATTAATTTTCACACGGAAGAGACCGGAACCCAGATCGGTGGCTACGAGAAATAAACATGAAGCTATGGCAGTAACTGCAGAAAGCATCATTACAAACCATCATAATTGCATTAATTGCATCCCTGCCGTTTTTGTTTTTACAACGACGCGATTCTATTCAAACATCTGGTAATTTTTTCCAATCCTAAACATTCCTATTTCGAGACCCCATCGATAACGATAATTGCTCTCAGATGGTAGTTTTTTTCGATCTTTGCACCACGTTATTCTGTAGCAAGTTTTCCTTCGTTTCTTATTTGGTGAAGGGAAACAAAGAATATTTGATTTGAAAAGATTGAAAAATTCAGTTCCATTGATTTTTTTTTGTCGTCTCATTCAAAATGTTAATGATAAGAGTAATGATTGATAATTAAAAACAATTGTCTCTTTGAGATTTGTCGAAAATAATATTTTTCACAAACTGACATATAAAGGTGGCGGCCTGCGGCCGCCCCTTGAATTTGGCCGCCCGCGTGCGGGGCACGCGCTGCACACCTACTAGGATCGGCCCTGAATGATCTGACAGTGCTTCTGCCTCGTTTATGGAACCAAATTCCTCAAGAAATGTTCAAAAACCTCGTGTGTAGTATGCAAAGAAGATGTCAAGCTGTTATTGATGCCCGTGGAGGCCATACATTGTATTGATAGTCTTAAAATGCTCGAATTCTCTGGGAATAAAATTTCGTTATTTAACTCGATTTCTCCTAACCACCCTGTATACGCTGCAGACCTACAGGCTAAAATTAATTTGCAACTTGAAATCATATTAGTATTAATTTTCATCACAAAAATCTTATTTTAACTATATTTTTTTGCAATTTAAGTCAATATCCCTAACTCATGTGGAGCAGTTTATTTACGACATCTTAGTGCGGTCCTTCAAAATAACGACGCGTAAATCTTGAAGCGGGCGTTCTGATTTCCAGATTTTTCATATTTCAGACGAATTCGGGGCCCCCTTCCAATTATAACTTTCCCACGCCAAATTCGCGAAATCTCGTCATGTTGACTTCGCCGCCCACTTCCTCAATTCGCTCGCGTATCGGGTCTTTATAACTCCATCAGAATTGATTAGTTCCGCTCCGTCGACTCCCAGATTGACCTCAGAGCTTTTAACCTTTTCCGAAATGTTGAGCCCGTGAAAACGAACCCATCAAAATCTGTTTCCGTCGAGGCTCTGAAAGTTTGCCAATCAATTTGCTTATACGGTGCCTGCTCGTGCGCGCGTCCGCCCCGTGATGTGGAAGAAGAAGCGTGCTTGTATTGGAGCCATTACCGGAAAGAACAACAGTTTTTTTTTGCAGGATAATGGGTCTCGTTTAACGAGGAGCCTTTTTCTGAACATTGAGATTCGTTATTCTAGTTATTATAACTAGCAAGTCAGGTCGATAAAAATTCGTCAAGCTGCCGAAGGGTTTCTCGTTGGGTATTTGAAGCTGTCACTTAACTGTCAATGTTAAAACATTCAGTAATGACAACATTTCTACCACGGTGAAGCACAAGAACGAACATTGTTTATAAACAATTAAAAGGACCCCGCACTTTTTCTATGACTAGTTTTTGAGATACAGGGCGTTGAAGTTGAGAATTACCCACTATACGCTCGTATCTCGGAACAGAATCGAATGAAATTCAATTTTTCTCAAGAAACATTTCATTACATCCCCAAGGAGCAACCATATAGAGGAATATGGCCGAAAATCGTTACGAATACAGGGTCATCCATAATTGAATGCATGCCCGATTTTGAAAGTATAAAATATGTCAGTTTCAGAGCAAGAACGTTCACAAAATGAACTATTTTACTAGATATGTTGTTGTTACATCGAAAAAGTCTGAAATACCCAGAATTCATACTGGGTGATCCATTATTATAGAAACTATTTTCAATGAGGGTTAAATGGACACCCTGTATTTATGGGTTGATTCAAGGTGTTTGTTTATTTTTTTTAGAACATATCATCATGGGCTTCAAAAGAATACAGGGTGATTCAGTCATGAAATGAACTTCGAATCTCACGAAAATACCCAAAAAGCACCTTTTTTTTTCATCACCCTGTATTTCAAGATAAACTCCGACGAGGTAGGAGTTTTCTTTCACCATTGTACTTGATATAAAAACGTCAATACGGCTGAGAGTTTCTATACACTTCCTATGACCAGATTTTTTGTTATGCTGGAATAAGAATAGAATAACAAAAATTAATAAATAATTTTCATATTACATAAAAAAAAATCTGCTCATAGGAAGTGGATAAAAACTCTCGGCCGTATTGATGTTTTTATATCAAGTACAATGGTGAAAGAAAATTCCCACCTCATCGGAGTTGATCTTGAAATACAGGGTGATGAAAAAAAAAGGTGGTTTTTGGGTATTTTCGTGAGGTTCAAAGTTCATTTCATGACTGAATCACCCTGCATTCTTTGAAGTCCATGATGATATATTCTAAGAAAATTAAACAAACACCTTGAATCAACCCATAAACACAGGGTGTCCATTTAACCCTCCTTGAGAATAGTTTCTATAGTAATGGATCACCCAGTATAAATTCTGGGTATTTCAGACGTTTTCGATGTAACAACAATATATCTAGTGTAATAGTTCATTTTGTGAACGTTCTTGCTCTGAAACTGACATATTTTATACTTTCAAAATCGGGCATGCATTCAATTATGGATGACCCTGTATTCGTAACGATTTTCGGCCATATTCCTCTATATGGTTGCTCCCTGGGGATGTAATGAAATGTTTCTTGAGAAAAATTGAAGTTTGTTCGATTTTGTTCCGAGATACGGGCGTCGTAAAAGTGGGTAATTCTCAACTTAAACGCCCTGTATCTCGAAAAACTAGTCATAGGATTGAGTTGGGGCCAAGGACACTTTTGATCAGTAGGTCGAGTACTACATTATACCAAAATTTTAGAAAATTTGACGGAACGCCATTTGCCGTAGAAAAAGTGCGGGGTCCTTTAGTACCAAACTTGTGGGTCCGTGACTGCAAATTTGAGACCGTGTTGAGGACAGTTTTTGGTCGTAATTCTTGAACCAGTTGACAAGCAATACTCGATTTAGTGAAAAAAGAAGGTTTTATCCATTAAAATTGTTCGTCTAGTATAGGATATGTTATCCCACAGAAGGCTTCGTGCCCGTGGTTGTGTTGATGGTGACAGTAGTATTTCAGCTTCAAATAATAGAGTTCCACAAGGATCTATTTCATCTCTCCTTCTTTTCAATTTATATTTACTGGATATACCTGCTGTTAGTAGCAGGCACCTATTAATGCCTATTTATATACTCCATTCACTTTTATTTAATCACATGATTTCGTTTTCAGGAGTTGGTGCACCTGATGAAAAGCACAGACCATATGATGAAAAGTCAGTGCGCGCACAGAAAATATCGTTGATGACAAAACGACGTTGCCAATTTCTTTGTTTACGTCAGAGTAAAAGTATCAAAGATATTCCACATTTTGTTAGGTTTACAAATTTACAGATTTTTGGTATTCAATCGATATTTGCAGAGTTTTTCGTCGAATAACCAAGATTAACGTATGTTTATTGTTTTTAGCACCAGTTTGGAGCGTGAGCACAATTTTCAAGACCAGGACGAATGTTTACATTTCGAGGTTAAAGGGGTACCCGGGAATTTCGTTGAAAAAGCTGTTATTTGGACAGATATCGCAGTAGATGGATCGAATGGAGCCTCGAGAGGTCGATAAGGATGATATTTTTCAGGTTTTCCAAGAAATTTGGCGATATCTGAACAGATTTGCAAAAGTTAGGTACCTCACTAATGAGGTGGAACTTAGACCTAATTCTCCTATAAGAAGCGCCTTTCAAAGGTCAAGATGGTGAAAAATGTCTTCTTTAGATGTTGTTTGAACAAACGCAGCCGAGTTTTATAACCCAACATTGATTTTAAGAAAGTTATCATCAAAATAAAATTGACATTATTCTTGATTCTTGTAATTACCCATCAATTCATCTTACATCTTTGGGTTGATTTTTTTTAGTGAATTCTTGATTAGAATCAACAATTGATGTCGTCAAGTCTTGAACTGAAAGTTCAAGAGGATAATAAACATTAAATCTTCACAAGCATGCATATGAAAATCATGTGAAAGCAATGCAATTTTCTTCCATGGCCAAAAATAATATATTTCAACAGTGATCTCTTGTACTTTTCATTCAAATAACCAGAAAAGGAATCCTTTCTATCAATTCATATAAACGTAAATTATTTTCGTCCATCACATGTTTTCTAATTCATTCATTTCCCGAATAAATTCACATCATGAGAAATACGCTAAGAAAGGGCAATATAGTGTTGACTTGGAACATAAAAATATTTTGAAAAACGTCATAACTTCGATACAGAGTGGAATGTGTCAAATTTCCAATGATTTTATAATTATGAATGGAGTATACAGATGATATTGCTCTTGTCTTGAAAAATTATTGTAGGTAAACATTCTGAATGATTTAGAAATTCTAGGAATTCATATGAACGAGTATGGTACTGGATACTAGAGAGGTGATTTTTTCCCTGGTGAAAAACAAAAGGCCAAAGGTAGGCAAATACAGAGTGATTCACGGTGGATGGCACATTAGACGTTTCTGGTGAACCAGATACCGAATCGGTTTGAAAATTTGCATCAGTGCATTATCGGACATTCTCTACCCAACTGAAATTTTCGTCAATGCGGTGTTGCCACTACTACTAGAAAGTAGTAGCAACTTTGCTTTTTCAAACGGAAGACCTGGTATATTATATTATTTTTGGAATCTCCAACAACTTCTCGACAACTAGACATTTCCCTATACCTATCTGTTGCAGTTTTCGAAATATAAATTAATTTAAATTTTTTTCACCGAAAATCATGACCTCTAAAAATGCTGATAACTTTGGATTGAGAGATACTATAGCATTTAAATTTGGTTTGGAGTTAGGTGATATATGAATGCTTCTAACACATCAGCCTGATCTACGTTACTTCAATGCAGGGTGGTAAAAAATACAGTCTTTTGGTTTGCTATAAAAAGTGACTGAAAGTTGTTTATTTCAAATGGAACGCCCTGTATATTATTAGAAATTCATAAAGCTGATAAAATTTGCTTCCATTCTATGTACATATATCATGCCCATATCTAACTAGTCAAATTTCGGATTTATGAGCATTTATTTGTCAAAAACCTGACAATAAAGGCACCAAGAATCTTGAATTTCGACGTTTTCGTCATTTCAGAAGTTGCAAATACCATCGAAACGATGGAAGGAAACTATTCAAACGAATTTGTTTATTATTATTAACTGGATAGACTTATTGACGATCGGTGGATAAGGCGCTTGGGACCATGGAATTGGCCAGCAAGATTACCCGATCTTAGTCCATTAGATTTTTATCTATGGGGAATGTTGAAAGAAAAAGTTTACAAAACACCCGTGCATTCGAGAGATGAATTGTTGGAAAGGATTACCTAAGTATTTGAAGATTTGGATTTCAAACAAACACGATCTGTCACGACGAAAACAGTATACACCCGCATTTTGGAGTGCTAGGAAGTGAATGGCCAGCGATTCGAACATACTTTGAAATATTCGACATGATTGTTCTACTATTTAATAATAATTCATATAAATAGTTTGACTTTCAAGTTTCTTGGTGCCTTCATTATTAGGAGAATGTCACAAGGTACTATGAAATAGTAATCATAGCCTGCCTACCAAATACCGAATGGAAATACCATTCTGAAGAGACATTTTGACAAATAAAAAAAAAGTTCGAAACTTGACTAGTTAGGTATAGGCATGATATACATAGAATGAAAGCAAATTTCATCAGCTTTCTGAATTTCTAATAATATACAGGGCGTTCCATTTGAAATAAACAACTTTCAGTCACATTTTCAAGTAAACAAAAAGACTGTATCTTTTACCACCCTGTATTGAAGTAACGTAGATCAGGCTGATGTGTTAGAAGCATTCATGTATCACCAAACCAAATTTAAATACTATAGTGTTTCTCAACCCGAAGTTATCAGCATTTTTAGAGGTCATGATTTTCGGTGAAAAAAATTGAAATTAATTTATATTTCGAAAACGGCAACAGATAGGTATAGGGAAATGTTCAGAAAAGTTGTCGAGAAGTTGTTGGAGATTCCAAAAATAATATAATATACCAGGTGTTCCGTTTGAAAAAGCAAAGTTGCTACTACTTTCTAATAGAAGTGGCAACACCGCATTGACGATATATTATAGTAGAGAATGTTTTAGTAGAGTATGTCCGATAATGCACTCATGCAAATTTTCAAACCGATCCGATATCTGGTTCACCAGAAACGTCTAATGTGCCATCCACCGTGAATCACCCTGCATACAGGGTGATTCGATCAAAACAGGGTTCTAGATGACCTTAAAAACAATCATTCTCAGCTGAAAGTGTTGTACAATCCATTTCAATAACTACCAAACGACCTTATCCAAACGTGCAATCTAATACCCATGATTTCCTCCCCCCACATGCTCATTTCGAAAATACAATATTCTTCCTACGCTTTCAACTACAGTGATATTCCTGAAGTGGAACGTGTCATTCAAACACCATTATTCATCGCAATCATGGAAAGCTGCTATTCCTAAATATAGAAACGGAAAATATGACCTGTCACTGAAATCTGATGGAATTTTCTGTTCTATCTAGGTGAGGATGGTCATTTTCACGACTACCAAGCCAACATTCATATCGCTACCATTTATTAACTTACCTGTATTCATTCAGGATCAATACAATTTCCTGATAATTCACAATGCTCCGATTCTTTTTGTCCTTTCATCCGATAAAGTTTTTTTCAATTGAAGCAATATAAGGACTGAACGAGAATAAATTCGCTATCACAAAAACGCCTATATCTCTTGAACCAATTGAGAAAAAATCAAAATTTGATCATAGTTAGCTTTGTTATGAACATCAGAAACATGTGGAACATTTACTTCATAGTTATTCCAATTCTCTGTCGCAAAATTTCAAGCGAAGTGAAAACACGAGAATTCAAAGTGAAACTTTTTCAAAATAATCAAAAATGGAGCTTCAAAAGAATCGCAAAAGAGGCTCGCGTTCGTCCGGAAACGGTATCAAGAGTTGTTGAGCACTTCAACGAAGATCTTACAATTAACCGCAATGAAGGAACCGGGAGGAAAGAGGGGTTAGTAGCCCAAAAAAAGTGAAGAAAGCCATCAGCCTTTTTCAAAAGAATCCTAACCTTTAAGGACGGAAAGTGGCCCAAATAGTGGGTTGTTCGCAGTCAACCGTTCAGAAAATCCAGTCGAGTTGTGGGCTTAGAAAATACAAAGTGCAGAAAGTGCCAGACAGGAACGCTGTGAAGAATCAGAAGCGAAATCAAGAGCAAAGAAATTAAAAAAAGATTTCTTGAAAAATTTTTCCTGTTGCGTGATGGACGACGAAACCTATGCCTTGGCTGATTTCTCGCAACTTCCTGGTCAGGAATTTCATACTGCAGATTCTCGTAGAAATGTTGACGAACAATTTCGCGTGTAGAAACAAGCAAAGTTTCCTAAAAAATTCCTGGTTTGGCAAGCAATTTGCACTTGTGGGAAAAGGAGCAAATTTTTGGTTGACCAAGGCTCTGTTGACTCGGAGATATACATCGAGGAATGCTTGAAGAAGCGACTTTTACGATTTTTACGTGAGCACGATGTGTCAACAATCTTTTGGCCAGATTTAGCTTCATGCCACTACAGCAAGGCCACCAAGGAATGGTACGAAGCTAATGAGGTGGTGTTTGTCCCCAAAGAGGCCAATCCACCAAATTGCCCAGAACTCAGGCCAATCGAAAGATATTGGACCCTGGTTAAAAGAGAATTGAAGAAGACTAAGAAATCAACGGAAACATTAGCGGAATTCAAGCAAAAGTGGAAGACAGCATCCCAGAAAGTGACTGAAAATACTATAAGAAGCATTATGGAAAGAATTCCAGAAAAAATCCATGAATTTTGTAAAAAATAGTTTTGGTTTTTTTATTGTAAAAATAGTTTTCATTAGAATTAGAAGATGATTCGAAAATGGGTTTGATTTTCGAAATCGGTCCAGTGGTTCAAAAGATATAAGCGATTTTGTGATAACGAATTCATTCTCGTTCAGTCCTTTTTTGATTGTTTGGTCGATGATGGAATTCTAAATTTGAATGAGAATCGGCATAATAATCTGAATAAACTGCTTGTCGAAAAGTTAAAGAGTTATATTTTGTGTTATCTCTTCAGAAGAATACAAAACTTCCAAGAAAAGATGTAACCACAATACCAAATATGAAGTATTTGAAAATGTTCAAAATTAAACGACGATGTCCTTTGAGTAAGCCAGTGTTTAGACGTATCTTCTTCTCACTGAGATCCCAACAAATCTTGGTTCCTACCAAAATCCTAGATGAACTTCTTGGAATGGTCCATTCCTAAAAGCTTTCCCCAGAGTGCATCTATTTAAGTTCCTTCCTTCTGCAAAAACTCTCTCGTGTGTTTTTGGCCTCTTGGTTTCCTAGCTTTGATTTCTGAGTGACCAGGAACCCAGACTGAAGAGTTGTTGCTCTTGCCTACTTCCTCAAGTTTCCTTGGGCACTCCCATATCAGCTTTGAACCGATGACCTAAGGGTTCAGTGCTTTGATGGCAGCTTGACTACGAGAATGGATCACAATGTCACACCATTGATAGTTTCTTTCCAGGTTAATGTTTAGGCATCTTACGATTGCCAGTATTCCTGCCTACTCGAGTAGGAACCTTACGATAGTGTACACTTGGTTCTTGCCCCGTTTTGAAACCACATATGTATACCATTCAATGGTATTTACTTTGAACTCCAGTCAAACTACAGAAATATTCTGTTCAAACTAAGAATACTTATGAAACAAAGAGCACAAATGGTACTTTAACTATTTCAGTCAAAGACGAACCAACCCATGCCAATATACGTACTTTGCTATCGCCACAATCTCAAGATGTGGCCCTAAGTCTAATTCTACTGGACTACCGAGCTCCAAACGTCGAACGACAGAACCAACATCGAAAAAAGTAAAAGTATTGATTCTACCTGCATACTGACCATCATGAAGCGGGTCGATGGTGTGTATCATGAGCTGCAGGAGCCCATGGCGGAATTTGGCACCCGTATGCTGTCCAGAGGATGAAGATACGGGTTGGTTGCAGTCTGACGTCGTTCTGGAGGTGACACTGCCTCCTGGCTGGGTGCCTACGCTGGTCTCGCTGGACGTCGCCACTGTACCATGCTGGAAGAGAAATCGAGATGAAAAATGTTATCAGATGAAAGAAGGAATTGTTCAAAAACTGGTTTTGTGCAAAAGACTTGAATATACAGGGTGTTTGGAGGGGGGGTAGCCATAGGTAAATGGTGGATAGGTGATGCTCTTGGCTACTTGTTGCGCCTAATAAAATATCATTTCGCCCAAAGTTCAAGGTGTTATAATTTTTGTACCATTTTTCTAGAAATTTCCCATTTTTCTCATTAAAACCTTGAATTTTTTCAAATTTAATGCTCGAGGTGCCTATAAAATGATTTATTTTCTTAGTCTAGTCTTGTCTTATTCAGATCGAATCATAATTTCAAACAAACGTCTTCAAAAAACCTGACAGCGTCGTATCAAACATCAAAATGAAAAAAAAAATGATGTTGTGTCAACTTTACAAAGTGAAATAAAGAAAAAATTTACATGGTGTTGGGTTTTAAAATGGCTTTAAAAACTTCTTTAGTTAATACTCTTTGCAATGGTATGTAACATGTACCATTAATAATCAGATAACTCAACAAAAAACCGTTTTGTCTTCAAGGATGCCTTGAAAGGATGACGACAAAACCATTCCATTGAGCAGGCAAAATCTTTTCTTTCATTCTACCACAGCTAAAAATAGCGTGCCCTCTCTATCATCGGCTAACAATACTCCCAAGGCCGTCGCCAGGGAGGGGGCAGCTGCCCCCCGTGCCCCCCTCCCAATCAGAATAGAAAAAATGAACTGATTTTCGTATATTGTGCTATTATTTCATAAGTTTTTAAGGGATTTTTGAGCTCTAGGGGGGAAGGACTGCCCCCCGTGCCCCCCCCCCCCCCAGCTCAAAAGCTGGGGGGTAATTACTACATTTGCAAGTCATTCCATGGGCCTGCAGTAAAGGTGCAGTAATGCAGTTTTGAGTTCACTCAACATTTCGGTGGTTCATCAACATATTCTGTAGCATATTTTGAGCTGGGGGGGAGGACACGGGGGGCAGCTGCCCCCCCCCCTAGAGCTCAAAAATTCCTTAAAAACTTTTGAAATAATAGCATAATATACGAAAATCAGTTCATTTTTTCTATTCTGCTTGGGGGGGGGGGCACGGGGGGCAGCTGCCCCCTCCCTGGCGACGCCCTTGGGCGTATTGTTAGCCGATGATAGAGAGGGCACGCTATTTTTAGCTGTGGTAGAATGAGAGAAAAGATTTTGCCTGCTCAATGGAATAGTTTTGTTGTCATCCTTTCAAGGCATCCTTGAAGACAAAACGATTTTTTGTTGAGTTATCTGATTATTGATGGTACATGTTACATACCATTGCAAAGAGTATTAACTAGAGAAGTTTTTAAAGCCATTTTAAAACCCAACACCATGTAAATTTTTTTTTATTTCACTTTGTAAAGTGGACACAACATTATTTTTTTTTTCATTTTGATGTTTAATATGACGCTGTCAGGTTTTTTCAAGACGTTTGTATGAAATTATGATTCGATCTGAATAAGACAAGACTAGACTAAGGAAATAAATCATTTTATAGGCACCTCGAGCATTGAATTTGAAAAAATTCACGGTTTTAATGAGAAAAATGGGAAATTTCTAGAAAAATGTTAAAAAAATTATAACACCTTGAACTTTGGGCAAAATGATATTTTATTAAGCGCAACAAATAGCCAAGAGCATCACCTATCCACCATTCACCTATGGCTACTCACCCTCCAAACACCCTGTATACTCCATTCACTTTTATTTAATCACATAGAGGTCAGGTGTCGTTTTCAGTAGTTGGTGCCCCTGATGAAAAGCACAGAACATATGATGAAAAGTCAGTGCGCGCACAGAAAATATCGTTAATGACAAAACGACCAGTTTCTTTGTTTACATCAAAGTAAAAGTATCAAAGATATTCCACATTTTGTTAGGTTTACAAATTTTTCGCAGATTTTTGGTATTTAATCGATTTTGCAGGTGAGTTTTCGTCGAATATCCAAGATTAACGTATGTTTATTGTTTTTAGCACCATTTTGGAGCGTGAGGACGATTTTCAAGACCAGGACGAATGTTTACATTTCGAGGTTGAAGGGGTACACAGGAATTTTGTTGAAAAAGCTGTTATTTGGACAGATATCGCACAGGATGGATCGGATGGAGTCTCGAGAGGTCGATTAGGATGATATTTTTCAGGTTTTCCAAGAAATTTGGAGATATCTGAGCAGATTTGCAAAAGTTAGGTACCTCACTAATGAGGTGGAGCTTAGACCTAATTCTCCTATGAGAAACGCCTTTCAAAGGTCGAGATGGTGAAAAATGTATTCCTTAGATGTTGTTTGAACAAACGTAGCCGAGTTTTATATCCCAACATTGATTTTAAGAAAGTTATCAACAAAATAAAATTGACATTATTCTTGATTCTTGTAATTACCCATCAATTCATCTTATATCTTTGGGTTGATTTTTTTAACGAATTCTTGATTAGAATCAACAATTGATGTCGTCAAGTCTTGAACTTTCAGTTCAATAGGATGATAAACATTAAATCTTCACAAGCATGCATATGAAAATTATGTGAAAGCAATGCAATTTTCTTCCAAGGCGAAAAATAATATATTTCAACAATGATCTCTTTTACTTTTCATGCGAATAACTAGAAAAGGAATCCTTTCTATCAATTCATATAAACGTTAATTATTTTCGTCCATCACATCTTTTCCAATTCATTCATTTTCCGAATAAATTCACATTCTGAGAAATACGCTGAGAATGTAGAAAGGGCAACATAGTGTTGACTTGGAACATAAAAATATTTTGAAACACGTCATAACTTCGATACAGAGTGGAATGTGTCAAATTTCCAAGACCAGATTTGTGATTTTATAATTATGAATGGAGTATACTTTCTTGTTTATGGTTTTAGAGTGGGCCAGGCTTAACACAGATACCAGAAGAAATATTCAATGAATGCTGATTGATGAATGTGCAATATGAGTGGCGAAGACATTTCACCAAAATTAGCAGCATTTGCAAAAACGATTCGGAAAATAAATGGACTAAAAAATGGTTATTTATGATATGAGTGTTAAAAGTGACGTTTTATTTTGTGAGTGAAAAAGTTTGTGAGATGAACAATTTCACGAACAAAATAAAATCACTTTCAACACAAATACCATACAATGTTTTTTGTACAACTGCCATATTTTGATGACGAAATGGGCGAATTTGCAATGACCATAAACTTCAAAATCGACTTTGATATTCAAATAATCCAAAGGTTGTTGTGAATAGCAAACGTTGCCAACGTTATGATTACTAACAAATGAGAAAAGACGCTGTCATTTGAATTTCTTTCCATTCCAATTTTCGTCTTGGGTTTTTAACTGCTTAATATGTTTGTCGAGAGTCCAATTATTAATAAAAGTGACGATTTGGTTGTTCCTGTGGATAATGAAGAGTCTGTAAGAAGAGCAAATCTGGAACTCCTACCTAAAAAATCTATTCAGCAGTACGATATTGCATATAATAATTTCCTGGCCTGGTGTTAATTGAAAAATGTAGAAGGGAACTTCAGTGAACCTGTTTTCCTGGCATACTTAGAAGAAAAATCTAAAATATGGAGTTCATCAACTTTGTGGAGCAAATTTTCAATGATAAAGTCAAGCGCCCTTATTAAAAATGGTGTGGATGTTGGTAAATATTTTAAGGTAATAGCATATCTAAAACGGAAAATATAAGGATATCTTCCCAAAAAATCGAAAATTCTCACTCGTGAACAAGTTGAAAAGTTTATAAATGAGGCACCAGATGAGAAATACTTGATGGTTAAGGTTGCAACTATTTTCAGATTATTTGGAATTGTCGGTCGTGAAGAATTGTGTGATTTATCAGTGGAAGACATCGAAATACCAAATAAATCATTGGTTATATAACGTCCAAACACAAAAACGAACGTCAGTCGTTCTTTCAGTATTGGGAAGTATGTTGACTATTTTCATAAGTACTTTGCACTGCGCCCTTCTGTCATCAAACATCGTCGTTTTTCCTGAAATACATGAATAATAATGCACTGCCAATCCAGTTGGTATCAATACATTTGGGAAAATTCCATCTATTGTTGCCGAATTCCTCAAACTGCCAGAACCAAAGCAATATACAGGACACTGTTTTCGAAGATCCTCCGCTTCATTGCAAGCAGGATCAGGAGCAAATATTACAGTTATAAAAAAACATGGCGGATGGAAGTCTACGACGGTAGCCGAGGGCTATGTTGATCATTCCATTGCATATAGAAATGTCATTGCTGGAAAAATTCTCCCAACCTCAACAGATTTTGGATCATCATCATCCAATATTTCGTGGATTTTCGACACCCTATCTCTTTCAAACGAAGCCGAATTTTGAAAAATGGTATAGGAAAAAAGTGTTTAGTTTATAAGAGAAAACTAAAAGAAAAAATATACAGTCCAAAGATTCTTATTTCATACCGATAAACTATAAACGTGCTACACTTGTTCGAATCAAGAATGTGAATAAATTGAGACCTAATTGAAGGCATGCTAGCTGACTTCTTTCCTTATTTCTTCATCTTACCATTACCCACATCTGAACACGACCCCAGAAAACTTTGCGGAAGCAAAGACCTGTTTTATCTTCTCGATTTAATTGTGGAACTTTATTAAAAGTATGAAGGCAAACAAATATAAGTTTGCAACGGTTGGTGACTCCGGAAAAAAGTTGCCTCAAAATTACCCTCGGCTGATGTTGGGGACGCAATTGAGCATTTGACCTCGTTAGGGCTTGTTAAGCCTGGCTTTCGGAGGGTGAGGAATAATAAAAACAGAGTTTTTGATTATAAAGCGATAATCTAAGCGAAGCACGCTCGGGGGGTGACAGCAATTCGATGATTTAGGAGGGAAACGACGTTAGCCCTAATTTATTCTTTCATTAGTTTTTCGGTTTCGAAAACTCAATGTGGAACGTATATTCCATATGGAGATATGACTGAAATACAAAAACCTCCTCGAAACGTTGGGATATACAGTGTGACAAGAAAAACCTCGGACAAACTCTTTTTCATTTAACTATATTAAACAGAAGAAATTGAACAAAACAACAACAAATAATAATAGCTTGAACATTTGTTGATAATATATTCAAGCCGTTTCGAAATGGCTTCCTTTGGCGGCGATACACAGCTTCAGACGCTTCTTGAAATTTTCGGCAATGGGCCGCAGCTCCTCGGGCGTTAATCGGTTCCCGGCGCAGAGATTGCTTCAGCGACTCCAAATTTTTGTATTTTTTAGCACAAGCCCAGTGCTCCAAAATCGACCACACGCTGTAGTCCATTGGGATGAGATCCGGTGAGTAGGGCGGCCATTCTGCAGATGAGATGAAACAAGGAAAATGGGTCTTACACCATTTTCGCGTCATTTGCGCTCTGTGGGCCGAAGTGCAGTCCTGTTGAAAGGTCCAATGCGTATCGCCGAAGTGCTGCTTAGCCCACGGAAGTACTACGGCCTCGAGGATGTCGCAGCGGTGGACTTCTTGCTTGATTTTGACCCCTTGATCCACGAAAACTAAGGGAGTTTTACCACTGCCGCAAATTCCACCTCAGACCATGACGGATTGCGGATTTTGACGGTGTTCGACGATGGCCGATGTACCGGGAGCCTCTACGGACCAGACTCTGTCGTTATGGTGGTTGTGGGATTGTTCTACGGTGAAAAGCTTCTCGTCTGTGAAGAGAATTCGCTCCCATTGCTGACCGGTGGCGAGACGAAGCAGTTGGCGTCACCTTCGGAGTCGTACGCGCTTGTTTTCCTCCGTGAGGAGTTGAACTTTTTGGAGCTTGTATGGCTTGAGGTTTAGCCCTTTTTTGGCATTTTAACGGACTGATTCGCGGTTGATACTGGTCTCACAGGCTATTTTCCTCATGGAAACCCTCGGATTTAGATTGACTCGCTTCTTGACGATGTTGCGATTGCTAGGTGTATTGACAGTGCGTTTTCTACCACATCTTGGACGATGACCATCATGGCCAAGCTCCTTGAAATGACGAATTGCATCGGACACGGTTTGTCGAGGAACATTGAGCAAACGAACAATTTCGCATTGACGCCTACCTTGACGAAACAACTCCAAAATCGCACTACGTTTGGTTGACATTCTAAAACTCTGTAAAATGAAATTATACCCAACTGAAAATTCAGATATTAGTACAGGAAAGTGTAGATAAACCAAGAGAATAAAAATTATTTGGCTGCGCTGAAATACTTTTGTTCCAGACCACAGCAAAATTTGTCCGAAGTTTTTCTTGTCACCTTGTAATTAAGTACTCGGAAAATAAATTCAATCATGAAAATGTCACCAGTTCTATAGAATTACCCTTCTCTCAAATTTCACTTCAGAAACCAAATTTCTCACACGCCTAACTTGAAAGATTTGTTTGAAATCCAAGTTTAGTGTTAGCAATGCAGCATTCACTAGTTGCAAATTGGTGGAGGAGCCAGTTTCTGAATTTTGTATATCAAGCGTTATCGAAATCTACGTGAATACTTTGAAATTGACAGTGCAAATTTCAAACAGATTCCAGAAGCTCATAATATACAGGGAATTTCACCATAAACTGGACAAATATATACAGGATTAGTCGAGAGTGCTCCATATGGTTCCAAACAGTGGCGCACCCAGAAATTTTATTCGGGGGGGGCTGCTCAAGAGTAATCAGGTTTTTGTGAGTTATATAATTCAAAACATGCGCCGCAAGCGAAAACCTTCTTAAGTAATGGATATATCGCATTCGTTATTTTGGGAATTATAAATAAGCTTGCTTTAAAAAATGCATATTTTATTGTTTTCACAAATACCAAGTGAAGGGGTTAAGAAGAGGCGCCTAAAACTTGATTAATCATTCTACAGAAATAAAAAATGGCATGAGCGAAATTTCCGAAAAGCAACAAACTTGAATATTACAAGAGAGAAATTTTACCTGCTTAAATTTCATCTCGAGTGGTATTCGGCATGACTATTCCACGAGAAAATGTCTAACATTATAAGTAATATGGTCACATTTGACACGGATTGCGCTATTTGGCAAATTACAATTCATAGATTAACTAAACGTTGTTTGTTTTATCTATGATTTTCATTTTAGAAGCTATCTATGAATTGGAGAAACGTCAAAAATTTTATCGCTGGAAAACCAACTTGTTGGTTTTGCCGGTTTGAAACTTTTATCGAGATGAAACGATCGTTGCTACGGAAACTTCCTCACTAAAAATGGAATGAGTGGAATAGTCATATGTAACACCACTAGAGATGGAATTTTGCCGGCGAATACACTCGAGATGAAATTTAAGCAGGTAAAATTTCATCTCGAGTGTATTCGGCATGACTATTTCTCGAGAAAATGTCTTACATTAAGTAATATAGTCACATTTGACACGGATTGCGCTATTTGGCCAATTAGAATTCATAGATTAACTAAACGTTGTATGTTTTCTCTATGATATTCATTTCCGAAACTATTTATGAATTGTAGAAACGTCAAAAATATTATCGCTGGAAAACCAACTTGTTGGTTTTGCCGGCTTGAAAGTTTTATCGAGATGAAACGATCGTTGCTACGGAAATTTCCTCACTAAAAACGGAAAGAGGAATGAAACAGTCATTCAAAAACGCATCGTTTTCGGAAGAAAGGTCCTGTTCGTAAAATAAGAAATTTTTTTTTAGATCATCAGTGTAAGACTCATCAATAGTGTTCGTTGGCAATAAGCTGCACATAAATGACGACAAAACATCTTTGTGTTTTAAGAATCGATTGTGAATTTGTGCTATAACATTTTCACGAAATGGGATAAATATTTATATTCGAAAGTAAGTCTCTGCATTTTCGCATTCTACATTACCTACACCGTTTTGTTTGTCTTTTTGCAATTCGAGGCTTTACCAGTGGAACTTCATATTCTTTACATTTGTCTTCTACTTTCAAGGACAGCCTTTCGCAATGGCCGCAACGCAGCGACAAGCAGTGACACGATGTTTAAGGCCAAAACACATATCTAGTTTTGCATATTGGATGCGCGTGAAAATAGCAATCCCTATTTCTATCTCTAAAGCAAATGTTTAAGTTTCCATTCTGTTCTAAAATAATTATTATTACTTTTAGAAAAATAATAAGATGAAAATATTTGAATTACTTTTTTTTCACAGCTCGGGGGGGGGGGGAAGGGCTGCAGCCCGACAGTCCCCCCCCTCGGTGCGCCACTGGTTCCAAAAGTGATGAAATTTTGAAATAGGAGAAATATTCAAGTTTAAGGGAATCCATTGTAGTCAGAGCATGATGATCTTTACTCTATAGGCTGGTCCGAAAGTGGTGAAACACGTTATCTTCCTGTTTTCCAAATGAGATCATTCTTGAATGGATACTTATCAAATACAATCAAGATATATTCAAATTAGCTACAGAAAAATGGATTACATCTTAGACTATAGAAAAGGAGACAATAATAAAAGTGAAGCCAATTTTCAAAATCATCAGGACTAATCTGAGTAACTGTACTACTATGGAATCACAATGTAGTAGAAATTTTTTCAACGTTGTGACGTTCTTTGAATTTTCTTTCACCACTGTACTTGAAATAAAAACATCAATATACGGCTGAGCGTTTTCATCCAATTCCTATGACCAGATTTTTTTTATGTAATATGAAAATTATTTATTTATGTTATTCTATTCTTATTCCAGCATAAAAAAATGTCTGGTCATAGGAAGTGAATAAAAACGTTCAGCCGTATTGATGTTTTTTTTATCAAGTACAGTGGTGAAAGAAAACTCCCACCTCAACGGAGTTGATCTTGAAATAGAGGATGATGAAAAAAAAGGTGGTTTTTGGGTATTTCCGTGAGGTTCACAGTTTATTTCATGACTGAATCCCCCTGTTTTCTTTGAAGTTCAGGATGATATGTTCTGAAAGAATCAAACAAACATTTCAAATCAACCCAAAAATACAGGTGTCCACTTACCCTTCATTGTGAATAGTTTCTATAATAATGGATCACCCAGTATGAATTCTGGGTATTTCAGGCTCTTTCGATGTAACAACAACATATCTAGTGAAATATCTCATTTTGCGAACGTTCTCGCTCTGGAACTGACATATTTTATACTTTCAAAATCGGGCATGCATTCAATTATGGATAACCCTGTATTCGTAACGATTTTTGGTCATATTCCTCAATATGGTTGCGCCCTGCGGAAGGAATAAAATATTTCTTGAGAAAAATTTAAGTTCATTCGATTCTGTTTCGAGATACGAGCGTAGTCATAGTGGGTAATTCTCAACTTCAACGGCCTGTATCTCAAAAACTAGTCATAGGAATGAGTTGGGGCCATAGACACTTTGGATCAGTAGGTCAAGTATTACATTATACCAAAATATTATAGTTATTTTCCTAACAAGTGCGGAAAGTGATATTTTCCCGCACGAAACTGCCGTTACCCGAACGACGCGAAGCGGAGTTCGGGTAAGCAGTTGAGTGCGGGAAAAACACTTTCCGCACGAGTTAGGAACAATATTTTTTCTACAAGCGCTTATACGAGATCGATTTCAACACACAGATCAAATGTGAATTGATCATTCTAAATACACATGAATGACAAAAGTCTCTGACAAGTCGTTACCATTGTACTCTCATCGTTGACCTTCGGACCATAGAGACTACAAGCCTATGAAATAAATTTAAACTGTAATAATATTCATAAATTCTTTATTAATTGAAAAGAAAACTAGACTAACAGCACATAAAAATGAATTTTGATAAGGAATCTATGTACATTCTGTTTCTTCCCATTATTATCAATATATTCATTAGAAATATTCAGTTATTAGTTATATTTATTGTAGACGTGCAGTTGGTCGCGTTATGCAAATTTATAGCAGAAGCCATCATATTGGTCGAAGTCAGCTGCTCCTTGGAAGATAATGATTCTGTATTACAGTTTGAAGAGGAAGAAGCAAAACGTTGAATATTTGCCATCATATTGTTCGAAGGCTCTTTGGAAGGTAATGATTCTGTATTACAGTTTGAAGAGGAAGAACCATTCAAATTAAGAATTTTAGTGGACTTTTTTTTTCTGGTTAATAGATTCTTCCAAGTATCCCTCAGCAACAGCAGTTGACTTCCATCCTCCTAAACGTTTAATATTTGTGATACCTTCTCCACAATTGACTAGGAAAGTAGCCGAGGAGCGCCTAAAACTGTGTCCTGTGTATAATTCCGGATTTTGTAAGCTGCAATTTCGGACGGTATTTTTCCTATTGTATTGATTCCGACAGGTTGAATCTTACATTTTCCCCGATTATACTTTATGAAAATTCGGCGATGAGGTATTTCCTTTGGACGTAAATTCATATATTTTCTGTATATGTTCAGAAAATATCCATTATTGGTGTCTTGGGATATAACAAACGATCTTGGTGAATGATTTTTGGAGTCCTTAATATTGACGATGATCAAGTCTCCTTTATCATCTATATCGTCGGTGGTGAGTTTTGTAAGTTCCTCTCGTCTGCAGGCACCAGCTAATCCAAAAATTGTTACCAACTTCATCATCAAGTGAATTTCATCAGATGCCTCACCCATGAATTTTGTTATTTCCTCTTCATTAAAAGTTTTGGCCTTTTTTGGACGAAATCCTATATTCTGTCGTTTAATGAAGGCAGTTAATTTATGGAATTTTCCAATATCCAAATCCTGTTTCAGTTTACAAACACTCTTTATCATTGAATATCGAGACCATAATGTGTTTGGTCTCCAAATTTTGGACATTTCCAAAAAATACGCCGAAAAAACTCCTTCCTCGGTTGAACCTTTTTGGAATTACACCAATCAATGAATTCTGAATATTGCTTCTCATATTTTATCTTCGACTTGGTCGGTAACAAATTTAAACTCGCTTCATAAGAAGCTGCTAATATTTCTTCGGGCAGGCCATCATCAGATCCCGAAGTATCCATTTTACCGGAGCGTACTGATTGAATTCGAGTTGATATTATTTATATTTAAACACAATTTCATAATATAATGACAATGTATTAATTCTTATTCACATGCCGTTTCCATAGTAACGTCGTCGGTGGCATAGAGATATATCATTATTCAGTTTATTCTTCAGAAAAAGCGTGCGAGAAAAGCCCTTGCTAATCCATTACCACACGCATTTGCGTGCGGTAATGGAATAGCAGGGGTTTTTCCCACACTGTTTGGCAATGTGACTCTTTACGAATTGAAATACGTGCGGGAAAGAGAATGAAAGTGCACGCTTGTAGAAAAAAACATTTTACGGAACGCCATTTGCCATAAGTAAAGTGCTTCAACCAATTCTCGAATTTATGAAAGGGATGCTGATGTATCTATCCTTTCTATGGTCTAAGGATTACGTTCTTCATTTTGCTACCGGATCTTAAGGATTTAATCAACAACAATTTGGTGACAATTTTGGAGGTACAATTGACCTTTTCCAAGAATTATACAGATAGGTCGATAGCTTTCAGAGTGCATTTCCCTATTACGAGCCCTGCAACATAACCAAGTCGATCGGCTGTTAACGGGATGAAAATACGCGAATCCTGGCATAAAAACAGTCGTGAAACCTCGCAAATTGCTCGTAACCACGTCGGAATATATTCGGTAAAATGTTGCCACCCATTCCAGGTCCACGAATGCATCTTCTTTATCACCCTTGGATACGACAGAATGGAATGGTTGAATACAAAGTTTCCAGTCTGTCAGAAACACCCTCCGAAAATCTTCATCCGAGTGAAAACGCTCGCAAAAGGGACATGAAAATAAAAACTGGATACCTTAAAAGCTCCGAAGCGCTGGATTCGCTAAACAATAAATACTCCATACGCTGGCTATTTTTCCAAGTTGGCGTGAGGACAAAGTGAAGAGGATATGACAGCGCGCTCGGTGTAGTGCCCTGATATCCTGATATCGGAAAAAAGCTGATGTACGATCAGGTTTTCGAGCGTTTTTTGTTGTTATCGGATTTATTGACGTCAGGAGTTTTGACGTTTAGTGGGATAGATTGGGAGGTGCGAGATTGGAACAACTGCAATTTTGCGATTGGTGATATGTGTTGATACTTTTGATATAGGAAGATTGCTTTCGATAGCGCAATGGCGATTTTTTTGTGTTTCATTATTTCCAAAATTCATTCTAGAGTTTTTCCATGATTCATTATCGAGTTTTGTACAGACGCATATTTTGATACCATACTTTTCCATATAGTCCTTCTTTTGCTCGATTTTTTCCTGTTTTTGTTTTGAATATTTCATTTTCGAGTTTTGTTCAGAGGCTCACAGCGCTCAAAGTATAGGCGATACTGATCAGCCAAATGAGTTTTCTGAATGACTCGACTAGGTAGTAGATCTTTCAGATTGAAAAACGCCTTCAGATTTGCCAGGGATTTCTTGGTGATGACAAATATGGTGTTTTTGAGGCGTCTTACCCCTTTTTCATTTTTCACCCAAAAAGTTGGGATTTTCGATATCGATTTTATTATGCTCAAAAATACTCTAGACAATGCTGATTACCAATCTACAATAGAAATGTGGATAAATTCATGAGTGCGGGAAAATATGGATGTTTCCAGATCATTTTCCGGATTTCCTAAGCCCTGACGGCATCCCAAAAAATTTGGAAAGTGGTATCTTGTAGAGAATCTGAAAACACATCTTCCACAAAAATTTTTTTTTCGAACACGATCATCTCTGGAAAATATAAAGGTTTTAATTTGAAGGAAAACCGTTGCTGGGTCATTTTCCGGATTTCTCAAGTCCCAGACGGCATCCCAAAAAATTTGGAGAGTGTTTTCTTGTAGAGCATGCTAAAACACATCTTCCACAAAAATTTTTTTTTCGAACACGCTCATCTCTGGAAAATACGGAGTTTTCCAGATCATTTTCCGGATTTCACAAGCCCTGACGGCATATCAAAAAATTTGGAAAGATGTATCTTGTAGAGAATCTAAAAACACATCTTCCACAGAAAAATTTTTTTCGAACACGTTCATCTCTGGAAAATATGAAAGTTTTAATTTGAAGGAAAACCGTTGCTGGGTCATTTTTCGGATTTCTCAAGTCCCAGACGGCATCCCAAAAAATTTGGAGACTGGTATCTTGTAGAGCATGCTAAAACACATCTTCCACGAAAAAATTCTCTTCGAACACGCTCATCTCTGGAAAATATGAAAGTTTTAATTTGAAGGAAAACCGTTGCTGAGTCATTTTTCGGATTTCTCAAGTCCCAGACGGCATACCAAAGAATTTGGAGAGTGGTATCTTGTAGAGCATGCTAAAACACATCTTCCACAAACAAATTTTTTTCGAACACGCTCATCTCTGGAAAATATGAAGGTTTTAATTTGAAGGAAAACCGTTGCTGGGTCATTTTTCGGATTTCTCAAGTCCCAGACGACATCCCAAAAAATTTGGAGAGTGGTTTCTTGTAGAGCATGCTAAAACACATCTTCCACAAAAAAATTTCTCTCGAACACGCTCATCTCTGCAAAATATGAAGGTTTTAATTTGAAGGAAAACCGTTGCTGGGTCTTTTTTCGGATTTCTCAACTCCCAGACGGAATCCCAAAAAATTTAAAAAGTGGTATCTTGTAGAGCTTGCAAAAACACATATTCCACAAAAAAAAGTTTTTCGAACACGCTCATCTCTGGAAAAAATGGGGTTTCCAGACCATTTTCTGGATTTCTCAAGCCCTGACGGCATCCCAAAAAAATTGGAAAGTGGTATCTTGTAGAGAATCTAAAAACACATCTTCCACAAGAGAATTTTTTTTGAACATGCTCATTTCTGGAAAATATGAAGGTTTTAATTTGAAGGAAAACCGTTGCTGGGTCATTTTTCGGATTTCTCAAGTTCCAGACGGCATCCCAATAAATTTGGAGAAAGGTATCTTGTAGAGCTTGCAAAAACACATATTCCACAAAAAAAAATTTCTCGAACACGCTCATCTCTGGAAAATATGGAGGTTTCCAGATCATTTTCCGGATTTCCTAAGCCCTGACGGCATCCCAAAAAATTTGGAAAGTGTTATCTTGTAGAGAATCTAAAAACACATCTTCCACAAAAAAAATTTTTTCGAACACGCTCATCTCTGGAAACTATGAAGGTTTTAAATTGAAGGAAAACCGTTGCTGGGTAATTTTTCGGATTTCTCAAGTACCAGACGGCATCCCAAAAAATTTGGAGAATGGTCTCTTGTAGAGCATGCTAAAACACATCTTCCACAAAAAAATGTTTTCCGAACACGCTCATCTCTGGAAAATATGAAGGTTTTAATTTGAAGGAAAACCGTTGCTGGGTAATTTTTCGGATTTCTCAAGTCCCAGACGGCATCCCAAAAAATTTGAAAAGTGGTATCTTGTAGAGCTTGCAAAAACACATATTCCACAAAAAAATTTTTTTCGAACACGCTCATCTCTGGAAAATATGAAGGTTTTAA
Organism: Adalia decempunctata; assembly: GCA_951802165.1. Taxonomy (NCBI): domain Eukaryota; kingdom Metazoa; phylum Arthropoda; class Insecta; order Coleoptera; family Coccinellidae; genus Adalia; species Adalia decempunctata. The sequence goes on from OX637705.1 coordinate 6,869,296, forward strand.
TTTGAAGGAAAACCGTTGCTGGCTCATTTTTCGGATTTCTCAAGTCCCAGACGGCATCCCAAAAAATTTGAAGAGTGGTTTCTTGTAGAGCTGGCAAAAACACATATTCCACAAAATAATTTTTTTCGAACACGCTCATCTCTGGAAAATATGGCGGTTTCCAGACCATTTTCCGGATTTCCCAAGCCCTGACGGCATCCCAAAAAATTTGGAAAGTGGTTTCTTGTAGAGAATCTAAAAACACATCTTCCACAGAAAATATTTTTCGAACACGATCATCTCTGGAAAATATGAAGGTTTTAATTTGAAGGAAAACCGTTGCTGGGTCTTTTTGCGGATTTCTCAAGTCCCAGATGGCATCCCAATAAATTTGGAGAATGGTATCTTGTACAGCATGCTAAAACACATCTTCCACAAAACAATTTGAAGCTCAAAAAATGCCATTTGACAGGTGAAAATCTAAACTGTGGTGAATAGCGACTTGAATTTATTCTTATTGGATAGACCGTCCTCGAAAACCTATATTTTGATACCAAACATGTCCATATCGGCCTTCTTTGAGTCGACTTTAAATTGTTTTATTTTATCCAAATTTCATTTTCTAGTTTTGTTCGGACGCTCACAGCACTCAAAGTATGGGTGGTACTGATCAGTCTAATGGGTATTCTTCGTGATTCGAATGGGTAGTAGATCTTCGAGATTGGAAAACGACATTGGAGTCGCCAGGGATTTCTTGGTGATGACAAATATGGTGTTTTTCGGAGGTCTTACCACTTAGTCATTTTTCACCCAAAAAGTTGGGATTTTCGATATCGATTTTATTATGTTCAGTGTTATTCTAGACAATGCTGATTACCAATCTACAATCGAAATGTGAATACATTCAGGAGTGCGGGAGCTATGACACTTTTAAATTTCGGATATTTAAAAATGCCATTTGACAGGTGAAAATCTAAACTATGGTAAAAAGCGACTTGAATTTGTTCTTATTGGATAGAACGTCCTCGAAAACCTATATTTTGATACCAAACATGTCCATATAGGTCTTCTTTGAGTCGACTTTAAATTGTTTTATTTTTTCCAAATTTCATTTTCGAGTTTTGTTCAGGAGCTCAGAGCTCTCAAAATATAGTGAATACTGATCAGCGAAATGGGTATTCTGCAAGATTAGAATGGATAGTAGATCCTCCACATGAAAAAACGCATTTAGATTCGCCAGGGATTTCCTGATGATGACAAATAGGTATGGTGTTTGATTTAATATTTTAGTGCCGAAAATCTAGATACATATATTGAAATTAGTGCAGCTTTGTTCAAACTGTCGAAAAATGAAGGAGTCTATGATATTATGTACTATCTAATGAAGCACAACTCTTCAATCAGAAGTAGAAATAGGTAAAAGTATAGTTAAATAATGTAATTTCAGATGGTGTTATCAAATTGGAGGTACAAATGAAATCGGGGGATACCTTGACTGATTTTAAGAATAAAAATCGCCATAAACATGAAACCACAAACGTTTTTTTTTTTTCGAGATACATGAAGGTAAAGTTTTTTCTGATAGTTTCCGCATATCACAAGATATCCAACTGAATATTGGTATAGACATCACAATTTAAACTATTCACCATGTGACATGCTAATTTTGATTCCAAATCAAGAGAGTGATATTTTTTCTGGAATACTGTCCGCTGTTTTTCCCCCTGAACGGATTCCGTTATGAAGGTGTCGAAGATCAGAATTTCCCCATATTGACATTCCTCAAAATTCAAACGAACAGGAATCCAATTTCCCTCATGTTTCTCAATGAGCTCAAACTTCCCATCAAAAACAGCCAGAGCAGCTTTGCGCGTAATATCCAGAGGATTCGTATGCGAAATGCGAATTCTAATAAGCGATTCCTCTATTTGCCGTTAACCTTCCACAACAAACAGGAAGAAGAGATAAGCCGACAGGAGGGCCGGGAAAATCCTCGTGGAAACAGACCAGTCCTCGTTCGTTTCCTTAGCTCGAGGATTCCAAGTTTTGTGACCTACAACGACAGCGCCTGCTGGCGATATAATCGATACTGCCGCGTTGCCAGATCTGAATACCAACGACCGAACGGCCCATTTTCCTCAGCAGTGGCGGCTTGTCCTATGAGGCAGTGCCTCACACATTTATATCGCAATTTCCCTTCATTATATAGCAAAAAATGCGTTGACGTAGAGCTTTTCCATATCTCACGATTTCTGTGTATCCATCTCACTTCCTCACCCCCAGTAATCGGCAGAGGCTAGCCTCTCACTTCCTTGTCTAGCGCGTTATTATTCTCCATCATAGGTAACGGACGCAGGCGAGAAGACCGTACGCCTAAACGCCACATGTTACGTTGAGTCTAAGGCTAGCCTCTCGATTCTAGGTATTCCCTCGCGAAGGGAAAACTGCAATTATTCTGCACTATTCAGATTAATCGAGAACTCGGGTCAGTTTTCAAATTGGGTTGGATTTGTAAGAATAGTTATAACTGACTTTTGTGTATATTTAGGTTTGTCTCAGTGTTCGTATGACATCTTTCTGAAAGTCTTTTAATTTTCAATAACCATCGGAGACCCGAAGGCGAAATGGATTTAGCGGGACCGAGTGGGTCGTCACAAATTCCTCAGTTAAGTGTAAACGCTCGAAATACATGTGATTTTTTCAATTTTTCAGCTTATCAGCAAAGTTTTTGGAGTAATTCTTATGAAGATAAATCATATATAGTTCAAGAAGTAAAGCGATCCATTCCAGATTTGAGTGAATTTTACACAACTGACCAATAAAGTATGAGTTCACTAGAATTACTCATTTATAGGCATATGTACATATGCAGAGTGTCCCATTAATGCAATGAAGTAGAAAATCTCATTACTTACGCCAGTTACGGAATAATTTTACTGCAAATGTGGTTGCTCTTGCACTGATATATCATATCAGCCTAAGAAATGGTACAGGGTGTTCTTTTGAAGCGGTATTAGAATTGGGTCGGTTTGTTCTGAAGGTAAACCCTTCATATTATTTCAGCATTTAGTGCCAAATTAAGGACTGGATCAGAATAAATTCGCTATTACAAAAACGCCTATATCTCTTGAACCAATTGAGAAAAAATCAAAATTTTATCATAGTTAGCTTTGTTATGAGCGTCAGAAACATGTGGAACATTTACTTCGTAGATATTCCAATTCTCTGTCGCAAAATGTCAAGCGAAGTGAAAACACGAGAATTTATAGTGAAACTTTTTCAAAATAATCAAAAATGGAGCTTCAAAAGAATCGCAAAAGAGGCTCGCGTTCGTCCGGAAACGGTATCAAGAGTTGTTAAGCGCTTCAACGAAGATCTTACAATTAACTGCAAGGAAGGAACCGGGAGGAACAAGGGGTTCCATAGCCCAAAAAAATGTGAAGAAAGCCATCAGCCTTTTTCAAAAGAATCCTAACCTTTCAGGACGGAAAGTGGCCCAAATAGTGGGTTGTTCGCAGTCAACCGTTCAGAAAATCAAGTCGAGTTGTGAGCTTACAACATACCAAGTGCAGAAAGTGCCAGACAGGAACGCGGTGAAGAATCAGAAGCGAAATCAAGAGCAAAGAAATTTAAAAAAAAATTCTTGAAGAATTTTTCCTGTTGCGTGATTGACGACGAAACCTATGTCATGGCTGATTTCTCGCAACTTCCTGGTCACGAATTTTATACTGCAGATTCTCGTGGAAATGTTGACGAATAATTTCGCGTGAAGAAACAAGCAAAGTTTCCTAAAAAATTCCTGGTTTCGCAAGCAATTTGCATTTGTGGGAAAAGGAGCAAATTTTTCGTTGGCCGAGGGTCTGTTGACTCGAAGATATACATCGAGGAATGCTTGAAGAAGCGACTTTTACCATTTTTTGGTAAGCACGATGTGTGAACAATCTTTTGGCCTGATTAAGCTTCATGCCACTACAGGAAGGCCACCAAAGAATGGTACGAAGCTGATGAGGTGGTTTTTGTCCCCAAAGTGGCCAATCCACCAAATTGCCCAGAACTCAGGCCAATCGAAAGATATTGGGCCCTGGTGAAAAGAGAATTGAAGAATACTAAGAAATCAACGAAAACATTAGCGGAATTCAAGCAAAAGTGGAAGACAGCATCCCAGAAGTGACTGAGAACACTAAAGAAGCATGATGGGAAGAATTCCAGAAAAAATCCATGAATTTTGTAAAAAATAGTTTCGGTTTTTTTATTGTAAAAACAGTTTTCATAAGAATTAGAAGAAGATTCGAAAATGAGTTTGATTTTCGAAATCGGTCCAGTGGTTCAAAAGATATAAGCGTTTTTGTAATAGCGAATTTATTAATTCTCGTTCAGTCCTGTTTCTATTTATTGGCATTAAAGTTTTTCTTGATTTATCTGGCCTTGACGACATATTACGAAAAAATTATGGAAAAGTGGAGGATTTTACTTCATTATCAGAGTGATATAAACTTCAATATTTTCAATTTTCTTCTTTATGGGTGTCTCAAATCTGATGATATGATGGAAAGCGGTTTCCTTTCAGAAGATGTTCTTAACAAGGTCTAAAAATTGAAGATCAACGAGGATGCTCATTTTTTTTTCAAATGGCTTCAAATTACTTTTTATAAACACCCTTTGAAATGTTCAGTTTGCGAGTCACTGGAAGAAAAAATTTCTCAAAGCAAAATGTTCCTCAAAATAGATAACCTTGAGTATGCTAGCGATAAAGAATTATTCCTATCATCAGTTTTGCAACGCCACGGCAAGGAATCATTTTTTTCTGAAGTGCCTTAACACCTCAACACCTTAAACGAGCCGCCACTGCCTCTCAGAAATGAATCTCAAGCGAGGTGTGCATACTGGATGGTTCATGAGTATGAGTAACCCTCAACAGGTGGTAATTATCAGACACAAGTCCATAAAGACTGAGGTTTGCGTTCAGTTACGAATCTCCCAGTATTGCTTTATCTTCCTGTAGGGTGAAAAAATTGTCTTGGCAACCCTGGGGCCAGCTGCTGCGCACGGAAAGCTGGCGGGCATTATTGTTTTCGACAAATCTGAATCCGCCTAAATATTATATCGCAGCACGCTCAGCTCTCTCGAGGCCTTCGGTTCATGTTTTATTTAAACGAAACTCACCCTTTTTATAAATTTATTCCAATTAGAAGGGTTCTGACCGAGTTTCGGATATTTCCTCGCGTTGCCAATAATGTTCGCATGACGTTGACGGTTAGCCTTAAAGATCGGGTTCGAGCTCGATTTCCTACGATTTGAGGGAGGGTGACACACTTAGATTTTGGGTTTGATATGCTTTCGAATGTACAGCTATAAAAAATAATTCCACACTTCGTTTTATCCTTGGAACATAGAAGGAGGAGACGCAACATCTCAGTCATAAATTCTAGAATCGGTTAAGCCAAAATTCAGCAATATCATTTTATACTGCCGCGGCAACATTATAGAATCTAACTTTGGAAGGTCCAGTGGCGTGGTGTTATCGGTATTGAAGAATAGAAATGAAATAACAAGTGAATTAACTCTATTTGACGAATTCATACAATGGTCCGAACATTGAAACAGATTCTGAGTTAGGTAAACAGAGTCAGCTGAATTAAGAATCTCAATATCAGAAGGTAATATGAAAAATAAAATTCTGAAACTCGGAGAATCTATGCCTCTGTTACGTAGAATGATAAGAGTACAACATACCTGTGTAAATTAGAATCAGAATTCAAATAGCCCAATTTATCACAAACGAACCATTTTTTCAACGTACTTTGCTGATGTTATTCAGAAATAAATCCAAATCTCACTTTTCATACACAATGGAACGCGATATTACGTTGACAAAACGTCATTAGTACACAAAATTAAAAAAACGGTACGAAATTAATGAATGCCAATTCTTTATCTGAGAGTACTTTTCATTTTGAGTGGGGGTTTATTCATTAGAAAATTCAAAGAACGTCACAATGATGCAAAATTTTCTACTTCAATTTGATTCCGTAGTAATACAGTTACCCAGTTCAGTTCTGATGATTTTGAAAATTGGCTATTTATTAATGAAAGGCGCAACTCCTCTTCTTATAGTTTTGTAGTTATGCAGAGATTTGAAATATTGAAGTTTTAGAAAATTGAATCAGAATCTAGTTTGATCATTCCTCATTATCTGTAACACCTATTTATTGCGTTTCTTCACTGTATAGACCTAATTTTTACTCAGCACTAATCAAAATATCGAATCATGAATGAACCAATTTTTAAAGAAAATACAAAAAATCCAGTTGCCAAAATATTCAACTGAAAAGAAAAAGTTTTCATAGAAAATACCATAGGAGTCCTAAAAATATCTACATCTTTCTGACAATTTCAAATATGTCATCGCATCGATTTTCAGATGATGCAAAAAATACGAACCATTTCATTTTAACTGAACGCGTGGTTTATTTCTAGTTGAGACGATCGAAAAAAAATCATCAAAATGTCGAAGGGCAGAGTGGAATATCGTACTCCAGTCTGTATAATGAAGGGCATGGAGAGGCAGTTCCAGAAAATAGAGAAAGGATCTTGGGTAAGACAATACTTGAATAGTGCCTCAACCGTTATTTATACAAGAGTAGAGATGAAGAGGAATAATCAAGTTTAACCTCAAAAAATTATTTAAATTTCATGAGGAATATTTAAAATAATGCAGCAGCTATTTTCAAAATATTGAAGGATGAAAGGATTATAATATATGGAAAGTACCTATAATCTCATGTATTACCATTAAGGACAATCAAAAAAGGAACTTTCGAAAATTAAGTGCATACAGGAGACTCATAGATGATTCTCAGACAATATTCAGGCAACAAGAATCATAAAATACAAAAATTTATTTGGAATCACCAAGAAACAAGAACAGTGTGCAATATGTTCCATGCTAAAAATGACCTGTTCCCTAAGAATTAGTCTCAAGACTGCTTGAAAATGTTTCTCACAATTTTGGATTTTTTTTCATTCTTGAAAACAAATCTCTGAAGCATATCCCACACATATTCTATCAGATTTAGATCTTACGATTGAGAGGGCTGTTTTAGAACCTAGAAATTTTCCCTTTAAAATATAAATTTCGTCAGACTCTAAAACAGTTTTAATTTTTTACTCCAAAACGAGGATTCATAAAAGACACACCCAGAAAACATTCTCTATTCGAAATATACCAAGCCAATGCCCTTACGCAAGCAGCTGTTCAATTTGAGCTCTCTTTCCCCATAGGAAAAACTGCATATCAGGAATTTACTGCTATTCAATCTTCTTTTAAAAATTCATCTCAATGAATTTTCTTGTGCCTCAGTTTGAAGGACAAAATAGAGTAGCTTCATTTCTTGATGTTCGAACAAATCATTGAGGAACACTCTGTATAAAACGCTTCTCACTTCGGAAATTTGTTGAACTGTTAAGTTCACAGAATTTATAACATTCCTAGATGTTTAGAACTCGGCACCTTCGCCAATTTGTAACTGGTGAATGGCTTATTACCAACACAAATACTATCACTCAGAAACATAAGATATTCATGGAGAAACAATTGATAAATAGCTCCTTCCAATAAAATATATCGGACAATCTAGTTCGTGAACTGTGAGCAAAGTCTAATACGAGGATATATTGAAAAATTCTTGGCCTATCATAGAACCAAACAAAATTTCAATGTTAAAATATTTTATTAATCAACATATTCTCCTCTTAATTGAATACATTTATTACAGTGAACCTGCAACGTCTCTAGACACTTAAAAAAATGTTTCTTCTTGCTCTGCAAACCAGTCCTCCACAGCTTTCATTACCTACTCGTTGGACGAAAATTTACGACCTTTTAAACTTTTTTTCAGTTGAGGAAAGAGATGAAAGTCAGACGGAGCCAAATCTGGTGAATAAGGGAGGTGTTCTAGTAATTCTAATCTTGAATCACGAATTTTTCGCATGGCAACATGAGAATTGTGTACTGGGGCGTTGTCCTATAAAAACAAAATACCTTTGGATAAGCTTTCCGCATCTTTTCTCTTTAATTTTTTCCCGCAGAGTGGTCAGTAATGTCGAATGGTGATCTCCAGTTATTGTTCTACCCTTATCCAAAAAATCAATCGTGATTACTCCCTGGCAATGCCAAAAAACTGAAGCAAGAACTTTTCCAGCAGATTTTTGGACACGAAACTTCTTAGGTCTTGGAGAACCAGAGTGTCGCCATTCCATCGATTGTAGCTTTGTTTCTGGATCGTAGAAATGTACCCAAGTCTCATCCATAGTAACAATTCGGTTCAAGAAGTCTACATCGTTTTCAAATCGAGCACAGATCGAACGCGATGCTTCTACCCTTGCACGCTTTTGGACAACATTCAAACAGTTGGAGATCCATTTCGCAGAAATTTTCCTCATGTCCAAATTGACGTGAACTATATGATGAACGCGTTCGTATGAAATCTTCAGTGCTCCAGATATCCGTTTTAGCCCAATTTGACGATCTTATAAAGTCATGTCATGAACTGCATCGATATTTTCGGGGACTGACACAGAAACTGGCCTTCCCTTTTCGTAAATCTGCTTACCTCTCAACCCTTTTAAATACAGGTATGCACTTGATGGCTCGATACTCCAATTTTTCGATTTTTACAATTTCGGTTGACATCTTTTTTTTATTTATTGCGTAACTCTGGTTTACTTTTTTGACGTCGAACTCTACACTGACACTTCTTATAAGTTATTGTTCGTTGATATGGTATCGAAATATCTTGTTTATGCATGGAACTGGTCTAGGCTAACTAGATATCAACAATACATCCTCGTATCTAGTAGAAAGAAAATTGAAAGATACTTGGCCGTCGAAAGAAACTACTTCGTCAGAAACTATTTTCTTCTATATTCCAATGCAGCCCTTTCTCCTGCCCCGAAATGAACGTTTCTCGACACAAAACTCGCGTCGAGAAGAATTTCCTGCAGGCTCCAATGAATAGGTTATTATAAATGCGAAAAATTCTCTTCATCCTCTGAAGCACCTCGAGTCTCCGCTGCTCTCGCGGATGCGGCGTATGCAGAACGGTATAAGGGCGAGCGTAATGCGAAACCTTGCATCGCAAAGTCCTTCATCCGGAGGCGGTAATGAAGAGAATTCTTTAGAAACGGAAAAGCGTGCAATCCGGGCGCTCCTAGAACAGAGCGGGTTGGCACAATAGAGAAAGATGCAAGGCATGTATATACAGGTATACATTGTGAGGGGAATTGTAGCTGAGGAAGCCGGAATTGATAGAACGGGTATTAATTGCTAAAGGTAGTTGGGGTTGGCTCGTTGGGAGGTGGATGGTAAGTTTAAATTCGTTGGGTTATCCAGATTTCGAATTTAGCTTTGTTAATTCAAGCTGAAGGATTTTCCAGTAAGATGTGTTATTTAATTCACCTCCTATTTCGGTTGATTTTGAAGCTGTCATTTTTGACATTTGACAAGCAGAAAAAAGCCATCAATAAAAAAGGAACGATACACGCTTTAGGGCCGCTTGCACCGTATGACAAAACTGTAGATTAAATCCAAAACCTCGATTTGTGTCTATGATTCTCTTGCACCGTGTCGTAATCCTAGTTTAACAACCTTAACTAACGCTTAAAGATAATCCTCCAAATTGAGAGGATTAAATGGAAGTTTAACGATAAACTTTGAATTGTAGGTTACATTCATGGATGACAAATGTCAGGCTTGTTTCAAAAATGATGTTTAATTATAAATCAAATTGAAAAGAATAATGGCTGAAGTATAAATTATGGATTTTGGTTTTCCCAGGCGTAGATATGAAAGATCAAATTGGTGTGGAAGGAAAAGCACACCCAAGAATGAATGATTGAACTAAATATTAACGGTCGAGGTAAAATATGAACTGAACAAATTCATACATGTCTAATGAAATTGGAGGTTCAGTTCTTCTGATACCTATGCAGAATTATTCTTCAATTTACAGTGACAAATGTTATCATTCAATCGGCACCAATGTTATCACCTATGTGTCGAAATAAAAGTGAATAAATATTATCAAAATTCCAAGATGCATGTTTATTGAAAAAATTCATATCACATATTTTCTTGTAGATGTTTCCCTATTATCGAAAATCAGGTTTGTTCATGCTTTTCGATCATTTCTTCTCTATTTGCCTCAGTTATTTCCATACAAGAATCCATTAGTTTATCATATTTTACATCCAAATCTGAAGTGGTTTCTAACCATCAGGTATATTTTCATTTGAAGTAGAATATTCCAAAGAAAGATGTCAACTTGTGCAATGAATGTGGCATCGGTTTTCACCAAAGAAATTCGTTATTACAAACTCTTTCAATTTGCGAAATGCTCGATATCAAAAAATGACTAAACATAGAAACTGTCAAAGCATAAAAAGGGACAAAATAAACAACGTGAAGATAGGCACAAGTACCAATTTACGTAAAAATAACCAGATTTGTGGATTAACTTTAATCTAGTTACATTCAGCCTTGGTGCAAGCCAAATATTTAATCCTGGATTAAATAAATTAATCGACGCTTAACTAACTAATGATTAGAGCCAATACGGTGCAAGTGGGCCTCAAAAACGCATTGAAATTAGTAAAATTCACTATGAAAATGGTGAAAATTTGGCAGAGGCGCTTCGTAAAACTCCAACATTTTTGGGTCGTCGTGGAGTACCTTGTCCAACCGCAATACAGAAATTGGTGGAAAAATTTGAGCTTTTGGACAAGTTAAGGATGTGAAGAATAAATCGCGTACACGTCGCTAGAGAACAGCCGAGAATATCGCTGCTGTAGCCGAAAGTGTTCAAGAAAACCCAGGTTATTTGAATGAAAGAAAATTTCTCGGATCACCATCAAAGTTGCTGGATTCATTAATGCAAGGGCAGAAATTTTCGGAAATTGTCCCCAAAAAGTTGAAAATTTCCTCAAGTATCAAACCTAGGAAGAAACTAATTGCAGATTCGTAATCTACGACCTCGAATTAGTGAATACAGTAACTTTGGTGGCTATCTAAGAACGTGATATTGCGGCAAAATCACCATATATTTCGCGAATTTTCAGAAAAAAAAGTTTCTCGGAACACTACCAAAGTTGCTGAATTCACTAATTCGAGGGCGTAGATTAAGAATAAGGAGGACTGAACGAGAATGAATTCGCTATCACAAAAACGCTTATATCTTTTGAACCAATGGACCGATTTCGAAAATAAAACTCATTTTCGAATCATCTTCTAATTCTAATGAAAACTGTTTTTACAATAAAAAAATCAAAACTATTTTCACAAAATTCATGGATTTTTTCTGGAATTCTTCCCATCATGCTTCTCATAGTGTTCTCAGTCACTTTTGCTTGAATTCCGCTAATGTTTTCGTTGATTTCTTAGTCTTCTTCAATTCTATTTTTACCAGGGCCCAATATCTTTCGATTGGCCTTTGTTCTGGGCAATTTGGTGGATTGGCCTCTTTAGGGACAAAAACCACCTCATTAGCTTCGTACCGTTCCTTGGTGGCCTTGCTGTATAGTGGCATGAAGCTAAATGTGGCCAAAAGATTGTTGACACATCGTGCTCACGTAAAAATGGTAAAAGTCGGTTATTCAAGCATTCCTCGATGTATATTTTCGAGTCAACAGAGCCTTGGCCAACGAAAAATTTGCTCCTTCTCCCACAAGTGCAAATTGCTTGCCAAACCAGGAATTTTTTAGGAAACTTTGCTTGTTTCTTCAGGCGAAATTGTTCGTCAACATTTCCACGAGAATCTGCAGTATAAAATTCCTGCGAGAAATCAGCCAAGACATAGGTTTCGTCGTCCATCACGCAACAGGAAAAATTTTTCAAGAAATCTTTTTTTAATTTCTTTGCTCTTGATTTCGCTTCTTGATTCTTCACAGCGTTCCTGTCTGGCACTTTCTGCACTTTGTATGTTCTAAGCCCACAACTCTACTTGATTTTCTGAACGGTTGACTGCGAACAACCCACTATTTGGGCCACTTTCCGTCCTGAAAGGTTAGGATTCTTCTGAAAAAGGCTGATGGCTTTCTTCACTTCTTTTGGGCTATGAAACCCCTTTTTCCTCCCGGTTCCTTCCTTGCGGTTAATTGTAAGATCTTCGTTGAAGCGCTTAACAACTCTTAATACCGTTTCCGGACGAACGCGAGCCTCTTTTGCGATTCTTTTGATGCTCCATTTTTGATTATTTTGAAAAAGTTTCACTATAAATTCTCGTATTTTCACTTCGCTTGACATTTTGCGACAGAGAATTGGAATATCTATGAAGTAAATGTTCAATACCTTACTAGAACACAAGGCCATGAAACAGAATGACAGCGGAAGGGGGGTGAAGTGTGTGAGTAGTCCATTATTTGTTTATGTTTTGGCCGGTATTTTGAGTGTTTTTCGTTGTTTAATATTTGTAATTTTATTTATTTTGGTGTTACATCAGTCCATAACAGGTAAGGCACTTATATTTTTCCACTAATTTATTTGTTTTAACTGATAATACCTCCAGTTCATAAAAGTTTCGCATTTCATCTTCGAGGTTATGTTAATTTGATTTTAATTTTTTCTTCACGACTTTTGCTATTTTTAAGTTCGTTTCTCAGCTAATCTCCCAATTTTTTCCAGCTGAAATCATGCCTTTTCATTGCTCTATTCCCAAATGCAGGGGCAATTATGCAGGTGAGCCAAAAGTAGCAGTCTTTGGATTTTCCAAAGACGAGCAACTCAAAAAAATTTGATTGAACGCAATTAGAAGGAAAGATTTCGTTCCCAGTAACAGCAGTAAGGTATGAATTATTGCAAATTTAACTGTTTTGCCTGAAACTGTAAGAATTTACTTATTTCTAGGTTTGCGAACTACATTTCCAAACAGAGTGTATTGAAAGATCTACCAGTTATATTCATGAAGTCACAGATCAAAAAGTCGAAATCCCATTAAAGTTTCCCAGGTACAGATGAAGAATGTTTGAGACGCCAAAAGCTGAAAAGAATTCCTGTCCCAACAAAAAACCTTCATACAGTTTCCCATGGGAACACCACGGGGGAAGAAAGACTGAATTCATAATGATCCTTTTCAATCAAAATACTGTTAATATTTGCAAAATTTTCAGTTGAAATATGACCAAGAGTAAGATTTGAGTATTCTAGTTAAGTCAAACGATAATATTAAAATTTCTGGAAACGATACACATGCCCGATGAATTGTTAGCTGCTGAAGCTGTATATGCTATAGCAGAAGTAAAGTACGAGGATGTTTCCATACAGGTCAATATTTCATCAATAAGGACAATTCGTGACCATATCACATTAAGTGAAAACCCAAAAGTTTGACAGGGTTGAATTCATTTGAAATGCCGAAAACTATCTAAATGTTAGTATAATGTCAATAAAGGTTTCCATGAAGCAGAATATTGGAATTTTATTTATGACCATCAATTCAAATATCCCTGCAGATTTTTTCTGATTGAAAGCAAAAAATATATAATTTAATTTATTCATTAAACAATTTACAGCTGACCTCAAAACAGTTCCTGGGAACTGGTGACAAGGCCTACAAGTACAATAAGTACATCGGTCAGCTAACCTTAAACTCCAAAAAAAGAAACGCATCACAGCGCACACTTTCATAAAGTCTCTAATTATCACATAAATTAAACAGTCTCTAATTATCACATAAATCAATCTCTTGGCTTCAGAAATTCCACAACAAGTCTACTGAATTTGCTTCTCTGTATCACATTGTGTCGCCTTGTTCTTCTAAGCGGTCTTCTTATTAGTTCCCGTGATCTAGTTCTATGTTCATGAGTTTTCCTTCCATAGTGAACTGCTTGCATTCTCTTAAAATATCCATTTATGATACCATGTACCAGTTTAGCATCTTCCGAATAGTGAATTTCATTGATGTCCATTATCCGAGTTTCTCTATAGATCAAATCTGAGCTTGTGAGTCTGCTATATCCAAAGATGGTCTTTAGGACTTTGTTCTGTACAACTTGCAAGGGTTTTATATATGTATCGGCTCCATTACCCCAACATGGGATCCAAGGTATTTGTATTCATTAACTTGTTTTATAGCTATATTGTCAATTTGTATACTAATATTGTTATCTACATTCTTATCAACATAACATCTAACAGAAATGCTTAGGTTTGTGGAACAGGACCAATATCACTGTGACTACATGAATCTTCTTGTTTACTCGAGTTAAAAATATGTATTTCATTTCACTTTTCAATCATTTTTAGAATATTTAAATAGTTGATATTAGCACCAGCTTCATAGGAACAACTAGAAGCTGACATTGTTGCAAATTCCTTATCAATTATTATTTTTCCACTAATTCTTGCTGAGAAGGTTGAAGTTTCTGAACATACCTTCTGTATAAAAAGTACCCGGAATTGTAAAAAAAAACACATAAATTTAAATTTAATCATCAATATTTATTTTGTCTCCTTCTAAATAGTCCTCATTGCTTACAATACAACTATGATATCGGCGAACCCACTTTTCCATGCACCGCTCATACGCCGCCAAAGGTATGGCCTTCAGTTCTCGTTGCGAATTTGTTTTGATGGCTTCAATGGACTCAAAACGCGTTCCACGTAGGGGAATAGAAAAAAGTCGCACGGAGCTAAGTCAGGTGAATACGGCGGTTGTTCGATGGTATTTATTGAGTTTTTGGTCTTGTATTCCTTAATAATTATGGCTCGGTGCGACGGCGCGTTATCATCATGCAAAATCCACGAATTGTCTTTCCATAAATCTGGCCGTTTACGACGAACATTCTCACGCAAACGCCTCAATACACCCAAGTAATACTCCTTATTCACTGTCTGTCCTTCAGGAAGAAATTCTGAGTGCACAACACCACGATAATCGAAGAAAACAGTGAGCAAAACTTTAATTTTCGATCGACTTTGACGTGGTTTTTTCGGACCGTCTTTGAATGATTTGTACCAATCGTATGCTTGTGTTTTTGACATACAATTATCACCAAAGGCTTTTTTTAACATTTTCAATGAATCGGCACAAGAAAATTCGTTTGCAAGACAAAATTTGAGGCAAACTCTTTGATCAACTATTTTTTCCATTGTAAAATTCGCAGAGCACTTTTGAGGTCGACTGATACTGACAGCTGTTGTAAACACACTAGTTGACAGATCGCGCTCAAATTTGGCTTGGTAATAAAGGAAGGTCCTACCAACTTTAAGAAAAAAAAAATTACCGATTCCTTTTTGGCGGTTCATTTAAATAACATTTTCCGGGTACTTTTTATACAGAGAGTATTTCCAATACTGGAAGCATCACTTTTCCTCAAACTTCTACACACAATAATATGACCAGCATATAAGCTTCTTCTAAAATGTTTTTCTTTTGATAATGGATGATTGTTCATGTATTTCAATGAAGGAATGACCTCTCCTTCATGCTATGTTTTGGAGACCTAAATTTGCTCCTAAATATCGAAAATATTCAGTTATACTGAGAAAAAGCACTATTTTTACGAAACACTTGTGTTTACAACGATCCTATCTCTTCAGAAAAACATTAATTTTCGTTTATGTTGGAAAAAAGGAAATATAAATCGATCAACATATTTTTGACATTTCCACTAATGGACTACCTATGATGACGTCACCAATGTTGTTTCATGGCCTTGTGTTCTAGTAAGGTAGTGAAATGTTCCACATATTTCTGACGTTCATAACAAAGCTAACTATGATCAAATTTTGATTTTTTCTCAATTGGTTCAAGAGACATAGGCGTTTTTGTGATAGCGAATTCATTCTCGTTCAGTTCTTATGCCCACCAAGGGTTGTAGTGCTACTCAGAAGAAAAAGAAGAAGTCCTTATGCAATCAGACATTTTCTATAAAATCTAGTTTTTGAGTAATGACCATGAAAAAATCCAAAAATTTTCCACAAAAGTTGAAAATTTCCCGAAGTATCAAACCTAGGAAGAAACTAATTACAGGTTCGTTATCTACGACCTCGAATTAGTGAATAATGTTACTTTGGTGGCTATCTGAGAAAATGATATTTCGGCAAAATCGCACCATATCTCGCGAATTTTCAGATTTTTTTTTCTCGGATCACTACCAAAGTTGCTGGATTAACTAATTCGAGGGTATAGATTGAGAATATGCAATCAGATATTTTGTATCAAATATAGTTTTCGAGTAATGACCATAAAAAATCCAAAATGTTGGACTGTCACGAAAAATATCATGAAATCAAAACTGATATGCGGAGATGAATGAATGTTATATAATTTCATTCACGAAGGAGCAGATCATTAAATTATTCGGAGTAGTCGGCGAGAAAGGCACACGAACATAATATACCCAGAGGACCATTAAATTCTACGCATTTTTTGCAGCAACACAAACAGATCCCGCTGGAGCCCCAGATGACCTTCTTCAACAACAAGCCGACGTACAAATGGAAGGCGGAGTACGACCATTTTTTCGCTTACACTAAAATATTTCCGCTCTGGGACAGGAGAAAGGCCAAATGCAACGGAGTGTACCTGCCGGATATACACGAAAACACGTTCCAACAGGTGGGTTTTGAAATTTTTCATGAGAACCGGGTTTGCTCAGCACGCGTTTTGTGTACCTGTTCACTTAGTTTTTAATACGCTCTTATTAGCTTTGTTAGCAGCGCAATTTGAGGGAATATCGCTTCTTGTTTTTCATCCACTTTGAATGTTAGTAATAATAATAATAATAAAAGCTATTTATTGACCAAAGGCCAATCGGCCATCAACATATCAGTCCTGCAGCCAGGAAATTTGACTGTTAGTTTTGTTTCGGAAGAACTTAGATGTTTATTCCAATTTGTGAGGTCATAAGTTACATCTCGTGTATTGAGAAATAAAATATCACGTGAGCAAATGCAACATGCAACAACTGGAAGGAATCGTTTTCTTATGGGATAATAATAAATAGGCCTTCTGATCAAATCGAAGCTACCATCGTCTCAGTACTTTGTAAAGGTCAGAATGACTTTTTACATTGTGGTTAAGGTCGCCGTTCACAACGAGTAGAAAAACCAATCCGATAGAGACGCCACCGTGCATTTTATGGAACATCTCTCTCCCACTCCCACAATCCAACGCCACTATACTCCATTCAGTCTTATAAAGTATCCCGGTTAGCCAAGATTTAGGCTCAGCAAGTTTTCTTGAAATACAAGCAGGTTGGCACTCATGGAATATCGGCAATGTCAAAATGATTCTCATATCATATCAGAGACGTTGCCAATGCTAATTTCTACCCTCAATAGAATATTTGAATTGAAATCAAAGTATAATTCCATATCTTGCTCTTGACTCGAATACTGCATGATATATGAGATAGTTTTCATGGAGAATTTATCCAGATATCTTGTCATTACAAGACTGAAACTAAGCTGTATCCCAGTTTGCAAATATGTTCGTCCCAATTCAGTTTATCATTCAAAGAGATCCTCAAGAACTTTGTAAATGGAATTAGTTCTTTTGAGGTTCAACTGTGACACAGGTTTCGTAGTACTACTACATTTTCATACTCCACAAGAGTTAGGAATACCTATCGTATTTAATCGTTTTTAAAAGTATTTAATCTTCGAGAAAATCGCTGTGAAATCATTTAAAACTCAATAACAACTTGAATCGATCCAATAAAAATCAGTATGAGACATTTCGTCAATCTGGTCGCCTTTTTTCTGAAGTTTGGTTCTTTGCATATGCTTCATGAATGTTCTTATTTTGAAATTAAGTCAGTTTATCAACGGCTTCGTGGCTTCGATTTCAAACGAGTTTTGGAAATTGCCAAGACGTAAATTAACAAACGCTGAGGCTAATAGGGCTATCGGAATGCTACAGGGTGGCCTTACTCAGGTTGTTGTAGCAGAAAGGCTCCAAGTCAGCCAGAGTGTGATATTTCGACTTCGGATTAGGTTCAGGGAGACAGCTTCCGTGTTGGAAAGACCAAGGCTTGGTGGGCGATGAAAAACAACACCTGCTCAGGATCGTTTCATCACCGTTTCGGCGAGAAGAAACCCTACATCTACGTGTAGAATGCTACGGAATACTCTTCAAAATGCAGATGGGGTCCAAGTTTCCATCGAAACCATCAGACGACGTTTGAGAGAGGTGAATCTAGGTTCTAGACGTCCATTAAGAGGAGTTCCATTAACACGTGACCAAAAGCGTCAAAGACTGGAATGGGCAAGGCAACATATCAATTGGAACGATGAATGACGTAGTGTCCTTTTCTCTGATGAATCCAGATATGGACGATTTTCAGATTCTCGAAGAATAAGGGTATGGACAATTCCACGCATACCCCGTAATCGTCGCTATGTCCACGAAGTTCATCCATTCCGAGGGGTTAGTGTAATGGTATTGGCCGGGATATGTTTCAACGGGCGCACAGATCTACACATTTGTCCTGGGAATATGACCGCCTTACACTATAGGGAGCATGTCAATGACAATGTTGTGCCAAATTTTCACGCTGCTATTGGTGAAACTTTTCAATTTCTAGACGATAACGCTAGATCGCACCATGCAGCCATAGCTGAGAATGTGCGCGAGGAGCTTGGTATTCCACATTTACCAATACCTCCGCACCCACCTACAGATTTGAATTGCATAGAACATGCATGGGATATGCTCCAAAGGAGATTAGAAAATCATCAACCTACCCCAGAATCCTTAAATGATCTGAGAGAGCTTCTGCCCCGTTTATGGAACCAAATTCCTCAAGAAAATGTTTAACAACCTCGTGTGTAGTATGCAAAGAAGATGTCAAGCTGTTATTGATGCCCGTGGCCCCGTGGAGGCCATAAATTGTATTGATAGTCTTTGGGCGGGTTTCACAAAGCTTTAATCGCACGATTAACCGCTTAATCATCCGATTTGATGGTGGAATCGAGAGTTTGACGGTGCCATCAAGGATTTGACAGTGCGATCAAGGATTTGACGGTGCCATAAAAAATTCCACAATCAACGCGCTTTGACGGTCGATTAAGGAGAAAATGCATTTCACAAAACATTTTTGGCATCTGATAAACGAACAAATCAAATTGATTAGACGAAATTGAGCAATCAAACTAGTTGACGGCCGTTAAAATTATCCTCGGAGGTATAGTTCTTGCCTCTCAAAGTTTTTTGCTGGTGTTCCATGGTTATTTAAATACTTAAATAATGAGGTATTCGGAAAAAATCAACGAACTGTACCAAGTTGATTAGTTGAATCCACGTAAACAAAAATCTAACCTTATTCTTGCTTGGATTCTCAGCGCTTGTCTGTGTTCACCGTTGAAATTTAATCGCGTGATTAACGAGAACAGATTTGCAGCCGTTTTCCTAAGTAAATGCAACGTTGTCGGATTGTTTTCCACCGTCAACTGACTGAGTCGTTAAATTGTGAGATCAAGTTTTGTGAAACCCGATTGTAGTTGATTGGATTGTCAAATTTGACGGAGGAATCTGTTAATCGTGCAATCAACGCATCTTTGTGAAACCCGCCCTTTAAATGCTTGAATTCTCTGGGAATAAAATTTAATTAAAAAACTAATTAAATCGAAAAAAAGGAAACTATTTCCCTCGGGACGTTCTTCAACTTCAATTTAAAAAAAATCAAGTCTCTCCGTCGTAAATTAGGGTAGTGAAATGAAGAGACCACTTTTTGAATGGAGATTTACCACGATTCAAAAGGTGATACTTCATGTTTTTGTTAGATTATTTTTTCAATTTATACTTGGTTGGTTATATTTCAGCTGGCCTGATGATGGCAAAATGCCGAAATCGATAGCCGAAAGAATATAAATATATTACATTTTAGTGTGTTTCTTTACCTACAATAATGATTTTCACACTAATGGAAGAGTTCACAAATAAAGTGATACTTCCCCTTAACCACCTGGTATACGCTGTAGACCTACAGGCTAAAATTAATTTGCAACTTCAAATCATATTAATATGAATTTTCATCACAAAAATCTTATTTTAACTATATTTTTTTGCAATTTGAGTCAATATCCCTTACTCATGTGGAGCAGTTTATTTCCAGAATTAACAGAGAAAAAGTTTTTTCAACATTCGCCAGGTCTTTGGTATTATTGAATTCACATAATATTTTCTCAAATTCATTATTTTCCCGAATAAAATAAACATTTTGATAAATACGTTATTACTACTACTAGAAAGGACAACGTTGTGTATGTATCTGACAGAACCATGACTATAACCTAACATTATCAAAATATACACGGTCAAATGTGTCAGAATTTCATGGCCAACCGGGATACTTTATAAAAGTGAATGGAGTATAGTGTAAGACAGTGGCGCACCGAGGGGGGGGGCTGTCGGGCTGCAGCCCCCCCCGAGCTCACCGAGCTGTGACAAAGAAAAGTAATTCAAATATTTCCATCTTATTGTTTTTCTAAAAGTAATAATAATTATTTTAGAACAGAATGGAAACTTAAACATTTCCTTTACAGATAGAAATGGGGATTGATATACATATACAGGTGCTTCATTGGTGAATGAACTAATGAACATACGTTAACCTGAGCTGGAGCTAGGCGAGTCTAAAAAACCGATATATGATAGGTCTAATCAATTCCATAACCTAGATACAGAGTGGTTTATGTATTCACCAAAAATTTCAATTCCTTATAACTTTTGAACCAACTAGTATAGTTGGTTGATTATTGAAACGTATGATTCACTTCTACAGGTCGATCGATTTACTTTTGAATTTCAAAGAATTTCGGGTCCGTATTTGAAAAATATGGGACTTCTTCCAAGCTGGGATTCACCCTGTATATTGAAATTTTGGGATTTTATTGAGATATTTGAAAAGAGAAGAAAATTTTCAATGGGGTTCAGTAGATTTCATTGTCCCGCACGCCATTTTACTCAAAGAGAGCTTGAGGGAAAGATCCAATTGAATATTGGAATTCCACAAAATTCACAGAAAAATCGTACATTATGATCAAATTGATCTCCAGAAGGTACAACGATTGGATCCAGGTACCAGGTGATGAAATTAGAAGAACTAACTTTAGTAGCTGGATTTTACGAAATGAAAGAATGGCCAACAGAATTTTATTATGCAATGAAATACGTAATAATCCAGACATGATCAAAAAAAGTATCAGACATATTTTTTGAAGAGGGCAAGAATGTGTATTGAACAAAATGGTGGTACTTTCGAGCACCTTCTGTATTTCACCTTGAGTTTTTATGTTTCTTCAGTTATTTATTCATCTTTATTGACTTCAACTAAATTTTTCTCGATGAATAATGTTTTTCCGGAAATAACTCCAAATGATTCCACAGAATATTATGAAATTCGAACGTGCAATTAGTGGGACAAAAAAAATTCAATTAGATCATAATGTACGATTTTTCTGAGAATTTTGTGGAACTCCAATATTCAATTGGAAATGACGTGCGGGACAATGAAATCTACTGAACTCCATTGAAAATTTTCTTCTCTTTTCAAATATATCAATCAAATCGTAAAATTTCAATATACAGGGTGTTGAATCTCAGCTTGGAAGAAGTCCCATATTTTTCAAATACGGACCTGGAATTTGTTGGAAATTCAAAAGTAATTCGATCGACCTGTAGAAGTGAATCATACGTTCCAAATATCAACCGACTATACTGGTTGGTTAAAAAGTTATGAGGAATTGAAATTTTTGGTGAATACATAAAGCACCCTGTATCTCGGTTATGGAATTGATTAGACCTATCATATATCGGTTTTTTGGACTCGCCTAGGGTAGCTCTAGCTCAGGTATAATAACGAATGCGGCGCATTTTTTAAATTATATAACTTACAAAAACCTGATTACTCTTGAGCAGCCCCCCCCGAATAAAATTTCTGGGTGCGCCACTGGTGTAAGAGGTCTAGCGCATAGATCACCTTAGGAAATTCGGTACCGTAACAAGGTGAACACTTTTCTGTGCGAAATTCTATCTGATAGAGCCCTAACGACCAATCAGGCCCTGCCATACCGCCGACGGTTCATCAAAACAACCCGTTTCCATAGCGCCCATTCGTCCGTCTCTCTTCAGACCCAAACGTACGAGCGAGCATCCACGGTTACCGAAGGGACAATTAAACTTAACGAGTTGTATTCACGCTGTAGCCCCCGGCACGAGACTGAAACCGGCGAATTTCGTTTATGGATCACTTACTTTCATTAGTGCGAAACTAGCGTTGCGTTTGAAATAATAATTCGCTGCCCTTACGGGCGAATTTGGCGAGACGGGCTCGGATGGCGACTTCCGTTCCGTGGCCGGTGGTGGCGAAGGGTGAAAAATGAAAATCGTGCCGTTTCACGCCCGGGTTCTCGTGTGAATGCGGGCGGTTTGACCCGGTTTCTGAATTGCCGGTTTCGATCTCGGCCACGTTGGTTTTTTCGGCTTTACTGGAGCTCCCACTTGGCTAATATGACATACAGTGTGTCCCATTAGTATACAGGGTGTTTCAAAACGAGTCCGAAATATTTTAAGAGGTGATTCCTTGTTTGAAATGAAGGGTAGTTGTTATATAAATGTTGGGTCAAAAGTCAAACGATGGGGAGATATCGCTGTACAAAGATGAAATTCAAAGAAAAACTTACGCAACGACTTGGATAGAATTAAATTCTGATAGCCTGATTTAGTTATAAACTTTTAAATCTTCTATATTTGTCTCGTAAAATGTCCGAATCTTAAATCCATGAGAAGAATACAATAAAACTACATAAAAAAACATGTAAAACTATATAAAAACCATGTATATTTCAGACATTACCGATCTTTTTGAAAAATAGGGTATTCTTAAGTTGTCTCTTCAGAATCCTCTTTTAGTTGGTCAGTGTGACAGGAAAAACCTCGGACAAACTCTTTTTCATTTAACTTTATTAAACAGAAGAAATTGAACAAAGCAACAACAAATAATAATAGCTTGAACATTTGTTAATAATATGTTTAAGCCGTTTCGAAGTGGCTTCCTTTGGCGGCGATATACAGCTTCAGACGCTTCTTGAAATTTTCGGCAATGGGCCGCAGCTCCTCGGGCGTTAATCGGTTCCATTCCCGGCGCAGAGATTGCTTCAGCGACTCCAAATTTTTGTGTTTTTTTTAGCACAAGCCCTGTGCTCCAAAATCGACCACACGCTGTAGTCAATTGGGTTGAGATCCGGGGAGTAGGGCGGCTGTTAATTTAAAAGCAGGAAAATGAATAAATGGAAACGAGAATAATAAAAATATGACTTTATATCTCAAACTTATATTTCCTTCAAAACTGACATTCATAATCAAGGATAGGGAGATCAAAATATCAATCATTCCCAACATTCTCCCCCCTTAACAATTTTATGGAATATTGAAATTGTTAAGCTCCAACTCTCATTAATAACTATAACGTTTCAGTGCTACAACAGTTTCTTCCTTCTCTTCCAAGTCTTCTCCTTCCTCGGAACTATCTTCATCGAGGCTTTCTCGTCAAGTCCAGTAACCACAATCACACAGTTGTCAATATTTTTCTCGCTTTCGTCTGTATTATTAGAAATAGCTTCTACAGCTAGTTGCATCGTTTCAATATCGTTTACAATCTTTTCGCTGACGTCAAGCCCGCAACGGACGGCGAGCGATATATTATATCGCATATATTTCACCAATATCGCTCCTTATGAAAATGCACCAAGCCCCGCGGACGACGCTATAATATATATTCCGATATTACGATATTTTTCCATACTAAAATGACATATGTCAATGCAAAGCTATAATATATATTATATTATCGCTCGCCGTCCGTTGTGGGCTTGATTCTTCTCAAATCTTTCAATCACGTTCACGGTCAGGAAATCCTTCTTCAATTTATTTTCAGATGTCGAGTCCAAGTCGAACTGTACCTCCTTGCTGTTTTTCAGTACACAAAGCGTTTCTCTTCCTTTAGCTTCATTCATGATGTCGTAGAAACTCTCTATGTTTTTCTTCAGTTCTTTCCCTGGATCCGAATCATTGTTTCTCAATTCCAGCTTAGATTCCATACCCTCGAGTGGCAGGCGGAAACATAGGCTGCTAGCACCTTCTCTTGAATCATCTTCGTTATATTCTTCCTCAACATCTTGCTTTAAATTTTGCGTATTCTCATCTTTGCAAACATTAATCACCTTTCTGCGGGCATTTGTCGATTCCAAATACAAGTTGCCCGGTGATTCATCCTCAAACTCTTCTTTCTTGAGGAAGAATTCGCACTTACATCTGTATTTTATTAATTCTTCCCGGAAAAATTCAACTCCATTCAATTCTTCTTCAAACGCCGAGTCGTCGATGTCTGAAGATAATAATGATGTTCTGATATTTTCATCCGCTCTGAACAGTCTTTCGCTTTTATCTTCTAATTGTCTCAATACTGGTAACAGATGCTGCTCATTTGTGGCCTTATCTAATATCATCTGGTCCAACTCTCTGCAGCATTTTGAGAATTGTTTTCTCATCCATTCTCGTTCCTTCTTGATAACATTCATTTCCTAGCTTCTAAAGTCCTGTCACGGTCGCCAAATGTTAATTTAGAAAGCAGGAAATTGAATAAATTGAAACGAGAATAATAAAAATATGACTTTATAACTCAAACTTATATTTCCTTCAAACTGACATTCATAATCAAGGATAGGGAGATCAAAATATCAATCATACCCAACAGCGGCCATTCTGCAGATGAGATGAAACAAGGATTGATTTTGACCCCTTGATCCACGAAAACTGAGAGAGATTTACCACTGCCGCAAATTCCGCCAAATTCCGCCCCAGACCATGACGTCTTGCGGATTTTGACGGTGTTCGACGATGGCCGATGTACCGGGAGCCTCTACGGACCAGGCTCTGTCGTTTTGGTGGTTATGGGATTGTTTTACGGTGAAAAGCTTCTCGTCTGTGAAGGGAATTCACTCCCATTGCTGACCGGCGGCGAGACGAAGGAGTTGGCGGCACCTTTGGAGTCGTACGCGCTTGTTTTCCTCCGTGAGGGGTTGAACTTTTTGGAGCTTGTATGGCTTGAGGTTGAGCTCCTTTTTGGCAATTTGACGGACTGATTCGAGGTTGATACCGGTCTCACAGGCTATTTTCCTCATGGAAACCCTCGGATTTCGATTGACTCACTTCTAGACGATGTTGCGATTGCTAGGTGTATTGACAGTGCGTCTTCTACCACTTCCTGGACGATGACCATCATGGCCAAGCTCCTTGAAACGACGAATTGCATCCGACACGGTTTGTCGAGGCTCATTGAGCAAACGAACAATTTCGCATTGACGCCTACCTTGACGAAACAGCTCCGAAATCGCACAACGTTTGTGTGACATTCTAAAACTCTGTGAAATGAAATTATATCAAACTGAAAATTCACATACTAGTACAGGAAAGTGTAGAGAAACCAAGAGAATAAAAATCATTTGGCTGTGCTGAAATACATACTTTTGTTTCAGACCACAGCAAAATTTGTCGGAAGTTTTTCTTGTCACCTTGTAATTGAACTCGCATATAACTTTTATTTTCAGGAAAAGGATAAATCAATACCAGTTTTGACGAGTATGGTTTACGGTCGACCTTGTCGTCAATTTTTCGACCTCCAGGAAAACTATCGAAGACAGCACGCTACCAGTGACTTCTACAGACCACGAGGAGTTATGAGAGTGATAGAGAAAGAACTTCAATAACCTTCCTGATGGTATAGACGTCCACATCTGTCATTCATGAGTGCAATAACAATAAAATCACTTTCAATCTGGTATGAAGTCGTTGTTTTATTTTTATATGCGCCCATGTGAGAAAAAAAGAATTTTTCTTATTGATTCTTGGGAAACGTAGGTACATCTAAATTCGGAAACAAGGTTCAATACTTGGGAATATTGGTCTGATTGTTTTTTTTTAATTGTTCTGATTTCCCTTTATACAGTGAGGTGTTACATACTAGATACATTGTACAAATTCCTGCAAATATGGGTTCTTTCCTTCTTCACTTAGATAGTATAGAAAGGGGTAAATGATTGAAATTTGGAGAAATAAACGCAGGGTTTACAATTTTTTTTGAAAAATTTGTTAATAATGTGTCCATCGCTATTATCTATACACTCCCCAACACGTCTTGGCATTGATGCAATAAGATGGTCTATTTCTTCTTGAGGGATACTATACCAAGTTACCTGTACTTCATGTCTCAGAGCCGCCAAAGTCCGTGGGGGCTAGGGTAAATTTCCAAGCCTTTTACCCATGATGTCCCAAACATGCCCTATGGGCAAAAAATCGGGGGACCTGGGCGGCCATTGCAGAAGATTCACATGAGTCGCTTCAAAAAGGTTCAAACTAATTCTGGCAACATGAGGTCGAGCATTATCATCCTGAATTATTGGATTCTCGAGTCGGTTGAGGTAAGGGAGAACATATGGCTCTACTATTTCTTGAAGGTAACGTAGCGCTGTCATGTTACCTAGAATAAATTCAAACTGAGATTCATGTCTTTCTCCCCGAAGTCGTCTAACCCTTCTTCGGCCATCATGTGCACCCAAGCAGAATCGAGATTCATCAGAAAAGACGACCGAACCCATTCCACATCCCAATGTTGACGTTCTCTGCACCACTGTAATCGTTGCCGGCGATGCTCAACCGGCAGAGGTAACACAAGATCGGGTCGATCATGCTGCAGTCCAGAAGACCTTATTCGGCGGTATACCGTTCGGACAGTTACAGGATGGCCTTGTTCTCCTAACCACAAATTAGCCAAAGATGGAGTTGACGCAAATCGGTCTATGTTGTCCATTAGTCTCAGACGTCGATCTTGAACTTCATTTGTGCCCCTTCGACGTCCGGTGCCTACTCTCTTTCGATTTTGGCCATTATCAAACCACGCTTGACAACATCTCACAGTAGCTGGATTTCTGTTCGTACGGTTAGACCAATAATTCGACCTCTTTCAAATTCATTTAGCTGGCGATAAATTCCTAGTACACGTGCTCTAGGCATTTTAACAACAACTAAACATCGACTTTGGATCTCCTCGAACAGCTGGTTTGTTGTAAAGTTCAGAAGATTTGCAAAAACCGACTAAAAAAATCAAGTAACAAAAATTGTTTACATGAAAAAACCTTGACGATTTTTTCTCCAAATTCAATCATTCACTTCTTGCTATACTATCTATGTTTCACCACAAACAAAATTGAAATTCAAACAGCTCCTTCTTGATGTTTCAGTTTCGTTGTCAGTTAGTATATTAATGAGATTCATAAGAATATATATATATATATTAATGAGATGATGTTGTTATTTCATTTAATTTCTATTACATTAATTCACAATTTCACCTTGTAATTTACAGATCAAGTACAAATAGAAACGCAATAATTGAAAAGGACAAATAATTCTTTGACAACATCAATTTTCAAAATTACAACTTCCTCATTACCCTATATCGAGTATCCGCAATTGTAACAGGCTACATAGCAAATTGTTCGACTGGATCATGCAACTAAAAACACGTGGACTAATTAATGCTGACCGCACTATGTAATTAGCGAATTCAGGTCTCGGTTACTGTACAAATTAGTGGACGAGCTATTATCCTGACTGCGGTTTTATAGTCCCGTGGGAAGATACACTTTGTAGTTGGGCTAATCGCATATCTGTGGAAGTTTTGCATCCGCAAACGCTAGATGTGGACGCTTTTTTATCAGGCTTGTAGATAGTTCGTGGACTTGCATATCGGAAATGAACTTCCCAGGAATCCAATATGGTTTTTGAAATAAATAAAATAGGTTATGAGCCCAGTATTGAAACAACGATTTCTTCGAAGTAGGAAGCTTCAAATTCAGATAAAGGACCCCGCACTTTTAGTAGGTAAAGTGGCGACCGGTCAAATTTTCTGAAAATTTAGTATGTTATTGTACCCGACTCATTGACCAAAAGTGTCAATGGGCCCAACCCAATCCTATGGCTAGTTTTCTAAATACGGGGTGTTAAGCCCGCAACGGACGGCGAGCGATATATTATATCTCATATATTACACCAATATCGCTCCTTATGAAAATGCACCAAGCCCCGCGGACGACGCTATAATATATATTCCGATATTACGATATTTTTCCATACTAAAATGACATATGTCAATGCAAAGCTATAATATATATTATATTATCGCTCGCCGTCCGTTGCGGACTTTAACGTTGAAAATTGCCCAGATTTTCGGATTTATTTGCTAATTATTAAGAGTTACATTAGATTTCTGTTGCATACACACGTTTACTACATGTTCTAGTAATGAAATTAGAGGATACGTATGATTAAAAATATTTATATTTACCAGGTGATTCACGAATATATGACGCGACGGTAGTTTTTTTCCAAAATTCACTTTTTCTACTGTGACGTCAGGAGGGCATATTTTCGAAATGTTCTTTCCGATTTAGTATTATGACGACAAAATATTGCACAGTGCATATTTTTTATACAGGGTGTTTCACAGAGAGAACCACTAGACATAATCATATTTTTTTAGGATTAATTCGAAATCCTGTATTTTTGAATTGATTTTTGGGAAAAGTGATACCACAAACATATGTGTGTCTCTAATCTCCAAAATATTCAGGGTGGTTTATTCATAGGAAGGTATTCAATTTTGGGAAAAGTACAAAAAACATGAACACCCTGTATTCGAAAATTTCCTCGGTCAAATGCAACTATTTTATCACTATATATTGATTCCCACAACATCTCCCGAGGTATGAATTTTAAATCCGATACTATGACCAGTTTTCGAGATACAGGGCGTAAAAGCGGAGAATAACTTATTTCATCATTTTTTTTTTCAAATTGAAAAGCCGGATTGATTTTATGTTGCGCCCATGAGTTCAGTATGAGTACAGATCAGATGCACAAGGAAAGGTTCAGCTAAAATATTTACTGTTACAGGGTGATCCACGAATAAATCACAATAGCTTTTGCAAACACTTGATAATTCTACAGTTTCATCACAGAGAAATTATTCCATGAAGTTAATACCTCCTCGTTCACAATTTTCAGTCTGAAATACTTCATAATAATTAGGTACTTTTCATACAGGGTGAGTCATAAATAATATGCTTTGAATACTGTTCAAATGGTATCGGGTAAAAGTCAAAGTTTCGGTTAGAATTTCTTTATTGTTTCTTGACCAAGCTTTCGGAAATCTTCATTTCCTTCTTCAGGGTGCTACAAACAGTGATAAAATAACTAAAAGTTAGCTTACACACAAAGAAAACTTACAACAATCTCGAAATAACCACGTGCAAAAATTCATACAACAACAGACGAAATACAGGTTTTCGGTCCGGAATCATACAACCAACACAAAACCAGCAGTCGGCACTAAATTCTCGCATAAAAAGCGCTGAGAATTCAGTTTCAATAAGGCCAAAAATAGCAATTTCTTCTCTCGTTCCAAAAACCAACAACGCATTAAATAATCACAGTTTAAAAGTGACAATTGACAAATGACAGTCCGGCACGCAGGAAAAGGCAGACCACAGAGACGCTACACACTGACATTAACACCGTGGTTGGTAAGGTCATTCGACAGTTTTATCAGATATGCGTAAATCGTGTTAATATCTCTTGAATCTGTCATTATATTTATATTATTGCTATGGCTCATAATCTCAGCAGTTTCCAAAAAAGTTCTCTTATGTAAATTGTTTTCACACCTGATGACATAAGCTTCCGTGAAATTCATGCTGTGGTTGGACGTGTGAACATGTTGTGACAACCCCGTATTCTGTTTCATCAGAGTGCAGTCCCTTACATGCTCCTTTAAACGTGTTTTTAAGCATCTTCCTGTTTGTCCTATATAGATCCCCTCGCAGTCAGCACATTTAATACCGTAAATCACCCCCGATCTATTGCAATCCAGTGTTTTATCTTTAGTTTTTGAAAACACTAATTTACCCAAAGTGCAAACATAGCGTTTTGCAATTTTAATAATATTCCGTTCGTCTGAATATTTACTCAAAACAGATATTATGGGTGCAGTTAAATTGGGAACCATTGGAAGGGAGTAGAATTTATAAGTTACCTCACTCTCTTGCGGTGCTGTGTCAGTTAGTGGGGGGTTGCTGCCATTAATGGGTGTATCCAAACGTCCTGGGGTGTTGAAAAAACATCTGTTAATCAGTCTGCCAGGGTAAGAGTTGCTCCGCAGTAGGTCACAAAGTCTTCTCAGGTTAGACTGTAAGAGAGATGGGCTCACCAACCGTTCCATACGATTCTTTAATCCCATGACCAAATTCACCTTGTGTTTGTACTCATGGGATGATCTATAGTTTAAGTAGCGTCCTGATGCCATGGGTTTTTGATGCCAGTCAACGACAACCAAGTTATCTTCATTACGTCTCAACAGCAGGTCCAAGTATGGAAGGCTCTCTTCCTTTTCAAGTTCGTGAGTGAATTTGATGTCTTCATTCAGTGAGTTCAGAACCGTTAGAGTACTCTGTAACTCTTTTTCAGGTAACAAACAAAATAGATCGTCCACATATTTTTTGAGTATCGGGAATTTGAAACTCAACTGTGCCACAGCCCTATCCAAGAGGTCATCCACCACCATCTGTGCCAGTATAGGCGAGATTGTAGCACCCATAGGCGTGCCTTTCTTTTGTTTATAGAATTGTCCTCCAAATTGACAAAAAGTAGTATCAAACACTAGTTTAACGCATGACTTAAAATCAGTCATACTCAAGGTGGTATGTGGTGTGATTTCTGCCCAGTGTAGTTCGATGCTCTCCAACGATTTGGTCAGTGTGACATTAGTGAAAAGTGATGTTATATCAAAGCTAGCCATGATATGGCCTTGT
The DNA here is from genome assembly GCA_951802165.1 of Adalia decempunctata. Classification (NCBI taxonomy): domain Eukaryota; kingdom Metazoa; phylum Arthropoda; class Insecta; order Coleoptera; family Coccinellidae; genus Adalia; species Adalia decempunctata. The sequence continues at coordinate 6,900,197 of OX637705.1, forward strand.
GGGATCTTAAAGTTCCTTATCAGAGTGGCAAACTCAGAAGAATCACCCACATAGTAGTTATTGTATCTGTTGTATGAGACTGTTAATATATTAGTGATAAATCTGGACAACTTTAAATTTGACGCATCAACACAGGAAATAATTGGTCTCATAGATAGATCATGTTTGTGTATCTTAGGTAACGAATAGAATTTTGGTGCTACTGCACTGTATGTTGTTAATTTCTTGGCTATCGATTCTTCGATCTTATTATCTTTTTTTAATTTAAGTATGTGACGATTGATCCTATTTTGATACAATTCTGTTGGATCAGAACCCAGGGGCAGATAAGAGTCAGTGTCCGAAAGTAAACTCAAACACTTGTCTGTATACACCTGCCTTGACAAAAGAACGCTAACATTACCCTTGTCTGATTTGGTGAGAATTAGATCAGGACGATCTCGAAGAAAACGCTGCGCCATTCTGACACTCCTCAACAATAATGGGTTCCCGCTAACTTGGTTACGCAAGATATAGTTAGTCATGATATTAGTGCATTGCGCAGTAACAATGTTCACCGCTCTGGGGTCGAAACCTTGGATAATATAATCTATATCTGCCATATAAGCCTTCATGTCAATTTTACTAGCATCATCAATACAAAACTTAGGTCCTAAAGCAAATACACGTTTAACATCTTCTGGTATTATAACATCAGTGAGATTTTTAAACCACTTCTCTTCAAAAGGTACCACATATTCTGATTTATACAAGTTTAAAATATTTTCAAATTTCCTAACCTGTCTCAACCTAACTGAACTAAAATGTTGTCTGAACTGCTTTAGGACCTAAGTTTTGTATTGATGATGCTAGTAAAATTGACATGAAGGCTTATATGGCAGATATAGATTATATTATCCAAGGTTTCGACCCCAGAGCGGTGAACATTGTTACTGCGCAATGCACTAATATCATGACTAACTATATCTTGCGTAACCAAGTTAGCGGGAACCCATTATTGTTGAGGAGTGTCAGAATGGCGCAGCGTTTTCTTCGAGATCGTCCTGATCTAATTCTCACCAAATCAGACAAGGGTAATGTTAGCGTTCTTTTGTCAAGGCAGGTGTATACAGACAAGTGTTTGAGTTTACTTTCGGACACTGACTCTTATCTGCCCCTGGGTTCTGATCCAACAGAATTGTATCAAAATAGGATCAATCGTTACATACTTAAATTAAAAAAAGATAATAAGATCGAAGAATCGATAGCCAAGAAATTAACAACATACAGTGCAGTAGCACCAAAATTCTATTCGTTACCTAAGATACACAAACCTGATCTATCTATGAGACCAATTATTTCCTGTGTTGATGCGTCAAATTTAAAGTTGTCCAGATTTATCACTAATATATTAACAGTCTCATACAACAGATACAATAACTACTATGTGGGTGATTCTTCTGAGTTTGCCACTCTGATAAGGAACTTTAAGATCCCACAAGGCCATATCATGGCTAGCTTTGATATAACATCACTTTTCACTAATGTCACACTGACCAAATCGTTGGAGAGCATCGAACTACACTGGGCAGAAATCACACCACATACCACCTTGAGTATGACTGATTTTAAGTCATGCGTTAAACTAGTGTTTGATACTACTTTTTGTCAATTTGGAGGACAATTCTATAAACAAAAGAAAGGCACGCCTATGGGTGCTACAATCTCGCCTATACTGGCACAGATGGTGGTGGATGACCTCTTGGATAGGGCTGTGGCACAGTTGAGTTTCAAATTCCCGATACTCAAAAAATATGTGGACGATCTATTTTGTTTGTTACCTGAAAAAGAGTTACAGAGTACTCTAACGGTTCTGAACTCACTGAATGAAGACATCAAATTCACTCACGAACTTGAAAAGGAAGAGAGCCTTCCATACTTGGACCTGCTGTTGAGACGTAATGAAGATAACTTGGTTGTCGTTGACTGGCATCAAAAACCCATGGCATCAGGACGCTACTTAAACTATAGATCATCCCATGAGTACAAACACAAGGTGAATTTGGTCATGGGATTAAAGAATCGTATGGAACGGTTGGTGAGCCCATCTCTCTTACAGTCTAACCTGAGAAGACTTTGTGACCTACTGCGGAGCAACTCTTACCCTGGCAGACTGATTAACAGATGTTTTTTCAACACCCCAGGATGTTTGGATACACCCATTAATGGCAGCAACCCCCCACTAACTGACACAGCACCGCAAGAGAGTGAGGTAACTTATAAATTCTACTCCCTTCCAATGGTTCCCAATTTAACTGCACCCATAATATCTGTTTTGAGTAAATATTCAGACGAACGGAATATTATTAAAATTGCAAAACGCTATGTTTGCACTTTGGGTAAATTAGTGTTTTCAAAAACTAAAGATAAAACACTGGATTGCAATAGATCGGGGGTGATTTACGGTATTAAATGTGCTGACTGCGAGGGGATCTATATAGGACAAACAGGAAGATGCTTAAAAACACGTTTAAAGGAGCATGTAAGGGACTGCACTCTGATGAAACAGAATACGGGGTTGTCACAACATGTTCACACGTCCAACCACAGCATGAATTTCACGGAAGCTTATGTCATCAGGTGTGAAAACAATTTACATAAGAGAACTTTTTTGGAAACTGCTGAGATTATGAGCCATAGCAATAATATAAATATAATGACAGATTCAAGAGATATTAACACGATTTACGCATATCTGATAAAACTGTCGAATGACCTTACCAACCACGGTGTTAATGTCAGTGTGTAGCGTCTCTGTGGTCTGCCTTTTCCTGCGTGCCGGACTGTCATTTGTCAATTGTCACTTTTAAACTGTGATTATTTAATGCGTTGTTGGTTTTTGGAACGAGAGAAGAAATTGCTATTTTTGGCCTTATTGAAACTGAATTCTCAGCGCTTTTTATGCGAGAATTTAGTGCCGACTGCTGGTTTTGTGTTGGTTGTATGATTCCGGACCGAAAACCTGTATTTCGTCTGTTGTTGTATGAATTTTTGCACGTGGTTATTTCGAGATTGTTGTAAGTTTTCTTTGTGTGTAAGCTAACTTTTAGTTATTTTATCACTGTTTGTAGCACCCTGAAGAAGGAAATGAAGATTTCCGAAAGCTTGGTCAAGAAACAATAAAGAAATTCTAACCGAAACTTTGACTTTTACCCGATACCATTTGAACAGTATTCAACAGTTTGGTCGATAATTTAATCAAGAAATATGCTTTGAAATAATTGAAAGGAGAACTTTTCTGGCGAATTTTGAATAACTGTCTAACATTACATCAAGTGAAGTATTTCAGACTGAAAATTGTGAACGACTATAGGTATTAACTTCATGGAATAATTTCGCTGTGACGAAACTTTAGAATTATCGAGTGTTTGCAAAAGCTATTGTGATTTATTCATGAATCACCCTGTAACAGTAAATATTTTAGCTAAATCTTCCCATGTGCATCTGATCTGCTCTCATACTGAACTCATGGGCGCAACATAAAATAAATTCGGCTTTTCAATTAAAAGAAAAATTGATGAAATAAGTTATTCTCCGCTTTTACGCCCTGTATCTCGAAAACTGGTCATAGTTTCGGATTTAAAATTCATACCTCGGGATATGTTGTGGGAATCAATATAGGTAAAGTGATAAAATAGTTGCATTTGACCGAGGAAATTTTCGAATACAGGGTGTTCATGTTTTTTGTACTTTTCCCAAAATTGAATTCCTTCCTATGAATAAACCACCCTGAATATTTTGGAGATTAGAGACACACATACGTTTGTGGTATCACTTTTCCCAAAAATCAATTCAAAAATACAAGATTTCGAATTAATCCTAAAAAAATATGATTATGTCTAGTGGTTCTCTCTGTGAAACACCCTGTATAAAAAATATGCACTGTGCAATATTTTGTCGTCATAATACTAAATCGGAAAGATCATTTCAAAAATATGCCCTCCTGACGTCACAGTAGAAAAAGTGAATTTTGGCAAAAAACTACCGACATATATTCGTGAATCACCCGGTAAATATAGATATTTTTAATCATACGTATCCACTAATTTCATTACTAGAACATGTAGTAAACGTGTGTATGCAACAGAAATCCAATCTAACTCTTAATAATTAGCAAATAAATCCGAAAATCTGGGCAATTTTCAACTTCAACACCCCGTATTTAGAAAACTAGCCATAGGATTGGGTTGGGCCCATTGACACTTTTGGTCACTGAGTCGGGTACAACAACATGCCAAACTTTCAGAAAATTTGACCGGTCACCACTTTTCATACTAAAAGTGCGGGGTCCTTTACTTTCCGAGAATCCAATATGGGTTTCGAAACGAACATTTGTTTTTCCACATTTTTTAAGCAGAGTTTTGTTGGGATATACCAAGAGGTTATGAGCCCAGTATTGAAATTACGGATCTGAAAATTGCTTCGAAATAGAAAGCTTCAAGTTCAGATCAATTTTTATCATTCTTGAATTCGACTGATGTGGCTTCAATATTGAATGAGAACACAATGTGAGATTCATAAAAAACGTTCATCACCAAACATCTTCAATATGAGATTATTCGAATGTGATCCAGTGTTCACTCCTCTAGTTTCAAGGCAGGAAATTGCTCTTGACTGTCTCAGGTAATACGAAGTCTCTCGTCTTTATTGAACCACAAGGGGGTAAAGTTAGCTGGTATTTTCAGTCAGGATATACGAGTGTAACACAATGAACGTCTATACTGGGTTAATTAATATGAGATCATATTCTTGTGCAAATTTATGTGAACAAAGTTGCGTTTCACAATGGAGATATACATTCGACAAACTTGACAGAAAGAGCATTCACGAATTTTGAATTATAATCGGATTAAGTGTGAATTTCTTGTGCTTTTTGCATCTGTTGGGTAGAGTTTCTTTTATCAAACTAGAGAGTGGTTTAAATTGATTCAAATTAAGAGCGAAAAGATTAAATTGCAAAATAAAATCAAGGGACAATGAATAAATATGATTTCGAATTGAAACCTAAATTATACTAACTGACAATGAAACTGCAATGCCCAGAAGGAGTTGTTTAGATTTTTTTGGTAAAACATAGATAGTATAGCAAGGAGTAAATGATTTTAATTTGGAGAAAAAAAATGAGGGTTTACAATTTCTTTCAATAAATTTGGCATTGATGCAATAAGATGGTCTATTTCTTCTTGAGGAATACTATCCCAAGCTACCTGTACTTCATGTCTCAGAGCCGCCAAAGTCCGTGGGGGCTGGGGTAAATTTCCAAGCCTTCTACCCATGATGTCCCAAACATGCTCTATGGGCGAAAGATCGGGGGATGTGGGCGGCCATGGCAAAAGATTCACATCAGTCTCTTCAAAAAAGTTCAAACCAACTCTGGCAACATGAGGTCGAGCATTATCTTGCTGAAATATTGAATTCTCGAGTCGGTTAAGGTAAGGGAGAACATATGGTTCCACTATTTCTTGAAGATAACGCAGCGCTGTCATGTTACCTCGAATAAAGACTAAAAGTGACCTACTTGCATGTGCAATAGCACCCCATACCATAACGCCAACTGTCTGGTGTACATGACGCTCAACATCAAACTGATGTTCAAGTCTTTCTCTCCGACATCGTCTAACCCTTCTTCGGCCATCAAGTGCACCCAAAGAGAATCGAGATACATCAGAAAAGACGACCTGATGCCATTCCACATTCCATGTTGACGTTCTCAGCACCACTGTAATCGTTGCGGGCAATGCTCAACCGTCAGAGGTAACACAAGATCAGGTCGACACAGCTGGAGTCCAAAGGGAGATTATCTGGTGGTGAACCGTTCGGACAGTTACAGGATGGCCTTGTTGTCCTAACCACTCACCAGCCGAAGATCTAGTTATCGGTCCCCGACACAGTTTTCAGAATACAACGTTTAGGTTGGAGTAATCGTTTCACAAGATCTTTCTCTATTTCTGTTAAAAAGACATAAGATACAAAATAAATTTGAGTGGGTTTACAGGGTGGGTCAAATCGAGCACTTTTAAAAGGGAGGTGTTATTTACAAGGAAGATAGACGAAAGCTGAGGTCGGTTGTCCATTTTCATGACAAACTCAATGGTGAACACCGCATATCGATATCTATATTTGTTTCAGAGTTATAGGGTGCTTTTTGCAAATGTGGGAACCTAACAACAGAATATGATACCAGTTTCATACAAATTATGAATTATTAAGGAATATTCACAAAGACATTGATCTACTTGAAATCATCATCATGCTTGTGTCCGATTTAAGGTTATAGATCAACAATATAAATGGATTTCATATAAGGATCTGATTACAGCACCTCTCTGTAGAATTCAAAATGAAAATGTCTTCCTTCATTGTCCATTCCTGTTCTTGTTTGTTCATTAACTACTTCCATAGGTCCCTTCCATTTTGAATATCGTTAATTCTCAATCGAAAAGAGTACAATTTTAGTTTTCAAATTGAGTTGGACGTTTTCCTTGTCATGATTTTTCACAAAGTTGAAAAAATTGATTGGAAAATTCTTGTGAAAAATTAATTCCAGAGAAGTACACTTATGGTTCAGCCAAGCACGTATTTAACTACTTCAACGCAGTGTACGAAAGTGATAACTTTCTTCTTCTACTACCTTTCTTGAACGACTTCTATGTTCAATCCCAAAGTTTTCGAAAAATGGAACCATTCATTTCAGAAACTCTCCCTTGAAACCTGTTCCAAATCTCAATTCACGGCTCATCCTTACATTTTCCATTATTCATGCTGCCAATATTCTAAAGAAACAACATGTTTCATCTCTTTCCGTTCATTAAACAGGAAGATATTTGAGTATAGGAGCTGGAGAATATTTACATCGAGAGGGATGCATTAGATTACGTGTATATAGAACAGAGTTAGGATAACGTTAAATGGAAACATCTAAACACTGAGCAGGCACGTAACAACATCTTCCAAAAATCTCCTAAATACAGGAAGTACTCAGAGCAATGAACAGTTACAATCACAGAAATGTATCAGGCAGGGATGACGTACTTATGCTGATTTCTGAGTGAATGTTCGGCTTGCGAACTGAATCAGTGCCATAGGTACGCCATTTTTGGTTGTATAATAAATGAAGGAAGAAGGTTACAGAGATAGATGCTGTTAACTGACCTGACTTTGGCTAGAGTCTAAAATCACACTGACTGATGCGGACTGCAAAGAAAAACAGAATTTAAATATCAGTTTCAGCGTTCAATAGAAATGGGCGCTAGATACATATTCCTGTTATTTTTGGTTATAGATTTATCCACATATTTTCATTGTCATTTTTCTTTTTCGTCAATTAATGGATTTTATATTTTTTTCTATTCATATGATCATATTTTATTTTTCATTAATTATTTTTTTTATTTTTGTTGATGTATTCTTGTTGTTTGGATGAATTATTATATGGTTATTTCCTTTCTTCGGTAAAGAGGGTATTATTTTTGGGGTGTTTTATCATATGAGTGTAATTTTTGTGTTGAATTCCCAAACTAAATACATATATAACTGATTGAGTCCAATTAAGTGTGATCTTGTGGCTACAGTACTATATTTTGTTAAGTTTTTCATCACGTACAGATCTCGCTAGATCTGTAGATGTTTTTCACATAATAAACTATATTATTATTATTACTAGCTGGCTCGGCGAACTTTGTTTTGTCTTTATGATACTCGGTGATCGGAGATCAACGGCTTGGTTCTCTGATTTTTGAACTGTTAAATCGAGTTGATGCTAGATCAAGCTCCGATCACCGGTGATTACGCTTTGTGAAACCTACCGTTAAAGTTGTATGAACTCATCATCGTTATTTTCTCAAGCAGGGAATAAATTAGACAAAATATACAAAATTTTAGTACCGTTGTTATTCGCACGAAAATAATTCTCTTTATTTAAGCGGTATCTGCTTTGTGACGAAACTTTTCTAATATTCTTAATGTTGGCTAATCAAAATCTAATTAGTGCTCACATCATTATTTCAAACATCTCAGCCTTTTGGTGATCAGCTAAAAATAATTGGTAAACATCTCAGTTGGTGGAGCAGCGAGAGTTCCATGTTTCCATGGTTATGAGCTGTCATACAGAACAGAAACACAAAAATAATATGTCAATTACTAATTACGGCAATTTCGGATTCCGTTATTTCCGCGAATATATTTATTACTCAAACAGAAATTCAAAAATTATGAGAAAAGATGAGAACGGACAACTAACGATTGGAACAAAATCCGATTTACTTGAAAATTCGATAAAAATTCACTGTGATATTCACCCGCTTCTTAATCTGGTAATAGCCTTTTATGGTACTATAAGTACCACTGTACGCAGTAATTGTATATACTTACATCGCCATCTAATGTTGGTAATATCAAATATAGTACCTTCACGATTACGTTATTTTGTTTCGAGTAAATAAAACTGTAAAAATAACTTATAATAATCAGTCATAATGTGTGAATAGCTCCACCTGAAGTGGTAAGAACGAAACTTCTTCCATATCTCAACGAAATCTAATCATTTTAGACATCTGTACTCCTACGCTAAGTCATTCTGGTTTTGGTCAACAGCGCAGAGTTGTAGGCAACTCAAATTACACACTATATGTCCACATCGGCATGTAACGGGGAGAATATCAAATAAAGTACCTACGAATAAGCTGTAGCGTAATTGTAACTGTAGCGACACCTAGTGGCCTTACTCAAAAGAAGAAAAAGCATTTCCTGTATAAGTAAAATTTTCATCGATTTTTTAAAAGTTTTATCGTATTTTATAATAACCAGAACGTAGACAAATCCATATATGAAGTTTCATAACAAACAGTCCATCCGATCTCGAGTTATAAGTGGTGCAACCAACATCTTTATTTTATATACAGGGTGAGTCTTTGACTTGTACATATATTTTAACTGTAGATTCCTCTCATCAAACGGAACACTTTTTTCCTATACCATTTTTCAAAATTCGGTTTGGTTTGGGAGATACAGGGTGTCGAAAATCCATGAAAAAAACACTTTTTCGTTTATATCTTCGGAACAGTTATTTCGAATGAACTGAATTTTGGTTGAGTTTTTACCTATTCAATATCTCTACTGAAATAAAAGTTACAGGGTAGTTATTTCCAATTTTACCCGGAGAAATTTGACGAAAAAATCATTAATTTCAAGAATAATCTGAATGCGTCTCTGAATTAAATATCATCGAATATTATTCCTTCTCTGGTCTTTGAAAGAGTTTACAATGTTGTCACAATATTTATCAACTTTGTTGAGATATTTAATGAAATCCCACAAATGTGGGAGATAAAATTAAACACCAAGGAGGATTTAATACGCACAGTTTCTATTGAAAATTCATAGTTACCGATTCATATTGAAGTTAAATGTCGATGAAATACTAAATTCGGATATGAATGATGAATCTCGATACAAACTACTTATTGAATTGAAATTAATGAAAAATAATACGATACCTGATAATCTGTGGCGATGTTTCTATCTAAACAACATCCTCTTGGAATTTTATAAACTCGACACGGTTGAAATTATATTAATTCACTTCACGTAATAATCACATTAGAACAATAATTCACGGAATGTATTCAGAACTTCACATAATGGTAACAGTTTGTTCAGAGACTCTGGTTTGTTATTGTTTATAGTTGGCCTCGAGATAACCAATAATTCGGGTTTCACTCTACGCATGCGTGGTAAAATTTGGCGGCAAAGTCGATTTATGATGGAAACGGCAGAATTCATAGATATTTATACCACGGTACACAAATGTATCGTGATTTATACTATGTTTCGTAAAAAATCCGCAACCTCAATGAAAATATCAGCAAGCTGACAACATCTTCTTGAAATTTCTGTGCAGAAATTCACAGAATCGATACAAATTAGATTAGGTTAGGTTGTTTAATAATAAATCTGAATGAAAAGTCTCTCTTCATGATATTGTTTGGGAATTTCGAGGAAAATATGAACAAGTTATGTATTAGTGTTTACAAACTAATCTGCAGAAAAATCGAAGAAGGAACTTATTTGTTGAAATTATCGTGTTTGCAACATTTTTATTCCAATAAGGTTAGTACTTGAGTATTACCCAAATGTATAAAGTCAATTTCTATCGAGAAAAATGAACTTTGAATCAATTCCACAGTTTCATTTCAGGGACGTAATTAGCACAATTTTTTTTTCAAATGGCTATATCTTTTTAACAGAGCCGAATTTGAAAAAATGGAAAATGAAAAAAAGGTTTCTTTTGACCTCAAGAATCTTCAATTAAAATATATGTACAAGTCAAAGACTCACCCTGTATAGATTATTATAGCTTCTTTCCCTTCGTCATGAAAATCTCCCGAGTGGTTCTCCGCATTATTCGGAGTGAGGTCGAGGAAGAATTGACCCATATTTCGAATACGGACAAGAAACCAAATTAGACCGTTTCCATCTCCATGATACTCGCAAAACGATATTATGTTCGCTCGAATAACTCCGAGAATTCAGCATGGAACAATAGCCCCAAGTTTAGTGTCTAATGGCTCGGTTCCTAGTGCGAATATGCACAGTTTCACCCCTGCTAAATCCCCTAATTCCAGTGCAATAAGCTCCGTCCCCACAATTCAATTCTAACCCCACTGCTGTGGCGTTTGTAATCTAACTATTGCATGCTAACGCTGCTCCATTCCGATGTTTATGAACACTTATCTTGGCGATCTAACAGCCCCATAATGATTCGAATAAAGTGTCGTAAATCAAGGTTCAGCTATGCCCGATCTGATATTTCGAATTAACTGGGCGAATACAAGCTAGCAACATTGACATGGCGGGGAAAATCAATCTTTATCCAGTTTGGAAGGCGAAAACCTTAGACTAAAGAAAGGGAAAACGCGCCTTTCAATATTACGAGGATATATTGAAAAATTCTTAGCCTACTATAGAACCAAACAAAATTTCAATGTCAAAATATGTTATTACTCAACATATTCTCCTCTTTATTGAATACATTTATTACAGCGAACCCGCAACGTCTCTAGACCTTTCAAAAAAAATGTCTCTTCTTGCTCTGCAGACCAGTCCTCCACAGTTTTTATCACCTCCTCGTTGGAAGAAAATTTACGACCTTTTAAACTTTTTTTCAGTTGAAGAAAGATATGATAGTCCGACGGAGTCAAATCTGGTAAATAAGGGGGGTGTTCTAGTAATTCTAACCTTAAATCACGAATGTTTTGCATGGCAACATGAGATTGGTGTACTGGGTCGTTGTCCTGTAAAAACAAAATACCATCGGATAGCTTTCCGCGTCTTTTCTCTTTAATTTTTTCCCGTAGAGTGTTCAGTAATGTCGAATAGTAATCTCCAGTTAATTTTCTACCCTTATCCAAAAAATCAATCATGATTACTCTATGGCAATCCCAAAAAACTGAAGCTAGAACTTTTCCAGCAGATTTTTGGACACGAAACTTCTTAGGTCTTGGAGAACCAGAGTGTCGCCATTCCATCGATTGTTGCTGTGTTTCTGGATCGTGGAAATGTACCCAAGTCTCATCCATAGTAACAATTCGGTTCAAGAAGTCTACATCGTTTTCAAATCGAGCACAGATCGAACGCGATGCTTCTACCCTTGCACGCTTTTGGACAAAATTCAAACATTTGGAGATCCATTTCGCAGAAATTTTCCTCATGTCCAAATTAACGTGAACAATATGATGAACGCGTTCGAATGAAATCTTCAGTGCTTCAGATATCCGTTTTAGCCCAATTCGACGGTCTGATAAAATCATGTCATGGACTGCATCGATATTTTCGGGGACTGACACAGAAACTGGCCTTCCCGATCGGTCATCATCTTCAATGGAAAATTTACATCTTTTGAAGCTTGCAGTCCAATTTTTCAAGGTCGCATACGAAGGACATTGATCACCAAGGGTATTAAGCATATTTTCGTAAATCTGCTTACCTCTTAACCCTTTTGAATATAGGTACTTGATGATGGCTCGATACTCCAATTTTTCGATTTTCACAATTTCGGTGGACATCTTTTTTTTCATTTATTGCGTAACTCTGGTTACCTTTTCTGACGGCGAACTCTACACTGACACTCCTAATAAGCTATTGTTCGTTGATATGGTATCGCAATATTTTGTTCATGCATGGAACTGGTCTAGGCTAACTAGATATCAATATTCAATACATCCTCGTATTAGCAAAAACCCGTGGAAAAAATGGTTCGTAAGTGTTTTGTTTGTGGTAAATTGGTCTATTTGAATCCTCATTTGAGTTTACACAGTTATGTTCCACTCTTATCATTCTAAGTAATAATCTTCGATTTTCAGAATTTCACTTTTCAGATTCCCTCCTGATATAGAGAGGAGGAAAATCGATTCTGAATTTAGCTGACTCTGTTCACCTAACTCAGAATCTGTTTCAATTCTCGGACCATTGTATGAATTCTTCAATAATAGTTAATCCACTTGTAATTTCATTCCCATTTTTCAATACCGATAACACCACGCCACTGGACCTCTCAAACTTAGATCCTGCAATATTGACACGGCAGTATCAAATGAAATTGCTATCCTTTATGCTATGTTTGTCCCACCCATTGAAAACTGACTAAAATTTGGCTTCACCAATTCTCGAGTTTATAAATGAGATGCTGAGTCTCCCCTTTCTATGGTCTATATCCATACTGTGAGTTATAACCGCAGATAAATCCATTGAAAAACCATCAAAGTACATTTTACTATCATGAAACAATAAAATGAAACTCTATCTATAACACTATCCTCACTTCGAAGCTAAACAACATAAATTCCCCGATAACTATCTCCATTTAAACTGCCTCCACTGAAATGTGGATAACTACAACTCATGATTCCGTGACCCAAAGTTCCACTGTTGTTTCATGCACTTGAATACTACAAGTTTCTATTAATTATCATCCTTAATCAGATGTGTGACTATGGAACAGCAAACAAGCTCGTACACAACTTCTATGCGTGATCAAAGCAATTTTAGGCGAAGTTGACTGTAGAGAATCGTTCATTAGAATCTGATAATATAAACTCTTCACGAATTAGTGAAGAATTAAGGGAACATTTTTCAAGACATTTATAAAGGTCTTATCCAACGAAGCGATAGAAAATCTTTGTTTGTTAGTCTTTGCTTTTGCAGGATGAAGCCAAATAGAAAAAATGAAAAACATCTAAATTTATCGAATAATTATTTTTGATTAATTGTAGTTATTCCACAACAATTATTACAATACACTTGCTATTTTTGTTATGTATTGACATTGAGTTTAAATATACATAGAGACACAGCCCAGTTCAACGATTTGAAGCTGAATTTTGTGTAGTTCCTTCACCGGTTCATAGATAGATAAGTGTGTTTCAGAGAAGCGAAAATTTTTACTCTCACATCTGGCGGTAAGTAGCTGAACTATAAGGCACTATTTCCGAATATTTTCATGAATATAAAATACTGATGAAAAAATAAATGCATGCAATTTTTTCTTCATTCACAAGTATCTATAAATAGATTTTCTATGAGTTTTTAAAAATATTTAATTTTTTATAAACAGCGGGATGCTTCTGTGTCGAGATTCCTTTGGTTTTTTTTCTGTCCCCTGTACAGCTTCACTCTAATCAGTTGTCTCAACAAATAAATCCTGTGCTTTTCAAATTCTGGAGTTAACGGAGAGTTCCAATCTTCTATAAATTCATTTTTTTTAATTTTCCTAAAATATAAGTAATATCTTTTCTGATTTTGTGACCATAATTTTTTTTATGACCAACAGCGCTTACCTCATCAAATGTTTGAAATCGGTCGAGGGAATTCTCAAATGTATCCGATTTCGATTTGCAATATATATCCGAGGAGTGCTTTTTCGCACTTACCGCATTTGTTTTTTTTTGGCGATGCTCCTCATCAAATACCCTCAGAACCTTGCGATTGAGTTGGATTCTGGGATATTTAGGGGTTCAATTAACTCTTTATCCCTTATATACCCTCACTAGGCTCACCGTTGCCCGAATCCGCAGAAGAAATGGTCGAATCTGTCCAATCAACCTCATCAACTTTACTTCACTTTCAGATTCTCCCATTGTACACAGGTCGAAATCATTGTCCTCTTGGCAGTTAGAATTATCGGAACATTTTTCAAGACAACCAGTCATGACCGACTGCAACCCAAATCTGAAGCATCGAGCTGAGGGGTTTGGATCATAACCCCTACGCTGTCTTATTTTGGAGAATGAATTCTCGATTGGGTCCTGGTTGAGCCGACTTTTTATCAAATATGGAAATGTTTCCTTCGTCTCCTCCCACAATTGAAGGATGCTACTGATGGTTTGTATCAAACCGTTGAAACAATAGGGAATATTTTTCCCAACTGTCCAAGACTTAATGAATTCAATTGATTCCGTCAGAGTTTGTATTGCTGATGGCTGATAATTTCCCTCAAATTTACCATTCGAATTGAGGCAGTCGAAAAGATCATTGATTTTCAGAATGAACTGAGCAGTTGAATTGGCACTTCTCGACCTCAGCTCACCAGTTGCAATGACTTTTCTCATAGCCGAATATAAAGTTCTAATGAAAATCTGTGTGGCCAATTAAACCTTCATTTTCTGGAAGGCGTTTGGATTTATGTGGTTTTCATTTATCTTCAAGAGAGTACGAGAAAGACAAATTCTTTTCATCGTTTAAGTACATTCCTTTTACGTCCCTCCAAGAAACATTTTCACCCCTCATTTCCTACCTGAGAACACTCCTTTGGAGAAATTTATGGCTAATAGTTCATCATTATTGAATCACACCGTTTGTAACGAATTTGGACGAATCCGACCCTGCCTACGATTCATAGAACTAGAGGAAAATAAATGTCCTACAGATTTCTATAAATGAGTAGTGACAAAATGGAATATAGTTCCTTTAGTAGCTACTAAGTGCCGCCACTTAAGTTGGCAATTTGGCAAGTAAACTGCCAAAAATTTGGCATCAAATCAATGAACTGGGTTGTGTTTCTATGTATATTTAAACTCAATGGTATTAAGGATTTACGTTTTTGTTGAATATATATTGTTTAATTTAGGCCCCGATACCAGCAATATATAAAATTGTTGTTTAGGGGTCAGCAATAAATAAATAAAAAAAACTGAATCCAAATTCAATAGTCCGTATTCCCACAAGGATAATTCTGTTGTGATGTTCAGAGTGCCATATTACTAAGCCTACAAAAAAAATTATTTTGTGTTTGTTGTTACTGGAAACTTTCTTGAACCCTCAAACTATAGAGTCAAAAATACCCCAGCTGAAAAAAGGAACTTCAATATCATTTTGTGAACATGTAAAGACCCAAAGTGACAGAACCCATACCGAAAGAAGGAAGTTCAATCTGACGAAGTCCAAGACTCTCTATCGCCACATTTCCGATTATTTCCCGAGAATCAATATCTCACGTCACAGTGGAATAGCTTTGCATTTTAATGAAACACGTTGCTCGAATTCCCAAACCTAATCCGGACGCATTTTTCCGTTCCCTATACAGTCTGCGCGACAGATCGCTCTCACCGTATAGGAAACGGAATTCACAATGGAACTCCGTTTCCTAGCAGATATGCGCGATGTGCTCACTGCCCTGTTATAGTCTTCTGGGTGCCGATGGGACAAATTGCAAATTATTAATAAAGTTTTCTTACTTCCTGTATAGCTTTATTTGGTAGTCTACCACATTTTTCCTCTGTGAACATTTTGTGGTCGCGGTTATTTTTCAACAAATCTCTCAACCATATTTTCATTTTTTTTCAATCATACGTACTCTTTTTCTGTAAAATGCAATCATAAAAACAATCTGGAAAAATGAGAAAACATGATTGTCTACCAATATAAACATTACTGAAAATCGCATTTTTCAAATTATTAATACACTTTTGATTTTTTCAGTATCGGTTTATATAACCATATGAAATATGAAAATGCAATTGTCCGACAAAATCGTTGATGTTTTCTTGTCCGACAGATGAAAATCGACGATTTTTTTGAGTTTTTAAATTCATTAATATTTGTCGGACAAGAATGAATTTATATTTTAGACGGATTCGTTTCATAAAAAAAACAACTGTCCACCATATAAAATGCGGCAAATCCTTAGTCTAGTTGAATATAATGGTTTTGTTTCAGAATCTTTTTTCGATTATTATTGAAATGAGACTATTGATTTCGATTGAAAGTGTATATTTCAAATTGTTTACTGACATTTTTATTCAAATCTAAAAAAAAACAATGAAAATACTCCTTCATCACATTGAATTCATTGTAACAAGACGAATGGTATCCAGTAAAAGTATCACACCAATCGTCAGGTAGAATGACCTTTATATTTGTTAGGTAGGTGATGTTCTCTTGATGCCAAGAATATTTTGCACAGTTTAAGGATGTCACTTCCTCCTTTTTCGTTTTAAAGCCACGGATATTTTTTAAATGTCTGAACAAAAAATACTCCATCACTACTAGCAATATTATATCGGCAACAACTGAAATTGCCGAACTTTATTCGTCGGACAGCTAGATGATAGTATTCAGCACACCCTTCAAATGGCCCTCAAAAAATCGAATGTTTATTCGTAACATGAGCAAAGTTACATCCGGTAAATGCATATAGTCTATTCATAACCAAATTAGAGCAGGGAATTCTTCAATTTTTGAATGAACGTCACATTTTTTTTTGTCGGACAACTAGTGCACTACATTGTATTTTCAAGGTGGAGAGAGAATAATTTTTTATCCCAAAAAATCTTCGTTTTCCATTTGTCGGACAAGGAAATCGCCACATTTTTTGTCGGACAATTGCATTTTCATACTTTATATGGTTGTATCAACCGATTCTGAAAAATTCGGGAGGGTATTAATACTTTGAAAAAATTCGATTTTCAGTCATGTTTATGTTGGTAGACAATCATGTTTTCTCATTTCTCCCAGATTGTTTTTATGAATGCACTTTACAAAGAAGAGCATGTTTGATTCAAGAAAAATGAAAATATGGTCGACTTACGAGAGGTTTGCTGAAAAAAAACCGCGACTACAAAAATGTTCACAGAGGAAACATGTGGTAGACTCTACCTAATAAAGCTATACAGAAAGTAAGAAAACTTTATTAATAATATTAATAATTTGTCCCATCGGCACCCAGAAGACCAACAGGCAGTGAACACATCGCGCATATCTGCTAGGGAACGGAGTTCCATTGTGCGCATTCCGTTTCCTATACGGTGAGAGCGACCTGTCGCGCTGACTGTATAGGGAACGGAAAAATGCAATCCGGACGAGGGGCGATCATTGATCTAATCTGGAACGCCAAGTGGCATGCTAATATGATTGACAATGTGGATTTTGCCAGCCGATGAGAGGAATCGAACCTGGAATTGTGCGGAAGATGAGTGACAACCGTGACAGTTAATTTAGAAATGCACGTGTAGATGTCGTTCGCGTGGGTCGTATTTTAACTCGATCGCCGCATTGGATGGCCTCGATTTATTTATTAATATTATGCCAATATTCTTCGTTATAACATGTTGTTTCCTTCAACTTTTATTTCGACCCTTCTTAATCTCACTCAGAAATTCATAATCTGAGCTTGGAATCAGATACAGTTCAAAAAAAGCTACGTGTATAATCCATTCACATTTATAATGTATCCCGGTGGGCCATGATTTAAGTTTATCAAGTTTTCTCACTTGAAGCTGACGCAGGTTGGTACTCTTGAAATGTCAAATAATTCTCAGAGACATTGCCATTGCTATTTACTCTTTTTCAACTTTGTGAATAGAGTCAGTTCTTTTAAGGTTTGAATGTGACACAGGATTTGTAGTAGGTACTTCTACATTAGTACATTCTCATACTGGAGTATTTCAATTTGTGCAAAAAGGTATTTGCATGTCTTCTGTAGGACTGTAGGCTTATTTCATGAGAATTCTGAAAAGTTTGGAATTTCACTGTTCGTTTAGGAGTTTTTCTGTTGGGTTATTCGAGTACTTTCATTCTTTTTTCGAATGAACTATCACAAAGTAACGTCCGTTATTTTTCAGTAAAATTTCAACACTCGATTCTTGATTTCGGTACAAAAAAATAGCATAACTGAATCTTCCAACCATGTTTATACACGTGAAATATACTGCTCCACAAGAGTTAGGGATATCGTATTCAATCGTTTTTAAACGTATGTAATCTTCGAGAAAATCGCTGTAAAATCATTTAAAACTCAATAACAACTTGGATCGATCCAATAAAAATCAGTATGAGACATTTCGTCAATCTGGTCGCCTTTTTTCTGGAGTTTGGTTCTTTGCATATGCTTCATGAATGTTCTTATTTTGAAATGAAATCAGTTTATCAACGGCTTCGATTTGAAACTAGTTTTCTGAAAATGCCAAGACGTAAATTAACAAACGCTGAGGCTAATAGGGCTATCGGAATGCTACTCTGGTTGTTGTAGCGGTCAAAGTGTGATATCTCGACTCTGGAATAGGTTCAGGAGGACAGGTTCCATGTTGGAAAGACCAAGGCTTGGTGGGCGACGAAAAACAACACCTGCCCAGGAACGTTTCATCACCGTTTCGGCGAGAAAAAACCCTACATCTATGTGTAGAATGCTACGGAATACTCTTCAAAAAGCAGATGGGGTCCAAGTTTCCATCGGAACCATCAGACGACGTTTGAGAGAGGTGAATCTAGGTTCTGGACGTCCATTAAGAGGAGTTCCATTAACACGTGACCACTAGCGTCAAAGACTGGAATGGTCAAGGCAACATATCAATTGGAACGATCAATGGCGTAGTGTAATTTTCACTGATGAATCCAGATATGGACGATTTTCAAATTCTCGAAGAATAAGGGTATGGACAATCCCACGCATACCCCGTAATCGTCGCTATGTCCAAGAAGTCCATAAATTCCGAGGGGGTAGTGTTATGGTTTGGGCCGGGATATGTTTCAACGGGCGCACAGATCTACACATTTGTCCTGGGTATATGGCCGCCTTACACTATAGAAAGCATGTCATTGACAATGTTGTGCCAAATTTTCACGCTGCTATTGGTGAAACTTTTCAATTTCTAGACGATAACGCTAGACCGCACCGTGCATCCATAGAATGCGCGCAAGGAGCTTGGTATTCCACATTCACCAATACCTCCGCACTCACCAGATTTGAATTGCATAGAATATGCATGGGATATGCTCCAAAGAAGATTGGATAATCATCAACCTACCCCAGATTCCTTAAATGATCTGAGAGAGCTTCTGCCCCGTTTATGGAATCAAATTCCTCAAGAAATGTTCAACAACCTCGTGTGTAGTATGCAAAGAATATGTCAAACTGTTATTGTTGCCCGTGGAGGCCATACATTGTATTGATAGTCTTAAAATGCTTGAATTCTCTGGGAATAAAATTTCGTTATTTTTCTTAACCATACGCTGCACACCTACAGGTTAAAATTAATTTGCAACCTGAAATCATATCAATATGAATTTTCATCACAAAAATCTTATTTTAACTATATTTTTTTGCGATTTAAGTCAACATCCCTTACTCATGTGGAGCAGTTTATTTCCAGTATTAGCAAAGAAAAAAGTTTCTCAGGCATTCACCAGGTCTTTGGACTCATTGAATTCACATAATATTTTCTCAAAGTCATTTTTTTCCCAAAGTAAATGAAGATTTTGATAAATACGTAATTACTACAACCTTTATGTAGAAAGGACAATGTGGCTCATTTATCTGATAGGAAAATTACTATAACCTTACATTTTCAAAATATACACGGTGAAATGCGTCAGAATTTCATGGCCAACCTGGATACATTATAAAAGTGAATGGAGTATATGATTTTCTAGCTTGTGAAAGAAAATAGAAGGTTGGTCTGTATTTTTTTTTGCTTTTTCAATGTGACACCCTGTATAACTCAAAAAATCAATGAATCATTCCAAATGATGGATAACGATTTTCCACCCATGCTCCGCACATTCACTAATCCGAAAATTATCGATACACAAAGACAGCAACCTTCCATAAATAATAAAAGCCACGATTGGTCGATATTCGTACCTACGGCAGTTCGGACTCTGAAAACTCAAATATAAAAGTGGTTAAGGTTAGCTTCGACAATGTCGGACTTTCCAATTTTCCATGACAACTCCAGTGCTCTAATTTCCATGTATAAATCGACCTTTGATGAACATGGTGAAGCAGTGACCTTCAGTTAAAGTTTTCCATGTTGGTAATGACACCGTTGTAGAGCCACAGGTGACTCTGATCAATGATGAAACGGAGGAAGTGTGCGTGACTAGCTTTAGCGCCTCTGGTTTGCATTGAGGGACAAATTTGCATATTTTGATTTTAGAGTGTATGATGTGAATGATTTATTGTTCAAAAACAAATGTTGTGGTGAATATATCAGTTTTTGGATTTTTTTATATGTACATTGAACTACTTTGAACTCATTTAATCGTGACCTAAGTTAATACTTTTCTCCATAGGTAAAGGAACATTTTTCAACTTCTTTCATGTCAGTTTAAGTGCACGCTGCAAAATGGTGAAAGGGCCGGTTATTTCACATATCATAACTTGGCTACTTTTTCAAGTATACCACAATCCATTTGAGATATTTCAAAGATTAAACTGTAGGCTTGAAGTACAATAAAATATCTATGAATGGAGATCAATTTCGTTCAATTACCCATCACAGACAAGTGTGCAGCTGTCAATTTGTCGAAACCTTAATTCAGAATTCTGACTAATTCATTTTGAGTTTGGTCGTTACCTCTGATCTAGTGCAATCATATTTTCTTTGAGTTTTTCAACAATGCAGTTATAAATTCAATTGAGCTTCTCTAGATAGCACCATAAAACCAGTACCTACTTCAACTAATGTGCAATATTGGTACATTTGACGTTGCAAAATGGTGCAGGATCCGGTATTTCTCTTTATAAACAATTATTAGTACATTTTTATTCGTTCTTGATTCCGTAAATTTGGTTAGTATATCAATACAAGGCGTTGACAAATAAAAATCTTATGAGTGAAGTGGTGTTGAGAACCAAATAACAATCCATATCTGTGCTGAAAATCTTTTACGAAAAAAATTGTTTCTGATATAATGACAATGAGATATTCGCACCCTTACGCAATCACTATCAGGGTGTCAACAAGTTATTCTTTACAGGGACATTCCTATACACTTCTATTAGTTCAATTCGATTTGAATTCCATAATTCACATGTTTGTTCAAACTTTACCATCGTTGACGAACAAATTTGTCTTTCTATCTCGTAAATATTTGGATTTAATGGATATTAATACCAGTAATCACAACAAAATGGATTCATAAATATTGACGCATGGTAATAACGTTGATTGATGTGTCGAATTAAAACAAACATTTATCATTTTGTTTTGTTTTGTTTTGTTGCTTTTGATCAGGAGTTTTATATTCACTAAAAGCAGAACATATTTTGTTCGAATCTCGACAGCTTCAATTCGTCATTCTGTCAGTAATTATTCACCAAAATTCCAGGAAAAGAATGCAATCAACAAAAAGTGGATGAGGAAATCAATTTCAATACAACGTAGGAATTGTTGATTATGATACTCTATAAGTCTATAACTCTGAGGGAATGAACATAAATCTAATGATAGCAGAACGATAAATCATGCTATTTACGTATAAAAATAGTAAACTTGATTAGCAATATCTTTCAATACTTCCTCATTACAGAATTGGATTCAATGTCAGTTATGTAATTAATGTATTTCTCTCATTATATCATTGAAAACTTTTCTTCAATATGAAAATTTATTGTCACCATTGAATGTTAATGATATTCTTCATTTTTTGATAGAAGCTTCAATTGTATCTGGTGTTTTTTGGATGATAGAACTTTAAATTGAAGAGATTAAAGACAAATTTTTCCTTAAAGATAATTTTTTGACATTTATGTTTTGAAAATGATTTTCGCATATATCCACCACGACTAGCTTTGGAGCTAATGTTGAAGTGAATGGTGCTCGTTACAGATCGATGATCAATGGATATTTGTTTCAAAATGGTATCGACCCAGAAGTGTTTTGGTACCAACAATATGGTGCTACACCTCATATTTCTACCGTTACATTGATTTATTGAAAGAAATATTTGGCGATAACGTTATTTCTGGAAATGGTCCAATTCATTGGCCTCCAAGATCATGCGACATTACTCCAATGGATTATTTTCTTTGGGGTTGTGTCAAGTCATTGGCTTATGCTGATAAACCAGAAAAAATAGACGCTTTGGAAGTCAACATAACTCGTGTTATTGGTGGAATAAGGCCTGAATTACTCGGAAAAGTGGTCTAAAATTGGTCTGGTCGAATGCTGTTTCTCAGAGCTTGTCATATGCAGACAATTCTTTTTTTCAAAACATAAATGTCATAAGATTCTCTTTCAAATAGCAAAAAATTGGGCTTCAATATTAATTTAAATGTGTTTTATTTCAATTCAAAGTTATATCACTGTGAAAAAAATGGAATATAGTATTTTAATGTCATATGTTCATTTTATTCACATTGCTCAAAAAATTGTAAGATTTACACTGCGCAAAAAAATTAACGCACATTATGGAAATCTCAAATTTATTCTGCAACTGAAGGTGTTCTCAATGATATTTATTTTTATCAGAATTATGCATGCATATGTTATCCACTTTCAACGTTTTTCTTCAATGATGTTTTCTCCCAGAAGGAATAAAAAAAGATGATATTATCAGATTTTGAATGTATTGGCTCCATTCTCAAATCAGTTGTTCTCGATCAATTCTAGTGATCAATAGTTTTTCTTTCGTTTGATTTTCTACACTCGATCGCTATGCAACGCGAAACACGCAATTTGATCCAAGAGGAATGTGCCCAATAAGCGGTAGTTTTGCGAGAAGAAGGGTGGACATACACAAGAATTGCAGAAAGGTTTGGAGTTTCCCATACAAGTGTGTCCAGAATGTTGCAGCGATTCAGGGAGACAGGTATGAATGTCCGAAGACCAGGACAGGGTAGACCACGGGTAACAACTGCCATTCAAGAACGTTACTTGAGAGTTTCTTCGTTGAGACAACGGTTTGCAACCGCTCGCCTCCTTCAAAATCAGCTTGAGCAAATTAGCACTCAGACAATAAAAAATTGCCTCAGAGAATATGATTCAAGGCCTCGTGTCGCGGCAAGAGGCCCGGCTCTTACTCCAGCCCATCGAAGGGCGCGTTTGGATTTTGCGAGAGAGCATATCTATTGGGAAGAGGCCGATTGGGAAAGAGTTCTCTTCACAGATGACTCTAGATTCTGCCTCTACCATTGTGATCGACGTTCCCTTGTACAGACGTCCACATGAAAGATATGCTCAGTGCAATTTCCTGAATACTACTGGTTTCGGGGGAGGATCGATTATGGTATGGGGTGGAATATCTTTGACTGCTCGCACAGACCTAGTGGTCGTTGATAATGGAGCTATGAATGCTGATAAGTACATAAGGAACATTCTTGAAGAGCATGTAGTGCCATTTGCCCCATACATTGGTGAAAATTTCATTTTTATGGACGATAATGCCAGTCCCCATCGTGCGCGCATCGTTCAGGAGTACCTTGAAGAGGTTGAAGTCTCTCGAATGGAATGGCCAGCAAGAAGTCCAGATCTCAATCCGATTGAGCAGGTTTGGGACAACCTCAATAGATGGCTGAGAAGTTCAGAAAATCATCCAGCTACACTTAATGACTTAGGAATCCAACTCGGAGAAATCTGGGTAGGATTAGATCAGAACATTTTAAGATCACTCATTTTGAGTATGAACCGTCGTTGCCTAGCTGTAATTAACGCAAGGGAAGGAAATACCAAGTATTAAATCACTTATCAGCATTTCAGTATTTTGAAAATTGTTCATTTCTCTTCTTTCACATAAGATTCGGTGAAATCCTGAATTTTTCTTCCATTTAATGTGTCTTGTTTCGTTCAAAACCTTCCCGAGAGAACATAAAAAATAAGTTATAAAGTCAATGTAGAGTTAACTCATAATCATAAATGTCATAAGATTCTCTTTAAAATAGACAAAAAAATTAGCTTCAATATTAATTTAAATGTGTTTTATTTCAATTCAAAGTTTTATCACCATTAAAAAAATGGAATAAAGTCTTTCAATGCCATATGTTCATTTTACTCACATTGCGTGAAAAATTGTTAGATTTATTATTACTGATATAGCTTTCTGGAAAATTGATTGGAATTATTACGGAAAAATATTAGGAGACGTTTTTTATACAGAATATATTGTTATATTGGAGAAAAGTTTAATTCTGGTAAGGTCAAGATCATCTATCGTTGTAAAATTTCACAACTCCGGCACTGGTTGCTCTTAGTCCATGATATTATCACTGAACATGCCATTCAGAAAGGTGATGCTGTGTACCAAATTTGGTTTTAATATCTTGGGCGGTTGAATTCTTATGGGGAATAAACTATCCTTTGTGAAGAATACTTTAAAATAAGTATTTCTACCTATCGTTGAGATCGTGCTGATACAGAGTGGATCACCCTGTATAATCAAGTTGACCTCAGTCGTTGGAGTCGGAAAAGCTTCTCTAATGACTATAATACAAGGAATTTACGGGTGTTCTATGCATAAAGCGTCACTATACGTCGAAGGAAGATAAAAACGTATAGATTTTTATCGAAGGTCCTCATGCAATGTTTCATGTTACTCTAATCCGATATAAATAATTGGTTATGAGGGGCAAACATGAAATCCAAGGTGACAGCTAGTATTAGGAGCGTACGAGGATTAGAAAGGACTCAATTCCTCCAACAACACCCTAGGGGCTCGTCTGGTACGGAGCTAAGTCAGACATAACATTATGAATAAGTGAGTATACCTACCGTGGGCATCAGCTGATCCGTGCTCCTGACTCTGGTGACCTTGTTCTTGTAGATAATCCTCTTGACCAGCCTCTCCATCGGCTGGTTCCATTTCATGAAACTTACGTACAAAATATAGAACGAAAACAACACCAACGACTCATACCAATGAATTAGGTTATCTCTAAAGAAAATTATGAGCGCGATCAGACTGGTGGAGTAAAAGAAGCAGTCTCTGAACAGCGGCCACCAGGTGAGGGTGAGGACAGTCTTGGAGAAGATCGCACACATGCCGATGACGAACAGGATGTTGAACACGGCGGAGCCGACAATGGTGCCGATACCGACATCGTCGAAGGAGACGAAGACGCCGATTACACTGGTAAAAAGTTCTGGGGCTGAGCCTCCGGCTGCCATGAAGGTGGCTCCAGCCACGTCATCCTGGATGTCTAGTTTCTCGATGATAACGTCCAGAGACGGCACAAAGAACTCGTCGCACACGATGGCGAGCGCGACGAACATGTAGATGACGCCGATGATGTGCAGGATGATGGCCCCATTCTTCCGCTGCTCCAGAGTGAAGAGATCCGGTGGGAACAGCGGGTCCGCTTTGGTCTCGTTGGACGCGTTGTGCGGTTGGTGGTGGTGAGAGGCCGTGGTGGTCTTGGGTGACGGGAGATAGAGGGTGGGATGTTTCCGGTGGGGTCTGGGCGAGGTGTAGGTGTCGTTCGAGAAGTCATCTTCGTCGTTGGCCGCGGCCAGCACCACGAGTACCACAAGCACGCTGCAGAGCGCGACACGGGTCATGGCGTCGGTGGAGGCTGCCTTCCGTGCTGGGTCATCGGGAATGGTTAAAGGCCGGGCGCAGACTGTCTTCGGAGTCGGTTCGACGGGCCAGCCGCTCGATATCGAAAACCGGGTCGCGCAGTCTGCGCTACTGCACCACCCAGCGCGCCTCCACTACGCATCCAGATGGAGGAAGGAGGATTCAGAGAGTGGAGACCGGGCGGACGGCGGAGGAATTCCTATTTTTTTGGTCGATCGCGATATTGCGAGACTGAGAGGGTGGAACGTTTTTGGAATTCTTTTTGAATTCGAGAAAACGCAGGGTTTTCTAAATTGGGGGGAGATTCCTTGCATTACTTCAAGAAAAAAAAGTCCCATAAACATGGAACTGCAAACGTTTCGTTTTCGAGATACAAGGCGTACAGGGTGGCCAGATTTCGATGGTTTAGTACTACATAATACATCTCTTAAACTATTATGAGAGATAAAGAAAAAGTAATATAAAAGTCATGTTTTTTTTTTCGAGAAACATAAAATGCTGAAACCCCCAAGTTGTTACGGCTTCTAATTTCCGAGCTACAGGGCGATTTTGATATTTGGTCCATTTTCATAATCTATATCTATACTAATATTATAAAGAGGAAAGATTTGTATTTTTGTTTGTTTGATACGAATAGGCTCAAAAACTACTGGACCGATTTCAAAAATTCTTTCACCCTTTGAAAGCTACATTATCCCTGAGTGACATGGGCTATACTTTTCACCCGAAAAAATTAAGGATACCTACTATAACTTCAATAATTACAAAAAAATCAGCCAAAATCAGCTATTTTCACGTGCGCTGCAAAAACCGTGAGACTTTGGGAGTGTGTTTTTATGGATTGGGTATTGATCCTAATCCAACCCAATACGTTATTTATCTCCAGTATTTAATTTAGAACCAAATTGCCCTTCATATCATACAATTACAACGAGTACATCAAAAGTTATGGCAGGTTGAAGTTTTGAAGATGAAACCGCCGCGTGAAACAAATTTCTACTCGGGCGAAGCTGGGACGGCCTGCTTGTTGTTAATAATGAAGAATCCAGTAAAGTTTATTGCAGTTTTCCATACTTAAGAGGTCTCACGGAAAGAATTAAAACCATAGCAAAGAAACATAATTGCACCTTAGCGTGCTATAAC
Source organism: Adalia decempunctata (assembly GCA_951802165.1). Classification (NCBI taxonomy): domain Eukaryota; kingdom Metazoa; phylum Arthropoda; class Insecta; order Coleoptera; family Coccinellidae; genus Adalia; species Adalia decempunctata. Next base: position 6,927,161 of record OX637705.1, read on the forward strand.
AAAAACACACTGAAAATTTGTACACTAAACTTAAAGATCCACTTCCTGTAGAAAAACAATCCAACGTTGTTTATAAGATACCATGTTCAAGTTGCAATAGTTCATATACAGGGTGGCCATTTGAAAACGAAACAGACGAGATTACAGACGAAATAATTTTTTTCGATAGAAATGCTCGGACAGGTCGATTTCTGTTTCGAGGGGGACAACTTAAGATGTAGGTTACGGACGCATAGCGCTTCAACCCTTGCTGCTACAACCCCCACCCCCAATTTTTGAATAGGGAAGATGGGGTGAGTGATACCTCAATTCAAAGGTATTTTTATACTGATTTTATGCATTAGTTCTCGAAATATTCTTAACTAAGTATTTGAAAATGAAGTGGTGTTTTCATGGCACTTGTAGTGTTTTTTGTGAAAAATCGACATTTTGAGCTTCAAAACAACCATGACTGTGGCTTCCTTCCTCCAATCCACTGACATAGAAATGTTTAATCAAGATGTCGATTTTTCACAAAAAAACACTACAAGTGCCATGAAAACACTACTTCATTTTCAAATACTTAGTTAAGAATATTTCGAGAACTAATGCATAAAATGAAAAAACAATTACTGTGCTGAAATCAGTATAAAAATACCTTTGAATTGAGGTATCACTCACCCCATCTTCCCTATTCAAAAATTGGGGGTGGGGGTTGTAGCAGCAAGGGTTGAAGCGCTATGCGTCCGTAACCTACATCTTAAGTTGTCCCCCTCGAAACAGAAATCGACCTGTCCGAGCATTTCTATCGAAAAAATTTATTTCGTCTGTAATCTCGTCTGTTTCGTTTTCAAATGGCCACCCTGTATAGGTCAGACTAAACAGCTCCTCTCTAATAGAATTAAACAACATGTATTCAGTTGCAACACACATTCGTCGAGAGATGACGACAATGCAACGGCTTTGGTTCAACATCACGTCAATACCGGTCATAAATTCAATTTCAAGGGTGTCACCATCGAAGATTCTGAAACTAATTACAGAAAACGTACCATCAGTGAAATGATACATATAAAGGCGAATGATACTATCAATAAAAGAACTGATACTCAAAATTTAAGTAGAATATACAACATCCTAATAAATAAATACAAGAATAAGAGGTAAGAATACTGTTGTTGAGCCTCCTCAAGGAATTAAGAATTGTCACTATTTTATGTTATTTATTGACCACCGACTGTACTTGTCCTTCTCTTTGTATGTGTATGTTTTATATTTTTGACTCTTTGATTGTGTGAGATGTGTACTTGAGTATAACGTTGCGCATATCGGATGATATATTATGATTGTTCACACTGTAGATATGATAAGTATAGAAGGATGTAACTGTCAATCATCTGTCTTCAGTTGTCTATGGTCAATGTCGTTCAATGTGTAGGTTTTAATATGTTTTGGATTTTACAGAGGAGGGATATTTTCAAAGTTCTTCGATTGCATTCATTGTTTAAAGCAAGTTTTGTTGATGATCTGAACGGATTGACGATTGTATGATTTTAAATTTCAAACAACACAAATGAATAAGGTATTTATATGTTTGTGTATATTAATATGATATAATTTTAACCTCTGCTGCTTTTTAGTCATGATTAAGGACAACCCCATTGTTTTGAATGTAATCAAACAATAAATGTCCGAAACGTCGACAGAATTCAAATGGATTTAATTCCCTTTTATTTATAATAGTCCAATATAGCCACGAACTCTCAAACTCATAATACGAGGATATATTGAAATTCTTAGCCTACTATAGGACCAAACAAAATTTCAATGTCGAAAGATTTTATTACCCAACATATTCTCCTCTCAATTGAATACATTTATTACAGCGAACCTGCAACGTCTCTAGACCTTTAAAAAAAATATTTCTTCTTGCTCTGCAAACCTGTCCTGCACAGCTATTATTTTCAGTTGAGGAAAGAGATGATAGGGGGGTGTTCTAGTAATTCTAACCCTAAATCACTAATTTTTTGCATGGCAACATGAGATTTGTGTATTGGGGCGTTGTCTTGTAAAAGCAAAATACCTTTGGATAGCTTTCCGCGTCTTTTCTCTTCAATTTTTTTCCGTAGAATGGTCGAAAGGTAATCTCCAGTTATTGTTCTACCCTTATCCAAAAAATCAATCATGACTACACCATGGCAATCCCAAAAAACTGAATCAAGAACTTTTCCAGCAGATTTTTTGACACGAAACTTCTTAGGTCTTGGAGAACCAGAGTGTCGCCATTCCATCGATTGTTGCTTTGTTTCTGGATCGTAGAAATGAACCCAAGTCTCATCCATAGTAAAAATTCGGTTTAAGAAGTCTACATCGTTTTCAAATCGAACGCGATGCTTCTACCCTTGCACGCTTTTGGTCAACATTCAAACATTTGGGGATCCATTGCGCAGAAATTTTTCTCATGTCCAAATTGACGTGAACTATATGATGAACGCGTTCGTATAACATCTTCAGTGCTTCAGATATCCGTTTTAGCCCAATTCGACGGTCTGATGAAATCATGTCATGAACTGCATCGATATTTTCCGGCACTGACACAGAAACTGGCCTTCCCGATCGGTCATCATCTTCAATGGAAAATTTACCTCTTTTGCAGCTTGTATTCCAATTTTTCGCGGTCGCATACGAAGGACATTGATAACCAAGGGTATTAAGCATATCTTCGTAAACCTGCTTACCTCTTAACCCTTTCAAATACAGGTACCTACTTGATGATGGCTCGATACTCCAATTTTTCGATTTCTACAATTTCGGTGGACATCTTTTTTTTTAATTTATTGCCTAACTCTGGTTTACTTTTTCGACGTCGAACTCTACTCCGACACTTCTAATAAGTTATTGTTCGTTGATATGGTATCGCATTATTTTGTTTATGCATGGAACTGGTGTAGGCTAACTAGATATCAATACATCCTCGTAAATTGCTGAAAACCCCAAGTTGTTACGGCTTCTAGTTTCCGAGCTACAGGGCGTTTTCTATATTTGGTCCATTTTTATAATTGACTATACCTTCCGTAATATAGGATCTACGCTCTCGAAATGAACACATCTTTAGGGCACTTTTTTCACTGCTTTTCATCGGTGGTAACGATTGGATTTTTTGTATCTGCTCAAATTGCGGAGCTTTAACAAAAAAAAAATTCGAATGTAAACCATAGCGGGAGTTGATATTTCCAAATCGAAGTTTTTTCAAAAATTTATATCATGATATACTTCCTGGTTCCACTTTATTCCGAAAACTACGAAAAAACACTTTTCGTTTAACAAAATCCAAGCAGGCTTCGATTCACCTCCTTCAAAACTGTGGCGGTCATAGAATTTCATGTCTTAATTATTTTCACTTGTCAAATTCAATTCAGTTTCATCATTGTTGTATCATCTCGCACTTCTAAAGTTCTTATTTATATCACATCATCAAGAGATGCAATATACATAAATGTATTTCCTCGAATGGACAAGTATTTGAACATTAATTGTGAATATTATTTTTCCAAATAAATCCATTTTTTTGAGGAGCTTTTTTGCATCTCATGGAAGTTTTCATTACTGGTCACATCAAACTTTGTGTTATTGTCATCATTAAATCTTCTAAGTATTTGAATGCTTTTCATTTTAAACGTAGCAGAGAAATGATACTAGAATCAACAAATATCGCGAAAACCTATATTTTTAAGGTAATAACAAAGCAAATATTTCCCGAAGCAATTTGGCAGCTTACAATAATTTACCTTATAAGAACTTTAGAAGCGCCAGACAATATAACAATGATGAAACTGAATTGAATTTGACAACTGAAAATAAATAAGTTATGAAATTCAATGACCGCCCCAGTTCTGAAGGAAGTGAATCACAGCCTGCTTGGAATTTGTTGAACGAAGAAACGTGTTTTCTCTAAATCTTCGATATATAGTGTACTTGGAAGTATATCGTGATATATATTTTTGAAATCGGTTAAAAAAGATCAATTCGGAAATATCATCTCCCACTATGGTTTCCATTTGAAAAAATTTGTTTCGTTATAGTTGCGAAATTTGAGCAGATACAAAAAATCAGTAAAAACGTGCCCTAAAAATGTGTTTATTTCGAAAGCGTAGATCCTCTAATACGGAAGTATAGTGAATTATAAAATGGACCAAATACCAAAATCACCCTGTAGCTCGGAAATTAGAAGTATTTGAAATAAATGTATGAAAACAGTCAGATTGGACAAGGTCATCATCAGTAATGGACTGCCAGATCCCCAGACCTGCATAATTTAGATTTCTTTTCAAACATTCGATTTTTCTGGGGATTGCAAGAGAATCGTTCAAATTTTTTTCTCGAAATGGGTAGCAGATACGAAAAAACTACAAGAGATCATAAAGTTAAGTATAACAGCAGAGCTTTTTTCGCAATTTTTCACACTAACATCAGTGTCTCGCCAAAAAAAATTCTGTAGAAAAAAGGGCACTCCTGATTCGAGAGTGGCTTGACAATGTTCTCTTAAATTTCAAAATTTATCAGACTTTGTAGTAATGGTGTTTCACCTAACATAGCCAACTTCAGAGGTCTCTCAGACGGAGATAGAATACATATTCAACTCCTCCAATGAACACAGACGCATCTTAGAATTTGGGACACCCTGTACCTTTCCATTGATTGATTTCGGCCTTTTATATACCCGCCATTGTTCAAGCTTTTCGTGGGCCATTGAATATCGGTTTTCAAGAATTAAACTGCTAGGCGCATCAACCGTAATATTTCATTCTCACTCTGCCTGCCCTCACCAAGAAATGTTCTGCGTTCCTCTCACAAAGATGCTGCGGAGTTCTGGACCGAATCATCCCTACACAACCCTTCGCGTCTTTCGCAGACTAATGGTACACAAACGGAGAGTATAGATTATAATTTTGAGTCCTTCTTACATTTATCAACAGAAAAATCTTCACAGAAGTCCTCTGTGGGAACCAAAGACATATTCCAGTTGTAACCATTTTTTACCGAATATCATCCGTCTTGATAATCTTCAAGGAACTAATTTATCGAAATGTGAACTCATTTATTTACATTCTACCATTCATGGCTCAAAATTCACAATTAATCACAAAAAATGCAGATAAATATTGAGATGATCCTCACTTGGATATTCTCTTGGATTTCTTGGTCATCTCTCTCGACTGGACCGTGCTGGACGATTCTGTTCTGCTCGTTTTCATGGTGAACATATCCCCGAGATCGTTCTCGAGATTTTCAGTTTCTTCAGATTTCATATCGTTACCGTAGATAGCTACGCCTTGTAAGCCTTCCTCGGTAGATCCGTAGGCCACCTGATATTTGACCACCTCTTGTACATCTTTCAAGATTCCTGAGGTGAGATGGTTAACTAGAAAAAAAGATGAATCAATCCATACTGAATACAAATGGACACCAAAAACGTTTCTGCAATGTTTTTCCATTAGAAATACAAATTTTTCACTCAACTGAGATAGATAAGACAGAAGGGCAGAAGTAAAAGTATTTTGAATTGGTTCGTATTCGGAAAACACTCTGTCAGAATCTCTCCAAAAAGTTCTTTCGGAACTCTGAATCTGCAAGACCCAAAAGGTATTTAAATCGCAGTAAGAACCTGCTTCACCTCCTCACCAGCTTTCTTACAAGACATTGTCACCTCAGGAAGCATATGATGATAATGGGTTTATCGGACTCTGAAGTGTGTAGATTCTGTGGGAAGGAGGAAGAAACTCCTATTCACCTAGTCACGAAATACTTTGCCATTGAAACCCAAAGGAAATAATCCTTTAGGCAAGAAACTTGCAGGAGTGAGGAACAAGCCTCATTGAAACCTTCCCAGATATTGGATTTCATTAGATCTCTAGAACTGGAAGGCAAACTGTAAGGTGCATGGTGAGAACAGCTCTGCTAGGGGGCACAATAGACCTTAAGGACGCAGTGAACTTTCTAACTATAAAGCACGAGGATATATTGAAAAATTTTCAGCCTACTATAAAGCAAACAAAATTTCAATATCAAAATATTTTATTACTCAACATATTCTCCTCTTAATTGAAAAAATTTATTACAGCGAATCTGCAACGTCTCTAGACCATTCAAAAAAAATGTTTCTTCTTGCTCTGCAAACCAGTTCTCCACAGCTTTTAATACCTCCTCGTTGAAAAAAAATTTAAGACCTTTTAAACTTTTTTTCAGTTGAGGAAAGAGATGATAGTCGGACGGATTCAAATCTGGTGAATAAGGGGGGGTTCTAGTAATTCTAACCCTAAATCACGAATTTTTTGCATTGCAACATGAGATTTGTATACTGGGGCGTTGTCCTGTAAAAACAAAATACCTTTGGATAGCTTTCCGCGTCTTTTCTCTTCAATTTTTTACCGTACTGTCATTAATTTCGAATAGTATACTCCAGTTATTGTTCTACCCATATCCAAGAAATCAATCATGATTACTCCATGGCAATCCCAAAAAACTGAAGCAAGAACTTTTCCAGCAGATTTTTGGACACGAAACTTCTTAGGTCTTGGAGAACCAGAGTGTCGCCATTCCATCGATTGTTGCTTTGTTTCTGGATCGTAGAAATGTACCCAAGTCTCATCCATAGTAACAATTCGGTTTAAGAAGTCTACATCGTTTTCAAATCGAGTACAGATCGAACGCGATGCTTCTACCCTTTCACGCTTTTGGTCAACATTCAAACATTTGAGGATCCATTTTGCAGAAATTTTTCTCATGTCCAAATTGAAGTGAACTATATGATGAACGCGTTCGTATGAAATCTTCAGTGCTTCAGATATCCGTTTTAACCATAGAAATCATAATATATATACTTACTCTAGAATGCTAATTCCTTCTAGTTCCGCAGCGAAAAACGTGCCGCATAGGCAACTGATTCACAATGTGCGCATGCTCACCATTAGGAAATTTCACGTAGAACGATGCCAAGTCCCTAAATGTTTTGTCGGTTCTATTTGAAGTTCAATATAATTAAACAATAAAAATATTCCATTGAGTAACAAACTTATTTTATAGCTCATGCGCCACTTCCTACGACTATTAGACACATTAATATCATAAGTGAATTGCAATATTTGTGGAATTGGTGAGAAAATCAGAGCAGTAATGTAGTAGGTTTCACTAAATAGATATAGACCGCGCAACACCGCTTTTTCTGTCTCATGGCAAATGACTTTGAAATGACCTTAGTGAAAGTTTAGGCAGGAACGGCTTAGTGTCAGTCTGCAGCCACAGTTTAGTTTACTGCATAGACAAACTAGTTTACTGGTGCGTAACTGTTATTTTCGTGTTTGATATTCTTCGTGTGCATTTTTCTTTTGTTGTGTGTTGTGTTCGATTTGGATTTTTTCGTATCCGATAAACAATGAACTGTACAGTGTTGTGGTGTCCTTGTCTTGACCCGTTCATTTCCCACTTGAGTATGTAAACTATGTGCACCTTTTCATTCATATAAACTGTTAGAAATTCCTGATTTACGCTTTGCTTTTCATTCGATTGACACATATCTATCCACTCGCACCATGAGATTGGTTCTTTATATAGAAAATGAACGCAATTCATTATGAAAAATCATGAAATCTTGTGAGTAAACCATCTTTTAATGGATAATTCGAACCCGAAAATAAAATATATTGAAGTAAAACTTTGCAGTTTCATTCAGATAAGATAACAGATTGATTTCGGAATATACTCGAAACTCAAAAAGACAAATGACTTGAAGAATGAATGTAGGTATCAGAATTCATTCATGAAACGATGCAGAGTAACGCATTGGCAGATGTACAATGCATTTTCATGTTTCCACTATTTTCAGGAACACCGAAGAATAGAACTGTCCTGAAGGGATATATTAGTATATTTTGCTCATTTGATTTTTTTTCTGTACTTTACCAAAAGATTCGTTGTTTGTTAACCAGAATTTGTCTTCCTTGATCCTTGAATTAATTTTTATACCGAAACCGGGTTTTTTCAACGCCTGAAGAGGTTTTGGAATAATGAATGATTTTCAGCTTATCTTCCAGTCGCTGATGATTCCAAATTTACCATTCAAATAGCTGTTGAAAATTATCAATATGTTCAAAACAACTAGTAAGTGTCGAATACTAATTATGAATTGATTAAATCCAACTGCAACAATAACAGCATAAAATTTTATTGAAGCCGACCCTGTTCAGAAACAACCTGATGGCACGTATGCGCATTGTGGACCACACTGAAATTTTTACAACACTTCGATCCAATTGATTTAGCATTCTAGAGTAAGTATGATTTCTATGGTTTTAACCCAATTCGACGGTCTGATAAAATCATGTCATGAACTGCATCGATATTTTCGGGGACTGACACAGAAACTGGCCTTCCCGATCGGTCATCATCTTCAATGGAAAATTTACCTCTTTTGAAGCTTGCAGTCCAATTTTTTACGGTCGCATACGAAGGACATTGATCACCAAGGGTATTAAGCATATCTTTCTTAAATCTGCTTACCTCTCAACCCTTTCAAATACAGGTACTTGATGATGGCTCGATACTCCAATTTTTCGATTTTCAATTTCGGTGGACATCTTTTTTTTTTTAATTTATTGCGTAACTCTGGTTTAATTTTTCGACGTCGAACTCTTCACTGACACTTCTAATAAGTTATTGTATCATATCGCAATATTTTGTTTATGCATGGAACTGGTCTAATTTAGGCTAACTAGATATCAATACATCCTCGTATCATGTGAGGCTGTATAGCAATTCCGTCTCAAATTCCTTCGACCAGCCGATCTGGCCAGTCCGGGCCTGATCCCTCTTCGAAAACAAAGCTTCTGGATTAGATACAACGCAATTTCCAGATAAGGAAGAACTTCTCCGAGAAGTTTGCATAAAATTACAGTATTGACAAGGCGGCAGACAGCCGCTTGATTAATAGAAAAGATGAGTAGCGAGTTTTTTACGCTTCATATAATCTCCACTTTTCCAAATATTGATTCCGCAAACACTCGTGCTCATCGGAAATGATTGATTACATCGAGACGAGAGTTTTCGGCAGGTCTGAATTGACGGAAAGAATATGAACCCGGCTTCTGATTCTGGTTACGAACAGAAATTTATTCATAGATTGTTGAGATGTTGAGAACTGAAGAGAATACTGCGTTTATTTCCGTGAATTTTTCAATAATGAGACAATGTTTCTCGAGAAGTTGTGGCAACCATTTTCGACATGTCACTAGCTATTTCTCATGACAAAACATTGTTAAATGTCGACTATGTTTACATTAAGGCTATACACATTTCCACTGATGAAAGAAAATAATCAATATTTAGTCCATCCAAGAATTATCGACATCAAAGCAGGCCTCGGAAGTCCAGATATTTATCATTAATCATTTATCATTTATCATTTATCATTTATCATTTATCATTTATCATTTATCATTTATCATTTATCATTTATCATTTATCATTTATCATTTATCATTTATCATTTATCATTTATCATTTATCATTTATCATTTATCATTTATCATTTATCATTTATCATTTATCATTTATCATTTATCATTTATCATTTATCATTTATCATTTATCATTTATCATTTATCATTTATCATTTATCATTTATCATTTATCATTTATCATTTATCATTTATCATTTATCATTTATCATTTATCATTTATCATTTATCATTTATCATTTATCATTTATCATTTATCATTTATCATTTATCATTTATCATTTATCATTTATCATTTATCATTTATCATTTATCATTTATCATTTATCATTTATCATTTATCATTTATCATTTATCATTTATCATTTATCATTTATCATTTATCATTTATCATTTATCATTTATCATTTATCATTTATCATTTATCATTTATCATTTATCATTTATCATTTATCATTTATCATTTATCATTTATCATTTATCATTTATCATTTATCATTTATCATTTATCATTTATCATTTCATTTATCATTTATCATTTATCATTTATCATTTATCATTTATCATTTATCATTTATCATTTATCATTTATCATTTATCATTTATCATTTATCATTTATCATTTATCATTTATCATTTATCATTTATCATTTATCATTTATCATTTATCATTTATCATTTATCATTTATCATTTCATTTATCATTTATCATTTCATTTATCATTTATCATTTATCATTTATCATTTATCATTTATCATTTATCATTTATCATTTATCATTTATCATTTATCATTTATCATTTATCATTTATCATTTATCATTTATCATTTATCATTTATCATTTATCATTTATCATTTATCATTTATCATTTATCATTTATCATTTATCATTTATCATTTATCATTTATCATTTATCATTTATCATTTATCATTTATCATTTATCATTTATCATTTATCATTTATCATTTATCATTTATCATTTATCATTTATCATTTATCATTTATCATTTATCATTTATCATTTATCATTTATCATTTATCATTTATCATTTATCATTTATCATTTATCATTTATCATTTATCATTTATCATTTATCATTTATCATTTATCATTTATCATTTATCATTAATCATTCATCATTCATCATTCATCATTCATCATTCATCATTCATCATTCATCATTCATCATTCATCATTCATCATTCATCATTCATCATTCATCATTCATCATTCATCATTCATCATTCATCATTCATCATTCATCATTCATCATTCATCATTCATCATTCATCATTCATCATTCATCATTCATCATTTATCATTTATCATTTATCATTTATCATTTATCATTTATCATTTATCATTTATCATTTATCATTTATCATTTATCATTTATCATTTATCATTTATCATTTATCATTTATCATTTATCATTTATCATTTATCATTTATCATTTATCATTTATCATTTATCATTTATCATTTATCATTTATCATTTATCATTTATCATTTATCATTTATCATTTATCATTTATCATTTATCATTTATCATTTATCATTTATCATTTATCATTTATCATTTATCATTTATCATTTATCATTTATCATTTATCATTTATCATTTATCATTTATCATTTATCATTTATCATTTATCATTTATCATTTATCATTTATCATTTATCATTTATCATTTATCATTTATCATTTATCATTTATCATTTATCATTTATCATTTATCATTTATCATTTATCATTTATCATTTATCATTTATCATTTATCATTTATCATTTATCATTTATCATTTATCATTTATCATTTATCATTTATCATTTATCATTTATCATTTATCATTTATCATTTATCATTTATCATTTATCATTTATCATTTATCATTTATCATTTATCATTTATCATTTATCATTTATCATTTATCATTTATCATTTATCATTTATCATTTATCATTTATCATTTATCATTTATCATTTATCATTTATCATTTATCATTTATCATTTATCATTTATCATTTATCATTTATCATTTATCATTTATCATTTATCATTTATCATTTATCATTTATCATTTATCATTTATCATTTATCATTTATCATTTATCATTTATCATTTATCATTTATCATTTATCATTTATCATTTATCATTTATCATTTATCATTTATCATTTATCATTTATCATTTATCATTTATCATTTATCATTTATCATTTATCATTTATCATTTATCATTTATCATTTATCATTTATCATTTATCATTTATCATTTATCATTTATCATTTATCATTTATCATTTATCATTTATCATTTATCATTTATCATTTATCATTTATCATTTATCATTTATCATTTATCATTTATCATTTATCATTTATCATTTATCATTTATCATTTATCATTTATCATTTATCATTTATCATTTATCATTTATCATTTATCATTTATCATTTATCATTTATCATTTATCATTTATCATTTATCATTTATCATTTATCATTTATCATTTATCATTTATCATTTATCATTTATCATTTATCATTTATCATTTATCATTTATCATTTATCATTTATCATTTATCATTTATCATTTCATTTATCATTTATCATTTCATTTATCATTTATCATTTCATTTATCATTTATCATTTATCATTTATCATTTATCATTTATCATTTATCATTTATCATTTATCATTTATCATTTATCATTTATCATTTATCATTTATCATTTATCATTTATCATTTATCATTTATCATTTATCATTTATCATTTATCATTTATCATTTATCATTTATCATTTATCATTTATCATTTATCATTTATCATTTATCATTTATCATTTATCATTTATCATTTATCATTTATCATTTATCATTTATCATTTATCATTTATCATTTATCATTTATCATTTATCATTTATCATTTATCATTTATCATTTATCATTTATCATTTATCATTTATCATTTATCATTTATCATTTATCATTTATCATTTATCATTTATCATTTATCATTTATCATTTATCATTTATCATTTATCATTTATCATTTATCATTTATCATTTATCATTTATCATTTATCATTTATCATTTATCATTTATCATTTATCATTTATCATTTATCATTTATCATTTATCATTTATCATTTATCATTTATCATTTATCATTTATCATTTATCATTTATCATTTATCATTTATCATTTATCATTTATCATTTATCATTTATCATTTATCATTTATCATTTATCATTTATCATTTATCATTTATCATTTATCATTTATCATTTATCATTTATCATTTATCATTTATCATTTATCATTTATCATTTATCATTTATCATTTATCATTTATCATTTATCATTTATCATTTATCATTTATCATTTATCATTTATCATTTATCATTTATCATTTATCATTTATCATTTATCATTTATCATTTATCATTTATCATTTATCATTTATCATTTATCATTTATCATTTATCATTTATCATTTATCATTTATCATTTATCATTTATCATTTATCATTTATCATTTATCATTTATCATTTATCATTTATCATTTATCATTTATCATTTATCATTTATCATTTATCATTTATCATTTATCATTTATCATTTATCATTTATCATTTATCATTTATCATTTATCATTTATCATTTATCATTTATCATTTATCATTTATCATTTATCATTTATCATTTATCATTTATCATTTATCATTTATCATTTATCATTTATCATTTATCATTTATCATTTATCATTTATCATTTATCATTTATCATTTATCATTTATCATTTATCATTTATCATTTATCATTTATCATTTATCATTTATCATTTATCATTTATCATTTATCATTTATCATTTATCATTTATCATTTATCATTTATCATTTATCATTTATCATTTATCATTTATCATTTATCATTTATCATTTATCATTTGTCATTTGTCATTTATCATTTATCATTTATCATTTATCATTTATCATTTATCATTTATCATTTATCATTTATCATTTATCATTTATCATTTATCATTTATCATTTATCATTTATCATTTATCATTTATCATTCATCATTCATCATTCATCATTCATCATTCATCATTCATCATTCATCATTCATCATTCATCATTCATCATTCATCATTCATCATTCATCATTCATCATTCATCATTCATCATTCATCATTCATCATTCATCATTCATCATTCATCATTCATCATTCATCATTCATCATTTATCATCTATCATTGGTTGAATCCGCATGCGTGACTAGGGAAGTATTTCAGTTACGTCGGTCCGTAGAGATTCATAATTTATGTCCTTTTGTTGTTAAATAAATTATCAATTGGTGTCTACAACAATCTATTGTGATCAACAGTCATGGGCAGAAACACAGTGAACTCATCGAATGCACAGAACAGCCAAAACCCTGAATTTCATTTGTAACTTCAATATGTTGAATAATGAATTTGAATTTACCATTGATAATCAGATAACTCTACAAAAAGCTATGTTAGATTAATTTCACCTGCTCAATGGACTCGTTTTGTCGTCACACTTTTAAGGCATCCTTGAAGACAAAACGGTTTTTTGTTGAGTTATCTGATTATTAATGGTACATGTTACATACGATTGCAAAGAGTATTAACTAGAGAAGTTTTTAAAACCATTTTAAAACCCAACACTATGTAAATTTTTTTTTATTTCACTTTGTGAAGTGGACACAACATCATTTTTTTTTTCATTTTGATGTTTGATACGACGTTGTCAGGTTTTTTGAAGACGTTTGTATGAAATTATGATTCAATCTGAATAAGACAAGACTAGACTAAAAAAATAAATCATTTTATAGGCACCTCGAGCGTTGAATTTAAAAAAATTCAAGATTTTAATGAGAAAAATGGGAAATTTCTAGAAAAATGGCAACAAAATTATAACAATTTGAACTGTTATTTTATTAGGCGCAACAAGTAGCCAAGAGCATCACCTATCCACCATTCACCTATGGCTACTCACCCTCCAAAGACCCTGTATATAACCTTAAAATTAAATGGTATTTTTCAAAGTGCCTTGGCACTTTAATAATAAAAATGACCTCAATTATTACATACGATTGCCATCGTGGAATCTGTATACCATCAGTATATTATTTTCATCTTGGTATTGATACATTTTCGAACGATCCATTATAGGAGCTGTTACAGTCATTATTTGATTGGTTTGATACGATCATTTTTTTTTGTTTTTTGAAAGATAAAGAATTGTGAAACTCTTGATGAGTGTTCAAATTACATTATGAATCATTAAATTTCTAGTTTCAGATGTGTAGGAAATTACAGATTAGTCACTTGTAATCAGATTGTTTATTTTTTTACAGTAATCTGTAATTTCAATTGAGTATAATATTGTTTCCTGTAGTGTGAAGGTTCGTTGTTGCGGTGGTGGATGTCGCTGATGGTAGCTTGGTTCAATCTCGTTCAAATTGTTATTCTCGTTATCAGTTTCTTTTTTCTTAAGATGAGGTTTTTTTTTTCATAAAAGGAGATTTGTCACATACATTCATTCTTAATTGAATTTTCGTTTTGAGATCGCTAGGAGAAGTTTAAAAGTTATATGCAGCAGAGTAATTTAGTATCGACGTTTTGGAAATAGTAGATTTATTTGGATAGATTCTGCTGTAGAGGCAATTTAGTATACGATTTAATTCGGATAGCCTTTCATTGCTTTTGAAATTTGTGGCATTTTAATTCCCTTCAACTGGACTGGACCAAGCGACGAATCGAATACCAGCATCCACCATTGTTGGCGAGATTCCGACACTCGGAAAAATTGGAGAACCATATCTTCCAGAGTTCCAGCCAACCAGTTCTTCTGGAAATAGGCAGCTGAAGCTCAGTGGAGACATTCACGACCGAGATAAGTCCTTCATTTTATTTTATAACAAGTATCACCGTTGCTTGCCTAACATTAAGTCTTCTTCCCATTATTTCGACTTAATAATATTCTGGCTGTACTATATGAATCTCTCGTCGTTGAATATCGAATTTGTATTTAACATTATATACAGAATAAGAATAATTATAAGTATCACCGATGCTTGCCTAACATTAAGTCTTCTTCCCATTGTTTCGACTTAATAATATTCTGGCTGTAATATATGAATCTCTCGTCGTTGAATTTTGAATTGTATTTAACATTATAATAAATAAGAATAATTGTGCATCATAGAACACATTGCAAATTGGTTGATTCTCATCGTATTGTTTTGCCTAAGCATCTTGTAATTGATTTCCTGTTCATTGTAATAAACCAATCAAATTCAAGTATTTCTCTGCCACCTTGTTTTCTACAGGACAGTTCTATCCTGACCCAACCCGGATCCCAGTGGGCACGCGCACGTTGAAAATACGTTGAAAACAAGTTACATAACCAAACGTTGAAAAACAGTAAAAATGTCGCGGGAAAAAACGTTTTCTTGCATCGATAATTTAGTTATTAATAAACGTTGTCTCTCAACGTATTGATTAAAAATAAATTGGACGCAATATTAACGTTAATTTATAACGTGTATGTATATTATTCTACCATACAAGTTTACTGTCTAACCGATAACGTATAAATAACGTTTATTTATACCATATCATATGTACTTCATAAACGTTGTCTTTCAACGTATTGATTAAATATAAATTGGGAGCAATATTAACGTTAATTTATAACGTGTATGTATATTATTCTACCATACAAGTTTGCTGTCTAACCGATAACGTATAAATAACGTTTATTTCCACCATATCATATACCTATACATAAACGTTGTCTTTCAAAGTATTATTATAATATACCTTGTGCTCACTCTGAAAGTTAATTCATAACGTGTATATATATTATATTACCCTACGAAATTATATGTTCAATCATTAACATATTAATAATGTTTATTTTCACCAAAATTTTTATCCTCATTAACCGTTGTCTTTCAACGTAATGATTCAATATATTTTGAGCATAATCTGAACATTGTATTGAAACGTTTACCTATATTACACAAATTTCGTATAATAATGTATAATGTTCCTTGAATAAGAAGTCATTACTATGATAAACATTTTTCAATGGAAAAATATGAATCTTGCATAAATTATTCAATTGTTGAACTAAAACGTATAGTTAGGTATATATGATAACCTAAAAAGAATATATGGATTCTATATTTGAGTTTTCACAAATAGGTACGAATAAATCATAATTGAATCGAAAGTCACCTTGTGTTTTCATTGGTGAACCTCAAGAAAAAAAACATTTCTGATTATTATAAAAAATATATTATAAAATGAGACATTCACTATAACATATCCAAGAAACAAAAATAAAATAATAGTTCGTCTATTTTGCTTTCTTCAACCTCGCCGTGGCAAATTTCAGCCATTCTTTCATGACTGTGCGAAGTCGAAACTCATCTATTTCTTTGGTTGGGAAGGAAATCTTAACAGCCTCTATAAATATGCAAAAAAAGTCAGACACGAGCATTCTATTCTGAAATTTATATGGAAATTTTTTTCTGGTTAACACATCTACATCTAATAGATTTTATTTTTTTTTTCAAGAAAAGTATTATAGAAAACTAGCATTTTCATAGTAATTGCTATTGTCACGATCTATTATTGGAATTGCTTCGAATAAAGCAGAAAAGAATCATTCGAAAATAATTAAATTTTCATGAAAATGTCAAGATTATTATCGATATCCAAAATGCAGATGCAAATATTAACCAATATATTTTATAATTGCCAATCAATAAAATACAACTTGAGAAAAAAAGCGAATTGAAACAGAATACTCACCTGAAATAAAACCGACGCTTGGCAAAATCAAATTGGTGGAAAATAGAGGTAGAGCGGGTACACCAAAGACTTATAAACTCAGAAGTATAAAGTGATTGAACTGAAATTTCCAAGCATTTGCATCATAGGTGCTTCAATGATTATTATAGTACTCACCAACTCACATGTTATTAACAACACTATTATAATAATTGAAACAATATAACCGAAAATCAACACACTGAACCATCAACGGCATCAACGAGACTTGCTTGCCTGTTGTGTTGTCGAATGTTATGTTGGAGTCGATGGCCGGATGGCGGTTGCATTTGCGACCACTCAAGCTCTCAGCAGTAGGCGCAGAAGTAGACGCAAGACGCAATGTCACAAGCCAATCAGAGAGAAGAAGTTCCCGCGAATTCACGAATGATGCGACCGTCACAGACGAGTTGCGCATGCCGCGAACAGTGTCGAAAGCTTATTTTGTTGCCAGATTGTGCAAATCCGTTCCCTGAAAGTGGATTGTAATGTAGAAAAGGAATATGAATTATTATTGCGTTGAGGAATTGGAAATTGGAAGAGTAATTTCTATTGGTGATTCATTGGAAGGAAGCGCCACCTGAAAATATCTTCCTCATTTTCTGATGAAATTCGACAAATTTGTGCTAATTCACGAATTCCATTTGAAAATAAATTATTAGTGTCAATATTTATTGGCCCAGTTGTTAAAACATGTCAGCTTTTCTTTTGTGTAAATCAATCTATTGAAATTTTTTTCACCTCTTTGAATTTTACCTCAGTAGCGTGAAATGAAATGTAAAGGAAAAATACATTTAATTCAATTGCACCTTATATTGTTTTTCATCTTAAGTATTGTCAACTTTCATGACCCTTCCATCAAATCAATGAGAAATTTTGGAATAGTTCTTAGATAACGTTTAAATAACAATTTCCATAAACGTATTCGAATTGTTGACTGGATATTCTCAACAATTCAAATAGACTAGAAAATTGAAGAATGGAAGTTAAAAATACGTTCAGAACGCACGTTAAAATTCGATTTCAGAATAACGTATATTCAGATGAACTATTCTTCTGGAAGTAAGAAAAGTACGTTAAACAAACGTAAAACATTAACGTATTCATATTGTTTACTGGATACGTATTTTAAACGATTCAAATTGATGAAAAATAGTGGAATTGTTTTTAGATAACGTTTAAATAACATTTTCCATAAACGTATTCGTATTGTTAACAGGATACGTATTTTCAACGATTTAAATAGACTGGTAGTTGAAAAATGGACGTTAAAAAAACGTTCAGAACACACGTTAAAATTCGATTTCGGAATAACGTATTTTAGGATGAACTATTTTTCTGGAAGTGAGAAAAGTACGTTGAACATACGTAAATCATTAACGTATCCATATTGTTGATTGGATACGTATTTTAAACGATAAAAATTAATGAGAAATTGTGGAATTGTCATCAGATAACGTTTAAATAACATTTGCCATAAACGTATTCGTATTGTTGACTGGAGACGTATTTGAAACGATTTTAATGAACTAGAAGTTGTGGAATCGTTACATAAGAACGTTAAAATAACATCTTTCATAAACGTTATAATAATTTCGGGAGGAAACGTATTAGCACTCAATTTTATAACTGATTATTGTAAAATTACGTTTGATATATGTTATTGAAACGTATTGAATTAACGTTATAAATTATAACTGAAATGACAACGTTGAAAAATCAACCGATAACGTTTTTTTCTACCAATCAACGTTAAAAAAACATTTATTCAACGTGTGTGTGCCCACTGGGATTGAGCTTTAATCTTGGTAGTGTGAATATATTATTACCATCTTTGAATTTATTGCTAGTAACATTTACTTTATGTGAACTAGGTACCTTATTGGTAAAAGGAACGTGGCAATTTGGCGCCCGAGCAAAAGGAAATAAATCCAGTACATATTTGCTTCTTCGAGGAGAGAATTCACTCATCAGCAGCCGTTGTTAGAAGCTTCCATTCCTTTCTCTGAGCAGCTATTCTGGAGGACTCACTGGAAAGCAGTACTTGGGTTGTGAGTCGTGTCATTGCCTGGTATGGTATACATTTAGTTTTATTTCACTCATTCACTGGTTTTTTCGATATATTTCCTTGTAATATTCCACTCCTTATTTCGACTAGAAGACAAGGTACATAAATTTTTTCTTGCAATGGCATCTTCATCATTTTTTAAAATGGAGCCAGATAGATTGAATAAAGAAGAATTAGAGTACGAAATATCTTTAAGAGGTTTAAAGCCTGAAGGCTCAGTTTCAGAATTAGTTAAAATTTTTCGTGGACTATTGAAATTAGAAAGCGAAGGTCAATCATTCAAAGAGGTGCTCAAATTTGACATTAAAACTGAGCTAGACATTTGTTCAATAAAAGTTGATGAAATTAAAGGTTTTCTTGCTGAACCATTCACTGGTTCCATGCAAAGGAAGATAAGAACTAAACTAAGTCATGTTCTTGGTAGACTTGAAAGAATTACACCGCCAGAAAGTGACAAATCATTGTGTGAGTTGAGGTCTAAGTTGCTCACAGTTAGCTTACATTTAATTTCTTCTTTTGAAAATAAATTAGTATCGAGTCCAAAACACAAAATTACAGTTCCTGCGGAGGTATCCTTTGAACACAATTTACTGAGCCAAAATGGTGCAAATTCAACCCCTACTCGTATTTCACAGCCGGTTAGTCCTGGTCAAAATTTGGGTACCGTAGCAGAAGCAGGAAATTTACTACAGAATTTGAATTTATCGAATGGTAAAATAAGTTTCAAGAGTCTTGACATCAAATATTCGGGAAAAAATGATTCATTGAGTTTGAATGCCTTTTTTGAGAGGGTTAATGATCTTATGGAAGCGAGAGGTTATTCGAAGGATCTAATGTTCAGAACTGCTTCAGAATTATTTGAGGGTGATGCCTTGGTTTATTATCGATCCATTAAAAGTGTAGCTAGTGATTGGGATGAATTAATCTCACTGTTCAGGGAAGAATTTTTCAGGGATGGCGATAAGAAAATTTTTGAACAAATTAAGGAACGAACTCAAGGTGAAACAGAAAGCATAGCAATTTATGTCGCATATATGCAGAATTTATTTAGTAGATTGTCGTTTAAAGTGGATGAAACAATGAAATTAGAGTTGATCAAGAGCAGAATAAGACCAGAGTATCAGATAGGTTTTGGGTTAATTGACGATATCGATTCGATCGAGACTTTAATAAGGTTAGGACGCAAACTAGAGGACACAAAACGTAACATCGATAAATTTGTTCCACCTACTACTAACAAAAATGCGATTGAAGTTGATTTACAATATAGGCGAGAAGATAAAGGAAAATTAAGTAATGTGCAAACTGCAAAACATGTTAATTTTTCTGAATCTAAGTTATGTCATTCTAAGACAGATAATAAACATTGTTCTTGTAGAGAAACCTCTGAGAACAGGAGTCGGTCAAATTCACGTAGTAGAAATGGAAGGTCGAATTCTCGTACGTCTACTCTATCTAGGGATTCCTCCTGTAATAGGAATTATTGTTCGGAACTCCATTTCGGTAATAATAATCGACAAACTAGTAACCGGCGTGTGAGTAGATTTGATAGTCAGGGAAGAAATTTCAATGAATCTGGAAGTTCAAACAGATCTCTCAGTATAGATAAGAATCAGGACAGGCAGTACAATGCTTCTTCTAACTTACGTAATGATAATTCAGGTAAAAGGACAAATTATATTGATTCAGACAGCACGGCAGTTCTTTGTTTCAAGTGTAATGGAAGAAATCATATTGCGAAATATTGTACACTAAAATCGTCGAGATGTTTCACTTGTGGAAGATTAGGCTATACGAAAAGAACTTGTCCCACGTGTAATTTAAACCGCTCAAGAAGTCAAGTGTAGACCGAGCTTCGACTTCTCAGCGTCCATCGGTCGATCTGAATAAGATGTACTCGGATTACTCGGATAGTGTTGTCGGTGGGCAAGGGTTGGATTCTAATGATTTAAATTTTGTTTGCACTAGAACAGAAGTTGAAAATTTCAACAATAAATACAGGCCAGTAATTAATTTCATTTTAGAAGGTCTTTCAGAGGGAGAATGTCCGTATGTCACAGTTAATATATACACTAAAGAATTTCATGGTTTACTAGATTCTGGAGCAAATCAAGTCTTCATTAATGCTAATACTTTTGAATATGTCGAGGGATTGGGAGTAAAGTTGATAACTGATAATAGTTCTACTTGTGTTTTGGCCAATAGCCACGAATTAGACTGTATAGGTTACGTTAATGTGCCAATTGTTTTAGAAGATAGAGTACATGTCTTCAAATGCTTTGTCTTACCGGAATTGCGTCACGATATTGTCCTTGGAACGGTCTTTTGGATGAAAATGGGTTTAGTCCCAAATTTGCGAAAAGGGTACTGGAGCTTCAGTAATGAAAAACCTTGTAACAAAACCCTTAATTCTTTAAGAACAACTGGAGATTTAACTTCAATTCAGCAAGAACAACTCAATTCCGTCATAACTAGTTATTTTAATTCAGTAAAGGATATTAAATTGGGATGTACCAATGCGATAGAACACGAAATTTTAACAAATAGTCCTCCCATAAAGTCAAAATATTACCCAGTTAGCCCTTATATGCAGAAAAAAATCAATGACGAAGTAGACAAAATGCTAGAATTAGATGTGATCGAACCATCGACAAGCGGATGGAGTTCTCCAATTCTCATGGTACCTAAAAAGGATAATACTTATCGATTTTGCGTTGACTTTAGAAAACTGAATGCGGTTACAGAAAAATGTGCTTATCCCCTTCCTCATATTTCCTCGATTCTCGACAGTTTGGGTAATGCTAAATATTTGACATCTTTAGACATCAAAAATGCCTACTGGCAAATTAAATTATCAAAGAGAAGTAGACAATACACTGCATTCACGATACCTGGACGAGGGTTATTCCATTTCAAAAGACTAGCTTTCGGATTGACGAATGCACCTGGCACATTTCAGAAATTTGTGAATGATCTTTTCGGATCAGAATTTTCTGATTATATTTTTAGATACTTGGACGATATAATAATAGCTACCCCAGACTTTGAAACACATTTGAAAATCTTGAAACATGTTCTCGATAGACTTCTTGAAGCTAACTTGGTCTTAAATAGGGAGAAATGCGTTTTTTGTAGACCAGAACTCAAATTTCTCGGATATATAGTCAACCGAAATGGCTTAGCAGTTGATCCTGAAAAAGTAAGTGCAGTAGTTAACATGCCCAGTCCCAGATCCCCTAAGGAAGCAAAAAGGATCATTGGAATGGTTATGTGGTACCGCAAGTTCATTCCTAATCTGTCGACAATTGCCGAACCTATTACTAGGCTTACTAGAAAGAATATAAAATTCGAATGGTCAGCGGAGTGCGAACAAGCTTTCGGAAAAATTAAAGATTCTTTAATAAGCGCACCTATTTTATCATGTCCAAATTTCGATCAGGAATTTGTTCTTGAATGCGACGCTAGCGGATATGGATTAGGGAGTGTGTTAACTCAAGTATATGACGGTAAACAACATGTAATCTGTTATCTCTCTCGTGGGTTGACTCGGTCAGAAAGAAAATTTTCAGCCACAGAATTAGAGTGTCTTAGTGTATTGTGGTCGATTGAGAAATTGAGGTGCTATCTGGAGGGAGCTCCTACGTTCACTGTTATTACAGACCATCATAGCTTGTTGTGGTTAAATAATTTAAAAGATCCTCATGGCAGACTAGGACGGTGGGTCCTGAGACTACAGATGTATAATTTCAAAATTTTACATCGACCTGGAATTAATCATCATGTACCGGATTGTTTATCTAGAGCTATTCCAGAGAATAATGTAGCATCTGAGTTAGTGTTAAAAAATACTGAAGACCGATGGTATAATAAACTTTTGATTCAAGTACGAACTAATCCACTTAGATATCCAAATTTTAGAATTTCCCAGGATGGTGTAGTATTTAAGAACACGGGTAGAACTTTATCTGATGCTTCAGCGTGGAAGCAAGTGTTAGCTAAGGGGAGTCGTTTAGAAGTTTTGAAAAAATTTCATGACGATCCAGTCACGGGTGGACATTTCGGTATTTATAAGACTTACTATAGAATTTTTGCACGATATTTTTGGCCAGGAATGAGACATGATATTACGAAATATGTGAATAAGTGCAGAATATGTGCAGCAAATAAACCTGAACAAAAACTTAAGGCTGGTGAAATGGGTAGTAAACCTAGTATTGATAGGTGCTGGCAGTATATAGCGATTGACCTAATTGGTCCATTTCCACGAAGTAGTAAGGGATATCAACATGTACTTGTTGTTTGCGATTTTTTAAGTAAATTCACAATGTTATTTCCACTCAGGAAAGCCATAACTAGCTCTATCGTAAGAATTTTGGAAGAGCAGGTATTTTTAGTATTTGGTGTTCCTGAAATCCTGAAGTGCGATAATGGAAGTCAGTTCAAAAGCCGCGAATTTTCGAAACTTATGAAGGAATATAACGTGAAAATATTTTACAATCCGTTGTATCATCCTGAGCCCAATTTTTCAGAGAGGGCAAACCGTGTTATTAAAACAATGATTGCCAGTTATGTAGATGAGAACCATAAAAAATGGGACAAATATTTGCCTCATCTAGCCTGTGCGTATCGAACAGCGCAACATGAAGTTACCAAAAATAGTCCTTATTCAATTAACTTTGGATGTGAAATGATAACGAATGGTCATGAATATGAGTTTGATAGATCGAGAAAAAGTATTGCTGATGTTGGGGAAAATAATTCTGATTTTGAAGATGGAAAAAAGTTGTTGCGATTGAAAGAACTGAGAAAATATGTAAAGAATAAGTTGACTTTAGCTCATGAAAAATCTAAGCATCAATATAATTTACGACACAGACCTCATTCGTTCGAGGTTAATGATTATGTTTGGGTTAAAAACCATGCATTGTCTTCTAGTGCGAAGGAGTTTTCTGCGAAGTTAGGAGATAAGTTTTGTGGACCATATAAGATATCGAAAAGGCTTGGTGTGAACACGTATGAACTTGTAGATGATTCGAATAGGTCAAGGGGTATATGGCACGTATCTCAGCTCAAGCCTGATAAAACTTTAGACAGTGGTTAGAGCTCGGCGTGAATGTTACTCCATTTGTTCTTCTTCTTGATGGTTATATGGTATTGTATTGTATAGTTTGTACCGTTCTTGAGAGAAAAAAAATCTGCGATTTTTTTTTTCGTAAGAAGGGGGAGTATGTTACAGTCATTATTTGATTGGTTTGATACGATCATTTTTTTTTGTTTTTTGAAAGATAAAGAATTGTGAAACTCTTGATGAGTGTTCAAATTACATTATGAATCATTAAATTTCTAGTTTCAGATGTGTAGGAAATTACAGATTAGTCACTTGTAATCAGATTGTTTATTTTTTTACAGTAATCTGTAATTTCAATTGAGTATAATATTGTTTCCTGTAGTGTGAAGGTTCGTTGTTGCGGTGGTGGATGTCGCTGATGGTAGCTTGGTTCAATCTCGTTCAAATTGTTATTCTCGTTATCAGTTTCTTTTTTCTTAAGATGAGGTTTTTTTTTTCATAAAAGGAGATTTGTCACATACATTCATTCTTAATTGAATTTTCGTTTTGAGATCGCTAGGAGAAGTTTAAAAGTTATATGCAGCAGAGTAATTTAGTATCGACGTTTTGGAAATAGTAGATTTATTTGGATAGATTCTGCTGTAGAGGCAATTTAGTATACGATTTAATTCGGATAGCCTTTCATTGCTTTTGAAATTTGTGGCATTTTAATTCCCTTCAACTGGACTGGACCAAGCGACGAATCGAATACCAGCATCCACCATTGTTGGCGAGATTCCGACACTCGGAAAAATTGGAGAACCATATCTTCCAGAGTTCCAGCCAACCAGTTCTTCTGGAAATAGGCAGCTGAAGCTCAGTGGAGACATTCACGACCGAGATAAGTCCTTCATTTTATTTTATAACAAGTATCACCGTTGCTTGCCTAACATTAAGTCTTCTTCCCATTATTTCGACTTAATAATATTCTGGCTGTACTATATGAATCTCTCGTCGTTGAATATCGAATTTGTATTTAACATTATATACAGAATAAGAATAATTATAAGTATCACCGATGCTTGCCTAACATTAAGTCTTCTTCCCATTGTTTCGACTTAATAATATTCTGGCTGTAATATATGAATCTCTCGTCGTTGAATTTTGAATTGTATTTAACATTATAATAAATAAGAATAATTGTGCATCATAGAACACATTGCAAATTGGTTGATTCTCATCGTATTGTTTTGCCTAAGCATCTTGTAATTGATTTCCTGTTCATTGTAATAAACCAATCAAATTCAAGTATTTCTCTGCCACCTTGTTTTCTACAGGACAGTTCTATCCTGACCCAACCCGGATTGAGCTTTAATCTTGGTAGTGTGAATATATTATTACCATCTTTGAATTTATTGCTAGTAACATTTACTTTATGTGAACTAGGTACCTTATTGGTAAAAGGAACGTGGCAGAGCATACAGCCTGGAAATTCTGGTCCAATAACAAAAACTATCGTGCGTGATTGAAAAGCATGTTCCTTCCCAAAGTTCGATATGAATATTCGCTAAACCAGAAAAATCTAGTGGATAATTTGAAGCGTGTTGCTGCAAAGTGAATGGTTTGGAAAAATTGTAACAGATATCAAGACAGAAACAAAACTCAACGGATGGATCTATTTAATATAGGAAGAATTTTGTCACAACATTGTTGCTTCAATATTTGTGAACAATGAACGAGTAAAATATGTAATATTAAAAATGTAAATATTCCTATTATTCTGCTTCAACAACCACTGTTATTATTTCCTCATCTGGGCAGAACTCGTCATGTTCATAACTGAAGGCTTTTATATCAGCAATATCATAACATCCCATATATTTTGACTAAACTCCTCTTATTTTTTTTTCTACGTGCTCTGTGCAGGCTGTACATTCTTCAAGAGCCTCATTCCCAAGATTTTTCACTTGTGCAATTATTTACCAAATTTGTTCGAATATTAATGACAGAACAAAACGTCAGTGTTATTTCCAACACCAACCTGAATTCTGCAACTCAAAAAATTACTGAATGGGCTATTACCAACATTTCGATTATCCAAAGGCCCCGAGATGTCAATAATTCTTGGATGAACTGTATACTCCATTCACTTTTATTTAATCACATAGGAGGTCATGGTTTCGTTTTCACGAGTTGGTGCCTCTGATAAAAAATCTGTGCGCGGACATAGAATAACGTTAATGACAAAACGACATTGCCAGTTTCTTTGTTTACATCAAAGTAAATGTATCAAAGATATTTTGGCATGGGTACAAACGGCAAATTTGAATTGGACCAAAAATCGATTTATAAGCATAAATAAAGCAAAAGTAAGTACTAATCGCCTTTTTTACACTTGATAACGAACTTTTTTTTGGTATCTGGCCGTTTGGAAAGATTTCAAACGAAATTCCGGTCCCCCAGAAGTTTTGTTAGTTTCGGTATCGTTTATGGTGCTCTAAATTTATTTGGAATGTGTAAATGGACAAAAAAAGGCTTCCTTATACGATCTTCTCACGAAAGCGACCGGAAAATATGGTTCAGGTAGGATTTTCGAGGAATTATGAGGAAAGAACTTGCAGAATGAAATTGCACGATTTTCGTAAGTAAACGTGTTTTGGATGGTCATCATCGGTCTCTAAATGATTATTGTTGATCGTTTTCACGTTTCAGAAAAAAAACCACTTCATATAAGCCCATTTCGAAGAAATTTGTGTATGTAACATTCAACGGTAGGTATTTGCTCTTAATCGAAAGAATATATCATATCTAGTGCTACTTCTTTCAAAAGAGACACAAGCTTTTAATGCTGTGAGGGCCCTGTAATGTGGAGGAGTTTGTGTCTTATTTTAGAACAGGTGAATGATAAATGTGAAGCATATGTTTGACCTATTCCATTTCATTTGTACAAACCTACTGTGGTTGTAATGTATGAATATTTTTTAAACTAATAAATTACTATACAGTCAGAATATTTTACTTCCTGTTCATAAGATCAAATAAATGAAATGTATATCTTTAACTCTTAGTTTTATTAAGTTAACTATTAAGGTTATGTTCCAAGAAAAGTTCCTCTTGCATCAGAACTCCCTTCAACTATTTGGATTCCAATAGAGGGATATAATGTTCCATTATTCTTGATTCAACAATTGATGTCGTCAAGTCTTGAACTTTCAGTTCAAGAGGATAATAAACATTAAATCTTCACAAGCATGAAAATGAAAATTATGTGAAACCAATGCTATTTTCTTCCATGGCGAAAAATAATATATTTTAACAGAGTTCTCTTATATTTTTCATACAAATAACTAGAAAAGGAATCCTTTCTATCAATTCATATAAACGTTAACTATTTTCGTCCTAAACACATCTTTTCCAATTCATTCATTTTCCGAATAAATTCACATTCTGAGAAATACGCTATGAATGTAGAAAAGGCAACATAGGGTTTACTTGGAACATAAAAGTATTTTGAAAAACGTCATAACTTCGATACAGAGTGGAATGTGTCAAATTTCCAAGGCCAGAGTTGTGATTTTATAATTGTTAATGGAGTATAGCTATAGTAGGAAAGGGGTTACAGCTCACTGCGATCTCAAGGTCTAGTCTATTGTGCCCCCTAACAGAGATGTTCTCACCACGTATTTTACAGCTAACCTTGTCCAAATAATTATAGTTCTGAAGAGCATAGGCTGCTTTAGCAACTCAATGGCTTATAAAGACGCTGCACTCATTATTCGACAATCTCCAATCTGCATTTTTTACAACCTTACGGAAGCCCATCCTTTTGCGTCTCACTTTTTAAAGATATCGAAATGGAATTCAAACGCGAAAGTCTTGTTTCAAAAATAGATAACGTATAACCTCATTTATCAGCCAACTCTCTTCGAAAGGATACTCACAGGCGAAATTGAGATGGGTCAGAACGAAATTGCCTCTGCAGAAGAAGCGGGATCCATTCAAGGTGGTCTCCTTCACGAAGGGGTGGTAGGCGGAATGGAAATCTAGGGTGGCTATCAAATCCGAGTTCTCTGCGTATGGCAGGATGAAGTTTGGTGCCGGTGCTGGAGCTGAAGAAACGTCTCTTGGTATGGTGAAGGATCTGTTGGATACTAAAAAAGGAATATTGTTACTGTGGGTTATTTAAGTATTCCTATTAAGAGTCTTCAGCCTTCAAAATAGGAAACGTATACCGCCAGATGGCGGTGCAGTGCATTAATTTTTATTTATTGGATTATTCAGCTTAATAGAACAAATGTTGGGGCGCAAGGAATATTAACAAGAAATCCTACCCTGAACTAGATCTCACACTGACTGTATAATACACTTATTTTCTCTCACCAGTCAATGTAGTATATACCTGCGAGGCGTGTCATTTAAAAGAAATTCAATTCCATGTAAGAATCCACAATTGTAAGAAACAATTAATTTTCACTAATCGACGGCTAATGAAATCCCCAATAAAATGTCTTTGTTAAAAATGGATATTTATCATTTCGAATAAAAAAATTCAAGGAAATAAATTTCGCGGAAACAACACATTGTTGTAATATTATTAACAAAAAACGGTATATTCTATTTTATTTCAAATAAAAGACCCATGAAAATAGTTCAACTTCTGATTAAAAGTGAATCTACAGATGATTTCTTCCAGAAAAACAACTTGAAATACGAATTGGCAGAGAATGGCCAAACTCAAATATATAGCGAGAAATAGTTCCTGCTTCACCCACATAATCACTAATTTCATAGTTCAGTGATTTTCGGATAGAGAGCGCCATTGTACATTTCATTCATAATTAGAGAGATACTCATAGAACTTATAGTGAAAATTTTTTGACAGTTCTAACAACAAATCCAATTTTATGATTTTGTATCATATGGAACCATTTCAGCCAATCATGTCAACATTACATCGAAAACTTCATCCAATGCAATTTTCAATCCCAGTGATAACACGATAGAGTCTTATAAAATTATACAGGGTGGCCATTTGAAAACGAAACAGACGAGATTACAGACGAAATAAATTTTTTCGATAGAAATTCTCGGACAGGTCGATTTCTGTTTCGAGGGGGACAACTCAAGATGTAGGTTACGGACGCATAGCGCTTCAACCCTTGCTGCTACAACCCCCACCCCAAATTTTTGAATAGGGAAGATGGGGTGAGTGATACCTCATTTGAAAGGTATTTTTATACTGATTTCAGCACAGTAATTGTTTTTTCATTTTATGTATTAGTTCTCGAAATATTCTTAACTAAGTATTTGAAAATGAAGTGGTGTTTTCATGGCATGGTAGTGTTTTTTTGTTGAAAATCGACATTTTGAGCTTCAAAACAACCATGACTATGGCTTCCTTCCTCCAATCCACTGACATAGGAATCTTTAATCAAGATGTCGATTTTTCACAAAAAAACACTACAAGTGTCATGAAAACACCACTTCATTTTCAAATACATACTTAGTTAAAAATATTTCGAGAACTAATGCATAAAATGAAAAAACAATTACTGTGCTGAAATCAGTATAAAAATACCTTTCAAATGAGGTATCACTCACCCCATCTTCCCTTTTCAAAAATTGGGGGTGGGGGTTGTAGCAGCAAGGGTTGAAGCGCTATGCGTCCGTAACCTACATCTTAAGTTGTCCTCCTCGAAACAGAAATCGACCAGTCCGAGCATTTCTATCGAAAAAATTTATTTCGTCTGTAATCTCGTCTGTTTCGTTTTCAAATGGCCACCCTGTATAGTAGTTCCATGGCAACATCATTCCAAACAAATTTCAAAATGTCACGTTTTGGTAATGTAAAAAATATAAATGAGCTTATCAAAGAAAACATTCCCAGAAATACTTCCAATAGCCACAAATATATTTGGGGAATATTTATGGAATTTTGCTACGAACGATCATACGAATTGAATGAACGCAGAAGATTGGAAGAATTGGCGTTTATACTCAAAGATTGGGCTGTCAATATGAGAAAAGAAGACGGAACAGAATTCAAAGAAGCAACGGTAAAGACAATGTGGAATGTTTCGAGCAAACTCTTACAAGAAAAGTATTATAAGGACTACAACATTATGATTGACCCGTTTAATAATATAATATTTAAACCAGCCCGAGATGCCCGCGATGCAATCAGAAAAAAATTGCAAGCAGACCCAAGTAAACGTAAATCCAGTTCAGTTTCGTTAAAATTTGTCTGAAGTTAACAGAATAATATTGCTATGGGATGAAAATACTCCTGAAGGTCTTGTGCGTAAATTTCATCATATTATTGCAGTAGAACTAGCGTGGCGAGGAGGAGAGGCAGTTGCTTGTTTGGTGAATTTTTTTCAAATCAAGAAGAATAACGATGGTTCTCCAACGAATCGCATTGAATACAATCCGGTATTCAGTAAAACGTGCCAATGTGGTTCTAAAAGCTGTACAAGTAGTAAATGGTTGGTTTCCAATGGTGAGAGACAAAGCTGCCCTGTACGTCTTTTTCATAAACTAACTAGCTGGCCCGGCGAACTTTGTTACGCCTAAATGATACTTACGATGAATTTCACAAATCGTAATCACCGGTGATCGGAAATCAACGGCTTGGTTCTCTGATTTTTGAATTGTCAAATCGAGTTGATGCTAGATGAAACTTAGATCACCCTCCATGAGTATCGAAGTCCTTAGAAAAAGTTACACAATGTGGTGCACATAAAATATTTCATACATTGTGTACCTGATTTTCAATCGTTATTACCCCCCTCTCATGAAAAAAAGCTATATCCGCCCTTGGGCGAGATTTCCATGTTTCCATGGATATAAGCTGACACACAGAACAGAAACACAAATATAATAATGTCAATTTCTAATTATGGCTATTTTGGATTCAGTTATTTCCGCAAATATATTTATTACCCAAACAGAAATTCAAAAATATTTCAAAAATCTGAGAAAAGATGAGAATAATGGACAACTCACGATTGAAACTGATCGACAAAATGAAATTTCGATAAAAATTCACTGTGATAGAATTCTATGCAAATTATACAGTAATTGATGCCAATACCTTCACGATTACGTTATTTTGAATAAATAAAGATGTGAAAATAACTAATAATAATCAGTCATAATGTCTGAATAGCGCCACCTGAAGTGGTAAGAACGAAACTACTCTCATATCAGACATATCTCAACGAAATCTCATCATTTTAGAGATCTGTAATCTAACGCTAAGACATTTCGGCTTTGGTCAACAGCGCAGAGTTGGAGGCAACCCAAATTACACACTATATGTTCACATCGCTGTCTAACTGTAGCGACACCTAGTGGTTCATCGATTTATTCGGAGTTTTATTGTATTTTATAATAACCAGACCGTAGACGAATCCATATATGGAGTTTCATATCAAACAGTCCATCCGATCTCGAGTTATAAATGGTGTAACCAACATCTTTCTTTTATATATATAGATATCAAAACGAGGCGAAAATATTACCACACCACGACTATTCTTGAAACCAAATCGATATTGGAAAAATGAAACTGACAAATGGTACGATAATGAATACCATAAATAAATGGACTAAATATGCTGCCGAAGCACTTGGCTTGAATGTCAAAGACAAAAAGATAACGAATCATTCAAATAGATCAACAGCTGTCAGTCAATTAGCAAAAAGTGGTGTAGAGTAGAGGAACAACAATTGCTGAAGATTGCTGGTCATAGCAATCAAAATTCTATCAAACCATACCTAAACCTGATCAAGAACACCACAACAAGATAATAAATATTATGCGTGGAAATAGATGTTTTATACAAGAGAACAACAACGAATCTAATGTTGAGTTGAATTTTACGAATTGCAATTTCACTAATTGTACTTTCAATAAATAAATAAATGTTTTGTTGTGTTGAGTTATACATTTTTCTGTCAAAAAATTTTCTGCCCAATATTCCTCGGACATTGATAAATGCCTCATAATTTTATAACCAATATCTCAAGCTATTTGCTTTCGAAGGTCATAAAATTATCTCGTCTATTATCAAGGTCCTAGGGATTTTACTACTCATAATATAGGTTCTATATTCCATAAAATGCACGGTGGTGCCTCCATCGGATTAGTTTTCCTACTCGCTCTGAATGGCGGCCTAAAAAGCCAGGGTTAACAACAGATTGCTGGGTTCTTGAAGATAATTCTAAACCTGGCAATTTCTTTATCAATGTTACCAATTTGGTTGATACCATTGGTTTGGATCGAACATTTTTCGGACCTTTCTTTGGCATATAAAAACAAAATGTATTTCGAAACTTTGACTTTCAGCGCATTTGAACTCGAACTTTTAACCTTTCCCAAAGTTGAAATCCACCTTCCATCAAAGAAAGGAGTCCTGTCGAAACGACCTGAAAATTTCCCGATCCCCATTCATCAACCAATTAAATCTGAACTTTGCTAAGCTATTTGCCACACTAATTGCCTCTACGTAATAACTCGACTAATGCTCTCGGATTGAATTTTCGCTTTCGGTAATGTCTACTTTTCTGGGCTGATGAGCTATTCATCTCTATGCAGACAGGATTGGTTTCCCATGGCAGCATCCAAGCCTACAGCATTCGCATGCTGACATCTGATTAAATAACTTAATGATATATGGAGTAAAGGGTATTCAATCCCCTTCTATTCATACATTTTGTAGGCTGTTGGTATCAACGAAGTTATGGGTAATTGAATGAGAGGTTAGAGAGGGTTTCAATAATTTAAACCTACATCTCATTTTGGACAGAAATTAAATTCCAAAACTGAAAATCTGAACCTTCCAGATATATTTCTTATTGGCAAATATGGTGTTTTTAGGTTTTAAAGCTTGATCACTTTTCACTCGAAATAAGAGATCATTAAATTCACTCATATTTTGCACATACTTTGGACAATGCTGATTTGAAATATGCATACATCAAAGGGATCCGATCTCAGAAACTGGAGCATTAACGATTTGAAATTTCGATTTTTCAAAAACTCCGTTTGACTGGTGGAAAATCTAAATTATGATAGATAGAGGTCTGAATTGTTTCTTATTGAATTCAGTGACACCGAAAACCTACATTCTGATACCAAAATCAGCCATAAACTCCGTATGAGCCGAGAATTTAAATTTTTAATTTTGTCGATAATTCTAAAATTTCTAACCCTGAATCACGAATTTTTTGTATGGCAACATGAGATTTGTGTAAAAACAAAATACCTTTGGATAGCTTTCCGCGCCTTTTCTCTCTAATTTTTTCCCGTAGAGTGGTCAGTAATGTCGAATAGTAATCTCCAGTTATTGTTCTACCCTTATTCAAAAAATCAATCATGATTACTCCATGGCAATCCCAAAAAACTGAAGCAAGATCTTTTCCAGCAGATTTTTGGGCACGAAACTTCTTAGTTCTTGGAGAACCAGAGTGTTGCCATTCCATCGATTGTTTCTTTGTTTCTGGATCGTAGAAATGTACCCAAGTCTCATCCATAGAAACAATTCGGTTCAAGAAGTCTACATCGTTTTCAAATCGAGCACAGATCGAACGCGATGCTTCTACCCTTCCACGCTTTTGGTCAACATTCAAACATTTGGGGATCCATTTTGCAGAAATTTTCCTTATGTCCAAATTGACGTGAACTATATGATGAACGATTTCGTATGAAATCATCAGTGCTTCACATATCCGTTTTAGCCCAATTCGACGGTCTGATAAAATCATGTCATGAACTGCATCGATATTTTCGGGGACTGACACAGAAACTGGCCTTCCCGATCGGTCATCATCTTCAATGGATAATTTACCTCTTTTGAAGCTTGCAGTCCAATTTTTCACGGTCGCATACGAAGGACTTGATCACCAAGGGTATTAAGCATATCTTCGTAAATCTGCTTACCTCTTAACACTTTTAAATACAGGTACTTGATGATGGCTCGATACTCCAATTTTTCGATTTTTACAATTTCGGTGGACAATTTATTGCGTAACTCTGGTTTACTTTCTTGACGTCGAACTCTACACTGACACTTCTAATAAGTAATTGTTCGTTGATATGGTATCGCAATATTTTTTTATGCATGGAACTGGTCTAGGCTAAGTAGATATCAATACATCCTTGTATCTATAGTTCAAAGAATCTTATAAATCTATAGAAGACACCTACAACTTTCTTTCAGAGTTGACCTGTACCTCTTCAAAGATGGTAGAGACATCAAGAGATATTTAAATTTAACGTAGTGAAAACATTGACGCTAAGTGACTCCTTATGCCTTATGACAACGGTCCTCATTTCACTTAACTTCCAAACGACAAAAATGGAAATAATTCGAGTGGACTCGAGATCTGGAGACGGGAACGTCCGAAAGTAAAGTACGCTCATTAAACTTCAAGTTTTTCCAACAAGGCGACGAAGTTTTATTGTCGCGAACGAGGTTTCCGTTTCGTTACAGAAATCGCAATTTAGAGAGTCGTTTGCTG
Source organism: Adalia decempunctata (assembly GCA_951802165.1). Lineage (NCBI taxonomy): Eukaryota > Metazoa > Arthropoda > Insecta > Coleoptera > Coccinellidae > Adalia > Adalia decempunctata. The sequence continues at coordinate 6,962,193 of OX637705.1, forward strand.
GATTGGGCCCCTTGAAGTAATCAGCGAGCTCGGCGTTTCAAAGAATTTCAAGGAACCATGCATTTTTCAGCGAAACATCCCAAGCATCGATCGTTTAATGAAAATTATGGCACCTTAAAATTTTCGTCTAAGATAATACGAGGATGTCTTGATATCTAGTTAGCCTAGACCAGTTCCATGTATAAAAAAAATATTGTGATACCATATCAACGAACAATAACTTATTAGAAGTATCAAACTAGAGTTCGACGTCAAAAAAGTAAACCAGAGTTACGCAATAAATAAAAAAAAAGATGTCCACCGAAATTTTAAAAATCGAAAAATTGGAGTATCGAGCCATCATCAAGTACCTGTATTTAAAAGGGTTAAGAGGTAAGCAGATTTACGAAGATATGCTTAATACCCTTGGTGATCAATGTCATTCTTATGCGACCGTTAATAATTGGACTGCAAGCTTCAAAACAGGTAAATTTTCCATTGAAGATGATGACCGATCGGGAAGGCCAGTTTCTGTGTCAGTACCCGAAAATATCGATGCAGTTCATGAAATGATTTTATCAGACCGTCGAATTGGGCTAAAACGGATATCTGAAGCACTGAAGATTTCATACTAACGCGTTCATCATATAGTTCACGTCAATTTGGACATGAGAAAAATTTCTGCAAAATGGATCCCCAAATGTTTGAATGTTGACCAAAAGCGTGCAAGGGTAGAAGCATCGCGTTCGATCTGTGCTCGATTTGAAAACGATGTAGACTTCTTGAACCGAATTGTTACTATGGATGAGACTTGGGTACATTTCTACGATCCAGAAACAAAGCAACAATCGATGAAATGGCGACACTCTGGTCCTCCAAGACCTAAGAAGTTTGGTGTCCAAAAATCAGCTGGAAAAGTTCTTGCTTCAGTTTTTTGGGATTGCCATGGAGTAATGATGATTCATTTTTTGGATAAGGGTAGAACATTAACTGGAGATTACTATGCAATATTACTCACCACTCTACGGGAAAAAATTAAAGAGAAAAGACGCGGAAAGCTATCCAAAGGTATTTGGTTTCTACAGGATAACGCCCCAGTACACAAATCTCATGTTGCCATGCAAAAAATTCGTGATTTAGGGTTAAAATTACTAGAACACCCGCCTTATTCACCAGATTTGGCTCCATCCGACCATCATCTCTTTCCTCAACTGAAAAAAGGTTTAAAAGGTCGTAAATTTTCTTCCAACGAGGAGGTAATAAAAGCTGTGGAGGACTGGTTTGCAGAGCAAGAAGAAACATTTTTTTGAAAGGTCTAGAGACGTTGCAGGTTCGCTGTAATAAATGTATTCAATTAGGAGGAGAATATGTCGAGTAATAAAATATTGTTTGGTTCTATATAGTAGGCTAAGTGTTCTGGCGGCGGTATTCAAATAATTTGATTGAATTGTTGTTCAAATCATAGTATGTAAAAAGGAGTGGAAAGCGAGTTGTCAAAATATAATTAAAGGTAAAAGTCATTTCTTTATTATTGAAGATAAAAAGTGGTAATAAATTGAATGTTCTGGCGGCTGTATTCAAATAATTTTATTATATTGTTGTTCAAATCATAGTACAGGGTGGGGCAGAAAAACCTATCCGATTTCAAAACGTTATAAAATTAAAACCACTCAGCTTGTCAAAAAATTTTTTTTATTAACATATCGCAAATTTTATGCCATTTTTAAATTTAAGTTTTGAAAAGCACATCACTCAAATGTCGTCCTTGGGAGCTTCGTCCGTGAAGAGCACAACATCGTCGTTTGGCAGTTCTCGGAGATCGCGACACAGGTTCGTACGGGTTTCAAAATCCCTTTCACTTAATTTCTGTGCAACAACCATTTTGTAGGGATGCATTTTGAGGTCCCGGTGTAAAATTCGCCGAATACTGCGGTTGGAAATCCCCAAAGCGAGCGAATGTTTTCGCGCCGAACGACGCGGGGAACGTTCAATCGCGGCTCTCACATTGGCCACGTTTTCAGGTCCTGTTGCTGTCCTGGGACGTCCAGGCGACTTCTTTTTCAATGCTGAACTCGTCTGTCTAAAATTTGACACCCACACTTTAATCGTAGCGTGATGTGGAACAGGATCATGACGCCCGAGTCCGAAATGAATTCGAAAAGCACGTTGTGTAGCAATTATCGAACCGCCGCATTCGATAAACCGCTCAATAACAAAAGCACGATGTTCACCAGACCAAGGCATGTTGACTACTGACAAATGGCATAAAACCAGCTTTCTAACGGTTTTTACCCCACTACTCTACCTGCTCTCTCTTCTGAGAAAAAGGGATTTGAAATCGGATAGGTTCTTCTGCCCCACCCTGTATGTAAAAAAGGGTTGTCAAAATATAGTTAAAGGTAATAGTATATTATTTTATAAGGAGGAGAAGTGTCCCTTTTCGTGGCGAGCCACGAAAAGTCACTTCTTCTCCGAATGAAATATGCTATTTTATTTCCAAACGTTCTCAAATTCATGAAAATTGTACATTTAATGTAACTTTATCAAATAAAAATGACGTTTGAATTGGAAGTTTTTGTATTCTATGCATCTATGTTCATGGTAACCAATTAATCTTTTTCGTAGCAACACTTTTCCTGCCGCCGGCGCCCGAGAGAGTATTTCTCCGCCTAGGCGGAGAAATAGAACTTTTCGATGACCCTGTCAGTCGAGAACTGACGTTGTTATCGTACGTTTGGGAATAAAAGTCATTTCTTTATTATTGAAGATAAAAAGTGGTGATAAATTGGTCTTGTTACAACATTTTTTTGTCCTTCGATCCTTTAAAGATACCAAAATTGTGCTTATTGAAGGACCTCCAAATGCACCATTAGGCACTAGAACAAAACTGGGTTGGGTTATTCATGGAAATAAGTTCATTGCAAAAAATCGAATTGACAATGAATATTCTCTTTTCTGCTATGAAAAGAAGAAATTGAAATTTTAATTGAACAAACTGTTTTAAATGATAATTTAGGAGTTACTCGCCCTAATAAAAACATATTGTCAAATGAAGAGAAGGAAAGCTTAGAAATAATAGAACAAACTTGTCGCCAACTTGAAGAAAGCCATTGGGAAATAGGACGTTCATGGAAAAACACCAATATTGTTATACAAGAGAGACGATCAACCGCATTGAGAAGACTACAAATTGTTGAAAATAAAATGAAGCAAGTCTCTTCGTTTCGTCAAAAATATTCTAGTCAAATTCAAACATTTTTAGACAAAGGATAAGTTTTAGTGTTCAATTTTTTTAAAGCTTTCCTTCTCTTCATTTGACAATATGTTTTTATTGGGGCGAGTAACACCAAGAATTTTTCAATATATCCACGTATCAGGTTTCTTTTTTAGATCTTAGAATATCAATTAAAATTTGTTTTATTTCCAAACGTACGATAACAACGTCAGTTCTCGACTGACAGGATCATCGAAAAGTTCTATTTCTCCGCCTAGGCGGAGAAATATTTATTTTTCCCTCCGGCCGGCGGCAGGAAAAGTGTTGCTACGAAAAATATTACTTGGTTACCATGAACATAGAATACAAAAACTTCCAATTCAAACGTCATTTTTATTTGATGAATTTACATTAAATGTACAATTTTCATGAATTTTAAAACGTTTGGAAATAAAATAGCATATTTCATTCGGAGAAGAAGTGACTTTTCGTGGCTCGTTTTCAATTATCCGCCTCACTCCGTTCGGCGGATAAGCTCGCCACGAAAAGTGACACTTCTCCTCCTAATGAAATAATATACTATTATTCATTTTTCACTTGTACATTATATGTTTATTTTACCTTAGAAACGGTTGCTATAAATACACTGATTATGCCCGTGGGCATTTTAGCGGGCATTATGGATCATAACGCCCCCTCGTTGTGCGAGAAGCAAAATAAGCTAGAAAGAAATTATTTATTTCGCAGAATTTTAATACTAAAACAACGACAACTCAACAAACGAAAACAAAGTCTTTCTTAATTAAAATTAAAAGTGCAGTTTTCGAATTTCCCGGAAAAATTCTTCAATCGTGAATCTTGGGATGTTTTCGAAACCTGAGGAGCGAAAACTTGACCACAAGTACTTGGAAGTTCGTTCACAAGAGAACCACTAGAGAATTCATGAGAATCTGTTACCGAATTCACAATCATCGTCGATACTTCGTTTTTGGAAAAAATGCTCTGCTCTATGTAACCTTCCGCCACAGATGCACTCTTCCATCTTCCGTGCATTTTTAACGTTTCATATGATGCACCAGCCTCAGTTAAAAGAGTTGCTGAAGTCCGTCTCAAACAATGTCCTGTATATTAATTTGCATTATCCAATTTTAAGTATTTGGCAATCATCGAAGGCACACTTCCTATGGTATTTTTGCCAACAGGTTGGATGGTGCACCGACCATTTCGGAACGTGTGGAAAAATCTAGGATTCTTCGCTCCACTGGGTCTCAAGGATATATATTTTCTGACCAGCCCCAAAGCTCCTATTTTTTCTTCCTCTACAATGCTAAATCCTTTTGACATACCGGTTTTAGTTTCGGGTATTTTAACAAGTAAACAGCTACCCTCATCTTCTATATCTTTGATAGACATTTTCACTAATTCATCTCTCCTTACAAGGGCGTAGCCAGGATTTATAACAGGGGGGGGCAAAATTTATACAGGGGGGGGCAAACCATGGTCATCCTCCATGGTCTTTCAAAATGTGAAAATTTAGGGATAAAAAAATAAGCAAATTTAATTCATTTTTTCTTTCAGGGGGGGGCAGCTGCCCCCCCCTGCCCATAGCTGGCTACGCCCATGTCTCCTTAGTCCTCCAAAAACACCCATTATTAGAACTACTTTATGAAGAAGATGAATTTCATCAGGAGCTTCATTGATGAATGTATGAACTTGTTCTGCTGTCAAAACTTTGGATTTCTTCGGAATATATCCTTTAGATTTCATTTTTAAAAACGCTACTAGCCGGGAGAATTGTGAAAAATTGATATTTTCATTGACAATCAGTGTAGATTTCAAAATAGAATATTTCGTCCACAATGACGCAGGACAAAATTTTTCAGACTGAAATAAAAAAAAATTACCCACACATGAACAAAATGAAAAATAAAATAGCATACCAATTCTTGAAAGTACCGCGCCAATAACACTGTTTCATCTATAGCAATTATTTCATTTTTCAACTTCCATTGATGGAATGTTTCATAATCCTTGTCGTGGACGAGTCTGGATTTTTCTGGTAATAGATTATTTGCAGCTTCGGCTGCATTTTCAATTATATTATTTGGCAAATTGCTATTCATTTCTGTTATTTCTTTAAATCTTCACAACGAAAACAGTAATGACATTCACTTAATAAAATGATGACAGCAATAACGAACTTCAAAATATTAACAAGTGCCATGATTACTACTGAAAGTTAAATGGAAAAAAATCATAGGAGCAATCGAATTTTATTGTAATTAAATGATATATTCGTGAAAAATAAAATCTTATATGCACCACGAGCGTTATTAGATCCCAACGCCCATCGGGCAACATTCATCCCTCGGGCCAAAGGCCCTCGGGCCGAATGTTTCCCTCCGGGCGTTAGGATCCATATAACGCACTTGGTACATAAATAACTATTAAATTTAAATTTCTGTCACTCCAAAAAAAAACCGATATTTTGCACACAACATCAACGAGTGAGAATTCACATCTGATCTTTTCCGCTTCGAAGCCCGGCGCCCGTTTCCCGCCGAAATTTTTCGCCCAATTCCCGCCCGACCGCAATCCCAAACGACCAGTCAATGATCCTCACGGGCTGGCGGCTTACGCCGCCAATTTGCATTGATTTGTCCCTCGACCACCCTGCCACACGTCGTGTCGCCAAGGGGGTACGCGTTAATGGGGGCGGAATACGGAGACGGGGGAAATTCGGTCCGGGCCGGGGGCGGCGGGATCTTCCGGCCCCCCGTTTCGGCCCCCGTTTAACGGGCGGGCTGCATGCGATCATCGATTCAGTGACCCAAAAACTGGGACCTGTCCGCACCAGGAAAAATACGACGGCTCGGCCGGCTGATCTCGCCCAATGGGTGAGAACCGCTGGGTAGGTCGGTTATCGAAAATCTGCGGAAAGTTGTGTCGTACATTAGAAAGTTTCCCGAGTCGACGGGAAGAGGGTGGGTATCGATCGAGGACCTTGCCTTCCGCCCCGAAACGTTGGGATGTACGGAAACAAAAATTACGGTCTTCTCGGAAGGCGGCGAACGAAACCGCAGCTCGTTCTTGCGGCGACCAGTTTCGAACTCGCTGGACGAAGCGATAACGTTTCAGTGCAAATACTGCAAATGTACCTACAAGGAATCGCGTCCAAGATTTCTGTAAAAAGAAACCATACATGCGAGAAAACGTATTCAATACAGATGCAAGTAGGTCTGATCCTCTCTGAACAACTACATCTCATCTGCGGCCCTAATGGGCCTACCAGTCCTACCACACGCTCAAGCTTCACCACAGTTTGGCTTGCGCAAACCGGCTTGAACACTGAACACTGAGCGTGCGGTTGGCAAAACTCTATACAATTTTCCCAACCACACGCTCAGTGTTCAGTGCTCAAACCGGTTTGCGCAAGCCAAACTGTGGTGAAGCTTGAGCGTGTGGTAGGACTATAATGATCAAGAAACATCAGTTCACTGGCCAAGGACCTTTCTGTAGTAAAGGGAAATACTCCCTTAAGAAAGAGTTTCAGGAGATGGAGAAAACCGAAAGGGAATCTCCCAGGAATGGATCACTCCAAAAAGTTCCTTTGGAACTTTGATACTGCAAGTTCCCAAAGGTATCAGGGTCTCAGTGATAACCAGTTTTCTTATAGGACATTGTTTCCTCACCCTCTGTCATTTTTCACCCCAAAAGTTGAGATTTTCGATATCGATTTTATCATGCTCAGAGATACTCTAGAGTCTAGACAATGCTGATTACCAATGTACAAAAGAAATGTGGATATATTCAGGAGTGTGGGAGCTATGACAATTTGAAATTTCGGATTTTTCAAAAAATGCCATTCGACAGGTGAAAATCTAAACTATGATAGATAGCGACTTGTTTGTTCTTATTGGATAGAGCGTCCTCGAAAACCTATATTTTGATACCAAACATGTCCATATAGGCGACTTTCAATTGTTTTATTTTATCCAAATTTCATTTTCGAGCTTTGTTCGGACACTCAGAGCACTCAAAGTATAGGTGGTACTGATCAGTCTAATGGGCATTCTGCATGATTCGAATGGGTAGTAGATCTTCGAGATTGGAAAACTACTTTGGATTCGTCAGGGGTTTCTTAGTGATGACAAATATGGTGTTTTTGTCATTTGTCATTTTACACCCAAAAAGTTGACATTTTCGATATCGATTTTATTATGCTCAGAGATACTCTAGACAATGCTGATTATCAATGTACAAAAGAAATGTGGATAAATTCAAGAGAGCGTGAGCTATGACAATTTGAAATTTCGGATTTCTAAAAAAAATGCCATTTGGCAGGTTAAAATCTAAACTATGATAGATAGCGACTTGAATTGGTCCTTATTGGATAAAGCGTCTTCGAAAACCTATATTATGATACCAAACATGCCCACATAGGCCTTCTTTGAGTCGACTTTAAATTGTTTTATTTTTTCCAAATTTCATTTTCGAGTTTTGATCGGACGCTCAGAGCACTCAAAGTATAGGTGGTATTGATCAGTCTAATGGGTATTCTGCATGATTCGAATGGGTAGTAGATCTTCGAGATTGGAAAACGACTCTGGATTCGCCAGGGATTCCTTGGTGATGACAAATATGGTGTTTTTGTCATTTGTCATTTTTCACCCAAAAAGTTGACATTTTCGATATCGATTTTATTATGCTCAGAGATACTCTAGACAATGCTGTTTACCAATGTTGGCCAATTGGGATTTCATTCGGTAGATTTAATTTCATAAGAGGTCAACATTTTTTAGACACACCAAGAAGATCGAAAACAACCTCAACTTGAGCAGGAACAATTCAAGGAAAGCAGGGTTTAACATTTTCCATCAAAATGTTAGATCTATTGGAAACTCAGTCGAACAAATAGAAGAAATTATCAAAGAAAACTGCCTCCAAGTAATCTGTATTTCGGAGCATTGGAAAACCAGAGACCAGCTATCAAACTACGGTATAGAAAATTTTGTTCTAGCCTCCTGCTTCTGTAGAGAAGTAAACGAGCATGGTGGTACAGCAATATACTGCAGGAAGCCTATAAGATGGAAGACATTAAAGAAAGTCGAAAAATGCTCAATTTCCAGAGTTATTGAGATCTCTGCCATTGAGATTCAATATGGATCGGATACAATAGATGTGATATGCCTTTATAGACCACCAAATGGGAAACCATCCTTATTTTTTGAGCAACTGGAAAGGGTTATCTGTGCTTCTAATAAAGGTAATAAAATTCTAGTTCTCACAGGAGATCTCAATATCGACATTAAGAATGAAGGTTCTAAGTTATCACAGCAACTTCTGCAGCTTATTAATTGCTATGGCATATATCACACTATAGTTGACTACACACGAATAACTCAAACTTCGAGAACATGTATAGATAATTTTTTCACCAATTATAAAGAGATAAATGTAGAAATAAAACACACTCACATTTCAGATCATACAGGGCAAATGCTGACCCTGCAATTAGACACTCCCCATCAAATTATGTACAAATATGGAAGGAATTTAGGATCAGCCAATATGAATAATTTAAGGGAAGAACTCAAATCTGTGAACTGGGATCTACTTTATGGGCAAGGTGATATAAATCAACAGTGGTCTTATTTCTTAAATGTTTATCAAGATATTTTTAATCAAATTTGCCCAGTTGAAAGATGGAGAATAAAATCGTCCACAAAAGAGCTAAATCATCCCTCAATCAAAGACAGTAAAAATCGCTTGGATATTCTATACACATGCAAATCAGTGGATAAAACCTTTGAAGACTCATATTGGGAAGAGAAGAAGAAATATGATTATTTACTAAAACAAACCAAAGTAGTGAAATATCAAAAAAAAATAGAAAACTCTGATAATAAGTCAAAGTGTATGTGGTCCATATTCAGGGAGATTAAAGGGCAAGTTGTAGCCTCGGAAATTCGAATATCTGAGGATTTAAAATCTCTTGCAGATAGATTTAATGTATACTTTGCCACCTCAGCGGAAAATGCTCTGCTCAGCCTACCAAACCAAAGCTTTAAACATGATATACAGTATAGGGACAGATCAGTATTTTTCTTTCCAACCAACGAAGCTGAACTCTCTGAAATAGTAAGATCTTTCAAGAATAAACTTGGTTCTGGAGTTGATGGCATTCCTATAACTGTCATTAAGTCTACATTAGAAGAGATCATCACACCACTGAGCTTTATCATCAATAACTCAATAAAATCAGGTATTTTTCCAGATAGTTTGAAGCAGGCATTGGTAAAGCCTATCTTTAAGAAAGGAGATAGAGATGCAATAGAAAACTACAGACCAATTTCATTGTTGCCAAGTTTTTCCAAGTTTCTAGAGGCAATTATTTCGAGGAGACTCTTAAAATTTCTGAAAGAAGTCATAACAAGTTCTCAACATGGTTTTATGCAAGGAAGATCAACAAAAACAGCCATACACAGTTTCCTTCATAAAATATACCAAACTCTTGAAAATGGTGACATCACTATTGGTCTGTTTCTGGACTTATCTACGGCTTTTGACTCCCTCTCACACGACTTCATCTTAAACAAACTAGAGGCTTATGGAATAAGAGGCCCTGGACTGAATTGGTTTCAAACTTACCTCATAAATAGACAGCAGATGACCACCTTGACAAAAGATGGTGAAAAAGTAATGTCAGAAGCAATGAATATCACACTCGGAATTCCACAGGGTAGTATATTAGGACCAATACTCTTCATCCTATTTTCAAATGATTTCGACGACATAATTAAAGATCTTAAAAATGTAGAAGTAGTGAAGTATGCCGATGACACAAATTTCACTATTGAGGCCAATATATATCCAGATGCTGTCACTGGAGCAAGCCTGGTTCTGCGGGGGGCAAGTAACTGGTGCAGATCAAATGAACTTCTACTCAATCAAGAGAAAACTGTAGCAGTCTTGTTCAAGTCCAGCCATTCTGGTTTCACAACACCTGAAACAATCAACCTAGTAACAAGTAAGATGAAGCTCAGCACTTCCACCAAATTCCTTGGAATCTACCTGGACGAAAATTTAAACTGGTCTAGACAGATCGATGAGGTATGCAAGTCATTAACATCTGTATGCTTTTCCATGGGAGTTCTGTCAAAGTACCTGGATTTCTCAACAATGAAGACATTATATCACGGGGTTTTCGAATCAAGAGTCCGTTATGGCATTATGTTTTATGGAACGTCTGGAAGGCTTCGTGATGTCATGATACTACAGAAGCGGATATTAAGGCTTATGCTCAGGATGAGGATGGTTGAATCGTGTAGAGGCAAATTCAGGCAAAATCGAATTTTGACGGTCCCAGCCATTCATATTCAAGAATGCCTCTTGGACCTACATAAAAATAGAGAGAATTTCATAAGTTCCCAACCAAGAACCCACAATACTCGAGCTTTGGAAATATTCTACCCAACACACCATTTAGCATCTACAGAAAAAAGTGCCCATTATTGTAGCATCAGATACTACAATAAACTGACTGTTACACTGAGGAGAGAACTTAATTTCAAAAAGTTTAAGAAGGACTTATTTTCCCTACTTCTGGAATTGGAACCATATTCAGTTGGGGAATTCTTGATTTAGATCTTGGGAATATTTTGACGATGTTTCTTTTCAATGACCTTTTACTATGTAAAATTTCATGATCTTGAAATAAAGGGGTGTTTATTATTATGTACAATCCAAATGTGGTTACATTCAAGAGGGCCTGAGCTATGACAATTTGAAATTTCGGATTTTTCAAAAAAAAATGCCATTTGACAGGTGAAAATCTAAACTATGATAGATAGCGACTTGAATTTGTTCTTAGTGGATAGAGCGTCCTCGAAAACCTACATTTTGATACCAAACATGCCCATATAGGCCTGCTTTGAGTTGACTCTTAATTGTTTTATTTTTTCCAAATTCATCTTTGTTCGGACGCTCAGAGCACTCAAAGTATAGGTGGTATTGATCAGTCTAATAGGTATTCTGCATGATTCGAATGGGTAGTAGATCTTCGAGATTGGAAAACGACTCTGGATTCGCCAGGGATTCCTTGGTGATAACAAATATGGTGTTTTTGGGGGGTCTAACCCCTTTGTCATTTTTCACCCAAAAAGTTCAGATTTTCGATATCGATTTTATTATGCTCAGAGATACTCTAGATAATGCTGATTACCAATGTACAAAAGAAATGTGGATAAATTCAAGAGGGTGGGAGCTATGAGAATTTGAGATTTCGGGTTTTTCAAAAAAATGCCATTGGACAGGTGAAAATCTAAACTATGACAGATAGCGACTTTATTTTGTTCTTATTGGATAGAACGCCCTCGAAAACCTATATTTTGATACCAAACATGTCCATATAGGCCTTCTTTGAGTCGACTTTTAATTGTTTTATATTTTACAAATTTCATTTTCGAGTTTTGTTCGGACGCTCAGAGCACTCAAAGTAAAAGTTGTACTGATCAGGGTCTAATGGGTATTCTGCATGATTCGAATGGGTAGTAGATCTTCGGAATTGGAAAACGACTTTGGATTCGACAGGGATTCCTTGGTGATGACGAATATGGTGTTTTTGGGGGGTCTTATCCCTTTGTCATTTTTCACCCAAAAACACCCAAAACATATAGAGATAGCAGCGGGGTAACTCTGGAGTCCGGGGCCAGGACATTTCACCCCCCCGCCACCTCCTTCCGCTCCTCCCCATTCAAATAAACCCACGCAATCAATTTCGCCAAAAGTCGAAAAAGTCACTCGAAGGCCCAATGAAGCATTTCTTAAAAACCCCTCTTATCTCGCTCCTCGTCCCTAATTATAACGTTTTCTGTCCCCCCGGAGTGCTTCCCGGGACATGTTTGCCTCCCTATCTCCGGACGCGACAAGAAGCCAAGGTCGGGGGCGAGATTCGCTCGGGGATAACGAGATTTGCGTGTCAACGACGCCCGGAATACGGGTATACAAGCGCGGGGGCCGTTTAAGGGTTGTAGATTCAAGGAAATGAATCTTGTCGAGGGCGCATCGTTGAATATGCAATTTAATTCTTCCAGTTTGGTCAGCCCAAGATCCAGAAATCTAATTTAGGGGGGCGGCTGTGAAAACGACGACGAGGATGTCTGGAGGAAATTGATTGGGTAAACGGGAATGTTTGAGAGAACGTGCAACGTTGAATATGGATTTTTCCATCTATATTTCGCAGCTGGTGGTTGGCAAAAGGATTAGAATACCTAAAATCTTAGACTTAGACTATACGAGGATGTATTGATATCTAGTTAGCCAAGACCAGTTCCATGCATAAACAAAATATTGCGATACCATATGAACGAACAATAACTTATTAGAGAAGTGTCAGTGTAGAGTTCGACGTCAAAAAAGTAAACCAGAGTTACGCAATAAATTTTAAAAAAAATACGTCCACCGAAATTGTAAAAATCGAAAAATTGGAGTATATTGAGCCATCATCAAGTACCTGTATTCAAAAGGGTTAAGAGGTAAGCAGATTTACGTAGATATGCTTAATATCCTTGGTGATCAATGTCCCTCGTATGCGACCGTGAAAAATTGGACTGAAATCTTCAAAAGAGGTAAATTTTCGATTAAAGATGATGACCGATCGGGAAGGCCAGTTTCTGTGTCAGTCCCCGAAAATATCGATGCAGTTCATGACATGATTTTCTCAGACCGTCGAATTTGGCTAAAACGGATATCTGAAGCACTGAAGATTTCATACGAACGCGTTCATCATATAGTTCACGTCAATTTGGACATGAGGAAAATTTCTGCAGAATGGATCCCCAAATGTATGAATGATCAAAAGCGTGCAAGGGTAGAAGCATCGCGTTCGATCTGTGCTCGATTTGAAAACGATGTAGACTTCTTAAACCGAATTGTTACTATAGATGAGACTTGGGTACATTTCTTTACGATCCAGAAACAAAGCAACAATCGATGGAATGGCGACACTCTGGTTCTCCAAGACTTAAGAAGTTTCGTGTCCAAAAATCGGCAGGAAAAGATCTTTGCTTCAGTTTTTTGAGATTGCCATGGAGTAATCATGATTGATTTTTTGGATAAGGGTAGAACAATAACTGAAGATTACTATTCGACATTACTGACCACTCTACGGGAAAAATTGAAGACAAAAGACGCGGAAAGCTATCCAAAGGTATTTTGTTTTTACAGGACAACGCCCCAGTACACAAATCTCATGTTGCCATGCAAAAAATTCGTGATTTAGGGTTAGAATTACTAGAACACTCCCCTTATTCACCAGATTTGGCTCCGTCCAACTATCATCTCTTTCCTCAACTGAAAAAAAGTTTAAAAGGTTGTAAATTTAATTCCGGTAATGAAAGCTGTGGAGGACTGGTTTGCAGAGCAAGAAGAAACATTTTTTTGAAAGGTCTAGAGACGTTGCAGTTTCGCTGTAATAAATGTATTCAATTGAGAGGAGAAATGTTGAGAAAAAAAATATTTTGTCATTGAGATTTTGTTTGGTTCTATAGTAGGCTAAGAATTTTTCAGTTTATCCTCGTAGACGCGCCTTTCAATAAAAAATTTTCAAAATCATCAGAATTAAACTGGGTTACTGTACAGGGTGACCCAAATTGCTTGATTTATGGCTGTTTCTGGTACTTCTAGGCTAGATTGGTGAAAATGTTGAAAGGAGTCCTGTGCTCGATTCTCGTGAAAACTCCATAACTGAAAGCCGTTTCACGATATCTCCATTTGTTTTGAAGATATAACGAAATTTTGATATTTTGGCGATTTCGAAAATGTTCCATAACTTCTTCATTTTCTAAAATATCTATAAACGGCAAAAACTTTCTTGCGGCACTTTTTCATTAGCAATACGACACCGTATTCAGTTTTTTTCGATATATTGCATAAAGTGTGAAAAAAACCCAACTTTCTTATTTTAAATACGAATGGTATTTTTTTGATCCTATGTTATGCAAAAAAAAATCAGCTCTTCGGAAATATACAGGATGGCCCACCCCAGACGCGGTTCTCATTTTGAGGCAGTAAATGAAGACATTTTGAAATTTTTTTATCGTGAAATGTAAAGGAAAATCAGATGTACAATTTAAAATTGTTTCCACATATACAGGGTGTTCGATAACAAAGTTCGACCATAGACCATAGTTACACTTTTTTCAATGTAATACCCTATATACTCCATTCACTTTTATTTAATCACATAGGAGGTCATGGTTTCGTTTTCAGGAGTTGGTGCCCTTGATGAAAAGCACAGAACATATGATGAAAAGTCAGTGCGCGCACAGAAAATATCGTTAATGACAAAACGACGTTGCCAGTTTCTTTGTTTACATCAAAGTAAAAGTATCAAAGATATTCCACATTTTGTTAGGGGTACACGGGAATTTCGTTGAAAAAGCTGTTATTTGGACAGATATCGCAGTAGATGGATCGGATGGAGCCTCGAGAGGTCGATTAGGAATATAAGGATGATATTTTTCAAGTTTTCCAAGAAATTTGGCGATATCTGAGCAGATTTGCAAAAGTTAGGTACCTCGCTAATGAGGTGGAACTTAGACCTAATTCTCCTATAAGAAACGCCTTTCAAAGGTCGAGATGGTGAAAAATGTATTCTTTAGATGTTGTTTGAACAAACGCAGCCGAGTTTTATATCCCAACATTGATTTTAAGAAAGTTATCAACAAAATAAAATTGACATTATTCTTGATTCTTGTAATTACCCATCAATTCATCTTATATCTTTGGGTTGATTTTTTTTAATGAATTCTTGATTAGAATCAACAATTGATGTCGTCAAGTCATGAACTTTCAGTTCAAGAGGATAATAAACATTAAATCTTCACAAGCATTCATATAAAAATTATGTGAAAGCAATGCAATTGTCTTCCATGGCGAAAAATAATATATTTCAACAGTGATCTCTTGTACTTTTCATGCAAATAACTAGAAAAGGAATCCTTTCTATCAATTCATATAAGCGTTAATTATTTTCGTCCATCACATCTTTTCCAATTCATTCATTTGCCGAATAAATTCACATTCTGAGAAATACGCTAAGAATGAAGAAAGGGCAACATAGTGTTGGCTTGGAACATAAAAATATTTTGAAAAACGTCATAACTTCGATACAGAATGGAATGTGTCAAATTTCCAAGGCCAGAGTTGTGTTTATAATTGTGAATGCAGTATATGTATATGAATTCAAAAATTGAATGGCGAGCTCAAATAATGATGTGTTTATAAAGACCATTTTATGCCTTAGGAGAACCATTTAAGAGAAAATGGCGAAAAATCGAAAAAAAGGAGTATTTTTAATTTGAAATTAATGAATAAACCCTTCAAGCCAACGAGACAGTCAATGTTTTTTCGTGTAGACATATTGGCTACCATTATGCAGAAGAAAAAAAAATAACTCTGGAATATACTGAGTGATCATAATTAATATTCAAACATTAACTACAAATAATGGTCAAAAACTTTCTTATTTCAAATGGCACACCCAGTGTTTCTGTACTTAAATTTTGGCTTCACCAATTTTCGAATTCATGTATGAGATGCTGTTGTCCTCTTGAGGTACACATCGAAAGTCCATTGTGTTATAAGCGCATGCGCAGCACCACTCGAATTCGCAACAATTCTCGATCGAATTTTCTATCATATCAAAATTTAATTAAACAGATTCTGGATTCTGCACGGGCGTTTCAATGCAGTCCTCGTAAATACCGAGCTTCCTTATTTCAGTTCGGCAGCTGACGCTCCAGAATCAATTCCGCAGTAACTCGACCGTTAATGAATTATTACGGCACGTTACTGCAAAGGGTAGTAGAGAATGGAAGTCTAAAAGCGGAATTTATGGAAAAGATTCACCGGGATAGCCGAAGAATCGATATTTATTACTGGGGTCTCGAACCCGAAAATGTCCAAGACATTATGAGACTCCATGATGAATCGCAGTGGGCATTGAGGTCCCTATAAATGCCACTGTCGTGGAGGGACAGCGTGGTGAATATAAATTTCCATGAAAATAAGATAGCTCTTTTTTATATTTCGTTTATTTCATGCTCAACGGATTCTACACATTACACGGACACTGAAGAGTGTAGATTCTGTGGGGAGGAGGAAGAAAATCCTAATTGTCATTGCAACCCAAAGTGAAAAATCCTTTGGGCAAGAAACTTGCAGGAGTGAGGAAGTAGCCTCCTTGAAAGCGTCCCAGATATTGGATTTCATTAGAGCTCTGGAACTGGAAGGCAAGCTCTAAAGTGCGTGGTGAGAACAGCTCTTCCAGGGGCACAACGAGTAGGAAAACTAATCCGATAGAGGCGCCATCGTGCATTTTATGGAATATTTCATTAATGCCCACTTGCACCGTTTTATGCCTAGGACAGACTTTGTTAAGAAGTGCCTTAACTTTAAGTTGGTCTTATTCTCGGCTTTGCGCATCATAGCTTGCACCGCACTCTCACTAACAACGACGTAGTAAAGCACGTGTTAAGGAATGGTGAATCTGGCAACATGGCTAAGTTTGATGATTTTGTCGGTTTCTGTACAATTTTCTACCTGCGAAGAGAATTGCTATAGCAGATTTGACAGAGAAATTATTGAAGAATGAAGTGGAGTCGCAAAAGAAGCAACAGGCATTGAAGGAGGAAGCGTTGCAAGTTGCAGTTGCAGTCAGATATTGAGATCTATTTTCCTAACAATCTCGATAAAATATTTTCAACATTTGTGTGATGGTTTCTGATCACAATATAATTTTGAAAAATTCATTGTATAAGTTTACATTAATTCGGTAATAATAATTCATCTTATTTATTTATAAAACTCGAGAGTAATTTAATTTTCGTGTTTGTTATGTGGAGAAAAGAGAAAAATTCAAGTCAGTTCATGTGATCACACTGAATTTTTTTTAAATAATATGCCTTCATTGTCTTTTTTTTAAATGTGAAATATCCCAAAAAAGAGCAGTAAAAAATGTAGACATTTCAAAAACAAATTTCATGAAGGAGAAAAATATAGGGTGTTCCATTTGACGCACCCTGTATATGTAAAATCATTTTTATTTTGTTGATTCTTGTCAACCCTATAACCATGCTATTTTAGCCGTACGCCTTGCTGACACACCCTGTATGTCGTCGATTTCAGTGAACCTATTTTTTATTTATGTGGAATTGAATACCACAATAACAACAAACAGTTTCTACTCCTTGATAAATAACTCGTTGATACGGCAAAAACTGACAGAGAAGTTCTTTTTTGAGGTTATGAATCCTCAAGACGGCCCTAAGTCTTCCTTAAGGACCTTAAGCCATGAAATATCACGGCTTAAAATAAGAAGGACTTTACCTGCACTTAACCTGTGGTGCAAGAGAATCTGTGTCTCAAACCCTACTTACATTTAAAGACGTCCTTAAGGCAGGCTTAGATTCGACGGTGCAAGTGGGCATTAAAGACGTCCTTAAGGCAGGCTTAGATTCGACGGTGCAAGTGGGCATTAATGGTCTCCCTTATGAATGAAATTTACAATATGGCGCTCTCTATCTGTGAATCGCTGGACTATGAAATTAGTGATGTAGGTGAAGCAGGAACTAAACTGCTCCACATGATTTACGGATATTGGTTTAAATTGCAAAAAAATTAGGTTATAAAAAAAGATTTTTGTGATGAAAATTCATATTAATATGATTTCAAGTTGCAAATTAATTTTAGCCTGTAGGTCTGCAGCATATACAGGGTTGCTAAGAAAAATCGAGTAAAATAACGAAATTTTGTTCTCAGAGAATTGAAGTATTTCAAGACTATCAATACAATGTATGGCCTCCACGGGAATCAATAACAGCTTGACATCTTCTTTGCATACTACACACGAGGTTGTTGAACATTTCTTGAGGAAGTTGGTTCCATAAAATGGACAGAAGCTCTCTCAGATCATTTAAGGATTCTGGGGTAGGTTGCTGATTATCTAATCTTCTTTTAGAGCATATCCCATGCATGTTCTATGCAATTCAGATCTGGTGAGTGCGGAGGTATTGGTAAATGTGGAATACCAAGCTCCTCGCGCGCATTCTCAACTATGACTGCACGGTGCGGTCTAGCGTTATCGTCTGTAAATTGAAAAGTTTCACCAATAGCAGCTTGAAAAATTGGCACAACATTGTCAATGACATGCTCCCTATAGTGTAAGGCGGTCATGGTCATATTCCCAGGACAAATGTGTAGATCTGTGCGCCCATTGAAACATATCCCGGCCGCGTATTGGCATTGTTTACTACGGTGCAACGCATACATGGTGTTGGAACGCAGTAGAGAATGGCTGAACCAATGCTCTCTCTACCCAGCCATATCTTACTACGACTCAGCGCAGAGAGGTATTAAAGCGTAATAACTATTGTATTATGGATACGCGTTCAATGCTTGTGCCCTATTGGATTTCGTTGCCAATGTTTTCGAGTCCTATCAAAGACGCCACTTTCTGTCTTTTGCAAATTTCCGGAACTCAAAGAATAAGATACTTTTCAGAAAAATGTCACATTCTGCTAATGTCTCTGTTGAAAGAATCGACGAAAATACCTTTTTAGTCTGTAGTTTCTTCGGAGACCGATGATCACATGTTTTATACTACATATGTAGATATTGCATTTTGCGACTGTGTTTTTGGACAGGGTGGAAGGTATTGTAAGCATCTTTGCGCCATACTAAATAGTATGGAATCACTTTTAGGACCTGTATGCGAATAAACGCTAATGACAGAAATAATAGGCAATTAGCTCTAGGAGAAAACATATCCTCAGAATTTCATGACGACATGTCAATTGATGTGGGTATAGAAAATGACTTGCAAAGTAGGTACTACAAAGCAACCAAACAATGTTTCTACCCAACAAGATAATTTTTCTGTACCTATTACCAATAAACACTGTCGATAATGCCAATGAAACGAATTTAGGTGAAAAATATTCCGCTGCTGCTGCAGAACTAACAGAAAAATTCGAACGCATTACTAAAATAGCCGGCAAAAATAAAACGGTTGATATGGTTAATGCCATAAAAAAATTTAATCAGACTTTAAACAAAGTTTTTACACCATACGACTTATTAAATTTTATTCTCGCATCAAAAAATATCCCACGAAAAAAGAACATTTCTCTTCAGCCAACATCAGTGAGCCGAAGAAAAATTAGACGTGGTTTTTCATGCTGGTAGGTCATCCAACAAAGAAATGACATAAAATCCTAAAAGGCACAGATCTTTAAAGAAAAATATTGATCTTAATAGATCAAATGCAGAATCACGTGGAAATGCACACTAGGATTATACGTCAGTTGATTTTACATTTTTTTAGTTGCTTTCAGCGATACTGAAATCATACTAGTGTTATTTTTATGTATCATTTTCTATATATTATTCTTTTTTTATTCAAGTATGGTTCAATAAACTATTTTTGGCGATAGTATATTATTGTTATCTTTATGAATGATGGTTGCAAAATTGCGGAAGAAAGCAATTTTGAACGTAGCTGCGCTGAGGCGTAGTAAGATATGTCTGGGTAGAAAGAGCATTGGTTCAGCCATTCTTTACCGCGTTCCAACACCATGTATGCGTTGCACTGTAGTAAACAATGCCAATACGCATCCCGGCCCATAACATAACACTACCACCTCGGAATGGATGGACTTCTTGGACATAGCGACGATTACGGGGTATGCGTGGGATTGTCCATACCCTTATTCTTCGAGAATCTGAAAATCGTCCATATCTGGATTCATCAGTGAAAAGGACACTACGCCATTGATCGTTCCAATTGATATGTTGCCTTGCTCATTCCAGTCTTTGACGCTTATGGTCACATGTTAATGGAACTCCTCTTGATGGACGTCTAGAACCATAGATTCACCTCTCTCAAAAGTCGTCTGATGGTTTCGATGGAAACTTGAACCCCATCTGCATTTTGAAGAGTATTCCGTAGCATTCTACACGTAGATGTAGGGTTTCTTCTCGCCGAAACGGCGATGAAACGATCCTGAGCAGGTGTTGTTTTTCGTCGCCCACCAAGCCTTGGTCTTTCCAACACGAAACCTGTCTCCCTGAACCTATTCCGAAGTCGAGATATCACACTTTGGCGGACTTGGAGCCTTTTCGCTACAACAACCTGAGTTAGGCCACCCTGTAGCATTCCGATAGCCCTATTAGCCTCAGCGTTTGTTAATTTACGTCTTGGCATTTTCGGAAAACTCGTTTCAAATCGAAGCCGTTGATAAACTGACTTCATTTCAAAATAAGAACATTCATGAAGCATATGCAAAGAACCAAACTTCAGAAAAAAGGCGACCAGATTGACGAAATGTTTCATACTGATATTTATTGGATCGATTCAAGTTGTTATTGAGTTTTAAATGATTCTACAGCGATTTTCTCGAAGATTACATACTTGTAAAAACGATTGAATACGATATCCTTAACTCTTGTGGAGCAGTATATTTTCATTGGTCTTTCGTTTGAAATAAAACAGAAGCATGAGTTGGCTTATTTCCTTTTATTTTTGAAAAAAAAAATTAACTTTCGAAATGAAATCGATTTCAATTATTCCATTGAAAACTGCAATCCTTTCTGAGTTTAACCACGAAATTTTAGTCCCACCTAAAGGTCGCAGTGAAGTTTAACCCCTTTCTAAGTACCTATAACTTGTATACACATGGCACACGATGACTTCCTTGGGTTTCTATGAATAAGTAGGGTAGAGAACAAAAATCTACATGGTCGCAGTTCGCTTAAGGCTAACCGAGCCAAAACGACCCCGGATCAGAATAATAGAAATGGCAGATACCTAAAGTGTTCTTCAGTATGGAAGAATATGAAATGAGGAGTTTGTACTCACATTCGCTTAGCGAAGCTGCTGATTTACTGGATTTTCTACTTTTACTCTTCGAAGGTTTACTCTTTGGCCTTACCTTGGTGGTGGAAATGGAGGAGGACCTTGACAACATGATGTTTGCTCCGTCGTAAGGCGTACAGGGTGTATTTGCAATTATCTGTCGAGTTGAGAATGGATATTGTATTCTTATAAAGATTACAGGGGACAAATTTGATTCTGCACCACCTACCTCTTCATATTTCTTGGTGTAATACTGGTAGTATATCTTCCTTCTTATACTGATCTCCTCTTGACCCAAACAGAACATCTGTAAAGACCTCAAAATTTCCCTTGCGCCCTCATCGCTAATACCATTCGCGGCAACATTCAAAGAAATCAAGATTCTATTGACCCTCAAAACGTCAGCCAAAATCCTTGCTCCTTCATCTCCCAGTTTATTATTGGCCAGATTCAAATGCACCAGAGGCATTCTATAGGAGATCTTCAATGGTTCTACGAATTCGTCCAAATTTTCCGCGTTGATTGAACAAAACCTCAAAGTGAGGTATTTCAGTTTTGTATCTTGAATAAGACATTTGAAATTTTTGTTGTATGCGTTACCGCTGATGTTCAAATCAGTTATGTTGGGATTCGTCCTCAAGAAGGAGGCGAGAAGAATAATGTCTGCCTCTTGGAACTGTGTGTCTTCGAATCTGAAAGATTATTACCAAAATAGTTCGCCAAAAAATAGGCTGGATGCCAAAAATAAATATGAGTAAATACTCAAAGTTCTGCGGATATTCAACATACTTGAGGCAAGTCATGGTCAAATACTTCTCACTGAACGATAAGAAAACTTGTAAAGCATCTCCGTTCAAGGGAAAATGTTTCCAAAACAAAGCTTTCATGATTTGCTTCTGTACCGACTCCAAAGCTACTATCACAACTGGACAGTGCACTCTTTCATCGTCTTTAGGGAGCTTCAAAATTATAGTTTCAATATTTTCACAATGAACCATACGCGCTTCTCACCCTTGTCTTACTGGGAATTGCATCTAGATACACCACTTTCATCTTCGCATCATACTCTTTGATAACATCACTCAAACTTATTTTGAATCCTTGCATATCATTACTGAGCTGATTGGATTTCGCTAGTTTTATCATACTAACTTTATCCTTCGATGCTTTCGTCTTGGTCGCTGAGGAGGCAGACATAATGAAGACCTATCGATAAATTACAAACGCACTGTGAAATCGCTTCAAATAGTTGTCTTCAAAAATGTCATTCAGGTTGTCTTTACTTAAAAAATAAAGAAAACTTCTATGTCCAACAAATTCATATTCTTTATTCTGTTCTGTAACCTAACCTCAAAGTGTTATCCTTCAACCTAAAAAATATCAGTTCCTGGAAAATGCAGACAAAACAGCCGTAAAAATTAAAACTATCAGTCTAACATGCGTTGCCACTATGAAGTCTTGAACGTATCGAAAGAAGCAGATGAATCTGAAATTAAATCATCTTACAAAAAGTTAGCCCTAAAATGGCATCCTGACAAGAATCTTGATGACCCAGAAAATGCGAAGGAATATTTCCAGCTTGTTCAACAAGCATACGAGGTATTGAGTGACAAACAAGAGAGGGCTTGGTATGACAGACATCGCGAACAAATTCTACATGGTGCAGATACAGAATTTGCTGACAAGAACCTGGATGTGTTCCAATATTTCACAACATCTTGCTTCAAAGGGTATGGGGATGATGACAATGGGTTCTACACAGTGTATAGGAAAGTATTCGAGCAAATTGCAAAGGAAGATATGGATTATTATGAAAATAAGGAGGACTTTGTGAATATTCCATCATTCGGTACTTCGGACAGTGATTATGAGACACTTGTGAACTCATTCTATGCCCATTGGATGTCGTATTCAACTAAAAAAAGTTATGTTTGGTTAGATCCTTACAGTATAACAGACATAAGGGATAGAAGATATTTAAAAGCTGTGGAGAAAGAAAATAAAAAAGTTAGGATCAAAGCGAAAAAAGAACGTAATGAAGAAATACGAAATTTGGTCTCATTCGTGAGGAAACGTGATAAAAGGGTACAAGCCTGGAATAAGCTGAATGAGGCGAAAATCGAAAGTAATCGAAAAAAACAAGAAGTGCTTAGGCGACAAAAATTGGAAGAGAACAGAAAGTCGAATCAATCTCAGGTTCAAGCTGAATGGACCAAATTCGAAAATATGTCTTCAGAGTTGCAAGAGATAGAAAACAATTTGAATAAAGAATTTGGAAATTCTGATGTTAGTGAAGATGAATACGATGAACTATATTGTCCAGCGTGTAATAAATTGTTCAAAACGGAAAAATCATTTCAGAACCATGAAAGTAGTAAAAAACATAAAGAAAATGTGGAAGCTTTAAGAGCACAATTATTAGCAGAAGAAGAAGACGATGATGATGATGAAAACACCACGGAGGATGATGAGAAAAATTCTGATGTGGAGGAAGTAGATCTTGATAGTGAGCTCTCCAGTGGGAAAAGAGTTACCAATCAAAGTGGAGAAGATTCTGATGCTTATGAGCAAGAAATTGATACCGATGGTCCTAGAAGAAAAAAGACACAAAAAACGAAACATTCAGCATCTCAACATTATATGTCACCAGACACAGATTCAGAAGAAATACCTATCAGTAATTCCCATAAGAGACCGAACAAAGTGAAGAAAAACAAGAATGTACTTAAGGTGGAGAGCACCGATGATGAATTAAAGATGTCTACACTTCCTGCCAGTTCTAGTACTGAAGAAGATTTTAGTTCCTCCAAAAAAGGGAGGAAGAAAAATAAAAAAAATAAGCCCAAGAAAACCCAACCAGTAGAAAATATAGTTCTAGAAGAACCACCTAATGACCGCCCTTTAGAAACAGAAAATATTGAAAAAGACGATAGTCCTAAAGAAAAACCTACACTATATTTCTGTTCAACTTGTTCAAAAAATTACCCTTCCAAAAATAAACTCTTCCAGCATTTGAAAGCTGAAAACCATGGCGCCCCTCTTGTTGCAAAACCATGTAGTAGTGTCAGTAGAGGAAAGGGAAAAAATAAGAGCAGTAAAAAGTGATTATATTGTCAACTTATTTAATAAAATATTCATCACAGTTTCTTGCATTTCATTTATTGACTTCTCAGTTGAACATGGGTGAATTGAATAACATCTATAAAACTATAAATCTTTCCTGATAGTTTTTTGGTGGAAATGCTACTATAGATGTGAGAAACAACAGGTTCTTTTCAGTCAGAAACTCAGAATAGTAAGAAAATTAACATCAAATTGATTGAGAATTTTCAGGATCATAGAATCAAGGATTTTGCATTTGACTTTTAACTAACCTAAAAATGTTATAGATTACCATTTATTTTTTGTTTTGTGGATGTTCACTGGTGGTGTATGCGTAAAAAAAAACTCGATTTGCTTGAATTTCGTGTACGATGCGGTCTTAACTTCCTCTGATTCTGGTTAATTTTTGTTGCATACTCCTTTTAATTAAAAATGGGAAAAGGTTCGAAAGATAAACGTGATATTTACTATAGAAAAGCCAAGGAGCATGGCTGGAGAGCCCGGAGTGCTTTTAAACTACTACAGATTGATGAGAAATATGATATACTCGAAGGTATCAACGAATTTATTTGCCTATCCGTACAATTCTGTAACATAATCTTTATAGGTGTTAAAAAGGCAGTGGATCTTTGTGCAGCCCCAGGCAGTTGGAGCCAAGTCCTATCTCGCAGGCTCTATCTCAACGAAAAGATATCTCTGTCGCCCAGGTATGATTTAGATGATAGCAACGATATTCCTGAAGATGACGACGATAGATCTGAAGCCAAAATTGAGCCAAATGAAGACGTTAAGATTGTCGCTGTTGATCTACAGCCTATGGCTCCGCTGCCTGGTGTGATTCAGCTTCAGGGTGACATCACCAAGTTGTCTACAGCTCTGGAAATTATACAACATTTCGAAGGGCAATTTGCTGATCTAGTGGTATGCGATGGTGCTCCTGATGGTAACTATTAACATGAAATATTTATCAAACGGATTTGAATTTTATTCCCTTATTTCAGTAACTGGGCTGCATTGTATAGACATCTACATCCAGAGTCAACTCATATTAGCTGCTCTCCATATAGCATGCAACGTTTTAAACAAAGGTGGAACATTTGTTGCCAAGATATTCAGAGGAAAAGATAATGACTTACTTCATAATCAGTTTCTCACTATTTTCAAACAAGTCAATATATTCAAACCAAGCAGTTCAAGGAATTCAAGCATAGGTAATGTGTTACCTTATTGATTTAGCTTCAATATCTACAATGTATATTTCTTTTTCAGAGGCCTTTCTTGTTGCCAAGAACTACAATCCACCTGATGGTTTTGATCCAAAACTCATGACACCATTCTTGAATGCCGGGGAACGTAATTTCGATCAGCTTACAGGTGTAAACCGTGTAATAATCCCTTTTATGGTGTGTGGAGACATGAGTGCTTATGATTCAGATGTTACATATCCACTCCAGGTGAGAATTCAATAAGAAGAAACAGTTTCCAATAAAAAGGAAATTGAAGAAAAAATGAATGACACCTCTGAAAAGTCACAGAGGAAAAAGTTTATTTATTACTCTATGATCTGAACACAGACATGACTTACATTCTCTGTGTGAAAGACATTGATTTCTGTGTTTTCTTCATTGGTTGGAAAAGAGATGCATAGAATATTTTCTTCTTTTTTTTTAAGCTGGAAGGGGACAAGCAGCCATACACTTACCATGAGCCTGTCCAAAAACCGATAGATCCCCCATACAAAGATCTAAAAAATATGGCACAGCCGAAACCGCTCGACGATGACAGTCCTGAAATGGAGGCCCTTTCGAAACCAGGTACTTCTGCAAAGTCAGATACGGACATGGATCTTGAGACGAATTCGTGCAAGGGCGAGATCCCCATTGAAATAAGCGGCATCATGGCAGATGCAAATGCGACGTCCGAAGACTTACTGGGATTGCTTATTCATACGTTGAAGAACGATGACCCTGCGGTTCAGGACAGTTTGGCGAATCTCTTGAACAGTCTGGGTATCAGTAACATTGAGAAGGTTATCAAAGAGAAAGGTACCACCATTTCAACTCAAACCGTTGGAGTCGTCCAAGGTTCTTCGAAGGAGGTCCAGGTGCCCGAGGTGGCTGGATCCGAGGAAACGATTGTAAAAACTGTGCTGGTCGAATCTGCCCAGAGACACAACTCGCCAGTAGAAAGTAAGTTTTTTCTTTTTAATTTTTTTCCTATGAAAATTCACCAAATAGTTAAGAGTTGAATCACAGAATACCTAACTACAGTTAGGTATTCTGTGGTTGAATTGAATGACCACGTTGCCAGATCTAGGTTGCTATTTCTATGTTCTAGGAGCTTAGTGTCATAGAATTAATTGTTCTTGGGACAGAATTATGTCACAGAATAGAAATTTTGTTGTACTCGGCTTTGATTTTGAAACATGCTGTACCATAGAAGTATAGAACATTTTTCTATGTAGAACGTTTGGTGACCAAATGATGAATTCTTAATTTTGGGGTAAAGTTTGTGGAGGAAATTGAAAAACCTGATGGTTGGTCGTTCAATTTCCGTGAAATATTTCTTGTACATTTAAATTTGGTGCAACTCAACGTAGAATGAAACAGTTACAGTAGGGGACAATTTAGGCCACACCCTAACTGTGGTTCAGATCCAAAAGGGCAAAATACATTTAGTATGTAGAATTATCATTTTCAGGCCCGTGTGAAATAACCAGTGGTGAAAATTCAGGATTAGACCCGCAACTACTCAACCAAGATAACCTGGAGGAATGCGACAATTTCATCATCAACTGGGTGAAGTACGACAGGAGTACTTGCACCTGTGGTGTTGACATTATTGCAAACGAGGGAGTTGATGATTGCGATTCGGATTGTGATGATGAAGCAATTAATATAATCTAAGATTCAAAAGGTATTTACAATTTATACATTCTATTCGTTCCGTTTGGATTTAAATTGTCATTTTCTTTGTCTATCTTGAATTTCTGAGAGTGATTAACTGGAAATGGAAAAACCACAAACAGCATTTCAGTCGTATTAGATTCCTATGGAATTTTTCTTTTATAGCTTCGAATGAAGTTTTTTAAAGGGCAAATCGGCTTTATCGAGAATTTTAATGAGCTATAAGCATTTGGAGGTTATACATATCTAGTATAATGGCTTCCATGTCATATTTTGTATATTTTTTGTAATTTTAATTTGTGTATCAATTTGTTTCAACTGATTTGAAGTTAATATTCTATGAGAATCATTTTATAATTTTCAACTCCAAAGAATTCTTCAAAATCCTGAAGGGAGAAAGAAATGATTGAATAATATTTCAAAAGTTGGTGAACTTGAAATGATCTTCCTCTTAAATATTAGGAATATTTTAGAACAGCAATAAAGTAATACCAGTTGACACCAATAGAGAATTTCAGTAGGAATCACGATTTTCAGAGCTTTAGGAACGTTCTCTAGAAGCTGAGTTATAAATAATAGTTATTAGGATTTTACCACAAATATTTCATTGTATTGAAATTCCAGTCCTATAATAATGCAGCTGTAGCGCTAAAATATGAATACCTCAATAATAAAACAACAACTTATATTTTTAAATCACAATATTGTTCTGCTTTTTAAAGTTGCTATTTGAGAGAGAACTTTCAATCGGAAAACAAGAAGTTTAGTTTTGATATTTCAAGGTTGTAATGATAGTTCTTGTATTATGGCTTTGCAAAATTTTTATGAAGATTCAAACTGTCCAACTGTATTTTAACTAGTCCAAGTGCTGAAAGTAAATTTTAATGATTATGACACCACTAGAACATCTTGGCACCATACTTGTAGAAAAATTGTTTGAATAAATCTTGTTGAAGCGTTTTTGGTGATTTTCATTATTGTCATTACCTCTCCTAGAAATAGGAAAATCTGAAGAGTTTTAGGAGTATCAGAGCCGGAATAAGGGTAAAAATGAATTATAGAAAATAAATGAGATATTGTTCATTAGAATTTATTTAGGAATAAAGTTATAATATGAACTGCAATGAGATTCTCAACAAGCTTGAAATTTACAATGTTATTTACAATATTTCCATACATAATATTTAAATAATATGAATCAAATATCCTATTCTCATCAATTTAACAATGCAAATTCATATTTACAACAAATTAAAAAAAAATCACCATCGTCTGAAATAAATTTTTTTCTTCAAAACTTTTTTTACATTAAAAAATATTGGAAATAAGTATTAATTAAATGGGCTGGAAGAATCTGGATTCTCATATACATAATTCTGAGATTCGAATATACATTTTTTAATTATTGTTTGAAAAGTGAAGAAGTTCATTTTTTACTGTATATTTGTCAGCTTCGTACACGAAGAAAGCATTCCAAGAAAATTTACTGGATGTAATGCTGTTTATTAGTCCCTCACTACGTATCTATTTCTTGTAACTATTAAATATTTTACAATTTATCCAAGAAAATTATTGGTCGATAGAATTAGCAAGTAATTTCTTGCTAAGCTATTGGAGTCTAGCTAAGTTTCTAGAGTCTAGGCGTGAAATTTATTAATTTAAAACACTATATTTACAATTCGTTAATTGTTTTTTATAAAAATTTTAAAATTCTGTGTCTAATAGTTAATATTTCTGGATCTATTTATCATTGGAAAGTTTCCTCAAAGGTTCTATTATAATGGAGATATGTCCTATATATTTACAAACTGTAGAGCTGGATTTTACCGAGTCTTTGATGTGTTTGGGTTCGAAAAGTATCTAAGGAACGACAACTACATTATTCCGTTACGAACAACTTTATTGCTATTCTGAATACTTCTATACTATCTATAGGTGAGTATCAAGTTTGCTAAATTAGTGTTAGAAGGAATCTTGGTTGCAGAAAAATTATTGTGATTATTTATGTATCACTATGTATATCAGGCAGCTAAACATTCATCAGGCGTTTTAAATCGATCAAGATTTAGTTACTGTACGAATTCTTTCAAGGTATGGGAAAATGATGAACACTTTGGTTCGACAAGAGTAGTATGATTCTTTGGGATTCCGTTCTTTTAGCAACCAATCTGAGGATTTTTATATCGATTTTCTTCTGAAATTTAATCATAAATTGGTGGTTCATTCTCAAATTAGTAGATTAGGAACTTGTATTCTAAGGGAAAATGCAAATCATATTGAAATTTTGAGTCCGTCAAATATCTTTGCCCAGCTAACCAGCAACAGGGATGTTTAAGATCATTTTTTGAGAATATTTTGTTGAATGTAAAAGAATATAGGTATATTTGACGTTAAAATATAACGTCGAGGAAACGTCGAAAAAATGACGGTTTTTAAACGTCATATTTTGACGTTAGAGGTTATGATTATATGACGTCCTCCCGAAAGAGTCTTTGCTGATATTATCGAAGACTATCCTCTTTGATATTATTTTCTGGTTAGCTGGGTACTCCCCAATCTTAGCAATTTCCCAAGTATCCCATTATCACAATATGTACAGAGTTTACGGTGACGAAACATCAAATTTTTTCGTGTTCCTGAGAGCTTGAACCTCTGCGGGCCCACCGATTGTTGTCACGTATATTTATTTGTCGTACGAAAACATCAAACATCAAAAAATTTGGCACTTTCATCACTCGAAGCGCCCGACGGTTGGTCGGGCGCAATGATTTTTTAATCGTCAAGGCAGAAAACGTATAGGGGCGATTTCAATTGCTTTTCATCCTCCGGGAAAATGGCCCATTGACATGTAAACTTCACAGACAAAAGTAGAGAAAGAAAAAGGAAACTCAATGGGAACATGAGCATTAGATAGAGGCATAATGGCAACATTTTCGGTTGATTTTATGAACTGATGAAAATTTTCAAATTTGGCCAACTATTTCCTACGGGAATTTATGGACTCTACTGAAACTCAATGAGGAGGCATGTCCACAAAGTTTAAAAAGTCATTGGTAGACCCTGAAGTCGATTTTGGAATGGTGGTGGTGGAAACAGAAGAAATCCCATCTTTTCCACGTTCTGGCTCCTTCTTAAAACTCGAAACTCAATGTTAACCTCCGGAAATGAAATCGTCAATCGTATACTACTCGGGATCATTCCTCAGTCCAGCTTTGAACTCTGGGGGCACTTGTTTCTGGAAGCAGTCGTCGAGGAATTGAGCCATGCTCCTGTAGAGGTGCTTCTTGACTCCTCCAAGACCATGGTTCTCGTCTGCGTATACCTAGAAAGCAAAAAATAAAAAAAAATAAACTGCTCCACATGAGTTAGGGATATTGACTTAAATTGCAAAAAAATATAGTTAAAATGAGATTTTTGTGGTGAAAATTCATATTAATATGATTTCAAGTTGCAAACTAATTTTAGCGTGTAGGTCTGCAGCGTATACAGGGTGGTTAAGAAAAATCGAGTAAAATAATGAAATTTTATTCCCAGAGAATTCAAGGATTTTAAGACTATCAATACAATGTATGGCCTCCACGGGTGTCAATAACAGCTTGACATCTTCTTTGCATACTAAACACGAGGTTGTTGAACATTTCTTGAGGAATTTGGTTCCATAAACGGGGCAGAAGCTCTCTCAGATCATTTAAGGATTCTTGGGTAGGTTGATGATTATCTAATTTTCTTTGGAGCATATCCCATGCATGTTCTATGCAATTCAAATCTGGTGAGTGCGGAGGTATTGGTAAATGTGGAATACCAAGCTCCTCGCGCGCATTCTCAGCTATGGATGCACGAAGCGGTCTAGCGTTATCGTCTAGAAATTGAAAAGTTTCACCAATAGCAGCGTGAAAATTTGGCAAAATATTGTCAATGACATGCTCCCTATGGTGTGAGGCAGTCATATTCCCAGGACCAATGTGTAGATCTGTGCGCCGTTGAAACATATCCCGGCCCATACCATAACACTACCCCCTCGGAATGGATGGACTTCTTGGACATAGCGACGATTACGGGGAGAGTCTGAAAATCGTCCATATCTGGATTCATCAGTGAAAAGGATACTACGCCATTGATCGTTCCAATTGATATGTTGCCTTGCCCATTCCTGTCTTTGACGCTTATGGTCACGTGTTAATGGAACTCCTCTTAATGGACGTTTAGAACCTAGATTGATCTCTCTCAAACGTCGTCTGATGGTTTCGATGGAAACTTGGACCCCATCTGCATTTTGAAGAGTATTCCGTAGCATTCTACACGTATATGTAGGGTTTCGTCCCGCCGAAACGGTGATGAAACGATCCTGAGCAGGTGTTGTTTTTCGTCGCCCACCAAGCCTTGGTCTTTCCAACACGGAACCTGTCTTCCTGAACCTATTCCAAAGTCGAGATATCACACTTTGGCTGACTTGGAGCCTTTCTGCTACAACAACCTGAGTAAGGCCACCCTGTAGCATTCCGATAGCCCTATTAGCCTCAGCGTTTGTTAATTTACGTCTTGGCATTTTCAGAAAACTCGTTTCAAATCGAAGCCGTTGATAAACTGACTTCATTTCAAAATAAGAACATTCATGAAGCATATGCAAAGAACAAAACTTCAGAAAAAAGGCGACCCAGATTGACGAAATGTCTCATACTATTTTTATTGGATCGATTCAAGTTGTTATTGAGTTTTAAATGATTTTACACCGATTTTCTCGAATATTACATTCTTTTAAAAACGATTGAATAGGATATCTCTAAAGGCTTGTTCGGACTAGGCCAGTAGATTAGTCGAGTAGCGAGTGATTTAGTTACTTGCCGTGTGCGAACGCCAACAATCGAGTCGAATGGATTAGTCAGTGGGCGAGTCGAGTCGATCCATTCTGTTCTATTTTCTCGGGCGAGTAGCTTCCCCCACCACGCGCCACTTGCCACTGGACCGCCAGTATACAGTAGTCCGAACATTTCGTGATAGTCGAGTGCATTAGTACTGACAAAACTGTACTGTCACAGGCGAAAGGAAAAGATACCGTCCGTCGTTTTTCAAATATGTTTCGATATCACATATACTCGTAGATTTGTTCAAAAATTTTTGGATCACGAATGTTCATGGAACAATAAGTCGAAAGACTACAAAAATAAAATGATGAGGCAATCCGCATTAGAGGAAATAGAATCAGAAATGCATTCACCCGGTTTAGGAGAAAAAGAAATAAAAACGAAAATTGAAAATATCAGGTTTGTATATACTTCACGTCTATAAAGTTTTATTAACAGAAAATTTATACAACTTTCTGACATTCTCAAAGTATCGAGGTATTCTTTGGGATCTTCTAATGCCAATTCCTTCAGAAGACAATTCGTAGCTCCTAGTTCTATTGATCCATTTCCGTAGCCAAAGCTGCTTTTTACGTATCTCACATATTTCCTCATCCACCTCTTCTAAAATAGCCATTACGATGAGGTTAACCAGTTTGTTTACTTTATTGTGTTGCATGCTGTTCGTTCTTCGAAACATCACTCACTTCTCATTTCACTAGTGAACTCGACTTGACCAAAGTGCGAACGATTTCCTGACAGTTGTGTGACAGTAGTGAGTAGATTAGCTACTCTCTACTCTCCACTCGACTAAAATACTGGCCTAGTCCGAACAAGCCTTAACTCTTGTGGAGCAGTATATTTATTTAAACGAAAAATATTGATATCCTGCTTTGGACTTACCTGTTGTCTGAAAAGAACACCGGCCTCACTCAATGCTCTCACCATCGCCATGCTCTGCTGAAGGTGCACATTGTCATCCGCCGTACCATGTACCAAGTAAAACATTTTATCTTTGAAAAACTCGGCTTTCTTTGAAACGTCCGCTTCATCGTATCCCTTGTAATTTTCCGTCACATTTGGAAGTCCCATGTATCGTTCCGTATATGCAGAATCTAAATAAGTAACCAATGAGAAAAACATACAAAAGATATGTAATTATAGTTTTTGTTGAATTGAGAATACCAATCCTGAAGAGTTAAAAAAAAAGCCGCAGTCGGTAGGATTCGAACCTACGCTCCCATAGGGAATCTGATTTCTAGTCAGACGCCTTAACCGCTCGGCCACGACTGCTATGTGAATAAAGTGATTTCTTTGTTTGTTGACTCAAGGCGCTTATTTCATTCAGCAACACCTACTTCTTCATCTTGTTAGCTTAAAATTTGTCAATTTGGAACTCACCGTATAATTTCCAGTTGATAACAGGAGCCACGGCAACAGCACATTGAAAAACAGCTTTCGGATTGGCCAATGCAAGCGCTGCAACGAATCCACCGTAGCTCCATCCCCAAACAGCTACCTTTTTCTTATCGATAAAGTGTAAAGTATCTCTCAGGTACCTTGAACAAGATAAAAATTGAGTATGTCAACTTTCAACAGAACCATTTTTGACTCAGCTTTGTATTATACACTGCGCGAAAAAATTAACGCACATTCTGAAAATCTCAATTTTAATGAAAGTTAACTCTACATTGACTTTATAACTTATTTTTTATGTTCTCTTGGGAAGGTTTTGAACGAAACAAGACACATTAAATGGAACGAAAATTCAGGATTTTACCGAATCTTATGTGAAAGAAGAGAAATGAACAATTTTCAAAATTCTGAAATGCTGATAAGTGATTTAATACTTGGTATTTCCCCCCATTGCGTTAATTACAGCTCGGCAACGACGGTTCATACTCAAAATGAGTGATCTTAAAATGTTCTGATCTAATCCTTCCCAGATTTCTCCGAGTGGGATTCCTAAGTCATTAAGAGTAGCTGGATGATTTTCTGAACTTCTCAGCCTTCTATTATGAGGTTGTCCCAAACCTGCTCAATTGGATTGGGATCTGGACTTCTTGCCGGCCATTCCATTCGAGAGACTTCAACCTCTTCAAGGTACTCCTGAACGATGCGCGCACGATGGGGTCTGGCATTATCGTCCATAAAAATGAAATTTTCACCAATGTATGGGGCAAATGGTACTACATGCTCTTCAAGAATGTTCCTTATATACTTATCAGCATTCATAGTTCCATTATCAACGACCACTAGGTCTGTGCGAGCATTCAAAGATATTCCACCCCATACCATAATCGATCCTCCCCCGAAACCTGTAGTATTCAGGAAATTGCACTGAGCATATCTTTCATGTGGACGTCTGTATACAAGGGAACGTCGATCACAATGGTAGAGGCAGAATCTAGACTCATCTGTGAAGAGAACTCTTTCCCAATCGGCCTCTTCCATTGGGAATGGGATATGCTCTCTCGCAAAATCCAAACGCACCCTTCGATGGGCTGGGGTAAGAGCTGGGCCTCTTGCCGAGACACTGAGGCGATTTCCTATTGTCTGAGTGCTAATTTGCACCTCATGAGTTTGCTCAAGCTGATTTTGAAGGAGGCGAGCGGTTGCCAACCGTTGTCTCAACGAAGAAACTCTCAAGTAACATTCTTGAATGGCAGTTGTTACCCGTGGTCTACCCTGTCCTGGTCTTCGGACATTCATACCTGTCTCCCTGAATCGCTGCAACATTCTGGACACCCTTGCATGGGAAACTCCAAACCTTTCTGCAATTCTTGTGTATGTCCACCCTTCTTCTCGCAAAACTACCGCTTGGACACATTCCTCTTGGGTCAAATTGCGTGTTTCGCGTTGCATAGCGATCGAGTGTAGAAAATCAAACGAAAGAAAAACTATTGATCACTAGAATTGATCGAGAACAACTGATTTTAGAATGGAGCCAATACATTCAAATTCTGATAATATCATCTTTTTTTATTCCTGCTGGGAGAAAACATCTGTATTGAAGAAAAACGTTGAAAGTGGATAACATATGCATGCATAATTCTGATAAAAATAATTATCATTGAGAACACCTTCAGTTGTAGAATAAATTTGAGATTTCCATAATGTGCGTTAATTTTTTGCGCAGTGTATTAACGCAGATAATCTCTGGGTTACTGTGAACATAATAGTCTACTTACTCTGTAACTTCAAGCTGATCCGCGACCTCAATAGACCCCAGCTTGTAGTAAACTTTGTGCAGAAGCTGTTGACCTTGCCCCCCAGACCCCCTCCCGTCTATTTGAGCAATTATAAAGTCCTTATTGCTGGTGAGATAAGTGTTCCAGTCGATCCTCCAACGGTCAGTCACCAGTTGACTACCAGGACCGCCATAGACCTGCACCACCAACGGGTACCTGGTGATTTCGTCCTCCCTTAGACCTGGGGGCAGATGCAGCCTCACGTGAGCATGATACCCGCCCGAAATTATAACCGGGAAGGTTTTAATCTGAGGCATCGCCATCTTTTGTATCTTCTCCTTGAGCAAAGTGTTGTTTTGGAGGCAGGCGAGATACTCTGGTTTCGGCATCTTGGTTTTATAAAGGGAGGACGTTGGGACGTTGGGCCCGAGACAATCGACCACGAAGTAGGTGGAGTGGGGGCTGAAGATCACGTTGTGGTAGAGACAGGGTGTTTCGGATTCCGGTGCCTTCTGCTTCTTTGGTTTTCTTCTGCGCGGTGCGGGGGTGGTTATGGTGGCTGTGTCGTCATCGTCGTCAAGCTGTTTTATCTTGGTGAGGTACAGGTCGTCCATGAAGTAGGGCGGTTCTGTAGGTACCGGTTCTGGGATGCAGGTGAGACATACTGGAGGTGGTAGAATGGCACCTGTGCGTGGAGGGACGGATGTTACTCTGTAGAGGTGCTGCTGGCCTGGTTTGTTCTTGGGGACGCCCAGGAAATATCTGGAAAAAAAGGAGGATTGAAAGAATGAATGTATTCCAGCAGCTTTACAGGTACTTCTACAGGAATACAGATAATGGACCTTTTGGCTGTTTGAAACCTGCTTGAATTTATGTGAAAAGAGTTTGAGAATCGTTTGATTTTCTTTTGACCTGTCTACCAATTTCATGAGAAAAAGTCATGGCCCTAAGACCGAGAAGTGAACGATCTATACTCTGTTCAAATGTAAGAAGGAGCAATAATAACATGTTTGGCGCAGCGGTAGGAGGGCCTTCGTAAAGGTACCTACTTTCCGTCCAGAGTCGAATCGAGGAGATTTCACACAATCGTTCAGTTTATTTATCCATGTCTCATCCAGGTAATACAATTTTCTGCCTTGTTCCCTTAATGAGCAGATTTTCTTCAAATAATCTCTTCACCACACAATTATTTCATCCCTATCTATCAGTAGACTATCACGACCACGTTTTTTATAACTTGAATTCCATTTTTTTCAATAATTTATAGAACGTTGTTCTTATGAAATTTGGCAAACTTTCGTCATCATTCACGATTTCTAGTACTTTAGAAATCGTTGGGATTTCATTCCGGAAAAAAAAACCGTGGACAATTCTTCTGATAAGGTTCATATCGAAATCGTCAACTGAATCGATTATTTTTAACGACTGGGCTCTCCTCTTAGGTGGCGTCAATGTTTTATTGTCTTTATATTCTCTGAGAATTCTGAATACAGCTGAATCACTGACCCCTGAGGATTTTGAAACAATTCCTACTAATTCTCTTTTCGATAAATCAGGATGTTCCTCCAATTTTTTTCGAGAAATGTTCAAAATTATCTCTTTCTCTTCAGCAGAGAAGGCTACCTTTTGGACCTTTTTCGTGGTGGTCCCCACATATCACCCTCAGATGCAGTATCCGTTTCCGAATTCGACATTGTTCTATAAACACTATATACACTTTGTCAAAAGATTTTCCAACATAATACACTTTTCACAACAAAATCTATAAACACTTTGAACAGCTAGACCTTCACAGTAGCTCTAGGTATTTTAACTAGTCTTGTCAATTGAAAACTTCGATATTTATGCAAATCAAGATGGCTTTCACCCATTAGGGAAAAGGACCCAAATCTGGTGTTTCCCGGAATTACTTTGTCGGAATCTTGCAAGATTCCGACCCATATATCTAAAACTCAGGTGTTTCCTGGAATTACCTTGCCGCAATCTCGAGCATCCGAAAAAAAATTATTTAGTAGATAATAAAATAAAAACAAAACAAAATAAAAAAATAGGGTAAGTCGGATACAAAATGTTTATGACAGTTGCAAATCATAACAGAAATCATGCACTAGAGTTTCTGAGGAAAAAAGTTCTAATGTGGGAATTGCTGACCCAAAATATTGAATCATTTCTATCCAGTACCATCCACAGTCCGTTCCGAGTACGATCCTGGCACTATCTTAGGGCGGTCGAAGGGTGCGTTGTTATAACCGTTTGACCGATAGGAGCTTTATTGTGCGCAAACCAGACGATTTTGTTTGTTTGCAAGTTCAGCTACAAAAATATACTGCTCCAGAGCTCCACAAGAGTTAGGGATATCGTATTCAATCGTTTTTAAAAGTATGTTATCTTCGAGAAAATCGCTGTAAAATCATTTAAAATCCAGTAACAACTTGAATCGATCCAATAAAAATCAGTATGAGACATTTCGTCAATCTGGTCGTCTTTTTTCTGATGTTTGGTTCTTTGCATATGCTTCATGAATGTTCTTATTTTGAAATGAATTCAGTTTATCAACGGCTTCGATTTGAAAGGAGTTTTCTGAAAATGCCAAAACGTAAATTAACAAACGCTGAGGCTAATAGGGCTATCGGAATGCTACAGGGTAGCCTAACTCAGGCTCCAAGACAGCCAAAGTGTGATATCTCGACTTTGGAATAGGTTCAGGGAGACAGGTTCCGTGTTGGAAAGACCAAGGCTTGGTGGGCGACGAAAAACAACACCTGCTCAGGATCGTTTCATCACCGTTTCGGCGAGAAGAAACCCTACATCTACGTGTAGAATGCTACGGAATACTCTTCAAAATGCAGATGGGGTCCAAGTTACCATCGAAACCATCAGACGACGTTTGAGAGAGGTGAATATAGGTTCTAGACGTCCATTAAGTGAAGTTCCATTAACACGTGACCATAAGCGTCAAAGACTGGAATGGGCAAGGCAACATATCCATTGGAACGATCAATGGCGTAGTGTCGTTTTCACCGATGAATCCAGATATGGACGATTTTCAGATTCTCGAAGAATAAGGGTATGGACAATCCCACGAATACCCCGTAATCGTCGCTATGTCCAAGAAATCCATCCATTCCGAGAGGGTAGTGTTATGGTATGGGCCGGGATATGTTTCAACGGACGCACAGATCAACACATTCGTCCTAGCCTCCTAGGAATATGACCGCCTTACACTATAGGGAGCATGTCATTGACAATGTTGTGCTAAATTTTCACGCTGCTTTTGGTGAAACTTTTCAATTTCTAGACGATAACGCTAAACCGCACCGTGCAGCCACAGTTGAGAATGCGCGCCGCCAAGAGCTGGGTATTCCACATTTACCAATACCTCCACACTCACCAGATTTGAATTGCATAGAACATGCATGGGATATGCTCCAAAGAAGATTAGATAATCATCAACCTACCCCAGAATCCTTAAATGATCTGAGAGAGCTTCTGACCCGTTTATGGAACCAAATTCCTCAAGAAATGTTGAATAATCTCGTGTGTAGTATGCAAAGAAGAAGTCGAGCTGCTATTGTTGTCCGTGAAGGCCATACATTGTATGGAAACTCTTAAAATGCTTGAATTCTTTGGGAAGAAAATTTCGTTATTTTACTCGATTTTTCTTAACCACCCTGTATACCTACCGCTGCAAACCTACAGGCTAAAATTAATTTGCAACTTGAAATCATATTAATATGAATTTTCATCACAAAAATCTTATTTTACTATATTTTTTTGCAATTTAAATCAATATCCCCAAATCATGTGGAGCAGTTTAGTTTAAGCTACGAAACTCATCATAATGAAACGATTTACTATAATTTCGACATGACAGACTGAAATTGCTATTTCTCTAAATTTATTCATGCGGTACCCACTCGAATGCTATAAGATCCTCTACTGCAGACATAATAAAATCCAAAGACAGAACTTAATTTTCTCCGAAGCCCCTTTTCCTTTATTTGCGCACAATGATCGGAACATAGTCACTCGTTTCCCATAATACATTCAATTTTCTCAAGATAAAGACA
Organism: Adalia decempunctata; assembly: GCA_951802165.1. Lineage (NCBI taxonomy): Eukaryota > Metazoa > Arthropoda > Insecta > Coleoptera > Coccinellidae > Adalia > Adalia decempunctata. The sequence goes on from OX637705.1 coordinate 7,001,413, forward strand.
CAATTTCCCACTCGAAAGTCCCCAGGGGTTGTTACGAAAACTGTGGTCGAGTCCATGAGCTTTTATCGAATATCCCACAAATGAGATTATTAAACGGGAGGCGTGGAACGGGTTTAAAAAGCGAAAAAATGCAATTCCCCTAGGCGTCCCCTAAAAACACGATCCGTCTTATGTTCTCGCAAACGAGCATTTCCATCCCTCCATTCAATTTTCCTGCGACAAATTTCGCCACAAAAAGTCCGGGTATCGACCACAAAAACCGTTCCCAGCATCACTGCTTGCGGTAACTCATTCTCTCTTGGGGGCTCGATCATCTTCAGGCTGATGCGGACTGATGACCCGAGTGAAAGTTTACGAATTCCACTTCATTATAATGATATCTTTTCAGACATAGTTTTACTGAATTTGTAATCTCTAATACGAGGATGTATTGATATCTAGTTAGCCTAGACCAGTTCCATGCATAAACAAAATATTGCGATACCATATCAACGAACTATAACTTATTAGGAGTGTCAGTGTAGAGTTTGACGTCAAAAAAGCAATCCAGAGTTAAGCAATAAAGGACCCCGCACTTTTTCTATGGCAAATGGCGTTCCGTGAAATTTTCTAAAATTTTGGTATAATGTAGTACTCGACCTTCTGATCAAAAGTGTCCATGGCCCCAACTCAATCCTATGACTAGTTTTCGAGATATAGGGCGTTGAAGTTGAGAATTACCCACTTTTACTACGCCCGTATCTCGGAACAGAATCGAATGAACTTCAATGTTTCTCAAGAAGCATTTCATTACATCCCCAAGGAGCAACCATATAGAGGAATATGACCGAAAATCGTTACGAAACAGGGTCATCCATAATTTAATGCATGCCTGATTTTGAAAGAATAAAATATGTCAGTTTCAGAGCGAGAACGTTCACAAAATGAACTATTACACTAGATATATTGTTGTTACATCGAAAACGTCTGAAATACCCAGAATTTATACTGGGTGATCCATTATTATAGAAACTATTCTCAAGGAGGGTTAAATGGACACCCTGTATTTATGGGTTGATTCAAGGTGTTTGTTTAATTTTTTTAGAACATACCATCATGGACTTCAAAGAATATAGGGTGATTCAGTCATGAAATGAACTTTGAATCTTACGAAAATACCCAAAAACCACCTTTTTTTTCATCACCCTGTATTTCAAGATTAACTCCGATGAGGTGGGAGTTTTCTTTCACCATTGTACTTGATATGAAAACATCAATACGATCGAGAGTTTTTATACACTTCCTATGATCAGATTTTTTTTAATGTAATATGAAAATATTTATTTAGGTATGTTATTCTATTCTTATTCCAGCATAACAAAAAATCTGGTCATAGGAAGTGGATAAAAACTCTCAGCCGTATTGATGTTTTTATATCAGGTACAGTGGTGAAAGAAAACTCCCACCTCGTCGGAGTTAATCTTGAAATACAGGGTGATGAAAAAAAAAGGTGGTTTTTGGGTATTTTCGTGAGGTTCAAAGTTCATTTCATGACTGAATCACCCTATATTCTTTGAAGTCCATGATGATATGTTCTAAAAAAATTAAACAAACACCTTGAATCAACCCATAAATACAGGGTGTCCATTTAACCCTCCTTGAGAATAGTTTCTATAATAATGGATCACCCAGTATAAATTCTGGGTATTTCAGACGTTTTCGATGTAACAACAATATATCTAGTGTAATAGTTCATTTCGTGAACGTTCTCGCTCTGAAACTGACATATTTTATTCTTTCAAAATCAGGCATGCATTAAATTATGGATGACCCCGTATTCGTAACGATTTTCGGTCATATTCCTCTATATGGTTGCTCCTTGGGGATGTAATGAAATGCTTCTTGAGAAACATTGAAGTTCATTCGATTCTGTTCCGAGATACGGGCGTAGTAAAAGTGGGTAATTCTCAACTTCAACGCCCTGTATCTCGAAAACTAGTCATAGGATTGAGTTGGGGCCATGGACACTTTTGATCAGAAGGTCGAGTACTACATTATACCAAAATTTTAGAAAATTTCACGGAACGCCATTCGCCATAGAAAAAGTGCGGGGTCCTTTAACTCTTTGGGTTTAGGTGGTACACTATATGTACCACCAATGTCGACCCTCTTCCGTGGCGGTGGTACAATTAGTGTACCACCTATTTCAAATACGCCGAACAGAAATCTATATCGATACAGAAGATTGGCCTGACTTGCAGAGACACTGTTAAGGCAAAAATACTGGGAAAATTTCGAAAAATTTATTGTTAATGGGCCGTTTATGTTTATGTTTTGGTTGAGCTTTTGTCAATTTTTTTGAAAATTGGGAATACATTTTTTTTTGTTCCACTTGGGTTTTATTTCTGATGATATATTTGCCGCTCAAAGAGTTAAAAGATGCCCACCGAAATTGTAAAAATAGAAATATTGGAGTGTCGGGCCATCATCAAGTACCTGTATTTAAGAGGGGTTAAGAGGTAAGCAGATTTACGAAGATATGCTTAATATCCTTGGTGATCAATGTCCTTCTATGCGACGTTTACAAAAAAGTCCGCGATAGCATACCTATATCATTAGTCCTCAAGATTTTTTTTTAATCGGTTAGTTCAAAGAGGTTTTCAGCATGTGCACATTTTCATGGCTTTTTCTTTGAATTGAAACATTTTATCGAAAAGTTTCAACTTCAGTAGGAACTTACTAATAACATACCTACTTAAGATCATAACTGAAACGCAGTTTTTCACACATTCTAATTCTTCACGTGATCACTTTCCCTGTTCACAAAATTTAGAGGGTTGATGGGGATGGCACAGAATGCAACAAAAATCCATCAAATATGCATAAAAAGGACCCCGCACTTTTACTTAGGAAAATGGCGTTCCGTCAAATTTTCTAAAATTTTGGTATAATGTAGTACTCGACCTACTGATCAAAAGTGTTCATGGCCCCAACTCAATCCTATGACTAGTTTTCGAGATACAGGGCGTTGAAGTTGAGAATTACCCACTTTTACTACGCTCGTATCTCGAAACAGAATCGAATCAACTTCAATTTTTCTCAAGAAACATTTCATGACATCCCCAGGGAGCAACCATATAGAGGAATATGACCGAAAATCGTTACGAATACAGGGTTATCCATAATTGAATGCATGCCCGATTTTGAAAGTATAAAATATGTCAGTTTCAGAGCGAGAACGTTCGAAAAATGAACTATTACACTAGATATGTTGTTGTTACATCGAAAAAGTCTGAAATACCAAGAATTTATACTGGGTGATCCATTATTATAGAAACTATTCTCAAGGAAGATTAAATGGATACCCTGTATTTATGGGTTGATTCAAGGTGTTTGTTTAATTTTTTTAGAACATATCATCATGGACTTCAGAGAATACAGGGTGATTCAGTCAGGAAATAAACTTTGAACCTCACGAAAATACCCAAAAACCACTTTTTTTTTCATCACCCTCTATTTCAAAATTAAATCCGAAGAGGTGGGAGTTTTCTTTCACCATTGTACTTGATATAAAAACATCAATACGACTGAGAGTTTTCATCCACTTCCTATGACCAGATTTTGTTTTATGTTATACTTTTACTTGCATTTTGCATTTTCAACTGATTCGTAGGAGGTTTGGAAAACAAAATCATGACATCAATATAGGCGTATGTCATCGAACACAAAATATCTTGATTCAATTATTGAATACGGTTTTTCCCACAAAGCATTTCTTCGTTTGCAAAATGAATTCTGTTTCCGAGATATTAATCACTTCTACCATCTCTACGAAATTAACTTCGATATACCTTTTCGAAAATACCAATGCCGTTCAATACTATTTAGGCCACAATCGAACCTCAAGCTACGATTCTTTTATTGTTGTTCATGAGTAGTTTTAGATTCGATTTCAGGAGTGGTTCATTTGATTTCGATCAGAATTGCAAATTAATAATTTTCATATTACATAAAACAAAATCTGGTCATAGGAAGTGAATGAAAACTCTCAGCCGTATTGATGTTTTCATATCAAGTACAATGGTGAAAGAAAACTCCCACCTCTTCGGATTTAATTATGAAATAGAGGGTGATGAAAAAAATAGGTGGTTTTTGGATATTTTCGTGAGGTTCAAAGTTTATTTCCTGACTGAATCACCCTGTATTCTTTGAAGTCCATGATGATATGTTCTAAAAAAATTAAACAAACACCTTGAATCAACCCATAAATACAGGGTATCCATTTAATCTTCCTTGAGAATAGTTTCTATAATAATGGATCACCCAGTATAAATTCTTGGTATTTCAGACTTTTTCGATGTAACAACAACATATCTAGTGTAATAGTTCATTTTTCGAACGTTCTCGCTCTGAAACTGACATATTTTATACTTTCAAAATCGGGCATGCATTCAATTATGGATAACCCTGTATTCGTAACGATTTTCGGTCATATTCCTCTATATGGTTGCTCCCTGGGGATGTCATGAAATGTTTCTTGAGAAAAATTGAAGTTGATTCGATTCTGTTTCGAGATACGAGCGTAGTAAAAGTGGGTAATTCTCAACTTCAACGCCCTGTATCTCGAAAACTAGTCATAGGATTGAGTTGGGGCCATGAACACTTTTGATCAGTAGGTCGAGTACTACATTATACCAAAATTTTAGAAAATTTGACGGAACGCCATTTTCCTAAGTAAAAGTGCGGGGTCCTTTGGTAAAAGTGAAACAAAATTGACCTGTTTCAGGATTTTGTTGCCAAATATTTTTCTTCTGAGAAAATGAATTTGATCCATAATTTTGACGCGCACTGTATGTGTACCGTGAAAGGACATGGCGGATGAAAAAGCAACACAGTTGCTGAAGGATGAATTCGAAAGAGCAGGAGAAAAAAATACCAGAAGCAGTTTTCGGTGCCAACAACCAAACAGGATTACATTACAGGATTTACCAAAAAGCACCAACCACTGATGTGAAAACTCTAGAATCCATTGGAATCAATATGGCAGTAATTAATCTTCTAGCTTTGTTCATAGTTATGCATTTTGAAAAATTTTTTTCATCTCACTGTAACATGTTTTTTATCTAGAATTTCATCATGCTACCTATACTCCATTCACTTTTATTTAATCACATAGGATGTCATGGTTTCGTTTTCAGGAGTTGGTGCCCCTGATGAAAAGCACAGAACATATGATGAAAAGTCAGTGCGCGCACAGAAAATATCGTAAATGACAAAACGACGTTGCCAGTTTCTTTGTTTACATCAAAGTAAAAGTATCAAAGATATTCCACATTTTGTTAGGTTTACAAATTGTTCGCAGATTTTTGGTATTTAATCGATATTTGCAGGTGACTTTCTCGTCGAATATCCAAGATTAACGTATGTTTATTGTTTTTAGCACCAGTTTGGAGCGTGAGGACTATTTTCAAGACCAGGACGAATGTTTACATTTCGAGGTTGAAGGGGTACATGGGAATTTCTTTGAAAAAGCTGTTATTTGGACACATATCGCAGTAGATGGATCGGATGGAGCCTCGAGAGGTCGATTAGGATGATATTTTTCAGGTTTTCCAAGTAATTTGGCGAAATCTGAGCAGATTCGCAAAAGTTAGATACCTCACCAATGAGGTGGAACTTAGACCTAATTCTTCTATAAGAAACGCCTTTCAAAGGTCGAGATGGTGAAAAGTGTATTCTTTAGATGTTGTTTGAACAAACGTAGCAGAGTTTTATATCCCAACATTGATTTTAAGAAAGTTATCAACAAAATAAAATTGACATTATTCTTTATTCTTGTAATTACCCATCAATTCATCTTATATCTTTGGGTTGATTTTTTTTAATGAATTCTTGATTAGAATCAACAATTGATGTCGTCAAGTCTTGAACTTTCAGTTCATGAGGATAATAAACATCAAATCTTCACAAGCATGCATATGAAAATTATGTGAAAGCAATGCAATTTTCTTCCATGGCGAAAAATAATATATTTCCACAGTGATCTCTTGTACTTTTCATGCAAATAACTAGAAAAGGAATCCTTTCTATCAATTCATATAAACGTTAATTATTTGCGTCCATCACATCTTTTCCAATTCATTCATTTTCCGAATAAATTCAAATTCTGAGAAATACGCTAAGAATGTAGAAAGGGCAACATAGTGTTGACTTGGAACATAAAAATATTCTGAAAAACGTCATAACTTCGATACAGAGTGGAATGTGTGAAATTTCCAAGGCCAAAGTTGTGATTTTATAATTGTGAATGGAGTATACTTAGTTATCATTACCCCTCAGATATTTTAAATTTTCTGCTCTTTTCACTTTCCATTTCCGAAACCAGGCACAGGCATAATGAAAAAACTGCCTTGAATATTCATATATGGCTTCGTGATATAGAATCCCGCAGGAATCACCTCGATGTGTGATTATGTCGATTATGAAAGGACCCCCAAGCAAGCTGTCTCCCCAAGGAGCCATTCAACATCAACCTCATACGCCTGTTTATGTTAATAGATCACCGGTATGGTACCCAGTTTAATTGGGTAATTAGACATAATTTGAGAAACTCCACTCTGAGGATTTACCGTGTTGTGCATATGGAACAGCTCGCAGCCACAAAGTCACTATATATTCTGATCCGGATAAATCTAATCTGCAATGCATTGTTAAATGCGAGAGGGAACTCCTATTTTTACTTCTACAATAGGAAATTCGATTACTTTTTTCGATTTCCCATGCAGTTGCTCGGTAATATTCCCAGGGGCGACTGCAGTGCCTCAGAATTTTCAGACACAAATAATTCATGAAAAGAAAGTTAATATTAGTTATTTCTGAACGTTTATCGTTCGTGTACCTCGCTATGATGAAAATGTTGTCTCTACTGAACGTTTTGACATTGACAGTTCGACGAAAGGTTCAAGAGTGCGTTCACAGTACCAGTTCAAACTTGTCAAGTCCCTATCGGAATTCCCTATACATACTTCCAATCAATCTTATAACATCAACATAACCACAATGCTCTTCCGAATTCCCGAAAATCCTGTCGGACTGATCAAGGGCAATCCATCCTCCGCATTAACTTATCATTTAATAGTTTCGTGGCTAATGGATATTCAAACCCTAAGGGCGCTTCTGTCGGAGTTCTTGGAAATCGATTTGAAGCAGCATTGTATACAGCTCTCGAACTTTACCTCATCTCGATTCGACTTCGGAATTAATGGCTTGTGCTTGATAGCAGTCGAATTGTTGCAGCAACTTGGGCATCTGGACGAATTTGAAAGAACTATGCGGATTAATTTGAGAGATGGTGTATCCCAGTTCAGGTAAACCATTTGAGAGTTTCTTACATTGGTAACTTTCTCGAACTCAGAACCTTCCTTATAATTTCAATGGAGGACATTTTTAACCTCTCTGGGATTGCAGTGTTGAAACGACTCGAGCAGCTAATAGGCTCAAGAATCATTATACAGTGTGACAAGAAAAACCTCGGACAAACTCTTTTTCATTTAACTTTTAACTTTATTGAACAGAAGAAATTGAACAAAACAACAACAAATAATAATAGCTTGGACATTTGTTAATAATATATTTAAGCCGTTTCGGAGTGGCTTCCTTTGGCGGCGATACACAGCTTCAGACGCTTCTTGAAATTTTCGGCAATGGGCCGCTGCTCCTCGGGCGTTAATCGGTTCCATTCCCGGCGCAGAGATTGCTTCAGCGACTCCAAATTTTTGTGTTTTTAGCACAAGCCCTGTGCTCCAAAATCGACCACACGCTGTAGTCCATTGGGTTGAGATCCGGTGAGTAGGGCGGCCATTCTGCAGATGAGATGAAACAAGGAAAATGGGTCTTACACCATTCTTGCGTCATTTTCGCTCTGTGAGCCGGAGCGGAGTCCTGTTGAGAGGTCAAATGCGTATCGCCGAAGTGCTGCTTGGCCCACGGAAGTACTACAGCCTCGAGGATGTCGCAGCGGTAGACTTCTTGATTGATTTTGACCCCTTGATCCACGAAAACTAAGGGAGTTTTACCACTGCGGAAATTCCGACCCAGACCATGACGGATTGCAGATTTTGACGGTGTTTGACGATGGCCGATGTACCGGGAGGCTCTACGGACCTGACTCTGTCGTTTTGGTGGTTGTGGGATTGTTCTACGGTGAAAAGCTTCTCGTTTGTGAATAGAATTCGCTCCCATTGCTGACCGGCGGCGAGACGAAGGAGTTGGCGGCACCTTTGGAGTCGTACGCGCTTGTTTTCCTCCGTGAGGAGTTGAACTTTTTGGAGCTTGTATGGCTTGAGGTTGAGCTCCTTTTTGACAATTTGACGGACTGATTCGCGGTTGATACCGGTCTCACAGGCTATTTTCCTCATGGAAACCCTCGGATTTCGATTGACTCGCTTCTTGACGATGTTGCGATTGCTAGGTGTATCGACCGTGCGTTTTCTACCACTTCCTGGGCGACGACCATCATGACCAAGCGCCTTGAAGCACATTGAGCAAACGAATAATTTCGCATTGACGCCTACCTTGACGAAACAGCTCCAAAATCGTACTACGTTTGTTTGACATTCTAAAACTCTGTGAAATGAAATTATATCAAACTGAAAATTCACATATTAGTAAAGGAAAGTGTAGAGAAACCAAGAGAAAAAAATTATTTGGCTGCGCTGAAATACTTCTGTTCCAGACCACAGCAAAATTTGTCCGAAGTTTTTCTTATCACCTTGATTATTACGATGTTTTTTTACGAAGCTCCTCATAGGTTTCATTCCTTCAGGCGCGAATGTGAGAAAAATTGAAATGTACTCACATGACATCGTTGGAATGATCCCAAGTCAGGATCCTGGTGACCTCATATTTCCCGTGGGTTAGGGGGATGATTCTCCGCTTTGGAATGTTCACATACACCGCATGTTTGAAGAATCCTGCTGGCCCGTCTCTTACCGGCGCTACTGTGATGTAGCTGGAGCTGTCCCTGCCAAAAATGGGGCTGTCCCCCATGTCCACCCATCCGTTGCCGTCGCTGGTCACGCGCTGAGTCTGGCAAAGAAGGAAACTGTTTGGTGAAAACACTTCTTCTTGTTTTAGTAAACAGAATTTAATAGGAGGAAGTTATCAAACTAGGAACAAAAAAACCATTAAGATTTGAGAGAGTAAACATTTGATTTCTCATAAATGATCATTTGGTGGACGAGAATCCACAATTTTCGAAACGGTCACAAAATTCCTTCACAACTTTTGTGTAGCAGTAAATTTGTCCAAGTCTTCTGTAACAATCTCGATACAAGTGAAAATATCCCAAAATTCAGGGTAGTGTTCATTCTGTTATTAGGTAAAAGCAATAGTCGTTGTTCCATTGGAACGGTTGCCTCAGAAACGTAAACTCCTAGACTAATGGCACTTAGAAGGAACTGAATGAAGGCCCCCTAAAGCCATACAAATAACTTACCTCTTTGCAATCCCACTTAGGACTCGTGCAGATCGATATGATAGATAAATTCTGTGGCCTGTTTATCCAAACCACACTGATTTCCGTGAGACTGATCCATGAAACAGCTGTGAAGTAGTATTCTCTGAAAAAAATAATCTTCGTTACTTTCAAATTTCGCCCTGCTTGAATTTTCGAGAAGAGAATTAGATTCACATCCATTTTTTATCATTCACATGAAGAATCGAAGGATCTAGAGCAGCATGAGTGGATTGTGTTCGGTGATTGGATTCCAGAGCAGTTTGAAATTGATGCTAATTTTTTGCTGTGACCGGCGCATTCGCCAATTTGTGTACGAAATATACTGTTCCACAAGAGTTAGGGATATCGTATTCAATCGTTTTTAAAAGTATGTAATCTTCGAGAAAATCGCTGTAAAATCATTTAAAACTCAAAAACAACTTGAATCGATCCAATAAAAATCAGTATGAGACATTTCGTCAATCTGGTCGCCTTTTTTCTGAAGTTTGGTTCTTTGCATATGCTTCATGAATGTTCTTATTTTGAAATGAAGTCAGTTTATCAACGGCTTCGATTTGAAACGAGTTTTCTGAAAATGCCAAGACGTAAATTATCAAACGCTGAGGCTACTAGGGCTATCGGAATGCTACAGGGTGGCCTAACTCAGGTTGTTGCAGCGGAAAGGCTCCAAGTCCGCCGAAGTGTGATATCTCGACTGTGGTATAGGTTCAGGGAGACAAGTTCCGTGTTGAAAAGACCGAGGCTTGGTGGGCGACGAAAAACAACACCTGCTTAGGCGAGAAGAAACCCTACATCTACGTGTAGAATGCTACGGAATACTCTTCAAAATGCAGATGGGGTCCAAGTTTCCATCAAAACCATCAGACGACGTTGGAGAGCGGTGAATTTAGGTTCTAGAAGTCCATTTAGAGTAGTTACAGTAACACGGGACCATAAGCGTCAAAGGCAACATATTAATTGGAACCATTAATGGCGTAGTGTCCTTTTCACTGATGAATCCAGTATGGACGATTTTCAGATTCTCGAAGACAATCCCACGCATACCCCGTAATCGTCGCTATGTCCAAGAAGTCCATCAATTCCGAGGGGGTAGTGTTATGGTATGGCCGGGATATGCTTCAACGGGCGCACAGCTCTACAGATTTGTCCTGGGAATATGACCGCCTTACACTATAAGGAGCATGTCATTGACAATGTTGTGCCAAATTTTCACGCTGCTATTGGTGAAACTTTTCAATTTCTAGACGATAACGCTAGAACGCACCAGCCATAGTTGAGAATGCGCGCGAGGAGCTTGGTATTCCACATTTACCTATACCTCCGCACTCACCAGATTTGAATTGCATAGAACATGCATGGGATATGCTCCAAAGAAGATTAGATAATCATCAACCTACTCCAGAATCCTTAAATGATCTGAGAGAGCTTCTGCCCCGTTTATGGAACCAAATTCCTCAAGAAATGTTCAATAACCTCGTGTGTAGTATGCAAAGAAGATGTCAAGCTGTTATTGATGCCCGTGGAGGCCATATTGATAGTCTTGAAATGCTTGAATTCTCTGGGAATAAAATTTCGTTATTTTACTCGATTTTTCTTAACCACCCTGTATACGCTGCAGACCTACAGGCTAAAATTAATTTGCAACTTGAAATCATATTAATATGAATATTCATCTTAAAAATCTTATTTTATCTATATTTTTTGCAATTCAAGTCAATATCCCTGACTCATGTGGAACAGTTTAATTCCCTGAAAACTGATAAACTCGAATTGGACTACATCTGTATTCTCTCGATCAAGGATAATTTTTTGCTGGCTTATTGTTTGCATTTAAGTGATAAGATAGTGAAGATTCCACACACAAAAATTGTCAAGTTACATTCAACAAATTGAGAGTTGATAGGGGTGGCCAAGACTTTTGACGATGTGTGTAGGTACAGGGATCGAGAGACACCTCATTTCGAAGGTCTTTGGCTCCTTTTCATTGGGACACCCTATATACTCATTCCGCAGTCCAAAAATCGAGTTCCAGAAACTACTCGTGTAACACTTCAAATGTCTCCGAGTGTGTGTCGGCGTTGAAAACGAAAAATCAACACTGCAGTAGATAAGGTCAAGACGAAGACTAGTGTGTTTCCGGAGTACTCCACTCCTGCCACATATATCATCGCAAAGTGCACACATATCCACATCCCTAATGCTTCCGTTCTCTCCGTTTCCGTTTATATCTTCCAAGTATCCACTTTCGGACACTTACACAGTCGGTCCTCATCGAACGGAATTTAAACCCTTATCAAGATTGGTGTGACACTGGACGTTCTCGAGTTGGCGAAACTTATCGGGGAGACGCTCTCACCGAATTGAATCGAATAAATGTGGAATGTAGACCTCGAACTCGAGACCTTTCCTTCAGATCAAATAAATCAACTGGTACAGGTTCATCTTTTTTTGCCCGCCTTTTCCAAGGTCGAGGAAGAATGGAGACATCTGAGGGGAAGGCAGGAACTGATGATTGGATGTTTTTATTCGAATGTGAATAATCATTTGGGATTCTTCAGGATTTCCAGCCTGTCAAAACAGGATGTGGTTTTTATAATATACTGAGACCATGTCCACTGTAGAGATCTATGGTGAAGATCACTCTATGATTCAAACTGAATGTTGCGTCTCACTACGACAACATCTTTGTCCACAAGAATTGGGGTGCTATTTTAAAAAGGTTGTGTAGATAATAGTTATTTCTCTATTTCAGTATCGTAATGAGTTCATTACAGTACTAAAAATAGTGCTGTTATGAATTCATTACAGCATCGTTTTCAGTAACATTTTTCGTTTTGTGGTTGTCAGCAATGACTTCCGATCCTTTTAAATTTCAGCAGATATCAATTTGGAAATGTCAATTTTCGTATTTCCTAACATTCACACCAACTGCCAAGATACAATATGAAAGTCACTAGGACCTATAATTTGAATTTTTTCATCGAATTTCACAAAATTTGAGTGAAATAGAGAAAATATCGTCTAATACTCGTTGCAGAATGCAATTCCAATACTCATGCAATACTCATTCGCATTCGTATTGGAATAGGAGCCCATTCTGCAACTAGTTTTAGAATATACTATTATGATATGAGTGTTAAAAGTGACGTTTTATTTTGTGAGTGAAAAAGTTTGTGAAATGAGCGGAGCGAATTGAACAATTTCACGAACAAAATAAAATCACTTTTAACACAAATACCATACAATGTTTTTTGTACAACTGCCCTATTTCGATAATGAAATGGGCGAATTTGCAATGACAATAAACTTCCAAATGCATTTTAATCAAATAATCAAAAGGTTGCTGTGACTGGCAAACGTTGCCAACGTTATGATTGCTAACAAATGAGAAAAGACGCTGTCATTTGAATTTCGTTCCTGTCCAATTTTCGACTTGGGTTTTTAACTGCTTAATATGTTTGTCGAGAGTCCAATTATTAATGAAAGTGACGATTTGGTTGTTCCTGTGGATATTGAAGAGTCTGCAAGAAGAGCAAATCTGGAACTCCTACCTAAAAAAATCTGTTCAGCTGTACGATATTGCATATAACAATTTCCTGGCCTGGTGTAAATTGAAAAATGTAGAAGGGAACTTCAGTGAACCTGTTTTCCTGGCATACTTAGAAGAAAAATCAAAAATATGGAGTTCATCAACTTTGTGGATCAAATTTTCAATGATAAAGTCAAGCGTCCTTATTGAAGATGGTGTGGATGTTAGTGAATATTTTAAGGTAATAGCATATTTAAAACGGAAAAGTGAAGGATATCGTCCCAAAAAATCGAAAATTCTCACTCGTGAACAAGTTGAAAAGTTTATAAATGAGGCACGAGGTGAGAAATACTTGATGGTTAAGGTTGCAACTATTTTCGGATTATTTGGAGCCTGTCGGCGTGAAGAATTGTGTAATCTATCAGTGGAAGACATCGAAATAACAAATAAATCATTGGTTATACAACTTCCAAACACAAAAACGAAAGTCAGTCGTTCTTTCAGTATTATTGGGGAGTATGTTGACTATTTTCATAAGTACTTTGCACTGCGCCCTTCTGTCATCAGACATCATCGTTTTTTCCTGAAATACATGAATAATAAATGCACTGCCAAACCAGTTGGTATCAATACATTTGGGAAAATTCCATCTATTGTTGCCGAATTCCTCATACTGCCAGAACCAAAGCAATATACAGGACACTGTTTTCGAAGATCCTCCGCTTCATTGCTAGCAGAATCAGGAGCAAATATTACGGATATAAAAAAACATGGTGGATGGAAGTCTACGACGGTAGCCGAGGGCTATGTTGATCATTCCATTGCATATAGAAATGTCATTGCTGAAAAAAATTCTCCCAACCTCAACAGATTTTGGATCATCATCCAATATTTTACTTCCGGTTCCTACAAGTACTGATGGTGCTGAGGATTCTAATAATGTGTTGCGAAGCTCCCTAACGTCACCGGGCATTAATGTTAGTAATTGTTCTAGTTTTACAATTAATATTGATGTTCATGACTAATGATTGTTGGATATTGATAATACAAATTTGCAATTGCTGAATTTTTTTCATCCGATTTCATCATAAGAAAATGGAGTGCTAAAAATATTTTTAACACTAATGTTAAAAATATTTTTAACACGCTTCCACGTAAACAATCAATTTTAACATTGTTTGCTGTCATTAAAAGTGTCTCTTTTAATGCAGTTACTAGAATGAATAGTCCTCTCAATTCCCTACATTTTTATTCATTAATGTCTCTGTCTATCGCTTACTGCCGAAGATTTATTCGGCAAGATCCATTTTGAATGGAGATATCTATCAATCGAGACAGAAATTGCTGTGTTGTGCCCTTTTGGCCTTAATGCTGCTAAGCTTAACGAAGGACGAAATGATGCGAGAAACAGTTGAGGATCAGACTTTCAAGGACCTTTTTTCCGGCATGAAAATATCGGTCAATCGTGAGTTAGGGGTTCGATTGATTTCCCTCGTTATTTTCTACGGCCCGACAATGATGAGGTTCTTTTTTATTGTCGACCGACTGCTCTTCAGTACGCTGCCCAATTTTTCATGCTCAGATTGGCTGGATTCGGATCATGTGCTCCAATTAAATCTGGTAAAGGTATTAAGCACTTATATTTAGTTCGTCATGTCTTCTATTTATTCCCTATAGGTTAGTAGGCACCACAGTACAGGGTGACCCGAATTGCTTAATTTTGGCTGTTTCTGGTACTTCTAGGCTAGATGACAATAACAAGGTTGGATCCTCCCCAAATATATTTTTTTTCGGCGAATAAAGTGTTTTTAGGGGGTCTATAACTATTGGCGGCGAGGAGTAGGACGGAAGTTAAGACAGTTTGTAATTTCCAATTTTTAAAAAAATGCCATTTTACAGGTAAAAATCTAAACGGTGATAGTTAGGGATTTGAGATATTTTTCATTGAATGGATCGACCACGAAAACCTACATTTTGATACCAAAATCACCCATGTAGCACTCATAGGTAATGGAATATTCCATTTTTTATTTTTCGATTTTTCATTTTCGAGTTCTGTTCACGAGCTCACTCCACTCAAGGTGAGGGTGCTGTCGGTTGGCAAAATGGCTTTTATTGAAGATTCGAATAGGAAGTACAACTTAAAAATTCAATAACAAGTTTAGATCCTCCTTAAATATATTTTTTATTGACAAATATGGTGTTTTTAGTGGGTCATACCCCTTTGTCATTTTTCACCCAAAATTTGAGATTTTCAAAATCGCTCATATTTTGCTCAGAGGATCTCGGTGCCATGCTGATCAACACTATATAAATAACTATTGGCAGCGAGGAGTGGGACGGAAGTTTTATGACAGTTTGAAATTTCCAATTTTTCAAAAAATGCCATTTGACAGGTCAAAATCTAAACGGTGATAGTTAGGGCTTTAAAATATTTTTCACTGAATGGACAGACCTCGAAAACCTACATTTTGATACCAAAATCACCCATGTAGCCCTCATAGGTGATGAAATATTCCACTTTTTATTTTTCGAATTTTCATTTTCGAGTTCTGTTCACAGCTCACCCCACTCAAGGTGAGGGTGCTGTGGGTTGGCAAAATGGCTTTTATTGAAGATTCGAATGGGAAGTATAACTTAAAAATTTAATAACAGGGTTAGATCCTTCAAATTTATATTTTTCATTGGCAAATATGGTGTTTTTAAGGGGGTCATACCCCTTTGTCATATTTCACCCAAAATTAATTTGAGATTTTTAAAATCGCTCATATTTTGCTCTGAGATACTCGGAGCCATGCTGATCAACATTATATAAATAACTATTGGCGTTGAGGAGTGGGAATGAAGTTATGACAGTTTGAAATTTCCAATTTAAAAAAAAAATGCCATTTGACAGGTCAAAATCTGAACGGTGATAGATAGGGCTTTGAAATATTTTTCATTGAATGGAATGACCTCGAAAACCTACATTTTGATACCAAAATCACCCATGTAGCCCCCATAGGTAATGAAATATTCCACTTTTTATTTTTCGATTTTTCATTTTCGAGTTTTTTTCACGGACCCAGCCCACTCAAGGTGAGGGTGTTGTGGATGGGCTTTTATTGGAGATTCGAATAGGAAGTAAAGCTTAAACATTCAATAACAGGGTTAGATCCTCCAAATTTATATTTTTCATTGGCAAATATGGTGTTTTTAAGGGGGTCATACCCCTTTGTCATTTTTCACCCAAAATTCGAGATTTTTAAAATCGCTCATATTTTGCACAGAGATACTCGGAGCCATGCTGATCAATATTATACAGGGTGAGTCTTTGACTTGTACATATATTTTAACTGTTGATTCCTCTCATCCCTATACCATTTTTCAAAATTCGGTTTCGTTTGAAAGATACAGGGTGTCAAAAATCCATGAAATTAACACTATTCTTTCCATATATTCGAAACCGATAATCCGAATGAACTGAATTTTGGTTGATTGTTTACTCTATTCATGGTGCATATTCCTCAATTGAAACTTATTCCATATTCCTTCTAGTATAAGAGTTACAGCCTACTCGTCTCATGAATTCATGCAAAAATACTATAAAATCACTCGAAAAAGATAAACGGTTCATATTTTCGAAAGATTCAACCATTTCAGAAAATAAAAGTATTCTTATATTTTTTCAATAAAACGCACGCGTTTTCGAGTTATTCCTAATTGTATACGAACAAATTCGAGGAAAAAATCATGAATTTCATAAAAAAACTGAATGCAACCCTGAATTAAAAATCATCGAATATTATGTATTCTCTGATCTTAACAAATTAACAACGTTGTCAATGTTTATCAACTTCGTCAAGACTAAAATCTACATGATGGAAAAACGTTCGATGTAATAATTGAATTCTGAGAAGCATGAAATGAAATTACACAGTCTATAAGCACAGTTTCTATTGAAAATTTATTGTTACCGGTCTTTCAGGAAAATATCTATCTCAACAATATTATCCTCTTGGAGATTTCAATCGACACTACACGGTCTGCACATCACAATCATCACCTGTTTGCTTTATTATCTGCAAGTAAATTTAGATAGATAATTAAGGTTATCCCGTTTAAGCGTCTTTCATTATCATAGACTGGCCTGCGGTTCGAGACACAGAAACAGAACAACCACAACACAACGGCCTGTCCCGCCTGTCTGCCTTGCGTGCCGGCTATATCGTAGCGCTATATCGGCAAGAATCAGAACTCGTTTGGCATCTCCAAAGAGCCACGCCTAGACGCCTTTAGCCGTTAGCGATTGTGATAGTTCATCCGCTAACGATAGGGGACGTACTGCTTTCTTGAGTTCGCATTGTTTGAAGAGAAAATCGGCAATCTGGCATCGTCTTCTCTAGAGTTCTGTGCTTAGACAGGTTCTGTGCTTAGACAGGTTCTGTGCACGGCCTTCTAAAGACTTTAGTCTTTAGATGGCCGTGTTCTGTGGAATATCATATCACAGAA
Source organism: Adalia decempunctata (assembly GCA_951802165.1). Lineage (NCBI taxonomy): Eukaryota > Metazoa > Arthropoda > Insecta > Coleoptera > Coccinellidae > Adalia > Adalia decempunctata. The sequence goes on from OX637705.1 coordinate 7,018,929, forward strand.
GATGAGTTAGGTAAGGTCATTGACCTCGAATCATCTGACTTAGGTTGATGGAGTTAGAATAGGTTGGTGAGAAACCAATTTTCATGAGATCGTTCCAAAATATCGAGGAAAATATTAACCAATTATTAGTGTTTATAAACTAATCTTCAGGAAAATCGAAGAAGGAACTTATTTTGGTGGGAGAAATATGGCTTTTCAATTGCAGAAATAATCGGACAGTGTTTTTGTTAGGAAATATCGTTTTTGTTACATTCTTATTCGAATAAGGTTAGTGCTTGAGTATTTTCTAATTGTATCACCCAGAACATCTAATCACCTCAATTTCAATCGAAAAATATGAACTTTGAAGTGTTTCCAGAGAATGTATCCAGGCACGGACTCAGCACTTTTTTTTTCAAATGGCTATATCTTTTTAACAGAGCCGAATTCGGAAAAATGGAAAATGAAAAAAAGGTTTCCTTTGGCCTCAAGAATCTATAGTTAAAATATATGTACAAGTCAAAGACTCACCCTGTATAAATAACTATCGGCGGCGAGGAGTGGGACGGAAGTTATGACAGTTTGAAATTTCCAATTTTTCAAAAAATGCCTTTTGACAGGTCAAAATCTAAACGGTGATAGTTCGGGCTTTGAAATATTTTTTATTGAATGGACTGACCTCGAAAACCTACATTTTGACACCAAAATCACCCATGTAGCCCCCATAGGTAATGAAATATTCCACTTTTTATTTATTTTTCGATTTTTCATTTTCGAGTTCTGTTCACGGGCTTACCCCACTCAAGGTGAGGGTGCTGTGGGTTGGCAGAATGGCTTTTACTGAAGATTCGAATAGGAAGTACATCTTAAAAATTCAATAATAGAGTTAGATCCTCCTCAAATATATGTTTTATTGGCAAATATGGTGTTTTTAGGGGGTCATACCCCTTTGTCATTTTTCTCCCAAAATTTCAGATTTTTAAAATCGCTCATATTTTGCACAGAGATACTCGGAGCCATGCTGATCAATATTATATAAATAACTATTGGCGGCGAGGAGTGGGACGGAAGTTATGACAGTTTGAAATTTGCAATTTTTCAAAAAATGCCATTTGACAGGTCAAAATATAAACGGTGATAGTTAGGGCTCCGAAATATTTTTCATTGAATGGACGGACCTCGAAAACCTACATTTTGATACCAAAATCACCCATGTAGCCCCCATAGGTAATGAAATATTCCACTTTTTATACAAACGTATGCAGACTGGTTTGTTTTGGAATTGAGCAGAAATCAACGGTGTAAAGCAATTCGCATACTTCTCTCCGAAGGGATCAACTGAAAAATCGAAAATTCGAGGTACCTAAGGACTGAACGAGAATAAATTCGCTATCACAAAAATGCTTATATCTTTTGAACCACTGGACCGATTTCGAAAATCAAACTCATTTTCGAATCATCTTCTAATTCTTATGAAAACTGTTTTTACAATAAAAAAACCAAAACTATTTTTAAAAAATTCATGAATTTTTTCTGGAATTCTTCCCATCATACTCCTTATATAGTGTTCTCAGTCACTTTCTGGGATGGTGTCTTCCATTTTTGCTTGAATCCCGCTAATGTTTTCGTTGATTTCTTAGTCTTCTTCAATTCTCCTTTTACCAGGGCCCAATATCTTTCGATTGGCCTGAGTTCGGGCAATTTGGTGGTTTGGCCTCTTTGGGGACAAAAACCACCTCATTAGCTTCGTACCATTCCTTGGTGGCCTTGCTGTAGTGGCATGAAGCTAAATCTGGCCAAAAGATTTTTGACACATCGCGCTCACGTAAAAATGGTAAAAGTCGCTTCTTCAAGCATTCCTCGACGTATATCTTCGAGTCAACAGAGCCTTGGCCAACGAAAAATATGCTCCTTTTCCCACAAGTGCAAATTGCTTGCCAAACCAGGAATTTTTTAGGAAACTTTGCTTGTTTCTTCACTCGAAATCGTTCGTCAACATTTCCACGAGAATCTACAGTATAAAATTCCTGACCAGGAAGTTGCGAGAAATCAGCCAAGACATAGGTTTCGTCATCCATCACGCAACAGAAAAATTTTTTCGAGAAATCTTTTTTTAAATTCTTTGCTCTTGATTTCGCTTCTTGATTCTTCACAGCGTTCCTGTCTGGCACTTTATGCACTTTGTATGTTGTAAGCCCACAACTCGACTTGATTTTCTGAACGGTTGACTGCGAACAACCCCCTATTTGGACCACTTTCCGTCCTGAAAGGTTAGGATTCTTCTGAAAAAGGCTGATGACTTTCTTCACATTTTTTGGGCTATGAAACCCCTTTTTCCTCCCGGTTCCTTCCTTGCGGTTAATTTTAAGATCTTCGTTGAATCGCTTAACAACTCTTGATACAGTTTCCGGACGAACGCGAGCCTCTTTTGCGATTCTTTTGAAGCTCCATTTTTGATTATTTTGAAGAAGTTTCACTATAAATTCTCGTGTTTTCACTTTGCTTGACATTTTGCGACAGAGAATTGGAATATCTATGAAGTAAATGTTCCACATGTTTCTGACAATCATAACAAAGCTAACTATGATCAAAGTTTGATCTCAATTGGTTCAAGAAATATAGGCGTTTTTGTGATAGCGAATTTATTCTCGTTCAGTCTTTATGATTGCTATTCTTCATTTTTATGCTGAGAAAATGGCCTCAAAACCACTTCCATATGAAGTGAAGAACTGAAATTAATTGGGAAACTTATGAGGTATCCGATGTTGAGAATGAGGCTCAAAAAGGAAAGCACAACGTTGTAAGAGCAATGATATAGGAACGAATCCTGATATCACACAGAACAGAGCTCTTTGGGAAAACGCAGTTCGGTAACACTCATTAAAAATACCGCACCACTGCATTCACGATTCTGAATTAAAACACGTTCGTATTTCCGCACTGATTCGCAGCTTTAATTTCACTAATTACTTGGTTCCACTCTCCTATGAAGTTTCCTTATGAAGTTTGCTCGTCGAGGTTTTTATCAAGGGATGGAATAGCTAGGGGGGCACAGTCAGGAAAAAACTAGGTTTTTCTCATTCTTCCATTAATCAAATTTACTGTTTAAGCGAATCATCTCAGGAATTCCAACTGCATTAAATTGGATAGAAACGTGGGCTAATATTAACGAGTTTAAATAATATTCGTTATAAAAAAGGCTATGGACTATTGCAGTTGGAAGGAGAGCTTAGCTTGTACCATACCAATGTATACTCCATTCACTTTTATTTAATCACATAGGAGGTCATGGTTTCGTTTTCAGGAGTTGGTGCCCCTGATGAAAAGCACAGAACATATGATGAAAAGTCAGTGCGCGCACAGAAAATATTGTTATTGACAAATCGACGTTGCCAGTTTCTTTGTTTACATCGAAGCAAAAGTATCGAAGATATTCCACATTTTGTTAGGTTTACAAATTGTTCGCAGATTTTTGGTATTTAATCGATATTTGCAGGTGAGTTTTTCGTCGAATATCCAAGATTAACGTATGTTTATTGTTTTTGGCACCAGTTTGGAGCGTGAGGACGATTTTCAAGACCAGGACGAATGTTTACATTTCGAGGTTGAAGGGGTACACGGGAATTTCGTTGAAAAAGCTGTTATTTGGACAGATATCGCAGTAGATGGATCGGATGAAGCCTCGAGAGGTCGATTAGGATGATATTTTTCAGGTTTTCCAAGAAATTTGGCGATATCTGAGCAGATTTTCGAAAGTTAGGTACCCCACTAATGAGGTGGAACTTAGACCTAATTCTCCTATAAGAAACGCCTTTCAAAGGTCGAGATGGTGAAAAATGTATTCTTTAGATGTTGTTAGAACAAACGCAGCCGACTTTTATACCCCAACATTGATTTTAAGAAAGTTATCAACAAAATAAAATTGACATTATTCTTGATTCTTGTAATTACCCATCAATTGATTTTTTTTAATGACTTATTGATTAGAATCAACAATTGATGTCGTCAAGTCTTGAACTTTCAGTTCAAGAGGATAATGAACATTAAATCTTCACAAGCATGCATATGAAAATTATGTGAAAGCAATGCAATTTTCTTCCATGGCGAAAAATAATATTTCAACAGTGATCTCTTGTACTTTTTATGCAAATAACTAAAAAAGGAATCCTTTCTATCAATTCATATGAACGTTAATTATTTTCGTCCATCACATCTTTTCCAATTGATTCATTTTCCGAATAAATTCACAATCTGAGAAATAAGCTAAGAATGTAGAAAGGGCAACATAGTGTTGACTTGGAACATAAAAATATTTTGAAAAACGTCATAACTTCGATACAGAGTGGAATGTGTCAAATTCCCAAGGCCAGAGTTGTGATTTTATAATTGTGAATGGAGTATATACTCTATTCACTTTTGTGATGTATCCCGGTTGGTCATGACATTCTGACACATTTCACCGTGTAAATTTTAAAAATGTTAGGTTATAGTAATTTTCCTGTCAGGTAGCTAATCAAAGTTGTCCTTTCCACAGAGAGGTCGTAGGAATTACGTATTTATCGAAATGTTTGTTTACTTTGGAAAAATAGTGAATTTGAGAAAATATTATGTGAATTCAATGATTCCAAAGACCTGGTGAATGTTGAAGAAACTTTTTTTTCTGTTGATACTGGAAATAAACTGCTCCACATGAGTTAGGGATATTGATTTGAATTGCAAAAAATATAGTTAAAATAAGATTTTTGTGATGAAAATTCATATTAATATGATTTCAAGTTGCAAATTAATTTTAGCCTGTAGGTCTGCAGCGTATACAGGGTGGTTAAGAAAAATCGAGTAAAATAACGAAATTTTATTCCCAGAGAATTCAAGCATTAAGACTATCAATGCAATGTATGGCCTCAACGGGCATCAATAACAGCTTGACATCTTCTTTGCATACTACACACAAGGTTGTTGAACATTTCTTGAGGAATTTGGTTCCATAAACGAGGCAGAAGCTCTCCCAGATCATTTAAGGATTCTGGGGTAGGTTGATGATTATCTAATCTTCTTTGGAGCATGTCCCACGCATGTTCTATGCAATTCAAATCTGGTGAGTGCGGAGGTATTGGTGAATGTGGAATACCAAGCTCCTCGCGCGCATTCTCAACTATGGCTGCACGTTGCGGTCTAGCGTTATCGTCTAGAAATTGAAAAGTTTCACCAATAGCAGCGTGAAATTTGGCACAACATTGTCAATGACATGCTCCCTAAAGTGTAAGGCGGTCATATTCCCAGGACAAATGTGTAGATCTGTGCGCCCGTTGAAACATATCCCGGCCCATACCATAACACTACACCCTCGGAATGGATGGACTTCTTGGACAGAGCGACGATTACGGGGTATGCGTGGGATTGTCCATACCCTTATTCTTTGAGAATCTGAAAATCGTCCATATCTGGATTCATCAGTGAAAAGGACACAACGCCATTGATCGTTCCAATTGATATGTTGCCTTGCCCATTCCAGTCTTTGACGCATATGGTCACGTGTTAATGGAACTTCTCTTAATGGACGTCTAGAACCTAGATTCACCTCTATCAAACGTCGTCTGATGGTTTCGGTAGAAACTTGGACCCCATCTGCATTTTGAAGAGTATTCCGTAGCATTCTACACGTAGATGTAGGGTTTCTTCTCGCCGAAACGGTGATGAAACGATCCTGAGCAGGTGATGTTTTTCGTCGCCCACCAAGCCTTGGTCTTTCCATCACGGAACCTGTCTCCCTGAACCTATTCCAAAGTCGAGATAGCACACTTTGGCTGACTTGGAGCCTTTCCGCTACGACAACCTGAGTTAGGCAAATCTGTAGCATTTCGATAGCCCTATTAACCTCAGCGTTTGTTAATGTACGTCTTGGCATTTTCAGAAAACTCGTTTCAAATCGAAGCCGTTGATAAACTGACTTCATTTCAAAATAAGAACATTCATGAAGCATATGCAAAGAACCAAACTTCAGAAAAAAGGCGACCAGATTGACGAAATGTCTCATACTGATTTTTATTGGATGGATTCAAGTTGTTATTGAGTTTTAAATAATTTTACAGCTATTTTCCCGAAGATTACATACTTTTAAAAACGATTGAAAACGATATCCCAAACTCTTGTGGGGCAGTATATTTCACGTATATAAACATGGTTGGAAGATTCAGTTATGCTATTTTCTTTTACGGAAATCAAGAATCAAGTGTTGAAATTTTACTGAAAAATAATGGACAGAATAGTACGTGACTTTGTGATAGTTCAATCGAAAAAAGAATTGAAGTGCTCGAATAACCCTGCAGAAAAACTGCCTAACAAACAGATGAAACTATGGAATTTCTGACTTTTCAAAATTCTCAAGAAATAAGCCTTCAGAAGACATTTAAATACCTCTTTAAACAACTTGAAAGACTCCACTATGAAATGTAATACTACTATGTACTACGAAACCTGTGCCACACTCAAACCTTAAAAGAACTAACTCCACTTACGAAGTTGAAAAAGAGTAAATAAATATAAGCATTTTGAAAGTCTCTGAGAATTATTTGACATTTCACGAGTACAAACCTGCGTCAGTTATAAGTAAAAAAACTTGATGAACCTGAATCTTGGCCAACCGGGATACTTTATAAAACCGAATGGAGTATAGGTATGATTTCAAGAGCCAAAAGATCTCTCTCAATTCATTACAGATGGACTTTCGGACGTTGCTCTTGTCTTAAAATAATTCCAGACGCAGAAACTGCATCATGGCGACATCTAGTGGAGAGTAAAACCAAAAATTCCCTTTCGAAGTTACTTGGACGAAGAAAGAGGGGCATATCTACCATTTTTGCTTTAATCCGCAAGTCACTGATGTTCTTACTTGTCTTTGATCTGATGTGCATCATTGAAACTGTAAATTGAAGTACCTATTGATCTTTTCGAATCAAAGCAATAGTAATTTGATCTTCTTTTGATGTTTCATGTATGTTTTTGTGCAATATCATTCTGTGAAGTCGAGGGGTTTTTGCTTTGGGGGAACCCACCACTTTCCTTGTTTGTTTTCCCTATGAAGGGAGGGGATTCTTCAGTTAGAGGAATGCTTAGGGGAAATCTGTGTTTGATACCCTAATGTTTCTATCAATTACCAATTTTTTCATAACAAGAATACTCACTTATGTGCTAGGGCTGAAGGTGGTAGTACCCTCTTCATCTTAACATTCGAAATGTCAGCCAAATCCGCTATGGTCAATGTGACTTTGGGGTTTCTCGTCCCAGGCTTGGGATACCTGAGCGATCTGATATCTGGATACAGCCTGGATTCGTCCGTCGAGCCATACCAAGGAAATCTGAGTTCTTCCACCAGGCTGTCGTTAAAGGAGGCGAAGGCAAGAAGGAGGCCATCGTTGGACATCCACAAGGCGGAATTCGTGCCCAAGATTTCCTCTGGAAAAAATTGATATTTCATACTGAGGTAAGAATCGTGGCACTACAGGTTGGCCTTCATCTAACAGTCCAGCTATACTGCCCTTCTAAGCCAGAAAGACGTATCTCAAATTTCACTAAATTTTTTATTTTTTTATTTAAGGACACTTTGAGTTGTATTCAATCCATTTCCTTAGCTCTGTCTTTACAGGGTGACAAGAAAAACTTCGGACAAAATTTTGCTGTGGTCTGGAACAAAAGTATTTCAGCCCAGCCAAATAATTTTTATTCTCTTGGTTTCTCTACACTTTCCTGTACTAATATGTGAATTTTCAGTTTGATATAATTTCATTTCACAGATTTTTAGAATGTCAAACAAACGTAGTGCGATTTTGGAGCTGTCTCGTCAAGGTAGGCGTCAATGCGAAATTGTTCGTTTGCTCAATGTGCCTCGACAAACCGTGTCCGATGCAATTCGTCGTTTCAAGGAGCTTGGCCATGATGGTCGTCGTCCAGGAAGTGGTAGAAAACGCACTGTCAATACGCCTAGCAATCGCAACATCGTCAAGAAGCGAGTCAATCGAAATCCGAGGGTTTCCGTGAGGAAAATAGCCTGTGAGACCGGTATCAACCGCGAATCAGTCCGTCAAATTGCTTAAAAAGGAACTCAACCTCAAGCTATACAAGCTCCAAAAAGTTCAACTCCTCATGGAAGAAAACAAGCGCGTACGACTCCAAAGGTGCCGCCACCTCCTTCGTCTCGCCGCCGGTCAGCAATGGGAGCGAATTCCCTTCACAGACGAGGAACTTTTCACCGTCGAACAATCCCACAACCACCAAAACGAGTCTGGTCCGTAGAGGCTCCAGGTACATCGGCCATCGTCGAACACCGTCAAAATCCGCATTCCGTCATGTTCTGGGGCGGAATTTCCGGAAGTGATAAAACTCCCTCAGTTTTTGTGGATCAAGGGGTCAAAATCAATCAAGAAGTCCACCGCTGCGACATTCTCGAGGCCGTAGTACTTTCGTGGGCCAAGCAGCACTTCGGCGATACGCATTGGACCTTTCAATAGGACTCCGCTCCGGCTCGCATTTTTCCGTTCCCTATACAGTCAGCGCGACAGGTCGCTCTCACCGTATAGGAAACGGAATGCACGAAGGAACACTCCGTTTCCTAGCAGATATGCGCGATGTGCTCACTGCCCTAGTCTTCTGGGTGCCGATGGGAAAAATTGCAAATTATTAATAAACTTTTCTTACTTTCTGTATAGGGTATTAGGTAGAGTCTACCACATTTTTCCTCTGTGAACATTTTTGTAGTCGCGTTTTTTTTTCAGCAAACCTCTAGTGAGTCGATCATATTTTCATTTTTTTAATCATACGTACTCTTTTTTTGTAAAATGCTGTTTTGGCCATTTCCCTTCATACACCCGCGGTGCAACGTGTGTTGCCTGCCCATTTAATTTTGAAAATATTCGCGCACGAGTCGACAGAAGAACGTAAGCGGAGATAGTTAACAGATGGAAAGAAAGTCGATTACCTCGAGAGTAATATTCCGGTTAGAAAACAAATTAGTGAAATCACCTTCCCATTGTATCCAATCCAACCCCCTTACCCCCCTTAAGGTGATGTTCGACCAAGTGATTGTCGTCTACATTTATTGGTAAGTCGATTAACCATACAGTCTGCTATTCACATTTTTGCAAAACCCACCAAAATGCAATCATAAAAACAATCTGGAAAAAATGAGAAAACATGTGGCGTTTTTCTTGTCCGAGAGATGAAAATCGACGATTTTTTTGAATTTTTAAATTCATTAATATTTGTCGGACAAGAATGAATTTATATTTCAGAGAGATTCGTTTCATAGAGAAAACAACTGTCCACCACATAAAATGCGGCAAATTCTTAGTCTAGTTGAATATAATGGTTTTGTTTCAGAATCTTTTTTCGTTTATTATGAAAATGAAACTATTGATTTTGATTGAAAGTTTATAATTCAAATTGTTTACTGACATTTTTATTCAAATCTAATAAAAAACAATGAAAATACTCCTTCCTCACATTGAATTCGTTGTAACAAGACGAATGGTATCCAGTAAAAGTATCACACCAATCGTCAGGTAAAATGACATCTTTATATTTGTGATTATGATGTTCTCTTGATGCCAAGAATATTTTGCACAGTTAAAGGATGACACTTCCTGTCGTTTTAAAGCCACGGATATATTTTAAGTGTTTGCACAAAAAACAATCCATCATATTATATCGGCAACAACCAACAACTGAAATTGCCGAACTTTATTCTTCGGACAGCTGGATGATAGTATTCAGCACATCCTTCTTAAATGGTCCTCAAAAAAAACAAATGTTTATTTGTATAACACGAGGGAAGTTAAATCCGATGAATGGATATAGTCTATTCATAACCAAATTAGAGCAGTGAATTCTTTAATTTTTGAATGAACGCCACATTTTTTTTGTCAGACAACTGGTGCCCTACATTGTATTTTCAAGGTGGAGAGAAAATAAGAGAAAAAAGACATTATTCATAATTTTTTCATCCCAAAAAATCTTCGTTTTCCATTTGTCTGACAAGGAAATCGCCACATTTTTTGTCGGACAATTGCTTTTTCGTATACTTCATATGGTTGTATCAACCGAGTCTGAAAAATTCGGGAGGGTATTAATACTTTGATAAAATGCGATTTTCAGTCATGTTTATGTTGTTAGACAATCATGTTTTCTCATTTCTCCCAGATTGTTTTTATGATTGCATTTTACAAAAAAGAGTATGTTTGATTCAAGAAAAATGAAAATATGGTCGACTAACGAGAGGTTTGCTGATAATAACCGCGACTACAAAAATGTTCACAGAGAAAAAATGTGGTAGACTCTACCTAATAAAGCTATACAGAAAGTCAGAAAACTTCATTCATAATTTGCAATTTGTCCCATCGGCACCCAGAAGACTAGGGCAGTGAGCACATCGCGCATATCTGCTAGGAAACGGAGTGTTCCATCGTGCATTCCGTTTCCTATACGGTGAGAGCGACCTGTCGCGCTGACTGTATAGGGAACGGAAAAATGCCTCCGGCTCACAGAGCGAAAATGACGCAAGAATGGTGTAAGACCCGTTTTCCTTGTTTCATCTCATCTGCAGAATGGCCGCCCTACTCACCGAATCTCAACCCAATGGACTACAGCGTGTGGTCGATTTTGGAGCACAGGGCTTGTGCTAAAAAACACAAAAATTTGGAGTCGCTAAAGCAATATCTGCGCTGGGAATGGAACCGATTAACGCCCGAGGAGCTGCGGCCAATTGCCGAAAATTTCAAGAAGCATCAGAAGCTGTGTATCGCCGCCAAAGGAAGCCACTTCGAAACGACTTAAATATATTATTAACAAATGTTCGAGCTATTATTAGTTGTTGTTGTTTTGTTCAATTTCTTCTGTTTAATAAAGTTGAATGAAAAAGAGTTTGTCCGAGGTTTTTCTTGTCACACTGTATTGTATCCACCTAAAAAACTATGTATGTGCGGTTTTGAAATTCTTTAAAATTCCTTATACATATATCAAAACAAGGAAATTTGATACACGTCTTTTTGGCTCAGGAGGGCAGTATAGCTATACAAGATTCTAAAATGGATAACTTTAGGGCCATCCTGTATATTCGTCAACTGAAATTTCATGAAAAACAAACGATCCACAAAAGATGTGAAACTTCGAACCAAACTGAAAAAAACATCCCCATACATTGAATAGACCTGCAGCTCCCCCTGTTATGAAAAACGCATGATCCCTTCAGGATCTTTCTCAAAGAAGGCCCGCAGCATCTCCGTTGTAGCCGGAAAGAGGAGAGCAAATCCGGCGTAATCCGCATTCCTTGAACGTGAAAAGAACCTTGCCTGAAAATCCTGTATTCGAAAATCCGCGAATTCAATGGAGACTTATTCGAGATACGGTGAAAGTTCACTGAATTTTTCTTTTCGCGGAATCATATTTGGGACTTATTGTGAATGTATACTTTGGAAAAGCAGAAGGATATTACGGGAATATTCGAAATAGGAAATACTTTTTTATGAGGAATATTTCGACGGTGGTTTCAGCATGTTTTATTCCGTTTCAGCTAGTTCTTTCAAACATATTCCTCACGTCTCACTACTTTATCATTCGAAAACACTAATTCGAGAATTCCTGAATTCGTTCGAAGATACACATATCGGCCAAAGTCTTGGCCTCTTCTATCAACCCTATATATATATTCTTATGAAAGGGAGCCGTACAGATTTGGTTCCAATCAAAACATTATGGCATGTGTCATGAAAAGGCAACAAGGAACAGATCATTCAAACAAACAGATTTATCCATTCCCCGCTCCTAATCTTAGTAGTAGCAGAGGAATGTTAAACGGGGCACCATACAGTTCTGCGTATGATGCAAGAGCACAGATAAAAACCTCAGCAAAAACTCTGTCTTCCCGTATAAATGTAGGGATATTGGATGTTTACAGAATAAGTTGATATTCATATTGAAGGGTATCTTCTTCGAATACAATTCTTTCTTCTTTTCTTCAAAGGAGTGACAAACCATTTTCGAATAATCTGAAACAAAAAAAAAAACAGAGGGAGAAAAAACGAAAAGAGAAAATCAACTAATATATTCAAATTATTTTGAAGGTACCAACCCATCTCAAAAATGACTCAGATACTGAATGAATACCCTAAAAACCCTCTGGAAATTTATATATTGAACAATTATTGACCAAATGGTCAATAGTTTGCTCTTCATGACCACACTCACATCTCGGGCTATCAATGCCATTCCATTTGAATAGCATACTGTTACAACGTCCATGAACTGTCCTAAGACGATTCAACAGACACCAATTTTTCCTAGACAGATGAAAACCAGGGACTTTCTCAGACGGATCCAGAATTAAACTTTTATTGAAAAAATCATATGAAGCCCATTCTGAACCCCAAATTTCTTTATGATTTTTTTTAGAATAAAGGAAATAATTATTATTTATCCATAGAGGCTTTCGAGATTTCAATCTGGTCATCTGGCATATAACTCATTATGGGAAATGAATTTGGAAAGGAATGAAATTTATCTCAAGACTTCATGGCAGCAACCTGCCTACGAATATGAGGAGGTATTATGTTAGAAAGAACTGGTAACCAAGCTAATAGAGTAGATTCAATGGTTCCAGTGATAATCCTCATAGAAATATTGAGTTGTCCATCAATTTTATGGACATAAGAACTATTAAACCAAACAGAACAGCAGTATTCAGATGCAGAAAAAACCAAGGCTAAAGCAGCCGTACGAAGAGTGATAGCATCGGCACCCCAGGATGTACCAGCTAATTTTTGAATTATATTATTCCTCGTCTTCAACTTTAGACGTAAACTTTCCAAATGAGCCTTAAAAGTCAAAGAAGAATCTAGTTTTATTCCCAGATACTTGGCAGTGAAATTATGATTCAAAACTGTATTATTGAAACTAACCCTCAAAGTTTTATGGTTTTGGTGGTTATTCAAATGAAAACACGACTCCTCTGTTTTATTGGGACTCGGACATAAACGCCACTCCGGAAAATAATTCTTCAAAATTTCTAAATCTTCAGTTAAAGTATTCTCAATAATGTTGAAATCAGAATGACAGAAGGCGAGAGCAATATCATCTGTATAAATAAATTTCTCGGAGGAAGTATCCGGAATATCGCTTAAATATAAATTAAAAAGAAGGGGTGATAACACCGATCCTTGGGGAAGAGCGTTATTCAAAGTCTTGAAACTACTACTATCACCATCAATAAAAACACGAAGTCTCCTGTCCGTCAACATATTCAACCCTCAACTTGTTGAATGTAACATGACAATTTTGTGTGTGGAATCTTCACTATCTAAGTTGTAATATTGGGATTATTCCGTGGAAAATGCCAGGAAAATCCAATTTCTCAGTTTGACGGTGCGAGAGCAAGAATAGTAGCCCTACATCAAGAATTGCGCACCAGATTGCGCAATGCCTGAATACTCCACGGACAGTAAGGCGCATAGTAGCCGGAAAAACTGGCAGCATTGCCCGGAGACAGGTGCCTGGTCGACCCAGAGTAACATCTGCCAGGTAAGACCATTTTATCTCAAACTTTACTGGAAGGAATCGAACAGTATCTGTAATAACCCTTCGCAGTCAATGGCAATGGGCCGAACACCAGAAAGACTGGCTTTTACGACAAAGGCGCAACGTACTTTTTTCGGACGAGTCACGATTCGCTTTACAGAGTGGTAGTCGACGGAAAAGTTCGCTTTGATATATTGAAAACCTTCATCCAACGAAAAACTGCGAATGAACAACATCAAAATTTATTGTTATTGGATACACCTCACCCAAACGGGCCAAATTACGCTGCTGCAGATATGAAATGTGAACGTCACCCTGGGGAATCATGATTAATAGATTCCCAGCATCGACCCAGGGGTCGCCCCTGAAAAGTGTCATTGTCTCTCAAACATGTCGGTTGTCGCATTTTGGAAGCTGTCCCAGTTTTCTCCTGAACTTATTCATTGTGAAAGACTGAAAGTTCAACTTCGAAGGCTGGAAATAAATGTACTGCGGTTTTTCAGGACATAAAACGTGGATGCCCTTTCGTGTTGCGTTAGTAAACAATGGAATAATGCATGGGGGGTTGGATGGGCGTCGGTGAGGGGTTATTTGGGGCTTGGAGAAATTCTGGATGAAATGATATGGTACTTGCGGATAGAGGACTTTGAGGAGGTTCAGAAAATTATTTTTTACGCAAAACAAAATTCCCTCTATTAACAGGATATTGGACATTATCAAAAATTGAAAAGAATAACACCCTTTGCCACTCTTTTTGGTAGCAAAACTCCAAATGAAGGAATTTTTTCGATCTGTTTTTTGAATAGTATTCTCGGATAGATGTGCTATCAAATGTTGATAGTGATTTTTGAGGCGCATGCATAGATTTTTTTTTACACAAAGTGCTATTCGAACTTTTATGTTTTGCTGATTTGACTCATTTGGAATGGGAATTTATTTTGTATTAAACACAGTAAGTTATACTCAATGAAACAGGAAAGTATCTCCTGATGTTGGCACTCAAGTGACAATAGTTTTTTACAATTCGTTCATTTGAACTCAGGAACATGAATTTGAGCTAAATCTTCGTTCAAAAAAAATATGCATGCGTCCTTCAAATCAAAATTCAAATTCGATAGCGAATCTATCCAGGAATACTATTCAAAAAACAAATTGAAAAAATTTCCTCATTTGGATTCTTTCCACAAAAAGAGTGACAAAGATTGTATTTTTTTGAATTTTCGAAAATATCCAAATTTCGAAAACCGTGGTACTTCTACTGAACATAATAGTTATTTATGATATGAGTGTTAAAAGTGACGTTTTATTTTGTGAGTGAAAAAGCTTGTGAAATGAGCGGAGCGAATTGAACAATTTCACGAACAAAATAAAATTACTTTTAACACAAATACCGTACAATGTTTTTTGAACAACTGCCCTATTTTGATAATGAAATGGGCGAATTTGCAATGACAATAAACTATAAAATGCATTTTAATATTCAAATAATCAAAAGGTTGTTGTGAATGGCAAACGTTGCCAACGTTAAGATTACTAACAAATGAGAAAAGACGCTGTCATTTGAATTTCGTTCCTGTCCAATTTCCGTCTTGGGTTTTAACTGCTTGATATGTTTGTCGAGAGTCCAATTATTAATAAAAGTGACGATTTGGTTGTTCCTGTGAATATTGAAGAGTCTGCAAAAAGAGCAAATCTGGAACTCCTTCCTGAAAAATCTGTTCAGCAGTACGATATTGCATATAACTTAGAAGAAAAATCAAAAATATGGAGGTCATCAACTTTGTGGAGCATATTTTCAATGATAAAGTCAAGCGCCCTTATTAAAAATGGTGGGGATGTTAGTAAATTAATATTTCAAGGTATTAGCATATTTAAAACGGAAAAGTGAAGGATATCGTCCCAAAAAATCGAAAATTCTCACTCGTGAACAACTTGAAAAGTTTATAAATGAGGCACAAGATGAGAAATACTTGATGGTTAAGGTTGCAACTATTTTAGAATTATTTGGAGCCTGTCGGCGTGAAGAATTGTGTACGTAATTTATCAGTGGAAGACATCGAAATAACAAATAAATCATTGGTTATACAACTTCCAAACACAAAAACGAATGTCAGTCGTTCTTTCAGTATTATTGGGAAGTATGTTGACTATTTTCATAAGTACTTTGCACTGCGCCTTTCTGTCATCAAATATCGTCGTTTTTCCTGAAATACATGAATAATAAATGCACTGCCAATCCAGTTGGTATCAATACATTTGGGAAAATTCCATCTATTGTTGCCGAATTCCTCAAACTGAAGAACCAAAGCAATATACAGGACACTGTTTTCGAAGATCCTCCGCTTCATTGCTAGCAGAATCAGGAGCAAATATTACGGATATAAAAAAACATGGTGGATGGAAGTCTACGACGGTAGCCGAGGGCTATGTTGATCATTCCATTGCATATAGAAATGTCATTGCTGAAAAAATTCTCCCAACCTCAACAGATTTTGGATCATCATCATCCAATATTGTACTTCCGGTTTCTACAAGTACTGATGGTGCTGAGGATTCTAATAATGTGTTGCGAAGCTCCCTAACGTCACAGAGCATTAATGTTAGTAATTGTTCTAGTTTTACGATTAATATTAATGTTCATAAGTAATGATTGTTAAATATTGATAATAAAAATTTGCAATTGCTGAATTTATTTCACCTGATTTCATCATAAGAAATGGAGTGCTAAAAATATTTTTAACACTAATGTTAAAAATAATTTTAACACGCTGCCACGTAAACAATCAATTTTGACATTGTTTGCTGTCATTAAAAGTGTCACTTTCAATGGCAGTTGTACAAAAATAATATTTTTGAATCAGCACAAAGTCCTCTACTCGTAGGAGTCATATTATATTGCAGATCTGCTCTACTTTGTCAATGTGATGTTTCAAACAACAAAACATTCATAAAACAGGCTTTTCCCAACATGAATATTATTTAATTTGATATGCACATGAATACATAAGAGAAAAACCGGGAAAACTCAGATTAACCAAACAATTCCATACAATGGAAACCAGTCGACGGTAACGAAACAAAATTCAGAACTTCCATTGTCTAAATCTCGTAACTTCTGGGTTGAACCAGATTGTCCTGAAACATGTTTCCATCGTCAACTTTCATTTTAGATCGGATATTTCAGTGAATAGCGAATGTTAGGTCGTGAGAGTACGGGACTGATGGAAAATCGATACGACGATATTATGAATTTTCCTGAGATGATACCCAATATTGAAATGGCCCGAGGTAGCAGCTCGGGTGAGAAATTGTTCTCGTGTCCGAATTGTAGTTAGGTAGTCTGAATCGAGAATGGGGGGAATTTTTCGATGCCGATTGCCAAATTATCATTATTCACATGTTCTGTGACGTTTCTTGGTAATTTATAGACGATCACAAGTCATGGCCAAAAACGAACAATGTTTTTTTCAGTCTAGAGTTGGTTTTGTCCCTTCTACATCCTTAAAAAATATTCCTGCTCTCATAGCTTGGAATGATTCGAGTTCTGAGCTCGTTAAGCAATCCCTCTACACCCATTTCACGGACGACCCATCTGAACATCAACTACTTCGCAATTTCCATCAGCTCTCATTGGAGCGAAGTAGATCAGACAAAATCGAATTTCCCAAAATTGGCTACGGGAGAATTGGCTCAAAATGCCGTTTAATGAATGAAAAACACATTATTCGAGACGGAGGAGAAGTGAACCTTCGGACAATTCCTGTGTGAGCAGGTGCTGAAGAAGTGAAATTAAGTTAGTGCCCATCGGATGAGAATCAGGCAACGGAAGGAATTTCGAGCGATTTTAGCGATGTGATGAAAATTACGAAACAGGTCGTAGACTGTAAAGGAATTTAATTTGTTCTGGGAACTTCCAAATACGTGGATTGCTCACTCTTAAAACCGTTACATCCACGAATTCTGCTCGTTTATATGTCAGATTGGTTGGTCGCATTTTCAGGAGACAATTTGAGTACACACACATCGTTAAAATTTTTGGTTTCTCAAGAAATCAACATTCTTTATTCTGAAAATGAGATGAACATTTTCCTCTATTTCACCTCAATATATATTCGATAGAAAATATTTGTTTGTTACTTTTATGCAGGATGTGACAAAATAGGATGAGAAATAAATCTAAAGGACCCCGCACTTTCCTTAAGGCAAATGGCGTTTCGTCAAATGTTCTAATATTTTGGTATTATGTAGTACTGGACCTACTGATCAAAAGTGTCCATGGCCCCAACTCAATCCCATGAAGCGTTTTTGAGAATTACTCACTTTTACTACGCGCGTATCTCGAAACAGAATCGAATGAACTTCAATTTTTCTCAAGAAACATTTCATTCCATCCCCAGGGAGCAACCATATAGAGGAATATGACCGAAAATCGTTACGAATACAGGGTTATCCATAATTGAACGCATGCCCGATTTTGAAAGTATAAAATATGTCAGTTTCAGAGCGAGAACGTTCGCAAAATGAACTATTTCAGTAGATATGTTGTTGTTACATCGAAAAAACCTGAATAACCCAGAATTCATATTGGTTGATCCATTATTATAGAAACTATTCACAATGAGGGTTGAGTGGACACCCTGTATTTTTGGCTTGATTTAATATGTTGTTTCGATTTATTCAGAACATATCATCATGGACTTCAAAGAATACAGGGTGATTCAGTCATGAAATAAACTGTGAACCTCACGAAAATACCCAAAAACCACCTTTTTTCATCACCCTCTATTCCAAGATTAACTCCGTTGACGTGGGAATTTTATTTCACAACTGTACTTAATATAAAAATATCAATAAGGCTGAGAGTTTTCATCCACTTCCTATGACCAGATTTTTTTTTATGTTATATGAAAAGTATTTAATTATGTTATTCTATTCTTATTTCAGCATAAAAAAATCTAAGGATAGTTTTATTTGGTGGTAGTTCATAATCTGAAGTTTCACGATTTGTCCCATCCACTGAATATCAAAATTCATTCACTTAATGTGAGGGCTCAGTCCAAACAAGAAACATTGTCCTGAATACCGCCACCTTCCCAATTTAATCCCATTCACGGAAAATTCTCGATAAAATCACGTCTGCCGATCTTTCTATGCAGGATATCGCTCCCAATTACAGGATCGGGGTTTTTCTTCCGCCGTTGCCATAACGCCCAATTTGGGCGTTATGGCAGGACGTAAGGACCTCGGCACACGTTCGACCGATTTCCAATTCGGCAATTTATATCTACGTCCAAACTGGAGTTAAAATATCGCAGAACGTTAATTCCAGGCGATCCTGGCAATCGCCCTAATGAATCCGGGATAGTTTCGGCATAGATAATGTCTTTTCTCACTAAAACGGATCTACCTCCATAAAAATAAGGACCAGTTGTGGCCTTAACGGATGTATCTGTATGAAATAAGTTATGGTTGTTGCTGAATTTCGATTTATTTCCTCACCTTCGTATAACCAATCAGGAACCCCATGACTGACAACTCCGGGAACCGCAGTGTTGGTAATTCTGTATCCAGAATGGGCGGTTGGCGTTTTCCTGTAGTATATATCGTAGTCCTGGACCATGATGAGACCTTGACCCCTTGGTGCCCATCTGGCGAGAAGGAGGTACGAATGGTTGTCGATTTCTGGGAGTGGTCGCAGTGGAAAGTCATTTCTGAAAAAAAATATTGTGAAGGATATCTCACTTTCAAATGGATGTATGATATGGTGCAAAAGAAAATAGGTACAACACAGGAGGGCAATCATGCCTCCTGTGTAAAAGCCACTTGCGGAAGACCTCAATTCTATGGAGCCTAGCATAAGATGAGCTACTTCACAAAATACTACTTATTTTGGGACCGATAATAACTTAAAGGGCTATAGTCTGGTATGTCAAGGCAAGTCAGAATAGTAAGCGAAGAGCTCTCGATAGAATAAAAATATTAGCCTGTGCCAAAGGAATTACGAGGTCAAAACACTTGACAGAAAAAAACAGAAACTCCTTCCACTGATTCAGAAACTTTCTGTGGTATAGATAAATGTACTCACAAGAAAGAGTTTGAGGAGGAGAAGGAGAAAACCGAAAGGGAAACACGCTGGGGAATCTCCCAGGAATGGATCACTTCAAAAAGTTCCTTTAGAACTTTGAAACTGCAAGACCCAAAGGGTGTCTGGATCTCAGCAAGAACCAGCTACACTTCCTCACCGACTTTCTTACAGGACATTGCTGCTTTAGGAAGCATCTGGTGTGAATGGGTTTATCGGACACTGAAGAGTGTAAATTCTGTGGGGAGAAGGAAGAAGCTCCTATTCACCTAGTCACGGAATTCCTACCCATTGCAGCCTGAAGGAAAGAATCCTTCGGGCAAGAGACTTGCAGGAGTGAGGAACTTGCCTCGTTGAAACCTTCCCAGGTATTGGATTTCATTAGATCTCTGGAACTGGTGAGCTGTGAAGTGCTTGGTGAGAACAGCTCTGTGAGGGGGCACAATAGACCTTAAGGTCGCAGAGAACTGTAACCCCTTTCTTACTATAACTATACCTGGTTCACCAAGGCAAGTTCCAATGGTAGTAAGAGAGCCCTCGACAGAATACAAAGATAAGGCTGTATTTGTATCACTGGAGCTGTGAGAAATTACCCAACAAAGGCATTGGAAATCATTACAGATCTCAAACCTCTTCATCATATGATGGATGGATTGGCCCATTCTAGGACTATCCAGGGAAGGTACTGGCATTGGGAGAATTGGGAATCAGAGAGCCTGGTCACCCAAAACATCCAACTAAATACCTTCAGCGAACCATCCCAGTGACGAGATAATAATGAGAACTAGCGTGGAGGAAGCTAAGTTGAAAAGAATATTGTTAAAGTGACCACACAATCTGTCAGCTCTCGAAAAGAATACCATCAGATGGTACACAGATGGTTCTTAACTCACGACTGGGACTGGTGCTGGAGTATTTAGCGCTGGCAACAGATGTCCAAGCGTCTTTCAGGCAGAAATGCTCACAATCGAAAGATGTGCGGAAATGAACCTAGAAAAAAATTTGATTTGGCGATACAAGCTGAAAGTCAGGTTATGATTAAAGCACTGATATTCCATATAATCGATTCTGAGATGATATGGGGTGCCGAAGAAAACTCAACGAAATAGACAAGAGAGTACTTTAGAAGCAAAGGAAATGAAGAGGCCAAGGCACTTGCTCGAAAAGGAGTAAGAACTCCTTCCATTAGTTCCATTGGTACAGAAACTTTCAGTGGTATGGACAAATCTGTATACAGCAAAGATTTCCAGGAAAAGGAAAAAACCGAAAGAGAAACACTCTGGCAGGATCTTCCTGTATAGGACCATTCCAAAACTACGAAGTATTGGATCTAAGCTAGAATAAGCAACTCCTTCATACTTTACTGCCCCACAAGAGTTAGGGATATCGTATTCAATCGTTTTTAAAAGTATGTAATCTTCGAGAAAATCGCTGTAAAATCATTCAAAACTCAATAACAACTTGAATCGATCCAATAAAAAGCAGTATGAGACATTTCGTCAATCTGGTCGCCTTTTTTCTGAAGTTCGGTTCTTTGCATATGCTTCATGAATGTTCTCATTTTGAAATGAAGTCAGTTGATAACAACGGCTCCGATTTGAAACGAGTTTTCTGAAAATGCCAAGACGTAAATTAACAAACGCTGAGGCTAATAGGGCTATAGGAATGCCACAGGGTGGCCTAACTCAGGTTGTTGTAGCGGAAAGGCTCCAAGTCAGCCAAAGTGGGATATCTTGACTTTGCAAAAGGTTCAGGGAGACAGGTTCCATGTTGGAAAGACCAAGGCTTGGTGGGCGACGAAAAACAACACCTGCTCAGGATCGTTTCATCACCGTTTCGGCAAGAAGAAACCCTACATCTACGTGTAGAATGCTACGGAATACTCTTCAAAATGCAGCTGGGGTCCAAGTTTCCATCGAAACCATCAGACGACGTTTGAGAGAGGTGAATCTAGGTTCTAGACGTCCATTAAGAGGAGTTCCATTAACACGTGACCATAAGCGTCAAAGACTGGAATGGGCAAGGCAACATATCAATTGGAACGATCAATGGCGTAGTGTGCTTTTCACTGATGAATCCAGATATGGACGATTTTCAGATTCTCGAAGAATAAG
Organism: Adalia decempunctata; assembly: GCA_951802165.1. Lineage (NCBI taxonomy): Eukaryota > Metazoa > Arthropoda > Insecta > Coleoptera > Coccinellidae > Adalia > Adalia decempunctata. Next base: position 7,040,664 of record OX637705.1, read on the forward strand.
GGTATGGACAATCCCACGCATACCCCGTAATCGTCGCTATGTCCAAGAAGTCCATCCATTCCGAGGGGGTAGTGTTATGATATGGGCCGGGATATGTTTCAACGGGCGCACAGATCTACACATTTGTCCTGGGAAAATGACCGCCTCACACTATAGGAAGCATGTTATTGACAATGTTGTGCCAAATTTTCACGCTGCTATTGGTGAAACTTTTCAATTTCTAGACGATACCGCTAGACAGCACCGTGCAGCCATAGTTGACAATGCGCGCGAGGAGCTTGGTATTCCACATTTACCAATATCTCCACACTCACCAGATTTGAATTGCATAGAACATGCATGGGATATGCTCCAAGGAAGATTAGATAATCATCAACCTACCCCAGAATCCTTAAATGATGTGAGAGAGCTTCTGCCCCGTTTATGGAACCAAATTCCTCAAAAAATGTTCTACAACCTCGTGGGTAGTATGCAAAGAAGATGTCAAGCTGTTATTGATGCCCGTGGAGGCCATACATTGTATTGATAGTCTTTAAATGCTTGAATTCTCTGGTAATAAAATTTCGTTATTCAACTCGATTTTTCTTAACCAACCTGTATACGCTGCAGACCCACAGGCTAAAATTAATTTGCAATTTAAGTCAATATCCCTAACTGGAGCAGTTTATATTCCTTACTGGGCATCACCACCTCAGGAAGCAAGTAATGCGAAAGGATATTACAGTGCTTCAAACAAGAAACTTTCAGATACTGGTGAACGCTAGAACTAGAGGGGAGATTTAGACCAAGTAATGACAAGAGAAGCTTTGATAGGAAGCACAATAGACCTAAAGGTTGCACTGCAATGAAATCCCCATTAAATGTACTTTTACATCTTCCATTTCGTAGAGAAGTTAATTTTTTATTATGAATGATGCAATCTTTCATGCAGAATTGAGAAGTACGAGAACTGGATTTGCTTATAAATGGCAAGAAACCCTATTCTTTATGCCAGAAATTGATAGACCTTCTGCTGATGAGAATGATTTGGTCTTTGATGGGGATGTATGGAAGTACATACTCTGGGTGGGACACTGTACAGTCGATGAACAGACCTGACATGATTTCTAGATGCTGTCCGGTCGCAAACGCTAATCTATATGTTACCGGAGTGAAAAACAAAACAGGACATTCAGACTTATGGCCGTGATTGATTAATCCACGCTTGCAGAATTGTCGTTTCTCGTCTCCGAATAAACAATGGAATGGTACAGCTGAAAACGCGGAGGTTGAGAAGAAAATAATCCCCGAAACGCGAAATGGGAAGGTATTTACTTTCACGTTTTGCCTCTGCAACAAACGTGATATTGCTGGGACGAGAAAACGATCCCATTTCCTCAATTATGAATGAAGGTTCAGATGAATTTTTAAAATGGAGCCTTTCCGCTAGTTCTCGGGAAATGCGAAAATGAACAATGCAGTTCACACTCTACGGTATTCGTTACCTGACTTCATTCGAAATGAATGAAGGAGATTTTCGAGGAAACCTTTCCGACCTGTTTATTTTCCTGCAGTGGGTCGAAAACAGCAGAACAGCAACGCGACTAGAGAGGTATTTTACAGTGTGACAAGAAGAACCTCGGACAAACTCTCTTCCATTTAACTTTATTGAACAGAAGAAATTGTGGTGGCTTCCTTTGGAGGCGATAGACAGCTTCAGACGCTTCTTGAAATTTTCGTCAATGGGCCGCAGCTCCTCGGGCGTTAATCGGTTCCATTCCCGGTGCAGAGATTGCTTCAGCGACTCCAAATTTTTGCGTTTTTTAGCACAAGTCCTGTGCTCCAAAATTGACCAAACGCTGTAGTCCATTGGGTTGAGATCCGGTGAGTAAGGCGGTGATTCTGAAGATGAGATGAAACAAGGAAAATGGGTCTTACTTCTTGCGTCATTTTCGCTTTGTGAGCCGGAGCGGAGTCCTGTTGAAAGGTCCAATGCGTATCGCCGAAGTGCTGCTTGGCCCACGGAAGTACTACGGCCACGAGGATGTCGCAGCGGTAGACTTCTTGATTGATTTTGACCCCTTGATCCACGCAAACTAAGGGAGCTTTACCACTGCCGCAAATTCCGCCCCAGACCATGACGGATTGCGGATTTTTACGGTGTTCGACTATGCTGATGTACCGGGAGCCTCTACGGACCAGACTCAGTCGTTTTGGTAGTTGTGGGATTGTTCTACGGTGAAATACTTCTCGTCTGTGAAGAGAATTCTCTCCCATTGCTGACCGGCGGCGAAACGAAGGAGTTGGCGGCACCTTTGGAGTCGTACGCGCTTGTTTTCCTCCGTGATGAATTGAACTTTTTGGAGCTTGTATGGCTTGAGGTTGAGTTCCTTTTTGATTCGCGGTTGATACCGATCTCACATGCTATTTTCCTCATGGAAACCCTCGGATTTCGATTGACTCGCTTCTTGACGATGTTACGATTGCTAGGTGTATTGACAGTGCGTTTTCTACCACATCCTGGACGACGACCATCATGGCCAAGCTCCTTGAAACCACGAATTGCATCGGACACGGTTTGTCGAGGCACATTGAGCAAACTAACAATTTCGCATTGACGCCTACCTTGACGAAAAAGCTCCAAAATCGCACTACGTTTGTTTGACATTCTAAAACTCTGTGAAATGAAATTATATCAAACTGAAAATTCACATATTAGTACAGGAAAGTGTAGAGAAACCAAGAGAATAAAAATTATTTGGCTGCGTTGAAATACTTTTGTTTCAGACCACAACAAAATTTGTCCGAAGTTTTTCTTGTCACCCTGTATAAATATTTCTCCGGATTTCTTTCTTGAGGGCCATATCTACTTAAACACTTCAACAACCGAAGTGTTTAAGTGAGGTCAAAGTTACAGTCAAACTTTTATTTCAATACAAACCTATTGTCTTCTTCTCATCACCACTATTTTGGTCTATAAAATTTGTGCCAAAACTTATGGGACATACGTCAGTGTTGATTCTTCTACTCTAAGTTAAGAAAGAACGAATCTTTATAAAATTTGCAGTATGAAATTTGTCGATGGATCCCTATTTCCTAATACAACATGGAATCCTTGAAAAATCCGCGAAACCAATAGCAAAATTCAAACTCTCGAATAGGCCATTGAACATGCACGAGGAAAATCGGAGACATTACGAATTTATTCATGCAATCTTGAATTTTTTTACGGCGTGCAATGAAATCCGAAATGACAAAACTTGACGGAATGAGAGAATAAATTGTCTCTTTTATGATGGATTCACTTTACGATTCCATTCTGAATGAGATGCCCTTATTCGGATGAATACATTTCGTTATTCGGTTCTTTGATTTCGAATCGATACTTCAGCATGGGACACCATAGTCCATACTATTTCATGTATAGAGGGCGAGTTAGAAGTGTGAGATCCTCTTTATTTCTTCAAATGTGTACATTGAAGTGGATTGTTTCATGAAAACGTATTGGGTTCTGCTGCTCTATAGGTTTAAACTACAGGAGACTTCGTGTTTTTATTGATGGTGATATTAGTAGTTTCAAGACTTTGAACAACGGACTTCCCCAAGGATCGGTGTTGTCACCCCTTCTTTTTAATTTATATTTGAGTGATATTCCTGATACTTCCTCCGAGAAATTTATCTATGCAGATGATATTGCTCTTGCCTTCCGTCATTTTGATTTCAACATTCTTGAGAATACTTTAACTGAAGATTTAGAGATTCTGAGGAACTATTTTCTGGAGTGGCGTTTATGCCCCAGTCCCACTAAAACAGAGGTGTCGTGTTTTCATTTGAATAATCATCAAAAACATAAAACTTTGAGGTTTAGTTTCAACAATACAGTTTTAAATCATAATTTCACTCCCAAGTATCGGGGAATAAAACTAGATTCTTCTTTGACTTTTAAGGCTCATTTGGAAAGTTTACGTCTAAAGTTGAAGACGAGGAACAATATAATTCAAAAAGTGGCTGGTACATCCTGGGGTGCCGATGCTACCACTCTTCGCACGGCTTTAGCCTTGGTTTTTTTCTGCAGCTGAATACTGCTGTTCTGTTTGGTTGAATAGTTCCCATGTCCATAAAATTGATGGGCAACTCAATATTTCTACGAGGATTATAACTGACACCATTAAATCTACTCCATTAGCTTGGTTACCAGTTCTTTCAAACATAATACCTCCTCATATTCGTAGACAGGTTGCTGCCATGAAGTCTTGGGATAAATTTCATTCCTTTCCAAATTCATTTCCTATTATGAGTTATATGCCAGATACAAGACTGGCTAGATTGAAATCTCGAAAGCCTCTATGGATAAATAATTTTCTTTATTCTAAAAAAAATCATAAAGAAATTTGGAGTTCGGAATGGACTTCATATGATTTTTTCAATAAAAGTTTAATTCTCGATCCTTCAGAGAAAGTTCCCGGTTTTCATTTGTCTAGGAAAAATTGGTGTCTTCTGAATCGTCTTAGGACTGGTCATGGACGTTGTAATAGTATGCTCTTCAAATGGAATGCCATTGATAGCCCGAGATGTGAGTGTGGGCATGAAGAGCAAACTATTGACCATTCGGTCAATAATTGTCCAATATATAAATTTCCAGATGGTTTCAACTTTATTCATTCAGTATCTGATTCATTTTTGAGATGGGTTGGTACCTTCAAAACAATTTGAATATAGTGGTGGATTTTGCTCTTCCTTTTTTTCTCTCTTTGGTTTTTGTTTCAGATTATTTGAAAATGCTTTGTCAACCCCTTCGAAGAAATGAAGAAAGAATTACATTCGAAGAAGATGCCCTCCAATATGAATATTTGTAAACAAATCCAATATCCCTACACTTATACGGGGAGACAGAGTTTTTGCTGAGGTTTTTATCTGTGCTCTTACATCATACGCAGAACTGTATGGTGCCCCGTTTGACATTCCTCTGCTAATACTGAGATTAGGAGCGGGGAATGGATCAATATGTTTGTTTGAATGATCTGTTCCTTGTTGCCTTTTCGAGACACATGCCATATTTGGAAACAAATCTGTACAGCTCCATTTCATAAGAATATATATACAGAGTTTACTAAAAGCTTCTTATTAGGACAAGGATTTGGAATTCATTATGAAATTTCACTTATAATACCCCTAGATGGCATAGGAAACCCCATGACTTCCACTTCAGATGTTCTCAAGTTGTTGTTTTGATGCCCCGATAGTTCTCTTCGTGCAGGAGCGCAGTTCCATTTAATCAGCAGCAATATCTGCAGATAACCCCAATTGAATACCCATAAGTTTAACGAGTTATATCCTCATTTCGTCGTAAATGATCTTCACAAATTATACTTCTTATGTAATATCAACAAACTTTTCGGAACTTTCCTGGTGAAATAATTTCAAACTGGGAAAAACATTCCGAACATATTGTGGAAGTTTTCTCAAGTTTCTCGCGTTGCAGTGGGGCAACTAGCACAGCCCAATAAATGAGAGACAAATTTATAAAGTTTCGGTGCCATTTCTTCAAATTCCATTAATTCATCTGGTAGGTAGTTCGGAATATGAAAAGTATGAATTTTAATTGGGAATATCTCTCTGGATGGGTTTACAGTGTGTTTCACTATTAACTGGATAAACATATTGTATACGTGAAAAATTAGGGTGCGTGTTATACAGGGTGTCACATTTAAAAGGAAACAGAGGTCCTTTTTAGGATAAATCCAGATTTTGAAAATTTAAACGTCACTCCCAGTATTTTTAGGAGTACCTATACTCCATTCACTTTTATTTAATCACATAGGAGGTTATGGTTTCGTTTTCAGGAGTTGGTGCCCCTGATGAAAAGCACAGAACATATGATGAAAAGTCAGTGCGTGCACAGAAAATATCGTTAATATCAAAACGACGTTGCCAGATTCTTTGTTTACGTCAAAGTAAAAGTATCAAAGATATTCCACATTTTGTTAGGTTTACAAATTGTTCGCAGATTTTTGGTATTTAATCGATATTTGCAGGTGAGTTTTTCGTCGAATATCCAAGATTGGAGCGTGAGGACGATTTTCAAGACCAGGACGAATGTTTACATTTCGAGGTTGAAGGGGTACACGGGAATTTCGTTGAAAAAGCTGTTATTTGGACAGATATCGCAGTAGATGGATCGGATGGAGCCTCGAGGGGTCGATTAGGATGATATTCTTCAGGTTTTCCAAGAAATTTGGCGATATCTGAGCAGATTTGCAAAAGTTAGGTACCTCACTAATGAGGTGGAACATAGACCTAATTCTCCTATAATAAACGCCTTTCAAAGGTCGAGATTGTGAAAAATGTATTCTTTAGATGTTTTGAACAAACGCAACCGAGTTTTATATCCCAACATTGATTTTAAGAAAGTTATCAACAAAATAAAATTGACATTATTCTTGATTCTTGTAATTACCCATCAATTCATCTTATTTCTTTGGGTTGATTTTCTTTAATGAATTCTTGATTAGAATCAACAATTGATGTCGTCAAGTCTTGAACTTTCAGTTCAAGAGGATAATAAACATTAAATCTTCACAAGCATGCATATGAAAATTATGTGAAAGCAATGCAATTTTCTTCCATGGCGAAAAATAATATATTTCAACAGTGATCTCTTGTACTCTTCATGCAAATAACTAGAAAAGGAATCCTTTCTATCAATTCATATAAACGTTAATTATTTTCGTCCATCACATCTTTTCCAATTCATTCATTTTCCGAATAAATTCACATTCTGAGAAATACGCTAAGAATGTAGAAAGGGCAACATAGTGTTGACTTGGAACATAAAAATATTTTGAAAAACGTCATAACTTCGATACAGAGTGGAATGTGTCAAATTTCCAAGGCCAGAGTTGTGATTTTATAATTTTGAATGGAGTATATGTTTAATGGTTCTCTAGCCATTTTTGTCGATAGTCCTTAATAATTCAGAAGGTGAAATGGGTTTCTGGTACGGAAAATCTAGGCGATCCGGCCTTAATCTAGCGGAAAATTCGTGAAAATTATTTATGCAAATAAACCAGCCGACATGCATGTACCTACCATACGCACAAAATTACCGATACCTACCCCGAAACAATATTATTCATGAGCTCGCGATAGGAATTAATGGAGGGTGAAGCTTCGAATCAACTGATACTAAATTAATTAATCGATTTTGTGAATTTGTTTTATGGCCCTAATGAATCGGGACCGCAAATGTGAAGGGTGATATTGTGCTCGCGTTAGGGATGAGTACATTACCAGGAAAATGGGAGTTTTCATTTCATATTTTGTTGGAGGTTGGAATATCGGAACATCCCAGTCAAAAAAAGCCCGTGTGTACTTTTCGAACACTACAGAAGAAGAATATACAGGGTGACCAAGAGATTGACGTCAAAAAGGAAAAAACAGGTCCCTCGTGCCAAGGGCTATTCGAATCACCCCATGTGTGTTATGCTATTTTTCACGGTTTTCGAGTTATGAATTTTTTAATGAACTTTAGAATTTTCGACTTGACTATCTTAAAAGAGATATTAAAAAAAAAGTACAAGACTTCTCTGTGAAATTCTTTTTGTAACTTAATCTCCATGAATTGTACTTTTATACATAAAATAAGCAGATTCGTAACTCTGATAAAAATTATGGAAATGTTGGTCTCAAGTGAAAAAGTTACGTAAATTGGATTATGATCTGAATTTTTGAATCAAAATTAAAAATGTAGAAAGGCTAATTCGCGGTTTCTTGGTATGCTCAAAAACTGCGCTCAACAGTCAGCTTTCAGAATCATCTATATATATAAAAGAAAGATGTTGGTTACACCATTTATAACTCGTGATCGGATGGACTGTTTGTCATGAAACTTCATATATGGATTCGTCTACGGTCTGGTTATTATAAAATACAATAAAACTTTGAGAAAATCGATGAAAATTTTTCTTATACAGGAAATGCTTTTCCTCCTTTTGAGTAAGGTCACTTGATGTCGCTACAGTTACGCTACCGCTTATTCGTTTGTACTTCATTTGATATTCTCCGCGTTAGATGGCGATATAAACAAAAAGTGTATACAGTGACTATATTCCCTCTATAGTCACTGTAATAGTGTGTAATTTGAGTTGCTGTTGGGCAAATCCAAAATGTCTTAGCGTAGGAATACAGATGTCTAAAATAATTAGATTTCGTTGAGATATGAGAAAAGTTTTGTTCTTACCACTTCAGATGGCACTGTTCACACATTATGACTGATGATTATTAGTTATTTGTATAGTTTTATATATTCCAAATAACGTAATCGAGAGGGTTCTATATTTGACATTCCCACAATTAAATGGCGATGAATTTGTTGAGGCTTTCGCGGCCATCCATTGATGTCATCTGTCCTTTTTTCGAGCATTTCGTCGTCGTGGTTTGAAATGGTCGAAAAAAGAACATATGACATCAATAACTGTGTAATTTACATAGGGCTTATAGTACCATGCTACCATGAAAGGCTATCAACAGATCCAGAAGCGGGAGAATATCACAGTGAATTTTTATCGAAATGTCAAGTAAATCGGATTTTGGCGATGAGTTCCAATCGTGAGATGTCCATTCTCATCTTTTCTGATAATTTTCAAAATGTTTTTGAATTTCTGTTTGGGTAATAAATATATTCGCGGAAATTATTGAATCCAAAATTGCCATTATTAGTGATTGACATATTATGACATATTATTTTTGTGTATCTGTTCTGTGTGATAGCTCATATCCATGAAAACATTTGACAGTTCAAAAATCAGAGAACCAAGCCGTTGATCTCCGATCACCGGTGATTACGATTTGTGAAATCCACCGCAAGTATCATTTAGGCGGAACAAAGTTCGCCGGGCCAGCTAGTTGATGATAAAAAATGGTACTCATAACTCAACACTCTACTTTTGCTAGAATTAGCCTTCAAAGTCATCGAGGTGGAATAAATCAAAGAACTAGACTACAAAATTATTTTTTGCCATTTTATGATATTTCTGATCAAGTTATGATAAAAAATGCTGAAACTTAATGAAAATTAGCTTTAGATGTTGGTCAAGAAAAGTTCTAGATAAAAAAAGAAAAAGGTATGGCGATAAATCACACATCATAATGTAAATAAAAAGAAATTTATTTATAAAATTTACAGTAGGTATGTGTTCAAAGTGGCCACCTCCAGCCTCAATACAAATTCTACACCTTCTTAGAAAATTTTCTTTCAATCGCATAAAACCTGCCCTGTTCTCTCTTAGGACACGTTCGGCTTCTCTTATCTCCAGTCGCAGCTCGTCTTCACTCGAACATTCTCGGGCGTAAACAATTTCTTCGAAATAACTCCAAACGAAAACATCGATGGGATTAAGGTCAGGTGAACACGAGGGACCTGTTTTTCCTTTTTGACGTCAACCTCTTGGCCACCCTGTATGATAGATGTTTCAAGAAGCAACCTCCGGAGAGCAAATTTTATAACAAATCATCAACAAACTTCTGGACTGACTTTACGAATGAGTTCCACTTAGTTATACAATGATTTTGTTGCCTTAACCAACGTTTTATCCTTGTTATACTGACATGTGAATATAGAAATAATCTTCAAGTTGAAAATGAAATCAGAGTAAATATCATTAGCACGAATTAGAACGAAATTTATGGATGTTATTAAACTGACAAAGAAACTGCAACACCTAGAAAGAGCTCTTTGAATTTTAATATTTTTTTTTGGTAAAACATAGAAAGTAAAGCAAGGAGTAAATGATTAAATTTGGAGAACAAAATCGTGAAGGTATTTTCATGTACCTAAACATTTTTTGTTACTTAAATATTATAGTAGTTTTTTGCAAATTTTTTGAATTTTACTTCGAACTAGCTGTTCGAAGAGATCCAAAGTCGATGTTTAGTTGTGAAAATTTCTACAGCACGTGTAAGCGGAATTTCCACTTAGATGGCGAATTTGAAACAGGTCGAATTTTCGGTTTACGGTAGGCGGAGTTGTCATTTCGAGAAATCGCTAACCGTACGAACAGAAATCCAACAACTGTTAAGAGATGTTGTCACGCGTGGGTTTAGAATCGAAGAAGAGTAGGCACCGGACGTCCAAGGAGAAGTTCAAGATCGACGTCTAAGACTTATGGCCATTAGAGACCGATTTGCGACAACTCGATCTTTGGCTGATGAGTGGTTAGGAGAAAAATGCCATCCTGTGACTGTCCTAACGGTTTACCGCCGGATAAGGTCTTTTGTACTGCAGCATTATCGACCCCATCTTGTGTTACCTCGGACGGTTAAGCATCGCCTGGAACGATTACAGTGGTGCAGAGAACGTCGACATTGGGATGTGGATTGGCATCGGGTTTTATTTTCTGATGAATCTCGATTCTCCTTGGGTGCACATGATGGCCGAAGAAGGGTTAGACGACGTCGGGTAGAAATACGTGAACCTCAGTTTGATGTTGAGCGTCATGTACACAGGACAGTAGGCGTTACGGTATGGGGTGCTATTGCACATGCAAGTAGGTCACCTTTAGTTTTTATTCGAGATTACATGACAGCGCTGCGTTACCTTCAAGAAATAGTGAAGCCATATGTTCTCTCTCAACCGGCTCGAGAATCCAATATTTCAGCAAGATTATGCTCGACCTCATTTTGCCAGAGTCACTTCAAACTTTTTTGAAGCTAGCCATGTGAATCTTTTGCCATGGCCGCCCAGATCCCCGATCTTTCGCCCATTCGGCATGCAGCAGGCTTTGAAATTTACCCTAGCCCCCACGGACTTTGGCGACTCTGAGACATGAAGTGAAGGCAGCTTGGATAGTATCCCTCAATAAGATACAAACACATTAAAACAAATTTATTAAAAAAATTCAAACACTTCGTTTTTTTTCTTCAAAGGACCCCGCACTTTTAGTAGGTAAAGTGGCGACCGGTCAAATTTTCTGAAAATTTGGCATGTTGTTGTACCCGACTCACTGACCAAAAGTGTCAATGGGCCCAACCTAATCCTATGGCTAGTTTTCTAAATACGGGGTGTTAAAGTTGAAAATTGCCCAGATTTTCGGATTTATTTGCTGATTATTAAGAGTTACATTGGATTTCTGTTGCATACACACGTTTACTACATGTTCTAGGTATGAAATTAGAGGAAACGTATGATTAAAAATATTTATATTTACCGGGTGATTCACGAATATATGACGGCAGTTTTTTTCCAAAATTCACTTTTTCTACTGTGACGTCAGGAGTGCATATTTTTGAAATGATCTTTCCGATTTAGTATTATGACGACAAAATATTGCACAGTGTATATTTTTTATACAGGGTGTTTCACAGAGAGAACCACTAGACATAATCATATTTTTTTAGGATTAATTCGAAATCCTGTATTTCTGAATTGATTTTTGGGAAAAGTGATACCACAAACATATGTGTGTCTCTAATCTCCAAAATATTCAGGGTGGTTTATTCATAGGAAGGTATTCAATTTTGGGAAAAGTACAAAAAACATGAACAGTATTCGAAAATTTCCTCGGTCAAATGCAACTATTTTATCACTTTATATTGATTCCCACAACATCTCCCGCGTAAAAGCGGAGAATAACTTATTTCATAATTTTTTTTTTTAAATTGAAAAGCCAAATTTATTTTATGTTGCGCCCATGAGTTCAGTATGAGAGCAGATCAGATGGAGATGGGAAGATTTAGCTAAAATATTTACTGTTACAGGTGATTCATGAATAAATCACAATAGCTTTTGCAAACACTCGATAATTCTAAAGTTTCGTCGCAGCGAAATTATTCCATGAAGTTAATACCTATAGTCGTTCACAATTTTCAGTCTGAAATACTTCACTTGATGTAATGTTAGACAGTTATTCAAAATTCACCAGAAAAGTTCTCCTTTCAATTATTTCAAAGCATATTATTTATGACTCACTCTGTATGAAAAGTACCTAATTATCATGAAGTATTTCAGACTGAAAATTGTGAACGACTAGGTATTAACTTCATGGAATAATTTCTCTGTGATGAAACTGTAGAATTATCAAGTGTTTGCAAAAGCTATTGTGATATATTCGTGGATCACCCTGTAACAGTAAATATTTTAGCTGAACCTTTCCTTGTGCATCTGATCTGTACTCATACTGAACTCATGGGCGCAACATAAAATCAATCCAACTTTTCAATTTGAAAAAAAATGATGAAATAAGTTATTCTCCGCTTTTACGCCCTGTATCTCGAAAACTGGTCATAGTATCGGATTTAAAATTCATACTTCGGGAGATGTTGTGGAAATCAATATAAAGTGATAAAATAGTTGCATTTGACCGAGGAAATTTTCGAATACAGGGTGTTCATGTTTTTTGTACTTTTCCCAAAATTGAATACCTTCCTATGAATAAAGCACCCTTAATATTTTGGAGATTAGAGACACACATATGTTTGTGGTATCACTTTTCCCAAAAATCAATTCAGAAATACAGGATTTCGAATTAATCCTAAAAAAATATGATTATGTCTAGTGGTTCCCTCTGTGAAACACCCTGTATAAAAATATGCACTGTGCAATATTTTGTCGTCATAATACTAAATCGGAAAGATCATTTCAAAAATATGCCCTCCTGACGTCACAGTAAAAAAAGTGAATTTTGGAAAAAAACTACCGTCATATATTCGTGAATCACCCACTAAATATAAATATTTTTAATCATACGTATCCTCTAATTTCATACCTAGAACATGTAGTAAAGGTGTGTATGCAACAGAAATCCAATGTAACTCTTAATAATTAGCAAATAAATCCGAAAATCTGGGCAATTTTCAACTTTAACACCCCGTATTTAGAAAACTAGCCATAGGATTGGGTTGGGCGCATTGACACTTTTGGTCAATGAGTCAGGTACAACAACATACCAAATTTTCAGAAAATTCGACCGGTCGCCACTTTACCTTGTACTAAAAGTGCGGGGTCCTTTTTATCATTTACTCCTTGCTATACTATTCATGTTGTACCACAAAAAAAAGTAAATTTGCACAGCTCCTTCTGGGTCTTGCAGTCTCTTTGTCAGTCAGTATATGTATACAATGGAACCAGTGTCCTTTAGCCATTAGTCTTTTGAACGATTCTTCAATTTTTTCAATAAAGAAATTTTCCAATCTGTCTAGAGGTCCCATCCCAATAATATCAACGGAATCCTAAACCATCCTCACTCAAATCGAACACGCATGCGCGGCCATTCGACTCAGAAGACGAAAACAAGGTTTTGCGCATCTACTGATTATTCTTCAGCTCAAAAGTGATGATTGACAATTCGAAAGCTATTACTGTTTCTGAATTTTATTAGCCTAAGAAGGTTTCAGTGATCGGCTTCAAAATAAATATTAACCCTCAAACAACAGAGAATATTTCGTTCCGAGAAAAATGAGCAGGATATCTCCAGCGACGACTCATTTCGCGTCAGCTCCAGGCTAACAGGAAAATAAACTCCAAACTCCACCCCGATAAATCCCCATCAATCACAATTAATCAGAACTCACCCCGTTTGAATGTCGTATATCGTGTACTGCGCCAGATAGGAATGCCTGAACAGTTTCTGCACGTTCTGAGCCAGCAGCAAATAACGTTGGTCCGGTGACAGCTGAAATCTGGCGGGATTCAGCCTAAACTGAAACAATTGAAAACTCATTTCAGATGTACTGTTAGCAGTGACGATTGAATGGCATCGTGTTTCCGTACTGATAATCCGGGAAACTACTCGGATGGGGCTGGTATTATACGTTTTCCGGGTTGGTAAATGGGACGTGAATTCGGGAAACTAACTAGATTCAAGAGGATTGTACATGTTTCTGTTTGCAAGGATACTACTCGGTTGGTCCTTGTGAAATTTCGATACAGTGCGTTTCCAGGAATTATTGATAATGGTAGTTGATTTTGACCAGGTTTAATTTGCCTAAGGCTACGTCCGCATTGACAGAACGCTTGCTTGGCGCCTAGCGAGTCGCCTAGCGAGTCTCCTAGCGACTATACCAGTAAAACGAACTTATAGAATGTACACAAGTATGCACAATGAAGACAGCAGTTGATCTAACATTGCAGTTTTGAAATATAATAAAGAATAAACTAAAGATAGTGTTTTCTTTGGAAGACAGTTCTCTTTGTAGTAGCCAGATTGCAAGCCGCTAAGCAAGCCTCTAGGCGCTAAGCAAGCCTCCTGCCTATGCGGACATAGCCTAAACAATTCCCAATTCCCAGTCTTTTGTCTATCTGGTTATGAAGGAACGTGTTGAAGATAATTTGGATTTTCCCTAATCACAAAGTCCCATACATACTGTTCTATTTTATCATATCGATACTTACATAGGTTTGATTTGACATTAAGGTTCTCACAGTCATATTGGAAGCATGTAGAATACTGATCCCCCCTAGGTGATCTTTGAATAAAAGTTCTTCATCTGAAATAAAAAAAAAATTGGAGTAATTTTGCAGCATTTTCGATAGTTCTATTGAAGAGTTGGTTATTGGATCATGGTATTATTGAGAAGAATACTGGTTACTTGATGAAACACACTTCTACATCTAGTTATTGATGGGGAAGCCCATGAGACCTCTGACCTACCTTAGAATATCAAAGCTAGGTGTCTAGACATAAAACTAGAAAGAAAACTGGGTCCACCCTTTCCAATATTTTCGTAAGCAATATCATAAGGGCATCTGATTTTTTCGAAGAAAATCGAAAAAATACGTTGCTAAGTAATATTTTAACAAGAAGCATGAGTGCTGGTGGCAACAAAAATCCTAGTCGAAGACAAGAATTTTTGCACCTGCACGAATGCTTTCTGTTAAAAAATATTACTTTACATTGCGTTTTTCCGATTTTTTTCACAGGAAAAATTAGATGTCCGAATGGCATTTGACAAGACTATTTCATGAGTAACAGATTATTCTGCATACATTATGTATAAGTATTAATTTCAAAACTGAAAACAGGTAATTTATTTAATGACAAAATACTTTTAACTAAATTATTTATGGTACAATCAAAATATAAATTGCAATTTTGGTACACAGTAGGAATATTCTTGAAATCTTTGTTAAGTCAATGATAACGTTGGGTGTAGGAGTAGGTACAAGGGCGTACCCAGGATTTCAGCTAGAGGGGGGCAGCTCATAGCTGAGAAGATGGTCGGTCGGGTATATGGAAACAAAAAATCATCAAAATTGACTAGATATATAATATAGTTATTACTTGTCATTGTCACCTCCAAAATATAAACTCAACAAGCGTTGTCACCTCATATATAACGCTGTCACCTCCGAAATCGGAGGTCACGACGTTTTGCCTTGTTTATTAGATTGATAGACTCAGGAGACTTCAGGGATAAACATATCAAAAAATCGTTTTGAGGTCAGAACGCACCATATTTATGTACTGTACAATCTTTTAGTTCAGCTATATACCACCAGCGCTAGTGCGCCGTCTTATATATGGAGGAATAAAGCCAAGGGACGTTCAGTTCGTTGTCACCTCCGTAAATAGCAACACTGTAAGCCATACTCGTACGCAGCAGGTGCACTGAGGTGGTGTGCTTCGGAAACTAGATCTCTACTAGTCCAATTCTGATATGTATTTCAGTTTGTTCCAACTTAGGGACATGATCCTCCTTTTTCTTGCATAAAAAAGTGTTTGACTCAAAACAACATCTGGCATTCTTTCGAGGCTTGAAATCGTCTCGTTGATGTAAAATTAATCGTTTGTGAAAAGTTCGGAGGTCGATATTTCTGACCCGACTATGAGATAACTAAAAACGTCTAAACAAAAAATTTTGAAATTTATGTAATTGTTGTTTTTAGCTTCATAAGGTTTTTTCTATATTTTATTTTTCAAGATTACCAGAGTTTGTCTAAGAATTAAAAAAAAAGTTTGCATACCAGATTTCATTGAAATAAACTAGTACCACTGAATACAATATATTTTCCTCGGAACTGAATTACGAGCGGGTTTTCTAGTGACGTTTGCTATTTTTTTTACCTACTCAAATTGAGTTTTTCAGTTCTTCTGGCCTAATGAACTCATCCCAAAAAAGAATTATAAATTCCACCAATATTCAGACGGTAGATGGACTGGAGCTCCGTCGTCAAAATTTACTGAAATGGTACATGTTTTCTCCGTTTCGTCGAATTCTGAAAAATAAAGAAAAGACATTGTGACTGATTGCATTCATAGTTGCCTTTCAAGATAAACTGCGAACATTTCTCCACAGGAATAGTTTCAAGAGAATGGTGAAAGGTGGAATCACCCTTCATATACACATTCCTTGAAAACAGTTGGAGACTTCCAAAAATGAGAACTTAATGATGAATTCTATTCTTATGTTGATCATAACATAAGCTTTAGGTTTGCCTTTCGAGAGCACAATAACTTCGGAAAAAAAAGATTCGATATTCATGAAGCGGGTTTGGAAGTTGATTGCGTAGATCCAAATAATACTTGGTTAAATAACACCCAATGATTCAGCAGATGCGAAATGTTAATGTCACAATATATTCAATATTTCAGATTCAATCAAACTGAAACCTGGTATCTTGGAATAAATATGTCGACTCAATAGTTTAGCAAAATTTCAGACGAACTTGACGAATAGGTTAGGTATGAAAATGAAATTTCTGAATTTTTTCAGCTTTCTTATAATACGATCTTCACAGAATTTCGCATCATTTCCTTTTAGGTATATAATTTTCAGTAAATTTAAATTCGATCGTATTTTAGAGTTATTGATTGAATGATAATGGGTGTAACTCGAAAACAGTCGAGCAGATTTCGTTCGAGAGAGAGTCTCAACATCTGGACCCCACAGCGCACAAGAAAATTTCTAGTCTTCTTATTTCCCACTTGCCAGGAAAATAAACATTTATTTTATCTTCAAGGGGGGGGGGGCAAGCGTATCTAATTGGTCGAAATGAGGACGAGGGAAATAGTCGAGTTAAATTTTCAATTTTACCAGATCTGAGTTTTTAGGAAATTGGCTTGAGATAGAAGGATTCTGATTTCACCAATATTAATGATTCTTATGTGTAGGTACTTGGAAAAAGTATCATTCAATGAAGCTGTCGAAGCTGAGTCCACCCTTTCCAATATTTTCGAGTCAAATTTTAATATTAACAAACCTGAGTTTCTAGGAAATTGGCTTGATATAGAAGGATTCTGATTTCACCAATATTAATGATTCTTATGTGTACTTGGAAAAAGTATTATTCAATGAAGCTGAGTCCACTCTTTCCAATATTTTCGAGTCGAATTTCACTTTTACCAAACCCAAGTTTTTAGGAAATTGGCTTGAGGTAGAAGGATTCTGATTTAACCAATATTTATGATTCTAATGTGTACTAGGAAAAAGTATCATTCATTGAAGACAGAGTTTTGAGTAGCTTTCTATTTGTGCTCTTGTATCATACGCAGAATTGCATGGCACCCTATTTGCATTTTCTGTTCAAATAACGAGTTCGTAGCCGGAAACAGATTGATCTTTCCTTTTATACCATCTGTTCCTTCAAACATGCCATATTGTTCGATTCTTGAGAAGTCTGTTACTGAAACTCGGGATAATGTGATTTTTAAAGCGAATTTCAAAAGTGTCTATCCCCATCGATAAAATCCCGGTTTCTAGAGAACTGCAAACAAAGCTCAATGCCTGCAACCACAACGTCTGAAGTTTCAGGCGGATGTATTCTTTCAATTTGCCTCGACTTTGATAGACACTTCCATTAAGTTCTGGAAATATTTGTTAAATGCGAACGGTATCGCCACTGATATACGACGAGAAGGAAATATATATTTCGAATCGATTTTCCCCATTGGAGGGAGCGAATTGGATATTTATAAGAAATCGAGAAGAGCGTATGTTTGTTATCTGCGATATTCTTTCACGGCTCCATGGTCATTAAGGATCGCAGCGATATATAATTAATGTGGAAACTGAGAATATAGCTGACTCAGGTAGTAGTTTTTCGGTAGAGGGACCGAAGAAAGGGAGATTTGATCCACGAAAAACCCAAACTCAAATCAAATAGAGTGTTTTTCCCAAGTTTCAGGTATATAGGTCCACTCTGTACCTATATTGTTGCATCATTATGCTGTTTTACGTCCTTAAGTCTTTGGATACAAAAATGGCGACGAGGATGGGATGAGTTCAAAGGAATTAGAGAAATTAAGGGATACTTATGATCAATGCTTTTAAAACATCATCCAAACCTGAACTGCTTAGTTTTAAAAGACCCTGTAGTTTCGAAAAAAAATCCCTAATATCAATAGATCAAATATTTGTCATCTTGAAAAACCACTTCCATTAGATTCGTGTCAGTGACTGGAATTGAAAAATGGGATCATAAACTACCGGGCGGTTAACTATGCCAAAAATGCTCTTTCCGATAATTTTTAAGAACACGAACAGTTTTCATCGAATCTACGAGTATAGTTGGCTTCAGAAGCTCCAAGATTATGTAAACTAGATCCCGATTCACAAAAGCAATAGCTACGTGGAATCGTATGATTTATTGCTCCTGCATTCTGTCGCAACTGCTGCATTTAGGATCTCCTAACAAGTATCAGTAAATTCAACAGTTTCAGCAGTGCGGGCATCGTTATTTCCAGGTTTATGATAATTATTTTATCGCATGACGTTTTTTTAATTAGCGACTGGTCGGTATGATTGTCGTTTCCTGGAAATTGATTGGACATGAACACGAATTTCCCTGAACTAGATTGTTGTCCAATAAGTTGGTTGTTGTCGCAGGATATTGATCGATTTCGGAGTTTTCCACTATCAATATAAAATTCATGGAAATCTGAATGTGATACAATTTAGTATCTTCAGAAAACTTGGACCTGGGTGAAGCTCGAGCAAAATATCAAAGTAAAAACCATTAAATGGTATGCTATCTATTGAGAAATATGGTGAAACCCTAGCCGTAGCACTGGATATCTCCAAGGCATTCAATCGAGTGGCATCAGGGACTCCTCGCCAAGATTCCATCTTATGGCGTGCCCCCAAAGCTATGTTCTCTGCTGGCTAGTTTTCTCTCAAACAGATCTCTCCATGTAGTGGTCGCTGGAGTTTCATCCGACTCTCTACCCATAAATGCTGGTGTTCCGCAGGGATCAATTCTGGCTCCAACACTATTTCTACTCCACATCAACGATTTGCTGGAAGCAACTTCGTCTCCAGTGCACAGCTTCGCGGATGATAGGACCCTTCATATCGCCCTTTCTTCTAGGGCTCCAATACCAGCCCGCCAAATCAAAAACGAACGAGGAAGAAGTGTTAACAACATAAATATGGACTTGGCAACAATTCTTGAATGGGGATCTAATAACTTGATAGAATTCAACGCAAACAAAACACAAGCATGTCTTTTCTCTAGAAAAGCCGATCTAACTGTGCCCAGCATAAAATTGTCAGGAGTAACCATACCATTGAAGTAATCCATTTCGATGCTAGGTATTACTGTCAGCAATAACCTTTCTTGGGAGAATCACGTGAGATCCATTGCTAAAAGTGCATCCCAAAAACTTGGTTTTCTGTTTCGTGCCAGGAGGTATTTCACCTCAAGTCAGCTGCTTATGATCTATAAGGCACAGATTCGACCTGTCCTGGAATACTGCTCCCATATTTGGAGTGCTGGATCTAAACAAATCCTAAAACTCTTGGATTCTGTACAAAAAAGGGCAATTCGTCTCGTCGGTGATGCCTCGCTTACAACTCGCTCACTTCTCTGGAACACCGTAGAAGAGTAGGCGATCTGTCTCTATTTTATAGATATTTCCATGGGCGATGCTCTTCTGAATTATCAGCAATCGTTCCCCCTCTGGCAGTCTCTTAGAGACATTATCCGTCAAGTTAAGTCTTTACATCCCTTCGTGGTGACTTTGGAGACCTGCAGAACATCTTTCTTCAAAGACTCGTTCATCCAACGAACAGCGAGGCTTTGGAACACATTGGCTAGGGAGGTGTTGCCCGAGGCATATAACCTCCAGAAATTCAAGAAGAACACCAATTCCTACCTGTATGCCCTTGGTTCTCACGATGTTCTTTGAACATTACAGGATATTCCCTTTTGTGAAAACCACAAAAAAAATGACGATAGTTTTAAAACATCGATAGGGGCCGTCACTGGAGTGTAGTGGACAAGAACCAAGTTTGAACTATCGTCAGGTTCCCACTCGAGGGATTTCCAGGCAGAAATACTGGCAATCGAAAGAAGTGTAGACATACACCTGGAAAGAAACTATCAAGGGTGTGAAATTCTAATCCATTCTGATAGTTAAGCTGCTATCAAAGCCGGAGGAAGTGTGAAGTAGCAAGAACAACATCTTTTAAGTCTGGTTTAGGAATCAAAGAAAACGAAGAGGCCAACACAATAGCCAGAAAGAGAGGACAAACGTCACTCACAGGCCCAGAACCTTTCTGTGGTATACCTAGGCAAATGCACTTATTGAAGAGGGAGTTTTCAGAGAAGTGGGGTACCGAAAGGGAAATACTATGGAGGATTCTTGCAGAAATGGAAAGTTTCTTCGGGATTCAGGAGCTGTAAGAACCTGGAACTTTTAAGAACCCAGTAAGAATGAATTACGTCTTTCCACTGACTTCCTTACAGGACATTGTCCCCTTAGAAAGCATATGATGAGAATAACCTTGCCAGAACTGACAAGTTCAGATTCTGTGGAGAATTGTTCAGCTCACCTGGTTAGATAATGTGTAATGGAGTCCGATTTTCCGATCATGAAATCGGCCTTCATTTTAAATTATTTTTTCCGGATTTTTATTTCAAATTCCTGCATTTCATTTCCGTTCAGAATTAAACCGAGAAGATCGAATATGGTTAGTTCGATATTGTTTTACATGTAGAGAACATAGTAAAAAGAGTCATAAGAACCACGTAGAATGTAGATAACGCCGATTTTCTAGTTTATACGTACGATAAGCCAGATTCGAAGATGTTTTACCGGAGTACTGTCATTCATTATTCACTTTTGCTCCGGCTTCAGTAGAGTACTTTTCTTTTGCGTGTCGAATTATCCTTTCCGATTTAAAAGTTTAGCGATTTCAGTAGTCAGCAATAGCCGACTTTCCGTCATTTGTTGCTAGTAGTAATTTCTGATTTTTCTGTTCTTTACCGAGTGAGTATTAGTGCACCGAAATCGTAAGTACCGATCCAATTCATTTCAGTCCTATTTTTCTGTATCTTCGTTGAGTCTATCAAAATAGCTGTTACGTCGAGATCCGTATTAAACCTTCCTTTACTCGTACAAGATTCCCTATAGCACGTTTAACCGAGTAAGTCGGTGCTCGATTAGAGTCTGTCCTTTATGGAGAGTAATCTCATAGTCAGACCGGAGGGCTCATGCAAACCAATGCTATAGAACGTGGAGTCGAATTCCGATTCGGTACCGATCCTTCACGCCCCTAGTTCGGTGCGTCCTGTTTGACCATTTATATTTAACCTGGCCAAACCCGACCTTTCTAGACGTGAAACAAGCTAAGTAGACAATATAACTCTTTTGAGTTTCCGGACTGAAAGAATATCGGACAGAAAGTAAGCACTGTACATTTTCATATCCGTCCCACATTTTTTTAAACTGTCGATTTAAATTCTCCGTTTAATTCAAATTTTCCCCCCTTCTATTCTGGCTGACTCGTACCGGGAAATATTTCTTTTGAATGAATGCTTGCAGTCAGGCAAAACTGAACCATTTTTCTTTACCTGTGTATATTTGATATTTTGTTGGGATTAATGCATATTTGATGTTTTATTGATATTGGTGAATATTTGATATTTTCTTATTATTGCATATTTGATATTTTCTTGACCTTATTGCATTTGTATCACTATTTCAACCGTTTGAATAAATTGTGTGAATTGCTCTATTTTCGATTTCTCAGTTATCGCTAACACCCTAGATACAACCGAACTCTGTCTCCGGCTAAGCAGCTATCCTGGCAGGTTTGCTATTCTACCTTATAAGCAAAAAGAATAGCTGGCGCTCGAGGTAAGATTTCTAAAAAAAGACTGCACACGAAAAGTCTTGGAAAAGGGAATTATAGGAGTAACAAGGATTTAAACTCCTTCTAGCGTTCTCAGATGCTGGAGGGCGAGCTGTAGATAGAGCAGTTGCAAAAATAGCTCATACCAAACCTTAAACTATAAAGATTTTGAGAGAACAAGACATGAAGCTTTTTTGATTCAGGTTCATAATGATATATTGCAGTTCCAACACAACAATTTGTCAGAGAAGTGTTGGCCTTTCTCAGAAATGTATGCACAAATTCCAGCTATCTATTCATCGACTTCCTGGATCAGATCGCATTCACGACAGTGTCAATTCCAGGAAAACCAGCATGGAAATGCTTTTTAGGTTGTAGTTTACACGAAAACGGCAGTCACGCGAAGGGAACGAAATGAAAACGGGCCCTATCTGAATTTCAATAAGCCCAGATTATATTTTACTGCATAATTGAAATCGCAACCGACATGGAATTGAGTCGTTCCAGCTGTCAATCAAGGCTGATGACCTGGACTTGTTTGGGGTCCTTGACACCGAGAAATATTCGAAATTTTGCCCCTTCTTGATTGATCCACCCTGTATATGAGTCAATCTTACCTCTGAAACAACAGATCAACCGTTTGGGAACACGATAATGCCATAATTATCCTTCAGTAACTCTGTAAATTTCAATTCAACCAGGTCATTACTCCCTTGCCGATGTTACAAAGATGGAACCTTGTTGCTTCTCATTCATATTATAGCTTATAGCTTGGCCTTCCTAGATTTAATCACCCAAAGTACGTGGAAGATGTAAACTTTGGGACACACTATTCCTTCAGGGATCCTAAAGCAGTTTAGCGTCGTCACACGACGAACTTTGACTCTATGTATCTTTGATAACATTGACGGAACAAGCTTAAGGGCCTTGATGAAAACGCACCGTGTCTTCGCAGAAGTAATACGTGAAGTCAAATAAAGTGAGTAATGGTGATGAAAACTAGAGTTCATACATTAATAAAGAGCACATTGATGAAGATTCTCCTTTGGCGGTTTCTAGTAGAGGAAGAGCCAGTGATCAATTTTCATATGTCATTTCATAACTCACCAAAATTTACTTGTTTAATATTCAATATCTGCTCGACAATAAAAACCATTTCTGCCAGCCCATAATGGCCGGAGTAGACTACCATAAGCGGTCAAAGAGGCCAGAAAATTAGGTTCAACTATGTCATAGTATCACACACAAAACTTTCAGGAATTGTTATTGATAATATATTGAATCTTTAAAAAATAATGACAGAACATTTTAGTCCCTCCTGAGTGTTGTCAGAACTCTTTGAAAATTCATTAAGAACAGCTGTACTTAGGTATGTCATTTCAGAACGCTTGAAATTTACAAGAAATAAGGAAAATGTGTCTAGAAAGCGAATTATAATCACGACAGAAATTTTTTACATCACGAACCATCTGCCAGAACGAGAAATGTTGCCGCGCAAATGCGAGCGAAATGAGCTTATTCATATTTGCAAGTCAGACCTAGAGCGCATTTTGGGCATGTATTATTGTCAATTAAAGGAATAAATTAAATGAATTAGAGGTGTTTATTTTTACATTACAACAATTTATTTAGTAATAAACTATTCAAAAAAATATGCTCTTCCTACGCATGCTCAAAATTTGTTTCCTCAAGAATTTTTCGAATGGATTGAGGAGGTCTTGAGTATACCTGTGTGACTTACGAAACATTCAAAGAAGTGTAAGATCTCAGTCACATTAAGGGGTAAAAAATAAACCATCAGGGCATTTAATACCCCAAAAGTTGGGTAGACTGAGACTAGTAGAAGAGAGTATAAGACTTTCACAGTGAGCTTAGTATTACGAGTACATAGCGAATATCCTTATCATCGGATCAGGTAAATGAAACTGAAAACAAATTCTATAATTTCATGAAAGAATTTTAGCTTCCTATCAACTTTTGATGAGTCTCGTAAATGCCCAATATGCGCTCTAGGTCTGACTTGCAAATATGAATAAGCTCATTTCGCTCGCATTTGCGCGGCAGCATTTCTCGTTCTGACAGATGGTTCGTGATGTAAAAAATTTCTGTCATGATTAATTCGCTTTCTAGACACATTTTCTTTATTTCCTGTAAATTTCAAGCGTACTGAAATGACATACTTACCTAAGTACAGCTGTTCTTAATGAATTTTCAAAGAGTTCTGCCAACACTTAGGAGGGACGAAAAACTTCTGTCATTATTTTTTATAGATTCAATATATTATCAATAACAATTCCTGAAAATTTTGTGTATGATACTATGACATAGTTGAACCTAATTTTCTGGCCTCTTTGAGCGCTTATGGTAGTCTACTCCGGCCATTATGGGCTGGCCGAAATGGTTTTTATTTTCGAGCAGATATTGAATATAACAAGTAAATTTTAGTGAGTTATGAAATGACATATGAAAATTGGTCACTGGCTCTTGGTCTATAGGTTACCATGACAAATTCGAGAAAAAGTAACATACTGGCGAATGTATCTAAGTTTAATAAGTACGAGCGCTACACTTTGACGTGAAACCAACTGCTTTCGATGTGGGAACACCATTTTCCACAGTTATACATGACAGTAAGAGTGCAATAGACTTTATCAATCAAATAGACAAAAAGTCATCCTTAAGATACGCTGATGGATCAAAATATGCTGAGGGAACAGGCATAAGAGTATGTGGTCCTAAACTCTCCGTTTTACATAGCTCGAGGTCTGAAAAGGCCATTACCCTTCGATCCATATATACGCCAAACTTTCACAATAAAGGTTTACAAGGTTCGTGTTTCGCAAACTGCTCCACATTCAGATGAAACACGCATCGGAAACCATTCAAGACGCGAGCAATCGTAAAATTGCGTGGCTAAGAAATCTCACAGCTGCCTCAGTATTCCCTTGTCAATTAATTCCATGAATCAGACTTTGATGAATCGTTTTTCTCTATAACCATAAAATATACTGCTCCACAAGAGTTGGGGATATCGTATTCAATCGTTTTTAAAAGTATGTAACCTTCGAGAAAATCGCTGTAAAATCATTTAAAACTCAATAACAACTTGAATCGATCCAATAAAATCAGTATGAGACATTTCGTCAATCTGGTCGTCTTTTTTCTGAAGTTTGGTTCTTTGCATATGCTTCATGAATGTTATTATTTTGAAATGAAGTTAGTTTATCAACGGCTTCCATTTGAAACGAGTTTTATGAAAATGCCAAGACGTAAATTGACAAACGCTGAGGCTAAAAGGGCTATCGGAATGCTACAGGATGGCATAACTCAGGTTGTTATAGCGGAAAGGCTCCAAGTCAGCCAAAGTGTGATATCTCGTCTTTGGAAAAGGTTCGGGGAGACAGGTTCCGTGTTGGAAAGACCAAGGCTTGGTGGGCGACGAACAACAGCACCTGCTCAGGATCGTTTCATCACCGTTTCGGCGAGAAGAAACCCTACATCTACGTGTAGAATGCTACGGAATACTCTTCAAAATGCAGACGACGTTTGAGAGAGGTGAATCAAGGTTCTAGACGTCCATTAAGAGGAGTTCCATTAACAAGTAACCATAAGCGTCAAAGACTGGAATGGGCAAGGCGTAGTGTCCTTTTCACTGATGAATCCAGATATCGACGATTTTCAGATTCTCGAAGAATAAGGGTATGGACAATTCCTCGCATACCCCGTAATCGTCGCTATGTCCAAGAAGTCCGTCTATTCCGAGGGGGTAGTGTTATGGTATGGGCCGGGATATGTTTCAACAGGCGCACAGATCTACACATTTGTCCTGGGAATATGACCGCCTTACACTATAGGGAGCATGTCATTGACAATGTTATGCCAAATTTTCACGCTGCTATTGGTGAAACTTTTCAATTTACAGACGATTACGCTAGACCGCACCGTGCAGCCATAGTTGAGAATGCGCGCGAGGAGCTTGGTATTCCACATTTACCAATACAATAAAATGATAAAACCGTCTAATGGACTTAAGCTTCTAGGGGTCAACATCAATTCAAATGCAACCTGGCATGAGCACGTCTGCTCAATTGACAAGTCAGCTGCACAGAAGCTTAGCTATCTATTTCGTGCAAAAAAATTATTCACTCCAAAGCAACTATTATTACTCTACAAGGCACAAGTTCGTCCAGCTATGGAGTATTGCTCCCATGCTTGGAGCTCAGCTCCTAAGCACTCGTTACACCTACTCGACTCCGTTCAAAAAAGAGCAGTGCGCCTAATAGATGATCCAACATTAACTGCCAACCTTCATAGTCTCGATCACCGTAGGAAGGTTGCCTTTTTTACAGATACTACCACGGTAGGTGTTCTGCTGCCATTGCATCCATAATTCCATCAGGGGCACAATTTGATAGACAAACAAGGCTGGCCGATAGTAGTCACCGATTTGCCGTGCATCTTTCTACAGCTAGGACATCAGTGTATCAAAAGGCTTTTCTTTACCGAACTGCAAGGCTATGGAATACCCTACCACAAGATGTATTTCCTTTTGGTTACAACTTACAGCAGTTCAAGACACGCACAAACCGATTTCTACTTAATTCATCTCGGGACGCTTGACAATGGTGTTATAAGCTCAGTCTTTTCCCGAGAGATGCGTATAAAAAAAAAAACCTCCGCACTCACCAGATAAGATGATCATCAACCCACCCCAGAATCCTTAAATGATGATGAGCTTCTGCACCGTTTATGGAACCAAATTCCTCAAGAAAAGTTCAACAACCTCGTGTGTAGTATGCAAAGAAGATGTCAAGCTGTTATTGATGTCCGTGGAGGCCATACATTGTATTGATAATCTTAAAATGCTTGAATACTGTGGGAATAAAATTTCGTTATTTTACTCGATTTTTCTTAACCACCTGTATACGCTGCAGACCTACAGGCTAAAATTAATTTGCAACTTGAAATCAAATTTATATGAATTTTCATCACAAAAATCTTATTTTAACTATATTTTTTGCAATTTAAGTCAGTATACCTAACTCATGTGAAGCAGTTTTCTTCGATTTTAGGGCAAGATTTCGAGCTGACGTCTTTCTGTTAACCCATTTATGGATACATGGTTCTTCATCGAAACCTGCTTATCCTTTAAATTACCATCTTGAACAACTTTTCGTGAACGATGTCACTTTTCGAGTGAAAGGTTTCCAAAGAGAACCGTTGTTGTGTCCAGATTGCTTAGCGTCAAACAACCTTTACTTTTTCTCATCTGGAACTGATCTGAAACTACGGACTTATGTCAAATGCGATGAGAAATGTTGCATATCAAATATTGACGTGAATATCCTTCCACCGTTCTATCGGTTCGAGCAGAATATCCAATGGTGTGTTATAAAATAGGGCTTCCTTTTTTCTGGCAATAAGCTATTTACGAGAAACGTCATAAAAGCACACAGCATAAAATTGTGGTATGCGGAATTGTAGGATAAAAGTAAAACCCTGGAAAATTGTTGGATTTTGTGAGATGCAACCATGATGCTGCAATATAAAATAATGTCTTGGGTTTCATATGGGAAATAGACCAGTTGGAATTTTGTTATTACGAGAGCATCAAGAAATATGAATACGGAATTTGATTTTGCCAGTTCAGTTAACTCTAGGTCCACATCCATAATACACTCCGCAAAAAAATTAACGCACATTCTGAAAATCTCAATTTTAATGAAACTTAACTCTTCATTGACTTCATAATTTATTTTTTATGTTCTCTCGGGAAGGTTTTGAACGAAACAAGACACATTAAATGGAATAAAAATTCAGGATTTCACCGAATCTTATGTGAAAGAAGAGAAATGAACAATTTTCAAAATACTGAAATTATGATAAGTGATTTAATACTTGGTATTTCCACCCATTGCGTTAATTACAGCTCAGCAACGACGGTTCATACTCAAAATGAGTGATCTTAAAATGTTCTGATCTAATCCTTCCCAGATTTCTCCGAGTTGGATTCCTAAGTCATTAAGAACAGCTGGATGATTTTCTGAACTTCTCAGCCTTCTATTGAGGTTGTCCCAAACCTGCTCAATAGGATTGAGATCTGGACTTCTTACTGGCCATTCCATTCGAGAGACTTCAACCTCTTCAAGCTACTCCTGAACAATGCGCGCACGATGGGGTCTGGCATTATCGTCCATAAAAATGAAATTTTCATCAATGTATGGGGCAAATGGCACTACATGCTCTTCAAGAATGTTCCTTATATACTTATCAGCATTCAAAGCTCCATTATCAACGCCCACTAGGTCTGTGCGAGCAGTCAAAGAGATTCCACCCCATACCATAATCGATCCTCCCCCGAAACCAGTAGTATTCAGGAAATTGCACTGAGCATATCTTTCATGTGGACGTTTGTATACAAGGGAACGTCGATCACAATGGTAGAGGCAGAATCTAGACTCATCTGTGAAGAGAACTCTTTCCCAATCGGCCTCTTCCCAATGGATATGCTCTTCGCAAAATCCAAACGCGCCCTTCGATGGGCTGGGGTAAGAGCTGGGCCTCTTGCCGCTACACGAGGCCTTAAATCATATTCTCTGAGGCGATTCCTTATTCTCTGAGTGCTAATTTGATCCTCATGAGTTTGCTCAAGCTGATTTTGAAGGAGGCGAGCGGTTGCAAACCGTTGTCTCAACGAAGAAACTCTCAAGTAACGTTCTTGAATGGCAGTTGTTACCCGTGGTCTACCCTGTACTGGTCTTCGGACATTCATACCTGTCTCCCTGAATCGCTGCAACATTCTGGACACACTTGTATGGGAAACTCCAAATCTTTCTGCAATTCTTGTGTATGTCCACCGTTCTTCTCGCAATACTACCGCTTGGGCACATTCCTCTTTGGTCAAATTGCGTGTTTCGCGTTGCATAGCGATCGAGTGTAGAAAATCAAACGAAAGAAAAACTATTGATCACTAGAATTGATCGAGAACAACTGATTTTAGAATGGAGCCAATACATTAAAAATCTGATAATATCATCTTTTTTTATTCCTGCCGGGAGAAAACATCTGTATTGAAGAAAAACTTTGAAAGTGGATAACATATGGATGCATAATTCTGATAAAAATATTTATCATTGAGAACACCTTCAGTTATAGAATAAATTTGAGATTTCCATAATGTGCGTTAATTTTTTTGCGCAGTCAATGGATATCGATGAAATTCTTGGAAGTGTATTTTGATTTTTAATAAATTATAAATTATCCACTGATTCTTACCTGAAACCCAAGTACCGTTGAATCTCAAAGGCTGGAATTCCCTACCAATAACATCGCTAAGTTTGAATCGTTCCCCTTTGATCCTTGGTCCATCATCTGGAGGTGTTAGCAATACGACAGAAGTGACGATCAAGGCCAGCACTACCACAATCACCAGAAGAGCTATGAGGATGCCTCTCCAGTTCCTCTGAGTCGTGTTGCTCGACACCAGCTGTAACAAAATACATTAACCAACATGGTTGAAAGGAGAGTGTATACCTTGGCAAGGTACACAAGGTTTGGGAAAATTCAATTTTGTCAACTTCTGAAGGATCTGGTTTAAAACTAACTCCATCTGTTTAACATAGTATGAAGCGAACTACCTAGGTGTCGCTGATTGTTAGGTTATTCTCACAAGTTCGTGACCTATCGCTATGGAGAGGAAATTGAGTTTTCCAGTCTTGTTAACTTGGGGAAACCATGGTTTATCGATTCATGTCAAAATGGAACCTTATTGGAATTATAAGTATACTCCATTCACTTTTATTTAATCACATAGGAGGTCATGGTTTCGTTTTCAGGAGTTGGTGCCCCTGATGAAAAGCACATAACATATGATGAAAAGTCAGTGCGCGCACAGAAAATATCGTTAATGACAAAAGGACGTTGCCAGTTTTTTTGTTTACATCAAAGTAAAAGTATCAAAGATGTTCCACATTTTGTTAGGTTTACAAATTGTTCGCAGATTTTTGGTATTTAATCGATATTTGCAGGTGAGTTTTTCGTCGATTATCCAAGATTAACGTATGTTTATAGTTCTTAGCACCAGTTTGGAGCGTGAGGATGATTTTCAAGACCAGGACGAATGTTTACATTCCGAGGTTGAAGGGGTGCACGGAAATTTCGTTGCAAAAGCTGTTATTTGGACAGATATCGCAAGTAGATGGATCGGTTGGAGCCTCGAGAGGTCGATTAGGATGATATTCTTCAGGTTTTCCAAGAATTTTGGCGATATCTGAGCAGATTTGCAAAAGTTAGGTACCTCACTAATGAGGTGGAACTTAGATCTAATTCTCCTACAAGAAACGCCTTTCAAAGGTCGAGATGAAAAATGTATTATTTAGATGTTGTTTGAACATAAACGCAGCCGAGTTTTATATCCCAACATTGATTTCAAGGAAGTTATCAACAAAATAAAATTGACATTTTTCTTGATTCTTGTAATTACCCATCAATTCATCTTATATCTTTGGGTTGATTTTTTTTAATGAATTCTTGATTAGAATCAGCAATTGATGTCGTCAAGTCTTGAACTTTCAGTTCAAGAGAATAATAAACATTAAATCTCCACAAGCATGCATATGAAAATTATGTGAAAGCAATGCAATTTTCTTCCATGACAAAAATAATATATTTCAACAGTGATCTCTTGTATACTTCTCATGCAAATAACTAGAAAAGAAATCCTTTCCATCAATTCATATAAACGTTAATTATTTTCCTCCATCACATCTTTTCCAATTCATTCATTTTTCGAATAAATTCACATTCTGAAAAATACGCTAAGAATGTAGAGAGAGCAACATAGTGTTGACTTGGAACATAAAAATATTTTGAAAAACGTCATAACTTCGATGCAGAGTGGAATGTGTCAAATTTCCAAGGCCAGAGTTGTGATTTTATAATTGTTGTAATGGGGTTTTCTCGTAGAAACCTTACCTCGAGCGCCAGCTATGCTTTTTGCTTATAAGGTAGAATAGCAAACCTGCCAGGATAGCTGCTTAGCCGGAGACAGAGTTCGATTGTATCTAGGGTGTTAGCGATAACTGAGAAATCGAAAATAGAGCAATTCACACAATTTATTCAAACGGTTGAAATAGTGATACAAATGCAATAATGTCAAGAAAATATCAAATATGCAATAATAAGAAAATATCAAATATTCACCAATATCAAGAAAACATCAAATATGCATTAATCCCAACAAAATATCAAATATACACAGGTAAAGAAAAATGGTTCAGTTTTGCCTGGCTGCGAGCATTCATTCAAATAAAAAATATTTCACGGTACGAGTCAGCCAGAATAGAAGGGGGGGGGGGGGATTCGAATTAAACGGAGAATTTAAATCTACAGTTGCAAAATGTGAGACGGATATGAAAATGTACAGTGATTACTTTTTGTCCGATATTCTTTCAGTCCGGAAACTCAAAAGAGTTATATTGTCTACTTAGCTTGTTTCACGTCTAGAAAGGTCGGGTTTGGCCAGGTTAAATATAAATGGTCAAACAGGACGCACCGAACTAGGGGCGCGAAGGATCGGTACCGAATCGGAATTCGACTGCACGTTCTATAGCATTGGTTTGCATGGGCCCTCCGGTCTGACTATGAGATTACTCACCATAAAGGACAGACACTAATCAGGCACCGACTTACTTGGATAAACGTACTAGACGGAGTCCTGCACTAGTAAAGGAAGGTTTAATACGGATCTCGACGTAACAGCTATTTTGATAGACTCAACGAAGATACAGAAAAATAGGACTGAAATGAATTGGATCGGTACTTACGATTTCGGTGCACTGATACTCACTCGGTAAAAAATCAGAAATTAATACTAGCAGCAAATGACTGAAAGTCGGCTATTGCTGACTACTGACTCTATAATCGCTATACTTTTAAATTGGAAAGGATAATTAATTCGAAACGCAAAAGCAAAGAAAAGTACTCTACTGAAGCCGAAGCAAAAGTGAATAATGGATGACAGATGAGGGGAAAATCGCCTTTTATAATCTCCCTGAGGGGGACGGAAACGGCAGGCGCACAAATGCTACTTTTCTAGAAAAGTACTCCGGTAAAAACTTCTTCGAATCTGGATTATCGTACGTATAAACTAGAAAAACGGCGTTATCTACATTCTACGTGGTTCTTATGACTCTTTTTACTATGTTCTCTGCATGCAAAAGAATATCGAACGGACTATATTCGATCTTCTCGGTTTAATTCCGAACGGAAATGAAATGCAGGAATAAAAATCCGGAAAAATTAATTTAAAATGAAGGCCGATTTCATGATCGGAAAATCGGACTCCATTACATTGTGAATGGAGTATATGTCTCGTTTTTGTTTAGGTTGAATATTATCTTTATCACGAAGATCTTCACCTGCAGTTTTTCTCCGATTATATTACATTAAATAGATTGACTGGCTTTCACTGACATCATTCATTGTGGTAAAGTTTCATTCAACAGTCGGAATGATCGGCTGAATCGAATAGAATAGCGAATTTATAACCACCAAAGGCGTATCCGATTTGGTGTTCGACGATAATGTTCGAGAAGGAACGATGAAATATTACACAAATTTAATGAAGTTCTCCGAAGGATTGATTTATAACTTGCTGGAATTGAAATTATGGGTGAAAGGTAGGACTTTTGTGCTACAAATTACGTTAGAACAGGGTGAATGTTTCTACGGAAATAATAGAAAGGGGACGTACAGGGTAGCTCACTTTTTCTAGCAGGATTTCAAATGTAAGGAATATACATAAGAATATAGCATACAAGACATGTAATACTAGTCTCCCTCTGACGTATACGATGAAAATGTTTCATTTGCTAAATGAGCTATTCCTGTATAGAGAGCTCAATTTTATTTTCCATCTGGATGAAGTATTATACAAATCTTGATCATCACTTTTTGTGGGCTATAAACACCAGGAAAGGATGGAATATTTCCAGTACTCTCCCACTGACGAACTGACCAGGAAAATACGCATAAGAAAAGAATTCACTACGATGCAAAAGAGGAAGAAAGATTTCTTTTATGTTGGGATTCTCACGAAAAGGAATACCCTGTAATGTTCAGAGAACATCGCGAGAACCAAGGACAAGCAGGTAGGAATTGGTGTTCTTCTTAAATTTCTGGAGGTTATATGCCTCGGGAATACCTCCCTAGGCAATGTGTTCCAAAGCCTCGCTGTTCGTTGGATGAATAAGTCTTTGAAGACAGATGTTCTGCAGGTCTCCAAAGTGACCACGAAGGGATGTGAAGACTTGAATTGACGGGTTAGATAGCTCCTGGCACGAAACAGAAAACCTAGTTTTTGGGATGCACTCTAAGCAATGGATCTCACGTGATTCTCCCAAGAAAGGTTACTCCCGACAGTAATACCAAGCATCGAAATGGATGACTTCAATGATATGGTCACTCCCAACAACTCTATGCTGGGCACAGTAAGATCGGCTTTTCTAGAGAAAAGACATGCTGGTGTTTTGCTTGCGTTGAATTCCACCACGTTATTAGATCCCCGTTCAAGAAATGTCGCCAAGTTGTTAACATTTCTTCCTCGTTCGTTTCTGATTTGGCTGGCTGGTATTGGAGCCCTAGAAGAAAAGGCGGTATGAAGGGTACTATCATCCGCGAAGCTGTGCACTGGACACGAAGTTGCTTCCAGCAAATCGTTGATGTGAAGTAGAAATAGTGTTGGAGCCAGAATTGATCCCTGCGGAACACCAGCATTTATGGGTAGAGAGTAAGATGAATGACCACTACATGGAGAGATCTGTTTGAGAGGAAACTAGCCAGCAGAGAACACAGCTTTCGGGGCACGCCATAAGATGGAATCTTGGCGAGGAGTCCCTGATGCCAGACTCGATCGAATGCCTTGGAGATATCCAGTGCTACGGCTAGGGTTTCACCATATTTCTCAATAGATATATTGATATATATGTGAGATGTAAGCGAGCAAGTCACCAGTGGATCTCTGATGACGGAAACCATATTGTCTATCGTTGATAATTCCTGAGTGTTCCAGATGTTTCATGAGCTCGAAGTTGATGACTTTTTCCAAGACCTTTGAAATAATAGATAACATAGCGATAGGTCTGTAGTTGTTAGGTAGGGTCTTTTTGCCTTTTTTAGGGACTGGTTGTACTCTTGCGATTTTCCAGTTGGATGGGAAAACACCCAATTTGTAAGAGTGGTTGAACAACTTTCAGAGGACAGGTGTTAGTTCGGGGGCACATTTCTTGAGAATAATCGGTGGGATTCCGTCGGATCCACTGGCTTTGTTGGTGTTGAAACCCAACAGAATTGGACAAGAAATACCATTCAATGGTATAGAGATCAGTTTCTTGGTAGAAAAGGTGCACAAACTCAGAATCTTTTAGTAGTAGAGAAAATGCATCAACAAAAAAGGGTTCCAGATAAAGGTGGAAATCGAAACATCACAATATAATTCCAGAACTTCTTCTGGAACTTTTGTGCTCCAGCCAGCATAAAAAAGCATCGATTCGATGGTTCTAGGATAACATCCATTCGGTTGGTTTTCTCCACCAGCAGTTTTTATCAGAAAACAGAGAGGAAAAGTCAACTTGGCTATAAATGGAAGAGAGACAACCAGCCATGTATTTTTTCCTCCATCGACGAGAATAAATATTCCATACCCATCGTGTCAGTTCCAATTCTTCCCTCTAAAAATATTCATTGTCTGTAGTAATCGCTCTAGATTCGTTACCAGATACCAAACGAATTCTAAATACAGGCATTGTTTTGTATGTGACAGGTTTTATCGACTTGTTCCAATAGAAATATTACCTCCCGATTATATGTTTGTTCACTGGAGGGAAAATTAGCTTCATATGTATATAATATCGGTATTGATCAATTGAAACCAGAAATAGCTGTGTTATTAAAATATTCAAATAGAGTTCAAAGTGAAAAATGAGGACAACGTGATATCGTTCGTTCTGTAAAATGGGTTAGGTCAGGTCAGTTAATGATGAGAAAATATGCAGTAATGTATACGGTTATACTGTGAAGGTATTGAATAAAGTCAGTTAATATTTACTGTTGAAACACTTCAGTCAGTGCAAAGTGGTGGATTAAGCTCATAGAATTTTGAACGAAGTATCAGAAGATAAAGGATTTCGTATTTCATGTTTCACCTGAAAATTGAGATTTTTTGAATCGCTCATACTTATCTCAGACATACTTTGGACAGGACATTTTGATACCAAAATCAGCCATAAAGTACGTATGAGCCAAGAATTTTCATTTTTAATTTGCTCGATAATTCATTTTCAAGTTTTGTTCACGAGCTTAGTGCACTCGGGGTACTGGTGTTATCAGTCGTAATGATAGATATTATGAATGATTTTAGTGATTCGAACAACATTACCCTTCAATAGCACCGGTAGATCCTACCAAATATTTCCTACAGTAATGAAT
Source organism: Adalia decempunctata (assembly GCA_951802165.1). Classification (NCBI taxonomy): domain Eukaryota; kingdom Metazoa; phylum Arthropoda; class Insecta; order Coleoptera; family Coccinellidae; genus Adalia; species Adalia decempunctata. Next base: position 7,076,196 of record OX637705.1, read on the forward strand.
ATGGTGTTTTTAGGGGGTCTTACTCCTTGATTATTTTTCACCCAAAAATAGAGATTTTTTGAATCGCTCATACTTATCTCTCACAGATACTTTGGACTTTGCTGATCAACAATATATAATTGAATTTTGGATGCGATGAAAGGAACCGAGGCTATGACAGTTTGAAATTTCCATTTTTTCAAATAACTCCATTTGACTGGTGAAAATCTAAACTATGATAGATAGAGCTCTGAATTATTCCTTATTGAATTGAGCAACCCCTAAAACCTACATTTTGATACAATAATCTGCCATAAAATCCGTTTGAGCCAAGAATTTTCAATCTTCTCTTCATGTAAATTACAATATTATTAAAATTTTATTTGTTTCTCATTTGTGAACGTCAGTTTCCAAAAACACAATATTAATCAAGAAAGTTTATTTTATCAAGTAAAACTGACAGTTAACTTGCAAAATTTTTACAAGTTAGTGGTATTATTTACATTAGAAAATTTTGTTTTATCGTCATATATGTTGAAAATCATGGTACAATTGTTATTTCCAGTAACACAGATTTTTGATGATGACAGAGTTGATACTGATGATGATGAACCATCTGTTGAGTCAGAAACTGCTGAACTCGAGGACTGCAGAACATTTGTACTCTCCTCACTACCAAATAATATTCTAGACATTTCGATTTTTTTGTTGACCGAATCATCGACATAACTCATCGCAATTCCGGTGCTCTTCCACCCTCCTGCACGCTTTAGTGCTAAAATATGTCCACCTGAATCCGCAACCATAGTGGCTCCAGTTCTGCGAAAAGAGTGGCCGGTGTATAACTCTGGGTCTTTTAAACCTAAATATTTCGCTATTTGCTTTGGGACACCACCAATAGTGTGCTGGCAAGCATTAAGGGAAATGCACTTTCCATGTCGGTATGTCAAAAAAAAATCTTAGGCTTTCTGTTCCAGGAGGCCGAAGATTTACATATTTTCTGTATAACATGCAGGGCTTGAAGCTGCAGCCATCATCGGTTATGGTGAATCTTCTTGTTGTTAAATTTTTCGTTTGCCGCAATGTCACAATAACGTATTTTCCCATATCTTCTACATCATCCATGTTTAAGGAGAGAATTTCGTCACATCGACATCATCCAAAATCCCAAATATTGTTACAATTTTCGCCAGCAACCACTGGTCATCAGGAGCTTGTAAAAGAAATTGTTCAGCCTCTTCTTTACTCAATACTCTGGCCTTTTTTGGCGAAAAAATGAACGTTATGTTCATTTTTTCGTTTCAGAAACGCTATTACCCTTTGAAATCTGCAAATGACAACTAAACGTCATATTTTTCAATAAATTTTTTAAGGAAAACAAACCAGCGAACAGGGGCATTTTCTTTCATTTCCAAGCAGCTTTTAAGCATAGACCATTTTGCCCATAAAGTATTAGGGCTGAATCTAGCTGATAGTTGATTCAAGTAGACCAACAAAACATCTTCAGTTACCCCAATCACACTATTTTTGTTTTGCCACTTTTTGAAGTCGTCGTATTCTCGCTCGTACCTTGAAGCTGATTTTGCAGGCAATAAACTTGAAGCTTCACTGCTGGCTGCCTCAATAATTTCTTCTGGTACATTCATTTTCGCTTTCGTCAAAACAAATGTAAAGAAAAATAAACAGACATGTTCATGGCAACGCTTCCATAGCTTACGACATTTGCGACAAATTATTGAGATTTTTTTGGAATTTATCTAACCTTTTTACAAATGAGAAACAAATAAAATATAAAACAATACACGCAAGGTAACGGGTTTTACTGGCTCAAGGAGGTAACTGACTCGCCTGCGGCTCGTCAGTTATATCCTCCATTCGCCAGTAAAAACCCTCTTACCTTGCTAGTAATGTTATATACTATTGTATATTTTACCTAATTCATCTCCTGCTCGAAAAAATAGCAATGGTACGTTTATACAACTTCAACGGGTTTTTCACAAAGCGTAATCACCGTAGATCTGAGCTTGATCTAGAATCAATTCGATTTGACAGTAAAAAAATCAGAAAACCAAGCCATTGATCTCCGATCACCGGTGATTACTATTTGTGAAATCCACCGTAAGTATAATTTAGGCTTTACAAAGTTTGCCGGGCAAGCTAGTATACATTAAAATACGTATAAAGGTTACAATAATGTGGTAGATTGGCATAAATAAGAGTTCGTCGAAAATAAACACAGGGTCTTTATTGTGCACAAGAGAAGTTTGCCCCCAATCTAGGTCGTTGCAATCCAGACTACGACTATCGAATGTCTTCCGGATGAACTTGAGACCCTATTCAATGGCAGAGTCCGATTCTAGCACAAAGTCGCAAGGATTACAAAGGATAATCGGTCCGTTTCCCCTCGACTTCCCATCAACTCCTGATCGTCATTTATAGCAGACGGCAAGGTCCCGGAAAGTGGCGAATGTTCCTGCATCGAATCGAGAGAAAGAAAGACTAAAGTGGAGAAGACCGTAATCGACAAACGTCGATGAAAACTCGATATATTTGACGGTATCAGATGACACTTTCGTTCTTGTTGAACGCTCAAGATTTACGAGTTCAAATTGAATGTCGTATAGTCTCGTTTGGGAGATTTTTGATCGAAGGAACGTCTGAGATAATTGGAGTTTCTGGCAGTTTCGGATGGAGAAGGATTATACCCGTCGGGGAAGGAAAATTTAATCAAATAATGGATGATGAATCTCTTCACAATTCCACGGATTTTTGTATCCAACATACACTCGAACTACAATGTCCACTTCATATGAAGGCATCCGTTTCTTCATGACGTTCAGGATATCGATTTACTTTGTGTTTTCTCTTCAGAAGGACCCTATTTCCTATTTTCCAGGTTGGAATAAGAAGATTTCACAGAAATTCTAAAAATTCATACTTGTATTCACCCTTAATACAAAGTGTGGCCACAACGTACATTAACAACTGCTTGTCAACGTCTGTACAAGCCGGCCATCGAGTTATTGCTTGCTCAATTGGTTTCCAAGTTGTGGCAAAAGAACGCGAAGCTGTTGAAGCGTTCCCTGCTGTGGTCAGTAGGCATCAAGGTGGCTTACAAAAATAATGACACGACATACTTGTGACCACACAGAGAGCTAAAGAAAGGGAATGCTTGGCACCAAGTTGAGTAATGGTGAATGGGATGAGATATGAGTAGAGGAAACCCAAAAATGAATGCTACATAAACAAATTGTTTTTCTTATTTTGATCTACTGCGGTACTGAAACATGGCATCTTGCAAAAAAACTGGAACAAAAACTTCGGACCACTCAGAGAGCTCATGAATGAATATTGCTTGGCATCAAGCTGAGTGAAGGAAAGAGGAATACATGGATGAGGCAGCAAACAAAACTAGAAGATTCCGAAGATACTGAATGCAAAATTTGAGATGGTTGTGGACAGGAAACTGATGACAGATGGACCAACTGCATACTAGATTGGAGATCAAGACTAGCAAGTGAGATATAGATACAGGGTGTACCACTAGTGCCGCAGAGGGCGATATACGCGTAACGGCCTGAGTTTGGCAAACTTTTTTGATGCAGACTTGATATACTCCAAGAAGAGCACAACCTAAAAATATTTTCGAATATATCGGGTGGCCCACAAAAGAGGAATAGAGGGTGACTTTGTTTTTTTCAAATGGGACACCCTACATTCCATTGTGTTTTTTAATTTTCTGAAACTTCCTGTATGCTTTCACATATTTTTATTCAACACTTTTCGAAACATTGGCCATTTGGACAAAAAAATTATACTCTTAGAGGCTATGTTATCCAATTATATTTCACGAACCCTTGCACATATCAATAACAGCTTTATATGGATTGAAAGACAAGGCTTCAAAGTATCCTAGCCAGCTATAATAAAGCATCTTCAGCATATGGAGTGTACACAAAAAGACAACATGACGAATTTCAAATCGATTTTTCTTCATTTTTTCAAATGCAATGCATATAATTTTTTTTTTCATCATTGTAATCACCATTCATTTTACTTCATTTTTTTTCGTATACATGATATGCATATTTTTAACAGAATAGAATTTTTGAGAGTTTTTCCTCTAAATTCACATATACTTCCGGATTCAAAAAGCAGAGTTGGCTTTTCTGTGGTTGTTGAGAACTGTAAAATTTTTCTATTCAGAATCAAAATCATTGCAGCTTTAATTCATATCATCATAGTCTTTACGGATTGGATGAATACTCATACATGATCTTAAAATTGAAAAAATACCAATGAATTTGAATGTACAAGTTATGAATGCTACAAAAAACGAGTTTCGAAAGTTTAGGATACAAAAAAGTGCCCGCTCTTATCCTTATACAAATTTCTTCGAAAAAATGGTATTCATAAGTTTCACAGACTATTTGAATTCGAAGGTATAGGTATGTGAATTTTAGGAAAACATTTCGAAAAAGCTCTTAAAAATCCTATTCTGTTGAAAATATGCATATCATGCATTTGACAAAAAATGAAGTGGAAAGAATTCTGATTACAATGATGAAAAATAATTAATTGCATTGCATTAAAAAAAATGAAGAAATAGTATATTTCATTACTAGTCCAGAAAGTAAGCTTTTTCTGTGCGCGCACGAAGAGTTCCCGTGTGAGGCGGAGCCGAACACGGGAATTCGTGCAAGCACGGAAAAAGCCTTTCTGGACGTGTAATGAACGATATTTTTCATTACACCTCTCTGAAAACAATCCAACGATATTTGTTCTTCGACAGAAAGCATTTCGATATTGTAAAACAATAATTATTCGAAACACTGACGTCTACTGTCATCACACAATCGTTGCTTTGTGTCTCAGCATAGATGCATCTATGTCTCAGCGCACGGAAAATGGTAACTTTCGGTGCGGCCGCACGGAAAAGGGTCACTTTCGGTGCCCTGAATCGACATGTTTTGATAGGGTTTTCAGAGCGGTGTAATGAAATAGTAATTTACGTAAGAAGTCCGGAAAATAGGGTTTTTTTGGACGAATAGACAAAATTCTAGGACGAGCCGGAGGCGAGTCCTGGAAGTCTGTGGGTCCAAAAAAACTATTTTCGGGCGTGTTGCGTACAATATTTTTTCGGCAATCGTGTAGAATTACAAATCAATGAGACGACACATTTCTTTATTATACATTTTGATTATTATTTGAATTGAACCGAACAGAACTGTCATCCGTTATTTCGTTACTATTGTGATGATCATCACAATGACAACAACGACGTGAGTTTTTCCGGCCTAGTCCGGAAAGTACGTACTTTCCGGACAAGGCCGGGAAATGTTACTTTCTCAAAGAAAAAGCGTCCGGGAAGTGGGTACATCCCGGACGGTTGCCGAAAAAATCTATTTGAAATTCGTCATGTTGATAGTCGTGTTGTGGACACTCCATAATTATGTTGAAGATGCTTTATTATAGCTGGCTAGGATACTTTGAAGTCTTGTCTTTCAATCCATATAAAGCTGTTATTGGTATGTACAAGGGTTCGTGAAATATAATTGGATAACATAGCCTCTACAAGTATAATTTCTTTGTCAAAATTGACAATATTTCGAAAACTGTTGAATGAAAATATGTGAAAAGTTTACGAAAGCATGTAGGAGGTTTCAGAGAATTGAAAAACACTATTGAATATATGGTGTCCCATTTGAAAAAACAAAGTGACCCACTATTTCTCTATAATCGAAAATATTTTTAGGTTGTGCTATTCTTGGATTATATCAAGTCTGCAACAAAAAATTTCGCCAAACTCAGACCGTTACGCGTATATCGTCCGCTGCGCCACTAGTAGGACACCCTGTAGATAGTCAAGCAGCTATTGAAGCACTGAGCTTCTATGTCATTGACTCAAAGTTGATTTGGGAGTGCTGGAGAAAAGTCAACGAGGTAGGCAAGAAAAATAAGGTCTCTCTAAGGGACGCTACAACCAGTAGTGAATCGAAATAAGCTTATGGTGATCGTGATCTTGAATGTGGTGATAGATGAGGAATACAGAGGTTCTCTCTAGCATTGCTGACTAAACAATATGATATATGAGAAAACACAGCTTGGGTATCAAAGGGAGTTTTATTCCATCTATTTTGCTTGGGGAAGTATCGGATAATCATATAGTCGTCTGACCCACAAACAGAACCTTGAGGAACCCCAAATCCATCTTATACCCAAATTATCAGGGACGATTTCAGTGACAAGCAGAGAATGAAGAAACATGCCTAATTCAATGAAGGAAGGAAAAATATATGACAAAGTGTTGTCACTGCGGAAACTATCCTCAGGGTCAGGGATGTCCTTTCACGAAGACAAGGATGATGAAGGATATCGCTGTCGCTTCATCAGTTCCAACGATGTACACCGAGTGGAAACATGTTCCAAGGCCCCCTAAAAATAGAAGACCGACACCGTCGGGGGTGGGGTCCCCCCCAAAAGCCGCACGTCGAAAGCGATACTTTGTACGGAAGGTGGTGCGGGTTCCGCAAACGGGGTCTCGCCAGATCTGTGTTAATAGAAATCCGATATCCCCATGAAATTGAACTCGGCGTAAATAACCGATCGAGGGGCGATGAAAACTGTTAGTTTATCTCCTGCCGCGGTTGTTCACTCCGTGATTTCTGCAAATATTGCGGGGTCATGGAAGCGTTTACGAGGAGGCGATATCGGTTCTTTGGCTGCTGAGGAAGCGGATGGGTTGGAGGCTGGGTTTTAGGTGTTTGGGGGTTCGTTAGAGTCGGTGGACGGAATGATGGAGCGAATTGATGCGATAGTGGGTTGTATTGGAGAGTGCGATTTGAAATTTCGATTTTTTGAAAAAGTACCATTTCACTGGTGAAAATCTGAACCATGATAGATACGGTCTTGGATTATTGATTTTTATTGAATTCAGCGTCCCCGAAAACCTATAGTTTGATACCAAACTTGACCGTATATTTCATCTTTGCTACGAATTTTTAATGTTTTATGTTTTCCATATTTCATTTTCGAGTTTTGTTCAGAAGCTCAGAGCATTCAGAGTGAGGACTGAACGAGAATAAATTCGCTATCACAAAAACGCCTATATCTCTTGAACCAATTGAGAAAAAATCAAAATTTGATCATAGTTAGCTTTGTTATGAACGTCAGAAACATGTGGAACATTTACTTCATAGATATTCCAATTCTCTGTCGCAAAATGTCAAGCGAAGTGAAAACACGAGAATTTATAGTGAAACTTTTTCAAAATAATCAAAAATGGAGCTTCAAAAGAATCGCAAAAGAGGATCGCGTTCGTCCGAAAACGGTATCAAGAGTTGTTAAGCGCTTCAACGAAGATCTTACAATTAACCGCAAGGAAGGAACCGGGAGGAAAAAGGGGTTTCATAGCTCAAAGAAAGTGAAGAAAGCCATCAGCCTTTTTCAGAAGAATCCTAACCTTTCAGGACGGAAAGTGGCCCAAATAGTGGGTTGTTCGCAGTCAACCGTTCAGAAAATCAAGTCGAGTTGTGGGCTTAGAACATACAAAGTGCAGAAAGTGCCAGACAGGAGCGCTGTGAAGAATCAAGAAGCGAAATCAAGAGCAAAGAAATTAAAAAAAGATTTCTTGAAAAATTTTTCCTGTTGCGTGATGGACGACGAAACCTTTGTCTTGGCTGATTTCTCTCAAGTTCCTGGTCGGGAATTTTATACTGCAGATTCTCGTGGAAATGTTGAACAATTTCGCGTGATGAAACAAGTTTCCTAAAAAATTCCTGGTGTGGCAAGCAATTTGCAAATTTTTCGTTGGCCAAGGCTCTGTTGACGCGAAGATATACATCGAGGAATGCTTGAAGAAGCGACTTTTACCATTTTTACGTGAGCACGATGTGTCAACAATCTTTTGGCCAGATTAAGCTTCATGCCACTACAGCAAGGCTACCAAGGAATGGTACGAAGCTTATGAGGTGGTTTTTGTCCCCAAAGAGGCTAATCCACCAAATTGCCCAGAAATCAGGCCAATCGAGAGATATTGGGCCCTGGTAAAAAGAGAAGACTAATAAATCAACGAAAACATTAGCGGAATTCAAGCAAAAGGTGAAGACAGCATCCCATAAAGTGACTGAGAACACAATAAGAAGCATGATGGGAAGAATTCCAGAAAAAATCCATGAATTTTGTATAAAATAGTTTTGGTTTTCTTATTATAAAAACAGTTTTCATTAGAATAAGAAGATGATTCAAAAATTAGTTTTATTTTCGAAATCGGTCCAGTGGTTCAAAAGATATAAGCGATTTTGTGATAGCGAATTTATTTTCGTTCAGTCCTTATATGTGCTATGGATCTGCGAAATGGGTATAACGAATGATTCAAATGGGTAGTAGATCTTCCAGATGGAAAAACCCCTTCAGATTTGCCAGGGATTCCTTGGTGATGACAATTATGGTGTTTCTGGGGGGTATTACCCCTTTGTCATTTTTCACCAAAAAAGTTGAGATTTTCGATATCGATTTCATTAGGCTCAGAGATACTTTAGACAATGCTGATTACCAATGTACAAAAAAAATGTGGATAAAGTCAGGAGAGCGTGAGCTATGACAATTTGAAATATCGGATTTTTGAAAAAAAGCCATTTGACAGGTGAAAATCTAAACTATAATAGATAGCGATTTGAATGTATTTCTTTTGGATAGAGCGTCCTCGAAAACCTATATTTTGATACCAAACATGTCCATATTGGTCTTCTTTGTGTCGACTTTTAATTGATTCAGTTTTTCCAAATTTCATTTTCGAGTTTTGTTCAGACGCTCAGAGCACTCTAAGTATAGGTAGTACTGATCAGTCTAATTGGTATTCTGCATGATTCGGATGGGTAGTAGATCGTCAAGATTGAAAAAGGACTTTGATTTCGTCAGGGATTACTTGTTGATGACAAATATGGTGTTTTTGAGGGGTCTTACTCCTTTGTCATTTTTCACTCAAAGAGTTGAGATTTTCGATATCGGTTTTATTCATCTCAGAGATACTATTGACAATGCTGATTAACAATATACAAACAGAAAGTGGATATGATCCTAACAAGGGGAGTTATGACGATTTGAAATTTCGGATTTTTGAAAAAATGCCATTTGACAGGTGAAAATCTATAGATAGCGATTTGAATTTATTCCTATTGGATAGATCGTCCTCGAAAACCCGTATTTTGCTACCACACATGTCCGTCCATATTGGTCTTCTTTGTGTCGACTTTCAATTGATTTATTTTTTGCAAATATCATTTTCGAGTTTTCTTCAGACGCTCAGAGCACTCAAAGTATATGTGGTACTGATCAGTCTAATGGGTATTCTGCATGATTCGAATAGGTTGTAGATCGTCAAGATTGAAAAAGGGTTTCCTTGGTGATGACAAATATGGTGTTTTTGGGGGGTCTTACCCCATTGTCATTTTTCACCCAAAAAGTTGAGATTTTCGATATCGATTTTATTATGCTCAGAGATACTATTGGACAATGTTGATTAACAATATACAAACAAAAAGTGGATATGATCCTAACAAGGGGAGTTAAAACGATTTGAAATTTCGGATTTTTGAAAAAATGCCATTTGACAAGTTGAAATCTAATTTATGATAGATAGCGACTTGAATTTGTTCCTATTGGATAGAGCGTCCTCGAAAACCTATATTTTGATACCTAACATGTCCATATTGGTCTTCTTTGTGTCGACTTTCAATTCACTTATTTTTTCCAAATTTCATTTTCGAGTTTTGTTCAGACGCTCAGAGCACTCAAAGTATAGGTGCTACTGATCAGTCGAATGGGTATTCTGCATGATTCGGATGGGTAGTAAATCGTCAAGATTGAAAAAGGACTTTGATTCCGCCAGGGATTCCTTGGTGATGACAAATATGGTGTTTTTGGGGGGTCTTACCCCTTTGTCATTTTTCACCGAAAAAGTTGAGATTTTCGATATCGATTTTATTATGATCAGAGATACTCTATACACAGCTTATTAACAATATACAAACAGAAAGTGGATATGATCCTAACAAGGGGAGTTATGACGATATGAAATTTCGGATTTTCGTAAAAATGCCATTTGACAGGTGAAAATCTAAACCATGATACATGGGGACTTGAATTGGTTCTTATTGGATAGAGCGTCCTCGAAATTCCTATATTTTGATACCAAACATGTCCATATTGGTATTCTTTGTGTCGACTTTCAATTGATTTATTTTTTCCAAATTTCATTTTCTAGTTTTGTTCAGACGCTCAGAGCACTCAAAGTATAGGTGGTACTGATCAGTCTAATGGGTATTCTGCATGATTCAAATGGGTAGTAGATCGTCAAGATTGTAAAAGGACTTTGATTTCGCCAGGGATTCCCTGGTGATGACAAATATGGTGTTTTTGGGGGTCTTACCCCTTTGTCATTTTTCACCCAAAAAGTTGAGATTTTCGATATCGATTTAATTATGCTCAGAGGTACTCTAGACAATGCTGATTAACAATATACAAACAGAAAAGGGATATGATCCTAACAAGGGGAGTTATGACGATATGAAATTTCGGATTATCGAAAAAATGCCATTTGACAGGTGAAAATCTAAACTATGATAGATAGCGACTTGAATTTGTTCTTATTGGATAGAGCGTCCTTGAAAACCTATATTTTGATACCAAACCTGTCCATATTAGTCTTCTTTGTGTCGACTTTTAATTGACTTATTTTTTCCAAATCTCATTTTCGAATTTTGTTCAGACGCTCAGAGCACTCAAAGTATAGGTGGTACTGATCAGTCTAATGGGTATTCTGCATGATTCGGATGGGTAGTAGATCGTCAAGATTGAAAAAGAACTTTGATTTCGCCAGGGATTCCTTGGTGATGGCAAATATTGTGTTTTTGAGGGGTCTTACCCCTTTGTCATTTTTCATCCAAAAAGTTGGGATTTTCGATATCAATTTCATTATGCTCAGAGATACTCTATACACAGCTCATTAACAATATTCAAACAGTAAGTGGATATGATCCTAACAAGGGGAGATATGACGATTTGAAATTTCGGATTTTTGAAAAAATTTCATTTCACAGGTCAAAATCTAAACTATGATTAATAGCGATTCAAATTTATTCCTATTCGATAGAACGTCCTCGAAAACCTATATTTCTATCCCAAACACGTCCATATTGGTCTTCTTTGTGTCGACTTTTAATTGTTTTATTTTTTCCAAATTTCATTTTCGAGTTTTGTTCAGACGCTCACAGCACTCAAAGTATAGGTGGTACTGATCAGTCTAATGGGTATTCTGCATGATTCGAATGGGTAGTAGATCGTCAAGATCGAAAAAGGACTTTGATTTCGCCAGGGATTCCTTGGTGATGAAAAATATGGTGTTTTGGGGGTCTTACCCCTTTATCATTTTTCACCCAAAAAGTTGAGATTTTCGATATCGATTTTATTATGCTCAGAGATACTCTAGACAATGCTGATTAACAATATGCAATGACAATTTTAAATTTCGGATTTTTCAAAAAATGCCATTCGGCAGTTGAAAATCTAAACTATGATAGATAGCGACTTGAATTTATTCTTATTGGAAAGAGCGTTCCCGAAAACCTATATTTCGATACCAAAAATGAGCATATAACCTTATTTCGATAATAAATTATTATGTTTTATGTTTTCCATATTTCATTTTCGAGTTTTGTTCACAAGCACACAGCATTCGGAGTATAGTTGTTATAGATCAGGTTATTATATGATTCGCATACCTATAATACATACAATACACTTTGTAATATAAATGATGCACAGCCTCAGAATGTGCTACTTTACCGAAGCAAAACCGAATGATAAAAAAATTTCCCTCCATTTTCCAAGTTATCTCCTTGCGTCCATCGTCGTCTCAAAAACGACTTCATTTCCTACCACCGAGAAAAATCTCAACTTTAATTGCCGCCAATATTTCACAGCGCCGTCAAGAAAACGACAATTTGACTTTAATATTTCATCAAAATTATGAGCAGCAAGGCATTATAACATCAAAATAATTACCCCAATTAATATTCCAGCCCTCCACAGGCCTGCCTGGTTTCCAAATTAGCATCGGACGAAAACCTAGACCGCCCAAAGACCGCGTTCCTAAATTGAATTCCGCATGAAAAGCCGTATACACTCTCCGACATAAGAATGGGCCACTAGAAATCTGATGAAATTTTACTATCAGCTTCTCAAAATAGGGATTGATGTTTATCAATCGATTCGGTTTATGTATAAATACACTGCGCAAAAAAATTAACGCACATTCTGAAAATCTCAATTTTAATGAAAGTTAACTCTACATTGACTTTATAACTTATTTTTTATGTTCTTTCTGGAAGGTTTTGAACGAAACAAGACACATTAAATGGAAGAAAAATTCAGGATGTCACCGAATCTTATGTGAAAGAAGAGAACTTAACAATTTTCAAAATACTGAAATGCTGATAAGTGATTTAATACTTGGTATTTCCACCCCTTGCGTTAATTACAGCTCGGCAACGACGGTTCATACTCAAAATGAGTGATCTTAAAATGTTCTAATCCTTCCCAGATTTCTCCGAGTTGGATTCCTAAGTCATTAATTGTAGCTGGATGATTTTCTGAACTTCTCAGCCTTCTATTGAGGTTGTCCCAAACCTGCTCAATCGGATTGAGATCTGGACTTCTTGCTGGCCATTCCATTCGAGAGACTTCAACCTCTCCAAGGTACTCCTGAACGATGCGCGCACGATGGGGTCTGGCATTATCGTCCATAAAAATGAAATTTTCACCAATGTATGGGGCAAATGGCACTACATGTCCTTCAAGAATGTTCCTTATATACTTATCAGCATTCATAGCTCCATTATCAACGACCACTAGGTCTGTGCGAGCAGTCAAAGATATTCCACCCCATACCATAATCGATCCTCCCCTGAAACCAGTAGTATTCAGGAAATTGCACTGAGCATATCTTTCATGTGGACGTCTGTAAATAAGGGAACGTCGATCACAATGGTAGAGGCAGAATCTAGACTCATCTCTGAAGAGAACTCTTTCCCAATCGGCCTCTTCCCAATGGATATGCTCTCTCGCAAAATCCAAACGCGCCCTTCGATGGGCTGGGGTAAGAGCTGGGCCTCTTGCCGCGACACGAGGCCTTAAATCATATTCTCTGAGGCGATTTCTTATTGTCTGAGTGCTAATTTGCACCTCATGAGTTTGCTCAACCTGACTTTGAAGGAGGCGAGCGGTTGCAAACCGTTGTCTCAACGAAGAAACTCTCAAGAAACGTTCTTGAATGGCAGTTGTTACCCGTGGTCTACCCTGTCCTGATCTTCGGACATTCATACCTGTCTCCCTGAATCACTGCAACATTCTGGACACACTTGTATGGGAAACTCCAAACCTTTCTGCAATTCTTGTGTATGTCCACCTTTCTTCTTGCAAAACTACCGCTTGGGCACATTCCTCTTGGGTCAAATTCCGTGTTTCGCGTTGCATAGCGATCGAGTGTAGAAAATCAAACGAAAGAAAAACTATTGATCGCTAGAATTGATCGAGAACAACTGATTTTAGAATGGAGCCAATATATTCAAAATCTGATAATATCATCTTTTTTTATTCCTGCTGGGAGAAAACATCTGTATTGAAGAAAAACGTTGAAAGTGGATAACACATGCATGCATAATTCTGATAAAAATAATTATCATTGAGAACACCTTCAGTTGTAGAATAAATTTGAGATTTCCATAATGTGCGTTAATGTTTTTGCGCAGTGTAGTAATCATAGAACAAATTTGATCACATGTAAGCCGTCCCAATTGTTCTGTCGATGAGTGTATCAACCGAATTTCTGAAAAATGTCCCTGTCGATTCGGTCTCTAGAAAAAATTGCGTTTGATTTAATAGGATGAGAAGTTAGGGGAGTTTTGCTGTTTCGTCCTTTCCAAAGGTTGTTTTTCTTGGATATATGCCTCGGGGAGTTATTTGCTGAGCATAGAAAAACTTTATAACTTCGAGTCTGTTAATTTTTTTCGTGTCTGGAAGATAAATAATATGGTGTCATGGATAGAAAGAATGACGTTCTTTTTTGTTTAGTATGCCTTTTTGTCTGAGACCCTGATTTTCATATCACATAGTCGCATCATTCGGGTATTTTTATGGTAATATTCTTCTTGTAATGAATCTCCGAAACTCTGCAGGAAATATGCTGATAATATGTAATAAATTTTATTTGTTTCTCATTTGTAAACGTCAGTTTCCAAAAACACAATATTAATCAAGAAAGTTCATTTTATCAAGTCACTAACTTGTAAAACTGACAGTTAACTTGTAAAATTTTTACAGGTTAGTAGTATTATTTACATTAGAAAATTTTGTTTTATCGTCATATATGTTGAAAATCATGGTACCATTGTTATTTCCAGTAACACAAATTTTTGATGATGAAAGAGTTGATACTGATGATGATGAACCATCTGTTGACTCAGAAACTGCTGAACTCGAGCACTGCAGAACATTTGTACTCTCCTTACTACCAAATAATTTGCTAGACATTTCGATTTTTTTGTTGACCGAATCATCGACATAACTCATCGCAATTTCGGTGCTTTTCCACCCTCCTGCACGCTTTAGTGCTAAAATATCTCCACCCGAATCCGCAACCATAGTGGCTCCAGTTCTGTGAAAAGAGTGTCCGGTGTATAACTCTGGGTCTTTTAAACCCAAATATTTCGCTATTTGCATTGGGACACCACCAATAGTGTGCTGGGGAATGCACTTTCCATGTCGGTATGTCAAAAAAAATCTTAGGCTTTCTGTTCCAGGAGGCCGAAGATTTACATATTTTCTGTATAACATGCAGGGCTTGAAGCTGCAGCCATCATCGGTTATGGTGAATCTTCTTGTTGTTAAATTTTTTGTTTGCCGCAGTGTCACAATAACGTATTTTCCCATATCTTCTACACTACATCATTCATGTTTAAGGAGATAATTTCGTCACATCGACAACATCCAAAAAATCCCAAATATTGTTACAATTTTCGCCAGCAACCACTGGTCATCAGGAGCATGTAAAATAAATTGTTCAGCCTCTTCTTTACTCAACACCCTGGCCTTTTTTGGCGTATAACGCTCATTTTTTCGTTTCCAGAAACGCTATTACCTTTTGAAATCTGCAAATGACAACTAAACGTCATATTTTTCAATAAATTTTTTAAGGAAAACAAACCTGCGAACAGGGACATTTTCTTTCATTTCCAAGCAGCTTTTCGGCATAGACCATTTTGTCCATAAAGTATTAGGGCTGAATCTAGTTGATAGTTGATTCAAGTAGACCAACAAAACATCTTCAGTTACCCCAATCACACTATTTTTGTTTTGCCACTTTTTGAAGTCGTCGTATTCTCGCTCGTACCTTGAAGCTGATTTTGCAGGTAATAAACTTGAAGCTACACTGCTGGCTGCCTCAATAATTTCTTTTGGTACATTCACTTTCGCTTTCGCCAAAACAAATGTAAAGAAAAATAAACAGACATGTTCATGGCAACGCTTCCATAACTTACGACATTTGCGACAAATTATTGAGATTTTTTTGGAATTTATCTAACCTTTTTACAAATGAGAAACAAATAAAATATAAAACAATACACGCAAGGCAACGGGTTTTACTGGCTCAAGGAGGTAACTGACTTGCCTGCGGCTCCTCCATTCGCCAGTAAAAACCCTCTTACTATGCTAGTAATGTTATATACTATTCTCTTTGTATCTCCACGAAAATGAATTACACATCATATAGAACCCTCATGGTTTATAGTTTGGTAAGAGGGTTATTTCCACTGCTACCTCAAGGTTTATTGTGTGATTCAAAATAAGACTTATCTGTATTGGTAGCCTTCTAGTTTAAAATAACGAGCCTGAGGGTCCACATCTTGAAAATTATGTGTTGTTTCTCCTCTCAACAAAATGGCTTCATCATCCCTGGGAACAATGATCCGATCCATCGTTCATTCTGATAGTTTAGTAAAATTAGCCTGTTTCCTGTTCAGCCTGCTAACAATGGCCGATTATGAAGATCCTGCGAGCATAATCGCTCATTTTATTGCTGTCATTATCCGTTCACGAAATGCCCATAAAATTTTAACGATCCGGTTCTGAATGCTGTGAAATGGTCAGAATATGGACACAATTTTTTTGTCCTGGTACAACATGCTGTTTTTAAGTCGTAATCAAAGGCAGCTTTGCATGCCGTTCGAACAGGAAACGTCACAATGAAGTTTTGATTGATGATGCCATTATCAGCGCGATTTGGTGTTTTTTTATTTTTGACGCTTTATTTCATGCGCCATTAGTTCATGGCTAGTTGTTAAATTATAGGGCTTGGATTTTGCACCGAGTGATTTGGTGAATTTATTTTTTCAATATACATGGCGTCATTTGAAACGAAACAAGGAAATAGTACAGCTATTTTCACACTGTAGGTAAGTATAAGATTTGAATAGTATGTCGTAATTTCAGTTTATCTCTATGTCTATACTCCATTCACTTTTATTTAATCACATAGGAGGTCATGGTTTTGTTTTCAGGAGTTGGTGCCCCTGATGAAAAGCACAGAACATATGATGAAAAGTCATCGCGCGCACAGAAAATATCGACAAAACGACGTTGCCAGTTTCTTTGTTTACATCAAAGTAAAAGCTAGGAGCATAGAATAACTGGAGGGAAGGCTTCATACGCTCGACAAATCATTTTGAACTGCCAATAACGGCGGAGGTTAGAGTTTCGTGTGACGCCCGATAGATAACGCTGAGATCCTTTATTCAGTAACATGTCAGATATTTTGTTCTATGGCGCTACAATTGCAAAGAATATAATGTGGCTGTCATTGTTATTGATACATTTATGCTTCTTTTTAATTGAAAATGGCCATAAATCATAACATAGACAATATTGATGACATATCATCGCTTTATTCTAATCAACTTTTTATGCGCAATTTTATGGGAAGTCTGTGATCGGTAATAAATTTGTCAAAACAATATCCTTATCGGAAAAAGCGAACATTCAGGTAAGTATTATTATTATTATACGGGAAGACTGAGGTTTTATCTGTTCTCGTGTATTATACGCAAAATTGTATGGTACCCCGTTTACATTCCCTCTGCTAACACTTAGATTCGGAGCGGGAAACAGATTTTTCTTCCTATATTCAATCTGATCCTTGTAGCCATTTCTTTACACGTGCTATATGCATTATATTGTCGGATTTACGAAAAAAAAGTATGTATTGCTTTCTTTCAAAAGAATATATATTATGATATAGTAATAAATGGAACCTAATAAGTAATAACAACGAATAACCATTAAAGATAATTTTATTAAGGATAGCCATGTTATAGGAACGAACGACGTTATCGCCATCTTGTGGCCTTGCGGCGAACTGACAAGTTCGGACGTTTTTGGCAGTTCATTTTCGTAGGGGAGCCTTCTCTCCAGTTATTCTATGCTCCTAGGTAAAAGTATCAAAGATGTTCCACATTTTGTTGGGTTTACAAATTGTTAGCAGATTTTTGGTATTTAATCGATATTTGCAGGTGAGTTTTTCATCGAATATCCGAGATTATCGTATGTTTATTGTTTTTAGCAACAGTTTGAAGCGCGAGAACGATTTTCAAGACCAGGGCGAATGTTTACATTTCGAGGATAAAGGGGTACACGGGAATTTCGTTGAAAAAGCTGTTATTAGGACAGATATCGCAATAGATGGATCGGATGGAGCCTCGAGAGGTCGATTAGGATGATATTTTCAAGGTTTTCCAATAAATTTGGCGATATCTGAGCAGATTTGCAAAAGTTAGGTACCTCACTAATGAGGTGGAACTTAGACCTAATTCTCCTATAAGAAACGCGTTTCAAAGGTCGAGATGGTAAAAATGTCTTCTTTAGATGTTGTTCGAACAAACGCAACCGAGTTTTATACCCCAACATTGATTTTAAGAAAGTTAACAACAAAATAAAATTGCATTATTCTTGATTCTTGTAATTACCCATCAATTCATCTTATATCTTTGGGTTGATTTTTTTAATGAATTCTTGATTAGCATCAACAATTGATGTCGTCAAGTCTTGAACTTTCAGTTCAAGAGGATAATAAACATTGAATCTTCACAAGCATGCATACGAAAATTATGTGAATGCAATGCAATTTTCTTCCACGGCGAAAAATAATATATTCCAACAGTGATCTCTTGTACTTTTCATGCAAATAACTAGAAAAGGAATCCTTTCTATCAATTCATATAAACGTTAATTATTTTCGTCCATCACATCTTTTCCAATTCATTCATTTTCCGAATAAATTCACATTCTGAGAAATACGCTAAGAATTCAGTAGAAAGGGCAACATAGTGTTGACTTGGAACATAAAGATATTTTGAAAAACGTCAAAACTTCGATACAGAGTGGAATGTGTAAAATTTCCAAGGCCAGAGTTGTGATTTTATAATTGTGAATGGAGTATATGTGAGTTTTGAAATGTTTCGTATTCACCAAATTACTGGTACAGAATGGATGACAAAATGGTTCGATTGGTCTTGTTTGTACTCATATTTCAAAGAATGAGATGAAATTGTCAATTCTACAAGAATGTTTGGAAGAATATTCGTTGGGAATTTAAGAAAACTTTTATTTCCAAAAATATGAATCCATCATCATTTTCAAGTAGTTTTTCATCATTGCAAACTCAAACTGTTCAGGTTCAAGAGGATCATCTTTTAGAGTGCAGACATAGCTTTTATGAAGTAATAACAACTAAGGAGATGGAGCAAAGCTGAAAGAATAAAACGACTCACCTCATCGTCGAAAGGATCATGGTCAGCCATTTTGATTACGGTTGTTTTAAGTCAGCGGGGAAATTATCCGACTCCTCATTTTCAGCAGCCAGCAGTTCGTCAAGTTCACCGTTTTCCCGACATATTCTTCCTCAATCTTACTCTACCGTAGAATGAGAAAAATTGCTTCATTCTCAGTGTAAACCCAAGTAGCTATCTGCAAATGAAATAAATCCAATTTCAAGTTGGCTAACGTAATTTTCTTTCCGCACTTTTCATCTCGATTGGCAACAATGGAATGAGTGGGAAATGGAAGAATATCTTAGCGAAAATTGAAATGAAAATTCGATTTATATTTGTGAAGGACAAGAAATCGATTGTTGATAATCTTCAAAGCTTTCTTTTAATTAGATATTACTCATCAACCTAGCTGAGATTCAATCTTCAACATATTCTTCTTGATTTGGGTTGAAACAGTAGTTCAGAAGTCAAATACAAGTGTTCAGCAAGCTTCACAAAAACTGGCAGATGATAATTGAGTTTATTTAAACATTTTTCATTGGATGAATAGGTATCCATCAACTTGTTTCGAAATAGCATTTTTAAATCTTGGTTTTCCTAATTCAATCTGTATCAGTTTCCTTTTTTGGAGATCTCCGTACTAACCGTACTTCATGAATAGGTTTTTTGTTTTTTAAAATAGTGCTGCAAATTGGTGAATGCGCCAGTACGTAGAAATCTAAAATATTTAATTTAAGAGAACTCTCGATTGATATGGGGAATTACGAGGATGTATTGATATCTAGTTAGCCTAGACCAGTTCCATGCATAAACAAAATATTGCGATACCATATCAACGAATAATAACTTATTAGAAGTGTCAGTGCAGAGTTCGACGTCAAAAAAGTAAACCAGAGCTACGCAATAAATTGAAAAAACAAGATGTCCAAGGAAATTGTAAAGATCGAAAAATTGGAGTATCGAGCCATCATCGAGTACCTAATTTAAAAGAGTTGAGAGGTAAGCAGATTTACGAAGATATGGTTAATACCTTTGGTGATCAATATCCTTCGTATGCGACCGTGAAAAATTGGACTGCAAGCTTCAAAAGAGGTAAATTTTCCAGTGAAGATGATGACCAATCGGGAAGGCCAGTTTCTATGTCAGTCTCCGAAAATATCGAGGCAGTTCATGACATGATTTTATCAGACCGTGGAATTAAAACGGATATCTGAAGCACTGAAGATTTCATACGAACGCGTTCATCATATAGTTCACGTCCATTTGGACATGAGAAAAATTTCTCCAAAATGGATCCCCAAAAGTTTGAATGTTGTCCAAAAGCGTGTAAGAGTAGAAGCATCGCGTTCGATCTGTGCTCGATTTGAAAACGATGTAGACTTCTTAAACCGAATTGTTACTATGGATGAGAAATTTCTACGATCCAGAAACAAAGCAACAATCGATGGAATGGCGACACTCTGGTTCTCCAAGACCTAAGAAGTTTCGTGTCCAAAAATTTGTTGGAAAAGTTGTTGCTTCAGTTTTTTGGAATTGCAATGGGGGATGATTGATTTTTTGGATAAGGATAGAACAATAACTTAAGATTACTATTCGACATAACTGACCATTCTACGGGAAAAAATTAGAGAGAAATGATGCGGAAAGCTATCCAAAGATATTTTGTTTTTACAGAACAACGCCCCAGTACACAAATTTCATGTTGCCATGCAAAAAATTCGTGATTTAGGGTTAGAATTACTAGATAACCCCTTTTATTCGCCTGATTTGGCTCCGTCCGACTATCATCTCTTTCCTCAACTGAAAAAAGTTTATAAGGTCGTAAATGTTCTTCCAACGAGGAGGTAATAGAAGCTGTGGAGGACTGGTTTGCAGAGCAAGAAGAAACATTTTTTTTTAAAGGTCTAGAGACGTAGCAGGTTCGCTGTAATCAATGTATTCAATTATGAGGAGAATATGTTGAGTAATAAAATATTTCGACATTGAAATTTTTTTGTTTCTATAGTAGGCTAAGAATTCTTCAATATATCCTCGTATGTTTCATTACATTATAGATTCAGTTCCGTAGTTTCATCCTTGGATGTAAGAAAACAAACAAGCTTTTCCATCGCCCTGAGAATATTAATCTTATTTAGTCTAAAGGATATGATTATTTAATTGAAGGTAATTTTATGTTGCATCCTTTCTCAATCTCTTGAGAGGACTGGAGTCCTTGTTTTAATTCGATTTATCTTGTTTTGACATGGGGAGTTTCTACTTGTTTTGGGGATATTAAGATGGAATCATGTCATAACTGGTGAGTTTCTATTTGTTCTGGGGATATTAAGATGGAATAATTTATGTTCCAGATTTAGAGTATCAAACATTCAAATAGTAAACAAATAAAATAGTCAATTGTTCAAACAAGTTTTTATCCATGAATTAATCCTACATATTTTCATTCTTGAGCTTCAATTAAATATCTAGAGTGAACATGATAATGGAAGAATGCTTATTTATAAGAATTTAGAATGACTGAAATACAAAAAGATCTTTTCCCCATGAATGAATCCAACTGTTTGATTGAAAATTCCTGTGTTAAAAATGATGGTCTCAATATGGAGTTAACAAACATAAGAAGAGTAAAAATCTCGGAAAACAAAATTAATTTCGAGATCATCACAGAACCCTCACTAATTCAACAGCAAGGATGCAGCAAACAGCAGATGAAAGAGGTTAATCAATCCAGCATCCCAACTTTCATGCATATTTCATCAAAAGCTCCCAGGACTTTAAAAAACGATCGAAACTTCCTACAACTTCCCTAATTTTCCTTTATAAACCCCACCAAAAAGTCACAGTCATAAATTCCTTACCGGCCTCCCATGCTGCCAGTTCTGCAGTAACAGGTAAGAGTGATTGGCAAGACTGATCTTCAAAACTCATCGATAAGGGATGAAACCGCGACGGGGAGTCCGCGTTAACTGGAGTACGGTGGAGAAGATCGGGCTTCCTGCAACGGCCGGGGGTGGCGCGTGCGCATCCCCCGTTTTTCGTTATTCCACTTCTGTTCCTGGTCCTCGCAGAGGCAAAGATGATGTTTGTTGTGTTTCTTGAAAAGGCTGAGTGTTGCAGCGGGAAGCGTCATTGTTTTGGGGAGGAGGGAAGGGGGGAGTGGAAAAAAGAGCTGGGTAAATTAATATCCTGGTCTACTTGAGAAGGCGGTCCGATTCAAGGATACCCACTGGATGAGACGGAAGATGAATTTTTATTTGGTTACAATTTGGAGAGGAATTATAAAGGATGGAAAGCGACAGATTGAAAATTAATATTACGGCTTCGTGTTTTATGTAAAAAACTCTCAGGTTCCTTATTCAGCACTTTTGTTTGATAGTTTGACAAAATCAGTGTTGCCAAAAAGAAAATAGTCGAAAAATCACCTGTTATTGGATATATTGAATCATGAATAAAGCTGAATGAAGCTATTCATCTTTGTCATTTGTGTATCCTTTGAAAATTCCAGGTTGTTCCTGAATTTTCGTGGAATTTCGTTATATCGAAGAATCTGAAAACCCATTCTAAAACTTCGTCTTTTCGTGTTTGTTTCTGAATCAGGACATTGACGGCAATAAGTCCACAGAAGCCTATTTCACCTACAGAGGAATAGTAAACTTGTCGAAACGATCGTAAAAAAGAACATTTGATCCTAATCTACGAGGATATATTGATATCTTGTTAGCCTAGACCAGTTCCATGTATAAACAAAATATTGAGATGCCATATCAACGAACAATAACTTATTAGAAGTATCAGTGTAGAGTTCGACGTCAAAAAAAGTAAGCCAGAGTTACGCAAAAAAAAAGATGTCCACCGGAATTGTAAAAATCGAAAAATTGGAGTATCGAACCATCATCAAGTACCTGTATTTAAAAGGGTTAACAGGTAAGCAGATTCACGAAGATATGCTTAAAACCCTTGGTGATCAATGTCCTTCGTATGCGACCGTGAAAAATTGGACTGCAAGCTTCAAAAGAGGTAAATTTTCCATTGAAGATGATGACCGATCGGGAAGGCCAGTTTCTGTGTCAGTCCCCGAAAATATCGATGCAGTTCATGACATGATTTTATCAGACTGTTGAATTAGGCCAAAACGGATATCTGAAGCACTGAAGATTTCATACGAACGCGTTCATCATATAGTTCACGTCAATTTGGACATGAGAAGAATTTCTGCAAAATGGATTCCCAAATGTTTGAATGTTGACCAAAAGCGTGCAAGGGTAGAAGCATCGCGTTCCATCTGACATCTGTGCTAGATTTGAAAATTACTTCTTAAACCGAATTGTTACTATGGATGAGACTTGGGTACATTTCTTCGATCCATAAACAAAGCAACAATCGATGGAATGGCGACACTCTGGTTCTCCACGACCTAAGACGTTTCATGTCCAAAAATCTGCTGGAAAATGTAGACTTCTTAAACTGAATTGTTACTATGGATGAGACTTGGGTACATTTCTACGATCCAGAAACAAAGCAACAATCGATGGAATGGCGACACTCTGGTTCTCCAAGACCTAAGAAGTTTCGTGTCCAAAAATCTGCTGGAAATGTCCTTGCTTCAGTTTTTTGGGATTGCCATGCAGTAATCATGTTTAATTTTTTGGATAAGAGTAGAACAATAACTGGAGATTACTATTCGACATTACTTACCACTCTACGGAAAAAAATCAGAGAGAAAAGACGCGGAAAGCTATCCAAAGGTGTTTTGTTTTTACAGGACAACGCCCCAGTACACAAATCTCATGTTGCCATGCAAAAAATTCGTGATTTAGGGTTAGAATTACTTATACACCCCCCTCAATCACCAGATTTGGCTCCGTTCGATTATCATCTCTTTCCTCAACTGAAAAAAAGTTTAAAAGGTCGTAAATGTTCTTCCAACGAGGAGGTAATAAAAGCTTTGGAGGACTGGTTCGCAGAGCGAGAAGAAACATTTTTTTTGAAAGGTCTAGAGACGTTGCAGGTTCGCTGTAATAAATGTATTCGATTAAGAGGAG
Organism: Adalia decempunctata; assembly: GCA_951802165.1. Classification (NCBI taxonomy): domain Eukaryota; kingdom Metazoa; phylum Arthropoda; class Insecta; order Coleoptera; family Coccinellidae; genus Adalia; species Adalia decempunctata. Next base: position 7,100,095 of record OX637705.1, read on the forward strand.
AATATGTTGAGTAATAAAATATTTTGACATTGAAATTATGTCGGAGATATTTATACCATATCCTTCTGCAAGGAACAGGTGTCGTATTCGCAGAAAAGTATACCATAAATTCTCAAGTCCCAAAAATAATAGAGTTCCATACCCATAAAGAAGTTATAGGGGTAGCACCCAAAAATATGACGAATATAACTCCGGAGCCATAATCCGGAATCTTTAAAGGACGCATGCTAGATCAACTAGGATTCATCTTGTCCCGTCTAGTCGTTATCCCTACTACTTAGTCGTGACCGTTCGGGACTCGTCTCCCGTTTTCAATTTTCCATCCAGACAGGAACATCCATTAGGGATATCCTTGGGAGAATATTTTTGTCAGCTTGGAGAAAGTTTATGTCTTTTTTATGAATATCGGATCGCTTCCTTTGGAGCGAAAGGAGCAGACAGAACGGCAGTTTTTTGTTGGGTGAAGGAAACAGAAGAAATTATGTCACGAGAATTGCTTTTTTGAAGGCATTAGGGGAATGAAAATTGTGACAACCGATTGATGTAACACCGTGTCGAAAAGAACCGGGAATCGATCCATGAAAAACGAACTAGAGTGTATACCAATGAATAATCATATTTCTCATATTATAATGATTGGTTAAATACAAGGGGAAGTGGTAGAAAACGTACTGTCAATACACCTAGCAATCGCAACATCGTCAAGAAGCGAGTCAATCGAAATCCGAGGGTTTCCATGAGGAAAATAGCCTGTGAGACCGGTATCAACCGCGAATCAGTCCGTCAAATTGCCAAAAAGGAGCTCAACCTCAAGCCATACAAGCTCCAAAAAGTTCAACTCCTCACGGAGGAAAACAAGCGCGTACGACTCCAAAGGTGCCGCCGGTCAGCAATGGGAGCGAATTCTCTTCACAGACGAGAAGCTTTTTACCGTAGAACAATCCCACAACCACCAAAACGACAGGATCTGGTCCGTAGAGGCTCCCGGTACATCGGCCATCGTCGAACACCGTCAAAATCCGCAATCCGTCATGGTCTGGGGCGGAATTTGCGGCAGTGGTAAAACTCCCTTAGATTTCGTGGATCAAGGTGTCAAAATCAATCAAGAAGTCTACCGCTGCGACATCCTCGAGGCCGTAGTACTTCCGTGGGCCAAGCAGCACTTCGGCGATACGCATTGGACCTTTCAGCAGGACTCCGCTCCGGCTCACAGAGCGAAAATGACGCAAGAATGGTGTAAGACCCATTTTTCGTGTTTCATCTCATGGCCGCCCTACTCACCGGATCTAAACCCAATGGACTACAGCGTGTGGTCGATTTTAGAGCACAGGGCTTGTTCTAAAAATCACAAAATTTTGAAGTCGCTGAAGCAATCTCTGCGCCGGGAATGGAACCGATCAACGCCCGAGGAGCTGCGAAAATATATTATCAACAAATGTTCAAGCTATTATTATTTGTTGTTGTTTTGTTCAATTTCTTCTGTTTAATAAAGTTAAATGAAAATTGTTTGTCCGAGGTTTTTCTTGTCACACTGTATAATGGGATACGTTTATTAATTTTCTTAAGAGGACATATTTTGCCAAAGAAATTAAAATACAACTCCTTGTTTATTTCAAACATTTTCAGAGGAGCAGATAAAAAGGTTGTAAGATATACACCGTCTCTCCACGAACGTCACTGCCATTTTTGCAAATTTTTAGATGAGTTAAAACTGTTAAAAGATAATTCTTCGAAAATGGTACTCTTCATCGAAAGCTCTAAACCTCATCGTTTTCAATAAAATCGGTCTCACAAATTCAAAGATTTGATTTTCCATAAAAGAAATTGGTCACTCACTGACTAGAAATCCAGTACTTTCATGCGCTTGTTCATCCATTACTTAGAAGATTGATATTAATTATCAATTCAGGAAACAAATTTTTGACAGCTTTCAAAAAATGTTTGCAGCGTCCAAAAAAAGCAATCATGATTCCAGATCGAATTTTCGCTTGAATTTTAAATGGTTCTGTTCGAGGCATCTGTACCAAATATCGCATATAGTTCGAATAAGTCTTTATCTACCTAAATACAACATTTTATTTCCATCGAATTTCTAATTCTGCAAAGGCCAGAGGCTATATTTACCCCTTGCCGAATATAGCCCATTTACAAATTTAACATCGGCAATGCACCAAAACGTGGATCAAGAACTCCTTTTATGAATGATTTATGTGTTTCTGAGATAAAGCTTATGAGTACAGAGATTATTACAATGTGGAAATCGAATTTTCCAGACTCGTGGCGACATCTATACGTATACAGCCGAAGTACATGTGAAAACTCTAAGGAAACTGCGAGGGACTATGAATTCTGACATTGGAATGTGTGTTCTTATCAAAATAGGAACTAGGTTCGAGATGCATACAAGAGATGGAACGTGTATCATGAAAGGATGGCAGCTATAGAACTCCGGGAAATTTTCAGCTTTGTGAACTATTCTCGAAGACCAAGAAAAACCAGATGAATCTATATTTCCTAAATGGGTATTTCTCTGTAAACTGGGCAACTCATTGTCTCAGGCTAATATTATATAAAAAAATACAGATCATATTTATTTCGTAGATAATATCATAAAATAATAATCTTATCTACCTCTGCTCAGTGTTCAATATTCAATTAAATAAACTTTATTGTATTGAAAACGATGTTGAAGTACTTGAAAAACAGTCCCCTGTCGTGTCACTGAAGCAGGTAAATCACTTCATACCAAATTAATTAAGACAATAACAATTGGAACCAATCAAATTGTTTGAATGTTCGAACATCATTATTTCATGGTCAAAAAGGTCCGTTAATTTTTTATAATTATTATTCCATTATACTAAAAAAGTAAATTAAAGTATGTCTCCACATTTTGTGAACAGTTCCCCTGTCTATATTTCAAATTACGCGCCACGCACTGTAAAGGTTAAACAGCGCCATGGCTTTGTGTAACAGACCGCAAACAATCAAAGTTTTCATGGTTAATGTCATTACTTCCCAGACGCCATTCCATTTATTGCTGCACGAGCGTCTTCCATGGAAGTCACGTCGTTACCTGACAGGTAACAGTCCTCTGGTAAGGATTATTTTCATTTTTTTTCTAGTACCATATTCCTACCTTACAAATTTTATATCGTTGTAATAGAAGAATATTTATTTTGTACAGCGAAATAACATGAGATCATTACCTATTGTGCTATCTTCCAATGAAGTAAAATTAAACAGTCCCCTGTCCTGTTGGGAGACAGGGGACTGTTTCCGTCTCCAAGGAAGTGCTTTTATATTATGTTTATCATTGTTTTAGATATACGTGTGCTTTGAGTATGTTACTGATATCTCCTAGACCCCTCAGAAGCTTGTAGCTCGTGCGAGTTAGGAGAATCAGTTGTGTTCTATGTAGGCCTTCTTACCGTGTCCTTAAGCCGGCCATAGACATCGTTATTTTTCATCCGTTTATAACGCCGCGATACGAACCGTCACGGCAAAAGCGCCAAAAACCGATGTGTGTGGCGAAGAACCGTCGGTACGAATCGTCGGTAGAAATATCTGCCGCGGCTTGATTTTTGTCACGACGGTTCATCGGTTGTCGTGCCATACCGACTGTGTATGGGGATTTCGTCGAGAATCGGCGGTTATTTTCCATTGGCGTAGTACAAATCCCATATTCACCGTTTCTTTATTTCTTTTTTATTCAGCACCGAAACCGCGGCCGCCACTGCTAAGAGATGTTTCCTCTTCATGACGTGCTAATTCGCGATCGACAGCAAAATAACTGGTAGAATTTACCGAAGTGTGTGGGCAAAACAGTTCTGCGATATGACTCGACGGTTCGTATCGCGGCGTTATAAACGGATGAAAAATAAAGATGTCTATGGCCGGCTTTATATACGCCACCTTAAGGGGCCCACTCACGAGGCTACCGAGACGGGCGTTTTATGGCCATTATGACAATTTATGAGCCCTTGACCAATCACGGAGACTCCCTCTGCACGTGGCCTTTTAAACTGTCATAAAACGCCCGTCTCGGTAGCCTCGTGAGTGGATAGGCACATCACCGAGAATAGAAAATTTCTCTCCTAGCCTCGGGATTGAACTCGGGACTTTCGGGGTCCTAGACAATCACCTTAACCACTAGGCTAGGGTTCCAAGGAAGAAAAAACTCTCTGAGGAAGATATTTTGAAAAGGAAAAGAGGAAATGAGCGGAAGAGATATGAGTGTAATAAGAAAAGAAAAAGAAAAGGAAAGAGCTTAGAGAGAAAGAACGTATTAAATACCTTAAGAAAAAAGAAAAGGGAACTAGGAAGCTTGTTGAGAATATGACCCCACGAGAACACCGGGAAGCTAAGAAGAAGTGGAAAGAACATTGCACCAAGTATCGCAATAAGAAGAAGTATAAGCGAATATTACTAACTCGTACATGAGAGAAAATGGTCCAGATTCTGATGTAACTAATTCATTTCAAATGCCAAAACCTGAAGTTGCTGAAATAATTCGAAAATAGAGAGAAGATATAGGATAAAGAAAAAAAACATGATGAAATTAGAGTCTTGAAGAAGAAAATAATGAAGTACAAAAAACGCTTCTCGTGATTAAAGAAGAAAGCAAATACTCAATTCCTGTGATTTTTATGAAAATTGAAATAAAATGATTTTAGTACAGAATTTTTCATTTGAATAAACAGTCCCCTGACATGGACACAGTCCCCTGTATAGACCATTTCAGAATATTGGTAAAATTTTCTAAAGTAATGTAAATATTTTTGGTTCATCTCTCGTTCATTAATGAAAATGTAAATATATATTTATTGAATTAGGTTTATTGAATATATGAGCAAAAAAGTCGTCTAGACATCTTTTTTAGACGAGTTGCCCAGTTCACAGAGAAATACCCAAATATTTGCTGGTGACATATTCAAAATTGAGACTTGCACCGATAAAACAGGAATCCTAACAACGAATTCATTCATAGATTTTAGTGTTATTCTTTCGACAGTTATCATTTTAAAAAAAACTGAATATTTTGAGCAATAATAGTAACAATAACGGACGTTTCTATCTGATTTATTTGAGGCAAATGTTAGATATTCTCTCATATCCACTCACTATTCAAATGCATCCATGATGTTTATTCTATCAACAGTATCAACCTTTTCTCTCACTTCTCTTGCAATTGTACAAGGTTTTCACTCAATATGTCCCTTTAAGTACGTGATCAATAAATGGGAAAACTATTGTAGAATACTTGTAATGACACTCACAAACATAACATATATTCGGAAATGCTAGTTCAACATTGATATTATTCGATAGTTATTTGTCTAGGCTTATAATCGAAATTCATTAATTCAATGGACTGATGCCAAATGCGCTTATGTTATATCTATTTGTAGGGTATGACACTGTTAACCACCTTTGATACCTTCATCAACAATCATTTACCCAGTCTAGCTTCTGTTCTTGCCCCTTGATAAAGTTGAAAAATAAATAAATTGTGATCTAGTTTCATTCTTATCTAGATAACCTTGACCAAAATTTCCTCCGTTTCCTAACAATATGAGACACGATACTTTTCCATTTACGTCTTTTATCAAAAGGTCGTTAAATTGTAGCAGTATCGTATTTTATTACCCTTATGACTAACAGCGAGTAGTGAAGTCACCCACAGCAAACATCAATATTGTCAAACTGAGTATAGTTTTATTCGTTTTCTTTTATTTAGTCAGACTTCAAAGAACATGGGTGCAGTCGATATAAGATGATAGAAAACATGAAATCCCGTTAAAGTAGATCGTTACTTCGTTATCATTAATTCAACATCATTGTCATTGAAGAATTTGAATCTATAGCAGTTGTATGATTTTTATCCAAATATTTGCCAGACAATGGCAAGGCTTGGAAAGTGCTAGCGAAACGTCTATTCATTACCTAAATGTAAAGTGTTGAGCTTCATCAGGTGAGTTGATATCAAACCAAAGATCACTGTACTTGTTTCCTGTTAATTTATTTTGAACACTTTTTTATTACCATTAAATAAATTTCAAATTATCAAACAAAATCAGTTAGTTATTCAATGGGACTTACCATTCAGAACTAAGAATTGCTGTCACGAGACAAGCTTGGTCTGCAGTTAATCCTTCTAAATCTAGAAATTATGAACTTTTCACACAATTCAAGAAGAAAACACCGAAAAACTTTCCTACTCTATCAAAATAGTGGAGTTCCACTCCCCCCTAGGTCTGTACCACTTGTTGACTCGGAAGGCTTGCCAAATGCAACAGTAAACATTGTGAATTGGTTGTGGAACTTTATAAATCGTTTTCCCAGCGAAATTTAGTGCCCAAAAGAACCATTCGTCGTCTATAAAAAACGCGTTCTGACATTTTGTCGTTCGGCTTTCTACTGAGAAACTAATTTGTATTTTTTTGGGATATTTCAAGAGTTTTGTTCTAAAATTAACTAGGTCTGGTTATTTCTTGAATTGAAAGGTTACCTACTTTTTTTGAACACTTTTTCATTCATCCCATTTTACCAACTTTTTGTTTTTTTTTTGACAAAAACAATTCAGAATAAAAAGGTAACGCTGAAGATTTTTCCCTTTTTTGTCTGAATAAGCATGAAATAAAGTGCAAGCTCTCCCCAAATTATCTAATAATAGTTTTCCACTGTAAATCTTCAAATTTTGGGTTGAGATTTCTCTAATTTTTCATTACAGGGTTGAACCGAAATGCAGTACATCGCTTTCTCCATCTGGCACAAGTTGCTCCTCATATGTGCTCTCATCAAAGGAATTCACAGCACATCCAACAATGTCGAATCATTAGTTAAACAATACAACCTCACCAATCAAACAGTGGAACTAGTCAATATGACCCTGACACAGAAAAATTTCGACTTCGTGCACAATCTACAATTTGTACTGAACGCAGAAAAAATTATACCATACTTACGAGAAGAAGTTTATAAAAACTATGAAAAACACAACATAACAACACAAGATCTCATAGAACTCTGGGAATTGAGACAGCACGACCTGAGGAATCTAACAGTGATGCTGGATATTCCTGAGGTTTTTTTGAGTTTGAATAGTTTCAGACTGATACTGGGTGTCTCTAATTTGACCTTCAACCATTATTACGAGGAAGTGAGAAAGAATATAACGACTAACAGCCAACTGAAAGATACCCTACAAATTTTCAACCTAGACCAAGCTAAGTTTGCAGGTGTTATAACGTATGGTACAGAAGACGAAGTTTTTGAAGTCTTAAATGAAGGTCTCTACTCCTGGGATAAGTTTGAAGAAGTTACCAATAAAACTGGTACAGACATTCTAGAACTCACAAAAAATCTTATATTGGACCAGTTGAGCAGTATGAGCATTCAAAATGTTGTAGTACATCTGCAGAAAATTCCCATAATCAACAAAAACATGTACGATAAAGCCTGGAAACAAACAGTCAATTCGACTGAAGATATATACAGAGTGGCGAATCTAAGGAGAATTGTTGATAACATCCATGAAGTTCTCACCGCAAATGTCAATTTAGGAGTTGCTATAAGTGAACATGAAATAATCATGCATGAACAAATAATGAACAATTTGGAAAATACGTTGGATGTTGTCGATATATACAGTGAATCTGCTACCAACCATCAATTCTATGACAATTTGACCTTGATAAAGAGAGGAAATTTAAGAAATACTTCAACTCTCTGGTCTAATAATTCTATAAGTAACAGAATCGAAATAATGGAACAGATGGAAAATGGATCTTTATCTAATTGTTCCTACTTTGACAAAGACGTAACTGAAAGGGACGTAACATTGGTAAATGTCACGACGTATACTGCCACTGTGACAGTGGATGATGACGTTGTCTTCAACTTTGGAAATCCGTTGGTTTGCGAAGGAAAGTTAGTGGGATTAGCTGTTGGGGCTGATGTGACAGCTGAAAAAGTTTTCTCTTTCGATACGTTCTTCCAACCTGATAATGATTCCAGTAAAAATGGTGCCAAGAAACATTTATATTCCTTTGTGATACTTTTGGTCTTAACATTGAACAGTTGGTTTAGAATTGTTTGAAATGAATTCAAACTGAGCCAAATAATGAAGGAAATATAAAAGATACGTATACAATATTAATAAAAAGAGATGCAGACACCGGTGTAGCAACTTATACTTAAAAAACTCGGTGACAAAATCGATCTGAAGGACCATTATTCTTATGATTGCATTCCACAATAATAATCCATTTTTGATTTTATGAAACTGGAAGTTGCAGCTATAAAAAATAGCACAAATTCTTTCGAGTGAAGAGAAAACCATGTATTACCTTCTTTGGAAACTAAAATTCATTGTCTACTTTTTTATTTAATGCTATATGGCGTGCATAATCGTCAATATAACTATTATTGTTTCCATGCTTGTCAATGTTTCATTACTTATTGTACATTAGTGCTATATTATTTTATCTAGTCAGTATGAGTAAATTATCAAAAATATAACATTGATGAATAAAAAATAATCCAATATGATTTGATTTTGAAAAGAAACATTACTCATGAGTTATACCAAATAATAAATATCTTCTGTCATCTTACAACAATAAATAGAAACATTTATGTTCATAATCTAGATAGTTGTAAGTTGTGATACTGCTGAATTTGCTAATTCGATTCAAGATTGAGTCCTCGGAAGTGATTGTTGAGAAAAGTGAGTATTATATGATCCATTAACTTCCATAATGTATCCCAATTGGCCATGAAATTCTAACAGATTTCACCGTTTATATTTTAAAAATGTTAGGTTATAGTCATTTTCCTGACAAATGAACAGGCAACGTTGCCCTTTCTACAGGTCGTAGTAGGTTATGGATTTAACGAAATGTTTATTTACTTCGAGAAAATAATGGATTTGGAAAAATAGTATGTGAATTCAATAATTACAAAGTCCTGGCGAAAGTTGAAAAAACTTTTTCTCTGTTAATACTGGAAATATTTCACTTATATGAACATGGTTGAGCGATACATTTATGATATTTTTTGTGCGGAAATCAAGAATCGTGTGTTGAAATTTTACTGAAGGATAATGGACATAATAGTCCGTTACTTTGTGATAGTTCATTCGAAAAAAGAATAAAAGTATTCGAATAACCCGACAGAAAAGCTTATTAAAAAACAGTGGAATTTCCCAGTTCAAAATTCTCAAGAAAGCCTACAGATACAGAAGACATTTAAATACTCCACTACTGAAATGTTGTAGTAAACCTGTCACAGTTAATCTTTAAAAGAACTAACTCCATCTACAAAGTTAAAAAAGAGTAAATAGAAACTAGTCGACATTTTACGAGTACCAACCTTCGTCAGTTTTAAGTAAAGAATAGTACCTATATTGTTCAATGAACGGTAATGTAAGTCATAACACATGCAGATGAAAGTGTAATTCATCAAGTGTGTTATGACCATTACCGCGAATTGAACACTAAGTATACTTTATCTTCGACTTCTTCAGTAAAAATTCGAATTAATCTGCATTTTCAAAATTGACAACAGTTGTCAAAAGTGATCTCTGTGGTCGAGAATCGAATTGCGAACGAATCGCGTAGAAAACGTCCGAAATTCTCATTTTCCAAATGTACTTTTCGGTTATTCAGACCCAAGGAAATATATAAGTGGATTGCGAGAACGTTACCTTGATGTCTCAATTACAGCTCAAAATCTGTTGAATAATGGAGTAGATAAACTTCATGAACCTACGAGGATATATTGAAAAATTCTTAGCCTATCATAGAACAAAACAAAATTTCAATGTCAAAATATTTTATTACTCAACATTTCTCCTCTTAATTGAATACATTTATTACAGCGAACCTGCAACGTCTCTAGACCTTTCAAAAAAATGTTTCTTCTTGCTCTGCAAACCAGTCCTCCACAGCGTTTATTACCTCCTCGTTGGAAGAAAATTTACGACCTTTAAAACTTTTTTTCAGTTGGGGAAAGAGATGATGGTTGGACGGAGCCAACTCTGGTGAATTAGAGGGGTGTTCTAGTTATTCTAACCCTAAATCACGAATTTTTTGCATGGCAACATGAGATTTGTGTACTGGGGCGTTGTCCTGTAAAAACAAAATACCTTTGGATAGCTTTCCGCACCTTTTCTCGTTAATTTTTTCCCGTAAATGGTCAGTAATGGCGAATAGTAATCTCCAGTTATTGTTCTACCCTTATCCAAAAAATCAATCATGATAACTCCATGGCAATCCCAAAAAACTGAAGCAAGAACTTTTCCAGGAGATTTTTGGACATGAAACTTCCTAGGTCTAGCACTAAATTAAGTGGTTCAAAACGTTCTAGAGTCAACTACAGTATTTATTTTCATGGTATGTTCAGTTGCCAAATATTTTTTTTTAATTTCTGCGTATAGAATTGATATAATACCGTCCATTCTACTCTCCAACTCTTCCAGATCTCTCCAAAGACCCACAGATGGGAATCTGGATTCATATATACTAATATACTCCATTCACTTTTATTTACTCACACAGGATGTCATGGTTTCGTTTTCAGGAGTCGGTGCGCCTGATGAAAAGCACAGAACATATAATGAAAAATCAGTGCGCACACAGAAAATATCGTTAATGACAAAACGACGTTGCCAGTTTATTTGTTTACATCATAGTAAAAGTATCACATTTTGTTAGATTTACAAATTGTTCGCAGATTTTTGGTATTCAATCGATATTTGCAGGTCAGTTTTTCGTCGATTATCCAAGATTAACGTATGTTTATTGTTTTTAGCACCAGTTTGGAGCGTGAGGACGATTTTCAAGACCAGGACGAATGTTTACATTTCGAGGTTAAAGGGGTACACGGAAATTTCCTTGAAAAAGCTGTTATTTGGACAGATATCGCAAAGATGGTGAAAAATGTATTCTTTAGATGTTGTTTGAACAAATGCAGCCGAGTTTTATACCCCAACATTGATTTTAAGGAAGTTATCAACAAAATAAAATTGACATTATTCTTGATTTTTGTAATTACCCATCAATTCATCTTATATCTTTGGGTTGATTTTTTTTATTGAATTCTTGATTAGAATAAACAATTGATGTCGTCAAGTCTTGAACTTTCAGTTCAAGACGATAATAAACATTAAAAATTCACGAGCATGCATATGAAAATTATGTGAGAGCAATGCAATTTTCTTCCATGGCGAAAAATAATATATTTCAACAGTGATCTCTTGTATTTTTCATGCAAATAACAAGAAAAGGAATACTCTCTATCAATTATTCATATAAACGTTAATTATTTTCGTCCATCATATCTTTTCCAATTCATTCATTTTCCGAATAAATTCACATTCTGAGAAATAGGCTCAGAATGTAGAAAGGGCAGCATAGTGTTGAGTTGGAACATAAAAATATTTTGAAAAACGTCATAACTTCGATTCAGAGTGGAATGTGTCAAATTTCCAAGGCCAGAGTTGTAATTTTATAATTGTGAATGGAGTATAGGCGTTTATTCAACGGCGGATGTCAATTTTTTGGACAGATGTCAAAAAAATTTGACAGCTGTCAATTTTTTTTTTAATGCGAATCTTCCTAAGAGGTGTATGAAGGAGCTTTAGAAGGATACCAAACACAATTCAGCGCTTTTCTCGAATTTTCGAACACATTTTCCGAATACATTGGAAGTGGGCCGTGTAACGAGTCAAAACAATGCCGAAAAACGGTCACCCATGAATAAATCATCGTCGGCCGGAATCGAAGCTTTTCTCTAACGCCCGCGCCATGCGCACCTGGGGCGCTCCAGACGCCCGCTTCTCCTAGGTCCCGAGACCGTCGTTTTGAACTTCCAGCTTCAGTGCACCGCTCAGCCCCGGACGCGTCGTCAGCCCCCTGTTTCAGTGAAGGCAGAAAATGTAAGTTGTATGTCAGTTAGCATGGCACGTCATGTTTTCAATTATTCACGCCGGCCAGCGCTTTTCCAGGGCTTCGAGTCAATTAACCTAAGCGAATTATGCCATGTGCGTCGGTTTTTCCGGGAAATCGGACTGGATGGGACTCGGGGTTGAGGGTGCAGAAGGGTTGAAGTTGCGTACTTGCTTTGATTGATTCGTGGGAGAGGTTTTTGGGGAGAGGTTGATTCATGATCGGGATTTTCGATTTGAGAAGGAAATGTTGTCCCTGGGTAATTTTCCGGATAAGATGCGGCACTTTCCGGGGTGGTAGCAGCAACAGGGTCGCAAGTTTCAACTTGGAACTTCGTCAAAAATTCCTCGTTCCAAAGACAACGAACGAAATGATAAAAAATCGAAAAAGTAACTAAACTTCACTCAAAACATAGTTGGTAGTATTTATATGGGTTTTTCAGTTCTTATACTACTTCCTTAGTGATGGAAAAACCAACCAAATATAGTCTTGGTCCAAAATCAATGCCACTTTAGTTGATGCACTTGGGCCACAAAGATAAGAGCTTACGTTGTCAGAAACTTAATAATTTTTCTTCGAAACTCAACCAACTCATTCGTTAACGTCAATGCATTTCCTGGAATCTTAACTCTTATTTCTGTAATCCGTATTGAGAGAAACGTAAAACATTAACTGATATTCACTTTCCAAAAACAGAAAACTTGAAAATTCTTCTCAAACTGAAAAATTAGTCAAACCTAGAACAGAAAACTCAGGGAAGAAAGCAAACATTTTATTTAATGATACACAAACTTTTGGTGAACCTAAAATATCGGGTGTTAGATTAAGATTGAAGCCGAATTTTTTTTCGAAAGATAATTTCATGACATTTTTGTTCTAAATATAATTTATTTTTCACTTGTGCATTATATGTTTATTTTACCTCAGAAACGGTTGCTATAAATACACTCATTATTTATTTCGCAGAATTTTAATACTAAAACAACGACAACTCAACAAACGAAAACAAAGTCTTTCTTAATTCAAATTAAAAGTGCAGTTTTCGAATTTCCCGGAAAAATTCTTCAATCGTGAATCTTGGGATGTTTTCGAAACCTGAGGAGCGAAAACTTGACCACAAGTACTTGGAAGTTCGTTCACAAGAGAACCACAAGAGAATTCATGAGAATCTGTTACCGAATTCACAATCATCGTCGATACTTTGTTTTTGGAAAAAATGCTCTGCTCTATGTAACCTTCCGCCACAGATGCACTCTTCCATCTTCCGTGCATTTTTAACGTTTCATATGATGCACCAGCCTCAGTAAAAAGAGTTGCTGAAGTCCGTCTCAAACAATATCCTGTATATTCATTTGCATTATCCAATTTTAAGTATTTGGCAATCATCGAAGGCACACTTCCTATGGTATTTTTGCCAACAGGTTGGATGGTGCACCGACCATTTCGGAACGTGAGGAAAAATCTAGGATTCTTCACTCCTCTGGGTCTCAAGGATATATATTTTCTGACCAGTCCCAAAGCTCCTATTTTTTCTTCCTCTACAATGCTAAATCCTTTTGACATACCGGTTTTAGTTTCGGGTATTTTAACAAGTAAACAGCTACCCTTATCTTCTATATCTTTGATAGACATTTTCACTAATTCATCTCTCCTTAGTCCTCCAAAAACACCCATTATTAGAACTACTTTATGAAGAAGATGAATTTCATCAGGAGCTTCATTGATGAATGTATGAATTTGTTCTGCTGTCAAAACTTTGGATTTCTTCGGAATATATCCTTTAGATTTCATTTTTAAAAACGCTACTAGCCGGGAGAATTGTGAAATATTGATATTTTCATTGACAATCAGTGTAGATTTCAAAATAGAATATTTCGTCCACAATGACGCAGGACAAAATTTTTCAGACTGAAATAAAAAAAAATTACCCACACATGAACAAAATGAAAAATAAAATAGCATACCAATTCTTGAAAGTACGCCAATAACACTGTTTCATCTATAGCAATTACTTCATTTTTCAACTTCCATTGATGGAATGTTTCATAATCCTTGTCGTAGACGAGTCTGGATTTTTCTGGTAATAGATTATTTGCAGCTTTGGCTGCATTTTCAATCATATTATTTGGCAAATTGCTATTCATTTCTGTTATTTCTTTAAATCTTCACAACGAGAACAGTAATGACATTCACTTAATAAAATGATGACAGCAATAACGAACTTCAAAATATTAACAAGTGCCATGTTTAATACTGAAAGTTAAATGGAAAAAAATCATAGGAGCAATCGAATTTTATAGTAATTAAATTATATATTCGTGAAAAATAAAATCTTGCATGCACCACGAGCGTTATTAGATCCTAACGCCCATCGGGCAACATTCATCCCTCGGGCCAAAGGCCCTCTGGATGAATGTTTCCCTCCGGGCGTTAGGATCCATATAACGCACTTGGTACATAAATAACTATTACGGCATATGTCCACCACAACTTGTTCTGGTGCACCACTTTTTCGGGTATTTCAGGCCTTATTTCAGCAATACCACGAGTTATGTTGGCTTCCAAAGCGTCTATTGTTTTTGGTTTATCAGCATAAACCAATGATGACTTGACATAACTCCAAAGAAAATAATCCATTGGAGTCATGTCGCATGATTTTGGAGGCCAATTGATTGGACCATGTCTCGAAATAATGTTATCGCCGAATCTTTATTTGAATAAATCAATTGTTACGATGGCAGCATGAGGTGTTGCACCATCTTCTGGAACCAGAACACTGCTGGGTCGATGCCATTCAAATTTTGAAACAAATAATCATTGATCATCGATCTGTAACTTGCACCATTCACTGTAACATAAGCTTCAGAGCTAGTTGTGGTGGACATATTCGTGAAATTATTTTCAATACATAAAATCTCATTGAATTATCTTTCAAATAAAAAAAAAATTGGGTTCAATTTTTATTTGAATGTGTTTTATTTTAATTTGAAGTTCTATCACTCTGAAAGAAAAACCCGATATTTATACAGGGTGGCCATTTGAAAACGAAACAGACGAGATTACAGACGAAATAAATTTTTTCGATAGAAATGTTCGGACAGGTCGATTTCTGTTTCAAGGGGGACAACTTAAGATGTAGGTTACGGACTCATAGCGCTTCAACCCTTGCTACTACAACCCTTACCCCCAATTTTTGAATAGGGAAGATGGGATGAGTGATACCTCATTTGAAAGGTATTTTTATACTGATTTCAGCACAGTAATTGTTTTTTCATTTTATGCATTAGTTCTCGAAATATTCTTAACTAAGTATTTGAAAATGAAGTGGTGTTTTCATGGCACTTGTAGTGTTTTTTTGTGAAAAATCGACATTTTGAGCTTCAAAACAACCATGACTGTGGCTTCCTTCCTCCAATCCACTGACATAGAAATCTTTAATCAAGATGGCGATTTTTCACAAAAAAACACTACAAGTGCCATGAAAACACCACTTCATTTTCAAATACTTAGTTAAGAATATTTCGAGAACTAATGCATAAAATGAAAAAACAATTACTGTGCTGAAATCAGTATAAAAATTCCTTTCAAATGAGGTATCATTCACCCCATCTTCCCTATTCAAAAATTGGGGGTGGGGGTTGTAGCAGCAAGGGTTGAAGCGCTATGCGTCCGTAACCTACATCTTTAAGTTGTCCCCCTCGAAACAGAAATCGACCTGTCCGAGCATTTCTATCGAAAAAATTTATTTCGTCTGTAATCTCGTATGTTTCGTTTTCAAATGGCCAGCCTGTATAGTACGGCTAATAATCATTGATCATCGATCTGTAACTTGTACCATTCACTGTAAAAATATATAAAATGTCATTGAATTATTTTTCAAATACAAAAAAAAAATTGGCTTCAATCTTAATTTAAATGTGTTTTATTTCAATTTGAAGTTCTACCACTCTTAAACAAAAACCCGATATTTATATGTATGGTTTGCAACCAAATTATGTATCTTGGTCCAAAATCAATACCACTTTTGTTGATGCACTTGTGTCACAATGCCTTCTTTCAAAAAATATAAGACATTGCTGTTTTCAGATAGTTGATATTTTTTCTTAAAAAATGAAGAAACTCATTAATCATTAGTTTACGCCAAAGAATTTTCAGGAATCTAAACTTCCATTTCTAATCCCAGTTGAAAGAAACGTAAAATATCAATTGATATCGACTTTTCAGAAAAGCAAAAGATGAAAATTGTCATAAAAAAAAAAGAATTTAAACCCAAAACAGAAAACTCAGGGAGCTAACATTCAATTCAATTATACAGGGTAGTTTGTTATGAAGTGGGCTTCAAAATTATGGAACAAATTTATTTTCTCAGAAGAAAAATATTTGACAACAAAATCCCGAAACAGGTCAATTTTGTTTCACTTTTACCAAATTTGTATGCATTTTTGAAGGATTTGTGTTGCACCCTGTGCCATCCCCATCAACCCTCTAAATTTTTTTGAATAGGGAAAGTGGGTCATGTGGTACTTTTTTGGCAAGGCCTGTATTTTTCTCGTAAAATGTACCGTTCTGAAATAAAAAAATTAAATGTAAATCATTACGGAAAGAGGCAATTTATTTCAACTGATTAATATTCTATTTTTTTGTTTCAAAACGGTAAATTTTACGAGAAAAATACAGGGAATGAAAATGTTTCTAACCAAAACAGGATATACGAATTTAATTTTATCCTAGTCGTTGCTTAAGGTTTTCTTTGAATCTAGTTAATGAAAATATATGTTAGGGGTAGTCTACTTCAACCCCCTCCACTCATTCCAAAAACACGAAAAAAATATCAAGAAAGTTTTCATAATTGTGATACTTCCATTAGATATCATCAATCTAGCGCTTTTTGTTTTTAAGATACAAGATAAAAACATAATTCTTCCTCCATCTTTGAAACGCGATATGTCCTATCTCCCTTGACTTCTGACCCAACATCCATACAACAAACTACCCTTTATTTTGAAAAAGCAATCACCCTTTGAAATCTTTTGCATCAATTCAGAAACACCCTGTATATCAACTTTCGTGGAGCATTTAATCTTGATATTGGAATCACCATCCAAAATTATGGGGATGAAATGCGAAGATCGATATTGTTCTGGTAGTATTGAAAATGTCGAGTGAAGGAAAATCGAGAAATTTGAAAAACCTCTTGGAAGAACTGAAAAGCAGCAATCTACATGATTCCATCTTTAGATTCAAAACTCAGAGAATCGTCCAAGAATTTGTTATTGCTCCCCAAATAGCTTTTTAATGATATGAATACGAACTTGATGGTTTATCTATGTTAACTATCCTTTTGTAGCGTTTTAGAGCCAGGTCATTATGTTTCTGTTAATGATAATTGAACAGTTGAAACACCAGAGCTTTTAAACTAAATTGTTGGTATACAGAATCGTTATATATTATGTCGGTATAGGATAATCGTTACCAAATTTGGGCTCATTTCACATACCATTAGAAATAATTGTTATCAACTTATATCCTGAAATCATATGGAGCCTGATCAATAAATACACTGCGCAAAAAAATCAACGCACATTATGGAAATCTCAAATTTATTCTACAACTGAAGGTGTTCTCAATGATAATTATTTTTATCAGAATTATGCATGCATATGTTATCCACTTTCAACATTTTTCTTCAATACAGATGTTTTCTCCCAGCAGGAATAAAAAAACATGATATTATCAGATTTTGAATGTATTGGCTCCATTCTAAAATCAGTTGTTCTCGATCAATTCTAGTGATCAATAGTTTTTCTTTCGTTTGATTTTCTACACTCGATCGCTATGCAACGCGAAACACGCAATTTGACCCAAGAGGAATGTGCCCAAGCGGTAGTTTTGCGAGAAGAAGGGTGGACCTACACAAGAATTGCAGAAAGGTTTGGAGTTTCCCATACAAGTGTGTCCAGAATGTTGCAGCGATTCAGAGAGACAGGTATGAATGTCCGAAGACCAGGACAGGGTAGACCACGGGTAACAACTGCCATTCATGAACGTTACTTGAGAGTTTCTTCGTTGAGACAACAGTTTGCAACCGCTCGCCTCCTTCAAAATCAGCCTGAGCAAACTCATGAGGTGCAAATTAGCACTCAGACAATAAGAAATCGCCTCAGAGAATATGATTTAAGGCCTCGTGTCGCGGCAAGAGGTCCAGCTCTTACCCCAGCCCATCAAAGGGCGCGTTTGGATTTTGCGAGGAGCATATCCATTGGGAAGAGGCCGATTGGGAAAGAGTTCTCTTCACAGATGAGTCTAGATTCTGCATCTACCATTGTGATCGACGTTCCCTTGTATGCAGACGTCCACATGAAAGATATGCTCAGTGCAATTTCCTGAATACTTCTGGTTTCGGGGGAGGATCGATTATGGTATGGGGTGAAATATCTTTGACTGCTCGCACAGACCTTGTGGTCGTTGATAATGGAGCTATGAATGCTGATAAGTATATAAGGAACATTCTTGAAGAGCATGTAGTGCCATTTGCCCCATACATTGGTGAAAATTTCATTTTTATGGACGATAATGCCAGACCCCATCGTGCGCGCATCGTTCAGGAGTACCTTGAAGAGGTTGAAGTCTCTCGAATGGAATGGCCAGCAAGAAGTCCAGATCTCAATCCGATTGAGCAGGTTTGGGACAACCTCAATACAAGGCTGAGAAGTTCAGAAAATCATCCAGCTACTCTTAATGAATTAAGAATCCAACTCGGAGAAATCTGGGAAGGATTAGATCAGAACATTTTAAGATCACTCATTTTGAGTATGAACCGGCGTTGCCGAGCTCTAATTAACGCAAGGGGTGGAAATACCAAGTATTAAATCACTTATCAGCATTTCAGTATTTTGAAAATTGTTCATTTCTCTTCTTTCACATATGATTCGGTGAAATCCTGAATTTTTCTTCCATTTAATGTGTCTTGTTTCGTTCAAAACTTTCCCGAGAGAACATAGAAAATAAGTTAACTTTCATTAAAATTGAGATTTTCAGAATGTGCGTTAATTTTTTTGCGCAGTTAATTTATATTAAAAATTCATCAAACCGAATAATTCGTCAAATATCTCTCTGAAAGTTGAAATTAATTATAGAAAAAAAAAATATACGTATATGGAGGAGTTAGATATCAAAATGTAGGTTTTCGAGGTCGTTAAATTCAACTGAAAATAATCAAAAACTCCATTTTGGGTTTCATCAGCGAGATATTAATTTTTCAAAAAATTAAATTCCAAACTGCCATCGAAAACTCTCACCCTGTAAAAACGACATAAAAATCCATTCAATAACGGAAACTTGGGAGTGACTATTTAGCAGTGCGCTACTAAATGAACAGAAACAATCGAACAACCGGAGCTTTCAACATTTTTCGTTAATACTGCCAATTTTCTCGGCATCAAAGGCACACTCCCTTGGATAATTTCCAAGCGCCCACTTGAGAAGGACGATATCCTATTTCAGTCCAAATAAAAGCTATGAGAGTACTTCTTTCTGAATGATTCTCGGAGAATCACAAAGGAATTTCGAAGACGAATTCGAGCGAGCCTGTTGAGTCGTATTGCCTTATTATTTTCGAATTTTTCTTTATATTGAGTCCGGATTTTCATATCTGGACCCTTTCTAAATCTATTACTTCTAGAAATCTATCTATATACAGGGTGGCCAAGAGATTGACGTCGAAAAGGAAAAAACAGGTCCCTCGTGTCATGGGCTATTCGAATCACCCCCATGTTTGTTATGCTATTTTTCACGGTTTTCGAGTTATGAATTTTTTTATAAACTTTGAGAATTTTCGACTTTACCATTTTAAAAAAGATATTTAAAAAAAAGTACAAGACTTCTCTGTGAAATTCGTTTTGTATCTTAATCTCCATGAATTGTACTTTTATACATAAAATAACCAGATTCGTAACTTTGATAAAAATTATGGAAATGTTGGTCTCAAGTGAAAAAGTTACGTAAATTGGATTATGTGAATTTTCGAATCGAAATTAAAAATGTGAAAAGGCTAATTCACGGTTTCTTAGTATGCTTAAAAACTGCGCTCAACAGTCAGCTTTTAGAATCATTGATAAAAAATGGTACTTAACGCTGTACTTTTGCTAGAATTAGCCTTCAAAGTCATCGAGGTGGAAAAAATCGAAGAACTAGACATTCGCTCTGTGAGCCGGAGCGGAGTCCTGTTGAAAGGTCCAATGAGTATCGCCGAAGTGCTGCTTGGCCCACGGAAGTACTACGGTCTCGAGGCTGTCGCAGCGGTAGACTTCTTGATTGATTTTGATCCCTTGATCCACGAAAACTAAGGGAGTTTTACCACTGCCGCAAATTCCGCCCCAGACGATGTCCGATGTACCGGGAGCCTCTACGGACCAGACTCTGTCGTTTTGGTGGTTGTGGGATTGTTCTACGGTGAAAAGCTTCTCGTCTGTGAAGAGAATTCGCTCTCATTGCTGACCGGCGGCGAGACGAAGGAGTTGGCGGCACCTTTGGAGTCGTACGCGCTTGATTTCCTCCGTGGGGAGGATGGAGCTTGTATGGCTTGAGGTTGAGCTCCTTTTTGGCAATTTGACGGACTGATTCGCATTTGATACCGGTCTCACAGGCTATTTTCCTCATGGAAACCCTCGGATTTCGATTGACTCGCTTCTTGACGATGTTGCGATTGCTAGGTGTATTGACAGTGCGTTTTCTACCACTTCCTGGACGATAACCATAATGGCCAAGCTCATTGAAACGACGAATTGCATCGGACACGGTTTGTCGAGGCACATTGAGCAAACGAACAATTTCGCATTGACGCCTACCTTGACGAAACAGCTCCAAAATCGCACTACGTTTGTTTGACATTCTAAAACTCTGTGAAATGAAATTACATCAAACTGAAAATTCACATATTAGTACAGGAAAGTGAAGAGGAACCAAGAGAATAAAAATTATTTGGCTGTGCTGAAATACTTTTGTTCCAGACCACAGCAAAATTTGTCCGAAGTTTTTCTTGTCACCTTGTATAGACGTCATGAGCATTGATTTTACTATGAAGCGATATATTGGAAAATAATCAAAAAAAATCTTAATAAGCCACATATAGGGAAAATTTCCCCCAAACTGTCTTATGTGCATTCAAACGAAGATTTGGTTTGGGAGAAGGTATACAAGATTAACGGCATTCTGAGAGCTATAGTTCCTGTTGCCCAACTTGGAATTTATGAACGGCCAGGGTTCCATTCATCCATCCTTCACCCCGAAGTGTTACTGTTATGGATAGCCAGTGTAATATAACACAGGAAACCTTCGAGTGTGTGTTTCAATTCATCTCCTCCGATACTTCCCGATACATTTTCCTCTGTCCGGGAATTTTATCGCCAAGCATCAGTTTGAAATTGTTCTTTGGACCCTGCAAGATTGATTGTGCGATACGAGAAGAACAGGCGATTTACTATTCTGGTATTGTCAATCAATCATTCACGAGAAGTAATTGTATTTCGTGTCTAGAACATATTTGTTTCAAATATGTGGGATGTGTTTTCCTAGATTCAATTTGTCGATGATGCGTTATGCATTATAACTTTTCAATATCCAACCTAATTTTCTTAAATATCTTCTTACTTGCTTTGTATGTGAAGAATCTCCTTTGGTAACTTTATTTCATACCGATTAAGGGCTTGTTCGGACTAGGCCAGTAGATTAGTCGAGTAGCGAATGATTTTGTAATTTCCCGTGTGCGAACGCCAGCAATTGAGTCGAGTAGAGTCACAGGATGATGTACATACCTACTACCTTATACTGTTTAAGAGTCTTTGATACTGTGGTAGAGTAGTCAGGGGGCGAATCGACTCTCCACTCGACTTAAATAATGGCCCAGTCCTAACAAGCCTTTACGAGGATGTATTGATATCTAGTTAGCCTAGACCAGTTCCATGCATAAAAAAAATATTGCGATACCATATCAACGAACAATAACTTATCAGAAGTGTCAGTGTAGAGTTCGACGTCAAAAAAGTAAACCAGAGTTACGCAATAAATTAAAGAAAAAGATGTCCACCGAAATTGTGAGAATCGAAAAATTGGAGTATCGAGCCATCATCAAGTAGGTAAGAGATTTACGAAGATAAGGTAAGCAGATTTACGAAGATATGCTTAATACCCTTGGTGATCAATGTCCTTCGTATGCGACCGTGAAAAATTGGTCTAAAAGCTTCAAAAGAGGTAAATTTTCCATTGAAGATGATGACCGATCGGGCAGACCAGTTTCTGTGTCAGTCCCCGAAAATATCGATGCAGTTCATGACATGATTTTATCAGACCGTCGGATTGGGCTAAAACGGATATCTGAAGCACTGAAGATTTCATACGAACGCGTTCATCATATAGTTCACGTCAATTTGCACATGAGAAAAATTTCTGGAAAATGGATCCCCAAATGTTTGAATGTTGACCAAAAGCGTCCAAGGGTAGAAGCATCGCGTTCAAACTGTGCTCTATTTGAAAACGATGTAGACTTCTTAAACCGAATTGTTACTATGGATGAGCCTTGGGTACATTTCTACGATCCAGAAACAAAGCAACAATCGATGGAATGGCGACACTCTGGTTCTCCAAGACCTAAGAAATTTTGTGTCCAAAAATCTGCTGGAAAAGTTCCTGCTTCAGTCTTTTGGGTTTGCCATGGAGTAATCATGATTGATTTTTTGGATAAGGGTAGAACAATAACTGGAGATTACTATTCGACTTCAATGACCACTCTACGGAAAAAATTAAAGAGAAAAGACGCGGAAAGCTATCCAAAGGTGTTTTGTTTTTACAGTACAACGCCCCAGTAGACAAATCTCATGTTGCCATGCAAAAAATTCGTGATTTAGGGTTCGAATTACTAGAATAACCCCCTTATTCACCAGATTTGGCTCCATCCGACTATCATATCTTTCCTCAACTGAAAAAAAATGTTTGATAGGTCGTAAATTTTCTTCCAACAAGGAGGTAATAAAAGCTGTGGAGGACTGGTTTGCAGAGCAAGAAGAAACTCTTTTTTTGAAAGGTCTAGGGACGTTGCAGGTTCGCTGTAATAAATGTATTCAATCAAGAGGAGAATATGTTGAGTAATAAAATATTTTGACATTGAAATTTTGTTTGGTTCTATAGTAGGCTAAAAAATTTTCAATATATCCTCGTATATAACAATTTGGTGAAGAACAAACTCGAAAATCTTCACGATTAAGACACTTTCTCTCAAGATCTCCGTTCTCAGGAGGTGGAAATTTAAATCCGAAAGTTTTTAATGCAGAACAGAAAGATTGCCCCGAAAAAGTAATTGACTCGTATTCAGTCGGAAGTAAGGGAATCAGCGTTTGAATAATCCAATCTTAAAATATCCACCAATGGTAAACTCCGATGATAAAGGAACCCCCCTGTTTCATTCTCCAAGAAAACGAATCTGAGAACGAAATTAATTACAAGGATCATTCTAATCTCGCTCCTGAAGGAATCTCATTGTAGGATATAAGTCAGAGCAGTATTCGGCGCGTCCATCAATTTAAATTTTAATTGAGTTTTTCGAAGTCGGCTGGCAGGAGGCATTCAGGATCAATGAAAAAAAGGTGGGTGATGATGAAGCTTACGACTGTTAGATTTTCATGGAAAAAAGACCAAAATTCAATTATCACCAACGAACATGAATGAGGCCAAATGAAAACTGATTCTGGTAAAGGATAACGCAATAAGTGCTTTTGAATTAAAAAAACTGAAAAAAGTCTGCTGATGATACTTCATAATGGCGGTGTTGCCAGATGAAACAAAAGAATTAGAAACTAGTTGCGACAGCAGTTATCAACACCGCAGGAACTTATTCTAAATTTCCTCAGCATTCTGGACAACACACTGAAAATCTTAAAAATTTCGAGTGCGGTTGAAACGAATGACCCTATATAAGCGAAATGTTAACTGTAGATCGATTATAATGAAAGATTGATAATCTCAAGAAATATACGTCATTTTCTCACATGAAATATCGTGAGAATTCCCAGTCGCAACAAAATCCTTCCAGGAAAAACCTCATCCCCAACCTCTAAATAATTCATGCGACAAAATTCCGTTTTCTGGAACAAGTTTCTCATAAATTCGTTGTCGAATCTGCAGAATGTGCTCTCGAAATGAAAAAGGACAATACGTGATCATGGGGGAGAATTGGAGATAAGGGTGATATATTTTTCCATAGTGTTCGACCTAAATAGCGTTTAGAGGGATACTATCTGAATTTTATTGTCGCTTTTCTATGAGCAGCCGTATATTTTTCAATTTATTTGCAGTTTCAACGGCTATTAGGCCAATACCATCAATCATTTTATTTGATGTCTGTCTTGTACGATAATATGATCGTAACTTAAAGGACGAGTGTCCTTGTTTGGCCAAGCAGTTTTTCGTTAAATATATTCAATCTTTTTAAAGGTATGTTATCTTCGAGAAAATCGCTGTAAAATCATTTAAAACTAAATAACAACTTGAATCGATCCAATAAAAATCAGTATAGTATGAGACATTTCGTCAATCTGGTCGCCTTGTTTCTGAAGTTTGGTTCTTTGCATATGCTTCATGAATGTTCTTATTTTGAAATGAAGTCAGTCTATCAACGGCTTCGATTTAAAACGAGTTTTCTGAAAATGCCAAGACGTAAATTAACAAACTCTGGGGCTAATAGGGCTATCGGAATGCTACAGGGTGGCCTAACTCAGGATCGTTTCATCACCGTTTCGGCGAAAAGAAACCCTACATCTACGTGTAGAATGCTACGGAATACTCTTCAAAATGCAGATGGGGTCCAAGTTCCCATCGAAACCATCAGACGACGTTTGAGAGAGGTGAATCTAGGTTCTAGTCGTCCATTAAGAGGAGTTCCATTAACACGTGACCATGAGCGTCAAAGACTGGAATGGGAAAGGCAACATATCAATTGAAACGATGAATGGCGTAGTGGCCTCTTCACTGATGAATCCAGATATGGACGATTTTCAGATTCTCGAAAAATAAGGGTATGGACAATCCCACGCATACTCCGTAATCGTCGCTATGTCAAAGAAGTACATCCATACCGATGGGGTAGTGTTATGGTATGGGCCGGGATATGTTTCAACGGGCGCACAGATCTACACATTTGTCCTGGGAATATGACCGCCTTACACTATAGGTAGCATGTCATTGACAATGTTGTGCCAAATTTTCACGCTGCTATTGGAGATACTTTACAATTTCTAGACGATAACGCTAGACCGCACCGTGCAGCCATAGTTGAGAATGCGCGCGAGTTGCTTGGTATTCCACATTTACCAATACCTCCGCACTCAACAAATTCGAATTGCATAGAACAAGCATGGGATATGCTCCGAAGAAGATTAGATAATCATCAACCTATCCCAGAATCCTTAAATGATCTGAGAGAGCTTCTGCCCCGTTTCTGGAACCAAATTCCTCAAGAAATGTTCAAAAACCTCGTGTGTAGTATGCAAAGAAGATGTCAAGCTGTTTTTGATGCTCGTGGAGGCCATACATTGGATTAGGCTTAAAATGCTTGAATTCTCTGGGAATAAAATTTCGTTATTTTACTCGATTTTTCTCAACCGCTCTGTATACTCTGCAGACCTACAGGCTTAAATTAATGTGCAACTTGAAATCATATTAATATGAATTGTCATCACAAAAATCTTATTTCAACTTTATTTTTTTGCAATTCAAGTCAATATCCCTAACTCATTTGGAGCAGTTTATCTATGCTTGATTGGTATGAACCAATAATGTCATTTGGTGAATCTGATTCCTTCCTGAAATTTGACTAATGTTCTTGTGAATGTGAGGTATTTAGCCTACTGGTAACCTAATACTCTCATCTATTCATCCTTTGGGGGACCCATGAATCACCTGACAATTACAGAGTTAATTCGGTTAGCACAACCTGATTAAGTTCAGCCAACGATAATTAATCGCTGTTCAAACATTCGAGCTGTAATCGAGATATTCAG
This sequence comes from Adalia decempunctata, assembly GCA_951802165.1. Classification (NCBI taxonomy): domain Eukaryota; kingdom Metazoa; phylum Arthropoda; class Insecta; order Coleoptera; family Coccinellidae; genus Adalia; species Adalia decempunctata. The sequence continues at coordinate 7,126,094 of OX637705.1, forward strand.
CAAGAAGATAGACCACCTCCGTAGATATCACGATATTTCACATGTTATTGGAGCACAAGACTGGCTCAATTCAGCTCAATCAATACTGTTCTGCTTGACAAGATTCGCAGGGCGAAACAATTCGAAACTATTCATTCAAAAGCCAATTTTTAACAGCATCTATATAATGGATGTGGATGAAGCATTTTCTGGGCAGCAAATTCGTATTCGTCATTCAATTAATGGCCACTTCTGGTTTAAAAGAGGAGTTATTTTGACATTCAAAGAAAAATGCCATTTTTTGAGATAAATGATTGGATTTTTATTTTATTATGAAGAGGAAGGTATGCTGTAAATAATGAAAAATAATATCAGCCTGATGACCACCACGGCGACGACTACAGGACCATATAATTTTCATGAAATTTTCTATAACCAAATCGCAAAAGGGCTGCCCTATGTCCTCGATAGCCTCACGAATTCCATCTTTGAGGTCTTGAATCGACGCTGGGCTCTTGGCGAAGACCTTCTCTTTCACATGACCCCAAAGGAAGAAGTCGCAAGGTGTTAAATCACAAGATCTCAGTGGCCAATTGTTATCACCTTTTCGAGAGATAACACGGTCCAAAACTTTTCTCGTAAAAGATCAACGATTTCGTTGCTTGTGTAGCACGTAGCCCCGTCTTGTTGAATGTTAACGTTGTCCAGATCAATACCATTCAGTTCTGGCCTTAAAAAATCATCAATCATCTCTCGATAACGCAATCCATTCACCGTAAATATTGCTCCAGCCTCATTCTCGAAAAAGTAAGGTCCAATGACTCTGCCGGACCATAACCCGCACAAAACAGTCACACGTTGAGAATAGAGAGGCTATTCAACAACAACTCTTGGGTTTTTCTGAGCCCCATATGCGACAATTTTGCTTGTTGAAGAAGCCACCGAAGTGGAAATGGGCCACATCACTCAGGGTGATTTTTCGATGCATTTTCATGCATTTCAAGGACCTAATCAGCAAGACACGACGTTGTTGATGATTGGCCGGCTTGAGTTCTTGTGTTAACTGAACTTTATAAGCCTAGAGACCCAAATCTTTATGCAAAATACAGTGTGATGACGTTTGTGGAATGCCCAATTCCAAAGAACGACGAAGAATAAACCAACCTGGGTTTTCTTCAACACTTTCTGCTGCAGCAGCAATATTCTCGGCTTCTCTTGAGCGACGTACACATGTTTTATTCATCACATCACTAACTTGTCCCAACAGCTCAAATTTTTCCACCGATTTCTGTTTGCGGTTCGACAAGGTGCTTCACGACGATCCAAAAATGTTCCAGTTTTACGAACCGTCTCTGCCAAATTTTCACCATTTTTACTGAATTTTAATAATTTCAATGCGTTGTTGAAGCGTGAATCATTCCATTTTAATCAATGGCGTAGTTTCTACTTGTCAAATGTCAAAAAATGACAGCTTCAGAAGTGATATATACCGAAATAGCGGGCTATTCAAAATAACACCACTTTTTGGAAAACACATACATGTCAATGATTCGACTCATGTTTTCCTGGAATATATCACAGCAATTTAGACTGAAATATCTTCGCCTCATCTACCGATCTATCGATTGAACCCGTCCTCAGACTTGGCCCAGACGTGATTTCCACTCTCAGCAACTAGAGCAAACACTCAAATATTAACATTACTCCCTTAATGAAGTTTACCCTCGGACTATCGAATTTCCGTTCTATCTTGGGATAGAAGATCGTGCCTCAATTGCTACTCGAGAAGATGCGAGATCTCAGCAAATCTGAGATGGATTATTGTCTCCGAAATCTGTGTCTGATATGTCACGTCTGGTGAAGATGACACTGCTGGTGAAACTTTGGAATTTAGACATTTCTAATCGGTTTGAGTCCTATTCATAATCCAATTAGTGCTTTAGGATTAAATGGTGAAATAAAGACTAAATTGTAACATGTGACAAATTATTCGACAGTTTTGTACGCTTGGTTCAATCTAATATTTGGATAAACCACAGGATTCTGAAGAAAGATTTGATTTTGCGAAGAATCATCCAAGAACTATTCGGGATTGAAAACAAATATTTCAGAAAGGCCAATAAAAGATTATGTTTTCTGCTTTGTATATAATGATCCCAAATAAAGTACATATACGAGGATATATTGAAAAATTCTTAGCTTACTATAGAACCAAACAAAATTACAATGTCAAAATATTTTTTTACTCAACATATTCTCCTCTTGATCGAATACATATATTACAGCGAACCTGAAACGTCTCTAGACCTTTCAAAAATAATGTTTCTTCTTGCTCTGCAAACCAGTCCTCCACAGCTGTTATTACCTCCTCGTTGGAAGAAAATTTACGACCTTTCAAACATTTTTTCAGTTGAGTAAAGAGATGATAGTCGGACGGAGCCAAATTTGCTGAATAAAGGGGGTGTTCTAGTAATTCTAATATTTCTAATCCTAAATCACGAATTTTTTGCATGGCAACGTGTCTACTGGGGCGTTATACTGTAAAAACAAAACACCTTTGGATAGCTTTCCGCGTCTTTTCTCTTTAATTTTTTTCCGTAGAGTGGTCAGTAAAGTCGAATAGTAATCTCCAGTTATTGTTCTACCCTTATCCAAAAAATCAATCATGATTACTCCATGGCAATCCCAAAAGACTGAAGCAGGAACTTTTCCAGCTGATTTTTGGACACGAAACTTCTAAGGTCTTGGAGAACCAGAGTGTCGCCATTCCATCGATTGTTGCTTTGTTTCTGGATCGTAGAAATGTACCCAAGTCTCATCCATAGTAACAATTCGGTTTAAGACGTCTACATCGTTTTCAAATGGAGCACAGTTTGAACGCGATGCTTCTACCCTTGGACGCTTTTGGTCAACATTCAAACATTTGGGGATCCATTTTGCAGAAATTTTCTCATGTCCAAATTGACGTGAACTATATGATGAACGCGTTCGTATGAAATCTTCAGTGCTGCAGATATCCATTTTAGCCCAATTCGACGGTCTGATAAAATCAAGTCATGAACTGCATCGATATTTCGGGGACTGACACAGAAACTGGCCTGCCCGATCGGTCATCATCTACAATGGAAAATGTACCTCTTTGGAATCTTGCAGTCCAATTTTTCACGGTCGCATACGAAGGACATTGATCACCAAGGGTATTAAGCATATCTTCGTAAATCTGCTTACCTCTTAACCCTTTCAAATATGTACAGGTACTAGATGATGGCTCGATACTACATTTTTTCGATTTTTACAATTTCGGTGGACATCTTAAGTAATTGTGCGTTGATATGGTATCGCAATATTCTGTTTATGCATGGAACTGGTCTAGGCTAACTAGATATCAATACATCCTCGTAACTGTATGACTGCAAGATCCTGAAGAAGTGCTTTTTAAAAAATGTTTGTGTGTGAGTCTTTTTGAATGATTGTTTTCTCTTCTGGAGTCAAAACTGTGAAACCTTATAATGTCAATTTCTTCTCATAATCTTATCCCAAATATCAACCATCAATACCAAGAGGTCAATATGATCTCCATCAAAAATCACAGATGAATTATGAAATCAGAGTTTCAAAAATAGTTTTAACACTATAGGACAACACAATAAGTCTTACGCAAAAAAACATATGCATTTTCGCATCTCCACATCCTGCCCATTTATCAGGACGATCTGCAGGAACGACGAAGTCCCATATTCCCCTCATCAAAACCCCACGCGCCATCAATGGGAACGGTTATGTTCCAGAATTTCGTCCGCATTCAAATCCAGGACACACTGCCAGCAGTTTGCGCTAGTTTTCCCCCCAATAAAGCAGGAGTGAATGGAGGAATTACGCCCCCCGGATGGCCTGCCCATTTTCATCAGCGACATCTCCGCTGACATTCATCTCTGAACTGGGAACACTCGGGACTCACGGGTGTGCTCACAGGAACGGGTTGCGGATTATTCAAATTCCGGGCGAAGGACTTACGTTAATATGGCCAAAGTCCGCGTCTTGAATTCGTTCCGGGAGAGAAGAGCTCGAAGGACCATGTTTCATTTCGTGTTTGACGATGCCGGGGGATTTGGAGGGTCGTAAATTTTGGTAATTTTGGGGGATGATACTGCTTATTTAAGAGCTTACGGGCTTGAGGAAGCTGCTGTTTTATCTCGGTGGAATTCAATATGGAAGACCGGGAGCACTTTTTGTTTTTGCAAGGTAACAAAGAAATAACGAGTTTTTCGAAAGCAGCATTGAGTTTAAATATACATCGAGGTATAACCCAGTGCAACGATTTGAAGCTGAATTTAGTGTAGTTCCTTCAAAGGTTCATAGATTGATACGATTCATAGAACTGGGGGAAAATGAAGATCCTACAGATTTCGGTAAATGAATAGTGACAAAATGGATCGGCAGATTATAGTTCTTTCAGTAGCTACTATGTGCCGCCACTAAAGTTGGCAAGTAAACTGCCAAAAATTTCTGCATCAAATCGTTCAAGGGGATTGTACTTCTATGTATATTTAAAATAAAAAAAAAACACAATTTTTCATTTATTTTTATTTTTGAGGTTACATTATGCAATTAAGTTAAGAAAATGAGCACCAAAACGGTGAACGGTTTTCCAATAAGAGGAGTTATTTGACATTCAAAGAAAAAAGGTACCGTAGAGCGTTGTGACTTTGCACCACTTTTTAGCGTATTCTTGATATAACTTCCTCGTTTTTTTGTAAAATGAGTTGTGTTTGAATTATGTTTAATTTCAACAATCTAGCTATCGATTTCTGTTATTAGAAATGCAAGAAAAAGTGTGAAACCATTTTTTTTTTCATTTTAAAAATTTGGCAAAGTCACCCGCACATCGGTGCGAATTTGCCACTTGCATCAAAATGCATTTGTTGGCAATTTAATCAAGTGCGGGTGGTAATTTTGCCACGAGAACGTTTTTCTTTAACTTTTTTGAAGGTTAGTTAGCTAGGTACTAGTCGCGAATAAACAACAAATTATAAGAAAATAAAATCTATTATTCTTCATAAAATACATAAAATGAGTCTCTTTGTAAATGAACAATATAATAATAATATAATAATATAATAATATAATATAATAACAATATAATATGTATAATAATGATAATTCATATTCCAAAACAGCAGAACTGTTGCTTCCGTTCAATTTTTTATCCTCCTACAAAAAATCGCTTCCATTTTCCTCTTCCCAACGTAGATGGGTTGTGTGCATAAATCTGCAAACAATAGAATAATTTCCTGAAATTTCGAGACCCGCCCAACCAAATGCTCTCAGTTTTTTTTTACGCGACTCTAAATACGTGTGAAATAAGCTGCTAAATGTATTTTGATGTACCATTTTTCATGTTTTCTACACAACCCTTAGTATTTCGCATTTATAAACACGTTAAAACTCACCTGCTCACACAACACAGCATAGCACACCCTTCAATCCAAGCCAAAGGACTGCGACTGTTGAAACAATGTGTGGATATAGTGTCTCTTAGGTTCCGATTCGTGCTGTCGTTGAGAAGTTACTGACTTCACCAAAATAAAATGAAACATAAAACATTAGGTAGTTTGGCAAAGTCACCTTCGTTGGCAAAGCCACACCGCTCTACCGTATGCTTTTAATAATGGAAAAAAACATCAACCAAATGACCACCACGACTACAAGACCATATCTTCCTCATGAAATTCTTCATAACCAACTCCCAAAGTGGCTGCCCTATGTCCTCGATTGCCTCATGAATTCCATCTCTGAAGTCTTGAATCGACGCTGTGCCTTTGGCGTATAACTTCTTCTTCACATGGCCCCAATGGAAGAAGTCGCAAGGTATCAAATCGCAAGATCTCTGTAGCCAATTGTGATCACCTCCTCCAAAGATATCAAGGTCAGGAAAATTTTCCCGTAAAAGATCAATGGTTTCGTTGCTTGTGTGGCACGTAGTGCCGTCTTTTTGAAAGAAAACGTTGTTCAGATCAATTCACATATATGTTGCTCCAGCCTCATTCTCGAAAAAGTAAGGTCCAATGACCTCGCCGGGACATAAACTTCACCACACGTTGAGGATAGAGAGGCTTTTCAACAATAACTCTAGGGTTTTCCGAGCCCCAGATGCGACAATTTTGCTTGTTGACGAAGCCACCGATGTGGAAATGGGCCTCATCACTCGAGATGAGTTTTTCGATGGAATTCCGGATCATTTTCATGCATTTCAAGGATCCAATCAGCAAAGACACGACGTGTTGATGACCGGCGGCCAGCTCGAGTTCTTGTGTTAAATGAACTTTATAAGCCTTTAAAGGTGAATACAGACTATTCTGACGTGACGTGATTTCACGTCACGTCAGGCACCGCCAGTGCTCCCATTGGCCTGATATGAACGTGAACGCACAGAACGATGTGTTGCTTTTTTATATCACTCACATTTTGACGTTCACGTTCATATTAGGCCAATGTGAGCATTGCTACACGTCTGACGTGACGTGGAATCACGTCACGTCAGAATAGTCTGTATTCAACTTAAGGCGAAGTATCACCTTTTGAATCGTGGTAAATCTCCATTCAAAAAGTGGTCTCTTTATTTCACGAGTAACTACCCTAATTTACGACGTAGAGATTTGATTTTTTTTAAATTGAAGTTGAAGAACGTCATGATGGCAAATAGTTTTCTTTTTTTCGATTTAATTAGTTTTTCAATAAAAAAAAGAGGTTGAACTTCGGCGTTTTGGAAACAACACTTAATGATTTTTTTTCGAAGGGCATTCATCATTTTTTGGAAAAAAATCGCAACTATTTGCCCTCGGCAATTTAATCTTCTATAAACTACAAAAATTTTTATGATGATTAGTTCAAAAATATAGCTTGTACCCATGAAAAACGAAAAACATATTCAATAACCCAAATATTGCAGAGATCTAACGATTACCCTGTTTTTTTTAATTGAAAAACTGATTAAATCGAAAAAAATAACTAATTGCCCTGGGGACGTTCTTCAACTTCAATTTAAAAAAAATCAAGTCTCTACGTCGTGAATTAGGGTAGTTACTCGTGAAATAAAGAGACCACTTTTTGAATGGATATTTACCACGATTCAAAAGGTGACACTTCCCCTTAAGAGCCAAATCCCTTTGCAAAATAGGGTTTAATGACATTTGTGAAAAGCCTAATTCCAAAGAACGACGTGGAATGGACAAATCTGAGATTTCTTGAACACTTTCGGCTACAGCAGCAATATTCTCGGCTGCTCTTGAGCGGTGTGCACGGCTTTTATTCTTCACATCACTAACTTGTCCCAACAGTTAAAATTCTTCCACCAATTTTTGTATTGCGGTTCGACAATGTGCTTCACGACAACCCAAAAATGTTCGAGTTTTACCAACCGTCTCTGCATTATTTTCATTCTGTCAACCCAATTTTTCATCTTTTTTTACACATAATTTTGGCTGTATTTAATCAATAGCAGCACGTTCAATCTTCATTTTTAATGGCTCAGTTGTTTTTGGATTGTCAGCATGAGCTTGTGACTCAATATACATATCCCCAAAAAAAGAAATCAGGAAGTGTTGAATCACACGATAACATGGTAATTAACTGGATAATTTCTCAATACAATTTCATCCCCAAATTTTGTTTTCAATAAACCGATTGTTGAGGTGGCTGTGTGGCAGGTGGCACCGTCTTGTTGGCCCACATATCCTCTAGATTAATCCCAACAACAGTAGGAAAAAAATATTTTCGTATTTCCAACTCGAACCATTAAAAATGCAACTGTTTCAATTCAACATTCCCTAGAGGTATAAAATATTCAAAAACCGCCACACAGGTTCGGTTTTATCTTAACGGGCAGCGATAATCTCCCCCGCACTTGGAATAGTTTCCATAAATTCTTAGCTCCCTGAAAGCTTTTCCCGCTGAAAGTGTTACTCGAAAACAAAACCAACAAGGTATCCCATTCGTACCGAAATAATCCCGTGTACAGTTACCGGGTTTCGATTTCGATTAGCATTAAGATTCGATTCCAGATTTTCCATGGTATCGGATGCGATGGTTTTGTTGATTGGGTTCGTTACAATCGTTACTGGAATTCCCAGGGTAACGGATACATTAACCGAGTTTTTATTCGTGATAACTTTTCGACTGGAGCGAGGGGTTTTTACATTTCAAAGGTCGTTTTCACGTATTTCAGGATATTCGGAGCTCAGGTATGAAGTAAACATGTTGATGAGTCGGCGAAGGTATAAAGTGTCTTTTGGATGTTTACATCTCACTTCGTTTACTGGGAGTTTGGACGTTTTCAGGGTGAATGATGAAATATTGAGAGATTCCGATGGAATTCACGCTTTTGTTGTATAATGTTTGTAAATTCATATTCGCCCTGCTTTTTCGACTCTTTAATAATGGCCAGTTCATTTGGTCTTGTACTTGAACTAAATTGCTCTTCAAAAGTTGAGGATATTTGATGTTATGTTATGACAGGTTTTAATGAATGATTTCCAAGAGATGATGTATTCAGATTAACGAGTTTTCGAGGTACAGGGTTCACTAGGTAGTATTTGAACGAAAATTATAAAAACTGGTGGATTGGACAGGATGAACATCAGTAATGGCTCGCCAGATCCCCAGACTTGAATAGTTTGGATTTCTTTCTATATTAACTGAATTTTTATGACCATTTTGATTTTTCTGGGGATTTCGCTAGAATCGTTCGAATTTTTTATCCCGTATTCGATAGAAGATACGAAAAAACTACACGACACCATAAAGTTCAGTATAACAATAAAGCTTCTCACAATTTTTCAAAAAGGGGTCACCAAAAAGAATTCTGGGGGAGCACATGGGACAGTGTACAAGAAAAATTCCACCCTGTAGATCTGCAATCGAAATTGGCATGCCAAATGGTGTAAACTCTAAATCGTTATATACAGGGTGTCCCACCAGTACCGCAGCGGACGATATACGCGTAACGGTCTGAGTTTGGCAAAATTTTTTGATGCAGACTTGATATACTCCAAGAAGTGCATGACATAAAAATATTTTCGAATATATCAGGTGACACACAAAAGAGGAATAGAGGGTGGCTTTGTTTTTTCAAATGGGACACCCTATATTCAATAGTGTTTTTCAATTCTCTGAAACTTCCTGCATGCTTTCGTATACTTTCCACATATTTTTATTCGACAGTTTTCGAAATATTGGCCCTTTTGACAAAAAAATTTTACTTGTAGAGGCTATGTTATCCAATTATATTTCACGAACCCTTGCACACACCAATAACAGCTTTATGTGGATTGAAAGACAAGACTTCAAAGTATCCTAGCCAGCTATAATAAAGCATCCCCAATTTATGGAGTGTCCACAAAAGACTATCAACATGACGAATTTCAAGTAAATTTTTCTTCATTTTTTCAAATGCAATGAATGTAATTTTTTTTCATCATTGTAATCACCATTCATTTTACTTCATTTTTTGGCAAATACATGATATGCATATCTTTAACAGAATAGGAGTTTTTAGAGTTTTTCCTCTAAATTCACATTAATTTACATCGGAATTCAAAAAGCAGATTTGGTTTTTCTGTGGTTATTGAGAATTGCCAAATTATTCTATTCAGAATTAACATCATTGCAGCTTCAATTTATATCACCATAGTTTTCACGGATTGGATGAATACTCACACAATGATGCAAAAATTTGAAAAATACTAATGAGTTTGAATGTACATGTTATATGAATGCTACATAAAGACGAGTTTCGAAACTTTTGGGTACAAAAAAGTGTCCGCTCTTATCCTTATACAACTTTCTTCGAAAAAATTATATTCATAAGTTTCACAGGCACGCACGCAGATCTTCAAGGTCCCAAGCTTGAAGCTTGTTTGAAATTTTTGCAAGATTCGACTCTTCAAGTAGAAACATAGAAAATTATCAAAAGTGTATTTCGAAAAATGGGTACAGAAAGCAAGTTTCTGTCTTCAGTAACTGATTTCATCACATTTTTGAGTAGATACATCAAAACTTTCTAGTTCCTCATTTCGCTATGATATGATAATATGAATTGAAGCTGCAATGATGCTAATTCTGAGTGGAATAATTCGTCAGTTCTCAATAACCAGAGAAAAGCCAAATCTGCTATTTGAAAGGAAAACATTTCCAAAAAGCTCTTAAAAATCCTATTCTGTTAAAAATATGCATTTGACAAAAAATGAAGTGAAATGAATGGTGATTACAATGATGAAAAAAAATTATATGCATTGTATTTGAAAAAATGAAGAAAAACAATGAAGAAAAATCGATTTTAAATTCGTTATGTTCATAGTCTTTTTGTGGACACTCCATATGCTGGAGATGCTTTATTATAGCTGGCTAGGATACTTTGAAGTCTTGTTTTTCAATCCATATAAAGCGGTTATTGGTATGTGCAAGGATTCGTGAAATATAATTGGATAACATAGCCTCTATAAGTATTATTTTTTTGTCAAAATGGCCAATATTTCGAAAACTGTCAGATAAAAATATGTGAAAAGTATACGAAAGCATGCAGGAAGTTTCAGAGAATTGAAAAACACACATATAGGGTGTCCCATTTGAAAAAGCAAAGTCACCCCCATCCCTCTTTTGTGGACCACCCGATATATTCGAAAATATTTTTAGGTTGTGCTCTTCTTGAAGTATATCAAATCTGCATCAAAAAATTTTGCCAAACTCAGACCGTTACGCGTATATCATCCGCTGCGGCACTAGTGGGGCACCCTGTATATGCCAAATTGCAATTGAATATCTTGTGGAATTCAGATAAAGGGTTTTCCATCAATGAGAGGTGTCATTTTGAATAACCCGCTATTTGGGTAGATTTGTTTGACATTTGACGGGTGTAAACTACTCCATTCATGAAAATTATTAAAATTCACTAAAAAAATTGTGAAAATTTGGTAGAGACGATTCGTGAAACTAGAACATTATTGGGTTCTCGCGCTGGTCATTTCGTTGATGGTGTTTTCCATTTTTAACGGATTACCTTCCTCTTTATGATGAAACTAGCTGGCCCGGCGAACTTTGTTCCGCCCTAATGATACTTACGGTGGATTTCACAAATCCACTCTGATTTTTGAACAGTCAAATGTTTCCATGGATATGAGCTATCACACAGAACAGATACACCAAAATAATATGTCATAATATGTCAATCACTAATAATGGCAATTATGGATTCAGTTATTTCCGCAAATATATTTATTACCCAAACAGAAATTCAAAAACGTTTCAAAAATCAAGAAAAGATGAGAATGGACATATCACGATTGAAACTGTTCGCCAAAATCCGATTTACTTGAAATTTCGATAAAAATTCACTGTGATATTCAACCGCTTTTTGATATGTTAATACTTAATAGCCTTTCATGGTACTATAAGCCCTATGTAAATTACACGGTAATTGAGTCATATGTTCTTTTTTCGACCATTTCAAACCACGACGACCCAAAAGAACAGATGACATCAATCGATGGCCGCGAAAGCCTCAACAAATTCATCGTCATTTAATTGTGATTATGATGTCAAATATAGTACCTTCACGATTATGTTATTTGGAATTAATAAAACTATAAAAATAACTGATAATCAGTCAAAATGTGTGAATAGCGCCATCTGAAGTGGTAAGAACGAAACTTTTCTTATATCTCAACGAAATCTAATCATTTTAGACATCTGTACTCCTACGCTAGGACATTTTTGGTTTGCCCAACAGCACATAGTTGTAGGCAACTCAAATTACACACTATTACAGTGACTATAGAGGGAATATAGTCACTGTACACACTATTTGTTTATATTGGCATCTAACGCGGAGAATATCAAATGAAGTACCAACGAATAAGCGGTAGCGTAACTGTAACTGTAGCGACATCTTGTGGCCTTACTCAAAAGGAGTAAAAGCATTTTCTGTATAAGTGAAATTTTCATCGATTTTTTCAAAGTTTTATTGTATTTTATAATAACCAGACCGTAGACGAATCCATATATGAAGTTTCATAACAAACAGTCCATCCGATCTCGAGTTATAAATGGTGTAACCAACATCTTTCTTTTACGAGGTCTGGCTATTAAATAACGAGACTGCGCGCGCAGAAGGCGTCCTAGAGGGGTAGGGTGGGAAACGAATGCAGCATTGGATAGCTGGAAGTGTCTACTATTCCAGTACGAAAACACGTTTTCGTCGCTGTAGTAGTATTTTTTGTGTAGAGGTTAGAAACGAACGTGTTTTTTTCTCGTGCCGATGACGATGTGTGACGAAAAACACGAGCAACGGATCAATTTGAAATTTCTCGTCAAATTAAAAAAAACTCCGACTGAGTGCTATAAGTTGTTGAAAGAGGCCTATGGTGAGAATTCTCTATCTCGTGCGCGTGTTTTCGAATGGTATAAAAGGTTTTCTGAAGGCCGAGAGAGCACCGAAGATGACCAACGTCCAGGTCGACCTGCTAATCGTTTTTTTCGACATCAACGGTATCGTGATGACTGAATGGGTTCCAGAGGGTCAAACTGTAAACCAAACTTACTATTTGAAAGTTTTGGCAACGCTGCGAGAGCGAGTTCGTAAGAAACGGCCGGAGTTGTGGAAAAGCAAATCGTGGATCTTGCACCAGGACAACGCACCTGCCCATAACGCGCTGTCTGTGAAGCGTTATTTAGCCGCTAGAGGCACTCCAGTGCTCGAACACGCGCCGTACTCGCCTGATTTAGCACCCTGTGACTTTTTCCTATTTCCGAAGATCAAGTCTGCCTTAAAAGGAACCCGGTTCGAGTCGATGGAAGAGGTAAAGCGAAAATCGGCGGAGCTCCTAAATGCTCTTACAAAAGAAGACTTCCAGCATTGCTTTGACCAATGGAAAAAACGAATGGAACGGTGTGTGGCGAGGGAAGGGGAGTATATTGAAGGGGAGCATTCGATTGTAGAATAATTTTTAAAATAAAACTCTTTTTCATAAGCAGTCTCGTTATTTAATAGCCAGACCTCGTATATATATAGATAAACACCCGATCATTCTTAAAAAATTATGGAATTTTTTTTAATGTCAACTAACACCTCGTTTTAGAAAACCCTTCATTATGAGACAAAAAATATTGAAAAAAATTCAAACTTCAACACCTTGTATCTCGAAAACAAAAGGTTAACGGTTTCATGTTCATGGGACTTTTTTCCATAATAACACGCAAGGAATCTCCCTGTTTCATTTAAACCTCCTCTTCAGGAAAATCCTGCATATCCTTTCGTATGGACTCCGTCAGCCAGTCCCGATCGAAATTAGAATTTTAACGATTGTCGACTTCCTCTGGTCATTCACGTCCTCATCGATCCTGTCTGGCGTCCCGTTTGGCTGGTTTACGGGATAGTGTAGGTGAATCCGATACGCCAATATTTATACAGTTCGAAGAGAACATGCTTGTGTTAGATAAATGGGGGACAGAAACACCGACATTTATTCTACACATCATAAATTTATGGGAGTAAATAAACTCACACGAGAATTGATTAAATTTTCGGGGATTCTGACGAAATTGATAGGTTATTTGTGTTCTTAGTAGTTAGTTGGCATTCCTCTGTATTGTGGGACCATTTTGATCTGAGACTGACTGACTGGTTGTCGATGGATTAATGTTGTGAAGGAAAACTATTTATTTCGATTATTTTTCAGCATATCCCACACGGCATGAAATGATTATTCATGAAATATTTATGAATCCAAATATCTTCTTGATCTTTCAAGGAAATTCTCGGGTGAAATATTTTTTGTCCACGAATTCCTTATAATTTTTACATTTCGAATTATCTTTGAGAAACGTAATGATAGTCATCTTTCACCGGTGAATAATGGCACTCAGTGGCGTATATAGAAAATATTTTCGCGGGGGGGGGGGGGCGAGATGCTTACACCATCAAATGATCCAATGGTTAGATTAGGTTAGATGCCATGCTTCTCGAGCCTGTTTAAATTATTATAGTAGTTCAGTTTTCTTTACCGATTTCGGGGGGGCCCGGGCCCCCTGGGCCCCCACCCTATATACGCCACTGATGGCAGTGAATAATGATTCATTAATCACTGCTAAACATTCACTTCTGAAAATTTTTAATCTGTCAGGATTCGAACCCGAGATGCCCTTTTTCCACGATGAAAAATTGACTGCCAACCACCAAGCCATCAGAGCGATGACCATTTAGAGAAAAAATAACCACTTTATGTTTTCTTCTATGATTCCCAATCAGTTTGACAAACTGATATTCGAAACGTCTGTTTTCAACGCATTGTGCCTCCCATGGATTGTAATTCTTCTCGAAGATACCTGCATTCATGAAGAAATGTTGTGTACTCCACCAGAAATAAGACAGCCTGCAAGAAATACTGCATTACATCTATTGCCGGAAAAATCAAGGAGTCTCAGCCTGAAAGCGTTTAATAATTTCATGGCCTGAGAGCAGCTAATAAAATCCACTCATTTTCGGAGTCAGTTTAACTGGCTTATTTTTCGAAAATATCAGCTACCTATATAAACCAACAACCCTATGGGGCCATTATTCCATGCTCAAGAATACTATCAACATAAATGAAGGCAACGATATTGGAAATTATGAAACACTGCGTTCACTTTTGAGAAGGAAATCAGAAGGAAGAAAGCTAGAGTTTTATTCCTGAAGCATGCGATCGAAAATATCCTGTGATGAAGGTGAAACACTAGCTTGTATACATTATTTGTATTTCAATTTCATCAGAGCGAAAGTATGGAAATGAATCGATGTCAACTGAACTTTTTGACGTTTATCGAGATTTTGCATTATTCAGTGCGAACACAGAAAATGTTATGTCAACGCTTTTGATAACTATTTTCGTTGTTGAAAATGCAGATTAAATAGAATTTTACCGAGGAAGTCGTGGACAAAGTATAGTATTCTATTCGCACATAATTACTATTATTCACTCGGGTGAATTGCGACACTCGCCTTGCGGCTCGTGTCGCAAACTTCCCCTTCGTGAATAATAGTAATCATTATGTGCTCATCGAATAATATACTATTTTGCTGTAGACATGTAGAAAAGAAGTTGATTTTTGTTAAAATGTCACCACAGAATTCAATTTGGCTGTACGGCGGGTAGGGTAGGGTATACATTATTCTTCACTAGACATACGAACACCAAGTGATTGTAGCAATCAAGAATACTTGACACTTTACAACGGGATTGGCAGATTTCCAGTGATGAATATTTGGACCATCCTATTGAAAAAATAAGGATTTCAAAACGGTTTCATAAAGAAGAAATTTACAGTAGTTTTAAAAAGGATCTATTTCTTTGGAACAAAATGAGGTCTCCTATACAGGGTGTCTACTTTTAAAACGGCAAAACTTCAAGGGGAGATTATTCAAGTGATTTGCAACAAAAAATGTCATATAACACATGGTCGAAATCTTGACGGATATTCTTCAATTTAACATTTCTCGTTTTCACGAAATATTTCAATTTTTTCCATGAAATCTTTAATATATCAGTTATGCTTGTAGCTTCATCGAATTTGATCACATATTTGGAAATGGTATTAAATTTTCTACAAGAAAAGAATTTCAGTGTGCCAAAAATATTTCTATTGCGGGTTTGGTGAGGAGATGAATATCACGATACTGAAGTGAACAAAATCAGTCATATTTTTCCAATGGGTTTTTCGTTGAAAAATTATCTATTATGGACATGTTTTCTTTTCAGCAAAAAATACCTCATTTAGTGTACTTTCGAATGACATATCAACTTTCTTGCTAACTGCTTGTTTTCTGCCATAATATCATGACTTATAAGATGAAAACGAAAGAGTCGAAAAATTTCAAACCTAAATTTGCTCCATTTTGAAACTCATTAGATTGAATATCGAAGTAATTTTAATGGAAATCATGAATTCATCAATGAAATGAGAATATTTCAGAACAATGAAAAAATTTTTAATAATACAGATTTTATGAAAAAATTTAAAAAACAGACTATTACTATTTATAACAATTGTTCGAAATGTCCACCTCCTTGTTCAATACATTTAACACATCTTTTTCGAACTGAATCAACAACCTTGCGAAGTTCGCAATGTTTCTGACGCATTTCTGCACAACACAATTCAATCCTTTCGATCAGAGCCTCTCGAGTCTGAACGCGAATTCGGTACACATTTTCTTTTAAGGTGCTCCAGACATAAAAATCCAAAAGCGTCAGGTCTGGGCTCCTTGGTGGCCATCTTACCGGACCGTACCTTCCAATCCATTTCTCTCCAAAATACTCATTCATCAACTGTCGTACGTTCCGGCTATTATGACTCATAATTTATGAGCTGGGCAGCCATCCATTTGAAACCAGACATTTTGTCTGGTAGCCAGGTTTCATCCAATATGTCTGTTAAGCTGCTTTGAATTAATCTTATGAATTCATCAGAGTTGAGGCGATCGGGGAGTATAACTGGTCCGAAAAGTTCACCTCTCATGACTGCTAACCACACGTTGACCCTTATTTCATGTTGCTAATGAGAAACAATAGTAGCATGGGGGTTTTCTCTCTTCCATACATGGCTATTTCGCAAATTCATGAAACCCGATCTCGTGAAAGTTGCCTCATCGGTCCATAATATTCTATCACCCCCCCATTCTCCTAACTTATTCAGGAATTACTTCGATATTCAATCATAATGAGTTTCAAAATGGAGCAAATTTAGGTTTGAAATTTTTCGACTTTTTCGTTTTTATCTTGTTAGCCATGATATCATGGCAGAAAACAAGCAGTTAGAAAAACAGTTTATATGTCATTCGAAAGTAGACTAAATGAGGTATTTTTTGCTGAAAAGAAAACATGTCCATAATAAATAATTTTTCAACGAAACACCCATTGGAAAAATATTACTGATTTTGTTCACTTCAGTATCGTGATATTCATCTCCTCACCAAACCCGCAATAGAAATATTTTTGGCACACTGAAATTCTTTTCTTGTAGAAAATTTAATACCATTTCCAAATATGTGATTGAATTCGATGAAGCTACAAGCATAACTGATATATTAAAGATTTCATGGAAAAAATTGAAATATTTCGTGAAAACTTGAAATGTTAAATTGAAGAATATCCGTCAAGATTTCGACCATGTGTTATATGACATTTTTTGTTCCAAATCACTTGAATAATCTCCCCTTGAAGCTTTGCCGTTTTAAAAGTAGACTCCCTGTATATGAGTCGAAGAAAGAAAGAAATAGTACCTATACTTTAAAGGGAATGAAATCCTGCGTCAATATTCTATGATTTACTGCCGCCGAGCTCTACATAGCTTCAACGAGATCTCAACTAATTGATTTCCACCTAGCAGATGCTCGAGAGCACAGAGCCGATAATTGATGTAGTAACCTAGTTCTATGCGCTCCGGAAATTTCCGTGTTTCCGTTTCAATTTGCGAAACAGGACGTCCGGTGATCAATCCATTTTGATTTCGCGTCATAGCCAGAAATCATGTTTGGATTTACGCCTCCCTAGAAACGTAGCAGCAGGTGGTCCGATCCAAACATACCGTCATTTGTTATGACCGCCATAAAGCGGGCGGTGTCAAATTTTATGGATGTGGAACGAATTGTCTGTAATGATGATTTGTGCAGGAATTGAAGGCGCGGAAGCAGAATTTGATGGTCAGTCTATTTTTATCGAGTGGAAATTGAAACTGCACGCGTTGGTTTCGATATGAAATGGGATTTAATATGGCCGAGGGTGTTCAGAAAGTAAAATTGAATATTACTCACTGCCTCATTCGGGATATTTTGATAGATTATTATAAATTTATAAAAGCACTAACCTGAAGTAAGAAACCTCTGTTCAAATTCGTAGTCAAAGTGAAATCTTCAGTGAACACACTGAAAATTGAAACAATATCTATTTTTCTATCGAGAAAATTCACAAATTGTCTGCTTAGTATTTAAACCGAACGCCAGGCCCGGATCTACGATTTTTTCTGACCGGGGCAAAAATTCATGATGGCGCCCCCCTTCCCCAAGGTTGGATATGAGAACTGAATGCTTTGAAAATGAAAATACAGTGTAATTTTTTTGAGTGTTTCCAAGTATTCCAGGAAGGAATTTTGATACGACTTCAAGATTCTGTATTTTTGTTTTAGAGTACATGAACTTGAATTGTAAAATATTTTCAAGCGGAATCTACTTCCGGTTCTACCGGAAACGAATATGAACTTCGTTATTTCAAATGCAACACCCTGCATATTTATACATACATGTTTGAATTTATTCTTGGTTTAATTCTGCACTGATTCGATGTATGATATGCGCAACCACTTCGAGCGATTGTTGAGTTATTGTCAAATTTGTTGACAGAAAGAGTGTCACAAATTAGTGTTTATATCTCCAAAATCCCTCATTGTAAGAAATTTTTTTCGCCACAGTGGAAGAGAAAGTACGCTGATACTGCTCCTGTATAAATTATGAGGAAATATTATACAGGGTGTCTGAAACAGGGATTCAAAGTGAGCCTCAATAAAAAGGAAATCTCATTTTTTTTCAAATGGTAACCATATAATTTTGCAATTCCGATCGATTGCTCGTCAAAAACTAGTTAGAGTGTGCCAAACATTTCAAGCATTTGAAATCAGTAATTTTGCCGTTATTGAATAAAATTCGAATTTCACGACTAAAGCCAGGTCTCTTTGTCTAAAAATCAAATTTATTCAGATAATTTTTAAATGGGCTAGTCAATAGTAAGAATATGTCAGTTTTAAACTAAAATTTTTTCATTATCATTCATTATCTGCTTTGTTTATTCGTCACATTCACCGCAAATAAAGAACAGACTTTTGATATATCATTCTAGTGTACCTTTTTATTATTGCTTGTTTTGCATAGTGCTCGATCAATAAGAATGGGTAAGAATGACAATTCCTAACATAGCCTACTTTGAAATAGACTGAATTTGACTGAGCCAGACCTGGCGTCAGTCGTGAAATTCTGTCAAAATCAGTGGTATGCTAGTCTATTTCAAAGTAGGCTATATTAGGAATTGTCACTCTCACTCATTTTTTGAATTCTTCATTATACCGTTTATGGCGTGTATTTCACCGTTCTATTGATCGAGCACTATGCAAAACAAGCAATAATGAAAAGTTACACTAGATTGATATATCAAAAGTCTGTTCTTTTTGCGGCGAATGTGACAAATATACAAAGCAGATAATGAATGATGACTAAATGAAAAAAAACTTACTTTAAAACTGACATATTCTTACTATTGACATAGCCTACTTGAAAATTATCTTGATAAACCGGATGTTTAGACAACATGGCTTTATTTAGTCGTGAATTATTCAATAAACGGCAAAACTACTGATTTTGAATACGTGAAATATTCGGAACACTCCTACTAGCTATTGACGAGCAATCGATCGGAATTACAAAATTATTTGGTTCCCATGCATTTGAAAAAAATGAGATTTCATAGAGATTAATCGAGGATCACTTTGAAGCCCTGTTTCAGACACCCTGTATAATATTTCCTCATAATTCATGCAAGAAGAAGTATCAGCGTACTTTCTCTTGTTCCAATGTGGCAAAAAAATGTCTTACAATGAGGGATTTTGGAGATATTAACTCTAATTTGTGACACTCTTTCTGTCAACAAATTTGACAATCAGGCTATAACTCAACAATTCCTTGAAGTGGTTACGCATATCATACATCAAATCAGTGTAGAATTGAACGAAGAATTCAAATATTTAAAAATACACAGGGTGTTACATTTGAAATAACGAAGTTTACATTCATTTCCGGTAAAACAGGAACTAGATTCCGCTTGAAAATATTTAACAATTCAAGTTCATGTACCTACTCTAAAACAAAAATACAGAATCTTAAATTTGTATCAAAATTCCTGTATATATAAAATTTTTTATTTGTGTAATAATGAATTCATAATAAATAATAAAAATAAATTCTAATAATAAGAAAAAATCACAAGGAAAGAAATTGGATTTTGTTCTTCACATCTTTACGCGGCGCGTTTTTTTTTCCGCGAACGCATCCCTCATTGATTTCAAAGATTTTGGGCATAGTGATGGATTATCATGTTTCCATGCTACAGTTCCGATTTTAGCACTAGGGTATTAATTTTTTCCGAGAAAATCCAAAATAAAATTTTTTTAACCTCTGGTTGATTTTGGCGCCCCCTTGAGCTGGCGCCCGGGGCAAGCGACCCGCTTGCCCCCCCCCTAGATCCGGGCCTGCCGAACGCTGTTTCAATCCAAATATTTCTGTCGCAAAATGGCGAATGCGATGGGACTAAAAACTAATTGGCACCATTCTCGGAAGTATGCTTAATCACAAGGGCGGATTTACGCGGGGGGTACTGGAGGTTACTAACCCCCCATGAGTATCAAAGACCTGAGAAAAAGGTGGTGCACATAAAATAGTTCATACACTGTGTACCTACCTGATTTAATGGTTTTCAATCGTTATTAATCCCCATGATCGTTATTACCCCACCCATTCGTAATCTACGACCTCGAATTAGTGAATAAGGGCTGAACGAGAATAAACGCCTTTATCTCTTGAACCAATTGAGAAAAAATCAAAATTTGATCATAGTGTGGAACATTTACTTCATAGATATTCCAATTCTCTGTCGAAAAATGTCAAGCGATGTGAAAACACGAGAATTTATAGTGAAACTTTTTCAAAATAATCAAAAATGGAGCTTCAACAGAATCGCAAGAGAGGCTCGCGTTCGTCCGGAAACGGTATCAAGAGTTGTTAAGCGCTTCAACGAAGATCTTACACTTAACCACAAGGAAGGAACCGGGAGGAAAAAGGGGTTTCATAGCCCAAAAAAAGTGAAGAAAGCCATCAGCCTTTTTCAGAAGAATCCTAACCTTTCAGGACGGAAAGTGGCCCAAATAGTGGGTTGTTCGCAGTCAACCGTTCAGAAAATCAAGTCGAGTTGTGGGCTTAGAACATACAAAGTGCAGAAAGTGCCAGACAGGAACGCTGTGAAGAATCAAGAAGCGAAATCAAGAGCGAAGAAATTAAAAAGGTTTCTTGAAAAATTCTTCCTGTTGCGTGATGGACGACGAAACCTGTCTTGGCTGATTTCTCGCAACTGCCTGGTCAGGAATTTTATACTGCAGATTCTCGTGGAAATGTTGATGAACAATTTCGCGTGAAGAAACAAGCAGAGTTTCCTAAAAAAGTCCTGGTTTGGCAAGCAATTTGCTCTTGTGGGAAAAGGAGCAAAATTTTCGTTGGCCAAGGCTCTGTTGACTCGAAGATATACATCGAGGAATGCTTGAAGAAGCGACTTTTACCATTTTTACGTGAGCACGAAGTGTCAACAATCTTTTGGCCAGATTTAGCTAGATGCCACTACAGCAAGGCCACCAAGGAATGGTACGAAGCTAAAGAGGTGCTTTTTGTCCCCAAAGAGGCCAATCCACCAAACTGCCCAGAACTCAGGCCAATCGGGAGATATTGGGCCCTGGTAAAAAGAGAATTGAAGAAGACTAAGAAATCAACGGAAACATTAGCGGAATTCAAGCAAAAGTGGAAGACAGCATCCCAGAAAGTGACTGAGAACACTATAAGATGGGGAGAATTCCAGAAAAAAATCTATGAATTTTGTAAAAAATAATTTTGGTTTTTTTATTGTAAAAACAGTTTTCATTAGAATTAGAAAATGATTCGAAAATGAGTTTGATTTTCGAAATCGGTCCAGTGGTTCAAAAGATTTAAGCGCTTTTGTGATAGCGAATTTATTCTCGTTCAGTCCTTACAGTAACTTTGGTGGCTATCTGAGAAACTGATATTTCGGCAAATTTTCCATAATGTAGAAAAATTCGCGTATTTTAAGAAAAAAAATTCTCGGATCAGCACCAAAGTTGCTGGATTCACTAATTCGAGGGCGTAGATTAAGAATATGCAATCATACATTTTTCATAAAATATAGTTTTCGAGTAATGACCATCAAAAAATACAAAAATTTTCACTTATAATACCACAAGAGCTTCAAAATTATTGGGTATTTCCCGATAGGTTCGTTGCAAACAAATGAAGGAGTCAAGTTTTTCAGGTTAAAAAATCACGAGCGCGAAGCGCGAGTGATTTTTCCTGAAAAACTTGACGACTTTATTTGTTTGCAGGGAACCTTGAGGGAAATGCTAGATAATTTTGAAGCTCGTGTGGTATTCGGGGGATTATTTTTCCGTCCCAAATGTCGGCCAATAGAATTGCACCATGAGACGAAATGTACAGTTAACAAATAAGAATTTCATAATGAATAAAACAACATTTAATTAAGATAAAGACTAGTGCAATTAAAAATACAATTGTTGTAAACATTGGTGCATGTTTTCTTCAAGTCAGAGTTATCGGTAATGGTCCCAGAAGAGGTAGATGGCATGAGGTTTATGCTGTTGATGGCATTTTCTGCAGTAGGCTCACTCCTTCGCAGTTTCTTGACAATTAATTCGTGGTGTTCCTGGTCGAGTTGGAGATACGGCTTGATGGAGTTACTGTTGGCATGTCCAGTTATTTTGATTATCTGCTGCTCTCCCAGGCCCGATTTCGCTAGATTGGAGACGGCTGTTGCACGACTGGAGTGATTGGTGATTTTTTGTTACCAAGGTCAAGCCCAGCTTTTTGTGCTGACTCCTTAACCCACTTTGAAATCGTGTTTTGGCCTACTGGGGAATCCTTGTACCACCTAGCGCCTGGAACTTTATTCCAGAATGGATTTTGGGCCAGGAATAGTCTGTCGCTCTTGATATTGGCATCTCTCTTCTCTCTCAATTTCTGGAACAGTCTCACTGGGCACTTGTCAGGGATTTCCCGATTCTCCACCAGCCACTTGCTGTCTGATAATTTTTTATCACCACCTTGTGTGGTCTTGCTGAAAATTGGATTGTATTCAATTCTCCCAGTTGTTTCCCCGTCATTTCGCTGTTCTGCCTTGAAGTGATGTATTGACGCCATGCTGCCCTCACCACCTCTCCAAGCCAATTCCACTGATATTATCATGAATAATTTTTTCTGGAGGCCATCAGGAGTTTCCTCGTCCCAAACAGTGGTCATTGCATCCCAATCTTTTTCCTCCAACGCTGCTGCACTTGCCCTCCGTTTTTCCGGAATAGATTGTAAAGCCTTACGCTTGGCATCACGAGCTCCTCGAGCGGTCTTGAATGCAGCATCCGAAAATGGGTTGATTTTGATGTCGAAATCGTTCAAATACTTTTCTTGAAGTAATTTTGCAGTCTGATTCCACATTGTTTTTATTGTACCTTCCTTATAGTCTTCTCCATCCATTTTCTTCATATTGTAAGCGTAATCTTTCATAATGTTTGCCAATTGCGCTTCACTCGTTTCAGCACTCAATGTGTATTCCCTCTCAGTACAAAAAGTAGTAAATTGGTTCCAAACTGTTTTTTTTTGACTTCTCCGTATTAATGGGAACATTTCCTTTGACTTTTTTATCGATGGTGGACAGAGAACAAACTCCAAATCGACTCATTTTCATGCAAAATCTCCAATTTTCACAATTGAATTCAACCTGTCAGTTTGACGTGTGATTAATTTGACTGGATCATGTTTTGTTTTTTATATATAGCAACTACCAGAGAAAATTTTCAAAAAATTATCAGTATAATACCATGTAGGTTGTACCATGTGACGTCGAATGGTGCAATTCTATTGGTCGATATTTGGGTCGCAAAAATAATCCACAAAAAGTTGAAAATTTCCTGAAGTATCAAACCTAGGAAGAAACTAATTACAGATTCGTAATCTACGACCTCGAATTAGCGAATACAGTAAATTTGGTGGCTATCTGAGAAAGTGATATTTCGGCAAAATTTCCATAATGTATGAAAATTCACGTATTTTTAAAAAAAAAAAATTTTCGGATCACCTCCAAAGTTACTGGCACCACCGCAGTATAAGGCTATATGGCACTGCTGACAGCTAATAAGCCCGAAACCGGTATGTCATTGTCTTTCTGTGGTGGTGCCACCTGGTGGTGTACTTCGGAAGCTATATCTCTGCTAGTCCATTTCTCCCACTTATCCAGTTTGTCCAAGCTTAAGGACATGATTCTCATTTTTCATTATTCATAAATAAATAGAATATAAAACGAGCAACCTTTCTGGAAGGTCCTGGCCTATGGCGAACATATAACACCCTGTATATATTAGCTACCAAATGATGAAATATGTAGAATTTCCTATTTGAAAGAATAAAGTTCAATTTTATATGTTGTCTACGATGTTCACATTCCATGGTGTGAAAAAATTCAAAAAATCATTTAATTTTGTACAAATTTTGTATGAAACTTATTTCTGTTTCTCTATTAGTGACAAAATTCAAGAATCCTGAAGATCGTGACGATCTTGATGAGTTAACATCGATGAAAACTGTGTTAAAAGTTTGCAGTCAGATGTGTTTACAATGTTACCAAGTTACGACCACGACCGATATAAGTTTGTCGAAAAATTGACTTATCCCAGCTCACTCACGTCCTCTGAAACAATAAAACGCCCCCGCAAATCCTTCTGAGGCGAAGAAGTTCCCCAAACTCGCTAACTCGAATTTATAGCCATAGCTTATTGATTTTCCAGTCTCAAGAAATTCAATGAACCACATTCACAGCTCTCTGTACCTCCTGGGAAAAGGTCTCAAAAAATCGACATGTAGTAACCAGGGGGATTTTCAACCGATGGCTTGTTAACGGAACGGAACAGAACAAATTGGGCGAAATCTCGGGGCTGAAGGAAATTTATTATTTGGCTGAGCGAATTCGGAGTAGAATAAATGAATTCAAGGGATGTGCCTTGAGGGATTGCTGAAACCGTGTATAACCAAATTATCCTTCAGATATCGTTCAAATTTAACACGGAATTTACCATTTTTATCGAAAACTGATGCCTTTTTTTGTTACAGATTGTGCAGTGATTTTCTTACTCAACTCAGCGTACCTGACAAAGTAAGTTCTTCTTTTCATATTCAATAACCAGGGCTGCAGAAAAGTCAAGTAGAAAATGGACTTTTGTCAAGTAAAATCGTCGTATATATAGCTGATAATTTTTAATATTAGGTGCCCAAAACATAGAACTGAAGAAAACATCGAAAATAAGATAATATGATAACAGTAATAAGGATATTAACTGTACAGCTTAAATAAGGATAATGTTTGTCAAGACGCTCAATATTATTATCACTCAGGAATAAGAAGTAGACTACATAATATGATAATAATAGTACATTAAGATGAATGAGAATCAACGGTGTGTTCACATGTTACAGATACATAAAATTGAAAATGGTTATGATGAATTATTACGATTGATTATTACAGGTATAGAATATTTCAATCATCGAATTCATAACGAGGATATCCTGTTTTTACCGAAAGAAACAGAGCAAGGCCCAGAAGGCTGTTTCCTCCGGTGTTTCCATCTTATGAGCACATTTTTCTATGAGATACTCCCTTCGTTCTGGTTCCCCCAAATATAGATTCTTCCTTATGTAGTTTAGGTCAAATTCTCCATCCAATGTCATCAATCTATTTTGGACTAGACCGCAAAATATCCTTAACTTCAGTTTGGTCAAATTTTCTGTAGAATGACTGACGTCTTCCAATGACTTCCATTGATCATTGATTTCAGGAATCTTGCATTCCTCGTTGTTCCTCAGGTACTCGAGGATTTCTATGTAAGAGTGACAAGGAATCTGAAAATCGACTCAGATGAAAAATGAACAGTAGGTACGCATCGAAAATTTGTTCGCTGAATTTGTAAGGTTTGCGTTACCATCATGGTTACCACTCATGGTATACAGATTGAGAAAGGGGCATGATATATATGGAAAAAGCCTAAGAAAATTACAAAAGAGGATTGAATTTCTGCGAACTCACGGAAATTTTTTGTCCTTGTTTACAAATACCAATTCGTACAAAATATGAATATTTTCAATGACTACAATGGAAAAGGTAGAAAAAGTAAACAATAAATTTGAATGGAAAACGAGAATTAATTGAATGTGCCTGGTAATTTTTTTTCTGCATTTTCTTTTTGTTCGACGATGAGAACAAGATATTGTTTGTATCCTCATCACTGAAAATATTTGTAAGCAGATCCAACTTGCATAATTAGGTATGCATCATGATTTTGGCATTGATTATAATTAGTTAATGTTTTCGTATAAAAATATGTTATTGAAATAAGTATGCAATCGATCATTATGATAACATGTTCGGGAGAAACTGTAGCATAAATTGCTAATACAGAGTGTCCCATCCATGACTGAAAATTTCTGCTCTGCCTAAAATAATAACTCCATTTCAATTTGAAGTTTTACCAAAGAAAATAATATCTCTATAGAAACGTATCATTCGTAAGGTCAATTTTGTCTATAAAAGTTTCGAGAAATACTAAGAATTGAAATTTGAATATACACTGCGCAAAAAAATTAACGCACATTCTGAAATTCTCAATTTTAATGAAAGTTAACTCTACATTGACTTTATAACTTATTTTTTATGTTCTCTCGGGAAGGTTTTGAACGGAACAAGATACATTAAATGGAAGAAAAATTCAGGATTTCACCGAATCTTATGTGAAAGAAGAGAAATGAACAATTTTCAAACTACTGAAATGCTGATGAGTGATTTAATACTTGGTATTTCCACCCCTTGCGTTAATTACAGCTCGGCAACGACGGTTCATACTCAAAATGAGTGATCTTAAAATGTTCTGATCTAATCCTTCCCAGATTTCTCCGAGTTGGATTCCTAAGTCATTAAGAGTAGCTGGATGATTTTCTGAACTTCTCAGCCTTCTATTGAGGTTGTCCCAAACCTGCTCAATCGGATTGAGATCTGGACTTCTTGCTGGCCATTCCATTCGAGAGACTTCAACCTCTTCAAGGTACTCCTGAACGATGCGCGCACGATGGGGTCTGGCATTATCGTCCATAAAAATGAAATTTTCACCAATGTATGGGGCAAATGGCACTACATGCTCTTCAAGAATGTTCCTTATATCTTTATCAGCATTCATAGCTCCATTATCAACGACCACAAGGTCTGTGCGAGCAGTCAAAGATATTCCACCCCATACCATAATCGATCCTCCCCCGAAACCAGTAGTATTCAGGAAATTGCACTGAGCATATATCTTTCATCTGGACGTCTGCATACAAGGGAACGTCGATTACAATGGTAGAGGCAGAATCTAGACTCATCTATGAAGAGAACTCTTTCCCAATCGGCCTCTTCCCAATGGATATGCTCTCTCGCAAAATCCAAACTCGCCCTTCGATAGGCTGGGGTTAGAGCTGGGCCTCTTGCCGCGACACGAGGCCTTAAATCATATTCTCTGAGGCGATTTCTTATTGTCTGTGTGCTAATTTGCACCTCATGAGTTTGGTCAAGCTGATTTTGAAGGAGGCGAGCGGTTGCAAACCGTTGTCTCAGCGAAGAAACTCTCAAGTAACGTTCTTGAATGGCAGTTGTTACCCGTGGTCTACCCTGTCCTGGTCTTCGGACATTAATACCTGTCTCCCTGAATCGCTGCAACATTCTGGACACACTTGTATGGGAAACTCCAAACCTTTCTGCAATTCTTGTATATGTCCACCCTTCTTCTCGCAAAACTACCGCTTGGGCACATTCCTCTTGGGTCAAATTGCGTGTTTCGCGTTGCATAGCGATCGAGTGTAGAAAATCAAACGAAAGAAAAACTATTGATCACTAGAATTGATCGAGAACAACTGATTTTAGAATGGAGACAATACATTCAAAATCTGATAATATCATCTTTTTTTATTCCTGCTGGGAGAAGACATCTGTATTGAAGAAAACAGTTGAAAGTGGATAACATATGCATGCATAATTCTGATAAAAATAATTATCATTGAGAACACATTCAGTTGTAGAATAAATTTGAGATTTCCATAATGTGCGTTAATTTTTTTGCGCAATGTATTTGGATCCCAGCTGAAACATTCCATACTGTGCATACAATCGATTTTTCGAAAACAAATCAGGAAATAGTACCTACCACTAGGAGGACCAGAAGTAAGGTCAAAAATCTCGTCACAAAAATCATGTTGTCTGATACATGTTCACCCGTATGATTGTTGTCAGGACTTAATGAGAATTTTTTATTGGTTCGATAACATTTATGGAATGGAAACGCTTGAATTCAACCAATTTACTGTAACTAATGACAATGGACCTTAAGATATGCCTCTTTACGAGATCAATTCCAAGTCGATCATGTTTACATCTTAGTGCATCATCGATTCGTTTCAACGTTTCAGAAAATGTACCTATTCTCAATAGAAGATTAAATTCAATATTGTACTTGGATACTTATAGAATGATGTATTATTTAGAACATTCCTCTTCTTGTTATAATGTTGTTGTTTGGTTCAACGATTCGAAAATAACAGATTTAATTATTAAGGAATTTGTATTCCAACTTTTTTCTGTATTCACCATCATTTTATTTGAATCTTCTTCCACCATAACATGAATATGGATTCTTTCATGAAACAATATGGAATCTGAGATTAAGATCAATATTAAAACCTTAATTGGTACCCCACCTCATCAACTCAAAACTATTTAATCCAGTCAAACCATAATTTCATTTATTTCTGAGCTGTCTGAGTACCTTTGTACATAAAAAAATGAAACTTGTGCTGTCGGTAGTATTAGTGGTCTTAGTATGTTCTACAAAGGTGAGTTACTTTTTCTATTCTTTAATACGAGTTCTTACTATTGAAAAACGTTATCAGGTATAGGATATCACTTGTGTACCCCAAAAACAACTGTCAAATATCGATATAACCTATTTGATCACGTTTTTTTGAGTCACTTCTTTCAGGGTCATTAATCCGAAAAACTGCATGATTAATAATTTGAAATTTTAATGATTCTTTATACTATACAGGGTCCTCCACTTTTTCAGAACTTGAACACTCGATAGAAAACTTATTTATGTGTTAAAAACTGTCTGCGCCTGACAAATTCAATTTACATTTGAATGAATCACTATTTATAATGGAAAAAATGTTTTTCTTGGACACCATTATATGAAAAAATATTTTCGATCGTATTTGTGAAATTGTATTGCATGAACCATTCTGATTCTTGTGCAGGCCGACTTTAGAGACGACTTCAAAGATATTTACTTAACCCTGATGGAAGAATGCAAGAAAGACACTGGATTCGATTACAAACCAAGTGGACTGCTTGCTGGAAGGAGTGATATTGATAAATCAGACAAAAAGATGATGGCCTTCGTATACTGTATTGGAAAAAACCTAGCCTTTATTGATGAAAACGCTAACGCTAATTTGGATGTTGTTTCTGGTCATTTGAGGAAACTTGGTGTTAAAGAAGAAGAAATTGAAGAGTCCAATAAAATATGTGGGGGCAAAAGAGTATCAGATGATGCACTGTTGCAAGCTAGTTTTTACTATAGTTGTTATGTTAAGCACTTACCTCGATGGGTATTTGTTGTAGAGTAAATGAGTTCAAATTTACTTTTTTTGTTTTTTTTTCTATAACCTTTATTTTCAAATTTCACAGAAGGAAAGGGGCTTAGTCGTTGATTCATTATTGTTATGACAGTTTGACTCAGTGACATTAATTTTTCCAGAACCTGTATTGGTATGTACTATGTAATAAGCGAAAAATATGTTCTTCATAATACGGAAATATATATTTTCCTATTGGCTGAAGGACCTCAGGTCGATGGCCGTGAATAAACTTTTCTCTCCCCCTCTCTCTCTATATTTTCCTCGTATTGCATCGTGAAAAGACATTTATTGTGGAAAGTCTCACAGAGTCCTTCTAATCAGTAATTGTTATTATAAAAAGGAATTACGAATTCACATTATTCTTATAGTTCAGAATTCAAATATATGCCGCAATCATTTAAAACATTTCTTTTTTTCCATCATAAGTAGTATTGATTTCAAACCTCTCGTGATTCAATTTGATAACATCGAAACATAATGAAAAACTCAACTGAGTTTTTCCATGACTATACCACTTGATTTATCGCGAAATAAAAACGGACAAACTTCAAATATTTTCACCGGACGATTTTTTTTTAGTGAAAATTAAGAGAGATCAATATAAAAAATTCATTCAACGTTTTCACTTAAATAATTCACATTTTTCTTGAGCTAAATCAACCATATCTGTTTAGAGAAATTTCTATTCAGTGATGTCAATCCTTGTTTGATTCAGAATGTATACAGGGTGTAGAGAATTATGTTTCATGTTCAGTCGCTTGGTTTTCGAGAAATTCAACATTTTAGAAAATTCAAAAAAATTGCACCCTTTGCCACTCTTTTCGGTGGCAAGACTTCAAATGTAGGAATTTTTTCAATCTATTTTTAGCGTTGTATTCCTGGATGATTTTTTAGACGCGTGCATAGTTTTTTTCAACAATGATCTATACTCCATTAACAATTATAAAATCACAACTCTGGCCTTGGAAATTTGACACATTCCACTCTGTATCGAAGTTATGACGTTTTTCAAAATATTTTTATGTTCCAAGTCAACACTATGCTGCCCTTTCTACATTCTTAGCGTATTTCTTAGAATGTGAATTTATTCGGAAAATGAATGAATTGGAAAAGATGTGATGGACGAAAATAATTAAAGTTTATATGAATTGATAGAAAGGATTCCTTTTCTAGTTATTTGCATAAAAAGTACAAGAGATCACTGTTGAAATATATTATTTTTCGCCATGGAAGAAAATTGCATTGCATTCACATAATTTTCTTATGCATGCTTGTGAGGATTTAATGTTTATTATCCTCTTAAACTGAAAGTTCAAGACTTGACGACATCAATTGTCGATTCTAATCAAGAATTCATTAAAAAAATCAACCCAAAGATATAAGATGAATTGATGTGTAATTACAAGAATCAAGAATAATGTCAATTTTATTTTTTTGATAACTTTCTTAAAATCAATGTTGGGGTATAAAACTCGGCTGCGTTTGTTCAAACAACATCTAAAGAATACATTTTTCACCATCTTGACCTTTGAAAGGCGTTTCTTATAGGAGGATTAGGTCTAAGTTCCACCTCATTAGTGAGGTACCTAACTTTTGCAAATCTGCTCAGATATCGCCAAATTTCTTGGAAAACCTGAAAAATATCATCCTAATCGACTTCTCGAGGCTCCATCCGATCCATCTACTGCAATATCTGTCCAAATAACAGCTTTTTCAACGAAATTCCCGTGTACCCCTTCAACCTCGAAATGTAAAAATTCGTCCTGGTCTTGAAAATCGTCCTCACACTCCAAACTGGTGCTGAAAACAATAAACATACGTTAATCTTGGATATTCGACGAAAAACTCACCTGCAAATATCGATTAAATACCAAAAATCTGCGAACAACTTGTGAACATAACGAAATGTGGAATATCTTTGATACATTTACTTTGATGTAAACAAAGAAACTGGCAACGTCGTTTTGTCATTAACGATATTTTCTGTGCGCGCACTGACTTTTCATCATATGTTCTATGTTTTTCATCAGGGGCACCAACTCCTGAAAACGGAACCATGACCTCCTATGTGATTAAATAAAAGTGAATGGAGTATAGGTCAGATTTTATATTATGGTTATTTTTTCTTAAGTTTGACCTAACATAGGGTAAGAAAAACTATGATTACCTGAGTGGCAAACTATGAACATGCCTGTTTTATGGAGATTCTGAAATGGTATAACTCCCTGTATTTCCAGCATCTAGTACAAAATAGATTCCTATTACAATGAGTCTGAACCTTTTTTCCTTAATCACAAATGAACAGTCCTAGTAACAAAAATATGGCATCAGATGCATAAATATTGTCTCCTTTGTTTAGAGGATATTCACTTGATTCCATACTTCAACCCAACCCTGTATATCTAATTTTATCATGAACCCTCCAATCGATTTCGAGCATGAAATTACTGATATTTACTCTCTGAGAATCAGGGCAATCATGCTCGGTAAAAACAGTGATTTGTTTTAATTGGCAAAAAGATTACATAAAATAAACATCATTCATGATGGAACTTATTTTTATTACTTTTATCGATTATAAGTTTAGTAGTGAGTAGTTTCTAATGAATTTATACCAAATTCTGTGGCTGATTCAAGTGAAATGAAAAAACCAAGCTGCAAGGAAATCCCAAGCATATATACAGAGTGTCACATTGAAAAGGCAACAGGTCTTTTCTTGTTGAAAAATTAGGTTCTTTTAGAAAATTGCTAGTCAATTTTATTCTTGAGCAGGACCTGTGTCCTATTCAAATTGTATCTTCTTTTAACGGTGTACCGAAAAAATCTTTAAGCCGCTGTTGTCTGGTGGCAATAGATCAGAATCGAATGGTCACGTTTTTTTAGCCATGGGGAGTTTCATAAAAACTTTTCTCGATCATCATGTTATGTAAATCTGAAAAAACTGGTTAGAACGATTATTACGGTAAATTCAAATTGATTCTCCTATGTTTTCAAGCACCGAGTTCACTGTACTCCGAAGTGTCAAGAAAAAAATCACGGAGACTGTATTGAAATGAGTCACTTGTCGAAAGGAGGTTTAGATGAACTAAGACGACTTATCATACGCTAGATTATTAATATTGGTCCAAATGGTAATGAATCATCAATCTTGAACCTGTTTTTAATTGCCCTTGAACAATGAGTTCGATTGTTCGACATGCATTCTAAAAAACTCATTGGATATGAGTACATGGGATGGTTATTATGTAAGTCAGCCTTATGGTAAGTTGAATCCTATTATTCACAATGATTATTCATTTTCTTTCAAGGTGAACACTGCTCGAATCATCTCCGAAATAGATTTTGCATACAGAATGGGTAGTAAAAACAGTGCAGTATGCATTTGTTTTTATTTCGATTTCCCAGTCACATCCAAAGCAGTAATGTCTTTCTGTTGGAATTCCATATCGATAACTGCCTCTTATATCGACATGGTTCAGTTGACTTGTAAAAAGCATAACGAAATCATATATTTTCAATGATCATGTGACCTTTGTGGTGTATTTTTGTTGACAAACTGGGAACTCATTTAAATTTTAATTGAAGAATTATACATCTGAAAAAAATTATTCAACTACTTCATTACAGTTATTATATTATATTATGCGGCAATGAATGAATAGGGTTATTAGAATCTGACTTTTCATGTTTGTCCAAACTGTATTTTGATGGTATCTAGATAAATAATGATACAGAACTATTTAATTTTATCCTTAATATGTTTAGTCAGCGTATGGGTAAGTGTTCTAAAATACACTCACATTCTCACCTCATTCAATTTTCCGAAATTGAAACTCGATTGGGTTTTTTGTGAATTTGTTCTGCTTAAACCAGAACTATACAGGGTGTTTCTGAATTTTTGCGAAGGATTTCAACAGGTGATTCCTTGTTCGAAATAAAACATAGTTTGTTGTAATTTTGGGTCAAAAGTCAAAAGTAAGGGACATAACTCGATCCAGGAATTAAGGGTTTTTGTATATTCATTCTTACACTGAATCTTTTTCTCTAAATTCTGGGAATATAATACAGTCCATAGAAATTTTTAAATTAATGAGTTAACTGTTTCATTTCCTTCATCTATATAGCCAAATCCTTTCTTAATTACACTTGTTATCTTCAGGCAGATTATGAAGGGTTCGAAACGAAGTCTGAAACATTCAACCAAGAATGTTCAAAAATCAGCCACTTGGACCAAGAAACGATAAAGAAAATGAAAGCAGGGGTAATAGATGAGAAGAATCCTGCTGTGCAAGAACATATTTTTTGTTACACTAGAAAACTGGGCTCAGTCAACGATAAAGCTGAATTGCAAAAAGATGTTGTCAAGGGAGTCATGTCCTTACATATCAAAGATATGACCTTGATTGAGAAAGTCATGAAGATGTGCGTACTGCCAATGGAAGAAGATGAAAAACTTTGGGCTTCCAGAACCGTAGCTTGCTACTATAAGAATGCTCCAGGTGTAGTTATTTTGTAGGACGTAGGTGATTTTAATTATGGAGTTTGTGAATTGTATGGTACTATGGTAGCCAAATAAAGATACATAAAGCTTCTGAGTATGCTCATTTTTGAACTAAACTCTCATTATTTCATTTCCACCAAAGGTTATTGTGAATCCTTTGATCATATCTTCCTCAATTTTCTATGGTCCTCATGAAATATAACTTATTTTTCGGGGCAGTATTCCTGATGAAAAAAGTGATACATCTTGAGAACTTTGCGGCACAGACAGAGACATGGATAAAGTTGTTTACTTTATCAGGATAGAAAAATTTAACAAGAAATATAAATTCTACAATTCAACAAAGATATGTCAACTCACTGTTAGAGACAAGTAATTCAAAATTGTTGTCAAGCAAACTCTCTGTCCGAATAATTTCAAGCACAAGAATTGGTTAAAATACAGGGTGAAATAATAATCTGGCTTGTAAAAATCATTTTAATTAGAAATAAAATTAATTCGTCACCATGTATAATGCTAGGAAATTTTTTCAGAGTTTCTGTTGAATTAGTTCCCAAGCTCATAAAGACTGAGGAAAATTCCAGTGTTGATGTACTTCCTATCTTTGAATTTAAATAAAACAATGTTTATGGTTTCCGTTGCTGACTTTACTCTCTGGGCACTCTGTATAAATATTTTCTTCCACCCCATACTTCTAGAACATTTACCTCAGTTTCTTAAGTTTTCTAATTGAATAATTAATTTCTTTCTCATTAATCATCTTATTTTCTTCGATAAATATCCAATCGGACCACTTATTACAATAATTATGATTGAGAAAATTGCAACAAAGTTTTCAAGGAATCAACAAGTTCATAATGTTTTATGGGATGTTTGTGGAGTATAGGGACATAGTATATAAATATCAGACGCTTGTGAATTTTCATATTTCTCCTAATTACCTCATTCGGGTAGTAACTCTATCAGAAATAATGCAGACTTATTTGATTGTATCTTTATTGTGTTTGGTAGGCGTATTGGTAAGAGTTCCAGAAAAATGATTAATTTTCATTTTTTTCATTCTTTCTCACTCGTAATGAAATTTGATATTGCTCAGTTAGTGTTTCCTGTGAGTTTTTCTTCATTTTCCACATAGATGTGATAGTACCTTTCAAATTTTTTGATATTTTCGACATTATCCTTTGAAAACATAACGGTTAATGCATTGAAATATTTCCAGTTTCTCCTGTAAGTAAATTCTTTCTTAATTATTTTTCCTTGAATTTCGATAATCTTACAGTTCATTACCATTATCTTATGGATCTCGCAAAGTCAGTCACTTTATTTTCATCAAATCGACATTGTGACAGCAGATTTCGATTATTTTTGAATGTTAAATTCTTCATCCTAATTTTTTCCTTGAATTTCGGGAATCTCACAGTACATTACATCATGACATTAAAAAAGCAGAGTAAAACACTAAATCCTACTTGATATACTCAGGCAGGAGTTCCTGAAGATTTCGAAGCGAAGACCAAAGCAGCCCATGAAGCATGTTCGAAAGTCAGCCATTTGGACCAAGAATCGATCAAGAAAATGAGATCTGGAACGTTTGATGAGAAGAACCCTGCCGTGAGAGATCACATTTTCTGTTACATTAAGAAAGTGGACTTCCTCAACGATAAAGCTGAATTGCAAAAAGATGTGATGATCAGAAAAATGTCTCTGCAAGTTAAAGATACGGCTTTGGTTGAAAAAGTCATCGAGATGTGTTCGTTCCCCAAAGAAGGAGATGAAAAACTCTGGGCTTGCAAGGTCCTCGCTTGCGTCTATAGTAAATCCCCTGGAGTAGTTATTTTGTAGTGGACAATTGATTAGATGGTTTTGATTGTCTAAAATTATACTGTATTCGAATGAAATGTACCATCGGGCTAGTGTTTTTTAATGTAACCGACTCTATTTATATAAATGTTTAGGTTTTCGAAATTTTTTCATTTCATACAAAGATACCTACTATGCAAGATATAATATTCACGTGGATTCTACCAAAGATACGGAATTTTTGACGAAATGAAATTTCGATATTTGAATAAATTCTGGTGGTGAAAATCAAACTATTATAGTTAGGGCTTCGGATTATTCTTTATTGAATTTAGTGTCCCCGAAAAACTATATTTTGATACCAAACTTGACCATCTCTCTCTGCCACATTTCTTCTTGTTTAATGTTTTCTATATTTCATTTTCGAGTTTTGTTCACAAGCTTAGAGCAAGGGGGGTTTTAAACATGATTCGTATGCGTTTAAACCTTCCCGGTTGAATAACACCATTAGATTTTCCAGGGATCCAGTGTTGATTTCAAATATAGTGTTTTTAGGGGTCTTGCCTCGGTTTCCACCCAAACAGATTTTATTATACCCAGAGATACTTTGGTCAATGCTGATTACCAATAAACCAATAAAAATTGGACACGGAAAAGAAACCGGAGCTTCAACAATTTGAAATTTCGGTTTTTTTTTAAATACCATTTCACAAGTGAAAATCTAAACTATGTTAGATGGCGTTTCAGATTATTTTTTATTGATTTCAGTGTCCACGAAAACTGATATTTCGATCCACACTCTACCATATAGTCCTTCTTTGCCAAGATTTTTTTGTTTTATGTTTTTCATATTTAATTTTTTAGTTCTGTTAACAAACTTAAGGGGCAGTATCACCTTTTGAATCGTGGTAAATCTCCATTCAAACGTGGTCTCTTTATTTCACGAGTAAGTACCCTAATTTACGACGTAGAGACTTTATTTTTTTTAAATTGAAGTTGAAGAACGTCCCGAGGGCAAATAGTCTTCTTTTTTTCGATTTAATTAGTTTTTAAATTAAAAAAACCAGGGTAATCGTTAGATCTGGGGTTATTGAATATGTTTTTCGTTTTTCATGAGTACAAGCTATATTTTCGAAATAATAATCATGAAAATTTTTGTAGTTTATAGAAGATTAAATTGCCGAGGGCAAATAGTTGCAATTTTTTCGATTTAATTAGTTTTTCAACCAAAAAAAACAGGTTGAACTTCAGCGTTTTTGAAACTACACTTAATGATTTTTTCCGACGGTTATTCATCATTTTTTGAAAAAAATCGCAACTATCTGCCCTCGGCAATTTAATTTTCTATAAAGTACAAAAATTTTCATGATTAATTTTTCAAAAATATAGCTTGTACTCATGAAAAACGAAAAACATATTCAATAACCCCAGATCTAACGATTACCCTGGTTTTTTCTAATTAGAAAACTAATTAAATCGAAAAAAATAAAACTATTTGCCCTCGGGACGTTCTTCAACTTCAATTTAAAAAAAACAAGTCTCTACGTCGTAAATTAGGGTACTTACTCGTAAAATAAAGAGACCACTTTTTGAATGGAGATTTACCACGATTCAAAAGGTGATACTGCCCCTTAAGGCATTTAGTATAGGTATTATGGATCAGCAAAAAAAGGTATTCTGAAAAATATAACATCTTGCTAATATCAATCAGCTGTCTTGTATGTGACATGAAATCAACTGCCTTGGATTCTCCTGCAAACTCGTTGTCGTAGTACAGTGTTATTTCATTGTTTCCTGGACCAGTGGAATTTATCCAACTTTGTATATCCAAAATATATCGATAGATGACCTTTCCGTCTGTCGCATTCCTCTTCTTCTCTGGACACACTGTATAGATATATGTATAAGATATCTAATTCTAGGAGTGCGACCCCTTGAAAATTTATTTATCTCAGTTTCCTAGGTTTTATAAATAAAACATTAATTTTCACCTCATTAATTTTCTTATTATCTTCGTTACGTATTCAAAATGGACTACTCATAACAATAATTATAATTGAGGAAATTACATCGAAATTTTCAAGGAATCAACAAGTTCATAATATGTATTTTATGAGGTGTTAAGTAGGTATATAAATATTAGATACTTGTGAATGTTTATATTCATCCTACCTTCTTCTGGGAGTAACTGTATCAGAAATCATGCAGACTTATCTAATTGTATCTTTATTGTGTTTGGTAGGCGTATTGGTAAGGGTCCCAGAAAAATAATAAATTTTCATCTTCTTCGATTCTTTCTCATCCATAATGAAATTTCATATTGTTCATTTATTGTTTCCTGTGAGTTTTTTGTTAGTTTTCCACATAGACTTGTTTATTTATTTATTTATCTATTTATTTGCTTACATAAAGAGTAGAGCTTAACCTATAAACTCAAAAAATAATATAAAATAAGAGAGCAACGCTCGTTAAAAAACACCTTCTAACGTTTTTGATATTCTCGTCAGTAACCTTTGAAAAAAAACCGGTTGAAGATTTCGAATATTTTTGTAAGTTAATTCTTTCTTCCATTATTTTTCCCCGAATCTAACAGTACATAACCATTATCTTATACTATAATCTACTTGATATACTCAGGCAGGACTTCCTGAAGATTTCGAAGCGAAAACCAAAGCAGCCCATGAAGAATGTTCGAAAATCAGCCATTTGGACCAAGAATCGATTAAGAAAATGAGATCTGGAACGTTTGATGAGATGAACCCTGCTGTGAGAGATCACATTTTCTGTTACATTAAGAAAGTGGACTTCCTCAACGATAAAGCTGAATTGCAAAAAGATGTTATGACCAGAAAAATGTCTCTTCAAGTTAAAAATACGGCTTTGGTTGAAAAGGTGGTTGAGATGTGTTCGTTACCTAAGGAAGGAGATGAAAAACTCTGGTCGTGCAGGGTGGTCGCTTGCTTTTATAGTAAATCACCTGGAGTAGTTATTTTGTAGAAGACAGTTGATTTGATTGATTTCCTTTTTTATAAATGTTTGAAAATTGAATCGTATTGAAATAAAAATATAGTAGTAGTTTAAATATTTTCGAAATCGTTTCATTTCATGCAGAGATACTGTGGACAATGCTGATCGGCAATATATACAGGGTGTCCCAGAAGTACCGCACTTCCTTCAGGGGATCGAATGTGAAAAATATTCTAAGCTCAAATATCCATGTTTGAAATTTTTTGATAACGTAGTTAATTAGTAATTAATTAATGAAAGTGACCAATCAGGAGCGTCCTACACAAGAATAAGTAGGCAGTGGGGACACGAGAGTGGGACACGAGAGTGAGACGCCAGAGCTGCTGCCGGCTTTTCACGCACTAAACCGAGACTGGGGAACAGCCTGCAGCTCTCGCGTCTCACTCTCGTTTCCCCACTGCCTACTTATTCTTGTGTAGGACGGTCCTGATTGGTCACTTTCATTAATTAATTACTAATTAACGACGTTATCAAAAAATTTCAAACATGGATATTTGGGCTTAGAATATTTTTCACTTTCGATCCCCTCAAGGAAGTGCGGTACTTCTGAGACACCCTGTATACTTCAAGTGGATTCTACCAAATACATACCTATACGGAAGCTTTGACGATGTGAAACTTCGATTTCTGAAGAAGTACCATCTCACAGGTGAAAATCTAAACTATGATAGATAGCGCTTCAGCTTATTCTTTATTTGAATTCAGCGTCCTCGAAAACCTATATTTTGATGCCAAACATGACCACAGATTCCTTGTTTGTCACGAATTTTTCATATTTTATGTTTTCCATATTTAATTTTCCAGTTTTGTTCAAGAGCATTCAGAGTATATGTGTTATGGATATGTGAAATGGGTATTACGCATGATTCGAATGTGTAGTAGATCTTCCAGATGGAAAAACTGCTTTAGATTCTCCAGGGATTTCTTGGTGATGACAAATAGAGTGTTTTTGAAGGTCTTACTCCTTGGTCATTTTTTACCGAAAAAGTTGATGTTTTCAAGTCAATTTTATTATGTTCAGAGATACTCAGGCCGAGACTGATTAACAATATACCAATTAAGATTGGATACGATCACAGAAACAGGAGATATAACGATTTGAAATTTCGATTTTTTGAAAAAAATACCATTTCACATGTGAAAATCTGAACTATCATAAATAGGGTCTTGGTTTATTTTTTATTAAATTTAGCGTCCCCGAAAACCCATATTTTGATGCCTAACTTGACTATATAATCCTACCTTGCCAAGATTTTTTTTCGTTTTATGTTTTCCATATTTCATTTTTGAGTTTTGTTCGCAAGCTCAAGTCATTCAAAGTGTTGTGGATCAGCAAAATAGGTATTCTGATTGAGTCGAATGGGTTGAATATCTTTTCGATCTTGTAACACCGTTTTGATGATGACCAATATGGAGTTTTTAGGGGGTCTCATCTCATCAACATCGAAAAATTTGAGACTTTCAGAATCGTTTTCATTTCATATAAAAGGCATGTTTTCAAGCACAAGGAGCTCTGTAACATGGATTGCAGCATATTTTTTGAACAAATTCAGTATCACCACACATACACGGGGAGACAGAGTTTTTTCAGAGGTTTTTATCTGTTCTCGTGTATCATACGCAGAATTGTATGGTACCCCGTTTACATTCCCTCTGCTAACACTCAGATTTGGAGCGAGAAACAGATTTTATTCTTTTATACAATCTGTTCCTTGTCGCCATTTCTTCACACGTGCCATATGCCATATATTGTTTGATATTACAAAACAGTATGTAATTATCTCTTTCAAAAGAATATATATATATATATATATATATATATATATATATAGAGACAAATTCACCGCCGAGAAATGATAATTCAGCAAAATAAGGGTATGCGGCGTATGGCAAATGGTAATTGAAAGACCTTTTTAGCGAATACCTATATTTCGACACCAATTTGTGTCATCCTCAGGGTAGCCAATGGTCATAAAAATAAGCTATAGTCATCAGCAAGATCAAGTAGAATCTCCTAAATGCAAAAATTTTTTACTATATACTTCTTCGAGTTGAAATG
Organism: Adalia decempunctata; assembly: GCA_951802165.1. Lineage (NCBI taxonomy): Eukaryota > Metazoa > Arthropoda > Insecta > Coleoptera > Coccinellidae > Adalia > Adalia decempunctata. The sequence continues at coordinate 7,167,092 of OX637705.1, forward strand.
TCATATAAAAATCTATAATTTTTATATGACATTTCAACTCGAAGAAGTATATAGTAAAAAATTTTTGCATTTAGGAGATTCTACTTGATCTTGCTGATGACTATAGCTTATTTTTATGACCATTGGCTACCCTGAGGATGACACAAATTGGTGTCGAAATATAGGTATTCGCTAAAAAGGTCTTTCAATTACCATTTGCCATACGCCGCATACCCTTATTTTGCTGAATTATATATATATATATATATATATATTTCATATAGAGATACTATGGACAATGCTGGTCAACAATATGATGTGGATCCGACCAAAGATAGGTGAGAATTGACGATTTGTAATTTCGATGTTTGAAAAAAATACTATTTCACAGGGAAAAAAGCTGAAGGATGATAGATAGGGTCTGAAATTATTTTTTACTGAATTCAGCGTCGCCAGAAACTTATATTTTGATAGCAAACTTGACCTTATAATCCTTCTTTGCCAAGATTTTTTTCATTTTATGTTTTCCATAATTCATTTTCGGTTTTGTTCTTAAGCATTCAGAGTTATGGATCAGCAAAAATTCCAAATAATTCAAATCGGTTGAAGTGTTTTTTATCGAATAACACTATCCGATTTTCTAGGCTTGATAACAAATATAGATTTATGATGCGTATGAAAATAAATTCTTGTTTCATTTCAAAAGATTTGAACTCATGCTATCTTTATTAATTTACTTCCATTTTCGAAAAACTCCTGTAAAGCTGAGGTTTTTTTTGGTTGACCTTATAAATGGGACCATCGCTATAGGGATATTTTCTTCACATACAAATATTCGGATTTAAAGAGACTTTATTTTCGTACCATACAAATTCTAACACTATCATTCAATTGAAATTGAATTTCGAAATGTGCAAATTACACTAGAGAAGGCTGTTTTAACAGTCCTTATACCAAGTGTAGAATTCATCTCATGTTCCAATAATTCAAATAAAAAAACAATCAGGGAAGTTCCGATTCATACAAATTACCACTCTCGTGAGGAATAAATCAGTGGGTACATCATCAGTCTTAGGAGCTAAGCAAGAATCAAACTTTGTGGAAGTATCCTCATCAAAATTCATCTGTGCTGATGCTCTTTCCTTCAGAAGCTCATTGCTGAGTACCCCGGCTGAATTAACGAAACCGGCCTCTAGGCAGTAGCATAGAATTTGTTTTCTTACTTCCATATCGCTTTCGTCTATGTTTCGACTTCTTATTTTATCCAACGTGTCTTTATTCGTGTTCATTTTCTCGAAGCATCGTCTGTGGGAAATGTCTGCTCTAGCTCTTATATCCTCAACTGTGATAGCCTGTGGATACATGAATAGAATTAAACAGTCATCTGGCAATGCATTTCTGATATATTTTAAATAAAAAGATTACTTAAGTCATCGGAAAGTCATAGTGAATCCCGAAAGTCACTCATTCTTTTGGAGATAAGATATCTCCAGTGCGAATTCTGACCGTGAATCTTGTGCTGAAGCCATCCAAGACCACAACTTTGTCGATGTAACACTTTGCTCTTAATTTTTTTTTGATGACACACTTTAAAAACTACAGTTTCAAATTGTAACGGAGTTGAGACTGATAAAACTTAACAATTCCATAAGACACTAGAATATCAGAAACGTTATTCTTTGTTAGATATAAGATCAACGGAGTATTCCCAATAAAAAAAAAATTGGACAGAATTTCTTCGAAATCTATTATTCAAATCTCAAAAACTCTACATATACATATTTCGAAAGGAAATTGGATTTCTCTGGAAAAACACAGAATAATTCAATAATAGAACTCACGTTTAAAATTGAAGGCAATGCACACAACAAGATGAGATACTTCATTTTCAAAACAATTTATAGTCTCTCCTTTTCCTAGAGAATATGTCAGGTAATAAGGAACACTGTTCGACCGTTTCTCTGAATTATATGTGATATTCAGTGAGATCAATTAAGGAAGTCATCTTATAAACAGTATCGAATTTTTTTTTTAACTAATTACAATATTTTAATTTCGTCACGGTATTATGATTCGATGTATTTCGGCTGCAATGCCATATGTAAAATTAATGAATATTCGAAAAAATTATTTCCACTTACTTTGTACAGGGTGGCCAGATTTCGATGGTTTAGTACTACAACTCCGAAACTATAAGAAAAAGTAAGTTACATGTCATGTTCTCTTTTTTCGAGAAACATAAATTTCTGAAAACCCAAAGTTGCTACGGCGTCTAGTTTCCGAGCTACAGGGCGATTTTGTAATTTGGTCCAGTATTATAATTGGCTATAACTTCCGTATTATAGGATCTACGTTTTCGGGATGAACACATCTTTGGGGCACTGTTTTACAGCTTTTCATCGCTGCTACTGGATTTTTTGTATCTACTCAAATTTCGGAGCTATAACAAAATTTTTTTTTTCAAATGGAAACCATAGTGGAAAATGATATTTCCATATTGATCTTCCTTCAACGATTTCAAAAATATATATCATGATATACTTTCGAGTTCACTGTATATCGGAAATTGCGAAAAAACACTTTTCGATCAACAAAATCCGACTCTGATTCACTTCCTTCAAAACTGAGGCGGTCATAGAATTTCATGTCTTTTTCATTTCCAATTGTCAAATTCAATTCAGTTTCATAATTTTTGTATTGTCTGGCACTTCTTAAATTCTTATTTATAACACATCATCTATCATCACGAGAAATATTAAAAATATAATATGATAGAAAGTTTTATACAAGCAAATTATGACGCTGATAATGCATCTCAAATATATTTTGATAGATATCCCGAAAGAACTCAGCCGCAGAAAAGAATATTCACAAGGCTTAAGAATAATCTAAAGGCTTTTCTTTCATCTAAGTATCTATATACTAGAATCGACAAGTTTGGTCTGAGTAATAATAAAGCTAATATTTCCAATTTGGCGGCTTACAATGATTGTGAGAAATCGAATTCTATGACCTTATGAGAACTTTAGAAGCGCCAGATGATACAATAATGATGAAACTTAATTGAATTTGACAAGTGAAAATACATAAGACATGTAATTCTATGACTGCCTCAGTTTTGAAGGAAGAGAATTAAAGCCTGCTTGGATTTTGTTGAACGAAAACTGTTTTTCGCAATTTTCGATATATAGTGAACTCGGAAGTATATCATGATACATATTTTTGAAATTGTTGAAGGAAGATCAATTTGGGAATATCATTTTCCACTATGGTTTCCATTTGAAAAAAAAAATTTTTGTTATAGCTCCGAAATTTGAGTAGATACAAAAAATCCAGTAGCACCGATGAAAAGCAGTAAAAAAAGTGCCCCTTAGATGTGTTCATTTCGAGGACGGATGTTATAGCCAATTATAATAATGGACCAAATAACAAAATCGCCCTGTAACTTGGGGTTTTCAGCAATTTCTGTTTCTCGAAAAAAGAGAACATGACATGTATCTTACCTTTTCTCTATCTCTTATAGTTTAGGAGTTGTAGTACTAAATCATCGAAATCTGGCCCCCCTGTACAAGAAAAAAATGGTAAAAGATAAAATGAATTATAAAGCAGCAAAACTCATTGTCTTGGATTGAATCATCTATTAGGAAAACAGGATAATTAAATATCTAGAACTTTTCCATTCCTCATGAAGTAAAGTCTTTTCTCGATGCAGAGGAAAGCATGAAAAACTGTGTCTTCTTCAGAATCTTTTTTGACGACGCAGTCGTCCAAAAGCCTCTCCACAATTGGTAATTCTTTAACTTGTTGGGGCAAAACTGCCTGGACTGCTCCCCACTTCAAGTATCCTGCTTTATCCAACATATTTCCAGTACGAGCGACACACAAGAAAAGATTCTTGGATTCAGGATCTTTTATCAGATCTTCGAGTTTTGTGTAGTTCTTCTGGTCGAATCCTGTAGAAGCTCTACATTTCTCTACCCATTTTTGCAAATCCTCGTTCTCCTAGAAGTCCACAAAAAATAGTTTGTCAATATTTAAGAGAGTTTTGGAAATTCAGTCTCTTAATCAAGTTATCATACGAAACATATACTCCATTCACAATTATAAAATCACAACTCTGGCCATGGTTTCGTTTTCAGGAATTGGTGCATCTGATAAAAAATCTGTGCGCGTACAGAGAATATCTTTAATGACAAAACGGCGTTGCCAGTTTCTTTGTTTACACCAAAGTAAAAGTATCAAAGATATTTTGACATGGGTACAAACGGCAAATTTGAATTGGACCAAAAAGTACTAATCGCCTTTTTTACACTTGATAACGAAGTTTTTTTTAGGTGCTCAAAATTTATTTGAAATGTGTAAATTGACAAAAAAGGCTTCCTTATACGATCTTTTCACGAAAGCGACCGGAAAATATGGTTCATGTAGGATTTTCGAGGAATTATGAGGAAAGAACTTGCAGAATGAAATTGCACGATTTTCGTAAGTAAACGGGTTTTGGATGGCCATCATCGGTCTCTAAATGATTATTGTTGATCGTTTTCACGTTTCAGAAAAAGAACCACTTCGTACAAGCCCATTTTGAAGAAATTTGTGTATGTAACATTCAACGGTAGGGATTTGCTCTTAATCGAAAGAATATATTATATCTAGTGCTACTTCTTTCAAAAGAGACACAAGCTTTTAATGCTGTAGGGGCCCTATAATGTGGAGGAGTTTTTGTCTTATTTTAGAACAGGTGAATGATAAATGTGAAGCATATGTTTGACCTGTTCCATATTATTTGTACAAACCTACTGTGGTTGTAATGTATGAATATTTTTTAAACTAATAAATCACTATACAGTCAGAATATTTTACTCCTTGTCCATAAGATCAAATAAATGAAATGTATATCTTCTACTCTTATTTTTATTAAGTTTGCTATTAAGGTTATGCCCCAAGAAAAAGTTCCTGTTGCATCAGAACTCCCTTCAACTATTTGGATTCCAGTAGAGGGATATAATGTTCCATTATTCTTGATTCAACAATTGATGTCAAGTCTTGAACTTTCAGTTCAATAGGATAATAAACATTAAATCTTCACAGGCATGCATATGAAAATCATGTGAAAGCAATGCAATTTTCTTCCATGGCGAAAAATAATATATTTCAACAGTGATCTCTTGTACTTTTCATGCATATAACTAGAAAAGGAATCCTTTCTATCAATTCATATAAACGTTAATTATTTTCGTCCTCACATCTCTTCCAATTCATTCATTTTCCGAATAAATTCTGAGAAATACGCTAAGAATGTAGAAAGGGCAACATAGTGTTGACTTGGAACATAAAAATATTTTGAAAATCGTCATAACTTCGATACAGAGTGGAATGTGTCAAATTTCCAAGGCCAGAGTTGTGATTTTATAATTGTGAATGAAGTATGGGTGTTGATAATGGCTATTAAAAAAATTAAGAAAAAGTGATTTATTTCAATCGATGTTATTCTATTTCGAAAACTCTGTACGTACCACTGCATTTGCCCCGCAGAAATACAGGCAGAAAACAAGAATTAATACTTTCATTTTGATTCTGGAGATCACTAGCTAACACTCGAAAGAATGCCTCAATAGTCCACGAAATTCTGCATTTATCATACAAAGTCTATTACGGAAGTTATGAACTATAAAATAAATGGAATCATTAAAAACGATCGATGTTTTCGAGGGAAAACAGAATTTCAATCCAAGATATTAGTCAAGGAAGAAATAAAATGTCATTGGATTCAGTGAAGAATAAAATTGAAGATGATAACTTTGAGATATCAATCATTTTTATTGCCAGCAGATTGCGCATTCATTAGTTTTCAGAATTTCATTCAATAAAAGAAGAATCCGAAAAGATTCATAATTCTAGCTCCACGTTCGATCCAAAATTTACAATTCTTTCTTGGGTTTCGTTAATAAAATTAGAAATCTTGCTTCACCACTGATATCATGTAAGGAATATTTTCTTCATTTTTGTCAATTGGCAAATTAGGAAAACAAACTAAGAGAATAAAATGCAGTTAGAACAATCTTCTTCCTTTAACATCCTTGATGAAACTAAGTTGAACCTGAATGATCTCTAGCATTTATTGTCTTGAATTTATAAGGTTATTTACTGTTGAAAATTTTTCCATTTTTTTTGTCAAAGTTACTTTCTATGTTATGAATTTTTCAAATGTGCATAGGAAGAAGAGTCCAATAAATTAAAATTCCATTTTTTGCAGTCAATATAATTTCATATGAATAACTGTGTTCAGAATGCCCAAAATAAAAAACGATGCAGCCCAATGGCAATTATTGTCGTTCTTCCAGTTTACTCTCAGTGTTCTCTATATGAAACCAAAACAAACATTCGACTATGTTTGTTCTGAATCATCTTAATACTCATCAACAATTTCCTAATGCATATTTCGAGTAAAAACTGTTTTCAATGCTCTTCTCGAATACCACATCACAAAGATGGCACTTATGTCCCTTCGAGGCATGATTAGCATCTCCATCATTTGTTTGCAATCTACTTATCTACAAGTAAAACCGGAATATATTAAGATCGGACAGAGCTAAATCTCTTGGTTTAACCTTGAACTTGCTCTAGGATTAGGTATATAAAGGATCATCACGGAGGCTGTGTTAAGTACTCCAGCTCTTCGTCTTTCTTATTCAGTAATAAAAGATATTTCGAACTCCAACCATGATGAAGTTTTTGGTTGTAGCAGCTTGCGTGATTTTGGCAGTGCAGGTGAGACTATTCTAGACCATTTACATAGGGGTTGAATTTGAATGTATTACCAATGATTGTCACAACATTGGTTGACTGAAAAAAATTAATTTTCGTGTAAGATTTTGAACACATTTCCCACCTCTCTGGTGGAAATTTCAACTATGCTCATTCACATAATTTGAAAATGACTACATGCAGGGTGGCCATTTGAAAACGAAACAGACGCGATTACAGACGAAATAAATTTTTTCGATAGAAATGCTCGGACAGGTCGATTTCTGTTTCGAGGGGGACAACTTAAGATGTAGGTTACGGACGCATAGCGCTTCAATCCTTGCTGCTTCAACCCCCACCCCCAATTTTTGAATAGGGAAGATGGGGTGAGTGATACCTCAATTCAAAGGTATTTTTATACTGATTTCATCACAGTTATTGTTTTTTCATTTTATGCATTAGTTCTCGAAATATTTTTAACTAAGTATTTGAAAATGAAGTGGTGTTTTCATGGCACTTGTAGTGTTTTTTTGTGAAAAATCGACATCTTGATTAAAGATTTCTATGTCAGTGGATTGGAGGAAGGAAGCCACAGTCATGGTTGTTTTGAAGCTCAAAATGTCGATTTTTCACAAAAAAACACTACAAGTGCCATGAAAACACCACTTCATTTCCAAATACTTAGTTAAGAATATTTCGAGAACTGATGCATAAAATGAAAAAACAATTACTGTGCTGAAATCAGTATAAAAATACCTTTCAAATGAGGTATCACTCACCCCATCTTCCCTATTCAAAAATTGGGGGTGAGGGTTGTAGTAGCAAGGGTTGAAGCACTATGCGTCCGTAACCTACATCTAAGTTGTACCCCTCGAAACAGAAATCGACCTGTCCTAGCATTTCTATCGAAAAAATTTATTTCGTCTGTAATCTCGTCTGTTTCGTTTTCAAATGGCCACCCTGTATTTACTATAAGGCGACTGAGCTAAAGTTGGTTCTTTCATAACATAATTGGTCCAAAACCTTTACGTCTTTTTGAGGAAAATGTTATCCGAAAATAACGAGTGAAAAATACAAATTTCAGGCTCTCACAGACGAGCAAAAGCAGAAGCTGAAGAACCACAAGGCCGAATGCTCAGAAAGCACCGGTGCCGACAAAGAGATGATCGCTAACGCTCAGAAAGGCATCTTTGCCGATAACGACAAGCTCAAGGAGTTCCTCTTGTGCGTATCCAAGAAAATCGGTTACATAAATGAGGCTGGCGAAATCCAGAAGGATGTCATGAAGGCAAAACTGACTGAGGATTTGAAGGACGAGAAGTTGGTCGCTCAGATAATCGAAAAATGCGCTGTTGCCAAGGATACTCCACAAAATACCGCCTTCGAGACTGCTAAATGTTACTACGAGCATAAACATAAAGGTTCCATTGTGGCTTGATTGTATTGTTATGATGACGAGAATAAAGGTTTAATTTAGTAAACGAATTTGTGTTTTACTTCTTTTGCTACTCCGAATGCAGAATAGATGGTGTATCACAGATCTCATGGATTTTTGACATGAAATTAAGGTTTTTTAACGACATAATTAGTCGATATATGAATGGGTTTGACGTCTGTGATCAAGAATAAGGAAAGGAATTAACAGCAAGCAGAAAAATTTTGGAAAATCGGTAGCTCAGAGGTATAGTAACCCCTCCGGCAAACAGCGAGACGCGGGTTCGATTCCCGCACGGTGTGAAACTTTCTCCGGAATTTCAACAAGTTTGTCTTCTTGCCGTCAATTCTCTTTCGCATTAGATAGAAAACAATACTGATACTAGTTTTCCAAAAAAAAAAAAAGTAGGATTTTTTTTTCATAGTTTTCAGGAAAAAATGTGTAGGAAATGCAATAGCGGTTCTTCATATCAAAGGATCTTCTATGATATTTCATCTACATCAATTTCAACCTCTATCACGTCAAAAAAAGATTGAGGGAGTAAAGAAAGTGACTTTTATTGTTGCGAGTGTTACAATTCCATGTGAAAAGTTTCGTTTTCAATTATAATCGCTTCCAATTATCGCTAATATCCATGTTTTTCACCGTATTATGCTAATGGCTGTTCATGACGGCCAAGGTTAAAAGGAAACTTTCGATTATAAATGGAAAATTTTCCGGACAGGAAAACAGTAACTTACTGAATTTAATTTATTAAATAGGATAATGAAGATGAATTATTTTACACTGTACGTCCTATGTTGCCGGTTGTTGGAAAATTGAATGATTGAAAAACTGGCTTCTCGCTTCCCAATAATGAGCTTATTTTCGTATCCATTTGAAATCAAAGTTTATTCAATTTTATTGTGAGATGGACAGGATGAAATTTAACAATATAGAGTTCAACCAAGAATTATTGACGTTTTTTTCCTTCATTAATATTCGAAAAAATTTTGAAAATAATTGCGCAAGTGGAAAATCTTTGGAATGAGGCTCTTGAAAAATGTTAAAGCTAATACGTGCCTGCAGAGGGCACGTAGAAAAAGAAATAAGAGAAGATCAGTCAAAATATATGGGAGGTTATAATATTGTCATTACCTAATTATGAACATGACGAGTTCTGCCCAGATGAGGAAATAATAGTGGTTGTTGAAGCAGAATTATAGGAATATTTACACTTTTAATATTACATAGTTTACTCCTTCATTGTTTACAAATATTGAAAGTTAAAATGTCATGACATAATTCCTCATATATTAAATAGATTCATTCGTTAAGTTTCGTTACTGTCTTGATATATATTACAATTTTTCCAATCCATTCACTTTGCAGCAACACGCTTCAAATGATCAATTAGATTTTTCTGGTTTAGCGAATATTCATATTGAACTTTGGAAAGAACATGCTTTTTAATCATCTACGATATTTTTGTTATCGGACCAGAATTTCCAGGATGTATGCTCCTATAATTGATCTTTCGAAAATGTATCAATACAAGATGGATATAATATACTGCTGGTATACAGATTCATACGATGGTAATCGTATATGATTATCGAGAACATTTTCATGTTCAAAGTTACTTACTTGAAAAATACCATTTGATTTTAAGGTTGTATTTGAATATTTATTGCTATGATGAAAGCACAGAAAATGTTTAGTTCCTTTTTTGTAACTAGAAATAAAGCTGCGACTTGGATGGACTATTATACAGTGTGACAAGAAAAACCTCGGACAAACTCTTTTTCATTTAACTTCATTAAACAGAAGAAATTGAACAAAACAACAACAAATAATAATACCTTGAACATTCGTTAATAATATATTTAAGCCGTTTCGAAGTGGCTTCCTTTGGCGGCGATACACAGCTTCAGACGCTTCTTGAAATTTTCGGCAATGGGCCGCAGCTCCACGGGCGTTAATCGGTTCCATTCCAGGTGCAGAGATTGCTTCAGCGACTCCAAATTTGTGTGTTTTTTTAGCTAAAACCCTGTGCTCCAAAATCGACCACAAGCTGTGGTCCTTTGGGTTTAGATCCATTCTGCAGTTGAGATGAAACAAGGAAAATGGGTCTTACACCATTCTTGCGTCATTTTCGCTCTGTGAGCCGGAGCGGAGTCCTGTTGAAAGGTCCAATGCGTATCGCCGAAGTGCTGCTTGGCCCACGGAAGTACTACGACCTCGAGGATGTCGCAGCGGTAGACTTCTTCGTTGGTTTTGACCCCTTGATCCACGAAAACTAAGGGAGTTTTACCACTGCCGTAAATTCCGCCCCAGACCATGACAGATTGCGGATTTTGACGGTGTTCGACGATGGCTGATGTACCGGGAGCCTCCACGGACCAGACTGTGGTTTTGGTGGTTGTGGGATTGTTCTACGGTGAAAAGCTTCTCGTCTGTGAAGAGAATTCGCTCCCATTGCTGACTGGCGGCGGGACGAAGGAGTTGGCGGCACCTTTGGAGTCGTACGCGCTTGTTTTCCTCCTTGAGGAGTTAAACTTTTTGGAGCTTGTATGGCTTGATGTTGAGCTCCTTTTTGGCAATTTTACGGACTGATTCGCGGTTGATACTGGCCTCACAGGCTATTTTCCTCATGGAAACCCTCGGATTCCGATTGACTCGCTTCTTGACCATGTTGCGATTGCTACGTGTATTGACAGTACGTTTTCTACCACTTCCTGGACGACGACCATCATGGCCAAGCTCCTTGAAACGACGAATTGCATCGGACACGGTTTGTCGAGGCAGATTGAGCAAACGAACAATTTCGCATTGACGCCTACCTTGACGAAACAGCTCCAAAATCGCACTAAGTTTGTTTGACATTCTAAAACTCTGTGAAATGAAATTATATCAAACTGAAAATTCACATATTAGTACAGGAAAGTGTAGAGAAACCAAGAGAAAAAAAATTATTTGGCTGCGCTGGAATACTTTTGTTCCAGACCACACCAAAATATGTCCGAAGTTTTTCTTGTCACCCGTAGTAGTTTATCATGCGGTCTGGTCTCGTCGTGAACGCCCTGTATCCAAAAATCCATGCTCTCCTTTGTCACTTACATTCTCAGCAATGAACCATCTATTTTCCGCATCCTTTGTGGCAAAAGCCGCATTTCTCATACTTGAATTCAAGAAACTAACCATCATATTGTTCGGAATCAGTGAAGCACTTCCCTTATTCCTGCAAATTCTGTAGCAGGGTGGAGCACCCTCATCATCACGTTTCCTCCAACTGACGCCAATTTAAGCCCGATGCGCTCAAAATAAAAACGCCGCACTTATTTCCCTTAAAGAAATGTCTGCAGTGGTAACAGAACGGAAGGGAGCTACCAGGCAGAAACTCAATAGGCGAGAATGGCAATTTAATTGCCTGAGATGGTGGTAATTATTATCCAGAAGGTGCCGTTACGTTTTCGAATGGAGTGAGAAGCTTCTGCTTTTAAGCCTTTTCTAAGTTCCAGTGAGGAAAATTGTAGAGCTTGATTACTGTCCAACAGTATTATGAGGGCTCAAAAATTATTACTTCTTCATTCGAAAAAAATTTTTTTTAACAAATCTCGAATATTCTTTCAAAGCAACGGATATACAGGGTGTTCAAAAACAGGTAGTAAGGAAAATTGCAGAGCTTGATTACTGTCCAACAGTATTATGAGGACTCAAAAATTATTACTTCTTCATTCGAAAAAAATTTTTTTTAACAAATCTTGAATATTCTTTCAAAACAACGGATATACAGGGTGTTCAAAAACAGGTAGTAAGTTTTCCTTTAAATTTATTCAACAAAAATGTTAGGGGTAGTCCAATTCAACCCCCTCCACTCATTCTAAAGAAAGTGTGTTTTCATAATAGTAATACTTCCATGAAATATCATCATCCTATCGCTTTTCGTTTTGAAGAAACCGAATAAAAACATCATTTTTCCGCCATATTTGAACCGCGATATCTCCCTAACTTTTGACTTTTGACCGAACATTTATAAAACAAACTACCCTTTATTCTAAACAAGGAATCACTCCCTCCAATTTTTCGCACTCGTTTTTTGCGAAATCTCTCCAAAGACAGCATAATAAAATTGGATCAATATACAGGGTGATTCACGGTGGATGGCACATTTGACGTTTCTGGTGAACCAGATATAGGATCAGTTTGAAAATTTGCATCAGTGCATTATCGGACATTCTCTACCCAAGCAAAATATTTTCGTCAATGCGGTGTTGCCCCTTCCATTAGAAAGTGGTAGCAACTTTGTTTTTTCAAATGAAACACTTGGTATATTATATTATTTTTGGAATCTCCAACAACTGCCCGACAACTTTTCTAATCACTTCCCTATACCTATCTGTTGCCGTTTCAGAAATATGAATTATTTTCAATTTTTTTCACCGAAAATCATCACCTCTAAAAATGCTGATAACTTCGGGTTGAGAGACACTATGGCATTGAAGTTTGGTTTGAAGTTAGATGATACATGAATGCTTCCAACACATCAGCCTGATCTACGTTACTCACAATACATGGTGGTATAAAATACAGTATTTTAGTTTGCTTGAAAAGTGACTGAAAGTTGTTTATTTCAAATGGAATGCCCTGTATATTATTAGAAATTCAGAAAGCTGATGAAATTTTCTTCCATTCTATGTATATCATATGCCTTTACCTAACTAGTCTAGTTTCGGACTTATGAGCATTTATTTGTCAAAATATCCCTTCAGAATGGTATTTCCATTCGGTATTTGGTAGGCAGGCCATGATTTCTATTTGATAGTACCTTGTGACATTCTCCTAATAATAAAGGCACCAAGAAACTAGAAAGTCAAACTATTTATATGAATTATTATTAAAAAGTAGAACAATCATGTCGAATATTTCAAAGTATGTTCGAATCGCTGGCCGTTCACTTCAAAATGCGGGTGTTGACTCGTTGACTGCTTTCGTCGTGGCAGATCGTATTTCTTTGAAATCCAAATCTTCAAATGCTTGGGTAATCCTTTGTTTTGTAAACTTTTTCTCTCAACATTCCCCACAGATAATAAATCTAATGGACTAAGTTCGGGTAATCTTGCTGGCCAATTCCACGGTCCCAAGCGCCTTATCCACCGATCGTCAAAAAGTCTCTCCAGTTAATAATAATATACAAATTCATGGGCACTTCGTTCCAATAGTTTTCTTCCATCGTTTGGAGGGTTTTTGCAACTTCTGAAATGACGAAAATGTCGAAATTCAAGTTTCTTGGAACCTTTATTATTAGGAGAATGTCACAAGGTACTGTGAAATAGTAATCATGGCCTGCCTTCCAAATACCGAATGGGAATACCATTCTGAAGGGACATTTTGACAAATAAATGCTCATAAGTCCGAAATTTGACTAGTTAGATATAGGCATGATATATATAAAATAGTAGCAAATTTCATCAGCTTTCTGAATTTCTTATAATAATTTGAAATAAACAACTTTCAGTCACTTTTTCAATCAAACGAAAAGACTGTATTGTTTAACACCCTGTATTGTAAGTAACGTAGATCAGGCTGATGTGTTGGAAGCATTCATGTATCACCTAACTTCAAACCAAATTTCAATGCCATAGTGTCTCTCAACCCGAAGTTATCAGCATTTTTGGAGGTCATGATTTTCGGTGAAAAAAAAAATGAAAATAATGTATATTTCGAAAACGGCAAGAGATAGGTATAGGGAAATGTTAGGAAAAGTTGTAGAGAAGTTGTTGAAGATTCCAAAAATAATATGATGATATACCAGGTGTTCCATTTGAAAAAACAAAGTTGCTACTACTTTCTAATGGAAGTGGCAACACCGCATTGACGAAAATATTTTAGTTGGGTAGAGAATGTCCGATAATGCACTCGTGCAAGTTTTCAAACCGATCCGATATCTGGTTCACCAGAAACGTCTAATGTGCCATCCACCGTGAATCACCCTGTATAATGAATAGCTGATCATTGATAGCATATCATTTGTGGATTCAAATTTTCCTCGGAATAACACGAATTGCTCAACTTACATTGATAATCAAAATAGACTAAAACTAAGGAAATGCGGAAATGAATTTTGTGGTAATTTTCCCAGGATACTTTTGGAATCAATATTGTGATATTCAGCAATTTGATAGTGAATGAATAAGTAGTGTAATTGGGCCAGTTCAACCTTTTAAAAAACGATCTGAGGTACTTATTTGCACATTTTGCCCTATTAATAATATGTCAGGGAACTTTCCACGAAGAGCGAAAGATAAATTGGAACATTTTCCATGGTATTTCACATAACAACGATAAGGAAGAAAAATTTTGCTCAGCATCTAGCGAGGTTAAAAATTGCACTATTCTCATTCATCATTTTGACATTCACTAAGCTGTGTAATGTATCAGAACCAACTCCAAAAAAATTTTATGAGAAATGTGGGGAAAAGCTTGATATATCCTTGATTTTCACTCCTAAAGCTTCCAATAATGAACCCTATAGAATTTTGCTTTAACAAATCTAAGAATGACCACTAGCTCTATTCGACGTTGATATTCGATCTCGAGTTTGACAAAAACATTGTTGCAATTTCGTATATAAATTGAAAATTTTGAGTGCAAAAGGATTATATCGAATGTGTATTTTGTACGTAAAAAAAAAGCACCATATTAAATGATTTTCCTCTTTTGCGATTGTTACTTTCAGTCCACATATCTTCCTCAGCACCTCATTATAATTTATGATTTTCATGAACCTCCTTCATTTCAGATATAATGATGTCTACCGCAGAGCAAATAGCCAGTAAACGACTAAATCTCGAGAAGGCCACCAATTTCATGAGGCAATATAGAGACCCAGATTCAAGAGAACTGAAAAAGTTATCTGCCAACCAGTTCATGGAAGTCTGGAGTCACTACGATAAAGATGGTAAGTATGGAATCCCAGAAATCTCCATTTGGAATTATTATCACGAAAGCCTCCGAATCCTACTGTACAATTTTCTGACACAAAGTTGTCTAATAATTTCCATATTAAGGAAGCAGATAGCCATCTATTTTCTATTATGTTACCTTATTCGAGCTTCAATAATTTCTGTAGGAGCCAAAAATGCCAATATCAAGGACCTCCCTTTGATAAAAAAACTACATTGAGTAGGTTGCGTTTTCACTTGGCCATCCTGTAAAAGTTTTGTTGTGGTATCTCTCGCTCGATATTGCTTTGGGAATCCCACATTTATCATTTCCCCTCCATCCATTTCCCGACAAAAAATTTCATTATATCTCCATTCCGCGAGTAGCAGACTATTATTAAGCTGAATCATTCCACCTCACATAGGAAGAGGATGAAAATATATTGCTACGTCGGGAGCAGTGAGGAAAAAGGCACTTAATCTTTGTTATATGTGGAAAATAACTTGTTTTCCTCCTATTCATCTGGCACCAAACATTTGTTCAACAGATTACCACCGAGTGTCTGCTATTATGGCTAATTTTGTTTATGGAATTGTTCTCGAGTGGTATGCACGCCATTTAGTGATTGATGATGCGAAGTTGAGAGGGATTTTAAGGATGTGTCCTTGAAGTCAATTCGTTCTTTAGGGCTTGTTTTCGCCACATGAAATACGTGTTTTCGGGAACAGGTGCCAGACAAATCGATTTAAATTTAATCTTTACTGATCCCAAACGGAATAAAAAGGATTTACTATCAGCCAGGGTGTTGATATAACTTATATTCTTAGTTCTTGGGGTTGTTCTCGAAACTCAAAAGTAAGGCAAAATGTGTCCGCTACGAATATTATAGTAAACATACGAGGATATATTGAAACAGAGGATTGCACTTCATAAAAGTAATATTAGGACAAAAAACGATACATGCGCTCTTGCAATTCATTCGATACAAGAGGAACATGAACCAAATTTTGAAAGTGTAGAAATAATAGATTCGGAGAATAATTCGAAAAAAAGAAATTTTCTTGAAATGTTCAGAATTGCCCAAAATGATAAATGTATGAACTTCAGAAGATCCATTAGTTCCATTTTTTCATATTTGATCCATTTAGATTCTTCAAATTCTAGTTGAGTTTTTAGAGAAATGTTTTCAAAATCCATAATGCTTAAATCAAGATATGTAAAATCACTGTCAATTCGACATCCTTAATCAAAATTCAACTTCATTATTTATATTAGGAAGTAATATATGTTTTCAATTTTTATACAAGTAAGTTAGTGATGTCAATTTTAGAAACCTCCATCTTTTTATACATTCTCAATTTCGTAAGTTTATCATGATATCATCTTATTTGTTTCTACCGTTTTCTTTTTATTTTAGTTCTCCTGATGAAGAGATAAATAAATATCTCGAAAGCTCGAGCAAAGAAAAAAGAGTACCTCATTAATAACTGCAATTCCCACTATCCAATTTTCTATCGAAAAATTCTTACTATATAGAACCAAACAAAATTTAATGTCAAAATATTTCATTACTCAACATATTCTCCTCTTAATTGAATACATTTATAACAGCGAACCTGCAACGTCTCTAGATTTTTCAAAAAAAATGTTTCTTCTTGATCTGCAAACTAGACCTCCAAAGCTTTTATTACCTCCTCGTTGGAAGAAAATTTACGACCTTTTAAACTTTTTTTCAGTTGAGAAAAGAGATGATAGTCGGACGGAGCCAAATCTGGTGAATAAGGGGGGTGTTCTAGTAATTCTAACCCTAAATCTCGATTTTTTTTGCATGGCAACATGAGATTTGTGTTCCGGGGCGTTGTCCTGTAAAAACAAAATACCGTTGGATAGCTTTCCGCGTCTTTTCTCTTCATTTTTTTCCCGTAGAGTGGTCAGTTATGTCAAATAGTAATCTACAGTTATTGTTCTACCCTTATCCAAAAAATCACCTACTCCATGGCAATCCCAAAAAACTGAAGCAAGAAGTTTTCCAGCAGATTTTTGAACACGAAACTTCTTAGGTCCTGGAGAACCAGAGTGCCGCCATTCCATCGATTGTTTCTTTGTTTCTGGATCGTAGAAATGTACCCAAGTCTCATCCATAGTAACAATTCTGTTTATGAAGTCTACCTCGTTTTCAAATCGAGTACAGATCGAACGCGATGTTTCTACCCTTGCACGCTTTTGCTCAACATTCAAACATTTGGGGATCCATTTTGCAGAAATTTTTCTCATGTCCGAATTGACGTGAACTATATGATGAACGCGTTCGTATGAAATCTGCAGTGCTTCAGATATCCGTTTTAGCTCAATTCGGCGGTCTGATAAAATCATGTCATGAACTGCATCGATATTTTCGGGGACTGACACAGAAACTGGCCTTTCCGATCGGTCATCATCTTCAATGGAAAATTTACCTCTTTTGAAGCTTGCAGTCCAATTTTTCACGGTCGCATACGAAGGACATTGATCACCAAGGGTGTTTAGCATATCTTCGTAAATCTGTTTACCTCTTAACCCTTTTAAATACAGGTACTTGATGATGGTTCGATACTCCAATTTTTCGATTTTTACAATTTCGGTGGACATCTTTTTTTTTTATTCATTGCGTAACTCTGGTTTACTTCTCTGACGTCGAACTCTACACTGACACTTCTAATATGTTATTGTTCGTTGATATGGTATCGCAATATTTTGTTTGTGCATGGAACTGCTCTAGGCTAACTAGATATCAATACATCCTCGTATTCGAGTATATTAAGAATGTCGTTATAATATGAGGAATATCGGCCTTTTTCATTGGGACACTCTCTTTAGATACATTGAACCAAACGCTGGAAAAACTGTTCTCAACAGCACTCTGGGAGAGAGATTCGTTCTCTCGAAAAAGACACGATGATTTACTGAAACGAATGGCCTACCCTTCAGACCGTCATTCGTGTTGACCCACTAAGAAAATTCTCCATTATCAACTCTCCTTTGTTTTCCAGGTAATGGATATATAGAAGGGACAGAATTGGATGGTTTCCTGAGGGAATTCGTATCCAGTGCGAATGTTTCTGATGTTGGACCCGAGGTGAGCCAAAGCTTAGATCCAGAAATTATGGTCGCCATTCGTCTTCTGTTAGATTTTGTGGAGTTACTCTGTCAGATTGGGCAGACTGCTCCCAAAAACCTCCAGAATTCGTAATCTTATAATCGCTAAGTTAGAGGATGTTTCTTGGTTTGTCCCTTCCTGCAAATACTCTTGTTTCCGCATGTTATACAGATTTTTTCATAAACTAGTTTCTGTGACTGTTTGCATTCAATTAGTGGAATAGGAATTGACATAACTTTTTTTATTTTATAGGCTGTATCGGATGAAATGTTGGTGGAGCTCAAAGCCTGCTTTATGGAGGCTTATGATGATAATCAAGATGGAAAAATCGATATCCGTGAAGTAAGAGATGCTCATTTCAGTAAAAAAAAAACTTTTTAAATGGCTATTAGCAGAATTCAATGAATGTCCTAAACAGTATTAAAAAAAATCCTGCTGCTGATTCTGTTCGAATTCATGATTAGTAATTCTTTCTAATGCTGGAATATTTCGGAATTCTGAAAATTGTGGGAGCTTTTGGAAGGGATCTTAAGATCGCCGATAACAACGAGTAGGAAAACTAATCCGATAGAGGCGCCACCTTGCATTTTATGGAATATTCCATTAAATGATCTCCCTTATGAATTAAATGTACAATGGTGCTCTCTATCCGAGAATCGCTGAACTATGAAATTAGTAAATATGTAGGTAAAGCAGGAACTATTTCGCGCTATACATTTGAATTCGGCGATTCTCTGCCAATTCCGTATTTCAAGTTGATTTCCTGAATGAAATTATCTGTAGATTCATTTTTAATCGGAAGTTGAACTACACTGCGCAAAAAAATTAACGCACATGATGGAAATCTCGAATTCATTTTACAACTGAAGGTGTTGTCAATGATAATTATTTGTATCAGAATTATGCATGCATATGTTATCCACTTTCAATGTTTTTCTTCAATACAGATGTTTTCTCCCAGCAGGAATAAAAAATGATGATATTATCAGATTTTTGAATGTATTGGCTCCATTCTAAAAACAGTTGTTCTCGATCAATTCTAGTGATCAATAAATTTTCTTTCGTTTGATTTTCTACACTCGATCGCTATGCAACGCGAAACACGCAATTTGACCCAACAGGAATGTGCCCAAGCGGTAGTTTTGCGAGAAGAAGGGAGGACATACACAAGAATTGCAGAAAGGTTTGGAGTTTCCCATACAAGTGTGTCCAGAATGTTGCAGCGATTCAGGGAGACAGGTATGAATGTCCGAAGACCAGGACAGGTTAGACCACGGGTAACAACTGCCATTCAAGAACGTTACTTGAGGGTTTCTTCGTTGAGACAACGGTTTGCAACCGCTCGCCTCCTTCAAAATCCACTTGAGCAAACTCATGAGGTGCAAATTAGCACTCAGACAATAAGAAATCGCCTCAGAGAATATGATTTAAGGCCTCGTGTCGCGGCAAGAGGCCCAGCTACCCCATCCCATAGAAGGGCGCGTTTGGATTTTGCGAGAGAGCATATCCATTGGGAAGAGGCCGATTGGGAAAGAGTTCTCTTCACAGATGAGTCTAGATTCTGCCACTACCATTGTGATCAACGTTCCCTTGTATACAGACGTCTACATGAAAGATATGCTCAGTGCAATTTCCTGAATACTACTGGTTTCGGGGAAGGATCGATTATGGTATGGGGTGGAATATCTTTGACTGCTCGCACAGACCTAGTGGTCGTTGATAATGGAGCTATGAATGCTGATAAGTACATAAGGAACATTCTTGAAGAGCATGTAGTGCCATTTGCCCCATACATTGGTGAAAATTTCATTTTTATGGACGATAATGCCAGACCCCATCGAATGGAATGGCCAGCAAGAAGTCCAGATCTCAATCCGATTGAGCAGGTTTGGGACAACCTCAATAGAAGGCTGAGAAGTTCAGAAAATCATCCAGCTACTCTTAATGACTTAGGAATCCAACTCGGAGAAATCTGGGAAGGATTAGATCAGAACATTTTAAGATCACTCATTTTGAGTATGAACTGTCGTTGCCGAGCTGTAATTAACGCAAGGGGTGGAAATACCAAGTATTAAATCACTTATCAGCGTTTCAGTATTTTGAAAATTGTTCATTTCTCTTCTTTCACATAAGATTCGGTGAAATCCTGAATTTTTCTTCCATTTAATGTGTCCTGTTTCGTTCAAAACCTTCCCGAGAGAACATAAAAAATAAGTTATAAAGTCAATGTAGAGTTAACTTTCATTAAAATTTAGATTTTCAGAATGTGCGTTAATTTTTTTGCGCAGTGTATTAGGTCGCACTGTTCATCAAAAACTTCTTTCTAAGTTTCGAGAAGATCAAATGTCCGAACTAGAATACTGGCAGGAAAGAAAACTGTTCATATTCATTCTGTACCTCCGTAATCTAAAAAAAAAGGAATCGAAATTAAACCAAAGAGCCGAAACTCCCAAAATGAATACGATTATTTACGAATATCAGCCATGCCTCGCATTCGTCCGCTTCCAATGCTAATAAAACGATTTCCCCCATATTATTTCCCCATCTTAACTTTTTCAGCTCGCCCAACTCCTACCGATGGAGGAAAACTTCCTCCTCTTATTCCGATTCGACAACCCCCTGGAATCCAGCGTCGAATTTATGAAGGTAAGTGAGACTCCGCATCTTTTTTTCATGAGAACCCTGCACTACCGGGAAATTTATCGCTGCCCGACATTTCCTACAACTAAACTTCCTCATTTTATGTCTACTTGAATTATCCTTATACCCCCCGAAACACGTTAAAACTCGCGGAAATTCGATATGTTCGAACGTGACACCGTAAAATTAGTTTTTTTGGGAAATTCACATTTGGATTAATAGGAAATGTCAGTCACATTGGGAAACAGTTCTTCCAGGTACTAGATCTCTCTTTTCCACCAGTATGCGGTGTTATTGAACGGGATATAATGAGGTAACAGGTTTCCCAATACACAAGGTGTTCCACTCAGCTGAGCAAACTTAAAGAATTCTAACAGGAAGTGGAACTCATCAATATAAATCGTTCCACAAAAAATTCTGAATGAATTTTTCTGGGTTGCCAAATTAGATTTCATTCCTGAATGCTAAATCCATGGTTCATAGGTGTATTGCAAGATTCTACCCCCTAAGATCCGCCTCTGTATCTGCCCTAGACTAGAATATAAACGGGGTGGAATTTCGTATTCAGGTCATTCATAGCCAGTTCATTCCGTGTACAAATGAGGTACATTTGGTAGAGTAGAAGATTGGACATAGATGCAGTTGAATGGAATTCAATTACCAATAATGAGCTTACGTATTCGAGTATGGGGAAAAGGAATGTGAACTCCACCGAAAGGAAATGAGAGAAATGAAGAGGAAACCTCTATTCGACGATATATTCAACCGCGGACAGTTTTTTAAGCGACTTATGTGACTTTTCGAAAATTGAAATAACATTCGGAGAGGAAATATCAAGAAGGACTTTTGGGCAAAATATGTTGACGCTTTTCCACGAACTTTCGAAACAAAACAGTATAAAGAAGGAGTGGCAGAGTATGAAAATATCTGAGATAATGCTCAACCTCAATTTGGGTTTACAAAGACCTAGGAACAAAACGACAAACTGCGCTGATGCATGAAACTTTATTTATTCCCTAGACGAAAGTCCCTTATCGGATTCATGTTTACAGTTGCTGTTTTCTCGGTTCGTGAAAAGTTTAAAGATTAATCGAAGTTCGTACTCTGAATTCTACTCTTGAAGATGAGAAATAGGTTTGTGATACAAAGCGCCTAAGGGTAGCAAATATTTCATGGAATTGTTGAAAAGTTTTCGATTTGAAACGTAGATATTTGCCAATTTTCCCAATTCTAACTGTTTATTCGACTGTTTGAACCGGTCTCCAGATAAGACTGTAAAATTGGACTTTCGAACAATTTAAAATCCCATTCTATGTCGTATATGGAACTTCGTGGACAACAATTTCATCAACAACTCTCTCAGAACCAACCAAACCTGCATATTATTCCTTATTCTTCTCCAAAACAACCCTTTTGAATTCACATCGCATCTGGAACTCCCCCCCCCCCACCAAATCCTAACAACCGCCATTGTGAGAAAATAAAATAAATGATATTCCCAAGTGTCGATACACGAGAATGGAGAGAATCAATACCATCTTTTATATGGAGTAAGAAGAAGGAAAGAATATTGATGGCCATTTTGACAACATCCCCCTTGCAATGCTCAATATGAAACATGTTTCAGATATGGAGAGAATACGACACAGATGGCAGCGGATACATCGAAGCTGATGAACTGAAGGTGAGTTGTAAAGACGTGAAGAAACGTCTACAATACACAATGAGTTCATATTTGTGGGATTTGCAGCAAGCGGGACGTCAGCTGCAGCCGTAAATGTGGTGGAAAATGTATTATTGTAGTTTTCCGTGTTATTACATTCGTATTTTCCATCAATATCCCGCTTGGTTTGGGGGTATCTCAATTTTTGTCTGAATCGA
Organism: Adalia decempunctata; assembly: GCA_951802165.1. Lineage (NCBI taxonomy): Eukaryota > Metazoa > Arthropoda > Insecta > Coleoptera > Coccinellidae > Adalia > Adalia decempunctata. The sequence continues at coordinate 7,189,831 of OX637705.1, forward strand.
ATTCGCCTCCGCTACTTCATCTGGACTGGGACTGGGACTGGGACTGGGACTGGGACTGGGACTGGGACTGGGACTGGGACTGGGACTGGGACTGGGACTGGGACTGGGACTGGGACTGGGACTGGGACTGGGACTGGGACTGGGACTGGGACTGGGACTGGGACTGGGACTGGGACTGGGACTGGGACTGGGACTGGGACTGGGACTGGGACTGGGACTGGGACTGGGACTGGGACTGGGACTGGGACTGGGACTGGGACTGGGACTGGGACTGGGACTGGGACTGGGACTGGGACTGGGACTGGGACTGGGACTGGGACTGGGACTGGGACTGGGACTGGGACTGGGACTGGGACTGGGACTGGGACTGGGACTGGGACTGGGACTGGGACTGGGACTGGGACTGGGACTGGGACTGGGACTGGGACTGGGACTGGGACTGGGACTGGGACTGGGACTGGGACTGGGACTGGGACTGGGACTGGGACTGGGACTGGGACTGGGACTGGGACTGGGACTGGGACTGGGACTGGGACTGGGACTGGGACTGGGACTGGGACTGGGACTGGGACTGGGACTGGGACTGGGACTGGGATTTTGGCTCATTTCTAACTTTCTAAGTATTTCAAGATGAGGTTGTTGGTACGATATGGTTTCATAAGATTCTCCCGAACAAATCTTCGAATTCAAAGAACCAACACTGTGCCCTATTTTTTCTTGCATAAAACAGAATAAGACGTTCACCCAATTCGGCCTTTCCAGAATTTCCTGCGGGACCTGCTGAAAGAAGCCAAGAAAATCAATGACGTATCCGAGGATAAGCTCATAGAATACACAGACACAATGGTAAGAATGGGATCTTGACGCATCAATGGGCTGTGAGAATAATCCTGCCTTTATTCCTTTCAGCTTCAAGTGTTCGACGCGAACAAAGATGGCCGATTGCAGCTATCGGAAATGGCCAAGTAAGTGTTATTTCCTTCAGGAAATGATGAAATTTAGATTGGGAAACGTGTATTTCATGCGAAGGGAAGAAGAGATCGTACTTTCACTCTGAGGGTTTTCTGCTTTGATGAGCTCGAGAATTTTCATTTTTTTTGTCTAGTGGAGAAATAACCAAAGACCAGTCTTTCAGCAAAAAGATACATCAACAGATGAAGTATTGCAGATAAAGATCCATATATGTGGAATACAGAAATAAATATTAGAAATTCAACATAATTTCAAACTGAACTGAACAGTTTAACTTAGTTTTAATAACAAAGTCTTCCTTGAGAACTATTTTGTATGTATTCATCTGAAAGAGTTTTTGGTTTTCAGATTACTTCCCGTAAAAGAAAATTTTCTATGTAGGCAGGTGTTCAAGGTAAGCCTCAATCAAATAATTATCAATTCATTTAGAAAGCCATAAAAATTGTCTAGGAAGCATATGGAAACATTCCAACAGGTCAACTTGAGTCCCTACTTAGAAATAATATCGAAATTACATCTGATTAACACACTTGAAAATCTTAACTTTCGAAAACACAAAATATCCCCTTCTCTCTATCTATATACCTATCACTTTCAAGTCTTTCAAGCACATGTCTATAAAATGAAAGAAAGGAATGTAAACCTTCTCTTATATCGATCTTGATGAAAATTTGCACGGAGATAGTGAAGAACTTTCATTTTTGTCAATGAAGAAGATATTGACTGAATACACACAACCAAGAAAAAAAGGATTTATTCTAACGATCGTTTGTAGTTAGTCATTCACTTAATAATTGTTCTTCTTTGAGAATACATGACAGTTTTTCAAGCTCTATCTGTGGTGCCATTTATTTGGTATGTTCTATACCTTATTTCAACATTCTTGATAATCTGAATGTTGCATGGCTTAATTGTCTTACTTTGTGGCATTTTCATAGGAAGGAATTGAAGTAAGTAAAATGTGCAAACATCTTTTTAAATGTTGTGTTGTAGTTCAGAACATTCGAAAAAAGATCAGATTATTTTGTTTTCGGAAAGCAGCATTCATATTTCAGTTTCAGTCGTAATTTTCTACGGGGTATTCAATAATGATTGTAACATCGTCGTGACCATAGATATCGTATGGAAAATATAATGTAACAATTATTTATGAAGACCTTGTATTAGTAGCCTCTCTTGTAGACCTGCATGAAAGTAATTATTCAGAGCACCTTTCAACATCATACAAAAACAATTAAACATCGACAGAAAACATCCATCGCCATAAAGCTAGAGACACGAACATTCATCAGACTAATTAAAATTCCTTTTGTTCCTCATTCAGGGAGCCACAAAATTAACTAAAGACGACATCGAAAGAGTGTTCGCTCTATATGACAGGGTGAGTGCCTGTGCCATATTTCGTTTAATGAAACTGGACTGTGATTAATTTCTTTTAGGACAATAATGGAACCATAGAGAATGAGGAATTGAGGGGTTTCCTCAAGGATCTTCTAGAATTGGTGAAGAAGGTAATGTATCTGAAGGATGAACCTCATTGCATTATTCGTCATTGTGGTAACTACTATAAAGAAAAAGACAAGCATATGGTTCTATGATCTATGAACTCGAAATAAGTGAATTCATTCATTCTATTTCTATGGAAAACCCATATTATCTATGATCGCTGTGATTTTGTCAGTTCTTTAGGTGATCACAGATAATTGAAACTGCAATCTATAATATGCGCAAGAGAAAATGATTATTGAATATTCAATCGGGCAGAATATTTAGCTCCATCTGACTCTATTTCTCAGGATTACGACGCCCAGGACTTGCTCGATTTCGAAGAGACAATCCTTCGTGGCGTAGACTACAACAAGGATGGAAAAATCAATAAGAAAGAACTGACAATGATCCTTCTCGCCATCGCAAAACACAATCACGAAGAAGATACTGCTGCATAGAATAAACTTCGTAAGAAGAACAACCTGTGTTAATGAAAATGTTGCCAAGAATTAAAAGAACAAATACACACATTGTTTTGAGATGTTTAGAGATTAGATTGATATCATGTTGCAGTAGAATGTTCCAAGACACCAATTTATATAGAGATAAGGATCTAAAGTAGTGCTTTCGTTGTAACATATCAAGAGAATCGTTTTTCCTTATAAAAATTTATCTTGTACTGAATTTCTATTTTTATACGGAATATATGTTTCATTAAGCAGAATTCAATGGGAATTAATTGCGAAGAATATATTTCAGTAGGAGATACTTAATTGTGCACCCAAAAATAATAATAATAAATTTTGTCTTTTATTAGTCGACAAACTACTGTACTACGTTTTCCTTATTCTCGTTATTGTTTCACATTTTTTTGTCGACTATGATTCGCTCATTTATCTTTTTGGGTAGCACTCACATGCACACCTACTATTGAAGAACGTTTTCCATCAAAAAATGTTCATGGCTACATACACACTAACACACTGGTGGAAATTTGACTATTTAACTAAAATAGCAAAGGTTTTTTGGTGCTCGATTAAGTAGGAACTATCCTATTTCAATAGATCTATGCTGCATTATTTTTTTTAATATAGCCTTCATCTAAGTATTCAACTTATTCCTGTTCAGCATAATTGTTGTTTTTCCAATATTTAAACAAATCTGTGTCTTTTCGGATATCTATAGAAACTTACAGAAGCAAAAACTTCGATGCATTCATTTTTGCACGCTCCTGAACTTCTTGCACAATCTTATACATATATTGTAGAAAGGAATCTTGAATAATATAAATATATCTTTAAATTTTATCCTAATAAATCGATGATTTTTTCAATCTTTGTGTGATAACTTTTGGGCTGATAAAAATTGATTGTGTCCAAAATGCCAGTTTGTTCCCCAGTTGTATTCAGTACGATATTTCGGGCAAATACACTAGCCGAAAAAAAGTCAGTGCATCCCAAATTCTGATGATCCATACAGGTTTTCAAATACACTGGTATTTTGAACATTTCAGTCAAATCAATGAAAATGTAATATTAGCTTGAAATCTACGTATCAAAATTACTAGTCGATAACAAAAAATAACAAAAAAAAATCTTATACGACTTCTTTTCGCAAAAAAACTCTTGTGAAATGGATGTGAACATGAACGCACATATTAAATCTAATTAAAACAGTCTGTGAAATGCTATTTAAGCTTTCATTGTCGTCTTTTCAGGAACTTACTTGAAATGTTATTGATTAAACTGAAAAATATTGATAGAGTTCTTCATTAGACGTCCTGATCTAAATCTACTGTTGCATAAGTGTTCTATAAAATAACGTATCTGTCCTTATATGTGCATTATCACTATCTAATTATGAAGAGACAATATGAATTTAATCTATAGAATAGGGAATAGCGCAAATTTTGATCAATTATTATTCGTTAACCCATGTTCAATGTGAATCATTCTTCATTTATATTAATACATATAGGCGATTCATTAACCAATGACTTCAAGTAAAGTAGAAGTTGATTCTACAAATCCAAATGAAAGATTTGTAAAATCAACCATCCCACCATTAAGAAAAAAACCTACGAATGTAAGAGCGTTAGTTGCCAAATTCAATATTCATGATGTTATTATAAGTGGAATAAATTTATTGGATGAATTTGCTGTTTTATATGCACTATTACTATTGTTAATTTGATGGACAAGTGTTTTATGTTACGGAGTTTGAAGGTTTAATAAATTTACTTCCTATGAGCTTTTTTTACTAACGATCTACTAGTGTCTAGAACCCACACTATATAGATCCAACTACAGCATTCTAAAAAATTTCATGTTAGCCTTTCCTCCTACCAATTGCCGTGACCAGTACAGCCTCAAAATATTTGGTTCTCGGGAGAATTAGATATTTACTTCGGCAAAATTATTGCCGCAGTACTGTAATACTGTAATGAAGCGCCCTTCATTTTAAGAATCCCGGTAAAATCATTTCGGAATTTCTCGATAGGCAACCCGTAAATCTCATTCATGTTTTTCGGGTTCGATTTAAAATCAAGCGCCGATTGTTGACGACCGGTTGTTGTTATCTCTCTTCGTCGTTTTTGTTGGTCGTGTGTTTTTCCATTTTTCCGAGTTTTTAATGTGACGGCGATTTGTGCGTCGTAGGTGCCTCTAGAAAAGTTCTAGAATGTTCACGAAAAGTGGGAACTCAGGTAGACCAATCAGAGACCTTCATGATCAGTTTTCTCTTGAAAATTTGAGGAATTTTAACGCGCGCGACTCCCGATGGTGGGGAGGCCTTTTAGGAGGCGATGCACGCGACGAAGAGGGGATTCATTCGAGATTTGACCGGAAGGTAGAGAAATTGAAAAAGGTGTTTAGAAATTAAATTTTTGAGATTCAGAGAAATTGCGAGTATATCAGAAAGTTTGAAATCGGTAGATTCGAAACAGTGTATACCGAATCATTTATTTTGGGACCGTGAAGTTGTATTCCGCTGTTTAGTGCCTTGTGAAAACTACAGTGGCTTTATACAAGACAGTGGCGACAATAGACGTTCACGTTTTGATTGGTCGGACTGTTTTCGACCACTAATGGCGGATTTTCATTGTTTTGTTGTCATGTATCTAAACATAAAGCTCAAGATCGAATCAAATGTCAAACAGCACGACACTCAAATGTAAACAAATATCCGCCATGTTTGGGCAAAAACGTGTTCTATGACCCTATTGTCGCCACTGTCTTGTATAAAGCCACTGTAGTGAAAACTAACGAAATCTCCATCAGGTAGGAAGATCTTGATCTGGGCTTTTCCGAATCTGTATTCCGTATTACGGGCCGTTATTGTGTTTATTTTATGTAGAATCATTTTTCCTGCTCGAACTACGTGTTATTTCTATTATTTATTTGTAACATTCCCGTGAAAGAAAACCAGTTCTGCTTGAAACTACGTCTGGGGCAGAGGTCGAGTGTCTCGATTCAAGGTCGCCCGGTTTTCACCGCCCAGTCCCTCGGTCCTTTAGAAATTTTCGTAAATTTTGACTTGTCTCGTCGCTTGTTGGACGGTGTTGGGCCCATTGTTTCTTCAGCACATTAGTTTTGGTCACACAGAGCGCGGTGCAACCCATTTGTTGTGACTGGCTGGTGGCTGGGGGTATTTTGGGGCAACACACGGCCTGTGAGCGTCGTGACTCGTCGCGACATTTTGGCGGATGCGCTGTGGCGTTTTCCGAATCTTCGTAAATTTTGACTTGTCCCGTCGCTTGTTGGACGGTGTTGGGCTCATTGTTTCTTCGGCACATTAGTTTCGGTCACACAGAGCGCGGTGCAACCCATTTGTTGTGACTGGCTGGTGGCTGGGGGTATTTGGGGCAACACACGGCCTGTGAGCGTCGTGACTCGTCGCGACATTTTGGTGGATGCGCTCGCCGTTTTCCGAGTCTTCGTAAATTTTGACTTGTCCCGTCGCTTGTTGGACGGTGTTGGGCCCATTGTTTCTTCGGCACATTAGTTTCGGTCACACAGAGCGCGGTGCAACCCATTTGTTGTGACTGGCTGGTGGCTGGGGGTATTTTGGGGCAACACACGGCCTGTGAGCGTCGTGACTCGTCGCGACATTTTGGTGGATGCGCTAAGCCGTTTTCCGAGTCTTCCTAAATTTTGACTTGTCCCGTCGCTTGTTGGACGGTGTTGGGCCCAATGGCCCATTGTTTCTTCGGCACATTAGTTTTGGTCACACAGAGCGCGGTGCAACCCATTTGTTGTGACTGGCTGGTGGCTGGGGGTGTTTTGGGGCAACACGCGGCCTGTGAGCGTCGTGACTCGTCGCGACATTTTGGTGGATTCGCTGCGCCGTTTTCCGAGTCTTCGTAAATTTTGACTTGTCCCGTCGCTTGTTGGACGGTGTTGGGCCCATTGTTTCTTCGGCACATTAGTTTTGGTCACACAGAGCGCGGTGCAACCCATTTGTTGTGACTGGCTGGTGGCTGGGGGTGTTTTGGGGCAACACGCGGCCTGTGAGCGTCGTGACTCGTCGCGACATTTTGGCGGATGCGTCGCGCTGTTTTCCGCGTCTTTGTAAATTTTGACTTGTCCCGTCGCTTGTTGGACGGTGTTGGGTCCATTGTTTCTTCGGCACATTAGTTTTGGTCACACAGAGCGCGGCGCAACCCATTTGTTGTGACTGGCTGGTGGCTGGGGGTGTTTTGGGGCAACACGCGGCCTGTGAGCGTCGTGACTCGTCGCGACATTTTGGCGGATGCGTCGCGCTGTTTTCCGCGTCTTTGTAAATTTTGACTTGTCCCGTCGCTTGTTGGACGGTGTTGGGTCCATTGTTTCTTCGGCACATTAGTTTTGGTCACACAGAGCGCGGTGCAACCCATTTGTTGTGACTGGCTGGAGGCTGAGGGTATTTTGGGGCAACACATGGCCTGTGAGCGTCGTGACTCGTCGCGACATTTTGGCGGATGCGCTAGCCCCTCCGACCGATCGAATTCTGGGTTATCTTTCGACCGCTAATTAATTGTTCGAGTAGGAAATATTGTGGTGTTGTCTTTTCCCACGGGAATTCAGACATACAGTCGTGATTCGGAAACAGTAGCCCATTTCATTGTTCCATACTATTTTTTTCGATTTACATACTCATTGCTTTGCTCCTTCACGGCTGCTTTGAATGCTCTCATTGTTCATTTGTTATATTCGTACTGTCATTTTCTATCACCGCTTATTTTCCGTCTGGCTCACCTGCTCACCCCGTTAACCCGCAACCGTTTTCATCTCTTTTCGTAATATCAGTAAGGCTTTTGTAACTTTCATGCTTGCATTTCAATTGCTTAATAGTTGATCTTTGGAAACAGTTTAGTTGTTTAATACTTTGATTTTGGTTGTTGCATACATTATTTAGTTGAGTTTACATTGTATTACATTTAAGTTTCACATTATAGTTGTTTAAGGTTTTACTTGTTTTATTATCCCAGCAACAGCTAGAAATATTCAATAAAGAACATACTTATCAATCGCTAACACCTTAGATTGAGCCGAGCCCTTCTCCAACTGTCTAATAGCTACCCAGGCAGGGGCTCGAAGTGAAACTTTTTATAAAGGAGTCACAACCTTTTAAAACCCATTGTGGCTGGCGCCCGAGCGATTATATTTCCGCCCACAATAGCCAATAGGTAAAGAAAGCCCGTTACAGTACTTCGATGCCAAAGTAATAAGTTTTAACAGTTTGAAACACTGCGTTGCGAAAATGCGGCGTTGCCACATGGCTGTGATGGCTTATATGAAGACAGTCTGTGAAAATTGAGAAGATTCTGTGCTTGATGGATCACAGATTTCTTTCCGGAACGCCGTCATAACGAAAAATGACATATAATTTTGAAGTTTACAATCGTCCGTTAAATTAATCTTGAATTCGAAAATAAAATTGTTACAAATTATTGAATTTTACGAATTGTTATTGTTGCAATTTTCATCAAAGTTCGCAGAAGTGATTTAAACAATTGTTCCTGGTTTGAATGGAAAAGAACAGTTCTGAAAACAGCCCAAACTTTTGAATGTCTAGTGACCAGTAGAAATTGTTTGGATTGTGGACATTGTGGTAAGGAATTGAAATGCTATGCCTTGATATAGCATATTTCAAAATCCGAGCTACACATATTAGATTCGATTTTCGAATATTTTTCAGGTCTCCAGCGAAGATGCCGCGAACGAAGGTAGTTAAGAAATGCACGGATTCAAATCAAAAAGCTGTAGACAACCCAGGACATCAGTATTATGAAAGGGTCAAAACAATGTGTGAGTTATTTACTTGATTAAACCATGAAACAATATATCTTCACTTCCATTAGAAACTTCAATATGTTCATTAAATTTCGGACCGTTGATTATTAAAAACACTAATATATTGAAGTTTAGCATCACTTTCTGAAAGTCAAGGGGTTTCTTCAGAATCTTTATTCCTATCCTGGAGATAGCAATTTGAATCATTGTGACAATTATTTCTGTGCAAATCTCGATTTATTTGTATGTATTTGTTTTGACAGATCAAGAAAAAAAAGACGAACTATTGAAAGAAAAGGAATTACAAATTCAAAGATATAAACTATACTCAAAACAGAGTAGATGTAGCATACCAAATTCTGTAGGAAATAGAACAATTGCAGATCTGGTATGTTTGAAGACAAGTTTTTTTTTGCAGTATAATGAACTTACCTTTACTCTATTTCTGATTTTTGGAATATCTTTTTCAGCGTCAAAGAAACAACTGGCAAACTATTTCTTCCCTCAAACAAGGCTCTGTTCTCAACAGCATTATGCAAAGTGTGGTTTCTGAAATATCTAAGAAGAAAACTTCAGACGATGGTTCGTAAAAGTTTTTGTTTTCAAATTTAGATTTTATATATGAAAATGTAGAAAATGTGCTTCACTGCTAGAATTGATAGCCATGGTATTGCTCTAGATTGTGTAGCTGATCTATGTATAACGATTTGTTGTAATGCTTTTATTCTGCCTACGTTCTTCATTTTGTGAATATTTTTATTGTTTCATTGAATTAATTCCAGAGATTTTTTATTTTTGTAATCACACATTGTTCAAAATTAATTACTTCAAAATCATTTCTTTTGAAAGTTATTTGGGCAAAATGATACTGCTCTTGTCCACAAGAACAAGCAAGTAAAAATCATACAAACTGCAGTTTAAACCTATTTATTTCTATAAAATTTCCATGAACGGAAATTTATGAGTTCGGCCAATAGTGTGTAGTCTGTTTTAACACACCATTTTTCCACATTTACTAACTGGGTTGGGGCATCTCTTCAGGGTATCTGACATCTGACTCCACAACTGAAACTTCAGGTGGATTGAGAAGAGGGAGATCCTCAAGGAGAAATTCCACATCAAAACAGCCTCTTAGTAAATCAACAAGGACATCCAGATCTTTGTCCAGACTGTCAAAGAATTCTGGTGTTTCCACAAATCAGAAATCAAGACGCTCAAAATCTGTGTGCAGAACTGCAAGCAAAAATAGATTTCAAACACCGTTAAATAACAAGAAGTTGGAAAACTTTGGAATGGTAACCCCTAAGGTAATATTTCAGGCCCTACATTGATTTTCAGTTTGATTTAATTTTTTTCTTTTTATTCAGATGAAACCAAATACTCCGTCAGTCGTTCTGAGGCGACCAGGTCAAGGGGAAATAGCAATTTCCTTGAGAGGGAGCCCCTTGATGACAACAGCAGTGGTATCCGAGACAACAGCAAATGTTAATATACCATTAGCTGATGGAAGAATGATAAACATTCAGCCGATGAGAGGTTTACGACCTTCTGAAATTCCTGACTTGGAACCAGAAATTCAAAAGCAATTGGAAACTTTGAGAGACAATTTAAATAAAGTTTGTGAGATGAATAGAAACAGGAATTAAACAAATATTAAATGTGTGTTAGTTTCTGAATCTTGTGATTCATTCTCTTTTTCATGCTCTGTTATTTAATGTGTGTTATATGACTATTTTGATATCGTACATGTATTCATAATTTTACTTGTGTCCTATTTATTCGTCTGTCTGAATAAATAACTAGCATAATAAAGCTATGAGAATTTTTTATATTATCACGAGCATTATTAACCAACCCATCAACCACACAGATACATTCTGGAATTAGACATTTTCACAGACTGATTTCATAAGCTTGAGATTTTCTGTTTTTTTTTTTAATTATAGGGACAAGGGACAACATATAAATTCAGCTTCGGCATTGAGTTTATATTTCAACTCAATGGTTTCGGTGTTATGGTCATTTATTCGAAAAAAGATATTTTGATCATGGTGGCGCCATCTAAATCCCAGAGCGGTAAACTTCTTCAACAGATTTCTGCGTTGCTTTCCTTTATTCCAATTTCTGTTGATTGATGTCGCCCTCCTGTAATAACTTTCGCAGATTTCTACTTACCCTACAGTTTTCTATTCCATGATAACATTCACAGATTTCTACTTTCCTTACAGTTTTCTATTCTATGATAACATTTACAGCTTTCTACTTTCTTTACAGTTTTCTGTTACGCTGCATTTAATTGATAGGTTCCATTTTATCTGAATTTCCGTTCATATTTCGTCCAATAGATGTCACCTATTACGTCACATTTTTAAGCGCTGTTCCACCTTTTGAATCTTGGTAATTCTCCATTCAAAAAGTGGTCTCTTTATTTCACGAGTAACCGGAGTAACTATCCTAATTTACGACGTAGAGACTTGATTTTTGTTTAAATTGAAGTTGAAGAACGTCCCCGAGGGCATATAGTTTTCTTCTTTTCGATTAAATTAGTTTTTACAATTAAAAAAAAACCGGTTGAACTTCAACGTTTTGGAAACTACAATTAATGATTTTTTTTCGACGGTTATTTATCATTTTTTGGAAAAAATCGCAACTATTTGCCCTCGACAATTTAATCTTCTATAAACTACAAAAATTTTCATGATGATTAGTTCAAAAATATAGCTTGTACCCATGAAAAACGAAAAAAATATTCAATAACCCAAATATTGCAGAGATCTAACGATTACCCTGGTTTTTTTAATTGAAAAACTAATTAAATCGAAAAAAAGAAAACTATGTATTTGACCTCGGGACGTTCTTCAACTTCAATTAAAAAAAAATCAAGTCTCTACGTCGTAAATTAGGGTAGTTAGGTACTCGTGAAATAAATAGACCACTTTTTGATTCAAAAGGTGATACTTCCCCTTAACATTTCGCTAAAATCTCTTATTATTTAGCAATATATCCTTATTCCATGACCATGATGTCTGAGTCCAGTGGGGGTCATGGATGTGCGATATATCTATGCTATGCAAGGGCGGATTTACGGGGGGGTACTGGGGGTAACTACCCCCCCCCCCATGAGTGTCGAAGGCCTAAGAAAAAGGTGGTAGACATAAGATATTTCATACATTTTGGTGCTGATTTAATGGTTTTCAATCGTTATTCCCCCCCCCCCCATATGATAGTTTTTACCCCTTCCATGAAAAAGAGCTATATCCGCCCTTGATTCTATGGCATGATAGTTGTTCATGGACATACAAAGGCTGTTCATAATTTATTAATTAATTAATATTCTCAATTCTGGTCCACAATGTGGTGTCGAATTTGATCCAAATTTCATCATCCAGTAGCTTTAGTGTTTTTAAAATGAGCATTACTATCGATGGTTGCTAGGACCATTCATGAACAATAGTTCTGCAACTGCATGTAAAGAAACGAGAAGCATATCAAACATTTTTTTCGATATGATGTTCAGAGTGGACAAATTTCGCTGTTGGTATAGGATAACTCGGGAGTTACCTATATTGGAGATATAAAATTAAATAAAAGTCTCTTTTCACCCTCGTTTTTAAAAAGAATCTGATGGTGGTACAAAAATTTGTATTCGTCTTTTGAAATTATTGTAACCGAAAGTAGAGTTTTTCGACTTTTAGTCGTGTGAATATCATGGACATTATTCATATTTGTTAAGACGGGAGGAAATAAATTTTACATTTCTCTTTACGTTTGTACGTTTAGAAAATGTGAAAAAAATCAACAGGAGCTGTCACAGAAGTTTATATCTTGCATACTCATAAATTTGCTCACGAAATATTGTTGAAGATAAAGAAGAAGAGAATGGTCACAGATTAAAATTCTCAAAGATTCTAGTACCTGAGTCCGCAGTACTTATTTTAGTTAATCTGCTGTCAAGCTTGTAGAAGTACAGTGAATTCAGTGGCGATATCTACCTACAGATTACATTTTCAAAAATGAGTAATTCTAGCAGTGCGAACGTGAGTATTCGATAGATTTCTATCAATTCTTTCAATTATATTTCTTTATTTCCTATCATGTTTAGTTTTTCGCGACTTTAGTTTATTTGAAAATTATTACCATCATATGAATTTTGATCATTTTTTTTGTTTCAGGTGTCTGATAACAACAACAACCAACCTTCGGGAGAAGAAACGGGCAATCTCGATTGCCCTATCTGTCTCAGTACCCTATCAGATGGCCAAGAGGTAGGCACGCCTGAATCTTGCACTCATATATTCTGCTTCAAGTGCATTTCGAATTGGTCTTCTTCCGGACAAAGACAGTCGACTTGTCCGATGTGCAGACAGCGATTTAACAACCTGATCATACGAAGAATAGGACAATCCGAAAGTAGAATCAGTCCGGTCAGAAAATCTTATTCTGTTCTGGTTTCAATGCCCTCTCGCAGCACTGTGATCGAGACGATCGAGTTTTATGGATGGGAGTAATAAGACAATTGAGTCGATGATCAACCACACAATTCCTTATTTCCTTATAATGTTATAACTTATCATAAATAAATATTCTTCTGTACATAAACTGTTTTAATTCCTTATATTTCTTCATTGTATTAAATAAATACGACTCCTCATATCGAAGTCACTCAAAAACTAATGCCCGCACAAGGAAAATTTTTTTGTGATGTTCATCATTGAAAATTCTCAAAAGATTTCAGGAAAACAGGTTTTTTATGTTCACCAAGAAGGAGTATCAAAAAGTCCATACCAAAACGAAAATCAATTTTCACTACCCATAGTCACTGTATAATTTTTCAATGCCCAGTTTTCGATTCTGTGTTTTTTTTGTACCATACTTAAAATAGAATTGATTTCTAGATATTAAAGAAATTAAAATTTGCGAAACAATCAGTTCAACAATTTTGCAGCAGTCTTTTTTATGGTTTGGGCATGTATGGCCTTAATTGTTCTTCTTAATACATTAACAGAAGATTCAGTAGGCTTTCCACAAGTCACTTCCTAGAATTCGATTTTTGTAGGTGAAATGTAATTTTTTGGCATATTCAAAATTCCGAAGAATAATAATTGCTAATCTCCACTAACAACCAAAGCATGCGACAAAAATTAATACACTGCGCAAAAAAATTAACGCACATTCTGAAAAATCTCAATTTTAATGAGAGTTAACTCTACATTGACTTTATAACTTATTTTTTATGTTCTCTCGGGAAGGTTTTGGAGGAAACATGATACATTAAATGGAAGAAATATTCAGGATTTCACCGAATCTTATGTGGAAGAAGAGGAATGAACAATTTTCAAAATACTGAAATGCTGATAAGTGATTTAATACTTGGTATTTCCACCCCTTGCGTTAATTACAGCTCGGCAACGACGGTTAATTCATACTCAAAATGAGTGATCTTAAAATGTTCTGATCTAATCCTTCCCAGATTTCTCCGAGTTGGATTCCTAAGTCATTAAGAGTAGCTTGATGATTTTCTGAACTTCTCAGCCTTCTATTGAGGTTGTCCCAAACCTGCTCAATCGGATTGAGATCTGGACTTCTTGCTGGCCATTCCATTCGAGAGACTTCAACCTCTTCAAGGTACTCCTGAACGATGCGCGCACGATGGGGTCTGCCATTATCGTCCATAAAAATGAAATTTTCACCAATGTATGGGGCAAATGGCACAACATGCTCTTCAAGAATGTTCCTTATATACTTATCAACATTCATAGCTCCATTATCAACGACCACTAGTTCTGTGCGAGCAGTCAAAGATATTCCACCCCATACCATAATCGATCCTCCCTCGAAACCAGTAGTATTCAGGAAATTGCACTGAGCATATCTTTCATGTGGACGTCTGTATACAACGGAAAGTCGATCACAATGGTAGAGGCAGAATCTAGGCTCATCTGTGAAGAGAACTCTTTCCCAATCGGCCTCTTCCCAATGAATATGCTCTCCCGCAAAATCCAAACGCGCCCTTCGATGGGCTGGGGTAAGAGCTGGGCCTCTTGTTCTTGAGGCGATTTCTTATTGTCTGAGTGCTAATTTGCACCTCATGAGTTTGCTGCTCAAGCTGATTTTAAAGGAGGCGAGCGGTTGCAAACCGTTGTCTCAACGAAGAAACTCTCAAGTAACGTTCTTGAATGGCAGTTGTTACCCGTGGTCTACCCTGTCCTGGTCTTCGGACATTCATACCTGTCTCACTGAATCGCTGCAACATTCTGGACACACTTGTATGGTAAACTCCAAACCTTTCTGCAATTCTTGTGTATGTACATCCTTCTTCTCGCAAAACTACCGCTTGGGCACATTCCTCTTGGGTCAAATTGCGTGTTTCGCGTTGCATAGCGATCGAGTGTAGAAAATCAAACGAAATAAAAACTATTGATCACTAGAATTGATCGAGATTTTAGAATGGAGCCAATACATTCAAAATCTGATAATATCATCTTTTTTTTATTCCTGCTGGGAGATAACATCTGTATTGAAGAAAAACGTTGAAATTGGATATCATATGCATGCATAATTCTGATAAAAATAATTATCATTGAGAACACCTTCAGTTGTAGAATAAATTTGAGATTTCCATAATGTGCGTTAATTTTTTTGCGCAGTGTATTAAAGATAACAAATTAATAATGAAACACTTGAATATCCTAAACCACTGAACATCATATAACTTACAAGAGTGCGTATCAATATAGATGAACTCAATATAAAATCAAAAATAAGCGAAAAATTAATTTATTTCTCACCTGTGATGAACAAGAATCTTGCGTTTCATAAAAAAAAATCTCAAGAGTTAACAAAGTTTGTCAATTGAATGGAAATTCTAACAGTTTAACAATTTTCAAATAAAATACAAATATGCGGTGGATGTTTGGTGGTTCCAAAGATATTGTTGCTCAGTTAAAAGTGTCTTAAGTGGATCTATCGTCAAATAGGTAGCGAATGATATTTCGCATATTATAAACTCCGGGGTACCAAAGTCAGTGATTTTCGTATGACCAGATTATGAGATAAGAGGAAAATACTATTTCTAGGGGCTCGAACTCGGAAAGGTAAGGCCTTTTGGCAAAAAGCAAAATTATGAGTGATTTTGTCTTGAGAATCTTTGACCAAATTTTGTTGCCTTGAATTCGAAACATGCTGTATAAATTTCCGATTTGGTCAACTTATGGGCCATCCTATATATCAAATTATTAAATATCGAGTGAGGTGGGCGAACTAACCTCTGAAAAAATAATTGTTTTCCTTCATTAAAAAGGATCTTCAACCAGTATCATAATATCCCTCACATTTATCAACGAATCGAAACAAAAAAGTTTCGAGAGGTACAAATTTTATGCAATATTAACGGAGGCCTGCTCTTTCACCCGCTCTGGGTTGGGTTTTTTTTTTGAAAATACTTCAACCTTACAACCTACCCTATGTAGTCGTTGATGGGATTGAATGCAGGTAATATCTCTACAGTAGGTACCCAACAGAGGATTAGGAAGTAATTTTCCTTTCAGTTGTACAGAAGTGTATCCGAAATGAGTATACTTTGAATTTGAGTGAAGGGTGTCATAAAACTTATATTACAGATTTACATCTTTTCTCATTCCTAATAACAATAAGCCCTAAAGATAACATCTCTTTGGTACCTTCTAAGCCAGTCTTGATGAAACTTAGTCATAAAATGAACCTAGTACCTTTAGAATTCTTTGTCGTTAATGAGAATTGAATAGGTACATTCAGGATTTCTGAAGATTTACAACGTTTCAGTCTCCAACTTTTATCTTTATCCGAAGAAGTTCTTCAAGTCAAACGAATTGACAATGGCTCAATAAAAGAATTTCGAATTTTGAACATTTCAAAGCGAAATATACCGAAATAATTGAATTTAGAGGAACAGTTGGGGAAGTGAATGTTGAATCCTACCCTTTGGGCTCACCCTCTATTTAGTCAAGCCCATTTGGAAGAGAAAAAGAAGAAGAAACTTCTGTGGCTCCTTAAAATAATTTGAATATCCCTAAGCAAAAATACCCCATCGCTATGTTATTTCGTTTAACTGAGTTTAAGTTGATGAGGTTTTTTCCTGTATTCAAATGGATTCCATATCAGAAGAGAGTTCCGAAGATTATCAGATGTATCAGGAATTAATTGGTGAGTATCCAAATAGGTAATATTTCGAATTTTTTAAGTAGAACCACCCAGGCTTAATGCCACCCTGTTATGTCTGATTTATCCTCTTTTTTAACATCAGTTGCGTGAACTTCAACAATAATATTAAATTCCATCAAACATATTTTTTGAAATTTTTATTATCTTTTCGCAGATGAAATTTATGAAGAGATGCTGAGGGAAGAAGGGGAAAGACTTCCCCCTCCAAGGCCTGTACTACAAGAAAAATCATTGTGGAAAATGATTGTGTCTAGATTTTCGAAGAAGAAACAAAAAATCAAGGAAAGGAAAAAGTCTGTCAAGAAGATGATAACAAGATTATGGAAAACCGCTGAATAATTTCGTTATCATATTGTATGCGTTTGTGATAGAACGCTACAAAGAATGTTATGAGCTTCGTTGACTTTTTGTTATTGTTTTCTGTTACAAAAGAATCAGTAATTTTTATTGATGTAATTCACTGTTCCAAAATTATGTGTTGTTTCAATGTATTCTCTTCTGGTAGAAAATAAATAATATTTATTGATCTTGATATATTATTATGCTATTTTCCTTTATGATCCATAATTCTTTTATTCATGAAACTATTCTATTGTTCTTCAATCGGACTGAAATATTGAAGGAATAGTCAATCTACTATATTCATAGTATTGAACAGTTTTATTCAACAACGGAAAAAGAAAACTACCATATATTTTCATATGAAAAAATTATAAAAAGCTTTTAAAATTACAACTGAAACAATTGGTAAGTTTTCATAATATATAAAAGTAATTCCTTAAAAATGATTTTTCTTGTACATCCTGGACTCAAAGATGTTTATCAGTGAGTAAATGAAAGCTGATGGTATACAACATGTAGGATTTATGACTAATTGACTTAAGAAGACGGCAGGTTTATACACAATAACGTAGTTACTTAAAGAAGGTATTTGGAAGGATAAGGTGTATCCTTAGTACTTGCAATTGTGTTAATTCTTCAAGGATATTGTCACAACAATGAGTACTTGAGATGCGCAAATATGAATAATTAATATTTTTCTTCAATGCGTTAATGAAAAAGAATGACACAGTTTCCTTCAGAACAGTCAAGAAATCGAACAATATTCCAATGCAAGGAAGGATTTATATATAACGTGTAATAATAAAACAAAATAGCTGAATTTAAAAAAATATATTCAAAGACCTAATATTGAACGGAAAATGAATAGAGCTTTCTAGGTAATGCTATGGAATATAAATAATAGTAAATCAGAAAGTTTTCTCAGAAACAAAACTGTGAATTCGAGACTCTATGGTCAGGTCCGAAAGTTTTGAAACACCGCACCCCCCTGTTTTCGTCCAATGTAGTAAATCTTGGAATGTACCAATTGTAGAAAGAAGAAGAATGCCAAAAACCTTCGGTTATTCTATGAACATAGAGGGGTTGCTCATTACGGAAAGTGGTCAAGTCGTTAAGTCGTTACGAAAGAATCCTAACAGTGTGATTGAAAGGTCCTTTGCAGGCTGAAATACCCAAATCTTTTGTGTTTTTCAAAACCGAACAAAGTTGAAATGGCTGAAGCATTCGAAGAATTATTTCAAAATAATCAGGTTCAGGATGACATGGACCATCTCAGTAAGTAGATATCTCCACTATTTTCAGATGTAACATCTTTGTTTTCGGGATATCTGAATGACACAAGAATCGCATTGCTTAGTTATCTAACTAGTTTTTACTGTTTTACAATGAAGGACTTATGATTTAGAGATATACTAATCCAACTCGAATTTTGCGAAAGAAAACCTTGATAATATTGAATATTTGGATAATACCTTTTTTTAATAGTATAATATTTAATTTTTTTTTCTATATATAGTTGACCAATTCGACGCATTAGTGTTAGAAGATGACAATGGCGATGCAAGAATGGAAACAGACGATTCGAGCGAGGATGAGGATAGTGATATGACTGATAACAGTGATGAAAACGATGTTGTCCCAGAAAGAGCACCGCTAAATCCAGATCCAGTATATCTCCTGCAACACTTATTATGGAAACTGTCTCGCTATTCAAGACATCCAGATGTGCATATTAGGGAAAGAGTACTTTTAACAAACACGGTTAGACTAATCGCGCGAGTCATGCAGTGAGAAAAAGCTACCTCCAATAGAAGAGTCCCTTCATGCTGGCCAACTGCTTAAAAATACCTAAAAACCACTTCCCTTTTTTTCGCAATGATTCAACTCTTACCTGAAAGCTTTAATCCTAATGAATAAATCCTAAAAATATTAGATGTCACGAAAGTCTCCTTAAGGAGTCATGATTTCTTCTTTTCTTATGTTTTCATCAATGCTTCTTTGCTATGAATCTATGTATAAAAAAAATTGTGGACATTTCGAAATCTAAATAATCTAATTAAACATCTCATTTCTGACAATTTACACAATATTCAAGGTAAAGCCTACGCAAAATCTTCAGCGAAATTCTAATAAGGATCGAAAAATTCAAATTCTCCATAGAAACTTTCTGGTGGGGATATCTTATTCATAGATTCATACAAAAGAAGAATCGATGAAAACATAAGAGAAGAAAAATCATGACTCCTAAAGGAGACTTTCGTGACATCTAATATTTTTAGGGTATATTCATTAGGATTAAAGCTTTCAGGTAAGAGTTGAATCATTGCGAAAGTAAGGGAAGTGATTTTTAGGTATTTTCAAACAGTTGGCCAGCATGAAGGGACTCTTCTATTGAAATTCATTGTGGCTTTAGTTCAGGTATAAATTGAATTGAGATTGAGAGGCCCAAATTGTTCGAAATCTTGTCCGAAATATTGTTAAATAATTTAATACATGTATTTATTCCTCAGTGCTGTATGGTGATAGGTGTTCTTTAAGTGTTAATTCACTTCATTTTGTATCATACATATCATTTGATTGTATCACAGTAGATTTTTTTTATAAAATAATGACTCGTGAATAAAGATACAAATATATAAATATTTTTCTTACTCATTCTCTCCTATACAAATAATCATTCCATAATGAAAAATTATCCTACGTTTTAAAGAAACGAATAGCTTTAAGGAGGTTCTTGATCAATTCATGTATAAATAATGTTGCAAAACAATTTTTAGATGTCTCTGAATTAACTATGAAAATGAGAAAAAACTTGAGTTGGACTTTTCTGAACGAGAACTGACATTATTGATAATAAACATTTACATAAATGATCGCGAAAAACATCTAGAGATCGAGGTGAGTTGAATAAAAGTATAACTTTTGGATCTGTCTTTATTTTTAGCTGCAGAAGTTTGTCTGGAAAAATGGCGTTACCAAGCCATAGGTATATTAGTCATCATTCAAAAATTTTTCAGATCAATAAACTATGGCAGAAATGACTTTGGGTTATTTTTCATCAAATTCACCTCGAAAACCTACATTTTGATACCAAAGTCAGCCAATTACCACTTATAAGTTATAAGTCAAGATTTTGTTCGTGTTATTTTTTCGATAATTTATTTTTTCTACAAACGTCAAAAAATGACAAGGTTCGCGCATAGACAACAATATGCGAAGTGACCCTTTTTTTTATTTACCTTCGTTACCATGACACCGAGCGCGAAGTAGTGTGCGAAATAATTACTTCGCACACTGCATGTAAACTATATGGGATTTTTATATTTTAACCTTTATCTTCCTCAATCAAGCAAAAATCCAAGATATCATTTATTTATCAATGTATAACAATAATTAAGGCTTTCAAATTGTGGGAAAATTTAACACTACTTAATTCTATTTATTATTCACAATGTTATCACTTATGGTGCAGCCAGTGCACGAACGTTTGTAGAAAAAATTTTGTTTGCATCTCATGCGCGAAATACTTTGGTGATCTCGACTATTTTCAGTTCTCGATCACCTAAGTAGCATTTCGCGCACTAGATACAAAAATAACTATTTTCTACAAACGTCGAAAAATTACAAGGTTCGCGCATTGACAACAATATGCGAAGTGACCCTTTTTTTCATTTTCCTTCGTTACCATGACACCGTGCGCGAAGTAGTGCTCGAAATACTTACTTCGCACACTGCATGTAAACTATAAGGGATTTTTATACAGGGTGGCCATTTGAAAACGAAACAGACGAGATTACAGACGAAATAAATTTTTTCGATAGAAATGCTCGGACAGGTCGATTTCTGTTTCGAGGGAAACAACTTGAGATGTAGGTTACGGACGCATAGCGCTTCAACCCTTGCTACTACAACCCTCACCCCCAATTTTTGAATAGGGAAGATGGGGTGAGTGATACTTCATTTGAAAGGTATTTTTATACTGATTTCAGCACAGTAATTGTTTTTTCATTTTATGCATTAGTTCTCGAATTATTCTTAACTAAGTATTTGAAAATGAAGTGGTGTTTTCATGGCACTTGTAGTGTTTTTTTGTGAAAAATCGACATTTTGAGCTTCAAAACAACCATGACTGTGGCTTCCTTCCTCCAATCCACTGACATAGAAATCTTTAATCAAGATGTCGAACAAACAAAGCGTATTGCGAAGGAGCTCAATCTTGCTGAAACTCAATCTAAATTATCTTCGATATAATTTGCAGTATTTCCAATAACATGCGATAACACTTGATCGATAGAAATCTCCAAAAAGTCCAAATACGTACATATCTCTAATCAGATTACCAGGTAAGAAAATCAAATCATTAATGATGCCACAGAAATATTCCAGTCCCAATTCGTGAAACGATTTCCGACTTAATTATGAAGTGTTTTCTCAGTTGGCTTCAATAATGTTTTCATTTTGTTGATTATTGAATTCATATCTTTTTCAAAAAAATGAGAATCGATAATTTTTTATTTATTACGAACAGATGTCGATTTTTCACAAAAAAACACTACAAGTGCCATGAAAACACCACTTCATTTTCAAATACTTAGTTGAGAATATTTCGAGAACTAAAGCATAAAATGAAAAACCAATTACTGTGCTGAAATCAGTATAAAAATACCTTCCAAATGAGGTATCACTCACCCCATCTTCCCTATTCAAAAATTGGGGGTGGGGGTTGTAGCAGCAAGGGTTGAAGCGCTATGCGTCCGTAACCTACATCTTAAGTTGTCCCCTTCGAAACAGAAATCGACCTGTCCGAGCATTTCTATCGAAAAAATTTATTTCGTCTGTAATCTCGCCTGTTTCTTTTTCAAATGGCCACCCTGTGTATATATATAGACATAATACTAGAAAGGAAACTGAGTTCACCCTTTCCAATATTTTCGAGTCGAATTTTAATTTTACCAAACCTGAGTTTGTAGGAAATCGGCTTGAGAAAGAAGGATTCTGATTTCACCAATATCAATTTTTCTTATGTGTACTTCGAAAAAATGGCCACGCTGTATTTTAACCTTTATGTTCCTAAATCAAGCAAAAATCCAAGAAATTATTTCTTTATTAATGTAAAACAATAATTACGGTTTTTAAATTGTGAGAAAAACAGTTTAAGCGAGTTCAATACTATTTTTCTTATTAATCTACTTATTTTAGAACAATATTTTTGACGTTTGTAGAAAACATTTTGTTTGCATCTCTTGCGCGAAATACTTTGGTGATCTCGACTATTTTTTTTAACTCGGCTGCGCCTCGTTAAAAAAATCAGTTCTTGATCACCACATGCGCATTTCGCGCACTAGATACAAAAATAACTATTTGAGTTTTGGTCACAAGCATAGATCAATCAGAATAAGGGTTTTATCTATTAACAAAATGACTATTATTCAAGATTCCTATGGCTCGAACAACTTCCTCGTTCAATAACTCCATAACCTCCCCGCAGATATAATTTTATTGACTAATATGGTGTTTTATGGGGTCTTACCCCTTGATTATTAGAATTTTATATGGTTCTGTTTACGCGATATGGAAGAAATTTTGCGCGTAGCTTAGATTCGACCTTTTCCATCTGAGTGCAAAATTTCATCTCGATAAAATCCGTATTTTCTAATTTATCGGGATGATAAAATTTCGGAGAGCCATATTTTGGCAAGGAATTAAACCTACTCTACTTTTAATGGTACGATTTACTTTCGATTTGGTAAGTGCCTTATGTTCAAATGGAAATGCATTCTGAATTTTTCTGAGAGAAAAAACAAAATGGGGTCATCATGGTAGAGGAAGAATTTGATGCTCAAAGTCCGATGCTATTCAAACTTCGTAAGGGGATGTTTTTGGGTTTGGGCTCAACTGATTTATTAAATTAATTAAATTATCTTTTATCGTTTCTCGGTAAAATTTTCTAAAATGAAGAATGTCAGATTAATTTTGCGATTCTGGGACGATTCCTCGGAAAATAATTATGCGTTTGCGAAAAAATTTGCGTGTAGCGAGCGCGCTTCTCAACAGTCGCATACTTAGCCTCCTCCAATTTGCCTGAAAATCCGTTTCACCTCCCAGTTTCCCGTTCGCGTCTCTCCTGTCGAGGCGGACTTGAAAAAGCGCACTGAAAGGAGCGCTAAGTGAGATGATGCGAGGAATTGTTCCAAAGTTTCACTGAAAGTTTGCGACTGATCGGAGAATTCAATTGGAGTTATTGGGAACTATTGGAGATTTTAGGTTTGACTAGAGGTGAGCATTAACGTATTTGCTGCGAAATTCAAGGGAATTGTACCCTTTTGAATTTTTGAACTATCGAAAATCTATTCGGAATTAAAGCAATCAGAATTGAAGTTACATGGAACATCTGGATCAGAAATGTGCAAAGCAAATGTGGAATGCTGATTTAAAAAGTTTGCTAGAACTTGGAAAATTTCTTTTATGAATTACCAATTTTATCACCAAATTTCGAATTAAAAATAAGAAGGAATTTTCAGAGAATTCAAATTTTACGTTCAATTTTTTCAACACTAAGATACATCTGAAATTTTGTTGTTGTTGGAAAAACCAGAATAGCATCTTGGAGATTATGCTCAGTTATCACTATGTTTAATTAGAAATACAGTGTGTTTCACATTTGACGTTTTTCAACAGGTCTACTGATATTCCAATTTTTTTCATTAATATGTTCGACTTTTCCTATTCTGATTAAATAACAAATATTTCATACCTCAAGAATGAAGAAACTATATTGATCATCTTTTCACAAAAAATCAAATATACAGAGTGAGTGAGCAGTCCTCGAAAGTACGATAACTGGAAAATTTTGGATGAGAGAATGAATCAAATTTTGGCGAAATCAACTCTACTTATACTCCATCCACAATTATAAAATCACAACTCTGGCCTTGGATATTTGACACATTCCACTCTGTATCGAAGTTATGACGTTTTTCAAAATATTTTTATGTTCCAAGTCAACACTATGTTGCCCTTTCTACATTCTTAGCGTATTTCTCAGAATGTGAATTTATTCGGAAAATGAATGAATTCGAAAAGATGTGATGGATGAAAATAATTAACGTTTATATGAATTGATAGAAAGGATTCCTTTTCTAGTTATTTGCATGAAAAGTACAAGAGATCACTGTTGAAATATATTATTTTTCGCCATGGAAGAAAATTGCATTGCTTTCACATAATTTTCAGGTGCATGCTTGTGAAGATTTAATGTTTATTATCCTCTTGAACTGAAAGTTCAAGACTTGACGACATCAATTGTTGGTTCTAATCAAGAATTCATTGAAAAAAATCAACACAAAGATATAAGATGAATTGATGGGTAATTACAAGAATCAAGAATTATGTCAATTTTATTTTGTTGATAACTTTCTTAAAATCAATGTTGGGATATAAAACTCGGCTGCGTTTGTTCAAACAACATCTAAAGAAGACATTCTTCACCATCTCGACCTTTGAAAGGCGTTTCTTATAGGAGAATTAGGTCTAAGTTCCACCTCATTAGTGAGGTACCTAACTTTTGCAAATCTGCTCAGATATCGCCAAATTCCTTGGAAAACCTGAAAAATATCATCCTAATCGACCTCTCGAGGCTCCATACGCTCCATCTACTGCGATATCTGTCCAAATAACAACTTTTTCAACGAAATTTTCGTGTACCCCTTCAACCTCGAAATGTAAACATTCGTCCTGGTCTTGAAAATCGTCCTCACGCTCCAAACTGGTGCTAAAAACAATAAACATACGTTAATCTTGGATATTAGACGAAAAAACTCACGTGCAAATATCGATTAAATACCAAAAATCTGCGAACAATTTCTAAACCTAACAAAATGTGGAATATATTTGATACTTTGACTTTGATGTAAACAAAGAAACTGGCAACGTCGTTTTGTCATTAACGATATTTTCTGTGCGCGCACTGACTTTTCATCATATGTTCTGTGCTTTTCATCAGGCCCACCAACTCCTGATAACGAAACGACGACCTCCTATGTGATTAAATAAAAGTGAATGGAGTATACAATCTAAAATCATTCTTGACCCCACAAGTAGGACTGAAAATGATGAAACACGATACCGTTTTGTTTTGTCAAATGTGAATGCTCAATTTCGAATCTTCATTGAATTCTGATTTCGAAAAACCTTCCATGTCATCATTTTTACAGGGTGTTTCAGACTAAGGGACCGTAAATTCGTGATCTTAATCCTCAGATGATTTTATGATATAAAGTTCCTATGGACTATAGGTCCCTGACGCACTGTTTCTGACATACGGGGTGTTGAAATTAAAAAAAAAATTGGTTTTTTGAAATTATTTTCTACACCGTACACGATTTTTTTTTGGGTTTTGGTAGGTTATGAGTACGCATTAGGACACATTTATTCCTATACAAAATGATGTTCAATTTTCACCAGTGGCGTCCGTACAGACTTCTATCCGAATAAATTTGGTGAAAAAGTTGGTACGCCAATCATTTTCTCGAATTTTAAATTATTTTCGTAATCACCATACAATTCACAATAAGAATGGTTTCTTGAGTTTTTTACCTGCGACGAATACTTTCTGAGAAAAAAAAATAGAATGCAATTTCATCTAAGAGAGTTAAGAAATTCTTTGATTACTTCTAAAATTGTCTGGAGACAGATTAAGGCAGCTTAATCGCCTTCATATTTGACGTTTGCAAAATTGATTCCAAAAGCAATGGCGTACCTTTTTTCACGAAATTCAAAAAAAATTTTTATTGCGTTATATCCTACCAAAATCGTGTACGGTGCCGAAAATAATTTCGAAAACCATTTTTTTTTATTTTCAACACCCCGTATCTCAGAAACAATGCGTCAGAGAGCCATAGTCCATAGAAACTTCACAAAATAAAATCTTCTGAAGATTAAGACCCCGAATTCACTGAAACTTATTATGAAAATGAGTACGCATTTAAACACATGATGAAATTGCATTTTATTTTTTTTTCTCAGAGAGTATTCGTCGCAGGTAAAAAACTCAAGAAACCATTCTTATTGTAAATTATGTTGTAATTACGAAAATAATTTAAAATTCGAGAAAAATCATTGGCGTACCAATTTTTTCACCGAATTTATTCGACAAGAAGTCTGTACGGACGCCACTGGTGAAAATTAAACATGACCTACCAAAACGCAAAAAAAAATCGTGTACGGTCTAGAAAATAATTTCATAAAACCAATTTTTTCTTCAAATTTCAACACCCCGTATCTCAGAAACAGTGCTTCAGGGACCTATAGTCCATAGGAACTTTATATCATAAAATCATCTGAGGTTTAAGTTCCCGAATTTACGGTTCCTTATTCTGAAACACCCTGTTTGTGCTACTTTTTTTCGTAGGCCACTTTTTTCGACAAATTTCATACTTATGATAGTTTAAACTGAAGAGCATATCTTGAAAACCATTCGAAGAAAATATAATTCATTTTCAATGTTTTTGAATCCCAATATTTTCAAAAACTTATTTCACAGCTTGAACCCAATTTCAACTCAATAGGTTATGCAGTGTTTGTCTATTGAGGAAATAAATTTCAAACGCACTAAAACTGATTCCGCCCAATACTGAACAACTGTATTTACCATAATCTCCTGAAGGAATTGAATGTATTTTCTGGATATTACTTAGTGAGGTTACTTGACGAATCTTATTACAAATGATAATCCAAATTTAATCTTTTTGTTACCAGGGGCAAGAGAACTGGGAATAATACCTTTAGTATAACTCTTTTTTTTCTGCATTTCCCGAGAAAATCATTCTTCGGAGTCTTAATCCCATAATGAAATCCGCTTCAGGTAAGCTCATTGCTGACTTGAATTTTCCATTCGAACGGCATTTCCATCATGAACTCTTAATTTATGTTAAATTATGTAGGTTTTGTTGAGTTAGAGCTTGAAGAGTTAGGATTTGTAGGGTTAAGGCTGCACATGAAATCTGATAACTTTCAACAGTATATTTTTTGAGCTTATTACTTTTTGCTACCTTCTTTAACGGAATGTTCTTGAGGGATCTGAGTTTACTCGATGAAGAAAACAATGTCTGTTTCGAAAACACTTCCAAATTGCACGAAAAGTTCGAATCAGAAGATACTTTTCTTTCAACCTTGTTTTCCACAAACTCATCTCAACCGTTCTATAAGATTCAGGTATATTTTCAGTAGAGAATGAATTAAAACGAATTTCAGAGATAGTTTAGTAACTTTCCTTGTTATTATTTGTCGAGAACTCTGCGCCATTACCATTTTGAACCAGACTTTCTAATTCTCATAAGTTGAAAAAATTATGGCTCCTTAAACTTCCCCAGTAAAGTCCTATTACGAATTCAAATCTTCAATAAGCGGATGTTGCTAAGACCTGTGAACCGAAAGAAACTCGTTGAAGTTGAGGATGGAATAAGGCTAACCTGAAAATATTGTTTTTCTTTTCGTAACATCGATAATACAGGGTGTGCCGAAGAAAACAAGCCTTTCTTCGGGCCAATCGATAATTTTTTTAATCATAGTTTATATGAGGTAATAGGACGCAAAAAAGATATCTCTATACTTCAAAAATGTTAGGTTGAATTTTGCTAGGAATATCAAATCAATCCAATCTCGATTTTGGCCTTTTTGACCCCCATACCCTGATAATTTTGACACCTTTGCAGATTGCATTTGGCCCTATCAAATTCCAACGAAATTCAAACCTAATTGCCAGGTTGAAATGAAAATCGATGTTCCTGTGGCTGTTGAAACCCTGCATTTTCCTCGCGAGCATGATAAATACGGAGAAATTAGATTTAGAGCAAGCTCACGAGAAATATGAGGTCTCAGGAAAACCTACGATACTTTTTGTGGGGTTCTTTTGAAATTCGTTTTGATATATTTTACCCTTTTTATAATATTGGATTTGAATTGGATGAAAGATGGATTCTGTTCAATCATCTTTTGAAGTTTTTTCAATGAACATGCTTTTATGGACAGACCTACGATTGGATCATTCGCATAAGGATTCGATATTTGTTGCTCACATTTTATTATAAACTAGCTGGCCCGGCGAACTTTGTTCCGCCTAAATGATACTTACAGTGGATTTCACAAATCGTAATCACCGGTGATCGGAGATCAACGGCTTGGTTCTCTGATTTTGAACTGACAAATGTTTCCATGGATATGAGCTATCACACAGAACAGATACACAAAATAATATGTCATAATATGTCAATCACTAATAATGGCAATTTTGGATTTAGTTATTTCCGAAAATATATTTATTACCCAAACGGAAATTCAAAAACATTTTAAAAATTATGAGAAAAGATGAGAATGGACATCTCACGATTGGAACTCATCGCCAAAATCCGATTTATTTGGCATTCAGATAAGAATTCACTGTGATATTCACCCGCTTCTGGGCCTGTTAATAGCCTTTCATGGTACTTTAAGCTCTATGTAAATTACACAGTAATTGATGTCATATCTTTTTTCTTTTCGACCATTTCAAACCACGACGACCGAAATGCTCGAAAAAACAAACAGATGACATCAATCGATGGCCGCGAAAGCCTCAACAAATTCATCGCCATTTAATTGTGATAATGTCAAATATAGTACCTTCACGATAACATTATTTGGAATAAATAAAACTATAAAAATAACTAATAATCATCAGTCATAATGTGTGAATAGCGCCATCTGAAGTGGTAAGAACCAAACTTTTCTCATATCTCAACGAAATCTAATCATTTTAGACATTTTGGTGGTGCCCAACAGCGCAGAGTTGTAGGCAACTCAAATTACACACTTTTACAGTGACTATAGAGGGAATATAGTCACTGTACACACTATTTGTTTATCATCTCTCTCTCCATGTAACGCGGAGAATATCAAATGAAGTACAAACGAATAAGCGGTAGCGTAACTGTAACTGTAGCGACATCTAGTGGCCTTACTCAAAAGAAGGAAAAGCATTTCCTGTATAAGTAGAATTTTCATCGATTTTTTCATAGTTTCATTGTATTTTCTAATTACCAGACCGTAGACGAATCCATATATGAAGTTTCATAACAAACAGTCCATCCGATCTCGAGTTATAAATGGTGTAACCAACAACTTTTTTTGATATATATATATAGATTAGATAATATTCTTCGAGAAATGACTACAGTTCTATATCTTGAGGTCATTAAATATCCGAATAATTCCTACATTCCATTTTATCATCAATGATCTACAGCTTCGTCGCTTTATGTTATTTGATATACAGAGTGAGTAAAAAGTGTCAAGCCTTTATCTTTGAGTAAAACCCTTTTCAACAATCGTCTCTAGGTTAAATGACTTCAAGGAAACATCTTCAGATAGTGCTTAGGGAAGTTGATATAGAAAATATGCATCTTTGGAAAACATCCTTGACGAGATAACTCGAAAGGAGTTGCTGCAGAAAAATTTGTGATTTTTAGATATGTCTTAGACGATAAAAGTTTTTTTTTATGTCTTCTATGCATTCGTTACCCTCGAGGACTTGTTTGTCACCAGAGTTGGCTATGAAAAAGCGAATCTATTCGAAATTGAAGCAATAAGAATTGAAGTTACATGGAACATCTGGATCAGAAATGTGCAAAGCAAATGTGGACTGCTGATCTAAAAAAAGTTTGCTAGAACTTGGAAAATTTCTTTTATGAATTACAACTTTTATCCCCCAATTTAAAATTAAAAATTAGAAGAAATTTTCAGAGAATACAGAGATACATCTGCAATTTTTTGTTGTTGGAAAAGCCAGAATCAAATCTTGGAAAATATACTGAGTTATCACTAAGTTTAATTTGAAATACAGTGTGTTCCAAATGCGATGTTTTTCAACAGTTCCGCTGATTTTCATTTTTTATATTATGACATTCGACTTTTTCTTTTCTGAAAAGATACCAAATATTTCTTACCTCAAAAATGAAGAAACTATATGGATCATCTTTCTACGAGAAAATCAATTATAGAGAGTGAGTGAGCAGTGCTCGAAAGGTCGGTAACTCTTGGAAATTTTGGATGAGAGAATGAATCAAATTTTGTCGAAATCAACTCTACTTATAATCTAAAATCATTCTTGACTCTACTAGTAGGACCAAAAATGATGAAACACGATACCGTTTTGTTTTGTCAAATGTGAATGTTCAATTTTGAATCTTCATTAAATTCTGATTTCGAAAAACCTTCCATGTCATCATTTATACAGGGTGTTTCAGAATAAGGGAACGTAAATTCGGGATCTAAATCCTCAGATGATTTTATGATATAAAGTTCCTATGGACTATAGGTCCCTGACGCACTGTTTCTGAGATACGGGGTGTTGAAATTTAAAAAAAAAACTGGTTTTATGAAATTATTTTCTACACCGTACACGATTTTTTTTTAGTTTTGGTAGGTTATGATTACGCATTAGGACACATTTTTTCCTATATAAAATGATGTTCAATTTTCACCAGTGGCGTCCGTACAGACTTCTATCCGAATAAATTCGGTGAAAAAGTTTGTACGCCAAACATTTTTCTTGAATTTTAAATTATTTTCGTAATAACCATATAATTCACAATAAGAATGGTTTCTTGAGTTTTTTACCTGCGACGAATACTTTCTGCTTAGGGAAGTTGATATAGAAAATATGCATCTTTGGAAAACCTCCTCGACGAGATAACTCGAAAGGAGTTGCTACAGAAAAATTTGTGATTTCTAGATATGTCTTAGTCGATTAAAGTTTTTTTTTACGTCTTCTATGCATTCATTACCCTCGAGGACTTGTTTGTCATCAGAGTTGGCTATGAAAAAGCGAATCTTGAAATACTCGTAATGTGTATCAGAGGGTACGTTTGTTGTCCTTTCCCAGCAAGTAGGTTACCTGGAATGTCTTTAGAGGCGTATATCATACGAAATTCCCCGAATAAGGCTTCAACACTGAACGGAACATTAAATTCCACTGAAGTACAGGCTGAAAGTGAACAAACGAACACCTACTCGGCAAACAATTCGAGTGTACTTTATGTTTACCGCCTCAGCGGCAATATATTTAGTACCTTAATACAATATACAAGCAGATATCTTGATACGTTCATTATACCATTATCCACTCGCTCATGCGAATACATATCTGTATATCACATCGCTGTACCTACAGGGAAAAACGATGGGGGGCCAGCATTTATCCGGAAATTTCCCTTTATGCTAAAATATGATGATTATGACGTCAATATCCCTCCATTCTCCTGGAAGCAGGCAGCATGTTGTGAGTGAATGCTTCATCTGATAAATTACTCCGGTTGTCAGAGGTAGTAGGCGGTAAATATTTGCCACGATGTTACCGAGATTAAAAATTGTCATCGAAAGCTACTTCCATTTTCATTTGGGGAGATCTCAATCTGTATATGACGCTGATGAAACCAGGAAGTAGTCTGCTTGAATTCCATACAAAATTTCGAACAAGTTTTCATGAAAAGCAAATACTGAAAAACGAGGTGCTTTTCCAGTACACATTTCCACATATTGCACGCACTGAAGCAGAAATATTCATTCTGCATACGAGGAAACTGCAGCCATTACCTTTTTTGAATCTCAGCTGAGATCACGCCCCAAACAAAGAATTTTATCGCTGAAAGAAGTTCTACTTCCTTCCAAATCACAGTAGATACGAGCTTATATTGAAAAATTCTCCTCTTAATTGAATACATTTATAACAGCGAACCTGCAACGTCTCTAGACCTTTCAAAAAAAATGTTTCTTCTTGCTCTGCAAACCAGTCCTCCACAGCTTTTATTACCTCCTCGTTGGAAGAAAATTTACAACCTTTTAAACTTTTTTTCAGTTGAGGAGAGAGATGATAGTCGGACAAAGCCAAATCTGGTGAATAAGGGGAGTGTTCTAGTAATTCTAAGCCTAAACCACGAATTTTTTGAATGGCAACATGTGATTTGTGTACTGGGGCGTTGTCCTGTAAAAACCAAATATCTTTGGATAGCTTTCCGCGTTTTTTCTCTTTAATATTTTCCCGTAGAGTGGCCAGTGATGTCGAATAGTAATCTCCAGTTATTGTTCTACCCTTATCCAAAAATCAATCATGATTACTCCATAGCAATCCCATAAAACTGAAACAAGAATTTTCCAGCAGATTTTTGGACACGAAACTTCTTAGGTCTTGGAGAACCAGAGTGTCGCCATTATATCGATTGTTGCTTTGTTTCTGGATCGTAGAAATGTACCCAAGTCTCATCCATAGCAACAATTCGGTTTAAGAAGTCTACATCGTTTTCAAATCGAGCACAGATCGAACGCGATGCATCTTACCCTTGCACGCTTTTGGTCAACATTCAAACATTTAGGGATCCATTCTGCAGAAATTTTGCTCATGTCCAAATTGACGTGAACTATATGATGAATGCGTTCGTATGAAACCTTCAGTGCTTCAGATATCCGTTTCAGCCCAATTCGACGGTCTGATAAAATCATGAACTGCAAAGATATTTTCGGGGACTAACACAGAAACTGGCCTTCCCGATCAGTCATCATCTTCAATGGAAAATTTACCTCTTTTGAAGCTTGCAGTCCAATTTTTCACGGTCGCATACGAAGGACATTGATCACCAAGGGTATTGAGCCTATCTCCGTAAATCTGCATACCTCTTAACCCTTTTAAACACAGGTACTTGATGATGGCTCGGTACTCCAATTTTGGATTTTACAATTTCGGTGGACTTCTTTTTTTTTAATTTATTGCGTAACTCTGGTTTACTTTTTTGACGTCGAATCGAACTCTACACTGACACTTCTAATAAGTTATTGTTCGTTGATATGGTATCGCAATATTTTGTTTATGCATGGAACTGGTCTAGGCTAACTAGATATCAATACAAATCTATCTTAACTAAGCTCCTTGATAAATCGATTTGATACACATGTTGAATTAACATAAAGGTTAAAAATTTATAAAAGTCCTACAACATTCTGGTTGCAATGCTGCACACAAGGTATCGCCTTCAAAACTTTCCAATTTTCTGAAAATCCGTCCATGTATCGTAAAATTTTCGAAGTACATGTCCAGTATCTCATGCCAATTTCCAAACGATAAAATATTCACCCTATTACACAACCCCTCCCTCTGCAATATACATTTGAATATTCATCCCCATATAGTGAGTCCAATAAAATGGAAAATTTGATTACAGAGTGAAATAGGCTTTTTTTAACTCAATAACTCGAAAATAATCCACCAGGAAGTGAGTTTGGATGCTTTGACAGTACGAAATTTTATTGATGGTTTATGAAAGATAAATTTGGTTTGGGAGGGGACATTTTTATTTTGCACTTGTACAGTTCAAACTGAGAAATGAAAGAATCTTAAAACAGGGATCATACCGAAATACCTGTTGACGTACAGCTCTTGTAGAAGGCTGTCACATAAGGTACAACTTGATTCAGCTTCCTTATCCAAAATTCACAAGGAGTTCCCACTCCTCTTAAGGGGCAGTATCACCTTTTGAATCGTGGTAAATCTCCATTCAAAAGTGGTCTCTTTATTTCACGAATAAGTACCCTAATTTACGACGTAGAGACTTGATTTTTTGATTGAAGTTGAAGAAAGTCCCGAGGGCAAATAGTTTTCTTTTTTTCGATTTAATTAGTTTTCCAATTAAAAAAAAACAGGGTAATCCTTAGATCTGGGGTTATTGAATATGTTTTTCGTTTTTCATGGGTACAAGCTATATTTTTGGAATAATCATCATGAAAATTTTTGTAGGTTATAGAAGATTAAATTTCCGAGGGCAAATAGTTGCGATTTTTTGCAAAAAAAGGATGAATAACCTTCGTAAAAAAATCTTAAGTGTAGTTTCCAGAACGCTGAAGTTCAACCTGTTTTTTTAATTGAAAAACTAATTAAATCGAAAAAATCGCAACTGTTTGCCCTCGGCAATTTAATCTTCTATAAACTACAAAAATTTTCATGATGATTATCTCAAAAATATAGCTTGTACTCATGAAAAACGAAAAACATATTCAATAACCCCAGATCTAACGATTAACCTGGTTTTTTTTAATTGAAAAACTGATAAAATCGAAAAAAGAAAACTATTTGCCCTCGGGACGTTCTTCAACTTCAATTCGAAAAAAATCAAGTCTCTACGTCGTAAATTAGGGTACTTACTCGTGAAACAAAGAGACCACTTTTTGAATGGAGATTTACCACGATTCAAAAGGTGATACTGCCCCTTAAGGGGTTGACATCACAAAATATGTTTGTAATTACTGTTGCCAACCAAAATTGACCTCTGAGCATTTTCAAACAAGATATTTACTTGGTGCATTGGTCCCTTTCGTTAGACACACCACACCTGTCTATAGCTGAATATTTTTTTGTAAGACCACGCTTTGAGTGCCTCTATACCGGATAATGACAATTTTTTTTGCTTTCCTAAAGCTGTTTGATGGATTTGTCGAGCGAATATTTTTCTGCTTCGATAGGTACTATAATGAGAATTTCCCCCAAGATTCAATTTAAAACTTTTCCTTTCGAAAATGTTCACTTTGATATATCATTCACTTAATTGATTGAAGGAATTACATAAAGCTACAGGGTTGATATGACAATGTTTGAGTTCAGTGGTGGAATCATAATTCGTTAAAGAATATATTGGTTCCAATTCGAAGTGAGGAGGCTTTTGACTGTTTTTCTGAATATCCTGTAGATATTTTTCCTAATTTTACAAAAGGAAAATGAATTGCATAATTCGAGTTATGAATTTTAGGTTCACTTTCCTCACTGTTTCATGTGCTGATTGAAATTGGATTAATGATTACACACGGTGTTTCGAAGAAAGGTGATCCCATCTTTAGGATAGATAGAAAATTGAAGATTGGAGTTTGCTTAGTAAAAAAATTTTGTAACGCCATCCGTATTCAGTTCCCGAAAAATCGTAAAAAAAGTGTATATTTTTCTTTCTTCAACGCCCCTTATCTTGAATAAAGAAGGCGTTAAGAAATTTTTTACAAAGCAAATCCCAAATATTTTTCAGGATTCTTCCTATCCTAGAGGCGGGGTCACTTTTTTTTGTATTATAGAGATCATTCAATTTCTTATACACTGCGCAATAAAATTAACGCACATTATGGAAATCTCAAATTTATTTTACAACTGAAGGTGTTCTCAATGACAATTATTTTTATCAGAATTATGCATTCATATGTTATCCACTTTCAACGTTTTTCTTCAATACAGATGTTTTCTCCCAGCAGGAATAAAAAAAGATGATATTATAAGATTTTGAATGTATTGGCTACATTCTAAAATCAGTTGTTCTCGATCAATTCTAGTGATCGATAGTTTTTCTTTCGTTTGATTTTCTATACTCGATCGCTATGCAACGCGAAACACGCAATTTGACCCATGGAATGTGCCCAAGCGGTAGTTTTGCGCGAAGAAGGGTGGACAATGTGGACATACACAAGAATTGCAGAAAGGTTTGGAGTTTCCCATACAAGTGTGTCCAGAATGTTGCAGCAATTCAGGGAGACAGGTATGAATGTCCGAAGACCAGGATAGGGTAGACCACGGGTAACAACTGCCATTCAAGAACGTTACTTGAGAGTTTCTTCGTTGAGACAACGGTTTGCAACCGCTCGCCTCCTTCAAATTCAGCTTGAGCAAACTCATGAGATGCAAATTAGCACTCAGGCAATAAGAAATCGCCTCAGAGAATATGATTTAAGGCCTCGTGTCGCGGCAAGAGGCCCAGCTCTTACCCTAGCCCATCGAAGGGTGCGTTTGGATTTTGCGAGAGAGCATATCCATTGGGAAGAGGCCGATTGGGAAAGAGTTCTCTTCACAGATGAGTGCCTCTACCATTGTGATCGACGTTCCCTTGTATACAGACGTCCACATGAAAGATATGCTCAGTGCAATTTCCTGAATACTACTGGTTTCAAGGGAGGATCGATAATGGTATGGGGTGGAATATCTTTGACTGCTCGCACAGACCTAGTGGTCGTTGATAATGGAGCTATGAATGCTGATAAGTATATGAGGAACATTCTTGAAGAGCATGTAGTGCCATTTGCCCCATACATTGATGAAAATTTCATTTTTATGGACGATAATGCCAGACCTCATCGTGCACGCATCGTTCAGGAGTACCTTGAAGAGGTTGAAGTCTCTCGAATGGAATGGCCAGTAACAAGTCCAGATCTCAATCCGATTGAGCAGGTTTGGGACAACCTCAATAGAAGGCTGAGAAGTTCAGAAAATCATCCAGCTACTCTTAATGACTTAGGAATCCAACTCGGAGAAATCTGGGAAGGATTAGATCAGAACATTTTAAGATCACTCATTTTGAGTATGAACCGTCGTTGCCGAGCTGTAATTAACGCAAGGGGTGGAAATACCAAGTATTAAATCACTTATCAGCATTTAAGTATTTCGAAAATTATTCATTTCTCTTCTTTCACATAAGATTCGGTGGAATCCTGAATTTTTCTTCCATTTAATGTGTCTTTTTTCGTTCAAAACCTTCCCGAGAGAACATAAAAAATAAGTTATAAAGTCAATGTGGAGTTAACTTTCATTAAAATTGAGATTTTCAGAATCTGCGTTAATTTTTTTGCGCAGTGTATTTTTAAAATAGTTACACTTGGAGCTTTTGTTTATTATTCCTCAAATTAGACTAAACTGGCACAAATAAGAAGGCGATGTTATGCTAAATCTTGAATCTAATACTCTGGCCAAAGTTTGAATCAGAGGCGTAACAGCGTCAGAACTCAATAACAGAGTCCCTAAAGGGTTGCTAGGATAATCTCAGGTCCAGTGATTGCTCAGACTCCTCCAGATCAGATCCGACAAACGCAATGATTTGAAGTTAAGACCACGAACTCAGTCGGGCAGATCAACAAGCCACCCCCTTAACATCTCGCCTTCCAGCTTACAACTTAATTTGTAGAGTTCTATTGTGCCGTAGTCTGAATTGCGAAGGGTCAGGATGAAGATGTTCCTGAAATTTCTGGTGGAAAGAACTTGAGAATTAATTTAATTATAAAGAGAAATCCTCCGATTAATCGGTTGTCCGACGGTTACGAGAGAATTCGAAAGATTATATTCGTTTGGGTCTTGTTTCGAATTGAATTCGTAGAAATTTGGGAAGCTTCAACTTTACACTGGAAAATCTCAACTTGGAGAATTCTCACTTCGCACCGTTTCATTTTCTGAACCAAGTACGTTCATGGTTTTGTCCCTCAGTAAATAATGTTGATTTTAAATATACACGAACTTCTTTCAATTGCTGAAGAATCTTCAAAACTCCAAACGCCTGACTAACGTATCTATACAGGGTCTTTCACGAGGAACCTCACCCATATTTATACGGGAAACTACTGAACGTATTTTCATGAAATTCAGCAAACTGATGAAATCTAAAATATTTTCAAGGCATGAGCACCTCCGGTTTTTCCGGAAATGACGTCAACTTCCGTTTTTCAAATTAGAACACCCTTTTTTTTTGCAGAAATAGATTCCTTAGAAAATTTCAAGTTATTTTGATGTCACACTTTTTAGTTTTGGTTGGAAAATTCTCTCTGAGCGGGAAAATTCGAAAAAAAAATCGAAAATAGAGCTCCGCTGAAACAAGAATAACTTCGAGGTTTTTGGATGGAAAATTTTCATTTTTGGGATTTTTCAGGATGTAAGATTGATGTATCCATTTTGAAATTCGAAATCGCGATTCATGATACAGGGGGTGGAAAAATCGCTTTCAAAGTAAGGGATGACAAAATCGTGAAAAATCAATTTTTTCAAATTAGAACCCAATTTTTTTATGGCAGATATTGAATCTACGTTAAAAAATAATGTGAGTGTATGCATCACACCCTTGCCCTAAAGTGGATATTTTCTGAGTTATTCACAAAAAACTGTTTTTCGTCTTGAATTTTCAGCTATTTCTTTTCCCTTCACGCCAAAAACATGAAATTTTCAGGAACTGTTACTTAAACCATGTTTTAGATTTTACTACCCTATATGCAAGAGAAAAAAGTTACAGGTTGTTCCTAAATAGATGGCGAATTTGGATTCGAATTTGTATCGGAAACCTCTTTATTTCAACTAATCGGCCATCGGTTTTCTCTCCAGTGATAAATAAATAATTCCTTATGAACCATATGCAAAAACTTACCATGTTTTACATTCTTTTTTTTTTAATGATAGATATCATTAATTACATCGGCCAAATTCCTCTTTATTCAGTAGCATGTAATTAATGATATCTATCATTAAAAAAAAAATGTAAAACATGGTAAGTTCTTGCATATGGTTCATAAGGAATTATTTATTTATCACTGGAGAGAAAACCGATGGCCGATTAGTTGAAATAAAGAGGTTTCCGATACAAATTCGAATCCAAATTCGCCATCTATTTAGGAACAACCTGTAACTTTTTTCTCTTGCATATAGGGTAGTAAAATCTAAAACATGGTTTAAGTAACAGTTCCTGAAAATTTCATCTTTTTGGCGTGAAGGGAAAAGAAATAGCTGAAAATTCAAGACGAAAAACAGTTTTTTGTGAATAACAAGCATCGTGAAATACTTATAAGTGCTGAATTTCATGAAAATACGTTCAGTAGTTTCCCGTATAAATACGGGTGAGGTTCCTCGTGAAAGACCCTGTATATCGGGTCCTGCAATAGTGCGTTAAGCTTCTATAGCTGCTAAGCCAGACGTTTTAGCAATTTAATTGAAAAGCACTCCCTTTTTACTTGCAATTCTGCATCTCAGGAAATTATTTTATGATATACAGGGTGTTCTCAAATAAAATTATTCAACAAATTATTGATTTTTTAAATGGAACAGCCCTTATATTTTTGCATATTTTCAATGCTCTTCAATACCTCTACCATGATGCAAAATATTAGGGATATTTTTCCAACAGTACGGATCTTATAAAGAAATAACTGCAAAATTTCGACGAAACAGTAGTTCGGTAAAAGCTCTTTACCGATTTCCAGAAGCGATAGAAACATGAATTTGATCAGGATTTCTTTTAACTCAAGAATTTGCCTAGTCATCGTTCCTAAATGATCAACCTTTCTTATACAGGATGTCCGTTATCCATGTCCAAATATGAAGAATTTTAAATTGTTTTTTCTCGATTTTTTCAAATGTAACACCCTGTATTTTTTTCCTTGATGATGTACACAGTTTAAAACCTCACATTTTTTCAGAAGTAACCAAAGGGTTATTTTCACTCCTGCGTCCAGCAGGTACGAAAAATGGAATCAGAACGGAAAATTTTATTCAAATATTGGATATAAAAACAAACGGGCGTTGAAAAAGACAAAGAAAAATTGTAACAATGATCTAAGAGATGTTCAAAGTGTCGTCCGCCTTCTCTGGAACACAAAGCGATCCGATCGTTGAATGTCCCACTAACCCTCGTCAGCATGGCTGGAGTAATGCTTCGGAAAGCAGTCACAATCCTCTCTCGCATATTGGAAGCTGTTGTTGGAACTTCATCATATATGATTCCCTTTATGTATCCCCACAAAAGAAAATTATTTTGGTGAGATCCGGTGATCTAGCAGGCCATCTTGTCGGTCCGCCCCTACCAATCCATCTATTTGGAAACTGTTGGTCCAGTAAATCCCTCACAGGACGAGAATAATGAGCGGGTGCTCCATCATGCTGAAACCATATTTCATTCCGTATTTCCGTAGGTAACACTGCTAACATTCCGGGAAGAATGTTCGGAATGAAAGTAAAATATGCAGCTCCATCTAAACTTCCTTCGAAAAAATGAGGGCCTATCACATGATTTCCGAAACGTCTGATTTGGCAGCTATGAAAGCCTAACGCACTATTGCAGGACCCTGTATGATCTATAAAAAGGACAAAACTTCCAGATCAGTAATTCATCGTTTTTGAAAATTTCCCAGAAACTTGAATGCTTCATTGTTTGCTCATTACAGTACTCAACCCTAACTAATCAATTAAATGGCCTCGATCCTCTCCTAAATGGTATTGGTGCAATTCTGGATAAACAGAGAGCCAGTTCCAGACCTGTCCTCGAAATTGAGTGAACATACCATACGTCCAACTGATTTCGACGTGTAATTGTATTTGCTCGAACAGAACTGCACTGATACAAAGTGATATTCGATTTTACGATCAGATATGAGTATTAGTCTATTTGGATAGTTTATGGGTAAATCGCACAGTTGAGGCCCAAATCAATTCAATACGTCACTGAAAATTTTTTAACATGAGCACCTCGATCATGTATCTTGTGATAACAAACAATTCAGGAGAGTTAGATAAAATTGTGAAAGAGAATGTGTGTGTGAAAATATAGTTAAAGATATAGCTCCTACCAAAAACTTATTACTGTTGAACGAACAATGTCTGGTGCCTTTTGACGATGTGTGTACATTCTAGATCTAGAGATACCGTAATTCACAAAGAAATCAATTGGAACTGACTAAGAATGAAATGAGATATTCTGTAGAAGTAATAAGGAACAACGAAAAACTCTTTGGTCTGCACCGGTGGCAGAAACTGAAACTTCGTATGGAAATCTATGGAAATCGAAGTAAGTGCATGCTCCCCTGAACATCCTGCTCATGTTCAATCTGAATTGGAGATTTTCAATCGGGACCAATAAAAAACATGCTTTACGTTATTCCTGAAGTCAGCAAGTTGTGGATAAGATTGGAAAAATACGCTTCTTATTGTTATACAATACTGCTCCACAAGAGTTAGGGATATCGTATTCAATCGTTTTTAAAATTATGCAATCTTCGAAAAATCACTGTAGAATCATTTAAAATGATAACAACTTGAATCGATCCAATGAAAATCAGTATGAGACATTTCGTCAATCTGGTCGCCTTTTTTCTTCTGAAGTTTGGTTTTTTGCATATGCTTCATGAATGTTCTTATTTTGAAATGAAGTCAGTTTATCAACGGCTTCGATTTGAAACGAGTTTTCTGAAAACGCCAAGACGTAAATTAACAAACGCTGAGGCCAATAGGGCTATCGGAATGCTACAGGGTGGCCTAACTCAGGTTGATGTAGCGAAAAGGCTCCAAGTCAGCCAAAGTGTGATATCTCGTCTTTGGAATAATTTCAGGGAGACAGGTTTCGTGTTGGAAAGACCAAGGCTTGGTGGGCGACGAAAAACAACACCTGCTCAGGATCGTTTCATCACCGTTTCGACGAAAAGAAACCCTACATCTACGTGTAGAATGCTACGGAATACTCTTCAAAATGCAGATGGGGTCCATGTTCCCATCGAAACCATCAGACGACGTTTGAGAGAGGTGAATCTAGGTTTTAGACTTCCATTAAGAGGAGTTCCATTAACACGTGACCATAAGCGTCAAAGACTGGAATGGGCAAGGCAACACATCAATTGGAACGATCAATGGCGTAGTGTCCTTTTCACTGATGAATCCAGATATGGACGATTTTCAGATTCTTGAAGAATAAGGGTAAGGACAATCCCACGCATACCCCGTAATCGTCGCTATGTCCAAGGAGTCCATCCATTCCGAGAGGGTAGTGTTATGGTATGGGCCGGGATATGTTTCAACGGGCGCATAGATCTACACATTTGCCCTGGGAATATGACCGCCTTACACTATAGGGAGCATGTCATTGACAATGTTGTGCCAAATTTTCACGCTGCTA
The DNA here is from genome assembly GCA_951802165.1 of Adalia decempunctata. Taxonomy (NCBI): domain Eukaryota; kingdom Metazoa; phylum Arthropoda; class Insecta; order Coleoptera; family Coccinellidae; genus Adalia; species Adalia decempunctata. The sequence goes on from OX637705.1 coordinate 7,231,847, forward strand.
TTGGTGCTTTTTAATTTCTAGACGATAACGCTAGACCGCACCGTGCAGCCGTAGTGGAGAATGCGAATGGTATTCCACATTTACCAATACCTCCGCACTCACCAGATTTGAATTGCACAGAACATGCATGGGATATGCTCCAAAGAAGATTAGATAATCTTCAAACTACGCCAGAATCCTTAAATGATCTGGGAGAGCTTCTGCCCCGTTTATGGAACAAAATTCCTCGAAAAATGTACAACAACCTCGTGTGTCGTATGCAAAGAAGAAGTCAAGCTGTTATTGATGCCCGTGGAGGCCATACATTGTATTGATAGTTTCGAAATGCTTGAATTATCTGGGAATAAAATTTCGTTATTTTACTTCATTTTTCTTAACCATATATATATATATATATACGCTGCAGACCTACAGGCTTAAATTAATTTTCAACTTGAAATCATATTGATATGAATTTTCATCACGAAAATCTTATTTTAACTATATTTTTTTGCAATTCAAGTCAATATCCCTAACTCATGTGGAGCAGTTTATTTGCTTGAGGAAATTAAATGTATTCGTTCTCAATTTCGTTTTGTGTCTGTTTCGGAAAATTAGAGCACTGAACTGAGAGTGGAATTATCAAGAAGGCAAATCACCTCGGAGATGTTAGAATTGCAGAAATATTTGGGATATTTAGGGAGTGAATTATGTGCCTCTTTGAACGCAACTGGAGAAGGAGTTAAAATCGAGAAATAACTCAAACACCTACATAATCCTTGAACTCGTCCTCATCATATTTCATAAGCTGTAATGAAAAGCTGTGAAGTCTGAGCTATATTTTATTCATTTCACCGAAATAGGTACCTAATAAATTTATCAATCACTGTAAAACTTTCATTATTATGCTTTATCTCGTAAACTATAAATTTAACGACATGTTATGGTGATAAATACTTGTCTGTGGATTGAAGCTTTCATTTAGGCATAAGAAAAATAATTGTCACCATATATCGAGGGATTTTTACGTTTTTATTCATTCTTCAGTAATGTTCAACTATTGTAATTTTAATTACATATCTGATTATTATCAGAATTGACGTTTCAATGTTTGATCGTATCATTTCCATGTCATAATTAATCTCTCTATATCTTCAACGTGAACCCATATTTTCCTAAATGAAACTATATGAAGCTAGTCGATAATCAGTTAGTAAATATTTGTTCGCATCAATATGCCCCCTGTATTAGTTAATAAATGTACAATTAAACAGCATGTTAATTAGTTGGGAATTAATCAAAGCACAAACAAAGCTTCTATTAAGTGAGTCTTCTCTTTCTATGGTCTAAGATAATATCCCCCATATCTTACTTGGAAAATGGGTCACTGAAAAGCACTGACGAAGTTTTGGTATGTTCGCATTTTTGTCAGCTGTTCAACAAAAAAAATTACAGCTGCTTTCAAAGAAATTAACCCGAATACGTTACATTGTATTGTACCATTTTTTCTCGATAATTAGATAAAATTTTATATGGGTCTGGTGACGAGATTTTGACAAAGGACCCCGCACTTTTAGTAGGTAAAGTGGCGACCGGTCAAATTTTCTGAAAATTTGGTATGTTGTTGTACCCGACTCATTGACCAAAAGTGTCAATGGGCCAAACCCAATCCTATGGCTATTTTTCTAAATACGGGGTGTTAAAGTTGAAAATTGCCCAGATTTTCGGATTTATTTGCTAATTATTAAGAGATACATTGGATTTCTGTTGCATACACACGTTTACTACATGTTCTAGGAATGAAATTAGAGCATACGTATGATCAAAAATATTTATATTTACCGGGTGATTCACGAATATATGACGGTAGTTTTTTCCCAAAATTCACTTTTTCTACTGTGACGTCAGGAGGGCATATTTTTGAAATGTTCTTTCCGATTTAGTATAATGACGACAAAATATTGCACAGTGCATATTTTTTATACAGGGTGTTCCACAGAGAGAACCACTAGACATAATCATATTTTTTAGGATTAATTCGAAATCCTGTATTTTTGAATTGATTTTTGGGAAAAGTAATACCACAAACATATGTGTGTCTCTAATCTCCAAAATATTCAGGGTGGTTTATTCATAGGAAGGTATTCAATTTTGGGAAAAGTACAAAAAACATGAACACCCTGTATTCGAAAATTTCCTCGGTCAAATGCAACTATTTTATCACTATATATTGATTCCCACAACATCTCCCGAGGTATGAATTTTAAATCCGATACTATGACCAGTTTTCGAGATACAGGGCGTAAAAGCGGAGAATAACTTATTTCATCTTTTTTTTTTCGAATTGAAAAGCCGGATTGATTTTATGTTGCGCCCATGAGTTTAGTATGAGTACAGTTCAGATGCACAAGGAAAGGTTCAGCTAAAATATTTACTGCTACAGGGTGATCCACGAATAAATCACAATAGCTTTTGAAAACACTCGATAATTCTACAGTTTCATCACAGAGAAATTATTCCATGAAGTTAATACCTAGTCGTTCACAATTTTCAGTCTGAAATACTTCATAATAATTAGGTACTTTTCATACAGGGTGAGCCATAAATAATATGCTTTGAAATAATTCAAAGGAGAACTTTTCTGGTGAATTTTGAATAACTGTCTAACATTACATCAAGTGAAGTATTTCAGACTGAAAATTGTGAACGACTATAGGTATTAACTTCATGGAATAATTTCGCTGTGACGAAACTTTAGAATTATCGAGTGTTTGCAAAAGCTATTGTGATTTATTCATGAATCACCCTGTAACAGTAAATATTTTAGCTGAACCTTCCCATGTGCATCTGATCTGCTCTCATACTGAACTCATGGGCGCAACATTAAATAAATTCGGCTTTTCAATTTAAAAAAAAAATTGCTTTTACGCCCTGTATCTCGAAAACTGGTCATAGTATAGGATTTAAAATTCATACCTCGGGAGATGTTGTGGGAATCAATATATAGTGATAAAATAGTTGCATTTGACCGAGGAAATTTTCGAATACAGGGTGTTCATGTTTTTTGTACTTTTCCCAAAATTGAATACCTTCCTATGAATAAACCACCCTGAATATTTTGGAGATTAGAGACACACATATGTTTGTGGTATTACTTTTCCCAAAAATCAATTCAAAAATACAGGATTTCGAATTAATCCTAAAAAATATGATTATGTCTAGTGGTTCTCTCTGTGGAACACCCTGTATAAAAAATATGCACTGTGCAATATTTTGTCGTCATTATACTAAATCGGAAAGAACATTTCAAAAATATGCCCTCCTGACGTCACAGTAGAAAAAGTGAATTTTGGGAAAAAACTACCGTCATATATTCGTGAATCACCCGGTAAATATAAATATTTTTGATCATACGTATGCTCTAATTTCATTCCTAGAACATGTAGTAAACGTGTGTATGCAACAAAAATCCAATGTATCTCTTAATAATTAGCAAATAAATCCGAAAATCTGGGCAATTTTCAACTTCAACACCCCGTATTTAGAAAACTAGCCATAGGATTGGGTTTGGCCCATTGACACTTTTGGTCAATGAGTCGGGTACAACAACATACCAAATTTTCAGAAAATTTGACCGGTCGCCACTTTACCTACTAAAAGTGCGGGGTCCTTTTGTTTGTGTCATTGTTAATGTTGACAGAAATCTTAATGTTGAGATTTCCCTTCATGACAATGTGCTCACTTTTTTGTCATTGTGAGAATGGTGTGCATTATCTTCCATTTCTATGTGAACCAGACTAGACTTAATCTGGAGAACCTTCCCCATAAAAATGTTCATCAAAATATTTAATATTAAGTGTATATCCAGCCTATATGATTAGCAATATATCATGATTGCGCCAGCTCATATCCGTTAATCCTTGAGAGTCCAACAAATATAATCAGGTGTGTTTAAACAACTTATACAAATATAATAAAAAACAGCTATAAAGTTAATTACTGTTCCTTCGTATTGAGGATGAGGTGACAAAACAAAGACATAAAATATTGTCGGTCATTTTCCAAGGAGAAGAACTCGGGGAAGTTGAAATGATCGATTCTGACAGCAGACATAAAATCGTTCATGCTTCTTTTTTCCGATTCAATCTCTTATCGAGGGGTTTTCTGTGCTCCCTATTGGTACATTGTATGGGCGAAAAGCGTCCAAACCATCCGAATCAACACGTATTGTGGGGGCACAATTTTAATCAAGAGTAAGGAGGCAGCTCTTTGGAATTGCAATTGTTCACTCTTTCTCAATTCTTCCACAAATGGAACATTGGAGAAATTACCTCTGTAACATCCACTATTTTCTTTTCACCACCCATAGTTCGAAGGTCACTTATTGTATGTGTTGAATTCATGTTTTCTGGGCCCTATAACCTACACTACTGGAAAAAATTAAAGGATAAAAAAAAAATTCCAAATTTTTCGGCAATTTTCAACATGCCGCAACTTTGAGAGGAATGGTCGTACAAGGAATTCGAAAAAAGGAAATTGTAGCTCCAAGTGTCTAGTTTTTGGATTAGAACTTCAAAAATTTTAAGTTTCAGTGGTTTTCGAGTATTGATAGAAAAATCAGCAACAAAAAAATTCTCAAAATTTCACCACTTTTTTTTTCTTGTCTACGAGCGTGGTAATTTTATTTTTGCATAATCGTTATAATGATGGGATACTTGTTAATTCAGCTTTAATTTATTTTTTTATCGACCTCAATACGTCCACTTCTCGACGAGATATCGGCCTTCAAATGGAAAAGGGTCCATTTGTCTTTGATTATCGATTTCTCAGCAAACAATGATTGCACAGAAAATTGAAGGGGGGTTTCAAGACCTCAAATGAACTCCCATTAATGAACAACCGTTGCTTATTCATAGAAATTTTTTTTCTTAATGTCGCATCAATATGAAAATTTAACAAAAAAAGGGCTTTTGGTGGTTTCTTGGAAAATCTACCGCTGGATCGAAAATGTTGAGGAAATCAATAATGTTAAGTGTGACTTTCACAGTTCAATATGTTGATAAAAACCTTACGAAGAGCCAACTCAATTCAGCGAGCCGTTTTTTTGTTTGACTCGATTGAATTTTTGAAAAAATATAAGGATCACGTTTTTTGCTCTGAGAAGCTCGTAATCTTTAAAAAAGGCAAAAAAGAATTTTCTCGAGCTTTTTCCACATTTTAAGTCTAGACCTTAACCCCATAGAGCATGGATGGGAAATAATGGGCCGTCGGTTGCGCAGAGAGTATCCAAATTTGCAGAACATAACCGCCTTGGAGCTTGCGCTCCAGCAAATTTGGAATACCATTCCACAGCCTCAAATTACCGCCTGCATTAACATGGCTGAAAGTTTGAGAGCCGTTATTGAAAACAGGGGTGGCAATACCCGTTATTAAATTAATAAAAATGTTATTTGTTGTTTTTTTATTTTTCTTTTTTTGAAATTTATGAACTATCTGCAATTAAAATGTGGAAAAAGCTCGAGAAAATTCCTTTTTGCCTTTTTTAAAGATTACGAGCTTCTCAGAGCAAAAAACGTGATCCTTATTTTTTTTCAAAAATTCAATCGAGTCAAACAAAAAAACGGCTCGCTGAATTGAGTTGGCTCTTCGTAAGGTTTTTATCAACATATTGAACTGTGAAAGTCACACTTAACATTATTGATTTCCTCAACATTTTCGATCCAGCGGTAGATTTTCCAAGAAACCACCAAAAGCCCTTTTTTTGTTAAATTTTCATATTGATGCGACATTAAGAAAAAAAATTTCTATGAATAAGCAACGGTTGTTCATTAATGGGAGTTCATTTGAGGTCTTGAAACCCCCCTTCAATTTTCTGTGCGATCATTGTTTGCTGAGAAATCGATAATCAAAGACAAATGGACCCTTTTCCATTTGAAGGCCGATATCTCGTCGAGAAGTGGACGTATTGAGGTCGATAAAAAAATAAATTAAAGCTGAATTAACAAGTATCCCATCATTATAACGATTATGCAAAAATAAAATTACCACGCTCGTAGACAAGAAAAAAAAAGTGGTGAAATTTTGAGAATTTTTTTGTTGCTGATTTTTCTATCAATACTCGAAAACCACTGAAACTTAAAATTTTTGAAGTTCTAATCCAAAAACTAGACACTTGGAGCTTCAATTTCCTTCTTTTGAATTCCTTGTACGACCATTCCTCTCAAAGTTACGGCATGTTGAAAATTGCCGAAAAATTTGGAATTTTTTTTTTGATCCTTTAATTTTTTCCAGTAGTGTATTTAAGAATTTTTTTTCACGTCGTCTATGAAAGATACCACACCATACTTCATGCGAGGTTACGAACATAATAAATCCAGTCAAATTTTGACGTCTTTAACCTAGGAACTTTCGGAGAAATTGATTTGTGTATGGCTCAAAGGTATAAGCGAAAGTGAAACTATATTTCAGGAGTTGTCTAAGTTATCGCGAAAAAACAACTTCCTTTTCAATTCCGCAGGAATAATGATGAAGAACTTCTGAATTTCCACTTCGACTGTATCCGATTAGGCTATTTCTCGAAGACTTTGGCAGAGGCATTGGTTATATCGTGTATTCGTAAGCACGATTTATAGTACGAAATGAATAATATCATCTCTGAAGTTGATGCTGATATGTTCTTTTCCCTGGCTGAGATCGATTTGTGTTTTGAACCTGGCTCTATAAAGTTGTAGATTACATAGAACTTCTAATAATAGAGATTCATCACAACTCACTGAGTCGCCTTTGGTAGGTACATGGCAAAATGCTCAAGAGGTTGAGTATTGAGGAGTGCTTTCTGTGAACATTTCTTGCTCTCGATGAAGCCCTATTTCATCTTTTTGGCAACCAAAAAAAGGGGAAACAGAGTATCAAAGAACTAACATTTGACATATCTTCATTCTCAGAGAATTTTAATTTGGTTTGGGTTGAGTCAGAGACGAACTATTGGACATTGCTGTAAAAGTTCCATAAAAAATGGTTTTTATGGAATTTTTACAGCAGATCTCTACAAAGTGAAATTTCCGATGCCTTTCAGTGATCAACAACGAATTCAATATTTGGGGAATGTTTTAGTGAGACTTTATAGAGACGTACATGTGGTCATTTATAGCAACTTATTTATTTACACAATTACTCCACTGATTTTGAGCTAATTGAAAAGTTCCAGTTGTTTATATACACTGCGCAAAAAAATTAACGCACATTATGGAAATCTCAAATTAATTCTACAACTGAAGGTGTTCTCAATGATAATTATTTTGATCAGAATTATGCATGCATATGTTATTCACTTTCAACGTTTTTCTTCAATGCAGATGTTTTCTCCCAGCAGGAATAGAAAAAGATGATATTATCAGATTTTGAATGTATTGGCTCCATTCTAAAATCAGTTGTTCTCGATCAATTCTAGTGATCAATAGTTTTTCTTTCGTTTGATTTTCTACACTCGATCGCTATGCAACGCGAAACACGCAATTTGACCCAAGAGGAATGTGCCCAAGCGGTAGTTTTGCGAGAAGAAGGGTGGACATACACAAGAATTGCAGAAAGGTTTGGAGTTTCCCATACAAGTGTGTCCAGAATGTTGCAGCGATTCAGGGAGACAGGTATGAATGTCCGAAGACCAGGACAGGGTAGACCACGGGTTACAACTGCCATTCAAGAACGTTACTTGAGAGTTTCTTCGTTGAGACAACGGTTTGCAATCGCTCGCCTCCTTCAAAATCAGCTTGAGCAAACTCATGAGGTGCAAATTAGCACTCAGACAATAAGAAATCGCCTCAGAGAATATGATTTAAGGCCTCGTGTCGCGGCAAGAGGCCCAGCTCTTCCCCCAGCCCATCGAAGGTCGCGTTTGGATTTTGCGAGATAGCATATCCATTGGGAAGAGGCCGATTGGGAAAGAGTTCTCTTCATGGATTAGTCTAGATTCTGCCTCTACCATTGTGATCGACGTTCCCTTGTATACAGACGTCCACATGAAAGATATGCTCAGTGCAATTTCCTGAATACTACTGGTTTCGGGGAAGGATCGATTCTTGAAGAGCATGTAGTGCCATTTGCCCCATTCATTGGTGAAAATTTCATTTTTATGGACGATAATGCCAGACCCCATCGTGCGCGCATCGTTCAGGAGTACCTTGAAGAGGTTGAAGTCTCTCGAATGGAATGTCCAGCAAGAAGTCCAGATCTCAAACCGATTGAGCAGGCTTGGGACAACCTCAATAGAAGGCTGAGAAGTTCAGAAAATCATCCAGCTACTCTTAATGACTTAGGAATCCAACTCGGAGAAATCTGGGATGGATTAGATCAGAACATTTTAAGATCACTCATTTTGAGTATGAACCGTCGTTGCCGAGCTGTAATTAACGCAAGGGGTGGAAATACCAAGTATTAAATCATTTATCAGCATTTCAGTATTTTGAAAATTGTTCATTTCTCTTCTTTTACATAAGATTCGGTGAAATCCTGAATTTTTCTTCTATTTAATGTGTCTTGTTTCGTTCAAAACCTTCCCGAGAGAACATAAAAAATAAGTTATGAAGTCAATGTAGAGTTAACTTTCATTAAAATTGAGATTTTAAGAATGTGCGCTAATTTTTTTGCGCAGTGTATATTAATGAATAGCGAAGTCAATTTTCAAAATCATAAGAACTGAACTGCGTAACTACACTAGGTACTACGGAATCAAAATGCAGTAGAAATTCGGAGCATTGTATTAATTCACTTGCAATTTTACTTCGATTCTTCAATACCGATAACACCACGCCACTGGACCGTTCAGAGTTAGATCCTGCAATGTTGCCACGGCAGTATCTAATGATATTGCTGTCCTTCATGCTATCTTCGTTCCACTCATTGAAACCTAAATTTTGGTTTTCGAATGTATGAATGAGAATAATGAGATGCTGTGTCTACTCTCTTTGTATGGTCTAAGATTTTAATTAAAATTCATCCACAAATTTTTTTCAGTTGCCCCAAATTTTCATTGATTAATACAAACGAACGAATGAATAATATTTTCTGTAAATAAGAAGAAACCATTTGTTGATATTAGGAAGTCTCAAGGCATTGATGCAAGCAAATATAAACAATGAAGAGAATGTTTATGGGGCATGTCATTTCAAGGGGGGATTTTCCAATCAAATTCGTTTGAATATTACGGGAGATAATTGAAATTCCGTGTCTGAAATGTTGCAAGAGGATTTTCGTTGGACGAATCTCTTCGATTTTAACAGACTTGATTAAGTATTGGGGGAAATATCCGAAACGTTATTTTTTCAGATAATTAGGTTTTCTGCCAACTTGTCATCTCGTTGATTATTAATTCGTGATTTGTTCAGGAAGTCTAATCAACGGAAATTTACATCATATTCCTATCCAACTGACTTATAAGAGTGTTGATGAGAATGAAAATTCATTCTTGTGAAATAACTGACAGTCCAATAGATGAAATATGCCAAATTCCAAATATGTAATTAATTATTTCATGACATTTTCGTGTGCATTATATTTGTAGATTGTAATTTTCGAATTCTGAGAGAAAATGGGAAAAGCCAGAACAAGCCTTCGTAGGTAGTGTTACGATGGAACGAATGTGAGGAGCAAATGTTTGGTAAAATTGACACTAAAAGGAAATGGTGTATATTTCAACTTCCTCATGGTTTCTCTGTAAATTTAGTCGCATGGTTACAGCGAAGGAGAAATATTTCAGCACGAATCCTTCAGAAAGGAATCAACCAGTGGCGTCTCACACCATGCAGCAACTGCTTTGTTGCAAAACTCGACAGTTTTAAATTTTATTGTTCATTCCTTTTTTTGAAAACTGTGATTTTTGCAATTTTCACAAGATGGAAATAATCAAAGATATAATATTCTGACTATTTGATTATTTCACAAATGTTTTTTATTCCTTGTGTTCTTTGACTGAATACATTCAGTTGAATTGACTTCATTCTTCATTTATTGTTACTTTCCTTAAGAATTTGGTGTAGAAATTGACTGAATTGCTAATTATTTCACAGTTTTCTTAATTTGGTACACTTTTTTCGTTCAGGGCTCGATAAAGGAACATACTGAACAGAAAGTCATAAAATAGGTAGATTTGTGTTTACAGGTTCAAGAAACCAATTGAAAAAATTAGACTGTCAAAAAAATCGTTACAAAAATTATTGGAAAAAATTTGCATGTGTTCCAAATGCATCAATCTCCATCTGAATGCCAAATTTAATCTCGATCGATTCCGTATTTTTGAAATCATCAGCAAAACAAAACTGAATATACACAAGATTTCAAGACATAGTATTCAAAAGGAATGAACGCATCAATTGATTCTGTTCTGAGAAAAAAATATTTTTTGTACAACTGTCATTAAAAATGACACTTTTGATGACAGCAAACAATGTTAAAATTGATTGTTTACGTGGAAGCGTGTTGAAAATATTTTTAACATTAGTGTTAAAAATATTTTTAGCACTCCATTTTCTTATGATGAAATCAGATGGAAAAATTCAGCAATTGCAAATTTTTATTATCAATATTTAACAATAATTACTTATGAACATTAATGTCATTAATATTAATCGTAAAACTATAACAATTACTAACATTAATGCCCTGTGACGTTAGGGAGCTTCGCAATACATTATTAGAATCCTCAGCACCATCAGAACTTGTAGAAAGCGGAAGTACAATATTGGATCATGATGATCCAAAATCTGTTGAGGTTGGGAGAATTTTTTCAGCAATGACATTTCTATATGCAATGGAATGATCAACATAGCCCTCGGCTACCGTCGTAGACTTCCATCCACCATGTTTTTTTATATACGTAATATTTGCTCCTGATTCTGCTAGCAATGAAGCGAAGGATCTTCGAAAACAGTGTCCTGTATATTATAGCTTTGATTCTGGCAGTTTGAGGAATTCGGCAACAATAGATGGAATTTTCCCAAATATATTGATACCAACTGGATTGGCAGTGCATTTATTATTCATATATTGCAGGAAAAAACGACGATGTTTGATGACAGAAGGGCGCAGTGCAAAGTGCTTATGAAAATAGTCAACGTCCTTCCCAATAATACTGAAAGAACGACTGACTTTCGTTTTTGTGTTTGGAAGTTGTATAATCAATGATTTATTTGTTATTTCGATGTCTTCTACTGATAAATCACACAATTCTTCACGCCGACAGGCTCCAAATAATCCGAAAATAGTTGCAACCTTAACCATCAAGTATTTCTCATCTGGTGCCTCATTTATAAACTTGTTCACGAGTGAGAATTTTCGATTTTTGGGGACGATATCCTTCACTTTTCCGTTTTAAATATGCTATTACCTTAAAATATTTACTAACATCCCCACCATCTTCAATAAGGGCGCTTGACTTTATCATTGCTCCACAAAGTTGATGAACTCCATATTTTTGATTTTTCTTCTAAGTATGCCAGGAAAACAGGTTCACTGAAGTTCCCTTCTACATTTTTCAATTTACACCAGGCCAGGAAATTGTTATATGCAATATCGTACTGCTGAACAGATTTTTTAGGTAGGAGTTCCAGATTTGCTCTTCTTGCAGACTCTTCAATATCCAACGGAATAACCAAATCGTCACTTTTATTAACAATTGGACTCTCGACAAACGTATCAAGCAGTTGAAAACCCAAGACGAAAATTGGACAGGAAAGAAATTCAAATGACAGCGTCTTTTCTCATTTGTTAGTAATCATAACGTTGGCAACGTTTGCCATTCACAACAACCTTTTGACTATTTGAATATTAAGATATAGATGCATAGAAATACCTGGTGTTGGCACTGATTAGATTTTGTTTAAGACTTTCTTGTCGATCGAAAATGTGATATTTTGTGCGGCTTTTCATTTCTCCCGAAAGGGGTCGCGTTATTTGTCGTTGCCACAGTAGCGCCACGACCGATAAATATTGCGGATTCATTCCGGAACTAGACCAAAATCTGAAATCTAGAATGCCGTTTGGATCTACAAATTTTGGTCACGATTTTTAGTAATGAGTCGATACAACAGGTATTCTATGCATCTATATTAAAATGCATTTTGAAGTTTATTGTCATTGCAAATTCGCCCATTTCATTATCAAAATAGGGCAGTTGTACAAAAAACATTGTATGGCATTTGTGTTAAAAGTGATTTTATTTTGTTCGTGAAATTGTTCAATTCGCTCCGCTCATTTCACAAACTTTTTCACTCACAAAATAAAACGTCACTTTTAACACTCATATCATAAATAACTATTTCTCACCTGATTCTAAAGTCCTTTTTGTATGTACTCCACTGCCAGAAATATAATACCACCCCTGCCTCATATAATAAAGACACCAACCTCTCAAGGTTAAACTCCTAAAATATCCATTTTCCTGCGAAACAGTCTTGATACTTGGCAGTTTACAGATAATATCATGTATTAGAATTTTGGTACAGTGAAAGTTCATTGGGAACATGGAAAGCCTATAAGTAGTCTTGAATACGTAGCAAGTTAATGAACTTTGAAAGCATACATCACATACGTGATAGTAATCGATTTTACGATTTTTCATACGGGGAAAGTCTAGGAAGCGAGGATATTAATCTTGTCACTTTAATGATCGTTTTCCTTGGCAGGAGCGCTTCTTCTTCAATTTGGCTTTAGACGGCATCATCAGCTCCGAGAAAATGTAGGAGACAGATTTCTCAAGCGATAAAAAGAGTGAGAGATGACTGCCTTATCATCGAACCGCCTAAATTGCTTGGGAAAGGCAGTTAATTTGGAAAGAGCAATATTTTTAACCTATAATTTGTATCTTGATAGATAACAATGAATAAGTTACAACACCACACAAACACAGCACCGATGCTAGTTCTCAAGCCTATTGTTGTCATTAATTAATATCAATCATAACACATACAGATGTTTGAGAGGTGGCAGTTTCCCTCTGGTCTCAATCCCATCTCTCTTCGCCAATAATCGATAAAGCCAATACACGAAGGAATGCATAATTCAAAATATCTAAAGGCCTCGGCCTGAGAAGTGCCGGAACTGACAATATTTATCTGTTGGGTGAAAATCCAAGAATTCCTAGATGCCGAATCGAAAAATAAACAGCATTGACATCGTGGCATCACGAACTTCTAGATAAACTCATTTCAGAGCAGAATTCGACGATATAAAGGGTTTTCCAATAAGCGGTGCGTTTGAAGCTGTCATTTTTCGAATTTGACAAGTAGAATCTACGCTATTAATAAGAATGGAACGATACATGCTTCAACAACGCATTGAAATTATTTAAATTCACTATGAGAATGGTGAAAATGTGGAAGAGATGGTTCGTAAAACTCGAATATTTTTGGGTCCGCAAAACAGAAATTGGTGGACAAATTTGAGCTGTTGGGACAAGTTAGTGATGTGAAGAATAAAACCTGTGCAAGTTGCACAAGATTAGCCGGGAATATTGCTGCTGTAGCTGAAAGTGTTGAAGAAAACTTCGGTTTGCCCATTCCTCGTCATTACACCCTATTTTGCATAAAGATTTGACCTTAAGGAGCAGTATCACCTTTTGAATCGTAGTAAATCTCCATTCAGAAGTGGTCCCTTTATTTCACGAGTAAGTACTATAATTTACGACGATTTTTTTTTAAATTGAAGTTGAAGAACGTCCCGAGGGCAAATAGTTTCCTTTTTTTCGATTTAATTAGTTTTTCAATCAAAAAAATCAGGGTAATCGTTAGATCTGGAGTTAATATGTTTTGCGTTTTTCATGAGTACAAGCTATATTTCTGAAATAATCGTCATTAAATTTTTGAAGGTTATAGAAGATTAAATTGCCGAGGGAAAATAGTTGCGATTTTTTCCAAAAAATGATGAATAACCTTCGGAAAAAAATCATTAAGTGTAGTTTCCAAAACGCTGAAGTTCAACCTGTTTTTTTTAATTGAAAAACTGATTAAATCGAAAAAATCAAAACAATTTGCCCTCGGCAATTTAATCTTCTATAAACTATAAAAATTTTCATGATTATTATTTCAAAAATATAGCTTGTACTCATGAAAAACGAAAAACATATTCAATAACCCCAGATCTAACGATTACCCTGGTTTTTTTAATCTAAAAACTAATTAAATCGAAAAAAAGAAAACTATTGGCCCTCGGGACGTTCTTCAACTTCAATTTAAAAAAAAATCAAGTTTCTACGTCGTAAATAAGGGTACTTACTGGTTTGAGGAAAAACAAGATTTCGATATATTAAACTGGATTTAATCATAACTGTTTTCATTAATTTGTGAGAAAAATCATGTTAGAGATAACCTCACTCCCAGAATTGAAGGGTATAAGCCAATCCATCTTTGTTCTTGATGGGTAAAGTGCCCGGACTTTAACTTAATCTCAAGCCTCGAGACGATGAATTATGACAACTTAAAACAAACTTCGTCATCAGAGAAGTGAAGTTCTCAACTGAATTTGTCGGCATTATCACATAATATACAACGGTTCATGTCAAAGTTAAATGGGATGAATAGGGACTTGAGTCACAGTATTGTGAAGAAATATTTGTGGTTTAGTTCCCACCTGAAATATCAAGGTACATAGTTATTTGCTAAATGGCGAAGGCGCTAGGTACTGAGAAAATAATTTTTTTCGAACCGTCTGCGACAGAAGAGGGTGATAAATATACACTTATTTCTTTCCTCGTGTTATACAGTGTGACAAAAAAACCTCGGACAAACTCTTTTTCATTTAACTTCATTGAACAGAAGAAATTGAACAAAACAACAAATAATAATAGCTTGAACATTTGTTAATAATGTATTCAAGCCGTTTCGAAGTGGCTTCCTTTGGCAGCGATACACAGCTTCAGACGCTTCTTGAAATTTTCGGCAATGGGCCGTAGCTCCTCGGGCGTTAATCGGTTCCATTCCCGGCGCAGAGATTGCTTCAGCGACTCCAAATTTTTGTCTTTCTTAGCACAAGCCCTGTGCTCCAAAATCGACCAGTAGTCCATTGGGTTGAGATCCGGTGAGTAGGGCGGCCATTCTGCAGATGAGATGAAACAAGGACTACAAGGAGAATGGGTCTTACACCATTGTTGCGTCATTTTCGCTCTGTGAGCCGGAGAGGAGTCATGTTGAAAGGTCCAATGCGTATCGCCGAAGTGCTGCTTGGCCCACGGAAGTACTACGGCCTCGACGATGTCGCAGCGGTAGATTTCTTGATTGATTTTGACCCCTTGATCCACGAAAACTAAGGGAGTTTCACCACTGCCGCAAATTCCGCCCCAGACCATGACGGATTGCGGATTTTGACGGTGTTCGACGATGGCTGATGTACCAGGAGCCTCTACGGACCAGACTCTGTCGTTCTGGTGGTTGTGAGATTGTTCTACAGTGAAAAGCTTCTCGTCTGTGAAGAGAATTCGCTCCCATTGCTGACCGGCGGCGAGACGAAGGAGTTGGCGGCACCTTTGGAGTCGTACGCGCTTGTTTGCCTCCGTGAGGAGTTGGACTTTTTGGAGCTTGTATGGCTTGAGGTTGAGCTCCTTTTTGACAATTTGACGAACTATTTCGCGGTTGATACCGGTCTCACAGGCCATTCTCCTCATGGAACCTCCGGATTTCGATTGACCCACTTCTTGACGATGTTGCGATTGCTAGGTGTATTGACAGTGCGTTTTCTACCACTTCCTGGACGACGACCATCATGGCCAAGCTCCTTGAAACGACGAATTGCATCGGACACGGTTTGTCGAGGCACACAAGCAAACGAACAATTTCGCAATGACGCCTACCTTGACGAAACAGCTCCAAACTCGCACTACATTTGTTTGACATTCTAAAACTCTGTGAAATGAAATTATATCAAACAGAAAATTCCCATTATAGTACAGGAAAGTTTAGAGAAAACAAGATAATAAAAATTATTTGGCTGCGCTGAAATACTTTTGTTCTAGACCACAGCAAAATTTGTCCGAAGTTTTTCTTGTCACCCTGTATGTATGAGTATACAGGGTACTTGATTTCTTCAAATTGAACCTACAGAATCAATACGATAGCATACAACATGATGCTGCATAATAATATTTGTAATTATCATTGCAATAGTGTTGATAGGTGGAATTCGTACAATTTTTGTACATTTATAACATCACTGAACTGTATAAATTCCAGAGGTTATTTGCAATGATGTTATTCTCGTTGTTTACTTCATTTAGATAAAGGGTTATGACTATAGGGTCCTCGTGAAATTTGTCAGAAATTTTCGAGTACTCTGTTATTTTCCACACAATGAATATTTTTTTCACAGAAGTTGAGATTCTTGAAATGGCTCATGTTTTGCTGGAAGATACTCTGAGCTTAGCTGCGATTCATAAAATAAATAACTTGTGGATGCGATATTAGAAACGGAAGCTCTGACAGTTGGAAATTTCCATTTTTTCAATAAACTCCATTTGAGAGGTGAAAATCTAAACTATGATAGATAGAGCTCTGGATTATTCTTTATTAAATTCAGCAACCCCGAAAAACTACATTCAGATACCAAAATCTGTAATAAAGTCCTTATGAGCCAAGAATTTTCATTTACAATTTTTCCCATAATTCATTTTCAAGTTTTGTTCACAAGCACAGACCACACTCGGTATGGGTGTTATCGATCAGAAAAATAGGCATTATCAAAGATTCTTATGGTTCGTACAACTTGCCCAATCAATAAGCATCGTTTGATCATCCCCAATATCTTTTTATAGATTTATATTAGTGTTTTTTGGGGGTGATAACTCATACCACTCGATGAAAAAACATTCTAGATTTATCCGTTCGAAAGTTATGGTGATTGCGACCTCAGGGGACGGACAGAATTGAAGTTGACCACGATTTCATCATCAGTAAGTCAAACCTCATCGTTTGGGACCATTCCCGTCTTCAAAATTTGAAAAATACAATAATTCCACCCTATTTATCAACGAAACAAGAACCTACAGCATTCTCTCCTTCTTCTCCTCTCTGAGTTAGATCAGTTTTTACGAGAACATAAAACACAAGAAGGAATTTCGCAGATTGTTCCGTAGCTGCGAAAAAAGTGAAGGAACTTATAGGGCAATAAACTGGCTTCCCCTAACCGCTAGGGGTATCACTTTTCTAGTTTAATTGGGACTCATATTGCGGAATGATGCCACTTCTGCTCCACGGCCTTTTCAACTTCAAGTTCTGCGGATAAAAAAGGGAAAACTGGCTCTGAAGCTTGAGCAGAGTCAAAAGCGGACGGTTGTTAACTATTTTTTTTCTTTGTTCGAATCAGTAGATCGTAGAATAATTTGTGGCTTGTGTATTGTCTGCAGTGTTTTTATAATTTTGAAAGAATAAATGCTATTTGGTAATATAATTCAATATACAGGGTGATTTTTTTATGTGTTTCATTAGAAGTTTTCGAGGAAGGAATTGCGATACAAATTCAAAATTTTGTATTTTTGTTTTAGAGTACATGAACTCAATTTGTAAAATATTTTCAAGTGGAATCTACTTCCGATTCTACCGGAAACGGATGTGAACTTCGTTATTTCAAATGTAACACCCTGTATATTTATACATATTTGAATTCTTAGTTTAATTCTGCAATGATTTGATGTATGATATGCGCAACCACATCAAGCGATTGTTGAGTTATTGCCTGATTCTCAAATTTTTTGACGGAAAGATTGTCACAAATGAGTGTTTATATCTTCAAAATGCCTCATTGTAAGAAATTTTGTTTGCAACAGTGAGACAAAATAAAGTACGTTGATACTACTTCTTGTATAAATTATGAAGAAATATTATACAGGGTGCCTGAAACAGGGCTTCAAAGTGAGCCTCAATAAAACTATGAAATCTCTTTTTTTCAAACGGGAACCATATAATTTTATAATTCCGATCGATTGCTCGTCAAAAACTAGCTAGAGTGTGCCAAACATTTCATGTCTTTAAAATCAGTAGTTTCGCTGTTATCGAATAAAATTCGAATTTCACGACTAAAGCTTGGTTTCTTTGTCTGAACATCAGGTTTATCAAGATAATTTTCAAGTAGGCTATGTCAATAGTAAAAATATGTCAGTTTTAAACTAAAATTTCTTTATTTAGTCATCATTCATTATCTGCTCTGTTTATTTGTCACATTCGCCGCAGATATAAAGAACAGACTTCTGTTATATCATTCTAGTGTACCTATTATTATTAGGGAAAGATTTTGCGGCATGCAGACAAATTTTGTGAAATTCCGGAAAAAGTCACACACCTAATTATTCACACAGACGATAAAATCCATTTACCTATTATTATTATTGCTTGTTTTGCATAGTGCTTGATCAATGAAAATGAGTAAGAATGACAATTCCTAACATAGCCTACTTTGAAATAGAAGAGCATACCACTGAATTTGACTGATGGGACAAACCTGGCTTTATTCGTGAAATTCAGTGGTATGCTCGTCTATTTCAAAGTAGGCTATGTTAAGGAATTGTCATTCTTACTCATTTTCATTGATCAAGCACTATGCAAAACAAGCAATAATAATAATAAGGTACACTAGAATTATATATCAAAAGTCTGTTTTTTATCTGCGGCGAATGTGACAAATAAACAGAGCAGATAATGAATGATAACTAAATAAAGAAATTCTTACTCATTTTCATTGATCAAGCACTATGCAAAACAAGCAACAATAATGATAATAAGGTACACTAGAATGATATATCAAAAGTATGTTCTTTATCTGCGGCGAATGTGACAAATAAACAGAGCAGATAATGAATGATGACTAAATAAAGAAATTTTAGTTTAAAACTGACATATTCTTACTGTTGACATAGCCTACTCGAAAATTATCTTGATAAACCTGATGTTCAGACAAAGAAACCAGGCTTTAGTCGTGAAATTCGAATTTTATTCGACAACAGCGAAACTACTGATTTTAAGGACATGAAATGTTTGGCACACTCTAACTAGTTTTTGACGAGCATTCGATCGGAATTATAAAATTATATGGTTCCCATTTGAAAAAGAAGAGATTTCATAGTTTTATTGAGGCTCACTTTGAAGCCCTGTTTCAGGCACCCTGTATAATATTTCTTCATAATTTATACAAGAAGTAGTATCAACGTACTTTGTTTTGTCTCACTGTTGCAAAAAAAATTCTTACAATGAGGGATTTTGAAGATATAAACACTCATTTGTGACAATCTTTCCGTCAAAAAATTTGAGAATCAGACAATAGACGTTTCCCTTCATGCTGGCCAACTGTTTAAAATTGCCTGAAAATCACTTCCCTTTTTTTCGCAATGATTCAACTCTTACCTGAAAGCTTTAATCCTAATGAATGTATCCTGAAAATATTAAATGTCACGAAGGTCTTCATCAAAAGCTATAAATTTTTGATTTCTTAGGGTTTCATCAATGGAAAATAAATATCCCCAACAAAATGTTTGAATGGAGAATTTGAATTTTTCGAATCAAATGAGGATTTCGCTTGAGTTTGTTTTTTATAATAACTTTTCTGATGAATGAGATGTTTCTATTAACAGTGTAAAAATGATTCAAGATACTGCAGAAATATCAAATCCAAATTTCATTAATTTCCGAAGAAGGAGCACTCGTATAAAGACCTGTTGCAAGATGTAAAACTGATTATTATAGGTGTTTTTTTTGGATTCGTAGAGATCATAGGAAGACTTTCAGTGAATTAATGTATTATTAAACCTGTATTGTGGAGTTTATTAAATATAGGTGCATAATTGGGTTTTCGCTTCTAATTGGATAGAAATTCTACAAGGAATTCAAAGGAAATTAGGGAAATAAATGATTGTTTTTAATGTTCTTTATTTGCATGGAAACTTACTACAGAATAACAACCCAAAAGTATTTACAACTGCCATAGACTATGATCTGGATATGAATAAGTTCTGATGCTGCATGAGAAATTAGGATCATTGTACTGGAAAATCATTATAATGAAGTATCACTTTGAAATCATAGTATATTCTCAATATGTAAAGTGGTAAATTCATCAATTCAACATCAGAACTTGGCCAGTGTATACCACATCTCAAAATAATAAATACAGACAATATATTTACTAAAAATATTGTTCTCAGTTGATTGAGAAACTCCCTTAAAAATGGCTACTTCACAAACAGTTTCAGTTTTATTAATACTAGAACTAATCTCTCTGGAGCAATTTATTTATGGATTTTTCAATCTGGATATAAATCTGAAATTAACTTGACATAATCGTCCACGTGAAGGGAACAAACACATATATTCTTTGCAGCAAGGTTCCCATCCATAGTTTGTCTATTCATGCTTTTCTCCAGTCCAATTTATGCAATATGCCAAAGGCATTAGTGATATTCGGTGTTGAGGCATCTTTCTCAGGAAATTTATCAATACGAACAGCCGTGTCTTTACTTTTCCTTGAAGAGCAATTGAAAACAGTTTTTTCCAGTACTAGTACTTTGCTTACTTTGTTATATAATCATCTACTGGCCTAAAATTCAAATATATCATGAGGATTGAAACATAAAAATCTTTTCGTGCAGATACCTACTTCACCTTTTCTGATTTCCATCTTACAGAAAGATGAAGTCACAGCTCAGTACCTCGAATTACGAGGATCATATCCCTCAAGAATACCTGAAACAGTCATTGATTTAGAATAGATATTCTAATTTCTAAGTCAATGAAAACAGCTTAGGAGCAAGTAAAAATATAAACAAGTCGTTTTCTAGGTTGGAAAGTCATAGATTTCCATTAATGAAAACATAAGAAAACAAAAATTTATAGCTTTTGATGAAGACTTTCGTGACATCTAATATTTTCAGGATACACTCATTGGGATTAAAGCTTTCAGGTAAGAGTTGAATCATTGCGAAAAAAAGGGAAGTGATTTTCTGGTATTTTTAAACAGTTGGCCAGCATGAAGGGACTCGTCTATTACTCAACAATCGCTTGATGTGGTTACGCATATCATACATCAAATCATTGCAGAATTAAAAGAAGAATGCAAATATGTATAAATATACAGGGTGTTACATTTGAAATAACGAAGTTCACATCCGTTTCCGGTAGAATCGGAAGTAGATTCCATTTGAAAATATTTTACAAATTGGGTTCATGTGCTCTAAAACAAAAATACAAAATCTTGAATTTGTATCGCAATTCCTTTCTCGAAAACTTCTAATGAAACACTTAAAAAATCACCCTTTCTATTCTGTTGGTTATACAAAACTCCCACTTCTGCCCTTGACATCATATTAGACCAGGATGCTTTTTCCGGACTATAATTTCCTCAAAGTGAAATTAATCCATGTTGTGAAAGCCGTATGTTTTCCTTTCGTTGAAGGCATTTACAGGCTGCCGCGCCTTCTTCTACGAATTCTGCATTTCATGAATATCTCACGCAGTTCCAACGATCAACCCGATCGAAATAATCGAGACGAGATGGGCTATAAATATCGAATAAAATCCAAACGAATACCAACACTGGAAAACTATAAATACTTCGTAGAGAATGCAGGATATTAGCGTTCATTCCGCCGGTCAAACTCAATAATATTGGTTTTCTGACCATTCATCTCGGAAACTTCTGCTTCATTTCCAATTGACGGAATCGAAATTGGACGATGCCATGTTTTATATATTGCCCCATTTCTTTTCCATCAAGTTAACGTCGTGTTTCTTCGACCACGTCCCGTGGGATGATCCGGGACTGCCTCAAAATCAAAGGTACATAATGATATTTAGAGGAAATACTTCTCTTTTTCTCAAATCAAATAATATTTCAAGGAAGAGCGGAAACTGCCTATGCCATGTAGAGTCCGAAGGTAAAGAATTACGTACATCAATATTGACATGAGGAATATTGCTGTCTTCAATTCTGAGCCTTTGAAAGGCGATGATTCCTTTTCGAAAGATAGAAAGGAACGGAAATTTTCCTTGCTTAGTGAATCTATGGCAATTACAAAAAAATGGGTCTGACTGGGTGTTGCAGGAATGCAGATAAAACTTTGGAACATATATACTCCATTCACAATTATAAAATCACAACTCTGGTCATGGTTTCGTTTTCAGGAATTGGTGCACCTGATAAAAAATCTGTGCGCGTACAGAGAATATCTTTAATGACAAAACGGCGTTGCCAGTTTCTTTGTTCACATCAAAGTAAAAGTATCAAAGATATTTTGACATGGGTACAAACGGCAAATTTGAATTGGACCAAAAATCGATTTATAAGCATGAATAAAGCAAAAGTAAGTATTAATCGCCATTTTTACACTTGATAACGAAGTTTTTTTTAGGTATCTGGCCGTTTGGAAAGATTACAAAGAAATTCCGGTCCCCCAGAAGTTTGGTTAGTTTCGGTATCGATCTTGGTGCTCAAAATTTATTTGGAATGTGTAAATGGACAAAAAAGCTTCCTTATACGATCTTTTCACGAAAGCGACCGGAAAATATGGTTCAGGTAGGATTTTCGAGGAATTATGAGGAAAGAACTTGCAGAATGAAATTGCACGATTTTCGTAAGTAAACGGGTTTTGGATGGCCATCATCGGTCTCTAAATGATTATTGTTGATCGTTTTCACGTTTCAGAAAAAGAACCACTTCGTATAAGCCCATTTTGAAGAAATTTGTGTATGTAACATTTGCTCTTAATCGAAAGAATATATTATATCTAGTGCTACTTCTTTCAAAAGAGTCACAAGCTTTTAATGCTGTAGGGGCCCTGTAATGTGGAGGAGTTTGTGTCTTATTTTAGAACAGGTGAATGATAAATGTGAAGCATATGTTTGACCTGTTCCATATTATTTGTACAAATCTACTGTGGTTATTGTAATGTATGAATATTTTTTAAAGTAATAAATTACTATACAGTCAGAATATTTTACTCCTTGTTCATAAGATCAAATAAATGAAATGTTTATCTTCTACTCTTATTTTTATTAAGTTAGCTATTAAGGTTATGTTCCAAGAAAAAGTTTCTGTTGCATCAGAACTCCCTTCAATTATTTGGATTCCAGTAGAGGGATATAATGTTCCATTATTCTTGATTCAACAATTGATGTCAAGTCTAGAACTTTCAGTTCAAGAGGATAATAAACATTAAATCTTCACAGGCATGCATATGAAAATCATATGAAAGCAATGCAATTTTCTTCCATGGCGAAAAATAATATATTTCAACAGTGATCTCTTGTACTTTTCATGCAAATAACTAGAAAAGAAATCCTTTCTATCAATTTATATAAACGTTAATTATTTTCGTCCTCACATCTCTTCCAATTCATTCATTTTCCGAATAAATTCTGAGAAATACGCTAAGAATGTAGAAAGGGCAACATAGTGTTGACATGGAACATAAAAATATTTTGAAAAACGTCATAACTTCGATACAGAGTGGAATGTGTCAAATTTCCAAGGCCAGAGTTGTGATTTTATAATTGTGAATGGAGTATAGGTACTATTCACATACGGTAATCTATCAGAATTGAGGTTAACAAACCTAGGGAACCCTACACCTTCCATATCTAGTGGCAAGCAAAGGAAAATCCTTTGAACATATAATGTATGGGTATTTTTCACAATAAAGCTTCAATTTTCGAGAAAAAAGACATGAACTCATTCCTACTCCTATTAACATATCCAGGAAGTGCCCCCCCCCCCTTTTATACAGGGTGTCCCACTAGTGCCAGAGCGGACGATATACGCGTAACGGTCTGAGTTTGGCAAAATTGTTTGATGCAGACATGATATACTCCAAGGAGAGCACAACCTAAAAATATTTTCGAATATATCGGGATAGAGGGTGACTCTGTTTTTTCAAATGGGACACCCTATATTCAGTAGTGTTTTTCAATTATCTGAAACTTCCTGCATGCTTTCGTATACTTTTCACATATTTTTATTCCACAGTTTTCGAAATATTGGCCATTTTGACGAAAAAATTATACTTGTAGAGGCTATGTTATCCAATCATATTTCACGAACCCTTGCACATACCAATAACAGCTTTATATGGATTGAAAGACGAAATATCAAAGTATCCTAGCCAGCTATAATAAAGCATCTCCAACATATGGAGTGTCCACAAAAAGACTATGAACATGACGAATTTCAAATCGATTATTCTTCATTTTTTCAAATAAAATGCATATAATTTTTTTTTTCGTTGTAATCACCATTCATTTTACTTCATTTTTTGTCGAATGCATGATATGCATATTTTCAACAGAATAGGATTTTTGAGAGCTTTTTCGAAATGTTTCCTAAAATTCACATATACCTTCGAATTTAAATAGCAGATTTGGCTTTTCTGTGGTTATTGAGAACTGTCAAATTATTCCACTCAGAATAAGTATTATTGCAGCTTCAATTCATATTATAGCGAAATAAGGAACTAGAAAGTTTTGATGTATCTTCTCAAAAATGTGAGGAAATCAGTTACTGAAGACAGAAACTTGCTTTCTGTACCCATTTTTCAAAATACATTTTGTATAATTTTCTATGTTTCTACTTGAAGAGTCGTATCTTGCAAAAATTTCAAACAAGCTTCAAGCTTGGGAGCTTTAAGATCTGTGTGCATGCCTGAAACTTATGAATATAATTTTTTCGAAGAAAGTTGTATAAGGATAAGAGCGGGCACTTTTTTGTATCCTAAAGTTTCGGAACTCATTTTTTTGTAGCATTCATGACTTGTACATTCAAACTCATTGTTATTTGTTTAATTTTTACATTATTTTGTGTGAGTATTCATCCAATCCGTATATAAACTATGATGATATTAATTGAAGCTGCAATGATGTTAATTCTGAATAGACTCGAGAATAATTTGACAGTTCTCAATAACCACAGAAAAGCCAAATCTGCTTTTTGAATTCGGAAGTAGATGTGAATTTAGAGGAAAAACTCTAAAAAATCCTCTTCTGTTAAAGATATGCATATCATGAATTTGACAAAAAATGAAGTGAATTGAATGGTGATTACAATGATGAAAAAAAATTATGTGCATTGCATTTGAAAAAATGAAGAAAAATCGATTTGAAATTCGTCATGTTGATAGTCTTTTTGTGGACACTCCATCGACCAGATCCTTGGGTTTCAATGAATGAGTAGTATAGCAGAGAGCAGAAGATCTACACGGTCGCAGTTCCCGGAAGGCTTACCGAGCCATAACGATCCCGGTTCAAATAATAATAATGATCCAGGTTCATAGACGATTTTTTTGGCTGCCGTTGTCAAATTTTTTCCGAGCTGAACAAATAATTTCCAACAGGCAATTGGCACAGGAATATTTTTCTGAAACAAAATCGCACTGTGGCTCATTCTGAAAAACTTTCCCTCACATTCGAAGGAACAAAGGAAGTGAACAATCACCTGAAATATGAAACCTGTATCAGTTAGTTCAAAGAGATTCAGTTACATTCTCAGAATTTGTTCTTTTTACTTCCGGTTATGTGCGCTATGGAAAGCTGTGCTTACTCAATGCATATTTCGTAACGAACTGAAATATCTCCCAGTTTCTTAACTATTCTCATTCTGCCTGAAAATATTCGTTTCGTACAACAATGCAAGAATAAGAAAAACATCAGTTTCAGTACCGGCGATTTCACCATTTTGCAACTCGGTTTGAATTCTCTTTTCCGTCGATAAATTAACAATTTTTTCGTGTTCTCCCTCACTTACACACTCAAATTTATTATTGCAAAATACTTCAAGATTCTACCAACAATCTTGGCGATTGAAATCCGAATTTCATCTCCAATGGACCATTATCATGTTCCTTATTAGCATCCCATCCTGCTAAATCCTTTCATAATACTGTCGTACACCTACGTCTCGATATGAGCCTAATCCTGACGTTAAACCTCTCATAAGGAAGAATGAATATAATTCCACAAGGACAAGTTCGAGAATCTTCTAAGACTCTGTTTTGTGTTGAAGATGGGAATAAAATTCTCTTATTCTTCAGGTGAACCTTCCTTCGTGTAGATGGATAGTTTCATGTAGTTAATATACTGTTCACAGAATTTCATATTCCAGATTAAAAAAAAAGGAATCTTCAATTATTATTCGCAGTACAGTAAAATTTGTCAATTTTTCACTTTTTCAATATGAATGGATACTGTTTGTTACCCAACCGTACAAATGCTTTCTAGTTCATTGGTTTTACGTCAGGATACATTTCTTTCTTCAAACATCCTTCACATTGTTGCTTCATTTTGATCTCATTGACCATGAAGAATGAGCAGTTCCATCATTTGTGTAAATATCGACTTCCATTTGAATCGTTTGTCGATAAAATCGCGGTTGATAAATTCAGAAACACCCTAAATCCATGCTGATTGCCAAATTAACATGATTTGCATGTTCTACGACATTTCATGAAATTTTCTATGACATTATCTCGATATTCTCATTGGCATCCTTAGAGATAGGGATGGGCAAGATACAGAAATTATCAGGAGGTTACGGAGCTGCAATAATAATACAGTGAGACAAGAAAAACCTCGAACAAATTCTTTGTCATTTAACTTCATTAAACAGAAGAAATTGAACCAAACAACAACAAATAATAATAGCTTGAACATTTGTTAATAATATATTTAAGCCGTTTCGAAGTGGCTTCCTTTGGCGGCGATACACAGCTTCAGACGCTTCTTGAAATTTTCGGCAAAGGGCCGCAGCTCCTCGGGCGTTAACCGGTTCCATTCCCGGCGCAGAGATTGCTTCAACGACTCCAAATTTTTCTGTTTTTTAGCACAAGCCCTGTGCTCCAAAATCGACCACACGCTGTAGTCCAATGGGTTGAGATCCGGTGAGTAAAGCGGCCATTCTGCAGATGAGATGAAACAAGGAAAATGGTCTCACACAATTCTTGCGTCATTTTCGCTCTGTTAGCCGGAGCAGAGTCCTGTTGAAAGATCCAATGCGTATCGTCGAAGTTCTGCTTGGCCCACGGAAGTACTACGGCCTCGAGGATGTCGCAGCGGTAGACTTCTTGATTGATTTTGACCCCTTGATCCACGAAAACTAAGGGAGTTTTACCACTGCCGTTAATTCCGCCCCAGACCATGACAGATTGCGGATTTTGACGGTGTTCGACGATGGCCGATGAACCGGGAGCCTCTACGGACCAGACTCTGTCGTTTTGGTGGTTGTGGGATTGTTCTACGGTGAAAAGCTTCTCGTCTGTGATGAGAATTCGCTCCCATTGCTGACCGGCGGCGAGACGAAGGAGTTGGCGGCACCTTTGGAGTCGTACGCGCTTGTTTTCCTCCGTGAGGAGTTGAACTTCTTGGAGCTTGTATGACTTGAGGTTGAGCTCCTTTTTGGCAATTTAACGAACTGATTCGCGGTTGATACCGGTCTCACAGGCTATTTTCCTCATGGAAACCCTCGGATTTCGATTGACTCTCTTCTTGACGATGTTGCGATTGCTAGGTGTGTTGACAGTGCGTTTTCTACCACTTTCTGGACGACGACCATCTTGGCCAAGCTCTTTGAAACGACGAATTGCATCGGACACGGTTTGTCGAGGCACTTTGAGCAAACGAACAATTTCGCATTGATGCCTACCTTGACGAAACAGCTCCAAAATCGCACTACGTTTGTTTGACATTCTAAAACGCTGTGAAATGAAATTATATCAAACAGAAAATTCACATAATAGTACAGGAAAGTGTAGAGAACCCAAGAGAATAAAAATTATATGGCTGCGCTGAAATACTTTCGTTCCAGACCACAGCAAAATTCGTCCGAAGTTTTTCTTGTCACCTTGTTTTCCTTTTGAAATATCCAAATTGGTAACACTGAAAATATTCTAGATAAATGAAACAGTGGCTCCTTCCAAAGAAACCAAATTTTCAATCAAAATCGTATATGTTGTTACCTAGAACAACTAGCAAGTCTATATTCTCTTCCACTGTACCATCTATCTTATCGGAAACACCAATAGAACAGCAATCTAATTCCTCCACTTATAACCCTGCACACAGAAAGGTTGAAGGCGATTTAATTGATTACATTCAATCATTTCACCGCATATATGCCAATAAATCTGCTAACGAGACAAATTCGAGTTGGAGTATCGATTAGAACTCAATTTCAAAGTCTTTGTTGCTCCATCGCTTTAGTTGAAAGCCTTTTTCTTCGGGAATAGATAGAACGGAATTGTTCTACTTAATACATTATTGGTTCGGATGTGTTCCCTAATTTTCACCCTGATGTATTCCAGGATATATTTCCAGGTTGTTTGTCTGTTACGAGCTTGACAAAGCGTTCAGGCCTTTACACTTATGTTGCGGTTCTTTTGAGTCAATCAATTTGGGTGCTTTCAATGGGGAATGTTCCACATCTCGTCGGGAAAGGGCTTTATTAAAAACGATGTAATTTCAGACGAAAATATTCGAGTTTGAAGATATGACTTCAAGGACTACTGGGGTAATAACCATTCCTTGCTGTGGAACAATGGGTCTGTGAGAAGGGTTGATATTATTCGAGATGGTTCAAGGATATGTAGGATCTCGTACTGAATAAGTAGTTGACAATGAAATTGGCGGCGAGATGTGCCTTCCTGGACCTTTATGTGTTCTATAAGAAACCCTGCAGAATATCCCCATTTTTCGTCCTATTCAACACCTTGTCTACCACTTTCCGACAGCCCTATCGCGTCTCCTATTATTTCTCACATGTGTTCCCCTTCAGCCCATCATTAATGATAAGTATGGACACCCTATAAATTCTCCCTGACATCCTTCCGTTGCTAGACCCCCGTTCGAGGAAACTCCAACGATATTGGATATTGGAGGGGTTTTCTCCTGAGTTCATCCTCAGCCACTTATTTCGAACACGATGTACTGTAAATATCTGCTTCGGATACTTCAAGAGCTGGAGGAATTGAAAAATGCACTGCTCACTTCTCACACAACATACCGCTTAACGAAAGTCAGCATTTTCCGACCTTTTCATATTTACGTTTCCATTATCGAAAAGAGATTTTCGTAGAATCTGCTGGGATTTATTGGAACGCTGCATTCGAAGATATCCAGATACTCAGATTGCATCTCTTCATGACATAGTTATGCAGCTTTTTGCGAATGATCTAGGAATTGGACAAATTCTCAGCAGGGAGCTAGGTCGAGTATAACTTTCAGGAAAATCTTTCATTGAAAATGAATCCAATCAGTTGCATATCTATTGTTGATATAAAAAGCATACACTTGTTGATATATTCGTATTTTCTGCGGGGTCAAAGATTTCCTACTATAGGACTGTTTTTGGAATGTCATTTCAGCTATATTTGAAATACACTGCGCAAAAAAATTAACGCACATTATGGAAATCTCAAATTTATTCTACAACTGAAGGTGTTCTCAATGATAATTATTTTTATCAGAATTATGCATGCATATGTTATCCACTTTCAACGTTCTTCTTCAATACAGATGTTTTCTTCCAGCAGGAATGAAAAAACATGATATTATCAGATTTTGAATTTATTGGCTGCATTCTAAAATCAGTTGTTTTCGATCAATTCTAGTGATCAATAGTTTTTCTTTCGTTTGATTTTCTACACTCGATCGCTATGCAATGCGAAACACGCAATTTGAACCAAGAGGAATGTGCCCAAGCGGTAGTTTTGCGAGAAGAAGGGTGGACATACACAAGAATTGCAGAAAGGTTTAGAGTTTCTCATAAAAGTGTGTCCAGAATGTTGCAGCGATTCAGGGAGACAGGTATGAATGACAGGACAGGGTAGACCACGGGTAACAACTGCCATTCAAGAACGTTACTTGTGAGCTTCTTCGTTGAGACAACGGTTTGCAACCGCTCGCCTCCTTCAAAATCAGCTTGAGCAAACTCATGAGGTGCAAATTAGCACTCAGACAATAAGAAATCGTATCAGAGAATATGATTTAAGGCCTCGTGTCGCGGCAAGAGGCCCAGCTCTCACCACAGCCCATCGAAGAGCGCGTTTGGATTTTGCGAGAGAGCATATCCATTGGGAAGAGGCCGATTGGGAAAGAGTTCTCTTCACAGATGAGTCTAGATTCTGCCTCTACCATTGTGCTCGAGGTTCCCTTGTATACAGACGTCCACATGAAAGATATGCTCAGTGCAATTTCATGAATACTACTGGTTTCGAGGAGGATCGATTATGGTATGGGGTGGACTATATTTGACTGCTCGCACAGACCTAGTGGTCGTTGATAATGGAGCTATGAATGCTGATAAGTATATAAAGAACATTCTTTAAGAGCATGTAGTGCCATTTGCCCCATACATTGGTGAAAATTTCATTTTTATGGACGATAATGCCAGACCCCATCGTGCGCGCATCGTTCAGGAGTACCTTGAAGAGGTTGAAGTCTCTCGAAAGGAATGGCCAGCAAGAAGTTCAGATCTCAATTCGATTGAGCAGGTTTAGCACAACCTCAATAGAAGGCTGAGAAGTTCAGAAATCATCCAGCTACTCTCAATGACTTAGGAACCCAACTCGGAGAAATCTGGGAAGGATTAGATCAGAACATTTTAAGATCCCCATTTTGAGTATGAACCGTCGTTGCCTAGCTGTAATTACCGCAAGGGGTGGAAATACCAAGTATTAAATCACTTATCAGCATTTCAGTATTTTGAAAATTGTTCATTTCTCTTCTTTCAGATAAGATTCGGTGGAATCCTGAATTTTTCTTCCATTTAATGTGTCTTGTTTCGTTCAAAACCTTCCCGAGAGAACATGAAAAATAGGTTATAAAGTCAATGTAGAGTTAACTTTAATTAAAATTGAGATTTTCAGAATGTGCGTTAATTTTTTTGCGCAGTGTAGGAGTGCCAGTTTTTTAACGCTTTTGAGTCCATGGTTAAATTATAGAGCAGACTGAAGATGTTTGGCAGTGACCAAAACACGAAACGTGAGTGGGCAGTCGAAATCACTGTTGCAAAAAAATAAATGCTTAAAAATTATAAGCCTTCAAGTAGGTTTAGGTCAAATGTTGAAAGTTGAATAAGAGAATTTATAGAAGGTGATTTTTCCCAAAAAAAGATCAAGAAAGGAAAAGGTTGTCACAGCGACACA
This sequence comes from Adalia decempunctata, assembly GCA_951802165.1. Classification (NCBI taxonomy): domain Eukaryota; kingdom Metazoa; phylum Arthropoda; class Insecta; order Coleoptera; family Coccinellidae; genus Adalia; species Adalia decempunctata. The sequence goes on from OX637705.1 coordinate 7,262,973, forward strand.
CACTGTGCCAAGAAAAAATTTTCTGTGCCACACTCTGAAAAGTGAAATTTCGAAAAAAAAACCACTCTTTGCTCTTAACACTTTCAATGAAGCGAAGTCTGAATCAGGCAACGCCCTGTGGCTTGATTAATGGCCGTGTAAAAATCCGCTTGGGCCGGAAATTGCAACAGTCTTCCGGCATGAATGGGCACAGAAGAAGGGTGCACTAAGTGGGATAGATTATAGAGACGATTGAATTTGCGTTCTCTTAATAAAATTAATACAAGTGCACTTTTTCGAATGAAAAGTTCAGTTGAATCCACTCAGACATGGCGTTTAAGAAAGAGAAACAAAAACAGAAAACGATGAATCACAGCATTCAGAACTCAAAACCAATCGATAAGAATGCTTTAACTGAGAAAAACTCGAATCAACACTGGTTAATCCGGACTATCAATGGTGATGAAGATATTCACCCCTTGATGCATAGGCAAGTGAACTAATATTGTTGGTTGGGTTACTTCAAAACAACATTGGCCCTCAGTGCCTTTGCCAACAAGAAGAGGTCAAAATAACTGATATGTTAGAAACCTGAAAGGGTCCTATTTCGACAAAACCTACGTTTTGGTCGAAAAGTGTCTCTCAATCGTTTCAATCCGATTTGGTAACAAAATAAGTTTTTTACCTCCAGAGTCATAAAACTGTCAAATGAGCATATCCAGTTTTTTTGAACACATGTAACTGTAATGTCTGTTTATTTTCACTTCAAAGGATCCCGCACTTTCCTTATGGGAAATGGCGTTCCGACAAATGTTCTTAAATTTTGGTATAATGTAGTACCTACTGATCAAAAGTGTCGATGGTCCCAACTCAATTCTATGACTAGTTTTTGAAGTACAGGGCGGTGAAGTTGAGAATAACCCACTTTTACTACGCTCGTATCTCGGAACAGAATCGAATTAACTTCAAATTTTCTCAAGAAACATTTCATTCCATCCCCAGAGAGCAACCATATATAGGAATATGACTGAAAAGCGTTACGAATACAGGGTTATCCATAATTGAATGCATGCCCGATTTTGAAAGTATAAAATATGCCAGTTCCAGAGCGAGAACGTTTGCAAAATGAACTATTTCAATAGATATAATGTTGTTTTTACATCGAACAAACCTGAAATACCCAGAATTCATACTGGGTGATGCCTTACTATAGAAACTATTCACAATGAGGGTTAAGTGGACACCCTGTATCTGTGGGTTGATTTAGGATGTTTGTTTGATTTTTTCAGAACATATCACCATGGACTTCAGAAAATACGTGGTGATTCAGTCATGAAATAAACTGTGAACCTCACCAAAATACCCAAAAACCACTTTTTCACCCTCTATTCCAAGATTAACTCCGTTGAGGTGGGAATTTTCTTTCACAGCTGTACTTGATATAAAAACATCAATACAGCTGAGAGTTTTCATCAACTTCCTAAGACCAGATTTTTATTTATGTATTTTGAAAATTATTTATTTATGTTATTCTGTTCTTATTCCAACATAAAAAAATCTGGTCATAGAAAGTGGATAAAAACTCTCAGCCGTATTGATGTTTTTTATCAAGTACAGTGGTGAAAGAGAACTCCCACCTCAACGGAGTTAATCTTGGAAGAGAGAAAAAAAAGGTGATTTTTGGGTATTTTCGTGAGGTTCACAGTTTATTTCACTCTGTATTCTCTGAAGTCCATGGTGATATGTTCTGAAAAAATCAAACAAACATCTTAAATCAACCCAAAGATACGGGGTGTCCACTTAACCCTCATTAGGAATAGTATCTATAGTAAGGGATCACCCAGTATGATTTCTAGGTATTTCAGGTTTTTTCGATGTAACAACAACATATCTAGTGAAATAGTTCATTTTGCGAACGTTCTCGCTCTGGAACTGACATATTTTATACTTTCGAAATCGGGCATGTTTTCAATTATGGAAAACCCTTTATTCGTAACGATTTTCGGTCATATTTCTCTATATGGTTGCTCCTGGGGATGGAATGAAATGTTTCTTGAGAAAAATTGAAGATCATTCGATTCTGTTCCGAGATACGAGCGTAGTAAAAGTGGGTAATTCTCAACTTCAACGTCCTGTATCTCAAAAACCAATCATAGGATTGAGTTTGGGCCATGGATACTTTCCCCCATAAGGAAAGTGCGGGGTCCTTTCCTTAGCACTTATTGGATTATTCTTCATATACAATGTTTAGTTCACTACATTAAGCCGAGACAATCTGTAAGAGCCAATGAGAAAAAATTGATCACTTTCGATCATATTTCGATGAAAATTCCTAAATTTCCAACCTAGTTGCCAGTTTTCCACCGAATTTTGCCTATTGTGTTAGAGAGCATGTTGTTTGAAAGGCTCTTCCTGATTTCTGTTTCATTCAGGGTATGAATATTCAATCTTCATTAGGCTTGACTTGTTGGTTCGTTCAATTAGGCATTCATTGGCATGTTGGCGGACCCCGAAATGTTTCACAAAGGTGACAGTATGTATTACAGTTTGATTGAAGGTCATCAGGATTCTGAAAAAAAATTGTTTGAGAAACTGCTAGGGTTAAACGATTTAGAAATTGGTTTTACACGAATTTATTAATTTGTTTATATTGTGCAAGGTTTACACAATCAAAGGAAATCTTTAAGAGATATTCGGTGTTGTTTCATATTCTTTCTCAAAACTGTTCAAATTGCTTAGTATACTAAACAAGAAGGAAGACAATGGTCAATTATAACTGAAGAGACTAATTCAAGTTAGTGAATGAAAGCGTTGAATGGAAATGTACAATCAATAGTTCATTGATGCGAGTCTTCATTGAATTCAAACTCCCATTTTTCACTTCCGTTGAAAAGGTCCTTCAATAGAACAGCGTAAGGGCAGAATGAATGTCTCAAAGTTCAGATCGCTTTTCATTTCATATAATTATCTTCACGAGCCACTATCGGCCATTAGGGGAAGTTTTCTTGGAAACTTTCCCAAAGTGGTTGCTTCAGTCACATCCTATCGCCTAGGATTTTCACCTTGTGAATTATTGACAAACCGAATTTAGTGCTATTTTAGGTCGTTTGTCGTTTTGTGACGTGATTTTTTCCGTTTACATCCTCGAAGACAGGAAGGAAAATGCTGCAGACTTCCATGGTAATAGCTTGTCTCCGCAATAAAAATTTGTCGGATGTTCTGAATACGAAATTCCATCAAACGGACATGGAAATATCATTTGGATGGAGGATGGGGAGTTAGGGGGAGTTGAAGGACAAATTGCTTGTACAAAACATGCATGAATGTATAGGTTGCTCCTTCTCTCCAGAAATTGTACTACCTTTTTCATCATTTTTTATCCAAAAAGTTGACATTTTCGAAATCGATTTCATTACGCCTAGGACAATGCTGATCACAGGATCGGGAGCTATGATAAGTTGAAATTTCGATTTTTGAAAAAATGCCATTTGACAGGTGGAAATCTAGAATCATAGAAAGAGTCTCCAATTATTTTTAATTGAACTCAGCGTCCTCAAGAACCTATATTTTGATATCAAACTTGTCCATATAGGCCTTCTTTGAGGCGAATTTTAGTTGTTTTATTTGTTCCAAATTTCATTTTCGAGTTTTGTTCGGACGCTCAGAGCACCCAAAGTATAGGTGGTAGGGGAGCGAGGGGCTTGTTGTAACAGTTTTCATGAAAACTAATATATCTTGAGATCCATTGATCAAATTGCTACCGAATGAAGATGGATGGATGCTGTAACTCTTCCTCTACCAAATCAAGTGGAAATAATACCAAAACTATTGTTCATTATTTCATAATCAAATATTTTCTAGAAGAAGTGCGGTGTTACAACTTACCTCGTGCTTGGGGCAAGTAGTAACGACAAAAAAAGACAACAATAATACCTCTGATCATATATTTTTTGTTTATTTTTAACGAAATTAACATCCTTCTAAAGTAGGTATTATGTAATTCTTATCGAAAATCAACTTGAATACACTTTTTTAGTAATAAACACCTAAAAATTCAGTAATTAACAGTTCCATTCAGATGAACACTCCTTATAATCATCATGGCATTTAAAAAAAAAAGTAATGAAATCATTTATAACTGAGGCATGCTTCGTAATTATCTCCTTTTGATATCTATCAAACAAAGTATTGCACATACAAGAATCAACATTCGGCGGGTATCATCATAATTCAATTCACTCTTCATCGGAGCTACAATTAATACGAATAAAAGATATTGTGTCTCCTGTAACACATCTCAATTATGCCCACATCTTACAAATGATACACTCGACCAATCTTCCTTATTTGAATCTGTGTAAGCTTCACCACATACAAGACAACACCACACTTCTGATTCAGATTCTGAATCTGAACATAAAATTTTTTTTTTAGCTCTCTGTCTACTCCGGTTTTATTTTTTGTTGATTTACCTTTGCCTGTTCCCTTCCCTTTACCTTTTCGTTTGATTTTGTCATCTTTTTCCACTTAATACACCCTCATCATAACTTGGGGCATGTTGTAACACGTTACAACAAGCCCCGGAATTTTGTTACAACTAACCCCATGGTATGATTTTTAACATTCATCAAGATAACTATTTAAACAATTTAGCAATCTTAAAAACTGTTACACATTATCAGAGATGGATAAATTTGAGTGCAAATAGGATACAGAAAGTTTGAAATTAGTCGATAATATTAATGCAAACCAAAATTTTACGACAGTACAATTTTATATTACCTGGCAAAAATGAAGCACGAGCACACTTCCGGTCACTTCGCAGGCTGACAGGATACTTGATATGGCAACATTATGCGGCGTGGTTTATTGGTAAAATCGAGTCAAAGAAATACGCCAATAAAGTTTAAGATCCTATTGAAAAGAGCCTGTTACTACTTGCCCCTGTTACAACAAGCCCCTCGCTCCCCTACTGTTCAGTCTGATGGGTATTCTGCATGATTCGAATGGGTAGTAGATCTTCGAGATTGGAAAACGACTTTGGATTCGCCAGGGATTCCTTGGTGATGACAAATATGGTGTTTTTGGGGGTCTTACCCCTTTGTCATTTTTCACCCAGAAAGTTGAGATTTTCAATATCGATTTTATTATGCTCAGAGATACTCTAGACAATGCTGATTACCAATGTGTAAAAGAAATGTGGATAAATCCACAAGAGCGGGAGCTATGACAATTAGAAATTTCGGATTTTTCAAAAAATGCCATTTGACATGTAAAAATCTAAACTATGATAGATAGCGACTTGATTTTGTTTTTATTAGATAGGGCGTCCCCGACAACCTATATTTTGATACCAAACATGTCCATATAGGCCTTCTTTGAGTAGACTTTCAATTGTTTTATTTTTTCCAAATTTCATTTTCGAATTTTGTTCGGACGCTCAGAGCACTCAAACTATAGGTGGTACTGATCAGTCTAATGAGTATTTTGCATGATTCCAATGGGTAGTAGATCATCAAGATTGGAAAACGACTTTGAATTCGCCAGGGATTCCTTGGTGATGACAAATATAGTGTTTTTGGGGGTCTTACCCCTTTGTCACTATTCACCCAAAAAGTTGAGATTTTCGATATCGATTTTATTATGCTCAGAGATACTCTAGACAATGCTGATTAACATTGTGCAAAAGAAATGTGGATGAATTCAGGAAAGCTTGAGCTATGACAATTTGAAATTTCTGATTTTTCAAAAAAATGCCATTTGACAGGTGAAAATCTGAAATATGATAGATAGCGACTTGAATTTGTTCTTATAGGATAGCGCGTCCTCGAAAACCTATATTCTGATACCAAACATGTCCATGTAGGCCTTATTCGAGTAGACTTTTGATTGTTTTTTTTTCCAAATGTCATTTTCGAGTTTTGTTCGGACGCTCAGAGCACTCATAGTATAGTGGGTACTGATCAGTCTAATGGGTATTCTGCATGATTCGAATGGGAATTAGATCATCAAGATTGGAAAACGACTTTGAATTCGCCAGGGATTCCTTGGTGATGACAACTATGGTGTTTTTGGGGGGTCTTACCCCTTTGTCATTTTTCAGATTTTCGATATCGATTTTATTATGCTCAGAGATACTCTAGACAATGCTGATTACCAACGTACAAATGAAATGTAGATAAATTCAGAAAAGCGGGAGCTGTGACAATTTGAAATTTCGGATTTTTCAAAAAATGCCATTTGACAGGTGAAAATCTAAACTATTATAGATAGCGACTTGAATATGTTCCTGTTAGATAGAGCGTCCTCTAAAACCTATATTTTGATACCGAACATGTCCATATAGACCTTCTTTGACTCGACTTTTAATTGTCTTATGTTTTCCAAATTTCATTTTTGAGTTTTGTTCGGACGCTCAGAGTACTCAAAGTATAGGTGGTACTGATCAGTCTAATGGGTATTCTGCATGATTCGAATGGGTAGTAGATCTTCGAGATTGGAAAACGACTTTGGATTCGTCAGGGATTTCTTGGTGATGACTAATATGGTGTTTTTGGGGGTCTTACCCCTTTGTCATTTTTCACCCAAAAAGTTGAGATTTTCGAAACCGATTTTATTTTTCCCGAAGATACTTTGGACAAAGCTGATTAATAATTGACAGACAAAAGTAGATGCGATCACAGGAGCAAGAGCTATGACATATTGAAATGTCGAAAAAATGTCATTTGACAGGTGAAAATCTAAACTATGATAGATAGGGTGTCGAATTATTTTTTATTGAATTCAGCGTCCTCGAAAACCTATATTTTGATACCAAACTTGTCCATGTAGACCTCATTTGAGTCGAATTTTAATTGTTTTTTTATTTTCATTATTCATTTTCAAGTTTGTTTCACAAGCGTATGGCAATCGCCAATCAGAGTGTAGGTTCTATGGATCAGCAAAATACGTTCGATGCATGAATCGAATGGGTTGAAGACCTTTTCGATTGGAAAACACCGTTAGATTTTCCAGGAATTTCTGGACGATTCTCACCGAAAAAGTTCTTAAGATTTATTTTATTATTGACTGAGATACTTTGAGCAATGCTATGCACTAATATATGGAAAACGTAATACGCCATTCAATACTAATCACACACTATTCTGGTATTTCTCTATTGAAAAAAAAAGGAAATACCCAAAAAAGTTTTATTTACGTTGTCGCACAAATTTCCTAACAATAGTAACAATTGATTCTTTTCCAGGATGAATTCCTAAATCATCAGCGATGGAGGATGATTCCTTCGACCTGAGCAACCAAAGTCCGGGATATTGGGAGGCATATGTCCGGAGTAAATTTATGGAAGAAAAATATGACATAATTGCACTCTACATTCCAATTTTTATATCTGCCCTAGTGTCCAACTGCCTGGTTATTCTGGTGGTCATCAAGGACCAATATATGAGGAGGTATAAGAGTTTATTAATTTTCATCCGAATAAACAACTAATTCACAGATCATCAAGAATAAAAATTACAATTACAAAAATAAACGAACATGAAATTAATACGTTCTTCCTCAATTCAAATACACCTGAAAATCTCGTTCGCCACCAAGTTTACTCGTAATAACTCGTAAATGTGTACGTTACAGGTATACGTTTCAAAATCCTATTGTGTTATTCCTCCATCCTAGAAATAAAATAGTACGCACAGCGATTCCCAGAACGTTTTGATGGATTCAACCTCAGAATTTCATTCATACTCTATAAACATAACGGCAAAGTTTGTTTGTTTGCAACATTTTCTATCCGATAAATTTGAGAGTGTTTGGATACCCGACGCAATCATTCCCATCGCCTAAATATTTAACGTAGGTGTGTGTTGTTTCGCCCCCCTCAAAGAGTCGTACATGTCTACGAAACTGGCGCGAAATGATTTATCCACCATGCGGATTAAAATAAAATATTTGTGCTATATTCGATGAGCTTTCACCAAGGCGTTCTTTCATTTTGATGAATCATAAAGAAACTGTTGATGTTAGTTTAGATTGGAAAGGTTGGATTCAACTTTTTTTAAATTAATATTTGCCTTATGATATACAGGGTGTTGCTAATTGAGTGATGAGACTGTAGATTCCTCATGGTCATAGTAGTATTTTTACTTTCCCATTTTTCTATCAGAACTTTCGTTTTTGAGATACAAGGAGCCGAAAAAAGATTTTTTTAGGAACCGTTTTTTGACCGTTTCATGACTCACCCTGTATATAAAACAGTTTCTGTATATAATTTACCAAATTTTACCATTCTTTTAAGTATGTCTATAAAGTTAGCAGTGCCACCTGCGAGAAAATCAATGGAACCTATTGCATTAATTGTCGAATAATTGTCGAGAATTTGTCGTGAAAGAAAAAAAAATTGTCGCGTGCTTAGTTTTTTTTCTACGGGGTGGCTTTGCTAACTTAACGTTAAGTTAGCGGAACCACTTTCTCAATATCGACCAAATATCATGAAAATTGTAATAAATAATTGTCGAGTAATTGTTGAAGTCCATATAAAGTAAAAACAACACAAAAAATCCATTCCTTTTTGTTTATTTTACGTCTTTTTCCCGCGAGTTCGAGATATTCTGGAATTATCCCATTTTTGGCAACAGCGCATTCGTTATTGACTCCTTTTCTATTGCATTAATTGTCGAATACCTGCCTCGAATTTGCCGTGAAAGAAAAAAATTTGTTGCGAACTTCGTTTTTTTCTACTAGGTGGCTTTGCTAACTTTATATCAATTAAGCGAATAGTGGTCAAATATCATCACGATGATCATAAAAGATTGTCGAGTAATTGTCGATGTTCAAATAAAGTAAAAAACACATAAAATTTTATCTTTCAAGCAATTTCCGCTCCATTTTCTCGCGATTTCCCTATATTTCTGAAATGTCGCATTTTTGGCAACAGCGCATTCGCTGTTGACTTTTTTCTATTGCATTAATTGTCGAATACCTGTCCCGAATTTGTCGTGAAAGAAAAAAAATTGTCGCGTCCTAAATTTTTTTCTACGGGGTGGCTTTGCTAACTTAACGTTAAGATAGCGGAACCACTTTCTCAATATCGGCCAAATATCATGAAAATGGTTATAAATAACTGTCGAGTAATTGTCGAAGTCCATATGAAGTAAAAAAATACAAAAAATCCATTCCTTTTAGTTTATTTTACGTCTTTTTCCCGCGAGTTCGAGATATTTCTGGAATTATCCCATTTTTGGCCACAGCACATTCGTAATTGCCTTTTTTTCGATTGCATTAATTGTCGAATACCTACCTTGAATTTGTCGTGAAAGAAAAAAATTTGTTGCGACCTTCGTTTTTTTCTACTAGGTGGCTTTGCTAACTTTATATCAATTTAGCAAATAGTGGTCGAATATCATCACGATGATCATAAAAGATTGTCGAGTAATTGTCGATGTTCAAATAAAGTAAAAAACACACAAAATTTTATCTTTCTAGCAATTTCCACTCCATTTTCTCGCGATTTCCCTATATTTCTGAAATGTCGCATTTTTGGCAACAGCGCATTCGCTTTTGACTTTTTTTTCTATTGCATTAATTGTCGAATACCTGTCCCGAATTTGTCGTGAAAGAAAAAAAATTGTCGCGTTCTAAATTGTTTTCCACGGGTTGGCTTTGCTAACTTAACGTTAAGTTAGCGGAACCGCTTTCTCAATATCGAACAAATATCATGAAAATGGTTATTAATAATTGTCGAGTAATTGTCGAAGTCCATAAGAAGTAAAAAAATACAAAAAATCCATTCCTTTTAGTTTATTCTACTCTTTTTCCCGCGAGTTCGAGATATTCTGGAATTATCCCATTTTTGGCAACAGCGCATTCGTTATTGACTTCTTTTCGATTGCATTAATTGTCGAATACCTACCTCGAATTTGCCGTGAAAGAAATAAAATTGTCGCGACCTTCGTTTTTTTTCTACTAGGTGGCCATGCTAACTTTATATTAATTTAGCAAATAGTGGTCGAATAAAATCACGATGATCATAAATGATTGTCGAGTAATTATCGATGTTCAAATAAAGAAAAAAAACACAAAAATTTAATCTTTCTAGCAATTTCCACTCCATTTTCTCGCGATTTCCTATATTTCTGAAAATATCGCATTTTTGGCAACAGCGCATTCGTTCTTGACTTTATTCGATTGCATCAATCGCGTAGAAAAAAAATTAAGGACGCGACAATTTTCTTTCCTTCACGACAGATTGGGAAAGGTATTCGACAATCAATGCAATAGAAAAAAAGTCAATAACGAATGCGCTGTTGCCAAAAATGCGATATTTTCACAAATATAGGGAAATCGCGATAAAATGGAGTGGAAATTGCTAGAAAGATTAAATTTTTCTGTGTTTTTACTTTAGTTGAACATCAACAATTACTCGACTATCATTTATGATCATCGTGATGATATTCGACAACTATTTGCTAAATATAAAGTTAGCAAAGCCACCTAGTAGAAAAAAAGGAAGGTCGCGACCATTTTTTTTCTTTCACGAAAAATTCGGGACAGGTATTCGACAATTAATGCAATCGAAAAAGAGTCAATTACGAATGCGCTGTTTCTAAAAATGCCAAAATTCCAGAAATATCTCAAACTCGCGGGAAAAAGACGTAAAATAAACAAGAAGGAATGGATTTTTTGTGTTTTTTTCACTTCATATGAACTTCGACAAATACTAGACAATTATTTATAACCATTTTCATGATATTTGGTAGATATTGAGAAAGTGGTTCTGCTAACTTAACGTTAAGTTAGCAAAGCCAGCCCGTAAAAAAAAACTAAGGACGCGAAAAATTTTTTTCTTTCACGACAAATTCTCGACAATTAATGCAATAGGTTTTATTGATATGATTTCAATCTTTTAATTGTAATTTCAAACATCTTGAATTATTGTAGTGTATGTTATTCCATTTCAGAGCCCTGATGAAGATTTTAGAATAAAATCGAAACTAGTTGGCCTTTTTTCCAAAAAGATGGTTTTGTGAAATATTTTTGGACCTAGAAACCTGTTAAAAATTTTGTTGTTTATTGATTTTCTCGCAAGTGGCACTGCTAACTGTATGGACATCTTTCAAGTAGTTCCTTCACAAAAACAAAGTTTTGACTCCAATTGCCAACATGAGAAGTTTGAAAATGATATGGCTGCAAGAGAGTATGTATGTGATACATGCATTGCGCTATGCCTTGCACATATGTTTGTGGGAATATTTCTAAGAGGCTATTTTTGAATTTCCTGGTAAATTTTCGCGATCTCATTTTGATCCAACGTGTAAAATAAATGGTGTGGACAGAATAAAACTCCACATGTTTGTTGTAGAAATATAAACTGCTCGACAAAAGTGAAGGATATTCGTGAATTCATTTGGGTTTTCTCTCCGAAAAACACAGTTTCATTTAGAAATATGTACCTGTAGAGTATCTAAGGTTAGAATAATAAGTTTTCAGAGAAATTATCTATATACAATAGCAACAATAAAATATTCGAATCTAGGAGATCCAAAAATCCATACTTATTCGATACAAAGAGTGACCACCACTTGCACTCATAACTTATTTGGAATATCTTGATCAAGCTGTTGAAGCGTTTCCTGAATTTGGAAATGGTTTCACTTTGAGAACTGAAATTTTGTGGATTAACTCAGAAAGGATTGGAGTTCTTAATGAAATTATTTAAATCGATTTCATTTCCAAAGTTCATTTTTTTTCTTTCAAAAATAAAAGAAAATAAGCCAATTCATGCTTCTGTTTTATTTCAAACGAAAGACCCATGAAAATAGTTCAACTTCCGATTAAAAGTGAATCTACAGTTAATTTCGTTCAGAAATACAACTTGAAATAAGGAATTGGCAGATAATGGCCAAATTAAAATATATGGCGGGAAAAAGTTCCTGCTTTACCCACATATTTACTAATTTCATAGTTCAGCGATTCTCGGATAGAGAGCTCCATTGTACATTCCATTCATAAGGATAGAGATATTCATAGAACTTATAGTGATAATGTGAGGTCTATGGAGATATTCCATTAAATGAACGGGGGCGCCTCTATCGGATTAGTTTTCCTACTCGCTCTGTTTTGTTCCAGTGTGACGAACTATTTCCTGGTGAATTTATCGATCGCCGATCTCCTCGTGACCTTGATTTGCATGCCAAAAGCCATCGTAGAAGCCTACAAATCGACCTACGACTGGGGCCGATACTCCTGTAAAATATCGTCGTATTTACAATGTAAGTTCTTGAAAAGATCGTCCAAATTTCTTCCTAAAATCTGATTTTCTCCTCCAGGTGTCGCTGTATCCTCCAGCATATTCACGATCACAGCAATGGCGCTGGACCGGTACCTGGCCATAGCAAAACCGCTGGGTTTTGTTTACCGCTGCTTCACCAAGAAGACCACGACCATCGTCATAATATGCTTGTGGGCTTTCTCGCTGACGTTGCTGTTTCCCATGTACACAATTGTGGACTTGCACAAGGTTCCCTTCGTTTTTCCGAATGTTACTGTTGATATCGAGATTTGTTATGAGAACTGGTCGAATTTCAAGCTGATATCCAGAGAGAACATGGGGGTGATTTGGTTCGTTTGCATATTCGCAGTTCCAGGTAGGTTGGAGTAGAGAACACACTTAATTTTCCTTATCATAATAATACTTTATTAAATACGAGGATAAATTGAAAAATTCTTGGCTGACCATAGAACCAAACAAAATTTCAATGTCAAAATATTTTATTACTCAACATATTCTCCTCTCAATTGAATACATTTATTACAGCGAACCTGCAACGTCTCTAGACCTTTCAAAAAAAATGTTTTCTTCTTGCTCTGCAAACCAGTCCTCCCCAGCTTTTATTACCTCCTCGTTGGAAGAAAACATGAGATTTGTGTACTGGGGCGTTGTCCTGTAAAAACAAACTACCTTTGGATAGCTGTCCGAGTTTTTTCTCTTTAATTTTTTCCCGTAGAGTGGTCAATAATGTCGAATAGTGATCTCCAGTTATTGTTCTACCCTTATCCAAAAAATCAATCATGATTACTCCATGGCAATCCCAAAATACTGAAGCAAGAACTTTTCCAGCAGATTTTTGGACACGAAACTTCTTTGGTCTTGGAGAACCAGAGTGTCGCCATTCCATCGATTGTTGCTTTGTTTCTGGATCGTAAAAATGTACCTAAGTCTCGTCCATAGTAACAATTCGGTTTAAGAAGTCTACATCGTTTTCAAATCGAGCACAGATCGAACGCGATACTTCTACCCTTGCACGCTTTTGGTCAACATTCAAACATTTGGGGATCCATTTTGCAGAAAATTTTTCTCATGTCCCACTTGAGCGCTTCAGATATCCGTTTTAGCTCAATTCAACGGTCTGATAAAATAATGTCATGAACTGCATCGATATTTTCGGGGACTGACACAGAAACTGGCCTTCCCAATCGGTCATCATCTCCAATGCAAAATTTACCTCTTTTGAATTGCAGTCCAATTTTTCACGGTCGCATACGAGGGACATAGATCACCAAGGGTATTAAGCATATCTTCGTAAATCTGCTTACCTCTTAACCCTTTTAAATACAGGTACTTGATGATGGCCCGATACTCCAATTTTTCGATTTTCGCAATTTCGGTGGACATCTTTTTTTTTTAATTTATTGTGTAACTCCGGTTTACTCTTTTGACGTCGAACTGCAAAGTTCCAGTGGATAAGATTAATTTCAATGTACGTCAGCTTCATGAAAGGTTTTCCAAGAAGAGGAGTAATTTTGAGGTTGTTATTTTTTGACATTTTGACAAGTAGAAACTACGCCATTAATGAAAATGTTCTTGAGGGACGTGCACGGGTTTCCTTCTTCACATCACTAACTTGTCCCAACAGCTCAAATTTTTCCACCAATTTATGTATTGCGGTTCGACAAGGTGCTTCACGACGACCCAAAAATGTTTAAGTTTCACGAACCATCTCTGCTTGGAGCTATTCAAAGTAAAACCTATTATTGGAAAACCCTTTAGCTTCTCGTACTTTCTGTTTCAAAGTAGTTATTATCTTGGTTCAATCATTCTACAAACACACCAAATATGGGAATTCAGTTCATATTTGTGATTGTTTGTTGGATTGCTTCTATTTTTAGTCCAACATCAAATTGTGTGAGTTCTGAGTCGCCTTTCCTTGATATATCGTCCTTATCAGAGTCAGATGGACAAATGATGTTTTTCAAACTGCAGCCCTCGTAACCTGAGAAGGAGTAATAACAGAGAACAACCATTTGCTTTCTGAGAATGCATACACAAAACGACTCCGGGAATATATTTCGACATTTCGAAGGATTTGTATTTAGAGGAATAAGGAGAAAGAAGTTGCTTCATCCCAGGTTTAACGTAATAGCAGTGCATATAGAACCGTAAAAGCCTTCACTCGTATCGTCTAGAATTGGAGAGAATTGGTTGAGAAATAGTGAATCTATTTCAATGGAACTATCCTTGTGATTGCCTTCAGAATGAACTTCTTCAAATTATTCATCGATTCACCATGAAATTCTGACACGTTTCACCGTGTATATTTTGAAAATGTTAGTCATTTTTCTGTCAGATTAATAAGTAACGTTGTCCTTTCTACATAGAGGTCGTATAGTAATTACGTATTTATCAAAATGTTTATTTACTTTGGGAAAATAATGAATTTGAGGAAATATTATGTGAATTCAATAAATCTAAAGACATGGCGAATGTTGGAAAAACTTTTTCCCTGTTTATACAGAAAATAAACTGCTCCACATGAGTTAGGGATATTGACTTAAATTGCATAAAAACATAGTTAAAATGAGATTTTTGTGATGAAAATTCATTTTAATATGATTTCAAGTTGCAAATTAATTTTAGCCTGTAGCGTATACAGGGTGGATAAGAAAAATCGAGTAAAATAACGAAATTTTATTCCCAGAGAATTCAAGCATTTTAAGACAATCAATTCAATGTATAGCCTCCACGAGCATCAATAACAGCTTGACATTTTCTTTGCATACTACACAAGAGGTTGTTGAACATTTCTTGAGGAATTTGGTTCCATAAACGGGGCAGAAGCTCTCTCAGATCATTTGAGGATTCTGGGGTAGGTTGATGATTATCTAATCTTCTTTGGAGCATATCCCATGCATATTCGCAAATCAAATCTGGTGAGTGCGGAGGTATTGGTAAATGTGGAATACCAAGCTCCTCGCGCGCATTCTCAACTATGGCTGCACGGTGCGGTCTAGCGTTATCGTCTAGAAATTAAAAAGTTTCACCAATAGCAGCGTGAAAATTTGGCACAACATTGTCAATGACATGCTCCCTATAGTGTGAGGCGGTCATATTCCCAGGACAAATGTGTAGATCTGTGCGCCCGTTGAAACATATCCCGGCCCATACCATAACACTACCCCCTCGGAATGGATGGACTTTTTGGACATAGCGACGATTACGGGGTATGCGTGGGATTGTCCATACCCTTATTCTTCGAGAATCTGAAAATCGTCCATATCTGGATTCATCAGTGAAAAGGACATTACGCCATTGAGCGTTCCAATTGATATGTTGCCTTGTCCATTCCAGTCTTTGACGCTTATGGTCACGTGTTAATGGAACTCCTCTTAATGGACGTCTAGAACCTAGATTCGCCTCTCTCAAACGTCATCTGATGGTTTCGATGGGAACTTGGACCCCATCTGCATTTTGAAGAGTATTCCGTAGCATTCTACACGTAGATGTAGGGTTTCTTCTCGCCGAAGCGGTGTTTAAACGATCCTGAGCAGGTGTTGTTTTTCGTCGCCCACCAACACAGAGCTACATCAACCTGAGTTAGGCCGCCCTGTAGCATTCCGATAGCCCTATTAGCCTCAGCGTTTGTTAATTTACGTCTTGGCATTTTCAGAAAACTCGTTTCAAATCGAAGCTGTTGATAAACTGACTTCATTTCAAAATAAGAACATTCATGAAGCATATACAAAGAACCAAACTTCAGAAAAAAGGCGACCAGATTGACGAAATGTCTCATACTGATTTTTAATGCATCGATTCAAGTTGTTATTGAGTTTTAAAAGATTTTACAGCGATTTTCCGAAGATTACATACCTTTAAAAACGATTGAATACGATATCCCTAACTCTTGTGGAGCAGTATATTTCACGTACATAAGCATGGTTGGAAGATTCAGTAATGCTATTTTCTTGTACGGAAATCAAAAATCGATTGTTGAAATTTTACTGAAAAATGATGGCCAGAATAGCCTGTTACTTTGTGATAGTTCATTCGAAAAAAGAATAAAAGTAGTCGAATTTCCGGAGAGAAAAACTTCTGAACGAACAGACGGAGCTATATGGAATTCCCCACTTGTCAAAATTCTCAAGAAATAATCCTACATAAGACATTTAAATACGTTTTTCCAAAACTTGAAATGCTCCAGTATAAAAATGTAGTGGTACTACGAAACCTGTGTCACAGTTGAACCTTTAAAAAACTTACTCCATTTACAAAGTTGAAAAAGAGTATGCACCTAGAAATTAGCATTGGCAACGTCTCTGGGAATTATGTCACATTCCACAAATACCAACTTGCGTCAGTTTTAGGTAAAAAAAAACTGACTTAGATGCAAAGCCCAAAGTCAATGATTTTCACGAGTTTTCTACAACTGATTCGAATTTTAAAATTTGGTGATTTGTCGGATTTTTCACTTCGCTGATTGCAACGGTGCAGGCTATATGCGGATAGACATGCTATTTCTATTTTCTGTTCACGCAAACAATATAGGTAGGTAATCATTGAGGCATTGATCCTGCGGATTTTGAGGGTTTGCTAGCACGGAATATTTGACTTTGATAATCTTTTCCGGATCTCGCCGAAATTGAATTCGGAAGGGAACTGGAGGAAGAATGTGATAATTCATTCCCATTGACTCCAACCATTAGCTAATTGGCTTCGACATGGAAGTAAACCCTCAGCGTTTGATCTTCTAGGGATCCCATCGTTGAGCTTTTTTGACAAACTTCGCAATATCAAAGAATGCTATTATTTTTTACTTTGTTGTGAAATGGGAATGCAAGCATTTCGTGTTCTCGGTTTTAATTAGAAGCAGAGGTTCTTTGAGAAAAGAATGTGTGGGTAAAATCATTCAGAAATACACTGCGCAAAAAAATTAACGCACATTCTGAAAATCTCAATTTTAATGAAAGTTAAACCTACATTGACTTTATAACTTATTTTTCATGTTCTCTCGGGAAGGTTTTGAACGAAACAAGACACATTAAATGGAATAAAAATTCAGGATTTCACCGAATCTTATGTGAAAGAAGAGAAATGAACAATTTTCAAGATACTGAAATGCTGATAAGTGATTTAATACTTGGTATTTCCACCCCTTGCGTTAATTACAGCTCGGCAACGACGGTTCATACTCAAAATGAGTGATCTTAAAATGTTCTGATCTAATCCATCCCAGATTTCTCCGAGTTGGATTCCTGAGTCATTAAGAGTAGCTGGATGATTTTCTGAACTTCTCAGCCTTCTATTGAGGTTGTCCCAAACCTGCTCAATCGGATTGAGATCTGGACATCTTGCTGGCCATTCCATTCGAGAGACTTCAACCTCTTCAAGGTACTCCTGAACGATGCGCGCACGATGGGGTCTGGCATTATCGTCCATAAAAATGAAATTTTCACCAATGTATGGGGCAAATGGTACTACATGCTCTTCAAGAATGTTCCTTATATAGTTATCAGCATTCATAGCTCCATTATCAACGACCACTAGGTCTGTGCGAGCAGTCAAAGATATTCCACCCCATACCATAATCGATCCTCCCCCGAAACCAGTAGTATTCAGGAACTTGCACTGAGTATATCTTTCATGTGGACGTCTGTATACAAGGGAACGTCGATCACAATGGTAGAGACAGAATCTAGACTCATCTGTGAAGAGAACTCTTTCCCAATCGGCCTCTTCCCAATGGATATGCTCTCTCGCAAAATCCAAACGCGCCCTTCGATGGGCTGGGGAAAGAGCTGGGCCTCTTGCCGCGACACGAGGCCTTAAATCATATTCTCTGAGGCGATTTCTTATTGTCTGAGTGCTAATTTGCACCTCATGAGTTTGCTCAAGCTGATTTCGAAGGAGGCGAGCGGTTGCAAACCGTTGTCTAAACGAAGAAACTCTCAAGTAACGTCCTTGAATGGCAGTTGTTACCCGTGGTTCACCCTGTCCTGGTCTTCGGACATTCATACCTGTGTCCCTGAATCGTAGGAACATTCTGGACACACTTGTATGGGAAACTCCAAACCTTTCTGCAATTCTTGTGTATGTCCACCGTTCTTCTCGCAAAACTACCTCTTGGGCACATTCCTCTTGGGTCAAATTGCGTGTTTCGCGTTGCATAGCGATCGAGTGTAGAAAATCAAACGAAAGAAAAACTATTGATCACTAGAATTGATCGAGAACAACTGATTTTAGAATGGAGCCAATACATTCAAAATCTGATAATATCATCTTTTTTTTTTCATGCTGAGAGTAAACATCTGTATTGAAGAAAAACGTTGAAAGTGGATAACATATGCATGCATAATTCTGATAAAAATAATTATCATTGAGACCACCTTCAGTTGTAGAATAAATTTGAGATTTCCATAATGTGCGTTAATTTTTTTGCGCAGTGTATGAAAGCAATAATAATCTGAACCTCAACCAGAATCGTAAAGGAAACAATATTTCTGTGACCAATAATTCGGGATTCCAGAGGATTTCTTTGACAACTCCTGTCAATTTTTTGCAGCTATCAGCTAATTTTTTGATTTTGCAAATGTTTTATCAGCCTTCTTCAAACTCTTCAAGCATCCTGGTGAATGCTTTTCCAATAAGAGTTGTTATTTTGACATACAAAGAAAAATGCCTTTTTTTTGGATAAATGATCGAATGTTCATTTCATTATGAAAAGGAAAGTTTGCCGCTATTGGCGTTAATAATGAGAAATAACATCAGCCAAATGACCACCACGACCACGACTATTGGACCATATCCTTTTCATGAAATTTTCCATAACCAAATTGCAAAAGGGCTGCTCTATGTCCTCGATAGAGTCACGAATTCCTTCTTTGAGGTCTTGAATCGACGCTGGCCTCTTGGCGTAGACCTTCTCTTTCACATGGCCTCAAAGAAAGAAGTCGCAAGGTGTTAAATCACGAGATCTCGGTAGCCAATTGTGATCACCTCTTCGAGAGATAACACGGTCCTGAAACTTTTCCCGTGAAAGATCAATGGTTTAATGGATTGGGTGGCACTAATCGCCGTCTTGTTGAAATTAAACGTTGTCCAGTGTTATTTAAAATAACACCTCTCATTGGAAAACCGTTTATTTCAATATTTTCTGTTAATGAAAGTGTATAATTACAATTATAATTTCGTTTTTCAGGAGCCGTAATGAGTTTCGGATATTCCATGATGGGAAAAACGTTGTGCACTTCAGCCCCCCCATTTGACGATGGAGAGTGCTACATGCAGCAGGTACCTAAAATTCTTTGATCTAGTGTGTTCTGTTTTTATTTATTCCTCATTATCAGAAAAATTTTAAAAGTAAAAAAACAAAGTTTCAAGGATGTAATAAAAAACCAAACTAGCATATCTATATATATATAAAAGAAAGATGTTGGTTACACCATTTATAACTAGAGATCGGATGGACTGTTTGTTATGAAACTTCATTTATGGAATCGTCTTCGGTCTGGTTATTATAAAATACGATAAAACTTCGAAAAAATTGATGAAAGTTTAACTTATGCAGGAAATGCTTTTCCTTCTTTTGAATAAGGCCACTGGATGTCGCTACTGTTGATGCGTAGTCGTACAGTCACTGTACTACTGTACGTAGTCGTAGGTTGATATTACCGCTGTTAGATGGCAATATGTGATTCGCATAGAACTCATGAGTCATGGTAACATGGAAGTCTATTGCCAGATCAAAAAGCGGGTAAACTTATCTCAAGTTGGTGGAACAGTGAATTTTTACCGAAAGATCAAGTATCTGATTTTGACGATCAGTTTCAAACGTGAGTTGGCCATCTTCATCTTTTTTCTCTATTTTTGAAATGCTTTCGAATTTCTGTTTGGGTAATAGATATATTTGCGGAAATAACTGAATCCAAAATTGCCCATAATTAGTAATTGACATAATATTATATTCGTGTTTCTGTTCGCACAGGGACAGTATTGTAAGCGTCAATAATTTTGAAACGTTTGCTCATCGGGCTTTCCCTTATGATATACATACAATAATGTTTCATGGGTTGCCTAATCTGATCTTTTCGAATGACCATCAATAAATTTGAATATGAGTTCAACATAATTCACAGTGTTGATAATTTTGCCGTGTCGATCGTACTATCGACATTTTAACATATCGATTTGTCTTCTAACGAGCTTGATATCGTCAACTAAATTGAACAAATTGAAGAGAGATTGACAGCTCATATACATAGAAAATGAGAATCGGGCTGCTCCACCAACTGAGATGTTTACCCATTATTTTGAGCTCAGCAGCATAGCTAAGATGTCTAAAATAATGGTGTGACCACAGATTAGATTTTGAGAATATAAGAAAAGTTTTGTTTTTGCCACTTCAGGTTGGGCTATTAACAAATGACTGATTTTTTAATTCTGGTCGACGGGCTGTGTTAATAGTCGATAGTTCATTAAAGGAATAATTTTTGTTCATATTCTTGACATTTTGATTCATATAAGAGGAAAGGTATAATATGGATTATAATCCTGCTATTCACAGTCACATGAGGTACTGCAAAAAGAGAACTGTACAACAATTAAAAACAAAAAATTATATGTTCAAGTTCAACAATTAGTTACCGCTTAAATAAAGAGAATTCTTCCCATGTGAATTACAAAATTATTAAAATTTTGTATATTTTGAAATTTAATTTTGCCTAATTTTTTTCCTGCTTGAAAAAAAGCAATGGTAAGTCTATACAACTTTTAAGTATAATTCAGGCGGTACAAAGTTCGCCGGGCCAGCTAGTTATATGATAAATATCGAAAAATTTCTGAAATACACAGGGTGTATTTGAATATATGTATACTTGTGAAGAAATGTAGGAGTATCTCCCTGAAAAAAGAGAGGGTCTTTCATATAAACTTTTACTTTAACTTTTCATATACACCCTGTATGATTAAACACCAAAAATCTGCATTTAAGGACTGAACGAGAATAAATTAGAATCACAAAAACGCCTATATCTCTTGAACCAATTGAGAAAAAATCAAAATTTGATCATAGTTAGCTTTGTTATGAACGTCAGAAACATGTGGTACATTTACTTCATATACTCCATTCACAATTATAAAATCACAGCTCTGGCATTGGAAATTTGACACATTCAACTCTGTATCGAAGTTATGACGTTTTTCAAAATATTTTTATGTTCCAAGTCAACACTATGTTGCCCTTTCTACATTCTTAGCGTATTTCTCAGAATGTGAATGAATTAGAAAAGATGTGATGGAAGAAAATAATTAACGTTTATATGAATTGATAGAAAGGATTCCTTTTCTAGTTATTTGCATGAAAAGTACAAGAGATCACTGTTGAAATATATTAAGTATTTTTCGCAATGGAAAAAAATTGCATTGCTTTCACATAATTTTCATATGCATGCTTGTGAAGATTCAATGTTTATTATCCTCTTGAACTGAAAGTTCAAGATTGACGACATTTCATTTATTTGATCTTATGAACAAGGAGTAAAATATTCTGATTGTATAGTAATTTATTGGATTAAAAAATATTCATACATTACTACCAAGTAAGTTTGTACAAATAAAATGGAATAAGTCAAACAGATGCTTCACATTTATCATTCACCTGTTCTAAAATAAGACACAAACTCCTGGAATATGGAAAAAACCGATGTATTCTGGTTCAATATAGCCTTTTTCTACTTTCGGCAAAGGAATGAAAGCTTCAGTGACACATTTCAATTCTACCTGAACCATATTTTCCGGTCGCTTCCGTTAGAAGATCGTATAAGGAAGCCTTTCTTGTCCATTTACACATTCCAAATAAATTTTGAGCACCAAAATCGATACCGAAACTAACCAAACTTCTGGGGGACCGGAATTTCGTTTGAAATCTTTCAAAACGGCCAGATACCTAAAAAAACTTCGTTATCAAGTGTAAAAAGGTCGATTAGTACTTACTTTCGCTTTATTTATGCTTATGAATCGATTTTTGGTCCAATTCAAATTTGCCGTTCGTACTCACGCCAAAACTCGTGAAAGGAAAAAATGACACTTGCACGAAACTTCTTCTGGACGCCGAAGAACGGAAAAATAGGCGATTTCCTATCGATTTTTCTCCCCAAAATCACCGATCGATACGAACTAACAAAATGGGGAAAATCTTTGATACTTTTACTTTGATGTAAACAGAAAAACTGGCATCGTCGTATTGTCATTAACCATATTCTATGTACGAGCACAGATTTTTCATCAGGTGCGCCAATTCCTGAAAACGAAACCATGGCCAGAGTTGTGATTTTATAATTGTGAATGGAGTATAGATTTTCCAATTCTCTGTCGCAAAATGTCAAGCGAAGTGAAAAGACGAGAATTTATAGTGAAACTTTTTCAAAATAATCAAAAATGGGGCTTCAAAAGAATCGCAAAAGAGGCTCGCGTTCGTCCGGAAACGGTATCAAGAGTTGTTAAGCGCTTCAACGAAGATCTTACAATTAACCGCAAGGAAGGAACCGGGAGGAAAAAGGGGTTTCATAGCCCAAAAAAAAGGAAGAAAGCCATCAGCCTTCTTCAGAAGAATCCTAACCTTTCAGGACGAAAAGTGGCCCAAATAGTGGGTTGTTCGCAGTCAACCGTTCAGACAATCTAGTCGAGTTGTTAGAACATCCAAGTGCAGAAAGTGCCAGACAGGAACGCTGTGAAGAATCAAGAAGCGAAATCAAGAGCAAAGAAATTAAAAAAAGGTTTCTTGAGAATGTTTTCCTGTTGCGTGATGGACGACGAAACCTATGTCTTGGCTGATTTCTAGCAACTTCCTGGTCAGGAATTTTATACTGCAGATTTTCGTGGAAATGTTGACGAACAATTTCGCGTGGGGAAACAAGCGAAGTTTCCTAAAAAATTTCTGGTTTGGCAATTTGCACTTGTGGGAAAACGGGCAAATTTTTCGTTGGCCAAGGCTCTGTTGACTCGAAGATATACATCGAGGAATGCTTGAAGAAGCGACTTTTACCATTTTTACGTGAGCACGATGTGTCAACAATCTTTTGGGCAAATTTAGCTTCATGCCACTACATCAAGGCCACCAAGGAATGGTACGAAGCTAATGAGGTGGCTTTTGTCCCCGAAGAGGCCAATCCACCAAACTGCCCAGAACTCAGGCCAATCGGAAGATATTGGGCCCTGGTAAAAAGAGAATTGAAGAAGACTAAGAAATCAACGAAAACATTAGCATAATTCAAGCAAAATTGGAAGACAGCATTCCAGAAAGTGACTGAAAATACTATAAGAAGCATGATGGGAAGAATTCCAGAAAAAATCCATGAATTTTGTAATAAATAGTTTGGGTTTTTTTATTGTAGAAACAGTTTTCATTAGAATTAGAAGATGATTCGAAAATGAGTTTGATTTTCGAAATCGGTCCAGTGTTTCAAAAGATATAAGCGTTTTTGTGATAGCGAATTTATTCTCGTTCAGTCCTTATGAACAATTTGATACAGACGTTTTTGAAGATACATTGTGCACTTCAGCCCCCCCATTTGACGATGGAGAGTGCTACATGCAGCAGGTACCTAAAACTCTTTGATCTAGTGTGTTCTGTTTGTATTTATTCCTCATTATCAGAAAGATTTTAAAAGTAAAAAAACAAAGTTTCAAGGATGTAATAAAAAACCAAACTAGCATATTATATGATAAATATGGAAAAATTTCTGAAATACACAGGGTGTATTTGAATATATGTATACTTGTGAAGAAATGTAGAAGTATCTCCTTATAAAAAAAGAGAGGGTCTTTCATATAAACTTTTTCTTTAACTTTTCATATACACCCTGTATGATTAAACACCAAAAATCTGCATTTAAGGACTGAACGAGAATAAATTCGCTATCACAAAAACGCCTATATCTCTTGAAGCAATTGAGAAAAAATCAAAATTTGATCATAGTTAGCTTTGTTATGAACGTCAGAAACATGTGGTACCTACATTTACTTCATAGATATTCCAATTCTCTGTCGCAAAATGTCAAGCGAACTGAAAACACGAGAATTTATAGTGAAACTTTTTCAAAATAATCAAAAATGGAGCTTCAAAAGAATCGCAAAAGAGGCGTTCGTCAGGAAACGGTATCAAGAGTTGTTAAGCGCTTTAACGAAGATCTCACAATTAACCGCAAGGAAGGAACCGGGAGGAAAAAGGGGTTTCATAGCCCAAAAAAAGTGAAGAAACTGAAGAAAGCCATCAGCCTTTTTCAGAAGAATCCTAACCTTTCAGGACGAAAAGTGGCCCAAATAGTGGGTTGTTCGCAGTCAACCGTTCAGAAAATCTAGTCGAGTTGTGGGCTTAGAACATACAAAGTGCCAGACAGGAACGCAGTGATGAATCAAGAAGCGAAATCAAGAGCAAAGAAATCAAAAAAAGATTTCTTGAAAAATTTTTCCTGTTGCGTGATGGACGACGAAACCTATGTCTTGGCTGATTTCTCGCAACTTCCTGGTCAGGAATTTTATACTGCAGATTTTCGTGGAAATGTTGACGAACAATTTCGCGTGGAGAAACAAGCAAAGTTTCCTAAAAATTCCTGGTTTGGCAAGCAATTTGGACTTGCGGTAAAAGGAACAAATTTTTCGTTGGCCAAGGATCTGTTGACTCGAAGATATACATCGAGGAATGCTTGAAGAAGCGACTTTTACCATTTTTACGTGAGCACGATGTGTCAAAAATCTTTTGGACAGATTAAGCTACATGCCACTACAGCAAGGCCACCAAGGAATGGTACGAAGCTAATGAGGTGGTTTTTGTCCCCAAAGAGGCCAATACACCAAACTGCCCAGAACTCAGGCCAATCGAAAGATATTGGGCCCTGGTAAAAAGAGAATTGAAGAAGACTAAGAAATCAACGAAAACATTGGCGGAATTCAAGCAAAAGTGGAAGACAGCATCCCAGAAAGTGACTGAGAACACTATAAGAAGCATGATGGGAAGAATTCCAGAAAAAATCCATGAATTTTGTAATAAATAGTTTGGGTTTTTTTATTGTAGAAACAGTTTTCATTAGAATTAGAAGATGATTCGAAAATGAGTTTGATTTTCGAAATCGGTCCAGTGGTTCAAAAGATATAAGCGTTTTTGTGATATCGAATTTATTCTCGTTCAGTCCTTATGCACAATTTGATACAGACGTTTTTGAAGATACATACTTAGTGCTTTTGTGAATTTCGTTCAAATAAATCCCATTAACATCTTTCAAAAACGCCATTTCTTCTTTTTATCACCGTGTCGCTCTCAACAGTCGTCTTCAACGATAATTGATAGTGGGCTTCCGAACATTGGACAATTAAAACAATTATTAATGTCAAAGGGAATTCATTTATGGTGGAGTGCCTACGGAGGAAGTGCCAGGGGACCTAACAATCTCTCACAGCTACCTTTTCTAATCTATGAACCAGAGAATATAATTGTTAAAGGAACGGGATCGATTTCCTTCCCAGTGGGATGGGTATGATTGCTGTTCTTAAGGGTCATGCACGCAAGGTTACGTTTTGATGGGTATAGTAGTGCCTCGACCTCGTTTAATATTTCATTCAGGACTCGGTGTTAATTTCTAATAAACTGTCAGTCAATTAATCAGCTACTTATTAGAGCGAAAAGAAAGGTTTCAATTTATTGCTAGACTACGATTCTTCCTAAAGCCAAGAGATACCTAGAGCATAATATGTGGGGTTGTAGGGAACCGTGCTAAAGGATTTTCCAATAAGACGTGTTATTTTTGATAGCCATTTGACATTTGACAAGTAGAAACTACGCCATTAACAAAAATGGAATGATACTTGCTTCGACAACGCATTGAAATCATTAATTGACTGTAAAAATAGTGAAAATTTGGCAGAGACTGTCGTAAAACTCGAACATTCTGTGGTCGTCGTGAAAGCACATATAATTTTCATGTTGGGGCAGTGCCACAGAAACTGTTTATTAGCCAGTAGATCCTATGCTGTCGAATATCCCGAAAGAAGACATCCACATGAATCGAGTTTTCGGAGGCTTTTAAACAGATTTGTTGAGACAGGAGATGTCAAGTATAAAAAAGAAGAGAGGATAAAATCGGCCACTAACGAGGACAAGCAGCTCGAGGCTTTACTGCATGTAACTGAAAATCCACACACAAGCCAAAGGGAGCTTGGTGTAGAGTGTAGTATAAGTGAGCGTTCAGTTCAAAGAATCCTCAAAAAGTATCATGTCTACCACATTCAGATGCATCAGGCGCTTCCCGATAGCGATTTTGAAAACCGTCTGAATTTCTGTAACTGGGCAGTTTCAAAATTGAACAGAACCCTACATTTTTTGAATTTGTTTTATTCAGTGATGACGCAACCTTCCACAATTCCGGAGCCGTCAATAAGCACAATATTCATTATTACTCTGTAGAAAATCCAAGAATTATAAGGGAAATAGACAATCAACACAGGTGGTCATTGAATGTCTGGGAAGCAGTAATCGGCAATCATGTGATAGGCCCTCATTTTTTCGAAGGAAATTTAGATGGAGCTGCATATTTTACTTTCATTCAGAACATTCTTCCCGGAATGTTGGCAGTGTTACCTACGGAAATACGGAATGAAATATGGAGCACCCGCTCATTATTCTCGTCCTGTGAGGGATTTACTGGACCAACAGTTTCCAAATAGATGGATTGGTAGGGGCGGACCGACAAGATGGCCTGCTAGATCACCGGATCTCACCAAAATAGATTTTTTTTGTGGAGATACATAAAGGGAATCATGTATGATAAGTTCCAACAACAGCTTCCAATATGCGAGAGGGGATTGTGACTGCTTTCCGAAGCATTACTCCAGCCATGCTGACGAGGGTTAGTGGGACATTCAACGATCGCATCGCTTTGTGTTCCAGAGAAGGCGGACGACACTTTGAACATCTCTTGGATCATTGACACAATTTTTCTTTGTCTTTTTCAACGCCCGTTTGTTTATATATCCAATATTTGAATAAAATTTTCTGTTCTGATTTCATTTTTCGTACCTGCTGGACGCAGGAGTGAAAATAGCTCTTTGGTTACTTCTGAAAAAATGTAAGGTTTTAAACTGTGTACATCATCATGGAAAAAAATACAGGGTGTTACATTTGGAAAAATCGAGAAAAAACAATTTGAAATTCTTCATATTTGGACATTGATAACGGACACCCTGTATAAGAGAGGTTGATCATTTAGGAACGATGACTAGACAAATTCTTGAGTTGAAAGAATTCATGTTTCTATCGCTTCTGGAAATCGGTAAAGGGCTTTTACCGAACTACTGTTTCGTCGAAATTTTGCAGTTTTTTCTTAATAAGATCCGTACTGTTAGAAAAATATCCCTAATATTCTGCATCATGCTAGAGCTATAGATGAGCATTGAAAATGTGTAAAAATATAAGGGGTGTTCCATTTAAAAAATCACTAATTTGTTGAATAATTTTATTTGGGAACACCCTGTATCTCATCAAATAATTTCCTGAGATGCAGAATTGTAAGTAGAAAGGGAATTCTTTTCAACCAAATTCCTAAAACGTCTGGTTTAGCAGCTATAGAAGCTTAACGCACTATTGCAGGACCCGGTATATCAGACAACTATCATTCAAAAATTCCTCTGTACAATAGTAGGGCTTTTTCAACATTAATTCCCTTTCCGCTCTTACGAAACACCGCGCGTTCAATGCCTTTACTGAATCTGGCAGGTGGTTATACATTTTAATGCACTGAAAGTAAGGAGAATTCTCGAATTTTGATGTTCTATGCATTGGTACGTTCAGAGTTTCCGAATTTCTGGTAGAATATGCTACTTTATCAAATTTCGACTCATTACATTCCGTATATTCAATTCATTATTTAATTGAACTAATTCCGTCAAAGGAATATAAACGCCATAGTTAATGCACTCATTTTCACACCAGCCTGTAGGTAGAGTGCTCGGCGCGTTTTGTGGTATCCCCAGTAGGCCTAATCCACTTTATGCCGAAATCCAAATTTATTTTCATCGAACTGTTTATGGATAAAGTTCAAGTGTTCAAGATATTCGTGAAATATGAAATAGTTATTTATGTACCAAGTGCGTTATATGGATCCTAACGCCCGGAGGGAAACATTCGGCCCGAGGGCCTTTGGCCCGAGGGATGAATGTTGCCCGATGGGCGTTAGGATCTAATAACGCTCGTGGTGCATACAAGATTTTATTTTTCACGAATATATCATTTAATTACAATAAAATTCGATTGCTCCTATGATTTTTTTTCCATTTAACTTTCAGTAGTAACCATGGCACTTGTTAATATTTTGAAGTTCGTTATTGCTGTCATCATTTTATTAAGTGAATGTCATTACTGTTTTCGTTGTGAAGATTTAAAGAAATAACAGAAATGAATAGCAATTTGCCAAATAATATAATTGAAAATGCAGCCAAAGCTGCAAATAATCTATTACCAGAAAAATCCAGACTCGTCTACGACAAGGATTATGAAACATTCCATCAATGGAAGTTGAAAAATGAAATAATTGCTATAGATGAAACAGTGTTATTGGCGTACTTTCAAGAATTGGTATGCTATTTTATTTTTCATTTTGTTCATGTGTGGGTAATTTTTTTTTATTTCAGTCTGAAAAATTTTGTCCTGCGTCATTGTGGACGAAATATTCTATTTTGAAATCTACACTGATTGTCAATGACAATATCAATATTTCACAATTCTCCCGGCTAGTAGCGTTTTTAAAAATGAAATCTAAAGGATATATTCCGAAGAAATCCAAAGTTTTGACAGCAGAACAAGTTCATACATTCATCAATGAAGCTCCTGATGAAATTCATCTTCTTCATAAAGTAGTTCTAATAATGGGTGTTTTTGGAGGACTAAGGAGAGATGAATTAGTGAAAATGTCTATCAAAGATATAGAAGATAAGGGTAGCTGTTTACTTGTTAAAATACCCGAAACTAAAACCGGTATGTCAAAAGGATTTAGCATTGTAGAGGAAGAAAAAATAGGAGCTTTGGGGCTGGTCAGAAAATATATATCCTTGAGACCCAGTGGAGTGAAGAATCCTAGATTTTTCCTCACGTTCCGAAATGGTCGGTGCACCATCCAACATGTTGGCAAAAATACCATAGGTAGTGTGCCTTCGATGATTGCCAAATACTTAAAATTGGATAATGCAAATGAAAATACAGGACATTGTTTGAGACGGACTTCAGCAACTCTTTTAACTGAGGCTGGTGCATCATATGAAACGTTAAAAATGCACGGAAGATGGAAGAGTGCATCTGTGGCGGAAGGTTACATAGAGCAGAGCATTTTTTCCAAAAACAAAGTATCGACGATGATTGTGAATTCGGTAACAGATTCTCATGAATTCTCTAGTGGTTCTCTTGTGAACGAACTTCCAAGTACTTGTGGTCAAGTTTTCGCTCCTCAGGTTTCGAAAACATCCCAAGATTCACGATTGAAGAATTTTTCCGGGAAATTCGAAAACTGCACTTTCAATTTTAATTAAGAAATACTTTGTTTTCGTTTGTTGAGTTGTCGTTGTTCAGTATTAAAATTCTGCGAAATAAATAATTTCTTTCTAGCTTATTTTGCTTCTCGCACAACGAGCGGGCGTTATGATCCATAATGCCCGCTAAAACGCCCACGAGCATAATGAGTGTATTTATAGCAACCGTTTCTAAGGTAAAATAAACATATAATGTACAAGTGAAAAATAAATATTTATATGCAGTTTTTATGGATATTGGTCCCAACAAACTAGAACTATTATAACTGGAACATCATGAGTACTAAAAAATCAACCCCATGATATTTAGTCAACAGAATTAAGCATGCACTCAATTTGGTCAGGAGAAGATAAGAATATAATCCAGAAATTTTGGAAAGAATGTGAATAATTCTTTCTGAAATATTCACAATATCATTTTTTTTTTCACTTTTTTATAATCTTTGCATGACTCTATATTTCTGGAGTGGTTTTCAATTACTGAATAGATATTTTCCATCTCTATTGAATTTCACGATTTTCAATACTCGCATAACGTCAAATACAGCAGAAAATTGTCTGTATCGATCTGACATGAAGTGAATAGGTATACGTTCTCAAGTGCATTTCAGAAAGATTTAACTCACTGGCAATTTCAATAGCGGTTAACGGTAATAGAGGATTTTACGTTTAATCGTCAGAGTTTCATGTGTCATGTACATGATACGAATGCAACTTCGCAATCGAAATTGAATTGCTATCAATTCCTAGTTTGCTACTGAGGGCTTTAATGAGAGAATACTTTGATCTAGATTCCAATCTGCCATTCAACAATATTAAGTCCATAAGCAAACAGAACACGATTTTCAGTAATGGCTGTTACACACGTAAACAAGAAAAGGTGTGCCAAATCTAACATAAAACTGATACAGAGTGGTCCACTTTGTAAAGGGTTTTCCAAGAGGTGGTGTTATTTTGGCATTCATAGAAAATGCCATTTTTTAGATGATCAGATGTTTATTTCATTATAAACAGGCAGGTATGCCGTTATTAATGGAAAATAACATCAGCCAAATTACCACCACGACCACGACTACAGGACCATACCAATTTCATGAAATTTTCCTTAACCAAATCGTAAAGGAATTCCATATTTGAGGTCTTGAATCGACGCTGAGCTCTTGGCGTAGACCTTCTCTTTCACATGGCCCCAAAGGAAGAAGTCGCAAGGTGTTAAATCACAAGATCTTGATGACCAATTGTGATCACCTCTTCGTGAGATAATAAGGTTTTGTTTCTTGTGAAGTTAAACGTTGTCCAGATCAATACCATCCAATTCCGGCCATAAAAAATCATTAATCATTGCGCTCTCTACTCTGTCTTAGAAATACCAGATATTTCTACTCTCAATCCATTTAATCCACAAGGGTTCAAGATAAAAAAATCAATCTCAAAATTGAATCAGGTCGTTTCTTCAATTTCCACTGAGAATTATCAGCTCTATGCTGATCTCTCTTTAATAATCGGAATGATGGAACAAGAAAAAGACTAGAAATCCGAATGAAAAACGATTGGGTATCTAGCGTCCCGTGAAATTTTCATTTCCATTATCTGTGTGAATGAAGAGATTTCAGGGAATTAGTAATCCATCTGTTAAATGAAAATTCATTTAGAGACTGAGCCCTATCGATGTTGGAACATTAATTGAATCGAGTTTATACTTCTCGACGTTGAATATTCATCATTTGTCAAGGTCATCCATGACAATCGTCCAAGAAATATTGCGATTTCGAAATTTGTCTCATCAGAGTTACTAAATTTGGGAAATTAGATAATACGACAGTATATTGATCAGCGAGCATATTGTAATATTATAAATAACATCCTTCGGTTCCATGTAGAATACTTAACTTTGTCCACGACTATGAAGTAAATCGTTTTACCGACCCCCATAGAATAATATATCCATAATTCAACTGATTTTGATCTGTAATAGGCTCTATAAACCAATAGTGTGAGGTAATAATAACTCATTCCTATAACTCTAATACAAATGGGAAAAATGTAGCTTAAGAAATGAATAAAAAAGTCGGGTCAATGGGGACCTCTATTTCATACATCAAGGTAACGTTCTCGCCATGGAATTTCTACATTTTCTTAGGTCTGAATATCCAAAAATTGCATTTGGAAAACGTGAATTTTTGACGTTTTCTACGGGCTTCGATATCGATTCGATTTTCGACAGAAATAGCTTTTGACAACTGTTGTCAATTTTGAAAATGCAGATTGATTCGAATTTTAATGAAGAAGTCGAAGATAAGGTATAGTGTTCAATTCGCGGTAATGGTCATAACACACTTGATGAATTACACCCCTCGCCTGACGGCTCGGGCTGCAAAACTCATCTGCGTGTGTTATGACTTACATTACCGCTCATTGAACAATATTCTATTAAAACAATCATCATTTTTACGCGCTCCTTCTTATCAAACAAGAGCTAAACATTTTTTCACTAGGTCTGATCAATTCTTTTTGAATGGTACCTACACTATTGCAAGAATATCATATTTTTGCAGAGAGACAAGCTGATAAGAAGTAGGAAAAGAGTTGCCTGCATCCTACTGCTCCTGGCTTGCATTTTCGAGGTCTGCTGGTTGCCCTACCACATCATGCTGCTTCGGATGGACATAAAAAATCAAGAGGATGACACTGGCATGAAGGATTGGAAAAAATACCTACTGCTTCTGGGGCATGCGAATTCGGCTCTGAATCCCATAATATACTGTGCTTTGTCCAAGAGATTCAGAAAGTCGATCAGAGATCTTTTCGACGTCAAAATACACTTTTCAAAGAGAAGAAATCGAAAGCAGGTTAGTATTCGACGATTGAATGTCTCAAAAAAAAAAAACGCTCATCATCTGGAGCTTCAGTATGTCATTTTCTTTTCGAATTCATGGTTGAATCCCTGGGTTTCAGTCAAATATTTTCTGCATTCAACAAGAGGAAAATTTGCATCCAGAAATTTATTTAAAAAAAAACTAGTTTAATGGCAATTAACTTTTTCAGTGGGACAGTAGTGGTTCTGCAAGTCAACGTGTGAAAACTGCAACTGTTAACAATCTCCACTATGCCTCCTCTAAGCTCAAATCTAGTCAAAAAACGACGAAAACTTGTGCTGTTTGAGTGATATTTGTTGGAGAAAATTTGTGAATAATGAGCTGAAGCAGAAGGATCTATCTACCTACACAGTGGTTTTGAACATTTCAAAAATGAGGGCATCTAGGATATTGTGAAAAAACTGTTTTAAACATTCAAATCCATACTTTTTCATTCCCAGAAAGGGTGAAGCGTTCGAACTTCGAATTACAGTTCAGACATACCTACTCTCTACGCTACTGATTGTATCAAACATATTTTCTGTTCTCTCAATCTCCAATGGGAGTATTATTTTATACCTGGCTAGTAGATGTCGCTCTCAGTGGTTCTATTGAATGTGTTCGCCACTGCTAACTTCATAAGAATGAGGTTATTTTTATCCTTCATCAGCTCAAATCGGTTACAATATTGAGGAAAAGCTAGATAGGAGGAGGTTCATTCGAAAAATTTGGCAGCTAGATCGGAGTCAAATTTTTTGTGTATATTCGTATCACCAGGTGATTTGTGTCTCAATTTCATTGGCCTAAGATTAACCAGAATTTCAAAAAACAGCTATTTCTCATTCCAGAATCGATTTTTATTCGATAAAAACATATTACAAGGGCACTGTCGTATGCCATGTGGAATGTCTCATATTTTTTACATCGTGATGCAAGATGACCTTCACAAATATTTTAGACTTTGGTGGACTATGAACTGTATGCCTATGATAGAGAATAAAGTTCATCCTGATAATTATTCTTATGGTTTTTATGTACCCTTGTAAAACAAATATACCTTATACCTCAACCTGATTTTTTATGTCAAACCTAAGAACACATCAAATTGAGTAGAAACACTTCTTCAAATAGGAACTGGTTTGGTTTTTTTTTTTCAGGATGATTGATATACAGGTGTCTCCTAGGGAATTTTTTTATTCGCCAAAAATTTTTACCAGAAGTCCTGCGTCGAGTTTTCAAAGGACCTCTCTGTATAATATCGATCAGACAAAAGCGCCAATAGACTAAAATAATCCATTATCGGATATTATCTCTAGTTTTCACTTTCCAATATAATT
Organism: Adalia decempunctata; assembly: GCA_951802165.1. Classification (NCBI taxonomy): domain Eukaryota; kingdom Metazoa; phylum Arthropoda; class Insecta; order Coleoptera; family Coccinellidae; genus Adalia; species Adalia decempunctata. The sequence goes on from OX637705.1 coordinate 7,296,983, forward strand.
GCAATCAACACATCAATTCATGGCCCCAAATATGAGACTCCAAGTGAGATAAGAATAATGTTATCAGTCATTATCGTCAAATTCAATATCTAGGGATCAGGACAAAATCGAAGCTTTGACAATGTCGTTGCTAGGTGAGAAAATTTGAGTAGATTTAGCTCATGGCACAAAGTGCAAGCATATTCTAAAGCAGGAATAAGAAAATGTGATCAAAACTCTTGACTTTGATAGGATAACGATTTATGTAGACATGAAACTGTATTACATTAACGCTATTTTTAACTCGGTTTAAGTCTAAGTATTTTACAGATAAATACCTACGATATATTCGAATAGTTTTTTTTACAAATCTATCAGACAATTACTCAAGGTTTTTGAAAAGGATGGTTGAAAACTTCTTGAGAAAAACAATGACATGTGGAAGTTAACTGGTTAACTGCTCCACCTCAACCGAAATCATTTATTGAATTCGAAATTCTCGAAAATCTGATACCAACCTAGTCTATACACATTCGATCCCTAGAAATTTCCGTTTTTATTTTCTCTGTGATTCATTTTCGAGTTTCGTTCAGAGCGTTTCGTCAACGCCGCCACTGATCGATGGATAATATCGAGAAAGATTGTTCAACTCTTCTACCTAGAGATCCTTCTACCTAGAGATCTATTCGGTCATTTTATAATACTACATAGTTGTGGGTATTATACTCAATAATTTGATTGAATTTTTCCCAAATGATCTAATAATACGAAATATTCGTGGTAATTATCATTGTTTCATCATTCATTCCGAAAATGAGACTACGAATACTTTTAAGTTGACATTATCTACGATAAGCTGTTCAAATAACTTCTAGGTAATCTAAAGTTAGTTCACATCCAGATAAAATGTGAATCATTTTCACTCTACGTTCTATTGATTCACGAAAATCATAGCAATGTTCAATTCAAAAATTAATATAACTGCATCATTACGAGAATATATTGAAAAATTCCTTGCCTACTATAGAACCAAACAAAATTTCAATGTCAAAATATTTTATTACTCAACATATTCTCCTCTTAATTGAATACATTTATTAAAGCGAACCTGCAACGTCTCTATACCTTTCAAAAAAAATGTTTCTTCTTGCTCTGCAAACTAGTCCTCCACAGCTTTTATTACCTCCTCGTTGGAAGAAAATTTACGACCTTTTAAATTTTTTTTCAGTTGAGGAAAGGGATGATAGTCGGACGGAGCCAAATCTGGTGAATAAGGAGGGTTTTCTAGTATTTCTAACCCTTAATCACGAATTTCTTGCATGGCAACATGAGATTTGTGTACCTACTGGGGCGTTGTCCTGTAAAAACAAAATACCTTTGGATAGCTTTCCGCGTCTTTTCTCTTTAATTTTTTCCCGTGGAGTGGTCAGTAATGTCGAATAGTAATCTCCAGTTATTGTTCTACCCTTATCCAAAAAATCAATCATGATTTACTTCATGGCAATCTCAAAAAACTGAAGCAAGAACTTTTCCAGCAGATTTTTGGACACGAAACTTCTAAGGTCTTAGAGAACCAGAGTGTCGCCATTCCATCGATTGTTGCTTGGTTTCTGGATCGTAGAAATGTACCCAAGTCTCATCCATAGTAACAATTCGGTTTAAGAAGTCTACATCGTTTTCAAATCGAGCACAGATCGAACGCGATGCTTCTACCCTTGCACCTTTTGATCAACATTCAAACATTTGGGGATCCATTTTGCAGAAATTTTTCTCATGTCCAAATTGACGTGAACTATATGATGAACGCGTTCGTATGAAATCTTCAGTGCATCAGATATCCGTTTTATGCCAATTCGACGGTCTGATAAAATCATGTCATGAACTGCATCGATATTTTCGGGGACTGACACAAAAACTGGCCTTCCCGATCGGTCATCATCTTCAATGGAAAATTTACCTCTTCTGAAGCTTGCAGTCCAATTTTTCACGGTCGCATACGAAGGACATTGATCTCCAAGGGTATTAAGCATATCTTCGTGAATCTGTTTACCTCTTAACCCTTTTAAATACAGGTACTTTATGATGGCTCGATACTCCAATTTTTCGATTTCTACAATTTCGGTGGACATCTTTTTTTTTGCGTAACTCTGGTTTACTTTTTTGACGTCGAACTCCACCCTGACACTTCTAATAAATTATTGTTCGTTAATATGGTATCGCAATATTTCGTTTATGCATGGAACTGATCTAGGCTAAATAGATATCAATACATCCTGGTACATCACAAGGGGACCTTACTTTTACTTAGTCGTCATTCACATAGACACATTTTATTCATGGAGATCAAATTCAGATTCAATATGTGTGGACTTAATTTGAAAAAAAAATTCTCTCCAATTTTCCTCAGAATGTTTTAAGGGGTGTTTTAATGAGACGGGGAGATTTCAGATTGCAATGAAACATAGTTTTCTGTAGCAAAGTATCGGAATATTTATTGATTTAGAAAATATACATTGGGGAATTATGTATGAAACAAAATATCTTGTAAATGGCAGCCACGGCTTTGCTGGCATATGTGTACCCTTTCGAAGAAATTTTCAATTCAATGGTTGAACGGTCTGTCACGTGGCACCGTCCTGGCGCCAAATGAGGCACATGAAACTTGATTATCACGTTGGCCATTCGCCTCTTAAGCATTATCTTCTTCGTTCTCGAAGCAAACCGGTCCAATTTCCACCATATAATGCTCCATGTTTACTTAACTTCCATCTGTCAACTTTCGATCTGTCATCATGTGACATTATGACTGTCAGACATGGCGCGCAATTCAAATATTGTGTTCATATTGAAACATCCTCTACAAAGGACGGATTGCTTTGTTTCGACTTCAAGTTGGTGATGTGTCTAGTACTCCAAATTTAATTCTTAATAAGATATTATTTCGACGAACAATTGAAACCGAAATTTCCAATTACTTACTCATGTTGTAAACCAGATATTGAGAGTCATCACGGGATAGATAATTTTCGATATTTATATCTGAAAAAGCGATAACCGATTGGAATCATTCATCGAGCTGCATTACCTCAATTTTCACCAGGTGCTCGTTTCTAACGAATCGATAACGGTAAAGGTGATCAAGATGAACGCTCTCCTGTGTGTAGCTTTTGGCTGCATCCTGTTTTCTCTCGTCCAGGCTGATGTTACAGGAACTGTGAGTAGTTGTCTATTTCCCCTTTTCGTACTTTTCTTATATTTGAAAAAGGAAAACTCCTATTGATAAACGTTTCCGATTTTCGTGATGAATTCAAAGGTGTGAACCTTAGACCATAAAAGAGGAGACACGCCTTTCAATAATAAATAGTGAAGCCAATTTTCAAAATAATCAGAACTAAACTGGGTAACTGTTCTACTACGGAATCAGAATGTAGTAGAAATTTTTGCAACGTTGTTACGTTCTTTGAATTTTCTAATACAAATTAACGCACATTCTGAAAATCTCAATTTAAATGAAAGTTAACTCTACATTGACTTTATAACTTATTTTTTATGTTCTCTCGGGAAGGTTTTGAACGAAACAAGACACATTAAATCAAAGAAAAATTCAGGATTTCACCGAATCTTATGTGAAAGAAGAGAAATGAACAATTTTCGAAATACTGAAATGCTGATAAGTGATTTAATACTTGGTATTTCCACCCCTTGCGCCAATTACAGCTCGGCAACGACGGTTCATACTCAAAATGAGTGCTCTTAAAATGTTCTGATCTAATCCTTCCCAGATTTCTCCGAGTTGGATTCCTAAGTCATTAAGAGTAGCTGGATGATTTTCTGAACTTCTTAGCCTTCTATTGAGGTTGTCCCAAACCTGCTCAATCGGATTGAGATCTTGACTTCTTGCTGGCCATTCCATTCGAGAGACTTCAACCTCTTCAAGGTACTCCTGAACGATGCGCGCACGATGGGGTCTGGCATTATCGTCCATAAAAATGAAATTTTCACCAATGTATGGGGTAAATGGCACTACATGCTCTTCAAGAATGATCCTTATATACTTATCAGCATTCATAGCTCCATTATCAACGACCACTAGGTCTGTGCGAGCAGTCAAAGATATTCCACCCCATACCATAATCGATCCTCCCCCGAAACCAGTAGTATTCAGGAAATTGCACTGAGCATTTCTTTCATGTGGACGTATTTATACAATGGAACGTCGATCACAATGGTAGAGGCAGAATCTAGACTCATCTGTGAAGAGAACTCTTTCCCAATCGGCCTCTTCCCAATGGATATGCTCTTTCGCAAAATCCAAACGCGCCCTTCGATGGGCTGGGGTAAGAGCTGGGCCTCTTGCCGCGACACGAGGCCTTAAATCATATTCTCTGAGGCGATTTCTTATTGTCTGAGTGCTAATTTGCACCTCATCAGTTTGCTCAAGCTGATTCTGAAGGAGGCGAGCGGTTGCAAACCGTTGTCTCAATGAAGAAACTCTCAAGTAACGTTCTTGAATGGCAGTTGTTACTCGTGGTCTACCCTGTCCTGGTCTTCGGAAATTCATACCTGTCTCCCTGAATCGCTGCAACATTCTGGACACACTTGTATGGGAAACTCCAAACCTTTCTGTAATTCTTATGTATGTCCACCCTTCTTCTCGCGAAACTACCGCTTGGGCACATTCCTCTTGGGTCAAATGGCGTGTTTCACGTTGCATAGCGATCGAGTGTAGAAAATCAAACGAAATAAAAACTATTAATCACTAGAATTGATCGAGAACAACTGATTTTAGAATGGAGCCAATACATTCAAAATCTGATAATATCATCTTTTTTTATTCCTGCTGGGAGAAAACATCTGTATTGAAGAAAAACGTTGAAAGTGGATAGATAACATATGCATGCATAATTCTGATCAAAATAATTATCATTGAGAACACCTTCAGTTGTAGAATAAATTTGAGATTTCCATAATGTGCGTTAATTTTTTTGCGCATTGTTTATATACTCTCACTCAAAATTAAAAGGACTTCAGATTATGATTATTTTTTCTTCAAATATTGTGCATTCTACACATACTAAACTACCGGAATGTTCGCGAAACGGCGTCGCTTTTTTTGCCTCAGATAATGAATAGGCACGTTATGGCAGCACCAGTGGCGCACCCAGGATTTAGTTATGGGGGGGGGTGAACTGAACTGAAGAATTGTTCTTGCCATATACAGGGAGTTTCATTGGTGAAGGAACATATGGTAACCTGAGGTAGAGCTACCCTAGACGAGTTCGAAAAACCGATATATGATAGGTCTAATCGAATTCATAACCGAGATAGAGTATGGTTTATGTATTCACCAAAAATTTAAATTTCTCATAACTTTTGAACCAACCAGTATATCGATCGATTCACTTTTGAATTCCGCAAAAATTCCAGATCCGTATTTGAAAAATATGGGACTTCTCCCAAGCTGAGATTCAACTGTATTTTGAAATTTTGGGATTTGATTGAGATATTTGAAGAGAGCAGAAAATTTTCAATCAGGTGCAGTAGATTTCATTGTCCCGCACGTCATTTTGCTTCAGGGAAAGATCCAATTTTCAATTCTCAGAAGAATCGTACATTGTGATCAAATTAATTTTTTTTTGTCCCACTAATTGCACATTCACATTTATAGAATTCTGAGGAATCATTTCAAGTTATTTCCGGAAAAACATTAATTTAATCAACAAACATGAATAAATAAAAGAAGAAACATCAAAACTTAACGTGAATTACAGAAGGTGCTCGAAAGTAGCTCTATTTTGCTCCATACACATTCTTGCCCTCTTCAAAATATGTCTGATACTTTTTTTATCATGTCTGGATTATTACGTATTTTATTGCAAGCGACTTCGATACATTGCTTGAGGATCTCCTCACTTTTTATTTCAGATGATTATACTGAACATTTCAAATAACCCCAAATGAAATAATCAACAGGATTGAAATCTGGTGATCCAGCGGGCCAGGCATGCGGTCCACCTCTGCCAATCCACATATTTCGAATGTTCTGATCTAAAAATTGCCTGATCATTACTCTGAAATGGGGTGGAGCTCCATCATGCTGAGAATGCATTCCTGCAATGTTCGTACGTATGGTGTGGCGTTTATAAAAATCGATTGATTGGACCACACGTCCTGCCAAGACGGTTTGTGGGTGATAACTGATCTTTACTTAGATTTCCTGCGAAATCTTCCTGTATTACTCGAAGGTACGGACATTGCAAGAATTCATTTTCAGCAAGATGGAGCTCCACCCCATTTCAGAGTAATGTCCTGACTCAGACAACCGTCTTTTGTGTATTATGTATTGGGGAAGTGAATAAGTAATACTTCAAAAATGACAGAGTTCAAAATCAACCAAAAGAAGATTGTTGGATGTTTGACGTTTGAAAATGAACTGAGAAAAATTGAAAATGTTGGTGTCTTTGGGGGGGGGGGCTGCAGCCCCAAAGCCCCCCCCCCATCCTTGGGTGCGACACTGGGCAGCATCGTCTTCTGAATATGTGACCAGTTCATTCATTCATTTCGTAACGCTATTTTAATTTTGTGGTACTGATGACATTTTGAACAGTTTTGTCATCACGATATCGCGTACGAAAAGTGAAATTTGGATTTATTTTTGAATACTATTAGCAAAATACGTTCAAAAAATGGTTCGTAAGTGTCATGTTTGTGTTAAATTGGACTATTTGAATCCTGATTTGAGTTTACAAGTTGTGTTCCACCTCTTATCATTGTAAGTAACAGTGGCGTAGATTCTCCTATTTTTAGAATTTCACTTTTCAGATTCCCTTCGGATATTGAGAAAAGAAATATTGGGTTATAAAATCTGAATTCAGCTGACATTGTATGAATTCGTCAAAAAGAGTTATTCACTCGTAATTTTATTTCCATTCTTCAATACCGATAACATCACGCCACTGGAACTTTCAAAGTTAGATTCTGCAATGTTGCCACGGCAGTATAAAATGATATTTTACGAGAAGGGCAGATTAAATTACCTACGAAATTAATAAGAAAGTCGAATCGTTTGGGAACTCTATTTCAGACATCAACGTAACGTTCTCGCCATCCATTTCTACATTTTCTTGGGTCTGAATATCCAAAAATTGCATTTGGAAAACGTGAATTCTTGACGTTTTCTACGGGATTCGATATCGATTCGATTTTCGACTACAGAAATCGCTTTCGACAACTGTTGTCAATTTTGAAAATGCAGATTAATTCGAATTTTACTGAAGAAGTCGAAGATAAAGTAGGTAAAGTGTTTAATTCGCGGTAATGGTCATAACACACCACTCGCCTGACGGCTCGTGCTGCAAAATTCATCTGCGTGTGTTATAACTTACATTACCGCTCGTTGAACAATATACTGTTTTATTGCAACGAGGTATTATCCGATTTATTGTAGACATATATTCTTCAACTATTACAATTTTTCAGATCAATGTTGCTGTTGTTGAAAGTTCATCGGTCGACGCTGCAGCAAAAGATAAAACTTTAATTCAAACCAATGCAGACAATTATATTGCAGGAGTCCTAGCTCAAATCAAAAAGGACAGAAAAAAAGCGGTGAGTAAATAGATATTGGCGACTGTTTTATCCATAGAGCAGTAGCATTTGGGTAAATTTTCATTAATTATGAGGTGGATTTCTTTCACCTGATAGTGCGGTTTTTTATCCCCATGAAAATAAAATCGAATAAAATTGTGCCTGTCATTATTCTTACAGGCTGACATTATTGTTTTTCCTGAATATGGACTAACTGGATACACTCAGGACAAAACGAAGGCAATCAAAATCGACGCCAAAAATTCATCATCTAGTGACGTAAGTTATTTTTTCAACTTGTTCACGTTCTCTAAGAAACAGTGGGGCATTTTGAAATACTGATGTAGTGATATTCTTCTTATTATTGTGTATTCATTGAAATATTGAAAATTAGTTTTCGTTCCTTTTAAATTGTCTTCGGGTAATTCTCATGAAATTCCATAATTATTCAGGAATTAATTCTCAAAAAAATTTTCAATAAATTTGAATTTTTTTTTGTGGCAGTTTTGTAATACATATGATACTTGATTTCACTCATATAGTGGTCCCCAGATTTAAGTCATTTAAATTATCAGGAGTAGATTTCATTTCTTCTCGGCGTTTCTTATCGTACTCTTTCTTTTTTAATTTTGCCTCTGTATCGGACAATTTCTTTTTTCTTGCCATTACTTGCTCCTTCCTTAAACGAGAAAAAACGATAAACTCACGTACAACATGACAAAAGAAATGAAAATCTGAGTTATCTTAGGTTAAAAGTCATTCCCTCACTTCAGTTTGAAATGAGGGAATGACGGTGAGGGAATGACGAAATAACACGAAAACTAAGATAACATAGCCCTGTCCTTATGAAAACATTTTGAACTATGAACACTACCCCCCAAAACGCATCCAAATATAATGTATCTTTTACTCATACTCACCTTATTTTTTGATAATGTCTAATGGGGGAATGATGTGAGGAAAAGTAATAATATAGTAATAATTGTAACTGAATACACTATTGCACGAAACCGAGTTGAAGTTTAATCAGAATCACCATTGTTACATAATTCGCGCATTGACTGGCTAGAAAAACTCAAGCTACTTTCATAGAATTCGCTCAATATGACCATAGATCGAATATTTGTAACAAGGTGAGGGAATGATTTTATTCAGAGGGACATACATTGAAATCCCATAGTTATTCAATGAGTATTTGCCGTGGCTTGAATTGTTGTTTAAATATAACGAAAATTACCATTACAATATTTGACTAAAATTTTATTCACAAAAAAATTACTGAATAGGATGAAAATATTGAGTTTCAGCTGGAAACTGGGGTAGTGGGACAACGTGAGGGAATGATTTTTATGATATAAAATTAGTAATAACTTTTTAATTGCATTTAATGATATCTCGTTTTTCGGGGTGATGGAAGAAAAGGTAGCTAGCGTCAAAATAAAAACCTAACATCGATAATATTTACATGGGTATCTGTATCAATAGCGGTGGACTTAAATTTTGGAATTCGATGAGAATTACCCCTTTATTTTAATTAAGAAATTGGATTTTTAACAGGACTTGGAGTATCTCAATGACATTGCAAAAAACCAAAAGGTGATTCTAGTAGCCAATTTACTAGAAAAAGATGATGACGATGTATACAGTACCACAGTAGTATTGGATGGGAGCGATAAATTATTGGCGAAGTAAGCTTACTCTTCTTCAGATTCAATTACACATATTATTATTATCAAATTTGAACATAGTTAGATTTGTCATCATCGTAACCTTATGACGAAAACACTAAAGATAGTCAACCATGATTCGAATGATTTATTGAGAACAATTCCATTTCAGATACCGAAAAATCAATGTGAATGAAACTGAAACGAATCTTAAATCGGCAGAGGAAACGGTTTCTTTCCAACACAAAACATTTGGTACTATTGGTTTGCTTTCTGGAGATGATATTCTTTACGAAGAGCCAGCTCGCACGCTAAAAAAAAATGGCGTCTCTACAATCATTTACACCGCTTCTATGAGATCCTTCGGCCCATTCAGAACAGGTCAGTCCTCAATTCAAAATCAATTTGTTCATTTAGAGAGAATCATACATGAAAAAAAATACACTTCCTGCGTAAGAGCTAACTGTTTTCTCCACATTTGTCGATTTTGATGGGCCCTACAAAGGCCGAAACAACGATCGATCGATTTTTGTCTACAGGGAATCTTCTGATTAATTAAAAGAAGGCTGAGTTTCCTTGTTTGCATGTTTATATGTTAGTTCATTTTCAGTAGTAATATCCCCAGGACCTTGATAATAGACGAGATAATTTTATGACCATCGATAGCAACGGGCTTGAGATATTGGTTATAAAATTATGAGGCATTTATCAATGTCCGAGGAATATTCGGCAGAAAATTTTTTGGCAGAAAAAATGTATAACTCAACACAACAAAACATTTATTTATTTATTGAAAGTACAATTGGTGAAAGTGCAATTCGTAAAATTCAACTCAACATTAGATTCGTTGCTTTTCTCTTGTATAGAAGATCTATTTCCACGCATAATATTTATTATCTTGTTGTGGTGTTCTTGATCGAGATTTAGGTATGGTTTGATAAAATTTTGATTGCTATGACCAGTAATCTTCAGCAATTGTTGTTCCTCTACACCACTTTTTGCTAATTGACTGACAGCTGTTGATCTATTTGAATGATTCGTTATCGTTCTTGTCTTTGACATTCAAGCCAATTGCTTCGGCAGCATATTTAGTCCATTTATTTATGGTATTCCTTCCAACAGGTACATTATCGTACCATTTGTCAGTTTCATTTTTCCAATATCGATTTGGTTTCAAGAATAGTCGTGGTGAGATAATATTTTCGCCTCGTTTTGATATTAGTTTATGAAAAAGACGTACAGGGCAGCTTTGTCTCTCACTATTGGAAACCAACCATTTACTACTTGTACAGCTTTTAGAACCACCTTGGCACGTTTTACTGAATACCGGATTGTATTCGATGCGATTTTTTGGAGAACCATCGTTATTCCTCTCGATTTGAAAAAAAAATCACCAAACAAGCAACTGCCTCTCTCCTCCTCGCCACGCTAGTTTTACTGCAATATGATAAAATTTACGCATAAGACCTTCAGGAGTATTTTCATCCCATAGCAATATTATTCTGTTAACTTCAGACAAATTTAACGAATTTGAACTGGATTTACGTTTACTTGGGTCTGCAATTTTTTTCTGATTGCATCGCGGGCATCTCGGGCTGGTTTAAATATTATATTATTAAACGGGTCAATCATAATGTTGTAGTCCTTATAATACTTTTCTTGTAAGAGTTTGCTCGAAACATTCCACATTGTCTTTACCGTTGCTTCTTTGAATTTTGTTCCGTCTTTTTTTTCTAATATTGACAGCCCAATCTTTGAGTATAAACGCCAATTCTTCCAAGCTTCTGCGTTCATTCAATTCGTATGATCGTTCGTAGCAAAATTCCATAAATATTCCCCAAATATATTTGTGGTTATTGGAAGTATTTCTGGGAATGTTTTCTTTGATAAGCTCATTTATTATATTTTTAACATTACCAAAACGTGACTTTAGGAAATTTGTTTGGAATGATGTTGCCATGAAACTATTATACAGGGTGGCCATTTGAAAACGAAACAGACGAGATTACAGACGAAATAAATTTTTTCGATAGAAATGCTCGGACAGGTCGATTTCTGTTTCGAGTGGGACAACTTAAGATGTAGGTTACGGACGCATAGCGCTTCAACCCTTGCTGCTACAAACCCCACCCCCAATTTTTGAATTGGGAAGATGGGGTGAGTGATACCTCAATTCAAAGGTATTTTTATACTGATTTCAGTACAGTAATTGTTTTTCCATTTTATGCATTAGTTCTCGAAATATTCATAATATTCAAATATTAGTTAATTTTATCACTTAAATCAATTTTTTGCGAATAATTGACATTTCGTGCTTCTGAAACACCAAAATTTCCGTACTTGTATTTGAAATTGCAAAACATCTACCACTGGGCAAATGAAGTCATACCGTACGTGTTAATGCTACTAGGGTCAGATGTTCGACTAGCTGTTTTATTCACTGAAATCATTCTCCAACTGTACGGTATCAGAACGATTTGGAGTATTGATCTAAGAAATAAGACTTTTCAAAGTAAAGTAAATAATTTATCAAAAACTCACATCAATTAATTAAATATGTTTTGAAGCTCAAAATGTCGATTTTTCACAAAAAAACACTACAAGTGCCATGAAAACACCACTTCATTTTCAAATACTTAGTTAAGAATATTTCGAGAACTAATGGATAAAATGAAAAAACAATTAATGTGTATCAGTATAAAAATACCTTTCGAATGAGGTATCACTCACCCCATCTTCCCTATTCAAAAATTGGGGGTGAGGGTTGTAGTAGCAAGGGTTGAAGCGCTATGCGTCAGTAACCTACATCTTAAGTTGTCCCCCTCGAAACAGAAATCGACCTGTCCGAGCATTTCTATCGAAAAAATTTATTTCGTCTGTTATCTCGTCTGTTTCGTTTTCAAATGGCCACCCTGTATAATTTTATAAGACTCTACCGTGTTATCATTGGGATTGGAAATTGCATTGGATGTAGTTTTCGATGTAGTGTTGACATGATTGGCTGAAATGGTACCATATGATACAAAATCATTAAATTGGATTTGTTGTTAGAACTGTCAAAAAATTTTCATTGAAAGATCTTTCCAACGAAATTTTTGTCAATACTAACTATTCAGCTTTGATCATCCCGATAAAAAAATATTCGATTTCATTTTAAATAAGGAAAATTTTTAAAATTGACATCGAAATAGACATCAGAGGGAGAACAATCAAACACAAACGTGTGGTTTAGAGAGAATAATACCTAGGAGCATAGTTATTCTATGCTCCTAGATAATACTATTCTACCATTGAGTTTAAATATTTAAACTCAATGATTCTACTTATCATATTGTGGAAACACACAAAATGAAAGCTTAGATATGTCATGGATTTATGGATTTTTGGTCCATTTATGCATAACATTTTTGTTTGTAGTGAATCTTATGATATACTAGCTCACTGAGTAACCCGATGCAATATTTTTTACAGCTATAAGTCTACAGGCTGGTTTCGCCAAAGCTCATGGTGTGAATTTAGTGGTTGCGAGCTTGAATAACCCAGTTAACGGAACTAGTGGTAGTGGAATTTATAAACCATGCGAAACAGTAGACGATTATATAGGTGCAGATAAAAGTACCCGTTATATAATTGGTACAATTGACGCAAAACCCACTACAACTTGTAATCAAGCAATATTCCAGGGAAAATCATTCTCCACTTCAGTGAGTATTCGAATTGAACACGAGACTAGAAAAAAGTTAGGTCTGAAACAATCGTTAAAATGGCTTACTAGTAATGGGTTTTCCATTAACAGGTGTTATTTTGAATAGTCCGCTATTTTTCATTATTGAAAGTCACTATGATAATGATGAACGGTTCGTAAAACTCGAACATTTTTGGGTCGTCGTGATACACCTTGTTGAACTTATTCCATTTGGATTTTCCACACTGTATATGAAATACTTCAAATTTAATCTTTGCTACCTGAAATGAATTCGATTTTTTTTCTCTAGCTTTCTGGAACTGACAAGAAACTTGGAGAGTTACTACAATACAATTATGATGGCATCAAGACTAAAGACGTTACTGCAGACATAAAAGAAACTGAACTATGTGATGGCAGCTTCTGTTGCAAATTCACCGTACAAAGCAAGAATTGGATCAAGAATGAAATTTACAAGTAAGTATACATCATACAGATGTAGTAGGCTATTTAAACTCTTTTGAAATTAGACAACAATTAAATATCAGGTTCAAATATTTCAAATCGGTAGGTTTCCCAATCGAATCTTAATCAACATATACTCCATTCACTTTTATAATGTTTCCCGGTTGGCCATGATATTCTGACATATTTTATCATGTATATTTTGAAAATGTCAGATTATAGTCATTTTCTTGTCAGATAACGCAAAGTCGTTCTTTCTACATGGAGGTCGTAGTATTTACGTATTAACGTATACAGGGTGTTTCAAAATAAGGGACCGTAAATTCGGGAACTTAATCCTCAGATGATTTTATGACATAAAGTTCCTATGGACTATAGGTACCTGAGATACGGGGTGTTGAAATTTAAAAAAAAAATTGGTTTTATGGAATTAATATCTACACCGTACACGATTTTTTTTGCGTTTTGGTAGGACATGAGTACGCATTAAGACTAAGCTGCCTTAATCTGTGTCCAGACGATTTTAGAAGTAATCAAAGAATCTCTTAGATGAAATTGCATTTAATTTTTTTTCTCAGAAAGTATTCGTCGCAGGTAAAAAACTCAAGAAACCATTCTTATTGTAAATTATGTGTTAATTACTAAAATAATTTCAAATTCGACAAAAATCATTGGCGTACCAATTTTTTCACCGAATTTATTCGGATAGAAGTCTGTACGGACGCCACTGGTGAAAATTTAACATCATTTTGTATAGGAAAAAATGTGTCCTAATGCGTACTCATAACCTACCAAAACTCAAAAAAAATCGTGTACGGTGTAGAAAATAATTCCATAAAACCATTTTTTTTTTAATTTCAACACCCCGTATCTCAGAAACAGTGCGTCAGGGACCTATAGTCCATAGGAACTTTATGTCATAAAATCATCTGAGGATTAAGTTCCCGAATTTACGGTCCCTTATTCTGAAACACCCTGTATATCGAAATGTTCATTTACTTCAGGAAAATAATGAATTTGAGGAAATATTATGTGAATTCAATCATTCCAAATACCTGGCGATTGTTGAAGAAACTTTTTTCTCTGTTAATACTGGAAATATTTCACGTATATACAGGTTGATTCACGGTGGATGGCACATTAGACGTTTCTGGTGAACCAGGAATCGGATCGGTTTAAAAATTTGCATGAGAGCATTATCTGACATTCTCTACCCACCTAAAATATTTTCGTCAATACGGTGTTGCCACTTCCATTAGAAAGTAGTAGCCACTTTGCTTTTCCAAATGGAACACCTGGTATATTATATTATTTTTGGAATCTTCAACAACTTCTCGACAACTTTTCTTGACATTTCCCTATACCTATCTATTGCCGTTTTCGAAATATAAATTAATTTAAATTTTTTTCACTGGAAATCATGTCCTTCAAAAATGCTGATAACTTCGGGTTGCGAGACACTATGGCATTGAAATTTGGTTTGGAGTTAGGTGATACATTAATGCTTCCAACACATACAGATACAGAGTGGATACAGTGTTCTCGGTTGCTTGAAAAAGTGACTGTAAGTTGTTTATTTCAAATGGAAGGCCCTGTATATTATTAGAAATTCAGAAAGCTGATGAAATTTTCTTTCATTTTATGAATATCATGCCTATACGTAACTAGTCAAATTTCGGAGTTATGAGCATCTATTTGTCAAATGGTATTTCCATTCGGTATTTGGTAGGCAGTCCATGATTACTATTCGATTTTGATAGTATATACCTTGTGACATTCTCCTAATAATAAAGGCACCAAGAAACTTGAAAGTCAAACTATTCATATGACTTATTATTGAAAAGTAGAACAATAATGTTGAATATTTCCTACTATGTTCGAATCCCTGGCTGTTCACTTTCAAGCACTTCAAAATGCGGGTGTTGACTGCTTTTGTCGTGGCAGATCGTATTTCTTTGAAATCCAAATCTTCAAATGCTTGGGTAATACTTTCCAACAATTCATCTCTCGAATGCACGGGTGTTTTGTAAACTTCTTTCAACATTCCCCACTGATAAAAATCTAGTGGATTAAGATCGGGTAAACTTGCTGGCCAATTCCATGATCCCAAGCGCCTTATCCACCGATCGTCAAAAAGTCTCTCCAGTTAATAACAATAAACAAATTTATGAGCACTTCGTTTGAATAGTTTTCTTTCATCGTTTCGAGGGTATTTGCAACTTCTGAAATGACGAAAATGTCGAAATTTCTTGGTTCCTTTATTATAAGTAGAATGTCACAAGGTACTGTGGAATGGTAATCATGGCCTGCCTACCAAATACCGAATGGGAATACCATTCTGAAGGGATATTTCGACAAATAAATGCTCATAAGTCCGAAATTTGACTAGTTAGGCATAGGCATAATATACATAGAATGAAAGCAAATTTCATCAGCTTTCTGAATTTCTGATAATATACAGGGCGTTCCATTTGAAATGAACAACTTTCAGTCACTTTTTCGAGCAACCGAAAAGACGGTATTTTTCACCACCCTGTAATGAAGTAACGTAGATCAGGCTGATGTGTTGGAAGCATTCATGTATCACCTAACTCCAAACCAAATTTCAATGCCATAGTGTCTCTCAACCCGAAGTAATAAGCATTTTTAGAGGTTATGATTTCCAGTGGAAAAAATTGAAATGAGTTTATATTTCGAAAACGGCAACAGATTGGTATAGGAAAATGTCAATAAAAATTGTCGAGAAGTTGTTGGAGATACCAAAAATAATATAATATACCAGCTGTTCCATTTGAAAAAGCAAAGTTGCAACTACTTTCTAATGGAAGCGGCAACACCGCGTTGACGAAAATATTTTAGTTGAGTAGAGAATGTCCGATAATGCACTCATGCAAGTTTTCAAACCGATCCGATATCTGGTTCACCAGAAACGTCTGATGTGCCATCCACCGTGAATCACCCTGTATATACATATTTGGAAGATTCAGTTATGCTATTTTCTTGTATGGAATTCAAGAATCGACTGTTCCAATTTTACTGAAAAATAATGGTCAGAATAGTCCGTTACTCTGTGATAGTTCATTCGAAAAAATAATAAAAGTACTCGACTAACCCAAGAGAAGAACTTTTAAACGAACAGACGGACCTACGGAATTTCCCACTTTTCAAAATTCTCAAGAATTAAGCCTACAGAAGACATTCAAATACGTTTGTGCACAACTTGAAATACTCCAGTATGAAAATGTAGTAGTACTACGAAACCGATGTCAGTGTCAAACCTTAAAAGAACTATAACTCCATTAACAAAGTTAAAAAGAGTAAATAGAAATTAGCATTGGCAACATCTCTGAGAATTATTCGACATTTCACGGGTACCAACCTGCGTCAGTTTTGAGTAAAAAAACTTGATAAACCTAAATCTTGGGCTACCGGGATACTTTATAAAACTGAATGGAGTGTAGTCAAGGAGAATTTCGTGCAGAAAATTTAAAAATAAAAAAAAAAGATTTGTTCAAAATACGATTAATTTTCAGGTTAGCGGTAACTGGAGGAGACCAGAAAGTATGTGCACTGATTTCATGTTCTTCGAGCGAACTTAAGAGTTGTGGAAAAATTGATAACACAGCAACTACTGTTTTACAAAACGTGACAATAACCACATCCGAGGGTGACAGTTCGTTCATGCCATACATCCTCCATCAAGATCTCACTCCAGATTCTGACATGAAAATTGTCAAGATGACCGAGGATTCTGACAAGGGTACCACTTTCGAAATTGACGAAGTCAGCAACGCTATAGCAGTTGGAATTGTTGCTGCGCAATCTGGGGCCAGCTCTAGTCAAATTCTGGCCACAAGTGTTATCGCTATGTCCATTTTACTGAAATATCTGTTGTAATTGTATTTTTGAGAATTTGTTCTCTCAGAAATTCTGAAATAAATTATTAAATAAAAAAGAAACTCATTTTATTCTAACACAAATCGATATTGATATATTGCTGATGTTCAGTGATGATCTCCTTGGAACTCGGAAAGAATAAGTTGTCTGACAACATTGTGTGCATGTAAAGGGTTTTCCAATGGAAATTAACGCACATTATGGAAATCTCAAATTTATTCTACAACTGAAGGTGTGCTGAATGATAATTATTTTTATCAGAATTATGCATGCATATGTTATCCACTTTCAACGTTTTTCTTCAATACAGATGTTTTCTCCCAGCAGGAATAAGAAAAGATGATATTATCAGATTTTGAATGTATTGGCTCCATTCTAAAATCAGTTGTTCTCGATCAATTCTAGTGATCAATAGTTTTTCTTTCGTTTGATATTCTACACTCGATCGCTATGCAACGCGAAACACGCAATTTGACCCGAGAGGAATGTGCCCAAGCGGTAGTTTTGCGAGAAGAAGGGTTGACATACACAAGAATGGCAGAAAGGTTTGGAGTTTCCCATACAAGTGTGTCCAGAATGTTGCAGCGATTCAGGGTGACAGGTATGAATGCCCGAAGACCAGGACAGGGTAGACCACGGGGGTAACAACTGCAATTCAAGAACGTTACTTGAGAGTTTCTTCGTTGAGACAACGGTTTGCATCCGCTCGCCTCCTTCAAAATCAGCTTGAGCAAACTCATGAGGTGCAAATTAGCACTCAGACAATAAGAAATCGCCTCAGAGAATATGATTTAAGGCCTCGTGTCGCGGCAAGAGGCCCAGCTCTTACCCCAGCCCATCGAAGGGCGCGTTTGGATTTTGTGAGAGAGCATATCCATTGGGAAGAGGCCGATTGGCAAAGAGTTCTCTTCACAGATGAGTCTAGATTCTGCCTCTACCATTGTGATCGACGTTCCCTTGTATACAGACGTCCACATGAAAGATATGTTCAGTGCAATTTCCTGAATACTACTGGTTTCGGGGGAGAATCGATTATGGTATGGGGTGGAATATCTTTGACTGCTCGCACAGACCTAGTGGTCGTTGATAATGGAGCTATGAATGCTGATAAGTATATAAGGAACATTCTTGAAGAGCATGTAGTGCCATTTGCCCCATACATTGGTGAAAATTTAATTTTTATGGACGATAATGCCAGACCCCATAGTGCGCGCATCGTTCAGGAGTACCTTGAAGAGGTTGAAGTCTCTCGAATGGAATGGCCAGCAAGAAGTCCAGATCTCAATCCGATTGAGCAGGTTTGGGACAATCTCAATAGAAGGCTGAGAAGTTCAGAAAATCATCCAGCTACTCTTAATGACTTAGGAATCCAACTCGGAGAAATCTGGGAAGAATTAGATCAGAACATTTTAAGATCACTCATTTTGAGTATGAACCGTCGTTGCCGAGTTGTAATTAACGCAAGGGGTGGAAATACCAAGTATTAAATCACTTATCAGCATTTCAGTATTTTAAAAATTGTTCATTTCTCTTCTTTCACATGAGATTCGGTGAAATCCTGAATTTTTCTTCCATTTAATGTTTCTTGTTTCGTTCAAAACCTTCCCGAGAGAACATAAAAAATAAGTTGTAAAGTCAATGTGGAGTTAACTTTCATTAAAATTGGGATTTTCAGAATGTGCGTTAATTTTTTTGCGCAGTGTATTTTGAATAGCCCGCTATTTCGGTAGCTGTCGCTTTTAAAACTGTCATTTTTTGACATTTGAAAGTAGAAACTACGCCATTAATAAAAATGTAACGATACACGATTCAACAACCCATTCAAATTATCAAAATTCACTATAAAAATGCTCAACATTTGGCAGAGACTGTTCGTAAAACTCGATCATAGCCTAGGTTTGTCCATTCATCGTCCTTCTTTGGAATAGGGCATTCTGAAAACGTCATTACACCGTATTCTGCAAAAAGGTTTATGGAAAATTTCATGACAATAATATCGTCCTGTAGCCGTGGTAGTCATTTGGCTGATTTAATTTTCCATTATTAACGTAAATAGTAAAATTTAAATCTTTTTCAACAAATTTATCGAATGAAATTAGGAATAACTCGAAAATGACGTCGTTACGCGGAAGCTTAAGAATAGGTAAGTACTTCTATTTATCCGAATAAATGATTCCTTGAAAAATATGGTATTCTGCAATAATAAGTTATTATGCACCAGTCAGAGAAACACTTTATAACTCATTGAAGATGAACCATAGTTAAATCCATCATATTTTGTTCATCGAAAAAAATCTTGAAAATGTCTCATTAGTTTCTATGCTTTTTCACGATTTTCTATCCAGTTGAAACGAGTTCGAATTTTAAAATTGTTCCTTTATTCTACAGAGCACCTGAAAAACTTTTCTTCTCTCAAAATGAGTTACAGACTATTCTCATTTATCAATAAACTCGGTTAACTTTGAAAGTTAGATCAGCACAACCAACCATTTCATCTTTGTCATAAGTCGTTCCTCTCAGTTTCCAGAACCCAGATGGAAATGGTACTATTCGAAGTAGCAAGGTTTCGCTTATGTCCAACTGAAACTGACTGACATACTGAGCCTGAAAAAAACGAATGAAGGCAATAAGGTTAGTCTTTCCATTCACTCATATCAAATATGATCTCCAATGGAGTACCACAGGGATCAGCTTAGGGCCCAATATTATTTTTATTTTAAGAATGAGGCAAAATTCAGAATACTAACGAATTACTTCTGTGTTTGTACATTCGAGGACATATTGAAAAAAACTTAGTCTACTATAGAACCAAACAAAATTTCAATGTCAAAATATTTAATTACTCAACATACTCTCCTCTTAATTGAATACATTTATTACAGCGAACCCGCAACGTCTCTAGACCTTTCAAAAAAGGTTTCTTCTAGCTCTGCAAACCAGTCCTCCACAGTTTTTATTAACTCCTAGTTGGAAGAAAATTTACGACCTTATAAACTTTTTATCAGTTGAGGAAAGAGATAATAGTCGGACGGAGCCAAATCTGGTGAATAAGGGGGATGTTCTAGTAATTCTTACCCTAAATCACGAATTTTTTGCATGGCAACATGAGATTTGTGTACTGGAGCGTTGTTCTGTAAAAACAAAATAGCTTTCCGCGTCTTTTCTCTTAAATTTTTCCCGTAGAGTGGTCATTAATGTCGAATAGTAATCTCCAGTTATTGTTCTACCCTAATCCAAAAAATCAATCATGATTACTCCATGGCAATCCCAAAAAACTGAAGCAAGAACTTTTCCAGCAGATTTTTGGACACGAAACTTCTTAGATCTTGGAGAACAAGAGTGTCGCCATTCCATCGATTGTTGCTTTGTTTCTGGATCGTAGAAATGTACCCAAGTCTCATTCAGAGTAACAAATCGGTTTAAGAAGTCTACATCGTTTTCAAATCGAGCACAGATCGAACGCGATGCTTCTACCCTTGCACGCTTTTGGTCAACATTCAAACATTTGGGGATCCATTTTGCAGAAATTTTTCTCATGTCCAAATTTACGTGAACTATATGATGAAAGCGTTCGTATGAAATCTTCAGTGCTTCACATATCCGTTTTAGCCCAATTCGACGGTCTGATAAAATCATGCCATGAACTACATCGATATTTTCGGGGACTGACACAGAAACCTTCCCGATCGGTCATCGTCTTCAATGGAAAATTTCCTTCTTTTGAAGCTTCCAGTCCAATTTTTCACGGTCGCATACGAAGGACATTGATCACCAAGGGTATTAAGCATATCTTCGTGAATCTGCTTACCTCTTAACCCTTTTAAATACAGGTACTTGATGATTTCTCGATACTCCAATTTTTCGATTTTCACAATTCCGGTGGACATCTTTTTTTTCATTTATTGCGTAACTCTGGTTTACTTTTTTGACGTCGAACTCTACACTGACACTTCTAATAAGTTATTGTTCGTTGATATGGTATCGCAATATTTTGTTTATGCATGGAACTGCTCTAGGCTAACTAGATATCAATACATCCTCGTACATCAATGCAATAAAAAAAATTTACAGTATACTCACTGGCTCCACGGGGCATTTGATTTCAGGTGTTACATACTTGAAAGCATTGACCCAAATTTGGTCTTCCCTACCAGAATTAATTTTTTCGCACACCCCCTTCACCACGAAATCTTTCATGTAATGTTCACAGGTGTCAGGATTTTCAATGTTGGCACATCTCCATATGTTCAGTTTTGTGGTCTGCAAAAACCCTAGCTAACACAGGAAGTTCTTTTCGACTAGAGTATATTGAATCATACCAATGAGTCTATAGACTCATATGTATACAGCTTAATAATCTTTGACAAACGAGCAGGTATACGTACGTCAGGAGAAATTGCTTTTTGGAGATCTATCTTCAAAACAACAGTCCTATTCTTCTTGGAATAGGTATTGATTTTAGCTTCTGTTATAAAGAATGGAGTAACAATGTCTTTACACTGGCCGAAATATTGAATTCCGTACTTTTTGGATGGCTGAAAAACTGAATAATAAAACTAAAATACATGGGAATACCACAAAACATACATCTATGCTTTTTGAATAACCGTTCATGAAGAATAGGCACAAGACGAATTGGGTATACATGAACATGAGCTGCTTCATTTTTTCGGATGAAAGTTAATGATCTGAATAAATCAGGCAATCTGTAAATGGAACATAAATTGGGTATATTATATAATCATATAATATGATCTATTTAGGGACAATAGTAATGATTGCTATCACTTAAAATCGGATTTTTTCATCATAACCAGTATAATTGATGATATATTATAATTCCACAATACCAGAACGAAAACTAGAGAAATAGATGTTCATGCAATTGATTCGGTGTCTACTTGGTGGAAAGTCATTTTAAATAATATCAAACTTCAATTTACACAATTTTAATATTTACATTTCGTATTGATTCACATAAATTTGTACCTCGTATCAAATATACGAGAATATATTGAAAAATTCTTAGTCTACTATAGCACCAAACAAAATTTTAATGTCAAAATATTTTATTACTCAACATACTGTCCTCTTAATTGAATACATTTATTACAGAGAACCTGCAACGTCTCTACACCTTTCAAAAAAAATTTTTTTGCAAGCCAGTCCTCCACAGCTTTTATTACCTCCTCGTTGGAAGAGAATTTACGACCTTATAAACTTTTTTTCAGTTGAGGAAAGAGATGATAGTCGGACGGAGCCAAATCGGGTGAATAAGGGGGGTGTTCTAGTAATTCTAACCCTATATCACGAATTTTTTGCATGGCAACATGAGATTTGTGTGCTGGGGCGTTGTCCTGTAAAAACAAAATACCTTTGGATAGCTTTTCGCGTCTTTTCTATTTAGTTTTTTCCGTAGAGTGGTCAGTAATGTCGAATAGTAATCTCCAGTTATTGTTCTACCCTTATCCAGAAAATCAATCATGATTACTCCATGGCAATCCCAAAAAACTGAAGCAAGAACTTTTCCAGCAGATTTTTGGACACGAAACTTCTAAGGTCTTGGAGAATCAGAGTGTCGCCATTCCATCGATTGTTGCTTTGTTTCTGGATCGTAGAAATGTACCCAAGTCTCATTCATAGTAACAATTCGGTTTAAAAAGTCTATATCGTTTTCAAATCGAGCTCAGATCGAACGCGATGCTTCTACCCTTGCACGCTTTTGGTCAACATTCAAACATTTGGGGATCCATTTTGCAGAAATTTTTCTCATGTTCAAATTGACCTGAACTGATGAACGCGTCCGTATGAAATCTTCAGTGTTTCAGATATTCATTTTAGCCCAATTCGACGGTCTGATAAAATCATGACTTTTAAGGCTCATTTGGAAAGTTTACGTTTAAAGTTGAAGACGAGGAATAATATAATTCAAAAATTAGCTGGTACATCCTGGGGTGCCGATGCTACCACTCTTCGTACGGCTGCTTTAGCCTTGGTTTTTTCTGCAGCTGAATACTGCTGTTCTGTTTGGTTGAATAGTTCCCATGTCCATAAAATTGATGGGCAACTCAATATTTCTATGAGGATTATAACTGGAACCATTAAATCTACTCCATTAGCTTGGTTACCAGTTCTTTCTAATATAATACCTCCTCATATTCGTAGACAGGTTGCTGCCATGAAGACTTGGGATAAATTTCATTCCTTTCCAAATTCATTTCCTATTATGAGTTATATGCCAGATACAAGACTGGCTAGATTGAAATCTCGAAAGCCTCTATGGATAAATAATTTTCTTTATTCTAAAAAAAATCATAAAGAAATTTGGAGTTCGGAATGGACTTCATATGATTTTTTCAATAAAAGTTTAATTCTCGATCCTTCAGAGAAAGTTCCCGGTTTTCATCTGTCTAGGAAAAATTGGTGTCTTCTGAATCGTCTTAGAACAGGTCATGGACGTTGTAATAGCATGCTCTTCAAATGGAATGCTATTGATAGCCCGAGATGTGAGTGTGGGCATGAAGAGCAAACTATTGACCATTTGGTCAATAATTGTCCAATATATAAATTTCCAGATGGTTTCAACTCTATTCATTCAGTATCTGATTCATTTTTGAGATGGGTTGGTACCTTCAAAACAATTTGAATATATTAGTGGATTTTGCTTTTCCTTTTTTCTCCTTTTGGTTTTTGTTTCAGATTATTTAAAAATGCTTTGTCAACCCCTTTGAAGAAATGAAGAAGCATTTACATTCGAAGAAGATGCCCTCCAACATGAATATTTGTACACAAATCCAATATCCCTACACTTATACGGGGAGACAGAGTTTTTTCTGAGGTTTTTATCTGTGCTCTTGCATCATACGCAGAACTGTATGGTGCCCCGTTTCACATTCCTCTGCTAATACTGAGATTAGGAGCGGGGAATGGATCAATATGTTTGTTTGAATGATCTGTTCCTTGTTGCCTTTTCGAGACACATGCCATATTTGGAATCAAATCTGTACAGCTCCATTTCATAAGAATATATATATATATATATATATGTCATGAAGTGCATCGATATTTTCGGGGACTGACACAGAAACTGGCCTTCCCGAACGGTCATCATCTTCAATGGAAAATTTACCTGTTTTGAAGCTTGCAGTCCAATTTTTCACGGTCGCATATGAAGGACATTGATCACCAAGGGCATATCTTCGTAAATCTGCTCACATCTTAACCCTTTTAAATACATGTACTCGATGATGGATATGATCTATTTAGGGACAATAGTAATGATTGTTATCTATTAAAATCGGATTTTTTCATCATAACCAGTATAATTGATGATATATTATAATTCCACAATACCAGAACGAAAAGTAGCGAAATAGATATTCATGCAATTGATTCGGTCTCTACTTGGTGCAAAGTCATTTTAAATAATATCAAACTTCAATTTACACAATTTTAATATTTACATTTCGAATTGATTCACATAAATTTGTACCTCGTATCAAATATACGAGAATATATTGAAAAATTCTTAGTCTACTATAGAACGAAACAAAATTTTGATGTCAAAATATTTTATTACCCAACATATTGTCCTCTCAATTGAATACATTTATTACAGAGAACCTGCAAGGTCTCTACACCTTTCAAAAAATTTTTTTCTTCTTGCTCTGCAAGCCATCCTCCACAGCTTTTATTACCTCCTCGTTGAAAGAAAATTTACGACCTTATAAACTTTTTTTCAGTTGAGGAAAGAGATGAAAGTCGGACGGAGACAAATCTAGTGAATAAGGGAAGTGTTCTAGTAATTCTAACCCTATATCACGAATTTTTTGCATGGAAACATGAGATTTGTGTACTGGGGCGTTGTCCTGTAAAAACAAAATACCTTTGGATAGCTTTTCGCGTCTTTTCTATTTAGTTTTTTCCGTAGAGTGGTCAGTAATATGGAATAGTAATCTCCAGGTATTGTTCTACCCTTATCCAGAAAATCAATCTTGATTACTCCATGGCAATCCCAAAAAACTGAAGCAAGAACTTTTCCACCAGATTTTTGGACACGAACTTCTAAGGTCTTGGAGAATCAGAGTGTCGCCATTCCATCGATTGTTGCTTTGTTTCTGGATCGTAGAAATGTCTCATTCATAGTAACAATTCGGTTTAAAAAGTCTACATCGTTTTCAAATCGAGCTCAGATCGAACGCGATGCTTCTAACCTTGCACGCTTTTGGTCAACATTCAAACATTCTGGTATCCATTTTGCAGAAATTTTCCTCATGTCCAAATCGACGTGAACTATATGATGAACGCGTTCGTATGAAATCTTCAGTGCTTCAGATATCTGTTTTAGCCCAATTCGACGGTCTGATAAAATCATGTCATGAAGTGCATCGATATTTTCGGGGACTGACACAGAAACTGGCCTTCCCGAACGGTCATCATCTTCAATGGAAAATTTACCTCTTTTCAAGCTTGCAGTCCAATTTTTCACGGTCGCATACGAAGGACATTGATCACCAAGGGTATCAAGCATATCTTCGTAAATCTGCTTACCTCTTAACCCTTTTAAATACATGTTCTTGATGATGGCTCGATACTCCAATTTTTCGATTTTTACAATTTCGGTGGACATCTTTGCTTTAATTTATTGCGTAACTCTGGTTTACTTTTTCGACGTCGAACTATACACTGACACTTCTAATAAGATATTGTTCGTTGATATGGTATCGCAATATTTTGTTTATGCATGGAACTGGTCTAGGCTAACTAGATATCAATTAATCCTCGTAATTTACATTCCGAACTGATTCACATAAATTTGTACCTCGTATCAAATATACAAATAAACACTAATCATGGTAAAAAATACAGAGACCATAAAATGGCAGTATGTTAAACTGGAGTCTGAAGCAGGAATTCCCAAACTATCGGAAGATATTCAACAAGAAATTATATTAATTTCGAGTGATTCTAGAAGTGTTAATCTAGAGCTCTTATTCCCAGGATGTAGGATTTCAGTAATTATTGACATTGTGTCTACTAGCCGTTGGAGCCAGGTGCAATATGGACTGTTTGTCACTCAGTAAGAACTTTGCGATGCTTTCATCCCATCCCATCCCATCCCTCTTCTTGAGCTTCCTTGACCACAGAGTATCGTCGAAAATGGATGTATTCCATCCATATCCTTATCGTGAGGTTCAAATCAAGGTGGTTTTTTACAGACATCAACTTATCTCCGTTAGGTTTAGTAGTTGCAAGACTATCCTTGGTCAGTTTTCCTTATCACTTATGTAACCATGAAGAAATACCCGACATGAGCTATGAGCACACCTCTGTGGTTTCGGAAAGGCACTGGCGCATTATCTTTTGTATAAAAACATGAAATTCGGGAATGGACGGTTTTATCCTCATTAGGTTGTGTATTGAAGTGGAGGTCAGAATGTATGTCCTTGCACTCTTCCTCGTTGTTTTTGCATGTTCATTCGATGAGATTTTCGGTCATGGAATGCTCTTAGACCCTCCGAATAGGAGTGCCCTATGGAAGTTTTATAAGGTGGATAACCATAGAGTGGTGGCGAATTACGACTTGACCGGTGTGTGGTGTGGTGGATACTCGGTAAGAATTGATTTGACTGTTTCATTTTTATGGCAAATACAAAATTTTCGTTTGAGCAAATGTATTCCTAGTTCCGAAGCTCCTATGTATTTTTAGTTTATTGATTTTATAAATTTTTTCAATAGGAGCTTGCTCTTTCTCTGCCATGAAGCTATCGGGTGTTTTTTTAGAGTGATAAAACGTTGAATTGAAATAAGACACATTCGAATTGAGATTGAAGCCTTTTTTATCCGAAAGATAATTTTATGACATTTATGTTTTGAAAATAATTTCCGGCATATGTCCACCACGACTAGCTCTGGGCAACCGCATTCGACCAGACCAATTTTGGATCACTTTCTTGAGTAATTCAGGCCTTATTTCAGCAATAACACTAGTTATACTCCATTCACAATTATAAAATCACAACTCTGGCCTTGGAAATTTGACACATTCCACTCTGTATCGAAGTTATGACGTTTTTCAAAATATTTTTATGTTCCAAGTCAACACTATGTTGCCCTTTCTACATTCTTAGCGTATTTCTCAGAATGTGAATTTATTCGGAAAATGAATTAATTGGAAAAGATGTGACGGACAAAAATAATTAACGTTTATATGAATTGATAGAAAGGATTCCTTTTCTAGTTATTTGCATGAAAAATACAAGAGATCACTGTTGAAATATATTATTTTTCGCCATGGAAAAAAATTGCATTGCTTTCACATGATTTTCATATGCATGCCTGTGAAGATTTTATGTTTATTATCCTCTTGAACTGAAAGTTCAAAACTTGACATCGATTGTTGAATCAAGAATAATGGAACATTATATCCCTCTAGTAGAATCCAAATAGTTGAAGGGAGTTCTGATGCAACAGGAACTTTTTCTTGGAACATAACCTTAATAGCTAACTTAATAAAAATAAGAGTAGAAGATATACATTCCATTTATTTGATCTTATGAACAAGGAGTAAAATATTCTGACTGTATAGTAATTTATTAGTTTAAAAAATATTCATACATTACAACCACAGTAGGTTTGTACAAATAATATGGAACAGGTCAAACATATGCTTCACATTTATCATTCACCTGTTCTAAAATAAGACACAAACTCCTCCACATTATAGGGCCCCTACAGCATTAAAAGCTTGTGTCTCTTTTGAAAGAAGTAGCACTAGATATAATATATTCTTTCAATTAAGAGCAAATACCTACTGTTGAATGTTACATACACAAATTTCTTCAAAATGGGCTTATACGAAGTGGTTCTTTTTCTGAAACGTGAAAACGATCAACAATAATCATTTAGAGACCGATGATGGCCATCCAAAACCGGTTTACTTACGGAAATTGTGCAATTTCATTCTGCAAGTTCTTTCCTCATAATTCGTCGAAAATCCTACCTGAACCATATTTTCCGGTCGTTTTCGTGAAAAGATCGTATAAGGAAGCCTTTTTTGTCCATTTACACATTCCAAATAAATTTTGAGCACCAAAAACGATACCGAAACTAACCAAACTTCTGGGGGACCGGAGTTTCGTTTGAAATCTTTCCAAACGGCCAGATACCTAAAAAAAAATTCGTTATCAAGTGTAAAAAAGGCGATTACTACTTACTTTCGCTTTATTCATGCTTATAAATCGATTTTTGGTCCAATTCAAATTTGCCGTTTGTACCCATGTCAAAATATCTTTGATACTTTTACTTTGATGTAAACAAAGAAACTGGCAACGCCGTTTTGTCATTAAAGATATTCTCTGTACGCGCACAGATTTTTTATCAGGTGCACCAATTCCTGAAAACGAAACCATGGCCAGAGTTGTGATTTTATAATTGTGAATGGAGTATATGTTGTCTTCCAAAGCGTCTATTGTTTCTGGCTAATCAGAATAAACTAATGACTTGACATAACCCCATAAGATAATCCATTGGAGTTATGTCGCATGATCTTGGAGGCCAATAATTTGACCATTTCTTGAAATAATGTTATCGCCAAATCTTTTCTCAATAAATCAGTTGTTACGGAAGCAGCATGAGGTGTAGCACCATCTTGTTGGGAACAAAATAGTTCTGGGTTGATACCATTCAAATTTTGAAACAAATAATTATTGATCATCGATCTGTAACGAGCACCATTCACTGTAACGTTAGCTCCAGCATCGTTTTTGAAGAAATATGGACCGATGATTCCTCCAGCGTGTAAAGCACATCATACAGTGCAGTTTTCAGGATGCCATAGAACCTGCAGAACTTCTTGTGGATTGTTTTTACTCCATATACGTCAATTTTGCTTGTTTACATAGCCTTTCAACTAAGGACTGAACGGGAATAAATTCGCTATCACAAAAACGCTTATTCTTTTGAACCACTGGACCGATTTCGAAAATCAACCTCATTTTTGAATCATCTTCTAATTCTAATGAAAACTGTTCTTACAATAAAAAACCAAAACTATTTTTTATAAAATTCAAGGATTTTTTCTGGAATTCTTCCCATCATGCTTGTTATAGTGTTCTCAGTCACTTTCTGGGATGCTGTCTTCCACTTTTGCCTGAATTCCGCCAATGTTTTCGTTGATTTCTTAGTCTTCTTCAATTATCTTTTTACCAGGGCTCAATATATTTCGATTGGCCTGAATTCTGAGCAATTTGGTGGATTGGCCTCTTTGGGGACAAAAACCACCTCATTTGCTTCGTACTATTCCTTGGTGGCCATGCTGTAGTGGCATGAAGCTAAATCTGGCCAAAAGATTGTTGACACATCGTGCTCACGTAAAAATGGTAAAAGTCGCTTCTTCAAGCATTCCTCGATGTATATCTTCGAGTCAACAGAGCCTTGGCCAACGAAAAATTTGCTCCTTTTCCCACAAGTGCAAATTGTTTGCCAAACCAGGAATTTTTTAGGAAACTTTGCTTGTTTCTTCACGCGAAATTGTTCGTCAACATTTCCACGAAAATCTGCAGTATGAAATTCCTGACCAGGAAGTTGCGAGAAATCAGCCAAGACATAGGTTTCGTTGTCCATCACGCAACAGGAAAAATGTTCAAGAAAAATTCTTTTTTTAATTTCTTTGCTCTTTATTTCGCTTCCTGATTCTTCACAGCGTTCCTGTCTGGCACTTTATGCACTTTGTATGTTCTAAGCCCACAACTCGACTTGATTTTCTGAACGGTTGACTGCGAACAACCCACTATTTGGGCCACTTTCCGTCCTGAAATGTTAGGATTCTTCCGAGAAAGGCTGATGGCTTTCTTCACTTTATTTGGGCTATGAAACCCCCTTTTCCTCCCGGTTCCTTCCTTGCGGTTAATCGTAAGATCTTCGTTGAAGCGCTTAACAACTCTGAACGAACGCGAGCCTCTTTTTTGATTATTTTGAAAAGTTTTACTATAAATTCTTGTGTTTTCACTTCGCTTGACATTTTACGACAGAGAATTGAAATATCTATGAAGTAAATGTTCCACATGTTTCTGACGTTCATAACAAAGCTAACTATGATCAAATTTTGATTTTTTCTCAATTGGTTCAATAGATATAGGCGTTTTTGTGATAGCGAATTTATTCTCGTTCAGTCCTTAGAAATGAGATTCATCACTCAACACAATTTTTCGATGAAAAAGTGGATCAAATTCAAGGTGTTGTTAGGCTCCATGCATCGGCAAACAAACGACGCTTATTATGGACAAGTGGCTTTAGTTCTTGAACCAGTTAGATCTTGTATGGGCGTAGACCAAGATCTTCACGCAAAATTTTCTATGTGGTGGATGCACAGAGTCCAACTTGTTATGAACGTCGACGAATAGGCAAATCTGGATCTTCATTAACGTTTACAGCAGCGATATTTTCTTCTATACGTACAGTTCTGTGTCTTGTTGTTGTTGTTGCATCGAGTAGAGGAAATATTGTCCGAAATCTATCGATAGTTCGACGAATAAGCTGCTCTGAAGGACGATTACGTAAACCATAAATTTCACGAAGGGCTCATAAGTTTGGCGAATAGAACACTGATTTGGAAAATAAATTTCAACAATTTGTAAACATTGTAGCGGCATGAGTCTTTCCATGATAATTTTTCATTGCTTTCTGAACAGAAATACAGGGTGCGGCACGGAGGATGGATGGTTTTAAAAAAATAATAAAAGCGTTAATTTTTACTCAAAAACACATTTATTGACGGAATCAGATTCTCAAGGAAATAGCATTTGAGACAGTCAAGTGTGGAAAATCACATCAGGCATGTGGTGGCCGAAATCGGTGATGCAGTGCTGGAGGCGCTCTTGGAAGTTCGCGTAGACTCTCTCCAACATCGCTCTCTCAACTTGGGCAACTTCCACGCGAATAGCCCTTTTCAATTCGTCCAGAGTTCGGGGCTTGGTCTCGTATACTCTAGCCTTGACCATTAACGTCTTCGAAGAAGTAAGGGCCAATGATGCGAGTTTGCGATACAGCGCACCAAACCGTAACTTTTGGGCTGTGCAGCGGTCTTTCGTGTAAGTGTTGCGGATTTTCATTGGCCCAATAACGGCAATTCTGCCGGTTAACCATGCCGTTGAGGTGAAAGTGGGCTTCGTCACTCATGAACAAAATGAGGTTCTCATTTTGATCGATCAGTGCTTCCATCTCACGTGCGAAGTTCATTCGTTGTGCATAATCTCCGGGGTGTAACTGTTGCACAATGGCCAATTTGTAGGGGTGAAAGCGAAGATCCAACTGGTAAATAAATGCTAGGAACACACGAGTCTAACGGCACCTTCCCCACTTCTCTCGTCCTCAGTGGGGGAAAGTTATGCCCATCTGAAAAACGTCCGCCCTCCGTGCCGCACCTTGTATCATAACAACATGGCTTTTTTCTTCTGTCAAATCACAGCTATCCCTATCGAAAATTCTATCACTCTAAAAAAACCGATAGTTCAGTATCACCTCACTGAATAAGTAGTATTAATAGTCATAACAATTTCCGATCATTTCAACCCTTAGACCCAATGGGATAGGAACAAAGGCAAGTGCGGCGTTTGTGGGGACTCATACAATGCTCCTCATCCACAACCCAATGAGAACACTGGAAAATATGGAAAATTTGGTCCTGTAAGAACCTACGGGTCAGGTAGTGTGGTCAATGTTAAGGTTCAACTAACCGCGAACCATAGGGGTAAATTCCGATACAGGTTTGTGCGATTTATTGACTCGTCAAGAACAAAAAGTCCTAATTCATGAGTAGATAGTCAAGTATTCAACTAGACCACAATACTTTTTTCAGTTCCCACACCTCTAACAGATGAATTTCGGTCTACAGCAAATGGTGGAGGATATATTGAAAAATTCTTAGCCTACTATAGAACCAAACAAAATTTCAATGTCAAAATATTTTGTTACTCAACATATTCTCCTCTAAATTGAATACATTTATTACAGCGAACCTGCAACGTCTCTAGACGACCTTTTAAAAAAAATGTTTCTTCTTGCTCTGCAAACCAGTCCTCCACAGCTTTTATTACCTCCTCGTAGGAAGAAAATTTACGACCTTTTAAACTTTTTTTCAGTTGAGGAAAGAGATGATAATCGGACGGAGCCAAATCTGCTGAATACGGGGGGTGTTTTAGTAATGCTAACTCTAGATCACGAATTTTTGTATGGCAACATGAGATTTGTGTACTGGGGACTTGTTCTGTAAAAACAAAATACGTTTGGATAGCTTTCCGCGTCTTTTCTCTTTAATTTGTTCCCGTAGAGTGGTCAGTAATGTCAAATAGTAATCTCCAGTTATTATTCTACCCTTATCCAAAAAATCAATCATGATTACTCCATGGCAATCCCAAAAAACTGAAGCAAGAACTTTTCCAGCAGATTTTTGGACACGAAATTTCCTAGGTCTTGGAGAACCAGAGTGTCGCCATTCCATCGATTGTTGCTCTGTTTCTGGATCGTAGAAATGTACCCAAGTCTCATCCATAGTAACAATTCGGTTTAAGAAGTCTACATCGTTTTCAAATGGAGCACAGATCGAACGCGATTCTTCTACCCTTACACGCTTTTGGTCAACATTCAAACATTTGGGGATCCATTTTGCAGAAAATTTTCTCATGTCCAAATTGACGTGAACTATGTGATGTACGCGTTCGTATGAAATCTTCAGTGCTTCAGCTATTCGTTTCGGCCCAATTCGAAGGTCTGATAAAATCATGTCATGAACTGCATCGATATTTTCGGGACTGACACTGAAAGCGGCCTTCCCAATCGGTCATCATTTTCAATGGAAAATTTACCTCTTTTGAAGCTTGCAGTCCAATTTTTCACGGTCGCATACGAAGGACATTGATCACCAAGGGTACTAAGCATATCTTCGTAAATCTGCTTACCACTTAACCCTTAAATACAGGTACTTGATGATGGCTCGATACTCCAATTTTTTAATTTTTACAATTTCGGTGGACATCTTTTTTTTATTTATTGCGTAACTCTGGTTTAGTTTTTTGACGTGAAGGCTAACTAGATATCAATACATCCTCGAATAACCTTGCCTACCTCGCTTCTTGAAAACTGTAGACTACAAAGCTGAAAAGAGTGGGATGACCACTGAGTTTCAGATCTTCTTACAATCCGCAGCATCAACTTTGTAGTATCAAGTATGATTATTGAATAAGAATAAAATTCATAATTCTGAACAAGAGGTCTAGTTGAATACTTGATAATCCATCGTGTGCATCTTGGTTATTTTGTGGTGGTAGGTATATCTATTGACATTCTGTTTCTGCTTCAGTCTCTGCGTACTGAATGACCCGTCCAGGCCAGAAAGTGGCGAGGATTGCTTCAAACCCTTGAAACTTGTCGATGGAAGAACTGAGCGCAAAATTGGTCCAGGGGAACGCATGATCCACGATCCTGTCAAACTTCCCGATGGTCTGAGATGCGACAGATGCGTTTTGAGATGGGAGTACATCGCAGGTGGGTGACGAAGTGAAATCTAGAAACGAAAAATACAGATTGAAAAAATTGGAAATGCAGATGGGAATACGTATTCGCAATATAGAGCAAGATGGAGATTGTTACCCCAAGCTCAATCCTACTATCTGTCTCCATCTTGCATTTTGAGTTTACTCAATATGTCGATTTTTCACAAAAAAACACTACAAGTGCCATGAAAACACCACTTCATTTTCAAATACCTAGTTAAGAATATTTCGAGAACTAATGCATAAAATCAAAAAACAATTACTGTGCTGAAATCAGTATAAAAATACCTTTCAAATGAGGTATCACTCACCCCATCTTCCCTATTCAAAAATTGGGGGTGAGGGTTGTAGTAGCAAGGGTTGAAGCGCTATGCGTCCGTAACCTACATCTTAAGTTGTCCCCCTCGAAACAGAAATCGACCTGTCCGAGCATTTCTATCGAAAAAATTTATTTCGTCTGTAATCTCGTCTGTTTCGTTTTCAAATGGCCACCCTGTATATTTTGCCCAAATGTTTGTAGTAGCATATAATTCGAGTTTCAAACGTTTAAGTTGGAATCCCTGGTCAAATTTAATTCTATTCGTCTGTCCGTAATCAATATACTGGCAAAAGTTTCTAATTTTCAGTTAGTGATTCTATAATTTTATTATGTGTGCACATCTGTCTGAAATTTCGTAAATCCGTGTTATTTATTCATATATATTTTGTTTTCCAGGTAACAACTGGGGAAAATGCCCTGATGGTAGTGGAAAACTTGGATGTGGACCACAGGAAACCTTCAGGAATTGTGCTGATATAAAAATTCAATGAGACAACATCTTGAATGTCTCTTACTTACGAAATGTATGAATTTATATATTCTTGATATATGAAATATATTTCTCAAAACGTATCTATATGATTTGAATCTTTCTCCTTCGAATTATCAAAAAATCCCAATATTTCTCTAGCAACAGGACAGGGATCATAGACAATTTCTGCTGTCAATTTTTTTTCGATTAGTTTCTCGAAATGGAAATTGCGAATCTTCCTACAAGGTGGGTGAACGAACGCACAAGTCGGTGCTCTTAGTGACCCCTTCTTCAATCTTGAGCTAAGAATTTTCGAGAGTAGAGGAGGACAGTCTTTCTTGAATGCATATAACAAAAATAATAAAAAATCATTTGTTATCCTGACTATTTTTATCTTTTCAACGAAACGCACAAAAGATTAACTAAAAACGCATTTCATCTGAAAATTATGTGAAAACTCCTGATATCAATTATCTATAGATCATTCCAAGGTACGAAATCGTATATAAAAGTACCTTTTTATTGTTTAATTTTTAATTTAAAATTTGAAGTGATAGAACGAAATGTATTTCAAGTGCCTGACTTTATTGGTTGGTGCTATATGCGTCCAGGAGATTTCTGGACATGGCATGATGATGGAACCGCCAAACAGGAGTTCCCTGTGGAGGTTTCCCAAGGATTTTCCTGGAGCTATCCCGAACTACGGAGACAATGAGAACTTTTGCGGGGGAATGAATGTAAGTGAGTTCATTTGCTTCAGACACACTGCGAACATTCCTTATACACCCACCGTACCAGTAGTTCAAATGAACCACTGTCCAATTGGGTCCTAGACCTGGAGTGAAGTTTGCCTGACTGGTACGGCATTTACTGAAGCATCATTGAGTATACATCTAACTCAATGTTCAGTATGATCTGCACATACCTCGATAGCTAAGTTGGTGTCCTGCTGAAGATGCAATACGTAGAAAAATTTGTCTGGTCACCGTCAAAACTGTGTTGAGTTCTCCCCATTTAAAAAATTTTGTTTTGGGTTTCAGGTGCAGTGGCATACATTCGGAGGAAAATGCGGAGTGTGTGGTGACCGATTCGATAAGCCACATCCACAAGACAATGAAAACACAGGAAAATTTGGCAAGATGGGAATCGCTAGAACCTACAAGGCAGGAGAGATAATCGATGTCAACATTCGTTTGACCACCAACCATCTGGGATATTTCCAATATAGGTTAGACTACTCATTCAGATGCTTCTTGAGTTATTCTCATAATTGAATGAGACTGGCTGAAAATAAATTGGCAAGGGTGAAAAAGAATGACCCAGTGTTAGTATTTGCGTCTTTTTTGTTTTAGTATTTGCGTACTGGAAAATCCCAACGCTCCTGAAAGTGGTGAGGATTGTTTCAAAGCAGTAACTTTGGGAGATGGTGCAGCACATTACAATGTTGGTAGAGAGGAAAAGGAGATAAATCACAAAGTTAAGCTTCCTGATGGTTTAACTTGTGATCGATGCGTGTTCAGATGGCACTATAATGCAGGTTTGTATTCGGTTCAAATATGCACAGTCTAAATAATATTCCATCTGTTAAATAAGAAGAGTTCGATTTTTCAACTAACCTCTATTTTATATATGAGCTGCTTTTTGAATTCTGTTCAACTATTAAAAATGTTTGTTTATGTTTCAGGAAACAATTGGGGTAAATGTGATGATGGATCCTACAAAGAAGGTTGTGGTCCACAAGAAACTTTCAGATCTTGTGCTGATATTCGAATACTACCATAGTGTTTCCATTATAACATAAGTTCATGGAAATACCAGCTTCAGAAGACTTGATTCCCACTCCCACATCAAGAGTCGAAAAAGTACCTAAAGATTCATAATTCTATTCCTTTTTACGCCTATTTTCTCAAGAACCATCCGCCATTATGAACAGAGAGATTAATATTTTGTATGAAAATAAAAATGTGCTTTATTTATTTCTTATTTCATTCTGTCACCTCTCATCCCAGACATAGAATATCTTCAGAATGTTCCATGGATTTGTTTCATGAAGAATATAATGCCACTAAAGAAACAATGGCTTCACTTGATTTGTATAGCCGTGGTATATAGAAAACGAAAAAAAAGTGTACCAGAAATCGTTATTCTGCAAAAAATGGGGATTTTTACCATGCTGGATTCACTAATTCGAGGGCGTGGATTGAGAATATGCAATCAGATATTTTTTTTTAAATATAGTATATACACTGCGCAACAAAATCAACACCCATTCTGAAAATCTCAATTTTAATGAAAGTTAACTCTACATTGACTTTATAACTTATTTTTTATGTTCTCTCGGGAAGGTTTTGAACGAAACAAGACACATTAAATGGAAGAAAAACTCAGAATTTCACCGAATTTTATGTGAAAGAAGAGAAATGAACAATTTTCAAAATACTGAAATGCTGATAAGTGATTTAATACTTGGTATTTCCACCCCTTGCGTTTATTACAGCTCGGCAACGACGGTTCATACTCAAAATGAGTGATCTTAAAATGTTCTGATCTAATCCTTCCCAGATTTCTCCGAGTTGGATTCCTAAGTCATTAAGAGTAGCTGGATGATTTTCTGAACTTCTCTTGTCCCAAACCTGATCAATCGGATTGAGAGCTGGACTTCTTGCTGGCCATTCCATTCGAGAGATTTCAACCTCTTCAAGGTACTCCTGAACGATGCGCGCACGATGGGGTCTGGCATTATCGTCCATAAAAATGAAATTTTCACCAATATATGGGGCAAATGGCACTCCATGCTCTTCAAGAATGTTCCTTATATACTTATCAGCATGCATAGCTCCATTATCAACGACCACGAGGTCTGTGCGAGCAGTCAAAGATATTCGACCCCTCGGGTTGAGAGCTGGACTTCTTGTTGGCCATTCCATTCGAGAGACTTCAACCTCTTCAAGGTACTCCTGAACGATGCGCGCACGATGGGGTCTGGCATTATCGTCCATAAAAATGAAATTTTCACCAATATATGGGGCAAATGGCACTACATGCTCTTCAAGAATGTTCCTTATATACTTATCAGCATGCATAGCTCCATTATCAACGACCACTAGGTCTGTGCGAGCAGAGCGAACTCTTTCCCAATCGGCCTCTTCCCAATGGATATGCTCTCTCGCAAAATCCAAACGCGCCCTTCGATGGGCTGGGGTAAGAGCTGGGCCTCTTGCCGCGACACGAGGCCTTAAATCATATTCTCTGAGACGATTTCTTATTGTCTGAGTGCTAATTTGCACCTCATGAGTTTGCTCAAGCTGATTTTGAAGGAGGCGAGCGGTTGCAAACCGTTGTCTCAACGAAGAAACTCTCAAGTAACGTTCTTGAATGG
The DNA here is from genome assembly GCA_951802165.1 of Adalia decempunctata. Classification (NCBI taxonomy): domain Eukaryota; kingdom Metazoa; phylum Arthropoda; class Insecta; order Coleoptera; family Coccinellidae; genus Adalia; species Adalia decempunctata. The sequence goes on from OX637705.1 coordinate 7,334,983, forward strand.
CAGTTGTTACCCGTGGTCTACCCTGTCCTGGTCTTCGGACATTCATACCTGTCTCCCTGAATCGCTGCAACATTCTGGACACACTTGTATGGGAAACTCCAAACCTTTCTGCAATTATTGTGTATGTCAGCCCTTCTTCTCGCAAAACTACCGCTTGGGCACATTCCTCTTGGGTCAAATTGCGTGTTTCGCGTTGCATAGCGATCGAGTGTAGAAAATCAAACGAAAAAAAACCTATTGATCACTAGGATTGATCGAGAACAACTGATTTTAGAATGGAGCCAATACATTCAAAATCTGGTTATATCGTCTTTTTTTTATTCCTGCTGGGAGAAAACATCTGTATTGAAGAAAAACGTTGAAAGTGGATAACATATGCATGCATAATTCTGATAAAAATAATTATCATTGAGAACACCTCCAGTTGTAGAATAAATTTGAGATTTCCATAATGTGCGTTAATTTTTTTGCTCAGTGTATATAGAGTAATACAAAAATTTTCCAAAATTTTCCACAAAAAGTTGAAAATTTCCTGAATTATCAAACCTGGGAAGACTCTAATTATAGATTCGTAATCTACGACATCAATTTGGTGGCTATCTGAGAAAGTGATATTTCGGCAAAATTTCCATTATGAAGGAAAATTCGCGTATTTTTAGAAAAAAAATATCTTCGAACCACCAAAATTGCTGGATTCACTAACTCGAGGCCGTAGATTAAGAATATGTAACCAGATATTGTTTATAAAATATATGTAGATTTCGAGTAATGGCCAACAAAAAATTCAAAAATTTTGGAAAATTTTCCACAAAAAGTTGAAAATTTCCTGAAGTATCAGACCTAGGAAGAATCTAATTACAGATTCGTAATCTACGACCTCGAATTAGTGAATAGAGTAAATTTGGTATCTATATCTGAGAAAGTGATATTTCGGCAAAATTTCCATATGCTGGAAAATTTCGCGTATTTTGAAGAAAAAATGTATCGGGTCACCACCAAAATTGCTGGATTTACTAATTCGAGGACGTAGATTAAGAGTATGCAATCATTTCCCCTTCCCATGATCGTTATTACCCCTCCCATTTAGTTTTTCTTCATTTTACATGGCCGATATAGATTATTGCTGCGAATTATTGTTGTTTATGAGAGATAACAATGTAAATGTAGGCTCTGATACCAGCTTCTTTGCTGTTTAAGGATCAGGAATAAATAAATAAAATTTTAAAAAATGAAATGAAACAAATTATTTTTCTTTCAGACTATAAAAAAAGTTTCCGTTTCCAAAACTACTGAACAACAAATATTATAAATTCTTGTAGATTCTCGAAGTACCTAATTGACTGATATCAAAGAATGCATTTCGAGTGTTTTTCTACATGAATTTTTGGTTTTTCCTGCACTTCACCGTGTTTAAAAATATCATTTATCTAAAAATTAAGATAGTATTTATATTCCGCATATTTCGAATTTCGTGCTATCAGTTTTTCAAGTATAAAACATAAAACCAAACGTAGATTTTTATCACTATAATCTTATATCTCCAAAAATCATCTCGGAAAAACAAAATTAAATTTCAAAGGACATCGGTATCAAATCGTAAGATATTGAATAACAATCGATTATTTAAAACATATAAACAGGATGCACTCGTACTAACGCATTAGAAAGAGTGCTTTCGAAAAATCAAGATGTCTCCAAAATTGATACTCTTCCTTATCGGCTTGTACTGCCTCGAGGAAACTTTGGGTCATGGTATGTTGTTAGAGCCCCCAAATCGTAGCTCTTTATGGCGGTTCTACCCTCGAGTACCACCAAACTACGATGACGATGGTAACTTCTGCGGAGGTATGACGGTAAGTGAAAAGCAGATTGGAGAAGATTCAAATAGAAGTATAAGTTGATACTAGTTCCCTTATTTGATTCAATGAAATATCATGGAAATTTATCCATCTCTCATACAACTTTTTCTTATTAGGTACTGCTTATGGCCGCATAGAATTATATACGTATAGAATTCTGTGCTTACCTTACAGAACTATATAACTTCTATGGTCTTGAGACATACAGATTTCTACAATTTTCTGATATTGAAGAATTTATTCGTGAAAGTAAGTAGAGATAATTTTTCGGTGGAATTCAAAGTATATAAATTACTATGAATTCCGCCATGAAATTACCTTATACTCACTCTTAGGAATCGAACTCAAAATATATTCATGAAAAAAAGCATATTCTATGAACTGATGTGGAGAAATTCGTAAACATAGAACGGAATCTTAAAAATATGACTCAATCAAAATTTCGTTAGGTCCAATGGGACAGTTTTGGTGGTAAATGCGGGGTGTGTGGAGATGTATACAACCAACCCCATCCTCAAGAGAATGAGAACACTGGAAAATATGGAAAATTCGGTGTTGTCAGAACATACAAGGCTGGCAGTACCATAGACGTTGGAGTTCTTCTCACCACCAGCCATAGAGGAAACTTCAAATACAGGTAAATTCTCCAAGAAATTATTATTATTGAATGAGGGGCTGCAACTTCAGTAGAACTCACTTATTTTCTCTCCAGTAACACCATAAAACAGTCTTGAACAATGATAATTCAGAAATAAAATTAATATCGAAATGTTAATTCTTCAACTATAACCGCATTCCGCTAGATGGCTCTGCAATCAGTCAGGAATCTGTAGTTTCTTTCGAAGCGCATGTCCGCCATTACAATTATAAAATTCGGAATAAATGATAAATAACGCTCTACAGATGACCGAAAGTTAACGATCCACAGTTTTAAATCAAAAATCGTTTCAGCTTGTGCGTTTTGGAAGATGCTAATAAGCCAGAAAGCGGGGAAGATTGCTTCCAGCCTCTCACATTGGGCGATGGTAGTTCCCAGTACAATATTCCAGGAGAAGAAGGAGAATCTTTCATGGTGAACCAGACCGTTGTTCTTCCTCCCAATCTAACTTGTGATAGATGCGTATTGAGGTGGCATTACACAGCTGGTAAGCTTTTCAAAAAAATGATTTTATGTAAACTTAGAATGTTCAAGCCGAAACGTTTTTATGTAAAACAAATTTGCTGCTGTCTCGTTCCAAGTTGAAGACTATGATCATTTTAATTGCTAGGTAACAACTGGGGTAAATGTGACGATGGAACCTATGGGGATGGATGTGGCCCCCAAGAAACCTTCCGATCCTGTTCGGATATCAAGATTGAAGCCTGAAATCTCAAATAATTTCTCACTTTGAAGAAACTCGCAGTTGTACAGTCTGTTTATAGATGTCATTTATTTATATTTACAACAAAATTTTTACAATGTTATTGTATTTCCTGCCATCTTGAGAACATTGCTTAGTGACAAATTATTGTAGAAGAATGAATACAATATAAGAAATCTTCGTTATTTTTATATTCCTCATCCCAAGCAGCAATACATCATACACACAATTATAAATTTAATTGAAAAAATGCGAATCAAGAACAAAAATGTCATACTCCATTCAAAAAATAAAACAAAGGTCAGTAATACGAAAATAATAGAAAGTTTACAATAAGTTTCCTAAGAATATTTATTGAGAGAACACTTTAATAAATCCTACCACTTTAATATTGTGGATATTCTCAAATTGAACTATGAAAACACTGCACAGTATTTAAAATTATTGTGTTATTGTAAACCTAACGTAGCTTCACTTATATCATGACAACACCTTCCGTTCACATTTCGTTCATAAAAGTAAAAATTTTACAACTCACTCTTCAAATTCACACATTTCATTTGTTCAACAGTGTTTCTTGATGTTCGTTCATTTGTTCATCACGACAAACCTCCTCATTCATCGAAGAATCCTCTTGAATATCATTATTTTCACAATTACTGTTTCCGTTAATTCCACAGTCAGCTTTTTCACTATCTTTAACTTCTGCTTGTTCACAAATTTCAGCATTTTCTGCACTTTGATTTTCTTCCGGCTCCATAGCTGTATTATTTGATACATCCAAACCCTCTGTGAGTTTTTCACCATTTTCTTTTTCTTCTATATCAGACTCCTTGTGTTCTTCATCTTGTTCGTTTTCTTCTTTAGGTTGTTCAATACTATCATGCTCGATTTCAGGGTCGATTAAATGGTCCATGACTTCATCATCTGCATCGTTTTCATTGTCTTCAGTTTCTTGTTCCCTATTAATCTGTTGGAATTTTCTTGTTTCAAACATTCTTCTGCCTCTTTCTTCTATATTTTGCAACTCTTCTTGTACTTGTTCACGTTTCTTATCAATGATACCTGAAAATATTAAAAATTAATTGGAGAACCATTTTAAATTAAGCCTTGAAATTTTCAGGGCTGAATGATAACAAACTGCAAACAATGAATGAGAACTTACTTTGGATTTCTGCTTTAGAATTTTCTAAAGCTTTTTTGTGAGCATCGTTGAGTCTTCTTGGAAGAAAATGAATTCTAGGTTTAGATTTTGTGTATATAAAATTCATTCTATGTTTCTGAGAATCCTCCCAAGTAGAGTATTCCTTCATTCTTATCATTTTCAACTCTATCATTTTTATTTCTGCTTGCTTTCTTTTTCTATTCAAGAATAATTCTTGCCTTTCTTTTTTTATTTCTTCTTTTTCCTTTATTTCATGTTCTTCAATTTTCTTCTCCAGCTGAGCTCTTTTCTCCTCCTGAAGTGAATAAGTAGATTATAGAATAAAATGAATTAACTTGAAAACAAGAAATTTGTTCTACAGTTTTTAAAACAAACTATTCAATGATTTATCTTACCCTCGTTTTGAGTTTTGTTTCTTCTTGCTGAAATCTCTGGAGGGTACCTAATAATGCACCAAACATCCTTCGGTTACGAGCCACGGACCCTGCATCTTTACTTTGGGCCTCCATTCTTTCCTGCCTGCTAGGAAACTCCTTCGGAGTAACTATAACTTTACTTATCATTCCTTTAGTGTGATTAAATTTATTATTTTCTGGTACAACCACACGATCTGATAACCTTTTGAACACTGATATATTTGTATTTCTCTTCTTCAATGGGGGCTCTTCATTTTCTTGTACTACACTACGTATTCTGGGGTTTTTAAACCTTCTCTCGTCATTTTGATTACCGAAAATTCTAGGTCTACCTCGTTCTTCATTCTGATTACCGAAAATCCTAGGTCTACCACGTTCTTCGTTTTGAGGAATATTCCTTTTTGTCTGGATCCTAGAGACTACATCTGAAGGATCTCTACCAATCAGACGCTTGATATTTTCATCTACTCCCTTCAAAGTGCTTTTAGCAACATCCAATTCAGACTGCAGAGTATTGAAGGATTTTAGAATGTCCGTCATCTTGTTAATTCTTCCCAGTATTTAATTTTTGGAAAAATTATAACTCCCCTTGATTTGCTTGGATAAATTGACAATGCCGCATAAATAACCACAAACTTCTGTCAGCTGTCAAACACAGAACATTGAAATAAATATAACTCGTGAGCACAAAATATATGGATCTTTTCATTTAAAAATAGCCTCAGGCAATGCTATTTGAAAATTCGATTCGAAATTGAAAATTTAATAAATTCTCAAATCTCCAAGAGTAGAAGTTTTCTAAGAAACAACAAAAATTATACCACAGAGCAGTTGGTCTGTGATAAGCATGGGATTCAGAGTTGTGACCAGGGCCGGACAAGCATGATGTGATTTTCAAATTAAATTTCTGACATTGATGAATTGCTCGCCAAATTTTGTATTTTTTGTGAAATATTGTCAAAATTGACTACAGTCATTCGAAATTTGATAATTCCATAAGATATATTTATCCAACAAAATGGTTGACCCCAACTTAGTAACAACTTGTAATTTTCACGGTCAGGAGTTTCTTTTTAAAATGAACGTTTTAGGAAACAATTTAGAAATACTTGTAACTGATAAAAATTCAGGAGAAGAATGGCAATGTAGCTATGACGCCACATGTGAGTTTATATAGCACCAGAAAATTTTGTATTGAACATTTTGCATTTTAGATATAGAAAATTTAACGCACAAAACTGGAAATTTCAAACAATTTGATATATTTGTAACCATGATAAAATCCGGATTATTGAGGGTCAGTGAGAATCAAACTGAATCAAAATGAAATTTACACAAATTTTTGTAGACAAGCGAATGTGTATCTTTAGATCTATTGACTTTCGAAGACTTGGAATTGTTAAGATCAAGGAAAATAACTAAAGTGTGCGGACAACACAATAATAACAGGAGATATTTAATCGTCACATACTGCGTAGAATTCGATAGGTGGTGATCAGTTTTCTCCTTTCATAAAAATGTAAAGAAAGATATGAATGATTTTTTCAGAATTCGTTACCCAATACCTCTCGAATACTGTGGACCTCCAGATCCTGTTGTTTTACAAGCGACAATCAAAAGATTAGAGGCAGAATTAGAAAGATTCAAAAATTGTGCAGCAGATAAAAGGAGCAATGTAGATACAAGAAAATACTATTTGTTACAGAAAAAGTATGAAGAAAGCGAATTATAAAATTCCTCCTATTATATCAATATTTTAATGGATTTCAGAATGGAAGATTTAACTGATGAAAATTTTCGTCTCAGAGAAGAAATAAATCTTCTCAAAAGAGAAATAGACAAGAAACCAAGACATAGAGTGCTATGCCTGGAGAAAGCTATGGATAAACTTGAAACGAGTGTGGTGAATGAGAGAAAATCCCATCATAATTTAGTTGAAAAGTTACGTAAAGACAAGATAGGCCTGGTTAAAGAGATGGAAAAATTGAGAATTTCCGAAAAATTGATGAAACAAAAGCTAAGATCATACCAAAGCCCTTCAAGGTTAGGTCAAATGGCACATTTTCAACTTCTATGATTCACAGGTGTTTTCTTCTTCTCCCAGAAAGAGTCGAACCACAGAACATAAACCTGATTAAATCCTAATTTTCTCTGAGGATGCAGATGCATAGAAAGCATATTTTCCAATTATCTTGAGTTTTTAATACTTATTTTGTAGATATTGTTGTGGCGATGGTTTGTCTCCAGCAAGGCAAAAGTCCGATAGCAGTGTGAACACCGTATATAGACGGAAAAATCAAATAGGGAGTCAAGAACCTAAAATTCCAGTAGAGAAAAATGTAAAGCCGAAGAAATCTAAATCTGATACATATTGGAACACGCCAGCTAATAGAAAACAAACGAGGTGAAAACACTGAAGAAGGAGAAAATGTCATTAGCAAATTTTCTTTCGTTATAAGAATTTCATTTCTTAGAACAATAAGAGGCATTAACACTCACCAGCTATGGGGCTAGTGTGAAAATGATAATTTTCAACAATTAAAATAATTTTCAGATCTTCACGGAGAGATACCTTTATGAAAGCTACCAATAGGAGTAGAAGCAGCTCGAATTCTAGTGCCAAATGCCCGAGTAGGGGCAAATATGAAAATACGCAATGTTTGTACGTAAACGATAGATTACCGAGCAGTAGAATTCATACCCCAGTTATATTGGAAAAGTACAACTCAAGAAGCAGTTCTATCGCGTCGAGATGTAGTTCGAAGGACAGCGCCAATAAAAAAATCAAATTTCCCAAACATAGCGATCCAGACTTCAAGAAATTGGAGGATAAAATAGAGTCCTTGCAGAAGATGTTGAAAATGAATTTCATTAAGTGAAATCACTTTTACGAATTTTAACCTTGGCAATTATCTACAAAGAATTTTAGCTCATCATAATAAAATTCAGTCTATATTCATAAACTTTTATTCATTTTCTTTTACTTTAAATATAATAAGCTCACCTCATTTTTGAGTACAAAACATGAATTCAAAATTGGGTGTGTGCATTTATGTTTCTGTGGTCAATGAAAAATATTGGGGCTCTGTGATTTTCGTGGAAATTCTAACCTCACTATTCGAAACTGTCATTCCTCTACCAAGTACCAATCCATATTTGAATCTTCAGGAACCACAGGAATGGATTAGTTTAGATTAAGCGGAATTTTCACACATTAAGAATGGTTGTAGGGGCTTTTCCTGTAGCTAAGTTAGGTGCTTTATTAGTGAAACAAATAAGCAAACCTATAGCAAATGCCATCAAGGAAAAAGCTAAATCGTCCCCAGTTTTCAGAAAATATGTCTGCTTACCACCAGCTCAATGTAAGTTGGAACAATATAACTCGAAATTTTTATATCCAACAAAAATTTTCAGTTTATAATTGGTGTGAATTGAAGGCTAAAATGTGGGTTTTGAATTTGGGAAAACCCGTAAGTTTGCCAGTTTATAATGAAGAAATGGCAATTGAATTAGGAGCAAATTTGTTAGGGGAAGGAATAATTTTTTTAATAGCTGCGGGTCTTGTAGTGGCTGAATATAATAGGTAAATGCCACCTTTGTTAAAAGCTGGCGTTCACTATCATTTTTTTATGTTTGAAGGTCTGTGAGAAAGGAAGCAGCCAAAGAAGCAGCTAAACAAAAAGAAATTGATGATCTAAAACTTTCTCTCAAAGAACTTTTTATCCAAACAGAACAACAGGCTGCTCATATTAGAGAGCTAAAACGTAAACTTGGGGAAGTTGGTAAATATTTAAAAGTGTAATTGTTATGCTTTTATTAAGACTTTTAACTGTCTGATTAATCCGAATTGGAATATTTTCTTATTTGTATCGATCTTTCAGACACCATAATTGGAGATAAGCTATTAGCCAAAAAACCCAAAGATGATATTCCACCATCTAAACCACCACCAAATGACAGTATTATAGCAAAACCAGAAATATTTCAACCAATACAAGATATTCAGGACACAGATATAAATCTTAGTTTAGCTGTGGAAACTAAACTTCCTAACAACACAATAGTTGATAATGTAGGTCCAAGTTTCCTGCTGAATATAGTTAATGAAGTAGAGAACGAATTCTGGAAGTATCCACCCTCTGAATACAAACCCGGAATTTTGAATAGATCGTTGGGTCACTTACAAAATGTTTACAGACCAAAGATTAGAGCATGTATATGAGGGATTTAGTGATAATAATACCCGATGTAAGATATGAATTGTGAGAATACCAATAATTTATTGAAATAAATTCGTTTTAGTGAATAGACCATCTGATTTATTCATCTTTCAATATTCTCAAATATTAGAACTGAGCTGAAAAATGTATTGAAGCAATCACCTGAAATTAGGTGATTGAAGAATGAAAATGTGAATGAATAAATAAATATCGATAATGAATTAATTTTTATTAATAAAGCTTTCAGTAATAAGTACATCATGAAAATATGTTACAATTATACACATTCTTTTATATTCGCATTATAACATGTAAATAAAACTTCATATAATCCGCAATAATACTGAAACAACACGAAAATTCTCCCAAATCGTTCAACTTGTCGAAAATTAAATATTTTTCAACACTTACAACTATATTTATAAATATATATATTTTTGCATAAAAAAATATGAAATACATCATTACTTCGACAATAAATTGAAATCTGAGCGAATTTCCCGTTGTTAATACTGTCCAAATATAAATAAATAAACAAACATAACAAAATACATACTGTTTGGGATTTAAAAGTGAAATAAATAACTACATTTCAAAAATGGCGCACATTTATCAGAATGTTTGTTTTGGAATACTTCGGAATCATTACTTTAATCCTTAAAAGCATAAACTAAATGCATATTGATCTGTTTCTCAAGAATAACAGAAAAAAATTGGAACATATGTAACGAATTCATATCCTTTCCTGTACTTTTCAAAATTCTGTACATATATAGTTTTATATTTGAAATACTTATTATCGAGGGGTTTTATTGAAATTGGTGTTTAAAATATTAATCTAGTTAAAGATTTGCTTATTTAATAGAAATTTTTAAATGATATGCTCTAAATGTAAAATAGATCTCTGATGAACTTTAAAATCAACTCAAACCGATATTAATCATTCAAGAGATGAATGTTGCTACGATTTCTTGTGCTTAGCAATATTATCTGATAAATTAACCATTTTTTAAGCACTCAATTCATTTCTTTCGTATCATTTGCTGTGGACTTTCAGGTGGCGTATCTATCGATTCTTGCTTATGAACTCTCTTAGGGACGTTTTTAAAACTGGTTGTGATTTTCTTCAAGGGTCTCGGTGATATACTCGTAGATTCGACATTTTGGGCGATGTCTGAACTATTAAACCATACCCCTTTATTCATATCAGAACCTGAAAGACAATATTGGGAATGCTCTTCGATCAATGTTAATGTACAAAGACTGAAACAAGCTTATTGCACATCTGACTTTGGCACATATTTATCGCTTTTTTTTATAAAAAATGCACTTAATTTGAATAGTTTTCACTGGTTTGATATTCATCAGAGTGAGTGACTGAAAGTTTGGCCACCAGCACTAACCTCAAAAAATATTTGACAGGTCATTGAAATTAATTTGTCTGGGATTAGGCATTCTAAATCACGTGACCTTAAATGGCGTCTGCTGAGGGCAAACCATAGACAACAAGTTGTCTATGGGGCAAACAACTTTCTGAAGTGTCATAACACGTCATAAGGAACCTGGTGAATAAATTAGTTGTGTGTATTTGTTGTTGTTGTTGTTGATAGACTTTTTAAGATGCAACATAAACACCAACGTATTGTTTGCCCCATAGAACTTATAGTACATGTACTATGAGTTCTATGGTTTGCCCTCAGCCGCCATATTGAGAATTTGTTTTGACAGGTCATTAGAATGCCCAATAACACACTGAAAATTGATTCAATGAAAATATCTTGAGTACTTCTTCGTATAATTTTGGACGAGGTCAAGAAAGAATTATCAGTACTTTCCTCACCACCAAGTTATGTTGAATGAAATTCAAGATTAAAAACATTTTAAACAAACGGAAGTATGACCTTGGTACCTTTTGCTTTTGGATCTCCCTTCTGGCTGGATCTGTGTGAATGCCCGTGGGAATCCAGTAGTGCAGCTGCTAAGGTCGAAGATGTGGTTGAAGACAACGAATCTACATTCATCCTGCTTCCTGTAGAGTTCCCGCAAAAGAAGAGAGACGAGCATACTGGACTGTATACTCTGGATATAAACTCTTCGTATATTGTACTTTCTTTATGATCTGTTACTACAGTTTTCAAAGACCTTGCCCTCTCTTCGTAACTGAATTAAAAGAATTGTTATTGTTTAATTATTTCCATTCGTGACTATCATTCATCATACTCACTATTGTTGATAATGTGTTAAGGTAGTTCTTTTGGCTCTACTTGCGCAAATGGCGGTAGAGCGAACCAAACCTGCTAAAATATTGGTCTCCACAATGGCTTCATCGTAAAGTACTCCGAAATGTGGAACCTACAATTTTTTCATATGTTAAAACCTTGTTACAATTACAACTCGGTATTCGCTCACATCAGCTTTGCAATTAACAGTAACTCTGTGCAAATTATTTCCAAGCGGATAAATAGTAATTAAAATATCACAGAATTCGGTGGGAATTATATCTCTCCTATAGTCTCGATTGTGCTCGGACCAAACTATGTGAACCTCGTCGTTTCCAAGATGTCTTGTCTGCAAGCAATTATTAATACCATTCGAAATTCTGCAAATTTTTCGATATTCTAACCTTATTAAGTACTGCTTCGGGAGTATCACTTGGCATTCTGGTAGCCACATGGAATATGACCTCGAGGAAACTTGTAGCGTAATAAGGTGTGCTTAGACCTGTTGAACCTCCCCTTTGCAATCCCCCAAGAAACCCGGTGTGATTTTCCAGCTCGATTTCCCAGGCCAATGAAGCTAAAAACTGCTCGAAAAGAGCACTACCACCCTGGTTGGACAAGATGGAGTTCTTGTCTTCCTGACCCGGTCCTACGTAGATTATCGCCACCTTGAACATTCAAATAATGCGATAATCAAACCCTAAAAACTGATTACGGGTTCTTACTTTGTGTGTTTCTCTACAACACTGCCCGTCTAAATTCCTGAGTTCCCTCAATAAACGTTCAGTCTTATTTAGTAAATGCAGTTGTTGCCTTTTGTCCCAACCCGTAAGACCCAGTTGCGAAAACAGCAGACGGCACTGTTGAAATTCTTTCTGTTCAACCACGCCCATTGGAGCTGAAAAACAACAAAAAGAACCATGTGAATGGGAGTTAAAACACCAAAAAACCACTAAAACCTTTCACACCACATAAGTAGACTTCCCCAAATTCTATCGGACCATTTCTTACACAGTTGCAGAACTTTCCCTTCGGTGGATCAACTGCTTGACCAGCTGTGTGGCATGACACACCGTCTTGTCGAACCATAAGTTATTGGTGTCAATTCCTTCGAATTGAGGCCAATAGCGAACGCGATAAACAGTATAGATAGTGTATATATAGATACTGATCATATAAAGAGAAATATTCTCGATTAGATGAAGATTTAGTAACGAATAAGTGATATATTTGCAAAACAAACATTTCAGGTTAAAATGTACCCTATGCATCTTAACCTTGACGGACGTTTTGACGTTGACAGATCATGCGTTACTATCATAGAACTATAAGTTCTCTGGTTACTATTCAAGCACCAAATTAAGAACCTTTTCCCGACACATACCTTGCTGCAAACTGGTTATTTCAACCGAAGACGGTGCACTCTCACTGTCAGGTTTCGATACCGGTTGCCCTACCATAGATTCCAAATAGGAGGTTAACCTATATTCCTCCACCTCGACATTTCTTTGATTTATCACAGACGCTATCGCTTCCTGCTCCAATTCCATAGAAACTGGAGGTTCTGAAGGTTCGTTAAGTTTACGGTGTGGATTCTCTAAACATTCCGAGCTTGTGTGTCCCAAATATTGCAGCAGCTGTAAACAAGTTAATGAGTTAATGATATTAGTACAAGCGTAGTTACTCACATCGTCCAACTGATCTAAATCCGGGGCACTGTTCGAGATATCCGGCAGTACACTGGGTGGCCTGTGTCTCATGGCCCTTTGCGGTAATCTATGTTGGAAATTGTCTATCATCAAACTTTCTAACTGGGATTGTTCGGTTTGGTTTTTAACAGATAATATTCGATGTGCTGGGGGTTTTGTATCCTGATCCGGCTTTTTATAGAGGATGGAAGCATCCCAACTCGCTTTACCAGATAAATCTCTCAAGAGAACTCGAACTTGAGTGTTCGCAGTCGAAAGACCTGCAGTGACTCCTCCACCCGGTAAATCCAAAGTTGGTAGTTCAATAAAGCTCGCTATCACGTTGGGATTGAACATGAAGAGCTAAAATTGTATAAAATGGTTATATCCACAACTGTAAGTACCTGAAAACTCACTTGTATGTTAGGCGCAGAAAATATATTATTGGACAGCTCATCCGACACCAAATTGGGAACATCATCGTGCTCAACCACCATGGAGCTCAGTCTAGCCGCTCCGATGGCCATGGGGAAATGGCCCAGATGGGTGACCAAATGGGCCAAAACGGTTTTCGCGCAAAGATTGATCGTCCTCTGACATATTTGATTTTTGGACGGAGAGGATACAGGAGACACCACTTTATTCAGATCGTCAGATAGTATGTTCGGATCGAAGTCGTCTTGCATGGAAGGTTGACTGAGACCCCCGTGATGTTCGGTGGACATTTTTCCAGTGACTATTTTGAACAGCACCTGGAAAACAAAATTGATGCAATCACCTCTGGAAGAGTTCGATCATCTGGCAAAATACAAGGAGTTTATAACAGTGAATTTTGGTAACAGAAAATAATACTCGTGAAAATAAAAGAGTTTTCAGAAATTACTAAAAAAGGAATTACAATATATGTTCAGTTCCTGTTCAAAGATCTGCTGAACTAGTATTTTTTAGTAAAAAAGTCGGACGTCCTTTCAATCTTTTATTCAACCTTGTCACAATACAGTCAACTAACTTTCTTTTTATATCCTAACTATGATCCTAATTCAACAATAGTAAAATCAAACTAAGGTAATTCTAACATTCTCCCACGCCAAAAATAATTAGTTTTCAATTTCCAATCGACAAATTTTGTGAACCGATCACCTAAATTCGCCATAATTTGTTTTAACGTCAACCACTACTCTCACTGGATTTAATAATTCCTCTGCACTTCTTATTATTCAAACAGCCTCCTTGTGTGAAGCTTGGTCTAAGATTTTTCCATTCACTTCTCGAATTCTATCACCAGTCTTAAATCTTCCTGTTTTTTCTGCAGGACTTTTTGGCACTACACTTTTAACGAATATACCAAGAGTGATATTCCTATTATTGTCTTGAACCCGAAGATCGACCTCTTCTCCTGCAATGCTGATTCCAGGATCATAAGTTATCATGACGAATGATCGATCCATAACATTCGGTGCTGACCTGCTCTCAAAAGTCAAAATGATGTTATTGAAAATGTCGTCATCAAACATTTCCTCTTTCCCCATTTTGTCCATGAAGGCTTTCATACAATCTTGTATATCATAGTAGTACTTCTTCAGACACTTCGTGTATGCTATTAGGTTTTCTGTCAACATCTCTGTGTGGTCAGTTTCATTTGAACCCATCTTGGCAATATTTTCTGTTAGTTTTCTTTGTCGAGGGTAATCAACTAAGAAAAATTCATCACTACCATTACTTTCCAGATCATTGTCGTAACATTTCAGTTCACAGTTCACTGTTTGACCTGAATTTGATACTTTGAATAATTTAGATTCTATCACATTGGATCCAGAATTGGTTCATCATTAATGGATTAATTGGATCAAGATCTCTCGGAGGATCTCGTTGGACCTTCTTGGTATATTTCGAATCAAATATATTATTGACATTATGGCGATCGGTATATTTTTCATTGATATCTTCTGACAGAGACTCATCAATACAAGTTTCATACCCTTCTTTTTCAGATGAGATTTTATCGCTTTGCGTATTTTGGCTGTGGACTTTATTCAAAATATTTCCTTTTTTTTGCTGATCAGATAGAACTGAATCTTCATCATTGATTTTCAAAGATCTTAAATATTTTGTGTTATTTGTACTCTTATAACTTACATCTAAATCACGATCATCGATACTGTCACCTTTAATATTCATGGCGTCGTTATGGTGCTTCCATAATGTTTTGTTTTGAGCATTGTTATATTGTTCCATGTCTTCTGATCTTGAGGTACACGATGATGTGTTGAAAGACGTATCATCGTCAACGCCGATGTGAATGACTTCCAAACATTCTTGGTACTCTTCTAGACATTCTTGAAATTCTTCTTGGCATGTTTGGTCATCTTCAGTATCCTCATTGATTGTATCACATAGCATCTTGATACATGAGTCAGTTATTTCTTCTTTGATGGGCTTTGCCTGTTCACCTTCAGGTTTATCAACTTCTCCAGACCTTTGTCTAGCCCATTTATGTATCTTATGGTTGTCATAATATTGCTCATAATGTTTAGCACTCTCTTCCTCAACTGATTCTTCCACTTCAGCTCCTCCTTCCACTTCTTCTTGTCTATATTCACTTTCCAATTGTAATAGTTTTAGGGCATACTGAATTTCCTGCTTCTTCATCTCTAATTCTAGTTTTTTCAATTCATCCTCCAAAGCAAGTTTTTTCTTGGCCTCATTAATACTTGCCGTTCTTGTCGTTCTGGGACTTTTTCTCGTTAGCAATTTACTTTTTGTTGACATGCGACAGTTTTCTTCTCGATCCTCTAGGCCTTTGTTTACCTCACTATTGTCTTGAATTCTGGAATTTCCAACTAAAGGTTCCTTTCTCAACATCGTTTCATTGTCATGCCCCAAGTTCTCTTTCCTTCCAAACTTGTCAGGCCAAACGAAGTCTTGAGATAAACTCCTATTTATTCCAGCTCCACTTCTTAGAGGTCTGTAGTCTTCTTCACGGCTCATGATCACGTCGGGGTCACCAATTGTTCAGCTCCTGGTCAAAGATCTGCTGAACTAGTATTTTTTAGTAAAAAAGTCATACGTCCTTTCAATCTTTTATTCAACCTTGTCACAATACTGTCAACTAACTTTCTTTTTATATCCTAACTATGATCCTAATTCAACAATAGTAAAATCAAACTAAGGTAATTCTAACAATATAAGAAAGACAGTGCCGAAGATCAGAAGACATGTAGGAAGATTTATAATTTCCACCCCCTAAGATCCATCTCTAGACCCGCCCTTGTGTTGACAGGGCCATAGACGTAGTCTATGGGGAGCACAAGCTGATGCAGACAAACATAGTGACGGTCGCCATGGACATGACTTCTTATTGATGTAACATTTTTGACAAGACGATTACTTTCATTTCAGTGTGAATTTTCAAATGGCCGAGTACGCCCAAAGAAGAAGTGGATCCTTGGGGTCCTACGGCGCTCAAGAACAGAGGAAAAAGGAGAACCAAGACCGAAAAAAATCCATCTTGTATCTCATCTTGAGCTACCTAAAAGATAATAACTTGAAGACGACTTTCGATGCTTTGAAGACAGAGGCACAACTCAGCGATCAATTCACAGTATGCGACAACGTGGACTTGGACATTATCCTTCAAGAATACAAGACTTATTACAACATGAAATTCCAAAAGGAACCTCAGATAATCAAGAAAACGTTGATGGATGATAAAATTCCTTTGGTAGGGTCCCTAACGCAGAAAACGCAATCTGCTGGTAAATTGAGAACGTCGATACAGAAGGATAAAGAACGAATCGGTTTGACACCTAGCTCCAAGGAGAATGATCAGGATTTTCACTTCGAAATTGTATCTATGGCGTCCCAGGAAAAGATTCCAATTTCGGGGGAAAGAAGAAGGAGTTCGCTGATTTCCGAGCAAGAAAAGAAACGGCTGTCCGATTTCTCAGGTATTTAGTCCACCTATAATCATACAGGATGTTCCAAAAAACTCTCGAATCTTTAAAAATAGCCAAATAATTGATTTTCCCAAAAACCTTTCAACTAATCGTTCTTTGATGGGAAATTAACTCCATCCCTTCAGCCCACACAGTTTTTTTAATTAATGACCCAGGCCATTTCAACCATCTTTCCAATATTAGTATGTTCATGCTTGTGGCTTTGCACTCTGTTCAGAAGCAACAAAATTATCTCACTTATTGCCTAAGGACAATTTTTGTGGAAGAAGACAATCATTTTCTCTTGATACTTTTTGGGAGTAAAAATTATTATCATAAATATTAAAAATACAAGTAACTGACAAGTTTGAATATAATAGAAAATGAAGGATCAAGAGTAGAGAAATAAGAAAAGAATAAAGGATCCGGAGTAAATATTAAAATACAATGCGCAAAAAAATTAACGCACATTCTGAAAATCTCAATTTTAATGAAGTTAACTCAACATTGACTTTATAACTTATTTTTTATGTTCTCTCGGGAAGGTTTTGAACGAAACAAGACACATTAAATGGAAGAAAAATTCAGGATTTCACCGAATCTTATGTGAAAGAAGAGAAATGAACAATTTTCAAAATACTGAAATGCTGATAAGTGATTTAATACTTGGTATTTCCACCCCTTGCGTTAATTACAGCTCGGCAACGACGGTTCATACTCAAAATGAGTGATCTTAAAATGTTCTGATCTAATCCTTCCCAGATTTCTCCGAGTTGGATTCCTAAGTCATTAAGAGTAGCTGGATGATTTTCTGAACTTCTCAGCCTTCTATTGAGGTTGTCCCAAACCTGCTCAATCGGATTGAGATCTGGACTTCTTGATGGTCATTCCATTCGAGAGACTTCAACCTCTTCAAGGTACTCCTGAACGATGCGCGCACGATGGGGTCTGGCATTATCGTCCATAAAAATGAAATTTTCACCAATGTATGGGGCAAATGGCACTACATGCTCTTGAAGAATGTTCCTTATATACTTATCAGCATTCATAGCTCCATTATCAACGACCACTAGGTCTGTGCGAGCAGTCAAAGATATTCCACCCCATACCATAATCGATCCTCCCCCGAAACAGTAGTATTCAGGAAATTGCACTGAGCATATCTTTCATGTGGACGTCTGTTTACAAGGGAACGTCGATCACAATGGTAGAGGCAGAATCTAGACTCATCTGTGAAGAGAACTCTTTCCCAATCGGCCTCTTCCCAATGGATATGCTCTCTCGCAAAATCATATTCTCTGAGGTGATTTCATATTGTCTGAGTGCTAATTTGCACCTCATGAGTTTGCTCAAGCTGATTTTGAAGAAGGCGAGCGGTTGCAAACCGTTGTCTCAACGAAGAAACTCTCAAGTAACGTTCTTGAATGGCAGTTGTTACCCGTGATCTACCCTGTCCTGGTCTTCGGACATCCATACCTGTCTCCCTGAATCGCTGCAACATTCTGGACACACTTGTATGGCAAACTCCAAACCTTTCTGCAATTCTTGTGTATGTCCACCGTTCTTCTCGCAAAAGTACCGCTTGGGCACATTCCTCTTGGGTCAAATTGCGTGTTTCGCGTTGCATAGCGATCGAGTGTAGAAAATCAAACGAAAGAAAAACTATTGATCACTAGAATTGATCGAGAACAACTGATTTTAGAATGGAGCCAATACATTCAAAATCTGATAATATCATCTTTTTTATTCCTGCTGGGAGAAAACATCTGTATTGAAGACAAACGTTGAAAGTGGATAACATATGCATGCATAATTCTGATACAAATAATTATCATTGAGAACACCTTGAGTTGTAGAATAAATTTGAGATTTCCACAATGTGCGTTAATTTTTTTGCGCAATGTACAAGTAACTGACAAGTTTGAATATAATAAAAAAAATGAAGGATCAAGAGTAGAGAAATAAGAAAAGAATAAACGATCCAGAGTAAATATTAAAATATAATTCAACTGAAAAAATGTTTCTTTTTCACGTCAGATCTCTATTATGGCTTGGAAATTCCAGAAGAGAAACTGAATAACAGGCTAAACGTGCAGACAATGCTAGATAAACCGAAAGTAATGAACACCATGCGTTACGATCTATCGAATCTTTCAAAAATGGAAAAACAACGTTAAGCTATTTGAAGAAATACATCTTTTCATCACTCAAATGTGTTTTATTGTTTTCTCATTATTGACTGAAGCAAAATACTTCAATTCACCATGAACGTTTTAACTGATACCCAATATTTAAGAAATAAAGAATCTGAGCATAATCGTATTCTTCACATCAGGTTACACACAGGAATGGAGGGAAATGGCAGACTTGATAATGCGAGACGTCGTCCCAAACACCTTGGGCTTCTCTTGGCAACAATGTATAGGTTTAGATAAACCTATCGAGCTGTTGAAAGAAGCCACCGTCTACCCTCTACTCTATCCCGACCTATTCAAAAATTTGACCCAAAGCTGGACTGGAGTGCTGATGTACGGATCGCCAGGAACAGGAAAAACCCTTCTTGCCAAAGCTCTAGCATGCGAAATAAACGCAACGTTCATAAACGTCACCAGCAGCACCTTCGTTAGCAAATGGAGGGGGGACTCTGAAAAAATGATCAAGGTCATGTTCGACCTGGCCAAATATTACGCCCCCACCACTATTTTCATAGACGAAATAGACGCTCTTCTTTCTGAATCCAAAGATACGAATCACGAAGCGTCTTGCAGATTCAAAAGCGAACTCTTGATTCAGATGGACGGACTCCTATCGTCGAATGACCCAGTCTTTCTTTTAGCCACGACCAATTCACCTTGGAAACTAGATAAAGCTTTGCTGAGAAGGTTCGAGAAGAGAATACTGATCCCTTTACCCAACGAAAACGCGAAAATTAAAATGTTGAGGCATTACGCCAACTTGAAAACTGAAAATAAAAACGATTGGAACAACTTGCTTCAGTTGACCGAGAATTTTTCAGGATCTGACATTAAGAATGCTTGCAAAGAAATGGAGATGAGTTTGGTGAGGGAACAGTTACAAAATTTGAGTAAAAACAAGAAAATTGGGGCCAGAAGAAATGAAACTGCTGAAGATTTGGCTGCTGCGTTGCAATCAGTGAAACCTTCTATAAATCTGGACTATTACAAGAAAATATTGGACTGGAATCAGGAATACGGTTCAAGATGAACATGATATACATGTGTAAATCAAGAATTCATATCTTGTTGTTACTTAGAACAACATTCAAGGGTCCAAAAATAAAGTCCAATGAGGACATATCAAATTTATATTTGAATAAATAGAGAATAACTGGAGTACTGTTTAATTCAGATTTTGTTATGTCTTCATGGCTGCTAACAACTGAATCCTTATATTTCTAGATAAACTGTTAATTTGTAAGTGATGCACCAAGCTTATCACAGGAGGTAATTCAAAAAATCGAAGCATAAATGATCTCACTTCGTTTTATTCACAATCGATAACAATACATGCTAACGAAATTATTTCAGAAATACTACTTATTTTTGATAATTTTCAATTCTTTGTTATTCCTCGCAATTAGATTCGACCCTAATTTCAGCCAACGATCCCAATTACATAATTTATCAAGCAAGGTGGTTGACCACCAAATAACCTCAAAAAATATTTGAGAGGTTGCTTGATTGCCTAATAACTACACTGCGCAAAAAATTAACGCACATTATGGAAATCTCAAATTTATTCTACAACTGAAGGTGTTCTCAATGAATTTTTATCAGAATTATGCATGCATATATGTTATCCACTTTCAACGTTTTTCTGCAATACAGATGTTTTCTCCCAGCAGGAATAAAAAAAGATGATATTATCAGATTTTGAATGTATTGGTTCCATTCTAAATTCAGTTGTTCTCGATCAATTCTAGTGATCAATAGTTTTTCTTTCGTTTGATTTTCTACAATCGATCGCTATGCAACGCGAAACACGCAGTTGACCCAAGAGGAATGTGCCCAAGCGGTAGTTTTGCGAGAAGAAGGGTGGACATACACAAGAATTGCAGAAAGGTTTGGAGTTTCCCATACAAGTGTGTCCAGAATGTTGCAGCAATTCAGGGAGACAGGTATGAATGTCCGAAGACCAGGACAGGGTAGACCACGGGTAACAACTGCCATTCAAGAACGTTACTTGAGAGTTTCTTCGTTGAGACAACGGTTTGCAACCGCTCGCCTCCTTCAAAATCAGCTTGAGCAAACTCATGAGGTGCAACTTAGCACTCAGATAATAAGAAATCACCTCAGAGAATATGATTTAAGGCCTCGTGTCGCGGCAAGAGGCCCAGCTCTTACCCCAGCCCATCGAAGGGCGAGTTTGGATTTTGCGAGAGAGCATATCCATTGGGAATAGATGAGTCTGGATTCTGCCTCTACCATTGTGATCGACGTTCCCTTGTATACAGACGTCCACATGAAAGATATGCTCAGTGCAATTTCCTGAATACTACTGGTTTCGGGGGAGGATCGATTATGGTATGGGGTGGAATATCTTTGACTGCTCGCACAGACCTAGTGGTCGTTGATAATGGAGCTATGAATTCTGATAAGTATATAAGGAACATTCTTGAAGAGCATGTAGTGCCATTTGCCCCATACATTGGTGAAAATTTCATTTTTATGGACGATAATGCCAGATCCCATCGTGCGCGCATCGTTCAGGAGTACCTTGAAGAGGTTGAAGTCTCTTGAATGGAATGGCCAGCAAGAAGTCCAGATCTCAATCCGATTGAGCAGGTTTGGGACAACCTCAATAGAAGGCTGAGAAGTTCAGAAAATCATCCAGCTACTCTTAATGACTTAGGAATCCAACTCGGAGAAATCTGGGAAGGATTAGATCAGAACATTTTAAGATCACTCATTTTGAGTATGAACCGTCGTTGCCGAGCTGTAATTAACGCAAGGGGTGGAAATACCAAGTATTAAATCACTTATCAGCATTTCAGAGTTTTGAAAATTGTTAATTTCTCTTCTTTTACATAAGATTCGGTGAAATCCTGAATTTTTCTTCCATTCAATGTGTCTTGTTTCGTTCGAAACCTTCCCGAGAGAACATAAAAAATAAGTTATAGAGTCAATGTGGAGTTAACTTTCATTAAAATTGAGATTTTCAGAATGTGCGTTAATGTTTTTGCGCAGTGTATAATAGTTTTTCATTTCGCGTATTTCGTGAACGATTCGATAATTATGAGATTTTGAAGGATTACATAGGCTTAATTCAGATAAATCCAATGAAAAATATCACAACTCACGGTAAACACTTGGAGCAATAAGGTGCTGTCCCCATTGTTGCCGTACTGAGAGGTTTCTAGCAGCTTCTTAGGTCCGAGCCTCATGCACCACTCGCCGAGGCAAAGAAGCAGGGCCGTACCAAGAGATTTGTCACTTTCACCAGCGGTAGAACCTAGAGGAGCGTGAGTAAAAAGCGCAGAACACAGAGTACTGATAATGGCATTGCCTTGTCTGGGGTACTCGTTCCACAGCAAAGTGGCATGATCACACAAGAGAAACAAGATGTTACTTGCAAGTTGTGCTATAACTTTGTTGTTGAACTGAAAACAAATTTCGTTTTATGATTGTTCGTTGTCATAACCGAGTCGTTCACACCTTCAGTGATTGCAAGATGACGTCCAGAGCATCCGTAACTTTAGAATGGAATGTTTTATTGCTCAATTCCTTATAAACGTATATTCCTAAAGCGGAGAGAGCTATAGATCTTGCTTTTCCTCTTGCCTCTCTCCTTCCAGCCCTCAATAAAATGCTAACTACATGTTCCTGTAACATTTCAAAGATATTAAGCCACAAATGGAATATAATCAATATAAGACTGGTTATCACTTCAAATTCCACACTACCTTGATGTCCGGACAGGCCATCAGGTGCATATCACGTTCTGGTTGTAAAACGAACAGAGAATTCAAATCGTTCGGCTTGCTCAGCAAATTCGCGATTATTGAAACAGCTTCAGTCCTTGGAGAAGTTTCCAACGATTCCGTTGAATTCAGAACGGTGTTACAAGCATGGATGAGATCTAGGAGTAGAATGGAGGAGCCTGGCAGTTGAAGAGAAAGAAACCTGGGACCTAGATGCTTCAAAGCCGTATTCAGGTAAGATTTGGACGGACCTGTTAAAGCTTAAAAAACACGTTCGTTATATTTAAGATACATTATTGGCTTGAAACTTACCTAAATGCAAAAAATGATAAAATTGGGGTAAATAAGTCCTATATTTGGAATCACAGTTAAGCGTAATTGTACAGAGTAATCTCAGAGCATCCAGTTTACCCGGTTCATACGTCTCGGGTAAAATAAGAGCTCCGAAACACCATGGAAGAATCAAGGTTAGAGGTGGTACTAAGTCGGGAGGTTGCGGAGTGCTCAAATTGTCTGGAGATACTCCCTGGTTGTTCTTGATCTTGATTAAGGTGTCTGTTAACTTGACGAGGTATTGAAATACCTGATGGTGCAGTTTGTAGTCGGTAATGTTGTTCACATCTCCTGCAAAATATATACATATACTCCATTCACTTTTATTTAATCACATAGGAGGTCATGGTTTCGTTTTCAGGAGTTGGTGCACCTGATGAAAAGCACAGAACATATGATGAAAAGTCAGTGCGCGCACAGAAAATATCGTTAATGACAAAACGACGTTGCCAGTTTCTTTGTTTACATCAAAGTAAGAGTATCAAAGATATTCCACATTTTGTTAGATTTACAAATTGTTCGCAGATTTTTGGTATTTAATCGATATTTGCAGGTTAATTTTTCTTCGAATATCCAAGATTAACGTATGTTTATTGTTTTTAGCACCAGTTTGGAGCGTGAGGACGATTTTCAAGACCAGGACGAATGTTTACATTTCGAAGTTAAAGAGGTACACGGGAATTTCGTTGAAAAAGCTGTTATTTGGACAGATATCGAAGTAGATGGATCGGATGGAGCCTCGAGAGGTCGATTAGGATGATATTTTTCAGGTTTTCCAAGAAATTTGGCGATATCTGAGCAGATTTGCAAAAGTTAGGTACCTCTCTAATGAGGTGGAACTTAGACCTAATTCTCCTATAAGAAACGTCTTTCAAAGGTCGAGATGGTGAAAAATGTATTCTTCAGATGTTGTTTGAACAAACGCAGCCGAGTTTTATATCCCAACATTGATTTTGAGAAAGTTATCAACAAAATGAAATTGACATTATTCTTGATTCTTGTAATTACCCATCAATTCATCTTATATCTTTGGGTTGATTTTTTTAATGAATTCTTGATTAGAATCAACAATTGATGTCGTCAAGTCTTGAACTTTCAGTTCAAGAGGATAATAAACATTAAATCTTCACAAGCATGAATATGAAAATTATGTGAAAGCAATGCAATTTTCTTCCATGGCGAAAAATAATATATTTCAACAGTGATCTCTTGTACTTTTCATGCAAATAACTAGAAAAGGAATCCTTTCTATCAATTCATATAAACGTTAATTATTTTCGTCCATCACATCTTTTCCAATTCATTCATTTTCCGAATGAATTCACATTCTGAGAAATACGATAAGAATGTAGAAAGGGCAACATAGTGTTGACTTGGAACATAAAAATATTTTGTAAAACGTCATAACTTCGATACAGAGTGGAATGTGTCAAAATTCCAAGGCCAGAGTTGTGATTTTATAATAGACCTTTCCAGAATTACCTGTGAAGGTGAAAGTTGCGCGCGTCACTTGTGGGCTAAGAATGAATATCATTGGTCGTCAAAATTTCCCTCCTTGAATCGTTGACATTTGGCAATTGATATTATTATTTTACGCAGCCGACTTTTTGGATGTGGATGTTATTTGTTGTATTGTTTATCGAAAATCTAAATTTTAGTATGCCTCAACAATGTTTTGTTACTAATTGACGGTCAAGGTACGATAAAACCAGTAGTATCTCATTTCATTGCTTCCCTCTCTCTCTTTCTTTTCTCTCTCGCACTAAGGTTTGCGCATCTTTTAATGCTGCCCACAAGTTGAGCATGAAATATACCTGTTTCTCTCTCATTCTGGTTTAGTTCACATCTTTCATCTTTGTTCTACGTATTCTGGAAAGGTCTATTGTGAATGGAGTATACATCTTAACCATAGATTCGCATCTGCCCGGAATTCCTCGGTATCGGTAGTACCACAGAATACCTAACTACACAGAAGCGACACTTAGCGTCGGCACTTTGATCTTCAAGGGGCAAAGTTTCGTGACCTTCATTCTCTGTTAGGTAGTACATACACAGAATACCTAACTGTGACATAATTCTATACTTTATATATAATTCTATGGGTCCAGCAGGAAGTTTAAATTTCACGTTGACATTTGTACTACCTAGCATGGCACATGCGTATTCAAATAAAGTTTTGGCGGGAAGGCGGAATGACGCTTCTGTGTAGTTAGGTATTCTGTGGTACATATGTCACTTTTGAGCGGATAATCACAGAATACCTAACTAATTTAGGGTATTCTGTGACATAATTCTATACTTCATTTATAATTCTATGGGTCCAGCAGGAAGTTTAAATTTCACGTTGACATTTGTACTACCTAGCAAGGCACAAGCGTCATCAAATAAAGTTTTGGCGGGAAGGCAAAAAGACGCTTCTGTGTAGTTAGGTATTCTGTGGTAGTACCAGCTGAACAAATGTCATTTGAAACTCTGTGAATTTCGTTTAAAACAGAGACCTGTTAGAAAAGTCAAAACTTTGTATAGATGCGTTGCGTAAACGGAGACCCGTAGAGAAAGAAGATTACCATGTTGTAAAAATTAGACATCTCCTCTTCAAACCGGTTGACGCGACGTTTGTCCAGGGCTCAGAGGAAAAAAGTTCAACGCACCGAAAGTCGGCGATATCCGCCTTTTTTATCTATGGTCCGAATGATTCTAGTGGTATCTGACTGAATTTATCACTTACCGAGTGCCCCCAGCATCCTCTTCCACAGTATGACAGCCACGTCGGGCAACCAGCCCCTAACACTACCCCCGCACACCACCCCCCTGTTTTCCCCGAAAGAAGGACTTTCGAAATGATGATGGTGTTCGCCCATCATATCGAGTTGGAGAGGGGAATCCTTGATGGAGTTGCATTCGACGCCGCTAGATGGCGCGGGACTGGGAGACCTGCTCCTGTCCATCGACTCCCCATCGTGGATCATCAAACTGTCCAAGGACAACGATCGTCTATGCTTGACCACCGCGATCTAGAACGAATTTAAATAATTCTTCAGGTTTTTAAACAGTAACATTCATCGCTCACAGTTCTTGGTCTGTGTATGTGTTTTCTCTTTTCGTACAGATCCGTTTCGCTTGAACTTCTTGAAAGTGTGGATCTCCTTCTCGTTATCACAGAGTTTCCTTCGTTGATGACCGAATCTTGTCTGGTTGTGGTAGGGTGATTACTTTCGAAAGATTGTCCAGTGAGACCGCTCTCAGGTCTGCTGGTTGGCCTTCGACCCATCCTCTTATTTTTTTGCTCGGCCAACCTATCTAAAGGAAGATCGGTTAGATCTAACTCGTAAACATGTCTGGCCAGTACCCTCGTCAAGGTGTCCATCGTTTTCTGAAATTGAACATCTCAATTGTTTCTCTATAAACTCATGAATTATTTCGCGTAATTTACCGCCCATTCCTTAATCAGGTCCTCCCAGTTGGTAAGAGAAACAAGGACGTGCAGAAACCTATCCCACAAATCTTGGGATATCACAACGTTCAAATTAGCCTTGATCCATGTGACGATGAGAGTTTGGAAAATTGCAGGTGCCAATTTTCCACCGAGGGTCTGCATCTTCTTTTTGGGAGGATTTTCAGGTAACACCAGCGAAGTAATTTGAAGTAAAACTAATAGCAATTGTTCCCTAAAATACGACACAGCATGAATCCCATTTCAAGTATATGGGACATTTGAACTACTTTTTGACATTTGGCAATAACATGCAATGGTGTTTAATAAAATAAAATAGGCAATGTTGTGCTGTTTTTGGCTTGATCTCTTGTTAAATTAATGGGTTTAGAATGCCTGTTTTGACGGAGAGTTGGTGTAGACAGGGATAAATATAAATGACGACTCACCATGTACCACTGTCCATTCTAGTGTTCATCACCATATACCGATAAATATTAAGTACCCTTTTGCAAGCGTCAGTCTGTTCCTCTAACATCTTTGGAATGTGCTGATTGACTTCTAGCAGAAAAACATTTGCCGCATGTGTCATGAACAATTGTAGGACGTTCTACGAATCGTTTCCAATTAAACAAAATTCACACTCTCAACCCTCAACTCACCTGCATACCCGCTCTCACCAACAAGTTTTCCTTATGAATCGCCCCCAAATAAGAATCGTTCCTCAGCCTCGGAGGCCTATTGTCGTAACCTAACTCTTCCTGCAGCCTCATATCGTCCGGCAATTCCAACATGTACGTCGGCATTTCGAGAATATTCAACTGTATCAAGTCTTTGTACACTTGAATGGTCTTTCGAACCGCTATTACGTGGCTGAAATTCAAGAGGAAAGCTTGTCTGAACAGTTCGTGGAGAAAGTTAACGTTGTCTCTGGAACTGTACAAGACTTCCCTCACAATTTGAGCGGCTAGAACCTCGTCGGATGGAGTACGGCTTATTTGAAGTGACAAATCTGAAGAAGAAAAAAGGTAACATATGTAGCAGTTCTATTAAAACTTTTTGGAGCAGACACGAAAGTTTCCTTTTTATATCAAAGAACCTCCAATGAATAAGATGGATAACACATCTAGTAACAAAAAGCACTGTCATATATCTCCCGATTTAAAACATGGAAAATTAGGGCCTTGGTGCCAATTATTTAGAAAACTTATTCAAGGATTTAGGAAAAAAACACTGCAAAAGAAAGAATAAGTAGAGTAATTTAGACATCTTAGTTCATTTGAATATACTTCTTCACAAACCCCATTTCATTATTACGGTTTTCCTCGTATTAACACAGATATATCAAAAATTTGAAAAATGACAGGTAATTTTTGGGGATAAATCAGAGAAACGACTCACTCGAATCTAAACTTGGATGTGCAGATTCATGGTGTCCTTCCTCCTCATGCTCTTTCAATGTGGAATGTACATGTAACGAGGATGGGCCATTGTCTGAATTCTTTTTTGTCTGGTGGACGTAATTCGTGAGCCACATGATCAGAGTGACTCTACAATAAACAAATTCACTTTCCGCTTCAGCTTTCCTCATGACTGGCAAATCTGTAAACGGGATATATTGGCTGTGTTCACTCAAAATAAAAAAAAACAGTTCATTTCAAAATTCGATTTTTAAAACGTATAAAGAGAACGGTTGATGACTCACCCAGTATAGGACTGTAGAGGGACGTCTGCATGCTGAAGTTGGGGCAAATTTTGGGCAAATAATAAACTTTGAACTTTTCCAACAAAAAATGAAAACATCGACTATAATAGGCTGGTTTATCGTGCCATTCCAGCTTGACTACAGATTGGACCATGTGTTCTAACAGAGCCTCAAGAAACAACTTGCTTGGATGATCAGGTGGTTTTTCAGACGTAGATGGCGGTAAAATGGGCAAAAGTTCAGCCGATGTGACTGGATGATAAACATTTGCGTCATGAAAAATGCTCATTCCGGTAGGTTGTACTGTGACGGCTGATGGATTGATGAAACCCGGCACCAAAGATGCGTACATTCCATCGACATAGTCTGGCGCATTTTCATTCAGGGCCTGATACCTAGAAACGAAACATAAATAGCAAAAGTTCATTACAGGGCCTCATTTCATTGGGAAAATATATCCCTTTTGTTCAATAAATAATCCGTACCACATAAGAAAGTATCGAATACCCTGCCGCCTCAACTTGACGGAGTTTCCTGTATGTAGAAGTTTGTTCAAAATCCTTCCCAAAGAGTGCATCTGCCATCTTTTGTGAATGAGTTCTGGCAACAAGCACAGCACTTGCTCGAGAATCCATAGAGCACATTCTAATTCTTCCTTATGGGCCTTATGAACTGAAATGATGTAAGATCGAATTTTCATTACTTCATTCATTACTTGAATGCATTAATGAATCATGCAGAAACAAAAATTTGTGTTTGGGAAAATTCAGAAACTAAAAAAAAAGTTTTTCAGAATAGAACCAATAAACATGAAATCCCAAAGGAAACTACGGATAAGATGCATGTGGAGGAATGTGGATGGAAAAAGTACCAATCCAACATGGAGGTTTTTAAGGCACTCATGCTATGGCATGCACTAAATTTCCAATACCTCAAATAATTTTCAATTTAACTTACCTAGGTGGAAAGAGAGTTCTAATGGAAAATAATAAAAGAAATATTAGATGAAAGTTAGCATGAAATATATTTACATCTGTAATGAAAGACATAAGGGGTCCATAAAAATAAAGTATTTTCAAAACAGGAAATGATTCCCAGGGCTCTATTAAATAAAATATTTTGTAATTATCCCCAGAAATCATCAAAGTCCTTTTATCTGACAACAAAATTGTTTTCATTCAATCTACCAATTGCAAAGAATCATTCGCATCAAGTAGACTTAATTTCTGATGAATTTTAAATGTTAACTTTTAACAATACGAAACAGGATTGAAGAAGAATTACTTTATGAACATACCTCGTTGGCGTAGATTGTATTCGGCTTGAATAAAACTATCATAAAGTATGTTGTAAACATGACTGAAGTTGGCTTCGAAAAATCCTTTGGCCTCTAATACATCTACATTATCTATAAGGAAAAACATAGCCAAATGTATTTCACAACATAGGAAAACAACACGAATGCATGTGTACATATGCGATTTTGGTAAATTTTACTAAGACTATGAAAGAAGAACTTTGTAGAAACCTCACCTAATATGATTTTCAAATGCTTGATTCTGGTACTCAAGTCCTTTTTGGGATCTTGTATTTTAGAGGTAGATTTTTTGACATCTAATTGGTTTCTCTTGCTAAACATTTTGAGCTGATGTTAATGCCAGACATAACATTCTTACTTTTGACCATCAGAAAAAGTAGTCCATAACATATTTTAAAATCAATTTCCTAGCTTTTATAAATATTACATTTTAAAATTTTCTTTTTGTGTTGACTTATGACGTACAACATACATATTTACTGACGTCGACTGTCACGCCTCTTCAGGACTGTTATGTTGACAAAAGGAGGAGCTACCGTTTTTTGAACTAATTTCACAAATTCACAAAAGAAGGGGGCGGGAAATAGACGAGTCCCTTCATGCTGGCCAACTGTTTAAAATTGCCTGAAAATCACTTCCCTTTTTTTCGCAATGATTCAACTCTTACCTGAAAGCTTTAATCCTAATGAGTGTATCCTGAAAATATTGGATGTCACGAAGGTCTTCATCAAAAGCTATAAATTTTTGTTTTCTTAGGGTTTCATCAATGGAAAATAAATATCCCCAACAAAATGTTTGAATGGAGAATTTGAATTTTTCGAATCAAATGAGGATTTCGCTTGAGTTTGTTTTTTATAATAACTTTTCTGATGAACTATTAACAGTGTAAAAATGATTCAAGATACTGCAGAAATATCAAATCCAAATTTCATTAATTTCCGAAGAAGGAGCACTCGTATAAAGACCTGTTGCAAGATGTAAAACTGATTATAGGTGTTTTCTTTGGATTCGTAGAGATCATAGGAAGACTTTCAGTGAATTAATGTATTATTAACCCTGTATTGTGGAGTTTATTAAATATAGGTGCATAATTGGGTTTTCGCTTCTAATTGGATAGAAATTCTACAAGGAATTCAAAGGAAATTAGGGAAATAAATGATTGTTTTTAATGTTCTTTATTTGCATGGAAACTTACTACAGAATAACAACCCAAAAGTATTTACAACTGCCATAGACTATGATCTGGATGTGAATAAGTTCTGATGCCGCATGAGAAATTAGGATCATTGTACTGGAAAATCATTATAATGAAGTATCACTTTGAAATCATAGTATATTCTTAATATGTAAAGTGGTAAATTCATCAATTCAACATCAGAACATGGCCAGTGTACACCACATCTCAAAATAATAAATACAGACAATATATTTACTAAAAATATTGTTCGCAGTTGATTGAGAAACTCCCTTAAAAATGGCTACTTCACAAACAGTTTCAGTTTTATTAATACTAGAACTAATCTCTCTGGAGCAATTTATTTATGGATTTTTCAATCTGGATATAAATCTGAAATTAACTTGACATAATCGTCCATGTGAAGGGAACAAACACATATATTCTTTGCAGCAAGGTTCCCATCCATAGTTTGTCTATCCATGCTTTTCTCCAGTCCAATTTATGCAATATGCCGAAGGCATTAGTGATATTCGGTGTTGAGGCATCTTTCTCAGGAAATTTATCAAAACGAACAGCCGTGTTTTTACTTTTCCTTGAAGAGCAATTGAGAACAGTTTTTTCCAGTACTAGTACTTTGCTTACATTGTTATATAATCATCTACTGGCCTAAAATTCAAATATATCATGAGGATTGAAACATAAAAATCTTTTCGTATTTCACCTTTTCTGATTTCTTACAGAAAGATGAAGTCACAGCTCAGTACCTCGAATTACGAGGATCATATACCTCAAGAATACCTGAAACAGCCATTGATTTAGAATAGATATTCTTATTTCTAACTTTCTAAGTCAATGAAAACAGCTTAGGAGCAAGTAAAAATATAAACCAAAGATTATAGATTATAATCTTTGATATAAACAAGTCGTTTTCTAGGTTGGAAAGTCATAGATTTCCATTAATGAAAACATAAGAAAACAAAAATTTATAGCTTTTGATGAAGACCTTCGTGACATCTAATATTTTCAGGATACACTCATTAGGATTAAAGCTTTCAGGTAAGAGTTGAATCATTGCGAAAAAAAGGGAAGTGATTTTCAGGCAATTTTAAACAGTTGGCTAGCATGAAGGGACTCGTCTATTCGATGTTTTTCGAATTTACGAGGGGCGTTCGGAAACTTTAATTGAATAGGAAATATGGAATATTCATAAATCAAATTTGGTTGATATATGGGTATAATGGTAAATACAAAGAGGATTTATGAATTACTGTATATAGGTATTTAATTCAAGTTTCTAAAAAACATAAAATCTGACATATTTTTAATCACTTAAGTATATCGCGATGTAGATGATGCACTTAATAGGGAATCGTCTCCAGTATGATAAATTGCACTATAGTCTATTTTATGCAAATTTTGAAGTGGAGGTCAGAACTTGAGATCTTTTATTGCTTGAGGAAGATCAGGTAATTTGATGTCTTTAATCTGTTGAGGAATGTTCATGTTTTTCACTGCTGAAACAGCTCTCGCCGGAGCAGCTATAATACCCGCCTAGAAAAGGAAAGTTTTAAAATGTATAGTTCAAATAGAGGAATAATACAAACCTCCTGTTTTTCCAGTTTATTCTGATCCTCTATTCGAGTAAGTATTTCAGTCATATTCGTCTCAAGCACCATCCCACCCATAACAAGTTCGTTGAGTATATAGTGAACTTTATCAACATGAAAGATTAGATCTAATTCACAGACGTTTTCAAAACATTTATCAAGAGTTTCTACAAAAACTTGTATTAAATCCAGTATACCTAATTCACTTTCAGAGGAATCCACACAAAAAACGAAATACAAGGTGGCATAGTGTCTATATATTAATTTGTAATCACTTCCTCCAATAAGGCTAAAAATAATGCTGTTGAAGAATTGGATACATGAGATGTGAAAGAATTACCTTCCTCCTTCTAGAAAGTTGCAAACGTTATCATCTCTTTTCGACACCAATTGAAAAGTTTCCTTTATTATTTGTTGTTGCATATCCTCAGACTGGAATAATAACACTACTTAATATCCAAACACCTCAAAATTAATTGTACTCACGAAATATTGGTAAAATTTGGACAATCGGGGTTTCCCATGATTGTTGAACACCAAAATGGCTTTAATCATGTTTATGCTTAACAATTATAATTTCTTCGATATCCTGTTTTGATTTATATGTTAAAATAAATTACACTCATTCATAAACTTGAATGATTTATGAAGATAATTGTTCAGGAATATTTGCTAATGAGGAAATTGGTTTTTAGATGACATTTTTCTGAAGATAGCAAATATTTATATACAAAAGAACTACTCTTTTTTACTGTCAAATGCTCATACCGAGGTTTTTCCTCCGCAATAGTTCGGAGCATTAAGAAAAATCATAAACAAATACGTCCATTCCTAATTTTCTCTTCGATAATTGCTCTGAATTTAAATTTGCCCCAAATTTGCAGTTTTGTTTAAGACAGAAATCAGCAGAATTAATGTTCTGTGGTTTCACTTGATATGTTTTGAATTTTATTTTTTACTGGTTTGTGTTCTGTTCTGTGCTTTGTAACGGTCTTCGTTGATTCGATAATAATATAGCTTTTATTTATTGCTACTTATAAATTGCCTGAAAATGTCCAGCACATCTGACAAACATTTATTGAAATCGATTGGGGTTGATTCTGCGAGAATAGACAAGAACTATGTACATGAGACTGCAAAATTAGCTAGAAAAATGATGGCTCATGAGGCTTATGCAAATCCAGAGTAAGATTTACATTTTTTTGAAATTGCCTCAATAGGAAGATAATAAAAATTATGTGACTTTAATCGAATGATCCTATTTTGGCTGGAAAATGTTATATTTGTGAAAGTTAAGCATGATGAATTTAGTGTAGTACACAAAAAAACAGTTTGTTCCATGATAAGCCGGGCACATATTAAAAGAGAGAGAGAAATCAACTTTATTGATCTTGCAATCAAATGGCTATCGACCGCAGTCTTCCAGCCAGTCATATACAATTTTATTATAATTTTAATAAGCCTTAATTAAAACAAGTGTGAATTAAATATTGTTATTCTAGGGATTTCAGGTGTTCAAGAAGTATTATTTTATTAATATTAAAAGATTAAACAAACAAACAAACAAATAAAAATGCTTGAGAATTTGCTTCTGTTTGAATGCAAACTACTATATAATTGCTTTTAGTTATCCTTGGAGTATTGAGGACTTCGAAATTGGACATAGGCTAGGTCGTGGCAAGTTTGGAAGGGTATTTCTTGCTAGAGAAAAGAAGACGGGATATCTAGTTGCTATGAAAACAATCCTAAAGAAAGAAGTTGTCAAAGGACATGTTGAAACTCAAGTTCAACGTGAAATTGAGATTCAGAGTCGTTTAAAGTGAGTCTTGTTGAGTGAAGTAAATGTAAAAATATTTATGATTATTTTGTGTTGTTTCAGGCATCCTAATATTTTACAGATGTTGTGTTGGTTTCACGATGATTTTAGAATATACTTGATCGTAGAATATGCTGGGTATGGGGAATTATATGCTCATTTACAAAGCGCTCCAGGTGGTCATTTTGATGAACATCGGTGAGTATTACTTCAAATGTTTTGTTGATGCTCAATATTCTTGTTTAAGCTGTTATAATTTGAGAATTTCCTGTTAATTTTTGCGTTGTTTACAGCTCTGCTAAATACACTTACCAAGTAGCCGATGCTTTGAACTATTGCCATAAAAATCATGTTATTCATAGAGATATTAAGCCTGAAAACTTGCTCCTAACGTCTAACGGAGATATCAAACTAGCAGATTTTGGCTGGTCAGTTCATGCTCCTTCATTATCTAGAAGTACCATGTGTGGTACTTTAGATTACCTTCCTCCAGAGATGGTCGAAGGAAAGAAATATGGTCATTATGTAGATATATGGTGTTTGGGTGAGATTTTTGCTATTTTTCTGATCTTTCGATGTTTACTCATGCGTTACGTTCACAGGTGTTCTTTGCTATGAATTTTTGGTTGGGCGACCACCGTTTGAGAGTCAAGGATCCGATGAAACTTACAGAAAGATCAGGCATATCATATTGACTTATCCTGAACATATTACCCCCTTGGCAAAAGATTTGATATCGAGGGTAAGGAAATGAATTTTGTTCGCCAAAATTTTTCCATCTCTGTCAGTTTTATGTGAGTTTATGTTTTTGGCTTCTTTTAAAATTTTTTTTTTGCAGTTATTGGTTTATGATGGCACTAAAAGAATGACATTGAAGGATGTTATGACCCATATGTGGATAGTTAAGAATATGTAGTATGTTTATTTATTGTTTACTGTTATTATTTTAAATATTCTGGCCATGTACTGTTTGTTTATTCGGCAAATAAAATAATTCTAATATCATTTTATCTTTTTTTCCTTCAACAATGCAATCATAGGGTTGATTCGTAAAAATTCTTTTTGGAAAAAACTTCTGTTGGAAAGAAAAATTCTGTTTTGATACAGTTGACAGCCGGAAAAAGTGTGAAAAAAGCGTCCATTAATGTGGTTGGTAACCCTTGCTGGAATTTGAATCCCTTGGAATTAAATTTTCGAATTTGCAACTAACTGTACTAGGAGGAAAAACAAATTATTGCAAATTAGTAATTTCAGTGTAAAGAATTTTAATAACTTTCAAACATGTATTAAACCATGTTTACGTTTTTTTGAGAATATAAATCCTTTCCGACATTTTTTTCGTAGGGAAATCTGTTTTTGAATGTTTTCTTGATAGCCCCATCTTGTGTTGAAGAGCGTAAGATCCACTTGATTATCTGTAAACCTGTACCTCTCAACATGGACGAATAGTTCCTCGTATTCCCGCCTTACGGATAAGGCGCGGCCGGCGAAAAGCTCACATTTTATTTCCCAGAAGTGAATATGGCGTCGGAGTAGAAGCTCGCGGTTGTTTTGACAATAGGGATGCTGGATGGAAATTTTTAATTACAATGATAGACCTTTGAAATCATGAAGTTCATCAAAGAAACTTTACGGTTTTTTATGTTTGTGTGACTTTCCAACTTGTGAGACATGATTTATTTAAATAATGTGACTGTTAGTGAATACAGTTTTGTATTTCTGGTTATCGTTGCTACTGTTTTGACACATTCACAAGGTAGGTAACAAAATGTTTTGATTACGCCTTTTCCTGAGAGAATGGAACACTTTTCCGGCGTGTCGGCGATTTAAAAAATAGGATTGACAACAAAATTTTAGAAATAATTAACGATATCAATGAGGATATTCGTTTTATTTATACATCTCCTATCCTGTAGATGCATGCATCTATTTTATCCTGAATTAAAGAGAATAGAGTTTGTCTTGCATTTCCATAAACAAGATTATTGGATGGAGAAAATATTTGAAATGGTAAATTTTGAATTCGAAAAGTTTCAGTGTTGATAAATCAAAATGTTTACTCCTGTCTTGATTTTTATGTGCATTGTGCAGTGGAATGTATCTTCAAATCTTGTATTTTTATTGTGGATGGGTTATAAACGAGTCAAGGTCTCAGAAATAGCAGATAAACTGGGAATTCGCTGGTTTTTGATTAACTTACATAAATTATACTGATAAATCTCGTACAATATCACCATTATCCTCACGAGCAAACTGCAATAAGTACGAAATGAAATCGAACAAAACAAAGTGTCCTAATAGCTGAATAAGGATAATGAATACATTCTGCTTGAAGTTCGTAATCTCTTCGTTTGTGCAACGATAAGTACAAAACGTAGATAATCAGGTTCCTTGAATAACACAGGTAGCTCTTTTCTTTTAATTCTCGATTAAATTTATCACATCAGGCCGTTTATGAATCCCTTCAAATCGTAGAGAGGTACTATTTCCTTCAGGTACCGCTACATGGATAAATACAGCCTTTCAATGCGGATGGTGAATGATTACAGCAATTAATATTATTGGGCTGCTATAAATCATACCTTTGGGGTTTGGGTCGAATGTCAGGCGCATACACAAATGGAAAATTTCAAGTTTTCGCCCTAAAAAGGATGATCTCTGGTATAAAATGAATTTTGGAAATCATAGAATAATTTTTTTTATTTTTGAGCATTTTAATCATAGAACTAACATAACTTTCTATAGGTTCTATGATTTTAATTCAGCATATTCAAGGAAATATGCGGAATTGGACATTCCCCCTTTTATTTACGAAGTTACCGAATCTATTATGGAAAAAATCTTGAATATATATCTTTATGTACGTAGATTACGGGAAAACTTGAGAAAAAATTTCAAATTTCCGTAGATCGTCCAAAGTAGCACGACACGACCATAGAACTTTTAGGATTCATGAAGGTCGAGATGAAGGTCTATGTGCACAACGCAATTTGGACCATAGAATTGCGATTTTGACACATTTTGACTAATATCAAAAACTATTGTTGATAAGTTTGCGAAACCCAAGTATATGTTTATCCTTCATGTTGCTCTATTGAGTTGTGAATGAGAAATATGCGTACTGAATTTTCTAAAAA
The DNA here is from genome assembly GCA_951802165.1 of Adalia decempunctata. Lineage (NCBI taxonomy): Eukaryota > Metazoa > Arthropoda > Insecta > Coleoptera > Coccinellidae > Adalia > Adalia decempunctata. The sequence goes on from OX637705.1 coordinate 7,372,313, forward strand.
TCTATGTTCTGGGAGATGGCTCTTGTCTAGTACAATAAAAAACACTCTCTCTCTCTCTCTCTATGTTCTGGTAAAACAGATTCCAGAGATTAATTTGTGTACGTACCATAGAACTCAAAGAAACAACTTATTATAACGTAAGGTCTATGGTATGTACATATTTCTATGAAGAATCTGAAAAATCGGAAAAGAATACCCTTGATTAAAAGAATGGAAAAGAAAGGCAGTGGACGAGTTTCTTCATCATCAGCTATTCTTCCTAATAAACCTCCGAGCTTTTTCAGTTTCAACTTTCCACAAAATACGGAAGTAACTGGAGGCGTCAGATAGGCGTCACAGAAATATCTAGATGCTTCATGTGCAATGTGTACAATAAGTCGGACGCGTCAGTCTGTGCTTCTATTGTGAAGTTCGGGGTAAATATCACGTTTCTTGTGGGAGGGAGGTTCCAAAGTCTGAGGAACGAACAAAATGAGCAGTCTGGTGCTTATCAGAATACGAAATCTCCAAATGATATGCTTTAGAGATTACCGTTTATGAACCGTTATGAGTAAACAAATAAGTATATGGAATTGTCTGGAATAAGCACCATTGATGGAATTGTCTGGAATAAGCACCATTGATGGAGCTGTCAAATAACGGGCGTCAAGTCCATAGAATTATTTGTTTATTAAGATTTTCTGTATGAAAAATAATTGAATAAGTTATTATTGTAATTTTGAAGAAATGAATAAAGTGATATCGAGTTTTTGTTCAATTACGAGTAAAAAGGCACCAAACTTGGCCAATAATTTTGAATTTATTGGAGGAAGACTCGAAGAATTTCTATCGGTGGCATTTTTTCCACAATTGTTCCAGTATGACATTCTTGGTGACCTGATACGAATCGCGTTTGTAGAACAATAATTTCCATCCGTGTCTGTATCTTTTGCAAGCCGGGAATTGCTCGTTCATGCATAGTGACCCTGAAGTATACGTTTAGCCCACTAGAAAGCGATATTTTTCGCATACACATATCTCATTTCCTTCAAAGTCGACGTCGCCGTGTATCTACGACCAACCCAAACCTTGAATACCTCGCTCCCGTATGAATATTATTAACGCAAGTATAATTAGATGGGTATGCACTTATGTAGATAAATACTGCCGAGATCTAAGTGCAGTTAAGCGTTCATTTCACCGCGTTTCCTCGCTTGAACATGTCTGAAGCCACGTCACTTCTCGTTTAGCGACGGAAAATTTATGGTTTAGTTTTCGTTTTCACGAAACTAAAATTGGCGAAGAGATGGAGTGTGCAGGGTGTCCCGAAATGAATGCGACGGGATTTGGTTTGAGATTCTCGAGAAAAAATTGGGAGATTACCAAGTCATGGACGATTGCTTCGTCAACTGTCAAATTTTCTTTCAGTTCTATGCTTTAATTTTAAGCTTTATTCACCTTTCTTTCGAAGAACACCAATTTTTTCGATCACATCAAATGAATAAATCGCATGGATTTAGATCAGGGGAGCCTGCAGGCCACCACGCTCCCCGAAACGACAGACTAGTTTCAACGTCATTATTTCGAAATGAGGCAGTTAACAGGACTGGGTGTAATTGGAAAACTTCTTAAAAATCCCCCCTGCAAAACCTGACGCAATTACGATTCGCATAAAATTCTAGTTATTGGATTTTTACGTGACCGCTTGGGCGTCCGATAAGGGCGCTTTTACCTCGTTCTTCGCATCTCCTTGTTAGCTCGTTTGTTTGTGGCAACGCGATTAGGCTTGACGAGGGGCTTTTTCTCGGAATAGGCGATTCACGGATCATTGCAGACTGTGTCGTTAAGACTGTTGAAAGTAAACAAGAGCACGTGGAAATTGTACTTTTTCGAGGTAGATTTTCATTAATCTATCGAGTAAATGTATCGACTATTCGACTGAATTGAGTTTGACTTTCTTATGGCACTACCTTGATTATTTTCGGTGGAGATTTGCACTCTAAATTAATTTAATGAGAATAGTAGTTCTCAGTATAATTTTGGACGGGGTTAACAGAGAATGACCCTGTATATACTTACACAATTCATATAAGTATGTAGTCGACTGTTCTGGTATATTCGGATTTAGGAGTTATTTGGGTTGCAGTTAAAGAAAGAAAAAGTACACTGTTTGCATTTCTTTTCTTGACTCCAACCCAAATAACTCCTAAATCCTAGTATACTCAATTCGTCATAAGTCTTGGCCCTTCTATGTTTCTCAAGAAATAAATAATCTATGTTCAGGAAATGAGAGGAATGTTTTCCTCTATTCCAACTGCAATACAGGGTGTATTTAAAGGTGAGGCTTTTCTTTTGACATCAAAATAAGTCATTTTATCAAAAAAATTTTATATGAATTATGCCCCTGTTTCAAGAAAATGGAACTATAGTCCGTTCAAATATAAGAAGGAGCTTTGTAAACAAACATAATCGTCTGGTTTGCGCACAATAAAGCTCTTATTGGTCAATCGGTTATAACATCGCACCCTTCGACCGCCCTAAGATGGTGCCAGGATCGTACTCGGAACGGACTGTGGATGGTACTGGATAGAAATGATTCAATAATTTGTGTCAGCAATTCCCACATTAGAACTTTTTTCCTCAGAAAATCTAGTGCAAAATTTCTGTTATGATTTGCAACTGTCATAAACATTTTAAATCCGTACCCTCTTTTTTTATATTATTATCTACTAAATAATTTCTTTTTCGGATGCTCGAGGTTGCGGCAAGGTAATTCCAGGAAACACCAGAGTTTTAGTAATTTGGGTCGGAATCTTGCAAGATTCCGACAAAGTAATTCCGGGAAACACCAGATTTGGGTCCTTTTCCCTAATGGGTGAAAGCCATCTTGATTTGCATAAATATCGAAGTTTTCAATTGACAAGACTCGTAAAAGACCTCTGTTCTCGCCTCTGTTCAAATTTATAATGGTCATTCACTTGTAATATCCGAAATATATTTAGTTTCGGTCCAAAATTTTATATTATTTTGTACGAAACTCTTTGTCGGCTGCTCAAGATTCCGACAAGGTAAATCCGGGAAACACCAGATTTGGGTCCTTTCCCTTAATGTGTTGAAGCCATCTTGATTTGCATAAATATAGGAGTTTTCAATTGACTAGACTAGTTAAAATACATAGAGCTACTGTGAAGGTCTAGCTGTTCAAAGTGTTTATAGATTTTGTTGTGAAAAGTGTATTGTGTTGGAAAATCTTTTGACAAAGTGTATATAGTGTTTATAGAACAATGTCGAATTCGGAAACGGATACTGCATCTGAGGGTGATATGTGGGGACCACCACGAAAAAGGTCCAAAAGGTAGCCTTCTCTGCTAAAGAAAGAGATAATTTTTAACATTTCTCGAAAAGAATTGGAAGAACATCCTGATTTATCGAAAAGAGACTTAGTAGGAATTGTTTCAAAATCCTCAGGGGCGAGTGATTCAGCTGTATTCAGAATTCTCAGAGAATAAAACATTGACGACACCTAAGAGGAGAGCCCAGTCGTTAAAAATAATCGATTCGGTTGACGATTTCCATATGAACCTTATCAGAAGAATTGTCCACGGTTTTTTGTCCGGAATGAAATCCCAACGATTTCTAAAGTACTAGAAATCGTGAATGATGACGACAGTTTGCCAAATTTCAAAAGAACAACGTTCTATAAATTATTGAAAAAAATGTAATTCAAGTTCAAAAAACGTGGTCGTGATAGTCTTACTGATAGATAGAGATGAAATAATTGTGTGGAGAAGAGATTATTTGAAGAAAATCCGCTCATTAAGGGAACAAGGCAGAAACATGTATTAGCTGGATGAGACATGGATAAATAAACTGAACGATTGTGTGGAATCTCCTCGATTCGACTCTGGACGGAAAGTACCTTTACGAAGGCCCTCCTACCGGTGCGCCAAACATGTTGTTATTGCTCCTTCTTACATTTGAACAGAGTATACCCGTCTATAGGTCCTCAAAAAATGACTTCGAAGGCTGTTACAGATACCGCTCGATTCATTCGAGTAAAATTTGCGATATAATGGTCTTCTCTTGCAGATGTTTCTCTGGGTCGACCAGGCATCGTTCTGCGGGCAACGCTGCCGGTTTCCACTAAAAGGGCCACTATGCGCCTTACTGAAGTCCGTGGACTATTCAAACGTTTCGCAATCTAGTGGTTCGACAAAGCTTCTTGATGTAGGGCTACTATATTCTTGCCCGGTCAAACTGAGAAATTGGATGTCCCGACATTTTCCACGGAATATTCGCAATATTACAACTCTCGTTATTCGCTGAAAATTGATACACCTGTATGCTCCCGAACAAGAAACAGGTTTTGCTGGTTGATTGTGTTCATTTAAGTGATAAGATAGTGAAGATTCCACACACAAAAATTGTCATGTTACATGATAGGGGGGCCAAGACTTTAGACGAATTTTTCAACATTGAACTCGGCGTTAGCCCCTCTATCAAATTGGTTCCATCCTCGATAGCCAGTGTCAAGTCGATTAACTTCCTTGTGAACCCATTGACACGGCGATGACCTCTACAGGGTCTTTCACGGGGAACCTCACCCATATTTATACGGGAAACTACTGAACGTATTTTCATGAAATTCAGCACTTATAAGTATTTCACGATGCTGATGAAATCTAAAATATTATCAAGGCATGAGCACCTCCGGTTTTTCCGGAAATGACGTCAACTTCCGTTTTTCAAATTAGAACACCATTTTTTTATTGCGGAAATAGATTCCTTAGAAAATTTCAAGTTATTTTGATGTAACATTTTTCAGTTTTGGTTGGAAAATTCTCTCTGAGCGGGAAAATTCGAAAAAAAAATCGAAAATAGAGCTCCGCTGAAACAAGAATAACTTCGAGGATTTTGGATGGAAAATTTTCATTTTTGGGATTTTTCAAGATGTAAAATTGATGTATCCACTTTAGAAATCGAAATCGCGATTCATGATACAGGGGGTGAAAAAATCGCTTTCAAAGTTAGGGATGACAAAATCGTGAAAAATCAATTTTTTCAAATTAGAACCCCATTTTTTTATGGCAGATATTGAATCTACGTTAAAAAATAATGTGAGTGTATGCATCACACCCTTGTCCTAAAGTGGATATTTTCTGAGTTATTCACAAAAAACTGTTTTTCGTCTTGAATTTTCAGCTATTTCTTTTCCCTTCACGCCAAAAAGATGAAATTTTCAGGAACTGTTACTTAAACCATGTTTCACATTTTACTAACCTAATATGCAAGAGAAAAAAGTAACAGGTTGTTCCTAAATAGATGGCGAATTTGGATTCGAATTTGTATCGGAAACCTCTTTATTTCAACTAATCGGCCATCGGTTTTCTCTCCAGTGATAAATAAATAATTCCTTATGAACCATATGCAAAAACTTACCATGTTTTACATTCTTTTTTTTTTTAATGACAGATATCATTAATTACATCTACTGAATAAAGAGGAATTTGGCAGATGTAATTAATGATATCTATCATTAAAAAAAAAGAATGTAAAACATGGTAAGTTTTTGCATATGGTTCATAAGGAATTATTTATTTATCACTGGAGAGAAAACCGATGGCCGATTAGTTGAAATAAAGAGGTTTCCGATACAAATTCGAATCCAAATTCGCCATCTATTTAGGAACAACCTGTAACTTTTTTCTCTTGCATATTAGGGTAGTAAAATCTAAAACATGGTTTAAGTAACAGTTCCTGAAAATTTCATCTTTTTGGCGTGAAGGGAAAAGAAATAGCTGAAAACTCAAGACGAAAAACAGTTTTTTGTGAATAACTCAGAAAATATCCACTTTAGGGCAAAGGTGTGATGCATACACTCACATTATTTTTCAACGTAGATTCAATATCTGCCATAAAAAAATGGGGTTCTAATTTGAAAAAATTGATTTTTCACGATTTTGTCATCCCTAACTTTGAAAGCGATTTTTTCACCCCCTGTATCATGAATCGCGATTTCGATTTTCAAAGTGGATACATCAATCTTACATCTTGAAAAATCCCAAAAATGAAAATTTTCCATCCAAATACCTCGAAGTTATTCTTGTTTCAGCGGAGCTCTATTTTCGATTTTTTTTCGAATTTTCCCGCTCAGAGAGAATTTTCCAACCAAAACTGAAAAATGTTACATCAAAATAACTTGAAATTTTCTAAGGAATCTATTTCTGCAATAAAAAAATTGTGTTCTAATTTGAAAAACGGAAGTTGACGTCATTTCCGGAAAAACCGGAGGTGCTCATGCCTTGAAAATATTTTAGATTTCATCAGCATCGTGGAATACTTATAAGTGCTGAATTTCATGAAAATACGTTCAGTAGTTTCCCGTATAAATATGGGTGAGGTTCCTCGTGAAAGACCCTGTATAGTCTATCCTCCTATTCCTAATTTCCTGAAATTCTTGAACATGTGCGAAACAAGCCGAATTCCTAACGCTATTTCTAAAGGCCTCTTGCAACGACAGAGAATTCTCGCGAGAATTTTCTGTCAAATTCACTGACCGAGAATTCTCTGCCGATGCATACGATGGAACAATGGAATTCCACAGAGAATTCTACCGAAAGTAGTATGCAACGGCAGAGAATTTTCGGTCAGTGAATTTGACAGAAAATTCTCGCGAGAATTCTCTGTCGTTGCAAGAGGCCTTAAGAAGAGGAACGTAATTCTGCGGGACAATCCGGTCGGAGATCAAAGGCGAAGCCATCAAAAACGCAATTTTCGATTCACCGACACGCGTTCTCGTTTGAAGAGCTCCTCGCGCCCAAAATAGCGAGCACACATCCACGCTAACGACTCGAACGGGCTAATAAAGCCGTTTTGTGGATCGAGATACAGCAAAATGTTCCGTGAAATGTCGTAGAATGGCGTAAACTTAGCATCCGTTGCTGATTCCCATCCGGTTGGAGCTCGCTCTCTGGTGTGGCCGCTAAAGCGCGCACACACGGCGAGGTTTTGCCCGGAGGGTTTTCAGAGATGGGGTAAATCGGTAGATGAAAATATAGCGATGTTCCTAGAGTGGGGAGATTCTTTGCATAATTCTTGGAAAAAACGTCCAGTAAACTTAGGTCGGTAAACGTTTCGTTTTCTAGATACAGGGTGTACTAGGTGAATTATGGAGTATTGGAACGAAAATGATGAAAACAAGTGGTTTGGACGCGAGTTCGACGTCAAAAAAGTAAACCAGAGTTACGCAATAATTAAAAAAAAAGATGTCCACCGAAATTGTAAAAATTTAAAATTTGGAGTATCGAGCCATCATCAAGTACATACCTGTATTTAAAAAGGTTAAGAGGTAAGCAGATTTACGAAGATATGCTTAATACCCTCGGTGATCAATGTCCTTCGTATGCGACCGTGAAAAATTGGACTGCAAGCTTCAAAAGAGTTAAATTTTCCATTGAAGATGATGACCAATCGGGAAGGCCAGTTTCTGTGTCAGTCCCCGAAAATATCGATGCAGTTTATGACATGATTTTATCAGACAGTCGAATTGGGCTAAAACGAATATCTGAAGCACTGAAGATTTCATACGAACGCGTTCATCATATAGTTCACGTCAATTTGGACATGAGAAAAATGTCTGCAAAACGGATCCCCAAATGTTTGAATGTTGAACAAGGGTAGAAGCATCGCGTTAGATCTGTGCTCGATTTGAAAACGATGTAGACTTCTTAAACCGAATTGTTACTATGGATGAGAGTTGGGTACATTTCTACGATCCAGAAACAAAGCAACAATCGATGGAATGGCGACACTCTGTTTCTCCAAGACCTAAGAAGTTTCGTGTCCAAAAATCTGCTGGAAAAGTTCTTGCTTCAGTTTTTTGGGATTGCCATGGAGTAATCATGATTGATTTTTTGGATAAGGGTAGAACAATAACTGGAGATTACTATTCGACATTACTGACCACTCTACGGGAAAAAATTAAAGAGAAAAGACGCGGAAAGCTATCCAAAGGTATTTTGTTTTTACAGGACAACGCCCCAGTTCACAAATCTCATGTTGCCATGCCAAAAATTCGTGATTTAGGATTACTAGAACACCCTCCTTATTCACCAGATTTGGCTGCGTCCGACTATCATCTCTTTCCTCAACTGAAAAAAAGTTTAAAAGGTCGTTAATTTTCTTCCAACGAGGGGTAATAAAAGATGTCGAGTACTGGTTTGCAGAGCAAGAAGAAATATTTTTTTTGAAAGTTCTAGAGACGTTGCAGGTTCGCTGTAATAAATTTATTCAATTAAGAGGAGAATATGTTGAGTAATAAAATATTTTGACATTGATATTTTGTTTGGTTCTTTAGTAGGCTAAGAATTTTTCAATATATCCTCGTACCTATGTGGAAACATTTGGAAATGTTTAGAAATGTTTGGAAATGTTTGCAAATTGTGGAAATGTTCAGAAATGTTTTGGAAATGACGTAATGAAAGTGGGGTTAGAACATTCATTTGAGGAATATTGGTAACGTTATCCTGTTTATATTATGTGTACAGGGTGCGTCAACAAGGCGTACGGCTAAAATAGCGCCTTAACTATACCGTGTTGAAGATAAATTTTATGATATGATTGTAAGGTTGGCGAAAATCTACTAAAAATAGTTTTACATATACAGGGTGCGTAAAAAAGTTACAGAAAAATATGTAGTTTTTTCAAATGGAACACCCTGTATTTCATAGCATAATTCTTTAGAGGACAACAAGAGCTTTACACTTATACCTCATTTTTCAAAATTCATCACGGCGTTGCCACATCATTCGTATTTTTAGGATATTTTTAGTGTTTTGAGGGGTTCATCAAAATTATTATAGCAACCGCACTCGAAATTGGCCGAAATGTCCATGGTGTGAATTCAAAAATGTAATATCTGTAAGCCATTTGAATTGGGTGCCCTATGAATTGATATAATAATAAGCTGAGACCATATCTACCGAATCGTAGTAGGCCTTATGTCAAACACTCTGTGATCTGAAGCGATGGCTTTTCGATGATCCCTCTCTACGCTTCCTCTCTCTCTAACAACGGATTCGAAATGGATCAAGAGAATGCTGCCCAAATCGAACCGTTGATGATGATTCAAATGATGGATATTCAAGCTCAACTGCAGATGAAAATGATGGAATTCATGGCGAACATGTACGATTCCGACGATTCACCTTTCACAACGAATTTCCATTGAAAATCTCGTGAAATTATATTGAAATTATGAAAATTCTGTTGCTCTGGTCACCGAAAATTGTTAACTGGCGCTTCATGAAGCCCTCTGAACTAGAGCGAGCGTGGCTTCTTGGCGTGGCGCAAAGTGAATAAGTGGATCGATAATGGATGATGATAATTCCCCTCCTTGAGGAAGTCCGTACTTTGGCCGTATCGCCTGCGTCAACTCGGCTGGCCATCGGGAAATTTCATCGAGCCTTGTCTATATACGAACCATAAATTTTCATACACTTTTTACGACCCTACTTGGAATTTTTATAAGGCTTTTACTGGGGTTTCCCTTTGTTTTCGTTCACATTCGATAGGACCTGGAGAGTTTTGTTCGTAAACATATTTTTATAGCTTGGCGTTATTGGAAAATGCAGGAAAGTTTGGAGTTGATTTATTTTTAGTCTGTTTGCGAAAAATGTTAAGGTAAAGGGCCCACTTGATACGTGAAAACGACTCAGGAATCTAATTCAAATTCTATTGTGCAGGTGGAAATCTGAATTATGATAGATCCGAATGAATTTTTATTGAATTCGACCGAGAATTCGACGGCCTTGAAAACCTATATTTTGATTCCAAATTCGACCATATTGGTCCTTTTTTGTCAAGATTTTTTCATTTTTGGTTTTCCATTTCAGTTTAGATTTTTGTTCAACAGCTTATAGCAATCAGAATATAGGTGTTATGGACCAGCAAAATAGGTGTTCTGCATGACACGAACGGGTTGAAGACCTTTTCGATAGAAAACCATTGTTTGATTTTCCAGGGATTACGTGTTGATGACCAATATAGAGTTTTTAGGGGGTCTTACCCCTTGATCATTTTTCACCCAAAAATTGAAATTTTTGATATCGCTCTTATTTATCTCGGAGATACTTTGGACTATGCTGATCAACAATATAGAACTGAATTTTGGATCCGATGATTGGAGCTGAAGCTATGACAGTTTGAAATTTCCATTTTTTCAAAAAACCGCATTTGACAGGTGAAAATCTAAACTATGATAGATGGAGCTCTGGATGATTTTTCATTGAATGCAGCGACCCCAAAAACCCACATTTTGATACCAAACTCGACCATATTACCCATCGGTCAAGAATTTGTTTCTATTTTTTCGGTAATTAATTTTCCAATAAACAAGCCCAGACCCATCGAAGTATGGGTAATTTTGAAAGTTCGCATCTAGAATAATAAAGACGTCATCAAGCTACGTGCAAAATTTTGTCCGAATCGCTCAATCGGAACCTTATAAAATTGTAGCGCATTATCGACAAAAAAATCCCGATATTTTTGTCGTAACAAATTTAGAATCATAGTGGATTTCTTTGAGAGCTGTTGTCAAAGTTTTCTCTCAGCTGTCAATTGTTTTTGAATTGTTTTTTTGAACTGGACAATTTGAATCTACCTATACAGGCAGCTGAAAAGCAGTACTTTAAGTGGTCCATTTTTAAACTTATCACATATTTTTATTGCAATAAATTGATTCTAAGCTCTGCCGTTTCAGTTGGTTGCTACCGCAGTAAGGGTTATGTAGCACTGATGAAGGCTAACAAGCCAGAAACCGGTTTGCCATTATCCTGCTGAGGTGGTGTACTTCGGAAATTTAGATCTCTGCTAGTCCATTTTCCTCAATAAATTGATTCGTTTTTGCAGGACCTAAGGACTGAACAAGAATAAATTCGCTATCACAAAAACGCTTATATATTTTGAACCACTGTACCGATTTCGAAAATCAAACTAATTTTCGAATCATCTTCTAATTCTAATGAAAACTGTTTTTACAATAAAAAAAACAAAACTATTTTTTACAAAATTCATGGTTTTTTCTGGAATTCTTCCCATCATGCTTCTTATAGTGTTCTCAGTCACTTTCTGGGATGCTGTCTTCCACGTTTGCCTGAATTCCGCTAATGTTTTCGTTGATTTCTTAGTCTTCTTCAATTCTCTATTTACCAGGGCCCAATATCTTTCGATTGGCCTGAGTTCTGGGCAATTTGGTGGATTGGCCTCTTTGGGGACAAAAACCACCTCATTAGCTTCGTACCATTCCTTGGTGGCCTTGCTGTGGTGGCATGAAGCTAAATCTGGCCAAAAGATTGTTGACACATCGTGCTCACGTAAAAATGGTTGAAGTCGCTTCTTCAAGCATTCCTCGATGTATATCTTCGAGTCAACAGAGCCTTGGCCAACGAAAAATTTGCTCCTTTTCCCACAAGTGCAAATTGCTTGCCAAACCAGGAATTTTTTAGTAAACTTTGCTTGTTTCTTCACGCGAATTTGTTCGTCAACATTTCCACGAGAATCTGCTGTATAAAATTCCTGACCAGGAAGTTGCGAGAAATCAGCCAAGACATAGGTTTCGTCGTCCATCACGCAACAGGAAAAATTTTTCAAGAAATCTTTTTTAATTTCTTTGCTCTTGATTTCGCTTCTTGATTCTTCACAGCGTTCCTGTCTGGCACTTTCTATGTTTGTTATAAGCCCACAACTCGACTTGATTTTCTGAACGGTTGACTGCGAACAAACCACTATTTGGGCCACTTTCCGTCCTGAAAGGTTAGGATTCTTCTGCAACATTTCCACGAGAATCTGCAGTATGAAATTCCTGACCAGGAAGTTGCGAGAAATCAGCCAAGACATAGGTTTCGTCGTCCATCACGCAACAGGAAAAATTTTTCAAGAAATCTTTTTTAATTTCTTTGCTCTTGATTTCGCTTCTTGATTCTTCACAGCGTTCCTGTCTGGCACTTTCTATGTTTGTTATAAGCCCACAACTCGACTTGATTTTCTGAACGGTTGACTGCGAACAAACCACTATTTGGGCCACTTTCCGTCCTGAAAGGTTAGGATTCTTCTGAAACAGGCTGATTGCTTTTTTCACCCTTTTTGGGCTATGAAACCCCTTCTTCCTCCCGGTTCCTTCCTTGCGGTTGATTGTAAGATCTTCGTTGAAGCGCTTAACAACTCTTGATACCGTTTCCGGACGAACGCGAGCCTCTTTTGCGATTCTTTCGAAGCTCCATTTTTGATTATTTTGAAAAAGTTTCACTATAAATTCTCGTGTTTTCACTTCGCTTGACATTTTGCGACAGAGAATTGGAATGTCTATGAAGTAAATGTTCCACATGTTTCTGACGTTCATAACAAAGCTAACTATGATCAAATTTTGATTTTTTCTCAATTGGTTCGAGAGATATAGGCGTTTTTGTGATGGCGAATTTATTCTCGTTCAGTCCTTAATCGGATCTGTCATGATTTACGTACTCATCTTCCCTGCAGACTCTGGCCGATCATTCAAACTGGGTCGCGCCGTCACAAGAGCACAGAAAAGAGGAAAAATCAGGCCTTCCCGATCCTCTCCTAATTAATGCTCTCAGCTTCCCTATCATCGCCCATCTCCGCTATATCTCGCCCGTAATTGAATAGCGGCAACGTTTGATTCCGCCGCGTCGCATCGCGTATAGAGAGCTCACCTTTCCCTCGTCGAATTGAGATGCAAAACTTGTAACAACGACCTTTTGTCGTCCTAAGTCGATCAATCAGCTCGTCGCTTTCCCTTAACCTAATCAATCCTCGCAGGTACAGCAGATGGCAGGATCTGAATATGACCCGTCTCGAAAGGCTCGATGCTGTTAGAGAAGGAAGGGTTGGTTGCTGATGCCTTCTCTGATGAAGAACGCTTTGTCGAAGTTGATGCTGTTATAAAGAGGACGAAAAAAGAGGGCGGGATGGTAGTGTTTATTCAAAATTTGGAAGTTTAATTGGAGAGTGGAAGGGAGGGCGTCATGATGAAAAGATCCAATTTTAGACGACTTGGTTCATCTTGTTTTTCTCTTTTTTATCTTTGTCTAATACTCCTTTCTTAACTAATATTATGTTTTATTGAATTAATGGTTCAATATCCCGTATTGTATGAAGTATAAGAGTTATTCTTTGTTTTTTTTTGTTTACTGCTCCAGAAAAGTTTCGGAAGTTTTTTCACAAATTTTTTCATATGTAATACCACTAGAAATGGAATTTTGCCTCCAAAATTTCTCGATTGTGATATGAAAGTTTGTTGCTCGGAAATTTCGCGAATGACATTCGTATCAAATGATTTTGGAAAAAATGTCATGAGCGAAATTTCCGAAAAGCAACAAACTTGAATATTACAAGAGAGAAATTTTACCTGCTTAAATTTCATCTCGAGTGGAATTCGGCATGACTATTCCACGAGAAAATAGGGTAATATGTTTGACGCGTATTGCGCTATTTGCCAAATAAGAATTCATCATAGATTAATTCTAAACCACTAAACGTTGTTTGTTCTCTCTATGATATTTATTTCCGAAGCTATCTATGAATTCGAGAACCGTCAAAAATTTTGTCGCTGAAAAACCAACATGTTGGTTTTGCCGGCTTGAAATTTTTTTTCGGGATGAAACGATCGTTGCTACGGAAACTTCCTCACTAAAAATGAAAAGAGTGGAATAATCATATGTAATACCATTAGAGATGGAATTTCTCGATTGTAATATGAAAGTTCCGAAAAGAAACAAACTTGAATATTTCAAGAGAGAAATTTTACCTGCTTAAATTTCATCTCGAGTGGTGTTCGGCATGACTTTTCCACGAGAAAATAGGGTAATATGTTTGACGCGTATTGCGCTATTTGGCAAATTAGAATTCATCATAGATTAATTAAACCACTAAACGTTGTTTGTTTTCTCTATGATATTTATTTCCGAAGCTATCTACTATCTACACCTTCCTGAGGCTCAGAAACCATGTAAATCAGGACATTCTCAAGACATTGTACTATGCTAATTTCCAGTCAGTTCTGACATATGGCATTATATTCTGGAGAAGTTCTTCTTTCTCAGATCAGATATTTGTTACCCAAAAGTGAGAACTATATTCAGAATGCCATATAGACAATCATGTCGGGGTCTTTTCAGGGGAAACAACATTCTGACAGTCTATGGCCTATACATTCACAAGCTTCTGCTTTTTATGAGAAAACACAGTCACTACTTCTCAAAGTGCAAAAACTCGAATAATACAAGGAGAATGCATCCCTACATATATCCTCCACACAACTTTGATGGAAAAATCTGCATTCTATAGTGCTATGAGACTCTATAACGCCTTACCTCATGACCTCAAAGTAATAAATGATTACAGTGCTTTTAGAAAATCTCTTTTTAAATTCATTGTCCAATGTGAGCCATACAGTACCCAGGAATTTATCCAATATTGTATGTTGTAGATGTATTGTGTTTGACCTGTTTCACTTTTCTATCATACTGTGATGTAATTGTTGAAATCAATAAATATATTATTATTATTATTTATGAATTCGAGAACCGTCAAAAATTTTGTCGCTGAAAAACCAACATGTTGGTTTTGCCGACTTGAAAATTTCTTCGGGATGAAACGATCGTTGCTACGGAAACTTCCTCACTAAAAATGAAAAGAGTGGAATAATCATATGTAATACCACTAGAGATGGAATTTTGCCGGCAAAATATCTCGATTGTAATATGAAAGTTTGTTGCTCGGAAATTTCGCGAATGACACTTGTATCAAAATCACGAGCCGTTAGGCGAGTGATTTTGGAAAAAATGTCATGAGCGAAATTTCCGAAAAGCAACAAACTTGAATATTACAAGAGATAAATTTTACCTGCTTAAATTTCATCGCGAGTGGAATTCGGCATGACTATTCCACGAGAAAATAGGGTAATATGTTCACATTTGACGCGTATTGCGCTATTTGGCAAATTAGAATTCATCATAGATTAACTAAACCACTAAACGTTGTTTGTTCTCCCTATGATATTTATTTCCGAAGCTATCTATGAATTCGAGAACCGTCAAAAACTTTGTCGCTGAAAAACCAACATGTTGGTTTTGCCGACTTGAAAATTTCTTCGGGATGAAACGATCGTTGCTACGGAAACTTCCTCACTAAAAATGAAAAGAGTGGAATAATCATATGTAATACCACTAGAGATGGAATTTTGCCGGCAAAATTTCTCGATTGTAATATGAAAGTTTGTTGCTCGGAAATTTCGCGAACGACATTTGTATCAAAATCACGAGCCGTTAGGCGAGTGATTTTGGAAAAAAATGTCATTAGCGAAATTTCCGAAAAGCAACAAACTTGAATATTTCAAGAGAGAAATTTTACCTGCTTAAATTTCATCTCGAGTGGTGTTCGGCATGACTATTCCACGAGAAAATAGGGTAATATGTTCACATTTGACGCGTATTGCGCTATTTGGCAAATTAGAATTCATCATAGATTAACTAAACCACTAAGGCCGGGTTTCACCAACGATTTTAATCTCGTTTAAGGCAGTAAACGATAATTTTCTGTGGTTTTCCAGTCAAAAATCAATCGGTAATCTCAGTTATCTCCTTAAACCAGATTAAAATGTTTGGTGAAACAGGGCCTTAACGTTGTGTGTTCTCTTTATGATATTTATTTCCGAAGCTATCTATGAATTCGAGAAACGTCAAAAATTTTGTCGCTGAAAAACCAACATGTTGGTTTTGCCTGCTTGAAAATTTTTTCGGGATGAAACGATCGTTGCTACGGAAACTTCCTCACTAAAAATGAAAAGAGTGGAATAGTCAATATAATAAATCCAAATGCACTATTATCTTCTTCGCGTCCTTATTTTAAATTGGAATAATCACTAATCAGTTTGTGGCTTGAGGACAAGGCAAATGAAATTTATCCTTTTTCGAATTGTCGACGTTTCGATCCTATTTTTGGATCTTCTTCAAGACTTTTCAAATGGATAAATGATTATTCCAATAAATCTAAATGTTTACTTACTTAACTAACTCATTTTTTTATCCATTTCTTTATAAGTTTCACAGACCCATATGAAAGTTGATGGTATTGGTCTGGACAACGTATACTTTCAACAAGAAGGTGCTTAGTGCCACATAAGCAACAAATCTATTGATATTTCACAGGAAAACAATGATCACGTGATTACAATTGGCCACCGAGATCTGGTGATTTAAATACCTTGGTACTTCTTCTTTTGGTGCCATGTGGAAGAGAAGTTCTACGCCAAGAGCCCAGCGTCAATTCAAGACCATATGAACATTTGGTGGACAAGAATCGGCAACTTTTGAAACTGTCTCCATTTTTCTGAACTTCCTCAACTTTTGTGGAGCAGTGTAGTAAATGTTGACGTTAAAAACGATCGATTCAGTAAGTTGCTACTCCGTCGAATCATGTCGGTGACGAGATATTAACACCCTGTGTCTCGGAAGTGAAAAGGGTAAAGGTGCATACAAATTATTGTCACGTCACGTGAGCTCACGCGAGGAAATGGGAAGAAGATATGGAGAATATAGCTGCTTTTACAGTTGCTAGTGATTCTCATAGAAGGGATTCGATTTACCAAATCAACGAACCGAGGAAGTGGGGGAATTCCATCAATTAATTCAAGAATTATTGAATGAGCACCCAGATCGGTTTCAAATGTATGTCAGAATGACATTTCACAATATATCAGACGTAATATCACGTGCATTCAGAAAATGTAAATTTGCGGAATATAGATCTTGCGTGCTTTCAGTGCTATTACGTGACAGCAGATACAATGTTGCAAAAATTTTTACTACATTTTGATTCCGTAGTAGTATAATTACCCAGTTTAGTTCTGATGATTTGGCTTCACTATTTATTATTGAAAGGTGTGTCTCTCTTCCTATGGTCTAAGTTCCATGCATTATCGTGGTTGCACATTTTGGGAAGATGACGTGGTGTGACGTGACGTGATAACAATGTGTCTGCACCTTTAGTCCCATGTATTATCGTGGTTGCACATTTTGGGAAGATGACGTGATGTGACGTGATGTGACGTGATGTGATAGCAATGTGTCTGCACCTTTAGTCTCATGTTCAAATGAAATTTATTATTGGTACATCTGCCTTATTAAAGCTGCTCTGGAACAGCCTGTAGTGTACGAGGTCGCTACTCGTACTGTTGATTTCGAGTCAATAACACTTCTTGCAGATTATATCGTTACTTCTTCATGTAAAATTACGATATTGACTGGAAAATCATTCACTTCTAATGTCAATGAGTTCATCTGAACTGTCAACGTCGTCGCTGATTTAGACTTGACATCATCAACCCCTAACCTGAGTAATTAATCATACGTGTCTAAAATGAGGAAGGAAACTGTGACCGACTCGACCTTTCCAGTTCATTTCCCCCCTCAAAAGTCATCGCCCTTTCCCATTTTCCGACCAAGTCGTGTGTGACATAGGTGACATCCTCCCCATTCCTTTCAGCTAATAACGAAAGAGGACGCATTTCGTTCTATTTCCGTGATGATGGAGATAATGCGTGCTTCACAACTATCAGGTGTCGCGCGTGGAACAAAAAAAAAGTCTCGTAAATCTCAGATCCAATAAATCTAAAGGTTAAATGCAAAGCACAACGATCGCCCGCCGTTTATTTACGGGCCTCCTACGGGAAAACGCGCGTATTGTCGGTTCCGTGAAAGGGAAATGGGAATTCCTGGATGGTAAACTGCGAATTCAATATTTACGCTTTCGCAGCTGTGACAACGAGGCACCATTGGGAATACTCGGGTTTGCAGGTTGAAACACGCGTGTAGCTTTTGTTTTTCGACATGTAATTCCGGGTTGACGTTGGATGGTTGAAATTTTTCTGTGTCGGGTTGAATTGGAACAATTGTTGGATATTATGCGATGTACCAAAAATACATATCGCTTAGTTGAAATGCGTTGTTTTATTTTGAAGGACAGGGGTTCATTTATTCAATGCGTGAAAAACCAAGCATTCGTTAAAAATTAATGTAAAGAGGATTTAATTAAATTCCACCAACCGACTGGAAACAACAAGAAATAAGACACAAATCATTTGTCGATATACACATCAATAGCTCCGAATCGCACTACAATTTAACAATATTGTCAGAATGTTTATCAACTTGGTCGAGACTAAAATCTCCATGATGGAAAAACGTTTGATGAAGAGATATGTAATAATGAAATCCCACAAATGTGGGAGATAAAATTGAACAGCAAGGAGCAAGACACAATAAATACGCACAGCTTCTATTAAAAATTTATTGTTTCCGGTCCATAATAAGAATGAATGTCAATAAAATACAAAATTCAGATATATGATGGGTGAATGCCGATAAACAATATCCTTTTGGAATTTCATAAACTCGACACTACACGGTTATATTACATCAATCCACTGAAAGTCTTTCACATAATCATCACGAGATCGAAGAAAAACACCTAAAATAATCAGTTTCCCCTTTTATAACAACATAGCTCTAGAAAAAGTTTCCTCCTTTGTTCTTGTGATATTTTTGGAATATCGAGGAAAATATGAAAAAGTTATAAGCGTTTACAAAACTAATCTACAGGAAAATCGAAGAAGGAACTTATTTTGATGGGATAAATTTGGCTTTTTAATGGCGGATATAATCGGACAAAACTAATTGTTTTTGTTGAAAAATATCGTGTTTGTGATATTTATATTCCGATAAGGTTAGTACTTGGGTATTCACTGCATGTTATAACTCAATTTCAATCGAGAAATATGAACTTCGAGGTCGTTTCTAAGTTTATGTAATTGAATTAAATACAAGTATTGAGATGATACGAAAAATTTGCGTCTTCGTAAAACATTTTCCACTTATTATTCACTCCTTTTCAGATGGTCTTCTAGAATGTCTTATGTACCCTCGGGGATGAGTGAAGTCACCCTAAAATTGTCAGGCAAATTCTGAAACTGAGCTCAATATTTAATGCTCAATTCGTGCCCAGTCGTCGCTTCATTATCATTTTCAATTTTCGAGTTCTCATTTCGGAATAATGTTAATGCCAATAATATACTGCTCCACAAGAATTACGGATATCGTATTCAATCGTTTTTAAAAGTATGTAATCTTCGAGAAAATCGCTGTGAAATCATTTAAAACTCAATAACAACTTGAATCGATCCAATAAAATCAGTATGAGACATTTCGTCTTTTTTCTGAAGTTTGGTTATTTGCATATGCTTCATGAATGTTCTTATTTCAAAATGAAGTCAGTTTATCAACGGCTTCGATTTGAAACGAGTTTTCTGAAAATGCCAAGACGAAAATTAACAAACGCTGAGGCTAATAGGGCTTTCGGAATGCTACAGGGTGGCCTAACTCAGGTTGATGTAGCGGAAAGGCTCCAAGTCAGCCAAAGTGTGATATCTCGACTTTGGAATAGGTTTCGTGTTGGAAAGACCAAGGCTTGGTGGGCGACGAAAAACAACACCTGCTCAGGATCGTTTCATCACCGTTTCGGCGAGAAGAAACTCTACATCTACGTGTAGAATGCTACGGAATAGTCTTCAAAATGCAGATGGGGTTCAAGTTTCCATCGAAACCATCAGACGACGTTTGAGAGAGGCGAATCTAGGATCTAGACGTCCATTAAGAGGAGTTCCATCAACACATGACCATAAGGGTCAAAGACTGGAATGGGCAAGGCAACATATCATTTGGAAAGATCAATGGCGTAGTATCCTTTTCACTAATGAACCCAGATATGGACGATTTTCAGATTCTCGAAGAATAAGGGTATGGACAATCCCACGCATACCCCGTAATCGTCGCTATGTCCAAGAAGTCCATCCATTCCGAGGGGGTAGTGTTATGGTATAGGGTGGGATATGTTTCAACGGGCGCACAGATCTACACATTTGTCCTGGGAATATGACCCCCTTACACTATAGGGAGCATGTCATTGACAAAGTTGTGCCAAATTTTCACGCTGCTATTGGTGAAACTTTTCAATTTCCACACGATAACGCTACACCGCACCGTGCAGCCATAGTTGAGAATGCGCGCGAGGAGCTTGGTATTCCACATTTACCAATACCTCCGCACTCACCAGATTTGAATTGCATAGAACATGCATGGGATATGCTCCAAAGAAGATTAGATAATCATCCACCTACCCCAGAATCCTTAAATGATCTGAGAGAGCTTCTGCCCCGTTTAAGGAACCAAATTCCTCAAGAAATATTCAACAACCTCGTGTGTAGTATGCAAAGAAGATGTCAAGCTGTTATTGATGCCAGAGGAGACCATACATTGTATTGATAGTCTTAAAATGCTTGAATTCTCTGGGAATAAAATTTCGTTATTTTACTCGATTTTTCTTAACCACCCTGTAGGTATACGCTGCAGACCTACAGGCTAAAATTAATTCGCAACTTGAATTCATATTAATATGAATTTTCATCACAAAAATCTTATTTAACTATATTTTTTTGCAATTTAAGTCAATATCCCTAACTCATGTGGAGCAGTTTATACAGTTGACCGATCCTTGATGGAAATTCATAACCTAAAAAAAATCGACAATAAACGAACCCATTGGACCATTTTCAATTTTTCACCCCTGCAAAGAAATTCCAGGAACCAACTGTTAATGGCTTCAATTCTCCCACGTGGGGCTCATTCTCGCAGAGATAACAGTCCGCACACACACAAATATCCCACGGCGGCGCGTTCGGCCAAGTGGAAATAAAAATTTGATAGCTCGTTCGGCAATCGCAATTACAGCACGATATCACTTCCATATCGGTCCATAATGGCCGTTTGCGACCAATTTCGCTGGCCCGCACCGATAACAGATTTTCACGAATGATCGACCGTTTTTATTGTGGAAAACCTCGGCGGGCGGAACCGTATATCAGTCATTTTTCCGATTTCATGCGGCCCTGGAGTTGATGGAATCGAAATTTCAGATTATTCGACCTCCATACGGGGTGGTAGCCGAGATACTTCAGGAATTAAATGAAATATTTGAATAATAAAAATAGGGGATAACGTCCGTAGGACCCAACATAATCAATGAGGGAAATTGACTAGCAGAGATCTGATTTCCGAAGAACACCACTGCTGTCGCCACCACAGCAGGACAATGACAAACCGGTTTCTGGTTTGTTAACCTTCATCAGTGCCACATAGTCTCCCTGCGGTAGCAACCAACTGAAACAGCAGATTATACTTATTACTCCCTAGCAGGAACACTGGAGTACAGTGTCGCACCTAGCGGAAAAATGTCTACGCTTCATCCCAGAGTTTCCTTCAAAAACTAGATCTCTAGTTTTTTTTGACACCATCTTGTTTTACAGAGTTTTCTTCGTAAAACTTATTCGCGAATTTCATGGTGTGATTTGATATATAATTTGAGAGCACCACATTGAGATTTTTGTATACTCCATTCACTTTTATTTAATCACATAGGAGGTCATGGTTTCGTTTTCAGGAGTTGGTGCACCTGATGAAAAGCACAGAACATATGATGAAAAGTCAGTGCGCGCACAGAAAATATCGTTAATGACAAAACGACGTTGCCAGTTCCTTTGTTTACATCGAAGTAAAAGTATCAAAGATATTCCACATTTTGTTAGGTTTACAAATTGTTCGCAGATTTTTGGTATTTAATCGATATTTGCAGGTGAGTTTTTCGTCGAATATCCAAGATTAACGTATGTTTATTGTTTTTAGCACCAGTTTGGAGCGTGAGGACGATTTTCAAGACTAGGACGAATGTTTACATTTCGAGGTTAAGGGGGTTCACGGGAATTTCGTTGAAAAAGCTGTTATTTGGACAGATATCGCAGTAGATGGATCGAATGGAGCCTCGAGAGGTCGATTAGGATGATATTTTCCAGGTTTTCCAAGAAATTTGGCGATATCTGAGCAGATTTGCAAAAGTTAGGTACCTCACTAATGAGGGGGATCTTAGACCTAATTCTCCTATAAGAAACGCCTTTCAAAGGTCGAGATGGTGAAAAATGTCTTCTTTAGATGTTGTTGGACCAAACGCAGCCGAGTTTTATACCCCAACATTGATTTTGAGAAAGTTATCAACAAAATAAAATTGACATCATTCTTGATTCTTGTAATTACCCATCAATTCATCTTATATCTTTGGGTTGATTTTTTTTAATGAATTCTTGATTAGAATCAACAATTGATGTCGTCAAGTCTTGAACTTTCAGTTCAAGAGGATAATAAACATTAAATCTTCACAAGCATGCATAAGAAAATTATGTGGAAGCAATGCAATTTTCTTCCATGGCGAAAAATATTATATTTCAACAGTGATCTCTTGTACTTTTCATGCAAATAACTAGAAAAGGAATCCTTTCTATCAATTCATATAAACGTTAATTATTTTCGTCCATCACATCATTTCCAATTCATTCATTTTCCGAATAAATTCACATTCTGAGAAATACGCTAAGAATGTAGAAAGGGCAACATAGTGTTGACTTGGAACATAAAAATATTTTGAAAAACTTCAAAACTTCGATACAGAGTGGAATGTGTAAAATTTCCAAGGCCAGAGTTGTGATTTTATAATTGTGAATGGAGTTATATATTATGCTATCACTTCATGAGTTTTTAAGGGATACTTGTGAAGCTCTAGGGGGACGCCTATGCCTGTCGCTAATCACGGCGCAGCAACCTTCTGCCTTCATCGGCCGAAACGGTTTCCAATTATCTGCTCAAATCCCCGCTAAACTCAATCACGAAATGAATAAATTGGAAACTCTGATGTGCAACTTCGCTCAATTTGTTTGCCGTTTCGCCGAACCTCGTTGGGCGAGCTGGCGATGTCAATCTGCCAGCGTCCGTCTAATTGGCCATCCAGCTGGCCGTTTTTCTAGCCGGAGACGACACGAGGCGAATAATTCCGGGCGCATAAGGAGAATATGAAGGCGCTCGTGGCGAAGATATAGTCAGGAATTCGCTCCGAAGTAACATTGATGGCTGCTGGTGAATGTACATGAGGACGCGATAAGAAAAACCCTCATTACGACTTTGAATTGTGGTAGAGAAGAAGAGGCAACTTCTCTCCGGACGATCTGTCTGTCTCTTTCACTTTCCAGGCTGTTGACCAAAAGCGTGCAAGGTGAAAACGATGTAGACTTCTTGAAATTGTTACTATGGATGAGACTTGGGTACATTTCTACGATACGGAAACAAAGCAACAATCGATGGAATGGCGACACTCTGGTTCTCCAAGACCTAAGAAGTTTCGTGTCCGAAAATCTGCTGGAAAAGTTCTTGCTTCAGTTTTTTGGGATTGCCATGGAGTAATCATGATTGATTTTTTGGATAAGGGTAGAATAAAAACTGGATATTACTATTCGACATTATTGACCACTCTACGGGAAAAATTAAAGAGAAAAGACGCGGAAAGCTATCCAAATGTATTTTGTTTTTACAGGACAACGCCCCAGTACACAAATCTCATGTTGCCATGCAAAAAATTCGTGATTTAGGGTTAGAATTACTAGAACACCCCCCTTATGCACCAGATTTGGCTCCGTCCGACTATCATCTCTTTCCTCAACTGAAAAAAAGTTTGAAAGGTCGTAAATTTGCTTCCAACGAGGAGTTCATAAAAGCTGTGGAGGACTGGTTCGCAGAGCAAGAAGAAACATTTTTTTTGAAAGGTCTAGAGACGTTGCAGGTTCGCTGTAATAAATGTATTCAATCAGGAAGATAATATGTTGAGTAATAAAATAATTTCACATTGAAATTTTATTTGGTTCTATAGTAGGCTAAGAATTTTTCAATATATCCTCGTATGTCAAAAATGCACAATATTTGAAGGAACAAATCCTCATTTCTGAGATTCACGCACAAATGAGTAAATGAATTTCAATCTATATATATAAAAGAAAGATGTTGGTTACACCATTTATAACTCGAGATAGGATGGACTGTTTGTTATGAAACTTCATATATGGATTCGTCTACTGTCTGGTTATTATAAAATACAATAACACTTTGAAAAAATCGATGAAAATTTTACTTATACAGGAAATGCATTTCCTCCTTTCGAGTAAAGACACTAGATGTCGCTACAGTTACAGTTACGCTACCGCTTATTCGTTGTACTTCATTTGATATTCTCCGCGTTAGATGGTGATATAAACAAATAGTGCGTACAGTGACTATATTTCCTCTATAGTCACTGTAATAGTGTGTAATTTGAGTTGCCTACAACTCTGCGCTGTTGGGCAAAACCAAAATGTCTTAGCGTCGGAGTACAGATTTCTAAAATGATTAGATTTCGTTGAGATATGAGAAAAGTTTCGTTCTCACCACTTCAGATGGCGCTATTCACACATTATGACTGATGATTATTAGTTATTTTTATAGTTTTATTTATTCCAAATAACGTAATCGTGAAGGTACTATATTTGACATAATCACAATTAAATGGCGATGAATTTGTTGAGGCTTTCGCGGCCATCGATTGATGTCATCTGTTCCTTTTTCGAGCATTTCGGTCGTCGTGGTTTGAAATGGTCGAAAAAATAACATATGACATCAATTACTGTGTAATTTACATAGGGCTTATAGTACCATGAAAGGCTATTAACAGATCCAGAAGCGGGTGAATGTCACAGTGAATGTTCATCGAAATGTCAAGTAAATCGGATTTTGGCGATGAGTGCCAATGGTGAGATTTCCATTCTCACCTTTTCTCATAATTTTTAAAATGTTTTTGAATTTCTGTTTGGGTAATAAATATATTTGCGGAAATAATTGAATCCAAAATTGCCACTATTAGTGATTGACATATTATGACATATTATTTTTGTGTATCTGTTCTGTGTGATAGCTCATATCCATGGAAACATTTGACAGTTCAAAAATCAGAGGACCAAGCCGTTGATCTTCGATCACCGGTGATTACGATTTGTGAAATCCACCGTAAGCATCATTTAGGCGAAACAAAGTTCGCCGGGCCAGCTAGTCTATAATAATCTTCATCGTGATTGAGAGTTTATTTATGAGAAAATTCAAAGAACGTTACAACGTTGCAAAAGTTTTCACTACATTTTGATTCCGTAGTATTACAATCACCCAGTTTAGTTCTGACGATTTTGAAAATTGGCTTCACTATTTATTGTCTTCTCTTTCATTAGTCTAAGATTTTCACCTCAATTTTTCCGAAACTATTATCAACAGGATTATCAAAGTTCACTCAATCAAAATATAAAAACATTCGGAGCCATTCTCAAGTTTCCTTGCATCCAACTATAGCATAGCTCGTTCGAGACAGCTGGCCAAGTTGCAGAAGATTATAAAGCTAATTAACAATGCACAACACCGATCTTACGTGTAGCGACCAGTAAAATATGAAGTTCGTGCTTAGTACGAAGTGCTTCAGAAAGGCGCAATTTTGCGAGCACACACTCATTTGTTCCGAAACAAAGTATCTCCAGCGAGACTTCGGCGACAGAAGCTGTTTTTCCCAAGAGGGAATTAGTAACTAGTTAATTATTCACGTCGTTTAACGCCTGTTGCAAAATGGTGGAGGCGCGAGTGTCCCAGTAGCAATTTTAGTTATGCTTTTTCGCGTGAATGAAAAGTTACGGACTATGTTTTAAGGCGCGTTCAGACTATCCCGATTCAGCCGTTTTGGCTCAATTGAATATACTGCTATGCAAGTTTCAAGTTAAAACAGCTATTTTCAGTCGGTTCTATTTAATTATCCATCATGTGATGTTGATGTGGATCATCTTCATTTTTAGGTCAGACATGGATGTACGAGGATATATTGAAAAATTCTTAGCCTACTATAGAACCAAACAAAATTTCAATGTTAAAATATTTCATTACTCAACATATTCTACTCTTAATTGAATACATTTATTACAGCGAACCTGCAACGTCTCTAGACCTTTCAAAAAAAATGTTTCTTCTTGATCTGCAGACCAATCCTCCACAGCTTTTATGAACTCCTCGTTGGAAGCAAAGGACCCGGACTTTTAGCATGAAAAGTGGCGACCGGTCAAATTTTCTGAAAGTTTGGCATGTTGTTGTACCCGACTCAGTGACCAAAAGTGTCAATGGGCCCAACCCAATCCTATGGATAGTTTTCTAAATACGGGTTGTTAAAGTTGAAAATTGCCCAGATTTTCGGATTTATTATTTGCTAATTATTAAGAGTTCGATTGGATTTCTGTTGCATACACACGTTTACTACATGTTCTAGTAATGAAATAAGTGGATACGTGTGATTAAAAATATTTAGATTTACCGGGTGATTCACGAATATATGACGCTAGTTTTTTTCCAAAATTCACTTTTTCTACTGTGACGTCAGGAAGGCATATTTTTGAAATGTTCTTTTCGATTTAGTATTTTGACGACAAAATATTGCACCGTGCATATTTTTTATACAGGGTGTCTCACAGAGAGAACCACTAGACATAATCATATGTTTTTAGGATTAATTCGAAACCCTGTATTTTTGAATTGATTTTTGGGAAAAGTAATACCACAAACATATGTGTGTCTCTAATCTCCAAAATATTCAGGGTGGTTTATTCATAGGAAGGTTTTCAATTTTGGGAAAAGTACAAAAAACATGAACACCCTGTATTCGAAAATTTCCTCGGTGAAATGCAACTATTTTCCCACGATATATTGATTCCCACAACATCTCCAGAGGTATGAATTCTAAATCCGATACTATGACCAGTTTTCGAGATACAGGGCGTAAAAGCGGAGAATAACTTATTTCATCAATTTTTTTTTAAATTGAAAAGCCGAATTGATTTTATGTTGCGCCCATGAGTTCAGTATGAGAGCAGATCAGATGCAAATGGAAGGTTCAGCTAAAATATTTACTGTTATACAGGGTGATTCACGAATAAATCACAATAGCTTTTGCGAACACTCGATAATTCTACAGTTTCGTCACAGAGAAATTATTCCATGATGTTCATACCTAGTCGTTCACAATTTTCAGTCTGAAATACTTCATTATGTTTACTCTTCATACAGGGTGAGTCATACAGCCAACCATACCGAAAATACTTATGCTTTGAATTCATTGAAATAAGAACATTTTAGTGATTTTTGAGTATCTTTATGAGCGCGCTTACTAATTGCGCTATCACCCCCAAAAAGATGACAATAAACCTTCTTCTTATGTAGGTAAAATACGAATATTTTTTATTGGTAGGTACTCCACAGTCCACAATATTCGTGTTGAGTGAGTTAAAACTAGGTATATTGAAAAGTTTAAATCTCATTATAGTCATAACCTCGGTTATTACTTTATAAATATACTTTTTTCAAAAAAAAAAAAAGTTTATTTAGGATGATCTACGCATGCAAAAAATGTGTATTTTTGGTAGGTGATTATTTCTAAATCACCTTGTATATTTATATATTTAAATATTCTTGCAGTTATGCTCACTTGCTGTTATGTTAGACAGTTATTCAAAATTCACCAGAAAAGATCTCCTTTCAATTATTTCAAAGCATATTATTTATGGCTCACCCTGTGTGAAAAGTAATTATTATGAAGTATTTAAGACTGAAAATTGTGAACGACTAGGTATTAACTTCATGGAATAATGTCTCTGTGACGAAACTGTAAAATTATCGAGTGTTTGCAAAAGCTATTGTGATTTATTCGTGAATCACCCTGTAACAGTAAATATTTTAGCTGAACCTTTCCATGTGCATCTGATCTGTACTCATACTGAACTCATGGGCGCAACATAACATCAATCCGGCTTTTCAATTTGAAAAAAAAAAAATTGATGAAATAAGTTATTCTCCGCTTTTACGCCCTGTATCTCGAAAACTGGTCATAGTATCGGATTTAGAATTCATGCCTCTGGAGATGTTGTGGGAATCAATATATCGTGGGAAAATAGTTGCATTTCACCGAGGAAATTTTCGAATACAGGGTGTTCATGTTTTTTGTACTTTTCCCAAAATTGAAAACCTTCCTATGAATAAACCACCCTGAATATTTTGGAGATTAGAGACACACATATGTTTGTGGTATTACTTTTCCCAAAAATCAATTCAAAAATACAGGGTTTCGAATTAATCCTAAAAACATATGATTATGTCTAGTGGTTCTCTCTGTGAGACACCCTGTATAAAAAATATGCACGGTGCAATATTTTGTCGTCATAATACTAAATCGAAAAGAGCATTTCAAAAATATGCCTTCCTGACGTCACAGTAGAAAAAGTGAATTTTGGCAAAAAATTACCGTCATATATTCGTGAATCACCCGGTAAATATAAATATTTTTAATCACACGTATCCACTTATTTCATTACTAGTATTTAGAAAACTAGCCATAGGATTGGGTTGGGCCCATTGACACTTTTGGTCACTGAGTCGGGTACAACAACATGCCAAACTTTCAGAAAATTTGACCGGTCGCCACTTTTCATACTAAAAGTGCGGTGTCCTTTACGACCTTTCAAACTTTTTTTCAGTTGAGGAAAGAGATGATAGTCGGACGGAGCCAAATCTGGCGAATAAGGGGGGGTGTTCTAGTGATTCTAACCCTAAATCACGAATTTTTTGCATGGCAACATGGGATTTGTATGCTGGGGCGTTGTCCTGTAAAAACAAAATTCCTTTGGATAGCTTTTCGTGTCTTTTCTCTTTAATTTTTTCCCAAGAGTGGTCAGTAATGTCGAATAGTAATCTCCAGTTATTGTTCTAGCAAGAACTTTTCCAGCAGATTTTTGGACAAGAAAATTCTTAAGTCTTGGAGAACCAGAGTGTATAGCCATTCCATCGATTGTCGCTTTGTTTCTGTATCGTAAAAATGTACTCAAGTCGAGATGGCGCCATCTTGTTCGAAATTTTGATGATGGATGAAAATTGGTTTTTTTGATTCACAAAGGGTCAATCTATATGCAAAAAAATCAGCATCTGTATAAATCAATTTTTTTTGGAAATACGGCAGTCCAAAAATGACCTATTTTTCGCGATTTTTCGACTCAAGGTCGATTATTTCCTAAACTACGCCTCACAGGAGAATTCTACGCAAAATATGCATGTTCAGAAAACATCAATGTTCTTACTCGACGATGAGTATTTTTTTCGATAGGCAGGAATCTCTTCATCTGATGAACGTAGATCTATTATATTCATTCAACGAGAGGGAACGGAACCCACAAAGCATATTTTTCGATACCGATTTCCCCCTCGCACCACTCGAATCGGAAAAAACAAAAACATAACGAGGGTCCCCACAAAGACTTCATCTCTCCGTCGAGATCGAGATCCCGCATCGTCCTTATAAACTCTGGCATCCCGCAGTGATTTCGGGAACTGGTTAAGTGATGGGAATTCTTTTGACGCTGCACTCGAGGTGACAATCGAGCATCTGACGTTTCCGGGGGACTGAAGAACTATCCGTATCTTTGTCAGATTCAAAGGTCGCCTCTTTTTTATGTGACATAATCCTCATGAACGTGTATCTGCGGCGAAAGAGTATACAGGGTGTTTCGCCTATAAGCTGAGGAACGTGTAGAGATGAGTTTGGGAGCAAATTTTTTTTAAATATCACCGTGATCCACCTCGAAAGCCTTCATCCCAACAATTCGAGACGATATTGTCTCATTTAACAGGTTTTCTTACCATTCCCATTCACTTGTATAACCTGAAAATAAACATTCTTTCTTGCTTCCAAAAATGTTTGAGCCGATCGGAATTTTAGCTAATATGAGGAAAGACAACGTGAAATCACTTTTCCATGCAGAATTGACCTCCTACCTTTCTTATTCTATCCAAAAACTCATTCATCCGAGTAATATCAGAATGTCAATTGGAGCTCATGGATTTCGTTCATAACTTTCTGAAAATCTATGTTGGGGTATAAAACCCGGCTGCGTTCGTTTAAAGAACATCTAAAAAACCTTATTTCCTCATTTTTACCTGGAAAACCCCTTTTGAATAGGAAAAATCAGTCTAACTTCTACCTCATCTGAGTGACGTCACTTTTCCAAATAGGCTCGAAAATCACTGCAAATCGGACGGAATCTGAAAAATATCATCTTAATCGTCCTCAAAACACCTCATCCGAACCATCCACTCCGATATTTTTCCAAATTAGAGGTTTTTAAAGGATTTTTAGTTTGCCGCTTTAACCTTCGAAATGTAAACAGTTACCGTGCTCTCGAAAAACCTCCTGACGATCCAAACCTTTGCTAAAAAGTTTAAACATACGTTAGTTTTCGATAATCGACCAAAAACTCACCTCCAAATAGCGATTAAACACAAAAAATCTGCATTTAAGGACTGAAAGAGAATAAATTCGCTATCACAAAAACGTCTATTGAACCAATTGAGAAAAAATCTAAATTTGATCATAATTAGCTCTGTTATGAACGTCAGAAACATGTGGAACATTTACGTCATAGATATTCCAATTCTCTGTTGCAAAATGTCAAGCTAAGTGAAAACACGAGAATTTATAGTGAAACTTTTTCAAAATAATTAAAAATGGAGCTTCAAAAGAATCGCAAAAAAGGCTCGCTCGCGTTCGTCCGGAAACGGTATCAAGAGTTGTTAAGCGCTTCAACGAAGATCTTACAATTAACCGCAAGGAAGGAACCGGGAGGAAAAAGGGGTTTCATAGCCCAAAAAAGTGAAGAAAGCCATCAGCCCTTTTCAGAAGAATCCTTACCTTTCAGGACGGAAAGTGGCCCAAATAGTGAGTTGTTCGCAGTCAACCGTTCAGACAATCAAGTCGAGTTGTGTGTGGGCTTAGAACATACAAAGTGCAGAAAGTGCCAGACAGGAACTCTGTGAAGAATCAAGAAGCGAAATCAAGAACAAAGAAATTAAAAAAAGATTTCTTGAAAACTTTTTCCTGTTGCGTGATGGACGACGAAACCTATGTCTTGGCTGATTTCTCGCAACTTCCTGGTCAGGAATTTTATACTGCAGATTCTCGTGGAAATGTTGAAGAAACAAGCAAAGTTTCCTGAAAAATTCTTGGTTTGGCAAGCAATTTGCACTTGTGGGAAAAGGAGCAAATTTTTCGTTGGCCAAGGCCCTGTTGACTCGAAGATATACATCGAGGAATGCTTGAAGAAGCGACTTTTACCATTTTTACGTGAGCACGATGTGTCAAAACAATCTTTTGGCCAGATTTAGCTTCATGCCACTACAGCAAGGCCACCAAGGAATGGTACGAAGCTAATGAGGTGGTTTTTATCCCCAAAGACGCCAATCCACCAAATTGCCCAGAACTCGGGCCAATCAAAAGATATTGGGCCCTGGTAAAAAGAGAATTAAAGAAGACTAAGAAATCAACGAAAGAATTAGCGGAATTCAAGCAAAAGTGGAAAACAGCATCCCAGAAAGTGACTGAGAACACTATAAAAAGCATGATGGGAAGAATTCCAGGAAAAATCCATGAATTTTGTAAAAAATGGTTCTGGTTTTTTATTGTAGAAACAGTTTTCATTATAATTAGAAGATGATTCGAAAATGAGTTTGATTTTCGACATCGGTCCAGTGGTTCAAAAGATATAAGAGTTTTTGTGATAGCGAATTTATTCTTGTTCAGTCCTTAGAGCTCTTACTTCAATTTTGGGATTCAAATATCGGTCATACTCTTGGTAACATTTCTGGGACCTCATTAACAGCACATGTCAGCGACATCTTTTTTTTTACACATACTCAAAAGTGTGCCTCTTTATCACGAACACATGCTTCTCAGCGTCTGGAATCACACGTGGTGCTGTTTATTTTATCGAGTGATCCGAAGATTGGGATATGATATCCTGGCGGCTTCGAAATTGAGCAATCATGAGAATGTTCCTTGCTTCAATTCTCATATATTTACTTATACTCATCGTCAGCGGAGGATAAAGAAGTTCTCGAGTGGAATGAAAACATACAGTCTTGAGTGATCCACGAAAATCAGTTAAAAATAAAACATGCGGAAGTTGGTCTAATTGGTTAGCTTCATTCGTAAACAGCGTTCGATTTTGTGAGTGAAATTCCTTTTTTTTTAATCTGAGAGATGAACATGTATACTTTTATAAATAATGTTGGCCAAAATTTAAGTTTTTTTACTTGGAACTGACGCAGGTTGGCACTCGTGAAATGGCAAATAATTCTGAGAGACGTTGCCGATTTCTATTTACTCTTTTTTGACTTCGTGAATGGGGTTAGTTTTTTTGACGTTCAACTGTGACCCAGAACTACTATATTTTCATACTGGTTGGTTTCAGGTTGTGCTGAAAGGTACTTAAATGTCTTCTGTAGGATATTGAAATGTGGGGAATTCTATAGGCCCGTCTGTTCGTTTAGAAATTTTTCTGTTGGGTTATTCTAGTACTTTTATTCTTTTTTCGAATGAACTATCACAAAGTAACGGACTATTCTGTCCATTATTTTCAGTAAAATTTCATCACTTGATTCTTGATTTCCGTACAAGAAAATAGCAGAACTGAATCTTCCAACAATGTTTAATAAATATTTCCAGTATTATCAGAGAAAAGTTTCTCCAACATTCGCCAGGTCTTTGGAATTATTGAATTCACATAATAAATAAATAAATAAATAAATAAATGTATTTGAGGCAATTGACCTAGGTCCTTCAGCCCTCACATAATATTTTCTCGAATTCATCATCTTCCCGAAGTGAATAAACATAAATACGTATATTCCATTCACAATTATAAAATCACAACTCTGGCCTTGGAAATTTGACACATTCCACTCTGTATCGAAGTTATGACGTTTTTCAAAATATTTTTATGTTCCAAGTCAACACTATGTTGCCCTTTCTACATTCGTAGCGTATTTCTCAGAATGTGAATTTATTCGGAAAATGAATGAATTGGAAAAGATGCGATGAACGAAAATAATTAACGTTTATATTAATTGATAGAAAGGATTCCTTTTCTAGTTATTTGCATGAAAAGTACAAGAGATCACTGTTGAAATATATTATTTTTCGCCATGGAAGAAAATTGCATTGCTTTTACATAATTTTCATATGCATGCTTGTGAAGATTTAATGTTTATTATCCTCTTGAACTGAAAGTCAAGACTTGACGACATCAATTGTTGATTCTTATCAAGAATTCATGAAAAAAAAATCAACCCAAAGATATAAGATGAATTGATGGGTAGTTACAAGAATCAAGAATAATGTCAATTTTATTTTGTTGATAACTTTCTTAAAATCAATGTTGGGATATAAAAGTCGGCTGCGTTCGTTCAAACAACATCTGAAGAATACATTTTTCACCATCTCGACCTTTGAAAGGCGTTTCTTATAGGAGAATTAGGTCTAAGTTCCACCTCATTAGAGAGGTACCTAACTTTTGAAATCTGCTCAGATATCGCCAAATTTCTTGAATAACCTAAAAAAATATCATCCTAATCGACCTCTCGAGGCTCCGTCCGACCCATTTACTGCGATATCTGTCCAAATAACAGCTTTTTCAACGAAATTCCCGTGTACCCCTTTAACCTCGAAATGTAAACATTAGTCCTGGTCTTGAAAATCGTCCTCACGCTCCAAACTGGTGCTCAAAACAATAAACATACGTTAATCTTGGATATTCAACGAAAAACTCACCTGCAAATATCGATTAAATACCAAAAATCTGCGAACAATTTGTAAACCTAACAAAATGTGGAATATCTTTGATTTTTGTCATTAACGATATTTTCTGTGCGCGCACTGACTTTTCATCATATGTTCTGTGCTTCTCATCAGGTGCACCAACTCCTGAAAACGAAACCATGACCTCCTATGTGATTAAATAAAAGTGAATGGAGTATAATTACTACGACCTTATGTAGAAATAAAAACGTTGCTTATTCATTTGACAAGAAAATGAATGTAACCTAACAATTTCAAAATATACACATATTTTGCACAGAGATACTCGGAGCCATTCTGATCAACATTATATTATTGGTGGCGAGGAGAGGGGCGGAAGTTATTGCAGTTTGAAATTTCCGATTTTTCAAGAAATGCAATTTATCCTCCCCAAATATATTTTTTATCGATGTTTTTAGGGGGTCATACCCCTTTGTCATTTTTCACCCAGAATTTGAAATTTTTAAAATCGCTCATATTTTGCACAGAGATACTTTGCACTATGCTGATTAATAATATACATATTAATCTCGGTTGCGGTAAGAGGGAAGGACGATATGACAGTTTGAAATTTCCGGTTTTTCAAAAAATGTCATTTGACAGGTCAAATTTTAAACGGTGATAGTTAGGGCTTTGAAATATTTTTCATCGAATGGAGCGACCTCTAAAACCTACATTTTGATACCAAAATCGCCCATGTAGCCCACATAGGTAATGAAATATTCCACTTTTTATTTTTCGATTTTTCATTTTCGAGTTCTGTTCACGAGCTCACACCACTCTAGGTAAGGGTGCTGTCAGTCCGCAAAATGGCTTTTATTGAAGACTCGAATAGGAAGTACAACTTAAAAATTTGATAACAAGATTAGATCCTCCCCAAATATATTTTTTATTGGCAAATGTGGTGTTTTTAGGAGGCCATACATACCCCTTTGTCAGTTTTCACCTAAAATTTGAAATTTTTAAAATCGCTCATATTTTGCACAGAAATACTTGGCTCTATGCTGATTTATAATATACATATCAATCTCGGTTGCGGTAAGAGGGACGGACGATATGACACTTTGAAATTTCCAATTTTTCAAAAAATGCCTTTTGACAGGTCAAAATCCGAACGGTGATAGTTAGGGCTTTGAAATATTTTTTATCGAATGGAGCGACCTCGAAAACCTACATTTTGATACCAAAATCGCCCATGTAGCCCCCATAGGTAATGAAATATTCCACTTTTTATTTTTCGATTTTTCATTTTCGAGTTCTGTTTACGATCTCACACCACTCAAGGTAAGGGTGCTGTCAGTCCGCAAAATGGCTTTTATTGAAGATTCGAATAGGAAATACAACTAAAAAGGTCGATAACAAGATTAGATCCTTCCCAAATATATTTTTTATTGGCAAATATGGTGTTTTTACGGGGTCATACCCCTTTGTCATTTTTCACCCTAAATTTGAAATTTTTAAAATCGCTCATATTTTGCACAGAGATACTTGGCACTATGCTGATTAATAATATACATATTAATCTCGGTTGCGGTGAGAGGGACGGACGATATGACAGTTTGAAATTTCCGATTTTTCAAAAAATGCAATTTGAAAGGTCAAATTCTAAACGGTGATAGTTAGGGCTTTGAAATATTTTTTATCGAATGGAACGACCTCGAAAACCTACATTTTGATACCAAAATCGTCCATGTAGCCCCCATAGGTAATGAAATATTCCACTTTTTATTTTTCGATTTTTCATTTTCGTGTTCTGTTCACGAGCTCACACCACTCATGGTAAGGGTGCTGTCAGTCCGCAAAATGGCTTGTATTGAAGATTCGAATAGGAAGTACAACTTGAAAATTTGAAACAAGATTAGATCCTCCCCAAATATATTTGTTATTGGCAAATATGGTGTTTTTAGGGGGTCATACCCCTTTGTCAGTTTTCACCCAAAATTTGAAATTTTTAAAATAGCTCATATTCTGCACAGAGATACTTGGCACTATGCTGATTAATAATATACATATTAATCTCGGTTGCGGATATGACAGTTTTAAGTTTCCGATTTTTCAAAAAATGCCATTCGACAGGTCAAAATCTAAACGGTGATAGTTAGGGCTTCGAAATGTTTTTTATCGAATGGAGTGATCTCGAAAACCTACATTTTGATACCAAAATCGCCCATGTAGCCCCATAGGTAATGAAATATTCCACTTTTATTTTTTCGATTTTTCATTTTCGAGTTCTGTTCACGAGCTCACACCACTCAAGGTAAGGGTTCTGTCGGTCCGTAAAATGGCTTTTATTGAAGATTCGAATAGGAAGTACAACCCAAAAATTTGAAAACAAGGTTAGATCCTCCCCAAATATATTTTTTATTGGTTAATAGGGTTTTTTAAGGGGGTCATACCCCTTTGTCATTTTTCACCCAAAATTTTAAATTTTTAAAATCGCTCATATTTTGCACAGAGATACTTGTCACTATGCTGATTAATAATAAACATATTAATCTCGGTTGCGGTAAGAGGGACAGACGATATGACAGTTTGAAATTTCGGATTGTTCAAAAAATGCCATTTGACAGGTCAAAATCTAAACGGTGATAGTTAGGGCTAGGAGCATAGAATAACTGGAAAAAAAGCTCCCCTACGAAAATGAACTGCCAAAAACGTCCGAACTTGTCAGTTCGCCGCAAGGTCACGAGATGGCGACATCGTCGTTTCTTCCTACAACATGGCTATCCTTAATAAAATTATCTTTAATGGTTATTCGTTGTTATTACTTATTAGGTCCCATTTATTACTATATCATAATATATATTCTTTTGAAAGAAAGCAATACATACTTTATTTCGTAAATCCGACAATATAATGCATATAGCACGTGTAAAGAAATGGCTACAAGGATCAGATTGAATATAGGAAGAAAAATCTGTTTCCCGCTCCGAATCTAAGTGTTAGCAGAGGGAATGTAAACGAGGTACCATACAATTCTGCGTATAATACACGAGAACAGATAAAACCTCAGTCTTCCGTATAATAATAATAATAATACTTACCTGAATGTTCGCTTTTTCCGATAAGGATATTGTTTTGACAAATTTATTACCGATCACAGACTTCCCATAAAATTGCGCATAAAAAGTTGATTAGAATGAAGCGATTTTATGTCATCAATATTGTCTATGTTATGACTTATGGCCATTTTCAATTGAAAAGAAGCATAAATGTATCAATGGGCGCGTTCATCCGACTAAGCAGCTACCGCCACCGCTCCTTCAAACGTCAAAACCATATGATTTTTTCGATCCGTTGTGTCAAATTAGTTAGTAATTTTGACACAACGAATCATATGGTTTTGACGTTTGAAGGAGCGGTGGCGTAGCTGCTTAGTCAGATGAACGCGCCCAATAACAATGACAGCCACATTATATTCTTTGCAATTGTAGCGCCATAGAACAAAATATCTGACATGTTACTGAATAAAGGATCTCAGCGTTATCTATCGGGCGTCACACGAAACTCTAACTTCCGCCGTTATTGGCAGTTCAAAATGATCTGTCGAGCGTATGAAGCCTTCCCTCCAGTTATTCTATGGTCCTAGGTTAGGGCTTTGAAATATTTTTTTATCGAATGGAGCGACCTCGAAAACCTACATTTTGATACCGAAATCACCCTTGAAGCCCTCATTGGTAATGAAAATATTCCACTTTTTATTTTTCGATTTTTCATTTTCGAGTTCTGTTCACGAGCTCACAACACTCAAGGTAAAGGTGCTGCCAGTCCGCAAAAAGGCTTTTATTGAAGATTCGAATAGGAAGTACAACATAAAAATTTGATAACGAGATTAGATCCTCTCCAAATATATTCTTTATTGGCAAATATGTTGTTTCTAGGGGGTCATACCCCTTTGTCATTTTTCACCCAAAATTTGAGATTTTCAAAATCGCTCATAACTTTATGAAGGTGAATGGAGTATAATATCCCATTGCAGTGTAAGGTTCTGATGACGTGACCTCACGAATGAAAATATATTTAATTCAGTGTTACACCAACAAATAGTTGATGAATATCTTGTTCTGAAAAACCGCACCGTATTATTATAGTGTTGCATTTGCGTTTTCGCCATATTCATTATGCATTAGCAATCAAGTTTCGCTTGGCATTTCTGGAGTTTGCCGCATGTCTGCCATGAATTATTAGAATTCATTACAGAGTGTACTTCACAGCTGGACCCTAGAGTCCTTACGTGAACCCAAGTCGACTGTTTATCTCATTTCTTGAATAACCCAATTATGTACTTACTCTTTTTTTTTCTTACAGGTGAGAAACGTGCTTTCGACTGTTGGGTAAGCAGAAAAACGACCCAATCTTCCAGGAAGCTATAAAGGTACAGAATCGGGCACGTGTGGTAAAAAATTCGAGTCAATTTCTGAAATAAAGCCATCGTATGCCAGCAATTCGTTTCCCTGGAAAAGGCACGGGTAAAATAAACTCGCTGGATATTTCGCAGACGCAAATAAAAGACAAAATCCCTCGATATATACTTTCTTCCTATTCCTTAGTTCCCAGTCAATCGCAAGGAGACAACCTTTGAATTTTATTCTTGTTTCTCCACTCTTTACTTCCGTTTCTCGAGGTATAGATCAAATCTGGGGCAGGTCCGAACTTGGAACGCATGTTTTGTGGGAAAATATCCGAAGAATTTCGTATTACATACGAGGATATATTGAAAAATTCTTAGCCTACTATAAAACCAAACAAAATTTCAATGTCCAAATATTTTAATACTCAACATATTCTCCTTTCAATTGAATACATTTATTACAACGAACCTGCAACGTCTCTAGACCTTTAAAAAAAAATGTTTCTTCTTGCTCTGCAAACCAGTCCTCCACAGCGTTTATTACCTCCTCTTTGGAAGAAAATTTACGATCTTTTAAACTTTTTTTCAGTTGAGAAAAGAGATGATAGTCGGAAGGAGCCAAATCTGGTGAATAAGGGGGGTTTTATAGTAATTCTAATCCTAAATCACGAATTTTTTGCATGGCAACATGAGATTTGTGTACTGAGGCGTTGTCCTGCAAAAATACATTTGGATAGCTTTCCGCGACTTTTCTCTTCAATTTTTTTCCCGTAGAGTGGTCAGTAATGTCGAATAGTAATCTCCAGTTATTGTTCTACCCTCATCCAAAAAACCAATCATGATTACTCCATGGCAATCCCAAAAAACTGAAGAACTTCTCCAGCAGATTTTTGGACCCGAAACTTCTTAGGTCTTGGAGAACCAGAGTGTCGCCATTCCATCGATTGTTGCTTTGTTTCTGAATGGTAGAAATGTACCCAAGTCTCATCCATAGAAACCAGTCGGTTTTAGAAGTATAAGTACATCGTTTTCAAATCGAGCACAGATCGAACGCGATGCTTCTACCCTTGCACGCTTTTGGTCAACATTCAAACATTTGGGGATCCATTTTGCAGACATTTTTCTTATGTCCAAATTGACGTGAACTATATCATGAACGCGTTCGTATGAAATCTTCAGTGCTTCAGATATCCGTTTCAGCCCAATTCGACGGTCTGATAAAATCATGTCATGAACTGCATCGATAGTTTGGGGACTGAAACAGAAACTGGCCTTCCCGATCGGTCATCATCTTCAATGGAAAATTCACCTCTTTTGAAGCTTGCAGTCCAATTTTTCACGTTCGCATACGAAGGACATTGATCACCAAGGGTATTAAGCATATCTTCGTAAATGTTTTTACCTCTTAACCCTTTTAAATACAGGTAGTTGATGATGGCTCGATACTCAATTTTTCGATTTCCACAATTTCGGTGGACATCTGTTTTTTTTTAAATTTATTGCGTAACTCTGGTTTACGTCGAACTCTACATTGACACTTCTAATTAGTTATTGTTCGTTGATATAGTATCGCAATAATTTGTTTATGCATGGAACTGGTCTAGGCTAACTAGATATCAATACATCCTCGTATATTATGTATTTGAGCGACTGCTATATCATTTCGCTACGATCGCGATATATACTTTTCGGATGGATCGTAGATGATTCCTTTGACAACTGATGCCGCCAATTTTGTTTGACAGCTGTCAATTTCGTTTTGACAGCTGTCAAATTTTTCTCGATCGGTTTCTTGAAATGCGAATCTACCTACAAAGCAGGGTTGGCATGTTTTAAAACATTTGTTTTAAAACAGTGTTTTAAAACATGTTTTAAACACAAGGCTCTGTTTGTGTTTAAAACATATTTTGCAAATTCGTTTCTTTATACTCTTTAGAGTGAATTGTAATGTCGTAGAAAAGGGATAAGAATTATCAACTCCGTTCAGGAATAGGGAGAGTAATTTTTATTTGCGATTCATCGGATGGCAGTTGAGAAAAAATTATGAGTACCTATTAATAAATATTGGCCCGGTTGTCGAAATGTTGGCTTTATTTGTGTAAATGAATCTAAAATTGTGTCTTAATTTTGAAATTAGTAGTTTTAATTTTTTTTCACTTCTTAGACAAGAGAACCTATTTTTTTGCCATTTGTTCTTTGAAATTCACCTCGGCGTGAAATAAAATGCAAAGGAAATAGTATATTCTAAAACTAGTTGCAGAATGGGCTCCTATTCCAATACGAATGCGAAATTCGAAAACGAGCGACGAAGGAGCGCATGAGTGTTGGAATTGCATTCTGCAACGAGTATTAGACGATATTTTCTCTATTTCAGTCAAATTTCGTGAAATACTGTTGAAATTCAATGAAAAACTCATCCTAGTGACTTTTGTATTGTATCTTGGCAGTTGGTGACTGTTGCAAAATTGACATATCAAAATTGATGTGCGTTGAAAATTGAAAGGAGCGGAAGCCAGTGCTGGCAACCAAAAAACGAAAAATATAACTGAAAACAATGCTGTAATGAGTTCATTACAGCACTGTTTTTAGTACTGTAATGAACTCATTACGATACTGAAATAGAGAAAATATATTCAATTCAATTGCACTTTATTGTTTCTCATGACATCTATATTATTAATTCTAATTTAATCAATTATAATTGTTTTGGAAGAGTTTTTTCATAGCAATGTTGCCAAAACTTTTGTTTTAAACATGTTTTAAATCATGTTTTTTGAATAGTAAAAAAAACATGATTTAAATCAAATAAAACAGTTTCAAATAAAAAAACACAATGTTTTGTTTTTTTCTAAAAAAACATGTTTTTTGCCAACCCTGCTACAAAGTGATCTACCTACTGGGGTGGAATTTAACGCGAATTTTTCCCAGTTTCCTCGATCCGGACCTGCTCATCTTCCGACACCACCCTTCCGCTGTCTTGAAGGAACATTACTTGCATTACGGTTTATTTGCCATAGAATCCCAGGGACTCTGGGTGCATCAAAAGAGCACTTCGGCTCCCGCCTTTTCTTCTTCTTCCTCTTCCCAATTCCGGTCTCAACTATGTGGCAATAAAGCCCTCTTTTGTTTGAGCGCATCGGAACAAGTCTACGGAAGGACTATATCGTTCGGAACGGATTGAGATTTTTTTTGTCGAGGGTGTTTACGGAGCGCAGCTTCCAGGATTTACGGGGAGGTTCTTTGGAGGTTTATTCGTTTGTGAACACTCAGGGTCTTTATAATCGTTTTCGGGGTTGATTTAATCCAGTAATTGTTCCATTGTTTCGAGGGCATTCGCATGCGCATTCGGATTCAGGGTTGCATCCTTAGACTATGAAAAGGAGGAGACGCGTCTTTCAATAATAAATAGTGAAGCCAATTTTCAAAATCATCAGAACTAAACTGGGTAACTGTACTACCTAGGAGCATAGAATAACTGGAGAGAAGGCTCGGCTACAAAAATGAACTGCCAAAAACGTCCGAACTTGTCAATTCGCCGCAAGGTCACGAGATGGCGACAACGTCGTTCGTTGCTACAACATGGCTATCCTTAATAAAATTATCATTAATGATTATTAGTTGTTATTACTTCTTAGGTACCATTTGTTACTATATCATAATATATATTCTCTTTAAAGAAAGCAATGCATACTTTTTTCGCAAATCCGACAATATAAGGCATATAACAAGTGTAAAGAAATGGCTACAAGGAACAGATTGAACATAGGAAGAAAAATCTGTTTCCCGCTCCGAATCTAAGTGTTAGCAGAGGGAAAGTAAACGGGGTACCATACAATTTTGCGTATAATACACGAGAACAGATAAAACCTCAGTCTTCCCGTATAATAATAATAATAAAATGTTCGCTTTTTCCGATGAGGATATTGTTTTGACAAATTTATTACCGATCACAGACTTCCCATAAAATTGCGCATAAAAAGTTGATTAGAATAAAGCGATGATATGTCATCAATATTGTCTATGTTATGATTTATGGCCATTTTCAATTAAAAAGAAGCATAAATGTATCAATAACAATGACAGCAACATTATATTCTTTGCAATTGTAGCGTCATAGAACAAAATATCTGACATGTTACTGAATAAAGGATCTCAGCGTTATCTATCGGGCGTCACACGAAACTCTAACCTCTGCCGTTATTGGCAGTTCAAAATGATCTGTCGAGCGTATGAAGCCTTCCCTCCAGTTATTCTATGCTCCTAGCTATAGAGAGAGGAGACGCGTCTTTCAATAATAAATAGTGAAGCCAATTTTCAAAATCATCGGAACTAAACTGGGTAACTGTACTACTACGGAATCAAAATGTGCGAGTATGTATTGATTTCTTGTTAGCCTAGATCAGTTCCATGCATAAACAAAATATTGCGATACCATATGAACGAACAATAACTTATTAGAAGTGTCACTGTAGAGTTCGACGTCGAAAAAGTAAACCAGAGTTACGCAATAAACTAAAAAAAAAGATGTCCACCGAAATTGTAAAAATCGAGAAATTGGAGTATCGAGTCATCATCGAGTACCTGTATTTAAAAGGGTTAAGAGGTAAGCAGATATTCGAAGATATTCTTAATACCCTTGGTGATCAATGTCCTTTGTATGCGACCGTGAAAAATTGGACTGCAAGCTTCAAAAGAGGTAAATTTTCCATTGAATAATGAACGATCGGGAAGGCCAGTTTCAGTGTCAGTCCCCGAAAATATCGATGCAGTTCATGACATGATTTTATCAGACCGTCGAATTGGGCTAAAACGGATATCTGAAGCACTGAAGATTTCATACGAACGCGTTCATCATGTAGTTCACGTCAATTTGGACATGAGAGAAATTTCTGCAAAATGGATCCCCAAATGTTTGAATGTTGACCAAAAGCGTGCAAGGGTAGAAACATCGCGTTCGATCTGTGCTCGATTTGGAAACGATGTAGACTTCTTAAACCGAATTGGTACTATGAATGAGACTTGGGTACATTTCTACGATCCAGAAACAAAGCAACAATCGATGGAATGGCGACACTCTGGTTCTCCAAGAACTAAGAAGTTTCGTGTCCTAAAATCTGCTGGAAAAGTTCTTGCTTCAGTTTTTTGGCATTGCCATGGAGTAATCATGATTGTTTTTATGGATAAGGGTAGAACAATAACTGGAGATTACTATTCGACATTACTGACCACTCTAGGGGAAAAAATTAAAGAGAAAAGACGCGGAAAGCTATCTAAAGGTATTTTGTTTTTACAGGACAACGCCCAAGTATTCAAATCTTATATTGCCATGCGAAAAATTCGTGATTTATGGTTAGAATTACTAGAACACCCCCTTATTCACCAGATTTCGCTACGTCCGGCTATCATTTCTTTCCTCAACTGAAAAAAGTTTAAAAGGTTGTAAATTTTCTTCCAACGAGGAGGTAATAAAAGCTGTGGAGGACTGGTTTGCAGAGTAAGAAGAAATATTTTTTTTGAAAGGTCTAGATACGTGGACGGTTCGCTTTAATAATTGTATTTAATTAAGTGGAGAATAAGCTGAGTAATAAAATATTTTGACATTGAAATTTGGTTTGCTTCTATAGTAGGCTAAGAATTTTTCAATATGTCCTCGTAGTAGAAATTTTTGCAGCGTTATGACGTTCTTTGAATTTTCTAATAAATAAACTCTCAATCAAAATCAGAAGATTTATTTCTGAATATTATCAGCAAAATACGTTGAAAAAAATGCTTCGTGTCTTGTTTGTGGTGAATTGGACTATTTGAATCCTGATTTGTGTTTACACAAGTATGTTCTACTCTTATCTTTTTTAGTAACAATGGCGTAGATTCTTCAATTTTTTGAATTTCACTTCTCAGATTCCCTTCTCATATTGAGAGGAAGAAAATCAATTCTTAATTTAGTTGACTCTGTTCACGTAACTCATAATCTATTTCAATGTTCAGAACATTGTATGAATTCGTCAAAAATAGTTAATTCCGTTGTAATTTTATTTCCATTCTTCAATACCGATATCACCACGGCACTGGACCTTTCAAAGTTAGATTCTGCAATGTTGCCACGGCAGCATCTAATGATATTGACATCCTCAATGCTAACTTCGTTCCACTCATTGAAAACTGA
This sequence comes from Adalia decempunctata, assembly GCA_951802165.1. NCBI lineage: Eukaryota > Metazoa > Arthropoda > Insecta > Coleoptera > Coccinellidae > Adalia > Adalia decempunctata. Next base: position 7,416,538 of record OX637705.1, read on the forward strand.
CTAAATTTTGGCTTCACGAAATCTCTAATTTATGAATGAGATGCTGTGTCTTCTCTTTCTAAGGTGTAGGGTTGCATCCTTATGAAATCCACAATTTATAGAGAAAAAATGAGCGATAAATTTCTACAAACATTTCCTCGTGTTTTTCATAGGTTGTAGTGGCAGACTCTTATGGAATATGTGAGAAACTTAAGAATCTTCTGGAAATTTCAATGTTTCGATAATTGTTATTGTTGATTAGTTTTGGAAACGTTTCTTAGACGGATATATTATCCGAAACGTTTCCTGGGAAGTATCATATTAATAGTTATTATTAATATTTTGCTTCGTTCTTTATCTAATTGTGAGATGTGCAAATTTTTTCAAAAATACCTAAAGTTGCATACAAGTTTAAGAGCACATATTTTGGAGTAAACTGTCAGTTTGAGATTCTCCTCTTTTACACATTGTCTATATTGTAACGTTTTCTTGGTTATTAAAACGTCCTGGATAAATTAACTATTTATTCACACTAATTATAACACTACTTATCAACAACTAAAGAACTAATTCTAGCCAATTACTAGATTACTGTACAATTTATCCCCACTGATTCATTTGCTCCAAAATTTATATCCACCCGTTCCTTGGCTTTCAATAATAATCATAATATTGTCCGCCAATCTGCCCCAAATATATATCGCGCCGATTCCTTTCTCGTAAAGCCTGGATGCGTCTAGAAATGGAAAACTATCGCACTGGGGCGCTCTGTCTGGTGGAAGGGTGGAGAGAGTGCATTCCAAAAGCGTCCAGAAAATTCGAGATCACGGAAGCCCGAATGCACTGGGCCGCACTTGCCACAATATTGATATACAGAGGGGGTAGGAAGCAACGCAAAAATGAAAAATAAATTTTGTCATGCAATCTCTACGAGTGGTTGAAGTTAGTAGTTTAGTAAGAGGGTTAAAATCCACTGCGACCTCAAGATCTATTGTGCCCCCATCAGAGCTGTCTTCGCTACTTCGCCATCTACAGCTCGTCCTCCAGCTCCAGAGCTCCAATCAGAGAGGGCTTCAAGAAAGTGTTCCTCCTATAACTTTCTCGTCTAAGACATTCCTCGCTCAGGCTTGCAAGGACGAGACATTCTGTCACTAGGTGAATAGGAGCTTCCTCACAGAATGTACACTCGTCAGTTTCTGAAAATCCAATTCTCATCAAATGCCAGTGTCTTATTCCTACTCTGATCCAAACAACTCTTGGTTCTTATAGTTCATAAATCCCGAAGAAACTTTGTGGAATGATCCATTCCTGGAAAATTCCTCCAGAGAGCTTCTCCTTCAGTTTCTTCTTTCTCCAAAAACTCTCTCTTTCAGTTGCATCTGCACAGAAAGTTTCTGGACCAGTAGGTGGCGTTTGTGCTCCCTTTCTGGCCAGGGTTGGCTTCTTTGTTTTCTTTGATTCCTAAGAGAACAGGAACCCAGATCAGAGGGACCCTGTAGATCTTGTCTACTCCTTCGGCACTCCCATATCAGCCCTAATAGCAACCCTAACTTTTTCTGCCAGTGAAAGATAGATTTTAGAATGATTTGGTCGTTGATGAGGTCGCTTTATCAACACTTTATCATTATAGCAGTGAAATGATTGAACCAATGGAACAATGACTCAGTAACTTCAGATCATCCCCCATAAGCACTCCCTCCTCAGGAGACCGCCAGGAATCAAAACAGAAGGCCTTCCATCCTTCCCAAGAGACTCAAAAAGTTTGAGACGAGTTTGTTCGAGACACAATCGTTGTCTATCCCTCCCCCCGGACCCGGCCTTGTTTTCTCGTTTGCTTTCCGCAGATCACCCCAGACTCCAGCCGGACCTCCTGAAAGGGAAAAATCAATCCCCGATGACGCGGGGGCAAATGATCCGAGAGATATCCCGTACGGGGATACGGAAAAATCGCATCATCGATCAACCGTACGGATTCGATTGTCGACGACGGTTCGTTTCAGGGGTTGTAAGGGGGTCGATCCCCGTAGGATTTGCATCGGTATAAATTATCCGGTCGGAAGGGTCAGATATTGCGACGTGAACTTTGTTTTTATTCGATTTCGAAGCGGGATTTATGGGTCGTTTTCGCATGTTTTTTTACCGACGGGATTATGTGTTTTTTGGGGTTTAGTGGGGTCAATGGAGTGTGCTCGATTGAACTGATACGAGATGTGGCAGTATTAGAGGTCCATGATGCTCTTTTTGTTGTTCCCGACAATTAAGACATAAAATGGGGATTTACAGTTCTGAGCAATCATGAAATCTGTAATTTCTATCATTCATCTTCAGTATTCGTGTCCTATTCTTTACTACCTTCACTACATAATTTGTGATTTTTATATTAGATTAAGAGTCTTCAGCCTTCGAAATAGGAAACGCATACCGCCAGATGGCGGTGCAGTGCATTAATTTTTATTTATTGGATTATTCAGCTTGATAGAACAACTGTTGGGGCGCAGTGAATATTAAACAAGAAATCCTACCCTGAACTAGATCTCACACTGACTGTATAATACACTAATTTTCCTTCACCAGTCATCTGGGAGTAGATACCTGCGGGGCGTGTCATTTAAAAGAAATTCAATTCCATGTAAGAATCCACAACTGTAAGAAACAATTAATTTTCACGAATCGACGGCTAATGAAATCCTTAATAAAATGTCTTTGGTAAAAATGGATATTTATCATTTCGAATAGAAAAATTCAAGGAAATACATTTCGCGAAAACAACACATTGTTGTGATATTATTTACAAAAAAAACGGTAGATTCTGAAAGAAAAAGGAGATAGACATTTGATTAACTAAATAATAGACTTCAATACTGAAATGAAAAAACACAAAAATATTTGTTCGTTTTGATTGTGGAAATGTTACAAGATAACCAAAAATGATGAAGAATATCCTTTTCATTCATTCAACACTTATAAAAATTTTTTTTTCGGCAACCGTCCGGGATACACCCACTTCCCGGACGCTTTTTCTTCGAGAAAGTAGGATTTCCCGGCCTAGTCCGGAAAAAACACATCGTTGTTGTCATTGTTATGATCATCACAATAGCAACGAAATAACGGATGACAGTTCTGTCCTGTTGAATTCAAATAAGAATCAAAATGTATAATAAAGAGATGTGTCGTCTCATTGATTTGTAATTCTACACGGTTGCCGAAAAAATATTGTACGCAACACGCCCGAAAATAGTTTTTTTAGACTCACAGACTTCCAGGACTCGCCTCCGGCTCGTCCTAGAATTTTGTCTATTCGTCCAAAAAAACTTTTCCGGACTTGTTACGTAAATTACTATTTTATTATTTTTATCTTCATACACTCATACATCCATTCATCGATCAGAAAAAAATAAATCGTTTCTGACTCCCTTTTTTTCAGAGACGTAGACCCTTAAGGCTGCAACATAGATCGAGTTATAATATGATATTTTTTTAGATATTTATTTCATCATAAAGAGGAATGGAGAATAACATCAGCCAAATGACCACCACGACTTTAGGACCATATCCTTTTCATGAAATTTTCCACAACCAAATCGCAAAGTGGTTGCCCTATGTCCTCTATAGCCTCACGAATTCCATCTTTGAGGTCTTCTCTTTCACATGGCCCTGAAGGAATAAGTCGCAAGGTGTTAAATCATAAGATCTCGATGGCCTCTTCGAGAGATAACATGGTCTGGAAGCATTTCTTGGAAAATATCAATGGTTTCGTTGCTTGTGTGGCACGTAGCGCCATCTTGTTGCAAATAACCGTTGTCCAGATCACTACCATCCAATTCCGGCCATAAAAATCATTAATCGTCCCTCGATAGCGCAATTCATTCACCGCAACTGTTGCTCCAGCCTCATTCTGGTAAAAGTAAGGCCCAATGACGCCGCCAGACCATAAACCACACCAAACGGTCACACGTTGAGAGAAAAAAGAGACTTTTCAACAATAACCCTTGGTTTTCCAAGCCCCAGATGCGACAATTTTGCTTGTTGACGAATCCACCGAGGTGGAAATGATTCTCATTACTCAAGATGCTTTTTCGATGGAATTCCGGATCATTTTCATGCATTTCAAGGACCCAATCAGCAAAGACAGGACGTTGTTGATGATCGGCCGGCTTGAGTTCTTGTGTTGACTGAACTTTATAAGCCTTTAGACCCAAATCTTTATTCAAAATACGGCGTAATGAGTAATGACGTTTGTGGAATGCCTAATTCCAAAGAACGACGAGGAATGAACAAACCTGGATTTTCTTTTCCACTTTCGGATACAGCAGCAATATTCTCGGCTGTTCTTGAGCGACGTGCACGGGTTTCATTCCTCACATCACTAACTTGTCCCAACAGCTCAAATTTTTCCACCAATTTCTGTATTGCGGTTCGACAAGGTGCTTCACGACGATCCAAAAATGTTCGAGTTTTACGAACCGTCTCCGCCAAATTTTCACCATTTGCAAATGTCAAAAAATGGCAGCTTCAAAAGTGACATCTAACGAAATATCGGGCTATTCAAAATAACACCTCTTATTGAAAAACTCTTAGATCACCATAAATCGAGTTGTATTATTTGATCACGATTCCGATCATTAAATTTTATTCTTTAACACCTTGGCCACATCCGTCTTAAAGAACACTCTATCTTGGCGGTAGATATGTAATAGATCAAAGGCCACGTGTCATCTATGGAGATCCTTTCTATAAGCGCGTTCGGCAATAGCATCCGAGAGCGGACGGATTTTTTAGTCACGTGATAACAGATTGTACAGATTTGTCAGATTTTTCTGTAATAAACGAACGCTACGGAGCATTTAGATCGATTTTTCTGTTTGACGTATATAACGCCTTACCCGAGCCAGATATTAAATTAGAGCTTAAAGATCTATTCGTCCGTAGAGGTAGTCTGGGTACTATTTTAATTCTTTCGTTATAGTTCTCAACATTTCTACCCCTTGGTTGAGATGATTCAATATTTTGAATCATTATTTTTTTATCAAACAACATTTTTTTTATTTATTACTACACAACAAATAACATAAGACACGAAAATTCAACAGACTGTTCAAGAATATTCGAAGCGGGATAAAAAATCCATTCACAAAGGCCGAAAAGTAATTTCTGTTTCTGTTCTGTGGAAAAAAATCCGTTTCCTCCGTCGAAATACACCGAGCAAAAAGATCTACATCCGATTGATCAGATTTTCTTGCCGAACGGTCCAGATGTGTACTCCCCTCAATCTGGATGTAATAAACGAACGGTTCAGATCAATCCGACCAGTCAGATGTCATTGCCGAACGCGCTTTATGTCAAAACTCTTGTTAATTCCGTTGACTGCGGAACCGATACCAAACATCCAAATATACAGTGAGCTGCGGCAACATATTCCTTCGTTTGTTTGTTCGCCAGCTTGTCAGTCGTAATTTCGAGTATTATCGACTTCGAACAAAATTCTCCACCCCTTATTGAATTGTTAGGACGATCGGAGATCGACGAGTATGTTCTCGTATTATTGAACAAAGGGAGGGTATATAGCCTTTTCGGGTTGATGTTCGATCGAAATGGGAAAAGAAACTTTATGCTGAAAGTCGTCTACGACTCTACGCCATGAAAAGCGGTCGGATGACTGGCTGAATTCATTGTGTGGAGATTATAGTCTCAAACGGCACAAATGGGGTGGTATTGTTGTTGGTAGGTGGGACTGATTGCAATTTATTTTTATTGACAATGGATCTGCGTTTATCTATGCCGGTCGGCACCTGTGTTATATTGTGATATTCACAATGATTTCAGTTGCGAAGTGAAGGATCAGAATCTGTAAAAAATTTCTGTTTGTATGTACAGAAATCTAGACAGTTATGAGAGCAATGTTAGCCCCCTATGCCTTCATCGAAGCTGTTTAATAAAACAGAAGAAATTGAACAGAACAACAACAAATAATAATAGCTTGAACATTTGTTAATAATATATTCAAGCCGTTTCGAAGTGGCTTCCTCTGGCTTCAGACGCTTCTTGAAATTTTCGGCAATGGGCCGCAGCTCCTCGGGCGTTAATCGGTTCCATTCCCGGCGCAGAGATTGCTCCAGCGACTCCAAATTTGTGTGTTTTTTAGCACAAGCCCTGTGGACCAAAATCGACCACACGCTGTAGTCCATTGGGTTGAGATCCGGTGAGTAGGGACGCCATTCTGCAGATGAGATGAAACAAGGAAAATGGGTCTTACACAATTCTTGCGTCATTTTCGCTCTGTGAGCCGGAGCTGAGCCCTGTTGAAAGGTACAATGCGTATCGCCGAAGTGCTGCTTGGCCCAAGGAAGTACGACGGCCTCGATGATGTCGCAGCGGTAGACTTCTTGATTGATTTTGACCCCTTGATCGACGAAAACTAAGGGAGTTTTACCACTGCCGCAAATTCCGCCCCGGACCAGGTCGGATTGCGGATTTTGACGGTGTTCGACGATGGCCGATATACCGGGAGCCTCTACGGACCAGACTGTCGTTTTGGTGATTGTGGGATTGTTCTACGGTGAAAAGCTTCTCGTCTGTGAAGAGAATTCGCTCCCATGGCTGACCGGCGGCGAGACGAAGGAGTTGGCGGCACCTTTGGAGTCGTACGCGCTTGTTTTCCTCCGTGAGGAGTTGAACTTTTTGGAGCTTGTATGGCTTGAGGTTGAGCTCCTTTTTGACAATTTGACGGACTGATTCGCGGTTGATACCGGTATCACAGGCTATTTTCCTCATGGAAACCCTCGGATTTCGATTGACTCGCTTCTTGACGATGTTGCGATTGGCGGTGCGTTTTCTTCCACTTCCTGGACGACGACCATCAAGGCCAATAGTCCAGTAAAGGAAGGGCTGAAATCACTTTTTCTCGGAAAGTGCTGCATTTTGGATATGTTGATTTTTATGAAGTAAGAAACATATGGTCAAAAATGCAGGTGTCAAAATTTTCAGGAACATTGGAAAATTCGTTAAAAAATAGGAAAAAATACGGTTTTCCTGAAATTTTCGCGAACTGGCGAGTTTATGAATAAAAAGTTTCAAACAAAAGTTGTAGAGCGGAAAATTTTAGTCGAAAATGAGTTCTTACTCATTCTTGAAGTATTCATATAGACTGATAAACAGCGTATTTCTTTAGTAGCGCAATAGCAACGAATTTTAAATTTGGCGCCCGGTTAAATGAGTACCTGAACGCTGAAACAAACATCTGGCAGATATTCGCCAGAGTTGGACTCTCGTCTAGTTTTGTATTGAATTTATAAACATCGAACCCTAGAATAATATAAGTTGAGTTGGATGAAATCGGACAGGCTGGTTATTAGGATGTTCGGTTATTCAATCTGATGTGCTAGCGAAGGCGATTTAACTTCTGGTTGAATTTTCTAAGATGCATACGAGAATAATAATTTAGACGTAGGTATGTTTCTGATAGTGAAATAATAGGTAATTCTATGAAGGAAAGAAATTTATTTCGAGTAATGGGACAAAAGCTGAATGAATGTAGTAATTATTTGAAGAGCCGTTACACATTTTGCAAAACCTCGTACACTGCAGTACTGCTTTTTTGCAACTGCAGCGAGAAGTATCACATTTTCCATTGTAGCTGCAAAATACCTGAAACGAATGTGAATCGATAGAAAGAATAATAAGGGTGAATCGTTCATACGATTTTAATCCGATGATTCCATCCGAATAACCGTCAAATACAATTTTAGAATTTTGTCAGAATTTTTTCGATATGAATGATCTTTACAGAGTGTAACAGCCAAATGGAATAAATTCGATAACGAATAAATGAGGGGGTGTTAGGAAAAACGCTGGGACACGTCGATTTGTAATTTAAAATGCGCATATTTTTCAGAAAAATAAAATTATATAGGGTGTTCCATACGACCGTGGCCAATACCAACTTTCTTATTTCAAATGCAACCCCCTGTATATTATTTATATTTTGGATTCTTCGGAAAATTCTAGACATAATTCATACACGATGTCCTATACCTATCTTCATCTTTTTCGGAAATATTAAGTGTTTTCAGATTTTTTACAATTTCACATTAGACTTCTTTTTGTGGGGATATCTCAAAAGTATTTTATACGAAACGAAACCCTTAAACTTAGACGACCTAAAAAACCGAATCACGCTCGCGATTAGATCAGTCACGTCTGAAATGTTGAGTAACGTTAGAAGACAATTCTACACCAGATTAGCATGTTGCCAAGACGTTCGCGGCGAGCATTTTGAACATTTCCTACATTGACATTAATGTTTTTTTTAATAATTAAAAAATAATCAGCAATACTTATTAGGTTTTAAGTGTAATGTACCGAATTTGTGAAATAAAATAATTTTTATTTAAAACGTTGATTTTTGCAATAAATCTACGAATCTCTTACTGTGAGGCCATACAACTTGGTGTAATAACCATCCACCATCTACAACATAGGTATATCAGACCAGTAAGCAGAGATTGTGATTGAAGATTCGTTGAGAACAATTTATATAGATCAGTCTTTCTCATCAATCCATATTCGTCGAAGAGAGATAAAGGATATGGCGACAATTCGTAAGAAATAGCCTCTTTTTTTCTTGATTCATCGTTCTAATAAAGAACGAATATTCTCTGCAACAATGCATATGAGTCTTTAGAAGATATGCCTCCAGTAACACGAATTTTATTCTGGCTATCGCATAAATTCTTGACTTTAAATTTCGATGACGAAGTCATATTCCACAAATTTTTCCCAACGATTGCTTCCATTCCCTTGCGTTCTTCTTCAAATGCCATATGACGGTTAATATTGTAGCCATCAATAACTCCTGTAGATTATGGTATTTTAGCCAGAATACAAATTTCTCTTTGTCTTCTTTATCTCTCTTCATTGATTGATTGATTGATGAGCTGAGGAACAAGAGACCGGGTTAGCGCTTGGCCTCCCTGTGACACTGCGACCAACTTTGGTCTATTGAATCACTCTTTCGTCAGTGGTTCCTCACGAGAATAGGTTTGTGTCACTAGCCTGTTTTTCGGATTCATTCCTGTTTCCGGATTGATTTTTCCGAAGATTTTGTGGTGCCTTCTTCCCAGGGCGTCGCATTCAAAAATGATGTGAGGGGCTGTTTCTTCATATTCACCGCAGAGTCTGTAATCCACGGGTTCTCCAAGTATTCCTATGGTGTTCAGATGTTTTCTAAGGCCGCAGTGTCCCGTCAGTAGACCTACTATTATACGTGCTTTTGCTCTGTTTAGATTAAAAAAGTCAGCCGTCAAGGTTTGGCTTGTGTGTTCTACCATGACTTTGCTGTGTGTTTGCCCGTCGCTCTGTTCCCAGTGTTGTCGGTGTCTTTGTTTTATCCACTCCTCAATCGGGGTCCTGCATCGGTTTTTGCTGATTCCAAGCTCAGGTTCTGGTCCTGTGGATGGCGTTTCAGATGCTTGTCTTGCTAACTGTTTTGACAGCTCCAGAAGGTCCTGGAGGCATTCCCAGACGAGTCTAGACTTTATCTGTGTCGAGTTGGGTGCTTTGATGGCGCTCTGGCTGTCAGAGAGAATGTGGATGTGTTTTCTTTGGTAGCCACTTTCCAGGTTCTTCTGTATGCATGTCCTGATGGCAAGTATCTCTCTTCATACGACTTTCAGATAAATCCACGTGCTGTTCACTATTCGCTGTTTTCAAATCGGCATATTCCTCCAAACATTCCATGACGTCAAATGGCCATTGCATTCCCAGAAGATAACGCGCAACAGCACTGGGTGTGAATCCTCTACCATGCCTTAAAACTGTACCGAAAAATCTATTTAGTGTTTGTTCCATACACATATCACTCCAGACACCACTCCAAGCTTTGTCTGTCCTACGAATAGTGAATTATCCGTCTTTTGTGAACCTGTCGAATTCTAATGAATCCATCGTTGTTTCCAAATGCACCACATTTTGTAAGTAAGTACCATTGAGCACTTTTCGCATAGGCGAAATGCCCGGATGCATGAAGAAGTGGTAACATTTTCCTGACACTGTTTAAGTGCAAATCCCCAATCACCAAGACGTTCTGCTTCGACAAACTGGAATAAAATAATTACGCTCTTCAAATATTGAATCCATAATTAAGCGGTGGGGCCATATTTTCTCAAATTATGGAGTTTTTCCTCGAATTTCCTAGTTGAACATATTATCATTGGGTTAATATTACAGATGCCCAAAGTAGGAGAATCTTCCTTCCAAATTCCGAAGAAAATTTTCACTTCATTCTCCATTTCATCAATCACAGTTATATTCCTTGTTTTTAAAATATTAATTCCTATAGCAGTGAAAGTTAATATGTGAGCACGTAAAGCTCTGCTGAAAGCATGCCCTTCAGACATTCTCTTCACTGATTGTGCAGCTTATGAAGTAGCCCAAAGATCTTTCAAACCACTCACCACTTCCATCCATGATAAAGCCAATGGCTCCCACATATGACATAAATAAATGGAATCCTCCTAATCTCACAGCAATATTCCTAAATTCAGGATTGTCCTACTGTACAATGATGAAGTTAGTTTTGAAATAAAGAGGCTGATCGAATGTTACAAAAGTTGTTCTACTTTTATTTCACTCCGTTTCTTCTACTGCATAGAGCAAAGCTGTATGTAATGTGGTCAAACTGGATGGTGGTGCATTGATGAATTGGAGACAATTAACATGCGACATCGTATATGTAAAGTCTCGTGATAAAGTTTCATGAAAACCCTTCCATGTCGGAATGCTTTCTATTTCAAGAGATTTCGCACATAAATATGCAACATAACATTTTGGGACTTCGGGTTGTACTTTTATATGAAGTAAATATATTATCAAAAAAAAAACACTCATTTGCAGTGGCATTTATTTAGTGGAAGAGTGGAACTAACAAAAGAAATAGCTTCCATTTTGCTTAAGTGCATAATAAAGATAAATCCCAAGGTAGCTACCATAGTAGATATTCCTATTCATTGAACTAATGCCTGTTGAACTGAATAAGGAAAAGTATTAGAATTTGAATAATATAATATCTCCTGAGGAATTCACAAAGATAAAAAGGATCATTAGGACCTTCATTAAATAGTTATTATGAAAAGATACTAATCCTTATTTCAGATGGGACAGAAAAAATAACTATACAATAATCTATCATACTAAATATTCAGAATCTCGTCAACGAGTTACTTGAGGAAATGAAAATGGAATTTTTTCGTGGCAATTATTCATTTCAATTCATCACTGAAATATCGACCTCAAACTAATGAGTTTAAACCAAATAATTACATAGTGTTATTGAGATTATTCATTCTTTGAAATAGGCCAAGAATTTCAAATCACTACCTCCAGACAATTTATCTTGAATCCTACCCTGTTCAAGAGGTTCAGATGTTTACGACCGCTTGCCCTTGCACTAGGCGCGAAATTTCAAATTCACTGCTATCGCCTCGTTAGAGAAATACCTTGCTAATCAGTATACAAAATCACTTCAAGAACAGGAAAGTACATATTTTCGTCTAGAATTTTCCGCTCTACAACTTTTGCTTGAAACTTTTTTCTCATAAACCTTCCGGTTCGCGAAAATTTCAGGAAAACCGTATTTTTTTCTATATTTTCACGAATTTTTCAATGTTCCTGAAAATTTTGACACCTGCATTTTTGACCATATGTTTCTTACTCCATAACAATCAACATATCCAAAATGCAGCTCTTTCCGAGAAAAAGTGATTTCAGCCCTTCCTTTACTGGACTACAAGCTCCTTGAAACGACGAATTGCATCGGACACGGTTTGTCGAGGCACATTGAGCAAACGAACACGCCCACCTTGACGAAACAGCTCCAAAATCGCACTACGTTTGTTTGACATTCTAGAACTTTGTGAAATGAAAATATATCAAACTGGAAATTCACATATTAATACAGGAAAGTGTAGAGAAACCAAGAGAATAAAAATTATTTGGCTGCGCTGAAATACTTTTGTTCCAGACCACAGCAACATTTGTCCGAAGTTTTTCTTGTCACCTTGTATGAGGTTTCGAAATAAAAGCGAATTTTCATGGCGATGAGAATGCTGAGGTACATTTTGTATTAGCCATCCGTGAAATTTCATAGAACATGCAAATCATGATAATCTGACAATCGGCATCAATTGTAGATTATTGTTGAATAAATTCACGGAAATTTTATCGACAAAATCTTCAAATGGAGGGTGATAATCAAACGAATGAAGTTTCCATGAAACTGTTCATTCTTCACGGTTGAATTGTTGCTGTTCCATTTGGAATATCCCTGTGATGTAAGCGGCAATACCGCAGCCGAGCCCATGGTGCCATCGACCGTGGTCCACCCTGTGCAGAATTAGCCACGTCCACATGTAAAATCTTCGTCATCAAAATTCTCGCGCCTTTTCAACTGAAGCCGTTCGCAGCATCCTCGGCGTCTCGCCAAATTTGGATTCGCCTTTCCGCGTCCGCAAATTCGGACTCCCCACCTCGCGCCGTCAAACGAGTCCGTTCCCGTCAGCTTCTCGCGGCCCGTAAAAGGAACTTATTAAGAGAAATCGGGCTCGTTTTCCCGGCCGGAATCTCCGAGTCCATTCAGGGACATAAATCTAGTTGGCAAATTGCGGCACGTCCTTAACGCTGATTATTCCCCTTTTTGGCGTTTTTACCGATGTGAATACCCTGTACATCGGCGTGCTCGGCTGTCGCGCAACGGTCGCACGACGCGCAATCTGCGTTTTTCATTCGGACAAGTCTTAATTAAATAATAATCGTAATTGATAACCCGTTTCGGGTACGGGTATTCCTATAAATAATTGATGGAATTGATTCTGACGACGAGTTCTTTACGGACCCCGTTTTGGGGCATGATGCTCGTTAGGTTTTATTAATTATGGGATTGCGTTGCCGAGACGTTTTGATTTTGACGTACGAGCGTCAACTTTGGTTAGATGGCGATCGAGAGGCATAAACAGCTGCAGAATCTTGATTCATGTAAAGTCTGTCATTGTCAGCAGTAATATCCCTAGGACATTGATAAAGGACGAGATTTTATGACAATCGAAAGCTTGTCTTTTTCAGCATACCAAAAACGAAGGCTGAGGGCAATTGTCGATGTCCGAGGACTATTGGGCATGAAAAATTTTCGACAAGAAAACTCATAACTAAACACAACAGAACAATTATTCATTGACGTTCACGTAGTGAAAGTAGGTACAATTATTAAAATTCAACTGAACATTCGTTGCTGTGAAGGGTTTTACAATAAGAGGTGTTATTTTGACTTTCAGATGAATGCCATTTTTTTTTGGATAATTATCGGATGTCAATCTATACTAATACTAGCTGGCCCGGCGAACTTTGTTCCGCCTAAATGATACTTACGGCGGATTTCACAAATCGTAATCACCGGTGATCGGAGATCAACGGCTTGGTTTTCTGATTTTTGTCAAATGTTTTCATGGATATGAGCTATCACACAGAACAAATACACAAAAATAATATGTCATAATATGTCAATCACTAATAATGGCAATTTTATTATTCAGTTATTTCCGCAAATATATTTATTACCCAAACAGAAATTCAAAAACATTTTAAAAATTATGAGAAATGATGAGAATGGACATCTCACGATTGGAACTCATCGCCAATATCCGATTTACTTGACATTTCGATAAAAATTCACTGTGATATTCACCCGCTTCTGGATCTGTTAATAGCTAATCATGGTTCTATAAGCCCTATGTAAATTACACAGTAATTGATGTCATATGTTCTTTTTTCGACCATTTCAAACCACGACGACCGAAATGCTCGAAAAAAGAATAGATGACATCAATCGATGGCCGCGAAAGCCTCAACAAATTCATCGCCATTTAATTGTGATAATGTCAAATATTTGTAAACAAATCCAATATCCCTACACTTATACGGGGAGACAGAGTTTTTGCTGAGGTTTTTATCTATGCTCTTGCATCATACGCAGAACTGTATGGTGCCCCGTTTGACATTCCTCTGCTAATACTGAGATTAGGAGCGGGGAATGGATCAATATGTTTGTTTGAATGATCTGTTCCTTGTTGCCTTTTCGAGACATATTTGGAAACAAATCTGTACAGCTCCATTTCATAAGAATATATATATATATATATATATAATGTCAAATATAGTACCTTCACGATTACGTTATTTGGAATAAATAAAACTATAAAAATAACTAATAATCATCAGTCATAATGTGTGAATAGCGCCATCTGAAGTGGTAAGAACGAAACTTTTCTCATATCTCAACGAAATCTAATCATTTTAGGCATCTGTACTCCTACGCTGAGACATTTTGGTTTTGCCCAACAGCGCAGAGTTGTAAGCAACTCAATTTACACACTATAACAGTGACTATAGAGGGAATATAGTCACTGTACACACTATTTGTTTATATCGCCATCTAACGCGGAGAATATCAAATGAAGTACAAACGAATAAGCGGTAGCGTAACTGTAACTGTAGCAACACCTAGTGGCCTCGCTCAAAAGGAGGAAGAGCATTTCCTGTATAAGTGAAATTTTCATCGATTTTTTCGAAGTTTTATTGCATTTTATAATAACCAGACCGTAAACGAATCCATATATGAAGTTTCATAACAAACACTCCATCCGATCTCGAGTTATAAATGGTGTAACCAACATCTTTCTTTTATATATATAGATTATTATAAAGAGGAAAGATTTGTATTTTTGTGTGTTTGATACGAATAGGCTCAAAAACTACTGGACCGATTTCAGAAATTCTTCTTCTTCTTAGAAAGCTACATTATCCCTGAGTTACATAGGCTATATACTTTACCCGAAAAAAATAAGGATACCTACTAAAATTTCAATAATTACGAAAAAATCAGCCATAATCAGCTATTTTCACGTGCGCTGCAAAAATCGTAAGACTCCCGTGGATACAATGTAGGACGGAAATGTACCTCTTAAGGGTCTACATCCCTGAAAAAAAGGGAGTCAGACACGATTTATTTCTTCCTGATTGATGAAGGGATGTATGAGTGTAGAAAGAAAAAAATAATAAAAAAAATATTTTATAAGTATTAAATGAATGAAAAGGATATTCCCCATCATTTTTGGTAATTTTTCTACATTTCCATCATCAAAACGAACGAATATTTTTGTGTTTTTTCATTTCAGTATTAATGTCTATCATTTAGTTAATTAAACGTCTATCTCCTTTTTCTTTCAGAATTTACCGTTTCTTTGTAAATAATATTACAACAATGTGTTGTTTTCGCAAAATTTATGGCTTTGAATTTTTCTATTCGAAATGATAAATATCCATTTTTACCAAAGACATTTAATTAAGGATTTTATAAGCCGTCGATTAGTGAAAATTAATTGTTTCTTACAATTGTGGATTCTTACATGGAATTGAATTTCTTTTAAATGATACGCTCCGCAGGTATCTACTCCCAGATCACTGGTGAAGGAAAATTAGTGTATTATACAGTCAGTGTGAGATCTAGTTCAGGGTAGGATTTCTTGTTAATATTCCCTGCGCCCCAACATTTGTTCTCTTAAGCTGAATAATCCAATAAATAAAAATTAATGCACTGCATCGCCATCTGGTGGTATACGTTTCCTATTTTGAAGACTGAAGACTCTTAAATAGTTCTACAAAAAAGTCCGCGGTAGCTGTCAAGATTAACTTGCTATTAGGTACCTGTTTATGGTAATCAGATATTTTCCAAAATTATGCACTATTTGGGAGTGTGTTTTTATGAATTGGTTATTGATCCTCATCCAACCTAATACGTTTTTTATCCCCAGTATTTAATTTAGAACGGAATTGCCCTTCAAATCATACAATTACAACGAGTACATCCAAAGATATGACAGTGTTGAAGATGAAACCGCCGCGTGAAACGAATTTCTACCCGGTCGAAGCTGGGACGGCTTGTTTAATTATGAAGAGGGTAAGCCGTTTATGATGGAGAATAACTCCAGCCAAATGACCACCACGACTACAGGATCATATTCTTTTCATGAAATTTTCCATAACCAAATCGCAAAGTGGCTGTCCTATGCCCTCGATAGCCTCACGAATTCCATCTTTGAGGTCTTGAGTCGACGCTGGGTTATTGGCGTAAACCTTCTCTTTCACATGGCCCCAAAGGAAGAAGTCGCAAAGTGTTGAATCACAAGATCCCGGTAGCCAATTGTGATCACCTCTTCGAGAGATAACACGGTCCGGTAACTTTTCCCGTAAAAGATCAATGGTTTCGTTGCTTATGTGGCACGTAGCGCCGTCTTGTCGAAAGTAAACGTTGTCAAGATCAGAACCATCCAATTCCGGCCATAAAACATCATTAATCGTCTCTCGATAGGGTAATCCATTCACCGTAACTGTTGCTCTATCCTCATTCTCGAACAAAAAAGGTCCAATGACCCCACCTGTCCACAGACCGCACCAAACAGTCACACGTTGAGGATAGAGAGGCTTTTTAACAAGAACTCTTGGGTTTTCCGAGCCCCAAATGCGACAATTTTGTTTGTTGACGAAGCCACCGAGGTGGAAATGGGCCTCATTACTCAAGATGCTGTTTCGATGGAATTCCGGATCATTTTCATGCATTTCAAGAACCCAATCAGCAAAGACACGACGTTGTTGATGATCGACTGGCTTGAGTTCTTGTGTTAACTGAACTTTATGAGCCTTAAGACCCTAAATCTTTATGAAAAATACGCCATAATGACGTTTGTGGAATGCCTTATCCGGAAGAACGACGAGGAATGGACAAACCAGGGATTTCTTCAACACTTTCGGCTACAGCAGCAATATTCTCGGCTGTTCTGGAGCGATGTGCACGGATTTTATTCTTCACATCACTAACTTGTCCCAACATCTCAAATTTTCCACCAATTTCTGTATTGCGGTTCGACAAGGTGCTTCACGACGACCCAAGAATGTTCGAGTTTTACGAAGCGTCTCTGCCAAATTTTCAACATTTTTATTGTGAATTTTGATAAATTCAGTTCGTTGTTGAAGAGTGTATCTTTCCATTTGTATTAATGACGTTGTTTCTACTGGCCAAATGTCAAAAAATTACAGCAACAAAGGTGGCATCTTCTGAAATAACACCTCTTATTGGAAAATCCGTTATTCTCAAAGGAAATTGGGTTTTTCTGAATTGAAACTTCGAATGGAATTTTAATCCCCAATTTTTGATAAGCAATTCATTCAGAGATAGTCCTGGACCTACATTTTCAAAGTCACCACCAAATTTATTCCCAGCAAGCTGCGATCTCGATGATATGCTATCCGGAAAAACATTCTAGATAAACATGCGACAAATTTATACATTCTCCAGTTAATTATGATGCTGGTGGATCTCCCATGACGTTGACGTTGATCTATCGCGATCGTTAAAATTCCCGACCAACCGAGAACCACGTGGTGAGTCTTAATGAAGAAACGAACCCCATCGATGAGACTTTATCGAAACGGAACACGTCTCCTCTCCCGAGGGTAGATTTGGGGGACAGGGTTCGCCTCAGGAATTGAATGTTTTTGCCGAAACTCCATTTTTCACGGGAACCCCGGATATTATCGATGCGGTACAAGAGGCGACGGCGGTGGGATGAATTATACCTTGGGAGAAACAGGTTTCCAATTTTTATTATTCTCGATTCTTGTATCGGACGTCGTTTCGCGGAGGTCGTTATTTTCGAGGAGACGTTCGTCGAATTGGAAATGGAAAATTCGCACAATGCGGCAGAGTTTGATATATTGTTGTGGGATTTAACGGTAGATGGAAATTTCATGTTTCTCTGACTTTTTGTGATAGGTTGTTTTACCCATTAAGGTTATTCGAAAGAGAAATCAGAATGTGGAAAAGGTTCCCCTACAAATCAACTGATGAAATACGAGGACATATTGGAAAATTCTTAGCCTACTATAGAACCAAACAAAATTTCAATGTCAAAATATTTTATTACTCAACATATTCTCCTCTTAATTGAATACATTTATCACAGCGAACGTGCAACGTTTTAAAAAAAAAATGTGTCTTGCTCTGCAAACCAGTCCTCCACAGCTTTTATTACTTCCTCGTTGGAAGAAAAATTTACGACCTTCTGAACTTTTTTCAGTTGAGGAAAGAGATGATAGTCGGACGGAGCCAAATCTAGTGAATAAGGGGGGTGTTCTAGTAATTCTAACCCTAAATCACGAATTTTTTGCATGGCAACATGAGATTTGTGTACTGGGGCGTTGTCTTCTAAAAAAAACACCTTTGGATAGCTTTCCGCGTCTTTTCTCTTTAATTTTTTTCCGTAAAGTGGTCAGTAATCTGGAATAGTATTCTCCAGTTATTGTTCTACCCTTATCCACAAAATCAATCATGATTACTCCATGGCAATTCCAAAAAACTGAAGCAAGAACTTTTCCAACAGATTTGTGGACACGAAACTTCTTAGGTCTTGGAGAACCAGAGTGTCGCCATTCCATCGATGTTGCTTTGTTTCTGGATGGTAGAAATGTACCCAAGTCTCATCTATAGTAACAATTCGGTTTAAGAAGTCTACATCGTTTTCAAATCGAGCACAGATCGAACGCGATGCTTCTACCCTTGCACGCTTTTGGTCAACATTCAAACATTTAGGATCCATCTTGCAGAAATTTTTCTCATGTCCAAATTGACGTGAACTATATGATGGACGCGTTCGTATGAAATCTTCAGTGCTTCAGATATACGTTTTAGC
Organism: Adalia decempunctata; assembly: GCA_951802165.1. Taxonomy (NCBI): domain Eukaryota; kingdom Metazoa; phylum Arthropoda; class Insecta; order Coleoptera; family Coccinellidae; genus Adalia; species Adalia decempunctata. Next base: position 7,435,308 of record OX637705.1, read on the forward strand.
CCAATTCGACGGTCTGATAAAATCATGTCATGAACTGCATCGATATTTTCGGGGACTGACACAGAAACTGGCCTTTCCGATCGGTCATCATCTTCAATGGAATATTTACCTTTTTTGATGCTTGCAGTCCAATTTTTCACGGTCGCATACGAAGGACATTGATCACCGAGAGTATTAAGCATATCTTCGTAAATCTGCTTAACTCTTAACCCTTTTAAATACAGGTACTTGATGATGGCTCGATACTCCAATTTTTCGATTTTAACAATTTCGGTGGACGTCTTTTTTCTAAATTTCTTGCGTAACTCTGGTTTACTTTTTTGACTTCTAATGAGTTATTGTTCGTTGATATGGTTCGCAATATTTTGTTTATGCATGGAACTGTTCTAGGCTAACTAGATATGAATACATCTATCTTCGTATATTTTGTGCAAGCCGAGGATTCACCCTGAATTCGGCCTTCATCATTTACACGCCGCTGGTTTTCGAATCACACACATGCTAATGAAATCCCCAGTCCTAAATAATCCGAACTTACTTCCTAATAAGCCTTCAGAGCACGAACTTTAGTGGGTGTCAGTTTGCTTAGTTGAGATTGATTGTATTGGGAGTTGGACAACATTGATGCCCCATTTAATTGAATAAGTTTGGTGGGCATGGAAGGCGTTAGAATTTAGATATACGGCCTCAAGACCATCAATTTCAATGAGGAAAAAGGGATCTATCGTGCATCTTTCATTTAAGAGTATCGATTGTAGGTGTTTTTGCGCACAAGGCTTGGTATTTTTTGGGGGATGGAATAATTATAGTATATACCATTACTAGCAAGGTAAGAGGGTTTTTACTGGCGAATGGAGGATATAACTGACGAGCCGCAGGCGAGGCATTACCTCTTTGAGCCAGTTAAACCCGTTACCTCGCGTCTATTGTTTTATATTTTATTTGTTTCTCATTTGTAAAAAGGTTAGATAAATTCCAAAAAAATCTCAATAATTTGTCGCAAATGTCGTAAGCTATGGAAGCGTTGCCATGAACATGTCTGTTTATTTTTCTTTACATTTGTTTTGGCGAAAGCGAAAATGAATGTACCAAAAGAAATTATTGAGGCAGCCAGCAGTGTAGCTTCAAGTTTATTACCTGCAAAATCAGCTTCAAGGTACAAGCGAGAATACGACGACTTCAAAAAGTGGCAAAACAAAAATAGTGTGATTGGGGTAACTGAAGATGTTTTGTTGGTCTACTTGAATCAACTATCAGCTAGATTCAGCCCTAATACTTTATGGGCAAAATGGTCTATGCTGAAAAGCTGCTTGGAAATGAAAGAAAATGCCCCTGTTCGCAGTTTTGTTTTCTTTAAAAAATTTATTGAAAAATATGACGTTTAGTTGTCATTTGCAGATTTCAAAAGGTAATAGCGTTTCTGAAACGAAAAAATGAGCGTTATACGCCAAAAAAGGCCAAGGTATTAAGTGAAGAAGAGGCTGAACAATTTCTTTTACATGCTCCTGATGACCAGTGGTTGCTGGCGAAAATTGTAACAATATTTGGGATTTTTGGATGTTGTCGATGTGACGAAATTCTCTCCTTAAACATGAATGATGTAGAAGATATGGGAAAATACGTAATTGTGACATTGCGGCAAACAAAAAATTTAACAACAAGAAGATTCACCATAACCGATGATGGCTGCAGCTTCAAGCCCTGCATGTTATACAGAAAATATGTAAATCTTCGGCCTCCTGGAACAGAAAGCCTAAGATTTTTTTTGACATACTGACATGGAAAGTGCATTTCCCTTAATGCTGGCCAGCACACTATTGGACGTGTCCCAAAACAAATAGCTAAATATTTAGGTTTAAAAGACCCAGAGTTATACACCGACCACTCTTTTCGCAGAACTGGAGCCACTATGGTTGCGGATTCGGGTGGAGATATTTTAGCACTAAAGCGTGCAGGAGGGTGGAAAAGCACCGAAATTGCGATGAGTTATGTCGATGATTCGGTCAACAAAAAAATCGAAATGTCTAGCAAATTATTTGTATCAACTCTTTCATCATCAAAAATCTGTGTTACTGGAAATAACAATTGTACCATGATTTTCAACATATATGACGATAAAACAAAATTCTCTAATGTAAATAATACTACTAACTTGTAAAAATTTTGCAAGTTAACTGTTAGTTTTACAAGTTAGTGACTCGATAAAATAAACTTTCTTGATTAATATTGTGTTTTTGGGAACTGACGTTTACAAATGAGAAACAAATAAAAGAATTAACGAGAATTTGTGGTGATAGAAAATTGTCTCGATCTCAGTTTTGTTCATGGACAGGCTCTGCTGACGCAATATTAGGTTGTCATTGCCAAAAATGCGTAATTTTCACACAATTCGAGGAAATCTCAAAAAATATGCTATACAGCTTGTCCAGAAATTGATGCAACAAAATTGGTCACTGATTTTCGAGACGAAAAAAGCAAAGAGAAAAATAAGAGCCCCATTGGGTTTCAACGTGAAATTATGCCTGAAAATGGCAGAATTTTGAAAAGCACAAAAACTATGATAGCTGCAAAAAAACTATTGGTCGAATCTTTGGTCTCGTTGCTTTTTTGTGCGTGATGATTTAAATATGAGATAACTTCGGTAGCAACAATGGAAACTCGAGAAAATCATGTATTTGCGTGCCGGTTCTCCTAAACTCCGAAGAAAAAGGACCATCAAATATTCATACGCCTAAAAAGCCCGAATACGGCCGTTTATTCGCATGCCGAAACAGGTAGGCGAGTTTTCCGTAAACTCGATAATTTCCCGACTCATAAAATATACAAATCCATAATTTACGTGCCATCTGCCGATCGCCGGGAAAATTCCCAGCGAACGCTCGGCGGAAAAAGAAAAACGTGTCCCAGAAATTTCCTCGCGTTCTCGGGGAAATTGATTCGGCGGAGGAGCGGAGATAATCTCGGTCGCCTTCTCGAGATTTACAGTTCGTTTGGGAAATTTTATGCCCGAACGCCTCGACCCTTAGGTAGACCTGAATACTCGGCAGTATCGGCCAATGCCAGATCGGCAGCTCCCTCGATAACGTTTCGTAATTTGTTTCGTTTGCGGTTTTGTCTTCTTTCGAAGGCTTACTTTCCGATAATGACTTTCATTTGAAAAAAATTGCGACTCTTGAAAATAAAGGATTTTGCTGTCTCAGAGGACAGATCCATTTTCTAGTTTTAATTTTTATTCGAGACTTTGATCTGAGAGAGTGAACAGAATAGCTGTCTCAAGAATTCGATAGTTTTTGTTCTCTCCGAAACCAAAGTGATCTACACTGCGCAAACAAATTAACACACATTCTGAAAATCTCAATTTTAATGAAAGTTAACTCTACATTGACTTTATAACTTATTTTTTATGTTCTCTCGGGAAGGTTTTGAACGAAACAAGACACATTAAATGGAAGAAAATTCAGGATTTCACCGAATCTTATGTGAAACAAGAGAAATGAACAATTTTCAAAATACTGAAATGCTGATAAGTGATTTAATACTTGGTATTTCCACCCCTTGCGTTAATTACAGCTCGGCAAGGACGGTTCATACTCAAAATGAGTGATCTTAAAATGTTCTGATCTAATCCTTCCCAGATTTCTCCGAGTTGGATTCCTAAGTCATTAAGAGTAGCTGGATGATTTTTTGAACTTCTCAGCCTTCTATTGAGGTTGTCCCAAACCTGCTCAATCGGATTGAGATCTGGACTTCTTGCTGGCCATTCCATTCGAGAGACTTCAACCTTTTCAAGGTACTCCTGAACGATGCGTGCACGATGGGGTCTGGCATTATTGTCCATAAGAATGAAATTTTCACCAATGTATGGGGCAAATGGCACTACATGCTCTTCAAGAATGTTCCTTATACAGGGTCTTTCACGAGGAACCTCACCCATATTTATACGGGAAACTACTGAACGTATTTTCATGAAATTCAGCACTTATAAGTATTTCACGATGCTGATGAAATCTAAAATATTTTCAAGGCATGTGCACCTCCGGTTTTTCCGGAAATGACGTCAACTTCCTTTTTTCAAATTAGAACACCATTTTTTTATTGCAGAAATAGATTCCTTAGAAAATTTCAAGTTATTTTGATGTAACATTTTTCAGTTTTGGTTGGAAAATTCTTTCTGAGCGGGAAAATTCGAAAAAAAAATCGAAAATAGAGCTCCGCTGAAACAAGAATAACTTCGAGGTTTTTGGATGGAAAATTTTCATTTTTGGGATTTTTCAAGATGTAAGATTGATGTATCCATTTTAAAAATCGAAATCGCGATTCATGATACAGGGGGTGAAAAAATCGCTTTCAAAGTTAAGGATGACAAAATCGTGAAAAATCTATTTTTCAAATTAGAACCCCATTTTTTTATGGCAGATATTGAATCTACGTTTAAAAATAATGTGAGTGTATGCATCACACCCTTGCCCTAAAGTGGATATTTTCTGAGTTATTCACAAAAAACTGTTTTTCGTCTTGAATTTTCAGCTATTTCTTTTCCCTTCACGCCAAAAAGATGAAAATTTCAGGAACTGTTACTTAAACCATGTTTTAGATTTTACTACCCTAATATGCAAGAGAAAAAAGTTACAGGTTGTTCCTAAATAGATGGCGAATTTGGATTCGAATTTGTATCGGAAACCTCTTTATTTCAACTAATCGGTCATCGGTTTTCTCTCCAGTGATAAATAAATAATTCCTTATGAACCATATGCAAAAACTTACCATGTTTTACATTCTTTTTTTTTTAATGATAGATATCATTAATTACATGCTACTGAATAAAGAGGAATTTGGCAGATGTAATTAATGATATCTATCATTAAAAAAAAGAATGTAAAACATGGTAAGTTTTTGCATATGGTTCATAAGGAATTATTTATTTATCACTGGAGAGAAAACCGATGGCCGATTAGTTGAAATAAAGAGGTTTCCGATACAAATTCGAATCCAAATTCGCCATCTATTTAGGAACAACCTGTAACTTTTTTCTCTTGCATATTAGGGTAGTAAAATCTAAAACATGGTTTAAGTAACAGTTCCTGAAATTTTCATCTTTTTGGCGTGAAGGGAAAAGAAATAGCTGGAAATTCAAGACGAATAACAGTTTTTTGTGAATAACTCAGAAAATATCCACTTTAGGGCAAGGGTGTGATGCATACACTCACATTATTTTTTAACGTAGATTCAATATCGGCCATAAAAAAATGGGGTTCTAATTTGAAAAAATTGATTTTTCACGATTTTGTCATCCCTAACTTTGAAAGCGATTTTTTCACCCCCTGTATCATGAATCGCGATTTCGAATTTCAAAGTGGATACATCTATCTTACATCTTGAAAAATCCCAAAAATGAAAATTTTCCATCCAAAAACCTCGAAGTTATTCTTGTTTCAGCGGAGCTCTATTTTCGATTTTTTTTTTCGAATTTTCCCGCTCAGAGAGAATTTTTCAACCAAAACTGAAAAATGTTACATCAAAATAACTTGAAATTTTCTAAGGAATCTATTTCTGCAATAAAAAAATGGTGTTCTAATTTGAAAAACGGAAGTTGACGTCATTTCCGGAAAAACCGGAGGTGCACATGCCTTGAAAATATTTTAGATTTCATCAGCATCGTGAAATACTTATAAGTGCTGAATTTCATGAAAATACGTTCAGTAGTTTCCCGTATAAATATGGGTGAGGTTCCTCGTGAAAGACCCTGTATACTTATTAGCATTCATAGCTCCATTATCAACGACCACTAGGTCTGTTCGAGCAGTCAAAGATATTCCACCCCATACCATAATCGATCCTCCCCCGAAACCAGTAGTATTCAGGAAATTGCACTGAGCATATCTTTCATGTGGACGTCTGTATACACATATACGACATACGTCGATCACAATGGTAGAGGCAGAATCTAGACTCATCTGCGAAGAGAACTCTTTCCCAATCGGCCTCTTCCCAATGGATATGCTCTCTCGCAAAATCCAAACGCGCCCTTCGATGGGCTGGGGTAAGAGCTGGGCCTCTTGCCGCGACACGAGGCCTTAAATCATATTCTCTGAGGCGATTTCTTATTGTCTGAGTGCTAATTTGCACCTCACGAGTTTGCTCAAGCTGATTTTGAAGAAGGCGAGCGGTTGCAAACCGTTGTCTCAACGAAGAAACTCTCAAGTAACGTTCTTGAATGGCAGTTGTTACCCGTGGTCTACCCTGTCCTGGTCTTCGGACATTCATACCTGTCTCCCTGAATCGCTGCAACATTCTGGACACACTTGTATGGGAAACTCCAAACCTTTCTGCAATTCTTGTGTATGTCCACCCTTCTTCTCGCAAAACTACCGCTTGGGCACATTCCTCTTGTGTCAAATTGCGTGTTTCGCGTTGCATAGCGATCGAGTGTAGAAAATCAAACGAAAGAAAAACTATTGATCACTATAATTGATCGAGAACAACTGATTTAAGAATGGAGCCAATACATTCAAAATCTGATAATATCATCTTCTTTTATTCCTGATGGGAGAAAACATCTGTATTGAAGAAAAATTCTAATAATAGTATATTCTAAAACTAGTTGCAGAATGGGCTCCTATTCCAATTTCGAACGCATGAGTATTGGAATTGCATTCTGCAACGAGTATGGGACGATATTTTCTCTATTTCACTCAAATTTTGTGAAATTCAATGAAAAAATTCAAATTATACCTAGGTCCTAGTGACTTTCATATTGTATCTTGGCAGTTGGTGTGAATGTTAGGAAATACGAAAATTGACATTTCCAAATTGACGTCAGCTAAAATTTAAAAGGATCGGAAGTCATTGCTGACAACCACAAAACGAAAAATGTAAATGAAAACGATGCTGTAATGAATTCATTATAGCACTGTTTTTAGTACTGTAATGAACTCATTACGATACTGATATAGAGAAAAATAATTATCATTGAGAACACCTTCAGTTGTAGAATAAATTTGAGATTTCCGTAATGTGCGTTAATTTTTTTGCGCAGTGTAGATGGATTTCATTTTCAATGTGACACCCTGTATGTCCGGATTTGCCCAGAACTTTTTAACTCTAGACAAACACCGTAAAACATAATGAGTTCCAAATCCAATCAACTACTCCGTTAGATTCACTCTTAATTATTTCTCACTCAATTTTCTTCAACAATTTACCCCATTAAAACTTTCCCAGCACTTTCGACTCGGAAAAATCCCGGATTATAAGGAGAAATCCGTAATCGATACCCGAGCGAATTATTCATCCCTAATTTTTTCCCGCAATTGAATTCGAAGGGCGGAAAAACGAACCCTTGGGAAAATTGACCGGATCGAAGAAAAGCAGCGTTTTATTTTTGGAGATTTATAGTCCTTGGATAAAGTTAATTGTTCTGGAATCGCGGGAAATGGCAGATGGGAAGTTTCCAGTTTGTTAGGGAAGACTTCACAGTATTCTTAAGAACGAAAGTACTCCTAGTTTTTCCTCATAGTTGCAAAATCTGTTTGGGATGGGAAATATAGAACTAGCTTCTGCGGTTGCTGAATTCATCTATATTAAGGACTGAACGAGAATAAATTCGCTATCACAAAAACGCCTATATCTCTTGAATCAATTGAGAAAAAATCAAAATTTGATCATACTTAGTTTTCTTATGAACGTCAGAAATATGTGGAATATTTACTTCATAGATATTTCAATTCTCTGTCGCAAAATGTCAAGCGAAGTGAAAACACGAGAATTTATAGTGAAACTTTTTCAAAATAATCAAAAATGGAGCTTTAAAATAATCGCAAAAGAGGCTCGCGTTCGTCCAGAAACGGTATCAAGAGTTGTTAAGCGTTTCAACGAATATCCTACAATTAACCGCAAGGAAGGAACCGGGAGGAAAAAGGGTTTTCATAGCCCAAAAAAAGTGAAGAAAGCCATCAGCCTTTTTCAGAAGAATCCTAACCTTTCAGGACGGAAAGTGGCCCAAATAGTGGGTTGTTTGCAGCCAACCGTTCAGAAAATCAAGTCGAGTTGTGGGCTTAGAACATACAAAGTGCAGAAAGTGCCAGACAGGAACGCTGTGAAGAATCAAGAAGCGAAATCAAGAGCAAAGAAATTAAAAAAAGATTTTTCGAAGAATTTTTTCTGTTGCGTGATGGACGACGAAACCTATGTCTTGGCTGATTTCTCGCAACTTCCTGGTCAGGAATTTTTACTGCAGATTCTCGTGGAAATGTTGACGAACAATTTAGCGTGAAGAAACAAGCAAAGTTTCCTAAAAAATTCCTGGTTTGGCAAGCAATTTGCACTTGTGGGAAAAGGAGCAAATTTTTCGTTGGCCAAGGCTCTGTTGACTCGAAGATATACATCGAGGAATGCTTGAAGAAGCGACTTTTACCATTTTTACGTGAGCACGATGTGTCAACAATCTTTTGGCCAGATTTAGCTTCATGCCACTACAGCAAGGCCACCAAGGAATGGTACAAATCTAATGAGGTGGTTTTTGTCCCCAAAGAGGCCAATCCACCAAATTGCCCAGAACTCAGGCCAATCGAAAGATATTGGGCCCTGGTAAAAATAGAATTGAAGAAGACTAAGAAATAAACGAAAACATTAGCGGAATTCAAGCAAAAGTGGAAGACAGCATCCCTGAAAGTGACCGAGAACACTATAAGAAGTATGATGGGAAGAATTACAGAAAAAATCCATGAATTTTGTAAAAAATAGTTTTGGTTTTTTTATTGTAAAAACAGTTTTCATTAGAATTAGAAGATGATTCGAAAATGAGTTTGATTTTCGAAATCGGTCCAGTGGTTCAAAAGATATAAGCATTTTTGTGATAGCGAATTTATTCTCGTTCAGTCCTTATATTCATTTTTGCCATCTGGCCCTGCCGCTGAGAAGAAAAACAGTCAATTCCAGCATCCTTTGTATTCATCCTGCAGGATTATGCTTCATTCTCGGAACAGAGACCGCGGATATAATATAATGGGCGTCTTTCTTATTGAAAACCGCCCGAAATGTAGCATTTATGTTTCAAGATGAGAAATATGCCGCAGAATTTTTCAACGCCTTCATCCGCTTCTATTCCGGGCTTTGTTTCCGGTTCCTTCCGCCATGAATAAAATTCGACCGGGTGGTCCTGACGAGACAGTTTTCCATTTCATTTTCAGCGACGCAGTATTGAAAGTGTGCAGTCCCATGACTGAATGAATAATCTTAAAGAAAAGGGATTGCTGGTGTTTTTCCTGAAGTTATTGATACAATGTATTTGAATTTTAGATTTGGGCATCAATTGCTGTGCCACCTTGTAAATTTATCAAATTCCGTTGGGGCCGCCCCTGGTACCAGGAACGCCATAAAGTCCAAACTGAACCGCAGCTAATGACCAATTTATAACTCATCTTCAAGTTGTCAACAACGTTTGCAAGAACTGTAATTACCATTAATTGAATACCGATCGCCCATAGTATCTGAATCGATCATTTCAAGCCAAGGCACTCCCTATGTCCCGGTACCGATAATAATTATTCCCTGCTCGGCTGTTAATTATATCGCATTAATAATAATTGTGATGCGACAGGCCGAGCTAGCGAGTAAAATGTACATAATATGCGCGTATTGATGTAGTTCAGTCGCTGGAAACTATGTTGAGACTAACAAGATCTGAAGCTATGCATTCGTGAACAGAGTGCCACATCTCCAGCATGTATGTATTTGCGAAAATCAACGTTTCGGGAAATACAAGGTGACAAGAAAAACTTCGGACAAATTTTGCTGTGATCAGGAACAAAAGTATTTCAGCGCAGCCAAAAAAAATTTACTCTCTTGGTTTCTCTGCACTTTCCTGTACTTATATGTGAATTTTCAGTTTGATATAATTTCATTTCACAGAGTTTTAGAATGTCAAACAAACGTAGTGCGATTTTGGAGCTGTTTCGTCAAGGTAGGCGTCAATGCGAAATTGTTCGTTTGCTCAATGTGCCTCGACAAACCGTGTCCGATGCAATTCGTCGTTTCAAGGAGCTTGACCATGATGGTCGTCGTCCAGGAAGTGGTAGAAAACGCACTGTCAATACACCTAGCAATCGCAACATCGTCAAGAAGCGAGTCAATCGAAATTCTAGGGTTTCCATGAGGAAAATAGCCTGTGAGACCGGTATCAACCGCGAATCAGTCCGTCAAATTGCCAAAGAGGAGCTCAACCTCAAGCCATACAAGCTTCAAAAAGTTCAACTCCTCACGGAGGAAAACAAGCGCGTACGACTCCAAAGGTGCCGCCAACTCCTTTGTCTCGCCGCCGGTCAGCAATGGGAGCGAATTCTCCTCACAGACGAGAAGCTTTTCACCGTAAAACAATCCCACAACCACCAAAACGACAGAGTCTGGTCCGTAGAGGCTCCCGGTACATCGGCCATCGTCGAACACCGTTGAAATCCGCAATCCGTGCCATGGTCTGGGACAGAATTTGCGGCAGTGGTAAAACTCCTTTAGTTTTCGTGGATCAAGGGGTCAAAATCAATCAAGAAGTCTACCGCTGCGACATCCTCGAGGCCGTAGTACTTCCGTGGGCCAAGCAGCACTTCGGCGATACGCATTGGACCTTTCAACAGGACTCCGCTCCGGATCACAGAGCGAAAATGACGCAAGAATGGTGTATGACCCATTTTCCTTGTTTCATCTCAACCCAATGGACTACAGCGTGTGGTCGATTTTGGAGCACAGGGCTTGTGCTAAAAAACACAAAAATTTGGAGTCGCTGAAGCAATCTCTGCGCCGGGAATGGAACCGATTAACGCCCGAGGAGCTGCGGCCCATTGCCGAAAATTTCAAGAAGCGTCTGAAACTGTGTATCGCCGCCAAAGGAAGCCACCTCGAAACGGCTTAAATATATTATTAACATATGTTCAAGCTATTATTAGTTGTTGTTTTGTTCAATTTCTTCTTTTTAATGAAGTTAAATGAAAAAAGTTTGTCCGAGGTTTTTCTTGTCACACTGTAAACACAACCAAAATTCTGAGGAAACACCCAGGGTGTTCAAAAATCCCTACCTCTTCCAAGGTAGTTCTGCATAGAAAATGAGACACTTCAATATTCCTGAAACTCCTGAAACATCAGAAAAACATGTTCTTCGACTGTTAATCGTAAAAATAGAAACGATTTTTGTGTCTCAAAAGAACTGATCCAGTGGGAGCAACCTGATATCACACACCACTGTGACTAATATAAAAAATCGAATTTTAATTGTTTAGAACTTTTTGACCTCATTGTAAACTTAACAAGATTGCCAATAACTGTAAAAAAGTCAAAACTACGGATGTTCCATCTCTCAACCCAATCAGCGATCCTCCCAATTCCCATCTCCCAACATTCCCTCTAGCCTCACCGCTCTCTCCGCTCGCTCCTTATTGAATCAACCCCCTTCGTAAAACATCCGATACGTCGAAATTTTCCGATATTTGAGGCACGTAGAAAATAAATTTCCCATGTTTTCCTCGCTCCTAATATTTATTCGGATTACTCCGAGGCGGACGAGTTAAATAACGAGACTTCTGCAGTACGTACTGCCTTTTTGTCGGGGCCTTCCGATCTGGAAGGCAGTGGCGTCTGGAGACTCACTTCGGGGCCCAGATTAGGTTGCCAGATCGCAGAATTCGTCCTTTATTCGTTCTAGTTCCAAGTCGCTAGCATTGGAATTACTTTCTTTGAAGTTAGAGCCCTCTTTATTAAGAGGGCTGTACCCATGATAGAGGATAAAATTGAATATCCCACAACGTTATCAAATCATATAACTGTATATACAGGGTGACTCTTTGATTTGTACATATATTTTAACTGTAGATTCCTCTCATCAAACGAAACACTTTTTTCCTATACCATTTTTCAAAATTCGGTTTGGTTTCGGAGATACAGGGTGTCGAAAATCCATGAAAAAAACCACTTTTCTGGTTATATCTTCGGAACCGTTATTTCGAATTAATTGAATTTTGGTTGAGTTTTTACTCTATTCGTGGTGCATATTCCACAATCAAAACCTATTCAATATCTCTACTAGTATAAAAGTTACAGGGTAGTCGACTCATCAATACACGCTAAAACACCATAAAACCACTTTAAAAAGATAAACGGTTCATATTTTCGAAGGAATCAGTCATTCAAGAAACTAAAAGTATTCTTATTTGTTTTCAATAAAACGCGTCGTCTTCGAGTTATTTCTAATTTTACCCGGAGAAATTTGACGAAAAAATCATTAATTTCAAGAATAATCTGAATGCGTCTCTGAATTAAATATCATCGAATATTATTCCTTCTCTGGTCTTCAAACGAGTTTACAATGTTGTCACAATATTTATCAACTTTGTCGAGATATTTTAATGATAAAATCCTACAAATGTGGGAGATAAAATTGAACACCAAGGAAGACTTAACACGCACAGTTTCTATTGAAAATTCATAGTTACTGGTTTATATTGAAGTTAAATGTCGATGAAATACAAAATTCGGATATGAATGATCAATCTCGATACAAACTACTTATTGAATTGAAATTAATGAAAAATAAAATGATACCTTATAATCTGTGTCGATGTTTCTAAACAATATCCTCTTGGAACTTTATAAACTCGACACGGTTAAGATTATATTAAATCACTTCACATAATAATCACATTAGAACAATAATTCACTGAATGTATTCAGAACTTCACATAATGTTTACAGTTTGTTCAGAGAGTCTGGTTTGTTATTGTTTATAGTTGGCCTCCACATAACCAATCTTTCGGTTTTCGCTCTACGCATGCGTGGTAAAATTTGGCGGCAAAGTCGATTTATGATGGAAACGGCAGAATTCATAGATATTTATACCACGGTACACAAGTGTATCGTGATTTATACTATGTTTCGTAACAAATCCTTAACCTCGATGAAAATATCAGCAAGCTGACAACATCTTCTTGAAATTTCTGTGCAAACATTCACACAATCGATACAAAATAGATTAGGTTAGGTTGTTTAATAATAAATTCTGATGATCTGAATGAAAAGTCTTTCTCAATGATATTGTTTGGGAATTTCGAGGAAAATATGAACAAGTTATTAGTGTTTACAAACTAATCTGCAGAAAAATCGAAGAAGGAACTTATTTTGGTGTGAGAAATGTGGCTTTTTAGTTGCAGATATAATCCGATGAAACTAACTGTTTTTGTTGAAATTATCGTGTTTGCAACATTTTTATTCCAATAAGGTTAGTACTTGAGTATTCCCTAAATGTATAAACTCAATTCCTAACGAGAAATATGAACTTTGCATCAATTCCAAAAGATCATTTCAGAGGCGTAGTCAGCCCAATTTTTTTTCAGATGGCTATATCTTTTTAACAGAGCCGAATTCGGAAAAATGGAAAATGAAAAAAGGTTTCTTTTGGCCTCAAGAATTTTCAGTTAAAATATATGTACAAGTCAAAGACTCACCCTGTATGGGGTATCCTAAATATGCCACAGATGTAAATGAGGCCCTATAGTTATAGATGCATCGGCATGCGACGTTGTCACATGTTCCATCGCCTGGCTTACAATAAAGAAAGCCATGGTCAATGTTCGGTTATGGGATATTTCTCAACGTAATTCGGCGAAATTCGATGTAGTGACGTGGCAACCCTGCCCTGGAGGTCTCCGGGGTCATTGAAATTCATAAAACTTCGAAGCAAACAAACCGCCCCTAGGATCCGGATTTAATATGACAGCGTTCGAAGTTTTCGGCGGGGAAATTGCTGAATTCGCGTACGAAATGAACGAGTCTAGTTGTTTTGTCGAGGGACATTAGTTATGGAGAAATTTTGAGATTGCTGGGAAGTTTGAGCTTGTTGGAGGTATTAGTTGGTGGTTAGCGGATAGTAACTTGGGAACTGGGCTTGCTAGGAGGGGATTGTTACGTTTTATTTGGAGAATACAGGGTGAGTCTTTGACTTGTACATATATTCTAACTGTATATAGATTCTTGATGCTAAAGGAATTTTTTTTGCATTTTCCATTTTTCCGAATTCGGCTCTGTTAAAGAGATGTAGCCATTTAAAAAAAAAGTTGGGCTTAATAAGTGCCTGATATTATTTTTTACAAATACCTCAAAGTTCATATTTTTCGATTGAAATTGATGTGATTATTAGATATTCTGGGTGATATATTTAAAAAATACACAAGCACTAACCTTATTTGAATAAGAATGTTATAAACACATTATTTCCTAACAAAACACTTAGTTCTGTCCGATCATTTCGGCAATTGAAAAGCTATATTTCTCACACCAAAATAAGTTCCCTCTTCGATTGGCCTGAAGATTAGTTTATAGACACTAATAATTTGTTCATATTTCCTCGATATTCTGAAACGATCTCATATAATATTCTCACTAACCTATCCTAACTTCATTAACCAAAGTCATATGTTTCGGTGTCAATGACCTAACCATACCCATCCTCTGTGATATTCAATTCACCCACAGAACTGTAGAGAAGACGATGCCAGATTGCCGATTTTCTCTTCAAACAATGCAAACTCAAGAAAGCAGTACGTCCCCTATCGTTAGCGGATGAACTATAACAATCGCTGAAGGCGTCTAGGCGTTGCTCTTTGAAAATGCCAAAAGAGTAGTTCTGATTCTCGCCCATATAGCGCTACGTTCCTAATTTCAGTCGCCAACGGCCTACTCTTCCCTTTAGAAGGCCGTGGATGTAGCCATTGTAGCCGCGACGCAAGACCGTTGTTCTGTGCTCCAACCAGTCCAACCTAAAACGTTAGTCAGTGATCCCATATACGAAGTTCACGCTTTATTTATTTACAGAGAATGAAGCAAACAGGTGATGATTATGTAAATGACTTTCAGTGAATTGATGTAATAGTAGTGTCGTTATGGTGTCGAGTTATATTGTTTCGATAGATATTTTGCTGAAGGACCGTTAACAATGAATTTCAAATAGAAACTGCCTATAAAATGTATAATTTCATGCTTCTTAGAATTCAATTTTATGTCCCACGAATGTGGAATTTTATTATTACATATTTCTACATCAAACGTTTTTTCATCATAGAGATTTTAGTCTTGACAAAGTTGATAAACATTCTGACAACGTTGGTTACTTGTTGAGAGACCAGAGAAGAAATAATATTCGATGAGATTTAACTCAGGACAGCATTCAGATTATTCTTGAAATTCATGATTTTTTCCTCTAATTCAATCTTATACAATTAGGAATAACTTGAGAACGACGCGTTTTATTGAAAAAATATAAGAATACTTTTGTTTTCTAAAATAATTAATTCTTTCGAAAACGTGAACCGTTCATCTTTTTCAAGTGGTTTCATAGTATTTTTGCGTGAATTCATAAGTCGACTATACTGTAACTTTTTTACCAGGAGAAATATGAAATAAGTTTCAATTGAGGAATATGCACCATGAATAGAGTAAACAATCAACCAAAATTCAGTTCATTCGAAATATCGGTTCCGAATGTATGGAAAGAATAGTGTTAATTTAATGGATTTTTGACTTCCAAACAGAACCGAATTTTGAAAAATGGTATGGGAAAAATGTGTTTCTTTTGATGGGAGGAATCTATAGTTAAAATATATGTACAAGTCAAAGACTCACCCTGTATATGTGTGTATTGTATGATTTAGCGCTTTTATCGTTTTCAAAGTGTACGAAAAAGCGAAAATCCTCATATTTCTGTTGGTATATCATTCGACCTATTTGTCATTCCGATAATATTCAGCGATAACACGGTTACTACCAAATGATCCGAGGCCGAATTTCGAATAAATCAACCCCAATTTCGAGGAAATAACGACGCCAAATCCTCATTCCCGAATTCGGAATCACCGATCCATTTCCGGTTGCGATTCGAATGTGGAAAATTTTCGTGACGATGGCATATTTGCGGAGGCCCTGTATCGGTCTACTTTTAGGCGG
Organism: Adalia decempunctata; assembly: GCA_951802165.1. Taxonomy (NCBI): domain Eukaryota; kingdom Metazoa; phylum Arthropoda; class Insecta; order Coleoptera; family Coccinellidae; genus Adalia; species Adalia decempunctata. Next base: position 7,451,286 of record OX637705.1, read on the forward strand.
TGGAACTTGGCTAGGGGTCTCGCAGAAAAGTACAACCTCATTACGTGATGCTTGAAGGAATAATTCATTATTTTGACAGGCACGTGCGGAAACGAGTGGGCATAAAGCTTTTACCGAAGTGTTTCCGCGCTAATTATTTTATTTTACATGCGGTAATTTGGGAGAGAGCCATTCGTATGGTGTAATTCAAGGGCTGCCAACTGTGCGCCTCGGGGATGACGAGGGTTGGAGCCCTGTGATGTGTTCGTTTAGAGGAAAACGCACTGATGATGGTTGTGTTAGGGCTGGGCAACACAGGACCTGCGTCTGAACTCGTAACCGAATGCAAAAGTAATAATGTAAACAAGCCTTTGCGATACTCTTCACTCTGTTTATACAGGATCAGTCTTTCACTTGTACTTATATTTTAACTGTAGATCTTTGAGGCCAAAAAACCCGTTTTTCATTTTCCATTTTTTCGAATTCGGCTCTGTTATAATGATATAGCCAATTGAAAAAAAATTGGACCAAATACGTTCCTGATACAATTCTCTGCAAAGACCCCAAAATTCATATTTCTCGATTGAAATTGAGTTGATACATTTAGGGAATACTCAAGTACCTACTAACCTTATTAAAATAAAAATGTTAAAAACACGATATTTCTTAACCAAAACAATTAGTTTGTTCTGATTATACCTGCAATTAAAAAGCCATATTTTGCTAGGCTATAAAATTCTTTATTAGCGCTTAGGACTAAAAATCTCGCTTATGTACTGGATGGTCCCAAAGCTTAGTTGAAGATGGGACTGGGTTATACAAAAACGATATTATTAAGGGGGCGCCAAGTGATTTAATATTCACATCCAGCACACTTGCTCTAGTTGCCGAAAAATCACTAAACAAATCTAGATAAATGATCTCTAACAATAATTCTAAAGGGGGAGGAAATACCTCGAGGTCCGTATATAGCGCTATGTTTGGCTCACACTGTATATATAAATAGATCATACGACGATAGCAAATTATGTGTGAAATAATGTACAGAAACCTTATGAGGGTCCTATCAAAATATCTTAAATAGGTCTCATACCTTAACCTAATAGTGATGAGACTTAATAATAATGATACAAGTATTATCCGACTTAAACTTAATAAAACAGTTCGATATTAGCGCTGATAAATTCCAGAAATTGATGATACGACCTTAATAAAGTTCCTCGATTCAAAGGGAGAAGGTAGTGACGATTTTCAACCTCCACGATGTTGAAATTACCAAAAGGTAACTGACGGCAGCAGGACTGAACTTCTTGGGCTTATTTGACCCGGTGACTTATCAATCGACAATAGATGTTGCAGATATTCCAGCGAAACCACTGAAATGTCCCGGAACAAGGACCTTACAAATTCAAAGAAATCAAAATGGCGAACTCGCCAGTCAGAAATACCTACCTCTTTCAGAGGGTTCTCTCAGTACCAAATTAAGTACAGTTTCCTCACCGATTATAAATGAGAATACTTCACCGAAAGAGAGTTCCATCAGAATATTGATTCTGGTTCTAAAATAAAAGACTCAAATTGCACGAGGCAGAATTGAAGGAATGATGAACAATATGAACATCACCTCTCAATATGGTAAATCCCTTTTCAGGCACAGTAAGATTTGACAAAATCCTCCAAATAAGCTGAAGCTAAACGAAATTATCCCACTGTATATAACGTTTTCAAGTGTAAATAAGGGTTGTTGGGGTATCAGCCGTTTTGTTCAGAAAAACTCTTTTTCCTTTGGCTCGAGCTTTCGAGAATTTAATTTATCTCTTCATCAGGAGCACTAAAATATAAAAACATAAAAAGAAAAAACATTACGAAGATACGATATGATGAAGTTAGTTATATTAATTGGGGGTGGAAAGAAACAACTTACAGGAATTGAGGTTGTTTAAACGTGAAAGAGACCTCTTTATCTATCATGGAGAGTCTCAGTTATCGTATCTGACAATTACTATAAACATAAAAAAAAACAATCAATCTCCTTTGAATTTAATGAACAATGATCTAAAAAGAAAATTTTCACTGTGCAATGAAAAACTATCATCAATTAAAAAGACGTAATTTGGTGACACGTCACCGTCACGACAAATGACAGAGGGTCATAGAAACAAGTTTGTTCAAGGAAACAATCACAGAAACATGTATAAAAAATTCTTCTTCGCTGAGTTATAAGTTGGTGTCGGCATCTGGTGGTCGTACCCAGTGGGCACGCGCACGTAGAAAATACGTTGAAAAGATGTTACATAACCAAACGTTGAAAAACAGTAAAAATGTCGCGGGAAAAAACGTTTTCTTGCATCGAGAATTTAGTTATAAATAAACGTTGTCTTTCAACGTATTGATTAAATATAAATTGGGCGCAATATTAACGTTAATTTATAACGTGTATGTATATTATTTTACCATACAAGTTTACTGTCAAACCGATAACGTATAAATAACGTTTATTTCCACCATATCATATATACTTCATAAACGTTGTCTTTCAACGTATTGATTAAATATAAATTGGGCGCAATATTAACGTTAATTTATAACGTGTATGTATATTATTCTACCATACAAGTTTACTGTCTAACCGATAACGTATAAATAACGTTTATCTCCACCATATCATATACCTATACATAAACGTTGTCTTTCAACGTATTATTATAATATACCTTGTGCTCAGTCTGAAAGTTAGTTTATAACGTGTATATATATTATATTACCCTACGAGTTTATATGTTCAATCATTAATGTATTAATAATGTTTATTTTCACCATAACGTATATCCTCATTAACAGTTGTCTTTCAACGTAATGATTCAATATATTTTGAGCATAATCTGAACATTGTATTGAAACGTTGACCTATATTATACAAATTTCATAAAATAATGTATAATGTTCCTTGAACAAGAAGTCATTATTATGATAAACATCTTTCAATGGAAAAATATAAATCTTGCATGAATAATTCAATTGTTGAACTGAAACGTATGGGTATATACCTATAAAGAATATATGGATTCTATATTTGAGTTTTCACAAATAGGTACTAATAAATCATAATTGAATCGAAAGTTACCTTGTGTTTTCAAATTGGTGAACCTCAAGAAAAAAAAACATTTCTGATTATTATGAAAAATATATTATAAAAGGAGATATTCACTACAAGAGATCAAAGAAACAAAAATAAAATAAAAGTTTGTCTATTTCACTTTCTTCAGCCTTGCCGAGGCGAATTTCAGCCATTCCTTCATGACTGTGCAAAGTCGAAACTCATCAATTTCCTTGGTTGGGAAGGAAATCTTAACAGCCTCTATAAATATGGAAAAAAAAATCAGACACGAGCATTCTATTCTGAAATTTATATGAAAATTTTTTTCTGGTTAACACATCTATATCTAATAAGATTTTATTTCTTTTAAGAAAAGTATTTTAGAAAACTAGCATTTTCATACCATTCATGGAAAAACTTGGAGAAACAATATATAGATATTTCGAAAATACTAGCCCATAATTAATGATAGTCAGTAAACTTCAATATAATTCAGATTCAGAGACTGGTGTATGGTGATTGCAGAAACAACATGAAGTATATTATTATTCAACCAAAAACTTATTGGGGGTGATGTCCTTAGATGCCTTGAAATGATTGATCTGGGGAGAGTCTATACAAGATATCCGTATACAATGCCTTCTACTTTCATTCGTGGGTGTCTGAATGAAAATGAAAGTCTAACAACAGCATTCTTGAAATAAATCACAATGTTACTCAATGTTGGTCGGGGTGTTAACCAAAAAAATCATATTTCATAATAATTTTAGACAGTTTTATGTTAAGCTCCTTTACAGAAATACCTATATTCACCGCCTCAGGTGACTGATATAAGTTCTCAAATGGAACTGTTCATTCATTTTAAAATATCCCTTTTGCATAATATTAATGGACAAACAATGCATGTATGTCAATGCAACCATTTATTGAAAATGAAAATAATAAGATTATTGGTTACCCAAAAGAGTCAGCCTTGGTTTAATATCAACTTGTATTTGCCATTATACGGAACACCATTACTCATTTTCAAATATAGATGTCAATATGTGCCTCATAAACTAGATTAGGATACTAAAGTATATTTTTTTTATTTACCCAACAGCAACTCCTTGGTTTTGTATTTTTCGAAGGCTATTTTGTCTCTTCCTTTCCAATTAAAAAGTTTGGCCACATCGTCAGCAATGAGGTATCGGAGCATTCGTCTGGTCAGGCCCTCTGACCCAGACCCTCCAAGACATGCCAATCTCCTTACCTGGAACAGATATGATTTATATTTACTACAGTGACAGGAAGATTTTTCTACAAATATTCAATTGAATATGATTTCTAAGAACAGTTCTACTGAAATCTTCATCTTTTCAACCTCAAAATGCACTAAATTAGTGCATTAGTGCAGTAAATTACCCTTATTTTTTAAATATAAAAAAAGTTTTTCCATCTCATCGAATTGTCAATATAAATATTATTCTGCTTGAAATAGTATTGCTACAAATATTGTTGTGTTCTTACCATATATTCCCAAACCATTTTATCAGCTAGTTTCTTCTCAAACTCTTGAAAACTGGAAAGAGTTTGAAATGGAAAAGTTTCAGACATGATACACTCTGGTGGATTCAAGTGTTCCGAGCCTGCCAAACTCGTTCGTCTGTTTATATCAGCCAGAATGATTGAGAGTTGGTCTACACTTGCCGATATCTTTGACAGAGCATTTAAAACAACACTCTCAAATTCTGAAAATATTAAAAAAAATATATAAAATATATATTTGTAATCAAATTAAAAAAAAAAGACTAAGTTATTTTGAGATGCTATAGGTTATTGAGTTTTTTTTTATTGCTTTGAGGTGTCAACAGACACATTATGGAGTCTTGGTTTTTAATATGTACTTGCTATCAATATATTATGAAGGAACACATTCAATTTACCTGCGTTTCGTGAAAGGGAGACATGTCTACCACCATCATTTGCAATGGTAGATGAAAATGAAGAGGATGTCGGAGACTTTCCTCCATATCCACTTCTACTAGTAGAAGCTCCTTCAGTTGCCAGCGAAAGCGTAGAGTATGAGGATACTGTTGGAGACTTTCCTCCATCTGCACTTCTACTAGTAGAAGCTCCTTCATTTGCCAGGGAAAGCGTAGAGTATGAGAATACTGATGCAGCACATAAGTCATCCTCACGACGTGGTTTTTTAGCAGGAACAGGTTCAGAATCAGTGCTGGAGTTCGAATCATTCAAAAGTCCTTTTTGAGTCAAAGTTCTGACTGATTCTGCAGATTCATAATTATCTGCTATGATTTTATTTAAATTTTTCTCTGCTAACTCATAAGTTGCTGGAAACAGATCAGATGTGAACAGAATTTTACCAGTTTCAGGAAAACCTTACCACATGTGAAGCGCGTGTTAACCTTATAAGTGGGCCAACTTTTTTTAAAGGGGGTGAGATCTTCCACAAATTTTCTGAAGGGTACTTTATTAGTACGTATTGGCCAATAACATTTTTTCCCATTTTTCAGCAGCCAAATTAATGGCACAATAGATATTTCCCCTGTGGATTCCATTTCGGAATTCAGGAACTCCACTACCGCATACATTGCTTCACTGATGGAAATCACAGAATTTATAGTGGTTAAGAGGAAAAGCGGCAAAACCTTCTTTGAAAGGCATAATCATACATTTGTGTGAAATGTCACCCAAACTGAATGTTTTTGCTCGAGATTCATCAATTTTCTTAATATAAAATATGCCCAATTTGGAAGATTGCAATGGTTCACTATATAAATCATCATAATATGTGAAAGGCTCACCACCAAGTACAAACGCGTCTTCAATGTATCTTATGAATTTGATAATATACATTTTTTTAGAATTCAACATAACACAATTGTCAGGCTTGTGAATAGATAAACATGTCTCATTAAATTGCAACTTTTCACAATTGTAAGAAATTAATTTACCCTGTGCATTATACAACTTCTTACATAGGTTTTTTGGTTCATGTTTAGAAATTTTTTTAAGATTGACATGTTCTGCTGAGACATATTCATGCTCATGGATTCTCCTATGCAGCTGCTGCAATGGATTATTTGAAGAGTGTAATTTCCTTTTCAAAAATGTCATGTAATTTTCAAAAGGAAAACAAGAATATTGATTGATTGTACCGTACAACTTTATATCATCAACCAAGTGCACCAAATTATGGATATTGAATACAACAAAATCTCTACCAAACACTTCAGCAGATTTTACAACAAATTTTTTTAAGCTTTCATCAGCAACAGATATATATTTTGAGATCAAGTTCTCATCTGTCAATATGAAAATAGCGCAATGTAATAATAAAACTAATTTGAATTGGATAGTATTCACAGCATTATAGAAAATGACTGGAAAAGTGTATAAAATGAAAAGTTTGAATTCTGTTGCTTTCCACCTTCGTATTTCTTTGAAGGTTCTGCATTTTCTAGGGAAATCTGATGTAATATACTCATGGAGAATGATAGTTTTATCATCAATTTCTTTCATTATTTTCTGGGATAACTTCACTGGAGAAGTGGCAAAAAAATAGTTCACTAATAGTCGCTTCACTACACCCAGGAATAGTAGATGCATGGGATCTATAGGAAACTGTGTTACCATTTTAATGTTTGCTCTAAGAAGAGGACTTTTTCCTTTGATATATGTAGGAAGTGGTTCAGTTATGAAGTCTTGGTCCAACTTAGAATTAAACAATTTGAGATTGTTTTGAGCATATATAATTCTGTGATTTTCATATTCACCAGCAATGTGGCATTTCTCACACCCTAATTTTGACGTATGACCTACAGTTTGGCGCAAGTAGCTCCTAGCAGGAGCATCACAAATGAAGAAATGTATATCGAATGTGTATACTTTTTCATTGTAATTTATTCCACGTTCTTTCAACGAAATAATTTCATCTATGAAATTTTGTAAATAAATTTCTAAAGGATCTGGTTTGCCAGTACCGCAAAATAAAGCAATGGTGAATGGAGAATTATCTTTCAAATCCTGACACATGCCCAAAATAGGATAGAACTCTGTAGAACTGCTTTTGAAGAGAGGCAAACCATCAATATTGATTTGTAATGAAATTTTCTTCACATTTTCTTTTATACCATATTGACATTTTTTCAAAATTGTATTTTCAATTCCGAAATAGTGCATGTTCCCATTATTCAGTTTTACAATTTCTGTGTGTCTCGGGGTCCCCATGAGTGTTCGAAAATCTTTAGGTATAAAAGGTAAAACTGGTTTTAGTATATGTAATAATGCAGTTGTAGAATTACGGGTTACATTATATGTATTGACCCATTCCCTCAGTTTATTCTTCAAATCGATAGCAATATCTACAGATTCTTCTAGTTCAATATCACTATCAGAATCAAAATCAGTTTGGTCTGTACCGATCTCCAGAAAATCAGTATTGCTACTAACATTATCAACCTCTCTATTATTATGTGAATCCAATTCGGAACTGATTAACGGGATTTTTAAATCCATATCATTATTGACAGCTAATATTGAACTAGAAGATTCCCCTACTCCATTGTTTATTTGATTTTGTAAAAGTTTGGTTTGGCGTTTTATTCTACGTTGCAACTGCCTTTTTCCCACTAATTTATTTTTGAACATTTCACCTTATGAATGAGTACCTACGAAGTTACCGCTTTCCGTTTAACCACTTAAAATTTATGACAAAAAGAGTTCGCCAATGTTTCGTATATCCTAAAAAAGATGATATTGTCAGTAATGCTGGATTTCCATACATCCGTCATCCGATGATACGATCGTCCGATCATCGTTGTGATTGGTTGAAATATTCAATTTTGAAAATTTCTGCCAATCGCAACGACGATCGGACGATCGTATCATCGCATGACGGTTGCAAGGAAATCCAGCATTATCTACTCATTTTCACAAGAACAAATAACTAAAATCATCGAATATACAATGCAATCAACATTTTGTGCATTATTTAATGATCAAAATGGATAGAAGAAATTTCTTAAATAATTAACAAACAGGAAGATCGAAAAAAATAATTATTGAAGATTATTTGCATATCATTAGTTGTTGAATGATTGTTTGGGCTATTGTCACGATTTATTATATTGATGCTGATCTACACTGTGTTCCTAAAGTATGGAATTTTAGCTAAACTGGTCATTTTAAGAAATAATCCTGAAACATGTCGATTTTTGATGTTAATTTACCGTATTTCAAAAAAATAATAACGTCACCGTCATTTTTTTAATGGAACACCCCCATTTTGTCTCAATTTTCGGATTACTCTAACTGAGCTGATTCCAATTGGTACAGGGTGGACAAAAATACAATAGTTTTTGTTTGTAAACAGCTCATTTGGTAATCCTGTTGAATTAGAAGGTCGATTTGCGCATGCGCGAACCGGATTTTGTTGCCAGATTGTGCAAATCAATTCCTTCAGAGTGAATTGTAATGTCATAGAAAAGGAATAAGAATTATCAACTTATACTGCGTTCAGGAATTGGAAGGGTAATTTTTATTGGCCTCTCAATGGCAGGAATCACCACTAGAAAATATCTTCCGCATTTTTCGATGAAATTTGTTTTAATTCCATTAGAAACTAAATTATGTGTTAATAAATATTGGCTAAGTTGAATTAATCAACTACTGATCAGAAGGAGCGTAAATTTTGAAATTAGTGATTTGAAATTTTTTCGCACCTTAGTGGCATGAAATAAAATGCGAGGGTAAAAATCCAATTCAATTTCACTTAATTGTTTCTTAATCTCGTCTATCGTCACGTTATAAAGATATTAGAAAATTCTAATTTGATAAATAATTAAATTCTAATTTAATAAATTAGAATTTAATTCTAAAGGCGAGTTTATACAGCAACTAAAATAAAATAAGAACTAAAATAAAATAAAATAAGAATGTTCACTTGATGCATTTCAATGACAGCGTTTATACAGGAAATAAGCTAAAATATGGAATAAGAATAAGAATGAGAGATGGTCAACTTTTATCTTTTTCGCTTATTTTATTTGGAAAATGATAGTGCGCATGACCCAAATCCACTCCTCAATCTTTTCCGTATTGACACTTTTGACAAGTCCTAAGCCGAATTTTCGCGTGACAATATTTTAACACTATTTCGTCCGTTTTGAAATATTCGTGTTTTCGCGTCGAACTGATGACGTCACGCACCAAATATGTAATTTGAAGCGGTTTGAAAGCAGGTAGCGGAATAGTTCGAACTGCAGTTTGAAGTTTGTAATCAGCTGATTGAGGAATATAGGTTATGTTTGTTGGATTTATTTTGTTTTCACCGTTTTTATTTTGAATAAATAATAATAATAACTGTTCTTCATTGCATTTAATATTGTTTGAATATGACAGCTTTGTTTTTAGAACGCATTGTGACCTGTGACTGTGAAGTAATAAATCACTTCGAGTAGAGCACACCTTTATTTTAGCATTTTAGCGATGCATGAACTGGTGACGTTTACTTCGAAATGTTTTTGAAATAGTTTTGAACCGTGATTCACGCGAAAAAATGGCTTAAATGAAATGACAACTAATCATTGTCAAAAAATCTGCGATTTGATTGGTTCATTCTTATTTCTTATTTTATTCTAGTGATCTCTATAAACCTATGTTTTCTGCTCTTATTTCTTATTTTATTTTATTTTAGTTCTTATTTTATTTTAGTTGCTGTATAAACTCGCCTTAATTCCATGAATAAGAATTGTTTTTGGATTTAACACTATATTGAAAGAAAATATATGATTTTTAATAATTTATTCAGGGTTGCTTAGTTCGAAGTGCTAATGAAGTAAAGAACTAAGCATAGAAAACCATCACTCATCAAGCACCTAATTAAAAAAAATACATCATATTTGTTTGAAAAAAAGTTCCAGCATGCTATAACATTGGAATTACAATAGAGCATTTATAAAAAAGTTTAAATTACTGCCAGAATTGGTCGCGGAAAATTACCGTACTGTCAGATGAATGCGGTTCTATGACCTTTTCTTCAAATACCGGAATAATCGCCCGATCTGGCAACGTTGCTGCGAATTTGACGGACCCCCCACCACTACCCAAATTCTACTTGATTAAACAACGTCAGGATTACCAAGTATTATTGATAATATTGTTAATTTACCTAATAAAGAATGTTACGCGTTACTTTATGAGCACACACAAAACTATTGTATTTTCGTCCATCCTGTACCAATTGGAATCAACATGTGATACATTTTTTGAATCAGCTCAGCTAGAGTAATCCGAAAATTGAGACAAAATGCGAGTGTTCCATTTCAAAAAAATGACGGTGACGTCATTACTCGAACGTAATTCCCCTGTATATTAGATTATTATTTTAAAATACGGTAAATTAATATAAAAAATCGACGTGTTGCAGGATTATTACTTAAAATGACCCGTTTAGCTGAAAATGAATTTGTTCCATACGGACACAGGACACAGTATATATCGGTATACATCTTCTACCAATTTCAAGGAATTTCTTCGAATAAAGCAGAAGAGAATTATTCGAAAATAATTCAATTTTCATGAAAATATCAAGATTATTATCGATATCCAAAATGCAGATGCAAATATTAACCAATATTTTATAATTGGCAATCAATAAAATACAACTTGAGGAAAAAAGCGAATTGAAACAGAATACTCACCTAAAATAAAACCGACGCTTGGCAAAATCAAATTGGTGGAAAATGGAGGTAGAACGGGCACACCCAGAAGTATAGTGATTCAACTGAAATTTCCAAGCATTTGCATCATAGGTGTTTGAATGATTATTATAGTACTCACCAACTCAAATGTAATTAACAACACTATTATAATAATTTATACAATATTCCAATATAAGCGAAACTCTGGAACTCAACACACTGAACCATCAACGAAACTAACGAGAGTATAGACCTGTTGCTTGCGAATGGCGGTTGCATTTGCGACCACTCAAGCACTCAGCAGTAGGCGCAGAAGCACACGCAAGACGCAATGTCATAAGTCAATCAGAGAGAAGCAGTTCCCGCGCATTCCCGAATGATGCGCCCGTCACAGACGAGTTGCGCTGTTGCGCATGCCGCGAAGAGTGTCGAATGCTGATTTTGTTGCCAGATTGTGCAAATCCGTTCTTTGAAGGTGGATTGTAGTGTAGAAAAGGAATATAAATTATTATTGCGTTGAGGAATTGGAAGATAAATTTTTTTGGTGATTCATTGGAAGGTAGCGCCACCTGAAAATATCTTCCTCATTTTCCGATGAAATTTGACAAATTTGTGCTAATTCACGAACTCCATTTGAAAATAAATTATGAGTGTCAATATTTATTGGCCCAGTTGTTAACACATGTCAGCTTTCCTTTTGTGTAAATCAATCTATTGAAATTTTTTTCACCCCTTTGAATTTTACCTCATTAGCGCGTGAAATGAAATGTAAAGGAAAAATATATTCAATTCGACTGCACCTTATATTGTTTTTCATCTCAAGTATTGTCACGTAATAACAGAGTTGTCTCTGCGTAAAAATTACTATTGATACCATTTTCTGCCAAAAATTCGAAAATTACAGACATTTGGGCAAATTAATATGCTCTCAGTTCAGCTCAACAAAAGCGCCAAAAATATCCTAATATGTAAAATAAAGAATAATTTGGTGACAAACTGTTGGCTGTTGATGAGTAGAATTTTCAACCTTTAATGCTGGATTTCCATGCATCCGTCATCGGATGATACGACCTTCCGATCGTCGTTGTGATTGGCAGAAATATTCAATTGAAAATTTCTGCCAATCACAACGACGATCGGACGATCGTATCATCGGATGCATGGAAATTCAGCTTAATGCCCTATTAAACTTAACGATAGACAGGAGAGGCAGAAAAACTGTCATCTTATCAAAATCGTGTCCAGAGTAGTCGATGCTTCTCAAACTTTTTGGAATTGTGACCCATTTTTGAAGTAAAATGAATATCAACAGAAGAATAAAATGTTCACAACTGCTGGTGGAGCCTGGCGAGGCACTCGGAACGTGTTTTTCGGCACGGGTAGACTTCCATCAAATCAATCAGAAATTTTGGAATTGTTCTTAGATAACGTTTAGTTGTGAACGTATTCGTATTGTTGACTGGATACATATTTTCAACAATTCAAATAGACTAGAAAGTTGAAGAATGGACATTAAAAAAACGTTCAGAGCACACGTTAAAATTCGATTTCAAAATAAGGTATTTTCAGATGAACTATTCTTCGGGAAGTAAGAAAAGTAGGTTAAACATACGTAAATCATTAACGTATTCATATTGTTTACTAGATACGTATTTTAAACGATTCAAATTGATGAAAAATAGTGGAATTGTTATTAGATAACGTTTAAATAACATTTTCCATAAACGTATTCGTATTGTTAACAGGATACGTATTTTCAACGATTTAAATAGACTAGTAGTTGAAAAATTGACGTTAAAAAAACGTTCAGAACACACGTTAGCCGTCTTTTTCATAATAACGTTTTTTCAGATGAAATATTCTTATGGAAGTAAGAAAAGTACGTTGAACATACGTAAATCATTAACGTTTCCATATTGTTGAATTGATACGTATCTTAAACGATAAAAATTGATGAAAAATAGTGGAATTGTTATAAGATAACGTTTAGATAACGTTTTCCATAAACGTATTCGTATTGTTAACAGGTTACGTATTTTCAACAATTTAAATAGACTAGTAGTTGAAAAATGGACTTTAAAAAAACGTTCAGAACACACGTTAGCATTCTTTTTCATAATAACGTTTTTTCAGATGAACAATTCTTCTGGAAGTATGAAAAGTACGTTGAACATACGTAAATCATTAACGTATCCATATTGTTGACTGGATACGTATTTTAAACGATAAAAATTAATGAGAAATTGTGGATTTGTCATCAGATAACGTTTAAATAACATTTGCCATAAACGTATTCGTATTGTTGACTGGAGACGTATTTGAAACGTTTCTAATGAACTAGAAGTTGTGGAATCGTTACATAAGAACGTTAAAATAACATATTTCATAAACGTTATAATAATTTCGGGAGGAAACGTATAAGCACTCAATTTTATAACCGATTATTGTAAAATTACGTTTAATATATGTTATTGAAACGTATTTAATTAACGTTATAAATCATAACTGAAATGACAACGTTGAAAAATCAACTGATAACGTATTTTTCTACCAATCAACGTTAAAAAAACATTTATTCAACGTGTGTGTGCCCACTGGGTAGTGAGTGTGGATTCAGTTGGTCTATAGAGGACTCTAGGAGATACGAATAAATGCAATGTAGGCCTTCTACATCTCTCTTGAAATTCATAGTGTTAGGTTGTTTGTTTATATGGATCATTTCAAGGAATTTCCTTGTTTTAAGATTGTTCTCATTTTCAAGGATCTGTACTTCTTCGTAGTTGGCTTGATGGTTCAATTGATTTTCGTGGTTTGCAAGTGCACAGTTGCCAGTGTTACGTCTAGAATCGCTTTTATGTGCTGTAATCCTTTTCTTCATAGTTCTTTTTGTTTCTCCTATATATATCATTTGACAGTCCTTGCATGTAATCTTGTATACCACATTACTTTTCTTTATGTTGGGGGTCCTATCTTTGAGTCTTGTATGTACTTTTCTTGTTGTTACCAAATTCTTGTTAGCAATTATTCGATTTTCAGTCTTTAGGAGTCCTGTCAGAGGTTTATTCAGTTGGTCAATATATGGTAGAACTACAACTTTATCTCTTATTGTTGGTGGGGTTTCATTTGTGTTCAAATTGGTGGTTTCATTGGGTTCTGTCCTATTTGGTATGTTGTATATCAGTTGTATATCAGTTTCGAAATTCAGATCCCAAAATCAGGTAATTATCAAAACTCCTCAACTTTCGAAAAACCACCATCTAATTGAAGAATGCGCAGAAAACAACAATCCCACTAGTCTTCACGTGAATCAAATTCACCTATCACCGTATTTCAGTTCCGAAATCCTCAAATAAAATCCCTAACCAACATATCCTCATCCTTGTCCCACAAATCGAAATTTCCAAAATTTCATCTCGTTCCCACACCGCAGGCGACACAACAGGTTTCCCGACAAGAAAACATATTTTCCCCCAACCTCGTCCTAATACAGTGGCGTGACCACGATCAGGGATCGGAAAACTAGCATCCGCCAATTCCGGACATAACAAGCAGAATAAGTTCCTTCTTCTTCTAAAGATTTGTTTGTGAACACTAATAACTTGTTCATATTCTCCTCGATATCCCAGAAATATCTCGTAAAAAGGTTTTTCATGCAATTTATGTTTAATCAACCTAACCATACCCTTTTTCTTCGATCTCATGATGATTATGTGGAAGTCTTTCAGTAAATTGATGTAATATTAACCGTGTAGTGTCGAGTTTATAAAATTCCAAGAGGATATTGTTCAGATAGAAACATCGACACAGATTATTTAGTGCTAAGTATCATTTTATTTTTCATTAATTTCAATTTGATACGTGGTTTGTATCGATATTCATCATTTATATATCTGAATTTCGTATTTCATGGACATTTAACTTCAATATGGACCGGTAACAATAAATCTTCAATAAAAACTGTGCGTATTAAATGTATAATTTCATGTTCCTTGGTTGATTGAAACATTCTGACAACATTGTCAACTTGTAGTGGGATGAATTTTTCTGAGATTCGGTACTATTTGAAATCCAGGGAAGCATCCAGAGTATTCTCTAAATTCGTAATTATTTCGTCGGCTACGCTGTAAGGAATATGCATCATGAACAGAGTAAACAATCAACTGAAATTCTCTTGATTTGAAATAAAAGAGAAAAGTATTTTTTCATGGATTTTCGACATCTTCCAAAAGAAACCGAATTTTGAAAAATGGTATAGGAAAAAAGGGTTTCTTCAAGGAACACAATAGAGCAGATCTTAAAAAACTATTTATTAGGCTTGTTTTATATTGAAGAAAATCTTTTTCTTCTTCATTTTTTTCAATATAAACGGTCCAATGTAATCATTGTTGACTAACTCCGATCTGTCAACTTTCGATCTGTCACGTCATAATCATGTGAAATTATGACCGTCAAACATGGCGCGGAATTTATAACTTACCATAATTCATTCTCGTTTTCGTCCAGATCGAATAAAAATCAAAGATATAATGAAGCAACCCCCCATTCAAGTTCAGGACAAAATAGGTTTCTTAATAACTTCCCCATCACACGATTCGAACGAATTCCAAATCTCTGAATATTATTCATAAGCCTTCTAATCGGATCAACCCCGGTGCCAAACCGAAAATACTCATATCCTCTCAGAATTCCTCGTATCTCTCTCTGGCGATCTCCGTTCCCGATACCATTGTCATGTAGATGACCCAATAACCGTCCCAGTCCAGGCTCAGACCCCCATTGTGTCCACGGGCGTGGATAACTCTTCGCACGTCGGAAGACAGGGACATAATTCTGTATTAACCGATGAGTCGAACAATAGACCGATGTAGCTACATCTTCTTCTGACACGTGAATTGCTGGAAAGCACACAAAGCTCCTGGGGAGAATTAAGGATTCTTCCTCATTTTTCTCGATCGGGGGCTAGGTCGATTCGTGCACGCCACTCTGTATCCAGTTTATCCATTTCGATTCGAACGAGTTGGTCGGAAATCCTAGGGGAGTATTTGGATTGGAGAATCTAAGAAGGGAAGGCATAAACGACCATTCGGGGGAATTAGAAAGAACGCTAGAGGATGGACAGAACGGATGTTTATGCTACACAAAAGTTGTGAAAGGATCTGTGACCCTTTCAAAAATTGTCAATTTTTATCCACCGAAGACTTATTCATGAGAATCAAATGACGTGTACTCTCTTATATCTTAATGTAATACTTGTTTTGTACATACAGGGTGAGTCTTTCCCTTGTACATATATTTTAACGGTAGATTCCTCTCATCAAACGAAACACTCTTTTCCTATACCATTTTTCAAAATTCGGTTTGGTTTCGAAGATACAGGGTGTCGAAAATCCATGAAAAAACACTTTTCAAATTATATCTTCGGAACCGTTATTTCGAATGAACTGAATTTTGGTTGAGTTTTTACTCTATTCGTGGTGCATATTCCTCAATCAAAACCTATTCAATATCTCTACTGGTATAAACGTTACAGGGTAGTCGACTCATCAATACACGCTAAAACACCATAAAACCACTTTAAAGTTTACAATGTTGTCACAATATTTAACAACTTTGTCGAGATATTTTAATAATAAAATCCCACAAATGTGGGAGATAAAATTGAACACCAAGGAGGATTTAACACGCACAGTTCCTATTGAAAATTCATAGTTTCCGGTCCATATTGAAGTTAAATGTCGATGAAATACAAAATTCGGATATGAATGATGAATCTCGATACAAACTACTTATTAAATTGAAATTAATGAAAAATAAAATGATATCCTATAATCTGTGTCGATGTTTCTATCTAAACAATATCCTCTTGGAATTTTATAAACTCGACACGGTTAAGATTATACTATTTCACTTCACATAATAATCACATTAGAACAATAATTCACTGAATGTATTCAGAACTTCACATTCTGTTTACAGTTTGTTCAGAGACTCTGGTTTGTTATTGTTTATAGTTGGCCTCCAGATAACCAATCTTTCGGTTTTCGCTCTTCGCATGCGTGGTAAAATTTGGCAGCAAACTCGATTTATGATGGAAACGACAGAATTCATAGATATGTATACCACGGTACACAAGTGTATCGTGATTTATACTGTTTCGTAACAAATCCTTATCCTCAATGAAAATATCAGCAAGCTGACAACATCTTCTTGAAATTTCTGTGCAAACATTCACAGAATCGATACAAAATAGATTAGGTTAGGTTGATTAATAATAAATTCTGATGATCTGAATTAAGAGCCTTTTTTCATTATATTGTTTGGAAATTTCGGAGGAAAATATGAACAAGTTATTAGTGTTTACAAACTAATCTGCAGAAAAATCGAAGAAGGAACTTATTTTGGTGTGAGAAATGTGGCTTTTTTGTTGCAGATATAATCCGATGAAACTAACTGTTTTTGTTGAAATTATCGTGTTTGCAACATTTTAATTCCAATAAGGTTAGTACTTGAGTATTCTCTAAATGTATAAACTCAATTTCTAACGAGGAATACGAACTTTGCATCAATTCCAGAAGATCATTTCAGAGGCGTAGTCAGCCCAATTTTTTTTCAAATGGCTATATCTTTTTAACAGAGCCGAATTCGGAAAAATGGAAAATGAAAGAAAGGTTTCTTTTGACCTCAAGAATCTTCAGTTAAAATATATGTTCAAGTCAATGACTCACCCTGTATATTTTACCTGTAGATTCTTGAGGCAAAAAAAAACCTTTTTTTCCATTTTTCCGAATTCGGCTCTGTTAAAAATATGTAGCCATTTAAAAAAGGATCAAATATGTACATTCCACATAACATTCCATGCAAAGACTTCAAAGTTCATATTTCTCGATTGAAATTGAGTTAATACATTTGGGGAATACTCAAGTACTTAGTAGTACTAAGTACTTGAGTACTGTCTTTTGCTATTTACAAGCCATGTTTCTCCCATCAAAATAAGTTTCTCCTTCGATTTTTCTGTAGATTAGTTTGTAAACACTAATAGCTTCTTCATATTTTCCTATATATCCCAAAAATATCATAGAAGAAAGGGTTGTCATTCAATTTATGATTAATCAACCTAACCCATGTTGCATTCTAACAAAAATCTTGTATGACAGACTATCACAGAGCTTTTGAGAAGAAGTGTAAACAAATATGGAGGATATCATTTCTAGAGTTATGTTGTTTTAAAAAGGAAAAGTGATTATTTTAGGAGTTTTTCTTCGATCTCGTGATGATTATGTGAAGACTTCCAGTGAATCACTAACCTTGCAGTGTCGAGTTTGTAAAATTCCAAGAGGATATTGTTCAGATAGAAACATCGCCACGAATTATTTGTTTCGTTTGATGAGAGACTCACCCTGTATATCGTGAATCTTCTTTCTCGACCTTTCTCAAATATTCTCAGAAATCGTGTTCTTGCTCCCCTGCAATCAGAACGATCACCTTGACGATCCATAGATTAGAAGCGGCAAGTACAAAGGAAAAAAATCACAATAACAAATTACCCATTATGAATTTATTGCAGCAACAATTCATCCGCATTTATCAGATCGTGTTATAATTGATGTTGAGAATAATGCGCTATATGATATCAAGACGAAAAAATGCATTGGTGGTAATGAATAATTAGAAAGAGCACTTCATTTTTCTCGATATTCAATGAATATTCAGGAGTTCTCGACACAGAATGACATTGTATGTATTTCTTTCTCTATTTGTAAATAGATTGAACCTGATTTATTGGACAAACAGTTCAGTATGGGTATGTGAATTTTTTCTGTAAGAAATCTTAATGAAGTTATAATCAGAAAAATTTATTGTTATTATTCAATCTTTTGAGAGATTGCAAATCCTGCAACAAAATAAGAGATTCGGATAATAAGGAATGAGTGAGATAGATTCTAAGTCAATTTTCTAAAACTTCGCGACAGTATTTTCATATTGAATCAAGTTTCTTCAGAAAAAAAATTATATGTTGAATTCCATCAAGCAGTTTGGGCTGTCGAGTGTGAAAAAAGAATAGACATAAATACATAGATACATTCGAAAAACATTACCCTCCTTCTGGAGCAGTCGGTTGAAATTGCAATATTCGAAAAAGTATCAAGGATCAACCCGTCAACGATGAAAAATTACCCAATATCGCAACCCCCAAATGGCATTAATTATTCAACGATTTTATTGCGGTCCAAGACACCCTCAGTGGCATCAGTTACTCGGGTAGTAGTTCATCTGTCACCCTTCTCTCCCTCTAGCTCTTCCCATACATATGGGGTAGTATTACGCACAAAATGTAGGGTGTAATAAATTGATTGGTCCTATAATTAATTAAAGAAGAAGAAATTCGAAACGGAGGAAATGGTATAGGTTTCGTTGGTGCATTTAATGCGTCACAGTATTGAAAATGATGAAGGTATCGGATGCATATCTACAGGGGTGGTGAAAAATTCAACCGGGTTTTTTATTCGGTTCTCTAATGAAGCATATCAATAAGAAGACTAAAAAATGCTATTCAAGGTGCAGACACATTTTTATCACGTCACGTCACATCACGTCATCTTCCCAAAATGTGCAACCAGGATAATGCATGGGGCTTAGAGCATAGGAAGAGAGACACACCTTTCAATAATAAATAGTGAAGCCAAATCATCAGAACTAAACCATTTCTGCGAGCCCATAATGGCCGGAGTAGACTACCATAAGCGCTCAAAGAGGCCAGAAAATTAGGTTAAACTATGTCATAGTATCACACACACAACATTCAGGAATTGTTATTGATAATATATTCAATCTTCAAAAAATAATGACAGAACTTTTTCGTCCCTCCTAAGTGTTGGCAGAACTCTTTGAAAATTCATTCAGACCAGCTGTACTTGAAATTTACAGGAAACAAAGAAAATTTGCTAGAAAGCGAATTATAATCACGACAGAAATTTTTTACATCACGAACCATCTGCCAGAACGAGAAATGTTGCCGCGCAAATGCGAGCGAAATGAGCTTATTCATATTCGCAAGTCAGACCTAGAGCGCATATTGGGAATGTATTATTGTCAATTAAAGGTGTTTACTTTTAACATTACAACAATTTATTTAGTAATAAACTATTCAAAAAAATATGCTCCTCCTACGCATCCTCAAAATTTGTTTCCTCAAGAATTTTTCGAATGGATTGAGGAGGTCTTGAGTATAACTGTGTGACTTACGAAACATTCAAAGAAGTGTAAGATCTCAGTCACATTAAGGCGTAAAAAATAAACCATCAGGGCATTTAAAACCCCAAAAGTTGGGTAGACTAAGAGTAGTAAAAGAGAGTATAAGACTTTCATAGTGAGCTTTAGTATTACGAGTACATAGCGAATACCCTTATCTTTGGATCAGGTAAATGAAACTTAAAACAAATTCTATAATTTCATAAAAGAATTTTAGCTTCCTATCAACTTTTGATGAGTCTCGTAAATGCCCAATATGCGCAGTATGCGCTCTATATGAATAAGCTCATTTCGCTCGCATTTGCGCGGCAACATTTCTCGTTCTGGCAGATGGTTCGTGATGTAAAAAATTTCTGTCATGATTATAATTCGCTTTCTAGACACATTTTCTTTATTTCCTGTAAATTTCAAGCGTACTGAAATGACATACCTAAGTACTTAATGAATTTTCAAAGAGTTCTGCCAACACTTAGGAGGGACGAAAAAGTTCTGTCATTATTTTTTATAGATTCAATATATTATCAATAATAATTCCTGAAAGTTTTGTGTGTGATACTATGCAATAGTTGAACCTAATTTTCTGGCCTCTTTGAGCGCTTATGGTAGTCTATTCCGGCCATTATGGGCTGGCAGAAGTAGTTTTTATTTTCGAGCAGATATTGAATATTAAACAAGTAAATTTTGGTGAGTTATGAAATGACATGAAAATTGGTCACTGGCTCTTGGCCTAAAAATATTATTCCGCATGTATACTGAAAATTTCATACATTTATCCCAGAAATTGTCAGAGATATCATGGAAATAAAATCGTTTACCCAGATTTTTATGAAAGTACAGCTCGCCACGTTTTTTTCTTAATATACGAAGAAAAACGGAAAAGCGAGTAATACACATTCTAGAGAAATGATTAGGCTTTAATTTAAAGAAAAAATGGTTGGTCTACGCCGCATACGAACTGAGATATCATGGAAATAAAAAGCCCAATTTTTGAAGGGATCTCGCGAGCTCCGAAGTGTAGCACCTCCCCTTAAACTACTGGATGTCTGGATATATGAATTTTTCATCCCTTTCCAATTATACAGTTTATTGATCTAGCCGGTGAAAGAAGAACAGAAGCATCCGTTTTCAATTACTCCCAGCACCATTCAAATAAGCCCGATGTAAATTTCTTAGGTGTTAATTATCTATTCTGTTCCGTAATTCTCTTAATGCAGCTGGATCGAAACTTGGAAACAAGCTGGAACTCCGGGTATGCTCATAAAGACCCAACTTTGCGATTGTATCATTTTCCACGCATTCACCGTGGAAAACTTGAGGTTTTCTTTGGAGCCGGAAAATGAATGGTTGGGAAACCGTCTGAGATGAAAAGTTCGTCGACGGCATTTTTTCTTCAGTTGTTCGTTAATCTGAGTTATTTTGAGGGTGCATGAAAACTTCAGACTTTTGTACTTTTTGTAATTGGATAAAGTCTGGGACGGAAAAATGATTTTCTCTATTTCAGTATCGTAATGAGTTCATTACAGTACTAAAAACAGTGCTGTAATGAATTCATTACAGCATCGTTTTCAGTAACATTTTTCGTTTTGTGGTTGTCAGCAATGACTTCCGATCCTTTTAAATTTCAGCAGACGTCAATTTGGAAATGTCAATTTTCGTATTTCCTAACATTCACACCAACTGCCAAGATACAACATGAAAGTCACTAGGACCTATAATTTGAATTTTTTCATCGAAATTCACAAAATTTGAGTGAAATAGAGAAAATATCGTCTAATACTCGTTGCAGAATGCAATTCCAATACTCATGCTCCTTCGTCGCTCGTTTTCGAATTTCGCATTCGTATTGGAATATGAGCCCATTCTGCAACTAGTTTTAGAATATACTATTGTTTTCGCTTTCCTTGGATGCGATATTTATGTCTTGATTCTCTGTCCTTGAAAGGGGTTCGAGGTCAGTGAATGATTTTTTTTTATTGGATTCTTGAAAACTTAATCGAGTGAAATTCCATTTGACAGGTGAAAATCTAAACTGCGATAGATAAATCCTTGTATTGTTTCTCATTGAATTCAGCGACCTCGATAATCTACATTTTGATACCAAAATCAGCTATGAAGTCCTCATGAGCCCAGAATTTTCATTTTGAATTTTTTCGAAAATTCATTCTCAAGTTTTGTTCACGAGCTGATTGCACCCGGGGTAAGGGTGTTATCGGTTGTAATGATGGCTATTATGAATGATTCGAGTGATTCGAACAACATCACCAATAAATTACACCGTTACATCTCAGCAGACATTTCCTACAACAACGAATATTGTGTTTTCAGGGGGTCTTACCCCTTGATCATTTTTCACCCAAAAATTGAAGTTTTTTATATCGCTCATATTTATCTCAGAGATACTTTGGACTATGCTGATCAAGAATATACAGGGTGACAAGAAAAACCTCGGACAAACTCTTCTTCATTTAACTCTATTAAACAGAAGAAATTGAACTAAACATCAACAAATAATAATAGCTTAACATTTGTTAATAATATATTTAAGCCGTTTCGAAGTGGCTTCCTTTGGCGGCGATACACAGCTTCAGACGCTTCTTGAAATTTTCGGCAATGGGCCGCAGCTCCTCGGGCGTTAATCGGTTCCAGTCCCGGCGCAGAGATTGCTTCAGCGACTCCAAATTTTTGTGTTTTTTCAGCACAAGCCCTGTGCTCCAAAATCGACTACACGCTGTAGTCCATTGGGTTGATATCCGGTGAGTAGGGCGGCCATTCTGCAGATGAGATGAAACAAAGAAAATGGGTCTTACACCATTCTTGCGTCATTTTCGCTCTGTGAGCCGGAGCGGAGTCCTGTTGAAAGGTCCAATGCGTATCGCCGAAGTGCTGCTTGGCCCACGGAAGTACTACGGCTTCGAGGATGTCGCAGCGGTAGACTTCTTCATTGATTTTGACCCCTTGGTCCACGAAAACTAAGGGAGTTTTACCACTGCCGCAAATTCCGCCGCAGACCATGACGGATTGCGGATTTTGACGGTGTTCGACGATGGTCGATGTACCAGGAGCCTCTACAGACTCTGTCGTTTTGGTGGTTGTTGGATTGTTTTACGGTGAAAAGCTTCTCGTCTGTGAAGAGAATTCGCTCCCATTGCTGACCGGCGGCGAGACGAAGGAGTTGGCGGCACCTTTGAAGTTGTACGCGCTTGTTTTCCTCCGTGAAGAGTTGAACTTTTTGGAGCTTGTATGGCTTGAGGTTGAGCTCCTTTTTGGCAATTTGACGGACTGATTCGCGGTTGATACCGGTCTCACAGGCTATTTTCCTCATTGAGACCCTCGGATTTCGATTGACTCGCTTCTTGACGATGTTGCGATTGCTAGGTGTATTGACAGTGCGTTTTCTACCACTTCCTGGACGACGACAATCATGGCCAAGCTCCTTGAAACGATAAATTGCATCGGACACGGTTTGTCGAGGCTCATTGAGCAAACGAACAATTTCTCATTGACGCCTACCTTGACGAAACAGCTCCAAAATCGCACTACGTTTTTTTGACATTCTAAAACTCTGTGAAATGAAATTATATCGAACTGAAAATTCACATATTTGTACAGGAAAGTTTAGAGAAACTAAGAGAATAAAAATTATTTGGCTGCGGTGAAATACTTTTGTTCCAGACCACAGCAAAATTTGTCCGAAATTTTTCTTGTCACCTTGTTAACCGAATTTTGGATGCGGTAAAAGGAACGGAAGCTTGGACAGTTCGAAATTTCAATTTTTTCACTAAAACTCCATTTGACAGGTGAAAATCTAAACTATGACAGAAAGAGTTCTGGATTGTTTTTTCCGAAAACCTACAGTTTGATAACCAAAATCAGTCATGAAGTCCTCATGGGCCAAGAATTTTAAGTTTGTTTTTTTTTATAAAGTTTTGTTCTCGAGCTGATCGCACTTGGTATACAGGTGTTATCGGTGGTAATGAATGCTATTATGAATACATCCTACCTTAGAAGTTACATTCTATATGAAATAAAGTCGAGGAATACGAAGAGAATCTCAACTCAAAATGAAAGACCGTCAAATTCCTCAAGCTCCACGAATTTCACGTCAACTATGGCGTGTCTCACGTTCCAAATTCCGTGGGCGTTTGCCTCAAGTTTGCGTCCCGTAAAGCGCTCAATTTCACCCCGTTGAATCTTTGTTTATATTCGCGAGTCTCGCCGCAAAAATCCTCCAACCCCCCATTAGAAGATCGATCCCCCCGACCGCCGAATAGCTTTTGTATCCGGGCAATTCGCCGTCTGGGGGTTTCCCCGACTAGGTGAGCCGATAAATATTTCATGATGGCATCGTTTGCGGCGCCATTTTACAAGCGGGACGAAACTTTCAGGACTCTTGTTCCGTTTCGGATGCATATACATTCGTCTATTAGACTTTTAGATGCGATCGACCTCTCGTCTGTCGTTTATGCAATCACGGAAGCTCGGCAATAGCGTTTGCTCGAAACGAGCTGAAAACCACACGAAACATGATACAAGTTGAAGTCGGAAGCTTTTGGGCGTTCATCCACCTTGTATATGTCAGTGGCGGCTTGTCCTATGAGGCAGGTGAGGCGGTGCCTCACCAATAAACGTCGAAAATTACAGCTATAAATATCATTTATTTATTAATTATTCATTCAATCAATTAAAATTGTTTACATATGCATTTATATCGAAATTTCCCTTCATTATATAGCAATAAAATGCGTCTCCGGTTGGGTCTAAGTTTCCGTATCTCACGATTTCTGGGTATCCAACTCCCAGTAAACGGCAGAGGCAGGCCTCGCACTGCCTTTCTTTACGCGTCATTTTACATCATAGGGAACGGACGGCAGGCGAGAAAACCGCACCCCTAAACGCCAAATATTACGTTGAGTCTGAGGCTAGCCTCTCCTCTAATCTTGATATTCTCTCGCGAAGGGCAAACTGTAATTATTCTGCACTATTCGGGAACTAGTTCTTCAATCTATGAACTCGGGTCAGTTTTCAAATTGGGTTCGATTTGTAAAAATAGTTTTATCTGTTTTTCGTGTAGATTTAGGTTTGCCTGAGTGTTCATATGATGTCTTTCAATCTTATTACTGAATTCAATTACCATCGGAGACCCGAAGGCGAGATGTATTTAACGGGACCGATGGTATCGTCACGAATTCCCCAGTTAGATGTAAACGCTCGTAAGACTTGTGATTTTTTTGATTTTTCAGCTAATCAGCAGAGTTTTTGGCGTAATTTTTATGGGGATAAATCATATATAGTTCAAGAAGTAAAGCGATCTATTCCAGATTTGAGTGAATGTCTTGAGAATATTACGCAACTGACGAAGAAGAGAGTTCACTAGAATTAGTTATTTATAGGTATATGTAGTATGTACATATACAGAGTGCCCCATTAGTGCAATTAAGTAGATAATCTCATTACTTACGTCAGTTACGGAATAATTTTACTGCAAAAATGGTTGCTCTTGCACTGATATATCAGCCTAAAATAATAGTACCGGCCACAGGGTGTTCGTTTGAAGCGGTATTACTGATATCATAATTAGGTCGATTTGTTCTAATGGTAACCACTTCATATTATTTCATCTCTTAGTGCCAAATTAGTATTTCTATTCATTGGCGTCAACATTTTTCTTAATTTATTCGGCGTGGCTGACATAACGAAAAAATTGTGGGAAAGTGGAAGATTTTACTTCATTATCAGAGTGACATAAACTTCAATATTCTCAATGTTCTGGTTAATGGGTGTTTCAAATCTGATGATATGATGGAAAGCAACTTGCTTGTAGTGGATGTTCTTAACAAGGTCCAAAATTGAAGAATTTCAATAAGGATGCTCATTTTTTTCAACTGGCTTAAATTACTTTTTATGCACACCCTTTAAAATGTTTAGTTTTCGAGTAAGATAATTCTTCATCGCTAGAAGTAATAATATTTCACGAAGTAAAATGTTTCTCGAAAAAGATGACCTTGAGTATGCTAGCGATAAAGAATTATTCTAATCATTAGTTTTGCAATAGCATTTTTCACGGCAACACCACGGCAGGCTGTGCTTCACCACCTTAAACTGTCACGAGCCGCCACTGGTATATGTACGAGGATGTATTGATATCTAGTTAGCCTAGACTAGTTCCATGCATAAATAAAATATTGCGATAACACATCAACGAACAATAACTTATTAGAAGTGTCAGTGTTGAGTTCGACGTCAAAAAAGTAAACCAGAGTTACGCAATGAATTAAAAAAAAAAAGATGTCCACCGAAATTGTGAAAATCGAAAAATTGGAGTATCGAGCCATCATCAAGTACCTGTATTTAAAAGGGTTAAGAGGTAAGCAGATTTACGAAGATATATATATTACCCTTGGTGGTCAATGTTCTTTGTATGCGACCGTGAAAAATTGGACTGCAAGCTTCAAAAGAGGTAAATTTTCCATTGAAGATGATGCCCGATCGGGAAGGCCAGTTTCTGTGTCAGTCCCCGAAAATATCGATGCAGTTCATGACATGATTTTATCAGATCGTCGAATTGGACTGAAACGGATATCTGAAGCACTGAAGATTTCATACGAACGCGTTCATTATATAGTTCACGTCAATTTGGACATGAGAAAAATTTCTGCGAAATGGATCCCCAAATATTTGAATGTTGACCAAAAGCGTGCAAGGGTAGAAGCATCGCGTTCGATTTGAATACGATGTAGACTTCTTAAACCGAATTGTTACTATGGATGAGACTTGGGTACATTTCTACGATCCAGAAACAAAGCAACTATCGATGGAATGGCGACACTCTGGTTCTCCAAGACCTAAGAAGTTTCGTGTCCAAGAATCTGCTGGAAAAGTTTTTGCTTCAGTTTTTTGGGAGTGCCATGGAGTAATCATGATTGATTTTTTGGATAAGGGTAGAACAATAACTGGAGGTTACTATTCGACATTACTGACCACCCCAAGGGAAAAAAATAAAGAGAAAAGACGCTGAAAGCTATCCAAAAGTATTTTGTTTCAACAGGACAACGCCCAGTACACAAATCTCATGTTGCCATGCTAAAAATTCGTGATTTAGGGTTAGAATCACTAGAACACCCCCCTTATTCACCAGATTTGGCTCTGTCCGACTATCATCTCTTTCCTCAACTGAAAAAAAGTTTAAAAGGTCCTAAATTTTCTTCCAACGAGGAGGTAATGAAAGCTGTGGAAAACTGGATTGCAGAGCAAAAAGAATAGTACATTCTAAAACTAGTTGCAGAATGGGCTCCTATTCCAATACGAATGCGAAATTCGAAAACGAGCGACGAAGGAGCGAGTTTTCGAACGCAGGAGTATTGGAATTGCATTCTGCAACGAGTATTAGACGATATTTTCTCTATTTCACTCAAATTTTGTGAAATTCAACGAAAAAATTCAAATTATAGGTCCTAGTGACTTTCATATTGTATCTTGACAGTTGGTGTGAATGTTAGGAAATACGAAAATTGACGTTTCTAAATTGACGTCTGCTGAAATTTAAAAGGATCGGAAGTCATTGCTGACAACCACAAAACGAAAAATGTTACTGAAAACGATGCTGTAATGAATTCATTACAGCACTGTTTTTAGTACTTTAATGAACTCATTACGATACTGAAATAGAGAAACATTTTTTTCTGAAAGGTCTAGAGACGTTGCAGGTTCGCTGTAATGAATGTATTCAAGTAAGAGGAGAATATGTTGAGTAATAAAATATTTCGATATTTAAATTTTGTTTGCCTTTCATAGTAGGCTAAGAATTTTTCAATATATCCTCGCACATAATAAGGTACTTTTGCCCCTTGGACCTTCTCAGTTCTAGAACCCTGGAATTCTTCACCCATATCATTAGGCCCGCATAAAATCTCACAATTTCCTTCATTGAACCCTCTACTGGAATAGGGGTAAAATCAAGATCTCCAACAATAATGCCTAATTATTATGGAACAGCAACTAGCATTCAGTAAACGTAGCGTAATCATATTTGAGATCGGTCGCCTGCTGTATTGTATCCAAACGTTCTAAATCCTTTTGAAATTTAATTAAATCCATTCCGGGCAGGAAACGAAATATAAATGGGGTTCAAATTAAATGAATTGCTCGCCTGGCTCACCCCGCCCTTACAGAGGCGTAGATGTATCCCCTTTTTTCTACGTTCCTAAAGTCTTCATCTGGGACGAATTAGTAGAAAGAATTGGGGGTATTTAATTAGGAGTTTTTCGGAGGGATACACAGAATTACTTTTAATTTCCATTTCCTTTTCATTGAGTTCATTCACCTGAGGGAATCTGAGAAAAAAATTAACCTCTGGGTGGGTTCATGAAAAATTCTCAGCCTACTATAGAACCAAACAAAATTTCAATGTCAAAATATTTTATTACTCAACATATTCTCCTCTTAATTGAATACATTTATTACAGCGAACCTGCAACGCCTCTAGACCTTTAAAAAAAATGTTTCTTTTTGCTCTGCAAACCAGTCCTCCACAGCTTTTATTACCTCCTCGTTGGAAGAAAATTTACGACCTTTTAAACTTTTTTTCAGTTGAGGAAAGAGATGATAGCCAGACGGAGCCAAATCTGGTGAATAAGGGGGGTGTTCTAGTAATTCTAACCCTAAATCACGAATTTTTTGACTGGCATCATGAGATTTGTGTACTGGGGCGTTGTCCTGTGAAAACAAAATACCTTTGGATAGCTTTCCGCGTGTTTCCTCTTTCATTTTTTCCCGCAGAGTGGTCAGTAATGTCGAATAGTAATCTCCAGTTATTGTTCTACCCTTATCCAAAAAATCAATTATGATTACTCCATGGCAATACCAAAAAATTTAAGCAAGAACTTTTCCAGCAGATTTTTGCACACGAAACTTCTTAGGTCTTGGAGAACCAGAGTGTCGCCATTCCATCGATTGTTGCATTGTTTCTGGATCGTAGAAATGTATCCAAGTCTCATCCATAGTAACAATTCGGTTTAAGAAGTCTACATCGTTTTCAAATCGAGCACAGATCGAACGGGATGCTTCTACCCTTGCACGCTTTTGGTCAACATTCAATCATTTGGGAATCCATTTCGCAGAAATTGTTCTTATGTCCAAATTGACGTGAAGTATATGATGAACGCGTTCGTATGAAATCTTCAATGCTTCAGATATCCGTTTTAGCCCAATTCGACGGTCTGATAAAATCATGTCATGAACTGCATCGATATTTTCGGGGACTGACACAGAAACTGGCCTTCCCAATCGGTCATCATCTTTAATGGAAAATTTACCTCTTTTGAAGCTTGCAGTACAATTTTCACGGTCGCATACGAAGGACATTGATCACCAAGGGTATTAAGCATATCTTCGTAAATCTGCTTACCTCTTAACCCTTTTAAATACAGGTACTTGATGATGGCTCGAGACTTCAATTTTTCGATTTTCACAATTTTGGTGGACATCTTTTTTTTTATTTATTGCGTAACTCTGATTTACTTTTTTGACGTCGAACTCTACACTGACACTTCTAATAAGTTATTGTTCGTTGATTTGGTATCGCAATATTTTGTTTATGCATGGAACTGGTCTAGGCTAACTAGATATCAATACATCTTCGTACATTAAACTTCTTCAGATCATTTCGAGTCATGCTCATACGAATATAAGAAAAGGTAGCCAGTGTAGCTATTTCGTCCGCTGTTGACCTACAAACCTTTGCAAAACCTACGCCACTGGAGATCAGATGACCCCCGAAAAAATATTAGAAAGCACCCTACGTAATATTCGGGAGTGTGACGCCTACGAATGCGAAGCATCGGCAGAGGTTACAATGCCATTCTGCACATTTCGAGGAACATCTGTTTTGAACCATTATGTGACACGACAATGGCATTATAACGCAGTGTGCCATGTTGCTGTTAAACATATCGGGTTACCCTCGAAAAATACTACAGGGGTGGGTAGATGACGGCACTTGAGTGGATAAGGAGAACGGTCCTTACACATAGTTAAATGTCGAAATAGACGTGATCGACTGTTTGAGGAGCTTTCCGATAATTGGAATGTCTTGTTGGTTTTTCATCAAGATGATGGGCCTCGAGAATGAGATGTTTGGTCTTGTGGAAATGTAAGACAACACGGGGTGTTGCAGCCATTTATCCTTCGACAGATGTCGCTCATCTACCAGTTACTTTTTTCGTGATTTCGAATGAATATCGAACACTCGATCGAACATATATGCGCATATACGAGTATGAATTGATATCTAGTTAGCCTAGACCAGTTCCATGCATAAACAAAATATTGCGATACCATATCAACGAACAATAACTTATTAGAAGTATCAGTGTAGAGTTCGACGTCAAAAAAGTAAACCAGAGTTACGCAATAAATTTAAAAAAGATATGTCCACCGAAATTGTAAAAATCGAAAAATTGGAGTATCGAGCTATCATCAAGTATTTAATTTGGTTGAGAGGTAAGCAGATTTACTAAGATATGCTTAATACCCTTGGTGATTAATGTCCTTCGTATACGACCGTGAAAAATTGGACTGCAAGCTTCAAAAGAGGTAAATTTTCCATTGAAGATGATGACCGATCGGGAAGGCCAGTTTCTGTGTCAGTCCCCGAAAATATCGATGCAGTTCATGACATGATTTTATCAGACCGTCGAATTGGGCTAAAACGGATATCTGAAGCCCTGAAGATTTCATACGAACGCGTTCATCATATAGTACCCGTCAATTTGGACATGAGAAAAATTTCTACAAAATGGATCCCCAAGTGTTTGAATGTTGACCAAAAAAAAGCGTGCAAGGGTAGAAGCATCGCGTTCGATCTGTGCTCGATTTGAAAACGTTGTAGACTTCTTAAACCTAATTGTTACTATGGATGAGACTTGGGTACATTTCTGCGATCCAGAAACAAAGCAACAATCGATGGAATGGCGACACTCTGGTTCTCCAAGACCTAAGAAGTTTCGTGTCCAAAAATCTGCTGGAAAAGTTCTTGCTTCAGTTTTTTGAGATTGCCATGGAGTAATCATGATTGATTTTTTGGATAAGGGTAGATCAATAACTGGAGATTACTATTCGACATTACTGAACACTATAGCAAAATTAAAGAGAAAAGACGCGGAAAGCTATCCAAAGGCGTTTTGTGTTTACAGGACAACGCCCCAGTATACAAATCTCATGTTGCCATGCAAAAAAATTCGTGATTTAGGGAACACCCCCCCTACTCAACAGATTTGGCTCCGTCCGACTATCATCTCTTACCTCAATTGAAAAAAAAGTTTAAAAGGTCGTAAATTTTCTTCCAACGAGGAGGTAATAAAAGCTGTGGAGGACTGGTTTGTAGAGCAAGAAGAAACATTTTTTTGAAAGGTCTACAGACGTTGCAGGTTCGCTGTTATAAATGTATTCAATTAATATGTTGAGTAATAACATATTTTGACATTTAAAATTTTTTTGGTTCTATAGTAGGCTAAGAATTTTTGAACATATCCTCGTAGTTCGGACTTTCTGACCTTGTACATTCGAACGGGTGTCCTCATTAAGTCTCCACGAAATTTCCCAGGTAGAAACCGAATTTCCCTGAATTAAATACTCGGGTCATAATTTCTCCGAGGCCCACGAAAATGACGCCAATTAATTCATTAAGCCCCCTTTCGAATAAATTCACATAATTCGTTGCTGTGTAGAGCAAGCGGACTTGACACCAAATGGCTTTCAGACATGAACCCTCGGTGTGATAGATCTTCGGTATTTTTAAAACGTTAAAACTAGAGCGGCCGAACCAGAGGAGAAATATGGTCACGGATCAAGATTGACGATGTGAATTACCATTTCGATAATCAAGGGGTTATACGAACGGTTTTAACTCTAGGCGCATGTAATGACATCCAATAAATCCGGCACTTTATTTTCCCCTCGTTTATTAAAGTCTATTTAGTCTACGAGCGTTGTTTGTTTTGGTCCCGGCTCGATGATCCTGTATTGTTGCTTTATTCGTTCACCGATATTATTCTGTCGGCTAGCTGTGGATTTATGTTCGTTCATGTGGAAAATCGTTGTTTTTTAAACTGTACTGGACAAATATTTTATGTTTCCGATTAATTATGCTTCGAATCCGGCCCGAAGGACCAAACGGGGAAAATACAAATTTCGAAATAGGAAAATGTAGGTTGGAAATATGTACATTTGAACAGAATAACCCAACACAAATGAAAGGTTAAATATACCCAAATTAACATCTCACCTATATCAGCAAGACCGTTTGTGAAATTGACATTGAGTTTGTCTCCAATATCCATGAACAGAGTTAACCAGCTCAACAAACGAACATCGAATGGAGGGTTCTTGTAGTTCCGCTGCTAATAATTTTAAATGGTGCATTCACATGTAACTTTGCCAACACATTTTCCGTAAAATCTTATGCTTTTCCAAAAATGTATTTTATTTTTGTTTTTCTGTCCACATATGCATATTTGAAAAGGACATTGGGTTGTTCTGAATTCATTCAATATTCTCAACTTTTACGAGCAATATATGTATAAGATTAACTGCTTGTGCTGGTACATCTCAATTTTCGTTAACAGACAGTATTCATTTTAATAAAGGGACTTTGGCAACATCGCGCAACTTTTTCGATTAGAAAAGTCCCATCATTTCGTTTAACCACGGTGGAAAATTTCCATTTATGCCACATCAAACAGTTTCTGGCTCGTTATGGATACGAAAACGATCAGAGCAATATTTGAAGAGTTTACCGCGTAGGAGTAGGTTACTTTCAGCGGAATCTCCCTTTTTAATTAAGTTTTTTATCGAAAAATAGAGGAAGTGAAAGGAATAACCTTAGAAGTGTTTATTCAAGAACGCAAATAACGAAATGTTCTTGAATTGAAATACAAATAAAGTACCTGCCTGAGATGAAAGGATTAAGATTACTTGGCTCTGCTTATCACCTACTGATTATATCAGTTCGGAATAAGCCAAATCGAAGAAATCATAAACATATTTGGATTCGAACTGCTAATGGAGTAATTTCTTGTATTCTCATCCAACCATGGTACTACATCAAAAGTAAGGCATGTAAAAACAATTTGTTACTCGTTGATTCATGAAACAAGGTCTAAAATAAGGATCGATCAACTAAGAACAATATAGGTCCATTCGCCATTTAGTATGTGTAACCAAAGCATCCGCCAATTTGTAGACACAAGACACAACACAGCTTAGAGTGTTACGGTGGGTTTCACAAAGCGTAATCACCGGTGATCGGAGGTTGATCTAGAATCATCTCGATTTGACAGTTGAAAAATCAGAGAATCAAGCCTTCAATAATAAAAAGTGGAGCCAATTTTCGAAATCATCAGAACTATTACTGAACTGGATGACTGTACTTCTATGGAATCGAGATGTAGTGGACATTTTTGCAAAGTTGTGACGTTCTTTGCGTATTCTAATAAATAAACTATCAATGAAAAGTACTTTAGATTGAAATCGATTTACTCATTTGTGCGGGAATGTTGCAAAATAAGTATTTGTTTCTTCGAATATTGTTCATTCTTAACATCACATTTACTTAAGTACAGGAATGTGAGCGAAATGGCTCGGCCTTTTTAGCCTCAGATAATGAAAGGGCACATTATGGCAACACCGTCTTCTGAATCTGTGGCCAGTTCCTTCATTAATTTCGTTCGCAATTTTAATTTTGTGTTACTAATGACGTTTTGAACAGTGTTGTCATCACGATATCGTTTCGCATTTTGTATGAAAAGTGAGATTTGGATTTGTTATTAGCAAAATACGTTGAAAAATGGTTTGTATGTGATCACGAGTGGAAATTGTTGTACACTTCCCTGGAAATATGTATGTGGAAACATTTGGAAATGTTTAGAATTGTTTGGGAATGTGTGGAAATGTTTGGAAATGTGTGCAAATTGTGGAAATGTTCAGAAAGTTTTTGTAAATGACGTACTGAAAGTGAGGTTAGAACATTCATTTGATGAATATTGACAACGTTATCCTGTGTACAGGGTGCGTCAGCAATGCGTAGGGCTAAAATAAGCCCAAACGACACCGAGTCGAAAAAAACTTTCATGATATGGTGGTAAGGTTGACAAAAATCTACAAACTAAAAAGAGTTTCACATATACAGGGTGCGTCGAAAAAAAGTTACGGAAAAATATGTAGTTTTTTCAAATGGAACACCCTGTATTTCATGGCATAAAACGTTCGAGGACAACAAGAGCTTCACACTCATAACTCATTTTTCAAAATTCATCACGGCGTTGCCACATAATTCGTATCTTAAGGATATTTTTAGTGTTTTAAGGGGTTCACCAAAATTTATATAGAAACCCCAGTTTTCAATCTAGATAAACGAAATTTTTACAGTTTTTAGATCACGGTATTAGCTTCATCATTCGGTGAACGTCTGAAGCTTTTTCATACAGAGTGTTTAATGAGAGTGAATATCAATTTATTCAAATAAAAAATGCGATAACTCGATTTTTTCAAATGGAATACCTTGTATTATTTTCTTTCATGAAATTTGTTTTTCAAATGTCCACATTTCCCACGAAGAATGCCCTTTACCTAACTCGCTTTGTTTTCGAGATATTCCACATTTTTCAAAAACGATCAGTATGGAAATTCATGGAATTGTGTGGAAATGCTTGGAAATATGTGGAAATACTTGGAAAAAAAACCTGAAATACCCAGAATTCATACTGAGTGATCCATTTATATGGGAACTATTCACAATGAGGGATAAGCGGACAGCCTGTATTTTTGGGTTGATTTAAGATGTTTGTTCGATTCTTTCAGAACATATCACCATGGACTTCAAAGAATACAGGGTGATTCAGTAATGAAATAAACTGTGCACCTCACGAAAATACCCAAAAACCATCTTTTTTTCATTTATTTCAAGATTATCTCCGTTGAGGTTGGAGTTTTCTTTCACCACTGTACTTGATATAAAAACATCAATACGGCTGAGAGTTTTCATCCACTTCCTATGACCAGATTTAATGCTGGAATAAGAATAGAATAACATAAATAAATAATTTTCATATTACATAAAAAAATATCTGGTCAAAGGAAGTGGATGAAAACTCTCAGCCGTATTGATGTTTTTATATCAAGTACAGTGATGAAAGAAAACTCCCACCTCAACGGAGTTAATCTTGAAATAGAGGGTGATGGAAAAAAGGTGGTTTGTGGATATTTTCGCGAGGTTCACAGTTTGTTTCCTGACTGAATCACCCTGTATTCTTTGAAGTCCATGATGATATGTTCTGAAAAAATCAAACAAACACCTTAACTCAACCGAAAAATACAGGGTGTCCAATTAAACTTCATCATGAATAGTTTCTAGAATAATGGACCACCCAGTATGAATTCTGGGTATTTCAGGTTTTTTCGATGTAACAACAACATATCTAGGCAATAGTTCATTTTGCGCACTGGAACTGTCATATTTCATACTTTCAAAATCGGGCATGCATTCAATTATGGATAACCCTGTATTCGTAAGGATTTTCGGTCATATTCTTCTATATGGTTGCTCCCTGGGGATGGAATGAAATGTTTCTTGAGAAAAATTGAAGTTGATTCTATTCTGTTCCGAGATACGAGCGTAGTGAAAGTGGGTAATTCTCAACTTCAACGCCCTGTTTCTCAAAAACTAGTGATAGGATTGAGTTGGGGCCATGATCAGTAGGTCGAGTACTACATTTTACCAAAATTTTAGAACATTTGACGGAACGCCATTTCCCATAAGGAAAGTGCGGGGTCCTTTAGTCAGTTTTCAATGAGTGTAACGAAGATAGCATGAATAACATTAGATACTGCCGTGGCAACATTGTAAAATCTTTGAAAGGTCCAGTGGCGTAGTGTTATCGGTATTGAAGAATGGAAGTTAAATTTCCAAGGAATTAACTCATTTTGACGAATTCTCGAATTTATGAATGAGATGCTGTGTCTCCTCTTTCTATGGTCCAAGCAACACAGCGACTAATCATAAATGGAATCGAAAAATTCTTAGTGAAAAGCCATACCGTTCTTCCACGAAACACTTCCTTCTCAGAACGACCAGATCGGAAAATTCCTCGACCTCGTAGCCCCGGATTCATCTTCAATTTTTTCACACCCTTTTCACCTCTCGAAAATCCCCGACGGAATGAAATTTCAACGTAACATCCGTCATTATATCCCTTCGGTCGGTGAAGTGCGAAAATAGTCGCAGGCGACGTGAAAAACCCCGTGGGAATTCGAAATCGGACATCCTAAACATTATTAAATTCCGGGAACGTTTTTCACGGTCGAAAGGACCTTCCAATTTTTCGCCGATATCCCTCGCGTCCGCAATTTCGTTTAAATGCTCGTATTTACGGCCGTCTCTCAGACTTTCGGGCGAAATAATGTAATAAGTTCGCCGGAGCCCGACGCTTTTCCGAAATTAGATGGGGAAATCGACGAGGCAAATTGGACCAGCTCATTTCGCGAATTTGAGAGCTGCATAAGGACGACTTTCGGGAAATCATTGAGTTTGAATATACAGGGTGGCCATTTGAAAAAACGAAACAGACGAGATTACAAACGAAATAAATTTTTTCGATAGAAATGCTCGGACAGGTCGATTTCTGTTTCGAGGGGGACAACTTAAGATGTAGGTTACGGACGCATAGCGCTTCAACCCTTGCTGCTACAACCCCCACCCTCAATTTTTGAATAGGGAAGATGGGGTGAGTGATACCTCAATTCAAAGGTATTTTTATACTGATTTCAGCACAGTAATTGTTTTTTCATTTTATGCATTAGTTCTCGAAATATTCTTAACTAAGTATTTGAAAATGAAGTGGTGTTTTCATGGCACTTGTAGTGTTTTTTTGTGAAAAATCGACATCTTGATTAAAGATTTCTATGTCAGTGGATTGGAGGAAGGAAGCCACAGTCATGGTTGTTTTGAAGCTCAAAATGTCGATTTTTCACAAAAAAATACTACAAGTGCCATGAAAACACCACTTCATTTTCAAATACTTAGTTAAGAATATTTCGAGAACTAATGCATAAACTGAAAAAACAATTACTGTGCTGAAATCAGTATAAAAATACCTTTCAAATGAGGTATCACTCACCCCATCTTCCCTATTCAAAAATTGGGGGTGAGGGTTGTAGTAGCAAGGGTTGAAGCGCTATGCGTCCGTAACCTACATCTTAAGTTGTCCCCCTCGAAACAGAAATCGACCTGTCCGAGCATTTCTATCGAAAAAATTTATTTCGTCTGTAATCTCGTCTGTTTCGTTTTCAAATGGCCACCCTGTATATAGAGGTACATCGCCTTTGAACGATGTGCTGCAAAATAATTTGTTAGTTTACTGCCAACATTAGTGGCGGCACATAGTGGCTACTAAAGGAACTATCGAGGGAACTTTAATCTGGTTGCTATTCATTTACAGAAATCTGAAGGATATTTATTCTCTCTATTATTTTTTTTTTTCGTTATATAAAAATGCTTCGATTACAAAGATCATTAGCACACGGAACAATTAAGGAAGTCATGTTGTATCTTAAACTAAGTGTGAAACAAAAAATACATGAGAATGAAAGACATCTTAAAGCTGATCATAAATACTAATATCCTGCAGGAACTTGATGGTGTTTTTAAGGTCGTCATTCTCGTTGCCAAGTTGAGTTGAAAGGGATGGTTTCATTATTCTCTCTAGTTTATGAATCATCGGCAAAATTACAAGGTGACAAGAAAAACTTCGGACAAATTTGGCTGTGGTCTGTAACAAAAGTATTTCAGCGCAGCCAAAAAATTTTTATTCTCTTGGTTTCTCTACACTTTCCTGTACTAATATGTGAATTTTCAGTTTGATATAATTTCATTTCACAGAGTTTTAGAATGTCAAACAAACGTAGTGCGATTTTGGAGCTGTTTCGTCAAGGTAGGCGTCAATGCGAAATTGTTGGTTTCCTCAATGTGCCTCGACAAACCGCGTCCGATGCAATTCGTCGTTTCAAGGAGCTTGGCCATGATGGTCGTCGTCCAGGAAGTGGTAGAAAACCCACTGTCAATACACCTAGCAATCGCAAGTCCATCGAAATCCGAGGGTTTCCATGAGGAAAATAGCCTGTGAGACCGGTATCAACCGCGAATCAGTCCGTCAAATTGCCAAAAAGGAGCTCAACCTCAAGCCATACAAGCTCCAAAAAGTTCAACTCCTCACGGAGGAGCGCGTACGACTCCAAAGGTGCCGCCAACTCCTTCGTCTCGCCGCCGGTCATCAATGGGAGCGAATTCTCTTCACAGACGAGAAGCTTTTCACGAAAATGACAGTGTCTGGTCCGTAGAGGCTCCCGGTACATCGGCCATCGTCGAATACCGTCAAAATCCACAATCCGTCATGGTCTCGTGCGGAATTTGCGGCAGTGGTAAAACTCCCTTAGTTTTCATGGAACAAGGGGTCAAAATCAATCAAGAAGTCTACCGCTGCGATATCCTCGAGGCCGTAGTACTTCCGTGGGCCAAGCAGCACTTCGGCGACACGCATTGGACCTTTCAACAGGACTCCGCTTCGGCTCACAGAGCGAAAATGACGCAAGAATGGTGTAAGACCCATTTTCCTTGTTTCATATCATCTGCAGAATGACCGCCCTACTCGCCGGATCTCAACCCAATGGACTACAGCGTGTGATCGATTTTGGAGCACAGGGCTTGTGCTAAAAAACACAAAAATTTGGAGTCGCTGAAGCAATCTCTGCGCCGGGAATGGAACTGTGTATCGCCGCCAAAGGTAGCCTCTTGGAAACGGCTTAAATATATTATTAACAAATGTTCAAGCTATTATTATTTGTTGTTTTGTTCAATTTCTTCTGTTTAATGAAGTTAAATGAAAAAGAGTTTGTCCGAGGTTTTTCTTGTCACACTGTAGTTATAGTTTCATCACATATACAAATCCGTTGTGATGAATCACTGAACATCCCACATTTCCATACGCCGGTCCTGATCGCCATCGCATTCGGCTTAGGAAATATTGCTCTGTAGTTCAGCTACTCGTTGCAAGATGCGAGGTTAAAAATTTTCGATTCTCTGAAACACACTTATCCATCTATGAACCGGTAAAGGAACTACACTAAAATCAGCTTCAAATCGTTCAAGGGCGATGTACTCTATGTATATTCAAACTCAATGGTTAAATCTATCTATCTAAAATAAAACTAGTTTTATCATTCATTTCTCGAAAACTTGGATATAAACCCACACAATATCATCTTATATAGATTTCTCAGAATTAATAAGGAAATATTCCTTCAATATAACGTGTGATTTTTTTTAGATCTTTAGGAAATTAAAAAAAACACATGAAATTCAGAGAAATGCATGAAATCTTGTACTTAAAATGATGACATAGCATGAGAAATATACCCCAATTGGAAATAAATCGACCCCCTATATTAATAATTAACATTTTGTTACAGCTCATGTCCTCGAGTTCACGATAGAACCCACAGACACGGTGGTAGAAAATGGCAGTACCGCCGTTTTGGACTGCATGGTTAAGGCATCACAACACCAGTCGACTGTACTCATACAGTGGCTGGACGGAGACAGACAAAAGCTGCCTTTCTCTGGTGGAACTTACAACAGGTTAGGAGCCCAGAATAAACAGATCGCAAGTTCATCGATTGTGGATGACTTACTCGAGCTTCAATTACATCTATTTCGAACAGTTTTCATTTAATTCTTGAATATATCTCATTTCAGATCTCAGTTAACAAATGGTTCCCTATACATCAACAGCGTAAAAGAAGAATTAGGTTTGACTGGAACTTACAGATGTATGGCCACTTTACCAAACATAGGCTCTATTGTGAGTCGCAATGCAACGCTCAGTGTAGCTAGTAAGTTGTCTCACCACCTTTGAAGATGATGATTATTCATGTTTTCCTCCAGGTCTTTCAGGTTTCCTCGAGGAACCTAGAGATTTGACCGTGTTTGCAGGTCAAAAGGCCTATTTTGCCTGTAGGGTCCAAGCACTGCCTCAGCCCAAAATTAAATGGTTGAAGGACGACAGACCGTTTCACTTGGATGACCTGAGGATGACAATACTACCTTCTGGTGCCCTTGAAATCGATGAGGTTATAGAATCGGACCAAGGAGCTTACAGGTAAACAAAGAAATAGATTCAATATTGCTCCTTTGACCAAGAACGTCTCTTTCTCATATGTTCTACAATGTCTTTACTTTCCATACTTTTTTCCAGGTGCAATGCTTCCAGTTTAAACACGTACAGTACAAGCAATAAAGCAATTTTAAAAGTGATTGACGATATAGACAAGGCGACTCAAATAACAGCGCCAATATTCATAGCTAAACCTCACCGTGAGGTGGTGATTGAAGGTCAAGAAGTGTCTT
This sequence comes from Adalia decempunctata, assembly GCA_951802165.1. NCBI lineage: Eukaryota > Metazoa > Arthropoda > Insecta > Coleoptera > Coccinellidae > Adalia > Adalia decempunctata. The sequence goes on from OX637705.1 coordinate 7,491,769, forward strand.
TAGATTGCGCAGCTAACGGCTACCCAAAACCATCAATTAAATGGTTGAAAGATGGAGTAACCATCGATATGAAGTAACTAGAAAGTCACTCTCATCATTTTTGTGATTTTTAATGCTCGTTGTTTTTCAGTGATCTGGACAGTAGATATAGTTTGGTTGGTACCACCAGTTCGCTTAGGATAACCAATATCCAAGAGTCGGACGCTGGTACCTATCAATGTAGAGCGCACAATAAGGAAGATAGTGATGATGCCTCAGCCACCATTGATGTTCAAGTAAATTCTATAACACATACACCTCTTGGATTTCTTGTAATTGAATTATATCCATAGGTGCCTCCTAGATTTTTAGTCAAACCAGACGATATAATAGAATTCGAAAAGAAAGACATTCAGTTGAACTGTAGTGTCTATGGTAAACCAGTGCCTAAAATTGAGTGGCTCAAAAATGGTGAGCCCCTCATTTCAAACGACTACTATCAGATAGTCAACGGGTAAGTTGATTTATTGCAAAGAAAGAGCGAGTGGTTCATTTTGTTACTTTTAAAGACATAACCTCAAAATAATGGGACTTGTGCTGGACGATTCTGGGTTGATACAGTGTACAGCTTCGAATTCAGCAGGGAATATCCAGACGGCAGCTAACGTTAAAGTTTTGAAAGCAGGTATGATTCCGATATGCTAAAATTGAGTTCTGGAAATCAGCAACCTAGATATATTCTTAGTTTAGCAATTTTTCAAGTTATTTTAGTAGTTATAGTGCACAATGATTTTTGAAATTCTTCAAAATAGAAGGAACCTTTCAAATAACAAGAAATACAGTGCGCGCAAAAATTAAGGAACGAATTCATTTTCTCAGAAGGAAAATCGAGAGAGCATATCCATTGGAAAGAGCCCGATTGGGAAAGATTCTCTTCACAGATGAGTCTAGATTCTGCCTCTACCATTGTGATCGACGTTCCCTTGTATACGGACGTCCACATGAAAGATATGCTCAGTGCAATTTCCTGAATACTACTGGTTTCGGGGGAGGATCGATTATGGTATGGGGTGGAATATCTTTGACTGCTCGCACAGACCTAGTGATCGTTGATAATGGAGCTATGAATGCTGATAAGTATATAAGGAACATTCTTGAAGAGCATGTGGTGCCATTTGCCCCATACATTGGGTAAAATTTCATTTTTATGGACGATAATGCCAGACCCCATCGGGCGCGCATCGTTCAGGAGTACCTTGAAGAGGTTGAAGTCTCTCGAATGGAATGTCCAGCAAGAAGTCCAGATCTCAATCCGATTGAGCAGGTTTGGGACAACCTCAATGGAAGGCTGAGAAGTTCAGAAAATCATCCAGCTACTCCTAATGACTTAGGAATCCAACTCGGAGAAATCTGGGAAGGATTAGATCAGAACATTTTAAGATCACTCATTTTGAGTATGAACCGTCGTTGCCGAGGTGTAATTAACGCATGGGGTGGAAATACCAAGTATCAAATCACTTATCAGCATTTCAGTATTTCGAAAATTGTTCATTTCTCTTTTTTCACATAAGATTCGGTGAAATCCTGAATTTTTCTTCCATTTAATGTGTCTTGTTTCGTTCAAAACCTTCCCGAGAGAACATAAAAAATAAGTTATAAAGTCAATGTAGGGTTAACTTTCATTAAAATTGAGATTTTCACAATGTGCGTTAATTTTTTTGCGCAGTGTAATTTTTCATAAAAAAAAATTTCTTGAAAATGTCGGCACGCCTCTGGAGAAGATACAAAGACCTCGTCAAAAAAGTACCACATGACCCACTTTCCCTATTCAAAAAATTTAGAGGGATGATGGAGATGACACAGGGTGCAACAAAAATCCTTCAAAAATTGATAAAAATTTGGTGAAAGTGAAACAAAAATTGACCTGTTTCAGGATTTTGTTGGCAAATATTTTTCTTCTGAGGAAATGAATTTGTTCCATAATTTTGACGCGCACTGTATATAATTTCAAATATCATTTTCTAATGTGGTGTGGACATCAGACTCTTTAGACGAAGGACTGTTTATGATGACCTTTTTGTTCCACATCCAAGTTTGTTATACAAACGTCTTTGAGAACCAAAAACAATGTTTCAATAACAAACAATATCGAACCAATTTGAAGAGAACACCTCACATACTTTACTGATGTTGTTACAGTTTTTGTTAAGATTGTATTCTTTGTAGTTTTAGAGCTTTCATCATTGAATCTATGAGATGTTTAATCTTTCTTATATTTGCCTTAAGGGGCAGTATCACCTTTTGAATCGTGTTAAATCTCCATTCAAAAGTGGTCTCTTTATTTCACGAGTAAGTACCCTAATTTCCGACGTTTTTTTTCTAAATTGAAGTTGAAGAACTTCCCGAGGGCAAATAGTTTTCTTTTTTTCGATTCAAATAGTTTTTCAATTAAAAAAACCAGGGTAATCGTTAGATCTGGGGTTATTGAATATGTTTTTCGTTTTTCATGAGTACAAGCTATATTTTTGAAATAATAATCATGAAAATTTTTGTAGTTTATAGAAGATTAAATTGCCGAATGCAAATAGTTGCGATTTTTTCCAAAAAATGATGAATATCCGACGGAAAAAAATCATTAAGTGTAGTTTCCAAAACGCTGAAACTCAACCTGTTTTTTTTTAATTGAAAAACTGATTAAATCGAAAAAATCGCAACTATTTGCCCTTGGCAATTTAATCTTCTATAAACTACAAAAATTTTCATGATTATTATCTCAAAAATATAGCTTGTACTCATGAAAAACGAAAAACATATTCAATAACCCCAGATCTAACGATTACCTACCCTGTTTTTTTTGATTGAAAAACGAATTGAATCGAAAAAAAGAAAACTATTTGCCCTCGGGACGTTCTTCAACTTCAATTTAAAAAAAATCAAGTCTCTACGTCGGAAATTAGGGTACTTACTCGTGAAATAAAGAGACCACTTTTGAATGGAGATTCACCACGATTCAAAAGGTGATACTGCTCCTCAAACAAGAACAGGAATATTGTTAATGTCTCATGTGAATAAAAATATCAGCCACAGTAGATTTAACAAAATACTGAAATTTCCTTCATACAACTTCATTGAATCAGGGTCATCTTTGAGAATATTGACATTGACTCATGTATTTTTTTACCTTTTGAAATATCCAAGGTTTGCAATTGTTTTTGGGTAGATTTGGTCACCTTGTTAGAGTTTTGTAGTTGCACATCATTAGTGTTATATTACGATTATAAGTTTATTCGTTCAGATATTTTTGAGTTTAAGTTTTGTATTAATTTTGATTTATTTTTCCCTTCCTCTCCCTTACTTTTCCCCCTTCATTTTTACGTGCGAATGTTCGTTTTTGGCATGGTTAATTTCGGTCTTGCATGTACTCCGTCTTGGCATGTGGTCGGTGCAGAGTCGAAGAAAAGCAAACACAAGGGCAGTCCGAAAAAAGTGCCTCAAACCGATTACGGTAAACTCCTCAAGAACCAGTCGTTCTCCCTCTTCTCCAGCTTGAAATCGGAGAAAACTGCCAAACTATCGGACGTAGATTTCAGCCATCTGTATCAAAAATCGAATTTGAAACCGGGTCCTACGGGCGATTTGAAAAATTTCAATCCCATGAGCGCGTTCTCGTCCCTGGTCAGTAGCGACGCGAACGACACTGCACCGGATGTTGAGTACTTCCAAGCGAGCTTCCCCACCTACCCTAAACCCATTTCAGGGCAGCACGTCAAGAAGACCGACGTCGAGGGGGCTGAGATTGGTCCGCCGCTGGATCTGAAGGCCCCGGTGGTCAAAGCCAGGTTCATCATATTGAACTGGAAGCCGCCCATCGTGAATGCTGACAGCGTGGAGGGTTATTGGGTCTACTACCAAGAGGAGGGCAGCGAGAGGTATGTGAAGATGCATCTATGATTTGAGAGAGGTTGGAGGTTATTAAAGTGATGGTTATACACTGCGCAAAAAAATTACCGCACATTATGGAAATCTCAAATTCATTCAACAACTGAAGGTGTTCTCAATGATAATTAATTTTTAACAGAATTATGCATGCATATGTTATCCACTTTCAACGTTTTTCTTCAATACAGATGTTTTCTCCCAGCAGGATTAAAAAAAGATGATATTATCAGATTTTGAATGTATTGGCTCCATTCTAAAATCAGTTGTTCTCGATCAATTCTAGTCATCAATAGTTTTTCTTTCGTTTGATTATCTACACTCGATCGCTATGCAACGCGAATCACGCAATTTGACCCAAGAAGAATGTGCCCAAGCGGTAGTTTTGCGAGAAGAAGGGTGGACATACACAAGAATTGCAGAAAGGTTTGGAGTTTCCATACAAGTGTGTCCAGAATGTTGCAGCGATTCAGGGAGACAGGTATGAATGTCCGAAGACCAGGACAGGGTAGACCACGGGTAACAACTGCCATTCAAGAACGTTACTTGAGAGTTTCTTCGTTGAGACAACGGTTTGCAACCGCTCGCCTTCTTCAAAAACAGCTTGAGCAAACTCATGAGGTGCAAATTAGCACTCAGACAATAAGAAATCGCCTCAGAGAATATGATTTAAGGCCTCGTGTCGCGGCAAGAGGCCCAGCTCTTACCCCAGCCCATCGAAGGGCGCGTTTGGATTTTGCGAGAGAGCATATCCATTGGGAAGAGGCCGATTGGGAAAGAGTTCTCTTCACAGATGAGTCTAGATTCTGCCTCTACCATTGTGATCGACGTTCCCTTGTATACAGACGTCCACATGAAAGATATGCTCAGTGCAATTTCCTTAATACTACTGGTTTCGGGGGAGGATCGATTATGGTATGGGGTGGAATATCTTTGACTGCTCGCACAGACCTAGTGGTCGTTGATAATGGAGCTATGAATGCTGATAAGTATATAAGGAACATTCTTGAAGAGCATGTAGTGCCATTTGCCCCATACATTGGTGAAAATTTCATTTTTATGGACGATAATGGCAGACCCCATCGTGCACGCATCGTTCAGGAGTACCTTGAACAGGTTGAAGTCTCTCGAATGGAATGGCCAGCAAGAAGTCCAGATCTCAATCCGATTGAGCAGGTTTGGGACAACCTCAATAGAAGGCTGAGAAGTTCAGAAAATCATCCAGCTTCTCTTAATGACTTAGGAAACCAACTCGGAGAAATCTGGGAAGGATTAGATCAGAACATTTTAAGATCACTCATTTTGAGTATGAACCGTCGTTGCCGAGCTGGGGTGGAAATACCAAGTATTAAATCACTTATCAGCATTTCAGTATTTTGAAAATTGTTCATTTCTCTTCTTTCGCATAAGATTCGGTGGAATCCTGAATTTTTCTTCCATTTAATGTGTCTTGTTTCGTTCAAAACCTTCCCGAGAGAACATAAAAAATAAGTTATAAAGTCAATGTAGAGTTAACTTTCATTAAAATTGAGATTTTCAGAATGTGCGTTAATTTTTTTGCGCAGTGTAGTTTGGTAAAAGAGTTAGATCCCACAGCGACCTCAAAGACTATTGTGCCCCCATTCAGAGCTGTTTTAGCAATTGGGCCACCTTTAGTTCCTCCTCCAGCTCCAGAGCTCCAATGAACCCAAGTATCTGAGAAGGCTCCAAGGAAGTTAAGACCTCTTTCCTCATATAACTCTCTCGTCCAAGATATTCCTTGCGCAGGCTTGCTATGGCGAGGCATTCTGTCACCAGGTGAACAGGTTTTTCTTCCTCTTCCTCAGAGACTATGCACTCTTCAGTTCCTGACAAGCCCATTCTCTCCAGATACTTCCTGAGGCGACAATGTCCTGTGAGGAGGTGTATGTTATCCTTACTGAAATCCAAATCATTCTTGGTGCCTATAGTTCCGAAATTCCAAAGGAACTTTTTGGAATGATCCATTCCTTGAAGTTTTCCCCAGAGTGCTTCTCTTTCAGTTTCTCCCTTCTTCAAAAACCCTCTTGAAGGTGCATTTGCCTCTACCACAAAAAGATTCTGGACCTGTAAGTGGCGTTTGTGCTCTCTTTTTGGCTAGGGTGTTGGCCTCTTTCGTTTCCTTTGAATCCCGAATGACCAGGAACTCAGATTGAAGAGACTTCGTTGTTCTTGCCTACTTCAGTCCAGTGCTTTGATAGCAGCTTGACCATCAGTATGGATCGCTATGCCACACCCCTGATAGTTTCTTTCCAGCTTTTTGTCTACTCATCTTTTCGAATTCTACTTGAAAAACACTCGAGTGGGAGCCTTAAGATAGTTTACACCCATTAATGGTATACAGGGTGAGTCTCTGACTTGTACATATATTTTAACTGAAGATTCTTGAGGCCAAAAGAAACCTTTTTTTTCATTTTCCATTTTCCGAATTCGACTCTGTTAAAAAGATATAGCCATTCGAAAAAAAAACATTGGGCTCAATACGTCCCTGAAATGATACTGTGGAATTGATTCAAAGTTCATATTTCTCGATAGAAATTGAGTTTATACATTTAGGCCCAATTTAAGGAATACTCAAGTAGTCAAGTACTAACCTTATTGGAATAAAAATGTCGCAAACACGATAATTTCAACAAAAACAGTTAGTTTCATCGGATTATATCTGCAACTAAAAAGCCACATTTATTCCACCAAAATAAGTTCCTTCTTCGATTTTTCTGCAGATTAGTTTGTAAACACTAATAACTTGTTCATATTTTCCTCGAAATTCCCAAACAATATCATGAAGAGAGACTTTTCATTCAGATTTATTATTAAACAACCTAACCTAATCTAATTTGTATCGATTCTGTGAATTTTTGCACAGAAATTTCAAGAAGATGTTGTCAGCTTGCTGATATTTTCATTGAGGTTAAGGATTTTTTACGAAACATAGTATAAATCACGATACATTTGTGTACCGTGGTATAAACACGGCCTTCTGTCTTCAGATGGCCGTGGTATAAATATCTATGAATTCTGCCGTTTCCATCATAAATCAACTTTGCCGCCAAATTTTACCACGCATGCGTAGAGCGAAAACCGAAGTATGGTTATCTGTAGGCCAACGTTAAACAATAACAAACCAGAGTCTCTGAACAAACTGTAAACATTATGTGAAGTTCTGAATAATCTGAATACATTCAGTGACTTATTGTTCTAATGTGATTATTATGTGAAGTGAATTAATATAATTTCAACCGTGTCGAGTTCATAAAATTCCAAGATGATGTTGTTTAGATAGAAACATCGCCACAGATTATCAGGTATCGTATTATTTTTCATTAATTTCAATTTAATAAGTAGTTTGTATCGAGATTCATCATTCATATCCGAATTTTGTATTTCATCGACATTTAACTTATGGACCGGTAACTTTGAATTTTCAATAGAAACTGTGCGTATTAAATCCTCCTTGGGGTTCAATTTTATCTCCCACATTTGTGGGATTTTATTATTAAAATATCTCGACAAAGTTGATAAATATTGTGACAACATTGTAAACTCGTTTAAAGACCAGAGAAGGAATAATATTCGATGATATTTAATTCAGAGACGCATTCAGATTATTCTTGAAATTAATGATTTTTTCGTCAAATTTCTCCGGGTAAAATTGGGAATAACCCGAAAACGACGCGTTTTATTGAAAAAAAGTAGGGATACTTTTAGTTTCTTAAATGATTGATTCTTTCGAAAATATGAACCGTTTATCTTTTTAAAGCGGTTTTATGGTGTTTTAGCGTGTATTGATGAGTCGACTACCCTGTAACTATTATACTAGTATGGATATTGAATAGGTTTCGATTGAGGAATATGCCCATGAATAGAGTAAAAACTCAACCAAAATTCAGTTCATTCGAAATAACGGTTCCGAAGATATAAACAGAAAAGTGTTTTTTTCATGGATTGTCGACACCCTGTATCTCCCAAACCAAACCGAATTTTGAAAAAAGGTATAGGAATAAAGTGTTTCGTTTGATGAGAGGAATCTACAGTTAAAATATATGTACAAGTCAAAGACTCATCCTGTATACTTTCACTTCTGTGTACCTACTGTATTCCTTTTCCCATTTTTCCTTCTCACATAGCATCCTGTTTAAGTCTTCACTTATTAAAGTGATACTACAACTTCGAATTCAACAGGGAAAGGATCTCCAACAGCAGTCGCTCGAAGATGTTAGAAATCAAAATCGGTGGTCTCAACCCAGGAAGAGTATACCACTTTCGAGTGGTACCTTTCAGTACCAAAGCCTTAGGACGCACTTCTGAATCTCTCGCCATAACCACTCAAGCTGAAGAACACGTGCCAAGTCCTCCTCTATCATTCGAGGCTTATGCTACAGGGGCCAGATCGATACATGTCAGCTGGAGGCCCCCAGAAATTCCTATTGGAATGATAGAAAAATACACAGTGTACTACATGGAGGTTAGCTTGTTCTCACTTCTTCAGTTTGTCAGGTTTTCTTAAAGTTTTCGTTGCAGACAAGATTATCCACTGAACATCACATAGACACCAACGAATTAGAGTGGGATTTTAACAATAACTTGGGAGTGTATACTGAGTATAGCATTTGGGTTGTAGCAGTCAATCAGAATGGTCCAGGAGCTGCTACTGAAGAAAAAATTGTTAGAACGTTCGGCGATATTCCATCAGAGCCACCTTTCAATGTTTCTATCGAAGCTGCCAGCACTGTGAGTTTTATAAAGAATATTTTCGTACAACAATTCTTTCTGATGTACCTTTTAGAGTTTGACAGTTCTTTGGCAGCCACCTCCTTTATCAGCCCAAAACGGTATAATAACAGGGTATAAAATAAAGATAAGAAAGACTGGTTCGAAAAAAGCTCAAACCACCACAGCGTCCGCCAATGAGAGGATGTACGTGTTCAATGATTTAGAGAAAGAAACGGCCTACCAGATCAGACTGTGGGCCATGAATACCAACGGTACTGGACCTCCGACCGATTGGTTCACAGCCGAAACAAACGAAAATGTACTGGATGAAAGCAGGGTGCCTGATAGACCTGGACCATTGAATGGTAAATACGAAATTTAAAAAAAGTGTTTCGTCTTCAGAGTTGTTTGTGGTGTATTCGATTAAAATGCTTTTTTTTGTCTTTAGTTCGACCATTCTCCGATAGAGTGTACGTTACCTGGACTCCTCCAAAAAATCAGAATATTAAGATTAGAAACTATATCTTGGGTTGGGGAAAAGGAGTCCCAGACATGTTGTCTGAAGAACTGGACGATAAAAGGAGAGATTACATGATAGAAAGACTAGGTAGGAACATATTTTCAGGTTCAGTTTGCTGATTCTCAAGATTTTTTTCTTGTAGAACCTACTTCCGAGTATGTGATAAGTCTACGAGCAAGCAATCAAATAGGGGCTGGTATACCAGCGTACGCCAATGTAAGAACTCAGGATGAACCTCCTCCTGAACCCCCACAACCCCTCATCCCCCCTATAGGTCTAAAAGCACATGTCTTGAGTACCGACTCTGTTGTTCTCTACTGGACCGATACTACTTTGGGAAAAACCCAGGTTAGTAATTTGACAGTGTTCGCAGACAATTTTTTAATCCTTCGAATCGATGTTTAGATAATCAAAGACAACCGGTACTACGTGGTGAAGTATGCAGCGGACAAAAGCTTGAAAACGAAAACTTTAAACGTCTCTGATTTGAACGTGATGATCAGCGATTTGAGACCGAACACCCTGTACGAATTCTCCGTTAAATTGGTCAGAGGTCGAAAAGAAAGTCCTTGGAGCATGGTTGTCACCAACAGCACTTGGGACACGCCCCCTAGTGCCGCCCCCAGGGACCTTGACGTTCATATGACAGAAGACCAGTCGTACCAAGTGGAGTTGTCATGGCAACCACCCAAGATGTCTGGTTCGAGAATTACTGGTTGGTAATTTGAATTGTTTCTGAATTTACTCTTTTTTAAGATTAAAAATTTTGAATTTAAAAATTATTTATTCTTAGGTTATATAATATTCTACACCGACAATGTCACCAAGAGTGATAGGGAGTGGTCAGTCTTAGCGATTAAGGGTGATAAACATACCAGCATCATACCAGATTTGAAACCTTTCACTGAGTATTTCTTCAAAATCCAAGCTAGGAATAGCAGAGGGAATGGACCATTTTCCACAGTTGTTACTTTTAGGACTGGACACAGTAAGTATCATCAAGTGCTGAAGCGTATTGAGAGTAGATCACTTTGTTTTAATTTGTTTGTATTCTTGTATTTTTTCAAATTTTGTTTGTATTTTTGTATTTTTTGTTAATTTTGTATCTTCTCTTTCTTTATTAGCTGTTGGTATTGCACATTCCTCTAGGGGACAAGCCTTAGGTAATTATTTTAGTTTTAGAATATTCTTTCTTCCCAATTTCCATTTTTCACAAAAAAAATCCAATTTTTTCAGATTCCCACAGCATATTCTCCGGCGATATGCTGTTGTACATGATCATAGTAGGCTGCGCCGTTGCCATAACGACCGTTAGTATAGTAGCAGCCTTTTTGTGTTGCCGCAGGAAACCGCCACCAGCAACGTCTCCTGATAGGAGTAAAAAAGGCTACCAAAAGGGGAATCAGAGCATCAAACCGCCCGATCTCTGGATTCATCACGATCAGATGGAGCTGAAGAACCTGGAAAAGAGTCATTCTAGCAACGACGCCGCTAGTAGCAGTGGAGCCTTGACTTTGCCGAGGAGCGTCGGTGGAAATGATTATGATAATCATGAGAATATCCACTCGAGTTCCTTGGATAAGAGGACTTATGTTCCTAGTTATATGGGTGAGTTATAATTTATTTTCAAGGTATAAAATTATTGTGGTTTTAGCGGGGATTGACTTGAAGGTGTTGGAATAAGGGTGACGGGTTGTATGGGTTCTATACAAGTGTTTTTATAGGATGATGAAGTGTGGTACTTCATTCGTTTGTTTAAGGTTTTCCATTGAGGATTTGACATTTTTTTAAAGGCCCAGAGCATTTGAGGCACATTTCGAGGAAAGCATACGCTATTTATCGTTCAGTATTGCTCCCAACTGCTGATATGATGCGGTTGTTGGCAGAGGCCAATGTCTCAACGTAGCCCCCTATAGAAAGTGGTTTTATTTCGCTGAAGATGATTTTTCGATAAAATTGGCCTCCTCGCGATAAAATTGGCCGCCTCGCGATAAAATTGGCCGCATCGCGATAAAATTGGTCGTCTATAGAAAAAATGGCCATCCCTCGACAAAATTGGCCGTTTTGAGATAAAATTGGACGGTTTTGAACGTATTTCGAAATCCAAAAAAAGTTTTCACTTGGAGCGTTAATCTTATCGAACCACTCATCTTTGAATTTCCGGTCTTAGGTTCTGACCAGTTTAGTATAGTATAGAACCATTGAACTACCGAAGCTATTTAACTTTCGTTGTTAACTAGCTGTCCCGGCGAACTTTGTTTCGTCTAAATGATACTTACGGTGAATTTCACAAATCGTAATCACCGGTGATCGGATATCAACGCCTTGGTTCTCTGATTTTTGAACTGTCAAATCTAGTTGGTGCTAGATCAAGTTCTGATCACCGGTGATCACGCTTTGTGAAACCTACCGTTGAAGTTATATAAACTAATCATTGCTATTTTTTCAAGCAGGCGATAAAATAGGCAAAATATACAAAATTTTAGTACCATTGTTATTCGCACGAAAAAAATTCTCCTCATTTAAGTGGTATCTGTTGAACATAAAACATTTTGTTTTAAAAGCTTTACAGTTTTGTCATTGCAGTACCTACCTTGTAATCAATGACAACACGAATGCAAATATAAATCTCGATAGAATTGTATGGATGAGAAATAGTTCCAATGATGAATTACCTCTGATCACTCGATCACTGTATAAACCCCTTTATTTCTGCCAATACAACGCTGAAAATTTGAATTGGAGTACTTTGTCTATGGTACCAGAATGAATTCAAATATTTGAACCAACTAAAATTAGAACTTATTTTGTGAATAGCGCTTTCTGAAGTGGAAAAAACGAAACTTTTCTAATATTCTCAATGTTGGCTAATCAAAATCTAATTAGTGCTCACACCATTATTTTAAACATCTTAGACTTTTAGTGCTCAGCTTGAAATAATTGGTAAACATCTCAGTTGGTGGAGCAGCGAGATTTCCATGTTTCCATGAATATGGGCTGTCACACAGAACAGAAACAAAAATAATATGCCAATTACTAATTATGGCAAACATATTCATTCCCAAACAGAAATTCGAAAACATTTCAAAAATTATGAGAGAAGATGAGAATGGACAATTCACGATTGAACCCGATCGCCAGAATCCGATTCACTTGACATTTCGATTGAAATTCACTGTGATATTCATTCGCTTCTTGATCTGGTAATAGCCTTTCATGGTACTATAAGTTCTATACATCGCCATCTAATGATGATAATATCAAATATAGTACCTTCACGATTACCTTATTCTGTTTTGAATAACTAAAACTGTAAAAATAACTAATAACCAGTTTAGTATAGTATAGAACAATCAGTCATAATGTGTGAATAGCGCCACTTGAAGTGGTAAGAACGAATTCTCCCTCATATCTCAACGAAATCTAATCATTTTAGAGATCTGTACCTACTCCTACGCTAAGACGTTTTGGTCAACAGCGCAGAGTTGGAGGCAACCCAAATTACACACTATATGTTTACATTGCAATCTAACGCAATCTGTAGCGTAACTATAACTGTAGCGACACCTAGTGACCTTACTCAAAAGAAGGAAAAGCATTTCCTGTATGAGTAAAATTTTCATCGATCTTTTCAAAGTTTTATTGTATTTTATAATAACCAGACCGTAGACGAATCCATATATGAAGTTTCATTACCTACAGTCCTTCCGATCTTGAGTTATAAATGGTGTAACCAACATCTTTCTTTTATATATATAGATAGATATAACAGGGCACAAAATGATGTTTGCACGGTGTGAAGAAATCTAATGAGTAGGAAGGAGTGTCTTCACCATCATCGACCTTAGGAAGTGAAAACTGTGAACGTTGTTCGTTCCTGTGCTTCATCATGATGAAAATGTTATCTCTACTGAAGGGTTTGACATTGACAGTTAGCTTATTGGTTCAAGAGTGCGTTCACAGTACAAGTTAAATTTTGTCGAGTCCCTATTGGAAAACCTTCTATGAATAACCGCTGTGTTATTGGAAAAAGTGGTCAAATAGATGCTTTTTGCGAATTCAATAAATGGATATATTGATATTCATTATAATCATTAGATAATTTGAATTTGTTTATAATTGCTGGAATTTTCCATTCTTATTGTAACACCTTGAAGTTGATAATCGAATGATATGTGTACATTTTTTCATTGATTTCCTTCATGTTTGGTGTCAGGATGTAAATATATTTTGAATCATTCACAAATTAACAAATTCACACTGCACATTATTTTTCGCTTCGCCATTTGCACCTACATGTTTTTACAGACGAAAAGAAAAGAACGCCAAAAAGTAAACCAATCTCGTTTCCTGTAGATTCTAAGCCGCCTAGAGAACGTAAGTACTACGCAGCTTGGCTCATTTCTTTTCCATTATCATTATCATTATTACCATTATCATTTATCATCACTAAAGATTTGTGTTTAATCTGCATGAATAATTAATGTGCATGTCACTACAAGTTACTTCCAGGAGTTTTTCAATACTGGATTTCATCTGCCTTGATTTGTAAATACTTCTAGCGAATCCACATAAACTGCTCTTCGAAAGTTGTGGATGTTGATTTAATTTGTGTTTTCTATTCAGAAAAACGCAATATCCTTTTGAAATATGTATGTGCAAAGAAATTCAGGTGGGATCTATGTGGCAGTCCATTATCATGCAAAGAAACGAATTTCTTCTTTATGATTCATAACTTTTGTAGAGCATTTTGTTCTTGAGAAACTCCTGTATACGTATTTCTACTTCCCTGAGTGACTACGCATTAAATACAGATCTTGAAACATTCCCAATTTGCTTTGTAGCCATCGCCACTCCCGTCAACACTCCAGGTATGAATCAGGGCAGTACCGATTCTACCCCTTCCAGTAGACCGCCGTATCCAAGAACGCAGTACAGTGCGCCTAGGGCGCATGTCACGGTAGATGCTGGTCATCCGAATTCGGCCCTCATAGAGAACCCCTACGCTGCGCACCCGACCAATATCCCTGTAGGTTACGAGGGATCGCCTTCTTATATAAGGTAAGGATCATAACCTAACTCTCGAATCGACAGACACTTGAGGAATTGGTCGACAAATGATGTTGGTAGCACACGATGACATTTTTTTATGAAAATTCTGTTCTAACATTCGTTTTACTTAAATCATTGATGTACAGAGTGGGCAACATTGGTTGTCTAGTGAGGGAATCTGAAAAAAAATCGGCCTATCGTTTCTAGATGTTGGGTTATGATATGACGGTTCTGTCTAGGAGCATAGAATAACTGGAGAGAAGGCTCCCCTACGAAAATGAACTGCCAAAAACGTCCGAACTTGTCAGTTCGCCGCAAGGCCACGAGATGGCGACAACGTCGTTCGTTGCTATGTATGGCTATCCTTAATAAAATTATCTTTAATGGTTATTCGTTGTTATTACTTATTAGATCCCATTTATTACTATATCATAATATATATTCTTTTGAAAGAAAGCAATACATACTTTTTTTCGTAAATCCGACAATATAATGCAGATAGCACGTGTAAAGAAATAGCTACAAGGATCAGATTGAATATAGGAAGAAAAATCTGTTTCCTGCTCCGAATCTAAGTGTTAGCAGAGGGAATGTAAACGGGGTACCATACAATTCTGCGTATAATGCACGAGAACAGATAAAACCTCAGTCTTCCCGTATAATAATAATAATACTTACCTGAATGTTCGCTTTTTCCGATAAGGATATTGTTTCGACAAATTTATTACCGATCACAGACTTCCCATAAAATTGCGCATAAAAAGTTGATTAGAATAAAGCGATGATATGTCATCAATATTGTCTATGTTATAATTTATGGCCATTTTCAATTAAAAAGAAGCATAAATGTATCAATAACAATGACAGCCACATTATATTCTTTGCAATTGTAGCGCCATAGAACAAAATATCTGACATGTTACTGAATAAAGGATCTCAGCGTTATCTATCGGGCGTCACACGAAACTCTAACCTCCGCCGTTATTGGCGGTTCAAAATGATCTGTCGAGCGTATGAAGCCTTCCCTCCAGCAAGAGCGGATCCAGGGGGGGGGGTCATGGGGGTTATGACCCCCCCCTGGACAGGACGAACCCTCAAATCTTTTGTTTGATGAACAAATGTTTCGATTGAAAAAATATAATTGAATCATATTTAAATGAATATTGGAGGGTAATTAGTTCCAATGATGAAAAAAATCTGAATTGTGGAAAAATAATTTGTCCATTTCTTTGAGTAGAATATTACAAACCAGCTCAATTGATTTGAAAACAGCTACAGATGCCACAAAACATACGATGAGTGTGTTACGAGAAAAAAGGGAAAAAGCGGACGTAGTTTTCCGACATCTTTTTGAAGAGGCAAAGGAAGTAGCTGAGCAGCTAGATGTGACTATTAAATGCCCTAGAATAGTCAAAATACAAATACACAGAGCCAATAATCAGCCTGCCCAGTCTGCAGAAGAGTATTTCCGCAGGTCTGTGTACATTCCTCTTCTGGATTCAATAATAAACGACCTAGAGGATCGACTGTCATCTGCATTCTGAAGTAATGAATTTATTCAAACTAGGAGTTCTTATAGCTAAAGTCGTTTATTCAAAAAATGAAAATGAAGATATGGAAATAGTTAATGAGTTGGTAAATCAGTATAAACTTCTATTAGACCATCCTCCTGTTTCAATCGTTACGAATGAATATCGCTTATGGAAGATGAAATGGCAACGAGAGAAGAAGATTCCACAGAGGATATATAATCTCCTAGAAAACTGTGATTCTGACATTTATCCAAATTTGAGAAAATTTCTCAATATACTCGCAACACTACCAGTTAGTGTGGCAACGGCAGAGAGGTCATTTTCCACTCTGAGAAAGCTCAAAACATGGTTAAGAGCTTCGATGGCAGAAGAACGACTTATTGGACTAGCACTTCTTCATATCCATAATGGCATATCTGTTGATTTAGAGGAAGTCATCACTCGTTTCGCAAGAAGGAGAAATAGAAAAATTTCCTTTGCTATTCAGTAATACCTTTGTTATTATTCTCATTAAGTTTTTATTTTTGTAATAAATCAAATCAACTTCTTCAGTGTGTTAAACCTCATCAGAATTTTATTTTGGGGATGCTGATTTGTCTCCAAAAAATCAATTGGCGGATATGTAATCCACCTGACCGTGACCCCCCCCTTTCTCGAGAGCTGGATCCGCCACTGCCCTCCAGTTATTCTATGCTCCTAGGTTCTGTTTTCAGTTTCCCACACTAGAAAACTAATTTCACCTACTCTGTTCAGCAATGAATTATGTAAAATGAGTTAACCTGAAAAAAGCACGCAAATGTTTCTTTCTTCAAGATAGTGCCTTCAGAATTCACCAAAATCGAGACTATATGGACTGTAGCGAACTCTTCTAACCTCTAAGTCGATTTAAAACAACCTTCTCCCGCTTTTGATCCCATTAAAAAGAACTAACACTTTTCCCGTCAATAAAGTTCTAAAATGTTTTTCAGTCAACCCCCTCCTGTGGCGCTTGTACCTTCGACGAGCGGGTACGCGCCCGGCATGGGCGTTTTGGCCGAATCGCAGGTCGGTAAGCGGCTTCAGGGACAGGGGCATCCCCTGAAAAGTTTCACGGTACCCGCGCCACCGCCTATATCGGCGCCTGGTACTCCGCAAGCGAAACATATTGGTAAATATCTTAGAAAGCTTAAGTAGCCCTGATCTGAATCGGCGACTTGACGAGGAATCGTTCGGGACTTCCCCGTGTTTTGAAGGATTCGTTTTAACCGACGTTCTGTCCACGAAATCTCTTGAAACTGAACAGAAACGTTGGATAAAAAATATCCTTCAAACGATGGTAAAGTAAAGCCTGAATAATTTCTTGGGAAGTATGCCATCTTTGGATGATGTCCTATTCTCGATCACCTTTTATTCGTATTTCCTTAATAAACTTTTTAATCTACTAATTAAATTCTTCTTAATCTTTTCTCTCTTCTGCATTCCTTCACTGAAAGCAATTATTTTTTTGTATTTCATTATTGACTAAAGTTGCTGCCACATGAGGGGTATGGCATTGTTCTGTCATTCACTTATAAAGGGTTTTCCAATAAGAGCTGTTATTTTGATGTTCGAAGAAACATGCCATTTTTTTAGATAATTGTTCGGATGTTTATTTCATTATAAAGAGGAAGGTATGCCGTTAATAAGGACTGAACGAGAATAAATTCGCTATCACAAAAACGCCTATATCTCTTGAACCAATTGAGAAAAAAATCATAATTTGATCATAGTTACCTTTGTTATGAACGTCAGAAACATGTGGAACATTTACTTCATAGATATTCCAATTATCTGTCGCAAAATGCCAAGCGAAGTGAAAACACGAGAATTCATAGTGAAACTTTTTCAAAATAATCAAAAATGGAGCTTCAAAAGAGGCTCGCGTTCATCCGGAAACGGTATCAAGAGTTGTTGAGCGCTTCAACGAAGATCTTACAATTAACCGCAAGGAAGGAACCGGGAGGAAAAAGGGGTTTCATAGCCCAAAAAAGTGAAGAAAGCCATTAGCCTTTTTCAGAAGAATCCTAACCCTTTCAGGACGGAAAGTGGCCCAAATAGTGGGTTGTTCGCAGTCAACCGTTCAGAAAATCAAGTCGAGTTGTAGGCTTAGAACATTCAAAGTGCAGAAAGTGCCAGACAGGAACGCTGTGAAGAATCAAGAAGCGAAATCAAGAGCAGAGAAATTAAAAAAAAGATTTCTTGAAAAATTCTTCCTGTTGCGTGATGGACGACGAAACCTATATGTCTTGGCTGATTTCCCGCAACTTCCTGGTCAGGAATTTTATACTGCAGATTCTCGTGGAAATGTTGACGAACAATTTCGCGTGAAGAAACAAGCAAAGTTTCCAAAAAATTTCTTGTATGGCAAGCAATTTGCACTTGTGGGAAAAGGAGCAAATTTTTCGTTGGCCAAGGCTCTGTTGACTCGAAGATATACATCGAGGAATGCTTGAAGAAGCGAGTTTTACCATTTTTACGTGAGCACGATGTGTCAACAATCTTTTGGCCAGATTTAGCTTCATGCCACTACAGCAAGGCCACCAAGGAATGTTACGAAGCTAATGAGGTGGTTTTTGTCCCCAAAGAGGCCAATCCACCAAATTGTCCAGAACTCAGGCCAATCGAAAGATATTGGGCCCTGGTAAAAAGAGAATTGAAGGAAGACTAAGAAATCAACGAAAACATTAGCGGAATTAAAGCAAAAGTGGAAAACAGCATCCCAGAAAGTGACTGAGAACACTATAAGAAGTATGATGGGAAGAATTCCAGAAAAAATCCATGAATTTTGTAAAAAATAGTTTTGGTTTTTTTATTGTAAAAACAGTTTACATTAGAATTAGAAGATGATTCGAAAATGAGTTTGATTTTCGAAATCGGTCCAGCGGTTCAAAAGATATAAGCGTTTTTGTGATAGCGAATTTATTCTCGTTCAGTCCTTAATGGAAAATAACATCAACCAAATGACCACCACGACTATAGGACCATGTCCTTTTCATGAAATTTTCCATAACCAAATCGCAAAATGGTTGCCCTATACCCTCGATAGCCTCACGAATTCCATCTTTGAGGTCTTGAATCGACGCTGGGCTCTTGGAGTAGACCATCTTTTTTACATGGCCCCAAAGGATGAAGTCGCAAGGTATTAAATCACAAGATCTCGGTGGCCAATTGTTGATCAACATTTCGAGAGATAACACGGTCCGGAAACCTTTTCCGTAAAAGATCAATGGACTCGTTGCTTGTGTGGCACGTAGCTCCGTCTTGTTGAAAGTAAAAGTTGTCCAGATCAATATAATTCAATTCAGGCCATGAAAAATCATTAATCATGTATCGATAGCGCAATCCATTCACCGTAACTGTTGCTCCAGCCTCATTCTCGAAAAATTAAGGTCGAATCACTCCGCCAGACCTCAAACCGCATCGAACAGTCACACGTTGAGGATAGAGAGGCTTTTCAAAAATAACTCTAGAGTTTTCCGAGCCCCAGATGCGACAATTTTGCTTGTTGACGAAGCCACTGACGTGGAAATGGGCCTCACCACTCAATATGATTTTTCAATGGTATTCCGGACCATTTTCATGCTTTTCAAGGACCCAAATGCTAAATACGGTGTAATGATAATTGTGGAATGCCTAATTCCAAAGAACGACGATGAATAGACAAACCTGTATTTTCTTCAACACTTTAGGCTACAGCAGCAAAATTCTCGGCTGTTCTTGAGCGACGTGCACGGGTTTTATTCTTCACATCACTAACTTGTCCCAACAGCTCTAATTTTTCCACCAATTTCTGTATTGCGGTTCGACAAGGTGCTTTACGACGACCCAAAAATGTTCGAGTTTTAAGAACCGTCTCTGCCAAATTTTCACCATTTTTATAGTGAATTTTAACAAGTTGAATGCGTTGTTGAAGTGGGCATCGTTCCATTTTCATTAATGGCGTAGTTTCCACTTGTCAAATGTCAAAAATGACAGCTTCAAAAGTGACATCTGCCGAAACAGCTGGCTATTCAAAATAACAATAAAAATAAAATAAAATATTGGAAAACCCTTTATGTCTGATTAGTATGTGAATTAGTATGTGAACCATATAATGTTTTAATATCCAAAATGATTCACTTTGTTGGCTGTGACATGCAGTGATTCCAATCACGTGATAAATTGACCATTTGAAGCTCCATTAGAATAATACGGTGTAATACACCTATATGCTTGTTTAATCTTCGAAAACCAGTAACAAACCCTCTGTTGCAGTTTCTCAACCTCAAGTTACAATCCGGCCTAACTGTTCGCCGTTCAAAAAACTGCCTCCAGCGTCTCAGGTGGGTAGTTTGACCCCCCCATCTCGAATCAGTGCCTCAAATCCACCACCCCACACATCCGACGAGATACAACGGTTGCAGCCTTCTCACTCGACAGAAGAACTCAACCAAGAAATGGCCAATTTGGAAGGCCTAATGTTGACACTGAATGCCATAACTGCCAATGAGTTTGAATGCTAGTGCATCGTTGAACTTTAATCCATTGTTTGTTGATAGTTGTGAGGGCTGTTCTATTCTCCGATGAGTTTTTTTGGATCGAGGTGGATGGTATGATTGGAAAATGGAATGGCTTTTGTTCAATGACTGAAAATATGGGAAAAGTGCAGCTATATTGTTGAGATTGCCTAAATTCAAAACGAATGATTCCTAAAACTATCATATACAGTTTACAATTTTAAATATTTCCCACGAAAGACTTGAAATGTTCTTGCCATGTTATGAATTATTTTGAAGAACATTGAGTATACAATGTACATACCCTGATCAACTGCCTGATTTTTTTTGTAAATAAGAATGTATAAATTAGGTCTATTCGATTTAGCAAAAAGCAAAACACTTTTCATTCGAAAATACTTCACAATGTCCAAAATTTATTCAGCTTTTTGTCTCGATGTTCAGTGTCCAATTCACAATTTCCTTTCGAAAAAAACAGATAGTTGACGATTGTTGGAATTAAAAAAGCTTCGTAGTTTCAACGAACATATTCTGTGATTTATGTGTTTGTTAAATTTTTTAAAACAAACAATTTTTCATTACTTGATAGTGAAAAGTTATATTTATTCTAATTTAGTGATACACATCTATTTATTTAATTTTTTAAGGCATAATTCTTTGGATGTCAAAGTCTAATTTAGGTTTGAAATCTTTCTAAATACTGTCTACAAATGTACTTTTAGTGTAATATATATTTATATATATTTGAAACAATTTTTTACTGTAACAATGGTGTATTTCAAAAAATACTCTTTACATGTATGCGACTGATTCATAATAAAACTAAAAACATCATTCGTGTTTTTCTTCGACATTAAGAGCCAGAAAAACCACCCAAATAAAAACCAACGCAAGAAAATCGTGAAAAGGAAAATCCAAACATTTCTTAATCCAGCCCTGTTTCTTAGGAATTTTTTTAGTACGGGCCCGTGTTATGGTACCGTTTCTGATTTGACAACTAACCTATATTCACGTTCTGTGTTCACAATCTCGCCCATAGAAATTTGAATGTCAGCTGAGCTGTCTCAGGGATAGATATTTTTGTTGACATTTTCTTTGAAAAATTGGGATTATTTTTACATATTTGTATTGTTAAGTAATCAAAGTATTATCTTAATTAAGATAGTGGACAAGTCGGACTTCGAGTGCCTTCACGTAAATCTAGGAATATCATTTAACAGTAAATTTTACAGGTGAGTTCATGCAATCAACTACTAACCTATTAATCGATTAATGAGAAATATTGATTGGTTGAACTCAAATAAAAATTGTGAATATGCTGAGATGTTTATCACTGATGGAAAGGAGATACTTTCGTCGTAGTAGAATCAATGGTGATCTTTAAATGTCAGGATAATTTCATGTTCACATTGTCAGTGACACTGCTTTAGATTGGGGTTAAATGGTCTTGATTAGTTTTATAAGATACTCATGTTTACTACAGGATGCCTTTCTATAATGCTCTTTATTGCATATGTGATATGATCACAGCAAATTGATTCGGCAAGGTCTTATTATTGAACTCTTTTACATTGTCTAGGTCTCACCCAGCTTGTTAACTATTTGTTTAAAATTATAGCTAGTGTACTATCTAGATTTAATATACTTTTATGATTTTAATATTACTCGAATTTAGTAGGAAGATTGGCACTGAAATGTAGAAAATCCTTTACAGAATAAAAATCCGAAGATTGAAAGGCAGTTTAATATCTAGGAAGACATAGGTTGTTAGCCCTTTGAACATAGTTTCAATAAAGTTCATTGCTACTATTACAATCTAGGAATGAACATTTATTTGAAATATGTCTGAAAAAGTGAAAGTTTCATCAGTTTTGGACGATTCATTGGTTAATGACGTTCCTTTGGTTGAAGTATTTGTGGACTCTGTGACAAATCCAAAGAACATTTCCAAAGTAGTTGTAGACCTCAATTCAAAATATCCAACACCAGAATTGAGTCATTTGAAACGAATCAAGGCCAGGAAGGTGTTACTTTTTCCTTGCAAAGATTTCGGCGATGACAAAGTACATGAAATTTTAAAAGAAAAAGGATTTCAAGTGGAGTTATTGAAGAATGAGGTTGAAAGAATAAGGGTTGCTGCATCTCCTCCCTTAGTTAGACAACAGTATCTGAAGTGTCATTCTATTTGGCCTTGTAATTTTCATGCTGATAAATATTTAGAACAACTTTATACCAATACATTATTCACCAGCCAAGAGTTAGAGAAAATTTCAGTTTTTATGGACGTGGCAGAAGAAATTGGGTATTTAACATCTAACCCCTCAGGAGTGATAGTTGTGGACCCAAAAATAAATTCTATTGTAGCAGCCGGTTACAATGAGACGACCAAAGGACCAACAAGACATGCAGTGATGGTAGCAATAGACAATGTCTCCAAAACCCAAATGGGGGGAGCTTGGAAGACAAATGAAGACGTCTGCGACACCAAGGATGAAAGTTTGAATCTGAAAGGTGTCCCTAAGAATATTTTAGAGACATTGAGAGAAAAATTTTGTGATGTTAATTTTGGAGCATCTGTATTTGTTCCAAAAAGTGGAGATCCTGAAGGACCTTATTTGTGCACGGGGTATGAGGTGTATTCAGTGAAGGAACCTTGTGTGATGTGTTCTATGGCTTTGATACACAGTCGTGCCAAGCGTGTTTTCTATAGGACGGCCAGTGAAAATGGGGCTTTAGGGAGTTTGTGCAAGATTCATACTGTGAAGGAGTTGAATCATCATTACGAAGTTTTTATTGTGGAAAAAGCTTACGAGTGATATTCGCTGTAAAATATTTTATACAATAGGGATAGGTAATCAGAAGTATATACACCTTAAAACCTCTGTATTCAGAAGTCGTATACTGAGTTTATTTAAGTTTTAATTCAAGAATGTTGCATTTCTGAGAAATTCTGAATCACACCATTCTTTTATGTACTTAGAAGAGGAATAACGTTTTGAATGATCTGTATTTGTCATACACTGGTGAGAATCTATGAAGCTGTTGAAACCTGTCATGGTTTGGATGAACTCAAGAGAATAGTTAGCTAGAATGGAGGTGCTGTGAATTGATTTTATTTTAATTTTGTATATTTTATGTGAGTACTTTTATTACTCATCTTATATCTGTTTGAATGGATTATCTGACTAATAAAGAATCTTTTTATGAGTTGAGTTGTTATTGACAGAAATTTATTAATTTTCCCATGCTAATTTTTTGAAATAAGCTTTCCAATTCCTATTGCTGTATTCCCTCGATCCACTTATGAATATAAGTACAGTATAAAAGTATTAGGTACACACATAACACTTATGCCAAAAATCTGATGGCGAGAATTTACGATCTCAATTCCGATTCTTGCCATAAATTTTAATAAATACCGCACAAAAATAAAACTATAAGAATAAAATGATGAAGGTCAGAATTATTTTATGAGTTTTTGCTGATCCAGACATAGATTTTCATTTTTTTAGTGGGCTCTGAATAAGAATAATGTGTACTAAATTACGAAAAAAATATATGAGATGGTCTAGAACTCTAGAAGGTATGGCCCTAAGAAATGAGGACTGTGGATAAAACGAAAAGAAGACAATTAGGCCAATGAATGTGGTATATTCTGTGTTGAAGGATTTTTGTTTTTTAGTGAAACTTGGTAAAACTTGCATGAATCAATAGATCACTAGTTTTTTTCATTGCTCCAAATTTTCAGAATAAATGGCCAGTTTTAACAATTCATTTCATTCACGTTGCATTCATTTTGAACTTTACTTATTTGTTATTGTATTCAAGAAGCTTTTTTGTGGTAGATTTACTTTTTGTCTTCATTCGATATATTTCTTTTTTTATAACGCTATATGGACAAAATGTTATAGAACAGGAAACAGGAAACAATAACTCCACTCCTTTTATTCTTAGTCGACGTTTCGGCTCAATTTTGAGCCTTCTTCAGGACTCTAAAACATTGTTACATTGCAATGATTGAATTGTTATATACATGTCAACATGTGACAATGCCATAGGTATTTCAGCTGAATTAACAGTATTTACTGGACAAAAGCAAGACAATTCATCTCAGGCTCCATCAGCATACAAAAAGCTATGACTTGTCTTAATATTCAGATCAACATGCAGCTAATAAAGACGATGCATCTCATCCTAATCTTGCTGTTCCTATGAGGAGATTTCTCCAGTCCCTGAAGAACGATTTACAAGTGGACAAGGCAATTGTGAGACAAAGACTCGACAAACATACTTAGTGTCAACTTCTACACCTAATATGATTGCAATCAAATCAAAAAATTAGCCCACAGCTCCTCCAAAGAAAAGAAGTCCTTGGTGCATTTTTCAGAGAAGACAATGAAGAATAAAATGTTGTTATTGTTAGCAACTTTCGAGATGATGAAGACGACTGTCCATGTATATACGAGGATGTATTGATATACAGGGTGGCCATTTGAAAACGAAACAGACGAGATTACAGACGAAATAAATTTTTTCGATAGAAATGCTCGGACAGGTCGATTTCTGTTTCGAGGGGGACAACTTAAGGTGTAGGTTACGGACGCATAGCGCTTCAACCCTTGCTGCTACAACCCCCACCCCCAATTTTTGAATAGGGAAGATGGGGTGAGTGATACCTCAATTCAAAGGTATTTTTATGCTGATTTCAGCACAGTAATTGTTTTTTCATTTTATGCATTAGTTCTCGAAATATTCTCAACTAAGTATTTGAAAATGAAGTGGTGTTTTCATGGCACTTGTAGTGTTTTTTTGTGAAAAATCGACATCTTGATTAAAGATTTCTATGTCAGTAGATTGGAGGAAGGAAGCCACAGTCATGGTTGTTTTGAAGCTCAAAATATCGATTTTTCACAAAAAAACACTACAAGTGCCATGAAAACACCACTTCATTTTCAAATACTTAGTTGAGAATATTTCGAGAACTAATGCATAAAATGAAAAAACAATTACTGTGCTGAAATCAGTATAAAAATACCTTTCAAATGAGGTATCACTCACCCCATCTTTCCTATTCAAAAATTGGGGTTGAGGGTTGTAGTAGCAAGGGTTGAAGCGCTATGCTTCCGTAACCTACATCTTAAGTTGTCCCCCTCGAAACAGAAATCGACCTGTCCGAGCATTTCTATCGAAAAAATTTATTTCGTCTGTAATCTAGTCTGTTTCGTTTTCAAATGGCCACCCTGTATAGTTAGCCTAGACCAGTTCCATGCATAAACAAAATATTGCGATACCATATCAACGAACAATAACTTATTAGAAGTGTCAGTGTAGAGTTCGACATCAAAAAAGTAAACCAGCAATAAATTAAAAAAAAAGATTTCCACCGAAATTGTAAAAATCGAAAAATTGGAGTATCGTGCCATCATTAAGTACCGGTATTTAAAAGGGTTAAGAGGTAAGCAGATTTACGAAGATATGCTTAATACCCTTGGTGATCAGTGTCCTTCGTATGCGACCGTGAAAAATTGGACTGCAAGCTTCAAAAGAGGTAAATTTTCCATTGAAGATGATGACCGATCGGGAAGGCCAGTTTCTGTTTCAGTCCCCGAAAATATCGATACAGTTGATGACATGATTTTATCAGACCGTGGAATTGGGATAAAAAGGATATCTGAAGCACTGAAGATTTCATACGAACGCGTTCATCATATAGTTCACGTCAATTTGGACATGAAAAAAATGTCTGCAAAATGGATCCCCAAATGTTTGAATGTTGACCAAAAGCGTGCAAGGGTAGAAGCATCGCGTTCGATCTGTGCTCGATTTGAAAACGATGTAGGCTTCTCAAACCGAATTGTTACTATGGATGAGACTTGGGTACATTTCTACGATCCAGAAACAAAGCAACAATCGATGGAATGGCGACACTCTGGTTATCCAAGACCTAAGAAGTTTCGTGTCCAAAAATCTACTGGAAAAGTTCTTGCTTCAGTTTTTTGGGATTGCCATGGAGTAATCATGATTGATTTTTTGGATAAGGGTAGAACAATAACTGGAGATTACTATTCGACATTACTGACCACTCTACGGGAAAAAATTAAAGAGAAAAGACGCGGAAAGCTATCCAAACGTATTTTGTTTTTACTGGACTATGCCCCATTACACAAATCTCATGTTGCCATGCAAAAAATTCGTGATTTGAGGACTTTGAGGTTAGAATTATTAGAACACCCCCCTTATACACCAGATTTGGATCCGTCCGACTATCATCTCTTTCCTCAACTGAAAAAAGTTTAAAAGGTCGTAAATTTCTTTCCAACGAGAAGGTAATAGAAGCTGTGGAGGACTGGTTTGCAGAGCAAGAAGAAACATTTTTTTTGAAAGGTCTAGAGACTTTGCAGGTTCGCTGTAATAAATGTATTCAATTAAGGGGAGAATATGTTGAGTAATAAAATATTTTGACATTGAAATTTTGTTTGGTTCTATAGTAGGCTAAGAATTTTTCAATATATCCTCGTATGCTATCCTGATGACCTTTTTTTCTATCTAAGCCTGGTTCCGATGTATAAATTGCTTGCATTGGGCTCACGCATCTTGTACTGATGTTCCTAAAAGTACCAAGCGTTTCATTTGTGAACTTTGTCAGAAGTTTTGTGACTATAGTTCCATCCGTACTGTTGCATGTTGCCTGTGCCCTGTATGTCATTTTGTCCATAGCATACGGTCAAATGAATTTTTGTTTATCCCAATCTATATATATAAAAGAAAGATGTTGGTTACACCATTTATAACTAGAGATCGGATGGACTGTTTGTTATGAAACTTCATTTATGGAATCGTCTTCGGTCTGGTTATTATAAAATACAATAAAACTTCGAAAAAATTGATGAAAGTTTTACTTATGCAGGAAATGCTTTTCCTTCTTTTGAATAAGGCCACTGGGTGTCGCTACCGTTGATGCGTAGTCGTACAGTGAATAGTCACTGTACGTAGTCGTAGGTTGATATTACCGCTGTTAGATGGCGATATGTGATTCGCATAGAACTCATGGTAACATGGAAGTCTATTTCCAGATCAAAAAGCGGGTAAACTTATCTCAAGTTGGTGGAACAGTGAATTTTTTTCGAAAGATCAAGTATCTGATTTTGACGATCAGTTTCAAACGTGAGTTGGCCCTCTTCATCTTTTTTCTTTATTTTTGAAATGCTTTCGAATTTCTGTTTGGGTAATAGATATATTTGCGGAAATAACTGAATCCAAAATTGCCCATAATTAGTAATTGACATATTATATTCGTGTTTCTGTTCGCACAGAGACAGTATTGTAAGCGTCAATAATTTTGAAACGTTTGCTCATCGGGCTTTCACTTATGATATACAATAATGTTTCATGGGTTGCCTAATCTGATCTGGTCGAATGACCATCAATAAATTTGAATATGAGTTCAACATAATTCACAGTGTTGATAATTTTGGCGTGTCGATCGTACTATCGACATTTTAACATCTCGATATGTCTTCTAACGAGCTTGATATCGTCAACTAAATTGAACAAATTGAAGAGAGATTGACAGCTCATATCCATGGAATAATGAGAATCGCGCTGCTCCACCAACTGAGATGTTTACCCATTATTTTGAGCATAGCTAAGATGTCTAAAATAATGGTGTGACCACTGATTAGATTTTGAGAATATAAGAAAAGTTTTGTTTTTGCCACTTCAGGTTGGGCTATTAACAAATGACTGATTTTTTTAACTCTGGTCGACGGGCTGTGTTAATAGTCGATAGTTCATTAGAGGAATAATTTTTGTTCATATTCTTGACATTTTGATTCATATAAGAGGAAAGGTATAATATGGATTATACTCCTGCTATTCACAGTCACATGAGGTACTGCAAAAAGAGAACTGTACAACAATCAAAAACAAAAAGTTATATGTTCAAGTTCAACAATTAGTTACCGCTTAAATAAAAAGAATTCTTTCCATGTGAATTACAAAATTATTAAAATTTTGTATAATTTGAACTTTAAATCTTGCCTAATTTTTTTCCTGCTTGAAAAAAAGCAATGATAAGTTTATACAACTTTTAAGTATTATTCAGGCGGTACAAAGTTCGCCGGGCCAGCTAGTATTTATCTAAAAATAAATATTTTATTTCTTGCTACTTTTATTTCATAAATGTTGATAAGATTTTATAAAGAAAGAACCAAAGATCATAGGTGTAAAATATGACATTACTGTGATTCACTTATAACAAGTTATGCCTCTGAAATAAAACCATATTCCATTTTGTACTTGCTTACTTTTTCATTTGATATAAGAAGATTGTTGTTACTCGAATAATAACTGAGGCATCTTCATGCAATATTCGTTCAATAAAAGTAATTATCACATCGAAAATTTTCAAAGATCCCGACAATTAATACGATATTTTCATTTCAGTTGGCGTCCAAGGATATCCACGTTCCAGGAATATAGAACCAGCCCGAAACCCAAACACTCTGTCTTCTCGCCATTTTTCATTACCATTTCAATTAAGCACTGAACAATTCCCCGCGCCTCAACAGCTGCGGCAATAAGGACGTCGTCGTCTTCTCCAACACAATATTCGAGTCTCAAATTGACGCCAATTTAAAGGCACTTATTGAGATAAGTTGGTCACATTCATCAGTCCAGTTTCGCCATCCCTAACCGTCGGGTAAATCTCAGTCCCAGATGAACGTTCTCGCCAAACACTCGCTGATTATCTAGCGTCCGTGGATTCGCCAAAACGGCTGTGGTCCCAGTGCACCCCATCTCGGCCTATAAGTTCCGACAGAGGTCGCACCCTTAGACGCCGGGTGTAGTGCAGTTTTTTTGGATATTTAGTTTCGATCCCTCGTGTTAAATGGATATTGAATTGGTCTTCCTGATGAATAAGATGATAACGCTGGACAATTCCTTGCAAAATCGAAGACAGAGGGAAACCACCGGGATAAAGAAGTTGTACAACTCTTTCTTCGTCATCTTCTAAACTGGGAGTGACACGGAGACTTCTGAACTCAATTTTTGTTGTAGAAACCGCGTAGTTTTTTCTCCGGTCGGGGAATCTCATCTTCATTTCACCCCCTCATTCCATTTTTCATCATTGTCTCGCTTCGACAACCCTTAAAGCTCTAGAGTCCACCGCGGTGGATATGGAGTACCAACTGTACTACGGCAACAGCGAGCTACTACTTGAAGAGGCGCAACAGTCGCCCAACTCCAGGAACTCTTGGGACGTTTCGCCCCCCGGTAAAAGCATGGACAACGGGGACCATTGCTTCGAATGGAATGAGCTGAAGATAGACGAAGGGGATGCCGTGGAGGAGAGTCAGAGAAAGAGGAAGTACGACAGGGAGGACGAGCCTGACGAGGGGAGCAAGGCGAGGAGGGGTAATTTTGCGGGGTTGAACAGAGATCCGTTGGCTCTGGACGGGAGGAGGGCGGGGAAGAAGATGGTGGAGACAGGTTAGTTTACGTTGATAACGTATGGTTCGAGAGGTTCGTAAAGAAAACAACTCTTAAGCCCGCAACGGACGGCGAGCGATAATATAATATATATTATAGCTTTGCATTGACATATGTCATTTTAGTATGGAAAAATATCGGAATATACAGGGTCTTTCACGAGGAACCTCACCCATATTTATACGGGAAACTACTGAACGTATTTTCATGAAATTCAGCACTTATAAGTATTTCACGATGCTGATGAAATCTAAAATATTTTCAAGGCATGAGCACCTCCGGTTTGTCCGGAAATGACGTCAACTTCCGTTTTTCAAATTAGAACACCATTTTTTTATTGCAGAAATAGATTCCTTAGAAAATTTCAATTTATTTTCATGGAAAAATGATGATCTGGGATCATCAGCTGAGAAGGCAGCTACCTATTCAATTGAAAGAAATAAGACACAAATCATTTGCCATTATAAATAATGACAAATGAAATGTGAATACGAACTAGGTCTCCAATACTGTTCACCCTACCAGACCGATCGGTCTGGTAGGGTGAACAGTATTGGAGACCTAGTTCGTATTCACATTTCATTTGTCATTATTTATAATGGCAAATGATTTGTGTCTTATCAATTTATTTTGATGTAACATTTTTCAGTTTTGGTTAAAAAATTCTCTCTGAGCGGGAAAATTCGAAAAAATAATCGAAAATAGAGCTCCGCTGAAACAAGAATAACTTCGAGGTTTTTGGATGGAAAATTTTCATTTTTGGGATTTTTCAAGATGTAAGATTGATGTATCCACTTTGAAAAATGAAATCGCGATTCATGATACAGGGGGTGAAAAAACCGCTTTCAAAGTTAGGGATGACAAAATCGTGAAAAATCAATTTTTTCAAATTAGAACCCCATTTTTTTTAGGGCAGATATTGAATCTACGTTAGAAAATAATGTGAGTGTATGCATCACACCCTTGCCCTAAAATGGATATTTTCTGAGTTATTCACAAGAAACTGTTTTTCGTCTTGAATTTTCAGCCATTTCTTTTCCCTTCTCTGTTTTCTTAACGAAAGATCCGACATTTCTCAAGTTTGTCATGGTTCTGTTAATGGTATCTCTCGTTGGTCTGGGTCGGTCAGGAAACCTCTCAATGAACAGTCGAATCGTTCTATCTACAACTTTATTACATTCTCCATGAAGTAGAATGAGATTTAAATAATCTTCATTGGTAAAATTAGGCATAGTGATCGATTTTATAACTTAATACGAATTATCACCAAATTAATAGTAAACACAAAATGCTACTGAATAAAGAGGAATTTGGCAGATGTAATTAATGATATCTATCATTAAAAAAAAGAATGTAAAACATGGTAAGTTTTTGCATATGGTTCATAAGGAATTATTTATTTATCACTGGAGAGAAAACCGATGGCCGATTAGTTGAAATAAAGAGGTTTCCGATAAAAATTCGAATCCAAATTCGCCATTTATTTAGGAACAACCTGTAACCTTTTTTCTCTTGCAAATTAGGGTAGTAAAATCTGAAACATGGTTTAAGTAACAGTTCCTGAAAATTTCATCTTTTTGGCGTGAAGGGAAAGAAATAGCTGAAAATTCAAGACGAAACACAGTTTTTTGTGAATAACTCAGAAAATATCCACTTTAGGGCAAGGGTGTGATGCATACACTCACATTATTTTTTAACGTAGATCCAATATCTGCCATAAAAAAATGGGGTTCTAATTTGAAAAAATTGATTTTTCACGATTTTGTCATCCCTAACTTTGAAAGCCATTTTTTCATCCCCTGTATCATGAATCGCGATTTCGATTTTCAATGTGGATACATCAATCTCACATCTTGAAAAATCCCAAAAATGAAAATTTTCCATCCAGAAACCTCGAAGTTATTCTTGTTTCAGCGGAGCTCTATTTTCGATTTTTTTTTTCGAATTTTCCCGCTGAGAGAGAATTTTCCAACCAAAACTGAAAAATGTTACATCAAAATAACTTGAAATTTACTAAGGAATCTATTTCTGCAATAAAAAAATGGTGTTCTAATTTGAAAAACGGAAGTTGACGTCATTTCCGGAAAAACCGGAGGTGCTCATGCCTTGAAAATATTTTAGATTTCATCAGCATCGTGAAATACTTATAAGTGCTGAATTTCATGAAAATACGTTCAGTAGTTTCCCGTATAAATATGGGTGAGGTTCCTCGTGAAAGACCCTGTATAGCGCAATCCATTCACCCTTACTCTTGCTCCAGCCTCATACTCGAAAAAGTAAGGTCCAATGACCCATAAACCGTCACACGTTGAGGATAGATAGGCTTTTCAATGATAACTCTTGGGTTCTCCGAGCCCCAGATGCGAAAATTTTATCTTGTTGACGAAGCCATAGAGGTGGAAATGGGCTTCATCACTCGAGATTATTTTTCGATGGAATCCCGGATCATTTTCATTGATTTCAAGGACCCAATCAGCAAAAAACGACGTTGTTGATGATCGGCCGGCTTGAGTTCATGTGTTAACTGAACTTTATAAGCCTTAAGACCCAAATATTCATGCAAAAAACGGTGTAATGACGTTTGTGGAATGCCTAATTCCGAAGAACGACGAGGAATGGACAAACCCTTGTTTTCTTCAACATTTTCGGCTACAGCAGCAATATTCTCGCCTGTTCTTGAGCGACGTGCAGAGGTTTTATTCTTCATATCACTAACTTGTCCCAACAGCTCAAATTTTTCTGCCGACGACCCAAAAATGTTCGAGTTTTGCGAACCGTCTCTGCCAAATTTTCACCATTTTCATAGTGAATTTTAATAATTTCAACGCGTTGTTGACGCATCAAACGTTCCGTTTTCATTAAGGGCGTGGTTAATACTTGTCAAATGTCAAAAAATGACAGCGTCAAAAGTGACATCTACCGAAATAGCGGTCAAAATAACACCTCTTATTGGTAAACCCTTCACATCCATATACCCAAAAAAGGACCAAGAGAACCTTTGAAATCTCGTGAATCCAATCCTACAAATTAAAACTTGCGTCTCTATCCCACAACTTGACCTTGAAACTAACTGCCACGTGTCACTATGACGCATCTGTCACCCTGCCCCAATTTCCTCAATTTTTTTTCGCGGCACAGTCCTAGATGGCACGAAAGCAAGCGAAGATATTCGCCCCCCTTCGTTTCCCCTTCTCTTCCCAGTTGTGGGATAATGCGGGTTTCTAAAAGAACCCAACATCCTGTACAATTTAATTCGCGCCTCGTGTTTTTCATTGAGAATAATGGACTAAGGTTGGCTGACCTCACCAATTGATGAAGACGCGCTTCTTTAACATAAGAATTTAAATGTTAAATATTTGTGGGAATAATTGGCATCACTGGTTCGGAGGAGGAAAATCTGGCGCAGTTCCAGTGGCGGACCGGGGTCGATTTTATAGCCAGTGCCGTGCTTGGAACTCTTGATCAAAGCTGAAAAAATTTTCAAGAGCGGATCAAATGATAATAGAAGTATATAATTGTCTATGTACTAAGTATTTCTGGGTCATTGTTGATTTTCTGAATACTCAAGAGTAGGATATTTTCTCTTCTTAGCAATTTAACCGTCAGTTTATTCCTCTATTAATTTTTTTCCTTTTTATATTTGATGAAATTAATTTTTTCTGTCAATTTTATTTTTGTAGAATTTGTCTCGAGACATTTCATAAATGTATACTTTCTTCAGGGGAAATATTGGATGATTCCATAAAATATTCGAACAGATATGAAAAATTATTATCTATTGTCTTATCACTTACGCACTCTGTTATCTGATCATGAAAGATCTGCGAAAATTTGTATATGAAACTTGTTTTGAATTCTATTGATTATACACTGCGCAAAAAAATTAACGCACATTATGGAAATCTCAAATTCATTCTACAACTGAAGGTGTTCTCAATGATAATTATTTTTATCAAAATTATGCATGCATATGTTATCCACTTTGAACGTTTTTCTTCAATACAGATGTTTTCTCCCAGCAGGAATAAAAAAAGATGATATTATCAGATTTTGAATGTATTGGCTCCATTCTAAAATCAGTTGTTCTCGATCAATTCTAGTGATCAATAGTTTTTCTTTCCTTTGATTTTCTACACTCGATCGCTATGCAACGCGAAACACGCAATTTGACCCAAGAGGAATGTGCCCAAGCGGTAGTTTTGCGAGAAGAAGGGTGGACATACACAAGAATTGCAGAAAGGTTTGGAGTTTCCCATACAAGTGTGTCCAGAATGTTGCAGCGATTCAGGAGACAGGTATAAATGTCCGAAGACCAGGACAGGGTAGACCACGGGTAACAACTGCCATTCAAGAACGTTACTTGAGAGTTTCTTCGTTGAGACAACGGTTTGCAACCGCTCGCCTCCTTCAAAATCAGCTTGAACAAACTCATGAGGTGCAAATTAGCACTCAGACAATAAGAAATCGCCTCAGAGAATATGATTTAAGGTCTCGTGTCGCGGCAAGAGGCCCAGCTCTTACCCCAGCCCATCGAAAGCTGCGTTTGGATTTTGCGAGAGAGCATATCCATTGGGAAGAGGCCGATTGGAAAAGAGTTCTCTTCACAGATGAGTCTAGATTCTGCCTCTACCATTGTGATCGACGTTCCCTTATATACAGACGTCCACATGAAAGATATGCTCAGTACAGTTTCCTGAATACTATTGGTTTCGGGGGAGGATCGATTATGGTATGGGGTGGAATATCTTTGACTGCTCGCACATACCTAGTGGTCGTTGATAATGGAGCTATGAATGCTGATAAGTATATAAGGAACATTCTTGAAGAGCATGTAGTGCCATTTGCCCCATACATTGGTAAAAATTTCATTTTTATGGACGATGATGCCAGACCCCATCGTGCGCGCATCGTTCAGGAGTATCTTGAAGAGGTTGAAGTCTCTCGAATGGAATGGCCAGCAAGAAGTCCAGATCTCAATCCGATTGAGCAGGTTTGGGACAACCTCAATAGAAGGCTGAGAAGTTCAGGAAATCATCCAGCTACTCTTAATGACTTAGGAATCCAACTCGGAGAAATATGGGAAGGATTAGATCAGAACATTTTGAGATCACTCATTTTGAGTATGAACCGTCGTTGCCGAGCTGTAATTAACGCAAGGGGTGGAAATACCAAGTATCAAATCACTTATCAGCATTTCAGTATTTTGAAAATTGTTCATTTCTCTTCTTTCACATAAGATTCGGTGAAATCCTGAATATTTCTTCCATTTAATGTGTCTTGTTTCGTTCAAAACCTTCCCGAGAGAACATAAAAAATAAGTTATAAAGTCAATGTAGAGTTAACTTTCATTAAAATTGAGATTTTCAGAATGTGCGTGAATTTTTTTGCGCTGTATATTTCTTTGGAGTTGAATAAGGGCTAGTTTGCTAGATTATAGGCATCTATTCAACTGGATAGAAATTACAGAGTTAATTGCATTCTGACAATGTCCTCATTTATGTAAGAGAGTAATGTAGTATGTCAGTAATGAGCCCCAAAAACAGCTTGCAGTCTGCCTCTCTTAAAACCCTTAAATACAGTTATTTATTTTAATGATTCGGACATTAAGAGGTAGATTTACATAGGAAGACCCATACTTTTGAGGAATCCCACTAGACTTTGACTCACCATATCCTATAAATATGACACCCTGCTTCTGAATGTCCACTCGAGTATACCTGACAATTGTCGACGATAAGATTTTATTTGAAGGACCTTTTAAAAAAGCGGGCTATCAGGAGCAGGGTCAGACAGAGCCATAGTCTCATTTTTTAAAAAGATAAGAGCCAGTGGAGCGCGAATCTTTAATTTCGGTATGTTATTTCCAGGCCTGCTAAAAATTCCTGTACAATGGCACGATGATATTACCGATCTCAACACAGATATTATCGATTCTTCTTTCGCCCCGTTGGAGGGGACGTCTTATGCAATGGGGTGAGTAGTTAACTTGGACAGAGCATCGAGGATTTTGTTGAAATAAAAAAATCCTTCATAAATCCGTTCTTCCACAAGACTTCTACAACTATGTTTTTGCAAGAACAACCAAAGTTAAATCATTTATGCTGTTTGTATGGCATGCTTAAAAAAGAACTGCTCTTCGAAAGTTGAGGATATTGATATTAATTTATTATTATTCAAAAAGTACTACTTTTTCAAATATTGTATTTTTGTCATGCATCGTTCCTATTGAATTTTATTGTTCTAACCTAGAAAACTCTGAATAAGGCAATCTAACGATCTGTCAAATATTTTTGGAGGTTAGTGCTGGTGGTCAAACAATGAAAATTTAGCTATGCTCATTTAGATATTAAAGACGATCATTTGCTTGAAAAAATAGTGTTATGTGGAAATTTTTTTGATATTCTAGTCAATCTTACTCTCAGGAATAGTCAATCATTGAAAATTATAAAAATTAAGAGCGTTTTTATTGAGTAGATACCGAAATAAGCAGTATTATTTTCATGTTAAGCTGGGCGTTCAATGTAATTTGTTATTATTTCAAGTTGCATTTGAAAACTGAAATTTTGTGGGTGAACTCAGAAAGGATTGGAGTTCTTAATGAAATAATTTAAATCGATTTCATTTCGAAAGTTCTTTTTTTTTCTTACAAAAATAGAAGAAAATGAGCCAACTCATGCTTCTGCTTTATTTCAAACGAAAGACCCATGAAAATAGTTCAACTTCCGATTAAAAGTGAATCCACAGGTAATTTCGTTCAGAAAAACAACTTGAAATACGGAATTGGCAGAGAATGGCCAAATTCAAATATATGGCGGGAAAAAGTTCCTGCCTTACCCACATATTCACTAATTTCATAGTTCAGCGATTTTCGGAAAGAGAGCGCCATTGTACATTTCATTCCTAATTAGAAAGATATTCATAGAACTTATAGTGATAATGTAAGTTCTATGGAGATATTCCATAAGGCGGTGGCGCCTCTATCGGATACGTTTTCCTACTGGCTTTGAACAGGCGACCTTAAAACTGATGAATATTTGAATTTTATATCATATAAAAAAACAAAGAAGTTACAGGTTGCAGTGCTCATAAATATTCCTTCTCCCATACTTCTACATTTTCTGTGAGCTCCCTAAACTTAACAGTAACAATTTTCTTCGTCAGTGTTCCTTTAGAATATTTTTTGATATTACAAAGCATTAAAACTCTCTGGTCCACTTATAAAATGCAAAAAATATTGAAATTCCTCTTTTTTTGTCGCTTACCAGCGACCTGTCAAAAACGTTTTTAGGTTAACACTGGTGGAATAAAAACTTGGTCTGGATTGCCGATATACATGTTTCAAGAGTACATTGAGTTTTTCTGAAGGGAAACTCAAATCAATTCAATATCCTTAACCTATGACGAGCTGTTCATATTGATTCAGTTGTCTAAACAACAAGTTCACAAAATTATTACTTCCAGGTGAACTTAATCTTTAATATCTTGACAATATCACACAACCATCAAATTAAAAAAAAATAAAACTTTCCTTTCCTTTTTGAAGAGAACAAACCCTGTCCATCTCCGGACTGACAGTTTTCAAACAAGAAGCTCCATCACCCACTCACGGCGTCAACGCCATCCAACACCTGTCGAGAAGAAACGCCCAGAGTCCGACGTCCACTCAAGACGTAGAAACAGGAAACGCACTTGACGAAAACAGTAACGATCAGCAGATACTGAACAGCACCATCTCTCAGCTTCTCAACCAATCTGGTTATTCGAGTCTACATTCCGCCTTTGATGGTAGGTATAAAGAAAGGAAGAAAGTTACACTATTGTTAAATTTTATCAGATGTGGAATTATACAGGGTGATCCAGTTAGTGCTTGTGGATGAAACTCTGATCGAATTTGGCATGGTTTTTGGATACTCTGTAGATTTTCTCGTTGAAATAAGAGTGAAAAACGTACAGCATGGCTGCAAGAAGCTCTGAAATACAGTGTGACAAGAAAAACATCGGGCAAACTCTTTTTCATTTAACTTTATTAAACAGAAGAAATTGAACAAAACAACAACGAATAATAATAGCTTGAACATTTGTTAATAATATATTTAAGCCGTTTCGAAGTGGCTTCCTTTGGCGGCGATACACAGCTTCAGACGCTTCTTGAAATTTTCGGCAATGGGCCGCAGCTCCTCGGGCGTTAATCTGTTCCATTCCCGGCGCAGAGATTGCTTCAGCCACTCCAAATTTTTGTATTTTTTAGCACAAGCCCTGTGATCCAAAATCGACCACACGGTGTAGTCCATTGGGTTGAGATCCGGTGAGTAGGGCGGCCATTATGCAGATGAGATGAAGTAAGGAAAATGGGTCTTACACGATTCTTGCGTCATTTTCGCTCTGTGAGCTGGAGCGGAGTCCTGTTGAAAGGTCCAATGCGTATCGCCGAAGTGCTGCTTGGCCCACGGAAGTACTACGGCCTTGAGGATGTCGCAGCGGTAGACTTCTTGATTGATTTTGACCCCTTGATCCACGAAAACTAAGGGAGTTTTACCACTGCCGCAAATTCCGCCGCAGACCATGACGGATTGCGGATTTTGACAGTGTTCGACGATGGCCGATGTACCGGGAGCCTCTACGGACCAGACTCTGTC
This sequence comes from Adalia decempunctata, assembly GCA_951802165.1. Taxonomy (NCBI): domain Eukaryota; kingdom Metazoa; phylum Arthropoda; class Insecta; order Coleoptera; family Coccinellidae; genus Adalia; species Adalia decempunctata. Next base: position 7,530,161 of record OX637705.1, read on the forward strand.
GTTTTGGTGGTTGTGGGATTGTTCTACAGTGAAAAGCTTCTCGTCTGTGAAGAGAATTCGCTCCCATTGCTGACCGGCGGCGAGACGAAGGAGTTGGCGGCACCTTTGGAATCGTACGCGCTTGTTTTCCTCCGTGAGGAGTTGAACTTTTTGGAGCTTGTATGGCTTGAGGTTGAGCTCCAATTTGGCAATTTGACGTACTGATTTGCGGTTGATATCGGTCTCACAGGCTTTTTTCCTCATGGAAACCCTCGGATTTCGATTGACTCGCTTCTTGACGATGTTGCGATTGCTAGGTGTATTGACAGTGCGTTTTCTACCACTTCCTGGACGACGACCACCACGGCCAAGCTCCTTGAAACGACGAATTGCATCGGACACGGTTTGTCGAGGCACATTGAGCAAACGAACAATTTCGCATGGACGCCTAACTTGACGAAACAGCTCCAAAATCGCACTACGTTTGTTTGACATTCTAAAACTCTGTGAAATGAAATTATATCGAACTGAAAATTCACATATTAGTACAGGAAAGTGTAGAGAAACCAAGAGAATAAAAATTATTTGGCTGCGCTGAAATACTTTTGTTCCAAACCACAGCAAAATTTGTCCGAAGTTTTTCTTGTCACCCTGTACATCAAATGTAGAATCAGGAAGGGTAATCCAGTCAGTGCTTGAGGATGAAACTCTGATCGAAATTGGCATGGTTTGTGGTTACTCTGTTGATTTTCTCGTTGAAATCCCAGTGAAAAATGTACAACATGGCTTTAAGAAGCTCTGAAATAGTGTGCTCATTTTTCAGCTACTGTTTAAGCCACTTGGTACTCCGCCTGCACTGAAAGAAAGTTTGAGCAATCTACATTGCCCTAAAGCACTAATTTGATCACCCTCTATTCAATCTTTGAAACCTGTTGGCTCGCGGACAATTTTCTCAGAAATCAATACTTTTTCAGATAACCTAGTGGGTTCCTCGTCTTCTCAAGATCAGTACAACGTGACATCGTCAAATTTCAGCTTGTCTGACGACTGTCGTTTCCAATATGTTTTGGCAGCTGCCACCAGCATCGCCACGAAAATGAACGAAGACACATTGACCTATCTGAACCAGGGTCAGAGTTACGAGATAAAATTGAAAAAATTGGGGGACTTGTCGATGTACAGAGGCAAGATGTTGAAGGTACTTGGTTCGATCGAGGATGAATGTGAATCCGAAACTGTTATTCCTTTTTTGTTACAGTCGGTGATTCGGATTTGTTTTCACGAAAGGCGTCTGCAGTTTATGGAGAAGGAGCAGATGGCGCTGTGGCAGAGAGCTAGACCTGGAGATAGGATATTGGATGTTGATGTTCCTTTGTCTTACGGAGCCGTTGATATCGTTCAGCCGTCGAACGCTCTCAATTTGATCCATTTTACGTGGGATCCGACGAAAGAGGTCGGAATTTACATCAAGGTACGTTTCTGCTTATTTTGTTGGTAAGTGTGGGTAGGTGAACATCGAAATTATGATAGTAAGGGTTCTGGGACTTTTTATCGAATTCAGCGACTTCGAAACCTACTTTTTGATACCAAAGGCAACCCTCAACATGTAATGAACTCTCATTTTTCGATTATTCATTTTCGAGTTATATTCTCGAGCTCAGAACACTACCTTCGATCCGCAAAATGACTTAAATTGAAGAAAAGGGGTTAGGTGTAGATGTCACTTTGGAAGCTGACATTTTTGACATTAGCCAAGTAGAAACTACGCCATTAATGAAGTGGAACGATAAAAGGATATGGTCCTGTAGTCGTGGTCGTGGTGGTCATTTGGCTGATATTATTCTCCATTATTTTAGGCATTCTTCCTCTTTATAATGAAACTAGCTGGCCCGGCGAACTTTGTTCCGCCTAAATGATACTTACGGTGGATTTCACAAATCGTAATCACCGGTGATCGGAGATCAACGGCTTGGTTCTCTGATTTTTGAACTGTCAAATGTTTCCATGGAAATGAGCTATCACAACAGATACACAAAAATAATATGTCATAATATGTCAATCACTAATAATGGCATTTTTGGATTAAGTTATTTCCGCAAATTTATTTATTACCCAAACAGAAATTCAAAAACATTTTAAAAATTATGAGAGAAGATGAGAATGGACATAATCACGATTGGAACTCATCGCCAAAATCCGATTTACTTGACATTTCGATAAAAATTCACTGTGATATTCACCCGCCTCTGGATCTGTTAATAGCCTTTCATGGTACTATAAGTCCTATGTAAATTACACAGTAATTGATGTCATATGTTCTTTTTTCGACCATTTCAAACCACGACGACCGAAATGATCGAAAAAAGAACAGATGACATCAATGGATGGCCGCGAAAGCCTCAACAAATTCATCGCCATTTAATTGTGATAATGTCAAATATAGAACCCTCACGATTACGTTATTTGGAATAAATAAAACTATAAAAATAACTGATAATCATCAGTCATAATGTGTGAATAGCGCCATCTGAAGTGGTAAGAACGAAACTTTTCTCATATCTCAACGAAATCTAATCATTTTAGACATCTGTACTCCTACGCTAAGACATTTTGGTTTTGCCCAACAGCGCAGAGTTGTAGGTAACTCAAATTACACACCATTACAGTGACTATAGAGGGAATATAGTCACTGTACACACTTTTTGTTTATATCGCCATCTAACGCGGAGAATATCAAATAAAGTACAAACGAATAAGCGGTAGCGTAACTTTAACTGTAGCGACATCTAGTGGCCTTACTCAAAAGGAAGAAAAGCATTTCCTGTATAAGTAAAATTTTCATCGATTAATTCAATGTTTTATTGTATTTTATAATAACCAGACCGTAGACGAATCCATATATGAAGTTTCATAACAAACAGTCCTGCCGATCTCGAGTTATAAATGGTGTAACCAACATCTTTCTTTTATATATGTAGATAAACATCCGATCATTTATCTTTCAATGTCAAAATAAAATCTCTTATTGCAAAACCCTTTAATATTGTTCGAAAAACTTCTCCAATCAATTACGCTGATATATCCTCTCAAATATTTTCGTTATTGTCTAATTTGGTTGTTTTCACTTTTATTTTCTTTCCAGGTTAACTGCATAAGCACGGAATTCACCCCCAAGAAACACGGGGGCGAAAAAGGCGTACCTTTCAGAATCCAAGTTGAAACCTACCCTACCTCCGAAGGAAGCGATTTGACAAAGAGGTTGCACGCCGCTGCTTGTCAGATCAAGGTTTTCAAATTGAAAGGAGCGGATAGAAAGCACAAACAGGATAGGGAGAAGATAATGAAGCGGCCTATATCTGAACAGGAGAAATATCAACCTAGCTACGAGTGCACTGTTCTCAATGATGTAAGTGTTCAGTAATAGTGGAGGAGGATTGTTTTTTTTATTAATACATACACTGCGCAAAAAAATTAACGCACATTATGGAAATCTCAAATTTATTCAACAATTATTTTTATCAGAATTATGCATGCATATGTTATCCACTTTCAACGTTTTTCTTCAATACAGATGTTTTCTCCCAGCAGGAATAAAAAAAGTTGATATTATCAGATTTTGAATGTATTGGCTCCATTCTAAAATCAGTTGTTCTCGATCAATTCAAGTGATCAATATTTCTTCTTTCGTTTGAATTTCTACACTCGATCGCTATGCAACGCGAAACACGCAATTTGACCCAAGAGGAATGTGCCCAAGCGGTAGTTTTGCGAGAAGAAGGGCGGACATACACGAGAATTGCAGAAAGGTTTGGAAACTTCCCATACAAGTGTGTCCAGAATGTTGCAGCGATTCAGGGAGACAGGTATGAATGTCCGAAGACCAGGACAGGGTAGACCACGGGTAACAACTGCCATTCAAGAACGTTACTTGAGAGTTTTTTCGTTGAGACAACGGTTTGCAACCGCTCGCCTCCTTCAAAATCAGCTTGAGCAAATTCATGAGGTGCAAATTAGCACTCAGACAATAAGAAATCACCTCAGAGAATATGATTCAAGGCCTCGTGTCGCGGCAAGAGGCCCAGCTCTTACCCCAGCCCATCGAAGGGCGTGTTTGGATTTTGCGAGTGAGCACATCCATTGGGAAGAGGCCGATTGGGAAAGAGTTCTCTTCACAGATGAGTCTAGATTCTGCCTCTACCATTGTGATCGACGTTCCTTTTATATAGACGTCCACATGAAAGATATGCTCAGTGCAATTTCCTGAATACTACTGGTTTCGGGGGAGGATCGATTATGGTATGGGGTGGAATATCTTTGACTGCTCGCACAGACCTAGTGGTCGTTGATAATGGAGCTATGAATGCTGATAAGTATATAAGGAACATTCTTGAAGAGCATGTAGTGCCATTTGCCCCATACATTGGTGAAAATTTCATTTTTATGGACGATAATGCCAGACCCCATCGTGCGCGCATCGTTCAGGTGTACCTTGAAGAGGTTGAAGTCTCTGGAATGGAATGACCAGCAAGAAGTCCAGATCTCAATCCGATTGAGCAGGTTTGGGACAACCTCAATAGAAGGCTGAGAAGTTCAGAAAATCATCCAGCTACTCTTAATCACTTAGGAATCCAACTCGGAGAAATCTGGGAAGGATTAGATCAGAACATTTTAAGATCATTCATTTTGGGTATGAACCGTCTTTGCCGAGCTGTAATTAACGCAAGGGGTGGAAATACCAAGTATTAAATCACCTATCAGTATTTCAGTATTTTGAAAATTGTTCATTTCTCTTCTTTCACATAAGATTCGGTGAAATCCTGAATTTTTCTTCCATTTAATGTGTCTTGTTTCGTTCAAAACCTTCCCGAGAGAACATAAAAAATAAGTTATAAAGTCAATGTAGAGTTAACTTTCATTAAAATTGAGATTTTCAGAATGTGCGTTAATTTTTTTTGCGCAGTGAGTTGCAAAATTAAGTTTTTAATTAATTTTTTTTTCAGATTCCCAATGAAGCTGTGTTATCGTCTTCTCCAATAGCTCCACTTTCTCCAGTCGATAGGTGAGTTTGTGTACGAATATTTGAGGGATTAGAAATCTGGCAATGCATTAATGGTCTGTTCACACGAGGGCAGTAGTCGAGACGGTCCATAAGTGCAATACTAACCTCAAGCCATTCCAATGAAATAGCACGGGCTTACTGGATTGGCTTAGTGAACTGTCTCGTGTAAACGGGCCATTAGTTATTCAATGGAGTCATAGAAATATCGAAGTTTTACCTATTCATTTAGATTATGACTAGTGGGCCTGTATTTTCGCCATTGCTCAAAGGGAAACCATTGGTTTGAATCTTATTGGGAAGAAAGTGTAATATTTTTAATATTTCATGAAAATTTATAATAATCTGTGTACGAATGCTCCTAGATTCGATCATAAACTTCTATGATGGAACATCAATTGACAACACCTCTCTCATCTGTGTCTGAGCAAATTGAAAACCTTATGATGCCTCAAACTAGATATCAAACCTTAGAAATCTTCGGTGATGAATGCATGATTTTTTTATTAAATTCCCGAACAGTTTTCAAGTCTTCTGCAGTCCGACGGATCACTCTACAGGTGGCCCGAAAATCCGTTAATATGCAAAATACCGCAAGGGGTTCAGTTGATACAGATACGGATTTTTTAGATGGAGAATGATGTATTCGCGCTGTAATACCGTATCCAGGATCTGAGGTAATTTTTTTGACAACTGCCGTCAATCAGTTGTCACTTTTTCGACAGCTGTCACCCTTTTGAGAGCTAAAATAGATTGACAGCTGTCAAAATGTGTGTTTCATTGGTTTCTTGAATGCAAATCTATCTACAAGGTGATCAAGCGCTGTAAAGTTCCTTATTCCTCGTCAGTGCTTTTAGTCATCCATTTATATTTTTTCAAAACGGAGCTTTTTAGTTGGTTCTCTCTTCTTCAGTTCATATTTCGACATTACATTACTTGTAGTAATTTCTTTAGTACCGGGTCAGTTTTTTCAGCAATAGATACATTAAATTAAATGACAACTGAATTAAATAAATAGGATATTTCAAAGTTAATATCAATAAGATCTTCTCGTTATTATCAACTGATTCCTTTCCTTTATACACCAATTTTGAAATATTGCATGTATTGAAGTTAGATATTAAATAGTTATGTCTGAAAAAATATCATTGTTCATCAGAATCAATTGGCAAAACCAAAACAAATAACCTTTTTATCATTTCAATGCAATAATTACCTAAATACTAAGTACTTATAGGATGTTTTGATAAACATTATTTTTCATAATACCACATAGTAGTTCATTATTTGAACAAACAATTGATAATTTCCATTTAATTTTTTTCCATATGAAGTCTGACCTTCAATAGTGTCCAAATAATGCATGTATTGCACGATTTTCAGTTGTAGAGTTCACCACACACATTGTTTTTTTCTCTTACAATATTCTCTTTGCCTATTATTATTTCTCGGAATGTCAAATATCTTATAAAGAAACAATATTGTTCCAAAGGTCAAAATCTATTCTTGAGAGCAGATGATCGTTAAGTTATCTTCGTAAATCGATGAGATCGAGGTCTGGTGAACGAGATGGAATTGGCAGACTGTCTGAAACTTTTTTAGTGTAGTGTATATGTTCATTTCTTTGGCACGGTCTAAAGCCCGAACTACTCGATGGATTTGGGGGTATGAGGTGTCATTAGATTTGTATTAATTGTGGGGAGGACGTGGTCTATGTTTTATTTCAATTAAATCTCTATTCAGTGTGAAAATAATGTTTATGTGAATTCAGTCGAAGAATATTAGGGAAATCATCCGCTATATCAGCGTGTGCTGGGTCGCTGGGAGAATGGTTGGAAATATGTGGAAACAAAGCACCACAATCTTGTAGGTCTTCAAAAGATCTACAAAAAGGTCCGGACAGCACTTGTTTATCTCCAAAGGCTACCTCTCAATATTTAATTCCCTTACATTCAATTCAATAGGTTTAATGTATGTCTATTTCTTTGGCACGCTCAGTAGTTCAAACGTCCTGATCGATTTTAACATAAAATGAAGTGTCATGAGATTTGTCTCGATTACTTAAATAACATCTTTTATTTCAATTTGATAGTGCCCTATTCCAATGTGAAGATAATATTTATGTGGATTCATTCGAAGGAAAATGAGGTAATTGTTAGTTTTATTGGTTTGGGCTGGAAGAAACAACCTACAAATAAGAGAATTTATTGAAAAAAAAAACCAGATCGTACAACTAAAAAGAGGAAAACAAAAACTCTAAAATATTGTTTCAGACATGAAAAATGTACAATCTTTTTTTCGATATCTTTTCAGAAAATAATAAAATTCACTGCAATGTCTGTAAACAATGTTAGTTAATAATTTACGGTATTGAAGGCAGGGACAAATGAATCGTTGAAATATGGTGCATGCACCCAATTCTTTATGTTTTCTTTCTGATAATTTTTTGCACAATTCCAAAGGCTCCTAATTAAATTTATCCAACGCAGCAAAGATGTGGAATATTCGTTCACGCATCATTTTTCTCCTGATCGTTCGTGAGTAGTCATAGTCAAGGTTTCACATCTCGATCAAATAGTGCTTCCTTCTTGAAATAGTATGAAATATTCGAGCAGGTATGTAAAAATCAGTGATGATCGATAAGTGAAGGAGCAAGCGTATTTAATATTAGACTTGTTTTCTATTTCAGTTCTTTGTTTATATCTCCCGAAAATGAGTAGCCGGTATTATCAGTTTAACTGGTTTTGACTGCTTAATTCTGATGATATTATCGTGCTGCTAAGCTGTGACAATTTTGCACCGGTACTCTACTGGTAGTGTTATCACTATGAAGAATAAAATTAAGAAAAGTGAACTTCAGTTTCCAAAAAAAATTTTGGTCAACAACAAGCACATATTCTATCTCTATTATCATTGCATTTTATTATTTTATCCGGTATTTTACCACTCCAAATCCGATTTGATTTGATTTTAAAATGAATTCGATATTAATTTTATTTAAAATAGTCCAGGAATATTCATAATCTGCAGGACATTCGAGTAAATCATTTAAATGCTAAAACGCAACAAAGGAATTAACTGGGAAATCAGTGTCGTGCTGCTCCAGAAGAATGGATACTCCAATTACACAATTATTTGATTAGGGACGCCAGCGAGTAACGTATTACGTCCAAGCGTCTAATAAAATAAAAGTACATTGGAACTAAACCTACTTATTGCTGACGCCGACAAAAATAGACGGACTGCATTTGCACCAATTCAATAACGGAAAACACGGTCCAATTGAACTGGTAGGTCGTCGTCTGCGGTGTTGCCGCTCAGTTTCGATATTTATCCGGAAAGGTTGGGGGGAAAATAGGAATGAGGTTATTTCACTTGAAAATTCTTTTTTTTTTTGGTTTTGTGGAAAATTAGTACATCTCACTAACGAATATACTGTTTTCAGTCCGACCTCTTGATCCTTTTCCCCAGAAATTTTTTAAATGGCTCATACACTGCGCAAAAAAATTAACGCACATTCTGAAAATGAAAGTTTACTCTACATTGACTTTATAACTTATTTATGTTCTCTCGGGAAGGTTTTGAACGAAAAAAGACACATTAAATGGAAGAAAAATTCAGGATTTCACCGAATCTTATGTGAAACAAGAGAAATGAACAATTTTCAAAATACTGAAATGCTGATAAGTGATTTAATACTTGGTATTTCCACCCCTTGCGTTAATTACAGCTCGGCAACGACGGTTCATACTCAAAATGGGTGATCTTAAAATCTAATCCTTCCCAGATTTCTCCGAGTTGGATTCCTAAGTCATTAAGAGTAGCTGGATGATTTTCTGAACTTCTCAGCCTTCTATTGAGGTTGTCCCAAACCTGCTCAATCGGATTGAGATCTGGACTTCTTGCTGGCCATTCCATTCGAGAGACTTCAACCTCTTCAAGGTACTCCTGAACGATGCGCGCACGATGGGGTCTGGCATTATCCTCCATAAAAATGAAATTTTCACCAATGTATGGGGCAAATGGCACTACATGCTCTTCAAGAATGCATGTTCCTTATATACTTACCAGCATTCATAGCTCCATTATCAACGACCACTAGGTCTGTGCGAGCAGTCAAAGATATTCCACCCCATACCATAATCGATCCTCCCCCGAAACCAGTAGTATTCAGGTAATTGCACTGAGAATATCTTTCATGTGGACGTCTGTATACAAGGGAACGTCGATCACAATGGTAGAGGCAGAATCTAGACTCATCTGTGAAGAGAACTCTTTCCCAATCGGCCTCTTCCCAATGGATATGCTCTCTCGCAAAATCCAAACGCGCCCTTCGATGGGCTGGGGTAAGAGCTGGGTCTCTTGCCGCGACACGAGGCCTTAAATCATATTCTCTGAGGCGATTTCTTATTGTCTGAGTGCTAATTTGCACCTCATGAGTTTGCCCAAGCTGATTTTGAAGGAGGCGAGCGGTTGCAAACCGTTGTCTCAACGAAGAAACTCTCAAGTAACGTTCTTGAATGGCAGTTGTTACCCGTGGTCTACCCTGTCCTGGTCTTCGGACATTCATATCTGTCTCCCTGAATCGCTGTAACATTCTGAACACACTTGTATGGGAAACTCCAAACCTTTCTGCAGTTCTTGTGTATGTCCACCCTTCTTCTCGCAAAACTACCGCTTCGGCACATTCCTCTTGGGTCAAATGCGTGTTTCGCGTTCCATACCGATCGAGTGTAGAAAATCAAACGAAAGAAAAACTATTGATCACTAGAATTGATCGAGAACAATTGATTTTAGAATGGAGCCAATACATTCAAAATCTGATAATATCATCTTTTTTTATTCCTGCTGGGAGTAATCATGTCTATTGAAGAAAAACTTTGAAAGTGGATAACATATGCATGCATAATTCTGATAAAAATAATTATCATTGAGAACACCTTCAGTTGTAGAATAGAGAGAGAAAAGTTTATTCACGGCCATCGACCTGAGGTCCTTCAGCCAATTGTAGAATAAATTTGAGATTTCCATAATGTGCGTTAATTTTTTGCGCAGTGTATTTTGCTCTAAGATACTTTGGACTATGCTGATCAATAATATATATAACAGAATTTTGGATGCGGTGAAAGTAGCAGAAGCTATGACAAATTGAAATTCCCATTCTTTCAAAAATTCCATTTGGCAGGTGAAAATCTAAACTATGATAGATAGAGCTTTGGATTATTTTTTATTGATTTCAGCGTTCTCGAAAACCTATATTTTGATACCAAACTCGACCATATAATATGTACTTCTTTACCAAGAATTTTTTTGGTTTTTGGTTTTTTGTTTTCCATATTTCCTTTTCGAGTTTTGTTCACAAGCTGACAGCAATCAGATTATAGGTGTATTGGATCAGCAAAATAGCTGTTCTGGAAGATTCGAATGGGTTGAAGATCTTTTTCATCGAAAAACACTGTTAAGGTTTTCTAGGGATTCCGTGTTGATGACCAATATTGTGTTTCATGAGGTCGAACCCATAATCGTTTTTGACCAGAAAACTGTATATGATGCAGAAAGAATATAGGTTTCGGGAAAGCGGAAATTCTACCGGAAAAAAACGTTGAAACGGCAACGCTGTCCGGATCCCTCCAACTCGTCGAAATCAACGTTGGCCGCATTCGTTTGCATCTCTCCCGACCTAACCAGTTCTAAGCGGTTCGTAACCTTGCTCTAAAGTCGCCGAAGCTCGGGAAGGAGGAAAAGTTCTCGCCATTCTCGCCCAGTTTTGGCTCGCACTTGACGACGTAGAAGTTCGCGTTTTTCATTGCTGTCCTCATCGAGGAAATGGGAAAACAGCCCGGACCGAACTGAAGATTCTTTCGTAAAGTCGTCTGTTTTGGAAAATTGTTTTCGTTATTTGCGTCGTGTAAAAGACTATGATTTTGCGCTGAAACCGACGCACCTGTGCATTGTGGGTATTGTTATTCGTAACTTTTCGTTCCCAAATCTACCCGGAAGCTTCTGGAAACTTATGCTGGTTTTCCCCGAAAACATAAATCGTGGTAGTCATCAATGGTTCAAGGGGAGCAAACGTCTTCATCCATCTTTCATGAGTGGAACTTCGTCTACCTTCAAGATCAACCCGAAGACTCTCCAATGTCCAAACAAGCGCGCGTCAGATGACAAAAATTTCTACCGTTCCCAGAGAAAGGCGGTAAAGAGAAAAGACTCCTTCGGCATCTTCTGCAAGGGCAGGAACTGTAAGGCGCGAATCTGACGGCCGCATTCATGGGGCTGATGCGCAGGGATGAAGGTACCTTGTGGTTGCTGGTGCACACCATGACCATAACGGAAATGGACTTCCAGGTCAGGGCGCAGTTCGTCCACGCCGTTTTGGGGGGTTCCCCGGGCACCAGGCTGTTGGCCAGGAGGGTCAGGATGTTCGTGCGGCCTGAAGTTCGCGGGGGAAAAAGGGTGGCCGGTTTGAGGGAGTTGATGAAGAGGAACTCGACGTCTGTTAAGCACCACGTGAGGACCATGAAGGTGTGAGTATCTTTTGGAGGGAACAATCCACTAATACTACGCTAAATCTTCCTCCTTTCCCAAAGAACCATTATAAGACACACCTAGAGAACCACACCAGCATGTTGTAAGAGTGTTGGACATTATTACATTCGCCCACCCTTTAAGCTCTTGCAGAATTGAGAAGGTAAACTGCAAGTTGTCCACTGGCATCCTTAATGGACAGTATCACCTTTTGAATCGTGGTAAATCTCCATTCAAAAGTGGTCTCTTTATTTCACGAGTAAGTACCCTAATTTACGACGTAGAGACTTGATTTTTTTTTAAATTGAAGTTGAAGAACTTCCCGAGGGAAAATAGATTCCTTTTTTTCGATTTAATTAGTTTTTCAATTAAAAAAAAAACAGGGTAATCGTTAGATCTGGGGTTGTTGAATATGTTTTTCATTTTTCATGGGTACAAGCTATATTTTTGAAATAATAATCATGAAAATTTTTGTAGTTTATAGAAGATTAGATTGCCGAGGGCAAATAGTTGCGTTTCTTTCCAAAAAATGATGAATAACCGTCGGAAAAAAATCATTAAGTGTAGTTTCCAAAACGCTGAAGTTCAACCTGTTTTTTTTATTGAAAAACTAATTAAATCGAAAAAATCGCAACTATTTGCCCTCGGCAATTTAATCTTCTATAAACTACCAAAATTTTCATGAATATTATCCCAAAAATATAGCTTGTACTCATGAAAAACGAAAAACATATTCAATAACCCCAGATCTAACGAAAACCCTGGTTTTTTTAATTGAAAAACTAATTAAATCGAAAAAAAGAAAACTATTTGCCCTCGGGACGTTCTTCAACTTCGATTAAAAAAAAAATCAATTTTCTACGTCGTAAATCAGGGTACTTACTCGTGAAATAAAGAGACCACTTTTGAATGGAGATTTACCACGATTCAAAAGGTGATACTGCCCCTTAAGACCGTGAATAATAATAACAACAGAAAAGTCCTAACACAAAACATGAGTCTCCGTTTAATTTTCATTGGCAATATTGGCACGCTTCTATTGTTCATCGCAGCATTCCTGAAACTACTGGATGTTGATATAATTATTCTTATTCCGTTTGAGTTATGCGGTTTAAATTGCTGATATTCTTGCTTTGCTTCGTTAATTGCCTCACTCTTAAGTAATTGGATCATATAAAAGTTCGATTTGTACCAATTATTCCATTAAACTGTTTATTTTTCGTTCAATTATCTTTTATTATATGTCATATTATTGGAATACGTTCATACTTTGTATTGTACACATTATGCTAGAGGTTGTCCCAAAACTTATCGTCGAACCGAAAACATTTGGTTGGCTGTAGAATAATTAGTTTTTTTTTTAATGTCTGTAGTATACTACATTCACAATTATAAAATCACAACTCTGACCTTGGAAATTTGACACATTCCACTCTGTATCGAAGTTATGACGTTTTTCAAAATATTTTATGTTCCAAGTAAACACTATGTTGCCCTTTCTACATTCTTAGCGTATTTCTCAGAATGTGAATTCATTCGGAAAATGAATGAATTGGAAAAGATGTGATGGACGAAAATAATTAACGTTTATATGAATTGATAGAAAGGATTCCTTTTCTACTTATTTGCATGAAAAGTACAAGAGATCATTGTTGAAATATATTATTTTTCGCCATGGAAGAAAATTCACATAATTTTCATATGCATGCTTGTGAAGATTTAATGTTTATTATCCTCTTGAACTGAAAGTTCCAGACTTGACGACATCAATTGTTGATTTTAATCAAGAATTCATTAAAAAAATCAACCCAAAGATATAAGATGAATTGATGGGTAATTACAAGAATCAAGAATATTGTCAATTTTATTTTGTTGATAACTTTCTTAAAATCAATGTTGGGATATAAAACTCGGCTGCGTTTGTTCAAACAACATCTGAAGAATACATTTTTTACCATCTCGACCTTTGAAAGGCGTTTCTTATAGGAGAATTAGGTCTAAGTTCCACCGCATTAGTGAGGTACCTAACTTTTGCAAATCTGCTCAGATATCGCCAAATTTCTTGGAAAACCTGAAAAATATCATCTTAATCGACCTCTCGAGGCTCCATCCGATCCATCCACTGCGATATCTGTCCAAATAACAGCTTTTTCAACGAAATTCCCATGTACTCCTTCAACCTAGAAATGTAAACATTCGTCCTGGTCTTGAAAATCGTCCTCATGCTCCAAACTGGTGCTAAAAACAATGAACATACGTTAATCTTGGATATTGGACGAAAAACTCACCTGCAAATATCGATTAAATACCAAAAATCTGCGAACAATTTGTAAACCTAACAAAATGTGGAATATCTTTGATACTTTTACTTTGATGTAAACAAAGAAACTGGCAACGTCGTTTTGTCATTAACGATATTTTCTGTGCGCGCACTGACTTTTCATCATATGTTCTGTGCTTTTCATCAGGGGCACCAACTCCTGAAAACGAAACCATGACCTCCTATGTGATAAAATAAAAGTGAATGGAGTATACATGATCATATGTATTTTCTTTTTGGCATTGGCAACACTGATTTTGACAGCTTTTGTTTTGATTCACGATAAATTAGAAGCATCAACAAGTTCAGTATTTGACTAACCTTTAAATACACCCTGTTTATGGTCCATTGTCGACATTGCTGAATTTTCGATCTCGTACCCCTGAGAAATACCAAGGATATGTCGCATATGCCTTCATGAATCCACAAAATTGTTGAATAAATATGAACGTTTTTTGGAGTAGAAGCCACACAAATAATTTCAATATCAACATTAAAGATTTCTAATCCTACATTCATTGTTTAATTTTGTTGAAATACTATTTTTTGCTCAGAAGTAAAATGTAGAATTTTTTTTAAATACCCATGATTCCTTATAATTTATTTTTTCCAGTGACTCATGTTCATCGAGCAAGTTCAGTCCAGTTCCGAGCCAGTCAATTATCCAACCCAGCCCTGTTCCCTTCTCTCCGAAACAGCAATCTCCACAACCTATTATTCAAGTTGTGGCTCCCCTTCAACAGGTGCAATCCAGTCAAGAACCTGTCAAACATGAAACGCAAACGGTAAGTACCTTCATTCCATATTGACAACAACAATGTTCACTCTGTATTGCTCCACTTACTTTTTCCTTTACCGCATATGCAGTGTAATGTTTCAGCAGACAAATGTTAACTGAAGAAGCTACAGTATCGGTAAAACTATCATTCTTAAACTGTAGAACAATTCGGACTATTTTATAGCTGTTCATTTGAAAATAATCTTGTGTAGATTAAATGATATTCCAAATATTCACTATCTCTCATATTCATAATAAAGAAGAAAAACTGTGATAATTTCCACAATAAAACTCCTTTTTTGAAGCCCACCATTGGTAACCGTATAACAACCAGCACAACCAACGATCAAGTTATGACATGGTTGACCAAGAACCGTTTCCAGAAATTCACTGAAGCTTTCCAGAATTTCAACGGACACGATCTGCTTCGTTTGTCCAGAAACGACATTTTGCAAATCTGTGGAGAGGCCGACGGTATCAGGTTCTTCAATATTCTTCACGATAAGTGAGTATTGAGCATTGGTCCTTCGGGCCGAATAATCGATGCAATTTTCGATGTTAGAATCGTATATTCCCTTAATTTGCAGAGCTATGACGCCCAGATCGAAGATCTACGTGTGTCGGTCCAACAATAAGGTTTTTCATGCAGTCTTCCTGGTCTCTTCCACCAAAGAAGCTCTCAAGTACGAATTGTGCGACGTTCTAGGTTTGAACCACAGAGTAGTGCAAGAAGTATACATGGAGGGACCCAATAACATCCACGTTATCGTGTCCGATTCTGTGGTTTATCATATTAAAGATGAAAGTGCCTTCTCTGTCTCTACCCATAAGGAAAAGGATCAGTATGTGTTAATTTTGAAACCGATAAAGTGAAACCGTTTTGATATCGTCCAAAAAAACTGGAAAATATTTCGCTTATTATTGGGTGTTGTTATCCTGTGTTTTTTCGTTTATTTTATCTAGAGCTTTATTCAAACAATGCATTCCTTGATTATAAATCGTTATGAATATATTATAATATGTCGTTGATTCATATCATGTCTGATATTTGTGCTTGCGTCATTGAAAGGTATTGCCACATTTATGACATGAATATTCATGTATTTAGAAGGTAATCCAGGTAAAAACAAATACAATATCTTCTTGATTCTCTCCCCTGTCCGTGGAAAAATCTTGGATCTGTCCTTGATTTAATTGTGATAGATTAATTTGATGGTACTCAAAAAATAACTATTGAATTTTATATGAATTCATATGTGTCGAGCTTTCGGCAAAAATAAATGAGGTGCAATTTTCTTTTTCATGCGTTTTTAGTGATGTCAAAATTTTATATTTACACATAGAGATGCTTTATATTGTGCCTTTTCG
Organism: Adalia decempunctata; assembly: GCA_951802165.1. Classification (NCBI taxonomy): domain Eukaryota; kingdom Metazoa; phylum Arthropoda; class Insecta; order Coleoptera; family Coccinellidae; genus Adalia; species Adalia decempunctata. Next base: position 7,546,190 of record OX637705.1, read on the forward strand.
AATTCCCTAATGATATACATGCAATGCAGATTGAATTGTTTTTGTTTAGATAGTTTATCATTTCGATATTATGGAGACATATTTCTCAATTCAAGTGGTATTTCGTAGCCGAAAGAAATGCATTTTTTATTCGTAATCCGCTTGGAAATAATCATCTAATCTTGTTGATAAAACTTGAAACAGGTATGCCAAAAAATGGATATTCAAGCAGTCTGAATATTATACTTATTCTTTTCCATTCGTTGAAAACTAATGAAAATAAATACTCTACATTTTATCAAGTGCCTACAAAAATGAGAACATATGTATTTTATTAACACAACTTTTGAACTATAAAATAGATCAACTTTGTAAGTATATTTTTATGTCAAATATTGTAAAAACAATATTTTTAACAGGTAGCTCATCATCATTTTAATACTAACCAAATTTAATTTTACTTTATATATTTTCAGCTCGGGGTGTCATTGATCTAAAAAAATATATATTTATATTTAGTGGTGAATCTCTAGAGCTTTATTTACATCATAATTTTAGGTTCATTTCACCATTATTTTAGATAATTTCATTCGAAGTATTGACTCTGATACATTTTTTCAATTATGAAGTTTTACCGAAGGACATTTGATTGGATCCCAATTGTGGAAAAGTGCCTTCTCCAGCGAAGTGAAAGGTTTTCAATTTTAAACGTTAGAATAGGTGGCTTCAGATTGTAAGTAAAAGCCACTTGAGAACCTATGATGAATATTTTGTGCCATTTAAATGAATAAAATGATTCGTATGCTTCCAACTGTTTTGTTCTACTTTACCCTGTCGTTGCTTTGAAATCGACCCAAAATAGTGTAATTATTCAACGGTTTCAATATTCCGGGTACTTCACTTGATTTTGAAACAGTTTCTGAGAAAATTTCAAATTATAACGGATTTCTGAATAAATCAGAAATCAACAAAAACAAAGCTGATAAAATATGTTAACAAATTTTTCCAGCTGTATCAAAAAAGTATGAACGAAGGGTTTGAGCTTCAAAATACAGCGCTGCATTCTAAATTATGGTGTTCTGTGCCTTATTTGACTTCTGAATAGTGTGGACAAATATATTTATGGCGAAATGAGTAAATCAACTGGTCTTAAAATAACTTTATTCATCATCTATACAATGTACTCCTCGAAGAACGAGATCGTCCATGTGTTGTTACATTGGTGCGAGTGACATAACCTCTTCTGTATGTTGGTATCAATGTGTTAAAACTTCGTTTCTCGCCAGAACTAGACGCCTTAGCGTCCAAATCTTTCCCAAACCTCTTTGTATTGTTTTTTAAAGGTTCACTCAAATCCACAGCTTCCAATTTCAAGTCAGCATTCTCAAACTTACTAAAACTATCTTCCGCCTTCTCTTGTTCGGTGTAATTGGTTGGCAGTGGTATCTTGACGAAGAGTATGTCGTCCTTACTGTTTGATTCATTCGTTATTTGATACTGCACGTTTTTAAGGTCGTTTGAGTTGATTATGTCGATCAAACTTTGAATGGCGGTCAGTTTTGAACTGGATTCTTTTCCTGTTTTGGGTTTCATGAGTCTTGGATCCGAGCCTGTTATATTTGGAGGCATCTGTTTGTGGAGGTACGAAACTGGCCAATGTCTGGGTTGTCCGAAGCCTCCTGGTTTTGGTGGCGCCAAAAATTGCTGAAAAAAGGTAGTTCACATGGTTAAGACATAGACAAAAGTTATAAAACTAAAAGTGTTAGACCCTGAAAGGAAGAAAACCCCAATCAACCAGCAAGTCTCAATAATCGTTTTACCTGATCGAAATCATATTCATCTATACTTGGTTCTGGTCTTTGATGTGGAGGAGCAGATGGTCTATCTGGCCTAAAACCTGGTCGCAACACAGAGGGTCTAATTGATGATGGTCTGTCGTCATAGTCTGGAAGGTAGTGTGGTCCTGTATTGATACTTGGTGGCCAAGGACTACCAGGAGGTTTTTCAGGAAGATAAGATGGTTTGGTGTGTTGGTGGTAGTCCAATCTATCTATCAAGTTGTGGATGTAGGGGTAGTATCGGTCACTGCACTTACGCCACTGGGTTTTAGCTGGGCCAACATAACACCTGCAATAGTCATTGAGGATTTAGTTAGAGAGACTAAGGGAACAACTAGGTCTCATGTCCCAATTTATCTCATTGAGATACACAATGCAGAAGTGAAAGACTTACCAAGGGTAGGGAAAACCTGAAGAATATCCACACTGGTGATCTGGACGACAGCAGTAATCCCATGAGTTGGCATCACCACCTTCCAGTTTACAGAACCAAAAGCCTGCTTCTCTGTTCTCTTGACAAAGATGGCCTCTTTTACATGGCCATCCACTAACGCTGTAAGTTCTCCAAGTGTCCAACGCTGTATGCATTCCTGTCAGAAAGATTCGATTAGGATAGGAGTATAGAAACCTTCAATCTTTGTACCTGAATATGGTGGTTTGCCATATTCTTCTCTCCCCAAGTCATTGTGATGGATATCATGAAGTGGTTTGTTGGCCAGTTCGATACATTGGGGATTGAAGTTGTCCCAAGCGAATAACCAAGAATCTGGATCTGGTACGTAGTCGATGTGTGGTAGAAGATCCCTTTGGTAAATGTCTGACAAGAAGCAATTGGTGCTTCCAGATGAAATCGTCCTAAACAAACAATTTTAGCATTTTCATTCCATAATCTGTGAAGTTTTTTCACCTGTAACTGAATGACATGCATTGGAACAAAGTTCCTTCCCTCAATTTCGAACACTCAGTTTTACAGTCGTGCTCAGATGGTACTTTCAAGGCCTTCTTGGTTGCTTGGGGCAGAAGTCTTACTGGTGTTCCAAATCCTATATAACACACTACACAAGAAAGTTTAATGTGTTACCGAAATCAGTTAGGTTTGTTCTTACATTGATCAGCTTCTATGGCAGCTGTAGCTGGTGGTTTGCCTCTGACTCCAAAGTGATAAGGCTCACATCCATATCCGAAACTGCCTCTTTCGTAAACTTCAAACCCTCGCTCTGGGAGGAAATCTATTCTGGGGTCCAGCTCATAGAAAGGCCAGTCAGTCAGTTGACAGTTGTCCACAGTACCTCCAGAGCTTGGCTGTCCATACCTGAACAGAAGAACATTTGTGATAGTGAAGAGAATTTGTTGAATGGGTTCATTTTGAGTTATTGTTTACCTGAAGCTGAAGGCTCTACAGGTGAATCTTTTGGACTTCAAACACTCAATCTGGCAATCAACTATTGATTTAACTGTTAATGTATCTTTGACTACTCTGTGATCCAGCCTTTGTCCACTTCGCACCCTCCAGAAACATTCTGAAAAGAAGAATATGATGAACTATCCATCTAAACTGCTTTTGATTTGTATTTGTGGACCAAGTAAGCAAATAAACTGCTCCACATGAGTTAGGGATATTGACTTAAATTGCAAAAAAATATAGTTAAAATAAGATTTTTGTGATGAAAATTCATATTAATATGATTTCAAGTTGCAAATTAATTTAAGCCTGTAGGTCTGCAGCGTATACAGGGTGGTTAAGAAAAATCGAGTAAAAGTAAAAGGCTATCAATACAATGTATGGCCTCCACGGGCATCAATAACTGCTTGACATCTTCTTTGTATACTACACACGAGGTTGTTGAACATTTCTTGAGGAATTTGGTTCCATAAACGGGGCAGAAGCTCTCTCAGATCATTTAAGGATTCTGGGGTAGGTTGATGATTATCTAATCTTCTTTGGAGCATATTCCATGCATGTTCTATGCAATTCAAACCTGGTGAGTGCGGAGGTATTGGTAAAGGTGGAATACCAAACTCCTCCTCGCGCGCATTCTCAACTATGGCTGCACGGTGCGGTCTAGCGTTATCGTCTCGAAATTGAAAAGTTTCAGCAATAGCAGCGTGAAAATTTGGCACAACATTGTCAATGACATGCTCCCTATAGTGTAAGGCGGTCATATTCCCAGGACAAATGTGTAGATCTGTGCGCCCGTTGAAACATCATATCCCGGCCCATACCATAACACTACCCCCTCGGAATGGATGGACATAGCGACGATTACGGGGTATGCGTGGGATTGTCCATACCCTTATTCTTCGAGAATCTGAAAATCGTCCACATCTGGATTCATCAGTGAAAAGGACACTACGCCATTGATCGTTCCAATTGATATGTTGCCTTGCCCATTCCAGTCTTTGACGCTTATGGTCACGTATTAATGGAACTCCTCTTAATGGACGTCTAGAACCTAGATTCACCTCTCTCAAACGTCGTCTGATGGTTTCGATGGAAACTTGGACCCCATCTGTATTTTGAAGAGTATTCCGTAGCATTCTACACGTAGATGTAGGGTTTCTTCTCGCCGAAACGGTGATGAAACGATCATGAGCAGGTGTTGTTTTTCGTCGCCCACCAAGCCTCGGTCTTTCCAACACGGAACCTGTCTCCCTGAACCTATTCCAAAGTCGAGATATCACACTTTGGCTGACTTGGAGCCTTGCTCTACAACAACCTGAGTTAGGCCACCCTGTAGCAATCCGATAGCCCTATTGCTATTAGCCTCAGCGTTTGTTAATTTACGTCTTGGCATTTTCAGAAAACTCGTTTCAAATCGAAGCCGTTGTTAAACTGACTTCATTTCAAAATTAGAACATTCATGAAGCATATGCAAAAAACCAAACTTCAGAGAAAAGGCGACCAGATTGACGAAATGTCTCATACTGATTTTCATTGGATCGATTCAAGTTTTTATTGAGTTTTAAATGATTTTACAGCGATTTTCTCGAAGGTAACATACTTTTAAGAACGATTGAACACGATATCCCTAACTCTTGTGGAGCAGTATATTTTGCAAATACATTACCACTGTCATCTCTGGAACTTGGTGCAGTAGAAACGCATTTATTTGGATTGTTCATTGTGTATATGTCGAAGTCTCTATCCGGTTGTAAGTCTGTGTAATAGTCTAATTCCTTATAGTTTCTATTGCTGAGGTAGCAGTTGTCAGCAGGGGCTGACAAACTTATGGTGTATCTGAAAGAATGAAGTATTCACATGAGAATATGCTGGTTTTGGCTTGCAGTTCTCTGAGCTCTCACCGGAAAGCGTATGAGGCACAAGGAAACTCTCTTTCTTTGAAACAAAGAAGCTCGCATTCGTAGATGTTGGGAACAGAGTAGAACTTCTTGACTATGCGTTTGCTCAGTTTGAAACCTGTCGCACTTCTCAACGAACATTCTGAAAATTAAAATTGCCATTGTCTCAAACAGGAGATATACAAGAAGATGTAGCTAGGATTCTTGTATCAGTACAACTTAAGGCATATAAAGTTGAAATGAAGTGCATACCTTCTTTCATATAATTGTAACCTGGCAGTCTTGGCTCCACTGGCAGTATCAGGTTGTCTCCTTCATTGTAGACGTTTGGTCCCTGGTGTATAAGGTGTATTTCTAAGGCAGTACTTGGTAGAAAGCTGGATGGTTTATTTGGAGGTGGTGAAAGAGGAACTAAAGGTTTATAAACAACGACTGGTTTGGAATCAAACTTCCTCCTGGTACTATCCCAGTCATACTGATTACTACCAGCACCATAACCATACCCGAAGTTGCCATACGAACCGCCATACTTTCCCCAGTCTTTCGTGCCTCCAACTCTATGAGGCAGATAGTAATTCTTCTTTTCGAAGTCGTTGCGATTGGTGTTAAAGTACCCATCGTATTTAGGTCTTTCGTACCTCCTGTCATCGTATGACCCTCCATATCCATACGGTTTGGTGTGGTATGGTTTGTAATCGTGGGAAATGGAGAATATTGGGTTGGGCGATGGGTTAGGGGGTAAGTAATGAGTTCCGTGGTAAATGTTGTCGTTCCTGTCAATGTGGGAATGAATGTTGTAACCATGTTGAGTGTTGTGTGAGTGAGGGTGTGAAATGTCTGGAAAATGAAACTAAGTATTGGTTTTTAAGATTTAATTCGACAAATAACAGTTTGGATGTGGAAGGTATAAAAATAGGAACAAATCTGTCAATATTCGAAGATATCTGCTTTCAAATTCGGCAGTTTTAGTGAAATTTCAACCTAAGGGGGCCAACACACTTCTCGTTTTTTTTTAAGATCTCATAGGCCGACAAGATAAAGCGCTTGTGAAGAATTTCGCTTTTGGAGAAGAACACAGTGAATGAAATCCTATATTTAGGGTTTGGTAAGATGTCTCTTACAAAGTATTTTAGAGATGGGCGAATTTGAAAATGAATTGAAGGGTTTCAGAAGGGACTATACTCCATTCACCTCTATAATGTATCCCGGTTGGCCATGACCTTCAGACACATTTCAGCATGTATATTTTGAAAATGTTAGGTTATAATCATTTCCCTGTCAGATGAATAAGCAACGTTCTTTATACATAGAGGTCGTAATAATTACGGGAAAATGATGAATTTGAGAAAATATGTGAATTATGTGAATTCAATGATTCCAAAGACCTGGCGAATGTTGAAGAAACTCTTTTCTCTGTTAATACTGAAAATATTTCACGTATACAGGGTGAGTCTTTGACTTGTACATATATTTCAACTGAAGATTCTTGAGGCCAAAAGAAACCATTTTCCATTTTTCCGAATTCGGCTCTGTTAAAAAGATCTAGCCATTTGAAAAAAAACATTGGGCTAAATACATCCCTGAAATGATACTGTGGAATTGATTCAAAGTACATATTTCTCGATAGAAATTGAGTTTATACATTTAGGCCCAATTTAGGGAATACTCAAGTAGTCAAGTACTAACCTTATTGGAATAAAAATGTTGCAAACACGATAATTTCAACAAAAACAGTTAGTTTCATCGGATTATGTCTGCAACTAAAAAGCCACATTTATTCCAACAAAATAAGTTCCTTCTTCGATTTTTCTGCAGATTAGTTTGTGAACACTAATAACTTGTTCATTTTTTCCTCGAAATTCCCAAACAATATCATGAAGAAAGACTTTCATTCAGATTTATTATTAAACAACCTAACCTAATCTAATTTGTATCTATTCTGTGAATTTTTGCACAGAAATTTCAAGAAGATGTTGTCAGCTTGCTGATATTTTCATTGAGGTTAAGGATTTTTTACGAAACATAGTATAAATCACGATACATTTGTGTACCGTGGTATGAATATCTATGAATTCTGCCGCCAAACTTTACCACGCATGCGTAGAGCGAAAACCGAAATATTGGTTATCTGGAGCCAACTATAAACAATAAAAAAGCAGTCTCTGAACAGTCTGAACAAACTGTAAACATTATGTGAAGTTCTGAATACATTCAGTGGATTATTGTTCTAACGTGATTATTACGTGAAGTGAATTAATATAATTTCAACCGTGTCGAGTTTATAAAATTCCAAGAGGATGTTGTTTAGATAGAAACATCGCCACAGATTATCAGGTATCGTTTCATTAATTTCAATTTAATAAGTAGTTTGTGTTGAGATTCATCATTCATATCCGAATTTTGTATTTCATCGACATTTAACTTCAATATGGACCGGTAGCTATGAGTTTTCAATAGAAACTGTGCGTGTTAAATTCTCCTTGGTGTTCAATTTTATCTCCCACATTTGGGGGATTTTATTATTAAAAAATATCTCGACAAAGTTAATAAATATTGTGACAACATTGTAAACTCGTTTAAAGACCAGAGAAGGAATAATATTCGATGATATTCCATTCAGAGACGCATTCAGATTATTCTTGAAATTAAAGATTTTTTCGTCAAATTTCTGCGGGTAAAATTGGAAATAACTCGAAAACGACGCGTTTTATTGAAAAAAATAGGAATACTTTTAGTTTCTCAAATGATTGATTCTTTCGAAAATATAAACCGTTCATCCTTTCAGAGTGGTTTTATGGTGTTTAAGCGTGTATTGATGAGTCGACTACCCTGTAACTTTTATACTAGTAAAGATATTGAATAGGTTTCGATTGAGGAATATGCACCATGAATAGAGTACAAACTCAACCAAAATTCACATTCGAGATAACGTTTCCGAAGATATAAACAGAAAAGTGTTTTTTTCATGGATTTTCGACACCCTGTATCTCCCAAACCAAACCGAATTTTGAAGAATGGTATAGGAAAAAAGTGTTTCGTTTGATGAGAGGAATCTACAGTTGAAATATATGTACAAGTCAAAGACTCACCCTGTATAAACATAGTTGGAAGATTCAGTTATGCTTTTTTCTTGTACGGAAATCAAGAGTCTAGCGTTGAAATTTTACTGAAAAATAATGGACAGAATAGTCCGTTACTTTGTGATAGTTCATTCGAAAAAAGAATAAGAGTACTCGAATAACCAGCCAGAAAAAATTCTAAACGAACAGACGGACCTTTGGAATTCCCCACTCTTTTAATTCTCAAAAAATAAGCCTACAGACGACATTTAAGTACTTTTTGGGACAAATTGAAATACTCCAGTATGAAAATGTAATAGTACCATTGAGTTTAAATATACATAGAGACACAGCCCAGTTCAACGATTCGAAGCTAAATTTTGTGTAGTTCCTTCACCGGTTCATAGATGGATAAGTGTGTTTCAGAGAAGCGAAAATTTTTACTCCCGCATCTGGCGGTAAGTAGCTGAACTATAAGGCACTATTTCCGAAGCCGAATGCGATGACGATCAGGACCGGCATATAGAAATGTGGGATGTTCAGTATTTCATCACCTGATTTTTTTGATGCAATAAAACGACAATTATTTTTGATATTTCACGAATATAAAATACTGATCTATGAAAAAATAAATGCATGCAATTTTTTCTTCATTCACAAGTATTTATAAATAGATTTTCTATGAATTTCTGAAAATATTTAATTTTTTATAAACAGCGGGATGCTTATGAGCCGAGATTTCTTTGGTTTTTTTCTGTCCCCTGTACAGCTTTACTCTAATCAGTTGTCTCAACAAATGAATCCTGTGCTTTTCAAATTCCGGAGTTAACGGAGAGATCTTCTATGAATAATTTTTTTTTATTTTCCTAAAATATACCTTTGAAGTCATATCTTTTCTAATTTTGTGACCATAATTTTCTTAATGACCAACAGCGCTTTCCTCATCAAATGTTTGAAATCGGTTGAGGGAATTCTCAAATGTATCCGATTTCGATTTGCAATATACAGGGTGTTTGGAGGGTGAGTAGCCATAAGTAAATGGTGGATAGGTGATGCTCTTGGCTACTTGTTGCGCCTAATAAAATAACATTTCGCCCAAAGTTCAAGGTGTTATAATTTTTTTACCATTTTTCTATAAATTTCCCATTTTTCTCATTAAAACCTTGAATTTTTTCAAATTTAATGCTCGAGGTGCCTATAAAATGATTTATTTCCTCAGTCTAGTCTTGCCTTATTCAGATTGAATCAAAATTTTATACAAACGTCTTCAAAAAACTTGACAGCGTCGTATCAAACTTCAAAATGAAAAAAAAAAATAATGTTGTGTCCACTTTACAAAGTGAAATAAAAAAAAAATTACATAGTGTTGGGCTTTAAAATGGCTTTAAAAACTTCTCTCGTTAATACTCTTTGTAATGGTATGTAACATGTAGCATTAATAATAAGATAACTCAACAAAAAACCGTTTTGTCTTCAAGGATGCCTTGAAAGGATGACGACAAAACTATTCCATTGAGCAGGCAAAATCTTTTCTCTCATTCTACCACAGCTAAAAATAGCGTGCTCTCTCTATCATCGGCTAACAATACTCCCAAGGGCGTCGCCAGGGAGGGGGCAGCTGCCCCCCGTGTCCCCCCTCAATCAGAATAGAAAAAATGAACTGATTTTCGTATATTATGCCATTATTTCATAAGTTTTTAAGGGATTTTTGAGCTCTAGGGGGGTCAGCTGCCCCCCGTGCCCCCCCAGCTCAAAAGCTGGGGGTAATAACTACATTTGCAAGTCATTTCATAGGCCTGCAGTAAAGGTGCAGTAATGCAGTTTTGAGTTTACTCAACATTTCGGTGGTTCATCAACATATTCTGTAGAAAACTAAAGATAGAGAACTTCAAATCATTTATTTTAAATCTTGTTCAAATTGTTGGCCATTGACACAAGAGAGCAATTAATAGAAAAAATAGATAATGTATTTGTGATAATGAAGCAATAAATTGGACTAAGCTATACCACAACGGAAATAAGAGAGATATGTTACGCATGTATTAGAAATAATGGCCAACAATTCGAACAAGATTTAAAATAAATGATTTGAAGTTCTCTATCTTCAGTTTTCTACAGAATATGTTGATGAACCACCGAAATGTTGAGTGAACTCAAAACTGCATTACTGCACCTTCACTGCAGGCCTATGAAATGACTTGAAATGTAGTAATTACCCCCCAGCTTTTGAGCTGGGGGGGCACGGGGGCAGCTGCCCCCCCTAGAGCTCAAAAATCCCTTAAAAACTTATGAAATAATAGCATAATATACGAAAATCAGTTCATTTTTTCTATTCTGATTAAGGGGGGGCAAGGGGGGCAGCTGCCCCCACCCTGGCGACGCCCTTGGGAGTATTGTGCCGATTATAGAGAGAGCATGCTATTTTTAGCTATTGTAGAATGAGAGAAAAGATTTTGCCTGCTCAATGGAATAGTTTTGTCGTCATCCTTTCAAGGCATCCTTGAAGACAAAACGGTTTTTTGTTGAGTTATCTGATTATTAATACTACATGTTACATACCATTGCAACGAGTATTAACAAGAGAAGTTTTTAAAGCCATTTTAAAACCCAACACTATGTAATTTTTTTTTATTTCACTTTGTAAAGTGGACACAACATTATTTTTTTTTCATTTTGAAGTTTGATACGACGCTGTCAGGTTTTTTGAAGACGTTTGTATGAAATTTTGATTCAATCTGAATAAGACAAGACTAGACTAAGGAAATAAATCATTTTATAGGCACCTCGAGCATTAAATTTGAAAAAATTCAAGGTTTTAATGAGAAAAATGGGAAACTTCTAGAAAAATGGTAAAAAAATTATAACACCTTGAATTTTGGGCAAAATGTTATTTTATTAGGCGCAACAAGTAGCCAAGAGCATCACCTATCCACCATTTACCTATGGCTACTCACCCTCCAAACACCCTGTATATATCCAATCATTACCAAGCTTATTCAAATAATCAATGAGGAGTGCTTTTTCGCTCTTACCGCATTTGTTTTTTTTGGCGATGTTCCTCATCAAATACCCCAAGAAATTTGCGATTGAGTTGGATTCTAGGGTATTTAGGGGTTCAATTAACTATTTATCCCTTATATACCCTCACTAGGCTCACCGTTGCCCGAATCCGAAAAAGAAATGGTCGAATCTGTCCTATCAACCACATCAATGGACTTTCAGATTCTCCCATTGTACACAGGTCGAAATCATTGTCGTCTTGGCAGTTAGAATTATCGGAACATTTTTCAAGACAACCAGTCATGACCGACTGCAACCCAAATCTGAAGCATCGAGCTGAGGGGTTTGGTCTTATTTTGGAGAATGAATTCTCGATTGGGTCCTGGTTGAGCCGACATTTTATCAAATATGGAAATGTTTCCTTCATCTCCTCCCACAATTGAAGGATGCTACTGATGGTTTGTATCAAACCGTTGAAACAATAGGGAATATTTTTCTCAACTGTCCAAGACTTAGTGAATTCAATTGATTCCGTCAGAGCTTGTATTGCTGATGGCTGATAATTTCCCGCAAATTTACCATTCGAATTGAGGCAGTCGAAAAGATCATTCATTTCCTGAATGAACTGAGCAGTTGAATTGGCACTTCTCGACCTCAGCTCACCAATTGCAATGACTGTTCTCATAGCCGAATATAAAGTTCTGATGAAAATCTGCGTGGCCAATTTAACCTTCATTTTCTGGAAGGCGTTAGGATTTATTTGGTTTTCAGTTATCTTCAAGAGAGTACGAGAAAGACAAATTCTTTTCATCGATTAAGTACGTTTCTGTTATGTCCCTCCAAGAAACATTTTCACCCCTCATTTCCTACCTGAGAACACTCCTTTGGAGAAATTTATGGCTAGTAGTTCATTATTATTGAATCACACCGTTTGTAACGAATTTGGACGAATCCGACCCTGCCTACGATTCATAGAACTAGAGGAAAATAAATCTCCTACAGATTTCTATAAATGAGTAGTGACAAAATGGATCGGACGATCCATTCCTTTATTAGCTACTATGTGCCGTCACTTAGGTTGCCAAATTGGCAAGTAAACTGCCAAAAATTTGTGCATCAAATCAATGAACTCGGTTGTGTCTCTATGCATATTTAAACTCAATGGTAGTACTACGAAACCTGTGTCACAGTTAAACCTTAAAAGAACTAACTCCATTTACAAAGTTAAAAAAGAATAAATAATAATAAGCATTCTCAACGTCTCTGAGAATCATTTGACATTTAACGAGTACCAACCTGCGTAAGTTTTAAGTAAAAAAAACTTGATAAACCTAACTTTTGGCCAATCAGGATACTTTATGAAAGTGAATGGAGTACATTGACAGCATAATTCATGCAAGATTCTTCTTCTTTCTTGTTGGTAAAAGTCAGAAGATTGTATAGATCTTTTGTTTCTGTTTGACTTTTTATTCAATTCTTTTACTTCTGAAAATTAGTATGAATGGCATTATCTCATCTTTGAGCGAAATAATATGGCGAATAAGTTTCTTATTTTATTAAAAAGTACTATAATGTATTTAAATCTTATATTTTGGTGAAGATTCATGAATTTTTGGTGATTATAAATGAAGAATGACGACCAGTGAAAATTCTGAAACTAGTGTCCACCTTGGGCAAGAGGATTTGGCAAGGAAATCTTGAACTTTTCTAGTGCCAATATTCCTCAGCCTACACGGTAATCTTCATACGAAACCTACGTCAGGAAGAACTAAACGAGGCTGTATCTACTACATCTCTGCCGAAACCATAACAACCTATTTCTTATTGAGATGAACACATAGCACATCTGGTATTTCGTTTCCAATCTGATCATTACCTCCTCGTCGATCATGCTCAGGGCCGTAGTACGGTGGGGGCCTCCTGTCGATCTCCGAGGGTCTCGAAGGTCTTCTCCTGTCGTAATCTATGCCAGGTCTTCGATCCCGATCGTATCCAGGAGGTCTAGCGTCGTATCCAGGCAGGTATCCAGATGGTGGGGGTCTTCTGTGGTAATCTGGAGGTCTAACATCGTATCCTGGCCTTGGATCGTAGCCAGGTCTTCGGTCGAGCGGTGGGTAGCTTTCGTAAGGTGGTCTACGGCTGGGGGGTCTACCTCCGATGGGACCTGGATAGGGTGGTTCGTTTCGGCAGTTTGAAACTGCGGAGTTTCGGTCTTTTTCGTAGTAGTCGTAGTCCCGATCGGGGTATACGTCACGGCCTATGTCGAGTCTTTGGAGAGGGATGTCGAGGAGTTCGCATTCTCCCTTGCCTCGTCCCGTAGGGTCCAATCTGTGAGAAAAGGGTTTTTGAGAAACGATGGATGAAAGTGGGTGCAAAAAAAATTGGGTTATTGAATCGAAGAACTACTGCAAAATGGCGTTGCTAAACTGCTCGTCAAAAGTTAAGGTCATTGATATTTTTCGAAGATCAAAACGGTTTTTAGATGGATCAGTGGATCAGTACAATAATTCTGAATTTGTGCCTTCAGGATTCCGTCCATTCTTAAAGAAAAAAACAAAATGATTGAAGCCTGACAAAGGAGCTGCTTAAATTTGAATTTTTTTGTTGGTAAAACAGCGTAGTGCAAGGAGTGAATGATTAAAATTTGGAGAAAAAAACGAAGGGTTTACAATTTTTTTCAATGAATTTAATCATTTATACCTTGCTATAGGTACTATCTATACAGGGTGGCCATTTGAAAACGAAACAGACCTGATTACAGACGAAATAAATTTTTCCGATAGAAATGCTCGGACAGGTCGATTTCTGTTTCGAGGGGAACAACTTAAGATGTAGGTTACGGACGCATAGCGCTTCAACCCTTGCTGCTACAACCCCCACCCCCAATTTTTGAATAGGGAAGATGGGGTGAGTGATACCTCATTTGAAAGGTATTTTGATACTGATTTCAGCACAGTAATTGTTTTTTCATTTTATGCATTAGTTCTCGAAATATTCTTAACTAAGTATTTGAAAATGAAGTGGTGTTTTCATGGCACTTGTAGTGTTTTTTTGTGAAAAATCCACATCTTGATTAAAGATTTCTATGTCAGTGGATTGGAGGAAGGAAGCCACAGTCATGGTTGTTTTGAAGCTCAAAATGTCGATTTTTCACAAAAAAACACTACAAGTGCCATGAAAACACCACTTCATTTTCAAATACTTAGTTAAGAATATTTCGAGAACTAATGCATAAAATGAAAAAACAATTACTGTGCTGAAATCAGTATAAAAATACCTTTGAATTGAGGTATCACTCACCCCATCTTCCCTATTCAAAAATTGGGGGTGAGGGTTGTAGTAGCAAGGGTTGAAGCGCTATGCGTCCGTAACCTACATCTTAAGTTGTCCCCCTCGAAACAGAAATCGACCTGTCCGAGCATTTCTATCGAAAAAATTTATTTCGTCTGTAATCTCGTCTGTTTCGTTTTCAAATGGCCACCCTGTATGATTTACCAAAAATAATTAAAATTTAAACAGTTCCTTCTGGGTGTTGCGGTTTCTTTGTCAGTTAGTATTTCTCTCATCTCATTTGTGTAATTCAGTTATTCCGTAACCAAGATTCATTTTCCACTGCTCATTTATATTCGTTTCTCGTTTTGAAACAGCTAATTTTGCCCTTGAAATTCCTAGATTTATACAAATGATCCTCAAACACCTCAAATTACGGTAGGAAAATAAAATTGGCTATCTAAGCATCTTATTGTTTATGGTGGAATTGTATATGATTGTTGTGAGCAGACAATGGCAATTATGGTTTTAATAAATCGTATGGTTTTCGTTTCCAACGGAGCTGTAGAATATAACCGTATAATTTACAATTTGTAATGTGGAATAGGTGTGAAATGATATTATGGAAAGTGAGTGCACAAATTAGGCTTTATTTCGAAGTATGAATAAATATTTCCAGCGGTTAATATCAGTTTTGCTGATTGAGTACGTTTTTTTTCGTTACTTATCAATGTAAGAGGTGTTATTTTGAATAGCCCAATATTTTGGAAGATGTTACTTTTGAATCTGTCATTTTTTGACATTTGACAAGTAGAAACTACGCCATTAATAAAAATGTACCGATACACGCTTCAACAACGCACTGAAATTTTTAATATTCATTATAAAAATGGTGAAACTTTGGCAGAGACGATTCGTAAAACTCGATAATTTTTGGGTCGTCGTGAAGCACCTTGTCGAACCGCAATACAGAAATGGGTGGAAAAATTTGAGCTGTTGGGACAAGTAAGTGATGTGAAGAATAAAACCCGTGCACGTCGCTCAAAAACAGCCAAGAATATTGATGCTGTAGCCGAAAGTCTTGAAGAAACCCCAGATTTGTGCAAAATTTCATTCATCATTTACTTCTTTTCAGTAGTAGGTACCTGATACCTCAGTCATTGATAGGAAACGAAAAAAATTGTTCTCCAATAGCAAACCTGATGTTCAAGGGACTATATAGTTCAGCATCAAATTTGCTTATTAAATTATCGAATAAGCTTTGAGTTTCAAGTAAGAATTTTTTGGAAGCTTCCTTTGGAAAGGAATTGGATGTGCATTTTAATATTCAAATAATCAAAAGGTTTTTGTGAATGGCAAACGTTGCCAACGTTATGATTACTAACAAATGAGAAAAGACGCTGTCATTTGAATTTCGTTCCTGTCCAATTTCCGTCTTGGGTTTTCAACTGCTTAATATGTTTGTCGAGAGTCCAATTATTAATAAAAGTGACGATTTGGTTGTTCCTGTAGATATTGAAGAGTCTGAAAGAAAAGCAAATCTGGAACTCCTACCTAAAAAATCTGTTCAGCAGTACGATATTGCATATAACAATTTCCTGGCCTGGTTTACATTGAAAAATGTAGAAGGGAACTTCAGTCAACCTGTTTTCCTGGCATACTTGAAAAATCGAAAATATGGAGTTCATCAACTTTGTGTAGCAAATTTTCAATGATAAAGTCAAGCACCCTTATTAAAAATGGTGTGGATGTAAGTAAATATTTTAAGGTAATAGCATATTTAAAACGGAAAAGTGAAGGATATCGTCCCAAAAAATCGAAAATTCTCACTCGTGAACAAGTTGAAAAGTTTATAAATGAGGCACCAGATGAGAAATACTTGATGGTTATGGTTGCAACTAATTTCGGATTATTTGGAGCCTGTCGGCGTGAATAATTGTGTAATTTATCAGTGGGAGACATCGAAGTAACAAATAAATCATTGGTTATACAACTTCCAAACACAAAAACGAAAGTCAGTCGTTTTTTCAGTATTATTGGGAAGTATGTTGACTATTTTCATAAGTACTTTGCACTGCGCCCTTCTGTCATCAAACATCGTCGTTTTTTCCTGAAATACATGAATAATAAATGCACTGCCAATCTGGATGGAAATCTACAACGGTAGCCGAGGGCTATGTTTCCATTGCATATAGGAATGTTATTGCTGAAAAAATTCTCCCAACCTCAACAGATTTTGGATCATCATCATCCAATATTGTACTTCCGGTTTCTACAAGTACTGATGGTGCTGAGGATTCTAATAATGTGTTGCGAAGCTCCCTAACATCACAGGGCATTAATGTAAGTAATTGTTATAGTTTTACGATTAAAATTAATGTTCATAAGTAATGATTGTTAAATATCGATAATAAAAATTTGCAATTGCTGAATTTTTTTCATCTAATTTCATCATAAGAAAATGTATTGCTAAAAATATTTTTAACACTAAGGTTAAAAATATATTTTTAACACGCTTCCATGTAAACAATCAATTTTAACATTGTTTGCTGTCATTAAAAGTGTCACTTTTAAAGAAGTTGTACAAAAAATTATAAACAGGATTTATTTTGATTGTAAGAAAAGAATTTTCGAAGTACAGCTCTGATATTTTCAAATTAATCTCCATCTTTTGTTTTGACCCTGTATATTCTCTTCCTAATCAGAAGTTCAACAACTATTTCATTCCGTTCATTTGTAAAATAATTAATGTGTTAAAAAAACCCTTTTTTAATTGTAGCGAATGATTCATCATAAAAATTGATTCATTCTTGATCTTTGAGATTATAAAAAAGTGGTTCAATTAACTAAACTGGCATCCTCCGATCATCACTATGAAAATGCTCTTCACGAATCATTAAGATAAAATCAGATTTTCGAGATGGCTACTTTATCGAAGAGAGGATGATCCATTTTTTTCGAGCTTGTTTCCATGTACGAGAATCTTATCCATGATTTTTCCCAAATGCTCGCAAATGATTTAATAAGTTTTACTATAAGAATCGATTTTCTCAATTACCTGTAGTTGAATCCTTCACAAGTGAACCGTTTCTCTTCGGCACATTCCAGCTGACAATCTTCCAGTCTCTCACATAATAAAGATCTTCTGACGAATCTTCTGGCTATTCTTTTACCCGCCAAAACTCTTCGGTAACAAGCTGTAACGAAATTTGCAGGCTGGAGCTTTAATTCCTCCACACAAACACAACAAACATCATTCAATTTCATATGGATTCATTCTCAATTGAAGGAAATGTGGACATTTAAAAAAACCTCGAAATATTCTTAATCCTTTCGAAATTCTTCAGTACATACCTCCAGGACTTTTATTAACATTCACTACCAGTACAAAAAACCCATCGCAAATCTCAACATTCAACAAATAAAATATCACAGTCAAAATGAACACTTTCATATCTGCAGAATGAACTGAACCTGTCAAGATTCTTTCATAGTTTCACTAGAACGAATGTTGAGGCAACAGATTCGGTGCACAATGAACGGAGGGAAGGATATGCTTATGGTTTATAGTTCAGTAAGACATCACTATCATTACTGGATAAACACCGTGATTCCGCAAAAAATAAGGTGGATCATTATGATTTACGAATTAAATAATCTTGATTGTAAGTATCTTCATTCTTTAGGAGTAATGATTGTAAGTGTCACCTACAAGGATGCTGGTGAAGGTCGATTGTAATTTGGTGTAAAAATTGGGGATATCTTATATTTTAAAATTTTAAATTCTACCTCTTGGAATTGGATCGTGTCCTCTTCTTCCATCTGAAAACACGATGAAAAAACATGATATAAAGAGAATGGTGGTTGTTCTCGCGTTCATCGTTTGCAAACAAATGGGAATTTTTCGGTAGACAATAGGAATCTTCAGAATATCGGCCATGATTGCCAAAATTAACATAATGAGTTGAGGAATAAAATGCGTTAATTACTGTTTGGTGGTTTCATGTTTCAAGGATAATTTGGCGATTTGTAAGAATATTTTATCCATTGAAATGAGAAATTGAGGAAATCTGGTAAAAATTAAATACAGGATGCTCCACTTTATACTATGAATATTTTAAGTTATTCCAAGAAAAAAATTTCATATCAACATAGGCTCATAAAGGCTTCATTTCGAAGATACTGATCTTATATTTTTCCATGTGCATACCAATTTTTGAGAAGAACTATTGAGGAAAAATGATCTAAATGCTAAATCAATGGTGGTCTTCTTCAACATATACTTTGATTTGCTTTCTGTTTTAACTTATTCTCCTACTTAATTTTCTTATACAGGGTGTCTCAAGTTCGAGTGGCTATTAGACGTTTCTGGAGAACTGGACATATTTGAAATCTGAAAATTGGGATTATGATATTGTTCGAAATTCTCTACAGACCTAAAATATTTTCAGAGCCAGAGCACTCCCGGTTATACAGGGAGTGAAAATAAATTAGCTCAAAAATTTTTTTTTCAATGTTTTCGTTTCTGATATGATTGAGTTTTCAATGATGAATACATTTCTGTTGAAACTATTGTATTCATTCGAATAGTTTTTAAAATATCGTAAAAAAACCTGAAAAAAGTCGAATATTCATAGTCAGTATTATGTTCATTTTTCTTATTCTGAACATCCTGAGTGTAAACCGTTTTCACAACGTCAAAGTAGAAGAATGTGAAAAGGTCATGTATCTTTTGAATTTCATGAATATCATCACAGGGTGTTTCAAATTTCTTGTCAAAAACTGTGATCGAAAATCGGCCATAACTTCTGTTTTTCAAATTAGAACCCTATTTTTTTATTATTGCGTTGGATTCTGCGGAGAAAAATAATGATAGCACTCTCAGATGCTCTTGCTCCTAAATTCAGTAATTCCCGAATTATTTGAGCTTTTCTGGATTCATGTTGTACGTAGAATCAAATTCATCTGATCTTCTACCTGAGAATATTCTGTGACCATAGAAGATAAGTTATCCCATCAATAATTCACAAGTGACAGGTCTAATTTTAGGTTTTATCTGTACTTTTCGATTTTATTCAATGGTTTCATAAAAATATTCATCGAATGTGTTGCATGACAATATTCTGTGACCATAGAAGATAAATGATCCCATTAATAATTCACAATTGACAGGTCTAATTATTACTTGTTACTATGGTTTCATGAGAATATTCATCGAATCTGTTTAGATTCGATGAATTTGACTCTACGTACGACATGAATCCAGAGAAGCTCAAATAACTCGGGAGTCACTGAATTTAGGAGAAAGAGCATCTGAGAGTGCTATCATTATTTTTCTCCGCAGAATCCAACGCAATAATAAAAAAATAGGGTTCTAATTTGAAAAACAGAAGTTATGGCCGATTTTCGATCACAGTTTTCGACACAAAATTTGAAACACCCTGTGATGATATTCATGAAATTCAAAAGATGCATGACCTTTTCACATTCTTCTACTTTGACGTTGTGACAACGGTTCACACTCAGGATGTTCAGAATAAGAAAAATGAGGATAATTCTGACTATGAATATTTGACTTTTTTTCAGGTTTTTTTTCGATATTTTGAAAACTATTCGAATGAATACAATGGTTTCAACAGAAATGTATTCAGCATTGAATACTCAATCATATCAGAAACGAAAACATTGAAAAAAAAATTTTTGAGCAAATTTATTTTCACTCCCTGTATAACCGGAAGTGCTCTGGCTCTGAACATATTTTAGGTCTGTGGAGAATTTCGAACAATATCATAATCCCAATTTTCAGATTTCAAATATGTCCAGTTCTCCAGAAACGTCTAATAGGCACTCGAACTTGGGACACCCTGTATATCTTTTTATGAAAACTCAAGTATTGAAATGTTTGGGTCAGATATTCGCGAAAACTGCAAGGTTTGATGCATTTGACCAAGGGTACCATTTCTGAAGAGATTCTTCAAGAATTTCAATCCCGTCAACAAATTTACGAAAATGGCAGTGGCGTTCAAATTGTGGACGTTGTCATATCAAATAATAATTTAATCTACGTCATTAACATGTTTGAAACATGCAATAATAAAATAAACATTAAAAGTGGACGTTGAATATGCGATGTGGCTAGTTTTTGTCGCATCGAAATGTCTGCAGCTATATTATTCTGGAATTAAGGCAAAAATGGAGATATTTTTCTAATATTAACACCCTGTGTCTCGGAAGTGAAGAGAATTAGGATCATGTCAACAGAAAATTTGTATGCAGACAGACTGTTCCTTAATGATATGTCCAAACTTACACCGATGATTTCACATAAAAAAAATAAGAATTTATGCTCCAGGCAAATATATATATATATATATATATATATATATATATAATTTTTATAAAATTTTAGAATTCCTTGAGATATTTTCCTGCAGCGTAGAGGCTCACAGAGATGCGTTTTCTACCATACAGAAAAAGTTATCACCATGAGCAGTGGCGTACGTACAATGGCTTTCCTTTTAATCAAAACTCAAATTATTTTTGAACTTTACATTCACTTCTGAACAGAAAAGTTTTCCTGGTCCATTCTTCTGTGTATCGTCTTTTTCGGGTAAATAAATAAAACATATTCTGATTCCTATCAAATTGGTATTATTATTTAATTGATAAACCCCTTGATATTTTTGACACAGATTGACATGAAATTTCATATACATAGGTGGATCTAATAAAAGTGCATATTTTCGAACTTCTTAATATTTTGAAACTTCATCTTTACATTTTTATAGTTTAGAAGACAAATTATCATTATTTTCAAGCAGAATCATGTGTTGAAGTGTGGATGCTGAGGATCATCCTGTAAACGTTATCTACCGTCCATGCTGGAAGAATAAGATTCCCGAAATAAACTTTTTCAAGCATTTCAGCAATCTCAGAATGAACTTCCCCAAAAACAGCTTGATAATCTCATTTTTGGCACATTTCTGTGGTTGCCATATTCCTTGATGATTTTGTATACTCCATTCACTTTTATTTAATCACATAGGAGGTCATGGTTTTGTTTTCAGGAGTTGGTGCCCCTGATGAAAAGCACAGAACATATGATGAAAAGTCAGTGCGCGTAGAGAAAATATCGTTGATGACAAAACGACGTTGCCAGTTTCTTTGTTTACATAAATTAAAATTATCAAAGATATTCCACATTTTGTTAGGTTTACAAATTGTTCGCAGATTTTTGGTATTTAATCGATATTTGCAGATGAGTTTTTCGTCGAATATCCAAGATTAACGTATGTTTATTGTTTTTAGCACCAGTTTGGAGCGTGAGGACGATTTTCAAGACCAGGACGAATGTTTACATTACGAGGTTGAATGGGTACACGGGAATTTCGTTGAAAAAGCTGTTATTTGGACAGATATCGCAGTAGATGGATCGGATGGAGCCTCGAGATGTCGATTAGGATGATATTTTTCAGGTTTTCCAAGAATTTGGCGATGTTTGCAAAAGTTAGGTACCTCACTAATGAGGTGGAACTTAGACCTAATTCTCCTATAAGAAACGCCTTTCAAAGGTCGAGATGGTGAAAAATGTATTCTTTAGATGTTGTTTGAACAGCGCGCAGCCGGGTTTTATATCTCAACATTGATTTTAAGAAAGTTATCAACAAAATAAAATTGACATTATTCTTGATTCTTGTAAATACCCATCAATTTATCTTATATCTCTGGGTTGATTTTTTTTAATGAATTCTTGATTAGAATCAACAATTGATGTCGTCAAGTCTTGAACTTTCAGTTCAAGAGGATAATAAACATTAAATCTTTACAAGCCTGCATATGAAAATTATGTGAAAGCAATGCAATTTTCTTCCATGGCGAAAAATAATATATTTCAACAGTGATCTCTTGTACTTTTCATGCAAATAACTAGAAAAGGAATCCTTTCTATCAATTCATATAAACGTTAATTATTTTCGTCCATCACATCTTTTCCAATTCATTCATTTTCCGAATAAATTCACATTCTGAGAAATACGCTAAGAATGTAGAAAGGGCAACATAGTGTTGACTTGGAACATAAAAATATTTTGAAAAACGTCATAACTTCGATACAGAGTGGAATGTGTCAAAT
This sequence comes from Adalia decempunctata, assembly GCA_951802165.1. Taxonomy (NCBI): domain Eukaryota; kingdom Metazoa; phylum Arthropoda; class Insecta; order Coleoptera; family Coccinellidae; genus Adalia; species Adalia decempunctata. The sequence goes on from OX637705.1 coordinate 7,568,767, forward strand.
TTCCAGAGTTGTGATTTTATAATTGTGAATGGAGTATACTTACTTATAATTTGCTTTATTTTGAATAGTTATTCTCTTCATTTCACAAAACAACAAAAATTGTTGCATAATTTGGCTTATTAAGGTTTTTCTCTCTAATATTGTTTTCTGTATACAGGATTCAAAGATGACATAATTGATTCAAATCTCATACCTTTTGCATCCTCAACAATGATTATAATCGACAAAACACAACCGAAAACACCGAACAAAGAAAGAACAGCAAAACAAAACGAAAATTTCATGACGAAGAAGAACAAAAACACTCAAAAATCACATAACTATAATCAACAATATTTCCGCGCCCAATAGCAACCAAGAAAACCCGACCGCCATACGCGTTTTCCGATATTTCCCTCGATCTCCGGCGGCTATACGACGCGAAACAATCGAGCTTCTGCACTCCGCAGAAACTAACAAAACTGAAAAAAAATCTCGAGGACGCCGAAAACAATGGAACTCCGATGATGGAAGATCAAGATGCCTCCAAGAAGAGATGCAAGTTCGCTGGAGGGTTTATGTAACACTTCTACTCGTTTACAACATTTATTGAGTGAATTTATGCGTTCGTATCAAGGATGTTGAACAAATCGGTCGCGATAACGTTTGGTCCATCCTCTTTTTTTCTCTTTCCGATTTTCACCGTGAGAATCTGCCGATCAAAGAGATGGGGCGGGATTCGTGTTGCGAAATCGTCGATTTGTACGTCTTTTGTTGGAATATGGGTCAATTGGCTGATTCTGTCAACACAGTACTTGGTAGTTTCCGTTTTAGAGCGGACAAAGGGCCGGGAGAAGCTGAATGGTAAACGGTTTTGGTTCTGTAACTCACAACTTCATTAGACTCAATTTTGTCCAATAGATTTGAGAATGTTGCAGTTTCGCGCGTGGTGTAGCATTGAAGTCTCCGGGAGACTTCAATTCTGGATCAAGGTGGAAACACTTGAATAATATTGCAGTGTAATAAGAATGGAATAATTCTGGAGAAATTATTTGCCGTGTACATTATATGGGTGTTGAATGCAAATGAGGAAGAATTAGTTATACAGAGTGAGTCAACAGTGCTCGATCAGACCATAATTCCAGTAAATTTTGGCCAAGAACTATGATTCGAATTTTGGCCTAATCGACTCTACTTATATAGCGCATACGTTGAAATAATTTTGGTAGATAAGCTGGTCCGAAAGTGGTGAACCACAATACCATAATGAATTTTTGATTTCGGAATACTCCGCTTGTCATAATTTATTTTCGGAAACTATAATGTTTATGATGCTTCAAACTATCATATCTTGAAAACCATTCGAGATGAATGAATGCTGATTTTTTTATTTAATTCCCGAAGCTGAATGGTAAACGGTTTTGGTTTTGTAACTCACAACTACATTAGACTCAATTTTTTCCAATAGATTTGAGAATGTTGCAGTTTCGCGCGTGGTGTAGCATTGAAGTCTCCGGGAAACTTCAATTCTGGATGAAGGTGGAAACACTTTTGAATAATTTTGAAATGTAATAAAATGGAATAATTCAGGAGGAATTATTTGCCGTGTACATGATATCGTTGTTGGAGACAAATGAGGAGGAATTAAAGATACAGCGTGAGTCAACAGTGCTCGATCGGACCATAATTCTAGTAAAGAATTATGATTCGAATTTTGGCCGAATCGATTCTACTTAGCGCATATATAGGACGTTGAAATAATTTTGGTCTCTATAAGCTGGTCCGAAAGTGGTGAACCACAATACCATCATGAAATCATTCTAGATGAATGAATGTTGTTTTTTTATTGAATTCCTGAAGAGTTTTCAATTCTTCTACAGTTTTACGAATAATTCTACAGATGGCCCGAAATACGCTATTATATTTCGAAAATGACCCCAAAAATGTCCAGTTTTCTATTTATTCAAATGGCATTGCTGATTATTCATTATTTTTTGGATACCATTGTGGAAGTCTTCACTTTTTTTGGAGACTGCACCTGATGTACAATAAATGCGGGGATAGGTTTCATATCCCAGATGTTAACTGAGTATATTGGAAGTAAGTTAGTAACTATTTGAAGTTGACAACCTTAAAAGTATTGCACAGAATTGTAAAATTTTGAAAACAAAAGGGTTTTCCAATAAGAGGGGCCATTTCGAATAACCCGCTAGTTCGGTAGATGCCACTTTTGAAGCTGTCAGTTTTGGACATTTGACAAGTAGAAACTATGTCATGAAAAACGTAACAATAGACGCTTCAACAACGCATTTAAATTATTAAAATTCACTATAAAAATGGTGATGTGAAGAATAAATCCGTGCACGTCCCTCAAGAACAACCTGGAATATTGCTGTTGTAGCCGACAGTGTTGAAGAAAACCCAGGTTTGTCCATTCCTCGTCGTTCTTTGGAATTAGACATTCCGCAAACGTCACCGTTTCTTGCAAAGATGATAACGAGAGCACTTACTCGAGAAGCTGCAGTCAAATATACCACAAAAAGTTTCTGAAAATGACCACGGTACAGGGTGTCTCATTATAAATTACTAGATGGCTATCTTCGTTATTTTCGATCACCTTGTATAGTTCAAACGAGCAATGTTGTAGTATTTGTCCTGAATCGTCGAAATCTGATGACAAAATTGACATATGTCAATCGCTTGTCAGATTTTTCACATATGTCTTGCTTATTTTAAATGGGACACCCTGTATAATTTGCAGTTTATCGATTCTCCTTAAAAATACAATTAATTTGATGTATCACAGGCAAACTTACGTTCAACTGTTTTTAAGATATTAACAATTGAAAATCGAGGTTTTACTTCTATTATTATATCAACAAAAGAGTTCATTTGTTAATGAATAAAAATATATTTGACTTAAAATGTCATAGTAATTACCCATATTACATAATAGAAAATCATACAACAAATAAACTTTTTTGTTCATATAATAATACCTATAAGTAAATCCTCGATTTTCAATTGTTAATATCTTAAAAACAGTTGAACGTAAGTTTGCCTGTGATACATAAAATTAATTGTTTTTTAAGGAGAATCGATAAACTGCAAATTATACAGGATGTCCCATTTAAAATAAGCCAGACATATGTGAAAAATCTGACAAGCGATTGACATAGATATGACAATTTTGTCATCAGATTTCGACGATTCAGGACAAATACTACAACTTTGCTCATTCGAACTATACAGGATGATCAAAAATAACGGAGATAGCCATCTAGTAATTTATAATCAGACACCCTGTACAAAAGTTTTGGATGAATAAAGTACCTATTGGAAAATTCATCAGTTACCATTGATTCATTTATCAATGGATAATTATAATTATAAGTATTTCTTAGCTAGTAATAGACGCATACATAAATACAAGAACTTACATAATTGAAAATCGAAACAATGGAATAAAAATAAGTATTAGCGCAACGCAATTTTCTATAACAATCTAAACAATATCTACTAGTCGAAATAATGACGCCTCGCATGTGTAATAATCGAAATAATGATAACGTAGCTATCAATTTTTCAATTAGATTCGAGAATGATGCGTTTCCCGTGCGGCGTATCATTGAAGTCTCCCGGGAGACTTCGATGCTCGACCAAGGTGGAAACGCTCTCGTACGATTTTGCGGTGTAAAAATGAGATCATCCAAATGTCCGGTGATATTTCCATTAGCTTCAACATAAGAAAACGTTTTAACTCCATTAAACGATATCCACCGAGATAAAACAATAATTGGAATATGAAACTTGCTGGGTTCTTATTAACATTCAACTCCATTGTTCTCTTGATAGGCCTACTACGAAACGTTTCGGTGTTGGGATTTATGAGAGAATTCGCAATCTAGCCGTTTGAATTGAAATGTGACAACGCGAAGGAAGCTGTGACCTTTGGCGGGGCTATTCAAAGCAGCAGTAAACAGTTGGCTATTTAGGTTTAGATTGGGAAGTTTAAGCTGTCGTAATAGGCATTGTGTATGGGATTTTATGTGTTTGGTCCATTGATGATTCGGAGCGATGTTACAGTTGTTAGATCATTATTAAATACAGGGATTTTTCTACGGCCATTTTTGATCAATTTAAAAAAAAATTGAAAAAAGGTTTCGTTTATGAAAATGCATTTTAACAATGATTTTTATGAAGATTGTATCTACACTGCGCAAAAAATTAACGCACATTCTGAAAATCTCAATTTTAATGAAAGTTAACTCTACATTGATTTTATAACTTATTTTTTATGTTCTCTCGGGAAGGTTTTGAACGAAACAAGGCACATTAAATGGAAGAAAAATTCAGGATTTCACAGAATCTTATGTGAAAGAAGAGAAATGAACAATTTTCAAAATACTGAAATGCTGACAAGTGATTTAATACCTACTTGGTATTTCCACCCCTTGCGTTAATTACAGCTCGGCAACGACGGTTCATACTCAAAATGAGTGATCTTAAAATGTTCTGATCTAATCCTTCCCAGATTCCTCCGAGTTGGATTCCTAAGTCATTAAGAGTAGCTGGATGATTTTCTGAACTTCTCAGCCTTCTATTGAGGTTGTCCCCAACCTGCTCAATCGGATTGAGATCTGGAATTCTTGCTGGCCATTCCATTCGAGAGACTTCAACCTCTTCAAGGTACTCCTGAACGATGCGCGCACGATGGGGTCTGGCATTATCGTCCATAAAAATGAAATTTTCACCAATGTATGGGGCAAATGGCACTACATGCTCTTCAAGAATGTTCCTTATATACTTATCAGCATTCATAGCTCCATTATCAACGACCACTAGGTCTGTGCGAGCAGTCAAAGATATTCCACCCCATACCATAATCGATCCTCCCCCGAAACCAGTAGTATTCAGGAAATTGCACTGAGCATATCTTTCATGTGGACGTCTGTATACAAGGAAACCTCGATCACAATGGTAGAGGCAGAATCTAGACTCATCTGTGGAGAGAACTCTTTCCCAATCGGCCTCTTCCCAATGGATATGCTCTCTCGCAAAATCCAAACGCGCCCTTCGATGGGCTGGGGTAATAGCTGGGCCTCTTGCCGCGACACGAGGCCTTAAATCATATTCTCTGAGACCATTTCTTATTGTCTGAGTGCTAATTTGCACCTCATGAGTTTGCTCAAGCTGATTTTGAAGGAGGCGAGCGGTTGCAAACCGTCGTCTCAACGAAGAAACTCTCAAGTAACGTTCTTGAATGGCAGTTGTTACCCGTGGTCTACCCTGTCCTGGTCTTCGGACATTCATACCTGTCTCCCTGAATCGCTGCAACATTCTGGACACACTTGTATGGGAAACTCCAAACCTTTCTGCAATTCTTGTGTATGTCCACCCTTCTTCTCGCAAAACTACCGCTTGGGCACATTCCTCTTGGGTCAAATTGCATGTTTCGCGTTGCAGAGCAATCGAGTGTAGAATATCAAACGAAAGAAAAACTATTGATCACTAGAATTGATGGAGAACAACGTATTATAGGATGGAGCCAATACATTCAAAATCTGATAATATCATCTTTTTTTATTCCTGCTGGGAGAAAACATCTGTATTGAAGAAAAACGTTGAGAGTGGATAACATATGCATGCATAATTCTGATAAAAATAATAATCATTGAGAACACCTTCAGTTGTAGAATAAATTTGAGATTTCCATAATGTGCGTTAATTTTTTTGCGCAGTGTATACCTATTGAACAGCATATTTTTTTGTTTTCTTTTGAATTAAGTTAGAATTTAAAGTTGCATTAAGTAAATGTTCAGAAATGAATGAATCCTGAAATAGCGGGGAAAAAAGTTCATTACGTCATTCTAAGATAACAATCCAATTTACCATTGAAGGTTGCACTAATATCAAGAGATGTACTTGATGAACGATTGTTCTGCTATTTTGCATGCTCAATTTTATGGTAGCTGAGCTTGTATCATTGAGATCTTGGATGAGTCTGAACGAGGAAACATAAATTTAATGATTTCCTGATGATCTAAGGGTATTTCGAAGGATCTGACAGAATCAATTGAGATTTGTTATTGTTCTGAAAAAGATGAAGGCTCTGATGATGATATATTCCATTTACATAGTTCCCAATTTGAACGCCACTGGCATTTTACGACCAAACTGAAATTACTGAAGATTTTTCTTAAAAAAAAGTTAGATTTGGTCGGAAGCTCTTAATCCCACTGTTTTTGAGAGAATCTGTGAGAAGCATTTTAAAATTCATAATAAAATGGATTTTAAAGTTCGAAGAGGAATACTTGAATATTAACAAAAATTTATTGAAAGATCGGGGAATTCAAAAAAGGAAATTTGTTCTCATTCTCATCAGTACTATTTACCCTATCATCTACTCTGGGACACCCTGTATATAATACCTATTAAATCATTTAGAAAGGACATATCCGGCTTAAAAAAAAATTTCGTTACTCTCGAAACTTAGCCTTAATCACACATTTACCGCTCAACATTGACTTTTCAAGCACCCTGTATGTTCAGACATTTTGAAATAAAAATATGAGCTTTCACTCAAACATCAGAGAACTTGCTTGAATTTGATATCTAAGATGGAAGAAAAAACTGTAAATATACGAAAAGTATCTCAGTTATTGATGTTTCTCAAATTTTGTTATGTAACAAATCTTTCAAAGAAACGTCTCACTCATTTCTTTAAGGAATTTCCATTTCCGTTCAGAGCGCGTAGGAAAACTCATCCGATAGAGGCGCCACCGTCCATTTTATGGAATATCTCCATAGAACTTACATTATCACTATCAATTTCTATGAATATCTCTATCCTCATGAATGAAATGTACAATGGCGCTCTCTATCCGAAAATCGCTGAACTTTGAAATTAGTAAATTTGTGGGTAAAGCAGGAAAATTTTCCCGCCATATATTTGAATTTGGTTATTCTCTGCCAATTCCGTATTTCAAGTTGTTTTTCTGAACGAAATTATCTGTATATTCACTTTTGATCGGAAGTTGAACTATTTTTATGGGTCTTTCGTTTGAAATAAAACAGAAGCATGAGTTGGCTTATTTTCCTCTATTTTTAAAAGAAAAAAATGAGCTTTCGAAATGAAATCGATTTAAATTATTTCTTTAAGAACCCCAATCCTTTCTGAGTTCACCCACAAAATTTCAGTTCTCAAAGTGAAACCATTTTCAAATGCAACTTGAAAAAGAAACATAGTACATTGAATGCCCAGTAGGATGATATATTGATGTCCCAAACTTTTGGTGGATGCGCCCAATTTAAACTCACAAACGAATCAGAGATTCCGCCATTTCCTTTCAATCTAAAAACTCACCATGATCCAGTGGAATTATGATCGAGGTGATCTTCTCCCCTCCCACTCCAGTACTCTCCGTGATAATCGAATTGTTAATACTCAAATTCTTGTCATTTCCTCCCTCACCAAGACGGTTTCCGTTTGCGACTACCTCAGTTCCGTTTCCATGCTCCGTTCCATTTGAATTTGACGTATAATCAGTGTTAGAGCCCACATACTTCGTCGAATTGGTAACAACGTCATGTCTGTCATTCGCACTGAAGAGGTAATCGGGTTTCCTGAACGCAAAGTTGTCTTCTGGTTGCCTCATTGGTCGCCTTTGATCATAAGGTCTTCTGTCGTGGAAATCTGGCCTTGGATATCCTTTATCGTTGGAATTTGCTGTTGGTCTGTGTACTCTGTCATCATCGAACCCCGAAGGTCTTCTGTGGTCATCTTCTGGTCGCAATGGTCTTCTGTAATCATCCTCTGGTTTCTTATGGGGATCGAATGGTCTTGTTTCATCATCTGGTTGATTGATGTCATTTCTATAACCACCATTTGGTTTGACAGGCCTTCTGTAATCATCTTCTGGCCTCAGTGGTCTCTTGTGATCATCTTCTGGCCTGAGAGGTCTTCTGTATTCATCTTCTGGTCTCTGAGGTCTTCTGTATTCATCTTCTGGCCTCAGTGGTCTCTTGTAATCATCTTCGGGCCTGAGAGGTCTTCTGTATTCATCTTCTGGTCTCTGATGTCTTCTGTAATCATCGTCTGGCCTCTGAGGTCTTCTGTAATCATCTTCTGGTCTCTGAGGTCTTCTATAACCATCTTCTGGCCTATGAGGTCTTCTGTAGTCATCTTCGGGCCTAAAAGGTCTTTGGTAATCATTATCTGGCCCTTTCTGATCGTGCCCTGAATGATGAGGTTTAAAATCATCATAATCATGTTTTGGTCTGTACGGATGGTCGAATGGTCTTGGTCCATCTCTATCATCAAATAGAGGTCTTAGTGGTCTCCTATCCTCATCAAATGTTCCCATAGGTCTCGGAATCTCCGAAAATTCAGGTCTTGGATGGGGTCTGGAATAATGGCTGTCAATCCTGTCGTCTATAATAGAAGGTCTAGAATCGTAGCCATTAGGTCGTGGTCGACCTGGCAACACTGGCCTTTCATCGTCATACGGGTTGTTCAGATGTTGTGGCCTGAATGGTGGTATATGGTCTTCGTAAGGTCGATGAGGAATGTCGTCCTCTGGCTTCTCATGAACTGGTTTGAATGGTTTCTCAATTAGAGGCTTTGTAGGCTCGTGATTATCGTAGGAATTGAAGGGTCTTTGTGGTTTATTGTACGAATATGATGGTCTTTCGTCTTCGTATGGATTTGGTGGTGGTCTTCCATGCATATCTGAAGGTCTTGGAGGTTTGTCGTCATATGAATTTGAAGAGGGTCGAGGTTTGGTTGGGTATGAGATCGTAGGTCTGTCATTGCCATAGGAATCTGGAGATGGTCTCAATGGAGGATTATGGCCATACGAATCAGGAGGTCTTTGAGCAGGTCTTTCGTCGTAGTATGGATCGAATGGAGATAAGAATTTTGGGTTATCTATGAACTCGGGGCCCCACGGTCTCTCTACGTGGTATTTGTCGTAATCATTTGGTCTCTGGTATATATTGCTCGGATATTTTTGATTCCCAAAAGGTCTATCATAATTTTTGTCATTGTCATAACTGTTATGAACACCATTACCGGTTTCTGGTAGATATCCTAGTGGTCTTCCAGGTTTAGGTTTTCCATAAGAATAAGGATTTTCTCCAATCAGTATGTCATGAACAGGATGCAAATAACTTTGAGCCCCTGGACTCACACTGACCAAACTACCTTGGATCAGCTGGGTAACTTGAGGATGTGACCTGTTATCTTCAGGTTTTGTGTAGGAACTAGTTGGCCTCTGGTTTCCGTAAGAACCCGGTTTTACTATCTCTACATTCGGGATGCTGACTCCATATTGAACGTTGGGTTTTTGGGGTATCTCCGAAGGCTTGTTTAGGGCTTCGTTTGGGTATGCATCGGGTTTATTGGTGTGGTTTTCTGGTAGGTAGGTTGGTTTGGGGTTATTCTGGGAGGTTTCGTATTGATTTTGTATACTGGAAGATGTTGAAAGTGTGATTTCTTCGAAATTTGGTTTTGGTTTGGATGCTTGTGGATCTATAACCAATTTGCAGCCTAATTTTTTTATGTATAGGTCGAAATCTACGTTTTCTATCGTCCCGATTGGTTGTAAAGTGGCAGTTTCTTTGATGAAATTCTTTCCTAGTTCGCAGGTTGAGTTTCCTTTTTCCCCTATTCTGAAAATGAAAGGGATATGAAATAGTAGAAGTTGCTTCCGCCATTTTGCATCAATTTGAATTCGAAACAATGAACTTACCCAAAGCTGAATGCTTTACAGAAATCTCCTTCTGCTGTACATTCTTTTTGGCATTTTGGCACTGTGTTCGCTTTGACAGTCTTGTAAGTATCTCTAGAGCTCAGTCGGTGGCCAATGGCCAGTCTTTCGTAACAATCTGTAAAATTACAATAATGTTTGTCAGTTTTTGTTAGTAAGAAAGTTAGATTGTTCAATTAAGTGCTAATTCATTCTTAATGTTTATTTTATGGTTCTGAAGATCGTGTCAAAATGAAATGGATTGATGTAAATTTAAAAATTAGTGATGGACAAAAATTAAGACTTCATCAAAATATTATATTTGATCCATTTACAACATTTATTGAAAAAGATATTTTTCAAATAGAACTCTGCATTTGTCAATTGTGCAGTTACAGAAAAACGCGAAATGTCTTCCTTTTTGAGTGCCAATTTCCGAAATAATCAATTTCAATACAAAACAAAAGAAATTCCTAAAAGTATAATACAATTGACGTTTAAGATCCCGGTTCAGAGCGAGTAGGAAAACTAATCCGATAGAGGCGCCACCGTGCATTTTATGGAATATCTCCATAGAACTTACATTATCACTATAAGTTCTTTGGATATCTCTCTAATTATGAATGAAATGTACAAAGGCGCTATCTATTCCAAAATCGCTGAACTATGAAATTAGTAAATTTGTGGGTAAAGCAGGAACTATTTCCCGCAATATATTTGAATTTGGCCATTCTCTGCGAATTCCGTATTTCAAGTTGTTTTTCTGAACGAAATTATCTGTAGATTCACTTCTAATCGGAAGTTGAACTATTTTCATGGGTCTTTCGTTTGAAATAAAACAGAAGCATGAGTTGGCTTATTTTCTTCTATTTTTGACAGAAAAAAATGAACTTTTGAAATGAAATCGATTTGAATTATTTCTCCAATCCTTTCTGGGTTGAACCACAAAATTTTAGTTCCCAAAGTGAAACCATTTTTAAATGCAACTTGAAATAAAAACACACTACATTGAACGCCCACCTTAAGCTTCTAAAATAAGGTATATTTTCTGACAAGTGTTTTCAAAGTATTCTCTTGTAGTATGATGAATAAATTCAGAATAATATGATAATTGTACATGAACATGGTGTTGTTGATGCGCAAAATTTATTATTCTTGCCTGGGAATAAGAGCTACAATTAAAATAATTGAACTTAAAATAGTACGAATTTAACCTCGACTGTAAAAGAGAGATGGGTATCTTAATTATTATTTTTGTGATCCATTCAGCTGAAAGATTATTCAGGAAATGAAAATTAGATATTTCTTCAATTTGAATTTCTTGGTGTGATTTAAAACATATCAGTTTTTTATTTAAAAAAATTCATCAACAATTGAATATATTATTTTTTGTGGTTTGATATTATTGCTCATAGTTAGCTTTGGGTTGAAATGATGAAAAATTAGCATGCCCCTGAGAAACTTCAGTATCTGTCATGAATATTTTCAAAAGGTTATGTTGCCTAAATACACTGCGAAAAAAAAAATAACGCACATTCTGAAAATCTCAATTTTAATGAAAGTTAACACATTGACTTTATAACTTATTTTTTATGTTCTCTCGGGAACGTTTTAAACGAAACAAGACACATTAAATGGAAGAAAAATTCAGGATTTCACCGAATCTTATGTGAAAGAAGAGAAATGAACAATTTTCAAAATACTGAAATGCTGATAAGTGATTTAATACTTGGTATTTCCACCCCTTGCGTTATTTACAGCTCGGCAACGCCGGTTCATACCCAAAATGAGTGATCTTAAAATGTTCTGATCTAATCCTTTCCAGATTTCTCCGAGTTGGATTCCTAAGTCATTAAGAGTAGCTGGATGATTTTCTGAACTTCCCAGCCTTCTATTGAGGTTGTCCCAAACCTGCTCAATCGGATTGAGATCTGGACTTCTTGCTGGCCATTCCATTCGAGAGACTTCAACCTTCAACCTCTTCAAGGTACTCCTGAACGATACGCGCACGATGGGGTCTAGCATTATCGTCCATAAAAATGAAATTCTCACCAATGTATGGGGCAAATGGCACTACATGCTCTTCAAGAATGTTCTTTATATTCTTATCAGCATTCATAGCTCCATTATCAACGACCAATAGGTCTGTGCGAGCAGTCAAAGATATTCCACCCCATACCATAATCGGTCCTCCCCCGAAACCAGTAGTATTCAGGAAATTGCACTGAGCATATATTTCATGTGTATACAAAGGAACGTCGATCACAATGGTAGAGGCAGAATCTATTGCCTCTTCCCAATGGATATGCTCTCTCGCAAAATCCAAACGCGCCCTTCGATGGGCTGGGGTAAGAGCTGGGCCTCTTGCCGCGACACGAGGCCTTAAATCATATTCTCTGAGGCGATTTCCTATTGTCTGAGTGCTAATTTGCACCTCATGAGTTTGCTCAAGCTGATTTTGAAGGAGGCGAGCGGTTGCAAACCGTTGTCTAAACGAAGAAACTCTCAAGTAACGTTCTTGAATGGCAGTTGTTACCCGTGGTCTACCCTGTCCTGGTCTTCGGACATTCCTACCTGTCTCCCTGAATCGCTGCAACATTCTGCAACACACTTGTATGGGAAATTCCAAACCTTTCTGCAATTCTTGTGTACGTCCACTCTTCTTCTCGCAAAACTACTGCTTGGGCACATTCCTCTTGGGTCAAATTGTGTGTTTCGCGTTGCATAGCGATCGAGTGTAGAAAATCAAACGAAAGAAAAACTATTGATCACTAGAATTGATCGAGAACAACTGATTTTAGAATGGAGCCAATACATCCAAAATCTGATAATATCATCTTTTTTTATTCCTGCTGGGAGAAAACATCTGTATTGAAAAAAAAACGTTGAAAGTGGATAACATATGCATGCATAATTCTGATAAAAATAATTATCAGTTGTAGAATAAATTTGAGATTTCCATAATGTGCGTTAATTTTTTTGCGCAGTGTAAATAAATTCATCTTCGAAATAAATTTACAAAATTTTTGAGAACGAAGCAAGGCTCTTCATGTTTACGAATTCATCAATACTCATGGCGTTCTAAGATCAATCATACGAAAAATACTGTTAACTAAATTACCCAGAATCCTATCACTCAAAAACGACATTCGCAAAAACTGTACATCAGTTCGTGGATTCACGTAAGTCAAATAGTAATCAAATAATCACGTATAATTACGACAAATCAAATCAAATCAGACCGTCTGCCCGCCTAGTCCATGTCGGTTTTTGCGAATATCGAATTATAAGTAGGTTATAACTCATTCGGGTGAAGATACGGTTATTCTTTTATAGCTGAATAATTGTTGCGAATTTGGGACGGAAACTTGTAGGACCCCGAAGCTACGAATCTATACGAATGCGAATAAATTATGGCCTTTTTTATGGGCCATGTTACATCCGATCTCAGATTTGTTTCTACCTTGTTATTTACCGAACTAATTTCGGGTATTCTTGTTTCGTGAGAGAATTTCCATCCTCGAATTCCTTCAGAAAAAAATTGTCGAAGAGTTCAGAGAGAATCTTTTATAAGGCTTTTTATTTGATTGATTCTTTTTTATTTCTTGATAATTCCTTTTTTTTTCTTCTCCTCCGCATAAGTGTTTAATGCCGTTTATCGATATACAGGTGTTCCTCAATTGTGGATACTAAATGAAGAGGGTGGCTACTTAGTTTCTCGAACATGATTTTCCAGATATACAGGGTGTTAAAGTTTGAGTTTTTTTCAACGTGTTTTATTCATAGGTATCTGCATTTCTCAGGATAATGAGTTTGATTTTATTTGAAAAAACTGATGATCGAAACGTAAAAGACCCCGCACTTTCCTTATGGGAAATGGCGTTCCGTCAAATGTTCTAAAATTTTGGTATAATTCAGTACTCGACCTACTGATCAAAAGTGTCCATGGCCCCAACTCAATCCTATAACTAGTTTTTGAGATACAGGGCGTTGAAGTTGAAAATTACCCACTTATACTACGCTCGTATCTCGGAACAGAATCGAATGAACTTCCATTTTTCTCAAGAAACATTTCATGACATCCCCAGGGAGCAACCATATAAAGGAATATGACCGAAAATCGTTACGAATACAGGGTTATCCATAATTGAATGCATGCCCGATTTTGAAAGTATAAAATATGTCAGTTTCAGAGCAATAACGTTCACAAAATGAACTATTACACTAGATATGTTGTTGTTACATCGAAAAAGTCTGTAATACCCAGAATGTATACTGGGTGATCTATTATTATAGAAACTATTCTCAAGAAAGGTTAAGTGGACACCCTGTATTTATGGGTTGATTGAAGGTGTTCGTTTAATTTTTTTGGAACATATCATCATGGACTTCAAAGAATACAGGGTGATTCAGTCATGAAATGAACTTTGAACCCCACGAAAATACCCAAAAACCACCTTTTTTTTTCATCGCCCTCTATTCCAAGATTAACTCTGTTGAGGTGGGAATTTTCTTTCACCACTGTACTTGATATAAAAACATCAATACGGCTGAGAATTTTTATCCACTTCCTATGAACAGATTTTTTTTATGTAATATGAAAGTTATTTATTTATGTTAATCTATTCTTATTCCAGCATAAAAAAAATCTGGTCATAGGAAGTGGATGAAAACTCTCAGCTGTATTGATGTATTTATTTCAAGTACAGTGGTGAAAGAAAACTCCCACCTCATCGGAGTTAATCTTGAAGTAGAGGGTGATGAAAAAAAGAGGTGGTGTTTGTGTATTTTCGTGAGGTTCAAAGTTCATTTCATGACTGAATCCCCCTGTATTCTTTGAAGTCCATGATGATATCTTCTGAAAAATCAAACATGATGATGATATGTTCTAAAAAAATCAAACAAACACCTTCAATCAACCCAAAAATACAGGGTGTCCACCTTACCTTCCTTGAGAATAGTTTCTATAATAATGGATCACCCAGTATGAATTCTGGGTATTTCAAGTTTTTTCGATGCAACAACAACATATCTAGTGAAATAATTCATTTTGCGAACGTTCTCGCTCTTGAACTGACATATTTTATACTTTCAATATCGGGCATTCATTCAATTATGGATAACCCTGTATTCGTAACGATTTTCGGTCATATTCCTCTTTATGGTTGCTCCCTGGGGATGGAATGAAATGTTTCTTGAGAAAAATTGAAGTTCATTCGATTCTGTTCCGAGATACGAGCGTTGTAAAAGTGGGTAATTCTCAACTTCAACGCCCTGTATCTCAAAAACTAGTCATAGGATTGAGTTGGGGCCATGGACACTTTTGATCAGTAGGTCGAGTACAACATTATGCCAACGAAATCTTACAAATACAAAGCATCGTCATATTTATATTATTATTTATTATTTATATTATTATATATTTGTATTATACATTTTTATATCTATTTCTGATGTTGACTGATTTATGTTGTATTTATAATACACATTTTCTATATGTATTTCTGACAATGATGAGAGATGGTTATCATCCTAAAATTGTTATATTCGATTTTAAATTTTACTGGCTTGTGCAATACGATGTACTTTGTAAGAGAGCAGCAATAAATTATCTTATCTTATCTTATCTTATAAAAATGGGATGAAGGATAACAACACTTCCCAATATTTATAAGTAGAGAAAAAAAAATTTAGACAAAAACAAAATAGAACGAGATGACAAAAAAATTACAGATCAGGAATTATGGACTATTTATTTGACAGCTGCTGTAAGTTTTTTTTATACCGTAAAGTTTAAAGTCATAGAAAGTTAATGAAAAAAAAACGATATCTCTGAAACTAACTGCCTTGTTTGGCCGAAATTCGAGGAAGGACATCGAGATGAATAACCAAAAAAAATCGTTGACATCGTGCCAAAGAGCGTTGGACGGATTCACTACCTGAAAGTGTGATCGCCCTGGCTACTAATTTTTTGTAATTTTGTTGAGATACTTTGATTGCAAAATATCAAGATTCTCATTTTTCCAAATATGAAAGTTGTTTGGTTTGGTAAATGAAGAATTTTGCGAATGTACCTAACATTAGGGCTTCTAAACTCACCATTAGTGATCACCTTAAGTTGATTATCGATCTTTATACCAAGAACCTCGTAAAAAACAGCAATCGAGCACACGAAAACCACCGAAAACCAAGCTCTGGAAACCATCGTTTATCACTGATTAATCCGCTGTTTCGCACAATAATTGCTCGAACAATTCAAACCATTGTTTAAAAGACGCGAAACTGAAATCACCTTTCACGATTCAACAATCGGACTAATTTCCCGAATTATCCAATTATTCACTCTACCGACCATGTTTCAAACCTGATCGAAAAACCGTCAATTTTGCAAAATGTATTCTGAAATTTAGGATTGGTCTTACGTGCAGAGCCAACCTTGATCTTGGCCGATGTCTCGAAATGGACTTGATGAAGACGCGCTGGGATCAAGGAAGGTGGACTCAAATGAGGATTAAAAAGAATAGAGCCGGTTATATACTGGTGTTCTTTCGAACAGCAGCAAGAGGCAGACAGACATATGAGCGCTGGGCTGGAAATTGTAAAAATTCATTTTGGGTCTAAATCCCACCAATAAGAGCAGAAGCTTTGAGAAATGTGTTTAACAGTTTCTTCGTAAGGTAAATGACTTTTTTTCAAGTGATTTCAACAATTTCATCGTAAGAAAAAATCCTTTAACCCCCAAGTAGTTCTGAGAGATTTAAACTAAGATGAACCAGACAAAATCATAAAAATCCTACAGGTGACATCATTTCAAGGAAAACAACATTTATATTATTGCATTGCTAATGTTTTCTTTACATACAGGGTCCTCCAATAGTGCGTTGCGCTTCCATCGCAGCAGGCTTCTTGCACTTTTATTTCTGCATCTCAGGAAAATATTTTTTTGTACAACTGCCATTAAAAGTGACACTTTCAATTACAGCAAACAATGTTGAAATTGATTGTTTACGTGGAAGCGTGTTAAAAATATTTTTAACATTAGTGTTAAAAATATTTTTAGCACTCCATTTTCTTATGATGAAATCAGATGAAAAAAATTCTGCAATTGCAAATTTTTATTATTAATATTTAGCAATCATCACTTATGAACATTAATATTAATCGTAAAACTAGAACAATTACTAACATTAATGTCCTGTGACGTTAGGGAGCGTCGCAACATATTATCTGAACCCTCAGCACCATCAGTTCTTGTAGAAACCGAAAGTACAATATTGGATGATGATGATCCAAAATCTGTTGAGGTTGGTAGAATTTTTTCAGCAATGACGTTTCTATATGCAATTGAATGATCAACATAGCCCTCGGCTACCGTCGTAGACTTCCATCCACCATGTTTTTTTTAAATCCGTAATATTTGCTCCTGATTCTGCTAGCAATGAAGCGGAGGATCTTCGAAAACAGTGTCCTGTATATTGCTTTAGTTCAGGCAGTTTGAGGAATTCGGAAACAATAGAAGGAATTTACCCAAATGCATTGATACCAACTGGATTGGCATTGCATTTAATATTCATGTATTTCAGGAAAAAACGACGATGTTTGATGACAGAAGGGCGCAGTGCAAAGTACTTATGAAAAAAGTCAATATACTTCCCAATAATACTGAAAGAACGACTGACTTTCGTTTTTGTGTCTGGAAGTTGTATAACCAATGATTTATTAGTTATTTCGATGTCTTCCACTGATAAATTACAATTCTTCACGCCGACAGGCTCCAAATAATCCGAAAACAGTTGCAACCTTAACCATTAAGTATTTATCATCTGGTGCCTCATTTATAAACTTTTCAACACGAGTGAGAATTTTCGATTTTTTGGGACGATATCCTTCACATTTCCATTTTAAATATGCTATTACCTTGAAATATTTACTAACATCCACACCATTTTTAATAAGGGCGCTTGACTTTATCATTGAAAATTTGCTCCACAAAGTTGATGAACTCCATATTTTTGATTTTTCTTCTGAGTATGCCAGGAAAACAGGTTCACTGAAATTCCCTTCTACATTTTTCAATTTACACCAGGCCAGGAAATGCAATATCGTACTGCTGAACAGATTTTTCAGGTGGAGTTCCAGATTTGTTCTTCTTGCAGACTCTTCAATATCCACAGGAACAACCAAATTGTCACTTTTATTAATAATTGGACTCTCGACAAATATATGCAGTTAAAAACCCAAGACGAAAATTGGACAGGAACGAAATCCAAATGACAGGGTCTTTTCTCATTTGTTAGTAATCATAACGTTGGCAACGTTTGCCATTCACAACAACCTTTTGATTATTTGAATATTAAAATGCATTTTGAAGTTTATTGTAATTGCAAATTCGCCCATTTCATCATCAAAATAGGGCAGTTGTACAAAAAACATTGTATAGTATTTTTGTTAAAAGTGATTTTATATTGTTCGTGAAATTGTTCAATTCGCTCCGCTCAGTTTACAAACTTTTTCACTCACAAAATAAAACGTCACTTTTAACACTCATATCATAAATAACTATTTAATATGCAGAAGATATTTTTCTACGGTACAGATCTTATTCAGGAAAAACTGAAAAAATTTGAAGGAACAGTAGTTCTCAAAAAGTCCCTTAATCTATTAGATTATCATTTTTAAATGGCCAACCTCTGTCATATACAGGATGTCCAAGTCCAATATTGATGGCTAAATATGAGGAACTTCAATTTGTTCTTTCTCGGTTTTTCGAGTGTAACATTCTGTATTTTTTTCAAGATGATGTCGAGAATTGAATGCATATTGACAAATTTTTTCCATTTAAAAAATTAATGCCTCGTGAAATTGTGTGGTTAAGTGCTGTAGACACCCTGTACACGGAGGTTTCTCAGTGCCTCAATCTCAACAACGAACAGAATTTCTGCATGACTCACTCGAAAACTCCGAACAATAGGAAGATTCCCACAGGACCTATATTTCCATATTTAAACCATATCAAAACCTCAAATCATACATGTGAACTTGCTACGAAGTTGCTGGAGCGTACAGGAAACCTTGTATTGTGGCATCAAAATGCTTCGTTTTCGTGTACGTTGAACTTGTTCATACTTCCATTCTTGGAAGTATTCACCATTGTTTTCAGGAGGAGTCAAAAACCTGTACAGATCATTTTCTTGGAGATGATACTAGGTGATTTTTTCAAGAATGAATAATAATCTTATACAGGCAGGTTTCCATCAGAGTAGATGGGTATTGAGGTCATAGCGAATTTTTCATTTTGGAATATGTACTTTATTTGGTAAATTATTCGTTTTATTGAAAAAAATCTTCTAATGACACGATGACAACGATTAAGTTGATAATATTAAGTTCTTCTTTAATTTATACGAGAAGTCGATAAGTAACGTTGTCCTCTCTACATAGAATTCGAAGTATTTACGTATTCATTAAAATGTTGATATACTTCGGGAAAATAATGAATTTGAGAAAATATTATGCGAATTCCATAATTCCAAAGACCTGGCGAATGTTGAAGAAACTTTCTTCTCTGTTTATATTTGGAAATATTTCACGAATATAAACATGTTTGGAAGATTCAGTTATGCTTTTTTCTTGTACAGAAATCAAGAATCGAGTGTTGAAATTTTACTGAAAAATATTGGACGGAATAGTCCTTCTTTTTGTGATAGTTCATTCGAAAAAAAAATAAAAATACTAAAATAACCCGACAGAAAAACTTCTAAAACAGACAGAACTATGGAATTCCGCACTTTTCAAGTTCTCAAGAAATAAGGCAACAGAAGACATTTAAATACCTTTCTGTACAACTTGAAATTCTCCAGTATGATAATGTAGTACATATTACTACGAAACCCGTGTCACAAAGTTAAACCTTAAAAGAACTAACTCCATTACAAAGTTAAAAAGAGTAAATAGAAATTAGCATTGGCGACGTCTCTGAGAATTATTTTGACATTGCCGAGATTTCACGAATGCCAACCTGCATCAGTTTTAAGTAAAAAAACTTAATAAACCTAAATCTTGACCACTAGGGACACTTAATAAAAGTGAATGGAGTATAGACCGTCGTTTAGGTAAATCGAGTCCTCAAAAATCGTCATGATTATTGCTTTCGATATCGTGGAATTTTTGCACAGACGACATGCAGGAAATGTACTCCTATTTCAACGGCAACGCATTCGTTCTGATCTCTAAATTACCTACCTGCAATCTTTTTTCATTGTCGTCTTCAAACACATAATCCTCATGATGATTCTCAATGATATCCTTTTTCTTCAACATCCTCTTCCTATAATCATGATACTTACCTACCTATAATCACATACCATACAAGATTTTGATATGTGTATAATGAGCTCTATCATTATTGAAAAGTTTTCATTCATCATCGCTCTTGACACTTGAGAATATTAAAACTTATAAGGAAGTAATTTTGATTTTGCAGTAAAATATCACACTTATTCTGAGGACAATAAGAAGGTAATACTCATTTTCGGCGAAGGAAGTAGCTTCAGTTGCCATATATAGGGTGTCCCACACAAACAGTCTAGCAACATACACTGCGCAAAAAAATTAACGCACATTATGGAAATCTCAAATTTATTCTACAACTGAAGGTGTTCTCAATGATAATTATTCTTATCAGAATTATGCATGCATATGTTATTCACTTTCAACGTTTCTCTTCAATACAGATGTTTTCTCCCAGCAGGAATAAAAAAAGATGATATTATCAGATTTTGAATGTATTGGCTCCATTCTAAAATCAGTTGTTCTCGATCAATTCTAGTGATCAATAGTTTTTCCTTCATTTGATTTTCTACACTCGATCGCTATGCAACGCGAAACACGCAATTTGACCCAAGAGGAATGTGCCCAAGCGGTAGTTCTGCAAGAGGAAGGGTGGACATACACAAGAATTGCAGAAAGGTTTGGAGTTTCCCATACAAGTGTGTCCAGAATGTTGCAGCGATTCAGGGAGATAGGTATGAATGTCCGAAGACCAGGGCAGGGTAGACCACGGGTAACAACTGTCATTCAAGAACGTAACTTGAGAGTTTCTTCGTTGAGACAACGGTTTGCAACCGCTCGCCTCCTTCAAAATCAGCTTGAGCAAACTCATGAGGTGCAAATTAGCACTCAGACAATAAGAAATCGCCTCAGAGAATATGATTCAAGGCCTCGTGTCGCGCCAAGAGGCCCAGCTCTTACCCCAGCCCATCGAAGGGCGCGTTTGGATTTTGCGAGAGAGCATATCCATTGGGAAGAGGCGGATTGGGAAAGAGTTCTCTTCACAGATGAGTCTAGATTCTGCCTCTAACATTGAGATCGACGTTCCCTTGTATACAGACGTCCACATGAAAGATATGCTCAGTGCAATTTCCTGAATACTATTGGTTTCGGGGGAGGATCGATTATGGTAGGGGGTGGAATATCTTTGACTGCCCGCACAGACCTAGTGGTCGTTGATAATGGAGCTATGAATGCTGATAAGTATATAAGGAACATTCTTGAAGAGCATGTAGTGCCATTTGCCCCATACATTGGTGAAAATTTCATTTTTATGGACGATAATGCCAGACCACATAGTGCGCGCACCGTTCAGGAGTACCTTGAAGAGGTTGAAGTCTCTCGAATGGAATGGCCAGCAAGTCCAGATCTCAATCCGATTGAGCAGGTTTGGGACAACGTCAATAGAAGGCTGGGAAGTTAAGAAAATCATCCAGCTACTCTTAATGACTTAGGAATCCAACTCGGAGAAATCTGGGAAGGATTAGATCAGAACATTTTAAGATCACTCATTTTGAGTATGAACCGTCGTTGCCGAGCTGTAATTAACGCAAGGGGTGGAAATACCAAGTATTAAATCACTTATAAGCATTTCAGTATTTTGAAAATTGTTCATTTCTCTTCTTTCACATAAGATTCGGTGAAATCCTGAATTTTTCTTCCATTTAATGTGTCTTGTTTCGTTCAAAACCTTCCCGAGAGAACATAAAAAATAAGTTATAAAGTCAATGTAGAGTTAACTTTCATTAAAATTGAGATTTTCAGAATGTGCGTTAATTTTTTTGCGCAGTGTATTTCCGTAGGTTTGAGTTTCATGCCAAAAACACATAGTTTCAAAGTCATTTCATTTTGTACAAAAATAGAAATTTAATCAAATCAAATGTTCGAATTGAGTTTCGTTCGCTTGCAACACCCTGTATGTGTTTCAATGCGTCGAATTAAATCTCGTGAAATATTCTAGTCGAAATATTCCTCGAATCAAATTATCAATTCATCACAAATGAGGTTTGAGAAATAAAACTCCGAACCTTCCAAGAAACGAATTTGTTTTTACCTGCAATATCTCGTTTTCTTAAATACCTGGAACTTTTTTGCGTTGCCACTTTTTTATATTGATGTGTGAAGGCGATGATTCTTATTAAAAAAAATGGAGGGATGGATGAATAAAACAAGAACTTTTCTAATATAGGTACTTGATTTACTATTTTCGTGACCAACAAACTTTTCGAGTGAAAAATTATCATGACATTCCACATGATTTCCGAGATACATAACGAAAACATTGAATATCAGTAAAACTTTATAAAACCAACAGAAATAAAATATATAAACAAAATGTTAGTAACATCAAGCTTACACAATCTCCACCTGTAAAATCATTCCAAAATTTGAAAATCTCTCTTCGAGTACCCGCTCTTTTATTAATCGATACAGAACGAAACTTGAACAAAAAAACCAAATACCATAAATCCCCAATTTTTACACTTTCGCTATAATACAAGGCGTTACCCCTTTGTTAACTTTTCGATAAATAAAAAAAAATAACGAGTGCGACTGAACATGAGGGCGATGGTTTTATGTATAAATGATTGGTGAATATTGAATGCAATAAAAATCCGAGTAGATAGAACTAATTCTTTATTTAACAAAAAGTTAACAGTTTGAAGGCGTCTCTGTAAGTTATAAGGTACATAACACGGCCATGTCGTTCAAAAATTACAATCTGCGTTCAACATGGTTTGCTAGATACGAAAATAACATGATAGCCTACGATGGGAATATTGACGTCAACCAATGTTGAATGTTTTATACAATAATTATTTGATAGGACTATAATCTAATAAATTATATAAAAATCTCTATACAAGCTATAACTCCATAATATCCATATTCATAATATAAAAACACATGTGATGTTATTCTACAGGGTACACACAACAAAATTATAAATAGTTTTACACTGGGCCTATATCGTTAACATCTGCAAAATTCAACACTGGTTGAAATCAACAAATATGCGTTAACTCTAACTTAAAATAACTGTTGTTTAACCGGGCATTTTCAAAACTTCTTGAAAATAAATATATCTACAGATAAATGTCTGAATTTCGGGAGATGATAGATGTTCCTTTATCAACGCGAACTAGAGAAAACCACACTGGGCCGACAATTCAACCAGAAACAAGTTCTGTCCCACTACTGCAAAATAATTATACAGCTCATCAGCGAATTTCAACCAGATCGGACATGTAGTTTTTGAAATGTAGGGAAAATAAACCAAATCAAGCTGCTTGTCGATCGTGCCTTGTACGGGTCCATTGAAGACACCCGCGCCGTTCGACATTGTTGGATATCTGGTCGAGGAAATTACGGGACCAATTTAGTTCGAGATTAAATGTGAGCGATGTTGAATTTTCGGGCCAGTGTTGGTGAGCTTTGGAGAATGAAATATTTCTCGGATATGGGATGAATTTTAGGGTGAAGGGGTGAACCGTCTACCTTGCATGTACAGAACCATAATCGCGTAAAAATGTAAAAAAATCAGTATAGTTCTATATCAATAATAGTCTAAAATCTATTCATATACTTTATACATCTCTTTATATAATATAATCTTTATAAAACCATGTGTCACCAAGTAAAACTTAACTTAAATTAAGCACATCGAAAAACGGAGAAATACGAACTAGAAATTTTACGCGTACAATCTTATAACAAGCATTACAGTCTTTCAAGTATTTCAGGTATTATTCCTAAATTTTCTCACCAATGAAAATGAAATGATACAGCGAGTTGATGGAAAAGGACAATGTCCTGCGACGACCTTCGAGGAAATCACGATATCTTTTTAAAAAACCTACTTCTACCTTTCCGAATCTAAAATTACAGTCCTTGAACATTCAAAATTGGACAATTTCGAAATTGGCAGTCTTTGGAGATACAACATTATCTCTGTAAGTTGTAAGTTCCCCTTGATAATTCGCTCATACTCATTCCATCGTTTTTCGACGTGTTTCCTATATACAGGAGGTGACAAAATCAACAAGAAATCAGTGCATTACGCATTACGTTTTTCCATGAAGGTGAAAATTAAGAGAACCCGTTTCGCATGATACATTTTGTCAGGACCTGTATATCTATTTCTAAACGTGTATATAATTTAAACTTACGTGTTTAGTGTTAAGTGTGGCAGATTACATAATTATCATATTTGTTTAGTGGGTCATTCGAAAAACTGCAAATTTGGACGCATCGAACGAGTCAGCACCTTGTAGGATTCAGAACATTCATTAACAAGTTGTCGGTATTGCACGCCACTGTTCCGATACAATTTTCAGTCCTGAAATATGCAGGTACATGATTTCAGCTAACTTCTCTCAATTTTCAACAGAAAAAGATAAATCTCTCATAAATTTCAACGAACTTTGAACAACAAACCTCAAAAAATACAATGTTGTACTTTTAAATCAGGGCCTGGATTATATACAGTAGTTCCCAATCTTAGAACGATCATATTCAGTCCTGTGTCCGTCGTTTTCAGTGCATTTCGATTTATTTGAATACGAAAGGGTGTTACTGCATATATTATAAATATTTGTGAACACATCTTTTACGCGTATGTCGCGAATATCGCCTCTTTTGCAATTTTTCGAACGATTGTTTTCTTATAGAGATCTGCTTCTTTTTAATTTCTATGTCACAACAATAAATTTTTATTTCATAATAACGAAAGTATTCTTTATCATATTTATGTAGTTAAGGCCGATACATTCAGTTTCAAGGAATCTGAAAAGAAAACACACTCGAATTAGTCGAACAGAAAATATACAGGGCGAGTCCTTGACTTGTACATTTTTTGCGGTAGATTTCTTCCACCTAAGGAAACACTTTTCCTTACCATTTTAAGAAATTCGCAACTTTTTGATTCGTTTCCAAAAAAAATCTCTACTGCTTTCATTTGAAGAAAATACAGGGAGATCTTGAATTATAGGTACAAACGAATAAGGAAATTTCCTTTCAGAATTTTGAGAAAAAAGTCTCATAAACATGAGATCGCAAACGTTTCGTTTTCGAGATTCAGGGTGTGCATGTTTGAATTTTTTCTACGTTTTTTTTTCATAGTTTCACTGGATATTCAACTGACATTTGGTATAGATGAAGGGTTTTCCAATAAGAGATGGTATTTCGAATAGCCCGCTATTTCGGTGGATTTCACTTTCGAAGCTGTCATTTTTTGACATTTGACAGGTGGTAACTACGCAATAAATAAAATTGCAACGATACACGCTTCAACAACGCATTGAAATTATTTAAATTCACTATAAAAATGGTGAAAATTTGGCCGAGACGGTTCATAAAACTGGAACATTTTTGGGTCGTCGTGAAGCACCTCGTCGAACCGCAATACAGAAATTGGTGGAAAAATTTGAGCTGTTGGGACAAGTTAGTGATGTGAAGAATAAAACCCGCGCACGTCGCTCAAGAACAGTAGAGAATATTGCTGCTGTAGCCGAAAGTATTGAAGAAAACCTCGGCTTGTCAATTCCTCGTCGTTCTTTGGAAATAGGCAGCCTACAAACGTCATTACACCGTATTTTGCATAGATATTTGGGTCTTAAGGCTTATATAGTTCAGTTAACACAAGAACTCAAGCCAGCCGATCGTCAAAAACGTCGTGTCTTTGCTGATTGGGTCCTTAAAATGCATGAAAATGATCTGGAATTTCATTGAAAAATCAGCTTGAGGCCCATTTCCACCTCGGTGGTTCACCATTGCTAGTTTTCCAAGCAGAAGAAGAGTAAGGCTAAAAATTTTGTACAAAATTTAAATAATATTGTTGTGTTTGTGTACATTGAAATAACTTTCTGTATGTGGGCGGTACCTAATTGTTGATCATATAATTTTTTGTTTTAAATGTTTAATAGTTCTACCATTACAGTACCTTGTGAAGAACGACACCGCGAATGAAAATATAAATCACGATCGAATTATATGGATGAGGAATAACTCATATTCTGCATCATTGGAACTTCCAATGATGAATTACCTCTGATCACTGTAAAAAGCACGCTTAAAATTTGAATTGAAGTACTTTTTCTATGGTACTTTCACTTCCCACAGAATAAAAATACCCTAAAAATGAAGAGAAGAATGAAAATGGACAACTCACGATTGAAACAGTTTCAATCGTTGGTGAGTTTCAATCGTGAGTTGTCTATTTGCATTCAGTTACTGATGTCCAAATCCGATTCAGTTCGCATTTCGGTAAAAATTCACTGTTCCACCAACTTGAGATGTTTACCCGCTTCTTGATCTAGTAATAGCCTTCCTGAAGTTCTATGCAAATTACACTCAGTAATTGTATACATCGCCACGACTACGCTACAGTGTCTTATCTAGAGACACTGCCATCAACCGTAACGATACCTAGTAGCTTTATTCAGAAGGAGGAAAATCATTTCCTACATAAGCAAATTTTTCATCGAATTTTTCATACTTTTAATGTATTTCATAATAACCAGACCGTAGACGAATCCATAAATGAAGTTTCATAACAAACATTCCGATCTCGAGTTATAAATGGTGTAACCAACATCTTTCTTCTATATGTATATACATATACAGGGTGGCCATTTGAAAACGAAACAGACAAGATTACAGACGAAATAAATTTTTTCGATAGAAATGCTCGGACAGGTCGATTTCTGTTTCGAGGGGGACAACTTAAGATGTAGGTTACGGACGCATAGCGCTTCAACCCTTGCTACTACAACCCTCACCCCCAATTTTTGAATAGGGAAGATGGGGTGAGTGATACCTCATTTGAAAGGTATTTTTATACTGATTTCAGCACAGTAATTTTTTTTTCATTTTATGCATTAGTTCTCGAAATATTCTTAACTAATTATTTGAAAATGAAGTGGTGTTTTCATGGCACTTGTAGTGTTTTTTTTTTGTGAAAAATCGATATTTTGAGCTTCAAAACAACCATGACTGTGGCTTCCTTCCTCCAATCCACTGACATAGAAATCTTTAATCAAGATGTCGATTTTTCACAAAAAAAAATTACTGTGCTGAAATCAGTATAAAAATACCTTTGAATTGAGGTATCACTCACTCCATCTTCCCTATTCAAAAATTGGGGGTGGGGGTTGTAGCAGCAAGGGTTGAAGCGCTATGCGTCCGTAACCTACATCTTAAGTTGTCCCCCTCGAAACAGAAATCGACCTGTCCGAGCATTTCTATCGAAAAAATTTATTTCGTCTGTAATCTCGTCTGTTTCGTTTTCAAATGGCCACCCTGTATGTATATATATAGATACACATCCGATCATTTATCTGATGAATATCATTTTTCTTTGAATGTCAAAATAACATATTTTATTGGAAAACCCTTTATATACTATTGTACTGAAGTGATTTACAAATGTCTGCAGGTAGAAAAATAGCATAGTGCACTTTCATTTTTATAAAGCAAATCATTAACCCAAAATTTCATGTATAAGAGGATTATACAACTCAGCCCAATTCGGAAAAATGGAAAAAGGTTCTTTTAACCTCGAAAACCAATGGTTGAAACATGTACAAGTCAAGGACCTTCTTGTGTTTTTATGTTGTTGACTTTTGAATCAATTATTAGATTTTGTTCTATAAAACTCACAGTAGCTACACGTCCTGCTGCTACATTTCAGAAGATGCTGCCATTTAACTCAACTATCCAAATAATCGGTGAAGAGTTCCCTGTGTAATGCCGGGAATTCCGTATGAGGATTTGATCTTCTGAACTTCAATAGGGCTTCCATGTGAAGTGTGTTGATAGCACTAAAAAAGAACATTCCATCTTAGTCTCAAGAAACTAAAAAAATTAACAATTTAACTCACCCTAAGGATAGCATCATCCTCCTCAAAAATCCGGTTATGTCAATGTCTTCTTTGGGCAATCGGTGAGTGTTGATCAGCTCCGATTCCAAAGCCTTCACGATGGCGTTGTGCACCCTGGCAATCTCGTCGCTGCCCTTGAGACCTACCCTTTCTGCAAATTGAAAGACTGAAGTGATACGCTCGAGGTACGAGGAAAGGTTTGGAAGTTTTCCTTACCTGGATGTATGAGAACGCTGGCCGCAAAAAGTCCAAGTTCGTCGTCAGTCATTTTCAGTTGTGCTATTTCTATCACACAGTCTAAGGTGGACTTGAGAAGTTTCTTCTCTGTCGTGTCGTGCTCGATCAAGAACTGATGGGGGATCATGGTGTCCCCTATCAAGATCGAGTCGCTGGACAGGTCCACGTATCGGGATAACAGGCAGAGGGCTACTTCGAAGGCTCCTGGAAGAAATCATCAGGGTTAATAGGAAGATAATAGTATATAACATTACTAGCAAGGTAAGAGGGTTTTTACTGGCGAATGGAGGATATAACTGACTCGCCTACGGCTCGTCAGTTACCTCCTTGAGCCAGTAAAACCCGTTACCTTGCGTGTATTGTTTTATATTTTATTTGTTTCTCATTTGTAAAAAGGTTAGATAAACATGTCTGTTTATTTTTCTTTACATTTGTTTTGGCGAAAGCGAAAATGAATGTACCAAAAGAAATTATTGTGGCAGCCAGCAGTGTGTAGCTTCAAGTTTATTACCTACAAAATCAGCTTCAAGGTACGAGCGAGAATACGACTTCAAAAAGTGGCAAAACAAAAATAGGGATATTGGGGTAACTGAAGATGTTTTGTTGGTCTACTTGAATCAACTATCAACTAGATTCAGCCCTAATACTTTATGGACAAAATGGTCTATGCTGAAAAGCTGCTTGGAAATGAAAGAAAATGCCCCTATTCGCAGGTTTGTTTTCCTGAAAAAATTTATTGAAAAATATGACGTTTAGTTGTTCTTTGCAGATTTCAAAAGGTAGGTAATAGCGTTTCTGAAACGAAAAAATGAGAGTTATACACCAAAAAAGGCCAAGGTATTAAGTAAAGAAGAGGCTGAACAATTTCTTTTTCATGCTCCTGATGACCAGTGGTTGCTGGCGAAAATTGTAACAATATTTGGGATTTTTGGATGGTGTCGATGTGACGAAATTCTCTCCTTGAACATGAATGATGTAGAAGATATGGGAAAATACGTTATTTTGACATTGCGGCAAACAAAAAATTTAACAAAAAGAAGATTCACCATAACCAATGATGGCTGCAGCTTCAAGCCCTGCATGTTATACAGAAAATATGTAAATCTTCGGCCTCCTGGAACAGAAACCCTAAGATTTTTTTTGACATACCGACATGGAAAGTGCATTTCCCTTAATGCTGGCCAGCACACTATTGGTGGTGTCCCAAAGCAAATAGCGAAATATTTAGGTTTAAAAGACCCAGAGTTATACACCGGCCACTCTTTTCGCAGAACTGGAGCCACTATGGTTGCGGATTCGGATGGAGATATTTTAGCACTTAAGCGTGCAGGAGGGTGGAAGAGCACCGAAATTGCGATGAGTTATGTCGATGATTCGGTCAACAAAAAAATCGAAATGTCTAGCAAATTATTTGGTAGTAAGGAGAGTACAAATGTTCTGCAGTCCTCGAGTTCAGCAGTTTCTGTGTCAACAGATGGTTCATCATCATCATTCATCAGTATCAACTCTTTCATCATCAAAAATCTGTGTTACTGGAAATAACAATTGTACCATGATTTTCAACATATATGACGATAAAACAAAATTTTCTAATGTAAATAATACGACTAACTTGTAAAAATTCTGCAAGTTAACTGTCCGTTTTACAAGTTAGTGACTTGTTAAAATAAACTTTCTTGATTAATATTGTGTTTTTGGAAACTGACGTTTACAAATGAGAAACAAATAAAAAATTTTCTCTGAATATAGATAGGAATCTTGCTTACCTGCTTTGAGGAGGACGATCTGGTCATCCTGCGACAGCTTCATGAATCCCGGCAACAGCTTGGCGAACTCGATGATCTGCTGGACGATGCCGGTGAGTCTCTGTGCGCATTCCTGCCAGATTTCCTCCTGGTTCATGATCTCGTACAGGTGAAGTTTAGAGTTGTCGACGTACTTTCGGAACAGATCCTGGAGTTGACTCCTGGTGTAGTGGCAGGACCTCGCGAACGCGTCCCTGATAGACGACAGTATCAACTCCATCATTTGTGCCGGCTCTGGAAGAGTACGAAAATCAGGGTTGCATTCAGGCAGAAACCAAAAAAGAAGAGACACAGTATCTCATTCATAAATTCGAGAATTTTTAAGCCAAAATTTAGTCAGTTTTTGAAAAGCTGTGGCAACCTTGCAGAATCTTACTATGAAAGGTCCAGTGGCGTGATGTTCTCGGTATTGAAGAATGGAAATAAAATTACAAGTAAATTATCTCTTTTTGACGAATCCATACAATGTTCCGGACATTGAAACAGATTCTAAGTTAGGTGAACAGAGTCAGCTGAATTCAGAATTGATAACCAAATGTTTCCCTTCTCAATATCAGAGGAGAATCTCAAAAGTGAAATTTTGAAAATCGGAGAATCTACCCCACTGTTACTCATCAGAATGATAAGAGTACAACATACTTGTGTAAACCCAAATCAGGATTCAAATATTGAAATAGTCCAATTTATTACAAACAAAACATATACATACGAACCATTTTTTCAATTATTTTGCCAATAATATTCAGAAATAAATCCAAATCTCACTTTTTATACGCAATTAAACGCGATATCATGATGACAACACTGTTCAAAACGTCATTAGAATCACAAAATTAAAATACGATACGAAATTAATGAATGAACTGGAAACGGATTCAGAACACGGTGCTGCCATAACTTGTCCATTCAGATTCTGAGGCAAAAACGGCCAAGCGTTTCGCGAACATCCCGGTACTTTAGTACATATATGTAATGTGAAGAATGCACAATGTTTGAAGAAACAATTACTCATTTCTGACATTCGCGCACAATTGAGTTAATGAATTTCAATCTAAAGTGAGTACTTTTCCTTTTGATTGGCAGTTTATTTATTAGAAAATTCAAAGAAAGCCACAACGTTGCAAAAATTTCTGCTACATTTTGATTCCGCAGTAGAACATTTCAGTTCTGATGATTTTGAAAATTGGCTTCACTCTTTATTATCTCTTTCTATAGTCAAAGGGGATTTCACAGTTTTTGGCGCTGGCATAGATTTGCTCCGAAATCTAAACCGAATGTAATTCCTCTTCCCACTAGGTATATAGGAAAATATATACAGGTGTCCCGCGATGGAATTATGTCAAGGGGTTGCCATTAGAAAATTTCAACCCTGTGTGATTGAAATTAGGAATGTAATGAAGGTAAAATATGAGGTTTATGAAAGAACCCAAAGAATATTTTTGTTGGTAATGTTCTGTGACACCCTGTATACAGGGTACGATTTATATCGAACTTAAACGTAATCGAATTAATTTTTGAAACAGAAGATGTCTCTAGAGTACAAAAGCCATCTAGGGATCTTGACAACCTTGGATATCTTGTATTAAATAAATAAATATCTATATATGAAATCTTCATATCCGCAATGTATTGGTAGATGGCAGTAGCGTTGCTCTCTGGATCAATTATATAGCAAAATATTCCTTAAGGGGCAGTATCAGCTTTTGAATCGTGGTAAATCTCCATTGAATATGTTTTTCGTTTTTCATGAGTACAATTTTTGAAATAATCATCATGAAAATTTTTGTAGTTGTAGGGCAAATAGTTGCGATTTTTTCGATTTAATTAGTTTTTCAATTAAAAAAAACAGGTTGAACTTCAGCGTTTTGGAAACTTAACTTAATGATTTTTTTCCGACGGTTATTCATCATTTTTTGGAAAAAATCGCAACTATTTGCCCTCGGCAATTTAATTTTCTATAACCTGCAAAAATTTTCATGATTATTTCGAAAATATAGTGTACTCATGAAAAACGAAAAACATATTCAAAAACCCCAGATCTAACGATTACCCTGTTTTTTTTAATTGAAAAACTAATTAAATCGAAAAAAAGAAAACTATTTACCCTCGAGACGTTCTTCAACTTCAATTTAAAAAAAATCAAGTCTCTACGTCGTAAATTAGGGAACTTACTCGTGAAATAAAGAGACCACTTTTTGAATGGAGATTTACCACGATACAAAAGGTGATACTGCCCCTTACGCTTTGAAGCTGATATATTACAGAAGTCCTAAATAATAAAATTGAACTTCGCAAAAATTTGAATTTCAATATTTGTCGGTTGAGTTATATCCATGTTCTCAATGAAGCAACACCAAATTTTAACATTCTAATGAATTGATTCTAAATACCAATCAAATCACAATGCACTTCGAAGTCTTTGTATACAAAAATATAGGTTAAAACTGAAGCATATAATAGGACCAACGACCTTTTTTCAGTTTCAATGATCTATACATAGCTGAATTAGCAAAACTATCGTATATCTTGACATTTTTTAAATCGAAATCTTGTAACCTATCCTAAGAACGTAACTTGTTATGTAGAGCAGCAATGTATACAGATTTTTATAGAAAAATCCGATGATATTTTTATATGAGGAAAAATCTCCAATCAACATGGATCGTGAAAATGGAGCTGAATTGAAAAAAAAATAATTTTTTATCGGATGTGCGCAACCCTAAAAAGTGAATTAACCAACCGGATACTCCCTGTATATCTGAGATGATTCAGGAACTGCATAACGGAACCGGAATAAAAAGATATATTCACACGCCCGAGAAGAAAACGCAAATATTTCTTTTTCCATCATCGCGAATTCGCAGTTACGAAATCGATCAAATATTTGCGAGACACTCGAAGGCTGTGAAGAATAAAAATGAAGAGTATGCGCTGGCGCCAAGCACCTCCCTGCACACAACATTGCAAATATTGGTTTATAGTTGTCATAAAATAGCGAGCTGCATCACTTATCCGAACCAATGTCAAGGCATTTTAATTGCGATAAAACAGATCGTTTTACATGGCCACAAACGACTGAGGTACAAACTGCTCTCGAAGGCCTATTTTCAACAGTAGTAAGATCTTTTTCGAATCAATCGTTTGCCAAAATGTACGAGATTATCTGAAAACTGTTTTTGAAATAGGTGGAAAAGGCGTGGTGGGCTAATTCTGAATCCTTGAGATTCCTTTCTTTGGGTCGCAGTTCATAGCGAGTAGGAAAACTAATCCGATAGAGGCACCACCGTGCAATTTATGGAATATCTCCATAGAACTTACATTATCACTTTAAGTTCTATGAATATCTCTCTAATTATGAATGAAATGTACAATGGCGCTCTCTATCCGAAAATCGCTGAACTATGAAATTAGTTAATATGTGGGTAAAGCAGGAACTATTTTCCGCCATATGTTAGAATTTGGCCATTCTCTGCCAATTCCGGATTTCAAGTTGTTTTTCTGAACGAAATTATCTGTAGATTCACTTTTAATCGGAAGTTGAACTATTTTCATGGGTCTTTCGTTTGAAATAAAACAGAAGCATGAGTTGGCTTATTTTCTTCTATTTTGAAAAAAAAGAACTTTCGAAATGAAATCGATTTCAATTATTGCATTAAGAACTCCAATCCTTTCTGAGTTTACCCACAAAATTTTAGTTCTCGAAGTGAAACCATTTTCAAATGCAACTCGAAATAAAAACTCACTATTTAGTGAGTTTTTATATTATTATTATTATCTAAAGTCCGTTGAGAAAGTCACAAAGAAGTCAGAGATTGTTCGCATCAACAAGACTAAAATAATGACAATCACACGATTCACATTCGAGATTCCACTAACTATACTCCATTCACTATTATTAAATCACATAGGAAGTCAAGGTTTCGTTTTCAGGAGTTGGTGCCCCTGATGAAAAGCACAGAACATATTATGAAAAGTCAGTGCGCGCACAGAAAATA
Organism: Adalia decempunctata; assembly: GCA_951802165.1. Taxonomy (NCBI): domain Eukaryota; kingdom Metazoa; phylum Arthropoda; class Insecta; order Coleoptera; family Coccinellidae; genus Adalia; species Adalia decempunctata. The sequence continues at coordinate 7,602,741 of OX637705.1, forward strand.
TCGTTAATGACAAAACGACGTTGCCAGTTTCTTTGTTTACATCAAAGTAAAAGTATCAAAGATATTCCACATTTTGTTAGGTTTACAAATTGTTCGCAGATTTTTGGTATTTAATCGATATTTGCAGGTGAGTTTTTCGTCGAATATTCAAGATTAACGTATGTTTATTGTTTTTAGCACCAGTTTGGAGCGTGAGGACGATTTTCAAGACCAGGACGAATGTTTACATTTCGAGGTTGAAGGGGTACACGGGAATTTAGTTGAAAAAGCTGTTATTTGGACAGATATCGCAGTAGATGGATCGGATGGAGCCTCGAAAGGTCGATTAGGATGATATTTTTCAGGTTTTCCAAGAAATTTGGCGATATCTGAGCAGATTTGCAGAAGTTTGGTACCTCACTAATGAGGTGGAATTTAGACCTAATTCTCCTATAAGAAACGCCTCTCAAAGGTCGAGATGGTGAAAAATGTATTCTTTAGATGTTGTTTGAACAAACGCAGCCGAGCTTTATATCCCAACATTGATTTTAAGAAAGTTATCAACAAAATAAAATTGACATTATTCTTGCTTCTTGTAATTACCCATCAATTCATCTCATATCTTTGGGTTGATTTTTTTTAATGAATTCTTGATTAGAATCAACAATTGATGTCATCAAGTCTTGAACTTTCAGTTCAATAGGATAAACATTAAATCTTCACAAGCATGCATATGAAAATTATGTGAAAGCAATGCAAGTTTCCTTTATGGCGAAAAATTATATATTTCAACAGTGATCTCTTGTACTTTTCATGCAAATAACTAGAAAAGGAATCCTTTCTATCAATTCATATAAACGTTAATTATTTTCGTCCATCACATCTTTTCCAATTGATTCATTTTCGGAATAAATTCACATTCTGAGAAATACGCTAAGAATGTAGAAAGGGCAACATAGTATTGACTTGGAACATAAAAATATTTTGAAAAACGTCATACTTCGATACAGAGTGGAATGTGTCAAATTTCCAAGGCCAGAGTTGTGATTTTATAATTGGGAATGGAGTATAAATATTAAATTCAGTTACACTTGGCTCTGAATAATTTTGCGCTTCTTGTGTTATGGCTATTTGCGAGAAGTAAGTCCCTCTAGTGGTCGGTAGGCAATCCACATTGTCCGAGGCGTATTGTCATAGTGCTCCACTTGGCTGAAGTCGCTGACATTGTTATGGAAATCTTAAGTTTCACGTTTCAAAAATAGAATAGCAATTATTCCTTTCATCTCACTCGGTAGAATCATTCGGAGAAATTTCCGAAAATGATGCTCCGAAAATCATAGATAAACAGAAAAGTGTATACACAAGCCATAAATACAAAAAACAAGAGTGGATGGACAATTCGTACGATGAAAACGTTTTGACTTCAAGGAGACAAAAATATTTGAATAAAATTAAAAGAAGGTGCGAAAAAACAGAGACGAAAGAAAAATAAACCAACTTAATAAAGAAAATAACACTATCGAAAACAAAAACAAGGTTAAAATCGAGACGAAAAAATGAGGAAACAAATAATAAACCGAACCTCGGAGTGAAACCCTGAAAAACAAGAAACGAAATGCAGAACCCGAAATAACAAACTTAGAAAATCTTGGTCTCCAGAACAAAAAAAAGAAGAAATATGAAAGCACACATCGACCACTTACTAGGCAACGATTCGTCGACGGACTCGGATTCCTCCTCCTCCATCATCTGAATCCGAATCGGTTGCGCAGGCGCGGCAGAAGCACCCGCAGGAGAATGCACGAACGTGGTGCTGTCCACGTAAACGGACGGGACGAGCGCCTCCGCCTCCTGTTTCACATGACTCGAAATGTCGGACTGCGTCGCTCCCAGTCGCTTGAAGGGGCGGGAGGACTCGGAGGGAGACAAGGACTCCGAGTGCTTCCCGTTGGAAGTACCGCTACCACCGCTTGTGATGCTGGTATTAGTATTACCTGAGAATCATTCGTGGATGTTAGTTCACATACGTTCATGCGTGAGGGAGTGGGTGTGGGGCGAGATCGTGACGTGTGTACGTAGCTTTAGATCCTAAAAATAGAACTAGCGATCATGCTGCGCGATTTACAGGGCTACCAACGCAGTTTCGATGCAAGGGGGTTCAATTTTCAGCAGGTGTCGTGAAGATATAAATAATACATTATCAGTTATCGGAGATATAGCCTAACAGACCCTTAAAAACTTGAAAAAATAGATGAGACTGTGAATTTCCACCTTTTTTCCGACAAGATCAGATGATAAAGTCGTAAATTTCACGATTATATTGAATATACCAAAAGGATCTCGATAACTTTAGCAGCTAGAAGAAAATTGGTAACACTCTCTCGATCTGTTTTTTCCTGACTAATCCAGATCTGAAAACAGATCCAGTCTATCGTTAAAAGATTTTAAGTTATTGACGAAAATTGAGAAATTGTCATCTTCAATAATGCTGAATATCTCGCTTGATTGAGCTCCTATTCGGAATCTGTTGTTACATTCTGCAGGAGTAATTCAAATATAATATGAGAAGGATTTATGATTTCTCAAATGTTAACTATAGTCGAAAGTCCTCTTATCTCGATGCAAAATTTTTGCTGAGTTCAAAAATGAATCATATATCGCTATTTACATAAATATTACATGAGAAACAAATTTAAGGTCGCCGTTCAGAGCGAGTAGGAAAACTAATCCGATAGAGGCGCCACCGTGAATTTTATGGAATATCTCCATAGATCTTAAATTATCACTTTAAGTTCTATGAATATCTCTATCCTCACGAATGAAATGTACATCGCTGAACTATGAAATGAGTGAATATGCGGGAAAAGCCATATATTTGAATTTGGCCATTCTCTGCCAATTCCGTATTTCAAGTTGATTTTCTGAACGAAATAACTGTAGATTCACTTTTAATCTGAAGTTGAACTATTTTCATGGGTCTTTCGTTTGAAATAAAACAGAAGCATGAGTTGGCTCATTTTCTTCTATTTTTGAAAGAAAAAAATGAACTTTCGAAATGAAATCGATTTAAATTATTTCATCAAGAACTCCAAACTTTTCTGAGTTTACCCACAAAATTTCAGTTCTCGAAGTGAAACCATTTTCAAATGCAATTTTAACCAAAAACACACTACATTGAACGCCCACTTTAATACTTGTGTCTTGCTTTTCAATTTACTGTCGACATAAGTAGGCTGGCGTTACTATTGCGATCTTTGATTGGAATCACCGATCACTGAACAAATATTCCTATGGTTAATCTGTCATCGTTTGTTCTTAAGATTTAAGTTCACGAGGTATAATGCATATTCAACGATCCCTATGGTACCGCCAGCCTACTTATAATTCAACAGTGAATCGAAAGGGAAGACGAAAGTGAAAACTCTTTTAAAAGTCAAGTTTTGAAATGGTTAAGGTCGGCGTTAAAAGCGAGTAGGAAATCTCCATAAAACTTACATTATCACTATAAGTTCTATGAATATCTCTCTAATCATGAATGAAATGAACAATGGCGCTCTCTATCCGAAAATCGCCGAACTATGAAATAAGTCAATTTGTGGGTAAAGCAGGAATTTTTTCCCCCAAAATTTGAATTTGGCCATTTTCTGCCAATTCCGCATTTCAAGTTGATCTTCTGAACGAAATTATCAGTAGATTCACTTTTAATCGGAAGTTGAACTGTTTTCATGGGTCTTTCTGTTGAAATAAAACAGAAGCATGGGTTGGCTCATTTTCTTCTATTTTTGAAAGAAAAAAAATTAACTGTCGGAATAAAATCGATTAAAATTATTTCAACAAGAACCCTAATACTTTCTGAGTTCACCCACAAAATTTCAGTTCTCAAAGTGAAACCGTTTTCGAAATCAACTTGAAATAAAAACACACTACATTGAACGCCCACCAAATAAAGTTCTAACTGAAACTCAGTTCTCTATCTTAGATGAAAAGACAGTGATTTGATTTTTCTGCAATCAACAAAAAGTATTGCACAATTAAACAGTTCACTGATTGGTGTTTGCCTTTTTCACGATTTGAATTAATTATATGAGTGAAATATTTATTTTGCATCACAAAATAGTGGTATACATATAACAGAAAATTTCTAATTATTGGATTCCGGCATCCAAGAAACAGGTGAAACAGAAATAAAATAAGAATAAGATCAATAAAAACATTAAAAAGTCATAATCTCATCGAATCGTAGAAAGATATAAAGCAACAACACACTAGAAAAAATTTTGAAGTTATAAATTCTTCCAAAAATATTCAATTTTCAAAATTAAACCAATTATAAATGTCGAAATAAACAATGAACTCTCCAATGGATAAAGTTATTGATCTCTTCGTTTTGAATTCGAAAGTTGCTCATCTTATTGTAAAAGTTCAAGAACTTATGTGACTTAATAAAATCCCTTCCTAGTCTTCGATAAAAAAATTTAAGGACTATTTTTTTTTATTTTGTCGCATTCCTGTCCATGCCAAAAAATGAGATGATTTGACTCACCTGTACCAAGAGCATGCATCAAACTGTTGGTGTCTATAAGGTCTAGGCGTGGACTAGGGTCATAAGCTGTTGTACTGTCTACGTAATCAGCAGATATGTCATAGCCCATAGAGGTCTGGACCTGCGCACCACCCGTATAGTACGTCGTATAGTTGGTCACGTCGTTACTGTAGTTATACCTGAAAAAAATAAGATTAATAATTGGAAAAACGAAAAATCAACGGAAAACTGTACGCAGCCTCTAACTCATCAACGATCGCATTACTGACGTCATATCTGAAAACACAAAATTAATGACGGAAAATAGAAAAAGAAGGGAAAACTTTACGGATGCTCCAACTCCTTCGGAACCCCTCGACGAGATTTAGAGAATTTAGACAAATAGGGACTCATTTCACACACGCATCGATGCAACAGTGTCTCGACTTTCACCGGTCCTGCTAGTTTTAAGCCACCAAATATGCGTAGACCCGGCGCATGCCAGTTTCAAACGCACACAACCAAATTATCCACCGAAATTTATCTGTTCTGCGTGACCAAGTGCGTAGGTCCTTGCTCTCTACGAACTTTTCATTGAACAGTTACGCACTGGCGCGTGTGGAAACTGTTATGCAACGAAAGGCTGACGACCCGTGTTGCAACCGAATTCGTGAATGTTTTAGAGAGTATATTTTGGTGTTTGGCCCGGTGAAAGAGCCGGAATTGTTAATTGAGTCTTTCACCTTCCTACGACGTGTATCGATGACGAACAGCTGGAGGTGGAAAAAAACCGTGGGGACGAGACGCCGCTGGAATAGGAATAGAAACCAGTTTCTATTCCGAGATTCACGCCCGAAACTAAGAACAAGAGGGGCTATTTTATCAGGAATTTTTGACCGCGAGGGTCCATTCTACAAGTCCGAGCTCCCTTCAAAAATATTACCATGATATCTCAGTTGGTATGCTGCGTAGACCAACAATTTTTCTTTAAATTAAAGCTCAATCATTTCTCTAGAATGTGTATGACTCGCTTTCCCGGTTTTCTTCGTATATTACGAAAAAAACCTGGTTGAAAATATGACCAATAAAGTCCCTACTGTATAATTTATTGGAAAATTCAGTAGGCAATAAACAGAAAAATACCCTTTCTACAAAATATTATTCCGCATGTATACTGAAAATTTCGCACATTTATCCCGAAAATTGTCGGAGATATCATGGAAATAAAATCGTTTGTCCAGATTTTCGTGAAATCACAGCTCACCAGGTTTTTTTTGCCTAATGTAGGAAGAAAAACTGAAAATCGAGTAATACGCATTATAGAGAAATGATTAAGCTTCAATTTAAAAAAAAATTGTTGGTCTACGCCGCATACGAACTGAGATATCATGGAAATAAAAAGCCCAATTTTTGAAGTTAGCTCGCCCTAGCTCGAACGTTTAGCACCTTCCCTTAACTCATATTGCGTAGTCTCTAAATCTTTTTAGTACTATTCGCCCCTAATCTGGTTTTGATTTGAAGGAAAACCGTTGCTGGGTCAAATTTGGAAAGTGGTATCGTGTAGAGCATGCAAAAACACATCTTCCACAAAAAAAAAATTTCTCGAACATGCTCATCTCTGAAAAATATAGAGGTTTCCAGATCATTTTCCGGATCTCCCAAGCCCTGACGGCATCCCAAAAAATTTGGAAAGTGGTATCTTGTAGAGAATCTAAAAACACATCTTCCACAAAAAATTTTTTTTCGAAAACGCTCATCTCTGGAGAATATGAAGGTTTTAATTTAATGGAAAACCGTTGCTGGGTAATTTTTCGGATTTTTCAAGTCCCTGACGGCATCCCAAAAAATTTGGAAAGTGGTATCTTGTAGAGAATCTAAAAAAACATCTTCCACAAAAAAAAAATTTCGAACACGCTCATCTCTGGAAAATATGAAGGTTTTAATTTAAAGGAAAACCGTTGCTGGGTCATTTTTCGGATTTCTCGAGTCCCAGACGGCATCCCAAAAAATTCGGAAAGTGGTATCTTGTAGAAAATCTAAAAAAACATCTTCCACAAAAAAAAATTTTTCGAACACTTTCATCTCTGGAAAATATGAAGGTTTTAATTCAAAGGAAAACCGTTGCTGGGTCATTTTTCGGATTTTTCAAGTCCCAGACGGTATCCCAAAAAATTTGGAGAAAGATATCTTGTAGAGCATGCTAAAACACATCTTCCACAAAAAAATATTTTTCGAACACGATCATCTCTGGAAAATATGAAGGTTTTAATTTGAAGGAAAACCGTTGCTGGGTCATTTTTCGGATTTCTCAAGTCCCAGACGGCATACCAAAAAATTTGGAGAAAAGTATCTTGTAGAGCATGCTAAAACAAATCTTCCACAAACAAATTTTTTTCGAACACGCTCATCTCTGGAAAATATGGAGGTTTCCAGATCATTTTCCGGATTTCCCAAGCCCTGACGGCATCCCAAAAAATTTGGAAAGTGGTATCTTGTAAAGAATCTAAAAACACATCTTCCACAGAGACATTTTTTTCGAACACGATCATCTCTGGAAAATATGAAGGTTTTAATTTAAAGGAAAACCGTTGCTGGGTCATTTTTCGGATTTCCCAAGCCCTGACTGCATCCCAAAAAAATTGGAAAGTGGTATCTTGTAAAGAATCTAAAAACACATCTTCCACAAAAATTTTTTTTTCGAACACGATCATCTCTGGAAAATATGAAGGTTTTAATTCAAAGGAAAACCGTTGCTGGGTCATTTTTCGGATTTCTCAAGTCCCAGACGGCATCCCAAAAAATTTGGAAAGTGGTATCTTGTAGAGAATCTAAAAACACATCTTCCACAAAAAAAATATTTTCGAACACGCTCATCTCTGGAAAATATGAAGGTTTTAATTTGAAGGAAAACCGTTGTTGGGTCATTTTTCGGATATCTCAAGTCCCTGACGGCATCCCAGAAAAATTGGAAAGTGGTATCTTGTAGAGCATGCAAAAACACATCTTCCACAAGAAATTTTTTCTCGAACACGCTCATCACTGGAAAATATGGAGGTTTCCAGATCATTTTCCGGATTTCCCAAGCCCTGACGCCATCCCAAAAAATTTGGAAAGTAATATCTTGTAGAGAATCTAAAAACACATCTTCCACAAAAAAAAATTTTTCGAACACGATCATCTCTGGAAAATATGAAGGTTTTAATTTAAAGGAAAACCGTTGCTGGGTCATTTTTCGGATTTCTCGAGTCCCAGACGCCATCCCAAAAAATTTGGAAAGTGATATCTTGTAGAGAATCTAAAAACACATCTTCCACAAAAAATAATTTTTCGAACACGCTCATCTCTGGAAAATATGGATGTTTCCAGATCATTTTCCGGATTTCCCAAGCCCTAACGGCATCCCAAAAAATTTGGAAAATGGTATCTTGTAGAGCATGCAAAAACACATCTTCCACAAAAATTTTCTTCTCGAACACGCTCATCTCTGGAAAATATGGAGGTTTCCAGATCATTTTCCGGATTTCCCAAGCCCTGACGGCATCCCAAAAAATTTGGGAAGTGGTATCGTGTATAGAATCTAAAAACACATCTTCCAAAAAAATTTTTTTTTCGAACACGATCATCTCTGGAAAATATGAAGGTTTTAACTTGAAGAAAAACCGTTGCTGGGTCATTTTTCGGATTTCTCAAGTCCCTGACGGCATCCCAAAAAATTTGGAAAGTGGTATCTTGTAGAGAATCTAAAAACACATCTTCCACAAAAAAATTTTTTTCGAAAACGCTCATCTCTGAAAAATATGAAGGTTTTAATTTGAAGGAAATCCGTTGCTGGGTCATTTTCGTGACCTTGAAAATTAAAGGAGGGACAATTGGCAATCACCACTAAAATACAATGACTTTCGGCAGCCCTTTTTCTTCATATTGAAGAACTAAACTACGTTGTTTTCATTTGCAGGAAATGACGTATACTTAAAAAGAAAGTTTAATGTTGACACTTCAGAAAGACGGTGTTGCCAGATGAAGCAATGGGTAATAAACTAGCAGCGATATCTGACATCGAAACCGCACGATCTTATTTGTACTCCTGATGATAAAACACCAAAATCTGAGTGTCAATACTGAAGAATGGGCGAAATTGTAACACTGTTCACTTGCAATCAAGATTACTCACCCTCCATTGAAGTTATGGTGCAGCTGATCACTACTAGAAGGCGTTTGTTGCTCGAACACCGAGCTGTCCGGGGCAGAATCGCTCTGTGCTCGCATTTGGGCTCTGTGAAATCTGACTTCGTCTTCGACCTTCTCCCTCTGTTTCTTAGACATCCGACCAAATTTGACAGCTGGAAAAAAACGGAACTTTTGACGTACCTACCAGAAAACAACTCTAAACGTTCGATACAACGGATATTTTTAGGATTCAAATTTGTTCGCCACGATCTCAACATCATCAAAGAAAGTTGCGATATTCTTTCGGTTGCGTAAAGCAGCCAGTTGGCTCGCGAGTTGATACGTTGCGCCATTACGTTACATCACGTAGTGTTCGTTTGTAGAGGGACAGCTGGTTCTGTACGTATATCATGTGTGAAACTGAAGAGCGTAGAAAAAATGTGATAATGGCGATTGTCTCTGCTTTGAAAGGCGAGTTGGCCATTGTTGGCTCAGAAAGGTTAAACAATCTTCAAAGAAAGATTATAGTTATTTATCACAGGAATAATTAACTAAGCACAGGTTCAATGATGACCTTTGAAGGCTACAAAGATGATCGGATTTAGGTATTTGCTCGACATGCCCGATATTTTCGTAATTTTTAATCTTCAAAAATGGGTGACAAGTAGATCATTATTTTCAGATTTTCCTCCTAATTTATGGTTATACCCTGTATACAAGACGAGTCTTTGAGTGTGACATATTTATACGTATTCCTTCCACCAAACATAACACTTTTCTCGAAACCACTTTCAAAATTTAGCTTTGTTTGAAAGATGAGAAAAGAATGTTGATAATCCATGAAAAAAATGTTTACTCTAATTCATTATGATTGATATTTCTCAACAAATCATTGAACATTTTTTCTTTTATCTGAGATATCACATAACCTACTCTCATATCCACAAAATAATTTTATTACACGAAAACGTTACATAAATTTTTGCAAAACTGATTATACAGGAAAATAGAAATATCCTTGAATTTTTGTATAGAACTATCGGTTCTCGAGTCAGTTCTGATGATATCTGACAAAATTAGTTAAACTCGAAAATTTCATCAGTATTTCGTCTCTGTATAACAAATGTCATCGAAAAATGATTTTGATTCGCTATGAAAATCAGATTTCAAAATAACCAAGTTGCTCCACATGAGTTAGGGATATTGACTTAAATTGCAAAAAAATATAGTTAAAATAAGATTTTTGTGATGAAAATTGATATGAATATGATTTCAAGTTGCAAATTAATTTTAGCCTGTAGGTCTGCAGCGTATACAGGGTGGTTAAGAAAAATCGAGTAAAATAACGAAATCTTATTCCCAGAGAATTCAAGGATTTTAAAACTATCAATACAATGTATGGCCTTCACGGGCATCAATAACAGCTTGACATCTTCTATGCATACTACACACGAGGTTGTTGAACATTTCTTGAAGAATTTGGTTACATAAACGGGGCAGAAGCTCTCTCAGATCATTTAAGGATTATGGGGTAAGTTGATGATTATCTAATCTTCTTTGGAGCATATCCCACGCATGCTCTCTGCAATTCAAATCTGTTGAGTGCGGAGGTAATGGTAAATGTGGAATACCAAACTCCTCGCGCGCATTCTCAACTATGGCTGCACGGTGCGGTCTAGCATTATCATCTAGAAATTGAAAAGTTTCACCAATAGCAGCGTGAAAATTCGGCACAATATTGTCAATGACATGCTTCCTATAGTGTAAGGCGGTCATATTTCCAGGACAAATGTGTAGATCTGTGGGCCCGTTGAAACATATCCCGGCCCATACCATAACACTACCCCCTCGGAATGGATGGACTTCTTGGACATAGCGACGATTAAGGAATATGCGTGGGATTGTTCATACCCTCATTCTTCGAGAATCTGAAAATCGTCCATATCTGGATTCATCAGTGAAAAGGACACTACACCATTGATCGTTCCAATTGATATGTTGCCTTGCCCATTCCAGTCTTTGACGCTTATGGTCACGTGATAATGGAACTCCTCTTGATGGACGTCTAGAACCTAGATTCACCTCTCTCAAACGTTGTCTGATGGTTTCGATGGAAACTTGGACCCCATTTTGAAGAGTATTCCGTAGCATTCTACACGTAGATGTAGGGTTTCTTCTCGCCGAAACAGTGATGAAACGATCCTGAGCAGGTGGTGTTTTTCGTCGCTCACCAAGCCTTGGTCTTTCCAACACGGAACCTGTCCCCCTGAACCTATTCCAAAGTCGTGATATCACACTTTGGCTGACTTGGAGCCTTTCCGCTACAACAACCTGAGTTAGGCCACCCTAGATAGATAGACCTATTAGCCTCAGCATTTGTTAATTTACGTCTTGGCATTTTCAGAAAACTCGTTTCACATCGAAGCCGTTGATAAACTGACTTCATTTCAAAATAAGAACATTCATGAAGCATATGCAAAGAACCAAACTTCAGAAAAAAGGCGACCAGATTGACGAAATGTCTCCTACTGATTTTTATTGGATATATTCAAGTTGTTATTGAGTTTTAAATGATTTTACAGCGATTTTCTCGAAGATTACATACTTTTAAAAACGACTGAATACGATATCCCTAACTCTTGTGGAGCAGTATATTTGCGTTATGATGATATCCAAAAGATATCGAGCGATCGAGTATGTTGATTCACCCTGTATATGCATGTGCAAGTTAAGGATGCACCAGGTATAATCGAGACAATGTCAAGTTCAAACGAATTCGAACGGTACTACCCAAGAACCGTACAAAACGTCATACTCTGAGTATTCTACGGCAATTGAAACCTAATATGATTTAAAAACAGTACTTCGAGAATTCGTACAGTAGGTCAGCATAGCCTGATAGTACTAATCATTGTACACAATGGCAATAACGGTGATGCGCAATTTATTCGCAGAAGCTATTCTCGTATACCGAGGTCTACATATTAATCGATGGTTTAAAAGGGATTTGTGTTTACGAGTTTTATTCCTCAATCTAAATTTGGAAGAAAGTACGGAAGTGTTTTTGAATTGAAACGATATGTTTTAAATGACATGGCAGCAAAATTTCGAATCTGGAAGAATTCTCTTATTGAAGATTCAACTTACCATCCCGACTCATGCCGAGCCGAAGACACTTTTGTAACCTGCAGTACTGGCACCTATTTCTGTTGACCCTGTCGACAACACAGTTCTTATTTCTCGGACACTGATAATTCACCACTGAACTTTGAGATCGCCTGAAGAATCCCTTGCACCCTTCACACGTTATCACACCATAATGAACGCCACTGCTCTTGTCCCCGCATACCTTGCAAGGTATTATCTCAATTTGTGCTGGAAAAAAGAGAGAAATATTAGATCAAGGTGAATTTGACTGTCGAGGTACGAAATAATATCGATATAGCTGAGGTCCGGAGTTCTTAACCTATAAAAAATCACCGAATAATAATTTCAATTTTTCTCCATTTTCGACAAAGATTTTTGAGACTAGGCAAGTCTGCTCCACGAAATCCTTGTTCCTATCTACAACATAGTTTCTGGGCATACTGTATATTTCACAAATCAGTGACCTATATGCATGAATTGATTGAGACTTCTCAACAAAAGATTCTATACTATCGGATGTTTTTTTAGAGTGATATAATTTTCGATAGGGATAACTGTGATTTGACACTGACAGAAGGTAGAAGCAATGTTGTTTTGACATTTCTGTTCATTAAGCATTGACAAATTATCGTGGAAAGACTCACGCGGCAACCACGTTTGCAAAGTGTTGACATTTATTTCTCTATTTCAGTATCGTAATGAGTTCATTACAGTTCTAAAAACAGTGCTGTAATGAATTCATTACAGCATCGTTTTCAGTTACATTTTTCGTTTTGTGGTTGTCAGCAATGGCTTCCGATCCTTTTAAATTTCAGCAGACGTCAATTTGGAAATGTCAATTTTCGTATTTCCTAACATTCACACCAACTGCCAAGATACAATATGAAAGTCACTAGAACCTATAATTTGAATTTTTTCATTGAATTTCACAAAATTTGAGTGAAATAGAGAAAATATCGTCTAATACGCGTTGCAGAATGCAATTCCAATACTCATGCGTTCGTATTGGAATAGGAGCCCATTCTGCAACTAGTTTTAGAATATACTATTTCAAAATCAGTGTTCTATTCGCCAAAGTTATATCATAGCGCACTTTGTGAAATTTATGGTTAGCATAATTGTCCATCAGATCAGCTTATTCGTCGAACTATCGATAGATTTCGGACAACATTTCCTCTACTCGATGCAACAAAAACGAGACAAAGAACTGTACGTACAGAAGAAAATATCGCTGTAAGTTATAGTTAATGAGGATCCAGATTTGTTTATTCGTCGATGTTAAGGGAAAGTATCACCTTTTGAATCGTGGTAAATCTCCATTCAAAAAGTGGTCTCTTTATTTCACGAGTAACTACCCTAATTTACGACGTAGAGACTTGATTTTTTTTATTGGAGTTGAAGAACGTCCCAAGGGCAAATAGTTTTCTTTTTTTCGATTTAATTAGTTTTTCAATTAAAAAACAGGTTGAACTTCAGCGTTTTGGAAACTACACTCAATGATTTTTTTCGACGGTTATTCATCATTTTTTGGAAAAAATCGCAACTATTTGCCCTCGGCAATTTGATCTTCTATAAACTACAAAAATTCTCATGATGATTAGTTCAAAAATATAGCTTTTACTCATGAAAAACGAAAAACATATTCAATAATCCCAATATTGCAGAGATCTAACGATTATCCTGGTTTTTTAATTAAAAACTAATTAAATTGAAAAAAGAAAACCATTTGCCCTCTGGACGTTCTTCAAATTCAATTAAAAAAAATCAAGTCTCTACGTCGTAAATTAGGGTAGTTACTCGTGAAATAAAGAGACCACTTTTTGAATGGAGATTTACCACGATTCAAAAGGTGATATTTCCCCTTAACAACAAGTTGGACTGGTGCATCCATCATATGGAAAATTTCGCGTGAAGATCCTGGTCTACACCCATACAAGATCCAACTGGTTCAAGAAATAAAGCCACCTGACGACCATAATAAGCGATTTATTGAAAGAAAGATTAACATTATTTCGAGAAATGGTCCAATTTATTGGCCTCCAAAATCATGCGACATAACTCCAATGGATTATTTTCTCTGGGGTTATGTCAAGTCATTGGTTTATACAGATAAACCAGAAGCAATAGACGCTTTGGAAGCCAACATAACTCGTGTTATTGCTGAAATAAGGCTTGAAGTACTCGAAAAAGTGGTCCAAAATTAGTTTGGTCGAATGCGGTTCCCCAGAGCTAGTCGTGGTGGTCATATGCCGGAAATTATTTTTAAAACACAAATGTCATAAAATTATCTTCCAAATAAAAACAAATTTGGCTTCAATCTTAATTTACATGAGTTTTATTTCAATTGAAAGTTCTATCACTCAAAAAAAAACATCCGATATATATTCTTCCTAAATCGAAGTGAATCGAACGATTTTGGAAGGAAACGACGGAACTACTGATAGAATAGTCCCAAATATTCTTCCTCGGCATCTTCTCATCCCAAAAACCACCGTTCGAACCGGTTAAATACCGAAGAAGCGATTTAAAAGTGGAGACCCCAACAGTGGGTTAAGCGCGAAACCTGTTCCCAGGCAAACAAGCATAGAACCGCGTGTATTGTTGGTTGTCTGATCCCCGCATTGTTAGGATGCTTCCTGAGTGGTTCATTCCGTATAATGACGACGAACCTTACCTCGACTGTAGTCAGAAGCTCCGTCATCGTCCTCTAACTGCAAACTCGCGAATTCAATCAACGTATCCGCGAGACTCTCGGTCGTCTCGGGCTTACTTTCCGCGATCCGTAGGTCGGAGCCCTCCACGAAATCCATGCTTTCGCCCGCGCCCGCCACACTGCGGCTTTCAGTATTGAACCTACCTCGTATTGAATTAACTGATCTTCTCTCTTCCCTTTCTCCAATCCTCAAACCCTCGAAATCTCTCTCGGTCGACGTGATCGTCTCGCTGGACTGCGAGGGCAGACTGTTATCGACGCTCGGCCACGCGGCTGAGCCGCCACTGGAATTGCCGGAAAATAGGTATTTGTCCATCGCGGGCGGAACATGCAGTTTTTTGGAACGTTCTCACTTTGTTTTCACAAGGACGGTGCTCAGGAGATTGGAGGATCCTGATTTTCGGTTGTCGCATTGCACGCGGCTGATTGGGCCGTTTTTACGTAGCGACACTGGCACAGAACGAGATAAAAATGCGATTTTTGTTAGATTTGTTTTTGTTGTTGTTGTAGAGCTCTATGTGGCTCACATCTCATTCCATAACACTTCAGACGGAAGCTAGATGCAGTAGAGTCCAATTTATTACTTGTACATAAGATGCAATGTATACAGGGGTCCCACTGACATGTCCCTCGACCGATTCCTCGAAAACCAAAAGTCAAACTTCCTCGAAATTCGTACAGAAACTCGCATATATCGGAAACCTTATTTCAATGGACCACCCAGTATTTTTTTTCGTTTTGAGAATCCCCCATGAATTTTCGGTGAATATGTGGCTAAAGCAAAAATTATTTCCCGCCATTTACACTGCGCAAAAAAATTAACTCACATTCTGAAAATCTCAATTTTAATGAAAGTTAACTCTACATTGACTCTATAACTTTTTTTTATGTTCTCTCGGGAAGGTTTTGAACGAAACAAGACACATTAAATGGAAGAAAAATTCAGGATTTCACCGAATCTTATGTGAAAGAAGAGAAATGAACCATTCTCAAAATACTGAAATGCTGATAAGTGATTTAATACTTGGTATTTCCACCCCTTGCGTTAATTTCAGCTCGGCAACGACGGTTCATACTCAAAATGAGTGATCTTAAAATGTTCTGATCTAATCCTTTCCAGATTTCTTCGACTTGGATTCCTAAGTCATTAAGAATAGCTGGATGATTTTCTGAACTCCTCAGCCTTCTATTGAGGTTGTCCCAAACCTGCTAAATCGGATTGAGATCTGGACTTCTTGCTGGCCATTCCATTCGAGAGACTTCAACCTCTTCAAGGTACTCCTGAACGATGCGCGCACGATGGGGGTCTGGCATTATCGTCCATAAAAATGAAATTTTCACCAATGTATGGGGCAAATGGCACTACATGCTCTTCAAGAAAGTTCCTTATATACTTATCAGTATTCATAGCTCCATTATCTATCTGTGCGAGCAGTCAGAGATATTCCACCCCATACCATATTCGATCCTTCCCCGAAACAAGTAGTATTCAGGAAATTGCACTGAGCATATCTTTCATGTGGACGTCTGTATACAAGGGAACGTCGATCACAATGGTAGAGGCAGAATCTAGACTCATCTGTGAAGAGAACTCTTTCCCAATCGGCCTCTTCCCAATGGATATGCTCTCTCGCAAAATCCAAACGCGCCCTTCGATGGGCTGGGGTAAGAGCTGGGCCTCTTGCCGCGACACGAGGCCTTAAATCATATTCTCTGAGGCGATTTCTTATCGTCTGAGTGCTAATTTGCAACTCATGAGTTTGCTCAAGCTGATCTTGAAGGAGGCAAGCGGTTGCAAACCGTTGTCTCAACGAAGAAACTCTCAAGTAACGTTCTTGAATGGCAGTTGTTGCCCGTGGTCTACCCTGACCTGGTCGTCGGACATTCATACCTGTCTCCCTGAATCGCTGCAACATTCTGGACACACTTGTATGGGAAACTCCAAACCTTTCTGCAATTCTTGTGTATGTCCACCCTTCTTCTCGCAAAACTACCGCTTGGGCACATTCCTCTTGGGTCAAATTGCGTGTTCCGCGTTGTATAGCGATCGAGTGTAGAAAATCAAACGAAAGAAAAACTATTGGTCACTAGAATTGATCGAGAATAACTGATTTAAGAATGGAGCCAATACATTCAAAATCTGATAATACCATCTTTTTTTATTCCTGCTGGGAGAAAACATCTGTATTGAAGAGAAACGTTGAAAGTGGATAACATATGCATGCATATTTCTGATAAAAATAATTATCATTGAAAACACCTTCAGTTGTAGAATAAATTTGAGATTTCCATAATGTGCGTTAATTTTTTTGCGCAGTGTATTTCCATGGGTCTTCCGGTTGAAATAAAACAGAAGTATGAAATGGTTCATATTCTTCTATTTTTGAAAGAAAAAAATGAAGTTTCGAAATGAAGTCGATTGCAATTATTTCATTAGGAACTCCAATCCCTTCTGAGTTTACCCAAAAAATCTCAGTTCTCAAAGTGAAACCATTTTCAAATGCAACTTGTAATAAAAACACACTACATTGAACGCCCACCTTAAATAGTAGAAAAATCCTGACTTTTGAGCAAGTGCTCGAAAAAAGTTAAAGAAATTGATTTTATATAGAGATTGTTGGCCACCCTGAATATGTTCATTCGCAAAATTGAATGCCTCAGACTAGTTTTAAGGTTTGTTAATAAATCCCAAGTGGCAAATTCAATAATTCTGTTACGTTATGAAAAATATTGGCAATTTTGTGATAATCACTCAGTTCTGCAGGAAATTCCGTAAAAACTCAAAAACTACTAGAAATAGATACATAGTTATCTTTAAAATTTTAAATTCACTGGAGATTCTTGAAATTAAAGCAACTATAGAATATTCTATTTGAAAAAAGGAAAAAGGAACACATTCTCAACGAGGTGTCACTTTTCATTTTCAAGGGACATTCCGGTGGGACACCCTGTAAACACTGTCTTAAAAGTCATTGCGAATATCTTGAAAATGAAAAAAAAACAAGAAATGTCTAAGGCAGTAGTAGAAATCTACCTCATTAATTCACATAGCAAAGATTTTTTTGATTTCCGAACGCGAGAAAGTGAAAAGCTTTCGAACAACAACTATCGAACCATGTTTCCTGCAGTGTGTGGTAGGTGCTAAGCAAATCTGTCAACATCAAAGATTCCGTTATTCTGGTTGAACTTTGTAAACTTCAGATTTCTGGTGACCCTTCAGGAAAAATTCTCAGGAGGTCAAATCAAAAGGCCAATCGATAGGTCCTTCTCAGGCCAATATAACGGTTGTGAAATAAGATAATTGATTTGGAATTCATACGTGGTTAACTGAGATATTTTGAGTGTTATGGATAATAACACTCTTTTCATATGAGCTATTTTGGTTACACTGCTGTTGAGAAATGTTTAGATGTTTAGACATTTCTTGTTTCATTTCCAATCTATTTCAAAGAATTAACTATTTTTTCACAGTAACGTAATAAATCTTGTGTGGTTTGAATATTTGTGGTTGGGAGACATTACAATGTATTTCGAATAAAAAATAATGGCATAATCTTAGGTAACAACATTATACCCACATTTGGTTATTTGGCCGCTTAAAAATAATTCATTAATTTGCCAGAAAGACTCAGTATTAAGCCATTTGGTTCCAATAATTCTTTTAATTTATCACTTCACTCAGTGGACAATTCTGCGTCTACCGAAATAAACCCCAAACTGTAGGTTCAAAAACCCCAAATTAGCCTGCACTCAAACTCGTAAAAAAAAGAATCTACGGATCCATCCGATCTCACAGATACCAGATGTGAAAATATTCGCGCTTCAAAAAGTGAATTAGCAGTAAAGAGCGTAACATTTCCTCCTACCGAAATGTCGTAAATGTCAATTAGTCATAAAATGACATGTAATTTGTTCTTGACTGGGAACACATGGCGTCAACACGAAAAAACTTCCATTAGTAGACGAACGGCTGTATTTTTATTTTTGCCAGATTTGATCTCACCATTCGCGGATTTTGGATCGGAGTCAATTTTTCACGCGGACTCCTTTTATTTTCTAATTAAGGAAAAAGCTCTTGACTCATTGCAACAGGAATTCAATCTGTATACGAGGATGTATTGATATATCTAGTTAGCCTAGACCAGTTCCAGGCATAAACAAAATATTGCGATACCATATCAATGAACAATAACTTATAAGAAGAGTCAGTGTAGAGTTCGACGTCAAAAAAGAAATAAATTAAAAAAAAAGAAGATGTCCACCGAAATTGTTAAAATCGAAAAATTGGAGCCATCATCAAGTACCTGTATTTAAAAGGGTTAAGAGCTAAGCAGATTTACGAAGATATGCTTAATATCCTAGGTGATCAATGTCCTTCGTAAGCGACCGTGGAAAATTGGACTGCAACTTTCAAAAGAGGTAAATTTTCCATTGAAGATGATGACCGATCGGGAAGGCCAGTTTCTGTGTCAGTCCCCGAAAATATCGATGCAGTTCATGACATGATTTTATCAGACCGTCGAATTGGGCTAAAAAGGATATCTGAGGCACTGAAGATTTCATACGAACGCGTTCGTCATATAGTTCACGTCAATTTGGACATGAGAAAAATTTCTGCAAAATGGATCCCCAAATGTTTGAATGTTGACCAAAAGCGTGCAAGGGTAGAAGCATCGCGTTCGATCTGTGCTCGATTTGAAAACGATGTAGACTTCTTAAACCGAATTGTTACTATGGATAATACTTGGGTACATTTCTACGATCCAGAAACAAAGCAAAAATCGATGGAATGGCGACACTCTGGTTCTCCAAGACCTAAGAAGTTTCGTGTCCAAAAATCTGCTGGAAAAATTCTTGCTTCAGTTCTTTGGGATTGCCATGGAGTAATCATGATTGGTTTTTTGATTAAGGGTAGAACATTAACTGGAGATTACTATTCGACATTACTGACCACTCTACGGGAAAAAATAAAAGAGAAAAGACGCATAAAGGTATCCAAAGGTATTTTGTTTCAACAGGACAACGCCCTAGTACACAAATCTCATGTTGCCCTGCAAAAAATTCGTGATTTAGGGTTAGAATTTCTAGAACGCCCCCCTTATTCACCAGATTTGGGTCTGTCCGAATATCATCTCTTTCCTCAACTGAAAAGAAGTTTAAAAGGTCGTAAATTCTCTTCCAACGAGGAGGTAATAAAAGCTGTGGAGGACTGGTTTGCAGAGCAAGAAGAAACATATTTTTTGGAAGGTCTAGAGACGTTGCAGGTTCGCTGTAATAAATGTATTCAATTAAGAGGAGAAGATGTTGAGTAATAAAATATTTTGACATTCAAATTTTGTTTGGTTCTTCAGTAGACTAGGAATTTTTCAATATATCCTCGTATAGTGCAGGAAATAGAAAAGTGAGTAAGGTATACCATTTCTTTTTTTTCACACCAAGATAGTTTGAACTAAAAAAAAATGAGCGAAACATGAACTTTGAGCTACATCTTTGTTTGAAATGAAAACTTTGCATGGGCCCCAAAATTCATCCTATACTTTTGATAATGCATTCATCCAGAAACACTATCCGAAAAGCCGATAAAAAATATTGCTTCATTTGGAGTTTTGCCACCGAAAAGAGTGGCAAAGGTGATAACTTTTTCGAAAAAACCTATGTTTCTTTTTTTTTTTTTTTAATTGAAATTATCGTGTCTCGGCAACTAGGCCATTGACACAGTACAATATTCTATTTTTACATTACAGATTAAGACAAAAATTTTCACAAAATATGGTTATAAACAGAAAGAGAAATAAACTATGGATGTATTGTTTCTGAACCGCCATAAAATCCATATTTTTCATTCATTTCGTCGCACCCTGTATAGGTGGTAAAAAAATTCTTACTGAGGTTTTTTGAAAAATTTCATATTCTGCTAACTTGATGTCATTAAAAGTCAACAAAACATAGCCAAAATATGAATTCAGAAGTAAATATTGTAGTTTTTCTCTCGAAGTTATTTATGCTTCCATCATCCGAGAATAAAATGTGCCTTTCCATAATTCAGAAATCGCTGGTAAATTTTTCGTTTGAAAAAAGCTGTCGCAACTCAAATTTGTCGATCCAGTGTCGTCGACCTCAGTAAAACACTCCATTCAATCACCACAACATATCGCAAAACATCCATTCAAAGGACCTCTCCGACGCAAAGGACATCATGAATGAAGACACTCGTAAAGATCGAAATTGCGAAACGAACGTCAGAGGAAGGCATAAAAATTTAATCGTTTCCTCGACGAGCACAAACACCGAATAATTGCAGTATATTTCTCGTTCTCCGGCGTTCGCATAGCGCCTAATTTCTCAATGACCCCAACCAAGTACAGTTCACTAGGCCGTTTATTGTAATCTAATTATCGTGGAATCCTTTTAATTGAATTGCGGTTCTCTTCCTCCGACACCGAAACGGATTCGACGCTTGTCGGAAAGCAACGATCGTCAATGGGCGACTTTTTCGACGGAGTCCAGATGCTCTGAGGCATCATTCAAGGATATAACATGTCCTTTGAAGGCTCAGTACTCATATTCCTGTGCTTAGGCTAGTCGAACGGCACGATTTCCTAGATTTAGGTGGTCTATTAAGGGGAAGTATCACCTTTTGAATCGTGGTAAATCTCCATTCAAAAAGTGGTCTCTTTATTTCACGAGTAACTACCCTAATTTACGACGTAGAGTCTTGATTTTTTTAAAATTGAAGTTGAAGAAGGCCCCGAGGGCAAATAGGTTTCTTTTTTTCGATTTAATTCGTTTTTCAATTAAAAAAACTAGGGTAATCGTTAGATCTAGGGTTATTGAATATGTTTTTCGTTTTTCATGAGTACAAGTTATATTTTTGAACTAATCATCATGAAAATTTTGTAGTTTATAGAAGATTAAATTGCCGAGGGCAAATAGTTGCGATTTCTTCCAAAAAATGATGAATAACTGTCGAAAAAAAATCATTAAGTGTAGTTTCCAAAACGCTGAAGTTCAACCTGTTTTGTCTAATTGAAAAATTAATTAAATCGAAAAAAAAACTATTTGCCCTCGGGACGTTCTTCAACTTCAATTTAAAAAAAACAAGTCTCTACGTCGTGAATTAGGGTACTTACTCGTGAAATAAAGAGACCTCTTTTTGAATGGAGATTTACCACGATTCAAAAGGTTATACTTCCCCTTAACCAGATTGGATATCGTTATGTATACAGGGTGTTCTTCATACTCTATGACAAATACTGGCCAATGAAAGGAAAAAAAAAATTACACCTCTTTAAACACTATTTGTAAGGTACAGTTCAAATAGTCATACAAAATGCTACGATATACAGGGTGGGAGGAGTCTACACTAGTCAAGGCAGTTTCGAAACAATGTTTGGTTTATGGTTGGGGGCCTTTATTGAGAGTCTACAGGGTGATTTGTCCGATTCGACCGATTTTTCTTTTATTCATAACTTTGGAATGGCTTGATCAATATTGATGAAATTTATTTTATGATTGTCTACTTTCAAAAATGCCAAAACTTTTTCGAAAATACAGGGTGTCTGTCTGTCTGTCTGTAATCAAATCTCACAAGTTAAATATGATACACTTCTAATCGTCCGATTGATTTGAAAGTTGGTAGGTGTACCGGGTTTTTCACTATAATTTGACCACCCCCCCCCTTTTACTTTGTTACTAAAGGAGATACAAAAAAAATGTTTCATACAAAAATTTCACGAAATCAACTGGGGTTTTTTAATATGACTTCACGAACTGAAATATATACAAGGTGGCCAACATATTGATGGCAACTTCATTTTTTCAAATGGAACACCCTGTATATTTTCCTATATTTGGCTAGCTCTTTTTCCCCTTATTTCGAATATGTAACATATGTTGGTCTATCTCTCTTATTCTGAGCACCACAGAGTTTCAAATTTAAAGAACAACCTGGCAAGCTCAGCAATAACTTTTCAAGTGGCAGGCTGCGATTACTCAAAATGCCCGTTTTTGGAGTTATCTCCTTAGTAACGATATGACATACGTTATCATAACTCCAAAAATGGGCATTTTGGGTAATCGCAGCCTGCCACTGAAAAGTTATTGCTGAGCTTGCCAGGTTGTTCTTTAAATTTGAAACTCTGTGGTGCTCAGAATAAGAGAGATAGACCAACATATGTTACATATTCGAAATAAGGGGAAAAAGAGCTAGCCAAATATAGGAAAATATACAGGGTGTTTCATTTGAAAAAATGAAGTTGCCATCAATATGTTGGCCACCTTGTATATATTTCAGTTCGTGAAGTCATATTAAAAAACCCCAGTTGATGTCGTGAAATTTTTGTATGAAACATTTTTTTGTATCTCCTTTAGTAACAAAGTTAAAGGGGGGGTCAAATTATAGTGAAAAACCCGGTACATAATTCTGGTGACAATGCATCATGAATATTTGTTATAGAAAAAAACAAAATGGCGGATGAGTTTTGTAATTATGCTCCCATTCCATTCAAAATTAGTATCTGGGGGTTTTTGGGTTCCACAACGATGATTCTTCTGTCAAAATGGGAAAGTTCAAGATGGCGGCTACAATATGACGAACGGGTGTTGTAATTATGATCCGATTCTATTCAAAATTGGAATCTGAGGATTTTATTCTTCAATATTGAGGAATTCAAGATGGCGGTTTCAAAATGGCGGATGAGTGTTGTTATTTTAGCTTGTCTTCAAAAATGTTTTTTTTATAAAAACTTGTTTTTCGGTTGAATTGACGTATGTCTTATAAAAGCGACGAAATGGTTTCTTTAATCGACAATTCGAATTCCTGCGGATTGAGCCCCCAAAAAGGTCCCATGCAGATACAATCTCGCTGCTTCCAACTCGCGAGTGTAATAATAATTAATTTTAATCCTGCTGCGTTCGGGAAGTAAATCCGAGAATAAACACACACTATCGTGCCGTCCATGTATTTCGTCGTTTCGTAACAGTCTCACGAAAATGTTTCCGAGCTCCGTGTACCCGCAATATCTAAATCTAAGTTCACGACATCGTCGTCGTCGTCAGAGAACACTCGAAATCTCGGAGCCGATATTCGGCGGTTGTTAAACCCGGGAGTTCATTGCCTCCTGCGATGGCCGCGCCTGAAAACAAACCGACACATCTCTCTCCACGAGTGCGTGCGTTGCCGGGACGCGTATTTCGAAAAAGGTCTACTCCATTCACTGTTATATGGTATTACGGTTGGCCATAAAATATATATAGTATATTTTGGAAATCCACAGCTCTAAATTGCCCAAGAATATCATACGAAGAACAAAAAACGGTTTTATAGGCAAGAAGATTTAATAAATACTACAATTTACCGCTACAAGTTTCGAGATTTCACATTATCTCTTCTTCAGGCTAAAAAACGAAAACAGAGAAAACAAAATTAATTTGGGAAAAGAAACGCCACAAGAAACTTTGCTCACCAGAATAAATTGATCGAAAAATTTCTCTTTGAAATCAACATGAAAAGTATTGCGAACGAAATTCCACCTCAAACAATATACAGGGTGGCCATTTGAAAACGAAACAGACGAGATTACAGACGAAATAAATTTTTTCGATAGAAATGCTCGGACAGGTCGATTTCTGTTTCGAGGGGGACAACTTAAGATATAGGTTACGGACGCATAGCGCTTCAACCCTTGCTACTACAACCCTCACCCCCAATTTTTGAATAGAGAAGATGGGGTGAGTGATACCTCATTTGAAAGGTATTTTTAATTGTCTTTTCATTTTATGCATTAGTTCTCGAAATATTCTTAACTAAGTATTTGAAAATGAAGTGGTGTTTTCATGGCACTTGTAGTGCTTTTTGTGAAAAATCGAAAAAATTTATTTCGTCTGTAATCTCGTCTGTTTCGTTTTCAAATGGCCACCCTGTATAATACATCTGAAGAAATCTGCTACATTATCAATTAAAAACATCCATCAATTATCCAAAAGTCATCAAAAAACAGCCAAATCATCTAACAGCGAGAATCGAAACCGATGTTTAAAAAAATCGAAAATTTTCTAATATTTTTAGTTATAGGTTATATTATCAGTTTCAACAACAATACAAAATCACCCAACAGGTGTAACAATCAAAGAACTGACGCAACCAAAAATATTGAAAAAAGCCATAATAGGCGGAATTTCAACGCAACTTCGAAATTCAACACAAAGCAACAACATGAATCACACAATGACAATACCCTCCATATAATTCCTTCACAGTTTTATCTTTTTAATTAAATTACAATAAGTTCTACTTCTACCCAAACCATCAGTGTCCGATTTAAAATTTACCGAGTCTAATGTTTTAATGAAAATCATTTCTGAAAATAGTCTCTTTTGGTAGTTATTCTCAATATGGAGAACTTTTACGTTATCCAAATCCAAATCAAAGAAATGTCCAGTTTCTAAATGGTGTTCTACCAAAGCTGTCTTGTTATTAGACAATCTTCTCACTGGACGACCTATGGTTTGAGATTCTATTACATAAGTGTTGTTTGGTAGTACCGACATAACAACGTTGACAATTTGTCAATTTATTCTGGCGAGCAAAGCTTTTGTGGCGTTTCTTTTTCCATATTAATTTTGTTTTCTCTGTTTTCTTTTTTTAGCCTGAAGTAGAGATAATGAAACTTGTTGCGGTAAATTGTAGTTGTTATTAAATCTTCTTGCCTATAAAACCGTTTTTTGTTCTTCGTATTTTGGAAATGTTAGGCTATAGTCATTTTCCTGTCAGAAAACTAAGCAACGTTGTCCTTTCTACATAAGGGTCGCGGTAATTATAATTATGTATTCATCAAAATGTTTATTCACTTTGGGAGAATAAGTAGTTTGAGAAAATATTATGTGAATTCGATAATTCCTAAGACTTGGCGAATGTTGAAGAAACTTGTTTGTCTGTTAATACTGGAAATATTTCACGTATATAAACATGGTTGGAAGATTCAGTTATGCTATTTTCTTTTACGGAAATCAAGAATCGAGTTTCGAAATCTTACTGAAAAATAATGGACAGAATAGTCCGTTTCTTTGTGATAGTTCATTCGAAAAAAGAATAAAAGTACTCGAATAACTCAACAGAAAAACTTCTAAACCAACAGACGGATCTATGGAATTTCCCCCTCTGCGAAAAATCTCAAGAAATAAGCCTACAGAAGACATTTAAATACCATTTTGCACACTTGAAATACTCCAGTATGAAAATGTAGTAGTACTACTACTGTGTCACAGTTGAACCTTAAAAGACCTAACTCCATTTACAAAGTTAAAAAAGAGTAAAAAGAAATTGACATTGGCAACGTCTCTGAGAATTATTCGACATTTCACGAGTACCAACCTGCGTCAGTTTCAAGTAAAAAAACTTGATGAACCTAAATCTTGGCTAACCGGAATACTCAATAAAAGTGAATGGAGAATATTAGAAATTTCTCAAGAAATCGAACAGCGTTAAATAGCCATTTCTAGAGATTACACGGTTACCGAACTTCCCCTTCCATAGATACCTTGTTTGACTAGCTGTGTGGAATGTGGCACCGTCTTGTTGGAATCACATATCTTTGATGCTTAGGCCAATTTGCCACAATAATGTTTGGGGGATTCCCATTTTTTATAAGAGCATAAGATATAGTGTTGCTAGCGACAATATCGTGGAAGCTACAGGTGTAGAAATGGCTGTCATTTATTCAGTCTTTTCTAAAATTTTCTTCCCCAAAGGATTCTTTTCTTTGGATTGCAATGGCAAGGCATTCCGTGAGTAGGTGACTATGAGTTTCTTTCTTCCCCCCACAGAATCAACACTCTTCAGTGTCCAATAAACCCATTCTCACTATATATGCTTCCTGTAGGAAATCTGGTGAAGACCTTGCAGTTTCAAAATTCCGAAGGAACCTTTTAGAGTGATACTACGTTCGTCCTGAATTGGAGGAGGTGGACACCAACGATATGTGGTTTCAACAAGACGGCGTTACATGCCACAGAGCTCGAGCCACATAAGACAATCGGTCTAGGCGATTTCAGGTCATGGCTATCTCATATTTCAGTGTTGGGATCCACAATTTATTCAAAGAGCCGAATTAAGAAAAAAAATTATTCTAACCTTAAGAATTAATCTATGGTTGAACTACATCTTGTGGAAGGTAAAACCCCGAAAGAGATTCAAGATAAAACGTCTATAAAAATACTTGTCAATTCTTATTTGTCCTACACTTCCAATACAGAAACTTGAGGTAAACACTACGTTTCGTCGAATGAAAATTCAAAAATTCTAATTCTTCGAATATCTGGCCGAAGCCTTTCAGAATACGCATCCGGGCGGGGATCGTTGCGTGCATACGGAAGGCGGTAGTGGTTGCGTCTTGTGTCCAGTACAGACAGGTTTTGGATACGAGAATACGAGACTCTGGTCACGTTGAAAATTTCGGATATTGGACCGCATATTTTAGGAGACCGCGGATGCGCAGCGTTTGAATGCGTGTTGTTATCTAACGCACGTGTGTGCAGTGTCGATGCACCTCTGGGAACCGATCGGGATTCCCAAGCCCGTTCGATTTTGGTTGGAGACTATTTTTATACAATGGATGTGCCCGGAATATCTTACAAGAAATGGCCAAAAATCATTAAACATCTTCATCGATAGTCAAAAAATGTTTCGTTTTCGGGATACAGGGCTTACTAGGTGTACTAGAGAGTATTTAAAAGGAAATTATGACAACAGGTGGATTGGACGGATGGGACATCAGTGATAGCCCGCCAGATCCACTCAGACTCAAATAGTTTACATTTCTATGCTAACTGGACTCTTAGGACAATTTTGATTTTTCTGAGAACTCCAGAGAATCTTTCAAATTTTTTTTTCTCAAAATCGGAAGCAGATACGAAAAAACTACAGGGGACCAAAAAGTTTAGTATAACGACAAAGCATCTTGTTACAATTTTCCGTAACAGTGGCTCGCCGCAATAAAGTTCTGGAGGAAAACAGGGGACAGTGTGTCAGAAGAAATATCACCCTGTAGATTTGCAACCGAAATTGGCATGTCACATGGTGTAAACTCTAAATTGTAATATCTATGCCAAATTTCAGTTGAATATCTTGTGAAAAGCAGATATTTTGAGACAAATCTCGAAAAAAAATTCAAACTTTAAGGGGCAGTATCACCTTTTGAATCGTGGTAAATCTCCATTCAAAAGTGGTCTCTTTATTTCACGAGTAGGTGCCCTAATTTACGACGTAGAGACTTGATTTTTTTTTTTTAATTGAAGTTGAAGAACGTCCCGAGGGCAAATAGTTTTCTTTTTTTCGATTTAATTAGGTTTTCAATAAAAAAAACAGGGTAATCGTTAGATCTGGGGTTATTGAATATGTTTTTCGTTTTTCATGAGTACAAGCTATATTTTTGAAAAAATAATCATGAAAATTTGTGTAGTTTATAGGAGATTAAATTGCCGAGGGCAAATAGTTGCGATTTTTTCGATTTAATCAGTTTTTCAATTAAAAAAACAGGTTGAACTTCAGCGTTTTGGAAACTACACTTAATGATTTTTTTCCGACGGTTATTCATCCTTTTTTGGAAAAAATCGCAACTATTTGCCCTCGGCAATTTAATCTTCTATAAACTACAAAAATTTTCATGATTATTATTTCAAAAATATAGCTTGTACTCATGAAAAACCAAAAACATATTCAATAACTCCAGATCTAACGATTACCCTGGTTTTTTTAATTGAAAAACTAATTAAATCGAAAAAAAGAAAACTACTTGCCCTCGGGACGTTCTTCAACTTCAATTTAGAAAAAAATCAAGTATCTACGTCGTAAATTAGGGTACTCACTAGTGAAATAAAGAGACCACTTTTGAATGAAAATTTACCACGATTCAAAAGGTGATACTGTCCCTTTTATCTCTGAAACGAAAAGTTTTCGATCCCATGATCAAGGGACACCCTGTAAAGTAAACTGGGAGCCTTATGATCTGAATATAGTTGAGGAGATCCTATATTTTGATATTTTCGAAGTTCGAGTTCATCACCTTCATAAATTACCCAAAATTTTTTTCGGGTTTGTTTTAGAGGCCATGATCTGTCATTTTCCGAATTTTATTCTCGCGGTCTTAATTGACGTTTACGAGGGCTATAATTTCATCACAGGAATGGTGCATCATAAAAAAGTATTTTCGTGAATATATATATTTCCAAGTGAATCGCTTTTTTATGTTGCTGGTGATATTGTGGTGTTGAAATCTTCATGTTTTCAAACGTTTGATACCGCTTCATTATGCATGTTTTCTATTTCAGTATGGTAATGAACTCATTACAGTTTTAAAAACAGTGCTGTAATGAGTTCATTACAGCATCGTTTTTGCTTACATTTTTCGTTTTGTGGTTGTCAACAATGACTTCCGATCCTATCAAATTCCAGCAGACGTCAATTTGGAATTGTCAATTTTCGTATTTCCTAACATTCACACCAACTGCAAGATACAATAAGAAAGACCTAGGACCTATAATTCGAATTTTTCATTGAATTTCACAAAATTTGGCTGAAAAAGAGAAAATATCGTCTAATACTCGTTGCAGGATGCAATTCCAATACTCATGCGTTCGAAAACTCGCTCCTTCGTCGCTCGTTTTCAAATTTCGCATTCGTATTGGAATAGGAGCCCATTCTGCAACTAGTTTTAAAATATACTATTATATATTCCTAATTTTTTTAACGAATTAAATTCATCAAGTTTAATTAAATAGTTTTGAAAATTGTGGGACAGATTCATTCTCAGCCAAGTTTTAACGTTTCTTTTGGCTTTTTTAGGGCCTTCAAACTCCAGGGGTCCTTCTTGCCTCTCTTTTATATAGATAATGGATTTTCCATATCGCCATTTACTTCGAAATTTCCACAGGAAATTCGATAATAAACGCGGATTACATAAATTTGTAATCCCATTGTTTGGACATCTTATTGAACGATTCTCGTCCGCACCACCTCGTAAAAATATCTCAACGACCGCTATGATCCTAAATCCGAAATAAACAATCCGAAATGTGTAATCAATCTGACAAAATTGTCGTAATTGTCAACCGTAACGTCGTTTTAATGAATAATTGTACATAAGAGCGGCTGGCGACAATGCCCCGGGTATTTTTAAGTAGAGTGAACGACCGATTATGGGTTGTCGACAACAAATAATACCTCGTTATCAGTTTGGCAACTTTTTAATTGTTTTATTGCCGGTCATACACTTGCTCCGAGAGGAGATGAACTGTGAAATTGGCGAATCTGCGATAACCCCTCACGAAAGATTATTTTTATTCCCATGCATTATACAGGGTGTAAGATTAACATGCGGCAAAATTCAAGAGGTTATTCCTTGGAATATTTTAAGGATGTTTTATTCTTTGATTATTTTTGAAAAAGCGATACCATATCATCGAACAATAACTTATTAGAAGTGTCAGTGTAGAGTTCGACGTCAAAAAGGTAAACCAGAGTTACGCAATAAATAAAAAAACAGATGTCCACCGAAATTGTAAAAATCGAAAAATTGGAGTATCGAGCCATCATCAAGTACCTGTATTTAAAAGGGTTAAGAGGTTAGCAGATTTATGAAGATATGCTTAATACCCTTGGTGATCAATGTCCTTCGTATGCGACCGTGAAAAATTGGACTGCAAGCTTCAAAAAGAGGTAAATTTTCGATTGAAGGTGATGACCGATCGGGAAGGCCAGTTTCTGTGTCAGTCCCCGAAAATATCGATGCAGTTCATGACATAATTTTATCAGACCGTTGAATTGAGCTGAAACGGATATCTGAAGCACTGAAGATTTCATACGAACGCGTTCATCATATAGTTCACGTCAATTTGAACATGAGAAAAATTTCTGCAAATGGATCCCCAAATGTTTGAATGTTGACCAAAAGCGTGCAAGGGTAGAAGCATCGCGTTCGATCTGTGCTCGATTTGAAAACGATATAGACTTCTTAAACCGAATTGTTACTATGGATGAGACTTGGGTACATTTCTACGATCCAGGAACAAAGCAACAATCGATGGAATGGCGACACTCTGGTTTTCCAAGACCTGAGAAGTTTCGTGTCCAAAAATCTGCTGGAAAAGTTCTTGCTTCTGTTTTTTGGGATTGCCATGGAGTAATCATGATTGATTTTTTGGATAAGGGTAGAACAATAACTGGAGATTACTATTCGACATTACTGACCACTCTACGGGAAAAAAAATTAAAGAGAAAAGACGCAGAAAGCTATCCAAAGGTGTTTTGTTTCTTCAGGACAACGCCCTAGTACACAAATCTCATGTTGCCATGCAAAAAATTCGTTATTTAGGGTTAGAATTGCTAGAACACCCCCCTTATTCACCAGATTTGGCTCCGTCCGACTATCATCTCTTTCCTCAACTGAAAGAAAGTTTAAAAGGACGTATATTTTCTTCAAACGAGGAGTTAATAACAGCCGTGGAAGACTTGTTTGCAGAGCAAGAAGAAACATTTTTTTTGAAAGGTCTAGTGACGTTGCAGGTTCGCTGCAATAAATGTATTCAATTAAGAGGAGAATATGTTGAGGAATAAAATATTTTGACATTGACATTTTGTTTGGTTGTATAGTAGGCTAAGAATTTTTCAATATATCCCCGTATCTCGTTGAGCACATGTGTCCATGTATAGTGAACCTATCTGACAAAAAATCGAAGGAACAAGCCTTTCTGTAAAATGTTGATGTTAATAAAAACGAAAGTTTCTGATTTTAAATGGCGATGAATTTGTTGAGGCTTTCGCGGCCATCGATTGATTTCATCTGTTCTTTTTTCGAGCATTTCGGTCGTCGTGGTTTGAAATGGTCGAAACAAGAACATATGACATCAATTACTGTGTAATTTACATAGGGCTTATAGTACTATGAAAGGCTATTAACAGGTTCAGAATCGGGTGAATATCACAGTGAATTCTTATCGAAATGTCAAGTAAATCGGATTTTGGCGATGAGTTCCAATCGTGAGATGTCCATTCTCATCTTTTCTCATAATTTTTAAAATGTTTTTGAATTTGTGTTTGGGTAATAAATATATTTGCGGAAATAACTGAATCCAAAATTGCCATTATTAGTGATTGACATATTATGACATATTATATTTGTGTATCTGTTCTGTGTGATAGCTCATATCCATGGAAACATTTGACAGTTCAAAAATCAAAGAACCAAAAGCCGTTGATCTCCGATCACCGGTGATTACGATTTGTGAAATCCACTGTAAGTATCATTTAGGCGGAACAAAGTTCCCGGGCCAGCTAGTTTTTCAATAAAATTTCAACACTCGATTCTTGATTTCCGTAGAAGAAAATAGCATAACTGAATCTTCCAACCATGTTTATATACGTGAAATATTTGCAGTATTAACAGAGAAAAAAGTTTTTTCAACATTCACCAGGTCTTTGGAATCATTAAATTCACATAATATTTTCTCAAATTCATTATTTTCCCAAAGTATATAAACATTTTGATAAATACGTAATTGCAACCTCTATGTAGAAAGGACAACGTTGCGTATTTATCTGACAGGAAAATGACTAACCTAACATTTTCAAAATATACACGGTGAAATGTGTCAGAATGTCATGGCCAACCGAGATACTTTATAAAAGTGAATGGCGTATATTCTCATAAACTTGAATCCAGTTCTGACATAAATACGCCCGATTTCAACGGGTTATCACCTTCTCAAATATGCAGGGTGAAATGTACCAGCTTATTCTCCAATAGAAATAAATTTATAAGAATATGACGATTGGACACGTCATATTATTGTTTGATCATGATCACCCTGTAGATGCGCTGAACGTTAAAACGTCAAAATGATAATTTTAGGCTTCTTAAACGTGAAAGATCGAAAAGTTCCATTCATATCAAGTCCAAACCTAGGCCTGACTCATCAAGTCAATGAACTTATACACATTCTTGGTATTCCTGATCTTGTTCAAAACGGGAAACCAAGTTTATGATACCAGAACTGAAGCGACTATCCATATTTCATTTAAAGCCGATCAAATACTGCGTGAATCTGACAAAATTCCATCTACACCTTCAGAAAACACCTTTTCTAACTTCTTCCAACTGATGAATGCCGTGAATGCCTCAAATCAATAAGTTCCACCTTATTAGCTGCAATACACAGGAGTTGCATGAAAAATGATGTTTGAAACACGAGCACTGTGAACAAACTATTTTATGAAGGAGTCTCAAACTCCCCGAGAGTATATAGGGCAGTAGTGCCAACTTAGTGATAGTTCCCCCCAAAAAAAAATTGGCGTGTCTGTAGAGTTTTGAACAATCGACCGTGCTAGAGTGATGTATTTCAACTGGTACACCCTGTAACCCTGTATAAAATAATGGGCATACTTGTCGTCCGCAAACAAAACGAAACATTTTCCACGCCCAAAAATCGCTGGTTACATCTTCAATAACAATTCTGTTGAGATCAGTTCGCTCTGACGGAGAAGAGTGTAACTGACACCTTTCACGGACAAAAAGAGGGTACAATCGAAAAGAACGTTAATTAACAACTCTGGTATACACCAATCATCTTGGCGATTACGTCAAACGCTTAATGGTGGGCTTTAAAGCTGGTTCTTTTCGGTCTGAAGGCGTATAACAATCCAAAATTCAATAGAGTTTACCGTTATGAACTGGATGGTACAAGTACAAGATTACGTATAGAGGTATGAGCTTGAGGAGTGAGGCCTTGAGCATTCGTATGAATCATCCCTTCTTTTGAAGCCTAAATTGAGGACCTGACGTTTGAATGAATCAGAATTTAGAACATGGTCTATTTAATAACTAGATATCTCAATTTAGTAAACTACTTGAAGAGTTTGGGAAATAAGTAACAAAATAACAGGATTTACTCAGTTTAAACGACTTTATTTTCATAATAATATGATGAATACTACTTCCAAGAGGTGTATAACCATCGAAAGATAAAATAAAAACAAAGTAAAGGCAATAAAAGCAGATGGTTCAGTATTATCACCGAAAATTCGCCGATAATGAATCTAAAACAAACATGCATCGATGTTCTCGCACCTGCTAAATTTATCGTTTAGATTTCCTTATTTACCACGACGTAGCACTTCCGTTTGACGACCCATGGAGTGACGGATCTTACGCTAAGCCGATAAGAATTATTGTTTAAGTTCATAAACTACATCAGAGATATCATCTTTGGTCGCAAGCACACGTAACGGCGGCTTTAGGTTGCGTTAAGCTCCCCACGTGAAAGTTTAGTCGAAATGGTTGTGATAATGTCAAATATAGAACCTTCACGATTACGTTATTTGGAATAAATAAAACTATAAAAATAACTAATAATCATCAGTCATAATGTGTGAATAGCGCCATCTGAAGTGATAAGAACGAAACTTTTCTCATATCTCAACGAAATCTAATCATTTTAGACATCTGTTGTACTCCTACGCTAAGACACACTATTACAGTGACTAATTCTCAAGAAATAAACCTACCGAAGACATTTAAATACCTTTTTGCACAAATGAAATATATATATACATCACAGTTAAACCCAGTGGCGCACCCAGAAATTTTATTCGGGGGGGGCTGCTCGAGAGTAATCAGGTTTTTGTAAGTTATATAATTTAAAAAATGCGCCGCAAGCGAAAACCTTCTTAAGTAATGGATAGGTATATCGCATTCGTTATTTTGGGAAGACATTATAAAAAAGCTTGCTTTAAAAATGCATATTTTATTTTTTTCACAAATACTGAGTGAAGGGGGTAAGAGGACGCGCCTTAAACTTGATTAATCATTCTGCAGAAATAAAAAATGTCATGAGCGAAATTTCCGAAAAGCAACAAACTTGAATATTACAAGAGAGAAATTTTACTTGCTTAAATTTCATCTCGAGTGGTATTCGGCACGACTATTCTACGAGAAAATGTCTAACATGGTCACATTTGACACGGATTGCGCTATTTGGCTAATAAAAATTCATAGATTAACTAAACGTTGTTTGTTTCATTTCCGAAGCTATCTATGAATTGGAGAAACGTCAAAACCAACTTGTTGGTTTTGACGGTTTGAAACTTTTATCGAGATGAAACGATCGTTGCTATGGAAACTTCCTCACTAAAAATGGTATGAGTGGAATAGTCATATGCAACACCACTAGAGATGGAATTTCGCCGGCGAATACACTCGAGATGAAATTTAAGCAGGTAAAATTTCATCGCGAGTATATTCGGCATGACTATTTCCCGTGAAAATGTCTAACATTAAGTAATATAGTCACATTTGACACGGATTGCGCTATTTGGCTAATTAGAATTCATAGATTAACTAAACGTTGTATGTTTTTTCTATGATATTCATTTCCGAAGCTATTTATGAATTGTAGAAACGTCAAAAATTTTATCGCTGGAAAACCAACTTGTTGGTTTTGCCGGCTTGAAAGTTTTATCGAGATGAAACGATCGTTGCTACGGAAATTTCCTCACTAAAAACGGAAAGAGTGAAATAGTCATTCGAAAACGCATCGTTTTCGGAAGAAAGGTCCTGTTCGTAAAATAAGAAAAATTTTTTTAGATCATCAGTGTAAGACTCATCAATAGTGTTCGTTGGCAATAAGCTGCACATAAATGACGACAACACATCTTTGTGTTTTAAGAATCGATTGTGAATTTGTGCTATAAAATTGTCAAGAAATGGGATAAATATTGAAATTCGAAAGTAAGTCTCTGCATTTTCGCATTCTACATCACATCGTTTTGTTTGTCTTTTTGCAATTCGAGACTTTATCAGTGGAACTTCATATTTTTTACATTTGTCTTCTACTCTCAAGAACAGCCTTTCGCAATGGCCGCAACCGCAGCGACAAGCAGTGACACGATGTTTAAGGCCTAAACACATAGTTTTGCATACCGAATAGGATGCGCTTAAAAATATCAATCCCTATTTCTATCTCTAAAGGAAATGTTTAAGTTTCCATTCTGTTCTAAAATAATTATTATTACTTTTAGAAAAATAATAACATGAAATAATTTGAATTACTTTTTTTGTCACAGCTCGGGGGGGGGGGGGGCTGCAGCCCGACAG
This sequence comes from Adalia decempunctata, assembly GCA_951802165.1. NCBI lineage: Eukaryota > Metazoa > Arthropoda > Insecta > Coleoptera > Coccinellidae > Adalia > Adalia decempunctata. The sequence goes on from OX637705.1 coordinate 7,638,412, forward strand.
CCCCCCCCTCGGTGCGCCACTGGTTAAACCTTAAAATAACTAATTTACTATTTACGAAGTTAAAAGAGAGTAAATAGAAATTAGCATTGACAAACCTTAATCTTGGCCAACCGGGATACTTTATGAGAGTGAATGGAATGGAGTATAGATCACAAGTTCCAATTTGTAAACATAGATCGAAAATAAGAGAGAAAACCTGTTTGTTTAAAAGATTCAATTAATTGGAATCTTAAATGTTGTTTTAAAATTTTATTTTGAAATACCCAGAAAGCCATCTGTGTTATGTTGAATGCAGGCATAAGACACTATTTGAGATGATCTGTGATATTTTCAGTAGTTTCTGACTTTCAGAAAATAATGATAGCTCAAAAACGAATCTCTACAACCGACTCTAGTTGAGGAATAAAATCAAATTCGAAGTAGGGCTTACACAACCAAGAAAATTATTAAAATAATTGTTATTCATGAGAGTGATTTAGAATGTCTCAATATGAAATAAGGACGTCAACTTATAGGACACCATGTATAATTTGGAATGTTTCATGTCCCAATTTATGGTATATAAATTTAAGCTAAGGACATCTTTTATATTTTAGATTTTATGTAAGCAGTGTCGTCCTCTTTGAGGGTGCTAAAGCAAAAAACCGTTGTAGGTTTTGAAAATTTGAATGATATAACTTTGTGTTTCCTTTCGAATTCTGCGTTTGGCTTACGTAAATCCACTGACAGCTGTGTCATAGCGGGCGCGACACTTCAGAAACTTTGAACATCACCAAAACAAGCGTAAATTGGGCTCAATCAATCTAATTTATCAATGCCGGATAGACAGGGAAAATTCAAACCACACAAGAAGGACAAATCGAAAAAAAATGAGGCAGTTAAAGTCGATTAATCGACAACCACCACAAGTAATTCATTGAACTCTCGTGGCAGCTTCAGAGTCATACGTGTGAGATTCCACAGTTTGACGCACAGAAATTCCTGCTGGGTTCCGTCCTTACTTCCGGATTCCACAATCCGCACTACCTACTCGATCCGAACCGGGAACACCACTGGATTGACGGCGAAAAAACGAGGAAAACGCACTGGCGCGCGGCACTGGCCGGAAAAGCGCTTTTCCGATCGGAACGCGCGACGTTTCAACGATGCCGGGCCCGAAAATCCGACAGTAATTTGGACATTTTTAAGAAAGTGAACCCCCTGACGAATTGTCCGTATATCTGTGTAGTAATGTGGGAATGTACTCGCGATTAAGACGGCGGTGGCGCTTTCCGTCCTTGTCTGGCGCGAGATCAGAGCTCCTAAGAAACGGAGACGTGAGTCGCAGCTTTGGGGATGACGTAGGATCGGATCCCCACTTAAGACCCGGGTTCGTTGAACCTGAACCCCAACGTATACAACACGCTCGGACGTTGGCTGCGGCGTTGCCGGCTTTCTCCGATTTTCCTTACTTCAAGGACAAATTTTGTGAAAAAATTCATCCAGATGATGTACCACTTGGCATGTATCTTCAGTTCAATTGTGTTTCCAGCTTTTTTCTAATTTTAATTTACCCATTTTCTGGTAGTCCCTCAAAAGTAAAAATATCCATAAACTCATAATGCTCAACCCAATTTGGCGAAGGATCCCTGAAGTGACTTCCCAACGGGCCACAACGACTTTGGAACCACTAAACATTAACTGCGTACATACACTGCGCAAAAAAATTAACGCACATTCTGAAAATCTCAATTTTAATGGAAGTTAACTCTACATTGACTTTATAACTTATTTTTTATTGTTCTCTCGGGAAGGTTTCGAACGAAACAAGACACGTTAAATGGAAGAAAAATTCAGGATCTCACCGAATCTTATGTTAAAGAAGAGAAATGAACAATTTTCAAAATACTGAAATGCTGATAAGTGATTTAATACTTGGTATTTCCACCCCTTGCGTTAATTACAGCTCGGCAACGACGGTTCATACTCAAAATGAGTGATCTTGAAATGTTCTGATCTAATCCTTCCCAGATTTCTCCGAGTTGGATTCATTAAGAGTCATTAAGAGTAGCTGGATGATTTTCTGAACTTTTCAGCCTTCTATTGAGGTTGTCCCAAACATGTCAATCGGATTGAGATCTGGACTTCTTGCTGGCCATTCCATTCGAGAGACTTCAACCTCTTCAAGGTACTCCTGAACGATGCGCGCACGATGGGGTCTGGCGTTATCGTCCATAAAAATGAAATTTTCACCAATGTATGGGGCAAATGGCACTACATGCTCTTCAAGAATGTTCCCTATATACTTAACAGCATTCATAGCTCCATCATCAACGACCACTAGGTCTGTGCGAGCAGTCAAAGATATTCCACCCCATACCATAATCGATCCTCCCCCGAAACCAGTAGTATTCAGGAAATTGCATTGAGCATATCTTTCATGTGGACGTCTGTATACAAGGGAACGCCGATCACAATGGTAGAGGCAGAATCTAGACTCATCTGTGAAGAGAACTCTTTCCCAATCGGTCTCTTCCCAGTGGATATGCTCTCTCGCAAAATCCAAACGCGCCCTTCGATGGGCTGGGGTAAGAGCTGGGCCTCTTGCCGCGACACGAGGCCTTAAATCATATTCTCTGAGGCGATTTCTTATTGTCTGAGTGCTAATTTGCACCTCATGAGTTTGCTCAAGCTGATTTTGAAGGAGGCGAGCGGTTGCAAGCCGTTGTCTCAACGAAGAAACTCTCAAGTAACGTTCTTGAATGGCAGTTGTTACCCTTGGTCTACCCTGTCCTAGTCTTCGGACATTCATACCTGTCGCTCTGAATCGCTGCAACATTCTGGACACACTTGTTTGGGAAACTCCAAACCTTTCTGCAATTCTTGTGTATGTCCACCCCTCTTCTCGCAAAACTACCGCTTGGGCACATTCCTCTTGGGTCAAATTGCGTGTTTCGCGTTGCATAGCGATCGAGTGTAGAAAATCAAACGAAAGAAAAACTATTGATCACTAGATTTGATCGAGAACAACTGATTTTAGAATGGAGCCAATACATTCAAAATCTGATAATATCATCTTTTTTTATTCCTGCTGGGAGAAAACATCTGTATCGAAGTAAAACGTTGAAAGTGGATAACATATGCATGCATAATTCTGATAAAAATAATTATCATTGAGAACACCTTCAGTTGTAGAATAAATTTGAGATTTCCATAATGTGCGTTAATTTTTTTGCGCAGTGTATTTGAATTTCTTGAAAATTATTAAATCTTTACAAATTCACTTGATGAAAAACTTTCTTGTCTTGTGATTTTTGAGAATATCTAATCTAAAAATGTGATTGACAAGTATAATTCTATACAATTCTCCAAATGCATTCAATCAAATTTTTAGATTTTTGTGGAAAATCTTGAGTTTTATGAATGTGACCAAATTTTGTTGCATTGATTTCGGTATATCCTGAATTCCTGTATGAAATCAACAATGCTTTTCGTGCATCGATGAGGTTAAAATCTACTGAATGTGATGAGATCAATGATCTCCAAATTCTAAAGCATACTCCACTCCAAAAAATGATATTCATTCATCATATCAGTTCAAATACATGAATAACCTCTTCCATTAGATAACAATTTGTATTAATTACACTCGAAAGTATGGAATTGTTTTGGGATTAATAAATGTATCGGGTCTATAAATGATCTTTGAACCATTATTCAGATTTCAATGAATGAATAAACTGGGCAAAGAAGTGGGTGAAATAATGTAATGACCATGATGTGAACTCTAAAAAATGCCATCGTTTGAAGATCCAATTCAAATTATTTATACAATATAAAAAGTTGTATATCTTCTCATAAGTCGAATTGTGTCATAGTAGGTTTTATAGGGGTCACAACTTGCAGTTTTATTGATTCTACAGTGTTTGACGTTCAATCATTCAGAAGAGAATAGGTATAGATAGGGATTAGGGAAGATGTTATCATTTTCCACGACATCGAAGTTTTCGATAAAGTAAACTTATCCTTCGGGGTCGATATAAAGTTGTATCACGAATCCCAGCTCGTTTTGGCCATTAAACGACCATAAATAGGGGCTTTACCAGAGGAATTCCAATAATTAAGGTAGCGATATGAAATGAAACATATCATATCATATAGAAGCACGAAATTCTGACACATTTCACCGTGTATATTTTGAAAATGTTAGGTTGAAGTCATTTTCCTGTCAGATGAATAAGCAACGTTGTCCCTTCTACATAGAAGTCGTAGTAATTAAGTATTTATCGAAATGTTTACTTACTTCGGGAAAATAATGAATTTGAGAAAATATTATGTGAATTCAATAATTCCAAAGACTTGGCGAATGTTGAAGAAACTATTTTCTCTGTTAATACTGGAAATATTTCACGTATATAAACATTGATGGAAGATTCAGTTATGCTATTCTCTTGTACGGAAATCAAGAATCGAGTGTTAAAATTTTACTTACGAATAATGGACAGAATAGTCCGTTGCTTTGTGATAGTTCATTTGAAAAAAAAATAAAAGTACTCCAATAACTCGACGGAAAAAATTATAAACGAACAGTGGAATTCCCAACTTTTCAAAATTCTAATAAAATAAGCCCACAGAGGCCACAGAAGATATTCAAATACCTTTTTGCACAACTCCAGTATTAAAATGTAGTATTACCTACTACAAAACCGGTGTCACAGTTAAACCTTAAATAAACTAACTCCATTTAAAATTTTGAAAAAGAGTAAATAGAAATGAGCGTTGGCAACGTCTCTGAGAATCATTTGGCATTCAACGAGTACCAATCTGCGTCATTTTCAAGTAAAACAACTTGATAAACTCGATAAGTCTTCTTCAGTCTGATTGAAAGATTTTGAATGTAAAATATGAAATTTAAATTAAACTCAATTCTTGATACATATCTTAAGGTCGCCATTCAGAGCGAGTAGGAAAACTAATCCGATAGAGGCGCCACCGAGCATTTTATGGAATATCTCCATAGAACTTACATTATCACTATAAGTTCTATAGATACCTATCTCTCTAATTATGAATGAAATGTACAAAGGCTCTCTCTATCCCAAAATCGCTGAACTATGAAATTGAATATATTTGAATTTGGCCATTCTCTGCCAATTCCGTATTTCAAGTTGTTTTTCTGAACGAAATTATCTGTAGATTCACTTTTAATCGGAAGTTGAACTATTTTCATGGGTCTTTCGTTTGAAATGAAACAGAAGCGTGAGTTGGCTTATTTTCTTCTATTTTTGAAAGAAAAAAATGAACTTTCGAGATAAAATCGATTTAAATTATTTCATTAAGTACTCCAACCCTTTCTGAGTTTATCCACAAAATTTCAGTTCTCCAAGTGAAACCATTTTCAAATGCAAAAACACAATTCATTGAACGCCCACCTCATAAGACCATTTCTTGTTGCTAACTGCTTAAAAAATGCAAATATATCAAAAAAATTGGATTCAATGATTATATTAATTTTCTAAACATCGATTATCTTTCAGATTATTTTGGAATCAGTTCTTTGCACCTAGATACTGATAAATATGATTGAAGTGATTGTATGTACTTTTCGATTAACAGAATTTCGAGTTTTTTGAGTTATTGGCACAATTTTATTTCGTTAAAAATTTCTGGGTATGTTTTGGCTGTAATTTAGTTAAGTTTCGAGTATAACATTTTTGGGAACATACAGAAAATCAGATGTGACGTTGCCACGTCTACTCAAAATTCCGATATCCCACCTGTCATCCACGACACAACCCATACAACCTGATTAAACAGCATACATTCCCTGTTTGTACTTCCTATCTCTCCGCTTGACTTCTCTATCATCAACACTTCTGCCACGTTCCGTCGTTACAAGCGCCGAGGGCACAATATCATCAACCTTATCACCTCCAATTTTATTTTCCTCCCACGCCAAAATACTTCCGCGATCGTCGAGTCGCCGTGGAAATTCTTGGGAAAATGTGGCATCCCAACGCGTATATTGACAAACATTACTAATTGACTATGCGATAATCGAGGAGGCTATTGAATGCCAGGCGACGTTGTCGGACTTTCGGCGTCAGTCGGCCGAGGGATAATGTCAGGGTTCAGGGTAAAAATGGGGCGAGAACTTCCGCACTGGGGCGCTCCGTGTGGCATTTAGGGGTTGGGGGGGTTGCAGCATGGGAGGAATTGAATTGCTTAAGTAGAGTGTTGGTATTTCGAGAAACGTTGGATACAAATTCGGATAATTCTTTGATTTTTGATGGGAAAGGTTTTATGATCTAACAACATCCTTAAGGGGCAGTATCACCTTTTGAATCGTGGTAAATCTCCATTCAAAAGTGGTCTCTTTATTTCACGAGTAAGTACCCTAATTTACGACGTAGAGACTTGATATTTTTTTTAAATTGAAGTTGAAGAACGTCCTAAGGGCAAATAGTTTTCTTTTTTTCGATTTAATTAGTTTTTCAATCAAAAAAACCAGGGTAATCGTTAAATCTGGGGTTATTGAATATGTTTTTCGTTTTTCATGAGTACAAGCTATATTTTTGAAATAATAATCATGAAAATTTTTGTAGTTTATAGAAGATTAAATTGCCGAGGGCAAATAGTTGCGAGTTCGAGATATTTCTGGAATTATCCCATTTTTGGCAACAGCGCATCCGTTATTGAACTTTTTTGGATTGCATTATGTTTCAAATACCAACCTTGAATTTTTCGTGAAAGAAAAAAATTCGTCGCGACCTTCGTTTTTTTTTTACTAGGTGGCTTTGCTAACTTTATATTAATTTAGCAAATAGTGGTCGAAATATTGGGAAATCGCGAGAAAATGGAGTGGAAATTGCTGGAAAGATTTAATTTTTGTGTGTTTCTTACTTTATTTGAACATCAACAATTACTAGACAATCATTTATGATCATCGTGATGATTTTCGAACACTATTTGCTAAATTAATATAAAATTAGCTAAGCCACCTAGTAGAAAAAAAACGAAGGTCGCAACAAATTTTTTCTCTCACGACAAATTCAAGGTAGGTATTCGACAATTAATGCAATCGAAAAAGAGTCAATTACGAATGTGCTGTTGCCAAAAATGGGATGATTCCGGAAATATCTCGAACTCGCGGGAAAAAGACGTAAAATAAACTGAAAGGAATGGATTTTTTGTGTTTTTTTACTTCATTAGGACTTCGACTATTACTCGACGATTGTTTATAACCATTTTTATGATATTTGGTCGATATTGAGAAAGTGGTTCTGCTGACTTAACGTTAAGTTAGCAAAGCCACCCCGTAGAAAAAGAATCTAGGACGTGACAATTTTTTTTCTTTCACGACAAATTCGGGACAGGTATCCGACAATTAATGCAATAGAAAAAGAGTCAATTACGAGTGCGCTGTTGCCAAAAATGCGATAATTCAGGAAATATCTCAAACTCGCGTAAAATAAACAAGAAAGAATGGATTTTTTGTGTTTTTTTACTTCATATGGCCTTCGACAATTATTTATAACCATTTTCATGATATTTGGTAGATATTGAAAAAGTGGTTCTGCCAACTTAACGTTAAGTTAGCAAAGCCACCCCGTAGAAAAAAAAACTAAGGACGCGACCATTTTTTTTTCTCTCACGACGAATTCCCGACAATTATTCGACAATTAATGCAATAGGTTTCATTGATTTTCTCGCAGGTGGCACTGCTAACTTTATAGACATGAATTGATACGATATTGTTTATCTTCAAAAAATTTTCCCAGGAAAAATGGACGTGTATCAAAGAAAATAAAAACGCTCCAGTAATGTAAACTTATGGTAGAATCTGAAGTAGGTAGCGAATTTTTGAAAACGGAATGTACAGGGTGTTTTTTCAACCTGCAAATTTAATCTGAACTTATCATAATTCCCACCCTGTATTTTCGAAAAAGTGTTGGAATTTTCGAAAGTAGGCAATCGTATTGTTCTACACTGAAAATTTCATCAATATTAATCAAGCAATACCAAAGTTATGAATAAGAGAAAAATCGGTCGAAGGTCTCCTCCGGAATCACCCTGTAAATCCCTTTTATTCAAGCGACCATTAAGTTACTGACGATTGGAATTATAATAAAAAGATATCGGCGCATTCGCCATTTAGTTTCGGAGAATATAACATAAAACAATTCTGAAAGATTTCATAATAACTTCCTGTACGTGACTCGATTTTATAGGATTGAACAATAATGGCATTATTTCAAGGTGATTTAGAAATATGAACCATTTTCTGACATTCTTCACCATGATAAATAGTCTTCTACATCTACCAAATATTGCGCTGTGAAATATACAAATTACTCGGATTTTTTCCAAGAATTTCTGATCTTTTCATACAATCTTCTCTGTGTATCTTTCTCAAACCAAAACGATTGAAAATTATTCGATTTTCCAAGTAATCTTTGAAATTTTCATCATTGTGGATAAATATACTGATGTTGTTGAGCTTCGTTCACACAAATCTAGAGAACAGCCCAACATTGAAAAAGAGATTGATACACTTCAAGTTGAGCTTCCACGAGTTATTTTCAACAAACTAAACCGAGCCTGCACACAGTTCCAATAGGCAGAAAACCTGCCTCTTTCCATCCATTCAACATCGTCAACAATACACCATTGTCGAGCCATGAATTGAAGAACTATCTGTTTCCTTGAATTCTCCTTCCTCTTCCAGGTACACCCAAACCATTGTTCTCCCTCCTCACTCCTACGCAAAGATAATGTCGCCATTTTACTTGATAACGTGCTCGTCAGCTTGAATAGGAGCTAACGAATTATCGAGTATGGCGAAAAGCCACGCCTATGCCAAGAGAGGATTCATTAAAGGAATATGTTCATTTTTTGGAGCTTGTTCAGGAAGTTATTCGATGGTGTAGTTGGGAAAACTGACAAGAAGCTTCTTGTTGTGTCCAACTGTCATTGCTGACAAGTCACATTGACAGAGTCTTTAATTCTTCAATGTCGAGAAAAAAATTTTATAGTGAATTTTAATAATTTTAATGCGTGTAATGTTGCATTTTTATTAATGGCGTAGTTTCTACTTGTCAAAGGTCAAAAAATGACATAAACCCCTTTAGTAGTAAGACCTAGTAAGAATAACTAAAAGAGCTTTCAAAATTCGAACACACTTTGTCAAAAACAGAATTCATTCGCTAATCAGCACCTAGAACCCTTCAAGATAAAATCGAACAGGTATACTACGTGATAATAACTCCGAGGACCGCCTCAAATCCCGCAGGGACTTCAGCAGGACCCGTCTCCACGTCCTGCTGTTGCCAATTACAATCCGAACGCAACTTGCGTTTGGTTTGGCGAGTGTTGATCGCTCCACGTCCCATATGGTCGGTAAGTGGGTCACTGAGACCGCGAGTTCGGTCATTGCACCGACTAGGACGACGAACGTGATGCCGACACGAGCTCGCGGCGTTGCCGGTTCTCTCTTGTTTTCGTGAAAAAAGGGAAAAGAGTTTTTGGCCTAATTTGAATTCAGAAATCCAACTCAGTGAGATGGATTATGCTGAATCCAGTTGATAAAGTATTATTGGACGAATTTGAATCAATATCTTCCTTTTCAAATCAGTTCATGGACATTGATTAGTAATAGCAATACAAGCAATATCCAGAGAATATAAGAGATAATCCAACCACAAACACATGTTACACATAATTCTCAGTATATCAATTTTGAGAATCTTACGAAATTAATAGTTTCCAACCAATGCTTCAAAGATGATTGTTTTCAACATGTGTTTCTTGTTTGACTGCTTAAACATATGATTATGGATTAAATCTTCAGTTTTTGGATGACACTACATCAAAGATATCTATATCGTAATTTCTACGATCTCATAGATCTTCACAATGAAAGAAAAAGGTAGGTGCGTTATTCAAAACACCGAAATCTTGTGATCGAATGAAGAAAGTTTAATCAGAAAGCTTCTCACACTGTGAGAACAAATGAAGATCAAAAAACTGATTTCCGAAATTATTTTCCTGTAATACCTAATATGAAAAAATAGCTGCATATTATTTTTTAAACATAAAAGAAAAAAAGAATTCAAAAAGGTTGCAATTATTGTAATCCCACTTTGAATTATGAAGTTCACAGTAAAATTTTAATCCAAATAACATTCAGTAGGTTAATCAATAATTCTTTGTAACAATTTGAGCTACTCTCCCAAAAAAACATTTTATAATATGCAGGATGACAAACTTAGAAAGTTCCAAGAAAATGTTAGCATTATCACAAGAACTAACTAGACAAATACTAGGAATTATTTCCCTATAACTTTAAAACTGAATTGAAGATCAATTATTTATATAATATACTATATACTTCGAAATATATACCTCGAAACTCAGTTTTCGAAATAATTGAAACTGTTCATTCAGGAAAGTATGTCTAGCATTCACCCATCAATGAAAAATTGTCAAAAATCATATATAGACCACCCAGTATTCCATATAAACATGATAACATCCCGAGAAACAGTTATGGTAAGATCTGTTCTCGCATCATATGACCAGCAGTATAATTTTTCAGGAAAATCCCGAGTGAGAACCGGCAACGTGGCGGAGCAATTAATAGAGCTACAACTTTGTTGGTCTCTGAGTCGCCAAACAGACGTGTTTAAAAACAACTATTGGTTTATTACGCGAACGGGTGTTGGGAAGACTTGACGTTAGCTTACTGATGGAGTTGTCTTGTCACCTTGGATGAATGGTGTACAGCTTCATTAAAAGACGAAGAATGGGATGGATATTGTCAATATTTTGTTTTGATGCGCTCACAAGATTTATTCTTGAAGACTTCAAGTTTTATATTCATGGAAATTCATGAACAGTCTTCTTTATTGTGTTAGCGTTAGTTACTTGCGCATTCGCCATTTTGCTACGTCGAGAGTTTTCGATTTTTAAAGGTTTAGATTTTCAGGACCTCACCAGCATTGATTCCCTCAGCATGATGGGGCACAGTCGTCTACTTTAACTGCCATAATTACCTGGAAAGAAATTGCAATTAGTATAAATTCAACTCAACAATCTAGAATCAAAGTATGATTAACAATCTTCTAAAGGGTTTTCCAAGGAGAGGTGATATTTTGACATTGAGAAAAATGCCATCTTTTCAGATAAATGATCGGATGTTTATTTGATTATGAAGAGAAAGATATGCCGTTTATAATGTGGAATAACATCAGCCAAATGACTCCCATGACCATGACTACAGGACCATATCATTTTCATGAAATTTTCCATAACCAAATCGCAAAGTGGCTGCCCTGTGTCATGGATAGCCTCACGAATTCTATCTTTGAGGTCTTGAATCGACGCTGAGCTTTTGGCATAGACCTTCTCTTGCACATGGCATCGACGGAAGAAGTCGCAAGGTGTTAAATCCCAAGATCTCGGTGGCCACAGCCAGTAGTCGCTGGGAGCCAAATCTGGCGAATACGGTGGATGTAGGAGCTATTCGAAGTTCAATTCATGTAATTTTGCCATTGTTTTGATTGACTTGTCACACGGTGCGTTGTCTTAATGAAACAAAATTTTTTTCTTAGCCATATGCCGTCGTTTCTTTGCAATTTAGGCCTTCAAACGCTCCAAAAACGTTATATAATATTCACTGTTGATGGTATCTTCTTTCTCAAGATAGTCGATGAATATTACACCACGCACATCCCAAAATACCGAGGCCATAACCTTTCCAGCCGATTGTTGTGCTTTCGGACGCTTTGGACGAGGAACACCAGTTGCTGTCCACTCAGATGACGATCGTTTTGATTACGGAGTGAAGTGATGGATCAATGTTCCATCCATTGTCACATATCGACGCAAAAATTCCGGTTTGTTACGTTTAAACATGGCCAAACACTACTCAGAAGCATCAACACGTTCTTGTTTTTGGTCAACAGTGAGCAAACGCGGCACCCACTTTGAACAGAGCAGTCTCATATTCAAATGCTCATGTTATACAGGGTGGCCATTTGAAAACGAAACAGACGAGATTACAGACGAAATAAATTTTTTCGATAGAAATGCTCGGACAGGTCGATTTCTGTTTCGAGGGGAACAACTTAAGATGTAGGTTACGGACGCATAGCGCTTCAACCCTTGCTACTACAACCCTCACCCCCAATTTTTGAATAGGGAAGATGGGGTGAGTGATACCTCATTTGAAAGGTATTTTATACTGATTTCCACACAGTAATTGTTTTTTCATTTTATGCATTAGTTCTCGAAATATTCTTAACTAAGTATTTGAAAATGAAGTGGTGTTTTCATGGCACTTGTAGTGTTTTTTTGTGAAAAATCGACATTTTGAGCTTCAAAACAACCATGACTGTGGCTTCCTTCCTCCAATCCACTGACATAGAAATCTTTAATCAAGATGTCGATTTTTCACAAAAAAACACTACAAGTGCCATGAAAACACCACTTCATTTTCAAATACTTAGTTAAGAATATTTCGAGAACTAATGCATATAATGAAAAAACAATTACTGTGCTGAAATCAGTATAAAAATACCTTTCAAATGAGGTATCACTCAACCCATCTTCCCTATTCAAAAATTGTGGGTGAGGGTTGTAGTAGCAAGGGTTGAAGCGCTATGCGTCCGTAACCTACATCTTAAGTTGTCCCCCTCGAAACAGAAATCGACCTGTCCGAGCATTTCTATCGAAAAAATTTATTTCGTCTGTAATCTCGTCTGTTTCGTTTTCAAATGGCCACCCTGTATAAAGCCAACACGTTCTTTTGATATCTTTACGATGTCAGCTAACTTCACTTTTCGATCACATTCAATTGGACGTCCACTGCGTTCTGCATCATCACGTTTAAAGTCAGCAAACCAACGTTTTATTGTTGTTTCTGATGGAGCAGAGTCCCCATAACACTTTTCAAGCCATTGCTTCGCTTGAACGGTATTTTTCCCCATCAAGAAGCAGTGTAAAATTAAAACACGAAATTGTTTTTGATCCATTGCTTTGAAAATGAAAATGGAAAAAAACTCTTCTGAAGGTTAGTATTAACTGAGAAAAAAGGTGACTGCAATAAAACTAGAGCCATCTATGTGTAAGGCCCGGGACTTTTCAGCCCATGTGATAAGCCTTAAGACCCAAATCTTCATGCAAAATACGGTATAATGACGTTTGTGGAATGCCTGATTCCAAAGAACGATGAGGAATGGACAAACCTGGGTTTTTTCAACACTTTCGGCTACAGCAGCAATATTCTCGGCCGCTCTTAAGCGACGTGCACGGGTTTTATTCTTTACATAACTAACTTGTCCCAGCAGCTCAAATTTTTCCACCAATTTCTGTATTGCGTGTTTGTCATAGGTGAGATGAAGACTATTGAGGAATATTTTTTGTTGGTTCCAAAATGGTCGTTACGGCGAGATGATTACTTTTCCTCGCGTCCTGGTTTGGAACTCCAATCTGTTTTTATCTCAAGTAAATGTTTATAAAAAGTATCAAAAAATATAGTGACTGTGTTCGATAATTGTTAAAGTTTAAGTTTTTCCTGTATTTTTCACAACGACGAAGATTTAAATTATTGTATATCAACTGGTGCTGGGATTGGACTTCCAAGACTCCTGACGCCCCTGGGACCCAGCATCAAAGTTATTTTTTTATCACACTGAGCCTGGGTACATAGCCTATAGTTGCTGAGCCCATATCTTGGCTGTCCCTAAGTCAGGGGCTTTGCTGGCTGGGGCCATGCCTTTTTGAGAAATTACATACATACATACATACAAATATTTTTTGTTAAGTTTGGTTGGTTTTGTCTAAATTTATGGTTGCCAAATTGGATTTCATTTTTTCGAGAAGAAAATGTCGGCACAGATTACATATATAGCAAATAGTTTTCTATTTTTCGATTTAATTAGTTTTTCAATTGAAAAAAACAGGGTAATCGTTAGATCTCTGCAATATTTGGGTTATTGAATATGTTTTTCGTTTTTCATGAGTACAAGCTATATTTTTGAACTCATCATCATGAAAATTTTTGTAGTTTATAGAAGATTAAATTGCAAAGGGCAAATAGTTGCGATTTTTTTCAAAAAATGATGAATAACCGTCGAAAAAAAATCATTAAGTGAGGTTTCCAAAACCCTGAAGTTCAACCTGTTTTTTTTAATTGAAAAACTGATTAAATCGAAAAAAAGAAAACTATTTGCCCTGGGGACGTTCTTCAACTTCAATTTGAAAAAAAATCAAGCCTCTACGTCTTAAATTAGGGTAGTTACTCGTGAAATAAAGAGACCACTTTTTGAATGGAGATTTACCACGATTCAAAAGGTGATACTTCCCCTTAATACTTGGTATCAAATTCGTAGAAAACTTTGATGCAGGTACCTATTTCCACTCGAATGAACCTATAGCCAATTCGCGATCCTCACTATAGCGGAACAATTCGGATTCATGAAACGTTTCCCGAAATAACGGTGCGCCCCTGTCTAATTTCACCAAATTAACGAAAGTAGCGTTTCCGCTCACGGTTTTCTCATGTACATTCATAGAACGTGGTTTCGAAACACGCTCGTTACGTCATGTTTAATTGACGGTTCATAAGCGCCAGAGTTCCATGTGAAAATATCGTCCAGAGACTAGCTGTACGCTTCATGCTTACATTTTCGCTGTTTTGATACAGCAGAGAGAGAATAGTTTGAAGTTTGAATTGAAGATTCAAGATATACGAATGGCAATAACCCTTTCGTCTCATCTACGGTACGCCGCTGTTACATCACTGTCCATTCAATCACCAAAAAGGATAGTAATTGATAGCTGCCATGAACAGTTATTCAACTCTCAATTCGAACGTCTAACCGTCAAAATCCCAGAAAAATGCCATGAGGTGAACATCATAATTGGTTCCACAAAAAAGCCTTCAATCATTTTCTCTAATAACTGATGGATTTTTTGTTTGGATGTTAATGGATTGGAGAGTGCTCCCAGCAAATATCAACTGTGTATCTTTCGCACAAAAAATGTATGCAGAGTAGGTACGTTTTCTCCTGTTGCAGTTTGTAGTTGAAATACGGATTTATTGCCTGCACTGTGTCTATTTTATGTCATGGTGAACTTATGATGAAGGTTATGAGTGAATCTCGTAACTGAAAGTTCTTCACGGATATGCAAGGATTATATTCCAAAAGATTCTTCAATGACACAAACAGAACGTCTCCTCAGAAAAACCTATCAGTACTGTTTTGTACGTCTGTCATCTTGCATGAAGAACAATTGTTGCTAATTTCATATTTACTGTAGAGATGGGAAATCTTCAAATGAGTTGCCATCTTAGAAAGAGGAGACACAGCATCTCATTCATAAATTCGAGAATTTGTGAAGCCAAAATTTAAATTTAGTCAGCATTGAATGAGTGGAATGAAGACAGCAAAAAGGATGGCAATATCGTTAGATAAGGCCGTGGCAAAATTGCGAAATCTAACTTTGAAAGGTCCAGTGGCGTGGTGTTGAGGAATGGAAATAAAATTACATGTGAATTAACTCTTTTTGACGAATTCAGACAATGTTACGTACATTAAAACAGATTCTGAGTTAGGTGAACAGAGTCAGCTAAATTCAAAATTGATTTTCCTCCTCTCAGTATCAGAAGGGAATCTGAAAAGTGAAATTCAAGAAATCGAAGAATCTACGCCATTGATACTCAGAAATGAGTAGAACATACCTGTGTAAACTCAGATCAGGATTCAAATAGTCCCATTTACCACAAACAAGACAAATACGAACCACTTTCGACGTATTTTGCTAATAATATTCAGAAATAAATCCAAATTTCACTTTTCCTATGCGATATTCTGATGACAACACTGTTAAAAATGTCATTAGTCACACAAAATTGAAAAGGCGAAACGAAATTAATGAGTGAACTGGCCACAGATTCGAAAAACGGTGCTGTCATAACATGACCATTCATTATCTGTGGCAAAAACGGCTGAGCCGTTTCGCGAACATTCCGATATATAATGTGAAGAATGCACAATATTTGAAGAAACAAATACTCGTTTTTGACATTCACACATATGAGTAAATTAATTTCAATCTGAAGCACTTTCCATTTTGATTGAGAGTTTATTTATTTAGAAATTCGTCACAACGTTGCAAAAATTACTACTATACTCCATTCACTTTTATTTAATCACATAGGAGGTCATGGTTTCGTTTTCAGGAGTTGGTGCCCCTGATGAAGAGCACAGAACATATTATGAAAAGTCAGTGCGCGCACAGAAAATATCGTTAATGACAAAACGACGTTGCCAGTTTCTTTGTTCACATCAAAGTAAAAGTATCAAAGATATTCCACATTTTGTTAGGTTTACAAATTGTTCGCAGATTTTTTGTATTAAATCGATATTTGCAGGTGTTTGTTGTTTTTAGCACCAATTTGAGGCGTGAGGACGATTTTCAAGACCAGGACGAATGTTTACATTTCGAGGTTGAAGGGATACACGGGAATTTCGTTGAAAAAGCTGTTATTTGGACAGATATGGCAGTAGATGGATCGGATGGAGCCTCGAGAGGTCGATTAGGATGATATTTTTCAGGTTTTCCAAGAAATTTGGCGATATCTGAGCAGATTTGCAAAAGTTAGGTACCTCACTAATGAGGTGGAACTTAGACCTAATTCTCCTATAAGAAACGCCTTTCAAAGGTCGAGATGATGAAAAATGTATTCTTTAGATGTTGTTTGAACAAACGCAGCCGAGTTTTATATCCCAACATTGATTTTAAGAAAGTTATCAACAAAATAAAATTGACATTATTCTTGATTCTTGTAATTACCCATCAATTCATCTTATATCTTTGGGTTGATTTTTTTTTATGAATTCTTGATTAGAATCAACAATTGATGTCGTCAAGTCTTGAACTTTCAGTTCAAGAGGATAATGAAAATTAAATCTTCACAAGCATGCATATGAAAATTATGTGGAAGCAATGCAATTTTCTTCCATGGCGAAAAATAATATCTCTTGTACGTTTCATGCAAATAACTAGAAAAGGAATCCTTTCTATCAATTCATATGAACGTTAATTATTTTCGTCCATCACATCTTTTCCAATTCATTCATTTTCCGAATAAATTCACATTCTGAGAAATACGCTAAGAATGTAGAAAGGGCAACATATTATTGACTTGGAACATAAAAATATTTTGAAAAACGTCATAACTTCGATACAGAGTGGAATGTGTCAAATTTCCAAGGCCAGAGTTGTGATTTTATAATTGTGAATGGAGTATAGTACAGTTGACCAGTTTAGTTCTGATGATTTTGAAAATTGGCTTCACTATTTATTATTGAAAGTTGTGTCTCCTCTTTCTATAGTCTAAGGTTGCCATCCTCTGTTATGGATGTTCCAATTTTTCCTTTGCCTTGTCGCACAACCTTTTCGTTGGAACCCCCTGTATAGTACAAAACGTACTTCGATTCGAAACATAAACGAACAACCGTAACGTTTAAAATCTGTTGTATTAAGTAACGCTCCGTTGATTGACACAAGTCAATCGCAATAATATCCTGTCTTGATGTTTCTCTAAACATCAATCTTGCCATAAAATTCTGTGAATAATTCATGGATGCCCAAACAACCGTTCGTTTCCGTATGAGCCAGGCAACGAATACAGAATTATAAAAATAATTCCTAGTCATTCAACCGCAGCATCCATCATTTGGAACTGGCCGGGCAGCTTTCAATCGACGAGAAAAGAAAGCTAACGGTACCACAAAACATAATACGAGGAAGGCGTTCCTCTCCAAATTTCTTGTTACGCAGGACTATCATTATTTTTGCCCGACCAGTGGCGTACAAGAACTCCTCTCGAGAAAACTTTGTTTATGAGGACCATTTCCACTTTAAGATGGGCTTTCAAATCTCAGGTGTCGCTAATCTTGAAGTTGACAACGCACCTCAATTTTTTATGTCATTGGGTGTTTACGAAACGTCAGATTCACCTCAAAACCCCGCCGAACCAAGCACACATTCGAATGAAGTTAATGATCCGCCATTACATCGATTGATTATTATCGATTCGCTTCGATATAGCCAGACTCAATCATCATACCGCCATAAACGTTTCGCAATCCTGCCTCGAGCGACGTTTTAGAATTTAGATGCACAAAATAACTCCTAGCATCCAGCTAGCGTCAACGTACCAGTATGTAGCGTATGTACGTACTCGAACCTTGCCTAGGTCTATCGTTTGGATGACTGACCTACAAACAGGTCATAATACTAAAATACCGCACAACGAATGTTACTGTGTAACATGTTGCTTATTATTTAGATGACGACTTCTAGAAATACCTTCGTATGAGATTTGAAAGTGTCGTGGACAATTTTAACTGCGGTGTCGAGCGTGTAACAACATTGTTCCAGTGGGAAACTGAATGTTTATTGGGTTTCACGAGCCGATCAAAGATGCAGAATGTGACCGAGAAGGAATTGGTGTTTTGGATCATATGTTGAAGATAAGATCTTAATTATGCCGACAAGCCGTTATAGCTATGCAAAATCTTTTTATTCAAGTTTAGAAAACTCTTTTCTTGAATTCTATAAGATGTAGAAGGCCTAGAGACACAAAGTTACTGGAGTTTATCAAGTCAGTAGCTTCAATGAACCAATAAATATATCCCTTTATAGTATCGGCGGAAAATGTCCTAAAAAACGATTGGCCAAAAGTGGCCGAGATCGGTTTTTTGCATTTTCTCGTGAACGGTAAGTGCTATCATAAAATAGTTCAAACAAAAGTTGTACACCATGCAATTTTCTACAAAAATTGTCCTTATATTTTTTCTCCTACGAAACCCTATTCGTGAATTATCACCATTTGAAACATAGAAAATTCTATGCACGGGTCCGCCGATTATACAGGGTGTCCTTAATCATATGTCCAACTTCAGCAGACGATTCTACATGAAAAATAATGAAAGTTTGTTCAATAAACTAAGGTCCAAAAAAGTAGCGTAAAGAAAATAGAGGGCGATAAAGTTCGCAATAAAACAAAGCCGCTCGGCTATATTTTCGATGTTTTAATGGCGGTATCTCAGGAATGGTGATTCATAGCAAAAAAAGTATAGGGACAATTTTTGTAGATAATTGTAAGATCTACAACTTTTGTCTGAACTTTTTCTATGATAACAATCACCGTTTACAAGAAAAACGCAAAAAATCGATTTTGCCACCGTGTCGTCAAGTTGTTGCAGCTACTAAAAAGCTGTTTATCCTTTTTATCAAGTTGGGAAAACTCTTTTGTCGAATTATATGCGATGGAGAAAGCCTGGAGTTTCAAAGTTGCTGGTGTTTATCAAGCCAGTAGCTTTTATGAACCAATAAATATATTCCTTTCTAGTATCGGCGGAAAATGTATTTTAAAACAATTGGCCAAAAGTGGCAGAGATCGGTTTTTCGCATTTTCTCGTGAACGGTAAGTGCTGTCATAAAAATAGTTCAAACAAAAGTTGTACACCATGCAATTTCCTACAAAAATTGTTCTCATACTTTTTCTTCTACGAATTCTACGAATACGAATTCGTGAATTATCACCATTTGAAACATCGAAAATGCTCTGCGTGGGTCTGCCGATTATACAGGATGTCCTTAATCATATGTCCAACTTCAGCAGGCGATTCTACATGAAAAACAATGAAAGTTGGTTCCATAAACTAATGTCCGGAAAGGCACCGTGAAGAAAATACAGGGCGATGAAGTTCCCAAAAAAACAACGCCGCCCGCATATATTTTCGATGCTTTAATGGCGGTATCTCAGGAATGGTCATTCGTAGCCAAAAAAGTATACGAACAATTTTGTAGAAAATTGCAAGATCTACAACTTTTGTCTTAACTTTTTCTATGATAACTATCACCGTTTACAAGAAAAACGCAAAAAATCGATATATGCGACCTTGCATAAGTAACAAACTTGGGATCAGTGGGAACTTTTGATATTTTACTTCATGAACTTTAACAAAATTTAGCTTTTGGCGAATTACTGTGAACTGAAAAATCTGAATCCTCATATGCGGGTACTCGGATAGTCGGATGGCGGGTCAAAATACTTCTTAACGACCTCTCTTATAACGTTCCATTGTTCAGAATCTTAAAAACTGCTTATGGAATTTCAATACTGAAACGATGATAACAGAGTCCGTACTATTACAATACGATGCAAATGGCTCCGTTTTCAATTAGGTCCCGTCGATTATCTCATAATATCTTAGCGTGACTGGATCGACTAAGAACAATGGAATCCCATTCGTTTAATGAAATAAGATAGATATCTTGATTATAAGCCAATAATTCTTGAGCAGCTCGTGCAATAGAACTCCTGAGGAACCCATTAGAGTAACGCAGAACCTCTAGCAGATTTCCATTGGCTGAAGCAAGAGAAAAAAGAAATATAAGGCTTTCGGTTCATCACCTTTTCAGTATTCATATTCAGAACGATTTCTACGCATATTGGTTGTGTGGACAATTTACCATTATACGACAACGGAATCATAACAAACTTGAATGATCTGTGGCGTTCATGGTCCTCAATTTTCAAGTAATACAACACATTTCAAATGGAGGCAGATACAAGCTAGAACCAAGATTTGTTCGCGCTGTTTTTATAATCAAATAACAATGAGTTTCTATTTCAAGATACCAACAACTGAACTATTAGGGAGTGTGTATCTGTTTTCTATCTCCCACAGCAATCTGTCAACAAATCACAACAATTAACTCCTCGAAAGCTTCATTCCAACTTGTCTTGTAGATTCAGCATCGTCAAGATACAATGAATTATTATTTAAACACGCCGTGTAAAAAACTACTATCGGTTTTGGAGAAAGTACAACCGTTGAGCAACCTGCGTTGTGTCACAAACTTGCGGACCGGGATAAATGTCGAGAGCTGTAATCTGTTGGTCGTATGCGCGAAAAAAACGACAATTTTGTAGGAAATATTCGACGATGTAGAATTT
This sequence comes from Adalia decempunctata, assembly GCA_951802165.1. Lineage (NCBI taxonomy): Eukaryota > Metazoa > Arthropoda > Insecta > Coleoptera > Coccinellidae > Adalia > Adalia decempunctata. Next base: position 7,659,431 of record OX637705.1, read on the forward strand.
TAATAAGTTTAAACTTCCGTAGATGGAAGCGTTTCGCAACCGCGACTTGCTTTCGACATCGAAAAGCTTTTATTGGCGGAGATGAAGCGAGAAAAGAATTTATCACTATACAAGGTGGTCCCAAGAATATTTGGACTTAAACAGGATCTTTACGAAAATTATATTGAAGTTTTATATGTTTCTTCGGCATGTTTTCAATGCGTCGGTTTCATGTAATGATTCAGCATTATACCTGCAGTTATTTAACGAAAATTATATCTGGTTGCGCAAGTGAGTTAATCGTTTTATCAGCAATGTTTGCATTATCAGATTATAATGCGGAAGTTGTTGCTAAAATCGGTAGGTGGAGAATGAGGACGACGGATTTTTTTGTTTCCGAGTGAATGACATGTTTACACGTGCGATATTAATGTAGGACTTTAATGACGTTCAATTCAGACAGATTACACCTAAATTCAGACCTCTAGAGCTTTCGATCATTCTGAAATGGGCTCAAACGATCACTGATGACCAATCTGTGGCAAAATTCAAATCGTTTTCGCAATGAGTATCTTCCTGCGTCTCATTCATTGTTTCAAAATATGAAGAGATTGAACGAAAAATTAGGTTATCTTCATCTCATTGTATCCTGTCGAGAACAACGCATCGTTCTGAATTAATTTTTTCAACGTTTCTCAGTTTAATTCCATTCATCGCAGTCGGTGATGTTGTAATCTTTTAATTATCAGCGACTAAGAAGTTTCAAAGTACCGTTTTAACAGCAATACACTTCGGTTGAAAGCACCGACAACTGACCATATGTACAAGCCGGTTCTGCCAGAATTTAACGGTTTATAAGAGAATAAATCTCAAGGGAAAATTGCATGAGGAATTTCACCTCCCAATATCTTGAAAACAAATCTTGATATATCATTTAGTTTTTTTGTCAACTATTGAAGTCTGGCTAGAAAAAATGTTGCAATGATCGAGTTGAGAGAATTCTCCTCGATTCTAACTCCTAAAAAAACAATTCTATCGAGAATTAGTCGCGCATACAATCTCATAAATTTTTTATCCGTATTTCGTCAAACATAATAACAACACAATAATACCTAACTGAGCGGGTTCACGGGAGGTCGTTTTCAATGTTATTTATGCAATAACATTTCACCTGATCACAGCTACCCACAGTGATACGCAACTGCTTAGAGCTGTTTCAATGAAATCATTGCAGACTGGGAGTTTCTCCAGGTATCTCGACCAATGTGATTGTTCACGATTCATTCTCGATGACGGAATACTCATTTGGTCTATTTTTGTCCAACGTTTCGGCATGAACACGCCAGCAATCTTCAGGGACCTTCAGTATCGAGAAGGTGATTCAACTGCATTCGGGAGATTGTACACCGTGGTATAGACTTGCAGAATGAGTGAATAACATTTAATTTTGATATTTGGTGATCGTAGGTTATTGTTATACAGAGTCACTAAAAATTTTCTTTTTCAATTGTATTTATTCGAATTTTTTTCATAAACGAGGATGTATTGATATCTAGTTAGCCTAGACCAGTTTCATGCATAAACAAAATATTGCGATACCATACCAACGAACAATAACTTATTAGAAGTGTCAGTGCGGAGTTCGACGTCAAAAAAGTAAACCAGAGTTACGCAATAAATTAAAAAAATGAAGATGTCCACCCAAATTGTAAAAATCGAAAATTTGGAGCATCGAGCCATCATCAAGTACCTGAATTTAAAAGGGTTAAGAGGTAAGGAGATTTAAGAAGATATGCTTAATACCCTTGGTGATCAATGTCCTTCGTATGCGACCGTGAAAAATTGGACTGCAAGCTTCAAAAGAGGCCAGTTTCTGTGTCAGTCCCCGAAAATATCGATGCAGTTCATGATATAATTTTATCAAACCGTCGAATTTGGCTAAAACGGATATCTGAAGCACTGAAGATTTCATACGAACGCGTTCATCATATAGTTCACGTCAATTTGGACATGAAAAAAATTTCTGCAAAATGGATCCCCAAATGTTGACCGAAAGCGTGCAAGGGTAGAAGCATCGCGTTCGATCTGTGCACGATTTGAAAACGATGTAGACTTCTTAAACCGAATTGTTACTATGGATGAGACTTAGGTACATTTCTACGATCCAGAAACAAAGCAACAATCGATGGAATGGCGACACTCTGCTTCTCCAAGACCTAAGAAATTTCGTGTCCAAAAATCTGCTGAAAAAGTTCTTGCTTCAGTTTTTTGGGATTGTCATGGAGTAATCATGATTGATTTTTTGAATAAGGGTAGAACAATAACTGGAGATTACTATTAGACATTACTGACCACTCTACGGAAAAAAATTAAAGAGAAAAGACGCAGAAAGCTATCCAAAGGTATTTTGGTTTTTCAGGACAACGCCCTAGTACACAAATCTTATGTTGCCATGCAAAAAATTCGTTATTTAGGGTTAGAATTATTAGAATACCCCCCTTTTTCACCAGATTTGGCTACGTCCGATTATCATCTCTTTCCTCAACTGAAAACAAGTTTAAAAGGTCGTAAATTTTCTTCCAACGAGGAGGTAATAAAAGCTGTGGAGGACTGGTTTGCAGAGCAAGACGAAACATTTCTTTTGAAAGGTCTAGAGACGTTGCAGGTTCGCTGTAATAAATGTATTCAATTAAGAGGGGAATATGTTGAGTAATGAAATATTTTGACATTGAAATATTGTTTGGTTCTATAGTAGGCTAAGAATTTTTCAATATATCCTCGTAAGTGTCCCTTTAGAGAAATCTACACCCCAGTCCAATTTTAATCCAAGTCCTTACGCAACTCAAACAAATTATGTTTATACGAAATTAAATTCAGAAGGCTGAATATTTCGGATTCAAACAGTCCGAGTGGTTTGTGAAATTTTCTACTTGTATCGCTGTGGTTACACAACGTACAATGATAATAATGTATGTAGCCGGAGTTGTATCGAAACTCATATTAACTTTCACTTTTTTAGGTACGAGAAGTTCTGCGTTGTTTTTTCATTGCTGCGCTAATAATGGACATTGTTTATTGTTGCTGCTCCTTAAATGCATGGGAGGTTTTGCCTGCGGTTTGGATTTTGAAGCCACCGCAAATGAGCTTCTTTTTGTGGAGTCAGAACCCTTATAAGTTCGTCCTGTTTTTCTCGATCTCAATCTTGAAATTTGACGTTTTCAACACAGTTCAGGTGTTCGTTTTTGGAGGAGAACACCCGATTCTTAATTCGTCCTTGTGAAAGTGCAATTACCTCACAAGTTACGCAACCAAAGGTGAACTATTCGTGAACCCTGTTTGGTTCAATGACGAGCCTAAAGTTCCAGAAAAATGAGCAAATTGTTATGCTTAATCGGTATAGCTCGCGTTAGGCAATCGCATTTTTCCAAACCTGTTCTCTATGTCGATATATGGATATATGCATGTTCGTGCCATATCATACCACCAGCTGAATTATTCATTTATGGATGAAACATCAGAGTTTATGGCTTCTTGGAAGGTTTAACGACTTACGAAGGAAAAATACTGTGTTTAAGTTCTCATTGATTTTTTGGGGCGAACAAAACGGTTTTTCAACTTTCCAATTACTGGAAACACACGACCAGGTGTTTCCAGAGCTGTTCTTGCTGTTTACATCTTCAGCATGCTTTCCGATCCTCTGATAGTTACTGGAAATGCCTACGATCCTTGAAGGAACCAGATTGATCGGCAGGATACAAACCTCATCACAATCAACGGATAAGTAAGCCACGCGAGTAATAATGTCGTGCGTAGCGAGGAACCCATTGTATCCCGGATTCATTTACGTCGAACATTCCCGTTCTGGGGACCTTAATCCAGGGGATAGGAATGCGAGGGAGGAGGAATATGCGGCAACAGAAACCGCTTTCCCAAGTTTACTGGTCTTTGTCTGCTGTAAGCTGACATCATCGAGATGTTGAGGGAAGGAGGCAAGTGGGTTCTTGTATACATGTGTTGAATGGGCTTCAGGGGTATGATTCCATTCATGTATTGTATCACGTATATGAACTTCTAAAGAAAATCCATCAACTGTTTGGAAGGAGTGTCAGAGATTGTGGAGCTTTGAAGTAGTCTCAAGATGATCTAGGTGATATGCAGATATGGAGCAAAGGTTTACGAGGATGTATTGATATCTAGTAAGCCTAGACCAGTTCCATGCATGAACAGAATATTGCGATACCATATCAAATAACAATGACTTATTAGAAGTGTCAGTGTAGAGTTCGACGTCGAAAAAGTAAACCAGAGTTACGCAATAATAAAAAGATGTCCACTGAAATTGTAAATATTGAAAATTTGGAGTATCGAGCCATCATCAGGTATGTACCTGTTTTTAAAAGGGTTAAGAGGTAAGCAGATTTACGAAGATATACCCTTGGTGATCAATGTCCTTCGTATGCGACCTGAAAAATTGGACTGCAAGCTTCAAAAGAGGTAAATTTTCCATTGAAGATGATGACCGATCGGGAAGGCCAGTTTCTGTGTCAGTCCCCGAAAATATGGATGCAGTTCATGACATGATTTTATCAGATCGTCGAATTGGGCTAAAAGTGATATCTGAAGCACTGAAGATTTCATACGAACGCGTTCATCATATAGTTCACGTCAATTTGGACATGAGAAAAATTTCTGCAAAATGGATCCCCAAATGTTTGAATGTTGACCAAAAGCGTGCAAGGGTAGAAGCATCACTTTCGATCTGTGCTCGATTTGAAAACGACGTAGACTTCTCAAACCGAATTGTTACTATAGATGAGACTTGGGTACATTTCTACGATCCAGAAACAAAGCAGCAATCGATGAAATGGCGACACTCTGGTTCTCCAAGACCTAAGGTGTTTCGTGTCCAAAAATCTGCTGGAAAAGTTCTTGCTTCATTTTTTTGGGATTGTCATGGAGTAATCATGATTTATTTTTTGGATAAGGGTAGAACAATAACAGGAGATTACTATTCGACATTACTGATCACTCTACGGGAAAAAATTGAAGAGAAAAGAAGCGGAAAGCTATCCAAAGGTATTTTGTTTTTACATGACAACGACCCAGTACGCAAATCACATGTTGCCATGCAAACAATTCGTGATTCAGGGTTAGAATTACTAGAACACCCCCCTTATTCACCAGATTTGGCTCCGTCCGACTATCATCTCTTTCCTCAACTGAAAAAAGCTTAAAAGGTCGTAAATTTTCTTCCAACGAAGAGGTAATAAAAGCTATGGAGGACTGGTTTGCAGAGTAAGAAGAAAAAATTTTTTTGAAAGGTCTAGAGACGTTGCAGTTTCGCTGTAATAAATGTATTCAATTAAGAGGAGAATATGTTGAGTTATAAAATATTTTGACATTGAAATTTTGTTTGGTTCTATAGTTGGCTAAGAATTTTTCAATATACATATCCTCGTATCTTATAGGTGCATTTCCCTATACCACAGAAAGGTTCTGGGCCAGTGAATGGCGTTTGTGCGTCCTCTCTGGCAACATATTGGTCACTTCGTTTTCTTTGATTCCCGATTGACCAGGAACCCAGATTAAAGAGACCTTATTTTTCTTGCCTACCTCATTGAGTAATTAGTGTTTGATTGGGATCTTATTGTTCCTTGGATTAAAAATAATCCAGATCCTCAAACTCAAATAGGTTGCCATATATTAAACTTTGTCTCGAATTACCAAGATCGTTAAACAGTTCAGTATCAATATCAATGAGAGTTTAATTGAATCAAGATTCTTGGTTGCTTCTCCTTCATCCTTCTTAAGACGATTAAGACAATAATTTCCTCTACAATCTAGGATTGTTTTAATGATTGTGCTCCATATGCAGAGACAACAGAATGACTCTCTTATGAGTGCCAGGGCACTGTGGCATGAGAAGGCTAAAGCTCGAGCATCAATGGTTGAACCCAATGGACCTGAAGCTTCCTGTGGCTTTGGAAAAGACAACTGTAGGGCAGCGTTACAGCATTGGGAGATGCAGAACATGACACTGCTCTGTAGAAGATCTCCAGGACAAAGATAAGCGAAAAGATTTGTGGAAGTCTCTTCGTCTCATACAAGGAAGCTTGCCCTGTCGAAGCAAATATATCTTTGGTCTGTTATGGGACTGCTGACAGGACACTTTTGGTATAAGTACCTCTTGTATCAGTACAATACTAAGTAAAAGAGAAGATTGGGAAAGGGAATACACCAACTACAATCTCGAAGAAAATACAATGAAATGGTATACAGATGGTTCTAAAACCGCTACAGGAGCTGGCGCTGGGATTTACGGGACAAGTACCAAGTGTGCACTATCGCTAGGCTCCTGTACAAGCGTCCTTCAAACGGAAATACTTGCAACCGGAAGTTGTCTAGATATACATCTAGAAAGAAGTGCGATAAAGCTATTCATACAGATAGTCAAGCTGCTATTAAAGCACTGAGCTCCTACGTCATTGACTCAAAGCTGATTTGGGAGTGCCGAAACAAACTCAATGAGGTAGGCAAGAAGAATAAGGTCTTTTTAATCTGGGTTCCCGGTCATTCGGGAATCGTAGGAAACGAAGAGGCCAATAAACTGGCCAGAAAGGGCGCACAGACGCCACTCACTGGCCCAGAACCCTTCTGTGGTATAGGAAAATGCACCTATAAGAAGGAATTTATGCTGAAGGAGAAAACCGAAAGAGAAAAACTCTGGCGGAATCTCCCAGGAATGGATCACTCCAAAAAGATCCTCCGGAACTTTGAAACTGCTAGATCCAAAAAATATCTGGATCTCAGTAAAAACCAACTTCACCTATTCACTGGCTTTCTCACAGGACATTGTCGCCTAAAGAAGCATCTGTTGAGAATGGGTTTATCGGACACTGATGAGTGTAGATTCTGTGGGGAGGAGGAAGAAACTCCTATTCACCTGGTTACGGAATGCTATGCCATTGTAAGCCAAAGGAAAGATAGCTTTGGACAAGAAACTTGTAGAAGTGGGGAGTTATCCTCCTTGAAGCCGTCCCAGATACTGGATTTCATCAAATCTCTGGAACTGGAGGGCGAGCTGTAGGAGGCGCGATGATGACAGCTCTGTCGGGGGGCACAATAGATCTTAAGGTCGCAGTGGACTGTAACCCCTTTTCACTATAACTATATCGAATGGGTGACTTGGAAGACAAGATTTGCTGGACAAGCGAAACTGCTGAAGAAATGGTGTGCAAGTGCCTGGCTCTTGCCTGCCTGAGGAACCTACACCGACTCTTGATCCTCACGATGTGATAGCCAACACTCTTAAGGAGATCATTCGATTGGCAACCTCTCCTGGTCAAAAACTTGAAGAGGCCTAGATTGAAGATTTATGGGGGTTTCAACGCACTAGGACCAGGTCTATCGCGTCCCCATCAGAGCTGGTCTCACCCTTACGTAGCGTACAGCTCACCCTCCAGTTCTGAAGCTCTAATCAACTCTTGTACATATCTTGAATGGCTTACTTCTACAAGTTTCTTGTTCGCAGCATTCTTTGCGTTGGCAAGCAATGGCGAGACATCTCGTCACCAGATTTTTCGGAGTTTCTTTCTCCTCCCCACAGAATCTGCACTCGCCATTTTCTTCCTTCGAAGGCCTAGATAGAGGACACGTCCCCGAAGGTGAACCTCTCAGTCAGCTGACCAAACCAGCGAAAATATTCCTCCGTCGCCCATTAGAAATGCACCTCGCTTACAGATTACGCATAATCGTTACCTCACGTTCAGAAACTCCAGTGTTTATATCGAGCGGTTTATAAATAAATCGTCATCGTTCCGCAGCCGTGGAATGGCGGACCGAAGTTACCGGCGTACACAGACGAAAAGTAGGCCATAAGTTGAAAGACTTCCTACAAGGACACCGGCCTGCTACGCGCTACACGCGGCCAGCTGAATATTCCACAGATTCGCGCGCTCGCCGACTCTGTGGTTACGGCTCGGATAGATGGATGAATACGATTACCGGATTTATTCGGCGAATAACGTGACTATTGAGTAACCGACGAGAAAGTGGGAATACCGTTAGGCGTAGAGGCGAATTTTGAGGGAATAGGATTCGATGGTCGAGTGGAATTCTATGCGATTTGGTTGTAACGTCATTTTATGGGCGATTTTCGATTGGATTTTGGTTGCATTGTGTTAACGGTAGATGTACACTTTTTGTAGCTAGTGTATACTGATTTTTACCTATAGGTACTCCACTCACTTTTATTTAATCACATAGGAGGTCATGGTTTCGTTTTCGGGAGTTGGTGCCCCTAATGAAAAGCACAGAACATATGATGAAAAGTCAGTGCGCGCACAGAAAATATCGTTTATGACAAAACGACGTTGCCAGTTTCTTTGCTTACATCAAAGTAAAAGTATCAAATATATTCCACATTTTGTTAGGTTCACAAATTGTTCGCAAATTTCTGGTATTTAATCGATATTTGCACTATGACTTTTTCGTCGAATTTCCAAGATTAACGTATGTTTATTGTTTTTAGCACCAGTTTGGAGCGTGAGGACGATTTTCAAGACCAGGACGAATGTTTACATTTCGAGGTTGAAGGGGTACACGGGAATTTCGTTGGAAAAGCTGTTATTTGGACAGATATCGCAGTAGATGGATCGGTTGGAGCCTCGAGAGGTCGTTTAGGATGATATTTTTCAGGTTTTCCAAGAAATTTGGCGATATCTGAGCAGATTTGCAAAAGTTGGGTACCTCACTAATGAGGTGGAACTTAGACCTAATTCTCCTATAAGAAACGCCTTTCAAAGGTCGAGATGGTGAAAAATGTATTCTTTAGATGTTGTTTGAACAAACGCAGCCGAGTTTTATATCCCAACATTGATTTTAAGAAAGTTATCAACAAAATAAAATTGACATTATTCTTGATTCTTGTAATTACCCATCAATTCATTTTATATCTTTGGGTTGATTTTTTTAATGAATTTTTGATTAGAATCAACAATTATTGATGTCGTCAAGTCTTGAACTTTCAGTTCAAGAGGATAATAAACATTAAATCTTCACAAGCATGCATATAAAAATTATGTGAAAGCAATGCAATTTTCTTCCATGGCGAAAAATAATATATTTCAACAGTGATCTTTTGTACTTTTCATGCACATAACAAGAAAAGGAATCCTTTCTATCAATTCATATGAACGTTAATTATTTTCGTCCATCACATCTTTTCCAATTCATTCATTTTCCGAATAAATTCACATTCTGAGAAATACGCTAAGAATGTAGAAAGGGCAACATAGTGTTGACTTGGAACATAAAAATATTTTGAAAAACGTCATAACTTCGGTACAGAGTGGAATGTGTCGAATTTCCAAGGCCAGAGTTGTGATTTTATAATTGTGAATGGAGTACAGGCTTTTCATATCTGAGAAGCGTCTAGGACTACTGTTTGTAGTATTAAGGGGGGTGCTACACTTCCGAGCTCGCAAGCTCCCTTCAAAAATTGGGCTTTTTATTTCCATGATATCTCAGTTCGTATGCGGCGTAGACCAACAATTTTTTTTGTAAATTGAAGCTTAATCATTTCTCTAGAATGTGTTTTACTCGCTTTTCCGTTTTTCTGCGTCTAATTGATTAAGCTTCAATTTAAAAAAAAAATTGTTGGTCTACGCCGCATACGAACTGAGATATCATGGAAATAAAACGCCCAATTTTTGAAGGGAGCTCGTGAGCTCGGTAGTGTAGCACCTCCCCTTAAGGGGCAGTATCACCTTTTGAATCGTGGTAAATCTCCATTCAAAAGTGGTCTCTTTATTTCACGAGTAAGTACCCTAATTTATGACGTAGAGACTTGATTTTTTTTCATTGAAGTTGAAGAACGTCCCGAGGGCAAATAATTTTCTTTTTTCGATTTAATTAGTTTTTCAATTGAAAAAAACAGGGTAATCGTTAGATCTGGGGTTATTGAATATGTTTTTCGTTTTTCATGAGTACCAGCTATATTTTTGAACTAATCATCATGAAAATTTTTGTAGTTCATAGAAGATTAAATTGCCGAGGGCAAATAGTTGCGATTTTTTCCAAAAAATGATGAATAACCGTCGGAAAAAAATCATTAAGTGTAGTTTCCAAAACGCTGAAGTTCAACCTGTTTTTTTTAATTGAAAAACTAATTAAATCGAAAAAATCGCAACTATTTGCCCTCGGCAATTTAATCTCCTATAAACTACAACAATTTTCATGATTATTATTTCAAAACTATAGCATTGTACCTCGCATTGTACTCATGAAAAACGAAAAACATATTCAATAACCCCAGATCTGAAGATTACCCTGGTTTAAAAAAAGAAAACTATTTGCCCTCGGGACGTTCTTCAACTTCAATTTAAAAAAGATTTACCACGATTCAAAAGGTGCTACTGACCCTCAACGGTAGATGTAATACTTTTTGCAACTAGTGTATACTGATATATATCAGTAACAGTACTCAGACATGAAAAGCCTAGGTATATACCTAGGCTTTTCATGTTTGAGTGCGTTATTGTGAAGAGCTTCTAGGACGAATGTTTGCAGTATTAAAGGGTTCGACAGCAAAAGCATTCGAATTCAAGCCTTGTTCCTTTGTCCAAGAGAGTTATCATTCTGCCTAAATCGAATCAGTGTGAACTTGGCGGCCACTTTCTATCGGCCATTCTCGGATTCATCGGCCAGTTCACCAGTGGCGTCGGGTATTAATGTAAATCGCGATTAAAATTATTTGAACGGCGAGAATTCGGAATTTTTGCCTGAAACGACTTCTTTGATTCTCTGTTGATAATTAAACAACAAAATTTCTATTTATTTTGATGATTAGAAAAAGTTATAATGAATTATTATGTGTCGGAGAAATATGATTTCGAGTATATTGAAGAGAAATATACTTGAAAAATGATTAGCCTGAATGAAATTTGATAGGGATGTTCCTAGTGGGGTCTGAAATCTTAATCCGGGAGGATTTTCATTTGCAGGACTTCTGAGGGTAGTTTTCACCCCTAACCTCCAAGAGTCAACAAAACATCGCGAGTGGGTCTAAAAAATGATAAGCCTGAATGAAATTTGATAAGAATGTTGCTAGTGTGGTCTGGAATCTTATTCCTAGAGGTTTCTCATTTGCAATACTTTGGAGGGTAGTTTTCACCCCTATCCTCCAAGAGTCGACAAAACATCGCGAGTGGGTCTAAAAAATGATTAGCCTGAACGAAATTTGGTAGAAATGTTGCTAGTGTGGTCTAGAATCTTATTCCGAGAGGTTTTTCATTTTCAGGACATTGGAGGGTAGTATTCACCCCTATCCTCCAAGAGTCGACAAAACATCGCGAGTGGGTCTAAAAAATGATTAGCCTGAATGAAATTTGGTAAAAATGTTGCTAGTGTGGTCTAGAATCTTATTCCGAGAGGTTTTTCATTTGCAGGACATTGGAGGGTAGTATTCACCCCTATCCTCCAAGAGTCGACAAAACATCGCGAGTGGGTCTAAAAAATGATAAGCCTGAATGAAATTTGATAAGAATGTTGCTAGTGTGGTCTAGAATCTTATTCCTAGAGGTTTCTCATTTGCAATACTTTGTAGGGTAGTTTTCACCCCTATCCTCCAAGAGTCGACAAAACATCGCGAGTGGGTCTAAAAAATGATTAGCCTGAATGAAATTTGGTAAAAATGTTGCTAGTGTGGTCTAGAATCTTATTCCGAGAGGTTTTTCATTTGCAGGACATTGGAGGATAGTATTCACCCCTATCCTCCAAGAGTCGACAAAACATCGCGAGTGGGTCTAAAAAATGATTAGCCTGAATGAAATTTGATAGGGATGTTCCTAGTGCGGTCTAAAATCTTAATCCGAGAGGATTTTCATTTGCACGACCTCTGAGGGTAGTTTTCACCCCTAACCTCCAAGAGTCGCTAAAACTTCGCAAGTGGGTCTAAAAAATAATAAGCCTGAATGAAATTTGGTAGAAATGTTGCTAGTGTGGTCTAGAATCTTATTCCGAGAGGTTTTTCATTTGCAGGACATTGGAGGGTAGTATTCACCCCTATCCTCCAAGAGTCAACAAAACATCGCGAGTGGGTCTAAAAAATAATTAGCCTGAATGAAATTTGGTAGAAATGTTGCTAGTGTGGTCTAGAATCTCATTCCGAGAGGTTTTTCATTTGCAGGACATTGGAGGGTAGTATTCACCCCTATCCTCCAAGAGTCGACAAAACATCGCGAGTGGGTCTAAAAAATGATTAGCCTGAACGAAATTTGATAAGAATGTTGCTAGTGTGGTCTAGAATCTTATTCCGAGAGGTTTTTCATTTGCAGGACTTCGGGGGGGAGTTTTCACCCTTATCCTCCAAGAGTCGACAAAACATCGCAAGTGGGTCCAAAAAATGATTAGCCTGAATGAAATTTGGTAGGAATGTTGCTACTGTGGTCTAGAATCTTATTCCGAGAGGTTTTTCATTTGCAGGACATTGGAGGGTAGTTTTCACCCCTATCCTCCAAGTGTCGCTAAAACTTCGCAAGTGGGTCTAAAAAATAATTAGCCTGAATGAAATTTGGTAGAAATGTTGCTAGTGTGTTCTAGAATCTTATTCCGAGAGGTTTTTCATTTGCAGGACATTGGAGGGTAGTTTTCACCCCTATCCTCCAAGTGTCGCTTAAACTTCGCAAGTGGGTCTAAAAAATAATTAGCCTGAACGAAATTTGGTAGGAATGTTGCTAGAGTCGTCTAGAATCTTATTCCGAAAGGTTTTTTATTTGCAAGACTTTGGAGGGTAGTTTTCACCCTTATCCTCTAATCCTCAAGATTCAACAAATCATTGCAAAATGTAGAATTTAAAATTCAGGACTGAGACTGTGAGTATATTTATATTATATTTTCGGGGACTTACTTATGAGGATAGGTTGGGAAAAACTGCCTGACAATTTTGAGTATTATTTTGTTAACGATATTCTAGGTGTACAGAAACATCAGCACTCAAACTTAAAGAAATGTGAGCTTTTTTTTCATGTACCTTTAGTGTTCACTAATATTATGTACATATGGTTACTCAGAACAACAAGTTACGTATGGCAGCTCGGCGATCTTACTATAAAACCTTAGGATCAACCGAGCTCTAAATGCGCTACGTATCCATTTTTCGTTTCATATTATGGTGGTGCGAAATTCAGAGAGAAATCAACTTAATTGATAAAAATATCAAACGACTAGCGACCAAATTTCATTCAGGCTCCCCCCAGAAAAGTCCTGTAAATGAAAAATCTCTCAGAATAAGATTCTAGACCACACAAGCAACATTCCTACCAACTTTCATTCAGGCTAATCAATTTTTAGACCCACTCGCGATGTTTTGTCGACCCTTGGAGGATAAGGGTGAAAACTCCCCCCCGAAGTCCTGCAAATGAAAAACCTCTCGGAATAAGATTCTAGACCACACTAGCAACATTCCTACCAAATTTCATTCAGGCTAATCATTTTTTGGACCCACTTGCGATGTTTTGTCGACCCTTGGAGGATAAGGGTGAAAACTACCCTTCAAAATCCTGCAAATGAAAAACCTTTCGAAACAAGATTCTAGACCACACTAGCAACATTCCTACCAAATTTCATCCAGGCTAATCATTTTTTGGACCCTATTGCGATGTTTTGTCGACCCTTGGAGGATAAGGGTGAAAACTCCCCCCCCGAAGTCCTGCAAATGAAAAACCTCTCGGAATAAGATTCTAGACCACACTAGCAACATTCCTACCAAATTTCATTCAGGCTAATCATTTTTTGGACCCACTTGCGATGTTTTGTCGACCCTTGGAGGATAAGGGTGAAAACTCCCCCCCAAAGTCCTGCAAATGAAAAACCTCTCGGAATGAGATTCTAGACCACACTAGCAACATTCCTACCAAATTTCATTCAGGCTAATCATTTTTTGGACCCACTCGCGATGTTTTGTCGACCCTTGGAGGATAAGGGTGAAAACTCCCCCCCGAAGTCCTGCAAATGAAAAACCTCTCGGAATAAGATTCTAGACCACACTAGCAACATTCCTACCAAATTTCATTCAGGCTAATCATTTTTTGGACCCACTTGCGATGTTTTGTCGACCCTTGGAGGATAAGGGTGAAAACTCCCCCCCAAAGTCCTGCATATGAAAAACCTCTCGGAATGAGATTCTAGACCACACTAGCAACATTCCTACCAAATTTCATTCAGGCTAATCATTTTTTGGACCCACTTGCGATGTTTTGTCGACCCTTGGAGGATAAGGGTGAAAACTACCCTTCAAAGTCCTGCAAATGAAAAACTTTTCGGAACAAGATTCTAGACCACACTAGCAACATTCCTACCAAATTTCATTCAGGCTTATCATTTTTTGGACCCACTTGCGATGTATTGTCGACCCTTGGAGGATAGGGGTGAAAACTCCCCCCCGAAGTCCTGCAAATGAAAAACCTCTCGGAATAAGATTCTAGACCACACTAGCAACATTCCTACCAAATTTCATTCAGGCTAATCATTTTTTGGACCCACTTGCGATGTTTTGTCGACCCTTGGAGGATAAGGGTGAAAACTACCCCCGAAGTCCTGCAAATGAAAAACCTCTCGGAATAAGATTCTAGACCACACTAGCAATATTCCTACCAAATTTCATTCAGGCTAATCATTTTTTGGACCCACTTGCGATGTTTTGTCGACCCTTGGAGGATAAGGGTGAAAACTACCCTTCAAAGTCCTGCAAATCAAAAACTTTTCGGAACAAGATTCTAGACCACACTAGCAACATTCCTACCAAATTTCATTCAGGCTTATCATTTTTTGGACCCACTTGCGATGTATTGTCGACCCTTGGAGGATAGGGGTGAAAACTCCCCCCCGAAGTCCTGCAAATGAAAAACCTCTCGGAATAAGATTCTAGACCACACTAGCAACATTCCTACCAAATTTCATTCAGGCTAATCATTTTTTAGACCCACTTGCGATGTTTTGTCGACCCTTGGAGGATAAGGGTGAAAACTACCCTTCAAAATCCTGAAAATGAAAAACCTTTCGAAACAAGATTCTAGACCACACTAGCAACATTCCTACCAAATTTCATTAAGGCTAATCATTTTTTGGACCCACTTGCGATGTTTTGTCGACCCTTGGAGGATAGGGGTGAAAACTCCCCCCCGAAGTCCTGCAAATGAAAAACCTCTCGGAATAAGATTCTAGACCACACTAGGCACGTTTCCACCAAATTTCACTCAGGCTAATCATTTTTTAAGTATATCCCTTCAATACACTCGAAATCAGATTTCTCCGACACATAATAATTCATTATAACTTTTTGTAATCATTAAAATAAATAGAAATTTTGGTGGTTAATTATCAACAGAGAATCAAAGAACTCATTTCAGGCAAAAATCCTGAACTTTTCGTCTCCCAAATAATTTTAATCGCGATTTTCATAAATACCCGACGCCACTGGTGAACTGGCCGATGGATCCGAGAATGGCCGATGGAAAGTGGCCGCTAACTTCACAGCCCTCTAAATCGAGGCCTAAATATCAATGGTGAAATTTTAAGCCTTTACAGATTTTGGACTGTATGAGGGCGACTTTTAAGGTCCATTGTACCCCTCTGTCAGAGCTGTACTCACTGTCAAGCCATTCACAACTATCTGTGCAGTTCCAGAGTTTCCTTGAGTTGGCCTGCAATGGCATATGACATTATGTGATGAGGAGTTTTGTTTTCCTCATCACAGAATCTGCTAAACCAATTTTCATTAGGTGCTTTGGGCAGTGCCATGTCAGGGAGACAGTTAGGAGTTGTGGCATATTTTCACTCAGAACAAGATACTATTAGATCTCGTTGTACCTTGTTTGAAAGTTCCATCTCTGGAAGTTTTCAGCAGAGTATTTCTTCGGCGTCTTTTTCTTATTTTCGATACCACAAAAATGTTCGTATTCATTTTTTAAACATGCAAAGAACTTCTATACTATCCACATAACGAACATGATTAATAGTCCTTTGTTTACTTAACTACCCCCAAGTACAACAAGCTGCCTCTCGACCCAAAATCGTGAAAAAAATTCCACTGAACCCTTCAAACAAAAACCTATATTGTTTTACCAAACGCATCAACATGATAATATTTGTACATACAATAATTAAAATGAAATAGTGTGTAAATATTGTCATTGTATTTCTTTTTTTTTGTTTGGTGACTTCTTATCTAGTAGTTTATTGAACTTCCCAACATATAGGTCAGCAAGATAATGAGCCAGTAATGGAACCTCTCGTTTTGCAATTGTTACATCCGAATAACTGGAAAGTTTAATGATTAGGTGGCGTTAAAGTGCTCGAATCTTGGATTGTCATTATTTCGGATTAATCAGGTTAATCAATTTTTTATCTTTCGGATAGACTAGCGTAAGATGAGTTTGGGAAAGACAGGTACTCAAATCTGAAGAACCACTTCCAAATTTCCATCCTTGAACAAAACCAACAACGCATATACAGAGCTGTCTGCAAACTTGAAATTTGTTTGGATAAATTTCCGTTTTGATTCATTCCACGTCGCCCTAGGGCGAAATTTGGAAGCGAAATGGAATAGAAGGCATGACCACGAACGAAATTAAACACAGTATTATCATACAACCATACTTCCCCGAAATGTATAAGCGAAGAGATGCCATGCAGCATTAAGGAGTTGCAAAAGCTGGATTTGGCCAGAATTTCAATGAGGATATCTTCTGGCGTCAACCTGAAAAGGCAGGCTTTGCAAGGACTCGCCATGAAATGAACGATATTTTGGTTTTGACATCGAACGCTACATTTTATAGTGGGTGCAATTTTGTGTTATTGGGTCAGAGGAATTTTTTTCGAAAACTGAAGATTTAAAATGTAATAATCCAATTAAAGAACCATTAGATTCTACAGCTATTGGTGACAAAATTAAAATCATGGGGTGTTTTTTCGAAAGTTCGCGAACTTTTAATGAAATAAGAAGATAGCAATGTTCTTGCACCGACATTGAGGCTATTATGGAAAGGATCTTCAAAGGATATCAGAATTAACTAGTCTTCTAAAATTTGGTTTGGCGTTTGATTTTAAGTTCACCAGACCAATTTCGTAAACCAACTGAGTGTATCATCCCAGTAGAGCATCAAAAATTAGTAGACAGATCTGAGTGAGCAGGATTTCGGAGTCACACTTTCAGAAGTTCCATAAGCTACATAATTATAACCTGACCTTGCAGCTATCACATAATTCATTATTGGTAATTAAATAATAATAAAAATAATCTCTTCGAGGTTGATCTAGCTGAGTCGAAGCCGCAAAATAAAAAAATAAGTTCACAAAATACCTTTGATGGATCCACTGGATGTATGAGGTTGCTGCAGTTGGGTCTGAGCCTGCTGAATCTGCTCTAGCTTCGAGGCCGCATTGTTCCATATATCGAACATTTTGAGTAGTTAAATTGCACAAAACAGTCGATAGTTTGTTGCATCACATGCACAGATCACTTGAACCAAGTTATCAAAAGTTCACACACTTTCACTTCTATCACAAAAAGTATTTCAAAAGGTTCAAAATAAACGAAATAAAAAAAATTAACCAAGACCTATGTGGTTGAAGTGGCTACGATCCATTATATCCTTATAACGCCTGTGTTTCGTACGTTTTGTACAGTACATCCGCCATCTCTTCATGCTCTCAGCACTGATCTGGGCGTGCTGCTGAGAAGCCCCATTTGACTGAGCGGTGGTTACCTAAAAGGGAGCACTTTTAAATGAGGAGGGGCTCGGAAGGTCAAAGTTCGAACACTTGGCCTGGCGCAGAATATTCAAAATGAAATTTTAAGGAAGAGATTGAAAAAGTTTATTTCAAAATTCGTAAATACTCAAGGCGTTTTTTAAAATAGAAGTTTTATTGGAAGTTTTTTTCGAAAATTTCTAGTAACTTTAATAAGTAACATAAAGTGGTATTTATAGGTACATTAATGTTTTCGGTTCAATATGAATTCTCAGAAAGAATACTTCCCATTGGCCACGAAAACTCCTTGTATTCCATATTCCCATGGCGTCAATCCAATACTGATTCGATTTCGTTCATCTTGTGTCCTCTGTACATATTCACAAATACTTCGCTGAACATGGTATTCCGGCAACTAAAATCGAAACCCATAGGGGAATTCGACTTATTATTTGTTTGCTTTCCGATAGAAATCATTTTTATTTCATTGGCGACATATAATGCATTGTTTGCTCAAGTATAGTGCACATGTAAATACATTGCATGTTTCGCAATTTTTTGCGATGTGTCACACGTCTCGTGAGCATAGGGCCGAAAATAACTGTACGAAATACCAATTTTATGTACAAGGGGCGTCAAGATATGAAATTGTATAGAAAGTTTTGAATCTGGAGATTTATGGCATTTCACCCATCTGTTTCAGCAGAATTCGATTTGGAACTCCATAAAACAGTCTGTAACTCATAATTGCGTTTAATCAATCAAGATGAAGGCGAATTTGCTTGTCAAGCTCTCTCGTTTCAACTGCATTGTTCCTTGTAGGAAATCTGGATAGAAACAATTCCCCACCGCTCTCAGCGCACAGTTTCATGTCTATACAAGTCCCTGACACCCCCATTTCCCTACTTTTTCACTGGAAATGCTCTTGCTCGTCCGGGTATCGATTATCCAACATCTGATGACGACGTCCAATGCACTAAGTGCAGCCAAGCTCCCCTCGTAACCGAGATAACTCTTTCCACCCACTTCGCCAGAGCGGGCAGATGAGGGGAACATCAGGACACGAATATTGGGAACCCTGGGAAATGCATGCGGAAAACTCTTCTTCCAAAGAATTGGAATTCAGTTCTATTCGAATGTTTTCAATCACATAACGAACTGGAAATGACGTTAAAGATGTGGTTCCAACAAGACGGTGCCACACGCCACACAGCTGATCAAACAATCGACTCGGGGAAAGTTTGGTTTCATTGTAATATACTTCTCCACAAGAGTTAGGGATATCGTTTTTGAAAGTATGTAATCTTCGAGAAAATCTGAAGTTTGGTTCTTTGCATATACTTCATGAATGTTCTTATTTTGAAATGAAGTCAGTTTATCAACGGCTTCGATTTGAAACGAGTTTTCTGAAAATACCAAGACGTAAATTAACACACGCTGAGGCTAATAGGGCTATCGGAATGCTACAGGATGGCCTAACTCAGGTTGTTGTAGCGGAAAGGTTCCAAGTCAGCCAAAGTGTGATATCTCGACTTTGGAATAGGTTCAGGGAGACAGGTTCCGTGTTGGAAAGACCAAGGCTTGGTGGGTGACGAAAAACAACACCTGCTCAGAATCGTTTCATCACTGTTTCGGCGAAAGAAACCCTACTTCTACGTGTAGAATGCTACGGAATACTCTTCAAAATGCAGATGGGGTCCAAGTTTCCATCGAAACCATCAGACGACGTTTGAGAGAGGTGAAATGTAGGTTCTAGACGTCCAGGAGTTCCATTAACACGTGATATGACCATAAGCGTCAAAGACTGGAATGGGCAAGGCAACATATCAATTGGAACGATCAATGGCGTAGTGTCCTTTTCACTGATGAATCCAGATATGGACGATTTTCAGATTCTCGAAGAATAAGGGTATGGAAAATCCCACGCACACCTCGTAATCTTCGCTATGTCCAAGAAGTCCATCCATTCCCAGGGGGTAGTGTTAGGGAATAAAATTTCGATTTATCTTAACCACCCTGTATACGCTGCAGACCTACAGGCTAAAATTAATTTGCAACTTGAAATCATATTAATATGAATTTTCATCACAAAAATCTTATTTCAACTTTATTTTTTTTGCAATTTAAGTCAATATCCCTAACTCATGTGGAGCACTTTATTTCAATTAAGTGTGGACTACATAAAATGCACTCGTATGACAACTTTTACTGGGTATATTCACAAAAAAATGTGAAACTTCAAGATGACAATGTCAGATGTGACAAATTCAGTGTTGCCATATCTGAAGACTGTCGTTATTGGGAAAGCCTTTTGGCGGTTCCTTAACAATAAGACCTTTCTTTATTCAAACGCTATTTCCAAATCAAACTTTCCACAAAGAAACACTCTCCAATCTACATTCCAGATAACTATAATTTTCGGATGAAGGGATTATTCATAAACTGCTCAATTAAACAAGCTATATTTACCTAGTTCTTGAATTAATCTATAGTTACACGTGCGGTAATGAATAATCTTTAACGAGGAACGAATTTCGGTGTTATCAACCACACGGTTGATGAACTCGTGTTAGTTTTGTAACCAGCATCAACAATTTAGGTAGGTAAATATATGATTGTTCCTACGGGTTCACCAAACAATAATGGCGTAAGTTTGATTTACTGTATAAATTGTTTTTTGAAAGAACTTGAATAGAAGGATGTGTTTTGAGTTCACAGGGGACCTTAGTTGAAAGAGGCACTTTATAGTGGTCTAAAGATCAGGGAAACCTGTCGCCGGCCCTGGAAGGCTTGCCCTTTTCGTTATAGCGAAATCAGACCCAAAAAACCCAATTAATCCTTACGGAAAAAGCCACCACACGCAAGTTACGCAGGAGGTTCATCAACCTCCATTTCGTTCCAAGTCGCCTGTGGAAATCATTATATTCATAACTCGTAATGCGGTCTTGGAGTCGCTCCCTATATTCCCTATTTCCAGCCCTAATGCACGTTCCTTCCTACCAAGTCAGTCGTTAGCCGGCCATTAAGACATGATTTATCATGTTCGAGGAAATAATTCAAAGTTAGAACAAGATTTCATCTCTTCTTGGCTTTTTTCGACCTTCTTAGATGAAGAGTGGAGCATACTATTTTCACTTGGTGAATGTGCTGTTCATTCGCTGTTTCAACGAGGGTTCAGTAATTGAAAAGCAAGGATTTTTCACAAAAACTTCACCAGCCAATAGGAATTTTTTGGAGGTCCTTAGGGTACCGAGTAGCTTAGAATTTGTCTGGACTAAAACCTGAAGGCACTCCGATTTTTTGTTGCTTCTTGGAAGAAAATAGAGTTGAACTGTAGCTGCTACTCATATAGCAACAATTCCCCAATTTATGAAGATGAAGATTAGTTTGACAACATTGGTGAAAGGTTTAACTGTTAACGACTATGTCGAATTATATTCATGGTTCTCTTTGAAGAACGATATGGTACATAAAAGAAATTAGTAATTATTTCGAGTCGAATCTTATTAATAATGTTACGAATGAGGAGTGAAACTTAATATGAAGAATTCATAAATAGAGAAATAAGGTACTGTTATATCATACTGATATATTCTTTCAATTTTTGACGATTCTATAGTGAAGACTCCTACATAAAATACAAATTTCTAAACATCGTGAGATTTATATACAATTCTAGGTCTTTAAGAGATCTGAAAATTTGTGATGAAAAATGGGGGTTGACAAACAGTGTTGGTACAAGCCCAGAAGGAATTGAACACCCTGCACCCTGTGACTTCTATTCCACATTGCAAAGGAAATGAATCTTAGGGTTGTTTTTTTAGAGTGATAGAAATTTAAAATGGAATAAAACACATGTAAATTGAGATTGATGCCAAATCTTTTTTTTTTTTTGAATGTCAGAAAATTATCTTTCAAGTAAAAAAAATTAGCTTGCATCTTAATTTAAAGTCACTCTGAAAAAACACCCGATTGGTATGAATAATCGATAATTCCACGTCATATACAAAAAATTATAGTGAAGGAAAAAGATAAATCGACAGTATTCCCAAATATCATTACTACAATGAACAATTCAACAAGTTGAATTAAAATCGTAATTGGATTCATATCAACATCAGGTTGTGTTATTTCACTTCCTTTGATAAATGTTTTATCAGCTCTGGATGGTAAATAAGTCAAAAATCAGGCGGACTTAATTATTCAACAAGGAAGTTCGCAGTCTCTTTTATAGGTACACACCATTCAAGAAAATTTAGCGGCATGTTCATTGAGAAGTTTGAATCTCAATTTTTTCTGTTTCCATTCACAAAATATGGTAGTTTCAAGGGAGTCTGATTGAAGACAGAATTCACTAGTGTTTTCTAATTGATTAACACCAGCTGAAGAGACACGTTGATTGTGAATCATCAAAACAAGAATTTAGTAAATCTTGCCAAGATTTTGGATTCGAAAATATAACTCAGCTGACACCTACTTTGAGTTTTTTATATAGAAAATAACTGTATCGTGGAGAAACTTCATAGAAACATTGTAAATGTAAACTCTTCCTTCTACTCAAACGTTACTTGAGTTATTGCCAAACATATCCATTTCGTTGAACGGTATACTTTCTCTAAACAAATGAAGTATCGAGTTTCAATCTGACTTTACACGATTAAGCGTAAATTCATGCCAAGTATCCAAATATTCGAACTTTTACTTTCATCTTACATAACACAAGCTCAGCTGTACCAAAAAGTTTACGCACCTTCCTTCTTAATGAGTAATCCAAAATAGGGGTAAAATATAATCCTACGAAGGCACAGTCAACACTTATTCCTCACATACAATAACGCATTTAATCGCGAATTTCCTTGGATAATCCATCGTCGAAAATGTAAAAAAGTCTTTCGGGAAGATTCAAAAATCGCGCTGTTATCGCTATCGGCAGATGCGCGTGCGAAGTCGACGTAAAGCTGGTGCGAAAGCTCAACCATCCAACAACAAGACCGCAGTCGGTATACTAACAATGAGATAGAAAGTAGACTCCATTGCTCGCCATCCTGCTGCCAACTCGGCGCATGCTTCGACTGTTAACTGTACTTTCCGTCCGTAAGATGATGGTCCTCCAAAAATTTTTTACTCAAATTTCGCCACCGACAAAAGGATCTCTTCATCCTCTTCGTCCGTCTCGATAACGGTATCTTCGATTTTTTACGAGGCTGCTCGCCATTGTGCGGATTTTCTTGAGAATCGGATACTGGGGATCAGGTTGCAGCTTCTGGATTATGAGGAAATTGAAGGCATCCTCGAGAAGGGAATTATTATAATTCGCCAACATTTTCAATTGGGAACTATAAATATCCTCATCGCCTTCTATGGAATATCTTGGAGATAGTAAGGTAATCGAGAAAATTCTCTTATTTGTTTCTCATTTGTAAACGTCAGTTTCCAAAAACACAATATTAATCAAGAAAGTTTATTTTATCAAGTCACTAACTTGTAAAACTGACAGTTAACTTGCAAAATTTTTACAAGTTAGTGGTATTATTTACATTAGAAAATTTTGTTTTATCGTCATATATGTTGAAAATCATGGTACAATTGTTATTTTCAGTAACACAGATTTTTGGTGATGAAAGAGTTGATACTGATGATAATGAACCATCTGTTGACTCAGAAACTGCTGAACTCGAGGACTGCAGAACATTTGTACTCTCCTTACTACCAAATAATTTGCTAGACATTTCGATTTTTTTGTTGACCGAATCATCGACATAACTCATCGCAATTTCGGTGCTCTTCCACTCTCCTGCACGCTTTAGTGCTAACATATCTCCACCCGAATCCGCAACCATAGTGGCTCCAGTTCTGCGAAAAGGGTGGCCGGTATATAACTCTGGGTCTTTTAAACCTAAATATTTCGCTATTTGCTTTGGGACACCACCAATAGTGTGCTGGCCAGCATTAAGGGAAATGCACTTTCCATGTCGGTATGTCAAAAAAAATCTTAGGCTTTCTGTTCCAGGAGGCCGAAGATTTACATATTTTCTGTATAACATGCAGGGCTTGAAGCTGCAGCCATCATCGGTTATGGTGAATCTTCTTGTTGTTAAATTTTATGTTTGCCGCAATGTCACAATAACGTATTTTCCCATATCTTCTACATCATTCATGTTTAAGGAGAGAATTTCGTCACATCGACAACATCCAAAAATCCCAAATATTGTTACAATTTTCGCCAGCAACCACTGGTCATCAGGAGCATGTAAAAGAAATTGTTCAGCCTCTTCTTTACTTAATACCTCAATACGCCTTTTTTGGCGTATAACGCTCATTTTATCGTTTCAGAAACGCTATTACCTTTTGAAATCTGCAAATGAAAACTAAACGTCATATTTTTCAATAAATTTTCTAAGCAGCTTTTCAGCATAGACCATTTTGCCCATAAAGTATTAGGGCTGAATCTAGCTGATAGTTGATTCAAGTAGACCAACAAAACATCTTCAGTTACCCCAATCACACTATTTTTGTTTTGCCACTTTTTGAAGATTTATGAAAATTGCCTTATATTGTCATAATAATTTTCGTCCTCCATTTTCTTAATAAAAAGCAACAAATAGCAGGAAATAGGACTAGGAAAAACACAGATGATCAAGTTTTTTCACATTCGTGGCGACGTTTCGCAAAGGTGTCCCTTTGCTTCTTCAGGCCTGCAATTTATTAAAAGAAAACATACATGTATACAGTTCACTCAAGTAATCAAATAACTTACCAAAAACATGTATCAACTTAAAGAATCAAAAGCAAAAAAAAAACTACAAACATTCGTCAAGAGGAATGGCATCAAGAAACAATAAGAAAACTATAAAGCTATCGAAACAGTAGGCCAGTTACCAAAAGAACTCTATGATAGATAACGTTAAAAACATTCACAATTAATAATGTCAACAAAAGAATAAAACCACAGATGAAGATCACCGATCGTGTACAAGGAATACAGGCAACTAAACATTGTTCAAGGAGTACAAATAGTAGCCTGCATCATTTCATCAATTCTAGAATCCATGAATTTTAGAAGGGATACAGAACATCTAGCCTCTCATTATAGTTCTATCATTTCAAAATATAAAGACCTAAAAAGAAAGAGTTGAGACTGTAATGACTAGATCAATATTATTTGATGTCTTGTTAGTCTTCTAGTTTTGTGTTTTCTGTTATGATGCAGGCTACTATTTGTACTCCTTGAACAATGTTTAGTTGCCTGTATTCCTTGTACACGATCGGTGATCTTCATCTGTGGTTTTATTCTTTTGTTGACATTATTAATTGTGAATGTTTTTAACGTTATCTATCATAGAGTTCTTTTGGTAACTGGCCTACTGTTTCGATAGCTTTATAGTTTTCTTATTGTTTCTTGATGCCATTCCTCTTGACGAATGTTTGTAGTTTTTTTTTTTTTTGCTTTTGATTCTTTAAGTTGATACATGTTTTTGGTAAGTTATTTGATTACTTGAGTGAACTGTATACATGTATGTTTTCTTTTAATAAATTGCAGGCCTGAAGAAGCAAAGGGACACCTTTGCGAAACGTCGCCACGAATGTGAAAAAACTTGATCATCTGTGTTTTTCCTAGTCCTATTTCCTGCTATTTGTTGCTTTTTATTGCCTTATATGGTGTGAAAACAATCCTCAAGAAGTTCTGCATGTTCCATTGGATCCTGAAAAATGCACTGTATGGTGTGCTTTATACGCTGGAAACATCATCGGTCCATATTTCTTTAAAAACGATGCTGCAGCTAATGCAACAGTGAATGGTGCTCGTTACAGATCGATGATCAGTGATTATTTGTTTCAAAATTTGAATGGTATCGACCGAGAAGTGTTTAGGTTCAAGAAGATGATGTTACACCTCATGCTGTTACCGTAACAATTGATTTATTGAAAGGAAGACTCGGCGATAACATTATTTCAAGAAATTGTCCAATTAATTGACCAAATGGATTATTTTCTTTGGGGTTATGTCAAGTCTTTGGTTTATGCTAATGAACCAGAAACAATATACGTTTTGGAAGCCAGCATAACTCGTGTTATTGCTGAAATAAGGCCTAAGTAACTCGGAAAAGTGATCCAAAATTGGTCTGGTCCAATGCGGTTCCTCAGAGTGGACATATGCGGAAAATTATTTTCAAAACATGAATGTCATTAAATTGAAAACATGATTCACTAAAAACTAAATACGGAAATTCCCATCAATTTCTGGGAAGACAGACAACAAATTTCAACAACACCAGCCAGAAATGTGCCGGCAAATTCGTCTGCAGTCAATCCGCATATCGACCATGACAATACTGAAGGAACACGAATAATTGCAAGCTATTTACAAAGAAAAAGGTCCAGTTACCTGAATATATATTTTACAACTACTGTATTACGGTTACCCTTATTGAAATATTGGGGCTGACTTCGTTTTATAACCCAATAACGTCGGTCAGAAATGTCATTCAACCATCATAAAGTTGGTCAAGTTTTAGATGATATACGACAACCTGTGATTTTGCCGATGAGATTCTCGGAAAATGTGGAATTATATTGTCGGAAAGCTTTTACGGTTGTTCGGTGGACATCCTCATTGAAACCAAATATCGGGGAAGAATTTGGTAGATGGTTATTCTCATTTCAGGATCAATTTTAAGTTGATCAAGATTGAAGTCTTTAAGGGGAAGTATCACCTTTTGAATCGTGTTAAATCTCTATTCAAAAAGTGCTCTCTTCATTTCACGAGTAACTACCCTAATTTACGACGTAGAGACTTGATTTTTTTTTAATTGAAGTTGAAGAACGTCCCGAGGGCAAATATTTTTTTTTTCGATTTAATTAGTTTTTCAATTAAAAAAAACAGGGTAATCGTTAGATCTCTGCAATATTTGGGTTATTGAATATGTTTTTCGTTTTTCATGAGTACAAGCTATATTTTTGAACTAATCATCATGAAAATTTTTGTAGATTATAGAAGATTAAATTGCCGAGGGCAAATAGTTGCGATTTTCTCCAAAAAATGATGAATAACCGTCGAAAAAAATCATTGAGTGTAGTTTCCAAAACACCGAAGTTCAACCTGTTTTTTTTAATTGAAAAAAAAACTATTTGCCTTCGGGACGTTCTGTAATTTCAATTCAAAAAAAAAATCAAGTCTCTACGTTGTAAATTAGGGTAGTTACTCGTGAAATGAAGAGACCACTTTTTGAATGGAAATTTACCACGATTCAAAAGGTGATACTTCCCCTTAAGGAGGGCGTTCAATGTATTGTGTTTTTATTTCAAGTTACATTAGAAAATGGTTTCACTTGTAGAACTGAAATTTTACATTTCATTCATAATTAGAAAGATATTCATAGAACTTGTAGTGATAATGTAAGTTCTATGAAGATATTCCATAAAATGCACGGTGGCGCCTCTATCGGATGAGTTTTCCTACTCGCGCTGAACGGCGAACTTATCATCAAACACACGACCCTTATATTGGTCGCTGCAGTCAACACTATCTTATACAGTTATCAAGTCATTCTTGA
Source organism: Adalia decempunctata (assembly GCA_951802165.1). Lineage (NCBI taxonomy): Eukaryota > Metazoa > Arthropoda > Insecta > Coleoptera > Coccinellidae > Adalia > Adalia decempunctata. The sequence goes on from OX637705.1 coordinate 7,686,712, forward strand.
AAAAGCTCCAAAGTGTATATATTTTGTTGTTTCTTGTGCTTCTTCTTGTGCTATTGTTCTATACTCTGTTCAAATATAAGAGACATCAAAATAAACAAAGTCGCGCAGAGGTAGGATGGGCTTCCTTCAGGTAGAGACTTTATTTCAGGGCTCCAGGGTCGGATCGAGGATAGTTCACACAATCATATAAACTCAAATTCATTTATTCAACATATTCAAATTACAAATGTCATAAGTTTGAAAAAAATAATGCAGCGTCCAAAATAATATAATATGTATTACCCTATTAAAAATTATTCAGAATTTTGTTGGTCTTCTTCTGTGTCACTTTCATCCAGATTCACCAGCACTCGCTCTATTGTTGACTCCATGATATTATCGAGCTGACACATTTTTTCTTCGACATCAGTTACAACATGATGTATGCATTTCTTCCATTTCTCAGCACCAATCGAGCCTATAGCTCCCAGAAACAAATTACGAACCTCAGCAATTTTAAATGAGGAGTTCTGAGCAGCTACTTTTCCTTTTACTTGAGCCCAAATGAGCTCGATTGGATTCAGCTCGCAATGATATGGTGGGAGTCTCAATACTGTTCTTCCCGTCTCATTGGCCATTTCATCTATAATTAATTTTTCATACCTCCCTCTATTTGGCTTGACCAGAGCAAGAAGTTCCGCCTTCAAAAGATCATTTTCGAAGGAAATATTTTTACTGAGCAACCAATTTTTGACATCTTCCTTGCGGGTTGAAGACGGAATCGATTCCATTTTTCTCGAATGATAACTGGCGTTGTCCATTACGATGACAGCGTTATGATCCAGAGTTGGCAAAATTGTTGAGAACCACTTTTCGAACGATTTCCCGTTCATTTCCTGATGGTAATCTCCGGATTTTTTCGATTCGAAAAACCATAGGCCGTTCTCTACAAATCCGTCTTCTCCCCCTATATGACATATAATCAGTCCTTTTCCTTTTCCACTTGGGTTTTTGAGACCAGTTGACAGACCTTCTCGAAAAGCCTGTCTGTTGGACCCAATCGATTCATCGACCCATATTGAATTTTTTGTACATCCCGCATTTATCCATGTCTCGTCAAGGTAATAAATTTTTCGGCCTTGCTCCCTAAATTCTCGAATTTTCTTCAAATAATTTCTCCTCCAAACAACTATTTCGTCTCTATCAATCAATAAACTATTACGACCACGTTTTTTGAATTTGAATTTCATTTTTTTCAATAATTTATAAAATGTTGTTTTTTTAAAATTCGGCAGGCTGTCATCGTTATTAACAACTTCCAAAACCTTCGAAATTGTAGGAATTTCATCAAGAAAAAAAACCGTGAACTATTCTCCTAATTAAGTTCATGTCGAAATCGTCTATTGAATCGATGCTTTTTAGCGACTGGGATTTCTGCTTAGGTGGAATCAATAGATGATTTCGTTTATCTTTTTCAGAAATCTCGTCGGAAACCGACAAAGGGTTAAGTACAATTCAAACAAATATTTATAACCGGGACAAATTGAGGTACCTACTTCAGATATATCAGGTTATAACCGTTGCGAATTTTAGATGACCTAATTACAAGGGTGTAACTGTACCTACTATCGACATTCCGTTCTAAGCTAAGTACGATCCTGGCAGTCTTTTGGGGGCGTGACAAGAATTGTAGAAAAGATCCTTTGACCAATAAGCTGTTAGTATGCGCAAAACAAACCGATTTGGTTTGTTTGTTTACATTCTCTTATATTTGAACAGACTATAGTATAGTTGTAGAGACATCAAAATAAACAGTTCACGTTGACATTGGAAGAACTTGAAAGGAATAGAGATGTGAATGGAAATATCAAATTGAAGCTTACATTCAAACGCACTAAGAAGAAAAAATGATTAAAAGAATTGCCTGACTTGGTGGCCTTGCTGTAGTGGCATGAAACTAAATCTGGCCAAAAGATTGTTGACACATCGTGCTCACGTAAAAATGATAAAAGTCGCTTCTTCAAGCATTCCTCGATGTATAACTTCGAGTCAACAGAGCCTTGGCCAACGAAAAATTTGCTCTTTTTCCCACAAGTGCAAATTGCCTGCCAAACCATGAATTTTTTAGGAAACTGCTTGTTTCTTCACGCGAAATTGTTCGTCAACATTTCCACGAGAATCTGCAGTATAAAATTCCTGACCAGGAAGCTGCGAGAAATCAGCCAAGACATAGATTCCTTCGTCCATCACGCAACAGGAAAAATTTTTCAAGAAATCTTTTTTTTATTTCTTTGCTCTCGATTTCGCTTCTTGATTCTTCACAGCGTTCCTGTCTGGCACTTTCTGTACTTTGTATGTTCTAAGCCCGCAACTCGACTTGATTTTCTGAACGGTTGACTGCGAACAACCCACTATTTGGGCCACTTTCCGTCCTGAAAGGTTAGGATTCTTCTGAAGAAGGCTGATGGCTGTCTTCACTTTTTTTGGGCTATGAAACCCCTTTTTCCTCACGGTTCCTTCCTTGCGGTTAATTGTAAGATCTTCGAAGCGCTTAACAACTCTTGATACCGTTTCCGGACGCGAGCCTCTTTTGCAGCTTCATTTTTGGTTATTTTGAAAAACTTTCACTATAAATTCCCGTGTTTTCACTTCGCTTGACATTTTGCGACAGAGAATTGGAATATCTATGGAGTAAATGTTCTACATGTTTCTGACGTTCATAACAAAGCTAATTATCATCAAATTTTGATTTTTTCTCAATTGGTTCAAGAGATATAAGCGTTTTTGTGAATTTATTCTCGTTCAGTCCTTACATGCGAAATCATATTTTGCAGAATGTGTATTGATCAGTTTTTTGTTTATTTCCCCCTGAATTTTTAAATAAATTATAAAGTAGGATCTATATTGGTCTTATTTTCAACCAGGTTTTTGTTCCTAATATACACAGAAAAACGGAAAAGCGAGTCATACACATTCTGCAAAATATTATTCCGCATGTATACTGAAAATTTCATACATTTATCCCGAGAATTGACGAAGAAATCATGGAAATAAAATCATTTGTCCAGATTTTCATGAAATGACAGCTCACCAGGTTCTCAACTAATATACAAAGAAAAATATAAAAGCGAGTAATACACATTCTAGAGAAATGATTAAGCTTTAATTTAAAAAAAAATTGTTGGTCTACGCCGAATACGAACTAAGATATCATGGAAATAAGAAACCCAATTTTTGAAGGGAGCTCGGACATTTCCTTCTCCCCTCAAGCAAATGAAATTCTAATAAAAAGCTGGAAGACACAAGAACTTTATGTCAAATTTTCGTGAGTTGAGAATTGAGAATTGTCTGCGCTTTCGATCAACTTTTCCCTCTTGGTATTTCGGAAAACGGCGTGTACAACACTTCTCCGCCTCTCACAACCATAAAGAACCAAACGCACCTTTTTCTGTCCCCGCTTCGGCGTAGGTCCTGCAGATTAATGAAAAATGATCGTCGCAAATCACTCCCCGGTCATTTTCACCGGTCGCAAACCCGCATAATACGCGCGAGATCAACAGCCATAAACGAAAACATAAAACGTTGCTGGCCGCAGTACGAAAATGGACAGCGTGTAATAATTGCGCAACCGAAGAACTTCTTATATGGCCATAATTTGATACCTACTTGAATTTATTTGATTAGAACGCGTTCCAATTCCAATCGGACTATTAAGCACTCTTTAGCGGCTGCAACGATTATTTTTCCAGCGACGTATAGATCGTTACTTGATTTGCCATTTGGATAGTGGTGTCCCTAACTGGTTGTTAAGACTCGCCATCGCTAATGGCAAGAATAGATCGGGTTTTTTAGCTGTCATTGCGAGTTTTGGGAAAGGGGAAAGGCTACTGATAAGTTGGGAACCAAGCTAAGAAAAATGTTACGCTCATATCGCTCCACAAGCTCATAAAGTGTGTTTCAATAAAAAGGGAAGATTTGAATTGCGCGCCATGTTTGACATTATGACGTGACAGATCGAAAGTTGACAGTTGGGAGTGAGTAAATATGGAGCATTACACCGTTACACGGTAGAACAACGTGTCCTGCTACATTGAAAATGAAACAGAAGTCCTTCCTATAGTCCGTTCAAATATAAGAAGGAGCTTTGTAAACAAACAGAATCGTCTGGTTTGCGCACAATAAAGCTCTTATTGGTCAAACTTTCATAACAACGCTCTCTTCGACCGCCCTAAAAGGCTGCCAGGATCGTACTCGGAACGGACTGTGGATGGTACTGGATAGAAATCATGATACTATTTTAGTATCATGGATAGAAATGATTCAATAATTTGAGTCAGCAATTCCCACATTAGAACTTTTTCCTCAGAAACTCCAGTGCAAAATTTCTGTTATGATTTGAAACTGTGTTTTTTTTGTTTTTATATTATTATCTACTAAATAATTTTTTTTCGGATGCTCAAGATTGCGGCAAGGTAATTCCAGGAAACACCAGAGTTTTAGAGATTTGGTTCGGAATCTTGCAATATTCCGAAAAAGTGATTCCGGGAAACACCAGATTTGGGTCCTTTTCCCTAATGGGTGAAAGCAATCTTGATTTGCATAAATATCGAAGTTTTCAATTGACAAGACTCGTAAAAGATCTCTGTTCAAATGTATAATGGTCATATACTTGTAATATCCGAAATATATTTAGTTTCGGTCCAAAATTTTATATTATTTTGTACGAAACTCTTTGTCGGCTGCTCAAGATTCCGACAAGGTTCTTCCGGGAAACACCAGATTTGGGTTCCTTTCCCTTAATGGGTTGAAGCCATCTTGATTTGCATAAATATCGAAGTTTTCAATTGACAAGACTAGTTAAAATACCTAGAGCTACTGTGAAGGTCTAGCTGTTCGAAGTGTTTATATATTTTGTTGTGAAAAGTGTGTTGTGTTGGAAAATCTTTTGACAATGTGTATATAGTGTTTATAGAACAATGTCGAATTCGGAAACGAATACTGCATCTGAGGGTGATATGAGGGGACCTCCACGAAAAAGGTCCAAAAGGTCTCATTTCTCTGCGGAAGAGAAAGAGATAATTTTGAACCATTTTCCGAAAAGAATTGGAAGAACATCCTGATTTTTCGAAAAGAGACTTAGTAGGAATTGTTTCAAAATCCTCAGGGGTGAGTGATTCAGCTGTATTCAGAATTGTCAGAGAATATAAAGAGAATAAAACATTGACGCCATCTAAGAGGAGAGCCCAGTCGTTAAAAATAATCGATTCTGTTGACGATTTCGATATGAACCTTATCAGAAGAATTGATTTTGATTTGAACATATGTATAATTGAAGACTTCTCCATAAACTTGTTATGTTTGAATATACAGGGTGTTTGGAGGGTGAGTAGCCATGGATAAATGGTGGATAGGTGATGCTCTTAGCTACTTGTTGCGCCTAATAAAATAACATTTTGCCCAAAATTCAAAGTGTCATAATTTTTTAGCCATTTTTCTAGAAATTTCCCATTTTTCTCATTAAAATCTTGAATTTTTTTAAATTTAATGCTCGAGGTGCCTATAAAATGAGCACGCTATTATTAGCTGTGTTAGAATGAGAGAAAAGATTTTACCTGCTCAATGGAATAGTTTTGTCGTCACCCTTTTAAGGCATCCTTGAAGACAAAACGGTTTTTTGTTGAGTTATCTGATTATTAATGGTACATGTTACATATCATTGCAGAGAGTAATAACTAGAGAAGTTTTTAAAACCCCACACTATGTAATTTTTTTTTTATTTCACTTTGTAAAGCGGACACATTATTTTTCTTTCATTTTGATGTTTGATACGACACTGTCAGGTTTTTTGAAGACGTTTGTATGAAATTATGATTCAATCTAAATAAGACAAGACTAGACTAAAAAAATAGATCATTTTATGGGCACCTTGAGCATTAAATTTAAAAATATTCAAGATTTTAATGAGAAAAATGGGGAATTTCTAGAAAAATGGTAAAAAAATTATAACACTTTGAACTTTGGGCAAAATGTCATTTTAATAGGCGCAACAAGTAGCCAAGAGCATCACCTATCCACCAATTAGCTATGGCTACTCCCCCTCCAAACACCCTGTATATTTCACTTAGATGTGTTGTATGAATTGCATTCGTATAATAATATCATTGTTTTCTTTAAACAATGATAATATTCAGTTAAAACTGAACGATTGTGTGAGAACTCTGGAAGTAACTACGAAGGCCCTTCTATCGCTGCGCCAAACTTGTTGATATTGCTCCTTCTTACATTTGAACAGAGTATAGTATGCAAATCTTGGCGTGAACGCCATGTACACCGAGGAACGAATACTTCCAAAATCGTGACCAGATAGGAATGTACGCTTCCAAACCCTATCGCTTTTGGGCAGGGCACATTGAGATGTTTCATGGCTCATAACTCCATTCTTCTCCTATCAACTTCTCGGGCCATTGATACAAATCCTGTTATCCACACAATGAAGAACTTGGGTTGACTTGAAGCCGCAAAGGCAATAAGTGGTAAATGTTTACTACCCCCTGCCAGTCAGGCTACTTCCCTTCGTTTAGTCACGCTGTAACGCCTGGGGTATTTGTATTTTGTGGTGGACCGACAGCAGTGCCGAGTTGTCGAAAGGTTGTTGGGGTGAGCCAGTGAAAGTGGAGTTTACCGATTGGAGAGCTTTTGGGGAATTGAAGGTTAAAATGAAGTTCTGAGATCTTGGACCATTGAAAGTTTATCTGTAAATTTTCTTGGGTGGGTTCAATTAAATCCGGGGTCTAATCCACCAAATTAAATGGCGACTTCCTCTTCTCAGGTATTCCCATATGGCTTCCGCCAGGGGTTAAATTGTATCTGTAAGTCCGTCTTCACACGTTCGGTTCCACAAAGGAACGGTGCAACGACCATATGGCAAGGATAACTGTACTTTTCCCGGAGTTTACACACAAGGAAGTTTAGGGTTCGACGAATACACGGGATTCTCCTTACACCCGCTACCTGTACGCGATCGATCCGCTTTTTGTTCCGCCTTGGGGTTAACTCTTTGGGACCGACTGAGTTTTATTCATGTCTGCCAGTGGCACCTGTTAGACAGATTGATCTGGTCATCTCGGATAGAGTTCATTGTTGAGTAGTCGTGGGAAAATTGTTGGAATTGGAGAAGCACTGTGGGATAATCGGATGTGAGGAGCAGTTTTCTCCACAGGGAATAAATTCGAAGATTTTAGATTCAAAATCAATAACTCCAGAAAGATTTGGATTCGGTTTTTTTACGCAGAGTATTAGGATTGTGGACACTCGGTGCTTTAGCAGCTTGTTTTATACAGGAATCGAATGAACTTCAATTCTTCTCAAGAAACATTTCATTCCATTCCCAGGGAGCAACTATATACAGGGTGTTTGGTAATTCGACGTGAACCTTGAAAAGGGATATACTAGCCGTCATTTGCAGTGAATTGCGTCGAGTGAAGCATGGTCCGAAAACCTATGGTTACGAAGATATCGCGATTTTTCAACTTCTTTGAAATTTTCTGCTTCGTTATCGAAAATAATTAATTTTGTGAAAACTACTCGACTCTAAATATTCAATGAATATTTTTTTCAAAGCTGAGGAGATGGTCTTCATTTCTTGCGAAAAAGTATTCACTAAAAATTCAGATAACCCGAGATATACAGGGTCATTAATGGCTGCACCTGTTTACCTCATAAAATCTTGATGAAACAATTGAGAATTACTCGAAAAAAGTATTATGAACTTGGTGTACAAATGTCAAGAAAAACTTCCCTGTTTCATCAGCTTTCCAAAAAGGTACATATGTCAATAATTCCTTCATGCAATCAAAAAATTTGGCCGGAAAACCAAGCAGACAACAGACTTTTACGAGTCATTCAGATCTCCTATTATCCTTTATTTCACTCGGCGTGATTCGTAAGCCGTAAGCGGGCCATGGTTCGATCACTAAATGACTCGACAAAGTCTGTTGTCTGCTTGGTTTTCCGGCCATATTTGTTGATTGCATGAAGGAATTATTGACATATACACCTTTTTGGAAAGCTGATGAAACAGGGAAGTTTTTCCTTTAATTTTTACAACAAGTTCATAATACTTTTTTCGAGTAATTCTCAATTGTTTTATCAAGATTTTATGAGGAAAACAGGTGCAGCCATTTATGACCCTGTATATCTCGGGTTATCTGAATTATTAATGAATACTTTTTCGCAAGAAATGAGGACCATCTCCTCAGCTTTGAAAAAAATATTCATTGAATATTTAGAGTCGAGTAGTTTTTACAAAATCAATTATTCTCGATAACGAAGCAGAAAATTTCAAAAAAGTTGAAAAATCGCCATATCTTCGTAACCATAGATTTTCGGACCATGCTTTACTCGACGCAATTCACTGCAAATGACGTCTAGTATATCCCTTTCCAAGGTTCACGTCGAATTACCAAACACCCTGTAGATATAGAGGAATATGACTGAAAATCGTTACGAATACAGGGTTATCCATAATTGAATGCATGCCCGATTTTGAAAGTATAGAATATGTCAGTTCCAGAGCGAGAACGTTCGCAAAATAGATTTCATAATATCATTTCATAATAATAGATTTCATAATATGGCCCATGAAGAACTTGTCCGAAAATCTAATTGTAAGGACCTAGGTGTTCATTTTGAGAGTGATCTTAAATTTAACGTTCATTATGAACATATTATAAATAAAGCTTAAGAAACTGATATTATTATAAAATTATATAATGCTCTTGTAAGACCCCATCTTGAGTATGCTTCTGTTGTATGGTCACCACAAGCAGAAACCAACATGAATCTAATAGAAAAGGTACAGAAAATATTTCTCAGGTACCTATACTTCAGAAAGTATAGAGTGTATCCTGTGTATCCATTAATGATTTCCTACAGAAGATTTCAATATTGAATCATTGCAAAGACGCAGATCAACACAAAGTGTACTCTTTGTATACTTTATAGTCAATGACTTGAAATACAGGGGTCTACACTAAATAATAGTATATTCTAAAACTAGTTGCAGAATGGGCTCCTATTCCAATACGAAAGCGAAATTCGAAAACGAGCGACGAAGGAGCGAGTTTTCGAACGCTTGAGTATTGGAATTGCATTCTGCAACGAGTATTAGACGATATTTTCTCTATTTCACTCAAATTTTGTGAAATTCAATGAAAAAATTCAAATTATAGGTCCTAGTGACTTTCATATTGTATCTTGACAGTTGGTGTGAATGTTAGGAAATACGAAAATTGACATTTCCAAATTGACGTCTGCTGAAATTTAAAAGGATCGGAAGTCATTGCTGACAACCACAAAACGAAAAATGTAACTGAAAACGATGCTGTAATGAATTCATTACAGCACTGTTTTTAGTACTGTAATGAACTCATTACGATACTGAAATAGAGAAATTATATTAAAATATCAGTTCCTAAAATAAACTAGGGGATGCTAACCAAAAAGATATTTTACATTGATAATGCTGATTGCTCTCCAATTAGAAAAATGATGGAGCAAAGTAACTTGTTCTTGCAAGTATGTAGCATCGACCTGTTTAATGTCAGTAATGCCAAAGAAATTAAAAAAACCTACTTCCTCTTACAGCAGTGAACTATTTTTTATTAACTTTTGTGTTCAGTTTGTTAACTATATATATTTTTTTTCTTTGTCTCTTTCCTATAATTACAATTTATATTTGTGTTGGTTTGAGAATAAATAAATAAATAAAATGAACTATTTCATTTGATATGTTGTTGTTACATCGAAAAAACCTGAAATACCCAGAATTCATACTGGGTGATCCATTAATATAGAAACTATTCACAATGAAGGTTAAGTGGTCACCCGGTATTTTTGGCTTAATTTAAGGTGTTTGTTTGATTTTTCAGAAGATATCATCATGGACTTCAAAGAATACAGGGTGATTCAGTCATAAAATAAACTTAGAACCTCACGAAAATACCCAAAAAACATAATTTTTTTCATCACCCTCTATTTCAAGATTAACTCTGTGAGGTGGGAGTTTTCTTTCACCACTGTACTTGATAAAAACATCAATACGGCTGAGAGTTTTCATCCACTTCCTATGACCAGATTTTTTTTATTGCTGGAATAAGAATAGAATAACATGAATAAATAATTTTCATATTACATAAAAAAAACTGGTCATAGGAAATGGATGAAAACTATCAGCCGTATTGATGTTTTTATATCAAGTACAGTTGTGAAAGAAAATTCCCACCTCAACGGAGTTAATCTTGGAATAGAGGGTGATGAAAAAAAAAGGTGGTTTTTGGGTATTTTCGTGAGGTTCACAGTTTATTTCATGACTGATCGCCCTGTATTCTTTGAAGTCCATGATGATATGTTCTGAAAAAATTAAACTAACACCTTAAATCAACCCAAAAATACAGGGTGTTCACTAAACCTTCATTGTTAATAGTTTCTATAATGATGGATCACCCAGTATGAATTTTGGGTATTTCAGGTTTTTTCGATGTAACAACAACATACCTAGTGAAATAGTTCATTTTGCGAACGTTCTCGCTCTGGAACTGACATATTTTATACTTTCAAAATCGGGCATGCATTCAATTATGGATCACCCTGTATTTGTAACGATTTTCGGTCATATTCCTCTATATGGTTGCTCCCTGGGGATGGAATGAAATGTTTCTTGAGAAAAATTTAAGTTTATTCGATTCTGTTTCGAGATACGCGCGCGGTAAAAGTGGGTAATTCTCAACTTCAACGCCCTGTATCTCAAAAACTAGTCATAGGATTGAGTTGGGGCCATGAACACTTTTGATCTACAGGTCGAGTACAACATTATACCAAAATATTAGAACATTTAACGGAACGCCATTTTCCATAAGGAAAGTGCGGGGTCCTTTCCCCTTCCTGTGGGAACATATGGCAATACTCTGATATATCAGAAATTGCAATCTGATTTGATTAATCCAAAACCGCATTTGAATGAATCGAATTGTTGAGCGGGATATGTAAGGGATGCAGTGGCAATTTCCTTCATCTTTGAGCCTTGCTGAATATTGGATGGCTTGTATATCCTGGTATGAGTGATTTGCATATATGTGATATGATGGGACCTCGTCAACATAGTGTTGGAGTTTGAGAAGCCCTCAGACGGAAATGTGCTTTTGTCGTCGCTATGGTAACATTTGTCAACATACACTGCACAACAAGGTAATTATACTTCATTAACTTCTATAATGCATCACGGTTGGGCATGATTTTAGGTTTATCAAGTTGGTACTCGTGAAATGTCAAATAATCCTCAGAGACGTTGCCAATGCTAAATTATATTTACTCTCTTTTAACTTTGTAAATGGAGTTAGTTCTTTTAAGGTTTAACTGTGAAACAGGTTTCGCAGACCTACTACATTTCCATACGTATTTCAAGTTGTGCAAAAAGGTATACAAATTTTGAGAATTGGGGAATTCCATAGGTCCGTCTCTTCGTTTAGAAGTTTTTCTGTCGGGTTTTTCGAGTACTCTTATTCTTTTTTCGAATGAACTATCACAAACACCTACATCAGATTTTAATCTTATTTTATAAATTTTCATCAGGACGAAGAAAATGAGACTCTCTGTAACTCGTAGTCTATTCTACATTATATGGGTCATACGCTAAACTTACAGTCATTACTCCGGTTAACTACCTTTCGCTAATTATAACTCAGGAGGTCCTATAAATATCTCGAGTCAATCATTATCTTATTTTAACTTTGGAGCATTAAGGAAGGATGGTGTTCTATATTCTTTTGATACTGGGAATAGGTCGTTGTTCACTGAAAATTTGGGGTATTCTCACGAACTTGAACTATTTGAAGGAAGCTGTTGAGATACGAGAAGCCATGGCAGATTTCAGATGGCGTAAACATTGCCGGATTCGGGTTTAATTCAAATTTTCCATTTCTGGCAATAAAAGGGTCACCAAACTTTTATCTCGACAACTTCTCAATGTCATTGGCAAATTGCTATATAACAGTTGAAGCATCTTATTGAAAAACATCCTCAAGTTCAATCCTGATTCACATTTCTGTTGCAATGAATCCAACTCAACTCGTAAATTGAACCTCAACAAATCTGATTAAACCTAAGCGATGTTCCTTAAGAATCATAAAAGTACACACAGTGGGTAGAATTCCTAATAAAAAATCATTTATTATTCATTTTCTCACGCGCAAGATGCTGCAATATTTCGTCGACAACGAAATAAAGGAACAGTTATACCTCCATATAGTTTTATACGATTAACAGTATTTTTCTGAAATCCTCTAAGCGAACGTTTGGCGTATTGATGCTTGCCGCAGCACGGCAGGGTCAATAACCATCGAAACTGTTAAAATTGTTAAATTATTGATGAATGAGTGGGTTCGAACACATTGTTACTAGGCAATTAAGCAAGAATTCCCTGGAGAAACGATTCGGTGATCTCGCTGTGAAGTCATCGGGAAGTTTATTTCCCTTTTGTCAATTATTGTGATGAAAAATGTTGAGAAGATTGAAAAAGACGTTTTCACCATGTCAAAATATTTTATTATTTAACATATTCTCCTCTTAATTGAATACATTGATAACAACGAACCTGCAACGTCTCTAGATCTTTCAAAAAAAATGTTTCATCATGCTCTGCAAACCAGCCCTCCACAGCTTTATAACCTCCTCGTTGGAAGAAAATTTACGACCTTTTAAACTTTTTTTCAGTTGAGGAAAGAGATGACAGTCGGACGGAGCCAAATCTGGTAAATAAGGGGGGTGTTCTAGTAATTCTAACCCTAAATCACAAATGCTTTGCATAGCAACATGAGATTTGTGTACTGGGGCGTTGTCCTGTAAAAACAAAACACCTTTGGATAGCTTTCCGCGTCTTTTCTCTTTAATTTTTTCCCATAGTGTGGTCAGTAATGTCGAATAGTAATTTCCAGTTATTGTTCTACCCTTATCCAAAAAATCAATCATGATTACTCCATGGCAATCCCAAAAAACTGAAGCAAGAACTTCCCTAGCAGATTTTTGGACACGAATCTTCTTAGGTCTTGGAGAACCAGAGTGTCGCAATTCCATCGATTGTTGCTACGATTCTGGATCGTAGAAATGTAACCAAGTCCCATCCATAGTAACAATTCGGTTTAAGAAGTCTACATCGTTTTCAAATCGAGCACAGATCGAACGCGATGCTACTACGCTTGCACGCTTTTGGTCAACATTCAAACTTTTGAGGATCCATTTTGCAGAAATTTTTCTCATGTGAACTAAATGATGAACGAGTTCGTATGAAATCTTCACTGCTTCCAATTTTTCACGGTCGCATACGAAGGACATTGATCACCAAGGGTATTTGACATATCTTCGTAAATCTACTTATCTCTTAACCCTTTTAAATACAGGTACTTGATGATGGCTCGATACTCCAATTTTTCGATTTTTACAATTTCGGTGGACATCTTTTTTTTTATTTATTAATATTACGAGGATATCAATACATCCTCGTAATATTAATCGTCATTTATTCTTCGGACCCTGCTTCAAGTACAAAAACGCAATGTTTGAACTTGCCAGCATGCCAGCTTATCAAATTCATCTTGTTGAAACGAATTAACACGTGGGTATCCCTCTGCGAACGAAATAACATGCCAGTATTGCCAGTGGTGGTCTTTTTAATCAACTGTTACGTAAAAGCGCTCGCTCCTTGATTTCTTGAAATAATAAACGTCAGAAAAGTTTAATTGTGAGAGGTTAATAAACTAACACACATAAACGAACAATAGACATCTCGATCCGCTTGAGCAGGGAATATGGCAGTTGTTAGTCATGAGAGATGAGTTTAAGCCAACGGTCCAGAGATTGAGCAGTTAAATTTGAGGATTCAGAGGCTGTTCGATGGAACAAAGAACTTCCGTAGCAATCAATTCTTCACAGATCAAGACAATATGTGAAGTTTTATTCAGATATTTGCACTAAACCAGCATATAATGAAATAGACATCCGATCGTTCATCTAAAGAAATGGCATTTTTCTTAGAATGCCAAAATACCTTTTATTGGAAAACCCTTACATCCAATCTCAAAGAATTTCTGATAAAAATGTTTTCGATTAGGTAATTTGCAGTCTTTTTACAAGCTTTTATTTAGTTTCACCTGTCCCGGTGTCCGTCTGTCTGTCTGTCTGTCTGTCTGTCTGTAATAAAATCTTGCAAGTAAAATATGACACACTTCTAATCGTCCGATTGATTTGAAATTTTGCAGGTGTACATAATTCTGGTTACAATGCATCATGAAATATTTTTTATAGAAAAAAAAAACAAAATGGCGGCTCCAAAATGGCGGATGAGTTTTGTAATGATAATCCGATTGTCCGATTCCATTCAAAATTGGTATATGGCGGTTTTCTGGGTCGAAAATTACGATTATTGAAACTTGAGGAATTCAAGATGACGGCTTCAAAATGGCGGATGACTGTTGTTACAAAAGCTTGTCTTCAAAAATGTTTTTTGAGAATTAGGCTTGTTTTCCCAATGGACGTTAAGGGGAAGTATCACCTTTCGAATCGTGGTGAATCTCCATTCAAAAAGTGGTCTTTATTTCACGAGTAACTACCCTAATTTACGACGTAGAGACTTGATTTTTTTTTTAATTGAAGTTGAAGAACGTCCCGAGGGCAAATAGTTTTTTTTTCGATTTAATTAGTTTTTTAATTGAAAAAAACAGGGTAATCGTTAGATCTTTGCAATATTTGGGTTATTGAATATGTTTTTCGTTTTTCACGAGTACAAGCCATATCTTTGAACTAATCCTCATGAAATTTTGTAGTTTATAGAAGATTATAGAAATTGCCGAGGGCAAATAGTTGCGATTTTTTTCAAAAAATGATGAATAACCGTCGAAAAAAAATCATTAAGTGTAGTTTCCAAAACGCTGAATGTCAACCTGTTTTTTTCAATTGAAAAACTAATTAAATCGAAAAAAAGAAAACTATTGGCCCTCGGGACGTTCTTCAACTTCAATTTAAAAAAAAATCAAGTCTCTACGTCGTAAATTAGGGTAATTACTCGTGAAATAAAGAGACCACTTTTGAATGGAGATTTACCACGATTCAAAAGGTGATACTTCCCCTTAAGAATCTTTCTTGGAAATTTTGGCAGACATTTTTCAAACATCTTCTACAACCAGAGGTGATGCAATATTCCTCCTAAGCGCCCCGATATCCAAGTGGCGTCGATTTAGCAGACGACGCCGGGGCTCTCGAAGTATCGAAGCGCCCCGCTGGGCGCCAGTGTCGTCGTCACTAGCAACGCCATGTTTTGACGGATGACGTACTTGGGCGCAAGCTGCGTGACTCGAATTCGGGATACAGGGAATTTCTGGAATGCGGGTTTATTGGGGAATTTGGCTCGCCGGGTATGTCAGGGAAGCCAAAATCGCCTAAAGTGGAAACTTTTTATGATATTTCAGTTTTATGGGCTAGTTTCGATATTTGGTAGGTTCTCTCTAAATGTCTTCAATCCTTATATAAGATCTTTAGAGTATCTGAGCATTAAATCAGAAATGAACTGGAAAAACTCAAATTGAAGTACACCATACTTGAAATTAACTTAAATCAATATTCCTCTAACCATCAATCCTGATAATATAATTTCGAGAAATCTGATACTCCTTTATCAATTATCCTTATCCAAAAACCCCACACCTGGAAGTCCATAACACCACAATCCGATACTGGTACATAACAGAGGCTGACTGATATCACTTTCTTTTTGAGTTGCCTCAAGCAAATGGCAACAAGTTACGACATCCAGTCCTTTCAATATGGTTGTTTCCTTTCTCTAGAGATCAACATGTTTGATTTAATTTAAGGTAGATCACTTATCGGCAGCTTGTTTGATTTCGATCGATGCGCAACGAGAAGTTCTATCACTCTTGAAAGATGTCCAAGGGTTTTCCTTAGGTCTACGCACTCCTAAACCTGTCACCGAACAGTCAATTCGAAAACATTCAGTGAAGACATCAATGCGGCGAAGAAAGAAGACAACGACTATGAAAACTTGTAGATATACTAACTGACAAAGAAACTGTCCACCCTGAGGAAGCTGAATTTTAATTTTTTTGTTTGTAAGACAGATATAAGCAAGGAGTATAGTATATAACATTACTAGCAAGGTAAGAGGGTTTTTACTGGCGAATGGAGGATATAACTGACGAGCCGCAGGCGAGTCAGTTACCTCCTTGAGCCAGTAAAACCCGTTACCTTGCGTGTATTGTTTTATATTTTATTTGTTTCTCATTTGTGAAAAGGTTAGATAAATTCCAAAAAAATCTCAATAATTTGTCGCAAATGTCGTAAGCTATGGAAGCGTTGCCATGAACATGTCTGTTTATTTTTCTTCACATTTGTTTTGGCGAAAGCGAAAATGAATGTACCAAAAGAAATTATTGAGACAGCCAGCAGTGTAGCTTCAAGTTTATTACCTGCAAAATCAGCTTCAAGGTACGAGCGAGAATACGACGACTTCAAAAAGTGGCAAAACAAAAATAGTGTGATTGGGGTAACTGAAGATGTTGTGTTGGTCTACTTGAATCAACTATCAGCTAGATTCAGCCGTAATACTTTCTGGGCAAAATGGTCTATGCTGAAAAGCTGCTTGGAAATAAAAGAAAATGAACCTGTTCGCAGGTTTGTTTTCCTTAAAAAATTTATTGAAAAATATGACGTTTAGTTGTCATTTGCAGATTTCAAAAGGTAATAGCGTTTCTGAAACGAAAAAATGATCGTTATACGCCAAAAAAGGCCAAGGTATTAAGTAAAGAAGAGGCTGAACAATTTCTTCTACATGCTCCTGATGACCAGTGGTTGCTGGCGAAAATTGTAACAATATTTGGGATTTTTGGATGTTGTCGATGTGACGAAATTCTTTCCTTAAACATGAATGATGTAGAAGATATGGGAAAATATGTTATTGCGACATTGCGGCAAACAAAAAATTTAACAACAAGAAGATTCACCATAACCGATGATGGCTGCAGCTTCAAGCCCTGCATGTTATACAGAAAATATGTAAATCTTCGGCCTCCTGGAACCAGTGGCGTAACTATAGGGTGGCAGGGGTGGCAAAATGCCACGGGCCCCCGACCCAAGGGGGCCCCGGCCCAAGGGGACGCGAGCTAAAAATATTTTTTTACACTACACCTAAAAATTTTATTTTAGTTGAAAAGTCTATTTTTATAAGTTCTGCTTAAAATCCAAAGTGAGACAACTAAAGACCATAATACAATTTTGAGTTCATCGTTAAGCATTTCAACCAACCTAAATAAAAAGATGTTGATTCATTTTTAGAGATGTACACGTTACCCGTGACGAATAATTTCACGTACTTATGACCGTCAAAAAACCGTCAATCATTCTGTTAAATGGCAAATCAGATGAAAGACATGAAGCTGTTTTGTTGAATTTTTCAAAATAACGTACGTTTTTGTTGAAATACTTTGCATACATTTTTCTGTGGATACAGTTGATAGTTGTCAGTTTTGATAGATATATATGTAAAATCGATTATATACTTGAACTAAGGCTCTATAAAGATAGGTATGCTAGATAGACCTGGCTCTATGGTTGATTGGGTCCAACCATAGACTCGAAAATTACAGATCCCTTCGAATGAAATGAAATCTGTAATCCAAAGAAATGAAATCTGTAAGAGAATAAGTATATTTTCGGAATGAGAGATCTTGTGGTGACTTTTTTCGGCATGCTCACATGAAAAACATTGGAAATAGGTTAGGTTCGTGGTGTTAGAATAATGCCGCGGCATCTAATAGTCAAATTTATAATATTTTATTGTTTATGTTGGTGTATCACCCCGATAGATGGTGATGAAAATGTTGCGAATCCTGTAATTTTCGAGTCTATGGTTGGACCCAATCAACCATAGAGCCAGGTCTATCTAGCATACCTATCTTTATAGTGCCTTACTTGAACTGAATAAAAAAAGGCTTGTGTTGTCCACCACTGTGTTTTGCACGAAAGACTCCGTGGTTAGAATATAAATTTAACATGTTTCACTCGAAAAGAAGATCGAAAACTTCAATTTTATTATGTTATTGAATTTTCATTGCAAGATTCTACTTACTTTCGATGCAGCCTCTAAAGCACTTCAGTCTAAATCCACCGATCTTTCAAATGCCTTAAAACGTTTGAAAATTTGTATAGAAGAATTGGAAAGGTATCGACATGAATTTGAAAATTTAAAAATGGAAGCAAATAGGGTAGCAGAATTTTCTAAAACTCGTCAGACAAAGGTAAAACGCCATTTTGATGAGCTTTGCGAAGATGAGCGTCTCCAAGATCCGGAAAGTTTTTTCAAAGTGAACATATTTTATCGAGTATTGGACATCATTATAAATCAACTGAAATCACGTTTCCTTCCAATGAATGAAATTGTTTCAAATTTTAGTGTTTTGGAGCCTTCTACTTTGAAAGTTTTAAACGACACTGATCTATCTAGAATTTGTTGAGATATATAAAAAAGACATATCTGAATCATTTGCCAGAGAAATTCTCAGTTTTCGATCCACTTTCAGAGACGAAATCTTCATGTATTAGAGACCTTGCTGATTTATTAATAATAAAAAATCATTTTATGTCCTGCAGCTTTCCTGAAGTATGCACTGCATTTATGTTATTTCTAACAATTCCTGTAACTACAGCTAGTGCTGAAAGATCATTTTCAAAACTAAAATTGATAAAAACCTATTTGAGAAATTCTATGGGACAAGACAGGTTATGTAACTTGGCTATTCTGTCTATTGAAAATTCTATGGCCCGATCTTTAAACTTTGAAAATGTTATAGACACTTTTGCGGAACAGAAAGCTCGAAGAAAAGATTTTTCTTAATAAATATCTTATTGAAATTGAATTGTTATTTTTATTTCATTGTAAATGTATGCAGGTTTCCTCACGATGTTGTTCCTTCACGGAAAAGCTAGCGAATAGATGATGAATGCTTCGAGATATCATGTTCTATGGATGAATGTGAACTCTCCAATACAACATATACAACGTGTAATTGAGTACGCTGAAAATCTCGAAGTTCATTAAAATTACTGAGTACAACGTGACGATTTTTACTCATAGGGCCCTATCGCCCCTATCAAAAGAATTTGCCACGGGCCCCAGATCGTATAGTTACGCCACTGCCTGGAACAGAAAGCCTAAGATTTTTTTTGACATACCGACATGGAAAGTGCATTTCCCTCAATGCTGGCCAGCACACTATTGGTGGTGTCCCAAAGCAAATAGCGAAATATTCAGATTTAAAAGACCCAGAGTTATACACCGGCCACTCTTTTCGCAGAACTGGAGCCACTATGGTTGCGGATTCGGGTGGAGATATTTTAGCACTAAAGCGTGCAGGAGGGTGGAAGAGCACCGAAATTGCGATGAGTTATGTCGATGATTCGGTCAACAAAAAAATCGAAATGTCTAGCAAATTATTTGGTAGTAAGGAGAGTACAAATGTTCTGCAGTCCTCGAGTTCAGCAGTTTCTGAGTCAACAGATGGTTCATCATCATCAGTATCAACTCTTTCATCATCAAAAATCTGTGTTACTGGAAATAACAATTGTACCATTATTATCAACATATATGACAATGAAGCAAAATTTTCTAATGTAAATAATACTACTAACTTGTAAAAATTTTGCAAGTTAACTGTCAGTTTTACAAGTTAGTGACTTGATAAAATAAACTTTCTTGATTAATATTGTGTTCTTGGAAACTGACGTTTACAAATGAGAAACAAATAAAATGATTACATTTGGAGAAAAAAATCGTGAAGGTGTTTCAAGTGATTATTTTTGGTTAATTAAATATTTTAGTCGTTTTTTGCTAATTTTTTGAATTTTATAACAAACCAGCTGTTCGAGGAGATCCAAAGTCGATGTTTAAATAATGTGTACAACACTTGTATGCGGAACATATCGCCAACTGGTCGAATTATTGATCTACGGGAGGCGGGGTTGTCATTTTGAGAAATCGCTAACCGTACGAACAGAAATCCAACTATCGTTATGAGATGGTGTCAAGCGTGGTTTGATAATGCCCAAAATCGAAGGACGTCGAAGGGGCAGAATATGAAGCTCAAAATCGACGTCTAACACTTCTGGCCATTAGAGACCGATTTGCGACAACTCGATCTTTTGCTGATGAGTGGTTAGGAGAACAAGGCCATCCTGTATCTGTCCGAACGGTTTACCGCCCGATAAGGTCTTTTGGACTGCTGCATTATCGATCCAACCTTGAGTTACTGCTGACGGTTGAGCAACGCCGGCAACGATTACAGTGGTGCGGAGAACGTCAACAACACTGGAATGTGTAATGGCATCAGGTCTTCCTTTCAGATGAATCTCGATTCTCCTTGGGTGCACATAATGTCCGAAGAAGGGTTAGATGACGTCGGAAAGAAAGACCTGAACCTCAGTTTGATGTTGAGCGTCATGTACACCGGACAGTAGGCGTTATGGTATGGAGTTCTATCGCATATGCAAGAAGGTCACCTCAAATCTTTATTCGAGGTAACATGACAGCGCTGCGTGATCTTCAAGAAATAGTGGAGCCATATATGTTCCCCCTTACGTTAACCGGCTCAAGAAACCTATATTTCAACAAGAAAATGCTCGACCTCATGTTGCCAAAGTTGATTTAAACTTCTTTGAAGCGACCCAAGTGAATATTTTGCCATGGCCGCCCAAATCCTCCAATCTTTCGCCCATTGAACATGTTTGGGCATCAAGGGTAAAAGGCTTGGAAATTTACCCTATCCCCCACGGACTTTGGCAGCTCTGAGACATGAAGTACAGGAAGCTTGGGATAGTATCCCTCAAGAAGAAATAGACCATCTTATTGCATCAATGCCAAGACGTGTTGGGCAGTGTAAAGATAATCGCGGTGGACAAATATATCATAAACAAATTTATTTAAAAAAAATGTGAACCCTTAGTTTTTTTCTCCAACTTTTAATCGTTCACTCCTTGTAATACTATCTTTGTTCTGGGTGTTGCAGTTTTTTTGCAGTTGCTATAATTTGCTGAGCTTGACTCCGCTGTAACTCTTTGACTATTTATCTGATGGAATAATATTTCCCACAAAAATGGAGGAAAATTTCATGCTCTATAGATTTCGAGCTGAATGGAATTTCCTGAAATACCTTTTTTCGGTAGCATTTTTCCATGTCAGATGAAAACTCATGTTTTCAAAATTCAATAAAACGGGAGATATTCGCGATTGTTGAACTATTCCAGTAGAGTTGTGGCAGAATGTGAGAGGTCTTGGTCTCACGAAGGCGAACCCATTAGCGCCCTACTGATAAAGACATTCAATATTGAAATAGCACTCCTCCACTTGAATGGAACTTGGGCGTAAAAACCAACTGATGTAATAATTGTAGTAACCACATTGTTAGAGTGGTCTTGTGCTTGGAGGAGTGTACCACTTGCTTATGCAGAAATTTCAATGGCGTTCAAAATCGTGCTCGAGAATTGCATTGCAGCCATCCATCTCCAGCCAACGACAAACAAGGGTCAAGAGCCGAGATATAGCTGAAGGTGATTATTTCGTCGATATCGATCCGATCAGAAGCTCTGAATAGAGAGGGAATTTTTCCCCCAGAATCCATTTTCGAATTCCTAATTTAAGATATACTGGTTCACAAGAGTTAGGGATATCGTATTCAACCGTTTTTAAAAGTATGTAATCTTCAAGAAAATCGCTGTAAAATCATTTAAAACTCAATAACAACTCGAATCGATCCAATAAAAATCAGTATGAGACATTTCGTCAATCTGGTCGCCTTTTTTCTGAAGTTTGGTTCTTTGCATATGCTTCATGAATGTTCTTATTTTTAAATTAAGTCAGTTTATCAACGGCTTCGATTTGAAACGAGTTTTCTGGAAACGCCAAGACGTAGATTAGCAAACGCTGAGGCTAATAGGGCTATCGGAATGCTACAGGGTGGCCTAACTTAGGTTGTTGTAGAGGAAAGGCTCCAAGTTAGTCAAAATGTGATATCACGACTTTGGGATGGGTTCAGGGAGACAGGTTCCGTTTTGGAAACACCAAGGCTTGGTGGGGGACGAAAAACAACACCTGCTCAGGATCGTTTCATCACCATTTCAGCGAGAAGAAACCCTACATCTACGTGTAGAATGCTACGGAATACTCTTCAAATGGCAGATGGGGTCCAAGTTTCCATCGAAACCATCAAACGACGTTTGAAAGAGGTGAATCTAGGTTCTAGACGTCCATTAAGAGGAGTTCCATTAACACGTGACCATAAGCGTCAAAGACTGGAATGGACAAAGCAACATATCAATTTCAGATTTTCAGATTCTTGAAGAATAAGGGTAATGGACAATCCCACGCATACCCCGTAATCGTCTCTATGTCCAAGAAGTCCATCCATTCCGAGGGGATAGTGTTATGGTATGGGCCGGGATATGTTTCAACGGGCGCACAGATCTACACATTTGTCCTGGGAATATGACCGCCTTACACTATAGGAAGCATGTCATTGACAATGTTGTGCCAAATTTTCACGCTGCTATTGGTGAAACTTTTCAATTTCTAGACGATAACGCTAGACCGCACCGTGCAGCCATAGTTGAGAATGCGCGTGAGGAGCTTGGTATTCCACATTTACCAATACCTCCGCAGTCACCAGATTTGAATTGCATAGAACATGCGTGGAATATGCTCCAAAGAAGATTAGATAATCATCAACCTACCCCAGAATCCTTAGATGATCTGATAGAGCTTCTGCCCCGTTTATGGAACCAAATTCCTCAAGAAATGTTCAACAACCTCGTGTGTAGCATGCAATGAAGATGTCAAACTGTTATTGATGCCCGTGGAGGCCATACATTGTATTGATAGTCTTAAAATGCCTGAATTCTCTGGGAATAAAATTTCGTTATTTTGCTCGATTTTTCTTAACCACCCTGTATACGCTGCAGACCTACAGGCTAAAATTAATTGCAACTTGAAATCATATAAATATGAATTTTCATCACAAAAATCTTATTTTAACTATATTTTTCTGCAAGTTAAGTCAATATCCCTAACTCATGTGGGGCATATTTTTCTGTGTAGCACCCTGAATTATTTCATGATAGCTTAGAGTTCTGGGTAAAATTGTGACTATACATTTCACAGGGTGACCCACATAAGAGAATTCTGCTGAATATTTTCGTAAGAATGAGTTTTTTTTGGAAATTACCAAGATATTTCAAATTTATGTGAAGGGATGCCAAATCATGCTCTTGACTCCTATTGCCAATTAAGATTCCTAAGCGGGTTGCCACCTCGCCTAGGGGGATGATCCTAAACCCACAAATTTGCCATCAAAAGTTGTCCCCCTCCAAATGTAAATTGACTTGTCTCGTCGTTTTCCAAAGAAACTCAAACTTACGAAACAAAAATCTTCAGCTGGATTATTTCACCCTGTATAAGTAAACCTACACTTATTTGTCATATGTCAATTTGACGTTTGACTGACAGACGCTATCGGACGTATCATACAGTCTCCTAAGGCTCAAGGCTCCATTGTTACTCAAAGAATTACCATGTGGAGAAAGCTCGAAATTTCTAAACAGAAAACGTTTGACTTGCGGAGAAAGTGACAAGGCAAGGAAACACGGACTTCGAAACAAAATCCGAGTCTACCATACACCGAAATACTGTTGCATAACTCCGATTGCGATTTAATAGAAGGCTGCCGATTGGAATTGCTTTCGCATTAATGAATTCGATAGAAAAGCAATCTGAAGGATTGAAGAATTTTTTTTCGTTTAGTGTAGGAGTAGCCACCAGGAGCTCAATTTTTTTAGTCGGTTGCAGAATAATCTTGATATATACAAGGTGACAAGAAAAACTTCGGACAAATTTTGCTGTGGTCTGGAACAAAAGTATTTCAGCGCAGCCAAATAATTTTTATTCTCTTGGTTTCTCTACACTTTTCTGTACTAATGTGTGAATTTTCTGTTTGATATAATTTCATTTCACAGAGTTTTAGAATGTCAAACAAACGTAGTGCGATTTTGGAGCTGTTTCGTCAAGGTAGGCGTCAATGCGAAATTGTTCGTTTGCTTAATGTGCCTCGAGATACCGTGTCGGATGCAATTCGTCGTTTCAAGGAGCTTGACCATGATGGTCGTCGTCCAGGAAGTGGTAGAAAACGCACTGTAGATACACCTAGCAATAGCAACATCGTCAAGAAGCGAGTCAATCGAAATTCGAGAGTTTCCATGAGGAAAATAGCCTGTGAGACCGGTATCAACCACGAATCAGTCCGTCAAATTGCCAAAAAGGAGCTCAACCTCAAGCCATACAAGCTCCAAAAAGTTCAACTCCTCACGGAGGAAAACAAGCGCGTACGACTCCAAAGGTGCCGCCAACTCCTTTGTCTCGCCGCAATGGGAGCGAATTCTCTTCACAGACGAGAAGCTTTTCACCGTAGAACAATCCCACTATCACCAAAACGACAGAGTCTGGTCCGTAGAGGCTCCCGGTATATCGGCCATCGTCGAACACCGTCAAAATCCGCAATCCGTCATGGTCTGGGGCGGAATTTGCGGCAGTGGTAAAACTCCCTTAGTTTTCGTGCATCAAGGGGTCAAAATCAATCAAGAAGTCTACCGCTGCGACATCCTCGAGGCCGTAGTACTTCCGTGGGCCAAGCAGCACTTCGGCGGTACGCATTGGACCTTTCAACAGGACTCCGCTCCGCCTCACAGAGCGA
Source organism: Adalia decempunctata (assembly GCA_951802165.1). Classification (NCBI taxonomy): domain Eukaryota; kingdom Metazoa; phylum Arthropoda; class Insecta; order Coleoptera; family Coccinellidae; genus Adalia; species Adalia decempunctata. The sequence goes on from OX637705.1 coordinate 7,711,542, forward strand.
AAATGACGCAAGAATGGTGTAAGACCCATTTTCCTTGTTTCATCTCATTTGCAGAATGGCCGCCCTACTCACCGGATCTCAACCCAATGGACTACGTCGTGTGGTCGATTTTGGAGCACAGGGTTTGTGCTAAAAAACACAAAAATTTGGAGTCGCTGAAGCAATCTCTGCGCCGAGAATGGAAACGATTAACGCCCGAGGAGCTGCGGCCCATTGTCGAAAATTTCAAGAAGCGTCTGAAGCTGTGTATCGCCGCCAAAGGAAGCCACTTCGAAACGGCTTATATACATTATTAACAAATGTTCAAGCTATTATTATTATTTGTTGTTTTGTTCAATTTCTTCTGTTTAATAAAGTTAAATTAAAAAGAGTTTGTCCGAGGATTTTCTTGTCACACTGTAGATACAAAAGAAGCAGCAACTTCTATCCAACTCCAACAGCATATAAACATGTTCATCAAACTTCCATGGGACAAATCTAGTTAAAGCTATCAGAGTCAGTACAAGTCCACCAATCACACGTGTGGTGAACCCACATTCATTGCTATCAGGAATGATGCATGACCACGTTTAGTTCTTCAGCTCATGACGAACTAATCTATCTACACCTACCGAAATTCATCAAGTTCAATAACCCAACAACGGTTTAGCGGACCATGTAGGAATTCTATCGACCCACATAAAAACTACTGCATTCGCTCACGAATTTTTCGAACAGGGCCCGTCGCAAACCACTCCTATGAAATCTTGATAGAAATGTCAGTTTTTCAACTTCTATGCCGTCTCACAGAACAACAAAATCCAGCTCAAAGGACCAAGATAATTCAACAAGATTCATTCAAACATTTCTATCGATAATTGAATAGAAATTTTTTGGTGAGGAACAGCTCGAAACTAAACTGCTCCACATGATTTAGGGATATTGACTTAAATTGCAAAAAATATAGTTAAAATAAGATTTTTGTGATGAAAATTCATATTAAAATGATTTCAAGTAGCAAATTAATTTTAGCCTGTAGGTCTGCAGCGTATACAGGGTGGTTAAGAAAAATCGAGTAAAATAACGAAATTTTATTCCCAGAGAATTCAAGCATTTTAAGACTATCAATACAATGTATGGCCTCCACGGGCATCAATAACAGCTTGACATCTTCTTTGCATACTACACAGGAGGTTGTTGAACATTTCTTGAGGAATTTGGTTCCATAAACGGGGCAGAAGCTCTCTCAGATCATTTAAGGATTCTGGGGAGGTTGATGATTATCTAATCTTCTTTGGAGCATATCCCATGCATGTTCTATACAATTCAAATCTGGTGAGTGCGGAGGTATTGGTAAATGTGGAAAACTAAGCTCCTCGCGCGCATTCTCAACTATGGCTGCACGCGGTGCGGTCTAGCGTTATCGTCTAGAAATTGAAAAGTTTCACCAATAGCAGCGTGAAAATTTGGCACAACATTGTCAAGGACATGCTCCCTATAGTGTAAGGCGGTCATATTCCCAGGACAAATGTGTAGATCTGTGCGCCCGTTGAAACATATCCCGGCCCATACCATAACACTACCCCCTCGGAATGGATGGACTTCTTGGACATAGCGACGATTACGGGGTATGCGTGGGATTGTCCATACCCTTATTCTTCGAGAATCTGAAAATCGCCCATATCTGGATTCATCAGTGAAAAGGACACTACGCCATTGATCGTTCCAATTGATATGTTGCCTTGCCCATTCCAGTCTTTGACGCTTATGGTCACGTGTTAATGGAACTCCTCTTAATGGACATCTAGAACCTAGATTCACCTCTCTCAAACGTCGCCTGATGGTTTCGATGGAAACTTGGACCCCATCTGTATTTTGAAGAGTATTCCGTAGCATTCTACACGTAGATGTAGGGTTTCTTCTCGCCGAAACGGTGATGAAACGATCCTGAGCAGGTGTTGTTTTTCGTCGCCCGCCAAGCCTTGGTCTTTCCAACACGGAACCTGTCTCCCTGAACCTATTCCAAAGACGAGATATAACACTTTGGCTGACTTGGAGCCTTTCCGCTACAACAACCTGAGTTAGGCCACCCTGTAGCATTCCGATAGCCCTATTAGCCTCAGCGTTTGTTAATTTACGTCTTGGCATTTTCAGAAAACTCGTTTCAAATCGAAGCCGTTGATAAACTGACTTCATTTCAAAATAAGAACATTCATGAAGCATATGCAAAGAACCAAACTTCAGAAAAAAGGCGACCAGATTGACGAAATGTCTCATACTGATTTTTATTGGATCGATTCAAGTTGTTATTGAGTTTTAAATGATTTTACAGCGATTTTCTCGAAGATTATACTTATACATACTTTTAAAAACGATTGAATACGATATTCCTAGCTCTTGTGGAGCAGTTTATTTCCAAAACATTCTCCATCTTCCCAATTGTCATCTCCACGCACATCCATCAACGCAACCATGGAAATTATCACATCAACACGCCCAATTACCATATTCATTTAATTCCGTTCCCTAAATTGGCTCGTTAAACGGTTTTATCAACCAGGCAGAAGTGAATGACGTTCTGGACCAGTTAAAAATAATATTGTATTCTTCAAACTGTCTTTCGCCCACGTGATGCATTCGGAGATGCATTTGGACTTCCTGAGAAAGGCAGAGATGCCTGGCCTGTGCCGATTGCCAAATTGGAGGCTTTGACTTCGTTCCAGGATGTGTAATTGGCGCTATTTGTCTCTCAGGAAGTCTACTGATGACATCTCAATGAATCTGCGAGATTGGTTCGTTTTATTGGGTGGGAATCTTTTGATTAGATGGCTTTTCTCATTGGGGCAGGAATTTGGTTATTTATTTCGGTCGCTGCTTCATTCTGACTTGAAAATTCAACACAATACACTCACCTTAAACTTGGTTTTTGTAAAATTCCATCTCGATGTTCACAATCTTAACCATTAAAGAAAACGCTATGGCTTTCATTGAATTCAAGTTCAGCAAAAGCTCCACAAAATGGCTATTATGAAAGAATCAAACTACTTTCCCAATCAAGTTGACACCTTTGTATCCTCCCAGATCTAGTTAAAACAATTGATAATTTTGTCCAAAATAGATGAATTTTTTTGAATAGCTTATATTTTTTACATTTTTTGTTCTGAATTTTCGACAACAAATTTTCGAGTTTTGTTTGCAAGTTTAATACAGTTTCCAGATAAATATAGGGGGAATACCAATATCAATCAACACTTGACCAGTCAAAATATGTCTTTGGACTAAATTATAACTTTAAAAATATGCAATATCGAAAGAACAAACGAATCCTTAGCAAATTCAGCACAATCCAACTGATTCCGAAATAAACAAGTAAAACATGCTTTGCTGTTAGCGTACCCTTCCCCCATAAAAGATGACACCAAAAAGTATATATCTTTAACCTACGTTAATCGAACTTACGAGCGTATTGCTAAGTATTTCAAAGATAAATTCAATCTCAAAGTATCCTTCAAGACAGACAATAATTTGGGAACTTTCGTCAGAAATAATAAAGATAAAACAAACAAAGATAACAAATCTGGAGTCTACAAGCTAAAATGTGGGGATTGTCACATGGTTTATATAGGCCAAACCGGAAGATCTTTCAAAAAGAGAATCCATGAACATCAGAAGAGCTTCACATCTAACACCACCCATTCTACATACGCCAACCACTTGAAAGAATGCGGACATGAGTTCAACAACAATTATCAGATTCTCCATACAGAAAACAAGAGTTCTAGACTCACACTCTTAGAATCTCTAGAAATAAACAGGTATAATTCTAAGAAGGTCCTATTGAATGAACAAACAGATGTGAATAGATCACCGCTACTGAAGATCTTTATACAATCCTGGAATAACCAGTGAAGACCGAATCAATCAAATATTTGATTCCGAAAGAATATCAGTCTTACCTTGAATCTACAATGTTGCAAGGCTTCAGTTTCTCAATGCAGAGGTGTTGAACCTTCTAGATATTGTTCATCCTTACCTGAAAAAAAAACGTTTTATTAGAATTCTAGGATAAGTATCATCTCTATTGTGTCAAATTTTTCAATGTTTCTTTCAGGAAGTTGATGGCAGAATAGAAGATAAATGGAGGAGATATCGCAAGGAATGGAACAAGGATCATTATGCATCTGAGTGTAATATTGGGCATACAGGGTGTACCAATGAAAAGGAGGCACTAAAAAGTTTATGGAAAAGTCTTCAATTATACATGTGTTCAAATCAAAATCGATTCTTCTGATAAGGTTCATTTCGAAATCGTCAACCGAATCGATTATTTTTAACGAATGGGCTCTCCTCTTAGGTGGCGTCAATGTTTTATTCTCTTTATATTCTCTGATAATTCTGAATACAGCTGAATCACTCACCCCTGAGGATTTTGAAACAATTCCTACTAAGTCTCTTTTCGATAAATCAGGATGTTCTTCCAATTATTTTCGAAAAATGTTCAAAATTATCTCTTTCTCTTCAGCAGAGAAATGCGACCTTTTGGACCTTTTTCGTGGTGGTCCCCACATATCACCCTCAGATGCAGTATCCGTTTCCGAATTCGAAATTGTTCTATAAACACTATATACACTTTGTCAAAAGATTTTCCAACACAATACACTTTCCACAACTAAATCTATAAACACTTTGAACAGCTAGACCTTCACAGTAGCTCTAGGTATTTTAACTAGGCTTGTCAATTGAAAACTTCGATATTTATGCAATTCAAGATGGCTTTAACCCATTAAGGGAAAGGACCCAAATCTGGTGTTTCCCGGAATTACCTTGTCGGAATCTTGAGCAGCCGACAAAGAGTTTCGTACAAAATAATATAAAATTTTGGACCGAAACTAAATATATTTAGGATATTACAAGTATATGTCCATTATAAATTTGAACAGAGATCTTTTACGAGTCTAGTCAATTGAAAACTTTGATATTTATGCAAATCAAGATGGCTTTCAGTTTCACCCATTAGGGAAAAGGACCGAAATCTGGTGTTTCCCGGAATAACTTTGTCGGAATCTTGCAAGATTCCGACCGAAATCTCTAAAACTCTGGTGTTTCCTGGAATTACCTTGCCGCAATCTTGAGCATCCGAAAAAGAAATTATTAAGTAGATAATAATATGAAAACAAAACAAAATAAGAAAAAATAGGGTACGTCAGATATAAAATGTTTATGACAGTTAAAAATCATAACAGAAATTTTGACTAGAGTTTCTGAGGAAAAAAGTTCTAATGTGGGAATTGCTGACTCAAATTATTGAATCATTTCTATCATTCTATCCATGATACACATAAAGTATCATGATTTCTATCCAGTACCATCCACAGTCCGTTCCGAGTACGATCCTGGCAGTTTTTTAGGGCGGTCGAAGAAAGCGTTGTTATGAAAGTTTGACCAATAAGAGCTTTAATGTGCGCAAACCAGACTAGTTTGTTTACAAAGCTCCTTCTTATATTTGAACGGACTATAGTCGTGGTGGACATATGCCGGAAATTATTCTCGAAACATAAATGTCGTAAAATCATCTTTCGAATAAAAAGAATTGGCTTCAATCTTATTTCGAATGTAATTAAAAAAACATCCATTTTCTCAAAGAGACTTTCCTAATTTCAACGAAATATAATTTAAATGTGTTTTATTTCAGTTTAAAGTTCTATCACCAAAAAAAAAAACAGCGGATATTTTGCTGTACTTTTGAGTCTGGAAAATTCGACCCCCTACGAGGAGTCGCCACTGGCTCACCCTGAGGGGGGCAATGGACTGCACAACATGGGATCAACGAATAATTTTTCGTCAAATTTTCATGTTTGTATTTCCCAGAATCTTGAGAAGCATCAAATAAAAAAATTGATTATGTTTTTCTGTTTTCTTTCCTTTTCTTGCCTCAGTATTATCTTTGTAGTCCTTTCCTAAATATCAAAAATTAATGTTGATCCATTTCAAAACAGAAAAATTGATTTGCCACTGCATAAATCACTGAAGAATCACAAATGAATCGATTGGGTTGAAAAATCTCAGATTCATTTTTGGAATCTGATTGAATTCGACTGTAGCAGCCTTTCATTTATCGTTTTTAATTCGTTTCCTTCGGCCATTAATCGATAAATTGAAGTGGCCTCCAGGCAAATTATGAAATATCGAAAGTATAACCAGACAACAATATGTAAATAGAATCGGCTCAAATGTCGATTTTAACTTTCTTTCGATACGTAATTTGCAATTTCGAATATTTAATTGCTCTTTTGTCGAGTGATATATCGCCATTTCAGACCGATCTAAATGATAAAAGATAAGTTGATCCAGTATAGAGAGCGAGTAATTATCGAAGCCTATAAGGTTGGCATTATGCCGGATTTATTCAATGAGGTGGAGACGAGAGCAAGTTTCGATCAAGTCGTGATTGATGGAGAAACTTAATTAGGGGATTCAATTATGAAGTTTTTCGAAACCCAAATGTCGAACCAACTATACGGGCTAGGCATGCCTACGTTGTCTATTCCATATTATTCAACTAGTTATATTATTTATGAACACATTCAATCACTAAGAATATGAAAGAGGAAAGAGGGTATTCACATCTTGTTCACAAGAATAAAATACAAGGTGTCCCAAGTTCGAGGGCCTATTTGACGTTTCTGGAGCACTGCACATATTTGAAATCTGAAAATTGGGAATATGATATTGTTCGAAATTCTCTACAGACCTAAAATATTTTTGGAGCATGAGCACTCGAATGAACTATCACAAAGTAATAACGGACTATTCTGTCCATTATTTTCAGTAAAATTTCGATTCTTGATTTCCGTACAAGAAAATAGCATAACTGAATCTTCCAAACATATTTATAGACGTGAAATAAACGGCTCCACATGAGTTGGGGATATTGACTTAAATTGCAAAAAAATATACTTAAAATAAGAGTTTTGTGATGAAAATTCATATTAATTTGATTTCAAGTTGCAAATTAATTTCAGCTTGTAGGTCTGCGGAGGTTTAGAAAAATCGAGTAAAATAACGAAATTTTCTCTATTTCAGTATCGTAATGTGTTCATTACAGTTCTAAAAACAGTGCTGTAATGAATTCATTACAGCATCGTTTTCAGTAACATTTTTCGTTTTGTGGTTGTCAGCAATGACTTCCGATCCTTTTAAATTTCAGCAGACGTCAATTCGGAAATGTCAATTTTCGTACTTAATAACATTCACACCAACTGCCAAGATACAATATGAAAGTCACTAGGACCTATAATTTGAATTTTTTCATTGAATTTCACAAAATTTGAGTGAAATAGAGAAAATATCGTCTAATACTCGTTGCAGAATGCAATTCCAATACTCATGCGTTCGAAAACTCGCTCCTTCGTCGCTCGTTTTCGAATTTCGCATTCGTATTGGAATAGGAGCCCATTCTGCAACTAGTTTTAGAATATACTATTATTCCCAGAGAATTCAAGCATTTTAAGACTGTCAATACAATATATGGCCTCCACGGGCATCAATAACAGCTTGACATCTTCTTTGCATACTACATACGAGGTTATTGAACATTTCTTGAGGAATTTGGTTCCATAAACGGGGCAGCTCTCTCAGATCATTTAAGGATTCTGGGGTAGGTTGATGATTATCTAATCTTGTTTGGAGCATATCCCATGCATGTTCTATGCAATTCAAATCTGGTGAGTGCGGAGGTATTGGTAGATGTGGAATACCAAGCTCCTCGCGCGCATTCTCAGCTATGGCTGCACGGTGCGGTCTAGCGTTATCGTCTAGAAATTGAAAATTTTCACCAATAGCAGCGTGAAAACTTGGCACAACATTGTCAATGACATGCTCCCTATAGTGTAAGGCGGTCCATATCTGGATTCATCAGTGAAAAGGACACTACACCATTGATCGTTCCAATTGATATGTTGCCTTGCCCATTCCAATGTTTGGCGCTTATGGTCACGTGTTAATGGAACTCCTCTTAATGGACGTCTAGAACCTAGATTCACCTCTCTCAAACGTCGTCTGATGGTTTCGATGGAAACTTGGACCCCATCTGCATTTTGAAGAGTATTCCGTAGCATTCTACACGTAGATGTAGGGTTTCTTCTCGTCGAAACGGTGATGAAACGATCCTGATCAGGTGTTGTTTTTCGTCGCCCACCAAGCCTTGGTCTTTTCAACCTATTCCAAAGTAAAGATATCACACTTTGGCTGACTGAGCCTTTCCGCTACAACAACCTGAGTTAGGCCACCCTGTAGCATTCCGATAGCCCTATTAGCCTCAGCGTTTGTTAATTTACGTCTTGGCATTTTCAGAAAACTCGTTTCAAATCGAAGCTGTTGATAAACTGACTTCATTTCAAAATAAGAACATTCATGAAGCATATGCAAAGAACCAAACTTCAGAAAAAAGGTGACCAGATTGACGAAATGATTTCACAGCGATTTTCTCGAAGATTACATACTTTTAAAAACGATTGAATACGATATCCCTAACTCTTGTGGAGCAGTATAGTTGACTGATTCGGTCTCAAATTCGAAAAAGCGTTCAAAAGGTCCTAAAATCATATAGGTGATCTTATGGGTTTAATTTTAGTGAGTCATTCATAAGAAAATCTCCTAATATTGACGATTCCTAAAAGAAATCCGCCAAGTTACAGCGATCAATGCCTCCGAATCCAATTATCGATTCTCCGCGAGTTCACCGGCACTAGTTCAGTTCATTGGGTTACTCCAGTTCTCAAGACATCAATCGATATCGCACCATCTACATGACGCTCCGCGAACCAACAGACGCTCTACTCATCGATCCGACGCCACCAGGCGGCGAGTAGTCGAACCCAAGCGGCCAGGCAGCCAGCGCACGCACGAGGCGAGTGGCGGACACTCTCGACCTTTCCAAGGCAGTTTATTGACCCGCGTGACGTATGCGGAAGAGTGTGACGTCACTCGTCAGGCATTGATTAGCGGACTGTGTTGGTTGGTGGCTTCCCTAGTGCGGCACATGGAAGTCGAGTCGATGGGATAGACGTGGAATTCCGATTCGGAGGACTCGAAGGGATTAGATGGAGGTGTGGGTGTAATGGAGAAGTCAGAACTCAGAAGAGAGACCTTCGTAATGGAATCGCATGGTGATTTGTACGTGGTCTCGTCGCGATGCGCTCGGAGGGGAAATTGGGCGATATCCGGCTCGATGGACCATGAGTGTGAATTGGGAATGGAACAATCTGCAACCTGCTCAAACTGAGTGTCCAAAATGAGAAATTTTCATATTCCATGCATCTATCTCTATGGTGATGGAATAACCAAAAAATAGAAACTAAATGATCATAGAAATATTTCTGTGATGTCTATCATAGAGACTCACTATCACAGACGTAGGGAAGAAGATCTCTATGGTCTGTGGCGGCTATGATCTTTTTTATTACTCTATGGTATGATCAAATGATAGGTCATAGATGTTTGTCATAGAGTTTTTTTTGTTTTCTATTTGAAAACGTATCAAGGTTCTGAAAGTGTTCCATATTTAATGGTTCATTATGTGTTTTTCTTGTCAATAAAGAAGTGATAAACAGGTTCGATGATTGATTCGCTTGAGAACCCTGCAACCATTAACACAAGTTCGTGACAGAGCCCTCGTGAAACACATAGACAAAATGTCTGTGACCAAAACAAACGCCTACTTCTATTCTGTGACAAGCATAGAAAGAAAAACAGGCTATTTTTTAGGGCAATGCGTCATAATAATCAGATTACTGTAATTTTTGAATATTTCTGTGGATTTTCGTGTCCTCACGGAAATCTTTTGCCTTCAATTTCAGATGTGCCGACACGTGCCAGTGGCATTCATAACGTCACGAGCAAGCCTTCAGCTACGTCACGCCTGAGAAGGGACATTCACTTTTACAGAGCCGAAATCTGTGGACCGGATATTCTTCCGTTTTGAAGCGGAAAACTACACAAATATTTTTACCGGAAATACCTATCTCGAATTGCGTGGAGAATAAATATTGATAGGAATGACCAGAGATGCGTAGAATCTGTGGATGACCGAGAATATGTCAAGTTCGGCTCATAAAAAGAGCCAAAGAGCATAGAATACCTGCTGTTCGGAACATTCACAGATTCAATTGGAAGATCATAGAATTGATTATTATTTTTCAAGACAGCCATTACTTTACAACTTGACAAGTTGCATAGAACATCTGTCAAAACATTTCTAGGGCCATTGTCATTCACAGAGTGAAGTAGAACAATATTTGACAATTCTAGTTCCGTTTTTCGGAAATGTGCCTTGTTTTTTCGAGATTCATATGTCAACGAGAAAGACATAACATCTACGAATCCAAAAATAGAATAAATTCCATTCTCGTTTTGAATCATGTTAATTCAAAACGAATAGAATCACGTGTCTGGAAAGGAAAAATATCAATATTGAACACGTTAACTGTCAACAAGCAGTTATGTATTAATATAATCTTTCAGGAGATAAATCTCTCGGTTATTGACTCCGGTTTCGCGGGTTTGCCCGATGAGTTCGTTTACGATCGATCGATGAACATTTCCGAGGCAAAATTTTCAATAACTCCTTATTAATTTCGAACGCAATAAGGTGGAATTCAATAAAGGAAATATCAAGAAAGATGCAGGAATCTGCAGGCCGATTCTAATAATTCCACTGAGTGTGTATCCTGCTTTAGATGTCAATCGTCTCTATGTCTGAACATAGATGTTTGAAAAAATATCCGCCATTTATTAATTTCCACTGTTTACGCCCGCCGTACAAACGAATCATTTCCGCTATTTTCCACGTTTATTCGCTTTGAAGAGCTGTCATACGGCGGTACGTCATGAAAAACTAAACAATCACTCCAGTGAAACGTGTTCGCTTTTCGGATTGACAAATCATGCACCCTTTTCTGAATTTCGAAATGACGAATGGTGGTCGTTCCTCTTTTAAATCCTCCGGTCTGGACATGATTCAGTTGGAAATGACGAATTATTCAGAGAATTACGATGTTTTATTCATCGAATTCACTGTTTGGATTTGTTGTGAGTAGGTTTATGTGTAGGTACTTGAAGGTAAGGCGTTTGTACTGGGAATTCAGTGGAAGAAAACATATACTCCATTCACAATTATAAAATCACAACTCTGGCCATGGTTTCGTTTTCAGGAATTGGTGCACCTGATAAAAAATCTGTGCGCGTACAGAGAATATCTTTAATGACAAAATGGCGTTGCCAGTTTCTTTGTTTACATCAGAGTAAAAGTATCAAAGATATTTTGACATGGGTACAAACGGCAAATTTGAATTGGACCAAAAATCGATTTATAAGCATGAATAAAGCAAAAGTAAGTACTAATCGCCTTTTTCACACTTGATAACGAAGTTTTTTTTAGGTATCTGGCCGTTTGGAAAGATTTCAAACGAAATTCCGGTCCCCCAGAAGTTTGGTTAGTTTCGGTATCGTTTTTGGTGCTCAAAATTTATTTGGAATGTGTAAATGGACAAAAAAGGTTTCCTTATACGATATTTTCACGAAAGCGACCGGAAAATATGGTTCAGGTAGGATTTTCGAGGAATTATGAGGAAAGAACTTGCAGAATGAAATTGCACGATTTTCTTAAGTAAACTAGTTTTGGATGGCCATCATCGGTCACTAAATGATTATTGTTGATCGTTTTCACGTTTCAGAAAAAAACCACTTCGTATAAGCCCATTTTGAAGAAATTTGTGTATGTAACATTCAACGGTAGGTATTTGCTCTTAATCGAAAGAATATATTATATCTAGTGCTACTTCTTTCAAAAGAGACCCAAGCTTTTAATGCTGTAGGGGCCCTATAATGTGGAGGAGTTTGTGTCTTATTTTAGGACAGGTGAATGATAAATGTGAAGCATATGTTTGACCTGTTCCATATTATTTGTACAAACCTACTGTGGTTGTAAGGTATGAATATTTTTTAAACTAATAAATTACTATACAGTCAGAATATTTTACTCCTTGTTCATAAGATCAAATAAATGAAATGTATATCTTCTACTCTTATTTTTATTAAGTTAGCTATTAAGGATATGTTCCAAGAAAAAGTTCCTGTTGCATCAGAACTCCCTTCAACTATTTGGATTCCAGTAGAGGGATATAATGTTCCATTATTCTTGATTCAACAATTGATGTCAAGTCTTGAACTTTCAGTTCAAGAGGATAATAAACATTAAATCTTCACAGGCATGCATATGAAAATCATGTGATGTGAAAGCAATGCAATTTTCTTCCATGGCGAAAAATAATATATTTCAACAGTGATCTCTTGTACTTTTCATGCAAATAACTAGAAAAGGAATCCTTTCTATCAATTCATATAAACGTTAATTATTTTCGTCCTCGCATCTTTTCCAATTCATTCATTTTCCGAATAAATTCTGAAAAATACGCTAAGAATGTAGAAGGGGCAACATAGTGTTGACTTGGAACATAAAAATATTTTGAAAAACGTCATAACTTCGATACAGAGTGGAATGTGCCAGAGTTGTGGTTTTATAATTGTGAATGGAATATAGTAGATTTTTGATGGCATAAGTCACATTAAAAATGTCCTTTTTATGTTGGCAGGCCTGCCCCCAATTGCAAATAATGTTCCGCTTAATTTCCCAAAACATTGTACAGAGATCTGCCTCAACTGAACCCTTTGACAAATCGACTTTATATGTCATTTTTTTCCATTTGACAATTAAAAAATAACGCTATAGATAGAATATAGATGCATAGAATACCTGGTGTTGGCACTGATTAGATTTTGTCATAGATGCATAGAATACCTGGTGTATCGATTCCTTACTAAAAATCGTGGCCAAAATTTATAGATCAAAACGGCATCCTAGATTTCAGATTTTGGTCTAGTTCCGGAATAAATCCGCAATATTTATCGGTCGTGGCGCTACTGCGGCAACGACAAATAACGCGACCCCTTTCGGGAGAAATCATCGAAGAATCATCCTGTGATGAGGCCTATTTCCACCTCGGTGACTTCGTCAACAAGCAAAATTGTCGCATCTGGCGCTCGGAAAACCTTAGAGTTATTGTTGAAAAGCCTCTCTTTCCTCAACGTACAACTGTTTGGTGCTGTTTATGATCCAGCGGGGTCATTGGACCCTATTTTTGCGAGAATGAGGCTAGAGCGACGGTAACGGTGAATGTATTTCGCTATTGAGAGATGGTTAATGATCGAAATCATTGATTTTTTACTCTCGAAGAGGTGATCACAATGGGCAACTGAGATCTTGTGATTCAACACCTTGCTACTTCTTCCTTTGGGGCCATGTGAAAGAGAAGGTCTACGCCAAGAGCTCCCTATTATGAAAAATTCCAAGAAAAGGATATGGTCCTGCAGGCGTGCTCGTGGTGGTCATTTGGCTGATGCTATTTTCCTCTTCGTAATGAAATAAAAATCCAATCATTTATTGAAAAAGGCATTTTTTTTATGTCAAAATAACACCTTCTATTGGAAAACTGTTTAGTAGATTTTTTAAGACATGATTCACATTTGAATGAGTCTTTTTTTATGTTGGTAGTGCTGCCCACTTTTCTTAATTTTCACCACACACGTTTGAGCAGACAGCTGCCTCAACTGAACCCTTTGAAGAATCGACTCTACAAGGTGGGCAAAATTGGTGCTACATGAACTAAAACTTTTTGTTATAACTCAGCAAATAAACCTCTTAGAAAAAATATCAGAGTACGCCACTGGATTGCTATCAGAAAAGTGCCTGTATAATGTTTTTATTTCAACATCCTAGCATGAACAGAAACGGAGATAATGACCAAAGTTGAAATTGTCCAAATTGCAATTTAGGCCTATAACTCGGAAACGAAAGAAGATAGAGGAATGCAGTTGATGGCATTAACAGTTTCTCGAAGAAAGAGGACTATAAGGTGCCATTCATTTTTCTCTATCTTAGTTTTATTTAGTTCATGTAGCACCAATTTTGCCCACCCTGTACATTCATAGCGTAATGAAATTAAGAAATGACCTTTTGAGGTGTACAGCATCTGTTCAAAGGGTATCGCTTTCAAAACTTTCCAACCAATCGGACATATCTGAAAATGTGAATATTTCGTCAGGTTTCTAATAGCCCAAAATAAATCGACATCCGACCCTATGTTTTCGCACAAAAAAGCGCCCAATTTCGATCGGCCTAAAACCCAGGGGGAAATGTCTTCGTTAAACCCATTTCCGGGCAAATCGACCGGTCAATCGCTAATCAAACGAAAGATGCCATTAGCTCCACTGCCATCCGATTAGGCCGATAACAGCTTATGTGTCGTGATTCAGCGCGATAAATCCCCCGTGCTTGGAACAACGGAAAATCGATCGATTTTCGCGGATTAATGCGCCGAACAGCCTCGTTTTTCGCCAGTTTTTCCGGCGGACACGATTTCCTGAAGCGCTTATCGATTTGGCCAAATTCTGATGGTAAGGGGGCTCTACGGTAGCTGACCCGATGTTGAGTGGCTCCAGTTTTTTTTTATGTTGTGGTTCTCACGAAAGGGAATACCCTGTAATGTAAATAATTGATATTTTAATCGACCGTAAAAAGGATAATATGTGGAAATTTTCAGGTGTTGCGGTCGGTTTGAATAAAAACAAGTTTTTCTCAGTTACTCAATATTTCGTCATTTATTTATGACTTCATCAGGAGTTGTGCTGAAAGGAAATTGGATATTACAATAAAACATGACTCACAAAAGAATCATCAACTTACAGAATTACAGTTAATACATTAAAATTAAAACAAACATTCAGAATTATTTTTACATGTTGTCGTGGTCAATTTCATGAAGGAGAATGAATACAGTAAGACATATGTGACGTCTATACAAATGTCACTCCGATATAGAGTATGGTCTTTTTTAATACATGTTTACTTTAATCACTTGTTAATTATCACTAAAATCATCAAAATTACATTGCGTCCAAAATTCCACAATATATACTACTGAGTTGGTTGGTATCAGATTTATAATTTACACAATTTTTATTTTTTCTTATTTCACTCATTTCGAGAAACAATCTACTTCTATATTTGTCTTCTTGCTCCAATATTTTGACGTTGTAGATTGTTTCTCGAAATGTGTGAAATAAGAAAAAATAAAAATTGTGTAAATTATAAATCTGATACCAACCAACTCAGTAGTATATATTGTGGAATTTTGGACGCAATGTAATTTTGATGATTTTAGTGATAATTGACAAGTAATTAAAGTAAACATGTATTAGAAAAGACCATACTCTATATCGGAGTGACATTTGTATAGACGTCACATATGTCTTACTGTATTCATTCTCCTTCATGAAATTGACCACGACAACATGTAAAAATAATTCTGAATGTTTGTTTTCATTTTAATGTATTGACTGTAATTCTGTAAGTTGATGATTCTTTTGTGAGTCATGTTTTATTGTAATATCCAATTTCCTTTCAGCACAACTCCTGATGAAGTCATAAATAAATGACGAAATATTGAGTAACTGAGAAAAACTTGTTTTTATTCAAACAGACCGCAACACCTGAAAATTTCCACATATTACCCTGTAATGTTCAGAAAACATCGCGGGAACCAAGGGCAAGCAGGTAGGAATTGGTGTTCTTCTTGAATTTCTGGAGGTTATATGTCTCGGGGAACACCTCCCTGGGCAATGTGTTCCAAAGCCTCGCTGTTCGTTGGATGAACGAGTCTTTGAAGAGAGATGTTCTGCAGGTCTCCAAAGTGAGCACGAAGGGATGTGAAGACTTAACTTGACGGGTTAGTCTCGAAGAGACTGCCAGAAGGGGAACGATTGCTGATAATTCAGAAGAGCATCGCCCATGGAAATATCTATAAAATAGAGACAGATCTCCTACGCTTCTACGGTGTTTGTGAGAGAGTTTGTAAGCGAGGCATCACCGACGAGACGAATTGCCCTTTTTTGTACAGAATCCAAGAGTTTTAGGGTATGTTTAGGAGCAGCACTCCAAATATGGAAACAGTATTCCAGGACAGGTCGAATCTGTGCCTTATAGATCATAAGCAGCTGACCTGGGGTGAAATAGCTCCTGGCACGAAACAGAAAACCAAGTTTTTGGTATGCAGTTTTAGCAACGCATCTCACGTGATTTTCCCAAGAAAGTTTATTGCCGACAGTAATACCAAGCATCGAAATGGATGACTTCAATGGTATGGTCACACCCGACAATTCTATGCTTGGCACAGTAAGATCGGCTTTTGTAGAGAAAAGACATTATGTTTTGCTTGCGTTGAATTCCACCAAGTTATTAGATCCCCATTCAAGAATTGTTGCCAAGTCCATATTTATGTTGTTAACATTTCTTCCTCGTTCGTTTCTGATTTGGCTGGCTGGTATTGGAGCCCTAGAAGAAAAGACGGTATGAAGAGTACCATCATCCGCGAAGCTGTGCACTGGACACGAAGTTGCTTCCAGAAAATCGTTGATGTGAAGTAGAAATAGTGTTGGAGCCAGAATTGATCCCTGCGGAACACCAGCATTCATGGGTAGAGAGTCAGATGAAACCATCGACCACTACATGGAGAGATCTGTTTGAGAGGAAACTAGCCAGCAGAAAACACAGCTTTGGGGGCAGCCATAAGATGGAATCTTGGCGAGGAGTCCCTGATGACCGGCTCGATCGAGCCTTGGAGATATCCAGTGCTACGGCTAGGGTTTCACCATATTTCTCAATAGATAGCTGCCATATATGTGAGACGTAAGGGAGCAAGTCACCAGTGGATCTCTGATGACGGAAACCATATTGTCTATCGTTGATAATTCCTGAGTGTTCCAGATGTTTCATGAGCTCGAAGTTGATGGCTTTTTCCATGACCATTGAAATTATAGATAACAGAGCGATACGTCTGTAGTTGCTAGGTAGGGTCTTTTTGTCTTTTTTAGGGACTGGTTGTACTCTTGCGATTGTCCAGTTGGATGGAAAAACACCCAATTTGTAAGAGTAGTTGAACAAATTGCAGAGGTCAGGTGTTAGTTCGGGGGCACATTTTTTGAGAACAATCGGTGGGATTCCGTCGGCTCCACTGGCTTTGTTGGTTGTTTTTCAGCAAATGCGGGAAGATGTTGGCTTTCGCCAGGGCAGTTGTTGCTAGTGTTCCATCTTCCTTCCCAAGAATGGTGAATAAATAATATCACCTTTTGTGTTGTAACGTTAGAAATACGGTCTTGATTCCCCTGAAGCCCGTCCTGTCCAGAGGGGCTCGGTTTCGATATCAGGACAGGCGCGTTCAGAATACGGAACGACAACGGAAGAATCAGCTAACGGATCAGAGCCACGAAGGGGTCCCGTTAGCGCTGCTAACCTAGTGCCAAGATTACGTACAAAACCTACTGCCGTTGCTTTCCGCCAAACGCCAGGCCGTGTAGACGTTCTGGTCATTGCCATCTGCAGTTTCTCCGATAGTCATATGATTCTCTTGAAGTCGCTTCGATAAGACATATAATGCTGTCAACGGTTGATAGCCACGGATGCCAAAGGCAGAAGAACTCTTGTCGCGTTATTCCACAGAGCGCATTGCAGATATGGCTCGGTGAACAGTTACGGCTATTCTGTATCAGATAATCTTGGTTTATTGATTTCATCGGCATTCGTATGTATCTACAGTATTCGAGGCAATTCAGGAGTCATTTAGAGTGCTTGAGACTTTAAGACTTCGCCTGGGAGGTTAAGAACTCCGAGCTACCCTATATTAACCCTACCAAACTTAATTCGTCCCAGGTGGCACCCCTATCAAACCAGCTGAGCAACATTATACAGGGTGGCCAAGAGATTGACGTCAAAAAGGAAAAAAGAGGGCCCTCGTGTCATGGGCTATTCGAATCACCCCCATATGTTATGCTATTTTTCACGGTTTTCGAGTTATGAATTTTTTTATGAACTTTGAGAATTTTCGACTTGACCATCTTAAGAAAGATATTAAAAAAAGTACAAGACTTCTCTGTGAAATTCTTTTTGTAACTTAATCTCCATGAATTGTACTTATACATGAAATAACCAGATTCGTAACTTTGGTAAAAATTATGGAAATGTTGGTCTCAAGTGGAAAAGTTACGTAAATTGGATTATGATCTGAATTTCCGAATCAAATTTAAAAATGTAAAAAGGCTAATTCGCGGTTTCTTAGTATGCTTCAAAACTGCGCTCAACAGTCAGCTTTTAGAATCATTGATAAAAAATGGTACTCAACACTCTACTTTTGCTAGAATTAGCCTTCAAAGTCATCGAGGTGGAAAAAATCAAAGAACTAGACATTTACTACAAAATTATGTTTTGCCATTTTAAGATATTTCTGATCAAGTTATGATAGAAAATGCTGAAAATTAATGAAAATTAGCTTTAGATGTTGGTCAAGAAAAGTTCTAGATAAAAAAAGAAAAAGGTATGGCAATAAATCACACATCATAATGTAAATGAAAAGAAATTTATTTATAAAATTTACAGTAGGTGTTCAAAGTGGCCACCTCCAGCCTCAATACACATTCTACACCTTCTTAGAAAATTTTCTTTAAATCGCATGAAACCTGCCCTGTCCTCTCTTAGGATACGTTCGGCTTCTCTTATCTTCAGTCGCAGCCCGTCTTCACTCGAACATTCTCGGGCGTAAACAATTTCTTTGAAATAACCCCAAACGAAAAAATCGATGGGATTAAGGCCAGGTGAACGTGGGGGCCACTTGATTGGTCCGCTACGTCCGATCCATCTGTTTTTTGAGACACCAACATTTCCATAATTTTTATCAAAGTTACGAATCTGGTTATTTTATGTATAAAAGTACAATTTATGGAGATTAAGTTACAAAAAGAATTTCACAGAGAAGTCTTGTACTTTTTTTAAGATGGTCAAGTCGAAAATTCTCAAAGTTCATAAAAAAATGTATAACTCGAAAACCGTGAAAAATAGCATCACATACATGGGGGTGATTCGAATAGCCCATGACACGAGGGACCTGTTTTTTCCTTTTTGACGTCAATCTCTTGGCCACCCTGTATATACAGATAGTGGATACGACAAGAAGGACAAAAGATCTGAGAGTTTCCATTTTTGATAAAACCACTGATGAAAATAAAAACTCCATTTGACAAGTGAAAATCTAGACTATGACAGATAGAGCTCTGGATTATTTTTCATCAGATTCAGCGACCTCGAAAACCTACAATTTGATACCAAAGTCGGCCATGTAGCCCTCATAAGTATTGAATTTTTTAGTTTTCTTGTTTTCGATTTTTCATTTTCGAGTTTTGTTCAGAAGCTCAGACCGTTCATGGTATGGGTGCTATCTATTTGCTTAATGGCTATTATTGAAAATTCGAATGGTTCGAACAACTTTCCTATTTATTATCACCTTTTTGTTATATCGACGAATATGGGGTCTTACCCCTTAGTCATTTTTCACCCAAAAATTGAAATTTTTAAAATTGCTCATATTTGGCACAGAGATACTTGGGACTATTATTCTGATCAACAATATATAAATCAATCTTGGTTGCGGCCAGAGTGACAGGCGCTATGACAGTTTGAAAATTCCAATTTTCAGAAAAATGCCATTTCACAGGTGAAAATCTAAACTATGATAGATAGAGCTCTGGATTATTTTTCATTGGATTCATCGACCTCAAAAACTTACATTTTGATGCCAAATTCGGCCATGAAGTCCTTATGAGCCAAGAATTTCAATTTTCATTTTCAAGTTTTGTTCACCAACTCAGAGCACTCGAGATATGGGTGATATCGCTGGTCATGGTGGCTATTATTGAAGATTCGAGTGGTTCGAACAACTTAATCAATCAATAACACCTTTACATCCTACCAGATATTTTCTATAACGACGAATATGGTGTTTTTGGGGGGTCTCACCCCTTGATCATTTTTCACCCAAAAATTCAGATTTTAGAAATCGCTCATATTTTGCACAGATATACTTGGGACTATGCTGATCAACAATATACAAATCAATCTTGGTTGCGGTGAGAGGGACAGACGCTATGACAGTTTGAAAATTCCAATTTTTAGAAAAATGCCATTTCACCGGTGAAAATCTAAACTATGAGAGATAGAGCTCTGGATTATTTTTTATTGGATTCAGCGACCCCGAAAACCTACATTTTGATACCAAAGTCAACGGTGTATCTCCCATAAGTGAAGAAATACACTGCGCAAAAAAATTAACGCACATTCTGAAAATCTCAATTTTAATGAAAGTTAACTCTACATTGACTTTATAACTTATTTTTTATGTTCTCTCGGGAAGGTTTTGAACGAAACAAGGCACATTAAATGGATGAAAAATTCAGGATTTCACCTAATCTTATGTGAAACAAGTGAAATGAACAATTTTCAAAATACTGGAATGCTGATAAGTGATTTAATACTTGGTATATCCACCCCTTGCGTTAATTACAGCTCGGCAACGACGGTTCATACTCAAAATGAGTGATCTCAAAATGTTCTGATCTAATCCTTCCCAGATTTCTCCGAGTTGGATTCCTAAGTCATTAAGAGTAGCTGGATGATTTTCTGAACTTCTCAGCCTTCTATTGAGGTTGTCCCAAACCTGCTCAATCGGACTGAGATCTGGACTTCTTGCTGGCCATTCCATTCGAGAGACTTCAACCTCTTCAAGGTACTCCTAAACAATGCGCGCACGATGGGGTCTGGCATTATCGTCCATAAAAATGAAATTTTCACCAAGGTATGGGGCAAATGGCACTACATGCTCTTCAAGAATGTTCCTTATATACTTATCAGCATTCATAGCTCCATTATCAACGACCACTAGGTCTGTGCGAGCAGTCAACGATATTCCACCCCATACCGTAATCGATCCTCCCCCGAAACCAGTAGTATTCAGGAAATTGCACTTAGCATATCTTTCATGTGGACGTCTGTATACAAGGGAACGTCGATCACAATGGTAGAGGCAGAATCTAGACTCATCTGTGAAGAGAACTCTTTCCCAATGGATATGCTCTCTCGCAAAATCCAAACGCGCCCTTCGATGGGCTAGGGTAAGAGCTGGGCCTCTTGCCGCGACACGAGGCCTTAAATCATATTCTCTGAGGCGATTTCTTATTGTCTGAGTGCTAATTTGCACCTCATGCGTTTGCTCAAGCTGATTTTGAAGGAGGCGAGCGGTTGCAAACCGTTGTCTCAACGAAGAAACTCTCAAGTAACGTTCTTGAATGGCAGTTGTTATCCGTGGTCTACCCTGTCCTGGTCTTCGGACATTCATACCTGTCTCCCTGAATCGCTGCAACATTCTGGACACACTTGTATGGGAAACTCCAAACCTTTCTGCAATTCTTGTGTATGTCCACCCTTCTTCTCCCAAAACTACCGCTTGGGCACATTCCTCTTGGGTCAAATTGCGTGTTTCGCATTGCATAGCGATCGAGTGTAGGAAATCAAACGAAAGAAAAACTATTGATCACTAGAATTGATCGAGAACAACTGATTTTAGAATGCAGTCAATACATTCAAAATCTGATAATATCATCTTTTTTTATTCCTGCTGGGAGAAAACATCTGTATTCAAGAAAAACGTTGAAAGTGGATAACATATGCATGCATAATTCTGATAAAAATAATTATCATTGAGAACACCTTCAGTTGTAGAATAAATTTTAGATTTCCATAATGTGCGTTAATTTTTTTGCCCAGTGTATTTCGATTCAGTTTTTCGATTTTCCAAAAATGTGTACCCTTCGCAGAAAAAATCGTTTTGCGCTAATGAAGGAGCGTTCTTACATAAAAAGCATTCAATTGCCCTATTTTCATAAAATTCGATCGAAAATAATTTTTTTTACCTGTCATCACAGTGTTGCTCGCCGGAGTCGAAGAAGCTGCCTGCTGAGTCTGCTGCGGCTGCTGCTGAACCGGCTGAGGCGTCGGTTGCCTCGCCGGCATTGCGTTCTGAACCGGCTGATTTTTTTCCGTATTACCGACTTCGACAACGGTCGCACTCGACGTGTTCGGCTCTTCAGAGGGAGATCCTTGGACATCCTGCACTTCGTGAATCTCTAAAGTGATGATGTCCTGATCCGCCAGTTTAACGAGATACAGGGTGGTCTTCGTGGGGGTATACACTTTGACTTAGTTTAAATCCAACGCCTTACCAAAATTACGATTTAGAACATCGATATATCGATAAATTCGGTAGAAAACCTTATAAAACACGTACAAAATTGGGATTACAAAAACATCAAAGAACGCTTTTCCAGAATAAAGGATTGGAACGAATTCAAAGACAAAGAGACACCGAGTTAAATATTACAAAGAGAATTGCTCGATTGGTGTTAGTTCAGTCGAATCAGATGGCTCAGTCGGGTGATCAGTCGATAACAGTCTTTAAATTTCGAGATAATGTCAATGTGGGCTTGGACAAGGTCTTTTCATTGCTTAAATTTACGGAGAAATCCAGATGAAAATGGTAAATTTGGATTTTACAGAGGTTACAATGGACCATGAGAAAACTCCAGCGGAATCAATTTGGGTTATTGTAATAAGGGGAATGAAATACCAGATAATTCACTTAGTGGGCCACATCCGTTCAGCAGTTGGGGGTAATCCAGTTTTCCGTTCATTTCTCCAGCTCGGAATGTGTTACATGGAGATACGGAAATAGATCAATAATTTTTTCAATCGATACCTGCGAAAACAAGATTCTCGCACGAAAACGAAACGACTCTGGCCGGTTTTCACGTCCCCGGTTTTTCCGATGGGGTTGAAACCCCCTCACGAAGCGGTATGATGGGTTCACACACTGACGCAATTTCAGTTGACCCCGTTACCCGGAAATTTTCATGAGGAAACGCGTACAGAGTTTTCTCGGACGATTGTATACATTCGGGGTGATAGTAGGGTAGTTTCGATACTACGCCGCGAGAGGGCTTGGGGTTGCGCAGGCAGTTTCACACAGGGGAAGATATCGACGTCTTTTGGGACTGCGTATCATGGGGGATGATCGTGGCCAAAAATCGTATCGACATTATTTAGTTAATCGACTCACTATTCGTCTTATTGTAGACAAATTTGAAAATGAATTTTCTTCATACGATACAAGAGTAGGTACCAGTTCGACAAAGAACTGTACACACAAACACAAGAATATTGAATTGGAAGAGCAATTGTGACAGAAAATCAAAATTTTATGGTGCCACTTCGTTTTGGACCATTAAATCGTTCTCAAACAACAAGAAAGAGATTTTTAAGGAAAGTTTCGTGTTAACATCTCTACAATATTCATCTGGATATAAAACTAAAGCCATAAGATCACCACAAACGCCATTTATTTTATTACTAGCTGGCCCGGCGAACTTTGTTCTGCCTAAATGATACTTACGGTGGATTTCACAAATCGTAATCACCGGTGATCGGAGATCAACGGCTTGGTTCTCTGATTTTCGAACTGTCAAATGTTTCCATGGATATGAGCTATCACACAGAACAGATACACAAAAATAATATGTCATAATATGTGAATCACTAATAATGGCAATTTTGGATTAAGTTATTTCCGCAAATATATTTATTACCGAAACAGAAATGCAAAAACATTTTAAAAATTATGAGAAAAGATGAGAATGGACATCTCACGATTGGAACTCATCGCCAAAATCCGATTTACTTGACTTTTCGATAAAAATTCACTGTGATATTCACCCGCTTCTGGATCTGTAAATAGCCTTTCATGGTACTATAAGCCCGGATGTGAATTACACAGTTATTGATGTCATATCTTCTTTTTTCGACCATTTCAAACCACGACGACCGAAATGCTCGAAAAAAGAACAGATGACATCAATGGATGGCCGCGAAAGCCTCAACAAATTCATCGCCATTTAATTGTGATAATGTCAAATGTTGTACCTTCACGATTACGTTATTTGGAATAAATAAAACTATAAAAATAACTAATAATCATCAGTCATAATGTGTGAATAGCGCCATCTGAAGTGGTAAGAACGAAACTTTTCTCATATCTCAACGAAATCTAATCATTTCAGACATCTGTACTCCTACGCTAAGACATTTTGGTTTTGCCCAACAGCGCAGAGTTGTAGGCAACTCAAATTACACACTATTACAGTGACTATAGAGGGAATATAGTCACTGTACACACTATTTGTTTATATCGCCATCTAACGCGGAGAAAATCAAATGAAGTACAAACGAATAAGCGGTAGCGTAACTGTAACTGTAGCGACATCTAGTGGCCTTACTCAAAAGGAGGAAAAGCATTTCCTGTATAAGTAAAATTTTCATCGATATTTTCAAAGTTTTATTGTATTTTATAATAACCAGACCGTAGACGAATTCATATATGAAGTTTCATAACAATCAGTCCATCCGATCTCGAGTTATAAATGGTGTAACCAACATCTTTCTTTTATATAAATAGATTTTTGCTCTTAAATAACTGAAAAATGATGAACATTTTTATCGAAAAATCTCATTCAGTGATGAAGCTCATTTTTGGTTAAATGAATTGCAGAATTTGGCTTGTTGAAAATCCATGCTGAGTTGTTAGGACACCATTACATTCACATAAATTCACTGAGTGGTGAGCAATTCATGCTGGAGGATTGATTGGTCTATATTTCTTTGATGAAAATGGTCAAAGAGTAACAGTCAGTGGAGAACGATACAGAACAATGCTAAATGCATTTTTTCCTGCTGTTGTTCGGAATATCCTAAAGGATATGAGGTCTCAACAAGATGGTGCCACCTACCACGTAGCCACCTTAACAATAGTTTTATTGAAACAAAATTTGGCGACGGTATTGTCTCAAGAAGTTAATTCTCCTTCCAGGACGTGTGATTTAACACATTGTTGAGACACAAATGTATACTGATAATCCATCAACAACTGAGCATTCAAAAAATCAACATTGAACGCGCTATGTAAGAAATACAGCCTAATTTATGTGGAAAAGTGATGAAAAATTGATTCGACAGAAATCAGTACGTACAAAGAAGTCTTGGTGATCATTTGAATGATGATATTCTCCATACATAATGGCATAATATAACCTTCTCAAAAAAAATGTGTCTGATGTGTTCCTCTTATTTTTTAATTGGATACAAGTAAATTTAGCTCTCTGTGTCTTGGAAGTTGAAATAAATTGTTAAACCCACTATCGTATAGCCTGTATATTCTGTTCCCTTCCCATCCAATTTTCTAAGGCTTCCGATATGGCGTGACACCAAGTGAAAGATCTTATCACAGAAAAACATGAATGAACGAAGACATATAGCATAAATACGAATATATTTATGACTCTAGTAAGACTATTATTGAACGTTTCATAATTCCAGATACGAAACGCATTTCCATAGATTTTTCCAGTGTGAAACCGGCTTCCCTAACGCGCGTGCCTGAGGACGATCGAATAGCAGCGCAAAACGTCGTCTTCGATCCGTAGCGCTCCTTTTTGAATACGCGGATCAGGTGTGCGGAAGAAAAATGGGATGGGGGAAAACCTAGTCCCCTGGTTTGGTCTCAGAGGGTTCGGAGTTCCAGCGAAATGCATCGAGAATGATTCTTAGTGGGGGAAATTGCGATAAAAGGTTCGCCCAGATTAAATGGAAAAATAATTTCGAAGCCGGTTGGAACACTGGCAGCTTGTCTTATATGATGCAGTTCCTCACCAATAAACATCGAAAATCACACGTGAAAAATCATATTTAATTAGTTATTTATTTGATCATTTGAATTTTTTTTACTATCTGCAACCATACGCATTTATATCCTAACTAGCTGGCCCGGCGAACTTTGTTACGCCTAAATGATACTTACGATGAATTTCACAAATCGTAATCACCGGTGATCGGAGATCAACGGCTTGGTTCTCTGATTTTTGAATTGTCAAATCGAGTTGATACTAGATGAAACTCAGATCACCCCCCATGAGTATCGAAGTCTTTAGAAAAAGTTACACAATGTGGTGCACATAAAATATTTCATGCATTGTGTACCTGATTTTCAATCGTTATAACCCCCCCCCTCATGAAAAAAAAGCTATATCCGCCCTTGGGCGAGATTTCCATGTTTCCATGGATATGAGCTGTCACACAGAACAGAAACACAAATATAATAATGTCAATTAATAATTATGGCTATTTTGGATTCAGTTATTTCCGCAAATATATTTATTACCCAAACAGAAATTCAAAAACATTTCAAAAATCATGAGAAAAGATGAGAATAATGGAGAACTCACGATTGAAACTGATCGACAAAATGCGATTTACTTGAAATTTCGGTAAAAATTCACTGTGATAGAATTCTATGCAAATTATACAGTAATTGATGTCAATACCTTCACGATTACGTTATTTTGAATAAATAAAGATGTGAAAATAACTAATAATAATCAGTCATAATGTCTGAATAGTGCCACCTGAAGTGGTAAGAACGAAACTACTCTCATATCAGACATATCTCAACGAAATCTCATCATTTTAGAGATATGTAATCTAACGCTAAGACATTTCGGCTTTGGTCAACAGCGCAGAGTTGGAGGCCACCCAAATTACACACTATATGTTTACATCGCTGTCTAACTGTAGCGACACCTAGTGGCCTTACTCGAAAGAAGGAAAAGCATTTCCTGTATAAGTAAAATTTTCATCGTTTTTTTCAGAGTTTTATTGTATTTTATAATAACCAGACCGTAGACGAATCCATATATGAAGTTTCATAACAATCAGTCCATCCGATCTCGAGTTATAAATGGTGTAACCAACATCTTTCTTTTATATATATATATATATAGATTTCCCTTTATTATATAGCAATAAAAAGCGTCTCCGGGTCTACGTTCCCAAATCTCACGATTTCTTTGTATCCATCTCACTTCCCCACCTCCCAGTAAACGTCAGAGGCTGGCCCCGCGCTTCCTTGTCTAGCGCGTTATTCTACAATCGTCATCATAGGGAACGAACGACAGGCGAGAAGACCGCAGGCCTAAACGCCACATTTTACGTTTAGTCTGAGACTAGCCTCTTGATTCTAGATATTCCCTCGCGAAGGGCAAACTGCAATTTTTCTGTACTATTCAGATTATTCGGGAACACGGGTCAGTTTTCAAATTGGGTTGGATTTGTAAGAATAGTTTGAACTGTTTTTCGTGTAGGTTTAGGTTGGTCTCAGTGTTCGTATGAGATCTTTCGAAAAGTGTTTTAATTTTATTACTGAATTGAATTACCATCGTAGATCCGAAGACGAAATGGATATAGCGGGACCGAGTGGGTCTTCACAAATTCCGCAGTTAAATGTAAACATTCGAATTACTTGTGATTTTTAAATTTTTCAGCATATCAGCAAAGTTTTTGGAGTAATTCTTATGAGGATAAATCATACATAGTTCAAGAAATAAAGCGATCTATTCCAGATTTGAGTGAATGTCTTGTGAATATTACATTATCATGAGCATTAGTCATTTATTGGTATATGTACATATACACAGAGTGTCCCATTAGTGCAATGAAGTAAAAAATCTCATTAATTACGTCAGTTACGGAATAATTTTACTGCAAAAGTGGTTGCTCTTGCACTGATATATCAGCCTACAATAATACACTGCGCAAAAAAATTAACGCACCTCATGGAAATCTCAAATTTATTCTACAACTGAAGGTGTTCTCGATGATAATTATTTTTATCAGAATTATGCATGCATATGTCCACTTTCAACGTTTGTCTTCAATACAGATGTTTTCTCCCAGCAGGAATAAAAAAGATGATATTATCAGATTTTGAATGTATTGGCTCCATTCTTAAATCAGTTGTTCTCGATCAATTCTAGTGATCAATAGTTTTTCTTTCGTTTGATTTTCCACACTCGATCGCTATGCAACGCGAAACACGCAATTTGACCCAAGAGGAATGTGCCCAAGCGGTAGTTTTGCGAGAAGAAGGGTGGACATACACAAGAATTGCATAAAGGTTTGGAGTTTCCCATACAAGTGAGTCCAGAATGTTGGAGCGATTCAAGGAGCCCTGTATGAATGTCCGAAGACCAGGACAGGGTAGACCACGGGTAACAACTGCCATTCAAGAACGTTACTTGAGAGTTTCTTCGTTGAGACAACGGTTTGCAACCTCTCGCCTCCTTCAAAATCAGCTTGAGCAAACTCATGAGGTGCAAATTAGCACTCAGACAATAAGAAATGGTCTCAGAGAATATGATTTAAGGCCTCGTGTCGCGGCAAGAGGCCCAGCTCTTACCCCAGCCGATTGGGAAAGAGTTCTCTTCACAGATGAGTCTAGATTCTGCCTCTACCATTGTGATCGACGTTCCCTTGTATACAGACGTCCACATGAAAGATATGCTCAGTGCAATTTCCTGAATACTACTGGTTTCGGGGGAGGATCGATTATGGTATGGGTGGAATATCTTTGACTGCTCGCACAGACCTAGTGGTCGTTGATAATGGAGCTATGAATGCTGATAAGTATATAAGGAACATTCTTGAAGAGCATGTAGTGCCATTTGCCCCATTCATTGGTGAAAATTTCATTTTTATGGACGATAATGCCAGACAGATAATGACTTAGGAATCCAACTCGGAGAAATCTGGGAAGGAATAGATCAGAACATTTTAAGATCACTCATTTTGAGTATGAACCGTCGTTGCCGAGCTATAATTAATGCAAGGGGGAAAATACCAAGTATTAAATCACTTATCAGCATTTCAGTATTTTGAAAATTGTTCATTTCTCTTCTTTCACATAAGATTCGGTGAAATCCTGAATTTTTCTTCCATTTAATGTGTCTTGTTTCGTTCAAAACCTTCCCGAGAGAACATAAAAAATAAGTTATAAAGTCAATGTAAAGTTAACTTTCATAAAAATGAGATTTTCAGAGTATGCATTAATTTTTTGCGCAGTGTAGTACAGGGTGTTCGTTTGAAGCGGTATTAGAATTGGTTCGGTTTGTTCTAATAGTAACCCCTTCATATTATTTCATCGTTTAGTGCCAAATTAGTACATATTTCTAATTATTGGTATCAAAATTCTCCCTAATTTATCTGGCGTTGCCGACATATTACGAAAAAATTATGGAAAAGTGGAAGATTTTACTTCATTATCAGAGCGATATAAAAATGAATATTCTCAATTTTCTGGTTAACGGGTGTTTTAAATCTGATGATATAATGAAAAGCGATTTCCCTGTAGAGGATGTTCTTAACAAAGTTCAAAAATTGAGTAATTTCAACAAGGCTGCTTAGTTTTTTCAAATGACTTCAGAATACTTTTTTTACAAACGCTTTAAAATGTTTAGTTTTTGAGTAAGATAATTCTTCATCGTTGGAAGTATGTAAATATTTTTACAAAGCAAAATGTTTCGAGATGAGTATGCTAGCGATTAAGAATTATTTTAATCATCAGTTTTGCAACAGATTTTTTCTAGGCAAGGCCACATCAAGGAATCTTGTTTTTTCTGATGTGCCTCACCACCTCAAACTGTCGCCGCTGGGTTGGAAATTCAACTTCAAATTCCGCTAGTTCCAGCTGACAGCTTGTCACGATCATTTACAAGGAAGTTTTCAGCATATCCCATACAAAAGACACTCCTGACGACTGATTATCCCACCTACACTCCTCGACAATAGCAACTAATATGACCCATTGTTGCTTATCCGATAATAATATATGAAAGAAACAGTAGTGTCCCAATAAACACACAAACGTATAATAAACGTTTATTTTTAGTGGCTGAAGTTGATTTAACGTTACACGTTGAATTTTCTACGTTACATCCGAAACGAAAATTCCACGAAACGTTGATTATACACATAATATACGTACCCAATTCAACTGTTTGACTCATCCACCATTATGAAACGTATATTTATTACATTTTTTCAAACGTTCTTTCAACGTGAGCTCAGTAACATTGAATAAACGTTAAATGAGTCACTCTTCATCAACTCTGACGTAAACCAACTTTAATTCTACTAATTACATCCGAAACACAAATTCAACGAAACGTTGAATATACATATAATATACGTACCCAATTCAACTGGTTGATGAACCGTTATAAAACGTATATTTATTGTATTTTTTCAAACGATTTTTCAACGTGAGCTCTTTAACATTGAATAAACGTTTAATTAGTCACTCTTTATCAACTCAGACGTCAACCTACTTTGATTCTACTTGTTACAACCGAAACACAAATTCAACGAAACGTTGATTATACATATAATATACGTACCCAATTCAACTGGTTGATTCATCCACCATTATGAAACGTATATTCATTACAGTTTTTTAATTGTTTTTTCAACGTGAGCTCAGTAACATTGAATAAACGTTAAATGAGTTACTTTTTATCCACTCAGACGTTAACCCACTTCAATTCTGCTTATTACATCCGAAACACAAATTCAACAGAACGTTGATTATACATATAATATACTTACCCAATTAAACTGGTTGATTCATCCACCATTATGAAACGTATATTTATTACATTTTTTATTTATTACATGTATTGTATTATATCAGCTTCTTATTAATTCGAAGGAATATTTAACAGCATATTATAATGAAGGTAGGTACCTAAATATACCTTTTTGAAACGCTTTTAATGTTTCTTTTATAAAATCTTTCATTTCGAAAGGATGGAGAAATATTATCATTTTATGTGAAGTGATATAGTGATTTCATACCTACCGAAATGTCCGAACTTATTTTCTGCATTCTTTACTTTGAATTTTTTTATTCGTTCAAAATATGAAACCCATTATTAGTAATATCCTTATATTCGTAACATACATCGTCTTTGCTAAAATCAATTAATAGAAAATTATGAAGTTTCTTGAAAGATAATAATTAATCAACCTAGGCAACGGTGCACTAGAGTCGGCAGGGGTTGTGATGACGCGATACGTGATAGTGCCGGCGCCATATAGGCCGGCGCCGGCGATCCTGCTGTGATCGAGTTGAGTTGAATCCTGTATTCGTGCCGCAGTCACCCGATAGTTCCCTTCGCTATTTTCGACGTGGTAAATCGAGTTTGCTAGGAAAATTATCTGATTTGTTTAGAAGTGCGACAACAAATATTTTGGTAAGTACCTATCAGTACCCTAAAGTTTCATATTGATTATTGATTGGTGAAAGAAGATTGGAAAGCTTCCAGAGCTCTTCTGAAGAATCGGAGAACTCGAATATGGAACATTTAACACCACCGATTTTTTTGGATGAATCAGTTCCTGTTTCATCAGCAGAGGATACCGAAATAATTTGTGAGTAAATGTTAATTTTTGGACATATCTACATAATATGAAAGCTTTGTCATTCCTAACATAGTTAATTGTGGAATTTGTTACATAAATAATGTTAGTTTGTTTTTTTACGAAGGCATAAATTGTTATAGCAATGCTAAAATTATTACCCCAGTTCCCTGTAAAAATAATTATTCTCGTTTTTTTTAAGGTTAACCGATATAAGTCAATGGGAGGTAATGGTCCCGAGGACCATACCAGAAGAATTCTCAGATTCATATTGAGTAATGATTTAGCTTGCCAATACAATTGGAAGGGCAGGGAGAAAAAACCTTTTAGAGATAAGAAGTCGACGGAACTCATTTATGGTAAGGCTTCATTTTGTAGACCTATATTTTCAAAATATCTAATGAGCATTATGGGTTTTTTCAGTGGCTGTCAAGAAAGAATTTGCGGCAGCCACAGATCTAAAA
Organism: Adalia decempunctata; assembly: GCA_951802165.1. Taxonomy (NCBI): domain Eukaryota; kingdom Metazoa; phylum Arthropoda; class Insecta; order Coleoptera; family Coccinellidae; genus Adalia; species Adalia decempunctata. The sequence continues at coordinate 7,743,333 of OX637705.1, forward strand.
ATTGCAGACGCAACAAAAGATTGGCTGGAATTTGCGAAAGAAGACTCAAGGACGCTGCATTAAGTAATGAAAAAAATGAAATTTAAACATTTTTTTTAATATGTAGGTACATTTAAAAATCTATAAATTTTTTTGTTTGTTCTCTTTATATTTATAGTTATGTTTTTTCTTTTATATTTTACTTATTCTGTTTATTTTTTTATTATTACACAATATTGATGAATCTGTGTTCAATTGTCAGCATTTTGAAATTGTTGTCCACTTGAATAGATAAGTACTTGAATATTTCCCAAATTTTTCACCCATTATAAATAACAAGAGTCCACAGAAATAATGTTGTACTACTAACGATAACTACACCTATATATCTGACCAAAATTATATCTCCAATGAGAAACATTTCCTGTGATAATACTTCATTTAAAATTTGGACCAAAATTTATTTCCTGTTCTTTATTTTCATATTCATGAAAAAAACATTTGAATATCTTGAAAGTTTTTAGAATATTTTTCAAGATGTAGATGACAAAGGTTTATAAGTTTCCTTAGCTTAGGACAAATTATGCTGAAATTCAAATAATAACAATTCAAAAATATTTTTACTCAAGATTAATTCATTCTCTAAAATCAACGTTACCTTGACACTTGCAATGAACGTCGAATATTTGTGGTATTTCGGTATTAACATCAACGTTGAGAATTCATATACCATCAACGTTATTTCCGAAACGAAAATACGTCGTTACGTTGAAACTTAAAAATAACGTTATATCAAGGTATTTTCATTCCCTAAAATCCACGTTACCTTGACACTTGAAATGAACGTTATATATTTGTGGTATTTAGGCATAAACATCAACGTTGAGAATTCGTATACCATCAACGTTATTTCCGAAACGAAAATACATCGTTACGTTGAAACTTAACAATAACGTTATATCACGGTATTTTACTTATTATGACAATAGGAGGTTTGCAACGTTGAATCAACGTGCAGGGAAAACGTTACGATGAAACCAAAAAGGAACGTATTTCATAACGACATTTTGCCGTTTTTTCAACGATGAAATATAGTAACGTTACCTAAAAAATACAACGTTTCTTAATGGTTACTGTGTTTATTGGGTAGGGTTCAAAGTACCGTGATTTGAGCTTTCTCAAGTTGCCTATCAGCGGGTCAGTAGATTTAAGTTATTTTTGAACGGTTTGATCGTCTCCCACGCTTTTAGCCGCTTCAGGTAGGGAAAGAAATGCCCAAGTATCGTATGACGCGTATGAGCGAACACCTTTGCATTCAGATTTCTCGGAACAGATGTGAGGAAGCTTATACGTAGATTCGGTAGATATGAGAAGTACAGTTAGATCGATTATTTGTTAAATTAGCAGGTATATGAAATATGAGACTTGGTTTGAACATCTGATGAGCATTGGTGAAAAAATCTTATTTTTATATTCTCTCCGGAAATGATTGAAATTAAAAAAAATATTTGAAGCTTCCTGACCCAATGAATGACAGAATATGAAAGCAATAACCTGAGGTTGTTTGAAGAAATACGAATAAAGAGATTCGCCCATAGATCACATGAGAAACTCTACCGAAAACCCTTCGAAAAGTCTTCGAATTTCTACAGAAAAAATAGTATTTCATAACTGCCAGTTTTAAAGTGGTGTTATTTTGAATTTTGTGAATTATACAAGGTGAAAAGAAAAACTTCGGAAAAATTTTGCTGTGGTCTGGAACAAAAGTATTTCAGCGCAGCCAAATAATTTTTATTCTTTTGGTTTCTCTACACTTTCCTGTACTAATATGTGAATTTTCAGTTTGATATAATTTCATTCCACAGAGTTTAAGAATGTCAAACAAACGTAGTGCGATTTTGGAGCTGTTTCGTCAAGGTAGGCGTCAATGCGAAATTGTTCGTTTGCTCAATGTGCCTCGACAAACCGTGTCCGATGCAATTCGTTGTTTCAAGGAGCTTAGCCATGATGGTCGTCGTCCAGGAAGTGGTAGAAAACGCACTGTCAATACACCTAGCAATCGCAACATCGTCAAGAAGCGAGTCTATCAAAATCCCAGGTTTTCCATGAGGAAAATAGCCTGTGAGACCGGTATCAACCGCGAATCAGTCCCTCAAATTGCCAAAAAGGAGCTCAACCTCAAGCCATACAAGCTCCAAAAAGTTCAACTCCTCACGGTGGAAAATAAGCGTGTACGACTCCAAAGGTGCCGCCAACTCCTTCGTCTCGCCGCCGATCAGCAATGGGAGCGAATTCTCTTCACAGACGAGAAGCTTTTCACCGTAGAACAATCCCACGGGAACCACCAAAAACGACAGAGTCTGGTCCGTAAAGGCTCCCGGTACATCGGCCATCGTCGAACACCGTCAAAATCCGTCATGGTCTGGGGCGGAATTTGCATCAGTGGTAAAACTCCCTTAGTTTTCGTTGATCGAGGGGTCAAAATCAATGAAGAAGTCTACCGTTGCGACATCCTCGAGGCCGTAGTACTTCCGTGGGCCGAGCAGCACTTCGGCGACACGCATTAGACCTTTCAACAGGACTCACAGAGCGAAAATGACGCGTAAGACCCATTTTCCTTGTTTCATCTCATCTGCAGAATGGCCACCCTACTCACCGGATCTCAACCCAATGGACTACAGGGTGTGGTCAATTTTGGAGCACAGGGCATGTGCACAAACACAAAAATTTGGAGTCGCTGAAGCAATCTCTGCGCCGGGAATGGAACCGCTTAACGCCCGAGGAGCTGCGGCCCATTGCCGAAAATTTCAAGAACCGTCTGAAGCTGTGTATCGCCGCCAAAGGAAGCCAGTTCGAAAAGGCTTAAATATATTATCAAGAAATGTTCATGCTATTATTATTTGTTGTTGTTTTGTTCAAACAGTGTGACAAAAAAAAAATAGGACAAACACTTTTTCATTTAACTTGATTAAACAGAAGAAATTAAACAAAACAACAACAAATAATAATAGCTTGAACATTTGTTAATAATATATTTGAGCCGTTTCGAAGTGGCTTCCTTTGGCGGCGATACACAGCTTCAGACGCTTCTTGAAATTTTCGGCAATGAGCCGCAGATCCTCAGGCGTTAATCGGTTCCATTCCCGGCGCAGAGATTGCTTCAGCGACTCCAAATTTTTGTGGTTTTTAGCACAAGGACTGTGCTCCAAAATCGACCACACGCTGTAGTCCATTGGGTTGAGATCCGGTGAGTAGGTCGGCCATTCTGCAGAGGAGATGAAATAAGGAAAATGGGTCTTACACCATTCTTGCGTCATTTTCGCTCTGTGAGCCGGAGCGGAGTCCTGTTGAAAGGTCCAACGCGTATCGCCGAAGTGCTGCTTGGCCCACGGAAGTACTACGGCCTCGAGGATGTCGCAGCGGTAGACTTCTTGATTGATTTTGACCCCTTGATCCACTAAAACTAAGGGAGTTTTACCACTGCCTCAAATTCCGCCCCAGACCATGACGGATTGCAGATTTTGACGGTGTTCGACGATGGCCGATGTACCGGGAGCCTCTACGGACCAGACTGTCGTTTTGGTGGTTGTGGGATTGTTCTACGGTGAAAAGCTTCTCGTCTGTGAAGAGAATTCGCTTCCATTGCTGACTGGCAGCGAGACGAAGGAGTTGGCGGCACCTTTGGAATCGCACGCGCTTGTTTTCCTCCGTGAGGAGTTGAACTTTCTGGAGCTTGTATGGCTTGAGGTTGAGCTCCTTTTTGGCAATTTGACGGACTGATTCGCGGTTGATACCGGTCTCACAGGCTATTTTCCTCATGGAAACCCTCGGATTTCGAATGACTCGCTTCTTGACGATGTTGCGATTGCTAGGTGTATTGACAGTGCGTTTTCTACCACTTCCTGGACAAAGACCATCACGGCCAAGCTCCTTGAAACGACGAATTGCATCGGACACGGTTTGTCGAGGCACATTGAGCAAACGAACAATTTCGCATTGACGCCTACCTTGACGAAACAGCTCCAAAATCGCACAACGTTTGTTTGACATTCTGAAACTCTGTGAAATGAAATTATATCAAACTGAAAATTCACATATTAGTACAGGAAAGTGCAGAGAAATCAATAGAATTAAAATTATTTGGCTGCGCTGAAATACTTTTGTTCCAGACCACAGCAAAATTTGTCCGAAATTTTTCTTGTCACCCTGTATATGTCTGTGGTCCAAACCCCCGAACTGAGTGTCGAAATTCGCGTCTTGAGAAGAGACCGAGCCCAAAAGCGATCCAACTTTTTTCATTGCGGTCAATCAGAAACAATTTCGGCCGTGGCGTTAACCAAGAGGTCGTTCAACTTGAGCGGGAATATTTTAGATAGAGAAACAGTTAGACTCTTTCCGACAATGCGATATGCAAATAGAAATTTGGAGGTACAACAGCACGGGCGTGTAATTTCGGTGATGTCATTGTGTTTTTATGCGATAAGCTTGGTGAATGTTACAAAATGAAGTTTGCGGGAGCGTGACCGAAGAAATTACATGTATTTTTAATTTGAATAGAGAGTGGGAGGTTATCGATCTTTTTTGAAGTGATGAAGGCGCCATATTTTGGTAGGAAATCGTCTTTTTGGGTTTTTCGAAAATGGTTTCATTGGTAGATGAGAACTTTTTCAATTTGCACGCCACTGGTCTTAGAAACATCACGGAATTACCCTGTATGATGTGTAAAAATTACACTTAATAAGCTCCTTAAGGTCGCCGTTCAGAGCGAGTAGGAAATCTCATCCGATAGAGGCGCCACCTTGCATTTTATGGAATATCTCCATAGAACTTACATTATCACCATAAGTTCTATGAATATCTCTCTAATTATGAATGAAATGTACAATGGCGCTCTCTATCCGAAAATCGCAGAACTATGAAATTAGTGAATATGTGGGTAAAGCAACTATTTCCCGCAATATATTTGAATGTGGCCATTCTCTGCCAATTCTGTATTTCAAGTTGTTTTTCTGAACGAATTTATCTGTAGATTCTCTTTCAATCGGAAGTTGAACCATTTTCATGGGTCTTTCGTTTGAAATAAAACAGAAGCATGAGTTGGCTCATTTTCTTTCATTTATGAAAGAAAAAAAATGAACTTTCGAAATGAAATTGATTTGAATTATTTCATTGAGAACTCCAATCCTTTCTGAGTTTACCCACAAATTTTCATTACTCAAAGTGAAACCATTTTCAAATGCAACTTGAAATAAAAACACACTAAATTGAACGCCCACCTTAAACTGAATTCAATGAAAAAATTAATATTTAATCAATTTAATGCCAAGCGAAAACAATTACTGAAATTCATTATTCAATTAAAAATTTCCCAATGGTGTTAAGAAAGATCTTTTTGGCAGTTTTCAGCCAAAATCACTCAGGTTTGACTGGTTTCAGTATTCCTTATCAATCATTGAAAAGAAAAATACACAGGGTGAAATTTTCGCGAAAGACCAACAACCAAAATTTTGGAAGCCGGGCTTATATTTTCACATCTATAAACAAGGTGACTCTTGAAGGTATTTCAAGCCAAAACAATCCCAGAAAATTTCAATTGATTCAAGCTAACCGATCAAAAGTTATGACGGATCAAAATCCTTGTTGAAAACAGAAAATCACCCTGTAGAAAACTGAAGAGGAGAAGGCACTTTCAAATGGTCATTTGATATTCACCTATACTCCATTCAGTTTTATAGAGCATCCCGGTTGGCCATGATTAAGGTTTATGAAGTTATTTTACTTAAAACTGACGCAGGTTGAAAGTCAAATATTTCTGATAGACGTCACCGATGCTAATTTCTATTTACTCTTTTTTAACTTTGTAAATGGAGTTAGTTCTTTTAAGCTTTAAATGTGACACATGTTTCGTAGTACTACTACATTTTCATACTGGAGTATTCCAAGTTGTGCAAAAAGGTATTTGAATGTCTTCTGTGGTTTTCTTGAGAATTTTGAAGAGTGAAGAATTCCAAGAAGTCCGTCTGTTCGTTTAGAAGTTTTTCTACTGGGTTATTCGAGTAGTTTTATTCTTTTTTCGAATGAACTATCACAAAGTAACGGACTATTCTGTCCATTATTTTTCATTAAAATTTCAACACTTGATTCTTGAATTCCGTACAAGAAAATAGCATAACTGAATCTTCCAACCATGCTTATGTACGTGAAATATTTCCAGTATTAAAAGAGAAAAAAGTTTCTTCAACATTCGCCAGGTCTTTGGAATTATTGAATTTATTAACATAATATTTCCTCAAATTCATTATTTTTCCAAGGTAAATAAACATTTTGATAAATACAAAATTACTACGATCTCTATGTAGAAAGGGCAAACGTTGCTTATTAAGGTGGGCGTTCAATGTAGTGTGTTTTTATTTCAAGTTGATTTCGAAAACGGTTTCACTTTGAGAACTGAAATTTTGTGGGTGAACTCAGAAAGGATTAGGGTTTTTGTTGAAATAATTTCAATCGATTTCATTCCGACAGTCAATTTTTTTTCTTTCAAAAATAGAAGAAAATGAGCCAACCCATGCTTCTGTTTTATTTTAACAGAAAGACCCATGAAAATAGTTCAACTTCCGATTAAAAGGGAATCTACTGATAATTTCGTTCAAAAGATTAACTTGAAATACGGAATTGGCAGAGAATGGCCAAATTCGAATTTTGGCGGGAAAAAGTTCCTGCTTTACCCACAAATTCGCTTATTCCATAGTTCGGCGATTTCCGGATAGAGAGCGCCATTGTACATTTCATTCATGATTAGAGAGATATTCATAGAACTTGATAGTGATAGTGCATGTTCTATGGAGATATCCATAAAATGGACGGTGGCGCCTCTATCGGCTGAGCTTTCCAACTCTCTTTAAACGGCGACCTTAATATGACAGTAAAATGACTATAAAATAAAAATCTTTAAGCCAAAATTGGAAATGGTACTGCAACACTAATTTTTACCTAGGAATTAATGAACTCCTTTTGAATTTCGTCAGAATAATCATTGAGAGCTCGACGAACTGTCGAAAAAACTTCCAATTGAAACTAAATGAATGTGAGAAACCAATGAAATGAACTAAAATTATATGCTACATGCCGAATGAAAAACACCGCTACTAAAGAGATATGATTGACCAATTTCCCTTTGTAATTCCGAAACCGTTATCGGCGTTCCTCTGCATAAAACAGCCGAAAAAATTACACGTGGAATGATCACGATAATATTCAAGATATTAATTAATTCCACAGTTAGGTGTCAATCCACGGGTTAGAAGCCAATTCGATTCCTTCCACGGCCGGTTCTTCTGGTAATCTCTTACCACGTAACGGTCTCGCGGCTTCTTGCGGGCCCTGTATCGATGTTTTCAATCGTGATCTGTTATGATGAAACAAATCGTCGATTATTGCCCATATTTGGTCGTGCAGGTCTTCTAGGAAGAGTTGGAAACGGGAAACGTCAGATCGGATGGCAGATTGGGTGAGGCCAGGCCACGGAGGACCTCAATAACGATATTTTCCAACAGCAACGAGTTTTCTGACGAATCCATCGAATAAAATTAGAAATGACTCAAAAACGACGTGATTTGGACAAGAAAAAGTAAATCAAAGACATTTCCACATAAACAAGTCTAACAATCACCCTGTACAAGTCAAAGAACCACCCTGTACATGAAAATATCAGTTAATTATCCAATTTTCCGGCGAATCGCCTCGTACGGCGCCATCTGTGTGAATTTTCCGGAACCGTTCCCAAAACTCGATGGCGTGCACAAAAAAGGAAACTACACGCATCCGAAATTGGTCGCGGCAAGGTCAGCGACCGGACAACCGGGCAGGTTCCGAAACCGCGTCCACGTTCGGGCCCACGAAAATCCATCAACCGCTGGAGACCAAATTCTTCGCCTACGGCTGGATGGAGATGAAAGAACGCACACTGCGTCTTATGCGAAGACATAAATTGGAGAAGAACAATTATGGAAGCCATAAAAATTCCCAATTGGGGGGCAGCAGAGCCGTAAAGACTGGCCATGGGAGCTTCGAACTTGAGTGTCCGATTTCCGAAGACGTCAATTTGGAATGCGATGGTGGAACAGAATTCTTTTTCGATTTATTGTCGGAAATTTTTTCTTATGTTCTTTGATCTTTTATTTTTCATACTAAGGACTGATAGAGAATATATTCGCTATCACAAAAACGCCTATATCTCTTGAACCAATTGAGAAAAAATAAAATTTGATCATAGTTAGCTTTGTTATGAACATCAGAAACATGTGGAGCATTTACTTGATAGATATTCCAATTCTCTGTCGCAAAATGTCAAGCGAAGTGAAAACACGAGAATTTATAGTGAAACTTTTTCAAAATAATCAAAAATGGAGCTTCAAAAGAATCGCAAAAGAGGTTCGCGTTCGTCCGGAAACGGTATCAAGAGTTGTTAAGCGCTTCAACGAAGATCTTACAATTAACCGCAAGGAAGGAACCGGGAGGAAAAAGGGGTTTCATAGCCCAAAAAAAGCGAAGAAAGCCATCAGCCTTTTTCAGAAGAATACTAACCTTTCAGGACGGAAAGTGGCCCAAATAGTGGGTTGTTCGCAGTCAACCGTTCAGAAAATCAAGTCGAGTTGTGGGCTTAGAACATACAAAGTGCAGAAAGTGCCAGACAGGATCGCTGTGAAGAATCAAGAAGCGAAGTCAAGAGCAAAGCAATTGAAAAAAAGATTTCTTGAAAAATTTTTCCTGTGGCGTGATGGACGCCGAAACCTATGTCTTGGCTGATTTCTCGCAACTTCCTGGTCAGGAATTTTATATTGCAGATTCTCGTGGAAATGTTGACGAACAAATTCGCATGAAGAAACAAGCAAAGTTTCCTAAAAAATTCCTGGTTTTGCAAACAATTTGCACTTGTGGGAAAAGGAGCAAATTTTTCGTTGGCCAAGGCTCTGTTGACTTGAAGATATACATCGAGGAATGCTTGAAGAAGCGACTTTTGGCCAGATTTAGCTTTATGCCACTACAGTAAGGCCACCAAAGAATGGTACGAAGCTAATGAGGTGGTTTTTGTCCCCAAAGAGGCCAATCCACCAAATTGCCCAGAACTCAGGCCAATCGGAAGATATTGGGCCCTGGTAAGAAGAGAATTGAAGAAGACTAAGAAATCAACGAAAACATTAGCGGGATTCAAGCAAAAGTGGAAGACAGCATCCCAGAAAGTGACTGAGAATACTATAAGAAGCATGATGGGAAGAATTCCAGAAAAAAATGCATGAATTTTGTAAAAAATAGTTTTGGTTTTTTTATTGAAAAAACAGTTTTCATAAGAATTAGAAGATGATTCTAAAATGAGTTTGATTTTCGAAATCGGTCCAGTGGTTCAAAAGATATAAGCGTTTTTGTGATAACGAATTTATTCTCGTTCAGTCCTTATACAAAGTGTCCCTTGATTGGGGGTAAAAGCGAGAAGGGGAGAATCCTTGGATAATTGAAAGAAAAAAAGTTCTTTAAACATAGGACCGCAAACGCTTCGTTTTCTAGATACAGAGTGTTGAAGTTTGCATCTTGTCCAAGCTTGTTTCTTATTGTATCTGCATTTCTCAAGATATTCAACTGGAATTTGGCATAGATACTTCAATTGGGAGATTACACCATGTGATATGGAATTTCGATTCTAAATCTTCAGGATGATATGTTTTCTCAAACACTGTCTTCTTTTTCCCTTCAGAACTTTTTTTTTGGTGAGCCACTGTTAGTTTGAAAAATTCTAAATAGAAGTTTTGTTGTTATACTAAAATTCATGGTCTCCTGTAGTTTTGCCGTATCTGCTATCGATTTCGATAGAAAAAAATTTGAACGATTCTCCCGAAATTCTCAGAAAATTCAGTTAATATGAAAATAAATCTAAACTATTCACGTCAGGGGATCTGGAGGGCCAAGACTGATTTCCACCCCGTCCAATCCACTTATTTTCACAATTCTCGTGACAAGATTTCTGTAGGAACTGAATAAAAAAGGAGTTTATTCAATGATGACAGAAAATTTTGGTTTCTTTCGCACACCTTCATTATAGCTCTTTCTGAATGACCATTTCGTGATACCAAACAGGTAATCCAGCCAAAAACGTTCGTATGAAGTCATCTCTTATAATTAATACACTGCTGCACACACACCCAAGAGATCTTGTCGGTAATAATTCAAATTTGATTAATTTTAACGGTGATTTTCACAAGTATTTCTCAAGATGACTAAGTATAGATTATTCTTATACCTGCTGGCCCGGCGAACTTTGTTCCGCCTAAATGTTACGGTAGATTTTACAAATCACAATCACCGGTGATCGGAGATCAACGGCTTGGTTCTCTGATTTTTGAACTGTTTGTTTCCATGGATATAAGATATAAGCTTTCATGCACACAGAACAGAAACACAAAAATAATATGTCATAATGTGTCAATCACTAATAATGGCAATTTTGGATTAAGTTATTTCCGCAAATATATTTATTACCCAAACAGAAATTCAAAAACATTTTAAAAATTATGAGAAAAGATGAGAATGGACATCTCACGATTGGAACTCATCGCCAAAATCCGATTTACTTGACATTTCGATAAAAATTCACTGTGATATTCACCCGCTTCTGGATCTGTTAATAGCCTTTCATGGTACTATAAGCCCTATGTAAATTACACAGTAATTGATGTCATATATGTTTTTTTTTCGACCATTTTAAACCACGACGACCGAAATGCTCGAAAAAAGAACAGATGACATCAATCTATGGCCGCGAAAGCCTCAACAAATTCATCGCCATTTAATTGTGATAATGTCAAATATAGTACCTTCAGATTACGTTATTTGGAATAAATAAAACTATAAAACTAATAATCATCAGACATAATGTGTGAACAGCGCCATCTGAAGTGGTAAGAACGAAACTTTTCTCATATCTCAACGAAATCTAATCATTTTAGACATCTGTACTCCTACGCTAAGACATTTTGGTTTTGTCCAACAGCGCAGAGTTGTAGGCAACTCAAATTACACACTGGTACAGTGACTATAGAGGGAATATAGTCACTGTACACACTATTTGTTTATATCGCCATCTAATGCGGAGAATATCAAATGAAGTACAAACGAATAAGAGGTAGCGTAACTGTAATTGTAGCGACATCTAGCAGCCTTACTCAAAAGGAGGAAAAGCATTTCCTGTATAAGTAAAATTTTCATCGATTTTTTCAGAGTTTTATTGTATTTTATAATAAACAGACCGTTGACGAATCCATATATGAAGTTTTATAACAAACAGTCTATCCGATATCGAGTTATAAATGGTGTAACCAACATCTTTCTTTTATATATACCTATAGATGATTTATTCACTTGTCTGGTCCTTTTGCATGATGAGCTTGATCTCACACATCATTTCCGTTGACTAGAACTTGAATATTTAACTTTACAGAAGTATTGTCAAAGTATTAGGTACTGTAATAATCAGTTTGTGGCTTGAGATAATATGGCATCAAGTATTAGGTACCAGAAATCGAGCAATGAAACACAGTAGAAATATTATTCATTCGAATTTATTGTATACCCTCAAAGTAGACCCTAATCATAAAAAAAATCATTTCCATTTGCAATGCTTCGATTTTTTCGACAATCGTAAAACACACTCGAAATGAACTAACAGAATGGAGCGCTGTAAACAAACTGAATGACAGACGATGCTCAAATTCCGACCATAGAGTAAAATGGTGCCGACGAAAAGAATTTCGGTTTTGAGTGGGTTTCTCGAATCATCAATTCTTGGTACTCTACAAATGGTATTTATGCGTGAACAAGCTTCAATAAAACTGAAAAATCTCTGATTGACTGATAGTATGTATAAGTAGGTACCGGAAATCACCAGATGAGAGGTAGAAGGGACGATTAAGCCTCGATCCCACCTCACGAAACTTGCAATCAAAATCAACTCCATAAAAAAACAAGATCCCAGAGAAGAAGCAATAAAGACAAGCCCCCGATGACCAGTGGTACCTACGATGTTGCCAGATTGGGAGGGTTCTCCTAATATGATTTTATTTTATAATTTAAATACACGGTTAATGTTTAGTGGTTTCGAAGATATTGTCGACCAGTAAAAAATGTTTTAAGGGGGTCCATTGCCCAAAAAGGTAGCGCTATGAGTTTTAGCATATCATAAATCTCCTGTGTACCAAATTGAGCCATTTTCGTATGACTGGATTCTGAGAAAAAAACCATTTATAAATTCCCAGAATTTTTTAAATTTTCGAAAAATTTCTTCCTTCTGTGAAATTCCTCTGCGTGGCAACGATGGCCATCAGTTGCTACCACCTAAGTTGCGGTAAATCTTCGGCAACACGTTTCTTATTCTTGGAGGGGGCCAGAGGAGGCGGGGGTCATCAACCTGTTTGGTAACACTCCCACAAAAATTTTTCGGCTGCTGCTTGAGCCTTCATGCATCTCGCCCGTTTAATCACTGGACTAAAATAGGTAACGTTTGTATTCGGTATCTCTTGGAATTTCGTTCAAGAACATGAGTCTCCTCCCATAAACTTGTTCTCTCATTGGAGCCGATTAATGAAAGGTGATGAAAAAATGAATGGAAGAAGTGTTTGGTAGGCTTTTTCTACGGGTACAGTTACGAGGAATGAAGGAGAGTCACCCTGTATAAATTGCTACGGAAATACTCTGATTTCTACAGGCAATTCATTTGAGGGAATTTATCATTTTCTTACATGAACCTTTTTTATCCTATTTATTTTACATAACTCAATGGAATTGAGAAAAAGTATGATTTTTCAAGAAACCAAAGACACATACAAGAAAGAATAAAAGAAATCACTTTTATGATGTATCCCTATTGGCCATGAAATTCTGACAAATTTATCCGTGTATATTTTGAAAATGCTAGGTTATAGTCATTTTCCTGTCAGATAAGTAAGCAACGTTGTCCTTTCTACATAGAGATCATAGTAATTACGTATTTATCAAAATGTTTATTAACTCTGGGAAAAAATGAATTCGAGAAAATATTATGTGAATTCAATAATTCCAAAGACCTAGCGAATGTTGAAGAAACTTTTTTCTCTGTTAATACTGGTAATATTTCACGTATATAAACATGGTTCGAAGATTTAGTTATGCTTTTTTCTTGTACGGAAATCAAGAATTGAGTGTTGAAATTTTACTGAAAAATAATGGACAGAATAGTTCGTTACTTTGTGATAGTTAATTCGAAAAAAGAATAAAAATACTCGAATATCCCAACAGAAAAACTAACCGAGCAGATGGACTCCATTCACAAAGTTAAAAATTGAAAATAGAAATTAGCATTGGCAACGATACATTTTGAAAGTGAATGGAGTATATATTAATTTTTCAACATCTTCTGAATGAGTTTCAGATATCGTCTTTCTTTATATTCAAACAAAGTTAGGAAATATCAAATAAGATGAAATTGAAAATTTTGATAAAAGAATCATGAAGTATCAAGTTTTCATTTTAACTCAAAAAGCTTATTTATCAATATGAACAAATCCTTTCGCGAAAACAAACTCAATTCCGTTTTCCTAGGGCTGAATAAATGGGAGTCTATTTTTGTTTCAGTTGCGGTTAAAAGAAACAATGAACTCTTCTAGGGGTGATATTGACCCCGTGTCAAACGACCCCAAGCGAACTTTCTCACTTCCGGCGACTGCTATCTTTGATCGAAATAACCGAAATTCAAATCGGGATCCAAACGCGACAGAATGACGTATATCAAAATGCGAGTTCCTCATATAAAGTCACCTATACCCAGTGAAAATAGTATAGTATAGTATATTTCAGTATACTTAATGTAGGGTACAAACGGAGTACAAAATACAAAATACAGATTTTAATTCATACAATCAAGATTGCAGAATTCGTCATGTAAGTTATGGTGAAGAATATACACTGCGCAAAAAAATTAACGCACATTATGGAAATCTCAAATTTATTCTACAACTGAAGATGTTCTCAATGATAATTATTTTTATCAGAATTATGCATGCATATGTTATCCACTTTCAACGTTTTTCTTCAATACAGATGTTTTCTCCCAGCAGGAATAAAAAAAGATGATATTATCAGATTTTGAATGTATTGGCCCCATTCTAGAATCAGTTGTTCTCGATCAATTCTAGTGATCAATAGTTTTTCTTTCGTTTGATTTTCTACACTCGATCGCTATGCAACGCGAAACACGCAATTTGACCCAAGAGGAATGTGTCCAAGCGGTAGTTTTGCGAGAAGAAGGGTGGAAATACACAAGAATTGCAGAAAGGTTTGGAGTTTCCCATACAAGTGTGTCCAGAATGTTGCAGCGATTCAGGGAGACAGGTATGAATGTCCGAAGACCAGGACAGGGTAGACCACGGGTAACAACTGTCATTCAAGAACGTTATTTGAGAGTTTCTTCACTGAAACAACGGTTTGCAACCGTTCGCCTCTTCAAAATCAGCTTGGGCAAACTCATGAGGTGCAAATTAGCACTCAGACAATAAGAAATCGCCTCAGAGAATATGATTTAAGGCCTCGTGTCGCGGCAAGAGGCCCAGCTTTTACCCCAGCCCATCGAAGGGCGCGTTTGGATTTTGCGAGAGAGCATATCCATTGGGAAGAGGCCGATAGGGAAAGAGTTCTCTTCACAGATGAGTCTAGATTCTGCCTCTACCATTGTGATCGACGTTCCCTTGTATACAGACGTCCACATGAAAGATATGCTCAGTGCAATTTCCTGAATACTACTGGTTTCGGGGGAGGATCGATTATGGTATGGGGTGGAATATCTTTGACTGCTCGCACAGACCTAGTGGTCGTTGATAATGGAGCTATGAATGCTGATAAGTATATAAGGAACATTCTTGAAGAGCATGTAGTGCCATTTGCCCCATACATTGGTGAAAATTTCATTTTTATGGACGATAATGCCAGACCCTATCGTGCGCGCATCGTTCAGGAGTACCTTGAAGAGGTTGAAGTCTCTCGAATGGAATGGCCAGCAAGAAGTCCAGATCTCAATCCGATTGAGCAGGTTTGGGACAACCTCAATAGAAGGCTGAGAAGTTCAGAAGATCATCCAGCTACTCTTAATGACTTAGGAATCCAACTCGGAGAAATCTGGGAATGATTAGATCAGAACATTTTAAGATCACTCATTTTGAGTATGAACCGTCGTTGCCGAGCTGTAATTAACGCAAGGGGTGGAAATACCAAGTATTAAATCACTTATCAGCATTTCCGTATTTTGAAAATTGTTCATTTCTCTTCTTTCACATAAGATTCGGTGAAATCCTGAATTTTTCTTCCATTTAATGTGTCTTGTTTCGTTCAAAACCTTCCCGAGAGAACATAAAAAATAAGTTATAAAGTCAATGTAGAGTCAACTTCCATTAAAATTGAGATTTTCAGAATGTGCGTTAATTTTTTTGCGCAGTGTATTATTCTTTGGGAGTAGATAAAAATGTTCACAAAAAATCAGAACACCAGTTTTTTTAAAACAAGAGCCATGGCCCATGAAGAATAATTCGAATTCAAACTTCTTTTGATCTGCAGGTAGTAAGCAATGAATCTTTCCGATCTTTTGGGGATGAAGCACCATCTCGTGTCACAGTTTTCCTCTAGTTTTCCACACTTAACAATTGCACCTGCGGCTTAAGTTTCCGCACCAATGCTACCAAAGGCAACATTGAACATATCCCCCTTTTCAATAACATAAACACAAGTTGCGAATAATCCATAGGCATGAATCCATAAACGCTAATAAATTACAGGTCATGATCTACCGCCAAGACGTGGAATTGGGTCAACATGACAACTTCGAGCGTGACATCTTCGCTAACAACGCCGCTAGTACCGCAATAATTTGTTATTATTCAGTTGGTACCGTTAAATTGCGCAGCGTAGACTGAACCGTCGCATATTTGCAAGCACAACCATCCAGTCGTACCTTCTTTGTTGGTCTATGGTCTGTGATTACAGAGTACAGACCTTCCCCTGTCATTACGTCGTTAACATAAGGTCTCCGGCGAGCTGTGGACCACATGGTGATGCTGATGGGATCGGATTGGGTTCTGGTTCTCTACAGGGTGGATTTGGTCTCAAAATGAAAAAAAGTCGGCCGGGGTCATATCAGGGGAATGCGGTGGATGTTCTATATCTATAGGAATTGTTGTCAGTTTAGACAGAAATCGTCCACAACATCTTGTACGCTTTTGAAGGCACTGCAGATTTACCTTTACCGTAAGCCTTATGGAACCTTTTCCAGTACTCTAATCCAAGAGCAAAAATAAGACAGATTCTTTATCGATATTTTCAGAAAGCACTTAAGGTTATCTGACAGAATAGAGCACTATTAACAAACAGGGAATAATATTCTTCAAAAAGTAACTGGTAGGATGATGCTACCTCTCTCCGTAAGGCTGCTTTAGCCTTGTTTTTTGTGCTGCTGTAAACTGTTGTCCCGTCTGGTTCAACAGAGCTCTTGTTCAAGAAATTGATACACAGCAACACAGCTCAATGATTCTATGAGGATGATTCATGTAAACTTTATGGATCAATGATTACCTTTATTCCAAAGGAAATTTGGCGTTTGGAATGACCGTCACATGATTTTCACAAGAAAAGTTCCATTTTTGATATTGAGTTCTTGGTTTTCCTCTTTCTAGAAAAATGGATGCCTTTTGAATAGTCTTAGGGCAGGTCATGGCTTTTGTGTAAGTACGGTTTTTAAATGGAATGGAATGGATTGGTAGTCCTAGATGTAAGTGCAATCATATTTGATGTTCAAAACGAAATTGCATTTACTCTTTTTCATTATATCTATATTTTAGACTCGGATTTTTTTAAACGAATGAGAAATTGGTATACGAGGATGTATTGATATCTAGTTAGCCTAGACCAGTTCCATGCATAAACAAAATATAATATTGCGATACCATATCAACGAACAATAATTTATTAGAAGTGTCAGTGTAGAGTTCGACGTCAAAAAAGTAAATCAGAGTTACCCAATAAATTTAAAAAAAAAGATGTCCACCGAAATTGTAAAACTCGAAAAGTTGGAGTATCGAGCCATCATCATGTATCTCAGTACATTTAGAAGGGTTAAAATGACGTAAGCAGATTTACGAAGATATGCAAAACCCTTGGTGATCAATGTCCTTTGTATATGCGACCGTGAAAAATTGGACTGCAAGCTTCGAGAGAGGTAAATTTTCCATTGAAGATGATGACCGATCGGGAAGGCCAGTTTCTGTGTCAGTCTCCGAAAATATCGATGCAGTTCATATGACATGATTTTATCAGACCGTCGAATTGGGCTGAAAGGGATATCTGAAGCACTGAAGATTTCATACGAACGCGTTCATCATATAGTTCATGTCAATTTGGACATGAGAGAATTTTCTGCAAAATGGATCCCCTTCCCCAAATGTTTGAATGGTGACCAAAAGCGTGCAAGGGTAGAAGCATCGCGTGCGTCTGTGCTCGATTTGAAAACGATGTAGACTTCACCGAATTTTTACTATGGATGGGACTTGGGTACATCCAGAAACAAAGCAACAATCGATGGAATGTCGACACTCTGGTTCTCCAAGACCTAAGAAGTTTCGTGTCCAGAAATCTGATTGAAAAGTTCTTGTTTCAGTTTTTTGGGATTGCCATGGAGTAATCATGATTGATTTTTTGAATAAGGGTAGAACAATAACTGGAGATTACTATTCGACATTACTGACTACGGGAAAAAATTAGAGAAAAGACGCGGAAAGCTATCCAAAGGTGTTTTGTTTTTAGAGGACAACGCCTCAGTACACAAATCTCATATTGCCATCTGCCATGTAAAAATTCGTGATTTAGGGTTAGAATTGCTAGAACAACCCCCTTATTAACCAGATTTGGCTCCGTCCGGATATCATCTCATTCCTAAACTGTAAAAAGTTTAAAAGGTCATAAATTTTCTTCCAACGAGGAGGGTATAAAAGCTGCGGAGGACTGGTTTGCAGAGCAAGAAGAAACATTTTCTTTGAAAGGTCTAGAGACGTTGCAGGTTCGCTCTAATAAATGTATTCAATTAAGAGGAGAATATGTTGAGTAATAAAATATTTTGACATTGAAATTCTGTTGGTTCTATAGCAGGCAAAGAATTTCTCAATATTTCCTCGTATGCTATCTTCTTTCATTTTGATTCAGTGACTACAATCTACCATTTTACCGTATTGTAAGAATTAAAATGGAACTTCTACTAACGCACCTCCAAAATCTGAATTCGGACATAAAATTGTTCACATTCTTCAAACGTGATTCTTTTTCCTTAATGAACGACAAACCAAATTCAAGCAGTATAATCGAATCATTCTGAAGTGGTGAAGAATAACTGGTTTTTTATGGAAGGCACCATCGACTTTTGGTATGCCTCTCTTGTCGGTCTGAAGCATCTTCTATAATACCAAGTTCCTGGTACTCCAAAGGCATTGCTTGGGGTTTCACAACATTACGAGACCTTCTGATAGCTTTCATAATGATTTTACATGGTGATTCAATTCGATCTTCCAATATTTAAGATATTTAGGAGTTCTTATATCCTCTTTCTAAACGATATCGATACCTTAACCTATAATTTTTCATATTTCCTCAAATCTACAAAATTTAACTCACCTCTTATTGTACTCGGCATCTTGAATTATCCTCATCTGCCGTTGTCCTCAAATGATGAATTAAATGTTTCAGAAACTACTAAAATTTTCAGGTACACGCGTTGCTTTTAGTCCAAAATTTAAAAAAAAAGGAATTAACGAAAACTTCGATAAAAAGGGTGCCTAACTACACTCAGCAATGAAGCTGATGAATCACACTGGGGTCAAAACTTTTTTTTCTTGAAAGTCCCAAACAACGCTCGATTATTCATTGTTTTCATGTGGTTTTCATTCCGGTGATGGTCATCGATTTAACTGTAACCTGAAAGAAGAAGATCAGTGTTACCAAACAAGCTTTAAACAGTTTAGAAAGAAGAAAAGTAGATGAGACGGTCATATACAAGTGGAGAAACTGATAATATTTATATACAATGATAGAGAATATACAGGGTGATTTCAGAGGGGTAGGAGAGTTGTCAACAGTTAATTATAATCTTTCATGTAGGTTTACTGTATTCAAAAGTACAATAAACTCTTGGTGGCCTTCTTATTTTCTGTACGAGCCAAAGACCAATCCTCTACAGGCAAAGACACATTTTACATCCGTCTTTATTATTTATTTTTATAGGTCCATCTCTTTGATGAAATTGCTAAAAATCTCGACGAAAAAAAATGGAAAATGAGTAGTGATGATTAACTAGTTTATTAATTTCAACAAAATTTGATAACTAGATTTTTAAGTTCGAATTGCAAAGTTATTTTTCATTATTTTCAGCGACCATAGAGTTAATTATCACTACTCATTTTTACAGTGCATTAGCAAATTGTTTTTGATCATAAAATGCCAGTTTTCTCGAAGACGAATCACTGTGCAAATGCAAATTTGTGCGAGAAAGTAGCTATTATTAGTGACAATGTGTGTACAGAAACTCAATTTTGTAATTCAAACGGTTCTTGAGATACTAGCAAAAAACTGAAAAAATATAAATTTGACACCCTGTATCTCGGAAACGAAGACCCGGAGGAAAAAATGGAAGCGAAAGAAAAATAATTTTTTCATGAGAATATTACAGTTGACTGTTGGTACACTTATATAGGAAATTCCTGTATAAAACCTCAGCAAATACTCCTCAAAATATTTCGCACTTGTTTACCAACACCTTATATGTATATGGCCAAAATCACACAATTAAAATTAACCATTAAAAGATTAAAAAATCAAGTAACAAGGAAATTACCAAATTCCGCCAATCTTTCACGTCGACTTTCGAATTTTCGCGAGAATTTTCCGACTTTTCGTGGGCCATTTCACACGTGCCTACGAGAGCATGGATACCTCGTCTGTTTGTCTATCGGAAAGAAACTGAAAATGTGAAAAGGCGAGGGTGGTGTGTTATTGCCAACGTCAGCGTGCTGGAGGAGACATTGAACTTGGAAAAGGCGTGCAGACTGGCGATTTTGCGCATAATTACGGGAAAATATGAAGGAATTTGGGGTAGAACTTTCCCTTTTACGGGCCTGTAATGCCTAAAGTTCGACAATCGGGGTTGACCTTTAACCAGCTGACGAGAAGAAAGCAAGGAAGTTTGCAGGAATCAGATAAAATTATTGCGCTTTGCAACTTTGCCCTGAGGAATTTTGGGGTAAAATCTCGTTTGGGTACGACTCACTGACGAAGAGTCCGTGGTCAAATTCAATTCTGTCCGTCCAGACGTGAATAAGATGTTGGTGCAAGAGTTGTGAGAAGAAGTAAGTTTTATTCAGGCTTTGTCGTTTTTGTGTGGTATTTAAGCAAATGGTTCTTTGATAAACGCTCATATTCTGCACAGAGATACTTGGGGCTATGCTGATCCACATAATATAAATAACTATTGGCGGCGATGAGAAGGACGGAAGTTATGACAGTTTGAAATTTCCGATTTTTCGAAAAAAGCCATTTGACAGGTCAAAATCTGAACGGTGATAGTTAGGGCTTTGAAATATTTTTCATTGAATGGAATGACCTCAAAAACCTACATTTTGATACCATAAACACCCATGTAGCTCCCATAGGTAATAAAATATTCCACTTTTAATTTTTGGATTTTTCATTTTCGAGTTTTGTTCACGAGCTCATACCACTCAAGGGAAGGGTGCTGTCTGTCCGCAAAATTTCTATTATTGAAGATTCGAGAAGGAAGCACGACTTGCAGATTCAATTATAACTTTAGATCTCCCCCAAATATAATTTTATTGACAAATATGGTGTTTTTAGGGGGTTATACCCCTTTGTCATTTTCCACCCAAAATTTGAGATTTTTAAAATAGCTCATATTCTGCGCAGGGATACTTGGGGCTATGCTGATCAACATAATATAAATAACTATTGGTGGCGATGAGAGGGATGGAAGTTATGACAGTTTGAAATTTCCGATTTTTCAAAAGAATGTCATTTGATAGGTCAAAATCTAAACGGTGATAGTTAGGGCTTTGAAATATTTTTCATTGAATGGAACGATCTCGAAAACCTACATTTTGATGGCAAAAACACCCATGTTCCCCCATAGGTAATGAAATATACCACTTTTTATGTTTCGATTTTTCATTTTCGAGTTCTGTTCACGAGCTCACACCACTCAAGCTAAGGGTGCTCTCGGTCCGCAAAATTGCCATTATTGAAGATTCGAATAGGAAGTACGACTTCCAGATTCAATAATAACGTTAGATCCACCCCAAATAGATTTTTTATTGACAAAAATGGTGTTTTTAAGGGGTAATGTGTAATGACATCAAAATTCACCAATCATTGATGATGGTTATAGTCAACACTGTCGCAAATTGAACAGAACTGTTAATGGGTTCCAATACGAAATATATTGATTTGTGTAGTACTCATTTATTAGCAAAAAGATTTGCACACTCTACCATTCGATTGTTTCACCATCGGACCTACCAACTATCTTCGATTCGGCAGTTTTCAAACGTGCATTATTGAATTTAGCACAAATTCATCATTGACAAATCCAACCTATTTACAAGAATTGTCCCAACCATTCGCTATTTGCTGCCTCATATGTCTTTCATAATTAGTTTCTATGGATTATCGCCAAGGTCATTGACATCAAAACCTGCTTAGTGCGTTAACAGTTTGTTATTATTATGAATTTGTTGGTAGAAAAGCAGTGGTCTATTGTATAACGTCTTTGAGCTTTTTGAAGTGACGAACATAATTTTCTCGATTTCGTTGAACTAAAAAGGTGATTTTATTTGATCAATTCGATGAGGAAGCAATTTCTGACTCAATGCATGATACTTTTCTTAATTTATGGTTTCATCTGATGAAAATGGCTAATTGGAAAATGGCTTCTTCAATTTTTGACCATGTGTGCGACAGGCTCCCCACTAAACATGGAATACAAAGTACTTTGAAAACTCCTCATCAACTTCAACATGTCTTCAGAAAGAAGACTGCCTACAGACAAAAAGAAACATAGATAAATTATGTTGCTTTCAAACTTCTTTCTTCAAAATTTCCCAAAGTTAGATCATTTCAAAGATGATTTAAGCTTACGCGCTGAGTAAAAAAGTCAATCCTGTCTAAATTCGAATCATTCTGTTGACCCACCATTGGATTCTATATACAGGGAGGGTCTTTCAAAACGAACCAACCTAATATTGTCTGAGAAAAGACTGAGAGTTGTCAAGTTTGGATGAGAAGTGGACATCTTTAAGACCACAAACCTCTTGTGTACCAGCCCCCTGAGAAAGTTGGCTACTCTTTTGAGGTGTTCCTCAAGTAAAAGCCTTTCACAAGAGCTGTACCTTCAACACCTCACTGTAGCTCATTATATTAGTGGTACCAAAATCGACCCTTCTCGTGGCTTCCTCAAAAACTGTTTGTTAGTTCATTATGGGCTCTTTTAACTTTTTTATCGAACGAGAGGGTAGTGACACCCTCGAACTCTGTTAGGTACTCACAATGAAAAAATATGTACAAAACGATTACTCTATCTCTTAACATACTATCCATGCACTGTCCACCAAACAAAAACTCGTCACACAAACCATGAACCAGCAGCAGAATCCGAAATCCTCACAGAAAAACACTTTTCGAACGTCACTCGAGTCCAGGAGGTGGATCGCGAAAACGCGCGCGTGATGTCAGCTCGGGTCGACTTGACGGCACCGGCCAATTCGAATGTACCGCGATAGGGGGCGATTGGAAAAGGGATGAGGTCTTTCGGAGTCCAAGGAGTGGAGAAGAAGGCACCTGTTCTTGCGCGCTGACGGCCAAGTGACTGAGCGTAAGCGGCCAGGTGGAAGTCACTGGAGGTCAGTGACACAGTGTGAAGTTTACCGCTGTGGATCCGTCGTTTGGCTAACGGTGCTCGAAGTGCACACCGGCTCTATAGCGGTATCGAGGGCAGAGCCCGGGTACAGTTAGCTTAAAACAGGATTGAATGTGTGCTGGGGCCCCAGAGCTCATCTCTGCCTCTTTCTCACGAGCTGCTGATGCTGCGGAGGGTTTCGGCTGATGTACAGGCTGACTCAAGTCGACAGGAGCCCCGAAGAAAGGAGGAATCGCTAGTGTCAACGGAAACATTCTCGAAATGACAGTGAAGTCTTATATATCGGTTTTTCGTGAAATACATTTTCAAATACTGTTTTTGTGTTGATGTGAATACATCGTTTCATTCATTTGTACAAAATCATATTATTTCAATCCGACAAACTATCCATATACATGTTTCGAAAGGAAATTGGGATTTTGTGAAGAGAAAACAGATTTATTTATTCAATACCCTTAACTTTTGACCAGGACTCTTGGTTTCAAAATACACTGCGCAAAAAAATTGACGCACATTATGGAAATCTCAAATTTATTCTACAACTGAATAATTATTTTTATCAGAATTATGCATGCATATGTTATCCACTTCCAACGTTTTTCTTCAATACAGATGTTTTCTCCCAGCAGGAATAAAAAAAGATGATATTATCAGATTTTGAATGTATTGGCTCCATTCTAAAATCAGTTGTTCTCGATCAATTCTAGTGATCAATAGTTTTTCTTTCGTTCGATTTTCTACACTCGCTCGCTATGGAACGCGAAACACGCAATTTGACCCAAGAGGAATGTGCCCAAGCGGTAGTTTTGCGAGAAGAAGGGTGGACATACACAAGAATTGCAGAAAGGTTTGGAGTTTCCCATACAAGTGTGTTGCAGAATGTTGCAGCGATTCAGGGAGACAGGTATGAATGTCCGAAGACCAGGACAGGGTAGACCACGGGTAACAACTGCCATTCAAGAAAGTTACTTGAGAGTTTCTTCGTTGAGACAACGGTTTGCAACCGCTCGCCTCCTTCAAAATCAGCTTGAGCAAACTCATGAGGTGCAAATTAGCACTCAGACAATAAGAAATCGCCTCAGAGAATATGATTTAAGGCCTCGTGTCGCGGCAAGAGGCCCAGCTCTTACCCCAGCCCATCGAAGGGCGCGTTTGGATTTTGCGAGAGAGCATATCCATTGGGAAGAGGCCGATTGGGAAAGAGTTCTCTTCACAGATGAGTCTAGATTCTGCCTCTACCATTGTGATCGACGTTCCCTTGTATACAGACGTCCACATGAAAGATATGCTCAGTGCAATTTCCTGAATACTACTGGTTTCGGGGGAGAATCGATTATGGTATGGGGTGGAATATCTTTGACTGCTCGCACAGACCTAGTGGTCGTTGATAATGGTGCTATGAATACTGATAAGTGTATAAGGAACATTCTTGAAGAGCACGTAGTGCCATTTCCCCCATACATTGGTGAAAATTTCATTTTTATGGACGATAATGCCAGACCCCATCGTGCGCGCATCGTTCAGGAGTACCTTGAAGAGGTTGAAGTCTCTCGAATGGAATGGCCAGAAGTCCAGATCTCAATCCGATTGGGCAGGTTTGGGACAACCTCAATAGAAGGCTGAGAAGTTCAGAAAATCATCAAGCTACTCTTAATGGCTTAGAAATCCAACTCGGAGAAATCTGGGAAGGATTAGATCAGAACATTTTAAGATCACTCATTTTGAATATGAACCGTCGTTGCCGAGCTATAATTAACGCAAGGGGTGGAAATACCAAGTATTAAATCACTTATCAGCATTTCAGTATTTTGAAAATTGTTCATTTCTCTTCTTTCACATAAGATTCGGTGAAATCCTGAATTTTTCTTCCATTTAATGTGTCTTGTTTCGTTCAAAACCTTCCCGAGAGAACATAATAAATAAGTTAAGTCAATGTAGAGTTAACTTTCATTAAAATTGAGATTTTCAGAATGTGCGTTAATTTTTTTGCGCAGTGTAGTTGGAGAACTCATCACGACATCTGATAATGGTCTTTGACTAAAATAAAAAATAATCGATTTTATTCATATTCTTAGTGAAGATTATGGTCTTTCTATACTGGTCAAAAAATCTTAACAAATTGCTCTTTACACCTTACAAGAACACCAATGAGCCAAAGGAAAGCAAGAAACCAAGATAATCTTGACGCACTAAATGCCAGTCTCATAGAGGATATTTTTCGTGCGATGAGTCGACCTTCCAAGAACTTCGTCTTTCAAAAACGGTAACTTTGCTCATTCTGAAAAAATATTTGAGTCTTCATCCGTAAAACATCGTTATTCGTTGTGACTCAAGAAGTTCAGATGTTGAAATTATTTGAATAAATTATTTTCTCGAATGCTAGACGTTGGTCATTAAGTACTCAAAAAATCAATTTCAAGAAATGATTCCATCTGGCTATAACACCGAGTATATTGACGACGTCTATGAACAAAATGGCGAAGGAGCTGGGCCTAGTAGTCTTATAATTTTCGATTGTCATGAAGTTGAACACGCATTATGTGATAATTGACGGCATTGGACTTTTGAATACACATTCGTATATAGCTTTAAATCCAATTAGGTTTAATTAAAAACGTGTTTGAAATTTTCCAAAATCTTCATAAGTTAGGGATTTTGGCAGAAAACTCATCGCATTATCATTCCTGGCGTTTTATACCTCGAATTTCATGGCAAATATGACACACAGTCATTTATACCAATTCAATCTTTTATCCCAAATTATAAGAATTCGCAGAGAGAACTCAATAAGCTCCTTTTACACATTTTCATTCACATTTTGATTGGTCAGACTGGTTAGAGCAAGACTTGTATCATGATAATTTTAAATTGTCCTATGTGTATTACTGGTTGCCGTAAGGTAGCCGTAAGTAACTAATGAAAAAGTAGGAATCTCGTATTTTCCATTACATCTCTGCCATCTTTGGAGCAACAGCTAAAGCATCCATAAGACTGGAATCAGAAGGAATCTGCAATTCAAGTAATCTACCTAATCCAAGTGGTGACATCTACGGAGTAATGGAAAACTATTCTCATACGGATACAGTTATCTATGATTCTGCAATTCACGGGGAGAGAGTATAGTCCTTCATGGATAGATGGCGCTAGGGTATAATTATCAATTGGAATCCATAAAATTGGTCATGTCATTTACGAATAAACCAGCAAGGTAAGAAATAATGATTCTACTCAACATTGATTTTGAGAATCATATTGAAAAATATGCGGTAATTTCACGTTTACTACTCTAAAGTAGGAAGGTCACCAGACTCAACTCGTTAAAGAGTTTTCAAGGCATTCTGTGAGAAGCAATAAGAAGAGAATTTTCGCGTGCTTGTTCAAATTCATAGCCAGAGGGGTAGAAATTAATTAAATGAAATAAAAATATCATCAACAAAAAATCCCTTTATTTAAACCAATGCGACATCGTTCATTAGTCACTTAAACAAAAATTAAGAAATATTCATAGCAGGATGGAATATTGAGGTTAATTCTGTAGGACCTGTAAAAAAAACCATCAGCAACAATCGATGGAATGGCGACACTCCGGTTCTCCAAGACCTAAGAAGTTTCGTGTCCAAAAATCTGCTGGAAAAGTTCTTGCTTCAGTTTTTTGGGATTGCCAAGGAGTAATCATGATTGATTTTTTGGATAAGGGTAGAACAATAACTGGAGATTACAATTCGACATTACTGACCAGTCTACAGGAAAAAATTAAAGAGAAAAGACGCGGAAAGCTATCCGAAGGTATTTTGTTTGTACAGGACAACGCTCCAGTACACAAATCTCATGTTGCCATGCAAAAAATTCGTGATTAAGGGTTAGAATTACTAAAAATCCCCCTTAGTCACCAGATTTGGCTGCGTCTGACTATCATCTCTTTCCTCAACTGAAAAAAAGTTGAGAAGGTCGTGAATTTTCTTCCAACGAGGAGGTAATAAAAGCTGTGGAGGGCTGGTTTGCAGAGCAAGAAGAAACATTTTTTTGAAAGGTCTAGAGACGTTGCAGGTTCGCTGTAATAAATGTATTCAATTGAGAGGAGAGTATGCTGAGTAATAAAATATTTTGACATTGAAATTTTGTTTGTTTCTAGTTTCTACAGTAGGCTAAGAATTTTTCAATATATCCTCGTACAGTCACCCAAACAAACGAATCCATCATTTCGGATAGCGCTGGATCTAATCAATGGTTCTTGCGCAAAGTATACTCGGTGGAACGAGTTGCTCGATAGCCAGTCAAGATTTGAATGTGCGAGTTTATGTTGTGTCTTTGAACAACACCGGATTCGAATATTTTCGTCGAAAAAACGCGGACAGGCCGTGACAGCCTTACGAATGAACGATTTTCCGAATTTTCCGAGGTGAACATCACCAGAAAAACGAGTGCCGTACCCGTGTCCAGTGAAAATCATGTCAACTCTGGAATTATACACCAAGGTAATGCGATGAATGCACCCTGTTTGCGCTCGAAACTGACCTACGAAAAACTAGAGTGTTAATTAAAATCCAACGGGAGTATTTTTAGAGCACCCTTACATGTTTGTGGGGTTGATGCGGTTCAGTGTTGAGAAAAAAGGTTTTGATTTCCGAAGGTAAAAAGTATAAATCATCGAAAACAAGGATACAGGTGTTGACGGTATGGGTGAACAGCTGATTGGAGTATTTGAATTCCCTCTACTCCTTTCAAATGATGTAATAAGTCTTAAAGGATCCTTTCCTTATACTGTGCTTGAATGATCGATTCCGTACCCTTCGTAATCTGTGAAATGCGGTGTTTCTTCATCCTTCTCAATAAAATCACCACACTTTAGAAAATGCCTGCTTCAGTTTCAGCGGAAATATATGGAAGGAATTCCCATTATTCGTATATTTTGTTGCATATCTAAGTCTCATGAAAAAAAAAAGGATTTGTCCTGGTCAAGACCATAAAGGGACCTTATAATGTACATAATTTGAACAAGTTATCTTTTGTATCAGTCATCGAATGGTTTTGCCATTAATGAACAAAGTTAAGGACTGAACGAGAATAAATTCGCTATCACAAAAATGCCTATATCTCTTGAACCAATTGGGAAAAAATCAAAATTTGATCATAGTTAGCTTTGTTATGAACGCCAGAAACATGTAGAACATTTACTTCATAGATATTCCAATTCTCTGTCGCAAAATGACAAGCGAAGTGAAAACACGAGAATCTATAGTGAAACTTTTTCAAAATAATCAAAAATGGAGCTTCAAAAGAATCGCAAAAGAAGCTCGCGTTCGTCCGGAAACGGTATCAAGAGTTGTTAAGCGCTTCAACGAAGATCTTACAATTAACCGCAAGGAAGGAACCAGGAGGAAAAAGGGGTTTCATAGCCCAAAAGAAGAAAGCCATCAGCCTTTTTCAGAAGAATCCTAACCTTTCAGGACGGAAAGTGGCCCAAATAGTGGGTTGTTCGCAGTCAACCGTTCAGAAAATCAAGTCGGGTTGTGGGCTTAGAACATACAAAGTGCAGTGAGTGCCAGACAGGAACGCTGTGGAGAATCAAGAAGCGAAATCAAGAGCAAAGAAATTGAAAAAAAGATTTCTTGAAAAATTTTTCCTGTTGCGTGATGGACGACGAAACCTATGTCTTGGCTGATTTCTCGCAACTTCCTGGTCAGGAATTTTATACTGCAAATTTTCGTGTAAATGTTGACGAACAATTTCGCGTGAAGAAACAAGCAAAGTTTCCTAAAAAATTCCTGGGTTGGCAAGCAATTTGCACTTGTGGGAAAAGGAGCAAATTTTTCGTTGGCCAAGGCTCTGTTGGCTCGAAGATATACATCGGGAATGCTTAAGGAAGCGACTTTTACCATTTTTACGTGAGCACGATGTGTCAACGATCTTTTGGCCAGATTTAGCCTCATGCCACTACATCAATTCCACCAAGGAATGGTACGAAGCTAATGAGGTGGTTCTTGTCCCCAAAGAGGCCAATCCACCAAATTACCCAGAACTCAGGCCAATCGAAAGATATTGGGTCCTGGTAAAAAGAGAATTGAAGAAGTTTAAGAAATCAACGAAAACATTAGCGGAATTCAAGCAAAAGTGGAAGACAACATCCCAGGAAGTGACTGAGAAGACTAAAAGAAGCATGATGTGAAGAATTCCAGAAAAAATCCATGAATTTTGTAAAAAATAGTTTTGGTTTTTTTATTGTGAAAACAGTTTTCATTAGAATTAGCAGATGATTCGAAAATGAGTTTGATTTTCGAAATCGGCCCAGTGGTTGAAAAGATATAAGCGTTTTTGTGAAAGCGAATTTATTTTCGTTCAGTCCTTATTATCCACCCTGAAAAAACACCCTGATTGACGATATTTCCAATTGAGTGTTTCCTCAATAGAGATATGGACAGATATGGATAATCCTTCAAAATTACCATTCCGATCATCTCTGCGACAGAATTCTAATTTATTTGGAAATGAATTTGTTTAAAATGCTACGACGACCTTCTGAATAATATCCAATCGAGAATATCAGCAACACATTTAAATAGTTATGCAGTTCTGTTGTTTTGTGTTATAAAATCGTGCCACTAATAGCTTAAAGTCTGGACACCTTTCTATACGTTGTTTTATGACTCATAATATCGCAAAAGATAACGATTTTGAAGGTGCTATAAAACTAGAAATATTTGCTCAATTTATGACGTTCATAATTTCGAAATCTCAATCTGATACAGCAGCACTCGAGAATGAAAGAATGGGATATAAAACTACTTGATTCTATTATTCTATTGACCGATATACCATAAACATGGTGGCAATTAGCATAAATGCAAAAACCAAACCAAACTCTGGACTATTTTTCTTTCATTCGGCGTTCTCTAAAACATACCCATTTCGTTACATCAAGTTTACCATCTTGTATGTTCGATCAGTCGAAGCAGTACTTATCCTGGGCTAATAGTTTTTCGCGCAACCTTCTACCTAAGCGAGAGTCAATTTGTAAAAGTCGATAATGTGTAATTAGGTTCCACATTTGCAATAACCATGTTGGTCGAACTATTCTATATGTAGATCAGGAAGGTGACACAGTTTCAAGTTGAACAGGAAATTTGATTCCGTTGAGGTATATTTGAAAATCGATATTTAAGTATATTCTTTGTTCGACAATCTGCAACAGTATAAGGGAATAATCAATATCAGTTGGATGTAAAATAAACCAGTGCATTAGAAAGTAGAACTTGGTAATTTGTGAATTACGCATGTAATTGGAAGTTTAACGTTTTAAGTGAGGAAATTATGGTTTCTCTCGAAACGAAGATGATGCTCCAACCAAATCTGTCTGCTTCTCCTTCTGCCAAGAACAGATTTTTCAAAAACTGAGCTTAGTATTGAGGAAGCTTATTAAATCACTATCAAGACTTCAATTTTTATACAGAAAGGTTTTTTTCGCTTCAGTTGTAAGAGGGTACCTGAAAAAATCTGATTCAATTCATTCTGTCGACCAAGAAAAAAATATCAATCTCACGGCAATCACCGTTGATGCCTTGTGGCTAATTCTAGCAACAAGAAACATTATACTCTTCGTGGTTTCATACCCATCCTGAACGTTTATCCTGATACATATTGGTGAACTCCATATACCTCTCGACATGGGTTGATGAACTTACTTTGGTACCTTGAGGGTTTTCCAATAAGGAACGAGCTACACTGCCCACAAAATTCTGCAGAATCTAAGTATACAGGGAGAGTCAACAAACTCTCAGCTCAAATCCAAATTATGCGATACTTTTTGTGACGATTCGCAAAGGTTAGAGATGTCAGAGGATGTCATTATTTGTGTCTTGGTATAATCGTCCTTCTGTGCCCCTTCGAAGAATAATTTTTACAGAATAAAAATTCACTGGGGCATGTTTTTCGAGTATAGCTGTGTTTAAGGACTGAACGAGTATCAATTCGCTATATCTCTCGAACCAATTGAGAAAAAATCTAAATTTGATCATAGTTAGCTTTGTTAAGAACGTCAGAAACATGTGGAACATTTACTTCATAGATATTCCAATTCTCTGTCGCGAAATGTCAATCGAAGTGAAAACACGAGAATTTTTCAAAATAATCAAAAATGGAGCTTCAAAAGAATCGCAAAAGAGGCTCGCGTTCGTCCGGAAACGGTATCAAGAGTTGTTAAGCGCTTCAACGAAGATCTTACAATTAACCGCGAGGAAGGAACCGGGAGGAAAAAGGGGTTTCATAGCCCAAAAGAAGTGAAGAAAGCCATCAGCCTTTTTCAGAAGAATCCTAACCTTTCAGGACGGAAAGTGGCCCAAATAATGGGTTGTTCGCAGTCAACCGTTCAGAAAATCAAGTCGAGTTGTGGGCTTAGAACATACAAAGTGCAGAAAGTGCCAGACAGGAACGCTGTGAAGAATCAAGAAGCGAAATGTTGACTAACAATTTCGCGTGAAGAAACAAGCAAAGTTTCCTAAAAAATTCCTGGTTTGGCAAGCAATTTGCACTTGTGGGAAAAGGAGCAAATTTTTCGTTGGCCAAGGCTCTGTTGACTCGAAGATATACATCGAGGAATGCTTGAAGAAGCGACTTTTACCATTTTTACGTGAGCACGATGTGTCAACAATCTTTTGGCCAGATTTAGCTTCATGCCACTACAGCAAGGCCACCAAGGAATGGTACGAAGCTAATGAGGTGGTTTTCGTCCCCAAAGAGGCCAATCCACCAAATTACCTCAGGCCAATCGGAAGATATTGGGCCCTGGTAAAAAGAGAATTGAAGAAGACTAAGAAATCAACGAAAACATTAGCGGAATTCAAGCAAAAGTGGAAGACAGCATCCCAGAAAGTGACTGAGAACACTTTAAGAAGCATGATGGGAAGAATTCCAGAAAAAATCCATGAATTTTGCAAAAAATAGTTATGGTTTTTTATTGTATATACAGGGTGTTTGATAATTCGACGTGAACCTTGAAAAGGGATATACTAGACGTCATTTGCAGTGAATTGCGTCGAGTGAAGCATGGTCCGAAAACCTATAGTTACGAAGATATCGCGATTTTTCAACTTTTTTGAAATTTTCTGCTTCGTTATCGAAAATAATTAATTTTGTGAAAACTACTCGACTCTTAATATTCAATGATTATTTTTTTCAAAGCTGAGGAGATGGGTCCATTTCTTGCGAAAAAGTATTCACTAAAAATTCAGATAACCCGAGATATACAGGGTCATTAATGGCTGCACCTGTTTTCCTCATAAAATCTTGATAAAACAATTGAGAATTACTCGAAAAAAGTATTATGAACTTGGAGTACAAATGTAAGGAAAAACTTCCCTGTTTCATCAGCTTTTCAAAAAGGTACATATGTCAATAATTCCTTCATGCAATCTGAAAATATGGCCGGAAAACCAAGCAGACAACAGACTTTTTCAAGTCATTCAGATATCCTATTATCCTTTATTTCACTTGGCGTGATTCGTAAGCCGTAAGCGGGCCATGGTTCGATCACTAAATGACTCGAAAAAGTCTGTTGTCTGCTTGGTTTTCCGGCCATATTTTTAGATTGCATGAAGGAATTATTGACATATGTACCTTTTTGGAAAGCTGATGAAACAGGAAAGTTTTTCCTTACATTTGTACACCAAGTTCATAATACTTTTTTCGAGTAATTCTCAATTGTTTTATCAAGATTTTATGAGGAAAACAGGTGCAGCCATTTATGACCCTGTATATCTCGGGTTATCTGAAATTTTAGTGAATACTTTTTCGCAAGAAATGAGGACCATCTCCTCGGCTTTCAAAAAAATATTCATTGAATATTTAGAGTCGAGTAGTTTTCACAAAATTAATTATTTTCGATAATAATTTCGTAACCATAGATTTTCGGACCATGCTTTACTCGACGCAATTCACTGCAAATGACGTCTAGTATATCCCTTTCCAAGGTTCACGTCGAATTACCAAACACCCTGTATATATTCTTTTGAAAGAGAGAATTACATACTGTTTTGTAATATCAAACAATATATGGCATATGGCACGTGTGAAGAAATGGCGACAAGGAACAGATTGTATAAAAGAATAAAATCTGTTTCCCGCTCCAAATCTGAGTGTTAGCAGAGGGAATGTAAACGGGGTACCATACAATTCTGCGTATGATACATGAGAACAGATAAAAACCTCTGAAAAAACTCTGTCTCCCCGTCTATGTGTGGTGATACTGAATTTGTTCAAAAAAATATGCTGCTATCCATATTACAGAGCTCATTGTGCTTGAAAACATGCCTTTTCATCGAACTGGAGGCAAATATCTTGAAATTATATCTGTAACAAGACAAAAAAAAAAGAAAAACGAGAAATAAGCAGTAGAAGAAAATATTTCACCTGCTAAGAAAACCTTTTCACAAAGCCCTAACTCTCTCATGGATCGGGAGGATCTTTCGATCAGGTCCGATCTTCCAAGTGATGATTCTTCTGTTCTTCAGGTGCTACAGGCCCCTTATGTTGGGGGATCATCTCCCATAGATTAGAGTGGTTGTTTTTATTAGAATTAGAAGATGATTCGAAAATGAGTTTGATTTTCGAAATCGGTCCAGTGGTTCAAAAGATATAAGCGTTTTTGTGATAGCGAATTTATTCTCGTTCAGTCCTTAGTATGGATTAATGGATTATCGAAATTGAGTGTTCCAATTTTTCGTAGCGAAAAGAGCAGTTGTTTTCATGCTGGCGACTCTTGTTATCAACAAAAACAAAATCAGTTGCTCTCCTTGAATCGATTCTGACAACGAGACAATGAATCGTTAAAATCCACACGTATCATTGTCTGTTGAAATATGAAAGTATATAAATCAAAACAAACATTTTCCATTCATCATCCACCGCCAACTTCAAACTCTCGGACTCGGAGACGATCTCAACTCAAAGGTTGGTGTGTTCAAGAAGTAGGACACTGTCGTAGTACACGTTTTTGTTGAACCTTCTCCTTCTAAAGGTTCATACCTCGCCTTCCAACCAGTTTCAGCTTCATTGGAAGCATTCACTTTCGTATTTCGGCGGAATGCGAATCTAGAATGTGGGAAATCACCATCCTTTGAACTTTTACGCCTGCAGTTTTCGACACGCAAACGCTTTGTAAAGAAAATTATGTCATGAACTTGCTAGAAGAATATTTCTTGTTCCGCCTTTGTGTGTGATTTCCTTCATGTTCATCTTAATCTAAACTGAAGGATTTTTCAATAAGAGGTGTTATTTTGAATAGCCCCCTATTTCGGTAGATGTCACTTTTGAAGCTGTCATTTTTGACATTTGACAAATAGAGACGGTCCGTAAAACTCGAACATTTTTGGGTCGTCATGAAGCACCTTTTCGAACCGCAATACAGAAATTGGTGGAAGAATTTGAGCTGTTGGGACAAGTTGAGATGCAAAGAACAAAACCCGTGCACGTCGCTCAAGAACAGACGAGAATATTGCTGACGAAGTTGAAGAACCCAGGTTTGTCCATACCTCGTCGTTCTTTGAAATTAGGCATTCAACAAACGTCATTACACCGTATTTTGCATAAAGATTTGGGTCTCAAGGCTTATAAAGTGCAGTTAACACAAGAACTCAAGCCGGCCGATCATCAACAACGTTTTTGCTGATTGGGTCCTTGAAATGCATGAAAATGATCTGGAATTCCATCGAAAAATCATCTTGAGTGATGAGGTCCATTTCCACATCGGTGGCTTCGTCAACAAGCAAAATTGTTGCATCTGGGGCTCAGAAAACCCAGGAGTTATTGTTGAAAAGCCTCTCTATCCTCAACGTGTGACTGTTTGGTGCGATTTATGGTCCAGCGGGGTCATTGGACCTTACTGTAGCAACAGTTACGGTGAATGGATTGCGCTATAGAGGGATGATTTATGATTTTTTTATGGCCAGAGTTGGATGGTATTGATCTGGACAACGTTTTCTTTCCACAAGACGGCGCTACGTGCCATTTGGCTGATGTTATTTTCCATTATTAACGGCATACCTTCCTCTTTACAGGGTGTCCATTTGAAAACGAAACAGACGAGATTACAGACGAAATAAATTTTTTCGATAGAAATGCTCGGACAGGTCGATTTCTGTTTCGAGGGGGACAACTTAAGATGTAGGTTACGGACGCATAGCGCTTCAATCCTTGCTGCTACAACCCCCACCCCCAATTTTTGAATAGGGAAGATGGGGTAAGTGATACCTCAATTCAAAGGTATTTTTATACTGATTTCAGCACAGTAATTGTTTTTTCATTTTATGCATTAGTTCTCGAAATATTCTTAACTAAGTATTTGAAAATGGAGTGGTGTTTTCATGGCACTTGTATTGTTTTTTTGTGAAAAATCGACATCTTGATTAAAGATTTCTATGTCAGTGGATTGGAGGAAGGAAGCCACAGTCATGGTTGTTTTGAAGCTCAAAATGTCGATTTTTCACAAAAAAACACTACAAGTGCCATGAAAACACCACTTCATTTTCAAATACTTAGTTAAGAATATTTCGAGAACTAATGCATAAAATGAAAAAACAATTACTGTGCTGAAATCAGTATAAAAATACCTTTCAAATGAGGTATCACTCACCTCATCTTCCCTATTCAAAAATTGGGGGTGAGGGTTGTAGTAGCAAGGGTTGAAGCGCTATGCGTCCGTAACCTACATCTTAAGTTGTCCCCCTCGAAACAGAAATCGACCTGTCCGAGCATTTCTATCGAAAAAATTTATTTCGTCTGTAATCTCGTCTGTTTCGTTTTCAAATGGCCACCCTGTATAATGAAAAAAACATCGGTAAAAATATCAAAATAACACCCCCTTTATATTCACTCCTCGTTTTCTTTAGAATTTTCATTTTATTCTTTCCTTCTTTTGCAAGCTTTATTTCAATCAAAAAAATCTAGTTTAATTGAAAAATTGCCCAAGAATATTCCTCTCAAGTTATTTTCTGTTGAAGTTCTTGAGCTGTTTAAGTCACCCGATATACTTTTCAGTTTTCAGATTTTTGTGAGTGCTCATGACCAAATGAATATTTCAACAAGGTATCAATGTTTTTCTTCGATAAACCTGTAGATGTATTCTGTAGAGTGGATAAGATAAAATGCAATTTCCTACAAGTAATATTATAAAGGCATACTCTGACATTCTGTTCTCGATTTGTGTGCATGAGCATAAATATTCATTATGGAAATGTCCAAAAGCATCAGGCATGGTCGTAAAGTTAATCAAATTCATATACACAACTAATATCCACAAAATCATTTATGATTAAGTAATTTCGAAGCATGTAGAATATTTTTCCAATCGAATAATTAAAGAAAATGTGTCGAAAGTGATTTATTGACGACCTTCTAAAACAATGCAGTAATTGTCTCCGTTTTAATAGATCAGATGCGATTTCTAAATAATCTTCTTTGAAAGTTACCGAATGATTGGAGTTTATACTGCACGTATAAAGTTATGATTCAATCCATATTAGATAAGTTGATTAATTCCCTATGTTTATAAAATTACAGAGTTGTGATGTTTGAGAGATATTCGAATCTGAAAAAGTGAAGGAATAAAATAAACGCAATATAAATTCAATATTTTCTATAACTTTTCGAAAATAGAATAGGTACAGTATATTACTGAGCAAAATTCGACATTATATCCAGGATCCTTTCTCTTTGGGGAAAATCAGTATGCGAACAGTCCATTCCTGACTGAACCTAAATTTTTATTAACATCTCTTCGTACGTGTTGTGGTTTATACACACTGAAAGTATGCAGAAGGACAATCCACCCACATGAACTAGATTACGGTACTCTGCTGAAATGACTGTAATAAATCTTTTTGGCAATACGAGGAAACGTTCAAATTGAAATTTTATCGAACCAACTTCGGTCAAACGTCACATGCTCGAATGTTTGGCGTATTGAAAGTGCTAATTACAGGTACCTACACACAAATAGATACATTTATATCCTTGTCAGACAGTTTGTTCGTTGGCACACTCAGTTTATTGATAAGGTTATCATATTTAGATAAATTTTATGGATTTGCGAAGTGGAGCTTATAATAACACTGTAACTATTTATTGTTTCAAAAGTACGTCAATGTCCTCAGGGTATAATAATTAATTTAGAATTCCCGATAGCCCTTTTCGTTATTGAAAAATTCCATACGAGAAAGACAATAAACTGACGTCAAATTTCACACAGTCATTCATTCATAAAACAAAATCTCCGCGAGGAACTTTCACTGAAAATTTATTTCATCATGCAAAGAAACTTCCTGAATGCATGGGAATTGGATTCTGCCAGATACGATTGAGATAATAACTGAAAATTGGCGTTTTTGTTATGCCAGCCCATTGTTAGATTCGCAAGCTATCTCGCTTGATCGATTGCGTCGGAATCTCTGAACTGTTTGATGAAATCACATCTAAAAACACTTTTTCAATGATAGTTTCCTTGCTACAATATTGACATCAATTTCCCTTCCACCCATTCACGGGTACGCCATTGTCAACACATGATTTCCATAGACTTTCCTCATTAAATTTCTATACGGGAAATGAATTCTGGATAAAATTTCCCTTATGATTGGTAACGAGGATTTCCGATAACAATACAATTTGCGATACTTTAGAACAGTAACAAAGCTGAAAGTTTGAGTAATAACAAGCTAAATTCTTTGTGACGTGAGAAAAATCATGAAAACTTTCCAGTTCAAGAAATGGCAACTTTTCAGTTCGACTTCGATGTTGTAGTTCATGCTGTGTATTTATTACTGTACTTTTTTTTCGTTACCGTTGTTTGGAAAGAGGAAGTTGCAGAAAAGATACCTAGAATGACCAGAGATTTGGTCCATAAACTGGTAAGGACTAGGAAAAATTGGAATAGTTTAAAACAGTACGAATATCTACGAGAGTAGTTTGAATGAAATCCTGCCATTATTTTGAAATAATCATTTGCCACTGCTGGAATCTATCGGAAATATGTTCTTTGTTAATAAATTTGAGCAATAAAGGTTGTCTGAAAAAGTAATTTGGTGTCAACTTATCGAAAACAAATATCATTTACATGCGCACATTGCGCACAACTGATACTTTTGTCATTTGGTGTATAAATTAACGATAACTAACGATGTTATTTTTCCCTATTCATGAATTCAAAATATTGCAAATTGTGAATCAATTGGGTGTTGGATTTGAAGAAATTTCCAGAATTTTTATCAGGCATACATTTTCGAGTTGTAAGAGTATTACCCTTTTATCGTGATGCCCAATATTTATTTATTGAATCAGAAAAGCAGAATATTTAGCTAGATAAAGATTGAAGATATTTAAGAGATAATGAGTGATGCAGATAATGAAAATGATCTCATATGATTATAATCATATAATTCTCAGTACGTAGAGTTCAATTATTCTCTATATGCGGTTTTGTCATTGATTTATTTATTATTTTCATAATTAGCATCATATTCCATGACTTCCTAATACAAAATATGGCAAAAATAATCCGAATTCTAGAGAAACTTGCTTTTATTTCGGAAACCTGGCCATATTTAAATAGAGAAACATCATTTGCATAGTACAACTGTGTTTTTCGGTAATATACGAAGTGTTTCTAAATTTATGCGGAAGATTTTAAAGGGTGCCTCCCTGCCTCCTTGTTCAAAATAGAGGGTAGTTTGTTATATAAATGTTGAGTCAAAAGTTAGGGAGATATCGAGGTTCAGAGATGGCGGAAAAATGAAATTTAAAGAAAAACTCACGCAACGACTCGAATAGAATCCAATTTGGATAGCCTGATCTAGTTACAAACTTTTTCATCTCCTGTATTTTTCTCGCGAAATGTACCGTTTTGAAATTAAAAATAAAATCATTACTTGTCGGGAAAGTGCCATTCACACTGCGCAAAAAAATTAACGCACATTCTGAAAATCTCAATTTTAATTAAAGTTAACTCTACATTGACTTTATAACTTATTTTTTATGTTCTCTCGGGAAGGTTTTGAATGAAACAAGACACATTAAATGGAAGAAAAATTCAGGATTTCACCGAATCTTATGTGAAAGAAGAGTAGGTAATGAACAATTTTCAGAATACTGAAATGCTGATAAGTGATTTAATACTTGGTATTTCCACCCCTTGCGTTAATTACAGCTCGGCAACGACGGTTCATACTCAAAATGAGTGATCTTAAAATGTTCTGATCTTATCCTTCC
The DNA here is from genome assembly GCA_951802165.1 of Adalia decempunctata. Classification (NCBI taxonomy): domain Eukaryota; kingdom Metazoa; phylum Arthropoda; class Insecta; order Coleoptera; family Coccinellidae; genus Adalia; species Adalia decempunctata. Next base: position 7,782,595 of record OX637705.1, read on the forward strand.
CAGATTTCTCCGAGTTGGATTCCTAAGTCATTAAGAGTAGCTGGATGATTTTCTGAACTTCTCAGCCTTCTATTGAGGTTGTCCCAAACCTGCTCAATCGGATTGAGATCTGGACTTCTTGCTGGCCATTCCATTCGAGAGACTTCAACCTCTTCAAGGTACTCCTGAACGATGCGCGCACAATGGGGTCTGGCATTATCGCCCATAAAAATGAAATTTTCACCAATGTATGGGGCAAATGGCACTACATGCTCTTCAAGAATGTTCCTTATATACTTATCAGCATTCATAGCTCCATTATCAACGACCACTAGGTCTGTGCGAGCAGTCAAAGATATTCCACCCCATACCATAATCGATCCTCCCCCGAAACCAGTAGTATTCAGGAAATTGCACTGAGCATATCTTTCATGTGGACGTCTGTATACAAGGGAACGTCGATCACAATGGTAGAGGCAGAATCTAGACTCATCTGTGAAGAGAACTCTTTCCCAATCGGCCTCTTCCCAATGGATATGCTCTCTCGCAAAATCCAAACGCGCCCTTCGATGGGCTGGGGTAAGAGATGGGCCTCTTGCCGCGACACGAGGCCTTAAATCATATTCTCTAAGGCGACTTCTTATTGTCTGAGTGCTAATTTGCACCTCATGAGTTTGCTCAAGCTGATTTTGAAGGAGGCGAACGGCTGCATACCGTTGTCTCAACGAAGAAACTCTCAAGTAACGTTCTTGAATGGCAGTTGTTACCCGTGGTCTACCCTGTCCTGATCTTCGGACATTCATACCTGTCTCCCTGAATCGCTGCAACATTCTGGACACACTTGCATGGGCGTAGCCAGCTATGGGCAGGGGGGGCAGCTGCCCCCCCTGAAAGAAAAAATGAATTAAATTTGCCTATTCTTTTAATCCTAAAATTTTACATTGTGAAAGACCATGGAGGATGACCATGGTTTGCCCCCCCCCCTGTTATAAATACTGGCTACGCCCTTGCACACTTGTATGGGAAACTCCAAACCTTTCTGCAATTCTTGTGTATGTCCACCCTTCTTCTCGCAAAACTATCGCTTGAGCACATTCCTCTTGGGTCAAATTGCGTGTTTCGCGTTGCATAGCGATCTAGTGTAGAAAATCACGAAAGAAAAACTATTGATCACTAGATTTGATCGAGGTCAACTGATTTTAGAATGGAGCCAATACATTCAAAATCTGATAATATCATCTTTTTTTATTCCTCTGCTGGGAGAAAACATCTGTATTGAAGAAAAACGTTGAAAGTGGATAACATATGCATGCATAATTCTGATGAAAATAATTATCATTGAGAACACCTTCAGTTGTAGAATAAATTTGGGATTTCCATAATGTGCGTTAATTTTTTTGCGCAGTGTATTTAAGAACTGATTTACATTTTATTTTTTTATTTCAAAAAAGTACATTTTACGAGAAAAATACAGTAGATGAAAAAGTTTCTAACCATACCAGGCTATATGAATTTGATTCTATCCAAGTCGTTGCGTAAGTTTTTTTTTATTTAGATAACAAAAATGATACCTGCCTAACGTTTTTCTTTGGACCCAACATTTATATAATTAACTACCCTTTATTTAGAACAAGGAATCAAACTTTAAAATCAATTCTGCATATCGCACCCAATCAACGCAGCTGTGAGCAGAGTCCAATTTATGTTTATTATGGTCTATTTAGGCGTGTTTTTCCGGACAAAATTGTGACTGTGTTCTTGAAGCTATTTGTGTTTATATACATTGTATATTTTTTTGCAGGGCGCTCGAGTATGGATTCCCCATCCCGAAAACGTGTGGGAAACGGCTGAACTGAAAGAAAACTACTCGTCAACCAAGAAAACACTAGAAGTCGTCACAACAACAAACGAAACAAAGACTCTCAACATAAAAAAAGAAGAAGATCTACCACATCTTCGAAATCCTGCACTCTTGATCGGAGGAAACGATCTCACATCTCTGTCTTACCTCCACGAACCTGCTGTACTCTACAATTTGCAAGTGAGATTCTGCGAGCAGAAGAACATCTACACCTATTGCGGCATCATTTTAGTGGCCATAAATCCCTACGATGAACTGCCCATTTATGGTGAGTAATGAAGCTCTTGCAAGAACTCGATATGATTTCACAACGAATTGCCAGCTCGGTTCATGGCTGCATGCTTAGAGTTATTTTGGCTGGAGTTTGAAGGTATACAGGGTGTCTCAGACTAGGTGTAAGAAACCGATAGGGTAGATAATATTGAAAAAATGAGACATATTATATTTTACGGGGATATAGAACCAAACAAAATTTCAATGTCAAAATATTTTATTACTCAACATATTCTCCTCTTAATTGAGTACATTTACTACAGCGAACCTGCAACGTCTCTAGACCTTTCAAAAAAAATGTTTCTTTTTGCTCTGCAAGCCAGTCCTCCGCAGCTTTTATTACCTCCCTCGTTGGAAGAAAATTTATGACCTTTCAAAGTACTTTTCAGTTGAGGAAAGAGATGATAGTCGGACGGAGCCAAATCTGGTGAATAAGGGGGGTGTTCTAGTAATTCTAACCCTAAATCGCGAATTTTTTGCATGGCAACATGAGATTTGTGTACTGGGGCGTTGTCCTGTAAAAACGAAATACCTTTGGATAGCTTTTCGCGTCTTCTCTTGAATTTTTTCCCGTAGAGTGGTCAGTAATGTCGAATAGCAATCTCCAGTTATTGTTCCACCCTTATCCAAAAAATCAATCATGATTACTCCATGGCAATCCCAAGAAACTGAAGCAAGAACTTTTCCAGCAGATTTTTGGACACGAAACCTCTTAGGTCTTGGAGAACCAGAGTGTCGCCATTCCATCGATTGTTGCTTTGTTTCTGGATCGTAGAAATGTACCCAAGTCTCATTCATAGTAATAATTCGGTTTAAGAAGACTACATCGATTTCAAATCGAGCACAGATCAAACGCGATGCTTCTACCCTTGCACGCTTTTGGTAACCATTCAAACATTTGGGGATCCATTTTGCAGAAATTTTTCTCATGTCCAAATTGACGTAAACTATATGATGAACGCGTTCGTATGAAATCTTCAGTACTTCAGATATCCGTTTTAGCCCAATTCGACGGTCTGATAAAATCATGTCATGAACTGCATCGATATTTTCGGGGACTGACGCAGAAACTGACCCTCCTGATCGGTCATCATCTTCAATGGAAAATTTACCTCTTTCGAAGCTTGCAGTCCAATATCTCACGGTCGCATACGAAGGACATTGATCACCAAGGGTATAAAGCATATCTTCATAAATCTGCTTACCTCTTTTTAAATACAGGTACTTGATGATGGCTCGATACTCCAATTTTTCGATTTTTACAATTTCGGTAGACATCTTTGTTTTCAATTTATTGCGTAACTCTGGTTAACTTTTTTGTCGTCGAACTCTACACTGACACTTCTAATAAGTTATTGTTCGTTGATATGGTATCGCAATATTTTGTTTATGCATGGAACTGGTCTAGGCTAACGAGATATCAATACATCCTCGTAGCTCTTATTTCCACTTCCGAGACTCAAGGTGTTTAAGTTGACAAAAATGACTCGTCTTTCTCCATAATTCCCAAATGGCTGAATAAATCCCTTTTCAGACATGGACACCGTCCAGGCTTACAGGGGTCACTCGATGGGTGACTTGGATCCACACATATTCGCGGTTGCGGAAGAAGCATACACAAAATTGGAGAGAGAGACAAGAGACCAAAGTATAATAGTATCTGGAGAAAGTGGTGCTGGAAAAACGGTATCCGCAAAATATATCATGAGGTATTTTGCTACAGTTGGAGGTAATGCGATAGAGACCCAGGTGGAAAAGAAGGTTTTGGCCAGCAGTCCCATCATGGAAGTGAGTCAGAGTATCACCAAGACAAAGAACAAGTTTGCTTCTGAAATCTGCATTCAAAATCTGAAGATGTTTGAAAACTGATTCAATATCAAAGGGAAAGCGTTAACGGTATGCAGACAATTTTTGAAATTCCGCAAAAAATTACACACCGAGCAGGAATCGAACCTGCGTGTCCCTGCTTTACGGGCGGGTACTCTACCTCTAAGCTACCAGTGTGTATGATACTTTTCCCGGAATTCAAAAATTGTCTGCATGCCGTTAACGCTTTTTCTTTAACAGATGTTAAGCCCATTTATATATTGATTCAATATCTTTCAGGCAATGGGAAATGCCAAAACGACGAGAAACGATAACAGCTCAAGATTCGGTAAATTTATCGAGCTACAATTCGATAACCAATTCCTGATTTGCGGTGCTTCGATGAGGACGTATTTGTTGGAAAAATCCAGAGTTGTTTTCCAATCCAGGGGCGAACGAAACTACCACATCTTCTACCAACTATGCTCGGCCAGGAAAGAGTTCCCAGAACTGTATTTAGGTGAGGTAAATAGAAGAATACTAGTAGAGCCCATAGATCTACCTATAATCCATTCACCGTGTATATCGAAAATGTTAGGTTATAGTCATGTTTCTATCAGTGAATGAGCAACGTTGTCCTTTCTGCATAGAGGTCTTTGTAATTACGTATTTATCGAAATATTCATTTACAATATATCCAAATCAATAAATAATCTCACCACATCTTATTTGTAAACTCTCATGTCATCAAATCGGCTCCGACTTCAAGGGATGATAACAACTACCTTATCTTCACTTCAGATCACCAAGACACGTTCAACTATCTGAATCAAGGCGACAGTTCATCGATTGAGGGAGTGGACGATTATGAGAGATTTCAAGAGATGGTTGTAGCCCTAAACACCTTAGGGTTCTCTGAAACCGAAAAAATCGGAATGTTTAAGATCATAGCTGCCTTGTTGCATTTAGGAAATCTCAAGTTTGAGGACGCCATAGTCAGAATGGGGGATGAAGAGGATATGGAGGGTTGTACAATAGCTGTAAGTCTCAACATTCGAAGAACTAAGTCAATAAATTGGTTATGCATCTTTTATCCCTAGGAAGACCGTCATTTTAAGGCCCTTACAGACCTTCTAGAGATCGACTCCGATGAGCTACGCCAATGGCTCTGCATCCGCAAAATAGTATCAGTTAGAGAAGTCTTCCTCAAGCCCATGTCCGTGGAGAACGCTCAGGCAGCAAGAGACGCACTGGCGAAACACATCTACGCAGAACTGTTCAACTGGATAGTTCTCATCCTCAACTGCGGTCTAGAGTCGAACAAGCCAAGACACAAGTTCATAGGGGTCCTCGACATCTACGGCTTCGAGACTTTCGAACTAAACTCCTTCGAGCAGTTCTGCATCAACTACGCCAATGAGAAGCTACAGCAGCAGTTCAACCTCCATGTGTTCAAATTGGAGCAAGAAGAGTATGTGAAAGAAGGGATAGAGTGGAAGATGATTGATTTCTACGACAATCAGCCGTGCATTGACTTGATTGAAGTCAAGCTGGGGATTTTGGATTTACTCGACGAAGAATGTAGGGTGAGTACCTCTTGCTGTCTTGGTTTCCCCACCCTGATGTACAAGAAACAAAACTCTAAGGAAATCTCAAAAAAATTCCCCTCCTTCTACCAAAAAGAGGAAGCTTAACAAGCTTTTACTCGAATACCCTGCTCAATCAATCTTTAGATCAATGAGATCATGCATAAGTGTTTCTTCTCTTACTTGGGATCTTGCTTCCCTAGATGCCCAGAGGAACTGATGGTTCATGGACGGAGAAGCTGTACACCAAGTGTGCAAAGTACTCTCATTTCGGAAAAGGAAAATTCGGCAGGTCTGCCTTCACCATCAATCACTTTGCTGGAAAGGTAGAATACGAGAGCAGTGGCTTCCTTGAAAAAAACAGAGACACTGTTATCGAGGAACAGATCAACGTTATCAAGCAGAGCAAAAGCAAACTAGTCAGCAAGTGAGTAGTGCTACCAAGCAATCTCTGAAGCCATCTCTCTTATCTCCATGACTCATTTTCCATCTCCTTTCAGGCTCTTCTGTTCAGATGCTCAAAAGCAAGCCAGCTCAGGCACCAAAGTGAAAATCACACCGTCTAAACCAAAACCAGGAGCACAAAAATCCCACAAGAAGACTGTCGGTTGTCAATTCAGAGACTCACTGACCCGTCTTATGGAAACCTTGAACTCAACCACGCCCTACTACATAAGGTGCATCAAACCCAATGACAATAAGCATAAATTTGAATTCAACTCAAAGAGAGCTGCTCAGCAATTGAGAGCCTGTGGAGTCCTGGAAACCATCAGACTGTCAGCAGCAGGATTCCCGAGCAGATGGACGTACAACGAATTCTTCTCCAGGTACAGGGTGATGTGCAAATTCAAGGATGTCGACAAGAACAACATGGAGAAGACCTGCGAGAACATCATCCGACAGTACATCAAGAACTCTAACATGTACCAGTTTGGTAAAACCAAAATATTCTTCAGAGCCTCCCAAGTGGCATATCTGGAGACGCTTAGAAGTGAAAAATTGAAGAGATGTTGTATAATAATGCAAAAAACTGTAAGAGCCTTCATCGCCAGGAAGAAGTACTTGAGGATAAAGAAATCAGTATTATTACTCCAGCGGTATGGAAGAGGATACCTTGGGCGAAGGTTAGTCATTAAAATCTTAATACAACCATAAGAAGTAACAAATAATTTCTCCTTTAGGTTAGCATCAGGAATTCGAAGAGAAAGAGCTGCAATAATGATACAAAAACACATCAGAGGCTGGATAAAAAGAATTCAATATCAAAGGCTCAGGAAATCTATCATTGAAATCCAAACCTACAGTAGAGGCTACCTGGCTAGAATAAAATTCTTGAAGCTGAGATATAACGCTAAGGTTAGAGATCAAAATCCATCAATCAAATTCAATTTTCATTCGATTTTTTTAGGCTACTATTATCCAGAAATATTGGAGGGGATGGTTGGCCAGAAATAGAGTGGATAAGTTTAGAAGAGACATCGTTATTTGTCAAGCAGGTATCAGAAGATTCTTGGCTAAGAAGCAGTACAAGAAATTGAAGATAGAAGCTAGGTCAATAGAACATGTGAAAGCTCTCAACAAAGGCCTAGAAAACAAGATTATAAGTTTACAGCAGAAGATAGATGAACTCCATAAACAAAATAACGCATTAGAGAAGAATAACAATAATTTCACCAAAGAAATAAAAGATCTTAGGTGAGTTGCAATTCATACATTACATGAGAACATTGAACTAATTCCTTATTTTCATTTCAGGAATAAATTGACCAGTTTCAAAGCCTTGGAGATAGAAGTTAAGAACCTAAACAACCTGTTGATAGACAAAAATAAAAATATTGATAAGCTAGAAAACAAAATAAAAACAGAGGTCGAAGAAAAGATGGACCTGGTACACGAACGTGAAAAACTCACAGAACAGAAGAAACTAGAGGAAAAAGAAAAACTGGAACTCGTTAAAGAAATAGAAAGGCTGAAAGAACTGGCGACAACCACCGAAAAGAACAGCGAACTTCAGTTGGAAAATCGTTTGGAGGAAGAGAAAAATCTCATGATGGACGAGAGAGATAGCGACAGACAGGCGTACCAGAGGTTGCTGCAGGATTACCATGAGCTTGAACAGCGTTATGAGGAGTTGGAGAGACAAGAGAACAGAGCATCGTCCCACAAGAGGAACGTGAGTGATGTCAGCAGCATCGCTACTCTGGATATCCCTGAAGACCATGGCTACGGTTCTGTTAGATCCGCCAGTTCAGCCTCTACCAATAGGGAGAGAGTAGACAACATAGACTGGAAGGTGGAAGGTAAATTTCGGTATAATTGATTATTTTGATCTCTAAGATACTAAATGTTGCAGCATCAGAGAGCCAAACACCGAGTTCGAACGAAAGCGAGACCAAGATTGACACCGAGCAAAAACTTGACCTTGGTCTCGTGCTGAGCCTCCAGCACAAATTAGCAGAGGTAGAAAGAGACAAGCTTCGCGCAGAGCAGCGTCTAGAAGAGCTAGATAATTCTCCGAAGGTAGCAGACGCCATGACCGCAGTGAGGGATTCTTTAAGGATATCGGAGCTAGAGTTGCAGAACTCAACGCTCAAAACGCAGTTGCTCGAACTCCAAAACAGCATCAACGAAGGTACCGCCAAAGCTCAACTATTGGAGCAGCTCAAGTTGGCCCAAAACGAATTGGAGAGGAAGGCTGAGGAAATTATTCAGCTGAAGTGTGTTCTTGCTAGTCAAACGAATAACATGAAGACCATTGTCAATTCCAAATCTAGAATAGGTGAGCGATTTTTCGAGAAATACGTATGGACTATTCAAAACAATATTATAATATTTTTTTGTTGAAGTTGAAGATACCTTCTGTATAAAAAGTACCCGGAATTGTAAAAAAAAACACATAAATTTAAATTTAATCATCAATATTTATTTTGTCTCCTTCAAAATAGTCCCCATTGCTTACAATACAACTATGATATCGGCGAACCCACTTTTCCATGCACCGCTCATACGCCGCCAAAGGTATGGCCTTCAGTTCTCGTTGCGAATTTGTTTTGATGGCTTCAATGGACTCAAAACGCGTTCCACGTAGGGGCAATTTGAGTCTTGGGAATAGAAAAAAGTCGCACGGAGCTAAGTCAGGTGAATACGGCGGTTGTTCGATGGTATTTATTGAGTTTTTGGTCTTGTATTCCTTAATAATTATGGCTCGGTGCGACGGCGCGTTATCATCATGCAAAATCCACGAATTGTCTTTCCATAAATCTGGCCGTTTACGACGAACATTCTCACGCAAACGCCTCAATACACCCAAGTAATACTCCTTATTCACTGTCTGTCCTTCAGGAAGAAATTCTGAGTGCACAACACCACGATAATCGAAGAAAACAGTGAGCAAAACTTTAATTTTCGATCGACTTTGACGTGGTTTTTTCGGACCGTCTTTGAATGATTTGTACCAATCGTATGCTTGTGTTTTTGACATACAATTATCACCAAAGGCTTTTTTTAACATTTTCAATGAATCGGCACAAGAAAATTCGTTTGCAAGACAAAATTTGAGGCAAACTCTTTGATCAACTATTTTTTCCATTGTAAAATTCGCAGAGCACTTTTGAGGTCGACTGATACTGACAGCTGTTGTAAACACACTAGTTGACAGATCGCGCTCAAATTTGGCTTGGTAATAAAGGAAGGTCCTACCAACTTTAAGAAAAAAAAAATTACCGATTCCTTTTTGGCGGTTCATTTAAATAACATTTTCCGGGTACTTTTTATACAGAGAGTATAAATTCTTTTATCAAATTTAAGATCAGGATTGTTTTGATTAGTTCAAATTTATAATGGTATATCCATCTAATAATATTTTACAACTTGTCAGATACGGGTTTAGTGAATGACGATGAAGGTGAGTGACTCAATGACTTTTCGGATTGCCTTCATTGTTCCACATTTAATTTTATTTATCTTTGTTTTCTCTTCTATTTTTCATTCATCAGTGTTCGTTCCAGCATGTTGTTTATTTTTCAGTTCTCACTACAGCCATTCTATTCTCTTCATTTATATCGAAGTCTTTTATTGTCTGTGGAAAGTTTTTCTTTGTTTCGTAATTTTTTGATATTCTATTAGGTACTTCTTGAAATTGTACCAGTTTTGAAGATTTCCCAGCTGATCAAACTGCATAAATGCATGGCTCAATCATATAATATAAATAACGAAACCTTTCGCATGAGCATGTGAAAAATACACTGGCTCGTATTAAAACCATCGTCATCGATGCAGAAACGAAAAAAAAATAAATTTGAAGCAGGGCTTGTACGAAACTAATCGAATAGCTTCTTAGTAAGCATGGCAATTGTAATTCCACAGGTGAATATATAAATGAGGATGGAGAGTTAGCATTGGCCTACGAAACTCAAAAGACGATAAACAAACAACTGGAATTAGAACTTCAAGACGAGAAAGCGAAATATAAGGCATACGAGAAAGAGTACAAATTAGAAATAGCGAGACTCCGTGAAGAGAACGAAGAACAACGAAAAATTCTATCCTCAAATTTGGTGAATCATACCCAGAATGAGCTTTATTTGCAATATGAAATAGCCAGGTAATCATACGAAATTTAAAAGTGTTTTAGAATACAAAACACAATTTAAAACTTTCAGGCTGACGAAAGAAAATTTGGACTTACTCAACCAAAAGAATACGATAAGTGAAAGCAGTAAGAAGATGAAACGACAATACAAGTATCTAACGAAACGTTTTGAAGGCGCTGGTATAGAAATAGATGATTCGCACGCAGAAGCAGAACCTACCAAAACGCCTGCAACTGTTGTTGGTAAACCTTTCCGCAAGGTTTATGCGATCAAGAGGCAAGACAGGGAATATCTTGGCATGTTTTCGTACCCAACGGGAGAAGAAGCCAATATCATGAAGAATCTAGTCATACGTATGTATAATGAGTTCAACTTCATAGTTTATTGCTAACTGTCTGGGAAATAAATTTTTTTAGAGCTCAAACCAAGAACAGCCATCACTCTCTTGCCATGTCTACCTGCCTACATAGTTTTCATGTGCATTCGCCATACCGATTTCATAAACGATGAAGAAAAAGTCAAAGCTCTCATTTCATCGTTCACTAACGCTGTAAAGAAAGTTGTGAGAAAGAGATACGAGGACTTCGAAACCACAGTTCTTTGGCTGGCGAACACCCTCAGGTAAAAAACACCAATACAATCCCAACCTCCTACTACTCTCCTCCGCTAGCAGCACGATCCTATATATACCACTTATAGTGGTTTACTTTTGAATTAGATCTCTAAAATCCACTTTCTCTCACCCTCTCAATGTGAATATACTGAAAAATTCTTAGCCTACTATATAGAATCAAACAAAACTTCAATGTCAAAATATTTTATTACCTACTCAACATATTCTCCTCTTAATTGAATACATTTATTACAGCGAACCTGCAACGCCTCTAGACCTTTCAAAAAAAATGTTTCTTTTTGCTCTGCAAACCACTCCTCCACAGCTTTTATTACCTCCTAGTTGGAAGAAAATTTACGACCTTTTAAGCTTTTTTTCAGTTGAGGAAAGAGATGATAGTCGGACGGAGCCATATCTGGTGAATAAGGGGGGTGTTCTAGTAATTCTTACCCTAAATCACGAATTTTTTGCATGGCAACATGAGATTTGTGTACTGGGGCGTTGTCCTGTGAAAACAAAATACCTTTGGATAGCTTTCCGCGTCTTTTCTCTTTAATTTTATCCCGTAGACAGGTCAGTAATGTCGAATAGTAATCTCCAGTTATTGTTTTACCCTTATCCAAAAAATCAATCATGATTACTCCATGGCAATCCCAAAAAACTGAAGCAAAACTTTTTCCAGCAGATTTTTGGACACGAAACTTCTTAGGTCTTGGAGAACCAGAGTGTCGCCATTCCATCGATTGTTGCTTTGTTTTTGGATCGTAGAAATGTACCCAAGCCTCATCCATAGTAACAATTCGGTTTAAGAAGTCTCCATCGTTTTCAAAGCAAGCACAGATCAAACGCGATGCTTCTACCCTTGCACGCTTTCGGTCAACATTCAAACATTTGGGGATCCATTTTGCAGAAATTTGTCTCATGTCCAAATTGACGTGAACTATATGATGAACGCGTTCGTATGAAATCTTCAGTGCTTTAGATATCAGATTTTAGCCCAATTCTGATAAAATCATGTCAGAAACTGCATCGATATTTTAGGGGACTGACACTGAAACTGGCCTTCCCGATCGGTCATCATCTTCAATGGAAAATTTACCTCTTTTGAAGCTTCCAGTCCAATCTTTCACGGTCGCATACGAAGGACATTGATCACCAAGGGTATTAAGCATATCTTCGTAAATCTGCTCACCTCTTAACTCTTTTAAATACAGGTACTTGATGATGGCTCGATACTCCAATTTTTCGATTTTTACAATTTCGGTGAACATCTTTTTAATTTATTGCGTAACTCTGGTTTACTTTTTCGACGTCGAACTCTACACTGACACTTCTAATAAGTTATTGTTCGTTGATATGGTATCGCAATATTTTGTTTATGCATGGAACTGGTCAATACATCCTCGTAATTTACAGATTATTGCACAACATGAAACAATACAGCGGAGAAAGGGTTTTCCAACAGAAAAATACGCCAAAACAAAACGAGAAATGTCTCAGGAATTTCGATCTTTCCGAATATAGACAGCTCCTTTCGGATATTGCTGTTTGGGTATGTCAAGGTGAGAAGATTTAGGGAAAAGCAGGGTGTGGAGATAAGTAACATCGATTAATTTCAGGTTCCATAAGGAGTTTCAAGAAAACTGTGAATCCCCTTATTGTACCGGCTATCCTAGAACACGAAGAAATTCAAGGTATAAGCGGCAACATTCCAGGAGCCATGAGGGGGAGATTGGGGAGTGTCACTACTCCTGGATCTCCAACGCAAAAGCCTATAACCATACTTTTGCAAGAACTTACAAATCATCATAAGGTTACCCTTAATCACCAATCCTAATTTTCCACTTGCTGATATATTTCCTCATTCTAGATGCTAACATTTTACGGAGTGGACTCCGAAGTCATATCCCAATTCTTCAGACAAATATTTTACTTTTTATGCGCAACCAGTCTGAACAACCTACTCTTAAGAAAAGACTTGTGCCATTGGTCCAAAGGAATTCAGATAAGACATAATCTATCGCACTTCGAAATGTGGATCAGAGACAAAAATTTGGCTGTAAGTTTCACCCAAACCCTCTCTGGATTTTTTCATAACTTCCATATTTCGTAGGAAACTTGCGTCCAAGCCCTGAAACCGATTATACAGGCTGCGCAACTCCTGCAAGCGAGAAAAGAAGAGGAGAAAGACGTCCTCAGCATTTGCGACATGTGCAGCGATTTAACTGGTCACATGATCTGTAAAATACTCAATCTTTACACGCCAGTCGATGAATACGAGAAGAGGATATCGAAAGGTTTCATCGAAAAAGTTCAGGCCGAATTGAAGCGCAGGCAGAAGCCAGAAAAGGTGAGCAAAAATACTCTCGAGCAATAACGCCATCTATATTTTGAAATTTAAATATTGTGTCATAACTATTGAATTTTTTTCCAGCCCCATCTGATGGATATAAACTTCCTCTATCCACTGAAATTCCCCTTCAATCCATCAGACATCTGCTTCGAAAAGATTGAAATTCCGGAAGTTCTACAACTGGGAATTTTGGAGAAAGTCTAAATTTCTCCTACAGCTGTGTAATTATGCCATTGTTTTGCCTTCAATTTTCGTTGATGGTCAAAAGTCGCCCACACCAGGGTTTTTAAAGTTTATGTACATATGTTTATTTGTTGAAAAAATTGAGCTTTCGAAATTCTTCCAGTTTATTTTCATTGACTTTCATTCCACACCAAAATATGTTCGTTGCTTTTTGTAATTTAGCTGACTAGAGGACTCTTAGAAGTGAGTATTTTTCTAAATAGTTTTAGTATAAATGAAATGTTCAGTTATTGTAGATGTTCAGTTATACGGGAGTATTCAGATTCTCAGTAAAAGAAGAACCAAATTTGTAGGACCTCTAAGAATTGGAGCGGTATGATAAATAATTGAAACAGATAGGCAGAAATATTTTTGATGCTTCATATCGTGAAATGGCAATAAACAAAATTCTCAAAAATAAAATATTTCATAATAATATGCAAATTTTATTGGAAAGGAATACGGTTAAAATAAAACAATTATTTTGGGCTCCAAATGTTTATTCTCTTGAGATGTCAAAGTTCGCTAGGTATTTTGAGGGTAAAGATAGGTAAGATTGTTCGCTATACTGAATATTCTTCTTCTTATCCAAGAGAGAAAAAATATATCAGAATAAAAGTAGTTTCTATTTTATAGAGAATCATTTCGAAGATGAACTTATTTATCTTCAAAATCTCATTTGTATTTTTCCTTGAATATCCTCAGTGAATGAAAATCAACCAAAAGAAAGTTTCAAAAACTGCTTTTTCAGTATATATCTATCCTCTCATCAATACCACTCCTCATTTTACCCTATTGCATACATTCTACCCTTCCCTGACTGAACTTTTAGGCTGGTAAAATGATTTGTGTTTATTAAAAGCCATCTTCAACTAAAACTTTAACTAACCTAATACAGTTATTTAATTTTAACTTATTCGTTGAAAATGTGTTATAGTTTATCGTTGAGATTTGTGAAGAAGACTGTTTTATTTGCTGTGAAATGTATAAAAGTATTCTATTGACTTGTTGAGTCTTAAGAATTTTATTCTGTTGAACAGTTAGTGAAAATAAATGATATTTATGAACTAATTCTTGAATTTATTTCTTTGGCTGCAAAATATACTGCTCCACAAGAGTAAAGGGATATCGTATTCAATCGTTTTTAAAAGTATGTAATCTTCGAGGAAATCGCTGTAAAATCATTTAGACCTCAATAACAACTTGAATCGATCCAATATAAATCAGTATGAGCATTGAGTTTGAATATATAGTATATTTAAACTCAATGGTATGAGACATTTAGTATGAGACATTTCGTCAATCTGGTTGCCTTTTTCTGAAGTTTGGTTCTTTGCATATGCTTCATGAATGTTCTTATTTTGATATGAAATCAGTTTATCAACGGCTTCGATTTGAAACGAGTTTTCTGAAAATGCCAAGACGCTGAGGCTAATAGGGCTATCGGAATGCTCAGGTTGTTGTAGCGGAAAGGCTCCAAGTCAGCCAAAGTGTAATATCTCGACTTTGGAATAGGTTCAGGGAGACAGGTTCCGTGTTGGAAAGACCAAGGCTTGGTGGGCGACGAAAAACAACACCTGCACAGAATCTAGGTTCTAGACGTCTATTAAGAGGAGTTCCATTAACACGTGACCACAAGCGTCAAAGACTGGAATGGGTATAAGGCAACATATCAATTGGAACGATCAATGGCGTAGTGTCCTTTTCACTGATGAATCCACATATGGACGATTTTCAGATTCTCGAAGAATAAGGGTATGGACAATCCCACGCATACCCCGTAATCGTCGCTAAGTCCAAGAAGTCCATCCATTCCGATGGGGTAGTGTTATGGTATGGGCCGGGATATGTTTCAACGGGCGCACAGATCTACACATTTGTCCTGGGAATATGGCCGCCTTACACTATAGGGAGCATGTCATTGACAATGTTGTGCCAAATTTTCACGCTGCTATTGGTGAAACTTTTCAATTTCTAGACGATAACGCTAGACCGCACCGTGCAGCCACAGTTGATAATGCGCGCGAGGAGCTTGGTATTCCACATTTACCAATAGCTCCACACTCTCCAGATTTGAATTGCATAGAACATGCATGGGATATGCTCCAAAGAAGATAAGATAATCATCAAGCTACCCCAGAATCCTTAAATGATCTGAGAGAGCTTCTGCCCCGCTTATGGAAACAAATTCCTCAAGAAATGTTCAACAACCTCGTGTGTAGTATGCAAAGAAGATATCAAGCTCTTATTGATGCCCGTGGAGGCCATACATTGTATTGATAGTCTTAAAATGCTTGAATTCTCTGGGAATAAAATGTCGTTACTTTACTCGATTTTTCTTAACCACCATGTATACGCTGCAGACCTACAGGCTAAAATTAATTTGCAACTTGAAATCATATTAATATGAATTTTCTTCACAAAAATCTTATTTTAACTATATTTTTTTGCAATTTAAGTCAATATTCCTAACTCAGGTCGAGCAGTTCATATACCTGGACATAGATGCATAGAAATACCTGGTGTTGGCACTGATTAGATTTTGTTTAAGACTTTCTTGTCGATCGAAAACGTGATATTTTGTACAGCTTTTCATTTCTCCCGAAAGGGGTCGCGTTTTTTGTCGTTGCCGCAGTAGCGCCACGACCGATAAATATTGCGGATTTATTCCGGAACTACACCTTTCACAGTTGTAATTCAGAAATTCAAAGTTGAATTTCAGAAAAAGAAACATGTATTTCAGAATAGCAATATGTAATTCAGAAAACAGAAATTGAATTTCAGAATAGTTAATTCAATTTCAGAAAAACGAAATTGAAATTCAGATTAGGAAGTTGTAATTCAGAAAAACAAAGTTGTAATTCAGATTAGTGAATTGAAATTCAGAAAGCTCAAATTCAATTTCAGAAAAGGAAAATTGTATTTCAGAAGTTATCAATTCAATTTCAGAAAATTAATTCAGAATAGTATCGAGCTCGGTATCAAGTGATGCAACATAGGAATCTAGGACAATGTGGAATTGAACTTGTCTTGAGTATTTCGTATATTCAAATTTGTTTTCTTCATGTTTTCGGTTTTGACTGTATATACCTTCATGTTATTCTCGGAAATAAAGTTATTGTTATTATATTTCTTACTTCTATGGGGGTATCTAAGTACTTTGAGAGTCGAAAATCACCACAAGAATCATTATTAATATTTTTCACCACCCATTTTAAATGAAATCATGTCTCCATCTGAATTACATACATAATACCAGAAAAGGTGGTTTGGGTATCAAGTAATTGAATTACAATTTCTTTTTTCTGAATTACAATTTCGTTTTTCTGAATTAAAATTTCCCATTTCTGAATTTCAAATCATCAATTCTGAATTACAATTTATATTTTCTGAAATTCAAATTTCCGTTTCTGAATTACATATCACTAATCTGAAATTCAAATTACCCTTTCTGAATTACATATCACTATTCTGAAATTCAAATTACCGTTTCTGAATATCAACTTACTATTCTGAATTACGATTTCCATTTTCTGAAATACAATTCGCTTTTCTGAATTACATTTTACGTTTTCTGAATTACAATTGGAAAAGGTGTAGTCCAAAATCTGAAATCTAGGATGCCGTTTTGATCTACAAATTTTGGTCACGATTTTTAGTAGGGAGTCGTTACACCAGGTGTTCTATGCATCTATACCTGGACTTAATATTGGCAAAGGTTGAACTTTTCTTCAGTTTCCTGGTACCTACCATTATTGATGTTCCCTCAATGAAATCAGTAATAGGTACGCCTTTACCCAGCTTATTACCAAATTATGAATACGTCCTGTAACATGTTGGGTACATTTTCCGCCTCAGCTCCAAACAGAATAATAATGTGGTTCCCAATGGTGAGGTATTGAAAAGAAACAATGTTGAGTAACAATTTTCAGAAGTCTATATTTCAATATTCTTCAAGGCCCAATGGATTCAATAGAAAACGAGACACATTAGTGGACCATGCTGTAAGGCATGTCCAAAAAGTAAAAACTAATTCTCTTTGCCGAAACTACTGATTATAATGGATGATAGAGAGGCTTCTAGGGTGGTTCTGCTTTTTTCTTTGTTCTGTCAAAAAAATCCCAGGCTGAGGGGTCAACCTAACCTGAAAATTCGCTAAAACTACCTACCCATTTTCGCGTAATACAGCTTGGACTAAAAGCATCCTATATTCAAGTACCTTGCGGCTTGCAATATGCATATAAACAAGTTTATTAAAAATATGAAAAATACAAGCCTACAATCAGAAAGCCATCATTCTCTCAGTTTGAGCTGTCTCTCTATGTCCGATATGTAAGTTTCAGGAAGTGCTTCTTGGCTACGAAAAAAGAAAAATCAAATCCAAAATTTTCAAACAAACCATCAAACTCACTTCAATTTATTGACTTTCGTCTTGATATACTCAGAAATCTGAGTATCGTGCACTTCTTGAGACAACCTAAAAGCTTTTCCGTCTTCGAACTTCTCCTTCATCTGGTTTATTCTCTCTCTTTCCTTTTCGTTTATCTGTTTTAGAATGTCTTTTCTGTGTTTGAAATTCATTTCTTTTCGTCCCGCCCTCTTCTCTTGGTCTTTCTCGAACAGCTCTTGTTGAACCTTCGCCACCTAAGATGAATATGCTTCATTTTAGTAGCAAACTAGAACTTGTCAACTTGCTGTCCACGCTGTTGGTTGTGAAGCTTCAAAACACTATCTTGTTTGTGAAAATGTATCAAAAACACCATCAACTATTTCAATTGAATCCTTTAATTACCTTGTGGAACGCAGCTTCATCGCGAGCTATAGCGATGGCCTGGGCTGTTCTGATGTCCGAAATCTGTCTACTCCTCGCTTCGTGGAGCGCTTTTATATCTTCAGCCTTCTTTATAGCCGCCTGCATCTCCTTATCCCTCCAAGCTCTCTCCACCTGCCGACAAAGCGATCTAAAAAACCCCCTAACCAACCACCAATCAACAAACCTCCTCTTGTATCCGAATGGCCTGCATCTCGTCCATCAGAGCTTGCTTGTCTTGAGCCCTCTGTTGTTGAGCTCTCAACCTCGCAATCTCCTTCTCTTTGGCAGCCTTGATCAGAGCCAATTCAGCCTCTCTGGCCTCCTCCCTAGCAGCTTTTTGTCTCATGAATTCTTGTATCTTGAAAGTTTATTCGTCAAATACTAAAGGCTTACGATGTTTCCGCTTACCCTCAGATCTGCGATCCTCTGTTCCTCTTTCTGGACCAACTTGTAACGCTCTAGGTCCAGGTTGGCTTGGTGTAATTCCTCCCTCACCATCTTCTGGTGTTCCTTGTGCTCTCTGACCTTTTCTTCTTCTTCTTTCCTCATGGCTATCAGCGCCCTGTTCAGCAGTCTGCTTTCTTCTTCGATCTTTTCGGCTTCCAACAGCTTCTCCACCTCGTTATCTTTGATCTGCTGCTTGATTTCCTTTCCGTATCTGGCGCAGATTTGAACCAAACCAGATGCGATATGATAATATTTTTAGTTCCAGAGGAAATTATTGTTTACCTTTTGTTTTTGTGTTCTTCCAATTCGGTTTTCTTTTCGTCTTCTCTCAGCGCTCTCTGTCTAGCCTGTTCCATCATGTCGTCCAGCCTGCGTTCCTCTTGTTGAAGCTGCTTTTTGATTAACTGTAAAAGAACACTCCCATATCCTTATCCCACAAAGATAGGGATTATATGAAGATCAACAGACCCAAAGTCCAAATCATAAGAAGGGATAAAAAGTTTTTCCTCACTCGATTCCTGGCTAAACAAAAAGAACCAAAAGAAACAGTGGGAGGTTACCTCTTTTTCCTTTATCTGCGCATTTCGAATAGCCCTGCACTTGGTGGCGAGTATTATGCAGTTGGCAACCTTGACTCGATCGTCCTGCTCGTTGAGGAGTTGATGAGATCTCTCCAAAAGGTACTCACTCTTTTTTTGGGCCTCCAATTCAACCTAAAGAAGTCGTTGAGAGTTTCAGCTACTCAAATATGTCATTGGAAGCTTACACTATCTAATTTGCTTCCTAAGTTCAAATCTTGATGAACCTGAGCTTTCGCCAAGGCCTCCTTTCTCAATTCTGAAGCCCTCTGTTCTTCCTGCTTCTTGTTTTCCATTTCTTCTATCATTGCTTTCTTTTCTTCAAGAGTCATCACCTACAAAGCTCAATTAATGGTTAAAGAAACTAATGACAAGGCTTCATCCTCTCAGTTTACTGATCCGAAGCTTACCCGAGACTGTTTCTGAAGTCTATTGAATTCGCTTTTGGGCCATATTCCTGCCAGATCAGTAGGTTTTTTCTCTGGAACAACCAGATCTCTAACTTGATCATTCTCGTAAACAGTCACCAACTCTTTGGCTTCTTTAGGATTTTTCTTTTTTTGATGAATCAATCTACTCTTCAGCCTGTGACCGCATTCTTTGGGGCTAGAACAACATTTTTAGTACGGAGACAACCAGAAACTTCATAATTCAGTCTGAATCGAACCTACTCGTGTTCTGCTGGGTTTTTCGATTTCGGTTGACGGCTCTGCACCGTATTCGGGCATCTTACGCAATTATTCATTTTTAGATT
This sequence comes from Adalia decempunctata, assembly GCA_951802165.1. Lineage (NCBI taxonomy): Eukaryota > Metazoa > Arthropoda > Insecta > Coleoptera > Coccinellidae > Adalia > Adalia decempunctata. Next base: position 7,802,472 of record OX637705.1, read on the forward strand.
GTTTCGGAGCCTTGAAATGCCTTTCTGAGTTCATCAAAAGGTGTAAATAATGAGGCGTTAATAGAAAATTATTCGATCAAATAAAATTCGTTCTCCATAGCAACACTATGCCACTTTTGAAAATCCCGCGCAGCCATTCTATGCACCCACCATAGAAAATTTGGAAGGAAGAAAATTTCATAGAATTTTGTGGAAAAGTTGTTTGGTTTCTGTGATATCTATTTGACAACTCTGTCATTTTGACGTTAAATCAATTGACTGACGTTTCGATTTTCCCTTTAGAAATTTTGTCAGAAAACATGAGAAGTTTGTTTTGAAGAACTGAAAATGAATAAAAAACTGACAAATATTTTTGATGTGATGTAGTTATCGTTCGTTATTTTCCTTGTAATATTGTTGCTGTTTAAATACGTTTTTCAATCATAATCAACCATAATTCATTAAAATACAGTTGACACGAATCGTAAGTTTAAATAGTATAATTTCCGGTTTATCTTTGATAATTTATCAATTTGCTGATAGTATCAGTATCTTTAGCATTTAGAAAACGATTTGATTTAATCGTTTATGCAAAGTTAATACAGTTTGAAGGGATTTTTAAACTTTCTTTGTGTAGAAATTGACATAGCTCTTTAATGTTTAAAGTCGTTATGTTTGCACTTTGTTCCTTACCTTGAATTTTCATGAACATAAATTTATTACCTGCAAAAATTCCAATGACAACAGAACCCTTATAACCTACCTATTGTTTAATTTTTCAGTGAATCAAGATGAGTTTCAAGTATTCTTGTAGTCATTTAGATAATGTCACCAACATTCCACTATCAAATTTCATAAATTCCAAAGAGGTAAAACAATAACCACCAAACATTTTTTTTTATACTAAATGAGATTTTTTTCAGGATTTGGTGTGCTCTGATTGTGCTTACACTGGACAGAAACTCTGGATATGTTTGCATCAGAATTGTTTGAAATTAGCATGTTCAGATCAACTTTGCGATCACAGTACTCTTCATTATGAAGTGAGTATTAAATTTGGCTTGAATTTTGTACTTCGGAATATAGACAAGATAATTTACAAACACAGAAATGTATTTTGAAATTGTTAAATTTGATGTATACTTGAAATGTTGTTTAGAGATAAATCCTAGTCGAAGTAAGTAAATATTTTGGAAATTTGGGCAGTTCTAATGGAAAAAACTGTACTCCCATCCTTTTAAAGAGTTGATTGTATTTACAGTGGTAATGGAGAAATGTTTGACAAGTATCTATAACCTGTAATTGACTGAAAAGGTATTTATATCGATATGATATATTTTATTTTCAGACTAACCCTTTGCATTGTGTGCATATGAACTTAAAGTCCCAAAGGTTGTGGTGTTACGCTTGTAATGCCGAAGTCTTCATGGAGCCATTGATAGATTCAAACAGTACAAAATATGAATATTCACCAGATTCTACGTTGAAGTGTTGTGATAGTATTAACACCAAAGATGCAGCAGGTGGTACTCATGAGCACAAGAGTGCATCCAATGTTGGTTCTGGTAAGTTTTTTTTTACAAAATCTGAAGAAATTTGTTGATGTGGTACTACTTCCAGGAGGAGATTATACTGATTCCTCAGACAGTGATGATTCGGACCATCTAGGACTGGACAAGCCTGCGGGGCTTGTAGGTTTACAAAACATCGGTAACACATGCTATATGAATGCAGCTCTACAGGCGTTAAGCAATGCCACCCCTCTGACTAGGTTCTTCCTAGACTGTCCCTTGATTGTACAATCTTTATCTGAAGGCAAAAAGCCAGGACTCAGTAGAATTTATCAATCTCTAATGCGTGATATATGGTCGAAGAAAAATGGAGGTTATGTTTCTGCTTCAGGTAAAGAAAAGTTTGATTTTAGAAAAAGTTCATGGTAATGTGGATTGGTGTAAAATAGATAAGGTACAATTGGGCAGTTTTTCACAGGCATCCTTTACGGAATCAGAACCGTTCATCCCATGTTTAGAGGATACCACCAACACGACACTCAGGAGTTCCTGAGGAACTTCATGGACCAATTGCACGAGGAATTGAAGCAGCAGTGCACGATAGAGAGCGCCCAGCACGACAATGACAACTTTAGTCTGGCACTGGACGAGCACGCTGTCAGTTCCAGCCACGATTCGAGCGAAGGTGAATATGAGACTTGCGATTCTGGCGTCAGCGAGAGATCCAGTCTGAGCGATGATAATGAGAGACCTAGCAGTACAAATAAGAGGAGGCTCAGCAATTCGACCAGTCCCGGTAGACGGCTGAGGGCCAGGCACCATAATTCTGGTGTGATAGGTGAGTGAAAACTGTTAATTTTATTCAGTTTATTTCTTATTCGGCCCTCTTCCTCAAAACTTGTGTGAAAAAAAAGTGTTCGTCAGTTTCCATTATTTGACCACCAGTGCTAACCTCAAAATTTGACAGATCGTCCAAACGTCGTTCGTTCTTCTTGACTTTGACAGATCGACAGATCGTTATATTCAAATGCAAAATGGCCATGATAGATAGATAGATAAATTTCTTTATTTCAAAATATGTATAACATAGAGTGAAATAGTGTCAGAAGAATATACACTCATAAACTACCAAACCTAAAATTAAAGTACTCTGACAATGAGTATGGTTCTAAACTAATTAACATCTCTTTTATTTTACTTTTGAATGATCTGAAATTATTAATTACTCTGAAACTATTCGGTAAATGATTATAAATTCTTATACAATTATAAGAAGGATGTCTCTCACTTAAGCTCAGTCTATGCTTTGGATAATGTAAGTCCAGAGTTCTTGTCTGGTATTTATGAGCAGTTGTGTGCTGCATCATTGCATCTTTGTTTTTGAAAAAAAATATCAAGCATTCGAATAGGTAAATACCATAAACTGTTAAAATCCTATTCCTTCTGAATGTTCCCCTACCTCTAAAAATTTCATCCGAAACATAACTCTTACTATTCTTTTTTGTACAACAAATATGTCATTTACTTTTGCACCAGTTCCCCAGAATATAATGCCATATCTTAAGAGTGATTCGAAATTCTCAAAATAGACCACTTTCATGCAAGGCTCACTTAGATAGTCACAAAGAGATCTGATCCCATACCCTACTTTACTCGATTTTGTTGACAGATATTCTATATGGGTCGTCCATTTCAAGACTCTATCTATGTAGATTCCTAAAAATTCGGTGGAATCTTCTAATTTTATATTATTTTCACCTATCTTAACGAAGTCTTTATCAATTCCCGTTCTACATGAACTGAATAGTACTGCAGTTGTTTTTTCCTTATTTAAAATGAGTTTATTGTTGTTGAACCATAAATTAATTTTACAGCAATTTCCAGATGTTGCAGGTTACAAGGTTGTATAATAATGTTAATATCATCCGCAAAGCCAGTTATGAAATCTGAAATGGAAGTGTACAAATCATTTATAAAAACTAAAAAGAGAATAGGTCCCAGAATGCTGCCCTGTGGAACAACAAATTTTGATTCTAATGTATCAGATTTAATTTCCTAACCTCTTATAATTTCGAGTATTGTTTCAGATTGCCAACCGAGCACAAGTTCTTCGCTACCAAACTCTGAGAAACAAGTCAAATATCGATCTATAATATCGGATATTTTCGATGGCAAACTACTATCCACGGTCCAGTGCCTGACTTGCAACAGGATATCTAGTCGTGTAGAAACATTCCAAGATTTATCATTGCCAATACCTTCCAAAGATTATCTAGTCTTACTGCACGGTGAGGATGTTTGATATTTTCTTCGGAGTTGTCTCAACGGTTATGCGTTTCAGGAAGGAGTTTACAGCCTGGATCTACCTGTTCCGATGCTGTGATTCCAGTACAGGACGGTTGGATGTCCTGGATATTCAACTGGTTCAAATCTTGGTTTTATGGGCCCACAATCACTTTACACGATTGTCTGGCAGCGTTCTTCAGTACGGACGAACTCAAAGGTGATAACATGTATAGCTGTGAAAAGTGCAATAAACTACGAAATGGTATTAAATTCAGCAAGGTAAGGAGATATCCGTTCAACTCTAAGCTTTACGACCTCAATTTCGTTCTTATGCGCAACAAAGTTCCCACTTATTTTTGATGAAAAAGCAACTTTATTGTGAAAAAATGGTGACAGGTGGATTATTCAAAGTATTGCCCATTGTTAGCTACAACTTTTTCCCATCTTTCTAGTCGAGTTCGAATACCATTTCAGTAAAAGTGTTCTTTCACTTGGACGGTCGTCAACATCGAAATCACCGTCTTTGTAGCTACGGAACCAATCGCGGCGCGTTGTTTCACCTAGATAAGAATCTCCGTAAACTTTTTAGAGGTCTCGATGCGCTTCAGCCGCCATTTTCTTGAAATAAGAGAAGAAAATGAACACCTATCGCGAATGATGATTAAGGAGTGAACGAGAATAAATTCGCTATCACAAAAACGCCTATATCTCTTGAACCAATTGAGAAAAAATCAAAATTTGATCATAGTTTTTGTTATGAACGTCAAAAACATATGAAACATTTACTTTATAGATATTCCAATTTCTCTGTCGCAAAATGTGAAGCGAAGTGAAAACACGAGAATTTATAGTGAAACTTTTTCGAAATAATCAAAAATGGAGCTTCAAAAGAATCGCAAAAGAGGCACGCGTTCGTCCGGAAACGGTATCAAGAGTTGTTCAGCGCTTCAACGAAGATCTTACAATTAACCGCAAGGAAGGAACCGGGAGGAAAAAGGGGTTTCATAGCCCAAAAAAGGGAAGAAAGCCATCAGCCTTTTTCAGAAGAATCCCAACCTTTCAGGACGGAAAGTGGCCCAAATAGTGGGTTGTTCGCAGTCAACCGTTCAGAAAATCAAGTCGAGTTGTGGGCTTAGAACATACAAAGTGCAGAAAGTGCCAGACAGGAATGCTGTGAAGAATCAAGAAGCGAAATCAAGAGCGAAGAAATTAAAAAAAGATTGCTTGAAAAATTTTTCCTGTTGCATGATGGAAGACGAAACCTATGTCTTGGCTGATTTCTCTCAACTTTCCTGGTCAGGAATTTTATACTGCAGATTCTCGTGGAAATGTTGACGAACAATTTCGCGTGAAGAAGCAAGCAAATTTCCCTAAAAAAATTCCTGGTTTGGCAAGCAATTTGCACTTGTGGGAAAAGGAGCAAATTTTTCGTTGGCCAAGGTTCTGTTGACTTGAAGATATACATCGAGGAATGCTTGAAGAAGCGACTTTTACCATTTTTACGTGAGCATGATGTGTCAACAATCTTTTGGCCAGATTTAGCTTCATGCCACTACAGCAAGGCCACCAAAGAATGGTACGAAGCTAATGAGGTGGTTTTTGTCCCCAAAAGGGGCCAATCCACCAAATTGCCCAGAACTCAGGCCAATCGAAATATATTGGGCCCTGGTAAAAAGAGAATTGAAGAAGACTAAGAAATCAACGAAAACATTAGCGGAATTCAAGCAAAAGTGGAAGACAGCATCCCAGAAAGTGACTGAGAACACTATAAGAAGCATTATGGGAAGAATTCCAGAAAAAATCCATGAATTTTGTAAAAAATAGTTTTGGTTTTTTATTGTAAAAACACTTATCATTAGAATTAGAAGATTATTAGAAAATGAGTTTGATTTTCAAAATCGGTCCAGTGGTTCAAAAGTTATAAGCGTTTTTGTGATAGCGAATTTATTCTCGTTCAGTCCTTACTTGGCCCAAAATCAGACATTTTCACACAACCAAAAGTATATGATGCCAAAAAAATCACTTGTGTGTTGAAACAGTGTGCTAGGAGCATAGAATATATTCTATGCTCCTAGCAGTGTGTACCATAATATATCCATGACGTCTCGGATATGTCAAAATCGACTTACTGCTGGAGCCATCTTTTAACAAATAGCAGAACTTAGTTGCGCACCAAATACTTCGAATAAAAACACCTCAGACATAAATTTCTATCCTCTCTTTCAATTTTCGATAGGATATCCAAGTTGGTGTGATTTTTTTCAGGTTCTTCTGTTGCCCGAAGTACTCTGCATCCACCTGAAGAGGTTCCGGCACGAGCTGATGTTCAGCAGTAAAATCTCTCTAGCCGTCAGTTTTCCCCTGAACGGACTCGAAATGAAACCGTACCTGCACAGCGACTGCGTCTCTAAAGTGACATCCTACGAGCTTTTCTCGGTGATATGCCATCACGGGACAGCGGGGGGAGGTCACTACATAAGCTACGCCCTCAACAACGGCCAGTGGTACGAGTTCGACGACCAGTACGTCACCAGGGTGTCGGCGGAAAAGGTGGAAAACTGCGAGGCGTACGTTTTGTTCTACAGGAAGTCCATGCGTCAAGCGGAAGACATCAAAATGAGTGCCATCGATCTGTCGGACACCATAGACGAGATGGATAAGGAGATTGCGTACGTGTCGAAGCAGTGGATCAACAGGTTCAACACTTGCGCAGAACCTGGACCCATAGACAATTCAGATTTCTTGTGCCAACACGGATCGATGAATCCCGACAAAGTACCAATTTTGAATCAATTATCAGTCGTTGTTCCTCTAGCAGTGTACGAGTACCTTCATAGGGTTTACGGAGGATGTCCCCCCATTACCTGTGTGCATATTTGCCCCTGTTGTCAAGCGTTCAACAAACGACTCCTGTTAGAAATGGAAACGTTTGTTCAACTCTCAACCGAAGCCCACAGCCAAGGAACTCCCCTCACCCATTTGCTCTCAATCCCGTGGTACACTTCATGGCATAATTTCGTCAACAAGAAAACACAAGAATCTCCAGGTCCTATAGATAATTCTAAACTAAACGTTAATGATGTTGATTTAAACGAGTGTGTGAATATTCCGGAAGACATCTGGATATTCTTCCATGACATTTACGGTGGTGGACCGGAGCTTCGGATTAAACCTCCTAGTCCTGAAGTCTCAGAGAGTGAACACGCTGAAGAAGAAGTGAGTGAAGCCGAGATTCAGTTTGTGATTCCTACTCTTAGGAGAAAGCAAGAAGTGAGCTTGGATAGGAAGAATTACTGCCACGGGGAACCGATGGAAGTGGCGGAAAGTAACGAGAAAACAGATATGCCAAATGTAGAAAATGAAAGTGAAGAGTCCCCAGCGGAGTCTCAGAAATGTTCCTCGAACGGAGATGAAGATTCACCAAATAGTAATAATAGTAATTTATTAACCAGATCCACGAATTGTTTGGACGAGAATTCAGGTTTTGATTGTAAGAATAATAATTTTCAAGTTAATCATGATTCAAAAAGAAAAAAATTAAACAAAGTGTGGTTAGATTCGAATTGAGTTGAACAGTTTTACCGATAACACCAATAAAAGGGATTTATATTGTTGTATTTTCTATTTTACTATTGGAGAGTATTTTCCAAAGGTTCTGTTTTGATGGGTTCATACCTCTGATCTATGAGGTGGACACATTTTGAATTGTTTCGAAATGCTAAATTCACATTGGAGATTTATTTATTAAAAATGTTTTATGTGTATTTCTTTCAGTTAATCCACTTTTTATCCCCAAATTGGACCTTTCTCGCTCGGACTTAAACGACGCAAGCCTTTTGTAACATTTACAGCGCTTTCACACAAGAAATTCCGCTCGCAACGCAAAATTTAAGGAAAATTCTTAGACCCATTGCAGAACTCGCAAAAGACAGTGTGATGAACTGACACTGTAAACAGACTGTGGGTGAGAGCAATTAAGCAATCCAAACCGTAATTATTCCACCAGTGTTCACCTCAAAACGTTTCTGACAGGTTCCTGAGAGTAAGATTGATTGAAATTTGAAGAAAATGCCCCCATAAACAATTTTTCAAACAAATGACGGTTTTTTCAATGTCTGCATGATCAAAGCTAAATTCCCATTGTTTGACCACCAGCACTAACCTCAAAAAATATTTGACAGGTCGCTGAACTTTGCTTCTAGACAATTCATTGTTTAACCACAGGTTTAACATTCACACTTCTTCTAACTGATTAGTTTGTTTTTGTTGATACTTCGATAACACTCGAAGTACAAGAAAATGTTGATAAAAACAATGGAAATCACTGAGCTAAGGGCCAAAGATATTCTACATATATACAGAATATCTTTGCTAAGGGCACGGATACTCAAACTTTGAGTATCCGTGGCTAAGGGCACTCAACATAATGTGTCACTCTACCCCTATTAATTGTCATTTAAGGTAATTGAGGGGTTCGCCATCCCTCTTACGAGGAAACATAGATGAAGAGAGAAATCCTTCCAATCATTGACTTGTCTCGGCATTTTCCGGAAAAACTCATGCATACAGAAATATCCGCTAGACTGTATGTGAAAAAATTCGGAATTGATCAATGCGTATAAGAAAATATTTTTTTCCACTTCTGCAAGTCTGACCGCTCTAGCATTGTTTAAAAAGTCCATAAACAATAGCTCTACTCATTCTCAATTAATTTATACTTCAGGTTTTTACATGAATGATGAACTATTCTAACAGGAGTAAAACAAGACCGTTAAAACATGAAATATTAATATATTTGTCCAATTCAACATAGGATTAAGCAGCAGATAAAAATTCCTACCAAAAATCCCAACGAGTCCACGTTAGTGTAACTAATTGAGTTTATTTCTTGTATACATTTGCAGAAAGTCATTTTCACCAGAACTTTACACACCCTGATAACTCCGTAGAAGAGATTTCGATCTAACGACTTTCATGTTGAACTTATATCTAATTTATGTGAATTCTTTTCTTCCTAATCATCAAATATTTTCCATTTTTTCAAAATCCTGTAAAATCAAAAATAAGTGACTCCACCTAAAGCGATTCTGTATGTGTTTCAACCTTCTGAGATTGAATGATCTAAATTAGACAATGCAATATTTCTCTTCTTGTCGCTACTATATTCGAATCTGATATGTATAACCACAGTGGGTAAAGAAGATAGGTAGGTACATCTTTCCAGCACTCTTATTATTATTAAGAAACAGCCATATCTTATCTAGATGGGGAATAGACACCGATTAGAATTATATACTTACCATCTTACCAAGCAACATCGATATCCTGACCTGATTTACAAGTGCGATTTCTGTTAAAAACCCATGACTCCTTTCTTGTGCAACTCCTTTGTTAGAAGTCGAAGAATAATGCAAAAACCTCATTACAATGTGTATCAAACGTGATGATTTTCAATGTTATAGCATTTTCATATCCTAATTACCTTCATTAATGCGATCGTGATTACGATTGTTGGTTAAGTCTATTCTTGTAATAATGTTTGCTATAATCTTATTGTTTTATTCGCCTAATTGTTTTCATTCAAATTGAAAATGATTCTGTAAACTTATTTGTTTAAATTCAGCATGCAAATTATTTTCAAAACAAATATAAAATGATTGAACAAAAAATTATGTAGTAACAGATCCGGGTAATATCAAATCAAAATTTTCCGTTGTATTCTTGGATGTGAATCTACCCACAAGGTGAATGAACGGCGAGCTCATATTGCATCTATAAATTGCTGATTAGCATTCAAAAATCTGAAAATGGTTTTGATTATGAAGAAGCATCCACAAAAAGAAATACGAAGATTTTAAAATGGACTTGAAGTGAAAGTCCAATTTGATGGTTTCGACAATGGAAAGTATTATACATGCAATAATTCCAACATGCCAGTATTTGTTTTATTATTTAAAGGAAAATGGGTCACTGATTGAAGTCAGTTAGATCTCATCTTCTAGTTGTCAGAAAATACAGACATCAGCTGCCAATGATCCTGGACCTGAATACTTCATTCTCTATCTTTTGAGTGCAAAGTGTACTTCAGGTTCAGAATCTGAGTCTTTACCCTTTTGAAGCATGTCCTGAGTATGCGTGAATATTTCAATACAGAGTGTCCCAAATTAATGCAAAAAAATTTGGTCATAAATTCCCCAGATGAAATTAGGAGACCCCTATTTTTATTTTTGTCAGGATTCCCCCACTTTCGGAGTTAGAGCCTCCTGAATTTCATCTCAGAATCCGTCGTACGAAAATCATTAAATTGGGTACACGGGGGATTTATGATATGCTGAATCTCAGTGCTACATATTTTGGCGATGGCCCCCTTTTTTACTGGACCACAATGTGTTCGGAACCACTAAACATTAACAGCGTATTTGAATTACTTGAAAATTGTGGAACCGTTAGAAAGCCTATTCAATTATGAAACTTTCTTATAAGGACTGAACGAGAATAAATTCGCTATCACAAAAACGCTTTTTTCGGCAACCGTCCGGGAAGTACCCACTTCCCGGACGCTTTTTCTTTGAGAAAGTAGCATTTCCCGGCCTAGGCCGGAAAGTACGTACTTCCCGGCCTAGGCCAGAAAAACACGTCGTTTTTGTCATTGTTATGATCATCACAATAGCAACGAAATAACGGATGACAGTTCTGTTCTGTGTTCTGTTTAATTCAAATATGAATCAAAATCAATAAAGAGATGTGTCATCTCATTGATTTGTAATTCTTCACGGTTGCCGAAAAAATATTGTACGCAACACGCCCGGAAATAGTTTTTTTGGACTCACAGACTTCCAGGACTCGCCTCCGGCTCGTCCTAGAATCTTGTCTATTCGTCCAAAAAAACCCTATTTTCCGGACTTGTTACGTAAATTACTATTATCTTTTGAACCACTGGACCTATTTCGAAAATCGAACTCATTTTCGAATCATCTTCTAATTCTAATGAAAACTGTTTTTATAAAACTATTTTTTACAAAATCCATCGATTTTTTCTGGAATTCTTCCCATCATGCTTCTTATAGTGTTCTCGGTCACTTTCTGGGATGCTGTCTTCCACTTTTGCTTGAATTCCGCTAATGTTTTCGTTGATTTCTTAGTCTTCTTCAATTCTCTTTTTACCAAGGCCCAATTCTTTCGATTGGCCTGAGTGTTGGGCAATTTGGTGGATTGGCCCCTTTTGGGGACAAAAACCACCTCATTAGCTTCGTACCATTCCTTGGTGGCCTTGCTGTAGTGGCATGAAGCTAAATCTGGCCAAAAGATTGTTGACACATAGTGCTCACGTAAAAATGGTAAAAGTCGCTTCTTCAAGCATTCCTCGATGTATATCTTCAAGTCAACAGAGCCTTGGCAAACAAAAAATTTGCTCCTTTTCCCACAAGTGCAAATTGCTTGCCAAACCAGGAATTTTTTAGGAAACTTTGCTTGTTTCTTCACGCGAAATTGTTCGTCAACATTTCCACGAGAATCTGCAGTATAATATTCCTGACCAGGAAGTTGCGAGAAATCAGCCAAGACATTGGTTTCGTCGTCCATCACGCAACAGGAAAAATTTTCCAAGAAATCTTTTTTTAATTTCTTTGCTCTTGATTTCGCTTCTTGATTCTTCACAGCGTTCCTGTCTGGCACTTTCTGCACTTTGTATGTTCTGAGCCCACAACTCGACTTTCTGAACGGTTGACTGCGAACAACCCACTATTTGGGCCACTTCCCGTCCATGAAAGGTTAGGATTCTTCTGAAAAAGGCTGATGGTTTTCTTCACTGTTTTTGGGCTATGAAAGATCTTCGTTGAAGCGCTTAACAACTCTTGATACCGTTTCCGGACGAACGCGAGCCTCTTTTGCGATTCTTTTGAAGCTCAATTTTTGAATACTGAATATCTATGAAGTAAATGTTCCACATGTTTCTGACGTTCATAACAAAGCTAACTACATATGATCAAATTTTTATTTTGTCTCAATTGGTTCAAGAGATATAGGCGTTTTTGTGATAGCGAACTTATTCTCGTTCAGTCCTTATGTAGCAATCTTTTCGTGAAATGCAAGGTTTATGAGATAAATCCAAAAATGTGACTTAAATCATTCGCACTCATCTACAACCACCCTGTATAAAATGATCTGGTAATTCCCAAAATTCGGATTAAAAAATTCAGGTTAAGCACCGACAAATGAGCTAGTTGCGCTTCTTTGCCCAATCCCGATAAAAACAATAGAACACCGAAATTAAGGCGAAGAACGAAATATAACGAGCACTTTCAATATAAAAGAAGAGCACCGTTCTTACCAAAAACATTGCATGAGAGAAGCGAGCCGGAGTAATTTCATTTGCAGAATCTCAATTACAATTTCTTTCCTCGCAGAAGTAGGTTAGAGAAAGTTAACGTTTCGACCTGAAACCGCCGCTGAATTCAGTTTAATATCGACTCTTGTGTTGTTCGTGTACCATCAACAACTGAAGGTGAGTCGACTTTAACGCAACACACGGTCTAAATAGGATTTGAATGTCATTACCTTTACTTACCATTTGGATCCTTCTAAACACCCTTCGATCAGATCAATTCATCTTTCCTCGACTTGACCATCACGAAGTCATGCATTTCCTATAAGTTCAACTAGTTCAGGTTTGATTTTTTCATAAATCAAGGACTTGTCTATATTATAAATATGACATAGATTCCATATTAGTCATATTACCCAGAGTACTTATGTTAGTTGAGTGAATTATTCAAGTGCCTCCCTTGAGTGTGATTTGGTGTTGAAGGAAATGGGAAAATTGAGAATTAGCACACTGGGATTTTCCCTGATGGAATATCGTGGTATCTTAAAATTTTTCACGAAAATTAAAGCTAGGATATGTTCATAGTTTCTCATTTTCATTTCATGCCATACAAAAATCGCTCGAAATCAAATTATGATCTAAAAACTAGTAGAGCCCCTAGATCTACCTATTAAGTAGTTCCTTATCGGTAGATTGCTGCAAATCGGTGATTTTATAGGCGAAATGTTAAAGTTTCATCAATTTTCCTGAAGAAATGGAAAAACTATGAAAAATATGAGTTCCAAGCTATTTTGCATCGACCTTTTCTCTTTCTATCGAGTTTAAAATGCCCTTGTTGCTGAATTTTTTCGTGATTTTCGCGAATTTTTCAAAAATACTTCTACATCGCCTAGAAAAATCGAAATTTCTCTCACGTATGGATCGATTATTCCTCTTCTCAAACGTATAAAAATTTCCTCAGTATATCGCGTCTTCGCTGGGATTTTAAGATTCTTCTGTACCCACTTTTTCGACAGATTCCCTCGGGCCGGCCCACACAGTCACCATTTTAGTATATTATAGAAATAGAATAATATCACATAAATTTATAACCATCAGGAAACCCCAGGTACATTAAGACCTCAAGAGTTCTGAAAATTTCAAAATTTTAGGTCTTTTCTTTCTAAACTTATCGCGTTTATGGCCGGACGGACAAAATTGTATTTGGCCATGAATTCTTGGTCAGTGAGACCTTCTCCAAGTTCGATTATTACACATATTTCGGCAAAAATATAACGCCATCGTTGTCGTTTCTAGGAAAAACAAATCACAAAGGCAGAAATATAAAATTCCATATTACAAGGCGAGTATAAATTGATTCCTGAATGGATCTCCTCGAATTTGGTACTCGCAATTCAAGCACAGTGTAACAATTCTCGAATACCATCTGGAACAACGAGGATCCTGTTCCAAACCTCGCAACTTTCATTTGTTTCTCAATCAAAATAAAGAAACCTCGGTGAAAGTTCCCCATTTCTCCGCTTATGATTATTATTTTACGCATTCATTCGGACCAATCGAGATTTCGACAAAAAGTGCGACAGTTTACAAATTGCTACCACAAAAAGGCAACCTAAAAATAGTTACTGGCTGCTGGCACCTGAAGAGATTCTGCTATAAATACGTACCTACTTCTTGTTTTGGCGTGACGGATGGAGAAAGTGACCGTGGCAATGGCCAAAGCCAAACTCTTATTTGCATGAGATCCGAAGAATGGGTTCCGTAACTGAGATACGTGTGAACCGATTGAAATATGTAATTACTTAAAGATTTGTGAATCATAAAAACCCATATCTAATCATTTATATTTCTCTCCCACGTTACAAGGTTGTAATTATCAAGAAAATCGTTCAAATGGAAAAAAATTATTGCAACAATTTGTTTTCAATGATTATTGAAATCTATTCGTTATTCTAACGAGAGAGATATATTCTTTCATTACTTCTATTGTGATATTAATGATTTTTTCTTGTGAAATATAGAATTTACTATAAAAGCTATTCAAATTTGGCGAAAATTTGAATGCTAAAACTTTCATAAGTTATTTTTTTTTGGAATAAACACAAAACCAATCTAAACCTTACCCCACACAATCAAGAGTGTTGACAATATATTTCCGATTTTATTTTTTATACGAAAAATTGAGTTTCGTTTCATTTCATCAATTTAAAGAATTTTGGGCATAAATACCTTAATACTACTCTGGCCTGTATCTCTCTGTTCATCAGTCCGGGGACAAAAATTGCTCGCTTGGAAAAAGTTCAGGGACAAAAATTGCGCGCTTGGAAAAAGTCCGGGGACAATAATTGCGCGGTCGGAAAAAGTCCGGGGACAAAAATTGCGCGCTTAGAAAGAGTCCGGGGACAAAAATTGCGCGCTTGGAAAAAGTTCAGGGACAAAAATTGCGCGCTTGGAAAAAGTCCGGGGACAAAAATTGCGCCCTTGGAAAAAGTCCGGGGACAAAAATTGCGCGCTTGGAAAAAGTCCGGGGACAAAAATTGCGCGCTTGGAAAAAGTCCGGGGACAAAAATTGCGCCCTTGGAAAAAGTCCGGGGACAAAAATTGCGCGCTTGGAAAAAGTCCGGGGACAAAAATTGCGCCCTTGGAAAAAGTCCGGGGACAAAAATTGCGCGCTTGGAAAAAGTCCGGGGACAAAAATTGCGCGCTTGGAAAAAGTCCGGGGACTAAAATTGCGCGCTTAGAAAAAGTCCGGGGACAAAAAATGCGAGCTTGAATAAAGTCCGGAGACAAAAATTGAGCGCTTAGAAAAAGTCCGGGGACGAAAATTGCGCGCTTGGAAAAAAACCGGGGACAAAAATTGCGTGCAGTACCTAATCCGGGCACCTCGATGGTTCGGGCACTTCCCGGTCCGATATCTTCCCGGACTACTGAAGTTATATACAGGGGGGCCAAGAGATTGACGTCAAAAAGGGAAAAAACAGGTCCCTCGTGTCATGGGCTATTCGAATCACCCCCATGTATGTTATGCTATTTTTCACGGTTTTCGAGTTATGAATTTTTTTATGAACTTTGAGAATTTTCGACTTGACCATCTTAAAAAAGATATTAAAAAAAAAGTACAAGACTTCTCTGTGAAATTCTTTTTGTAACTTAATCTCCATGAATTGTACTTTTATACATAAAATAACCAGATTCGTAACTTTGATAAAAATTATGGAAATGTTGGTCTCAAGTGAATAAGTTACGTAAATTGGATTATGATCTGAATTTTCGAATCAAAATTAAAAATGTGAAAAGGCTAATTCACGGTTTCTTAGTATGCTTGAAAACCTGCCCTGTTCTCTCTTAGGACACGTTCGGCTTCCCTTATCTTCGTCGCAGCTCGTCTTCACTCGAATATTCTCGGGAATTTCTTTGAAATAACCCCAAACGAAAAAATCGATGGGATTAAGGTCAGGTGAACGTGGGGGCCCCTTGATTGGTCGACTGCGTCCGATCCATCTGTTCGGGTATCGTTCATTCAAGTGGTTAATCAAAAATTGTTCTCGAAAATTTGAATAATCCCGATAGGTTTTTCATTGCTCCGCAGCGGACCAATCAAGTGGCCCCCACGTTCACCTAACCTTAATCCCATCGATTTTTTTCGTTTGGGGTTATTTCAAAGAAATTGTTTACGCCCGAGAATGTTCGAGTGAAGACGAGCTGCGACTGAAGATAAGAGAAGCCGAACGTGTCCTAAGAGAAAACAGGGCAGGTTTTATGCGATTGAAAGACAATTTTCTAAGAGGGTGTAGAATGTGTATTGAGGCTGGAGGTGGCCACTTTGAACACCTACTGTAAATTTTATAAATAAATTTCTTTTTATTTACATTATGATGTGTGATTTATTGCCAATCTCTTGGCCACCCTGTATATTTGTCAATTTTTGCAATAAACATGTTGGAACTGTATTTTGATATATACATTTTCAATATTTCCCAGAAAAAATTGTTTTTAGGGAAAACTTATCACGGAAATATCCTGGTGGATTGTTTTATGTGGACCACAACCTGTATAATTAGATATATTGAAACAAATCTCACGTAGTAGAATACAATTAGACATATCCATAAAAAAATCCTTAATTGCTTTCAATAAATATTCAGACACCGCATCATCAATTTGTTTTCGTCTGGACTGAAGATTACTCATTTTGTTCAGCTATCAAAAACAGAAGACAATATTGATACCAGAACACAACTGGGTACCTATTACGCCTAATGTACCCCTCAAAAAGATACAAAATGTATAATTCAAAGTTTGGTGGGTTAGATCACATTAAATAAGAACCTTTTAGCATTCTGAACTAGCAAATAAAAAATGCATTCACAAAATATCAAACATTCTGATTGTATGTATTTTATTTTCAGATAAAATGGGTTTAGGAGGTGACAGTTCGGTTGATGAATACATCTTCCAGCTCCCAGAGTCTGAAAAGAAGAAGGCTCAAGATGAACTTCGAGAAGATGACAGCATAAGAAAACAATCCTTAGACCAACTGAGAGAATGGATACAGAAACACCCAAATATCAAAAAGTGTCGTACTGGTGAGTTAAGTTAATACAAATCCGTTACAGAAAGTTGATATCAGATGAATTAATAGTGCATGGTCTTTAATTCATTCCCATAATAACTAGTGATAACCATCAAATCATATTGTGTTCGCCAGAAGTATATTCATGTTTAGTAGGTTGAAATAAATTGTATCTATTGTGGAAATCTAATGATAATCATTTATGCATTAGGTATCATTAAAGATCTGATGTTTACAGCCATTAGTTTTGTTGAAAAGTACAAAGAAATAAAGACAATCGGAAACTGTAGTAAAGGCAACTCTCCAAACTTAGCAATTCAGAAATAAATTACACACTTGTATGTGTGAATCTAGAGAAAAATTAATATTGACGATTCTGGTGCCATAGTTTGACTTCAACAGACCAAAATTACCCTTCGATCAGACCAAGGATGACCCAAACACATCGATCTTCGACATGTTTTTGGTCTATAACTGAAATAGTCCAGAAAATCAATTAGTCAACTTTGAAAAATGTATTAAAAAGTCGGTAGCCAACCTAAATTCAATGAAACCACCTTAGCTTTATACCATTGAGAATATGAATACTCGATGATTACACCCAGTGGCGGCTTGTCCTATGAGGCAGTGCCTCACCAATAAACGTCGAAAATTACACGTATAAATATCATATATTTATAAATTATTTATTCAATCAATTAAAATTGTTTTCATTATCTTCTTCCATACGCATTTATATCGAAATTTCCCTTCATTATATAGCAATAAAATGCGTCTCCGGTTGGGTCTAAGTTTCCGTATCTCACGATTTGGGTATCCAACTCCCAGTAAACGGCAGAGGCAGGCCTCACACTGCCTTTCTTTACGCGTCATTTTACATCATAGGGAACGGACCGTAACGGACGGCAGGCGAGCAAACCGCACCCCTAAACGCCAAATATTACGTCTGAGGCAAGTCTCTCCTCTAGTCTTGATACTCTCTCGCGAATGGGCAAACTGTAATTATTCTGCACTATTCGGGAACTAGTTCTTTAATCTATGAACTCGGGTCAGTTTTCAAATTGGGTTCGATTTGTAAAAATAGTTTTATCTGTTTTTCGTGTAGATTTAGGTTTGTCTCAGTGTTCATATGATGTCTTTCAATCTTATTACTGAATTAAATTACCATCGGAGACCCGAAGGCGAAATGTATTCAACGGGACCGATGGGACGTCACGAATTCCCCAGTTAGATGTAAACGCTTGAAAGACTTGTGATTTTTTTTTATTTTTCAACTAATAAATCATATATAGTTCAAGAAGTAAAGCGATCTATCCCAGATTTGAGTGAATGTCTTGAGAATATTACGCAACTGACGAAGAAGAGAGTTCGCTAGAATTAGTCATTTATAGGTATATGTACATATACAGAGTGTCCCATTAGTGAAATGAAGTAGATAATCTCATTACTTACGTCAGTTACGGAATAATTTTACTGCAAAAATGGTTGCTTTTTGCTTTTGCACTCATATATCAGCCTAAAATAATAGTACCGGCCACAGGGTGTTCGTTTGAAGCGGCATGGGCGTACCCGGGGGGGGGGGGGGGGGGCAGGGCAGCTGCCCCCCCCCCCCCCTTGAAGATAAAATCAATGTTAATTTTCCTGGTTTACTGACAATATACCTGACCGACCATCTTCTCAGGTATGAGCTGCCCCCCCCCTAACTGAAATCCTGGGTACGCTCTTGTGAAGCGGTATTACTGGTATTAGAATTAGGTCGGTTTGTTCTAATGGTAACCACTTCATATTATTTCATCTCTTAGTGCCAAATTAGTATGTATTTCGATTCATTGGCATCAACATTTTTCTTAATTTATCCGGCGTGGCTAACATAGGTACAACGAAAAAATTATGGGAAAGTGGAAGATTTTACTTCATTATAAGAGTGACATAAACTTCAATATTCTCAATGTTCTGGTTGATGGGTGTTTCAAATCTGATGATTTGATGGAAAGCAACTTGCTTGTAGAGGATGTTCTTAACAAGGTCCAAAATTGAAGAATTTCAATAAGGATGCTCATTTTCTTCAACTGGCTTCAAATTACTTTTTATACACACCCTTTAAAATGTTTAGTTTTCGAGTAAGATAATTCTTCATCGCTAGAAGTAAATATTTTACAAAGCAAAATGTTTCTCGAAAAAGATGACCTTGAGTATGCTAGCGATAAAGAATTATTCTAATCATCAGTTTTGCAACAGCCTTTTTCACAGCAACGCCACGGCAGGGAATCTTTTTTCTCCGATATGCCTCACCACCTTAAACTGTCACGAGCTGCCACTGATTACACCCTATATCCAATTTTTCAGACGCCCCCTTCTTGCTTCGCTTCTTGAGAACGAAAAAATTCAGCGTCCCCCAAGCATCCGAGATGCTAGAAAGATACCTGACAATCCGCCAACTCTATCCCCAATGGTTCACCAAACTGGACCCTGAAGATCCACAACTGGCCGAAATCATCAACGCCGGCTACCTCGTTCCACTCCTAGAGAGGGACGGAGGAAAATTGGTGTTGTTCAGCAACGCTGGAAAATTCGATCCGCACAAATTCACCTCTGCTCACATGGTAAGGGTGCATAGCATGGTCACCGAGGCTCTCATGGACGACGAGGTCAATCAGATCAACGGTTACACTTACATCAACGACGAGAGTGGATTTCAAATGTCCCATATATCGCTTTGGTCTTTGACTGACATAAGGAACATCTTGAGATGCATCCAGGTATAGTAAAAATGTATACAGTAGTATGGGGCGAAATTAATAAATATTCCATCTGTTACACAATTGTTCTGAATATTTTTCCCTAATCAATTTGCAACGCTATGAGTGTAAATCTTTATATTAATCTGATCTTTTTTCAGAACACTACCCCAATGCGCCATAAGGCCAACCATTTCCTGAACATCAGTTCCAGCGCTATAAAACTTATAGAATTCGCAATTTCTCTGCTTAATGAGAAACTCAAAAACAGGATTTTCGTAAGTATACCCTTCACTTCTAATTAGCGAAAACAATTTATCTTATCATTCAAGATTTACAAATCACTGGATGAGCTACACTCAAAGTTGGATAAAAAGATACTTCCCAAAGAATACGGCGGTGAGGTACCACTGGCAGATATGTTGGAGGAATTCAAGAAGCTCCTCAAATCTAAAAGAGAGGATTTACTAGCTTTGGATGACATGTATATCGAAATTGACGAGAAGAATTGTCCTTTAGTTTCCGAAATGAACGAAGAACTTGGAATTGGTTTGGATGGCAGTTTCAAAAAATTAACAGTGGACTGAATTGCTCCACTTTCACTGTTTTGTTAAATATAATCTTAATGATAAAAGAATACTTTTTATCATCCTTTGTGATAAACTCAATTTCTACACGAATATCTCACTTTGAATACTTCTTGGTGCTCTTTTTCACTCTGCGACTCTACCAATTTCCATCTTGAATTCTTATAGTCTAGTCATAATGTGTTATCTGATAGTTTTTTGTCCGTTTTCTTCGTTAATTAATGATTTATTTATGTTTATGTTAATATTTAGTCGAGGATGATTTCCTCAGCCTTGGTGGAATAAAGTTACCTATCTTTATTGATTATGATTTGTTCTTATGATTGTTATTTTATTTTTACTATTGTTTATATTATGTCAAACTGTTCATCTGTATTTTCGAGAAAAAACTAAGGATATTTCACGAATGAATAAATTCAATTCTTAGTAGATTTAGTTTTATTTTTCAAACAATGGTCATCGTTTCTGAACGAACCACCGAATAGTTTAGTTTTGAGAAAAAATTAAACTCCAGCGGTGTTTCCTCACAACATTACCGACAAAGTAAAGATCATCCATATACCAAAATAAATTTCCCACTTATTATATTGAAAATGTAGATTACTTACCTTGTGAATGTTTCTCAAATCAATAATTATTATCCACACTTCTCTTCAAGCTATAGTTCAATACGCATGCATGAGCTTATAGGGCTACACTACGAAAGGCACAGAGTATTTTCACGAATACAGTGCACTCAGATGTTACAAATTGTGTTTTTCTTTAAAACATAAAAAATGTTTAATCAACACTATTTACTGCTTTAAAACTGATCATTTCAAAGAATCACATAATGGCATTACCATTTTAAATAGATCAACTGCGTGTTTTCTACCTGTGCCTTCCGAATTCTCTACGATAAGTTACATCGCCCCTATATGCTAATCTAATATTGTTGTAGTTGCATCAACACGAAATACGCCATTGTTGTTTCTACATCATTAAACGCTTGAAAGTTTTTGACAATATTGAAATTTCAAGATTTTTAGTGAAAATGTTTTTGATAATATCTCACGACCAAACAATAATTTCTCCATGAAACCGTCAGTCAAACAGAAATCAATAAACACTTTATACTTGTTACTCTTTATTGTCATATATCATGTAAATTCAAAATAAATGATAAAGAAAATTCTAGTGAAAACGATCTAGTAATATTTCGACAGTGTCATTAAAAAGATGAAAAAAATAATCAAATAATAAAATCAATCGCAATTTTGTAAATGTTATGTTTCAGACCAAGGAGAATATTCATCGAATTACTAAAAAATGTTATAAAATCACCAGAAAATGAATCAATGCGAAAGCGTGTTAAAACTTTTTAGTATCAAGATAATAGGCTAAAATTCCAATGCGCAAAAATCTTCAAGAACCTTTTCAAACAAATACATCGGATGAAAATGAAACCATATTAATAAAAATATCATTTTTAAGAATTACGATTTTTTCCCAAAATTATGAACTTCTTAATCCCCAAATACCGCGAGAAAAATCAAGTCTGTGAAGGGCGATATTTTACATATACTTCTTTGGAAGATCATACGAATATTATTCGAAAATTGAAGTGTTAGTTATCATGGAAAATGCAATTTTGTCAATAATGGTGGCAACATTCATTATAATTTCATATGCACAAAATGGATAAAAATGCAGCAGCAAAATATTCCAGAAATGAAAATGTTGCTTACTGATCCCTAATCTAGAAATATAAGTGGAGAATGCACAGAAAGTAATAAAATATTTCGACAAGATAAAAATGTGCCACAACTAGTTCAACCCTTCGTACAACTTTTGTCAACACCCCCCCACCCCGCAAATGTATCCAGAAATCGAAATATAAACAACCGAAAACGCGTCATAAAATAGGTAATTGTATCAAAAACCTAAAAAAAAATAGGATATGATTTACTTACATGATTCAAATGTATCGTTTCTCAATTTTTCAAAAAATAATAAATATCCAACAAATATCTCAATATTTGCGAGTTTACATTCAATGGACACCGTGATACTCAAATCGCAATGATTAACTTCGCAGCATTGATGTTAAATAAAGAATTAAATTATATCGGAGGTGCTTCAGCACAAAAATTGATGAATATTATTGCGAACTCATATGAATGCAGTTCCGAATTTTTAAAAAAGCTTTTCATTTCGTAGCGAAAGGATTCAACACAAAAATAAGGCTCCAACGAAACGCCCTCGACTTCATTTTGATTGTTACCTTATTATGGCAAGAAATAATGGGTATATTATCCTTAATATTGGTAATCAATCACACAGGGTCCTATGAGATCTTTGAATACACATTAAATGTGTATAAAAGCACCTACTCGTAAAAAATCTGTTCATTTCATAACGAATTTGGTAAAGCAGAGAAAAACAAAGAGAAGACACCCAAGAAACATCAACAGAACGAATTCTGAAAAAATCACCATCAGAAGTATAATGTCAACCAAATATTACGAACAAACCCTAAAAAATCTCCAACTTTATTCTAATAAATTCACGTAACATTAGCAGCTCATTGACAGATCTGAAAATGAAGAACATGACATAACAGCTCATTATCAATTTATAAATAGCAATAAATAAGATCAGGAAGCTACATTGGCCATTTCTTTCGGAATATTTTGGTGCTTCTCTATCACAAACCATCAGTAAAAGTCATATGTATATCGAAATAGTCAATAAATGTCATTGTTCTCCATAATATTTTACTTACTGTTGCTGCAGGCCTTTTTCGATAAGACATACCAGTAACGAACGGATTTTAGATTCGGTATACATCGGAGATCGATTAATTCTTGGAATCGTTTCTATTTTATCCTCCATTTCCTCTCCGTCACAAAGTTTTTAGTACTCTGCCACAGAGATAAAAATCAGAATAAAATAAATTTCAAAATAAAGTCAATGAGTCAGGGATATCTGAATCGATCAATATGAATAGAATATGAAACTTCAGTAAATAGAAAAAATGGAACAAATGCATCAACCCATCAATAAATAATATGAACACTTCACCAAAATCTAGTCTAAATTCATGGTACAAGAAATTATGTTAGAGAAATCGATATATCGGGCCATAAGTTATAGAGATGTGAATACTTCAGCAAAAATAAATCATGGAAACATCATGTGCGAGGAACAATAAACATTATGATCAAAATAATAAAATTTGCAATGGATTAAATCATCAAAACGTTAGTAAAATTGATTACGGGGAATATTAAAAATTGTTTCATCTAGTTGTGCTCTACCTAGAAAAAATGCGGAAATTCTAATGATATCAGCATTAGGGCATAAAAATATTCAAAATACTACCATAAAAATGGAAATTTCCTAAGGAATGGGATAATATCAATCGACAATCTGAAAAACTAATTCAAATAACCCCAGCATCAAAGATATATTCAAAATATGCAGTCATACCTAGCGAATGAGAAAACTACAATATCCGTTGTACTTTTGCGCCTGTGAAAAAACTAAAATGCGATGATGTGTTACAATTATAACGATAAAAATCAATGAGCATCTAAACCTTTGCGAGAAACATGAATAAAAATAAACAATTGGCGAAAATTAACGTTTCATGGAAACTATAAGATTGTGCACTAAATAAAATGAAAAAAAACAGGGCGGTTTTCAAAGGAGCTTTTTTTTGAGCAAGGGGCAAAACTTATGGTCATAAACCGAAAATCGACTCGACAGTGTGGCAACCTGCTTTCCACAGGAAGATATTGACCGGAGAACAGTACCGGACTCCACATTTCATTGAATAGAATTCAATTTCAATGTCGTCTTTTTTAACGTTTAGTGGCGAAACTGTATATTTAAATGAATTCTACCTCTAGTTGAAAATATAAACTCTCCTTTGAAAACACCTTGTATATGATATGTCCGATATCATTGAATAAAAAGATGTAATTGAGCAAAATTATTGGAAAAATCATATATGTATGAAAAAATAAAATTACTAGACCACTATGATCAAATTATTAGAAAATTCAAAAGAATGCTGCAATTGATCAAGATGAAAAAATCGTGTAAAATATCTGAAAAAAATCATAAATGTATTGAAGAAATAAAATAACTAAACCAATATGAGCAATTAGTAAATTTGAAAGAATGCAGATATCTGCATAAATGAATTAAAAATGAAAAATTGTACGAAGAACGAAATTCAAAAAAGTTATGAAAAATTATCAACAAAAAAAAATTAAAAAAAAACAGATACAAAAATCAAATTAACGAAAAAAACGATGGATGCAGTAAAAATTCAAAAAATACAGGGGTAGTACCTAAGTGATATATCGAGTGGACATAACTTAGAAGAATATTTCAATTATTTTTGCATTTCGATAGGGGACCAGAGATCATGAAACTGAAGATATTCCAAATATAAAAACCGCGTAAACGGTTTTTTGAATGTCAATAACTTTGCAGGTTCGATAATCATTTACTATAAATCGATGTTATAAATGAAAAAAGACAGGTGAAGGTCTGTAGTCCAAGTCAACTTTTCGATGCAGCTGAAATAAGGCACTCAAATATACGATAGTCAAAAATGTACACTGAGATTTATTCCAGAACGATAAAAAAGTAATATAGGCATAATATAAACAATTACAATGCATCGCAATTGGAAAAATGTATCAATATTCCTTTCAATTCGATAAAGCCATAAAATCCGCAAATGATGAGTGACTTGTCACATACTACCATTTACATAGTCAAAAAAGCGGTACCTTTGAACTAATTTTACCAAGCAAATACTGTACCTTTCAATCGGTTCCTTCTGCAAACAGTCATTGAAACAATAACAGGTGAATGTGGACATATATTTATAGAGCAGAAAACTGATATTAATACAGCGTACCTCGAAAACAAAGCGACATTATCCAAAATAGTAATTTTCAGTATTTTCTATTCCGTAAATGAAAGTAATGGTACTCCAGATTTATATTAGTTTCTGCGTTTTTTATAACAGAAATCGCTACTAGTGTATTATTCCACTGTTTCTTTTTCAGTATCATTCGCTGAAGTTAACAACATAGTTTTGTGTGCTATGAAATTGTCAACTTTTGTACCGAATAATGGGTTTATACAGGAAAATTTATACACTAAAAAAGTCCTAACCAATAGAAATAATGAACCCTTACTAATTTTGGATAATGTCACATTCGTTTTCAAGATGCGACATGTTCAACAAGAAAATATGGATTCAGAGATGAACTCGCTTCTTGATGATAGCTAAAATGCTGAAACATCTACACTCGAAGAGAATGAAAATTTGAGGTAAAAGTGAATTGCCACCACATAGGTCCAGATGTAGTTTACGCCTGGAGTATTGTCCAAACAATCTGATCCTATTATTGTTCGAGAAAAGTGCAATATTGCAATGAAATATTTTATGATAAATCTGAATTACTATGACCCAGCCAGAGTATATTATTTCTCTTCAAGGATAGATGGAGTTGTCCAGTGCAAGAGACGTTATTCCGGAGATGCCAATGGAATCTCGCCAAAAATTGAAAGAAATCTCCGCATGATTAAAAAATAGTCAAATACTGAAAAAATTGTTGACAACTCTATTTTTCTCCAATCACTGGAAGTAAATATTAATATTAAAACAAATTAAATGTTACATAACATCTCATGATAAAACTAAGATCATTCACAGAATCAGCGTACGCTGGTAATGAATAAATAAATTGGGGAAATTACAACATATAATATGTGTGAAAAAAATTAAACTGCCTTATTCTGATTTTTAATATGTAAAAAACGTGAAACGATCAAACTTGGAAGCATTTCCAATGTTCTTCACTAATATATATGAACAAAAGTACTTATACTATATTAAATTAATTCTAGTGTTGCAAATGTATCCTTAATTTCTGTATAAACCTTTCATAGAGACTCGACAGGTTCACTAGTGGAGGGCGACACACACACATGAATTGCTTAGTTATCATTTAAAAGTTACGTGTTGCATTATGGTTCTTATCGATTCAATAAGAAATTCTCATACTTGTCAAAACTTCCGTCCGGCGACCATTTTCGAAATTAAAATCTGCAAATCATACAACAACACTGATGACGAAGAATGACCTTGCTGCACCTGAAATTTTGAATGCATTCCTGTTGATAACACTAAAAAATCTCAATCGAAAAATTTACACAACAGGATCGCATCCAATCATTGAAGAAAATCATAACACAGTTTAAAAAAGAAACGGGAAGAATTGATAAAAACCCTGTAAATTCAAGGTGACGTTCACAATACAATACCAAAAGATGGAAAAAAAATTTAATGTCAAAGAAAAAACGAACAAGTTTTTAGAACGTAAGAATACTTACTAGTTCGATTTAATTAGTTCTCCTGATTTCCAGGAGGGGCTCCTGCGTTGGGGGTTCCGTAGCCGTAAGAGGGGAAGCCGTAGCCTGACTGGGGCATTGTTGCCGGAACGCCCTGAGAAGGTTGGGCGCCGTAGTAACCTAGAGAATTGATTCCATTCAATTTGCGATCACACATCGAATGGGCATAATACCCCATTCACTTTCATCAAGTATCCCGGTTAGCCATGACATTCCGACACATTTCACCGTGAAAATGTTAGGTTATAGTCATTTTCCTGTCAGATGAATACGCAACGTTGTCCTTTCTACATAGAGGTCGTAGTAATCACGTATTTATCGAAATGTTTATTTACTTTGGGAAAACAATGAATTTGAGAAGGTGTTATGTGAATTAAAAAATTTTAAAGACCTGGCGAATGTTGAAGAAACTTTTTTCTCTGTTAATTCTGAAAATATTTCAAGTATATGAACATGGTAGGAAGATTCAGTTATGCTATTTTCTTGTACGGAAATCAAGAATCGAGTTTTGAAATTTAACTGATAAATAATGGACAGAATAGTCCGTTACTTTGTGATAGTTCATTCGAGAAAAGAATAAAACAGCTCGAATAACCCGTTAAAAAAACTTCAAAATTCCCAAGAATACCTTTTTGCACAACTTGAAATGTAGTTGTACTAGAAAACCTGTATTTACAAATTAAAAAAGACTAAATAGAAATTAGCATTGGCAAAGTCCCTTAGAATTATTTGACATTTCACGAGCGCCAACCTGCGTCAGTTTTGAGTGAAAATAACTTGGCCAAGCGAGATACTTTGTAAAAGTGAATGGATGATACGTAAGGCACTCAAATGGAAGAAAAAAAACGAAAAAATAACCTGACACCATCGTAAACGACTGTTTTAATGATCACAGTGTACAATTCATAACATAATATGAACAAATAAATTTGGAAAATTCGAATTTCGAAAAATATCACAAAATCACATTCATCTCGAAGATGAGGTTCTAAATTTCGAGGTTAAGTATAAATTTTTGAGTCGTTAACTGAAGGTTCAAGCGAAAAATGAATTCGAGCAACTTAAATAAACTTCCATGATGAATAAAAAATTAAAATAAAATATATTTAAAAGAAACAAAACGCACCACCGCTTGGTTGATAAGCACCGTAAGGTTGTTGAGTGTAACTACCTGCTGGAGCCTGTCCTGGCCCCGGAGCAGTCGGAGTCTGTCCGATCGGTCCAGTGGGCGTCTGAAAAAAAAATTAAAACAATCTTTACACCTCTTCAAACCTACTTCAAACGAAAATTTGATCTTCAAACAAACATTCAACAAATTCGTCACATATTTTTGGATCGCACCAACAAAAAGGCCGTTTATCACAAATTTCATCCAGACGCCTTTAACGCCCATCAAAATCTCCCACTACTTGAAAATGTGCCATTCTCTCTTCGAATCAAATTAACAACACCATCGCCTCACCTTATTCTTCATCTGGGCTTCAATGGCCTCAGCCTCCTTAAGTTTCCCTATACTACGATAATATTCCGCCCACTGGGCGCTGTAATCGGGCTGTCCATTAGCGGCGGGCGCGGCGGCCACCGGCGCCGCGGCTGGCATAGCGGGAGCCACGGAAGGAACTGCCGACGGTTGACCGACTGCTGGCGGCTGACCCGACGCTGCTTTGTTTTTCGCCTGGAGAAGATTCAAGATGATGGGTGTTATTCAACATGCACACACTTCACAATGCCAAAACTACAAAGCCGGATTAGGAGGATCTTCCAATAGGGGCGTCGTGCGCTAAGCTGACGTGTGCGGTTGCGTCGGCCGCCTTCGCACTTATCTACTTGCTACTTTTAATGACTCGGAGTTGCGGGATTCCTCTATGTTATAAGCCTGTTTGAATGCACTGTAGTTCGATGGTTAATTGAAAGCCAAGGCATGGAAAAGTTGTTATCTTTTTTTAAAGAGACAGGACCTAGAAACCCAATATCTGGCTTGAGTCCCATAACCTGTCGACTCAGTTGAAAACTACCTAATCCGTTTTCCAAAAAATAATTCTGAATTCTAAAAATATCAAAAGACTTCCAATATTGCACGACAATTTCCTTGAAATTGCTATAAGTGATATAAAAACATACAGAAGGTGATTATTGAATGAGTTATGTTCATAAATATTTCCACTTTTTGAGGCGCAAAAAATAATGAAAATAATCAATACGAAGAACAATATGACAGATCCAAAATATGTTAATTTGTAAATGTTTGTTGTGAATGATCAATATAAACACTAAATATACAGCAAAATGACAAAACAATGTATAACATATTTCATTCGAAAAATTACTTAAAAATGTCATTGTGTATTCAAATGAACATAGGAACCTTCAAATTCGACGAAATAAAAAGGTTAGTCTCATTTCGGCTTCAATTTGTCGAAATGGAATGTTCCCATATTCATTTGAACGATCAATGATACAGAGTTGAATAATATAAATTTGATATCCCAATTCAGCCAACACTAAAATAACTCTATACAGCAATTACAGATTCAGAATAAATACGGTAATTGGAATTCGTAACAACTTTTATCGACAAAGTGTGGGTAATGAAGCTGTTTATTAAGAGAATATGCAGATAGATAAAGCATTACCAAGAGCTTCCCTTTGAAAATTATTAGAGAAAGTACCTGTTATACACTGCGCAAAAAAATTAACGCACATTCTGAAAATCTCAATTTTAATGAAAGTTAACTACATGGACTTTATAACTCATTTTTTATGTTCTCTCGGGAAGGTTTTGAACGAAACAAGACACATTAAATGGAAGAAAAATTCAGGATTTCACCGAATCTTATGTGAAAGAAGAGAAATTAACAATCTTCAAAATACTGAAATGCTTATAAGTGATTTAATACTTTGTATTTCCACCCCTTGCGTTAATTACAGCTCGGCAACGACGGTTCATACTCAAAATGAGTGATCTTAAAATGTTCTGATCTAATCCTTCCCAGATTTCTCCGAGTTGGATTCCTAAGTCATTAAAAATAGCTGGATGATTTTCTGAACTTCTCAGCCTTCTATTGAGGTTGTCCCAAACCTGCTCAAACGGATTGAGATCTGGACTTCTTGCTGGCCATTCCATTCGAGAGACTTCAACCTCTTCAAGGTACTCCTGAACGATGCGCGCACGATGGGGTCTGGCATTATCGTCCATAAAAATGAAATTTTCACCAATGTATGGGGCAAATGGCACTACATGCTCTTCAAGAATGTTCCTTATATACTTAGCAGCATTCATAGCTCCATTATCAACGACCACTAGGTCAAAGATATTCCACCCCATACCATAATCGATCCTCCCCCGAAACCAGTAGTATTCAGGAAATCGCACTGAGCATATCTTTCATGTGGACGTCTGTATACAAGTGAACGTCGATCACAATGGTAGAGGCAGAATCTAGACTCATCTGTGAAGAGAACTATTTCCCAATCGGCCTCTTCCCAATGGATATGCTCTCTCGCAAAATCCAAACGCGCCCTTCGATGGGCTGGGGTAAGAGCTGGGCCTCTTGCCGCGACTCGAGGCCTTAAATCATATTCTCTGAGGCGATTTCTTATTGTCTGAGTGCTAATTTGCACCTCATGAGTTTGCTCAAGCTGATTTTGAAGGAGGCGAGCGGTTGCAAACCGTTGTCTCAACGAAGAAACTCTCAAGTGACGTTCTTGAATGGCAGTTGTTACCCGTGGTCTACCCTGTCCTGGTCTTCGGACATTCATACCTGTCTCCCTGAATCGCTGCAACATTCTGGACACACTTGTATTTGAAACTCCAAACCTTTCTGCAATTCTTGTGTATGTCCACCCTTCTTCTCGCAAAACTACCGCTTGGGCACATTCCTCTTGGGTCAAATTGCGTGTTTCGCGTTGCATAGCGATCGAGTGTAGAAAATCAAACAAAAGAAAAACTATTTGATCACTAGAATTGATCGAGAACAACTGATTTTAGAATGGAGCCAATACATTCAAAATCTGATAATATCATCTGTTTTTATTCCTGCTGGGAGAAAACATCTGTATTGAAGAAAAACGTTGAAAGTGGATAACATATGCATGCATAATTCTGATAAAAATAATTATCATTGAGAACACCTTCAGTTGTAGAATAAATTTGAGATTTCCATAATGTGCGTTAATTTTTTTGCGCAGTGTATTTATAAATACGCAGTTGGCAACTCTGCTAGTAGGCGGGGCCTCATGCACGCTTTGACGTCTTGTCAGTCATGTGTCACTAAACAGATGACTTTTCTATGGAATTCCAGATCATTTTTATTCATTTCTTAGGACACAATCAGCTAAGACACGACGTTGTTGATGATCGGCCGGCTTGAGTTCTTGTGTTAACTGAACTTCATAAGCCTTAAGACCCAAATATTTATGCAAAATACGGCGTAATGACGTTTGTCGAATTTCTAATGCCAAAGAACGACAAGGAATGGACAAACATTGGTTTTCCCCAACACTTTCGGCTACAGCAGCAGTATTTTAGACTGTCCTCGAGCGACGTGCACGGGTTTAATTCTTCATATCATTAACGTGTCCTAAGAGCTCAAATTGTTCCAACAATTTCTGTATTGCGATTCGACAAAGTGCTTCAAGACGGACGACGACCCAAAAATGAGTGTTACGAACCGTCTCTGGCAAATTTTCACCACTTTCACAGTGAATTTTAATATCGTTCCATTTTTATTGATGGCGTAGTTTCATCTTGTCAAATGTCAAAAAATTACATCTTCAAAAGTGACATTTACCGAAATAGCAAAATAAAACCTCTTATAGGAAAATGATCCAATCGCACCTCTCGTAGGAATTCCACACAACATAGTCACTTTTTGCGATGGTAATGGAGTTTCTTGTAGTCCATTTACGTATAGTTCGATTATTGACCATAAAGTCGAAAAGGAACATCATTGAAGATGATTTTTCGATGAAACTGGGGTTTTTTCAAAATTCATCTGAGGCGAATAGGAAAAGTTTGGACGTTTCTAATAATCAAGCGGCCAAAGTTTAATTTCATCTTGTAAATTTAAATCTTACTCAAAATTCGAATTTGACTGATGTTTTGATGTTGACATTGACATACTTTTTGACGTTGACATTGACTGAAGTTTTGACGTTGACATTGACTGACGTCTTGACGTCGACAGATCGTCGTTCTTATACCACAACACAAATACCAGTTCTTACTGACAAAGGAAGATGAACAAATCACTAAAATGGACCAGTTAAAATTTCAAAGATAGAAAAACCGTTCGACGAAACAATACAGCGCCGATGTCTAATTTTCCCTCTCGACATCGCGCAAAAACTCTCACTCGACGCCTATATTAGAAGATTCTTCTTGACTATCGACCATATCGACGATCTACCTACACGATGAACCATTCAACAATTCACTCAATTCACTTACTTGTTGTTCGATCATCTCGGCCTCTCTGTGCATACCGAGCGATCTGTAATATTCGGCCCACTGCATGGAATAATCGGCCTGTCCAGTGCCGGGGTTCATCTGTGGATTGCCTCCGACTCCCTGATCGGGCGCCGGAGCGGCGGGGTTGCCCCACTGCTGCGAGGGCGGTTGTTGCGGGGTCTGTTGCTGCTGGTAGGCAGGCATGCCCCAACCTTGAGGGTTGTAACCTTGCGGCGCCATACCCGGGTATGCCTGAAAAGAATATAATATAAAGATGGCGAATATTCCTCACTGAATAGAATCCATTTAATGCGTGCATAGACAATGATTAAACTTGGCGAGTCCGAGTCTGACATGATTTTTTTCTATGAATTTGAAAAAAGTTGATACTGTAGTACTGACCTCATTGGACTGTTGAGAAATCGATATTCCGTTGAAATAGCACAAAGATAAGTACGATGTTTTCAGATTAAATGTGAGTTCTTCCTCCCAAATGCATTCTTTCTTCGATTTTTCTCAAGCATAGTTTGAGAACATCAGTAATTCGTTATTTTCATCCAGAAATATCCGATAAACAAACGTATTCTATTTAAACTCATCAATGATAATGATCTACACTGCGCAAAAAAATTAACGCACATTATGGAAATCTCAAATGTATTCTACAACTGAAGGTGTTCTCAATGATAATTATTTTTATCAGAATTATGCATGCCTAAGTTATCCACTTTCAACGTTTTTCTTCAATACAGATGTTTTCTCCCAGCAGGAATAGAAAAAGATGATATTATCAGATTTTGAATGTATTGGCTCCATTCTAAAATCAGTTGTTCTCGATCAATTATAGTGATCAATAGTTTTTCTTTCGTTTGATTTTCTTCACTCGATCGCTATGCAACGCGAAACACGCAATTTGACCCAAGAGAAATGTGCCCAAGCGGTAGTTTTGCGAGAAGAAGGGTGGACATACACAAGTATTGCAGAAAGGTTTGGAGTTTCTCATACAAGTGTGTCCAGAATGTTGCAGCGATTCAGGGAGACAGGTATGAATGTCCGAAGACCAGGACAGGGTAGACCACGGGTAACAACTGCCATTCAAGAACGTTACTTGAGAGTTTTCGTTGAGACAACGGTTTGCAACCGCGCTCGCCTCCTTCAAAATCAGCTTGAGCAAACTCATGAGGTGCAAATTAGCACTTAGACAATAAGAAATCGCCTTTGAGAATATGATTTAAGGCCTCGTGTCGCGGCAAGAGGCCCAGCTCTTACCCCAGC
Source organism: Adalia decempunctata (assembly GCA_951802165.1). Classification (NCBI taxonomy): domain Eukaryota; kingdom Metazoa; phylum Arthropoda; class Insecta; order Coleoptera; family Coccinellidae; genus Adalia; species Adalia decempunctata. The sequence continues at coordinate 7,835,613 of OX637705.1, forward strand.
CCGTCGAAGGGCGCGTTTGGATTTTGCGAGAAAGCATATCCATTGGGAAGAGGCCGATTGGGAAAGAGTTCTCTTCACAGATGAGTCTAGATTCTGCCTCTACCATTGTGATCGACGTTCCCTTGTATACAGACGTCCACATGAAAGATATGCTCAGTGTAATTTCCTGAATACTACTGGTTTCGGGGTAGGATCGATTATGGTAAGGGGTGGAATATCTTTGACTGCTCGCACAGACCTAGTGGTCGTTGATAATGGAGCTATGAATGCTGATAAGTATATAAGGAACATTCTTGAAGAGCATGTAGTGCCATTTGCCCCATACATTGGTGAAAATTTCATTTTTATGGACCATAATGCCACACCCCATCGTGCGCTCATCGTTCAGGAGTACCTTGAAGAGGTTGAAGTCTCTCGAATGAAATGACCAGCAAGAAGTCCATATCTCAATCCGATTGAGCAGGTTTGGGACAACCTCAATAGAAGGCTGAGAAGTTCAGAAAATCATCCAGCTACTCTTAATGACTTAGGAATCCAACTCGGAGAAATCTGGGAAGGATTAAATCAGAACATTTTAAGATCACTCATTTTGAGTATGAACCGAGCTGTAATTAACGCAAGGGGTGGAAATACCAAGTATTAAATCACTTATCAGCATTTCAGTATTTTGAAAATTGTTCATTTCTCTTCTTTCACATAAGATTCGGTGAAATCCTGCATTTTTCTTCCATTTAATGTGTCTTGTTTCGTTCAAAACCTTCCCGAGAGAACATAAAAAATAATTTATAAAGTCAATGTAGAGTTAACTTTCATTAAAATTGAGATTTTCAGAATGTGCGTTAATTTTTTTGCGCAGTGTATTTCAACACAGTTGCCAATAATCCAAATTCATCCGATTGCCGAGCCGTTACCGTATTCAAAGAAAATTCCGATATTGTGGGTCCATCGATACGAAAAAAATGATCCATTTACACAGTTGCCAATAATCCAAGTTTATCCGATTGCCAAGTCATTACCGTATTCAAGGGACGCTAGAAATGAGAAATGATTTTCACTTACCGTAGGCATGTTATTCGACATCGAAGGTGGACCTCCAGAATTGACGAAAGATATGGGCATCTGGATCTTCTCCTGAATTATCCTCTTGGCCATCTCGATAGCCTCTGGATCTCCACGAATGATGAACGTCTTCTCGCTGGCGTTGGGATTCTGATTCCTCCTGTCCAATTCGCAGTGCGCTCCCGATTGAGCGTTCAGCTGTTTGATGGTCTCGCCGCCTGTAAATTAAAATCGTAACATACCGTACCCCGTCGCCCGTCAAGTCGACTCACCTCTTCCGATGATGACGCCGCATTTGTTGGCGGGCACGTTGAAGCTCACTTCCGAACCTCCCGATTGGTTGTTTCGTCTGTCTTCCCAGCCGCCTCCGCCGCCGTATTCGCCGCCGCCGTTCCTACCGCCCCTGTTGTCGAAACCGTCGCGGCCTCCTCTTCCGCCTCCTCTGCCTCTACCTTGACCTGGACCGCCTGGGCCTTCTGTGTCTCGTCTCTGTACGCTTTCGATCAGCTCTTCTATCCTCTGTCTTGCCTGGAAGTGATATTGGACGTTGCAAAGGGTTCTTTCACATTGTGACAATTGTTGTCACACTTGTGGTATACATACGAGGATGTATTGATATCTAGTTAGCCTAGACCAGTTCCATGCATAAAAAAAATATTGCGATACCATATCAACGAACAATAACTTATAAGTGTCAGTGTAGAGTTCGACGTCAAAAAAATAAACCAGAGTTACGCAATAAATTAAAAAAAAAGATGTCCACCGAAATTGTAAAAATCGAAAAATTGGGAGTATCGAGCCATCATCAAGTACCTGTATTTAAAAGGGTGAAGAGGTAAGCAGATTTACGAAGATATGCTTAATACCCTTGGTGATCAATGTCCTTCGTATGCGAACGTGAAAAATTGGACTTCAAGCTCCGAAAAAGGTAAATTTTCCATTGAAGATGATGACCGATCGGGAAGGCCAGTTTCTGTGTAAGTCCCCCAAAATATCGATGCGGTTCATGACATTTTTTTTATCAGACCGTCGAATTGGGCTAAAACGGATGTCTGAAGCACTGAAGATTTCATACGAACGCGTTCATCATATAGTTCACGTCAATTTGGACATGAGAAAAATTTCTGCAAAATGGATCCCCAAATGTTTGAATGTTGACCAAGAGCGTGCAAGGGTAGAAGCATCGCGTTCGATCTGTGCTCGATTTGAAAACGATGTAGACTTCTTAAACCGAATTGTTACTATGGATGAGACTTGGGTACATTTCTACGATCCAGAAACAAAGCAACAATCGATGGAATGGCGACACTCTGGTTCTCCATGACCTAATAAGATTCGTGTCCAAAAATCTGCTGGAAAAGTTCTTGCTTCAGTTTTTTGGGATTGCCATGGAGTAATCATGAATGATTTTTTGGATAAGGATAGAACAATAACTGGAGATTACTATTCGACATTACTGACCACTCTACGGGAAAGAATTAAAGAGAAAAGACGCGGAAAGCTATCCAAAGGTATTTTGTTTTCACAGGACAAGGCCCCAGTACACAAATCTCATGTTGCCATGCAAAAAATTCGTGATTTATAGTTAGAATTACTAAAACACCCCCCTTATTCAACAGATTTGGCTCCGTCCGACTATCATCTCTTTCCTCAACTGAAAAAAGTTTGAAGGGTCGTAAATTTCCTTTCAACGAGGAGGAAATAAAAGCTTTGGAGGACTGGTTTACAGAGCAAGAAGAAACATTTTTTTTAAAGTTCTAGAGACGTTGCAGTTTCGCTGTAATAAATGTATTCAATTAAGAGCAGAATAAGTTGAGTGATAAAATATTTTGACAAGGAAATTTTGTTTGGTTCTACAGTAGGCTAAGAATTTTTTCTACTAGCGTGCACTTTCATTCTCTTTCCCGCACGTATTTCAATTCACATTGCCAAACAGTGTGGGAAAAACCCCTGCTATTCCATTACCGCACGCAAATGCTTGTAGTAATGGATTAGCAAGGGCTTTTCTCGCACGCTTTTTCTAAAGAATAAACTGAATAATGATATATCTCTATGCCACCGACGACGTTACTATGGAAACGGCATGTGAATAAGAATTAATACATTGTCATTATATTATGAAATTGTGTTTAAATATAAATAATATCAACTCGAATTCAATCAGTACGCTCCGGTAAAATGGATACTTCGGGATCTGATGATGGCCTGCCCGAAGAAATATTAGCAGCTTCTTATGAAGCGAGTTTAAATTTGTTACCGGCCAAGTCGAAGATAAAATATGAGAAGCAATATTCAGATTTCATTGATTGGTGTAATTCCAAAAAGGTTCAACCGAGGAAGGTGGAAGTGTTTTCGGCGTATTTTTTGGAAATGTCCAAAATTTGGAGACCAAACACATTATGGTCCCGATATTCAATGATAAAGAGTGTTTGTAAACTGAAACAGGATTTGGATATTGGAAAATTCCATAAATTAACTGCCTTCATTAAACGACAGAATATAGGATTTCGTCCAAAAAAGGCCAAAACTTTTAATGAAGAGGAAATAACAAAATTCATGAGTGAGGCATCTGATGAAATTTACTTGATGATGAAGTTGGTAACAATTTTTGGATTAGCTGGTGCCTGCAGACGAGAGGAACTTACAAAACTCACCATCGACGATATAGATGATAAAGGAGACTTGATCATCGTCAATATTAAGGACTCCAAAAATCATTCACCAAGATCGTTTGTTATATCCCAAGACACCAATAATGGATATTTTCTGAACATATTATACAGAAAATATATGAATTTACGTCCAAAGGAAATACCTCATCGCCGAATTTTCATAAAGTATAATCGGGGAAAATGTAAGATTCAACCTGTCGGAATCAATACAATAGGAAAAATACCGTCCGAAATTGCAGCTTACTTACGCCTACAAAATCCGGAATTATACACAGGACACAGTTTTAGGCGCTCCTCGGCTACTTTCCTAGCCAATTGTGGAGAAGGTATCACAAATATTAAACGTTTAGGAGGATGGAAGTCAACTGCTGTTGCTGAGGGATACTTGGAAGAATCTATTAACCAGAAAAAAAAAATGTCCACTAAAATTCTTAATTTGAATGGTTCTTCCTCTTCAAACTGTAATACAGAATCATTACCTTCCAAAGAGCCTTCGAACAATATGATGGCAAATATTCAACGTTTTGCTTATTCCTCTTCAAACTGTAATACAGAATCATTATCTTCCAAGGAGCAGCTGACTTCGACCAATATGATGGCTTCTGCTATAAATTTGCATAACGCGACCAACTGCACGTTTACAATAAATATAACTAATAACTGAATATTTCTAATGAATATATTGATAATAATGGGAAGAAACAGAATGTACATAGATTCCTTATCAAAATTCATTTTTATGTGCTGTTAGTCTAGTTTTCTTTTCAATTAATAAAGAATTTATGAATATTATTACAGTTTAAATTTATTTCATAGGCTTGTAGTCTCTATGGACCGAAGGTCAACGATGAGAGTACAATGGTAACGACTTGTCAGAGACTTTTGTCATTCATGTGTATTTAGAATGATCAATTCACATTTGATCTGTGTGTTGAAATCGATCTCGTATAAGCGCTTGTAGAAAAAATATTGTTCCTAACTCGTGCGGAAAGTGTTTTTCCCGCACTCAACTGCTTACCCGAACTCCGCTTCGCGTCGTTCGGGTAACGGCAGTTTCGTGCGGGAAAATATCACTTTCCGTACTTGTTAGGAAAATAACTATTTCAATACATCCTCGTATTTCAATCGAAGAGCATATTGATCATCTGCAATATCTCTTTTTCTTCGAAATTCGCCCCCTTACCTGTTCTACTTGTTTTGGGTTTCCTTGCAAAAAGCAGCTCCTTTCTCCGGGTCCCTCTTCTCTAGCCTGCTGGAATTGAACTCTAGCGCCCGTTTCCGCTTGGATTTTTTTAATCATGTCACCCCCCTTACCGATTACAACTCCCACAGCTGCTCTTGGTACTAAAACCTGAAACAATAGTTCGAAACGTTAACAAATATCTTCTATGACGGATAAATATTCAACTCACCTCGAAACCTTGTCCGCCGCCGCCTCTGGGTCCGCCGTATCCGCCGCCATCGTTATAATTGCCGTCGTCGTTATTTCTGCGACCGCCACCGCCGCCGCCCCTGAAGCCCTGCATCTCCTTCTCGGCGATCAGGTCGTAGATCAACTGCTTGGCGTACTCCACCTTCTGGGGGTCGCCGCTGATCCTCAGAGGCTTCTCCTGCTCCTGATTGGGACCGTCCTGTATGACGACCATCTTGGCGCCGCTCTTTTCTTGCAGCTGTTTTATGGTCTCTCCGCCCTTGCCGATGATCAAACCGACCTTGGGACCGGGGATCATGATTTCGATGAAGTTGCGACCGCCACCCCCGCCGCCGCCGCCCATGCCCATTCCTGGACCGCCCATGCCTCCGGGGGGGCCGTGACCACCGCCGCCTCCCATGCTGTTCATTCCTGGAAAACGGTCGACGTGAGTTTTTGGAAGAACTAACGTCGTGTCAAGGCTCAAACTGGTCAGCGATAAATCAACGTATTAACTCGCCTATCTAATGTTGCAGAACCGAAAAATTCAAGTGGTGGTATCATTTTGAATAGTCTACTATTTTGGCAGTTGTCAAAATAAGAGCTCCAGTGAAAGATGTCTACTAAAAACTATGTTATTAATGAAAATGGAAAGTTAATTCATAGATGCATACTACATAGAAACGACTCCCAACTCAAAATAGTAGATCAGACCGACACTCTAGAATCTAGATTGTAGAACGGGTTCTACTTCCGGAATAATCCGCAATATTTCATGGTCATGGCGCTATTGCGGCAACGGAAAATAGCACCACCCCTTTTGGGGGAAAAGAAAAGTAGGACCCCATCTCAGATTTTCAAACGACAAGAAAGTCTCAAACAAAATCTAACAACAGGTTAATCTGTGTTTATTCGAAAAGTTTAAAGGACGTCTACACCAAAGGCAAGGAAACCATTGATGAAATTTCATTGGCGGAAGCGGAATAATAAGTAAATAAGTTAAAAACATCAAACAACCGTTTCTTAAAAATAAATCGGGAAGATTATTCGAAGCTATAGGCCTCTGAAAATAAGAATGCAGCGCCAAGGTGGGCAGTAGTGGAACTACAGTTATTCATATTAGATTGTTGTGTTGTGTTAGTTCTGAATGTATATTTCCGTTATAAAAATTTGATTCAAACGACTCATTACTATTAGAATAATTTTAAAATATAAATATTTGTAGAAATTCACATAAACACAAAATCCACTGCACGAACTGTCAAGATTTCTAGGGACTTTGATTGTCACCAGGTGGCGTAGCGCTTATGTTCAGATGCCTATGGAATGTGTATCATGAAAAAGAAACAAAAATATCGAACAAGCGTTCTATTTGTTCAAAGAACCCTGCACTCTCCTTATGGCAAATGGCGTTCCGTCAAATATTCTAATATTTCGTAAAAATGTAGTACTCGACCTACTGATCAAAAAAGTGTCCATGACCCCAATTCAATCCTATGAATAGTTTTTGTGATACAGGGCGTTGAAGTTGAGGATTACCTACTTTAACTACGCGCGTATCTCCAAACAAAATCGAATGAACTTCAATTTTTCTAAGAAAAATTTCATTCCATCCCCAGGGAGCAACCACATAGAGGAATATGACCGAAAATCGTTACGAATACAGGGTTATCCATAATTGAATGCATGCCCGATTTTGAAAGTATAAAATATGCCAGTTCCAGAGCGAGAACGTTCGCAAAATGAACTATTTCAATAGATATGTTGTTGTTACATCGAAAAAACCTGAAATACCCAGAATTCATACTGGGTGATCCATTATTATAGAAACTATTCACAATGAGAGTTAAGTGGACACCTTGTATTTTTGGGTTGATTGAAGATGTTTGTTTGATTTTTTTCAGAACATATCACCATGGACTTCAAAGAGTACAGGGTGATTCAGTCATGTGAATCTCACAAAAATACCCAAAAACCACCTTTTTTCATCACCCTCTATTCCAAGATTAACTCCGTTGAGGTGGGAATTTCCTTTCACCACTGTACTTGATACAAAAACATCAATAGAGCTGAGAGTTTTCATCCACTTCCTATGACCAGATTTTTTTAATGTAATATGAAAATTATTTAATTATGTTTTTCTATTCTTATTCCAGCATAAAAAAAAATCTGCTCATAAGAAGTGGATAAAAATCTCAGCCGTATTGATGTTTTTATATCCAGTCCAGTGGAGAAAGAAAATTCCACCTCAACGGAGTTGATCTTGAAATATAGGACGATGAAGAAAAAAATGGTTTTTGGGTATTTTCGTGAGGTTCAGTTTTTTTCATGACTGAATTACCCTGTAGTCTTTAAAGTCCATGCTGATATGTTCTGAAAAAATTAAACAAACATTTTAATCAACCCAAAAATAAAGGGTGTCCACTTAACCTCAATTGTGAATAGTTTCTATAATAATGGATCACCCAGTATGAATTCTGGGTATTTCAGGTTTTTTCGATGTAACAACAACATATCTAGTGAAATAGTTAATTTTTCGAACGTTCTCGCTCTAAAACTGACACATTTTATACTTTCAAAATCGTTCATGCATTCAAGTATGGATAACACTGTATTCCTAACGATTTTCGGTCATATTCCTCTATATGGTTGCTCCCTGGGGATGGAATGAAATGATTCTTGAGAAAAATTGAAGTTCATTCGATTCTGTTCCGAGATACCAGCGTAGTAAAAGTGGGTAATTCTCAACGTCAACGCCCTGTATCTCAAAAACTAGTCATAGGGTTGAGTTGGGGCCATGGACACTTTTGATCAGTAGGTCGAGTACTACATTATACCAAAATATTAGAACATTCGACGGAACGCCATTTGCCATAGGAAAAGTGCGGGGTCCTTTCCACGAAATGTAGGTTTAATTTCAGGCAAACGAATTATTTTGAAGAACAAGCAAAAACGCGCAAATTGGGAGAAGGGTGGCATATTTTCATTCAGTTGACACTTTCTGCAACAACTTCTGCTATAAATTATTCAGAAGAAAAATCAAATTCGCCATATTCATGTAGAGAATTTTGGAAGATATCAAATGATGCATCACATGCAGTATCTTCCCTATTCCTCAAGGGTGGCCACCCACGTAGGGATGATTCTTTAAAGAGGTGCCAACTGCATCAAAATATATCCTCTTTCAAACTCGAGTAGAAGCGTTTCCGTTTTCAATGAAAAACTTCTGGACCGCCTGATACTTTTCGTTGAAACACTTTGTTTGTAGACTTGAAGATCACGAAAAATTAATAAATGCAATCCACGTTACTGAGGTCAATAATATTTCCCCATCATTCACGAAGCATGCATCAACTTCTAACCTCAAAATCGTATAAACAAAAGATACTTTCTAATCTGAAACGAAGAAAACAAACGCTACTCTACAATTCCGTTACTTACCCCCAAGAATTAAACTTAAAAGATCGTCGCCCTTCATACTACTTAGAAAAATATCCGCGTCCATGATTTAGTCAAAAATTTGATAACGTGTCGAGACTTTGCGGAACCATGAATTATCCTCACCAAAGCAGCGAAGAAGTCAATAAATCAAATATACGATGTCTTCTTTTTCATCGACTTTTTTTCACGAAAAATCACAAACCGAAGATTTCGCGCACATGTCCGACGGTCGTTCACCTTAACGGCAGCTGCGTGTACAAATGTTTTATTTATTTGAATGCCAAACTCGGTCGGACCCAAAAACGGTCCATCGCTAAGTAGAAACGAATGATCTATCCCGAAAATATTATCGGCAAAATCGTTTTGTATTACTCAAAAGATGAAGCGAGTAGAGATGATAAGATTGTCGTTCAGTTCCGCCAGACAGGCAAGTTATCAGGTGAATAATGGAAATAAGAAAATTGATAAGGGAGTACCACAACAGAGATAGAGATAAGTGAGTACTAAGGACTGAACGAGAAAAAATTCGCTATCACAAAAACGCCTATATCTCTTGAACCAATTGAGAAAAATATCAAAATTTGATCATAGTTAGCTTTGTTATGAACATCAGAAACATGTGGAGCATTTACTTCATAGATATTCCGCGAAGTCAAGCGAAGTGAAAACACGAGAATTTATAGTGAAACTTTTTCAAAATAATCAAAAATGGAGCTTCAAATGAATCGCAAAAGAGGCTCGCGTTCGTCCGGAAACGGTATCAAGAGTTGTTAAGCGCTTCAACGAAGATCTTACAATTAACCGCAAGGAAGGAACCGGGAGGAAAAAGGGGTTTCATAGCCCAAAAAAGTGAAGAAAGCCATCAGTCTTTTTCAGAAGAATCCTAACCTTTCAGGACGGAAAGTGGCCCAAATAGTGGGTTGTTCGCAGTCAACCGTTCAGAAAATCAAGTCGTGTGGTGGGCTTAGAACATACAAAGTGCAGAAAGTGCCAGACAAGAACGCTGTGAAGGATCAAGAAGCGAAATCAAGAGCAAAGAAATTAAAAAAAGATTTCTTGAAAAATTTTTCCTGTTGCGTGATGGACGACGAAACCTATGTCTTGGCTGATTTCTCGCAACTTCCTGGTCAGGAATTTTATACTGCAGATTCTAGTGGAAATGCTGACGAACAATTTCGAGTGAAGAAACAAGCAAAGTTTCCTAAAAAATTCCTGGTTTGGCAAGCAATTTGCACTTGTGGGAAAAGGAGCAAAATTTTCGTTGGCCAAGGCTCTGTTGACTCGAAGATATACATCGAGGAAAGAAGCGACTTTTACCATTTTTACGTGAGCACGATGTGTCAACAATCTTTTGGCCAGATTTAGCTTCATGCCACTACAGCAAGGCCACCAAGGAATGGTACGAAGCTAATGAGGTGGTTTTTGTCCCCAGAGAGGCCAATCCACCAAATTGCCCAGAACTCAGGCTAATCGAAAGATATTGGGCCCTGGTAAAAAGAGAATTGAAGAACACCAAGAAATCAACGAAAACATTAGCGGAATTCAAGCAAAAGTGGAAGACAGCATCCCAGAAATTGACTGAGAACACTATAAGAAGCATGATGGGAAGAATTCCAGAAAAAATTCATGAATTTTATAAAAAATAGTTTTGTTTTTTTTTATTGTAAAAACAGTTTTCATTAGAATTAGAAGATGATTCGAAAATGAGTTTGATTTTCGAAATCGGTCCAGTGGTTCAAATGATATAAGCAATTTTGTGATAGCGAATTTATTCTCGTTCAGTCGCTAGGAGACAGCGTTATTAGATCCCTGCTTTTTAAGGATGAATACTTCAATATTGTACACCTCATTCGTTCGAATACAAGGCGATTCACATTGTTGAATCAAGAGGTTTAGAAGGGGCTGAAAGAAACATTCGCCTGAAAAATTGACTGAGACGATTTTTCCAAACATTAGAATGCCCCGAACCAGAAACTGGAATGGCGAAAGGGATCATTCTGAAAATTTTGTAATTCCATTAATGGATATGCTGAAAAATGTAAGTTTGGCGTTCGTTTAGGTTGTAAGACAATCTAGTGGTTGAGTTTCCTCACGAATCCGAAGTATTTAATCAATGAAATTGTTTATCATGTTGTCATGAACATTTCGAAGAGCTTCGAGTGTGATCAGATGATCAACAACAATAAAGATCGAATGAGAACGTAATTACTGTCTAGAAGTAATTTCCTCATCTCAGTCTTATGAAATGATGTCTTATTCGACAGCTATGGCCATTAAAGATTAGGAGAATGTTAGTGCAACCTAGAAATTATGATCAAAAGATATAACACTCCAAATAAAACCATCTAGTCTCAACGGTTGCAAGAAAAACTTTTGCTCGTGACATTGCTTCAAATATGTATCATCTAAATGTCATTTGTACAATAATTCAAATATAATCTTAACTTCTAAATCAAAGTACATAACCGAACATTTTTCAATGGGAACTTGCAGAAGGTCATAATTCGATTCCAGAATTCAAAAAATGCTTTAAAATGCAGATGCTTCACTTGCCAATCATAATTTCATTACAGCCAAAAACCCTGTTAATACTGGTGTTATTTCTCTATCTACAAGCTACAAAAAATTGTATAAAATGGAAATAAAGTGAATTTGAATCATCTCCAGAACATTATAATTGTTTTTAATGAACGATTAAAGAAACGAAGCCACGAAAAACTACTGAAACCTTGTTAGAATCATCCCCAGAACGCAACCTATCCAGGGTATTAATAAAACATCAATTGCTACTCCATGCACCAGTCTACCGAAAAAAATCATGCAACGTATCAAGGAAACAGAGGAAAAAAATAGCGAACCGAGGTTCTGAATAAAATCGCCACCTGAATAACCGTTGTTGCCCCCCATCGGAGGACCTGCTCCATCTAGACCTTCGTTTCTACCACGCTGATGAAGAATTTGGTTGATGGCCTCCTTGGCCCTATTGACTGCATCTTCGGGACCCGAGAGCGAACAAATACGATCGGGCATGCCCAGCGAATCGGGGGCCATCTGAATTTTGCAACCCGTTTCGGCCTGAAGGCGACTGATCTGTTCGCCGCCCCTACCTATTACTGCAACGAGAGGAATTTTATTGATGTTAAATGGAATCAGAGCGTTTAACAAGTTTCGACTAAGGATTCTACAGTCCGACTAAGCTTCCCCACATGACCACAATACGCACCTGATCTTAATCTACTCGATCAGTTTGAAATTTTGAAATGAATGCTTCGTTATGATAAAGCAGGCTAAGGATAAATAAAATGTTGTTAAAAACCTTCAGTTTAGGGCCTGAATTCTTTAAATACTTGTTTTTAGGAGGCAATGAAACACTAGGTAGATACGAAGGTCCAGCATCAAGGTACAGGGACAAGATATATTCGAAAGCTGATGAAAGCCATTGTCAAACAGTGCAGATTTTTGTGAGAAGTCAGTCAACACTGTGTAATGGGTAAAGGACCCCGCACTTTTAGTACGTAAAGTGGCGACCGGTCAAATTTTCTGAAAATTTGGTATGTTGTTGTACCCGACTTATTGACCAAATGTGTCAATGGGCCCAACCCAATCCTATGGCTAGTTTTCTAAATACAGGGTGTTAAAGTTGAATATTGCCCAGATTTTCGGATTTATTTGCTGATTATTAAGAGTTAGATTGTATTTCTGTTGCATACACACGTTTACTACATGTTCTGGTAATGAAATTAGTGGATACGTATGATTAAAAATATTTATATTTACCGGGTGATTCACGAATATATGACGGTAGTTTTTTGCCAAAATTCACTTTTTCTACTGTGACGTCAGGAAGGCATATTTTTGAAATGTTCTTTTCGATTTAGTATTATGACGACAAAATATTGCACCGTGCATATTTTTTATACAGCGTGTTTCACAGAGAGAACCACTAGACATAATCATATTTTCTTAGGATTAATTCGAAATCCTGTATTTTTGAATTGATTTTTGGGAAAAGTAATACCACAAACATATGTGTGTCTCTAATCTCCAAAATATTCAGGGTGGTTTATTCATAGGAAGGTATTCAATTTTGGGAAAAGTACAAAAAACATGAACACCCTGTATTCGAAAATTTCCTCGGTCAAATGCAACTATTTTATCACTATATATTGATTCCCACAACATCTCCCGAGGTATGAATTTTAAATCCGATACTATGACCAGTTTTCGAGATACAGGGCGTAAAAGCGGAGAATAACCTATTTCATCATTTTTTTTTTCAAATTGAAAAGCCGGATTGATTTAATGTTGCGCCCATGAGTTCAGTATGAGAGCAGATCAGATGCACATGGGAAGATTTAGCTAAAATATTTACTGTTACAGGGTGATTCATGAATAAATCACAATAGCTTTTGCAAACACTTGATAATTCTACAGTTTCATCACAGAGAAATTAATACCTAGTCGTTCACAATTTTCAGTCTGAAATACTTCATAATAATTAGGTACTTTTCATACAGGGTGAGTCATAAATAATATGCTTTGAAATAATTGAAAGGAGAACTTTTCTGGTGAATTTTGAATAACTGTCTAACATTACATCAAGTGAAGTATTTCAGACTGAAAATTGTGAACGACTATAGGTATCAACTTCATGGAATAATTTCGCTGTGACGAAACTTTAGAATTATCGAGTGTTTGCAAAAGCTATTGTGATTTATTCATGAATCACCCTGTAACATTCAATATTTTAGCTAAATCTTCCCATGTGCATCTGATCTGCTGCCATGCTGAACTCATGGGCGCAACATAAAATAAATTCGGCTTTTCATTGATGAAATAAGTTATTCTCCGCTTTTACGCCCTGTATCTCGAAAACAGGTCATAGTATCGGATTTAAAATTCATACCTAGGGAGATGTTGTGGGAATCAGTATAAAGTGATAAAATAGTTGCATTTGAGCGAGGAAATTTTTGAATACAGGGTGTTCATGTTTTTTGTACTTTTCCCAAAATTGAATACCTTCCTATGAATAAACCACCCTGAATATTTTGGAGATTAGAGACACACATATGTTTGTGGTATTACTTTTCCCAAAAATCAATTCAAAAATACAGGATTTCGAATTAATCCTGAAAAAATATGATTATGTCTAGTGGTTGTCTCTGTGAAACACCCTGCATAAAAAATATGCACTGTGCAATATTTTGTCGTCATAATACTAAATCGGAAAGATCATTTCAAAAATATGCCCTCCTGACGTCACAGTAGAAAAAGTGAATTTTGGAAAAAAACTACTCATATATTCGTGAATCACCCGGTAAATATAAATATTTTTAATCATACGTATCCTCTAATTTCATACCTAGAACATGTAGTAAACGTGTGTATGCAACAGAAATCCAATGTAACTCTTAATAATTAGCAAATAAATCCGAAAATCTGGGCAATTTTCAACTTTAACACCCCGTATTTAGAAAACTAGCCATAGGATTGGGTTGGGCCCATTGACACTTCTGGTCAATGAGACGGGTACAACATACCAAATTTTCAGAAAATTTGACTGGTCGCCACTTTACCTACTAAAAGTGCGGGGTCCTTTTGTTTTTTACATCAAGGGGTTCATTTGAAACAGTTCTTATGAGCTGAAGTAACTTTTTTCCTACATAGTAATAACATTTTTCTTTGTGTGATATCACGATTTCACTTTTGTTCTATTCTGCAATGTATTCTCTTTTCATTCACGTTAATCAATGTTTGTAGAAGATAATGATCAAGCTCTCAACTTTGTGTGAAAAATATGAAAAAATCCACTCCTGGTCTCATTACTGAAAAAACTCAGAGTCTTTCTGACTGCTTCTCTTCAACAAGTTCATTAGTTTATATCCTTTCCATTCCTACCAAATCATTTTATTAACAAGTCAAAATATAGGATCCTTGTTTTGTGATTTTGTCAATAATGGTACAGAAAGGAAGTATACTTCATTCACTTTTACAAAGTATCCAGATTGGTTTATCAAGTTTTTTTTTACTGAAAACTGACACAAGTTGGCACTCGTGAAATGTCAAATAATTCTCAGAGACGTTCTTCAGTGTATCATTCGCATAGATTCCAAAGAACTTTTTAAATGAAGTCAGTTCTTATAAGGTTTAAATGTAACACAGGTTTTGTAGTACTACTATATTTTCATACTGGAGTATTTGAAGTTGTGCAAAAAGGTATTTAAAAAATGTCTTCAGTAGGCTTATTTCTTGAGAATTTTGAGAAATGGGGAATTCCATAAGTCTGTCTGTTCGTTCAGAAGTTTTTCTGTCAGGTTATTTGAGTACTTGAGCACTCATTTTCGAATGAACTATCACAAAGTAACAGACTATTCTATCCATTATTGTTCAGTAGAATTTCAACACTCGATTCTTGAATTCCGTACAAGAAAGTAGCATAACTGAATCTTCCAACCTTGTTTACATACGTGAAATATTACAAGTATTAACAGAGAAAAAAATTTCTCCAACATTCATCAGGACTTTGAAATTATTGAATTCACAAAATTTTTTTTTGGATTCATTATTTTCCCAAAGTAAATAAACATTTTGATAAATACGTAATAACTTCGACCTCTATGCAGAAAGGCCAACGTTGCTTAGTTATCTGAAGGCGAGTTTATACAGCAACTAAAATAAAATAAGAACTAAAATAAAATAAGAATGTTCACTTGATGCATTTCAATGACAGCGTTTATACAGGAAATGAGCTAAAATAAGGAATAAGAATATTCTTATTCTTATTCCTTATTTTAGCTCATTTCCTGTATAAACGCTGTCATTGAAATGCATCAAGTGAACATTCTTATTTTATTTTAGTTCTTATTTTATTTTAGTTGCTGTATAAACTCGCCTTGACAGAAAAATGACTTTAACCTAACATTTTCAAAATATACACAGTGAAATGTGTCAAATTGTCACTGCCAGCAGGGATACTTCATGAAAGTAAATGAATATACCTTCCTTATGTATGTAAAATAATTGTTACTTTTCCAAATCAATGAGTTTTCTTTCCTTATTTCCTTTAATCTTTTTATTAAAACTGGGCAGTCACCCAGTCATTTTGTTCTGAATAGAGTCCAAAAGTTACAGAGAATGTTTGTGGCAAAATCCAAATATAAGGATATTATTAGAGACTTGGGTCAAATTTGACCCCTATTGAGCTTGATCCTATGTAGAATGTTCGAATTTACTTGAAGCGGACTATGCAATAACTGAAACTTGTTTTCCTTGACAAAACACCGAGTTGACAGTCATGTCAAGAAGGTGCACCAGTATTCTTGGATTTTTAATAAGATTTTGTTTCAGTGCGTTGAATTTTGAAATGTTTTGTCAACCCCCACACTTTTATATGGATACAAGACAATGAACTGAAAAATGATGATCAAAATTCGCTAATACGGCTTTACAGCAAATTCGTAGGAACCTCATTATCAACTCAACTGCTTCATGAACAAACAAAAATTGAAGGATCTGTTTTTTTATTGAATCTCAGACAAGAAAAATCTTCCAAAATCGTGTGATTTAACTGTCCTTGCTTTTTGGAGGTTGTGTGAAATCAAGAATAGTACGAATTGCGATTCAAATTTACCAGAACTCTGTTGAAGTACGTTCATCCAAAAATCACAGCAGTAACAAATTTTCAATCTCAACCAAAAATTTTCAAACCCATTAATATGAATGGAATATGTGCTTGAACTCCGAATGTCAAATTGGTCAGGTGGGGAGTGAAGTACAGAAAACTGTAAAACGAATGCTACACAACGAATGCGGTGGTGTTAGTAAAAGTTACTACTGGAGTTTTGAATTAGTGGATATATTTCGAATGAAACCAAGGCACATAACCCAAAATATGTAGAACACATTTAGTTATATTTCATTCAACAAACATAAATGCTTATCAGGCATTTTCAATATGTACGAATCCTCATACAATCAATCAATAGTACCACAATGAAAATTAGTACAGCAACGCTCAAAATGAGAACAGAAAACATTCAATTGAACCATGCCTAACGACCAAGACTCACAAACATACTTAACTCAATGATTTACCCGGAATCAAATATCAATAAAAACACAGATCAAACTTTTAGAACTAAATTGTGGTCTCAGGTGTTACAGGCATGTGAAAATCCAAATATCAATTGAACAAATCCATTCGACACTGTTAATTTAACGCATGCAATACAAAACAAGTCACTTACTCAAGCCGACCATTTTATCGGGAACTTTCATGTCTTCATTGTGAGTGGGTCCACCCATACCGGGACCACCCCCCATATTTCCTGGATTCAGGTTGGAGTTGGGTCTACCGCCCAACGGTGGACCTCCAATCGGGGGTCCTTGTTGTTGCTGTGGTGGACCTATGCTTCCTGGACCTTTTTTCGCATCCGGTTCTAAATCGAATCCAAAAACAATATTAACAAGCACTATCGATAACATGGTAGATTCAGCTTACCTTGCCCTTCTTCTAAAGGTCTCTTCTGTCTACTATCGCCGGTACTTCCTGTAGTTGGATTGATTTTAGCGGCAATCTGGAAAGTTGGAACTCAATTAAATTGTTCACAGAAACACGATTCACTAATAAAACTGAATACAATTGTAAATTACCATCTCTAAAGAGCACTGCATTTACAAATATGTTGATGTTCGGGTATGGCAGTTCAACGATTGGATGTCTCTATTTACCTGTTTAGCACGTTGTAAAGCAGCAGCGAATGCTGATGACTGATTAAAATTCTGTGGTGGCGGAGCTACCGCGGAATAATCACTCATTTTTTAAATACCATCAACAAAATTCATTTAATATAACACAAAATGGTGCCTCTGCCCGCGATAATTCTAAAACGACAGCGTCCAATACCGTTGGCTACGAAAGAGGCGTCAAATTATTTTCGTAGCCGTAGCGTAGCCACCTTATTCTATGAACGTAGCACCACAGAACAGAAATTCTCTGGTTATCTGCCTCAGCATCTGTGGTTCAGAGGTTAGGTTACTACGTTCAAGTTTGGCTAATAAAAATTTTGTAGAGCGCTAATTTATAAAGCAAAGTGATTCTGATTGCATAAACCAATTCGGATAATCAATAAAATATAACTAGTTTTCTATCAAAAGGAATATAATTGTTTAGCGTATATGTTCTCGTGAAAATATTCGACAGGGACGGACTTACATTGTTACAATAATACGTAAATCTCAATTTGTAGATGTTATTTTGATGAGAAATAAAATATTACTGTTGGTTAATTCGTATATGTATATGTAAAATAAATTTGAAACAGCAAAACTGAGTTAATTCAACGCGATAAGAAAAAATTAAACATTACATCATTGAAAAATTGGTAATACCAAGTATGTGTTCATTTGAATAAACTAACTTCAGTGCGAGAGAAACCGTGGATCTCTCTGAAGTCAATGCATTAAAAAAGAGACGAATTATTAGGACTATAATAACTTCAATAACAAGTTTACTTACTATTTCCATTTATCACTAACACCTGAAGCTGTCAGGAATTCACAGGGATTAAACAAAACAATTCAAATTTGACTCGCAAACGCAAGGTACATTTTCTGACTCTGGGCAATGAAATAAAAGAGGCAGGTACCTACTAGGGGTCATAGATAAAAGATGCCGAAGGATTCGGAAGTTAAAGTTTCGTTTCGACCATAGACGTAGCTCATCGTAAAAAGGGGAAACAAGTAGATCCGAATAAGGAAAAGTATCTTCATCTCGATTGGCCCCCATCTTATCTATTAACTTACATTTATTCATGGATATTTAATTTTGATCCTTCGAGCCAGACCCCAAATTTAGTTATTAGGTACCATGATGTCGCTTTCGAATAGAAATATTCGAAAATGGTTTGGGCATTTTCTAGTTCCCACCTGCGACTAGAAGGCCCCACCAGACTCTCCTATGACTCCTATGAGTAGGGCCCCACTTTCCAATAACCAAGAAGCAAAATCATAATATCGTTTAGTTTTGCCCTTTCTTTTGCGCCGCCGCTGCTAATGCTGTCTTACTTTCTTGAGCGCTTGTTCATGTAACCGAGAACTTTATCATTTTTGTGCCAAAAATTGTTTTTTCATTTTCAGCATTTACCTACGTATGAATGAAAGTATAAGCATCAGTTGTACTGAAATTGTTTTTTGAAATGAAAATTCCACACCTGTTATTTTTGAACCAATCAAAATACGTTATTTTGAGGGATCCAACGAAGGTATTTCAGTTGAAATTTTTGGACGTTCAGAATACCATTTAATAAAATATACAGGGTGGCCATTTGAAAACGAAACAGACGAGATTACAGACGAAATAAATTTTTTCGATAGAAATGCTCGGACAGGTCGATTTCTGTTTCGAGGAGGACAACTTTAGATGTAGGTTACGGACGCATAGCGCTTCAACCCTTGCTGCTACAACCCCCACCCCCAATTTTTGAATAGGGAAGATGGGGTGAGTGATACCTCATTTGAAAGGTATTTTTATACTGATTTCAGCACAGTAATTGTTTTTTCATTTTATGCATTAGTTCTCGAAATATTCTTAACTAAGTATTTGAAAATGAAGTGGTGTTTTCATGGCACTTGTAGTGTTTTTTTGTGAAAAATCGACATTTTGAGCTTCAAAACAACCATGACTGTGGCTTCCTTCCTCCAATCCACTGACATAGAAATCTTTAATCAAGATGTCGATTTTTCACAAAAAAACATTACAAGTGCCATGAAAACACCACTTCATTTTCAAATACTTAGTTAAGAATATTTCGAGAACTAATGCATAAAATGAAAAAACAATTACTGTGCTGAAATCAGTATAAAAATACCTTTCAAATGAGGTATCACTCACTCCATCTTCCCTATTCAAAAATTGGGGGTGGGGGTTGTAGCAGCAAGGATTGAAGCGCTATGTGTCCGTAACCTACATCTTAAGTTGTCCCCCTCGAAACAGCATTTCTATCGAAAAAATTTATTTCGTCTGTAATCTCGTCTGTTTCGTTTTCAAATGGCCACCCTGTATATAATATTTAGACACTTATTTATTTAACTTTTTCCATTCAGTACTTTCAATTTTGCGAAGTTTAGATGCAAATATTCGTGGACAATTCGGAACAAAATTTCATTCTTCAAGTTGGAGCCACGATCCTATATTGATGCGAATAAATACGTCATGGTGATGGTATGGTGATTGGTCATTACTTCTGACAATTTCACAGATATTTTGCATATGGTATGATTTTCAAATCGATTCATTTTTTAAACAAAGTATTTTATTGGTTTTACTGGCTATGCAATGTTATTTAGTGCAACAAAACGCGAGTTTTATGTTGTGTCAAAATACAATGATCGCAGATAGATGCGAAGTGAAATTAATATCCGGAAATTTTGACCTCTAGTGGGATTACTTGTGAAAAAATGCATGAAATTCGAACATAACAAATCATTTGTTAGAAGTTATTTGGATTCATGGGATTGGTTGATAAATTTCCGGTCGATTTTGAGGACGACACATCAATCGTATTCCAATCACAAAATCTGCATGAAATCTTTGACTATACCCTAAAGTCTGAGATAAAATGCACCCTATCTAACAGTTCTAGGAAAGCATTTCAAAGTAATTGCTTTATTCCACGAATTTTTCGTGAATTTCAATAGCCTCAGGCAACATTTGTCAGCTTCTCCATTGGCATATTCCATTGTTCGAATATCTAGGCACACAAACTTTTCAGTCGTTGAAATTAAAAACTCATTTTGCTGTAAGATAACAATATTTCTGCGAGTAGGCCTGAGCTCGAATTCTGAGAAAATCATGAAAGTATTTATTGCACCCTTGTAACTCCCAGCCCAGGTACTGCAGTATTTGCATGTCGTCTTCAGTTCGTCTTTATAAACCTGTCAAAATGGCATTAGGCACTTCCTCGAAGTCAACAGTTATCTCCCACCTTAATTTCGAAATTCCTGGCGTCATTACTGCCTATATAATTGCACTACCCTTGTGCAGATTTTATAATTCTTTAATCTATGGATTTTATTTAGTTCTCCAGCAGCCCCAGAGGTATCAACAGTTTAGTTTGCCAAAGTCCAAAGTGGTTTATTCCTTCCAAATAGTTTGAGAAGCTGTTCCAGTGATTTTAAGGTAATTGACGAACTTAAATTTTTTTCTTAACTTTTTTTGTAATACATCAGTGATAAGTTTACATTTTGGAATAATATCCAGCAAAATCGTTCATGTATATCAAATATTTAAGTTCTTCTCGTCAATGTGTATATATTAGTTATTGCCGACATCGTTATTTTTGGCGATATCACAGTTTCGTAATTTTTCCTATTGATTTTCATTACTTTAATTAATTAAATAGCATTTTGGGATTACGCTCAAGCTTTGAAGTTACGAACCCTGTATATGTTGAATTATTTTTATTTTGAAGATTTTTGGCCTTATAACCATGCTATATAAGTTTTTTTCCACACGGTACAGTTTAAACGCTGTTTTAGCCGTATGGCTTGCTGACGCACCCTGTATTACAAATACGGATTGAATCGAGATGAAATTTCGCATTTTGATGGAGAATTACATATTCATGACTAATGCAAAATTTTATTCAGATCGCATAAACAGAACCCTATAAAATTGCATTTTTCCTCCCTTACCAACTTTTTACGAACGAAATTTTTTTAACAGCTATGTCGACCAAAGCACGATTCTTATTAATTAGAGGTAGTAAATTACCAATCTGTATGTAGTTAGTTTTCTCCTAGGTGTGGTACTTTAGGAACTATTTGTGGAAAATTTACAAAAATTTAGTCATTTTTGTAAGGCTGTATCCTGTATTTCCCTGGAAAATTGCACTGTACAAATGCTGATTTTTTTACAGTAGATTGCTTTTATGAATGAAATTATATAACTTTCAATTTTTTCCATTGATGAGTTCGGATTTTATAATTATAAGAGTCCAAAACTTTCGATTTTTTAATGGCCATTACATGAAAACGAAATTTAAAAAAATATATCTGATTGCATATTCTTACTCTACGTCCTCAAATTAGTGAATACAGTAACTTAGGTGGCGATCCGAGAAAAAATATATTTTTCTCTATTTCAGTATCGTAATGAGTTCATTACAGTACTAAAAACTGTGCTGTAATGAATTCATTACAGCATCGTCTTCAGTTACATTTTTCGTTTTGTGGTTGTCAGCAATGACTTCCGATCCTTTTAAATTTCAGCAGACGGAAATGTCAATTTTCGTATTTCCTGACATTCAAACCAACTGCCAAGATATAATACGAAAGTCACTAGGACCTATAATTTGAATTTTTTCATTGAATTTCACAAAATTTGAGTGAAATAGAGAAAATATCGTCTAATAATACTCGTTACAGAATTTCGCATTCGTATTGGAATAAGAGCCCATTCTGCATCTAGTTTTAGAATATATACTATTCTAAAATTTCGCGTTTTTTTCTTGGATGACCACCAAAGTTGCTGTTTTTACTAATTCTAGGGCGTAGATTAAGAATAAGCAATCAGATATTTTTTAAAATTAGTTTTTGAGTAATGACCATCAAAAAATCGAAAATTTTGTACTCTCACGGAATAAATCATAAAATCCAAAATAATCAATGGAGATGGATGAAAGTTATATAATTCTAATCACAAAGGAAACATCTATTATAAAAAAAATCAGCATTCGTCCAGTGGAATTTTTCAGGCAGATACGGCCCTAGAAAAATGATTAAATTTCCGTAAATTTCCCACATATTTGAAATTTCCTAAAGTACCACAACTTGGAAAATACTAATTACAGATTCGTAATCTACGACCTCGAATAAGAATTGTGACTCTGCTCGACACAACTGTAAAAAAATTTCAGTCACAATATGAAGAAGTTGAAAAAATCTTGATTCAAATGGATTCTCAATACGGTTCTGACTCACACAAGCGCGCGCGATGATTTTTACGGAAAGATCAGGTCCGTAATTCACGGCAAATAACATTGTCGAATAGCTTCGCCATCTTGGAAGTTTTATATAGGTGATTTGTTATGAATTTGTTCACTTTGATGAATTCTACCTTCTGTTAAGAATAAAAACTCAATTTTCGGTTATTTCAGGCAAAAGCATGGTGTTGCAAGTTTTCTTACATTCCAATCTATCTCAAACCATTATTTTTTGGATTTATTTTCTTTCATCGGCAGCACTGACGAAGTTTTAAACAAATCTATTCTTTCACAGATCGAATCTATCCTTCAACATGATGTATAGCAAGGTAGTAGCCGCGGGGAACTCTGCACTCCACATCGCAGTCAGAGAAAACAACGAAGCCAAAGTCCTAAAACTCCTCCAGGACCGAGCGGACCCGAACAAAAAAAACAACGCTCAAGACACTGCAGTGCACATGGCAGTTCTGCAAGGGAGCTTCAAGATCTTGAAGCACCTTGTTGACAACGGAGGGGACATAAACATGACGGGAAGTCATGGTATGCTGCCCCTCCAAATGGTGACTTCCTCCAAGGATGGAGACTTTCTGGATGCGGTTTTGGCGTTCGATCCCGACATCAACAAGAAGAACGACTCTGAGATAACTCCCCTGATATATTACGTGCACGAGCACTACAACAGGGTGAGAGATATAGTGAGGCTGCTTGAGTGTGGGGGTGATCCCAACCGTAAAAACATCAATGGTTGGAATTGTCTCCACTTCATAGCCTCGGATTGGAATTTGAGTAAGTCCACATTAACCAGAGTTCTTATTCAATACGGGATCGACATAAACGCCGAAACCCTGAAAGGCCTAACTGCGCTTCAGTTGGCTTATGAGAACCCCGATGCCAATTTCTTCATGCACATTTTACTCCAGAATAATGCTGAGTTTCCGAGTAAAACGAAAAAATACAAACCGATAATAAAAATAGGGTACAAAAACCTTATCACCCTCTGCGCACATGCGTGTTTGAGAGATGTTAATTACTTGGATTTCAAACAGGGACTCAATTTATCTGGAGAAGCCGCAAGATCGAATTTCGATCATGCATATAATAAATGTCGTGAAGAATTGGCTAAAATCAGAAATTCCAGATTAAAAAAATATAAAACCAATTTATATGGATATTTGAAAAATTCCCCGGATGAGATCTGCAAACTCAACAAAGATAAAGAATTCAATTCGGCGATCACACAATGCACCCTTTCTTTCCCCATCTATTCAAATTTCTTTTTGGACCAAGTGTTTGTAGATGTCCAATCGAAAAGGGCTAAGAAAGCTGCGAGCATCTACTTGAGCGAAACTTTAAACTTATACCTATCGTTGCGTGCGATCATATTGTAAGCTTTTTCAACACACAAGACTTATTGTCATTATATAGGAATATACAAATTTTGTGAAAGATTTTATAAATATTTTTAGATTCCGACAGCAACTTTTTTATTTTCTATTGAATTCTTTAATATTTCTGTGATAGCTTTTTCGCAATATACGAAACTAATTTTAACACATTGCCATCCAATACAGGGTCATATTGAAAAGGCTTTTCCCTGTGGAAAAATCAAGATTTTCTCACCGAAAACCATCATCAAATCATTTAATCCCTCTGCGCAGAGGGATGAAGTTAAGCGGCGATGGTTTTATTTTTGAAAACTGTCTCCTTAAGAAGTCTTTATTTTTCTTCTAGAAAAGACCTCGGTTTCCTTTTCAATGTAACACCCTGTATTACCACTAAACCATGATACTTGTACCATTCGACCATACAATATGAAGCTGTGTATACCAATGTAAATGTATTTTTTTTTAATTTATTTAATTCAATCTTTGTGATTTGATTTTGTATAATATGAATTTTCAGTGATTTCTATAAATGTGATTCATCTATGTATATTTTTAATAGTTTCAATAAAATGTATGTATTATTGAATTTTAATCTTTTTTTTTAATGATGACTTAAAATGGTTTGTTAAAATGAAAATATATTTTTTAAGGAACCATCAAGCCCGCAACGGACGGCGAGCGATAATATAATATATATTATAGCTTTGCATTGACATATGTCATTTTAGTATGGAAAAATATCGTAATATCGGAATATATATTATAGCGTCGTCCGCGGGGCTTGGTGCATTTTCATAAGGAGCGATATTGGTGAAATATATGAGATATAATATATCGCTCGCCGTCCGTTGCGGGCTTTAAACTTTTTCCCAAAATTTTGTACTTCTGAAAACATAGATATGACAGTCTTAACCTGAAGTTACGATTTTAAATATTTCCTTTTATTAACTACCATAAATCTTGGGGGGTGTAACCCCTTATTGCTCCCCCTGGTTGCGCCAGTGCTTAGAAATAATCAGAGTACCAAGGAGAAAATACATTCTTTATCTCTTACAATTTCACAGACGTTAAAACCATTTATATTGATTAATTTTTGAGTCAAAACAAAATTCTAGATATCAATCTACGTATATATCTCATCAAATTGGAATTTTTCTATTGTAAGACACATACAATGAAATAAAAAGTAAGGCAGGTACCTACTAGAGGTCATAGATAAAAGATGCCGAAAGATTCGGAAGTTAAAGTTTCGTTTCGACCATAGACTGTCACGCAAAAAATTCAAAAGGATCAATGGAGATCGGTGAAAGTTGAATAATTCTATTCATAAAGGAACAACCTATCATAAAAAAATCAGCCTTCGCCCAGTGCAATTTTTAGACAGATTCTATATACGACCTCGAATGAGAATCGTTACTTTGCTCGACCTTACTGTGAAAAATTTTCAGTCACAATATGAAAAAGTTGAAAAAAATCTTGATTTCAATACATTCTTAAGGGAAATGATAGACGTCCGAACTCGCGAGCTCCCTTCAACAATTGGGCTTTTTATTTCCATGATATCTCAGTTCGTATGCGGCGTAGACCAACATTTTTTTTTTAATTGAAGCTAAATAATGTTTCTAGGATGTGTATTACTCGCTTTTCCGTTTTTCTTCGTATATTAGGAAAAAAACCAGGTGAGCTGTAATTTCATAAAAATCTGGACAAACGATTTCATTTCCATGATATCTCCGTCAATTTTCGGGATAAATGCATGAAATTTTCAGTATATATGCGGAATAATATTTTGCAGAATGTGTATTACTCGCTGTTCCGTTTTTCTTCGTTTATTAGGAGAAAAACCTGGTTGAAAATATGACCAATGAAGTTCCTAATTTATAATTTATTTGAAAATTCAGGGGACAATAAACAGAAAAACTGATTATTACACATTCTGCAAAATATTATTCCGCATGTATACTGATAATTTCATACATTTATCCCGAAAATTGACGGAGATATCAAGGAAAGGAAATCGTTTGTCCAGATTTTTATGAAATTACAGCTCACCAGGTTTTTTCCTAATATACGGAGAAAAACGGAAAAGCGAGTAATACACATCCTAGAAAAATTATTAAGCTTTAATTTAAAAAAAAAATTGTTGGTCTACGCCGCATACGAACTGAGATATCATGGAAATAATAAGCCCAATTTTTGAAGGGAGCTCGCGCGAGCTCGGAGGTCTACCATTTCCCCTTAATGCGGTTCTGTCTCACACAAGCGCGCGCGATGGTTTTCACCACAGAACATATATTTCACAAAAAGATCAGGTCCGTAATTCACGGAAAATAACATTGTCGAATAGCTTCGTCATCTTGAAAGTTTTATATAGGTGATTTGTTGTGAATTTGTTCACTTTGATGAATTCTACCTCCTGTTAAGAATAAAACTCAATTTTCGTTTATTTCAGGCAAAAGCATGGTGTTGCAAGTTTTCTTACATTCCAATCTATCTCAAAACATTATTTTTTGGATTTATTTTCTTTCATCGGCAGCACTGACGAAGTTTTAAACAAATCTATTCTTTCACAGATCGAATCTATCCTTCAACATGATGTATAGCAAAGTAGTAGCCGCGGGGAACTCTGCACTCCACATCGCAGTCAGAGAAAACAACGAAGCCAAAGTCCTAAAACTCCTCCAGGACGGAGCGGACCCGAACAAAAAAAACAACGCTCAAGACACTGCAGTGCACATGGCAGTTTTGCAAGGGAGCTTCAAGATCTTGAAGCACCTTGTTGACAACGGAGGGGACATAAACATGACGGGAAGTCATGGTATGTTGCCCCTTCAAATGGTGACTTCCTCCAAAGATGGAGACTTTCTGGATGCGGTTTTGGCGTTCGATCCCGACATCAACAAAAAGAACGACTCTGGGATAACTCCCCTGATATATTACGTGCACGAGCACTACAACAGGGTGAGAGATATAGTGAGGCTGCTTGAGTGTGGAGGTGATCCCAACCGTAAAAACATCAATGGTTGGAATTGTCTCCACTTCATAGCCTCGGATTGGAATTTGAGTAAGGCCACATTAACCAGAGTCCTTATTCAGTACGGGATCGACATAAACGCCGAAACCCTGAAAGGCTTAACTGCGCTGCAGCTGGCTTACGAGAACCCCGATGCCAATTTCTTCATGCACATTTTACTCCAGAATAATGCTGAGTTTCCGAGTAAAACGAAAAAATACAAACCGATAATAAAAATAGGGTACAAAAACCTTATCACCCTCTGCGCACATGCGTGTTTGAGAGATGTTAATTACTTGGATTTCAAACAGGGACTCAATATATCTATATCTGGAGAAGCCGCATGATCAAATTTTGATCATGCATATAATAAATGTCGTGAAGAATTGGCTAAAATCAGAAACAGCAGACTCAAAAAATATAAAACCAATTTATATGGATATTTGAAAAATTCCCCGGATGAAATCAGCAAACTCAACAAAGATAAAGAATTCAATTCGGCGATCACACAATGCACCCTTTCTTTCCCCATCTATTCAAATTTCTTTTTGGACCAAGTGTTTGTAGATGTCCAATCGAAAAGGGCTAAGAAAGCTGCGAGCATCTACTTGAGCGAAACTTTGAACATGCCTATCGTTGCGTGCGATCATATTGTAAGCTTTTTCAACACAAAAGATCTATTGTCATTATATAGGAATATACAAATTTTGTGAACGATTTTATAAATATTTTCTGCAATCTTTCTGTGATAGCCTTTTCGCAATATTCGAAACTATGTATATAATTTTAACATATTGCCATGTAAGAAAGTTTTTTTTCTGGACGACCCTGTTCCTTTTTTTCAATATTTTATTTAATTTAATCTCTGTGATTTTGTGTTCAATTTGTATAATATGAATTTTCAGCAATTTCTATAAATGAAAATTGTAACATCAGCTGTCAATGTCATTAATTTATGTATATTTTTATTTTTAATAGTTTCAATAAAATGTTTATTATTTAATCTCGACTTAAATTTCCTTCCCTTTTTTAAGATGCTTTGTTAGAATGAAAATTTCTTTTTTGAGGAACCATTAGACATTTTCCCAAAATTTGGCACATCTGAAAAGAAATGAAAGCCATAACTTGAAGTTACCATTTTAAAAATTTCCTTTCATTAACTATGATAAATCTTGGGGGGTGCAGCCTCTTTATTGCTCTAACCCTAACTCACGAGTGGTGTATCCGAGAAGGTCTCAATATAAATACCAAAAAGACAATACCAGGAGAAATAAATTTTCTCTCAAGGCATTAATAATGAACGGGACTGTCCTAACCCCAACGAACCAGACCAAATATCTAGGTGTTATATTCGATCAAAAACTCTCTTGGAGTCCACACCTCGAGGCTGTGATCAGTAAGGGCCAGCGAGCTCTCTTCACATATGCCAGAGAATGGTCGGAAAAACGTGGGGGCTTAAACGAGAACTGACCAACTGGATCTACAAATCCATCGTTCGGCCAATCATTAGCTATGCAGCGCTCATTTGGTGGCCGAGAGCAAAACTAGTGTCAGGGCAATCAGCCCTGGAAAAACTACAACGAACAGCGTGTCTATCTATCACAGGAGCAACACGCTCTTGTCCAACTGCTGCCATGCAGGTCATCTTGGACCTGCCTCCCCTAGATATCTTTCTGGAAAGTGAGGCGGCCAGGTGGGCTCTCAGGGTGGCAAAAGAACAAGAACTGAAAACTGGCGACTACTCAGGACACCTTCGCATTCTAAATGAGTGCAAGGGGCTCCAGGATGTGGTCACAGATGACTTACCACTGAGACTCGAGTTTCAGAAAAACTTCAACACGACATTTCCAAGTCGTGAACAATGGGCTAATAATGAAGTGGCTTTCCCCAGAGGGTCTGCGGTATTCTATACCGATGGCTCGAAAGTCGAAGATGGGCGAGTGGGAGCTGGCGTACACGGTCCCTTGGTCCAATTAGCCATACCTATGGGTTCTTGCCCTTCGGTTTTTCAAGCAGAAACATTTGCCATTAGGGAATGCGTTGCGCTGTGTACAAGACGCAACTACCGGAGGGCAAGAATATACATAATATCGGATAGTAAAGCAGCCCTGCTAGCGCTTGACTCGCCACTAGTTAGGTCAAAGTTAGTCTGGGAATGTAAAACATCCCTCAACACACTCGGAGAAACAAACCAGGTCAACCTTATTTGGGTACCTGGCCACTCCGGGATAGATGGCAATGAAGCGGCAGACCGACTTGCCAGGGAAGGGGGGTCTATTCCCTTCACCGGTCCAGAGCCATTTTGTGGCTTCCCAGCCAGCCATCAAGCGATGGCGGTTAAGGAATGGGAACAAAAGAGAAAGCTTACGTTCTGGCAAACGATCAATGGCCAAAGACAGGCCAAGTCACTCGACGAGCTGGACTAAAAAAGTTCTCTCACTCAGTAAACAGGAACTGAGGAAACTGACAGGCGCACTCACGGGACACTGTCCGTGAGGTATCACCTGAAGAACATGGGTAAGTCGCTAGAAGACACATGTCGTTTCTGTCAAGAAGCCACTGAGACAGCCAAGCACTTGTTATGCGAATGTGAAGCTGTTCATCGGAAAAGACTACAACACCTTGGCTTCTGGTTTCTAAAGCCGGAACAAGTGATGGATGTAGCCCCCAGAAAGGTGATAAAGTTCATGGAGACACTATTGCCTGACTGGTAAACAGCGCGGGGATGCACAATAGATCTTTAGGTCAAGGTGCTTGCGAGTTCAGATGATCTTCCGCCCCTCCTCTAATCTAATCTAAAAATTGCTTCCCCTGGTTGCGCCAGTGCTTCGAAATAATCAAAGAGTACCAAGAAGAAAATAATGTTATTGTTAAGTAGCATCACCCAAAACTATCTATAGATTTTCAATGTGATGAAAAACTTGAATCAATATCTACAATATTAATTATTAAGATAGGTTTAACGTCTGTAAATGATAATTAAAGAAAGATATAACGGCATGCAGACAATTGAATATTTTTGAAATTCCGGAAAAAGTCACACACCGTGCAGGAATCGAACCTGCGTCTCCCTACTTTCCGGGCATGGGGCCTTGACCACTGGGCTAACGATGCATATGATACATTTTCCGGAATTCAATATCCTGAGGTTCACCTCATATGTTAGTGAGAGGGGGGTTCTTGGGTGGGGAGCAATGATTCACCATCATTAGTCAGGGGATTGGGGACTTTTTCCGGAATTTCAAAAATATTCAATTGTCTGCATGCCGTTATATCTTTCTTTAATTATCATTTACAGACGTTAAACCTATCTTCATGTATTATTCTCGGCTTATTAAATAACATCATTGGTCGGAATCCGAAATCCGATCTAATAACTGAAATCGAAAAATTCGATGACGTAGAGTGAAGGATAAGTGGAATCCCCTGACTAATGATGGTGAATCATTGCTCCCCACCCAAGAACCCCCCTCTCACTAACATATGAGGTGAACCTCAGGATATTGAATTCCGGAAAATGTATCATATGCATCGTTAGCCCAGTGGTCAAGGCCCCATGCCCGGAAAGTAGGGAGACGCAGGTTCGATTCCTGCACGGTGTGTGACTTTTTCCGGAATTTCAAAAATATTCAATTGTCTGCATGCCGTTATATCTTTCTTTAATTATCATTTACAGACGTTAAACCTATCTTCATGTATTATTCTCGGCTTATTAAATAACATCATTGGTCGGAATCCGAAATCCGATCTAATAACTGAAATCGAAAAATTCGATGACGTAGAGTGAAGGATAAGTGGAATCCCCTGACTAATGATGGTGAATCATTGCTCCCCACCCAAGAACCCCCCTCTCACTAACATATGAGGTGAACCTCAGGATATTGAATTCCGGAAAATGTATCATATGCATCGTTAGCCCAGTGGTCAAGGCCCCATGCCCGGAAAGTAGGGAGACGCAGGTTCGATTCCTGCACGGTGTGTGACTTTTTCCGGAATTTCAAAAATATTCAATTGTCTGCATGCCGTTATATCTTTCTTTAATTAATTATTAAGAGAGAAGGAGTTAACGGCATACAGACAATTTTTTTAAATTCTTTCTCTCTTATAATTTCACAGACGTTAAACCTATTTATATATTACAAGCAGGCCGTCCCAGCTTCGCCTGGGTAGAAATTTGTTTCACGCGGCGGTTTCATCTTCAACACTTCAACATGCCATATCTTTTGATGTACTCGTTGTAATTGTATGATGTGAAGGGCAATTTCGTTCTAAATTAAATACTGGGGATAAATAACGTATAAGGTTGGATGAGGGTCAATACCCAATTCATAAAAACACACTCCCAAATAGTGCATAATTTTGGAAAACATCTGATTACCATAAACAGGTAATAGCAAGTCAATCTTGAGAGATAGATATATGCTATCGCGGACTTTTTTGTAGAACTATTTAAGAGGTACATTTCCCCGTCATACATTGTATCCACGCTTTTTGCAGTGAAAATAGCTGATTATGGCTGATTTTTTTGTAATAATTGAAGTTTCCTTAATTTTTTCGGGTGAAAAAGATATCCTATGTCACTCAGGGATAATGTAGCTTTCTAAGAGTGAAAGAATTTCTGAAATCGGTCCAGTAGTTTATGAGCCTTTTCGTATCAAACAAACAAAAATACAAATCTTTCCTCTATAATATTAGTATAGAGATAGATGCATAGAAATACCTGGTGTTGGCACTGACTAGATTTTGTTTAAGACTTTCTTGTCGATCGAAAATGTGACATTTTGTGCAGCTTTTCATTTATCCCGAAAGGGGTGGCACTATTATTCCATTGCCGCAGTAGCGCTAGGACTGTGTATTATGGCGGATTACTTCGGAACTAGACCAAAATCTGAAATCTAGGATGCCGTTTTGATCTACAAATTTTGGTCACGATTTTTAGTAAGGAGTCGATACACCAGGTATTCTATGCATCTTTGTATAGAGTATAGATAGTATAGATTTAATTTTTGAGTCGAAACAAATTTCTAGATATCAATCTCAGGTAAATAAAATTCAATTTCCACAAACAAATTGGAAATTGAATTTTATTTACCTGTTATTGAACATGAATTTCCATCAAGTAAAGACTGAATCCATCAAAATAGATATCAATCTACGTATATATCTCATCAAATTAGAATTTTTCTGTTGTAAAACACATACAATGAAATAAAAAGTACCTAAGCTAGTGTTCGAATATTTCCCAAGAATTAATTTTCAGTTTCGAAGAAAGGAAATTTCAAATCAAATATTCTATCTAAAACTAGTCATCCTTATGATTAATCTTATTATGAAACAAAGACAGGGTCTGGTCGAATTCGAGAACAAATTCAATGTCGGGAAATTTTGACCGCCCCCGGTATATCTGAAACGATTCATACTGTTATGCAAGTGTTGTGAGTCACGGCGCGTACCAGTTCTTCAAAGAAATATTGAAGTCGGTCAAGATGCGGACTGGTTAGTTCAAGTTGCCATTGAGAATTTCACTTGTAAACATCCAACATCAGTGATTCGCGTTCTGCTATAAAAAAAATAGATCGACCAACCCAAATCTGTTACAAATTGGAAATTTGTTTTTCAAATATTCGCTAGAATTTTCATGTAGAGACGGCACTGTCC
The DNA here is from genome assembly GCA_951802165.1 of Adalia decempunctata. Lineage (NCBI taxonomy): Eukaryota > Metazoa > Arthropoda > Insecta > Coleoptera > Coccinellidae > Adalia > Adalia decempunctata. The sequence continues at coordinate 7,868,234 of OX637705.1, forward strand.
TCTTAAGGTGGGTCTCCATGGTTTTAATAGTATTTTATGTTCTCTGGTATATTAGATGTTCTGTGGATAAGAATGTAGATGACGTGACGAGTAGTCACAGCCACGCATGACAAATTTATAGTCATTTTATAGGGTTAATTATCATTTTCATTTTATTGTAAAAAAAATACATAAAATGGAAGGATTACTTCTTGTATGTAATTTTAACTTTGGACATTCCCAATATCATCACTTAATATTTTTAGGAACCCACATTATACACTCTTAAAGGTATAGCTATTCTGGATAATGATGGAAACAGAATATTAGCTAAATACTATGATAAAAACGTATTTCCCACTGCTAAAGAACAGAGAGCTTTTGAAAAGAATCTATATAACAAAACACATAGGGCTAATGCGGAAGTTATCATGTTAGATGGTTTAACGTGTGTTTATAGGAGCAATGTAGATTTATTTTTTTATGTTATGGGTAGTTCACAAGAAAACGAGGTACATACACCATTTTGCAATTGAGAATAATTTCTATTCGTTGGTATGTTTCAGCTAATTCTCATGAGTGTACTGAATGCATTATATGATTCCATCAGTTTGATATTGAGGAAAAATGTTGAGAAACGTGCAGTCTTAGAATCCCTAGACATATGCATGTTAGCTATGGATGAAATATGTGATGGAGGGTAAGTAAGGGAATGCAGCATTCTTTCAAACTATACTACTTTAATAATTTTAGCATTATAATGGATGCAGACTCCACTTCAATCGTTTCTAGAATAGCTTTACGGACTGATGACATTCCCTTAGGCGAGCAAACTGTGGCTCAGGTAACTAACGCAATAAATTCCATATTTTGGTGAATCGGTTGCTGTGTGATTTATATTTGAAGTTGTATCCAATACTTGTGAATGCTTATGTAGTTTGTATTATTTTGTTTATATTAATAATATTCTTTTATAGTATTCTTGTTATTTTATTTATAGATAGAAATTTATTGCATGTTTCCTTTATAGGTCCTTCAATCAGCAAAAGAACAGCTAAAATGGTCGTTGCTTAAATAAGAAATATTTAAAAACATAATATATGTTGATATATTTATTGTAAGTATTCAATGATGTTTTAATATGTAATAAAATGTATGTTTTAAGTTGAAATATTTCTCTGAAATCACAGTGGCTCGGTAATTAAATAATAATCCAACAAACTTCGTTGATTCTACAAATGGGAATTTACAATTTTGAATATCTGAGCTGATCATTATTGCAGTTTCATCAAATAAGATAGAGATTCTAAGTCAAAATAATTGGTGAATAGTCTGTCTCAAAACTATCTCTTGAACACATTCAAATACAGTTCTGATATTTTTTGTGTCTGTTGCTACTGTATAGTGAATGTAAACATCTCTTTTTGGTATTATTTCGTGTATGAATTTTCCTGGTATGAAGCCCACATGTTCCACTGAGAGCGGCTGCACAAGTTCCTGAAAAAAAATGTTTTAGTTTTCGAAGATTATAGGTTGCCTAATCAAGAGTGTTCATAACCTTTTTGTTGACATTGACAGATGGAGATACGATAATTTTTTTAGGTTAATTGTACTAACCAGAATTTTGTCTTTCATGTAGCTTTTAGCTTTTTCATATTCATCGTTGAAATATAATTTTTTATCCTTTGGTTCATACGTTTTGTATTCGGGAAAATAATCCTGTAATTTTTTTCCCTGTTGAAGTTTTCTCTTTAAAAGGTCCTGCTTATTCAAGAAGACAATCAAACCAGCAGTTCTGAGGAATCTGTACAAAATTAAACATGATATAAAGTGATGAATAGAAGAAAATTGCTGCTACATTACTTTTATATCAAAACCTACCTGCTACTGTATATATCGTTGAAAAGGGTGAGAGACTCCTCAAATCTATTTTTTGTAGGATCTTCCCTCAATTTCTGATCAAATTCGCTAGCTGATATGAGGAACAAAATTGCCTCTATTCCTTCGAAAACCTGAAATAGTCTTATTTCAAGAAAATTGTCAAACGATCAACTCATACATTTTGTATTTGTAGCTTATTAAGATTCCGAACCTGTATCCACTTCCTCCGTTCCCCCCTCTGTCCTCCCACATCGTACATCCAAAATTTGGGTTGTCCACTGCCATATTTTTTTTCGTTGCTTATAGTGAATTCTATCTTACTGATACTTGTGGTTCTAATCCTGCAAAACAAAATATCCTGGGTGTTTGGTACGTAGTCATTCTTTCTGATGTCATTTATTTTGCCTAGAAAACTGATAAAGTATAAAATTTGGTACAATTCGTAGGATTTTTGATTAAACTATAAACATACTCTTGTACATACTTACTATTCAGCACAGTCCAACAACTGGAATTCGTTTGATCTTTTGAGGGCTTTCTGTACTCCCTGGTCCAAAACTAGTAATTGCACATGATCAAAATATTCCTGAAAAAAATTAATTTTCTGCATAATTACCAAAATATCTAGCTCATTTTTAGAGCAATCGAATCTGCCTTACCTGTTCAAATTCAGAATAATCTAAACCAAGCTTCAGGATGTATTCCATGGACGCCTTCGATGCTTCATTTTCAACCTCAATCGGTGGTGAAATCCTGTCCATGTTATCCAAAATAACATAAATCGACTCGTGCAAATTAGATCTGATGTCTGGGATATGCTCCCTTAGTTCCCTGTGGAAATTTTAAATTTTCAGGTAGGTCATTTCAATAGGAATGAGGAAAAAGTCTACAGGAGCCTTATCTGGAGGATACAGTGGCTGTTCGATGGGATTTGTCAAGTTTCTGACTGTGGTCAATGTTGACGCTCATATTTTTGATAAGACCAATCCTCCTCGAGCTTGTGCAGCAACGAAAATCCGTTTTGCAATGTAAAATTTTTTGAAAAAGTGACACAAAACTCTATCAGTAGTGGAATAATCAAAATACATTTACTTTTTCTATCACTTAATCAGTAGTGCTAAATTTGAGAAAGATTCTTAGTGCGATTTTTATCCATTGCATGGACACCCGCAGGGGGGGGGCATGCCCCCCCTGAGATTTTGATGGCCCTATTACCTTCTTATCTCTATTTTGGCCCCTGCTGAGAAAAATTTTCCGCGGGCGCCCATGATCCATTGTGATAAGAACGAACTTGAGATGAAGTAACAAAATGAATAAAATGATGCGCTGTAAACAAACTAAATGACAGAATAGTCTCAGTATTCGCGTGAGTATAGAGGACAGTTATGCCAACGTAAAAACAAAGAGATCTCAGATCATCCATTTAAATATACTTTGTAAAGATACTATCTTGAAATGATGAATCATTTTAGCGATTACCCTTGGTTTTCACTGTTCTACGCCATTTTTGAGTTTGTTAAATTAATTCATAAAGAGCAAATATAAAAATATAATCGTCTCCTATTAATTCACAGGAAAAATGAAGAAACATGCCTTAACTTGTAAAGCCTAACTGCCTTTCATTAAAAGATCTAGGCAAGCAAGTTTCCACAAACACAAAGCGTTTTCTTACCTTTCAGTGAACCCATTTATGTGCAGAATTTTCATCTGCTTGATGATGGTGGTCTTTCCAGACTCGCCAGTGCCCAGAAGAAGTAACTTTTTGACTTCGTTGAATTGCTTCTCGACAATCTTAGAATTCTTCTTTCTAGAGAGTCTCCTGGATAGATTTTGGGAAAATCGAAACATCTCGTCAGTCTTTCGTTGGGTACATATTGGAAAAATTGATATTCCTTTGGTTTTAATCTTGATAGTGATAGAATTGTGTTAATCTTATCTAAATTCCATCGATCCCATTAAGATTCAAAAGTAAATATAATATGATATCTGTCGATAATGTGGATTTCCAGATTTGCAATAGGTAATTTGGACAGGATTTTTAAATTTTGCGTACAACTTGGACCCTCGTTTGGAGGTTACATGCTCAACATGAACATTGAACTCGGTTATGATTTCTTCAATTATTCAATTCGATCTATATTATTGTACTAAAAAACTCTGAGGACCTACCAGAGGGAATCTATCGAAAAAGTGGGCACAGAAAAATCTTAAAATCGCAGCAAAACTGCGATACAGTGGGGAAATTTTTATATGTTCGAAATGGGAATAATCCATCCATACGTGGGTAAAATTTCGATTCTCTAAGAGCCGAGGCGATGTAGAAGTATTTCTGAAGAATTCACGATAATCGCGGCAAAAAGAGCAATTTTAAACTCTATTCATCAGTCCGGGGACAAAATTTGCGCCCTTGGAAAAAGTTTGGGGACAAATTTGCGCGCTTGGAAAAAGTCCGGGGACAAAATTTGCGCGCTTGGAAAAAGTCCCGGCACAAAAAATGCTCGCTTGGAAAAAGTCCGGGGACAAAATTTGCGCGCTTGGAAAAAGTCCCGGCACAAAAAATGCTCGCTTGGAAAAAGTCCGGGGACAAAATTTGCGCGCTTGGAAAAAGTTTGGGGACAAATTTGCTCGCTTGGAAAAAGTCCGGGGACAAAATTTGCGCGCTTGGAAAAAGTCCCGGCACAAAAAATGCTCGCTTGGAAAAAGTCCGGGGACAAAATTTGCGCGTTTGGAAAAAGTTTGGGGACAAATTTGCGCGCTTGGAAAAAGTCCGGGGACAAAATTTGCGCCCTTGGAAAAAGTTTGGGGATAAATTTGCGCGCTTGGGAAAAGTCCGGGGACAAAATTTGCGCGCTTGGAAAAAGTCCGGGGACAAAAAATGCTCGCTTGGAAAAAGTCCGGGGACAAAATTTGCGCGCTTGGAAAAAGTCCGGGGACAAAATTTGCGCCCTTGGAAAAAGTTTGGGGATAAATCTGCGCGCTTGGGAAAAGTCCGGGGACAAAATTTGCGCGCTTGGAAAAAGTCCGGGGACAAAAAATGCTCGCTTGGAAAAAGTCCGGGGACAAAATTTGCGCGCTTGGAAAAAGTCCGGGGACAAAATTTGCGCCCTTGGAAAAAGTTTGGGGATAAATCTGCGCGCTTGGGAAAAGTCCGGGGACAAAATTTGCGCGCTTGGAAAAAGTCCGGGGACAAAAAATGCTCGCTTGGAAAAAGTCCGGGGACAAAATTTGCGCGCTTGGAAAAAGTCCGGGGACAAAAAATGCTCGCTTGGAAAAAGTCCGGGGACAAAAAATGCGCCCTTGGAAAAAGTCTGAGGAAAAATTTGCGCGCTTGGAAAAAGTCCGGGGACAAAAAATGCGCCCTTGGAAAAAGTCTGAGGACAAATTTCGTGCTTGGAAAAAGTCCGGGGACAAAAATGCGCCCTTGGAAAAAGTCTGGCGACAAATTTGCGCGCTTGGAAAAAGTCCGGGGACAAAAAAATGCTCGCTTGGAAAAAGTCCGGGGACAAAAAATGCTCGCTTGGAAAAAGTCCGGGGACAAAAAATGCGCCCTTGGAAAAAGTCTGGCGACAAATTTGCGCGCTTGGAAAAAGTCCGGGGACAAAAAATGCTCGCTTGGAAAGAGTCCGGGGACAAAAAATGCGCCCTTGGAAAAAGTCTGGCGACAAATTTGCTCGCTTGGAAAAAGTCTGGGGACAAAAATGCGCCCTTGGAAAAAGTCTGGCGACAAATTCGGGCTTGGAAAAAGTCTGGGGACAAAAAATGCTCGCTTGGAAAAAGTCCGGGGACAAAAAATGCGCCCTTGGAATAAGTCTGGCGACAAATTTGCGCCCTTGGAAAAAGTATGGCGACAAATTTGCGCGCTTGGAAAAAGTCCGGGGACAAAAATGCGCCCTTGGAAAAAGTCTGGCGACAAATTTGCGCGCTTGGAAAAAGTCTGGGGATAAAAAATGCTCGCTTGGAAAAAGTCCGGGGACAAAAAATGCGCCCTTGGAATAAGTCTGGCGATAAATTTGCGCCCTTGGAAAAAGTCTGGCGACAAATTTGCGCGCTTGGAAAAAGTCCGGGGACAAAAATGCGCCCTTGGAAAAAGTCTGGCGACAAATTTGCGCGCTTGGAAAAAGTCCGGGGACAAAAATTGTGCAGGAAATTAATAAAATGGGAAATGTATTGAGTTTATAGGTTTACCTTCAACTCTGTAACCTATGTGTCCTATGTTAATAATAATAATAACCTTGTATAACAAGACCTTTATAAAACGGTAAATAAAAGACAATATGTAGTAATCTTGAGAACTTTTGTAGCTGATGATGATTTTGTCATTGAATTAAATCTTTATAACGATGTAAAAACTTATTTTTAAATGAAAATATTGTCGTTTTGTACAATTACTCGATTCTTAACAGCGACTGCTTCCTTTTATTGATGGGAATGTTACCAGCAATATGAAGGATGTATTTTAAGACGGCTTTTGCCTTTTCTTTTAACAAGTGATAGAAGATAGAACTCATCAAAATAAGTCATTTTACCGAAATGTTCATTCAAAAAACTTATAAAAAATTTTGGGCATCAATACCTTACTACTACTCTGGCCTGCATCTCTCTGTTCATAATATCTCTACATCAGGTTTATGAACATCCGCGAAGTTGGGTGATTTCTTAGCGGAAATCTTGTTCTGTACAACTTTAAAACGCTGTATATGGTCCTGATTACTCGATCCGAACAAAATTTTGCATGTAGCTCAGATAAGCCACACTCCATCCAAAATTTCAACACCATCGCACTCGTTGTCTCGAAGCCCTGGTCGAATTTTTCCATCATCGAAATCGATTCAAACCTAACTTGAAAAGTTTTTAGATTTTCCCGCTCGATGAGATAACGTGTTTGCGGCTAGACGGACTGAATTGACTCTGACCACGGATTCGTGATCAGCGAGTCGTACCTCGTCGGTTGAAACCATTCTCTTCTCAAAATTCGAAAAATACCTTTTGGCGAAATGAGGCATTCCGAAAAAACATGAAAATTGGAAGTAATCGAACCTTCCAGAGAACATTCTTGCTAGTAGCTCTTACAAACACAGCACTTCAAAGAATCAGAAGTCAAAACCGGCCTGGTGTGAATGGAACGTAAAGTTTCAATTAAACAAATTTAATAAAATAGCTATATTTGACTCTAAAACATTGTATATACAAAAATATATCAAGAATGTGGATAAAATCGAAATTCTCTCTACTTCATCAAGTTCAGATGCAGAATCTTCCTCATCGTGGCAGGTCCATTCCAATAACCGGGAACCATCAAATTCCAATAAAGCGAAGGCATCAGATATTTTTTCATCAGATACATGGAGGTCATTTCTTTGTCTTGGCTCATTGGAAACGTCTCCAGAGGCTCAAGCTTGTAATTAAACTCAGCCAATATACACTTATTGTATCCAGTTACCAACGGACAAGATGCATAACCGTCATAAATTTTGTTCAGATCCTTGCCATCCATAACAGCCTTTAGGTTATGGAATACCACAGCACTTTGTGCAGCTAAAATTGCATTACAAAAAAACTCATTCAATTTGAATTCAATGTTATAAAGATTCTCACCAGCTGCTGCTGCAGTTTTGGAATTTGGAGTAGAACTGCAATCTCCGATAGCGAAAATATTAGGAAATGTGTTGTGCCTCAAAGTATCTTGATTCACATCAGCGAATCCAGCAGAGTTGCTCAGTTCCTCGTTCTTTCTCAACGAGGCTGGAGTGCTCATTGGAGGAGTTACATGTAGCATTGAGTACTATATGATTAAAATTCATCAAGAGTTTGGTTTAAAACAATTTTGAAACAGACTGATCAAAAAGTTAAGAGAAACTTGATTTTTTCGAAATATCTTTTTCACTCAAGATTCAGATGGAAAGAAATGACGAATTCGATTTTTATCCTTGTGAATTAGCAAAAATTTGAAAAACAGCCACAAATATGCGAATCCACTTCAAAGGTAGACCTAACATTCTGAATTAACAGTTCAGAAAGGTCCTGTTAAACGCTTTACTAATCAAGCAGCTTGAAGAGATAAAATACTTTGTTTTTCACTATAGAAAGTTAATACACTGCGCAAAAAAATTAACGCAAATTCTGAAATCTCAATTTTAATGAAAGTTAACTCTACATTGACTTTATAACTTATTTTTTATGTTCTCTCGGGAAGGTTTTGAACGAAACAAGACACATTAAATGGAAGAAAAATTCAGGATTTCACCGAATCTTATGTGAAAGAAGAGAAATGAACAATTTTCAAAATACTGAAATGCTGATAAGTGATTTAATACTTGGTATTTCCACCCCTTGCGTTAATTACAGCTCGGCAACGACGGTTCATACTCAAAATGAGTGATCTTAAAATGTTCCGATCTAATCCTTCCCAGATTTCTCCGAGTTGGATTCCTAAGTCATTAAGAGTAGCTGAATGATTTTCTGAACTTCTCACTCAGCCTTCTATTGAGGTTGTCCCAAACCTGCTCAATCGGATTGAGATCTGGACTTCTTGCTGGCCATTCCATTCGAGAGACTTCAACCTCTTCAAGGTACTCCTGAACGATGCGCGCACGATGGGGTCTGGCATTATCGTCCATAAAAACGAAATTTTCACTAATGTATGGGGCAAATGGCACTACATGCTCTTCAAGAATGTTCCTTATATACTTATCAGCATTCATAGCTCCATTATCAACGACCACTAGGTCTGTGCGAGCAGTCAAAGATATTCCGACCCATACCATAATCGATCCTCCCTTGAAACCAGTAGTATTCAGGAAATTGCACTGAGCATATCTTTCATGTGGTCGTCTGTATACAAGGGAACGTCGATCACAATGGTAGAGGCAGAATCTAGACTAATCTGTGAAGAGAACTCTTTCCCAATCGGCCTCTTCCCAATGGATATGCTCTCTCGCAAAATCCAAACGCGCCCTTCGATGGGCTGGGGTAAGAGCTGGGCCTCTTGCCGCGACACGAGGCCTTAAATCATATTCTCTAAGGCGGTTTCTTATTGTCTGAGTGCTAATTTGCACCTCATGAGTTTGCTCAAGCTGATTTTGAAGGAGGCGAGCGGTTGCAAACCGTTGTCTCAACGAAGAAACTCTCAAGTAACGTTCTTGAATGGCAGTTGTTACCTGTGGTCTACCCTGTCCTGATCTTCGGACATTAATACCTGTCTCCCTGAATCGCTGCAACATTCTGGACACACTTGTATGGGAAACTCCAAACCTTTCTGCAATTCTTGTGTATGTCCACCCTTCTTCTCGCAAAACTACCGCTTGGGCACATTCCTCTTGGGTCAAATAGCGTATTTCGCGTTGCATAGCGATCGAGTGTAGAAAATCAAACGAAAGAAAAACTATTGATCACTAGAATTGATCGAGAACAACTGATTTTAGAATGGAGCCAATACATTCAAAATCTGATAATATCATCTTTTTTTATTCCTGCTGGGAGAAAACATCTGTATTGAAGAAAAACATTGAAAGTGGATAACATATGCATGCATAATTCTGATAAAAATAATTATCATTGAGAACACCTTCAGTTGTAGAATAAATTTGAGATTTCCATAATGTGCGTTAATTTTTTTGCGCAGTGTATTACGCCAATCAAATACCCCACTTTTCAAAAATTCTCATAACTTTCAGATCAGTTAACAAAGATCAATTTAAATCTCACTTTGAGGGTGTGCGTCTCTCCCGGCTTATCCAAATTTTCAAATACAGCCTCGTTTTTATCTGCCCGTACTTCGACAAGGTTTGTTCTGAGATTCACCTCGATATCACGACTTTTCACAACATTCCATAAAGCATCAGCATATTTCTTCACTCCGAATATCACAGGTAGGGAAGTGTTGTAAATAATTTTTGCGTTTTGTCTCTTACCGTTCTACAATATACCAAGAATTAGAATCTCTTGTTCAAAACCTTTAACTGCTTTAACTTACTTTGCGTAAATAATCATCGGTTAGGTAACAGATTTTTTGTGGGGCTCCTGGACATTTAACAGGGCCATTTGGATATGTGAAAATAGCATTACCTGATTCGAAATTCTTCAATACATTAAATGTCTTTTCAACATACTTATCGGAATAATTGGAGCATATTCCATTCCAACTTTTAATGCCATCTAATAAGCCTGGTATCTACAATTAACAAGCTCTACAAAAACCTGGTGGGTAGGCTGACTGCTTTTGAATACAAGCCAAATCACTACTTTAATGCTTCCCTATTCTGTTTTGTGAAATTCAATGATCATAAAACTGAAGAAGAAGATGAAAGCGATTCAATAATGATGAAAATTCTCACTTTTTCATAGTTCATTTCAAGCCCAAGGGCTAGAAGCATAAAATCATACTCAATTTTATGTCCGTTATTAGTTATAACATAATTTTTTTTTGGAACGAACTCCACAGCTCTGTCTTGAACCCACTTTGTGTTGTCGGGCAATACCTCTTTCTGAAGTTTATAAGAATCTTTCAAAGTGTACACTCCTCCACCGACTAAGGTGAACAGGGGTTGATAGTAATGTCTTTCACTAGGATCAAGTATAAGAACGTCATCTTTGGGCAAAACTTTCGAGAGTTTTGCAGCAACAGCACATCCCCCTGTACCACCACCTACCACTAATACTTTACATCTGAAATTTTCATATGAAACAATTTAGTGCATAACGGCGCTCCCAAGAAGACTTACCCATAATGGAGAGAACGAGAAGACGTGCATGAAATGTTTCTCAAGGAATTATTTATTGTCTGCAGCATTCTGTTTTTGGGATATAAAAAGAAATGATAGAATTTATGATACACCACAGATAACAGTTAGAAATTTTACCTGTTATCTGTGATGATTCACTTTCTACTCAAGTCGCAATCACAACAGGTAATGGGGTTTTCTCTGGAGTCTCAATATTATCGTTTTATTCGATTTTAGTTCTTTAATTAGGCATATCAGTAAATTACAGTAATATTTGTTCACGTCCATTCATAACCATAAAATAAAACCATTGTTGACAACAAATTACCAGAGACTTGATGCGAAATAAATTATCATATTTATCATGTTAATTAAATGTATTCACATCTGCCATAATGGGCTCAACATAAAACGATCATTTGCAAAGATAAGATAACATCTACTTTGCAATTTTAATAATGCATATAATTACAGGGTGTGTACGATAAGTTTCAAACCTAGATGTGAATTAAATTTTATTTTCTCATAGAAAAACCTAAACTCGTGGCGAATAACCTCCAAAATGATGTTTTCAGGTGCTTTTTTTGTTGAATATTCTCCTCTTCTGCGGGCTGCCACCCGATATTCGAAAAAATGGGTACAAATAAGGGTAATCTGTTTGAATACCTACTTGATTGTCCCTTGCGTATATCTGTTTTATTTTGTGCTTGTCGACTGTCTAAATTATTATTACCAGATCTGTATGTAGCTTGGGAGGAATGAAACTGAGTTAGATGATTTTGTATGTATTTTAATATCAGTGCAATAAACAATCCTTTATGAGACTGCGATCCAATTCCAGCAATATCAAAACGTAGCATTACTTAATAATCTACAGTTATAGTTATACTTCTTATTCTAATAAATACAATTTTATAAAAATCGTTAAGAACATACTAAAACTATATTCTCCATAATATATGATAATAAAAGCAAATTTGATCAAATTCAAACTATCTGTAAATTCAGCCATTATAAAAAATTCAACATAATATTACTACAAAAAATATTATATGTATAGCTAAAATTGTCGTAATATTCTTTCAAATGTACTGATCAGTTACAGATGACACTATTTTACATGATATTGAATTCAAATATACATTTATTGACCACAAAATTATAAATAATGATATAATAAATTTAACCCAATTTCAGCAGAAAATATGAATTAAAATCAAATGATGATAACATCACAACTGTATCACAAATAATTATCAATTGAATATTCCTTTGGATTATCATGTTGCATAGTCATGTACTATTTTCAATTTCTTTAAAAACTTCATATTTAAAATATAAATATGACTTTCAATTGTCTAACTAAGGAAATTTTATCATAAAATATAAATATCAAAAATGAATTATAGCTCGTATTTTCAAATAATGGTGTGAAGAGATCGATGGGATAACATTAACGTACATTTGTGAGGGTTAAAATTTTCCTCATACATTACATTTTTTTGAGTCTTGCCCCTACACCTAAAATAGGCCTACCAATCCTTTCTGGTGTGCTTAATCCATCATTTGGATGCTCCCTCAAATAGTCCTTATTAGGTACATAAAAATTCTCTTTCGGTGGCCTATTTTTGAAGTCGTTGGATTTGTACCTCTGCTGTTCTTCTGAGATTCCAAGTCGAACCGAATGTTTAAATTCTTGCTCTGATGATGAACAAGACGTATTCTCCTCGCATACCTTATAATCAGGTGGTGGATGAGTGAATGACTTATTGGTTCCGTTTCTATCGGAGTTGTGGTTGATTTGTTCTTCTGATGGTTGTCTGTTGTTTCGTTCTTTGAAATTGGTTACTGGCTGTGGGAGATCGTTCACCAAAACCTGAGAACATATTAGAGTGATCAGTGAAGGCAGGGAACGAAAATTTTCGAGCCTGACCACAATAATCAATTACTTTTTTGAGTCTTCCACTAAACATGTTCCATTCTATAGCTTACAATGAAAATTTAGCCAAAATAATACTTTTTGAATAAATCTTGGTTTTATTCCAGAAAGAGTTGATTATTTGAAGGATTCTATGATTATCTTTCAGGATATTCAATATTATACAGGATGATCCATATGAAAAAATGAGCTTTCATTTTTTTTTATATCAATCGGTAGAATCGCAATTTCTGTATGACCCTGTATATTTGAGAACAAATTTTCTTTAACATAACTAACTCTCAATACTTTCGTAAACTATCCTTAAAATTTCAGCTTCCTTTGAATCTTAGTACTACCGCAGAAATTAACATGCAATTAAAGCTCTGTTTTGCACAAAAAATATGGAGATCAATTAATTTTTTCAAAAACAGCTGAACAGATATAGGAAAGCACTGTATTAAAATAATCAGAAAGCGATAGCAAAGCAAAAAATGCAATAATAAACCTTGTGCTTCATTTGAAATATAAGTGGTTGCCATTTTACAGTAAAAGCAGCAACGGTACTCAAAATATTTTAGATTGTGAGACGCTTTCAAAATAATCCCAAGTACTGCTATCTGAAAATGTCTAGGGGGCCAAAAATATCCACTTATTAGATAGATTATTTGTTAATATTTCCATTTCCTTATTGGGGTGTTCAAAGTGAAATGAATAATGATTTTAATTTCATTATTTCATTCTGGAGAATGAAATGAACTGCAATATTGACAGTATAACAAAAAGAAATTTGATTTCCTCCTCATTATTGTTTTTAAATTGAGTTTTTCTGTATAAAAACACATTATGTGTATCAAATCATCTTAAAAGTACTTAACCACAGTCTGCTTCCACATACCAAGGGTGAGTAAGCAATAAAGTCAAAAGACAGGGACAGTAAAAACACATGGTACAAAAACCTCAAATTTCAACTTCTAGATGAAACCGAATATTACTGAAACCAAAGAAGTAGAGAAAAAGATTCTGTATTTTTTCCTTCAATAAAAAAAATTTATTTCAGATGCTACTACATCAAATATTACATTGCACCAGAAAAGAGTCCGGGCATCCATATTTAAATTGATCAATTCAATTCAATCATTAAAAACGATTCATATCTCACAATAACAAATAAATAAATATAAAATTGACCACGGACAATTGATAAAATTTTCAATACAATTGTTACTAAAAATAGATGAACATTTATATCATGCAAAATAATTGGAAAAGCATAAAAAAATTAAAGACACAGCCAAACTCAAAACACATATCATTTGTTTATCCACTCAATGCATACCAATATTTCGGAGAAATCGACGTCATTCATATTACTCCTATAGAATTCCAATTGATTTTCCGTCAGGTTGAATCTGGTAGTCAGTAATTCATAAATAAAGAAAACGAGTATTCTTTGTGATTCAGGCAGTGAAGTTCCAGTGATCAACATCAGCTTGAGTTTATTAAATAATTCTTTGTGTAACTGGCAAGTTTCATCATCCAGGAGTTCAGTAATAATTGGAGAATGACGACATACCTAAGAAATAATAATATATTACGGATTGTTGAGAAGAAAAAATTTGCATAATTACCAGTTGGGTGATCGTTTGTGTATCTCTTGGGGTATCATAATCCAACAGCAGCTTTATATATCCCAAAATTGCTATCTTTTCTAGCATAGGATATACTTTAGATTGAAATTTGGAAATATTATAAAAAAAACTACTACACAATTTCACACCATTATAGAATTTCGTTGGAAAATGTTCCCTATTTCTTTGTCCATCTGAAAGTATTAGGTGCGATTAGAATATTTTACATTTACGACAGCAATGAAGAACTGATATAAATAGTATTCTACACAAGTAACTCACCCTCAAAATCAGTCTGTAAAAGGGTAATGAATGACTTCCTCACTGTATCCCGCCAAAGAATTTGCTCTTGGGATTTTTGTTTATATTCAAAATGAGCTGAGGAAATAAACAGCAAGAATTTTTTGGCAAAACCATCATTTACCAAACATTCCTCATGGATAGATTCAACTGATTCTCTGTGAATGAAAATATAAATATTATGGTTGTAAAATAGGTTTAACAGAAACATGTACTCTTATTTCGTAAAAATAAGCATTCGCTCACCTTATTATATTGATATCATTGCCCTTCTTCATGAACTCATTTCTGATGTGGAAAATTTTGTTATTTACTGCAATGCCGTCGTCTTCGACATTCAAGAGATTGAAAAGTTCGATTAAATCATCTTGACTTTTCTCCTCGGGTAATGTTTTGGGTAAATCTACACCTGGCGGCTTTGTCTGAACAGAATTTTGACCCAATCTCAACCATCCTCTACCTCTGCCTGAGCCCGACATTATTCAGTTACAACACGATGTCTCAATCACAATTACTTCGAATAAATGAAGTTGCACTAACTTTCGTCACAAGAATTTGGTATAGGAGCTCTTTCCCAAGTACACAATTTTATTGAATTTCATAAATAAAAATAAATACAAAGGTTAGACGGAATAACCTATAATACATCAGTGTCAAGCGGACCGACCATGGGGCATAGAACAACCGCACCACAGATAAAACGCACAGTCAGAGCCGTCTTTATAACAAGACATGAATTTGCGTCAACAAGGCAACACTGGGTGAGGAAAAGGGTAATGTTTATCTTTTTAATAGATCTTTATTAAACAAGAATAAATAAAAGAAAATGAAGTGATGATTTAGAGAAAGAGAGAGAAATCCAAAAATCTTACCTCAAATATTTATGATATTATTCGAATTTCTGAATCCAAATTTCTAATTTAATTGCACTAAAATGCGGCGTTGCTGCATTTCATTTCATGGCTTTTCTCATGAACGACTGTGCAAAAGGTAACACGAACCGTACATAATTTTCTCCATGCACATTTGATCTTTCTGTTTCAGCTTTTTTCATTGAATTCATGCAATTTTATTTGAGTTCAGAGTTTTGAAAAATCTCCATGTTAGGTAGGTAGCCGAGCCGAAATGTCATGTGTCGCGAGTTGCAAAACAGTGGCAAAAGTAGGAAGTTTGCAATTTGCATTTAATTTTTTATTATTCTGTGTTCTGCATCCATCCATACATCATCCATTTCATATTTTCATATGCCGAAAATAATTTTAAAGTTGAAATAAATAAAGGTAAGGTAATATTTACCTATGAATCGAAATATTAATATATTACCAATGCCCGAATTATTATTTGCGTACACATCATGATTTAAATACGTTTGAGTAACTTTTAATAATTCGAGATTCAATAAATTAAAGCCTTTCTGTTTATTTAGATTGAATAAACTGGACTTTCTAGATGAATAATTTCGTTAAATGATTACTGTAGTAGTTTTTCGGATGTCTATTCTAGCTTAATTATGAAAGACTTCCTTTTAAGTACATTTCATTTGGATATAATTACATATTAGTTCAAATAAGTATTCTCTCCCACTCATTTCTAACAGTTCTATTTCACGAGTGGATCGTTTATTCTGCAATACATTAAAGTTTATTCTAGTTTTCACGTAAATTTCAATTATTGCTTTGTTTTATTTGCGTTTTGTAGTGTTATTCAATAATGAAGTTTTGACCTAATTTGATTTATGATCTTCAAATCATCATTTCTTTCCACTTTCCAGAATGCCTCATCCTGTATGGTCAGTATGCATATTTTGCTTAATATGTGCCACACATTCTCCCTGTGGTTCCCATGCCGCAGTGAATCTTGAATCGCTGCATATCAAAGATGAATTTTTAATAAAAAATTCCAAGAATATACCATTAATAACAAATGAAGAAACTCTCTCTAGAGTAAAATTAAAACAGGAGCAAGAGCAGACACATACTTCTAGGAACATAAAAAATGAAACTCCTTCATTAATTATTAAAAATCATAGATTAATCAAAAGAAACAGTATTAGTAATGAAAAGGGTGATAGTAGCTCAAATATATCGAAAGAAAACTATTTAAGTAAGATATTTGAAAGGTTTGGAGATGGAAATACCATGACAATGGAAGGATTCGAAAAGTTTATCGAACGTTTAGATTTATTACAAATACTATCAACAAAATTAGATAGTGAAACAAGTAAAGAAAGTGTAAAAGGAAATTCAACAGTACAAACGGGAAAAAGTGAGAACACTGTGAGTACATTATTTTATATGGCCTATTGAATCTGTATTAAACATTTGCACATACAGTTTCGCTGCAGATTTATTATTGAATGAAATAGCCTATTGAAAATTAAGATACAGTGATAATTTTGCATGAATCAATAATTTATTGGTTGATAAAACCATCTGAATCAGTTTGGATTTTCTGTATCAGAAATTGAATTCAACAATTGCTTGACTGAGAAGTGGTATAATTATTCTAATTAACAAATTAAAAATGAATTATTTCTTGGGATGAGTGAAATTCAACTTTGTCATCATTTGTATTAATATTTTCATATCAAAAGTTTGATACTTGTTGATTTTTTTTGAGTAAACTGCATTCTAACTAAACAAGTTCAGTTTTTCTCTGAAAGTTTATATGAATAAATTAAACTTTCCAATTTCACAAGGCTCTCTAATGTGTCATAATTTCAAATATGTAATTATTTTCACCTAAACCTTTACTGAATACTGAATAGATGTGAATTGTTGATGCAATCTCTAGGAATTGTAAAGATTCAATTATTTATCAATGGTTCTATTCATAAAATCATATAATAGTCTTCATTATAATATAACATCAGAGGAATTTTTGTTATCATGTATGCTATCTGTTTTGTCTCAGCAGGTTTTACACCTTCAGGTTTTCCTAGCTTGCATTCATTCACCATCTAAAAATAAATGATAAGATATTTAATATTTTTATAGATTTATCTATTGGGTCGAAAAAATTAGAATGGAAATAGAAATTACAGAAATTCATTTGGGTGAAGAACTTCATCATATTGATGACTTTCTCAGTTGATAATTCAAATTAAAAACTCATGGGAATGGAGTTTGAAAATATTATTCCCAAATGAAGTTAATCTATATAAGTTATAAATGGTGTAACCAATATAAATATATAAAAGAAAGATGTTGGTTACACCATTTATAACTCGAGATCGGAGGGACTGTTTGTTATGAAACTTCATATATGGATTCGTCTGTGGTCTGGTTATTATAAAATACAATAAAACTTTGAAAAAATCGATGAAAATTTTACTTATACAGGAAATGCTTTTCCTCCTTTTGAGTAGGACCACTAGATGCCGCTACAGTTACAGTTACGCTCCGCTTATTCGTTTGTACTTCATTTGATATTCTCCGCGTTAGATGGCGATATAAACAAATAGTGTGTACAGTGACTATATTCCCTCTATAGTCACTGTAATAGTGTGTAATTTGAGTTGCCTACAACTCTGCGCTGTTGGGCAGAACCAAAATGTCTTAGCGTAGGAGTACAGATGTCTAAAATAATTATATTTCGTTGAGATATGAGAAAAGTTTCGTTCTTACCACTTCAGATGGCGGTATTCACACATTATGACTGATGATTATTAGTTATTTGTATAGTTTCATTTATTCCAAATAACGTAATCGTGAGGGTTCTACTTTTTACATTAACACAATTAAATGGCGATGAATTTGTTGAGGCTTTCGCGGCCATCGATTGATGTCATCTGTTCTTTTTTCGAGCATTTCGGTCGTCGTGGTTTGAAATGGTCGAAAAAAGAACATATGACATCAATTACTGTGTAATTTACATAGGGCTTATAGAACCATGAAAGGCTATTAACAGATCTAGAAGCGGGTGAATATCACAGTAAATTTTTATCGAAATGTCAAGTAAATCGGATTTTGGCGATGCGTTCCAATCGTGAGATGTCCATTCTCATCTTTTCTCATAATTTTTAAAATGTTTTTGAATTTCTGTTTGGGTAATAAATATATTTGCGGAAATAATTGAATCAAAAATTGCCATTATTAGTGATTGACATATTATGACATATTATTTTTGTGTATCTGTTCTGTGTGATAGCTCATATCCATGGAAACATTTGACAGTTCAAAAATCAGAGAACCAAGCCGTTGATCTCCGATCACCAGTGATTACGATTTGTGAAATCCACCGCAAGTATCATTTAGGCGGAACAAAGTTCGCCGGGCCAGCTAGTTTCAAAATAAAAGTAGGGCCAAAGGCCAAACTATTGAGTTTTTTCCTCATTTAAAAGAATACGCAACTTTTAAAATAGCTCATGGATGAAAATCGCATAGTTTGCTAGAGAAAAACAGCTTTGTGTAATTTTTCAAACAAGAAATTACCACTTTTTCGGTTTTCTCAAATATCTTCAAAAGTTTTGAAAGGATCGTTTTACAGTTTAGAGAACTTTAATTAACACTAGCCATTATTATTTATTCGATAAGCACTGGATGAAGATCATGTACGATCCCTTATGTTGAATTTTTCAGTGCATCGACAGAAAGCAGATATTCGCAGAATTCAGCGGGATGAACATCACGAAAGCCGACGCGAAAATAAACGACACGATGCTGCAGAACGCGTGCCCCGCCATCCTGTATACCCTCATGGTGGGCCAGTGCAACGAGGAGCCCCATCTTCATTCCGAAGAGAATCTGCACGAACACAACAACACAGTCTCCGTGTGGGTGTATTCGACCATAGCGGTGATTCTGACCAGCGCGTGCGGCGTCCTGGCCGTTGTAATCATCCCCATAATGCAGATGAGGTTCTACAAGCCCCTACTGCAATTTCTCATAGCTCTAGCCGCAAGTAAGCATGAGCGAAACCAGCTTTATGGAGGGTGGCTTCTGCGCGTAGATACAGCCTTATATGAACGATTATTTCAGGTACGTTGGCCGGAGATGCGTTTCTGCACCTGTTGCCTCACGCCATGACCAAGTTTCACGTGCACGGCCCCCACGGTAGTCTTGATCATCACGAGGAGATTTTCGTGGAAGGGGGCTCCATGGATCCACATCAGGAGAACACGTGGAAAGGCTTTGTTGCTATGACCGGTTTGATGTTCCTTTTTTTCATGGAGAGGATTATTCTGATCATAGGAAAGTGGAGGAAAGGGAAACAAAAGAAGGTAATGTCTGGGAGAATTGTTTTTATTTCAGTGAATGTGTGAGACGAGTGAACTACTCAAGATGTTTTCAGTCAGATCAATTTTAATGGGTTGTCAGGGTTATTTTAGCTTTAAGAGGTACTGAAAGTGAATTTCAGTAGTTCTATGTGTAATTAGGCAATCCAACCACCTGTCAAATAAACTGCTCCACATGAGTTAGGGTTATTGACTTAAATTGCAAAAAAATATAGTTAAAATAAGATTTTTGTGATCAAAATTTATATTAATATGATTTCAAGTTGCAAACTAATTTTAGCCTGTAGGTCTGCAAAGTATACAGGGTGGTTAAAAAAAATCCCAGAGAATTCGAGCTCAAGCATTTTAAGACTATCAATACAATGTATGGCCTCCACAGGCATCAATAACAGCTTGACATCTTCTTTGAATACTACACACGAGGTTGTTGAACATTTCTTGAGGAATTTGGTTCCATAAACAGGGCAGAAGCTCGATCAGATCATTGAAGGATTCTGGGTTAGGTTGATGATTATCTAATCTTCTTTGGAGCATATTCCATGCATGTTCTATGCAATTCAAATCTGGTGAGTGTGGAGGTATTGGTAAATGTGGAATACCAAGCTCCTCGCGAGCATTCTCAACTATGGCTGCACGGTGCGGTCTAGCGTTATCGTCTAGAAATTGAAAAGTTTCACCAATAGCAGCGTGAATATTTGGCACGACATTGTCAATGACATGCTCCCTATAGTGTAAGGCGGTCATATTCCCAGGACAAATGTGTTTATCTGTGCGCCCGTTAAAACATATCCCGGCCCATACCATAACACTACCCCCTGGGAATGGATGGACTTCTTGGACATAGCGACGATTACGGGGTATGTGTGGGATTTTCCATACCCTCATTCTTCGAGAATCTGAAAATCGTCCATATCTGGATTCATCAGTGAAAAGGACACTACGCCATTGATCGTTCCAATTGATATGTTGCCTTGCCCATTCCAGTCTTTGACGCTTATGGTCACGTGTTAATGGAACTCCTCTTAATGGACGTCTAGAACCTAGATTCACCTCTCTCAAACGTCGTCTGATGGTTTCGATGAAAACTTGGACCCCATCTGCATTTTGAAGAGTATTCCGTAGCATTCTACACGTAGATGTAGGGTTTCTTCTCGCCGAAACGGTGATGAAACGATCCTGAGCAGGTGTTGTTTTTCGTCGCCCACCAAGCCTTGGTCTTTTCAACACGGAACCTGTCTCCCTAAACCTATTCCAAAGTCGAGATATCACACTTTGGCTGACTTGGAGCCTTTCCGCTACAACAACCTGAGTTAGGCCACCCTGTAGCATTCCGATAGCCCTATTAGCCTCAGCGTTTGTTGATTTACGTCTTGGTATTTTCAGAAAACTCGTTTCAGATCGAAGCCGTTGATAAACTGACTTCATTTCAAAATAAGAACATTCATGAAGCATATGTAAAGAACCAAGCTTCAAAAAAAAAGCGACCAGATTGACGAAATGTCTCATACTTATTTTTATTGGATGGATTCAAGTTGTTATTGAGTTTTAAATGATTTTACAGCGATTTTCTCGAAGATTACTTTTAAAAACGATTAACTCTTGTGGAGCAGTATATTTTTTTAGGTTAGTGCTGGTGGTCAAACATAGCTTAAGTCCCATTGTTCGACCACCAGCACTAACCTCAAAAAATATTTGGCAGGTCGTTGGATTCCCTCATTTTTGGTGAGGTTAAGAAAGAATTATGCAGTGCAGACATAACAAATTGTTGTGTCCTTACTGAATAGCCCTTTAGTGATTATTCACATTCCATCTTTACAGCCAGATGGACATTCTCACATGAAAATCCTTTCCGGTGGATTGGATGACATTAATGAGACCAATCCTACGCAGTGTGTTGACAGGTACAACGCCTATCCGTACTGTTACCAAGACATCATAAACCATCAACTCAGTAAGTTTCACCTGCGCCACCTTCATTTTCGATATTTTCCTACAGCGTTTTCTTCCAGACGGTTGTCCGATGGAAAACGACAAGACGGCTTCGAGCATGCTGGACGACGTCGACGTGACATCTGACATTTCCTTCAAGAAATCCAAATCGCCGACCGTCGAAAACCTGGAAGACAACCAGAACATAGCGGGGTGCATGAACGAGAACAATCTGTCCGCTTGCACGGAGGTCAACAAGATGTTGCCAGAAAAAACGCCAAAGAACGATAACATCACCATTATACTGAGGGAGCACGGAAGCAGCCATCACGGTCACTCTCATTCTCACGGACATGTTCATTCTGCGCCCCAGAATCTTTCTTCTGTGGCTTGGATGGTCATCATGGGGGATGGACTTCATAACTTCACCGACGGTGAGTCGCCATTTTGGTTCTTTGGCCTTATTTGTGAAGACTCGAATGTCTTCTTCGTAATAAGTTTTATACACTGCCCAAAAAAATTAACGCACATTCTGAAAATCTCAATTTTAATCAAAGTTAACTCTACATTGACTTTATAACTTATTTTTTATGTTCTCTCGGGAAGGTTTTGAACGAAACAAGACACATTAAATGGAAGAAAAATTCAGGATTTCACTGAATCTTATGTAAAGAAGAGAAATGAACAATTTTCAAAATACTGAAATGCTGATAAGTGATTTAATACTTGGTATTTCCACCCCTTGCGTTAATTACAGCTCGGCAACGTCCGTTCATACTCAAAATGAGTGATCTTAAAATGTTCTGATTTAATCCTTCCCAGATTTCTCCGAGTTGGATTCCTTAGTCATTAAGAGTAGCTGGATGATTTTCTTAACTTCTCAGCCTTCTATTGAGGTTGTCCCAAACCTGCTCAATCGGATTGAGATCTGGACTTCTTGCTGGCCATTCCATTCGAGAGACTTCAACCTCTTCAAGGTACTCCTGAACGATGCGCGCACGATGGGGTCTGGCATTATCGTCCATAAAAATGAAATTTTCACCAATGTATGGGGCAAATGGCACTATATGCTCTTCAAGAATGTTCCTTATATACTTATCAGCATTCATAGCTCCATTATCAACGACCACTAGGTCTGTGCGAGCAGTCAAAGATATTCCACTCCATACAATAATCGATCCTCCCCCGAAACCAGTAGTATTCAGGAAATTGCACTGAGCATATCTTTCATGTGGACGTCTGCATACAAGGAAACGTCGATCACAATGGTAGAGGCAGGATCTAGACTCATCTGTGAAGAGAACTCTTTCCCAATCGGCCTCTTCCCAATGGATATGCTCTCTCGCAAAATCCAAACGCGCCCTTCGATGGGCTGGGGTAAGAGCTGGGCCTCTTGCCGCGACACGAGGCCTTAAATCATATTCTCTGAGGCGATTTCTTATTGTCTGAGTGCTAATTTGCACCTCATGAGTTTGCTCAAGCTGATTTTGAAGGAGGCGAGCGGTTGCAAACCGTTGTCTCAACGAAGAAACTCTCAAGTAACGTTCTTGAATGGCTGTTGTTACCCGTGGTCTACCCTGTCCTGGTCTTCGGACATTCATACCTGTCTCCCTGAATCGCTGCAACATTCTGGACACACTTGTATGGGAAACTCCAAACCTTTCTGCAATTCTTGTGTATGTCCACCCTTCTTCTCGCAAAACTACTGCTTGGGCACATTCCTCTTGGGTCAAATTGCGTGTTTCCCGTTGCATAGCGATCGAGTGTAGAAAATCAAACGAAAGAAAAACTATTGATCACTAGAATTGATCGAGAACAACTGATTTTAGAATGGAGCCAATACATTCAAAATCTGATAATATCATCTTTTTTTATTTCTGCTGGGAGAAAACATCTGTATTGAAGAAAAACGTTGAAAGTGGATAACATATGCATGCATAATTCTGATAAAAATAATTATCATTGAGAACACCTTCAGTTGTAGAATAAATTTGCGTTAATTTTTTTGCGCAGTTTATTTTGGTGAATTGGCAATCATTATATGCTCCAGGGTGATATTTCATTTTCAAAGTGGAATACAACGTGAACAAATGATCAAATCTCAAAAAAATTCAGTAAAAAACCATTTCAACAACCCACCGCCTAACCTATCGTCCCCATTTAAATTTAAACGGTTGGTGCTTCCTCTCCGAGAGATGAAATGATCCTGTAGGTTACCTAAATATTTTTTTCAAGGAATTGCAATAGGAGCAGCCTTCTCTGTCAGCTTGGCTGGAGGATTTTCGACAACTGTGGCAGTTTTCTGTCACGAACTACCTCACGAACTGGGGGATTTCGCTATGTTGCTCAAGGCCGGAATGAGCACCAAACAGGCACTTTTCTACAACTTGCTTTCCAGCGTTTTGAGCTTGTTCGGAAATTACTTGGGCATTCTAGTTGGTATGTTTGATCCAAAATAATCAGAGGAATATGTTACCCATTTTAATCTGTGGTAGTAACGTGTACACACAACCAAACTCACATAGATTCGCCTGGTATATTACAGAAGGAGGAATAAAATCTTCTAGAATGTTGAAAATAGCATCAGTCTCAGAATATTTTCATTTTAAATGTCCAATGTCCCCACAGAAAGAAATCAATTGTAGTTAAATCTGGAGATAGAGGTGGCCTTTCTGTTGGTCCTAGGCTATCTTCCATCTCAATAATCATTTCATAGAGACAATCACTAACTGTATAATAATGTGCCAGAGAATAGTATATAACATTACTAGCAAGGTAAGAGGGTTTTTACTGGTGAATGGAGGATATAACTGACGAGCCGCAGGCTTGTCAGTTACCTCCTTGAGCCAGTAAAACCCGTTACCTTGCGTGTATTGTTTTATATTTTATTTGTTTCTCATTTGTAAAAAGGTTTGATAAATTCCAAAAAAATCTCAATAATTTGTCGCAAATGTCGTAAGCTATGGAAGCGTTGCCATGAACATGTCTGTTTATTTTTCTTCACATTTGTTTTGGCGAAAGCGAAAATGAATGTACCAAAAGAAATTATTGAGGCAGCCAGCAGTGTAGCTTCAAGTTTATTACCTGCAAAATCAGCTTCAAGGTACGAGCGAGAATACGACGACTTCAAAAAGTGGCAAAACAAAAATAGTGTGATTGGGGTAACTGAAGATGTTTTGTTGGTCTACTTGAATCAACTATCGGCTAGATTCAGCCCTAATACTTTATGGGCAAAATGGTCTATGCTGAAAAGCTGCTTGGAAATGAAAGAAAATGCCCCTGTTCGCAGGTTTGTTTTCCTTAAAAAAATTATTGAAAAATATGACGTTTAGTTGTCATTTGCAGATTTCAAAAGGTAATAGCGTTTCTGAAACGAAAAAATGAGCGTTATACGCCAAAAAAGGCCAAGGTATTAAGTAAAGAAGAGGCTGAACAATTTCTTTTACATGCTCCTGATGACCAGTGGTTGCAGGCGAAAATTGTAACAATATTTGGGATTTTTGGATGTTGTCGATGTGACGAAATTCTCTCCTTAAACATGAACGATATAGAAGATATGGGAAAATACGTTATTGTGACATTGCGGCAAACAAAAAATTTAACAACAAGAAGATTCACCATAACCGATGATGGCTGCAGCTTCAAGCCCTGCATGTTATACAGAAAATATGTAAATCTTCGGCCTCCTGGAACAGAAAGCCTAAGATTTCCCTTAATGCTGGCCAGCACACTATTGGTGGTGTCCCGAAGCAAATAGCGAAATATTTAGGTTTAAAAGACCCAGAGTTATACACCGGCCACTCTTTTCGCAGAACTGGAGCCACTATGGTTTCGGATTCGGGTGGAGATATTTTAGCACTAAAGCTTGCAGGAGGGTGGAAGAGCACCGAAATTGCGATGAGTTATGACGATGATTCGGTCAACAAAAAAATCGAAATGTCTAGCAAATTATTTGGTAGTAAGGAGAGTACAAATGTTCTGCAGTCCTCGAGTTCAGCAGTTTCTGAGTCAACAGATGGTTCATCATCATCAGTATCAACTCTTTCATCATCAAAAATCTGTGTTACTGGAAATAACAATTGTACCATGATTTTCAACATATATGACGATAAAACAAAATTTTATAATGTAAATAATACTACTAACTTGTAAAAATTTTGCAAGTTTTACAAGTTAGTGACTCGATAAAATAAACTTTCTTGATTAATATTGTGTTTTTGGAAACTGACGTTTACAAATGAGAAACAAATAAAAATTATTACATTACCGCCCATTTTGCGTCTCTCACATCAAATCACACACAAATCGCTGTAAGTTTGGTTGCGTGTTTTAAAAATAGTGAATTAACCATAATTTTCCATGAAGGTAACTCTGAAGCGGCTAGCTCCTGGGTGTTTGCGCTGGCAGCAGGCATGTTTATCTACATAGCCTTGGTGGACATGTTACCCGAGTTGAGTTCTTCGCACGAAGACGAGAATAACCTTACCCAGTACTTACTCCACATGGGCGGTATGTTGAGTGGATTCGGCGTCATGGCATTGATTGCAATATACGAGAATGAACTCAAGTCCATCTTCAAAGAACCAATATAATAAATGGTACAGACTGAATAGTTTTTACTTCATTTTTTATATGTGCAGATGGTCCAGCGTCAGGGCAGATGATAAAGTTTTTGATATCGTCGTTATTTTTCAAGTCTATATCAACTTGCATTTTTCACAAGAAATACGATGTGTAGCTTGACGTGGAGGATCGTCTTTGGAATCAACATCTTAGATTTTGATTTAGCAGTCATACGCTGAGTTTTCAGTCAGTCAAATTCTTTATGTGGTAGTATTATTATATTTTTTGAGTAACCTCGCAGAATCGACTTTATATTTTGAGGAAGTAAAACTGATTTTTTATGACTATTGGTTTTTCTCAATGGCTATGACTCAATTATACTCTGGACTTGAATATATCGTTCATTATTTCACTAAAGTATATTTTTAACAAAAAAGTGTTATGTGATTTGGGTTTGCATTTAATTTGAATAAATGGGAATTTTTCCTATTTAAGTTGAATGTTTTTTTTAATCGATGGAATGAATCTATTTCCAATGTTTTGAATATTCCGATACAGTTTCATTTTATTACCGACCATGCTACCTGTAAATATTCTATACTGCCCAGTTCGACTTTTAACATTGTGTTCGATCTGGCCGCATGAGGCTTTTTGGTAAATTTTTTGTTACTCAGTTCTTACTTAAGTTTTAAGTAATTTTATAGCACAACACTTAATAGGTTTTTCATTATTTGTTTGTTTTAACAAGAGCAAAGTTTAGTTCCTGAGCAATTTTGTAGACTGAACATTAAAATTAATTGTTTGAAATTGTTTTTTTTTACCTTTTCCTATGACCGAAAATCGCAACTAACGAAGTTTGAGCCCAAAATCTTGAACATTTTTGTTGAACTCAGCCTTCAATCAAAAAGACCCGAATAGAAGAATCCATGAAGACTCTTTTATATCATATTTTAAATAATTGTTCATTACTACATAAAATCAACGAATTGAGTTACACAAAAAAAAATTGTAGCAAGGAAAAGCTCTTGACTTTGCTGTAATTCTAAAAAAATGGATTGAAAGACTTGACACAGTGTTTTCGAAGTTGAGTATTCAAAGGAGGTCAGAAACTCATTGAAATAAAACAATCATATCGCTCAAATGGAATTTGGCAAATGGCGAAGTTACTGGCCATTATTGAAATCGAATACTATTCCGTAAAATCAAAAGTACGGATCTGATTTCAACGATCTGTCAAATGTTTTTTGAAGGCTGGTGGTCAAATAATGGAAATTTAGCTATGCTCATGCAGATATGGAGAACGTTCATTTGCTTGAAAAATTGTATGAGTGACTTTTTTGATATTTTCGTTTAATCTTACTCTCAGGAACATCAAAGTTCAAACTCCTGGGACAAAAAATTTGCGCTTGAAAAAACTCCGGGGATAAAAATTGCGGCAAAGCAAAGATTTAAATACTCGCTGGTTCATTCATATTTTCCAGGGATGATGTCCTAACCAGGGAAGTTCAACCTCGCTGATATTTACTCATATTATTGTTCTGTGGTTTCTACTAATCAGCGTCCTGTCAGAAAAGTTTTGAGGTTAACATTGGTGGATAACCACGCGGTTAGGATTGAATGAATATTTTTCGAACATGAAGTATCTCCAAAAAATTCGTTCGAAGATTTAATACAGAGTGCTTTCACAGGTGGACAGCTTATTAAAATAAACCAATTCATCTGAAATCGGAGAAATAGAGAATTTACCGACCATTGAATCATATTTTCAACTCAATTTTTTTCAGATTTCAAGTAATTATTGGAAAACAGTTGCGTTACTTCGAGCTAAAAGTCACCGAATGCACCTAGTTGTCTTTTCGAGCAAGATAGTTTCCTCGTCTCTGGAATGTTGATTTGTGGGGGTTTTGTATGGAAGAAAAGAGTAAAATACAGTCATAAACTTTATATCACTGAATAAAAATATTGGCATCTACTTACATTACTCAATATTCAAACAATACAAAATATCACTGGTCTAATAAACCAAGTACAAACAAAATTATAACTAATTTAAGAAAAAATTCGATTGATGAAAAACAATGTAGGTAAACACCAGATATATAATTTTTTAACATCTATAACTTAAAATATTTAATCCCTATTTCTCCCTCTGAAGCCACCTCTGCTCTGTCCTCTGAAGGAACCTCTGCTGTTTCCTCTGAAGGAACCTCTGCTGTTTCCTCTGAAGCCACCTCTGCTGTTTCCTCTGAAGCCGCCTCTGCCCTGACCGTTTTGAGGACTGCCCTGTCCTTGTTGGCGCATGGCATGGAGTTTGAAGTTCTTGGCTTTGATGTTCTTCATCCTGTCTTCGTTGTCACTCTGTCCTTGGGTGTATTCTACCTTGATTTGCCTGTTTTTGAGCTGGGAACCGTTCAAGTCCAGGGATTTCTGAAAACGAAAATATTCATTAGATATTGATGCAAGTGGCATTATTTAAAGTTAATGTATATATTTGAATATCAAATCAAATGAAAAGAAAAAATTTAATCACCTGATATGCAGCTTCATCTTTCAATTCAACATAAGCGAAACCTCTGGGCCTATTGGATTCTCTGTCTGTGGGAATCCTAACATCAATGACTTCACCAACTTTTTTGAAGTGTTCTGTTAATTCCTCTTTTGTTGTATCATAAGCGATATTTCCAATGAAGAGGACGTATCTAGTTTTCTTTTCTGCTTTCTGTTGACCATTTTCGTTTGATTTCTGTTTGACTTCTTTTTTTTCTTGCTTTTTAGGTTCAACTTTCTTGACTGGCTTTTCCTCTTCATCATCCTCTTCTTCGTCATCATCATCATCTTCTTCCTCGTCGTCATCATCATCATCTTCATCGTCACTTCCCTCTGCCTCTTCGCCGCTCACTTCTTCATCATCATCATCACTTTCCTCTTCTTCAGCATCGTCACTGTCTTCTTCGTTTTCTGTACTTTTTACAGAGGTTTCTAAGTCATCACTAGATTCTTCTTCCTCCTCCTCTTCTTCTTCTACTTTCTTAACGGGTTGTTTATTTTTCTTGTTTTGTTTTGCTTCAGTCTCTTTTTTCTGTTCTACTTTTTGAACAGGCTTCTGATTCTTTTTATCTTCTTTGGCTTTTACTTCTTTTGGAACAGTAGCCGCAACTTGTTTCTTATTCTTGTTATCTTTATTGGCTTTCTGAGGAATTACTTTAGTAGACTGGAAAAAATAAAAAAACATTTAGAAAATAACCTTTAAAGCGTAATCAGAAAGTATTGCGCATTGTATGAACTCCAACATATTTGAAGGCAATTCTTCGATCAAAAAATGTAATCCATTAAATAAGATAATTGAACAAAATAGGCAAAAATTATTTTGTATCATAGGAGATCACAGGAAAAAATTACTAATATTGAGAAATCACATAAAATTCATAGGAAAATAGCCGTGAATATCCCAAGCACGCAATATGATAGTACAAAACCTTGAAAACTTTTTAATAACATGTACCATAACTTAAAGCACTTGATAAGACTTAGTAATATAAATTTAGAAAACTCACCTCCTCTCCAGAAATCAACTTCACCATCAATTTGTAGAATCTCAAATTCTTTTTACCAGATTTTGATACTTCAGGCCTAGAGATAATGGCATCAATTTTTTCATTCAAACCTTTAAGGACTGCTTCTTTGCCTTCTGTTTCAGCACGTTTTTGCATTTTCTCGATAATGTACAACTTTTTAGCCTGACTGTTGCCTTTTTCTCCCTTAGACTTCTTTTTATTATCCAAATTTTTTGATTTTTTTGCATCAGGTGCACCTTGAGTTTTCTTGGATATTCCATTCTCAGGTTTGATTTGCTTCTTGGGAGATTTTTTATTATCAGCGACCACATTGTTAGCTGGAACAATCTTTTCCTTTTTGGGTGACTGCATGCTTTCGTCGAGTTTAGCGGCTTTAGCTGGGGGATTTTTCTGACCGCCAAGAGATTTCCTCTTTTTGGATGACTTATCCACACTTGTATTCATCTTGCTTATTTATTTCTACACACAAATAAGGTATATTTAGAACTAGGAACGAAATTAAATCCAAACTGAGTACTTACCAGAATTAACGAACACGTGTTGGTATCAAGGAAATATGCGCTTCACACAAATTCGTACTATGCATAACCTCTTCAAAATCGTGCCGGAGGTCGAATGGCTTCATCGACCATAGAAGTTATCTTATTCTTATTTTCTTCATTTTTCTTTATCGAAACATGTTCTTAGGAAATTAACATTTACGAATAGGAGCCTACGTAATTTTATACGAAGATAATGAGCGTGCACAAAAAAGTTAAAAAGCAATGGAAAAGAGAGATATGAACTAAAGTCTTAACCACTGTATAACAAGTCTTGAAATCAAATTTGACAACGCCGCATTTTATTTCCCTAAGCGTAATGCTTTTGTAAATACATGTGACAGGGTTTTATTTAATCAGCCTTGATTTAAGCACAGTTCTCCTTAAAATTAAATATTTTCTAGCTGTAGTTCGAGTATTACAGTGGATATGCTCTTATACTTATACCGTTTGGAATCACGATTATAATATGTATTATGAATATTTGGGTAGGAGTAGTCATCCCTCATCTGAAATCTCACTTGAGATGAACTAAGCATTAAGGCATAATGTAAAAATCAACTAATTTTTACGTATATTTATTTATATTTTCTTCATCGTCAATGTTGTTGGATACAATCTAGCAAGGGCAGATATAGCTCTTTTTCATGGGAGGGGTAATAACGATTGAAAACTATCTTACATCTTCGATACTCATGGGGGGTAGTTACCCCCATTAACAACCCCCCCCCCCAGCGTAAATCCGTCCTTGCAATCTTGGTTTTATTTGCCATTGTAGGTTTTCGAGGAGTTTTGAATCCAAACCAAACAGTTCAAAGTTTCCGGAAGTGTAACAAGACAAGACCAGATGAATCTATACAAAAAATTTTATGGCTTGTTTTATTTATTGCCTATGATTGATTCATTGAAATGAAAAGCTATAATTTCGCAATTCATCAGAAACATTTTTATTTCCAATCTGTAGGTGAAATGGGATTGTGATCAATTTTTTATGGCGCTCTGGATGGAATTGTTTCAAGATTTCAAATATCTTGCGAATCATTGATTGAAAAATACCAAATACTTGAGCTACGTCATTACGATGGGCATTTATTAAATAAATTACACATTTTTTCCAGTTTCATCCTGTCAAAAAATGAACATTAAATAAACTTAACTTTCTCTCTACAAGTGTTGTGTTGCTTCATTTCGTAGCTCGTTGCAAAAACTAAAGATTTCTCTAAATGGGGCGCGAAAAAATTAAAGTCATTCATTGAAAACAGAGACAACCAATGAAAATAATAATTTATTGAACAATAATTAAGTTACAAAGTCAATATGTAAAATTGCTTTTGTGCTTGATTCCAATGTTTTTTTTAAATCCTTTTAGTCCGATAATCTTGAAGAAGTGGAGAATACTTTTATCACAGGTTCAAACCCCAGTAAGCTTCATTCTACTGTAAGTAATTCTGTATGTTTTACAGATGATCCTCCTCTTGTTCACTTTTTCAACGGGTTCTTCATTTTTCTTGTTCTGTCTCATTCTCTTTTTTCTAATCTTCCTTTTTAACAGGCTTTATATTCTCTTTTTTGGCTTTTACATTTTTAGGTTTATTCTTCATACTTTGAGGGGAAGCAATTGTGTTGCTCTAAAAAAAAAAATGAAATAATTAATATCTAAAAAATAAACTTCGAAAGGATAATCAGATACTTCAACAGATATCTAGAAAGCTCACCTCCTCTCCAAAAAGCGCCTTCAGAAGAGCTCTGTGGAGCTTCAAATTCTTTTTAGCAGTTTTTGTTAGTTCAGTTCTGGATAGAATGGCATCCATTTTTTCATGTATACTCTTGATCACTGTTTCTTTGCCTTCAGTCTCAACACGCTTTTGAAGTAAATCAAACAAGAACTCCTTCCTCTTTTTCATGTTTTCTATGACCTTTTTGACCTTCTTTTTCTTACCCCCATTTTCTGTTTTTTGAACACCAGACACATCTAGAGATTTGGTACCTTTGAATTTCTTCAAAGGACTGACACCATTTTCAGGTTTGGCTTGCTTTTTGGGGGATTCATTATTTTTGACGACCACATTCTTTGCTGGAGCCTCCTTTGTCTCGTTTTCGCTCTTAGTCTTAGGTATCTGCAAGCTCTCGTTGAGTTTTGCGGCTTTAGCTGGAGTTGCATTCTTAGCGCCAAGAGATTTTCTCCTTTTCAATGATTTATCCACACTTGTATTCTTGGGGGATTCATTATTTTTGACGACCACATTGTTTGCTGGGGCCTCCTTTGCCTCGTTTTCGCTCTTACTCTTAAGTATTTGCAAACTCGTGTTCAGCTTTTCGGCTTTAGCTGGAGTTGCATTCTTAACACCAAGAGATTTTCTCCTTTTCAATGATTTATCCACACTTGTATTCATTTTGGTTTTATTTTATTCTACACAGAAATTTATTTGTTTTAGTATTATTAATTAAGGAGGAATCAAAAAGGTTGCTTACCTGTATTAACGAACACGTGTTGAAAATAAGAACGATTCGCAAATTTAAAATTTGAACACGCCTATGAATCTACCGCTTAACCTATTTAAAATCGTAAAACATAGAAACGAACAACGAATATTTGACAGAAGTGATAGAACCACAGAATATTTAAACCCATTAACTCAGGATACAAAAAATCAATAAGGAATAAAAGTTATATTTGTTTTATTTATTCAGCATTGAAATTACACAGAATTTGCCATATATTATGTCTTATTGGGCTTGAATCCATTTTCAGTTTATCGTTATATCAGCACAATTCCTGAAAGTTGACTGTGGTCCGCAACCCTTTCGTTTCTTTTCATCAGCACACATTCCATTTTTATTACCTGCAATAATTTAATTTCAAATTGACCGTTTTTCATATCACACCACTGGTAAGTTGCCATGGTGTTAGGACATTAATCTTCTTGCGAGTGGCAACGACTTGACAGTTTGTCAACTGTCGAATGCGATTTTCAAATCTCATTTGATTTGAAAATATGATAATTACATTTTAGACGTAAACTATACGGTATAGTCTATACCAAATTAAATATTAGAAGAAATATAGATTGTTAACTCGATGTACCTGCAATGTATTCCCATCTCAATACACATCTTTCACATTTAAATCCATCAGGCAATTTGATCAAGTTGTGTATAATAAGGGGCCCGGTTTGATTTACCACATATTCAGTGGTTCCATCCACTAGTCTTAAGGGTTCGAAACAATCTTCCCCTTTCTCCGGTTTGGAGGGATCATCAAGGACACACATGCTAGAAGAATTTCGGCATTACAGTTTCCTGGCATATGAGCATAGACATAGAATGCCCTATTCTATATCTAAGCCCTATTCTATATCTATGCCCTATTCTATATCTATGCCCTATTCTATATCTATGCCCTATTCTATATCTATGCCCTATTCTATATCTATGCCCTATTCTATATCTATGCCCTATTCTATATCTATGCATACGAGGGGCTTCCAAAAACAAGAGCTCCAAAATGTATCCTCGCCTTTTTACCTGTAGCGGAATTTGCCGTAATGGTTCGCTGTCAAATTGATTTTGGTGTTGACATTGTCACCAGTTGTGTAATTCCTGACAGGACCAAACTTCCCGTATTTCCCAGTATTCTCGTTTTCTTGGGGATGGGTTGCATTGAAAGGGTCTCCACACACCCCACATTTTCCTTCGAAATCATTCCACTGCGCCTAAAACGTGTCGTAAAGTGTATTGAGAATAAGATAATGATATTTCGAAATTTTAAAGTAACAAATAAATTTTTCAATGAAGTTTACCTTAAATCCTCCACACATAATTCCATTGCGTTGAAAATTCGGTAACACACGTATCTTATCCACTTTATAAAATTTCCAGAGTGTACTTCGGCTTGGTGGTTCAAACATATATCCATGGCCAAAAACTTGGCTTAAGCAGAAGGCACTAATGAAGGCAATTATTAAATTGATCCGCATTTTGCCTTTAGTAAAGTTTGTACGCTCTGTTTAATTGTTTTGTGAATTTATAGTAGAGAAGGGTGCATTTTTCTCTTTTTATCAGTGTCAGCCTGGGAATCCTGGGATTACCATTTACCAACATGAAGAGTCAGTCAGGAAAATCCTGTTTTATCTCTTAGGTTAGGTCAGATAATACATCAGAGCTGATAGCATGAAGAGATATTATGCATCATAAAATGGGGATCATTGAACGAATCTCAAAGTGTTATTGCATGCGTATAAAGTTTGAGGATAAGGATTAATCCATAAATAATATTAGTTCATTGATCATCCTTCAGTGGAGTACTTTAGGTGTTGGGCGAAAAAAAAATTGAAGACGTTGATTGAAAAAAAATATATGTTTTATTTTTTTAATTAATAAGTTACAAATCCATCATTTAATACTGCCCATGTTCATGTTTCCTGTATCATTTTTAATGCCCTTTCAATTCGCTAATCTTGGGTTAGAAATATCTTATTGTTTCTCAATTTTGATATCGGAACAAGATCTGAATGTTTCTTGTGGTCCACATCCAAGAGTACCAAAACTGCTTGTGCACCATCCCCAGTTATTTCCTGAAAGAAATCAAACAAATGAGAATACTCAAAATGCAATACGAAATCAGATCATCCCTGTATTCAGGCAGGTGTCGAATTTAGTAACTCAAAACTTACCGGCAGTGTAATGCCACCTCAGAACACACCTATCGCAGGTTAACCCTTCAGGCAGTTTCACCCTGTTGTAAACGTAATGATCGGTAGGAGACACGCTGTATCTGGCACTTCCATCCTCCAGCGTCAACGACTGGAAACATTCCTCTCCACTTTCTGGCTTCGAGGGATCTTCCAATGCACAAATACTACAAAAAGATTGGATGAAAATAAAATTGGCGGTCGCACTTTATTCACACCTGATCCAACTTGACAGCGCATCCGCCATATTCGTGTATTATACAAAACTTGAATGGAAGTGATTATATTTCTTACCTGTATGTGAAGTGACCGTTGTGGTTAGAAGTCAAGAGAATTGTAACGTTGACAACATCTCCGGCCTTATAAGTTTCAACAGGCCCAAATTTTCCATATAAACCTGTGTTTTCATTATCCTGAGGATGGGGCGCATCGTAAGGGTCACCACACACTCCACATTTTCCATTGAAAGTATCCCATTGAGTCTGGAAAGATATCCTGATTGTAAAATGGATTGGATAATGAAAATATCCTTGACGCTTAGTTATCGTATAGTCATACTCTATCAATATCACGATAGAGTATGACTGAAAAACTATTTTTGGAAAATATAATGAAATAGTTTCATCTGCATCATTGAGTGAGTACAAAATAGGTTGTTATTTGGCAAACGTAGAATTTGGTACTTAATTTAAGTGGACGTTTTTTTTCGACAACAAATCTTTTAATTGCTGCTTATAACTATTGTGGTAACAATCATAATTTTTCAATTATATAAATGAATTTGATATTTCTGAGCTGATATGACTATAATAATTTATGATGATGAATGGACAAGATTTTCATTCCATGAAATAGGTATTTCGTTAGTTTGGAAAAATATATACGAAAAAATTCAGTGAACCAACTATAGATCGAAAAATATAGGAACATAATCAGTTCTACTCAAAAACAATTTACGAAATATTTTTTCGACTTACTGCAAATCCACCACAGAAGTTCTGGTTATCGTTGTAGTTGGGCACAACTTTTTCATTATCTATGGTGAAATATTTCCATAGAGAACTCCTATTTGGAGGCTCTAACATCATGCCATGGCCCAAAACTTCCCGGA
Source organism: Adalia decempunctata (assembly GCA_951802165.1). Taxonomy (NCBI): domain Eukaryota; kingdom Metazoa; phylum Arthropoda; class Insecta; order Coleoptera; family Coccinellidae; genus Adalia; species Adalia decempunctata. The sequence continues at coordinate 7,904,307 of OX637705.1, forward strand.
GAAGTACCACACATACCAGTAGTATAATATTTTTAGACCACATTCTTCTTGTCTTTTTGAGCAACGAAAAAAAAATTTTTTTAATGCTACTCGAAGTGGATTCATACGTTTTTTTACTCTGGTTGTACTTTTTCCGGTTTATATAGAAATTTTCTAGCGGAATCTATAGATAATCGAACTATTTTATCATCAGATCTGGAAAAGCCTAGAAGTGCGATTTTTGTTTGTGTACGATATCGATAAGCCCGATTCACATTTCCTCAACAGATTTCTTCGTCTTCAGTTTTTTCATTACAGAATGCGAGAGGTACAGCAGAATTTCCATAACAATTAGATTGGTTTAGTGGAATCTTTACTGATATAAAATATAATTGGGGATTATCATCTGATGATCTCAGAATTCATTTAATCTTTGAAGGATTAGACTTAATCTCAGACGGATTATGTTTTCTTACTTATGAGGTCAGTGTGCTTCATTTCACAAACACTCAAAAATTTCAATTGATTTTAACGCAGAAGAAGCTGATGGCCTTAGACAGAACACACAGAAAACTTCGGAGAAATATATATTTTCTACCCCACACAGATGATCAGATGCCTCAATAAACTTTTTAGAGCCTTCTCTAAAATGTGGAAATACAGCCCTGGAATGATATTATCGATACGAAATGTAATTGGCATTTTTTCCGTAGAATATTGAAGACTTTTCAATATCTCCTTGAATGCATCTCCAAATTTTCCAAGCGACTTTTTTCCATATTTCCATTCTTTGCATTCTTCTTTCTCATCAAAGAGAATTCGAGAATTTGTATATTCATTTAAGAATTTTCTTATAGTATTCAATCAAAGGTTCAAAGATATAGAAGAAATAATTTGCAAATTTGAATGCGCATAAAGGTTTGAAGTGTAAAATTGCGAATCATTCGTACAAAGGCATCTTGGGAATATTGCACTTTGATTGAAATCGCAACAGATCACCAGGAATTTCTTTTTTCTCCTGATCTGAAGTGTTTGGGAACAAGATCCATCGATATTCTGATAAAACACGATGGAAAACAAACGAAATGTTATGGACCACTTCAATTACTAATTGTTCCTCATGAAAAAAATCGATAAAATTGTTGCAATGCATTTTCTATATCGCTGACATGAACAATGAAACACAGATTTTTGATGATATAATCGATATTCGTTTAATGTACCTTTTGAACCTGTTATCTTCAAAAAGATACCGCTTTTGAACTGTCATCTAAAGGCACTTCCAATCATGAACGACATATTTTCACATTGTCATTGCATCAATATTCCAAATATACATTGGTTGACATTGTTGCAGGTATCTATTTACTTTTACATTATTTCACCCAAAAAACTTTTCTTTCATTTTTTCGTTTAGCCATAAAAAAGCTGAGAAAGGTTAAGAGGAAGTAATACCTTTTGAATCGTGGTAAATCTCCATTCAAAAAGTGGTCTCTTTATTTCACGAGTAACTACCCTAATTCACGACGTAGAGACTTGATTTTTTTTTAAATTGAAGTTGAAGAACGTCCCGAGGGCAAATAGTTTTTTTTTTCGATTTTATTAGTTTTTCAATTAAAAAAAACAGGGTAATCGTTAGATCTATGCAATATTTGGGTTATTGAATATGTTTTTCGTTTTTCATGAGTACAAGCTATATTTTAGAACTAATCATCATGAATATTTCTGTAGTTTATAGAAGATTAAATTGCCGAGGGCGAATAGTTGCGATTTTTTCCAAAAAATGATGAATATGAAGGTTTTAATTCGAAGGAAAATCGTTGCTGGGTCATTTCAGACGGCATCCCAAAAAATTTGGAAAGTGGTATCTTGTAGAGCTTGCAATAACACATCTTCCACAAAAAATTTTTTTCGAACACGCTCATCTCTGGAAAATATGAAGGTTTTAATTTGAAGGAAAACCGTTGCTGGGTCATTTTTCGGATTTCTCAACTCCCAGACGGCATCCCAAAAATTTGGAGAGTAGAGCTTGCAAAAACACATCTTACACAGAAAAATTTTTTTCGAACACGCTCATCTCTGGAAAATATGAAGGTTTTAATTTGAAGTAAAACCGTTGCTGGGTCATTTTTCGGATTTCTCAAGTCCCAGACGGCATCCCAAAAAATTTGTAAAGTGTTATCTTGTAGAGCTTGCAATAACACATCTTCCACAAAAAATTTTTTTCGAACACGCTCATCTCTGGAAAATATGAAGGTTTTAATTTGAAGGAAAACCGTTGCTGGGTCATTTTTCGGATTTCTCAACTCCCAGACGGCATCCCAAAAATTTGGAGAGTAGAGCTTGCAAAAACACATCTTACACAGAAAAATTTTTTTCGAACACGCTCATCTCTGGAAAATATGAAGGTTTTAATTTGAAGTAAAACCGTTGCTGGGTCATTTTTCGGATTTCTCAAGTCCCAGACGGCATCCCAAAAAATTTGTAAAGTGTTATCTTGTAGAGCTTGCAAAAACACATCTTCCACAGAAAAATTTTTTTCGAACACGCTCATCTCTGAAAAATATGAAGGTTTTAATTTGAAGTAAAACCGTTGCTGGGTCATTTTTCGGATTTCTCAAGTCCCAGACGGCATCCCAAAAAATTTGGAGAATGGTTTCTTGTAGAGCATGCTAAAAAACATGTTCCACAAAAAAATTTTTTCGAACACGCTCATCTCTGGAAAATATGAAGGTTTCAATTTGAAGGAAAACCGTTGCTGGGTAATTTTTCGGATTTCTCAAGTCCCAGACGGCATCCCAAAAAATTTGGAAGGTGGTATCTTGTAGAGCTTGCAAAAACACATATTTCATAAAAAAAATTCCAAAACGCTGAAGTTCAACCTGTTTTTTTCAATTGAAAAACTAATTAAATCGAAAAAAAGAAAACTATCTACCCTCGGGACGTTCTTCAACTTCAATTAAAAAAAAAATCAAGTCTCTACGTCGTAAATTAGGGCATTTACTCGTGAAATAAAGAGACCACTTTGGCATTCCCAGAGGTACAAGCTTATACTTGAAAAGGAATGAGAAAATATGTAAACCTTCAGTATAACTTTTATAGCATCCTTTACTCAAATTCCAAGTACTCATTTCAAATACACCTCGGTACAACAGGAAGCAAAATTACTGCCTAATTCTTCATAGGGTGCTGTAGAAATCTTACCTGCATTTAATCCCATCGACGGCTTCAGGCTGTGCTGTGAAGAACCTGTACTTTTAGAAAATTACTGGAATATTTAGGGGATAGTTGAATTCTTTTCCTAGAATCGGATTTGAAACATTCCTACATACAAAGAGCTGGAGAACAATATTTTTTGTCATCTTACACCACAGTTATCGATAACCAATGGTATGCTTCCATCAAATTACTAATGATGCGTTCGCCATGTAAATATCAATGGAAAATGAAATGGATGCGAATAATAGTTATTGATATAAGGCCTCAAAATTATATGGTTACCATTTGAAAAAATGATATTTCATAGTTTCATTGAGGCTCACTTTGAAGCCCTGTTTCTGGCACCCTGTATAACATTTCCTCATAATTTATTCAAGATGCAGTATCAGCGTATATTCTTTTGTTCCACTGTTGCAAAAAGAAATTCTTCAGCGAGGGCTTTTGGGGATAATAACACTAATTTGTGACACTCTTCCTGTCAACAAATTTGACAATAATTCTGTAACTTAACAATCGCTTGAAGTGAAAAATAAGAATCTGTTTGAAATTTGAATTAAGAAATTGATAACATGATGACATGAGCTCGTTTTCAATTGAGAACAATGTTGAATTAGAAGAACTGGTGAAAAATAGAGCCTAAATACGACAAATTATATGAAGATAACATCTTGAACAAAAAATTAATCGCCACAGTCTACACTTTTGCAGCCTTGGTCCGTTTAGTTCCGTGTTGATTTTTGCAAATTAACGATTACAATTCGTATCTCCATTATCGGAAATCTCAGCAAATGACATCAGTTCATCCGAAACAATGGTGCTAGCGGAGATAAAATATATCACTTTTATTATTGATCTGAAAAAAATCAGGTCCGATTTCTATTTGATGAAGAATTCAGTTGGATTATTGCAAAATTTTATCCTAGGATCCACTTATGACACTGGTTTTTAATCCCATGATAATACAATTCCAAGAATGAGGTAATGTCATACCTAATCAATGATGTGTTTCCAGAGTAGGATCAGCTTTTTCGGATGACAGAGAAAACGATCGAGTATCCTGGAAAAGGTCCGTATATTAATATTCATCTACCTTTGAAGAGTCAACGTTTGTAAACGTCTTTTCATCCATCACTAGGAACGAGTGATTGGTAAATTGGTCTTAGCAAGCAGATAAATCTACAGACAGCTAATGCTGTAAATAAGTCTATGCTGGGCAAAACATTAGAATAAATGTAAAAAGAGAGTTAACGTCTTTAAAGAGATCTTATCCCGAAGTAAAGCACTGGCACGTGCTGCCATCGTGGAGGATAGTGACAGAATAAGACCTCTATTAGTCCAAATCTCTCATTGAAATAAAAGTTAACTCTGTAATGATGAAACCAGAAGAACAACTTGTTCGAAGCTTCTGACTGAAAAATGTTTAATTATACAATCTGGACACTGTTTTACATTACAGAGGAGTTAATGGTTGCATTAATTTCTTTATAATGAAAGGCGGGGAGCTTCCAGTTTTCTACCAGAACCTCAACTACCTGCATCCTGCAAATACTTAGTTGACTTGTTGACTATTCTCTTGACTGCGTCGTTGATACCTATAAGTTGAAATATGAGGAGTGAAGTGATCATTGCGTGTTTCGTTTGTTTTGCCGCTATTGGTGCCGCAGTTGAAGTCAACACTTGCAGTAACGGAGAAAGTGAGTTGAATTCCGCACCGGCTAAGCTTATTGAGCGGAAATATTTCAATGATTCAATGGAAATTTTTTGGATGATCATATGATCTCTAAGAGATATCTTCACCATCTATACAAATGTTCACAGAGTTCTGAGATGCTGATGAGAAAAAAAAATTATATGGCATGGTTATAAGGTTGACAAAAATGTACAAACTAAAAATAATTTTACATATTCAGGCTGCGTTGAAAAATATGTAGTTTTTTTGAATGGAACACTCTGTATTTCATGGCATAATTCTTTCGTGGACAAAGAGCTTTACACTTATACATCATTTTTGAAATTTCATCACGGCGTTGCCACATAATTCGTATTTTCAGGATATTTTTAGTGTTTTGAGGGTTTCATCAAAATTCTAATAGCAACCGCTGTGTTCAATCTAGATTCTAGACAAACGTAGTTAGCTGAAGGTATCAGCTTCATCATACGGTGAACATCTGAAGTTTTTTACATGCAGAGTGTCTAATATAAGTTTACTAATTTATGTGAATAATCCTCATATCTTATATTTAATACTTTTTGGATATAAGCCCATTTATTTTTCAAATCTTCAAATATCTTCCGTTTATTTGAAGAAAATTGATCCACATAGACATTACAGATTGAGTAGACATACCCATAGGTGGAAAATCGCAAAATTTTGAGTTAGGTACCTCATTCTTGTGCTCATTCGATATAATCGCTGTAGAAAGCAATAACAATGTAATGACAATAATGTTAGACATTGCGTCAATAATGAATTATAAAGAATAATTGTTTTTTCATTGGCATTGTTTACCTAAGGTTCCATCAATTTATGGACTGTTTCCACACTTTGATTTCTGCTCTTCTTCAATGAATAGATCATATTTGGATGTAAAGGGAATAATTTACAGATGTTGTATGTACCTTGTATGACCATAAAAAATGGAAATGACTAAGACTGGTAGCTTAGAGCTTGTTGGTTTAGTAATTTTTTTATTTTATATGTGTATAAATGATTTATGCCTTTCAATGGGTCACTATAGTTTTCCTTTCCATTTGTTCAATTTTGATTCAAATTGTTAATCATATGATAATAAAATATCAAAAGAACATCTGTGTAAAAAAATTTACGATCTATTACTATATTCAGAGAAAAATTCTCGAACCCGCTCGACCAATTGTTGCCATTGAATGAGAAATACTTCGAATATTAACAAAAAAATTAACCATGGGGTAAGATGTTCCCAATCAAATGTTATCGGAATTAAATGTATCTCAAATGTTTTGTCATTGAGTGTAGATAATAAAGATACTGTTTGGAGAGAGATATGAGCATGTCCTCTATTTTGGAGATCATGTACTTTTTCAAGTAGCTAGGTTGGGCAATTCAGAACTTTTCTGTGTGCGTAGGAATATAAAGTGTTCTGTTATTTCCTTAGACAAACCTTTGTCTAAGGTTATTTCCAAGGCGCTAAATATTTGTTTAAATTTCATTGGCCTTCAAGAGTGACGCATTGCTTAACGAAAATTGCGAATCTTTTTTTTCTGGAGGAGAAAGAAAGAAATATGAAATATTTAACAGAACTCAGGTGAGTTTTTGTGTCAAAAAAGAGCATAATTATACAACATCGTTTTACCATTAGGTAAGTTATGGAATGTTTTTTGGGTGTTGAAAAACAAATAAATGGAAAACTCCAATTATCTTTTTAAGGATGTTCCGAACATCCTTAAAAAGATAATTGGAGTTTTCCATTTATTTGTTTTTCAACACCCAAAAACATTCCATAACTTACCTAATGGTAAAATTTTTACCGGCATGTAGAGTAGAACTGAGTTTGTAAAAATTTATCAAAATCAGCATAATCTGACTGTGCTGAAAATTAGTGGAATTGACAAAATGCAGTAAAATAATTGCATTCAACTATGAGTGAATTCCTTTATCGTTACCTTGAACATCACTTCAATGACATTTCATTTTATGTGATATTTCGTTTTTTTCGAGATAATAATGTAATTTCCACTCGAATTCATGGGACAGTAGATATGTAGTTACCAGTGTGAAAAAACACCAGAATTGTTTCTAATACACTGTGATAATAACTTTATAATCATATAATTATGTGTCATAAGTACATTAATTTCATTTTAATAGTTATATCTATAGCTGATTTGAGCGAAACATCTAATTTCGAGTTAATGGGCTCGAAAAATGGAAATTCAAGTTTTTTTGGCAAGCTTGATCCGTCTAATGTCTTTTTTTCTATCACTCGAAAAATTAATTCCAGATTAATGGACATTCAAGCATTTTGGTAAATAGTAGGTTGTTTCATCTGACTAATACCCTTTTTTTCATCAGAGGGACTGGGTGACATAAAACAGCAAATAACCATTGGACGATGCAAAAAAGCACCATGCAGATTGAGGAAGGGAACTGTTGTACCGGGAGAGTTCAAGTTCACTGCAGGTAAGAGTTCTCGAGATCCTTCCCGAAATTTCCGCGAAAATCACTGTTCTGATTTTTGAGGAAATTTGTTCAACTGATCCATGCTTCAAAACAACAGGTGTCCAAACGATAAGGATGTGAATGAGATGAAAAATATTTTGCATAGAAAACAATGAACATACGTGTTCAAACTGAAAAATATCTGAGTCATTTGAACTGATATATTCTTCTGCATATTATAAGCTCATCATCTCACCCATATTTTGTCAGGTACTATTCATTTTCGAAGTTTTTATCCGTATCTTTTTCGTGAGGATTCTCAAATATTCCTGTTTTGTATCAAAGCAAAAAGCACTATGATGAAAGCCTCCAAAATGCAACCAATGGTATCAAAAATTCTAAGCCTCCTTTCTATGAAAAAATAAACTGCTCCACATGAGTTAGGGATATTGACTTAAATTGCAAAAAAATATAGTTAAAATAAGATTTTTGTGATGAAAATTCATATTAATATAATTTCAAGTTGCAGATTAATTTTAGCCTACAGCGTATACGGGGTGGTTAGGAAAAATCGAGTAAAATAACGAAATTTTATTCCCAGAGAATTCAAGCATTTTAAGACTATCAATACATCTTGAGGATTTGGTTCCATAAACGGGGCAGAAGCTCTCTCAGATCATTTAAGGATTCTGCGGTAGGTTGATGATTATCTAATCTTCTTTGGAGCATATCCCATGCATGTTCTATGCAATTCAAATCTGTAGGTGAGTGCGGAGGTATTGGTAAATGTGCAATACCAAGCTCCTTGCGCGCATTCTCAACTATGGCTGCACGGTGCGGTCTAGCGTTATCGTCTAGAAATTGAAAAGTTTCACCAATAGCAGCGTGAAAATTTGGCACAACATTGTCAATGACATGCTCCCTATAGTGTGAGGCGGTCATATTCCCAGGACAAATGTGTACATCTGTGCGCCCGTTGAAACATATCCCGGCCTATACCATAACACTACCCCCTCGGAATGGATGGACTTCTTGGACATAGCGACGATTACGAAGTATGCGTGGGATTGTTCATAACCTTATTCTTCGAGAATCTGAAAATCGTCCATATTTGGATTCATCAGTGAAAAGGACACTACGCCATTGATCGTTCCAATTGATATGTTGCCTTGCCCATTCCAGTCTTTGACGCTTATGGTCAAGTATTAATGGAACTCCTCTTAATGGACGTCTAGAACCTAGATCCACCTCTCTCAAACGTCGTCTGATGGTTTCGATGGAAACTTGGACCCCATCTGCATTTTGAAGAGTATTCCGTAGCATTCTACATGTAGATGTAGGGTTTCTTCTCGCCGAAACGGTGATGAAACGATCCTGAGCAGGTGTTGTTTTTCGTCGCCCACCAAGCCTTGGTCTTTCCAACACGGAACCTGTCTCCCTGAACCTATTCCAAAGTCGAGATATCACACTTCGGCTGAATTGGAGCTTTTCCGCTACACGCTCTGAGTTAGGTCACCCTGTAGCATTCCGATAGCCCTATTAGCCTCAGCGTTTGTTAATTCACGTCTTGGCATTTTCAGAAAACTCGTTTCGAATCAAAGCCGTTGATAAACTGACTTCATTTCAAAATAATAACATTCATGAAGCATATGCAAATAACCAAACTTCAGAAAAAAGGCGACCAGATTGACGAAAAGTCTCATACTGAATTTAATTGGATCGATTCAAGTTGTTATTGAGTTTTGAATGATTTTACAGCGATTTTCTCGAAGATTACATACTTTTAAAAACGATTGAATACGATATCCCTAACTCTTGTGGAGCAGTATATTTCCTGTGGTACCCAATAACATGCGCTACCGAGCAGAACTCAAACCTCAGTTCATTCGATATACGAATAGCTATTCCTTATTATCAAACTTGCTCAATCAACTCTATAAGAATTATCATTAAATCTCACGAACTCCTCGAATAAACAATTTTTTCAATGTTTATACATGCAAGCGACCTTCAAATAATGTAGTTCATATTTAATTGGATTATCTGGAAAAGTTGGTATGTTATATTCAAAAGAATTGTGTAACACTAGAGCACTTATACTTTGGAAAGTATCAGGAAGAGTAAATTTCAAACCGAACAATCGCTCGAAGGTTGGAAGAAATTCAAAAGAACAAGACAAGATTATCATTTTGGAGCAAATTATCTGAATACTAGCTGGCCCGGCGAACTTTGTTCCGCCTGAATGATACTTACGGTGGATTTCACAAATCGTAATCACCGGTGATCGGAGATCAACAGCTTGGTTCTCTAATTTTTAAACTGTCGAATCGAGTTGATTCTATATCAAGCTCCGATCACCGATGATTATTACGCTTTGTGAAACCGACAGTTAAAGTTGAATCAACTAATCAATGCTATTTTTTCAAGCAGGAGATAAATTAGGCAAAATATAAAAAATTTAGTAACATTGTTATTTTCTTTGAATGCTTCACAGTTTTCTCATTGCTGTACCTAAATAAAAATATAAATCACGATCGAATTATATGGATGAGAAATAGTTCCAATGATTAATTATCTCTGATCACTGTAGAAACTATTTTAGTTCTGCCAATACAACGCTGAAAATTCGAATTGAAGTACTTTTTCTATGGTACTTTAATCCCACTTCACAGAATACAAATACGCTAAGACGTTTTCTTATTTTCCTTCTTGACTAAGACATTTTTGTTTTGGTCCACAGCACTGAGTTGGAGGCAACTCAAATTACACACTATTTGTTTACATCGCCATATAACGGGGAGAATATTAAATGAAGTACCTACGATTAAGCTGTAGCGTAACTGTAACTGTAGCGACACCTAGTGGCCTCACTCAAAAGAAGGAGAAGCATTTCCAGTATAAGTAGAATTTTCATCGATTTTTTCAAAGTTTTATTGTATTTTATAATAACCCGACCGTAGACGAATCCATATATGAAGATTCATAACAATCAGTCCATCCGATCTCGAGTTATAAATGGTGTAACCAACATCTTTCTTTTTTATATATATATATGTTTTCATTTTAGAAGTGGTAATCTTGAGATCACATTTTGTGATTTTTCAATAATTTTTCTTCAATATTATTCGGGGAATAATCAGTTTTTTTCCGGAAGTTCCTATAATTATTTAATCTGAAAACTGCCATGAGATCCTTGATGGTGTTCATCAAAAAAGTTCGTTCATCGACTCAGCAATAATTAAACGTACCTACACTACCTACATATTAATTTAAGTAGACTTATTGTCATTCAACAACAATTGTTGTTTTATGATTGCTATTCTAAACTGCTTTGTCTGAAGAAACTCATGATTTTTTCTAGCCTTCGATAGCCCAACACTCATCAATAGAGTATCAGCAAAAATAGTTGGTATTCCTTTTCCTTTCATTGGCGTGGATGGAACAGACGCCTGTAAAACAATTTACAAAGAAGATGGCACGACACTGGCTGGATGCCCCATCAAGAAAGGCGAAACTTATATCTGCAAGAACCAGTTCGAAATCTTGAGCATCTATCCATCGGTAATTATATCTAGGGTTTTCCAATGGGAAGTGTTATTATGACATTAAAAGAAAAATGCCATTTTTTTTAGATAAATGATCGGGTGTTTGTTTCATTATAAAGAGGAAGGTATGCTGAATAATATATACCTCCCTTGAAGAGAAGAAATGGACCGCTGTACCAATTCTTATCGCCTCGAGAATAAAAGAAAAAATGGATGTTTGATAGAATTGAAAATAAATACCACAAAGTGAACACTGAAGGAATGGTACTTACGGTTGTTCAGATTTAAAGTTACGTATCTGCTTCTGCCTGGTTTCGTAGGTGTTGTACTGGGTAAAAGGCTTAATCACACGAATTCACATTGTTAGGGTAGCGAGCTAAAGGCCGACGACGTGGAAAGTATTTATTGAGGGCTTCGAACTAAGCCATGTAAAAAGGATGCGACTGAGGGCAGAGAGGTTTTCGAATTGAGCTGGTATATGCTTGTGGGATTTTTTTAACAGCCATAGAATCGCACAGAGCACAGAGAATCACGGTCTCATTCTTAACCAAATAAGCCCAACCTATGTATAAACTTTGTGGTAAAAGAAAAACAAATGAAAATAACATCAGCCAAATGACCACCACGACCACGACTACACCTTTTCATGAAATTTTTCTGCTTGTTGACGAAGCCACCGTGGTGGAAATGAGCCTCATCACTCAAAATGATTTTTCGATGGGATTCTGGGTAACTTTCAAGCATTTCAAGGACCAATCAGCAAAGACACGATGTTGTTGATGATAGGCCGGCTTGAGTTCTTGTGTTAACTGAACTTCATGAGCCTTATGACCAAATGCAAAATACCGTGTAATGACGTTTGAGGAATGACTAGTTTCAAAGAACGATGAGGAATGGACGAAGCTGGGTTTTCTTCAACACTTTCGGCTACATCATCAATATTCTCGGCTGTTTATGAGCGACGTACAAGGGTTTTATTCTTCACATCACTACGGTTCAAATTTTTCCACCAATTTCTGTATTGCGGTTCGACAAGGTGCTTCACGACGACCCAAAAATGTTCATGTCAAATGTAAAAAATGTCGGCTTTAAAAGTGACATAGACCGAAACAGCGGGCTATTCAAAATAACACCTCCTATTGGAAAACCCTCTATAATTCAATGTATCGTTATTTTTTGTGGAGCATTCCTAGTATATATGAAAATAGTATACCTATCGATGTATATTTTTTCAACGGAATGTTATGATGGCTATTATTCAGGCTGATGAATTTAACAACACGCGAAGGTAATAAATCATTCCAGTGAATAATAGCTATATTACACGAGCAACACAGTTTGTGGCAAATTAACTGTAGATTTGAAATCATTTTTTCATTTTTCTCAATAATTAACGATCATATAGAGATTTTAAAATATAGGTACCTGAAAAGAACACATACTGTCTGAGGCCCTATGCCCTATCATTCTATCAAGAAGCTGCAGATCCAACTTGGATGAGTTACTCAGTCATTTAAGTTACTTTGGATCAACTATACACGGCACTCTGGGAATTAGTAAACATTAAGGGAAAACGTTGCCAACCTCTGTTCTACTTTTTCTGCAAATTTCTAAACAATCCATCAATATTGATAACTCAAGATTCTGCTTAGTCTGACCTGTATATTCGATCAATATCAATATTGAAATTGATTTTCTTTCACTGATTCCTCATTTCAAAATAGAGGACAAGATCCATTGAAATTTAGGATGAGGTCCCAAACTATAACTGTGAACTTTAAGTGAGTACATATTAAACCATATTGAATTTTTTTTCTATTTTCAGATCAAACTCGAGATTCATTGGGGATTAGAAGGGAGCTCCGGAGCACATGCTGTATGTTTTGAAGTACCTGCTAGAATTACTAATTAGAAAGAGGGAATTTATTGGACATACATATAAGGAAATCAAAGTTGTATTCAACGAGGGTTAATTTTAAGCATGAGTGAAATAAATTGCTTCTAAGTTATCCTTCTTATTATTATTGTAACCAAAACAATACTAACCTTGCTTGAAGGTAATTTTAGAGGTAGAAACAATTACTTTCTCCTGATCATTGAAGCAAGTAGAATATACTCAATGTCAGTTTTATCGGGTGTTTTTTCTAAAGCGATATAATTTTAAATTCAAATAAAACAGATTTGAATTGAGATTGAAGCCAAACTTTCATTTTATTTGAAAAATAATTTTATTTTTCACTTGTACATTATATGTTTATTTTACCTTAGAAACGGTTGCTATAAATACACTCATTATGCCCGTGGGCATTTTAGCGGGCATTATGGATCATAACGCCCGCTCGTTGTGCGAGAAGCAAAATAAGCTAGAAAGAAATTATTAATTTCGCAGAATTTTAATACTAAAACAACGACCACTCAACAAACGAAAACAAAGTCTTTCTTAATTAAAATTAAAAGTGCAGTTTTCGAATTTCCCGGAAAAATTCTTCAATCGTGAATCTTGGGATGTTTTCGAAACCTGAGGAGCGAAAACTTGACCACAAGTACTTGGAAGTTCGTTCACAAGAGAACCACTAGAGAATTCATGAGAATCTGTTACCGAATTCACAATCATCGTCGATACTTTGTTTTTGGAAAAAATGCTCTGCTCTATGTAACCTTCCGCCACAGATGCACTCTTCCATCTTCCGTGCATTTTTAACGTCTCATATGATGCACCAGCCTCAGTTAAAAGAGTTGATGAAGTCCGTCTCAAACAATGTCCTGTATATTCATTTGCATTATCCAATTTTAAGTATTCGGCAATCATCGAAGGCACACTCCCTATGGTATTTTTGCCAACAGGTTGGATGGTGCACCGACCATTTCGGATCGTGAGGAAAAATCTAGGATTCTTCACTCCACAGGGTCTCAAGGATATATATTTTCTGACCAGCCCCAAAGCTCCTATTTTTTCTTCCTCTACAATGCTAAATCCTTTTGACATACCGGTTTTAGTTTCGGGTATTTTAACAAGTAAACATCTACCCTTATCTTCTATATCTTTGATAGACATTTTCACTAATTCATCTCTCCTTAGTCCTCCAAAAACACCCATTATTAGAACTACTTTATGAAGAAGATGAATTTCATCAGGAGCTTCATTGATGAATGTATGAACTTGTTCTGCTGTCAAAACTTTGGATTTCTTCGGAATATATCCTTTAGATTTCATTTTTAAAAACGCTACTAGCCGGGAGAATTGTGAAATACTGATATTTTCATTGACAATCAGTGTAGATTTCAAAATAGAATATTTCGTCCACAATGACGCAGGACAAAATTTTTCAGACTGAAGTAAAAAAAAATTACCCACACATGAACAAAATGAAAAATAAAATAGCATACCAATTCTTGAAAGTACGCCAATAACACTGTTTCATCTACAGCAATTATTTCATTTTTCAAGTTCCATTGATGGAATGTTTCATAATCCTTGTCGTAGACGAGTCTGAATTTTTCTGGTAATAGATTATTTGCAGCTTTGGCTGCATTTTCAATTATATTATTTGGCAAATTGCTATTCATTTCTGTTATTTCTTTAAATGTTCACAACGAAAACAGTAATGATATTCACTTAATAAAATGATGACAGCAATAACGAACTTCAAAATATTAACAAGTGCCATGGTTACTACTGAAAGTTAAATGGAAAAAAAATCATAGGAGCAATCGAATTTTATTGTAATTAAATGATATATTCGTGAAAAATAAAATCTTGTATGCACCACGAGCGTTATTAGATCCTAACGCCCCTCGGGCCAAAGGCCCTCGGGCCGAATGTTTCCCTCCGGGCGTTAGGATCCATATAACGCACTTGGTACATAAATAACTATTATGACACTTATGTTTTGAAAATAATTTCCTTCATATGTCCACCACGACTAGTTCTGAGGAACCGCATTCGACCAGACCAATTTTGGACCACTTTTTCGAGTAATTCAGGCCTCATTACACCAATAACACGAGTTTTATTGGCTTCCAAGGCGTCTTTTGTTTCTGGTTTATCAGCATCAACCAACAACTTGACATAACCCCAAAGAAAATAATATATTGTTGTCATGTCGCATGATCTTAGAGGCCAATTAATTGGATCATTTCTCGAAATAATGTTATCGCCAAATCTTTCTTTCAATGAATAAATTGTTACAGTAGCAGCATGCGGTGTGGCACAATCTTGTCGATACCATTCGAATTTTGCAACAAATAATCATTATTCATCGATTTGTAACGAGCTCCATTCACTGTAACGTTAGCACCAGAGCTAGTCGTGGTGAACATATGCCGAAAATTATTTTATTTGTTTCTCATTTGTAAACGTCAGTTTCCAAAAACAATATTAATCAAGAGAGTTAATTTTATCAAGTCACTAACTTGTAAAACTGACAGTTAACTTGCACAATTTTTACAAGTTAGTACTATTATTTACATTAGAAAATTTTGTTTTATCGTCATATATGTTGAAAATCATGGTACAATTGTTATTTCCAGTAACACAGATTTTTGATGATGAAAGAGTTGATACTGATGATGATGAACCATCTGTTGACTCAGAAACTGCTGAACTCGAGGACTGCAGAACATTTGTACTCTCCTTACTACCAAATAATTTGCTAGACATTTCGATTTTTTTGTTGACCGAATCATCGACATAACTCATCGCAATTTCGGTGCTCTTCCACCCTCCTGCACGCTTTAGTGCTAAAATATCTCCACCCGAATCCGCAACCATAGTGGCTCGACAGTTCTGCGAAGAGTGGCCGGTGTATAACTCTGGGTCTTTTAAACCTAAATATTTCGCTATTTGCTTTGGGACACCACCAATAGTGTGCTGGCGGCTGGCCAGCATTAAGGGAAATGCACTTTCCATGTCAGTATGTCAAAAAAAAAATCTTAGGCTTTCTGTTCCAGGAGGCCGAAGATTTACATATTTTCTGTATAACATGCAGGGCTTGAAGCTGCAGCCATCATCGGTTATGGTGAATCTTCTTGTTGTTAAATTTTTTGTTTGCCGCAATGTCACAATGACGTATTTTCCCATATCTTCTACATCATTCATGTTTAAGGAGAGAATTTCGTCACATCGACAACATCCAAAAATCCCAAATATTGTTACAATTTTCGCCAGCAACCACTGGTCATCAGGAGCATGTAAAAGAAATTGTTCAGCCTCTTCTTTACTTAATACCTTGGCCTTTTTTGGCGTATAACGCTCATTTTTTCGTTTCAGAAACGCTATTACCTTTTGAAATCTGCAAATGACAACTAAACGTCATATTTTTCAATAAATTTTTTAAGGAAAACAAACCTGCGAACAGGGGCATTTTCTTTCATTTCCAAGCAGCTTTTCAGCATAGACCATTTTGCCCATAAAGTATTAGGGCTGAATCTAGCTGATAGTTGATTCAAGTAGACCAACAAAACATCTTCGGTTACCCCAATCACACTTTTTTGTTTTGCCACTTTTTGAAGCATGGGCGTAGCCAGCTATGGACAGGGGGGGCAGCTGCCCCCCTCCTGGAAGAAAAAATAGATTAAATTTGCCTTATCTTTCTATCCTAAAATTTTACATTTTGAACGACCATGGTTTGCCCCCCCCCTGTTTAAAATCCTGGCTACGTCCATGTTTTCAAGTCGTCGTATTCTCGCTCGTACCTTGAAGCTGATTTTGCAGGTAATAAACTTGAAGCTACACTGCTGGCTGCCTCAATAATTTCTTTTGGTACATTCATTTTCGCTTTCGCCAAAACAAATCTGAAGAAAAATAAACAGACATGTTCATGGCAACGCTTCCATAGCTTACGACATTTGCGATAATTATTCAGATTTTTTTGGAATTTATCTAACTTTTTTACAAATGAGAAACAAATAAAATATAAAACAATACACGCAAGGTAACGGGGTTTACTGGCTCAAGGAGGTAACTGACTCGCCTGCGGCTCGTCAGTTATATCCTCCATTCGCCAGTAAAAACCCTCTTACCTTGCTAGTAATGTTATATACTATTAAAAACATAAATGTCATATAATTGTCTTTCAAATAAAAAAAATGGCTTTCCCAATTTGAAGATCTTAAAAAAAACACCAAAAAGTGGATACTTTTGCACTATATAGCACGCCAAAAGTTTTCCATTTATTTCAACAATACTTTGATGCTCTATTCGTTTAACCTCATTTTCTGGTAATTTGAGGACACGTATGTACTAGGAAAGTGCAGTCATGGTTTCCCGAATTTCATTTGATAGATGACTCAGAGAATCAGAAAATTTGATTTTTTGATAACCAGATGACACAAAACAAGAAATAACCTTCAGAAAATGCAAGAAAGAACCATGCTGGCTCAAGAGGGGAAGTTGAAGAAGAAGAAGAAAATACTTTATTTCCGCAAGAATGATCACATTATCATAAAAAAGCCAATGCGTCAGCACTGTATAACTTTACTCCAGATGAGATGTTAATTGATGAATTCCTCGAATAAATTACTTTTTTTAAAGTCGAAAAACTGATTCAAATGAGATCGTTTGAAATTCAGCGCATCGAAACAAAACAAACTATTCGAAAATAATATTAACGCTCTATACATACTTGATTTGAAGGACGAACGAATGATGAACAATGAGAAAATACTATAGGAAAATCATTTATATTCATTATTCCTTTCTGAAATGAACTTGAGTTTATATAAAAAATAATAACGAAGAGTAGTAGAGCATGCATTTTACGCTGACAAGATTCGAGACAACTGAATTAGTGTGAATGCCGAATATAATAATATATTGTATTCTGATTAATTTCCTGAAATAACTTTTATAATCGACGAATTCATTTGTTTTTCATTAGTTTCGACTCAAAGCAACTCGGATTAATTTAATATTAAACCTACTAACCTACAGAGAAAACAATATATCCCATTATTGGCTGGATGTCCTCTCAAAAAAGCCCTTTTTTCTAATGCTTTTCTTTTGGGGCATGTTTTTTTGATAATTTCTTTGACTGCTACTGTTGTTGACAGGTGCAGTAGATTTATGTCACGTGGCCCCAAAGGTCCCCAGATTTGACCACATGCGACTCAATGAAATACTGAGTATGGTAGAATACCAAATTAAATATGAATATGATTAAATATGAATACAGGGTGGGCTTTTTAAAACGAAACAGACGAGATAACGGGCGGAATAAATTTATTTCGAAAAAATGCTCGGACACGTCGATTTTTGTTTTGAGGGGGACAACTTTAGAGGTCAAATTCACAACTATATCGCTTCAACCCTTAGTGTTAGAACACCAACCCCTAAATTTTTAATAGGAAAGATAAGGTAAGTGATACGTCATTTGAAAGGCCCTTTTATCCTGAATTCAGGATATTGATTTTTTCTTCATTTGCTTAATTGATTCTTGAGATATTGACATTTGAAGTTGAAACAAAGATGGTATTGTCGTCAAGCAAGCTGTCTGAATCAATTTATTATTTTCACCTCATTTCTTGAAGAAAGTAATTAGCAATAATAATTATTTCGTTATCTAATGTTGATAATTAACGGTTAACATCGTAACCACAGAATGAATTAGTCAAATAATTGATGAATTCACATAGCATGGTTAGCGGAATGAATGGTACTGTCCGAAATTCAAAATTGAATATCTCGAAAACGAATGCGTTAAATGAAAAAAAAATTAATACGCTGAATTCATGATAAAAAGGCCTTTCAAATGAGGTATCACTCACCCTATCTTTCCTATTCAAAGTTTAGGGGTTGGTGTTCTAACACTAAGGGTTGAAGCGATATAGTTGTGAATTTGACCTTAAAAGTTGTCCCCCTCGAAACCAACATGTGTCTGAGCATTTTTTCGAAATAAATTTATTCCGCCCATTATCTCGTCTGTTTCGTTTTAAAAAGCCCACCCTGTATTCATATTTAATCATATTCATATTTAATTTGATATTCTACCGTCCTCAGTATTTCATTGAGTCGCATGTGGTCGAATCTGGGGACCTTTGGGGCCACGTGACATCAATCTACTGCAGCTGTCAACAACAGTAGCAGTCAAAGAAATTATCGGAAAAACATGCCCCAAAAGAAAAGCATTAGAAAAAAAAACCCTGTATAAGAATTGTAGCATATCCATTGAGCTGATTGAGGTGCTTGTGAGATTTAATGATAATTTTCATGAAGTTAATTGTGCATGTTTTATAATAAGGAAATGGAAAAGCTATTTATATGTCAAATGAACTGAATCGGTTTGAGTTCTGCTCTGTAGCGCATGTTATTGGTACCTACCTACCACTGGAAAATCATAATTTCAAAGTTCGATGTATTTGAAACTGATTGCTCTATGTTGACTATTTTTTATTTATTGACTAATTTAAGCTGTCAGTGAATGTGGAAAACCTAGTAAAATCCAGTTAGAAAAACAACTGATTTTTTATCTCTCCATTATCGGTGGACTTGAGTGTAAAGATTCCTTTTTATGATTATTTTTGTTTGTCCAAATCTGATTTTAATATTTAGA
Organism: Adalia decempunctata; assembly: GCA_951802165.1. Lineage (NCBI taxonomy): Eukaryota > Metazoa > Arthropoda > Insecta > Coleoptera > Coccinellidae > Adalia > Adalia decempunctata. The sequence continues at coordinate 7,923,737 of OX637705.1, forward strand.
GTGCGAAAGAGATAATTTCATTCAGAGGTGCATGAAAAAGATAAAAATTAGTCATTCGAAAGAACAGTGCACTTCGCTAATCCACAATTAGAGAGGTACATTAACACAATAGATTATTTATAGCCGTATCAATCAATAAATAGATACTTTGTATTCGATAAAATCTAAGATGTGTTCTGAATTTCATTTCCTAGTGAGCTGACACCGATTTAAGCTTATAGTGAGCGAAAATTTGAAGAGAAAATGACGGTAATGAAGGATTCTTTGTTTTTCAAGTTCGGAGTTGTTATGATCATGTTTCCCGTTTTGGTAATAGGACAGTATGATCCTGAGGATATTCCTTATGATGATTGTGGGGGTAAGTTAAAAAAATGCTCCATTTGAATATTGAAAGTGTGCCATCTGTGAAGCCAATTTGTTTTATATGATTAATTTTGTGAAATTTGAAGGCGAGAGAGTTATGATATATTTTTCGAGACATATGTCTGTTTTTAGGGAGCGATAGGAATCAAATGGCTATTGTTAGACTGACAGGATGCGAAGAGGACGAAATTTGTACCATTAAGATGGGCGATATCCTTACATTGAAAGTGACTTGGCAAACACGTAAGTGTAACTTCCAAAGATTAACTATTCACCTAGAATTCAGTCAATAATGAAAAATGTGAATGTATACAATACAAGAAACCGAATTTCATGGTTATAATTGAATTGTTCAATTAGATTAAGGGTTATCGGAAAATAATCATAATTTGCAATCTCCCATTGATGCCAATTTACATATATGAGATAGGAACAGATAAAATACATCACGAGTAGCTGATAGAATTGATAAGTTCAACAGGTTTCTCGAAATATTGAAAACGACATCTTTTGAGAACTAAATGTTAAAAACCCTTCAGAAGGTCCTTCCTATTAATACACCGTGAATGTTAAGTTAATCTGTCTAATAGTCTATTTCACCCTTTTAAAGAAAAAGAATTTTGATAATTGGAATAAACAGGAATTCGTGCAGTCCTAATACATTAAACATTATAAATTTTCAGCATCAAATCCTCTTAGACTCAGGTAAAGATCGCTTCAGATCTTCCTGTAAAATCTGAAAATGAACTCCGATAGTTGGTTGAAAATCTGGACACAATTTTTTTTCCTCAAATTTCAAAGATCAATTTCTTTTGCCATTTTTGAGATCTTGAATCGACGCTGGGCTCTTGGCGCAGACCTTCTATTCCACATGGCTCAGCCGGATCATAAACCTCACCAAACAGATACATGTTGAGGTTAGAGAGGCCGGCTTGAGTTCTTGTGAACTTGTGAACTTTATAAGCCTTAAGACCCAAATCTTCATGGAAAATACGGTGTAATGACGTTTGTGGAAAGCCTTATTCCAAAAAACGACGAGGAATGGACCAACCTGGGTTTTCTTCTACACTAGCGGGCTATTCATAATAACACCTCTTTTTGGAAACTCTTTATTAATTGAAGTGGTCTCGAAGGACAAGGTTCGATTATAAATCCGAGGTCAAATTCAGTTCTGTCCGTCTGTCTGACACTAAACACGATAACTATCGAACGGAAAAACTTTTCTGTGTAGGTTGGGAACTTTATTGAATATTTTGGAAATTCTTTTAGAGCAAGCTGTTATAGTCAAATTGCAGTCAAGGCTTGAGGTACAGTTTTTCCTCGGTTTCAAGAAGGAAGTTGATGTGACGCCTATTGACGCTTGTCAGTACTTGAAATGTCCCTTATCGAGAAATGCTAAAATTCAGTATGTTGCCAATTTCACGGTACCTACACAGGGTATTTTACCGGTAAGTTTATAACTTGTCCATAAATTATTCTTGCATCTTCAACAATATCAATTTTAATGTTTTCTTCTCTGTTATTCAGGGCGAAGGACGAATTTGGTGGAAAGGATATGAACAATCTGAAGATGATCCATTTTTATGCGTCAGTTTCAAAGTTCAAATAAAGAGTTAGTTTCACACTAAAAGTTTTTTTTCATGAAACATAAAAGTTGAAAAATAGGAAATGCGTTATGAAAAACATCACTGAATCTCTCTTGAAAAGGATCGAATTGAAGGTTATGAGGAGAGAGGATAAAGATGCAGACCTGAAATATCGAAAAAATAAAAAACTGAAGTATAATTGTGATACATTTAATTATATCATTCCCTATCAATTTGCTAACATACTCATTGTTGAATTTTTCCTACATAAAATATCACATATTCCTTTTATCTAGACCAACAGAGGTTATCATGATCCATAATCAATTTTACAAAAATTTAGGACACAACAAATCCAAAAAATGCCCCTTGAGATTTTACAATATTTAAAAATTTTTGTTACTAAAAACGTGATGAATATTTTTTTATTTTTCCGCTATTTCCAATAACCCCTGTATACTAGTCAAGTAAGTAGCAAACGAATTTTATTTCACTTAACTTAAGATATGTATTTACAGCACAAAACAGTTATGTTGAAATGTATTCAGTTTAATAGAGCCGATATGAATGTACAGGCTGATCATTATTAAATTTAGGCAGTTGATATCGTGAAGTGAGTGTCCATTCAGAAAGATCGATATGTACAAGGTCATAGGCATAATACAGAAGATTCACCAGAATTCAACTTTAGCCCTAAATACTACTCATTACTTTATATCTATTTGACTGATTTATTCATGGAGAGTTAAAGGGCTTCATCTCATGTAAACGTCGAATTTTGGAACATCCTTTATATAGCCTGTACTAAGATAATTCTCATCGTTCACACTAGATATGATTGAATTAATTCAATGAAGAGAAGGAATATCTTGGAAGACATGTTTTTTATGGGAGTTCTACTCAGCATAAAATGAAAATACTTACAGCCATCAGTGTAAGAAAATATTTGATATGAAGTGATATGTTTCAAATGGAAATTTGATAATGTTCAGCTCACATTTGCTCCAAAGAATTCCTACGGTAACATTTTCATATCAAGATTTGGGCGTTCAATAAAAATATATTGTCAATGTGATTATAACTTCCCAATAATCGAGAAATTTGCTTATTTTTTTTCACTTTCAATGTTGAAATATATACTTGAAAACTCTACGGTTGTGAATGATATGGACACTCCTTTGATATATTAACAAAATCACTGATTCGATAAAAAGTACCACAATGATCTCACATTAGAAACATATTCCATAATATATCGATAACCATTATCTACTTATGGTTAATTTACAATTTACACATTCAGATATGACTACAACGTACCTCCAATCGATATAAGAAATCTAAGAACGACCAGAAAGTTCCTTGAAAAATTATACGTAGCCTTAAATTACTTCGGATGATATTCACATAAGTTTTATTTAATAATTTATCTACAATCATCTTGTGAGTCTAATCTCCCAGATGTTACACCCAATTCCAAAGCGATGCTGATTTATATTTACATTTAAAACAACGGAAAGGTGTCCCCCAAGGAAACAGTCTTGGTACTCCACAATTATTCATATTCTTGGGCAGTGGAGAACTGTCTAGTTTTTGCATCACTTTGGTTGAACTCTCACGCAATCATCACTGGACGGTCCAGACAAATTTACAAAAATCACGCACTCTGTCAAGGGATAAAATTTTAAACACAACTCTCTGGGAGTCTGTTGGCCATGAGCCTTTCCTTGATGGCGAAACCGTTGAATTCAACGTCTGAGGGTCTCTGTAACGTTGATGAGTTGCCATTTCCAAGCCGCAGGTCTTTGGGCCTGGAGTCTCTAGGAAAGGTACCAACTCCTGTCACTGGATTGGTGTACTGGTGAAACTGGAGCAAAATATGGAAATCACCACATGTTGTTATCAGTAGTAATAACCCAAGGACATTGATAATTGTTCGAAAAAATTCTATGACAGATTTCGAAAGCTTGTTGCTTGGAAACAGACCGACGCCGTAGGCGGAGGTCTGTTGTCTACAAGCAACAAGATTGAGAAAGTTGTCATAGAATTTTTGAGCATTTATCAATGTCCGAGGGTTATTCGGATAGAAAATTTTTTGCTAATTATAGAAAAAATACAGAGCTGAAACAATTTATTTAAAGTTGCAATTAACAAAGGAACAATTAGAATAGTTAAATGAAGATCCAGACGTGTTAGTTTCTATAACTGATGAAGATGTATTTCCACTACGCATGCTGTTAATAATTTGATTATGATGTTCTTCGTCAATATTCAAGTAGGGTTTTATTGAGTTGGCATTGTTGTGACCCGTAATTTTTATAAGCTGTTGTTCTTGTACACCACTTTTGGCCAATCGACTAACCGCGGTCGATCTATTGGAATGATTAGTAATTTTTTTTCTTTGTATTCAATCCAATCGCTTCGGCAGACGATCTTGTCCAATTTTGAATCGTATTTCTTCCAATGGGCATATTATCATACCAGTGATCATTTTCGGATTTCCATTGATGATTTGGTCTGACGAATAATCTGTTGGTTTTAATATTTGGGCCCCTTTTCGACATCAATTTTTTGAATAATCGGACAGGACAAACGTTGTTGTCATCGTTTTCTATTAAAAACTTGCTTCCAGTACACATTCTTGAACCACCCTGGCAAGTCTTGCTGAATACAGGGTTATATTCCACTCGGTTGGTTACAGAACCATCGTTGTTTGATTCGATACAAAAAAATTCAGTCAAGCAAGCAGCAGCTTCCCCACCTCGCCAAGCTAATTCTACCGCGGCTATGTGATAGAATTTCCGTTGCAGCCCTTCAGGAGTATTTTCATTCCATAAATTCACCATTTTTGTTATTTCCACAGAACTTAATGCTGCCGAACTTTGCTTCCTTTTACTTGGGTCTGATTGCAGTTTTCGTCGTATAGAATCACGGGCAGCTCGCGCTTGTTGAAATACAACACTTTTGAATGGGTCAATAATAACTTTCATTTCTTTATAATATTTTTCTTGTAACAGCTTACTTGTTATATTCCACATGGTTTTGACCGTACTTTCTTTGAACTCTTTACCATCTTTTCTCCTCATGTTCACAGCCCAATCCTTTAAAATCAACGCCAATTCTTCCGCCGTCCGATTTCCATCTAATTGATACTTTCTATCGTTGCAAAAGTCTATAAATGCTTTCCATACAAATTTCTTACTGTAAACGGTGTTTTTTGGTATGTTCGATTCTATAATTTCATTAATATTATCGTCAGTATTGCAACCAAATCGTGACATTTCGAAATATTAAATATTTGAAACTTCAAAATCGAAATGAATCAATATGTGTCCATAGCAACGTGAAAACAGCCCATGGTCTGTTATCGATGTAATGTTGACATGATTGGGTGAAATTGTTCATCTGATATCAAATGAGGAAATTTAATTGGTTGTTGGAACTGTCAAAAAATTTTCTTAGAAACTCAATGCCATAGGGATGAAAAGCTCTAGGTAATTGATCTTGCGATCAATGGACTTGAGAGTGCATCATTGAATTTCTGTATGGTGCCAGGATAACTGTTAAGATTCAAAAATATCTACTTACATTTTCATCTAAACCAGATGCCTGCTGACTCACTGGACTGACCCATTGGGCTGGTGGAACACCCCGACCAATTTCGTAACTTGCAGAAGAAGTCATATGCCTTAATGCTGAAGGAATATTCGGATTGTTGGCTGGCACTTGTTTCAAACTTTCTCCGTCTGGCGACCCTGGGGAAAATTAAATGAAGAAGGAACTCGATTCTCAAGAGATGTCTATTAAATGTGTTATGGAGGTTATGAGATGATGGAGTCTTAAAATGGTCTTAAAAGCCTCTCAACGAAAGGCACCTATGTTTTTAGTTGGACAAGCTAAACGCACCTAGCACACCTGCATTTCACTTTCAGCGAAGGCAGAATATCATTTGTGTGCGAGATCCAAAGAATCATTGCATGCCTGAACACAGGAGCCTATAGAAGCCGTACTACGAGGATATATTGAAAAATTCTTAGGCTATTATAGAACCAAACAAATTTCAATGTCGAAATATTTTATTACTCAACATATTCTCCTCCTTATTGAATACATTTATTACAGCGAACCTGCAACGTCTCTAGACCTTTCAAAAAATATGTTTCTTTTTGCTCTGCAAACCAGTCCTCCACAGCTTTTATTACCTCCTCGTTGGAAGAAGATTTACGACCTTTTAAACTTTCTTTCAGTTGGGGAAAGATATGATAGTCGGACGGAGCCAAATCTGGTGAATAAGGGGGGTGTTCTAGTAATTCTAACCCTTAATCACAAATTTTTTGCATGGCAACATGAGATTTGTGTACTGGATCGTTGTCCTGTAAAAACAAAACACCTTTGGATAGCTTTCCGCGTCTTTTCTTTTGAATTTTTTCCCGTAGAGTGGTCAGTAATGTCGAATAGTAATCTCCAGTTATTGTTCTACCCTTATCCAAAAAATCAATCATGATTACTCCATGACAATGCCAAAAAACTGAAGCAAGAACTTTTCCAGCAGATCTTTGGACACGAAACTTCTTAGGTCTTGGAGAACCAGAGTGTCGCCATTCCATCGATTGTTGCTTTGTTTCTGGATTGTAGAAATGTACCCAAGTCTCATCCATAGTAACAATTCGGTTTAAGAAGTCTACATCGTTTTCAAATCGAGCACAGATCGAACGCGATGCTACTACCCTTGCACGCTTTTGGTCAACATTCAAGCATTTGGGGATCCATTTTGCAGAAAATTTTCTCATGTCCAAATGACGTGAATTATATGATGAAAACGTTTGTATGAAATCTTCAGTGCTTCAGATATCCGTTTTAGCCCAATTCGAGGGTCTGATAAAATCATGTCATGAACTGCATCGATATTTTCGGGGACTGACACAGAAACTGGCCTTCCCGATCGGTCATCATCTTCAATGGAAAATTTACCCCTTTTGAAGCTTGAAGTCCAATTTTTCACGGTCGCATACGAAGGACATTGATCACCAAGGGTATTGAGCATATCTTCGTAAATCTGCTTACCTCTTAACCCTTTTAAATACAGGTACTTGATGATGGCTCGATACTCCAATTTTTCGATTTTTACAATTTCGGTGGACATCTTTTTTTTAATTTATTGTATAAGTCTGGTTTACTTTTTTGACGTCGAACTCTACACTGACACTTCTTATAAGTTATTGTTCGTTGATATGGTATCGCAATATTTTGTTTATGCAAGGAACTGCTCTAGGCTAACTAGATATCAATACATCCTCGTACGTTCATTTTTGACTGTCCTGAAGGCAGGTATCTGAGCAGTGGCGCACAGAGAAAATTATATTCGGGGGGGGCTGCTCAAGAGTAATCAGGTTTTTGTAAGTTATATAATTTAAAAAATGCACCGCAAGCGATAACCTTCTTGAGTAATGGCATTCGTTATTATACCGGGTGTTTCATTGGCAAATGAACATACGGTAACCTGAGCTAGAGCTACCCTAGGCGAGTCCAAAAAACCGATATATGATAGGTCTAATCAATTCCATAACCGAGGTACAGGGTGGTTTATGTATTCACCAAAAATTTCAATTCCTCATAACTTTTTAACCAACCAGTATAGTCGGTTGATATTTGGAACGTATGATTCACTTCTACAGGTCGATCGAATTACTTTTGAATTTCCAAAAAAATCCAGGTCCGTATTTGAAAAATATGGGACTTCTTACAAGCTGAGATTCAACACCCTGTATATTGAAATTTTACGATTTGATTGAGATATTTGAAAAGAGAAGAACATTTTCAATGGAGTTCAGTAGATTTCATTGTCCCGCATTTCATTTCATTTTCAATTGAATATTGGAGTTCCACAAAATTCTCAGAAAAATCGTACATTATGATCTAATTGAATTTTTTTTGTCCCACTAATTGCACGTTCGAATTTCATAATATTCTGTGGAATCATTTGGAATTATTTCCGGAAAAACATTATTCATCGAGAAAAATTTAGTTGAAGTCAACAAAGATAAATCAATAACTGAAGAAACATAAAAACTCAACGTGAAATACAGAAGGTGCTCGATGTATCTACCACCATTTTGTTCAATACACATTCTTGCCCTCTTCAAAAAATATGTCTAATACTTTTTTTGATCCTGTCTGGATTATTACGTATTTCATTGCACAATAAAATTCTGTTGACCATTCTTTCATTTCGTAAAATCCAGCTACTAAAGTTAGTTCTTCTAATTTCATCACCTGGATCCAATCGTTGTACCTTCTGGAGATCAAAATTTGATCATAATGTACGATTTTTCTGAGAATTTTGTGGAATTCCAATATTCAATTGGATCTTTCCCTTAAGCTCTCTTTGAGCAAAATGACATGCGGGACAATTGAAAATTTTCTTCTCTTTTCAAATATCTCAATAAAATCCCAAAATTTCAATATACAGGGTGAATCTCAGCTTTGAAGAAGTCCCATATTTTTCAAATACGGACCTGAAATTCTTTGGAAATTCAAAAGTAAATCGATCGACCTGTAGAAGTGAATCATACGTTCCAAATATCAACCAGCTATACTAGTTGGTTCAGAAGTTATGAGGAATTGAAATTTTTGGTGAATACATAAACCACTCTGTATCTCGGTTATGGAATTGATTAGACCTATCATATATCGGTTTTTTGGACTCGCCTAGCTCTAGCTCAGGTTAACGTATGTTCATTCACCAATGTTTAAGTTTCCATTCTGTTCTAAAATAATTATTATTACTTTTAGAAAAACAATAAGATGGAAATATTTGAATTACTTTTCTCTGTCACAGCTCGGGGGGGGGGGGGGGTAAATGCAGCCCGACAGCCCCCCCCCCCCCTCGGAGCGCCACTGTATCTGAGAGATTAAAGTCAATAATTCCTTTTGATGGCTTAGACCAGATATCAACGGGCTTCTGGTGTCGAATGAAAACAACCAAACCCGTCCACCCCTTCAAAAACACTGTACGTCTCTGATTCGAGCGACGGGCGCCAAGCTGTCTACCGAAATATCCATTATTTAACGACGTCCATTCCCGTATTTTGCCTCGACGCCAAACGCCGCTGTCGCGATACGAAAATCGGTCGACGAGTTTTGAATCCAATGAATTTTTGATGCGAACTCCCGATATAATCCGCATCGTATTGCTGGCCCTGGGCGATATCGAAGAGAAGGCGGATATGGATTTCGGAACGGAATATCCGTCTTTTGTTTCAAATGACCCTTATCGAATGATGTCGGCCTGAATGGAAGATATGGCGGAATTTCGGTAGGATGAAATCGTGTTAGGCGCGAATTGCCGTCATTGATATGGCAGTAATTGAAACTTGGTCTTTTCCATTTTACAGAAGAAACGACTGTTGGTGAAGGATCTATACTGCCCCACAAGAGTTAGGGATATCGTATTCAATCGTTTTTAAAAGTATGTAATCTTCGAGAAAATCGTTGTGAAATCATTTAAAACTCAATAACAACTTGAATCGATCCAATAAAAATCAGTATGAGACATTTCGTCAATCTGGTCGCCTTTTTTCTGAATTTTCGTTCTTTGCATATGCTTCATAAATGTTCTTATTTTGAAATGAAGTCAGTTTATCAACGGCTTCGATTTGAAAGGAGTTTTCTGAAAATGCCAAGACGTAAATTATCAAACGCTGAGGCTAATAGGGCTATCGGAATGCTACATGGTGGCCTAACTCAGGTTGCTGTAGCGGGAAGGCTCCAAGTCAGCCAAAGTGTTATATCTCGACTTTGGAATAGGTTCAGGGAGACAGGTTCCGTGTTGGAAAGACCAAGGCTTTGTGGGCGACGAAAAACAACACCTGCTCAGGATCGTTTCATCACCGTTTCGGCGAGAAGAAACCCTACATCTACGTGTATAGAATGCTACGAAATACTCTTCAACATGCAGATGGGGTCCAAGTTTCCATCGAAACCATCAGACGACGTTTGAGAGAGGTGAATCTAGGTTCTAGACGTCCATTAAGAGGAGTTCCATTAACACGTGACCATAAGCGTCAAAGACTGGAATGAGCAAGCCAACATATCAATTGGAACGATCAATGGCGTAGTGTCCTTTTCACTGATGAATCCAGATATGGACGATTTTCAGATTCTCGAAGAATAAGGGTATGGACAATCCCACGTATACCCCGTAATCGTCGCTATGTCCAAGAAGTCCATCCATTCCGAGGGGGTAGTGTTATGGTATGGGCCGGGATATGTTTCAACGGGCGCTTAGATCTACACATTTGTCCTGGGAATATGACCGCCTCACACAATAGGGAGCATGTCATTGACAATGCCAATGCCAAATTTTCACGCTGCTATTGGTGAAACTTTTCAATTTCTAGACGATAACGCTGAACCGCACCGTGCAGCCTTAGTTGAGAATGCGCTCGAGGAGCTTGGTATTCCACATTTACCAATACCTCCACACTCACCAGATTTGAATTGCATAGAGCATGCATAGGATATGCTCCAAAGAAGATTAGATAATCATCAACCTACCCCAGAATCCTTGAATGATCTGAGAGAGCTTCTGCCCCGTTTATGGAACCAAATTCCTCAAGAAAAGTTCAACAACCTCGTGTGTAGTATGCAAAAAAGATGTCAAGCTGTTATTGATACCCGTGGAGGCCATACATTGTATGGATAGTCTTAAAATGCTTGAATTCTCTGTGAATAAAATTTCGTTATTTTACTCGATTTCTCTTAACCACTCTGTATACGCTGCAGACCGCAGTCTAAAATTAATTTGCAACTTGAAATCATATTAATATAAATTTTCATCACAAAAATCTTATTTTAACTATATTTTTTTGCAATTTAAGTCAATATCCCTAACTCATGTGGAGCAGTTTATGTCTAGACATCTTTAAATTTCCAGCAATTCTGTCTGGATAACACTTGAGTGGGAGCCTAACACTTAGTTCTTGCACCGTATTCTCCAGTGCTGGCCTCCACTTGTGGTTTTAGAACCATCTCCATACCATTTTACGGTATTTTCTTTAAGATTGTAGTGGGTGTATTCCCGTTACCATTCCTCTCTTTTGTACTGACGTTTTTCTCAGTGCTTCACAGCCTTATTTCATCCTCGCCTAGATGTAGGCCTTGGTTGACAAACACATGCTCATCCATCTCCATTCTTTTCAGGAAGGGCGATTCCAGAGGATGCAAGCATATGAGGGTCTTCAAGAACCATTTTACTCGAGCTCAAACTTTAGCACGCCTTTCTTTTCCCTGCAGGTCACCCACACAGTTCGTGGTCTGCTTTGTCTTGACTGCCATAAAAGTTGCATCTTCGATGATACCGAATTTATGTGTCCTAGATTCCGTAACAATACTAAGACCACGTCTACAGGCAAGTAGAGCGTTATAAAAATATGCCTCGAGTATTAGTTTTGAGCTACCGACCATTTCCTTTACAAATAGTCTTTATGAGCAAAATCATGAGGTTTTTATCGATATCTGTGGAATATGTCTTTCCATCCCTATATCAAACTCCTTAAAGAAGCTTCTACTTACCAAATTTGGCAGGAATGACATCCGGGTCCTTCTCGTCCACCTCTCTGGGCGAAGAACTTCTCAGCAGAGGCTTCGTGGATGACAGCGTATTGTGCTGCGTGCCCCCTCCGCTGATGACCTTGTGCTCCAACGTGCCATTCCGATGTCCTGAAGATCTCCTCACTCTGACGATGACGATCAGTACCACTATTATTATCGTCAAAACGGCCCCGATGAGGATGCCCAGGGCTGGAGAGAACTGGATATCGCCATCATTCGCTGGAAATAGAGACATGAATAAGGGTAAGAATAAGTTTATTAGTCTTCAAGAACATTGCAGATATAATATACAGGGTGAGTCTTTAACTTGTACATATATTTTAACTGTAGATTCTTGATGCTAAAGGAAACCTTTTTTTAATTTTCCATTTTTCCGAATTCGGCTCTGTTATCGAGATATAGCCATTTGAAAAAAAAAGCTTAATGCGTGCCTGGATCAATTCTCTGCAAACACCTCAAAGTTCATACTTTTCGATTGAAATTGAGGTGATTATTAGATGTTCTGGTTGATACAATTAGAAAACACTCAAGCACTGACCTTATTTGAATAAGAATGTTACAAACACGATATTTCCTAACAAAACACTCAGTTCTGTCCGATCATTTCGGCAATTGAAAAGCTATATTTCTCCCACCAAAATAAGTTCCTCCTTCGATTTTCCTGAAGATTAGTTTGTAAGCACCAATAATTTGTTCATATTTTCCTCGATATTCTAAAACGATCGCATAAAAAATGGTTTTTCACTAACCTATCCTAACTCCATTAACCAAAGTCAATGATTCAATCGGCAATCGGCATGGTATGCTTTGCGGATGACGCAGTCATTCTGGCAGAAACAGAGGACGACTTACAGAGACAGGTACAAAAGTTCTATCGGATCGGCAGAAGGTTCAACATGTCCATATCTATTGAAAAAACGAAGTGCATGACATTTTCGAAGGAACCATCACGATGTAAAATAGTTATAGATGACAAGATAGTGGAACAAGTGATGAAGTTCCGCTACCTGGGAGTGGACATATCCAGTGAACATAATCCGATAGAGGACATCAAGTCACAGGTCAACAAGGCCTCGGTAATATCTGGCTGTCTAAGAGATGTTGTGTGGGCAAACAAGCATATGCATGTCGATGGAAAGGTGCGGATATACAAATCCCGTGTAAGACCTATCCTTACCTATGGTATCGAGACCCGAGCTGACACTAATAAAACAAAGAGTATCCTAAGAACAGCAGAGATGAAAACTCTCAGAACTATAGCAGGAAAAACACTAAGAGACAGAGTTAGAAACAGCGATATAAGATCTCTCTGTAAGGTGGAAGATATAGCGAGATGGGGCAGGAAGAGGAGGAGATATTGGCGAGACCACGTAGAGAGAATGGACCTTAACCGATTGGCATACATCGCTAAGGACGGTAAACCAGCAAGCAGAAGGACATTAGGGAGACCGCCAAAACGGTGGAAGGATAGCTGGAGTTCAATCTCCCAGGGAGCCGCAACCCACTGAGGAGACCTTCATAATGAACAGATCTTAAGGTCTATAAGAATGAGGAAGAAGAAGAAGATATGATTCAGGGTCAATGACCTAAGCTTACCACATTCTCTGTGATATAGCACAGAACTATAGAGAAGACGATGCCAGATTGCCGATTTTCTCTTCAAATAATGCGAACTCAAGAAAGCAGTACGTCCCCTATCGTTAGCGGATGAACTATCACAATCGCTAAAGGCGTCTAGGCGTTGCTCTTTGAAAATACCGAAAGAGTAGTTCTGATTCTCGCCAATATAGCGCTACGTTCCTAATTCCAGTGGCCATCCACGGCCTTCTGAAGGGAAGAGTAGGCCACTCTTCCTTTTAGAAGGCCGTAGATGTACCCGCGATGCTCTGTGCTCCAACCAGTCCAACCTAAAACGTTAGTCAGCACGGCATAAACAAATTTCAGGCTTTATTTATTTACAGAGAATGAAGCAAACAGGTGATAATTATGTTAATGACTTTCAGTGAATTGATGTAATATTAGTGGCGTTCTGGTTTCGAGTTGCATTGTTTCGATAGATATTTTGCTGAAGGACTGGTAACAATGAATTTCAAATAGAACGTGCATATCAAATGAATAATTTTATGTCCCACGAATGTGGAATTTTATTATCACATATCTCTACATCCAACTTTTTTCATCATAGAGATTTTAGTCTTAACAAAGTTGAAAAACATTCTGACAACGTTGGTAACTTGTTGAGAGGCCATAGAAAAATCATATTCGATGAGATTTAACTCAGGACAGCACTCAGATTATTCTTGAAATTCATGATTTTTTCCTCTAATTCAATCTTATACATTTAGGAATAACTTGAGAACGACGTTTTATTGAAAAAATATGAGAATACTTTTGTTTTCTAAAATAATTAATTCTTTCGAAAACGTGAACCGTTCATCTTTTTCAAGTGGTTTTATAGTATTTTTGCGTGAATTTATAAGTCGACTATACTGTAACTTTTTTACCAGTAGAAATATGAAATAAGTTTCAATTGAGGAATATACACCATGAATAGAGTAAACAATCAACCAAAATTCAGTTAATTCGAAATAACGGATCCGAAGATATAAACAGAAAAGTGTTTTTTTCATGGATTTTCGACACCCTGTATCTCCCAAACCAAACCGAATTCTGAAAAATGGTATAGGAAAAAAGTGTTTCTTTTGATGGGAGGAATCTATAGTTAAAATATATGTACAAGTCAAAGACTCACCCTGTATATATAAAAGAAAGATGTTGGTTACACCATTTATAACTAGAGATCGGATGGACTGTTTGTTATGACACTTCATTTATGGATTCGTCTACGGTCTGGTTATTATAAAATACAATAAAACTTTGAAAAAATCGATGAAAATTTTACTAATACAGGAAATGCTTTTCCTCCTTTCGAGTGAGGCCACTGGATGTCGCTACAGTTACAGTTACGCTACCGCTTATTTGTTTGTACTTCATTTGATATTCTCCGCGTTAGATGGCGATATAAACAAAGAGTGTGTACAGTGACCATATTCCCTCTATAGTCACTGTAATAGTATGTAATTTGAGTTGCCTACAACTCTGCGCTGTTGGGCAAAACCAAAATGTCTTAGCGTAGGAGTACAGATGTCTAAAATGATTAGATTTCGTTGAGATATGAGGAAAGTTTCGTTCTTACCACTTCAGATGGCGCTATTCACACATTATGACTGATGATTATTAGTTATTTTTATAGTTTTATTTATTCCAAATAACGTAATCGTGAAGGTACTATATTTGACATTATCACAATTAAATGACGATGAATTTGTTGAGGCTTTCCCGGCCATCGATTGATGTCATCTGTTCTTTTTTCGAGCATTTCGGTCGTCGTGGTTTGAAATGGTCGAAAAAGAACATATGACATCAATTACCGTGTAATTTACATAGGGCTTATAGTACCATGAAAGGCTATTAACAGATCAAAAAGCGGTTGAATATCACAGTGAATTTTATCGAAATTTCAAGTAAATCGGATTTTGGCGATCAGTTTCAATCGTGAATTGTCCGTTCTCATCTTTCCTCATAATTTTTTGAAACGTTTTGAATTTCTGTTTGGATAATAAATATATTTGCGGAAATAACTGAATCCAAAATTGCCATTATTAGTGATTGACATTATGACATATTATTTTTGTGTTTCTGTTCTGTGTGATAGCTCATATCCATGGAAACATTTGACAGTTCAAAAATCAGAGTGGATTTGTGAAATCCACCGTAAGTATCATTAGGGCGGAACAAAGTTCGCCGGGCCAGCTAGTCTATATATATAAAAGAAAGATGTTGGTTACACCATTTATAACTCGAGATCGGATGGACTGGTTGTTATGAAACTTCATATATGGATTCGTCTACGGTCTGGTTATTATAAAATACAATGAAACTTTGAAAAAACCGATGAAAATTTTACTTATACAGGAAATGCTTTTCCTCCTTTTGAGTAAGGCCACTAGATGTCGCTACAGTTACAGTTACGCTCCGCTTATTCGTTTGGACTTCATTTGATATTCTCCGCGTTAGATGGCGATATAAACAAATAGTGTGTACAGTGACTATATTCCCTCTATAGTCACTGTAATAGTGTGTAATTTGAGTTGCCTACAACTCTGCGCTGTTGGGCAAAACCAAAATGTCTTATCGTAGGAGTACAGATGTCTAAAATGATTATATTTCGTTGAGATATAAGAAAAGTTTCGTTCTTACCACTTCAAATGGCGCTATTCACACATTATGACTGATGATTATTAGTTATTTGTATAGTTTTATTTATTCCAAATAACGTAATCGTGAGGGTTCTATGTTTGACATTATCACAATTAAATGGCGATGAAATTGTTGAGGCTTTCGCGGCCATCCATTGATGTCATCTGTTCTTTTTTCGATCATTTCGGTCGTCGTGGTTTGAAATGGTCGAAAAAAGAACATATGACATCAATTACTGTGTAATTTACATAGGGCTTATAGTACCATGAAATGCTACTAACAGTTACAGAAGCGGGTGAATATCACAGTGAATTTTTATCGAAATGTCAAGTAAATCGGATTTTGGCGATTAGTTCCAATCGTGAGATGTCCATTCTCATCTTATCTCATAATTTTTAAAATGTTTTTGAATTTCTGTCTGGGTAATAAATATATTTGCGGAAATAATTGAATCCAAAATTGCCATTATTAGTGATTGAGATATTATGACATACTATTTTTGTGTATCTGTTCTGTGTGATAGCTCATATCCATGGAAACATTTGACAGTTCAAAAATCAGAGAACCAAGCCGTTGATCTCCGATCACCGATGATTACGATTTGTGAAATCCACCGCAAGTATCATTTAGGCGGAACAAAGTTCGCCGGGCTAGCTAGTATACAGGGTGACTGGTGACGTAAGGGACAACGGCTAAGTGGAGATAGAGGACCTCAAACTGAATGAGAATTTGGGTTTCAAATGTCCCATAAGGGTATTCGTTTCGGAGATATAGGGTAATTTATGAAAAAATGCTAAACCTATGAACTCCCATACCTTCGTTAATATGATATGTTTTTCGCTGATATTTTACCTGTTTGTTCATACAGGCATTCTCTGTCAGCATAAGAAAAAAAAATGGAAAAAATTGCTGGCCCGTACTCAAAAATTTCAATTTACATGTCAAGTGAGAAATATCACACGGTATATGAGATAAAATAAAATCAAATAGAAATTTGGAAAGAGGGAAAAAAACTGATGAAATATCTGTTTTTTGTTTGAATGGCACAAATTTTCTTTCGTTTCTATGATATGTTGCAGTAAGAAAATTACAATATTTTTATATTCAAATCATGAAAATTAGTACTACTGATAGAAAAAACCTTGAATTCGAGGCGCTAGAATGAGCCTGGCATCAAAATATTTGCTTACTTGATTTTTTTATGAATCATATTTGCGACTTTTTCTATTTTTGTGTTTGAGTATCCAACTCTATCATCTACAACAAATTTTATTTTGAAATTTTTTATGGCATCGAAATATTAATTGATAAAAATAGATTTTAGGATTTGAAGAAATATTTTGATGCCAGGCTCATTCTAGCGCCTCGAATTCAAGGTTTTTTTATCAGTAGTACTAATTTTCATTATTTGAATATAAAAATATTGTAATTTTCTTACTTCAACATATCATAGAAACGAAAGAAAATTTGTGCCATTCAAACAAAAAACAGATATTTCATCAGTTTTTTTCCCTCTTCCCAAATTTCTATTTGATTTTATTTTATCTCATATACCGTGTGATATTTCTCACTTGACATGTAAATTGAAATTTTTGATTACGGGCCAGCAATTTTTTCATTTTTTTTTTCTTATGCTGACAGAGAATGCCTGTATGAACCAACATGTAAAATATCAGCGAAAAACATATCATATTAACGAAGATATGGGAGTTCATAGATTTAGCATTTTTTCATAAATCACCCTATATCTCCGAAACGAATACCCTTATGGGACATTTGAAACCCAAATTCTCATTCAGTTTGAGGTCCTCTATCTCCACTCAGCCGTTGTCCCTTACGTCGCCAGTCACCCTGTATAATAATAAGAGCAATGAGAGGATGTCAGGCTAGAAATGGAATTTCGAAAGAGACAATGTTTGAGTATCACTGGTGGAAGGCTAGAAAGTCCCTGGATTCCTTAGAGCTTCTATTGACTTGATCCTCCTTCAGCTTTGACTTAGTGTACCAGAGAAGAGCATATGGGAAAGAAATAATCATGGTTTTCGAATTCCGAACTATAAACGTTGGTAACAATTCTGATGTTGGAAAAAAGGTGAATTTTTAATCGGGTTCTTCCGAGTGAGAACCCCGCTCCTCTCCTTCATTAAAATAACGATATAACCCGGAAATAACAAGCCCCAACCCGGAAAAATCCGGTGTACCCGTGCAAGCATGGGCGCTCCATAAAATTACGCGGATGCACCACAAACTGCTCTTTTAAAGTACGCCAGATCAGAATTCCACTAATCTGCAGCTTTGGTTAACGATTAACCGGAAAATTCCGATGACGGTTACGGCCGTTCTTGTTGTAAAAGTCCGGAAGAACCGGAAGCCCGTTTTTAATGATAGCGAGAGCAAACTGGAGGATACCGGAAAACTCCGTGTGTAATTTTCGTCGATGGAACGATATTTTTATACGGCGTGTAGGTCGAGGCGGGGGGCGGTTTGAAATTCAAGGCAGGAGCCGAGCGCCATTCCGGTGATTGTTATTAGATTTTGGGGTTTTTACGGGAATTTTCGTTTTTGTTCGCCGACTGGCGGATCGTCAATATGCGTCTGCTTCCGAATAGCTGGCTGTGTTTGGAAGGATGTGGGGCCACGTGCACACAATATCTGATTTAAATTGGATTCAAACATAAACAGAGGAAGGATGAGATGATTATGAATGTTCGTGTGGAATTCGGAATGAATATTCAGGAGAAACTGACTGAAATTGGTTAAAACAATGTTTAATATTGCAACGTCTTCTTCGTTATTGAATTTATTTGCACCAATAATTATTTTCATTCGTCGCTTGTCTCTGAGTAATAATCTGCGCCCAGGTGCCCCGTATATGCAGTGTGTTTCGGTATGACTTTGCGATAATTCAAGACCATCAAAAATATTTAATTTTATCCACGAAAACACCCTCATTGGTGAGTTTACCCCCCTATTTTTGGAATAGCCGCCATTTTAAATTAAGTTTTTTATTTTTGTTGACTCTTTCAAATGATATCGATTTCTATGGACATAAAGGTCCTACAGATGTGAAAAAATTGTTTTTTGAAAGATAATACAACCAACTTTCGTTAAATAGAACGATATGAAAACATTCAACTGAAAAATGTCATAAAAAAATTCTTAAAAAAAATGTAGTCAAAAAATTTACTGAATTTTTTAGTAAATCCTCAATAGTACAAAAACTAGCAAATTGAATTATAATTTTTTTCAATGAACTAACACGCAAGGATATAAGCTACAAAACGACACCCACATCATTTCTGTATGTTACATTATTTGAGAGTTATTGCTGTTTGAACATGACCCTTATGAAAATTGACGAAATAAAATGAAAACTCAGTAGGGTAGACCGGGGATAAAAGTGCCACTTTTTAGTTTTTATTTTGTTACTGATCTATTGTATTTTATTAGGATCAGATTTAATACGTGCCTGATTACCTGATCACAATGCATGAAAGTAATCTATATATATAAAAGAAAGATGTTGGTTACACCATTTATAACTAGAGATCGGATGGACTGTTTGTTATGAAACTTCATTTATGGAATCGTCTACAGTCTGGTTATTATAAAATACAATAAAACTTCGAAAAAATTGATGAAAGTTTTACTTATGCAGGAAATGCTTTTCCTTCTTTTGAATAAGGCCACTAGCTGTCGCTACCGTTGATGCGTAGTCGTACAGTGAATAGACTGTCACTGTAGGTAGTCGTAGGTTGATATTACCGCTGTTAGATCTCATGGTAACATGGAAGTCTATTGCAAGATCAAAAAGCGGGTAAACTTATCTCAAGTTGGTGGAACAGTGAATTTTTACCGAAAGATCAAGTATCTGATTTTGACGATCAGTTTCAAACGTGAGTTTGAAATGCTTCCGAATTTCTGTTTGGGTAATAGATATATTTGCGGAAATAACTGAATCCAAAATTGCCCATAATTAGTAATTGACATATTATATTCGTGTTTCTGTTCGCACAGAGACAGTATTGTAAGCGTCAATAATTTTGAAACGTTTGCTCATCGGGCTTTCACTTATGATATACAATAATGTTTCATGGGTTGCCTAATCTGATCTGGTCGAATGACCATCAATAAATTTGAATATGAGTTCAACATAATTCACAGTGTTGATAATTTTGCCGTGTCGATCGTACTATCGACATTTTAACATCTCGATTTGTCTTCTAACGAGCTTGATATCGTCAACTAAATTGAACAAATTGAAGAGATATTGACAGCTCATATCCATGGAATAATGAGAATCGCGCTGCTCTACCAACTGAGATGTTTACCCATTATTTTGAGCTTAGCAGCATAGCTAAGATGTCTGAAATAATGGTGTGACCACTGATTAGATTTTGAGAATATAAGAAAAGTTTTGTTTTTGCCACTTCAGGTTGGGCTATTAACAAATGACTGATTTTTCAATTCTGGTCGACGAGCTATGTTAAAAGTCGATAGTTCATTAAAGGAATAAGTTTTGTTCATATTCTTGACATTTTGATTCATATAAGAGGAAAGGTACCTATAATATGGATTATACTCCTACTATTCACAGTCACATGAGGTACTGCAAAAAGAGAACTGTACAACAATTAAAAACAAAAAGTTAAATGTTCAAGTTCAACAATTAGTTACCGCTTAAATAAAGAGAATTCTTTCCATGTGAATTACAAAATTATTAAAATTTTGTATATTTTGAACTTTAATTTTGCCTATTTTTTTTCCTGCTTGAAAAAAGCAATGGTAAGTTTATACAACTTTTAAGTATAATTCAGGCGGTACAAAGTTCGCCGGGCCAGCTAGTTACAATATAAAATTGATATGAAATTGTTATTAATGTACTTTTTTATTGTTGCAATTAGCACTTTTTGCCCCAAATTTGGGGCTTATAGTGTCAGCCTAGGGGTAAGAAGTACCAAGTAGAATTTGAAAATGAATTAGGCATTATACCACCAAATAAATGCTTTATTGGGTTTTCAACAAACTAACTTACTCTTACTACAAAAACTAACTGAAAAATAAAAACTAACTGACCAGGTACTTTTCATATTGGATTTATTCATCATTATTACAAAATAGGAAGTAATATAAGTCCTGCCGTTTCAGTTGGTTCCTACCGCAGTTAAGAGTTGTGTGGCACTGATGAAGGCTAACAAGCCAGAAACCGGGTGTTTCATGCTGTTGTGGTGCCACCAGTGGTGTACTTCGGAAGTTAGATCCCTGCTAGAACATTTCCCTTGTAACAGTTTAAGCAAGCAAAAGAAAATGAGATAGATTTACTGTGAGCCCATTTTTCACACTCTAAAGCCCGCAACGGACGGCGAGCGATATATTATATCTCATATATTTCGCCAATATCGCTCCTTATGAAAATGCACCAAGCCCCGCGGACGACGCTATAATATATATTCCGATATTACGATATTTTTCCATACTAAAATGACATATGTCAATGCAAAGCTATAATATATATTATATTATCGCTCGCCGTCCGTTGCGGGCTTTAACATTACATCCATTATTCAGAAGGCATACTCTGAAAAAACGGTTCGAAACAGTAAAGACAAAAGGAATCATCTGTCTCTGATTCACTGCTCGCTTCAGAGACTTCTCTCAGTATCTTAACCTGTTTTTTTTCGTGAACACCTTCTTTTTTACTTGCTCAATTTCTCCTTTTTTAACTTTCATAGTGTAATCATAACTGGGGCGAGAAGTGCCATACCGCATTTATTACCCCATGATGCTTGGTACTTTTTGCCCCAATGAAAAAGTTATTATAAATTTGTTTGTAACAAAATAAATACGTCAAAAAAGAGGAAATGGATTTAATAGTAGTGCAATAATAAAACTATCGGTATAAAATTATTTCGCCCCGAATAACAATACAGCCATCAAATAAGGAGAAAAACGAAATGGTTCAGTTAACTTAGGTTTGAGTATTAAAAACCTCACTTTGCACGCCCTTCCCCAGACCACTCTGTATACTAACTGATTTCACGAACATGATGCGCAGCATGTCCACCCTACTGTAAAGGGTGTCCCAAATTCGATGATCACTGAGAGCATCTCGAGAACCATAAGGGTTATAGAAAAAATGTTCAAGGACTCCCGAACTCTTTTTTCAAAATAATCAATTGCCAGCAAACAGATCCGAGATATCTGAATTGGTTCTCGAGTTACAGGGCGTTTCTGAAAAATTGCTGTTTCGAATATTTCGCTATATTTCGTTTTCTGTTGGAGATATCACGAGAATTCCAAAAGGTTTTCCTTTGGAATTTCTATTGCTTAAACGCTGCTTCCATCTGATCCGAAAAGTCATTAGCCGTCCAAGTGCTAGAGAGGAAAGATTGTGTTTTTTAAATGGCACACCCTATATTTTTCATCATTGCTTTTCAGCCGCAGATTAACAGAGTATCATCCTGTAACCGGTTTTTCGAAAATCTGATCGGTTTCAGAGATATTGAGTTTTTCGTCTTCACTTGAGTTGTATATAAAGATCTTTCTTTTATTTGGAGATATTTTATTTTAATTTTTTGTCCAGTTTGTTTTTTTTTTGAATAAACTGATCTTGAATTAAAGAGATATCATAGAAGATTACAATATTCCCTGAACATTTCGATTCTATGAAATGGAAAACTTCATTTGTAAATAAATATATTCCATTTAATTGAAAATCTTATTAGTCTAGTGTGTAGTGAATAATTTTGACCAAATAATTATCTTGACAAGAAGAAATCATCAGATAGAATTCGACCATTTATTGTAGTTTTTTTTTTCAGAATTCATTTGTATTATTAACTTTTTATTCGATTAATGTTAGTTTTTCATAGAATCTAAAATAAAATATCTCCAAATAAAAGAAAAATCTTCAAATACAGGCTGTCCCTATTCAATTGGAGACGAAAAACTCAATATCTTTGAAACGAATCTGATTTTCGACAAACCGAATACAGGGTGAATCTGCGGCTAAGAAGCAATGATGAAAAATATAGGGTGTCCCATTTAAAAAAAACAAACTCTTCTCTCTAGCACTTGAACGGCGAATAATTTTTGGGATCAGATGAAAGCGTATAGGGAATGGAAATTACAAAAGGAAACTTTTTGGAATTTTCGTGATATCTCCAACAGAGAACGAGATATAGAGAAATATTCGAAACAGCAATTTTTCAGAAACGCCCTGTAACTCGAGAACCAATCAGATATCTCGGATCTGTTTGCTGGCAATTGATTATTTTGAGAAAAGAGATCGGGAGTCCTTGAACATTTTTTCTCTAACCCTTATGGTTCTCGAGATGCTCTCAGTGATCATCGAATTTGGAACACCCTGTACTTTTGATCATTTGTAATGATCAAACTAACAAATTTATCATAAAAATTGCTCAAAATGGCCGCCTCTGCTTTGTAGACAGGCAGTGGACCTTATGACGAATTTTCTTGAGGCCATGGAAATCTTCATCAAAAGTATCATCATCGACGAAGTGGTCGTCAATGTCTACGTCAGTCAATGAAGAGTCATTTTCTTCCTTTCAGCCTTTTTAAGTCTTTCCTTCAACTCTTTGGTTTTCTTGTCCTTTCCTTTGCATTTTCCTTTCCGTTAAATTTCTTGACCATAATTATCCGTAATTGAGTTAATAGAGTAATGGAATTGAATGGGGAGGCTTCTCAAGACACACTGCAAGTCATCAGGTCATAGTCTATAAGACAACAATTATTTCAATCTTAATCTGAAGATATATCCCTAATCCCTCTACTGAATCATCTCAGGTTAACTCAACCTACAACCTACAACTTTCCGCCCCCATGAATCAACATTTACAGTGTTTAACAGGCCTCAATTTCTCCCCACCAGTCGACCGGGCTAATCCAGACTGATAATACGAGGGGGAGATTTGTCAGTTCTCCTCTAGGGCTTCCGTAATAAGAAAATTCCGGCGGAAAGAGAAACGGATATCAAAATGAGCGCGCGCTGGCCATGCCATATTCTTGTCGCACCTAAGGGCTAGAGGAACAGGAATGAGTACTAGACGTCTGCTCCATTTTTACTATCGCTTTATCGCGATTATGCCAGACCAGCAGTCCTCGGAATGTTAATGTCAGCTGTTTGAGCGAGGAATTCTTTTCTCATTTTCCCTTTTTCCGTCGGAATATTTCGTTAAGTGGCCAATGGAGCGTGAACCTGATGGTTATTCCCGAAATGAGTTTTTCACGGTCGAGTGGCAATGATGATGTCTGCATGCTTTGATGGCCCTTTAGGAGATTATCGAATCCATGACGATCGGGACAGTTATTCACTGGCTGTTCAGGAGAATATCATTCGGACCATTCTTCTCTTCTGAAAATAGCCTCATTTGCAGCCTCACCTTCACATGTGACGCCTTCGACAACGGAAACAAACTTTACCAATGGCATTTGAAATATTGTCTTCATCGGATCTTTTATACCATTCAAAAACGTTGCGAGGAGACGAATAATTCCTTCCAGGACTTCTCCAGCATCCCACTGAAGCATCTATCCGATCTGCGAACAATACGCAGGGCGGAAAAATCCGGAACCGAATACATCAACTTTTTTTTAATGAGGGCATATTTCAGAGATCGCCGTGGCGTGAAACGAAATTGTCGCGTACATCCGAATTGAATTTTTTATTAGGTCGCAATTTTCATTTATTACGCAGAGGAAAGATTGGAGTGGAGACGACCTGACTACGGAGCGCTCCAAGGTGGAAAACAGAAAAAAAGGACGGTCTAATGCGGAGGGATATTCATCTAGTTACTTCAATTTAGGCGGATTAAGTCGAGTTAGGGGGAGGTCGAGGGAGCCTGATGATTTTAGGGAGGTGGAGGGAGTTTGGGGATTTTTGGTTGGTTACATCGGGAGATTGGCGGAGACTTTGGAAGATTGGTCTGAAGTGAATTTAGATTTTTGAGAGTAGAGAACAGATATTCACGAGTTGGTCGAAACTTGTAAGAGATGTCTTGGGATTCAACAAGATGAGCGTTATGGTGCGATGTATTTGGTCACATATTTTACCAGGCTGTCTATTCCCAATTCCCTAATTGCTAGTACCTTCCCTGGATTTCAGATTATATATATATGAGGAGGAGCAACAAGGCTAAGCTAAGCCTCGCATACACCGTGACCTAAAAATCTATTGTGCAACTCCTCCCTGTTAACCAATCAAGTAGTCAAGCCTCTATGAATTTCACTACCCTTCTCGGTGCCACTCCCATGACTTGTTTCGATTTGAAGAAGCATGAGGCGAGATGCCACAGCCTTGTCCTGAAGACAGCTTCACAGTTGCAAAACAGGTGTTCAGTCGTTTCGGTGGCTTCTTGACAGAAGCGACAGGTGGTATCGTCATCAGAAACCTTTCCCATGTTCCGACGATGATAATTTACAGTACAGTGTCCCCTAGTATCCCCGTCATTTTCATCAGTTCTAATTTGATTGGTGAGGGATCTGTTTTGGTCCAGCTCATTGAGTACGAGAGGAAAGACTTAGCCTGTCTATGTCCTTAGATTAGTTGCTAGGCTAGTCTTCCTCTTTTGTTCACAATCTTTAACAGCCATTGCTTGGTGGCTTGCTGGGAGAATGACTCTGGTCCAATGAAACCTTCCCTGGATAGTCCTGCAATGGCCTAATGAGCTAATGTATCTACCACAAGATGAAGAGGTGACAAATCTGTAATGATCTTCAATTCCCTAGTTGGACATGTTGTCGTTGCTCCAGTGATGCTCCCCTGACTTGCCTTGGTATACCAGACCAATGCCCCATAATTTTTTATCGACCCCACTATCATGAGTTCATCCATCGCAGTATTTTAGTGCCACACCCCAAGTCTTAACAGGTTGTCTTCTGTACGTTATCAAGGTGTATCTGTTGCTTTGGAAACACTAACCTCAATATGCTTGGCTCACAGAAGCTTGCTATCTAGGGTTATTCCCAGATATTCGACTTCAGACTTCCATCCTATGATGTCTCTATTTACAGAAAAATCTCATAGATAGAACTTTCCTTTTCTGGGTAAATGGGATTTGATTGATTGATTGATTTGCTGATGAACAAGAGACCGGGTTAGCGCTTGGCCTCCCTGTGACACTGCGACCAACTTGGGTCTATTGTATCACTCTTTCGTCAGTGGTTCCTCACGAGAATAGGTTTGTGTCCTTTATTAGGTTCAGTCGCCTGTTTATGAGGTTTTTCGGATTCATTCCCGTTTCCGGATTGATTTCTCCGAAGATTCTGTGGCGCCTTCTTCTCAGGGCGTCGCATTCAAAAATTATGTGAGAGGCTGTTTCTTCCTCTTCACCGCAGAGTCTGAAATCCACGGATTCTCCAAGTATTCCTATGGTGTTCAGATGTTTTCTAAGGCCGCAGTGTCCCGTCAGTAGACCTACTATTATACGTGCCTTTGTTCTGTTTAGATTCAAAAAGTCATCCGTCAAGGTTTGGCTTGTGTGTCCTACAATGGCTTTGCTGTGTGTTTGCCCGTCGCTCTGTTCCCAGTGTTGTTGGTGGCTTTGTTTTATCCACTCCTCAATCAGGGTCCTGCATCGGTTTTTGCTGATTCCAAGCACAGGTTCTGGCCCTGTGAATGGCATTCCAGATGTTTGTCTTGCTGACTGGTCTGCTTTTTCGTTGCCCGCTATTCCCCTGTGACCTGGCACCCACATCAAAGTGACCTTGTTGTGTTTTGCCAGCTCCAGAAGGTCCTGGAGGCATTCCCAGACGAGTAAATGGGATAACTGTGGTCTTAGTTATAGCCCATCTGACCAGCTCTGAGTGTCTTCAGCATCAGATCGCTTAAGATGCTCTCGACTTTTCCTTTATTTGGACTATGTCGCCAGTATAGCACTAACATTCGAAGCCAAGCTCTGTAAGCTTGTGGAATAGCTCATCCACTTCTAGGCTCCATAGAAGGGGAGATATAACTCTTCCTTGAGATAGTGGCTTTAACTGAAGTGGTTCGATTACCAATCAGCGCTTCTGATGTTCTCTTCTTCAACATAGCATACATCCATTTGATAATGGTTTTGTTCACCCTTCGCCCTGTTGACTGACACATGTGTTTTGTTCCCAAAGGTTCAAGATATTCCAGGAAGGCACATATTGCAATTTCTTCATTATTCAGAATCCTGTGCATGACTGATAGAGAGCAGTCTCTGTTGATCTGTGGCTGAAGATTTCTTGTCAGTATGGAAATAACCTTGACATTTCCCGACCTGTTTTAGATCTGTGTGGAGATACGCAACTGTTCTTAGAGTCGCCTGACTGTTCTACTTGAAGAAATACAAGAAAAATAATTTGTTTGCTATTAGGCTCCTACTCGAGTGTTTTTCAGACAGAAATACTTGCAATCGATAGATGCGTAGACATAACCCTGGAAAGAATTCATCAAGGGTGAGATCACTATCTATTCTGACAGTCAAGCTGCTAACAAAGCTCTGAACTCCTTTGTAATCGACTCAAAGCTGATATGGGAGTGCCGAAGGAAACTTTATGAAGTAGGCAAAAACAACAAGGTATCTTGGATTCCTGATCACTCAGGAGTCATCGGAAATAAAGAGGAAGAAACTCAAAGAGAACCTCTCTGGAGGAATGGATAATTACAAGAAGTTGCTTCGGGATTTTGGAACTGTAAGAACCTAGAATTACATGGATCTCAGTAAGATGCATCTCCTCACTAGCTTTCTCACAGGACAATGATGCCTTAAGAACCATATGATGAGAAGGAGCTTATCCGAAACTGACGAGTGATGATACTCTTGGGAAGAGTTCTCCTCATCCTGATCACTGGTTACAGGATGCCTCTCCATTGGAGCTTCAGAGCTGCAGGACGCAGGTCGATCTGTAGAAAGCAGAGTTGCGAAAACAGCTCTGTTTGAAGGCACAAAACGTGGCAGTTTAATGTAACCCCCATACCAAACTGAATCAAACTAAACATATGTCTTGCAGAACAACCTGCACAAGAGAAGGAGGTTCACACTCCAAAATCAATGCTTAAACCTTACAGCAATCATACCAGACATCCACCCTTCAATTCCACCCTTTCTAACCCTAGAAATCCGGAATCATCCATTCCAATATCACGAAGCATCCCGATCGAACCCTGAAAACCTGGAGGTATGAATCCGAAGAGACGGACAGAGTAAGATTGATCACCCAGGTGGATTTATTTATCTGCAAATTAATACAACCGTCCCTTCGCAAGCCTCGCCGGCAAGGTGTGTCGTCCTCAGCCTTATTGAATTCCGGTTGATCCGGGGCCATTTTGAGATTACCGTGATTGGATTGCTCGCTATCTGTTATTTCGACCGAGATTGACGTTTTATTTCCCGTCTTATCGCATCGGGTGTTTTGATTTGAGGGTTTTATTGTATTTATCCAGCGAGGATCGAGGCCAGAGTGGACTGGAAGGATGTGGCGAGCTGAGACGACGCTGCGGACTGAATTTTAAGGACGTCTGATAGTCGCATTCGATTCTGGTCACTTCGGTCTGTATTGGGAGGAAATGGGGGAGATTGAACTGGAGGATTAAAGATTTTACTGCTAAATGAATCATGATGGAACCCTTCTTAACCTAAATCTCATACTGGCCAGCTCTCCAGGTGATGTTTCATCACTCGAAGATGCGAAGCTGAATTCATCAGGTAGACGCGTTATCCGCAAAACGTTGCTGCCAATCATAACAAGCCTGCTTAGGATGAAACCCTTAACTTAATACAAAAGTATGGGATGAACTCCGCGCTATGTGGGAATACGGCTCGGTTTTATTTATCTCCCCCGCGTTTTAATACCGAAATCACCGCCCCTCCCTTAAATAATCCGAGGCAGAACAGGAGCATCGCCTAATGACTCCCGTCTGGTGTTTCGAACGGGAACAATTCCCCCGATAAAATAGGCAGACCTGGATAATAGAATAGGAATGAGTTCAAGAAGGCCATTAGTCTAAGCTACGGTTGGGACGTGCAAACGAATATGTCCACTGTTCTCTTCAGGATCTCTTCCCGCATTTCGGCCACAGTTTTATCGAGGTCTTTGGTCTTTCCATCGGTTCGATATCGGCAATTATCGAGCGGTTTTGCCCTCGCGTCAGATTGATTTCGGATTAGCGAGAGAGAGAATGGCGATTGGAATGCGGAACTGAAATGTTTGGATTGGGTTGAGGTTATCGAGGAGACCGGCGAATATATCCTACGCTTGTTTGTCAGATGCCAATATCGTTTTGAGCGATTGCAGGACGAATGAAAGCCCAAATTTCGGAGATTTTGCCAGGAGGATTTCAATGAACCTTTATCATAAATTCGTTTCGATATCTAGGAGATATGGCTCATGGTTTTCAGCAGCCCTTAGACCTACAGCTATAGCTTCTTTGAGAAGCTACTAGATCTTCCATTTCCCCCTATTTTCTCCAAGATACTGAACAACCCAGAAAACTTCAGCATCATGCCCCATTCAAATCAACCCCTGACAGTCAGCCAAGAAGTGCCAGCTTAGAAGGTCATCCTTAACCTCTCACCCCTTGACATACATGTCATGGGAGAGGCCAGGATGGGTGCATACAGACTGATCCAAACAAAAAACTGGGGAACCGGCACAACTGGGCACGCCAGAATCATTCATGTAGCTGACGTAGCCGAGCTTGATATGATTTCAGACTACATGCAACCCCTACACTCATTCGAAAAACCATTCAAAACACAGCTCGACTGAAACAGATGGGACTCGAGTATAGAATCACAATCATCTGCAGAAATAGTCTGGTACACAGACGGTTCTAAGACATATGAAGGTACAGGAGCGGGAATACACGGAGTGAGGCCAAGAAGGGACTACATAATACCTCTCGGCAAACGCGCCAAGATGATTCAAGCTGAAACACATGCCATCAGGACATGCATACAGAAGAACCTGGTAAGTGGCTACCAAAGAAAACACATCCACATTCTCTCTGACAGCCAGAGCGCCATCAAAGCTCTCAACTCGACACAGATAAAGTCTAGACTCGTCTGGGAATGCCTCCAGGACCTTCTGGAGCTGGCAAAACACAACAAGGTCACTCTGATGTGGGTGCCAGATCACAAGGGAATAGCGGACAACGAAAAAGCAGACCAGTTAGCAAGACAAGCATCTGCAGGGCCAGAACCTGTGCTTGGAATCAGCAAAAACCGATGCAGGACCCTGATTGAGGAGTGGATAAAACAAAGACACCGATAACACTGGGAACAGAGCGACGGGCAAACACACAGCAGAGCCATGGTAGGACACACAAGCCAAACCTTGACGGCTGACTTTTTGAATCTAAACAGAACAAAGGCACGTATAATAGTAGGTCTACTGACGGGACACTGCGGCCTTGGAAAACATCTGAACACCATAGGAATACTTGAAGAACCCGTGGATTCCAGACTCTGCGGTGAATAGGAAGAAACAGCCTCTCACATAATTTTTGAATGCGACGCCCTGGGAAGAAGGCGCCACAGAATCTTCGGAGAAATCAATCCGGAAACCGGAATGAATCCGAAAAACCTCATAAACAGGCTACTGAACCTGATAAAGGACACAAACCTATTCTCGTGAGGAACCACTGACGAAAGAGTGATACAATAGACCCAAGTTGGTCGCAGTACCACAGGGAGGCGAAGCGCTAACCCGGTCTCTTGTTCGTCAGCAAATAAATCAATCAAAGCCAGCTTAGAGTAGCAGGTCAGTAAAGTGTGAGAAACTAACCTGGCCAACTCTCCATGGTCAGCAGTCACGCTAAAGTCCTTCAGTTGAGAACCTTAGAAAAACCAGCTCAGTATGTTAGAGCAACATCGATATCCTCAACGTTTTAGCCTTCTTTTTCTATCCCACAATGAATAAAAAGAACCATCTACACTCACCTATATGTTTTTCGGCATCGCTGAAAGTAACTTCCTCCAAAATCACCCCATGGCTCCTCCCTTTAGCGTTCACAGAGTACACGACAATTCTGAAGGTGATGTCTGGTTCCAAGTTGTCCAAAAAGAAGTAGGGCTCTACGAATGACGTCATGTTGTATCTTGGTGTGATGTTGTTTCCGGAGTATAGTTCTAGGACGAAGTATTGAGGAAGACCTCCATCGAACCCTGGGAGGCAGTAGACTTCGACTGAACTTGTTGTTTGGTTCGTCAGAGAGCAGTTCCTGACCCCATACGGCTTTCCTGCGAATATAAAAATAACAATTCTGAGACGATCCATTCGGGAACACTTGGGAACAACGGAAGAGTCAATAGGGATCTGTATAACCAGCGTTTTGGCTCCTCTTTGAAAGAAGCTTCTTACCTGCTGCGACAACCTGGAATATGCAAGGATTGAGCTGATGCCCCACCACGTTGGAGGCCCAACAAGACAGCGATCCATAATCCAGCTCCGACACCGGAGTGTACCTCAGGATGCTGACTGTACCGTTACTGGTCCCAGCATATCTTTCGGCGGCTACGTCCAGAGTTTCTCCCGAATTGTTGAACTTCCACCTGTAGGTCTTCGCTGGGGGATCGGCTTCTACCTCGCAGGTTATGTCCACGCTTTCTCCTCTGGAGGCTCCCACCACCACTATCTTGTCCGTCTTGCATGTTGGTGCATCTGAAAAAGGAGGTTTGAATGAGATTGTAGCTTTATTATGATTGACTTCAGAAGCTCTATAAGGTGGCCTTGAGAATTTGTGAATAGGGGTGTTTAATCCGATGAATAGTCGACAAAATTCACTCAGAAACCAAGGGGTTGGAAAAATGGGACACACAGTCAATTTATTCCATGAATTAAGCTGCTTACGAGGCACTTAGTTCTTCGACAAATCTCTCAGTCTCAGGAAGAAAGCTCCACAAGGAAAAAATTGGAGAAGGAAATTTGCAGTCCTCAATCTGCCAAAGCATTTCCTGGAAGCATTCTCGATAGAGGTTCCCAGACAGCGCAGTAAGTATTAAGAATGCTAGAAGAAGATGGAGTCCATGGCCTATAGAATAGATGGACTAGCTTCCTTGTGCAAGATGGCGAGAACTCTGCGAATTTCTTCGCTTGCCTCAGTACTGGAGACTAAGGAGTGTCTTCAAACTAAGGAGTGTCTTGAAAGGACCTCAAAGGGGCGCATATCTTCATCACCACGGACAACTAGGCTATGCTGAGGTCTCTGGAATCAAACCTGCTGGACCTGAGTCTTTCTGTGGGCTTGGAAAAGACCAATATAAGGCAGCGGTCCAACAATGAGAGTTAGACAAGAGAATAACCCACTGGACGGACACTCCTGGACTTACTCAGTCCAAGAAATTCATGAGGATTTCACCGACGTATACCAGTAAGCTCATGAACCTGTCACGAGCTGAGCTTCGGGTGAAGGTAGGTCTGCTGACAGGGCACTGTCGGTACAAAAATCATTTGTACCATATGAGAAAGTCAGAAGATGAGATTTGTAGGCTAAGAGGAAGAAACAGCTGAAAACATGGTAGGCAAGTGTTCAGAGCTGGCTGGCCTGAGAACCATTTAAATGGGGAAACCAGTCCTGGATACCCACCAGGTAACGGCCAAGGCCAAGATGTTGTCGGTCTTATCAACACCATCGACGACTTCCTTGGGTTTTAGTGAATCAGTAGGGTAGAAAACAAAAGATCTATTTGGTAGCAGTTCCAGGAAGGCTAACTGGGACATAACTATCCCAGTTCAAATGATAATAATAATAGTCCTGGAGATCTTCTTCGGAGAAGTGTCATGTTTTGCATCCCTTTTTGGTGTAACACTGCCCTAAAGTGGTCCTTCCGAAGCCACGGAAGGATTCAGGTCCAACAGATTCAACCTCTGATGAACATTTTGCTAGTGCATCAGCATGAGAAGGCTACAATGCCACACTCTGTTGCCTCTGGCCAGTTGCTTTATGTTATTACGGCATTTCCAGATGAACACTGAGCACTGGCAGTGACGCAAGATGCACCAGAAAGGCTACAGTAAGTTTGAAATGTGACAATTCTCATGATACAAGTCTTGAAGTGGTCTCGGTCTTTGTTTGATAGTTCTCAGCCCTGAAGAGATACTTGGACCGTTGTTATCATACGTGAATAGTATCCAGAAGGTCAGTTGGACTATCTGGATTCCCTATGACTCTAGATAGGGTTATACAGGATGCAACACAAGGAGACGAGCGAGGCTGAAGAAGGAGCTTGGTGTGTTTTTGTACGATAACGTGGTGGCATTGCTGCTGGACCTTGAGTAACCCCTGCTGGTGGCCCTAAATTAGGGTTTGTATTGTCGATTGGATACATAATGAAACTGGGTTGTATTCGATACTTCCGAGCTGTGTGATTCTGGCTGCAGCTGCAAGAATGACCATTCCGTTAGTTCAATTTGCAGATAGTAAGCCAAAGGTTATACACGGATCTTCACAAGGAGCCAAGCGAGACTGTGGAAGGAGGTTGGGGTGTTTTTGTACGATAACGTGGCTGCATTGCTGATGGACCTTTGGTAGCCCCTGCTGGTAGTCTAAATTAAGTATTTGTATTGTCGATTGGGCATTGAAACTTGTTTGTAGTTGATACTTTGAAACCTTCGGAGCTGTGTGAATTCAGGCTGCTACTGCAAGATGACCGATGCGTTAGCTCCGCATTCCGTCGGTTTAATCTGGAGATAAAAAGCCGGGCATTATGGCGCAACAGAGAAAAGCCGGACCCGCGAAGATTTAGGACGTAGGTAAAGTAGCGCCGAGTAGGAGCCGAATGACGCAATTTTCCTATGTATATTAGGAAGATTATATGAAAACCGGGCTAACAACACGGCCCTAAATTGATCATGCTCTGTTGAATCGCGCCCGAGAAGATTCATTATCGCCGTGTTCGTCGGTAAGCTGGAAAACGTCGGGCCGGAACGTTCTCCGGGTGATTTATCTTGATGATAGTATGTGAAATCCGTCCGGACTGCGCCAGTTACTGCATATCCAAATTGAATGCCGAAGTAATGGCCTGATTATTTTTCCTCGTTTATCATTTGCCGGAGTGACTTTGAAATTTCGAGTGATATTCCGCGGATCTGTAATGAACGCTCCGGCTCATTTCGCTTGACTGATGCCACGATCCAGATGGCGGGGTGTTGCGCTGCTCTCGAAATCGTCTCTTACGGTTACGATGCGAATTATACGACGATCGTTTGAAATTCAGTGAAACTCTCAAAAGAGTCCATTTTGAAGATAGTTCAGGCCTTCTCTGCTTCTTGTATGGCACCCATCGTCGACCAAACGTTGGCAATGCAGCCCATTGTGATTTCAGAGAGACTCAGACCCGAAGGCACGCCGACAAGAATGCCCTAAGTCGACGGGAAGGAGTTCCTCCCAACGTGAAGATGGAAGATTCTGTAGGTGTGCTGACCACATGTCAAACAGCGCTCTTCACATAAACAGCAACGTGTCATCTGGATTTCTGTACGACTGGCACAAGAACCAGTTATACCCAGCCCTTCCGAAGGTTTGTTAAACTAATGACCATTGAAGCTCTGGTCACCAGACATAATTGCTACCTGTCGAGAAGAAGGAAGTTTTGGCCACCTACTTAGAGACAGCTAGTCCAACTGAGCCTCTGGATAGGTACTTTTCACGTATGATAACAGCGGTCCAAGTCTCTCTTCAGGGCAGAGAACTACCAAACAAAGACCGAGACCACTTCAAGACTTGTATCATGAGAATTGTCACGTTTCAAACTTACTGTAGCCTTTCTGGTGCTTCTTGCGTCACTGCCAGCGTTCAGTGTTCATATGGGATTGCCGCAACAACACAAAGCAACTGGCCAGAGGCAACAGAGTGACTCTGTAATGGATGCCAGGGAACTGTGGGCATTGTAGCCTTCTCATGCTGATGCATTTGCAAAATGTTCATCAAAAGTTAAATCTGTTGGACTTGAATCCTTCCGTGGCTTCGGAAGGACCACTTTAGGGCAGTGTTACAGCAGAAAGAGATGCAAAACATGACACTCCTCTGAAGAAGATCTCCAGGACTATTATCATTATTAATTGAACTTGGATCGTTATGGCTCAGTCAGCCTTCCGGGAACTGCAACCACATAGATCCTTTGTTTCTACCCTACTCATGCATTGAAACCCAAAGAGGTCGTCGATGGTGTTGATAAGACCGACAACATCTTAAGGAGCCTTGGTCGTTACCTCGTGGGTATCCAGGACCGGTTTCCCCATTTGAATGGTTTTCAGGCCAGCCAGCCCTGGACGCTTGCATATCATGTGTTAAGCTGTTTCTACCTCTGATCCACAGAGCCTACAAATCTCATCTGCTGACTTTCCCATATACTGGTTCAGGAGCTTACTGGTATATGTCGGTGAAATCCTCATGAATTTCTTGGACTGAGTAAGTCCAGGAGTGTCCGTCCAGTAGGTTATTCTCTTGTCTAACTCTCTTTGTTGGACCGCTGCCTAATATTGGTCTTTTCCAAGCCCACAGAAAAGCTCAGGTCCAGCAGGTGTGATTCCAGGGACCTCAGCATGGCCTGGTTGTCCATGGTGATGAAGATATACGCCCCTTTGAGGTCCATGTTGAGATACTCCTTAGTTTTAAGACACTCCTCAGTTTCCAGGACTAAGGCAAGCGAAAAGA
Organism: Adalia decempunctata; assembly: GCA_951802165.1. Lineage (NCBI taxonomy): Eukaryota > Metazoa > Arthropoda > Insecta > Coleoptera > Coccinellidae > Adalia > Adalia decempunctata. The sequence continues at coordinate 7,959,200 of OX637705.1, forward strand.
TTCGCAGAGTTCTCGCCATCTTGCACAAGGATGCTAGTCCATCTATTCTATAGACAATGGACCCCATCTTCTTCTAGCATTCTTAATACTTACTGCGCTATCTGGGAACCTCAATCGGAATCGTTTCGGTTTCCTTGTTTCGATAATGCTTCCAGGAAATGCTTTGGCTAATTAAGGACTGCAAACTTTCCTTCTACAATTATTTCCTTGTGGAGCTTTTTCTTCCTGAGACTGAGAGATTTATCAAAGAACTAAGTGCCTCGTAAGCAGCTTAGCTCACGAAAGAAATTAACTGTGTGTCCTATTTTTTTAACCCCTTTGGTTGGTGAATGTATTTTGTCGACTTTTCATCGGATTAAACAGCCCTATTTCACAAATTACTCTGTTGTCCAACTCCCATTGTTGGACCGCTGCCTTATATAAGTCTTTTCCAAGCCCACAGAAAGGCTCAGATCCAGCAGGTGTTAACCTTCATGCACTTTTCGCGAGTTCATCGGCTTTTTCATTTCCTTCAACACCACAATGCCCTGGCACCCCTAGTAGAGTCACTTTATTGCCTCTGGCCAGTGGCTTCATGGTGTTACGGCACTCCCAAGTCAGCAGAGATCCCTGTCAGTGTGATTTCAGGGACCCCAACGTGGCCTGGCTGTCCCTACGATGATCGTTGATTATAATATTCTTTCCTTTTTGTGCTGCGCCCATCATCGACCAAACGTTGGCAATGCGGGCCTATTGTGATTTCAGAGAAACTCAGACCCGAAGGCACGCCGACAAGAATGCCCTTAGTCGACGGGAAGGAGTTTCTCTCACCATGGAGATGAAATATTCTCTGGGTATGCCGATCTCAAGTCAGACAGCTCACTCCACGTAGACAGCATGTGTTCCAAAGTTTCATCTACACTGCGCAAAAAAATTAACGCACATTCTGAAAATCTCAATTTTAATGAAAGTTAACTCTACATTGACTTTATAACTTATTTTTTATGTTCTCTCCGGAAGGTTTTGAACGAAACAAGACACATTAAATGGAAGAAAATTTCAGGATTTCACCGAATCTTAAGTGAAAGAAGAGCAATGAACAATTTTCAAAATACTGAAATGCTGATAAGTGATTTAATACTTGGTATTTCCACCCCTTGCGTTAATTACAGCACGGCAACGACGGTTCATACTCAAAATGAGTGATCTTAAAATGTTCTGATCTAATCCTTCCCAGATTTCTCCGAGTTGGATTCCTAAGTCATTAAGAGTAGCTGGATGATTTTCTGAACTTCTCAGCCTTCTATTGAGGTTGTCCCAAACCTGCTCAATCGGATTGAGATCTGGACTTCTTGCTGGCCATTCCATTCGAGAGACTTCAACCTCTTCAAGGTACTCCTGAACGATGCGCGCACGATGGTGTCTGGCATTATCGTCCATAAAAATGAAATTTTCACCAATGTATGGGGCAAATAGCACTACATGCTCTTCAAGAATGTTCCTTATATACTTATCAGCATTCATAGCTCCATTATCAACGACCACTAGGTCTGTGCGAGCAGTCAAAGATATTCCACCCCATACCATAATCGATCCTCCCCCGAAACCAGTAGTATTCAGGAAATTGCACTGAGCATATCTTTCATGTGGACGTCTGTATACAAGGGAACGTCGATCACAATGGTAGAGGCAGAATCTAGACTCATCTGTGAAGAGAACTCTTTCCCAATCGGCCTCTTCCCAATGGATATGCTCTCTCGCAAAATCCAAACGCGCCCTTCGATGAGCTGGGGTAACAGCTGGGCCTCTTGCCGCGACACGAGGCCTTAAATCATATTCTCTGAGGCTATTTCTTTTTGTCTGGGTGCTAATTTGCACCTCATGAGTTTGCTCAAGCTGTTTTTGAAGGAGGCGAGCGGTTGCAAACCGTTGTCTCAACGAAGAAACTCTCAAGTAACGTTTTTGAATGACAGTTGTTACCCGTGGTCTACTCTGTCCTGGTCTTCGGACATTCATACCTGTCTCCCTGAATCGCTGCAACATTCTGGACACACTTGTATGGGAAACTCCAAACCTTTCTGCAATTCTTGTGTATGTCTACCCTTCTTCTCGCAAAACCACCGCTTGGGCACATTCCTCTTGATTCAAATTGCGTGTTTCGCGTTGCATAGCGATCGAGTGTAGAAAATCAAACGAAAGAAAAACTATTGATCACTGATTTTAGAATGGAGCCAATACATTCAAAATCTCATAATATCATCTTTTTTCATTCCTGCTGGGACAAAACATCTGTATTGAAGAAAAACGTTGAAAGTGGATAACATATGCATGCTGCATGCATAATTCTGATAAAAATAATTATCATTGAGAACACCTTTAGTTGTAGAATAAATTTGAGATTTCCATAATGTGCGTTAATTTTTTTGCGCAGTGTATATTCGTATACCACCAGCACAAGAAACAACCAGTTATACCCAGCCTTTGTGAAAGTTTGTTCGACTTTTGCCTATCAAAGCTCTGGTAACCAGAGTCAATTGCTACCTGTCGAGAATCAAGAGGTTTTGGCCACCTACTTAGAGACAAGCCTCTTGATCCTCTTGCCAATGAGTCTCGATGGCATAAAATGGGTTCTCGTGTTCCATTCAGAGTAGAATTTCTCATCAATCCATCTCCTGAAGTAGTTCTCAAAGATGTTCAGCCCTGACATGAATGCTATCGAGAATGACCTAAAAGAACCCAATATCCAATGAAGTTAAGAGGGTTAAACAATTCATTATCCTTAAAACCAAGCATCCCATCCAACTTCTTCATCGAAAAACGCCAATTCTTCCACTCCCGAACATCCAAACATCGCGTTACATTCACGACCCAAAGTTAACCGGAAGATTACGACCTGAACCCTCTAATAACAATTCCCCGAGACATAATACCATACCAAGCGGTCGTTTCGAACCCCAAAAACCACCCCTCAGATCACCATAAAGAGCAACAATTACCGTTTCAATTTCCTATCATGATCCCGTATGGGAAATTGTTATGCATTTGCTTTTTCTCAAAAATGAAAATATATTTCATGCGCCCCTTTTCCATTTTGATGATTGAGCGTCGTGGTATGCTGAACACGTAGATGAGATAACATTCTTGTAGCAGTTCACGGGGGTACTTGAGAACAACGTGTTCTCGGAAGGTCATCAAGGGGTTTTTTATGGGGCGATGCTGTTAAGCCGTGAAGCCTTTTTACATGATTCAATTTTTATGATGTTCGGAATGAACTGACTAAGTGGGATTGGATAGATATCTTCTATAATCTGTATATTATGTTCCAAAAAGGTTGAGGAGATGCAGAAATTCTGTGAGTTGATTTCTGTCCACCAATTCTGCATTCATGAGAAATCAAATGTATACATATACTCCATTCACAATTATAAAATCACAACTCTGGCCATGGTTTCGTTTTCAGGAATTGGTGCACCTGATAAAAAATCTGTGCGCGTACAGAGAATATCTTTAATGACAAAACGGCGTTGCCAGTTTCTTTGTTTACATCAAAGTAAAAGTATCAAAGATATTTTGACATGTGTACAAACGGCAAATTTGAATTGGACCAATAATCGATTTATAAGCATGAATAAAGCAAAAGTAAGTACTAATCGCCTTTTTTACACTTGATACCGACGAAGTTTTTTTTAGGTATCTGGCCGTTTGGAAAGATTTCAAACGAAATTCCGGTCCCCCAAAAGTTTGGTTAGTTTCGGTATCGTTTTTGGTGCTCAAAATTTATTTGGAATGTGTAAATGGACAAAAAAGGCTTCCTTAAACGATCTTTTCACGGAAGCGACCGAAAATTATGGTTCAGGTAGGATTTTCGATGAATTATGAGGAAAGAACTCGCATAATGAAATTGCACGATTTTCGTAAGTAAACGGGTTTTGGATGGCCATCATCGGTCTCTAAATGATTATTGTTGATCGTTTTCACGTTTCAGAAAAAGAACCACTTCGTATAAGCCCATTTTGAAGAAATTTGTGTATGTAACATTCAACGGTAGGTATTTGCTCTTAATCGAAAGAATATATTATATCTAGTGCTACTTCTTTCAAAAGAGACACAAGCTTTTAATGCTGTAGGGGCCCTATAATGTGGAGGAGTTTGTGTCTTATTTTAGAACAGGTGAATGATAAATGTGAAGCATATGTTTGACCTGTTCCATATTATTTGTACAAACCTACTGTGGTTGTAATGTATGAATATTTTTTAAAGTAATAAATTACTATACAGTCAGAATATTTTACTCCTTGTTCATAAGATCAAATAAATGAAATGTATATCTTCTACTCTTATTTTTATTAAGTTAGCTATTAAGGTTATGTTCCAAGAAAAAGTTCCTGTTGCATCAGAACTCCCTTCAACTATTTGGATTCCAGTAGAGGGATATAATGTTCCATTATTCTTGATTCAACAATTGATGTCAAGTCTTGAACTTTCAGTTCAAGAGGATAATAAACATTAAATCTTCACAGGCATGCATATGAAAATCATGTGAAAGCAATGCAATTTTCTTCCATGGCGAAAAATAATATATTTCAACAGTGATCTCTTGTACTTTTCATGCAAATAACTAGAGAAGGAATCCTTTCTATCAATTCATAAAAACGTTAATTATTTTCGTCCATCACATCTTTTCCAATTCATTCATTTTCCGAATAAATTCACATTCTGAGAAATACGCTAAGAATGTAGAAAGGGCAACATAGTGTTGACTTGGAACATAAAAATATTTTGAAAAACGTCATAACTTCGATACAGAGTGGAATGTGTCAAATTTCCAAGGCTAGAGTTGTGATTTTATAATTGTGAATGGAGTATACTCTCTTATATCTGAATGTTGTTTAGCTCCTCGTTTGATAACTTTCCTTGTCGTTTCTGAGAATTTTGAATCAATTCCTGTTTTAAGGACTGAACGAGAATAAATTCGCAATCACAAAAACACTTATATCCTTTGAACCACGAGACCGATTTCGAAAAACGAACTCATTTTCGAATCATCTTCTAATTCGAATGAAAACTGTTTTTACAATAAAAAACCAAAACTATTTTTCACAAAATTCATGGATTTTTTCTTGAATTCTTCCCATCATGCTTCTTAAAGTGTTCTCAGTCACTTTCTGGGATGCTGTCTTCCACTTCTGCTCGAATTCCGCTAATGTTTTCGTTGATTTCTTATTCTTCTTCAATTCTCTTTTTACCAGGGCCCAATATCTTTCGATTGGCCTGAGTTCTGGGCAATTTGGTGGATTGGCCTCTTTGCGGACAAAAACCACCTCATTAGCTTCGTACCATTCCTTGGTGGCCTTGCTGTCGTGGCATGAAGCTAAATCTGGCCGAAAGATTGTTGACACATCGTGCTCACGTAAAAATGGTAAAAGTCGCTTCTTCAAGTATTCCTCGATGTATATCTTCGAGTCCACAGAGCCTTGGCCAACGAAAAATTTGCTAGTTTTCTCACAAGTGCAAATTGCTTGCCAAACCAGGAATTTTTTAGGAAACTTTGCTTGTTTCTTCACGCGAAATTGTTCGTCAACATTTCCACGAGAATCTGCAGTATAAAATTCCTGACCAGGAAGTTCGAGAAATCAGCCAAGACATAGGTTTCGTCGTCCATCACGGAACAGGAAAAAATTTTTCCAGAAATCTGTCTTTAATTTCTTTGCTCTTGAATTCGCTTCTTGATTCTTCTTAGCGTTCCTGTCTGGCACTTTCTGCACTTTGTATGTTCTAAGCCCACAACTCGACTCGATTTTCTGAACGGTTGACTGCGAACAACCCACTATTTGGGCCACTTTCCGTCTTGAAGGGTTAGCCTTCTGAAAAAAGCTGATGGCTTTCTTCACATTTTTTGGGCTATGAAACCCCTTTTTCCTCCCGGTTCCTTCCTTGCGGTTAATTGTAAGATCTTCGTTGAAGCGCTTAACAACTCTTGATACCGTTTCCGGACGAACGCGAGCCTCTTTTGCAATTCTTCTGAAGCTCCATTTTCGATTATTTTGATAAAGTTTCACTATAAATTCTCGTGTTTTCACTTCGCTTGACATTTTGCGACAGAGAATTGGAATATCTATGGGGTAAATGTTCCACATGTTTCTGACGTTCATAACAAAGCTAACTATGATCAAATTTTGATTTTTTTCTCAATTGGTTCAAGAGATAAAGGCGTTTTTGTGATAGCGCGAATTTATTCTCGTTCAGTCCTTACGTTCTTACAATCAACTTTGATTCAAAATCTGAAATTTTTTTCTGTCTAGGCGTAGAGTTGGTACGACCCAAGATCTACCACCCGTTATGACTACGCCAGTTGCTGCCACCAGCTAAATGATTGCATGACATCTGAATGACGTACTGAAGAAGTCAGTTGTTTTCAACTTGCTCTATGGGGTCTTACCGGTTTTGTAATCTATGGAAAAATACCTAGAGAGAATCTGACAAGGTCACATTCCGTTAAAACCTTCAGGATATTCAACAAATTCAATAACGAAAGATCAGAAATTTGTTTAGATATAATTAAGACTTAATTAGGTACGTATGAAATTCGAAACTTCTAATTTAAAACTCAACAAAACAACGATGAATGAGAACTTGACCTTTGAATTTTATAATGAGTAGGTGCAAAGCCTACTTGGAAAAAATTACCTTACGTTGAATCCATTATTTTAAAGGAATGGAAAGAAAATCTTCATTCATTTTAGCTACATGAAATCTCCTCTGATCCAAACAAATCCCTCCTGACGAGAATAAAAGGAATACTCCCACTTACAGACCGAAATAAAGAAATAAAGTAGACTCGTAAGTTCCGTCCATATTGAGCAATACCTACAGCCTGATCTTGTCATTTAATAAATTACTTTTCAGGGTACATAATCGTGCAGATGGAAGATAATATTGTCGTGTAGCTGCACGATTGCCCCCTGTGGTGATTGCATGCCGTAGATGACATATAAAATTCTTCATCCCCAACAATTTTTATTCTTTCCATTTTTCTGTCGTCCGCCTTGAAAGTAATGAGAATGGCATTGCTGCAGACGTATCGATATCAGTAATTTTCTGGCTCACATCGACGGTTCTATTTAAGTTTCAGATAGAAAGCTGTGGACTTTAAGAAAAAGGAGTATTATTGGAGTGATACGTTTTGTTTTGAATGTACAGTGTGACAAGAAAAACATCGGACAAACTCTTTTTCATTTAACTTTATTAAACAGAAGAAATTGAACAAAACAACAACAAATAATAATAGCTTGAACATTTGTTAGTAATATACAGGGTGCGGCACGGAGGATGGATGGTTTTAAAAAAATAATAAAAGCGTTAATTTTTACTCAAAAACACATTTATTGACGGAATCAGATTCTCAAGGAAATAGCATTTGAGACAGTCAAGTGTGGAAAATCACATCAGGCATGTGGTGGCCGAAATCGGTGATGCAGTGCTGGAGGCGCTCTTGGAAGTTCGCGTAGACTCTCTCCAACATCTCTCTCTCAACTTGGGCAACTTCCACGCGAATAGCCCTTTTCAATTCGTCCAGAGTTCGGGGCTTGGTCTCGTATACTCTAGCCTTGAGGTGTCCCCATAAGAAAAAATCGCATATGGATAAATCTGGGGACCGGGGAGGCCAATGAACATCGCCAAACCTGTAAATAAGGCGACCAGGGAAGAGAGGGCGAATAACGTCCATTGATGCTCTGGCTGTGTGGGCGGTCGCCCCATCCTGTTGGAACCACACACGTCGGATTGGAACACGTTGCCGTCGTAATTCGGGGATAAAGAAGTTGTTGATCATTTCGACGTACCGCTCTGAGTTCACGGTAACAGCACGACCATTAACGTCTTCGAAGAAGTAAGGGCCAATGATGGGTGAAAGCGATGATCCATATGCAAAATAAATAAATGCTAGGAACACACGAGTCTAACGGCACCTTCCCCACTTCTCTCGTCCTCAGTGGGGGAATGTTATGCCCATCTGAAAAACGTCCGCCCTCCGTGCCGCACCTTGTATTTAAGCCGTTTCGAAGTGGCTTCCTTTAGCGGCGATACACAGCTTCAGACGCTTCTTGAAATTTTCGGCAATGGGCCGCAGTTCCTCGGGCGTTAATCGGTTCCATTCCCGGCGCAGAGATTGCTTCAGCGACTCCAAATTTTTGTGTTTTTTAGCACAAGCCCTGTGCTCCAAAATCGACCACACGCTGTAGTCCATTGGGTTGAGATCCGGTGAGTAGGGCGGCCATTCTGCAGATGAGATGAAACAAGGAAAATGGGTCTTACACCATTCTTGCGTCATTTTAGCTCTGTGAGCCGGAGCGGAGTCCAGTTGAAAGGTCCAATGCGTATCGCCGAAGTGCTGCTTGGCCCACGGAAGTACTACGGCCTCGAGGATGTCGCAGCGGTAGACTTCTTGATTGATTTTGACCCCTTGATCCACGAAAACTGAGGGAGTTTTACCACTGACGCAAATTCCGCCCCAGACCATGACGGATTGCGGATTTTAATGGTGTTCGACAATGGCCCATGTACCGAGAACCTCTACGGACCAGACTCTGTCGTTTTGGTGGTTGTGAGATTGTTCTACGGTGAAAAGCTTCTCGTCTGTGAAGAGAATTCGCTCCCATTGCTGACCGGCGGCCAGACGAAGGAGTTGGCGGCACCTTTGTAGTTGTACACGCACTTGTTTTCCTCCGTGAGGAGTTGAACTTTTTGGAGCTTGTACGGCTTGAGGTTGAGCTCATTTTTGGCAATTTGATGGACTGATTCGCGGTTGATACCGGTCTCACAGGCTATTTTCCTCATGGAAACCCTCGAATTGACTCGCTTCTTGACGATGTTGCGATTGCTAGGTGTATTGAGGCACTCCTGAGCGCATACGTACACAGTCAGTATCTCGGTCTGTGAAATAGAGGTTCCACTTCCCAAGGCTTTAGAGATCCTCAGTTTCCATCAGCACTTACTGCAGGAGCAGCCTATTGACAAACAGCAGGAATTTAGTTCCCACCTTCATGTAGATGGTATTCAATTTCTTCAGCTTTTGATTGAACTGGCAACAAAGAATGTCATTACGAAAGTTCGGAAGAGATATTGTGAACAATATCTCTTTTGAGAGTTTCCTTGGAGAAGGTTGAGTGATCGGACGAACGGAATGAATCCTTGGACGAAAATGAAAACTCTAAATACACTGCGCAAAAAAATTAACGCACATTATGGAAATCTCAAATTTATTCTACAACTGAAGGTGTTCTAAATGATAATTATTTTTATCAGAACTATGCATGCAAATGTTATCCACTTTCAACGTTTTTCTTCAATACAGATGTTTTCTCACAGCAGGAATAAAAAAAGATGATATTATCAGATTTTTAATGTATTGGCTCCATTCTAAAATCAGTCGTTCTCGATCAATTCTAGTGATCAATAGTTTTTCTACCGTTTGATTTTCTACGCTCGATCGCTATGCAACGCGAAACACGCAATTTGACCCAAGAGGAATGTGCCCAAGCGGTAGTTTTGCGAGAAGAAGGGTGGACATACACAAGAATTGCAGAAAGGTTTGGAGTTTCCCATACAAGTGTGTCCAGAATGTTGCAGCGTTTCAGGGAGACAGGTATGAATGTCCGAAGACCAGGACAGGGTAGACCACGGGTAACAACTGCCATTCAAGAACGTTAATTGAGAGTTTCTTCGTTGAGACAACGGTTTGCAACCGCTCGCCTCCTTCAAAATCATCTTGAGCAAACTCATGAGGTGCAAATTAGCACTCAGACAATAAGAAATCGCCTCAGAGAATATGATTTAAGGCCTCGTGTCGCGGCAAGAGGCCCAGCTCTTACCCCAGCCCATCGAAGGGCGCGTTTGGATTTTGCGAGAGAGCATATCCATTGGGAAGAGGCCGATTGGGAAAGAGTTCTCTTCACAGATGAGTCTAGATTCTGCCTCTACCGTTGAGATCGACGTTCCCTTGTATACAGACGTCCACATGAAAGATATGCTCAGTGCAATTTCCTGAATACTACTGGTTTCGGGGGAGGATCGATTATGGTATGGGGTGGAATATCTTTGACTGCTCGCACAGACCTAGTGGTCATTGATAATGGAGCTATGAATGCTGATAAGTATATAAGGAACAATTCTTGAAGAGCATGTAGTGCCATTTGCCCCATAAATTGGTGAAAATTTCATTTTTAGGGACAATAATGCCGGACCCCATCGTGCGCGCATCGTTCAGGAGTATGTACTTTGAAGAGGTTGAAGTCTCTCGAATGTAATGGCCAGCAAGAAGTCCAGTCTCAATCCGATTGAGTAGGTTTGGGACAACCTCAATAGAAGGCTGAGAAGTTCAGAAAATCATCCAGCTACTCTTAATGACTTAGGAATCCAACTCGGAGAAATCTGGGAAGGATTAGATCAGAACATTTTAAGATCACTCATTTTGAGTATGAACCGTCGTTGCCGAGCTGTAATTAACGCAAGGGGTGGAAATGCCAAGTATTAAATTACTTATCAGCATTTCAGTATTTTGAAAATTGTTCATTTCTCTTCTTTCACATAAGATTCGGTGAAATCCTGAATTTTCTTCCATTTAATGTGTCTTGTTTCGTTCAAAACCTCCCCGAGAGAACATAAAAAATAAGTTATAAAGTCAATGTAGAGTTAACTTTCATTAAAATTGAGATTTTCAGAACCTGCGTTAATTTTTTTGCGCAGTATAGTTTCTTCGAATATAGAAATAGAAATATTTATTTGCAACTTATATTATTGTAACATACCAAATACTACAATAATGAAGTAATAAGTCAAAGAAATAGAAAATAATAAAAGTTCTATAATAATTTACCTACAACACGTTAACTAAGGAATTCCTCTAATGTGTAGGGCTCTTTCTCCACCAAGAGTGTTGTCAATTTGCTCTTGAATTCTTCAAATTTTTCGATGTGCTGCAGTTCTCTTGGTTGTACAATTTTAGACACATATATTGAGCATCGTTCTGAGATAGGGTAAGTTTGTACTTGGGATATATGTATGGGTTAATTCTTCTAGTATTGCTGCTACTTTTGAATTGGTTGAAGATCTCGGGATGTTTTTGTAAAAATAAAAGACATTTAAGTATATATAGGCCTGTCATGGTAAGTATGTTATTCTTCTTGAATGTTCCTCTACATGTTTCCTTGTATTTCATGCCAAAGATTGTTCTAATTACTAATTTTTGTAGTCTGAACTGAATATTCCCTTGCTGTTAGGACTGTTTCCCCAGAACATAATCCCATAAGACATAATGACTGAAAATTTTCAATAATAAAGGATCTGTAATATATTCATTTTCACCTGATTTTTCATAACTCTAAAAGTATATATGCTTGATGATAGTTTTTTCTCAGATGTTCTATGTGTGTCTGCCATTTGAGATTTGTGTCCATATAAATACCTAGAAACTTTATATTTTAATTTAGATTTATACTTGTATTGTTCAGTACTATATTTTCTGGTAATTTCAAGTTTGATTTGTCCGTCTGAAAGATGGCACATTCGGTTTTTTTGATGTTGAGTTGTAGTTTATTTGCATTGCACCATTTCAAAATTTCTTGTAGAAGAATATCAGCATCCTTAATACTGATTTCTATGTTTTTTGATGTTGAATTCTTGTTCTTCTTGTAACCAACAAGATCCAACTACCGTTTCGTTTCAAACCGATTTCAACCTTCAACCCTACCAGAGGGAGATAAATTGGAAAAAGACCGGCGGCAACATGTGTATTTTTCCATGCCGACTCGAAATTAAGCGGCGCTTAAAGGCCCATAACAGTGTGTAGTTTGCGGAGTGGGCAGAACGGATGGCCAAAATTGGGGTGTAATACGGGCTACTAAAGTGCCTCTAGTGGTAATCAGGCGGGTTTAATTGCATCTAAAACAGGCATCCTCTCCAGCAATCTATCAATAATGCAGGACGGACGGGGCAGGTCGTTAGTCGCTTCACAATGTTATGTTCTGCAGCTAGCTGCATATGCTCGTTTCGTGTCAATCCTAACCGCTCATGATAAGTTTAACAGGTGTCATTGTCATTTTTCACCACAAATTTGAGATTTTCAAATCGTAGCCAAGAAATTTCAACCACGTATTCTACATCAAAAATAAGCCCTAGTTTGTCATATAAACATATGTCGAGAAATGTTTCCTCTTCGAGATACGGGGTGTTAGAATTATAGAAAAAAAATGTTTTTTATTAATAACTTTCACACTGCTTGAAATATTTTAATGAAATTTGAGACATAGGTTTTGAGCGTCAAGGAGCACTTTTTGCATAATATAATTCCTTTTCTATATTACCAGTGGCGTCCGTACTGCAGCGAGATTGAATATTTTCAGATAAAAAAATTATATGCCACTGGTTTTTCCGACAATAAAAATTACTATTCGAATCCTTATTTCATTAATTAGGAGCAAATTCAGTCTTTTACTTTTGCTGTACGAGGCATCGTTTCCGGTTGAAAAAATAAAACACATTCTGATGCATGAAGAAATGTATCTAGTCTTAGAAAATTGCTACTAACCTTAGTAAGCTTTTTATTATTGCTATATCAAATTTTGAGATTTTTTCATGCATGAGAATGTGTTTGATTTTTTTAACTGGAAACGGTGCCTCGTACAGCAAAAGTCAAGAAACCGAATTTGCTCCTAATCAAATAAGGATTTGAATAGTAATTTTTATTGTCGGAAAAACCAGTGGCGTATCATTTTTTTGAATGAAAATATTCAACCTCGCTGCAGTACGGACGCCACTGGTAGAAAAGAAAAGAAATGATATTATGCAAAAGGTGCTCCTTGATGATCAAAACCTATGTCTCAAATTTACCAAAAATATTTCAAGCAGTGTGAAAGTTATTAATAAAGAACATTTTTTTTTCTATAATTTTAACACCCCGTATCTCGGAGAGGAAACATTTCTCGACATATGTTTTTATGACGAACTAGGACTTATTTCTGATGTAGAATACGTGGTTAAAATTTCTTGGTTACGATCTGGACCACCCTGTATTTTTTATTGGCAAATATGGTGTTTTTAGGGGGTCATACCCCTTTGTCATTTTTCACCCAGAATTTGAGATTTTTAAAATCGCTCATATTTTGCACAGAGATTTTCGGAGCCATGCTGATCAACATCATATGAATAACTGTTGGCGGCGAGGTAAAGGACGGAAGTGATGACAGTTTGAAATTTCCAATTTTTCAAAAAATGCCATTTGACAGGTCAGAATCTAAACGGTGATAGTAAGGGCTTTGAAATTTATTTATTTATTTATTTATTTATTTATTCCCAAACCAACACAAATATAAATTGTAATTATAGGAAAGAGACAAAGAAAATATATATATATATATATATATATATATATATGAACCCCTGTTAAGTTGTGACCTCCGTTAAGTAGACTGGGCCACCTCACCTCCGGGTGAAGGGATGGTCTGAATTGAGAAATTTTTGTTGATATATGGGGAGGGGAAGCCGAAGAACAAAATTTCCTAGAGAGGGGAAAACATTTTTGCCGAAAAAATTTTGTTCGAACAATCAAGGCGTTGTAGCCTCCGCTTATATTTCTTGTAGTGTGAACGTTATAACCTCCGGCGGGGTTGCCAAATTTCGGAGGAGAGTAGGTGAAGTGAATATAAAATTCTATATTCATATATTGGATACAGGTGTCTTGTTTTTTCAAGGTTGATTCACGTCTATGAAGGAGTCGGAGAACGGGGAGTTCTTGTCGTTGTGGATTCAAAACGATATTTATCGTTTCGTCAAAATATCTGCAATTGAAGAATTTTGAGCCTAAATGATCTTAAACGATTAGGTTGGAATCAATGGTGAAGAATACGTGGTCAAATTCGAAACTCCTTGCGACCAGTGAACCTTAAATAAGTTCTTTTTTTTTGAGGAAATCACCTTGCCTTGAAATTATTGAAACCTCAGGGACTGGTTCTAGCCATCTGCCACAATTTATCCCAACAACTCGTAAAATAGTAATCCCATTTGAAAGCTGGGACTGGTATAGTAAAGGCACAAAAATAAATAGATTGAAAGATTCTTTTGGAGGAACTCTAAACTAAATTCCGAAATGTCGTAGAATAAATTCCTTTAACCAATAGCTTAACATAATATTGGCGGGCAACTGGGGGAAAGCGGATTGTATAAGAATGAAATCTATATCGACATATAAAGCTAAGCTTCCCATTTTCTTATTCATTGAGATAAAATAGGGATATTCCCCACAAAATACTTTCTGTTATAACAATTTGAATCATAATTTGGACAGGGTTATTGGATGTTCTGAACTATTCCCAAATTTAGTTTTGATATAACTATATCATTTGATAAAAAGTTGATTCCATTTATTGAACATGATTTTCGAAGAAATTCTGTCCACTTTATGTTTTCGGATAGTCTCAATCTTTTACTTTTACTGTCACAAATTTTCCAAAGCAACGATGATCCTTATTTTTGTCTTTCATATATTGCACAACTGATTTCAATCAAGTGACATTATTTTTTGATACCATTCCCCTTTTGACAGATTTCGAATTTCATAACTCTTCTGAAAATTTCGAACATTAAGCTCAGTGATTCTTCCTTTCAATGGCTTTTTACTTTGTGTATCTTTTCAACAGCAACGGGAATAAAGATTAATTTTGTCAATTCGTTTCAGAAGTGTAAGGCCGAACTTACGAATGCAACAAAAGTATGTAACTTGGTCGATAAGAACAACTGATAGAACACCCCTCGAATAGTTAAAAAATACCATTTAAGAGATGGTTTAGATCATTCTTTTCTATTCAGTATAAAATCTATTCTGAATATACTTATTTCTTCATCCTAATAAATTCACAACTGAAGAGCATTTACTCTCGGATAATAGGAATGATCAATTTTATTCATCTAAACGAGGTTTCACTAAAACAATTTGAAAATGAAAGGAAATTGTTGTTGAGCCGACATCGGTATCCAGATGAAAGACTGTTCCAACTGGACGAAGGAAACAGTAAGCAGACAGACATACTGCTAGCCCGACGAAAAAAAAATAAAAAGCGCTACAGTCCTCAACAAAATGCGTCAAAGAAAATATAAGTTTGTGGGATAACAAATTTGTCAAATAATTCTTTCGAACTCATAGTTGTGTATATCTATATGTTGAGAGGTTGGTTTTTTTCATGTATTACATAATTTATTTCGAGATTCTTATTTTTTCTCGAACACAAATATTCTAGGTAGGTCCCATTTAAGACATGATTTAGACCTTTTTTTCGCTTCAGTATAAAATATATTCTAAATATACCCATTCCTGCATCCCAATAAATGCATAACATAATGTGGGCCACTCACGAGGACTCTTTACGGGACTTTCGGGCATCCAGCATCGCACGAATGCTCGAAAAGAGTCCCTGTGTATGGTCAATCGAGACTACCCTTCGGCGATAACTGTTGAATGGAAGAACCTATAAACTTGTGATTTTCAGGATATGTTTGGATCAAAAATTCCTCGATGATAGTTGATGGGTAAAATTCGAACGGGGCTCCGCAAATAATAGAAATCTGATCACATATCCTAAACCTCGGAAATTTCTAGCGATTATCGAAAGAATCTCAAAATATTTCGGTCGGAATCACAGACGGGATCACTGACAATTTTTTGACAGCCACAGTCAATTTTTATAATTATTTTCTCAAACTAAAAAAAAATGCGCATATACCTAGTAGGTGGATAGACGAGCACTCAAAAGCTACATACACTACGTGCCTTTCGATTTTCCTTTCAAATTTTTAATTCAGTTGCTTGTTGACATGTTTAGGCTCATTAACTTGTTGACGCTGCTTGGCTGCATACTCTTGATGAGAAAATAGATTCTCAATTTCTTGTGCCGATCATTCGTAGACACTCAACTAATTCAACTATCGAAAGAAAGAACCTAATGACTAGAAATTTTCTGGCGCGCTGTGGGGTCCAGATGTTGAGACTCTCTCTCGAACGAAATCTGCTCGACTTTTTTCGAGTTATACCCATTATCATTCACTCAAAAACTCTAAAATACGATCGAATTTGAATTTACTGAAAAGTATATAGGTACCTAAAAGGAAATGATGCGAAATTCTGTGAAGATCGTATTATAAGAAAGCTGAAAAAATTCAGAAATTTCATTTTCACACCTAGCCTATTCATCATGTTCGTCTGAAATTTTGCATGAACTTTCGACATATTTATTCCAAGATACCAGATTTCAGTTTGAATCTGAAATCCTGAATATATTGTGACATCAACATTTCGCATCTGTTGAATCATTTGGTGTGATTTAACCAAGTATTATTTGGATCTTCGCAATCAACTTCTAATCCGCTTCGTGAATATCGAATCCTTTTTTTTCGAAGTTATTGTGCTCTCAAAAGGCAAACCTAAAGCTTATGTTATGATCAACATAAGAATAGAATTCATCATTGAGTTCTCATTATTGGAAGTCTCCAACTGTTTTTAAGGAATCTGTATATTAAGGGTGATTCAACCTTTCACCTTTCTCTTGAAACTGTTTCTGTGGAGAAATGTTCGCAGTTTATCTTGAAAGAAAACTATGAATGCAATCAGTCACAAAGTCTTTTCTTTATTTTTCAAAATTCGACGAAACGGAGAAAAGATGTACAATTTCAGAAAATTTTGACGACGGAGCTCCAGTCCATCTACCGTCTGAATATTGGTGCAATTTATAATTCTTTTTTGGGATGATTTCATTAGGCCCGAAGAACTGAAAAACTCAATTTGGGTAGGTGAAAAAAATAAAAGTCAGTAGAAAACCGGCCCGTAATTTAGTTCCGAGGAAAATATATTCTATTCAGTCGTACTAGTTTATTTCAATGAAATCTGGTATGCAAACTTTTTTTTTAATTCTTAGACAAACTCTGGTAATCTTGAAGAATAAAATACAGAAAGAACCTTATGAGGCTATAAACAAAAACAATAGCATAAAATTAAAAATTTTCTGTTTAGACGTTTTTAGTTATCTCATAGTCGGGTCAGAAATATCGACCTCCAAACTTTTCACAAACGATTCATTTTACATCAACGAGATGATTTCAAGCTCCGAAAGAATGCCAGATGTTGTTTTGATACACTTTTTTATGCATTCCTCAGTGCACCTGCTCCGTTCGAGTATGGTTTACAGTGTTGCCATTTACGGAGGCGACAACGAACTGAACGTCTCTTGGCTTTATTCCTCCATATATAAGACGGCGCACTAGCGCTGGTGGTATATAGCTGAACTAAAAGATTGTACAGTACATAAATATGGTGCGTTCTGACCTCAAAACGATTTTTTGATATGTTGATCCTTGAAGTCTCCTGAGTCTAACAAGCTAAGAAACAACGCAAAACGTTGTGACCTCCGATTTCGGAGGTGACAGCGTTATATATGAGGTGACAACGCTTGTTGAGTTTATATTTTGGAGGTGACAATGACCATTAATAACTATATATATATATATATATATATATATATATATATATATATATATATTAATATATATATATATATATATATATATATATATATATATATATATATATATATATTACGCAGGGTGGTGTGGAGCCATCGGGGACTGACGACCCCGCGTACCCGAGTCAACCGGCGCTTGGGGTTAGCAGCCCCTGCGTTGTGAATAAATGGAAGCTTTTGACACACAGAACGAAGCCTCGGAAACCGCCCCCGGTGTGGGGACTGCACCGGCGGGAAGACCGATACAGGCCCTAGCAGATGTGAGTGGAGCAAGTGGCACTCCTCTGCGAAACGGCACCACAAGGCCACGCAGCTCGAGGAACACCCAGGGTTACAGCTTGGATCCGTCCAGCAGTTCATCAGAACTCATACAACGCGATCCCGCTGGAACCCGAAGGCGAGAAAGGCAACGCTGGTCTAGAGAAATGAACCTAAGACTAATCAGCGCCTACTTTCTAGTGACTGAGGGAGAAACACGAACGAAGAAATACGCCGACCAACTGGCAGAGCGTTGGGTGGAATCCTACCCCGACAAACCGTTTTCGGGAAAACACCTAGTAACGCAAGTCAAGAACATTAAAACAAGGAGATTGCTTTCACCAGACGAGATAGAAAGGATGAAAGCAGAGGCAATAAGGAACTCCCCAAACAGAAACATAAATAATCTGAGGAGGAGCATACAAAGGCAAAGTACACTGCCACAGCGACGTATTAGCTACCACCAACAAAGTGAAGCCCAACCGGAAATCAGCCGACCAACTCACTTACCGGAACCGGAAGAAGCTCTCGCGATCCTGACACTCTTTAGGGAGGTCAATCAGAAATGGAGGGGAGTGGCAATGGAGGCAAGACCGAGAATCCCGAAAATAAAACATAGTATACACACGAAACATACTATGGGAGTCTTGAATGCAGCTTTAGATGAGTCTTTCACTGCCTCAGAGGATTTTGAAGACCTATGCCATAGAGTTTATTGTGTGGCCACTGTTGCAAGCAACATCCTGGATGCGAAGATCACAAGCAAATCCCAACAAGAACGAACCCACCAAAAACCCCCATGGGAGGACCGTATAGAAAATAAAATAAAAACTCTCCGAAAAGAAATAGGGATCCTACACTCTTACCTTCAGGGTAATAACCCCAGTAGGAAAGTGGAGAAAAAGGTACTGGCATATGCCCGAAAGCTGAAAATGAAACCAAGCAACCCCCAATACCATATAAGGCTTCGCACACATAAGGAGACTCTAAAACAAAAGATTGCAGCACTAGGAAATAGACTTCGGAGGTACCACAAAAGAACTGAACGATACCGACAAAACAACTTATTCGCCAGCAATCAAAGGGAATTCTTCAGGGGCCTCCAGAGGGGAGAAGAGAATAAAGACGCAACTCCCCCAAAACCAGAGGAAATTAGAGAATACTGGTCGGATATTTGGTCGCATGAGAGGAAGCACAATGAGAGGGCCCCTTGGATAAAACGGGAGACCGAGGAGTGCAGAGACATGGAAGAAATGGCCACGATAACAATTACGGAGGAGGATGTGCGAGCAACAATAAGCAGGATGAAGAACTGGGCATCACCGGGAATCGACAGTATACACAACTATTGGTGGAAGTCCCTACCCTCCACTCATAAAGTGATTGCTAGGTTTATCTCTGCGGCACTTGAAAACCCAGACATCGTGCCAAAATACTTTACGCATGGCAACACGATCCTAGTGCCAAAGAGTGGGGATCTGAGCCAACCAGGCAATTACAGACCGATCACCTGTCTCCCGTCTGCATACAAAATCCTGACTTCAACCATCGCCTTCAAAATGAACCGCCACCTGAAAGCCAATAACATCATGGCGTGGGAACAAAATGGTTGTAAGAAGAAGGGACGAGGGAGCAAGGAGCTTTTGGTGATCGATAACTTAATAACTAAACAGGCAAAGAAAAAACTCAAAAACATATCGATGGCTTGGATCGATTACCGGAAGGCCTTTGATTCTGTCCCCCATTCATGGCTCCTCGAGGTCCTCAGGACCTACAAGGTGAACAAGCAAGTAATAAAATTACTGGAAAACCTAATGTCCACCTGGCGCACAACACTCACGGTTTACAACAAGTCAGCTTCATATCGAACAACTGAGGTACATATAAAGAGAGGCATGTTCCAGGGCGATGGCTTGAGCGTGATGTGGTTCTGCCTGGCCCTCAACATGCTGAGCAAGATGCTCAACAGATCCTCATATGGCTATTCCATTAATGACCAGACCCTAATAACACATCTTTTTTATATGGATGACCTGAAGCTCTATGCGAAAGGAAAAAAACAACTGGAGGGTCTGCTGGAATTAGTGAGAAGATATAGCGAAGACATTACCATGGAGTTTGGACTGAAGAAGTGCGCAACAGTCAACGTGAGAAGAGGGAAGATCACTGCGGAGGATAGCGTTATCCTTGCTGACGGACGAGAGATAACCGGCCTGAGTACAGAGGATACATACAAATATTTAGGAATACAACAGTCCTACGAAATCAAACAAAAAGAAAATAAAGACAACACCAAGAAGGAACTCCTCAGACGAGTAAACAAAGTACTAAGATCACAACTTTCAGCAAAAAATAAGATAACGGCAATAAATATCTGGGCCGTCCCAAGCTTCACATACACAGTTGGTATACTTTCCTGGTCAACAACTGAACTAGGACAAGTGGACAGAAACATCCGAAGTCTACTCACAAAACACGGTATATTACACCCGAACTCGGCTGTGGAAAGGCTGTACTTACCTCGTAAAGAAGGTGGAAGAGGTATGACTAATCTCGAGGAAGTAAGCCTGAAAGAAAAAGAAAAGATGAATAACTTCTTCGCGAACTCCAACTTACCTGTGCATCGATGGGTGGCTGCATTTCGCCGCGGCTCCACGGAGACCGAGACAGAGGGTACAGAAGAACCTGCAAGAGACTGCTTGGAAACCTTCAGGCAAACATGGCAAGCGAAGGCGCTTCATGGGAGGTTTTACGCCAGCCTGCATCAGCCAGAAGTAGACCTAGAAAGCTCCAACACTTACCTGATTCAGGGCTATTTATTCCCTCAAACGGAGGGTACTTTTCTGGCGATTCAAGATCAGGTTGTGCCGACACGAACATACGTCAAATATATTATGAAGCAGAGGATAGAGAGCACAAAATGCAGGCTTTGCAACGGCGCTGAGGAGTCAGTCCAGCACCTGTCATCTGGATGCTCGGCGATCGCAGGCACCAGGTATCTGTCCAGGCACGACAACATGGGGAAGGTGATACACCAACTCCTGTGCCTCCAAAAGCACCTTCTTGAGAAGTTTACTCCGCACCATTTGTACTCCCCTCAGACGGTGATAGAGAACGAGCAGCACAAGATCTATTGGGACCTGACTATCGTGACGGACAGGAGCGTTGAGCACAACCGACCAGATATGGTGATCTGGGATAAGGTAGCAAAAACAGCACTGATAATAGACTTCGCTGTGCCTCAGGACTATAACCTCTCAAAAACGTACGTGGAAAAAATTACTGAATATGAGGCACTAGCACAACAAATGAAGGACATGTGGCAGCTGGAAAAGGTTAAGATAATGCCTCTTGTGATCTCTGTTAACGGACTAGTCCCTAAAAGAACCACCCAACACATCAAAGAACTGAACTTGCCGCACAATGCAATAATGTGGATGCAAAAGGCGGTAATATTGGGAACGGTGAACATAATTCGCAGAGTGCTCTACCCTCACTGACAGACGGGGTTGCTTTTGGCGTCCGCGCCCAGGCAACACTATGAAACACCACAATAAGTGTGAAATTTAAAAAAAAAAAAAAAAAAAAATAAAAAAAAAAAATAAAAAAAAAAAATAAAAAAAAAAAATATATATATATATAGTTAACAAACTGAACACAAAACTCAATAAAAAATAGTTCACTGCTGTAAGAGGAAGTAAGTTTTTTAATTTCTTTGGCATTACTGACATCAAACAGGTCGATGCTACATACTTGCAAGAACAAGTTACTCTGCTCCATCATTTTTCTAAATGGAGAGCAATCAGCATTATCAATGTAAAATATCTTTTTGGTTAGCATCCGCAAGTTTATTTTAGGAACTGATATTTTGATATAATTTATTAAGTGTAGACCCCTGTATTTCAAGTCATTGACTATAAAGTATACAAAGAGTACACTTTGTAATGATCTGCGGCTTTGCAATGATACAATATTGAAATCTTTGAGCATGCTTCTGTAGGAAATCATTAATGGATACACAGGATACACTTTATACTTTCTGAAGTATAGGTACCTGAGAAATCTTTTCTGTACCTTTTCTATTAGATTTATGTTGGTTTCTGCTTGTGGTGACCATACAACAGAAGAATATTCAAGATGGGGTCTTACAAGAGCATTATACAATTTTATAATACTATCAATTTCCCTAAAGAACCTTGTATTTCTTATAACAAAGCCGAGTAACCGATAAGCTTTATTTACAATATGTTCATAATGAACGTTAAATTTAAGATCACTCTCAAAATAAACAAATAGGTCTTTACAATTAGATTTTCGGACAAGTTCTTCATGGGCCATATTATAGGAGGCATTAATGTAGTTAACTTTTCTAGTGAAGGTCACCACATAACACTTGTCAATATTCAAACATAGCTTACTTCTATCAAACCAACGGCAAACTGCATCCAAATCACACTGAAGCTTCACACAATCATCCAATGAGGAAATTGACTTATACAACTTAAAATCATCCGCAAACATGAGACAAGATGAGTAAGTTAAAACCTTAGGCAGATCGTTAATGAAAATTGTAAACAGAAGAGGACCTAGGTTACTGCCTTGAGGTACCCCAGATGTTACAGATATTTCATAAGACAAAGACTGTCCCACCCTAACTCTCTGTTGTCTGTCCGAAAGGTAAGACTTCATAAACTGAAGTGCATGCTGCGAGAATCCAAGCATACCCAACCTGTCAAGTAATATTTTGTGATTTACTTTATCAAACGCCTTCGCACAGTCTGTCATGATTGTATCAAGCTGTTGTTTGTTATATATTGCCTCTGCTGCAGATTGCGAGAACAAGAGTAGATTGGTAGTTGTTGATCTATCGGGTAAGAAGCCATGCTGTTGATGGGAAAATTCAGATTGAAATTCATTAAATATATTGACATAAATTATCGATTCAAAGATTTTGGCTATGGAATTTAAAATACTTATTGGTCTATAATTTCGAATTTGGCTCTTATCTCCTGTCTTGAAAATAGGAGTGATTACCGATTTTTTAAGGACATTTGGAAAAATTCCACTTTCAATTGACTTACCGAAAAGACACGTCAGAGGCTGCACAAGAAAGTCAACGCAGCCTTTATATATATATGAGGGAATATTGTCTTCTCCTGTGCACTTCTTGGGTTTCAATTTCTTAATACTTTCTCTAACCGCATCCTCAGATATATCAGAAAATTCAAAGTTTCCTGATATGTTTGATGTTTCAACAAGATTTGAGCCTTCATAGACGGAGCTAAAATACTGTGCAAAGGCGTCTGCTATAGTTTTTGGATCAGCCTTAATATTATCGTTAAGGTACATAGTTTGGGGTATACCATTTAATTCACTTTTCGAATGGATTAGAGACCAAAAACTGGTTGGATCCTCATTTGCACCACGTTCAATTGATGTATGATAATTTTGATATTCAAGCCGAATTTGAGCTTTAACTTCCTTTCGAACAGAGCAAAAAGTATATTTCAACTCGACATCTTTTTTATTTTGTTGCAATTTTTTATGAGTTTTATTTTTGAACTTTATTCTTTCAATTAAATCAGGTGAAAAGAATTTAGGGTATTTAAACTTAATTTTACTACTTACCAGTCTTTTCGGTATTGCTATATCTATGCAAGAGTACAGCTTTTCATAAAAAAGCCGGAATGCTTCATCAGCACTCTCATTTTGCAAATCATCCCAATATTTTTCATTGAATGGACCGACCTCGAAAACCTATATTTTGATACCAAAATCACCCATGTAGGTAATGAAATATTCCACTTTTTATTTTTCGATTTTTCATTTTCGAGTTCTGTTCACGAGCTCACCCCACTCGAAAAAAGGGTGCTGACGGTCCGCAAAATGGCTTTTATTGAAGATTCGAATAGGAAGTACAACTTAAAAATTCCATAACAAGGTTGGATCCTCCCCAAATATATTTTTTATTGGCAAATATGGTGTTTTTAGGGGGTCATACCCCTTTGTCATTTTCACCCAAAATTTGTGATTTTTAAAATCGCTCATATTTTACACAGAGATACTCGGAGCCATGCTGATCAACATTATATGAATAACTGTTGGCGGCGAGGTAAGGGACGGAAGTTATGACTGTTTGAAATTTCCGATTTAAAAAAAAAATGCCATTTGACAGGTCAAAATCTAAACGAAGATAGTTGGGGCTTTGAAATATTTTTCATTGTATGGACCGACCTTGAAAACCTACATTTTGATACCAAAATGACCCATGTAGCCACCATAGGTAATGCAATATTCCACTTTTTATTTTTCGATTTTTCATTTTCGAGTTTTGTTCACGAGCTCACCCCACTCTAGGTAAGGGTGCTGTCGGTCCGCAAAATGGCTTTTATTGAAGATTCGAATATGAATTACAACTTAAAAATTCCATAATTAGGTTGGATCCTTCCCAAATATATTTTTTATTGGCAAATATGGTGTTTTCAGGGAGACATACCCCTTTGTCATTTTTTGACCAAAATTTGAGATTTTTAAAATCGCAAATAAAGTGAAATGAACTGTTCACAGATCTTGCCTCTCAATAGGGATGTTGACACATGTTACAAATTCATATAAATTGAGGTTTTCCACATTGAAGGTAGTTTTTGAAATACTATAATAATATTTTAGTGATCTAATTACTCTCATTAAATTAAATAAAATCGATTTAAAATGTGTAATCTATTACCGTTTATCACGTGACTGAAAACACGAATGAGAATACGTGACGTCACTGTTCTGTAAACAAGCTAACCTATAACCTTACTGTCATCACGAGTACGAACTTACGAAGAACAGAAGAGAGTAAAACGTATCACCAGCGAACTATTTCAAGATTATTTGATATTACGAAAACGATTCTTTCGCAAGAAATCAGACAAGATCAGTTCGCATTGACAGACGGCGAAGTATGTTTACCGTATCATGTGACGTCATCATAATCACTTCGTTTCAGCGGGAATTTTGAAAACTATTTTTATCTACGCATTTTTATTGGTATTTGCTATATTTTTTCAATGAAAACATTTTTTTCGTGTTTGTATAGGGCTTATCTATAAATTAAAATCATTTCCAAAAAATAGTCAACATCCCTATTGGTTCATTGTTTTGCGTGAAGTGTGGCGTGTGACACCGTTGTTCGTCAGTAAGACAATTCATGGTTAAATTAGAGACCAAACTGAAGATGTTTGACAGAGACACAAAACACAAAACTTGCGGGAGCGGTCAAAATCAGTGTTGCCAAAAGAAAAATAGTTAAAAAATCATTCGTTGTAAGGTTATGCGATTGGCGTTGATGGCACTGAGGAGCTGCAAATTTCATTTACAATAACGCAGATACAGCCTCTGAAATTCCGCAAATCTCCCGCCCTTATTGCTTCCAATAAGCCTGATTCATATCGAAGAAACGCGCTCCATAAACCATAGATTTGGGAAATAGACCTAGCCGCAAAAGATATGAAATTCGAATCCGCCCAGCGACGAAACATTCGACGGCTTGGGTTTCTTCGATTTCCGGGGAAATTGCAAGTGTCAGAAATCCATTTGCAGGAAGCCAATGTATAAATTGAAAGAAAACCAGATGTTACTACGGCGCGGCGACAAATTGCAGCATCAAATATGGATCGAAAAGTTTCGCAGAGTCGATCTGCGCCGTTTCTGCATATTTCTTTATTTCGGCTTAGGAAATAGTGCTTTATGGTTTAGCTAATCACCGCAAGATGCGAGGTTAAAAATGTTTGATTTGTTGAAAAACACCATCTAGGAACCGGAGAAGGAACTACACTAAAATCAGCTTCAAATCGATCAAGGGCGATGTACCTCTATGCATATACGAGGATATATTGAAAAATTTTTAGCCACTATAGAACCAAACAAAATTTAAATGTCAAAATATTTTATTACTCAACATATTCTCCTCCTAATTGAATACATTTATTACAGCGAACCTGCAACTTCTCTAGACCTTTCAAAAAAAATGTTTCGCAAACCAGTCCTCCCCAGCTTTTATTACCTCCTCGTTGGAAGGAAATTTACGACCTTCTGAACTTTTTTTCAGTTGAGGAAGAAGATGATAGTCGGACGGAGCCAAATCTGGTGAATAAGGGGGTATTTTAGTAATTCTAACCCTGAAGCACGAATTTTTTGCATGGCAACATGAGATTTGTGTACTGGGGCGTTGTCCTGCAAAAACAAAATACCTTTGGATAGCTTTCCGCGTCTTTTCTCTCCAATTTTTTCCGTAGAGTGGTCAGTAATGTCGAATAGTAATCTCCAGTTATTGTTCTACCCTTATCCAAAAAATCAATCATGATTACTCCATGGCAATCCCAAAAAACTGAAGCAAGAACTTTTCCTGAGCAGATTTTTGGCCCCGAAACTTCTTAGGTCTTCGAGAACCAGAGTGTCGTCATTCCATTGATTGTTGCTTTGTTCCTGGATCGAAGAAATGTACCCAAGTCTCATCCATAGTAACAATTCGGTTTAAGAAGTTTAAATAGTTTTCAAATCGAGCACACATCGAACGCGATGCTTCCCTTGCACGCTTTTCGCCAACATTCAAACATTTGGAGATCCATTTTGCAGAAATTTTTCTCATGTCCAAATTGACGTGAACTATATGATGAACGCGTTCGTATGACATCTTCAGTGCTTCAGATATCCGTTTAAGCCTAATTCGACGGTCTGATAAAATCATTTCATGAAGTGCATCGATATTTTCGGGGACTGACACAGAAACTGGCCGTGCCGATCGGTCATCATCTTGAATGGAAAATTCACCTCTTTCGAAGCTTGCAGTCCAATTTTTTACGGTCGCATACGAAGGACATTGATCACCAAGGGGATTAAGCATAAATTCGTAAATCTGGTTATCTCTTAACCCTTTTAAATACAGGTACTTGATGATGGCTCGATAATCCAATTTTTCGGTTTTCACAATTTCTGGTTTACTTTTTTGACGTCTAACTCTTCACTGACACTTCTAATAATTATAATAAGTTATTGTTCGTTGATATGGCATCGCAATATTTTGTTTATGCATGGAACTGGTCTAGGCTCACTAGATATCAATACATCCTCGTATAATCTCAATGATACCGCTCAGCAATACAAATCGAGGATAAACATCCATGACTTGCATCGCACCTTATTCCAGGTCCTCGCACCACTAAATACGATACATCTCCCAGGAGTTCTTCCCTCCAACATCAGATTAAATCCGATGATAAATCATGCGGAAATAATTCCTTTTTGTTAATGTTCCACATTACCCATCACCGATATGAACCTGCCAAATCCCCCTGCACCTGTCGCAGCATAAAACGACATCTTTCCACTTCACATGGGTGATTTATCACCAGCGCGGTCGAAATGTTGGCTCCCTATTCCCCTGGTGGGGCCAACAGAGTGAATAAACACCTTCCCAGTCGAATAAAATCCAATATTTAAACCTACTTTCTCCGCTGGATGAACTCGGCTGCCACTGGGTTAGAGAACGACTCACCCTGCAAGTCTGGGATGTTAAGGGGAAGTATCACCTTTTGAATCGTGGTAAATCTCCATTCAAAAAGTGGTCTCTTTATTTCACGAGTAACTACCCTAATTTACGACGTAGAGACTTGATTTTTTTTTAAATTGAAGTTGAAGAACGTCCCGAGGGCAAATAGTTTTCATTTTTTCGATTTAATTAGTTATTCAATTAACAAAACCAGGGTAATCATTAGATCTCTGCAATATTTGGGTTATTGAATATGTTTTTCGTTTTTCATGAGTACAAGCTATATTTTTGAACTAATCATCATGCAAATTTTTGTAGTTCTTAGATGATTAAATTGCCGAGGGCAAATAGTTGCGATTTTTTCCAAAAAATGATGAATAACCGTCGAAAAAAAATCATTAAGTAAAGTTTCCAAAACGCTGAAGTTCAACCCGTTTTTTTTAATTGAAAAACTAATTAAATCGAAAAAAAGAAAACAATTTCCCTCGGGACGTTCTTCAACTTCAACATGAAAAAAAAGTCAAGTCTCTACGTCGTAAATTAGGGTAGTTACTCGTGAAATAAAGAGACCACTTTTTGAATGGAGATTTACCACGATTCAAAAGGTGATATGTAGGACTTCGCAAAAGGTTGATGAAGCGGTTTCTGTCGCCATTTTATCCTTTTTTACTCTTCATTTTCGGTTCTTGTATAGCAATGAAAGTTACAAGAGAAGAAACCTATGAACACTCAATGTTGCCAACAGTATGATTGCGAGTCAACATACCATTGCTGATGTCCTCAAGATTTTTTTTTTTTGTACGTGACGTATGTCTCATAAGTTTTGGCACAAATTTCACAGACCAATATAGTGGGGATAAGAAGAAGACAATAGGTTGCTATTAAAATAAAAGTTTGTTTGTAACCTTGACTTGACTTCAACCCTTCAGTTGTTGAAGTGGTTGAGTCGATAGGGCTTACAAAAAAGAAATTCGGAAAAGTATTTATAATTAGTTGGACGAGTAGATGGAGCCGAGATAAGAATTTTTTAAAATCAGAATATATCCTGTAAAACTATTTATCGGACAATCGCTGAATTTGAGCAAGGTATTTCCTGGTTGAACCTTGCAAAAAGTGGAAAACCTAGAATTTTTGCCCAAGCAAAGACCGTAAGACTGGTAAGAAGAGCGGGAAACAAGGTTGGTACTTCGCTAAGAAAACTAACACTTCAATGTAGGACATCCAACTATATCGCTAGTTCATTTTATTGGAGCAGAACACGCTGGAGACGATAATATGTTCTGGCCAGACCTTGCGTCCAGGCACCATGCAAGAGAAACTCAAGATTGGCTAGCCGACCAAAAAGTACCATTTGTTCCACGAAACGGCAATCCCCCTAACCTTCCACAGGCTCGACCCATAGAAGATTTTTCGGCTCTCCTATCGCGAAAAGTTCACGATGGAAGATGGGAAGCCCAAAATGAAGGTGAACTTCGACGCCGAACATACAGGAAGATCCGAGAAATCGATCTAGATACCTTCCAAAACATGGGTTACATTCTACTGCGATCTCAAGGTCTATTGTGCCCCCATCAGAGCTGTTATCCCAACTGAGTTATCTACAGCTCGTCCTCCAGCTCCAGAGCTCCAATGAACTCCAGTATCTGAGAGGGCATCAAGGAGGTTGAATCCTCCTGCTTCCTATAATTCTCTTGACTAAGACATTCCTCAAGCAGGCTCCTATAGTAGTATAGCTATAAGCGTTCTAGCTCAATTTGCATATTAAAAAAATTAAAATTGGAATTTGAACCATTGTTTGTTGGGAATAATAGTTCTGGCTCAATTTGAATATTCACATTGAGCCAGAAAGTTTGGAATCTTAATGTGACAACATGCCAGAGATAACTCACAACAAACAATGGTTCAAATTCCAATTTGAATTTTTTTAATATGCAAATTGAGCTAGAACGCTTATAGCTATACTATTTCCTGGTTTTAGAAACATCTGTATTCGGGTAATTCTCATCGAATTCCAAAATTTAAGTCCACCGCTTTTGATACAGATACCAATGTAATTATTATCGATGTTATGTTTTTATTTTGCCGCTAGGTACCTTTTCTTCTATCACCCCGAAAAACGAGATATCATTAAATGCAATTAAAAAGTTATTACTAATTTTATATCATAAAAATCATTCCCTCACGTTGTCCCACTATCCCAGTTTCCTGATGAAACTCAATATTTTCATCCTATTCAGTAATTTTTTGTGAATCGAATTTTAGTCAAATATTGTAATGGTAATTTTCGTTATATTTAAACAACAATTCAAGCCACGACAAATACTTATATAATAACTATGGGAATTCAATGTATGTCCCTTTGAATAAAATCATTCCCTCACCTTGTTACAAATATTCGATCTATGGTCATATTGAGCGAATTCTATGAAAGTAGCCTGAGTTTTCTAGCCAGTCAATGCGCGAATTATGTTACTATGGTGATTCTGATTTAACTTCAACTCGGTTTCGTGCAATAGTGTATTCGGTTACAATTATTACTATATTACTTTTCACAAATCATTCCCCCATTAGACATTATCAAAAAATAAGGTGAGTATGAGTAAAAGATACATTATATTTGGATGCGTTTTGGGGGGTAGTGTTCATAGTTCAAAATTTTTTCATAAGGTCAGGGCTATGTATCTTTCATCTTAGTTTTCGTGTTATTTCGTCATTCCCTCACCGTATTTCCCTCATTTCAAACTAAAGTGAGGGAATGACGTTGAGGGAATGACTTTTAAACTAAGATAACTCAGATTTTCATTTGTTTTGTCGTGTGTTTATCGTTTTTTCTCGTTCAAGGGGCCAATAATGGCAAGAAAAAAGAAATT
This sequence comes from Adalia decempunctata, assembly GCA_951802165.1. NCBI lineage: Eukaryota > Metazoa > Arthropoda > Insecta > Coleoptera > Coccinellidae > Adalia > Adalia decempunctata. The sequence goes on from OX637705.1 coordinate 7,989,403, forward strand.
GTCCGATACAGAGGCAAAATTAAAAAAGAAAGAGTACGATGAGAAACGCCGCGAAGAAATGAAATCTACTCCTGATAATTAAAATGATGTAGTATGTGGAACACCCTGTATATTTCGTACGTGATATAATAAGATTAGTGCGACCTCCCTTTAGACCTACAGCGGCACGTAAAGCCAGAGCTCTAGGTCTCATCATTGCCAGTTATGTTTATCAAATATAATGTTATTGAAACAAGTAAACATTTATAAAATATATATATATCAATTGGCTAGGGAGATTCATGGAGTGATTCATTCAGAAGCGTGTACGTATTGAATGTTTGTTAGTCTGTTAGTCAACCGTATTGTCGGTAGTAAATAGTTACATTGAATGTGAATTATCATCTGTGCCAGTATGGTTAAGAAATAAACCCCTTGATGAGTCTGCCTGGTATTATTCTTCACCATCCTTAACTGCATAACGATTGGCCGAACCTACCCTAGCTGGGTACGTCACATGGCGATCCTGCCAGTTCTATGCAGTTAAAGGTCCAGGGTCCAGAAGGTTTTCATCAGGATTTGGATATGGGTATGTGACTTCATCAAAAATTCGTAGTTCAACCAACAAGCCAAGATGGGATCAGGCCAGTTCAAGAAGTACGAGATCATTATTGCCCAATGGTCAAAGAAGCTATGGAGCCGATTGAGCCGAGGATTCAACTCGAGATTAGGAGAAGCCACCAGGACTTAGTATAAATCGTAAGAACTATTTCTTTTCCCCATTATGTCTGATTGTGAAGTGAAAAGTGATGAACTAATTGCTGACTTAAATGGTGTGGAAACGTCACAAATGAGCCGCGAGAACACAGTGAACGGGTCGGTAGGGTAAATAATGAATTAATCAAGATTTATATTTAACAAATTATGTAAATTGTCAAGTCGGAACCAAATTTTCTCAAAGCATCGCAAATGAATCATGGTGATTTTAATCAGAAAGAAAATTCGTACCATTCAAATCGAGGTCGTGACCACTGACCGCAACAAAATTTCATGTCAGCGTAAGATAGTTACGCACAACAAGGTCTCGGTCACCAGTTCACGAATCATTCTGAAAACAATAACACCTCGGATTTATTTGTTCAATATGATTATAATTCGTCTAGTAGATTAACCAAATTCCGTTTGATTTTAGAAGAGTATAACTTCACGTGTCATTATGTAAAAGTTTCAGAAAATTTTTTCAGCACATGCCTTATCGCGTATTTAAAATGAATTAGGTTCTAAGCAATACGAGACGAATGCCTCCGATAGCAAAAGGATTGATCACCTTGTTGTTGTCGAAGTTTCAAAACGTCCAGTAAAAAGTATTGAGTAAAGTCCACTTTCAGAAAAAGAATTTCATAATTTGAAAAATCAACATTCAGAGGTAAACAATGAGAATTTAATATATAATGTGAATTCAGAAATTATTTTCATTAACCAGGACATCCGATCGGCGTAAGACTTAGGTACATCGTTGAGGAAACTGGAAAATTTGTGCGCAGAAAATAATATATTAGAATTGTACCTCATAAAGCTAGCTAGCAATATAAAATTTTTGAATATGTTGTCAAATTATAAAAATGAAATTCTAGGGAACGTCCTTTAAAATCAATGTAAGAAGTATTGTGTCCTTTAAAATCAATGTAATACGAGATGTAACGCGTATCGAAGATTAAGGCAAATCATTCTGAACGATGTTCACATGCTTCCAACCGGTGGACATTCAGACATGTTTAATTTAGTTTTCAGAAACCTAGTAGATTTTCACAAAATTTAAAAAGCCGAGTAGATATTATTTACAATTTTGACAACTCTTGGATTAATATATAGGTTGCAAACGGCTTAGAAAGATGCTAGAGAAAACTTGGTGAAGGAAAAATCGGAAATTTTCGACAAAAAATGTAATGAAAAATTAGTTAGATGAATATTGTATTAAACTTTGTAGAGGTAAGACCCATTGAGACTGTGATATGTATTATAGATATAGATATTAAGCTATAGATAAGTCAAAAAAAAAAATTTTTTACATTTGTATAAAAAATTTTTTTTTCTCTCAAAGAGGGAAGGTGTAGTATGTGGAACACCCTGTATATTTCGTACGTGATATAATAAGATTAGTGCGACCTCCCTTTAGACCTACAGCGGCACGTAAAGCCAGAGCTCTAGGTCTCATCATTGCCAGTTATGTTTATCAAATATAATGTTATTGAAACAAGTAAACATTTATAAAATATATATATCAATTGGCTAGGGAGATTCATGGAGTGATTCATTCAGAAGCGTGTACGTATTGAATGTTTGTTAGTCTGTTAGTCAACAGTATTGTCGGTAGTAAATAGTTACATTGAATGTGAATTATCATCTGTGCCAGTATGGTTAAGAAATAAACCCCTTGATGAGTCTGCCTGGTATTATTCTTCACCATCCTTAACTGCATAACGATTGGCCGAACCTACCCTAGCTGGGTACGTCACAATGACTTAAATCTGGGGACCACTATATGAGTGAAATCTAGTATCATATGTATTACAAAACTGCCACAAAAAAAATTCAAATTTATTGAAAAATTTTTTGAGAATTCATTCCTGAATAATTTTGGAATTTCATGAGAATTACCCATTCCATTTGATGGTATTTAGGTACTCTGAATTTTTTTTGTACGTAGCTTTCTGATTATTGCTTGATAATTTGTTCACAACTCGGCACAAGTTACAAGCTTCGAAGCTTGTAGTTTCAGAGGGGTCTCCTAAGGAGATCTAGGAGTAATCAGGATAAAACAATATATCATACCTTCTTCATATCGAAAATTGCATTTTGGCGATTTTTAGTGACATATTTCATACTGATGTCTTCTACCTTCTGTCAAGAATTTGACTAACTTTTTAAAACGCTCTGGATATAAATCATTTTCGACCATCTACTACTGTATTGATAAGAAATAATACTCACATTGTACTCGGAAGAATAACTCATTACTGAGCGTTTCCCCTTCGCTGTTGACCACGGAGCAAATGTATCTACCAGCGCTCTGCCTGGTCACCTTCTGGAGTACCAAGCTCTGGTTACTGTGGATGATTCGTCCTGACATGTTGTGCGGCAGGACTTCCCCCTGTAAAAATGTTATATGTAGTTTCAGAGACCAAACAAGTGACACAAATTAAACATTTGTTTATTGTATGGTGATACACATCAATGAACGTTTCAGAAGCAACAAAACTATTAATTTAAATTGAATGAAGAGGGCCATTATCTTCCACAGAGCGCAACTTTCTGCGGACAACTTGTTATGTCCGGAATTGGCGAATGCTAATTTTCCGATCCCTGATCGTAGTCACGCCACTGTATTACGACGAGGTTGGGGGAAAATATGTTTTCTTTTCGGGAAACCTGTTGTGTCGCCTGCGGTGTGGGATCGAGATGCAATTTTGGAAATTTCGATTTGTGGGACAAGGATGCGGATATTATGGTTGGGGTTTTATTTGAGGATTTCGGAACTGAAATACGGTGACAGGTGAATTTGATTCACGTGGAGACTGGTGTAATGGTTGTTTTCTGCACATTCTTCAATTTAATGGTGGTTTTCGAAAGTCGAGGAGTATTAATACTTACCTGATTTTGGGATTTGAATTTCGAAAACGTTATATACAGTGGGATTGTTTCGTTTAGATTCAGAGCTTATTTGGAGGATTTTGTCAAATCTTACTGTGCCTGAAAAGGGATTTACCCTATTGAGAGGTGAGATTCATCATTCCTTCAATTCTGCCTCGTGCAATTTGTGTCTTCTATTTTAGAACCAGGATCAATATTCTGCTGGAACTCTATTTCGGTGAAGTATTCTCATTTATAATCAGTGGGGAAACTGAACTTAATTTGGTACTGAGAGAACCCTCTGAAAAAGGTAGGTATTCCTGACTGGCGAGTTCGCCATTTTGATTTCTTTGAATTTGTGTTCATAGGGTCCTTGTTCTGGGACATTTCAGTGGTTTCGCTGGAATATCTGCAATATCTATTGCCGATTGATAAGTCACCGGGTCGAATCAGCCCAAGAAAGTCAGTCCTACTGCCGTCAGTTACCTTTTGGTAATTTCAACATCGTGGAGGATCTAAATCGTCACTACCTTTTCCCTTTGGATCGAGGAGCGTTATTAAGGTCGTATCATCAATTTATGGAATTTATCAGCGCCAATATCGAACTGTGTTATTATGTTTAAGTCAGAGATAATACTTGTATTATTACTACTAGTCTCATCACTATTAGGTTAACGTATGAGACCCATTTAAGTTGTTTTGATAGGAACCTCATAGGGTTTCTGTACATTATTTCACACATAATTTGCTATCGTTGTATGATCTATTTATATATACAGTGTGAGCCATATATAGCGCTATATAAGGACTTCGAGGTAATTACTCCCCCTTTAGAATTATTGTTATAGATCATTTTATCTAGATTTGTTTAGTGATTTTTCGGCAACTAGAGCAAGTGTGCTGGATGTGATTATTAAATCACTTGGCGCCCCCTTAAAAATATCGTTTTTGTATAACCCACTCCCATCTTCAACTGAGCTTTGGGACCATCCAGCATTTAAGCGAGATTTTTAGTCCTAAGCGCTAATAAGGAATTTTAGAGCATAGCAAACTAGCATCAGGTTTCGGACGGTATCGTCGGTATCTAAGTCGATTTCTCGGATCTTCCTGTATATTCGGCGCCGAAGTTCCTCATCATTTTGAGCTTCCATCCTCCATCGTAAACTTTTCGTTATAAGAGAGCCGAAAAATCTTCTATGGGTCGAGCCTGTGGAAGGTAAGGGGGATTGCCGTTTCGCGGAACAAATGGTACGTTTTGGTCGGCTAGCCAATCTTGAGTTTCTCTTGCATAGTGCCTGGACGCAAGGTCTGGCCAGAACATAATATCGTCACCAGCGTGTTCTGCTTCAATGAAATTAAGCAGCGATATAGTCAGATGTCCCATATTGACGTTCTAGTTCTCTTAGCGAAGTACCAACCTTGTTTTCCTTGTTTTCTTCTTACCAGTTTTACGGTCCTTGGGCCAACATTTTAGGTCTTCCACTTTTTGCAAGGTTCATACAAGGAATACTTTGATCGCAGTCAGCGATTCTCCGATAAATACACTACGCAAAAAAATTAACGCACATTATGGAAATCTCAAATTTATTCTACAACTGAAGGTGTTCTCAATGATAATTATTTTTATCAGAATTATGCATGCATATGTTATCCACTTTCAACGTTTTTCTTCAATACAGATGTTTTCTCCCAGCAGGAATGAAAAAAGATGATATTATCAGATTTTGAATGCATTGGCTCCATTTTAGAATCAGTTGTTCTCGATCAATTCTAGTGATCAATAGTTTTTCTTTCGTTTGATTTTCTACACTCGATCGCTATGCAACGTGAAACACGCAATTTGACCCTAGGGCCTAGAGGAATGTGCCCAAGCGGTAGTTTCGCGAGAAGAAGGGTGGTCATACACAAGAATTGCAGAAAGGTTTGGAGTTTCCCATACAAGTGTGTCCAGAATGTTGCAGCGATTCAGAGAGACAGGTATGAATGTCCGAAGACCAGGACAGGGTAGACCACGGGTAACAACTGCCATTCAAGAACGTTACTTGAGAGTTTCTTCGTTGAGACAACGGTTTGCAACCGCTCGCCTCCTTCAAAATCAGCTTGAGCAAACTTATGAGGTGCAAATTAGCACTCAGACAATAAGAAATCGCCTCAGAGGATATGATTTAAGGCCTCGTGTCGCGGCAAGAGGCCCAGCTCTTACTCCATCCCATCGAAGGGCGCTTTTGGATTTTGCGAGAGAGCATAGCCATTGGGAAGAGGCCGATTGGGAAAGAGTTCTCTTCACAGATGAGTCTAGATTCTGCCTCTACCATTGTGATTGACGTTCCCTTGTATACAGACGTCCACATGAAAGATATGCTCAGTGCAATTTCCTGAATACTACTGGTTTCGGGGGAGGATCGATTATGGTATAGGGTGGAATATCTTTGACTGCTCGCACAGACCTAGTGGTCGTTGATAATGGAGCTGTGAATACTGATAAGTATATAAGGAACATTCTTGAAGAGCATGTAATGCCATTTGCCCTATACATTGGCGAAAATTTCATTTTTATGGACGATAATGCCAGACCCCATCGTGCGCGCATCGTTCAGGAGTACCTTGAAGAGGTTGAAGTCTCTCGAATGGAATGGCCTGCAAGAAGTCCAGATCTCAATCCGATTGAGCGGGTTTGGGACAACCTCAATAGAAGGCTGAGAAGTTCAGAAAATCATCCAGCTACTCTTAATGACTTAGGAATCCAACTCGGAGAAATCTGGGAAGGATTAGATCAGAACATTTCAAGATCACTCATTTTGAGTATGAACCGTCGTTGCCGAGCTGTAATTAACGCAAGGGGTGGAAATACCAAGTATTAAATCACTTATCAGCATTTCAGTATTTTGAAAATTGTTCATTTCTCTTCTTTCACATAAGATTCGGTGAAATCCTGAAGTTTTCTTCCATTTAATGTGTCTTGTTTCGTTCAAAACCTTCCCGAGAGAACATAAAAAATAAGTTATAAAGTCAATGTAGAGTTAACTTTCATTAAAATTGAGATTTTCAGAATGTGCGTTAATTTTTTTGCGCAGTGTAGTTCTACAGGATATATTCTGAATTTAAAAAAATGAGTATTATCTCGGCTTTATCGACTCGTCCAACTAAAATATGAATACTCTTCCGAATTTCTTTTTTGCAAGCCATATCGACTCAACCACTTCAACAACTGAGGTGTTAGACTCTTAGTGTGAAGTCAATGTTACGAACAAACTTTTATTTCAATAGCAACCTGTAGTCTTCTTCTTATCTCCACAATATTGGTCTATGAAATTTGTGCCATGGGACATACGTTATAGATTATTTCCGCCATTAAAATGAAGGGTTCTTGCCTTATTGGCACGGAAAGTAAAGAACATTTTGATCGTTGTATAACTCCATCATGAACTGTTTTCTTCATCTTAAATGTAAAAGCTTCGAGAATGAATATTCCGCATACTTATTGAACTTATTTCGTATAAACTTTGTGCAACCCTTCAACCGGTTTTTTCTTAATTAGTGCTCTAATCTCCTTTTGTTCCATCGAACGAATAGTTGGCTCCAACTACCGTCAGACAATTAAGGTAATCGAGATATTGAAATTTCAAAAACTCGCAGCTGCAGTCACGAAATAACTCGAAGGTACGGAATACAAGGGAAGCGTGCAGAAAACTTTATCGCGCGCCTTTGTTTTAGGTACCTAGGCAGAAATCTTCGGGGGAAGTTCAGAACTATTGCGGAATATTTCATTCGCGGCATTGTCCCGGAAATGCATAGACCGAGTTTTGCTCAAGACATACCAATCTATTCTGGGAGCCAACAATGCAAACGAACTAATTAAACGAGTCGGCTTTATCATATCAGAGTAATCCGTGGATGGAAGACATCTGAATCGTTCTGATGGGAACCGGGAAAATGGGTCTCGGTTCGATCCTGGAACGATTGTAGTGCAGGAGACGTCGTAGTACGAGGAGATTTGGGAGGTCATTGTGTCTGGGAATGGGTTTTGGTCTGGACGGGAATTAAAAATGAATAAGGCATGTTCAAAATCGAAAATTCATATTTTTTTTGCACAACTGTCCAAAAAACTCGACTTTTCTTCATCACTATAATAATATATTACTTTTTTTCATAAGTAATACCACTAGAGATGGAATCTTGCCGGCAAAATTTCTCGATTGCAATATGAAAGTTTGTTGATCATGACATTTTTTCCAAAATCACAAGCCGTTAGGCGAGTGATTTTGATACAAATATCATTCGCGAAATTTCCGAAAAGCAACAAACTTGAATATTACAAGAGAGAAATTTTACCTGCTTAAATTTCATCTCGAGTGCTATTCGGCATGACTATTTCCCGAGAAAATGTCTAACATTAAGTAGGATGGTCACATTTGACACGGATCGCGTTATTTGGCAAATTAAAATTCATAGATTAACTAAACGTTGTTTGTTTTCTCTATGATATTCATTTCCGAAGCTATTTATGAATTGGAGAAACGTCAAAAATTTTATCGCTGGAAAACCAACTTCCTGGTTTTGCCGGGTTGAAAGTTTTATCGAGATGAAACGATCATTGCTACGGAAACTTCCTCACTAAAAATGGAAAGAGTGGAATAGTCACCGTGAAATTTTTAATTTTTTAAGGTCGCCGTTCAGAGAGAGTAGGAAAACTAATCCGATAGAGGCGCCACCGTTCATTTTACGGAATATCTCCTTAGAACTTCTAGTGTTTCGATAAGTTCTATGAATGAAATGTACAATAGCGCTCTCTATCCGAAAATCGCAGAACTATGAAATTAGTGAATAGGTGGATAAAGCAGGAACTTTTTTTCGCCATATATTTGAATTTCGCCATTCTCTGCCAATTCCGTATTTCAAGTTGTTTTTCTGAACGAAATTATCTGTATTCTGTAGATTCACTTTTCATCGTCATTTGAATTATTTTCATGGGTTTTTCTTTTGAAATAAAACAGAAGCATGAGTTGACTTATTTTCTTCTATTTTTCAAAAAGAAAAAATTAAATTTTTGTAATGAAATCGATATCAATTATTCACTAAGAACTCCAATCCTTTCCGAATTTACCCACATAATTTCAGTTCTCTAAGTGAAACCATTTTCAAATGCAACTTGAAATAAAAACACACTACAATGAAAGGCGAAAAAAAGAAGCAGAATAATTCACACAATGAACATGAAAAAATACTTTTTGAAAGATATTTCTTACAGAGTCAATTATTGATAATTAAGGAGGGCGTACAATGTAGTGTGCTTTTATTTCAAGTTGCATTTGAAAATGGCTAAACTTTGAGAATAGAAATTTTGTGGGTAAACTCAGAAAGGATTGGAGTTCTTAAGGGGAAGTATCACCTTTTGAATCGTGGTAAATCTCCATTCAAAAAGTGGCCTCTTTATTTCACGGGTAACTACCCTATATTACGACGTAGGGACTTGATTTTTTTTAAATTGAAGTTGAAGAACGTCCCGCGGCAAATAGTTTTCTTCATTTCGATTTAATTAGTTTTTCAATTAGAAAAACCAGGGTCGTTAGTTCCCTGCAATATTTGGGTTATTGAATATGTTTTTCGTTTTTCATGAGTACAAGCTATATTTTTGAACTAATCATCATGAAAATTTTTGTAGTTTATAGAAGATTAAATTGGCGAGGGCAAATAGTTGCGATTTTTTCCAAAAAATGATGAGTAACCGTCGAAAAAAAACATTAAGTGTAGTTTCCAAAACGCTGAAGTTCAACCTGTTTTTTCCAATTGAAAAACTAATTAAATCGAAAAAAAGAAAACAATTTGCCCTCGGGACGTTCTTCAACTTCAATTTGAAAAAAATATCAAGTCTCTACGTCGTGAATTAGAGTAGTTACTCGTGAAATAAAGAGACCACTTTTTGAATGGACATTTACCACGATTCAAAAGGTGATACTTCCCCTTAATGAAATAATTTAAATGTCTTTTCCAAGCCATTTTGCAATCAAGCTTGGAATTTCTCATATTTTATTTATCCCTACATGTAGATCGACACATTTTCCTCTCGAATATTTTGAAAATAGTCTATTACTTTTTGTTTGAGGCGGCCGTAGTGCTCTATACTTGCGGTATATGTCAATTTAATCCGAATTTGAAACAGTAAACTTGGGCTATGGGTCTTTGTATCAGGTATTTTAACAATTATTATAGATCCAGCTCCTTTAATGGCATCAATAGTTATATTTAAAATTTCTTCAAGGCGACAAGCACCGCTATATCCAAAATAAGGACAACCTACAAATTAAGAATATTGAAATTACAACTAATCTCAGAAAATTATGATTTTATCTGTACCTCATAAAGAAAATCAGTTTCGTCATCAGCATCTTGAATGAATTTATTGATGTCATCCCTTGATAACAGTTTAGATTTCTTTCCTCGGTATCCGACGCTTTTATTTTTAATGAGAGGGACCAATTTTTAAAATATCCTTAGGTACATCAATATTTTCCTTAACATTCAATGTACTTTTGAACATTGAGTAGACACTCCATAACGTGGAAGGCTTTGAAATTTTTGATTTTTCCTGAAAATAGCATATGAGCACATTTTCAGAAATTTTTTTTACATGGTTCTTGTGGTTCTCCATTATATTGGATACAATTGTATTTGCTCTTTCAGCCACATCTGCTGGGGTCACTACCACGATCATGTTCAACATCCATCTTCTTTAAAATAATTCGAAATTGAAGCAACTACGAGCAAATAAAGTCGAAGATTCAAACACGCGGCGTGTCAACAAATAGTTTGTATAGTAACGACACAGAAAGATGACTGGATGCATGGGAATATCAATTTCTTACCGCTATCTCTTCTGTTATTTGTGTATCGAATTCTTTCTCGTGATTCAGTTGGGACTTGGGGTTCTTAACGATTATTTTACTGTGATTTCTTACATCGAGTGCTGAGAGCCTGTACGTCAGAGTTTAGGAAACCGTCGCTCCCAGCCACCTCCAAGTTTGCATTCGGAAACAATAAATCTGAAATTCGGTTCCCTCCCAAACTTTGATCCGCACACTCCAGAAAGTATCAGCGCAGTACTGAGGTATGTCGAGTTTCCTCTCGTCTGCAGAACCTGCACCGGCACAGTAACTTTTTATTGAAAATCTATCATACTTCCGAACTTCATATTGACGTATTTTCTTTAGGTCGAAAATTTAATAAAGAGCGAGCATCTGGTTAAGTCTGGATTTTTAATAAAAGCGGAATCGATATTCGTTATATGCGTTGTAAAAATGTTGCTTATCAAAGGGAATTGCCTCAGATATTTCGTTTCCATTCAAGGAACAATGCGAAACAGGGTCGTAAATGTGATTTCTACTGAGTTTGCTCGTGCCGAGTTTGGCAGCGGGTGCTGTCGCGATCTCTTTTTAATTTTCATTTCCGGAGATTGGAATTTATATACCGTGCACCGGTTAAACGGACGGGTTCCACGAAGACAAAAATACGAGCTGATTCGAGTTCTTACGTAAAGAACCGTTTCAGGGGTATACTATAAGGGTGATTCAGTCACGAAATAAACTGTGAACCTCACGAAAATACCCAAAAACCCCCTTTTTTTCATCACCCTCTATTTCAAGATTACCTCCGTTGAGGTGGGAGTTTTCTTTCACCACTGTACTTGATATAAAAACATCAATACGACAGTTTTCATCCACTTACTAACACCAGATTTATGTAATATGAAAATTATTTATTTATGTTATTCTATTTTTATTCCAGCATAAAAAAAATCTGGTGATAGGAAGTGGATGAAAACTCTCAGCCGTATTGATGTTTTTATATCAAGTACAGTGGTGAAAGAAAACTCCCACCTCAACGGAGTTAATCTTGAAATAGAGGGTGATGAAAAAAAAGGGGGTTTTTGAGTATTTTCGTTAGGTTCTCAGTTTATTTCATCACTAAATCACCCTGTATTCTTTGAAGTCCCTGGTGATATGCTCTGAAAAAATCAAACAAACATCTTAAATCAACCCAAAAATACAGGGTTTCCCTTATCCTTCATTGTGAATAGTTTCTATAATAATGGATCACCAGTATTAATTCTGGGTATTTCAGGTTTATTCGATGTGACAACAACACATCTAGTGAATTAGTTCATTTTGCGAACCTTCTCGCTCTGGAACTGACATATTTTATACTTTCAAAATCGGGCATGCATTCAGTTATGGATAACCATGTACTCGTAACGATTTTCGGCCATATTCCTCTATATGGTTGCTCCCTGGGGATGGAATGAAATGGTTTTTGAGAACAATTGAAGTTCATCCGATTATGTTTCGAGATACGAGCGTAGTAAAAGTGTGTAATTCCCAACTTCAACGCTCTGTATCTCAAAAACTACTCATAGGATTGAGTTGGGGCCATGGACACTTTTGATCAGTAGGTCGAGTACTACATTATACCAAAATATGAGAACATTTGACGGAACGCCATTTTCCATAAGGAAAGTGCGGGGTCCTTTGATTGGTTTTTAGAACTGTCTAAACATTTTCAACATAACACACTAGTACCATAAATAACTATTAGGAGCTTTTCATTTGTAATCATTTTTAATCGATCCATGTCTATGAAGTTAGCAGTGCCACTTCGAGAAAATCAATAAAACCTATTGCATTAATTGTCGAATAATTGTCGAGAATTTGTCGTGAAAGAAAAAAATTTGTGTGCTTAGTTTTTTTTTACGGGGTGGCTTTGCTAACTTAACGTTAAGTTAGCAGAACCACTTTCTCAATATCCACCAAATATCATGAAAATGGTTATGAATGATTGTCGAGTATTTGTCGAAGTCCATATGAAATAAAAAAAAACACAAAAAATCCATTCCTTCTTGTTTATTTTACGTCTTTTTCCCGCGCGTTTGAGATATTTCTGAAATTATCGCATTTTTGGCAACAGCGCCTTCGTAATTGACTTTTTTTCTATTGCATTGATTGTCGAAAAACTGTCCCGAATTTGTCGTGAGAGAAAAAAAATTGTCGCGTCCTTAATTTCTCTACGGGGTCTTCGCTTACTTTATATCAAGTCAGCATAACCACTTCTTCAATATGAGTTGAAAATCATAAACTTGATTATCAATAATTGTCGAAGTCCATATTAATTAAAAAAAATATGTCTATGAAGTTAGCAGTGCCACTTGCGAGAAAATCAATAAAACTTATTGCATTGATTGTCGAATAATTGTTGAGAATTTGTCGTGAAGGAAAAAAATTTGTCGCGCCCTTAGTTTTTTTCTACGGGGTGGCAGAACCACCCCGTAGAAAAAAAAATAAGGACGCGACAATTTTTTTTCTTTCACGACAAATTCGAAACAGGTATTCGACAATTAATTCAATAAAAAAAAGTCAAACGAATGCGCTGTTGCAAAAAATGCGACATTTTCAGAAATATAGGGAAATCGCGAGAAAATGGAGTGGAAATGGCTAGAAAGATTATTTTTTTTTGTGTTTTTTACTTTATTTGAATATCGACAATTACTCGACAATCTTTTATGATCATCCTGATGACATTCGACTACTCTTTGCTAAATTAATATAAAGTTAGCAAAGCCACCTAGTAGAAAAAAACGAAGGTCGCTACAAATTTTTTTCTTTCACGACAAATTCGAGGCAGGTATTCGACAATTAATGCAATAGAAAAAAAGTCAATTACGAATGCGCTGTTGCCAGAAATGCGATAATTACAGAAATATCTCAAACTCGCAGGAAATCGACGTAAAATAAACAAGAAGGAATGGATTTTTTGTGTTTTTTTTTACTTTATATGGACTTCGACAATTACTCGACAATTATTTATAACCATTTTCATGATACATATTTGGTCGATATTGAGAGAGTGGTTCTGCTAACTTAACGTTAAGTTAGCAAAGCCACCCCGTAGAAAAAAACTAAGGAAGCGACAAATTTTTTTCTTTCACGACAAATTCTCGACAATTATTCGACAATTAATGCAATAGGTTTCATTGATTTTCTCGCAAGTGGCACTGCTAACTTCATAGACATAATCGATCCTCATTAATCCGATTGAAAAATTTGTCCATGAGCAGAAAAGTCCTTCGAAACAAAAAACACGGATCCTTTACAAGCCGCATCCGGCGGAAACCTCAACAAACCATCCGACCTCATCATCCACTTCCTTCTTCGATAAAAACCCGGAGCCACGGATCCACGCCGCCCGGAGTCTTCTCCGTGGGCCGGCAAGACGGATTATCTCTAATTATCTCGGACGTCCGATGAAGTTCCTTCCGACGTCGCAATCGAGCATCCGACGCCGCAAAAACGGCGCAAAAAATCCCTTCGGCGGCGGAGACATCTGATGGCCTCGCGGGGCACTAAAGCCTTTTTCACCACGCACGGGAATAAATTCTTTACAACTCGGATATTGCGATAAGGGGGAAGCGGATGATGGATGTAATAATCGGGTACAAGGAGGGGCGAGGGGCAACAGGGTTTGATTGATAAGAAGTGAGGGTTTTTAGGATCTCCAAATTGCGATGGAGATAGTGGATGTGTGGAAGTCGGTCTTTTTTCGGGAAGGGATTTGGGGTACGTTTTCGGGGATTCAGCTCGAGATTTCACCTATTCATGAGCACCAGATCGCTACGAAGAAACTGCTACGCTATAATATTCTTCATTTGCGCTTAGGACTAAAAATCTCGCTTATATGCTGGATGGTCCCAAAGCTCAGTTGAAGATGGGAGTGGGTTATACAAAAACGATCAGTGGCGGTGCTATCAATATTTTTGGGAGGTGCGAGATTAGAAAGTGGCGCCCCTACAACGATAAAACCGAATTATTGCTGTCATGAATTCAAATCATTGAAAAGTTCATTTCACCAATTTGTGCGAGTTTTTGAGAGTAGGATCTTTCATAGTGCGAGTATAATAATAGATATTAGATTTGACAACTTTTATTTATTTCAAACCACTCAAATATGAACTTTTCTGGCTTTAGCTATCGCGAATTTTGTTCATCAATTCACAATATTTTGTGCAATAGCTTTTTCTATAGACAAAATTCCAAGATCGGATAGTCTTTATTGGCACATTGTAGATCGTAGAGTTTTCATAAGCTTCAATTCACTGAAACTTCGTTCTCCTTTGGCTACGTTTATAGGAACAGTTAGCAAGATATGAAACGCTGTCCCATTTGGGAAAATATCTTGCAAGTCGAAGAACTGTTATTGGCTCTGCTGCTTGAAGATTCTTCAATATTGGATTCAGGCTCACAAGTTCTTCAACAAAAGCATATCCAGAGATATCACATTTTTCACCATCACTCAAAGCGATTTTCAAATCAGCACAGGCAAAAAACTTCCTTATTTCAAATGGACCTTGAATATTACGGATTCATAAGAAGCGCGAAAAAAGGCCTCTTTAAGTTTCATTGAGCATTACCTATGATAAGCTTCACAAGTGCTCAAAAAACCTTTTTTCAAAAACTGACAAATAACCAAAAAAAGTGAATTTGAGTAAACTACTTTCTGAACAAACAAGAAATATATTTGATTTTTAATTTGAAGTCTAAGAGTCATTCACCCTTGAAAAAGCTCTACTCCAAATTTTTCTCATTCTCATTCCACTATTAATGATGACTTGAAACGTTCTAAGTGAAGAATCTTGGGTTGAATTCCATTATGTTGAAAATCTCGGATACCTTCAATATTTTCGAAGTGAAGACGAAGCTGTGTAAAAACTGTTCAATATTCTTCATGTGGAAACTGAAAAAGTTATATAAAATATAGGCTTGTATTCGAAAAAACAAAATTGGGTCAGCCCAGCAAAATTTGAACACCCTGTATAACCGGCAATATCTTCATTTTGTATTAGATAAGAATGTCATAATAGAAAAGGAGTGATAATAAATAAAAACAATATTGGGTAACAGGAAAAGTTTTATTAACCTTTTGTTATTCACAAGGCCAACGTTTCGAGGATGGATTTCCTCTTTCTCAAGGCTAAAAAAGACAATCACAGAAGTGATAATCATATTATTGAAACACTCGTTTTATTGTTTCTTATCGAAAGAAAATTGAATGTTAAAAAGCTACTCAATTAATTATGAGTTTATCTTAAATACACAATAAGAAATCCTAAATTCCTTGGACATAAAAATTTAGAATACCTACCTAGTAAAAACTTTATAATTTTAACACTGAACAGAATCTCAACACAACGTGGTTTCGAATGTTTGTTCTCAGGATTTAGAAAAAAGAAATGAAAATACTTCGTGAGATTCTCCCCCTTTATTTAAAAGAAAACTCTGATTGGAGGATGGGCAATCATGACAGAAAAGCCGCATTAAGAACAGCTCATCAAAGAAGCCGCCTGAATCACGCATCAAAGGAGCCGCCCAATAAACTATTTGGGTGACGGGTGACGTTTGAAAAAAATACCGACAAGCGTAATGAACTTAAATATTTGATCGCAGGGAAAGACATGGCATGCCGACTGAAAACCCAAGCTGTTTATTGAAAATATATGAAAATATTTCTCTATTTTTGCGGTCGAATTGTATAGTCGCGCGAGTCCGAAAGAGGAGCAAGACTTCAAAATTCAACAGCCCCTAATTCCGCTCGTCGCGACGTCCCGTTTTCTACCCCATATTTGATTTTGGCGACCCTGCATGATGGCGCCCGGTGCGGTCGCACCGCTCGCACCGCCCTAGAACCGCCCCTGAAAACGATATTATTAAGGGGGCGCCAAGTGATTTAATATTCACATCCAGCACACTTGCTCTAGTTGCCGAAAAATCACTAAACAAATCTAGATTAATGATCTATAGCAATAATTCTAAAGGCGGAGTAATTACTTCGAGTTCCTTATATAGCGCTATATATGGCTCCACTGTATATATAAATAGATCATACAACGATAGCAAATTATGTGTGAAATAATGTACAGAAACCTTATAAGGTTCCTATCAAAACAACTTAAATAGGTCTCATACGTTAACCTGACTTAAACTTAATAACACAGTTCGATATTAGCGCTGATAAATTCCAGAAATTGATGATACGACCTTAATGAAGTTCCTCGATCCGAAGGGAAAAGGTAGTGACGATTTAGAACATCCACGATGTTGAAATCACCAAAAGGTAACTGACAGCAACAGGACTGATTTTCTTGGGCTGATTTGACCCGGTGACTTATCAATCGACAATAGATGTTGCAGATATTCCAGCGAAACCACTGAAATGTCCCAGAACAAGGACCCTACGAATACAAATTCAAAGAAATCAAAATGGCGAACTCGCCAGTCAGAAATACCTACCTCTTTCAGAGGGTTCTCTCAGTACCAAATTAAGTACAGTTTCCTCACCGATTATAAATGAGAATACTTCACCGAAATAGAGTTCCATCAGAATATTGATCCTGGTTCTAAAATAAAAGACACAAATGGCACGAGGCAGAATTGAAGGAATGATGAATCTCACCTCTCAATATGGTAAATCTCTTCACAGGCACAGTAAGATTTGACAAAATCCTCCAAATAAGCTCTGAAGCTAAACGAAATTATCCCACTGTATAAAACGTTTTCGAAATTCAAATCCCAAAATCAGTTAAGTATCAAAACTCCTCGACTATCGAAAACCACCATTCAATTGAAGAATGCGCAGAAAACAACGATCCCTAGTCTTCACGTGAATCAAATTCACCTATCACCGTATTTCAGTTCCGAAATCCTCAAATAAAATCCCTAACCAACATATCCTCATCTTTGTCCCACAAATCGAAATTTCCAAAATTCCATCTCGTTCCCACACCGCAGGCGACACAACAGGTTTCCCGACAAGAAAACATATTTTCCCCCAACCTCGTCATAATACAGTGGCGTGACTACGATCAGGGATCGGAAAATTAGCATCTGCCAATTCCGGACAAAACAGAACAACCACTCTATAATTTCAAATACCGTTTGATTTCGTTGTATTAACAAGATCTGTTTCTCATTTTTGATAACTGTATATTTTTTTTTATTCGTGAATTGTTTCACATTTTTGTAACTGTACATTCTTGTCACCAAACGAAGTTTTTATCTATGCCATCTTTATATGTTGAAGAATCTTACAATCTCAAAGAAAATACCGTAAAATGGTAAACATATGGTTGTAAAACAACGATGGGAGTCAGCACTGCAGTTATGGGGCAAGAACCAAATGTACACTATCGTTAGGCTCCCACTCGAGTGTTTTTCAGGTAGAAATACTTGCAATCGAAAAATGTCTAGACATAAACCTATAAAGAAACTATCAGAAGTGCGATATAGCCCCTTTTAACTGTAACTATATTCGTTGGAGAAAATATTGCTTTTCCACCTGAGAATGTATTAATCCAATTCCAAAAGAAAAACAACATTTTTAAGTATTTGGTAATTAAAAGTAGTTGAAGCTATGTTTTGCCATGATGAATTGTCAAACTATACTTAACACAAAAGACAGTTACTGGGATTTCTACCGTTTCAAAAATGGCTGTAGCGATATCCAGCCCGTTGGAAACCCATTATTTTGAAAAGTGTACTTCCTACATAGTTAAACCCACGAATAACAACAGATGGAAGAGTCTAGGTGGGAGTATGCAGGTTCAATCTAGAAGTTAAACAACTTTTAATTGGGTTTTGCTGGAAGAATATTAATCTCATTCTGGAGCGTGACCGCTGGATGTGTGGTGAAAATTATACCATATTATAAAAAACTGGTATTTGAACTTTGGTGTGAAGCATTGCCTTTCATTAGATTCGCTTTGATACAATCTGGAAATGTGAAAGAAATTTTGTACAAAGGACTTTTTCGACGAAAGGTTTGATTGACAATATTTGTGGCCTTGCCATAACGCCATATGATCGCAGTAATTGTCTATCCTGGGACCTGGGAGTGCCATAATACCATAAAGCAACTGGCCAGAGGCATTAAAGTGACTCTAAAATAGGTGCCAGGACATTGAGGTGTTGAAGGAAATGAAAAAGACGATGAGCTTGCGAAAGGTGCATCAAGGTAAACACCTACTGGACTTTAGCCTTTCTGTGGGCTTGGAAAAGGCCAATTTAAGGCAGCGGTCCAACAATGGGAGTTGGACAACAGAATAACCCTCTGGAGAAACACTTCTGGACTTACTCAATCCAGGAAATTCGTGATGATTTCACCGACCTATACCAGTAAGCTCCTTAAGCTGTCACGAGCTGAGCTTTGGTTGATGGTAGGTCTGCTGACAGGAGAAAGTCAGTACGAGTACAAACATCATTTGTACCGAATGGGAAAGTCAGCAGATGAGATTTGTAGGCTCTGTGGGCGACCTTCTTGGGTATCAATGAATGAGTAGGTTAGAGGAACCCAAACTAAAGAGACTCTGTTGTAGTGTTGTGCCCCTTTGAGCTACAGGGAAGTATATGCTGTTTTTATCCTACCCCTAGCTCTTTTATCTGGAATGTTTCTACTGCCAAAACCGTTTATTAGAACGAACTTTTTAGGAGTTGACAATTTGGGATATAAGAAAGACGTCTTCCTGGAAGAATGTGAACCTGACGACCCCCACCCCAATTCCTTCCAGTATCCATAATTTCGCCATCATCCAGTTCGCCATTCACCGAAGAAAAGCCGCCAAAGACCCGCTTCCCAAATCAAGATACCTTTGTCAGACCGAGACGCATTTCGCGAACTGTACACAGACACAGAATGGACCCGATCTTCAGAATACCTCAAGTGAAGGAGGGGGATGATCTCGATGCGATGCGAACAGACGTCAAGGATTCGAGAAAATTCAATAGATATTCGTTTTTGCCCCTCTGCCGCCACTTTGCCGGCGCGAAAAGTGTTTTTCTTTTCCAGCCGGAGATTATAATCTGCCGAGTTTGATTTCATTTACTGGAAATCGTCCTGGGGCACCGGTCCTTTCAGGGCTGACAAAGACGTCATCGGAAATCTCCGGGAAGGGTGACAGGGATTGGAATCTTTCGCTATTTTGGAGGGGGCGGCTAGTAGAGAAGCGCTTGTTGAAATGAGTGTTCACAGGAACGATTTCATGATTTTACTCAGCGTTGGGCGCCAATTGTGTAACGTCAATTATAATAATTGACAAAGAAACTGCAACACCCAGAAGGAGCTTAAAATGTTTCTTGTTGAAACATATATAGTATAGCAAGGAGTAGATGATAAAAATTTGGAGAAAAACACGAATTGTTTACAATTTTTTTTAATAAATTTGTTAATAATGTGTTTGTCCACCGCGATTATCTATACACTCCCCAACACGTCTAGACATCGATGCAATAAGATGGTCGATTTCTTCCTGAGGGATACTATCCCAAGCTACCTGTACTTCATGTCTCAGAGCCGCCAAAGCCCGCGGGGGCTGGGGTGAATTTCCAAGCCTTCTACACATGATGTACCCAACATGCTCTATGGGCGAAAGATACACATGGGTCGCTTCAAAAACGTTAAAACTAACTCTGGCAACATGAGGTCGAGCATAATCTTGCTGAAATATTGGATTCTTGAGCCGGTTAAGATAAGGGAGAACACCTTTTCTTGAAGGGCTGTCATGTTACCCCCAAAATCCACAAACGACCACAATTTTTAAGTAACAAAAAATAGTTACATGAAAAAACCTTCACGATTTTTTTCTCCAAATTTAATCATTTAGGTATTCCTTGCAATACTATACAGGGTGTCCGGTTAACCTTGTACAATATTGAAACTGGTGATAGACCAGGTCATGACAGTTCAGAATATCAGAATTTCACCTCAGTAAAAATATCACCATTTTCGAGATAATGGGCATTTTCTAACTATTTAGAAAATCACTACCTCACCTCCGTTTTTTGAGTGCTTTTTCTACAAATTGAGACTAATTCAAATATCTTTGTTGCTGAAGATTAATGATGAGTGATGCTTTCAGACGTACAAAACAGCAACAAAGATATTTGAATTAGTCTCAATTTGTAGACATAGCACTCAAGAAACGGAGGTGAGGTAGTGATTTTCTAGATATTTAGAAAATGCCCATTATCTCGAAAATGGTGATATTTTTACTGAGGTGAAATTTTGATATTCTGAACAGTCATGACCTGGTCTATCACCAGTTTCAATATTGTACAAGGTTTACCGGACAGCCTTTATTTTGCCAAAAAATGAAAATTATTATGTCTACCTCTCTGAAAAGATTCCACGAAATGGTCGAAAGCTAATCCGAACAAATAAAACTCGGACTGTAAAATTTATGTTTTAAAATACGCAGCCCAAGCCACGTACGCAAAAAGTTGAAGAGGGTACAGACGGCTTCGACGGCCGTCATCAATTGCGGTTGACATAATCCGAAAAGGTCTCTGAAAACTGACATTTTTCGAAGTTAATGCGGTTGCGGTATTGATTGCTTGACGGTTTCCTGTCACTTAAACTTGAAACGAATATAACGAAACTGTTTCACCGAAATAACAATCGGGAGAATTTTAAATTTGGGCTTTACTTACGTCGTGCAGCCATGTTAGTTTTCTCCAGAATGGATTGGCCTTCACGTGACACTCGAAGTAGACGTCATCGCCTTCTTTGATGTCATCTTTGTTGAGGGTGCTTCCAAGCCTCAGGGAGACTATTGGAGGATCTGCAAATTGTTTCAACATTTAATATGGTATAAGATTAAATTTGCTATTCCTAATGATTCTAAATGAAATCTGACAAGACTATGGGCTTTTTGTATTATTCAATTCACTAGTGACCAAGAAACAAGACCAAAATAACCTTGAAATTCCTTGCTCTGATTACATAAGAGCATCTGGGACAGCTTTTTCTCAGCAGCCTATTGGTAGCTGGCCAAAATATGCCTGCGTCTCTCTTAGTGGTGGTAGCTTTTACCAGTCTTCCTTTATATTCAGTATAGCAGAGAATCTCATTTTCCGGATCATCTCATCACTGGGCAGGCTTGCTAATGATATGTTATTGATGAAAGAGAACCAGGCTCTCTAGCTGAGCAATTTTCTATAGCTCAAGTGAAACACACATAGGCTGGTCTTTGTATCAGGATGTTCTGACTGCTCCACGAGTGTACAACCTTGTTCTTTAGCATAGCATAGGCCGCCGATATCATTAGAGAAATGGGGCTTTTACTCCCTTAGTAATGGTATCTATTTGAATCACCATTTTTCTATTTGGAGTGCTCCAAAACTTGAAATAATCGTTGAATCTTGAAGTTAAAGTACATCATTCGGAGGAATTGTATATAGAAAAGTGTTACCCTTTCCCATTCTTTCCCGAAACTACTCCTGCTGATATGTTCATCAAGCTAATTAGCTATGCTATTATCTTCTTTTTGCACCAAGCCATAAAGTATGAGATCCGGTATAAGAAATATCCTCATCTGTTATTTATTTGTGATGAGAAATAAATGATAGATAACATTTACATCGACACATTGCACATGGGTTGCCTAATTAAATCTGGTGCGGATAATGTTAAATTGTTAAATCTTTAACAAAAATTTTTCAATAAATTTCCCTCATCTGTTATTTGAAAAAATCGTCAACCATTTAAGAGAATGGACCCTAAAGAATTGAAAAAGTAATGGTTGCCTGCTTTTTTCCGGGTACAACTGTAGGGTTGCCAGGTTTGAAGAGGTGACTCGCAGTAGTGAAATTACCCTCATCTGTTATTTGATCGTATCTCACGTATCTGATGTCAAATGAAAGCTTATTTTATTCTCGATCTGACTGTATAGGGTTGCCTTACTTAAAAGTTGATTCAGTCTAGGGTTGCCTCAATTTTGGATGTAGATTTCAGACAGGAGCGGTGACAGATATGAGTTGCGCGCTCAACTCTATGTGACAGACAATGATGAAGGGAATTCCTATGATGATGGTACAGGATGTTTGGAGGGTGAGTAGCCATAGGTAAATGGTGGATAGGTGATGCTCTTGACTACTTGTTGCGCCTAATGAATTATCATTTCGCCCAAAGTTCAAAGTGTTATAATTTTTTTGCCATTTTTCTAGAAATTTTCCATTTTTCTCATTAAAATCTTGAATTTTTCAAAATTTAATGCTCGAGATGCCTATGAAATGGTTTATTTTTTTAATCTAGTCTTGTCTTATTCAGATTGAATCATAATTTCATACAAACGTCTTCAAAAAACCTGACAGCGTCGTATCAAACATCAAAATGAAAAAAAAAATAATGTTGTGTCCACTTTACGAAGTGAAATAAAAAAAATTTACATAGTGTTGGGTTTTAAAATGGTTTTAAAAACTTCTCCAGTTAATACTCTTTGCAATAGTATGTAACATGTACCATTAATAATCAGATAACTCAAGAAAAAGGTATTAATTTTACCTGCTCAATGGAATAGTTTTGTCGTTACCTTTTCAAGGCATCCTTGAAGACAAAACGGTTTTTTGTTGAGTTATCTGATTATTAATGGAACATGTTATATACAATTGCAAAGAGTATTAACTAGAGAAGTTTTTAAAACCATTTTAAAACCCAACACTATGTAAATTTTTTTCTTTCTATTTCACTTCGTAAAGTGGACACAACATTATTTTTTTTTTCATTTTGATGTTTGATACGACGCTGTCAGGTTTTTTGAAGACGTTTGTATGAAATTATGATTCAATCTGAATAAGACAAGACTAGATTAAAAAAATAAACCATTTCATAGGCATCTCGAGCATTAAATTTTGAAAAATTCAAGATTTTAATGAGAAAAATGGAAAATTTCTAGAAAAATGGCAAAAAAATTATAACACTTTGAACTTTGGGCGAAATGATAATTCATTAGGCGCAACAAGTAGTCAAGAGCATCACCTATCCACCATTTACCTATGGCTACTCACCCTCCAAACATCCTGTACCATCATCATAGGAATTCCCTTCATCATTGTCTGTCACATAGAGTTGAGCGCGCAACTCATATCTGTCACCGCTCCTGTCTGAAATCTACATCTAAAATTGAGGCAACCCTAGACTGAATCAACTTTTAAGTAAGGCAACCCTATACAGTCAGATCGAGAATAAAATAAGCTTTCATTTGACATCAGATACGTGAGATACGATCAAATAACAGATGAGGGTAATTTCACTACTGCGAGTCACCTCTTCAAACCTGGCAACCCTACAGTTATACCCGGAAAAAAGCAGGCAACCATTACTTTTTCAATTCTTTAGGGTCCATTCTCTTAACTGGTTGACGATTTTTTCAAATAACAGATGAGGGAAATTTATTGAAAAATTTTTGTTAAAGATTTAACAATTTAACATTATCCGTACCCGATTTAATTAGGCAACCCATGTGCAATGTGTCGATGTAAATGTTTACTATCATTTATTTCTCATCACAAATAAATAAAAGATGAGGGTATATATTTCTTATACCGGATCTTAGACCAATTCATTAGTTAATCAACTGCACTATGACTTAAACATTCGACGCATACAATTCTGCTACCATCTGTTGAATTTTCTCAGTAATTTTCACCGGTGACTTTTTAAGAGGATTTTCCCTACAAACTTTCGAGTTTTCAATTCACCCTCCCAGCCCTCCTGAAAACTCTAATCCAAATTAAAATGTCGGATAAGGAAGCAGTTGGTAGCAGCAGCGAAAACACCATGTCTCGGCAATATCCGTCGTATGGAAATAATTAGAAAAATGCCCTTCTTCGCGATTAATCTTGCCTAATTAAAAAGTCCGCTTTTTGTCAGCGCGAAAATGCAATATCCACCCCAGTTGCGCCAAGTCGCTCCCAAGTATCCACCAATCAGGCTTCAGACAAATCCAGCTAGATTATCAAAGTTACACAAAAGCTGTGTGTATGCCTTGCGAACTTACTCGAATTCAAGAATGAAACTTCTCCAGTTTTTGCGGGGATTTTTGTTCGACTTGGGGTTCTTTCGGGGTTGCCAGATGTTCAGGAGAAAATGAGGCATTTTGTCAGGAAAGAGGCAGTTTTAATCGCAAGTTTGGAGAACAAAATTCCACCGTCCTAACTCATCAAAATTTGGTCTTTCGGTTCTGGAAAGTGAAGGATGTTGGTTGGGCCTAAAATGAGGAGCAACTATGATTCTGGTGGGATCAGGCCTTTAAAAAGGCTGGTTGAGGTAAGTGGAGGTGACACGAAGATTGGGAAAAAATTAAGAAGCGTTAGAAAGTTTTTTAGAAGAGTTTTGGTAGAGTTCCATCCAAGGATCTTGTCGGGAATAGTTGTGGTGAGCAAAACCGATTGTAGTCCCAAGTTTTGACTGCAAGAAGACGGTAGAAATTAATAGATGTTTTTTGGAACGTGTTCCATTGGCGTGCATTCCGTATAAGATACCGAAATTCCTCCAATGAATCTGTGTCGTTTTTCGAAGCCTTTTGTTGGACGCATAATCGATGTCCCGGTGCATTTCTAGGTGTGTTCAGACGTGGCACGTCGTGCTTGAATAATTTATTGCGAACACGCTTCGGATTTATCTGATTTCCAGTCAACGTTGGCATTCTTGTCGCGAAATCCATTTGCCACGTTAACTTTGTTATAGGGGCGTCGGACAATCATTATAGACTCAGGGCCAAAGGTACCCAGAAGTTTTTTCAGAGGCGTCTGAAGATCTGAAGAGGATTCCTTATCGGATGAAGTAGTTTCAAGGGCACTCATAATTACAGGGTTGGGTGGATATGTATTTCATATTGGCTGTATGAGATTTTATGTGGAGTAACACAGGGATCAATTTCAGGACCATTATTATTTTTAATCTATCGAGTGTCTTTTTTAGAGTGAAAGAATTTTCGATGAGGATGACTGTGATTTGACAGAAGATAGGAGAATGTTTTTTTGAAATTTCTGTTCAGTAAGCATAGACGAATTGTCGTGGAAAGACTCACGCCGCAACAACATTTACAAATTGTTGAAATTTATTTTCAAAATCAGTGTTCTATTCGCCAAACTCATCAGAGCAACTTATTCTCGAACTATCGATAGATTTCGGACAGCATTTGCTCTACTCGATGCAGCAGCAGCACCAAGACAATATCTGGATTCATCAGTGAAAATGACACTAGGCCATTGATCGTTCCAATTGATATGTTGCCTTGCCCATTCCAGTCTTTGACGCTTATGGTCACGTGTTAATGGAACTCCGCTTAATGGACGTCTAGAACCTAGATCCACCTCTCTCAAACGTCGTCTGATGGTTTCGATGGAAACTTGGATCCCATCTGCATTTTGAAGAGTATTCCGTAGCATTCTACACGTATATGTAGGGTTTCTTCTCGCCGAAACGGTGATGAAACGATCCTGAGCAGTTGTTGTTTTTCGTCACCCACCAAGCCTTAGTCTTTCCAACACGGAACATGTCTCACTGAACCGATTCCAAAGTCGTGATATCACACTTTGGCCGCCTTTCTGCTACAACAACCTGAGTTAGGCCAACCTGTAGCATTCCGATAGCCCTATTAGCCTCAGCGTTTGTTAATTTACGTCTTGGCATTTTCAGAAAACTCGTTTCAAATCGAATCCGTTGATAAACTGACTTCATTTCAAAATAAGAACATTCATGAAGCATATGCAGTGAACCAAACTTTAGAAAAAAGGCGACCAGATTGAAGAAATGTCTCATACTGATTTTTATTGGATCGATTCAAGTTGTTATTGAGTTTTAATAGCTATTTCTGTTACAAGTACATAAATTAGGTCTTTATGGATGAGTCCAAAGTTCATGGCAGAGCGAGCAAAGCGAGCGAGGCCAATAATTTGAGCAAGTCC
This sequence comes from Adalia decempunctata, assembly GCA_951802165.1. Taxonomy (NCBI): domain Eukaryota; kingdom Metazoa; phylum Arthropoda; class Insecta; order Coleoptera; family Coccinellidae; genus Adalia; species Adalia decempunctata. The sequence goes on from OX637705.1 coordinate 8,015,793, forward strand.
ATAAGCCTTATTATGTACGAGTTGCATACAAAGCTTTATGTTTGACAGCAATGCGACCTTGGCAACCTCACTGAACAAAGTTGTTTACTTCGTTAATTCTGTGACAAACGTCATAATAATCCCAAAAATGGATAGTTCGGAAGAGAAAAAAAGCGTGAATAATTTAGCCGCAAGTGCCAAAGAATCTCTCCCACCCACTAAAAGTGCTTGTGAAAATTTGTATGCGGCCTAAAACAAGTGGTTTGAAACGAAGAAAATTGCAAAATCGAGAGGAGACTGTGACAGTTGAGTCCAATAAAGTGGTGTCCAATAAAGTTGTCAATTATGGACGCTAAACGAATTCATGAATCAAGTGTTTATGATCAATAAAGTGATGTCCAATAAAGTGGTGTCCAATAAAGTGGTGTCCAATAAAGTAGTCAATTATCATTCGTCATTTATGTTCGACTGCTTCATAAACACTTGATTCATGAATTCGTTTAGCGTCCATAATTGACTACTTTATTGGACACCACTTTATTGGACATCACTTTATTGATCATAAACACTTGATTCATGAATTCGTTTAGCGTCCATAATTGACTACTTTATTGGACACGACTTTATTGGACTCAACTGTCACAGTCTTATCTCGATTTTGCAATTTTCTTCGTTTCACGCCACTTGTTATAGGCCGCATACAAATTTTCATAAGCACTTTTAGTGGGTAGGAGAGATTCTTTGGCACTTGCGGCTAAATTATTCACGCTTTCCTCTCCCGAACTATCCATTTTTGGGATTATTATGACGTTTGTCACAGAATTAACGAAGTAAACAACTTTGTTCAGTGATGTTGCTAAGGTCGCTGATGGTTACTAAGGTAAGATAAGCAAAAGTACACTCAATGTATTTCTTGAAATAAAGCGACGAATATATTAATTGCCATTTCAGAAAATAAAATGTCTGCATTGCAGTCAAACATGAAGCTTTGTATGAAACTCGTACATAATTAGGCTTATGGACTTGCCCAAATTATTGGCCTCGCTCGCTTTGCTCGCTCTGCCATAAACTTTGGACTCTTCCATAAAGACCTTATTTATGTACTTGTTACATAATTAGCTATTATAGCGATTTTCTCGGAGATTACGTACTTTTAAAAACGATTGAATAGGTAGGATATCCCTAACTCTTGTGGAGCAGTATAATTGAATTCGGCCATTCTCTACCAATTCCGTATTTAAAGTTGATTTTCTGAACGAAATTATCTGTAGATTCACTTTTAATCGGAAGTTGAACTATTTTCATGAGTCGTTCGGTTGAAATGATACAGAAGCACGAGTTGGCTTTTTTTCTTCTATTTCTGAAAAAAAAGAATGAGCTTTCGAAATAAAATCGATTTCAAATATTTCAAGAACTTCAATCCTTTCTCAAATGAAACCATTTTCAAATGCAACTTGAAATAAAATCACACTACATTGAACGCCCACCTCAATAGCTGAGGCTCTAGCTCTCATAAACTGACGATTTGGGCCGCAACTATTCTCCTGGATTGATCGCATCGAACGAAACAATAATAAGATCCAATGATTAATAGCCCGATCGCATCCACACTAGCCGCCACCACTGTTCATCCAGATGAAACACGCGTAGTACTCGAATCGTCTGGCGAAAGCAGGGGGCTCCGATAAACAATGCCCCATTGTGACTTGAGTCGTGAATTGTCGTCTTGGAATGGCGTAAAAACTGTCGTGGAGCTTGCAGTATATAAATCATCGATAGAGAATAATACGCCTCTGAGATGTTTGTCTTTGAGAAACGAACAATGGGTACAGACAGGGAAAGCTGCCGGCTTTCCACGCTGCAGCTCCCATTGGACCCCACTGACGTTGCGATTTCAGCCCCCCAGGAAAGATTGACGCGAGCGTTGGGCAGGAGCCGTGGGCGCTTTTGTCAGGGGATTACGTTATGAATTTTTTTACGGAGTCATGTTTCCATTTCTCCATGAATACTTATCAGCGTTTCAATAGCTTTGTGTCTACTGATGCCCATCGGAGGTTGAATATTTATACCTATTGGTCTGGTAATTCCATGCGGTTGGATTAAAGTTTGGTGAGAGGGTTACATTGCACTGCAACCTTAAGATCTATTGTGCCCCTCCTGCTCTAGAGTATCTTCAAAGAGGCTGAATCCTCTTTCCTCCTGTAATTCTCTCGTCCAAGGCATTTCTCCCATTCTCATCATATGCTTCCAAAGTCGTCATATTTGATTTGCCTCCCTTACATCTAGATGTGAGGAAATGCAGCCTGCTGGATGCAATAAAAGTATCCCTAGCCGGGAAGCTCCTACCTCGAAACTGGGTTAGGCATATGAGGATATTGAATCAACTGGATTCAAACTTCTTTTCAAAACCATTGAATGTTATGCCATCAATCTTCGATTTAGAAACGCCCTCTGAAACGGTCATAGCTGTACGTCCTACTGCAATAAGTTTCCTAAATCGCTTGGACAAAAAGTCATTCATATGGTTTATCGATGGATCGAAATCAGGCAGAGGTACTGAGGATCTCTAAAGCCCTGCGAAGTGAGACCCCCTTTTACAGACAGATACTGGCTGAACCTCAAAGGGGCTCATATCTTCAACAGCACGGACAGCCAAGCCACGCTGAGGTCTCTGGAATCACACTGCCAGGGGTCTCTGCTGACCTGGGAGTACCGTAACACCATAAACCAACTGGCCAGAGGCAAAAAAATAACTCTTCTATGGGGGCCAGGGGATTGTGGTGTTGAAGGAAATGAAAAAGCCGATGAGCGTGCAAAAATGGCATCCAGGTTAACACCTGCTGGACCTGGGCCTTTCTGTGGGCTTGGAAAAGACCAATATACGGCACGGTAGATGGACGACTAGACTTACACACTGGCGACCGAGACAAACAAAGCTTAGTACAAGGATACCCTAGAAAAGATGGCCTGATGACATCAGAAGACACGAAGAGGTTGTTCCAAGAGGGGAAAGAATGAAAGAGGCCTATTCCAGGAATGGAAAAGAGATGGCTAAAGAAGGAAAAGAAGAAGAATAAGTACTGTGAGGAAGCTGGTAAGGAGGCGTAACTTATCCATGACAACACGGTCAGTGATCGGATGCAAGCCGCTCTAACTCTAACTCACGAGTGGTGTATCCGAGAAGGTCTCAATATAAATCCCAAAAAGACAATACTAGTACCATTTACCAGGAGAAAGAAATTTTCTCTCAAGGCATTAATAATGAACGGGACTGCCCTAACCCCAACGAACCAGACCAAATATCTAGGTGTTATATTCGATCGAAGACTCTCTTGGAGTCCACACCTCGAGGCTGTGATCAGTAAGGGCCAGCGAGCTCTCTTCACATGCCAGAGAATGGTCGGAAAAACGTGGGGGCTTAAACCGGAACTGACCAACCTGATCTACAAATCCATCGTTCGGCCAATCATTAGCTATGCAGCGCTCATTTGGTGGCCGAGAGCAAAACTAGTGTCAGGGCAATCAGCCCTGGAAAAACTACAACGAACAGCGTGTCTATCTATCACAGGAGCAACACGCTCTTGTCCAACTGCTGCCATGCAGGTCATCTTGGACCTGCCTCCCCTAGACTTTCTGGAAAGTGAGGCGGCCAGGTGGGCTCCCAGGGTGGCAAAAGAACAAGAACTGAAAACTGGCGACTACTCAGGACACCTTCGCATTCTAAAAGAGTGCAAGGGGCTCCAGGATGTGGTCACAGATAACTTACCACTGAGACTCGAGTTTCAGAAAAACTTCAACACGACATTTCCAAGTCGTGAACAATAATGGGCTAATAATGAAGTGGCTTTCCCCAGAGGGTCTGCGGTATTCTATACCGATGGCTCGAAAGCCGAAGATGGGCGAGTGGGAGCTGGCGTACACGGTCCCTTGGTCCAATTAGCCATACCTATGGGTTTTTGCCCTTCGGTATTTCAAGCAGAAACATTTGCCATTAGGGAATGCGTTGCGCTGTGTACAAGATGCAACTACCGGAGGGCAAGAATATACATAATATCGGATAGCAAAGCAGCCCTGCTAGCGCTTGACTCGCCACTAGTTAGGTCAAAGTTAGTCTGGGAATGTAAAACGTCCCTCAACACACTCGGAGAAACAAACCAGGTCAACCTTTTTTGGGTACCTGGCCACTCCGTGATAGATGGCAATCAAGCGGCAGACCGACTTGCCAGGGAAGGGGGGTCTATTCCCTTCACCGGTCCAGAGCCATTTTGTGGCTTCCCAGCCAGCCATCAAGCGATGGCAGTTAAGGAATGGAAACAAAAGAGAAAGCTTACGTTCTGGCAAACGATCAATGGCCAAAGACAGGCCAAGTCATTTCTCTCCTACTCGACGAGCTGGACTAAAAAAGTTCTCTCACTCAGTAAACAGGAACTGAGGATACTGACAGGCGCACTAACGGGACACTGTCCCGTGAGGTATCACCTGAAGAACATGGGTAAGTCGCTAGAAGACACATGTCGTTTCTGTCAAGAAGCCACTGAGACAGCCAAGCACTTGTTATGCGAATGTGAAGCTGTTCATCGGAAAAGACTACAAGACCTTGGCTTCTGGTTTCTAAAGCCGGAACAAGTGATGGATGTAGCCCCCAGAAAGGTGATAAAGTTCATGGAGACACTATTGCCTGACTGGTAAACAGCGCGGGGACGCACAATAGATCTTTAGGTCAAGGTGCATGCGAGTTCAGATGATCTTCCGCCCCTCCTCTAATCTAATCTAATCTAATCTAATCTATCCTCACTGAGATCCAAATCATTCTTTGTTCTTCAGTCCCGAAATCCCCAAGGAACTTTTTGGAATGATTCATTCCTGGAAGATTCCTTCTCTTTCAGTTTCTTCTTTCTTCAAAAACTCTCTCTTATAGGTGCATTTGCGTCAGCCACAGAAAGGTTCTGGACAAGTGAGTGGCGTTTGTGCTCTTTTTCTGACTAGTGTGTCGGCCTCTTCGTTTCCTCTGATTCCCGAGTGACCAGTAACCCGGCCAAGAAAACCTTGCTGTTCTTGTCTACTTCAGTAAGATTTCTTCGAAACTCTCATATAAGCTTTGAGTGAATGAGTTCAGTGCTTTTATAATTGAACTGAGAGAACAGGTCGGACCTCTTCTGGGATTCTAGCTGTCCACAGAGAAAGTGGGGCCAAGTCATAGAACTGGTTCTTCTTTGTTACCGCACCATTCGCAGTAGTAAACGTTGTGGTATCAGAAAACAAAAATATGAATTTTGAACAGGATTATTTCATCGACCCTTTGACAAACCTACAATAAGGTAGATTCCCAATAACCTTCCTGGAGCATCATCCCAACAATTTCCGAACAATCCTCGTACTTATCAACAAACGCGATTTCCTGTGGCTGCATCTGAATGCGATTCGGCGAGATTCCGCCGCTTCAAAGTAAATAAATCGTTCGGCAAAAAGATGCCGCGAAATAAATAGTTCTTCGTTTGGATGTGAAGGTTCTGGAATCATTTGGAGTCTCTCCATAACATTTTTCATGCAAATTCGTTCACATTCGCAGCTGCGATAACGAAACGAATTGCTACGGAGGAAAGATATTTTTCTGGGATAATATACCCGGCTTGAAACACCTTTGAGGTTTTCACTGCGGAATATCTGATCAGGTTGCGGCTTCAACTTGAGACGTTCCTAGGATATTACAATTTATGAAGGGTTTTTTGTTAGTTTTATTACGGCGGTATGATGTTTCGAATATTTTCGTCGAGAGGGGCTCTGAAATCGGGTGAGATAAGAGAATTTAATGAAGTTGAACTTCAATTTTCGAGAATTGTAAAGTGCAGCATCTATAAGGGAAATATATACTGCTCCACAAGAGTTAGGGATATCGTATTCAATCGTTTTTAAAAGTATGTAATATTCGAGAAAATCGCTGTAAAATCATTTAAAACTCAATAACAACTTGAATCGATCCAATATAAATCAGTATGAGACATTTCGTCAATCTGGTCGCCTTTTTTCTAAAGTTTAGTTCTTTGCATATGCTTCATAAATGTTCTTATTTTAAAATGAAGTCAGATTATCAACGGCTTCGATTTGAAACGAGTTTTCTGAAAATGCCAAGACGTTAATTAACAAACGCTGAGGCTAATAGGGCTAACGGAATGCTACAGGGTGGCTTGTTGTAGCGGAAAGGCTCCAAGTCAGCCAAAGTGTGATATCTCGACTTTGGAATAGGTTCAGGGAGACAGGTTCCGTGTTGGAAAGTCCGAGGCTAGGTGGGCGACGAAAAACAACACCTGCTCAGGATCGTTTCATCACCGTTTTGGCGAGAAGAAACCTTACATCTACGTGTAGAATGCTACGGAATACTCTTCAAAATGCAGATGGGGTCCAAGTTTTCATCGAAACCATCAGACGACGTTTGGGAGAGGTGAATCTGGGTTCTAGACATCCATTAAGAGGAGTTCCATTAACACGTGCCATAAGCGTCAAAGACTGGAATTGGCAAGGCAACATATCAATTGGATCGATCAATGGCGTAGTGTCCTTTTCACTGATGAATCCAGATATGGACGATTTTCAGATTCTTGAAGAATAAGGGTATGGACAATCCCACGCATACCCCGTAATCGTCGCTATGTCCAAGAAGTCCATCCATTCCGAGGGGGTAGTGTTATGGTATGGGCCGGGATATGTTTCAACGGGCGCACAGATCTACACATTTGTCCTGGGAATATGACCGCCTCGCACTATAGGGAGCCTGTCATTGACAATGTTGTGCCAAATTTTCACGCTACTATTGGTGAAACTTTTCAATTTCTAGATGATAACGCTAGACCGCACCGTTCAGTTATAGTTGAGAATGCGCGCGAGGAGCTTGGTATTCCACATTTACCAATACCTCCGCACTCACCAGATTTGAATTGCATAGAACATGCATGGGATATGCTCCAAAGAAGATTAGATAATCATCAACCTACCCCAGAATCCTTAAATGATCCGAGAGAGCTTCTGCCCCGTTTATGGAACCAAATTTCTCAAGAAATGTTCAACAACCTCGTGAGTAGTATGCAAAGAAGATGTCAAGCAGTTATTGATGCCAGTGGAGGCCATACATTGTATTGATAGTCTTAAAATGCTTGAATTCTCTGGGAATAAAATTCCGTTATTTTACTCGATTTTTCTTAACCACCCTGTATACGCTGCAGACCTACAGGCTAAAATTAATTTGCAACTTGAAATCATATCAATATGAATTTTCATCACAAAAATCTTATTTTAAACATATTTTTTTGCAATTAAGGTCGATTCGACGAGCGCCATATTGTTGAGTGCACAAAACATGAGGTCTATATTTCTATGTGTTTTTAGATGAAGAATGAATTGTATCTACACCTTACTTCCCTTAATGTTCGACAACAATTTCCCATTTCGTTAAAGCCTTTCAATTTGCCCTCTTTAAATCTTTCTATCGACGATTCAGTATCCAGATGAAGTTGACCGTCGAGTAAAATCCGATTTTCCGTCAGCGCTCACAAAAAACCAAACGAGTCTCAAATTTCACCCCGTCCCAAACTTCCTGCTTTGAATCAGCCGATTCTTTCGACCGGAAAACATACTGGGGGAAAGGGAGAACTCGCGAACCGACCGAAATACCACTGAAAGAGACCAGAAATGACCAATTCCGACATAAGGGTGGTTCGTTACGGGGTCTCAAGCCCCTTCACCGAAGACATCGTAACATTCGAATTTTTAAAAAGGCTTACTCACAAACGACATCAATTTTCCATGACGTTTCCAGAAAGAGTCCTGTGACGTTCGGATTTTCCGCCCTGCAGGTTATGAATTTTCCATCGTCGTCAGTCGTGGGAACGAAGCTCAGCTCGCTTATCGTCACGTTTTCTTGGGTTTCCTCCTGCGGAAAAGATAAACATTTGTGAGGTGAAAGAGTTGAGGACATGGAGCAGTTGAAATGTGAATGATAAGCTTTTAAAAGGCGGATGGTTTTTCTCAAACTCATGGAAACCGTAAAAGTTTTATATTTTTCGGAAAACCGATCATTTGTGGAAATAAAAGTATTCTCGAGGTTTTTGTATAAAACGTGTCGTTTTCAAATAATTCCCTGTTTTATTCAACAAGTGTGACATGAACTAATGCAAGTAAAGGATTTTTTGTACAACTGCCATTAAAAGTGACACTCTTAATGACAGCAAACAATGTTAAAATTGATTGTTCACGTGGAAACACTCCATTTTCTTATGATGAAATCAGATGAAAAAAATTCAGCAATTGCAAATTTTTATTATCAATATTCAACAATCATTACTTATGAACATTAATATTAATCGTAAAACTAGAACAATTACTAACATTAATGCCCTGTGACGTTAGGGAGCTTCGCAACACATTATTAGAATCCTTAGCACCATCACTACTTGTATAAACCGGAAGTACAATATTGGATGATGATGATCCAAAATCTGTTGAGGTTGGGAGAATTTTTTCAGCAATGACATTTCTATATGCAATGGAATGATCAACATAGCCCTCGGCTACCGTCGTAGACTTCCATCCACCATGTTTTTTTTAAATCCGTTATATTTGCTCCAGATTCTGCTAGCAATGAAGCGGAGGATCTTCGAAAACAGTGTCCTGTATATCGCTTTGGTTCTGGCAGTTTGAGGAATTCGGCAACAATAGATGGAATTTTCCCAAATGTATTAATACCAACTCGATTGGCAGTACATTTATTATTCATGTATTTCAGGAAAAAACGACGAAGTTTGATGATAGAAGGGCGCAGTGCAAAGTACTTATGAAAATAGTCAACATACTTCCCAATAATACTGAAAGAACGACTGACTTTCGTTTTTTTGGAAGTTGTATATCCAATGATTTATTTGTTATTTCGATGTCTTCCACTGCTAAATTACACAATTCTTTACGCCGACAGCCTCCAAATAACCCGAAAATAGTTGCAACCTTCATCATCAAGTATTTCTCTTCTGGTGCCTCATTTATAAACTTTTCAACTTGTTCACGAGTGAAAATTTTCGATTTTTTGGAACGATATCCTTCACTTTTCCGTTTTAAATATGCTATTTCCTCAAAATATTCACTAACATCCACACCTTCTCAATAAAGGCGCTTGACTTTATCATTGAAAATTTGCTCCACAAAGTTGATGAACTTCATATTTTTGATTTTTCTTGTAAGTATGCCAGGAAAACAGGTTCACTGAAGTTCCCTTCTACATTCTTCAATTTACACCAGGCCAGGAAATTGTTATGTGCAATATCGTACTGCTGAACAGATTTTTAAGGTAGGAGTTCCGGATTTGCCCAGAATAACATTTGTGTATAAAAAACAGTTGAGCTTTAAGCAGGGTTTGAATCTATGAACTCGAGCTCTGGTCAGCAGCAGGCTCTACCCTCTGAGCTAGCAAAGCTGTAGCTACGTAACCACATCAGAAATTCATATATAGTCCATCCAAGAATTATTGACATCAAAGCAAGCCTTGGAAGTCCAGTCGCAGCTTGATTTCTAGTTACAAAAAGTCACTTTGAACATGAAAATGTCCTCAATTATCACATACGATTATCGTCGTGTGAATCTGTATACCAGCAGTATAATATTTTCATCTTGTTTGATACATTTTCGAACGATCAATTATAGGAGAGCATACAGCCAGGAAATTCTGGTCCGATAACGAAAAATATCGTGGATAATTAAAAAGCATGTTCCTTTCCAAAGTTCGATATGAATTTTCGCTAAACCAGAAAAATCTAGTTGATAATTTGAGGCGTGTTGCTGCAAAGTTAATAGATTGGAAAAAATGTAATAGATATCAAGACAGAAACAAAACTTAACGAAAGGATCTATTTAATATATGAAGAATTTTGTCATGACATTGTAACTTTCAATATTTGAGAACTATGTAGCAGTAAAATATGTAGTATTAAAAATGTAAATATTCCTATTATTCTGCTTCAACAACCATTGTTATGATTTCCTCATCTGGGCAGAACTCGTCATGTTCATAAAATCCCATATATTTTAACTAATCTTATTTCTTCTTCTACGTGCTCTGTGCAGGCTTTCCATTTATTAGATGTACATTCTTTAAGAGCCTCATTCCAAAGATTTATCACTTGCGCAATTATTTGCCATATTTGTTCGAATTTTAATGACAGAACAAAACGTTAGAGTTTTTTCCAACACCAACCTGAATTCTGCAACTCAAAATATTACTGAATGGGCTATTACCCACATAATTTCGATTATACAAAGCCCCCCGAGATGTCAATAATTCTTGGATGAACTCTGTTTGTTATGGAATGGATTCCTTTCTACTCTGAAAGGTGAATTCTATGAACTATTTTGAGACTCTTTTCGCACCACCTGTGTACTAGACTGTAATCTCCACTGCTTTCTAGTTCTAGTTCTACTACCCCCGGCGCATATAAATGAGGATTTAGAGCAGTCGTTTGACGAATATTCTCCCTCTGGCTGTTGAGTGTGGCAGTTGCGATGCAAAGTAATGGACGCTTTGGAACGAGATTGTTTACGACTACCGTAAAATAGATTAAAAATGATGAAAACACCTCCCGACTCGCCGTCAGGGGCGTGCATACGCCTCGCGAAGTTTTCCCGCTGAAGGACGTGGCAATCTCGAGGAAATTGAACTTGTATTTTCTCCGCGAAAGGGTGCAAGCAGTGGGAAAATCGATATCCGGCGGAGTGAGTTTTAATGTGCGGACGTTTTCCTGCTACGTCTCAGGAAATTATTCTAGGAGACGTCGAAGTTTCTGCATGAAGTCTGACAGGATGTTTTCCGAGGCTGTTTCTGTAGCGAACTCTTTGACAATCTCTCCGGTCGTTTTTGTCGTCAAACACAAACATACTTGTTCGATGTTTCACGTGAGGAGGCAGTCAGACAGTCGCAGTAAAATGGTTTCTGGTTTTGGGTGAAATCGGGTTAATGATTGTCCTACTCACTTTGGTTCTTCTCAGCTGCCTCTTTCCCTTGTACCACGTGATGATGGCAGGTGGTCTCGATCCGGCAGATTCACATGTCACTTCGTATCTCTTGTCGGCTACCAGTGGGTTGACTGTGTTTATTATGTCAGCGGTGAGGGGTTTTACTGAAACACAAATCAACAAGGTCACAGTTTGGACAACAAAGGTTGTGAGAAATTTTCTGTCTTAGTCTACACCTAGGGAATCTTTGTAGCGTCAATTTCGCAATTTGGCAGTGGCGGCTGGCCAGGGAAAGCTAAAACCTGCAATACGCTGACTAAAAATAATCAGAGCCTCCTCAGTCCCAATCGCCACGAACCGCCACTGCTATTTCGTCCCATTGTTTCTGAAGACGGACAAATTGACGTCGTTGTTTGTGTTTTGGAAAATTCGAGAAGCTGATGAGAAGAGAAGTATTTATAGCGGGCCAATTTCAGAAATTTAAGTTGCAAAATGCCGGAGGCGCTAGTCCGATTATACAGAGTGGCCAAGAGATTGACGTCAAAAAGGAAAAAACAGGTCCCTCGTGTCATGGGCTATTCGAATCACCCCCATGTATGTTATGCTATTTTTCACGGTTTTCGAGTTATAAATCTTTTTATGAACTTTGAGAATTTTCGACTTGACCATCTTGAAAAAGATATTAAAAAAAAGTACATGATTTCTTTGTGGAATTCTTTTTGTAACTTAATCTCCATGAATTGTACTTTTATACATAGAATAACCAGATTCGTAACTTTGATAAAAATTATGGAAATGTTGGTCTCAAGTGAAAAAGTTACGTAAATTGGATTATGATCTGAATTTTCGAATCAGAATTAAAAATGAAAAAAGGCTAACTCACGGTTTCTTAGTATGCTTAAACACTGCGCTCAACAGTCGGCTTTTAGAATCATTGATAAAAAATGGTACTTAACACTCTACTTTTGCTAGAATTAGCCTTCAAAGTCATCGAGGTGGAAAAAATCATAGAACTAGACATTTACTACAAAATTATTTTTTGCCATTTTAAGATATTTCTGATCAAGTTATCATAGAAAATGCTGAGAATTAATGAAAATTAGCTTTAGTTGTTGGTCAAGAAAAGTTCTAGATAAAAAATAGAAAAAGGTATGGCAATAAATCACACATCATAATGTGGATAAAAAGAAATTTATTCATGAAATTTTACAGTAGGTGTTCAAAGTGGCCACCTCCAGCCTCAATACACATTCTACACCTTCTTAGAAAATTTTCTTTCAATCGCATAAAACCTGCCCTGTTCTCTCTTAGGACACGTTCGGCTTCTCCTATCTTCAGTCGCATCTCGTCTTCACTCGAACATTCTCGGGCGTAAACAATTTCTTCGAAATACCCCCAAACGAAAAAATCGATGAGATTAAGGTCAGGTGAACGTGGGGGCCACGAGAACAATTTTTCATTAACCACTTGAATGAACGATACCCGAACAGATGGATCGGACGCAGTCGACCAATCAAGTGGCCCCCACGTTCACCTGACCTTAATCCCATCGATTTTTTCGTTTGGCGTTATTTCAAAGAAATTGTTCACGCCCGAGAATGTTCGAGTGAAGACGAGCTGCGACTGAAGATAGGAGAAGCGGAACGTGTCCTAAGAGAGAACGGGGCAGGTTTTATGCGATTGAAAGAAATTTTTGTAAGAAGGTGTAGAATGTGTATTGAGGGTGGAGGTGGCCACTTTGAACACCTACTGTAAATTTTATGAATAAATTTCTTTTTATTTACATGATGTGTGATTTATTGCCATACCTTTTTCTATTTTTTATCTAGAACTTTTCTTGACCAACATCTAAAGCTAATTTTCATTGATTTTCAGCATTTTCTATAATAACTTGATCAGAAATATCTTAAAATGGCAAAAAATAATTTTGTAGTAAATGTCTAGTTCTTTGTTTTTTTCCACCTCGATGACTTTGAAGGCTAATTCTAGTAAGAGTAGAGTGTTAAGTACCATTTTTTATCAATAATTCTAAAAGCTGATTGTTGAGCGCAGTTTTTAGGCATACTAAGAAACCGTGAATTAGCCTTCTTACATTTTTAATTCTGATTCGAAAATTCAGATCATAATCCAATTCACGTAACGTTTTCACTTGAGACCAACATTTCCATAATTTTTATCAAAGTTACGAATCTGGTTATTTTATGTATAAAAGTACAATTCATGGAGATTAAGGTACAAAAAGAATTCCACAGAGAAGTCTTGTACTTTTTTTTAATATCTTTTTCAAGATGGTCAAGTCGAAAATTCTCAAAGTTCATAAAAAGATTTATAACTCGAAAACCGTGAAAAATAGCATCACATACATGGGGGTGCTTCGAATAGCCCAGGACACGAGGGACTTGTTTTTCCTTTTTGACGTCAATCTCTTGGCCACTCTGTATATTGATTAGTATGCATTTGAGTTTAAAACGTCATTGAAGTTATATTGAAATGTCCCTAGCAGCTATTGGCGATCTGTGACGTTTAACAATTCAACTCAGCAAGATCTACCAACGTTTGGTTCTCATCTGAACATTTTAATAAAAACAATCAATTCAACGTGATCTTCGTGAAGTTAATATCGTTGGAAATTCAGAAAAAATCCCAAGAAACCAAGGATGAAGGTTTAACTCGAGTTCATCGTGATCTTGCCTCAGTAGCTTCGTGTACAGGCTGTTGTGAAACTCTTTCCGGAATTGGAAATGTCTGCACGACGTTGACCTTCATAATCTGATTGAAAGTTCATATAAAAATGACGACTATCGTTCCACGAAACATCAGTAGTACCCATTAAAAGGGTTCCTAGACAGAAAACAGGCGGCTAATTTATCCGAACCTAGAGTCGGAGGAGTGTTCGGCGATAATGAAAAAGACATCAGGTTCGCTTTTATGTGTAACAAAACGGATAACGGCCTGAAATGCATTTCGTGTTTGATAATAATTAACGTCGAAATGGAGAAGTATGTTTTCGCGTTTGCCGAGTATATATTTACCCATTTGATGTTTTCATTCTATTAATCAGAAGTGTACGGAACTTTAAAAAATCCCGGGCTATAAATTACCTCTTAAGAGCTTCTGCAATTAGCTCTGATTTATAATTACGTTTCGGCCCAATTAAAGGGGGAATCAGCGCAGGGAGGGGTGGGGCTAACTCGCCCAGAGGGGGCTTTATTTGCTTCGATAGGTAAGGAACCCCAGGGGAGATAACGGGATGATTCGTTATAGAATATTCTGATAATAGGTTAATTGATTTGAAGCAGGATTTCTTCTTCCATTTGAATTATACCTACATCTTTTTGCCTAACTTCTATCTTCACAGGAATTCCCTAGGATATCTTCATCAGTAACATTTAGCTACTCCAAATTACAAAAGTAATGAGATAATAATAGAAAGCTGGCCTGGCGAACTTTGTTCCGCCTGAATGATACTTATACGGTGGATTTCACAAATCGTGATCACCGATGATCGGAGATCAACGGCTTGGTTCTCTGATTTTTGAAGTGTCAAATCGAGTTGATGCTAGATCAAGCTCCGATCACCGGTGTCATTTTATGATTCCAATATGGGCAATGAACCGATGAAAATTGAATCTGGGCTTTGGTAAGAATCTACGCTTGTGCGGCAATATTGAGAATATTAATTTACTAATTCAGTCTCTCTCTGACACATCGTGATATGTCGTGAATCATAAGTCATTCATAACTTCATTTGAATACTCTCCATCATAACCTTATAATTTCATGTGAAATGTTTGAATCGCTTCATTTCGTTTCAAGCCCTGAATATCATTTCTAACTCTATTCATATTTAAGAATTGAACTCAAAATATTTAAGTAACATATTTTCATCCTCGTTATCTATTTTCTTGTCTATTGTCTTTCGGAATATACATAAACTCTACATTTCTCGCAAATTTTGAATTTCCAGTTGACGTCATTCTCACCAAAAATTCAGCTCCGCTTTGTGACTGTTTTTAGCAGGAGTATAAGCCATATTATATTTAAATTTCCTCAGAACTAATATGAATCAACATGTCAAGAACATGTACACAAACTATTGCTTGAAAGAACTATCGACTATTAACACAACCCATTCACCAGAATGAATTCAAATATTTGAAATAACTACTAACAATTAGAACATATTTTCTGAAGTGGAAAAAATGAAACTTTTCTAATAAACTCAATGTTGGATAATCAAAATCTAATTAGTGCTCACACCAATATTTTAAACATCTTAGCTTTTTGGTGCTCAGCTCAGAATAATTGGTAAACATATCTCAGTTGGTGGAGCAGCGATTTCCTTGTTTCCATGGATATGAACTGTCACACAGGACAGATACACAAAAGATAATGTCAATTACTAATTATGGATTCAGTTATTTCCGCAAATATAGTCCATCCAAGAATTATTGACATCAAAGCAGGCCTTGGAAGTCCAGTCGCGCCTTTATTTCTAGTTACAAAAAAGTCACTTAAAATTTTCTGTGCTTTCATCATAGCAATAAATATAACCTTGAAATTAAATGGAATTTTTCAAAATAAGGCATTTTGAACATGAAAATGTCATCAATTATGGCATACAATTGCCATCGCGTGAATCTGCTAACCAGCAGTATATTATTTTCATCTTGTATTGATACATTTTCGAACGATCAATTGAAGGAGCATGCATACAGTATGGAAATTCTGGTCCGATAACGAAAAATATCGTGGATGATGAAAAAGCATTCTCCTTTTCAAAGTTCAATATGAATATTCGCTAAACCGGAAAAATCTAGTTGATAATTTGAAGGGTGTATCTGCAAACTGGACGGATTCGAAAAATTGTAGTAGATATCAAGACAGAAACAAAACTTAACGGATGGATCTATTTAATATATGAAGAATTTTGTAATGACATTGTCACTTTCAATATTGGTGAAAAAAGAACAAGTAAAATATTTAATATTAAAAATGTGAATATTCCTATCACAACCACTGTTATTATTTCCTCATCTGGGCAGAACTCGTCATGTTCATAATTATTGAAGGTTTTATGTCAGCAATATCATACCATCCCATATATTTTGACTAATCTCCTCTTTTTTTTCTTTTTCTACGTCCTCTGTGCAGGCTTTCCATTAATTAGCTGTTCCCACATTATTCGAGAGTCTCCTATTCCAAAGAATATTAATGACAGAACAAAACGCCAGTGTTATTTGCAACACCAACCTGAATTCTGCAACTCAAAATGTCACTGAACGGGCATTACCAACCTAATTTCGATTTTCCAAAGCCGCCCGAGATGTCAATAATTCTTGGATGAACTATATGTATATTTATATCCCAAGAAGAAATTCAAAAAAATTTAGAAATCATGAGAAAAGATGAGAATGAACAACTCACGATTGAAACTGATCGCCAAAATCGGATTTATTTGACATTTCAATGAAAATTCACTGTTATATTCACCCGCTTCTCGATCTGTTAATAGTCTTTCATGGTACTATGAGTTCTATGCAAAGTACACAGAAACTGTATCTACATCGCCATCTAATGGCGATAATGTCATATATAGTTCCTTCACGATTACGTTATTGTGAATATATAAAACTGAATAAATAACCAATAATAATCAGTCATAATGTGTGAATAGCTTCACCTGAAGTGGTAGGAACGAAACTTCTCTCAACGAACTCTTATCATTTCAGAGTTGTAGACAACTCAAATTACACACTATTACAGTGACTGTAGTGGGAATATAGTCACTGTACACACTATTTGTAAACCTCGCTATCTAACTGGGAGAATATCAAATAAAGTACCTACGAATAAGCTGTAGCCTATCTGTAACTGCAGCGACACCTAGTGGCCTTACTCAAAAGAAGAAAAAGCATTTCCTGTATAAGTAAAATTCTCATCGATTTTCTCAAAGTTTGATTGTATTTTATAATAATCAGACCGTTGAAGAATCCATATATGAAGTTTCATAACAAACAGTCTATCCGATCTCGTGTTATAAATGGTGTAACCAACATCTTTCTTTTATATATATAGATAATAGATAATGATATCGTCATGCAAAAAATCTATCGAATTCTTGGGAATTCGCAATGAGGTTGCAAGCATTTGGACTACTAGAACAAGTGTTGTATCTGATAAATGAAAGGGAACGGCGTTGAGTTGTTTATCATTTCACAAAACTGCATTATAATTTATTCACAATCTTTTCGAGCGCTCGTTTCTTCAATAGATCGATCTGCCACAAAGCGACATTGTCACACTGAATCAACAACATCATCCAGTCCCTTTCTTGTCCGTCATTAAGTAATCAAGAATAAGAAACTCCAGATAGTCTAGATCATTATGTGGAACACAGCTCATCATTGAATAATTTATCAAGTTTTACAATGATAGTTTTTTATTCGAAACGAACGCTTCAAGTTTGTTTTCACAAAGTCCAAACCCTCGGGAATACGAATCTATATTTCCGAGAGAATAATTCTCCCACCAAATTCCAGAAGTATATTCGGAAGTTTTACGAGGGTCTATTGTTGACTCGTTTGTCAGGTTTCGTGGTTCGATTGACAGCATCAATTTTATATGGAAATTTTATGGTGATTTTTATCGCCGTGTTCTTATATATGTCTTCATGAACGATGAGCAGCACATAACATTTATGTTCGTTATTTTCCACAATGAATCAAGGATTTTGAATTCAACACATCTCATTCAGAGCCTCAGAGGTTACCTTTTGATTTGAACTTCCAAAGAAAATATATGCCATATAGTTCAAGATCGTGCATAACGTTTTACAGTATATAAGGTGGCTTAACTATCTGAGTAACTCTCTTAGGGCTTGTTCGGACTAGGCCAGTAGATTAGTCGAGTAGCGAATGATTTTGCAATTTTCCGTGTGCGAACGCGAGCAATCGAGTCGAGTAGAGTCACAGGATGATGTTCCTACTACCTTATACTGTTTAAGAGTCTTCGATACTGTGGTAGAGTAGTCAGTGGGCGAATCGAATCTCCACTCGACTAAAATACTGGCCCAGTCCGAACAAGCCTTTACTCTCAAAAGATGTATGTTGCAAAAATAGCCAACGGAACTCATAAAATCCAAAATAATACTTACAATACAACTCCAAGGTAACAGCCGCCACTTTCGGAGAAGTCATGTTCGTGTTGTTGGCCATGCAGACGAAGGTAGCCTTAAGGTCGTTCCTGCTGACTTTGGTCCAAACGAGTCTGTTTTCTATGACGTCCCCAGCGTTGTGCTCGTAGTTGGTATCGATGGGGACGTATTTGGTATCCGAAGTTTGCTCTGCGTTTTTCTCCTTGACCATCCACCACACGTCGGGCTGGGGGTGGCCTCCTACAGTACGACAGGTCAATATTATATCGTCTCCCTCTTCGTGAGGACCCACAGTGTTGTTCAGCTGTCTGCCCCATTTGTCGAAGATGGTTGGTTGCTCCGGTGGCACTGAAACAAAGGGAAGAAATGAATTAAATACAAGTGTTGTTTTCAAAACAGAGAAGTAGCTAGAATCAGAAGGAATAATGTTCCCAGAGCTGTGAGCCTTCAGTAATTTGACTTCACTTGCTGTGTTTGTGGATTGACGAAGGAGTTTAACTTTATTGATAATTCTTCTTTTCTGCTCAAGTTTAGTTGTTACTGCTTTTATGACGAAAATATGGATCTTGTTAAGTACGTTTTGAGACATAGTTCACAGACAGTGTTCGTGGTCAGGGCTGGTGGATATTACTTTGAGAGTTCCACAGGGCTAAGCGATTGGTCCTGTGTTTTTTTTACGATTGACTGGCGGTCTGGGCCATTACTTCATTGTTTGCTGATGATACTTCAATATTCATTGCTAACAAAGATCTGTTTATATACTGCACGGATTGGAAAAGGAGTTTGAGGACTCCATAATGGTTTCAATGTAATAGACGTAAACAAGGAAAGAACTGAGGAGTGGATGATGTCCAAGATGTGAGATTTTTGGGTGTGCAATCTTCGGAATCTACCCACAATAACGTATTTCCCATAAGTTTTGGCACAAATATCAGAGACCAATACAGAGTGAGTCTTTGACTTGTACATATCTTTTAACTGAAGATTCTTGAGGCCAAAAGAAACCTTTTTTTTATTTTCCATTTTTCCGAATTTGGCTCTGTTGAAAAGATATAGCCATTTGAAAAAAAAATAGTGCTGAATACGTCCCTGTGGAATTGATTCCAAGTTCATATTTCTCGATAGAAATTGAGTTTGTACATTTAGGCCCAATTCAGGGAATACTCAAGTAGTCATGTACTAACCTTATTGGAATAAAAATGTTGCAAACACGATAATTTCAACAAAAACAGTTAGTTTCATCGGATTATATCTGTACCTAAAAAGCCACATTTATTCCAACAAAATAAGTTCCTTCTTCGATTTTTCTGCAGATTAGTTTGTAAACACTAATAACTTGTTCATATTTTCCTCGAAATTACCAAACAATATCATGAAGAAACACTTTTCATTCAGATTTATTATTAAACAACCTAACCTAATCTAATTTGTATCGATTTTGTGAATTTTTGCACAGAAATTTCAAGATGTTGTTAGCTTGCTGATATTTTCATTGAGGTTAAGGATTTTTCACGAAACAGTATAAATCACGATACATTTGTGTACCGTGGTATAAATATCTATGAATTCTGCCGTTTCCATCATAAATCGACTTTGCCCCCAAATTTTACCACGCATGCGTAGAGCGAAAATCGAAGTATGGTTATGTGGGGGCCGACGTTAAACAATAACAAACCAGAGTCTCTGAACAAACTGTAAACATTATATGAAGTTCTGAATACATTGAGTGACTTATTGTTCTAATGTGATTATTATGTGAAGTGAATTAATATAATTTCAACCGTATCGAGTTCATAAAATTCCAAGAGGATGTTGTTTAGATAGAAACATCGCCACAGGTATCGTATTATTTTTCATTAATTTCAAAAGTTTGTATCGAGATTCATCATTTATATCCGAATTTCGTATTTCATCGACATTTAACTTCAATATGGACCGGTAACTATGAATTCTCAATTGAAACTCTGCGTATTAAATCCTCCTTGGTGTTCAATTTTATCCCCCACATTGGTGGGATTTTATTATTAAAATATCTCGACAAAGTTGATAAATATTGTGACAACATTGTGAACTCGTTTAAAGACCAGAGAAGGAATGATATTCGATGATATTTAATTCAGAGACGCATTCAGATTATTCTTGAAATTAATGATTTTTTTGTCAAATTTCTCCGTGTAAAATTGGAAATAACTCGAAAACGACGCGTTTTATCGAAAAAAAAAATGGAAATACTTTTAGTTTCTTAAATGATTGATTCTCTCGAAAATATGAACCGTTTATCTTTTTATAGTGGTTTTATGGTGTTTTAGCGTGTATTGATGAGTCGACTACCCTGTAATTTTTAAACTAGTAAAGATATTGAATAGAATTCAAATACACAAATAGAGTAAAAACTCAACCAAAACTCAGTTCATTCGAAATAACGGTTCCGAAGATATAAACAGAAAAGTGTTTTTTCATGGATTCTCGACACCCTGTATCTCCCAAACCAAACCGAATTTTGAAAAATGTTATAGGAAAAAAGTGTTTCGTTTGATGAGAGGAATCTACAGTTAAAATATATGTACAAGTCAAAGACTCACCCTGTATAGTGGTGATAAGA
The DNA here is from genome assembly GCA_951802165.1 of Adalia decempunctata. NCBI lineage: Eukaryota > Metazoa > Arthropoda > Insecta > Coleoptera > Coccinellidae > Adalia > Adalia decempunctata. Next base: position 8,036,519 of record OX637705.1, read on the forward strand.
AGACAATAGGTTGCTACTGAAATGAAAGTTTGTTTGTAACTTTGACTTCACCTTAACACTTCAGTTGTTGAAGTGGTTGAGTCGATAAGGGTTACAAAAAAAGAAATTCGGAAAAGTATTCATAATTTAGTTAGGCGAGTCGATAAAGCCGAGATAACACGCATTTTTGAAAATCAGAATATATCCTGTAGAACTATTTATCGGACAATCGCTGAATTTGAGCAAGGTATTCCTTGTATGAACCTTGCAAAAGGTGGAAGACCTAGTATTTTTGTCCAAGCAAGGACCGTAAGACTGTTAAAAGAGCGAGAAACAAAGTTGGTACTTCGCTAAGAAAACTAGCACGTCAATATAGGACATCTAACTATATCGCTAGTTAATTTCATTGCAGCAGAACACGTTGGAGACGATATTATGTTCTGGCCAGACCTTGTGTCCAGGCACTATGCAAGAGAAACTCAAGATTGGCAAGCCGACCAAAACGTACCATTCGTTACGCGAAACAGCAATCTCCCTAACCTTCCAAAGCTCGATCCATCGAAGATTTTTCGGTCCTCTCATCGCGAAAAGCTCACGATGGAGGATGGGGAAACCTAAAGTGAAGAGGAACTTCGACGCCGAATATACAGGAAGATCCGAGAAATCGATCTATAGTCCGTTCACATATAAGGAGGAGCTTCGTAAACAAACGAAATCGTTGGTTTGCGCACAATAAAGCTCCTATTGGTCAAACGGTCATAAGAACGCTATTTTATAAGAGAATGCCAGGATCGTACTCGGAACGGACTGTGTATGGTACTGGATAGAAAAGATTCAATAATTTGAGTCAGCAATTCCCACATTAGAACTTTTTTCCTCAGAAACTCTAGTGCAAAATTTCTGTTATGATTTGCAACTGTCATAAACATTTTATTTATATGTTTTCTTTTTATATTATTATCTACTAAATAATTTATTTTTCGGATGCTCGAGATTGCGGCAAGGTAATTCCAGGAAACACCGAAGTTTTAGAAATTTGGGTCGGAATCTTGCAAGATTCCGACAAAGTAATTCCGGGAAACACCAGATTTGGGTCCTTTTCCCTAATGGGTGAAAGCCATCTTGATTTGCAAAAATATCGAAGTTTTCAATTGACAAGACTCGTAAAAGATCTCTGTTCAAATTTATAATGGTCATTTACTTGTTATATCCGAAATATATTCAGTTTCGGTCCAAAATTTTATATTATTTTGTACGAAACTCTTTGTCGGCTGCTCAAGATTCCGACAAGGTAATTCCGGGAAACACCAGATTTGGGTCCTTAAGGGGTTGAAGCCATCTTGATTTGCATAAATATCGAAGTTTTCAATTGACAAGACTAGTTAAAATACCTAGAGCTATTGTGAAGGTCTAGCTGTTCGAAGTGTTTATAGATTTTGTTGTGAAAAGTGTATTGTGTTGGAAAATCTTTTGACAAAAGTTATATAGTGTTTATAGAACAATGTCGGATTCGGAAACGGATATTGCATCTGATGGTGATATGTGGGGACCACCACGAAAAAGGTCCAAAAGGTCGCATTTCTCTGCTGAAGAGAAAGAGATAATTTCAAACATTTCTCGAAAAGAATTGGAAGGACATCCTGAGTCATCGAAAAGAGACTTAGAAGGAATTGTTTCAAAATCCTCAGGGGTGAGTGTTTCAGCTTTATTCAGAATTCTCAGAGAATATAAAGAGTATGAAACATTGAGGCCACCTAAGAGGAGAGCCCAGTCGTTAAAAATAATCGATTCGGTTAACGATTTCGATAGGAACCTTATCAGAAGAATTGTCCAGGGTTTTTTTTCCGGAATGAAATTCCAATGATTTCCGAAGTAACAGAAATCGTGAATGATGACGACAGTTTGCCAAATTTCAAAAGAACAACTTTCTATAAATTACTGGAAAAAATGGAATTCAAATTAAAAAAAGGTGGTCGTGATAGTCTACTGATAGATAGGGATGAAATAGTTGTGTGGAGAAGAGATTATTTGAAGAAAATCCGCTCATTAAGAGAACAAGGCAGAAAAATTTATTACCTGGATGAGTCATGGATAAATAAACTGAACGATTGTGTGAAATCTCCTCGATTCGCCTCTGGACGGAAAGTAACTATACGAAGGCCCTCCAACCGCTGCGGCAAACATGTTGTTATTGCTCCTTCTTACATTTGAACAGAGTATAGATACCGTCCAAAATCTGATGCTAGGTGTTCGCAGAAAGCTGCGCTCTATGGAAAATAATGGCCCTCTTCATACAATTATTTGAATTGATAGTTTTGTTGCTTCTGAAACGCTTATTAATGTGTATTATAATACAATGAAAAAATGTGTCATTTTGTAATTTTTTTGGTGTCTGAAATTTGTGCCAAAACTTATGGGACATACGTTATAATCAATTCTACGAGAATTGAACTTCAAAGTTGCCCGATTGTTTATGCAAAATGAATGGAAAACATCCCCGAAGCGTTTCATAGCCTCCAAAGCAGACAAAAGCTTCGACCACTTCACGAAAAGGTATTGTGACGACAGCGTTCAGTCCATTCTAATTATTCCATCACCCACGCTCCAAAGATGCCCGCTGCACCAAACAGATGCTCCAGTGAGGACTCCACAGATGGCTCGATGCAGACGGGATTCAGCAGAATAATTGAGTAGAATTAGTTCGGCAAATAATCTGTATATGGGTCAACCGGCATCCCGGTTTGAAAGGCATTACTCTGGACTCCGAACCGAGAACAGGACCAGTGTGTTCCATTTGTTCGGCAGAAATGGGGTTTCATGTATAATTAACATTGTGCCTAGGTGAGGACACTCCGCAAACACACTCTGACGTTGCCGATCGATCTTTCTGTTTGACACTCAATCTCATCCAGTGGAAAATCAAACTGATTTCGGTTCATCGGCCATGAATATCCGGTAAATAGCGGGAGGTTAAGTGCTTCAGGAGTTAGAGCGTCACATTTGGACTGGGCATATTTGCTGAGAGTAATGGCTTTCTCCTACATAGGTCGAAGATGCATTCGTCATTAAAATGGAAACTAGGAGATTCCTCCTCACTTTCGGTAGGTTATCACTGTGACAGCACAACTCATCACTTGTAGTTTCAATAGAGGGTGGTAATAATAAACTGCACCACATGAGTTAGGGATATTGACTTAAATTGCAAAAAAATATAGTGAAAATAAGATTTTTGTGATGAAAATTCATACTAATATGATTTCAAGTTGCAAATTAATTTTAGCCTGTAGGTCTGCAGCGTAAACAGGGTAGTTAAGAAAAATCGAGTAAAATAACGAAATGTTATTCCCAGAGAATTCAAGCATTTTAAGACTATCAATACAATGTATAGCCTCCACGGGCATCAATAACAGCTCGACATCGTCTTTGCATACTACACACGAGGTTGTTGAACATTTCTTGTGGAATTTGGTTCCATAAACGGGACAGAAGCTCTCTCAGATCATTCAAAGATTCTGGGGTAGGTTGATGATTATCTAATCTTCTTTGGAGCATATCCCATGCATGTTTTATGCATTTCAAATCTGGTGAATGCGGAGGTATTGGTAAATGTGGAATACCAAGCTCCTCGCGCGCATTCTCAACTATGGCTGCACGGTGCGGTCTAACGTTATCGTCTAGAAATTGAAAAGTTTCACCAATAGCAGCGTGAAAATTTGGCACAACATTGTCAATGACATGCTTCCTATAGTGTGAGGCGGTCATATTCCCAGGGCAAATGTGTAGATCTGTGCGCCCTTTGAAACATATCCCGGCCCATACCATAACACTACCCCCTCGGAATGGATGGACTTCTTGGACATAGCGACGATTACGGGGTATGCGTGGGATTGTCCATACACTTATTCTTCGAGAATCTGAAAATCGTCCATATCTGGATTCATCAGTGAAAAGAACACTACGCCATTGATCGTTCCAATTGATATGTTGCCTTGCCCATTCCAGTCTTTGACGCTTATGGTCACGTGTTAATGGAACTCCTCTTAATGGACGTCTGGATCCTAGATTCACCTCTTTCAACCGTCGTCTGATGGTTTCGATGGAAACTTGGACCCCATCTGCATTTTGAAGAGTATTCAGTAGTATTCTACATGTAGATGTAGGGTTTCTTCTCGCCGAAACGGTGATGAAACGATCCTGAGCAGGTGTTGTTTTTCGTCGCCTACCAAGGTCTTTCCAACACGGAACCTGTCTCCCTGAACCTATTCCAAAGTCGAGATATCATACTTTGGCTGACTTGGAGGCTTTCCGCTACAACAACCTGAGTTAGGCCATCCTGTAGCATTCCGATAGCCCTATTAGCCTCAGCGTTTGTTAATTTACGCCTTGGCATTTTCAGAAAACTCGTTTCAAATCGAAGCCATTGATAAACTGACTTCATTTCAAAATAAGAACATTCATGAAGCATATGCAAAGAACCAAACTTCAGAAAAAAGACGACCAGATTGACGAAATGTCTCATACTGATTCTAATTGGATCGATTCAAGTTGTTAGTGAGTTTTAAATGATTTTACAGCGATTTTCTTGAAGATTACATACTTTTGAAAACGATTGAATACGATATCCCTAACTCTTGTGGAGCAGTATAGTAGTGGCACAAAAGCTCGGGGTTGTGGAATATATAACCAGGAAACTCAATGAATCATACGAAAAATAGGGCTTAGAGGTCAATTTGGCGAAGACAAAGTGCATGTGTATAGGTAGGGCACAGCTGGATCTGGTAACGGACGAAGGACAAAATCTAAAATCATGCACAAGTTGTGAATACCTTGATGTTAATATTACCAAGAACTGAACTCTCGATGACGCAAATGGGGAAAGACATATCCAGGGCAAGAAAACCAACAAATCCATCAACACCATTTCACGGGTTCAGAAAATCGGCAAAGAGATCAAACACCGAATATACAACACAATTGTCAATATTTTCGACCACACTCTCCCTACCTGCAACTGCATCGTGGACATTCGATCACTAGACTTGAAGGTGTAAGATCTGTGATTATAATTTAATAGGACAACGAACGAATGTGCGTTCAGAATCCTTGAGTTTACGACTTTTTCGGCAAAATAGAAATTACTTACTCGAAAACTGGGCTTGTTTAAGGTGGGCGTGTGTTTTCATTCCAAGTTGCATTTGAGGATGGTTCCACTTTGAGAACTGAAATTTCGTGGGTAAACTCATAAAGGATTGGAGTTCCCAATGACATAATTGAAATCGATTTAATTTCGAAAGTCCATTTTCTTTCTTTCAAAAATAGAGAGAAAATAAGCTAATTCATGCTTCTGTTTCGTTTCAAACGAAAGACCCATGAAAATAGTTCAACATCCGATTAAAAGTGAATCTACTGATAATTTCGTTCAGAAAAACAACTTGAAATACAGAATTGGCAGAGAATGGCCAAATTCAAATATATGGCGAGAAATAGTTCCTGCTTAACCTGCATGTTCACCAATTTCATAGTTCAGCGATTTTCGGATAGAGAGTGACATCGTACATTCCATTCATAAGTGAGACTACAATACTTCCATTTATAAGAATATTCCATGAAATGCACGGTGGGGCTTTTATCGGATTAGTTTTCCTACTAGTTATGATCGGCGACCTTGATGCAAAATCGTTGAAATAATTTCATTTTCCAAAATGATCGTTCCTTCCAAACTCAAGCATTTCAAAGGCTCACCCTGTATTGATACGATGAACCCATTACTTCAAGATTCCCAATCTCAACTGCGCCTCTCCTGAAAACCAACAACAGGCAAGATTTACGACCACTTGACGGTAACCAACCTAGCCATAAATATCAATTGACCTGATGCCGTCCTATTTTCCATAACGGTTGTAGAAAATAATCTTTTCGTTCCGGGAAAACGCCTCATTTTCCTGCCTTCTCTATACGTTTCCCGGTTATATCTGCGGTTACAAAACGCGTTCAATGAAGTGCCTTATATGAATAAGGACTGAACGAGAATAAATTCGCTATCACAAAAACGCCTATATCTCTTGAACCAATTGAGAAAAAATTTGAATTTGATCATAGTTAGCTTTGTTATGAACGTCAGAAATATGTGGAACATTTACTTCATAGATATTTCAATTCTCTGTCGCAAAATGTCAAGCGAAGTGAAAACACGAGAATTTATAGTGAAACTTTTTCAAAATAATCAAAGATGGAGCTTCAAAAGAATCGCAAAAGAGGCTCGCGTTCATCCGGAAACGGTATCAAGAGTTGCTAAGCGCTTCAACGAAGATCTTACAATTAACCGCAAGGAAGGAACCGGGAGGAAAAAGGGGTTTCATAGCCCAAAAAAGTGAAGAAAGCCATCAGCCTTTTTCAGAAGAATCCTAACCTTTCAGGACGGAAAGTGGCCCAAATGGGGTTGCTCGCAGTCAATCGTTCAGAAAATCAAGTCGAGTTGTGGGCTTAGAACATACAAAGTGCAGATAGTGCCAGACAGGAACGCTGTGAAGAATCAAGAAGCGAAATCAAGATTTCTTGAAAAATGTTTCCTGTTGCGTGATGGACGACGAAACCTATGTCTTGGCTGATTTCTCGCAACTTCCTAGTCAGGAATTTTATACTGCAGTTTCTCGTGGAAATGTTGACGAACAATTTCGCGTGAAGAAACAAGCAACGTTTCCTAAAAAATTCCTGGTTTGGCAAGCAATTTGCACTTGTGGGAAAAGGAGCAAATTTTTCGTTGGCCAAGGCTCTGTTGACTCGAAGATATACATCGAGGAATGCTCGAAGAAGCGACTTTTACCATTTTTACGTGAGCACTATGTTTCAACAATCTTTTGATCAGATTAAGCTTCATGCCACTACAGCAAGGCCATCAAGGAATGGTACGAAGCTAATGAGGTGGTTTTTGTCCCCAAAGGGGCCAATACACCAAATTGCCCAGAACTCAGGCCAATCGAAAGATATTGGACCCTGGTAAAAAGAGAATTGGGAAGAAGACTAAAAAATCAACGAAAACATCAGCGGAATTCAAGCAAAAGTGGAAGATAGCATCCCAGAAAGTGACTGAGATCACTATAAGAAGCATGATGAGAAGAATTCCAGAAAAAATCCATGAATTTTGTAAAAAATTGTTTTGGTTTTTTTATTGTAAAAACACTTTTCATTAGAATTGAAAGATGATTCGAAAATGAGTTTGATTTTCGAAATCGGTCCAGTGGTTCAAAAGATATAAGCGTTTTTGTGATAGCGAATTTATTCTCGTTCAGTCCTTAGGCGTTATCTTGGATAGTGAAATCATCACCTTCAAATATCTTCCATCTTTATTCATCGTTGACTCGGAATACTCATATTTCTTTCTTGGGCGATTGTTCGTGGTGAGGGCCACCAATTATGGCTTTCTCTGGCGGAATCTCCCAGAATTGTATCACACAGTTCCTTCGGAATTTTGAAACTGCAAGATCCAAAATCTGGATCTCATTTAGAACCATCTACACTTTCCCGCTAGCATCTCGTGAGAATGGATTTATCGAACCCTGACGTGGATTTTGTGGGGAGGAGCAAGAATCTCCTATTCAACTGGTCACAGAATCCCTTGTCATTGCAACGCAAAGGAAAGAAACCTTTGGGCAAGAAACTTGCAGGAGTGACGAACAAGCCTAGTCGAAAAATTCATAGATATTTTGGATTTCATCAGATCTCTGAAACTGGAAGGCCTGCTGTTAAGGGGAAGTATCACCTTTTAATCGTGGTAAATCTCCATTCAAAAGTGGTCTCTTTACTTCACGAGTAAGTACCCTAATTTACGACGTAGAGACTTGATTTTTTCAAATTGAAGTTGAAGAACGTCCCAAGGGCAAATAGTTTTCTTTTTTTCGATTTAATTAGTTTTCCAATTACAAAACCAGGGTAATCGTTAGATCTGGGGTTGTTGAATATGTTTTTCGTTTTTCATGAGTACAAGCTATATTTTTGAAATAAGAATCATGAAAATTTTTGTAGTTTATAGAAGATTCAATTGCCGAAGGCAAATGGTTGCGATTTTTTCCAAAAAATTATGAATAACCGTCGGAAAGAAATCATTAAGTGTAGTTTCCGAAACGCTGAAGTTCAACCTGTTTTTTTTTTAATTGAAAAACTAATTAAATCGAAAAAATCGCAACTATTTGCCCTCGGCAATTTAATCTTCTATAAACTACAAAAATTTTCATGATTCTTATTTCAAACATATAGCTTGTACTCATGAAAAACGAAAAACATATTCAATAGCCCCAGATCGAAAGATTACCCTGTTTTTTTTTTAATTGAAAAACTAATTAAATCGAAAAAAAAAACTATTTGCCCTCGGGACGTTCTTCAACTCAAGTGCGTAGAGAGAACAGCTCTGTTAGGAACCACCATAAAACTCAAGGTCACAGTGAACTGTAACCTCTTTCTGTCTATATAACTGTATCAGCTGATTCAGAATTGACTACCATTTTTCTGCTCCCTCATATTCTGTGGGGTCCTAATCATGATCCAACTCCAATCGAACCGGCGTCATATCTCCAATTGGAAACGGAAAAATTAATGAAAAATCGCATAGATCAACGCTTCGGGCGTAAATCAGCGCCAATAGCTCAGTCGTTTTTTAAAAGTGCAACACATGTACCCTGTGCGAGCTTCAGGAATTTATGAAGAATTATCCACAGCAATTAATCAGGGAATGCGGAATACGTTTCGAATGCTGTCAGAGAGGAAAATTGAAGGAAATCGCTTTTCCATTTTCCTACTATGGACCGTTCATTTATTTCCCCCATATTTGCACCATGCGACGGACAGGAGGGTGTGATTAGAGGAATAAGTTTATGAGATTGCAATGTTGGTTCCAAAGTCAGCATAATGTTAAGAGCTGAGACAAGAAGGTTTTTTACTCGAAAGATTGAGGGAGAAAATGAATTTAGAGAAGTCCGAGTTTATCATTATGATATGTCTATTCAAAGAAAAGCTCAACGATAATGAACACTCAGTTTTTCCACTTATACGCCAGCGCAGACTCCCATAGGGGTTTTAGAACCATCTATACACCATTATATGGTATTAACTTCGGAATACATATTTCTTTTTTTTATGTTGTGGTTTTCACGAAAAGAAATATCCTGTAATGTTCAGAGAATATCGTGAGGACCAAGGGCAAGCAGGTAGGAATTGGTGTTCTTCTTGAATTTCTGGACGTGGTATGCCTCGGGGAACACCTACCTAGGCAATGTGTTCCAAAGCCTCGCTGTTCGTTGAATGACCGAGCCTTTGAAAAGACATGTTCTGAAGGTCTCCAAAGTGACCACGAAGGGATTTGAAGACTTAACTCGACGGATTAGTCTCGAAGAGACTGCCAGAGGGGAAACGATTGCTGATAATTCAGAAGAGCATCGCTCATGAAATATCCAGAAAATAGAGACAGATCTCCTACTCTTCTACGGTGTTCTAGAGAAGTGAGCGAGTTTGTAAGCGAGGCATCACCGACGAGACGAATTGCCCTTTTTTGTACAGAATCCAAGAGTTTTAGGATTTGTCTAGGTGCAGCACTCCAAATATGGGAACAGTATTCAAGGACAGGTCGAATCTGTGCCTTATAGATCATAAGCAGCTGACCTGAGGTGAAAAAGCTCCTGGCCGAAACAGAAATCCAAGTTTTTGGGATGCACTTTTAGCAATGGATCTCACGTGATTCTCCCAAGAAAGTTTACTGCTGATGGTGATAGCAAGCATCGAAATGGATGACTTCAATTGTATGGTCACTCCAGACAATTCTATGCTGGGCACAGTTAGATCGGCTTTTCTGGAGAAAACACATGCTTGTGTTTTGTTCACGTTGAATTCCACCAAGTTATTAGATTCCCATTCGAAAATTGTTGCCCAGTCCATATTTATGTTGTTAACATTTCTTCCTCGTTCGTTTCTGATTTGGCGGGCTGGTATTGGAGGACTAGAAGAAAAGGCGATATGGAGGGTACTATCATTCACGAAGCTGTGCACTGGACACGAAGTTGCTTCCAGCAAATCGTTGATGTGAAGTAGAAAAAGTGTTGGAGGCAGAGTTGATCCCTGCGGAACACCAGCATTTATGGGTGGAGAGTCAGATGAAACTCCATCGATCACTACATGGAGAGATCTGTTCGAGAGAAAACTAGCCAGCAGAGAACACAGCTTTGGGGACACGCCATAAGATGGAATCTTGGCGAGGAGTCCCTGATGCCTGACTCGATCGAATGCCTTGGAGATATCCAGTGCTACGGCTAGGGTTTCGCCATATTTCTCAATAGATAGCTGCCATTTATGTGAGACGTAAGCGAGCAAGTCACCAGTGGATCTCTGATAACGGAAACCATATTGTCTATCGTTGATAATTCCTGAATATTCCAGATGTTTCATGATTATTATTGAGTACAATACTCCTTTTTCCATTCTTCTTTCTTGACTGGGTTGATGTTGAACGCCACTGACAAGCAACAATGCTCAATAATGCTAAGGCCTATGCCACAAAAAGATTCTGGTCCAGTGATTGGCGTTGGTGCACCCTCTCTGGCAAGCATATTGACCTCTCCGTTTCCTTTGATTCTCGAATGAACGGGAACCCAGATTAAAGAGACCTTGTTTTTTTGCCTACCTCATTGATATTTCTCCGGTACTCCCAAATCAGCTTTGAGTCAATGACATTGGAGCTCAGTGCTTCAATAGCGGCTTGACTATAACACACTTCTGATAGTTTTTTCTTGGTTCATGTCTAGACATCTTTTAAATTCCAGTAATTCTGCCAGAAAAACACTCGAGTGGGAGCCTAACGATAGTGTACATTTGGTTCTTGCCCCATATACTGCAGCGCTGACTCCCAACAGTATTCTCTTCAAGATTATGGTGAATGTATTCGAATTCCCAGTCCTCTCTTTTGGTCAGCATTGTACATAAGTTCTTCTCAGCTGATACCACTGAAGGGTGGTTTTCTGTCCACCCACAGCATTTTATGTTTCACATCCAAATGAAAATAATGTTCCCCTTCGACGGTTGCCTAATTCCGGAACATCAGCAATCCCATTTTCCATCAAAAATAACGTGCGAATCAATTTTCAAGGATTACATTCCTCTGTGTAAAACTGTCACCCAGTCGTCTACAAATGATGAATTCTCCGAATAACAAAAGTGAAAACCTGCGAAAGAAGCGAGAACAGACTTCACGTTTCAAAGGGAAAACGTCCTTTATCGCCCTAATGATGACAGAGTGGAGAGTAATTTGAATGAAAAAGATTTAACGACGGGGCCCCAATGAACGAGACAGACTCCGAGGGCCTCGACGCGGCGCTAGGTATCAAAATGAAATAAACAAAAGTTCCACTTCCCATAATGTCTAGCCGTTAAATATGGAAGGGTTGTATCTTTGCAAAGGACCCTTTTGTGCAGCGAGAGGTCGTCGAGATATGGCGTCGCGGCGCACTCGTTCGAGATATGATAATGCCCTGATAACGCAAATCAAGCTCGTGTTTGCACCCTTTCGTTTTCCGCCGTGAGTGATTATGAAATATGGAGGATCTGGTGGCAGGGGTGAAAACTCTGCATATTCATACCTTTGGGTTCGTTATATCAGTGCATGCTTTCATTCGAACTCAGGGAAAACACCTTGGTTCAATATCTGCGAACGAGAAAGTGAGTGGAGAAATTCTGTTAGGCTTGTATTCAAAAAAGCCTCCTGCAGTTAAACTGAAAGACAGCCAGGTAGCGTTTAAAGAAGCTCCACGTACAACTAAATATACTGCCCCACAAGAGTTAGGGATATCGTATTCAATCGTTTTTAAAAGTATGTAATCTTCGAGAAAATCGCTGTAAAATCATTTAAAACTCATTAACAACTCGAATCGATCCAATAAAAATCAGTATGAGACATTTCGTCAATCTGGTCGCCTTTTTTCTGAAGTTTGGTTCTTTGCATATGCTTCATGAATGTTCTTATTTTGAAATGAAGTCAGTTTATCAACGGCTTCGATTTGAAACGAGTTTTCTTAAAATGCCAAGGCGTAAATTAACAAACGCTGAGACTAATAGGGCTATCGGAATGCTACAGGGTGGCCTAACTCAGGTTGTTGCAGCGGAAAGGCTCCAAGTCAGCCAAAGTGTGATATCTCGACTTTGGAATAGGTCCAAAAATCTTATTTTAACTACACCGCGCAAAAAAATTGACGCACATTATGGAAATCTCAAATTTATTCTAACACTGAAGGTGTTCTCAATGATAATTATTTTTATCAGAATTATGCATGCATATGTTATCCACTTTCAACGTTTTTCTTCAATACAGATGTTTTCTACCAGAAGGAATAAGAAAAGATGATATTATCAGATTTTGAATGTATTGGCTCCATTCTAAAATCAGTTGTTCTCGATCAATTCTAGTGATCAATATTTTTTCACTCGATCGCTATGCAACGCGAAACACGCAATTTGACCCAAGAGGATTGTGCCCAAGCGGTAGTTTTGCGAGAAGAAGGGTGGACATACACAAGAATCGCAGAAAGGTTTGGAGTTTCCCATACAAGAGTGTCCAGAATGTTGCAGCGATTCAGGGAGACAGGTATAAATGTCCGAAGACCAGGACAGGGTGGACCACGGGTAACAACTGCCATTCAAGAACGTTACTTGAGAGTTTCTTCGTTGAGACAACGGTTTGCAACCGCTCGCCTCCTTCAAAATCAGCTTGAACAAACTCATGTGGTGCAAATTAGCACTCAGACGATAAGAAATCGCCTCAGAGAATATGATTTAAGGCCTCGTGTCGCAGCAAGAGGCCCAGCTCTTACCCCAGCCCATCGAAGGGCACGTTTAGAGAGAGCATATCCATTGGGAAGAGGCCGATTGGGAAAGAGTTCTCTTCACAGATGAGTCTAGATTCTGCCTCTACCATTGTGATCGACGTTCCCTTGTATACAGACGTCCACATGAAAGATATGCTCAGTGCAGTTTCCTGAATACTACTGGTTTCGGGGGAGGATCGATTATGGTATGGGGTGGAATATCTTTGACTGCTCGCACAGACCTAGTGGTCGTTTATAATGGAGCTATGAATGCTGATAAGTATATAAGGAACATTTTTGAAGAGCATGTAGTGCCATTTGCCCCATACATTGGTGAAAATTTCATTTTTATGGACGATAATACCAGATCCCATCGTGCGCGCATCGTTCAGGAGTACCTTGAAGAAGTCTCTCGAATGGAATGGCCAGCAAGAAGTCCAGATCTCAATCCGATTGAGCAGGTTTGGGACAACCTCAATAGAAGGCTGAGAAGTTCAGAAAATCATCCAGCTACTCTTAATGACTTAGGAATCCAACTAGGAGAAATCTGGGAAGGATTAGATCAGAACATTTTAAGATCACTCATTTTGAGTATGAACCGTCGTTGCCGAGCTGTAATTAACGCAAGGGGTGGAAATACCAAGTATTAAATCACTTATCAGCATTTCAGTATTTTGAAAATTGTTCATTTGTCTTCTTTCACGTAAGATTCGTTGAAATCCTGAATTTTTCTTCGATTTAATGGGTCTTGTTTCGTTCAAAACCTTCCCGAGAGAACATAAAAAATGAGTTAAAAAGTCAATGTAGAGTTTACTTTCATTAAAATTGAGATTTTCAGAATGTGCGTTAATTTTTTTGGGCAGTGTATATTTTTTTGCAATTTAAGTCAATATCCGTAACTCATGTGGAGCAGTTTATTTGGTCATCTGCAAAGCTTAGCGTATAGAGAATACTGTCATTCAAGGAGATCCCCATATTTTCGCATTTCCGTTTCCATTTTTGAAGTACTTTTGGTTCTTGCAGATTCTTGGGTGGTGTTCTCGTTTCCGATGATGAATGCCCATCAGAACGTACTTTGTTCATCACCCTCATCTGAAACTCATCCGAATCTCCCCGTCGATCCGAAGAAGGAGCCCTCAAGAGCCATCTCACGCTCCCAAATTCGTCCATCATTCCGAATCGAGAATCACCTTCTTGGATTTCATTACGTCGACGAAGACCTTCACAATGGCCCTGCGTTCACGCCCGAAAAATAACAAATGGAAAGTTCAAAGAAAAATATTCCAATATTCGTCATTTCTATTCATGGCGTTTCCATTCAATAATCTCGGATGCAAGGCGAGGTAGTTCACATAGGAAAATACTGTATGTATCTGGCGCCGCGACGCGGAGCCGTCGAATATATATCCTGGAAACCTTGTGCCGCTCCTTTATGCGAATATGAACAGGCTGGATCAGTCGGTCGGAAACTGGGCTCAGAAGTACGACAATTGGGTGGAGCAATAAATTCGGGAGCGACATCAAACGCAACCGGAAGATTGTGTTTTTGTGCGAATATGTTCATATTCGTTATATCCTTTTTTGGGGACTGTTCGATGCGGCAGGATGAAAGCATGTGCGTTTCGGGATTCACTGGAAGATTGGAATTCCATATTTTTGTTTCGGCCTCGAATGCATCCAGAATTCCAGTTCGCAAAGTCCTTTCAATGGTGAATAGTGAAGCCAATTTTCAAAATCATCAGAACTAAACTGGGAAAGTGCGAAATCGAAATGTAGTAGAAATTTTTGCAACGTTGTTACGTTCGTTGACTTTTCTAATGAATAAGAAAACCAGGGTAATCGTTAGATCTCTGCAATATTTGGGTTATTGAATATGTTTTTCGTTTTTCATGGGTACAAGCTATATTTTTGAACTAATCATCATGAACATTTTTGTAGTTTATAGAAGATTAAATTGCCGAGGGCAAATAGTGGCGGTTTTTTCCAAAAAATGATGAATAACTGTCGAAAAAAAAATCATTAGTGTAGTTTCCTAAACGCTGAAGTTCAACCTGGTTTTTTCATTTGAAAAACTAATTAAATCGAAATAAAGAAAACTATTTGCCCTCGGGACCTTCTTCAACTTCAATTAAGAAAAAATAAGTCTCTACGTCGTAAATTAGGGTAGTTACTCGTGAAATAAAGAGACCACTTTTTGAATGGAGATTTACCACGATTAAAAAGGTGATACTTCCGATCGTCGATCACAACGAGTAGGAAAACTAATCCGATAGAGGCGCCACCGTGCATTTTATGGAATATACCGTTAAATGCTCTACCTTATGAATGAAATGTACAATGGAGCTCTCTATCCGAGAATCGCTGAACTATGAAATTAGTGAATATGTAGGTAAAGCAGGAACTATTTCTCGCTATACAGGGTGAGTCTTTGACTTGCACATATCGAAACACTTTTTTCCTATACCATTTTTCGAAATTCGGTTTGGTTTGGGAGATACAGGGTGTCGAGAATCCATGAAAAAAACACTTTTCTGTTTATATCTTCGGAACCGTTATTTCGAATGAACTGAATTTTGGTTGAATTTTTACTCTATTTATGGTGCATATTCCTCAATCGAAATCTATTTAATATCTCCACTAGTATAAAAGTTACATGGTAGTCGACTCATCAATACACGCTAAAACACCATAAAACCACTTTAAAAAGATAAACGGTTCATATTTTCGAAAGAATCAATCATTTGAGAAACTAAAAGTATTCCTATTTATTTCAATAAAACGCGTCGTTTTCGAGTTATTTCCAATTTTACCCGGAGAAATTTGACGAAAAATTATTAATTTCAAGAATAATCTGAATGCGTCTCTGAATTAAATATCATCGAATATTATTCCTTCTCTGGTCTTTAAACGAGTTAACAATGTTGTCACAATATTTACCAACTTTGTCGAGATATTTTAATAATAAAATACCACAAATGTGGGAGATAAAATTGAACACCAAGGAGGATTTAATACGCACAGTTTCTATCGAAAATTCATAGTAACCGGTCCATATTGAAGTTAAATGTCGATGAAATACAAAATTCGGATATGAATGATGAATCTCGATACAAACTACTTATTAAATTGAAATTAATGAAAAATAAAACGATACCTGATAATCTGTGGCGATGTTTCTATCTAAACAACATCCTCTTGGAATTTTATAAACTCGACACGTTTGAAATTATATTACTTCACTTCACATAATGATCACATTAGAACAATATTTCACTGAATGTATTCAGAATTTCACCGTTTGTTCAGAGACTCTGGTTTGTTATTGTTTATAGTTGGTCTCCAGATAACCAAAACTTCGGTTCTCGCTCTACGCATGCGTGGTAAGATTTGGCGGCAAAGTCGATTTATGATGGAAAAGGCAGAATTCATAGATATTCATACTACGGTACACAAATGTATCGTGATTTATACTATGTTTCGTAAAAATCCTTAACCTCAATGAAAATATCAGCAAGCTGACAACATCTTCTTGAAATTTCTGTCCAAAAATTCATAGAATCGATACAAGTTAGATCAGGTTAGGTTGATTAATAATAAATCTGAATGAAAAGTCTTTATTCATGATATTGTTTGGGAATTTCGAGGAAAATATGAACAAGTTATTAGTGTTTACAAACTAATCTGCAGAAAAATCGAAGAAGGAACTTATTTTGGTGGAATAAATGTGGCTTTTTAGTTGCAGATATAATCCGATGAAACTAACTGTTTTTGTTGAAATTATCGTGTTTGCAACATTTTTATTCCAATAAGGTTAGTACTTGACTACTTGAGTATTCCCTAAATTGGGCCTAAATGTATAAACTCAATTTCTATCGAGAAATATGAACTTTGAATCAATTCCACAGTATCATTTCAGGGACGTAATTAGCACAATTTTTTCTTTCAAATGGCTATATCTTTTTAACAGAGCCGAATTCGGAAAAATGAAAAAAAGGTTCCTTTTGGCCTCAAGAATCTTCAGTTAAAATATATGTACAAGTCAAAGACTCACCTTGTAGATTTGAATTTGGCCATTTTCTGCCAATTTCGTATTTCATGTTGGTTTCCTGAACGAAATGATCTGACTTTCAATCGAAAGTTGAACTATTTCCATGGTTTGAAATAAAACAGAAGCATGAGTTGGCTTATTTTCTTCTATTTTTGAAGGAAAATAAAATAAAATAAAATTTCAAAATGAAATCGATTTCAATTATTTCTTTCAGAACTCCAAATCCTTTCTGAGTTTACCCACAAAATTTCAGTTCTCAAAGTGAAACCATTTTAAAATGCAAACACTTCGTGTTGCCTGGGAGGAAAAGAACACCAGAGAGCCTGGTCTTCTCTAACCATCTCTCATCAGCCAACTTTTACACCAAGTGTTGAGACCCTTGCAAGCAGCAGCGAGAAACAGATCTTCGCAAATCATTTCCTAGTAAAATCTTCAGATGACAAACGAAATAAATGAAGCCTCAGGAAGTGCCAAAGATGTAATTCACTTTCTCAAATTCCACACCAGATTGAGGCAAAGTTCAAACCGGGACCACTGACAGGAGTATTCATTCATGAGTCAAATAACACGAACAGTGTCGCCCACTGAACCGAACACAGAGGTCTGCAGCCCTGGAAAGCTTTCATAGATGGACATAACCTTTTGTTGGCTAAAACAGAAGAGCCGCAGAATTTCATATCCCCCAAAATGAACCCCTCCACATTCCCAAACCCCTCTGAAAACATTTTTCCGGAAAATAAGCCCGTTTGGCAGCAGGGCTCGAGTTCATGGAGTGAACTGCATCCCAATATCATCCTGACTGAATCTCATTCAAGTCCAGCCAACCAGTCCGAATCGGAACCCCATGTAATCACCATAGTCATGGAGCATAATGGTGGCCCGACAGTAATTAATCATTTTGTTTAATTACACTAAGTACAATTCGAACGGCGGACATCAAAGGTAGACGAAATCCCGAGAGACAGAAGAGAGATCGGGCGATTTTAATCACTTAAGTGAGGCTGAACGAGTTTTCAATCTCTAAATATTGGGCCATAACTGCGATTCTTGTGTGGGAGGATACGTTTTTCCGGGAACGTCGAAAGGGATGTTATGAAGGGTGGAGGCACTGAGGCAGGGTATTATTTGATCAAGGAGAGATTCAAAAGGATTCGGTCGGAATATCTTGATCGCTTTCGTTTCATCTTTTCATTCAAATGAATTCAAAGCCGAATATATGCAAGAATAAGTAATGCATTACTTGATTTATAGTACAGATACAGGGTGAGTCTTTGATTTGTACATACATTTTAACTGAAGATTCTTGAGGTCAAAAGAAACCTTTTTTTCATTTTCCATTTTTCCGAATTCGGCTCTGTTAAAAAGATATAACCATTTGAAGAAAATATTGTGCTAATTACGTCCCTGAAATGATACTGTGGAATTGATTCAAAGTTCATATTTCTCGATGGAAATTGAGTTTATACATTTATGGAATACTCAAGTACTAACCTTATTGGAATAAAAATGTTGCAAACACGATAATTTCAACAAAAACAGTTAATTTCATCGGATTATATCTGCAACTAAAAAGCCACATTTATTCCACTAAAATAAGTTCCTTCTTCAATTTTTCTGCAGATTAGTTTATAAACACTATAACTTGTACATATTTTCCTCGAAATTCCCAAACAATATCATGAAGAAAGACCTTTCATTCAGATTTATTATTAAACAACCTAATGTAATTTGTATCGATTCTGTGAATTTTTGCACAGAAATTTCAAGAAGATGTTGTCAGCTTGCTGATATTTTCATTGAGGTTAAGGTTTTTTTACGAAACATAGTATAAATCACGATACATATGTGTACTGTGGTAAAAATATCTATGAATTCTGCCGTTTCCATCATAAATCGACTTTGCCGCCAAATTTTACGCATACGTAGAGCGAAAACCGAAATATTCGTTATCTGGAGCCCAAACATAAACAATAACAAACCAGAGTCTCTGAACAAACAGTAAACATTATGTGAAGTTCTGTATACATTCAGTTAATTATTGTTCTAATGTGATTATTATGTGAAGTGAATTAATATAATTTCAACCGTGTCGAGTTTATAAAATTCCAAGAGGATGTTGTTTAGATAGAAACATCGCCACAGATTATCAGGTATCGTTTCATTAATTTCAATTTAATAAGTAGTTTGTGTAGAGATTCATCATTCATATCCGAATTTTGTATTTCATCGACATTTAACTTCAATATGGACCGGTAACTATGTATTTTCAATAGAAACTGCGTGTTAAATCCTCCTTGGTGTTCAATTTTATCTCCCACATTTGTGGGATTTTCTTATTGAAATATCTCGACAAAGTTGATTAATATTGTGACAACATTTTTAACTCGTTTAAAGACCAGAGAAGGAATAATATTCGATGATATTTAATTCAGAGACGCATTCAGACTATTCTTGAAATTAATGATTTTTTTGTCAAATTTCTCCGGGTAAAATTGAAAATAACTCGAAAACGAAGCATTTAATTGAAAAAAATTGGAATACTTTTAGTTTCTTAAATGATTTATTCTTTCGAAAATATGAACCGTTTATCTTTTTGAAGTGGTTTTATGGTGATTTAGCGTGTATTGATGAGTCGACTACCCTGTAACTTTTATACTAGTAAAGATATCGGATAGGTTTCGATTGAGGAATATGCACCATGAATAGAGTAAAAACTCAATCAAAATTCAGTTCATTCGAAATAACGGTTCCGAAGATATAAACAGAAAAGTGTTTTTTTCATGGATTTTCGACACCCTGTATCTTTCAAACCATACCGAATTTTGAAAAATGGTATAGGAAAAAAAGTGTTTCGTTTGATGAGAGGAATCTACAGTTGAAATATATGTACAAGTCAAAGACCCACCCTGTATACTAACTGACGAAGAAACTGCAACACTCAGAAGGAGCTGTACAAACTTAAATTTTTTTTGGTCATAGATAGATAGTATAGCAAGAAGTAAAAGATTAAAATTTGAAGAAAAAAATCGTGAAGATTTTTTCACGTAAACATTTTTTGTTACTCAAATATTGTAGTGGTTTTTTGCAATTTTTTTAAATTTGCCAACAAACCAGCTGTTCGAGGAGATCCAAAGTCGACGTTTAGTCGTTGCCTAGAGCACGTGTACGCGGAATTTATTGCCAGCTAAGTGAATTTGAAAGAGGTTGAATTATTGGTCTACGGGAGGCGGGGTTGTCATTTCGAGAAATCGCTAACCGTACGAACAGAAATACAACTACTGTTATGAGATGTTGTCAAGCGTGGTTTGACAATGTCCAAAATCGAAGAAGAAAAGGCACCGGGTGTCGAAGAGCACAAATGAAGTTCAAGATCGACGTCTAGGACTTATGGCTACCAGAGATCGATTTGCTACAACTCGATCTTTGGCTGATGAGTGGTTAGGAGAACAAGGCAGTTTCTTTGTCAGTTAGTATACAGGGTGTCCGGTAAACCTTGTACAATATTGAAACTGGTGATAGACCAGGTCATGACTGTTCAGAATATCAGAATATCACCTCAGTAAAAATATCACCATTTTCGAGATAATGGGCATTTTCTAAATATCTAGAAAATCACTACCTCACCTCCGTTTTTTGAGTGCTTTGTCTACAAATTGAGACTAATTCAAATATCTTTGTTGCTGAAGATTACTGATGAGTGGTGCTTTCAGACGTACAAAACAGTTTTTCAGAACTTGATACATTTTTCAAGAAATAGAGGTAAAATGCCAGATTTGAATCTCACCAATTATTTAGAAAATGCCCATTATCTCGAAAATGGTGATATTTTTACTGAGGTGAAATTCTGATATTCTGAACAGTCATGACCTGGTCTATCACCAGTTTCAATATTGTACAAGGTTTACCGGACACCCTGTATATTGGATTTTTTCAATTTCGCTTTTGGCGAATTAACTTTAGATAGATTCAATATCGTTTTCGACAAAACAATTTCAATTCTTGTTCATAAATTACGATTTTGGTTCATTTTCTTTTAACCAATTAAAAAAAACCTGCTTCTCCTCCACTCTCTGTGTGTATTATTAAATTTTCCTTCCTAACCAACCTCTGACCTTCCTAAGAAATTGAATGTAATCATGCGTTTCAGAGCACAAAAAGGCAAATCTAAATTCATATATAATTGTTATTCCTTTGCGCCTAGTTTGTAATTACCCGAGGCATGCATAAATTTGGAAATATGTGAGGGAATGTCTTAATAAAGTTATACCCCTTAGAAATAGCAGTAATAAGTTTTTTGCGTGTGTGGCTCTGAAATGGATACTACTAGTTTGTGTTAGAAACTTCGCGAAAAGGGTAGCTTACGATCCAATATTCTCTACACTGAACAGGGACTTATATGTTGGTTATTCATCATTTGACTTCATACTTTGTGTAATATTTCCCAATTGTGATAAATATGTTTGTGAATTCTGTTAGTATGTAGATTAATTATGTGACGTGTATAAATGCAAATATGTATTTTCTTACGAATAAATATGGCTATGACTATGACTGGCGAATTTACTGTTACAATTGAAAAAATTATTAACTTTGACTGTAACTCACTGAAGATTGTTTTTAACGAATAATGTTCCGATTCTATGAAATTCTCTAGATGACGCATTTCTAGAGAAGCTTCCATAGCATGCCAAACTTTTTTCCGTCACAAAAGGTTTGAGTCAGTTCATTCCTAACCTTCGGGCTGGAAACAGGTGTTGTTTTCGAAGTGTTGTTGACAGGCAATTAGAGAAAATTGATATGCAGTTTTTCATGTAGTTATCATATTTGAAAATGGATTTGTGGAAATGAATCTGTGCCTATAATAACTTCTTTTTCGACTGGTTCTGATCACTCGAATAAAATACTAGATTAGCAAGGTTTGGTTAGCTATTCAGAAAGCTTTCGATGACGTAAATCCAACAATACTGATCCATAAACTAAGAAGGCAGTTTGGCCAGTCCGATGACCTTGTCAACTTTTGTAAATACCATTTGAGAAATCGTATTCTATTGAGTGACGACACCTTTCATGATTCTTCAGTGTATGGGGCAACAACTACCCCACTTTGTTGTCTGGTTGTTTCCGAGGCAGCTGAGGCTTTATGAGGAGCATTTGGTGGATTGTGAGTTGGGATGGATTCTGTGCTTGAATTGGAGTGTGTTGAAGACATCAGATTTTTCTGTAAAATCAATTTAGTTGTTGAATGCCAAGTCGTATTTGGTAGACAAATGGAGATCAGGCATACTCGAGAAGTAGATTGGAACTCATCTCCATAATTTGACAGGTAATGCAGATTCCTGAAGTACCTCGCTTTCGGACAGAATGGTGTTCATCCGAGTAAGGATCATGCTGCATTATCGAGTAGATTCGGTGTAATTAGAAGTATATATTGTATTTATAGTTCATGGCTTATGCTGTTTGTAATTTCCTGTAACTGGTTGTTCTAAGGACTGAACGAGAATGAATTCGCTATCACAAAAACGCTTATATCTTTCGAACCACTGGACCGATTTCGAAAATCAAACTCATTTTCGAATCATCTTGTAATTCTAATGAAAACTGTGTTTACAATAAAAAAACTATTTTTTACAAAATTCATGGCTTTCTTCTGGAATTCTTCCCATCATGCTTCTTATAGTGTTCTCAGTCACTTTCTGGGATGCTGTCTTCCACTTTTGCTTGAATTCGGCTAATGTTTTCGTTGACTTCTAAATCTTCTTCAATTCTCTTTTTACCAGGGCCCAATATCTTTCGATTGGCCTCTTTGGTGACAAAAACCACCTCATTAGCTTCGTACCATTCCTTGGTGGCCTTGCTGTAGTTGCATGAAGCTAAATCTGGCCAAAAGATTGTTGACAAATCGTGCTCACGTAAAAATGGTAAAAGTCGCTTCTTCAAGCATTCCTCGATGTATATCTTCGAGTCAACAGAGCCCTGGCCAACGAAAAATTTGCTCCTTTTCCCACAAGTGCAAATTGCATGCCGAACCAGGAATTTTTGAGGAAACTTTGCTTGTTTCTTCACGCGAAATTGTTGGTCAACATTTCCACGAGAATCTGCAGTATAAAATTCCTGACCAGGAAGTTGCGAGAAATCAGCCAAGACATAGGTTTCGTCGTCCATCACGCAACAGGAAAAATTGTTCAAGAAATCTTTTTTTAATTTCTTTGCTCTTGATTTCGCTTCTTGATTTTTCACAGCGTTCCTGTCTGGCACTTTCTGCACTTTGTATGTTCTAAGCCCACAACTCGACTTGATTTTCTGAACGGTTGACTGCGAACAACCTACTATTTGGGCCACTTTCCGTCCTGAAAGGTTAGGACTTTTTTTGGGCTATGAAACCCCTTTCTCCTCCCGGTTCCTTCCTTGCGGTTAATTTTAGGATCTCAACAACTCTTGATACCGTTTCCGGACGAACGCCAGCCTCTTTTGCGATTCTTTTGAAGCTCCATTTTTGATTATTTCGAAAAAGTTTCACGATAAATTCTCGTGTTTTCACTTCGCTTGACGTTTTGCGAAAGAGAATTGGAATATCTACGAAGTAAATGTTCCACATGTTTCTGACATTCATAACAAAGCTAACTATGATCAAATTTTGATTTTTTTCTCAATTGGTTCAAGAGATATAGGCATTTTTGTGATAGCGAATTTATTCTCGTTCAGTCCTTACCTATTGGAAATGACTCCTTATATTGTTATTATTGGAAGAAGTGGCAATGTGGTAGATTTCTCAGGCTATCTTTCCACTAGGAGGTCATGCGGGAATACTCGATATTTGAGATGCAATTGGTGTATGCCATCTCGATCGAAAATTGCCTCGAAGAAGACCAAATTCAATGAAAACATCCCAGGACTCACGTTCATATCCTTAGGTAGAGATCACTATCGACGTCTTACCGAAATTGAACGGATAAAAAGTACCAACATCCGTTCATGTAAACTCGGAATGAGATATTTCCTTTCGATATCTCTCCATAACAGTTCGGCAAAGTTGGGGAGCCAGACATTTATTACTCCCAATTTATCGTTCACTTACTGCTGCATTAAACTTTCTCGTCTGGTTCAAGTGAGGGGCATCCAGTGTGGCACTCGTCCTGCGGAAAGCGCGGGGATAGGGGGCGGTTTGGCTTTTCATAATGATGTTTGCAATATACGTCGACACGGGGGGAGCGGTATTTACCGGGTCGGGACAGCTGACGCCTCGGATATTGTCGAAATTTCGGGTAGGACAGGAAAATTCGATTGGACCGCGAGGAGTTGGAGTCGTTTGGAAACTGAATTTTGTTTTGTTTCGGGATATGACGATGTCGTTGGTTTTGGAATTCCATTATGGGTCGCCGTGAGTGCCAAGTGTATACCTAAAACAATATTGAAGACAATACCGTAAAATGGTATACAGATGGTTCTTAAACCTTGATGGGGGCAAGAACCAAGTTTAATCTATCGTTAGGCTCCTACTCTAGTGTTTTTCAGGTAGAATTACTGACAATTGGAAGATGTCTGGACTTAAACCTAGAAAGAAACAATGAGGAGTGCGATTAACCATTCACTTGGATAGTCAAGCCGCTATTGAAGCACTGGGCTCCTATGTCATCGACTCCAAGTTGATTTTGGGAGTGCCAGAGAAAACTCAATGAGAAAGGCAAGAAAAATAGGGTCTCTTTAATCTGGGTTCCTGGTCATTCTGGAATCAGAGGGAACGAAGAAGCCAATAGCCATAGATGCCAATAACTGGCCCCGAACTTTTCTGTGGTAGAGATGCACCTATAAGGAAGAGATTCTGGAGGAGGAGAAAAACGAAAGGAATCTCCCAGGAAGGTTTCACTCCTAAAAGTTCCTTTGGAATTTTGAAACTGATCTGGATCTCAGCAAGAACCAGCTACGCCTCTCAAACGGCTTTCTTACTGGACATTGTCGTCTCAGAAAGCATCTGGTGAGAATGGATTTATTGGAGAGAAGGGAGATACTCCTATTTACCTAGTCAGGGAATGCTTTGCCATTGCAACCCAAAGGAAAGAATACTTGGGGCAAGAAAATTTCTGGAGTTAGGAAGTAGCTTCGTTGAAACCTTTCCAGATATTGGATTTCATTGAATCTCTGGAACTGGAGGGTAAGCTCTAAAGTGTGTAGCGAGAACAGCTTTGTTAGGGGGCAGAATTGACCGTAAGGTCGCATAAGAATGTAGGCTCTTTCTTACTATAGCGATATGTAGGTATACTACAGGGCTGTCCAGCGATCTTTCGCCACAATTTTAGCAACGAATTTAGACGGTATTCTCAGTAACTTGGTGGGACGCAGTTATTGGGATATACAACGAAAAATTTTTTGACAGGAAAATTATAACTCAACATATAACGAAACATTCATTAATTCATGAAATGTATGGTCAATAAAAGTACAGTGATTAAAATTTAACTCGGCATTAGAGTGTGACAAGAAAAACCTCGGTCAAACTCTTTTTCATTTAACTTTATTAAACAGAAGAAATTGAACAAAACAACAACAAATAATAATAGCTTGAACATTTGTTAAAAATATATCTAAGCCGTTTCGAAGTGGCTTCCTTTGGCGGCGATACACAGCTTCAGACGCTTCTTGAAATTTTCGGCAATGGGCCGCAGCTACTCGGGCGTTGATCGGTTCCATTCCCGGCGCAGAGATTGCTTCAGCGACTCCAAATTTTTCTGTTTTTTGGCACAAGCCCTGTGCTCCAAAATCGACCACACGCTGTAGTCCATTGGTTTGAGATCCGGTGAGTAAGGCGGCCATTCTGCAGATGAGATGAAACAAGGAAAATGGGTCTTACACCATTTTTGCGTCATTTTCGCTCTGTGAGCCGGAGCGGAGTCCTGTTGAAAGGTCCAATGCGTATCGCCGAAGTGCTGCTTGGCCCACGGAAGTAGGTACTACGGCCTCGAGGATGTCCCCTTGATCCACGAAAACTAATGGAGTTTTACCACTGCCGCAAATTATCGCCCCAGACCATGACGGATTGCGGATTTTGAGTGTGTTGTAGAATTGTTCTACGGTGAAAAGCTTCTAGTCTGTGAAGAGAATTCGCTCCCATTGCTGTCCGGCGGCGAGACGAAGGAGTTGGCGGCACCTTTGGAGTCGTACGCGCTTGTTTTCCTTCGTGAGGAGTTGAAATTTTTGGAGCTTGTATGGCTTGAGGTTGAGGTTGATACCGGTCTCACAGGCTATTTTCTTCATGGAAACCCTCGGATTTCGATTGACTCGCTTCTTGACGATGTTGCGATTGATAGATGTATTGACAGTGCGTTTTCTACCATTTCCTGGACGATGACCATCATGGCCAAGCTCCTTGAAACGACGAATTGTATCGAACACGTTTTGTCGAGGCACATTGAGCAAACGAACAATTTCGCATTGACGCCTACCTCGACGAAACAGCTCCAAAATCGCACTACGTTTGTTTGACATTCTAAAACTCTGTGAAATGAAATTATATCAAACTGAAAATTCACATATTAGTATAGGAAAGTGTAGAGAAACCAAGAGAATTAAAATTATTCGGCTGCGCTGAAATACTTTTGTTCCAGACCACAGCAAAGTTTGTCCGAAGTTTTTCTTGTCAACTTGTAGATTATTTGCTGTTCTCCACTGTAGAAGTTCTACCACCACGCATAGTATTTATGATCTTGTTGTAGTATTCTCGATCGACATGCAGGTATGTTTTTAAAAAATTTTGATTGCTATCACCAGATATTTTCAGCAATTGTGATTCTTCTCCACCACTTTTTACCATTTCATCATTCAAGGATTCAAGTCATTCATATGGTTTACCGAAGGATCAAAATCAGAGTGAGGCACTGGCATTGGGATATATGGACCTAAATTGAGGATCTCCAAAGTCTGGGAAGTGATTCTTTTATTTAACAGAGGGAGATACTGGCTCAGGAGTCTCAAATTGTTAGTTTTGCCTGCTTGCATGTGCAAGTTGCTGTGGAAAATTCCTAAATAAAAATGGAATTAGTGAAATAGTTAGTGCAATGTTGGGAACAGCACTGTTCACCATAAGGCACCCCATTAATTAAGATGTAAGGCTTTACTCATGTCATGCCCCGATATCAGATGAATTTGCACTTTACCCACAAGAAACCGCGTTTGGCCACCTCTCAATTCCAGTCTCGACCAGTAGATGTTTTGTCTAATTCATCAAAACCGATGTCTACGCCGATCGAGATTGCCTTTCAGCCTCACTAACCATCTCAACTTAACGAGTTCGCCGAGAACCTAGGAGGCCGTGACCCTCTCAGGAAACGCCAAGAACCACCTCTCGGTTTTTGCATCGATTATTATCGTATTAATAGAGAGATCTAGCGCGGAAACTTCGAATGGGGCGGATTTAATAAGGCCCCACACACACACACTCTGTGGCAGACTGTCTGAGATAAACATGTTGCGATTCAGTTAATTAACTACGTAATGTTATAAAACCCGAAATTTGCACAGCCAACGCTTCGGCAAATTAAGCGAGAGAGGGCCTTAGGTATCGGATATACGAAAACTAAAACTTGTTTTTGCTGGGTCTTGCCTCCTTGGAAATTTGCGAGGAGGCCCCATTAGACTTGATGGAGAACAAGAAATTTGGTAGGTTGTTCGAGAGAAGGTTGTTTTGTTGTCTCGCGTGCGAATGCAATTCATGTTATCGAGCTGAGAGGACCCAAACAGAGGTCAGAAATGGATTTAGAAATTCGAAATTTCTAAGTTTTCATATTTCTGAATTGATGCGAAAGATTTCGAAGAGAGATTCCTCGTTCAAAATAAAGGGTAGTTTGTTATATAAATGTTGGGTCAAAAGTCATACCTTAATATCGCGGTTCAAAGATGGAGGAAAAATTTTGTTTTTATTTTGTATCTTAAAAACGAAAAACTATAAAATGATGATATTTTATGGAAGTAATACTATTATGAAAAAACACCTTCTTGATATTTTTTCATATTTTAAGAATGAGTGGAGGGGGTTGGAGTAGACTACCCTTATTATATTTGTTAGCTAAATTTGAAGAAAAAAATACGCAACGACTTGAAAAGAATTAAATTCAGTTAGCCTGTCTTGGTTTGAAACTTTTCCATCTCTTGTATTTTTCTCCTAAAATGTACCATTTTGGAATAAAAAATAAAATGTTAATCAGTTCTAAAATATATTGCCCTTTCTCGACACGTAATGATTTACATTTTATTTATTTCAAAACAGTCTGTTTAGCATATGTCTAAGCTTGGTTTGAGAATATAAAAAATTGTATATCTTTGAATATTGTATTTGCGGCTATCAACTGAGTACGAACACTGTCTACGATTGAATTCTAATTAAATTTTTTCCCGGTCTCCCTTCAATTCTATTTACCTCGTATCTCTGATCTATCGGTACTCATCCCCGGGATATTTCCTTTCGAATTTCAAACCTTATTCGACTCACGTATATACACGAATTCGTGTAAATATCAATTAAACTCACAAGATCTGTAACTATGTTTGTACGATTGAATATCTGACGAATTCCATTTGGTTAGAACACACGAAAGATAATAATCATAACCCATTAGGGGAACGCAATCAACATATTTGTGAAACAATTATTTGTTCATTAAGTGTGCTTGTGTTTCATTCGGGAAAAAGGCAGCCTGCGGGTTGGAAATGCGGTAAACATACAGTTAGTATCTCGAATAGCTGGGACTGTAACTTATCCTGAACTTCGAAGACAATTTCTACAAGTAGCAGGAAGAAGCGTATCAATGGAAACGATTCGAAAAAGACATCGTTGAAGAGGAATCTTCAGTAGAAAACTGTCAATTTAGGTTGGCTGCTGATAGAAGAGAGTAGAAATGTCTTATTTTTGGAATAAATCCTTATAGGTCTTGCTCTATCTGCTCACGGTGCTTAATGTCGGTACAAATATCATTTTTTCCCGTATGGGAAAGTCAGCAGATGAGATTTGTAGGCTCTGGATCAGAAGCAGAAAGATCCAAAATCGATGTTCAGTTATTGTTAAAATGACTAAAGCCATTGAGTTTAAATATACATAGAGACACAACCCAGTTCATTGATTTGATGCACATTTTTAGCAGTTTACTTGCCAATTTGCCAACTTAAATGGCGGCACATAGTAGCTACTGAAGGAACTCTATTCGTCCGATCCATTTTGTTACTACTCATTTATCGAAATCTGTAGGAGATTCATTTTCCTCTAGTTCTATGAATCGTAGGCAGGGTCGGATTCGTCCAAATTCGTTATAAACGGTGTGATTCAATAATGATGAACTATTAGCCATGAATTTCTCTGAAGGAGTGTTCTCAGGTAGGAAATGAGGGGTGAAAATGATTTTTGGAGGGACATAAAAGAAACGTACTTAATCGATGAGAAGAATTTGCCTTTCTCGTACTCTCTTGACGATAACTGAAAACCACATAAATCCAAACGCCTTCCAGAAAATTAAGATTAAATTGGCCACGGAGATTTTTATCAGAACTTTATATTCGGCTATGAGAACAGTCATTGCAACTGCTGAGTTGAGGTCAAAAAGTGCCAATTCAACTGCTCAGTTCATTCTGAAAATGAATGATCTTTTCGACTGCCTCAATTCGAATGGAAAATTTGAGGGAAATTATCAGCCATCAGCAATACAAACTCTGACGGAATCAATTGAATTCATTAAGTCTTGGACAGTTGGGAAAAATATTCCCTATTGTTTCAACGGCTTGATACAAACAATCAGTAGTATCCTTCAATTGTGGGAGGAGACGAAGGAAACATTTCCATATTTGATAAAAAGTCGGCTCAACCAGGACCCAATCGAGAATTCATTCTCCAAAATAAGACAGCGTAGGGGTTATGATCAATATGATCCAAACCCCTCAGCTCGATGCTTCAGATTTGGGTTGCAGTCGGTCATGACTGGTTGTCTTGAAAAATGTGCCGATAATTTTAACTGCCAAGACGACAATGATTTCGACCTGTATACAATGGGAGAATCTAAAAGTAGGCCCATTGATGTGGTTGATTGGACAGATTCGACCATTTCTTCTGCGGATTCAGGCAACGGTGAGCCTAGTGCGGGTATATAAGGGATAAAGAGTTAACTGAACACCTAAATACCCTAGAATCCAACTCAATCGCAAGTTTCTCGGGGTATTTGATGAGGAACATTGCCAAAAAAAAAACAAATGCGGTGAGTGCGGAAAAGCACTCCTCATTGATGATTATGGTCACAAAATCAGAAAAGATATGACTTCAAAGGTACATATATTTTTGGAAAATTTAAAAAAATTAAGTTATAGCAGATTGGAACTCTCCGTTTACTCCAGAAATTGAAAAGCACATGATTAATTTGTTGAGACAACTGATCAGAGTGAAGCTGTACAGGGGACAGAAAAAAAAACCAAAGGAATCTCGCATTCCGCTGTTCATAAAAAATTAAATATTTTCAAAAATTCATAGGAAATCTATTTATAAATACTTGTGAATGAAGAAAAAATTGCATGCATTTATTTTTTCATACATCAGTATTTTATATTCATGAAAGATCAAAAATAATTGTCGTTTTATTGCATCAAAAAAATCAGGTGATGAAATACTGAACATCCCACATTTCCATATGCCGGTCCTGATCGTCATGGCATTCGGCTTAGGAAATAGAGCCTTATAGTTCAGCTACTTACCGCGAAATGCGGGAGTAAAATTTTCGCTTCTCTGAAACACACTTATCCATCTATGAACCGGTGAAGGAACTACACAAAATTCAGCTTCAAATCGTTGAACTGGGCTGTGTCTCTATGTATATTTAAACTCAATGCTAAAGCACATGTACGTTATATGGTATGGGGTGCTATTACACATGCAAGTAGGTAAAAATTTAAACAGCTATTTCTGTGTGTTGCAGTTTCTTTGTCAGTGAGTATATTCCATTCAGACTCCCTGACCTAGATAAGCATCTACTCATGAAGTTATGACTGTTATGAGTAGAACTTAGTCTTCAACTGCAAAATCATTTCTTCGGGTTTCATTCCTGCAAAATATTATCGTTCCGAAAAAAAAACACGTGGAAAACGACTCGGATATCCCGAACCATCCTCTCAATTCCTTCCCGTTCCTCCGGCAGTTCGAGCAGTAAATGGCGACGCTCAGACTCCAGATCCATCAGAATATTGGATACGATAGGGGGATTACTTACCCAGTTGACGAGAAGAATGAGCCTGCAACCAGCACCGCAAATCCGTTAAAGCCGAAGCCTCCGAATCATATAATGAAGTTCTTATTGATTTCCGTGTACTGGCTCGGTTCTCTCTCCCGATATCCCGGCCATTCTTTCCCAGAGGTGGGAAAGGAGGATAATCCTTCCGGTTATTATTTTTTTCTTTGCGGAAGACGAGGTGCGCATTGAGCGGGGATGAAAGGGAGATAATCAGGTCGACGCTAATTGATTCGAAATTGCTCTCGCCATCAATCTTTTATTGAGACCGGCTTTAAGGGGATGTTTATAGGCAACTAGAAGCCGTACGAAGGGCCTGGTCCTCCGACGGTAATCGCTCTCAGGACGAATAGATAAGCTGCGCCAAAGACCTTCCGTTTTTATTTTACAGGCTCGGTTCTACGGAGCATGAAAAGACACACATAGAAGCATTTTCGTTTGAGTCATCTTAAGGGGAAGTATTGTGGTAAATCTCCATTCAAAAGTGGTCTCTTTATTTCACGAGTAAGTACCCTAATTTACGACGTATAGACTTGAATTTTTTTCTAAATTGAAGTTGAAGAACGTCTCGAGGGCAAATAGTTTTCTTTTTTCCGATTTAGTCAGTTTTTCAATAAAAAAAACAGGTTGAACTTCAGCGTTTTGGAAACTACACTTAATGATTTTTTTCGACGGTTATTTATCATTTTTTGGAAAAAATCGCAACTATTTGCCCTCGGCAATTTAATCTTCTATAAACTACAAAAATTTTCATGATCATCAGTTCAAAAATATAGCTTGTACTCATGAAACACGAAAAACATATTAAATAACCCAAATATTGCAGTGACCTAACAATTACCCTGTTTTTTTCAATTGAAAAACTAATTAAATCGAAAAAAAGAAAACTATTTGCCCTCGGGACGTTCTTCAACTTCAATTTAAAAAAAAATCAAGTCTCTACGTCGTAAATTAGGGTACTTACTCGTGAAATAAAGGAACCACTTTTGAATGGAGATTTACCACGATTCAAAAGGTGATACTGCAGAATTATTCCTAATAGAGCTGTGATTTATAATTTGAGTTTTATTCCAGAAAGAGCTTAACTGACCGCTATTACCCCATTTTCCCCTACTCCTCTCGAGGGAGGTTTCCATTTCTCTGCGTCCGAACGAGCAAAGAATCGGCGAGATATATACGGGGCACATGGGCGGATATTTTTATTCAGAGACACAATTATTTGCCCTAAGTACGTTCTTCAGCTTCAATTTAAAAAAAACTTCAAGTCTCTACGTCGTAAATTAGGGTAGTTACTCGTGAAATAAAAAGACCACTTTTTGGATGGAGATTCACCACGATTCAAAAGGTGATACCAAAGAGTAGACACAAGAGAAATCACTTAGGCTTGGCGGCAAACATCAGTTCTTCGACCTTGAATAATACTACGCCGATACAGGGCTGTTATTGGCACCCCTCGATTAGATCGTCATTCACAAATGACTTTCAAGGTCAAACAAACGATGTTCACGATTTCATTCATAAATAGGGGGAGTGAGGTCTCTTGTGTCTACTCTTTGGTGATACTTCCCCTTAAGAACGAATTATACTAACTGACAAAGAAACTGCAACACCCAGAAGAAATAAGACAAACAATTTTTTTTTGTTAAAACATAGCAAGGAATGAATGATTAAAACTTGGAGAAAAAACCTAAGGTTTACAATTTTTTTTCAATAAATTTGTTTATAATTTGTTTGTCCACCGCGGTTATCTATACATTCTCCAACACGTCTTGGCATTGATGCAATAAGAGAGATACCATTCCAAGCTACCTGTACTTTATGTCTCAGAGCTGCCAAAGTCGGTGGGGGCTGGGGTAAACTTCCAAGCCTTCTACCCATGTCCCAAACATGCTCAATGGGCGAAAGATCAGGAGATTTGGGCCAGCCATGTCAAAAGATTCCCCTAGGTCGCTTCGAAAAAGTTTAAGCTAATGTAATGAATCGAAATATAGAAACATAGACTTCTGAAATTTATATTCAAGGCTCCGAAAATTACTTTGTTGCTTATCGGTAGTGCACAGGATATAGGCGGGACGATAACGATGTGAGTGATTGATTTTCAGGTCAAGTTTCCTCATGAAACTCTGACGGTGTCAGAAAATCGTCCACCCAAAATGGGTCGCCTGGATGTGCTGACGACAGCGGAATTTGAGTGCGAATTGCAACTGGCCCAAAAAACTCAGACAATTATAATAAAACCTTTTCGGAAGCCACCCACAGGAGGTGGGGATGAGAGAAATGGCTTTTCAAAACTGAGGAGTGAGGCAGTAGCTGGAGAAGCCTTAAAGGGGAAGATTCTCAGTTGCTATTCGGAGAATAGCGGAGTTGAGTTTGAAATCGGAAGTAGATAGAGTCTTAAAGGGGAAGGTTCTCAGTTGACTCGGGATTCTGCTTTGAGGAAGATTTAAGATGTAATTCAGTGTCTGGAAGTAGTGTTGAATCAGAGGTTGAAAGTTTAAAAGTTAATTAGAGATATTCAGATCCCGTCCCGTCGATAAGAACCGCAGTGAGGGTAATTTGCAAATAACGGGTTAGTCACGTGTTTTTGGTGTTCCTTTTAGGATATTTTCATCATCCCCTGGATTACCTGCCAGAAGGAGATAGGTCAGGTAATTTTGCGTATGCTTTGCTCATTGTTAGGTGGATTTCTGTTCGTACGGTTAGCGATTTCTCGAAATGACAACCCTGCGTCCCGTAGAAATAATTCGACCTCTTTCGAATTCACTTAGCTGGCGATGAATTCCGAGTACACGTGCTCTACGCATT
The DNA here is from genome assembly GCA_951802165.1 of Adalia decempunctata. Lineage (NCBI taxonomy): Eukaryota > Metazoa > Arthropoda > Insecta > Coleoptera > Coccinellidae > Adalia > Adalia decempunctata. The sequence goes on from OX637705.1 coordinate 8,070,439, forward strand.
TTAAAAACAACTAAACATCGACTCTAGATCTCCTCGAATAGCTGGTTTGTTATAAAATCAAAAAATTTGCAAAAAACGACTAAAATATTTAAGTAACAAATAATTTTTCCATGACTATTCCACTCTTTTCATTTTTAGTAAGGAAGTTTCCGTAGCAACGATCGTTTCATTTCGAAAAAACTTTCAAACCGGCAAAACCAACATGTTGCTTTTTCAGCGATAGAATTTTCGATGTTTCTCTAATTCATAGATAGCTTCTGAAATGAATATCATAGAGAAAACAAACAACGTTTAGTTAATCTATGAATTCTAATTTGCCAAATAATGGAATCCGTGTCAAATGTGACCATATTACTTATAATGTTAGACATTTTCTCGTGAAATAGTCATGCCGAACACCACTCGAGATGAAATTTAAACAGGTAAAATTTCTCTCTTGTAATATTCAAGTTTGTTGCTTTTCGGAAATTTCGCTCATGACATTTTTTTCAACAAATACAAATGTCATTCGCGAAATTTCCGAGCAATAAACTTTCATATTACAATCGAGAAATTTTGCCGGCAAAATTCCATCTCTAGTGGTATTACATATGAAAACACCTTAACGATTTTTTCTCCAGATTTAATCAGTTAACCCTTGCTATACTATCTATGTTTTACCAAAAAAAACAAACATTTAAACAGCTCCTTCTGGGTGTGCCAGTTTCATTGTCAGTTAGTATATTTTACACTATCTATTTCATTGTCAAGATCTCTGGACGCTTATTTTTGCACATTTTCCTAACAGTCTTCGGCGCAATGATTGTTTAAAACTATACAAGGCGTAACTTCGAAGGTATCGATCTGAAATTTATAAAGTAGATGCGCATCTTTGGCTTAATCATTGAGTTTAAATATACATAGAGGCATAACCCAGTTCAACGATTTGAAGCTGAATTTAGCGTAGTTCCTTCACCGTTTTATAGATGGATAAGTGTGTTTCAGAGAAGCGGAAATTTTCACCCCCGCATCTAGCGGTAAGTAGCCGAACTATAAAGCACTATTTCCTAAGCCGAATGAGATCACGATCAGGACCGGTGTAAGAAATTTTGGATATTTTATCACACCTGATTTTTTGGATGCAATAAAACAACAATTAATACTGCCTATGATTCATAGAACTGGGGGAAAATGAATATCCTACAGATTTCTATAAATGAAGAGCAAGCAGAATACAGTTCCTTTAGTAGCTACTATGTGCCGCCACTAAAGTTGGCAAGTAAACTGCCGAAAATTTTTGCCTCAAATCGTTCAAGGGCGTTGTACCTCTATGTATATTTAAACTCAATGGCTTCATGAAGCTTTTCGAAACAGCTTCAAATCTGACGAGCATTTTACGATAAAAAATGTTACTCACCTATAACTGTCAAGTTGTATCTGATGCTCCTGGTCTGCGCGTTCCTAAAGTCCACCCTGCACCTGTACACCCCCTCGTCGTGCCTCCTGACGTCGTCGATGACCAGTTTCGCAGGGCTGGACCCAGTCCGGAAGTAGGCCCTGCTCCCGAACACTTCCGGCGCCGACCAGTGTCTCGCCTGCGACAGCGGCTTGCCTCGCACGTCGAAGCTGGAACAATGGGGGCATTGTTAGGGGCATTGTCGCTCTGCGGCTCTCGGTACTTCATTTGCCGCCGGACAAAGGAATTATATATGGCGGGACGGTCCTTTATGAACTGCCCGTTGGAAAATTTAATCTGGGAAATATAAATAAATTATTGCGGCAATGGTGACCGAGGACGCGGGGGTATGATTAATATTGAGATGGATTGGGCTTTGCGCTGACGGATTCGGTTGTAGACCTGGTGATGATGGGGGCATCATTGAAAAAAATTAAAAGTATTGATTTGGAATAAACATCTGTGAATTATAACACCGTGTAAACATCTGTGTCTGCGCGGTATCATAAACATCGAATTCCGGAAAGATGAGTAGCTTTGATAGTGTAATTGGAAATACATCGACCGTTAATCTGAAGATCAGTGGTTCGACTCCCGCCCGAAGTGAAATTTTTTTTCGGAATTCGAATACTACAAGTATACTCCATTCATTGTCATAAAGTATGCCAGTTGGCCAAGATTTAGGCATATCAAGTTTTTTTACTTGAATCTGACTTAGGTTGGCACTCGTGAAATGGGAAATAATCTAACTCTTTTTCAACTTTGTAAATGGAGTTAGTTATTTTAAGGTTTGACTGTGACACAGGCTTCGTATAGTACTACTACATTTTCATACTGGAGTATTTCAAGTTGTGCAAAATGCATTTGCATGTCTTCTGTAGGCTTATTTCTTAAGAATTTTGAAAATTGGGGAATTCCATAGGTCCGTCTGTTCGTTTAGAAGTTTTTCTGTCGGGTTATTCGAGTATTTTTATTATTTTTCGAATGAACTATCACAAAGTAACGGACTATTCTGTCCATTAATTTCAGTGAAATTTAAACACAAGATTCTGGATTTCCGTACAAGAAAATAGCATAACTGAATTTTCCAACCATGTTCATATACGTGAAATATTTCCAGTATTAACAGGGAACAAAGTTTCTTCAACATTTGTTAGGCCTTTGGAATTATTGAATTCACATAATATTTTCACAAATTCATTTTTTTCCCAGAGTTAATAAACAATTCGCTAAATACGTATACTCCATTCACTTTTATTTAATCACATAGGAGGTCATGGTTTCGTTTTCAGGAGTTGGTGCCCCTGAAGAAAAGCACAGATCATATGATGAAAAGTCAGTGCGCGCATAGAAAATTCGTTAATGACGAAACGACGTTGCCAGTTTCTTTGTTTACATCAAAGTGAAAGTATCAAAGATATTCCACATTTTGTTAGGTTTACAAATTGTTCGCAGATTTTTGGTATTTAATCGATATTTGCAGGTGAGTTTTTCGTCGAATATCTAAGATTAACGTATGCTTATTGTTTTTACCACCAGTTTGGAGCGTGAGGACGATTTTCAAAACCAGGACGAATGTTTACATTTCGAGGTTGAAGGGGTATACGGGAATTTCGTTGAAAAAGCTGTTATTTGGACAGATATCGCTGTATAGATGGATCGGATGGAGCCTCTAGAGGTCGATTAGGATGATATTTTTCAGGTTTTCCAAGAAATTTGGCGATATCTGAGCAGATTTGCAAAAGTTTGGTACCTCACTAATGAGGTGGAACTTAGACCTAATTCTCCTATAAGAAACGCCTTTCAAAGGTCGAGATGGTGAAAAATGTCTTCTTTAGATGTTGTTTGAACAAACGCAGCCGAGTTTTATAATCCAACATTGATTTTAAGAAAGTTATCAACAAAATAAAAGTGACATTATTCTTGATTTTTGTAATTACCCATCAATTCATCTTATATCTTTGGGTTGATTTTTTTGATGAATACTTGATTAGAATCAACAATTGATGTCGTGAAGTCTTGAACTTTCAAGAGGATAATAAACATTGAGTCTTCACAAGCATGCATATGAAAATTATGTGAAAACAATGCAATTTTCTTCCATGGCAAAAATAATATATTTCAACAGTGATCTCTTGTACTTTTCATGCAAATAACTAGAAAAGGAATCCTTTCTATCAATTCATATAAACGTTAATTATTTTCGTCCATCACATCTTTTCCAATTGATTCATTTTCCGAATGAATTCACATTATGGGAAATACGCTAAGAATGTAGAAAGGGCAACATAGTGTTGACTTGGAACATAAGAATATTTTGAAAAACGTCATAACTTCGAAACAGAGTGGAATGTGTCAAATTTCCATGGCCAGAGTTGTGATTTTATAATTGTGAATGGAGTATAAGTGCTGGGCTAACTTTTTCTCAACTTTTCGATTTTCTGCGAAATCAGTTGGACTTTCGGGAAAATTCGAAAGGCACAACTAAGTACATGTACAGCACAATCTATTTCAGCCATTGAAACCTAATTTTTCGAAAAGTGCTGGGCTAGCCCATTTTTTTCGATTTTTGAAATATCTTGAGAATCAAATGGAATAAAAGGGAAATTTCAACGGCACAAAGCAGCACAAACCTATCACAATTCAGCACAAACCTATCACAATTCAGCACAAAAAATTGTTTTTCGAAAATCAAAAAGTGCTGGGCTAACTTCACACACATATGATGTTGCCCATCAGGAAGCATAAAGTCCTGTGAGTTAGTTTATCCTCAAATTAATAGCAATTTAGATAAAAGAAACACCGGTAAAAACGCCTCTACACCGCGTATATTATTATGCAAATCAGAGCAGTTGACCTGATACAAAATGATTTTACAACGTCGGATACGGTGCCCCCCATCCGAGAATCGGCCATAAATATCCCAAAAACCCATTCACTCCAACCTGCATAATAAACCGAAACACAAGCCCTCCAAGTCGCCTTAATGGCAATCATATTTGCATGACGTTGTAAACACGCCATCGGCGGTCCCCCGACCCCCCTTCGACCCCCTTTCCGCCTCCCCGCCGGCCTTTAGCTTTGTAATAATTTTATTGTGAAGATAAGAATAAGTGCCGGAATTATTATTGTTAGTGGGGGCTTAATTTGCCGTAATAAATTCAGGGGCTTAAGTGATTTTCCATCGGCGGATATTACTGGAACACGTGTAGTGAATTTTTATGCAAGGCGAGGTTATTGATTCGATTTGCATAATTCGCGAACCGGTAATTTTCATCTTGGAATTCGTGGTTTCGCTGAAAATGTCGGATGATTGCGGTTCTGGCCGGAAGACTTGGTTCGGTCCGGTAATTTTGAGGTTAGAAGGAGGGGTACAACTGAGGGGGTATCGGCTAACTAGGGATAATCACGAACGTAATCTCTTAAGGAACTGTTATGGTCCTCCGCCCATCAAACATGCACGAAATATACTTTTCGCAAAAATCAAGAATCTAACCACTAAAAATCAGTTAAAACATTTGCAGCATCATTTAATTGAGTGTTTCAATAAGAGCGCATGATTCTGACGTGACACATCGAAAGTTGACAGATGGGGGGTGGTCAACATGGTAGAACAACGCGTCCTGATTGTCAAAAATTATTATCAAAGTTCGACATTTCAAAACGCTCTTCAGCGAATTATCATAAAAGATTTACAGCTGCATGCCTACAAAATCCAACTCAAAAACTTCGGCAAGTCGACCAAGAACAGCGAAGAGAATTCACCAATTGGATCCTTGAGCAACCTGCTGATTCTGCAAACGTAATCATTTTCAGTGATGAGGCCTATTTTCAGTAGTAATATCCCTAGGACCTTGATAATAGACGAGATAATTTTATGACCATCGAAAGCAACGAGCTTGAGATATTGGTTATAAAATTATGAGGCATTTATCAATGTCCGAGGAATATTCGGCAGAAAATTTTTTCACAGAAAAAATGTATAACTCAACACAACAAAACATTTATTTATTTATTGAAAGTACAATTAGTGAAAGTGCAATTCGTAAAATTCAAGTCAACATTAGATTCGTTGCTGTTCTCTTGTATAGAAGATCTATTTCCACGCATAATATTTATTATCTTGTTGTGGTGTTCTTGATCGAGGTTTAGGTATGGTTTGATAGAATTTTGATTGCTATGACCAGTAATCTTCAGCATTTGTTGTTTCTCTACACCACTTTTTGATAATTGACTGACAGCTGTTGATCTATTTGAATGACTCGTTATATTTTTGTCTTTGACATTCAAGCCAATTGCTTCGACAGCATATTTAGTCCATTTATTTATGGTATTCCTTCCAACAGGTACATTATCGTACCATTTGTCAGTTTCATTTTTCCAATATCGATTTGGTTTCAAGAATAGTCGTGATGGGGTAATATTTTCGCCTCGGTTTGATATTAGTTTATGAAAAAGACGTACAGCGCAGCTTTGTCTCTCACTATTGGAAACCAACAATTTACTACTTGTACAGCTTTTAGAACCACCTTGGCACGTTTTACTGAATACCGGATTGTATTCAATGCGATTTGTTGGAGAACCATCGTTATTCTTCTCGATTTGAAAAAAATTCACCAAACAAGCAACTGCCTCTCCTCCTCGCCACGCTCGTTCTACTGCAGCAATATGATAAAATTTACGCATAAGACCTTCAGGAGTATTTTCATCCCATAGCAATATTATTCTGTTAACTGTTTAATGAAACTGAACTGGATTTACGTTTACTTGGGTCTGCTTGCAATTTTTTTCTGATTGCATCGCGGGCATCTCGGGCGGGTTTAAATATTATATTATTAAACGGGTAAATCATAATGTTGCAGACCTTATAATACTTTTCTTGTAAGAGTTTGCTCGAAACATTCCACATTATCTTTACCGTTGCTTCTTTGGATTTTGTTCCGTCTTTTTTTCTCATATTGACAGCCCAATCTTTGAGTATAAACCCCAATTCTTCCAAGCTTCTGCGTATGATCGTTCGTAGCAAAATTCCATAAATATTCCCCAAATATATTTGTGGCTATTGGAATTATTTCTGGGGATGTTTTCTTTGATAAGCTAATTTATATTTTTAACATAACCAAAACGTGACATTTTGAAATTTGTTTGAAATGATGTTGCCATGGAACTATTATATAATTTTATAAGACTCTATCGTGTTATCATTGGGCGCGTTCATCCGACTAAGCAGCTACCGCTACAGCTCCTTCAAAAGTCGAAACCATATGATTTTTTCGATTCGTTGTGTCAAAATTACTAACTAATTTGACACAACGGATCGAAAAAATCATATGGTTTTGACGTTTGAAGGAGCTGTAGCGGTAGCTGCTTAGTCGGATGAACGCGCCCATTGGGATTGAAAATTGCATTGGATGTAGTTTTCGATGTAATGTTGACATGATTGGCTGAAATGGTTCCATATGATACAAAATCATAAAATTGGATTTGTTGTTAAAACTGTCAAAAAATTTTCACCTCAATGGCTTCGTTAATTTTTTTCATGTTGTGGTTTTCACGAGAAGGAATATCCTGTAATGTTCAGAGAACATCGTGAGAACCAAGGGCAAGCAGGTAGGAATTGGTGTTCTTCTTGAATTTCTGGAGGTTATATGCCTCGCGTAACACCTCCCTAGGAAATGTGTTCCAAAGACTCGCTGTTCGTTGGATGAACGAGTCTTTGAAGATAGATGTTCTGCAGGTCTACAAAGTGACCACGAAGGGATGTGAAGACTTAACTTGAAGGGTTAGATTCGAAGAGACTGCCACAGGGGGAAAGATTGCTGATAATTCAGAAGAGCATCGCCCATGGAACTATCTATGAAAAAGAGGTAGATCGCCTTCTCTTCTACAGTGTTTCAGAGAAGTGAGTGAGTTTGTAAGCGAGGCATCACCGACTAGACGAATTGCCCCTTTTTTGTGCAGAATCCAAGAGTTTTAGGATTTGTTTAGGTGCGGCACTCCAAATATGGGAACCATATTCCAGGACAGGTCGAATATGTGCCTTATAGATCATAAATGGCATTACTGTCGCTTTTGGGGCTTAGAAAATTCACGAATGATTCAACAGAAAGCAATGCACCCACAACTGGTCCATGTGCGGTATGCCTTATGGCCAGGAGGGATGAATGGACCGATTTTCTTCGAAAACGAAGAAGGTAATGCAGAATCGGTGAATGGCGACGTTATCGTGCTATTATAACACATTTTCTTGTGACCCATTGGGAAGCTAATGATCTCGACATGGGGTTTCAGCAGGACGGTGCCACAATGTCATACCGACCGTGAAACATTGACGATCTTGCACGAGTTTGTCCTTGGTCGTGTGCAGTATGAACATTGAACAGATTTGGCAGTAATTGCATTCTTATTCAATAATTGCATTATGATTTTGTAGCGAATCTGTTCTATTTAATTAAAGGATCTAAAATAATACCAAACTTATTAACATCTGCTGAATTTTTCTGGATGAGCCATCCTGATCCTGTGTACAGATGTGTAGTCAAAGATTCAGGGAGGTATCTTGATGCAGAAGGTACTCTCAATAACAATGAATTAACGAATAAACACCCATCAGATATATAATGGATGCTTGAATTTGTATAATCTATTCGAACCAATTCAATATACCCAAATTTACATATGGGGCTATTTGAATTAACATAAAATAACATGATAACGAATTCAATGATTCCAGATGCTCTCCGTTTGTTCTGAATATAACTGTTTATACGATAATTACTGTAACCTTGTTCCTGCCACACCGAGATTTCAACAATTGGGCATCATCAATTGCGTTGATATATATGGAACAGACCATTCATTTTGGAATGATCTAATCCTAGATTCCTCCAAATGCTTCTCTTTCAGTTTATTCCTTCTCCTAAACTGTCATTTTCTATACCACAGAAAGGTTCTTGGACCAGTAAGTGACCAGGAACCTAGAGGCTGAAGAGATCTTGCTGTATTTGTCTATTTCACTAAGTTTCCTTAGGCAGAAGCTTTGAGTACTCACAACCTTGATAGTTTCTTTCCATCTTTTGATTCCAAGTATTTCTTCCTCAAAAACACTCGAGTTGGCTTGTCAGAAACTGACGAGTGCATAACGTATGTCCCATAAGTTTTGGCACAAATTTCAGAGACCAAACAAGTGACAAAAATTATACATTGGTTTATTAGTATTCTGATAAACATCAATAAACGTTTCAGAAGCAACAAAACTATCAATTCAAATTGAATGATGAGGGCCATTGTCTTCCACAGAGCGCAACTTTCTGCGAACACCTAGCATCAGGTTTTGGAGGGTATCTAGATCGATTTCTCGGATCTTCCTGTATATAAGGCGTTAAAGTTACTCTTCATTTTGGGCTTCCCATCCTACATCGTAAACTTTTCGCGATGAGAGAGCCGAAAAATCTTCTATGGATCGAGCCTGTGGAAGGTTAGGGGATGCCGTTTCGCGGAACAAATGGTACGTTTTGGTCGGCTAACCAATCTTGAGTTTCTCTTGCATAGTGCCTGGACCCAAGGTCTGGCCAGAACATAAAATTGTCTCCAGCGTGTTCTGCTTCAATAATATTAACTAGCGATATGGTTAAATGCCCATTGAGGTGCTAGTTTTCTTAGCGAAGTACCAACCATGTTTTACCCTCTTCTAAACACTCCTACGGTACTTGCCTAGGCAAATTTCTTGGTCTTCCACTTTTTGCAAGGTTCATACAAGGAATACCTCGCTGACATTCAGCGATTTCCAGTAGTAATATCCCTAGGACCTTGATAATAGACGAGACAATTTTATGACCATCGAAAGCTCGTTCATTGGTAACAGCCCGAAGCCGAAGGCTGAGGGCTGTTACCAAGCAACGAGCTTGAGATATTGGTTATGAAATTATGAGGCATTTATCAATGTCCGAGGAATATTCGGCAGAGAATTTTTTGACAGAAAAAATGTATAACTCAACACAACAAAACATTTATTTATTTATTGAAAGTACAATTAGTGAAAGTGCAATTCGTAAAATTCAACTCAACATTAGATTCGTTGCTGTTCTCTTGTATAGAAGATCTATTTCCACGCATAATATTTATTATCTTGTTGTGGTGTTCTTGATCGAGGTTTAGGTATGGTTTGATAGAATTTTGATTGCTATGACCAGTAATCTTCAGCAATTGTTGTTCCTCTACACCACTTTCTGCTAATTGACTGACAGCTGTTGATCTATTTGAATGATTCGTTATCTTTTTGTCTTTGACATTCAAGCCAATTGCTTCGGCAGCATATTTACATTTATTGATGGTATTCCTTCCAACAGGTACATTATCGTACCATTTGTCAGTTTCATTTTTCCAATTTCGATTTGGTTTCAAGAATAGTCGTGGTGAGGTAATATTTTCGCCTCGTTTTGATATTAGTTTATGAAAAAGACGTACAGGGCAGCTTTGTCTCTCACTATTGGAAACCAACCATTTACTACTTGTACAGCTTTAAGAACCACTTTGGCACGTTTTACTGAATACCGGATTGTATTCAATGCGATTTGTTGGAGAACCATCGTTTTTCTTCTCGATTTGAAAAAAATTCACCAAACAAGCAACTGCCTCTCCTCCTCGCCACGCTAGTCCTAATGCAGCAATATGATAAAATTTACGCATAAGACCTTCAGGAGTATTTTCATCCCATAGCAATATTATTCTGTTAACTTCAGACAAATTAAACGAAACTGAACTGGACTTACGTTTACTTGGGTCTGCCTGCAATTTTTTTCTGATTGCATCGCGGGCATCTCGGGCTGGTTTAAATATTATATTATTAAACGGGTCAATCATAATGTTGTAGTCCTTATGATACTTTTCTTGTAAGAGTTTGCTCGAAACATTCCACATTGTCTTTACCGTTGCTTCTTTGAATTCTGTTCCGTCTTTTTTTCTCATATTGACAGCCCAATCTTTGAGTATAAACTCCAATTCTTCCAAGCTTCTGCGTTCATTCAATTTACATGATCGTTCATAGCAAAATTCCATAAATATTCCCCAAATATATTTGTGGCTATTGGAAGTACTTCTGTTTTCTTTGATAAGCTCATTTATATTTTTAGCATTACCAAAACCAGACATTTTGAAATTTGTTTGGAATGATGTTGCCATGGAACTATTATATAATTTTATAAGACTCTATCGTGTTATCATTGGGATTGAAAATTGCATTGGATGTAGTTTTCGATGTAATGTTGACATGACTGACTTTTCCGAATTTATTTTTTTGCAAGCTATATCGACTTAACCACTTCAATAACTGAAGTGATGTTAAAGTGAAGTCAAGGTTACAAACAAACTTTTATTTCAATAGCAACCTATTGTCTTCTTCTTATCACCAATGTATTGGTCTATGAAATTTGTGTAAAAATTTATCGGACGTTATTCTGTGAGGAAGAGGAAAATCTTGTTCACCTGGTTAGAGAATGCCTCGCCATTTCAAGACTGCGGCAGGAATATCTTGGACAAGAGTATTATAGGACTTATAGGAGTAACGAGGACCTAACCTCCTTGAAGCTCTCTTAGATAATGGAGTGGAGAGCTGGAGGACGAGCTGTAAATAGTGCAGTAGCAAAAACAGCTTTGATGGGAGGCAGAGAATGGACCTTGAGATCCCAGTGGAATGTGACTTTTTGTGAATTTTTCTCCCTAGTATGGTCAAAAATGGGCCTGCGTTCTCTATCCAATAAGACACAAAACGCCACGGAATTCCTAATCCCCCTGATCCAATCAACGTTCGTGGAAATCGTTATTCTAAAACATAAATATCTCATCGCTCCGGAATGATAAGTCTGAAGGATAAGCTGTAAACTGCCATTATTTACGATCTTCAAACGTGATGAGAATGCAATATGGTCTCTCCGCCAAATTAGAACATGGAGCTTCGCCCTCGGCTTTTCCGAGGAAGAAAGGATTGCGTGGTTGAAAATATTTATTTCGGTATGCGCATTTCCCGAGAGCAGAATGCGGCATGGATTATCTCTGTAACCTACAGGGTTGCAGTACCACTAGCGGAAAATGCGCCGTTTTTTGCTGTGCATCCATCGGTTGGAAATTCTCATCGACGTATACACTCTGAGGTTTTTTAGTAGGTATTGAGAAAAAATTCATCTGAAATTCAGTAGGCTTGGTTAGGTCCTAGAGCATACCGATCTCTCGAATAACAGATGGGTTACTGCAAAATTGGGGATTTTAACGTATCGAAGAATCTGAAGCATTCTCTTCGTATTTCCACCGGTAATTTTTATCGAAATTTCAAGTAAATCGGATTTTGGCGATTTTTTGAAACGTTTTTGAATTTCTGTTTGGGTAATAAATATATTTGCGGAAATAACTGAATCCAAAATTGCCATTATTAGTGATTGACATATTATGACATATTATTTTTGTGTATCTGTTCTGTGTGATAGCTCATATCCATGGAATCATTTGACAGTTCAAAAATCAGAGTGGATTTGTGAAATCCATCGTAAGTATCATTAGGGCGGAACAAAGTTCGTCGGGCCAGCTAGTACATACAGGGTGGCCATTTGAAAACGAAACAGACGAGATTACAGACGAAATGAATTTTTTCTATAGAAATGCTCGGACAGGTCGATTTCTGTTTCGAGGGGGACAACTTAAGATGTAGGTTACGGACGCATACCGCTTCAACCCTTGCTACTACAACCCTCACCCCCAATTTTTGAATAGGGAAGATGGGGTGAGTGATACCTCATTTGAAAGGTATTTTTATAGTGATTTCAGCACAGTAATTGTTTTTTCATTTTATGCATTAGTTCTCGAAATATTCTTAACTAAGTATTTGAAAATGAAGTGTTGTTTGCATGGCACTTGAAGTATTTTTTTGTGAAAAATCGACATTTTGAGCTTCAAAACAACCATGACTGTGGCTTCCTTCCTCCAATCCACTGACATAGAAATCTTTAATCAAGATGTCGATTTTTCACAAAAAAACACTGCCAGTGCCATGAAAACACCACTTTATTTTCAAATACTTAGTTAAGAATATTTCGAGAACTAATGCATAAAATGAAAAAACAATTACTGTGCTGAAATCAGTATAAAAATACCTTTGAATTGAGGTATCACTGACCCCATCTTCCCTATTCAAAAATTGGGGGTGGGGGTTGTAGCAGCAAGGGTTGAAGCGCTATGCGTCCGTAACCTACATCTTAAGTTGTCCCCTTCGAAACAGAAATCGACCTGTCCGAGCATTTCTATCGAAAAAATTTATTTCGTCTGTAATCTCGTCTGTTTCGTTTTCAAATGGCCACCCTGTATGCTGAACTAGAATTTTGTTTTGATTCACCATAAATTAGAAGCAAATCAACAAGTTCAGGTTCATGTAGATATAATAAGAAGACAAAAAACAAGATGTTGATGTTGATATTTTTGGCGGAGCAGGCGAGGGAGCAGGTTCGAACTGAGGAATTTTCAGATTCACCTAGAAACTAGAAAATATTCTAGTTTCATATTCTCGAAAAAGGGCCATAATTCATTTGAAAACTTTATGGAAAAAAGACGTATTTTGATGAGTTCTAATGTCTGTAAAAAGAAAAGCCCCACCTTTAAATACACTATGTAGACCAATTACTACTAATAAAGGGTTTTTTCGATAAAATTTGATATTTTGACATTCGAGCCTCAGGACCCAAATCTTAATGCAAAATACGGTGTAATGATGTTTGTGGAATGCCTCATTCCAAAGAACGACGTAGAATGGACAAACCTAGGTTTTTTTCAACACTTTCCGCAACAGCATCAATATTCTCTGCTGTTCTTGAGCGACGTGCACGGGTTTTATTATTCATATCACTAACTTGTCAGCTCAAGATTTTCCACCTGTATTGCGTTTCGACAAGGTGCTTCACGACGACCCAAAAATTTCCGAGTTTCACGAACCGTCTCTGCCGAATTTTCACCATGTTTATAGTGAACTTTAATAATTTCAATGCCTTGTTGGAGCGTGTATTGTTCCATTTTTATTAATGGTGTAGTTTCTGCATGTCACATGTCAAAAAAATGACAGTTTCAAAAGTGACAATCTACCGAAATAGGGGGCTATTGAAAATAACACCTTTCATTGAAAAACCCTTCAAAAGTTTGACACTACCATGGTTTATTTGTCACTTATTATTTTTTTTTTCATTAATGACGCAAATTGGGACAGCAAAGCAGTCTGGCCACATATTTAACGAAAAACTAGTAATTCCCATAAATATTTCACTATCTTATGCCATCGAACATGCCCCTGCACTCGTGACTCGGGCATATTTCCCGATATGCTAACTTTTTGTCTCCACCTCGGCTGCCCCATTCCGGCAAGCTCATCCCCAATTCCCGCACAAAACAGCGCCAATTTACGGAAACCGAAGCCACACACGTCCGTCCGCTCAAGAACGGCACGTCCGCCGACCGATATATCGGAATTCCTGAAGACCCTTCCCGATGAAATTTTGAAGGCCGGCCAATTCCGCAGACGGGGCCAATTCCGAGCGGTCGCCGGCCGGCCACTATGCAAGTCGGCGGCCTAATCCGCGTCGCGCTCGACACGAAACCATCGAATCACGTCAGGATCGCTGGGCGTAGGCGAAATTTTATGTTTGACGCCGTTCGTGTCGGATAGCCGTAAACGTTCGATTTTATTACGTTAAAAACCGGGCGGAAAGTGGGAATACGTAGCGATTTCGATGCATGTTATTTCCGGACGACGCGGCGGAGAGGGGGTAATTTCCGCGAGGTGGAAGTGCAATTGATATTCGGTAATGAATTTTTATTGGGGCTCTTCGGACGGTGCTGGCGGAAAATTCGATGAGGAGGGAAATTTGCGGGATTATGAGTTTCTCAAGTTGGGGTAGGTAATATCGATGGCAGATTGGCAGTAATGAAATTTTTTCGATGTTTAGGATTCATTTTCAGAAGGACGTCGTCGAGAATGGCTAAGAAGCATCAAACACATAAACATGCGCGTCAAAATTATGGAAAAATTCATTTTCTCAGAAGAAAAATATTTGGCGACAAAATCCTGAAATAGGTCAATTTTTGTTTCACTTTCACCAAATTTTTATGCATTTTTGAAGGATTTTTGTTGCACCCTGTGCTATCGTCATCAACCCTCTGAATTTTTTGAATAGGGAAAGTGGGTCATGTGGTACTTTTTTGGCAAGGTCTTTGTATGTTCTTCACAGGCATGCAGAAATTTAAAAAAAAAATATTTTTTTGAATTAGTCATTTTAAAGAGGTTTTCATTATGTGCACTTTGATTGATTGATTAATTGATTTGCTGATGAACAAGAGACCGGGTTAGCGCTTGGCCTCTCTGTGACACTGCGGCCAACTTGGGTCTATTGTATCACTCTTCCGTCAGTGGTTCCTCACGAGAATAGGTTTGTGTCCTTTATCAGGTTCAGTAGCCTGTTTATGAGGTTTTTCGGATTCATTTCCGTTTCCGGATTGATTTCTCTGAAGATCCTGTGGCGTCTTCTTCCCAGGGCGTCGCATTCAAAAATTATGTGAGAGGCTGTTTCTTCCTCTTCACCGCAGAGTCTGCAATCCACGGGTTCTCCAAGTATTCCTATGGTGTTCAGATGTTTTCTAAGGCCGCAGTGTCCCGTCAGTAGACCTACTACTATACGTGCCTTTGTTCTGTTCAGATTCAAAAAGTCATCCGTCAAGGTTTGGCTTGTGTGTCCTACCATGGCTTTGCTGTGTTTTTGTCCGTCGCTCTGTTCCCAGTGTTGTCGGTGTCTTTGTTTTATCCACTCCTCAATCAGGGTCCTGCATCGGTTTTGCTGATTCCAAGCACAGGTTCTGGCCCTGTGAATGGCGTTTCAGATGCTTGTCTTGCTAACTGGTCTGCTTTTTCGTTGCCCGCTGTTCCCTTGTGACCTGGCACCCACATCAAAGTGACTTTGTTGTGTTTTGCCAGCTCCAGAAGGTCCTGGAGGCATTCCCAGATGAGTCTAGACTTCATCTGTGTCGAGTTGAGAGCTTTGATGGCGCTCTGGCTGTCAGAGAGAATGTGGATGTGTTTTCTTTGGTAGCCACTTTCCAGGTTCTTCTGTATGCATGTCCTAATGGCATGTGTTTCAGCTTGAAACATCGTGGCGTGTTTGCCGAGAGGTATTATGTAGTCCCTTCTTGGCCTCACTCCATGTATTCCCGCTCCTGTTCCTTCATCTGTCTTTGAACCGTCTGTGTACCAGACTATTTCTGCAGATGATTGCGATTCCATACTCGAGTCCCATCTGCTCCAGTCGAGCTGTGTTTTGAACGGTTTTTCGAATGAGTATAGGGGTTGCATGTAGTCTGAAATCATATCGAGAGTTTCAGATACCTTTTGAATCTTGCAGTTTCAAAGTTCTGAAGGAACTTTATGAAGTGATCCATTCCTGGGAGATTCCAACAGAGAGTTTTCCTTTCATGTGCACTTTGTCATGGCTCTTTCTTTGAATTGAAACATTTTATCGAAAAGTTTCAACTTCAGTAGAAACGTACTAATAACATACTTACTTAAGATCATAACTGAAGCGCAGTGTTTCACACATTCTAAACTTCCACGTGGGAGGGTTAAAAGTTGTGCATGAACAAAATTGTAATGGTCGACTTTCATTCGGAGACAAATTTCATCAGGTACCATCGTCTCAAAGTAAATGAGCCATGACAAAGTGCACATACTGAAAACCTCTTTGAACTAACGAATAAAAAAAAAATTCTTGAAAATTTCTGCACCACTGTGAAGAATATACAAGACCTTGTCAAAAAAGTACCACATGATTCACTTTCCCTATTAAAAAAATTTAGAGGGTTGATGGGGATGGCAAAGGGTGCAACAAAAATCCTTCAAAAATGCATAAAAATTTGGTAGAAGTGAAACAAAAATTGACCTGTTTCAGGATTTTGTTGCCAAATATTTTTCTTCTGAGAAAATGAATTTGTTCCATAAATTTGACGCGCACTGTACAGGGTGGGCAAAATTCTTTCTAAGTCATTTCAAACTACTGTTTCCATAAGAAAAAACACAACTTTATGTTATAACTCAGCAAATAAACCTCTTAGAAAAAATCAGAGTACGCCACTGGATTGCTATCAGAAAAGTACCTGTATAATGTTTTTATTTCAACATCCTAGCATAAACAGAAACGGAGATAATGACCAAAGTTGAAATCGCCCAAATTTCAATTTTGGCCTGTAACTCGGAAACGAAAGAAGATAGAGGAATGCAGTTGATGGCATTATCAGTTTCTAGAAAAAAGATTTGCGTACTTATCAAAATGTTGATTCACTTTGGAAAAATAATGAATTTGGGAAAATATTAAGTGCATTCAATAATTCCAAAGACCTGGCGAATGTTGAAGAAACTTTTTCCTCTGATAATACTTGAAATATTTAACGAATCTATATAAACATGGTTGGAAGATTCAGTAATGTTATTTTCTTAAACACAAATCTAGAATCGAGTGTTGAAATTTTACTGAAAAATAATTTACAGAATAGTCCCATACTGTGTGATAGTTCATCAGAATGAAGAATAAAAGTACTCGAATTACCCGACAGAAACACTTCTAAACGAACAGACGGACCTAAGGAATTACCCACTTTTCAAAATTATCAAGAAATAATCCTACAAAAGACATTTAAATACCTTTTTGGACAACTCGAAATACTCCAGTATGAAAATATAATAGTACCAGGAAACCTTTTTCACAGCACTCACTAAAAACTGAAGTACTACCTAGATCTCCCTAAAATCTAACCCGAGTGAACTGAGAACCTTTCCATTTAAGGCTTCTCCAGCTACTCTTCCTTCAGTCCTCTGTTTTCAAAAGCCATTAAAGATTTCCTTTTCCCATCTCCAGTGGCTTCCGAAAGTTGCAATTCGCACGATCTCAGCCTCGAATTTTCCGGTGACGGAAGCACCCAGAGGCCACCCAGGTCGTGAGATGATTTTCTGACACCGCCTTAGTTTCATGAGGAAACTTAACCCGAAAAGCAATAGCTTCATTGTTATCGTCTCGCCTACATCCTGTACAATACCGATAAGCAACTAAGTAATTTTCGGAGCCACGAATATAAATTTCAGAAGTCTATATTGGTTAACCTCAATATTTCGATTCATTACACACTTGTTGGATAAAACATTGTATGCAGCACATTCTGAGACGTGTATACAAATTCGGTTCTGCGTGACAAAAACACAACGCCAACTAGTCAGCATCGACCGAAACATTTTTGCAACTCTTAAATAACAAAGAGCAAACGCAAGAACCGGCCATCATAAAAGACGGAGTTCACGCACCATCCCATCCTCGAACCCCTCAAAAAATTTGTTTAGCTCTCATTAAGAAGACAAAGACGTCGCAATATCTCCAATTATACTTTCGGCCGGAAAACAGTTTCCGAATCCCTTTCCCAGAAAATATGCCGCTTATTGTTCGACGATTAATTGCAACGAAGATAATTGATGTAAATGTTGCGGAGGGGGGCCGAGGACTTCGAGACCCCCAGTCGGCCCAGTCCCCAGGCGGGGACAAAGAAATATCGAAAGAGCTCGACGTTTCTCGATTTCAAAGCCCCGAGAACACAATAATAAGAGGGCGCCTCGGAAAGCCGGTGCACTCGAATGACACTTGTGGTTCTCGCAGTGGAAACGTCTAAAAGTTGAGAGTTTCTGCGAAGGTAATGACGAAAGTGGAACCGCAATTGATTCCGAATCGTTGACGTTGTTCCGGGTTTTGCTGTGCATTTCTGTCTGTCGGGTATCATATGTGGAGCAGGATATCGATATTATTTCTCCCTTCCAGGTATATAATATCTGTAAATATTTGTAGAGACTTCGGCAAATGGGTTTCTGTACGAGGGAGGGGCTTTTCGAAACGTAATAGGGATTGCAGGGAGTTTGCAGTTACTTTGATTTTATTTTATCAGGTATTCCTGATGAACTCTTTCTTTAGTTTGAGACATAGTTATCAGTTTCTTCCTTTTTGATCTTCGATCGTATTTTATGGACTTGAAGGCCTTGGTAAAAAAAACAGATTTTTCAAGCAGTTTCCCCAAAATTCAGAAATTGTAAAATTAAAATTCAAATCGAAAATATTCGACAGGGTGGACTCAGCTTCATTTAATGATGATTAATCCATGTACACATAAGAATCATTAATTTCAGTAAAATCATAATCCTACTATCTCAATCCAATTTAATAAAAACTCGGGTTTTGCACTGTTCAAAAATGTTCACCCGAGTCTTTTCGATCTGAGGAATTGGGCTTGATTCAATGATGGACTTCGATCTTATTTTAGGGGCTCATATACTTATAGTTATAGTGAAAAATGGTTACAGTCCACTGCGACGTTGAGGTCTATTGTGCCCCTGACAGAGCTGTTATCATCGCGCCTCCTACAGCTCGCCCTCCAGTTCCAGAGATTTGATGAAATCCAGTATCTGGGACGGCTTCAAGGAGGATAACTCCCCACTTCTACAAGTTTTTTGTGCAAAGCACTCTTTCCTTTGGCTTGCAATGGCATAGCATTCCGTAACCAGGTGAATAGGAGTTTCTTCCTCCTCCCCACACAATCTACACTCATCAGTGTCCGATAAATCCATTCTCAACAGATCCTTCTTTAGGCGACAATGTCCTTGGAGAAAGCCAGTGAGTAGTTGAAGTTGGTTTTTACTGAGATCCAGATATTTTTTGGATTTAGCAGATTCAAAGTTCCGGAGGAACTTTTTGGAGTGATCCATCCCTGGGAGATTCCGCCAGAGTTTTTCTCTTTCGGGTTTCTCCTTTAGCATAAACTCCTTTTTATAGGTGCATTTTCCTATACCACAGAAGGGTTCTGGGCCAGTGAGTGGCGTTTCTGCTCCCTTTCTGGCCAGTGTATTGGTCTCTTCGTTTCCTACGATTCCCGAATGACTGGGAACCCAGATAAAAAAAAAACTTATTCTTCTTGCCTACCTCATTGAGTTTGTTTCGGCACTCCTAAATCAGCTTTGAGTCAATGACGTAGGAGCTCAGGCCTTTAATAGCAGCTTGACTATACAGAAAAGCTATATCGCACTTCTGATAGTTTCTTCCTAGATTTATATCTAGACATCTTCCGATTGCAAGTATTTCCGTTTGAAGGACGCTTGTACTGGAGCCTAACGATAGTGCACACTTGGTACTTGTCCCGTAAATCCCAGCGCCAGCTCCTGTAGCGGTTTTAGAACCATCGGTATACCAATTCATTGAATTTTCTTTGAGATTTTAGTTGATGTATCCCCTTCCCCAATCCTCTCTTTTACTTAGCATTGTACTGAAGTTCTTCTTAGTGCTTACTTTCTTGGTCATTACATCACTAGGAAGGTTTGCAGATGAGGTGTAGTCATTCAGAGAGGACCAAGCTCTCTGAAATCTGACTCTCTCATTGCCTGCTCCTTCTTCAGATACCCTGAGGATGGCTTCATTGGCTACCCTATCAATCACTAGATGTAGAGGTGTGAGGTCTGTGATGATCTCAAGCGCCCTGGTTGGGCAAGTTCTCATAGATTCCGTGATGCACACACAGGCAAGCCTTTGTACTTTGTCGAGCATTTTCCTCGTACTTACCTGACTTGTCTTAGCAAACCAGGCTACTGCCCCATATGTGTCTATAGGTCTTACAATCATGACGTACATCCATCGCAGTAGTTTTGGGTTACAGCCCCAATTCCTGCCGCATAGACGCCTGCACGCCATCAGAGCTCTTGTAGCTCTTCCAGTAGCATTATCAACATGCTCATTCCATAGAAGTTTGCTATCTAGTGTTATTCCTAGGTATTTGACTTCAGACCTCCACTCCAAGATATTTCCGTGTAATGCTAACGTTTTCATGGCTGGAAGTTTCCTCTTCCGAGTGTACGGAATCAATGTGGTCTTGGTTGGGTTGATGTTCAACCCCACTGAGAAGCACCACTGCTATTTTAGGGGCTTAAAGACACCTCGAAGCCGTGTGGACCATGTCCCCCCGTCAAATGTGCTCAAGCGTACAATATTCTGGTGAATACCAACACAACGAACAAAGCTGTCCTTGGGAAGAACAACAGACTTTTCAGACGATTCTAAAGTGGTATGTTCGGCTGAGCAGAAGCTTGAGCAACGTCATATCCAATATATCCGTTTCGGGCGATCGGACGAGTCCACAAATTCGGTTAATGAACATCGGGACGCTCGTTCGAAAGAAATACCGACGACGATAGGTAGGACACAATTCGCGATGGAATGGGAATGCCAGAAAGTATGGCGTCTTTAGTGTCCCCGGCGGCAAGATAAATGTGTACACACATAAATTTCCAGTCGGCGCAAATGAGAATCGTCGAGCCGTCTCATCGATTTTCCCGGTTTATACATAAGGGAGCGGGTGGAAATCTTGTAAGGAGGTAATTCGGAATCAGGAAGAGATTTTTCATTCTTCGAGGCGCTTTTCTGTTCTGCGGAATCACCGATGGATATCCGAGAATTGCTGTGTTCATTTGTTGGTATTCAGTCTCTGTCAAACGTTTAATGTCTTTATATACCGCCCCTCAAACGTTAGGAAGGTTTCTGTCGGACCCCAATTCGAAATAAGATATTGTTTTATACATAAATAAACTGCTCCACATGATTAAGGGATATTGACTTGAATTGCAAAAAAATATAGTTAAAATAAGATTTTTGTGATGAAAATTCATATTAATATGATTTCAAGTTGCAAATTAATTTCAGCCTGTAGGTCTGCAGCGTATACAGGGTGGTTAAGAAAAATCGAGTAAAATAACGAAATTTTATTCCCAGAGAATTCAAGCATTTTAAGACTATCAATACAATATGTATGGCCTCCACGGGCATCAATAACAGCTTGACATCTTTTTTGCATACTACACACGAGGTTGTTGAACATTTATTGAGGAATTTGGTTCCATAAACGGGGCAGAAGCTCTCTCAGATCATTTTAGGATTCTGGGGTAGGTTGATGATTTTCTAATCTTCTTTGGAGCATAACCCATGTATGTTCTACGCAATTCAAATCTGGTGAGTGCGGAGGTATTGGAAAATGTGGAATACCAAGCTCCTCGCGCGCATTCTCAACTATGGCTGCACGGTGCGGTCTAGCGTTATCGTCTAGTTTCACCAAAAGCAGCGTGAAAATTTGGCACAAAATTCTCAATGACATGCTCCCTATAGTGTGAGGCCGTCATATTCCCAGGACAAATGTGTAGATCTGTGCGCCGCCCGTTGAAACATATCCCGGCCCATACCATAACACTACCCCCTCTGAATGGATGGACTACTTGGACATAGCGACGATTACGGGGTATGCGTGGGATTGTTCATACCCTTATTCTTCGAGAATCTGTAAATTGTCGATATCTGGATTCATCAGTGAAAAGTACACTACGCCATTGATCGTTCCAATTGATATGTTGCCTTCCCATTCCAGTCTTCGACGCTTATGGTCACGTGTTAATGGAACTCCTCTAAATGGACGTCTAGAACTCAGATTCACCTCTCTCAAACGTCGTCTGGTTTCGATGGAAATTTGGACCCCATCTGCATTTTGAGTATTCCGTAGCATTCAACACGTAGATGTAGGGTTTCTTCTCGCCGAAACGGTGTTGAAACGATCCTGAGCAGGTGTTGTTTTTCGTCGCCCACCAAGCCTTGGTCTTTCCAACGCGGAACCTGTCTCCCTGAAAATATTCCAAAGTAGAGATATCACACTTTGGCTGACTTGGAGCCTTTCCGATACAACAACCTGATGTTAGGCCACCCTGTAGCATTCTGATAGCTCTATTAGCCTCAGCGTTTGTTAATTTACGTCTTGGCATTTTCAGAACACTCGTTTCAAATCGAAGCCGTTAATAAACGGACTTCATTTAAAAATGAGAACATTCATGAAGCATATGCAAAGAACCAAACTTCAGAAAAAAGGCGACCAGATTGACGAAATGTCTCACACTGATTTTTATTGGATCGATTCAAGTTGTTATGGAGTTTTAAATGATGTTACAGCGATTTTCTCGAAGATTCCGTACTTAAAAACGATTGAACACGATATCCCCAACTATTGTGGAGCAGTATAAATAATGATAAGCATTATTTCAAGAAAATCCAACGACACCATTGAATGAAAAAGTACCAAAGAAATGTTCTCACAGAAACGCAGAATATTACACAGGAAAAAAGTTACAGCCACTGTTCAAAAATGCACATTTACAAAAAACACCCACTTACACTTGAAAGATGAGAAACAGACATAAATTTTTGTTTATCTAGTTTATAAATAGGACTCACTCAGTACCCCCTAAAAACTCCCCTAGATGCGCCACTACTGGAGCATCATTAAATTAAAAGCTGACAGTCATTAGTAGGTTTTACAGGGTGACCCAGTTCTGTAAATTTTTATGCTCTATTTCTGCAATTCTACAAACCGAATTTAAAATAAAATCGTAAAAGCAATTTTTGTTCAAAAAGCAATAAAATTCGGCAGGAATTATAGTTGTGTCCTATATTTTCCGGATTTAATGACGCACTCAAGAACTTCTCAATCCCCATCAATACAAACTCTTGTCATTCTACAGAGTGACCCAGCCTCTATGCAAGCTTCAGACTCATTTTATCAAGGCGCATTCACCATTTTGCAACCAATCCTCGTTTGAGCCATTTTATTATGTACGCACTTTAATAAACCAAGATCCCATCGACCTCTTGAATAAATAAATACCCGAATCGATTGCCTCACGAAAACGAAGGCTAAGACAGTGAACAATCTCGTATTTACCCAGGGACCCAGATGGCCTGAGAAGAAAGCTCAATATCTATAAATCAGCTTGCGTGATCTCAGGCAACAGAGCATCGCTGTCAGGTTAAACCGAATTTGGGGGTAAATAGTCGGCCAGACGGATGGAAAATGAGCCTGGGAAGGAAGGAATGGGCTTCGGTTGAATGGAGTGATACCATTCTTTTCGATATCGCGAAAATATGATGGATGAGGTCAGGAACGTTTGTTGAGTGGGAATGTGGCTGATGCATCGTGAGAAAAATTGTTGATCGGATTATTCGCCGATATACAGGGTGATCCTTGAGACGATATTTTTAAATAGACTCTTTTATTCATCTAGAAAGAGTTTTGAAATGGGGATTCGTTCGAGATGTACCAGGCATTGGGAATTAATGAAAAACAATTCGTTGCACAAAGCACGAATTTGAAGAAAAACGTGAGCAACTAATTGGGAAGAATTAAATTTGGATAGCCTGGTCTGTTTTAAAACTTTTTCTGTTCTTGTATTTTTCCCATAAAATGTACCGTTTTGGAATAAAAAAATAAAATGTAAATCATTACGTGTCAGGAAAGGGCAATTTATTTTCGAACTGATTTACATTTTATTTTTTTATTTCAAAACGGTACATTCTACGGGAAAAATACATGAAGGGAAAAAGTTTCTTACCAAATCAGGCTGTCCGAAATTAGTTTTATCCAAGTCGTTGCGTCAGTTTTTCTTAGAATTTAGTTAACAAAAATGATAGGGGTAGTCTACTTCAACCTTTTCCACTCATTCTAAAAATATGAAAAAACATTAAGAAGGTGTATTATCATAATAGTAATACCTCAATGAAATATTATCATTCTATCGCTTTTCGTTTATGAGATAGAAAATAAAAACAACATTTTTCCGCCATCTTTGAACCGCGATATCTCCCTAACGTTTGACTCTAGATATGATTTCCGACTACATGCAACCCCTATACTCATTCGAAAAACCATTCAAAACACAGCTCGACTGGAACAGATGGGACTCGAGTATAGAATCACAATAATCTGCAGAAATAGTCTGGTACATTGACGGTTCTAAGACAGATGAAGTAACAGGAGCGGGAATACACAATGTGAGGCCAAAAAGGGACTACATAGTACCTCTCGGCAAACACGCCACGATATTTCAAGCTGGAACACATGCCATTAGGACATGCATACAGAAGAACCTGGAAAGTGGCTACCAAAGAAAACACATCTACATTCTCTCTGACAGCCAGAGCGCCATCGAAGCACTCAACTCGACACAGATAAAGTCTAGACTCTCCTGGGAATGCCTCCAGGACCTTCTGGAGCTGGAAAAACACAACTAGGTCACTTTGATGTGGGTGTCAGGTCACAAGGGAATAGCAGGCAACGAAAAAGCAGACTAGTTCGCAAGAAAAGCATCTGAAACGCCATTCACAGGGCCAATACCTGTGCTTGGAATCAGCAAAAACCGATGCAGGACCCTGATTGAGGAGCGGATAAAACAAAGACACCGACAACACTGGGAACAGAGCGACTGGCAAACACACAGCAAAGTCATGGTAGGACACACAAGCCAAACCTTGACGGCTGACTTTTTGAATCTAAACAGAACAAAGGCACGTATGATAGTAAGTCTACTGACGGGACACTTCGGCCTTAGAAAACATCTGAACACCATAGGAATACTTGGAGAACCCGTGGATTGCAGACTCGGCGGTGAAGAGGAAGAAACCGCCTCTCACATAATTTTTGAATGCGACGCCCTGGGAAGAAGGCGCCACAGAATCTTCGGAGAAATCAATCCGGAAACGGGAATGAATCCGAAAAACCTCATAAACCTGATAAAGGACACAAACCTATTCTCGTGAGGAAACACTGACGAAAGAGTGATACAATAGACCCAAATTGGTCGCAGTGTCACAGGGAGGCCAAGCGCTAACACGGTCTCTTGTTCGTCAGCAAATCAATCAATCAATCAATCAAGGTTTGACTTTGGACCCAACACTTGTATAAGAAGGAATCACCTTTTGAAACCTTTCGCATCAATTCACATACCATGTATAATTGCCAGAAACTCCTGCTGATATTAGTGCAGTTAGAGAATCAGGCTTTGCATTTCAGAACACCCATTTCTACCTCCCCCTTCCTAAAGAGATCTAGGTGGAAAAAGTTCCACCGCCCGCGCCAAACAACGAGATATCACCGCAAATTCGCACCGCCGCCCCCGGGGGCACGAATCCGCCCTGGCGGTCACGAAACCGCCGATCGTTTCTCGCACAGATCCGACAGGGGTGAAGGTCGGTCCGACGGATGAAAACATTACCGCAAAAAAGGCCGACACACGGCATCGAATTAGCTCACCTGAAATGGCTTAACAAGGCGAAAACGTATTTTAAACGCCACGTAAACCTGCCCACATTCGCCCGGCCGGCTTTACGAGTTTCCATAAGAATTATTCCGAGTTTTTCGGGTCGGGATTTCCGTGTGAACGCGTCAGCGGGAGGCGCAATTCGCTGTTGTTTTAATTTCGGCGCCGTCCGCACTTACGAGATCTGGTTACACAGGGGCGACTGTTGGGGTAGGGGAAATTGGACACGGATACTTTTCGGGGGTGTGGTTCGACGACCCGAGAGGAATTCCGACGGAACCCATCGCAATGTTGCCACTTCATATCTCTTTGAAATAAAAAAAAATAGTTCAAGAGGAAAATCTATGAATTTGAACTTAAGGGGCAGTATCACCTTTTGAATCGTGGTAAATCTCCATTCAAAAGTGGTCTCTTTATTTCACGAGTAAGTACCCTAATTTACGACGTAGAGACCGGATTTTTTTTTAAATTGAAGTTGAAGAACGTCCTGAGGGCAAATAGGTTTTTTTCCATATAATTAGTTTTTCAATTGAAAAAACCAGGGTAATCGTTAGATCTGGGGTTATTGAATATGTTTTTCGTTTTTCATGAGTACAAGCTATATTTTTGAAATAATCGTCATGAAAATTTTTGTAGGTTATAGAAGATTAAATTGCCGAGGGCAAATGGTTGCGATTTTTTCCGAAAAATGATGAATAACTTTCGGAAAAAAATCATCAAGTGTAGTTTCCAAAACGCTGAAGTTCAATCTGTTTTTTTTTAATTGAAAAACTAATTAAATCGAAAAAATCGCAACTATTTGCCCTCGGCAATTTGATCTTCTATAAACTTCAAAAATTTTCATGATTATTATTCCAAAAATATAGCTTGTACTCATGAAAAACGAAAACATATTCAATAACCCCAGATCTAACGATTAACTTGGTTTTTTAATTGAAAATCTAATTAAATCGAAAAAAAAAAAACTATTTGCCCTCGGGACGTTCTTCAACTTCAATTAAAAAAAAAATCAAGTCTCTACGTCGTTAATTAGGGTACTTTCTCGTGAAATAAAGGGACCACTTTTAAATGGAGATTTACCACGATTCAAAAGGTGATACTGCCCCTTAAGTACAAGATATCAACTTGATCGCAGTTCTGCAAGGTTTTTCTATAGCCAATCGACCCCATCATATTCATAATAATGAAAGGTCTAACAGCCCTAAGAAAGGTAAAATTATTTTTTTTCAGGGCAGTGCTAGTTGTTTTTCCTTCTTAGTCTTCCTATTTGTTCACCTTGTTTCTTTCCAGTCTAGTCTCTAGATGTATGGTATGTTTTCAACCAGAGACACATGATATAACCCTTTCCAGTTGAACACTTGATACTAAAGTGTCAGTTTTTTCTGTGAAGATTCATTCAGCCACATGCTGACCTATTAAATTGCTCCACATGAGTTGAGGATATTGACTTAAATTGCAAAAAAAATAGTTAAAATGAGATTTTTGTGATGAAAATTCATATTGATATGATTTCAAGTTGCAAATTAATTTTAGCCTGTAGGTCTGCAGCGTATACAGGGTGGTTAAGAAAAATCGAGTGAAATAACGATATTTTATTCCCAGAGAATTCAAGCCTTTTAAGACTATATCAATACAATGTATGGCCGCCACGGGCATCAGTAACAGCTTGACATCTTCTTTGCATAATACACACGAGGTTGTTGAACATTTCTTGAGGAATTTGGTTCCATAAAACGGGGCAGAAGCTCTCTCAGATCATTTAAGGATTCTGGGGTAGGTTGATGATTTTCTAATCTTCTTTGGAGCATATCTCATGCATGTTCTATGCAATTCAAATCTGGTGAGTGCGGAGGTATTGGTAAATTTGGAATACCAAGCTCCTCACGCGCATTCTCAACTATGGCTGCACGGTGCGGTCTAGCGTTATCGTCTAGGAATTGAAAGGTTTCCTCAAAAGCAGCGTGAAAATTTGGCACAACATTGTCAATGACATGCTCCCTATAGTGTAAGGCGGTCATAATATCAGGACAAATGTGTAGATCTGTGCGCCTGTTGAAACATATCCCGGCCCATACCATAACACTACCCCCTCGGAATGGATGGACTTCTTGGACATAGCGACGATTACGGATTATGCGTGGGATTGTTCATACCCTTATTCTTCGAGAATCTGAAAATCGTCCATATCTGGATTCATCAGTGAAAATGACACTACGCCATTGATCGTTCCAATTGATATGTTGCCTTGCTCAGTCCAGTCTTTGACGCTTATGTTCACGTGTTAATGGAACTCCTCTTGATGGACGCCTTGAACCTAGATTCACCTCTCTCAAACGTCGTCTGATGGTTTCGATGGAAACTTGGACCCCATCTGCATTTGAAGAGTATTCTATAGCATTCTACGCCGAAACGGTGATGAAACGATCCTGAGCAGGTGTTGTTTTTCGTCGCCCACCAAGCCTTGGTCTTTCCAACACGGAACCTGTCTCCCTGAATGTATTCAAAAGTCGAGATATCACACTTTGGCTGACTTGGAGCCTTTCCGCTACAACAACCTGAGTTAGGCCACCCTGTAGCATTCCGATAGCCTCAGCGTTTGTTAATTTACGTTTTGGCATTTTCAGAAAACTCGTTTCAAATCGAAGACTTCATTTCAAAATAAGAACATTCAGGAAGCATATGCAAAAAACCAAACTTCAGAAAAAAGGCGACCAGATTGACGAAATGTCTCATACTGATTTTTATTGGATCGATTCAAGTTGTTATTGAGTTTTAAATGATTTTACAGCGATTTTCTCGAAGATTACAGACTTTTAAAAACGATTGTATACGATATCCCTAACTCTTGTGGAGCAGTATAATCATTAATTCAATCATGCTAATTCCAGAGAAATCCACACAATGGGAAACCTAAAATGCTGTGATCTATTACCATCCTGATCCGACTAACTTTTTCCTATCGACATCCATAACGAAGTTGGCAAAGTTTCCCATCGTTCCAGTTCAGGTAGGCTCGATGGGTTCCCGAATTCCCAAAATTCATCAATCCTCGTTATTATACATTAACACATACGAGTTGATTTCGAAGCGCGAAGGGAATAATTCGACGGAATATCATTTCAGTTCCTGTCATCGATATTTGTTTGGTACAATGGTCATGTGACCGAATTTCAATCGAGAATTTATCGCACTTTTGGCGTTGGAGGTCCCGCGAGCTTAACTTTTCACTTTTATGTGTGCAGAACTGTGAACATGAATAAAATGGCCTTCACTTTTGGTGTCCGGTGCTTTACTCTAGTAAAGCTGCCTGAAACATCGTGAATGGGTTTAGATACACAATCAGTAGGGCCTTCAAGGTTTAGTCGCCCAATGGAAAAGATCTACCAAGAATCATCTGAAATAGAGGAAGAATATTGGTGGAAGGTGAAAACAGAGAGAGATGCTGGGAATCAGGTTGGAAACCAATACCTCATTGAAGAAATACTGATGATAGTCTTGTACATGCTAGGAGAGATAGCAGAACTGAATTGGTGACATGGTATTATCTAATGGGCAGAACACAACTGACACAAGGTAATGATTAACATCAAATTGTGATGAAGACCCTGCTACAATGAAGACTGAGGCAGATAAGGACTGAACGAGAATAAATTCGCTATCACAAAAACGCTTATATCTTTTGAACTACTGGACCGATTTCGAAAATCGAACTCATTTTCGAATCATCTTCTAATTCGAATGAAAACTGTTTTTACAATAAAAAAACCAAAACCATTTTTTACAAAATTCATGGAATTTTTCTGGATTCTTCCCATCATGCTTCTTATCGTGTTCTCATTCACTTTCTGGGATGCTGTCTCCCACTTTTGCTTGAATTCCCCTAATAATTTCGTTGATTTCTTAGTCTTCTTCAATTTTCTTTTCACCAGGGCCCAATATCTTTCGATTGGCCTGAGTTCTGGGCAATTTGGTGGATTGGCCTCTTTGGGGACAAAAACCACCTCATTAGCTTCGTAAGATTCCTTGGTGGTCTTGCTGTAGTGGCATGAAGCTAAATCTGGCCAAAAGATTGTCGACACATCGTGCTCACGTAAAAATGGTAAAAGTCGCTTCTTCACGCATTCCTCGATGTATATCTTCAAGTCAACAGAACCTTGGCCAACGAAAAATTTGCTCCTTTTCCCACAAGTGCAAATTGCTTGCCAAACCAGGAATTTTTTAGGAAACTTTGCTTGTTTCTTCACGCGAAATTGTTCGTCAACATTTTCACGAGAATCTGCAGTATAAACTTCCTGACCAGGAAGTTGAGAGAAATCAGCCAAGACATAGGTTTCGTCGTCCATCACGCAACAGGAAAAATGTTTCAAGAAATCTTTTTTTAATTTCTTTGCTCTTGATTTCGCTTCTTGATTCTTCACAGCGTTCCTGTTTGGCACTCTCTGCACTTTGAATGTTCTAAGCCCATAACTCGACTTGATTTTCTGAACGGTTTACTGCGAACAACCCACTATTTGGGCCACTTTCCGTCCTGAAAGTTTAGAATTCTTCTGAAAAAAGCTGATGGCTGTCTTCACTTTTTTTGGGCTATGAAACCCATTTTTCCTCCCTTCCTTCCTTGCGGTTAATTGTAAGATCTTCGTTGAAGCGCTTAACAACTCTTGATACCGTTTCCGGACGAACGCGAGCCTCTTTTGCGATCCTTTGGAAGCTCCATTTTTGATTATTTTGAAAAAGTTTCGCTATAGATTCTCGTGTTTCCACTTCGCTTGACATTTTGCGACAGAGTATTGGAATATCTATGAAGTAAATGCTCCACATGTTTCTGATGTTCATAACAAAGCTAATTATGATCAAATTTCAATTTTTTCTCAATTGGTTCAAGAGATATAGGCGTT
Source organism: Adalia decempunctata (assembly GCA_951802165.1). Classification (NCBI taxonomy): domain Eukaryota; kingdom Metazoa; phylum Arthropoda; class Insecta; order Coleoptera; family Coccinellidae; genus Adalia; species Adalia decempunctata. Next base: position 8,100,989 of record OX637705.1, read on the forward strand.
TTTGTGATAGCGAATTCATTCTCGTTCAGTCCTTATGCGAAACAGATGTAGTGGACAGCCGTAATGGCTTCTTCAAGTGGTTGTGGCAATGCGAAACAGATGGGCTGATGCTTGTCGCTGGTAGTCTCTGTCGAGGGTTTTGATAATAACCTTTTGAGATACTGGTGGCTGGAGTCGATTATAGCCGGTGTCTTCTTCTCGAGTGCTGGTGGTCGTTCTAGGTGATGTATTGATGAGATGATTTCTGGTTTGCATAACGGCTACTTAAATACAATTTTTAGACCGATTTGACTTGCTCGAATGAGGTTGCTCGAAGGAGTTTTACAGAATCAACATTTTCTATGTCTAATTCTGTGGAAATTAGTTTTCTTCACCTCCAACCATCCACAGAAGAATACCGGCAGCATTCAATTATTCTAGTCGGCGACAAGCCAATCGCCCACGCTTTATACCTTCCTCGCAGCGACAAAACTGACCCACTTGCTTCTTTTCCACTCCGACAATGACAAATGGTCCTGCACGGATCCCAAGGACCCTCTACAACAGCATAATTCAGGACACATCGGTGCTGCGCGTCGCTTCAAGTCTCCGCCGACAGATTAATCACTCAATTTTGAGGTTATGTCTGCTCGACGCGAATACAGGCAGATGCTCAGAGTTTGAATGGTCCATTTAATTCCGCGAATTGGTAAATCGCAATATAACGATCACGTATAATGACAGGTTCGAGTTTGGGACCGATTGAATTATACGTAGGTTCGACATTGGGAACGCAATCAGGATCGGGATGTATCTATGCGACTGGAGGCAATATTCTGTGAATTCTGCTTAGTGTACCACTCGACCATTGAACGGGTTTTCTGAGTAAGGATTTCTCTAGATTAGGATTAGAAGGGGATGAGGATTGAGGGGAAGACGTTAAAGGTCTACATATATTATGATCATCAGCATATAAAATAGATGCTTATAGACATTAATACGGAGCAACATAATTCAGTGAACGAGAATGAAATTGGCAAAAATGATGTTTGAGCGGGTTATTTTCCTTAATAACTTTCCACCAAATATATGAGGTTTTCAAACTCGCTCAAATTTTACACATAGTAATTTTGAGATATGCTGATCAGCATAATATGAACGAATGGTGGATACGACAAGAGGAACCGAAGATCTAACAGTTCAAAATTTACATTTTTTCAAAACACTCCATTTGACAGAAAATATGAACTATAATAGATAAAGCTCTGGGTTATTTTATATTGAATTCAGCGACCCCGAAAACCTACATTTTGATACCAAAATCAGCGATCAAGTCCAGAATTTTAATTTTTAATTTTTTCGATAATTCATTTTCGAGTTTCGTTCATAAGCTGCGTACACTCGTGAAACGGGTATTATTGGTCGTGATGATGAATGATTCGTGTGGTTCGAACAACATCACCATCCAATAACACCGTTTCATCCCACCATATCTTTCCTAGAGCAACGAATATGGTGTTTTCAGGGGGTCTTACCCCTTGATCATTTTTCACCCAAAATTTCAAATTTTTTATATCGCTAATACTTATCTCAGAGATACTTTTGAGTATGTTGATCAACAATATACAGGGTGGCCATTTGAAAACGAAACAGACGAAATAACAGACGGAATAAATTTTTTCGATAGAAATGCTCGGACAGGTCGATTTCTGTTTCGAGGGGGACAACTTGAGATGTATGTTACGGACGCATAGCGCTTCAACCCTTGCTACTACAACCCTCACCCCCAACTTTTGAATAGGGAAGATGGGGTGAGTGATACCTCATTTGAAAGGTATTTTTATACTGATTTCAGCACAATAATTGTTTTTTCATTTTATGCGTTAGTTCTCGAAATATTCCTAACTAAGTATTTGAAAATGAAGTGGTGTTTTCATGGCACTTGTAGTGTTTTTTTGTGAAAAATCGACATTTTGAGCTTCAAAACAACCATGACTGTGGCTTCCTTCCTCCAATCCACTGACATAGAAATCTTTAATCAAGAGGTCGATTTTTCACAAAAAAACACTTCAAGTGTCATGAAAACACCACTTCATTTTCAAATACCTAGTTAAGAATATTTCGAGAACTAATGCATGAAATGAAAAAACAATTACTGTGCTGAAATCAGTATGAAAATACCTTTCAAATGAGGTATCACTCATCCCATCTTCCCTATTCAAAAATTGGAAGTGGGGGTTGTAGCAGCAAGGGTTGAAGCGCTATGCGTCCGTAACCTACATCTTAAGTTGTCCCCCTCGAAACAGAAATCGACCTGTCCGAGCATTTCTATCGAAAAAATTTATTTCGTCTGTAATCTCGTCTGTTTCGTTTTCAAGTGGTCACCCTGTATACGGTGTTTGGTGGGTGAGTAGCCATAGGTAAATGGTGGTTAGGTGATGCTCTTGGCTACTTGTTGCGCCTAATGAAATAACATTTTGCCCAAAATTCAAAGTGTTATAATTTTTTTGCCATTTTTAAAAAAAATTTCCCATTTTTCTCATCAAAATCTTGAATTTTTTAAAATTTAAGGTCGGCGTTTAAAGCGAGTTGGAAAGCTCAGCCGATAGAGGCGCCACCGTCCATTTTATGGATATCTCCATAGAACATGCACTATCACTATCAAGTTCTATGAATATCTCTAATCATGAATGAAATGTACAATGGCGCTCTCTATCCGAAAATCGCCGAACTATGGAATAAGCGAATTTGTGGGTAAAGCAGGAACTTTTTCCCGCCAAAATTTGAATTTGGCCTTTCTCAGCCAATTCCGTATTTCAAGTTAATCTTCTGAACGAAATTATCAGTAGATTCCCTTTTAATCGGAAGTTGAACTATTTTCATGGGTCTTTCTGTTGAAATAAAACAGAAGCATGAGTTGGCTCATTTTCTTCTATTTTTGAAGGAAAAAAATTGACTGTCGGAATGAAATCGATTAAAATTATTTCAACAAAAACCCTAATCCTTTCTGAGTTCACCCACAAAATTTCAGTTCTCAAAGTGAAACCGTTTCCGAAATCAACTTGAAATAAAAACACACTACATTGAACGCCCACCTTAATGCTCGAGGTGCCTATAAAATGATTTATTTTTTTAGTCTAGTCTTGTCTTATTCGGATTGAATCATAATTTCATACAAACGTCTTCAAAAAACCTGACAGCGTCGTATCAAACATCAAAATGAAAAAAAAAATAATGTTGTGTCCACTTTACAAAGTGAAATGAAAAAAATTTACATAGTGTTGGGTTTTAAAAACTTCTCTAGTTAATACTCTTTGCAGTACGTGGTATGTAACATGTACCATTAATAATCAGAGAACTCAAGAAAAAGCTATGTTAGATTAATTTTACCTGCTCAATGGAATAGTTTTGTCATTACCCTTTTAAGGCATCCTTGAAGACAAAACGGTTTTTTGTTGAGTTATCTGATTAGTTATGATACATGTTACATACCATTGCAAAGAGTATTAACTAGAGGAGTTTTTAAAACCGTTTCAAAATCCACTATGTAAATTTTTTTTTCTGCAACCGTCCGGGATATACCCACTTCCCGGACGCTTTTTCTTTGAGAAAGTAGCATTTCCCGGCCAAGTCCGGAAAGTACGTACTTTCCGGCCTAGGCCGGAAAAACTCATGTCGTTGTTGTCATTGTCATGATCATGACAATAGCAACGAAATAACGGATGACAGTTCTGTTCTGTTCAATTCAAATAATGATCAAAATGTAGGTATAATAAAGAGATGTGTCGTCTCATTGATTTGTAATTCTACACGGTTGCCGAAAAAATATTGTACGCAACACGCCCGAAAATAGTTTTTTTGGACTCACAGACTTCCAGGACTCGCCTCCGGCTCGTCCTAGAATTTTGTCTATTCGTCCAAAAAAACCCTATTTTCCGGACTTGTTACGTAAATTACTATTTTATTTCACTTTGTAAAGTGGACACAACATTATTTTTTTTTTCATTTTGATGTTTGATACGACGCTGACAGGTTTTTGAAGACGTTTGTATGAAATTATGATGCAATCTGAATAAGACAAAACTAGACTAAAAAAATAAATCATTTTATAGGCACATCGAGCATCAAATTCTGAAAAATTCAAGATTTTAATGAGAAAAATTATAACACTTTGAACTTTGGACAAAATTTTATTTTATTAGGCGCAACAAGTAGCCAATATCACCTATATTTACCTATGGCTTCTCACCTTCCAAACACCCTGTATAACTGAATTTTGAATGCGATGAAAGGAGCCGAAGGTATTACAGTTTGAAATTTAAATTTTTTCAAAAAACTCCATTTGACAGGTGAAAATCTAAACTATGATAGATAGAGTTCCGGATTGTTTTTTATTGAATTCAGCGATCTCAAAAACCTACATTTTCATACCAAAATCACCCATGTACCTACTCCTAATAAGTGAAGAATATGTGGGAATGTTCGATTTTTGGGGTAACACATTTTTGAGTTTTTTCACAAGCGGTCAAAAGTTGATGAGAAACCCATATGCCAATGTTTGAAATTTCGGCCAATAACATACCTTCACTCCTGTTCAAAATCATTCGTGAACCCCGCGCTGACCAAGCCTCCTATTCATCTGTTTTCCGTTGAATCGAACCGCCATAATCGAACTCCATATTTTCCTTTAATGCGATTTCAATTTTTCATAACCCGACATTCAAACAGCAGTAATGAAAATTTAAAACTACGTTCTCCGCATTAGATTCGAATCGAGCCATAAATGAAATATTTCGAATTTATGACTTATTCTGGCTTTTATGGTCGAACGTATTTTTCGCGGATAATATTTCAGCACCTATGAAGAATAATTGTGGACCACCGGATCGTCCATTTGACAGCAGCGCGGTTGCACTGACCGCAATGATATTTTGCGGTCGGGCTCGCTGAAAAATTCGATGATCATATGTTTGTTCAGGAAACAGTATACGTCATTGATTTGATTTTTTTTGCACTAACTAGCATAGTTTACATTTTCACCAATTAAATTGAATTTTTGTCAAAATTAGAAATTTTAAATCAAATAGGACCCCGCACTTTTAGTAGGTAAAGTGGCGACCGGTCAAATTTTCTGAAAATTTGGTATGTTGTTGTACCCGACTCACTGACCAAAAGTGTCAATGGGCCCAACCCAATCCTATGGCTAGTTTTCTAAATACGGGGTGTTAAAGTTGAAAATTGCCCAGATTTTCGGATTTATTTGCTAATTATTAAGGGTTACATTGGATTTCTGTTGCATACACACGTTTACTACATGTTCTAGGTATGAAATTAGAGGATACGTATGATTAAAAATATTTATATTTACCGGGTGATTCACGAATATATGACGGTAGTTTTTTCCCAAAATTCACTTTTTCTACTGTGACGTCAGGAGGGCATATTTTTGAAATGTTCTTTCCGATTTAGTATTATAACGACAAAATATTGCACAGTGCATATTTTCTATACAGGGTGTTTCACAGAGAGAACCACTAGACATAATCATATTTTTTTAGGATTAATTCGAAATCCTGTTTTTTTGAATTGATTTTTGGGAAAAGTAATACCACAAACATATGTGTGTCTCTAATCTCCAATATATTCAGGGTGGTTTATTCATAGGAAGGTATTCAATTTTGGGAAAAGTACAAAAAACATGAACACCCTGTATTCGAAAATTTCCTCGGTCAAATGCAACTATTTTATCACTATATATTGATTCCCACAACATCTCCCGAGGTATGAATTTTAAATCCGATACTATGACCAGTTTTCGAGGTACAGGGCGTAAAAGCGGAGAATAACTTATCTCATCATTTTTTTTTCAAATTGAAAAGCCGGATTGATTTTATGTTGCGCCCATGAGTTCAGTATGAGTACAGATCAGATGCACAAGGTTCAGCTAAAATATTTACGGTTACAGGTTGATCCACGAATAAATCACAAAAGCTTTTGCAAACACTTGATAATTCTACAGTTTCATCACAGAGAAATTATTCCATGAAGTTAATACCTAGTCGTTCACAATTTTCAGTCTGAAATACTTCATAATAATTAGGTACTTTTCATACAGGGTGAGTCATAAATAATATGCTTTGAAATAATCGAAAGGAGAACTTTTCTGGTGAATTTTGAATAACTGTCTAACATTACATCAAGTGAAGTATTTCAGACTGAAAATTGTGAACGACTATAGGCATTAACTTCATGGAATAATTTCGCTGTGACGAAACTTTAGAATTATCGAGTGTTTGCAAAAGCTATTGTGATTTATTCATGAATCACCCTGTAACAGTAAATATTTTAGCTAAATCTTCCCATGTGCATCTGATCTGCTCTCATACTGAACTTATGGGCGCAACATAAAATAAATTCGGCTTTTCAATTTTAAAAAAAATTTATGAAATAAGTTATTCTCCGCTTTTACGCCCTGTATCTCGAAAACTGGTCATAGTATCGGATTTAAAATTCATACCTCGGGAGATGTTGTGGGAATCAATATAAAGTGATAAAATAGTTGCATTTGACCGAGGAAATTTTCGAATACAGGGTGTTCATGTACTTTTCCCAAAATTGAATACCTTCCTATGAATAAACCACCCTGAATATTTTGGAGATTAGAGACACACATATGTTTGTGGTATCACTTTTCCCAAAAATCAATTCAAAAATACAGGATTTCGAATTAATCCTAAAAAAACATGATTATGTCTAGTGGTTCTCTCTGTGAAACACCCTGTATAAAAAATATGCACTGCAATATTTTGTCGTCATAGTACTAAATCGGAAAGATCATTTCAAAAATATGCCCTCCTGACGTCACAGTAGAAAAAGTGAATTTTGGAAAAAAACTACCGTCATATATTCGTGAATCATCCGGTCAATATAAATATTTTTAATCATACGTATCCTCTCCCAAACAACACACACACATCTAAATGACATCTAATCGATATCAAAAGTGATCTAAAGCCATCTTGCTCTGAATTCTGATTGAAATTAGATTATCTAAATAAGATGTTTTCTATACATGATGTCTAGAAGACATCCTTTAGATGCATTATCTAAGACCTGAAAAATTTTTTATATCCTGCAGACATCCAAAAATGTATAGCTTTTTGATTACACGTTTAAAAGCCGTGTATTAAATATCAAATTTTCAAAATCGTGGAGGGGGTATTTTATTTAACGTTGAATGGACATCTTTTGTTTTACGTATATTAGACATCAACACTTGGCTCTTTTTTGTCATCTAAAATACATCGATAAAACATCTAACTCATATGGTCATAAAACACTAGATTGATTGACATTTTTTAGATATATACTGTATATATTGTCTTTAAACGTACGGTTTTGTATGTCTCAAATATGTCGAAAATTGTAGTTCAATTCGACCACACGTTTTTCAAACGTTTATAAGATTTCTAATTGATACTATCGAAAAAAGAATAACTTTTTGACGTGTAATAGATATGCCATGCCACATCGATTTTAGACATCATTATTCGACATAATTTAGTCATCTAGAAAACATATATAAAATATCTAACTTCAAAGGTCAAAGAATTGTGAATTGATTAACATCTTTAAGAAGTTATATTTATATAAAGTCTCTCAACCAATGATTATAAATGTTTTTAAGATGTTGATGGAAATATTGCATTTCGACCATACGTTTTCAAAATGTTTATAGAATATCCATTTGATGCAATAGAGAAATGAGCAATTTTTGACGTTTTTCAGATATGCTTGACACGTAAACTACGTTCACATATTTTGGCTGGAGGTTATCATTTCCAGCATTCAGCATTTATTATGTTTTTTTCAAATGGCGCACTAGGTATATTTTTTCACATTTCTATTGTAAATATCAATTTTAGTACAAATATGTGTCACTTGTTAACATAATATATTATGTGATTTTTTTTATTATTTCAGTTTCGTCCTAAATGAGTGAAAATGTCATCGTTGAATTTTCATTCCAACATCAGGAAAAAAATTGACCCCCCCAAAAAAAGTCTAAAATTTCCCAGTTTCTTCAGCCTTCAATATTTTCGGAATGTTAATCTTTTTCTTCAGATGTAAATGCATTGGAAACAAAGTATTATTAGAAAGGCCATTTTTTCTGCTTGATTCGATACCTACATAATACATCAGAATCGCATTTTTAATTATCAAGAGATAATACTCTGAATCTGGCAATCTTGTCAGATGACGCATATTGTGCTCTGGAAATAAAATATAAATATAAATTCTAATATTTCGGTACGATCGGAAATACTTCAGACAATTTATCTAAGTCAAATTTAAAAAAACGAAATCGATAACTTGAATAGCACCTTTTCAAACGTGAGCGTGTTTCCATATTCTGTTAAAATATAAATATAATCACGATGAGAAAAGAGAGCGAGTTGCGAACATCTATATCGGGCTCGATCACGTGGTAACGAACCGCCGATGTTAAAGTTCATACAGGGATAGCGGATAGGGTTATAGGTAGGAAGACATTTGAACTTGATCATTTCGTTAGAACACTGCTTCGTCAAAAGGTCAAGTCGAATAGTGATTGTTTTCGCTTTCACCTTAGCTTAGTGAATATAGTATTTAGTGATTAGTGCTGTCACAATTGAAGAAGGTGAGTGCAAATGTTGCGTATAGGACCTAGTTCTAGTAAGTATAATTTCTTCATCATTTAGCTCTTGAAATGAAGCTGGTTCAGGTCTGGGCTCACTATTATAAAAATGAGATTTATTTATAATTTTCGAAAACTAGCCTGCATTTTTGGATACAAGCAAAATCTAGGTATTATGGTAGATCTTAAATGAAAATATCTTCCATAAATGGATCATCTATTAAGATCTATTGAATGATGTTTTTTAGATAACCGTTCAAAAGTGAATAATATGTAATGTTGAATTATATAGGAACCTACTATTCCCGGTGTAGTACCTAAAATGTGTTCCTCCGAATAATGTCTTGACACTGAGATATGCTTATTATTATAAAATTGGAGATGATCTAGAAAAGTCGATTGAATGATATCTTTCAGATAACCGTTCACTAGTGAATAACTTTTGATTTGGTACTACTCCCTGTAAATTATACCTATAACATGTGTCCTACTGGAGAATATGTTGATTAATTATTATGAATTAGGTAGGTATATTGTGATAAGAAATTTGAAACCTTTCATAGAATGATCATCTGAAGGAGTCTATTGAATGATATCTTTTGAATAATCGTTCCATTGAACTGTTATGTCTGTTATCACTATTTTGAATACTCTGTTTATTTAGATATTATCCCAGGAATATAATACCTGGAATCCACTCTTTCTGAAAATATGTTTATAGTTCACACGATGATCGGTTTTGAAATCTTTTTCAAATAGTTAAGGATAAATAAATATTTCAAGATCATCTGAAATTTCAAATTATAGAATTTCATAATTTGCGTTGGAGATTTCGTAGGGCTGAAATTATAACAGTCCCAATCATAGTAGTAATATTTTTCTGAATAAATAACTTGGTAAGAATATTATCTAAGAAATCTATTGATAGACCTCTTTGAGATATTGGTTGAGTAATGAATAATACTCAACCACTCGACTTGAAAAACTTGCTGAAAACTATTATTATTATTATTACACTTCAAAAAGTCGAGCACAAAATAGATTCTATCAGGATTTGAAGAATTATTGATTAATTGAATTTCCAGAGTTAGAAATCTTCGAGTAAATGTTTAGATGTTTTTCAGATCATCTTAGACTTCAAATGTAATTTGTAACTCGATGTTCGAATTAAAAACTTTCGTATGAATTGAACCATTAGAACCCCAATTATAGCAGTAGGTATAAGCGTTTTCCATTTCTGTGTAGAATGTTGCCCTTTTTCAGATATCGTTTCAAAATAGGATATTTATTCAATATAAGTACTCAATTTAATATACAATGTCAAAAAATGTAGCATTTATATGAAGGATAGATTTAATAAACAATATTGCAATTTTATCGATTTTGGAATTATCAGATTATTCAGTTACTTGTTGACATTTCTTGAATTCAGAATATCATTTATCATTTTCCTGATGTTGTATTGGAAGGTCATATTATTACGAATAGGTAGAAATCTAAAAAAAAATACACTCTGTATTAATAAACTTTCAATTCTTTCGATCTCTTAGAAAAACTGAAAGCAATATAAAAGTATATCGTTTGAAAAAACACTAAAATAATTTTCTGCAAAACTTTGCTATTCTTTTGTTCTAAGATTTGTTGTGATTGTTTTTAAATGTTGTACTTAATTTCAATAAAATAAAAAAAAATCACTTATTTTGATTTGTGTGTTGGTTCCAGATGCTGTTTATAATCTGTTCGAGAGTGAAACACGTCAGATCTCAACGACACGACCATAAAAAGGGCAATTCAAGACTGGTTACGGCTTGCAAACCAACGATACGAATATGAAACAACGAAGAGCAAATCCTCACAAAGTGCCAGTGCCTACGACACAGTTATATATATTTTTATTTAAACAAATTGTCTCGAATACATTGGTCATTGACACAATTTATATTTTTGATACATTTGAATTATGTTCATTGATTTTTTTATTATTATGAATATACCTTTTTATTTTTTCATATCGGAAGTTGTTTTTGCTTTCCTTACTGCAATGAGAGATTTCAACTGTGTAGATAATATTATATTATATCTGATTAGCCGGGCCGCACACCACAGAAACATGAAACGAGAAACAAAAAACATAAAACAGTTTTCATTGATAAAATAAATTTGTATGTATTCTTCATACTCACAATCTGATCTAATAGATGCAATAATATTTCAAAATAATAATTTAAATTTATATCTGCATACTTTTGAAGTCTCTCACCAAATCTCCTTAGGATAACCATGATCTTGAAACTATCAAATGTCAATTTTCTTTGAATTTTTAGACCACATAACCCTTCTTCGAAAAATCTGATGGAATAAATCAGTAACAGGTCATTAATATGACGTTTTTCAACATCATCAATATTGTTTTGGAATTGACAATAATTAGATGTCAAAAACTATACAATACAAAGACTCTTTAGGGACATTGAACAAACGTTCATCTTATGTCATCTAATGAACGTGTACAATATCACCAACTAGGTTCAAAAATAATATTCCGTCTAATAGACGTCCAATTTCGATCATGACGACAATGCTCCAAAAAAGGTCTATGATGTTATATATTTTAGAGGTCATGAGTGTGGATGTTTTTTGGATCATCCATATATTATCAGATTGTTGATCGAAAAAAAACGACAAAAATCTAATGAAATATAGACATAAGCGAGTCATAACAATAACATAAATCGTCAAACGTCTATTACATGTCAAACGTGATACTAAGTTAGGATAAACTAAAAAAAGACAGAAATTTCACTTGTTATAGAAATACTTCTTTTTACGTAAAATAGACGTCTAAAAAAGTGATATTTTTCAACGTAAATCTCGCGGACATTTTTACGTCGAATCTAGGTTAGAAATTCAATACATTTTGATGTTTTATAGATCATCTAATAATCTATTTCATGTCGTCTATAAAATGTCCAAAAGATGTTTGTGTGTTGTTTGGGCTAATTTCATATCTAGAACATGTAGTAAACGTGTGTATGCAACAGAAATCCAATGTAACTCTTAATAATCAGCAAATAAATCCGAAAATCTGGGCAATTTTCAACTTTAACACCCCGTATTTAGAAAACTAGCCATAGGATTGGGTTGGGCCCATTGACACTTTTGTTCAATGAGTCGGGTACAACAACATACCAAATTTTCAGAAAATTTGACCGGTCGTCACTTTACCTACCAAAAGTGCGGGGTCCTTTGACTCAGAGCTTCCGTATAATATTGTTGATCAGCATATCTCAAAGTATCTCTGCGCAAAATATGAGCGATTTTGAAAATCTCAATTTTTGGGTGAAAAATGATGAAAACAACATATTTGCCGATGAAAAAATATATCTCGATGGTTCTAACGGCGTTAATGATTGAAAATGTCTTGTTCTTTTCCTTCCAGTTGAATGCTTTCTCCCTAATAATTTGTTAAGGGGAGGTGCTACACGCGCTAGCTCGCGAGCTCCCTTCAAAAATTGTGCTTTTTATGTTATCTCAGTTCGTATGCGGCGTAGACCAACAATTTTTTTTTAAATTAAAGCTCTATCATTTCTCTAGAATGTGTATTACTCGCTTATCCGTTTTTCTTCGTATATTAGGAAAAAAAACCTGGTGAGGTGTAATTTCATAAAAAGCTGGACAAACGATTTTATTTCCATGATATCTCCGTCAATTTTCGGGATAAATGTATAAAATTTCCAGTATACATACGGAATAATATTTTGCAGAATGGATTAATCATTTTTTCTGTTTATTGCCCCCTGAATTTTTAAATAAATTATAAAGTAGGAACTTTATTGGTCATATTTTCAACCAGGTTTTCTTTCTAATATAGGAAGAAAAACGGAAGAGCGAGTAATACACATTCTGCAAAATATTATGCCGCATGTATACTGAAAATTTCATACATTTATTTTCGGAGATATCATGGAAATAAAATTGTTTGTCCAGATTTTTATGAAATTACAGCTGACCAGGTTTTTTTCCTAATATAAGAAGAAAAACGGAAAAGCGAGTAATACATATTCTAGGGAAATGATAAAGCCTTAATAAAAAAAATAGTTGTTCTACGCCGCATACGAACTGATGAGATATCATGGAAATAAAAAGCCCCATTTTTGAAGGGAGCTGGCGAGCTCGGACGTGTAGAACCTCCCCTTAAAATTAAATTTTACAGACAAATGTTTTTACATGTCAAGATCCATGATGAGAATCTGACTTATCACGTCGAAATCAAATGAGACGAGACGAAAAACGATTCGAGTAACTCAGCAATAGGAATAAATCGAGAAAATTAATCTTTAATTAACATTCCGGAATCACAAGAGGAAATATTCGGGATCATTCCAGTCGTTTTCAGGACTGAAAGCATTCAGCATTTCGTTAATTTTACTCGGGCTTCAAGCGATGAAACCTTACGGCCAATAGAAGTCAGAAAATAATAATAATAATTTGATTCATTCTTCAGACAAAATACATTTGTATACGAAGCGTCAAGAGAAGCAAATACAATAGAAAAAAGGGGAGAAACAAACAACTACAATCTAATATAAAAATAAATGTGAACATAAGAAAATCTTTAAGAATTGAGACATATACTCCATTCACTTTTATTTAATCACATAGGAGGTCATGGTTTCGTTTTCAGGAGTTGCTGCCCCTGATGAAAAGCACAGAACATATGATGAGAAGTCAGTGCGCGCACAGAAAATATCGTTAATGACAAAGCGACGTTGCCAGTTTCTTTGTTTACATCAAAGTAAAATTATCAAAGATATTCAACATTATGTTAGGTTTACAAATTGTTCGCAGATTTTTGGTATTTAATCGATATTTGCAGGTGAGTTTTTCGTCGAATATCCTAGATTAACGAATGTTTATTGTTTTTAGCACCAGTTTGGAGCGTGAGGAGGATTTTCAAGACCAGGACGAATGTTTACATTTCGAGGTTGAAGGGGTACACGGGAATGTTGTTGAAAAAGCTGTTATTTGGACAGATATCGCAGTAGATGGATCGGATGGAGCCTCGAGAGGTCGATTAGGATGATATTTTTCAGGTTTTCCAAGAAATTTGGCGATATCTGAGCAGATTTCCAAAAGTTAGGTACCTCAATAATGAGGTGGAACTTAGACCTAATTCTCCTATAAGAAACGCCTTTCAAAGGTCGAGAATGGTGAAAAATGTATTCGTTAGATGTTGTTTGAACAAACGCAGTCGAGTTTTATGACCCAACATTGATTTTAAGAAAGTTATCGACAAAATAAAATTGACATTATTCTTGATTCTTGTAATTACCCATCAATAATTCATCTTATATCCTTGGGTTGATTTTTTTATTGAATTCTTGATTAGAATCAACAATTGATGTCGTCAAGTCTTGAACTTTCAGTTCAAGAGGATAATAAACATTAAATCTTCACAAGCAGGCATATGAACATTATGTGAAAGCAAGGCAATTTTCTTCCATGGCGAAAAATAATATATTTCAACAGTGATCTCTTGTACTTTTTATGGAAATAACTAGAAAAGGAATCCTTTCTATCAACTCATATCATCGTTTATTATTTTCGTCCAATTCATTCATTTTCCGAATAAATTCACATTCTGAGAAATACGCTAAGAATGTAGAAAGGGCAACATAGTGTTGACTTGGAACATAAAAATATTTTGAAAAACGTCATAACTTCGATACAGAGTGGAATGTGTCAAATTTCCAAGTCCAGAGTTGTGATTTTATAATTGTGAATGGAGTATACATGGATCTCAAATATCAGATCATGTAGATGAATTGGACCAAAATCTGATAAGATAAAAAAAATCGAGAAGTTAAACTAGTTTCTCCTGTATAGAAGGGGTAATTTTGCTATGATATGGGACATATACCTCCGATAAAGGCCTAGATGATAACCTTGATAAAACCAACCCCTTCCCGCAGACGCCAGGGAAAAAAATTTGAAGAATGGGCCTTCCGCCTTATTTATGCCCATACAACAATGAAATTGTTAATTTCCTGAAACATAGCCCTCTTGAATCGCGCAGTTGATACATATCTCTATGAAATAATTCACCCTGACAGCACAAGGGGAGCAAGATATACTAGCGCAGCTAAATTCAGGGGCGGGGTATGGTGGAAAAGAGAGGGTAACGATAAATTAACGCCAGCTACCTTCATGGAAATAACGTCAATTCAATGAAAATTAAATTAATTCAACGTGACATTTAAATAAGCTTCCTTTGATGCGGCTGCGGTTATACGCTGATTCTGTCAATGTCAAACTGGCGTTCGAATAGAGGTGGATGACGTGTATGTTCGCTAATTTGAATTAACTTGCCATATTTTGAAATTACAAACGAATGCTTTGGACTGGCAGAATCTATGAAATTCATGGATTTGGTCAATATGCTACAGCATATGGTGTTCTTCTTGAATTTCTGGAGGTTATATGCCTCGGGGAACAGCACCCTAGGCAATGTGTTCCAAAGCCTCGCTGTTCGTTGGATGAAGAGAGATGTTCTGCAGGTCTCTTAAGTGACCACGAAGGGATGTGAAGACTTAACTTGACCGGTTAGTCTCGAAGAGACTGCCAGAGGGGGAACGATTGCTGATAATTCAGAAGAGCATCGTCTATGGAAATATCTATAAAATAGAGACAGATCTCCTACTTTTCTACGGTGTTCTAGAGAAGTGAGCGAGTTTGTAAGCGAGGCATCACCGACGAGACGAATTGTCTTTTTTTGTACAGAATCCAAGAGTTGAAGGGTATGTTTAGGTGCAGCACTCCAAATATGGAAACAGTATTCCAAGACAGGTCGAATTTGTGCCTTATAGATCATAAGCGGCTGACTTGAGGTGAAATAGCTCCTGGCACGAAACAGAAAACCAATTTTTTGGGATGCACTTTCAGCAATGGATCTCACGTGATTCTTCCAAGAAAGTAATTCCAAGCATCGAAATGGATGGCTTTATGGTATGGTCACTCCCGACAATTCTATGCTGGGCACAGTAAGATCGGTTCTTCTGGAGAAAAGACATGCTTGAGTTTTGTTTCCTTTACTCTAGGACAGGTGAAATCCGCAGCTTATAGATCATAAGCAGTTGACTGGAAGTGAAATAGTTCCTGGCGCGAAACAGAAAACCAAGATTTTGGGATTCACCATTGACAATTGATCTCTAGTGAATTTCCCAAGGAAGTTATTGCCAAAAGTGACTCCAAGCATTGAGATGGATGACTTTATGGTATTGTTACTCCTGACAAGCTTATTTAGGGAGATCAGTTCCTAGATAACATACCTGCTGGTGTTTTGTTAGCATTGAATTGGAAAATAAAGGGTTAACATATGGAATTAAATGCATCCAATTATTTTTCACGTATGGCTCATGGCCTCTAATGGTGGTTTTCAGTGACCTGGTCTCGGAGGCTTAACAACCCGAGGATCTGTGAATGCCCACTAGCTGAACACATTTTCTTTTCACGAGCAATGCGCCCGTATAACTCATCAGAAAAGAGTTGATTAATTGGGGATGAAAACTTGCAGGAGCGGCTGAAAGGAGAGTCTATTCCAGAAAAAAAGGTCGAATGAAACGGGATACGTATCGGGATTGGATATAAAACGGGACTTCCGCTTTTTCAATCGGACCCTCGAACCTGAAAAGATTTTCGCTCGATTTTCATATTTAACGAACTCGGCATACTATCAAAAGCCTCAAACTAACAAGCGAATCCCAGCCAGTCCTTTCTGAGGCTTGGCGGAAGCATGCCTACCATCGACATGCTGAATGTATGCCTCGGATATTCTATAAATATACTTATTCATGAATATGCAAACCTACCTTCTCGCTATGTAGACATTATGCAGAATTTTCGATATTTTCCGGGAACATATTTCTTTCATTCGTTCGTTCTCGATCTTTCCCCAGAATACCGTGCCTTTTTGGAGAGGATATTTCATATGTAACTTACAGTTTTTAGTTCAGCCATTGTCGGGTATCTCGGACCGGTTTCCCCATATGCATGGTTATTAGGCCAACCAACTCTGGACACGTCCATATCATGTGTTCAGCTGTTATAGATTCTGATCCACAGAGCCTACAAATCTCGTCTGCTGACTTCCCCATATGGTACAAATGAATTTTGCACTGGCAGTGTCCCGTCAGCTGAGGAAACATCGCAAACTATACTCCATTCCCTTTTATTTAATCACATGGGAGGTCATGGTTTCGTTTTCAGGAGTTGGTGCCCCTGATGAAAAGCACAGAACATATGATGAAAAGTCAGTGCGCGCACAGAAAATATCGTTAATGACAAAACGACGTTGCCAGTTTCTTTGTTTACATCAAAGTAAAAGTATCAAAGATATTCCACATTTTGTTAGGTTTACAAATTGTTCGCAGATGTTTGGTATTCAATCGATATTTGCAGGTGAGTTTTTCGTCGAATATCCAAGATTAACGTATGTTTATTGTTTTTTTGCACCAGTGAGGACGATTTTCAAGACCAGGACGAATGTTTACATTTCGAGGTTGAAGGGGTACACGGGAATTCCGTTGAAAAAGCTGTTATTTGGACAGATATCGCAGTAGATGGATCGGATGGAGCCTCGAGAGGTCGATTGGGATGATATTTTTCAGGTTTTCCAAGAAATTTGGCGATATCTGAGCAGATTTGCAAAAGTTAGGTACCTCACTAATGAGGTGGAACTTAGACCTAATTCTCCAATAAGAAACGGCTTTCAAAGGTCGAGGTGGTGAAAAATGTATTCTTTAGATATTGTTTGAACAAACGCAGCCGAGTTTTTTTATCCCAACATTGATTTTAAGAAAAATATCCACAAAATAAAATTGACATTTTTCTTGATTCTTGTAATTACCCATCAATTCATCTTATATCTTTGGGTTGATTTTTTTTAATGAATTCTTTATTAGAATCAACAATTGATGTGGTCAAGTCTTGAACTTTCAGTTCAAGAGGATAATAAACATTAAATCTTCACAAGCATGCCTATGAAAATTATGTGAAAGCAATGCAATTTTTTTCCATGGCGAAAAATAATATATTTCAACAGTGATCTCTTGTACTTTTCATGCAAATAACTAGAAAAGGAATCCTTTCTATCAATTCATATAAACGTTAATTATTTTCGTCCATCACATCTTTTCCAGTTCATTCATTTTCCGAATAAATTCACATTCTGAGAAATACGCTAAGAATGTCGAAAGGGCAACATAGTGTTGACTTGGAACATAAAAATATTTTGAAAAATGTCATAACTTCGATACAGAGTGGAATGTGTCAAATTTCCAAGGCCAGAGTTGTGATTTTATAATTGTGAATGGAGTATATGTACAGTTGATCTATATCTATACTTATATTATAAAGAGGAAAGATTTGTATTTTTGTTTGTTTGATACGAATAGGCTCAAAAACTACTGGACCGATTTCAGAAATTCTTTCACCCTTAGAAAGCTACATTATCCCTGAGTGACATTGGCTATACTTTTTAACCGAAAAAAATAAGGATACCTACTATAAGTTCAATAATTACAAAAAAATCAGCTATTTTCACGTGCGCTGCAAAAACCGTAAGACTTACGTGGATACAATGTATGACGGAAATGTACCTCTTAAATAGTTCTACAAAAAAAGTCCGCGATAGCATATATCTATCTCTCAAGATTGACTTGCTATTACCTGTTTATGGTAATCAGATGTTTAAAAAAATTATGCACCATTTGGGAGTGAGTTTTTATGAATTGGGTATTGATCCTCATCCAACCTAATACGTTATTTATCCCCAGTATTCAATCTAGAACGAAATTGCCCTTCACATCATACAATTACAACAAGTACATCAAAAGATATGGCAGGTTGAAGTGTTGAAGATGAAACCGCCGCGTGAAACAAATTTCTACACGGACGAAGCTGGGACGGCCTGCTTGTGGGGAATAAAATCCTACATCTGTAGATTCGCTGCAAATGAGAAAGAAACGGAAGAGACTTTTCTATTTGTGCGGAACCAATCCAATCTCCAATTCTTCCGCAATAACGAGCATTGAAAAAACTGCAGCATTAACATTAAAAAATAATTTCGCGATACCAACGTCAGCGGGAGGTGAAGGCAACAAAGGAATATCCAATTTGTGCCCAGATACGAATTTCATCAGAATTCATTCTATTCGTCAATCAATAAACCTCAATTTCCAGGACTACAGCAAAACAAAATCTCATCATCTTGTCCCCAGTCCTCCACGTTCTTCGGTAATGCAGCCATAACAGAAACCAACGCTAATAAAATTATATTTTCATTCTGAATATTGAAAACATGCAAATCATGAAGCCTAATAAATGTTCCGATGAGATTCCGAAGGGAAATTGAAATTTATGCAGGGGAGAAACACCACAAATTAACCACTTCCGATATCGAGGATATAAGAAATGGAGTGGTTTGAGGCATTGGATCTGGCACGTAATGGAATTTTTTTGAGGATCCGATCCGCGGTGATTTCTTTTGGTGAGAGACAATCATTTTAGCGGTTGGGGAGATTGAAACCTGCGGGAGCTTCGTGGATGGCGAAAAAAGTTTTGAGGTTTCCTTTACACAGTCGGAAGTTCTTTGGATCTTTATCAAACCCTGATGTAGGCTGTATTTCTTCATTTGGAAGTTTTCTAATAAGGAAAGAAGTTTCAATGCATTCTTGAACCGAACTGCTACGATCAAAACAGCCAGTAAAGACAATCATGTTTAGGAAAAATGCGGCAAGAATTTTAAGCCCATTCAATACTTTGATTATTTTTGAAGAAGTGCTTCCTTGCGAAGATATAGGATGAAACAAATTCACTTATGTAATACCACTAGAGATGAACTTTTGCTGGCAAAATGAAAGTTTGTTGCTAGGCAATTTCGCGAACGACATTTGTATGTCATGAGAGAAAATGCCGAAAAGCAACAAATTTGAATATTACAAGAGAGAAATTTTACCTGCTTGAATTTCTTCTCTGTCTGGTATTCGACATGACTAATTCACGAGAAAATGTGTCTAACACTAATATGGTCACTCTGAGCACGTATTGCGCTATTTGACAAATAAGTTTTCATCTTATATAATAATAATATACAGGGTGTTTGGAGGGTGAGTAGCCATAGGTAAATGGTGGATAGGTGATGCTCCTAATAGAATATAATTTTGCCCAAAGTTCAAAGTGTTATAATTTTTTTGCATTTTTCTATAAATTTCCCATTTTTCTCATTAAAATCTTGAATTTGAATCATAATTTCATACAAACGTCTTCAAAAAACCTGACAGCATCGTATTAAACATCAAAATGAAAAAAAAAATAATGTTGTGTCCACTTTACAAAGTGAAATAAAAAAAAATTACTTAGGGTTGGGTTTTAAAATGGTTTTAAAAACTACTCTAGTTAATACTCTTTGCAGTGGTATGTAACATGTACCAATAAGGTCGGCGTTTAAAGCGAGTAGGAAAGCTCAGCCGATAGAGGCGCCACCGTCCATTTTATGGAATATCTTCATAGAACATGCACTATCACTATCAAGTTCTATGAATATCTCTCTGACTATGAATGAAACGTACAATGGCGCTCTCTATCCGAAAATCGCCGAACAATGAAATGAGTCAATTTGTGGGTAAAGCAGGAATTTTTTCCCGCCAAAATTTGAATTTGGCCATTATCTGCCAATTCCGTATTTCAAGTTGTTTTTTTGAACGAAATTATCAGTAGATTCACTTTTAATCGGATGTTGAACTATTTTCATGGGTCTTTCTGTTGAAATAAAACAGAAGCATGAGTTGGCTCATTTTCTTCTATTTTTGAAAGAAAAAAAATCAACTTTCGGAATGAAATCGACTAAAATTATTTCATCAAGAATTCCAATTCTTTCTGAGTTTACCCACAAAATGTCAGTTTCAAAAGTGAAACCATTTTCAAATGCACCTTAATAATCAGATAACTCAACAAAAAACCGTTTTGTCTTCAAGGATGCCTTAAAGGGGTGACGACGAAACAATTTCATTGAGCAGGTAAAATTAATCTAACATAGCTTTTTCTTGAGTTATCTGTTTATTAATGGTACATGTTACATACCATTGCAAAGAATATTAACTGGAGAAGTTTTTAAAACCCAACACTATGTGAATTTTTTTTTTATTTCACTTTGTAAAGTGGACACAACATTATTTTGTTTTCATTTTGATGTTTGGTGCGACGCTGTCAGGTTTTTTGAAGACGTTTTTATGAAATTATGATTCAATCTGAATAAGACAATACTAGACTAAAAAAATAAATCATTTTATAGGCACCTCGAGCATTAAATTTAAAAAAATTCAAGATTTTATAAGAAAAGCGGGAAATTTCTAGAAAAATGGCAACAAAATTATAACACTTTGAACTTTGGGCATAATGCTATTTTATTAGGCGCAACAAGTAGCCAAGATCATCACCTCTCCACCATTTACCTATGGCTGCTCACCCTACAAACACCCTGTATAATAGATTAACTAGACGTTGTTCGTTTTCTCTATGGTCTTCATTTCCGAAGCTAACTATGAATTTGAGAAACTTCAAAAATTTTATCGCTGGAAAAGCAACTTGTTAATTCGGCCGGCTTGAATGTTTTATCGACGTGAAGCGAGAGTTGCTATCGAAACTTCCTCACTAAAATTGGAATGAGTGAAATAGTTCGCACATCTAGTATAAACTAATGACTTCCGATGGCCCCATAAGAAATAATCCAGGGGTTTTAAGTCCGGGGATTGAGCTGGCCATATGTGAGGTCCACCTCACAGCGATCTCCGTAAGGTGCTGTTGAAAACTCTCGACCATCTACACTAAAATGAGCTGGTGCACCATCATGTATAGACCACATTGCCTGCCTTGTAGCCAATAGTAGATCTTCCGATTTTATTTCCAAGATATCTACGTCAGTTTTCTGGACAAATATATGAAATTTTCAGCATACATGCTGAATAATATTTTGCAGAATGTGTATTAGGTAGGCAATCAGTTTTTTGTTTATTGCCCCCTGAATTTTTCAATAAATGGTAAAGTACGAACATTATTGGTCATATTTTCAACCAGGTTTTTTTCCTAATATACGAAGAGAAACGAAAAAGCGAGTTATACTTATTCTCCAAAATATTATCCCGCATGTATACTGAAAATTTCATACATTTATCCCGAAAATTGACGTAGATATCATGGAAATAGAATCGTTTGTCCGGATTTTTAGGAAATTACAGCTCACCAGGTTTTTTTCCTAATATACGAAGAAAAACGGAAAATCTAGTAATACACATTCTAAAGAAATGATTAAGCTTTAATTGAAAAAAAAATTGTTGGTCTACGCCTCATACGATCTGAGATATTATGGAAATAAAAAGCCCAATTTTTTGAAGAGAGCTCGCGAGTTCGGACGTGTAGAACTTCCCCAGAAGACATTTATGCATCTTCCCTATATATTTAGAAATTCTTGTATTATTCATTAATTACGTTTTTCATTCGAATGCACACTTTCCAGGGAAAACATGATGACTTGGATTCACTTAACTGATGCAGCTCGAAAAAGTATCGTTTTCAAAAGGCGCAGGCAACAAAGGCTAACAGTTAATTTCGACCAAGCAATTATTTGATGGGTTCGTATCAAAATCCGCGCCTTTCCAAGTTATTAAATTCGTATTAGTGGAAATCTATGTAAACGACAAAGGAAAGCTACTATTTAAAATGCTGTTTAATCAATTTCGAATTAAGCCTTTGAAGTTTTCCGATGCATTCGGCTCGCTTTGTTTGACCTAAACGAATTAAATTCCTCCACAGTGGCCGCGTGGCTCTGATTTTGTGGGAGGCCGAGTTCCGTTCATCGATTTATTTCACTTTCGCGAAATATGCCGAGCGAATGACATATTTGGGCTAATTATAGGATGGTTTGTGGTCCGGACAGTTTTTGACCATCGTTTCGATATTCGCGTTGTGGTTTGCATTCCATTAGGGGTTTGAACGTTGATGGAATTCGCTGATTTTGCGATGGGATTTATTCTGTTAACCGAATTCGATTGAAATTCGACCGAATAATATCTTCATTTAGAAATCTCTATGACCCAATATCGAAATGTCAAACACATAGCCGTCTTCTTCCTTTACGATGCAACGCAGCCATCATATGAGCGGTGGCAACGTCGTAATGTAGTGTCGTTTTTTTTGGTAAAAAAAAGAATAGCAAGGAGTTAATGATTTTTTTACTTAAATATTAATAAGTGAATTCTAAAGAGGTCAAACAATTGAACTATAACAGCGGAAGTTCCGCAACCTTCCGGCAAGCTCTCAAAAGTAAGAAACAGATTGACCTGACCTTGAGTGCATGCTTTTCGAGAAATCTAAGCCAGAGCCCTCCGAAATCGGTCGAATCTAAATCACGTCGTCATGCAACAGTCTGAAGTGCGAAGACGAAGTTTCGTTTAGAATTTCTCTACGTCCCAAATGTAATTCTGTCATGTGTAGGACACATTAACATACATGTTTTTAATATTGCGGGACCGCTACTGAAATTGCAAAACAACCCTTGATAGAAGCTTCGCATGCCGAAATAGTATTTGTCAGATTGCGTCAAATTATGTCGAATTAAATTATAGGAAAGGAATGACACAAATGGCTATTTATTTGAGAATTATGTCTATGTATTCAGGATCTGACGGAAATATGGAATAATGACCTTTTTCATTGTATTGTCAGAAGTGGCTTTCATATGTGCCATTATGGAATAGAATGGGAATTATGCTGTTATGTCATGCCGTTTCCAGGTTGGACTTTTGGGGATAAACATTCTTGCTGTATATTTTAAGTGCATCGTAATGTTGACTGCATTATGGAAAAGAACTGCAAGCTACTGATGTCTGATATTATGATGATAAAAGGTTTTCCAATAAAAGGTGTTATTTTGAATAGCCCGCTATTTCGATAGATATCACTTTTGAAGCTGCAATTTTTTGACATTTGACAAGTAGAAAGTACGTCATCAATAAAAATAGAACGATACACGCTGCAACAACGCATTGAAATAATTAAAATTCACCATAAAAATGTTGATAATTTGGCAGAGACGGTTCATAAAATTCGAACATTCTTGGGTCGTCGTGAAGCACTTTGTTGAACCGCAATAGAGAAATTGGTGGAAAAAATTGAGCTGTTGGGACAAGTTAGTGATGTGAAGAATAAAAACAGTACACGTCGCTCAAGAACAGCCGAGAATTTTGCTGAAGAAGCCGAAAGTGTTGGCGAAAACCCAGGTTTGTTCATTCCTCGTCGTTCTTTGGAATATTAGGGATTCTACCAACGTCATTACAGCGTATTATACGTATACGTGTTAATATTTTTAACATTAGTGTTGAAAATATTTTTAGTACTCCATTCAGCCATTGCAAGTTTTTAGTATCAATATTTAACAGTCATTACTTATGAACATTAATATTAATCGTAAAACTAAAACAATTACTAACATTAATGCCCTGTGACGTTAGGGAGCTTCGCAACACATTATTAGAATCCTCAGCACCATCAGTACTTGTAGAAACCGGAAGTACAATATTGGATGATGATGATCCAAAATCTGTTGAGGTTGGGAGAATTTATTGCATTTATTATTCATGTATTTCAGGAAAAAACGACGATGTTTGATGACAGAAGGGCGCAGTGCAAAGTACTTATAAAAATAGTCAACATACTTCCCAATAATATTGAAAGAACGACTGATTTTCAATTTTGTGTTTGGAAGTTGTATAACCAATGATTTATTTGTTATTTCGATGTCTTCCACTGATAGATTACACAATTCTTTACGCCGACAGGCTCCAAATAATCCGAAAATAGTTGCAACCTTAACCATCAAGTATTTCTCATCTGGTGCCTCATTTATGAACTTTTCAACGAGTGAGAATTTTCGATTTTCTGGGACGATATCCTTCACTTTTCCGTTTAAAATATGCTATTATCTTAAAATATTTACTAACATCCACACCATTTTCAATAAGGGCGCTTGACTTTATCATTGAAAATTTGCTCCAAGAAGTTGATGAACTCCATATTTTTGATTTTTCTTCTAAGTATGCCAGGAAAACAGGTTTACTGAAGTTCCCTTCTACATTTTCCAATTTACACCAGGACAGGAAATTGTTATATGCAATATCGTACTGCTGAACAGATTTTTTAGGTAGGAGTTCCAGATTTGCTCTTCTTGCAGACTTTTCAATATCCACAGGAACAACCAAATCGTCACTTTTATTAATTAATAATTGGATTCTCGGCAAACATATTAAGCAGTTAAAAACCCAAGAGGAAAATAGGACAGGAACGAAATTCCAATGACAGCGTCTTTTCTCATTTGTTAGTAATCATAACGTTGGCAACGTTTGCCATTCGCAACAACCTTTTGATCATTTGAATTTTCAAATGCATTTTGAAGTTTATTGTCATTGCAAATTCGCCCATTTCATTATGAAAATAGGGCAGTTGTACAGAAAACATTGTATGATATTTGTGTTGAAAGTGATTTTATTTTGTTCGTGAAATTGTTCAATTCGCTCCGCTCATTTCACAAACTTTTTCACTCACAAAATAAAACGTCACTTTTAACACTCATGTCATGAATAACTATTTTCTCTGAATGACAAAATAACACAGTATTTCCTTTTAGGAATAAACTCTTGACGTGAATTAAACAAGAGAATATTCCGAGAAAATCATGCTTCGAAACTGATTCAGAGACCCATCGTTGCGTCACTAATTACCTCTACAGAGTGTTCACAAATTAAGAGGAAATTGCACCTCAAAAATCGACAGATGATGAACAAGATGAAATAGGCTACAAATAGACAACAAAATGATCAAGATCGATGCACGACTTGAAAAGTTATTTCAAAATGAATGAGGCGAACATTTTTTCTGCCTGGTTTTTTTCCAAGAGTGTATTTGACGCAGTGACCCTCAATAAAAGTCCATGGAGGATTGCCCACTCACTACCACAACAACCTTTTTTAATTCGTTTTGGTTCTCGACTCAGTAATCAAGTTGTGTGAAGGTTTGAAGATTCTAAAATAAGGCATAAATAAATAAACGGTGAAAGATCGATACGAAAGGCCCATTTCTGCAATTTTAAACAGACCATTCGAGATAATAAATATCCGGCGCCAACACTTTGAGGGACGAGTGGCCCCCGTAATCGAAAAACCCAGCTGTAGCTCCTGTTCCCTAAGAAATTGCATATAAAATTTTCAAGATAGCTGCCTGGAATACGTCGAAAGCTCCTCTTGGAAGTGACTGCGACATATATCAACCCCTTCTTGTTCGGCCCTTCTTATTGCGGAACACAGTGCCGTGGAAAACGCCGCACTTTTATGGTTTGCATAATTTCAGATGGAAATATTATACCACTTCTTTCTGGGGTGCTGTTCACCTCCGAATGATAGATAATGCGAGGGAGCTCGACGGCTCTGCGAATGGACTGTTCCCAGAAAAACTCGGAATTTGATACCTGTTTTTTATCCTCTTGGGTTGTATTAGCATCTCATTGTTTGACCATTTCTTCTTTCGTTCTGATGGAGTTTTTTGCGGGGTCTTGGGATATTCGATATTCTCTGATGAGAAAATTATCCAGGAGCTCGTAGTAGGTTGTCAAAGAATTTCGTATCCAAACTGATGTTGATTGTAGAATTCTACAGATTCCCGAAAATTAATATACCTTAGGACCAATGTACAAATATTCAAATCGCTTGTTTATGTGGTTCTTCATTAAAAGAATATGGTAGCTATATCATTTAAGGGATTTCAGTGAGAGACACCAAAAGTCAGAGTGAAGGAACACCATATGAAACAACTTGAAGGAACGATGAAATAGGAGATGAATACTCCATCAAGATTCCTCGGAGGTCATTTGTTATTTAGTGAAAACACAGATAAGCACCGTGAAATCAATTTCATTTTTATTTGTTTCCTAATCTTTACATCTAATTTCTGCTAGAGTGACGTTGTGAAGGGTTTGTCATGAATAATTAATTCCTTTGGGAATTCACCTTTACAATTATTTCAATATTCCCCAACAATGAACTTATTATTAAGGTGGGCGTTCAATGTAGGGTGTTTTTATTTCAAGTTGCATTTGAAGATGGTTTCACTTTGAGAACTGAAATTTTGTGGGTAAACTCAGAAAGGATTGGAGTTCTTAATAAAATAATTGGAATGGATGGGATCGAAAGTTTTTTTCCTTAAAAAATAGAAAAAAATGAGCCAACTCATGCATCTGTTTCATTTCAAATGAAAGATCCATGAAAATATTTCAACGATTAAAAGTGTGAATCTACAGATAATTTCGTTCAGAAAAACAACGAATACGGAATTGGCAGAGAATGGCCAAATTCAAATATATGGTGGGAAATAGTTCCTGCTTTACCGCATATTCACTAATTTCATAGTTCGGCGATTTTCGGATAGAGAGCGCCATTGTACATTTCATTCATAATTAGAGGGAAATTCATTGAACTTATAGTGATAATGTAAGTTTTATGGAGATATTCCATAAAATGCACGGTGGCGCCTCTATCGAATTAGGTTTCCTACTCGCTCTGAACGGCGACCTTAAAAGTTGGATTTTGTAGGCATGCCGTTGTAAATTTTTAGTGAGAATACGCAGAAGAGTGCCTATTGAAATAAATGTCCAATTCTTGTGCCAGATGGAGGAAAAGATCCTACAATTTATATCTGATTTTTAATAATTTTCGACGATCAGGACGCGTTGTTCTACCGTGAATACTCCATGTGTGACCTCCCATCTGTCAACTTTCGATCTGTCACGTCATAATCATGTGACATTAGGACTGTCAGTTACTTCTTTTCATCATTTAGTATGTACCTACAATTCAATATTGCTTCTTGAACTTTTAGCATTTTCTAGTGCGAAAAACCTGATGCACGTCAATGGACCAGCAAATGATCCTTATTTGACGACCTCCCATGGATTCCTCCTGACAAAGCATTCCCGATATTTTCCTGTCCTTTCCTCGGGCAGTTTTTATCGTTCCTTTCCCGATCAACGGAATGTCTCCAGAAAAACAGCCTACTTTGTTCGAAATTTGTCAATGTTTTCCCGAACCTGTCCCATTTTCCACGCTGCGGGATGAAAAAGTACAGAGGAATCTTTGACGAGAGCGTGCGACTTGCACACTCGTGTCAAAACATGTTTTAGTTTCATCGATGAGTTCTTTCTGTCCTGCGACAAGCCGACAAACAGGTCGAGTGAAATACCCCAGTTCTTGGAAGATAGGTACGCCTCATTTAATGAACTTGGCGTGAGTTGAGATTCTCAGAATCGATTATATTTTGCACTTGGATGGAGATTACCAATACACAATTCCCATGAGGATCCGATTAAAGGAAAAATTCGAAAAATTGAAATAATCATCTTTGGAAAAATTCCATTTCGCAGATGGAAATTCAAACTATGATAGCAAGGCTTCGGATATTTTGTATTAAATTCAGCGTCTTCCAAAACTGATAATTATTATGTTCTATGGTATCCACTGTCTCGAATTTCTATGTTATACAACACTTCAAATGGCAAACAAATCACCAATTCAGTGAAATATAATTGGGCTCAAGATATTCCTAATCTAATGCTTGACAAAAGTTCAGGAATTTTGTGACCGTTCAAAAAGTTGCTGGGTCTTGTCCAACAAATTTTCATTGATGAGAAATCAAATATTTATCCTTTTACGAAGATGTAGGTATTGATATCTAGTTAGCCTAAACCAGTTCCATGCATAAACAAAATATTGCGATACCATATCAACGAACAATAACTTATTAGAAGTGTCAGTGTAGAGTTCGACGTCAGAAAAGTAAACCATAGTTACGCAATAAATAAAAAAAGAGATGTCCACTGAAATTGTAAAAATCGAAAAATTGGAGTATCGAGCCATCATCAAGTACCTGTATTTAAAAGGGTTAAGGGGTAAGCAGATTTACGAAGATAGGTATGCTTAAAACCCTTGGTGATCAATGTCCTTCGTATGCGACCGTGAAAAATTGGACTGAAAGCTTCAAAAGAGGTAAATTTTTCATTGAAGATGATGACCGATCGGGAAGGCCAGTTTCTGTGTCAGTCCTCGAAAATATCGATGCAGTTCATTACATGATTTTATCAGACCGTCGAATTGTGCTAAAACGGATATCTGAAGCACTGAAGATTTCATACCAATGCGTTCATCATATAGTTCACGTCAATTCGGACATGAGAATAATTTCTACAGAATGGATCCCCAAATGTTTGAATGTTGATCAAAAGCGTGCAAGGGTAGAACCATCGCGTTCGATCTGTGCTCGATTTGAAAACGATGTAGACTTCTCAAACCGAATTGTTACTATGGATGAGACTTGGGTACATTTCTACGATCCAGAAACGGTTCTCCAAGACCTAAGAAGTTTCGTGTCCAAAAATCTGCTGGAAAAGTTCTTGCCTCAGTTTTTTGGGGTTGCCATGGAGTAATCATGATTGATTTTTTGAATAAGGGTAGATAATAACTGGAGATTACTATTCGACATTACTGACCACTCTACGAGAAAAAATTGAAGAGAAAAGACGCGGAAATCTATCCAAAGGTATTTTGTTTCCACAGGACAACGCCCCAGTACAAAAATCTCATGTTGCCATGCAAAAAACTCGTGATTTAGGGTTAGAATTACTAGAACACCCCCCTTATTCACCAGATTTGGCTCCGTTCTACTATCATCTCTTTCCTCAACTGAAAA
The DNA here is from genome assembly GCA_951802165.1 of Adalia decempunctata. Lineage (NCBI taxonomy): Eukaryota > Metazoa > Arthropoda > Insecta > Coleoptera > Coccinellidae > Adalia > Adalia decempunctata. The sequence continues at coordinate 8,130,486 of OX637705.1, forward strand.
AGAGTTTAAAAGGTCGTAAATTTTCTTCCAACGAGGAGGTTCATAAAAGTTGTGAAGGACTCGTTTGCAGAGCAAAAAGAAACATTTTTTTCGAAAGGTCTAGAGACGTTGCATCAGGTTCGCTGTAATAAATGTATTCAATTCAGAGAAGAATGTGTTGATTAATAAAATATTTTGACATTGAAATTTTGTTTGGTTCTATAGTAGGCTAAGAATTTTTCAATATATCCTCGTATATCTGAATGGTTTTTTATCCTCGTTTTATAACTTTTTCAGTTTCCAGCAAGTTCTTGTGTGTTATTGTTTTACGTTCTTAAAATCAACTTTGATTAAAATCAACTTTGATTAAAATCTGTTTCGCTATGAAGCTTAGACGTAGACTTAGTGCGCCTACGGTCTATCACTGATGCGCAAGATCGGATTCTGACTGTGTCTACCTGTACAGAACCTTTCAGTACTTTTCGAATCATGCAACAGCCGCTTTTGGACACTTCTCGTCTTTGGTTTCCGATTGAAACAATTCTTTGAAGACTTCTAGACGTTAATCGGCATTCTCGACGACATTTGAGAAGGCTACTTCGACAATCTTATCGAAAGTAGGCAGAGGCGTTGTCAGGCTGTGTTTGATGTTCAAAGAGGCCATACTCTTTGCTGAACTTCAATTCTTAATTTTATGAGTTAACTGAGTTTCAGCAATTATTCTCATATCATTTTGTGATATTTTTCTTCTATTCTTTAGTCCAATATTTCCATAAATCACGATTTCCACTCGAAAGCAAATTCCAAGGGGGAAGGTGGGGTTAAGCGGAGAACGTATACGAACATAGAATGAAATATGCAAGATGCTATCAGCGCATAGCGTGGATTTCGGGATAACACTAATACCAGAACCCCAAATCCGCCACTGTTGAAAATTGAAACCAGAACATGAACTTGAGGGCCACATCCTAGCTGAAGGTGTAATAAACGGACTCTTGGGATATGGAGTTAAGGAATTCCTACCCTCCCTGCTTGGATTACCTCCAATATTTGAAACATTTCGGCAATAATTCTCTTGTTCGGTTATTCCAGGTTCAAAAACGGGCTATTCGGAAGAGGATTAAAGGTGCAGACACATTGTTGTCACGTCATGTGAGCTCACGCGAGAAATTGGGAAGAAGGTCTATTCAATACACTAGGCAGAAAACCAGTAGATACATCTCTTCAAGTCAGAACAACCGTTAATTGTGATTTTGTCAGATATCTGTAGGTAAACTGTGAAATAAACTATTCTTTATACTACATTCACTTTCATAAAGTATCCCGGTTGTCCAAAATTTAGTTTTATCAAGTTGCAAACAATTTCCTATAAATAAGTCGCAGAGTTATGTTTGGGATCTCCCTGTATTGCTTTGGAAATGAATACTTACCTATGATTGTTGCCGATCCTATTTCGAGGGAAGAATGTTGGGGAATATTAAAATGATTGTAAAGGTGAATTTACAAAAGAAAGAATTATTCATGGCACCCCCTCCACAACTTAACTCTTGCAAAAAGTAGATGTGAAAATTAAGAAACAAACAGAGGATATTGTACGATTATTCAAAGTTTTTTTCAAGGTGCTTTTCTGTGGTTTCACTGAACAACAAATGACCTCCGAGGAATCTTCTCCTGTTTCATCGTTTCTTCAAGTTCTTTCATTTGGTGTTCCCTCACTCCGACGTTTGGTGTCTCTTACATTGTTCATGGTAGTTTTTGAAGCCAATCGATATCGACATTGAGACTTTCGAAATTATGCAACATTTAGCGATCCTAATTCACTTTATTCGACACGAAATTAACAGGTTTCTACGTGGGGAAGACTATGAGGTGATCTTTGATAGGGTGGTGAACTGGAGGATCTCGATATTTCACGAGTGCCAACTTGCGTCAGTTTTAAGTAGAAAACTTGATAAATCTAAATCTTGGACAACCGGGATACTTCATAAAAGTGAATGGAGTATATTTACGAGTATTGCTGAAGTGGAATTATAATCACGGACATATGGGAAAAAATTCCTGCTGCAGATCTCAGAGTTTCATTAGCAGAAGTACCCGACACCCATAACGAGGGCATCTTCAGCACCATTCATAACCCCGAAAACACATTAGGATTTTTCCCTGTTTTCCGGTGTTCTCAGCGCCGATTTATTGCGGCCCGTTTTCATTAGGCGAAGTGTATTCGCCGCATTTATAAAAAGGGTTTCAAGAAATTTAATGGTTCCGTTAAGGCCCTAATGGATTTTAGGGCTTTCTTCATAAAATAATATCCGCAATTTTTCTAATTAAACCTTTAATAAAGCCTATTTACTTTCGGAGAATGGAGGATTCGCACCGCGGAGAGCGATTTTCCGAAATTAAGTCGAGTGGTAAGATGACTGTGCCGTTATTCAAACGAAAAAAAATGTGGATTATAACGTGGTTTGTAATTAGTGCCTTCTCGTTGAATATTTCACAGTGTTCTGCTGGAGCACGGATTACCTAATTCGGTTGAACTTCTCGCTGGGTAAACAGGGATGAACATCTGAGGTTAATAGGCCTGTTTGAGGGCGAAAAGTTTGAATGATAAGCTAATGGGGATTCAATATTGAGAAGAAATCGATTTGCGGTAATCGAGCAGGCAGAATTGGTTCTCACGGCCATTAATTGGCAAATCTGATTAGGTGTGGTCGCCAGATTAACCAGTAACTTTTCTCTACACCATTTTTTCGTGTTTTCTGATTTGAAATGGACTGCGCCAGAGAGATAGAATGTTCGGAAGGATTTCCTCTTTTTTGAATACATAATAATAATAATAATAAATCTTTATTTGATCCATAAGATCTTTTCAGATGTAGATCACGTTATAAGAACAAATACCCAACAATATCAAATCATGCCCCCAAACAACAAACCCCAAAAAAATACATGGTAAATACTACTCTAAAGTTCATGAAAATCTCCATCACACATGAATTCTTTAACACTGTAATAACATGTTTTTATTAAAAAACATTTTAGTGATTTCTTTTGTGCCTTGATGTGCCTGCTTTTAAAATCTTCAGGTAATTTATTCCATATCGCCAGTATAAAGTAAGTAATATTTTTCTGTATATATGTATAACTTGTTTTTTCAGAACTCAAATAAGTTTTTCCTCTAGTATTATATTCATGTTTCAACATTAAAGGTTTAAAATCATTATAATTATTCAGTATATACATCACACATTCATATATGTATAAGCTGTACAAGGTTAGTATTTTATAGTCAATAAAAATGTTCTTACAAGAATCATTATATTTCAATTTGAAAATACTTCTTAGGCACCTTTTTTGTAGAATGAAAATTCTATCAGCTTCAACGGAATTCGCCCAAAATATGATTCCGTATCTAAGCCTCGACTGCACATAGGCATGGTATGCTGTCAGTGCCGCATCCACGCCAATTGTTCTTGATAAAATCCTCAATGCATAGCAATATCTTGCGAGTCCTGTTGCCATATGCTGGATTTGTGACTTCCAATTTAAGTTTTGATCGATATGAACTCCTAAGAATGATATGGCTTCTTCAGTTGTGATATTTTGGTCTTTATATTTTATCTTGAAATTATCATTTTGATTTTTATCTCTAAATACAAGCAACTTTGTTTTGGTAATATTCATTTGTAGGTCATTTGTTATGAACCACTCATTCATGTTTTTCAAGTCCTGTTCCAGTAGGGTTTTGCATTCATCAGCAGTTATACCAGTACAAATCACTGACACATCATCGGCAAACATTACAGTATTATTGGTTGTTACTTGAATTAAATCAATGGTGTAGATTATGTACAGTAATGGGCCTAGTATCGAACCTTGCGGTACACCTCTTTCTATTTGTACTGGATCTGATATTATTTGTTTCCCATCAATTCCCTTTTCTACCGTTCTTTGTATTCGATTTGTTAGATATGACCTAAAAAGTGCTAAGGCAGTACCTCCTATACCACACTTCTCCATTTTCTCCAACAATATATCATGATTTACTCTATCGAAGGCTTTTGATAAATCTAGACAGAGTGCAACTGTTACCTGTTTTTTATTGAGTGATCTTATAGCTGAATTTAGTGCCTGATATATCGCATTTATTGTTGATTTTCCTTGTCTGTAACCACATTGTTGTTCTACCAAAATATTATTTGCTTCAAGAAATTGTATAATTTTATCAAAAATTATTCTCTCAAAAATTTTATTTACATTGGAGAGAAGAGAAATTGGACGATAATTATCGTAGTCACTCATATCCCCCTTCTTGTGAATTGTGAATATTCGCGACCTTTTCATTGAGTTTCCAATTGACCTTCTAATGAGGTACATATTAATTATGCTGTGAGATATAACATTCCTCGAAAATTCTACGAGGATGTATTGATATCTAGTTAGCCTGCCCTAGACCAGTTCCATGCATAAACAAAATATTGCGATACCGTATCAACGAACAATAATTTATTAGAAGTGTCAGTGTAGAGTTCGACGTCAGAAAAGATGTCCACCGAAATTTTAAAAATCGAAAAATTGGAGTATCGAGCCATCCTCAAGTACCTGTATTTAAAACGGTTGAGAGGTAAGCAGATTTACGACGATATGCTACTCTTGGTGATCAAGGTCCTCCGTATGCAACCGTGAAAAATTGTACTGCAAGTTTCAAAATAGGTAAATTTTCCATTGAAGATGATGACCGATCGGGAAGGCCAGTTTCTGTGTCAGTCCCCGAAAATATCGATGCAGTTCATGAAATGATTTTATCAGACCGTCGAATTGGGCTAAAACGGATATCTGAAGCACTGATGAAGATTTCATACGAACTCGTTCATCATATAGTTCACGTCAATTTGGACATGAGAAAAATTTCTACAAAATGGATCCCCAAATGTTTGAATGTTGACCAAAAGCGTGCAAGAGTAGAAGCATCGCGTTCGATCTGTGCTCGATTTGAAAACGATGTAGACTTCTTAAACCGAATGATTACTATGGATGAGACTTGGGTATATTTCTACGATCCAGAAACAAAGCAACAATCGATGGAATGGCGACACTCTGGTTCTCCAAGACCTAAGAAGTTTCGTGTCCAAAAATCTGCTGGAAAAGTTCTTGCTTCAGTTTTTTGGGATTGCCATGAAGTAATCATGATTGTTTTTTTGGATAAGGGTAGAACATCAACTGGAGATTACTATTCGTCATTACTGACCACTCTACGGGAAAAAATTAAAGAGAAAAGACGCGGAAAGCTATCCAAAGGTATTTTGTTTTCACAGGACAACGCCCCAGTACACAAATCTCATGTTGCCATGCAAAAAATTCGTGTTTTAGGGTAAGAATAACTAGAACACCCCCCTTTTTCACCAGATTTGGCTCCGTCCCACTATCATCTCTTTTCTCAACTGAAAAAAAGTTTCTCTATTTCAGTATCGTAATGAGTTCATTACAGTACTAAAAACAGTGCTGTAATGAACTCATTACAGCATTGTTTTCAGTTAAATTTTTCGTTTTTTGGTTGTCAGCACTGGCTTCCGCTCCTATCAATTTTCAACACACGTCAATTTGGAAATGTCAACAGTCACCAACTGCCAAGATACAAAACAAAAGTCACTAGGATGAGTTATTCATTGTATTTCAACAGTATTTCACGAAACTTGAATGAAATAGAGAAAATATCGTCTAATACTCGTTGCAGAATGCAATTCCAACACTCATGCGTTCGAATTTCGCATTCGTATTGGAATAGGAGCCCATTCTGCAACTAGTTTTAGAATATACTATTAAAAGGTCCTGAATTTTCTTCCAACGAGGAGGTAATAAAAGCTGTGGAGGACTGGTTTGCAGAGCAAGAAGAAATATTTTTTTTTGAAGGTCTAGAGACGTTGCAGGTTTGCTGTAATAAATATATTCAATTACGAGGAGGATATGTTGAGTAATAAAATATTTTGACATTGAAACTTTGCTTGGTTCTATAGTAGGCTAAGAATTTTTTAATATACCAATCCTCGTAGATGTTCTCTTCTTCTAGTCTCAACCTTATAAACTTTAAAATTTTTAATTTTTGTCACATTTTTGGTCTCTGAAATTTGTGCCAAAACTCATAGGACATACGATATAACGAATCAGAAAAGTATGTATATGAAAATTGCCAATCTAATCGTACAAGCGCCATATTCTGGAGTCTCGCCTCGTTTTCTTCCCCACTAACCACCCAGTCGTCGAATTTTCGAAGTTTCTTCCCGAAGTTCGATCCGCGAAAGCCACAATCTCATCGTAACAGATATCCCGGGGAATCCGTCGATATACGAGTGTTCTTGGCCCAATTCCTGCCATTCCCTATATTTGACTTGCCTGTATGGAAACACTGAACACCTATTTACACGATTAAGGTTGGATTTAGATCTTCCACTGTCATTAACGAGTCTTGTTTATGCGAGGCGTGGTCGAATTGGAAGCCAATTATGCCGGTATCAGATCCGTATTGTGGAGTATTGCAACAGAGTCAGAAATGCAAGAATTCCGATCAGATTTCAGTGCTCGAGAATACAACAATCAAATTTTCTCCAAATCAGTGGCAGATATGGCAAAATTACGAGGATATATTGAAAAATTCTTAGCCTACTATAGAACCAAACAAAATTTCAATGTCAAAATATGTTATTACTCAACATATTCTTCTCTTAATTGAATACATTTATTACAGCGAACCTGCAACGTCTCTAGACCTTTCAAAAAAAATGTTTCTTCTTGCTCTGCGAAACAGTCCTCCACTGCTTTTATAACCTCCTCGTTGGAAGGCAATTTACGACCTTTTAAACTTTTTTTCAGTTGAGGAAAGAGATGAGAGTCGGACGGAGCCAAACCTGGTGAATGAGGGGGATGTTCCAGTAATTCTAACCCTTAATCACGAATATTTCGCATGGCAACATAAGATTTGTGTATTGAGGCGTTGTCCTGTAAAAAAAAATACCTTTGGATAGCTTTCCGCGTCTTTTCTCTTAAATTTTTTCCCGCAGAGTGGTCAGTAATGACGAATAGTAATCTCCAGTTATTGTTCTACCCTCATCTAAAAAATCAATCATGATTACCTACTCCATGGCAATCCCAAAAAACTGAAGTAAGAACTTTTCCAGCAGATTTTTGGACACGAAACTTCTTAGGTCTTGGAGAACCAGAGTGTCGCCATTCCATCGATTGTTGCTTTGTTTCTGGATCGTAAAAATGTACCCAAGTCTTATCCATAGTAACAATTCGGTTTAAGAAGTCTACATCGTTTTCAAATCGAGCACAGATCGAACGCGATGCTTCTACCCTCGCACGCTTTTGGTCAACATTCAAATATTTGGGGACCCATTTTGCAGAAAATTTGCTCATGTCCAAATTGACGTAAACTATATGATGAACTCGTTCGTATGAAATCTTCAGTGCTTCAGATATCCGTTTTAGCCCAATTCGACGGTCTGATAAAATCATGTCATGAACTGCATCGATATTTTCGGGGACTGACACAAAAACTGGCCTTCCTGATCGGTCATCATCTCCAATGGAAAATTCACCTCTTTTGAAGCTTGTAGTCCAATTTTTCACAGTCGCATACGAAAGACTTTGATCACCAAAGGTATAAAGCATATCTTTGTAAATCTGCTTACCTCTCAACCCTTTTAAATACAGGTACTTGATGATGAATCGATACTCCAATTCTTCGATTTTTACAATTTCGGTGGACATCTTTCTTTCTTTAAATCATTGCGTAACTCTGGTTTACTTTTTTGACGTCGAACTCTACACTGACACTTCTAATAAGTTATTGTTCGTTGATATGGTATCTCAATATATTGTTTATGCATTGAACTGGTCTAGGCTAACTAGATATCAATACATCCTCGTACATAAGACCATAAAGTTCAGTATAACAACAAAGAGGATAACGTCCCTAGGACTAGCATGTCAATGAGGAAATTAGATCTCTGTAGATTTGCAATCAAAATTGGCATTTCACATGGTGTGAACTCTTATTTGTAATATCTATGTCGAATTTCAGTTGAATCTCTTGTGAAATGTAGATACTATGAGAGAAGAACATGAAAAACATTCAAACTTCAACACCTTGTATCTCGAGAACGAAACCTTCACAATCCCATGTTCATTATTGGCCTATTTTTCCTTCAATTGATGTGAGAAATCTCCCCAAATTGTTTGTAGCTCCAATTTAGAAACACTCTGTGTACTGGAAATGATTTTTTAATATCTCGGTAGATTTTTTTCCAGAATCATATCATGAATTCATCATCAGTGAGTCCAATAATGACAAAATTATGTCCTTCAAGTGAAGGCTTTTTCAATGAAAGGTGTTTTTTGACACTCAAAGAAAAATGCCATTTCTTCAGATATATGATCGAATGTTTATTTCATCATGAAGGGAAGGTATGCCTTTAATAATGGAAAATAACATCAGCCAAATGACCACCACGACCACGACTACAGGACCATATCCATTTCATGAAATTTGTCATAACCAAATCGTCCAAATCGCAAAGTGGCTGCCCTACGTCCTCGATAGCCTCACGAATTCCATCTTTGAGGTCTTGAAACGACGATGGGCTCTTGAAGTATACCTTCTCTTTCACATGGCCCCAAATGAAGAGGTCGCAAGGTGTTAAATCACAAGATATCGGTGGCTAATTGTGATCACTACTTCGAGAGTTAACACGCTTTGGAAACTTTTCTCGTAAAGGATAAATGGTTTCGTTGCTTGTGTGGCACAAAGTGCCGTCTTGTTGGAAGTTCACGTTGTTCAGATCGATACCATCCAATTCCGGCCAAAAAATCTTTAATTTTGTTTGTGGTATGCCTTATTCCAAAGAATGACGATCAATGGACAGACCTGTGTTGTCGTCAACACTATTGGCTACAGCAGCAATATACTCGGCTGTTTTTAAAGGCTTGTTCGGACTAGGCCAGTATTTTAGTCGAGTGGAGAGTCGATTCGCCCACTGACTACTCTACCACAGTATCAAAGACTCTTAAACAGTATAAGGTAGTAGGTACATCATCCTGTGACTCTATTCGACTCGATTGCTGACGTTCGCACACGGGAAATTACAAAATCATTCGCTACTCGACTAATCCACTGGCCTAGTCCGAACAAGCCCTTAGTGACTCATCTCTAGCCTGTCGCAACATCTCAAATTTGTCTACCAATTTCCATATTGCGGTTCGACAAGGTGCTTCACGACGACCCAAAAATATTCGAGTTTTACGAACCGTCTCTGCCAAATGTTCACCATTTTTATAGTGGATTTTAATAATTTCAATGCTTTGTTGAAGCGTGGATCATTCCATTCTCATTAAAGGTATAGTTTCTTCTTGTTTAATGTCAAAAAATGACAGCTTCAAAAGTTACATCTACCGAAATAGCGGGCTATTCAAAATATCTCCTCTCTTAGAATGAGCGCTCAAAAAGGAACAGAGTTTGACTTCAGAAGGGTCCTGGGTGCGGCCCTGTGCCTCGATTGCACCATTTAACCCTTTCCCGTAGTTCTTATATTCAGAAATTATCCACATATTGGCCTGATCATGTGTAACTTAATTGCGATCCCTAATTGTAGCTGCGCGAGACTCAATTGGAATTAGTATCCCTGTATCGCATAATTTGTTGAAATTTGCTAATTTGAATTTACAGCATTATTCTGATATCGGGAGGAATAAACTGGCCTCTGTAGAGCACGATCTCCTCATAACTTTGGCTCAGAAACTGATGTTTGCCCTCGGATAATAATAATATTGATAAATCGATGAAATCGTTGATATCTATTTGCGTTGCAGAATGGCGGATTCGCCAGGTACTGAATTACGTTATATTATAGTTTTCCTCATTTCAGCATATGAAAAAGGGGAATTGAATGCGTTATACGGAAGGGAACTGAGCCATTTCATTCCATAATTGCTTCCGAGTTCCGATGCAACACCTGCTTCATAAAGAAATTCAATGAGAAATTAAATAAAATTCATGAAGTTATTGAAAAAAATTATTACGAGGATGTATTGATATCTAGTTAGCCTAGACCAGTTCCATGCATAAAAAAAATATTGCGATACCATATGAACGAAGAATAACTTATTAGAAGTGTCAGTGTAGAGTTGACGTCGAAAAAGTAAACCAGAGTTACGCAATAAATCAACAAAAAAAGATATCTACCGAAATTGTGAGAATCGAGAAATTGGAGTATCGAGCCATCATCAAGTACCTGCATTTTAAAAGATTAAGAGGTAAGCAGATTTACGAAGATACGCTTAATACCCTTGGTAATCAATGTGCTTCGTATGCGACAGTGAAAAATCAGACTGCAAGCTTCAAAAGAGGTAAATTTTCCATTGCAGGAGATGACTGATCGGGAAGGCCAGTTTCTGTGTCAGTCCCCGAAAATATCGATGCAGTTCTTCATGACATGATTTTATCAGACCGTCGAATTAGCTAAAACGGATATCTGAATCCCTGAAGATCACATACGAAAGCGTTCATCATATAGTTCACGTCAATTTGGACATGAAAAAAATTTCTGCGAAATGGATCCCCAAGAATGTTGACCAAAAGCGTGCAAGGGTAGAAGCATCGCGTGCGATCTGTGCTCGATTTGAAAACGATGTAGACTTTTTAAACCGAATTGTTACTATGGATACACTTGGGTACATTTCTACGATCCAGAAACAAAGCAACAATCGATGGAATTGCGACACTCTGGTTCTCCAAGACCTAACAAGTTTCGTGTCCAAGAATCTGCTGGAAAAGTTCTTGCTTCAGTTTTTTGGGATTGGAGTAATCATGATTGATTCTTTGGATAATGGTAGAACAATAACTGGAGATTACTATTCGACATTACTGACCACGAGAAAAAATTACAAATAAATGACGCGGAAAGCTATCCAAAGATATTTGGTTTTCACAGGACAACGCCCCAGTACACAAATCTCATGTTGCCATGCAAAAAATTCGTGATTTAGGGTCAGAATTACTAGAACACCCCCCTTGTTCACCAGATTTGGCTCCGTCGGACTATCATCTCTTTCCTCAACTGGAAAAAAGTTTAAAAGGTCCTAAATTTTCTTCCAACGAGGAGGTAATAAAAGCTGTGGAGGACTGGTTCGCAGAGCAAGAAGAAACATTGTTTTTGAAAGGTCTAGAGATGTTGAAGGTTCGCTGTAATGAATGTTCCCAAATTAAGAGGAGAATATGTTGAGTAATAAAATATTTTGACATTGATATTCTGTTTGGTTCTATAGTAGGCTAAGAATTTTTCAATTTATAAATAAGGTTCCAGTATCTCATCTTCTTTTCAAACTGGAGAATTTTGGTATTCGTGGTATGCTTCTCAGCTGGATCGGGGGATTTTTGACCAACAGAACTTTCTCAGTGAGTGTCGGACCAGCGAGTTCCGAACCCAGGAGAGTGCTCAGTGGCGTACCTCAGGGATCGGTACTCGGTCCTCTGCTATTTATAGCATACGTGAGTGATCTGACATCTTCTATCTGCTCACCAAGTGTCTCCTATGCGGACGATGTTAAGTTTTTCGGGGAATCTGGGACATGCGGAGGACGACTACAGGAAGATCTTGATAGGGTATCCCTTTGGTCTTCTCGCTGGCTTATACCGCTCAACCAGTCAAAGTGTCGCGTTCTCTATCTGGGTGCAAACAATCCCCGACACAGTTATTATATTGATGGACGTAGAGTGGAGGGTTGTACTGCGCACGTTGACCTGGGTGTGACCATCACCAGTGATCTCTCCTGATCAAGCCACATAACGAAGACTCTGAACAGGGCAAAAAGGTCACTTTTCATCATACAGAGATCCTTCCAGAAATGTGATGCAGCAATCGTAGGACAAATCTACAAAACTTTTTTGAGGCCAATCTTGGAGTTTGCTGGTCCGGTTTGGCACCCATGGCTCAGGGGTGACCTGACGCTCCTGGAGAGGTTTCAACGCAGAGTGACACGTTTGCCTTATGGTGTTTTCAGACCACCCTACCAGGAGAGGTTGAGGCTGATGGGATTGTCTTCATTGGAGGATAGACGGCTGCGCGGGGACCTGATCATTACCTTTCGTGCGCTCCATGGGATGTTTGGTGTGGACATCTCGCATTTGTATGAACTTAACACGAACAATTTGCGCGGTCACAGCTTGAAACTCAAGCGTGAGAGTTTTCGTGCGAAGTGCCGCGAACATTTCATTTCTAACAGAGTGTTCAGTGTCTGGAACGGTCTTCCCTGTGACGTAGTGAACGCACCCTCGGTGAATACTTTCAAAAACAGGCTTGACGCCTGGTTTGCCAGTGGATTTCGCACCTGAACATTACTTTTTACCTGCATTACTTCTGTGTTAGAGTTCACGTTGTTTCTATTTTGTGCTGTTTGTTTATTTTCCCTTTCTGATTTCTCTACTTGTAGCATTTTCAAATTTATTACCTATCTTTGAGTTCATAGGCTTATGCCTCAACTCTGTAATTTTTTTTTAATAATAATAATAATAATAATAATAATCCTCGTACAATATATATGGAATTTTAGGAAGTTTTAATCTCTGAAACAGAATAGCAGAAAATGGTTTTTTGTGTGATAATAAAAAGATGATGTTTTTTGTATCAGTTCTGTTGTACTTATTTCTCCAATTTTCGACAATTCCCTAAGATTGAAAAATCTGTTCATGCAATAATTGAATCAACGTTGTGGAGTCCCAACTGATACCATTTTCACGAAAATGGATCCCTGCTTCTTGTATGCGAGCCAATTCTTCTGAATACACTTCATGCAAAGTACGAACTTGGAAAACTTCCATGACTTTGCGTTCTCAAATCCGAAACAGCACTTAAAACCATCGTTTCGACCCAAACACCGACTACATTATTGGAAAAGCTTATTCTTCAGCACTTCCGAGGAGAAAAATCAAGCCCAAATTGATTTATAGCGATATAAATCTCCCGGCAACTATCAAAACTCGGAAAATATCCTCCGAAATCTCCAGGGCGTTCGACGAAACCTCATCGTTATATCAACGTGCGGATAGATAAACCAGTCAGGAATTGTGCTAAGGTTATAAATTATCCCCGTTTAACTCAAAAACCCTCAAACTTAGGCAATTATCGCGAACTAGCCGAACTTTCCGAGTGCAGTAACGATTGCAGCAGTTTCCAAGTCATCGTAGTGCTTCAATAATAGACATCCAACTCCAAAAGAATTTCCTTCGAGCTCGATTTTGTTACGATTACTCTAATCGATGGTATCAATGATGTGTGAAGAATGTTTCTGGTAAATTTGAGATTTCACGGCTTATTGACTACAAGGAAATCGTATTGTGGATGTTTATGATCTTTTGATCTTTCTACTACCCTGATATCCGCCAAAAACACTTTATTTTCTGTGGTTTTAACTGGTTTTTATGGTATCATTGTAGGACTGTTTCAACTTGCCACAGTGGCACTTTCCTTATGGCAAATGACGTTCCGTCAAATGTTGTTATATTTTGGTATAATGTAGTACTCGACGTACTGATCAGAAGTGTCCATGGCTCCAACTCAATCCTATGACTACTTTTTGAGATACAGGGCCTTGAAGTTGAGAATTACCCACTTTTACTAGGCGCGTATCTCGAAACAGAATCGAATGAATTTCAATTTTTCTCAAGAAACATTTCATTCCATCCCCAGAGAGTAACCCTATAGAGAAATATCACCGAAAATCGTTACGGATACAGGGTTATCCATAATTGAATGCATGTCCGATTTTAAAAGTATAAAATACAAGCTGTCCCGGCGAACTTTGTTCCGCCTAAATGATACCTACTTACGGTGGATTTCACAAATCGTAATCACCGGTGATCGGAGTTCAACAGCTTGGTTCTCTGATTTTTAAACTGTCGAATCGAGTTGATTCCATATCAAGCTCCGATCACCGATTATTACGCTTTGTGAAACCCACCGTTGAAGTTGTATCAACTTATCATTGCTATTTTAGCAAGCAGGAGATAAATTAGGTAAAATATAAGAAATTTTAGTAACATTGTTATTCGCACGATAAGAATTATCTTTATTCAAGCGGTATCTAATGATTGTTGAACATAAAATTTTTCTCTGAATGCTTTACAGTTTTTCCATAAATAAAAATATGAATCACGATCGAATTATATAGATGAGAAATAGTTCTAATGATTAATTACCTCTGATCACTGTAGAAATCATTTTAGTTCTGCCTATACAACGCTGAAAATTCGAATTGAAGTACATTGTCTATGGTTCTTTAATCTCACTTCACAGAATACAAATACGCTATTTTTGTTTTGGTTCACAGCACAGAGTTGGTGGAAACTCAAATTATACACTAACTATCTAACGGGGAGAATATCAAATAAAGTACCTACGAATAAGCTGTAGCGTAGCTGTAACTGCAGCGAGACCTAGTGGCCTTACTCAAAAGAAGGAAAATCATTTCCTGTATAAATAAAATTTTCAACGATTTTTTTCAAAGTTCAATTGTATTTTATAATAACCAGACCGTAGACGAATTCATATATGAAGTTTCATAACAATCAGTCCATCCGATCTCGAGTTATAAATGGTGTAACCAACATTTTTTTTTCATATATATATAGATATATGGATGTGTGTTCCAGATCGAGAACGTTCGCAACATGAACTATTTCACTAGACATGTTGTTGTTACATCGAAAAACCTGGAATACCCAGAAATCATACTCGATGATTCATTATTATAGAAACTATTCACAATGAAGGTTAAGTGGACACCTTGTATTTTTGGATTCATGGACTTCAAAGAATACAGGGTGATTCAGTCATGAAATAAACTGTGAAACTCACGAAAATACCCAAAAACCACCTTTTTTTTCATTACCATCTATTTCAAGATTACCTCCATTGAGGGACTTTTCTTTCACCACTGTACTTGATATAGATATATCAATACGGCTGAGAGTTTTTATCCACTTCCTATGACCAGTTTTTTTTGTTGTACATAATATGAAAATTATCAATTTGCAATTCTGAGTGAAATCAAATGAAAAACCATATTACATAAAAAAAATCTGGTCATAGGATGTGGATAAGAACTCGTATTGCTGTTTTTATATCAAGTACAGTGGTGAAAGAAAACTCCCACCTCAACGGAGTTGATCTTGAAATGGAGGGAGATGAAAAAAAGGTGGTTTTTGGGTATTTTCGTGAGATTCACAGTTTATTTCATGACTGAATCACCCTGTATTCTTTGAATTCCTTCATGATATGTTTTGAAAAAATCAAACAACCACCTCAAATCAACCCAAAAATACAGGGTGTTCACTTAACCTTCATTTTGAATAGTTTCTATAATAATGAATCACCCAGTAAGAATTCTGGGTATTTCAGGTTTTTTCGATGTAACAACAACATATCTAGTGAAATAGTTCATTGAGCGAACGTTCTCGCTCTGAAACTGACATATTTTATACTTTCAAAATCGGACATGCATTCAATTATGGATAACCCTGTATTCGTAACGATTTTCAGTGATATTTCTCTATAGGGTTGCTCCCTGGGGATGGAATTAAATGTTTCTTGGGAAAAATTGAAGTTCATTCGATTCTGTTTCGAGATACGCGCGTAGTAAAAATGGGTAATTCTTAACTTCAACGCCCTGTATCTCAGAAACTAGTCATAGGATTGAGTTGGGGCCATAGACACTTTTATCAGTAGGTCGAGTTCTACATTATCTATATCTATACTAATCTATACTAATATTATAAAGAGGAAAGATTTGTATTTTTGTTTGTTTGATACGAATAGGCTCAAAAATTACTGGACCGATTTCAAAAATTCTTTCACCCTTAGAAAGCTACATTATCCCTGAGTGACATAGGCTATACTTTTCACCCGAAAAAATTAAGGATACCTACTATAACTTCAATAATTAAAAGAAAATCAGCCAAAATCAGCTATTTTCACGTGCGCTGCAAAAACCGTAAGAATAACGTGGATACAATGTATGACGGAAATGTACCTCTTGAATAGTTCTACAAAAAAGTCCGCGATAGCATGTATCTATCTCTCAAGATTGACTTGCTATTACCTGTTTATGGTAATCAGATGTTTTCCATAATTATGCACTATTTGGGAGTGTGTTTTTATGAATTGTGTATTGATCCTAATCCAACCTAATACGTTATTTATCCCCAGTATTTAATTTAAAACAAAATTGCCCTTCACATCATACAATTACAAAGAGTACATCAAAAGATATGGCAGGTTGAAGTTTTGAAGATGAAACCGCCGCGTGAAACAAATTTCTTCTCGGGCGAAGCTGGGTGCTTGTACCAAAATATTAGAACATTTGATGGAACGCCATTTGACATAAGGAAAGTGCGGGGTCCTTTCAATAATTTCTCGTGGTATAAAAGCTATAATTTCGTACATTATTTCTGGACAAGAGCTTTATATCAACTAACCCACAGATTGAACGACTCCGGAACAGTGCGAGCCCTATAAATTATCCTCGTTTAACTCAAAAACACTCAAACTTCCCCAATTATCGCGAACTAGCCGAAGTTCCGAACTGCAGTAACGATTGCAATAGTTCTCAAGTCATCGGTTCCTGTCCTCATTGTATAAACGGAATGCTTTTCAGATTCCGGGAAATTTGGTCGACTATCGAAATTAGTCGGCGGTCGTTTTCCACGTACCGTGCATTGCATTTTAAACTTGTCAGTCGGAAATATTGCATTTCCACCTTCCTTGCCCGATGGTCACGATAACTAGATCGAAGCGCGGACCTAGGATAGTTTCGATAATTGCATCCTCGTCGCCATTGTAGTGTCTGGCGATTTTTCATCCTCAGGCGGGTTACGTCCGGAAATTTCAACTGGAGGATTTCCTACGGAATAGAGGGATGTGCCAACTGCTTTATTCGTCGTGTTTTCTACGGTATTGAACCGGAGAAAGCTGCAAAATAGATATTCTTGGTGAAGCTCTCGATTCATCTTGCTGTGCTGGTTTCTGCTCCACGGATATGAGTGTTATCGGTCGTAATGATGGCGATTAAGAATGGTTCGATTGGTTCGAACAACATCACCATTCGATAGCACCGTTACAATTTGGGGGCACGGCAGTGGCCCCGCCAAGTCGAGCGCGAAGCAAACACTGCCGTACTATCTTTACCCGAACCATTTCGCCGCATTTTCAAGCCCCTATTTGAGAACCTCCGGATGAGATCAGAACGCCGAAATTTTCGTCATTCAGTAAGCTATAATCAAGTACTCAAAATCCAAAATTTCAAGTGTGTAGGTCATTTAGTTCCGAAGTTACGCGAAAGCAAAGTTTCGCATTTTGACCCTAATTTACTCATGATCCTCAGAATAGAACTAGTACTTCCCATAAACTCAGAGAGCTGAAATATGGTACATAGTTAGGGTTTAATGGCCACATAAAGGAAAAATTATAAGAACTAGGATAATCGAAAATCTGTTGGCACGTCACGTGAGCTCACGTGCTATCACGTCATCTTCGCAAAATGTGCAACCACAATGATGTATGGAAGTTTATGCGCTTGGAAACACATTGTTATCATACTCAATATATAAATATCGACTTCGGAATATAAATTGAAAAAAATAATAATCGGGTCATCAGTCTTATACCCAGTGATATTTTACTGAAACGATAGGTTTTCGAAAGCTAGGCCGGAACAATAAATGAGACAGTAAAAATTATCACTGTGTATAAGACTGATGACCCGATTATTATCCTTTTTCCAATTGTTATCATTTCACGCATTCACGAAGTTAGCATCTGCTGTCACTTGATAGCACACCAGAACTACCCGCAAATTTACATTTTCTAACCGTAAGTGATATCACGTCGGATATTTTGTGAAGTGATTGATGAAGTGAAAATGCATGAAAATTTGATCGAACTTGTCAGGCTTCATGAAGTGATCTATGATCATTCTTCATCAGAGTACAGGGATCAGAATGTACGACAACAAGCTTGGGTGCTGGGTGCTCATTCAACAATTGTTGTACTATTTGAGGTAATCCTCCCTTTTCTTCTCTTCGTTTATTTATTTGGTGAATCAAATCTCTTCTATCAGAATCACCAGCAACTGTAATAGCAGTTATGTTCTCTATATCTTCTTTCTATTCCGTCTTCGGAAGCTCTTGCTTGATGAAAAAGAATCTGTGTTTCGCTCTGTATCACTGAATATGAAAATGCTATGAAATTTATGTGCAATATAGAACGTCTATTGCTCTCCAGAAAAAACATCATCAGATGGGTCTGCGGTGGTTAGATTAGGAGAGAAAAAATTGAATCCGAAAAAGAATCGGGTAAGAGATGGGCTATATGGACAAGTTTGGTATCAAACTATAGGTTTTCGAGGACGCTGAAATCAATAAAAAATAATCGGAGGCTCTATCTACCATAGTTCAAAACCGAAAAAAAATAAAGATTTGTAATAAAAAAACTACTCTTAAAAAAAAGTGTCAAATAAGAAAATCTAATAAAATAGATCAATATGCCAACGTTTCTACAAAAAGAAGTGAAATCCCACCAAAAACATTCTGTAAAAACTAGCCAAGTCTCGATGGAGGGTACAAAACCAGGTGCTCCATGACACCATTGCACCAATCTGTCGCCAGAAACGCAACCCATTGACGATGAAAAATTGCCACTTGGAAAACGTTCATTCAATTGTAGGCTTGATAAAGCTGTGGGTTCAATAATACGAGCCTGAAACAAACAGTATAAAAAATTATTTCCAGTACAGAGGGACTTCTAATCATTGATGGAAGACCGTCTGTACGTCTATTTCATTTTAGATCGGTGGTCGATTTGACGCTCCAAAAAGAAGGGAGCAGAAGTTAGCATTGTCAATGCTGAATGCTTATGTGTTGCACAATCAACAACAGCCTAAAATTACCAATACCAGCATGGGCTATTATCTCGCTAAACAAACATTGGTAGTTACAACAGATATAGCATTACGTGTAAACAAAATTGACTTGTACCCACTAACGTATAAAGAATGTTCAACGGCCAAGTCACACAACATTAACTATAATAATAAAGAAATCGCAGTAAGGAGCCTTAAACTTGGCTCGACTTTTTCTAGATTTCATTACTTTTTAGAGATAAATAAGCAGCTCCATCGAGACTTGGCTAGTTTTTACAGAATATTTTTGGTGGGATTCTAATTACAGATTCATAATCTACGTGTCTGAATTAGTGAATAAACCCTAATAGCACAATTATGACCCATGGACGTCCTCCGGACGTCCTGTTGGGACATTCAGAACGTCCATAGGACGTTCCAATTTGGTACCGTGTACGTCCATAGGACGTCTGTGGGACGCACAAATGTCCCACTTGTGGACTTACTAGGGACGTCCTTTCAGGATGTCCCTAGGACGACATTCAAGGACCTAAATCCTGAAGTACCACTTTTCGAGCAGCAAGGATATCCATTAGACGTCCTTAAATATATGCCTCGAACGTCCTTATGAATGCTGCTGGACATCCATCGAACGTCCCGACGGACGTCCATGAAACGTCCCGAAGGACGTCCATTTGACATACCATACTGCACCGAGTTGGATATCGTACGGTTCCAGATGATTCACAATAAGGTCATTTATTGTGAATCATCTGTACGATATCCAACTCGGTGCAGTATGGTATGTCAAATGGACGTCCTTGCTATTTCTAAACCGATTCTGCGATTTTAGTTTACCCATTAAAATAATGGCACTCATATAGTGAAGAGTCGGAGAATATTCGTAGGCTCAGCTAGTTTTACAAAAATTTCTATAAAGAAATGGGTCAACATATTTGAACTTGATTAATAATTCCGAACAACTTTTCATAATAACAATTTTCGATATTGTCACAAATAAAGAGTACTTTGCACTGTTGTACTAAATTCATATTTTTTGACACTTCTCGTACAAGACTGCCAAATTTTAAGATTTGATTATTCAATATTAGGTTCCAGAACATGCAGAATAACTTTATTCCTAAAAAGAAAATAAAAGTTTTCATATGTCGCCAACTTATTTTAGGTGGATATACACTGTATATATCAATCGCGAAACGCTCTCTGGTCGAAGAGATATTAAAAAAATATTAGAAATGTCGTTGAAATGAAATTAATTTATTCTAAAAAAAATCAACATTATACCTATTAGATCTCTAAAATAAGAACATGTTAACTTAAAACTCAAACGTAAACTTTCTGAAATCATTGAAAAAAAATCATTCACTGTCTAATAGCCAGTCTCTTCTCTTCGGCAATCGCCCTATCAGCTGCTCTTCTTAAAAATTTTCTGATACCATCTTCCATTTCTTTTATGGTTGATGCAGAAGTTTTTCCATTTTGTTGACCTGATCTTGCAACACATAGTTTTTTATAGTTTTACAGTTGGATGCCAACAAAACAAATCAATATATTCATATTTGCTAATTTACTATATAGAGTTGCTTTTTATTGAAACTATTCATGAAATTGAACAACTGACAGAGAGTGGCTTACACTTACGTATTAGAAGGTTAGATATGTGCAGTCTCGAAAATATATTTTTCTTTTTCAGCCCAACCCAGCTTACCCAGCTGAATTCCGCTGCCAATTTGTGGGTAATTAATTTTGACATAGCTCTCTTCATAAATTCATTGGCATTATCGCCCCCAATTCTGGATAATTCAGTTACCTATCTGCAATGCAAAATTGAACACATATTACTCATCATTATTATTATTTAAATCCATCCAGATTGCTATGAGAACTTTTGCAACTATAATGACTTTATTTTTACCATTTTTTGATATCCACGATTTTTATTTGGATGACTTAGATATTCTGATCTAATAACCATATCTTACCGATTTTTTCATGTTTTCCTCATTGTTGAGATATTCTTCAAAGGAAGTCAAGCCTTCTAAAGTGGTGAATGGACTTTCGAATTCCCCCCAAACATTTTCTGTTTCTGGGATAGTAACAGGGGTTCTATCTAAAATTTTCCTAATATCACATATATCCAATTCAACGACCGAGATGGAGATGCAGTTTCTTAGAAAATACCAAACTGTCCAAAATGGCAGCGAAGCCGTGCGTGATTGTTGAATTTCATACGAACCTTCGGATCAACAAAAGAGGGTTGGTAATCACTAAACACTGCACTGCTCTATTTTTAGGAATATACTCCAATGGTTTTTAGAGCATTCATCAAAATCCAAACGTGATAAATGCAATATCTTGTTAGAATAATAAATAATAACTAGTTAACCTCGAGTACACTTGTCGATAAACCTGTTGTTTAATCAAGTGAGATTTGGAAGCCGATTTGCGCATGCCCGAACAGTGTCATAAGCGGATTTTTTTATATGTACTATTCGGGACATGCCATCATGAACGTCCTCACAGGGACATCATATGAGATATATCAATTGGGACGTCCATAGGATGTTGTTATTAGGATTTTTTTATATGTACTATTCGGGACATGCCATGAACGTCCTCACAGGGACATCATATGAGATATATCAATTGGGACGTCCATTGGATGTTATTATTAGGACTTTTAAAAATATATACTATCGTAGACATCCCATGGACGTCCTCGCAGGGACATTATATGAGATGTACCGATTGGAAGGTCCTATGTACACCTCTAACGCGACATTTTCTTATAAATCTTCCTCGGGACATCCATGGGACATCCATGGGAATGACATTCGTGAAGATGATGAAAAGTGTACTGGATGGGACGTCCCATGGACAAAGATTCCAGGTCCGGGACGTTCGGACATGAATTGTACCAAATAGGGACGTCCCTAGGACAATGTGTGCTATTAGGGAAATGACCCGGGTCGATATACTTCGAAGAAAAAAATTTTCGATAGGACTTTTTTCGAAGTCCGATCAAAAATTTTGATGATGGATGAAAATTGGTTTTTTTGATTCACAAAGGATCAATCCATCCTCCCACTCACACATTTACATTCCCCTCAACCGAAAACTCTTACTTTCATCCCCGTTTCAGAAATAATTCGAATTTTCACGTGAAAAACTCAGCAAAGCAACAGTCATTTCCGTGGGAAAATCCGAGTGCAACAACAATCCGTGGGGTTGGATGCCTTTCCACTCTAGTTCCAGAGCATTTTTTCCCGACATTTCATCATGGAAATTCCACCGCATTTTTTGAATATTCAGCAGAGCGTATCCGAAAAAAAAAGGATAATAGTGTCACCGAGGTTTCATTTTCCGACCTCTGTTTTCCGTTGAACTGGCGGGTAGGTTCGGAAGTATATCGTGTCTACTGAATTAAATTGATCAGGAGAGGTTGTGGAATTTGAATATTCGCAAAGCAAAGATCACGATGAGTTATTATTTTGAGCAAAATGTTCAATGACAAAATTAAATCTATTTTGCCATGGTGAATTGTCATACCGTTTCGAATCAGGCTGTCATAACGTTTTAAAGCTTAGCGTGCCTATCGAAAAACCCTTTATTGTTAGGAGAGTCTTTCGTGAACGTCTTCAGAGCTTTTGAGATTGTTGACCTTAACAGTTTTATCACTCATGAATACACGAAAGCCTTCTCGCCGAAGTCAACTTTATGAATACCCATCAGTCACAATAAATTTAAGATAAAGATCCATCATTCTTTGTGAATCTGCCTGACCCAGTAGAGTAAGACACTTCTGGGTAGATACCTTTCAAATTTTGAAACGAATCATCATTGATCATCGACCTTCAACGAGCACCATTCACTGTAACATTAGCTCCAGCATCGTTTTCAAAGAAATATGGACCGATGATGCCTTCAGAATGTAAAGCACACCATACAGTGCATTTTTCAGGATGGAATGGAACCTGCAGAACTTCTTGAGTATTGGTTTCACTCCATATACGGCAATTTTGCTTGTTTACTTAGCCGTTCAACCAGAAATGAGCTTCATCACTGAACACAAATTTTCGATGAAAAGCGGATCAACTTCAAGCTCTTCTAGGGCCCAATTATCAAACAAACGACGTTTAGTATGGTCAAGTGGCTTCAGTTCTTGAACCAGTTAGATCTTGTTTGGGTGTAGACAAAGATCTTTACGCCAAATTTTCATGTGGTGGATGCACAGAGTCCAACTTGTTGTGAACGTCAACGAATAGACAAATCTAGATCTTCATTAACACTATCACTTAGAGCAGCGATATTTTCTTCTGTACGCACAGAAGAATTTCATATTACATTCGATTTTTCGAAGGCGAATATCCAATGCAATTCCGATCAGTGTTTCATCCCCAGCTCGTCTGTGGTCCCAGTTACGCGGTGGACTATCGAAGTCACCATTATTCATCGCTGATTGTCAAATTAACCGAACAAATGACTATCTAATGCGTAACCAATTACCGTTTCGAATTAAACCTTGATTTGTTATCGGCTACCGGCCAAAATGGCGTTCGATTGACGGAAACGGCTCCATGATGTGTTGCTCGAGTTGATGTTGATGATAGCAAACTAACGCTTTCAACCTTTCAATGCTTCCAACCGTTCAATCCTTTCAACGCTCCTCTGTGATTCTTTTTTTGGACAATGGCAATCTGCTGTTCTTTCAACGCAGCTGTCCGTTATTTATTTCAAGCTAAGTATCATGGAATGACATAACGAGTACATCTGTGGCTGTATGGTCAGCTGGAAATATTTTAGGCAGGAGAATATATTTTTTGAACTTTTTTGTGGTGAGAAATTCAGACATATACATCATTCACATTTATAATGTTTTCCGGTTGGCTATGACATTCTGACACATTTCACCGTGTATATTTTGGAAATAAAAAGAGAGGAAGACGTCCTTGGGGCATAGCATAATCAATGAGTTCTGCCGTTTCAGTTGGTCGCTACCGCAGCAAGTGTCATGTGGCACTGATGCATCTTATCCAGTCAAAAACCGGTTTTTCATTATCCTGGTGGTGTACTTCTGAAATGGGATCTCTGCTAGTCCATTTCACCCATATTTTGAAAATATAAGATTGTAGTAATTTTCCTGTCAGATAACTAAGCAAAGTTGACCTCTCTACATAGAGGTCGTAGTAATTACGTATTTATCGAAATGTTTATTCAGTTTGGGAAAATAATGAATTTGAGAGAATGTTATTTGAATTCAATAATTCCAAAGACCTGGCGAATGTTGAAGAAACTTTTTTCTCTGTTAATACTGGAAATATTTCTCGTATATAAACATGGTTGGAAGATTCAGTTATGCTATTTTCTTGTACGGAAATCAAGAATGGAGTGTTGAAATTTTACTGAAAAATAATGGACAGAATAGTCCGTTACTTTGTGATAGTTCATTCGAAGAAAAAATAAAAGTACCTACTCGAAAAACACGACAGAAAAAATTCTAAAAAAACAGTCGGATCTGTGGAATTCCCCACTTTTCAAAATTCTCAAGAAATAAGCCTAGAGAGGACTTTCAAATACCTTTTTCGAATTTAAATAAGTTAAGTATTATTGTTATGAGATTTTGAATATTTGAGGGAATACTATATTGAATTTCGGTGATCATATTCGTTTTTTTTAACCAGATCTGGGGGAACCCCGAAAAAAAAATTACCGTAGGGACCGAACCAGATCGATCACGCTCCAAAATGTATTTATTCGTCCGTTCTAAACGTCGAAAACGGAACAATAAAAACGCGAAACAACACAATTTCACTACGATTATACGAACGTAACCAGACCGTCAAAATAACATTAATTCCAATACGGCTTATTTTAATCCAATTTGTGAGGCTTATCCCGTATTGTAATTTCGCCATTTTATTAGATTAAAACGAAACAGACTATTACGGAACTTAAATTGGCTTTTTGCATTTAATTTCTTCATAATATAGTTTCGTGGGGCGCCCAGAACTCGCGGAAAGAGAGAGACTGATCACCTGCGAATTCCTACCCCCAGGGCGAAAAGTTGGATTTGAATCCCTCGGCTCTTTCGTCGAGGTGAGGGGGGATGGTTCCATTCAATGATGGGATGTTCCCATGGGACTGATGAAATTTAGCAGTCTATGGCTAGTGTTTTCGGAATTAATTGCTGTTTGCAATTCTATTCACAATGATTCTATACATAATATACTCCATTCACTTTTATAAAGTATCCCGGGAGGCCAAGTTTTAGGTTTATCAAGTTTTTTCACCAGAAAAAATCGCAGGTTGGCACTTGTGAATGACATTACGTCAATTAATAAATGTCGGAGACGATGCCGGCGTTTATTTTTCATTATTAATTATTAATTATCAAGCCTGGAAACTAAGAATGCCGAAGGTAGTTTCGAAAAAGCAGAGGTAAAGTAAATTTGGTATCGACAGTTCATGACCAGCTATCCAACATTTTCGACGTATAAGTGAGTGAAAACCAAGGTTTTATATTTTATATGAATAGATATTCATTTTTTAGCTGCACATAAACACAATTAGGAGGATTTTAAGTGAAAGAGACGACAAAGAATTTCCTTAATGGGTAAAAGAAAACTCTACCAGATAAACAACTTAGGTGATTATTAATACCTCAACATGTTTCGAGCTCTATGAAGCTCATCTTCAGGAGTAATCACACATAAGTGAAGCTGAAAACAAATTGAGAAAACATAAAAAAAGCTCAAAAAACAAAGCAAAGCACAAAAACAACTACAAAATTGAAAAAACAATGTAACTTAACGAGCAAAATGACATGACGGAATAATAAAATAAAACAGATCGAACAAAAAATGGTTAAAGAGTAAAATTGGGCGAAAATGGTCAGTACAAAATAGTAAAAAGTACAATAACATCAAATCTCTAAAAGGTCATTAGCATTAAAAAGGTGAACAGAATATCAACGCAAAAAAAAATTGAATTTCCTACTATTGGGGAACCCAAAAAAACACTAACTGAAGACTTTATTTTGAAGAAGGATCTGCAACGACAAATTTGGAATTATAATTTGAAAAATGAACACGTTTCGATTGATACACTACTCACTTTTGCGAAAGAGCTGCCTTTTTCAACAGAACCCTCTATGCAGTGTGAAATACCTAACATTTGGCTTTTCTAGTATTGCAAAAATGTCGAATACCCTCCTTATAAAACTAGTACTGTATCGAAGATTTTCTACGATCAAGGAGGTTCAACTGAATCAAACAAAATAATTATATTATGGATATGGAAGAGGAAGTTGCTGCAAACCACCTAGATAGAAAAATAACCAATAGGGAAAGGCTTTCTCTTTATGAGGGACATAAAGCTTCTTCGTAAACCTGAGGATCTCAAAAATAATTGCTTGGAGGACCAGATATGGTCGGAAGACCTTCGTTGTCAAGGACCAAATGTGGGTTATATACTATGTCCTGATGATTTTCTATCTCCTTTTCGGTTGCAGATTTCAAGATATTTTGTCAGTGTCAATCCAAAAGAAAGATGGAATGTTGTTCCTGAAGAAGATTCTGTCCGTTATGAATATGTCAGCCTATTCTTTGAAAAAAATTAAAAAATCTCTATACTTATTCAGATGTTTTTATCGTTGTGCTCATGTATCATCGGTAAAAATGTATGGTGTCCTATTCAAATCTGTTTTCCTAATACTGTAATTGCTTTGAACATGCCATATTGTATGATACATTAAAGAATCTAATGCTCTTTCTCAAAAAGAAACATATACATGTAACGATGATAGAAATTATTGTTTTGTGATGGAAAATTGTTGAAGTTTCTTTATTATGTATCAAAACCAATTTCTTTATTGTGTTACCGTTTTCTCAAGTTTTGTATCCAATCATTATATGCCAATTGATATGATAATTAAATTTAAGACGTTTAACACCCACCTGGAGATTGAATATTTGAATTGACTTCGAAGTATGTCCATAAAACATAATTCCATATCTTGCTTTTGACTCGAATACGGTATGATAGATGGTTTTCATGCAGAATTTATCCAGATATCTTGTCATTACACCCAAAGATAACAGACTGATGCTAAGGTGCATCCCAGTTTAGAAATACGTTCTTCTTGATTCGGTTTACCTTTCATTCACATAGATTCCCACGAACTTTGTAAATGGAGTTAGTTCTTTTAAGGTTTAACAGTTACACAGGTTTCGTAGTACCACTACATTTTCATACTGGAGTATTTAAAGGGGTGCAAAAAGGTATTTCAATTTCTTCTGTTTTGGAAAGTGGGGAATTCCACTGTTCATTTATAAGTTTTTCTGTAGTGTTATGCGAATACTTTTATTCGTTTTTCGAATGAACTATCACAAAGTAACGGACTATTTTGTCCATTATTTTTCAGTAAAATTTTAACACTTCTTGATTTCCGTACAAGAAAATAGCATAACTGAATCTCCCAACCATGTTTATATAGGTGAAATATTTCCAGTATTTAGGCGAAAAAGTGTCTTCAACATTCGCCAGGTCTTTGGAATTATTGAATTCACATAATATTTTCTCGAATTCATTATTTTCCCATAGTAAATAAACATTTTGATAAATACGTAATTACTACGACATAAATGTAGAAACGGCAACGTTGCTTGTTCAACTGACAGAAGAATGACTATAACCTCACATTTTCAAAATATACACGGTGGAATGTGTCAGAATTCCATGGCCAACCGGTATACTCTATAAAAGTGAATGGAGTATATGTTTCTGAAACTTTCAAACCATCAATCCTCATTTAGCCTCTATGAATTGAATACTTATCTTTTTTTGAAGAGCAAATAGAAGAGAGCCCAAACTTCTTCAGGTCCAATAAAAAGACATTTTCAGGGACATTGCTGTTTTAGATCCATTCTCTACCAGAAGCTACCATCAGATGATTAAAGCACACATAAACACAAAAAAGAAGGTCTACCAAATGGACGGATCCAGAAAATATAGAGGAATATCATAACTTACATCAGAAAAACTCTTGGCAGGCCCGGATCTACGATTTTTTCTGACCGGGGCAAAAATTCATGATGGCGCCCCCCATACATATATGAATTCATAAAAAATAACAAAAGTAAATAATACAAAACAAGGAAAGAAATTAGATTTTTTTCTTGACAGCTTCACGCGGCGTGATTTTCTTTCTGGAACTCATCTATCAACTCCTCGAAATCTGTTTCGGAGGCAGTTTTGTTTTTTATAGATAAGATCGAGAGACCATAGAGACGTTTCTGATTCATTGAGGAACGCAAAATTTTTTTATTATTTTCAATTTGCTGAAACTGCGTTCACATCTTGCAGACGTGGTAGGTAATATCCAGTATATTCTTAAAGCTATACTGACATTAGGGAAAGCTACTCGCAGATCTTGCCTGCGAAGAATTCGTAGCAGGTCTAATGAAGTCGATCTTCCACTAATTTCAGGAACCAGCTCTTTGAATATCGCTAGTTCCTAACAAAAATGAACTGCATTCAAGTCTCTTCAATATTCTTGCGCTAAAAAGGTCCCATTTTTCTGAAGATAATTTCCTTCGAGAATAAACCAACTAGATCTAGCGTTCTTGACTCAACTTCGCACATTTCGTCGACCTGCTTTTTCTTCTTGGAAACACGATCATTTCTAAGAATTGGCTCCACATCCAATTCTTCTGAAAAAAGTGTAGCTTCCGAGATCCAGTTTTCAATAGGTTTTTCTCTCATTCCCTGCAAGATCTTCACAAGACCTTGCATAAACGATAATGAACGTGAAATAATTATATCCCCTGAATTTCCAGGTTGACCCTATTGATTTCTCGCAGAATATTATACCAAATTGTTAGGTTCAGGATGTATCTAAAATCCATCACAGCATGAAGCAAATGACCAGCTTCATACTTGGATTCTGCGACTAGTGATGAGAATTCTTTGATTTTTTCCACAGCCTTCACAACTCCCGGTAAATTATTGAACAAGGCATTAACAGCTTGATGTTTAGCCCATCTTGTTTGGCTACTTCCCCTGAAATTTGTTTTCATGCACTTTTTCATAATTGTCCATCGTGGTTGAAGTAACAAAAAAAATACAGTTTTTGTACAACACCAAATAAATATTTTGCTTCTGAACATGATGAAGCCGAATGGACACCCAGAAAGATTCAAAGAGTGTGCTAGGCATGGAACTAATACTGCCAGCTCGTTCATCAGTAGAATTCTGGATTGTCCTTTATACTTTATGCCAGCCATATTAGGTCCGCTGCCGTAGGATTGCCCACGACATTTTTTGACATCTACATCAAAAGCTTGCAGTTTATCAAGAATTCGCTATGATATTATTCTCCAGTTTTGCCGTCAACTTCTGAGAAGTCAATAAAGCTTTTCTTTATCTCATATCCAGACTCCGTTCTCTTAAAATATGGTATAACCTGGTTCATTCGTTCTGTGTGAGATACATCTGGGATGCAGTCGAACATAATAGTGAAATAGTTGGCGTCCTTGATCTCATCAATAATGTTATTCCGAAATTTGGTGGCCATTAAATCGATAATTTCTTTTTGTATAGTTTCGGACCGATAGGATGTTTTGTCCTTTTTTTGAGTGGTCAAGATGGCACTTCAGAGTCAGGTCATATTTAATAATAAAACTTTTTTCCGAGAAAATCAGTGAAGAAAATTTAACCTCTGGTTGTTTTTGGCGCCCCCTTGAGCTGGCGCCCAGGGCAAGCGCCCCGCTTGCCCCCCCCTAGATCCGGGCCTGACTCTTGGAGATAAACACTCTTTACATGAAAATGCAGAAGTCTAAAAAGAAACCACAGAAACTCAAAATGAATTTCGACTAACAAGAAGTAAGAGAATAAATTAAGGCGAATCACTAAAATATTAATAGAAAAGATAAGTAAGAAATACCGAAATGGATCCATATGAACTCAACCTAAAGCAGTATAGAAAGATCTGAGGCAAATCTAAAACATATCTTGTAAGAGAAACTATAGAAATAACATGTATCTGTAGGTTTTGAAGAGGAATAAAATAAAGTAATATTAAATAGGCGAGAATCACGCAAGAAAGCTACAAAAAAACTTTTCCATGAGATGGCCATATGATCAAATATAGGACGGAAACTCTCACATAAACGAAGACCAGAACAAAACTGCAGATAGCACAAAGAAACATGGGGAGATCAATGTTGAGTGTGACGATGGGAGAAAGACTCTGAAACGACTTCTGATATTTGGAATGGTATCAAAGAAGCTACCTCTACTTCTACACAGCTTCCTAGTCCACAGGATTCTTTGCGTCAGCTTGCAAAAGGAAGGCATTTTGTAACCATGCATTATATTTTCTCATATAAGATACTTTTAAACATATTGTTCCACTGATGTCTAACAAGATCCAGTCTTGGAAGTTTCCATACCAGAGTCTCTTTTAGGTGTATTTTTCTATAGCTCTGCCAATAAAGCGTCTTGGTGCCCTTTCTCT
The DNA here is from genome assembly GCA_951802165.1 of Adalia decempunctata. Classification (NCBI taxonomy): domain Eukaryota; kingdom Metazoa; phylum Arthropoda; class Insecta; order Coleoptera; family Coccinellidae; genus Adalia; species Adalia decempunctata. The sequence continues at coordinate 8,160,943 of OX637705.1, forward strand.
GGCAAGCTTGTTGTTTTTTTTTTTGTGATTCCTCAGGAAAACAGAGTCAAAAAAACCTGTTATTCTGGTCAAGTTTATTGAGTGTTCCTCGGAATTTCGACATCTTCTTCAAACTATTGGCATAAGAGCTCAGTGCTTTGGTATTAGCTTGGCTTTCAGACTGGATCTGTCACTCACATCTGTCTTAGCTTTGTCTCTACGCCTCTTGCAATTTTAAATATGTCTACCTTAAAAACTCCAACAGATGCCCAGCGATATGAGCATTTGGTGAATCCTGCTGTGGTTGTTGGACCATGGGTGTACCATTTCAAGGTATTTCTTTTAAGGGTCTGCCCGGTGAATTTCTTTGTCCAGTCTCCCTACCTAGAATCTTAGTGAAGCCTCTTTGGCTACTTATTTTCCTGATCATTCTGAGTTCTTTTTGCGTGAAAGACTATTGTTCCACAATTTTTATTAGTCCTATATTTGGGTGGTAAGGCCATGGCAGTATTTCGGGGAGTTGGACTGTCTGCAAATTACAATTCCTCGAAGAATCCGACTCCATTTTTCAGCCCTCTCATCACATCCCCCGAATTAACTACATCTCGTCTCTCCTCTGACCGCATCTCGCGAAAAAGAATTATGTTAATGAAAGTCATGATCATCACTCACCGAACCGGAGATAAAAATAACAATGGCTGGCAAAAGTCTATTTTAATTAAAAACATTTTCTCGGGGCCGCTTCTTCCTCCGTTTCCTCCCGATTTCCTCATTTTCCGGGACCGGGAAAAAATCTATCGTTATCATAATAAAGATTAAAAGGCTCCTCAGGACGATGTCATTGTACCGCTCAACACAAAGAAAATTGCTCACTTAACGTAATGCAATGTAATTTCTGATGGAGCCTTCCGAGAGCTACGGCTGAGTTCGATAATCTTATCTGGTGTTTCTAGTAATTGGAGTGGGGATAATAGTTAATAAGGGGAATGGGGTACTACGAGAACTTCGAATATTAGAGTGGGGCTCGGAGATGATTTTGGGCTGGAATGAACGGATGTTGGGCGGGAATTACATTTTGATGCTCGGATTTCCACAGAATGGGGCTGAAGAATTCACGCGAATGTTGCTCAATCCCCTCATTGGAGGGTTTCAGAACTTCGTATCAGAAGTTATCCAGTTTTTTTTCCACCAGCCTGAATATTCTTTATGTGGCGACAAAAGCGATTCGACACAGTGTCTGTGCCGAACCACACGCTTCAGTTATACCGTACGTCCGTAAAGTTTCTCCCTCCCTACTTTGAAATTGTATTTGTTTGGTTGCTGCTGTCCAATTCTTCATAGTGTAATTTGTTTCTACTCCACTCTTTTTGTGTGAGTCGAATTCAAAGGACCCCGCACTTTTAGTATGTAAAGTGGCGACCGGTCAAATTTTCTGAAATTTTGGTATGTTGTTGTACCCGACTCAGTGACCAAAAGTATCAATGGGTCCAACCCAATCCTATGGCTAGTCTTCTAAATACGGGGTGTTAAAGTTGAGAATTACCCAGATTTTCGGATTTATTTTTTAATTATTAAGAGTTAGATTGGATTTCTGTTGCATACACACGTTTAGTACTTGTTCTAGTAATGAAATGAGTGGATACGTATGATTAAAAATATTTATATTTACCGGGTGATTCACGAATATATGACGGTAGTTATTTGCCAAAATTCACTTTTTCTGCAGTGACGTCAGGAAGGCATATTTTTGAAATGTTCTTTTCGATTTAGTATTATGACGACAAAATATTGCACAGTGCATATTTTTTATACAGGGTGCTTCACAGAGAGAACCACTAGACATAATCAAATTTTTTTAGGATTAATTCGAAACCCTGTATTTTTGAAATGATTTTTGGGAAAAGAAATACCACAAACATATGTGTGTCTCTAACCTCCAAAATATTCAGGGTGGTTTATTCATAGGAAGGTATTCTATTTTGGGAGAAGTACAAAAAACATGAACACCCTGTATTCGAAAATTTCCTTGGTCAAATGCAACTATTTTCTCACTATATTTTGATTCCCACAACATCTCCCAAAGTATGAATTCTAAATCCGATACTATGACCAGTTTTCGAGATACAGGGCGTAAAAACGGAGAATAACTTATTTCATCAATATTTTTTTTCAAATTGAAAAGCCGGATTGATTTTATGTTGCGCCCATGAGTTCAGTATGAGTACAGATCAGATGCACATGGAAAGGTTCAGCTAAAATATTTATTGTTACAGGGTGATTCACGAATAAATCACAATAGCTTTTGCAAAAACTCGATAATTCTACAGTTTCGTCACAGAGAAATTATTCCATGAAGTTAATACCTAGTAGTTAACAATTTTCAGTCTTAAATACTTCATAATAATTACTTTTCACACAGGGTGAGCCATAAATAATATGCTTTGAAATAATTGAAAAGGAGATCTTTTCTGGTGAATTTTGAATAACTGTCTAACATAACAGCAAGTGAGCATAACCGCAAGAATTTTTAAATATATAAATATACAAGGTGATTTAGAAATAATCACCTACCAAAAATACACATTTCTTGCACGCGTAGATCATCCTAAATAATCTTTTTTTTGTTGAAAAAAGTATATTTATAAAGTAATAACCGAGGTTATGACTATAATGAGATTTAAACTTTTCAATATACCTAGTTTTAACTCACTCAACACGAATATTGTGGACTGTGGAGTACCTACCAATAAAAAAATATTCGTATTTTACCTACATAAGAAGAAGGTTTATTGTCATCTTTTTGGGGGTGATAGCGCAATTAGTAAGCGCGCTCATAAAGATACTCAAAATTCACTAAAAAGTTCTTATTTCAATCAATTCAAAGCATAAGTATTTTCGGTATGGTTGGCTGTATGACTCACCCTGTACGAAGAGTAAACATGCCGCTAAATCTTCCTGTATAATGAAGTATTTCAGACTGAAAATTCTGAACGACTATATATATATATAGGTATTAACATCATGGAATAATTTCTCTGTGACGAAACTGTAGAATTATCGAGTGTTCGCAAAAGCTATTGTGATTTATTCGTGAATCACCCTGTATAACAGTAAATATTTTATCTGAATCTTTCCATGTGCATCTGATCTGCTCTCATACTGAACTCATGGGCGCAACATAAAATCAATTCGGCTTTTCAATTTGAAAAAAAAATGAGGAAATAAGTTATTCTCCGCTTTTACGCCCTGTATCTCGAAAACTGGTCATAGTATCGGATTTAGAATTCATATTTCGGGAGATGTTGTGGAAATCAATATATAGTGAGAAAATAGTTGCATTTGACCGAGGAAATTTTCGAATACAGGGTGTTCATGTTTTTTGTACTTCTCCCAAGATAGAATACCTTCCTATGAATAAACCACCCTGAATATTTTGGAGATTAGAGACACACATATGTTTGTTGTATTACTTTTCCCAAAAATCAATTCAAAAATACAGGGTTTCGAATTAATCCTAAAAAAATATGATTATGTCTAGTGGTTCTCTCTGTGAAACACCCTGTATAAAAAATATGCACGGTGCAATATTTTGTCGTCATCATGATACTAAATCGAAAAGAACATTTCAAAAATATGCCTTCCTGACTTCACAGTAGAAAAAGTGAATTTTGGCAAAAAACTACCATCATATATATTCGTGAATCACCCGGTAAATATAAATATTTTCAATCATACGTATCCACTAATTTAATTACTAGAACAAGTAGTAAACGTGTGTATGCAACAGAAATCCAATCTAACTCTTAATAATTAGCAAATAAATCCGAAAATCTGGGCAATTTTCAACTTTAACACCCCGTATTTAGAAAACTAGCCATAGGATTGGGTTGGGCCCATTTACACTTTTGGTCACTGAGTCGGGTACAACAACATGCCAAACTTTCAGAAAATTTGACCGGTCGCCACTTTTCATACTAAAAGTGGTCATGTTCGGAGAGTCAAATGGCATTTTGGTCAGAAGAATGTTGAAAATCGTATATTAATTTCTAGGCTAGTTTTGTCGATTGCATTTCTTAATTATTTTTTTATGTGTTTGACTAATTATAGAGGCAAGGCTGCGTGTGCATCATGGGAGACCGAGAGAATCAAGAGTCAGAAAGTTTGGTCCTCTAGTCTATAAACAACTACATCTCATCTGCGAACTTTCTTATTGATCTAATGATCAAGAAAATGAGCACTGAGAAAAACTTCAGTACAATGCTTAGCAAAAGAAAGATTCCACTAACTCAAAAGCATGGGCGACTTCAGACACTTGTCGATGGTTCGGGCAAACAATTATGCATATTTGTGGTCCAGAAAATGGATTTTTCCTTAGACCATAGAATATATATAATAGAATAATAAATAGTGAAGCCAAGTTTCAAAATCATCAGAACTGAACTGGGTGATTGTAATACTACGGAATCAAAATATAGTAGAAATTTTTGCAACGTTGTGACGTTCGTTGAATTTTCTAATAAATAAACTCTCAATCAAAATGAAAAGTTTCTTAGATTGAAATTCATTCACTCATTTGTGCGTGAATACCAGAAACGAGTATTGGTTTCTTCAACTATTGTGCATTCTTCACATTACATATACTTAAGTATATGTAAATGTTCGCGAAACTGATCGATCTTTTTGCCCCAGATTAATGTATAAAAACGTTTGACAATACGGTTCATTCATTAATTACGTGCCGCCATCTTTATTCTATGAAATTTCTGACAATTCGAACAGTGTTGTCAACAAGATTTTGAGCTTCATTGTATGTTGAAAGCGTTATTTGGATTTATTTTTGAATATCTCCAGCTAAATACGATAAGAAAATGGTTCGTAAGTGTCTTGTGTGTGGTAAATTGGACTATTTGAATCCTGACTTGAATTTGCACAGGTATGTTCTAATCTTTTCATATATCAGTATCAGAGGCGTAGATTTTTAGAATTTCACTTTTCAGATTCCATTCTGATATTGAGAAGAGGAACATCTGGTTCTCAATCCTGAATATTACTTGATGATCTTTCTCAGAAACTGTTTGTATGTTCCGAACACTTTGAGCTAAAAGATTTCGTTATTCGAGTGAATTGTACCAGATATCTCAAAAATGATGCCAATCCCCTTCTTGCCAAACCAATCTTCGAACTTTCGTTCTTAAGGTAAGTTTCTGGGAATTTCCAGAGAAAGAACCAAAATATTGAAATCAAATATTAGCCATTTCACCAAAAAAATCATCATTGTGCCGGTACTCTGGAAACTCTACAGAGGGATGGATCAGATATAAGCATCTCATCATATGATAAATTCGATAAATTGATAAGTCTCTTCCCAGTACCTGTTTTCCTACCGGCAGGTGGAATGGTTGCAATTTTTGTTGCATTAGTGATTAATTATATCTGGTGTAATCTGTTTTGCAGGGTTGAAAAAATTGAGCCAGTGGAGAAATGAGATTCATCTTCCCGTTTCACTGAGGCACCATCTTCTTCTAAAATTAGAAGAATAAGGTGAATATTTCATCTCAAATCTCTTGAATTCCATTAACTCTGACAACTAAGTCATGATCATATCAAAAACTCTTCTCTTCTTTTCAGGCATTTATTAATTCAGGAGTTGCAAGAGATTCATTTCAAAGAATGTTAAAAGATCCAAGCAAGCAGGAGTACAACGTACAACCCATCATTGAAAGCCTTTGCATTAACATTGACCTCTTTTTTCCCCAAGAAAAACATTCATCAACAGCCCTCCCCTTTTAGAAACTATCTCAAAGTATTATCGATCTGTGAATGGAAGTGCAGGTATCATAAAAGAAGCAGACTGCTCTGGTCCAAAGACAAGAAGAAGTTTCATATCCCTGGTACTGGTACAAGATTCTCAGGATATGTTAATATTGGTACCAACTTGGATTCTGCCTTCCAAATAGAACTATGACTATCGAATGTATATATGGCTTTGAGAGGAGTAGTTAACAACAAATGAACCTGTTTTCAATATCAATGTTTATTTTAATATCGCATTCAGTAGATTTACTATGGTTTTATGATTGTATTATGTTCTTCATGATGTGAATAGTGGATGAATAAATGAGGTTAATTTTCTTCAAGGAATTATGCTAAATTTTGTGGATAAATAAAGAAGGCATGAATTATTGTTGCTATTTTCATACTGAACATACATATAGGCATATAATGTACGCTCGGCAATTCGCCGCCCCGTAGATTTTCATCTCAAATATTGATGACTCGGTTTGATGCCTTTTGCAGCCATTACTTATCATATTTGTAATAACGTGATAAAATACCTCAATTTATTATAAAATCTCGTGAAGAGGAAAATCTGATTCCTTCACGTGAATTTACACATTTTTGTGGTCAGTTTAAGCATTTAATGAATCGTGTAGTTTATTTTATATACCTTAATTGACTTCTCAAAGAATCAATTGTTTTTCTATAATTTTTCATACTTATTTTCACTAATTCCAAGTAATATAAAAAAGCTACGCATTTTAATATGTTCAATAATATTTATAGTACAAAATAATTTCACATTTCTATAAACCGCCCTCGTACCAATATTGAGAGAATTCGCCATAAAAAGATTATAAGCTCGTTATTTTATTTCCATTCTTCAAAATCAATAACTCCACGCCACTGGATTTTTCAAAGTTAGATTCTGCAATGTTGCCACATAAATGTAAAATGATATTGCTAACCTTTATGCTATCTTCGTCCCACTCATTGAAGTCTGACTGAATTTTGGCTTCATCAATTCCCGAATTTATGAATGAGATGCTGTGTCTCCTCTTTCTATGGTCTAAGGATTTTTCGAATCTTTCTGTCATCTGTTCAAATTTCGGAGCCTACTTGACTCGATCATTCGAAAGTTTCCTGGAGTAGACAGAAGAGACGCCAAATGAAGTGATAACAGTTTTCAATTCCGAATTCCGCCAGAAACCGCATCAGTCCACTCCTGCGAATTGCGAGTCGGTAGCATTGCAGACATTCTAGTCCTCTTTTGTGTCCCGAAATACCGGGATATTGTGGCGTGGAACAGTGTGTGGATATTAGAAACCCCAAATTGGAAGGGAGGGATCTGGATAATGATATCAAATATTAGATTTCAGTGGGGCCTCGGCGATATTTGATAATTGTTAGCTACGGGATTTACTGAACACCAACACTTATATTGGAAAATTCGGGATGAACCCCGAGGTATTAAAATAGAAAATGTAGACCAGGCGTTCCGTAAATTGTACCCATTGTTCGTCGCTATTTTATTGCCCAATTTTTCCGTTCCAGGTAGTTCCGGTGGATATTAATGCAATTCCGAGTGGATTTAGTGAGTGAAATTTCCTATTATTAGATTCGAGGAGTTTCATTAAATTTTCTGATTAATTTCCTAATTAAAGTGCGCAATAAGTCCGGGTTATTGCCGGTTATGACGGATGGTGTTCTGCGTCCATTTATCGCGGGTTTATGGTATTTTCCCTCATCGATTATTCATGGCTCCGCTCTAAAGACTATCGGTGGAATGAATACCGAGCACAGAAGTTAAATTAACGATTCAATTCACAGATTCAACTTTATTTCACCCTGTTTTCGAACGTATATAATTCGTCATGAAGGGTTTGACAATTCGAGGTGTTTTGAATAGCCCGCTATTTCGGTAGATGTCACTTTTGAAGCTGTCATTTTTTGATATTTGACAAGTGGAAACAACGCCATTAATAAGAATGGAACGATACAGGCTTCAAGAACGCATTGAAATTATTAAAATTCACTATAAAGAAGAACATTTTTGGGTCGTCGTGAAACACCTTGTCGAACCGCAATACAGGAATTGGTGGGAAAATTTGAGCTGTTGGGACGAGTAAGTGATGTGAAGAATAAAACCCGAGCACGTCGCTGAAGAACACTCGAGAATATTGCTGCTGTAGCCGAAAGTGTTGAAGAAAACCCAGGTATGTCCTTTACTCGTCGTTCTTTGAAATAAGGAATTCCACAAACGTATTCACCCCGTATTTTGCATAAAGATCTGGATCTTAAGGCTCATAGAGTTCAGTTATCACAAGAACTCAAGCCGGCCGATCATCAACAACATGATATCTCCGTCAATTTTCGGGATAAATGTATGAAATTTTCAGTATACATGCGGAATAATATTTTGCAGAATGTGTATTAATCAGTTTTTTTGTTTATTGCCCCCTGAGTTTTTGAATAAATCATAAAGTAGGAACTTCATTGGTCATATGTTCAATCAGGTTTTTTCCTCTTATACGAAGAAAAACGGAAAAGCGAGTGAAACACATTCTGGAGAAATGATAAAGCTTTAATTAAAAGAAAATTGTTGGTCTACGCCGCATACAAACTGCGATATCATGAGAAATAAAAAGCTCAATTTTTGAAGGGAGCGCGCGAGCTCGGACGTGTAGCACCTCCCCTTAAGGGGCAGTATAACCTTTTGAATCGTGATAAATCTCCATTCAAAAAGTGGTCTCTTTATTTCACGAATAACTACCCTAATTAACGACGTAGAGACTTGATTTTTTTTAATTGAAGTTGAAAATGTTCCGAGGGCGAATAGTTTTATTTTTTTCGATTTAATTAGTTTTTCAATTAAAATAAATAGGGTAATCGTTAGATCTGGGGTTATTGAATATGTTTTTCGTTTTTCATGAGTACAAGCTATATTTTTGAAATAATCATCATGACAATTTTTGTAGTTGATAGAAGATTAAATTGCCGAGGGCAAATTGTTGCGATTTTTTCCAAGAAATGATGAATGACCGTCGGAAAAAAATCATTAAGTGTAGTTTCCAAAACGCTGAAGTTCAACCTGTTTTTTTCAAATGAAAAACTAATTATATCGAAAAAAAGAAAACTATTTGCCCTCGAGACGTTCTTCAACTTCAATTAAAAAAAAATCAAGTCTCTACGTCGTAAATTGAGGTAGTTACTCGTGAAATGAAGAGACCACTTTTTGAATGGAGATTTACCACGATTCAAAAGGTGATACTGCCCCTTAAGTTAATTACGATGTTTGTGTTAAAGAGTATGCCCTTTTTATCTAGTCTGAAATCTGGTTGGGCCATCGGACCGATCCGGCCCTGCGTCTCCCGTTCGGTTCTCCCGATTCGATTCCGTGCCGTGTTAAAATGCGGTTTCTGGGAGCTACGTAATTATAATTACTGGGACCGGGACTCGTGGAACTCGCAAGGCCCCAATTTCCTACTGTATATATGTATATGCTGAAACTTCAACAATTGTAACCTATTATCAAGTATCGTCGGATTTATTGGAGCTTATTGTAGACCCAAACCCATAATAATTTTCCCCAGTCCCGGGGCGAAATTGGTATTTTCCGAATGGATCTTCGCGGCGTTTACGGCCGCAGATAACCGAGGGATTAGAACGATGTGCGAGTCGTTTTTCGGACGATTTTATCGGACGACCTGGGTCTCTGTCGCACGAGATTGACTCGGAATGAGGTAATTTAGGAAAATATGGAGTTTGCGAGGCTTGGAACGAGTCAATTCCATGTTCACTCTTGAATTATACAATTTTCCATCATTTTCCTGGAATTTCAGAGTTCCCAGTCAAACCGGCAACGTTGGAGGTACTTTCTCACACGCCGGCATCATTGTAACTATTCCTGCACCGGATTCAAACTGACCAAAGGTAATTTAAGATCGCCGTTCACAACGAGTAGGAAGACTAATCCGATAGACGCGCCACCGTGAATTTTATGGAATATTTCATTAAATGTTCTCCCTTATGAATGAAATGTACAATGGCGTTCCCTATACGAAAATCACTAAACTATGAAATAAGTGAATATGTGGGTAAACCAGGAACTTTTTCCGCCATATATTTGAATTCGACCATTCTCTGCCAATTCCGTATTTCAGGTTGTTTTTCTGAACGAAATTATCTGTAGATTCACTTTTAATCGGAAGTTAATGGGTATTTCGTTTGAATTAAAACAGAAAGAAGCATGAGTTGGCTTATTTTCTTCTATTTTTAAAAGATGAAAAATTAACTTTTGAAATGAAATCGATTTCAATTATTTCAGTAAGAAGTCCAATTCTTTCTGAGTTAACCCACAAAATTTGAGTTCTCAAAGTGAACCCATTTTCAAATATAACTGGAAATAAAAGCACACTACATTGAACGCCCACCTTATAGTATATAACATTACCAGCAAGGTAAGAGGGTTTTTACTGGCGAATGGAGGATATAACTGACGAGCCGCAGGCGAGTTAGTTATATCCTTGAGCCAGTAAAACCCGTTACCTTGCGTGTATTGTTTATATTTAATTTGTTTCTCATTTGTAAAAAGGTTAGATAAATTCCAAAAAAATCTCAATAATTTGTCGCAAATGTCTTAAGCTATGGCAGCGTTGCCATGAACATGTCTGTTTACTTTTCTTTACATTTGTTTCGGCGAAAGCGAAAATGAATGTACCAAAAGAAATTATTGAGGCAGCCAGCAGTGTAGCTTCAAGTTTATAACCTGCAAAATCAGCTTCAAGGTACGAGCGAGAATGCGACGACTTCAAAAAGTAGCAAAACAAAAATAGTGTGATTGGTCTAACTGAAGATGTTTTGTTGGTCTACTTGAATCAACTATCAGCTAGATTCAGCCCTAATACTTTATGGGCAAAATGGTCTATGCCGAAAAGCTGCTTGGAAATGAAAGAAAATGCCCCTGTTCGCAGGTTTGTTTTCCTTAAAAAATTTATTGAAAAATATGACGTTTAGTTGTCATTTGCAGATTTCAAAAGGTAATAACGTTTCTGAAACGAAAAAATGAGCGTTATACGTCAAAAAGGCCAAGGTATTAAGTAAAGAAGAGGCTGAACAATTTATTTTACATGCTCCTGATAACCAGTGGTTGCTGGCGAAAATTGTAACAATATTTGGGATTTTTGGATGTTGTCGATGTGACGAAATTCTCTCCTTAAACATGAATGATGTAGAAGATATGGGAAAATACGTCATTGTGACATTGCGGCAAACAAAAAATTCAACAACAAGAAGATTCACCATAACCGATGATAGCTTCAGCTTAAAGGCCTGCATGTTATACAGAAAATATGTAAATCTTCGGCCTCCTGGAACAGAAAGCCTAATATTTTTTTTTGACATACCGACATGGAAAGTGCATTTCTCTTAATGCTGGCCAGCACACTATTGGTGGTGTCCCAAAGCAAATAGCGAAATATTTAGGTTTAAAAGACCCAGAGTTATACACCTGCCACTCTTTTCGCAGAACTGGAGCCACTATGGTTGCGGATTCGGGTGGAGATATTTTAGCACTAAAGCGTGCAGGAGGGTGGAAGAGCACCGAAATTGCGATGAGTTATGTCGATGATTCGGTCAACAAAAAAATCGAAATGTCTAGCAAATTATTTGGTAGTAAGGAGAGTACAAATGTTCTGCAGTCCTCGAGTTCAGCAGTTTCTGAGTCAACAGATGGTTCATCATCATCAGAATCAACTCTTTCATCATAAAAAATCTGTGTTACTGGAAATAACAATTGTACCATGATTTTCAACATATATGACGATAAAACAAAATTTTCTAATGTAAATAATACTATTAACTTAACGATTGAAAATTTAAAATTTTTGGGGTTTTTCTCAATATTAGTTGGAGCAGTCAAGTTCCCCCTGTTTATCAATAAAAGGTCCCAGCAGTAAAAGCATGTCGATTTTGACATATCCAAAACGTCATGAATCAAGCTAAGACGAGCAGTGAACAAACTTCTTCAAAATATCTGTGAATTTCTTTGGCGCCATATAATTTTGGTTGTGCGAATATGTCTGATTTTGTCACATAATTGCAAATGGCTTGGTTCCTGGAGAATTTCAGAAGATTAACACCCTCAGATAGAAAAAAGTTGTAGCTAGCAATGGGCAATACTTTTAACGATTCATTTGAAACCAATTTTTTCACAATGAAGTTGAACTTAGTGAACTCAGTTTAGCACCTGATACCTTTAAACAATTTCAATTTCCTTCTGATATATCGGGTTCTAATTCATTCTTGTCCATTAAGAAATTCCCTGAAGTAATTAGAGCTCAAATTACGTCCATCATCGAAATATTCCTTCGAAGAATTGCCAGTTTTGAAAGCAAAATATTAACAATAACTCCAGGCGAATTCCACTCTATTTCAATTCCTCAGAAAGCCTCAAATGAAAGCAAACCCCTTCTGAGAAACACCAGCCAGGAAGCCAATCAAAACCTGGCTCAAGCCAACCAGTAGGTACATTATATGAATAAAGTAGTGATTTACTTTTCTCCTGTAAACACAAAACTGCCTTCGAGGCACACACTCCGGAATAAATAATGCCTACATCACGGTTCCACTATTCCGCCTTCATACTTAATCCCTGAATGTTACCAGGTCCTGAAATATCATGAGAATATGTTTACCCTCTGTCCATCTTAAATATTTGAACGCATCAGGCAGCTCGTTTCCGTTTGATCATTACAAACAAGCTTTATGAAGCCAACTCGTTATCTGAGGGACGATTTGTTCTGTTGAATGGCGAGCCGAAGAAATCGGAGGAGTTTGAGTGGAGTGGACGGTCAGATAAAATCTACTAACTTTGTGAAAGATGAAAGCCTTTTTCGAGTGGAGAGGGATTTTGCTGTATCGAATAACGAAGAGATTTACCTATGAGTTGTTGCAGCTTCGTCCAAGTAATGTTATTGGAAACTAGTCATAAGAGTCAGTTTTGCTTGAGGTATTTTATATTGCTATTTTTTTCTTAACTTGTCTGGCGACCACTAGCTTCTTCAAGCTGATTTGAAAAGTCGAAACCTACTCCTCTTCCTTTGAAATCTGGACAACATAAAATTTCTTTTGCCATAAAAATTGAGCCTTTTGTCCCAACCCGTAAGACCCAGTTGTGAAAACAGCAGTCGGCACTGTTGAAATTCTTTTTGCTCCACCACCCCCATTGGAACTGAAAAATGAGGAAAAGGAACGTCTTATATCCAGTACAGATAATGTATACAGGGTGATTCTTTGACCTGTACGTATATTTTAACTGTAGATTCCTCTCATCAAACGAAACACTTTTTTCCTATTCCATTTTTCAAAATTCGGTTTGGTTTGGGAGATACAGGGTGTCGAAAATCCAGGAAAAAATTCTTTTCTGTTTATATCTTCGGAACCGTTATTTCGAATGAACTGAATTTTGATTGAGTTTTTACTCTATTCATGGTGCATATTCCTCAATCGAAACATATTCAATATCTCTAATAGTATAAAAGTTACAGGGTAGTCGACTCATCAATACACGCTAAAACACCATAAAACCACTTTAAAAAAGATAAACGGTTCATATTTTCGAAAGAATCAATCATTTAAAAAACTAAAAGTATTCCTATTTTTATTCAATAAAACGCGTCGTTTTCGTGTTATTTCCAATTTTACCCGGAGAAATTTGACGAAAAAATCATTTATTTGCGTCTCTGAATTAAATATCATCGAAAATTATTTCTTCTCTGGTATTTAAACGAGTTTACAATGTTGTCACAATATTTACCAACTTTGTCGAGATATTTTTTAATAATAAAATCCCCCATATGTGGGAGATAAAATTGAACACCAAGGAGGATTTAACACGCACAGTTTCTATTGAAAATTCATAGTTACCGGTCCATATTGAAGTTAAATGTCGATGAAATACAAAATTCGGATATGAATGATGAATCTCAACACAAACTACTTATTAAATTGAAATTAATGAAACGATACCTGATAATCTGTGGCGATGTTTCTATCTAAACAACATTCTCTTGGAATTTTATAAACTCGACACGGTTGAAATTATATTAATTCACTTCACGTAAGTATCACATTAGAACAATAATCCACTGAATGTAATGAATGTATCCAGAACTTCACATAATGTTTACAGTTTGTTCAGACTGTTCAGAGACTGCTTTGTTATTGTTTTAGTTGGCTCCAGACCAGATAACCAATATTCCGGTTTTCGCTCTACGCATGCGTGGTAAAATTTGGCGGCAAAGTCGATTTATGATGGAAACGGCAGAATTCATAGATATTCATACCACGGTACACAAATGTATCGTGATTTATACTATGTTTTGTGAAAAATCCTTAACCTTTTTTTTGCGCAAAAATTCACAGAATCGATACAAATTAGATTAGGTTAGGTTGTTTAATAATAAATCTGAATGAAAGTCATTCTTCATGATATTGTTTGGAAATTGCGAGGAAAATATGAACAAGTTATTAGTGTTCACAAACTAATCTGCAGAAAAATCGAAGAAGGAACTTATTTTGGTGTGAGAAATATGGCTTTTTAGTTGCAGATATAATCCCATGAAACTAACTGTTTTTGTTGAAATGATCGTGTTTGCAACATTTCTATTCCAATAAGGTTAGTACTTGACTACTTGAGTATTCCCTAAATTGGGCCTAAATATATAAACTCAATTTCTATCGATAAATATGAACTTTGAATCAATTCCACAGTATCATTTCAGGGACGTATTTAGCCCAATGTTTTTTTTCAAATGGCTATATCTTTTCAACAGAGCCGAATTCGGAAAAATAAAAAATGAAAAAAAAGGTTTCTTTTGGCCTCAAGAATCTTCAGTTAAAATATATGTACAAGTCAAAGACTCACCCTGTATAGATAATTTACATCCAGGTGATTTCTCACATTCAATGCAAAGTGAGGTGGACAGATGGATTTGTCGTGGAGGCCCTATTGATTGGCCTTAATCCTCGGGACTAACGAGAATCACTAGCATCCTACTAAATAGAAGCAGTTCAAGAAGACCATTATCCTGGTGAAGCAATCAGGGTACAAAAATAAAACCAGATAACCTTGGTAAAATCAAGGTACAAACCAACAAAGCTCAATTGGTTCTCATCTAACAAACAACGGCTGAGTTTAATTCTTCAGGGCTTCAAGAAGTTTCCAGAACGAAAATGTTTGAATACTTCTTCTCCTCTTCTTCTTATTGTGCGACCATGGGAAGATATGGAGGTCACAGAGCTCGATAGAACAATTGCTTTCTTCTTTATTTGAGGACTATGATATTTCTGATTTTGATCCAGTTTTCTTCTTCTTCGTAAAATTGGGTGTAGCTTAGTTTGACAGATCTTCAAATAGGATTTTTCACTCGGATCTTCGAATGATCTTGATGTAGCCGAATTGGAATCGGTCTCAAAACTAGAATCTTCCCTCCACTTCTATATCGAACAACGTGAACGCTGAAGCTGAAGAATATGCCTTATAGAATCGGATTCATCTTCGGAGTCATCAATTTTTCATCACCCCTAGCAATCATTGTTCGCGCCGTAAATGCGCCATATTCCCCATTTTTTATGTTGCTTGATTTACAGTGAAGATGCTCGCCGTGGGAGATATTGGAAGATGAAGTATTATCACAGCTGGGGTTATGATGTATGCTGTAAAACAGACACAATGTGCTGACCCTTCATTCGTCTGCTAAGGGTTCATTCAGTTGCTTATCTTCGGGTATATAATTTCAACAGTAAAATTTTACTACTCAGCTACGGCTAGGCGTTTGATAACCCGTAAAGAGTCGTAAAAGGACTGTGATTCTGGCGGAAAGAGACCAGAGGCTCTATACGAGGAGTCCTAACTGAAACATGCTGCGTTTCATACAGGGCTGAGAAAAAAAATGGAACCAAGGGAATATCTTCAAGAAGAAAAAGACGCGATATTTATAAAGCCTTTCGTGACTACTTTTATCAAAACTTTCAGATTGTGAGGGCCAGGTTATTTGGAATTCTTGCATATAAAGTTCACTGCCAATAATCGAGAAAAAAATCACTGTACACCTGGAGAAGACGTTAAATAATTTAATCATTATTCACTCGTCCGAAGTTTCCATATTCGATGCGACAGAAACACTGTTTCGTTTCAAAACAAAAAGGCGACCTTTCTCTGCGACCAAATATTTTTTCGAAAAACAAACGCTTTCGTTTGAAACGCACTGTCGATTTGAATAATGCATGCTCGCGAATGGGAGATGAGGACAGTCCATTGACACAGCTAAGCCGATTTTTTTGTTGTGTTCTGTTGTTGTTTTCATACGAAACAAATTCGGTTGTATTCGAATAATTGCTTTCTGGATAGAGTTCTATTATTGTGGGCATTCGCTCAAGCTTGCCAGGTCGGTAATCTGGATGAATAACGGACACAGTGGGATACGCAAGCTGTTTCTGGTACAGCTGGTGAGCAATAAATGTGTGTTACACGTATACTCCATTCACTTTCAGAAAGTAACCCGTTTGGCCGAGATTATGGTTTATCAAGTTTTTTCATTTAAAACTGACAATGTCAAAATAATCCTCAGAGACTATGCCATTGCTAGTTTCCACTCTCAATGAAAGATAGTCCCAAGAACTTTGTAAATGGAGTTAGATCTTTTGAGGTATAACTGTGGCACAGGATTCGTAGTACCACTACATTTTCTTACTGGAGTATTTCGAGTTGTGCAAAATAGTAATTTACGTAACAAGTCCGGATAATAGGGTTTTTTTGGACGAATAGACAAAATTCTAGGACGAGCCGGAGGCGAATCCTGGAAGTCTGTGAGAGTCCAAAAAAACTATTTTCGGGCGTGTTGCGTACAATATTTTTTAGGCAACGGTGAAGAATTACAAACCATTGAGACGACACATCTCTTTATTATACATTTCGATTCTTATCTGAATTAAACAGAACAGAACTGTCATTCGTTATTTCGTTGCTATTGTGATAATCATAAACAATGACAACAACGACGTGATTTTTTCCGGACTAGCCGGGAAATGCTACTTTCTCAAAAAAAAGCGTCCGGGAAGTGGGTATATGCCGGCCGCATGGTTGCCGAAAAAAAACATTATATTTTGTTTTCCAAATGGTACCATTGAAAGTACGTAAAACACTTCCTGTGACAATGTTACTTTCTTTGAAACGCAAATTATTTTGTGCTGATAAATTATAATTAATTAATACAATTCCGTTGTCCTTTCTACATAAAGGTCGTAGTAATTAGGTATATATCGAAATGTTTATTTACTTTGGGAAAATAATGAATTTGAGAAAATATTATGTGAGTTCAATAATTCCAAAGACCTGGCGAATGTTGAAGAATTTTTTTTATGTTGATACTGGAAATCTTTCACGTATATAAACATGGTTGGAAGATTCAGATATGTTTTTTTCTCGTACGAAAATCTAGAATCGATTGTTGAAATTTCACTGAAAAATAATGGACAGTCTCTCCGTTATTTTGAGATAGTTCCAAAAATGAATAAAAGTACTCGAAAAACCTGACAGAAAAACCTAAAAACGAACAGTGGAATTTCTCACTTTTCAAAATTCTTAAGAAATAGGCCCCAAGCATGGAATTGTCGGGAGTGACCATATCATTGACGTCATCCATTTCGATGCTTGGTATTACTGACGGGAGTAAACTTTCTTGGGAGAATCACGTGAGATCCATTGCTAAAAGTGCATGCCACTTGGTTTTCTGTTTCGTGCCAGGAGCTATTTAACCTCAGGTCAGCTGCCCATGATCTCTAAGGCACAGATTCGACCTGTCCTGGAATACTGTTCCCATTTTTGGAGTGCTGCACCTAAACATACCCTAAAACTCTTGGATTCTGTACAAAAAAGGGCAATTCGTCTCGTCGGTGATGCTTGGCTTACAAACTCGCTCACACCGTAGAAGATCAAGAGATCTGTCTCTATTTTATAGATATTTCCATGAGCGATGCTCTTCTGAATTATCAGCAATCGTTCCCCCTCTGGTAGTCTCTTCGAGACTTACCCATCAAGTTAAGTCTTCACATACCTTCGTGGTCACTTTGGAGACCTGCAGAACATCTCTCTTCAAAGACTCGTTCATCCAACGAACAGCGAGGCTTTGGAACACATTGCCTAGGGAGGTGTTCCCCGAGGCATATAACCTCCAGAAATTCAGGAAGAACACCAATTCCTACCTGCTTGCCCTTGGTTCTCACGATGTTCTCTGAACATTACAGGATATTCCTTTTCGTGACAACCACAACATAAAAAAATCTTGAAATACTCCAGTATGAAAATTTAGTAGTAGGTACAAGGAACCTGTGTCATAGTTAAACTTTAAAAGAACTTACTCCATTACCAAAGTTATAAAAGACCAAATGGAAATTAGCATTGGCAATGTCTCTGAGAATCATTGGACATTCAACGAGTGCCAACCTACGTCAGTTCTAAGTAAAAAAAACTTGATATACCTGAATCATAGCCAACCGGTATACATTGTGAAAGTGAATGGAGTATAGTATAATTTTTTTTCGCGTATAGTTTACAGAAATCACCCTGTATCCAGGAAAACCGAAATGCTTCTCCAGAACGTATTTGAATATGTACAGAACCGTCAAAAATTATTATTCATCTCGAGCGCAGCATCCAATTTACTGGACCGCTCGAAAAAATTTGTTTGAGTCGAAACCCACGCTGTTTACCAATTAACAAATTTTATTATTCTTGCGGTTCATCTCACGTCCGGACGCCCTCGTGCATCAAAAACCTAATGGTACATACAATCTGTACGGACTGGAAATTTTTCGCTTGATTAATTAATCACGGGGTTTTATCTAAATGAGTTTGCCCAACGAGGGCGCGCGCGAGATAAATGTGGCAATTTCCCCACCAACAATGGAATTATATCAGGTCGAATACATTTTTATTTCCTTCGCTCCGCGCCAAGAAAAAGAATTTCTGTGGCGGCGGCGTCTTTGTGCGCGAATTTCTTTGACTGATTGTTGTGTCTGTGGACGGGCTTGCCGAAGAAAAACACTAAATGACAAAAAACTGCAACACCCAGAAGAAGCTGTTCAAATTTTAATTTGTTTTCTGTAAAATATCTAAAGTAAAAAGCATGGAGTGAATGATTAAATTTGGGGAAAAAATCGTGAAGGTTTTTTCATGTAAACATTTTTTGTAACTTGAATATTGTAGTCGTTTTTTGCAAATTTTTTAAACGTTAGAACTGTTCGAGGAGATCCAAAGTCGATGCTCAATAATAAGAACCGTTTTCTGAAGCACCAAGAATTTCACGACCACTACACAAGAACAAAGGGAAAATATGTACTTTAACTTATCATCGCCCAAAGAAACCACAAAATATGCACATATTCCACGGATTGAAACTGTTCAACGGTTTACCTGAGCACCTAAAATCACTATCAAGTGCAGCCTTCAAGAATAGAATGACGAAAATATTGGTAGAAGGTGTATTCTACAGTATGGACGAATTCATGGGACACAAGTTTTACCCTTCATCAGTATTGTGTTTGTCTATACAGGGTCTTTCACGAGGAACCTCACCCATATTTATACGGGAAACTACTGAACGTATTTTCATGAAATTCAGCACTCTGAGCGGGAAAATTCTAAAAAAAAATCGAAAATAGAGCTCCGCTGAAACAAGAATAACTTCGAGGTTTTTGGATGGAAAATTTTCATTTTTGGGATTTTTCAAGATGTAAGATTGATGTATCCACTTTGAAAATCGAAATCGCGATTCATGATACAGGGGGTGAAAAAATCGCTTTCAAAGTTAGGGATGACAAAATCGTGAAAAATCATTTTTTTCAAATTAGAACCCCATTTTTTAATGGCAGATATTGAATCTACGTTAAAAAATAATGTGAGTGTATGCATCACACCCTTGCCCTAAAGTGGATATTTTCTGAGTTATTCACAAAAAACTGTTTTTCGTCTTGAATTTTCAGCTATTTCTTTTCCCTTCACGCCAAAAAGATGAAATTTTCAGGAACTGTTACTTAAACCATGTTTTAGATTTTACTACCCTAATATTCAAGAGAAAAAAGTTACAGGTTGTTCCTAAATAGATGGCGAATTTGGATTCGAATTTGTATCGGAAACCTCTTTATTTCAACTAATCGGCCATCGGTTTTCTCTCCAGTGATAAATAAATAATTCCTTATGAACCATATGCAAAAACTTACCATGTTTTACATTCTTTTTTTTTAATGATAGATATCATTAATTACATGCTACTGAATAAAGAGGAATTTGGCAGATGTAATTAATCATATCTATCATTAAAAAAAAGAATGTAAAACATGGTAAGTTTTTGCATATGGTTCATAAGGAATTATTTATTTATCACTGGAGAGAAAACCGATGGCCGATTAGTTGAAATAAAGAGATTTCCGATACAAGGCCATTCTGTAACTGTCCGTATGGTTCCCCGCCGGATAAGGTCTTCAGGACTGCAGCATTATCGAACCCATCTTGTGTTACCTCTGACGGTTGATCATCTCCGGCAACGATAACATTGGTGAAGAGGACATCAACATTAGAATGTGGAATGACATCAGGTTGTCTTTGCTGATGAATCTCGATTCTCCTTGGGTGCACATGAAGGCCGAAGAAGGGTTAGACGACGTCGCGGGGAGACGTGAACCTTAGTTTGATGTTGAGAGTCTTGTACATCGGACAGTAGGCGTTATGGTATGGGGTGCTATTGCACATGCATATAGGTCACCTTTAATCTTTTTTCGAGGTAACATGACAACGCTGCTTCACCTTCAAGAAATAGTAGAGCCAAATGTTCTCCCTCACCTTAATCGGTTCGAGAATCCAAAATTTCAGCAAGATAATGCTCGACCTCATGTTGTCAGAGTTAATTTAAACTTTTTTGAAGCGATCCATGTGAATGTTTTGCCATGGCCGCCCAGATCCCCTGATCTTTCGCCCACAGAGCATGTTTGGGACATCATGGGTAGGCTTGGAAATTTACCCCAGCCCCCACGGACTTTGGCGGCTCTGAGACATGAAGTATAGACAGTTTGGGATAGTATCCCTCAAGAAGAAATAGACTGTCTTATTGCATCAATGCCAAGATGTGTTGGGGAGTGTATAGATAACCGTGGTGGTCAAACACATTTTGAACAAATTCATTGTAAACACTCTTCATTAAACCAAAGAATATCATCGAGTATAAATACAACTACGAAGTATTTCTAGATGCAATTTAAAGAAAGACGAAAAGCCAAGCCTGTCTCGTTCAGATTCCAAATTCCACTTCCTCGTGCATTCTTTCTACCACCTCAATAAAATCAACGTCCCTTCCAGTCAACTTTTATTTGTATAAGACGGCATTCTTTCCGTAAAGTATTTCGTTCAACATTCTCGGCCATGAAATCCGTCTCATTTTGAATGAACCATTGTAATTTGGACTGTGTGCTTTCAGTTTCACCGAGTTTTCATTTCGGACGTCATAGTTGGAGACAAGACTATGGGTCTCTGAAACTTCGATCATTATTTCGTTGAAAAGAACACTACGTATTATATTTCTCGTACAGATTTCTCGTCTTGATTTCAAGGACCGTACAAGTTCAATATTCTTTGAAGTTTCTTTATCTAGCTCTGGCTCCTGTAATAGTACATTGTTCAATGAGAGTCATAACACACGCAGATCATCAATTTTTACTCCATTCACTTTTATTTAATAACATAGGAGGTCATGGTTTCGTTTTCAGGAGTTGGTGCCCCTGATGAAAAGCACAGAACATATGATGAAAAGTCAGTGCGCGCACAGAAACTATCGTTAATGACAAAACGACGTTGTCAGTTTCTATGTTTACATCAAAGTAAAAGTATCAAAGATATTCCACATCTTGTTAGGTTTACAAATTGTTCGCAGATTTCTGGTATTTAATCGATATTTTCAGGTGAGTTTTTCGTCGAATATCCAAGATTAACGTATGTTTATTGTTTTTAGCACCAGTTTGGAGAGTGAGGACGATTTTCAAGACCAGGACGAATGTTTACATTTCGAGGTTGAAGGGGTACACAGGAATTTCGTTGAAAAAGCTGTTATTTGGACAGATATCGCAGTAGATGGATCGGATGGAGCCTCGAGAGGTCGATTAGGATGATATTTTTCAGGTTTTCCAAGAAATTTGGCGATAATCTGAGCAGATTTGCAAAAGTTAGGTACTTCACTAATGAGGTGGAACTTACACCTAATTCTCCTATAAGAAACGTCTTTCAAAGGTCGAGATGGTGAAAAAAGTACCTATTCTTTAGATGTTGTTTGAACAAACGAAGCCGAGTTTTATATCCCAACATTGATTTCAAGAAAGTTATCAACAAAATAAAATTGACATTATTCTTGATTCTTGTAATTACCCATCAATTCATCTTATATCTTTAGGTTGATTTTTTTAATGAATTCTTGATTAGAATCAACAATTGATGTCGTCAAGGTTTGAACTTTCAGTTCGAAAGTAATAAACATTAAATCTTCACAAGCATGCGTATGAAAATTATGTGAAAGCAATGCAATTTTCTTCTATGGCGAAAAATAATATATTTCAACAAGGATCTCTTGTACTCTTCATGCAAATAACTAGAAAAGGAATCCTTTCTATCAATTCATATAAACGTTATTTATTTTCGTCCATCACATCTATTTCAATTCATTCATTTTCCGAATAAATTCACATTCTGAGAAATACGCTAAGAATGTAGAAAGGGCAACATAGTGTTGACTTGGAACATAAAAATATTTTGAAGAACGTCATAACTTCGATACAGAGTGGAATGTGTCAAATTTCCAAGGCCAGAGTTGTGGTTTTATAATTGTGAATGGAGTATATGATATATTGTTTATCCTGACTACTCCTAGGTCTCCTGAGGAGACCCCTCTGAAACTACAAGCTTCGAAGCTTGTAACTTGTGCCGAGTTCGGAGTAAGCAGTTGTGTTCTGTGTAGGCTTTGTGACTGTGTCCTTACGCCACCTTAGGCACAGCACTGTTAATTTTTGACCCAACAGTGAGAATGGTGGCCCCTACCGAAACTAGAAAATTTCTTTCCTAGCTCGGGATTTAACTTCGGACCTTTGGGTCCTAATTCCAACGCTCTACCACTGAGCCAATGGCACTCATATATGTCCTCAATGATACGTCAAAATGAAATTAATGTTTTCTGCCATCATTGATTTCTTAAAGTTTCTCCTCTCCCTGCCGTTTCAAAGTTTGACCTTCAGTGCGCAGCTCAACACTTTCACTCTCGGACCAACTAAAGCCGCAACTACGAGATACGGAGCTAGAGAATTACATGGTAGAATACAGGCCGAAATCCACGTGTGAACTATAAACTTAGCCGGATCGTTTAAATGCTAAATAGCCCCAGGAGGTCGCCATGTCAGGCGCAAAATATAGAAATGGCGAACAGATAATGGAATATTAGGTTAGATAAGGCAGCCAGCCAGAGAATCTTCCCAAACGGACCTCGGAGGCCAATAAACACTTGACTCGCACGCCGTTTATGTTCACCTACAGCTATTCAGCGGGTACTTCTTAGACCTGCTATCGCTGTAAACATCGCACGTTCTCATTACATCATACTTGATTTCGTAACACGTTCAGAACAGACACTTGGAAATGCTGATATTACTGAAATTGGCGAGGGTATATGGGGGGCCTGCACGCGAACCAGCGGCGGGTTCTTTTTCGCTGATTCTGGGGCCTCAGAAAGACGTGCTACGTCTCAATAGAGATCATGGTTCGAAAAGATGGTGATATTTTGAAGCTTCAGATCAGTGAGATCTTGGATGGGAAATTAAGAGGTGAAAACAGATGAATAGAAAGAACACTTGCTCTGTCCATGTGGAGATGGAAAAACGGAGAAAGACCAAAAGGCCCACCTAAAATTCTCAGAAGTTCATCTCTAATCTAATATCTTCGATATGAGAACTGACGTCAACTAGAGATAAACGGTTTTTTAATGAGAGGTGTTATTTTGACATTCAAAGAAAGATGCCGTTTTTAAGATGAATGATAGGATGTTTATTTCATTATAAAGAAGAAGGTATGGCGTCAATAATGGAAGAGAAGATCAGCCAAATGACTACCAGGACCACGACTACAAGACCATATACTTTTCATGAAATTTTCCATAACCAAATCGCAAAGTGGCTGCCCTATGTCCTTAATAACCTCACGAATTGCAATTTTGAAGTTCTGAGCCATAAATAGTATATAACATTACGAGATGTTGGAAATGCTTAATTATTTATACTACCTCAAATTTAGCCTTGTTTTTAATACATAGTATAAAATTACCAGTTTAGTATAGTATAGAACTAGGAAGGTAAGAGGGTTTTTACTGGCGAATGGAGGATATAACTGACGAGCCGCAGGCGAGTCAGTTACCTCCTTGAGCCAGTAAAACCCGTTATCTTGCGTGTATTGTTTTATATTTTATTTGTTTCTCATTTGTAAAAAGGTTAGATAAATTCCAAAAAAATCTCAATAATTTGTCGCGAATGTCGTAAGCTATTGAAGCGTTGCCATGAACATGTCTGTTTATTTTTCTTTACATTTGTTTTGGCGAAAGCGAAAATGAATGTATCAAAAGAAATTATTGAGGCAGCCAGCAGTGTAGCTTTAAGTTTATTACCTGCAAAATCAGCTTCAAGGTACGAGCGAGAATACGACTACTTCAAAAAGTGGCAAAACAAAAACAGTGTGATTGGGGTAACTGAAGATGTTTTGTTGGTCTACTTGAATCAATTATAAGCTAGATTCAGCTCTAATACTTTATGGGCAAAATGGTCTATGCTGAAAAGCTGCTTGGAAATGAAAGAAAATGCCCCTGTTCGCAGGTTTGTTTTCCTTGAAAAATTTATTGAAAAATATGACGTTTGCAGATTTCAAAAGGAAATAGCGTTTCTGAAACGAAAAAATGAGCGTTATACGCCAAAAAAGGCCAAGGTATTAAGTAAAGAAGAAGCTGAAAAATTTCTTTTACATGCTCCTGATGACCAGTGGTTGCTGGCGAAAATTGTAACAATATTTGGGATTTTTGGATGTTCTCGATGTGACGAAATTCTCTCCTTGAACATGAATGATGTAGAAGATATGGGAAAATACGTTATTGTGACATTGCGGCAAACAAAAAATTTAACAACAAGAAGATTCACCATAACCGATGATGGCTGCAGCTTCAAGCCCTGCATGTTATACAGAAAATATGTAAATCTTCGGCCTCCTGGAACAGAAAGCCTAAGATTTTTTTTGACATACCGACATGGAAAGTGCATTTCCCTTAATGGTGGCCAGCACACTATTAGTGGTGTCCCAAAGCAAATAGCGAAATATTCAGGTTTAAAAGACTCAGAGTTATACACCGGCCACTTTTTTAGCAGAACTGGAGCCACTATGGTTGCGGATTCGGGTGGAGATATTTTAGCACTAAAGCGTGCAGGAGCACCGAAATTGCGATGAGTTATGTCGATGATTCGGTCAACAAAAAAATCGAAATGTCTAGCAAATTATTTGGTAGTAAGGAGAGTACAAATGTTCTGCAGTCCTCGAGTTCAGCAGTTTCTGAGTCAACAGATGGTTCATCATCATCAGTATCAACTCTTTCATCATCAAAAATCTGTGTTACTGGAAATAACAATTGTACCATGATTTTCAACATATATGACGATAAAACAAAATTTTCTAATGTAAATAATACTACTAACTTGTAACAATTTTGCAAGTTAACTGTCAGTTTTACAAGTTAGTGACTTGATAAAATAAACTTTCTTGATTAATATTGTATTTTTGGAAACTGACGTTTACAAATGAGAAACAAATGAAAATTATTAATTATCTCTCGATAGCGCAACCAATTCAGCGTAACTGTTGCTCCAGCGTCATTCTTGAAGAAGTAAGGTCAAATGACCCCGCCTGACCGTTCATCATGGAGTTATAAACACTACAGTATCCTAGGAATCTCAGCTGTCTAACATTCAGACACAGAGATCGACAGAACTCCTACTACAGGCCCCACACTCAAAATACGGAGAATATAAGAATAATCGAGCATAGAATCGCTTATTTCATATCACTCAAACTTGCATCCTTTTAAGAATCAAGTAACCAGTAATCCAGTGATGGAAAACCGCAATCGTCACGATATTCTGCCTGAAAGAAGCCCCATTGTCTATCTCGGTCTATGCAGTCACAAGTAGGAAGAAAAAGCATGGCTGAAATTGGGGCATTTCTCCCAATCCGCACTTCAACGACATCAAAAAAACCTGAAATATATCTCCCGCGTTCAAACAAAACTAGAATTCAAACAGTTGTACCGAACATAATAGAAAAGCTCTCTCGATATAACAAGAAAGTGGAAATGGTAGATCCACCGCCGCGCAGCAATGCAACACTCCAGACAAAAGTGGAAGAAGCATATTCCTGAAAGGAAACAACCGGATACGGCCGTGTGATACACTCTGTCCTTTCGCCTGTAATCGGAAAAGGGTTTGCTGCAGAAGCGGAGCACAGCTTTGACGATGATGTACAAACGCAATAACACTTTCACAGAACGGCAGATATCTGTGATGTGATTTAAGTACTGAACGAGAATAAATTCGCTATCACAAAAACGCCAATATCTCTTGAACCAATTGAGAAGAAATCAAAATTTGATCATAGTTAGCTTTGTTATGAACGTCAAAAACATGTGGAACATTTACTTCATAGATATTCCAATTCTTTGTCGCAAAATGTCAAGCGAAGTGAAAACACGAGAATTTATAGTGAAACTTTTTCAAAATAATCAAAAATGGAGCTTCAAAAGAATCGCAAAAGAGGCTCGCGTTCGTCCGGAAACGGTATCAAGAATTGTTAAGCGCTTCAACGAAGATCTTACAATTAACCGCAAGGAAGGAACCGGGAGGAAAAAGGTGTTTCATAGCCCAAAAAAAGTGAAGAAAGCCATCAGCTTTTTTCAGAAGAATCCTAACCTTTCAGGACGGGAAGTGGCCCAAATAGTGGGTTGTTCGCAGTCAACCGTTCAGAAAATCAAGTCGAGTAGTGGACTTCATTTTCAGGAATTTTATACTGCAGGGTCTCGTGGAAATGTTGACGAACAATTTCGCGTGAAGAAACAAGCAAAGTTTCCTACACAATTCCTGGTTTGGCAAGTAATTTGCACTTGTGGGAAAAGGAGCAAGTTTTTCGTTGGCCAAGGCTCTGCTGACTCGAAGATATACATCGAGGAATGCTTGCAGAACCGACTTTTACCATTTTTACGTGAGCACGATGTGTCAAAAATCTTTTGGCCAGATTTAGCTTCATGCCACTACAGCAAGGCCACCAAGGAATGGTACGAAGCTAATGAGGTGGTTTTTGTCCCCAAAGAGGCCAATCCACTAAATTTCCCAGAACTCAGGCCAATCAAAAGATATTGGGCCCTGCTAAAAAGAGAATTGAAGAAGACTAAGAATTCAACGAAAACGTTAGCGGAATTCAAGCAAAAGTGGAAGACAGCATCCCAGAAAGTGACTGAGATCAATATAAGAAGCATGATGTGAAGAATTCCAGAAAAAATCCATGAATTTTGTGAAAAATAGTTTTGTTTTTTTATTTTAAAAACAGTTTTCATTAGAATTAGAAGATGATTCGAAAATGAGTTTGATATTCGAAATCGGTCCAGTGGTTCAAAGGATATAAGCGTTTTTGTGATAGCGAATTTATTCTCGTTCAGTCCTTATTTACAATTTCAATATTATATAATTCACTCCTTCATTGTTCACAAATATTGAAAGTTACAATGTCATGACAAAATTCTTCATATATTAAATAGATGCACTCGTTGAGTTTTGTTTCTGTATTGATGTCTATTACAATTTTTCCAATCCATTCAATTTGCAGCGACACGCTTCAAATTATCAACTAGATTTTTATGGTTTAGCGAATATTCATATCGTTTTTTGTATTATATATCGTGTATTGTTTTCAAAATAAGGATATAAATTTTGAACGTTTCTGTATTTTGCAGGTGACTGTATATCGACGAACACTTATCCTGAGCAATGGATTCGAATGCTGAATAATATATCAATCCGAGCGACTGGCGACACACGCATCATAATGAAAATTCTATTCCGATTGGAAATATCGGGCAGTGATGTATGCGGAAAACGCATGAATGTTGCCTATGTGTAATAAAGTGTTATTTTCCTCCCAAACATAACTCATTTCTATCTCTTGCATGAGGTTTGTGTCAATGGGCCGGTGCCCCATTCAAAAAATGCGCATTCGACATTGTATCGATGTATGAGTTCTGAAACAACTGATCATTCGAAATTAATGAATTGTTAAATTGAACTTCGGTATGTATTGTGTTTTAATCTGTTTTTCAGGGATGAAAAGCGCCGAACGGGAAATGTGACACTATTTCCGGCGAAGCGCAGTTGGAAAATCGCCCTCGCAAGATTGTGCACCGTTTCGAAATGGAAATCGAAAATTTTTCGGAATTTATTATCTGAAAGCGATGGTGTATGAATTCACCCTGTGCACGAATAAATCATGTCATGTTAAATCCAGCGATCGAAAAAAATCGAGGCCTTGTATCAGCGGAGGAAAAAGGGTGAATTTTTTCTTAATATACGAGGATATATTGAAATATTCTTCGACTACTATTGAACCAAACAGAATTTTAATGTCAGAATATTTCATTACTCTACATATTCTCCTCTTAATTGAATACATTTATTACAGCGAACCTGCAACGTCTCTAGACCTTTAAAAAAAAATGTTTCTTCTTGTTATGCAAACCAGTCCTCCACAGCTTTTATTACCTCCTCGTTGGAAGAAAATTTACGACCTTTTGAACTTTTTTTCAGTTGAGGAAAGAGATGATAGTCGGACGGAGCCAAATCTGGTGAATAAAGGGGGTGTTCTAGTACTTCTAACCCTAAATCACGAATTTCTTGCATGGCAATCCCAAAAAACTGAAGCAAGAACTTTTACAGCAGATTTTTGGACACGACACTTCATAGGTCTTGGAGAACCAGACTGTCGCTATTCCATCGATTGTTGCTTTGTTTCTGGATCGTAGAAATGTACCCAAGTCTCATCCATAGTAACAATTCGGTTTAAGAAGTCTACATCGTTTTCAAATCGAGCACAGATCGAACGCGATGCTTCTACCCTTGCACGCTTTTGGTCAACATTCAAACATTGGGGGATCCATTTTGCAGAAATTTTTCTCATGTCCAAATTGACGTGAACTATATGATGAACGCGTTCGTATGAAATCTTCAGTGCTTCAGATATCCGTTTAAGCCCAATTCGACTGACACAGAAACTGGCCTTCCCGATCGGTCATCATCTTCAATGGAAAATTTACCTCTTTTGAAGCTTGCAGTCCAACTTTTTACGGCTGCATACGAAGGACATTGATTACCAAGGGTATTAAGCATATCTTTGTAAATCTGCTTACCTTTTAACCCTTTCAAATACACGTACTTGATGATGGCTTGATTCTCCAATTTTTCGATTTTTACAATTTCGGTGGACATCTTTTTTTTTAATTTATTGCGTAACTCTGGTTTACTTTTTTGCCGTCAAACTCTACACTGACACTTCTAATATGTTATTGTTCGTTGATATTGTATCGCAATATTTTGTAGTACGAACAAACTGACATAAGGTTTTATTCCAGAGGCATAACTTGTTATGAGTGAATCACAGTAATGTCATATTCTACACCAACAATGATCTATGGTCCTTTCTCCATAAAATGTCATCAACATTCATGGAATAAAAGTTACAAGAAATCAAATATTCTTGGATAAATAAGGATAAACGGAAATTCATAAATTAAAGTTACAAAATTACTGACAGACTTCACAAATGAAACACTTGGTTCTTCTAGGAACATCATTACAAGATAAAAGCAATTTATGCATCGGAACTAGTCTGCTCCAGGCATAGATTGGGTAGAAAAATCATTAGAATAGATACATGGATAGTCGTCTTTACCACCTTGAAAGCTCCTAACAACATTTCAATTTTCATTGTCTTCTTTAAATAATGACCTAGGGACTTATCTCCTTCTCTTTGGAGAAGGGCGGTCTCATTTTTTATTTGATATTGTACTTGTAGAATAACATGAACTGGTTGACCATCATATTGCCTCATACCGAAGAAATTCCAAAATTACATCGAAATTTAGTACAAGATTCTTGTTCCCCAAACATCCGAGCTAAGGCTAGATCCCATATATTTCCAGGATGTTTTACCGGGATTCCCCCTGCATGCGACGCTGAAAATAAACAGAGTATCTTCCTTTGATTCAACTCGGATTCAGCTGCAACAAGTTGAACAATCCTCCTTGCTTCTTCGGTCCCTCCGCCGTCTTTACTGCCTCAGACGCCTCATTTCACCAGGATTTGGGTTCAAACAATGGAATAAATCCTTCAGATAACTTTCTGACATGATGCTACTTTCGGGGTTATCGAATTAAGTTGATCTGCAAGATGAAACGATGGATTTGAAGCAAAGATCTAGACTGGAAATTATACTGCTCCACAAGAGTTAGGGATATCGTAGTTAATAGATTTTAAAAGTATGTAATCTTCGAGAAAATCGCTGTAAAATCATTTAAAACTCGATAACAACTTGAATCGATCCACTAAGAATCAGTATGAGACATTTCGTCAATCTGGCCGCCTTTTTTCTGAAGTTTGGTTCTTTGCATATGCTTCATGAATGTTCTTATTTTGAAATGAAGTCAGTTTATCAACGGCTTCGATTTGAAACGAGTTTTCTGAAAATGGCAAGACGTAAATTAACAAACGCTCAGGCTAAAAGGCTATCGGAATGCTTCAGGGTGGCCTAACTCTGATTGTTGTAGCGGAAAGGCTCGAAGTCAGTCAAAGTGTGATATCTCGACTTTGGAATAGGTTCAGGGAGACAGGTTCCATGTTGGAAAGACCAAGGCTTGGTGGACGACGAAAAACAACACCTGCTCGGGATCGTTTCATCACCGTTTCGGCGAGAAGAAACCCTGCATCTACGTGTAGAATGCTACGGAATACTCTTCAAAATGCAGATGGGGTCCAAGTTTTCATCGAAACCATCAGACGACGTTTGAGAGATATGGATCTAGGTTCTAGACGTCCATTAGGAGGAGTTCCATTAACACGTGAGCATAAACGTCAAAGACTGGAATGGGCAAGCCAACATATCAATTAGAACGATCAATGGCGTAGTGTCCTTTTCACTGATGAATCCAGATATGGACGATTTTCAGATTTTCGAAGAATAAGGGTATGGACAATCCCACGCATACCCCGTAATCTTCGCTATGTCCAAGAAGTCCATCCATTCCAAGGCGGTAGTGTTATGGTATGGGCCGGGATATGTTTCAACCGGCGCACATATCTACATATTGTCCTGGGAATATGACCGCCTTACACTATAGGGAGCATGTCATTGACAATGTTGTGCCAAATTTTCACGCTGCTATTCGTGAAACTTTTCAATTTTTAGACGATAACGCTAGATTGCACCGTGCAGCCATAGTTGAGAATGCGCGCGAGGAGCTTGGAACTCCACATTTACCAATACCTCCACACTCACCAGATTTGAATTGCATAGAACATGTATGGAATATGCTCCAAAGAAGATGAGATAGTCATCAACCAACCCCAGAATCCTTTAATGATCTGAGAGAGTTTCTGCCCCGTTTTTGGAACCAAATTCCTCAAGAAATGTTCAACAACCTCGTGTGTAGTATGCAAAGAAGATGTCAAGCTGTTATTGATGCCCGTGGAGGCCATACATTGTATTGATAGTCTTAAAATGCTTGAATTCTCTGGGAATAAAATTTCGTTATTTAACTCGATTTTTCTTAACCACCCTGTATACGCTGCAGACCTACAGGCTAAAATTAATTTGCAACTCGAAATCATATTAAGGTGGGCGTTCAATGTAGTGTGTTTTTTTTTCAAGTTGCATTTGAAAATGGTTTCACTTTGGAAACTGAAATTTTGTGGGTAAACTCAGAAAGGATTGGAGTTCTTGATGAAATAATTTTAGTCGATATCATTCCGAAAGTTAATTTTTTTTCTTTCAAAAATAGAAGAAAATGAGCCAACTCATGCTTCTGTTTTAATTCAACCGAAGGACCCATGAAAATAGTTCAACATCCGATTAAAAGTGAATCTACTGATAATTTCGTTCAGAAAAACAACTTGAAATACGGAATTGGCAGAGAATGCCCAAATTCAAATTTTGGCGGGAAAAAGTTCCTGCTTTACCCACAAATTGACTTATTTCATAGTTCGGCGATTTTCGGACAGAGAGCGCCATTGTACATTTCATTCACAATCAGGGAGATATTCATAGAACTTGATAGTGATAGTGCATGTTCTATGAAGATATTCCATAAAATGGACGGTGGCGCCTCTATCGGCTGAGCTTTCCTACTCGCTTTGAACGCCGACCTTAATATGAATTTTCATCAAAAAATCTTATTCTAACTATATTTTTTTGCAATTTAATTCGATATCCCTAACTCAATTAGAGCAGTTTATTTGAAAATTAGTGCACTGGAAAGAGTGTTCCTACTGTATTCCTGGTTGTAGTGGCGGGGACACGTACACTAATAAGGATTAAAGAAAGATTTTCCCTGACAATATTTTTTGAGGAGCATTGCGATTTGTGCCCAAAATCTGTTGAAGCTGAACAAACCTTTATTTGCCCTAATGAAGTTAACTTTTACAACGCAGTTAAATTGATGTAAACGATACAAAGAGCCGGAGTGCAATCCTTAAATTATTAAGACGCCATTTTTGATTCACCCCCTTGAACAAGACCGAACTTAATTTCCCAACAGTCCCGGTTTTATGCCCCAAGTTAGGTTAACAACAGCTTCATTCCTCTTTTATTCATACAGCCGGCGGCGAGATCTAACGGTTTGTCGTTTTCCCAGGCGCGCCGGAAAAACTTCCACGACATTTTCAATCATTAACGATAAGGGAGTACACTTACTGGGGTTTTTTTATGGTAAATGACTTAATTAATTTGGTGGATTGGCGCATGTGGTTCGAACATTTTCGGAATATTATATATCTGGGGGAAAGAAAGTTGGCGGGGCGGCATCGTCACGCCGCAGCGTTGGTGCAGAGCAGTGGCGTAGTGATTTGCATTTAATTTGGCCAGGACTCGTCCGCTTCCTTGATTGAGAAATGGCAGTTCACATTAAGGATCGGTGAGGCGAGGATGTTGGAATGGAGAAATGGTTTTAATTTCGAGATGAGAATTTCATCAGGCGTATTTTTGGTTGCTTTTAGTAAACTAGGGGTGTCACAGGAGCAGTTCCCGGTAATATCCTACCCGGTTCTTTTGTATTTTTTAGCCCAAGATCGAAGATCTCCCTGTAATTTTCACCTCAGCGAATGAGATCCTCTGCGACTTATTTCTATCTCAAAAACGTGATGCTACCAGAAGGTAGTAGCTCATCAAGGTCCTAAGAGATCAGCTGATTCACAAATATGATAAAAAACATCCCCTCGAACTCTACTGAAAGTATGAGCAGGAATCGAACTTGCATCGCCTAAGAACTCAAACCACTAAGCTATCGAGATGAACCCACAGAATTGAATGAGCTGCAGTGGGCAAAATTCGTTGTCTACTGAAGGGATCTCGGAAACCATAGCACCTAGAAGAAAACTGATAACATATTCTGTAGCTCTTTTTTCCTGACTAATCCGAACCTGAAAAAAGATCCAGCATATGGTTCATAGATTTTGAGTTCTGAACAAATATTGATAAATTGTCATTTTCAAAAATGCTGAATAACTCTTGTCTACACTCGTATTCGGAACCTGTTTTTACATTTCACAGGCACTTTTTCAGGAGTAATTCAAATGTGATATGATGGAATCTTTTATTCCAGCTATTTTCAAGAAATGAGGAAGATTTATGATTTCTCAAATGTGAACTGCAGTCGAAAGTTCTCTTATCTTGTTACAAAACTTGTCTCATATGTCGCTATTCACATGAATATTACACGAGAAAAAAATTTATCACTTTTGTCTTGCTTCTCGATTGACTGTTGAATTATGAGCAGGCTGGCGTTACCATAGAGGTCGTTGAATATGCATTATCTTCTGTGATATTTTGCAATATTAACAAATTATAAATGTTAATTGGTCTCAAACTCTCTCAAACAATTACAACATAATGAATGTTTTTCTTCAATAATCAGATGAAAGTCTTTTACTCTCTACTGAAATATATCGATTCAAAAAAGAAATGATTAGTCGACAGTCGGTGATTCCTATCACTGAAGGTTGAGTTCTTATAGAATTATGAGGAGTTCAAGAACTATAATGCATATTCAACGGTCGCTATGGTAACGTCAGCCTGCTAATAATTCAACAGTGAATCGAAAAGCAAGACAGAAGTATAATTTTTTCTTTCACGTGATATTCATATGAATAGCGACATATGATACATTTTTGAAATCAGCATATATACTGCTCCACAAGAGTTAGGGATATCGTGTTCCATCGTTTTTGAAAGTGTGTAATCTTCGAGAAAATCGCTGTTAAATCATTTGAAACTCAATAAGAACTTGAATCGATCCAATAAAAATCAGTATGAGACATTTCGTCAATCTGGTCGCCTTTTTTCAGAAGTTTGGTTCTTTGCATATGCTTCATGAATGTTCTTATTTTGAAATAAACTAAGTTTATCAACGGCTTCGATTTGTAACGAGTTTTCTGAAAATGCCAAGACGTATATTAACAAACGCTGAGGCTAATAGGGCTATCGGAATGCTTCAGGGTGGCCTAACTCAGGTTGTTGTAGCGGAAAGGCTCCAAGTCAGCCAAAGTGTGATATCTCGACTTTGGAATAGGTTCAGGGAGACAGGTTCCGTGTTGGAAAGACCAAGGCTTGGTGGACGACGAAAAACAACACCTGCTCAGGATCGTTTCATCACCGTTTCGGTGAGTAGAAACCCTACATCTATAACGTATAGAATGCTACGGAATACTCTCCAAAATGCAGATGGGGTCCAAGTTTCCATCGAAACCATCAGACGACGTTTGAGAGAGGCGAATCTAGGTTCTAGACGTCCATTAAGAGGAGTTTCATTAACACGTGACCATGAGCGTCCAAGACTGGAATGGACAAGGCAACATATCAATTGGAACGATCAATGCCGTAGTGTCCTTTTCACTGATGAATCCAGATATGGACGATTTTCAGATTCTCGAAGAATAAGGGTATGGACAATCCTACGCATACCCCGTAATCGTCGCTATGTCCAAAAAGTCCAAACATTCCGAGGGGGTAGTGTTATGGTATGGGCCGGGATATGTTTCAACGGGCGCACACATTTGTCCTGGGAATATGACCGCCTTACACTATAGGGAGCATGTCATTGACAATGATGTGCCAAATTGTCACGCTACTATTGGAGAAACTTTTCAATTTCTAGACTATTACGATCGACCCCACCGTGCAGCCATAGTTGAGAATGCGCGCGAGGAGCTTGGTATTCCACATTTACCAATACCTCCGCAATCAGCAGAATTGAATTGCATAGAACATGCATGGGATATGCTCCAAAGAAGATAGGATAATCATCAACCTACCCCAGAATCCTTAAATGATCTGAGCTTTTGCACCGTTTATGGAACCAAATTCCTCAAGAAATGTTCAACAACCTCGTGTGTAGTATGCAAAGAAGATGTCTAGCTGTTATTGATGCCCGTGGCCATACATTGTAGTGATAGTCAATGCTTGAATTCTCTGGAAATAAAATTTCGTTATTTTACTCGATTTTTCTTAACCTATATATGCTGCAGACCTACAGGCTAAAATTAATTTGCAACTTCAAATCATATTTATATGAATTTTCATCACAAAAATCTTATTTAAACTATATTTTTTTGCAATTTAAGTCAATATTCCTAACTCATGTGGAGCAGTTTGTTTTGCATCAAGATAAGAGAACCTCTTCGAAAATAGCTGAATTGAAAAATTAAATCAATGTAACTTTGAATTACACTTGAAAAGAGTGCCTGAAGAATGTGACAGATTTCGAATATGAGTTTTCGAAAATGACAATTTCTCTTTCATCCATAACTCAAATTCTATGAACGATAAGCTGCATCTGTCCAAAAAAAGGGAAAAAAGAGCTCGAGAAAATGTTATCAGTTTTCTTCTAGCTGCTATAGTTCTCGAGGTCCCTTCAGTAGACAACGAATTTTGCCCACCCTGTACTTCTCACCCCAAAAAAAAAGACTATGGTCCAAGGAGATCCCAATCTCATCCCACCACTAATTAGATCCTCGGCCCCAACTCATTCACGCCACTGACTACAAGATGGGAAGCCGGAAAATTACCGTTTTATTTATATCCATTATTCCGCCTTGAAGGAAAACCGGCCCAAAGTTTTCCGGGAATGACTTCCGACCTGTTTTTTGTTTATCGCGACTGCTGCTGAAGTTGAGAAAGTTATTATGGAGGCGTCGAACTTCACTGGAACTTTAATTATTAAGAGACAATTCACCTTCAGCATAAAAATGGAGGGGGCGCTGCTGGAATTCAATTCCAAGCCATTGTCACGACAGGACAATCAGTATTTTCTCAGGATTTCGACCGGTCTGGACCGGAAAGTAGTGATGAAAACGACAGATGGTTTGTCAATTAATTTTTTAAGGGAAGGACATGAATGATTAGAACTTTACTTGGAACGGTTCTCCCCCCACTATTTCCAGATTTGGGCTGTCTGTTGTACCGGGTAAAGTTCTTATCTTCACAAAACGAATTCACTTTTAGGACCGACTAGGGTAATTAAACTGCTCCACATGAGTTAGGGTTATTGACTCAAATTGCAAAAAAATATGGTTAGAATAAGATTTTTGTGATGAAAATTCATATCAATATGATTTCAAGTTGCATATTAATTTTAGCCTGTAGGTCTGCAGCGTATACAAGGTGGGGAAAATCGAGTAAAATAACGAAATTTTATTCCCAGAGAATTCAAGTATTTTGAGACTATTAATACAATGTATGGCCTCCGCGGGCATCAATAACAGCTTCACATCTTCTTTGCATACTACACACGAGGTTGTTGAACATTTCTTGAGGAATTTGGTTCCATAAACGGGGCAGAAGCTCTCCCAGATCATTTAAGGATTCTGGGGTAGGTTGATGATTATCTAATCTTCTTTGGAGCATATCCCATGCATGTTCTATGCAATTCAAATCTGGTGAGTGCGGAGGTATTGGTAAATGTGGAATACCAAGCTCCTCGCGCGCATTCTCAACTATGGCTGCACGGTGCGGTCTAGCGTTATCGTCTAGAAATTGAAAAGTTTCACCAATAGCAGCGTGAAAATTTGGCACAGCATTGCCAATAACATGCTCCTTATAGTGTGAGGCGCTCATATTCCCAGGACAAATGTGTAGATCTGTGCGACCGTTGAAACATATCCTGGGCCATAACATAACACTACCCCCTGGGAATGGATGGACTTCTTGGACATAGCGACGATTACGGGGTATGCGTGTGATTGTCCATACCCTTATTCTTCGAAAATCTGAAAATCGTCCATATCTGGATTCATCAGTGAAAAGGACACTACGACATTGATCGTTCCAATTGATATGTTGCCTTGCCCATTCCAGTCTTTGACGCTTATGGTCACGTGTTAATGGAAGTAATGGAACTTCTTTTAATGGACGTCTAAAAACTAGATTCACCTCTCTCAATCGTCATCTGATAGTTTCGATGGAAACTTCGACCCCATCTGCATTTTGAAGAGTATTCCATAGCATTCTACACGTAGATGTAGGGTTTCTTCTCGCCGAAACGGTAATGAAACGATCCTGAGCAGGTGTTGTTTTTCGTCGCCCACCAAGCCTTGGTCTTTCCAACACGGAACCTGTCTCCCTGAACCTATTTCAGAGTCGAGATATCACACTTTGGCTGACTTGGAGCCTTTCCGTTACAACAACCTGAGTTAGGCCACCCTGTAGCATTCCGATAGCCCTATTAGCCTCAGCGTTTGTTAATTTACGTCTTGGCATTTTCAGAAAACTCGTTTCACATCGAAGCCGTTGATAAACTGACTTCATTTCAAAATAAGAACATTCATGAAGCATATATGCAAAGAACCAAACTTCAGAAAAAAGGCGACCAGATTGACGAAATGTCTCATACTGATCGATTCAAGTTGTTATTGAGTTTTAAATGATTTTACAGCGTTTTTCTCGAAGATTCTCGAAGATGTAAGAAGACAAAAAATATGAATTTTTACACCCATCTTCACTCAGTCTGGTCGCGAGCTTGTACATCTTAACGTCACAAGCCAATATGGATTTCTTAACGGTTTTTCATTTCAGTGCTATCCATGGACAAAACTGGCAACCCTGTGTTTCCTAACAAAATTGCGCATATGTCTAGTTGTCCATAAGGGGATACTCAGAACTCATCAATATTTCCGCTTGATAAAAGTTAGCTGCCAAACTTCGCAAGCGATAGGTGTTCGAGGATCAGATATTGCCTTTTTGATATATGGCCATTCAGGAGGAACCTTTCCTTAAAGGTCGATACATGCTGGGTGAATAATTGTCGCCCTGTTAAGGTTACACCGTCCAAAACTAATTTGGGTGTGAAATTTATGGGTTTTTGCGCTGCTCCTTGTTTAGGTTGCCGGAAATTCAATCCATGGGGGAAATATGAGGATATTTTTGCTTTTTTGGGATACTCCTTGTTCAACGTGAATATTGTCATCCTTAAAAAAAGTTGAGGCCACGAAAACTCGGAAATTTTCAAGGCGTTTTCAGCAACGGAATGTTAATGTTCAGGAACAACGTCATCAAAGGGTATAGTTGGACGTACGAGGATGTATTGATATCTAGTTAGCCTAGTCCAGTTCCATGCATAAACAAACTATTGTCAGTGTAGAGTTCGACGTCAAAAAAAACCAGAGTTACGCAAAAAATTAAAGAAAAGATGTCCACCGAAATTGTAAAAATCGAAAAATTGGAGTATCGAGCCATCATCAAGTACCTGTATTCAAAAGGGTTAAGAGGTAAGCAGATTTACGAAGATATGCTTAAAACCCTTGGTGATCAATGTCCTTCGTATGCGACCGTGAAAAATTGGACTGCAAGCTTCAAAAGACGTAAATTTTCCATTGAAGATGATGACCGATCGGGAAGGCCAGTTTCGGTGTCAGTCCACGAATATATCGATGCAGTTCATGACATGATTTTATCAGATTGTCGAATTGGGCTAAAACGGATATCTGAAGCACTGAAGATTTCATACGAACGCGTTCATCATAATATACTTAGTTCACGTCAATTTGAACATGGGACAAATTCCTGCAAAATGGATCCCCAAATTTTTGAATGTTGACCAAAAGCGTGCCAGGGTAGGAGCATCGCGTTCGATCTGTGCTCGATTTGAAAACGATGTAGACTTCTCAAACCGAATTGTTACTATGGATGAGACTTGGGTACATTTCTTTGATCCAGAAATAAAGCAACAATCGATGGAATGGCGACACTCTGGTTCTCCAAGACCTAAGCAGTTTCGTGTCCAAAAATCTGCTGGAAAAGTTCTTGCTTCAGTTTTTTGGGATTGCCATGGAGTAATCATAATTGATTTTTTTGATAAGGGTAGAACAATAACTGGAGATTACTGTTCGACATTACTGGAAACTCTACGGAAAAAAATTAAAGAGAAAAGACACGGAAAGCTATCCAAAAGTGTTTTGTTTTCTCAGGACAACGCCCCAGTACACAAATCTCATGTTGCCATGCAAAAAATTCGTGATTCAGGGTTAGAATTACTAGAAAACCCTTATTCACCAGATTTGGCTCCGTCCGACTATCATCTCTTTCCTCAACTGAAAAAAAGTTTGAAAGGTCGTAAATTTTCTTCCAACGAGGTGGTAATGAAAGCTGTGGAGGACTGTTTTGCAGAGCAAGAAGGAACATTTTTTTTGAAAGGTCCAGAGACGTTGCAGGTTCGCTGTAATAAATGTATGTTGAGTAATAAAATATTTTGACATTGGAATTTTGTTTGGTTCTATAGTGGGCTCTCAATATATCCTCGTATGTCTCCAAAAGTGAAACGTCAGATGATTTCATGAAACACATCGGGAACAAGATGCACTTTGCGGTAACAACTTCCGTAAAGTTCATATAAACTTCTCGAACTAGAATACAAGTCACGAATCGGTCTGTGAGTTAAGCTTTTTCTACCGGTGATTTGTCACAATAAACGACAGAGACAGCTCCGGCGAATGGGTATGAAATTAATGTAATGCAGTGCCACAGGTGTCCTTTTGGAGGTAATCGTCGAAGTATCATATGTACAGCGAAAATAATGAGTGATTATGTAAATACGGAATGAAATATTGTGATAACGATAGTTGGTAATTGAGGAACATTATTCACTGTTAGTTGTCATACCACTTTTACGATGTTCAACATACTCGATATGGTCGGCTGAAAGCAATGATATTTTATAATTGAAATTCACGGTTTTAGGATCAATACCACAGTCAGCGTTTCCCAAAATTGCCCTACGTGGAAGAAAAAGAGTTGAGTGAAGGGGTTTTGGTTAACTCTGACTTCATAGTTCAGAAGACTGCATGTGTCCCAAAAATTATAGAAAGCATCCAAAAAACAGATTTAAAAAATTCATTTGGAGTGTTGCCACCAAAAATCGTGGCAAAAATTGTAATTCATTTGAATTTTCGAAAATGTAGAAAATCTCGAGAACTGAGGGACTTTCACTGACTATTTCACTCATTTCAGAAACTGACCAATCACTGTCCAAAGACAGCTCGTATTATCAGTAGTAATATCACAAGATATTGAATTTCCATGATAAGTCTATCGATTTATTTTCAAACGAAAATGAGTTGCTTGAAGCAACTCATTTGAGTTTGGGAATAAAAGGTAGAGTTATGAGGTAAATTCAATCTCGTGTGATATTTTTTATGAGACTATTCCACGAACAAAATAAACGGTCAGAAACTCCATATTCGAGAAAAGCAAAGAAAAACTCATGTTGACGTCTACAATTTATATTTTTATCAGTTGTCAAACCGTTCGTATCCATAGTTCAATCACAGATTATTCTGTAGTTCAATCGCTAAAAATACCGAAGTTGTCAAACCAATCATAATTCAGGGACAGTTGGTATTATCGCGATAATACGAGCTGTCTTTGGACTGTGATTGGTCAGTTCTTGAAATGAGTAAAATAGTCGCTATAATACCAACTGTCTCTGAATTATGATTGTTCTGACAACTTCGGTATTTTCAGCGATTGAACAACATAATAATTAATCTATGATTGAACTATGGATACGAACTGTTTGACAACTGATAAATATAAATTGTAGATGTCAACATGAGATTTTCTTCGCTTTTCTCGAATATGGAGTTTCTGACCGTATAATTTGTTCGTGGAATAGTGGACTCGTGATGTTTCCAAGCAACTCATTTTCGTTTCAAAATTAATCTATAGACTTATCACGGAAAACCAATCTCTGGTGATATTACTACTGATAATAAATCACATTTTTCTTAACTGCCACAAAGTCCCCTACCCACCGATACCATATTCTCTATTCTTTACGCCTCAACCTGAAGAAAAAAGACTCTTATCTAATTCAGATGAGTCAAAATTAGTGTCTTTTCTAAATTTACTTTTTTTCAGAATCCTTTTCGATTATTTCCTGAACTCTTACCTGTATATCGGAAAACCTGATCCTTGGACAAACCAGAATACCATGTAGACCTTGTCATGACCTGGTGGATTGACATCGCAGTCCAACTCAATACTCTTTCCTTCCACGGCCTGTTTATTCTCCGTTAGTCCAGCTGAAAAAAAAATATTTTTATGATCTCAACAATTTGAAATGGAAGGATACATTTTGCATTTTCAAGGAGATGATGCATTGAAACCGTCAGGAAATTCCCAACTAAAGGGTGTCTCGATAGGGGCGGAAGATTTCAGTAAACTTTTCAATAAAAAAAGCAAAATATAGAAATATATATTTGAAGGCGTTAAGGGGAAAGTATCACTTTTTGAATCGTGGTAAATCTCGATTCAAAAAGTGGTCTCTTTATTTCACGAGTAACTACCCTAATTTACGACGTAGAGACTTGATTTTTTTTAATCGAAGTTGAAGAACGTCCCGCTGGAAAATAGTTTTCTTTTTTTCGATTTAATTAGTTTTTCATTAAAAAAAAACAGGTTGAACTTCAGCATCTTGGAAACTACACTTAATGATTTTTTTTCGACAATTATTCATCATTTTTTGGAAAAAATCGCAAATATTTGCCCTCGGCAATTTAATCTTCTATAACCTACAAAAATTTTCATGATGGTGATTAGTTCAAAAATATAGCTTGTATTCATGAAAAACGACAAAAATATTCAATAACCCAAATATTGCAGAGATCTAACGATTACCCTGTTTTTTTAAAACTAATTAAATCGAAAATAGGATACTATTTGCCCTCGGGACGTTCTTCAACTTCAATTTGAAAAAATCAAGTCTCTACGTCGTAAATTAGGGTAGTTACTCGTGAAATAAAGAGACCACTTCTGAATGGAGATTTACCACGATTCAAAAGGTGATACTTCCCCTCAGGCCCGGATCTACGATTTTTTCTGACCGGGGCAAAAATTCATGATGGCGCCCCTCCATTTGTGTAATATATGAAATCATAGAAAATAACGGAAAAATAATAGAAACAAATACTAATAATAAGGAAAATATCACAAGGAAAGGAATTCGATTTTTTTTCTCCACAGCTTCACGCGGCGTGATTTTCTTTCCGCAAACGCATCTATCAGCTCCTCGAAATCTGTTTCGGAAGCTCTTTTGTTTTCTATAGCTAAGATTGAGAGACAAAAGAGACGTTCCTGACTCATTGAGGAACGCAAATAATTAATATTATTTTCAATTTGCTGAAACTACGTGGTAGGTAATGTGCAGTATATTCTTAAAGCTATACTGACATAAGGAAAAGCTTCTTGCAGATCTTGCCTGTGAATAATTTGTAGGAGGTCTAATGAAGCCATATTTCACTAATTTCGGGAACCAGCTCCATGAAAACCGCTAGTTCCTAACAAAACTCTACTACATTCAATTGTCTTCATTATTTTTGCCTCAAAAGCGTGCCATTTTTCTGCAGATCCTCTTTTTGCATGTTTAAGAGGGCATGGCCGTTGAGGAATGCGAAATTCGTATGCAGACTTTCTGCGCTTTCTCAGTTTTTTCTGATTTCTGACATTAATCTGTCTAAAACACCTTCGAGAATAAACCAACTAGATCTAGCGTTCTTGACTCATCCTCGCACATTTTGTCGACCTGCTCTTTCTTCTTGGAAACACGTTTATTTCTAAGAATTGGATCCACATCCAATTCTTCTGAAAGAAGTGTAGCTTCCGAGATCCAGTTTTCAATAGGGTTTTCTCTCATTCCTTGCAAGATATTCACAAGACCTTGCATCAACGATGATGAACGTGAAATAATTATATCCTCGTTCTGAATTTCCACGTTGACCCTATTGATCTCTGGAAGAATATTATCCCAAATTGTTAGGTTCAGTATGAATCTAAAATCCATCACACCATATGAAGAAAATGACCAGCTTCATACTTGGATTCTGCGATTAGTGATGATTCTTTGATTTCTTCCACAGCCTTCACAACTCCCGGTAAATTATTGAGCAAGACATTAACAGCTTGATGTATAGCCCATCTTGTTCTGCTAC
This sequence comes from Adalia decempunctata, assembly GCA_951802165.1. Lineage (NCBI taxonomy): Eukaryota > Metazoa > Arthropoda > Insecta > Coleoptera > Coccinellidae > Adalia > Adalia decempunctata. The sequence goes on from OX637705.1 coordinate 8,204,605, forward strand.
TTTCTTTCAAATTTGTTTTTGTGCACTTTTTCATAATTGTCCATCGTGTGGTTGAACTAACAAAAAACGAATACAGTTTTTGTACAACACCAAATAAATTTACTGGTTCTGAACAAGATGAAGCCAAGTGGACACCCACAAGATTCAGAGAGTGTGCAAGGCATGAAACTAATAATACTGCCAGCTCGTTGATGTGTATAATTCTGGATTGGACTCCTTTATACATATATGCCAGCCATATTAGATCCGTTGTCGTAGGATTGCCCAAGAAATTTTTAACATCTAAATCACCAGCTTGCAGTTTATCTAGAATTCGCTGATGATATTATTCTCCAGTTTTTCCGTCAGCTTCTAAGTAGTCAATAAAACTTTTTTTTATCTCATATCCAGACTCCGTTCTCTTTAAATATCGTATAACCTGGTTCATTTGTTCTGTGTGAGATACATCTGCGGTGCAGGGTGCAGTCGAACATAATAATGGAAGTTGGCCTCCTTGATCTCATTAAAATAATGTTATTCCGAACTTTGGTGGCCATTAAATCGATAATATCATTTTGTATAGTTTTGGACATATACATAGGATGTTTGTCCTTTTTTTAGTGGTCAAGATGACACTTCAGAGTCGGGTCATAATTAATAATACTTTTTTCCGAGAAAAAAAAATTAACCCCTGGTTGTTTTTGGCGCCCCCTTAAGCTGGCGCCCAGGGCAAGCGCCCCGCTTGCCCCCCCCTAGATCCGGGCCTGCTTCCCCTTAAATTGCAAAAGCGTGGAGGTCAATTCTGGTCACCAAATCGGGACATGACACGAACAGGATTAAACTGTTGCAAGATCCTCAATGTTTCACCGACGTTATGACATGTGGCACCGTCCTTCTGAAACCACATGTTGTCAAGATCAATAGCTTCCAAATGAGACACAAGGAACTGTGTTATCATAGCACGACAACGTTAGCCATTCACCGTTACTGCACTTTTTGATAATCAGGACGCGTTGTTCTACCTCCATATTAACTTTTTACCATCTGTCAACTTTCGATATGTCACGTCATAATCATATGACATTATAACTGTAAAATATGAAGGCGCGCATTCCAAATCTTGTGATCTTATTGCTCCATCTAACATGAGGATTTGAGTTCCATTTCATGTTCCATGGAAACAATATAGAAAACATTCCAAATGAATGCGCGGGTAGGAATTCCTACGATCAACACGCTATCAATTTCGCCCAAGCGTTTGCTCCAACAAAAGTCGGACCTCAAAAAAATCCGAGAGCCGTGTGACAAAAAACGGCCGAATATTTCAAAGCGACATGATAGAATTTTAGCAAAACAATGAAACGTAATCTATCACCTTGCCCTTTTCGCAGCGCCCTTGTAAATCGAACGGAATTGCGAGAATGCCAAATGTGATAAGCCATAAAAAGGGGCCGAACGCCGGGAAATGCACATAGAAAAAGGAACGCAAACATAAAATGGTCACGGGAATATCAGGAACCGCGAAATTGCGTACTTTTACAACTGGGGTCCCGTTTGACGTAACGTCCCCGGGTATCTCGGCGTTTTTTATATGCAGGCTTCCTTTATTGAATTCTCGTGAAGACTGCTGGCTCAGGATGGTTACTGCTGGGAATTTGCATCACTTCACCCGGACTTGTTTATTTCCGGGCGCTGCGCTCCGGAAGGTCCAGGGTGGTGTTGATGCAACGGTTTGTCGGTCTGATTGGAATTCGCGGATTGTAACTGGGGAGATAAACAAGGGGGCCGTTTTACCCGCTTCTCCGGAGATAAATTCTTCGCTATTTTGGTTGCTGCTCCATTCGGTTTGTGAGGAAGATTTGACGATAGTCTGGGAATTTCGGTGTTGATTCGTGGCTTAGGAATATCGCTACAATTTCATATTACAGGCCTTCACATATCTACATTATTATAGCGCATGTTTGACAGTCATAATGTCACATGATTATGACGTAACAGATCGAAAGTTCACAGATGGAAGTTAGTAAACATTACAGTGGCTTTATACAGGACAGTGGCGACAATAGACGTTCACGTTTTGATTGGTTGGACTGTTTTCGACCACTAATGGCGGATTTTCATTGATTTGTTGTCATGTCATAGTGACAAAAAACTCAAGATCGAGTCAAATGTCAAACAACACAACACTCAAATGTAAACAAATATCCGCCATGTTTGTGCAAAAACGTGTTCTATGACCCTATTGTCGCCACTGTCTTGTATAAAGCCACTGTACTTTGTAGTTAACATGGAGCATTCATTACACGGTAGAACCACACCCCCAGATTGTCAAATATTATTATCTGGTTATTGGAAATTACATGAAAAAGAAATGGTCCTGTAGTCGTGGTGGACATTTGGCTGATGTTATTTCCCATTATTTCCGGCATACCTTCCTCTATATGATGAAATAAACATCAGATAATTCATCAAAAAAAACGGCTGTTTTCTTTGAATGTCAAAATAACACCTGTTCTTGGAAAACCATGTATAGTTCTTGAACAAAGAAGAACCAGTTTTATGACTTTACCCACTGTGGTTCAGTTAGAATCTCAACAAGATCCTACCTGCTCTCAATCATACTGCCACTAGTCGCACCGGTCATTTAGCTCAGCTCGCCAGCAAATATATACCCTTGTTTTCTTCCACAAGACGGAGCCCGTTCTCTTCGTACCAAAAAGTGAATTCGTTCCGCGAAATAAGGACTTCACCCGGTACAACATAAAACACGAACCCAGAAAACCAGACTAAAACCCAAGTGTTCTACAGTGAGCTCGCTCCGTGAAAGACAAAAACAATTTATCTTCAAGACGTTACAGAACACCAGCAAATACATCTCAACAAGTAAGACCAACCGCAAGTACCATTCATTCAGTGTTTACTTTGTGGTATTTATTTCTTTTTCATATACATCCATTTCAATCTTTGATTCTCGTGGTGATAAGAATTGGCATAGTCCATCCAAAGCAGGTTTTGGAAGTCCAGGCCCAGCTTCATTTCTAGTTACAAAAAAGTAAATAGAAATGTTCTATGTTTTCATCATAGCAATAAATATATCCTCAAAATGCAATGGTATTTTTTCAAAGTAAGGCACTCTGAACATCAAAATGTTATCACATACGATTACCATCGTGTGAATGGATATTATTTTCACCTTGTATTGATACATTTTCGAACGATTAATTGAAGGAGCATATACAGCCTGGAAATTCTGGTCCGATAACGAAAAATATCGTGGATAATTAAAAAGCATGTTTGTTTCCAAAGTTCAATATGAATATTCGCTAAACAAGAATAGTCTGGTTGATAATTTGAAGCGTGTTGCTGCGAAGTGAATAGGTTGTAAAAATTGTAATAGACATGAAGACAGAAACAAAACTTAACGAATGGATCGATTTAATTTATGAGGAATTTTGTCATGACATTGTAACTTTCAATATTTGTGAACAATCAAGGAGTAAGAAATGTGATATTAAAAATGTAAATAATCTTATTATTCTGCTTAAGGGTCTACATCCCTGAAAAAAAAAGGAGTCAGAAACGATTTAATTTTCTGACTGATGAAGGGATGTATGAGTGTATAAAAAAAATAATAAAAAAAATATTTTATATAAGTATTAAATGAATGAAAAGGATATTCCCCATCATTTTTGGTAATTTTTTTACATTTTCAGCTATAAAAACGAACAAATATTTTTGTGTTTTTTCATTCCAGTATTGAAGTCTATCATTTAGTTAATTGAACGTCTTTCTCCCTTTTCTTTCAGAATTTACCGTTTCTTTGTAAATAATATTACAACAATGTGTTGTTTTCGCGAAATTTATTTCCTTCAATTTTTTTATTCGAAATGATAAATATCCATTTTTACCAAAGTCATTTTATTAAGGATTTTATTTGCCGTCGATTAGTGAAAATTAATTGTTTCTCACAATTTTGGATTCTTGCATGGAATTGAATATCTTTTGAATGACACGCCTCGCAGGTATCTACTCCCATATGACTGGTGAAGAAAAATTAGTGTATTATACAGTCAGTCTGAGATCTAGTTCAGGGTAGGATTTCTTGTTAATATTCCCTGCGCCCCAATATTTGTTATAGTGAGCTGAATCATCCAATAAATGAAAATTAATGCACTGCACCGCCATCTGGCGGTATACGTTTCCTATTTTGAAGGCTGAAGACTGTTAAAACACCATTGTTATTATTTCCTCATCTGGGCAGAACTCGGCATGTTCATAATAAGGATTTATGTCAGCAATATCACAACATAACATTCCATATATTTTGACTTATCTTCTCTCTGTGCAGGCTTTTCATTTATTAGCTGTACATTCTTCAAGAGCCTCATTCCAACGATTTTTCACTTGTGCAATTATTTGCCGAATTTGTTCGAATATTAATAACGTCAACGTCAGTGATATTTTCAACGCCAACCTGAATTCTGCAACTCAAAATATTACTGAATGGACTATTACCAACATAATTTAGATTCTCCAAAGCCCCCTGAGATGTAAATAGTTCTTGGATGAACTTGTAACATTCCAAGTTTGTAAATCCTAGGAACATTATGAAAAAGAGAAAAGGGGCAACCCTGCTCTGAAGAGCTGAGGATAGAATTACGTTAAAGGGGGTTTATACTTATTTTTTTTTTGCTTGTGATGTGATCGTCTAGATTGGTAGAACTCAATGTTATGTCGTAGTAATTCAGATTCGTAATAACTCAGATTAGTGAAATATAGGATGGGAAATAATGAGGTAAAATTGGTAAATAATAAACTAGGTTGGACATAACGATGGAATAAGAGACTTTATTCATCCAGCGCCATAGATCGGGGAACCATAGCCTATGAAGGAAAAACGAACGAGAATCAATTGAAACTCAAAGCAAAAAACCTTCTAGCATTACAGATGATATGTTTACAAATCCATAGAACAATTAGTAATAAGACGAGCACTGGTGATATGTATGATATGTGGCTTCCTATACTCCGGTAAGGTTATTACTGGCACAATTGTGATAAAAAGCAGAATCCAATAAATCCAAAGTTATCCAAAGGTTATAGGCATATAGAGTGTGTCACCTGATTATTAATGAAATTCATATGCAGTATCCTTGTAGTTCCTAGTGTGAGAATCCTTCCTTCTAAGTGTTATGTGTGAGATCATAGCAGTCGCGTTGGTTTGGAAGTGACGATAAACTCTTTATATTTCCTGTTAACTGATGAACGATGGCACCTTCAAAGCTTTCCTTGCTTATCAGGTACGCCAAGGGCCCGAAGGCGAGGCTTGGTTTACTGAGGACGTTCGTCAAAAGAACTCTCAGAGGAAGTTTCACTGGCCACTGTTGTGGGGGATGTTTTCCTTAGCACAGGCGATATAAACAGTTTACCCTAGGCCTCCAAACCAGTGATATTTGTATGTAAAATATTATCCTAAAAGCAACAACTCCAAATGCCTAAACCATAATGTCGAGTGAATAGTTAAATGTGCAGTAATCCTTACGAACAGTATAAGAATATTCCAAATCGGTTGGTAGTAGCTCAGCGAGTTCCACAATATTCAATAGAAATGCAATAATAAAATAGAACAAGCTTACATGAGTTTAAATCCTGTGAAATGAAACAGTTATTTGAATGGAGTTCGTGTACATACCAGATAATAAAGAAGCGTCTTTAAAATATACTAAAATGGCGGATTCCTAGAAGAGGAACTCCATTTCAAAGGAACACTATTGTTAACCAGCATGAAAGTGAAAACACACAGCAGCCGAGTGAAAGTGAAGTAAAAGAGGGCCCTTTCATTCGTTGTCGTTTCCGGAGGTTAGTTTTTCTTTCACAGAATCGTATTTCTTCTATGGTCACAGAAGAACGAGTTTACTTCTTGGTGGATCTTCGATATGATTAAAATCTCCTATTTATAAAGATGCGAATTGCCTAAAGTATTGATTGAAGTCGTACTAATATTCATCATTCATAGAATTATAAAATAATATCAAATAAGTTCATTCAACGTAGTTCCACGTTTCGACAACAGACGTTGCAAAGTTGGAAGCCATGGAGTCTGGCAACGGTGCATTTTATTTTATTGCAGGGTAGGAAATTCAGATATGTTACAAACTGTATTGCAGTCCATTCTTCTCTTCAAAAGAACACTCCCTGTAAAATCATCAGCTGGCGTTACCGGATTTCGCCATAAATGCGTCTCTGACGGACCCGTCGGCTGACAGGGCCATCCGATTCATAAGCCGGTCGGAACAGCGCCTATCTCTCACCATCAGGCGGCTTACAGTTTGTTCCGATGATTCGTAGGAAGCATCTAGTGATCGTACATTACCTAATTAGTTTCGCTAGTACGGTGTGGTGTGCCGCAGCCTCGGCTCTAGATCACTGAAGCATGCCACGTTATCGGCTTCGGTTTCCACTCCAGCCGACGGCGGCGTCCGTGAATCGGGTACTGGGGAATTGTAGTTGATTTCATTCCGATGGAAAATCAAGATTTATTTCTATTAGGCTGCTCTCGCGCCAAGATCGAATAACGCTGATTTGTTGGGATGTGCGGGGCGAGTAAACCGCCAAGCAGTCGGCCCGACGCCTTGATTAACCGGTTGTTTAGTAGTTTTGCTATTTGTCAGGTTTTGATCCGCCACGAATTATATACTGCTCCACGAGAGTTAGGAATATCGTATACAATCGTTTTTAAAAGTATGTAATCTTCGAGAAAATGGATGTAAAATCATTTAAGAACCAATAACAACTTGAATCGATCCAATCAAAATCAGTATGAGACATTTCGTCAATCTGGGGCCCGATTCTCAAATGTCTATCAGAAATAGAGAACGCGACAATATGTCGAGTGCAAATGGCTACTGACTTTCGAATTAGGTATTCTCGTGAACTACTCGACATTGGGAAGTCACTCGACATTTTATATCGAGTAAGGATATCTGGCAACTCTGCATTGACAATCAAAGAAGAATATAAAGTTCTTTGAAGCATTGGGCGCGTTCATCCGACTAAGCAGCTACCGCTACCGCTCCTTCAAACGTCAAAACCATATGATTTTTTCGATTCGTTGTGTCAAATTACTAACTAATTTGACCCAACGGATCGAAAAAATCATATGGTTTTGAAGTTTGAAGGAGCGGAAGCGGTAGCTGCTTAGTCGGATGAACGCGCCCATTGAAATATATTAACTCAATGGTTAAAGTTTAAATAATTTAATGAAAATTTCATTGCAATCGAGGTTCGAGGTGGAAACTGCTAAACATATTGCTCGGCAAAACAAAAATCAAAATTAATTCAGATACTGCAAAATGAAAAAGATACGTGTTTCGATGTTTCTTCTTCTAGATTCAGTGCAGACTCATTAGTGCTAGGTTCCACATAGGGAGACAGGGTATCTATCAAATATCTTACTAAATCTTTAAGTAATCGAAATCTCTTAACAAACATGTTATCATTTAATGTCCTGAAATAGTCATAATAACAATGGGTATGCCTAACAAATTCTGCAGCTTCTTCATTATCCCCCAGGTTTTGAATAGCTTGTAGGATTTCTACTTCTTCGTCCATCATTTTCAAAAGGATTCGCAAACGTACAAAGTTTATTTCATCCGCAGAAAATGACAATGTCGAAAGTGAAAAAGTAAACAAACACACTGGTCCGATCTTCCATGTGATGATTCTTCTGTTCTTCAGGTGTTCGAGGAACGCTACAGGCCCCTTATGTTGGGGGATCATCTCACATAGATAAGAGTGGTTGTTTTTAGCGAAAAATCAGGAAAAAACCAAGAGCAAATTGAAAAAACTTCTGACACTTCATTTTCATTTTTGACAATAAGGTTGATAAAAGCAATGTCGAGTGGCTCCTACCCACTCGACTTCTTGTCTATCGCAATTTGTCTAATGCGACATTTGAGATTAACAATTTTTGATTTCATTCGACAATCTGGTGATGTCGCATGCGACATTGACCCAATAGACATTTGAGAATCAGGCCCCTGGGGCTGGATTCTCAAATGTCTATCAGAAATGGAAAACGCGACAATATGTCGAGTGCAAATGGCTACTGACTTTCGAATTAGGTATTCTCGTGAACTACTCGACATTGGGAAGGCACTCGACATTTTATGTCGAGTAAGGATATCTGGCAACTCTGCATTGAGAATCAAAGAAGAATATAAAGTTCCATTGAAGCATTCAAATATATTAACTCAATGGTTAAAGTTTAAATAATATAAAGACAATTTCACTGCAATCGAGGTTCGAGATGGAAACTGCTAATAAAACATATTGCTCGGCAAAACAAAAATCAAAATTAATTCAGATACTGCAAAATGAAAAAGATACGTGTTTCGATGTTACCATTTTTCTAGATTCAGTGCAGACTCATTAGCCCTAGGTTCCACATAGGGAGACAGGGTATCGATTAAATTTCTTACTGAATCTTTAAATAATCGAAAACTCTTAACAAACATGTTATCATTTATGTCCTGAAATAGTCATAATACAATGGGTATGCCTAACAAATTCTGCAGCTTCTTCATTGTCCTCCTGAATTCCTCCAGGTATTGAATAGCTTGTAGAAATTCTACTTCTTCGTCCATCATTTTAAAAAGGATTCGCAAACGTTCAAAGTTTATTTCATTCGTAGAAAATGACAATGTCGAAAGTGAAAAAGTAAACAAACACACTGGTCCGATCTTCCAAGTGATGATTCTTCTGTTCTTCAGGTGTTCGAGGAACGCTACAGGCCCCTTATGTTGGGGGATCATCTCCCATAGATTAGTTGTTGTTCTTAGCGGAAAATCAGCAAAAAAGCAAGAGCAAATTGAAAGAACTTCCGACACTTAATTTTCATTTTTGACAATAAGGTTGATAAAAGCAATGTCGAGTGGCTCCAACCCACTCGTCTTCTTGTCTATCGAAATTTGTCTAATGCGACATTTGAGAATACCAATTTTTGATTTCATTCGACAATCTGGTGATGTCGCATGCGACATTGACCCAATAGACATTTGAGGATCGGGCCCCTGGTCGCCTTTTTTCTGAAGTTTGGTTCTTTGCATATGCTTCATGAATGTTCTTATTTCGAAATGAAGTCAGTTTATCAACGGCTTCGATTTGAAACGAGTTTTCTGAAGATGTCAAGACGTAAATTAACAAACGCTGATGCTAATAGGGCTATTGGAAAGCTGCATGGTGGCCTAACTCAGGTTGTTGTAGCGGAAAGGCTGTAAGTCAGCCAAAGTGTGATATCCCAACTTTCAATAGTTCAAGGGAGACAGGTTCCCTGTTGGAAAGACCAAGGCTTGGTGGGCGACGAAAAACAACACCTGCTCAGGATCGTTGCATCACCGTTTCGGCGAGAAGAAACCCTACATCTTCGTGTAGAATGCTACGGAATACTCTCTTCAAAATACAGATGGGGTCCAAGTTTCCATCGATACCATCAGACGACGTTTGAGAGAGGTGAATCTAGGTTCTAGACGTCCATTAAGAGGAGTTCCATTAACACGTGACCATACGCGTCAAAGACTGGAATGGGCAAGGCAACATATCAATTGGAACGATCAATGGCGTAGTGTCCTTTTCACTGATGATTCCAGATATGGACGATTTTTAGATTCTCGAAGAATAAGGGTATGGACAATCCGAAGCATACCCCGTAATCGTCGCTATGTCCAAGAAGTCCATCCATTCCGAGGGGGTAGTGTTATGGTATGGGCCGGGATATGCTTCAACGGGCGCACAGATCTACATATGGAAATATGGGAATATGACCGCCTTACACTATAGGGAGCATGTCATTGACCATGTTGTGCCAAGTTTTCACGCTACTATTGGTGAAACTTTTCAATTTCTAGACGATAACGCTAGACCGCACCGTTCAGCCATAGTTGAGAATGCTCGCGAGGAGCTTGGTATTCCACATTCACCAATACCTCCACACTCACCAGATTTGAATTGCATAGAACATGCATGGAATATGCTCCAAAGAAGATTAGATAATCATCAACCTACCCCAGAATCCTTAAATGATCTGATCGAGCTTCTGCCCCGTTTATGGAACCAAATTCCTCAAGAAATGTTCAAAAACCTCGTGTGTAGTATGCAAAGAAGATGTCAAGCTGTTATTGATGCCCATGGAGGCCATACATTGTATTGATAGTCTTAAAATGCTTGAATTCTCTGGGAATAAAATTTCGTTATTTTACTCGATTTTTCTTGAACACTCTGTATATGCTGCAGACCTACAGGCAAAAATTAATTTGCAACTTGAAATCATATTAATATGAATTTTCATCAAAAAAATCGTATTTTAACTATATTTTTTTGCAATTTAATTCAATATCCCTAATTCATGTGGAGCAGTTTATTTCAACGACATATCCCGTTGACATTTACCATGCTCATACTGGGATTTGGAGGTTCACATATATGAAGACATCAAAAAATTCGTGGACTGCCTCAAAAGCTGAACACTTTCATCGTATTCGGTATTCGAGCCCTTTCAAAAAAATGGAAAAAAAACTACTACTTCCTTCCTTCCTTACTAACAATGGTAATACTTTGCATTTGTAACCATTTTTTCCCCAGAAAGTTGCATTTTCATCGAAAAAACAGCAGGAAGTTTTAGAACTTTTCTCATTCGAAGAACGCGCACGATCTAGAGAACACTGTCAAAAATCCCGATAAAAATCAACATCTAACTTTATTCGCCATATCAAAGACGTTCGAGACGAAGCAACATCGAGAATAAAAAGCGAGAGTGGCTGATAGAAGCCTCCTTCAAAGGACACTTTAACCTGATGGAATAAAACAAATCGAATTTTCGCCTTTCTGTCTCGGCTGATGAAGAGAATAAAAGAAATCCAATAGAAACGTAGAAATTCGCCTCTGAACGCAAACAAGAGAGGAATTTAGGAAAAGGGAAAACATTAAGGTTACCACCGGGTAAGAGAAGTTCGAGGTAATCTCCGAGATTATTTAGTCGGAATCGATCAAGTTAGACAAATAAGGAGGTAGAGAGGTATCGTTTCTTATTTTCGGAGCAAATATCGCTTTCGCAGAACGGGAAGCTTTTATTGGATGAATTTTTTCTGGTTTGATATTTCCAGTATGAGAAGGTTTCTCTTTAAGGAATTATTCGTTTTTGAAACGTTATGGCGAGTGGATAGCAAGCTAGTTGCAGAACGGTATTTTGAATAATTGTTGTAGGTTAAGAAATGTTACATATGATTTTTATAAATAAATTGTTATTCGTTGAGAAATTATTTTCTGAATCTTCGCAACAAAGCGCCATTTCAAAAAATAATCAAAGGATACAATATCCTTAGAATAGTCCGAGGAATAGCCATCTCATTTTGAGAGTATTCCGTAGTATTCTACACGTAGATGTAGGGTTTCTTCTCGCTGAAACAGTGATGAAACGGTCCTGAGCAGCTGTTTTTTTTCGTCGCCCACTAAGCCATGGTCTTTCTAAGACGGAACCTATCTCCCTGAACCTATTCCAAAGTCGAGATATCACACTTTGGCCAACTTGGAGCCTTTCCGCTACAACAACCTGAGTTAGGCCACCCTGTAGCATTCCGATAGCCCTATTAGCCTCAGCGTTTGTTAATTTACGTCTTGGCATTTTCAGAAAACTCTTTTCAAATCGAAGCCGTTGATAAACTGACTTCATTTCAAAATAAGAACATTCATGAAGCATTTGCAAAGAACCAAACCAGATTGACGAAATGTTTCATACTGATTTTTATTGGATCGATTCAAGTTGTTATTGAGTTTTAAATGATTTCACAGCGATTTTCTCGAACATGACGTACTTTCAAAAACGATTGAATACGATATCCCTAACTCTTGTGGAGCAGTATACAGGGTGGCCATTTGAAAACGAAACAGACGAGATTACAGACGAAATAAATTTTTTCGATAGAAATGCTCGGACAGGTCGATTTCTGTTTCGAGGGGGACAACTTAAGATGTAGGTTACGGACGCATAGCGCTTCAACCCTTGCTGCTACAACCCCTACCCCCAATTTTTGAATATGGAAGATGGGGTGAGTGATACCTCAATTCAAAGGTATCTTTATACTGATTTCAGCACAGTAATTGTTTTTTCATTTTATGCATTAGTTCTCGAAATATTCTTAAGTAAGTATTTGAAAATGAAGTGGTGTTTTCATGGCACTTGTAGTGTTTTTTTGTGAAAAATCGACATCTTGATTAAAGATTTCTATGTCAGTGGATTGGAGGAAGGAAGCCACAGTCATGGTTGTTTCGAAGCTCAAAATGTCGATTTTTCACAAAAAAAGACTACAAGTGCTATGAAAACACCACTTCATTTTCAAATACTTAGTTAAGAATATTTCGAGAACTAATGCATAAAATGAAAAAACAATTACTGTGCTGAAATCAGTATAAAAATACCTTTCAAATGAGGTATCACTCACCCCATCTTCCAAATTCAAAAATTGGGGGTGAGGGTTGTAGTAGCAAGGGTTGAAGCGCTATGCGTCCGTAACCTACATCTTAAGTTGTCCTCCTCGAAACAGAAATCGACCTGTGCGAGCATTTCTATCGAAAAATTTATTTCGTCTGTAATCTCGTCTGTTTCGTTTTCAAATGGCCAACCTGTATTTGAAGTATATTATTTTTAGTTTTCAACTTGAGACGTAAACTTTTCAAATGAGCCTTAAAATTCAAAGAAGAATCTAGTTTTATTCCAAGATACTTGTAGACCAGGGCCGAAACCTTCAAAAATGGTAAAAAATGAAAAAAAATTACAGTAGGATGAAACCCATTAGAAAAGGAGGGGAATATGATCAAAATGAAAGGAAAAATAAATTACGGTCGATCCGAGTTCGGGAAGTGGGAGGGGTGAGTTTTTAAGGGTGAAAAATGGTTTTCCTTGATTTCCGGCAAAACTACAAATCCTATGGAAAAAAGTTAAATGGCAAAGTTGTAGGTAATGAAAAGATCTACAACTTTTGTATTTGCAATTTTTTCACATAACCTCAAAATTTAGGTGAAAAATTCAAAAAACCAAGTTTTTGGTTTTTTATTTATATCTCTTTCAAAAAAAAAATTTTTTCTACGAAATTTTGTGAAAACTTACCTTATTATGTCCCAAATACACTGTAATTTATTAGATTCAAAATATTTATGTTTTCGCCTTATTTTAACTAAATATCAAAAAAGCCCCCTAATTTTCAATCGAAAATTCTGACGTCAAAATATCCGCTTTTTTCAAAAAGTTTAGGGGCTTTTTCTTCATTGAAATATCTACTTTCTGATGGTGTAAAAAAAATATACATTACTATAGGAAATGTTCTCAGAAAATGCAAAAAATTGAAAAAACTCAATTTCGAAATTTTTTTTTAATCATTATGTAAAATTTTGAGGTATTTATTAAAATTTACTCTTTAATTACTCAGAAAACATAAGATTTCCTGTTTCATTCATAAACGAAAAAATTGCAAATTGAAATATACTTCTATAATTAACAAAAAAATAAGTTAATAAAGTTAATATGTAATAAGACATCTACAATATTTTGAAATCTTGTAGAATCCTGTTGATACCTGAGTGACCTTTGGTTAATTTTTAACCCATTGTAAGTTATTTCATAGATAAGTGGGGACTGAGTTACTCTAATGGTGGGTTTCATAAATCGTTGATTGAACAAATCACAGAATTATTCGACGAAATTGTCAAATCAACCAATAGGATTCCTAATTTTCGAAATTTTTAGCATACAATTGCTTGATTGAGTGAGTTGTGAGAAATTTACTTTATTCAAAGAATTGTTTGGAATCTACATAGCAAAGTAAATACTATCTGTATTTTAATCTATATTAATCAACTTTAAATAAAAATAGAAATATTTTCTTTCATAAATAGTATGTTTAACGTAACTTAACCTAAAAAATTAAAATTGAATGATATTTTAGTACAAGAATAAAAACTAGTAATTTCGTTTTATTTTGTACAAATTTAGTTATACTCATGATAAAACTTTGAAGGCATTATTAATTTGATTTTGTCTCTTCAGATTGTCAGTATGGATGAATCTGTTTGTGTAATCTGCAATAAGATAGGTGACAAGCAAGTGTTTGAAATAAAAAAAAAACAGCTTTGAATCGTTGAGTGGCGTCTAGCAAGAAGAGAATCGACAATAAATACAAAAAATTTGAAGTTTTAAAATCAGCTTTTATTCATCGAACTTGTCAAAACACTATAATGATGAGACTGCAATAGCTACATTCTGTAGCTCAAGACGTAAGAAATCACAGGAAGGAAAAGAAATAAATAGGTCGCTCTTACATTTAATTTTCAATCTCATTGCTTTCTCTGCGGTGGGTTCTTCGGTAATATTTCAAAAGATAAAATTTCAACTGTTCAAAGTAACGATACAAGAGATAATATATTACAGTATATTCAAAAACAAAACACATTAAATCATTGCGATAAAAACATTTCAGCTCGTTTAAGAAATGTGCCTGATTTAGTTGCAGTAAAAGCTCATTATCACACTGTTTGTATGGCTAATTTTTATAACAATAGGACGGAGAGAAAAAGGGGTCGCTCAGCATTTGAAAACACTAAGAGTTGTATTAATTATCTTATTAATTATATCGTTGACAACGAAACAGAATGTCAATTTTCTGTTAAATAAATAAAAGAGGGATTTTTAGGAGATCTCCCAGACTACACAACTATTGAAAATAAATTGAAAGAGCACTTTCAGAACGATATCGATTCTCATTTAATTAGAAGAGACTTGATAATTTTGTACAAAAATAGTACCGCAAGCAAGAAACTCTGCAAAAACTGGTATGAAAAAAAATAAAATGCGTATTCAGAATTAAGTATCTAAATTCAATAGTACGATTTACCTGTATATTTATATTGTATAAGATTTTCTATGACATGAATGTAATTCGAATTAAATAAATAAAATCTTTATCCTAAAAAAAATGCAGCAATCACATTTTTTTGATGAAATTGTACATAGTGATTAAAAAAAAATTTCGAATTTGAGTTTTTTCAATTTTTTGCATTTTCTGAGAACACTCCTTATAGTAATGTATATTTTTTTCACACCATCAGAGAGTAGATATTTCAACGAACAAAAAGCCCCCAAACTTTTTGAAAAAAGCTGACATTTTGACGTCAGAATTTTCGATTGAAAATTAGGGTGCTTTTTCGATATAAGGTTAAAATAAGACGAAAACATGAATTTTTTAAATCAAATAAATTACAGTGTATTCGGGATATAATAAGGTAAGTTTTCACCAAAGTTCGTAGAAAAAAAAATTTTTTTGAAAAAGATATAAATAAAAAACCTAAACCTTGGTTTTTTGAAATTTTCATATAAATTTTGAGGTTATGTGAAAAAATTGCGAATACAAAAGTTGTAGATCTTTTTATTATCTACAACTTTGCCCTTTAACTTTTTTCCATAGGACTTGTAGTTTTGCCGGAAATCAAGGAAAACCATTTTTTACCCTTAAAAACTCACCCCCGCCCACTTCCCGAACTCGGATCGACCGTAATTTATTTTTCCTTTCATTTTGATCATATTCCCCTTTTTTTTTAATGGGTTTCATCCTACTGTAATTTTTTTTTGTTTCAAAAATTATCGACCCTGGTCTATTGGGAGTGAAATTATGATTCGAAACTGTAATATTGAAACTAACCCTCAATGTTTTATGTTTTTGGTAGTTATTCAAATGAAAACACGATACTTCTGTTTCATTGGGCCAGGCATAAACGCCACACCAAAAAATAAATATTCAGAATTTCTAAATCTTCAGTTTAAGTATTTTAAATAATGTTGAAATCAGAACAACGAAAGGCAAGATATCATCTGCATAGATGAATTTCTCGAAGTAGATCTACACGAGTCAAATGGGTAATGGTGATGGGCGTGTTCCAAAGATCATGAATCAATCTTCGGCAACGCCACTCCACATGTCCACGAAAAACCCGGACATCAATGCGCCATCATCATCCACTGCCGGATTTATTCCAGCGCCCACCGCCCGAATCGCATATCAATTCCGTACGGACTGTTTTGCTTTCGTCGTTCCAGGAACGAAAAAAGGGACGTCGGATAAAAGCGTCCCAACAACAACACGAATAAAACCGCGGGCGTCCGAAGTCCGTGGCCTAATCGTCGAATACGCGGCGCCGCCCAACAAAAGAAGAGAAACCGTTCGTTTATGATTTATCCAGACTGCATATTTATGGTTTCGATGACCGAAATTGATTCCCGATTGGGCGGACGGACGCCACTGACGTCGGCCAGACTCTGATATGTCATAAATGCATAATGGATTCGGATTATCTGCTCGACTACCGGAATTTAATAGAAGCAGTCGCTCGATTTTACCTTCCATTTGTTCGACTCGATGCGATTTTCGACGGGCTGTGGGCGCTGTCGAGGGAATTATTGGAATAACAGACGGATGCGAAGAAAAATGTTTCGAATTTACCGGTCCTTCGTTATTGAACGCTTCAGCTTTGATCGGATTTCATACTTTCATTGCAAAGAATATTAAATCAATCTCGCATTCAATCAGAGAAAAATGCCTTTATTCAACCCATCACAGTTATGACTCTCAGTATTAATGTCATTTTAGACATGTGAACTGTCAAATAACACACTAGTGGTGAGTATTTGACTTGTACATACAGGGTGGCCATTTGAAAACGAAACAGACGAGATTACAAACGAAATAATTTTTTTCGATAGAAATGCTCGGATAGGTCGATTTCTGTTTCGAGGGGGACAACTTAAGATGTAGGTTACGGACGCATTACGCTTCCACCCTTGCTACTACAACCCTCACCCCCAATTTTTGAATAGGGAAGATGGGGTAAGTGATACCTCATTTGAAAGGTATTTTTATACTGATTTCAGCACAGTAATTGTTTTTTCATTTTATGCATTAGTTCTCGAAATATTCTTAACTAAGTATTTGAAAATGAAGTGGTGTTTTCATGGCACTTGTAGTATTTTTGTGAAAAATCGACATTTTGAGCTTCAATGGTGAACAATTTGAATATTTAATTAATTAATGTGAGTTTTTGATAAATTATTTACTTTACTTTGAAAAGTCTTATTTCTTAGATCAATACTTCAAATCGTTCTGATACCGTACAGTTGGAGAATGATTTCATTGAATAAAACAGCTAGTCGAACATCTGACCCTAGTAGCATTAACACGTACGGTATGACTTCATTTGCCCAGTGGTAGATGTTTTGCAATTTCAAATACAAGTACAGAAATTTTGGTGTTTCGGAAGCACGAAATGCCAATTATTCGCAAAAAATTAATTTAAGTGATAAAATTAACTAACGCATGAATATTTCGAGAACTATGGCATAAAATGAAAAAACAATTACTGTGCTGAAATCAGTATAAAAATACCTTTCAAATGAGTTATCACTCACCCCATCTTCCCGATTCAAAAATTGGGGGTTAGGGTTGTAGTAGCAAGGGTTGAAGCGCTATGCGTCCGTAACCTACATCTTAAGTTGTCCCTCTCCAAACAGAAATCGACCTGTCCGAGCATTTCTATCGAAAAAATTTATTTCGTCTGTAATCTCGTCTGTTTCGTTTTCAAATGGCCACCCTGTATATTTTAACTGTAGATTCTTGAGGCCAAAGAACACCTTTTTTATAATTATAAGCTTTTATTTAGTTTCACCTGTCCCGGTGTCTGTCTGTCTGTAATCAAATTTTGTAAGTTGAATATGACACACTTCAAATCGTCCGATTGATTTGAAATTGTATACCTAATTCTGGTGACAATGCATCATGAAATATTTTTTATAGAAAAAAACAAAAGGGCAGCTCCAAAATGGCGGATGAGTTTTGTAATTATGATCCGATTTCATTCAAAATTAGTATCTGGAGGTATTTGGGTTCGAAAATCATGATACTTTTGACAAAATTGGGAAATTCAAGATTGTATTCAAAATTGGTATATGGGGGTTTTCTGGGTCGGAAATTACAATTCTTCAAAATTGAGTAATTCAAGATGGCGGCTTCAAAATGGCGGATGAGTGTTGTTATAAAAGTTTGTCTTCAATAATGTTTTTTGAGAATTAGGCTTGTTTCATTTTACCTTTTTCCGAATTCGGCCCAGTTAAAGAGATAAAGCCATTTGAAAAAAATTGGGCCAAATACGTGCCTGATACGATTCTCTGCGAAAAAGTTTATATTTTCCGATTGAAATTGAGGTGATTATTAGATGTTCTGTCGTGATAAATTTAGGTAATACCCAAGCACTAATCATATTCGAATAAGAACTTGACAAACACGATATTTCCTAACAAAAGCACTCAGTTTTGTCCGATTATTTCTGCAATTGAAAAGCCATATTTCACCCCACCAAAATAAGTTCCATCGGTTCTCCTGAAGATTAGTTTGTAAACACTAATAATTTGTTCATATTTTCCTCGATATCCCAAAACTATCACATAAAAAATTGTTTTCTCACTAAACTAACCTAACTCCATCAATCTTGGTCATAGGATTCGAGGTCAATGACCTAACCTAACGCATCTTCTGTGATAATTCACAGAACTTTTGAGAAGACGATGCCAGATTGCTGATTTTCTCTTCAAACAGTGGTATAGGCGAAACCAAGGAAGTAGTACGCCCCCTATAGTTAACGGATGAACTAACGCAAGGGCACTAGTTTTGTTTACTTTTCGATAATGGCGTCTAGGCGTTGCTCTTTGGAAATGTCCAACGAGTATTTCTGATTGTCACCGATATATCATCACAACGATCTTTATTGATGGTGAAAACTGCATCACTGCTTCTTTTGCCTCCATCATATCCTTAAGAACGTAATTTTCACCGGTTTCCTCAATTTTCTATACTTTTTTTCTTCAAAAAAGCTTTCCCTTCCTGAAGAGAAAGCTGACTTGATAACTTATACCACTCACGTGACCTATTTTCAACATAGCACACCAGTCCAATAAATAACTTTTATTGCTACTGCAAAAAATGTGCAATAATTCTGGAGATATGAAATTTTTTGGGGCTGAACAATTAAAATTCATGGTCAAACCAATATACACTGCGCAAAAAAATTAACGCACATTCTGAAAATCTCAATTTTGATGAAAGTTAACTCTACATTGACTTTATAACTTATTTTTTATGTTTTCTCGGGAAGGTTTTGAACGAAACATGACACATTAAATCAAAGAAAAATTCAGGATTTCACCGAATCTTATGTGAAAGAAGAGAAATGAACAATTTTCAAAATACTGAAATGCTGATAAGTGATTTAATACTTGGTATTTCCACCCCTTGCGTCAATTACAGCTCGGCAACGACGGTTCATACTCAAAATGAGTGATCTTAAAATGTTCTGATCTAATCCTTCCCAGATTTCTCCGAGTTGGATTCCTAAGTCATTAAGAGTAGCTGGATGATTTTCTGAACTTCTCAGCCTTCTATTGAGGTTGTCCTAAACCTGCTCAATCGGATTAAGATCTGGACTTCTTGCTGGCCTTTCCATTCGAGAGACTTCAACCTCTTCAAGGTACTCCTGAACGATGCGCGCACGATGGGGTCTGGCATTATCGTCCATAAAAATGAAATTTTCACCAATGTATGGGGCAAATGGCACTACATGCTCTTCAAGAATGTTCCTCATATACTTATCAGCATTCATAGCTCCATTATCAACGACCACTAGGTCTGTGCGAGCAGTCAAAGATATTCCACCCCATACCATAATCGATCCTCCCCCGAAACCCGTAGTATTCAGGAAATTGCACTGAGCATATCTTTCATGTGGACGTCTGTATACAAGGGAACGTCGATCACAATGGTTGAGGCAGAATCTAGACTCATCTGTGAGGAGAACTCTTTCCCAATCGGCCTCTTCCCAATGGATATGCTCTCTCGCAAAATCCAAACGCGCCCTTCGATTGGCTGGGGTAAGAGCTGGGCCTCTTGCCGCGACACGAGGCCTTAAATCATATTCTCTGAGGCGATTTCTTATTGTCTGAGTGTTAATTTGCACCTTATGAGTTTGCTCAAGCTAATTTTGAAGGAGGCGAGCAGTTGCAAACCGTTGTCTCAACGAAGAAACTCTCAAGTAACGTTCTTGAATGGCAGTTGTTACCCGTGGTCTACCCTGTCCTGGTCTTCGGACATTCATACCTGTCTCCCTGAATCGCTGCAACATTCTGGACATACTTGTATGGGAAACTCCAAACCTTTCTGCAATTCTGGCGTATGTCCAACCTTCTTCTCGCAAAACTACCGCTTGGGCATATTCCTCTTGGGTCAAATTGCGTGTTTCGCGTTGCATAGCGATCGAGTGTAGAAAATCAAACGAAAGAAAAACTATTGATCACTAGAATTGATCGAGAACAACTGATTTTAGAATGGAGCCAATACATTCAAAATCTGATGATATCATCTTTTTTTTATTCCTGCTGGGAGAAAACATCTGTATTGAAGAAAATCGTTGAAAGTGGATAACATATGCATGCATAATTCTGATAAAAATAATTATCATTGAGAACATCTTCAGTTGTAGAATAAATTTGAGATTTCCATAATGTGCGTTGATTTTTTTGCGCAGTGTAGTTTCACTCTAACTAGGATCCAAACTTCCGTAATTATCGATGAACCATAAGAAACTATCAATGAATCTCTAATGAAGTCACACAAGTCATTTACCAAAGTTGTGAAAACAATTTCCCAACACAAACAACGAAACAACTCAATTCTGAATTGATAAACCCTAATTCATCACGAAAAAAACATTCCCTGTAGTTCTTTACTTATATTCGAATGATAAAAAACTTATTCAATAGCACAATACAAGCTTTCACAGGATAATTGCGTTTTATATCCACCTCGTCAAACAGAAGTTGTACAGAAGTGAAGGCAAAACCATTAGAGCAGATGGAAGAGTAATGGCTCATCTATGCTGTCCTGAGTGATACATTGTTTGTATTTAGTACGATCAGGTACAGTTGCTATGAGATTAATTTTTTGTATGAAGATTCTGAAGTTTTTAGAGAGGTAATAAAATACGTCCATTAAATATTCACTGAATGCATTCGAGATGTATGGACTAATGGATGTTTCGGTCTATCATTCCAACTCCTACAAATATGTTGTTTTATTTTTCCTGATTTTGAATTATAAAAATTACAGAATGGTGGAGGAGCCAGTCACATTAATTTATTCCGTATTTCGTACTAGCCGTTCCGTAACCCTTTCATCTCTTCAAAGCGGAGCAATATCTTTCGGGCGGACAATAGAAAGAAGCCTCAAGTTGCTCAAGAAAAACAATGAGTTCTTTCATCCTCCGCAAGAATCGCAGATTTCGACAAACAGACCAAAATAATGGCTCCCACTTCGCACAGTATTCAGAGTGGAATTAATTGAGATCCCGAGACAAAAGATCGGCAACCACATCAATGTATTACACGCTGCTGTGACAAAGTTCGTGAAATTTGGGTTCATTTCCAATTAGGACGAGGTCTCCCTGACAGGAACACTACTTTGAACTCTTCGAAGGTATTATGAGAATGCTTTTCATGTTCCTCAGATTGGATGTTAAGTTTTAATTGAGGGTGGCTGTTAGCTCTTCCCCTTTCGACAGCGAGCGATGTCCGTTTCTCTTTGAGAAGGTGCTCTTATAGAGATCAGTTTCTGGTGAAAGGTGTGCCGAACAAAGAGTCAAGTCCAATTCCATTTTAATTCACTCCTCCAGGTCATGATTCGCTGTCTGCAAAATTTGAATACTACATGGTTCTACTTGAATATCTCTTTCAAAATCATATTCCCATAAAGAATTATAATTCTGATATGCCTTCACCTAAATATTGATCTGGAGAAACTCATATCACGCCTCACGGTCCAGCCATTCCAGTTTTTATTTCAATTAAGAATCTCAGTCATTAAAGAGATTCCCTCGCCCATCTGAGGAAATTTCCACGATTCATAACTCAGGATCTAGCATTAAATTCGGTCATTCCGAAGCTGTTCCAAAGTTTGGTTGCGTCTAAACGTGGATTGTTATGAATTCAGGCCAGCATTTTAATTATTCAGGCGGCGATAAATTTCGGGAGACGATAGCAATAGCAATCCTTTCGTCAAACAAAGGGATGAACACTTTTGTTTACTTTATATCTCACTCATTTCAAGTTTCGATAATTATAGCCGTTATTTGGATTCTCCTTCTCGAGATCTGATTTGAATTAATGGCCTTGGAAGATTTTATAATGTGATTTCTTCTGATAATCCTGTTTGATGAGTTTCTGATCCTTCTGGAGATTGTAATTGGAAATGAATATGAATAATTTAGATATCACCCTGAGGGAACACGTATAGGGATGATGACACTAAAATATTGATTTGTGTGATGAATATACTCTGGCAACAAAAATTAGCTCATTATAGTATAGATAGATTATTTTTTTTTAACTTGTGGTTCTCACTAACAGGAATACCCTGTAATATTCAGAGAACATCGCGAGAGCCAAGGGCAAGCAGGTAGGAATTGGTGTTCTTCTTGAATTTCTGGAGGTTATATGCCTCGAGGAACACCTCCCTAGGCAATGTGTTCCAAAGCCTCGCTGTTCGTTGGATGAACGAGTCTTTGAAGAGAGATGTTCTGCAGGTCTCTAAAGTGACCACGTAGGGACGTGAAGACTTAACTTGACGGGTTAGTCTTGAAGAGACTGCCAGAGGGGGAACGATTGCTGATAATTCAGAAGAGCATCGCCCATGGAAATATCTATAAAATAGAGACAGATCTCCTACTCTTCTACGGTTCTAGAGAGGAGAGCGAGTTTGTAAGCGAGGCATCATCGACGAGACGAATTGGCTTTTTTGTACAGAATCCAAGAGTTTTATGGTATGTTCAGGTGCAGCACTCCAAATATGAGAACAGTATTCCAGGACAGGTCGAATTTGTGCCTTATAGATCATAAGCAGCTGACCTGAAGTGAAATAGCTCCTGGCACGAAACAGAAAACCAAGTTTTTGGGATGCACTTTTAGCAATGGATCTCACGTGATTCTCCCAAGAAAGGTTACTGCCGACAGTAATACCAAGCATCGAAATGGAAGACTTCAATGGTATGGTCACTCCCGACAATTCTATGCTGGCACAGTAAGATCGGTTTTTCTAGAAAAAAGTCATGCTTGTGTTTTGCAAGCGTTGAATTCCACCAAGTTATCGGATCCCTATTCAAGAATTGTTGCCAAGTCCATATTTGTGTTGTAAGCATTTCTTCCTCGTTCGTTTCTGATTTGGCTGGCTGGTATTGGAGCCCTAGAAGAAGGTCCGGTATGAAGGGTACTATCATCCGCGAAGCTGTGCACTGGACAGTAAGTTGCTTTCAGCAAATCGTTGATGTGAAGTAGAAATAGTGTTGGAGCCAGACTTGATCCCTGCGGAACACCAGCATTTATGGGTAGAGAGTCAGATGGAACTCCATCGACCACTACATGGACAGATCTGTTTGAGAGAAAACTAGTCAGAAGAGAACACAGCTTTGGGGGCACGCCATAAGATGGAATCTTGGCGAGGAGTCCCCGATGCCCGACTCGATCGACTACCTTGGAGATATCCAGTGCTACGGCTAGGGTTTCACCATATTTCTCAATAGATAGCGGCCATATATGTGAGACGTAAGCGAGCAAGTCACCAGTGGATCTCTGATGACGGAAACCATATTGTCTATCGTTGATGGTTCCTGAGTGTGCCAAATGTTTCATGAGCTCGAAGTTGATGGCTTTTCCATGACCTTTGAAATAATAGATAACAGAGCGATAGGTCTGTAGTTGCTAGGTAGGATCTTTTTGCCTTTTTTAGGGACTGGTTGTACTCTTGTGATTTTCCAGTTGGATGGGAAAACACCCAATTTGTAAGAGTGATTGAACAACTTTCAGAGGACAGGTGTTAGTTACACACTAGTGTGTTACTCTATAGTTTACTTGTCTAAAATGACATTAATAATGACAAGCATAACTGGCATATATTGGCTAAAGGAATTATAAATTGTACACTCCATTCACAATTATAAAATCACAACTCTGGCCATGGTTTCGTTTTCAGGAATTGGTGCACCTGATAAAAAATTTGTGCGCGTACAGAGAATTTCTTTAATGACAAAAGGGTGTTGCCAGTTTCTTTGTTTACATCAAAGTAAAAGTATCAAAGATATTTTGACATGGCTACAAACGGCAAATTTGAATTGGACCAAAAATCGATTTATAAGCATGAATAAAGCAAAAGTAAGTACTAATCGCCTTTTTTAGGTCTGGCCGTTTGGAAAGATTTCAAACGAAATTCCGGTCTCCCAGAAGTTTGGTTAGTTTCGGTATCGTTTTTGGTGCTCAAAATTTATTTGGAATGTGTAAATGGACAAAAAAGGCTTCCTTATACGATCTTTTCACGAAAGCGACCGGAAAATATGGTTCAGGTAGGATTTTCGAGGAATTATGAGGAAAGAACTTGCAGAATGAAATTGCACGATTTTTGTAGGTAAACGGGTTTTGGATGGCCATCATCGGTCTCTAAATGATTATTGTTGATCGTTTTCACGTTTCAGAAAAAGAACCACTTCGTATAAGCTCATTTCGAAGCAATTTGTGTATGTAACATTCAACGGTAGGTATTTGCTCTTAATCGAAAGAATATATTATATCTAGTGCTACTTCTTTCAAAAGAGACACAAGCTTTTAATGCTGTAGGGGCCCTATAATGTGGGGGAGTTTGTGTATTATTTTAGAACAGGTGAATGATAAATGTGAAGCATATGTTTGACCTGTTCCATATTATTCGTACAAACCTACTGTGGTTGTAATGTATGAATACTTTTTAAACTAATAAATTACTATACAGTCAGAATATTTTACTCCTTGTTCATAAGATCAAATAAATGAAATGTATATCTTCTACTTTTATTTTTATTAAGTTAGCTATTAAGGTTATGTTCCAAGAAAAAGTTTCTGTTGCATCAGAACTCCCTTCAACTATTTGGATTCCATTAGAGGGATATAATGTTCCATTATTCTTGATTCAACAATTGATGTCAAGTCTTGAACTTTCAGTTCAAGAGAATAATAAACATTAAATCTTCACAGGCATGCATATGAAAATCATGTGAAAGCAATGCAATTTTCTTCCATGGCGAAAAATAATATATTTCAACAGTGATCTCTTGTATTTTTCATGCAAATAACTAGAAAAGGAATCCTTTCTATCAATTCATATAAACGTTAATTAATTTCGTCCATCACATCTTTTCCAATTCATTCATTTTCCGAATAAATTCACATTCTGAGAAATACGCTAAGAATGTAGAAATAGTGTTGACTTGGAACATAAAAATATTTTGAAAAACGTCATAACTTCGATACAGAGTGGAATGTGTCAAATTTCCAAGGCCAGAGTTGTGATTTTATAATTGTGAATGGAGTTTATGCAGGATTCTACATTTTGGTCTCGACGTAATATGCCATCTGTAAATCTCGTAGGTAACTGGGGACGTTAATTCAGACAAGAGTGTGGATTATAAACACAAAGAGCCCCCTAATGTCCCACAATCTCCAATCCACGCCGGATGATCCGAAAATCTTTAAAACCATCCTTCTGTCTCCTTCCGGCTCGCAGAGAGTGTATCCCTCAACTCCAGCTTCTTCCTGTCAGTTCCGCGGATCCTAACGAGGGGATAATTCGAACATCTGTCCCATTTTCACTCGATAATAGAATATTCAAAGTGGGATCCGAGTCGCGAACTATTTCCGGAAAACTGAAAGAACACGGCGGCGGGAGAAAAGTTCCATCCGAAGTTTGTTTTATCCGAGGAAGTTCTCCGGTTTATTATTCGCCTCGGAGAGCCGAAGTAGGTATGTTGGTTTTTGCCACTGGTCCTTTTCTGCCTCATGAATACAAGGATGTTTCCTGGAGAAGTGCGGGTATTGGATTAGGGAGTCATTTAAGACAGAAATTCTAATTTCATGCTAGAAATATTCACACCTAGCGTTTGGCGGATTAGTCTGGGAAGGAGAGATGAGATAATTTATTCGGTTTCTCACAAACAATGTTAATGTTATTCTTATTTGGACACGTCATGAAAACTGATCGACTTCAACTCAGTAACTTCGGTGAAACTTCATGTTGTCGTGATGGAAAGTTCATTTCATAATAACTGGATTACCTTTAAAGATATTTTATGACTTTTATGAATTTTCGATAGGGATAATTGTGATTTGACAAAAGGTAGAAGCCATGTTGTTTCGACATTTCTGTTCAGTAAGCAATGACAAATTATCATGGAAAGACTCACGACGCAACAACGTTTATACTCCATTCACTTTTATTTAATCACATAGGAGGTCATGGTTTCGTTTTCAGGAGTTGGTGCCCCTGATGAAAAGCACAGAACATATGATGAAAAGTCAGTGCGCGCACAGAAAATATCGTTAATGACAAAACGGCGTTGCCAGTTTCTTTGTTTACATCAAAGTAAAAGTATCAAAGATATTCCACATTTTGTTAGGTTTACAAATTGTTCGCAGATTTTTGGTATTTAATCGATATTTGCATGTGAGTTTTTCGTCGAATATCCAAGATTAACGTATGTTTATTGTTTTTAGCACCAGTTTGGAGCGTGAGGACGATTTTCAAGACCAGGACGAATAATTACATTTCGAGGTTGAAGGGGTACACATGAATTTCGTTGAAAAAGCTGTTATTTGGACAGATATCGCAGTAGATGGATCGGATGGAGCCTCGAGAGGTCGATTAGGATGATATTTTTCAAGTTTTCCAAGAAATTTGGGGATATCTGAGCAATATCTGCGATATCTGGCGATATCTGCAAAAGTTAGGTACCTCACTGATGAGGTGGAACTTAGACCTAATTCTCCTATAAGAAACGCATTTCAAAGGTCGAGATGGTGAAAAATGTATTCTTTCAATGTTGTTTGAACAAACGCAGCCGAGTTTTATATCCCAACATTGATTTTAAGAAAGTTATCAACAAAATAAAATTGACATTATTCTTGATTCTTGTAATTACCCATCAATTCATCTCATATCTTTGGGTTGAGTTTTTTTAATGAATTCTTGATCATAATCAACAATTGATGTCGTCAAGTCTTGAACTTTCAGTTCAAGAGGATAACAAACATTAAATATTCAGAAGCATGCATATGAAAATTATGTGAAAGCAATGCAATTTTCTTCCATGGCGAAAAATAATATATTTCAACAGTGATCTCTTGTACTTTTCATGCAAATAACTAGAAAAGAAATCCTTTCTTTCAATTCATAGAAACGTTATTTTCGTCCATCACATCTTTTCCAATTCATTCATTTTCCGAATAAATTCACATTCTGAAAAAATACGCTAAGAATGTAGAAAGGGCAACATAGTGTTGACTTGGAACATAAAAATATTTTGAAAAACGTCATAACTTAGATACAGAGTGAAATGTGTCAAATTTCCAAGGCCAGAGTTGTGATTTTATAATTGTGAATGGAGTATACAAATTGTTCGAATTTATTTTCCAAATCAGTGTTCCATTCGCCAAACTTATGGAGCACTTCGTGAAATTCATGGTTGACATAATCGTCCAACAGAGCAGCTTATTCGTCGAACAATCAGTAGATTTCGAACAACATTTCCTTTGCTCAATGCAGCAACAATAACCAGACAAAGAACAGTACGAACAGAAGAAAATATCGCTCTTTTAAGTGATAGTGTTGATGGAGATCCACATTTGTCTAGTCGTCGACGTTCACAACAAGTTGGACTCTGTGTATCTACCACATGGAAAATTTTGCTTGAAGATCTTGGTCTACACCCATACAAGATCCAACTGGTTCAAGAACTGAAGTCACTTGGCCATAACAAGCGTCGTTTGTTTGCTGATTGGGCCCTAGAACAGCCTGATGTTGATCCACTTTTTTATCGAAAAATTGTGTTAAGTGATGAAGCTCATTTCTGGTTAAGCGGCTACGTAAACAAGCAAAATTGCCGTACATGGAGTGGAAACCATCCTCAAAAGATGTTCTGCAGGCTCCATTGCATCCTGAAAAATGCACTATGGTGTGCTTCACACTCTAGAGGCATCATCGGTCCATATTTCTTTAAAAACGATGCTGGAGAAAATGTTAAAGTGAATGGTGCTCATTACAGATCGTAATCAATGACTATTTGTTTCAAAATTTGAATGGTATCGACCAAGAAGTGTTTGAGTCCAACAAGATTGATTTATTTGAAAGATAGATTTGGCGATAAAATTATTTCGAGAAATGATCCGATTGATGGGCTGCCAAAATCATGCGACATAACTCTAATGGATTATTTTCTTTGGGATTATGTCAAGTCATTGGTTTATGCTGATAAACCAGAAAGAATTGACGCTTTGGAAGTCATAACTCGTGTTATGGCTGAAATAAGGCATGAATTACTCGACATTGGTCAAAATTGGTCTGGTCGAATACAGTTCCTCAGGGCTAGTCGTGGTGGACATACAGGGTGATTTTGTTAAGTGTTTCATTAGACGTATATTCGAGGAAGGAAATGCGATACAAATTCAAAATTTTGTATTTTTTATTTAGGGTACATGAACTCAATTTGCAATGTGCAACAATTTTCAAGCGGAATCTACTTCCGGTTCAACCAGAAACGAATGTGAACTTCTTTATTTCAAATGCAACACCCTGTATATTTATACATATTTGAATTTAACGTTTAATTCTGCAATGATTTGAGGTATGATATGCGCAACCACATCAAGCGATTGTTGAGTTATAGCCTGATTTTCAAATTGTTTACGCTGATACTGATACGCTGATACTGCTTCTTGTATAAATTATGAGGAAATATTATACAGGGTGTCTGAAACAGGGCTTCAAAGTTAGCCTCAACAAAACTAGGAAATCTCATTTTTTTCAAATGGGAAGCATATAATTTTGTAATACCGATCGATTGCTCGTCAAAAACTGGCTGGAGTGTTTCAAATATTTCATGTCTCTAAAAGCAGTAATTAAACAAAGAATTCAAATATGTATAAATATACAGGGTGTTGCATTTGAAATAACGAATTTCACATTCGTTTCCGGTAGAACCGGAAGTAGATTCTGCTTGAAAATATTTCACAAATAGAATGCATGTACAAAAATACAAAATTTTGAATTTGTATCGCAATTTCTTCCTCGAATATGTCTAATGAAAAATTATTTTTGAAACATAAATATCATTGAATTAACTTCATTCATATGTGTGTTATTTCAATTTGAAGTTCTATCGCCCAAAAAACACCCAATAATCGAAATAGAAGTTAATATAATTCGAACAAAATTTATTAACATTTTTGAGCAAAGAAGATAGCAATACCAGAACATTTCAAGTAACCTGATACAACCAGATCGTCCCATAAATTGTCTGATTGCTTATCTCGGCGTCCTACATGATTCGGCAAGAAGGCATGTAATTTCTGCAATTCAATTCCATTATCTCTCCGGGCCAATCGTAGAAGAATACTATTCTTCTGACAATTCGACATGCAACTCCCCAGTCCCTTCTCGTGGCACGTCTCTCGTGAAATACAAGCTATAATTTCGAGAAATATCGTGTTGCAAAATGCAAATTCGAAACCTAACAACCTCCCACCATCGATTCCTTCAAAAGATACTTCATCCATCCGAACTGTGTTTTCCGGAATGTAAAAAATTCCTTCGTACCTTCTTTAGAATTATTTTCCTTTGTTGGAAATCCAACAAAGAACACTCATTCAATTCGGGTCCACGTAGGGGCTCGGGAAAAATTGATCTTCTGGGCGACGGACCTTTTAATTTCTCTCCTCGACGGCATGAAGAATAGATGAACTAGTTGGGTGCAGATGAGAAAGAATTATAAGGGTGCATTTTGATATACTGTCCAATAAGGCGGGCAAAGCGTGTAAGTTTTTCACGCTTATCTGCCCGTAGTCGCTGAGAGCAGCGGATGCGAAACTAAAGTTGAATTATTTAGTGTTGTGTGTGAGCTATGCTTAACTGACAAACTGGGAATGTGCGCATTTGTTCGCAGAATTTCAGATGAGGGGCTTGTCACAGGAATAATTTTTGATTAGATCAACTTTCATATAATGAGAAATTAAAAACAGGAACAGCATTCGTCGACTTATCATCGGCTTATGATACTGTTTGGAAAGATGGTTTAATTTTCATACTTCTTAAGCATTTGAAATGTGGGAAAATGGTTGGTTTAATTTAGAATATGTTGAACGACAGGAGACGTGTTTTTATTGATGGTAATAGTAGTAGTTTCAAGACTTTGAATAACGGACTTCCCCAAGGATCGGTGTTGTCACCCCTTCTTTTTAATTTATATTTGAGTGATATTCCTGATACTTCCTCCGAGAAATTTATCAATGCAGATGATATTGCTCTTGCCTTCCGTCATTCTGATTTCAACATTCTTGAGAATACTTTAACTGAAGATTCAGAAATTTTGCCCGAGTCTCACTAAAACAGAGGTGTCGTGTTTTCATTTGAATAATCATCAAAAACATAAAACTTTGAGGGTTAGTTTCAACAATACAGTTTTGAATCATAATTTCACTCCCAAGTATCTGGGAATAAAACTAGATTCTTCTTTGACTTTTAAGGCTCATTTGGAAAGTTTACGTTTAAAGTTGAAGACGAGGAATAATATAATTCAAAAATTAGCTGGTACATCCTGGGGTGCCGATGCTACCACTCTTCGTACGGCTGTTTTAGCCTTGGTTTTTTCTGCAGCTGAATACTGCTGTTCTGTTTGGTTGAATAGTTCCCATGTCCATAAAATTGATGGGCAACTCAATATTTCTATGAGGATTATAACTGGAACCATTAAATCTACTCCATTAGCTTGGTTACCAGTTCTTTCTAATATAATACCTCCTCATATTCGTAGACAGGTTGCTGCCATGAAGTCTTGGGATAAATTTCATTCCTTTCCAAATTCATTTCCTATTATGAGTTATATGCCAGATACAAGACTGGCTAGATTGAAATCTCGAAAGCCTTCATGGATAAATAATTTTCTTTATCCTAAAAAAAATCATAAAGAAATTTGGAGTTCGGAACGGACTTCATATGATTTTTTCAATAAAAGTTTAATTCTCGATCCTTCAGAGAAAGTTCCCGGTTTTCATCTGTCTAGGAAAAATTGGTGTATTCTGAATCGTCTTAGGACAGGTCATGGACGTTGTAATAGTATGCTCTTCAAATGGAATGCCATTGATAGCCCGAGATGTGAGTGTGGGCATGAAGAGCAAACTATTGACCATTCGGTCAATAATTGTCCAATATATAAATTTCCAGATGGTTTCAACTCTATTCATTCAGTATCTGATTCATTTTTGAGATGGGTTGGTACCTTCAAAACAATTTGAATATATTAGTGGATTTCGCTTTTCCTTTTTTTCTCTCTTTGGTTTTTGTTTCAGATTATTTAAAAATGCTTTGTCAACCCCTTTGAAGAAATGAAGAAAGAATAACATTCGAAGAAGATGCCCTCCAATATGCAAATTTGTAAACAAATCCAATATCCCTACACTTATACGGGGAGACATAGTTTTTGCTGAGGTTTTTATCTGTGCTCTTGCATCATACGCAGAACTGTATGGTACCCCGTTTGACATTCCTCTGCTAATACTGAGATTAGGAGCGGGGAATGGATCAATATGTTTGTTTGAATGATCTGTTCCTTGTTGCCTTTTCGCGACACATGCCATATTTGGAAACAAATCTGTACAGCTCCATTTCATAAGAATATATATATATATATATATATATATATATATATTTGAATAAAACATGGTACTAAAGGGTTTTGCAATAAGAGGTATTATTTTGAATAGCCCTATTACGGTAGGTGTCACTTTTGAAGCTGTCATTTTTTGACATTTGACAAGTAGAAACTTGACATTAATGGAAATGAAACGATACAGGCGTCAACAACGCATTGAAATTATACAAATTCACCATAAACAAGCTTAATTCTCAAAAAACATTTTTGAAGACAACGGTTTTATGACAACACTCTTCCGCCATTATGAAGCCGCCATCTTGAATTCCTCAATTTTGAAGAATCGTAATTTCCGACCCAGAAAACCCCAATATACCAATCTATATATATAAAAGAAAGATGTTGGTTACACCATTTATAACTCGAGATCGGATGGACTGTTTGTTATGAAACTTCATATATGGATTCGTCTACGATCTGGTTATTATAAAATACAATAAAACTTTGAAAAAATCGATGAAAATTTCACTTATACAGGAAATGCTTTTCCTCCTTTCGAGTAGGGCCACTAGATGCCGCTAAAGTTACAGTTACGCTCCGCTTATTCGTTTGTACTTCATTTGATATTCTCCGCATTAGATGGCGATATAAACAAATAGTGTGTACAGTGACTATATTCCCTCTATAGTCACTGTAATAGTGTGTAATTTAACTCTGCGCTGTTGGGCAAAACCAAAATGTCTTAGCTTAGGAGTACAGATGTCTAAAATGATTAGATTTCGTTGAGATATGGGAAAATTTTCGTTCTAACCACTTCAGATAGCGCTATTCACACATTCTGACTGATTATTAGTTATTTTCATAGTTTTATTCATTCGAATTAACGTAATCCTGAAGGTACTATATTTGACATTAACACCATTAAATGGCGATGAATTTTTGTCAAAATTGGAAAATTCAAGATGGCGGCCACAATATGGTGGACGAGTTTTGTAATTATGATCCTATTCTATTCAAAACTAGCTGGCCCGGCGAACTCTGTTCCGCCTAAATGATATTTACGGTGGATTTCACAAATCGTAATCACCGGTGATCGGAGATCACCGGTTCTCTGATTTTTGAACTGTCAAATGTTTCCATAGATATGAGCTGTCTCACAGAACAGATACACAAAAATGATATGTCAATAATAATGGCAATTTTGGATTCAATTATTTCCGCAAATATATTTATTACCCAAACGTAACTTCAAAAACATTTTAAAAATTATGAGAAAAGATGAGAATGAACATCTCACGATTGGAACTCATCGCCAAAATCCGATTTACTTGACATTTCGATAAAAATTCACTGTGATATTCACCCGCTTCTGGATCTGTTAATAGCCTTTCATGGTACTATAAGCCCTATGTAAATTACACAGTAATTGATGTCATATATGTTCTTTTTTCGACCATTTCAAACCACGACGACCGAAATTCTCGAAAAAAGAACAGATGACATCCAATCGATGGCCGCGAAAGCCCCAACAAATCCATCGCCATTTAATTGTGATGATGTCAAATATAGTACCTTCACGATTACGTCATTTGGAATGAATAAAACTATAAAAATAACAAACAATCATCAGTCATAATGTGTGAATAGCGCCATCTGAAGAGGTAAGAACGAAACTTTTCTCATATCTCAACGAAATCTTATCATTTTAGACATCTGCACTCCTACGCTAAGACATTTTGGTTTTGCCCAACAGCGCAGAGTTGTAGGCAACTCAAATTACACACTTTTACAGTGACTATAGAGAGAATCTATTCACTGTACACACTATTTGTTTATATCGCCATCTAACGCGGAGAATATCAAATGAAGTACAAACGAATAAGCGGTAGCGTAACTGTAACTGTAGCGACATCTAGTGGCCTTACTCAAAGGGAGGAAAAGCATTTTCTGTATAAGTAAAATTTTCATCGATTTTTTCAGAGTTTTATTGTATTTTATAATATCCAGACCGTAGACGAATCCATATATGAAGTTTCATAACAAACAGTCCATCCGATCTCGAGTTATAAATGGTGTAACCAACATCTTTCTTTTATATATATGGATAAACATACGATCATTCATCTAAAAAAATAGCATTTTTCTTCGAATGTCAAAATAACACCTCTTATTGGAAAACCTATTAGGGTATTTCAATAAAACACAGAACCATAACATTGGGATATTGGGCTGAAATTTATTCCAGATGCAGTAAAACTGTAACATTCAACTTTTTTTCAACCCGCAATTGAAAGCTGTCCCATTTTCTGTTTCCAATTTTTCAATAATGAGGCTCTTTTCCGCAATATCGAAAAATCCTATTGAGAGCCTCATCGATATCATTAAGACCGTTAGGTAGGTAAAGACACAAAAGCGCTCAACCTTCTCCGAAAAAAATTCAGCGTCTGTTTTTTTTTGCATAAGCAACCGTAAACAACAGTCCGAATAAACTGCTCGTTATTGAGCACTCCAGACTTCCATAGAATAATAAAAATCCGATAGAGTTGAACTGGATCTCGATTATTCGGTAGGCTCTTGTTTCTTCTGCCCCAATTAAATGCGGCGGAGTGGTCCGCCATTTTTCATCCGCATAACTTTGTTCAGTGGCGAAACAACTGCGGCAAGAGTGAAAAGTAGATTTTCATTTTTTCAAAAAACTCCAGTTGGCAGGTGAAAATCTAAACTATGCTAGATAGAGGTTCGGATCATTGTTTATTGAATTCAGTGACCCCGAAAACCTACATTTTGATACCAAAATCGACCATAAAGTCCGTATGAGCCAAGAATTTTCAGTTTTGATTTTCGTTTTCTTCATCGAAAATGCTCTCTGAATATTGGATTCTGAGGACATATCAGATTTCCTGTTTTCGCCGCTTAGAGGCTCCTTATTACACCTAGTGCTAATGATGTTATCGATATCGTTGACCTACCTTATTCACATAACTTCTGACTGTGCCTTCTTCCAATCTGAATCACTCAATACTCCAGCAATTCCATCAATAAAATTGGGAGCCATGGTAGATAAATGTTGTTGATTTGTATTGTTCCATCAGATAGAAGAGCATGGAAAATTGATCACTCTCTCAAATTGGTACAGGCTAATAATAAGTATATAACGTTGTCAGGCAACATTTCAATTCTTTCATCGCGTGCGTTTTGCTTCTATCAGATCGATTTTACATGTATAATCCAAAATTGTTCATGCCCCAAATTTTCAATAATTGAATAGAAAATCTTAAAAGGAAATATACTGCTCCACAAGAGTTAGGGATATGGTATTCAATCGTTTTTGAAAGTATGTGATCTTCGAGGAAATCATTTAAAACTCAATAAGAATTTGAATCGATCCAATAAAAATCAGTATGAGACATTTTAGATTCTTTGCATATGCTTCATGAATGTTTTTATTTTGAAATAAAGTCAGTTTATCAACGGCTTCGATTTGAAACGAGCTTTCCGAAAATGCCAAGACGTAAATTCACAAACGCTGAGGCTAATAGGGCTATCGGAATGCTACAGGGTGGCCTAACTCAGGTTGTTGTAGCGGAAAGGCTCCAAGTCAGCCAAAGTGTGATATCCCGACTTTGGAATAGGTTCAGGGAGACAGGTTCCATGTTAGAAAGACCAAGGCTTGGTGGGCGACGAAAAACAACACCTGCTCAGAATCGTTTCATCACCGTTTCGGCGAGAAGAAACCCTACATCTACGTGTAGAATACAACGGAATACTCTTCAAAATGAGATGGGGTCCAAGTTTCCATCGAAACCATCAGACGACGTTTGAGAGAGGTGAATCTAGGTTCTAGACGTCCATTAAGAGGAGTTCCATTAACACGTGACCATAAGCGTCAAAGACTGGAATGGACAAGGCAACATATCAATTGGAACGATCAATGGCGTAGTGTCCTCTTCACTGTTGAATCCAGATATGGACGATTTTCAGATTCTCGAAGAATAAGGGTATGGAAAATCCCACGCATACCCTTTAATCGTCGCTATGTCCAAAAAGTCCATCCATTTCGAGGGGGTAGTGTTATGGTATGGGCCGTGATATGTTTCAACGGGAGTACAGATGTACACATTTGTCCTGGGAATATGACCGCCTCACACTATAGGGAGCATGTCATTGACAATGTTGTGCCAAATTTTCACGCTGCTGTTGGTGAAACTTTTCAATTTCTAGACGATAACACTAGACCACACCGTGCAGCCATAGTTTAGAATGCGCGCGAGGAGCTTGGTATTCCACATTTACCAATATCTCCGCAATCACCAGATTTGAATTGCATAGAACATGCATGGGATATGCTCCAAAGAAGATTAGATAATCATCAACCTACCCCAGAATCCTTAACTGATCTGAGAGAGCTTCTGCCCCGTTCATGGAACCAAATTCCTCAAGAAATGTTCAACAACCTCGTGTGTAGTATGCAAAGAAGATGGCAATCTGTTATTGATGCCCGTTGAGGCCATACATTGTATTGATAGTCTTAAAATGCTTGAATTCTCTGGGAATAAAATTTCGTTATTTTACTCGATTTTTCTTAACCACCCTGTATACGCTGCAGACCCACAGGCTAAAATTTATTTGCAACTTGAAATCATATCAATATGAATTTTCATCACAAAAATTTTATTTTAACTATATTTTTTTGTAATTTAAGTCAATATCCCTAACTCATGTGGAACAGTTTATTTCATCCATCGTGTCTGAAGAATGATTAAACAGCTTATGAGAATGAAAGTAAAACTCAATTGAAGGATATTGCATATTAATGATTCAAATAATCATCAATCGTTAATGAAGTTGAATCTGAGACTAACCATCAATCGACAAAACTGTAGATCAAAACAGCAACTCGAAATCACAATAAATTGAAAAGAATTTCATATTATCCCCGACATTATCATGACTATTCAAACACACACAGAGCAAAACAATCATTTAAACGATGAAATTGAAGTATACCCGAGTTTTGAGGTCAATGAAGACATCAGCGAGTAGTTACTCCAAATATCATTTTATTGTTTCACTGTTATTATTCAATATCCACGGATATAATTTCGATGATTAATGATTAAGGTAATTCTTATAAATCGCTATTGTATGAAGGTGATAGAATTATACAGCACCCTCATTTCGACTGGGGTAATAACATCTCATCTGCACTGATTACTAGAATTTACTTTTTGATTCTGACAAGGAAGTGTGGAGGAAATCACTATGTTAACCTCGGCGTTTATTTCCTGAAGAATTCATTCATATTTTTTGCAGATTGACTAGAGTTTCTTGCCATTAGACGCAGATATATGCAGGACTTTTTTTGAGATACAAAAATGATCATTGAAATCGGAAATATACACTGCGCAAAAAAATTAACGCACATTCTGAAAATCTCAATTTTAATGAAAGTTAACTCTACATTGACTTTATAACTTATTCTTTATGTTCTCTCGGGAAGGTTTTGAACGAAACAAGACACATTAAATGGAAGAAAAATTCAGGATTTCACTGAATCTTATGTGAAAGAAGAGAAATGAACAATTTTCAAAATACTGAAATGCTGATAAGTTATTTAATACTTGGTATTTCCACCCCTTGCGTTAATTACAGCTCGGCAACGACGGTTCATACTCAAAATGAGTGATCTTAAAATGTTCTGATCTGATCCTTCCCAGATTTCTCCGAGTTGGATTCCTAAGTCATTAAGAGTAGCTGGATGATTTTCTGAACTTTTCAGCCTTCTATTGAGGTTGTCCCAAACCTGCTCAATCGGATTGAGATCTGGACTTCTTGCTGGCCATATTCCATTCGAGAGACTTCAACCTCTTCAAGGTACTCCTGAGAACGATGCGCGCACGATGGGTCTGGCACGATCGTCCATAAAAATGAAATTTTCACCAATGTATGGGGCAAATGGCACTAAGTGCTCTTCAAGA
Organism: Adalia decempunctata; assembly: GCA_951802165.1. NCBI lineage: Eukaryota > Metazoa > Arthropoda > Insecta > Coleoptera > Coccinellidae > Adalia > Adalia decempunctata. The sequence goes on from OX637705.1 coordinate 8,242,416, forward strand.
ATGTTCCTTATATACTTATCAGCATTCATAGCTCCATTATCAACGACCAGTAGGTCTGTGCGAGCAGTCAAAGATATTCCACCCCATACCATAATCGATCCTCCCCCGAAACCAGTAGTATTCAGGAAATTTCACTGAGCATATTTTTCATGTGGACGTCTGTATACAAGGGAACGTCGATTACAATGGTAGAGGCAGAATCTAGACTCATCTGTGAAGAGAACTCTTTCCCAATCGGCCTCTTCCCAATGGATATGCTCTCGCAAAATCCAAACGCGCCCTTCGATGGGCTGGGGTAAGAGCTGGGCCTCTTGCCGCGACACGAGGCCTTGAATCATATTCTCTGAGGCGATTTCTTATTGTCTGAGTGCTAATTTGCACCTCATGAGTTTGCTCAAGCTGATTTTGAAGGAGGCGAGCGGTTGCAAAACCGTTGTCTCAATGAAGAAACTCTCAAGTAACGTTCTTGAATGGCAGTTGTTACCCGTGGTCTACCCTGTCCTGGTCTTCGGACATTCATACCTGTCTCCCTGAATCGCTGCAACATTCTGGACACACTTGTATGGGAAACTCCAAACCTTTCTGCATCCCTTGTGTATGTCCACCCTTCTTCTCGCAAAACTACCGCTTGGGCACATTCCTCTTGGGTCAAATTGCGTGTTTCGCGTTGCATAACGATCGAGTGTAGAAAATCAAACGGAAGAAAAACTATTGATCACTAGAATTGATCGAGAACAACTGATTTTAGAATGGAGCCAATACATTCAAATTCTGATAATATCATCTTTTTTTATTCCTGCTGGGAGAAAACATCATATTGAAGAAAAACGTTGAAAGTGGATTACATATGCATGCATAATTCTGATAAAAATAATTATCATTGAGAACACCTTCAGTTGTAAAATAAATTTGAGATTTCCATAACATTAATTTATTTGCGCAGTGTATAATATAATATTTATTTCATTCGCCTATTCATATTGTGAATATTCGATTCAGGTACAAAGTATGTGCTTTGAATATCAGGAATAAACAGTCAGAAATCATTCGTTATAGATTGCCCTAGATGGCTTGATAGCATTGTCGTCATTATCAGCAATTGGGGGGTTGATAATTAGTGGTTGGGTGTGGAATCCCTTTCATTAACGATGTGATTATTGAATGATAATGTCAAACTTTACGGCGACAGTGTCAGATTTGGTTCATGTCAAATTTCCTGTTTGCTGTGCTTGAAAGATTGGAAATTTACAGAGGCTCTACTGAATAATTTATACATTTTGACTAATCGGTTCATATTCTGTCAATTTCTTTAGAAAAATTATGAGGCGTCCTAGTACTTCAAATATATATATATATATTCTTATGAAATGGAGCTGTACAGTTTTGATTCCAAATATGGCATGTGTCTCGAAAAGGCAACAAGGAACAGATCATTCAAACAAACATATTGATCCATTCCCCGCTCCTAATCTCAGTATTAGCAGAGGAATGTGAAACGGGGCACCATACAGTTCTGCGTATGATGCAAGAGCACAGATAAAAACCTCAGCAAAAACTCTGTCTCCCCGTATATTGGATTTGTGTACAAATATTCATGTTGGAGGGCATCTTCTTCGAATGTAAATGCTTCTTCATTTCTTCAAAGGGGTTGACAAAGCATTTTTGAATAATCTTAAACAAAAACCAAAGGGAGAAAAAAGGAAAAGCAAAATCCACTAATATATTCAAATTGTTTTGAAGGTACCAACCCATCTCAAAAATGAATCAGATACTGAATTAATAGAGTTGAAACCATCTGGAAATTTATATATTGGACAATTATTGACCGAATGGTCAATAGTTTGCTCTTCATGCCCACATTGCCCACACTCACATCTCGGGCTATCAATAGCATTCCATTTGAAGAGCATGCTATTACAACGTCCATGACCTGTTCTAAGACGATTCAGAAGACACCAATTTTTCCTAGACAGATGAAAACCGGGAACTTTCTCTGAAGGATCGAGAATTAAACTTTTATTAAAAAAATCATATGAAGTCCATTCCGAACTCCAAATTTCTTTATAATTTTTTTTAGAATAAAGAAAATTATTTATCCATAGAGGCTTTCGAGATTTCAATCTAGCCAGTCTTGTATCTGGCATATAACTCATAATAGGAAATGAATTTGTTTCATGGAGAAGAATCAACAGTCATTCTATAATCTTGCTTATACGGTCAAATTCAACCACACATCTTTGTATTCCACACAGATGGATACTTCAATGACGTTCAGGGAATTGATGTTGCGGGAAAATACACCCATTTTCATGTAATTGGAAAATGAAGAGGTGAAAAATCTTTTCCCGATCTTTAGCTACGATAATCGAAGTAACAAAGGAATTTCAATTCCCATCATGAAGTGCCGAGAAGACTTAATAGCCGGGTCCAGAGTTTAATTCATGCGGAAGAACTATACATCCTTCATCGGTATAATTACAGTGTGAGTCGTGAATCCGCAAATATCGTGGTACAATCGTTGATGGAAATCCATTTGAAATGGTAATCCCGAAATTGTGAAAAGCTACAACTGCATCGCTATTATTTCGATCGAATGAAACAAGTGCTTCGAATTAAAATTACACAGTCATGACATGTTGGATCTTGATTGAAAATGTATTGATTTCACCGTATACTAAACAAATATATCATTCATCATGCGTGAAACAATAGGTTTGGAATTTTCATGAAGTTGCCATAAATTACTGTTCCCACAAAACATTCCTGAAAATTGATAATATTGGCAGAAACGAAATATACACTGCGCAAAAAAATTAACGCGCATTCTGAAAATCTCAATTTTAATGAAAGTAAACTTGTAACGTAAAAATTACGTTATATCTCATTAATTAACTTCTTTTGACGTTCGCCTCTTGAGTTGAATCATCATGTGTTTCGAAATCATTTTTCGAAATTATATTGTCGTCCTGATATAGTGGGGATGCCCAGGAAGGTGCGCATATTTAATTCAATGATGATCAGTGATGAATGAGACGGTGAAGAGTGTGAATACATATTGGCTAATCAGTTTTTATTTGGTATTGCGTTTATAATTATTCAGATAAAATTGCATTTTAGTGAATTTTCAAGATTCCATAATTCTATAATAATTTTCTTAATATCCGTATCCAATTGGTATAGATTGATTAATTATATATTTTCAAAATTAGAGTTTTCCTTTTCAAAATTTGCAAATGGCGTAAGCTTCCATTTTGTTCGATTTCATTTGATTCATTTCGGTTATTTTTTTTCTTATTAGTATTTCTCGATTCTTAAAATCAAAATTAAATAATTCCATTCTACATTTTATTTTGTTTTTTTTTGAACTGTTGCTTGCTTCTGTAACATTTTGCAGATATGTCAAAACTTCTCTTCTTCAATGGTTGAACCCTTGTGGTTTAGGATTTAAACAAATATAAACCATTAAGAAGTGAGGGCAGTTTGAAGTTTTCATCAGAACGACGGCCTGTTGAATTGTCACCACAGGACATAGCCAAATTAAGGGGGAGAATTTCATAGGTTCCGAAAGTCGTTTGAAATCGAAGGTAGGATCTTTCCAATTTTTATGAGAAGGCTTATCTTGGGTTTTTCTGAGGAGAATTTCAAACTTGGCAACATTTTCAAAATTTTAATACTTTCTGCATTATTTTAGAGTCACCATTAAAGGAAAATTTTCCGATTCAAAAGTTGACAGCCAATCGACACCTCCTAGCTCATTTATTCGCTCCAATCCAATCAGGACTAGTTTTTTTATTCTGTTTCTGTTTTGAGTCAATTAATTAAATATTCTTAATTTTTTTTTATAATTTAATTTATAATATTGTCGAACAAAAACTTCTGCACTCTGTATTTTTATTTGCATGTACCACTGCTGGTGAGAAGAGCCTGTCAAGAAAACCAGTCCATTCAAAATTTTAAATCCATTCGATCCAGCCGAATACTGCGTTGTTGGCAACTCAGAGCTCAATCCACGAAGTACTGTCCAGAAAATTTCGGCAAAGGTACAACACAACAAAATTATTCAGCCAGCAGTTATTTGGATCTATTCGACGAAAGAGTCCGGACAATGGTTTAATAGGTGGAAAACCAGAGGGTACAGGAAAATTTGGTATTTGTGAGTCAGGCAATATACTTGTATGGAATTTGATGATTTTTAAGTTGAATATATACTTAAAAATTTTGACTACAGTTTTATTTGTTGGTGAGCATTAAGGGTTCTTTTTTTTGTTTTGAGTTGATAACATCCATTAAATTCGATTAATTTTGAGAGAACCTAGGCGCCCACCCAAAGAGGCAAACCGAGCACAAATCCACTTCCCTGAGCTTGCTAGTCGTAAGAGCATTTTGTTTAACATAACATCACAGGTTACAAACTCTACATTGACTTTATAACTTATTTTTTATGTTCTCTCGGGAAGGTTTTGAACGAAACAAGACAAATTAAATGGAAGAAAAATTCAGGATTTCACCGAATCTTATGTGAAAGAAGAGAAATGAACAATTTTCAAAATACTGAAATGCTGAAAAGTGATTTATTACTTGGTATTTCCACCCCTTGCGTTAATTACACCTCGGCAACGACGGTTTATACTCAAAATGAGTGATCTTAAAATGTTCTGATCTAATCCTTCCCAGATTTCTCCGTGTTGGATTCCTAAGTCATTAAGAGTAGCTGGTTGATTTTCTGAAATTCTCAGCCTTCTATTGAGGTTGTCCCAAACCTGCTCAATCGGATTGAGATCTGGACTTCTTGCTGGCCATTCCATTCGAGAGACTTCAACCTCTTCAAGGTACTCCTGAACGATGCGCGCACGATGGGGTCTGGCATTATCGTCCATAAAAATGAAATTTTCACCAATGTATGGGGCAAATGGCACTACATGCTCTTCAAGAATGTTCCTTATATACTTATAAGCATTCATAGCTCCATTATCAACGACCACTAGGTCTGTGCGAGCAGTCAAAGATATTCCACCCCATACCATAATCGATCCTTCCCCGAAACCAGTAGTATTCAGGAAATTGCACTGAGCATATCTTTTATGTGGACGTCTGTATACAAGGGAACGTTGATCACAATGGTAGAGGCAGAATCTAGATTCATCTGTGAAGAGAACTCTTTCCCAATCGGCCTCTCCCCAATGGATATGCTCCCTCGCAAAATCCAAACGCGTCCTTCGATGGGCTGGGGTAAGAGCTGGGCAGCTTGCCGCAACACGAGGCCTCAAATCATATTCTCTGAGGCGATTTCTTATTGTCTGAGTGCTAATTTGCACCTCATGAGTTTGCTCTAGCTGATTATGAAGGAGGCGAGCGGTTGCAAACCGTTGTCTCTACGAAGAAACTCTCAAGTAAAGTTCTTAAATGGAAGTTGTTACCCGTGGTCTACCCTGTCCTGGTCTGCGGACATTCATACCTGTCTCCCTGAATCGCTGCAACATTCTGGACACACTTGCAAAGGAAACTCCTAACCTTTCTGCAATTCTTGTGTATGTCTTCTCGCAAAACTACCGCTTGGACACATTCCTCTTGGGCCAAATTGCGTGTTTCGCGTTGCATAGCGATCGAGTGTAGAAAATCAAACGAAAGAAAAACTATTGATCACTAGAATTGATCGAAAACAACTGATTTTAGAATGGAGCCAATACATTCAAAATCTGATAATATCATCTTTTTTTATTCCTGCTGGGAGAAAACATCTGTATTGAAGAAAAACGTTGAAAGTGGATAACATATGCATAATTCTGATAAAAATAATTATCATTGAGAACACCTTCAGTTGTAGAATAAATTTGAGATTTCCATAATGTGCGTTAATTTTTTTGCGCAGTGTAGATTCGGACAAATTTATAAAAGTTGTTATCTGTAGTGAGAAGTGATGATTCTCTTCGATAAGTATTTGGGGTTTTAGGTGTTGACGATTTAGTTCTTGTTCCTGGAAACAAGCGAGCAAAAAGAAAAATATAAATGGAAAAATGCATATAAACTCCATGAAAACATGTCGCATCGAAAAAGGATTCCCAAATATCCTTTAAACACCGAAGCATGCGTTCAAATCCCCATTACTTCACGGGTTAGGTTTTAACGAACACACTTTTTCAATCCGTTGAAAAAACTTCATCAATCAAGGCCCAAAGGGTACATTTGCTCCCAATAAACCGCAAGGGCTCGGGAATTTCCAGGCCCAATTCATTAAACCACCCCACCGTTATTGTATTTCGTGAGAATTGTGAAGAACTTAGTGCCTGAATCCATTTTGATTGATGGATTCAGGATTCTATTCTCGACTAGCAGGCGTTGATAGTGTCATTGAAGGTGGCGTTGGAATCGATCTGGATAATGGAAGCCAGAATGGGTTCATGTAAATTTATATTGCTGCGTTTTTGCCAGGTTTTTCTGCCGAAAACCGAAAAAACCACGTGGATCTCTTTTTCAGGTTACCAAAAATCTGGGGTCTTTAAGAATTTACCCACAATTGAAAAAATAATGAGGCATGCAAATAAATGTGAAGTTACATGAAGAAAAAAGTTATTTATGATATGAGTGTTAAAAGTGACGTTTTATTTTGTGAGTGAAAAAGTTTGTGAAATGAGCGGAGCGAATTGAACAATTTCACGAACAAAATAAAATCACTTTTAACACAAATACCATACAATGTTTTTTGTACAACTGCCCTATTTTGATAATGAAATGGGCGAATTTGAAATGACAAGAAACTTCAAAATGCATTTTAATATTCAAATAATCAAAAGGTTATTGTGAATGGCAAACGTTGCCAACGTTTTGATTACTAACAAATGAGAAAAGACGCTGTCATTTGAATTTCGTTCCTGTCCAATTTTCGTCTTAGGTTTTTAACTGCTTGACCTGTTCGTCGAGAGTCCAATTATTAATAAAAGTGACGATTTGGTTGTTCCTGTGGATATTGAAGAGTCTGCAAGATGAGCAAATATGGAACTCCTACCTAAAAAATCTGTTCAGCAGTACGATATTGCATATAACAGTTTACTGGCCAGGTGTAAATTGAAAAATGTAGAAGGGAACTTCAGTGAACCTGTTTTTCTGGCATACTTAGAAGAAAAATCAAAAATATGGAGTTTATCAAATTTGTGGAGCAAATTTTCAATGATAAAGCCAAGCGCTCTTATCAAAAATGGTGTGGATGTTAGTTAATATTTTGAGGTAATAGCATATTCAAAACGGAAAAGTGAAGGATATCGTCCCAAAAAATCGAAAATTCTCACTCGTGAACAAGTTGAAAAGTTTATAAATGAGGCATCAGATGAGAAATACTTGATGGTTAAGGTTTTTTCGGATTATTTGGAGCCTGTCGGCGTGAAGAATTGTGTAATTTATCAGTGGAAGACATCGAAATAACAAATAAATCATTGGTTATACAACTTCCAAACACAAAAACGAAAGTCAGTCGTTCTTTCAATATTATTGGGAAGTATGCTGACTATTTTCATGAGTATTTTGCACTGCGCCCTTCTGTCATCAAACATCGTATTTTTTTCCTGAAATTCATGAATAATAAATGCACTACCAATCCAGTTGGTATCAATACATTTGGGAAAATTCCATGTATTGTTGCCGAATTCCTCAAACTGCCAGAACCAAAGTAATATACAGGACACTGTTTTCGAAGATCCTCCGCTTCATTGCTAGCAGAATCAGGAGCAAATATTACAAATATAAAAAAACATGGCGGATGGAAGCCTACGACGGTAGCCGAGGGCTATGTTGATCATTCCATTGCATATAGAAATGTCATTGCTGAAAAAATTCTCCCAACCTCAACAGATTTTGGATCATCATCCAATATTGTACTTCCGGTTTCTACAAGTACTGATGGTGCTGAGGATTCTAATAATGTGTTGCGAAGCTCCCTAACGTCACAGGGCATTAATGTTGGTAATTGTTCTAGTTTTACGATTAATATTAATGTTCATGAGTAATGATTGTTAAATATTGATAATAAAAATTTGCAATTGCTGAATTTTTTTCATCTGATTTCATCATAAGAAATTGGAGTGCTAAAAATATTTTCAACACTAATGTTAAAAATATTTTCAACGCGCTTCCACGTAAACAATCAATTTTAACATTGTTTGCTGTCATTAAAAGTGTCACTTTTAATGGCAGTTGTACAAAAATATCAATATCAAGTTCATCATATTTGGCGATCAGTAACGGACATCCTGTATATGACATATTAACGTCTTGTTTTTGAACCGTTTTCAGTTTTTCGGCGGAGTGAAGCGAGCTCAACTTTTTTCAGTTCTCTCTGAATAATATCTGTACCATCAGAAGAATATTTCCAAGAACGAATATGATTACCAACACAGGAATTTACTGTTTTACAGATCTTCAAAGATCTAATTGCATCGCTTGACCTATTTGACCGATTAACGTCACCACAAAGCAAAATGCTTTCGGAGATCTCAACTTTGTCATTTCCTTTTCGAACGCATTCATAAATAAGAATGAAAAGTCGCAGTTTATCAAAGCAGCTAATCAAAGAATACTCAAATAGGATCATTCATAGTTAATTGGACCTTCACTCTTGAATAAATCATCTGTGAAATGTGAATGACATTGGGAGAAACAAATAGATTATTCACTTTATCTGTTTCGGACCATCAAGTTCTCAATCTTCAATTGATTGCGGTTGTTAATTATTGAAGAGGGGTTTCTTCAATATTTCATCTCTGATGAATTTTTTAAGATTTAATGGTATATTTATTCACTCACGTTAACAAACTTCAATGAATCCACAGGGTGTTTTATCTTTTTCTGTTTATGTGAAGCTTTCATTGGAAGAAAAGATCGATAAATGCTGAATACAATTTGTTCACGCCAAGTGAACGGTTCAGATAACTTTTCTGAATTTTTCATTTTTATTCCTTTCGAAATTAATTCAATTTCTCCGATACCAGGGAGATCCCATATGTGTAGATGCGTCAGTTTGTGGAACGCGCACATGTTGCGTATGTTTTTGTTTCATTTCATTTTTCAATTCAGTTCATTGATTGCCGTAATCGTGAATACAATATATTCTGCTACCGATAATATAAATTTATTCTGTTTCCTTTCGTGAATCTAGAAAAGTTCAGTTTTTCTTGTGTTTCACAATTCTAGTGATTTCGATTCATTCGAATTACATTCAATCAAGAACATTCGTTTGTGCGAATTTGGTTCGAAAAGTACTGTTACCAGTGGCGTGGTTATTATTCTACCACAAGGATAAGTGTTCCTACTTTGACATTTTTAGCAACGGATCATAACGTCATAGGCTTCATTCCATGTTCGTTTGTCGAGCTCGATCATTCTGTTCATGGAAATAGGAGTAACCGACGAGATCTGGTTGGCCGTTTTGCTGAAATAGGTAAGACCTTGCAATTGTTAATTTGGGTGCATTTATCCTTTCATTTGTGTTGGGTTTCAATAAAACATCATAATTATATACAGTCCATTAGCTCTCTTATTTTCTATTCAGAAATTTGGTAAATTTCTCATTCAGTAAAATTGAACCGCACTTCAGTTGTTTAACTGAAATTCTACCCAACACAATTGATTCAAGATTACCCGGACCTGCTAGAAGAATTTCCTCAGTTGCGATTCAAATCGCCAACTTTATCCATCTATTAATTCTTCGACACCGAAAACCTGATCTCGAGCATGACAAAACAATATCTCCATCTGAATATTCATGAGACTCGCATCCGTCCTTCAGAGATCCGATTCCCCAAGAACCGGAGGATGAATCAGCTTTTTTCGATCCATCAATTCTCGATAAAAAAGTATTTGCTTCATTAATTATCGGAATCGTGCCAAGTTACATCGATTTAGTGTCAAGTTCTGTAGAAACGATGTCATTAGTAGCAATTAAAAGTTGGAATTCACAGCGATCGGGTAATTTCAATCAAGCTGGCGATGCCCCTCTAACGTTATTAATTTTATGCTTGAGCAGCGACCTAAAGGGAATTCTGGGATGGATTGGGAATCTGTACCTTTTTCCGGGATGCTGTTGATGGTAGTATACTACAGTGTCAAAAAAGGCGTCGAAGTTTGTCAATGAAAAGCAAACTGTTTGTTGCTTGTCCAAATTGTATATGTAGTTTTTAAAATAGTTCCTTTCCGAAATATTTCATTTATGACAGGTTGCTGGTTAATATGCAAAATCGTTTCATTTTATGAGTAGCCCAGTCAGTCTACTCTTGCTGTTCCAATGGTGAGATTTCTCCAGCCCCTAAAGGACGATTCATAAGTGGACAAGTCAAATGTGAGCCGAAGACTCGACAAAGGTACTAAGTTTTAACTTCTACTCCTAGTATAATTGCTGTCAAATCAAAAATCATCCAAAGAGGAGGAGATAAGTCCCTAGGTCATTATTTAAAGAAGACAATGAAGAATAAGATGTTGTTAGCAGTTTTCGAGACGACCGTCCATGTATCTATTGTAATGATCTGTTTTCCCGAGCTTGGAGAAAACTGGTTCCGATGCATAAATTGCTTGCATTGTGCTCAAGCATCCTGTACAGATGTTCTAGGTCTAGGAGAACCAAGCGTTTCATTTGTGACTTTTTCCAGTAGTTTTGTGACTATAGTCGCAACACTACAGTTGTCTGTTGCCTGTTGGTTTATTCCAATTAATCTTAGAACATTTCATTTCTTGTTACTTTCATTTCATAAATTATGATTCAACCTCATAGAGAAAGGACCGAAGATCAAAGGAGTAGAATATGACATTACTGAGATTCACTAATAACTAGTTGTTATGCCTCTGAAAAATGCCACCAAATGACATATGTCATTTGGTGGGTGTCCCAAATTCGATGATCACTGAGAGCATCTCGAGAACCATAAGGGTTAGAGAAAAAATGTTCAAGGACTCCCGATCTCTTTTCTCAAAATAATCAATTGCCAGCAAAGATCCGAGATATCTGAATTGGTTCTCGAGATTCTGAAAGATTGCTGTTTCAAATATTCCGCTTTATCTCGTTTTCTGTTGGAGATATCACGAAAATTCCAAGGAGTTTTCTTTTGTAATTTCATTTGCCTATAAGCTGCTCCCCTCTGATCCGAAAAATTATTCGCCGTTCAAGTTCTAATTAGAAAAGTTTGTGTTTTTTGAATGGGACACCCTATATTTTTCATCATTGCTTCTTAGCCGCAGATTCACCGAGTATTATCCTGTAACCGGTTTTCCGAAAATCTGATCCGTTTCAAAGATAATGAGTTTTTTGTTTTCACTTGAATTGGGACAGCCAGTATATAAAGATTTTTCTTTTATTTGGAGATATATTATTTTTATTTTTTGTCTAGTTTTTTTTTTTTGAATGAACTGATCTTCTTGAATGAAAGAGATATATCGTAGAAGAATACGATATTTCCTGAAAATTTCGATTTCGTGAAATGAAAAACTTCATTTGTAAATGAATATTTTCCATTCAATTCAAAATTTGATTTGTCTATTGTGTAGTGAATAATTTCAACCAAATTGTTATCTTGAAAAGAAGAAATCATCACAACATTTATTGTAGTTTTTTATTTCACAATTCATTCGTATTAAAGTTTTTATTCGATTGATGTTAGTTTTTCATAGATTCGAAAATAAAATATCTCCAAATGAAAAATAGTTATTTTTGTATCTAGTGCGCGAATTGCTACTTTGGTGATCGAGAACCGATTTTTTTAACGAGGCGCAGCCGAGTTAAAAAAATAGTCGAGATCACCAAAGTATTTCGCGCATGAGATGCAAACAAAATTTTTTCTACAAACGTTCGTGCACTGGCTGCACCATTATTTTAAACATTGAAAATAATAAATAAAATTAGGTAGTGTGAAATTTTCCCACAATTTGAAAGCCTTAATTATTGTTATACATTAATAAATAAATGATTTCTTGGATTTTTGCTTGATTGAGGAACATAAAGGTTAAAATATAGAAATCCCATATAGTTTACATGTAGTGTGCGAAGTAAGTATTTCGCACACTACTTCGCGCACGATGTCATGGTAACGAAGGAAAATGAAAAATAGGATCACTTCGCATATTGTTGTCTATGCGCGAACCTTGTCATTTTTTGACGTTTGTAGAAAATAGTAATTTACGTAACAAGTCCGGAAAATAGGGTTTTTTTGGACGAATAGACAAAATTCTAGGACGAGCCGGAGGCGAGTCCTGGAAGTCTGTGAGTCCAAAAAAACTATTTTCGGGCTTGTTGCGTACAATATTTTTTCGGCAATCGTGTAGAATTACAAATCAATGAGAGGACACATTTCTTTATTATACATTTTGATTATTATTTGAATTGAACAGAACAGAACTGTCATCCGTTATTTCGTTGCTATTGTGATGATCATCACAATGACAACAACGACGTGAGTTTTTCCGGCCTAGTCCGGAAAGTACGTACTTTCCGGACTAGGCCGGAAAATGTTACTTTCTCAAAGAAAAAGCGTCCGGGAAGTATGGGTACTTCCCGGACGGTTGCCGAAAAAAAATCTTTATATGCAGGCTGTCCCAATTCAAGTGAAAACGAAAAACTCAATATCTTTGTAACGGATCCCCAATAAACACACAAACGTATAATAAACGTTTATTTCTAGTGGCTGAAGTTGATTTAACGTTACACGTTGAATTTTCTACGTTACATCCGAAACGAAAATTCCACGAAACGTTAATTATACACATAATATACGTACCCAATTCAACTGTTTGACTCATCCACCATTATGAAACGTATATTTATTAAATTTTTTCAAACGTTCTTTCAACGTGAGCTCAGTAACATTGAATAAACGTTAAATGAGTCACTCTTCATCAACTCTGACGTAAACCAACCTTAATTCTACTAATAACATCCGAAACACAAATTCAACGAAACGTTGAATATACATATAATATACGGACCCAATTCAACTGGTTGATGAACCGTTATAAAACGTATATTTATTGTATTTTTTCAAACGATTTTTCAACGTGAGCTCTTTAACATTGAAGAAACGTTTAATTAGTCACTCTTTATCAACTCAGACGTCAACCTACTTTGATTCTACTTGTTACAACCGAAACACAAATTCAACGAAACGTTGATTATACATATAATATACGTACCCAATTCAACTGATTGATTCATCCACCATTATGAAACGTATATTCATTACAGTTTTTTAATTGTTTTTTCAACGTGAGCTCAGTAACATTGAATAAACGTTAAATGAGTTACTTTTTATCAACTCAGACGTTAACCCACTTCAATTCTACTTATTACATCCGAAACACAAATTCAATGGAACGTTGATTATACATATAATATACTTACCCAATTCAACTGGTTGATTCATCCACCATTATGAAACGTATATTTATTACATTTTTATTTATTACATGTATTGTATTATATCAGCTTCTTATTAATTCGAAGGAATATTTAACAGCATATTATAATTAAGGTAGGTACCTAAATATACCTTTTTGAAACGCTTTTAATGTTTCTTTTATAAAATCTTTCATTTCGAAAGGATGGAGAAATATTATCATTTTATGTGAAGCGATATAGTGATTTCATACCTACCGAAATGTCCGAACTTATTTCCTGCATTCTTTACTTTGAATTTTTTATTCGTTCAAAATATGAAACCCATTATTAGTAATAACCTTATATTCGTAACATACCTACATCGTCTTTGCTAAAATCAATTAATAGAAAATTATGAAGTTTCTTGAAAGATAATAATTAATCAACCTAGGCAAGGGTGCACTAGAGTCGGCAGGGGTTGTGATGACGTGATACGTGATAGTGCCGGCGCCATATAGGCCGGCGCCGGCGATCCTGCTGTGATCGAGTTAAGTTGAATCCTGCATTCGTGCATTCCACATATTGAAGAGCTAGTGCCGCAGTCACCCGATAGTTCCCTTCGCTATTTTCGACGTGGTAAATCGAGTTTGCTAGGAAAATTATCTGATTTGTTTAGAAGTGCGACAACAAAGATTTTGGTAAGTACCTATCAGTACCCTGAAGTTTCATATTGATTATTGATTGGTAAAAGAAGATTGGAAAGCTTCCAGAGCTCTTCTGAAGAATCGGAGAACTCGAATATGGAAGATTTAACACAACCGATTTTTTTGGATGAATCAGTTCCTGTTTCATCAGCAGAGGATACCGAAATAATTTGTGAGTAAATGTTAATATTTGGACATATCTACATAATATGAAAGCTTTGTCATTCCTAACATAGTTAATTGTGAAATTTGTTACATAAATAATGTTTGTTTTTTTACGAAGGCATACCTAAATTGATATAGCAATGCTAAAATTATTACCCCAGTTCCCTGTAAAAATAATTATTCTCGTTTTTTTTAAGGTTAACCGATATAAGTCAATGGGAGGTAATGGTCCCGAGGACCATACTAGAAGAATTCTCAGATTCATATTGAGTAATGATTTAGCTTGCCAATACAATTGGAAGGGCAGGGAGAAAAAACCTTTTAGAGATAAGAAGTCGACGGAACTCATTTATGGTAAGGCTTTATTTTGTAGACCTATATTTTCAAAATATCTAATGAGCATTATGGGTTTTTTCAGTAGCTGTCAAGAAAGAATTTGCGGCAGCCACAGACCTAAAAATTGCAGACGCAACAAAAGATTGGCTGGAATTTGCGAAAGAAGACTCAAGGACGCTGCATTAAGTAAAGAAAAAAATGAAATTTAAACATTTTTTTTAATATGTAGGTACATTTAAAAATCTATAATTTTTTTTGTTTGTTCTCTTTATATTTATAGTTATGTTTTTTCTTTCATATTTTACTTATTCTGTTTATTTTTTTATTATTACAAAATATTGATGAATCTGTGTTTAATTGTCAGCATTTTGAAATTGTTGTCCACTTGAATAGATAAGTGCTCGAATATTTCCAAATTTTTCACCCATTATAAATAACAAGAGTCCACAGAAATAATGTTGTACTACTAACGATAACTACACCTATATATCTGACCAAAATTATATCTCCAATGAGAAACATTTCTTGTGATAATACTTCATTTAAAATTTGGACCAAAATTTATTTCCTGTTCTTTATTTCCATATTCATGAAAAAACATTTGAATATCTTGAAAGTTTTTAGAATATTTTTCAAGATGTAGATGACAAAGGTTTATAAGTTTCCTTAGTTTAGGACAAATTATGCTGAAATTCAAATAATAACAATTCAAAAATATTTTTACTCAAGATTAATTCATTCTCTAAAATCAACGTTACCTTGACACTTGCAATGAACGTCGAATATTTGTGGTATTTTGGTATTAACATCAACGTTGAGAATTCGTATACCATCAACGTTATTTCCGAAACGAAAATACGTCGTTACGTTGAAACTTAAAAATAACGTTATATCAAGGTATTTTCATTCCCTAAAATCAACGTTACCTTGACACTTGAAATGAACGTTATATATTTGTGGTATTTAGGCATAAACATCAACGTTGAGAATTCGTATACCATCAACGTTATTTCCGAAACGAAAATACATCGTTACGTTGTAACTTAATAATAACGTTATATCACGGTATTTTACTTATGACAATAGGAGGTTTGCAACGTTGAATCAACGTGCAGGGAAAACGTTACGAAGAAACCAAAAAGAAACGTATTTCATAACGACATTTTACCGTTTTTTCAACGATGAAATATGGTGACGTTACCTAAAAAATACAACGTTTCTTAATGGTTACTGTGTTTATTGGGTCAGATTTTCGAAAAACCGGTTACAGGATGATACTTGGTGAATCTGCGGCTAAGAAGTAATGATGAAAAATATAGGGTGTCCCATTTAGAAAACAAGAACTTTTCTCTTTAGCACTTGAACGGCGAATAATTTTCCGGATCAGATGGAAGCAGCGTATGGGCAATAGAAATTACAAAAGAAAACTTCCTGGAGTTTTCGTGATATCTCCAACAGAAAACGAGAAATAGCGAAATGTTTGAAACAGCAATTTTTCAGAAACGCCCTGTAATTCGAGAACCAATTCAGAAATCTGGGATCTGTTTGCTGGTAATTGATTATTTTGAAAAAAGAGATCGGGAGTCCTTGAACATTTTTTCTGTAATCCTTATGGTTCTCGAGATGCTCTCAGTGATCATCGAACTTGGGACACCCAGTACACCTCCTACCCAGTTTTTGTATCAACCCGATTCTGGCCCTAGCCCGGAAACACATTTATATTTGTACTGTTTTGATAACCTTTTCAACCTGAACATACCCAAACGTCAGCTTGAATTTTTATTCCCATCATTTGATGTTGATTTTTCGTATGCATCAATGAGTTTTTGCTCTATTTACTGAATGATATGTGAATAGTCAACATGAACACATGAAAAATACGCAAAACCTCCCACAAACCACTGTATTGTTGTACTGCCGTTAAAATTCGAGTAGCATGGTGAAAATTTTGCAATTCTGTAGGCTTCAACAGGAAACCGACTGTGGAACTCAATTTGACGTAGAAGGAACATACACACACATACAGTGTGGTGAATCATGTGCAAATATGTACATCGCAAATCTCCAGATAAACAGTTTATAATCGTTAAATGCGGCATTTAATACTGGCTGTGCGGATCCACAAATTAGTATTCCAAACAGGCAGCCTGATAACGCCTCGCCGTTGAGAAAAGTCAAAATTCGCATACATAACGAAGGTACTAATTTATGGCCGGTTTATACGGCCGATGTTGTACAATACCACGGCGAGGATGACTGTGCTTCAATGATACCCGCAACATTTATTCCTGTTCAGTTTTCTGCCGGATTCGTCTTTGGGCGACATGAGCATGGAGTCAAGGAACTGTAGAATAACGGTAACGGCGTTTTCTGCCGGGGTCAGTCCGCTTACCAATTTTTTACTTGAAATTGTACTTTGGGTGAAACGTTATTTTTGCCTTTGTCAATTTCAGAATGTGCCACATTCTACAACCTGAACAAACCAATAAATGAGTAACTACATACAACGATTGTTTCGAACAAAGAAATATTCGTGATATGCACATATTCAAACTCAAATCTAACCGTTTCTTCCTTTTATGACAATTGACAAGTCAAGCATTACATCTCCGATTGTCTGTGATATAACGGTAGTTTGGTGTCTCTGCTTGCAGACGGCCATTGAAGGTGTTGTTTCAATAGGAAGAGCTCAAGATTTCAGTGTTCAGTAAAACATGGTGTTCTGTAGCAAATTAATTATTTATTGATTTGGAAAATATACATTTGGATATTATGTAGGGAACAAAATATCCTGCAAAGTGCCTCCACGGCTTTGGTGGCATGTTCGTACCCTCTTGACGCATCCACATGAGGCATATAATATGATATGGTAGTATATTTTTAATTAGTAGTTTTATATGAACGTTATTTAGATGCCTAAAATCAGCTCATGCTGTGACCGTTTGACGCATAACAACAAAATCAGCCATTTTGACTAAAGTTTTGTTAAGTCATATAAGTCGGTTCCGAAATGATTTTTTGTACAACTACCATTAAAAGTGACACTTTCAATGACAGCAAACAATGTTAAAATTGATTGTTTACGTGGAAACGTGTTAAAAATCTCCATTTTCTTATGATGAAATCAGATGAAAAAAATTAAGCAATTGCAAATTTTTATTAGCAATATTCAACAATCATCACTTATGAACATTAATATTAATCGTAAAACTAGAACAATCACTAACATTAATGCCCTGTGACGTTAGGGAGCTTCGCAACACATTATTAGAATCCTCAGCACCATCGGTACTTGTAGAAACCGGAAGTACAATATTGGATGATGATGATCCAAAATCTGTTGAGGTTGGGAGAATTTTTCAGCAATGACATTTCTATATGCAATGGAATTATCAACATAGCCCTCGGCTAGAGTCGTAGACTTCCATCCACCATGTTTTTTTATATCCGTAATATGTGCTCCTGATTCTGCTAGCAATGAAGCGGAGGATCTTCGAAAACAGTGTCCTGTATATTGCTTTGGTTCTGGCAGTTTGAGGAATTCGGCAACAATAGATGGAATTTTCCCAAATGTATTGATACCATCTGGATTGGCAGTGCATTTATTATTCATGTATTTCAGGAAAAAACGACGATGTTTGATGACAAAAGGGCGCAGTGCAAAGTACTTATGAAAAAAGTCAACATACTTCCCAATAATACTGAAAGAACGACTTACTTTCGTATTTGTGTTTGAAAGTTGTATAACCATTGATTTATTTGTTGTTTCGATGTCTTCCACTGATAAATTACACAATTCTTCACGCTGACAGGCTCCGAATAATACGAAAATAGTTGCAACCTTAACCATCAAGTATTTCCCATCTGGTGCCTCAATCATAAACTTTTCAACTTGTTCACGAGTGAGAATTTCCGATTTTTTGGGACGATATCCTTCACCTTTTCGTTTTAAATATGCTATTACCTTAAAATATTTACTAACATCCACACCATTTTTAATAAGGGCGCTTGACTTCATCATTGAAAATTTGCTCCACAAAGTTGATGAACTCCATATTTCTTCTACATTCTTCAATTTACACCAGGCCAGGAAATTGTTATATGCAATATCGTATTGCTGAACAGATTTTTTAGGTAGGAGTTCCAGATTTGCTATTCTAGCAGACTCTTCAATATCCACAGGAACAACCAAATCGTCACTTTTATTTATAATTGGACTCTCGACAAACATACTAAGCAGTCAAAGACGAAAATTGGACAGGAACGAAATTCAAATGACAGCGTCTTTTCTCAATTGTTAGTAATCATAACGTTGGCAACGTTTGCCATTCACAACAACCTTTTGATTATTTTAATATTAAAATGCATTTTGAAGTTTATTGTCATTGCAAATTCGCCCATTTCATTATCAAAATAGGGCAGTAGTACAAAAAACATTGTATGGTATTTGTGTTAAAAGTGATTTTATTTTGTTCGTGAAATGGTTCAATTCGCTCCGCTCATTTCACAAACTCTTCCACTCACAAAATAAAACGTCACTTTTAACACTGATTTATCATAAATAATTATTAGGCATCAAAATACGTTCAAATAAAACTACCAATTAAAAATGTACTACCACATGAAACATCGAATATCTTTGTTGTTAATGAAACAAAAGATATGAAACTATACATTTTTGGAAAGGAGAATGATTGCTCTTTCGATTGAGATCAAAAACTATAGGGTGTTCCATTTAAAATAATACATATTTTCCCCTTTGAATTTGACCAATATTAGTAAAACACCATGTGTTGATGACATGAAATGCCAGCCAAGCCTAAAAAAATCACTTTGATAAACTAGCGAAACTAATGAAAACCCCATCTCTTTGGAGCAATTAATAAGCTGGGCATTTATGTTTAAAATCAGTCACTCGTATTTGGGACACCCTGTATTATACAGATGCTGAATTTTGCGGAATATCGATACTTCGAAACAACAGATCTCCCATCCTCTCCTTGATGCGACCTTCCAATTCAGGGAATCCAATACCCCAAAACCGAAAATGCGTTAAAATTCCGCTTCCCCTCAATTCCGATTTCGAGAAAACCTTCACCACGCGCCGCCATTGATCCATGGTACAATTAAACAGTTATTTAAGATGAGCACCAGAACTTCAACGTCTCTCAGTCTACCACGGTCAGCGCTCATTAAAACATCGTAATCATCGGTCCTTCGAGCTTGGAATCACTGTTTAAGGATCTGAAGATTTTGGAGGCATGGAGTGCGGATGCAACGCGCCCTATATAGGGCCCTCCTTGGAGACCACCTGCGGAGGTGGTGCCATCTTCCTGTTCATGACCCTTCTGGACAACTTCATCAGGAACAAATGCGATATTTCGGAAATTTGCGAGAGGGTGAAGCCTGTAGCTGTGCCGGATTCTGAGTACGATTTCGTGGTGGTTGGGGGTGGGAGTGCTGGTGCTGTGGTCGCTGGGAGGCTGTCAGAGGTACCTGAGTGGAAGGTGCTGTTGATTGAGGCTGGAGGTGATGAGCCACCGGGTTCTCAGGTGAGAATTTTTGGCTTTTTAACAACTACGATTTGGAAACCTAATATTTTGCAAAATCTCGTCAAACTCTAATTCCTGAATGCCAATTATACATTGGAAGAGATATGCTAGTTTGTCAGAGGAATGGTCACTACATTTCATCAGTTCTCCACCAAGAAAAACTAGATTTTGAAAACCCCTATCAACTTCTCTTTTCATTAGGTTATGCTGCTCTTGAAGTATCTCAAATGTTGCCATTTTCTCAAAGTATTTGACAATTAGAACAAAAGATCTCGAGATTAAGAATCAGAATAAAAAAAATTGAAAGGGGTCTTCTGTGATTCTGCTGTAATTTTTTAATTTAGGGGCATCTCTGATGCTAGTTATACAGTATAATTGAACAACATTCTTTTTGGGGTATCACAAGGAGGGTATCTTCAAGTTAAATATAAAGAAAGTAGAGATGAGGGATCAAGCAAATATAAACTGAACTTATAACATGGATTCCTGGATCTACACTGTGCAAAAAAATTAACGCACATTATGGAAATCTCAAATTTATTCTACAACTGGAGGTGTTCTCAATGATAATAATTTTTATCAGAAATATGCATGCATATGTTATCCACTTTCAACGTTTTTCTTCAATACAGATGTTTTCTCCCAGCAGGAAAGAAAAAAGATGATATTATCAGATTTTGAATGTATTGGCTGCATTCTAAAATCAGTTGTTCTCGATCAATTCTAGTGATCAATAGTTTTTCTTTCGTTTGATTTTCTACACTCGATCGCAATGCAACGCGAAACACGCAATTTGATCCAAGAGGAATGTGCCCAAGCGGTAGTTTTGCGAGAAGAAGGGTGGACACACACAAGAATTGCAGAAAGGTTTGGAGTTCCCCATACAAGTGTGTCCAGAATGTAGCAGCGATTCAGGGAGACAGGTATGAATGTCCGAAGACCAGGACAGGGTAGACCACGGGTAACAACTGCCATTCAAGAACGTTACTTGAGAGTTTCTTCGTTGAGACAACGGTTTGCAACCGCTCGCCTCCTTCAAAATCGGCTTGAGCAAACTCATGAGGTGCAAATTAGCACTCAGACAATAAGAAATCGCCTCAGAGAATATGATTCAAGGCCTCGTGTCGTGGCAAGAGGCCCAGCTCTTACACCAGCCCATCGAAGAGCGCGTTTCGATTTTGCGAGAGAGCATATCCATTGGGAAGAGGCCGATTGGGAAAGAGTTCTCTTCACAGATGAGTCTAGATTCTGCCTCTACCATTGTGATCAACGTTCCCTTGTATACAGACGTCCACATGAAAGATATGCTCAGTGCAATTTTCTGAATACTACTGGTTTCGGGGGAGGATCGATTATGGTATGGGAGGGAATATCTTTGACTGCTCGCACAGACCTAGTGGTCGTTGATAATGGAGCTATGAATGCTGATGAGTATATGAGGAACATTCTTGAAGAGCATGTAGTGCCATTTGCTCCATACATTGGTGAAAATTTCATTTTTATGGACGATAATGCCAGACCCTAACCTTGAAGAGGTTGAAGTCTCTCGAATGGAATGGCCAGCAAGAAGTCCAGATCTCAATCCGATTGAGCAGGTTTGGGACAACCTCAATATAAGGCTGAGAAGTTCAGAAAATCATCCAGCTACTCTTAATGACTTAGGAATCCAACTCGGAGAAATCTGGGAAGGATTAGATCAGAACATTTCAAGATCACTCATTTTGAGTATGAACCGTCGTTGCCGAGCTGTAATTAACGCAAGGGTTGGAAAAACCAAGTATTAAATCACTTATCAGCGTTTCAGTATTTTAAAAATTGTTCATTTCTCTTCTTTCACATAAGATTCGGTGAAATCCTGAATTTTTCTTCCATTTAATGTGTCTTGTTTCGTTCAAAACCTTCTCGAGAGAACATAAAAAATAAGTTATAAAGTCAATGTAGAGTAAACTTTCATTAAAATTGAGATTTTCAGAATGGGCATTAATTTTTTTTGCGCAGTGTATTTTTCACACTGCAATATTTCGCCAAAGAACAAACGTATTCACAAGAAATGCAGTTATATACAAATGTTTTGAACGCAATTATTAAAGACCCATACTGGGTATTGTCAATCGAACGTATATTCAGTGATCATTCAAGATCAAACAAAAAAGCAAATATGAACAAAATAAGTGATGTCCATGGTTAACTTTTGAATTAACGTTGAAAACCTTCTCCATTATAATTAGTTGTGTATTGTATCAGCTCTTTTTTTATATAGTGTATCGAAATCTAGAACTCTTGAAATCATTAAATAAAAAAAAAAATCCTCAAAGACTCCAAGGTGGTGAACCTCATAAAAAATTACAGAAAAAGTTATACATCAACTGTTGAAATATCAGAAGATTATCCAATTAAAAATGAATTAAAGATTTACGTGGATTCAACTCTATGTAAAAATATAATTAAAGCTTCCTCCAATTGGAATTGAATGGAAATAATACATATGTGGAACCACAAACGCTTTTATTTATTGAATAATTCCAAGTTCGATTGATATAATTTTCTCCACTATCATGAAAAATTAAAAGCATGGATCAGGGTCAAAATAATTCACCTATTATTTCACGGTGAATAAATTCATCGGAACAGTAGCTATTTGTCTAAGTCGATAATTAAAACATAATAGATCAAGCGTTACTATCAGGCTTTCAATTCAAGCGTGAACATCCTGAACTTAGGAAGACGTTTTCCAAATCACAAATTATGAAGCGATTACAATTTCATCATCCACAACTTTTCTAGACAATTAATTCTGACAACATCCACTGCATGTAGAAATCCTCTGCCTACAGATACCTTCCATGGTAATAAGTTACCATGGTGACCCTAAGATGGACTGGAACTACAAGACAGACCCTGAACCTGCAGCTTGCAAGGGATTCCCAGAACAACGTTGCGATTGGCCCAGAGGTAAAGTCCTAGGTGGTTGCAGTGTGATTCACGGAATGATGTACATGAGAGGAACCCCACGTGACTACGACAATTGGGCACAAGCTGGCAACACTGGATGGGGTTACAACGACGTTCTTCCTTTCTTCCTAAAATCCGAGGATAACACCGAGATAGGAACTTTGGTGGACCAAAAATATCACACAAAAGGGGGACCCATGACTGTCAATAGATTTCCTGATACTCCACCATTGGCTTACGACGTCCTTAAGGCTGCTCAAGAGTTGAAGTATCCAGTTTCTGACGATCTGAACGGTGCCCAGTTTAGTGGATTTTCTGTGGCTCAATCCAATACAAGGTAAGACTAGAAGATAAACCAAATTTGGGTGAATTCTCAGAAGTTGTAGACAAAAAATCTAATAATTCTACGTGAAATCTGAAATTATGTCATCTGATGAAATGAATCACCTAAATGGGACTACCGAAATGTTGTTTTTATTACCCAGGACACGAAATACCTCTACATTGCGAGAATTCCCTAGAATTGATGGAGAAATCAATGGAAATATGTGTTATCGCATTCAAACGATAATTTAATGCAAATTCTCCTTTATTGTATTGAAAAATGGGAGAGGAGCACCAACTCTTGATCATATTAAAATTAAGTATTCGTTCGCGAATACATTCCTGACGCTTCTTAATAAAATGCTAATTCCAATTCACGCTCCCAGAATATTTTACAAGTTTTTTTATTGGCGTTACAGACTTGAGTGGAATTCATAACGGAATGGAGTGAGTAATTGATTTTTTTGACGGAATGAAGAAGGACATATATTTACTGCTGGGAATTCCTCAATAATTTTGAGAACCTGTTCCTCACGTTTAGGCTGTTTTTGTCCAAATCTAATTCACAATTCAAGGTTGATTAAGCATGTTTTTTATCAATATAATCTATTTGAAGCGTTTTTTCATAAGTAACACATGAAGCTACCATTTCGTCTTCACATTCGCCAGTGATTTCTTGGCGAGGACAAATATGGCGTTTTTGTCATTTTTCACCCAAAAGTCGACATTTTCGAAATCGATTTTATTATTCCTAGAGATACTATGGACAATGCCGATTAACAATTGAGAGACAAAAAGTGGATACGATCACAGGAACCTCAGCTATGACGTGTTGAAATGTCGAAAAAATGCCATTTGATAGGTGAAAATCTTAACTGTTATAGATAGAATCTCGAATTATCTTTAATTGATTTCAGCGTCCTCGAGAACCTATAAATCGATACCAAACTTGTCCATATAGGCCTTCGTTTACCCGATTTTTTCTTGTTTTTTGTTTTGCATTTTTTATTTTCGAGTTTTACTCAGAGGATCACAGCACTAAAAGTATAGGTAATAATGATCGGTCTAATGGGATTATGATATCACAGCAAAACGACAGCATTTTTTCGACAACACCACAGCACCGGCTTTGGATCGACATACTTCCTCAATGTGGAAACTTTCAGTTTTCTTCACGAACCCTCTCTAATATTTCGTTTGGACCCATTCTAAAAACCTAAATCTCCTCAATTCCCATTGCAGAGATGGTGTCAGACTGAGCAGCGCTAGAGCGTTCCTTCGTCCAGCCAGAGGACGTTCAAACCTCCACATCATGCTCAATTCCACTGCTACCAAGATCCTCATTGACTCCAATGCAAAGCCCAAACAAATAAGAGGTGTGGAGTTTTTGTACCAGAATAAAAAATACACAGTTAGAGCAAAGAAGGAAGTTGTCATATCTGGAGGAGCTGTGAATTCCCCTCAGCTCCTGCTTCTTTCTGGTATAGGACCTAAAGATGATGTCCGGAAAGTAGGTCTTCCAGTGGTGCATGATTTGCCAGGTGTCGGAAAAAATCTGCATAACCATGTTACTTTTTACCTCGACTTCCTGCTCAAGACCGAAAAAGCCTACAACGATCTAGATTGGGCTTCTGCTATGCAGTATCTTCTTTACAAAAAAGGACCTCTGTCATCCACAGGTGAGCTTCAGTTTTCAAAGTAACCTAGAAGACATAACAGCTTTTTTTTTTCAGGAATGTCTCAACTGACTGCAAGAGTCAGCACAAAATACACAGACCCAAGTGGCCAAGATCCAGATCTACAAATTTTCTTTGCTGGCTACTTGGCCAAATGTTCGAAATCTGGAGAAGCCATGTCTTTGGAAGATCCTAAAAACCCGAATAAACCAAAGCATCTGACAGTTTCTCCAGTGACTCTACATCCTAAAAGTAGAGGTGCTATCAGTTTGAAATCGAACAATCCTCTAGATCCTCCCTCAATAAAGGTGAACTACCTGCAGGATCCTCGAGATATGGCAACTCTGATTGAGGGTGTGAGGATAATACAGAGGTTGGCTAATACCACTGTTTTAAGGCAGAAGTATGGGATAGAGATGGTGAGGGAGGAGTATGGTGATTGTGGAAAACAACATAGGTATGTATAATGAAATAATCTGATTAAGAAAGAATCTATTGATGGAATTTCTTGAAGGTATGACTCCGATGATTTCTGGGACTGCGCCATCAGACTTTACACAGGGGCAGAGAACCACCAAGCTGGATCTTGCAAGATGGGACCATCATCCGATACTATGGCCGTTGTAGATCCTCAGTTACAAGTACATGGCATTTCTGGATTGAGAGTGATGGACGCATCAATTATGCCTTCTTTAGTTTCTGGAAACACCCATGCGACTTGCGTGATGATAGCCGAAAAAGGGGTCCAATTCATCAAAGACAAATATGTTCCTAGCTTACCCACTCGCTTTGGTGGTGGTTTCCAAGGATCAACTCTAGGTAGTGGAACCAACCGTAACTATACCACTGTGAAAGATCCTCACAGTCCTTTTCCTAGCGGGACCAAGCCACCTGGTGGTCCATTCCAGGGACCTCCACCACACGGTGGTCCAGGTGGTCCTTTCCAGGGACCTCCTCCTAATGGTAGGCCTGGAGGAAATTTTGGACCACCTAATGGACAATACGATCCGTATCAACGTTACCAACATCCTTGGCAGCAGAGACCCGGGAGTCAGAATAGATCTCAAACTAATTCTTATGGAAACAGACAGTACAAACAGAATGACAAGAATCAATATGGGTATCGTCGGTAGTGAATTATGTTAGGTTAGGTCCTCTGCCATAAGACAGAGGTGTTAATGAATTGAATCTTGAGTAACTCTCTAATAGAATGCTGTGAAACTTCAAGTTGGATGTGTGTGTTAAATATGAAAATGAGATGTAAATTTGAATTTACGAAGAGTTTTGGGTTCATATTGAAATAGGTTGTTGTGCCATACTTTGGCAAGCTATAAAATATTAAAGTGACAAGTTGAAGAAGAAATATTTGTGACTAATGAAATGATAAACTTGAATGAAATAAAGACAATATGGAAAACTTCTGTTTCAATAAAAAAAAACCTAGAAAAATGATGATTTGGGGTCAGAAACCCTGTGGTAATAAATTAGTTTATTTATAATATATAACTATTGAGGCCATTGAAGAAGCTGGATATATACTAATAACAGGAAGTTATTGTTCACACTTCACTATCAATTATTGTTCCAACAACTGAAAATGTTCATTGTAGAAACAATTGATGGAGAAGTTCGAACAACTACTTCTAAAACATATATTCCTGTTGTTCCATGTTGTTTCTGATTGAAAACGTTGATAGCTATTTATGTAACAAGTACATAAATAAGGTCTTTATGGACGAGTCCAAAGTTTATGGCAGAGCGAGCGAAACCAATAATTTGGGCAAGTCCATAAGCCTAATTATGTACGAGTGGCATACAAAGCTTTATGTTGGCTGCAATGCAGACATTTTATTTTCTGAAATGGCAATTGATATAGTCGTCGCTTTATTTTAAGAAATACATTGAGTGTGCTTTTGCTTATCTTACCTTAGTAACCATCAGCGACCTTAGCAACCTCACTCAGCAAAGTTGTTTACTTCGTTAATTCTGTGACAAACGTCATAATAATCCCAAAAATGGATAGTTCGGAAGAGGAAAGCGTGAATAATTTAGCCGCAAGTGCCAAAGAATCTCTCCTACCCACTAAGAGTGCTGATGAAAATTTGTATGCGGCCTATAACAACTGGTGTGAAACGAAGAAAATTGCAAAATCGAGAGAAGACTGTGACAGTCCAATAAAGTGGTGTCCAATAAAGTAGTCAATTATGGACGCTAAACGAATTCAAGAATCAAGTGTTTATGAAGCAGTCGAACATAATAGTTATTTATGTACCAAGTGCGTTATATGGATCCTAACGCCCGGAGCAAAACATTCATCCCGAGGGCCTTTGGCCCGAGGGATGAATGTTGCCCGATGGGCGTTAGGATCTAATAACGCTCGTGGTGCATACAAGATTTTATTTTTCACGAATATATCATTCAATTACAATAAAATTCGATTGCTCCTATGATTTTTTTTTCCATTTAACTTTCAGTAGTAACCATGGCACTTGTTAATATTTTGAAGTTCGTAATTGCTGTCATCATTTTATTAAGTGAATGTCATTACTGTTTTCGTTGTGAATATTTAAAGAAATAACAGAAATAAATAGCAATTTGCCAAATAATATGATTGAAAATGCAGCCAAAGCTGCAAATAATCTATTACCAGAAAAATCCAGACTCGTCTACGACAAGGATTATGAAACATTCCATCAATGGAAGTTGAAAAATGAAATAATTGCTATAGATGAAACAGTGTTGTTGGCGTACTTTCAAGAATTGGTATGCTATTTTATTTTTCATTTTGTTCATGTGTGGGTAATTTTGTTTTATTTCAGTATGAAAAATTTTGTCCTGCGTCATTGTGGACGAAATATTCTATTTTGAAATCTACACTGATTGTCAATGAAAATATCAATATTTCACAATTCTCCCAGCTAGTAGCGTTTTTAAAAATGAAATCTAAAGGATATATTCCGAAGAAATCCAAAGTTTTGACAGCAGAACAAGTTCATACATTCATCAATGAAGCTCCTGATGAAATTCATCTTCTTCATAAAGTAGTTCTAATAATGGGTGTTTTTGGAGGACTAAGGAGAGATGAATTAGTGAAAATATCTATCAAAGATATAGAAGATAAGGGTAGCTGTTTACTTGTTAAAATACCCGAAACTAAAACCGGTATGTCAAAAGGATTTAGCATTGTAGAGGAAGAAAAAATAGGAGCTTTGGGGCTGGTCAGAAAATATATATCCTTGAGACCCAGTGGAGTGAAGAATCCTAGATTTTTCCTCACGTTCCGAAATGGTCGGTGCACCATCCAACCTGTTGGCAAAAATACCATAGGAAGGGTGCCTTCGATGATTGCCAAATACTTAAAATTGGATAATGCAAATGAATATACAGGACATTGTTTGAGACGGACTTCAGCAACTCATTTAACTGAGGCTGGTGCATCATATGAAACGTTAAAAATGCACGGAAGATGGAAGAGTGCATCTGTGGCGGAAGGTTACATAGAGCAGAGCATTTTTTCCAAAAAGAAAGTATCGACGATGATTGTGAATTCGGTAACAGATTCTCATGAATTCTCTAGTGGTTCTCTTGTGAACGAACTTCCAAGTACTTGTGGTCAAGTTTTCGCTCCTCAGGTTTCGAAAACATCCCAAGATTCACGATTGAAGAATTTTTCCGGGAAATTCGAAAACTGCACTTTTAATTCTAATTAAGAAAGACTTTGTTTTCGTTTGTTGAGTTGTCGTTGTTTTAGTATTAAAATTCTGCGAAATTCTGCGGAATAAATAATTTCTTTCTAGCTTATTTTGCTTCTCGCACAACGAGCGGGCGTTATGATCCATAATGCCCGCTAAAATGCCCACGGGCATAATGAGTGTATTTATAGCAACCGTTTCTAAGGTAAAATAAACAAATAATGTACAAGTGAAAAATAAATACGTTTACGGTGAAAAGAAGTAATCATACACGGATCCATAGTGATGAAGAGAAGTCAAGTTTTTTTGAAAGTTGTTCAAAAAAATAGTGTGAAAGCCAAAGAGTCGTTTTGTATTGAATTTCTGCAAGACAAACAAAAAGGGCATGTTTCGCGAAAACTTCGGCATAGAACATGTGCTATCATGTTCGAATCTCCACGGAAAACTGCTCGGAAGTGAGCCGTCATAAAGAAACAACTATTTTTCTTGCGAACAAGGACTTACCTAGCGTTAAACTAGCTCTTATTGCCAGAGATCTTCGATAAGCAGAAATGAAGTCGTAAACCGTGAAAATAACTTGACAAGTCGTGTCACGAATCACTTCTTTCTCGCATACTTAATAATTAATACTTTCAACACATCCCCCCCAAGAATTTATGCAATTTCGTCATCATGCTACCCTAAAAAGAACAGTAAAGTGGCGCTGCTCCGAAGGCGCTATATTTTCAATACTCGATATAAATTCATGAAATTTGAACTTTTAACACGTCAATCTGACACGGTTTACGATCGCACTCCACGCTAGAATCATTCATATGGAATAACGTAAAAGTTCATGTTTTCTATGTCCTTTTCCGAGACGGAAGGAATCGAAGTAGCTCATGAATATATTAAGGGAGTGGAAGTTTTACGCTCTATCAAAAAAAAAAAAATAGTGCCAGTTCATTCGTGTGTATTACGTTACGGGTGTATTTACGATCGCATTCGTAAAATGCCGTTTGGCCATAAAAGAACGGCGTCAGAATATGACTTGTGGCGGTTTTACCACTGATAATTATGACCAATGAGGCAATTGTAAAAACAATAGCGGCAGGTTATGGGATACTCTGTAGGTCATTATTCGATATTATATTCCATTCCGTGCTAGGTTTAGGCATATTCGCTCTAATGGCCTCTCCCATTTTCGTCCTACTTTATTCTGCATCAAAAACTCGATACTTCTGGAATTCAATTAGTTCTTTCAGTACCATTTTGGCTCTTCCCACTGGAGGATTTGAGGGGGAGGTCATGGGGGCCATAGTACCCCCCTTCGAGGTCGACAATGAACCCTTGATGTTGTTCAGCCAATTCCTAATTTTCAAATTTCAGACAAATATCACTTTTCGAAAGATTTAATACTTACAGAGAGTTATTGATGATAAATTATTCACGAATCAACTCTTCAAGTAATATTTGTTGAAAGTTGAAAATTTCCTGATATATCAAACCTAGGAAGAAACTAATTACAGATTCGTAATCTACGACCTCGAATTAGTGAAAACAGTAAATTTTGGTGACCATCTGAGAGTATGATTTTTCGGGAAATTTCCTTAATGAAGGGAAATTTGCTTATTTTTAGAAAAAATTTTCTCTCGGATCGCCACCAAAGTTGCTGGATTTACTAATTCGAAGGCGTAGATTAAGAATATGCAATCAGATATTTTCTATAAAATATAGTTTTCGATTAATGGCCATCAAACCACCCTACAAAAATGACCAAATTTTCCACAAAAAGTTGAAAATTTCCTGAAATATCAAACCTAGGAAGAAACTAATTACAGATTCGTAATCTACGACCTCGAATTAGTGAAAACAGTAAATTTTGGTGACCATCTGAGAGTATGATTTTTCGGGAAATTTCCTTAATGAAGGGAAATTTGCTTATTTTTAGAAAAAATTTTCTCTCGGATCGCCACCAAAGTTGCTGCATTTACTAATTCGAAGGCGTAGATTAAGAATATGCAATCAGATATTTTCTATAAAATTTAGTTTTCGAGTAATAACCTTGAAAACACCCTACATATATGACTAAATTTTTCACAAAAAGTTGAAAATTTCCTGAAATATCAAACCTAGGAAGAAACTAATTACATTCGAGGGCGTAGATTAAGAATATGCTAGCAGATATTTTCTATAAAATATAGTTTTAGACGTAATTGTTCGACCTTCCCTATCAATTGTTCCTACAATAAACATTTTTATTTATCGAAACAATAACTGATAGTGAAGTGTGAACAATCAGAACAATGCGAATCAAAAATGCATCTCCTGGGAGAGAAATTTATGATAATGCTTGCGTTGCGCAGTAGAAGGGTGCACTTGCGAAAACGAGTGGCTCCTCCAACACCTAGTGGCCCAAGCCTATCATACTAGAAGCCCGCGCCCATTGCTACCAACCATAGACGTTCAGTAACAATAATCCCGTTTATATTTGATTCACCCAAGTATCTTGTTCCATAGCTCATTCCCAAAAGTATATTTTCCGAATCGATAAATGTTTTATTCGTTTCTCATTTGTGAACGTCAGTTTCCAAAAGCACAATATTAATCAAGAAAGTTTATTTTATCAAGTCACTAACTTGTAAAACTGACAGTTAACTTGCAAAATTTTTACAAGTTAGTAGTATTATTTACATTCGAAAATTTTGTTTTATCGTCATATATGTTGAAAATCATGGTACAATTGTTATTTCCAGTAACACAGATTTTTGATGATGAAAGATTTGATACTGATGATGATGAACCATCTGTTGACTCAGAAACTGCTAAACTCGAGGACTGCAGAACATTACTTACTACCAAATAATTTGCTAGACATTTCGATTTTTTTGTTGACCGAATCATCGACATAACTCATCGCAATTTCGGTGCTCTTCCACCCTCCTGCACGCTTTAGTGCTAAAATATCTCCACCCGAATCCGCAACCATAGTGGCTCCAGTTCTGCGAAAAGAGTGGCCGGTGTATAACTCTAGGTCTTTTAAACCTAAATATTTCGCTATTTGCTTTGGGACACCACCAATATTGTGCTGGCCAGCATTGAGGGAAATGCACTCAGGCTTTCTGTTCCAGGAGGCCGAAGATTTTCTGTATAACATGCAGGGCTTGAAGCTGCAGCCATCATCGGTTATGGTGAATCTTCTTGTTGTTAAATTTTTTGTTTGCCGCAATGTCACAATAACGTATTTTCCCATATCTTCTACATCATTCATTTTTAAGGAGAGAATTTCGTCACATCGACAACATCCAAAAATCCCAAATATTGTTACAATTTTCGCCAGCGACCACTGGTCATCAGGAGCATGTAAAAGAAATTGTTCAGCCTCTTCTTTACTTAATACCTTGGCCTTTTTTGGCGTATAACGCTCATTTTTTCGTTTCAGAAGCTATTACCTTTTGAAATATGCAAATGACAACTAAACGTCATATTTCTCGATGAATTTTTTAAGGAAAACAAACCTGCGAACAGGGGCATTTTCTTTCATTTCCAAGCAGCTTTTCAGCATAGACCATTTTGCCCATAAAGTATTAGGGCTGAATCTAGCTGATATAGTTGATTCAAATAGACCAACAAAACATCATCAGTTACCCCAATCACACAATTTTTGTTTTGTCACTTTTTGAAGTCGTCGTATTCTCGCTCGTACCTTGAAGCTGATTTTGCAGGTAATAAACTTAAAGCTACACTGCTGGCTGCCTCAATAATTTCTTTTGGTACATTCATTTTCGCTTTCGCCAAAACAAATGTAAAGAAAAATGAACAGACATGTTCATGGCAGCGCTTCCATAGCTTACGATAAATTGTTGAGATTTTTTTGGAATTTATCTCACCTTATTACAAATGAGAAACAAATAAAATATAAAACAATACACGCCTGCGGCTCGTCAGTTGAATCCTCCATTCGCCAGTAAAAACCCTCTTACCTTGCTAGTAATGTTATATACTATTACTACTTCACTTCAGAAAACCATGTTTTATTGAAAACTCTTATTGAAACAGCCTCTACATACATCCCTTCGAGCTTCGACAGTGTCAACAAGTATCCATGGTCAACAAAAATCGGTAAAAGGACTGCAGACGCGCAGATAACAAGCACTGCATAAATCTTTCTGCTCCTCATTAGACATTCTTTTGAATTCTCCTATTTGAACACCCCACCATGCAGGCCGGTACGGGAGACCCTCATTAATTCCAGATATTGTCATCTTCTCATTTGCAAAGCTCTGCTTCATCTTTCGGACCCCAATTCGACGGTGCGGAAAGACGGGTTAACGGCTGAGGCCAGCGTTTTGTGTGTCGGTCAGCGCACGGGTCAAAAGACTCGGTCGAGATAGGGCAGATAGGGCCTTCTTGGCCGGCCTAGGCCCACATCTTTCCGCAGAACAAGAAACGGGCTAATTCTACGCAACGATGCGCTGGCGGCGACAGTTTTGTGGCTTGCGGAATTGTGTTGACAGCCGGTTTTTCACGCTGCTGCCGGAAACGTGGGTCGATTTGTATCGGGGGCTGGTGGAAGATTTTTTGTGGAGAATCCAGGAAACACTCTCGCGAGATCTCCGAGCTATGAGCTTTTTCCGAGCAAAATTCTCATTATATCAAGAATCAGAGAAAGATTTTAACGGCATAATCGTGACATTATGTATTATACTCTGCGCAAAAAAACTAACGCACATTCTGAAAATCTCAATTTTAATGAAAGTTAACTCTACATTGACTTTATAACTTATTTTTTATGTTCTCTCGGGAAGATTCTGAACGAAACAAGACACATTAAATGGAAGAAAAATTCAGGATTACACCGAATCTTATGTGAAAGAAGAGAAATGAACAATTTTCAAAATACTGAAATGCTGATAAGTGATTTAATACTTGGTATTTCCACCCCTTGCGTTAATTACAGCTCGGCAACGACGGTTCATACTCAAAATGAGTGATCTTAAAATGTTCTGATCTAATCCTTCCCAGATTTCTCCGAGTTGGATTCCTAAGTCATTAAGAGTAGCTGGATGATTTTCTGAACTTCTCAGCCTTCTATTGAGGTTGTCCCAAACCTGCTCAATCGGATTGAGATCTGGACTTCTTGCTGGCCATTCCATTCGAGAGACTTCAACCTCTTCAAGGTACTCCTGAACGATGCGCGCACGATGGGGTCTGGCATTATCGTCCATTAAAATGAAATTCTCACCAATGTATGGGGCAAATGGCACTACATGCTCTTCAAGAATTTCCTTATATACTTATCAGCATTCATAGTTCCATTATCAACGACCATTAGGTCTGTGCGAGCAGTCAAAGATATTCCACCCCATACCATAATCGATCCTCCCCCGAAACCAGTAGTATTCAGGAAATTGCACTGAGCATATCTTTCATGTGGACGTCCGTATACAAGGAAACGTCGATCACAGATCTAGACTCATCTGTAAAGAGAACTCTTTCCCAATCGGCCTCTTCCCAATGGATATGCTCTCTCGCAAAATCCAAACGCGCCCTTCGAAGGGCTGATGTAAGAGATGGGCCTCTTGCCGCGACACGAGGCCTTAAATCATATTCTCTGAGGCGATTTCTTATTGTCTGAGTGCTAATTTGCACCTCATGAGTTTGCCCAAGCTGATTTTGAAGGAGGCGAGCGGTTGCAAACCGTTGTCTCAACGAAGAAACTCTCAAGTAACGTTCTTGAATGGCAGTTGTTACCCGTGGTCTACCCTGTCCTGGTCTTCAGACATTCATACCTGTCTCCCTGAATCGCTGCAACATTCTGGACACACTTGTATGGGAAACTCTAAACCTTTCTGCAATTCTTGTGTATGTCCACCCTTCTTCTCGTAAAACTACCGCTTGGGCACATTCCTCTTGGGTCAAATTGCGTGTTTCGCGTTGCATAGCGATCGAGTGTAGGAAATCAAACTGAAGAAAATCTATTGATCAGTAGAATTGATCGAGAACAACTGATTTTAGAATGGAGCCCATACATTCAAAATCTGATAATATCATCTTTTTTTATTCCTGCTGGGAGAAAACATCTGTATTGAAGAAAAACGTTGAATGTGGATAACATATGCATGCATAATTCAGATAAAAATAATTATCATTG
Source organism: Adalia decempunctata (assembly GCA_951802165.1). Lineage (NCBI taxonomy): Eukaryota > Metazoa > Arthropoda > Insecta > Coleoptera > Coccinellidae > Adalia > Adalia decempunctata. Next base: position 8,277,295 of record OX637705.1, read on the forward strand.
AGAACACCTTCAGTTGTAGAATAAATTCGAGATTTCCATAATGTGCGTTAATTTTTTTGCGCAGTGTATATTGCATTTGGAACAGAGGAAAATATGCATCTTATTTCCAGAACATAGATTGTTTATTTCTTGAGAAACCTAGGGGGGCAGGATTTTGAGGACGTATATACTGAAATTTCATATCCTCACAGGAAAATAAGTGTGAATTTTTCATCAATAGACAGATATCAAATATTGTGGTGAAAAATTCAACTGACACAGCCGCTGGAAATGATCCAACAGCAAGCCCATGATTGATTTCAAGGGTGGCCGGAACAATTCTCATTTTGGACATTTTTCCCGGCCATGTTTGGGCGAATTTTTTGTGTGGCTAATTCCCTTGCCAGCTGTCGTGACTGTCACGTCGATAGCAAGGTCGAATTACTCCGGATTGTGACATGTGTGACATCATAACAAATTGCGGCCATGTATCCATGTTGTAGGCAGTAAAGCGGTGGAAATTACATCCTGAATGTTCTAGTAGACGTATGTTTCAGCGTTGCTAATTTTGATTAAAGTTTACGGGAGAACGCTCTGGAATGGAAAAAGTTGTCCAGGATTGACGCAACGTCACAATAGGTGCATTTAGAGATTTACTATTTGGACAAAAAGGATGAATAAAAGTGGTGAAGATCACATTTGACGTTTTTGTTGGTGTACTCGGCATCATTGCACAATAAAGAAACGTTTTATAATTGTGCTAACTGTCACATTAATGAAACGTAGAAGAAAATAATTATCTTAGCTTGAAATATTGATATCTCAGTTTGCTCTAAACTTCAGAGTATGGAAGTGTAATTTTAAAAGTTTTTGTAACGTTTCATAGTACTTATTGAATACATATTCTAACTGACAAAGAAACTGCAACACCCAGAAGGAGCTGTTTAAATTTTGATTTTTTTTTCTGTGAAACATAGATAGTATAGCAAGGAGAAAATGATTAAAATTTTGAGAAAAAAAGCAAATGGTTTACAATTTTTTAATAAATTAATGTGTTTGTCCTCGAGATTTTCTATACACTTCCCAACAAGTCTCGTCATTGATGCAATAAGATCGTCCATTTCTTATTGAGGGATACTATCCCAAGCTAGCAGTACGTCATGTCACAAAGCCCTCAAAGTCCGTGAGGACTGGGGTAAATCTCCAAGCCGTCTACTCATGATGTCTCCAATATGCTCCATGGGTGAAAGATCGGAGGATCTATGCGGCCATGGCAAAAAATTCACATGGGTCACTTCAAAAATGTTTAAACTAACTCTGCCAACATGAGATCGAGCATTATCTTCCTGGAATATTGGATTCTCGAGCCGGTTAAGGTGAGGGAGAACATATGGCTCCACTGTTTCTTGAAAGTAACGCAGCGCTGTCATGTAACCTAGAATAAAGACTAAAAGTGACCTTCTTACATGTGCAAAAGCACCCCATGCCGTAACGCCTACTGTCCGGTGTACATGACGCTCAACATCAAACTGAGGTTCACGTCTTCCTCCCCGACGTCATCTAACCCTTCTTCGGCCATCATGTGCACCCGAGAAGAATCGGGATTCATCAGAAAAGACGATCTAATGCCAATCTACATTCCAATGTTGACGTTCTCTGCACCTCTGTAATCGTTGCCGGCGATGCTCAACCGTCAGAGGTAACACGAGATGGGGTCGATAATGCTGCAGTCCATAAGACATAATCCGACGGTAAACCGTTCGGACAGTTACAGGATGGCCTTGTTCTCCTGAACACTCATCAGCCAAAGATCCAGTTGTCGCAAACCGGTCTCTAATGGCCATAAGTCTTAGACGTCGATCTTGAACTTCATTTGTGCCCCTTCGACGTCCGGTGCCTACTCTTATTCGATTTTGGGCATTATCAAACCACACTTGACAACATCTCATGACAGTACATAGTTGGATTTCTGTTCGTGCGGTTAGCGATTTTTCGAAATGACAATCTCCCTCCCGTAGAACGACAACTGAACAACGACTTTGGATCTCCTCGAACAGCTGGTTTCTTCGAAATAATAAAAAAATTTGCGTGAAAAGTCTACGCAAATGCACTATATACTCCATTCACAATTATAAAATCACAACTCTGGCCTTAGAAATTTGACACATTCCACTCTGTATCGAAGTTATGACGTTTTTCAAAATATTTTTATGTTCCAAGTCAACACTATGTTGCCCTTTCTACATTCTTAGCGTATTTCTCAGAATGTGAATTTATTCGGAAAATGAATGAATTGGAAAAGATGTGATGGACGAAAATAATGAACGTTTATATGAATTGATAGGAAGGGTTCCTTTTCTAGTCATTTGCATGAAAAGTACAATAGATCACTGTTGAAATATATTATTTTTCGCCATGGAAGAAAATTGCATTGCTTTCACATAATTTTTATATGCATGCTTGTGAAGATTTAATGTTTATTATCCTCTTGAACTGAAAGTTCAAGACTTGACGACATCAATTGTTGATTCTAATCAAGAATTCATTAAAAAAAATCAACCCAAAGATATAAGATGAATTGATGGGTAATTACAAAAATCAAGAATAATGTCAATTTTATTTTGTTGATGACTTTATTGAAATCAATGTTGGGATATAAAACTCGGCTGCGTTTGTTCAAACAACATCTAAAGAATACATTTTTCATCATCTCGACCTATAAAAGGCGTTTCTTATAGGAGAATTGGGTCCACCTCATTAGTGAGGTACCTGACTTTCGCAAATCTGCTCAGATCTCGCCAAATATCTTGGAAAACCTGAGAAATATCATCCTAACCGACCTCTCAAGGCTCCATCCTATCCATCTTTACAGCGATATCTGTCCAAATAACAGCTTTTTCAACGAAATTTCCATGTACCCCTTCAACCTCGAAATATAAACATTCGTCCTGGTCTTGAAAATCGCCCTCACGCTCCAAACTGGTGCTAAAAACAATAAACATACGTCAATCTTGGATATTCGACGAAAAACTCACCTGCAAATATCGATTAAATACCAAAAATCTGCGAACAATTTGGAAACCTAACAAAATGTGAAATATCTTTGATACTTTTACTTTGATGTAAACAAAGAAACTGGCAACGTCGTTTTGTCATTAACGATATTTTCTGTGCGCGCACTGACTTTTCATCTTATGTTTTGTGCTTTTCATCAGGGGCACCAACTCCTGAAAACGAAACCATGACCTCCTATGGGATGAAATAAAAGTGAATGGAGTATACTTTCGTGTCCAGGTTTCTGCCGGACTCTGTATACCATACGCCTCTCCATCTCCGTCATTATTGTCATTATATCATGTAGGAATTGAGAAAAACTTATTTAATCAGATGGCAACTCATATTCACAAAGAGTCGTTAGTCCAACATTATCCTATTGGTTTTCCGTCATCAATCTTGCCTCGAAAGAATCAAATTTAGATTCCACAGATTCTGGAAGTTTCATACAATCGAGTTAATGTAATTCCATCGTAATGCACAATTTTTCTGGGATATTAATGCGTCGATTGAATAGATAAGCTACTGAAAGCCAAGTACGTGCATACTTACCCGAATGTGTTCATTAAAAATGAATGAAAATATGATTAGCCCCAGAGTTATATATGACTGATATTCATTTATTAACTCGCGTGCCTTTCGTATCTCAATCCCGCAATTTTATGTGATATACTTACAACTTCCTTATCAGTTCATTAGCCATGGCCCTTTGAACGTAATTGGCCAGAGCACGGGAACGGGACGATCTATTGTGATCTCATAAATAATAATTAAGCCCCACTGATAGCTCCCTCCTCTCCGGTCATTTTCTAGGGTGGAGTTCCGATCGAGCGAATTGAGATTTATACGCCGAAAGTTAGATTTGAGATATCAAAAATTGGTATTTATGACGCCGAGAGTTTTCTTTTGGAATCAATAAATTTTCAGCACCACTACGGACATGATGAATGGGATTCAATTAGTATCTTGAAGTGAAAGAAGACGTAAAAGTTGCCACGCAGATCCACAAGGTTGAAGACAAGAGTAAGAAAATTCGTGTGATAGGAATAACTAAATACACTGCGCAAAAAAATTAACGCACATTATGGAAATCTCAAATTTATTCTACAACTGAAGGTGATAATGATAATTATTTTCATCAGAATTATGCATGCATATGTTATCCACTTTCAACGTTTTTCTTCAATACAGATGTTTTCTCCCAGCAGGAATAAAAAAAGATGATATTATCAGATATTGAATGTATTGGCTCCATTCTAAAATCAGTTGTTCTCGATCAATTCTAGTGATCAATAGTTTTTCTTTCGTTTGATTTTCTACACTCGATCGCTATGCAACGCGAAACACGCAATTTGACCCAAGAGGAATGTGCCCAAGCGGTAGTTTTGCGAGAAGAAGGGTGGACATACACAAGAATTGCAGAAAGGTTTGGAGTTTCCCATACAAGTGTGTCCAGAATGTTGCAGCGATTCAGGGAGACAGGCATGAATGTCCGAAGACCAGGACAGGCTAGACAACGGGTAACAACTGCCATTCAAGAACGTTACTTGAGAGTTTCTTCGTTGAGACAACGGTTTGCAACCGCTCGCCTCCTTCAAAATCAGCTTGGGCAAACTCATGAGGTGCAAATTAGCACTCAGACAATAAGAAATCGCCTCAGAGAATATGATTTAAGGCCTCGTGTCGCGGCAAGAGGCCCATCTCTTACATCAGCCCTTCGAAGGGCGCGTTTGGATTTTGCGAGAGAGAATATCCATTGGGAAGAGGCCGATTGGGAAAGAGTTCTTCTTCACAGATGAGTCTAGATTCTGCCTCTACCATTGTGATCGACGTTCCGTTGTATCCAGACGTCCACATGAAAGATATGCTCAGTGCAATTTCCTGAATACTACTGATTCCGGGGGAGAATCGATTAGGGTATGGGGTGGAATATCTTTGACAGACCTAGTGTTCGTTGATAATGGAGCTATGAATGCTGATAAGTATAAAAGGAACATTATTGAAGAGCATGTAGTGCCATTTGCCCCATACAACGGTGAAAATTTCATTTTTATGGACGATAATGCCAGACCCCATCGTGCGCGCATCGTTCAGGAAGAGCTTGAAGTCTCTCGAATGGAATGGCCAGCAAGAAGTCCAGATCTCAATCCGTTTGAGCAGGTTTGGGACAACCTCAATAGAAGGCTGAGAAGTTCAGAAAATCAACCAGCTACTCTTAATGACTTAGGTATCCAACTCGGAGAAATCTGGGAAGGATTAGATCAGAACATTTTAAGATCACTCATTTTGAGTATGAACCGTCGTTGCCGAGCTGTAATTAACGCAAGGGGTTGAAATACCAAGTATTAAATCACTTATCAGCATTTCAGTATTTTGAAAATTGTTCATTTCTCTTCTTTCACATAAGATTCGGTGAGATCCTGAATTTTTCTTCCATTTAATGTGTCTTGTTTCGTTCAAAACCTTCCCGAGAGAACATAAAAAATAAGTTATAAAGTCAATGTAGAGTTAACTTTCATTAAAATTGAGATTTTCAGAATGTGCGTCAATTTTTTTGCGCAGTGTATTTTATAGAAAAGAATGAACTTCCTTGGTGTCCCTGGATCTTTGTCATTCCGACTTTATCTACAAAACTATTGAAAAAACACAGTCGTAACGTGAGAAAAAGAATTATCAGCTCTGTGAGAGATACCTAAATAAAAATTAACCTCGCCCACAGATACAAATGAGATACGACAACTCATAACACAGCTCTACCTTCAAATGTAACGAAGACAAGCTGGGAGAAACAGTTTCCAATTACCCGAGTTACATGAGAAAATAATGTCATATCTAGGTTTCATATTTGTCAGCAGAATGAACAGTTTCATTGCCTGCACATCATGCAGAATGCAAATTATAAACTGGCAACATCGTACGTTTCACTCAGTGGCATTGTCGGCATTGGGGCAACTTTATACACTGTCACCGTAATTACCGTTGTGTTGGGAATTATCAACGTTGAACTGTTTATCTTCATGTTCTGAATGGATACGCCCAAATAGAGACCGAATGGATTAACAAAAATGAAGAGCCACTAGCCGACCCAGTTAGATGTGAGGTTTTTGGAAAAATTCACCCGAATGTGCCCTGAAAACACGAAATACAAAAAACATTTTTTGTACAACTGGAAATGTGAAATATAATTATTGAAGATAATGCCTTCAATTTGATTTTACTATGCATCCAGTGATCTTTCTGTATCTTTGCTGAAACGGTTTGTTGACACTCAGCGTGTTTGAATCTTTGACTTTATTTGCTCGTAGTTGCTTCAATTTCGAATTATTTCAAAGAAGAATATGACCAGTTTCGTGAATGGTGCAACAAGAACCATGTAAAAAGGTTTCTGAAAATGAGCTCATATGCTATTTTGAGGAACAGTTAAAAATTTTAAAAACTTCCCCGTTATGGAGTGCCTGCTCAATGTTGAAAAGTACATTGAATAAAGGGATGTATTCTCCATTCACTTTCATTTAATCACATAGGAGGTCATGGTTTCGTTTTCAGGAGTTGGTGCCCCTGATGAAAAGCACAGAACATATGATGAAAAGTCAGAGCGCGCACAGAAAATATCGTTAATGACAAAACGACGTTGCCAGTTTCTTTGTTCACATCAAAGTAAAAGTATCAAAGATATTCCAAATTTTGTTAGGTTTACAAATTGTTCGCAGATTTTTGGTATTTAATCGATATTTGCAGGTGAGTTTTTCGTCGAATATCCAAGATTAACGTATGTTTATTGTTTTTAGCACAAGTTTGGAGCGTGAGGACGATTTTCGAGACCAGGACGAATGTTTACATTTCGAGGTTGAAGGGGTCCTCGGGAATTTCGTTGAAAAAGCTGTTATTTGGACAGATATCGCAGTAAATGGATCGGATGGAGCGTCGAGAGGTCGATTAGGATGATATTTTTCAGGTTTTCCAAGAAATTTGGCGATATCTGAGCAGATTTGCAAAAGTTAGGTACCTCACTAATGGGGTGGAACTTAGACCTAATTCGCCTATGAGAAACGCCTTTCAAAGGTCGAGATGGTGAAAAATGTATTCTTTAGATGTTGTTTGAACAAACGCAGCCGAGTTTTATATCCCAACATTGATTTTAAGAAAGTTATCAACAAAATAAAATTGACATTATTCTTGATTCTTGTAATTCCCCATCAATTCATCTCATATCTTTGGGTTGATTTTTTTTACTGAATTCTTGATCAGAATCAGCAATTGATGTCGTCAAGTCTTGAACTTTCAGTTCAAGGGGATAATAAACATTAAATCTTCAAAAGCATGCCTATGAAAATTAGGTGAAAGCAATGCAATTTTCTTCCACGGCGAAAAATGTATTTCAACAGTGATCTCTTGTACTTTTCATGCAAATAACTAGAAAAGGAATCCTTTCTATCAATTCATATAGACGTTAATTATTTTCGTCCATCACATCTTTTCCAATTCATTCATTTTCCGAATAAATTCACATTCTGAGAAATACGCTAAGAATGTAGAAAGGGCAACATAGTGTTGACTTGGAACATAAAAACATTTCGAAAAACGTCATAACTTCGATACAGAGTGGAATGTGTTGAATTTCCAAGGCCAGAGTTGTGATTTTATAATTGTGAATGGAGTATATATGTAAAGGCTGTTTCAATAAGAGTTTTCAATAAAACATAGTTTTCTGAAGTGAAATATTAAAACATTTATCGATTCAGAAAATATACTTTTGGGAATGAGCTATGGAACAAGATACGTGGGTGAATCAAATATAAACTGGATTATTGTTATTGAACGTCTATGGTTGGTAGCAATGGGCGCGGGCTTCTAGTATGATAGGCTTGGGTCACTAGGAGTTGGAGGAGCCACTCGTTTTCGCAAGTGCACCCTCCTACTGCGCAACGCGTGCATTATTATAAATTTCTTTCTAAGGAGATGCATTTTTGATTCGCATTGTCACCTGCGACGGGACATGGGTCAACCATTACTCTTTAGACTAGTCTTGCCAGCTAACAATCGATTGTTAGCTGGCAAGGCTCTTGCAACAGTGTTTTGGACCAGCAAGGCATTTCGCTCCTTGATTTTTTGCACGAGCCACGTACAATCAGGACGCGTTGTTTCACCGTGTAATGCTCCATCTGTCATCTTTCGATCTGTCACTCCCTAATCATGTGACATCGTGACTGTCGAACTTGGCGCGCAATTCAAATCTTGCACTCTCATTGATACACCCTTTATATTAAGAAATATAAGGTATTTGAGTTTGGGGATCATTTATTTACCTTGTTTCCTTCGAGGGCAAATATGAAGTTTGTTCTGACATCTGTTTTACCCTTTTATTGACCATATTCAATTGTCACATTTGACAATTGGGTGCTCACCTGAAACTGAGAGAAAAAATATTAATATCAATTGTAGACAAGTGAACAATTAGGAAATCAATAGAAAGTCCTATAAGTGGAGCTTGATTATTTTCCGTCTGAAATTGTATTCCTCAGTTTTTAATAGACTGACATTTACTTTTATAAGGTATTCCGGTTGGCCATAAAATTCTGACACATTTCACCTTCTATATTTTGGAAATAATTGGTTATGGTCTTTGACAAAGTACATAAACATGGTTGGAAGATTCATTCATGCTATTTTCTTGTTCTCAAATCAAGAATCGAGTGTAAATTTTACTGGACAGAATAATCCGTTACTTTGTGATTGAAAAACTCATATCATCAAGAAATAAGCTTAAGAAAAGACATTGGAATACCTTTTTCTACAACTTGAAATACTCTAGTAGTACTACGAAACCTGTGCCATAGTTAAACCTTAAAAAAACTAACTCCATTTACTAAGTTGAAAAAGAGTAAATAGAAATCAGCATTGGCATTGTTTCTGAAAATTATTTGATATGTATCGAATATCAACCTGCGTAAGTTTTTTATTAAAAAAATTTGATGAACCTCAATCATGGCCAACCAGGATCCATTATCAAAATGAATGGAATATATAAATATATACAGGGTGAGTCTTTGACTTGTATATATATTTTAACTGTAGATTCTTGATGCTAAAGAAAACCTTTTATTCATTTTCCATTTTTTCGAATTCGTCTCTGTTAAAAAGATATAGCCATTTGAAAAAAAATTGTGCTGAATACGTGCCTGATATTATTCTTTACAAACACCTCAAATATTCGATTGAAATTGATGTGATTATTAGATATTCTGGGTGATGCATTTAAAAAATACTCAAGCACTAACCTTATTTGAATAAGAATGTTACAAACACGATATTTCCTAACAAAACACTTAGTTCTGTCCGATCATTTTGGCAATTGAAAAGCTATATTTCTCACACCAAAATAAGTTCCTTCTCCGATTGTCCTGAAGTTTAGTTTATAGACACTAATAATTTGTTCATATTTTCCTCGATATTCTAAAACGATCTCATAAAAATTGGTTTTTCACTAACCTATCCTAACTCCATTAACCAAAGTCATATGATTCGGGGTCAATGACCTAACCTTACCACATCCTCTGTGATATTCCACAGAATTATAGAGAAGACGATGCCAGATTGCCGATTTTCTCGTCAAACAATGCGAACTCAAGAAAACCGTACGTCCCCTATCGTTAGCGGATGAACTATCACAACCGCTAAAGGCGTATAGTCGTTGCTCTTTGAAAATGCCAAACGAGTAGTTCTGATTCTCGCCAATAAAGCGCTACGTTCCTAATTTCAGTAGCCAACGGCCTACTCTTCCCTTCAGAAGGCCGTGGATGTAGCCGCGACGCAAGACCGCTGTTCTGTGCTCCAACCAGTCCAACCTAAAACGTTAGTCAGTGATCCCATACACGGCATAAACGAAGTTCACGATTTATTTATTTACAGAGAATGAAGCAAACAGGTGATGATTATGTAAATGACTTTCAGTGAATTGATGTAATAGTAGTGTCGTTCTGGTGTCGAGTTATATTGTTTCGATAGATATTTTGCTGAAGGACCGAAAACAATGAATTTCAAATAGAAACTGCCTATAAAATGTATTCATGCTTCTAGAATTCAATTTTATGTCCCACGAATGTGAAATTTTATTATTACATCTAACGTTTTTTCATTATAGAGATTTTAGTCTTGACAAAGTTGATAAACATTCTGACAACGTTGGTAACTTGTTGAGAGACCAGAGAAGAAATAATATTCGATGAGATTCAACTCAGGACAGCATTCAGATTATTCTTGAAATTCATGATTTTTTCCTCTAATTCAAACTTATACTATTAGGAATAACTTGAGAACGACGCGTTTTATTGAAAAAATATAAGAGTAATTTTGTTTTCTAAAATAATTAATTCTTTCGAAAACGTGAATCGTTCATCTTTTTCAAGTGGATTTATAGTATTTTTGCGTGAATTTATAAGTCGACTATACTGTAACTTTTTTACCAGGAGAAATATTAAATAAGTTTCAATTGAGGAATATGCACCATGAATAGAGTAAACAATCAACCAAAATTCAGTTCATTCGAAATATCGTTTCAGAATATATGGAAAGAATAGTGTTAATTTCATGGATTTTTGACATCCTGTATCTTCCAATCCAAACCGAATTTTGAAAAATGGTATGGGAAAAAAGTGTTCCTTTTGATGGGAGGAATCTACAGTTAAAATATATGTACAAGTCAAAGACTCACCCTCTATAATGATTGCTCATTATGGTAGGATTCAGCAAATTCAACCTCCTCATTCCAAAATAATGATTCAACAACAGTAATGATCATTATTCTTCACAACAGAAAATAACATGCATATTGATTCATCCCAACAATTATTTGGAATAGAAACACAATATTTGTTTATTCGTTCGGATGAAACAACTAGAAGCAAAATACCATATCATGATTTCGTACGACATTGAGATAATTAGAATCTCCTCGACTGAAATCTGAAGTCAGGAGAGAACCGAGGCATGTAAAAACCTAATTTAGGGTTATATGTAAGAGGATTACGGAGGTATTGTAACCGTGAGTGATGGTTATATCGAAATGAACCGAGTTCAAAGATTAAAAGCCCCCTTTTTATATTCATCGGTATTAATGTCGGATGAAAGCCTCGTTATATCGTAACAGAAAAGGTTTTGAGGTTTTCCATTTCAGCATGAGCGAGAGTCTGGCAAAATGCGTGGTATTTTCATCAAATAAGCTGCTTCGGGTTATCGTTCGGGAGGGTTATTATTATTTTTTCGTACGGGGAAATACCGCCTATTATTAGGTATCGAATTTGCGTATCTTTTGAAAGGTAGGTAGGCAGTTGTTTACGTGCTGACATTCTTTGTTGGATTTTGCTACGTTCTCTTCGAATTCCCCATCAGTTTCTGGAATGAACAATGAAAACAGGATTTTTCAATATTCTACCATCAACTAATCCTTTGGATTCCAACTGATTATTCTATGGTTTTTTTCGTTTCCTTCTCTCATTTGTGTATTTATAGTTTCTTGGCTACCGTTATTTTCTTCTTTCGCGTTTATTGTTATGAACAAGAGCGTTACCACTGATGAAGGATTCGTGGTCACATTCAATTCAGCGAGATTTCTGAGAGGTGACACTGCTGCTCTTTAGTGGACTCGTATTGCGATCTCCAAAAGTTGTGATGTTCTTTATCTAATTATCAACTTATTTTTTTCTGCGAGCTCTCGAAGATGTCACAAATGCAACCAGAATAAGAACTTTCCATTGTGAGCTCGCAGGGATATCCTTATTGCACCCATAATAAGAAATTCACATTGCGAGCTCCCAAAGTTATCTCGAAAATAATATGAAAAGAAATTGTTCGGTCAGCGTTATACCAAAAGGAAAAACATCGTCCATTTTCGTTTCGTGTGATAAGCATCTGGGGACAGACCTTCGTCTCGTTTCAGTCTCAACTAGTTTAAGATCATAATATGTTGAGTATATGTGTCCGCGAAGCCCGATATATTGTTCAGATGTATCTCAATATCAAAGAGGATCAATAGATATATAAGAAAGAAATAATGTGATATCTCAATAAAATACTGAATTTGTTAGTAAAATTTTATACTGGTTTACTCTCTGAGAATTGTGGATCCTCGTAATTCGAGATACTGAGCTGTGACTTCATAATTCTATAAGATGAAAAATAAAATAATGGAAGTATCTGAGCGAAATAATTCATGTTTTGATCCTCATGACTTGAATTAAAGGCCAGTGCATGGATTGTATAACAATATTTCAAAGTACTATAGTGAAGAAAAAAACTGTTTTCAATTGCTCTTCGAGAAAAAGTAACAGGGATATTCGTTTTCTAAAATTTCCTGAGAAAGATGCCTCAACACTACATAGCAATAATGCCTTTGGCATATTGAATAAATTGGACTGGAGAAGAGCATGGATAGATAAACTATTGATGGGAAACCTTGCTGCAAAGAATATATGCGTTTGTTCTCATCACGTCATGTCCAGTTAATTTCAGATTTATGTGCAGATCGAAAAATCCATGATGTGTGTGCTCAAGAGAAAAGAATTTTAGTACTAAAAAAACTGAAAATGTTTGTGGAATTTATAGTAGCCATTTTCTGAGAGTTTCTCAAACAACTGCGAACAATATTTTCAGTGAATATACGAGGATGTATTGATATCTAGTTAGCCTAGACCAGTTCCATGCATAAACAAAATATTGCGATACCATATCAACGAACAATAACTTATTAGAAGTGTCAGTGTAGTGTTCGACGTCAAAAAAGTAAACCAGAGTTACGCAATAAATTTAAAAAAAGATGTCCACCGAAAATGTAAAAATCGAGAAATTGGAGTATCGAGCCATCATCAAGTATCTGTATTTGAAAGGGTTAAGAGATAAGCAGATTTACGAAGATATGCTTAATACCCTTGGCGATCAATGTCCTTCGTATGCGACCGTGAAAAATTGGACTGCAAGCTTCAAAAGAGGTCAATTTTTCATTGAAGATGATGACCGATCGGGAAGGCCAGTTTTTGTGTCAGTCTCCGAAAATATCGATGCAGTTCATGACATGATTTTAATGATTTTATCAGACCGTCGAATTGGACTAAAACGGATATCTGAAGCACTGAAGATTTCATACGAACGCTTTCATCATATAGTTCACGTCAATTTGGACATGAGAAAAAAATTTGCAAAATGGATCCCCAAATGTTTGAATAATGACCAAAAGCGTGCAAGGGTAGAAGCATCGCGTTCGATCTGTGCTCGATTCGATTTGAAAACGATGTAGACTTCTTAAACCGAATTGTTACTATGGATGAGACTTGGGTACATTTCTATGATCCAGAAACAAAGCAACAGTCGATGGAATGGCGACACTCTGGTTATCCAAGACCTAAAAAGTTTCGTGTCCAAAAATCTGCTGGAAAAGTCCTCGCTTCAGTTTTTTGGGATTGCCATGGAGTAATCATGATTGATTTTTTGGATAAGGTTAGAACAATAACTGGAGATTACTATTCGACATTACTGACCACTTTACGGGAAAAAAATTAAAGAGAAAAGACACGGAAAGCTACCCAAAGGTATTTTGTTTTTACAGGACAACGCCCCATTACACAAATCTCATGTTGCCATGCAAAAAATTCGTGATTTAGGGCTAGAATTACTAGAACACCCCCCTTATTCACCAGATTTGGCTCCGACCGACTATCATCTCTCTCCTTATCTGAAAAAAAGTTTAAAAGGTCGTAAATTTTCTTCCAACGAGAAGGTAATGAAAGCTGTGGAGGACTGGTTTGCAGAGCACGAAGAAAAATTTTTTTTGAAAGGTCTAGAGACGTTGCAGGTTCGCTGTAATAAATGTATTCAATTAAGCGGAGACTATGTTGAGTGATAAAATATTTTGATATTGAAATTTTGTTTGGTTCTATAGTAGCTAGGCTAAGAATTTCTCAATATATCCGTATCGTGTATTTAGCTGATATTTTGAGATGTGGTATTTACTGGTCGAGTTCTGATGTTGAATTGATGAATTTACAACTTTACATTTTAAGAATATACCATGATTCAAAAGTGATACTTGATTATAATGATGTTTCAATACAATGATCTCAATTTCTCTTGCGGCAACTTATTCACTTCCAGATCATAGTTTATGGCAGGTGTGAATCCTTTTGTGTTGTTATTCTGTAGTAATTTTCCTGGCAAATAAAGAACATTCAAAACAATCATTTATTTCTCTAATTTCTCTTATCTTCAATGAGGAGGAAAAGCCCAATTTATATACACATATTTAATGAACTCGACAATACAATGTTGATAATACATTAATTCACTGAAAGCCTTCACATAACCTCCACATATTCAGAGAAAACACCTATAATATTCAGTATAACATCTTGCAACAGGTTTGTAAACAAGTGCTTCTTCTTCGGAAATTAATGAAATTCAAATTTTTGATGTCTACAGTATCTTGCATTATTTTTAAACTGTCTATAGAAACATCTCAGTTATATTATACAAAACAAAACTTTAGCGAAATCCTCATTTGATTCGAAAAATTCAGATTCTCCATACAAACTTTTTGGTGAGGAATATTTCCCTGTCCATCGATGAAAACATAAGGAAACGAAAATGTATAGCTTCCGATGAAGACCTTCGTGACATCAAATATTTTCAGGATTCACTCATTAGGATTGAAGCTTCCAGGTAAGGGTTGAATCATTGTGAAAAAAGGAGAAGTGATTTTTATGTATTTTCAATCAGTTGGCCAGCATGAAGGCACTGTTTCAACCAGAACGAACCACTGACATACAAAAATGCTGCTAAAGTACAAGGGGGGACGAAAGCCTTGATTGCTTACTTGGATTCCGTGGCGTTTTCTCCGTGCTCTGCAGATCGTGCGCAATCATCGTCGGATCAAATTTCCGAGAGCCGTTTGAAGGCGCACACAATCAGTCGATCTCTTCATTAGCGAGCCTGAGCTTTGTCGAATTTCATGACGCATCAGAACTTTCATTAGGGAGTACAACACTTGTCGATTTGAGTGATCCCATTATTGCCGATGATATTATTGATTCAAATCCCTATTTTTATTGCGGATTGCGATTTGTGGAGGGGAGTTCGTTGGGGTTGATATAGGAGTTAGGTTGTTTGGTGTAGGATGGAGATGGGGCTCCTGCTTTCCTCTGAGATTGAGGCATTGATGGTGTAGGATTCTAGCATAATTTCCTGATTGTCCTAGACTTTTAGTATTTCAAGCTAAAGTTGCAATGGATCGATCTACTGTGCATAACGACGAAACCAGGGCAAAACTAGAGAGCCATTTCTATTTTTTCGACAAATCATTATTTTGTCTATTCCTTTACAGGGTGACAAGAAAAACTTCGGACAAACTTTGCTGTGGTCTGGAACAAAAGTATTTCAGCGCAGCCAAATAATTTTTATTCGCTTGGTTTCTCTACACTTTGGTGTACTAATATGTGAATTTTCAACTTGATATAATTTAATTTCACAGAGTTTTAGAATGTCAAACAAACGTAGTGCGATTTTGGAGCTGTTTCGTCGAGGTAGGCGTCAATGCGAAATTGTTCGTTTCATCAATGTGCCTCGACAAACCGTGTCCGATGCAATTCGTCTTTTCAAGGAGCTTGGCCATGATGGTCGTCGTCCAGGTAGTGGTAGAAAACGTACTGTCAATACACCTAGCAATCGCAACATCGTCAAGAAGCGAGTCAATTGAAATCCGAGGGTTTCCATGAGGAAAATAGCCTGTGAGACCGGTCTCAACCGCGAATCAGTCCGTCAAATTGCCAAAAAGGAGCTCAACCTCAACCCATACAAGCTCCAAAAATTTAATTTCCTCACGGAGGAAAACAAGCGCGTACGCCAACTCCTTCGTCTCGCCGCCGGTCAGCAATGAGAGCGAATTCTCCTCACAGATGAGAAGCTTTTCTTCGTAGAACAATCCCACAACCACCAAAACGACAGAGTCTGGTCCGTAGGGGCTCCCGATACATCGGCCATCGTCGAACACCGTCAAAATCCGCAATCCGTCATGGTCTGGGGCGGAATCTGCGGCAGTGGTGAAACACCCTTACTTTTAGTGGATCAAGGGGTCAAAATCATCTTAGAAGTCTACCGCTGTGACATCCTCGAGGCCAGTACTTCCGTGGGTCAAGCAGCACTTCGCCGATACGCATTGGACCTTTCAACAGGACTCCGCTCCGGCTCACAGAGCGAAAATAACGCAAGAATGGTGTAAGACCCATTTTCCTTGTTTCATCTCAATCCAATGGACTACAGCGTGTGGTCGATTTTGGAGCACAGGGCTTGTGCTAAAAAACACAAAAATTTGCAGTCCCTGAAGCAATCTCTGCGCCGGGAATGGAACCGATTAACGCCCGAGGGGATGCGGCCCATTGCCAAAAATTTCAAGGAGCGTCTGAAGCTGTGTATCGCCGCCAAAGGAAGCCACTTCGAAACGGCTTAAATATATTATTAACATTATTATTTGTTGTTGTTTTGTTCAATTTCTTCTGTTCAATAAACTTAAATGAAAAAGAGTTTGTCAGAGGTTTTTCTTGTCACACTGTATAAGTTCCACAGTTTCAGTGGAAATTAAGTTTTGTAATACAAACTCAGATCCCACGAAAAAATTTTAAACTTAAGTTCACTAAAGAGTATGGCGTCTTTGAACATTAACCACAGCCTGACAATCCCTCTGCATATTTTCGATCAGATTGTTCTAGTAGCCTTGATCAATTTCACTCCACAGTTACGGTAAGTTTTCCCTTAAAAGCTCCTACCTGGAAACCGTGTTGGGCATATGAGGATATTGAGTCAACTGGATTCAAACCTCGTGGCAAAACCATTGGATGTTATATGCCAACAAACTTTTTGAGAATTGCATGGACAAAGAGTCATCCATATGGTTTGACGATGAATCAAAATCTGAGAGGCACTGGCATTGGGATATAAGGACCTGAACTGAGGATTTCTAAATCCCTGGAAGTGAACCCTTGCGCATGCGCTCAGAAGTGTCTTGAAATTAACCTCAAATTCATATCTTCATCACCACGGATAGCCAGGCCACGCTTGAATCATACTGCCAGGGATCTCTGCTGACTTGGGAGTACCGTAACACCATAAGGCATAAAGCAACTGGCCAGAGTCAATAAACTGACTCTACTGTGGTTGCCAGGGCACTGTGGTGTTGAAGGGAATGGAAAAGCCGATGAACTTACGAAAAGTGCATCAAGCTAAAATCCTGCTGGACCTGGGCCTTTCTGTCGTCTTGCAAAGACCTATATAAGGCAGAGGTCCAACAATGGTAGTTGACCAACAGAATAACCCGCTGGAGAAACACTGCAGGACTTTCTCAGTCCAAGAAATTCGTGATTATTTTACCAAACTATACCAGTAAGCTCTTAAAGCTGTTGAAAGAAATCTCTGCAAATGACAAGAACTTGCCTGAAACTAAAAGAGCTATCGAATGTAGGGCATTCATATACTCCATTCACTTTTATTTAATCACATAGGAGGTCATGGTTTCGTTTTCAGGAGTTGGTGCCCCTGATGAAAAGCACAGAACATATGATGAAAAGTCAGTGCGCGCACAGAAAATATCGTAAATGATGAAACGACGTTTCTTTGTTTACATCAAAGTAAAAGTATCAAAGATATTTCACATTTTGTTAGGTTTACAAATTGTTCGCAGATTTTTGTTATTTAATCGATATTTGCAGGTGGGTTTTTCGTCGAATGTCCAAGATTAACGTATGTTTATTGTTTTTAGCACCAGTTTGGAGCGTGAGGACGATTTTCAAGACCAGGACGAATGTTTACATTTGGAGGTTGAAGGGGTAAAGGGGAATTTCGTTGAAAAAGGCTGTTATTTAGACATATATCGCAGTAAATGGATCGGATGGAGCCTCGAGAGGTCGATTAGGATGATATTTTTCAGGTTTTCCAAGAAATTTGGCGATATCTGAGCAGATTTGCAAAAGTTAGGTACCTCACTAATGAGGTGGAACTTAGACCTAATTATCCTATAAGAAACGCCTTTCAAAGGTCGAGATGGTGAAAAATGTATTCCTTAGATGTTGTTTGAACAAACACAGCCGAGTTTTATATCCCAACATTGATTATAAGAAAGTTATAAACAAAATAAAATTGACATTATTCTTGATTCTTGTAATTACCCATCAATTCATCTTATCTTTGGTTTGATTTTTTTTAATAAATTCTTGATTAGAATCGACAATTGATGTCGTCAAGTCTTGAACTTTCAGTTCAAGACGATAATTAACATTAAATCTTCACAAGCATGCTTATGAAAATTATGTGAAAGCAATGCAATTTTCTTCCATGGCGAAAAATAATATATTTCAACAGTGATCTCTGGTACTTTTCATGCAAATAACTAGAAAAGGAATCCTTTATATCAATTCATATAAACGTTAATTATTTTCGTCCATCACATCTTTTCCAATTCATTAATTTTCCGAATAAATTCACATTCTGAGAAATACACTAAGAATGTAGAAAGTACAACATAGTGTTGACTTGGAACATAAAAATATTTTGAAAAACGTCATAACTTCGATACAGAGTGGAATGTGTCAAATTTCCAAGGCCAGAGTTTTGATTTTATAATTGTGAATGGAGTATACATAAGACAGGAATCATTTGATTTCTCAAACGAGACAGTTTTGTCACTTCGCGTCAAATCGCTGACCACTGGTTTGAAGAGGAATACCTGTTTGTACATACACACTACATCCTCACATGCAAGCCTTTGAATTTTTCCTACTGTCCACGCCAACTTTGTACTGATTAATGTTCCATTATCACAAAACTTTCCGGCCGAAATTTTTCCCATATTACTTTTCGGTATAACCCCAGGAACGACCTCAAGCGAAATATCGTATTTGCGGAGCGAATTGACATCGAGAAGCAGATAAAAGTTGTGAAATATTAAAAGCCAATTTAAAACGTGTAGTTACGCTTTATGTCATGTTCCCTTGCTATAAATTCTCTGCCTCTCAACCTAGCAGTTATATTATCTGAGAATATATTGCCTTTACGTCCAAACACGTTTTTGCATTTTAATGATGTATGCTCTCTGAGGCGCACTAGAGGAACAAGTGTTTGATAAAAAAGATATTATAGAAAAGGGCTGAAATTATTCCTTAATCACCAACATTAAAAAGTCCTCCTTGAACAGGGTGATCTACTTTGTTTTAGCATGAATTGTCGTCTTCAAAGAGCCATTAAAAGACTATTGAAGTTCTGTACAAAGTGGACCACCCTGTGTACGACAAATTCGAGAACTGAAACCCCCTGATTTTCCCTGCAAACCATTTCTGATTTTCCTGCAAACCGTTACGTTTTTCCCGGAAATATTTCCTGCAAACCTGACTCCACTTGATGTAGTTTATGCAACAGCTTTCTGTAGGCAGTAAATAACCAACGAAGTCCTTTGCGGCTCATAAATCGTATCTAACGTAAAAGAGCTTAGTGGAGTCCTGCTCATACGCTACCGTACGTAATAGAGACAGTGCAGGGAGAAGTTAAGCTGGGGATGGAGCAAACAACCAGATTATCACAGATTTGTCTGCGAAGAAGAATGTTTTTCTTTTTTGCTGAATATAATCTACTAAGAAAAGGAGGATTCAAATCTGCTTTGCTTTCTTTGATATATTCCGTATGTGGCTAACATTACGATGTATGACGGCAAAGCTGGGTTTCTTTACGCCAACATGTTTTTTTCAAGGTGAGACCCTGGCACATCGATAATATTGGTAGAAATTTTCAGGAGGACCTTTGTCCCGTTTCAATCCCAACTAGTTTGAGTAGATGTGTCCGCGAGACTCTATATTCTTTAGATATACAGGGTGGCCATTTGAAAACGAATTACAGACGAAATAAATTTTTTCGATAGAAATGCTCAGACAGGTCGATTTCTGTTTCGAGGGGGACCACTTAAGATGTAGGTTACGGACGCATAGCGCTCCAACCCTTGCTGCTACAACCCCCACCCCCAATTTTTGAATAGGGAAGATGGGGTGAGTGATACCTCATTTGAAAGGTATTTTCATACTGATTTCAGCACAGTAATTGTTTTTTCATTTTATGCATTAGTTCTCGAAATATTTATGCGTTAGTTAATTTTATCACTTAAATTAATTTTTTGCGAATAATTGACATTTCGTGCTTCCGAAACACCAAAATTTCCGTACTTGTATTTGAAATTGCAAAACATCTACCACTGGGCAAATGAAGTCATACCGTACGTGTTAATGCTACTAGGGTCAGATGTTCGACTAGCTGCTTTATTCACTGAAATCATTCTCCAACTGTACGGTATCAGAACGATTTGAAGTATTGATCTAAGAAATAAGACTTTTCAAAGTGAAGTAAATAATTTATCAAAAACTCACATCAGTTAATTAAATATTCAAATTGTTCACCATTAGCTTCCATACCATGAAATAAGTTTTGTTCGAAACGATGGCGCACATTCGTTCACTATACGTCTTCTTAAATCTTCTATGGAATCGGGCTGTGTAGAGTAAATTTTACTCTTCAAGTGGCCCCAAAGAAAGAAATCTAGTCATGGTTGTTTTGAAGCTCAAAATGTCGATTTTTCACAAAAAAACACTACAAGTGCCATGAAAACACCACTTCATTTTCAAATACTTAGTTAAGAATATTTCGAGAACTAATGCATAAAATGAAAAAACAATTACTGTGCTGGAATCAGTATAAAAATACCTTTCAAATGATGTATCACTCACCCCATCTTCCCTATTCAAAAATTGGGGGTGAGGGTTGTAGTAGCAAGGGTTGAAGCGCTATGCGTCCGTAACCTACATCTTAAGTTGTCCCCCTCGAAACAGAAATCGACCTGTCCGAGCATTTCTATCGAAAAAATTTATTTCGTCATTAATCTCGTCTGTTTCCTTTTCAAATGGCCACCCTGTATATTGTTATATCGAAGAGAATATGTGATACCGATGCGATAATTAAAAGTGATGTATGTTGATATTCAAATAAGATTCTGATTATGTGATAAGTCTATCGATTTATTTTCAAACGGAAATAAGTTGCTTGGGAAACAACACGAGTCCGTAGGACGAATGGTGTTTACTCAAAGCAACTCATTTGAGTTTGGAAATGAAATATAGACTTATGAGATAAATTCAATCTTGTGTGACATTTTATAATTCTATTTCACGAACAAAATAAAGGGTCAAAACTCCATATTCAAGAAAAGCAAAGAAAAACTAATGTTGACGTCTACAATTCATGATTTATCATAGTTCAATTACAGATTATTCTGTAATTCAATCGCTAAAAATACCGAAGTTGTCAGACCAATCATAATTCAGAGAAACTTGGTATTATCGCGATAATACAGTATTTGGTAAGTTTTTGAAATGAGTGAAATAGTCACAATCATTCTATTATTGATTTGATCATTTATTCAATACCATACTTTTCCCAAAAGAAAAGTTGATGTTTCAAATTTTTGATTAAAATAAACTTTATTGTGACACTGAAATGTTTTCATGAGTACTTTTCATCTTTGCAATTTCAGTTACAACTATATTCGTTATTTTCTTCAAAATATTCAGATTCTTTGATATTCACCATTTTATTCATTCGTTTTGTAGTCTGAGACGATTCGGATGGGAACAGAAAAACCTGACCTTATGAATGTTTTTACTAACATGTCATTCTCATTTTTGTAGATGTACTCAAGCAGATAAGAAAGATCATGAACCAATAATTTGAAGTGCATTCCCAGTTCTTGTTGAGATATCAACATCAGAGAAAAAGAGATAGGATAGGAACAATACCTTGAATGAATATGAATAGAATTTTTAATAGAGGCCATTATAAATATTGAATACGCAATGAAGTTCATATGTGTTTTTTGTTCGTTTCCCACAGAACTCCCAGTGTGGGTGGAGATATGAAGCTCTCAGCAACCTCTCAAAGAAGTAACCAAAGACGTAACAATTTCCTAGGATCTTTTATGTTGCCTGGGAATGGGCATTCTTACTACACCCTGTATATAACATTTTCTCGATACTTTGGATCATAGCTTGTACACCCACACAAAGTTATTCAAGGTGTAACCAACAACCAGAAATTCTACAGAAAGCAGAGGATGTTACTTTTCTTTCAGCTCGATACGCAGGAACAAAAAGCCCCCTTCGAAACAATTTCGGCAGAAACCTCTCAGCCAAAAAATAAAAACAAGGATAAAGAATACGTAGAAGAAGACCCGTCAAACTTCAGGATGCGCTTTTAAAATCTATTTCCACTTTTTTATTACTTCGAATGCTCAGAACGTATATAAACTTTTTAAGTGATGGAAGAAGTTAGAGACGACTTTTTCATTCCTGCAGATGCACGGAAAAAACGAAATACCTTATCTCACAGCCGGTAAATGAAACCTCCCACGCACCAGGAATATTCGAGTCGTCTTTTCTATCGGTATCCAGGAAACCGAGATGCTCCCGGAGATAGGACTTGACGGGAACCGTTCGAGGATGTGGGGTTTGATTGATGCCAGCGTCTTATTTCGAATCAAGAACCACGTGTTGACAGGTGACGGGTTTGCGGGAAAGATGAGAGGGCTGGAGTTTGATCGTTATTGTTTCAACTCTTCGGAGATTTGTTATAGGCGGGAGCCAATTTGAATCCAGACGAAGACAACAACTGCCACAGTATCCTCACAGTTTGTGTGGCTCAGTAATAACTTCCTGGAAGAATCATAATCATTTTTTCCATGTCCATAAAAGCGGCCACAACTCAATTTCCAGCATTCCCAGTTGGCGTTTTTGTAGATCGAAATCTCGTCACGCCTCGTTGTTCATTTTCGCTAAAATTCATAAAAGAGACGTGATTCTTTCTTCCTCCCTTTCATGTTAATGACTTTCGATGTCACGTGACGCTGGTGGCTGATGGTTGATTGAAATGGACTCGGTGCATTATCAGCGTTAACCGTAAATGGTGATTATTTCCACGCGATGCTCCGGGCTTGTCAGGATTGTTTTCTGCGCCACGGTTATTGTGGACTGACTGACAGGATAATGAGGACCGAATCCCTTGGAGGGAGGCGGCAGCGTGTTTTTGAATGTCATGTTTCGAACGTTTGAACTTTATTAGCTTTTGTGTGGCGGTCAAAAGACCACAGAGTTGTGTATGTCTTTTGTAAGGATACCGAACGGTTTAGCTCCACAGTGGACTGCAGAAAGCGTTTGTTTTTTTATGCAGTTTCATCGTGGCAGAGGCATTTTTATTCATTCACACAAATCGATATTACAGAGTTCAGAGAAGGATCTTTGAGTTTCGTTATTTTCAGATCCAAATACAGTTATTGTTGAGTAGATGTGTCCGCGGAGCTCGATATTGTGGTAGAGATAAGATAATTTGAATTGATATCAGTTGATGTCTGAATAAGATACTGAATACGTACGAGGATATATTGAAAAATTCTGAGCCTACTATAAAACCAAACAAAATTTCAATGTAAAATAGTTTATTACTCAACATATTCTCCTCTTGATTGAATACATTTATTACAGCAAACCTGCAACGTCTCTAGACCTTTAAAAAAAAATGTATGTTTGCTCTGCAAACCAGTCCTCCACAGCTTTTATTACCTCCTCGTTGGAAGAAAATTTATGACCTTTCAAACTTTTTTTTTCAGTTGAGGAAAGAGAAGATAGTCGGACGGAGCCAAATCAGGTGAATAAGGGGGGTGTTCTAGTAATTCTAACCCTAAATCACGAATTTTTTGCATGGCAACATGAGATTTGTGTACTGGGGTGTTGTCATGTAAAAACAAAATACCTTTGGATAGCTTTCCGTGTCTTTTCTCTTTTTCCAGCAGATTTTTGGACACGAAACTTCTTAGGTCTTGGAGAACCACAGTGTCGCCACTCTATCGATTGTTGCTTTGTTTCTGGATCGTAGAAATGTACCCAAGTCTCATCCATAGTAACAATTCGGATTAAGAAGTCTACATCGTTTTAAAATCGAGCACGGATCGAACGCGATGCTTCTACCATTGCACGCTTTTGGTCAACATTCAAACATTTAGGGATCCATTTTGCAGAAATTTTTCTCATGTCCAAATTGACGTGAACTATATGATGGACGCGTTCGTATGAAATCTTCCGTGCTTCAGATATCCGTTTTAGCCCAATTCGACGGTCTGATAAAATCAAGTCATGAACTGCTTCGATATTTTCGGGGACTGACACAGAAACTGGCCTTCCCGATCGGTCATCATCTTCAATGGAAAATTTACCTCTTTTGAAGCTTGCAGTCCAATTTTTCACGGTGGCATACGAAGGACATTGATCACCAAGGGTATTTAGCATATCTTCGTAAATCTGCTTACCTCTTAACCCTTTTGAATACAGGTACTTGATGATGGCTCGATATTCCAATTTTTCGATTTTTATAATTTCGGTGGACATCTTTTTTTTACTTTATTGCGTAACTATGGTTTACTTTTTTGACGTCGAACTCTACACTGACACATCTAATAAGTTATTGTTCGTTGATATGGTATCGCAATAATTTGTTTATGCATGAAACTGATCTTATCTATTATTACAATAATTCCATTATCGGTTTGAGTACACTTATTAAATACCAGAGGAAAGTTGATCTTTCAAATTTTCGATTGAAATAACCTTTGTGTGGCATTGAAATGTGTTCATGGGAATTTGGGCAGCCATTTCAGCATATATAATCAGAATTTTTCAACAATAATCAAATTCTTCGCGAGCTCTTATACATCTCAATGAAAGAAGTTGATGAGCAGTTCTCAAAGTACTCTGAAATCTCGTGGCGGACATTTGGAGGAGATATGGATCCCTCAGCAACCTCTGAAAGAAGTAACAAAAGGCGTCACAGTTTCCTAAAAAGAAGTGTCAGAGCTATCTTTGGGATCTCTTCGTTTGTAGGGGAAATAACATCAGCTTAAAGAAAGAAGTGAACTATCGATCTAGGATAGGCAATCATTGAGGTAATACATTAAATCATGTTTTATACATTCAATAGGCACTATCTCGTTGGGTAACGAGTAACAAATCCCGTTCAGTCCACTTGAAGAATAATTCAAGTTATAAGCATTCTCTCAAGATCAAGATCAAACGAAGAGAGACACCAAAGTTTAAATGCTTCAGTACCTATATAAAGTGATCTTTTATGAAAAGTCAGATTTAAAGATCAAAAATAAAACAAGATACATAAAGTTAATAGAGAATATACAATATTCTAAGTTATAGAGCCAATACATGAATAGTCCAAACAGATAATGAAATAATAATGGGTTATAAGATACAAGTTGATAAAAAATTAAGTCAGAGGTAGGAGAAGTGAACCAATAACGTTATATCACATTCCGACTTGTGAGTTTGGGTGGTTCATTCGGATGTAATTATATGAGTTTACAAGCTAATAAAACTAAAAAACGTCATGTCGTTGACGCGATAGCTAATGTGAGTGCTGCAACGGACGACATAATGAAAATTTTTTTAAAATACCCATTAATCTATTTCATATTTCAATGTCAAAATATTCTATTATTCAACATATTCTCCCCTTGATTGAATACATTGATTTCAGCGAGCCTGCAACGTCTCTAGTCCTTTCAAAAAAAAATGTTTCTTCTTGCTCTGCAAACCAGTCCTCCACAGCTTTTATAACCTCCTCGTTGGAAGAAAATTTACGACCTTTCAAACTTTTTTTCCAGTTGAGGAAAGAGGTGATAGTCGGACGGAGCCAAATCTGGTGAATGAGGGGGGGGGTTCTAGTAATTCTAACCCTAAATCACGAATTTTTGCATGGCAACAAGAGATTTGTGTACTGGGGCGTTGTCCTGTAAGAACAAAATACCTTTGGATAGCTTTCCGTGTCTTTTCCCTTTAATTTTTCCCCGTAGAGTGGTCAGTAATGTCGAATAGTAATCTCCAGTTATTGTTTTACCCTTATCCAAAAAATCAATCATGATAACTCCATGGCAATCCCAAAAAACTGAAGCAAGAAGTTTTTCAGCAGATTTTTGGACAAGAAACTTCTTAGATCTTGGAGCACCAGAGTGTCGCCACTTTATCGATTGTTGCTTTGTTTCTGGATCGTAGAAATGTACCCAAGTCTCATCCATAGTAACAATTCGGATTAAGAAGTCTACATCGTTTTAAAATCGAGCACAGATCGAACGCGATGCTTCTACCATTGCACGCTTTTGGTCAACATTCAAACATTCAGGGATCCATTTTGCAGAAAATTTCCTCATGTCCAAATTGACGTGAACTATATGATGAACGCGTTCGTATGAAATCTTCAGTGCTTCAGATATCCGCTTCAGCCCAATTCGACGGTCTGATAAAATCATGTCATGAACTGCATCGATATTTTCGGGGAATGACACAGAAAGTGGTCTTCCCGATCGGTCATCATCTTCAATGGAAAAATTACCTCTTTTGAAGCTTGCATACGAAGGAGATTGATCACCAAGGATATTAAGCATATTTTCGAAAATCTGTTTACCTCTTAACCTTTTTAAATACAGGTACTTGATGATGGCTCGATACTCCAATTTTTCGATCTCTTATTATTTTTTTTTTCATTTATTGCGTAACTCTGGTTTACTTTTTCGACGTCGAACTCTACACTGACATTTCTAATATGTTATTGTTCGTTGATATGGTATCGCAATATTTTGTTTATGCATGGAAGTCTGGGCTAACTACTGTAGATATCAATACATCCTCGTATAATCAGTATTTTTCGACAATAATCAAATTCTTCGCGAGTTCTTATACATCTCAATGAAAGAAGTTGATGAGCAGTTCTTAAAGTACTCTGAAATCTGGTGGCCGACATTTGGAGGAGATATGGATCTCTCAGCAACCTCTCAAAGAAGTAACAAAAGGCGTCACAGTTTCCTAAAAAGAAGTGTCAGTGCTATCTCTGGGATCTCTTCGTTTGTATGGGAAATAACATCAGCTTAAAGAAAGAACTGAACTATCAATCTAGGATAGGCAATCATTGAGGTAATACATTAAATCATGTTTTATACATTCAATAGGCACTATCTCGTTGGGTAACGAGTAACAAATCCCGTTCAGTCCACTTGAAGAATAATTCAAGTTATAAGCATTCTCTCAAGATCAAGATCAAACGAAGAGAGACACCAAAGTTTAAATGCTTCAGTACCTATATAAAGTGATCTTTTATGAAAAGTCAGATTTAAAGATAAAAAATAAAACAAGATACATAAAGTTACTAGAGAATATACAATATTCTAAGTTATAGAGCCAATACATGAATAGTCCAAACAGATAATGAAATAATAATGGGTTATAAGATACAAGATACAAGTTGATAAAAAATTATCTCAGAGGTAGGAGAAGTGAACCAATAACGTTATATCACAGCTCCCTTCCGACTTGTGAGTTTGGGTTGTTTATTCGGATGTAATTATATGAAATTACAAGCTAATAAAACTAAAAAACCTCATGTCGTTGACGCGATAGCTAATGTGAGTGCTGCAACGGACGAC
This sequence comes from Adalia decempunctata, assembly GCA_951802165.1. Lineage (NCBI taxonomy): Eukaryota > Metazoa > Arthropoda > Insecta > Coleoptera > Coccinellidae > Adalia > Adalia decempunctata. The sequence continues at coordinate 8,304,923 of OX637705.1, forward strand.
ATAATGAAAATTTTATTAAAATACCCATTAATCTATTTCTCTGGGAAGTGGAGAACGGGTCTGGCCGTGTGTCTTCCGCAATATGAAAATTGCAATCGTGAAACTCGAGGCATAAAGAGGGGCATAAAACGAAACCCGTACCTGCTCCGCTCACGTCACTTATCCCGATTGAAAATGCAATACCGCAGATGTTTTCGGGTTATGTCTGGGCGGTTGACATTGTTCCCGATCCCGAGATTGAACCTGCTGAAACGAGTATCTTGGGGGGAATTTTCATTAAGCGATATATCTTCATGAGTTTCGAGGACTGTGAGAGAATTTCACGTTTTCGGGTTTATGTTATTTCCACACGCTGATGAGAGATACGTGGGATATATGATGAATACACTCTAACAACTACCAGCGAGCTATTGCAGATGTGATAGCTTCTGGGTATTGGCGACGAGGGTGGGATGATGACGGTCTTACGGTGTCACCCTTGACGAGTCAATTACAAGAGGTCACAATATAAATCCACTACGATGAGAGTATACAGCGAGAGCATTAGACTTGTTCATATGTTTTGACTGTAGATTCTTGAGCGCAGCGGAAATTTTTTTTCATTCTCCCAAATTCGGTTCTGTGTAAAAGATATAGACATTTGAAGAAAAAAATTGGGCCAAATACGTCCTGATACGATTGACTGCAAAGTCATCAAAGTTCACATTTTCGATTAACATTGAGTAAATACAATTAGGGAATACTCAAGTACTTACCTTATTTGAATAAGAATGTTAAAAACGCGATATTTCTTGACAAAAACACGCAGTTTTCCCCGATTATATAGTTTGACAAGAAAAACCTCGGACAGACTCTTTTTCATTCAACTCTATTGAACAGAAGAAATTGAACAAAACAACAACAAATAATAATAGCTTGAACATTTTTTGATAATATATTTTAGCCTTTTCGAACTGGCTTTCTTTGGCGGCGATACACAGCTTCAGACGCTTCTTGAAATTTTCGGCAATGGGCCGCAGCTCCCCGGGCTTTAATCGGTTCCATTCCCGGCGCAGAGATTGCTTCAGCGACTCCAAATTTTTGTGTTTTTCATCACAAGCCCTGTGCTCCAAAATCGACCACACGCTGTAGTCCATTGGGTTGAGATCCGCTGAGTAGGGCGGCCATTCTGCAGATGAGATGAAACAAGGAAAATAGGTCTTACACCATTCTTACGTCATTTTCGCTCTGTGAGCCGGAGCGGAGTCCTGTTGAAAGGTCCAATGCGTATCGCCGAAGTGCAGCTGGGCCCACGGAAGTACTACGGCCTCGAGGATGCCGCAGCGGTAGACTTCTTGATTGATTTTGACCCCTTGATCCACGAAAACTAAGGGAGTTTTACCACTGCCGCAAATTCCGCCCCAGACCATGAAGGATTGCGGATTTTGACGGTGTTCGACGATGGCCGATGTACCGGGAGCCTCTACGGACCAGACTCTGTCGTTTTGGGTTGTGCGATTGTTCTACGGTGAAAAGCTTCTCGTCTGTGAAGAGAATTCGCTCCCATTGCTGACCGGCGGCGAGACGAGTTGGCGGCACCTTTGGAGTCGTACGCGCTTGTTTTCCTCCGTGAGGAGTTGAACTCTTTGGAGCTTGTATGGCTTGAGGTTGAGCTCCTTTTTGGCAATTTGACGAACTGATTCGCGGTTGATACCGGTCTCACAGGCTATTTTCCTCATGGAAACCCACGGATTTCGATTGACCCGCTTTTTGACGATTGCTAGGTGTATTGACAGTGCGTTTTCTACCACTTCCTGGACGACGACCATCATGGCCAAGCTCCTTGAAACGACGAATTGCATCGGACACGGTTTGTCGAGGCACCTTGAGCAAACGAACAATGTCGCATTGACGCACTACGTTTGTTTCACATTCTGAAACTCTGTGAAATGAAATTATATCAAACTGAAAATTCACTTATTAGTGCAGGAAAGTGTACATAGAAACCAAGAGAATAAAAATTATTTGGCTGCGCTGAAATACTTTTGTAGCTAAATTTCTCCGAATTTTTTCTTGTCACCCTGTATCTGCAGCTAAAAAGCCATATTTCTCTTATCAAAATAAAATTCTTCTTCCTTTTTCCTGAAAATTGGTTTGTAAACACTAAAACTCCTCGTTATCCCAAAAATATCTTGTAAAAAAAGGTTTTTCATCCAATTTATTATTAATCAACCTAACCTAACCCATTTTGCCTATAAAACAAGAATCTTCTATGACAGAGCTATCACAGAGCTTTTGAGGAGATGCCAGATTGTTGATTTCCTCTTGAAACAATGTATAGGCAGGGGGCAAGGAGCAGTATGTCCCCTATCGTTACCGAATGTAAGAGCACTAGTTTTGTTAACTTTTCGCTGATGGCGTCGAGGTGGAAATGGCCAATGAGTACTTCTGACTCCCGCCGATATAGCGCTAGATCTTAATTTCTGTGTGTCTTGCGAGGAAGCGGGCGCGCAAGACACATCGTAAGAACTATGAATTGATCCATCTCAAACCTTATATTGTTGTTCTGTGTTTCAAACGTCATCGAGGAAATTTGTTCTAGAGCTATGTTGTTCTGAACGGGAAAATTGATTATTTCCTACAGAATATTCTTAAGGGGCAGTATCACCTCTTGAATCGTGGTAAATCTCCATTCAAAAGTGGTCTCTTTATTTGACGAGTAAGTACCTTAATTCACGACGTAGAGAGTTGAAGAACGTCCCGAGAGAAAACAGTTTTTTTTTTCGATTTAATTAGTTTTTCAATAAAAAAAACAGGGTAATGGTTAGATCTGGGGTTATTGAATATGTTTTTCGTTTTTCATGAGTACAAGCAATATTTTTGAAATAATAATCATGAAAATTTTTGTAGTTTATAGAAGATTAAATTGCAGAGGGCAAATAGTTGCGATTTTTCCCAAAAAATGATCAATAACCGTCAGAAAAAAATCATAAATTGTAGTTTCCAAAACGCTAAAGTTCAACCTGTTTTTTTTTAATTGAATCACTAATTAAATCGAAAAAATGGCAACTATTTGCCCTCGGCAATTCAATCTTTTATGAACTACAAAAATTTTCATGATTATTATTTCAAAAATATAGCTTGTACTCATGAAAAACGAAAAACATATTCAATAGTCCCAGATCTAACGATAACCCTGGTTTTTTTAATTGAAAAACTAATTAAATCGAAAAAAAGAAAACTATTTGCCCTCGGGACGTTCTTCAACTTCAATTTGAAAAAAAATCGAGTCTCTACGTCGTAAATTAGGGTACTTACTCGTGAAATAAAGAGACTACTTTTGAATGGAGATTTACCACGATTCAAAAGGTGATACTGCCTCAGAAACATCACCACAGATTATTAAGTGCTGAGTATCATTTTATTTTTCATTAATTTCAGTTCAATACGTGGTTTGTGTGGACATTCGTCATTCATATATCTCAATTTTGTATTTCGTCGACATTTATCTCAAATATGAAATGGTATCAATCAAGTTTCAATAGAAACTGTGCGTATTAAATCATGCTCCTTGATCTACATTTTTTTTATCACATTTGTGGGATTTCATTATTACATATCTTTACATCAAACGTTTTTCTCTCGACGAAGTTAATACACATTCTGACAACATTGTTAACTCATAGTCCGATGAATTTTTCTGCGATTCGGTGCTATCTGAAATCCAGGGAAGCATCCAGATTATTCTTGAGATTCGTCAAATTTCATCCGATTAAATTAGGAATAACTCGAAAACGAAGCGTACGTTTCATTGAAAAAACATGAGCATATCTACTTTTATTTTCTTAAATGATTGATTTTTTCGAGAAGAAATATAAACCGTTCAACTTTTTCAAGTTGTATTATGGTATTTTGCGTGGATTTATGAGTCTTTTATGTGACTTTTATACCAACCAGGAGAAATACTGAATAAGTTTTGATTGAGGAATATGCATGAAATAAATAATCAAACCAAATTAAGTTCATTTGAAATAATTGTTACGACGATATGAAACAAAAAGTTTTTTCATATATTTTCGACAGCCCCCACATGGTTATTGTGGAAATTCCTTATTGGGTATGGAGCGAGAACAAGAATGAAACCTGTTTCAGCGTTTAATTTAGTATCGTTATTCTTCTCGTGCAAACTGGACTCATTTCTCGATATACCCAGGAGGTCGAATCGATAACGAATATCTCTAGAGATTCCATATTTAAAATTCAATCAAAACGCACCAAATCCATCATTGTATTCGAGAGAGTATTTCCCATCCAAAAATTGAATTAATCTATCGCTGCAACCATTCATCATCGGATTATCATCGGTTTTCGCTCATCAAAAATAATTTGATCGAAAATTTCGCCGGAACATATTTCGTCCTCAGAGTTCCACCCTGCTTCGGGACCATTATTCGACAATCACTCTGAAAAGAATATTGTAGTGACACCTTTTCACGCACGTGAGCGCTATCGGCTTCCACGAAAAAATCATTCATCAAATGCAGGTGAAAGATGCCGATAATAATTGAACATCAAGGGGATGGCGAAAATCCGGTCTTTCTATAAAGAAGGGGAGGATGACTCTGCAGTTAGGGGAAGCTGGTATTTTTCAGGAAGAAGAAGGAAACTCAGTTATGGAATTTGAGAAGTAGAAACGATTCCAGCATGCTCCCAAAACGTCACGCGATCCTTATTTGAAATAATAGAAAAGTCAATTAAATAAAGTTTTTCGAGAATTTCATGCGAATCTGTCTACAAAAAGACATACGACGCAGGCTGCGAAGAAAATCCATTCCTACAATCCTTGGATATCCCTCCTAAGTGCTGGAAGGGCCGAATCCCCTCGAGACAAATTGGCAACACCGCCAGCGATTTGTCCCAGAAGAGTGAACGGGAAAAAGCACTTGACTAACACACTTCGATATGTAAATTATGAGTTGCTTCCCTGGGGAAACCTCTCATTTTACTGATCCTTTCTCTCAATTCCTCCGTTTCTTGAAGATTTCCAGAAAGGCTCAGTTGTTCCCGAATGACGCCTTGTCATATTAAAAAGGAGGAAGTTTTCTTTTGGTCTAGGAAAATGCAGAAGGGATGAACAATGTAATCGTAACATTCATATTTCAGACAACATTCTCAAGCGCTCAAGATGAAAAACTCATTGAAGAAGTTGAGTCTTGGATTAGTGCTTATGATCGCACCGAACCATAAACCGCACCCAACAAACAGTCACACGTTGGGAAAAGAGAGAATTTCAACAATAACTCTTGGGTTTTCCGAGGCCCACGTGCAACAAATTTGCCTGTTGACGAAGCCACCAGAAGGAAATGGACCTCATCGCTCAAGATGATTTTTCCATTGAATTCCGGATCATTTTCATGCATTTCAAGGATCCAATCAGGAAAGATGATCGGCCGGCTTGAGTTCTTGTTTTAAGTGAACTATATAAGCCTTAAGACTCAATTCTTTATGCAAAATACGATGTAATGACGTTTTAGGAATGCCTAATTCCAGAGAACGACGAGAAATGGACAAACATGGGTTTTCTTCAACACTTTCGGCTATAACAGCAATATTCTCGGCTGTTCTTGAGCGACGTACACGGGTTTCATTTGTCACATCACTATGCTGGCCAACTGTTTAAAAATACCTGAAAATCACTTCCTTTTTTTCGCAATGATTCAACTCTTTCCTGAAAGCTTTAATCCTAATGAGTGTATCCTGAAAATATAAGATGTCACGAAGGTCTTTTCTTAGGGTTTCATCAATGGAAAATAAATATCCCCACCAAAATGTTTGAATGGAGAATTTGAATTTTTCGAATCAAATGAGGATTGCGCTAGAGTTTGTTTTTTATAACTTTTCTGATGAATGAGATGTTTCTATTAACAGTGTAAAAATGATTCAAGATACTGCAGAAATATCAAATTTCACTAATTTCCGAAGAAAGAGCACTCGTATAAAGACCTGTTGCGAGATGTAAAACTGATTATTATAGGTGTATTCTTTGAATTCGTAGAGATCATAGGAAGACTTTCAGTGAATTAATGTATTATTAACCCTGTATTGTGGAGTTTATTAAATATAGGTGCATAATTGGGTTTTTGCTTCTAATTGGATAGAAATTCTACGAGGAATTCAAAGGAAATTAGGGAAATAAATGATTGTTTTGAATGTTCTTTTTTTGCATGGAAACTTACTACAGAATAACAACCCCAAAAGTGTTTACAACTGCCATAGACTATGATCTGTATATGAATAAGTTCTGATGCCGCATGAGAAATTAGGATAATTGCACTGGAAAATCATTATAATGAAGTATCACTTTGAAATCGTAGTATATTCATAATATGTAAAGTGGTAAATTCATCAATTCAACATCAGAACTTGGCCAGTGAATACCACATCTCAAAATATCAGCTAAATACACACAATATATTTACTAAAAATATTGTTCGCAAATGATTGAGAAACTCCCTAAAAAATGGCTACTTCACAAACAATCTCTGTTTTTTTTATACTGAAACTAATCTCTCTGAAGCAATCTATTTATGGATTTTCCGATCTGGATATAAATCTGGAATTAACTTGACATAATCGTCCACGTGAAGGGAACAAGCACATATATTCTTTGCATCAAGGTTTCCCAACAATAGTTTGTCTATCCATGCTTTTCTCCAGTTCAATTTATTCAATATGCCAAAGGCATTAGTAATATTCAGTGTTGAGGCATCTTTCACAGGAAATTTATGAAAACGAATAGCCGTGTTTTAACTTTTCCTTGAAGAGCAATTGAAAACAGTTTTTTTTTCAGTACTAGTACTTTAATTGTGATATAATTGATCTAGGTAAGGTACTGGCCTAAAATTCAAATAAATCATGAGGATGAAACATAAATCCTTTCTCTCAGGTACTTCACCTTTTCTAATTTCCATCTTACAGAAAGATGAAGTAAAGCTCAGGCCCTCGAATTACGAGGATCAACTTCATAATACTCTTGTTGATAATTATGGAATTAAACTTTCTCAACAGTAAAAACGCCACCAGAAAATAAAACTCAAACAAGACACCTTGTAACCTAAAATATGATAAATTTGTGAATAATAATTCAAACGGTTTAACACTGATATAAATTCCTTCTAAACAATTTTTATTTCAATACTAATTAATCTGCTCAGGAAACAATAGAAACATTCAAGAATACCTAAAACAGCTTAGGAGCAAGTAAAAAAATAAACAGCTCATTTTCTAGGTTGGAAAGTCATAGATTTCCATTAATGAAAACATAAGAAAACCAAATTTTTTAGCTTCCGATGAAGACCTTCGTGACATCTAATATTTTCAGGATACACCTATGGGACTAAAGCTTTCAGGTAAGAGTTGAATCATTGCGATAAAAAGGGAAGTGATTTTCAGGTACACGTCTATTGACGGAGAATTCTGAAAGAAGCTTGACTTAGATTCGAATGAAACACTGAGTGATTTTCCAGCGAATTGTTACAATCAAGTTGTTGGATCCTAATTTGGTCTTTCATGCTCTGTGTTAGTTTCGACACTTTCTTCTTTTTTCAGGAGGCATTTCTTACCACACTAGTGGGATGGTTGCAAAAGTGGAAGTAAATATCGAGGTTGAAGGATGTCCAAAACATTCCTGCTTCAGAACTTTATTGTTTACAAACATCAGCTGAAATATCTTTCAAAGCCGACTGAATAATAGAGGAACCTGAGTCCCATAGAGCGAAGAAAAACATATTTGAATTTGTAGCGAAAGCGATGTCAACCCTAGTGGTAATAATAGGATTGCTTCTTTCAGTCTGTCGTGTCTCGCCCTGACAGCAACGCCGGGGATATTCGAGATATTTGTTTGACAATTTAAATAAAACCCATTGTTGGGTCACATTCTCACTGTCAACTAGGAGACGTTGGAATAACGGCTTTATATAACATGTAAGACGGCTGTGAATTTTCCTGACACTCGATCATTGGGTTCGTAAACATGTCAGCCGCACTTCTTGATATTCACACATGTATAAACATGTTCCCGTTTTCCAGTCGTGGCGCGAGTTGATGGAGGCATATTGAGGAGTGTAGATTCGCTCACCTGTGAATAATGTTTATAGCTTCGAACATTTTTTTGCCTGTGATGTGGGAACTCTGCAAATGCCATCACACAACAAACGACACTCATTATCTCAACCGTAAAGAGTAACCTGAAAGGAGATAGGACATTTCTTTAGTGTTTGACTGAAAATCTCTTCCAGGATCTCTGTGCCCCATATTCCATTTAATTCAAATTTTTCATCATTATTCTGAATAATATTACGAAATACCTGGAGGTGAATATCGATATTCGAGTCCATGTTTTTTCTGTCTTCCTCATTTCTTCGTTATAATAGGTACTCTGAAGGATCAGTAGGGATGAGAGTAATGACCTCGTGAGGAATGAAAAATGTTGTTTACGTATTTGGCTTATATTTGCATTTTCTGATACTCGGAATCTTTAATGGGGAATAAGAAGGCACTTCCTCTTATCACTGGGGATGTATTGGAAAAGAAATATTCCTGTTTCCAAACAGAAAGCTTTAGCTGCTTTCCCAGACTATTTATTTGCACAGTATTTTTTTTTCGTGAACCGTATCCCTCTGGCATATTTGAAAGGAGATCTTTGACATTGAGATGAACCAGCAATGCCTCATGATCCACCAACAAACATCACATTCACTCAACATATCATATTGTACAAATTCGAGGTTTTTCAATTTCAAGAATATACGTGGTAGGAATTTCTGAGTTCACTGTTTCTCTAACTGTCGCCTCATACAGGGTCCCCATAAAAGACTACCCATTTCATGTTATTAATAAATTCCCTCGAGGTAACTTAATAAGTTGTTGGGAATATCTTCTGTCTTCTTCGAGATTTAAGTTAATTAAGTTGGCACCAGTAACAAATGAGTTTGAAATTGATAATTTCTAGGAGGAATTTGTTATTTTTCATCGATAATTATTTAATTTATTAGAATCCATGAATTTTAGAACGGATACAGAACATCTAGCCTCACATTATGGTTCTATCATTTCGAAAGAAAATTTAATGACTAGATCAATTGTTTGATGTCTTGTGTAGTCTTGTAGTTTTGTGTTCTTGTTATGCAAGCTGCTATTTGTAATCCTGAAATAATATTTGGTTGGATGTATTCTTGTGCACGTTTGTTTTGTGTTCTTTAGTTGACATTATTGATTGGTGAATGCTGTTAACATTATCTATCAATGAGCTCTTTGGGAGCTGACCTACTGGCAGCGTATGGATTCCCAAGAAATCTCCAGCGACGAGTAATAGTATATAATATTACTAGCAAGGTAAGAGGGTTTTTACTGGCGATTTTAGGATATAACTGACGAGCCGCAGGCGAGTCAGTTACCTCCTTGAGCCAGTAAAACCCGTTACCTTGCGTGTATTGTTTTATATTTTATTTGTTTCTCATTTGTAAAAAGGTAAGATAACTTCCAAAAAAATCTCAATAATTTGTCGCAAAAGTCGTAAGCTATGGAAGCGTTGCCATGGACATGTCTGTTTATTTTTCTTTACATTTGTTTTGGCGAAAGCGAAAATGAATGTACCAAAAGAAATTATTGAGGCAGCCAGCAGTGTAGCTTCAAGTTTATTACCTGCAAAATCAGCTTCAAGGTACGAGCGAGAATACGACGACTTCAAAAAGTGGCAAAACAAAAATAGTGTGATTGGTGTAACTGAAGATGTTTTGTTGGTCTACTTGAATCAACTATCAGCTAGATTCAGCCCTAATACTTTATGGGCAAAATGGTCTATGCTGAAAAGCTGCTTGGAAATGAAAGAAAATGCCCCTGTTTGCAGGTTTGTTTTCCTTGAAAAATTTATTGAAAAATATGACGTTTGGTTGTCATTTGCAGATTTCAAAAGGTAATAGCGTATTAAGGTATTGAGTAAAGAAGAGGCTGAACAATTTCTTTTACATGCTCCTGATGACCAGTGGTTGCTGGCGAAAATTGTAACAATATTTGGGATTTTTGGATGTTGTCGATGTGACGAAATTCTCTCCTTAAACATGAATGATGTAGCAGATATGGGAAAATACGTTATTGTGACATTGCGGCAAACAAAAAATTTAACAACAACGATTCACCATAACCGATGATGGCTGCAGCTTCAAGCCCTGCATGTAATACAGAAAATATGTAAATCTTCGGCCTCCTGGAACAGAAAGTCTAAGATTTTTTTGACATACCGACATGGAAAGTGCATTTCCCTTAATGCTGGCCAGCACACTATTGGTGGTGTCCCGAAGCAAATAGCGAAATATTTAGGTTTAAAAGACCCAGTGTTATACACCAGCCACTCTTTTCGCAGAACTGGAGCCACCATGGTTGCGGATTCGGGTGGAGATATTTTAGCACTAAAGCGTGCAGGAGGGTGAAAGAGCACCGAAATTGCGATGAGTTATGTCGATGATTCGGTCAACAAAAAAATCGAAATGTCTAGCAAATTATTTGGTAGTAAGTAGAGTAAAAATGTTCTGCAGTCCTCGAGTTCAGCAGTTTCTGAGTCAACAGATGGTTCATCATCATCAGTATCAACTCTTTCATCATCAAAAATCTGTGTTACTGGAAATAACAATTGTACCATGATTTTCAACATATATGACGATAAAACAAAATTTTCTAATGTAAATAATACTACTAACTTGTAAAAATTTTGCAAGTTAACTGTCAGTTTTACAAGTTGGTGACTTGATAAAATAAACTTTCTTGATTAATATTGTGTTTTTGGAAACTGACGTTTACAAATGAGAAACAAATAAAATGCATTTTTCACCCAAAAATTTGAAATTTGCATTTGACAGGTGAAGATCTAAACTATATGATAGATAGATTTCCGGTTCATATCTGATTGAATTCAGCGTCCTCGAAAACCTCTATTTTGATACCAAACATGACCATATAAGCCTTTCTGTTGATCGATTCTTTTCGATTGTTTATATTCAAAAATTCATTTTCGAGTTGTGTTCACAAGCTCATAGCTCTCAACCAATGGGCGATATTGATCGGCCAAGTGGTTATTCTTATATATTCTTATGGGTTGTAGACCTTCTGCATCGAAGATTAGCGTATCGATTTCCAAGAAATTCCCGGTGACGAGTAATATGGTGCTTTTGAGGGGTCTTACCCCTTTGTCATTTTTCACCCAAAAAGTTGGAATTTTCGAAATCGATTTAATTATGCCTTGATATACTTTGGACAATATTGTTCAAGAATATACAAACAGAAGGTGGATCCGACCACTCGAACGGGACGTATGACGATTTGAAAGTTGGAAAAATTGCATTTGGGGGGTGAAAATCTAAACTATGATAGGAAGAGTTTAGGTTTATGTCTGATTGAATTCAGCGTCCTCGAAAACCTATATTTTGATACCAAACATGACCATATAAGCCTTTCATTGATTTTTTCGATTGTATATATTCAAAAATTCTTTTTCGAATTTTGTTCACGAGCTCATAGCTCTCAACCATTGGGCGGTATTGATCAGCCAAGTGGTTATTATTGTGAGGGTTCTGCGAGAAATGTTTAATGGCCGACTCAATATCTGTGAAAAGACATGCATATTCAGTGGGATGAACATTTCCTTGACCTCGAGATATCTTGTTCTACTTTTCGTTGTAAGATCAAACCCTGTGAAACTTCTTGAATGCTAACTACCTAACTCTAACAAGCAGATCTTGTACTTCTATCACAAATCTCTCATAGCTTCGTCTAGGAATCAATCTCACACCCGGTTCTTATGCATAAACTGCTACCCTGCTTGTTAGTTGGAAGTTCCATACTTCCTTGCATTATGCATACAGGGGATTGATATGCGGATGGATTAAAGGAGAAATTATTATCGAAACTCGAGATCTGAAGCTTCAACAATCGCTGATCAGACTTGAAGAGGGACAGGGGGGGGGGAGAAGTGTCTTTCGATGCGATTCCAAGAGATTCTGGAGATTACCCCGGCTGTCAATATAATCATGCAAGATTCAATTCATTACCCAGTGAATGCTGCAGGATTCGTGGTGGTAAGGGAGAGGATTAGGGATGAATTGAAACAAAGCAGTTGCACAATGGAGGTAATTTGCCTCGATAACGATGTTCAATTATTGAGTTATGAGTGAAACATGTTCTGTTCGAACGTTCATCTTCTAGAACCTGCTGACAAGAAAGTGGTTTCCTCAGAGGTCCTGATCCTTCAGAATTATATCACACCTTTAGTCAAACAGCCAGTGGCGGCTCGTGACAGTTTAAGGTGGTGAGGCACATCGGAGAAAAAAGATTCTCTGCCGTGGAGTTGCCGTGAAAAAGGCTATTGCAAAACTGATGATTAGAATAATTCTTTATCGCTAGCATACTCAAGGTAATCTTTTTCGAGAAACATTTTGCTTCGTGAAATATTCACTTCTAGCGATGAATAATTATCTTACTCGAAAACTAAACATTTTAAAGGGTGTGTATAAAAAGTAATTTGAAGCCAGTTGAAGAAAATGAGCATCATTATTGAAATTCTTCAATTTTGGACCTTGTTAAGAACATCCTCTACAAGCAAGTTGCTTTCCATCATATCATCAGATTTGAAACACCCATTAACCAGAACATTGAGAATATTGAAGTTTATGTCACTCTGATAATGAAGTAAAATCTTCCACTTTCCCATAATTTTTTCGCTATATGTCAGCCACGCCGAATAAATTAAGAAAAATGTTGATGCCAATGAATAGAAATACTAATTTGGCAGTAAGAGATGAAATGATATGAAGTGGTTACCATTAGAACAAACCGACCTAATTCTGATACCAGTAATACCGCTTCAAACGAACACCCTGTGGCCGGTACTATTATTTTAGGCTGATATATCAGTGCAAGAGCAAACATTTTTGCAGTAAAAGTATTCCGTAACTGACGTAAGTAATGAGATTATCTACTTCATTGCACTAATGTGACACTCTGTATATGTACATATACCTATAAATAACTAATTCTAGTGAACTCTTTCCTTCGTCAGTTGCGTAATATTCTCAAGACATTCACTCAAATCTGGAATAGATGGCTTCACTTCATGAACTGTATATGATTTATCCCCATGAGAATTACGCCAAAAACTTAGCTGATTAGCTGAAAAATCAAAAAAAATCACTTTCGAGCGTTAACATCTAACTGGGGAATTCGTGACGTCCCATCGGTCCCGTTAAATACATTTCGCCTTCGGGTCTCCGATGGAATTGAATTCAGTAATAAGATTGAAAGACATCATATGAACACTGAGACAAACCTGAATCTACACGAAAAACAGATAAAACTATTTTTACAAATCGAACCCAATTTGAAAACTGACCCGGGTTCATAGATTAAAGAACTAATTCCCGAATAGTGCAGAATAATTACAGTTTGCCCTTCGCGAGAGAATATCAAGACTAGAGGAGAGGCTAGCCTCAGACTCAACGAAATATTTGGCGTTTAGGGGTGCGGTTTTCTCGCCTGCCGTCCGTTCCTTATTTAAAATGACGTGTAAAGTAAGGCAGTGTGAGGCCTGCCTCTGCTGTTTACTGGGAGTTGGATACCCAGAAATCGTGAGATACGGAAACTTAAGGTGAATACAGACTATTCTGGCGTGACGTGATTCCACGTCACGTCAGACGCGTACTGTGCTCCCATTGGCCTAATATGAACGTGAACGTCAAAATGTGAGTGATATAAAAATGCAACACATCGTTCTGTGCGTTCACGTGAAATCACGTCACGTCAGAATAGTCTGTATTCACCTTTAGACCCAACCGGAGACGTATTTTATTGCTATATAATGAAGGGAAATTTCGATATAAATGCGTATGGAAGAAGATAATGAAAACAATTTTAATTGATTGAATAAATAATTAATAATTATATGATATTTATACGTGTAATTTTCGACGTTTATTGGTGAGGCACTGCCTCACCTGCCTCATAGGACAAGCCGCCACTACAAACAGCTCCAATATTCATTCTTAACCAGGTCTTGAAGTCATCAAGATCTCAAAGTTGTCATTTTTGTTGTATAAATCGTCAACTTTTACATTTTATTGTTAGATTGAGTGCTAGTTAGGATTGCTAAATTCTCACAAATTGTCAAAAATTCATCCTGTTTGAGGTTCTCGCGGCTGTCATTCATTGACAAGCAAGAATTATTCCAAAATCGCATGTGTCCTTGCAACCTGACTGGGACATCAATTGGTCAGTCTAGATACACCTAAATATCATAACGTCATCTCCCGCGCCCTGCCGCCCACTAGGGCGCACTCTTAACGCCCGATTACGCCCATTCATACAGTTCCGGCTCGTTCTGTACGCACGTTAGTGACAATTCATTGGTGCCATTCACACGAGCGATTATTTCCCGTGTTATCGGATGTGTGTATGTTTGTTCACTAGGGAGCAATGAGAGCATCCTATTGTATACGGAATGTCCTCCGGTCCACTCTAAAAATGCTTTTGTAGTTTGATAATGCGAACGCGTATATCGAGCCTATGTATTTGTTTTGAGACCGCCCGTATACCCCTCTACGGGTGTTGTAGCGAAGTTTTGTTTCCAGGATTATTAATTGTATCGGATAGAAATTCCTGTGGATGCTATATCTGGGTGAGACTCATGGTGTACGAAGGATTTTCATTATCTGGATCTACCCAATAGAGACTTCTCCGCGAAATCTCTGAGGGGTTACACTCGTTGAGTAGATGTGTCCGCGAATCTTAATAATAACAATAGAGGTAGAAATATCGACACTTGGCTCATAATTCATTCGGCATATCTACTCCATTCACTTTTATTTAATCACATAGGAGGTCATGGTTTCGTTTTCAGGAGTTGGTGCACCTGATGAAAAGCACAGAACATATGATGAAAAGTCAGTGCGCGCACAGAAAATATCGTTAATGACAAAACGACGTTGCCAGTTTCTTTGTTTACATCAAAGTAAGAGTATCAAAGATATTCCACATTTTGTTAGGTTTACAAATTGTTCGCAGATTTTTAGTATTTAATCGATATTTGCAGGTGAGTTTTTCGTCGAATATCCAAGATTAACGTATGGTATGTTTATTGGTTTTAGCACCAGTTTGGAGCGTGAGGACGATTTTCAAGACCAGGACGAATGTTTACATTTCGAGGAAAGGGGTACACGATAATTTCGTTGAAAAAGCTGTTTTTCCGACAGATATCGCAGTAAATGGATCGGATGGAGCCTCGAGAGGTCGATTAGGATGATATTTTTCAGGTTTTCCAAGAAATTTGGCGATATCTGAGCAGATTTGCAAAAGTTAGGTACCTCACTAATGATGTGGAACTTAGACCTAATTTGCCTATGAGAAACGCCTTTCAAAGGTCGAGATGGTAAAAAATGTATGCTTTAGATGTTGTTCGAACAAACGCAGCCGAGTTTTATACCTCAACATTGATTTTAAGAAAGTTATCAACAAAATAAAGTTGACATTATTCTTGATTCTTGTAATTACCCATCTATTCATCTTATATCTTTGGGTTGATTTTTTTAATGAATTCTTGATTAGAATCAACAATTGATGTCGTCAAGTCTTGAACTTTCAGTTCAGAGGATAATGAACATTAAATCTTCACAAGCATGCATATGAAAATTATGTGAAAGCAATGCAATTTTCTTCCATGGCGAAAAATAATATATTTCAACAGTGATCTCTTTTACTTTTCATGCAAATAACTAGAAAAGGAATCCTTCCTATCAATTCATATAAACGTTAATTATTTTCGTCCATCACATCTTTTCCAATTCATTCATTTTCCGAATAAATTCACATTCTGAGAAATACGCTAAGAATGTAGAAAGGGCAACATAGTGTTGACTTGGAACATAAAAATATCTTGAAAAACGTCATAACTTCGATACAGAGTGGAATGTGTCAAATTTCCAATGCCAGAGTTGTGATTTTATAATTGTGAATGGAGTATATATAGCTTCTTCTGCTATGCAATCAAGTTGACGCAGTGAGTGAAAGGAGTTTTAGCTTGGTAAGGCCGATGATAAACAAGTTACCCTTCTCGCAATTGGCCAGAATCTCTGGACCATTCCCTGTCGCCAATCAACTGATAAAACTGCGGCACATACTCCCAAGAAAACACCGGATCTTTGTTTCTGCTTACGCCGCATTTCTCCAGGAGGATAAAATTGTGGATTTACCCTCTGCTCTAGGTAATAATACCTCCGTTATGTCTTTTAATTAGCACCGTTGATGGCAATCAAAGAAGAGCACACCGGAGCCTCGACAACCACAGACTTGATAACATTGCAGTCTTCATCTGTCTTCATTACGCAGAGCGCAAGGCTTCCTGATAAAACGCCAATTAGAATCATACTATTCAGCGTCTTGAAGATAATATTTCGTAAATTTCATCCCAGATCTCCATTCTACTGTGGATGTAACGGGTGAGGGAGGTAATCATTTTCCGGGAATCGTCCCATTGTTTAGTCTTTGCTCAATCTTCACTGCTTTGCCGGCTAAGTTAGACAAAGTTCGATGTGAAGGCAATTTAGGTTCGGCTCTGTCATTGTTGGGTGGAATTCCTCTAATAAGGACTAATGATTTTCTCGGGAAATATTGATGATTTCAATCTGAAATTCAGGCTTCAACTATTTTTTGACATTATCGTTCCTAAGTTGATATAAAACACAGTTCAATATCGCTTGTACGAAAAAAGTCGAAGAAGCTTTTTTTCAGAAAGAAATAATTTACTGATGTCATTTTGAATACAGAACATGCAATCTAAACACATTCGAAACTCTACAAAGGTATGTATATCCAAAAAAAAGTTGGGGTTTTCTGTGAGGAAACACAAATTAATTCAATATTCTTAACTTGAGCAGTTTAATGTTTGCAAATAACTTGCTCCTCCACCATTTAGCAACTATACATAATTTTGCATAATATACACCATGGACCATTGCTCTTAAACAGTCTACAAATACATATTCGCCATTCACTGTTACTGCCTTTTTTGAGAAATCAGTTTATAGTCGTTGAAAATAACTTGCTCATCCACCATTCTGCAACCATACAGAAGTATGGTAAGTATAGATGAAAGTTTAAAAGCAAAGCCTGAGCATGTTGTTTGAAGCCAACAAAAAAACTATATTTTTCCAGTGATCTTCAAATTGTTCAAGACATTATATTCTAGAACCAACACTTTCGACTGAAAAAAAAAATTGAAAATGTAAATGATATACGAGGAGCCTACTATAGAACCAAACAAAATTTCAATGTCAAAATATTTTATTACTCAACATATTCTCCTCTCAATTGAATACATTTATTACAGCGAACCTGCAACGTCTCTAGACCTTTCAAAAAAAATGTATCTTCTTGCTCTGCAAACCAGTCCTCCACAGCTTTTATTACCTCCTCGTTGGAAGAAAATTTACGACCTTTTAAACTTTTTTTCAGTTGAGGAAAGAGATGATAGTCAAACGGAGCCAAATCTGGTGAATAAGGGGGGTGTTCCAGTAATTCTAACCCAAAATCACGAATTTTTTGCATGGCAACATGAGATTTGTGTAGGTACTGGGGCGTTGTCCTGTAAAAACAAAATACTTTTGGATGGCTTTCCGCGTCATTTCTCTTTAATTTTTTTCCCGTAGAGTCAGTAATGTCGAATAGTCATCTGCAGTTATTGTTCTACGTCATCCAAAAAATCAATCATGATTACTCCATGGCAATCCCAAAAAACTGATGCAAGAACTTTACCAGCAGATTTTTGGACACGAAACTTCTCAGGTATTGGAGAAGCAGAGTGTCGCCATTCCATCGATTGTTGCTTTGTTTCTGGATCTTAGAAATGTACCCAAGTCTCATCCATAGTAACAATTCGGTTTAAGAAGTCTACATCGTTTTCAAATCGAGCACAGATCGAACGCGATGCTTCTACCCTTGCACGCTTTTGGTCAACAGTCAAACATTTGGGGATCCATTTTGCAGAAATTTTTCTCATACTCAAATTGACGTGAACTTTACAGGGTGTCTCAGAAGTCCCGCACTTCCTTGAGGGTATCGAAAGTGAAAAATATTGTAAGCCCAAATATCCATGTTTGAAATTTTTTGATGAAGTAGTTAATCAGTAATTAATTAATGAAAGTGACCAATCAGGAGCGCGCTATGGAAGAATTAGTAAGAAGTTGGGAACGCGAGAGTGAGACGCCAGAGCTGCTGCCAGCTTTTCACGCAGTAAACCGAGACTGGCGTCTCATTTTCGCGTCCCCACTGCTTACTCAATCTTCTGTAGCGCGCTCCTGATTGGTCACTTTCATTAATTAATAACTAATGAACTACGTTATCAAAAAATTTCAAACATGGATATTTGGGCTTATAATATTTTTCACTTTCGATCCCCACAAGGAAGTGCGGGACTTCTGAGACACCCTGTATAATGAACACGTCCGTATGAAATCTTCAGTGCTTCCGATATCCGTTTTAGCCCAATTAGACGGTCTGATAAAATCATGTCATGAAATGCATCGATATTTTCGGGGACTGACACAGAAACTGGCCTTCTTGATCGGTCATCATCTTCGATGAAAAATTTACGCCCTTTGAAGCTTGCAGTCCAATTTTTCAGGGTCGCATACGAAGGATATTGATCACCAAGGGTATTTAGCATATCTTCGTAAATCTGCTTACTTCTTAACCTTTTTAAATACAGGTACTTGATGATGGCTTCGATTTTTACAATTTCGGTAAACATTTTTTTTTTAGATAGATAGATATATAGATAATTTATTGATCAAAATACCAACAATTACATTTGGATTGACACATCATAAACTATAAATATTGTAACAAAAAATAAATTTTTACAGTTATGATTTACCCACAAAAAAAGGAAAATGAAACAGGAGTTCAACAGTTTTACTGAATTGTTAACTTTAAACTATTGTACAAACTTTAATTTATTGCGTAACTCTGGTTTACTTTTCTGACTGACACTTCTAATAAGTTATTGTTCGTTGATATGGTATGGCAATATTTTGTTTATGCATGGAACTGGTCTAGGCTAACTTGATATCCATACATTCTCGTTACACAAATAAATTCAATTTTCTCAACTTGACGAGCAGTTTATGTTCGTTGAAAATAACTTGCTCCTCCACCATTCTGCAACCACACACAAGTAAGCATAGATGGAAGTTTTAAAGCAAAGAATGACCATGTAGTTTGAAACCAACAAAAGTTACAGTGGTCCTCGAATGGTCTGAGACATTATATCCCTGAACCAAAACTTTTAGTTTAAAAAAAATGAGTTGAAAATGTAAATGATATAAATACTAAAATGTATCCATAATATTGCGACACCCCGTCAAATTTTCCGCCCCAAATACCCAGCGTTCACCTCCTGTTTCTCGAAACCCACATTTGAAGCTGCATTGTTGCGAGACCGTCTTGTCAAACGTTTCCTCCTTCGTGGTGATTTGCCTCCAGGAATAATTCCATGTCAACTGTGAAAACCGCTTACCCGTCGTCTTTTGTCGGATCCCCTGCGCAGTTTCGTCGAAATAAATTAAACCAATTCTAATTCCGTCCTAACAACATATAAAGCGGTCTCTGGGAGCCCCGATCGCTCTAATGATAATAGTGTCTGAAACGCTGGGCCACGTCTCTTGGTGAAAGATCGGTTCAGCGATTCTGCGGCGGGAGCTGGCAAAGATCGTTCTTCGGAAGGTTGCTGCACTCTGTTTCGATCTCACTTTGGTCGGTAATTAGCTTTTAGTTCGGTCGAAATCGACATACAGATTGTTTGCAATCATTTGCTTGCTTTCAGTGCAAATGCAGGACAATTTGGGTTATCTGAATCGAATTTTATCATTCCACCGTGTATATGTTGAAAATGTTAGGTTATGGTCATCCTTCTGTCAGTTGAACAAGCAACGTTTGAACGTTGCCGTTTCCACATGTATGTCGTTGTAATTACGTATTTATCGAAATGTTTATTTACTTTGGAAAAAAAAATGAATTTGAGAAAATATTATGTGAATTCAATAATTCCAAAGACCTGGCGAATGTTGAAGACACTTTTTTCTCCTAAATACTGGAAATATTTCACGTATATAAACATGGTTCGAAGATTCAGTTATGCTATTTGCTTGTACGGAAATCAAGAATCGAATGTTGAAATTTTACTGAAAAATAATGGACAGAATAATTCGTTACCTTGTGATAGTTCATTCGAAAAAAGAATAAAAGTATTCGCATAACCCTACAGAAAAACTAATAAACGAACAGTGGAATTCCCCACTTTAAAAAAAAAAAGGCCTACAGAAGAAATTGAAATACCTTTTTGCACAACTTGAAATACTCCAGTATGAAAATGTAGTAGTACTACGAAACCTGTGTCACTGTTAAACTTTAAAAGAACTAACTCCATTAACAAAGTTCTTGGAAATCTATGTGAATGATAGGTACACAGAATTGGGAAGAACGTATTTCTAAACTGGGATGCACCTTAGCTTCAGTCTGCTATCTTTGGGTGTAATGGCTAGATATCTCGATAAATTCTTCATGAAAACCATCTATCATGCAGTATTAGAGACAAAAGCAAGATATGGAATTATGTTTCATGGACATACTTCGAAGTCAATTCAAATATACACCCTCAAGTTGGGTGTTAAACGTCTTAAATGACAAATTTAATTATCATATCAACTGACATAGAATGATTGGAGATACAATAACTTGAGAAAACGTAACACAATAAAGAAATGGGTTTTGATACATAATAAAAAAACTTCAATAATTTTCCATCACAAAACAATAATTTCTAACATCGTTACATGTATATGTTTCTTTTTGAGAAAGAGCATTAAGCCCGCAACGGACGGCGAGCGATATATTATATCTCATATATTTCACCAATATCGCTCCTTATGAAAATGCACCAAGCCCCGCGGAAGACGCTATAATATATATTCCGATATTACGATATTTTTCCATACTAAAATGACATATGTCAATGCAAAGCTATAATATATATTATATTATCGCTCGCCGTCCGTTGCGGGCTTGAGATTCTTTAATGTATCAAACAATATAGCATGTTCAAAGCAATAACAGTATTAGGAAAACAGATTTGAACAGGACACCACACATTTTTACCTATGATACATGAGCACAAAGATAAAAACCTCTGAATAAGTATAGAAATTTTGTATTTTTTTCAAAGAACAGGCTGACATATTTATAACGGACAGAATCTTCTTCATGAACAAAATTTCTTTCTTTGGATAAAGACTGACAAAATATCTTGAAATCTGCAACAGAAAAGGACAATGAAGGTCTTTCGACCATATCTGGTCCTCCAACAATTATTTTTGAGATCCTCAGGTTTACGAATAAGCTTCATGTCCCTTATAATGAGAAAGCCTTTCCCAAAGTTTCCTAATAGGTTATTTTTCTATCTAGGTGGTTTGCAGCAACTTCCTCTTCCATATCCATAATAAAGACTTTTCTTCATTTTCTTTGTTGAACCTCCTTGATCGTAAAAAAACTTTGATACAGTACTAATTGAATAAGGAGGGTATGCGACATTTTTGCGATACTAGAAAACCTAAATGTTAGGTCTTTCACACTGCATAGACAGCTCAGCTCTTTCGCAAAAGTAGGAAATTCCTTGTCGTCTCTTCCACTTAAAATCCTCTGAATTGTGTTTATGTGCAGCTAAAACAGGAATATTTATTCATTTAAAATATAAAACCTTGGTTTTCACTCACATACGTCTAAAATGTTGGATAGCTGGTGATGAAATGTCGATGCCAAATTATCAGGGTTACTTTTAGAATGCGCAGATTTCAATTCTAAATAGCACTTCCTAATACTTTGCTTCTGCTTTTTCGAAACTACCTTCGGCATTCTCAGTCTCCAGGTTTGATAATTAATAATGAAAAATAAACGTCGGCAACGTCTCCGAGATTTATTCATTGACGTAATGTCATTCACAAGTGCCAAATTGCGATTTTTTCAGGTGAAAAAACTTGATAAACCTAAAACTTCACCAACCGCGATACTTTATAAAAGTGAATGGGGTATACTGAGAACATATTTTAAAACTGATTCTGAGATTCAGACAACAAAATATTTTCGAATTCGCATTGACAGAATGTGCAATTATTCGTAGAAAAATAACACAATGAACACTCGAAATAAAAATATTCGCTGAAATCGAATTATTATTATTCACCGAAACCAATAACAATCCCATCAATCAAAAATAGCCTATTTTATTACACATAAATACCACCAGACAAATACTTCAATATCGTTTCACGTAATTCGTTGCAATTGTTTTTTTGCATATACCTTTACAGAATGCAAATTCTAGGAATTCACATCGGATCAATTCCAAATTTCAATTGAAAATATATCATCCATACGAATTAATTATTTTGCTCAAACTGTGAATTTAGCATGCAGCTGCAAACGATAATGGATTTTTAGAGCGGAACTTACTCTAATTGGTAGCGAATTTTAACTCTAATTGATGTTAAATAGGGTTAAATTCCAGTTTTTCAGTAGTTTTCCTCGCCAAAACGTACTCAGGGTGTCGAAATAAAACGTTCATTACATCGGTTATCGCGCTGGGAATATCGCAGTGATTTATTATTCGTAAATATTATTATTCGTAAACATAATTCCATGGAAATGCGTTCGATTTGTTGACTTTGAATGGTTTTGAATAATAATAATCGCAGAAAAATATGTACGTTGGAGTGTTAATTAAGTAATTGCATCGCCATGTTTGTTTAATTTAAACCATAATTAATTATCTACTCATCGATGCTTTTGGACGTAATTCGAATTTGAGAGCAGGAAAATCCATAATACTTGATTTTCCCTATAACCAATTCAGTGGAAATTGCTTCTGATGTAAATTCGAAAATCAATTACCACCCCCATTTTATTGAGTAAAGCTTGCAAGATATTGATGAATCCAACCAAAATCCAATAGGGAAACAGCAGCATCACAGCAATTTCAGCAGATTTCGTCTGAAAACGCCGCCTATTAGAGGGCAAATTCACGCTTCTATTTTGTGCAGAACTAAGGGGGTGACATAATTCAACTTCAAAGGCAAACAAAGCTCAGACATTGGGACCTCTCCGAGACTCCATTCTCTTTGTCTGCACTTTCACCTTTTTGTTTCTTTCGACTGCGTTCCGCCTTCTCTGTTGATTCGTTCTTGTATTTCGGAAAAATTGGCGTCGAACAATTGTTTATTTATAATTATTTTTGGGGGAAAATTCTGAAGATGGGTTTAAGGGTAGTTGAAAATAACGGGCCCCTCCACCATTTTGCAACTATACGTATATGAATTTGGCTAGATCATTTCGAACGAATCATGACGATGTAGTTTGAAACCAGATTCAAGAGAAGAGTCTGATCTTCTCTGAACAACTACATCTCATTTGCAAACCTTTCTGATCTGATGATCACGAAAATAAGCACTGGAGGAAATAATCCTATGGACAAGAAACTTGCAGGAGCGAGGATATAGCCTCGTTGAAACCCTCCTAGATATTGAATTCCATTAGATCTCTGGAACTGGGTGGCGAGCTGTAAAGTGCGCAGTGATAACAGCTCTATTAGGGGTCACAATAGACCTTAAGGTCGCAGTGAACTGTCCCTTTCCAACTAAAACTAGTTTGAAACCAAACAAAGAGCTATAAATATTTTGTAGTGATACCAAACAGTTTTAAGGAATTATCTCCAAGGACAGTCGCTTTCAAATACTCTACAGATACGTAAACTGTTCCACATGAGTTAGGGATATTGACTTAAATTCCAAAAAAATATAGTTAAAATAAGATTTTTGTGATGAGAATTCATATTAATATGATTTCAAGTTGCAAATTAATTTCAGCCTGTAGGTCTGTAGCGTATACAGGGTGATTAAGAAAAATCGAGTATAATAACGAAATTTTGTTCCCAGAGAATTTAAGCATTTTAAGACTATCAATACAATGTAGGTATGGCATCCACGGGCATCAAGAACAGCTTGACATCTTCCTTGCATACTACACACGAGGTTGTTGAACATTTCTTGAGGAATTTGGTTCCATAAACGGAGCAGAAGCACTCTCAGATCATTCAAAGATTCTGGGGTAGGTTGATGATTATCTAATCTTCTTTGGAGCATATCCCATGCATGTTCTATGCAATTCAAATCTGGTGAGTGCGGAGGTATTGGTAAATGTGGAATACCAAGCTCCTCGCGCGCATTCTCAACTATGGCTGCACGGTGAGGTCTAGCGTTATCGTCCAGAAATTGAAAAGTTTCACCAATAGCAGCGTGAAAATTCGGCACAACATTGTCAATGACATGCTCCCTATAGTGTAAGGCGGTCATATTCCCAGGACAAATGTGTAGATCTGTGCGCCCGTTGAAACATATCCCAGCCCATATCATAACACTACCCCCTCGGAATGGATGGACTTCTTGGACATAGCGACAATTACGGGGTATGCGTGGGATAGTCCATACCCTTATTCTTCGAGAATCTGAAAATCGTCCATATCTGGATTCATCAGTGAAAGAGACACTACGCCATTGATCGTTCCAATTGATATGTTGCCTTGCTCATTCCAGTCTTTGACGCTTATGGTCACGTCTTAATGGACGTCTAGAACCTAGATTCACCTCTCTCAAACGTCGTCTGATGGTTTCGATGGAAACTTGGACCACGTCTGCATTTTGAAGAGTATTCCGTAGCATTCTACACGTAAATGTAGTGTTTCTTCTTGACGAAACGGTGATGAAACGATCCTGAGCAGGTATTGTTTTTCATCGCCCAACAAGCCTTGGTCTTTCCAACACGTAACCTGTCTCCCTGAACCTATTCCAAAGTCGAGATATCACATTTTGGAGGACTTGGAGCCTTACCGCTACAACCACCTGAGTTGGGCCACCCTGTAGCAATCCGAAAGCCCTATTAGCCTCAGCGTTTGTTAATTTACGTCTTGGCATTTTCAGAAAACTCGTTTCAAATCGAAGCCGTTGATAAACTGACTTCATTTCAAAATCCTTAACTCGAAGAGCAGTTGATAGTCTTTGAGAATAACTTGCTCCTTCACCATTTCGCAACTCTATAGAATTTGATCAATTGCAGCAAGTTTTGAGTTACGCGTGCGAAGTCAAGGCCAAACACAGGATCAAATAATAAAATATTGCATAAAGGATTGATCAAAGTCTTGTTCGCGTCTATCAAATTTTGCCTTCTCCTTTCAGTCAAAGGAACAACACGTCTAGAGCATAATCGAAAAAAACATCCCAAATATTGCGCAGCGTGAGTTCAAAGAGCTCATAATTAAGATTTCGCAATTTTTTCCATCTCCAGTTAAGCCGTTCCAGAGTACACAAGAAATGGCGATTTAATTAAAAACGAGAGTAAGAACAAGACCTCTGCGCCAAAGTACAAAGATCGCTTGCACGAAACAAATGACTCCTGTTGGTAACAAAGAAAAGTAACAATTTAATGAAGCAATTAGTGATCGAGTTGGCGAACGGCGGAATCGAACGTTAGAGGGGGATACACCGTGTTTGCCATCCTCTTTCCCCAGTTTTCGAACATAGCTGACGTTAACGAAATCTCTTCAAGTATTCGTAGAAGAACTGCAATTAGAGTCAACTCCAAGTACGTGATCGGAGTGCCGATTTTCGAGGGGCCCCACTAATGGATTTCGGTGTAGTGTCCGTTTTCGAATGAAAAATTACATTTAGATTTGTAGTCGCTCCTACCTGAACCCCTCGACTTTGTCAAGTATGCCTTTGGAATTGGGTTATGAATATCGATTTAAAAATGTCGTCCATATTCGCCTTTGAGCCATAACACTTCTTTACTCATGTAAGCGTTTTAAATGTAATAAAAATAGAAGCTCGTGATATGGGAGTTATAGATCCCCAAAATGGATTTCATGAAAGATTCGAATGACTCAAATATCTTTTTGAAGCATTTACGACGTTAGGACCTTTTGAGAATATTTTTTTGTACAACTGCCATTAAAAGTGACACTTTTAATGACATCAAACAATGTTAGAATTGATTGTTTACGTGGAAGCGTGTTGAAAATATTTTTTCCGTCGACCATAGAATAAAAGCTCATTTTAACGCACTCGAAATCATCCATTAATGAGCCCTATTAATGCATGATTTCTTGTATTAATGCATGATTATCATGGCAACCGAACATAAAATATTCAGTCGGAGCATAGATGCATCTATGTCGGAGCACTATCGAGGTGTCAAATTTAGTTATTCGCTTTCGATCATAATCTGATTTTACCAGTTACGCTATTTTACATAATGACTATCGAAGAAAATATCCCTTCGACACCGCTAGATATGGGAAAAACTGCTGAAGCAGCAACTTTGACACTTTGAGTATGCTACCTGGAAAGAGCCGAACATTTACCTATGAGAAAACCTAGGAACAATTTCGATCTTGGTGCAAGGAGAAGAACGTTCTGAAATTTTCGGTAACGGTTTTGTTGGCATACTTTACGTGTATTGCAGAAAAGGGGTATTAAGCAAATTTATGGTCAAAGTATTCGATGCTGAAGACAACATTGATATAAGCAGATACCACAAACTGTTGATCGAAAAATCGAAAAAGAACATGTGGAAGAGTTCATAGCGAATGCTCCTAATAGTATTTTGTTGATGTCTAAGGTAAAATAAAACTCAATTGAATCGTTAATCCAACTTATTACCAGGAAAAAAATGTAAACTATTCAGAATGTCACAACATGTCCTATATTCCATCCATGAATTTTTCGAAATCTTAGGGAGCATAAATGTTAATATATAGAAATGAACACAGAAATTTACAATATGTCAAATTTGTCTATTACGCAAAATAAAAATTTTTTGGATCCAGAGTTTATTTTCTATTTATGATGAGGTCGACGGAAAAATCTTGTAATCAACTCGTTTATTAATCTAGCGATTAATGGTCTCAAACATTAACGCGCTCGCTCCGCTCACGCGTTAAAATATTTCGACCATTAATCGCTGTCATTAATAAACTAGTTGATTAAATAACTATTAACATTACTGTCAAAAATATTTTTATCACTCCATTTTCTTATGATGAAATCAGATGAAAAAAATTCAGCAATTGCAAATTTTTATTATCAATATTCAACAATCAATACTCATGAACATTATATTATATTGATTGTAAAACTAGAACAATTACTAACATTAATGCCCTGTGATGTTAGGGAGCTTCGCAACACATTATTAGAATCCTCAGCACCATCAGTACTTGTAGAAACCGGAAGTACAATATTGGATGCTGATGATTCAAAATCTGTTGAGGTTGGGAGATTTTTTTTAAGCAATGACATTTCTATATGGAATGGAATGATCAACATAGCCCTCGGCTACCGTCGTGGACTTCCATCCATCATGTTTTTTTATACACGTAATATTTGCTCCTGATTCTACTAGCAATGAAGCGGAGGATCTTCGAAAACAGTGTCCTGTATATTGCTTTGGTTCTGGCAGTTTGAGGAATTCGGCAACAATAGATGGAATTTTCCCAAATGTATTGATACCAACTGGATTGGCATTGCATTTATTATTCATGTATTTCAGGAAAAAACGACGATGTTTGATGACAGAAGGCGCAGTGCCAAGTACTTATGAAAATAGTCAACATACTTCCCAATAATACTGAAAGAACGACTGACTTTCATTTTTGTGTTTGGAAGTTGTACCTATAACCAATGATTTATTTGTTATTTCGATGTCATCCACTGAGAACTTACGTAATTCTTCAAGCCGACAGGCTCCAAATAATCCGGAAATAGTTGCAACCTTAACCATCAAATATTTCTCATCTGGTGCCTCATTTATAAACTTTTCAACTTGTTCACGAGTGAGAATTTTCGATTTTTTGTGACGATATCCTTCACTTTTCCGTTTTAAATATGCTATTACCTTGAAATATTTACTAACATCCAAACCATTTTTAATAAGGGAGCTTGACTTTATCATTGAAAATTTGCTCCACAAAGTTGATGAACTCCATATTTTTGATTTTTCTTCTAAGTATGCCAGGAAAACAGGTTCATTGAAGTTCCCTTCTACATTTTTCAATTCACACCAGGCCAGGAAATTGTTATATGCAATATCGTACTGCTGAACAGATTTTTTAGGTAGGAGTTCCAGATTTGCCCCTCTTGCAGACTCTTAAATATCCACAGGAACAACCAAATCGTCACTTTTATTAATAATTGGACTCTCGACAAACATATTAAGCAGTTAAAAACCCAAGACGAAAATTGAAAAGGAACGAAATTCAAATGACAGCGTCTTTTCTCATTTGTTAGTAATCATAACGTTGGCAACTTTTGCCATTCACAACAACCTTTTGATTATTTAAATATTGAAATGCATTTTGAAGTTCATTGTCATTGCAAATTCGCCCACTTCATTATCAAAATAGGGCAGTTGTACAAAAAACATTGTATGGTATTTGTGTTAAATGTGATTTTATTTTGTTCGTGAAAAAAACTTTTTCACTCACAAAATAAAACGTAACTTTTATCACTCATATCATAAATAACTATTTTCTACTCCATAGAATAATATATCCATTATTCAACTGATTTCGATCTGTAATAGTCTCCATGAAAAGAGTTATAATGTAACTCACTCGGATACAAATAGAAAAAACTAAATTACTTACGAAATGAATAAGAAAGTCGAATCGTTTGGGAACTCTATTTCAGACATCAAGGTAACGTCCTCGCCATTCATTTCTTCATTTTCTTGGGTCTGAATATCCAAAAATTGCATTTGGAAAACGCGAATTTTTGAAGTTTTCTTCGGGATTCGATATCGATTCGATTTTCGACCACAGAGATCTCGTTCGACGACTGTTGCCAATTTTGAAAATGCAGATAAATTCGAATTTCAATGAAGAAGCCGATGATAAAGTATAGTGTTCAATTTGCGGTAATGGTCATAACACACTTGATGAATCACACCACTTCCGTATACAGGGTGTACCCAACCATAAACATAAAACTTTGAGGGTTAGTTTCAACAATACAGTTTTAAATCATAATTTCACTCCCAAGTATCTGGGAATAAAACTAGATTCTTCTTTGTCTTTTAAGGCTCATTTGGAAAGTTTACGTTTAAAGTTGAAGACGAGGAATAATATAATTCAAAAATTAGCTGGTACATCCTGGGGTGCCGATGCTACCACTCTTCGTACGGCTGCTTTAGCCTTGGTTTTTTCTGCAGCTGAATACTGCTGTTCTGTTTGGTTGAATAGTTCCCATGTCCATAAAATTGATGGGCAACTCAATATTTCAAGCTAATGTAGTAGATTTAATGGTTCCAGTTTTTTCTAATATAATACCTCCTCATATTCGTAGACAGGTTGCTGCCATGAAGTCTTGGGATAAATTTCATTCCTTTCCAAGTTCATTTCCTATTATGAGTTATATGCCAGATACAAGACTGGCTAGATTGAAATCTCGAAAGCCTCTATGGATAAATAATTTTCTTTATTCTAAAAAAAATCATAAAGAAATTTGGAGTTCGGAATGGACTTCATATGATTTTTTCAATAAAAGTTTAATTCTCGATCCTTCAGAGAAAGTTCCCGGTTTTCATCTGTCTAGGAAAAATTGGTGTCTTCTGAATCGTCTTAGAACAGGTCATGAACGTTGTAATAGTATGCTCTTCAAATGGAATGCCATTGATAGCCCGAGATGTGAGTGTGGGCATGAAGAGCAAACTATTGACCATTTGGTCAATAATTGTCCAATATATAAATTTCCAGATGGTTTCAACTCTATTCATTCAGTATCTGATTCATTTTTGAGATGGGTTGGTACCTTCAAAACAATTTGAATATATTAGTGGATTTTGCTTTTCCTTTTTTCTCCCTTTGGTTTTTGTTTCAGATTATTTAAAAATGCTTTGTCAACCCCTTCGAAGAAATGAAGAAGGATTTACATTCGAAGAAGATGCCCTCCAATATGAATATTTGTACACAAATCCAATATCCCTACACTTATACGGGGAGACAGAGTTTTTGCTGAGGTTTTTATCTGTGCTCTTGCATCATACGCAGAACTGTATGGTGCCCCGTTTGACATTCCTCTGCTAATACTGAGATTATGAGCGGGGAATGGATCAATATGTTTGTTTGAATGATCTGTTCCTTGTTGCCTTTTCGAGACACATGCCATATTTGGAATCAAATCTGTACAGCTCCATTTCATAAGAATATATATATATACCCAATCATTTTCATTTCCTCCAGAATTATACCCTCGTTATTCTATACTGAATATTTCCTCCCATTTTTCAATTCCTAATTTTATTTTCTGGCGCACGCTGTGTAAAGCACCAAACCCCAAAAGGATGAATCAGCGAAGAATAAACCTGGGCCAATCAGTTCAAACCCAAACGCTGCCGATCTCGCAATGCGATTAAACGAATGCTAAAAATTTATTTCTGCCGTGCCTTATGGCCACTTCCATGGCCACTAATTCCGTTTCATCAATGCCGGCGGCCAGCCGCGATCCAAACGATATTTTTTCTTTCCGGCCCACTAGATTACTTCTGATTCGTGAGCACAATTAACAGAACAAATATAACTTCCAATTCCGGGCCGAGTTCCTCGAAATAAATACGGGACGTGATACCGTTGTTTCCTCTAGCAATCACTGATAATGTTCATCACTCCGGTCGTGTCCGTTGGAATCGAAGGCCACGGAGTTTTCGGGGGGTTGTTTTGATTTGCGGGCAAATCAGGCGAGAAGGATGGAAGAATGGAGTGCTTCCACTATCGATTTTTCCTTTTTTTTAGTTTCAAGGAGATATACTAACTAACAAGGAAACTGCAACACCCAAGAGGAGCTGTTTAAATTTGAGCAATGATTAAAGGACCCCGCACTTTTAGTAGGTAAAGTGGCGACCGGTCAAATTTTCTGAAAATTTGGTATGTTGTTGTAGCCGACTCATTGACCAAAAGTGTCGATGGGCCCAACCCAATCCTATGGCTAGTTTTCTAAATACGGGGTGTTAAAGTTGAAAATTGCCCAGATTTTCGGATTTATTTGCTTATTATTAAGAGTTACATTGGATTTCTGTTGCATGCACACGTTTACTACATGTTCTAGGTATGAAATTAGAGGATACGTATAATTAAAAATATTTATATTTACCGGGTGATTCACGAATATATGACGGTAGTTTTTTCCCAAAATTCACTTTTTCTACCGTGACGTCAGGAGGGCATATTTTTGAAATGTTCTTTCCGATTTAGTATTATGACGACAAAATATTGCACAGTGCATATTTTTTATACAGGGTGTTTCACAGAGAGAACCACTAGACATAATCATATTTTTTTAGGATTAATTCGAAATCCTCTATTTTTGAATTGATTTTTGGGAAAAGTAATACCACAAACATAATATGTGTGTCTCTAATCTTCAAAATATTCAGGGTGGTTTATTCATAGGAAGGTATTCAATTTTGGGAAAAGTACAAAAAACATGAACACCCTGTATTCGAAAATTTCCTCGGTCAAATGCAACTATTTTATCACTTTATATTGATTTCCACAACATCTCCCGAGGTATGAATTTTAAATCCGATACTATGACCAGTTTTCGAGATACAGGGCGTAAAAGCGGAGAATAACTTATTTCATCATTTTTTTTTTCAAATTGAAAAGCCGGATTGATTTTATGTTGCGCCCATGAGTTCAGTATGAGTACAGATCAGATGCACAAGGAAAGGTTCAGCTAAAATATTTACTGTTACAGGGTGATCCACGAATAAATCACAATAGCTTTTGCAAACACTTGATAATTCTACAGTTTCATCACAGAGAAATTATTCCATGAAGTTAATACCTAGTCGTTCATAATTTTCAGTCTGAAATACTTCATAATAATTAGGTACTTTTCATACAGGGTGAGTCATAAATAATATGCTTTGAAATAATTGAAAGGAGAACTTTTCTGGTGAATTTTGAATAACTGTCTAACATTACATCAAGTGAAGTATTTCAGACTGAAAATTGTGAACGACTATAGGTATTAACTTCATGGAATAATTTCGCTGTGACGAAACTTCAGAATTATCGTTTGCAAAAGCTATTGTGATTTATACATGAATCACCCTGTAACAGTAAATATTTTAGCTAAATCTTCCCATGTGCATCTGATCTGCTCTCATACTGAACTCATGGGCGCAACATAAAATAAATTCGACTTTTCAATTTAAAAAAAAATTGATGAAATAAGTTATTCTCCGCTTTTACGCCCTGTATCTCGAAAACTGGTCATAGTATCGGATTTAAAATTCATACCTCGGGAGATGTTGTGGAAATCAATATAAAGTGATAAAATTTGACCGAGGAAATTTTCGAATACAGGGTGTTCATGTTTTTTGTACTTTTCCCAAAATTGAATACCTTCCTATGAATAAACCACCCTGAATATTTTGGAGATTAGAGACACACATATGTTTGTGGTATCACCTTTCCCAAAAATCAATTCAAAAATACGGGATTTCGAATTAATCCTAAAAAAATATGATTCTAGTAGTTCTCGCTGTGAAACACCCTGTATAAAAAATATGCACTGTGCAATATTTTGTCGTCATAATACTAAATCGGAAAGATCATTTCAAAAATATGCCCTCCTGACGTCACAGTAGAAAAAGTGAATTTTGGAAAAAAACTACCGTCATATATTCGTGAATCACCCGGTAAATATAAATATTTTTAATCATACGTATCCTCTAATTTCATACCTAGAACATGTAGTAAACGTGTGTATGCAACAGAAATCCAATGTAACTCTTAATAATTAGCAAATAAATCCGAAAATCTGGGCAATTTTCAACTTTAACACCCCGTATTTAGAAAACTAGCCATAGGATTGGGTTGGGCCCATTGACACTTTTGGTCAATGAGTCGGGTACAACAACATACCAAATTTTCAGAAAATTTGACCGGTCGCCACTTTACCTACTAAAAGTGCGGGGTCCTTTGGGAAAAAAGGTGAGGAGGTTTTTTCATGTATACAATTTTTATGCCTAAATATTGTAGTCGTTTTTTGCAAATTTTTTAAATTTTACAACAAACCAGCTGTTCGAGGAGATCCAAAGTCGATGTATTGTTGTCAAAATGCGCGGAATTTATCGCCAGGTAAGTGAATTTGAAAGAGGTCAAATTAGTGGTCTATGGGAGGCCGGGTGGTCATTTCGAGAGATCGCTTACCGTGTGAACAGAAATCCAACTGCTGTTATGAGATGGTCCCAAACGTGATTTGATAATGCCGAAAATCGAAGAAGAGAAGCATCGGACGTCGAAGGGGCACAAATATACACTGCGCAAAAAATTAACGCACATTCTGAAAATCTCAATTTTAATGAAAGTTAACTCTACATTGACTTTATAACTTATGTTTTATGTTCTCTCGGAAAGGTTTTGAACGAAACACGACACATTAAATGGAAGAAAAATTCAGGATTTCACCGAATCTTATGTGAAAGAAGAGAAATGAACAATTTTCAAAATACTGAAATGCTGATAAGTGATTTAATACTTGGTATTTCCACTCCTTGCGTTAATTACAGCTCGGCAACGACGGTTCGTACTCAAAATGAGTGATCTTAAAATGTTCTGATCTAATCCTTATCAGATTTATCCGAGTTGGATTCCTAAGTCATTAAGAGTACCTGGATCATTTTCTGAACTTCTCAGCCTTCTATTGAGGTTGTACCAAACCTGCTCAATCGGATTGAGATCTGGACTTCTTGCTGGCCATTCCATTCGAGAGACTTCAACCTCTTCAAGGTACTCCTGAACGATGCGCGCACGATGGGGTCTGGCATTATCGTCCATAAAAATGAAATTTTCACCAATGTATGGGGCAAATGGCACTACATGCTCTTCAAGAATGTTCCTTATATACTTATCAGCATTCATAGCTTCATTATCAACGACCACTAGGTCTGTGCGAGTAGTCAAAGATATTCCATCCCATACCATAATCGATCCTCCCCCGAAACCAGTAGTATTCAGGAAATTGCACTGAGCATATCTTTCATGTGGACGTCTGTATACAAGGGAACGTCGATCACAATGGTAGAGGCAGAATCTAGACTCATCTGTGAAGAGAACTCTATCCCAATCGGCCTCTTCCCAATGGATATGCTCTCTCGCAAAATCCAAACGCGCCCTTCCATGGGCTGGGGTAAGAGCTGGGCCTCTTGCCGCGACACGAGGCCTTAAATCATATTCTGTGAGGCGATTTC
Organism: Adalia decempunctata; assembly: GCA_951802165.1. NCBI lineage: Eukaryota > Metazoa > Arthropoda > Insecta > Coleoptera > Coccinellidae > Adalia > Adalia decempunctata. The sequence goes on from OX637705.1 coordinate 8,339,351, forward strand.
TTATTGTCTGAGTGCTAATTTGCACCTCATGAGTTTGCTCAAGCTGATTTTGAAGGGGGCGAGCGGTTGCAAACCGTTGTCTGAACGAAGAAACTCTCAAGTAACGTTCTTGAATGGCAGTTGTTACCCGTGGTCTACCCTGTCTTGGTCTTCGGACATTCATACCTGTCTCCCTGAATCGCTGCAACATTCTGAACACACTTGTATGGGAAACTCCAAACCTTTCTGCAATTCTTGTGTATGTCCACCCTTCTTCTCGCAAAACTACCTCTTGGGCACATTCCTCTTGGGTCAAATTGCGTGTTCCGCGTTGCATAGCGATCGAGTGTAGAAAATCAAACGAAAGAAAAACTATTGATCACTAGAATTGATCGAGAACAACTGATTTCAGAATGGAGCTGATAATATCATCTTTTTTTATTCCTGCTGGGAGAAAACATCTGTATTGAATAAAAACGTTGAAAGTGGATAACATTTGCATGCATAATTCTGATAAAAATAATCATCATTGAGAACATCTTCATTTGTAGAATAAATTTGAGATTTCCATAATGTGCGTTAATTTTTTTGCGCAGTGTAGTTCAAGATCGACGTCTAAGACTTATGGCCATTAGAGACCGATTTGCGATAACTCGATCTTTGGCTAATGAGTGGTTAGGAGAACAAGGCTATCCTGTAACTGTCCGAACGGTTCACCGCCGGATAAGGTCTTTTGGACTGCAGCATTATGGACCCCATCTTGTGTTACCTCTGACGGTTGGGCTTCGCCGGCAACGATTACAGAGGTGCAGAGAACGTCAACATTGGAAAGTAGAATGACATCAGGTCGTCTTTTCTGATGAATCTCGATTTCCCTTGGGTGCACATGATGGCCGAAGAAGGCTTAGACCACGTCGGGGAGAAAGATGTGAACCTCAGTTTGATGTTGAGCGTCATGTACACCGAACAGTAGGTGATATGTTATGGGGTGCTATTGCGCATGCACGTAGGTCTCCTCTAGTGTAGGTAACATGACAGCGCTGCTTCACCTTCTAGATATTATACAGGGTGAGTCTTTGACTTGTACATATATTTTAACTGTAGATTCCTCTCATCAAACGAAACACTTTTTTCCCGTACCATTTTTCAGAATTCGGTTTGGTTTAGAAGATACAGAGTGTCGAAAGTCCATGAAAAAAAAACACTTTTCTGTTTATATCTTCGGAAACGTTATTTCGAATGAACTGAATTTTGGTTGAGTTTTTACCCTATTCATGGTGCATATTCCTCATTCGAAACCTATTCAATATCTTTACTACTATGAAAGTTACAGGGTAGTCGACTCATCAATACACGCTAAAACACCATAAAACCACTTTAATATTAATATTTAATATTTTCGAAAGAATCAATCATTTAAGAAACTAAAAGTATTCTAATTTTTTTCAATAAAACGCGTCGTTTTCGAGTTATTTCCAATTTTATCAGGAGAAATTTGACGAAAAAATCATTAATTTCAAGAATAATCTGAATGCGTCTCTGAATTAAATATCATCGAATATTATTCCTTCTCTGGTCTTTAAACGAGTTTACATTGTTGTCACAATATTTATCAACTTTGTCGAGATATTTTAATAATAAAATCCCCCAAATGTGAGAGATAAAATTGAACACCAAGGAGGATTTAACACGCACAGTTTCTATTGAAAATTCATAGTTACCGGTCTATATCGAAGTTAAATGTCGATGAAATACAAGATTTGGATATGAATGATGAATCTCGACACAAACTACTTATTAAATTGAAATTAATGAAACGATACCTGATAATCTGTGGCGATGTTTCTATCTAAACAACATCCTCTTGGAATTTTATAAACTCGACACAGTTGAAATTATATTAATTCACTTCACATAATAATCACATTCGAACAATAATTCACTGAATTTATTCAGAACTTCACATAATGTTTACAGTTTGTTCAGAGACTCTGCTTTGTTATTGTTTATAGTTGGCCTCCAGATAACCAATATTTCGGTTTTCGCTCTACGCATGCGTGGTAAAATTTGGCGGCAAGGTAGATTTATGATGGAAACGGCAGTATTCATAGATATTTATACCACGGTACACAAATGTATCGTGATTTATACTATGTTCCGTAAAAATCCTTAACCTCAATGACAATATTAGCAAGCTGACAACATCTTCTTGAAATTTCTGTGCAAAAATTCACAGAATCGATACAAATTAGATTAGATTAGGTTGTTTAATAATAAATCTGAATGGAAAGTCTTTTTTCATGATATTGTTTGGGAATTTCGAGGAAAATATGAACAAGTTATTAGTGTTTACAAACTAATCTGCAGAAAAATCGAAGGAGGAACTTATTTCGGTGGAATAAATGTGGCTTTTTAGTTGCAGATATAATCCGATGAAACTAACTGTTTTTGTTTAAATTTACGTGTTTGCAACATTTTTATTCCAATAAGGTTGGTACTTGAGTATTCCCTAAATGTATAAACTCAATTTCTATCGAGAAATATGAACTTTGAATCAATTCCACAGTATCATTGCAGGGACGTAATTAGCACAATTTTCTTTCAAATGGCTATATCTTTTCAACAGAGCCAAATTCGGAAAAATGGAAAATGAAAAAAAGGTTTCTTTTGACCTCAACAATCTTCAGTTAAAATATATGTACAAGTCAAAGCCTCACCCTGTATGTTCTCCCTTACCTTTACCGGCCCGAGAATCCAATATTTCAAGATAATGCTCGACCTTATGTTGCCAGAGTTAGTTTAAACTTTTTTGAAGCGACCCATTTGAATCTAGAACATTTGAATCTAGAACATACCTTATTTAGGTATGAAGGTCCATGCCACAAAGGTACGAAATCTTGTGCCTTTGTTAACGGTTTTAATAATCGAGGCATGTATCCTATTCATCATATTATATTTCATATTTTTGTATTTCATTTGTAACTTCAATATGTTGAATAAATTAATTTGAATTTGAATTTGAATTTGAATTTGAATGTTTGGGACATCATGGGTAGAAGAGTTGGAAATTTACCCCAGCCGAACTTTGGCGGCTCTGCGACATGAAGTACAGGCTTGGGATAGTATCCCTCAAGAAGAAAAAGATCATATCATTGCTTCAATGCCAAGACGTGTTGGGGAGTGCATAGATAATCGCGGAGGAAAACACATTATTAACAAATTTATTAAAACTAATTGTAGACCCACTTCGTTTTTTTCTCCAAATTTTAATCGTTTACTCCTTGCTATACTATCTATGTTTTACCAAAAAAAATCAAAATTTGAACATCTTCTACTAGGTGTTGCAGTTTTTTTGTAAGTTAGTATACCTATTTCTGTCTTGTTTGGCTCTGATGTGGTGCTGAAAGCCGACTAGCACCACTGAGTGTCGTGACTTACTCGGCCCAAGTAGGTCAGGGGGCTGCTCTAACCCCAGATGATTTTACCTGAAAATAATGGAACGTGAAAATAAACGAATGAAAACTACGTTACGAGTATTTTCAATTAGGACGCAAAAAAATGTGGACAGATTTATATATAATCCCTTTCGCTGTACCGTGCCCATTGTAATTTAAAAACGATATTTCGTTTGACGAAATATCGACATATTCAATACGGTTAACTCATGGGAATTATAGTTATTCCAACAATATTTCTCGGTGATCATGTGCCATTATTTCGGTGATTTCAATCGTGAATACGGGGCATGCCATCAATCTCTGGCGATGAATACATGAATAGCATTTTAACCATTACAGGGAATATGACGTCAATTTGAATAATTTAAATGAATAATGTGTGAGCCAACAATCTACTTTCAATTTTTATAGCGGCCTAGCCATTCAATTTCGGATAATACTAATTTTATAAAAACTTTGATAAGAGTAAGAGAGAGAGAGAGAGAGAGAGAGAAAACAACTGTTTTTAAAAACTTTTCAAATGGCTATCGACCGAGATCCTCCTATATGATAAGATATAACATTAAAATTCAATTTTGTCCAAGAATGTCGAAGAATCAGCACCAACTGTAGTTCAGTATTCACTGTTAATTGCGCTGTCTTATCATAAATACACGAGTAAACCGTACTTTCGAGAGCCTTCCTGTGGTGTTCCACAGGCGTCACTATTAGGACCCATACAATTCTTGTCTCTTCACTAATATCGTTCTTCTGAATGTGGATGGCAGCAAGGTGTTTTGTTGAGTTCTCTAGGTAGACGATCGCAGAGATCCCCAAGGTGTAGGCTTAATATAACTGGGTGCAATTTGATGCCTTTTAGTGGTCAGGAACTGGCCATAGACTATTAATACAATATTGATGTTGAGATTCTTGAGAGTTCTACTGAGTATAACTCGGGCGTTTACTCCGACTCTAGGCTTATTTTCTCGGAAATGAAGGCTGTATTGTCCGGAGAAGCTCCAAGATTTCTATATTCACATTGAATAAATCCAAATGGTTGCGCAATACTTAGGCTCTCTTTGTAGTATTTATGCTTTGACTGGGAATAACCTCAGGCAGTAAGCTTCTATGGACTAAGCTTGTTAAAAGTACTGCTAGTAAAGCAACAAGAGCTCGAATGCAGTGCAGAAGCCTATCTGGTTAAACTTGGTGTTGAAACCCTAAAATAGTATATAACATTACTAGCAAGGTGAGAGGGTTTTTACTGGCGAATGGAGGATATAACTGACTAACCGCAGGCGGGTCAGTTACCTCCTTGAGCCAGTAAAACCCGTTGCCTTGCGTGTATTGTTTTTTATTTTATTTGTTTCTCATTTGTAAAAAGGTTAGATAAATTCCAAAAAAATCTCAATAATTTGTCGCAAATGTCGTAAGCTATGGAAGCGTTGCCATGAACATGTCTGTTTATTTTTCTTTACATTTGTTTTGGCGAAAGCGAAAATGAATGTACCAAAAGAAATTATTGAGGCAGCCAGCAGTGCAGCTTCAAGTTTATTACCTGCAAAATCAGCTTCAAGGTACAAGCGAGAATACGACGACTTCAAAAAGTGGCAAAACAAAAATAGTGTGATTGGGGTAACTGAAGATGTTTTTTTGGTCTACTTGAATCAACTATCAGCTAGATTCAGCCCTAATACTTTATGGGGAAAATGGTCTATGCTGAAAAGCTGCTTCGAAATGAAAGAAAATGCCCCTGTTCGCAGGTTTGTTTTCCTTAAAAAATTTATTGAAAAATATGACGTTTAGTCATTTGCAGATTTCAAAAGGTAATAGCGTTTCTGAAACGAAAAAATGAGCGTAATACGCCAGAAAAGACCAAGGTATTAAGTAAAGAAGGGGCTGAACAATTTCTTTTACATGCTCCTGATGACCAGTGATTGCTGGCGAAAATTGTAACAATATTTAGGATTTTTGGATGTTGTCGATGTGACGAAATTCTCTCCTTAAACATGAATGATTTAGGAGATATGGGAAAATATACGTTATTGTGACATTGCGGCAAACAAAAAATTTAACAACAAGAAGATTCACCATAACCGATGATGGCTGCAGCTTCAAGCCCTGCATGTTATACAGAAAATATGTAAATCTTCGGCCTCCTGGAACAGAAAGCCTAAGATTTTTTTTGACATACCGACATGGAAAGTGCATTTCCCTTAATGCTGGCTAGCACACTATTGGTGGTGTCCCAAAGCAAATAGCGAAATATTTAGGTTTAAAAGACCCAGAGGGCAGGAGGGTGGAAGAGCACCGAAATTGCGATGAGTTATGTCGATGATTCGGTCAACAAAAAAATCGAAATGTCTAGCAAATTATTTGGTAGTAAGGAGAGTACAAATGTTCTGCAGTCCTCGAGTTCAGCAGTTTCTGAGTCAACAGATGGTTCATCATCATCAGTATCAACTCTTTCATCATCAAAAATCTGTGTTACTGGAAATAACAATTGTACCATGAACATATATGACGATGAAACAAAATTTTTTAATGTAAATAATACAACTAACTTGTAAAAATTTTGCAAGTTAACTGTCAGTTTTTCAAGTTATTGACTTGACAAAATAAACTTTCTTGATTAATTTTATGTTTTTGGAAACTGATGTTTACAAATGAGAAACAAATAGAAAATATATCAAGTTTATGACAAAGTGATCTATTTTGTTAGTGAAGCGAATATCAAAGCACTGACCTCTTATGCCAGCAACTCAAAGCTGATATGGGAGTGTCGAAAGAAAGTGAAGTAGGTAAAAATAACAAGGTTTTTTCAGTTTGGATTCCTGGTCGTTCAGGAATCAGGAAACGAAGAGGCTAACACACTAGCCAACAAGGGAGCACAAACGCTACTTTCTGGCCCAGATTCTTTCTGTAGTATGGGCAGATGCAACTATAATAGAGGGTTTTTGCAGAAAGAAGAAGCTGAAAGAGAAACACTCTGGAAGAATCCTCCTGGAAAAAGTTCCTTCATGATTTTGGAACTTTGAGAACCAAGATTTATTTGAGTCCTATTGAGGATAAGATACGCCTCCCCACTAGCTTCCTCCCACTCAGAAACTGATGAGTGCAGATTCTGTGAAGGAGGAAACTGATTACAGAATGCCTCGCCATAACAAGTCCTCGCAAGGAATGTCTTGTACGAGAGAATCATAGCAAGATCGAGGATGTAATCTCCTGGAAGCCCTCTCAGATACTGGGATTCATTGGATCTCTGGAGCTGAGTTGAGAACACAGCACTGAGGGGGGCACAATAGACCTTCAGGTTGCAATGTAACCCCCTGACCGAACAAAACTAAAATGCTCTGACGATTTTAAGCGTTCTACTTCCACCATAAGGCTGTTTCTTAGAACAGCACTGACCTGTAGATGGAATCATTCGCTATTATTCCAATTCGCAGCCATAGTGGTCACCCGTTAAGGTACTGAACTTGCCCAAATTCTCGATTTCTCCACAAGATAGTGGACTTCATCCTGAATAGTCTTGGAATGTCACTGAAAGAACCGATGGGGAGGAGTTGGAGTGTGGCGTGCCTCCAAACCGCAGAATAATTAAAACCATCGTGTACGCGATCGTAAGCCTGCAAATTCCGAAACTGCTGACTAATTAATGGAGTCGGATACATCCACGCGGAGTTCGGTGTGTTAAGGGATGAAGAATTCCTGCTCATAACGAAAGGAGGGTAGCGTGACCCGACGCCCGGCCGGGATCAGGTGTTATCGCATCTCCACTCTGTCTCCATAACTCACCCCGTGCCCTGGTGCCGTCTTCGCAGACCGGCCCCTACATAATTCACAGGTTATTTGCCACGCCACTCAAAAGTTATCATCGGTTTAGTGCGTAGCGAGGAACTCGACGAAGATCGGCGGTTAAGGGAGGGGGATGATGGCAAAAATCGGGGTGAAATATGATACGGTTCGGCTGGCCGGGAGATTATGCTCTGAAAAACTGATTGCGCAATTTGTCCTCCTTTTGAGGGGTGTCGAGTTTTGTTAATTGTTTTCAACAGGGTTAGAAGTATTAGCTTCACCTTTATGCCCCTTTTAACAGTGAAGAAACTCGTCTCATTTCTCCTCATTCGAATTTTTAGCATAGATTTGGTATCAACGGAGAAGGAGCAGTAGCCGGAGGAGCCTTAAACGGAAAGGTTTTCAGTTGACTCGCGTTCGGTAGTTAGGAGTAGCCGGAGAAGCCTTAAGCGGAAAGGTTCTCGGTTGACTCGCATTCGGAAGTTGAGGTTAGCTGGAGAAGCCTTGAGCGGGAATCTGCTCGGTTGACTCGGGATTCGGTTGTTACGAGGGTTAAAAAAGAAACTCAGTTTTTTTAGGTACGGTCTCAAGCGGAAACGGAAAAGTGCTAGTCAGGGAATAGTGGTGTAAGATTGAATCGGGAGTTGAAGGTTAAAGAAATTACTTATAATCATTTAGATCACGTCTCGTCGATAAGGCCGGGAGTGATGTTAAGCTGCGAGCAACGGGTTAGTGGAGTATATTTATTGTTTTGTTTTTAGATATTTTCATCATTCTTGGGATTACCTGCCAAATGAGGTAAGGTCAGGTAATTTTGTGTATGCTCACCACCCTTCTCCCTGGAGAATAAATAAACACAAAGTACTGTCCCTTGTGAGACGGGCCGATCCCACACTTTTTCCCTTCAAGGAGAAAGATTTTCGAAATTTTTTTTAACATCTGAGTAATAACACCCCTTGATTCGTGGAAAGCCGCTCTCCCGTCGAATCTCAAAATGGGTGTTTTTTACAATAGGTAAGGGGAAAACTTTTCATTTGAAAATAATTCTAAGGCAAAAAAGTTTTGTAAAATAGTACACTGCGCAAAAAAATTAACGCACATTATGAAAATCTCCAATTTATTCTACAACTGAAGGTGTTCTCAATGACAATTATTTTTATCAGAATAATGCATGCATATGTTATCCACTTTCAAAGTTTTTCTTCAATACAGATGTTTTCTCCCAGCAGGAATAAAAAAAGATGATATTATCAGATTTTGAATGTATTGGCTCCATTCTGAAATCAGTTGTTCTCGATCAATTCAAGTGATCAATAGTTTTTCTTTCGTTTGATTTTCTACACTCGAACGCTGTGCAACGCGAAACACGCAATTTGACCCAAGAGGAATGTGCCCAAGCGGTAGTTTTGCGAGAAGAAGGGTGGACATACACAAGAATTGCAGAAAGGTTTGGAGTTTCACATACAAGTGTGTCCAGAATGTTGCAGCGATTCAGGGAGACAGGTATGGATGTCCGAAGACCTGGACAGGGTAGACCACGGGTAACAACTGCCATTCAAGAACGTTACTTGAGAGTTTCTTCGTTGAGACAAGGGTTTGCAACCGCTCGCCTCCTTCAAAATCAGCTTGAGCAAACTCATGAGGTGCAAATGAGCATTCAGACAATAAGAAGAATATGATTTAAGACCTCGTGTCGCGGCAAGTGTCCCAGCTCTTACCCCAGCCCATCGAAGGGCGCGTTTGGATTTTGCTAGAGAGCATATCCATTGGGATGAGGCCGATTGGGAAAGAGTTCTCTTCACAGATGAGTCTAGATTCTGCCTCTACCATTGTGATCGACGTTTCCTTGTATACAGACGTCCACATGAAAGATATGCTCAGTGCAATTTCCTGAATACTACTGGTTTCGGGGGAGGATCGATTATGGTATGGGGTGGAATATATTTGACTGCACGCACAGACCTAGTGGTCGTTGATAATGGAGCTATGAATGCTGATAAGTATATAAGGAACATTTTTGAAGAGCATGTAGTTCCATTTGCCCCATACATTGGTGAAAATTTCATTTTTATGGACGATAATGCCAGACCCCATCGTGCGCGCACCGTTCAGGAGTACCTTGAAGAGGTTGAAGTCTCTCGAATGGAATGGCCAGCAAGAAGTCCAGATCTCAATCCGATTGAGCAGGTTTGGGACAACCTCAATAGAAGGCTGAGAAGTTCAGAAAATCATCCAGCTACTCTTAATGACTTAGGAATCCAACTCGAAGAAATCTGGGAAGGATTAGACCAGAACATTTTAAGATCACTCATTTTGAGTATGAACCGTCGTTGCCGAGCTGTAATTAACGCAAGGGGTGGAAATACCAAGTATTAAATCACTTATCAGCATTTCAGTATTTTGAAATTTGTTCATTTCTCTTCTTTCACATAAGATTCGGTGAAATCCTGATTTTTTCTTCCATTTAATATGTCTTGTTTCGTTCAAAACCTTCCCGAGAGAACATAAAAAATAAGTTATAAAGTCAATGTAGAGTTAACTTTCATTAAAATTGAGATTTTCAGAATGTGCGTTAATTTTTTTGGGCAGTGTATATTATGTTCCATTTAGTTTTATTGGTAAAATAATTCCATAAAAAACACCCTGTAACTTTGAGAACGTTCACTTTTGAGAACACAAACTGCAGATTCATACAAATTTGAATCCACGCAAACATTTGTGCTACAAAACTACCCACTTTCCCTATTCAAATTCCTGATGGAGTTGCAACCATCTCCAGGTGATTGATAGTAGAAACAAGCTTTGTATCCCAGATCATGTCCCCCTGTTATTAAAAATCGACCTTTTTGAGTGTTTTTACAAATTCTGATTCGTTCTTGAGTTATTGAGGGTGGACACTTTCAAATGAGACTGTATTGGTGATTATTTCTATTTTTGAATTTTTGTTTCATATTGTTTTTTGCTTCAGATTCTTGATATTATATTGACGGCTGCAAACAGTGTTCATTCGATTGTGAGGCATAAATAAAGATTATTATCATCAGTGCCATAAACTATTCATGGAAATAAATTTATGAAGAAGAATTTAGCATATGAAATTTGTGGGGGAAAATTGTTGGGGATAGATTAACAGGAATATAATTATTTCCTCAATGTAGACCGTCTAAAACGAATCTAACGGTTTTCACGTTACAGATGGCACAAATTGCAGTTCTCCAGGACGAAGTCGAGCACTCCGCCTCGAATAACTCACTCCCACCTTTCAGCCCCGGTTCTCGAATTATTTAGCTGTGCGAGATCTCACCTACAAATACAAAAGGACGTGCAAAGTTCAAAACTAGTTCTTCCTCCTTAAAACGGAAGTTGGGAGTCGCTTTCAGAGCCGTTTGGGCGAGTTAACATTTTCTGTCGTAAATTCAATTGTGATAGTCCGGGATATCTTTGTTTTTGCCCGCTTCCTTGACGTCGTCGGCATCGCGGAAATCCAAGCCCGGAGCAGTTTCGCGAACTCAAAATATTTTTGTTTGGAGAGATCGCAGTGTATTGTTCCAACCGTAGTCGGAGGACTCGGAGTTGGGATAATCACTGGAGAGGGCAGCAACACTAGGGAACGGCACGTGTTCGCCGGTAGAAAGTTTTGGAGCTGGAAGGTATCGAGTTTTGAGGAATTCAGGAATTCGATATTTCCAGCCGGCTAGTTTAAATCGTCTTTGTTCAGTCTGTATCTTAGGAAGATATGCATTCTTCCTTTTTTGAGTGGATGTACGGAATTGTGTATATTGGTAATCAGCATTGTCTAGAGTCAATGCTGATGACCAATGTACGAAAAAAATGTGGATAAACTCAGTAGAGCGGGAGCTATGACAATTTGAAATTTCGATTTTTTCAAAAAATGCCATTTGACATGTGAAAATCTGAACTATGATAGATATCGTCTTGAATTTGTTCTTATTGGATAGAGCGTCCTCGAAAACCTATATTTTGATACCGAACATGTCCATATAGGCCTTCTTTGAGTCGACTTTTAGTTGTTTTAGTTTTTCCAAATTTCATTTCAAGTTTTGTTCGGAAGCTCAGAGCACTCAAAGTATAGGTGGTATTGATCAGTCTAATGGGTATTCTGCATGATTCGAATGGGTAGTAGATCTTCGAGATTGAAAAACTACTTTGGATTCGTCAGGGATTTCTTGGTGATGACAAATATGGTGTTTTTGGGGGGTCTTACCCCTTTGTCATTTTTCACTCAAAAAGTTGAGATTTTGTATATCGATTTTATTATGCTCAGACATACTCTAGACAATGCTGATTACCAATCTACAAAAGAAATGTGAATAAACTCAGGAGAGCGGGAGCTATGACAATTTGAAATTTCGGTTTTTTCAAAAAATGCCATTTGACAGGTGAAAATCTGAACTATGACAGATATCATCTTATTGGATAGAGCGTCCTCGAAAACCTATATTTTGATACCAAACATGTCCATATAGGCCTTCTTTGAGTCGACTTTTAGTTGTTTTAGTTTTTCCCAATTTCATTTTCGAGTTTTGTTCGGACGCTCAGAGCACTCAAAGTATAGGTGGTATTGATCAGTCTAATGGGTATTCTGCATGATTCGAATGGGTAGTACATCTTCGAGATTGGAAAACTACTTTGGATTCGTCAGGGATTTCTTGGTGATGACAAATATGGTGTTTTTGGGAGGTCTTACCCCTTTGTCATTTTTCACTCAAAAAGTTGAGATTTTGTATATCGATTTTATTATGCTCAGAGATACTCTAGACAATGCTGATTACCAATCTACAAAAGAAATGTGGATAAACTCTGGAGAGCGGGAGCTATGACAATTTGAAATTTCGGATTTTTCAAAAAATGCCATTTGACAGATCTAAACTATGACAGATAGCGACTTGAATTTGTTCTTATTGGATAGAGCGTCCTCTAATCCACTCACAACCCAGGAAAAGTTTCTCGAAAAGTGTAATAAATCGAAAAATTGCGGTTAACCAATGTAGATTTTTGAAATTTGTATTCATGGCTCCGAAAATAACTTTGTTTCTCATCGGCATTGCACAGGATGTAGGCGAGACGATAACGATGCAAGTGATTGATTTTCGCAGTGAAAATACTGGATATTATTTTTTCTCCATTCGGTGGATATCGAAGTAGCTTTGAGTCTTCTTCAAATAAACCTCGACAAAGGTTGGATTTGGAGGAAAAATCAACATTATCATTGATGACTATACATTGTGCTCTTCTGAGGGCACACTGAATGAATTATACTCACCGTTTGAAGCTGGCTAGAAAGATATATCTGGTGATCTGCTGCCATTGCTTCAAGTAGTTTAACGTTACTTACAGCGTAGGCATACTTTTCATAAATAAACTTTTTGGGTGAAAAATGACAAAGGGGTAAGTTTCCTAAAACCCCCATATCTGTAATCACCAAGGAATCCTTGGCGAATCCGAAGTAGTTTCTCAATCTTGAAGATCTACTATCTAATCGAATCATGCTGAATACCAGTATGACCGATAATTCTAGTGCTCTGGGCTTTTGAACAAAACTCAAAAATGAATTACATATTAAAAAAAAAACAATTGAAATTCGACTCAAATAAGGCCTGTATGGGCAAGTTCGGTATCAAAATATAGGTTTTCGAGGACGCTGACTTCGATAAAAATTATTCAAGTCGCGTTTTGTCATACATACGAGGATGTATTGATATCTAGTTAGGCAAAACCAGTTCCATGCATAAACAAAATATTGCGATACCATATCAACAAACAATAACTTATTAGAAGTGTCATTGTAGAGTTCGAAGTCAAAAAAGTAAACCAGAGTTACCCAATAAATAAAAAAAAATGTCCACCGAAATTGTAAAAATCGGAAAATTGGAGTATCGAGCCATCATCAAGTACCTGTATTAAAAAGGGTTAAGAGGTGAGCAGATATGCTTAATACCCTTGGTCCCTTGGTGATCAATATTGTTGTGGCAAGACCAATTTATTACCACTTTTTATCTTCAATAATAAATAATGACTTTTATCTTTAATTATATTTTGACAACTCCTTTCCTTCAACTCTTTTCACACACTATGTTTTTACACAACAATATAAAAATGATATTTGGAAACACCAGCCAGAACATTCTCCGCGGCCACAAAAAATTAATAGAACGTTGCTCTTCTTCCGATTCCGAACTGGAATAAGACGATGACCCGGAACTGGAATCATCTCCGTGCGGGACCTTAGGAGGCTTGTGCTTCTTCTTGAACACATTCTTCAGAAATTTGGAGAACTTGTTGTCGTGGATCAGCTTGTAGAACTGCTCGTGTATCAAATCCTGCTGTTCCAAGTTCTTCTGCGACTTCACCCCGTTTATCACATCCTCCATGTCTAGCACGCTCGTCATCCTGGCAAACACCTTCTCCTGGAGGACCTCTTGGTGCGCCTCGAAATCTATCAGAATTATTAGCTCTTGGTGTAGTCTGTGGATGGAGAGGTCGCAGAATAAACCACCCACCAATGGCTCGGCTCGTTCGTTGTTCAAGTTCTCATGTCGATCGTCGAAGTCTTCTAGAGCGTCGTTAATCTTTTTGATGATTTCTTCTTGCCTGAAGGGTATTCTTTCTAGACAAAACTCTCGTATTTCTACCTCCCAAGGGGTCGCTTGTGCTCTGGACGTGTCGAGCAGTTCTGAGATGGAGGACTTGCATACGTCTTTGCTCTTTCGTAGAAACTCCGTGTCTTGGAAGAAATCGTCGATGCTTTGATCGCTTTCCAGGCCAAGAATTATTTCACGTTTAGCGCTGTCAGCTTCTGGTTCAGAATTAGAATCTAATGGAGAAATAACTTGATTGTTGACTCATTTCCATGATTTTCAATATTCACTTGATCCAGCCATATTCGAATTTTCTCTTTATTTCCTTTGGTCAATGTTTGGAAATTATTTTCGATTGGGGCTTGAATATTTTCATTTACCTCTTCATCACAACTATTTATAGAGGCTTCGGAACTCGATCTCACTGATGAATTTTGTGAAACTTGTTCGACTTCCACTGAAGCTTGAATATTTGTAATTTGTTCCTCTTTTTCCATGCATTTCCTCATCTCAGCTGCTTCTGCTGCTCTTGCTGCTTCTACTGCTTCTGCTGCTCTTACTGCATCTACGGCGTCTGCTGCTCTTGCTGCTTCTGCTGCTCTTGCTGCTTCTGCTGCTCTTGCTACTTCTGCTGCTCTCGCTGCTTCTGCTATTCTTGCTGCCCTTGTTGCTTCTGCTTCCTTTAGTATTATCGCTCTCAAAGCTTTTAATCTTTTCAATTCAATTTGTTTCAATTCAATACTACTTGAAGATTTTTTGCTTTCTTGAGAGTTCTTAGTTGATTCATTAGGACTATACCTTGAGAGAGGTTTTCTCGCATTTTTTGTTGCTTCTACTGCTCTTGCTGCTTCTGCTGCTCTTGCTACTTCTGCTACCCTTGCTGCTTCTGCTACTCTTGCTGCCCTTGTTGCTTCTGCTTCCTTTAGTATTATCGCTTTCAGAGCTTCTAATCTTCGTAATTCAATTCGTTTCAATTGAATAATTAAGGGAGGTTTTCCTGCATTTTTCCTTGTGGTCTTCCTTAAAGATTCTTCCCGATCTGGCATATCGAGAAGATTGAAATTTATGCTCGTGGCTTAGAGCACAATTTCTTTTTTATCTATAATGGCCCGAAGGACCAAAAAATGGTGTGGCTAAACCAATATAAAACCTCTTTAGTTCTCAAATAATAAATAATGACTTTTATCTTTAATTATATTTTGACAACTCCTTTCCTTCAACTCTTTTCACACACTATGTTTTTACACAACAATATAAAAATGATATTTGGAAACACCAGCCAGAACAAATGTATTTCGTATGCGACCGTGAAAACTTGGACTGCAAGCTTCAAAAGAGGTGAATTTTTCATTGAATATAATGACCGATCGTGTTTATGTGTCCCCGAAAATATCGATGCAGTTCATGACATGATTTCATCAGACCGTCGAATTGGGCTAAAACGGATATCTGAAGCACTGAAGATTTTATAAGAACGCGTTCATCATATAATTCACGTCAATTTGGACATGAGAAAAATTTCTGCAAAATGGATCCCCAAATGTTTGAATGTTGACCAAAAGCGAGCAAGGGTTGAAGCATCGCGTTCGATCTGTGCTCGATTTCAAAACGATGTAGACTTCTTAAACCGAATTAGTACTATGGATGAGACTTGGGTACATTTCTACGATCCAGAAACAAAGCAACAAGAGATGGAATGGCGACACTCTGGTTCTCCAACTCCTAAGAAGTTTCGTGTCCAAAAATCTGCTGGAAAAGTTCTTGCTTCAGTTTTTTGGGATTGCCATGGAGTAATCATGGTTGATTTTTTGGATGAGGGTAAAACAATAACTGGAGATTACTATTCGACATTACTGACCACTCTACGGGAAAAAATTTAAGAAAAAAGACGCGAAAGTTATCCAAAGGTATTTTGTTTATACAGGACAACGCCCCAGTACACAAATCTCATGTTGCCATGCAAAAAATTCGGGATTTAGGGTTAGAATTACTAGAACACCCCCTTATTCACCAGATTTGGCTCCGTCCGACTATCATATCTTTCCTCAAATGAAAAAAGGTTTAAAGGGTTGTAAATTTTCTTCCAACGAGGAGGTAATAAAAGCTGTGGAGGACTGGTTTGAAGAGCAAGAAGAAACATTTTTTTTGAAAGGTCTAGAGACGTTGCAGGTTCGCTGTAATAAATGTATTCAATTAAGAGGATGAGAATATGTTGAGTAATAAAATATTTTGACATTGAAATTATGTTTGATTCTATAGTAGGCTAAGAATTTTTTAATATATCCTCGTAGTTTGAATTTTCACCTGAGAAATGGCATATTTTCAAAAATCGAAATTTCAAATTGTCAAAGCTACCGCACTCGTGATCTTATCCACATTTTTTTCATATTGTGAATCAGCATTGTCCAGAGTAGCTCTGAGCATAATAAAATCGATTTCGAAAATCTCAACTTTCATTCTTATGGCGCTCAATTCAAACCTTACGCTCGTATTGAAACACTATTCAGCGAAAAAATCATTTCACTCAGCAATAACCGTATTGCGATCGGGAATTCCAGCGGTATCGAAACCCACCCCTCCCTCCGATCAGAACCCCCACCCCTCGGACACAAAACAGGTAGAACTATGTAGGGAACGGAATAAACGATAGGTTCGAAATTGTGGAACTTGATGCTCGCCAATTAGCAAATACTCCACAAGTTTCCCTCAGAAGTTTGCTGGCGCGTTGTCCGCAGTTACCGCACCCCACATTCAGCCCGCTGTCCGCCGTATACTTCAAGAATATCCCGGCAGGGAACTGTCAAACATTTGCCCCGTTGGCGTTATTCATCACGGGAACAAAGACGGCGCTGGCTCTCTTGGCTCATGCATGCTGGAGCTCCGCCGGCATGTGGACTGACTCCGGGAGCTCCACAAACCGACTTCAAGTTTAGGCAGAAGTTTCTGCTCCTCGAAGTCCCGAACGTTTCACTTCAACGGCTCCTTGATTCGATGAAATTTCACGAATTTGGTCTGTGCGCCGTTGAGTGGTTGGCGAAATTGTACATAATGAAGCGTTATACCATTTCCTATTCGATGAATTCCATCAATAGCCATTATTGAAGGGGATATTGTAATGTACGACCTACATATTTTCAACTATATTCTATTCCAGAAATATTCTCAAACAGATCTCTGCATGTAGTGGTTGATGGAGTTTCGTCTGACTCTCTACCCATAAATGCTGGTGTTCCGCAGGGATCAATTCTAGTTCCAACACTATGTCTACTTCACATCAACGATTTGCTGGAAGCAACTTCGTGTCCAGTGCACAGCTTCGCGGATGATAGTACCCTTCATACCGCCTTTTCTTCTAGGACTCCAATACCAGCCAGCCAAATCAGAAACGAACGAGAAAGAAATGTTAACAACATGAATATGTACTTGGCAACAATTCTTGAATGGGATCTAATAACTTGGTGGAATTCAACGCAAGCAAAACACAAGCATGTCTTTTCTCTAGAAAAGCCGATCTAACTGTGCCCAGCATAGAATTGTCGGGAGTCACCATACCATTGAAGTCATCCATTTCGATGCCTGGTATTACTGTCAGCAGTAACCTTTTTTTTGGGAGAATCACGTGAGATCCATTGCTAAAAGTGCATCCCAAAAACTTGGTTTTCTGATTCGTGCCAGGAGCTATTTCACCTCAGGTCAGCTGCTTATGATCTATAAAGCACAACTTCGACCTGTCCTGGAATACTGTTCCCATATTTGGAGTGCTGCACCTAAACACACCCTAAAAATATTGGATTCTGTACAAAAAAGGTCAATTCGTCTCGTCGGTTATGCCTCGCTTACAAACTCGCTCACTTCTCTACAGGGTCTTTCACGAGGAACCTCACCCATATTTATACGGGAAACTACATCTTTGGCCACCACGTTCTCCCGATTTAACTCCTTTAGACTATTATGTTTGGGGTAGGATAAAAAATATTGTCTACCCAACTCCCCTGACTGATAAAGAGGACTGCATAGAACGAGTCAGAAATGCGTTCAGGTTTGTTTAGATTTTTAGATTCATAGTTTTGAAACTCAATTTGGTTTTTAAAAACTTTTGCAGATCTCTTCCTCCCGATGAAATATGAAGAGCAACGCACGAAGCATTCCTGAGACGTATAAATAAATGTCTAGAAATTAACGTTCAAAACTTTGAGCATCTTCTCTAGTTATAACTGCGAGAGTTTGCCATGGTTCTCCTAATAGTAACTTGAAGTCGGTTTCAAGAAGGGGTGAAAAATCTACAGCATGGTTCAAATAACAGTTCCTGAAAATTTCATCTTTTTGGCGTGAAGGGAAAAGAAATAGCTGAAAATTCAAGACGAAAAACAGTTTTTTGTGAATAACTCAGAAAATATTCATTTTAGGGCAAGAGTGTGATGCATACACTCACATTATTTTTTAGCGTAGATTCAATATCTGCCATAAAAAAATGGGGTTCTAATTTGAAAAAATTGATTTTTCACGATTTTGTCATCCCTAAATCTGAAAGCGATTTTTTCACCCCCTGTATCATGAATCCCAATTTCGATTTTTAAAGTGGATACATCAATCTTACATCTTGAAAAATCCTAAAAATGAAAATTTTCCATCCAAAAACCTCGAAGTTATTCTTGTTTCAGCGGAGCTCTATTTTCGATTTTTTTTCGAATTTTCCCGCTCAGAGAGAATTTTCCAACCAAAACTGAAAAATGTGCTCATGCCTTGAAAATATTTTAGTTTTCATCAGCATCGTGAAATACCTATAAGTGCTGAATTTCATGAAAATACGTTCAGTAGTTTCCCGTATAAATATGGGTGAGGTTCCTCGTGAAAGACCCTGTATAGAATACCGTAGAACAGTAGGAGATCTGTCTCTATTTTATAGATATTTCCATGGGCGATGCTCTTCTGAATTATCAGCAATCGTTCCCCCTCTGACACTGACAGTCTCTTCGAGACTGACCCGTCAAGTTAAGTCTTCACATCCCTTTGTGGTAACTCTGCAGATCTGCAGAACATCTTTCTTCGTTCATCCAACGAACAGCGAGGCTTTGGAACACATTGGCTAAAGAGGTGTTCCCCGAGGCATATAACCTCCAGAAATTCAAGAAGAAAACTAAGTCCTGCCTGCTTGCCCTTGGTTCTCACGATGTTCTCTGAACATTACAAGATATTTCTTTTCGTGAGAACCATAACATTGAAAAAAAGAGGTTCATTTCATTATAAAGAGGAAAAAATGCGGTTAATGATAGAAAATAACATCAGCCAAATGACCACCACGACCACAGGACCATATCCTTTTTTCCATAATCAAATCACGAAGTGGCTGCCCTATGTCCTCGATAGCCTCACGACTTTCATCTTTGAGATCTTGAATCGACGCTTGGCTCTTGGCATAGACTCTTTCACGTGGCCCCAAATGAAGAAGTCGCAAGGTGTCAAATCAAAAGATCTCGGTGGCCAATTGTGATCACCTATTCGAGCTTCAAGAGTGAAAATAACACCTTTTATTGGAAAACCATTCACATGAAAGAAATGAGTCAAGAGGTGGTCAAACGTTGGCCAGAATCAGCACCTTTCTGGGTGACCGCCTTGGCTGCGCATTCGAACAATCGAGCAAAAGCTACTTCTTGTTACTGCTTCCATAATTTTCCCGAAGTTTTGTGGTTCTTGACATAAATCTCTAAAACGCTCATATTTCAATTTCGAATAGTTGCGTCCACACTTCAAGTTCCTAAGCCTGTGAATACCACTGAGATTGTCCAGCTAGCTGCCCCACAAACATACCAAAACTTCCGCAAACTTCCCTACGAACAAACCAGGAACAGGAGCCGTTCAAAGGTTATGGGCATTTAAATTGAAAGCCCTTCGTTTCAACTACTGCGAAGAAAAAAGTGGAAAATTTTCTGGATTGAGACTTTCTTACATTATTTGTTTTTGAATCGCTCAAAGAAACGTTCGGAATTTGTTCGTAACTTGAAGAAACTCCGGGCTGTTCCGGGTTTTATTAGATTTTCGATTCGCTTTCATGATTTACCGACTGCAGTGAGAATTCTTTCTCTCCGCTCGAAATGAAAATGAACAGTGATTCCGAATTATTTCGAACTAGGTTCTATTTTCCGGAATTTATCGATGGAAAACAGTACTTCGGACATTTGTTGACACCCCAATATTGTTCAGCGTCGTTTGATCGACATGTAAACCACAATAATCTATCTGCTCAGACAATACTGAAGATTTCTGTACAAGAATGAATTTCTGCTGCATAGAGGGCGTCATAGTCTCAGAATATATTAATAATATCCGACCCCAATTCATAAAAAAGAAGTACACTGCGCAAGAAAATTAACGCACATTCTGAAAATCTCAATTTAAATGAAAGTTAACTCTACATTGACTTTATAACTTATTTTTTATGTTCTCTCGGGAAGGTTTTGAACGAAACAAGACACATTAAATGGAAGAAAAATTCAGGATTTCAACGAATCTTATGTGAAAGAAGAGAAATGAACAATTTTCGAAATACTGAAATGCTGATAAGTGATTTAATACTTGGTATTTCCACCCCTTGCGTTAATTACAGCTCGGCAACGACGGTTCATACTCAAAATGAGTGATCTTAAAATGTTCTGATCTAATCCTTCCCAGATTTCTCCGAGTTGGGTTCCTGAGTCATTAAGAGTAGCTGGATGATTTTCTGAACTTCTCAGCCTTCTATTGAGGTTGTCCCAAACCTGCTCAATAAGATTGAGATCTGGACTTCTTGCTGGCCATTCCATTCGAGAGACTTCAACCTCTTCAAGGTACTCCTGAACGATGCGCGCACGATGGGGTCTGGCATTATCGTCCATAAAAATGAAATTAACTCCGCCTGTGGAGTTGCTGAGTGGATTGAGTAGCTCAGCGTCTCCACTGCCGGTCCCAAGCCCAGATAAAGGAGGAGGGTCATATGGTCAGGCCAGCAACATACATGGTGAAAACTTCATATATGCTCACAGACCTAAACAAGCCTCGGAAAACGGATGGAACCCTGAATATACGACCATAACAAGGAATAGGACAAGAGATAGGACAAAAATGAAATTTTCACCAATGTATGTGGCAAATGGCACTACATGCTCTTCAAGAATGTTCCTTATATACTTATCAGCCTTAATAGCTTCATTATCAACGACCACTAGGTCTGTGCGAGCAGTCAAAGATATTCCACCCCATACCATAATCGATCCTCCCCCGAAACCAGTAGTATTCAGGAAATTGCACTGAGCATATCTTTCATGTGGACGTCTGTATACAAGGGAACGTCGATCACAATGGTAGAGGCAGAATCTAGACTCATCTGTGAAGAGAACTCTTTCGCAATCGGCCTCTTCCCAATGGATATGCTCTCTCGCAAAATCCAAACGCGCCCTTCGATGGGCTGGGGTGAGAGCTGGGCCTCTTGCCGCGACACGAGGCCATAAATCATATTCTCTGAGCCGATTTCTTATTGTCTGAGTGCTAATTTGCACCTCATGAGTTTGCTCAAGCTGATTTTGAAGGAGGCGAGCAGATGCAAACCCTCAACGAAGAAACTCTCAAGTAACGTTCTTGAATGGCAGTTGTTACCCGTGGTCTACCCTGTCCTGGTCTTCGGACATTCATACCTGTCTCCCTGAATCGCTGCAACATTCTGGACACACTTGTATGGGAAACTCCAAACCTTTCTGCAATTCTTGTGTATGTCCACCCTTCTTCTCGCAAAACTACCGCTTGGGCACATTCCTCTTGGGTCAAATTGCGTGTTTCGCATTGCATAGCGATCGAGTGTAGAAAATCAAACGAAAGAAAAACTATTGATCACTAGAATTGATCGAGAACAACCGATTTTAGAATGGAGCCAATACATTCAAAATCTGATAATATCATCTTTTTTTATTAATGCTGGGAGAAAACATCTGTATTGAGGAAAAACGTTGAAAGTGGATATATGCATGCATAATTCTGATAAAAATAATTATCATTGAGAACACCTTCAGTTGTAGAATAAATTTGAGATTTCCATAATGTGCGTTAATTTTTTTGCGCAGTGTAGTTCTAAACAGATTATCGTGTGTGTGGAGGTAGTGTGTAGAGCAGTAAGTATCTTCGGTAGAATATAATCGCAACATCAATATTTCCCGCAATTCAAGCCTCCTGTCGAAGAATTAACCTCCGACGGTTTCATGGGGACCACATCAATCGTTATTCGCAAACTTGGGAGATTAGGACGAACTTGATCGGTTTCCAGTCTGATACAACTAATGAACTGAAACTACAAACAAAGCCACGAGCTGTACAAACTACAGAACTCTACATACCCCTTACACATCCATTGTGCCGGAATCAATAAACCACCAGATTAGTATGAGGTGGTACCTTATATTCCACGGGGCAAGATGTACTATTATTTCATTGCAGGGAGGACTATACAGGGTCATTGTTTTTTAATTCCGGGAATATACGAAACAAACTAACTCCATTCACTTTTATTCAATCACATAGGAGGTCATGGTTTCGTTTTCAGGAGTTGGTGCCCCTGATGAAAAGCACAGAACACATTATGAAAAGTCAGTGCGCACACAGAAAATATCGTTAATGGCAAAACGACGTTGCCAGTTTCTTTGATTACATCAAAGTAAAAGTATCAAAGATATTTCACATTTTGTTAGGTTTACAAATTGTTCGCAGATTTTTGGTATTTAATCGATATTTGCAGGTGAGTTTTTCGTCGAATATCCAAGATTAACGTATGTTTTTTTGTTTTTAGCACCAGTTTGGAGCTTGAGGACGGTTTTCAAGACCAGGACGAATGTTTACATTTCGAGGTTAAGGGGGGTACGCGAATTTCGTTGAAAAAGCTGTTATTTGGACAGATATCGCAGTAGATGGATCGGATGGAGCCTCGAGAGGTCGATTAGGATGATTATTTTCAGGTTTTCCAAGAAATTTGGCGATATCTGAGCAGATTTGCAAAAGTTAGGTACCTCACTAATGAGGTGGAACTTAGACCCAATTCTCCTATAAGAAACGCCTTTCAAAGGTCGAGATGGTGAAAAATGTATTCTTTAGATGTTGTTTGAACAAACGCAGCCGAGTTTAATATCCCAACATTGATTTTAAGAAAGTTATCAACAAAATAAAATTGACATTATTCTGGATTCTAGTATTTACCCATCAATTCATCTTATATCTTTAGGTTGATTTTTTCAATGAATTCTTGATTAGAATCCATTAATTGATGTCGTCAAGTCTTGAACATTCAGTTCAAGAGGATAATAAACATTCACTCTTCACAAACATGCATATGAAAAATTATGTGAAAGCAATGTAATTTTCTTCCATGGCGAAAAATAATATATTTCAACAGTGATCTCTTGTACTTTTCATGCAAAAAACTAGAAAAGGAATCCTGTCTATCAATTCATATAAACGTTAATAAGTTTCGTCCATCACATCTTTTCCAATTCATTCATTTTCCGAATAAATTCATATTCTGAGAAATACGCTAAGAATGTGAAAAGGGCAACATAGTGTTGACTTGGAACATAAAAATATTTTGAAAAACTTCATAACTTCGATACAGAGTGGAATGTGTCAAATTTCCAAGGCCAGAGTTGTGATTTTATAATTGTGAATGGAGTATACACAAGATTTTTTCATGGACTTCATTTTCAGTGTGTTATAAGGATCCCAGAAAAGCTTAAATAGTTCCATGTCTTTGTCACTTGCTGGTTTGCCAGAAATTGCTACCAACTTCTGGATTCCCCATCGAATTTTATTGTGACTCCACTGAGATTCCGAAGGACATACCAGAGTTATTTGAGCCTTTGAACTAAAATTTTTTATTCGGGATTATCAGAAAAATGGACTTGGCAAGAATTCTTGAATAGGGATCTAATAACTTGGTGGAATTCAACGCAAACAAAACACAATAATGTATTTTTCATTTCACCGCTCTGAAAACCCTATCAAAACATGTCGATTCGGGGCACCGAAAGTGACCCTTTTCCGTGCGCTGAGACATAGATGCATCTATGCTGAGACACAAAGCAACGATTGCGTGATGACAGTAGACGTCAGTGTTTCGAATAATTATTGTTTTACATCGAAATGCTTTCTGTCGAAGAATAAATATCGTTGGATTGTTTTCGGAGAGGTGTAATGAAAAATATCGTTCATTACACGTCCAGAAAGGCTTTTTCCGTGCTTGCACGAATTCCCGTGTTCGGCTCCGCCTCACACGGGAACTCTTCGCGCGCGCACGGAAAAAGCTTACTTTCTGGACTAGTAATGAAATATACTATTCTATAGAAAAGCCGATCTAACTGTGCCCAGCATAGAATTGTCGGGAGTGACCATACCATTGAAGTAATCCATTTCGATGCTTGGTATTACTGTCGGCAGTAACCTTTCTTGGGAGAATCACGTGAGATCCATTGCTAAAAGTGCATCCCAAAAACTTGGTTTTCTGTTTCGTGCCAGGAGCTATTTCACCTCAGGTCAGCTGCTTATGAACTATAAGGCACAGATGCGACCTTTCCTGGAATACTGTTATCATATTTGGAGTCCTGTATCTAAACATATCCTAAATCTCTTGGATTTTGTACAAAAAAGGGCAATTCGTCTCGTCGGTGATGCCTCGCTTACAAACTCTCCCACTTCTCTAGAACACCGTAGAAGAGTAGGAGATCTATCTCTATTTTATAGATATTTCCATGGGCGTTGCTCTTCTGAATTATCAGCAATCGTTTCTCCTCTGGCAGTCTCTTCGAGACTATACCGTCAAGTTATGTCTTGAAATCCCTTCGTGGTCACTTTGGAGACCTGCAGAACATCTCTCTTCAAAGACTCGTTCATCCAACGAACATCGAGGCTTTGGAACACATTGCTTAGGGAGGTGTTTCCCGAGGCATATAAACTCCAGAAATTCAAGAAGAACACCAATTCCTACCTGCTTGCCCTTGGTTCTCACGAAGTTCTCTGAACAGTACAGGATATTCCTATTCGTGAGAACCACAACATAAAACTGATACACCTTACTGTACTCTGAATACAGGATAATCTCAATGTAACTTCTTATATCCATTAGGAAAACCAATGAATTTCAATAGTTATCTTACAATTTAAATACATTGCGCAAAAAAATTAACGCACATTATGGAAATCTCAAATTTATTCTACAACTGAAGGTGTTCTCAATGAAAATTATTTTCATCAGAATTATGCATGCATATGTTATCCACTTTCAACGTTTTTCTTCAATACAGATGTTTTCTCCCAGCAGGAATAAAAAAAGATGATATTATCAGATTTTGAACGTATTGGCTCCATTCTAAAATCAGTTGTTCCCGATCAATTCTAGTGATCAATAGTTTTTCTTTCGTTTGATTTTCTACACTCGATCGCATCGCAACGCGAATCACACAATTTGACCCAAGAGGAATGTGCCCAAGCGGTAGTTTTGCGAGAAGAAGGGTGGACATACACAAGAATTGCAGAAAGGTTTGGAGTTTCCCATATAAGTGTGTCCAGAATGTTGCAGCGATTCAGGGAGACAGGTATGAATGTCCGAAGACCAGGACAGGGTAGACCACTGGTAACAACTGCCATTCAAGAACGTTACTTGAGAGTTTCTTCGTTGAGTCAACGGTTTGCAACCGCTCCCCTCCTTCAAAATCAGCTTGAGCAAACTCATGATGTGCAAATTAGCACTCAGACAATAAGAAATCGCCTCAGGGAACATGATTTAAGGCCTCGTGTCGCGGCAAGAGGCCCAGCTCTTACCCCAGCCCATCGAAGGGCGCGTTTGGATTTTGCAAGAGAGCATATCTATTGGGAAGAGGCCGATTGGGAAAGAGTTCTCTTCACAGATGAGTCTAGATTCTGCCTCTACCATTGTGATCGACGTTCCCTTGTATACAGACGTCCACATGAAAGATATGCTCAGAGCAATTTCCTGAATACTACTGGTTTCGGGGGAGGATCGATTATGGTATGGGGTGGAATATCTTTGACTGCTCGCACAGACCTAGTGGTCGTTGATAATGGAGCTATGAATGCTGATAAGTATATAAGGAACATTCTTGAAGAGCATGTAGTGCCATTTAGCCATACATTGGTGAAAATTTCATTTTTATGGACGATAATGCCAGACCCCATCGTGCGCGCATCGTTCAGGAGTACCTTGAAGAGGTTGAAGTCTCTCGAATGGAATGGCCAGCAAGAAGTCCAGATCTCAATCCGATTGAGCCGGTTTGGGACAACCTGAATAGAAGGCTTAGAAGTTCAGAAAATCATCCAGCTACTCTTAATGACTTAGGAATCCAACTCGGAGAAATCTGGGAAGGATTAGATCAGAACATTTTAAGATCACTCATTTTGAGTATGAACCGTCGTTGCCGAGCTGTAATTATCGCAAGGGATGGAAATACCAAGTATTAAATCACTTATAAGCATTTCAGTATTTTGAAAATTTTTCATTTCTCTTCTTTCACATAAGATTCGGTGAAATCCTGAATTTTTCTTCCATTTAATGTGTCTTGTTTCGTTCAAAACCTTCCCGAGAGAACATAAAAAATAAGTGATAAAGTCAATGTAGAGTTAACTTTCATTAAAATTGAGATTTTCAGAATGTGCGTTAATTTTTTTGCGCAGTGTATTAATGAATACTGACCCCCAGAAGATCGAAAAATATACATACAAAATTCAATAATTCCGAAGTGTAGACGAGAAATTTACTCTTTACAATGTCGACTCCAGAGTGTAATTCTTCCACTTCACACCTCATCGCCACTGAAGCTACGCAGAAAAGGAATAAATAACGAAATCCTTGAACCTGATAGCCTTTCTCCAACTCCCTGGACCAAATACCCCAACAATTGCCATACTGATAGACAGACTCTCCTAATGCCGAATTACAAGAACCCCGTTCGCTTCAAGACTATCAAGGATCAACCTAACTAGAGAAACTAGAACGGAAAATAACGAGCAGTGTTATGAAGGTTGGAAGAGCTCATACTCGTAAGTGATCTCAGCCCACAATGCCTGATCTTCCGATGTTATCTGAGGCATTCGCCCCCTAAGCGCATCAGAGGTTGCGGCATTTTTCGAGGGGATTTCGAACGTTGGTAGGTAGATTCGAATGAGAATTATGCGGAACAGGGAATATACGCATAAATTAGCATAAATGGAATGAGGTTGTGGAATCGGCGTATCAGAGCTTTGAGGTGTCATGAGGACTTATGATATTCCGTAGGCGCTTGATGAACATTGGAACGGTAACTATCAGGGAAGCGGTTACGAAGCGCATAATGAAGAATGTTGATCATATTTCGATAATAATGAAGTAACTGAAACCTATGAGAGGCTGGTATTTTAGCTCAATAGTATATAACATTACTAGCAAGGTAAGAGGGTTTTTACTGGCGAATGGAGGATATAACTGACGAGCCGCAGGCGAGTCGGTTACCTCCTTGAGCCAGTAAAACCCGTTACCTTGCGCGTTTTGTTTTATATTTTATTTGTTTTTCATTTGTAAAAAGGTTAGATAAATTCGAAAAAAATCTCAATAATTTGTCGCAAATGTCGTAAGCTATGGAAGCGTTGCCATGAACATGTCTGTTTATTTTTCTTTACATTTGTTTTGGCGAAAGTGAAAATCAATGTATCAAAAGGAATTATTGAGGCAGCCAGCAGTGTAGCTTCAAGTTTATTACCTGCAAAATCAGCTTCAAGGTACGAGCGAGAATACGACGACTTCAAAAAGTGGCAAAACAAAAATAGTGTGATTGGGGTAACTGAAGATGTTTTGTTGGTCTACTTGAATCAACTATCAGCTAGATTTAGCCCAAATACTTTATGGGTCAATGCTGAAAAGCTGCTTGAAAATGAAAGAAAATGCCCCTGTTCGCAGGTTTGTTTTCCTTAAAAAATTTATTGAAAAATATGACGTTTAGTTGTCATTTGCAGATTTCAAAAGGTAATAGCGTTTCCGAAACGAAAAAATGAGCGTTATACGCCAAAAAAGGCCAAGGTATTAAGTAAAGAATAGGCTGAACAATTTCTTTTACATGCTCCTGATGACCAGTGGTTGCTGGCGAAAATTGTTACAATATTTGGGATATTTGGATGTTGTCGATGTGACGAAATTCTCTCCTTAAACATGAATGATGTAGAAGATATGGGAAAATACGTTATTGAGACATTGCGGCAAACAAAAAATTTAACAACAAGAAGATTCACCATAACCGATGATGGCTGCAGCATCAAGCCCCCTACATGTTATACAGAAAATATGTAAATCTTCGGCCTCCTGGAACAGAAAGCCTAAGATTTTTTTTGACATACTGACAAGGAAAGTGCATTTCCCTTAATGCTGGCCAGCACACTATTGGTAGTGTCCCAAAGCAAATAGCGAAATATTTAGGTTTAAAAGACCCAGAGTTATACACTGGCCACTCTTTTCGCAGAACTGGAGCCACTATGGTTGCGGATTCGGGTGGAGATACTTTAGCACTAAAGAGTGCAGGAGGGTGGAAGAGCACCGAAATTGCGATGAGTTATGTCGATGATTCGGTCAACAAAAAAATCGACATGTCTAGCAAATTATTTGGTAGTAAGGAGAGTACAAATGTTCTGCAGTCCTCGAGTTCAGCAGTTTCTGAGTCAACAGATGGTTCATCATCATCAGTATCAACTCTTTCATCATCAAAAATCTGTGTTACTGGAAATAACAATTGTACCATGATTTTCAACATATATGACGATAAAACAAAATTTTCTAATGTAAATAATACTACTAACTTGTAAAAATTATGCAAGTTAACTGTCAGTTTTACAAGTTAGTGACTTGATAAAATAAACATTCTTGATTAATATTGTGTTTTTGGAAACTGACGTTTACAAATGAGAAACAAATAAAAGTAGAAAAATACGTCAATCTTGGATAATCGACCGAATACTTGCCTGCAAGTAGCGATTAAATTCGAAAAATATGCATCTTAAAAAATTACTTACTACCACGGACATATCGAACGTCAACGCGATAATTCGAATTCTATGGCCATGACACCGAAAATTTTGCGATTTCGGCGAAATTCGTGACTTTCGCGAATTTTTTTAATAATTATTTATGATATTAGTGTTGAAAGTGACGTTTTATTTTGTGAGTGAAAAAGTTTGTGAAATGAGTGAAGCGAATTGAACAATTTCACGAAGAAAATAAAATCACTTTTAACACGAATACCATACAATGTTTTTTTGTACAACTGCCCTATTTTGATAATGAAATGGGCGAATTTGCAATGACAATTAACTTCAAAATGCATTTTAATACTCAAATAATCAAAAGGTTGTTGTGAATGGCAAACGTTGGCAACGTTATGATTACTAACAAATGAGAAAAGACGCTGTCATTTGAATTTCGTTCCTGTCCAATTTTCGTCTTGGATTTTTAACTGCTTAATATGTTTGTCGAGAGTCCAATTATTAATAAAAGTGACGATTTGGTTGTTCCTGAGGATATTGAAGAGTCTGCAAAAAGAGCAAATCTGGAACTCCTACCTAAAAAATCTGTTCAGCAGTACGATATTGCATATAACAATTTCCTGGCCTGGTGTAAATTGAAAAATGTAGAAGGGAACTTCAGTGAACCTGTTTTCCTGGCATACTTAGAAGAAAAATCAAAAATATGGAGTTCATCAACTTTGTGGAACAAATTTTCAATGATAAAGTCAAGCGCTCTTATCAAAAATGGTGTGGATGTTAGTAAATATTTTGAGGTAATAGCATATTTAAAATGGAAAAGTAAAGGATATTGTCCCAAAAAATCGAAAATTCTCACTCGTGAACAAGTTGAAAAGTTTATAAATGAGGCACCAGATGAGAAATACTTGATGGTTATAAGGTTGCAACTATTTTCGGATTATTTGGAGCCTTTCGGAGTGAAGAATTGTGTAATTTATCAGTGGAAGACATCGAAATAACAAATAAATCATTGGTTATACAACTTCCAAACACCAAAACGAACGTCAGTCGTTCTTTCAGTATTATTGGGAAGTATGTTGACTATTTTCAAGTACTTCAAGTACTTTGCACTGCGCCCTTCTGTATTCAAACATCGTCGTTTTCTTTCTGAAATACATTAATAATAAATGCACTGCCAATTCAGTAGTATCAATACATTTGGGAAAATTCCATCTATTGTTGCCGAATTCCTCAAACTGTCAGAACCAAAGCAATGGGACACAGTTTTCGAAGATCCTCCGCTTCATTGCTAGCAGAATGAGGAGCAAATATTACGGATATAAAAAAACATGGTGGATGGAAGTCTACGACGGTAGCCGAGGGCAATGTTGATCATTCCATTGCATATAAAAATGTCATTGCTTAAAAAAATTCTCCCAACCTCAACAGATTTTGAATCAATACATTTGGGAAAATTCCATCCACTGTTGCCGAATTCCTCAAACTGCCAGAACCGAAGCAATATATAGGACACTGTTTTCGAAGATCCTCTGCTTCATTGCTAGCAGAATCAGGAGCAAATATTACGGATATAAAAAACATGCTGGATGGAAATCTACGACGGTAGCCGAGGGCTGTGTTGATCATTCCATTGCACATAGAAATGTCATTGCTGAAATAATTCTCCCAACCTCAACAGATTTTGGATCATCATCATCCAATATTGTACTTCCTGTTTCTACAAGTACTGATGGTGCTGAGGATTCTAATAATGTGTTGCGAAGCTCCCTTACGTCACAGAGCATTAATGTTAGTAATTGTTCTAGTTTTACGATTTATATTAATGTTCATAAGTGATGATTGTTAAATATTGAAAATAAAAATTGGCAATTGCTGAATTTTTTTCATCTGATTTCATCATAAGAAAATGGAGTGCTAAAAATATTTTTAACACTAATTTTAAAAATATTTTTAACACGCTTCCACCTAAACAATCAATTTTGACATTGTTTGCTGTCATTAAAAGTGTCACTTTCAATTGTATCATTATAAAGTTACAAACCAATTAGTCTCTGAAAAATTCTATCAAACAGGTCTTTCACTACACTTTTAGATGGGATATTCTCAAGAGCACCCTTTTCGCGTCAAAGAAGATCCAAGGTTAGAATATGAAACACAGACTTTTTTGGAGGGGGTGAACCTTTGAAAGAACCAGATGAACGATTGCAGAGAACTTCAACATTATGGCTTCCTCACAAAGGGAAGGTCCTAGATATAGGAACACAGCCGATGTGATTGAGCTAGAAGCACGTGAAAGACTCGGAAAATTAATCGAAAGTAGAATTTCCTCTCTGAACATTAAGGGCCGGATTCTTGTACGTTTAATATGTCTGGCAACAAAGCGGAATCATAAAGGCGCTGCTCAGACCCTTCATTTGCGTGGATCAATCGGCCCGGGATGTAATCGAATTTATCCATCAAAGGGCGGCGTTTCAATCACGCTTTCGCAGGAGATTATTGCCCCCTTTTAATTGTAGCAAAACTGTCAACGATTCAACGCCGGTTGATGGCGCATTCGATTGCGTTTTTGAGTTTTCAAAAGGGATCAACGGGTCGTTTTAACGGAATTGAAACGCAGAGAGATAAAAGGAATTTCTCGTTTTACAGGGAAATTCTTTTGAAGACAAATCTTTGTCATACGTCCAATTTCCAGAAGGTGATAAGTTGGATCAGCTAACCTCCAGCTGTAGAGCAATTGAGATCGGTTTGAAGCAGATAAAAAAAGAGACTAACAATATGAGAAGCTGGTCCCATAAAGTTGGGAACAAGAGACTGAGAAACTCAGCCAACTATACTGCTCCACAAGAGTTAGGGATATCGTATTCAATCGTTTCTAAATGTATGTAATCTTCAAGAAAATCGCTGTAAAATCATTAAAAACTCAATAACAACTTGAATCGATCCGAAAAAATCAGTATGAGACATTTCGTCAATCTGGTCGCCTTTTTACTGAAGTTTGGTTCTTTGCATATGCTTCATGTTCTTATTTTGAAATGAAGTCAGTTCATCAACGCCTTCGATTTGAAACGAGTTTTCTGAAAATGCCAAGACGTAAATTAACAAACGCTGAGGCTTATAGGGCTATCGGAATGCTACAAGGTGGCCTAACTCAGGTTGTTGTAGCGGAAAGGCTCCAAGTCAGCCAAAGTGTGATATCTCGAATTTGGAATAGGTTCAGGGAGACAGGTTCCGTGTTGAAAAAACCAAGGCTTGGTGGGCGACGAAAAACAACACCTGCTCAGGATCGTTTCATCACCGTTTCGACGAGGAGAAACCTTACATCTACGTGTAGAATGCTACGGAATACTCTTCAAAATGCAGATGGGGTCCAAGTTTCCATCGAAACCATCAGACGACGTTTGGGAGAGGTGAATCTAGGTTCTAGACTTCCATTAAGAGGAGTTCCATTAACACGTGTGTCAAAGCGTCAAAGACTGGAATGGGCAAGCTAACATATCAATTGGAACGATCAATGTCCTTTTCACTGATGAATCCAGATATGGACGATTTTCAGATTCTCGAAGAATAAGGGTATGGACAATCCCACGCATACCCCGTAATCGTCGCTATGTCCAAGAAGTCCAACCATTCCGAGGAGGTAGTGTTATGGTATGGGCCGGGATATGTTTCAACGGGCGCACAGATCTACACATTTGTCCTGGGAATATGACCGCCTCACACTATAAGGAGCATGTCATTGACAATGTTGTGCCAAATTTTCACGCTGCTATAGGTGAAACTTTTCAATTTCTAGACGATAACGCTAGACCGCACCGTGCAGCCATAGTTGAGAATTCGAGCGAGGAGCTTGGTGTTCCACATTTACCAATACCTCCGCACTCACCAGATTTGAATTGCATAGAACATGCATGGAATATGCTCCAAAGAAGATTAGATAATCATCAACCTACCCCAGAATCCTTAAATGATCTGAGAGAGCTTCTGCCCCGTTTATGGAACCAAATTCCTCAAGAAATGTTCAACAACCTCGTGTGTAGTATGCAAAGAAGATGTCAAGCTGTTATTGATGCCTGTGGAGGCCATACATTGTATTGATAGTCTTAAAATGCTTGAATTCTCTGGGAATAAAATTTCGTTATTTTACTCGATTTTTCTTAACCACCCTGTATACGCTGCAGACCTACAGGCTAAAATTAATTTGCAACTTGTAATCATATTGATATGAATTTTCTTCACAAAAATTTTATTTTAACTATATTTTTCTGCAATTTATGTCAATATCCGTAACTCATGTGGAGCAGTTTATATTATACGATATCCATCCTTTCTAGGTAACATGAATCGCGACAACTTGTCACAGAATGATAACTGGATAATCGGAATAAAAATATAGAATCAAATGAATAAGGAACAACCTAATCGAAAGAACAGATATCCTGCTGCTTCGGAAAACTCTTCCAGTCATCCGAAAGACTAAATTCCCCCTTTGTTCAAATCCTTTGTTATTCGTTACGAATTCGTCAATCGAAACATTCGCCTGCAGCCATTATTTGAAGCCAATTAATTCATATTCCCAGCCCTTGGAATCCCATCAAAGGGGTAGATTTAGCTACCTCCAATAGATATTTTAATCATCCCCTTTCCAAAATTGCCTCAAAGAAGAACAAAACCTAGCCACCAAAGTTTCCTCTGAAATTTATAGAATCCCTGAAGCGTAACTGTCTGCGAAGAAAACAAGTGTAAATGAAAAGCGGTTTAATTAAAAACAATTGTAAGATAAAAACCGCTCTAGACTAGGGACATAATTTCGTGAAAATGACGCTCCGGTTGAAGCAATTAATTAAAATTAGGAAGAGTTAATTTAGATTGAACATCCATTTCAACCGAGTAATTTTTCAGATGCAGTGGGTGCACAGCTGATATATTACGTTCGTTGCTGTTTCAATCAGCCTTTCGGAACGAGTTAAAACTTGTACGGCTCGGAAAAAGCAATGGAGTTTCTCTATGGTGGCTGAAGATGTACCGTATAAATGTTTTAACGAAGAGTTCTGGCTGAATAATGAAATTTCCGATTAGGGATGATGACACTACCGAAAAATCAGCAAAATATTGATTCCATATCATAAAATACACTGCGCAAAAAAATTAACGCACATTATGGAAATCTCAAATTTATTCTACAACTGAAGGTGTTCTCAATGATAATTATTTTTATCAGAATTATGCACGCATATGTTATTCACTTTCAACGTTTTTCTTCGATGCAGATGTTTTCTCCCAGCAGGAATAAAAAAAGATGATATTATCAGATTTGGAATGTATTGGCTCCATTCTAAAATCAGTTGTTCTCGATCAATTCTAGTGATCAATAGTTTTTCTTTCGTTTGATTTTCTACACTCGATCGCTATGCAACGCGAAACACGCAATTTGATCCAAGAGGAATGTGCCCAAGAGGTAGTTTTGCGAGAAGAAGGGTGAACATACACAAGAATTGCAGAAAGGTTTGGAGTTTCCCATACAAGTGTGTCCAGAATGTTGCAGCGATTCAGGGAGACAGGTATGAATGTCCGAAGACCAGAACAGGGTAGACCACGGGTTTCAACTGCCATTCAAGAACGTTACTTGAGAGTGTCTTCGTAAAGACAACGGTTTGCAACCGCCCGCCTCCTTCAAAATCAGCTTGAGCAAACTCATGAGGTGCAAATTAGCACTCAGACAATAAGAAATCGCCTCAGAGAATATGATTTAAGGCCTCGTGTCGCGGCAAGAGGCCCAGCTCTTACCCCAGCCCATCGAAGGGCGCGTTTGGATTTTGCGAGGGAGCATATCCATTCGGAAGAGGCCGATTGAGAAAGAGTTCTCTTCACAGATGAGTCTAGAATCTGCCTCTACCATTGTGATCGAAGTTCCCTTGTATACAGACGTCCACATGAAAGATATGCTCAGTGCAATTTCCTGAATACTACTGGTTTCGGGGGAGGATCGATTATGGTATGGGGTGGAATATCTTTGACTGTTCGCACAGACCTAGTGGTCGTTGAAAATGGAGCTATGAATGCTGATAAGTATATAAGGAACATTCTTGAAGAGCATGTAGTGCCATTTGCCCCATACATTGGTGAAAATTTCATTTTTATGGACGATAATGCCAGACCCCATCGTGCGCGCATCGTTCAGGAGTACCTTGAAGAGGTTGAAGTCTCTCGAATGGAATGGCCAGCAAGAAGTCCAGATCTCAATCCGATTGAGCAGGTTTGGGACAACCTCAATAGAAGGCTGAGAAGTTCAGAAAATCATCCAGCTACTCTTAATGACTTAGGAATCCAACTCGGAGAAATCTGGGAGGGATTAGATCAGAACATTTCAAGATCACTCATTTTGAGTATGAACCGTCGTTGCCGAGCTGTAATTAACGCAAGGAGTGGAAATACCAAGTATTAAATCACTTATCAGCATTTCAGTATTTTGAAAATTGTTCATTTCTCTTCTTTCACATATGATTGGGTGAAATCCTGAATTTTTCTTCCATTTAATGTGTCTTGTTTCGTTCAAAACCTTCCCTAGAGAACATAAAAAATAAGTTATAAAGTCAATGTAGAGTTAACTTTCATTAAAATTGAGATTTTCAGAATGTGCGTTAATTGTATTGCGCAGTGTATATTCAATAATTTCTTCCTAAAGCTTATTCATCTTACAACGTATGTCTGGGATGTAGCCATCGATTCCATTAAATCCCTCAAGTCATTGATATTTCCAATCGACATTCGCGATCCAAGATACCGCCCTAGAAGGAAAACCCGGTCGTGCGAGAAAACTGAGCCTTTGAACGGAATTGATTAAAACCAGGGGTGAAGCTGATACCAGTTTCCATCATAAATGAAAGTCAACGCCTGGCATAAAAGGACGTGGAAAGCACGAAAGGTCAGTCGGACGTTACGCGGTAATACCAGTTGTAACATTTCCTATGGGAAAAATGAATCGTTTGTATTTTTCATGCTGTCGTTATTCGAGACGAATATTCCCTCGTCTATCTTAGTAGGACATCTGGATATTGCCGAAGGGTAAAAATAGGGGAATTGATTCGGTTTGTTTGTATACAGAGCTTAGAAATGATCTGATCACGCACATGTGTCTGTCAAAACAGTAAAATACTATATAGGATGTTCCTAAATAAGTGTATCAACGGTCAACTGTGGATTCCTCATGAAGAAATAACACTTTTTGTTTCATTCTATTTTTTCCCCCGCGTCTTCGTTTCTGAGATACAGGGTGTCGAAAATTTATATTTTATTTCAGGTTTTTGCAAATATCTCAGGAACCGTTTGCATTACAGAATTGAGTTTTTGTACACGCATTGTCACTAATAATAACTACTTTCTTGCACTTTTCCCGGTTTCATCAGACGTGCCAGTGGCGGAGATATTGAATTTTTAACCCTCAAATTTTTCACCACTGGACAAATTTGCATTTGCAGAGCAAATTCTAATGCGCCAATGTGTTTTACATAAAAAAGATACCCTTGGTTCATTACTCTGGAGTGAACCGTTTTTGAGAAAACTGGCATTTTATGATCAAACACAATTTGCTAACGCATTGTAAAGGACCCCGCACTTTCCTTAAGCCGGCCATAGACATCGTTATTTTTCATCCGTTTATAACGCCGCGATACGAACCGTCACGGCAAAAGCGCCAAAAACCGATGTGTGTGGCGAAGAACCGTCGGTACGAATCGTCGGTAGAAATATCTGCCGCGGCTTGATTTTTATCACGACGGTTCATCGGTTGTCGTGCCATACCGACTGTGTATGGGGATTTCGTCGAGAATCGGCGGTTATTTTCCATTGGCGTAGTACAAATCCCATATTGACCGTTTCTTTATTTCTTTTTTATTCAGCACCGAAACCGCGGCCGCCACTGCTAAGAGATGTTTCCTCTTCATGACGTGCTAATTCGCGATCGACAGCAAAATAACTGGTAGAATTTACCGAAGTGTGTGGGCAAAACAGTTCTGCGATATGACTCGACGGTTCGTATCGCGGCGTTATAAACGAATGAAAAATAACGATGTCTATGGCCGGCTTTATGGCAAATGGCGTTCCGTCAAATGTTCTAATATCTTGGTATAATGTAGTACTCGACCTACTGATCAAAAGTGTCCATGGCTCCAACTCAATCCTATGACTAGTTTTCGAGAAACAGGGCGTTGAAGTTGAGAATTACCCACTTTTACTATACGCTCTATCTCGGAACAGAATCGAATGAACTTCAATTTTTCTCAATAAACATTTTATTCCATCACCAGGTAGCAACCATATGGAGGAATATGACCGAAAATCGTTACGAATACAGGGTTATCCATAATTGAATGCATGCCTGATTTCGAAAGTATAAAATGTGCAGTCAGTTTCAGAGCGAGTGCATTCGCAAAATGAACTATTTCACTAGATATGTTGTTGTTACATCGAATAAACCTGGAATACCCAAAATTCATATTGGGTGGTCCATTATTATAGAAACTATTCACAATGAAGGTTAAGTGGACACCCTGTATTTTTGGGTTGATTTAAGGTGTTTGTTTGATGTTTTCAGAACATATCATCATGGACTTCAAAGAATACGATTCAGTCATCAAATAAACTGTGACCTCACGAAAATACCCCTTTTTTTTCATCACCCCCTATTTCAAGATCTACTCCGTTGAGGTGGGAGTTTCCTTTTACCACTGTACTTGATATAAAAACATCAATACGGCTGAGAGTTTTCATCCACTTCCTAAGACCACATTTTTTGTATGCTGGAATAAGAATAGAATAACATAAATAAATAATTTTCATATTACATAAAAAAAATCTGGTCATAGGAAGTGGATGAAAACTGCCAGCAGTATTGATGTTTTTATATCTAGTACAGTGGTGAAAGAAAATTCCCACCTCAACGGAGTTAATCTTGAAATAGAGGATGATGAAAAGAAAGGTGGTTTTTGGGTATTTTCGTGAGGTTCACAGTTTATTTCATGACTGACCCTGTATTCTTTGAAGTCCATGGTGATATGTTCTGAAAAAATCAAACAAACATCTTAAATCAACCCAAAATTACAGGGTGTCCACTTAACCTCATTGTGAATAGTTTCTATAATAATGGATCACCCAGTATGAATTCTGGGTATTTTAGTTTTTTTCGATGTAACAATAACATATCTAGTGAAATAGTTCATTTTATAAACGTTCTCGCTCTGGAACTGACATATTTTATACTTTCAAAATCCGGCATGCATTCAATTATGGATAACCCTGCATTCGTAACGATTTTCGGTCATATCTATAAGGTTGCTCCCTGGGGATGAAATGAAATGTTTCTTGAGAAAAATTGAAGTTCATTCGATTCTGTTTCGAGATACGCGCGTAGTAAAAGTGGTTAATTCTCAACTTCAACGCCCTGTATCTCAAAAACTAGTCATAGGATGGAGTTGGGGCCATGGACACTTTTGATCAGTAGGTCGAGTACTACATTATACCAAAATATTAGAACATTTAACGGAACGCCATTTGCCATTAGGAAAGTGCGGGGTCCTTGTAATTGGAAAAATGAGTAGTGATTGTGAACAAGTTTATCAATTTCAACAAAATTTGACAACAAGGTTTTCAAGTTTAAATTGCCAAGTTATTTTTCATAATTTTCAGCGACCATAGTTAGTTATCCCTACTCATGTTTTCAATCACAAGAAATTTACAATGGGTTATCAAATTGTTTTTGATAATAAAATGCCAGTTTTCTCGAAAACGGTTCACTTTATAGCAATGAACCAGATGTACCTTGTTAATGTAAAATACATTGGCGCATCAGAATTTGCTGTACAAACGCAAAGTTGTCCAGTGGTGTGAAAGTTAGGGGGTGAAACCTTTGTGCGAATTCAATATCTCAAAATGTTATTTTTTCATGAGAAATCTACAGTTGACCGTTGAAAGACTCATTGAGGAACACCCTGTATAATTAAAATCACGTATCGTTCACATTCCCAGTAAATTCCCTTTTGTGAAAACATCAAAGTTTCGTTATCCCTTCGTAAACTCGAAAAGAACAAACCCAGCCCTACACTTTCGCAAGCTACATGGCATCGCATACCACCACAGGACGTGGGTCAGTCAAAAGGTCTGCCCGGCATAATTAATGACCCTAGCATTCGAAGTCGATGTTGAAATCAGTTTGAAACGTATTTCAACACTTAATAGCTTTCAGACTAACCCAACGAATCAAGTTGTACAACTTCGTTATCTATTCAGACCCATCAAGTCGTTGGAATTTATTATCTAGCCTGTATACAAGGGGCTTGCATGTACGATTAGGGGAGAAAAAATTGAGACATCACTTTGGGGAATATATTAGAGGGCGTGGAGCACTCATTTGTATCCAGCCCTTCTCTTTTCAACCTCGGAAAGTTTTGGGCTGGCCAATTAGAATAAAAGGATATTCGTTATTAAGGACCTTATTTTCCTGTATACTTGTTGAAGGATCGCTGTCTATATTGAAAGGCTACAATCCTCATGTGACTTCATATTTCTGAATATTCTATTATCCAGTATCTTATTTTCCAGTTGAATGTAAACAGAAACTTGGATAAACTAATGGGGATGCTCGAAATGAGAAACTGCAGCAAAAACTCTGTGGTAATTGAAGAATATCAAGCACTTTCCGAAACTTAGTTGTACAAGTTATTAAGTGCTTTCTAACTCGTTAGCGATGTTAGGTCGAGCGAAGGGCCATAATAATTCACCTTCTAGCATAGAGCGTCTACTTGAAAGATGCAGGGCAAGTGCTTCGAATATTGATTTCAATTATTTATTCAGGAGAACTTGTGTTAGACGATGTTGGCCATTATGCAGCGCTTTGTCTCACGCAATCAATGGAAATGCCCATCTTGAAGATTATGGCGTCTTTATTCATTCAATCTGACAAGGAAATGTGTATCGGAGATCGACCTCATCATTAAAAAGAATATTTGGGTCGATGAAAATTCTGAATTTAAAAGGAATTTTTGTGGCTGAAAATGATTGGTTATGGTGTGGGCTGTGGCAAAATTGCTGAGAGTGGCAAACCGATTCAAATCTGTACAGTATCGGGGTTAGAATCAGCATTTCGAATCATGGGTATGGGGTGCCCCAGGGTAGTGTATTGGGTCCTCTCCTGTTTCTTTTATGACTTCCCAATCAGCTTCATCGTCTGAGACAGCCAGGAAGGGTAACCTGGACTGCAAAAAGAGCTCATGAGTTTCCTCTCTTGTTTGGGCTGCAGAGATCTGTGTTTGGCACATTTTCATCTCGAATATTCTGTATTGAATTCAATTTTGCGAGCATACCTCATCGAAAAACGCTCTATATTCACAGACTCGGCATGCAATTTTGCAGAAACTGCCTTTAGAAAGGTAGCACAAAACAACACTACCGTAATGAATTGGAAGGGTATTTTTCATCATTATTCATTTGGAAATTTCAACTCTGTACCCGGAAAATTGAAAAACCTGCAAATGAACCGTGTAGCTCGAACAAAGCAAGTCGATTCTAAATAAGTTTTATTTCGCTCGAATTCCAAATTGAAAAAAGTTAATTAAAAATAACTCCCATGTCCCGAAACAAACAAGTTTTTTATGAAATCATAACGGTTCACGAGGCGGGAATATCACTGAAAGACCTCCATGGAAAGGGGCTTTCTCTTATTAAAAAGTTCGTTTTATCATTCGACGCTTTGTACGGCAAATTAAAAAATGAAGTGGAATGGAAAGATTGGCAGGGACGGGGTTATCAGGTGCGCGCTGATAACGATTCTGCTGAATTTCTATGAATACCTGATCAGTGCTGTAGTTGCTTCATTTCAGAGAGTTTCGAAAAAAGTATGTTTATGTTCCACTATTCTCGCTATTTTGCTCCGGAATGGTACCCATATGCATTCATTGTATACGTACAAGTACATA
The DNA here is from genome assembly GCA_951802165.1 of Adalia decempunctata. NCBI lineage: Eukaryota > Metazoa > Arthropoda > Insecta > Coleoptera > Coccinellidae > Adalia > Adalia decempunctata. The sequence goes on from OX637705.1 coordinate 8,380,157, forward strand.
TCAGCATACAATGATAGCTTTTAGTTGTGTGTGGTCTCCAGCTCTGCTGCATCAGTTGATTTTTTGTAGTTCACTATGAGGTTTGAGCCTATCAATGAATAATTTCCTCCTCCAATAGAGCAATTTCAGTTAGAAGGAAGGTGTTCCCCAGGGATCAGTTCTTGTGCCCTCTTTTTTGTCCCTTGTATACTGATTGCATATTTCTCGCGTACTGGTCGATAATTTTTCGTTATCAGTACCATAGTCATCGTTGATACAGATTCCCGTGATTCCTGGAACTGATATCACTTCTGATTTTTTTGGGTCGTCGTGAAGCACGTTTTTGAATCACAATACAGAAATTGGTAGAAAAATTTAGGCTGCTGGGACAAATTAGTAATTTGAAGAATCAAACCTGTGCACATCGCTCAAGAACAGCCGTGAATATCGCTGCTGTAGCCGAAAGTGCTGAAGAAAATCCAGGTTTGTACATTCCTCGTCGTTCTTTGGAATTAGGTATTCCACAAACGTCATTACACCGTATTTTGCATAAAGATTTGGGTTCAAGGCTCATGAAGTTTGGCCACCGAGATCTTATGATTTAACGACTTGCGACTTCTTCCTTTGGGGCCATGTGAAAGAGAAGGTCTACGCCAAGAGCCCAGCCTCGATTCAAGAATTCAGAGATGGAATTCGTGGGGCTATCGAGGACATAGGGCATCCACTTTGCGATTTGGTTACGGAAAATTTCAAGAAAAGGATATGGTCCTGTAGTCACGGTCGTTGTGGAAATTTGGCTGATGTTTTTTTTTCATTATTTACACCATACCTTCCTCTTTATAATGAAATAAACATCTGACCATTCATCTTAAATAATTGCATTTTTCCTTGAATGTCAAAACAACACCTTTTATTGGCAAACCCTTTATACAAGAACGAGCTTCACTGCACAGAGATATTTCTTATTGTCGATATGCATTCAGGATATCTCTGGGAGTTCGTAATGGAAAAAAAATTCTCTGGTGGCATTCAAGACAACTTTGAGAACTCGCAATAAGAGTACTTCCGTGGGCCAAGCAGCACTTCGACGATACGCATTGGACCTTTCAACAGGACGCAAGAATGGTGTAAGACCCATTTTCCTTTTTTCATCTCATCTGCAGAATGGCCGCCCTACTCACCGGATCTCAACCCAATGGACAACAGCGTGTGGCCGATTGTGGAGCACAGGGCTTGTGCTAAAGAACACAAAAATTTGGAGTCGCTGAAGCAATCTCTGCGCCGGGAATGGAACCGATTGACGCCCGAAGAGCTGCGGCCCATTGCCGAAAATTTCCAGAAGCGTCTGAAGCTGTGTATCGCCGCCAAAGGAAGCCACTTCGAAACGGTTTAAATATATTACTAACAAATGTTCAAGCTATTATTATTTGTTGTTGTTTTGTTCAATTTCTTCTGTTTAATAAAGTTAAATGAAAAAGAGTTTGTCCGAGGTTTTTCTTGTCACACTTAATTGTTGGTGAACGCATAAGAATAGTCACTATAGTGTTACAAGAGCTCAGCACAATGAGAGAGATGGGGGGATTGATGGAAAAGCATTACGGCGTTGAAAGATTCTTGGCTGAAGAAGTTCCTAATTTCAAATTATTCTCACTCCAAATTAGCCCACCTGAGTCCGTCACAAGGAGGCTTCCACGCTTCATGGCGCGATAAATTCTATAAACTGGAACACCGGTGGCCAACTTCATAATCTGATAACTCATCGCGTTAATAGCGAGAGTGCTAAGATCCTGTCCGGCTTAAGGGAGCTCGATATGTGCACCGCCGTAACGGGCATAAAGGAAACTCGGGAATCGGGATGGCCTCTCATTATCTGAGTTATTCCAGGGCACCGCCAGTCGACGACTGTCCCTCGTTAGCAGATCGACGATAAGGAAATGCACTTTGGGGCCTTTTTATCAACCCCTCTAGAGGATGCTGTGGAGCAAGCGCCACGTCCACAATGACCCAGCCTTCGGCGCTATTTATGTTGTACACGAGTGTAAGTGGAATTTAATGAAGTCGTTTGAAGGAGCCGGAAAAGTTATGTCGAATGCGCCCATTTGAGCGGGGAAAACGTTTAGGATGAATCAATAATGACGTCTGTTCGAGAACTGAAAATGTTAATACAGTGGTTTGGTAGCTGCTACCGTACGCTAACTTTGATACGAGCTGCGACATACGGACTGTTCCAGTTTCCGTTGCTGGGTGCAACAATCGTAAGTTTTGCGAGCTTAGGTAGTACTGGAGGTATAACGTATGTACCATGAGTTTTATCTCAAATTTCCTAGACCGATATAGTGGTAATGAGAAGAAGGTTGCTGTTGAAATGAAAGTTTGTTTGTGACCTTAACTCCACTTAAACACTTCAGTTGTTGAATTGGTTAAGTGGATATGGCTTATAAAAAAGAAATTCGGTAATGTATTTATAATTTAGTTGGACGGGTCGATGAATCCGAGATAATACACACTTTTGAAAATCAGAATATATCCTGTAGAACGATTTATCGGACAATCGCTGAATGTGACCAAGGTATTCCTTGTATGAACCTTGCAAAAAGTTTAAGACCTAGAATTGTTACCCAAGCAAGGACCGTAGTTGCTCCAGTCTCATTCTCGCCCCAAAGTAAGGTAGTGTATACTTGGTTCTTGCTCAGTGTATACCTACCCTTCGCTAGCCCCTATCGTTGTTTGAGAACCATCTGGATTCCATTCAATGGTTTTTTGTACAACTTCCATTAAAAGTGACACTTTTAAGTTTTAATGACAGCAAACAATGTTAAAATTGATTGTTTACGTGAAGGCGTGTTAAAAATATTTTTAACATTAGTATGATGAAATCAGATGAAGAAAAATTCAGCAATTGCAAATTTTCATTATCAATATTTAACAATCATTACTTATGAACATTAATATTAATCGTAAAACTAGAACAATTACTAACATTATTGCCCTGTGACTTTAGGGAGCTTCGCAACACATTATTAGAAACCTCAGCGCCATCAGTACTTGTAGAAACCGGAACTACAATATTGGATGATGATGATCCAAAATCTGTTGAGGTTGGGAGAATTTTTTCAGCAATGACATTTCTATATGCAATGGAATTATCAACATAGCCCTCGGCTAAAGTCGTAAACTTCCATCCACCATGCTTTTTTATATCCGTAATATTTGCTCCTGATTCTGCTAGCAATGAAGCGGAGGATCTTCGAAAACAGTGTCCTGTATATTGCTTTGGTTCTGGCTGTTTGAGGAATTCGGCAACAATAGATGGAATTTTCCCAAATCTATTGATACCAACTGGATTGGCAGTGCAATTATTATTCATGTATTTCAGGAAAAAACGACGATGTTTGATGACAGAAGGGCGCAGTGCAAAGTAGTCAACATACTTCCCAATAATACTGAAAGAACGACGATAGTTGCAACCTTAACCATCAAGTATTTCTCATCTGGTGCCTCATTTATAAACTTTTCAACTTGTTCACGAGTGAGAATTTTCGATTTTTGGGAAGATATCCTTCACTTTTCCGTTTTAAATATGCTATTACCTTAAAATATTTACTAACATCCACACCATTTTTAAAAAGGGCACTTGACTTTATCATTGAAAATTTGCTCCACAAAGTTGATGAACTCCATATTTTTGATTTTTCTTCTAAGTATGCCAGGAAAACAGGTTTACTGAAGTCCCCTTCTACATTTTCCAATTTACACCAGGCCAGGAAATTGTTATATGCAATATCGTACTGCTGAACAGATTTTTTAGGTAGGAGTTCCAGATTTGCTCTTCTTGCAGACCCTTCAATATCCACAGGAACAACCAAATCGTCACTTTCATTAATGATTGGACTCTCGACAAACATATTAAGCAGTTAAAAACCCAAGACGAAAATTGGACAGGAACGAAATTCAAATGACAGCGTCTTTTCTCATTTGTTAGTAATCATAACGTTGGCAACGTTTGCCATTCACAACAACATAGATGCATAGAATACCTGGTGTTGGCACTGATTAGATTTTGTCTAGGACTTTCTTGTCCATCGAAAATCTGAGAATTTGTCATGCTTTTCATTTCTCCCGAAAGAGGTCGCGCTATTTTCGACTGCCGCAATAGCGCCACGACCGCAAAATCTGAAATCTTGAATGCCGTTTTGATCTACAAATTTTGGTCACGATTTTTACTAAGGAGTCGTTACACCAGGTATTCCATACATCTATACAACAACCTTTTGATTATTTGAATGTTGAATTGCATTTTGAAGTTTATTGTCATTGCAAATTCGCCCATTTCATTTTCAAAATAGGGCAGTTGTACAAAAAACATTGTATGGTATTTGTGTTAAAAGTGATTTAACTTTGTTTGTGAAATTGTTCAATTCGCTCCGCCCATTTCACAAACTTTTTCACTCACAAAATAAAACTTTTAACACTCATATCATAAATAACTATTACTTGAAAACTTTGCCTGTTAGGGTACCCATGTTTTTCTCGGCCATCCGATATATCTTCTTCCAGAGATTTGATAAAATCTGGCCCTGGCTGGTATTGTCTTCTCGTGCATCTGTTCTTCTTGTTCTATCAAATTTCTTACATTTTATACTGTTTCATTCCGTTTGTATATCATTGTTTCTTAGTTTCCCCACTTTTCTGAGATTATATAATTTAGGCGATATTTCGAGGGGAAGGATATAATAGAAAATGTTTTCTGTGCATTAGTGGCCAGATTGTAGAAAGTACAGCATCTTGGGGATTCTCTGCTCCAAAACATCCCAAGAGAAAGGACGAAATTACCCAGATTACCCCCACAAAAGAAAATCGTCTTTCAGAATCTCCTCTAATATGCGATGCAGCATTACGTTAACGATCGTTTCAATTCGAAATAATTGTTAAATTCAAATTAGCTTCCTCAACTCCTAATTAATGGCCGTCCTAAAAATTTATTGCATCGGAATTCGTGCTTTGAGGAACGTCAGAAATGAAATTTCCTCCTGTTGAGTTTCAAGCGGAGCGTTCACTCGAAAATTTTCATTTTCAACCCTTCCGTTTGAAACTCGGTTTTTTCTTCCGGTTGAAAGCTTAAAGGGCGCTCGAAGGTACGACAAGTTATTGTAATTTTTGTCTGGAATTCCGAGAATTGAGTTAATTTGTAAATGGTGCTAAGAGAGCGCAGCTTGATCCATTACGCTGAACGTTTTCATTTTACGAGATCTGTGAGAGGAATCGTAACTCTTCTGTTCGTTCTCAGGGACAATCGTCATTGGCTGTTATCAGCAAGAAGGGTAGTTTCTGAAGATACCTTCATTTTTTTGAATAGGTAAAATGAATAATCAAAGTCCCTGAGTTGGAATATCCATTCAAATGTAAAAAGAATAGAATGATGTCTTTAATAAAGGATTTTCCAATAAGAGGAGTCATTTTAAACAACCCGCCATTTCGGGTTGGAGCTGTCATATTTTGAAATTCAATTAGTATAGAAACTACGTCATTAATAAAAATGCAACGATACACGCTCAAACAACGCATTGAAATGATTAAAATTCACAATAAAAATGTTGAGAATTTGGCAGTGACGATTAGTGAAACTCGAACATTTTTGGGTCGTCATGAAGTATCTTGTCGAGCCGCAATACAGAAATTGATGGAGAAATTTGAGCTGTTGGGACAAGTTAGTGATGTGAAGAATAAAACCCGTGCACGTCGCTAAAGAACAGCCCAGAATATTGTTGCTGTGGACGGAAGTGTTGAAGAAAACTCAGGTTTGTCCTTTTCTCGTCTATCTTTGGAATTTGACATTTCACAAACGGTATTACACGTTATTTTGTATAAAGATTTGGGTCTTGAGACTTACGAGGATGTATTGATATCTAGTTAGCCTAGACCAGTTCTATGCATGAACAATATATTGCGATACCATATCAGCGAACAATAACTTATTAGAAGTGTCAGTGTAGAGTTCGACGTCAAAAAAGTAAACCAGAGTTACACAATAAATAAAAAAAATCCATCGAAATTGTAAAAATCGAAAAATTGGAGTATCGAGCCATCATCAAGTACTCGTATTTGAAAGGGTTAAGAGGTAAGCAGATTTACGAAGATAGGCTTAATACCCTTGGTGATCAATGTCCTTCGTATGCGACCGTGAAAAATTGGACTGCAAGCTTCAAAAGAAGTAAATTTTTCATTGAAGATGATGACCGATCGGGAAGGCCAGTTTCTGTGTCAGTCCCCGAAAATACTGATGCAGTTCATCACATGATTTTATCAGACCGTCGAATTGGGCTAAAACGGATATCTGAAGCACTGAAGATTTCATACGAACGAATGTTTGAATGTTGACCAAAAGCGTGCAAGGGTAGAAGCATCGCGTTCGATCTGTGCTCGATTGTAGATGTAGACTTCTTCAAACCGAATTGAAACTATGGATGATACTTGGGTAAATTTCTAGGATCCAGAAACAAAGCAACAATCGATGGAATGGCGACACTCTGGTTCTCCAATACATAAATCAAGTTTCTGGAAATCTGCTGGAAAAGTTCTTGCTTCAGTTTTTGAGGATTGCCATGGAGTAATCATGATTGATTTTTTGGATAAAGGTAGAACAATAACTGGAGATTACTATTGGATATTACTGGCCATTCTACAGGAAAAAATAAAGAGAAAAGACGCCGAAAGTTATCCAAAGTTATTGTGTTTTTACAGGGCAACGTCACAGTAGACAAATCTCATGTTTCCATGCAAAAAAATCGTGATTTAGGGTTGGAATTACTAGAACACCCCCTTTATTCACCAGATTCGGCTCCGTCCAACTATCATCTCTTTCCTCAACTGAAAAAAAGTTTAAAAGGTCGTAAATTTTCTTGAGGCGGTAATGAAAGCTCTGGAGGACTGGTTTGCAGATCAAGAAGAAACATTTTTTTTGAAAGGTCCAGAGACGTTGCAGGTTCGCTGTAATGAATGTTTTCAATTAAAAGGAGAATATGTTGCGTAATAAAATATTTTGACTTTGAAATTTTTTTGGTTCTATAGTAGGCTGAGAATTTTTCAATATATTCTCGTATAAAGTTCAGTTAACACAAGAACTCAAGCCGGCCGATCATCAACAATGTCGTGTCTTTGCTGATTGGTCCTTAAGGGGCAGTATCACCTTTTGAATCGTGGTAAATCTCCATTCAAAAGTGGTCTCTTTATTTCACGAGTAGGTACCCTAATTTACGACGTGGAGACTTGATTTTTTTTTAATTGAAGTTGAAGAACGTCCGGAGGGCAAATAATTTTCTTTTTTTCGATTTAATTAGTGTTTCAATTAAAAAAACCAGGGTAATCGTTAGATCTGGGGTCATTGAATATGTTTTTCGTTTTTCATTAGTACAAGCTATATTTTCGGAATAATCATCACGAAATTTTTTGTTGTTTATAGGAGATTAAATTGCCGAGGGCAAATAGTTGCGATTTTTTTCAAAAAATGATGAATAACCGTCGGAAAAAATCATTAAGTGTAGTTTCCAAAACGCTGAAGTTCAACCTGTTTTTTTTATTGAAAAACCAATTAAATAGAAAAAATCGCTATTATTTGCCCTTGGCAATTTAATCTTCTATAAACTACAAAAATTTTCATGTTGATTATTTCAAAAGTATAGCTTGTACTCATGAAAAACGAAAAACATATTCAATAATCCCAGATCTAACGATTACTCTCGTTTTTTTAATTGAAAAACTAATTAAATCGAAAAAAAAAACTATTTACCCTCGGGACGTTCTTCAACTTCAATTTGAAAAAAAATTTAGTCTCTACGTCGTGAATTAGGGAACTTACTCGTGAAATAAAAAGACCACTTTTGAATGGAGATTTAACACGATTCAAAAGGTGATACTGCCCCTTAAAATGCATTTAAAATGATCCTCATCTTGAGTGATGAGGCCCATTTCCACCTCGGTGGCTTCGTCAACAAGCAAACTTGTCACATCTTGGGCTCATTAGAATACCCAGGAGTTATTGTTGAAAATCCTCTCTACTTACTCGAGTGTTTCATACTTTTTTGCGAAATTTCATACAGATCGAACCTGATCGAAAACAGGATAATAAACTTTCGAATTTAGGGTCTTTACGAAGAAACACAGCCCATATCAGCTTCCGAAATATCTGAGAAACCTAGAAATTCTTACACAATTATTTCTTGATACGGACGGATCGATATCTTCCCATTTTTCCTTCTGCAGATCCCGTATCCAGATCTTCAATCCCCAATCTCTCATTCAGCCGTACCACATAAAACCGAAGTTTCCATCCGGACACTTGGAACTGTCACAGAGACACATTGTTCCGGAAATCGGAAATCGGGAAACGTTCTGCACTTATCAGCGATTTCGGAGATCGAACCTGACAAACGGCGCCCCTGATTGCGGCAGGTTGGACCCGATCACGTCCAGCACTTACTCCGGGCCGGTCCGGGTCTCCCGGAGTTCGTGGTACGACGATTGTAGAAGTGACTAAACAAGCCTCGGTGTCAACCAGGATAATTGCGGAGGTTATTGACGACCCTCCGTCTGGACCCGCTCCTTTCGCCGCTCCTGTGTATATGCAGGTCCGAATGTTACACAACTAGGGAGATTTTCAGGGAGGTGCATGAAAAGTTTAAAAAAACAAGGGTACAGGTGACCCAAATTGATTGATTTTGGCTGTTTCTGGTACTTCTAGGCTAGATAGGTGAAAATATTGAGAGGAGTCCTGGGCTCGATTTTCGTGAAAACTCCATAACTGAAAGCTGTTTCACGATATCTTCATTTGTTTTCAAGATATAACGAAATATTGATATTTTGACGATTTCGAAAATGTGCCATGACTTCTTCATTTTCTGAAATATCTAAAAACGACAAAAACTTTCTACAGGTACTTTTTCATTAGCAATACGACACCGTTTTCAGTTTTTTTATCTCTTGTATAAAGGGTGGAAAAAAACAGCCTCCCTATTTCAAATACGAATGATATCTTTTTTTGATCCTATGTTATGCAAAAAAAAATCAGCTCTTCGAAAATATATATAAATGTATCCGATATATTATTTGCATATTTGAGACAGAAATAGTAAAAAAGTGGAATGGTTACTGAAAGTTGAGTTTGTCATACATTATTCTATGAAAGTAGTGGAACAGAAAAATTTTATTCATTATGAAAAAAAAAATGGAAATAATACACTGCGCAAAAAAATTAACGCACTTTCTGAAAATCTCAATTTTAATGACAGTTAACTCTACATTTACTTTATAACTTATTTTTTATGTTCTCTCGGGAAGGTTTTGAACAAAACGAGACACATTAAATGGAAGAAAAATTCAGGCTTTCACAGAATCTTATGTGAAAAAAGAAAAATGAACAATTTTCAAAATACTGAAATGCTGATAAGTGATTTATTACTTGATATTTCCACCCCTTGCGTTAATTACAGCTCGGCCAAGACGGTTCATACTCAAAATGAGTGATCTTAAAATGTTCTGATCTAATCCTTCCCAGATTTCTCCGAGTTGGATTCCTAAGTCATTAAGAGTAGCTGGATGATTTTCTGAACTTCTCAGCCTTCTATTGAGGTTGTCCCAAACCTGCTCCATCGGATTGGGATCTGTACTTCTTGCTGGCCATTCCATTCGAGAGACTTCAACCTCTTCAAGGTACTCCTGAACGATGCGCGCACGATGGGGTCTGGCATTATCGTCCATAAAAATGAAATTTTCACCAATGTATGGGGCAAATGGCACTACATGCTTTTCAAGAATGTTCCTTATATACTTATCAGCATTCATAGCTCCATTATCAACGACCACTTGGTCTGTGCGAGCAATCAAAGATATTCCACCCCATACCATAATCGATCCTCCCCCGAAACCAGTAGTATTCAGGAAATTGCACTGAGCATATCTTTCATGTGAACGTCTGTATACAAGGGAACGTCGATCACCATGGTAGAGGCAGAATCTAGACTCATCTGTGAAGAGAACTCTTTCCCAATCGGCCTCTTCCCAATGGATATGCTCTCTCGCAAAATCCAAAAGCGCCCTTCGATGGGCTGGGGTAAGAGCTGGGCCTCTTGCCGCGACCCGAGGCCTTAAATCATATTCTCTGAGGCGATTTCTTATTGTCTGAGTGCTAATTTGCACCTCATGAGTTTGCTCAAGCTGATTTTGAAGGAGGCGAGCGGTTGCAAACCGTTATCTCAACCAAGAAACTCTCAAGTAACGTTCTTGAATGGCAGTTGTTACCCGTGGTCTACCCTGTCCTGGTCTTCGGACATTCATACCTGTCTCCCTGAATCGCTGCAACATTCTGGACACACTTGTATGGGAAACTCCAAACCTTTGTGCAATTCTTGTGAATGTCCACCCTTCTTCTCGCAAAACTACGGCTTGGGCACATTCCTCTTGGGTCAAATTGCGTGTTTCGCATTGCATAGCGATCGAGTGTATAAAATCAAACGAAAGAAAAACTATTGATCACTAGAATTGATCGAGAACAACTGATTTCAGAATGGAGCCAATACATTCAAAATCTGATAATATCATCTTTTTTTATTCCTGCTGGGAGAAACATCTGTATTGAAGAAAAACGTTGAAAGTGGATAACATATGCATGCATAATTCTGATAAAAATTATTATCATTGAGAACACATTCAGTTGTAGAATAAATTTGAGATTTCCATAATGTGCGTTAATTTTTTTGCGCAGTGTATAACGACATACATATATTTTCGAAGAGCTGATTTTGTTGCATAACATAGGATAAAAAAAAATTACCATTCGTATTTAAAATAAGAAAGTTGTTTTTTTTCCGCCCTTTATACAAGAAATAAAAAAACTGAATACGGTGTCGTATTGCTAATGAAAAAGTGCAGTAGAAAGTTTTTGCCGTTTATAGATATTTTAGGAAATGAAGAAGTTATGGCACTTTTTCAAAATCGCCAAAATATCAAAATTTCGTTATATCTTCAAAACAAATGAAGATATCATGAAACGGCTTTCAATTATGGTGTTTTCACGAAAATCGAGCCCAGCACATAAAATCAATCCGACTTTTCAGTTTGAAAAAAAACTGATGAAATAAGTTATTCTCCACTTCAACGCCCTGTATCTCAAAAACTGGTCATAGTATCGAATTCAGAATTCATACCTCTGGAGATGTTGTGGGAATCAATATATTGTGAGAAAATAGTTGCATTTGACCAGGTAAATTTTCGAATACAGGGTGTTCATGTTTTTTGTACTTCTCACAGAATATAATACCATACTATGAATAAACGACCATGAATATTTTCAAGATTAGAGACACACATTTGTTTGTGGTATTACTTTTCCCAAAAATCAATTCAAAAATACAGGGTTTCGAATTAATCCTAACAAAAATGATTTGGTCTAGTGGTTCTCTCTGTGGAACACCCTGTATAAAAAATTGCACTGTGCAATATTTTGTCGTCATAATACTGAATCGAAACGAACATTTCAAAAATATGCCTACCTGACGTCATAGTAGAAAAAGTGAATTTTGGTAAAAAACCACCGTCATATATTCGTGAATCACCCTGTGAATATGAATATTTTTAATCATACGTATCCACTAATTTCATTACTAGAAAATGCAGTAAACGTGTGTATGCAACAGAAATCCAATCTAACTCTTAATAATAAAAAAATAAAACCGAAAATCTGGGCAATTTTCAACTTCAATTTGGAAAACTAGCCATGGGATTGGGTTGGTCCCATTGACACATTTAGTCACTGAGTCGGGCACAACAACATACAAAACTTTCAGAAAATTTGACCGGTTGCCACTTTACATACAAAAGTGCGGGGTCCTTTTTTAGCGAGATTCCGAAACGGAAATTAATTCTTGAAACAAAATGAAATGTGAACGCTTCAAGGTGCACGTCACATCGAAAATATTGTGCACATTATGACTCAATGTTAATAACGTGAATCTGAATAGCGTCAGACTTGAATTAAAGGCGGAGGCCGTAAAATTCCGATGTAGATCCGCCAAACAGTGGCTGAATAAGACTCATACAAGATGGAATCGCTACAAACATTTCAATACCCACAGCAATTTCTCACCCCAGGTGGGCGTTCGACATGAGTGTGTCGTTGTTTATAACGAAATTACGGCGCTCCAGGAGTAATAACTCCGTCGGATGTAATTCATATTCGAATTTCTGTCGAACCTATTCATCAGGTCGCAAAGATAGGAGAAAGTCGAGCGGCGCGGCGCGACATTTATTACCGAAATGCGTCAGCCTCAACGGGATAGAAATTTCCTTCCTGATAGATAGACATTTCCATAAATTCGGCGACACGTCCGCAATTGATAAAATTAAACGTGAGTCGGGCTCTATAATTAATTTTCGAACATAATTTCGGAGACGTCTCCGGAATATGAAATTAATCGCCAGGATTTCGGAATGTGCATTCTTGAAGGACGACATTTGCATGCGGAACGCCGGGACGAATGTCTGTAATTTTGCCCGGGCCGTATTTTATTGCAGTATAAAGTTGGATTTTACTTCTTTAATATCAGTTCAGTCTTCCCTTGATTTAGCTCGGAATGAGCGGGTTGGCAAGCCTAGATTTCGCCGGTCTCGAAGAAGACTGCCACTATTTTAACTGTTCTCACATCTGGAAGCGGAATGCAGTTCACGAGTCGTCTACACCGAGTTTACCTTCAAATTATCAATTTTCAAATTTCAAAATCCTCCCAGAAGCGAAACAATTTAATATTTAGCTTGCTCGAAGTTTCTTCAATTTCGAATTATTTTAAGGAAGATGGATTTTGATCAGATATGGATGAAGAAGCAAATACAATTGTATCCAATATATTACCGGACAAATCAAAGCTAATATGTGATGAAACATGTGACCAATTCGTGAATAATGTAATAAGAACCATATTAAGAAGGTTGCTGAAAATGTGCTCATATGCTATTTTGAGGAAACATCAAACCATCAAAATCTGGCCACCCTGTACAGATATGATCATATTTTTGCGAGATTAGTTGTAATTTCAATATTCCTCATTTGTAGATTGTCCTAATTTTAGGTATCGGCGGTGCTTGTCGCCCTGAAGAATTATTAAATATAACTATTGATACCATTGAAGAAGCTATATCTACACTAACTGTTAAAATACCTGATACAAAGTCCCATTGCACAAGAACGTTTCTTTACTGTTTCAAATTCGGATTATATTGACATATACAGGGTGAGTCTTTGACTTGTACATATATTTTAACTGAAGATTCTTGAGGCCAAAAGAAACCTTTTTTCATTTTTCATTTTTCCGAATTCGGCTCTGTTAAAAAGATATAGCCATTTGAAAAAAAAAATTGGGCTAAATACGTCCCTGAAATGATACTGTGGAATTGATTCAAAGTTCATATTTCTCGATAGAAATTGAGTTTATACATTTAGGCCCAATTTAGGGAATACTCAAGTAGTCAAGTACTAACCTTATTGGAATAAAAATGTTGCAAACACGATAATTTCAACAAAAACAGTTAGTTTCATCGGATTATATCTGCAACTAAAAAGCCACATTTATTCCAACAAAATGAGTTCCTTCTTCGATTTTTCTGCAGATTAGTTTGTAAACACTAATAACTTGTTCATATTTTTCTCTAAATTCCCAAACAATAACATGAAGAAAGACTTTCATGCAGATTTATTATTAAACAACCTAACCTAATCTAATTTGTATCGATTCTGTGAATTTTTGCACAGAAATGTCAAGAAGATGTTGTCAGCTTGCTGATATTTTCATTGAGGTTGAGGAGTTTTTACGAAACATAGTATAAATCACGATACATTTGTGTACCGTGGTATGAATATCTATGAATTCTGCCGTTTCCATCATAAATCGACTTTGCCGCCAAATTTTACCACGCATGCGTAGAGCGAAAACCGAAATATTGGTTATGTGGAGCCAACTATAAACAATAACAACGCAGTCTCTGAACAGTCTGAACAAACTGTAAACATTTTGTGAAGTTCAGAATACATTCATTACATTCAGTGGATTATTGTTCTAATGTGATTATTACGTGAAGTGAATTAATATAATTACAACCGTGTCGAGTTTATAAAATTCCAAGAGGATGTTGTTTAGATAGAAACATCGCCACAGATTATCAGGTATCGTTTCATAAATTTCAATTTAATATGTAGTTTGTGTTGAGATTCATCATTCATATCCGAGTTTTATATTTCATCGACATTTAACTTCAATATGGACCGGTAACTATGAATGTTCAATAGAAACTGTGCGTGTTAAATCCTCCTTGGTGTTCAATTTCATCTCCCACATTTGGGGGATTTTAATATTAAAATATCTCGACAAAGTTGATAAATATTGTGACAACATTGTAAACTCGTTTGAAGACCAGAGAAGGAATAATTTTCGATGATATTTAATTCAGAGACGCATTCAGATCTTCTTGAAATTAATGATTTTTTCGTCAAATTTCAGCGGGTAAAATTGGAAATAACTCGAAAACGACGCGTTTTATTGAAAAAATAGGAATACTTTTAGTTTCTTAAATGATTGATTCTTTCGAAAATATGAACCGTTTATCTTTTTAAAGTGGTTTTATGGTGTTTTAGCGTGATGAGTCGACTACCCTTTAACTTTCATACTAGTAAAGATATTGAATAGGTTTCGATTGAGGAATATGCACAATGAATAGAGTAAAAACTCAACCAAAATTCAGTTCATTCGAAATAACGATTCCGAAGATATAAACAGAAAAGTGTTTTTTTCATGGATTTTCGACACCCTGTATCTCCCAAACCAAACCGAATTTTGAAAAATGGTATGGAAAAAAAGTGTTTCGTTTGATGGAAAGAATCTACAGTTAAAATATAATATGTACAAGTCAAAGACTCACCCTGTATATAGCAAGTATCGAGCACTACGGCCGCCTCAAACGAAAAGTAATGGACCATTTTCGAAATAAACCAGAGGAAAATTTGTCGATCTACATGTACGGATAAATAAAATATGAGAAATTCCAATCTTGATTGCAAAATGGCTTGGAAAATACATGTATAAGAGCTACACAGGTCACAGTTTCAGGAGAAGCTCTGTAACTCTTCTGGCAAATGCAGGGGGCAACATTAAATCGATAAATCGTCATGGTGGCTGGAAATCTGCCTTCGTAGCAGAATCATATACATATAGCAGATAGTCTGAATAATGAAATTTAGATTTCGAACGAAATATCGAATTATTCATCTACTTTCAAAAAAATATCTGATAACACTGTGGAACCAATCTAACTTTGCTGATCAGCAGCAACCTGGAACATTTTCGGAAATTTATATTGGAAGTAATTGTTCACACTCCACTAGCAATTGTTGTTCCAATAAATGAAAATGCATATTGTAGTAACAATTGATAGGGAATTTCGAACCATTACTTCTGAAACATATATTCCTGAAGATGCTCCGTGTTGTTTCTGATTAAAACGTTAAATATTGCTTGAAGAGTTGATTCGAGAATTATTAATCATCAACAATTGACTCTGCAAGAAATAAATCTTTAAAATTTCATGTTAATTGTACGAACTATTCTACTTTTCTCACCGTTCAAAATAGATCTTTCACGGTGAAAAAAAGTAATCATTTACGCTTGCATAGTGATGGAAAAAAGTAAAGTCCTTTTGACAGTTGAACAAAAAATAAATTCCTATAAATATGAGTCAAGAGCTTTTTTCGATTATAGAATTTTTCAGACTGCAATTTTTTTGGATCGAAATAGTTTCTTACGAACTATCATTTCACGATTTCTGAAACTCAATCAAAAATGTAGTAATATGTTGAATTATCGAGGTAATTGATAGACCAAGATGCTTATTAATCAAAAACCGACGCCTCCACCATTTAGTACCTATACATTTTGTGAATTATTCCAATTTCTCAAAAGCCTCAACCTTGACTCTGAAAAGTTTCCTGAATATCTTGACTCATTGGATTGGTTTTGAAAACTTTAAAAAATCAGATATTTCTGCATTGAAACGAATGCCAATAATAATAATAATAAAAACAAAACATCAGAAGGAATATCAGTGCAGCAAGTTTTTACCGGAATTTTAGATATTTTCCTATGATGAGATCCAGAAAGCAGGAAAATTAAAGTAACATTTCAGCTGTCTATTGCTTTAAACGACCCCAATTCTGTCAAAATACGACCTGCCAATATGTCAACCAGTTGTCGGCGTGAATTATTATAACTGACCCTATCAGTTTGTTACACCTATTCTTGGACAACTTTGATAATACCAAGTATCATAAGTTTTAACACCGCATCTAATCTCATGCAGTGTTCTTAAGTCATCAGCATAAGAATCCTGTTTAATAGAATCCTCAATAACAAATTCCTTCCCTACGAAAAATGTGTATCCAAGCCTGCACCGAAAATAATGGGAACAAATTTATTTATAATAGCATCGTTCGCGTGTCTATCGGGCCGCACCGTTCACACTGCACGTTTACGTGGGCGTACGAGGGCACTTATTGACTGGCAGTTAATCGTGTTGAGAAGAACCACGCGTCATGTAACCTTACACGACACGAAACCCCTTCATCATACATTTGATTTGATTGGATTTGAGGTTCAACCGATCGATTATCTGTCCTGTATTCCCCGAGGTAGTTTTGTCTTCGGCTGCATTATTCATTCCGTTGGACGATTGGCTATAAACGTGCTCATGGAGGAATACACAGTTGCTCCAAATCTCCAGGTACTTATACTCGGAGATTGACTGTTTGAATCACAAAAGAGATTATTATTCGCCATTGTCCTTTTCTGCAATTTTTAGTCGGATAAGGCCAATGGCAGCCAATGGTTTGGTGACACAAGTGACAAAGACAAATCTGAGACAGTTTTTGCAAATAATGTTGGGCCTGCCACATCTGGTCAATTGTCAAAAAATTACATCTTCAAATGTGAGCTTAACTGAAATAGCGGGCTGTTCCAAGTAGCACTTCTCATTGGAAAACTCTACCTACGAGGATGTATTGATATCTAGTTAGCCTAGACTAGTTTCATGCATGAACAAAATATTGCGATACCATATCAACGAACAATAACTTTTTAGAAGTGTCAGTGTAGTGTTCGACGTCAAAAAGTGAACCAGAGTTACGCAATGAAAAAAAAAAAGAAGATGTCCACCGAAATTGCAAAAATCGAAAAATTGGAGTATCGAGCCATCATCCAGTACCTGTATTTAAAAGGGAATTAAGAGGTAAGCAGATTCACGTAGATATGCCTAATACCCTTCACGGTCAATGTCCTTCGTATGCGACTGTGAAAAATTGGACTGCAAGCTTCAAAAGAGGTAAAATTTCCATTGAAGATGATGACCGATCGGGAAGGCCAGTTTCTGTGTCAGTCCCCGAAAATATCGATGCAGTTCATGACATGATTTTATCAGACCGTCGAATTGAGCTAAAACGGATATCTGAAGCACTGAAGATTTCATACGAACGCGTTCATCATATAGTTCACGTCGATTCGGACATGAGAAAAATTTCTGCAAATTGGATCCCCAAATATTTGAATGCTGACCAGAAGCGTGCAAGGGTAGAAACATCGCGTTCGATCTGTGCTCGATTTGAAAACGATGTAGACTTCTTAAACCGAATTGTTACTATGGATGAGACTTGGGTATATTTTTACGATACAGAAACAATGCAACAATCGATGGAATGGCGACCCTCTGGTTCTCCAAGACCTAAGAAGTTTCGTGTCCAGAAATCTGCTGGAAAAGTTCTTGCTTCAGTTTTTTCTGGATTGCCATGGAGTAATCATGATTGATTTTTTGGATAGGAGTAGAACAATAACTGGAGATTACTATTCGACATTACTGATCTATCTACGGGAAAAATTTAAAGAGAAAAGACTCGGAAAGCTATCCAAAGGTATTTTGTTTTTACAGGACAACGCCCCAGTACACAAATCTCATGTTGCCATGCAAAAAATTCGTGAGTTAGAATTACCAGAACACCCCCCTTATTCAATAGATTTGGCTCCGTCCGAATATTATCTCTTTCCTCAACTGAAAAAAGTTTAAAAGATTGTAATTTTTCGTCCAACGAGGAGGTAATAAAAGCTGTGGAGGACTGGTTTCAATCAATCAAAAATGCTTTATTGTCATAAGTTTTCTTTTCGACAAAGCAGAAACATTGTAGTTCCAATTTGAGGTGCAAAACAAAGATAAAGATATAAACGCCACAATAATACATCGAGAAACAATCATAGAGAGGGAGAGAGAGACAAAACAAAAAGTGTATATATAAAATAATAAATTAAAGGTATAGATAAAATAATATTTACTTGCTAAAACATATAAACAATGAAATAAAATAAGACATATGAAAAATATGAATGATATTCAGAGAAAAATAGTTACCAACATATAATAAATAAGATATATAAACATAATAAATAAGTTATACAGGGTGGCCATTTCAAAACGAAACAGACGAGATTACAGACGAAATAAATTTTTTCGATAAAAATGCTCGGACAGGTCGATTTCTGTTTCGAGGGGGACAACTTAAGATGTAGGTTACGGACGCATAGCGCTCCAACCCTTGCTACTACAACCCTTAACCCCAATTTTTGAATAGGTAAGATGGGGTGAGTGATATCTCATTTGAAAGGTATTTTTATACTGATTTCAGCACAGTAATTGTTTTTTCATTTTATGCATTAGTTCTCGAAATATTCTTAACTAAGTATTTGAAAATGAAGTGGTGTTTTCATGGCACTTGTAATGTTTTTTTGTGAAAAATCGACATTTTGAGCTTCAAAACAACCATGACTGTGGCTTCCTTCCTCCAATCTACTGACATAGAAATCTTTAATCAAGATGTCGATTTTTCACAAAAAATCACTACAAGTGCCATGAAAACACCACTTCATTTTCAAATACTTAGTTAGGAATATTTCGAGAACTAATGCATAAAATGAAAAAACAATTACTGTGCTGAAATCAGTATAAAAATACCTTTGAATTGAGGTATCACTCACCCCATCTTCCCTATTTAAAAATTGGGGGTGAGGGTTTCGTCTGTAATCTCGTCTGTTTCGTTTTCAAATGGCCACCCTGTATACGTGACTTATCATAAAAACCATCAGGACAGAATTATCACAGAAACATTATCAACCACACCCGGGTAGTCACAGCTAAAATCTGTCACCGAGGTATTCGTCAACATCTCAACATCATAGTACGTTTTTGATAAAAGCAATCCCTTCAGATTCAACCTAAACCGCCTTTCATCATAAATTTGCCGTATTGTAATAGGCAGGTGATTAAACAAAACAGGACCTCTGAAGACGAGTGAGCTCTCCGTATTTGAGAGGTCAACGGGATGGGCAGATCAATAATACTATAAGTTTGCAGAGAAAGAAGAAAGGTCTAGAGACGTTGCAGGTTCACTGTAATGAATGTATTCAATTAAAAGGAGAATATGTTGGGTAATAAAATATTTTGACATTGAAATTTTGTTCGGTTCCATAGTAGGCTAAGAATTTTTCACTATATTTGAGAGATCCGGAGTTTCAAACGCCCACTGTTGAATATTCAGCGCATTCTACTTGACCCTCATCCAAATTCACAACAACCTGCATCAAAACTACCAACTTCTCAGAACACGGTCAGCGTTTTATTCCACACCGTTCTCCGATCCAGGAAAAACTTGTATATCCGAATTTTAGTGGCAGGTGATCGCCGTCATTATAAATTAAATAATGCTTCGAAATTTTTACGGAACTTATTATGGGTCGTAAAGTGTCAGCCGAATACGTAACCTATAAATTCAAGTTAGGAGCTACTTTATGGCTCAATTCATTGGGGAGCTGATTGCACTCGAGGCTCTTGATTAATCGGACCGCTATCGAAACTTTTTTTCGGTTTTACGGGAATATCGGCCGGGAATATTATTTGGTGGTTTTACGAGTCCGCAGATGATTAATATTGGGGATAATTTTTCATGATACTGTTAGTCAAAAGGGGGAAAACATCATTTCGGGCTTAGCCTCTACTTAACCATATGACTGAGAAATCACAAAATCTTCTGAACTCAGAAAATCGAAGAGTTGTGTTTATATTTTCTTAATACTTTTTGAATCAAAGTGTACAGTTTGGGATTGAAATAAACTGCTCCACATGAGTTAGGGATATTGACCCAAATTGAAAAAAACTATAGTTAAAATAAGATTTTTGTGATGAAAATTTATATTAATATGATTTCAAGTTGCAAATTAATTTCAGCCTGTAGGTCTGCAGCGTATACAGGGTGGTTAAGAAAAATCGAGTAAAATAACGAAATTTTATTTCCAGAGAATTCAAGCATTTTAAGACATACAATGTATGGCCTCCACGGGCATCAATAACAGCTTGACATCTTCTTTGCATGCTACACACGAGATTGTTGAACATTTCTTGAGGAATTTGGTTTCATAAACGGGGCAGAAGCTCTATCAGATCATCTAAGGATTCTGTGGTAGGTTGATGATTGTCTAATCTTCTTTGGAGCATATCCCATGCATGTTTTATGCAATTCAAATCTGGTGAGTGCGGAGGTATTGGTAAATGAGATAGTTTTTGAACTTCTTATTTGCACCAGATTGACAGAATATTTCAAGCTAAACAACATCTTTACGGACACTCAACATGGTTATTCACAGGGACGATCAACACAGACAGCAATTTTTGAATTCATCCGTTATATCATGGATTTATTGGAAAATGGGGAAATGGCGATGGGTATTTTCATTGATATATCTAAGGCTTATGATTCCCTCAATGTGGATTACTTAATGGAAAAGCTGGAATTATATGGAATGAGAGGAACTGCAAGGGAATGGCTAAGATCCTTCTTGTCTAATAGAAGGCACAGAGTTACCATCACAAAAAGCAATCAATATGCAAAATTAGGAATTTTGTCAACCTCAATGGGAATAGCAAAGGGAAGTGTTGTGGGTCCATTGTTGTTCAAAATATTCCTCAACGACTTGAGTAATATACAAAGCACTGAAGGGAATATAATTAATTTTGTGGATGACACTAACCTGATGGTGGGTGCAAGAAACATGCAGCAGTTAATATCTAAAGCTGAAAATATATTCTCATCTTCTAAATTATGGTTTGATCGAAATAAATTAATTTTAAACAATACAAAACAAAAATAGTTATATTTGAATATTTGATACAAATAGATCTAAAAAAGAAAAAGCTGAAAATGTCAACTTGGCTCATTTTGATTTTGATGTATCTGAGTCAGTTAAATGTCTTGGTATTTGTATGGATCAATTTTTGAATTGGAGACAACATACTGAAAATTTGCAAAAAAATTGAGTCAAACTTGCTTTGCCCTAAGATCATTAACAAATTTTATGAATGAAAGTACAATGAGAGCAATGTATTTTGGTATCTTTGAATCAAATATGAGATACGGTATTATTTTTTGGGGAAATGGGGAAAATTTAGAAAAAATATTTTTAATTCAAAAGAGGACAATGCGCATTGTTTACAAGTTGGGATATAGGGAATCTTGTAGGAGTCTTCTTAGAAACCGAAATATATTAACAGTTTTTGGTCTTTATTTGTTTGAGTGTCATGTTTTCTCACAAAAATAGAGAGAAGTTAATAAATGACAATGTGAACACAACTTATAATACACGTACATTGAATTACAATTCTCCTATACATTGACTAACTTTAACAGAGAAAACCCCTGCTTATATGTGTATCAAAATTTTTAATAAACTCCCTAATGAGATTAAATGTGTTAGTGTATCTGATATGTTTAGAGTTAAGGTTAAAAATGTATTAGTTGGTATGGAACCATATAATTTGGCTGATTACTTTTTGTAATCTTGTCACGTCATTTCATTTAATTTGTAGTCTTTTGCTTTATTTGTGAAAACTGTAATTATTTGAAATAAAAGACATTATTATTATTATTATAATGTGGAATACCAAGCTCCTCGCTCAAATTCTCAACTATGGCTGCACGGTGCGGTCTAGCGTTATCGTCTAGAAATTGAAAAGTTTCTTTATCCTTCGAGAATCTGAAAATCTTCCATATCTGGATTCATCAGTGAAAAGACCACTACGCCATTGATCGTTACAATAGATATGTTCCTTGTCCATTCCAGTCTTTGACGCTTATTATGGTCACGTGTTAATGGAACTCCTCTTAATGGACGTCTTGAACCTAGATTCACCTCTCTCAAACGTCCTCTGATGGTTTCGATGGAAACTTGGACCCCATCTGCATTTTGAAGAGTATTCCGTAGCATTTTACACGTAGATATAGGGTTTCTTCTCGCCGAAACGGTGATAAAACGATCCTGAGCAGGTGTTGTCTTTCCAACACGGTACCTGTCTCCCTGAACATATCCCAAAGTCGAGATATCACACATTGGCTCACTTGGAGCCCTTTCGCTACAACAACCTGAGTTAGGCCACCCTGTAGCATTCCGATAGCCCTACTAGCCTCGGCGTTTGTTAATTTACGTCTTGGCATTTTCGGAAAACTCGTTTCAAATCGAATCCGTTGGTGAACTGACTTCAGTTCAAAATAAGAACAAAAGAACCAAACTTCAGAAAAAGGCGACCAGATTGACGAAATGTCTCATACTGATTTTTATTGGATCGATTCAAGTTGTTATTGAGTTTTAAATGATTTTACAGCAATTTTCTCGAAGATTACATACTTTTAAAAACGATTGAATACGATATCCCTAACTCTTGTGGAGCAGTATATAATCAGTAGAAACTTATTTGCCAGCATTACCATAACTTTCTTGAAGCAGTTCGGTCACAAGAAATCAGAAAATTCGAGTACAATGATCTTCTCTTCGATTAATAATGAAGTCCGAACAATATTCCTGGTAATCTTACTGTCTGTTTCTCATCTAAACAAATAATAACTCCGAATTGAACATCAAACCAACAATTTTCTTGAAAAGCACTAGAATTCGAACAAGTTTTTCGTGTGGAAAACGTTTATTAGAATACGAATGCGCGCATTCATGAAAACTGATGTTCCGTGCTCTCTAAAGAGTAATTACGGCAAAGTATCGGAGTTATTTGGAGTTCTCGTTGTCGAACTTCAATAATTCACATGAAATGTTTCAGAAAGAAGCAACTTTCCAGGAATTTCCATGATACAAAATTTTCCAAGAAATGCTACAGAAGATTTCATTATGCTTTGATGTGAATATACCTGGAGAATTGATAGAACGCTCGATGAAATTCCAGTGCAGAATATATTATCGAGTAACTTGGAATTTTGTGTAGGTTGGTACATGATGAAGAAACAGTCGGCCATGGAAGTTTTTCGGGGTAAACAACTTGGGGAATTCATGATTTTGTTAATCGAATAACTCTCCATAAATTCAATAAAGCAAAGGATCTCTTCTCTTTGTTCGTGATGGAGATTTCTATGAATATCACACATCGATGTTGGATCATAGCTTGCTCCTGGATAATGAATAATAAACAAAAAGCACTTAAGCAAAAAAATCAACGCACATTATGGAAATCTCGAATTTATTTTACAACTGAAGGTGTTCTCAATGATAATTATTTTTATCAGAATTATGCATGCATATGTTATCTACTTTCAACGTTTTTCTTCAATACAGATGTTTTCTCCCAGCAGGAATAAAAAAATATGATATTATCAGATTTTGAATGTATTGGCTCCATTCTAAAATCAGTTGTTCTCGATCAATTCTAGTGATCAATAGTTTTTCTTTCGTTTGATTTTCTACACTCGATCGCTATGCAACGCGAAACACGCAATTTGACCCAAGCGGAATGTGCCCAAGCGGTAGTTTTGCGAGAAGAAGGGTGGACATACACAAGAACTGCAGAAAGGTTTGGAGTTTCCCATACAAGTGTGTCCAGAATGTTGCAGCGATTCAGGGAGACAGGTATGAATGTCCGAAGACCAGGACAGGGTAGACCATGGGTAACACCTACCATCCAAGAACGTTACTTGAGAGTTTCTTCGTTGAGACAACGGTTTGCAACCGCTCGCCTCCTTCAAAATCAGCTTGAGCAAACTCATGAGGTGCAAATTAGCACTTAGACAATAAGAAATCGCCTCAGAGAATATGATTTAAGGCCTCGTGTCGCGTCAAGAGGCCCAGCTCTTACCCCAGCCCATCGAAGGGCGCGTTTGGATTTTGCGAGAGAGCATATCCTTTGGGAAGAGGCCGATTGGGAAAGAGTTCTCTTCACAGATGAGTTTAGATTCTGCCTCTACCATTGTGATCGACGTTCCCTTGTATACAGACGTCCACATGAAAGATATGCTCAGTGAATACTACTGGTTTCGGGGGAGGATCGATTATGATATGGGGTGGAATATCTTTGACTGCTCGCTCAGACCTAGTGGTCGTTGATAATGGAGCTATGAATGCTGATAAGTATATAAGGAACATTCTTGAAGAACATGTAGTGCCATTTGCCCCATACATTGGTGAAAATTTCATTTTTATGGACGATAATGCCAGACCCCATCGTGCGCGCATCGTTCAGGAGTACCTTGAAGAGGTTGAAGTTTTTCGAATGGAATAGCCAGCAAGAAGTCCAGATCTCAATCCGATTGAGCAGGTTTGGGACAATCTCAATAGAAGGCTGAGAAGTTCAGAAAATCATCCAGGTACTCTTAATGACTTAGGAATCCAACTCGGAGAAATCTGGGAAGGATTAGATCAGAACATTTTAAGATCACTCATTTTGAGTATGAACCGTCGTTGCCGAGCTGTAATAAACGCAAGGGGTGGAAATACCAAGTATTAAATCACTTATCAGCATTTCAGTATTTTGAAAATTGTTCATTTCTCTTCTTTCACATAAGATTCGGTGAAATTCTGAATTTTTCTTCCATTTAATGTCTTGTTTCGTTCAAAACCTTCCCGAGAGAACATAAAAAATAAGTTATAAAGTCAATGTAGAGTTAACTTTCATTCAAATGGAGATTTTCAGAATATGCGTTAATTTTTTTTGCGCAGTGTATATCTTCCATAAGAATGATGTTTATTATCCAACGATATTTTAGATGATTTTACTATGGATCCTGAGGCTCTGAGAGCCGTGACTTAGTCGGCAGTCAGGGAGTACCAATGATAGTTCGGTAGTTTTCTATGCCTAGATTGTCATCATTTTCATGCAGGAAAACCACATGAGCATTATGCCATTTGTCTAGAAATCATTCTACTGTGAAGATTATTTTCATTGAAGGCGACTTGCAAGGGTAAAAATAAAATTGGGGCAGGAAGGGTACGTTATGATTCCTCTTGAATGAGCACATCGATCGGTCTCACCCCTTTCTTTCCTCCCCAGCCAACTTCGCAGCATCACCTGAGAAACTATCTATTTAAAGTTAGAAGTTACAACGGAATGATCAAAATAACTCCGGCACTATCTCATCCAGTTTTTCCCATTCGCATCACGTACGCAGGGCTGCCAACTTTACACATTCCGGAGGCAAACGGGACTCTGCAGGTGTTTTCGTAAAGAGGACGTGCTACCGCGCCACCAGGGGGCGCTGAATACTAGTCGTTTTGCGTAATTCTCTTTTAATGTTTGTCGAACGTGGGAGGTTTAAATTTTTAATTACGCTGAATAAGGTAACGCCTGGCGGTGGGGAGGTTTAGAAGGGGGTTTGGAGTTTTTTGCGTGTTTTGAGGTGTTCTGATGCAGAAAGATATGTTATTGTCGAAGTATGATGTAATGGAAAGGAATTTCATGGAAATTTGTATACGGTCGAAAAGAGGAACAATCGATTCATATGTGAATTCGCGAGAATCACGAAAAATCCGGAAAAAGGGCAATATCGAGCTTCGTGGACACGTCTACTCAACAGATGAATTGAAACTAGTTGAGAATGAAAGCAGACGAAGGTCCTGCCGCAGATGCTAATCATACAAACCAAAAATGGACGAGGTTTTTACTTTTGGTATAACCTATTAGATTCGTTGCTGTTCTCTTGTATAGAAGATCTATTTCCACGCATAATATTTATTATCTTGTTGTGGTGTTCTTGATTGAGATTTAGGTATGGTTTGATAGAATTTTGATTGCTATGACCAGTAATCTTCAGCAATTGTTGTTCCTCTACACCACTTTTTGCTAATTGACTGACAGCTGTTGATCTATTTGAATGATTCGTTATCTTTTTGTCTTTGACATTCAAGCCAATTGCTTCGGCAACATATTTAGTCCATTTATTTATGGTATTCCTTCCAACAGGTACATTATCGGACCATTTGTCAGTTTCATTTTTCCAATATCGATTTGGTTTCAAGAAAAGTCGTGGTGAGGTAATATTTTCGCCTCGTTTTGATATTAGTTTATGAAAAAGACGTACAGGGCAGCTTTGTCTCTCACTATTGGAAACCAACCATTTACTACTTTTAGAACCACCTTGGCACGTTTTACTGAATACCGGATTGTATTCAATGCGATTTGTTGGAGAACCATCGTTATTCTCCTCGATTTGAAAAAAATTCACCAAACAAGCAACTGCCTCTCCTCCTCGCCACGCTAGTTCTACTGCAGCAATATGTTAAAATTTACGCATAAGACCTTCATGAGTTTTTTCATCCCATAGCAATATTATTCTATTAACTTCAGACAAATTTAACGAAACTGAACTGGATAAACGTTTACTTGGGTCTGCTTGCAATTTTTTTCTGATGGCATCTCGGGCTGGTTTAAATATTATATTATTAAACGGGTCAATCATAATGTTGTAGTCCTTATAATACTTTTCTTGTAAGAGTTTGCTCGAAACATTCCACATTGTCTTAACCGTTGCTTCTTTGAATTCTGTTCCGTCTTTTTTTCTCATATTGACAGCCCAATCTTTGAGTATAAACGCCAAGAAGCTTGGAGCTTCTGCGTTCATTCAATTCGTATGATCGTTCGTAGCAAAATTCCATGAATATTCCCCAAATATATTTGTGGCTATTGGCAGTATTTCTGGGAATGTTTTCTTTGATAAGCTCATTTATATTTTTAACATTACCAAAACGTGACATTTTGAAATTTGTTTGGAATGATGTTGCCATGGAACTATTATATAATTTTATAAGACTCTATCGTGTTATCATTGGGATTGAAAATTGCATTGGATGTAGTTTTCGATGTAATGTTGACATGATTGGCTGAAATGGTTCCATATGATACAAAATCATAAAATTGGATTTGTTGTTAGAACTGTCAAAAAATTTTCAAGATAACTTTGGGACCGGGCAATGTGAATTCTCATTCTGGGCGCTTTTTCTGATACGTATGATTCCTTTTCAAAATAGGATTTTTTGAAGGGAACTCCAAAAGTCCTCTTATTCTTTCATTTTGGGCAGATTTCGATAGGCTCATCAAACGTCTGCATATTTTGTTCTGAAAGGATAAATTAATGTTCCAATGACGCAGTCCCGCATTTTTCAAAAGCAGCTCTCTCGTGCCAGGCGCAAATCTCCATTTCCGCGAAAACAAGCCGATCCCCATCCCCATTCTCCCATCAAATTATTGCGAGTAATTTCGCTCTGCAGGCCGATAACACGTGCTTGAGAACGCCGCGGAACGGGCCCACAAATCTCCGCAAATGTTTCAGAAATATAATAATTGGGCCGGATTCGCCGTTTTAACGGTTCAAACTTATGCAATTTCTTGAGATGTGCATTTAGAGGGGCCGTGTTGGGCCGCCGTAATGGAACGTTCTATACGTTAGAACGCTGATGTCGGAAATAATCCCATGAGTGGCTTGTTGGGAATTAATTAGAAATGTGTGCACGTAGGAAAGCAATTTTGTTGACAGGAAAATGAGATTGAAAATTACGCCCCTGGAGGATTCTCGTGTTCGGGCTTTTGGGAAAAATGGGACGACTTGAATAACGCGTGTTGGGTTGGACCAGTTCCATTTTTCCACCGGAGAAATCTCCTGGGGTTAGTTCTAGCCAGTGTTTTGATTTTTCGTTTCCGTCGAACTTCATAAAGCTCATCTAGAACAACTGGTTCAACCTTATGTCTATCCAAATTGCCAACGTAATAACCAGAAATTCAATGAATTGGTAAAGAGATATTCTGCTACACAATTGTCATGAAGGAATTTGTGACCGTTTCAAAAGTTGCCCATTCTTGTCCACCAAATGTTCATTTATTAGAAATCAAATGTTGATACTCTGATATCAGAATGGTTTTGATGACTTTTTCAGTTTCAGTTTTTGTCGTTTGAGTTTCTGACAATTTTGGATCAGTTATTGATTTACGTTCTCACAATGAACTTTGAGTCAAAATAAAAAATTTTGTTCTGCAATAATGCAAAGACGTAAACTTAGTGCTGATGAAGCCAATAGCTGGTCCATAAACACCAGGGAAGTTCAAACTGTGGGTCAATATATTTTGTTGAATGATTGTTAATTTCACCTTTTTTGATTCAATTTAGCAACCTGACGAGGGACAAATTCCACCGTGTATATTTTGATCATGTTAGGTTATAGTCATTCTTCTGTCCGATGAATAAGCATCGTTGCCCTTTCTACATGGAGGTCGTAGTTATCACGTGTTGATGGAAATGTTTATTTAATTTCGGAAAATGATTAATTTGAGGAAACATTATGTGGATTCAATAATTCCAGAGACCTGGCGAATATTGAAGAAACTTTTCTCTCTGAAATTGAAAATATCTCACATATACAGGCTGAGTCTTTGACTTGTACATATATTTTAACTGTAGATTCTTCTCATCAAATGAAACACTTTTTTCCCATACCATTTTTCAAAATTCGGTTTGGTTTGGGAGATACAGGGTGTCGAAAATCCATGGAAAAAACACTTTTCTGTTCATATCTTCGGAACCGTTATTTCGAATGAACTGAATTTTGGTTGAGTTTTTACTCTATTCATGGTACATATTCCTCAGTCGAAACCTATTCAATATCTCTACTAGTATAAAAGTTAGAGGGTAGTCGACTCATCAATACACGTTAAAACACCATAAAACCACTTTAAAATGATAAACGGTTCATATTTTCGAAAGAATCAATCATTTAAGAAACTAAAAGTATTCCTATTTTTTCAATGAAACGCGTCGTTTTCGAGTTATTTCCAATTTTACCAATAACCTGAATGCTTCTCTGAATTGAATATCATCGAATATTATTCCTTTTCTGGTCTTTAAACGAGTTTACAATGTTGTCACAATATTTATCATTTTTTTAATAATAAAATCCCACAAATGTGGGAGAAAAAATTGAACACCAAGGAGGATTTAATACACACAGTTTCTATTGAAAATTCATAGTTACCGGTCCAAAATGAAGTTAAATGTCGATGAAATACAAAATTCGGATATGAATGATGAATCTCGATACAAACTACTTATTAAATAGAAATTAATGAAAAAAAAAACGATACCTGATAATCTGTGGCGATATTTTTATCTAAACAACATTCTCTTGCAATTTTATAAACTCGACACGGTTGAAATTATATTAATTCACTTCACATAATAATCACATTAATCAGAACAATAATTCACTGAATGTATTCAGAACGTCACATAATGTTTACAGTTTGTTCAGAGACTCTGGTTTGTTATTGTTTGTAGATGGCCTCCAGATAACCAATACTTCAGTTTTCGATCTACGCATGCGTGGTAAAATTTGGCGGCAAAGTCGATTTATGATGGAAATGGCAGAATTCATAGATATTTATACCACGGTACACAAATGTATCGTGATATATTCGATGTTTTGTAAAAATCCTTAACCTCAATGAAAATATCAGCAAGCTGACAACATCTTCTTGAAATTTCTGTGCAAAAATTCACAGAATCGATACGAATTAGATTAGGTTAGGTTGTTCAATAATAAAGCTGAATGAAAAGTCTTTCTTCATGATATTGTTTGGGAATTTCGAGCAAAATATGAATGTTATTAGTGTTTACAAACTAATCTGCAAACAAATCGAAGAAGGAACTTATTTTGGTGAAATAAATGTGGCTTTTTAGTTGCAGATATTATCCGATGAAACTAACAGTTTTTGTTGAAATTATCGTGTTTGCAACATTTTTATTCCGGGAAATATGAACGTTGAATCAATTCCACAGTATCATTTCAGGGACGTTATCAGCACATTTTTTTTCAAATGGCTATATCTTTTTAACAGAGCCGAATTCGGAAAATGGAAAATGAAAAAAAGGTTTCTTTTGAACTCGAGAATCTTCAGTTAAGATATATGTACAAGTCAAAGACTCACCCTGTTTAGAAATTAACATGGGCAACCTCTCTGAGAGTCATTTGACATTTAACGAGTTTGTCTAACAGTAGTTTCATTATCTATTCACCAAGTTCTTAAACAAGGACTAGTCTGAAATTTAATGTTTTGCTCATTTTTTTAAAGTTTCAACTAAAGTGGCGTGAAAGAAATATTCTCTCGATACCGAATTGAAAAAAAAAACATTTTTGTTTAATTGTGTTTTCGAAATGGTATTTCCAGCATTGAATGCAAAATAAATGCATATAACTTGATGTCGATGTCCTGCATGTGAAGAGAGAAGAGAAAGAAGTTAAAAGTCAAAATCCCGAATTGCGAGAGCAGGGTACTCGAGATTCGGCTCGGAGTACTAAAACAAAAGCATAATATTCAAATTAAGTCTTCATTTAAGGAACTCGAGGTTGGGTAAGTGTCGAATCGACGATTTTCCAAGTACAGGGGTGAGTTCGGGTTACGAGGGGTGAAATGATACTCGAACTCCTTCAAGGGTTTCGTAGCACACGAAACTGGAACTTCACGGGGCGGTTTTTCGACAACGACTAGGGGAGCATCTACAAGGGGGTCTACGAATCATTGTCACCTTCACACCTACTACAGGGCTCTCCGGTTCTCCAACAGGGTTGATTTATTATTCATGATGATCAGGGTGGTTGATATACAACCTTAATTGAATGATCGAAAATTTAGATAAGCGGGACGTTGACAGTTGAAAAGTTCGATTAATCACAATCATCAATCATATAAGGAAAATATCTATGACAGTCATGACCTGATTAATCATTCATTCGGATTATTGGGGGTGTGATTCTGAGATGAGAAAAAATATTGATTTGTCATGTGTATAAATTAAATCATTCGATTATTAACATATATTTTTTCTTTTTTTATTTCATTTCTATAATTTTACTGTTCTAACAAAAGTTTGGTTTACGATAAAAATTCTTTTTTATACAGGGTGTTCAAATTGGAGGTACAAAGGAAATGGGGAGATTCCTCGAATAATTTCAAGACAAAACCACAAAGGTTTCGTTTTCGAGATTTTTTTTTCGAGGGTGAGTTAAAGTTTGAATTTTTTTCAATCTTTTTCTCAGATAATCTGTACACTAAAAGATGTGTTATGTTTTTTGGAACACTGTCTCTAGTTTAACTCCAAAACATCTTTTTGGTGAGCGACTGTAAGTTTTGATAATTGTAACAAGTAACTTCAAAATATCTTGTAGTTTTATCTTATCCACTATCGATTTTAAAAAGTCAAGGACTAACACTGTATATACTATGGGGTATCCTTACATAATCTGTATAGAATTCCCGAGTGATAATTAAATACTAATTGGATATGATATCACTTTTACTTATCCGTTTCTTCGAGAATGCTTGTTAATTTCACAATGTGTGGGTTGGCTGCCTCATTACAAGAAGCCACAATGTAACCTGACTGGAGGGGAGCTTTGGTCTGATTTACGCATATACTTGTGTTCTATTCCAATGTGATTCCTGTTAGATCACGCAACAATTGCAAGGAAAATAGGACTGGTTGTATCAGAAACCAGGGGCGTATAGAACAAACGTGTCAATCAACTTGGATCTTCTTGAAGATATTGCCACAAGCCTCTCTATTTCCTGGTCGTGAACTATCATGTAGGAATACAGCGATGAAAAAGATCTTTGTTGTACAAAGTAGTGAAACTACTCTGCTAGTCCGCGTATCTTCAATTCAACACATAGAAAGACACACTTCTCTATTTAATCTCTCCTGGACATACCTGCTCAATGAAATGACCCAAAAATATACTCCATTCATTTTTATAATGTATCATGATTTAGGTTTATCAAGTTTTTTTCACTTAAAACCAGTAGCGGATTAACCGGTACGCTTAGTACGCTGCAGCGTAGGGCCCCGAGGTCCATAGGGGCCCCCGGCGATCGAATTAATTTTTTTTTTTCTAGAATAAAAATTCAGTCTGTATGTGTGAAAAAAAAATAGTCAGGCTGTACCATATTTTATAGGAAGCTCAGAGGCAACTTGTGAATTATGAATTATTTCATTCACATGAAACGCAATGAATAACAAAAGCCTCAGAAGAAACTCCGATGTTGGAAAAACACACCATTCGAGATCCAGCGTACTGTCCCTAATTATCTTGTCTGCCTGCAATAAATTCCGTCAAGGGTGGCGGCCGAATTCCAATGCTGACAATTACATCATAATTCAATAAATTTGTCGGCATTTCCTCTAAAATCTAGGAATGTGCTAC
Organism: Adalia decempunctata; assembly: GCA_951802165.1. Classification (NCBI taxonomy): domain Eukaryota; kingdom Metazoa; phylum Arthropoda; class Insecta; order Coleoptera; family Coccinellidae; genus Adalia; species Adalia decempunctata. The sequence continues at coordinate 8,412,772 of OX637705.1, forward strand.
AGAACGGCCGACCAGATGTTGATTCGTTTAGGGGTGTAAAGTGAAAAATACTTGTGCAGAAGTTTGCATATTTTTTCTCACATTCATTTCACAAGATTCGAATATTGTTGACAGTGACGAGCGAGTTTCGTGTTAGATTCAAATATTGTGAAAAACTGAGAAGTGTTGGTGAATTGAACTAAACTGCTCCACATGAGTTACGGATATTGACTAAAATTCGCCAAATATAATTAAAATAAGATTTTTGCGATGAAAATTCATATTAATATTATTTCAAGTTGCAAATTAATTTTAGCCTTTTGGTCTGCAGCGTATACAGGGTGGTTAAGAAAAATCGAGTAAAATAACGAAATTTTATTCCCAGGGAGGAATTTGGTTCCATGAACGGGGCAGAAGCTCTTACAGATCATTTAAGGATTCTGGGGTAGGTTGATGATTATCTAATCTTCATTTGAGCATATCCGATGCATGTTCTATGCAATTCAAATCTGGTGAGTGCGGAGGTATTGGTAAATGTGGAATACCAAGCTCCTCGCACGCATTCTCAACTATGGCTGCACGGTGTGGTCTAGCGTTATCGTCTAGAAATTGAAGAGTTTCACCAATAGCAGAGTGAATATTTGGCACAACAATATATAATAATGTGAGGCGGTCATATTCCCAGGACAAATGTGTAGAGTTTTAATTAAAATATTCTTTTGAAAAAAATAAAAAATGTTTCAGAGGGGCCCCAGAAGTTTTGAAGCGTAGGGCCCTTGAAATCGTAAATCCGCCACTGCTTAAAACTGACGCAGGTTGATACTCGTTAAATGTCAAATGATTCTCAGAGACGTTGATTTCTATACTCTTTTTCAACTTTGTAGGTAAATGGAGTTCTTTTAAGGTTCAACCGTGACAAATAATTCGTAGTACTACCACATTTTTATACTGGAGTTTTTCAAGTTGTGCAAAAAAGTATGGAAATGTCCTCTGTAGGCTTATTTCTTGAGAATTTTGAGAAGTGGGGAATTCCATAGGCATGTCTGTTCTTCAGAAGTTTTCTATCGGGTTTTTCGAGTACTTCTATTGTTTTTTCGAATTAACTATCACAAAGTAAAGGACTATTATATCCATTATTTTTCAGTAAAATTTCAACACTCGATTCTTGATTCTCGTACAAGAATAAAGCATAACTGAATGTTCCAACCATGTTTATATACGTGGAATATTCCCAGTATTGAAAGAGAAAAAAGTTTCTTCAACATCGCCAGATCTTTGGAATTATTGAATTCACATAATATTTTCTCAAATTCATTATTTTCCAAAGTGAATGGGCGCCCGCAGGGGTGGCCAGGGAGGGCCAGGGGGGGCAGGGGGGGCCATGGCCCCCCTGAGATTTTGATGGCCCTATCGTTTTTCAGCACGACACCTCATTATTACCTTCTAATTCCTATTTTGGCCCCCCTGGGAAAAATTTCTACGGATTTCTGCGGGCGCCCATGAACGAACTATATGTAGAAAAGACAACGTTTTTTATTCATCTGACAGGAAAATGGCCATAACCTCATCACATTTTCAAAATACACACGTTGAAATGTTCAAAAATTTCATGTGCCAACCGGAATACATGAAAGTCAATGGAATATAGCTAGAGTTCCTTAGAGAGTTCACCCATAACACTACAGTCCATTAAAAGCAGACCAGGTACTCTTATGACAGTGTCCAGTGAAAACCACGTTCTTTATTATCGAAAAATCTTCATTTGTAACGAGAACTTTAGATCTACAACGATGTTCGTAGTACGGTAATCAAAACTAATAGCGTCGTTGCCGGTTTTATAACAGCTCGTCTTGTATATGAAGAAGGCCGTGACCATAGAAACATTCAATAACCCCAACTACAATTTCCGCTTTCATTCGTTAAAGTGAGCAAGTAGAGTCGTCCCTGAACTGACTTAACCAACACCATAACCATTGAACTCGTTTTCCAAGCATCTGTACGAGCTCACGTAAAGCCGTTCCACCTCAATTACCGGGACAAAAGTCCCGTTACAATCCTGCATGTTTACAGCGCATCCCCGTTGCGGTTAGCGAAAACTGCGCTCCCTTTCAACAATTCCCGTGTAAATTTGCCGTAATTAAATTAAAACTGCATTGATATTTCATCTGGAATTTTCATTAGTCGATGGAATTCAAACAGCGGTAGCTGCGAATCAGACAGCAGCAGAGACAGGGTGGATACGGTTTTGGGGAAATTTTAATTTGCGGCAACTACGGTATTGTCGGAAAATATTTTCCTTTGAGTTCGAAGTTTGGTAATGAGCAAGAGAGTTCGATGGGATCACCTTTGGCGGGGGGAATTTGTCATTCATTCTGTTGATTAACGAGCAACATGGGGAAAGCAGGAGAAAGTTCGTGGAGAAATTACTTGTTCGAGCTATGTGCCATAACAGTTTAGTTGAAAAGTTTTTCAGTTCATAGAAAACATTGTATTTCCCAATGCTAACATAACCTGCCTCTATTATGCAAGTAGCGCCTCTTTGGGTGTTCCACAGGGCCCCTATCTAGGTTCGTTAATTTTCACGAATGAATTGTCGGTTTGACACTTATTTTTCAAATGGTATACAGCGTGTTCCTAAATTCGGAACGCAAACGTTTCGCTTTTGAGATACAGGGTGTATAAGGTGTACCTACTAGGGAGTATTTGAACGAAATGATGAAAACAGGTGGATTGGACGGGGTGGACATCATTCATGGGTTTCCAGATCTCCAGATTTGGATAGTTTTCTTTTCATACAAACTGGATTTTCATGACAATTCTCATTTTTGTCAGGATTTCGAGAGAATCTTTCAAATTTTTTACTCAAAATCGGTAGCAGATACGACAAAGCTACAAGAGACTCAAAATTTTAGTATAAAAACTAAGCTCATTTTTACAATTCCTCAAACTGACAATGGCTCACCAAAAAAAACTTCTGGAGTGAAACTGGGGACAGTGTTAAAAAAAAATATCACCCTCTAAATTGCAATCGAAATTGGCAGGTCACATGGTGTAAACTCTAAATTGTAACATCTATGCCAAATTTCAGTGGAATATTGTGTTGAATGCAGATACTATGAGAAAATTACTTGAAAAAACTTTAAACTTTAACACTCTGTATCTAGAAAACGAAACGTTTGTGGCCCCATATACAGGGTGCGTCGGCAAGGCGTACTGCTAAAATAGCGCCTGATCTGTAAAGTGTGGAGAAAAACTCATATGGCATGGTTATAAGGTTGACAATTGTCAACAAACTAAAAATAATTTTTCATATACAGGGTGTGTCAAAAAAAGCTATGGAAAAATAGGTACTTTTTTTCAAATGGAACACCCTGTATTTCATGGCATAATTCTCTCGAGGACAACAAGAGCTTTACACTTATACCTCTTTCCTCAAATTCATAACGGCGTTGCCACATAATTCGTAATTTTAGGATACTTTTGAAAGCTTTCATTTAACTAACTATTTTGTATACACGTTTGATTTGGATGACGATACACGATAAACTTTATGACGTCATTCTATATCTAATATGGCGGACCATACAGGATGGCGGAATAGTTATTTTTTATGCACTTTTACAATATGGGTATCAAATGAAAGGGCTTGTTGAGAATAACTAGAAAAATTATGTTGACGTCATTCAGAATCCAATATGGCGTATTATCCAAGATGGCGGAATAGTTTTTTTATGCACTTCTTCAATATGGGTATCAAATGAAAGGGCTTGTTGAGAGTAACTCACAAAATGATGTTGATTATTCTAAAACCAATATGGCGGAACATCCAAGATGGCGAAATAGTTATTTTTTATGCACTTCTACAAAATGGGTATCAAATCAAATGAAAGGGCTTGTTGAGAGTAACTCGAAGAATAATGTTGACGTGATTCTAAATCCAATATGGCGGAACATCCAAGACGGCGGAATAGTTATTTTTATGCACTTCTGCAATATGGGACTCGAATGGAAGGACTTGCCGAGAATATTTAGAAAAAAGCTTTTATTCAAATGCTCTAAAAAAAAAAAATTTCCTTTGAAATTTCAACTATCAACTCATAACCTCATTATGCACAATTTATATGATCATAAAAGCTTGTCGCGCAATTTACTCGTATGAATAAACTAGTAGGTACTGTTATGATTCTTTTTTATGTGACTTTATATTCCGAATATAAATTAATTTTGAATCTAACAAATTTATGAGAAATTTTAAATTTTTATATGTCCGGTCGACTCTATCCCAATTGAGGATCCAAATCAAAATTGAAAAATTTAGATATAAATTAACATAAATATCTATTTCAAAATAACTCAATCTAATACAAAAATATAAACACTTATTCTATCACTTAATTAAAATTTAACTCACTTATTTCTATTATAATTGTCCTTTCACTATATTTTTGGTTTATATTATCAATCTTCCTATTACTCGGTATATTTCTTTCCAATTTCCTTCTTGACTTCCTTTATTTTCCCCAATTTCTCTTCTGAGTTTTCCTTCCCATTTTTCAATTCATCTTCCTGGCTCCTCTTTCTGATTTCTCAATTTGATTTCGTGGCTTTTCTTTCTGATTTCTCAATTTTAACTTCTCGGCTTTTCTTTCTGATTTCTAAATTTTAATTTCGTGACTTTTCTTTCTGATGTTTCCTCTCCAATCCCTTTTTCATCTCCTTGGTTTCCATACTTCAAAACATCTTTTACTTCCTTGATTTTCTTAATCTAATCTGAACTATTCATAGAATATTCTCTATGTACAAACTTCAATACTTCAAAATAAATCTATATCTAGATCTTTCATTTTCAATTTTGCCTCATTAAATCGAAATTATTTTTGAATTTTGAATTTCGAAATGATATTTTGAACCATAACAGTACCTACCTATTCACTTGAGTATTTTAGTCTGCCAAATGCAATTTTTTTATATTTCAGTTTAGTTGAATACTTATAGGTACATACCCAGACCCAGAACTCGCGACAAGCTTTTATGATCATATAAATTGTGTATAATGAGGTTATGAGTTGATAGTTGAAAATTCAAAGGAAAATTTTAATTTTTAGTGTTTATGTTCGATCTAGACAGACATTTCATGAAATGAAAGAATACAGGGTGTTCCATTTGAAAGAATCGAGTTATCGCATATTTAATTTGAGTAAATTGATAAATTTATTTAGACACTCTGTATAAAAAAACTTCAGATCTTCACCGAATGATAAAGCTGATACCTGAAACGATAACTACTATACAAATTTCGTTAATCTTGATTGAACACAGGGGTTGCTATGAAAATTTTGATGATCCCCTTAAAACACTGAAATATCCTAAAAATACGAACTATGTGGCAACGCCGTTGAAATCTGAAAAATGGGGTGTTGTCCACGAAAGAATTATGACATGAATTACAGGTTGTTCCATTAAAAAAAAAACTGTATATGTGAAATTATTTTTATTTTGTATATTATTGTCATCCTTACAACCGTGCAATATAAACTTTTTTCGACACGGTATAGTTTAGGCGCTATTTTAGCCGTACTCCTTGCTGACACACCCTGACTTTTTTTCTTGAATTTTTCATGTAATCTCCTGTTTTCAGAAGTACCTGGACCTGGACATCTCGAATTTGCTAAATTGTGAGCTGGCAGCGTAAACAGAACCATTTAAAATTTTGCTTATTGCAGAAAAAAATTCTAATATTTCTGAAACAACGGATTCAGAATCATGGATGTTGTCAATTTTTTTCCACTTTTCGATTGATTTTTGAGAACGGCAAATGCGAATCTACCAGCAAGGTGGATCGACTTTCAAGGTGTATGAAAGAGCGTCCAAAATGTCCTGACTCAAGTCAGCGTTGTTGGTGGCCCTTTTTCTTGAAAGCCTTCATAAAACGGTTCAGAGAGGAGCCTGTTAAATTTTTAGATTCGTCACCAAGAAATAGTCCTTTCAATTAAAGATATGATTGAGTTGTCGAACTAATTTTCTCGCCAAAGATGCCGAAATAGAAGTCTTAACTTTGGCACGAATAATACTTCCAAGCCACCGACATTTTCCAATCATCTCTTCTGGCACCCAACCCTTAATCTGAAAGACTTAATTAATTTACAAAGGCCGCAGTTCAGAATGTTGAATTAAATATTCTACGACACCAGATGAATCTTGGAGTGGTTTCGTATAATCCTTTTAGTTTTTATCCTTCTCTTTCTCCTTCGCCTCCGTTCTGTTTACCTGCTTGTTATGTAGAACGTTCTGAGAATCAGCCTCAAACGCGGACATAAAACGTCTCAAGAAGAAATACCTGATTTTATTTCTGTCCTGTGATTTCTACCCCCTAAATGAGATTCAGAAGATTCCTAATTTCCTGAAAGAAAAGTTGTATCTTCGGGATGCATTTTTCCGTTCCCTATACAGTCAGCGCGACAGGTCGCTCTCACCGTTTAGGAAACGGAATGCACAATGGACCACTCCGTTTCCTAGCAGATATGCGCGATGTGCCCACTGCCCTGTTAGTCTTCTGGGTGCCGATGGGACAAATTGCAAATTATTAATAAAGTTTTCTTACTTTCTGTATAGCTTTATTAGGTAGAGTCTACCACATTTTTCCTCTATGAAGATTTTTGTTGTCGCGGTGTTTTTTCAGCAAACCTCTCGTAAGTCGACCATATTTTCACTTTTTTTCAAATCATACGTACTCTTTTTTTGTAAAATGCAATCATAAACACAATCTGGGAAAAATGAGAAAACATGATTGTCTACCAATATAAACATGACTGAAAATCGCATTTTTTAAATTATTAATACACTCCTGATTTTTTCAGAATCAATTTATATAACATATAACCATATGAAATATGAAAATGCAATTGTCCGACAAACAAATGTGGCGTTTTTCTTGTCCGACAGATGAAAATCCACGATTTTTTTGACTTTTTAAATTCATTAATATTTGTCGTACAATAATGTATTTTTATTTTAGAGAGATTCGTTTCATAGAAAAAACAACTGTCCACCATATAAAATGCGGCAAATCCTTAGTCTAGTTGAATTGTATAATGGTTTTGTTTCAGAATCTTTTTTCGATTATTATTGAAATCAAACTATTGATTTTAATTGAAAGTGTATAATTCAAATTGTTTACTGACATTTTTATTCAAAACTAATAAAAAACAATGAAAATACTCCTTTCTCACATTGAATTCATTGTAACAAGACGAATGGTATCCAGTAAAAGTATCACACCAATCGTCAGGTAGAATCACATCTTTATATTTGTGATTATGATGTTCTCTGGATGCCAAGAATATTTTGCACAGTTTAAGGATGTCACTTTCTCCTTTTCCGTTTTAAAGCCACGGATATTTTTAAATGTTTGCACAAAAAACACTCCATCACAACTAAGAATAAGAAATAAAAGGACATTATTCATAATTTTTTTTCCCAAAAAATCTTCGTTTTCCATTTGTCGGACAAGGAAATCGCCACATTTTTTTGTCGGACAATTGCATTTTCATACTTCATATCAACCGATTCTGAAAAATTCGGGAGGGTATCAATACTTTGAAAAAAATACGATTTTCGGTCATGTTCATGTTGGTATGCAATCATGTTTTCTCATTTCTCCCAGATTGTTTTTATGATTGCATTTCACAAAAAAGAGTATGTTTGATTCAAGAAAAATGAAAATATGGTCGACTTTCGAGAGGTATGCTGAAAAAAAGGCGCGACTTCAAAAATTTTCACAGAGGAAAAATGTGGTAGACTATACCTAATAATGCTATACAGAAAGTAAGAAAACGTTATTAATAATTTGCCATTTGTCCCATCGGCACCCAGAAGACTAACAGGGCAGTGAGCACATCGCGCATATCTGCTAGGAAACGGAGTGGTCCATTGTGCATTCCGTTTCCTATACGGTGAGAGCGACCTGTCGCGCTGACTGTATAGGGAACGGAAAAATGCCTTCAGGATATGTTCCAGCAAGAATGGGAACACCTTAAAAAATATTGCTGTTGCAAAATTCCCCTCCTATCCAACCTGCCGATCAAAGCGCTCGCCTAATATCCCCCTTATCTAATAAATCGGCAATCAACTATTACCATAATTTCCTAAAATAAAACCCTATCCGGCAATATTCCTCGCCCTCTCATATTAGTGCACCAAACCGAAAGAACAAAATCAATTTTTATTGTAATATGACGTGAGGTCCCTCAATATATCACCGTCAGGTGTCGCTATTGGCGCATTTCTTGGACTCATTCATTCCCGCATACCACAATTAAAATAATTGTGTTATTGATATTTAGCAGCACTAACGACTGGGTTGATTTACTGGCGGAGATTTGTAAAGTGTACTTCGACGAGAGTTATCTGGGCCTGGGGATCTGAACTTCGGAAAATCATAACCTTGCAAACAAATGGCTTTCAATATAAGGGTCTCATCTACTGAATAAAAACCACCTTCTTAATGGAACAACATCCATGCTATTTTCCCCTTTTTTCGGCTCCTCCATATAATTCATTGTAACTATAGAAATATGGTACATTCACTCCAGCGGCGTAGCTACGTGGGTGCAAGAGTGTGCAGTGCACCAGGGCCCCCGACCTCAGGGGGCCCCCAAGCGCTGACCATCAAATCGCGTTTGAACTTGAAAAAATTTAAACTTTGATTTTTCTCTGTGTTCTATTAGGTGAATAACATTGGGCGCGTTCATCCGACTAAGCAGCTACCGCTACTGCTCCTTCAAACGTCAAAACCATATGATTTGTTCGATTCGTTGTGTCAAATTAGTTAGTAATTTGACACAACAAATCGCAAAAATCATATGGTTTTGACGTTTGAAGGAGCATGTAGCGGTAGCTGCTTAGTCGGATGAACGCGCCCATTGTTTTTATTATATTCAGTTGTTGAAAAATGTTTTTTCCGAAATATCATCAAATGTAGGGATTTATTGCCAAAATTCACTGGTGAATAGGACACCTATCTAAAAAAACTAAATCCTACTAGATGGTCCAGTAGGGTCAACATAATTGCGGCAATCAAATTTAATTTTTTTCATATCATTCGTGCATTAGCTGAAATAGTTATGAAAAATTCTTGCAAATAAGAGCGAAAACAAGCATAAATTAAAAAAAAATGTTCAATTGTGAATTTATTTTCCTCGCCGATTTAATGCACCGCATTCTCAATGATATCAATTATGCATCTGAAGTATTACAAAAATGCGATGTCAGTTTGCACGACGTATGCAGAGCTTTAGAAGAGACGAATACAAAGAAAAAAATTTATAGGAGTGACTTCGAGTCCTTCAAGTGCAAGGATAGAGAAAATGTCATAGCATATGCTAAAGATCCCCATTTCGAAGAAAAGAGACAAAAAAAAGGTAAAAAATATTTCGATGAATTAGCTTCCGATCACCGATTTCGGAGCAGGGGAGAATTTTCCGAAATAAATATTTTCAATAGAGTGCTCGATACAATACCTTCTCAATTTTAGAAGTTGCCTTCCTATATTTCGGTTGCAGTTTTCAACAAACTGCCGAATCATTGGAAACTATTAAGTTTCATTGAATTTAAAAGAGAATTGAAGGCGCTCCTTGTAACAAAAGCGTATTATTCGCTCTCATAGTTTTTCTGCGACACAAACCTATCTGTGATATAAGTATAGTTTGTCCTAGACTGTGAGTTCATTTTATGTCCATATATTTATTTTAATATTGTGTTATTTATGCTGAAAATTGACGAGTACACGCTATTGTATCAAGCCTGTAGTACAAGATTTGATTGATTGATTGAATTGAAACTTCGGGTGTATGACTGCAGTCAACAAAATTTGGAATTTTCACCATCATTTCTACTAGATATAGGTAGACGAAAAAACTGTAATTCAAAGCTTCGACCAATTTCAAAGTGAATATTGCGATATGAAAGGGACCAACTTTTCAATTCAAGTTCTTAATATTTATCACCTATTTCTACCTGAATTGAATAAGGCATGGACAATTCATGAAATCTGTATGAAAATAATGAGGAAATACGGAATGCTGGAATGCGATCTAACCGAAGTATTTACAGCAATATTACTGTTCCATACAATCTTCCTGTCACCTCTGTAGAAGCTGAAAGATCTTTCAGCAAATTAAGAATAAATAAATAATAAATTGTTTGCTGAACATCATAGTGTTCAGCTTCGCTCATAAGCCAAGCTCAACTGCGACATTTATGGCTTATACCTATCAATTGAAAATGAAGCTGCATCAAGTCTAGATTTGAGTGAAGTCATTGAATATTTCGCAAAGAGTAGGTCTAGAAAGAGGTTGTAAACATATTTTTTCCGAAGGAATAAATGACTTCAAATCTAGCCTTGATGGACCTCTAGGTTCTAATCCTCAATAATTAATTTGAATTCATTCCTTGAATAATTTATTCTTATTGTGATTTCACCAAATAATCTAGCGTATCAATAAGAAAAATAAGGCTAGAAGGTCATAGTGACAATGACCATTTTTTTGTGAATATATATATAGTAAATATCTATAAAAAAAATTTCAAAGCCCTCGTTTTCATCCACATTAATATAACATTAATATAATGAATTTAATATACCTACTCAAATACATAAATAACAACATAATTTATTCAAGTATACTCCTCAACTGTAGCTTCAGTAAGTAACTTTGCTTCTTCGAAGTATTTATATTTTGACTCGAAAACAATTCATTAAGGGGCCCCTCTTCGATTTTTGCACCAGGGCCCCGGACTATCTAGCTACGCCACTGATTCACTCCTACTGCTTCTGTAACTCTTGTGGTATCACCTGCATGGAACGAATTAACTATTCTTGAATAAAAGCTTTATGTTATTTCGACCTCAAGTGAAGATGGGAAAGTTTGAAAATCAGTGAATATTTATGGAATAGCAAAGAAAAATTGCTAAAATCTTCTCCTGAATCTATTTACTCGTGAAACATAAATAAACTATCCTTTCATAAAAAGAAAAAAATCAAAGAAGTCTTAAGGTGAATTCCCCTCACTATAATTTGTTTTATACCATTCTCAGCCCCGCGATATAAGATTAACTTTTATATTTCATTAGTTCCTCGAATACCTTTTTTTCCATTTTATGTTTCATTGGACCCACATTTTTCAATATCGTGGTATACGCGAGCAAAGAATGCAACATAAAATTTCCATTTGGATCGTTCGCTTCAACATTCTCCCCATTTCGTGTTCGGTTATATCCTATTTTCCGTTTTATGAACTCATTCCGATCAGGAATTGCACTCTGGAAATGAAGAAAATATTCAGAGTTGATGTTTTGTGACACCAACTCCCGTATCGTGAAAAAACATGGATGTAAAATGTTAATGAAGAGGCTAGACCGCAGAGTTGTGAATAAGGTTTATGGAAGATCGAGGAAAGGCTTTAGAATTAATGTAGCTTCGCATTACTGTGATTTGAAATCGCAATAATGAGATTCTCTATTCACCTTTGTGAAGTATCCTTGATTTGGGTTCATCAAATTCGTTTACTTGAAAGTGACGCAGGTTGGTACTCGTGAACTCAAATAATTCTGAGACACGTTGCCAATGCTAATTTTTATTCACTCTTTTCTCTAGAAAATAGGATAACTGAATCTTCCAACCCTGTTATATACGTGAAATATTTCCAGTATTAACAGAGATGAAAGTTTCTTCAACATTCATTTGGAATTATTGAATTCACATAATATCTTCTCAAATTCATTTTTTCCCAAGGTAAATAAAAATTTTGATAAATTCGTAATTGTATGTAAAAAAGGCAACGTTGCGTAATTATCTGACAGGAACTTGACTATAACCTAACATTTTCAAAATATACACGGTGGAATGTATCAGAATTTCATGGCCAGCTGGGAAACATTATAAAAGTGAATGGATTATACGCGTAAAATTGAGGTATTTGTTTCAAATTCATTAAGATAAGATAAGATCAGATTTTATTTATACTGACCCTGCAGTAAGAGTCAATGTATATATCAAACGAATGATTTATAAATAAATGAGAAATGAACTCTATGGTTATGTGTAAGTAGTTCTATGTCATGTCATGTAATATAACCTCACTCTCAATGTCATTATGTTATGAACGTGTCTTCTTGTAATAAGTATTAAAGTCTTAAATAAAGTTTGGATACTCATTATTTCAATAAATATTAAATAAAACAACGAAAAAACACATAAGAACAGTCAGAAATGCAGGTGAACAAACTAACAGATCCAAACTATTAGGTGGCAGGTCATTCAAATCATTGTTTTGGAAATTACCATCCAAGAACCGAATAAAAGACTCTCGATGACCAAATTCTTCTTACTTTAAATTTGAATTTTCTTACTGACAAATCTGTAATTTCCTTGGGTGATTTGTTGAAAAATATTACTGCTGTGTAATGAGGGGACTTCTCTAAAGTAGAAGTCCTGTGGACAAAAGACCTTATTAAGTGACTATGTCTTGTTTCATAATAAATATGACTAGATGATACAGTTTGTGAGTCACTTAAGAGTCTTCAGCCCTCAAAATAAGATACGTATAACGCCAGATGGCGGTGCAGTGCATTAATTTTTATGTATTGCATTATTCAGCTTAATAGAACAAATGTAGAGGCGCAGGGAATATTAACAAGAAATCCTACCCTGAACTAGATCTCACACTGACTGTAAAATACACTAATTTTTCTTCACTAGTCATCTGGGAGAAGATACCTGCAGGGCGTGTCATTTAAAAGAAATTCAATTCCATGTAAGAATCCACAATTGTAAGAATCAATTAATTTTCACTAATCGACGGCTAAAACAAACCTTAATGATGTGTCTTTGGTAAAAATGGATATTTATCTTTTCTTTTACAAATTGATCTTAAGGATGTAATCATTTCATTTTTCAATTATTCACATCACACATACATGTACGCTTTTTTTTAGATTGAGTATTATAGGTTTGTACCTCTACTCTTATTGCAATTATAATAATAATAATAATTGTTGTAATATTATTCACAAAAAAACGGTATATTCTGACAGAAAAATGAGATAGACGTTTGATTAACTAAATGATAGACTTGAATACTGAAATGAAAAAACACAAAAATATCTGTTCGTTTTGATGGTGGAAATGTTACAAAATAAATAAAAATGATAGCGAATATCCTTTTCATTCATTCAATACTCAATACAAAATTCATTATTTTTATCTTTATACACTCATACATCCCTTCGTCAATCAAAAAAAAATAAATAGTTTCTTACTCCCTTTTTTTCAGGGACGTAGACCCTAAGAAATTTCTGAAATGTAGAACTGATTGAAAATAAAAATTGATGGAACAGTCAGCAAATCATTTGATATGAAAAATGGTCTACAAGATGTACGATCCATATTGAAAAAATTAATCTGATTATTCTCTTTTGTGCCACGAAATCTCTTCTGAAGTCCACAGCATTACCCCATAAAATGATTTGATATTGAATAAAACTATAAGCAAGAGAATAATATACCGAAATGAGTGACTGTCTATCTATAACCCTTTCAAAACTCTAAGTGCATAATACGCACTATTCACTTTGCTACGAACAAATTGGATATGGTCTTGCCATGTCAACTTAGAATCTAGGTGACTGCCCAAAAATTCGATGACGTACATCACTCAAAAACAGTTTGATTTTAAGAAGAAAGAAAGGATAAAATCAGATGATATTTCCCTTCTTAAACTAACATTTAGGAGTGCGGTCTTTTTCAAATTCACAGTTAATCTATTGCAGTTACACCAATTAACAAATTCAGAAATGGCCAACTGGAGATTCTGTTGACGTTCCTCAGGATTCATAGTCCACACAATCTGGAAGCATCATCGGCAAATAATGATGAAAAAAATGTACAAAAAGCCGCGATATCATTCATATATAGGCACTCCATTCACTTCAGTTTAATCACATAGGAGGTCATGGTATCGTTTTCAGGAGTTGGTGCCCCTGATGAAAAGCACAGAACATATGATGGAAAGTCAGTGCGCGCACAGAAAATATCGTTAATGACAAAACGACGTTGCCAGTTTCTTTGTTGACATCAAAGTAAAAGTATCGAAGATATTCCACATCTTGTTAGGTTTACAAATTGTTCGCAGATTTTTGGTATTTAATCGATATTTGCAGGTGAGTTTTTCGTCGAATATCCAAGATTAACGTATGTTTATTGTTTTTAGCACCAGTTTGGAGCGTGAGGACGATTTTCAAGACCAGGACGAATATTTTCATATCGAGGTTGAAGGGGTACACGGGAATTTCGTTGAAAAAGCTGTTATTTGGACAGATATCGCAGAAGATGGATCGGATGGAGCCTCGAGAGGTCTTAGACCTAATGCTCCTATAAGCAACGCCTTTCAAAGGTCGAGATGGTGAAAAATGTATTCTTTAGATGTTGTTTGAACAAACGCAGCATATAAAAATTATTTGAAAGCAATGCAATTTTCATGGCGAAAAATAATATATTTCAACAGTGATCTCTTGTACTTTTCATGCAAATAAGAAGAAAATGAATCCTTTCTATCAATTCATATAAACGTTAATTATTTGCGTCCATCACATCTTTTCTAATTCATTCATTTTCCGAATAGATTCACATTCTGAGAAATACGCTAAGAATGTAGAAAGGGCAACATAGTGTTGACTTGGAACATAAAAATATTTTGAAAAAAGTCATAACTTCGATACAGAGTGGAATGTGTCAAATTTCCAGGCCAGAGTTGTGATTTTATAATTGTGAATGGAGTATATATTATAAACGAAATGGGTCCAAGTACAGAACCCTGTGGGACGCCATTTTTAAGATCAAAAGGATCTGAAAGTGCTGTATTCATTTTGACTACGATCTTTCTTTCAGATATAGTTATAAAGTTATAGTGAAAAGGGGTTACAGTCCACTGCGACCTAAAGGTCTATTGTGCAGAGCTGTCATCATAGCGCCTCCTACATCTCGCCCCCCACTTCCATTCTTTCAGATAAAAAAGAATCTATCTATTTTAGAACACTACAACGTACGTATACCTAAAGGCGTATTCACATCAGACGAGCGAATGCTCCTTCTAACCTCATTCTATAAAATTCTTCTAGTTTGAACAGACGTGGAGCATTCTATCTCGTTTTTGCTCGCTGAAAACGAGCTTTCGTTCACACTAAAAGATCAACAGAGAATGTTCTTGTTCTAGCTCTTGCTTTTGGTTTAAACCCACCTTCAGTGGTATAATATGAGTCGAGCAGAGCTCTTATGGAATGAAAGAAAGTCCAACACGAGTCCTCTCCGTCCTCTCCATTTATATCATAAAAATTCCAGTCGCAATCCCAGAAAGTGGAAGAAACGAAAAGTTTACACTCCAGAAACTTTAAACTGGAATAAAAATGAAGTGAAACAATACCGTCCTGCTCGAACGTGAAGATATAGAAAATAAATTGAAATCTAATATACTGAATTCAGTGGACTCCGGTGCGACATAGTTGAATTATAGCTGTATAAAAGGCAGGAACCTGCGAAAAAGCTTCAAACAAGTTGTTTCCACTCGTCGGGCAGCTGTTATTGTCGACTCTCACGGATTCACAACTATTACGGAAATACCGAGGAAAAAGAGCGCCCATATATTTATGCCTCCGTGAACTTTCGGTTCGGGTATGAAATTACCATTGATTTTCGTTTTTCACATCGCGTACGCGCCTCGTAAGTCTGATATCATTTGTTTTCCGTTCTGTTCGGGAAATTTTCAGGATGCTGGGATGATTGGGCCGATTTGGCCGCAATGAGGGGTGGAATTTTTGCGAGGTTCGTTGCTTTACCTTAATGCTTTCTCTTTCACTTTCTCCCGTGTTCTTTCGACGTTTTATTCGATCCCTTCAGAGCCGGGAACGACTGGAGGTTATGTATACAAGGTGAGTCGCCTCAGGCTTGATCAAATATTGGTTCGATGCTTCATCAACGAGTTTCATGAGTTACGAGTTTTGTCGACGTTGGTATCGTCCAACTACTAATGGCTCATATTTTTGCCATTGAAGACCATGGACTCTTATCAGACTTTTAAATATTCAACCGCGGC
Source organism: Adalia decempunctata (assembly GCA_951802165.1). Taxonomy (NCBI): domain Eukaryota; kingdom Metazoa; phylum Arthropoda; class Insecta; order Coleoptera; family Coccinellidae; genus Adalia; species Adalia decempunctata. The sequence goes on from OX637705.1 coordinate 8,428,896, forward strand.
AACAGTAGACCTTGTTATTGGGTTGAGATTCGCAGCTCTTGACAAAACCCTATCAAGTAATGTAAAATAAATTTGATTTCAAAACACCAAATCTTCCTAGGGAACAGGCATGGGATTATGTGATTCTAAACTGAAACTATCCGTGCCAATAGGGCAAGAACCTTCCGGCGAAAACATTGGCTATCTTTGCGAATGTTCAAGAATGTCTGAAGAGAAACCCCAAAGGGTAGCGTACAAATATACTAACTGACAAAAAAACTGCAACACATAAGGAGCTGTTTACATTTTAAATATTTTTCGATAAAACAAAGATAGTATAGCACAGAGTTAAATTTTGAGAAAAAAAACGAAAGGTTTACAATTCTTTCCAATAAATTTGTTAATAATGTGTTTGCCAATCGCGATTATCTATACACTCCCCAACACGTCTTGGCAATGATGCAATAAGATGGTCTATTTCTTCTTGAGGGATACTCTCCCAAGCTACCTGTACTTAATGTCTCAGAGCCGCCAAAGTCCGTGTGGGCTGGGGAAATTTTCAAGCTTTCTAACCATGATGTCCGAAACATGCTCTATGGGCGAAAGATCGGGGGATCTGGGCGGTCATGGCAAAATATTCACATGGGCTGCTTCAAAAAAGTTTTTTTTTATAAAATTCATGGATATTTTCTGGAATTCTTCCATTCATGCTTCTTATAGTGTTCTCAGTCGCTTTCTAAGATGCTGTCTTCCACTTTTGCTTGAATTCTGCTGATGTTTTCCTTTATTTCTTAGTCTTCCTCAATTCTCTTTTTACCAGGGCCCAATATCTTTCGATTGGCCTGAGTTCTGGGCAATTTGGTGGATTGGCCTCTTCGGGGACCAAAACCACCTCATTAGCTTCGTACCATTCCTTCGTGGCCTTGCTGTAGTAGCATGGCTAAATCTGGCCAAAAGATTGTTGACACATCGTGCTCACGTAAAAATGGTAAAAATCGCTTCTTCAAGCATTCCTCGATGTATATCTTCGAGTCAACAGAGCCTTGGCCAACGAACATTATGCTCCTATTCCCACAAGTGCAAATTGCTTGCCAAAACAGGAATTTTTTAGGAAACTTGTTTCTTCACGCGAAATTGTTCGTCAACATTTCCACGAGAATCTGCAATATAAAATTCCTGACCAGGAAGTTGCGAGAAATCAGCCAAGACATAGGTTTCGTCGTCCATCGCGCAACAGGAAAAATGTTTCAAGAAATCTTTTTTTAATTTCTTTGCCCTTGATTTCGCTTCCTGATTCATCACAGCGTTCCTGTCTGGCACTTCCTGCATGTTCTAAGCCCACATCTCGACTTGATTTTCTGAACGGTTGACTGTGAACAACCCACTATTTGGGCCACTTTCCGTCGTGAAAGGTTAGGATTCTTCTGAAAAAGGCTGATGGCTTTCTTCACTTTTTTGGGCTATGAAACCCCTTTTTCCTCCCGGTTCCTTCCTTGCGGTTAATCGTAAGATCTTCGTTGAAGCGCTTAACAACTCTTGATACCGTTTCCGGACGAACGCGAGCATCTTATGCGATTCTTTTGAAGCTCCATTTTTGATTATTTTGAAAAAGTTTCACTATGAATTCTCGGGTTTTCACTTCGCTTGACATTTTGCGACAGAGAATTAGAATATCTATGAAGTAAATGTTACACATGTTTCTGACGTTCATAACAAAGCTAACTATGATCAAATTTCGATTTTTTCTCAATTGGTTCAAGAGATATAGGCGTTTTTGTGATAGCGAATTTATTCTCTTTCAGTCCTCATACTGTGTATGTTTTACCAAAAAAAATAACAAATCAAACAGCACCTGGGTGTAGCAGTTTCTTTGTCAGCTGGTGTATTTAGTGTTATAAGTTGATTTTGGGAAACAAAACTACGAACATATAAAAAATCGTACCTTCCACAAGATGCGAAAGAGATTACCCAACGAATTTTCCAAATAGCAGATCAGGTAGATCTAAAAAGAATCCTCTCCAACAAGATGGGAACGACCGGTGATTACCTAGACTTCCGCAACCCTCAAGAAATCCCTCAGCCGGCAGCTATCCCGAAACAAGCTCCATTTACATCCCTATTCCAGGATCCGAACCAGCTGGCCTGTTCCCGTATTCCACGCGCGCGAACCTTTTAATAGTCACTATTTACATCCGGAAAGAGAGCCAGTTCAATTTGACCCAGACGAAACATTCAATCCGCAGCGCTGTGCCCAGCGTTTTAGAGTCCTGATCCTGAATAATAGATGGCGGGACGGACGATCGGAACAAGATATAAACAACGGGGAACGAACGAAGATTTACGCCACCCGCTTCACCTAAAACTGCCATAATTGAAAGGTTGATCCCCCCAGGAGTTCATGCCTGATTCAGTAGTTCTGGACGGACCCAGCATGGCAAATCCTTTATTTGGCAGGACGCCTCGGAGCAGGGATACCTGCTGGTCAATTAAACGTCAAAGGTCCTGATGTAACGGTGTGATTTCTGTGTTGCTCCAGCCGATGGTTCTATGTCGAGATGCTGGGATTAGCAACAGTTCGAGTGTCATGTTTAATGTATGATGATGCGGGATATTTGGGCTTGAATATATTGCCTTAATGGAAACTATTGTTTATGCTGAATCGATGGTGGAAGGGCTTGAATAACAACCCGTTTCAGCAGTTCGACAGATCCGTCAACCCTTAGGTATCACTATAGTCTTCTCATTAATGAATTTTCTGTTCATGGATTCAGATCAGACTTTTTTTCTGGATCTACACGATACTGCAGCCTCCGAGACTTCTTAGATTGTCCTGGTTAGGGATCTGTTGAATTTGTTTAATTTGAAAGCCCTTTCGCCAGTTTCTGATTTCATTAAATGGTCAAGAGCTAGAATATATGGGGCAAGAACCAATTATACACCTTCGTTAGGCTCCTACTCGAGTTTTTTCCAGGGAGAAATACTTTCAATCGAAAGATGCATAGACATAAAACTGGAACGAAACTAAGATGGGTGTGGACTAGGGAATCTATCCTGATAGTCAATTTGCTATCAAAGCACCTACTCATCGTCTCGAAGAGGGCAATGAACTAGCCAGGAAAAGAGCATAAACGCTAGTTAATATAAAAATAAAATTCACGCTAGAAATGGAAAACAACAAGAGCCTGAATTTCTTAGATTTGACACTTTACAGATCGGAGACCGACATATTGTTCGACATATTCAGGAAACCCAGTCAGACCGTACACTCCCTGAATAAGCTCTCTTGCCACCACCCTAGTCATAAATTTGCCGCTTTCCGAACCTACGTATACAGAATGTTTCGGACCCCATTAGATGAAGAAAAAATCCAAAAGGAAACATCGGTCATTAAATATATAGCTGCTCAAAATGGACACGATCCCAGAAAGATTGACGATTTGATTTTAAAGTACAGGAATAAATTGAGAAATGTTGAGAGTTCACCACCTGTTTCCCAGATAGGGTTGAACAGTGAGGAAGATATTATAAAGCAGTACACCAGTATCCCTTTTCATGGTGGCATATCGCAGAAAGTTGGTAGTCTGCTTGGTAGAATGTGCAATGTAAGAGTTTCTTTCAAGTCAACTAATACCTTGTACCAACATCTTGTTCACAATAAGGATGTAATTAATCCTTTGAACAAATCTGGCGTTTACAGGTTGGAATGCGCAGATTGTAACACCATCTATGTTGGTAGATCTGGAAGAAATATCGACTCCAGGATAAGAGAGCATTTGACCAGCTCTAGAGTAGTAGACAACAATAAATCTGTATTCGGAGTACATTTGAAAGAAAACGACCACCACTTCAATAAAGAATTAAACAGCAAACTGTTGCACCATTGTAGTTATGGCAAAAGACTTGAAATTTTGGAGGAGGTTGAAATCTATAAACACCTTAATATCCCGAACTACAGCACTCTTAATTCAACCATGGTGAATAATTTTCAGGAGTCATTCAGGCTGCTGGATAAACGTATGAATATTGGATAGACTCCACCTAGATCGGTTCCCCTAGACTATCAAGTTGCCAACTCACTCCCACTTCACTACAACACCTTCACCATCATTATCTGGTTCTTTTAAGTTTGTTTCTTGCTGATTGTTTTAATTTTGCCATTTTAAGTAAAGAGCTCATTTATTATTTTTTAACCTATCTAAATTTTGACATGTTCACTTTTTAAAAATTTTTTTATCTTACTGACTTCTTAAATTTTTAAATGGTTGACAATTTGAACTTGTTGACCTCTATTAATTTTTAACTTGTTAACTTTTCGTAAGTTTTGTCGTTATTTTCGTGATTTGTGACTTTACTGTATTTTAAATTGACATCCTGTATAGACCTTTCGAATTAATAAGATTGTTTTGGGAAGAAGAGGACCCGCTATCGCTCATCTGTCGACTTGTTTTGTGACCATGTTGACTGGACATTCTTTGTTTGGATGGCCTGTATTCGACATGTAGTGGAGATTTCTAATATTTTATTCCCTAATTGTGTATCTGTAATATTTTTGTCTTGCAAATGTTGACCCCAGACTTGAGTCCTGACTAGGACAAATTCATATTTTTATTTGGAACTTCGATCATAATAGTGAGTTTTCATTCAATCTCCTATCACCTTATGATTAGGCAACTCACATTTCACTCATTAGAACTATATTTTTAGATGGCTTTGAAAATGGCGGAATGCCGAAACATGTCAGCCTTGTCTATGGATTATTAAAGAGTTCCTATACATATAGTGTTTTTAGACCAATTCCTTATTCGCTAGTTAATAGGCCAGAACCTATCTGTGGTATAGAGAAATGCACCTATAATAGATGGAGTTTCTGGAGGAGGAAGAAAAACCTGAAAGGGAAGCACCATGGATTCTTCAAGGAATGGATCAATCCACAAAGTTTCTTGGGGATTTTGGAACTGTTAAAACCAAGAACTATTTTGATCTCAGTGAAAATGAGATAAGTCTCCTCACTGGCAACTAGCACAATGGTTCTTGCCAATAGTTTGCAAGTTTCCTCAAATTCAGTGACATATCCTCAGCTCTCCACTCCTTCTACTTCTCCATTTTTCAGGACAAATACTGTTTTCTGACATGATTTGCAGAGCTAGCTATCTCGCCATTCTTTGGATGGTCTCACTTGCTGTCCCTTTAGTAAGTATTTTGGCGAATAGGGTATCATATACAATAAGTCCTATGAATTTAAAGCTTTAACTAGTCCTGAATTTTTCACCTTGTATCTCTGCTGCTTACGTCATCACTGATCCTACGTATTTTGTAGGCATGTTTGAGCACAGAATTTGGTTGGAGAGCTATAAACAGCTTGTGCAATGCCTGAGAAAAGATGGTTAGGTTAAATTCTTTATATGTTTTTCTATCGATATTCTTTGTCGTTGAATATCTGGGTTCCACTATTCCGATGTTGTCTATGGACTAACATTCTTGTGGGAATCAATTACAAGAACTTGATCAATAACGTAAGTCCCATAAGTTTTGACACAAATATTTTTGACCAATATAGTGATGATAAGAAGAAGACAATAGGTTGCTATCGAAATTAAAGTTTGTTTGTAACCTTGTCTTCACTTGAACACTTCAGTTGTTGAAGTGGTTAATTCGACATGGCTTACAAAAAAAATTCGGGAAAGTATTCATAATTTAGTTGGACGAGTCGATGAAGCCGAGATAATACGCATTTTTAAAAATCAGAATACAGGGTGGCCATTTGAAAACGAAACACACGAGATTACAGACGAAATAAATTTTTTCGATAGAAATGCTCGGACAGGTCGATTTCTGTTTCGAGGGGGACAACTTAAGATGTAGGTTACGGACGCATAGCGCTTCAACCCTTGCTGCTACAACCCCCACCCCCAATTTTTGAATAGGGAAGATGGGGTGAGTGATACCTCAATTCAAAGGTATTTTTATACTAATTTCAGCACAGTAATTGTTTTTTCATTTTATGCATTAGTTCTCGAAATATTCATGCGTTAGTTAATTTTATCACTTAAATTAACATTTTGCGAATAATCGACATTTCGTGATTCCGAAACACCAAAATTTCCATACTTGTATTTGAAATTGCAAAACATCTACCACTGGGCAAATGAAGTCATACCGTACGTGTTAATGCTACTAGGGTCAGATGTTCGACTAGCTGTTTTATTCACTGAAATCATTCTCCAACTGTACGGTATCAGAACGATTTTAAGTATTGATCTAAGAAATAAGACTTTTCAAAGTAAAGTAAATAATTTATCAAAAACTCACATCAATTAATTAAATATTCAAATTGTTCACCATTAGCTTCCATACAATGAAATAAGTTTTGTTCGAAACGATGGCGCACATTTTGCAGCATTTTTGGAGTGATTTGACGACATTCGTTCACTATACGTCTTCTTAAATCTTCTATGGAATCGGGCTGTGTAGAGTAAATTTTACTCTTCAAGTGGCCCCAAAGAAAGAAATCTAGTGGTGGCAGATCTGGCGATCTGGCTGGCCATTCAGTGGGACCCCTTCTTCCAATCCACCGATTTGGAAATCTTTGATCCAGATATTCTCGAACTGGTAAAGCGTAGTGTGGAGGAGCTCCATCCTGCTGAAACACAATCTGATCTTCCACATAATTTCCAGCATTGTTTTCAATAATTTCCGTCAAAATTGGATCAATGTGATTTTCCAATAAGTCCAAATACATATCTCCAGTAAGATTACTAGGTAAAAAGAACGGGCCGACAATGTTGTCACCAAATATTCCAGCCCAAACATTGAGAATCTCGGATTAGCATCGGCCCAATAACGACAATTGTGTCGATTTACTGTGCCGTTTAGAAAGAACGAACACTCATCGGAGAAACAAACATTGTACAGATAATTGGGATTAGCAGTTACTCGTTCACTCATTGTATCACAAAATTCAACACGACGGTCAAAATCATCTTCGTTTAGTGCGTGTGAAAGATGGATTTTGTAAGGATGGAATTTATGATGCTTCAAAATATTTGCAATTCGAGTTCGTGTAAAACCAGATTCATGTGCTAGCTGCCTCGTACTCGTCATTGGATTCAGAGCAATCTGTCCAAGAACAGCTACTTCAGCTGCTTCATTTCTTTCCATGTTTCGTTTTTTATTAGCCACGGACCCGGTTTCTTGAAACTTTGACACTAATTCCAAAACATACTTCCTATTAACATGTTTATCTAAATGTCGTTGATTGAAGAATTCTGCGGTTCTATTCGCACATTGATTGTTTGCAAAAAAAAAGTGAAATTATTTCCACCCGCTCTGCAATTGAATAAACCATGTCGAACAATGAATTAGAACACATACAAGTCTCGATTCAAAACTAAGAATAATTCACATGTCAAAGAACCAGTAAGCCAATTTAATGATCTGTTCGTAATAAATAAAAAATTATCGATTCTCATTTTTTTGAAAAAGATATGAATTCAATAATCAACAAAATGAAAACATTATTGAAGCCAACTGAGAAAACACTTCATAATTAACTCGGAAATCGTTTCACGAATTGGGACTGGAATATTTCTGTGGCATCATTAATGATTTGATTTTCTTACCTGGTAATCTGATTAGAGAAATGTACGTATTTGGACTTTTTGGAGATTTCTATCGATCAAGTGTTACCGAATGTTATTGGAAATACTGCAAATTATATCGAAGATAATTTAGATTGAGGTTCAGCAAGATTGAGCTCCTTCGCAATACGCTTTGTTTGTTCGACATCTTGATTAAAGATTTCTATGTCAGTGGATTGGAGGAAGGAAGCCACAGTCATGGTTGTTTTGAAGCTCAAAATGTCGATTTTTCACAAAAAAACACTACAAGTGCCATGAAAACACCACTTCATTTTCAAATACTTAGTTAAGAATATTTCGAGAACTAATGCATAAAATGAAAAAACAATTACTGTGCTGAAATCAGTATAAAAATACCTTTCAAATGAGGTATCACTCACCCCATCTCCCCTATTCAAAAATTGGGGGTGAGGGTTGTAGTAGCAAGGGTTGAAGCGCTATGCGTCCGTAACATACATATTAAGTTGTCCCCCTCGACACAGAAATCGGCCTGTCCGAGCATTTCTATCGAAAAAATTAATTTCGTCTGTAATCTCGTCTGTTTCGTTTTCAAATGGCCACCCTGTATATCCTTTAGAACTATTTATCGAATACCTAACCTATCGATCTGGCATGACATAATCATTGTACCATTCTTGCGTGCCTATTGAAACACTCATCCTGCAATAAATATTCCGAAAATCATCGGAAATATTCCGAGCACACCCTTAACGCGTAGTCAGAAGCCTAGCTCTCCAAGTTCATCACTCAAATTCTCCCCTCCGACAGACATCTCTCCCATTTTTCGAAGAGAGCCTGTGACGAAAGTATGAAGAACACCGAATAATTATGTCAGCAAACGTTGCGCCAGCATTCATAAGATATTAAAGGCTTTAGCGAGATTCCGAATTAATCCGGCATTGTCCGAAAACCTTTTTCACTGGGAGTAGGATTGCGAAAACGGGCATATTACGGTTGTTTTATCCGCTTGACAGGGAGCTTGGCGGGCTTTTGCCGTTTTCTCTTCTGGCTTCAAGGTTTCCCCGAAAGCCGTGTGATTGTTACATTATTTAGCCGCATGAGACTGAGGTTCGATCGTGTCTTCGGAGAAGGATCTTTTTTTGGATCTCACAGCAATTAATAACGTATGTCCCATAAGTTTTGGCACAATTCTCAGAGGCCAAAAAAGTGACAAAAATTATACATTTGTTTATTGTATTGCGATTGTTGGATCTATATTATGATATTGTTCATAGTTCATATTTAATCTAGTTATATAAAACAATTGTAGTTGTCAGGAGTTGTCAAAAAGATTATAAAGTTGAAACAGTCATTCTTTCCTTGGTCCATAAAACAGGCCCCAAACTCAACAGGACATTCCTGGACACATAGATTTAACATTTGGCGATCCTGCCAGGATTATGTTGCTTGGTTGGCAGTTAAAACGGGAAGCCCTGAGAACTGAAATTAAGAAGATATTCACTGATGTACGTTCCAGTTCTGGGACCAAGGATGAATACAAGAGTAGAATATGGAAAAGAACAATTGACGATAAGGCGAAAAGAATTTTCGAACTTGATAATAAAATAGAAGAAATTTTGATGTCGGAAGAACCACTTAATAGAGACGAATTGATATAAAAGAATTCAAGGAGCAAGAATTATTACGCAATGAAATTATAGAGATCGAAGAAGAAATAAAGGAACTGCCAAATGTTTCTTCGAGAAGATCTACATTAGTCAAAGGTTGGAATAAACCAATTATTACTGGTCATCATGCTCATGATGATCAGTATAAAGCTTTTGTGGTGCCATCAGCAGATAAGTTGGAAATGGTATTCACTTCACACCTGAAGTAGGTGAGGTAATCAAATATGAAGTCAGTACTTATATGGGACCTGGTGTTGCAATGGGAATGTTCAATACTGATGAATCAATTGTTACACATTCATCTTTCTAAGTCGCCTTGGAAAGGGGTTATCCAAAGTGTTGTAACACTGAAAACACTATTCTCAAGAAATATGATGGACGTTTCAAAGATATTTTCCAGGAAATTTATGACAAACAGTTTAGGTTAAAGTATGAGACTAATAAAAATTGGTATGAACATCGGGAGAAGCACCAACATGAAGGTGCAGAAAGAAGGCATAGGTCCAAAACACACCAAAAGCACCATTGCTACACTGAGAAGATATACGAAATCGACCAGCAAGATTCAGAAGTGAAATTTAGGAGTGTTGAGGGAAAGAGAGAGTATTTGGAGTGGGTTCAGAGATTGAAGCAGTATCGTCGAATTTTGAAGGAACACTAAAGTATACACAACTTCCTTAGGCCGGAGGATATTGGATCTATATTATGATAATGTTCATAGTTCATATTTAATCTAGTTATATAAAACAATTGTAGTTGTCAGGAGTTGTCAAAAAGATTATAAAGTTGAAACAGTCATTCTTTCCTTGGTCCATAAAACAGGCCCCAAACTCAACAGGACATTCCTGGACACATAGATTTAACAGCGATACACATCAATGAACGTTTCAGAAGCAACAAATATATCAATTCAAATTGAATGAAGAGGGTCATTATCTTCCAAAGAGCGCAACTTTCTGCGAACACCTATAGCATCGGGTTTCGGATGGTATCTAGATCACTTGAATCTTCCTGTATATTTGGCGTCGAAGTTTCTCTTCATTTTGGCTTTCCATCCTCCATCGTAAACTTCTCGCGGTAAGAGAGCCGAAAAATCTTCTATGGCCGAACAAATGGTACGTTTTGGTCGGATAGCCAACCTTGAGTTTCTCTTGCATAGTGCCTGGACGCAAGGTCTGGCCAGAACATACGAGGATATATTGAAAAATTCTTAGCCTACTATAGAACCAAACAAAATTTCAATGTCAAAATATTTTATTACTCAACATATTCTCCTCTTAATTGAATACATTTATTACAGCGACCTGCAACGTCTCTAGACCTTTCAAAAAAAATGTTCCTTCTTGCTCTGCAAACCAGTCCTTCACAGCTCTTATTTCCCCCTCGTTGGAAGAAAATTTACGACATTTTAAACTTTTTTTCAGTTGAGTAAAGAGAAGATAGTTGGACGGAGCGAAATCTGGTGAATAAGGGGGGTGTTCTACCTAATTCTTACCCCAAATCACGAATTTTTTGCATGGCAACCTGAGATTTGTGTACTGGGGCGTTGTCCTGTAAAAACAAAATACCTTTGAATAGCTTTCCGCTTCTTTTCTCTTTTATTTTTTCCCTTAGAGTGGTCAGTAATGTCGAATAGTAGTCTCCAGTTATTGATTCACCCTTATCCAAAAACTCAATCATGATTACTCCATGGCAATCCCAAAAACTGAGCCAAGAACTTTTCCAGCAGATTTTTGGGCACGAAACTTCTTAGGTCTTGGAGAACCAGAGTGTCGTCATTCCATCGATGGCTGCTTTGTTTCTGGATCGTAGAAATGTACTCAAGTCTCATCCATAGTACCAATTCGGTTTACATCGTTTTCAAATCGAGCACAGATCGAACGCGATGCTTCTACCCTTGCACGCTTTTGGTCAACATTCAAAAATTTGAGGGTCCATTTTGCAGAACGTTTTCTCATGTCCAAATTGACGTCAACTTTATGATGAACGCGTTCGTATGAAATGTTCAGTGCTTCAGATATCCGTTTTAGCCCAATTCGACGGTCTGATAAAATCATTTCATGAAGTGCATTGATATTTTCGGGGACTGACACAGAAACTGGCCTTCCCGATCGGTCATCATCTTCAATGGAAAATTTACCTCTTTTCAAGCATGCAGTCCAATTTTTCACGGTCGCATATGAAGGACATTGATCACCAAGGGTATTAAGCATATCTTCGTAAATCTGGCCACCTCTTAACCCTTTTAAATGCAGGTACTTGATGATGCCTCGATACTCCGATTTTTCGATTTTTACAATTTCGGTGGACATCTTTTTTTTAATTCATTGCGTAACTCTCGTTTTCCTTTTTGACGTCGAACTCTACAGTGACACTTCTAATAGCAAGGCACACACGAAAGGGAAATCTGTGAGATCTGATCCGCAGTCCAAATCTGTTACAGATCTGGACTCTGGATCGGATCGCTCCAGCCGATCTGGTCTGTCGGGATCAATGAGATATTTGATCCGCGACAGACCAGATCGGCGGGAGCGATTCCATCCGCAGTCCAGATCTGTAACAGATTTGGACTGCGGATCAGATCTCACAGATTTCCCTTTCGTGTGTGCCTTGCTAATAAGTTCGTTGATATTGTATCCCAATATATTTTTTTATGCATGGAACTGGTCTTGGCTAACTTGATATCAATACATAGAATTAAATACGTACTCTTCTTTCTGATTAAACTTTATATTCAAGTGACTCTCCAATCATCAACTTCGCTAGTATGAAGAAGAATCGGATAGGACAATTTCTCTCTCTCTCTCTCAAACTTTCAACGTATAAACTGCTCATTCTTGGAAACCAACAAAAAGATCTTCTCCCTCGAAATCAACAGAGGAAGCGGCTATTTCCACGAACCCGGCAAAATTCCCGAGAAAAAACTTTCCCTTTAACCGCTTCGAACGGACCCTCAATCATATCGAAAAACTATGACGCTGGCGGAAAAAGCGAAAAAGGGAGAGAGCCGAATGATATCGCCATCCGATAATATCCCTGGAGCAAACGTATTAACACTCCCAACGCGAACTGGATGGACCGAAGGTGCGGCTCATTTGCGATAAAGCAAGCCACACGTGGCTTCTAACAGCATTTGCGGTTGATGCGGTTCCAATTGATAAATCAGTTCATAGCCAGTCTGTAGGAAATTATTGGTTTCTGTGGAAGAGAACGGAGGTATTCTGGTAATCAGGGACTTGCCAGTGCTGGATAATTGGATAGACTGATGGTAAGAAGTTCATTTCTTGATTGTCAGGTCTTTTGTGAAGACAAAATATTTTTTTTTGTGTATTCCTGTATTTCCTTTCTATTTATATTTATATACATGAATTTGTCCAAACAATTTTTTGTATACAGTTCTCTTAGAGTTCAGCAAACAAGTGACTCTACTATGAATGCCAGGACATTATGGTGTTGAAGAAAATGAAAAAGCAGATGAGCTTACGAAGAGTGCATCAAGGTTAACATCTGCTGGACCTGAGTCTTTGTGGGCTAAGAAAAGACAAATCTTAGGCAGCAGCCCAACAATGGGAGTTGGACAACAGAATAACCCTCTGGAGAAACACTCCTGGACTAACTTAGTCCAAGAAATTCGTAATGATTTCACCGACCTATACCAGTAAGCTCCTAAAGCTGTCACGAGCTGAGCTTCTGGTGATGGTTGGTCTGCTGACAGGGCATCATTTTAGAAATTGAGTTCATGTACACTAAAACAAAAATACAAAATTTTGAATTTGTATCGCAATTCCTTCCTCGAATACGTCTAATGAAACACTTAAAAAAATCACGCTGTATAGCGTAGAGTTAGGTCTGTTGGAGAAAATTGAGATCAATAATGTGTTGACCTGATGCCTTATGTCTTATTTCGGCATACTCCTTATGAGATCTACCTATGGAGGTATCTCATACCAGTCTATCACAAAAACCAGTTAATTGACATGGTTCGGAAGTTGATGATTGCTGGGGTCCCTATGGTTTCCCAAAAGCTCCAAACCTTGCAGGACGAAAGCAGGAGTCTATAGTCGCAAACTCCAATCCAAGAATGTTACTGCCTGAGGAAATTTCTGACAGCCAACCTGCTTCAAGAGAGCTAACTGCTCATTAATACAATTCAGCTATACTCCTTTTCCAATGCTCGAAATAAACGAGCTACAGTGATAGTAATGCCGCATCACTCTTTAAGGTGGAACCAAACAATATTCCCTTGCCAATGGTGGTTCTATGATCTCTTTCTTCGGGCCAGAACTGCTATTGAGAAATCCCATCCAGTGGCTAGAGATTAAATTTAAAATTCGCTGGAGAGAAGGAATATAAATTATTGGAGAAGTAGACACATATTGCGTCAGTCCCACAGAGCTATGTATGGTCTTTCCCATACATCCGATAAAAGGATAGGATATTTCAAGACTGTATGCAACCCCTACACTCATTCGAAAAACCATTCAAAACACAGCTCGACTGGAACAGATGGGACTCGAGTATGGAATCAGAATCATCTGCAGAAATAGTCTGGTACACAGACGGTTCTAAGACAGATGAAGGAACAGGAGCCGGAATACACGGAGTGAGGCCAAGAAGGGACTACATAATACCTCTCGACAAACACGCCACGACATTTCAAGCTGAAACACATGCCATTAGGACATGCTTACAGAAGAACCTGGAAAGTGGCTACCGAAGAAAACACATCCACTTTCTCTCTGACAGCCAGAGCGTCATCAAAGTTCTCAACTCGACACAGATAAAGTCTAGACTCATCTGGGAATGCCTCCAGGACCTTCTAGAGCTGACAAAACACAACAAGGTCACTTTGATGTGGGTGCCAAGTCACAAGGGAATAGCGGGCAACGAAAAAGCAGACCAGTTAGCAAGACAAGCATCTGAAACGCAATTCACAGGGACAGAACCTGTGCTTGGAATCAGCAAAAACCGATGCAGGACCCTGATTGACGAAAGGATAAAACAAAGACACCGACAACACTCGGAACAGAGCGACGGGCAAACACACAGCAAAGTCATGGACACACAAGCCAAACCTTGACGGCTGACTTTTTGAATCTAAACAGAACAAAGGCACGTATAATAGTAGGTCTACTGACGGGACACTGCGGCCTTAGAAAACATCTGAACACCATAGGAATACTTGGAGAACCCGTGGATTGCAGACTTTGCGGTGAAGACGAAGGAACATCATCTTTGAATGCGACGCCCTAGGAAGAAGGCGCCACAGAATCTTCGGAGAAATGAATCCGGAAACGGGAATGAATCCGAAAAACCTCATAAATAGGCTACCAAACCTGATAAAGGACACAAACCTATTCTCGTGAGGAACATCTGACGAAAGAGTGATACAATAGACCCAAGTTGGTCGCAGTGTCACAAGGAGGCCAAGCGCTAACCCGGTCTCTTGTTCGTCAGCAAAACAATCAATCAATCAATAGGTTCTTTTGAAAGTTATCTGTAAACAGTTACTGCTGCCTTCACTGCACATTAAACACTAATAATATAATAATATAGAATAATAATAATAATAATAGTTTATTCACAGGAACGAAAATCATACATATCTATCTCACTCAGACAAACAAATTGTGAACAAACAGTAATCCGCAAAAGGCATGCCTTGAATGCGGGGTGCTTTTCACAAATAAATGTAATTCAATGAGACGTGACAAAAACACCGAATTATTCATATGAGACCAGACATAATGGCCTTTACTAGGAATATAACGAAAATATCACAACAACACTAAAAACTAAGGATTGAACTACAAATTATCGATATATACATAGACTTTAGAATTCAGATAAAAACGAGACAGAAGAATGGACTATAATATGTACTCTCAATAGTTGTAGCTGTTATTAACATCGACGCATTGGTGTATCCACAATCTGGGTTTTTCATTTAACCACCTCTTTATTCTATTTTTGAAAAGTGTACCCGAATTTATCCTTTTGAATTCCGGGGGGATCAGGGAGTAAAATCTAGGTGCCAGGTACGAGTGGCATCTTTGAATAATGCTTTTTTCGGGTTTAGGTATAACTACGGTGTTGTGTTTATTTCTGGTACCATACCTGTGTTCCATGTAGACAAGGTCAGACCTGCACTTATGTTGTCTGCATGTTACAGTAAGAAAATACAACTGCCTCACATCAAACACGTTTGAGTCCAAGTATAATTGGTGGGTAGGGTAAGTAAATGGTTTCTTATAGATTATTTTCAACAAAAATTTTTGGACTTTTTCCAATTTTTTTAGATGTGTACTCAATGCTGATCCCCATGCTATGACTCCATATCTGAGGTGGCTCTCCGCCAGAGCATAATAAAGTATCCGCAGTTGTTCCAGGGTAAGCACCTGAGTTAGGTATTTTATTTTATATAAAGTACATCTCAATTTTTTTGTGACATGAATGATGTGTGCACCCCATTTCAGGTGTCTGTCGAGGTAAACACCAAGGTATCTGAAACTTGATGTAGAGTTTATTTTTATATGTGAACCATCGCAGTTCAACTCCAGAAACTGGTAACTCGGTAAGTATCGCTCATAGGAAGTAAACGGCATAAAGAAAGTCTTGTCAAAGTTAACTGACAAGAGCCGACCACTGAACCAGTTCACGATTTTCACAAAGTCGTTTTCAGCTTTCGTTTTCAATGATTCCCAGTTTTCAGCACTGTACAAGACCGCAACATCATCAGCAAAACCCACCATATCCCCATCCAGCTCAAGTTTGAACAGATCATTGATATACAAACTGAAGAGTAATGGTCCCAATACGGTTCCCTGCGGAACTCCGCATTCGACATTCACGGAATTGCTTTTAGTATCTCCAATTTGTACCCGCTGTTTCCTGCCTGTTAGGAAATTTTCCAGGAGCTTGTGTGGAACTCCTCTGAACCCAGCGCTCTCGAGTACAAGAAGTAGTTGTTCATGACTCACAGTGTCGAAAGCCTTGGCTAGGTCAACAAATATGCACAATGTGGGACACTTTTCATCTAACTTTTTGTGTAGCTTAGCTGTGATATGTGCTAAGGACAATTACACAAACTTGCTGTGGTCATGTGTACCCTGCTTGTAGGATCATGAGACTACACAGCACCATTAAGGACATAAGTTTTTCACATAACCAGAGAAACAACCCACTCTTCAGGAAATCGAGCAGAACAAATCTTGAATTCATTGCATCATCCATGGATATCGCCCTTGGTTCTCAGCTCGAGATTTGCTGAATTTGGTTGCTTTTCAGCAGCAAACTAGTGGCAATATCTATGGATGAGTCAGAGTACTAAGAAACTGGGATAATCCTGTTATATGTGAGTGTCTTACAGGAGATAGAATCTAGTTTGTGAATCGAGTTCCAAGCAAACTAACCTTGGAAAGCTACTAACTCTTGAATGACTCCTCTTCTCCCATTGTTTACCGCTTATCTATTCAGTGTGTTTCGCTGGAAAACACTAGAACATCCAAGTGAAACCCGTCAAGTTCTGGTGATGAATGTTTCATCCCTCCGCATCATCCTTATTCATGAGAAAACCGTACCTGGTCGCGAAAATTACCACCTGGAAGCGAAAACCGCGAGAAACCATCGTCCCAGTCGCTCCGGAGCCGGCCATAAATAAGCTTTTTCGAAATTGACAACATTTTATGACTCGTTCATTTGAATTTCAAAGTTACGCCGCAAACTAACACGTATGGGAAATACGGTTCCGCTCGGCAAATTAATTTTACTAGCGCATAAAACCGGCCAGAACGGCCGTTTTTGTACGTTCTGTAAGTGCGGGGACTTGTAATTTCTGCTGCGGTAAATCATCGGAATAACTACCTGGGTAGTTCGTTTGCTCCGACGGTTTTTTTTCGCAGCAGGCAGAGTCACGTAGGTTGGAAACTAAGTTGATAATAATACTGGAGACTGGAAAGCTTTCAGCGGAATCGTTTGATGGTGGACGTGAATTCATTACGAATTCGACTGGCTTACACTGGCCCACAAATGCGATGAGAATATTCGATTTTGAAGGTATGAGCTTGCGAGAATAATGAACAAGATGTCGCTTCTTCCCAGGGAGCCAAAAAGAGAATCCTGACACGAGGACGAGGAAGTACGTGCAACTGTCAATTATTGAGTTACAAGGACCGAGACTGTTTTGGAACTATCTCATGTCCTTCTCCTCAGCAGGCTTCAATAATTGCTTTTCACTGTACAAGGACATCGAGAAATGGCGAATTCAGGAATAGACCTTGTTATTCATAAAGAACTCCCATTGTTGGATGTGATCAGAAAGATCTATTGTGGCTCACCATAAGCCATAGACCCCATTGGTTTCAGGATGAAGATGAGCCACAATAGTGAGAGCTTGTCAACATCAACAGTGCCAGATTCAAACCTGATTCTGATCACAGTGCATGCTCTTTTATCTCGGCATCCTTCATCAGCAGCCTTAGTTATATCTGCCACAATACATATAGGAGTTTTCTGCGTCTACTACTCCTGTTGTATGCAACGAAGAGTGCTTTGTGATAAGTACCAGAATGTCTCAGCCAAGAATTGGTTTTTGTTGTAATTGGGTCCTTTATGGTCCTGTTAGAGTGTTGAAATCCAAGATCACCCTATCAATGTTCACTAATAAGCAGATCATCCAACTAATAGCTTCTTTGTCTTGGCATTCAGAGTTCTGAATCTGTGGAGGAGTAACGATTGAACTTATGCTGGTAGGAGAATTCTTTGTATCCCCTCTCATGCTAGAGTGGTCAAGAAATCTCAAGGATTGACTAAGACCACCAAATAGAAAAAAGGATGGTCTACAACTCTTTAGCCCTCGTCAATAAAGATCTTGGTGCATTTTGGATATCTACTAGGTTTTTTATCGATTTGTCAATCCAAATGCTTTCCAAGAGTTGCATTGCACACCGTATTCACTTTAAGCGTAACATTTTTGGGTTAGAGGTTTGCGGCTTCTCTTCCGATATACAACTCATCTAGGAAGTTTTGGAATCATCTGTGAACCTCCTAGATCTCTAGGAAAGAAGTTCCGAATTCTTCCAGTCTTGAAAGCTCATTTTTGGTTAATGCTTACAAACCATTCCACCACAAAATACGAGGATATATTGAAAAATTCTTAGCCTACTATAGAACCAAACAAAATTTCAATGTCAAAATATTTTATTACTCAACATATTCTCCTCTTGATTGAAAACATTTATTACAGCGAACCTGCAATGTCTCTAGACCTTTCAGAAAAAATGTTTCTTCTTGCTCTGCAAACCAGTCCTCCACAGCTTGTTGGAAGAAAATTTACGACCTTTTAAACTTTTTTTCAGTTGAGGAAAGAGATAATAGTCCGACGGAGCCAAATCTGGTGAATAAGGGGGGTGTTCTAGTGATTCTAACCCAAAATCACGAATTTTCTGCATGGCAACATGAGATTTGTGTGCTGGGGCGTTGTCCTGTAAAAACAAAATACCTTTGGATAGCTTTCCGCTATCTAGTTATTGTTCTACCCTTAGCCAAAAAATCAATCATTACTCCATGGCAATCCCAAAAAACTGAAGCAAGAACTTTTCTAGCAGATTTTTGGACACGAAACTCCTCAGGTTTTGGAGAACCAGAGTGTCGCCATTCCATCGATTGTTGCTTTGTTTCTGGATCGTAGAAATTTACCCAAGTCTCTTCCATAGTAACAATTCGGTTTAAGAAGTCTACATCGTTTTCAAATCGAGCACAGATCGAACGCGATGCTTCTACCCTTGCACGCTTTTGGTCAACATTCAAACATTTGGGGATCCATTTTGCAGAAATTTTTGTCATGTCCAAATTGACGTGAACTATATGATGAACGCGTTCGTATGAAATCTTCAGTGATTCAGATACCCGTTTTAGCCCCATTCGACGGTCTGATAAAATCATGTCATGAACTGCATCGATATAATTTACTCCTTTTATTTATTGATGGCCCCCCTTGAAAAAATGCATGCCCCCCCTGAGAACCTGTCTGGATCTGCCAGTGCTCGTAAGTGACCTTCACGAAATGAGGAACTGTTTGGACTTGACTGAATGATAGTTTCGAACATAGAGAAGATCACTGTGAAATCGCATTGATTTAAAAGAGTAGGTACCATAAAATCGAATTCCGATTTGGAAAATTTCCAATAGAATCCCCACAGATGTGTAATTTCTGGTTGATCATTTAAGTTGTTGAGTCCGTAAGTGATGACACGAAGTACTGCGGCATTATCTAATGGTGATGTATATCAGAAATATGCGGAACATTGTAATCAGGAATGTAATAAACGCTAATATGATGCTCGTATCATGATTTATGTTGGAACAGATTGAAAATCAATAATCAGCACGAGTCATTATATCAGTATTATTAGATTTCAGCAAATTTGACAGTAAATGAAAGTTTTCAGGACGAGCAGATAATTATCTAATGGTTAATTCAATCAGATGATTATTTCCTATTTCACTTTGAGTACAGTATCAACATTATCCTAATTTGAATCCATGAGTGCTAATAGTTGGATTGTTGAGATTCCATAATGAAGATTACCTACAACGACAATACAAATTTAAACATGAACCCCCTTCAATCGATCCTTGATGGTTCTTCGAAACCTAAAAAAGGAGCCCCTGGAACAGCCTGTTCAATCCTGGAAACGATCCAAAAATCTGCTTCATAATGAAGCAACAATGTGCTTCGTTCAAAGACACACTGGATAGGATCCCTTAATTTAGCTGCCATGCAGCCAAGAGCCAGGACTAAAAGGATCGCCCTTCTCATACCGAACGTGCTTTGAATATGCTTTACATCTGTAGAAATGCATGCAGTCTGAGACCTCTGAAACCATTCGAAAGCTTCGAAAGCAAACTGGAATCGCTGAAAAACCTCTTTCGTGCGAGGGAAATGTTTATTACTCTGCAACCGGACGGTCTTCGGTCGGAATATCAATGTAATAATTGTGGTTAGGTGTTCGATATTGCAGGATCTTCCTGAAGGTTATGTGTTGGTTGTGGTCAATTTGTTGGCGATGAAAATGTCATGGAGGTTCAACTCATAATCGATCCATAAGATTCTCGAACAAGTTAATGAACTTTGAGGAAGACGCTTTTTTAATAGAAAGTGGAACTCATTGAAATTTTTCAACCAAAAATCGACAATATACACTGCGCAAAAAAATTAACGCACATTATGGAAATCTCAAATTTATTCTACAACTGGAGGTGTTCTCAATGATAATTATTTTTATCAGAATGATGCATGCATATGTTATCCACTTTCAACGTTTTTCTTCAATACAGATGTTTTCTCCCAGCAGGAATAAAAAAAGATGATATTATCAGATTTTGAATGTATTGGCTCCATTCTAAAATCAGTTGTTCTCGATCAATTCTAGTGATCAATAGTTTTTCTTTCGTTTGATTTTCTACACTCGATCGCTATGCAACGCGAAACACGCAATTTGACCCAAGAGGAATGTGCCCAAGCGGTAGTTTTGCGAGAAGGAGGGTGGACATACACAAGAATTGCAGAAAGGTTTGGAGTTTCCCATACAAGTGTGTCCAGAATGTTGCAGCGATTCAGGGAGACAGGTATGAATGTACGAAGACCAGGACAGGGTAGACCACGGGTAACAGCTGCCATTCAAGAACGTTACTTGAGAGTTTCTTCGTTGAGACAACGGTTTGCAACCGCTCGCCTCCTTCAAAATCAGCTTGAGCAAACTCATGAGGTGCAAATTAGTACTCAGACAATAAGAAATCGCCTCAGAGAATATGATTTAAGGCCTCGTGTCGCGGCAAGAGGCCCAGCTCTTACCCCAGCCCATCGAAGGGGGCGTTTGGATTTGCGAGAGAGCGTATTCATTGGGAAGAGGCCCATTGGGAAAGAGTTCTCTTCAAGGATGATTCTAGATTCTGTTCCTACCATTGTGATCGACATTTCCTTGTATACAGACGTCCACATGAAAGATATGTTCAGGCAATTTCCTGAATACTACTGGTTTCGGGGGAGGATCGATTATGGTATGGGGTGGAATATCTATGACTGCTCGCACGGACCTAGTGATCGTTGATAATGGAGCTTTGAATGCTGATAAGTATATAAGGAACATTCTTGAAGAGCATGTAGTGCCATTTGCCCCATACATTGGTGAAAATTTAATTTTTATGGACGATATTGCCAGACCACATCGTGCGCGCATCGTTCAGGAGTAGGTACCTTGAAGAGGTTGAAGTCTCTCGAATGGAATGGCCAGCAAGAAGTCCAGATCTCAATCCGATTGAGCAGGTTTGAGAAGTTCAGAAAATCATCCAGCTACTCTTAATGACTTAGGAATCCAAATCGGAGAAATCTGAGAAGGATTAGATCAGAACATTTTAAGATCACTCATTTTGAGTATGAACCGTCGTTGCCGAGCTGTAATTAACGCAAGGGGTGGAAATACCACGTATTAAATCACTTATCAGCATTTCAGTATTTTGAAAATTGTTCTCTTCTTTCACATAAGATTAGGTGAAATCCTGAATTTTTCTCCCATTTAATGTGTCTTGTTTCGTTCAAAACCTTCCCGAGAGAACATAAAAAATAAGTTATAAAGTCAATGTAGAGTTAACTTTAATTTAAATTGAGATTTTCAGAATGTGCGTTAATTTTTTTGCGCAGTGTACATGGTGGCCAATATAAAACAGTCGACGTAGGTCAATTCTTATCATTTCTTAGGATTCACAATTCCACTCTTGAATATAGTAAAAAAAATCGCTTTGGCATTCATTTTTGAAAAAACTCGTTGGAAGAAATAGGTGTAAAACTCATATTATCTGGCTTGACTGATTGATGTGGTCCATCCTGTATATACGTTCATGTATTCATTTCTCTAATGTATTCGTCGACTGGATCATTATTGGCGTCCGCACGTTATATTTAGCGCTAAGACAAAACTAATAATTGGAAGCCAAATTGATGGCCAACCCCTCAGCGACCAAGCGGCCATTTCATATTAATGATTGGCTTTGTTGCCGCCAATGGACGCTTCAAATTGCGAATGTATAACATGTGGTTTAGAAATGGAATGCACTTAATTCACAAAACATGTACCGAATCCCTTTATGTCAATCATGAATTAATAATGCGTAGTAATTGTCGTCAAAATGGGGAAATAACTCCTCCATCATGCATTATTCAATGGGATTGTCTGATGCGCATCGATGGAATACGCTGCGAGCAACAAGTTTTGGTGAAATTGAAATTCTGTAGCTACGGGATGAATAGAAAGTTGTTGAAAGTCGGAACCAGTACCTTTGATGAATATCGCAAAGAGCATGAGTCGAAATGAAAGTAATTATGACACTTTTCCTCTTCTCGTATACAGGGTCAGCCACAAGGAACTGTATACGTCCCAATAACATATAGAGGCCACCCGCCCTCATAAATCTACAGTTGAGAAAATTTACTGGTCGCAGTCTCACCCTGTATATTTCTCGAAACGCACAACCCATATATCGCTTCCCAGGACCATATATCATCACCGCTCATCAATGAGCTGATCATAACTCCCTGAAACTCTATTAAATCCAGATGGGGGCAAGTTTGCAGATCGCAATCTCAGCATTCTCGAAGCCTCGAACTTCAGGTTAGTTCCCTGGGGGCACCGCAGGATCTAGGTTATGTCACCCGAGCATAGATTATGTCTCTGACCGAACGCGGTGCCTTTCCCCAGCCAGAAGGACCTCGAATCTGCGTTATGTTTGCTTTTGATTGATTGAACAACCGCTTTTCGGTGCTCGGCAAATCCCTTGTTTCGTAAGATTTGAAGGGTTTAGGGATTTTTGGTATTTGCTCCCGAGTCGCGATATTTCAGACGCGACGAGGAAATATCGGATTGAATCAAAAGAATTTCTTCCAGGGAATTCGATCATTTAGGGTAATCCTTAGACCATATAAAGAGGAGACACAGCATCTCATTCATGAACTCTAGAATTGGTGAAGCCAAAATTCAGTCAATTTTCAAGGAGTGGAGAAAGCATGAAGGATATAAATATCATTAGATACTGCCGTGACAACATTGCAGAATCTTACTTTGAAAAATTTTTGACAGTTCTAACAACAAATCCAATTTTATGATTTTGTATCATATGGAACCATTTCAGCCAATCATGTCAACATTACATCGAGAACTAAATCCAATGCAATTTTCAATCCCAATGATAACACGATAGAGTCTTATAAAATTATATAATAGTTCCATGGCAACATCATTCCAAACAAATTTCAAAATGCCACGTTTTGGTAATGTTAAAAATATAAATGAGCTTATCAAAGAAAACATTCACAGGAATACTTCCAATAGCCACAAATATATTTGGGGAATATTCATGGAATTTTGCTACGAACGATCATACGAATTGAATGAACGCAGAAGCTTGGAAGAATTGGCGTTTATACTCAAAGATTGGGCTGTCAATATGAGAAAAAAAGACGGAACAGAATTCAAAGAAGCATCGGTAAAGACAATGCGGAATGTTTCGAGCAAACTCTTACAAGAAGAGTATTATAAGGACTACAACATTATGATTGACCCGTTTAATAATATAATATTTAAACCAGCCCGAGATGCAATCAGAAAAAAATTGCAAGCAGACCCAAGTAAACGTAAATCCAGTTCAGTTTTGTTAAATTTGTCTGAAGTTAACAGAATAATATTGCTTCAAGATGAAAATACTCCTGAAGGTCTTATGCGTAAATTTCATCATATTGCTGCAGTAGAACTAGCGTGGCGAGGAGGAGAGGCAGTTGCTTGTTTGGTGAATTTTTTCAAATCGAGAAAAATAACGATGGTTCTCCAAAAAATCGCATTGAATACGATCCGGTATTCAGTGAAACGTGCCAAGGTTGTTCTAAAAGCTGTACAAGTAGTAAATGGTTGGTTTCCAATAGTGAGAGACAAAGCTGACCTGTACGTCTTTTTCATAAACTAATATCAAAACGAGGCGAAAATATTACCTCACCCCGTCTATTCTTGAGACCAAATCGATATTGGAAAAATGAAACTGACAAATGGTCCGATAATGTACCTGTTGGAAGGAATACCATAAATAAATGGACTAAATATGCTGCCGAGGCAATTGGCTTGAATGTCAAAGACAAAAAGATAACGAATCATTCAACTAGATCAACAGCTGTCAGTCAATTAGCAAAAAGTGGTGTGGAGGAACAACAATTGCTGAAGATTACTGGTCATAGCAATCAAAATTCTATCAAACCATACCTAATCCTCGATCAAGAACACCACAACAAGATAATAAATATTATGCATGGAAATAGATCTTCTATTCAAGAGAACAGCAACGAATCTAATGTTGAGTTGAATTTTACGAATTGCACTTTCACTAATTGTAATTGTAATTTTCTGCCGAATATTCCTCGGACATTGATAAATTCCTAATAATTTAATAACCAATATCTCAAGCTCGTTGCTTGGTAACAGCCCGAAGCCGAAGGCTGAGCAATGAACGAGCTTTCGATGGTCATAAAATTATCTCGCCTATTATGAAGGTCCCAGGGATATTACTATTGAAAAGTCCAGTGGCGTGATGTTATCGGTATTCAAGAATGGAATTGAAATTACCAGTGGATTGACTCTTTTTGACGAATTCATACAATGTTCCGAACATTGAAACAGATTCTGAGTTAGGTATATTAAGTCAGCTGAATTCAGAATTGATTTTCCGCTTCTCAATATCAGAAGGGAATCTGAAAAGAGAAATTATAAAAATCGAAGAATATACGCCACTTTCACTTATAATTATAAGGGTAGAACATACCTGTGTACACTCAAATCAGGATTCAAATAGTTCAATTTACCACAAACAGACACTTACGAACCATTTCTTCAACGAATTTCGCTAATAATATTCAGAAATAAATCCGAACTTCACTTTCCGTAGGTACGCGATATCGTGATGACAACACTGTTCAAAACGTCATTAGTTACACAAAATCAAAATAGCGTTACGAAATTAATGAATGAACTGGCCACAGATTCAGAAAACGGTGCTGTCATAACGTGCCCATTCATTATCAGAGGCAAAAACGGCCGAAACTTTTGCGAACATATTGTATGTGAAGAAAGCGTAATATTTGATGAAACAAATACTCATTCCTAACATTCTGGCACAAATGAGTAAATAAGTTTTAATCTGAAGGACTTTTCATTTTGATTGGGAGTTTATTCATTATGAAATTCAAAGAACGCCACAACGTTGCAAAAGTGTCCACTACATTTTCATTTCGTAGTGCTACAGTTACCCAGTTTGGTTTTGATGATTTTGCGACTCCTCTATCTAAGAAAAAATTTACCATTTTTCATGTATTTTAATAAAGATTGGAAGTCTGCTTATTAGTTCAATTAATTTTCATTCCTGTTTCAATCGAATTGAAATGCATTTCACATTTTTGGAAAAAATTCCTTCAGTTGCCTCAAATTTTAATTGAGTCATGAAAAATCACTCAATTAATGCACTGATTTTGACAAAATACTAAAAATCATTCGTAATCGGGAAATCATTTTCTCAAGAGGGATTTGATCCAAAATTACTGACAGTTGTTTCGGGTTCAAAATGTAAAACCCAAAATGTACAAATTTAGCGTATTTTAATCATACCACAATAATATCTCAAAATTCCGCAATCTTTTTGGATTACTTCTAAGCCCTCGCAATATTTCATATATCAAATCAGGACGAGTCAATAATGTATGCTGACATTTCAGCTTCAACTTGTTGTTGGTTTCAAAGAACTTATAGCATTAATACTTCGAGAGCTCAACATAACATAACATTACTTGGTAAGTAAAACTCGTTGATATCCATATCTGATACGGAATCTCTACACAAGTATAAGGGTAATTTTATTATCTCAAATTCCCCAGAATTATATCCCTACCTTCTCGTTCTGTCGCTCTAATCCCTATAGCTGGCAGGGAGATGAATCCAATCAAAAGTTCAAGGAAAACCAGTATCCTCATTTTAAGCCACGGATTTGAAACACTCCCCTCAAACACTCTGAATTTTCTAGGCCAGTTACTCTGAAAACTCACTTAGGGTCTTCATGCACTTAACTTTTCGCTCTTTCGAAAATAAACCGATGAGTGACTGAAGATTTATTTCGGATAAATATTCAGTAAGTTCCCAAATAAAAAATCATTTCGACCAACACAGGTTTCAAGACAGTTTCCTGATGCCCTCAAACCCTGAAAACACAAAAGTCAAACGGCAGCCTTCAGAAGATGTTCCGGTGGAAACTCGGAAAACTTTCGCGGACACCTCGGGGGCTTTTCCAGCCGTGAGACCGAAGTTCGACAGTAGAAGCGCGAAAAGCGACTGTAGATTGGATAGGTTGGGAAAACGGAGGAGCGCTGAGCATGCGTACGCTCTCCGGTCCGACCGAATATGCGAATTGGCCGCTTTGCATTTTGTTTATTCGCTGGCTGTTTTTGTTTCATCAACGTCTCTTTGATCTGAGCGAATCCCGATGTATTTCCGACTGTATGGAACGAAACGTCGATCGCGGTCAAACCATTTTATCAGGCAGTTTTATCGCTAAATTTCGTTGGAAGGGTTAGGGATTGAATAATTCACGCAGACAACTGGTTGACATATTGGCAGGTCGTATTTGGACAGAATTGGGGTCGTTTTAGGCAATAGACAGCTGAAATGACAGCGGACAAATGGGACAGAATCAAGCTTGTTCCCCACTAGCTGATTCCACTCAATGTTCGAATGGTAATATCAATGTTTCAGTTTTCTAGATCCAATCATAGGAAAATATCTCAAATTACTGTAAAAACTAATTTCACTGATATTTCTGATGTTTTGCAATCGTTTCAAGGCAGAAATATCTGTTTTTTGTGGTTCTCGAAAAATAATTAATACTTCAAGATGGTGAAGAATCTCCCTACAGTCAAGGTTCGCGTTTTTGAGAAAATTATCGAAGTAACTCCGAATCATTATCAGAAAGCTTATTTGCAAAATGGCGAAGGTGCCGGTTTTAGGAAATTATACTGACAAAGAAAGTGCAACACTGAGAAGCAGCTGTTTAAATTTATATTTTTCTCGGTGAAATATAGATAGTAGATATAGCAAGGAGTTAATGATTAAAATTTGGAGAAAAGCGAAGGGTTCAAATTTTTTTTCAATAAAGACCCCGCACTTTCCTTATGGCAAATGGCGTTTCGTCAAATGTTCTTAAATTTTGATATAATGTAGTACTCGACCTACTGATAAAAAGTGTTCATGGCCTCAACTCAATCCTATGACTAGTTTTTGAGATACAGGGCGTTGAAGTTGAGAATTGCCCACATTTTCTATACGCTCGTATCTCGAAACAGAATCGAATGAACCCCAATTTTTCTTAAGAAACATTTCATTCCATCCCCAGGGAGCAGCTATATAGAGGAATATGACCGAAAATCGTTACGAATACAGGGTTATCCATAATTGAATGAATACCCGATTTTGAAAGTATAAAATGTGTCAGTTTCAGAGCGAGAACGTTCGAAAAATGAACTATTTCACTAGATATGTTGTTGTTACATCGAAAAAACCTGAAATACCCAGAATTCATACTGGGTGATCCATTATTATAGGAACTATTCACAATGATGGTTGAAGTGGACATCATGTATTTTTGGGTTGATTTTTTTAGAACATATCATCATGGACTTCAAAGAATACAGGGTGATTCAGTCATTGAATATTTGTGAAAACTCACTAAAATACCCAAAAACCACCTTTTTTTTCATCACCCTCTATTCCAAGATTCACTCTGTTGAGGTGGAAATTTTCTTTCACCACTGCACTTGATATGAAAACATCAATACGGCTGAGAGTTTTCATCCACTTCCCATGACCAGATTTTTTTAATGTAATATGAAAATTATTTAATTATGTTATTCTATTCTTATTCCAGCATCAAAAAAAATTTGGTCATAGGAAGTGGATAAAAACTCTCAGCCGTTTTGATGTTTTTATATCAGGTACAGTGGTGAAAGAAAATTTCCACCTCAACGGAGTAAATCTTGGAATAGAGGGTGATGAAAAAAAAGGGTGGTTTTTGGGTATTTTATTGAGGTTTACAGTTGATTCAATGACTGAATCACCCTGTATTCTTTGAAGTCCATGATATTTTCTGAAAAAATCTACCCAAAAATACAGGATGTCCGCTTTAACCTTCATTGTGAATAGTTTCTATAATAATGGATCACCCAGTATGAATTCTGGCTATTTCATGTTTTTTCGATGTAACAACAATATATCCAGTGAAATAGTTTATTTTTCGAACGTCCTCGCTCTGAAACTGACACATTTTATACTTTCGAAATCGGGCATGCATTCAATTATGGATAATCCTGTATTCGTAACGATTTTCGGTCATATTCCTCTATATGGTTGTTCCCTGGGGATGGAATGAAATTTTTCTTGAGGGAACTTGAAGTTCATTCGATTCTGTTTCGAGATACGCGCGTAGTAAAAGCGGGTAATTCTTAACTTCAACGCCTTGTATCTCAAAAACTAGTCATAGGATTGAGTTGGGGCTATTTAACCCCATTAAACCAAAATTTTAGGACATTTGACGGAGCGCCATTTGCCATAGAAAAAGTGCGGGGTCCTTTGTTAATATCATGTTTATCTCAGGCCCGGATCTAGGGATCTCAGGCCCGGATCTAGGGGGGGGGGCAAGCAGGGCGCTTGCCCTGGGCGCCAGCTTGAGGGGGCGCCAAAAACAACCAGAGGTTGAAAAAAATTTGCTGTTGATTTTCTCGGAAAGAATTATTATTATTAAATATGACCCGACTAGTGCCATCTAGAACACCTAAAAAAGGACAAACATCCTAGCTTTCCAAAACTATACGAAATGAAATTATCGATGGCCACCAAAGTTCGGAATAACATTATTAATGAGATCAAGGAGGCCAACAACTTCACTATTATGTTCGACTGCACCCCAGATGTATCTCACACAGAACAAATGGGCCAGGTTATACGATATTTAAAAATATGGATATGAAATAAAGGAAAGTTTTATTGACTTCCTAAAAAATGGACGGAAAGACTGGAGAATAATCTCACAGCGAATTATAGATAAACTGCAAATGTCGTGGGCAATCCTACGACAACGGATCTAATATGGCTGGCATACATAAAGGAGTCCAATCCAGAATTCTACAGATGAACGAACTGGCAGTATTAGTTCCATGCCTAGCACACTCTTTGGATCTTGTGGGTGTCCATTCGGCTTCATCATGTTCAGAAGCAGTAGATTTATTTGGTGTTGTAGAAAAACTGTATTCTTTTTTTGTTGATTCATCCACATGATGGACAATTATGAAAAAGTGCACGAAAATAAATTTAAAAGAAAGTAGCCAACCAAGATAGTCAGCTGAACATCAAGCTGTTAATGCCTTGCTCCTTGCTCAATAATTTACCGGGAGTTGTGAAGGCTCTGAAAGAAATCAAAGAATCCTCACAAGCCGCAGAATCCAAGTATGGAGCTGGACAGTTACTTCATGCTGAGATGGATTTTAGATCCTGAACCTAACAATTTGCCATCATATTCTGCGGATCAATAGGGTCAACGTGGACATTCATAAAGATGATATAACTATTTTACGTTCATTATCATTGTTGCAAGGTCTTGTGAAGATCTTGCGAGGAATGAAAGAAAACCCTATTGAAAACTGGATCTCGGAAGCTACACTTCTTTCTGAATAATTTGATGTGGAGCTAGATCTAGTTGGTTTATTCTCGAAAGAAGTAAAGGTTGTATTCGGCAGATTGTCAGAAATCAGAAAAAAGATTAAAGAGCGCAGAGCGTCAGCATACGAATTTCGCTTTCCTCAATGGCCATGCTCTTCTAAACACGCAAAAATAGGATCTGCAGAAAGATGGGACCCTTTTAGCGCAAAAATATGCAAGAGACTTGAATGCGGTTGATTTCTGTCAGGAACTAGTGGTTTTCAAAGAGCTGGTTCCTGAAATTAGTGAAAGATCGACTTCATTAGACCCCCTACAAATTCAGTTTCAGCAGATTGAAAATAATAAAAAATTATTTGCGTTCCTCAATGAGTCAGGAACGTCTTTCTGGTCTCGCGATCTTAGCTATGCAAAACAAAACTGTTTCCGAAACAAATTTCGAGGAGCTGATAGAAGCGTTCGCGGAAAAAAATCGCGCCGCGTGAAGGTGTGAAGAAAAAGAATCTAGTTTCTTTCCTTGTAATATTTTTCTTATTTTCATTATTTATGTTTATTATTCATTTGTATCATTTATTTTTGGCTATTTTTTAATAATTCATATATTACACAAATGGGAGGGGCGCCATAATGAATTGTTGCCCCGGTCAGAAAAAATCGTAGATCCGGGCCTGGTTTATCTGTGTTTTCTTATGTTTTTGAATAAATTGTAGGCCTAAGGAAGCAAAAGGCAACTTATGCAGGAAGCTAATACCAATAGTTTTAAAAAACGTTTTTCTGAACCTGCTCAAATTCCTCTAGCCGCAAGAACCATATTATCCATTCATTACGTCGCACCCTGTATATGGAACAAAACAAGTATGTAGACTCAACAATTCATATTGTTTCATTTTCGTATTCAATCCATTTCCTGCTTCTGGCTACATCATCATCATTGAGTACATCTACGAGTCCTGGAGATTGAAAAAACTTATTTTCATAACCAGCAAAAGTTGTAAAACACGAGCTTTTTCATCAGGCAAAAACAAAACATATTCCCCAACACAGAAACGCATTGCATCCAACATAATGCGCTTATAATATTGCTCAACCGAAGCGAACATCCAACTCTATCGCAATACCATACATCTCCCTGCAGAAATAACATTACGAAATGCACATCAAACTCTGTTCATGAGATAATACCCAAACAAAGTAACGAGAAGTTCGTCTATTTCCTCGGCTTTCGGGTCGGAAAATACAACCGAGGGGGAGCTCCCGGAGCCCGCCGAAAGCGACGCAAAAAGAATAAGAAAGCCCCA
Organism: Adalia decempunctata; assembly: GCA_951802165.1. Lineage (NCBI taxonomy): Eukaryota > Metazoa > Arthropoda > Insecta > Coleoptera > Coccinellidae > Adalia > Adalia decempunctata. Next base: position 8,460,224 of record OX637705.1, read on the forward strand.
CTAATTAAGTCTGGCTGTAAACTAAAGCTCAAGAATCTCCTATTAGAGTCAACTGAATTTCTTAGAGTTTTATTGGGTCGTTCAATTTGCCCAATTGGCTTTGATGCGTCCAATCAACCCGTATACCTTCCAGATGTAGTTCTTGGGAGTGTTCTATCGACTTCGGAGGAAGGGACTTTGATTTAAAGTTAAACAGCGAAACTTAGACCCCGCGCTGTATCTTTGGGAGTTTCGTGATTCATCGAGCGGGTTTATGATGATTTGAAATAATTTTGGAGCTGTGGCCTTCTCGTTCTGTGTAAATCTGTATGTTGCTTTTTCTTTTGAGCTATGTCCATTATTATTTTGTCGTTTTTAGTGTTTTTATGAAGCTTTTTATACTCCTCAGGCATGCTAGATGATCTATTGACTCACACTTTTTTATGTTGGGGTTCTCACGAAAAGGAATACCCTGTAATGTTCAGAGAACATCGCGAGAACCAAGGGCAAGCACGTAGGAATTGGTGTTCTTCTAGAATTTCTGGAGGTTATATGCCTCGGGGAACACCTCCCTAGGCAATGTGTTCCAAAGACTTGCTGTTCGTTGGATGAATGAGTCTTTGAAGAGAGATGTTCTGCAGGTCTCCAAAGTGACCACGAAGGGATGTGAAGACTTAACTTGACGGGTTAGTCTCGAAGAGACTGCCAGAGGGGGAGCGATTGCTGATAATTCAGAGGAGCATCGCCCATGGAAATATCTATAAAATGGAGACAGATCTTCTACTCTTCTAGGGTGTTCCAGAGAGATGAGCGAGTTTGTAAGCGAGGCATCACCGACGAGACGAATAGCCCTTTTTTGTACAGAATCCAAGAGTTTTAGTGTATGTTTAGGTGCAGCACTCCAAATATAGGAACAGTATTCCAGGACAGGTCGAATCTGTGCCTTATAGATCATAAGCAGCTGACCTGGGGTGAAATAGCCCCTGGCACGAAACAGGTGACAATGTCATGTAGGAAAGTCGGTCAGGAGGTGTAGCTGGTTCTTACTGAGATCCATATACGAGGATGTATTGATATCTAGTTTGCCTAGACCAGTTCCATACATATACTCCATTCACTTTTATTTAATCACAAAGGAGGTCACGGTTTCGTTTTCAGGAGTTGGTGCCCCCGATGAAAAGCACAGAACATAATATGATGAAAAGTCAGTGCGCGCACAGAAAATGTCGTTAATGACAAAACGACGTTGCCAGTTGTTTACATCAAAGTAAAAGTATCAAAGATATTCCACATTTTGATGGGTTTACAAATTGTTCGCAGATTTTTGGTATTTAATCGATATTCGCAGGTGAGTTTTTCGTAGAATATCCAAGATTAACGTATGTTTATTGCTTTTAGCACCAGTTTGGAGCGTGAGGACGATTTTCAAGACCAGGACGAATGTTTACATTTCGAGGTTGAAGGGGTACACGGAAATTTCGTCGAAAAAGCTGTTATTTGGACAGATATCGCGGAAGATGGATCGGATTGAGCCTCGAGAGGTCGATTAGGATGATATTTTTCAGGTTTTCCAAGAAATTTGGCGATTTCTGAGCAGATTTGCAAAAGTCAGGTACCTCACAAATGAGGTGGAACTTAGACCTAACTCTCCTATAAGAAACGCCTTTCAAAGGTCGAGATGGTGAAAAATGCCTTCTTAAGATGTTGTTTGAACAAACGCAGCCGAGTTTTATACCCCAACATTGATTTTAAGAAAGTAATCAACAAAATAAAATTGACATTATTCTTGATTCTTGTAATTACCCATCAATTCATCTTATATCTTTGGGTTGATTTTTTTTAATGAATTCTTGATTAGAATCAACAATTGATGTCGTCAATTGTCGTCTTGAACTTTCAGTTCAAGAGGATAATAAACATTAAAACTTCACAAGCATGCATATGAAAATTATGTGAAAGCAATTCAATTTTCTTCCATGGCGAAAAATGATAAATTTCAACAGTGATCTCTTGTACTTTTCATGCGAATAACTAGAAAATGAATCCTTTCTATCAATTCATATAAACGTTAATTATTTTCGTCTATCACATTTTTTCCAATTCATACATTTTCCGAATAAATTCACATCTGAGAAATACGCTAAGAATGTAGAAAGGGCAACACAGTGTTGACTTGGAACATAAAAATATTTTGAAAAACGTCATAACTTCGATACAGAGTGGAATGTGTCAAATTTCCAAGGCCAGAGTTGTGATTTTCTAATTGTGAATGGAGTATAAATAAAATACTACGATACCATATCAACGAAACCTAACTTATTGGAAGTGTCAGTGTAGAGTCCGACGTCAAAAAAGTAAAACAGAGTTACGCAATGAATTTAAAAAAATATGTCCACCGAAATTGTGGAAATCGAAAAATTGGAGTATCGAGCCATCATCAAGTAGGTACCTGTATTTAAAAGGGTTAAGAGGTGAGCAGATTTACGAAGATATGCTTAATACCCTTGGTGATCAATGTCCTTCGTATGCGACCGTGAAAAAATGGACTATAAGCTTCAAAAGAGGTAAATTCTCCATTGAAGATGATGACCGATCGGGAAGGCCAGTTCGAAAATATCGATGCAGTTCATGACATGATTTTCTCTATTTCAGTATCGTAATGAGCTCATTACAGTTCTGAAACAAGTGCTGTAATGAATTCATTACAGCATCGTTTTCAGTAACCTTTTTCGTTTTGTGGTTGTCAGCAATGACTTCCGAACCTTTGAAATTTCAGCAGACGTCAATTTGGAAACGTCAATTTTCGTATTTTCTAACGTTCACACCAACTGCCAAGATAAAATATGAAAGTCCCTAGGACCGAAAATTTGAATTTTTTCATTGAATTTCACAAAATTTGAGTGAAATAGAGAAAATATCGTCTAATACTCGTTGCAGAATGCAATTCCAATACTCATGCGTTCGAAAACTCGCTCCTTCGTCGCTCGTTTTCGAATTTCGCATTCGTATTGGAATAGGAGCCCATTCTGCACCTAGTTTTAGAATATACTATTATCAGACCATCGAATTGGGCTAAAACGGATATCTGAAGCAGTGAAGATTTAATATGAACGCGTCAATTTGTACATGAGAAAAATTTCTGCAAAATGGATCCCCAAATGTTTGAATGTTGACCAAAAACGTGCAAGGGTAGAAGCATCGCGTTCGATCCGTGCTCGATTTGAAAACGATGTAGACTTCTTAAACCGAATATTTACTATGGATGAGACTTGGGTACATTTATACGATCCAAAAACATAGCAACAATCGATGGAATGGCAACACTCTGGTTCTCCAAGACCTAAGAAGTTTCGTGTCCAAAAATCTGCTGGAAAAGTTCTTGCTTCAGTTTTTTGGGATTGCCATGTGGTAATCATGATTGATTTTTTGGATTAGGATAGAAGAATAACTGTAGATTACTATTCGACAAAACTGACCACCCTACGGGAGAAAATTAAAGGGAAAGGACGCGGAAAGCTATCCAAAGGTATTTTTTTTTTAACGGAAAAACGCCCAAGTACACAATTCTCATGTTGCCATGCAAAAAATTCAGGGTTATAATTACTATAGAACACCCTTCCTTATTCACCAGATTTGGCTCCGTCTGACTATCATCTCTTTGCTCAACTGAAAAAAAGTTTAAAAGGTCGTACATTTTCTTCCAACGAGGAGGTAATATAAGCTGTGAGGGACTGGTTTACAGAGCATGAAGAAACATTTTTTTTGAAAGGTCAAGAGACGTTGCAGGTTCGCTGTAATAAATGAATTCAATTAAGAGGAGAATATGTTGAGTAATAAAATATTTTGGTTCTATAGTAGGCTAAGAATTCTTCAATATAACCTCGTACCATCTGTATACCATTTAACGTTATTTTCTTCAGTATTGTAGTAGGTGTATTCCTGTTCCCAGTCCTCTCTTTTGTCTAGCATTGTACTGAAGACTTTATCAGTGCATATTTTCTTTATCATTAGATCACTGGAAAGGTTCGCAGATGAAATATAGATGTTCAGAGAGGATCAGACTCTTGATTCATCAGATCAATGCTCCATTTCCTCTTCGAAGGGGAGTCCAATCACATATCTTCATATAACTGGTCTAAGGTTCTAACCAACTGAACTATCAAAGCTACTAATCCTTTCAGATTTCGATGTAAGTGACATCCCGTGTTAGGAAGTTTGAAGAGTGAAAAGGAAGGCATTAACTACCATTGGATCCTAGAACCCATCAACCAGCTTTTTCATACCGTGTAAACATATGAGATAAATTGAAGATTTCCATCCCTTCTAACCTTTCCTCCCACTTGAGGCCTAATTTCCCAGCTGTTCCTATGGCGGACACGTAGAACAACACCCGAAATATAAAAAGGCAGGGAACCCCGCTGCGAGAATTTACATAAAACCCAAAACCGAGGACCTTTTAAGGAAATTTATCTTTCGATGGAAATGAGCGAATTTACGTGCGCTTTTTTAATCGGGCACAAACGAATTACGGATGAAGTGTTGCGAAAACGTTGAAGAGTGACAACAGAATTAGCTCAGTTCATTTTCTGTGTGTGCGAGCGGTTGAGCGTGTCCAGAAAAAAGTTGGGCATGATTTAATTTGGGGGTCCGCAAACGGTTATGAGTTTATCTCGGTCCAGTGAACATATTAGTGCTCTTGTTCGAATTAGTCATAAACGAAAGCGTCTGATGCTCTATGAGATTTGGCTTGTTGAAGTTGTATCTGCCCAGATGTTGAAAAACAGGGTGATACAATATAAAATTGGAATGAAGAAACTGAAAAAGCAATTTCTTGTATGTTGGTTTCAGTAAAACCTGCCAAGGTGGTTATGAAGGTAAGACAAAACTGGCTGGTACGTCTTTTTCATAAAGTGTTATCAAATATTAAAAGGAGGCAGCAATATAATCTCACCACGACAGATCTTGAGGCCAAATCGACATTGGTATAATGAAAATGACAAGTGGTACGAAGAAAGTTGGAATAAATACTGTAAATGGACTTAATCTGCTGCTGAAGAAATTTGCTTGAATGTAGAGGACAAGAAGATAACGAATGACTCGAATAGATCAACTTCTGTTAGCGAATTGGTAAAAAGTACTGGCCATAGCAATTAAAACTCTATAAAATCATACTTAAATCTCGGTGAAGAACACCACAACAAGATCATAAATGTTCTCTGGCAAAGAAACTTCAACACCCAAAAGGAGCTGCTTAAATTTGAAATTTTTTTTGGTAAAACAAAGATAGTATTGCAAGGAGTAAATTTTTCTGCAAATTTTTTGAATTTAACAATAAACCAGCTTGAATAACATATACAAGCTCTCTTGGAGAGAATAAATGGACTGTCGTACCAATTCTTATCGCCTCGAGAATTAAAGAAAAAATGGATGTTTGATAGAATTGAAACATAAATACCGCGAAGTGAACACTGAAGGAATGGTACTTACGGTTGTTCAGATTAAAAGTTACGTATACCCTTCTGTCTGGTTTCGTAGGTGTTGTACTGGATAATGGAATATTCTAAAACCAGTTGCAGAATGGGCTCCCATTCCAATACGAATGCGAAATTCGAAAACGAGCGACGAAGGAGCGAGTTTTCGAACGCATGAGTATTGGAATTGCATTCTGCAACGAGTATTAGACGATACTTTCTATATTTCACTCAATTTTTAAGAAATTCAATGAAAAAATTCAAATTATAGGTCCTGGTGGCTTTCATATTGTATCTTGGCAGTTGGTGTGTGAATGTTAGGAAATACGAAAATTGACATTCCCAAATTGACGTCTGCTGTAATTTAAAAGGATCGGAAGTCATTGCTGACATGGTTGTAAATGTAACTGAAAACGATGCTGTAATGAATTCATTACAGCACTGTTTTTAGTACTGTGATCAACTCATTACGATACTGAAATAGAGAAAAGTCTTTATCACATAAATTCACTTTGTAAGGGTGGCGAACTAAAAGACGACGACGTTGAGGGCTTCGAGCTAAGCCGTATAAAAACAATGCGACTGAAGGCAGGTATCTTGGCGAACTGAGCAGGTATATGCTTGTGGGATTTTTGTAACAGCCATAGAATCGCACAGAGCACAGATAATCTCGGTCTTATTCTTAACCGAGTAAGCCCATCCTATATATAAACTTCGTGGTATATAGAATATAAAGTATGAATTTTGCTGTTTAGTTGTAGTTGAAATGCCAAGAGAGAGAATTTATAGCCAGCTAAGTGAATTTGAAAGAGTTCGAATTATTGGTACCCCGTTTACATTCCCTCTGCTAACATTCAGATTTGGAGCGGGAAACAGATTTTATTCTTTTTTTACAATCTGTTCCTTGTCGCCATTTCTTCACACGTGCCATATGCCATATATTGTTTGATATTACAAAAAAGTATGTAATTCTCTCTTTCAAAAGAATATATATATATATATATATATATATATATATATATATATATATATATATATATATATATATATATATATATATATATATATATATATATATATATATATATATATATATTGGTCTACGAGAGACGGGGTTATCATTTCGATAAATCGCTAACCGTACAAATAGAAATCTAACAACTGTTATGAGAGGTTGTCAAGCGTGGTTTGATAATGCCCAAAATCGAAGAAGAGTAGGCACCGGACGTCGGAGGGGCACAAATGAAGTTCATGATCGACGTCTAGGACTTATGGCCAGTAGAGACGGATTTGCGACAACTCGATCTTTGGCTGGTGAGTGTTTAGAAAAAAAGGCCATCCTGTAGCTGCCCGAACGGTTTACCGCCGGATAAGGTCTTTTAGACTGCAGCATTATGGACCCCATCTTGTGTTACCTCTGATGGTTGAGCATCCCCGGCACCGATTGCAGTGGTGCAGAGAACGTCAAAATTAAAATGTGGAATGGCATGAGGTAGTATTTTCTGATGAATCTCGATTCCCCTTGGGTGCACATGATGGCCGAAGAAGGGTTAGACTACGTCGGGGAGGAAGACGTGAACTTCATTTTGATGTTGAGTGTCATGTACACCTGACAGTGGGCGTTATGGTATGGGGTGCTATTGCACATTCAAGTAGGTGTCTTTAGTCTCTATTCGAGGTAACATGACAGCGCTGCGTTACCTTTAAGAAATAGTTGAGCCATATGTTCTCCCTTACCTTAATCGGCTCGAGAATCCAATATTTCAGCAAGTTAAAGCTCGACGTCATGTTGCCAGAGTTAGTTTCAACCTTTTTGAAGAGTCCCATATGAATATTTTGCCATGGCCGCCCTGATTCCCCGAGCTTCTGCCCATAGAGCATGTTTGGGACATCATGGTAGAAGGCTTGGAATTTTACCACAGCCTCACGGACTTTAGCGGCTCTGAGACATGAAGTACAGCTGTCTTGGGATTGAAGAAGAAATAGACCAAGGGAAGTAGCGAACTGATGGCGTTGTAGGACCGTTGCTAGACTAGTAGCAGAAGTGTGATCAAAACAGGTAGAATCTTTGTGGGATTCTGAGAAATATGAATATTGAACACTGATATCAAATGTGTACTAACAGGGAAAATTATAGTTTCGTTCTTAGCCCTTTACCGCATAGCAAACCATATATGGTTTGACATCTTTACTGTTCATTTATTGTGAAAATATGAAAAACTAACATAAAGACCTTAACGGAGCTTATTTGTTATATCATTAACAATAACAAAACGCATCTACATTGTATATGGTCCGACGCCACTTGTAGAAAACCTAACTTTTCCAGACAAGGTCAGTGAATGTTCACATGCACGTGCGACACTCAACTTTGAGGAAAGAAATAAGAATGAAAAGATGAGTTTTTGGAGGAACAAAAAATGTTTTGTTGTGTGACATAAACTCTAGTTTGTGTGCACTATAATAGATTTTCACTTTCTATTCGATTCCACCGGTTTTCAATACCATTTGTTTCGGAACCATATCTGGGTTCGTATGCATTTTACGCTTTTTTCGCTTAGACATATGTGGTTTCGTATGCACTCTTGCATGATTATTCATTCACGTTTTTTTTTATGCTAATCTCTCTTTTTCATTATTGGTGGTAGAGTAGACCAGGGGCACTTTTATTGGCATATAGATTTACTGAAATGTGTGGATTTTGTGGCGAAAAAAAACGAAGAATCTTATTTATCTTTGTTTGCCTTCAAACAAGCGGTTTCGGAACACCTGCGCAAAACAGGAAAGGCTCTTCCTCGTAAACGGGGTCGTCAATTGACTAACCCAGTGACTGGTTCACCATCTACGAGCCGCGATGACAGTCCGTCAATTTGTTCAAGTCCCGGAACAACAACTCACTGGAAGAAAATTAGAAAAGCTCCGGAAAAGCATCAGGACCTACCCCTGACCTCTGTTAGGACTTACAAGTTTGCTCAATGAAAACCTTTCCTAAATGTCCAAAATGTGAGGTACTTTTATGTTATAATGACAATAGTATATATGGGAGAAGATAAAAGTAATTGTCTGATTAAGTTTCATCAACAAATTTGTATGACTTTGTTGATTACATAATTTTCGTCAAATATAATAATGTTATGAATTTTGATATCACGCATCATATGTGCTTAGCATGCATACGAAACCATATGTGTCCAAAGTGTTTGAAGCGTTGATGCATACGAACCCATATATGGTTTCTGAAAAAAAAATTGAACATAAGTACTTTTTGATGGAAAAAAAAATTATAATTAATTTTGAAGCACTAATAAAACATTTTTTTCGAAAAAAATTTTTTTTTCTCCAATATTTAATATATCATGCAGTAAAGGGTTAGGATGGATTCCAGGCGGAAACACGTAAATTCATCCCTCCCTCGTATGAGTGACCCGCAACCCTTTTTATCTCCCCACAATAGATTGAGCCCCATTAATTCCATCCTATCAATATCTCCCGATTCTTCTCTTCCCGCCGGTCCTAGATCCTTCGAACCAGCCTCCCCTCCGAGCCCGAAGCCCCGAAATCTTGGCTTTCAAGGAATTGGACCGTTTCCGTTCGAAACAAATCACGGAACCAATCTAGCATTCTGACGACCAATGTCTAAACATAAATTAGCGCACTCAATCCAAGATCGACGCAAACAGTGAGCGTTAGATCTGTCGGACGATAAATTGGCTCCGGCTAATGCTCTGGCGGTAATTCACTTAGCTAAACCGAGCGCAGGGAAACCCAGGAAAACGCGTCTGTCTGTACTGCAGCATCAATCTGTATTAACTTTGGTGGTAGCGGTCGTATTCTTTTTGGGGTGCGTGAATAATTAAGTGAGAAAATGTATGGGGATCGGTAGCTCTCTTGACACTCGTCATCATACTTTAAAAACGATGGGAGCGCAGGTAGTGAGCAACTTCTTGCAAGATATTCTACCTGCTTTACAACGTTGTTACCAGCAGTCTGCAATATTTGAATGCCTGGAAAAATTTTTTTCGATTATGTGTTGATTTTCAAGTTTTTTTACCCAAGTACAGACTTCTCAAGGTGTGGTTGTAATCGATCCGTAAAATTGCTATTATGAAAGAATATACTCGTTCGAGCAACTTTTTCATTGGATAGAACTGTTCATTTTGATTATTTTCCACGTATGAGTTGAGAAATTTTAAATCGGTAAAATTTCTATCAGAGATACTTTGGATAATGCTGATCAACAATGTATGACTGAATTTTGGATTCGATGAAAGGAGCCGAAGCTATGACGGATTGAATTATCCATTTTTCAAAAAGCTCCATTTGACAGGTGAAAATCTGAACTAGGATAGATAGAATTCCAACTATGGATTATTGTTCATCTACATTTCGATATCAAAGTCAACAATGTTCTCCTCATAAGTGGCCAAATTTCGATGGTTTAGTACACATCTTTAGGGCACTTTTTTTACTGCTTTTCGTCGGTGCTATTTGATTTTTTGTATCTGCTCAAATTTCGGAGCTAAAACCATTTTTTTTCAAATGGAAACCATAGTGAGAAATGATAAATCCAAATTCATCTCTCTTCCACGATTTTTTTGTGGAAGATGTGTTTTTAGATTCTCTACAAGATACCTTTTTCCAAATTTTGTGGGATGCCGACTGGGACTTGAGAAATCCGAAAAATGACCCAGCAACGGTTTTCCTTTAAATTAAAACCTTCATATTTTCCAGAGATGATCGTGTTCGAAAAAAAATTTTCGTGGAAGATGTGTTTTTAGATTCTCTACAAGAACCACTTTCCAAATTTTTTGGGATGCCGTCAGGGCTTGAGAAATCCGGAAAATGATCTGGAAACCTCTATATTTTCCAGAGATGAGCGTGTTCGAAAAAAATTTTTTTAGTGGAATATGTTTTTTTGCAAGCTCTACAAGAAACCACTTTTCAAATTTCTTGGGATGCCGTCTGGGACTTGAGAAATCCGAAAAATGACCCAGCAACGGTTTTACTTCAAATTAAAACCTTCATATTTTCCAGAGATGATCGTGTTCGAAAAAAATTTTTTTGTGGAAGATGTGTTTTTGATTCTCTACAAGACACCATTTTCCAAATTTTTTGGGATGCCGTCAGGGCTTGAGAAATCCGGAATATTGTTTATGATATATTGTTTATCCTGACTACTCCTAGGTCTCCTGAGGAGACCCCTCTGAAACTACAAGCTTCGAAGCTTGTAACTTGTGCCGAGTTCGGAGTAAGCAGTTGTGTTCTGTGTAGGCTTTGTTACTTACGCCACCTTAGGCACAGCACTGTTAATTTTTGACCCAACAGTGAGAATGGTGGCCCCTGCCGAGACTAGAAAATTTTTTTCCTAGCTCGGGATTGAACTTCGGACCTTTGGGTCCTAATTCCAACGCTCTACCACTGAGCCAAGGACACTCATCTGGAAACCCCCATATTTTCCAGACATGAGCGTGGGGGAAGATGTGTTTTAGCATGCTCTACAAAATACCACTCTCCAAATTTTTTGGGATGCCGTCTGGAACTTGAGAACTCCGAAAAATGACCCAGCAACGGTTTTCCTTCAAATTAAAACCTTCATATTTTCCAGAGATGGGCGTGTTCGAAAAAAATTTTTGTGGAAGATGTGTTTTAGCATGCTCTACAAGATACCACTTTCCAAATTTTTTGGGATGCCGTCAGGGTTTGGGAAATCCGGAAAATGATCTGGAAACCTCCATATTTTCCAGAGATGACTTCCGAGTTCACTATATCGAAAATTTCGAAAAAACACTTTTCGTTCAACAAAATCCTAGTAGGCTTTGATTCACTTCCTTCAAAACTGAGGCGGTCATAGAATTACATGTCTTATTTATTTTCACTTGTCGAATTCAATTCAGTTTTGTATCGTCTGGCGCATCTAAAATTCTTAAATATCACAGCATTCCTTACGAGAATGATCAAAAATATAATATGCTAGAATGCTTTATAGAAGCAAATTATGACGCTGATAATGCATTTCAAATATATTTCGATAGATATCCTGAAAGAACTCAGCCGCAGAAAAGTTTATTCATGAGGCTAAAGAATAATCTAATGGCTTTTGTTTCATCTAAGTATTTTAATGCTTTTCATTTTTCAATTTAGCAGATAAATCATACAGAATCAACAAGTTTGGTCTGAGTAATTAGAAAGCTAATATTTCCTGAATCAATTTGGCAGCTCACAATAATTGTGAGATATCGAATTCTATGACCTTATACGAACTTAGAAAGCGCCAGACGATACAACAATGACGAAACTGAATTGAATTCGACAAGTGAAAATAAATAAGACATGGAACTCTATGACCGCCTCAGTTTTGAAGGAAGAGCCTGCTTGGATTTTGTTGAACGTAAAGTGTTTTTTCGAAATTTTGAAATCGATGAAGGAAGATGAATTTGGAAATATCATTTCCCACTATGGTTTCCATTCAAAAAAAAATTTGGTATAGCTATGAAAAAAGGACCCCGCACTTTTAGTAGGTAAAGTGGCGACCGGTCAAATTTTCTGAAAATTTGGTATGTTGTTGTACCCGACTCATTGACCAAAAGTGTCAATGGACCCAACCCAATCCTATGGCTAGTTTTGAAAATACGGGGTGTTAAAGTTGAAAATTGCCCAGATTTTCGGATTTATTTGCTAATTATTAAGAGTTACATTGGATTTCTGTTGCATACACACGTTTACTACATGTTCTAGGTATGAAATTAGAGGATACGTATGATTAAAAATATTTATATTTACCGGGTGATTCACGAATATATGACGGTAGTTTTTTCCCAAAATTCACTTTTTCTACTGTGACGTCAGGAGGGCATATTTTTGGACTGTTCTTTCCGATTTAGTATTATGACGACAAAATATTGCACAGTGCATATTTTTTATACAGGGTGTTTCACAGAGAGAACCACTAGACATAATCATATTTTTTTAGGATTAATTCGAAATCGTGTATTTTTGAATTGATTTTTGGCAAAAGTAATACCACAAACATATGTGTGTCTCTAATCTCCAAAATATTCAGGGTGGTTTATTCATAGGAAGGTATTCAATTTTGGGAAAAGTACAAAAAACATGAACACCCTGTATTCGAAAATTTCCTCGGTCAAATGCAACTATTTTATCACTTTATATTGATTCCCACAACATCTCCCGAGGTATGAATTTTAAATCCGATACTATGACCAGTTTTCGAGATACAGGGCGTAAAAGCGGAGAATAACTTATTTCATCATTTTTTTTTTAAATTGAAAAGCCGAATTTATTTTATGTTGCGCCCATGAGTTCAGTATGAGAGCAGATCAGATGCACATGGGATGATTTAGCTAAAATATTTACTGTTACAGGGTGATTCATGAATAAATCACAATAGCTTTTGCAAACACTCGATAATTCTAAAGTTTCGTCACAGCGAAATTATTCCATGAAGTTAATACCTATAGTCGTTCACTGAAATACTTCACTTGATGTAATGTTAGACAGTTATTCAAAATTCACCAGAAAAGTCCTCCTTTCAATTATTTCAAAGCATATTATTTATGACTGACCCTGTATGAAAAGTACCTAATTATTATGAAGTATTTCAGACTGAAAATTGTGAACGACTAGGTATTAACTTCATGGAATAATTTCTCTGTGATGAAACTGTAGAATTATCAAGTGTTTGCAAAAGCTATTGTGATTTATTCGTGGATCACCCTAGTAAATATTTTAGCTGAACCTTTACTTGTGCATGTGATCTGTACTCATACTGAACTCATGGGCGCAACATAAAATCAATCCGGCTTTTCAATTTGAAAAAAAAATGATGAAATAAGTTATTCTCCGCTTTTACGCCCTGTATCTCGAAAACTGGTCATAGTATCGGATTTAAAATTCATACCTCGGTAGATGTTGTGGGAATCAATATATAGTGATAAAATAGTTGCATTTGACCGAGGAAATTTTCGAATACAGGGTGTTCATGTTTTTTGTACTTTTCCCAAAATTGAATACCTTCCAATGAATAAAGCACCCTGAATATTTTGGAGATTAGAGACACACATATGTTTGTGGTATTACTTTTCCCAAAAATCAATTCAAAAATACAGGATTTCGAATTAATCCTAAAAAATATGATTATGTCTAGTGGTTCTCTCTGTGAAACACCCTGTAAAAAAAATATGCACTGTGCAATATTTTGTCGTCATAATACTGAATCGGAAAGAACATTCCAAAAATATGCCCTCCTGACGTCACAGTAGAAAAAGTGAATTTTGGGAAAAAACTACCGTCATATATTCGTGAATCACCCGGTAAATATAAATATTTTTAATCATACGTATCCTCTAATTTCATACCTAGAACATGTAGTAAACGTGTGTATGCAACAGAAATCCAATGTAACTCTTAATAATTAGCAAATAAATCCGAAAATCTGGGCAATTTTCAACTTTAACGCCCCGTATTTAGAAAACTAGCCATAGGATTGGGTTGGGCCCATTGACACTTTTGGTCAATGAGTCGGGTACAACAACATACCAAACTTTCAGAAAAGTCGCCACTTTACCTACTAAAAGTGCGGGGTCCTTTGAGCAGATACAAAAAATCCAATAGCACCGATGAAAATCAGTAAAGAAAGTGCTCTGAAGAAGTGTTCATTTCGAGAACGTAGATCCTATAATACGGAAATTATAGCCAATTATAATAATGGACCAAATAAAAAATCGCCCTGTATCTCCGAAACTAGACGCCGTAGCAACTTGGGGTTTTCAGCAATTTCTGTATCTCGAAAAAATAGAATATGACATGTATCCTCCTTTTTCTCTATCTTTTATAGTTAAGGATTTGTAGTACTGAACCTTCGAAATCTGGCCAACCTGTACATGGGCAGTTAGGAACATTCCTTCTATTTTAAATAGGTTTTGAAAGCATATCGTCCTTCTAGTAAGCCCTTCACTTAATTCAGCGTACTGCAGAAATTTCCGGAGCAAGACGAACGAATACACAAATTCCATTCCAACTGCTATACCATGAATACCTACCCAAAGGTAATAAACGAAAAAATAATTTCCTGTCATGCACCCCTTCCCCCCGTATACATCAAACTCCTGATGAATAAAGATAAACCAACTTCGCCTAGGTCCACCGAAATTCATCACCATGAATCCCAAGTAGCCCACGTCGCTCTCCTCGAGGTCAGACAGGATAATTCATGAATAGACAGCATAATTTCGCAGGTATGAGCATGTATTCTGAGGATGTACTGAATTGGCCGAATGAATATACACAGACGTACCCACTTCTAATCAATTAGCCCTGCATTGTCCGGATTAGATGTTTGGGGTTATTCTGCATGGGAATGGAGCAAATTAAATTTCCTTATCAATGGAGTCAGTTGACCAACGTTTACCCCCTGTCAGGTAATGCACTGATCCTGATATACAATTGATTAGCCTGGTTGGATCTTGATGGTGTCATTAACTGCTACTGCCGGCGATATTATTGCCCTGCTGGCAATGGACGTTAATGGGTTCCAGGGAATTCGAGACTGTCCAAGAATTCTAGACTGTTGATCTGATGCCTGCCATTTCGGTAGATGTCACTTTTGAAGTTCTCATTTCTTGACCTTTGACAAGTAAAAACTACGCTGATAAAAAATGGGACAATATACGCTTCAACAACGCATTGAAATTATTTGAATTCACTATGAAACTGGTGAAAATTTGGCAGAGACGGTTCGTGAAACTCGAACATTTTTGGCTCCTTGTGGAACCGCAATACAGAAATTGGTGAAAAAAAATTGAGCTGCTGGGACAAGTTGGTGATGTGAAGAATACAACCCGTGCACTTCGCTCAAGAACAGCCAAGAATATTGCTTCTGTTGCCGAAAGTCTTGAAGAAACCCCAGGTTTGACAATTTCTCTCGTGGTCCTTCGAAATTAGGCATTCCACAAACGTCATTAGGTATACCGTATTTTGCATAAAGATTTGGGTCTTGAGGTTTATTAAGTTCAGTTGTCACAAGAACTCAAGCCGTCCCATCATCAACAACGTCGTGTCTTTGTTGATTGGGTCTTTGAAATGCGTGAAAATGATTCGGAATTCTATCGAAAAATCAAATTGAGTGCTGAGGCCCATTTTTACTTCGGTGGCTTCGTGAGCAAGCAAAATTGTCGCATCTGGGGCTCGGAAAACCCAAAAGTTTTTGTTGAAAAGCATTCTCTGTCCACAACGTGCGACTGTTTGGTGCTGTTTCTGGTACGGCGGGGTCATGGAACCTAAATTTTTCGAGAGTGAGGATGTATTAATAGTAACGGAGAATGGATTGCGCTACCGAAAGATGATTAATGATTTTTTATTACCGGAATTTGATGGTATTGATCTGGACACCGTTCACTTTCGACAAAACGTCGCTGCGTGCCACACAAGCAGGGAAACCATTGATTTCTTACGGGAAAGGTTTCCGGACTGTGTTATCTTTCGAGGATGTGATCACAATTGGCCATCGAGATCTTGTTATTCAACACCTTGCGACTTCTTCCTTTGGGGCCATGGGAAAGAGAAGGTCTACGCCAAGAGCCCAGCGTCGATTCAAGACCTCAAGCGTTTCTTCAAAATTTTCTGATGTCCTAGATTTTGACATCGATTCAATTAAAATACTAGGACATCAGAAAATTTTGAAGAAACGCTTGCTACACGAAATGGTCTGTATCAAACAAGATGAAAAATTCATTAATAAAAGGACGGACATTGAGGGGTTGAACACAGCCTATTATTACCTCATCAATAAAATCAAAGAAAAAACTTGAACAAATTATTTAGATCTAGCGTGTATGTCATAACATATTTATTACATAAGCTGTTTCGACTACACTTGTCTGTTCTCCTGATCGTTTCATATTTAATGGTGTCCACAGCGTATTTATTTCGAATTTTTCATGTTTCTGACAATAAAATTACGATATAACTCTGATTAACTATGTTTCTCTCATTCGAAATTTAACGAAGTACTTATTTACCTGATTAACTACATAAGAA
Source organism: Adalia decempunctata (assembly GCA_951802165.1). Taxonomy (NCBI): domain Eukaryota; kingdom Metazoa; phylum Arthropoda; class Insecta; order Coleoptera; family Coccinellidae; genus Adalia; species Adalia decempunctata. Next base: position 8,476,729 of record OX637705.1, read on the forward strand.
CGGAGCATCTGGAGAAAACACCACTTCACAATTCTCAGCATGCTTACAGGGCGGGACGTTCAACGGAGACCGCTCTGTATCAGCTGACTGAAGTCATCCAGAGAACTCTGAATAACAAAGAAATCGCCATGTGTGCCTTCCTGGATGTATCTGGGGCCTTTGACAACACAACACATGTGTCTGTTAGAGATGCACTTGAGAGGCGAGGAGTGAATAATACCATCTTAAGATGGATGTATGAGGTGTTAACGACGAGGAAAGCTGAGACATCGATGGGCGAGGAATCCGTCTTCGTCAAAGCTACTCGTGGAACACCTCAGGGTGGGGTGCTATCCCCCCTCCTATGGAGCCTGGTAGTGGATGAACTTCTACACAGGCTAACGGAGCTTGGCTTTGAATGTGTAGGCTATGCTGACGACATAGTCCTAATAATTAGAGGTAAATTCGAAGGCACTCTCTGCAACCTATTGCAGAAGGACCTTAGAATTATTGAGCAGTGGTGCTTGTCAGTGGGGCTGAACATCAACCCAACCAAGACCACATTGATTCCGTTCACTCTGAAGAGGAAACTTCCAGCCATGAAAACGTTAGTATTAAACGGAAATATCTTGGAATGGGGGTCTGAAGTCAAATACCTAGGAATAACACTGGATAGCAAACTTCTGTTGAATAAGCATGTTGATAATGCTACTGGCAGAGCTACAAGAGCTCTGATGGCATGCAGGCGTCTATGCGGCAGGAATTGGGGCTGTAACCCAAAAATACTGCGATGGATGTACGTCATGATTGTAGGACCTATAGTCACATATGGGGCAGTAGCCTGGTTTGCAAAGACAAGTCAGGCAAGTACGAGGAAAATGCTCGACAAAGTACAAAGGCTTGCCTGTGTGTGCATCACGGGAGCTATGAGAACGTGCCCAACCAGGGCGCTTGAGATCATCACAGACCTCACACCTCTACATCTAGTGATTGATAGGGTAGCCCATGAGACCATCCTCAGAGTATCTAAAGAAGGAGCAGGCAATGAGAGAGTCAGGTTTCAGAGAGCTTGGTCCTCTCTGAATGACTACACCTCATCTGCAAACCTTCCTAGCGATGTAATGATCAAGAAAGTAAGCACTGAGAGGAACTTAAGTACAATGCTAAGTAAAAGAGAAGATTGGGAAAGGGAATACACCAACTACAATCTCAAAGAAAATACAATGAAATGGTATACTGATGGTTCTTAAACCGCTACAGGAGCTGGCGCTGTGATTTACGGGACAAGTACCAAGTGTGCACTATCGCTAGGCCCCTGTTCAAGCGTCCTTCAAACGGAAATACTTGCAATCGGAAGATGTCTAGATATACATCTAGAAAGAAACTATCAGAAGTGCGATATAGCTATTCATACAGATAGTCAAGCTGCTATTAAAGCACTGAGCTCCTACGTCATTGACTCAAAGCTGATTTGTGAGTGCCGTAACAAACTCAATGAGGTAGGCAAGAAGAATAAGGTCTTTTTAATCTGGGTTCCCGGTCATTCGGGAAACGTAGGAAACGAAGAGGCCAATAAACTGGCCAGAAAGGGCGCACAGACGCCACTCACTGGCCCAGAACCCTTCTGTGGTATAGGAAAATGCACCTATAAGAAGGAATTTATGCTGAAGGAGAAAACCGAAAGAGAAAAACTCTGGCGGAATCTCCCAGGAAGGGATCACTCCAAAAAGTTCCTCCGGAACTTTGAAACTGCTAGATGCAAAAAATATCTGGATCTCAGTAAAAACCAACTTCACCTACTCACTGTCTTTCTCACAGGACATTGTCGCCTAAAGAAGCATCTGTTGAGAATGGGTTTATCGGACACTGATGAGTGTAGATTCTGTGGGGAGGAGGAAGAAACTCCTATTCACCTGATTACGGAATGCCATTGTAAGCCAAAGGAAAGATAGCTTTGGACAAAAAACTTGTAGAAGTGGGGAGTTATCCTCCTTGAAGCCGTCCCAGATACTGGATTTCATCAAATCTCTGGAACTGGAGGGCGAGCTGTAGGAGGCGCGATGATGACAGCTCTGTCAGGGGGCACAATAGACCTTAAGGTCGCAGTGGACTGTAACCCCTTTTCACTATAACTATAACTATATACCTGATCGAATTCTGTGCGTTTTTCTCTCATTCCTCGATTTTAACTGTTATGTGAATTGTTATGTACAGCTATTTATGCAATTGTTTATTATATTATCGTATTTTCGTTCATTTACTCTAACATACATATTAGTGATGAAATTCTGTACATAATTTTAGAGCCCTGAAGAAGATTCTTGAATAAAATCGAAACATGTCGGCAATGGTTTAAGAGGTGGTTTTTGTGTGAACAACCTGACCTTCAACCCGTAAATCAAATCAATCTGTCAGAATAACACCTGTTATTGGAAAACCCTTCTGTTTCTTTACTATTTTAACCAGTTTAATCAATAAAGCCCGCAACGGACGGCGAGCGATATATTATATCTCATATATTACACCAATATCGCTCCTTATGAAAATGCACCAAGCCCCGCGGACGACGCTATAATATATATTCCGATATTACGATATTTTTCCATACTAAAATGACATATGTCAATGCAAAGCTATAATATATATTATATTATCGCTCGCCGTCCGTTGCGGGCTTTAGAATGAGGTCAAAAAAAAAATTGATTTATGTGGCTTATATTTCAATTATTCTTAATTCTGCGAAGAATAAGAGATATAAAGCTCCACTCACACAACCAATTGCTGACTTGGGCGTCTTCCACGCATATCCGCCTCGAGATTTATTTACATTATGGACGAATTTATCAACAAGAAGGTAACATGCCCGGCGATAATATTGTACACGACCTCAATCCGGGATTAGGGCACCCCGAACGTGTTTCGAACCCTCTTCAACCGCCACAGACATTTTTATCCCCACAAAGTTTATCTGACAGTGGTTGTAAAAACCAGAGCAGTCGCTATCCTCAGCTTTATCGCTTTGTTTGAGAGTTAATTCCGATTTTTTCGGGGCGGCCGGATTAGCTTCATGATAGATCAGTTCCTGTTTTTCACGGGTCGCAGATTCGCTGATAGCAGGACAGATTGGGGCGATATGGAGTTGTGGGCTCTTGGGAGAAATTAAGTCGTCTTTGACTGTCTCGCAAGAGGGAGATAGAGTAGGCTGATGGAGGAGATGCGTGCTCATATTGCTGGATAATTTGGATAATCAAGTGGGATGTCTCAAGCAGAGAGATTAACTCATCTTCGCACTGGAAACTTTCCATAGCTCGTTCCGTGAGTCATAGAGAACTGGTATCTTCATAAACAGAATGGCCCACTGAAAACTGTGTTGAAGGTTTAGCCCTACATGGGATCGGATAATTTTTCAACGGTGAATGTCTTAAACTGACACAGAAACTGCAAAACCCGGAAGAAACTCTTTCTTTTTTAATTTTTTTTTTATTAAACTTAGATAGTATAGAAGGAGTGAATGATTGAATTTGGAGAAAAAACGTGAAGGATTTTCCATGTAAACACGATTTTGTCGTTTTTTTGCGAATTTTTTGAATTTTTCAACAAACCAGCTTTTCGAGGAGATCCAAATGTCGATGTTCAGTTGTTGTTGAAATGCCTAGAGCACGTGTACGCGGAATTTATCGCCAGCTAAGTGAATTTGAAAGGGGTGGAATTATTGGTATACGGGAGGCGGGGTTATCACTTAGAGAAATCGCCCAACGTACGAACAGAAATCCAACCACTGTTATGGGATGTTGTCAAGCTTGGTTTGATAATGCCCAAAAGAGTAGGCACCGGACGTCGAAGGGGCACAAATGGAGTTCAAGATCGATGTATTACACTTGAGGCCGTTACAAACGCGTCGTTCTCAAGCTATTATTCCCAATTGTATAAGATTAAATCAGAGGAAAAAATCATGAATTTCAAGAATAATCTGAATGCTGTCCTGAGTTAAATCTCATCGAATATTATTTCTTCTCTGGTCTCTCAACAAGTTACCAACGTTGTCAGAATGTTTATCAACTTTGTCAAGACTAAAATCTCTATGATGAAAAAACGTTGCATGTTGAGATATGTAATAATAAAATTCCACATTTGTGGGACATAAAATTGAATTCTAAGAAGCATGAAATTATACATTTTATAGGCAGTTTCTATTAAAAATTCATTGTTACCGGTTCTTCAGCGAAATATCTATCGAAACAATATAACTCGACACCAGAACGACACTACTATTACATCAATTCACTGAAAGTCATTTACATAATCATCACCTGTTTGCTTTATTCTCTGTAAACAAATAAAGTCCATCGCGTAGACTTCGTTGATGCCGTGTATGGGATCACTGACTAACGTTTTAGGTTGGACTGGTTGGAGACACAGAACAACGGTTTGTCTTGCGTGGCGGCTACATCCACGGCCTTCTGAAGGGAAGAGTAGGCCGTGACGACTGAAATTGAGAACGTAGCGATATATTTGCGAGAATAAGAACTACTCGTTTGGCATTTTCAGAGAGCAACGCCTAGATGCCTTTAGCGATTGTGATAGTTCATCCGCTAACGATAGGGGACGTACGACGTACTGCTTTCTTGAGTTCGCCATTGTTTGAAGAGAAAATCGGCAATCTGGCATCGTCTTCTCTAGAGTTCTATGGGTGAATATCACAAAGGATGAGTAAGGTTAGGTCATTGGCCCCGAATCATATGACTTTGGTTAATGGAGTTAGGATAGGTTAGTGACAAACCAATTTTTATGAGATCGTGTCAGAATATCGAGGAAAATATGAACAAATTATTTGTCTATAAACTAATCTTCAGGACAATCGAAGAAGGAACTTATTTTGGTGTGAGAAATATGACTTTTCAATTACCGAAATGATCGGACAAAACTGAGTGCTTTGTTAGGAAATATCGTGTTTGTAACATTCTTATTCAAATAAGGTTAGTGCTTGAGTATTTTTTAAATGTATCACCTAGAATATCTAATAATCACATCAATTCCAATCGAAAAATATGAACTTTGAGGTGTTTGCAGAGAATAATTACAGGCTCATATTCAGCCCTATTTTTTTTTCAAATGGCTATCTATATCTCTTCAACAGAGCCGAATTCGGAAAAATGGAAAATGAGAAAAAAAGGTTTCCTTCAGCCTCAAGAATCTACAGTTAAAATATATGTACAAGTCAAAGACTCATCCTGTATACTATCTATGTTTCACCAGTAAAAACTCAAAATTTAAACAGCTCCCTCTGGGTGTTGCAGTGTCTTTCTTAGTCAGTATAATTTCTTAAACCCGGCGCCCCCACCATTTAGCAAACCAGCATTCTGGCAATTATGAACAAAATACCTCTGCATATACAGGAACTCCCTCAAAATAAATTCAAAAAATATGTAAAGGATATCCTATGCAGAAATGCTTTCTATAGTGTGGAGGAGTTCCTGGAGTTGGACTTTTGTGTACTGTGATCCTCTCGTTGGCTCCACTGTGTTAATTATATGTATTACTTCTACTTTATGATATATTTTATCTATATGACGTGTGTAAGCAATTTGACTTAGATATTGGACACTCTTTGTCATGACATTGTATAGCATGAATAAAATGAATTGAATTGAATTGAATTGAATTATCAAAAAACGAAACCTTGACCCAAAGGATATTCTTCACCACATCTGAAGTACTGAGTATATAATGGAAACCACAAAAAACGGATATTTCTGCCTTGAAACGACTGCAAAAGGTCAGAAGGTAAGTCAGTGAAGTAAGTTTTTACAGTAATTTTTAATAGTTGATGAATATTTTTTAATACTGCGCTGTAGAAAATCAGGTTTTATTGGACACAGGAATCTTGCGCTCTTATTGAAACGAAGGATTCGTTACCCCCTGTGAAAATTATAGAAGAAGAAACACTATTGGTCGTGTTTTGGATCGCGGAGGGGGCAAACAGGGACACGATTTCCTGAACGAGGTTGACGTGGACTTTTCCGAATAACAGACCCGGTGACTCATCACTGCCAACATTAAATTTAAAGTTTTCCCCAACTTCTTGCATGGAACACGACTTATACCCCCGAAACTCAGCATGTAAATAGAAAACTTTCCTCTCCTAAAGTTTATCCTCATTGTACAGCGAGCCGAGATGGTGTTATCTCTAACTCGGCCTGGATGTCGAAGAATTTCCTCGGCGGGAAAGAAATTTTTTATTTACGATATTGTAAACGACGGTGTCGATGAGGAAAGTTACGACGTGAGAGCGTATTCGTAGCAGTTCAGGGAGTAGGAAGTTGCGTTTTTTGTTCGGCTTTGTTGTTTCCGGCCCCGATTCTTTGAACGCGGCCTATCGAAATGAAATCCGGAAATGCCTTTAGTATGTAGGTTTGTATAAAAAAATCTCTGGAATACAACCTACAGTCACAAATATAGTTGGGGAATATCCACGGAGTTTTGCTGCGAACGAAAACATGAATTAACCGAACGAAGCTCAGACCCAAAGCTTTATGCAAAATACGGTGTAATGACGTTCGTGGAATGCCTAATTTCAAAGAATGACGAGAAATGGACAAATCTAGGTTTTCTTCAACACTTTCGGCTACAGCAGCAATATTCTCGGCTGTTTTTGAGCGACGTGCACGGGTTTTATTCTTCACATCACTAACTTATCCCAACAGCTCAAATTTCTGTATTGCAGTTCGACAAGGTGCTTCTCGACGACCCGAAAATGTTCGACTTTTACGAACCGTCTCTGCCAAATATTTACCATTTTTATAGTGAACTTTAATAATTTCAATGCGTTGTTGAAGCGTGTATCGTTCCATTTCTATTAATGACGTAATTTCAACTTATCAAATCTTAAAAAGTGGCATCTACTGATAAAGCGGCCAGCCAAATCAGAAACGAACGACGAAGAAATGTTAACAATATAAATATGGACTTGGCAACAATTCTTGAATGGGGATCTAATAACTTGGTGGAATTCAACGCAAGCAAAACACAAGCATGTCTTTTCTCTAGAAAAGCCGATCTTACTGTGCCCAGCATAGAATTGTCGGGAGTGACCATACCATTGAAGACATCCATTTCGATGCTTGGTATTACTGTCGGCAGTAACCTTTCTTGGGAGAATCACGTGAGATCCATTGCTAAAAGTGCATCCCAAAAACTTGGTTTTCTGTTTCGTGCCAGGAGCTATTTCACCTCAAGTCAGCTGCTTATGATCTATAAGGCACAGATTCGACCTGTCCTGGAATACTGTTTCCATATTTGGAGTGCTGCACCTAAACATACCCTAAAACTCTTGGATTCTGTACAAAAAAGGGCAATTCGTCTCGACGGTGATGCCTCGCTTAAAAACTCGCTTACAAACTCGCTTACCTCTCTAGAACACCGTAGAAGAATAGGAGATCTGTCTCTATTTTATAGATATTTCCTTGGGCGATACTCTTCTGAATTATCAGCAATCGTTCCCCCTCTGACAGTCTCTTCGAGACTAACCCGTCAAGTTAAGTCTTCACATCCCTTCGTTGTCACTTTGGAGACCTGCAGAACATCTCTCTTCAAAGACTCGTTGATCCAACGAGGCTTTGGAACACATTGCCTAGGGGGGTGTTCCCCGAGATATATATAACTTCCAGAAATTCAAGAAGAACACCAATTCCTACCTGCTTGCTCTTGGTTCCCGCGATGTTCTCTGAACATTACAGGGTATTCCTTTTCGTGAGAACCATAACTTGAAAAAAAATTAAAATATCTGAGGAGACGTTAAAACCTATTTCATTCAAAATAACACCTCTTATTGGGAAACCCTTCAGTCAAGCGTTTCTCAACCTTTCCCTATTAGCGACCCAATTTTCGATCACGAATTTTATCGCGCCCCCCCTTGTAAAGTGGTTCTAATTCTTTGCCAAGCTAGAACCGTTCCAATTGACGACAGATAACCGTACATTTTATAAACTGTCCCAAAAATGTCACGGGCAAATCACTTCGTTTTCTATTTCGCGGTTCCTTCGACTGTATTCGAACAACTTTTGACCTGAACATCCCTTGACATGCAGTGCTAATCGTCCTTGAGTGGCATCTATACAGGGTGTATTTTAAGGTGAGGCTTCTCTTTTGACAGGTGATAGAGCTCAACCAAATAAGTCATTTTACCGAAGATTTCTTTTATGAAATGTTCAATTTAAAAAAGTCATAAAAATTTTGGGCACCAACACCTTCATACTTCTCTGGCCTGCATATCTTTGTTCCAGGTTTATGAACATCCGTGGAGTTGGGTGATTTCTCAGCGGAGATCTTGTTCTTTACAGCTTATACGCTGAACTGCCATTTTGTTTTGATTCATCATAAATTAAAAGCATATCAACAAGTTCATTTTTCTACACCGCATCCTCGCCATAACACGATCGATTACTGGTCACAATCGATATTTCGGGTAATGTATGATAGGAGGCAAAGGAGAAGCAGGCGAGGGAGCAGGCTCGGACTGGGGAATTTTCAGATTCACCTAGATACTAGAAAACACTCTAGTTTCATTTTCTCGAAACAGGGGCATAATTTATGTCAAAAATTTTTCTACCATCTTTCAAAAGAAAAGCCTCACCTTTAAATAAGCCGTGTATAGATGTCAGAGTTATCGACATTTTCGACATCCCTATGAAGTTATGTTGAAAATATTGATCAAAAATACCGTCGAGCCATTCGCCATGACATTGGACTCCCAAATAATGGAGAATTCATGGAAATATGTGTTGTTGAATTTTTGTGATGCTTCCACGAAAGGAAAATGTACTGTTTGCAGCCGTACAATTTTATATTAATGGAGTTATGCACCTACCTCCATTTGATCGGAAATTTCTGAGAAGAGAACACGAATGAGTCCAATATTCTTCATATTTCGACCCCGCTTTTGAACGTAATAATTCTGATATTGCATCTATCAGAAAATTTTCCAGCCGGCATAAGATCTCCGAGAGAATACTGATATCCGAGGAATCGATATGAATAATTTAGCCTGTATAAGGTGATCTTGAAAGGATTCCAGGAAGCGGAGCACCGGGGTTATTTATAATCCAAACAAGATATAGAAGATTTTAATATAAAATTCCGTGTGGAGTTCGCGAACAATATATATACCTGTCTTCCCGGCCCCGAAAATTTATAGAGGAACGTGCCTCCATATTTACCGAAGTTTACATAGGAGTAAATCACGGTCCCAAAATGGCGAGATAAGCGCCGTATATATCGCGGGAAGAGCAGCGTCTTAGAGCCGGTTAGCGCAGGATCTTCTAATAAAACTTTTAATTAGGCAGACATCAAGTTGCAATATAAGCCAACGCAAAGAACGATTATCGTCAATCACAGATTAAGAGCCGGCTACTCTTCTTCCCAACACAGCGGGGTTTCATTCAACTCGGCGAACTGTCGACAGAGATTCTGCACAAACAAAACCGGAAAATTTAAAACTTTATTCCTTAAGTGTGTAACTTTCACAATTTCCCCGGATTAGGCTTTATTATGTTCGGGCCATGCCTGTTGCGGAGGAGGGTTAGCGGTGTTTATATTGCGAAATTGGAATTTGATTGGCACGGCCAATTCGGAAAGAAGAGGATATTCAGGAAGAGAGTTCTGTGACCAGAACTAGGTTTTTGGTAGAAAAGGACGAATTCGAACAAGTTAGATCCACAGGATGTTTTTACTTGGAGGGAAGATTCTCTGAGCTATTTTAAGAATAAAAGTCTAATGAACATGGGACCGCAAACGTTTCGTTTTCGAGATACAGGCTGTTAAAGTTTAAATTTGTTTCAAGTTTTTTCTTATAGTACCTGCAGTTCACAAGATATTCAACTGAAATTCAGCATAGATGGAACAATTTCGAGTTTACATCAAGTGACATGCCAATTTCCATTGCTAATCCACAGGGTGATATTTTCCCTTCAACTGTTTAAAATTCATACTTTTACTTTCGTTATAGTTTCCTACTGCGAATGGTGCCGTAACAAAGAAGAGCAGGTCTATGACTTGACCAACCTTAAATCCCAAAAACATTTTTTTCATCCTGCTCAGATCGATGACATATCTGCCACTAGTCGCAACGGTCTCACGCTGAGCTCGCAATCCTAACACAGACTTATACCCTCGTCGGCACCTAGAAGTGAATTCGCTAGGACTTCACCCAGTACAACATTGCACGAAACCAGACAGCAAGCAGGTACATCTCTTCTAGTCAGAACAACCGTAAGTACCATTCTCACAGTGATCACTTTGTGGTATTCATTTTCTATTTTCAAACATTCATTTTAGTCTTTATTTCTCGTGGTGATAATAATTGGTACAGTAGTCCATTTTCCTCTCCTAGAAGGCTCTTGTATTGTATTCAGCAACACTGTCCCTTGTTTCACTCTGGAACTGTATTTTGGTGATCCACTGATATTTTGAAAAATTGTAAGAAGAAGATTTCATGTTATACCAAAATTTATGGTCTCTTGTAGTTTTGTCGTATTTGATTCCGATTTCGAAAAAGACTTTTGAATGATTCTCTAAGAATCCTGGGATAAAAATCGAAATTGTCATAAAAATCTATTTAATATAAAAAGAATGGACACTGGCATTGGTATATACGGAGCTAAATTGAGGATTTCTGAAGCCCTGGGAAGTGAACCCTCTATTTTACTGACCAAGATACTGGCCGTTTGCGCATGCGCCCAGTAGTGTTTTGGAATGAATCTCAAAGGCCACGCTGATGTACCTGAAATCACACTGCCAGGCCCTGGAATCACACTGCTAGGGATCTCTGCTGTCCTGGAAGTGCCGTAACACCACAAAGCAACTGACCAGAGGCAATAAACTGACTCTATTATAGGGCCAGGGCATTGTGGTGTTGAAGGAAATGAAGAAGCCGATGAGCTTGCGGAAAGTGCATCAAGGTCAACACCTGCCGAGCCAGAGCCTTTCTGTGGAATTGAAAAAACCAATATTTTTTTTAATGTTCTCACGAAAAGGAATACCCTGTAATGTTTAGAGAGCATCGCGAGAACCAAGGGCAAGCAGGTAGGACTTGGTGTTCTTCTTGAATTTCTGGAGGTTACATGCCCGAAGAACACCTCCCTAGGCAATGTGTTCTAAAACCTCGCTGTTCGTTGGATGAACGAGTCTTTGAAGAGAGATGTTCTGCAGATCTCCAAAGTGACCACGAAGGGATGTAAAGACTTAACTTGATGGGTTATTCTCGAAGAGACTGCCAGAGGGAGAACGATTGCTGATAATTCAGAGCATCACCCATGGAAATATCAATAAAATAGAGACAGATCTCCTACTCTTCTACGGTGTTCCCGGGAGGTGAGCAAGTTTGTAAGCGAGGCATCACCGACGAGACGAATTGCCCTTTTTTTTACAGAATCCAAGAGTTTTAGGGTATGTTTAGGTTCAGCACTCCAAATATGGGAACAGTATTCCAGGACAGATCGAATATTTGCCTTATAGATCATAAACAGCTGACCTAAGGTGAAATAGCTCCTGGCACGAAACAGAAAACCTAGTTTTTGGGATGCACTTTTAGCAATGGATCTCACGTGATTCTCCCAAGAATGCTTACTCCCGACAGTAATACCAAGCATCGAAATGGATGACTTCAATGGTATGGTCACTCCCGACAACTCTATGCTGGGCACAGTAAGATCGGCGTTTGTAGAGAAAAGACATGCTTGTGTTTTGCTTGCGTTGAATTCCACCAAGTTATTAGATCCCCATTCAAGAATTGTCGCCAAGTCCATGTTTATGTTGTTAACATTTCTTCCTCGTTCGTTTCTGATTTGGCTGGCTGGTATTGGAGCCCTAGAAGAAAAGGCGGTATGAAGGCTACTATCATCCTGCTGTGCACTGGACACGAAGTGGCTTCCAGAAAATCGTTGATGTGAAATAGAAATAGTGTTGGAGCCAGAATTGATCCCTGCGGAACACCAGCATTTATGGGTAGAGAGTCAGATGAAACTCCATCGACCACTACATGGGGAGATCTGTTTGAGAGGAAACTAGCCAGCAGAGAACACAGCTTTGGGGGCACGTCATAAGATAGAATCTTGGCGAGGAGTCCCTCATGCCAGATTCGATGGAATGCCTTGGAGATATCCAGTGCTACGGCTAGGGTTTCACCATACTTCTCAATGTACACCTAGTACACCTAGTGCACCCTGTATTTCTAAAAGCATTCAGAATTCAAGTGCAAAGTTGAAAAATACTAATCGGGTTATTATGAGATATAATGAGAATACAAAAGAGGATTTTCCGAAATCCACAGAATTCCTGGTACAGGCTCCTTTAAAATCCTCATGGACTTTTGTATGGTGAGTTCGTCGTTTTCGAAATAGTAACTCCAGATCCACTGGAAAGGGGATCCAAAAATGCATTAGTAACATATATCCATGGGAAACAGTTACTCGAAAATCAACGGCGACCGAATCCAACTGATCAATAAATAATTTACCCCCAATGATAATAATTCTTCATTCGACAACACGCACCCCCGGTCGACCGAAGAACCTTTTATTAGTCATAAATTATTTCCAATTCCATTTGGCAGTCTCCTGGAAATATATAAAGATCGCAAAGGTTGATAAAACCGAGAATGCGAAAACAAAGACTTGCCTCGTAATAGGAATTGATCAGGAATTACTGGGGTAACGATGCTAAGCTATTGTCGATGCCATATTTTTCATTTTGTCCCTCTTTATGTTTGTTCTAGTCGAACCGAACATTTATCGTTCCGGGAAATTGTACGACCGTTTTATCGGGTGAATATGTGTGAATTTTTCGGTTTTTCATTGGAATAAATGGTTTGTCACATTGGGGGGAAAAGAAAAAAATGAAAGGGGTCGTTTTGGATTGGGTGAAAATTAAGGTTATGGATAGATCATCTAAGGCTCATCAGAATTATTCTTTAGAAGACGAATGGTAGCTATTTTTTACAGTCCATAGTGAAGTTTTAGCCATTAAGTATATCAAATTTTTTTTTATTTTATTTCAAAATATTCCTCAAGAACATAAAAAAATTTATTTTTCTACAAACGTCAAAAAATGACAAGGTTCGCGCATAGACAACAATATGCGAAGTAACCTTTTTTTTCATTTTCCTTCGTTACCATGACACCGTGCGCGAAGTAGTGTGCGAAATACTTACTTCGCACACTGCATGTAAACTATATGGGATTTTTATATTCTAACGTTTATGTTCCTCAATCAAGCAAAAATCCAAGATATCATTTATTTACTAATGTATAATAATAATTAAGGCTTTCAAATTGTGAGAAAATTTAACACTACCTACTTAATTCTATTTATTACTAGCTGGCCCGGCGAACTTTGTTCCGCCTAAATGATACTTACGGTGGATTTCACAAATCGTAATCACCGGTGATCGGAGATCAACAGCTTGGTTCTCTGATTTTTGAACTGTCAAATGTTTCGATGGATATGAGCTGTCACACAGAACAGATACATAAAAATAATATGTCAATTACCGATTATAGCAATTTTGGATTTAGTGATTTCCGAAAATATATTTATTACCCAAACAGAAATTCAAAAACATTTTAAAAATTATGAGAAAAGATGAGAATGAACATATCACGATTGAAACTGATCGCCAAAATCGTATATACTTGACATTTCGATAAAAATTCACTGTGATATTCACGCGCTTCTGGATCTGTTAATAGCCCTTCATGGTACTAAAAGTCCTATGCAAATTACACTGTACCTAATTGATGTCATATGTTTTTTTTCGACCATTTCAAACCACGACGACCGAAATTCACAAAAAAAAAACAGATGACATAAATCGATGGTCGCGAAAGCCTGAACAAATTCATCGCCATCTAATGGTGCTAATGTCAAATATAGTACCTTCACGATAAGATGTCTATGATAATGGTGTAGGCACCCGTCAATTTTTGAATGACGTTCGACCAAATCGAAAATATTAGCAACGTGGCGGCGCCGCAATATCATTTCAGTGTATTTTCCGTTGCCAATTTGATGGATGTATCAACAGCTGATTTGCCAAAGTCAATTATGACATGACAGCAGAATGGCATCTTTTTATAATGAAAGTTTTCTACTTTCCCTAAGAACTAATATATATCAGAATGTCAGGAATATAAACACACATTATTGCTTGACAAAATTATCTACCATTAACACGCCACGTTCGCCAGAATAAATTCAAATATTTGAAATAACTGATAAAAATCAGTCATAATTTGTGAATAGCGCCACCTGAAGTGGAAAGAACGAAACATTGCTAATATAATCAATTTGGTCACAACAAAATCAAATCAGTGCCTACACCATTATTCTAGACATCCTACTTCACGATTACTTTATTACTACCTACGAATAAGCGGTAGCGTAACTGTAACTGTAGCGACACCTAGTGGCCTCGCTCAAAGGGAGGAAAAGCATTTCCTGTATAAGTGAAATTTTCATCGATTTTTTCGAAGTTTTATTGTATTTTATAATAACCAGACCGTAGACGAATCCATATATGAAGTTTCATAACAAACACTCCATCCGATCTCGAGTTATAAATGGTGTAACCAACATCTTTCTTTTAAATATATAGATTCACAATTCTTTTCATTATTATGCAGCCAGTGCACGAACGTTTGTAGAAAAAATTTTGTTTGCATCTCATGCGAGAAATACTTTGGTGATCTCGACTATTTTTTTTAACTCGGCTGCGCCTCGTTAAAAAAATCAGTTCTCGTTCACCAAAGTAGCATTTCGCGCACTAGATACAAAAATAACTATTTTCGAGTATCATTTTGTGTAATTTTTAAACAGCTCCTTCAGCATCCTGAACCATTAAACCGTCATTGTCTTTCTTTCATGCTGGATTGTTGAAGTGGGACAAAGTCCCAATCAAACTGCTTCACATGAGTTATGGATATTGACTTAAATTGCAAAAAAATATAAAAAAATTAAGATTTTTGTGATGAAAATTCATATTAATATGATTTCAAGTTGCAAATTAATTTTAGCCAGTAGGTCTGCAGCGTATACATAGGGTGGTTAAGAAAAATCGAGTAAAATAACGAAATTTTATTCCCAGAGAATTCAAGCATTTTAAGACTATCAATACAATGTATGGCCTCCACGGGCATCAATAACAGCTTGACATCTTCTTCGCATACTACACACGAGGTTGTTGAACATTTCTTGAGGAATTTGGTTCCATAAACGGGGCAGTACTCTCTCAGATCATTTAAGGATTCTGGGGTAGGTTGATGATTACCTTATCTTCTTTGGAGCATATCCCATGCATGTTTTATGCAATTCAAATCAGGTGAGTGCGGAGGTATTGGTAAATGTGGAATACCAAGCTCCTCGCGCGCATTCTCAACTATGGCTGCACGGTGCGGTCTAGCGTTATCGTCTAGAAATTGAAAAGTTTCACCAATAGCAGCGTGAAAATTTGGCACAACATGCTCCCTATAATGTGAGGCGATCATATTCCCAGGACAAATGTGTAGATCTGTGCGCCCGTTGAAACATATCACGACCCATACCCTAACACTACCCCTCAAAATGGATGGACTTCTTGGACATAGCGACGATTACGAGGGGTAATGCGTGGGATTGTCCATACCCTTATTCTTCGAGAATCTGAAAATCCTCCATATCTCGATTCATCAGTGAAAAGGACACTACGCCATTGATCATTCCAATTGATATGATGCCCTGCCCATTCCAGTATTTGAAGCTTATGGTCACGTCACACGTGTTAAAATGGAACTCCTCTTAATGGACGTCTAGAACCTAGATTCACCTCTCTCAAACGTCGCCTGATGGTTTCGATGAAAACTTGGACCCCATCTGCATTTTGAAGAGTATATTCCGAAGCATTCTACAGGTAGATGTAGGGTTTCTTCTCGCAGAAACGGTGATGAAACGATCCTGAGCAGGTGTTATTTTTCGTCGATCACCAAGCCTTGGTCTTTCAACAGGGAACCTGTCTCCCTGAACCTATTACAAAGTCGAGATATCACACTTTGGCTGACTAGGAGCCTTTCCGCTACAACACCCTGAGTTAGGCCACCCTGTAGCATTCCGATAGCCCTATTAGCCTCAGCGTTTGTTAATTTACGTCTTGGCATTTTCAGAAAACTCGTTTCAAATCGAAGCCGGTGATAAACTGACTTCATTTCAAAATAAGATCATTCATAAAGCATATGCAAAGAACCAAACTTCAGAAAAAAGGCGACCAGATTCACGAAATGTCTCATACTGATTTTTATTACATCGATTCAAGTTGTTATTGAGTTTTAAATGATTTTACAGCGATTTTCTCGAAGATTACATACTTTTAAAGACGGTTGAATACGATATCCCTAACTCTTGTGGAGCAGTAAATTTAGTTGCACGTTTATGATTCTGCCATTGAAAGCTCATTTAAGTTTCCAATGCGGCTCGTACTCGTGGATTCAAGAGAGAACAGTATTCAATTTTAATCAATCTCTGGCTCGAGTATCGAACTGTTCAACGTGTCGCCGTCAACTACACAAATTGCTTTATTTCGCACAAAACACCTCCGACCTCACGATGCATATTTAACGAGGCTGCGGCGAGAACGGAACAAATTTGACAACATCCCCATTCGTCTCGAACACCCCATATCACGCTCTCGGCTTTATGTGTACGTCGATTCAATTTGGAGAACCTCGGGGGCCGCGACCGCAGACGACCCGTCATGAAAGTTTCGAAAGTCTCTTAATTACATCGAATCGTTTTCGCGGGGCCCCATCAAAGCGGACAAATAGCTCCTCCATAAAGTAATCAGACGCCGAGGACGACGTCTGTATAATTTCTCGGCAATCCGGATTTCGGCGGAGATATCCCGATGACAGTAGTCGAACTTTTTCGAGGGGGCGATACCGGGAAATGCGGAACCGAAGTATGACAGCTCCCGAAAAGTTTTTTCATAAAGGTTGCTGTGGATTCGGAGCTGCAGGAAGGGGCCTTTGATTGACTGTCATTCGGAGGGAGTCCGCGTTGGTGGCTTACTTCGAATTGATCCCGAAGGATTCCCGGAAACGTTCGTTGATTTCGATTGGTCAATGAGGTGCGATTAGCCTAGAGATCTTCAGAACTAAGCATATACTCCATTCACTTTTATAAAGAATCCCGATTGGCCAAGATTTGGGTTTATCAAGTTATTTTACTTAAAACTGACCTAGGTTGGTACCCGTCAAATGTCAAATAATTCTCAGAGATGTTGCCAATGCTAATTTCTATTTACTATTTTTCAACTTTGTGAATGGAGTTAGTTCTTTTGAGGTTTACCTGTGTCACATGTTTCGTAGTACTACTACATTTTCATACTGGGGAGTATTTCAAAATGTGCAAAAAGGTATTTAAATGTCTTCCGTAGGCTTATTTCTTGAGAATTATGAAAAGTTGGAAATTCCTCAAGTATATACTCCATTCCCTTTTATAAAGTATCGCGGTTGGCCAAGTTTTAGGTTCATCAAGTTTTTTCACCTGAAAGAATAGAAGGTTGGCACTTGTGAATTACATTACGTCAATGAATAAAGCTTGGAGACGTTGCCGACGTTTATTTTTCATTATTAATTATTAATTATCAAGCCTGGAAACTAAGAATGCCGAAGGTAGTTTCGAAAGAGCAGAGGCAAAGTATCAGGAATTGCTATTTAGAATTGAAATCTGCGCATTCTAAAAGTAACCCTCATAATTTGGCATCGACTGTTCATCACCAGCTATCCAACATTTTCGACGTATAAGAGTGGAAACCAAGGTCTTATATTTTATATGAATTGATTTCATTTTTTAGCTGCACAATTAGGAGGATTTGACGTGAAAAAGACGACAAAGAATTTCCTTTATTGGGGCACCCAAAAAGACACTGATCTGCAACGACAAATTTGGAATGAACATTTTTCGATTGATACACTACTCACTTTTGCGAAAGAGCTTCCTCTTTCAACAGAACCCTCTATGCAGTGTGAAAGACCTAACATTTAGGTTTTCTAGTATTGCAAAAATGTCGAATACCCTCTTTATTCAACTAGTACTGTATCGAAGATTTTCTACGATCAAGGAGGTTCAACTGAATCAAACAAAATGAAAAAAGTCTATATTATGGATATGGAAGAGTAAGTGTCTACAAACCACCTAGATAAAAAAATAACCAATTAGGAAACTTTGAAAAAGGCTCTCATTATGAGGGACATGAAGCTTCTTCGTAAACCTGAGGATATCAAAAATAATTGCTTAGATGACCAGATATGGTCGGAAGACCTTCGTTGTCAAGGACCAAATGTGGGTATATACTATGTCCTGATGATTTTCTATCTCCTTTTCTGTTGCAGATTTCAAGATATCTTGTCAGTCTCAATCCAAAAGAAAGATGAGATGTTGTTCCTGAAGAAGATTCTGTCTGTTATAAATATTGAAGTTTTTTTATTATGTATCGAAACCAATTTCTTTATTGCGTTTTCTCAAGTTTTTGTAGCCAATCATTATATGCCAGTTGACATGATAATTAAATTTGTCTTTTAAGATGTTTGACATCCACCTGGAGATTGAATATTTGGATTAACTTCAAAGTATGTCTATAAAACATAATACCATATCTTGCTTTTGACTCGAATACTGCATGATATATGGTTTTCATGCAGAATTTATCCAGATATCTTGTTATTACACCCAAAGATATTCAAGTGTT
Source organism: Adalia decempunctata (assembly GCA_951802165.1). Lineage (NCBI taxonomy): Eukaryota > Metazoa > Arthropoda > Insecta > Coleoptera > Coccinellidae > Adalia > Adalia decempunctata. The sequence goes on from OX637705.1 coordinate 8,495,477, forward strand.
CAAGTGTAGAATATCTTTGATTACACCCAAAGATAACAGACTGAAGCTAAGGTGTATCCCAGTTTAGAAATACGTTCTTCTCAATTCGGTGTACCTATCATTCACATAGATTCCCAAGAACTATGTAAATGGAGTTAGTTCTTTTAAGGTTCAACAGTGACACAGGTTTCGTAGTACTACTACATTTTCATACTGGAGTATTTCAAGTTGTGCAAAAGGTATTTCAATTTCTTCTGTAGGCTTATTTTTTGAAAAGTAGGGAATTCCACTTTTCGTTTATAAGTTTTTCAGTAGGGTCATGCGGATACTTTTATTTTCTTTTGGAATGAACTATCACAAATTAACGGACTATTCTGTCCATATATTTTTCAGTAAAATTTCAACACTCGATTCTTGATTTCCGTACAAGCAAATAGCATAAATGAATCTTCCAACCATGCATGGTTATATGCGTGACATATTTCCAGTATTCACAGAGAAAAAAGTGTCTTCAACATTAGCCAGGTCTTTGGAATTATTGAATTCACATAATATTTTCTCAAATTCTTCATTTTCCCAAAGTAAATAAACATTTTGATAAATACCATTGAGTTTAAATATATGTAAATACGTAATTACAACGATCTCTATGTAGAAACGACAACTTTATGTATCTGACAGGAAAATGAATATATCCTAACATTTTCGAAGTATACCTACATGTTGAACTGTGTCAAAATTTCATGGCCAAAAGGGATACTTTATAAAAGTGAATAAAAAAATTAATGATGTTTGAAAATCGAATGTAAGGATTTGGTTGAATAACCATCATGGGTTTATTGTCGACCTCGAATCAGGGCCAGTGAATCAGATATTAAGTGTAATCCTATCACTTGGATGTGAATATAACATTGTCTAACACGAGAGTACATACCTTTTAAATCTGTAGGTATATACCTATACATATTGGAACCCTGCTATCGAATGTTGTCAGGTGTACAGTATATTGATAAACTTATCGAGGTATCCCCAGCATAATATAGATTTAATTGGAAACTGAATACCTTCAGAAGGTTGTCCCAATAATGAAGTAGGTAGTTGTGCAAGGTTCATAGAGCCTGTAACATATACTCCTGTTCAGTAAACGAAGTTTCAGATCTGTTCCCATGCATCAAGAACAAACAATGTTAATTAACAAAGAGAACTGATATTGTGTAGCTGTAGATAGAGTGCTAATGTTTAATTGACTCAATTTCTCCTCATCGAAATTCATTCCGAATATCGATGTAAAATGCAATTCAATACTCACAAATAATTTCCAGTACAAGCCTATGCCTTGTTTTAACGACGGTAGCCATGTGTAATGTCCCTTGAAATGTCTAGACAATGAAAAATATTTTTTATCGAAGCTTTCAAGTTTACAATTCTACAATCCAGCATATTTCACATATTGTAATGAATCGAAAAATTACCAATTATGAAATTTATATTCTTGGCTCCGAAAATCACTTACGATGTAGGCGAGACGATAAATATGAAGCCTCATGAAACTGAGACGGTGTCAGAAAATCATCTCACGATTTGGGTGGTCTGGGTGCCAACTCAGCGTTAACTTCAGGGCTAGATCGTGAGACTTGTAACATTGCAACTGACCGAAGATTTCATATAAACTACGTCACCATCTCGGATTTCGGAGCCGAGAAAAATAAAATCGGAGCAGCCTTGAACGGGAAGGTTCTCAGTTGACTCGGGTTCGGTTTCAAGGAAGATTTCAGTCTCAAAGCGCATACGGAAAAAGTGCCATTCGGGGAATAGCGGGGTAGAGTGTTGAATCGGGCCCCTCTTATAAAATATTGGTTCGGAGTAACTTTGGTGGATTTTACAGAACAGGTCGACTCTAGGTATTAGTGAATTAGAAATAAATGAGAATAGTGAGCCAATATGTCGAAATGAATATGGTATGGGGTCAATTGGGGCACCTGTGACATATATCTCCATTCCGCAAATGAAGTTTCCGGCCTGATCCCATGCACCAACTACCAACAATGTTAATTAACACGGAGGACTGATATTGTGTAGTTATAGAGTGCAATATGTTAAGTATTACAGCATTCCCTCAACTGGCTGACAGTCAGATGGCAGACGAACAATGGTCGAGATATAACACGGGCAATGTCGCAGGGTGTTATTGTTCGCAAAGATAATGATTACCAGCAAGATTCGGTCGGGGCTTCCCAAGTTGGCGTTCCGAGAAACGACGGTCTGTGTATTTACAGCTAGTTTGGCGAAACTCTGGATGCATTAGCAATTTAAATGCGGACCTATAAATTTATGAAACTGCTGCTGATATTTGACGCGGCGGCGTTATTCCCCCGGTAGAATTATTGTGGACGGATGTGGGGCAGGAACAGAGAAAAGTCTGATGAGTTCTGCGGCTTTGACTGGGGAAACGTGAGGATTTCATATTCGGGAATCTTTACGAACTGACGAAAAAGAGTGGTCGGAAATGAATCAGAGACCATGAAAAGGTAGTTTTCTTCAACCACGAGCATCTACCTTCGAAATTTTCATAATGGACGCCTCGGGAATTAAATGCAATATCAGCTCTATTTCCTACTGAAAAAATCAACAAATACAGGTTAGGTAAACTTTGTTTTTCACCCTATACTTTCGCACAAAGCGCTCTTTCAAAAATAACCAAAGAGTAAAATATCCTTAAAATAGTCCAAAGATTAAGCTCTTGAAGTATTGCCGCATCATTATACTCCATTCACTTTTATTTAATCACATAAGAGGTCATGGTTTCGTTTTCAGGAATTGGTGCTCCTGATGAAAAGCACAGAACATATGATGAAAAGTCAGTGCGCGCACAGAAAATATCGTTAATGACAAAACGAGGTTGCCAGTTTCTTTGTTTATATCAAAGTAAAAGTATCAAAGATATTCCAAATTTTGTAAGGTTTGCAAATTGTTCGCAGATTTTTGGTATTTAATCGATATTTGCAGGTGAGTTTTTCGTCGAATATCCAAGATCAACGTATATTTATTGTTTTTAGCACCAGTTTGGAGCGTGAGGACGATTTCCAAGACCAGGACGAATGTTTACATTTCGAGGTTAAAGGGCTACACAAGAATTTCGTTGAAAAAGCTGTTATTTGGACAGATATCGCAGTAGATGGATCGAATGGAGCCTCGAGAGGTCGATCAGGATGATATTTTTCAGGTTTTCCAAGAAATTTGGCGATATCTGAGCTGACTTGCAAAAGTAAGGTACCTCACTAATGAGGTGGAGCTCAGACCTAATTCTACTATAAGAAACGCCTTTCAAAGGTCGAGATGATGAAAAATGTCTTCTGTAGATATTGTTTGAACAAACGCAGCCGAGTTTTATACCCCAACATTGATTTTAAGAAAGTTATCAACAAAATAAAATTGACATTATTCTTAATTGATTCTTCTTGATTACCCATCAATTCATCTTATATCTTTGGTTTGATTTTTTTTAATGAATTCTTGATTAGAATCGTTAATTGATGTCGTCAAGTCTTGAACTTCCAGTTCAAGAGGATAATAAACATTAATTCTTCACAAGCATGCATATGAAAATTACGTGAAAGCAATGCAATTTTCTTCCATGGCGAAAAATAATATATTTCAACAGTGATCTCTTGTACTTTTCTTGCAAATAACAAGGTTTAGTGGTTTAGTTAATCTATGATGAATTCTAATTTGCCAAATAGCGCAATAAGCGTCAAATGTGAACATATTACTCTATTTTCTCGTGGAATACTCAGTAGTCATATCACAAGAGAGTGAGAATAAATGCCTGGAGAATTATTATCAGCAGTAATAACCCAAGGACATTGATAATTGTTCGAAAAAATTCTATGACAGATTTCGAAAGCTTGTTGCTTGGAAACAGACCGACGCCGTAGGCGGAGGTCTGTTGTCTACAAGCAACAAGCTTGAGAAAGTTGTCATAGAATTTTTGAGCATTTATCAATGTCCGAGGGTTATTCGGATAGAAAATTCTTTGCTAATTATAGAAAAAATACAGAGCTAAAACAATTTATTTAAAGGTGCAATTAACAAAGGAACAATTAGAATAGTTAAATGAAGATCCAGGCGTGTTAGTTTCTATAACTGATGAAGATGTATTTCCACTACGCATGCTGTTAATAATTTGATTATGATGTTCTTCGTCAATATTCAAGTAGGGTTTTATTGAGTTGGCATTGTTGTGACCCGTAATTTTTATAAGCTGTTGTTCTTGTACACCACTTTTGGCCAATCGACTAACCGCGGTCGATCTATTGGAATGATTAGTAGTTTTTTTTTCCTTTGTATTCAATCCAATCGCTTCGGCAGACGATCTTGTCCAATTTTGAATCGTATTTCTTCCAATGGGCATATTATCATACCAGTGATCATTTTAGGATTTCCATTGATGATTTGGTCTGACGAATAATCTGTTGGTTTTAATATTTGGGCCCCTTTTCGACATCAATTTTTTGAATAATCGGACAGGACAAACGTTGCTGTCATCGTTTTCTATTAAAAACTTGCTTCCAGTACACATTCTTGAACCACCCTGGCAAGTCTTGCTGAATACAGGGTTATATTCCACTCGGTTGGTTACAGAACCATCGTTGTTTGATTCGATACAAAAAAATTCAGTCAAGCAAGCAGCAGCTTCCCCACCTCGCCAAGCTACTTCTACCGCGGCTATGTGATAGAATTTCCGTTGCAGCCCTTCAGGAGTATTTTCATTCCATAAATTCACCATTTTTGTTATTTCCACAGAACTTAATGCTGCCGAACTTTGCTTCTTTTTACTTGGGTCTGATTGCAGTTTTCGTCGTATAGAATCACGGGCAGCTCGCGCTTGTTGAAATACAACACTTTTGAATGGGTCAATAATAACTTTCATTTCTTTATAATATTTTTCTTGTAACAGCTTACTTGTCATATTCCACATGGTTTTGACATAGATGCATAGAAATACCTGGTGTTGGCACTGATTAGATTTTGTTTAAGACTTTCTTGTCGATCGGAAACGTGATATTTTGTACAGCTTTTCATTTCTCCCGAAAGGGGTCGCGTTTTTTGACGTTGCTGCAGTAGCGCCACGACCGATAAATATTGCGGATTTATTCCGGAACTAGTCCAAAATCTGAAATCTAGGATGCCGTTTTGATCTACAAATTTTGGTCACGATTTTTAGTAGGGAGTCGTTACACCAGGTGTTCTATGCATCTATGTTTTGACCGTACTTTCTTTGAACCTTCTTTTCTCCTCATGTTCACAGCCCAATGCTTTAAAATCAACGCCAATTCTTCCGCCGTCCGATTTCCATCTAATTGATACTTTCTATCGTTGCAAAAGTCTATAAATGCTTTCCATACAAATTTCTTACTGTAAACGGTGTTTTTTGGTATGTTCGATTCTATAATTTCATTAATATTATCGTCAGTATTGCAACCAAATCGTGACATTTCGAAATATTAAATATTTGAAACTTCAAAATCAAAATGATGAATCAATATGTGTCCATAGCAACGTGAAAACAGCCCATGGTCTGTTATCGATGTAATGTTGACATGATTGGGTGAAATTGTTCATCTGATATCAAATGAGGAAATTTAATTGGTTGTTGGAACTGTCAAAAAATTTTCAACAAAATAGAATTGACATTATTCTTGATTCTTGTAATTATACCCATCAATTCATCTTTGGATTGATTTTATTTAATGAATTCTTGATTAGAATCAACAATTGATGTCGTCCAGTCTTGAACTTTCAGTTCAAGAGGATAATAAACATTTAAGATTCACAAGCATGCATATGAAAATTATGTGAAAGCAATGCAATTTTCTTCCATGGCGAAAAATAATATATTTGAACAGTGATCTCTTGTAATTTTCATGCAAATAACTAGAAAAAGATTCTTTCTATCAATTCATATAAACGTTAATTATTTTCGTCCATCACATCTTTTCCAATTCATTCATTTTCCGAATAAATTCACATTCTGAGAAATACGCTAAGAATGTAGAAAGGGCAACATAGTGTTGTCTTGGAACATAAAAATATTTTGAAAAACGTCATAACTTCGATACAGAGTGGAATGTGTCGAATTTCCAAGGCCAGAGTTGTGATTTTTTAATTGTGAACAAATACAGGTTAGGTAAACTTTGTTTTTCACCCTATACTTTTGCACAAAGCGCTCTTTCAAAAATAACCAAAGATTAAGCTCTTGAAGTATTGCCGCATGATTACCTAACAAGCTGTATATCATGTACAAGACGGAGACTAGTGATGGTACACTGAAGAAAGAAGTTTTCCAAACAAAATTCCGCTTTCAAACTTCCACAGAACATACAAAAATATTCGCACCCCATCGGAATAAACTCACGATAACACGCAATCGCTAGGAACAAAAGTTTCTGGGGAAGAAGAGGAAAGCAAGACCGCAAAAGTTCCTCGACTGATTCTACGGAAGTATTTCGTTTCATGCGTAGAGCCTTCTGCCCTATTTAGAAATTTACATTGCGGTTTCAGTGATAAGGGTTCGCTCATAAATTACGGGTAAAAATCCGTTTGTAAAAGTTCTGCACAGATCGGGGTGTTTGTTCAACACCAGGAGGTTACGAGCTCTCTTCCGGTCTGAGAAACTGGAACCTGAATATCGAATGAGAAACAAAACATTACTGGGAAATGCTCTTAGGGAAGAGGGTTTGTCTCCGCTTTTACGTTGGACTCTTTCGCTTATACAGAAAATGTTTTGCATCCTGAAAACAATGGATAAGCCTGCAACTATAGATAGACACAGTCGTGGTCTAACTTATTCAAAATTTTGACCTTAATGAAAATTCCACGGTTTCCGAGATATTCATGGTTTTCGTATTTTTAGAAAATTTCCAAGTGCGATTAGTTTTTCTAGTGCCATTTCTACAAATGGAGTGGTATTTCGATATGGTTTTTTTTAATTTCACATGAGATAGTTCAGCTATCGGAAACAAAGACTTAAATTCATCCAACTAGTGTAAAAAGTTAGAAACTCGTGAATTACAAAGAAAAATTGAAAACTAAATGAAAATGTCTACCAGGGACGTCCTACATTTTTTTTACACTGTAGCTCATCAAACTTGAAGGAATTTTCATTTAGTTTTCAATTTTTCTTTGTAATTCACGAGTTTCTAACTTTTCACACTAGTTTGATGAATTTAAGTCTTTGTTTCCGATAGCTGAACTATCTCATGTGAAATTAAAAAAAACCATATCGAAATACCTCTCCATTTGTAGAAATGGCACTAGAAAAACTAATCGCACTTGGAAATGTTCTAAAAATATGAAAACCATGAATATCTCCGAAACCGTGGAATTTTCATTGAGGTCAAAATTTGGAATAAGTTAGACCACGACAGTGTCTATCTATAGTTGCAGGCTTATCCATTGTTTTCGGGACACCCTGTATAATGCTTTTGAATAAGAGTGAAATCTGAAACTACTAATACACGAAGAATGAGAGACTTGATTTCTTTGTTCTGAGCTTCGATCTACTGATCTTTCCCAGTATCAGAGCTCTGGCGTACCTTGATGCGTTTCAGGGATCATTTCCTATTTCATTGACAATTCTTTTTTTTTCAATTCTGGTTTGCACTAAAAGGAATATCCTGTAATATTCAGAGAACATCGTCAGAACCAGGGCAAACAGGTAGGAATTGGTGCTCTTCTTAAACTTCTGGAGGTTATATGCCTCGGGGAACACCTCCCTAGGCAATGTGTTCCAAAGCCACGCTGTTCGTTGGATGAACGAGTCTTTGAAGATAGATGTTCTTGAAGTCTCCAAAGTGACCACGAAGGGATGTGATGACTTAACTTGACGGGTTGGTCTCGAAGAGACTGCCAGAGGGGGAACGATTGCTGATAATTCCGAAGAGCATTGCCCATGGAGATATCTATAAAATAGAGACAGATCTCCTACTCTTCTTCGGTGTTCTAGAGAAGTGAGCGAGTTTGTAAGCGAGGCATCACCGACGAGACGTGTTAATTTAAAAGCAGGAAAATGAACAAATTGTAACGAGAATAATAAAAATATGACTTTTTATCTCAAAATTATATTTCCTTCAAACTGACATTCATAATCAAGGATAGGGAGATCAAAATATCAATCATTCCCAACATTCTCCCCCCTTAACAATTTTATGGAATATTGAAATTGTTTAGCTCAAACTCTCATTAATAACTATAACGTTTCAGTTCTACAACAGTTTCTTCCTTCTCTTCCAAGTCTTCTCCTTCCTCGAAACTATCTTCATCGAGGCTTTCTCGTCAAGTCCAGTAACCACAATCACACAGTTGCCAATATTTTTCACGCTTTCGTCTGTACTATTAGAAATAGCTTCTACAGCTAGTTGCATCGTTTCAATATCGTTCACAATCTTTTCGCTGACGTCATTCTTCTCAAATCTTTCTATCACGTTCACGGTCAGGAAATCCTTCTTCAATTTATTTTCAGATGTCGAGTCCAAGTCGAACGGTACCTCCTTGCTGTTTTTCAGTACACAAAGCGTTTCTCTTCCTTCAGCTTCATTCAGGATGTCGTAGAAACTCTCTATGTTTTTCTTCAGTTCTTTCCCTGGATCCGAATCATTGTTTCTCAGTTCCAGCTCAGATTCCATACCCTCGAGTGGCAGACGGAAACATAGGCTGCTAGCATCTTCTCTTGAATCATCTTCGTTATATTCTTCCTCAACATCTTGCTTCAAATTAAGCGTATTCTCATCTTTGCAAACATTAATCACCTTTCTGCGGGCATTTGTCGATTCCAAATACAAGTTACCCGGTGATTCATCCTCAAACTCTTCTTTCTTGAGGAAGAATTCACAATTACATCTGTATTTTATTAATTCTTCCCGGAAAAATTCAACTCCATTTAATTCTTCTTCAAACGCCGCGTCGTCGATGTCTGAAGATAATAATGATGTTCTGATATTTTCATCCGCTCTGAACAGTCTTTCGCTTTTATCTTCTAATTGTCTCAATACTGGTAACAGATGCTGCTCATTTGTGGCCTTATCTAATATCATCGGGTCCAACTCTCTGCAGCATTTTGAGAATTGTTTTCTCATCCATTCTCGTTCCTTCTTGATAACATTCATTTCCTAGCTTCTAAAGTCCTGTCACGGTCGCCAAATGTTAATTCAAAAGCAGGAAAATGAACAAATTGTAACGAGGATAATAAAAATATGACTTTTTATCTCAAAATTATATTTCCTTCCAACTGACATTCATAATCAAGGATAGGGAGATCATAGATGCATCTATGGGAGATCAAAATATGAATTATTATCAATGAATTATTTCCAACAAGACGAATTGCCTTTTTTTGTACAGAATCCAAGAGTTCTAGGATTTGTTTAGGTGCAGCACTCCAAATATGGGAACAGTATTCCAGGACAGGTCGAATATTATGTGCCTTTTAGATCATAAGCAGCTGACCTGACGTGAAACAGCTTCTGGCACGAAACAGAAAACCAAGTTTTTGGGATGCACTTTTAGCAGTTCAGATGTTGGGTCCTCCTTTATCTAGGATCTGCATACCATCTACTCCAATGTCAAATTTCACCAAAAGCTTTCCCAGGTGACAATACCCTTTAGGAAACCTAGTAATAACTTTCAGCAAGTCCCAAAAAGAGTTCTGATCATTCATGATCGTCAGAATTTTTCTCTGGTTCCAACCCTATCCTTCTTGGATTGCGATTTTCCTTGGAGTGATACTTATCGACATCCTCTAGAACTAGTTCCTCCAGCCTGATTCTGCCTCTGTCCTCTTCACTATAGCCTTGCAAACATACAACATAAGCCTATTTGTGTAAATGTCATCTGGATTTCCTCCAGGTCCCATGCCTAACATAGAAATTCCAAACCAATTTGGCTTCGATTCAATGGAGTTCAACACAACTGACACTATCTACACATCTGTCAACTAAACTGTCCATCAAATTTTTGAAAGAATACTATAAATCCCCAGTGCAAATATTCGTTCATCATTTTCTGTTAGAGATGAAGAAAGAAATTAACATCATTCGAATGAATCATGCTCTTAACCTCGTAAGACCAAGCAGTAGGGCTAAGAAGTTGGAGTCTAAACAAGAGATGAACGCTGTTGGACTTAATGCTTCAGACCCAATAGCCCCTACACCAGTCAAATTTCCCTGTAAGTATTGGCATTTCCACAAATTTTCAATGAAAATTGGTTGTAAGGACACGTAAAGTGCTCTTCGTTGTGGACTTTTCGTCTTAGATATTTCCGATCCTGGGTGATCACTGTCCACAGCGTGTGTAGTATTCAACACTACTGATGAGTGGTGTAGAGAAACGCATCTTCGAAAAAGTTTCTGGAGAAGAATAAAATCGACAGGTTAACACTGTGGCGGAATCTCCCAGGAATGTATCACTCCAAAAAGTTCCTTAAAATTTTGAAAATGCATGATCTAAAAGGCCTCTGGAGCTCAGCAAAAACCAGCTACACCTCCTCACCAGCTTTCTCACACGACATTGTTGCCTCAGGAAGCATCTGGGTTCGTCGTGTAGATTCTGTGGGAAGGAGGAAGAAACTCCTATTCACCTGGTCAAGGAATGCCTTTTCATTGGCAACCAAAGGAAATAATCCTTTGGGCAAGAAACTTGCAGGAGTGAGGAAGTATACCCTTTGAAACCTTACCAGATATTGCATTTCATTAGATTCCTGGACCTGGAAGACGAGCTGTAAAGTGCGTGGTGAGAACAGCTTTGTTAGGGGGCAGAATACACCTTGAGGTTGCAGTAAACTGTAACTTCTTTCTCTGCATAACTATATAAGTGAAGACACGACTTTCAAGCTTCGAGCAGGGCAACTACGTCAATGGCAGGCTTCGCTCATAATAGCCAGTCCTATGAGCGGAGCTGGGACGAAAAGTTTACCTCATCCCGATTCACAATTTAAAGCACACTCTGTGTAAACACAGATACTTTCATTTCAAGCTGAAACACATGCCATTAGGACATGCATACAGAAGAACCTAGAAAGGGGCTGCTACCAAAGAAATCACAACCACATTCTCTCTGACATCCAGAGCGCCATCACAGCCCTCAACTCGACACAGATAAAGTCTAGACTCGTCTGGGAATGCCTCCAGGACCTTCTGGAGCTGGCAAAACACAACAAGGTCACTTTGATGTGGGTGCCAGGTCACAAGGGAATAGCGGGCAACGAAAAAGCAGACCAGTTAGCAAGACAAGCATCTGAAACGCCATTCACAGGGCCAGAATCTGTGCTTGGAATCAGCAAAAACCGATGCATGCCCCTGATTAAGGAGTGGATAAAACAGTGACACCGACAACACTGGGAACAGAGCGACGGGCAAACACACAGCAAAGTCATGGTAGGAGACACAAGCCAAACCTTGACGGCTGACTTTCTGAATCTAAACAGAACAAAGGCACGTATAGTAGTAGGTCTACTGACGGGACACTGCGGCCTTAGGAATACTTAGAGAACCCGTGGATTGCAGACTTTGCGGTGAAGAGGAAGAAACAGCCTCTCACATCATCTTTCAATGCGACGCCCTAGGAAGAAGGCTTCACAGAATTTTCGGAGAAATCAGTCCGGAAACCTATTCTCGTGAGGAACCACTGACGAAAGAGTGATACAATAGACGCAAGTTGGTCGCAGTGTCACAGAGAGGCCAAGTGCTAACCCGGTCTCTTGTTCGTCAGCCAATCATTCAATCAAAACACAAAAAAAAGAAAAATGCGAAGACATTACTCTATTACGTCCCTTTAAATCCACGTGGTGCGAAAAGGATTCTCCCCCATAAAAATATTTTTTCAGCAGGGGTAAAAGCTAGTGTCTCGGCATAAATTTCGCAGCTGCTGACTCGGAAAAACCAACCGAGATGATTATTATGAATAATAGCTCCTACCGTGCGTAATGAGACATTAAAAATCTCGAGGAGAATGACTCCGCTAATTTGCCATCTTGCTCTGTGCTCCACTCTTATTATTTTCTTATTCGTCCACGGCGCAGCGCAGCCCAACCGTGTCATATTCAATTTAACCCGAAGGAGCGAGTCGGGGAAAATTACACAAAGAATTAATTTTCGCGACTGCCTTACGGAACTGCGAACCAAATTAACAACCTCATAATATTTCATTATCATCCGACGGACTAAATTCTGATCCTTTTGACGTCCCGGTGCAATATGAGAGGTTATTATTTTCGCGGAATTTACCGGATGACACTTGTACACTTTTTTAGAGTCAGCTTGAGAAAACCACAGTCAGAAGACGTCTCCATGAAGTCCATCTGTCATCGAAACGCTTATTAAAGTTGGCCACTCACGAGGACAGCCGGCATCGCATGAATGCTCGGAAAAAGTCCCCGTGTATGGCCAATCGAGACTACCCTTCGGCGTTCGAGTCCTTCGGGACGCCAAGTACTGGAAGACAACAGTGAATCATTTATGCGTCAGATACCGGCCGAAGTGTTGTAAAGAGTATGCCAAAATTGTACTAAGCGGATGGACCATTTGAGGCACAGCCTCGGTCAACATTTGCATCAAATAATCTTCAAACTTGAATTATAGGGACAGTACTATCGATTCAAATAAATATTTCTTGCGTTTTTCTGAAATTTACGAGGATGTATTGATCTCTAGTTAGCCTAGACCAGTTCCATGCATAAACAAAATATTGCGATACCATATCAACGAACAATAACTTATTAGAAGTGTCAGTGTAGAGTTCGACGTCGAAAAAGTGAATCAGATTTACGCAATAAATTTAAAAAAAAGATGTCCGCCGAAATTGTAAAAATCGAAAAATTGGAGTATCGAGCCATCATCAAGTACCTGTATTTAAAAGGCTTAAGGGGTAATCAGATTAAGGAAGATATGCTTAATACCCTTGGTGATCAATGTCCTTCGTATGCGACCGTGAAAAATTGGACTGCAAGCTTCAAAAGAGGTAAATTTTCCATTGAAGATGATAACCGTTCGGGAAGGCCAGTTTTTGTGTCAGTCCCCGAAAATATCGATGCAGTTCATGACATGAGGGTATCAGACCGTCAAATTGGGCTAAAACGGATATCTGAAGCACTGAAGACTTCATAAGAACGCTTTCATCATATAGTTCCCGTACATTTGGACATGAGAAAAATTTCTGCAAAACGGATCCCCAAATGTTTGAATGTTTACCAAAAGCGTGCAAGGGTAGAAGCATCGCGTTCGATCTGTGCTCGATTTGAGAACGATATAGACTTCTTAAACCGAATTTATACTATGGGTGAGACTTGGGTACATTTTTACGATCCAGAAACAAAGCAACAATCGATGGAATGGCGACACTCTGGTTCTCCAAGACCTAAGAAATTTCGTGTCCAAAAATCTGCTGGAAAAGTTCTTGCTTCAGTTTTTTGGGATTACCATGGAGTAATCATGATTAATTTTTTGGATAAGGGTAGAACAATAACTGGAGATTACTATTCGACATTACTTACCACTCTACAGGAAAAAATTAAAGAGAAGCTATCCAAAGATATTTTGTTTTTACAGGACAACGCCCCAGTACACAAATCTATGTTGCCATGCAAAAATTCGTGATTTAGGGTTAGAAATACTAGAACACCCCCCTTATTCACCAGATTTGGCTCCGTCCGACTGTCATCCCTTTCCTCAACTGAAAAAAAGTTTAAAAGGTAACAAAAGCTGTGGAGAACTGGTTTGCAGAGCAAGAAGAAACATTTTTTTGAAAGTTCTAGAGACGTTGCGGGTTCGCTGTAATAAATGTATTCAATGGAGAGGAGAATATGTTGAGTTATAAAATATTTTGACATTGAAATTTTGTTTGGTTCCATAGTAGGCTAAGAATTTTTCAATATATCCTCGTATGTGTTATATTTTTATTACCTTTAGCTCTCAAAAAATAACTTTATAATTGGAATGTAATTTTCGGGATATTCAAATGGTTGGCGTTATGTTTACAAGAAAATTCCATAACGTTACTCCGCTTTGTGCACAGGTCCGAAAAAGCGTGCCTGGAAGAACATTTCCAAAATAAATATCATTTTATTTTTCCGCTTCCTCGATCCAAAGTAATTTCCGGGTCAACACATGGAAGAATCTTCCCCTATACTCAATCTGCCAGCCATCATCAGGTTTAATAAAGCTCTAAAGCCTTCAAAGCGAAAATCACAGTATTTACCAAGTTACCGCATCGTTTTTAATGAAACCAGAACCGAACAATTCTCCACTGGAATAACTCACGTTATTGGAAAAATAACAATATGAATTTTCCTATTTCGTTTCTGCAAATTGTTCTTTACAGTCCTCGCTTTAGCTAAAACGTATTTTTTAATTTAGGAAATATTGAATATTTAGTTAGAACCACTCTATTAGGGAAACTATATTAATCGAAAGAATGAGTTTGTCTGGGTACATTTGAGGTTCACAGCCCTCAGTTAGTTCGTAAATGACAAAGTTTAAGTTTCACAATAATTCAGGAACCACACATTACATCCATTTGAAATTTGGCAGGAAGCTTCATAATAACAATTTCTTCGTGTGTACGAAATTTTGTGAGAATATTGCATGATTAGAACAATAAAAGAATTATTGAAAAAAATACAACATCTCCGAAACTGATTGTCAAATGTAGTAGAAATATACTGCTCCACAAGAGTTAGGGATATCGTATTCAATCGAGAGTTAGGGATATCGTATTCAATCGGGTCGCCTTCTTTATGAAGGTTGGTTCTTTGCATATGCTTCATGAATGTTCTTATTTTGAAATGAAGTCAGTTTATCAACGGCTTCGATTTGAAACGAGTTTTCTGAAAATGCCAACACATAAATTAACAAACGCTGAGGCTAATAGGGCTATCGGAATGCTACAGGGTGGCCTAACTCAGGTTGTTGTAGCGGAAAGGCTCCAAGTCAGCCAAAGTGTGATATCTCGACTTTGGAATAGGTTCAGGGAGACAGGTTCCGTGTTAGAAAGAAAAAGGCTTGGTGGGCGACGAAAAACAACACCTGTTCAGGATCGTTTCATCGCCGTTTCGGCGAGAAGAAACCCTACATCTACGTGTGAAATGCTATGGAATACTCTTCAAAATGAGATGGGGTCCAAGTTTCCATCGAAACCATCACCTTTGAGAGAGGTGAATCTAGGTTCTAGAGGTCCATTGAGAGGAGTTCCCTTAACACGTGACCATAAGCGTCAAAGACTGGAATGGGCTAGGCAACATATCAATTGGAACGACAAATGGCGTAGGGTCCTTTTCACTGATGGATCCAGATATGGACGATTTTCAGATTCTCGAAGAATAAGGGTATGGACAATCCCACGCATACTCCGTAATCGTCGCTATGTCCAAGGAGTTCATCCATTCCGAGGGGGTAGTGTTATGGTATGGGCCGGGATATGTTTCAACGGCCGCACAGATCTACACATTTGTCCTGGAAATATGACCGCCTTACACTATAGGGAGCATGTCATTGACAATGTTGTGCCAAATTTTCCGCTATTGGTGAAAGTTTTCACCACCGTGCAGCCATAGTTGAGAATGCGCGCGAGGAGCTTGGTATTCCACATTTACCAATACCTCCGCACTCACCAGATTGGAATTTAACATGCATAGGATATGCTCCAAAGATTAGATAATCATCAACCTACCCCAGAATCATTAAATGATCTGAGAGAGCTTCTGCTCCGTTTATGCAACCAAATTCGTCAAGAAATGTTCAACAACCTCGTGTGTAGTATGCAAAGAAGATGTCAAGCTGTTATTGATGCCCGTGGAGGCCATACATTGTATTGATAGTTTTAAAATGCTTGAATTCTCTGGGAATAAAATTTCGTCATTTTACTCGAGTTTTCTTAACCACCCTGTATACGCTGCAAAATTAATTTGCAACTTGAAAAAAAATTTTTGCAATTTAAGTCAATATCTCTAACTCATGTGGAGCAGTTTAATTCATGAAATTACCTAAATAATAGTTGTCATAGTGCCATTAGATAATCGGAAATCTGTGTAATCCGAGCAACTTTTGACGAAAGAGTACCTGTTTGACTGATCGAGCTGTAAATTTGGACAAACCTGACAAATCACATTTTTTTCAGTGATAAGGAACGCCATTCCCAGCAGAATTACCGTCTTAAAACCGGACATCTCAAGGATGGATTACTCTAAAGGCGAAGAATCGAAAACAAGAGGTCCCCTAGGTTTATTGTCCACTTTCTTGAGTGGTTGTTTCAAGGGCATAATAGCTCTTGCAGCAATCTACGTGTCTATAGACTTCGGCTGTTGGAACAAAACATACTTGGAACCCATCGAAAACGATTTGGTGAAATCAGAGCCTTCTGAAGAGATCGAAAATTCCGAATGGGACATGATTGCCAATTACATAGCAGGAAGAGCATGATGTGGACGTTTTCGTATTTTATCGCTTGTGATTGTTCATTCATTCTTGTGGTGAGTTACTTTTTCAGGAAATTATTAAGGGGCAGTTTCACCTTTTGAATCGTGGTAAATCTCCATTCAAAAGTGGTCTCTTTATTTCACTAGTAAGTACCCTAATTTACGACGTAGAGACTTGATTTTTTTTTAAATTGAAGTTGAAGAACGTCCCGAGGGCAAATGGTTTTCTTTTTTTCGATTTAATTAGTTTTTCAATTGAAAAAAACAGGATAATCGTTAGTTCTGGGGTTATTGAATATGTTTTTCGTTCTTCATGAGTACAAGCTATATTTTTGAAATAATCATCATGAAAATTTTTGTAGTTTATAGAAGATTAAATTGCCGAGGGCAAGTAGTTGCTATTTTTTCCAAAAAATGATGAATAACCGTCGGAAAAAATCATTAAGTGTAGTTTCCAAAACGCTGAAGTTCAACCTGCTTTTTTTAATTGAAAAAGTAATTTAATCGAAAAAATCGCAACTATCTGCCCTCGGCAATTTAATCTTCTATAAACTACAAAAATTTTCATGATGATTATTTCAAAAATATAGCTTGTACTCATGAAAAACGAAAAACATATTCAATAACCCCAGATCTAAAGATGACCATGGTTTCTTTGATTGAAAAACTGATCAAATCAAAAAAAAAACTATTTGCCCTCGTGACGTTCTTCAATTTGAGAAAAAAATCAAGTCTCTACGTCATAAATTAGGGTACTTACTCGTGAAATAAAGAGACCACTTTTGAATGGAGATTTACCACGATTCAAAAGGTGATACTGCCCCTTAACTAGAATTATAGGGAAGACGTGCAGAATATTCTATCTTAAACTTGACAAAACCAACTTGTGTCTCAAGAGAATGAGCATAAGCAATGGTCAATCTGCTAAGTTCAGAAAGGGATACATTTGTTATGGTAGGAACTGCTTACCCCTGTTATTCTTCATCTATGGCTGCTCTTCTAGAGATTCTATGCATCTCTGTAATGAGTTTCTTTGATCTGACAGAGTCTTCAAGTGTCATTTCAAATATGTGAAACATCAAAAACCTTTCGGAAACAATTCAAAATTCCAGTAAAAGAAATGAACAAATCCAAAAAGTATGCAGACAAAGCAGTTACACTATTGAGGAAAAAATGCAAGAAGAAAACAAACAAACTCGTCTATACCGATTATCCTAAAATACCCCGAGGTCATTGCCAACCTGTATATGTTCCAAGTAAGTTATCTTGTTATAATTTCTGGAAATTTGTATGGAGGTATCAATTTCTGTTGAACGACTCCAGGATGAAAAGGAGTAGGTTTGGTTTGGTTTCGTAAAACAGCTACTATGATTGAGTAGAGTAAAGCCGGCCATAGACATCGTTATTTTTCATCCGTTTATAACGCCGCGATACGAACCGTCACGGCAAAAGCGCCAAAAACCGATGTGTGTGGCGAAGAACCGTCGGTACGAATCGTCGGTAGAAATATCTACCGCGGCTTGATTTTTGTCACGACGGTTAATCGGTTGTCGTGCCATACCGACTGTGTATGGGGATTTCGTCGAGAATCGGCGGTTATTTTCCATTGGCGTAGTACAAATCCCATATTGACCGTTTCTTTATTTCTTTTTTATTCAGCACCGAAACCGCGGCCGCCACTGCTAAGAGATGTTTCCTCTTCATGACGTGCTAATTCGCGATCGACAGCAAAATAACTGGTAGAATTTACCGAAGTGTGTGGGCCTAAAGCCGGCCATAGACATCTTTATTTTTCATTCCTTTTTCCTCGCCACGATTCGAACCGCCGAGTCATATCGCAGAACTGTTTTGCCCACACACTTCGGTAAATTCTACCAGTTATTTTGCTGTCGATCGCGAATTAGCACGTCATGAAGAGGAAACATCTCTTAGCAGTGGCGGCCGCGATATCGGTGCTGAATAAAAAAGAAATAAAGAAACGGTCAATATGGGATTTGTACTACGCTAATGGAAAATAACCGCCGATTCTCGACGAAATCCCCCACACACAGTCGGTATGGCATGACAACCGATGAACCGTCGTGACAAAAATCAAGCATCGGCAGATATTTCTACCGACGATGCGAACCGACGGTTCTTCGCCACACACATCGGTTTTTGGCGCTTTTGCCGAGACGGTTCGTATCGCGGCGTTATAAACGGATGAAAAATAACGATGTCTATGGCCGGCTTAACAGTTCTGCGATATGACTCGACGGTTCGTATCGCGGCGTTATAAACGGATGAAAAATAACGATGTCTATGGCCGGCTTAAAGAGTCTTTGATACTGTGGTAGAGTAGTCAGTGGGCGAATCGACTCTCCACTCGACTAAAATACGGGCCTAGTCCGAACAAGCCTTTACATTACTCGGTTAAACTCTTCACCTAAAAAATTACGGCTTTGCGAGGAGTATTTAGGAGATTTAGGATGTGGAAGTCAATGCTCCTGTCATCCATCCATTTTTCTTTCGCTGCTTTTCCCACTCATGCAGGAAAATCGTTCCCCAGAAATCTTCAAACCATGCGGCACCAGGATACGCTACTGCACCGCCAAGGAACTGAAGCTGATGACGGGCAGACGTATGTGCGAATGCCCCCATCCCAGCAGGGCCTTCGAGACCGGCAGGTTCATCGTCAACACCCTCCGCAACGCCATCAAGGCCGCCACCATCTTCGGAGTGGGGTACGTCACCTACGACATGGGATTCTGGGGCGTCCCTAAGGACACGCAGGACACGTTCGCGGGATTGTGCGAGGCGATGCCCTGCAGGATAGACCCCTGCAAATGTTACGATTTCAAGGCGCCCAACAGGGAGTGCGAGGAGACTCTGGATCTGTTGAAGGTAAGGCAGGAATCTGCAAGTCTCGGAATTGTTTTTTTTTTTTTTTTTTTTCGAAGTTCTATGTTCCTATTTAGATTAGTTGACTTTGGATGTTTATTTTCAAACTGAAAACTGGGCAGCCTAGGTTCAAGTCGACTATACAGAGTCATTCTTCTTCAAACACACTCAAAATTCAAAGGACTTTGCAAAATATCTTCATGAAATTTATTATCGAGATGCTGGGAATATCCGCAATATTTTCATGTTTCTGTCACTTCCGGATATACGAGAAGTTACCATAAACTTCCTTCCTCTAATGGCATGCTCAATAAATTACCACATTCATGGAATCCCTATCGAATTTAAATGTGACTTTGATGTTATGGCTTCACTGATACTCCGAAGCTTTCCAGAGTTATTTGAGCTTTTAGACAAATATTCTCTATTCCGAATGATCACGAAGGTGGTGATAGATACCTGGCTTTTAACGTTTCAACTTTCAAGAACTGTTATCGAAGCCATGTCGCCATATATCTAATAATTAATGTTAATAATTGATGTTATTAGATATATGCATGTCGCACTTTACACGTTGAAAATGAATCTCATGAAAATATCTTGAGTATATTTCCTTATAATTTGAGCCGAGGTTAAGAAAGACTGCTAATTGATTCCAAGAATGAGAACTCAATACTGTTGTTAAGTCGCGAACTATCACATACAGGGTGTTCCTAAGTTGAAGGTACAAATGACAAGTGGGAGATACCTTCAATGATTTGGAAAAATTTCATATATATGTTAAATAATAAAACATTTCTTGGTGGATAACGTGTGGTTATTCACAATTTATCAGTGGGCTTAAATGGTACACAAAGTACATTCCGTCAGGGAATACAAAATGGCAGGTTAAGTTATGTTTACTTGCTATGACCTTGCGTCTGTCTTGTTAGAGAGCGTGGTACTGAGAGAGAGAGAGAGCGTAGAGAGGGATCATCGAAAAGCACATCGATTGAGATCACAGAGTATTTGTACATTAGGCCTACGCTACAGATTCGGTAGATATGGTCTCAGCATACTATTATATCAATTTATAGAGGGCACATAATTCAAATTGCTTACATATATCTTTGTATGAGGGAAATATCTGTTGACCATTCTTGAAAGTTAGAAAACGTATGGATCAATTTCAAATATCCATTGAAGGATAATTTGGGAGGCGATTGCACATTGTCTCAAGAATTTTTAGAGGTTTCAATATTTGGAACGCGACTTGTTATCTCGAACAATTTTCTTGAAACAATGTTGAATAACAAACAAAACTGAAAAATACGAATGTACAACTGTTTTAGAATGTTATCGATGGTTATATAAAAATATCAGAAGAGTACAAACCAAATATATCAAGTTTATTTACAATTTGGACTTCGGCAGACCAATAGCTCAACTATATTTTGGTACGTCAACATTATACAGGGTGGCCATTTGAAAACGAAACAGACGAGATTACAGACGAAATAAATTTTTTCGATAGAAATGCTCGGATAGGTCGATTTCTGTTTCGAGGGGGACAACTTAAGATGTAGGTTACGGACGCATAGCGCTTCAACCCTTGCTACTACAACCCTCACCCCCAATTTTTGAATAAGGAAGATGGGGTGAGTGATACCTCAATTCGAAGGTATTTTCATACTGATTTCAGCACAGTAATTGTTTTTTCATTTTATGCATTAGTTCTCGAAATATTCTTAACTAAGTATTTGAAAATGAAGTGGTGTTTTCATGGCACTTGTAGTGTTTTTCTGTGAAAAATCGACATCTTGATTAAAGATTTCTATGTCAGTGGATTGGAGGAAGGAAGCCACAGTTATGGTTGTTTTGAAGCTCAAAATGTCGATTTTTCCCAAAAAAACACTACAAGTGCCATGAAAACACCACTTCATTTTCAAATACTTAGTTGAGAATATTTCGAGTACTAATGCATAAAATGAAAAAACAATTACTGTGCTGAAATCAGTATAAAAATACCTTTCAAATGAGGTATCACTCACCCCATCTTCCCTATTCAAAAATTGGGGGTGAGGGTTGTAGTAGCAAGGGTTGAAGAATGCGTCCGTAACCTACATCTTAAGTTGTCCCCCTCGAAACAGAAATCGACCTGTCCGAGCATTTCTATCGAAAAAATTTATTTCGTCTGTAATCTCGTCTGTTTCGTTTTCAAATGGCCACCCTGTATATAAATAAACTGCAACAGATAGAGCTAGAATACAAAATAAATAACTGATTGATGAAACAAGCTACTTAATCCGTAGTTAAGAAAAGTATGATTACAATGTTAGAAGTAAGAATAATTTGAGAAAAAAATATGCACGAACATGTGTAGGACAAAATTCTTCAATGTTTCGAGCTGTCAATGTTGCCAATTCTATCTCGATGGAAATAGCATGCGATGCAAATATAGAAAAAGTGACATGATCTCAAAGTGTATCTTGAACTTCGGTAATTTTTTTGTATATGAAGATCTGATATTGTGTACTCTCCTTTTTTATTTTTTATTTTTTCACAAGACTGATATCGATTTTTGTTAAGAATAATTAATCAATTCCGTTATTGGTGATTGAATTACTCGGATAACAAAAATGGCGGTAAAAATGGTTACGGTATATGTCCTAATAGGTGAGAAAACTCCAGAATATAATGAAAATAATACTCACTTGGAGCACAAATATCCTCATCGAAATTTCACACAATAACGAACTTCGCACAGCACAGTAACACCGATAAACACAGCAAACTAATCTAACCACAAAACCCCTCTCGATGTCTTGCCGTCTTGGTAAACTCGCTGTTTATACAAGTTCGACTTGATAGACAAATATCGCCTGCGTGAACGATTGACCTTGTCAATCGCATGGTGCGCTCTCCTCTCCAAGTTATCGCACGGGGTGGATCCAAAGATATCGCATGGCGAGGTCTCCAAGATATCGCATGGGCACATCAGTGGGAAATTCGCTTAGTAACATCACATAGAGATCTCTGAGACCTCGCGGTAGGAGCTCCCATAAAAGTCGCATTGTAACCTCTCAGAGATATCGCGGAGAAGTCTGTGTTGCCTGGGGTACATACTGAAAACCTCTTCGAACCAACAGATTTTTCTAAAAAAAATTTTCTTGAAAATTTTTGCATGCCTGTAAAGAAGACACAAAGACCCACTTTGCCTATTCAAAAAATTCAGAGGGTTGATGGCACAGGGTGCAACAAAAATCCTTCAAAAATGCATAAAAATTTGGCAAGTGAAAAAAAAATTGACTTGTTTCAGGATTTTGTTGACAAATATTCTTCTTCTGAGAAAATGAATTTGTTCCATAACTTTGACGCGCACTGTATTTCAGCTAAAATATCGGAAAGCATGGCCCTCTCTTCTCTTACGTACGAACCATGGAACATAAAATGATAAGATTAGATTTATGTGCTAAGCATTATTCAGAAATTGAGGCGATATAGCATGAATTAAGGGCAATGTTTTAAGATAATTTTACAGGCATTGTTTGTTTTCAGCCTTTTCGCAATGATATTTTTTCGAAGCTCAAAATCGCTTCAGAGAATCCGTCGAAAAACATATTTCCGGCACCCGAAAATATGTTCTGCGAATCCCTCACACCTGTCCCGAGATTATCTCCTCGCGTTCTCCTCGTCCGGGCCCTCCTCGCCCCTCGTTATCTTGACAGAGGCCTAGATTGAACCATAATATTGACGGAGATCGTTCCGACGCTCCGCGTCTCCCTTCGCGTGTCCGTCCCGACGGCGCGGCTCCTTTGTACTCGACGTACCCGTGTGACAAAGCCCTCGTATGTATGTATGCGTGTGTGTTGATCCAAGGGCCCGTGTCAACAACTCGGGGGTCGGATATTCGGCGCGCCTTCGGTTTTATCGGCCGTTGCGCGCACCGCTCCGCAGTCAAAGCACGAACGTTGAGTGGAGATAGATTTTTGGGATTATGCGAATCCGGGCAACGATCGGCCCAGGAATAGAGGAGATAACGCGGTGGGAAGATCCCTTTAGATTTTTCCCAGCGTCAAAATTTGTTTGTTTCGAACCCAGACATAAGCGTTAGTACGGGCCATTCAGAGGCCGATATGCCTAAGCCCATTTTTTTCGATTTTCATTTCTTAACGTTATTGTTGAAAGAAAGCTGTGAAGTTTCAGTCGCCTAAGCGACCAAGTCTGTAGAACACTAAAATAAGACTAGATTTCAAGAATTGTCTCGATCGAAGAACAAAAATTTCAGTGGGCAATAGAACCAAGTCCAGCTCAGCTTGCTATTTTGAGAATTCCAGTGGAATATCGAAACATTGACCCTTAACTTAAGGAGTGTTCTTCTGTAACATTTTAAAGACTGGACTTATATACTCCTGATGTAAGCTCTGAAGAAATACACGCATTTCGACAGAAACAAAGAATTTGCTACGAAGTAACGATATCTCGTAATTCTCAGAAGAAATTTTCAACAAGAATAAAATGAATCCTGGAAAGTTAAAGGTGCAGACACATTGTTATCACGTCACGTCACATCACGTCATCTTCCCAAAATGTGCAACCACGGTAATGCATGGAACATAGACCATAGGAAGAGAGACACACCTTTCAATAATAAATAGTGAAGCCAAATCATCAGAACTAAACTAGGTGATTATACTACTACGGAATCAAAATATAGTAAAAATTTTTGCAACATTGTATCTGCTGTCACGTTAATGCACTGATAGCACGCAAGATCTATATTCCGCAAATTTACATTTTCTGTATGCACGTGATTTTACGTCTAATATTATGTGAAATGTCACTCTGACATACATTTGAAACCGATCTGGGTGCTCATTCAATAATTCTTGAATTATTCCTTCACTTCCTCTGTTCGTTGATTCATTTGGTAAATCGAATCCCTTCTATGAAAATCACCAGCAACTGTAAAAGCAGCTATGTTCTTCATATCTTCTTCCCATTCCCTCGCCTGAGCTCACGTGGCGTGACAATTTGTATGCACCTTTAAAGGTGCAGACGCATTGTTATCACGTCACGTCACATCACGTCATCTTCCCAAAATGTGCAATCCCGATAATGCATGGAACTTAGACCATTGGAAAGACTCACTCTCACAAATTGTTGCAACAATTGGGTTATCAAGTCATTAGTTTATGCTGATAAACCAGAAACAATAGACGCTTTGGAAGCCACCCTCAAGGTGAATACAGACTATTCTGACGTGACGTGATTCCACGTCACGTCAGACGTGTAGCTGTGCTCACATTGGCCTAATATGAACGTGAACGTCAAAATGTGAGTGATATAAAAATGCAACACATCGTTCTGTGCGTTCACGTTCATATCAAGCCAATGGGAGAACTGATGGTGCCTGACGTGACGTGAAATCACGTCACGTCAAAATAGTCTGTATTCACCTTTACTATAGTGTCATTGCTTATTAAATAAGGCCTGAATAACACGAAAAAGTGGTCCAAAATTGGTCTGGTCGAATGTGGTTCCTCGGTGCTAGTAGTGGTCGACAAATGCAGGAAATTATTTCCAGAACTTAAATGTCAAAATTATCTTTCAAATAATAAAAAATTGGCTTCAATCTTAATTCAAATGTCTTTTATTTCAATTCAAAGTACTATCATTTAAAAAACACCCAATATTACTAGATCCAAAAGCCCAAGAATTCCCAGAGAACGAGTGGCATCGATCGTAGTGTTTCTGTCACTTAACAAACCGGAGTTCGCAAAGAAGGCGAAAATACTGATATCAGTACTCAGCATCGGATGTGCCGAAACTGAACATTCCTCTAGGGATGGAACCTCTCACCTTCCACGATAACGGAAAATCTTCTGCATATTCTGTTTATGTCATCATCAAACGGAACAGTCGACGCGCTACTTTTGATGCCTGCGTCCTTTCATGAATATACATGACGCGCAAAAAACAACACGTAGGAGTCGGGATAAAAATCGGGAGTGCGAATACGTCGAAACATATTATTCACTTTCACACGGATTTTCTCTGTTCCGGCACCTTTTTTCGCCGCACTCTAAATCTCTATCTCCAAGCGAAAAATTATAGACAACTGCATTTCCTCACTGGTGAATGACCTGATGATTAAGATTGTTTTTTATGAAACTGAGTTTCGCGTAGAATTCTCCTGTCAAATCACAGTTATCCATATCGAAAATTCTATCACTCTAAAAAAAACATCCGATACTTTGAGAGACGTACTGATGTTTCATGAATTATTATTCTCAGTTAATCCAGGAATACTCGTATACAAGGTGACAAGAAAACTTCGGACAAATTTTGCTGTGGTCTGGAGCAAAAGTATTTCAGCGCAGCCGAATAATTTTAATCCTCTTGGTTTCTCTACACCTTCCGGTACTAATATGTGAATTTTCAGTTTGATATAATTTCATTTCACAGAGTTTTAGAATGTCAAACAAACGTAGTGCGATTTTGGAGCTGTTTCGTCAAGGTAGGCGTCAATGCGAAATTGTTCGTTTGCTCAATGTGCCTCGACAAACCGTATCCGATGCAATTCTTCGTTTCAAGGAGCTTGGCCACGATGATCGTCGTCCAGGAAGTGGTAGAAAACGCACTGTCGATACACCTAGCACTCACAACATCGTCAAGAAGCGAGTCAATCGAAATCCGTGGGTTTCCATGAGAAAAATAGCCTGTGAGACCGGTATCAACCGCGAATTGGTCAGTCAAATTGCCTAAAAGGAGCTCAACCTCAAGCCATACAAGATCCAAAAATTTCAACTTCTCACGGAGGAAAACAAGCGCGTACGACTCCAAAGGTGCCCCAACTCCTTCGTCTCGCCGCCGGTCAGCAATGGGAGCGAATTCTCTTCACAGACGAGAAGCTTTTCACCGTAGAACAATCCCACAACCACCAAAACGACAGAGTCTGGTCCGTAGAGGCTCCCGGCTTAGTTTTCGTGGATCAAGGGGTCGAAATCAATCAAGAAGTCTACCGCTGCGACATCCTCGAGGCCGTAGTACTTCCTTGGGCCAAGCAGCACTCCGGCGATACGCATTGGACCTTTCAACAGGACTCCGCTCCGGCTCTCAGAGCGAAAATGACGCAAGAATGGTGTAAGACCCATTTTCCTTGTTTCATCTTATCTGCAGAATGGCCGCCCTACTCACCGGATCTCAACTCAATGGACTACAGCGTGTGGTCGATTTTGGAGCACAGGGCGTGTGCTAAAAAACACAAAAATTTGGAGTCGCTAAAGCAATCTCTGCGCCAGGAATGGAACCGATTAACGCCCGAGGAGCTGCGGCCCATTGCCGAAAATTTCAAGAAGCGTCTGAAGCTGTGTATCGCCGCTAAAGGAAGCCACTTCGAAACGGCTCGAATATTTTATTAACAAATGTTCAAGCTGTTATTATTTGTTGTTGTTTTGTTCAATTTCTTCTGTTTAATAAAGTTAAATGAAAAAAAGTTTGTCCGAGGTTTTTCTTGTCACACTGTATTTCAAGTTGATCACTTCAATAATGAGGATAAGGATTATGTTGAAGAACAGTTCGAATCAGCTTGGATATATTTTTTCAGGTTTCACCCCACGACCCTTGCTCCTGCGACAACCCCATACCCGTCGACATGGAAATATGCTGTTACAAGATGAAGCAGGTGTGGAATCACACGGTCATCTTGGTTTTCGAGGGCATCGCCAACGCCCCAGACAACATGATCAACTTCGTGGTACGCAAATGGAGGGAGTTCATGCATACGGAGTGCGATCCCTGCCGACCCATGTTGATGGAGGAGTCCGAGTTTCCTCTGACGGAATGCGACCTGGTGGACGACTACGACGAGAGGTACGCGGGCGAGCTGGTGGACGAGTGCGACGAGGTGGAGAAGGTGCTTAAGGCGTATATAGAGGAAACGTTAAGTGAGGAGGAGTCGAATCTGCCGCCTTGTGGTTATTGAGTTTTCTCTTTCGTTGTATTCGAGTAACTGCTGAAGGTTCATAATAAAAAAAAATCAATTCTAATTGGTGTTCTTTCAATTGAGAGTATTTCTGGACGAGCATCAACAGTTCACAGCCAGTCGATAAAATCAATTCGTCTTGTATCTGCTGCATCTTAACCTGTACTCATCCAAATTTTGTCTAAAGAGAAGTTTACACAGCTAAGTCTTTGACTTGTACATACGAGGATATATTGAGAAATTCTTAGCCTACCAAACAAAATTTCGATATCAAAATATTTGATTATTCGACATATTCTCCTCTTAATTGAATACATTCAGTACAGCGGACCTGCAACATCTCTAGACCTTTAAAAAAAATGTTTCTTCTAGCTCTGCAAACCAGTCCTCCACAGCTTTTATCACCTCCTCATCGTTGGAAGAAATTTACGACCTTTCAAACTTTTTTCAAATGGGGAAAGAGATGATAGTCGAACGGAGCCAAATCTGGTGCATAAGGGGGGTGTTCTAGTAATTCTTACCCTAAATCACGAATTTTTTGCATGGCAACATGAGATTTGTGTATTTGTGTACTGGGGCGTTGTCCTGTAAAAACAAAATACTTTTGGATAGCTTTCCGCGCCTTTTCTCTTCAATTTTTTTTCCGTAGAGTGGTCAGTAATGTCGAATAGTAATCTCCAGTTATTATCCGAAAAATCAATCATGAATACTCCATGGCAATCCCAAAAAACTGAAGCAAGAATTTTTCCAGGAGATTTTTGGGCACGAAACTTCTTAGGTCTCGGAGAACCGCAGTGTCGTAATTTCATCGATTGTTGCTTTGTTTCTGGATCGTAGAAATGTAGCCAAGTCGCATCCATCGTAACGATTCGGTTCAAGAAGTCTACATCGTTTTCAAATCGAGCACAGATCGAACGCGATGCTTCTACCCATGCACGCTTTTGGTCAACATTCAAACATTTGGGGATCCATTTTGCAGAATTTTTTCTCATGTCCAAATCGATGTGAACTATATGATGAACGCATTCGTATGAAATTTTCAGTGCTTCTGATATCCGTTTAAGCCCAATTCGACGGTCTGATAAAATCATGTCATGAACTGTACCGATATTTTCGGGGGCTGACATCGAAACTGCCTTCCCGATCGGTCATCATCTTCAGTGGAAAATTTACCTCGTTTGAAGCTTGCAGTTCAATTTTTCACGGTCGTATACGAAGGACATTGATCACCAAGGGTATTAAGCATATCTTCGAAAATCTGCGTACCTCTTAACCCTTTTAAATACGGGAACTTGATGATGGCTCGATACTCCAATTTTTCGATTTTTACAATTTCGGTGGACATCTTTTTTTTAAATTACTGCGTAACTCTGGTTTACTTTTTTGACATCGAACTGCATGCTCCATGCATAAACAAAATATTGCGATACCATATTAACGAACAATATCTTATTAGAAGTGTCAGTGTAGAGTTCGACGTCAAAAAAGTAAACCAGAGTTACGCAATGATTAAAAAAAAGGTGTCCACCGAAATTGTAAAAATCGAAAAATTGGAGTATCGAGCCATCATCAAGTTCCCGTATTTAAAAGGGTTAAGAGGTACGCAGATTTTCGAAGATATGCTTAATGCCCTTGGTGATCAATGGTGACCATGGTCTAGGCTAACTAGATATCAATACATCCTGGTATCTGTAGTTTCCTCTCATCAAACGAAAAACTGTTTTCCCATACCAATTTTCGAAATTCGATCGATTTCGTTCAAAAGATACAGGGTGTCGAAATCCATGAAAAAACTGTTATTTCAAAAGAACTGAATTTTGGTTGATTGTTTACTCTTTTGATGGTGCATATTCCTCAATCAAAACTTATTCAATATTTCTCTTGGTATAAAGGTGACAGCGTAGCCTGCTCATAAATCTACGCAAGAATATCCATAAAACCACTCGATGAAGATGAACGGCTCATATTTCTGAAAAAAGCAATCCTTTTAGAAAATAAAAAATGTATTCTTATGTTTTTTCAATAAAACGCGTCGTTTTCGAGTTATTCCTTATTGTATACGATGAAATTTAAGGAAAAAAATCATGAATTTCAAGAAAAATTTGGATGCTTCCCCGGATGAAATATAATCGAATATTATTTCTTTTCTGGTCTCTCAGAGAGTTAACAATGTTGTCAGAATGTTTATCAACTTCGTTAAGTCTAAAATCTGTATGAAGGAAAAACGTTTGATGTACAGATTACAGATATGTACCTATTAATAAAATGCCACAAATGTGGGAGATAAAATTGAATTCTGAAAAGCATGAAATTATACTTTTCATGATGTGTGTCGCTACAAACCAAGTTTCGAATTGAAATAAATGAGAAATGAAATGATAAAATGATACTAAATAATCTGTGCCGATGTTTTTATCTGAACTATTTTTTCTTGGAATTTTAACTCGACACAACACGGTTATCATTACTTCAATTCACTGAAATACTTCACATAATCATCACCTGTTGCATTTTTCTCTGTGAATAATGTCAGCGCACCGTTATAGGCGAATGAAATCATGATCGTTGCGCTATATCGGCGAGAATCCGAACTACTAGTTGGGCATTTCCCAAGAGCAACACCTAGACGCCATTAGCGAAAAGTAAACAAAACTAGTGCCCTTGCGATAGTTAATCTGTTAACGATAGGGGACGTACTGCTTCTTTGGTTTCGCCTATACCATTCTTTGATGAGAAAATCAACAATCTGGCCTCGTCCTCCCAAATCTTCTGCGTAATATCACTGAAGATGAGTTAGGCTAGGTCACTGACCTCCAATTCTTTGACCTTGGTTAATAGAGTTATGTTAGGTTAGTGAGAAACAATTTTTATGAGATAGTTTTGGTATATCGAGGAAAATATGAACAAATTATTAGTGTTTACAAACTAATCTTCAAGAAAATCGAAGGAGGACCTTATTTTGGTGGAAAAAATATGGCTTTCCAATTGCATAAATAATCGGACAAAACTAAGTATTTTTGTAAGGAAATATCGTGTTTGTAACATTCTTATTCATATAAGGTTAGTGCTTGAGCTAGGAGCATAGAATAACTGGAGGGAAGGCTTCATACGCTCGACAGATCATTTTGAACTGCCAATAACGGCGGCAGTTAGAGTTTCGTGTGATGCCCGATAGATAACGCTGACATCCTTTATTCAGAAACATGTCAGATATTTTGTTCTATGGCGCTACAATTGCAAAGAATATATTGTGGCTGTCATTGTTATTGATACATTTATGCTTCTTTTTAATTGAAAATGGCCATAAATCATAACATAGACAATATTGATGACATAAAAATCGCTTCATTCTAATCAACTTTTTATGCGCAATTTTATGGGAAGTCTGTGATCGGTAATAAATTTGTCAAAACAATATCCTTATCGGAAAAAGCGAACATTCAGGTAAGTATTATTATTATTATACGGGAAGACTGAGGTTTTATCTGTTCTCGTGTATTATACGCAGAATTGTATGGTACCCCGTTTACATTCCCTCTGCTAACACTTAGATTCAGAGCGGGAAACAGATTTTTCTTCCTATATTCAATCTGATCCTTGTAGCCATTTCTTTACACGTGCTATATGCATTATATTGTCGGATTTACGAAAAAAAGTATGTATTGCTTTCTTTCAAAAGAATATATATTATGATATAGTAATAAATGGGACCTAATAAGTAATAACAACGAATAACCATTAAAGATAATTTTATTAAGGATAGCCATGTTGTAGGAAGAAACGACGTTGTCGCCATCTCGTGACCTTGCGGCGAACTGACAAGTTCGGACGTTTTTGGCAGTTCATTTTCGTAGGGGAGCCTTCTCTCCAGTTATTCTATGCTCCTAGGCTTGAGTATTACCATAGATGCATAGAAATACCTGGTGTTGGCACTGATTAGATTTTGTTTAAGACTTTCTTGTCGATCGAAAACGTGATATTTTGTACAGCTTTTCATTTCTCCCGAAAGGGGTCGCGTTTTTTGTCGTTGCTGCAGTAGCGCCACGACCGATAAATATTGCGGATTTATTCCGGAACTAGTCCAAAATCTGAAATCTAGGATACCGTTTTGATCTACAAATTTTGGTCACGATTTTTAGTAGGGAGTCGTTACACCAGGTGTTCTATGCATCTATGTATTACCTAAACGTATCACCACAGAACATCTAATAATTACCTCAATTTCAATCGAAAAATATGATTTTTGCATCAATTTCAGAGAATCGTATCAGGCACGTATTTGGCCCAATGTTTTTTTTTTCAAATGGATATATATTTTCAATAGAGCCGAATACGGAAAAATTGAAAATGAAAAAAAGGTTTCTTTTGGCCTCACGAATCTACAGTTAAAATAAATGAACAAGTCAAAGACTCTCCCTGTAGATTTATGCTAAAAGGTTCTCTGATACTTTTCAAACTCCTGATTCAACCTGGAAGATCCAACATTGAAAAAAATCATCATGTGACTGACAATCTCCAGCTCCCCTGGATCGAACCCAGCCCAGGCTCGAGACATAACGGATGGAAATAACAAACGACTCCTTAATATTGGATATAATTCGAAAGGGGGGAGGAAAATCAGTCCGTGAAAGATAATATTTCATCCGTCCCCCAAAGCCTGGAGGTAGAACGTCAGTATCTTTTCAGAGGAAGAGATAATATTAAACCTAGGCTATAAGAAGAGATTCTATTATGAACTGTTCAAGTTATGTTCCGGAGCCTCGGGGCTCCGGATTGAATCAGTCCAAATGTTCCGATCGTATCTGTGAGATAATAAAATCAAATTGTATTGGAAGCTTTGAACGAGTCATTCTGATGTAGACATCTCGCTTGGAACTGGAAGGGCTTAGAGAGGAGTTTACTCGGTGCCTTGCTCTAGATTCGTAGGAAAAAGGAGAGAAGGGATGGGATGAAATTTCGCAGTTCCAGTACTCGATGTTTCTTCCAAGATGCATCAAAAGAATAATTTCTTCAAAGGAGAATCGAGATTTATATCTGATTTACCTAATTCGAATCAGGGTAGGTATGTACTCCATGTTTCTTGTGTAGCTGTTATGAAAGGTCATTCACGAAATGTTTTTCTTCGAAAATTGTCATGAGACCTAGGAATTTCAAAAATACAATTATTTTTAGTAGAGGGTGAAGGCTAGTGGTAATCCAACGATTTTTTCAACAAAGAAAACGTTTAAACACATTGTTCAATTTTAAACAGAAAAAACGGTCAGAAGCTTTTCTCTCTAACTCTTTGTTTTTCAGGAAAAAAATAAAAACTGTTTTTGAGTCCGTCAATAAATGGCACCACCAATCTGGCCTATGTAATATTGAGACTAGTGACAACCTCACGGTGAAAGCAAAGCAAAGCATAAAGCAAAGAGTAAGAAACAAAGATTTCTATCGAATGCAGGGTGTATTTTAACGTGTTGCTTTTCTTTTGACAAGTGATTAATAAGTCATCTTACCAAAAAATTCTCATAACAAATGTTCGATTCAAAAAAATTCATAAAAAATTTTGGGCATCAATACCTTAAGGTGGGCGTTCAATGTAGTGTGTTTTCATTTCAAGTTTCACTTCGAGGACTGAAATTTTGTGGGTAAACTCAGATTGGATTGGAATTCTCAATTTGAATATATTTAATTTGAAAAGTTCATTTTTTCTTTCAAAAATAGATGAAAATGAG
This sequence comes from Adalia decempunctata, assembly GCA_951802165.1. NCBI lineage: Eukaryota > Metazoa > Arthropoda > Insecta > Coleoptera > Coccinellidae > Adalia > Adalia decempunctata. Next base: position 8,528,481 of record OX637705.1, read on the forward strand.
CCAACTCATGCTTCTTTTTTACTTCAAACGAAAGAACAATGAAAATAGTTCAACTTCCGATTGAAAGTAAATCTACAGATAATTTCGTTCAGAAAAACAACTTGAAATACGGAATTGACAGAGAATGGTCAAATTAAAAAATATGGCGGGAAAAAGTTCCTGCTTTATCCACCTATTCACTCATTTCATAGTTCTGCGATTTTCGGATAGAGAGCGCCATTGTACATTCCATTCATAAGGATAGAGATACGGACTGAACCGACTGAACGAGAATAAATTCGCTATCACAAAAACACTTATATCTTTTGAACCACTGGACCGATTTCGAAAATCAAACTCATTTTCGAATCATCTTCTAATTCTAATGAAAACTGTTTTTACAATAAAAAACCCAAAACTATTTTTTACAAAATTCATGGATTTTTTCTGGAATTCTTCCCATCGTGCTTCTTATAGTGTTCTCAGTCACTTTCTGGGATGCTGTCTTCCACTTTTGCTTGAATTCCGCTAATGTTTTCGTTGATTTCTTAGTTTTCTTCAATTATTTTTTTACCAGGGCCCAATATCTTTCGCTTGGCCTGAGTTCTGGGCAATTTGGTGGATTGGCCTCTTTGGGGACAAAAACCACCTCATTAGCTTCGTACCATTCCTTGGTGGCTTTGCTGTAGTGGCATGAAGCTAAATCTGGCCAAAAGATTGTTGACACATCGTGCTCATGTAAAAATGGTAAAAGTCGCTTCTTCAAGCATTCCTCGATGTATATCTTCGAGTCAATAGAGCCTTGACCAACAAAAAATGTGCTCCTTTTCCCACGAGTGCAAATTGCTTGCCAAAGCAGGAATTTTATAGGAAACTTTGCTTGTTTCTTCACGTCAAATTGTTTGTCAACATTTCCACGAGAATCTGTAGTATAAAATTCCTGACCAGGAAGTTGCGAGAAATCAGCCAAGACATAGGTTTCGTCGTCCATCACGCAACAGGAAAAATTTTTCAAGAAATCTTTTTTTAATTTTTTTGCTCTTGATTTCGCTTCTTGATTCTTCACAGCGTTTCTGTCTGGCACTTTCTGCACTTCGTATGATCTAAGCCCACAACTCGACTTGATTTTCTGAACGGTTGACTGCGAACAACCCACTATTTGGGCTTCTTTCCGTCCTGAAAGGTTAGGATTCTTCTGAAAAAGGCTGATGGCTTTCTTCACATTTTTGGGCTATGAAACCCCTTTTTCCTCCCGGTTCCTTCCTTGCGGTTAATTGTAAGATCTTCGTTGAAGCGCTTAACAACTCTTGATACCGTTTCCGGACGAACGCGAGCCTCTTTTGCGATTCTTTTGAAGCTACATTTTTGATTATTTTGGAAAAGTTTCACTATAAATTCTCGTGTTTTCACTTCGCTTAACATTTTGCGACAGAGAATAATTGGAATATCTATGAAGTAAATGTTCCACATGTTTCTGAAGTTCATAACAAAGCTAACTATGATCAAATTTCGATTTTTTTTCTCAATTGGTTCAAGAATAGATGTATAGAATACCTGGTGTTGGCACTGATTAGATTTTGTTGAAGACTTTTTTGTCGATCAAAAATGTGACATTTTGTGCTGCTTTTCATTTCTCCCGAAAGGGGTCGCGCTATTTGTCGTTGCCGCAGTAGCGCCTCGACCGATAAAAATTGCGGATTTATTCCGGAACTAGACCAAAATCTGAAATCTAGAATGCCGTTTTGATCTAAAAATTTTGGTCACGATTTTTAGAAAGGAGTCGTTAAACCAGGTATTCTATGCATCTATGTTCAAGACATATTGATGGCGGTTTTGTGATAGCGATTTTATTCAGTCCTTATTCATAGAACTTATAGTGATAAGGTAAGTTCTTTGGAGATATTCCATAAAATGCACGATGATGCCTCTATCGGATTAGTTTTCCTACTCGCTCTGAACAGCGACCCTAAATACACCCTGTTTATTGCAGTTGAAATTGGGGAAGATATTCATTTCGTTTTCAGAACATGGATTATTTATTTCTTGAGACAGCTAGGGATGCTAAGATTTTTGACAATGTGTGTAATCCTCAACCATCCCACAAGAAAGATCTCACCCACCTCGTCCATCACAAGAGCCTTCCAAGGTGCAAACAGTCACCGCGGGATAAATAATCATGTGACGAAATAAAAGCAACGCCGGATCGATAGAGACCACTCAGAATATATGGCTGTATTTCCCGTTCGAGCATCCATTGTCATAGTTTATCGACAATCGAGAGAGGTACTTATATGTTGTTGTTGTCTACAGGCAGCGGTTTGCTGAGGGCTCACGTACAAGAAACATGACGCAATAAAAGATGAGTGGGCGAACATCAGGAGCGTCTCAGAGTCGGCTTAGTGCTTCTTCTGGAGAAGCGGCGATGGGCGGTAATAAACTGGATGAGATATGCCATAACACTTTATCGCAGTTCTGACTTGAAAGATTGACGAGGACTGGGACGTCACGACCGGTTCTTTTCGAGGCTGGGGACTTGTGCTGCTACATTCTGTCAGTTTTTGGTCCTACATGGGCACCTGTAGGGAGTCTATAATGAATTTCGGTCAATTTCGATAAATATTGTAGTGTTCCCGAAAATCTACGAACCAATTCTCCATAAAAATATTTAAAATTTGTCGAAAGTAGCCCTCTGTTAGAATCTACCTTCGCGACAACACATTACGACGTTGTGACGTTGTATTTCATAGCTTATTCTATTGTCTGCCACGTTGCCAACCCCAGAGAATGGACCTTCTGGCTTTGATCAGGAAAAAATGGACGTGAGAGGCCAAATGATGATCTTCTCGGGAATTCTGGTCCAAGTTTTGAAAGCTCTCCACAATATTCTACCAATTTTTCATCGTCGACTCAATTTGTTCTTGTTCATTCAATATCATTCAAATGTAAATCCGAGGGTTTTTGCTTTGGGAGATCAACCCCTTTTTCTTTCTTCTTCCTTTTCACTCTTTGAGAAAATGGCTTTGGTTCAAGTGTTCTATTTATCTGTTATCATTGCTACTGTAGTGTCTTTCTTATGCATAACCAGTTGCAAAAATCACTTGAAATTCGGCTTCCCCTTCAACTTGCTTAGATCCACCAGGAATCATTGTATACAAAAGGATTTGCGAGATTGAAGCAGAAATTTAATCTCGACCCTTATACAGGGTCTTTGACTTGTACATATATTTTAACTGAAGACTCTTGAGGCCAAAGGAAATCTTTTTTTCATTTTCCATTTTTCCGAATTTGGCTCTGTTAAAGAGATATAGCCATTTGAAAAAAAATCGAGCTAAATACGTGCCTGAAAAAATTCTCTGTAAACACTTCAAAGTTCATATTTTTCGATTGAAATTGACGTGATTAGATGTTGTGGTTGATACAATTAGAAAATACTCGAGCACTAACCTTATTTCAATAAGAATGTAACAAACACGTTATTTCCAAACAAAAACACTCCGTTCTGCCCGATTATTTCTGCAATTGAAAAGCCATATTTCTCCCACCAAAATAAGTTCCTTCTTCGATTTTCCTGAAGATTAGTTTATAAAAACTGAAAATTTGTTCATATTTTCCTCGATATTCTGAAAGGATCTCATAAAAATGGGTTTCTCAATAACCTATCCTAACTCCATTAACCAAAGTCATATGATTCGAGGTCCATGACCTAACCTTACCATTCCTCTGTGATATTTCACCCACAGAACTCTAAAGAAGACGATGCCAGATTGCCGATTTTCTCTTCAAACAATGGTATAGGCGATGTAGCCGCCACGCAAGACAAGCCGTTGTTCTGTGTCTCCACCGCCAACGCAACACCTAACGAGTCCCATCATATCACAGGCCAGTCTCGAGTCTGTGATACATTGAACGACGCTTACACGATAACCTTCTCAATGGACTTCGATTTATTCATTTATGAGTGCCCTTGGCTCAGTGGTAGGTCCGGAGTTCAATCCCGAGCTAGGAAAGAAATTTTCTAGTCTCGGTAGGTGCCACCATTGTCACTGTTGGGTCAAAAATTAACAGTGCTGTGCCTAAGGTGGCGTAAGTAACAAAGCCTACACAGAACACAACTGCTTACTCCGAACTCGGCACAAGTTACAAGCTTCGAAGCTTGTAGTTTCAGAGGGGTCTCCTCAGGAGACCTAGGAGTAGTCATATCATCATATCATTTACTTGAATGAAGCGAACAGGTGATGATTGTGATGTGTAGTGTCGATTAAGAATTCCAAGAAGATATTATTCAGATAGATTTTCCTGAAGGACCGGTAACAATAAATTTCCAATAGAAACTGTGTAATTTCATACTTCTCAAAATTCAAAGTTATCTCCCACATTTGTGGGATTTTTTTCACATCGAACGTTTTTCCATCATAGAGATTTCAGTCTTGACGAAATTGATAAACATCCTGCCAACAATATTAATTTTTCAAGCGACCAGAGAAGAAATAATATTCGATGATATTTAATTCAGGGAAGCATTCAGATTTTTTATGAAATTCATGATTTTTTCCTCAAATTTGTTCGTGTACAATTAGGAATAACTCGAAAACGACGCGTTTTATTGAAGAAATATAGGAATACTTTTATTTTCTAGAATGGTTGGTTCTTTCGAAAATATGAACCGCTTATCTTTTTCGAGTGATTTAATAGTATTTTTGCGTGAATTAATGAGTCGACTATGCTGTAACTTTCATACCAGGAAAAATATGGAATAAGTTTCAATTGAGGAATATGCACCATGAATAGAGTAAACAATCAACCAAAATTCAGTTCATTCGAAATATCGGTTCCGAATATATGGAAAGAATAGTGTAAAATTCATGGATTTTTGACACCCTGTATCTTTCAAACGAAACCGAATTTTGAAAAATGGTATGGAAAAGTGTTTCGTTGGATGAGAGGAATCTACAGTTAAAATATATGTACAAGTCAAAGACTCACCCTCTATTGGATTCTACCAGATTTCCCCGGGCATAATGACCATTAATTTCGGACTTGTCAAAGCGAATCATGATACTGCCAATAATTCAAGCATTTCCACCTCCATTTCAATATCACCCGAGGAGTTCGAATAGTAAAAACGTTGGGGAGTGAGCTGAGAAAGGCTGAAAGTATTATAGATATCTTTTAATATACCCGAAGAATGATTTATTTTTTCAACATCTGCGTTCGAGGAAGATCAACCCCTGAGTTACTTTCTCGAGAAAATTGGCGAATCTGGATATTTCCACGTGAAATTGAGGTTCTTTCGTGGCAGAAGGGGCTGTGGAGACATCTGACAATCGGAAAGTGACGTTTTTATCGATATTTCCAGGAATATTCACGGTCTGTCTGAATTAAACCCCCCATGATATTAATCGAAATAGAAAATCTGAGGACACATAAAAAGTTCTGGAATATACATTTGGAGTAGGTACTACTCATACCAAATTCAATGCATCTTCTTCTTCTTCTTCAACAGCCTGTCTGCATCCACTCCTGGACATAGGCCTCCCCTTGAATTCTCCAATTTACAATGCATCTATGGTGGAAATGGGCAAAATGATTTTTCGATGGAATTCCGGATCATTTTCATGCATTTCAAGGACCCAATCAGCAAAGACACGACGTTGTTGATGATCGGACGGCTTGAGTTCTTGTGTTAACTGAACTTTACAAGATGACAAGAAAAACTTCGGAAAAATTTTGCTGTAGTCTGAAACAAAAGTATTTCAGCGCAGCCAAATAATTTTTATTCTCTTGGTTTCTCTACACTTTCCTGTACTAATATGTGAATTTTCAGTTTGATGTAATTTCATTTCACAGAGTTTTAGAATGTCAAACAATCGTAGTGCGATTTTGGAGCTGTTTCGTCAAGGTGGGCGTCAATGCGAAATTGTTCGTTTGCTCAATGTGCCTCGACAAACCGTGTCCGATGCCATTCGTCGTTTCAAGGAGCTCGGCCATGATGGTCGTCGTCCAGGAAGTGGTAGAAAACGCACTGTCAATACACCTAGCAATCGCAACATCGTCAAGAAGCGAGTCAATCGAAATCCGAGGGTTCCCATGAGGAAAATGGCCTGTGAGACCGGTATCAACCCGAATCAGTCCGTCAATTTCCAAAAAGGAGCTCAACCTCAAGCCATACAAGCTCCAAAAAGTTCAACTCCTCACGGAGGAAAACAATCGCGTACGACTCCAAAGGTGCCGCCAACTCCTTCGTCTCGCTGCCGGTCAGCAATGGGAGCAAATTCTCTTAACAGACGAGAGGCTTTTCACCGTAGAACAATCGCACAACCACCAAAACGACAGTCTGGTCCGTAGAGGCTCCCGGTACATCGGCCATCGTCGAACACCGTCAAAATCCGCAATCCGTCATGGTCTGGGGCGGAATTTGCGGCAGTGGTAAAACTTCCTTAGTTTTCGTGGATCAAGGGGTCAAAATCAATCAAGAAGTCTACCGCTGCGACATCCTCGAGGCCGTAGTACATCCGTGAGCCAAACAGCACTTCGGCGATATGCATTGGACCTTTCAACAGGACTCCGCTTCTGCTCACAGAGCGAAAATGACGCAAGAATGGTGTAAGACCCATTTTCCTTGTTTCATCTCATCTGCAGAATGGCCGCCCTACTCACCGGATCTCAACCAAATGGACTACAGCGTGTGGTCGATTTTGGAGCACAGGGCTTGTGCTGAAAAACACAAAAATTTGGATGAGGCGCTGAAGAAATCTCTGCGCCGGGAATGGAACCGATTAACGCCCTAGGAGCTGCGGCCCATTGCCGAATATTTCAAGAAGCGTCTGATGCTGTGTATCGCCGCCAAAGGAAGCCACTTCGAAACGGCCTAAATATTTTATTAACAAATGTTCAAGCTATTATTATTTGTTGTTGTTTTGTTCAATTCCTTCTGTTTAATAAAGTTAAATGAAAAAGAGATTGTCCGAGGTTTTTCTTGTCACACAGTATAAGCCTTCATAAGACCCAAATTTTTTGCAAAATACTGTGAACTGACGTTTGTGCCATGCCTAATTCCATAGAACTACGAGGAATGGACAAACTACAAACAGGGTGCCTCACGACGACTGAAAAACGTTCGAGTTTAACGAACCGTTTCTGCCAAAATTTCATCATTCTTTTAGTGAATTTTAATGATTTCAATGCGTTATTAAAGCGTGTATCGTTCCATTTCCATTAATGGCGTAATTTCTACTCGTCAAATGTCAAAAAAATACGGCTTCCAAAGTGACATCTTCCGAAATGGGGTTCAATTCAAAATTACACCTGTTATTGGAAAACCCTTCATTTAAATTAAACGAGTTTTTGTAGTTCTTTCTCAATGGAAAAAAACAGAGGATAATTTATCGGAAGAATTCATTCTTGTGGAAATTTCCAGCTGGATTGTTTCATGTCGGCCATCCTGTACAGTATCTAATATAGCCATCTAAAACATCCCACTTTATTGGAATCCAACTGAACTCGACATTGTTATCTCAGTTGTGAATTCCCCATGTTTCGGTGGAGCAAAGTACTAATCCTACATCGGAGATCAATATCCCGAAAATTATATCGGCTAACCATCTATTTGCGCTCTAACATCCATGTACCACCCTCCGCAGGGGGCAAGACCCCCCGACCCCGGCAAGTTCCAAACCGAACACGTAGAATACAGCCATCCAGAGTAAATAAACACAATTCCAATCCAGGGGAGCGTGTTATTTGCCTGAGAATTGGATAACATTTAAACAAATAAATGGCTGGTTGGTCTTTCAAAATATCCCACACTCCTGCACGACAGTTCCCAGATTGCTGCCACAGCCAAGGGAAATTGTCAGGAATTAATTAACATTAAAATGTTACCCATGTCAACAGAAGGGATTGGACTGGGTTCCTCCGCTCAAGCCTGGAAAGTAAACGGACTGTTTGAACCATACGTCAATCTCCTCATCCACCAAGAATTTGGAAGCATATTCCAACTTCTACGGCTCCAGAAGTTAACGTTAGTTCGAATAAAAAAAATTATTTCATCGCTACATATTTTTATTCCATTTTGACGTTTAAAGACGACAATATTCAACCCATGGCAACAAGGGTAAGTTGACGTTTATCCACTGAGTGAATTAAAATTTTTTTAATTCACTAGTGGAATAAAATGTTCACGGCTCACTTTCTGGAAATTATTCTTTCCACACACAATGCACCTAAAACTCATTTTAAAGTAAGTTTATTAAAATTCATCAAAAATTCTACACTAACAGTCATTTCTATCATGAAAGTAAAAATTAGAATTATTAAGATTTTGAAAATGGAACTGGAAACCTGCATCTCCTCCAAAGGAAACACGCTCAGTCGTTATAGCACATGTTTTTGATGACTTTTCAGGCCCTGCTGGAATATCCTTTTCTGCATCAGGAACTCCGGTTTTTGTGACCCCACCAAGTATTTGTTCAGAAATATTTATTTTGTTTTGTAGTGAATCTTCAATATATCCTCCTGCAGCAGAACTTGAGCGCCATCCACCATGTCTTTTCAAAACTGTCAAATCTGCCCCAGAATTTGCGAGTAGGGTTGCAGAAGAACGCCTGAAACTGTGCCCTGTATATTGTTCAGCATCAGAAAGGCCCAAATACTTTGCAATAGTAGCGGGCATTTTCGAAAATGTATTCACACCTACAGACTGGACGGTACATTTTTATAATTTATAAATAGTCGCTTGTGATCAACTTTGCTTGGTCTCAAGTTCCTATACTTGCCGACTTGCGGAATATATCGAGTGCAGCAACCTTATTAGTACCATTGACCACAGTGAACACTCTTTTCTCATAAGTTTTCGTATCTGGAATTAGTGGAATCCGAATAACCAATACGCTGCATCGATCTTCCACGTCATCTACGGTCATAGTCACCAGCTCGCCGATTCTACACCCTCCAGCAACACCCATAATGAAAACTACCTTTATCAATAAATATTGCTCATCAGGAGCAGCATCTAAAAAGTGTTCTAACTCCTCTCTTGGACCTTCGACTTCTTTGCTACGTATCCCCTGGAATGTTGCTTCAAAAAGGCGGTGACTTGGTGAAATCTGCCGATGTCTATTTTTTCTTTCAGAGCCAACATTTTCTTAAGTTGCGAATAGTAGGACCATAAATACGACGACTTAACTTTCTTGGATTGTTCGGAAATATACGCCAAAATTATTTTTTCGTTGACACCTTTGGCTTTCTTATTATTTCTCCAGGCATAAAATGCCGTATATTGCTTTTCGCACAATATTTTGGATTTCAATGGAATTACTGCTTCTGCTGCCTCATTTGCTTCTTGTATAATGCACTCAGGAACTACAACCTTCTTGTCACCGCTCAACATTTTTTCTAAACAAAAATTCTTTGACGGTTCTATAATTTTCATTTACACTTGCAAACAATTAATTACATAGTGCCCTAGCAACCATCGATCGAAGGGAAATCTCGTTATGAATTTGAATTATACCTAATATTTTCTCTAAAAAGTATTCATTATTTGTATTTTAATCAAAATGGGATAAAATTATGTATACGACACGTGAGTTAAAAATGTTTATTCACTCGAAGAAATTAACCCACTCGCCCTACGGGCTCGTGGGTTAAACTTCCTTCTCATTAATAAACATTCATTCAACTTATACTCCATTCACAATTATAAAATCACAACTCTGGCCATGGTTTCGTTTTCAGGAATTGGTGCACCTGATAAAAAATCTGTGCGCGTACAGAGAATATCTTTGATGACAAAACGGCGTTGCCAGTTTCTTTGTTTACATCAAAGTAAAAGTATCAAAGATATTTTGACATGGGTACAAACGGCAAATTTGAATTGGACCAAAAATCGATTTATAAGCATGAATAAAGCAAAAGTAAGTACTGATCGCCTTTTTTACACTTAATAACGAAGTTTCTTTTAGTTATCTGGCCGTTTGGAAAGATTTCAAACGAAATTCCGGTCCCCCAGAAGTTTGGTTAGTTTCGGTATCGTTTTTGGTGCTCAAAATTTATTTGGAATGTGTAAATGGACAAAAAAGGCTTCCTTATACGATTTTTTCACGAAAACGACCGGAAAATATGGTTCAGGTAGGATTTTCGAGGAATTATGAGGAAAGAACTTGCAGAATGAAATTGCACGATTTTCGTAAGTGAACGGGTTTTGGATGGCCATCATCGGTCTCTAAATGATAATTGTTGATCCTTTTCACGTTTCAGAAAAAGAACCACTTCGTATAAGCCCATTTTGAAGAAATTTGTGTATGTAACATTCAACCGTAGGTATTTGCTCTTAATCGAAAGAATATATTATATCTAGTGCTACTTCTTTCAAAAGAGACACAAGCTTTTAATGCTGTAGGGGCCCTATAATGTGGAGGAGTTTGTGTCTTATTTTAGAACAGGTGAATGATAAATGTGAAGCATATGTTTGACCTGTTCGATATTATTTGTACAAACCTACTGTGGTTGTAATGTATGAATATTTTTTAAACTAATAAATTACTATACAGTCAGAATATTTTACTCCTTGTTCATAAGATCAAATAAATGAAATGTATATCTTCTACTCTTATTTTTATTGAGTTAGCTATTAAGGTTATGTTCCAAGAAAAAGTTCCTGTTGCATCAGAACTCCCTTCAACTATTTGGATTCCAGTAGAGGGATATAATGTTCCATTATTCTTGATTCAACGATTGATGGCAAGTCTTGAACTTTCAGTTCAAAAGGATAATAAACATTAAATCTTCACAGACATGCATATGAAAATCATGTGAAAGCAATGCAATTTTCTTCCATGGCGAAAAATAATATATTTCAACAGTGATCTCTTGTATTTTTCATGCGAATAACTAGAAAAGGAACCCTTTCTATCAATTCATATGAACGTTAATTATTTTCGTCCGTCACATCTTTTCCAATTCATTCATTTTCCTAATAAATTCACATTCTGAGAAATACGCTAAGAATGTAGAAAGGGCAACATAGTGTTGACTTGGAACATAAAAATATTTTGAAAAACGTCATAACTTCGATACAGAGTGGAATGTGTCAAATTTCCAAGGCCAGAGTTGTGATTTTATAATTGTGAATGGAGTATAGGTACTTGTTGTATAAATATCTACTATTCGTAGAGACTGGATGATATCTTTCAAATTCTGAGTGTAATCATTTATAAACTTCTGCACTGTCAGACTTATACATCGGGAGAGAAACAAAACTTTTTCAAACCATTTTTATCCATTTTCACATTCGGGTTCATTTCTTTAGAGACACCCTCGCAAGCTCAACAACACCCTGCAGATTCAAACGTTTGTAAAATGTCAGGGTAATGGGATAAAAATTTCCAGGCACCAATCTGAGTATGTCGTGCCACAGGAAAATTAATGACTCGTTCCAGAGATGTCCGGCACCATTTCAAAGCTTTTCATTGGGTTATAAATGATTTTTTCACACTGGCACTATCTCAGTTTCTACTTCAACGTTATCTCTAGCAAATGAATCCAGTTTTTCACGTTGTTCTGGATGAAACATTGGCTTGTGAATATAGGATATGCCTCAATTTAATTTACAGGGGGACAAGAAAAACTTCGGACAAATTTTGCTGTGGTCTGGAACAAAAGTATTTCAGCGCAGCCAAATAATTTTTATTCTCTTGGTTTCTCTACACTTTCCTGTACTAATATGCGAATTTTCAGTTTGATATAATTTAATTTCACAGAGTTTCAGAATGTCAAACAAACGTAGTGCGATTTTGGAGCTGTTTCGTCAAGGTAGGCGTCAATGCGAAATTGTTCGTTTGCTCAATGTGCCTCGACAAACCGTGTCCGATGCAATTCGTCGTTTCAAGGAGCTTGGACATGATGGTCGTCGTCCAGGAAGTGGTAGAAAACGCACTGTCAATACATCTAGCAATCGCAACATCGTCAAGAAGCGAGTCAATTGAAATCCCAGGGTTTCTATTAGGAAAATAGCCTGTGAGATCGGTATCCACCGCGAATCAGTCCGCCGAATTGCCAAAAAGGAGCTCAACCTCAAGCCATACAAGCTCCAAAAAGTTCAACTCCTCACGGAGGAAAACAAGCGCGTACGATTCCAAAGGTGCCGCCAACTCCTTCGTCTCGTCGCCGGTCAGCAATGGGAGCGAATTCTCTTCACAAACGATAAGCTTTTCACCGTAGAACAATCTCACAACCAACAAAACGACAGAGTCTGGTCCGTAGAGGCTCCCGGTACATCGGCCATCGTCGAACACCGTCAAAAATCAAAATCCGCAATGCGTCATGGTCTGGGGCGGAATTTGCGGCAGTGGTAAAACTCCCTGAGTTTTCGTGGATCAAGGGGTCAAAATCAATCGGTGCATCATCCTTGAGGCCGTAGTACTTCCGTGGGCCAAGCAGCACTTCGGCGATACGCATTGGACCTTTCAACAGGACTCCGCTCCGGCTCAAGGAGCGAAAATGACTCAAGAATGGTGTAAGACCCATTTTCCTTGTTTCATGCCATATGCAGAATGGCCGCCCTACTCACCGGATCTCAACCCAATGGACTACAGCGTGTGGTCGATTTTGGAGCACAGGGCTTGTGCTAAAAAACAAAAAAATTTGGAGTCTCTGCGCCGGGAATGGAACCGATTAACGCCCGAGGAGCTGCGGCCCATTGCCGAAAATTTCAAGAAGCGTCTGAAGCTGTGTATCGCCGCCAAAGGGGGCCACTTCGAAACGGCTTAAATATATTATTAAGAAATTTTGGACCCCCTGTATCCGCAAATGCATCTAATTCACGAAAATACTTCCATAAAGGCCTCTTTACCTCTCCGGTCGTCAAACCGAGAAAACCCTCTTGTGAATGATCAGCAATACGAAAATTACCATCACACTATCGGTTCTACGAACTCAAGACGGGCTTTCGAGACAACAAAGTACCCATTTCCGATAGAATGAATGCAGACCCTACAAAGGTGAAGGAATTTCCCGATAATACTTGATTTGACAATAATGGAAGGTTTGGGATACGAGTAGCAGCAGGGTGAAGCGAGTCTCAGGTGCAGATACTTTGCTAAATTCCTTTCCTGCCGTTACATTCTCCATTTTATTTCACATTATGAAAGCGGAAGAGTCAGACAACATATATTGTGGATCGTTGCAATGGCGGGCTTTGCCGATACTGTACCAGTGGCGGGTAGTTCCGAGGGGCAGAATTGGGACAAAGGTTTCAATTGTTGCTCTATCATTCGTGATCTTGACACACATGAATTTGAGGAGCTGTCTCTTTCAGCTTCAGAAGACGATTTTCAGTCATCATTTCAGGGAAAATCTTCAGCCACATCTCAATCGTCTTCTAAAGCATTGTACCATACGAACTTCTATTCAATAGTTTTATCCATATACACTGCGCAAAAAAATTAACGCACATTCTGAAAATCTCAATTTTAACGAAAGTTAACTCTACATTGACTTAATAACTTATTTTTTATGTTCTCTCGGGAAGGTTTTGAACGAAACAAGACACATTAGATGGAAGAAAAATTCAGGATTTCACCGAATCTTATGTGAAAGAAGAGAAATGAACAATTTTCAAAATACTGAAATGCTGATAAGGGATTTAATACTTGGTATTTCCACCCCTTGCGTTAACTACAGCTCGGCAACGACTGTTCATACTCAAAATGAGTGATCTTAAAATGTTCTGATCTAATCCTTCCCAGATTTCTCAGAGTTGGATTCCTAAGTCATTAAGAGTAGCTGGATGATTTTCTGAACTTCTCAGCCTTCTATTGAGGTTGTCCTAAACCTGCTCAATCAGATTGAGATCTGGACTTCTTGCTGGCCATTCCATTCGAGAGACTTCAACCTCTTCAAGGTACTCCTGAACGATGCGCGCACGATGGGGTCTGGCATTATCGTCCATAAGAATGAAATTTTCACCAATGTATTGGGCAAATGGCACTACATGCTCTTCAAGAATGTTCCATATATACTTATCAGCATGCATAGCTCCATTATCAACGACCACTAGGTCTGTGCGAGCAGTCAAAGATATTCCACCCCATACCATAATCGATCCTTCCCCGAAACCAGTAGTATTCAGGAAATTGCACTGAGCATATCTTTCATGTGGACGTCTGTATACAAGGGAACGTCGACTCATCTAGAATCTAGAATCATCTGTGAAGAGAACTCTTTCCCAATCGGCCTCTTCCCAATGGATATGCTCTCTCGCAAAATCCAAACGCGCCCTTCGATGGGCTGGGGTAAGAGCTGGGCCTCTTGCCGCGACACGAGGCCTTAAATCATATTCTCTGCGATTTCTTATTGTCTGAGTGCTAATTTGCACCTCATGAGTTCGCTCAAGCTGATTTTGAAGGAGGCGAGCGGTTGCAAACCGTTGTCTCAACGAAGGAACTCTCAAGTAACGTTCTTGAATGGCAGTTGTTACCCGTGGTCTACCCTGTCCTGGTCCCCGAATCGCTGCAACATTCTGGACACACTTGTATGGGAAACTCCAAACCTTTCTGCAATTCTTGTGTTTGTCCACCCTTCTTCTCGCAAAACTACCGCTTGGGCACATTCCTCTTGGGTCAAATTGCGTGTTTCGCGTTGCATAGCGATCGAGTGTAGAAAATCAAACGAGAGAAAAACTATTGATCACTAGATCGAGAACAACTGATTTTAGAATGGAGCCAATACATTCAAAATCTGATAATATCATCTTTTTTTTATTCCTGCTGGGAGAAAACATCTGTATTGAAGAAAAACGTTGAAAATGGATAACATATGCATGCAGAATTCTGATAAAAATAATCATCATTGAAAACACCTTCAGTTGTAGAATGAATTTGAGATTTCCATAATGTGCGTTGATTTTTTTGCGCAGTGTATCTACTAATTAATTAGAATAATTAGATATATGGTTTTATCTACTCCCATAGAATAAGATATGCATTATTCAGCTGATTTTGATTCCTAATAGTCTCTATAAACCAATAGTGTGAGGTAATAATAACTCACGCCTATAACTCACTCTAATAAAAATAGGAAAAATGTAACTTACGAAATGAATAAAAAAGTCGGGTGAATGGGAAACTCTATTTCAGACATCAAGGTGACGTTCTCGCCATCCATTTCCACATTTTCTTAGGTCTGAATATCCAAAAATTGCATTTGGAAAACGTGAATTTTTGACGTTTTCTACGGGATTCGATATCGATTCGATTTTCGACCACAGAAATCGCTTTTGACAACTGTTGTCAATTTTGAAAATGCAGATTAATTCGAATTTTACTGAAGAAGTCGAGGATAAAGTAAAGTGTTCAATGAGCGCTAATGTAAGTCGTAACACACGCAGATGAATTTTGCAGTTCGAGCCGTCAGGCGAGGGGTGTAATGACCATTACCGCGAATCAATATTCTATTAAACAAGTAAACACTCAACTAACAGTGTGATATAATCTATCAGTCACTACTCATATTTAAAGTAGTATTCTATTTATTCATAGGAAGAATTCACAGTTGTGCCAACTTAGCGATGAAAAGAGTTTCGACAATTCTCTCAGGACGTGTTTTTATCGGTCAAGTCTCAGTTCTTCAGTTCTAGATACTAAATTAGCAATCGGTTTACAAGGTCCAGTTTCCCAACAAGTATGTCTTGATTATTGCCGTACAGAAGCAAAAATGAGTATGCGCCAAGCCAACATAATGTGGCTTCCTATCTGAATCGAAAGAGCGCAATAACATGGCGGTTACGAGGCTCTATCCCAGCTCATTACGATACCAAACGAGATAACAATAGATGCACATGCAACATGGGTATGTATGTACTCCGGTATCGATTTCCCCCAGCTCTACACTGGATCCCTCCATGCATAATGGAAAATCTGGTCCTCAAGGTCTGATTAAAATAACAATAGTCAAGATTTACCCAACTAGTTCGAGTTGGGTCGAACCGTCCATCCAGACGGAACACTTGGAGAAATGTCGGGCAAATATTGACTTTGCGAGTTTCAAGTCAACCTGTCTAGATCCTTCACCAGGGTGTTGTTGGATATGTTTCACTCCAGCCGTCGGGAGTGTGTTATATGTTACTTGGAAGTCAACATGGTCGATCCCCCGTATAAGTGACATAATAACGTCTAACAAGATTAACCTCACGAAGTTCGACGGTGTTGTCCCAATCTGTCAGGGTATCCGGAAGTTTAGAGCGCCATTTGAATGTCCCACACTGAAGTCTGTTCGTTACAAGGAACTACGAGGATGTATTGATATCTAGTTAGACTAGACCAGTTCCATGCATAAACAAAATATTGCGATTCCATATCAACGAACAATAACTCATTAGAAGTGTCAGTGTAGAGTTCGACGTCAAAAAAGTAAACCAGAGTTACGCAATAAATTTAAAAGAAAGATGTCCACCGAAATTGTAAAAATCGAAAAATTGGAATATCGAGCCATCATCCTGTATTTTAAAGAGTTAAGAGGTGAGCAGATTTACGAAGATATGCTCAATAAATAAATAAATCATTTATTGGTCCCTTAAGACATGAAAAAAATGTATGAGACAAGTCAGGAAAGAAAAAAGATTATTACAAAGTATCCTCAAAAACATCATTCAAAAATTCATTAACAGTATAATAGCACTTTTTTAACAACATATTTTTTACACTCCCCTTGAATTCTCTGATATTCAGAGATCGGAAATGGGAAGGTAAATGGTTAAATAATTTTATGCCCTGATATATGGGCTTACATCTCAAATTTTCTGGATTTATGTTCAGGTATAAACAGTACTGCTCCACTTCTCGTATGGTAGTTGTGAAAGCTAGATAATTTAGGTAGGCTATTTCCTTTCTCCTTAATTTATAATAATGTTCTTAAAATGAAAATACAAGATAAAGTGAGAATACCACTTTCTGCGAAAACTGGTCTACAGGACGACTTTGGACCTGTATTGTAGATCATGCGCAGAATACATTTCTGAATGATGAAAACCCTACCACCTTCTGAAGAATTTCCCCACAGAAGAATATTGTAAGATAAATGGCTGAACACCAAGCTGTAATAGATATTGATCAGAGATGAACTAGGTAGCAGGTGTCTCACTCTATTTATGGCAAAATACGAGCTATTCAATTTTAAAAACCAAATCAATGTGATTGAACCATCTCAGATTTTTATCCAAAAAAATTCTAAGAAATTTTACTGCATCATTGGATGTGATAACTGTATCATGGTAGCGAAGAACAAGTTTTCTAGTACATTTGTCTTGTCGACGTTAATTACAAGGTTATTCGTGCGGCACCATTTTACAAAAAAACCCAATAAAAAGTTACATAATTTTTGGAGCTCTTCGAAAGAAGAAGCTACCCTTGGTGATCAATTTCCTTCGTGTGCGACCGTGAAAAATTGGACTGCAAGCTTCAAAAGAGGTAAATTTTCGATTGAAGATGATGACCGATCGGGAAGGCCAGTTTCTGTGTCAGTCCCCGAAAATATCGATGCAGTTCATGACATGATTTTATCATACCGTCGAATTGGGCTAAAACGGACATCTGAAGATTTCATACGAACGCGTTCATATAGTTCACGTCAATTTGGACATCAGAAAAATGTCTGCAAAATGGATCCCCAAATGTTTGAATGTTGACCAAAAGCGTGCAAGGGTAGAAGCATCGCGTTCGATCTGTGCTCGATTCGAAACCGATGTAGACTTCTTAAACCGAATTGTTACTATGGATGAGACTTGGGTACATTTCTACTATCCAGTAAAAAGCAACAATCGATGGAATGGCGATACTCTGGTTATCCAAGACCTAAAAAGTTTCGTGTCCAAAAATGTGCTGGAAAAGTTCTTGTTTCAGTTTTTTGGGATTGCCATGCATGATTGATTTTTTGGATGAGGGTAGAACAATAACTGCAGATTACTATTCAACATTACTAACCACTATACGGGAAGAAATAAAAGAGAAAATACGCGGAAAGCTATCCAAAGCTATTTTGTTTTTACAGGACAACGCCCCAGTACACAAATCTCATGTTGCCATGAAAAAAATTCGTGATTCAGGGTTAGAATTACTAGAACACCCCTCTTTTTCACTAGATTTGGCCCCGTCCGACTATCATCTCTTTCCTCAACTGAAAAAAAGTTCAAGAGGTCTTAAATTTCCTTCCAACGATGAGGTAATAAAAGCTGTGGAGGACTGGTTTGTAGAGCAAGAAAAAACA
Organism: Adalia decempunctata; assembly: GCA_951802165.1. Lineage (NCBI taxonomy): Eukaryota > Metazoa > Arthropoda > Insecta > Coleoptera > Coccinellidae > Adalia > Adalia decempunctata. The sequence continues at coordinate 8,546,718 of OX637705.1, forward strand.
TTTTTTTAAAGGTCTAGAGACGTTGCAGGTTCGCTTCAATAAATGTATTCAATTAAGAGGAGAATATGTTGAGTAATGAAATATTTTGACCTTGAAATTTGGTTTGGTTCTATAGTAGGCTAAGACTTCTTCAATATATCTTCGTAGAAGTGTCAGGAAACTACTCATTGAATTTATCCAACATTCGACAGATATGAATGTCATTTTTAATTCATTTTAGACGGGTGAACTATCAAATAATACACTAGTGTGTTATAATACATAACTCACTGATGTATCTTACATCAGACACCCAGTCTTTCTGCAAGTGTGTCGGATTCTTACCGACTTAACACCTCAACTGCGGTTGGTTCCAGGCACAAGCCTGTAAACCTACCATCTTCTTATCTGTTATTTTCTCTTTCGCATTCTTTATGCTGAGTGTTTGTGCTCATCCTCTAATAGGATGTCTCTCTCTGTGTGAAGAGTTCTATATCTTCATTTTGGCAATTGGTCTCTAGGTCTTTTGCGGTAGATTCTCGCTGTTTTTTCATTTTCAGCGGGATCATAGTCAACTAACCTTCTAAGATCGTCATTTTGATGTTCACTAGCTCTTTAATAGGCTTTGAAGCTTTCCGTTTGATGAATGCAGTAATGGACTCTCATTTTATTTTTGTTCATTCCTGACAAACCAGGGGGCGTCTAATGCCCATCTCAGAAATTTGTTTTCTGAACTTTGTATCCTCTTTATATGGGTTCTCGCTGCATAGCCCCATGCTGTTGATCCATGTGTTAGCTGCGGTCTGGCGAATGCTTTTATGATTCTCAATTTCTTGTTTCTATTCATTTGGCTTCTTCTGTCCATAAGCGGGTATAACCTTTTTATTGCTACATTAGTACTGTATACTTAATGTGCTGTCTCCACGTAAGTCTGCCATCCAATTTAATTATCGTCTATGGATATTTTCGATTCCATCTTAAGTCTTCTCATTTGAATGAGTATTGCTTGACTCTTTTTTCCATTGATTTTGATTTTTCATCTGTTACACCAATTACTGATATCGTCTGCAGCTTCTCGAAGTCTTTTGTGAATTATTTTTTTATTTCTGTGCCTAATTGCTATGCCCGTATCGTCTGCGTATAGAGATTTCTCAATCATTCATATACAAGGAGGAATAAAGAAAACCATTCTGACTCTTATTGAACCTTAACACTTTCTTGTCGAATTTCCCTTCTCTTTTAATCCGGCCCTGGGTCATGTCATGGCCGAAGGTAAATACGATATGACAGAAGCAGCAGTCCGATTTTCGTCTCACTTACTTTGGGCCGTTTGGTCTTAGCTCGAAGATAGAATCATGATTTGCTGACATACCCAGATCCTTTCGTTTCCCTCACTGACACATGCATCGTATTCGCTTTATTTTCGGCGAATTTCAGTGCTGTGCGATTCGTGCCGGGATATTTTGATGCGGTTTATGAGGAAAGCCGCGGAGATGTTCCCTTGAAGGTTATGCGAACGGAATGATGAGTTTCCCGGCCTTCGTTTCTGAATTTTTGACAGGTTGAGCGTTTGAAGATACAGATATTCCCATACAGCACACGACATCCATTGGACGTCCATTTTACGACCATATCAAGTCCAAACGTCCATGGACGTTGAATGGATGTCCATTGTACTTGTACTTGTTGACGTCCATTGGTTGTTACGAACGTACGTCCATTGTACATACATATAATGTCCAAAAATATATATCAATTCTCTGTTTGATTCTCATATTTTTTCTCTGTTCCAAATGAAAATCAATAGTATTTCCAAACACAATCTTGAAATGAAATTTTATGAATGGTGCATTTTGTTCGTCCAGTTAATGTACATTTCTGGACGTCCATTGTACATACAACAGTGAACATTCATTGTACGTCCAATTCAGATACATTATAGACAATTCGCAGATGAGCGCCCTATTGGCCATGTTTCAGAACAAGACGAAAGTTGATTCCAGAAGAAATTATTCCAAAAAGAAAATAATTCAGTAAAATTAAGATAAATCAGATCTCAGTTTTACTGATTAATTTCCTTTTGGAATAATTCCTTCTAGAATAAACTTTCGTTGGATAATTATTATTTTCGGACATGCCGATAAGTATGAACGATTCTCACGATCCCGGCTTGCATGTTTCATATGTGAAAACTCACATTCTTGCTTGCTGAGGAGAAATATAGTGACTATATTACCATATAGTCACTGTAAGGAGAAAATGTGAGATATGCCATCTATCTTCGTCCGCGTAACTTCGAGAGCGAATTGTTTGTCTAATTCTTAACTAGATGTCGCCATGTGGTAGTCTTTCCCCAAAACGATCTTCCCTTTTCTTTTAAGAGGACCTTCGTTCCGCTCCGATGATATAATTAACTCCGAAGATCCGTACAAGATCTTGAATTTATGAGGATGGAACCTTCGCTAGGTGCCTGGAATCTGGATGATGAAGTGTGGCAAGTGGCAAGCTGACAAGATTGAGTCAGATCCCATTGTTATGTTATAGGTATATCTAGTAACGCCGTATCTGAATCTGATGAATTTCAGTGTTACTAATTAAATTTCATGAATTTGAATCACGTTGAAGATTTGTTTATATTATTAATAATAAAGCATTCCTTATCTTGTGGTGGATGATATTAACAGTTTTTGAAAGTGAAGCACAGACCGATATTTGCAGGTTACGCACAATAAACATCCATTGGACTTGAATTGTACGTCCATTGGATAAATAATGTACCAATTCTGGACATCCAGTGGATGTCTCGAACATCCATAATAAACGTCCATTGATCTTCCAATGTACGTACATGTGCATCCAATGTACGTACAATGGATGTCCAAGATAGGCACAATGTACATCCATTGGACGTTATCTGGGCTTGAATTGTACGTCCAAAGTGGTGTCCTGGACGTCCCATGAACGTCCATTGGATCTACTATGTACCAATTCTGGACATCCGATGGATGTCTCGAACATCCATAATAAACGTCCATTGTTCGTCCATTGTACGTACATGTGCTGTGTGGGTTCAGGTATACGTGTGCACAGGGTCATTGTGCCTTAAGGGGAGGTGCTACAGGTCCGTGCTCGCGAGCTCCCTTCAAAAATCGGGCTTTTTATTTCCATGATATCACAGTTCGTATGCGGCGTAAGGACTGAACGAGAATAAATTCGCTATCACAAAAACGCTTATATCTTTTGAACCACTGGACCGATTTCGAAAATCAAACTCATTATCGAATCATCTTCTAATTCTAATGAAAACTGTTTTTACAATAAAAAAACCGAAACTATTTTTTACAAAATTCATGGATTTTTTCTGGAAATCTTCCCATCATGCTTCTTATAGTGTTCTCAGTCACTTTCTGGGATCCTGTCTTCCAGTTTTGCTTGAATTCCGCTAATGTTTTCGTTGATTTCTTAGTCTTCTTCAATTCTCTCTTCACCAGGGCCCAATATCTTTCGATTGGCCTGAGTTCTGGGCAATTTGGTGGATTGGCCTCTTTGGGGACAAAAGCCACCTCATTAGCTTCATACCATTCCTTGATGGCCTTTCTGTAGTGGCATGAAGCTGGATCTGGCCAAAAGATTGTTGACACGTGCTCACGTAAAAATGGTAAAACTCGCTTCTTCAAGCATTCCTCGATGTATATCTTCGAGTCAACAGAGCCTTGGCCAACGAAAAATTTGCTCCTTTTCCCAAAACTGCAAATTGCTTGCCAAACCAGGAATTTTTTAGGAAACTTTGCTTGTTTCTTCACGCGAAATTGTTCGTCAACATTTTCACGAAAATTTGCAGTATAAAATTCCTGACCAGGAAGTTCCGAGACATCAGCCAAGACATAGGTTTCGTCGTCCATCACGCAACAGGAAAAAATTTTCAAGAAATCTTATTTTAATTTCTTTGCTCTTGATTTCGCTTCTTGATTCCTCACAGCGTTCCTGTCTGGCACTTTCTGCACTTTGTATGTTCTAAGTCTACAACTCGACTTGATTTTCTGAACGGTAGACTGCGCACAACCCACTATTTGGGCCACTTTCCGTCCTGAAAGGTTAGGATTCTTCTGAAAAAGGCTGATGGCTTTCTTCACTTTTTTTGCGCTATGAAACCCCCTTTTCCTCTCGGTTCCTTCCTTGCGGTTAATTGTAAGATCTTCGTTGAAGCGCTTAACAACTCTTGATACCGTTTCCGGACGAACGCGAGCCTCTTTTGCGATTCTTTTAAAGCTCCATTTTTGATTATTTTGAAAAAGTTTCACTATAAATTCTCGTGTTTTCACTTCGGTTGATATTTTGCGGCAGAGCATTGGAATATCTATGAAGTAAATGTTTCACATGTTTCTGACTTTCATAAAAAAGCTATATGATCAAATTTTGATTTTTTTCTCAATTCGCTCAAGAGATATAGGCGTTTTTGTAATAGCGAATTTATTCTCGTTCAGTCCTTAGGAGTAAACCGCCAAGCCATTTCCAAGGGACAAGCTTTGGGAATGATTCAAAATCAAGGAACTTGGGTTCCTCATGAATTGAAGCCAATGGACGTTGAGGTGTTAGGTTAGTTTTCCTACTCGCTTTGAACGGCAACCTTGAACGTCGTTTTTTCGCCTGTGAACTACTGCTTCGGCAGTGCTGCCGACAAAAAAGTTTTTCCGGAGCGTAGTAAATCAAAATCGGAGCGTCAATATTTATATTTCGCAGGATCCGAATGCGGGGTGGCGCCGTCCCGCCATAAATAAACAAAAATTCGAACACTTGCCGAAAATATGTCGATCGAGAACAGTAACGACTGTTTCTATTGTTTGATAATACACAAGCCCGAAACCGAGCATAACGACTGACTGCACAGCCACGCCGAAACCCGCGGTATTTCGGCGGGAAAATAATGCGGAACGCGGCTGTAAATTTTCCGATTATTCAACCATTCCATTAGAATGGCGAATACACATTTTATTGGAAACATCGAAGTTGCATTTTTGATTATACATGAGGTGTGTTCCGCATTTGCTGAAACATTAATTCAATATTATCGCGGTGCGGTGAGGTGGGGGGGGGAGTGGGAATGTGCGTAATTTGGGTTTAACTACGTGATTCAGGGTTTGATGATTGCGATAACAGGGGAGGGGGATTGATTAGATTGGACTGATCAAAATGGACAACTCCCCCAAATAAAAAAAACAAATACCCACATGGGCATTTTCAACAATTTATTTTTATTCATCAATTCGATAGTATTTTGCTCAAAGTATAGTTGATACTGATCGTCCTAATGGGTTTTGGGAGGCGAGAACGTATATGGTTTTTTTGCCATTCTTCACCCAAACTTGACATTTTCGAAATCGATTTTATTATGCCTAGAGATATACTCCATTCACAATTATAAAATAACAACTCTGGCCTTATAAATTTGACACATTCCACTCTGTATCGAAGTTATGACGTTTTTCAAAATATTTTTATGTTCCAAGTCAACACTATGTTGCCCTTTCTACATTCTTAGCGTATTTCTCAGAATGTGAATTTATTCGGAAAATGAATGAATTGGAAAGGATGTGATGGACGAAAATAATTAACGTTTATATGAATTGATAGAAAGGATTCCTCTTCTAGTTATTTGCATGAAAAGTACTAGAGATCACTGTTGAAATATATTATTTTTCGCCATGGAAGAAGATTGCATTGCTTTCACATAATTTTCATATGCATGCTTGTGAAGATTTAATGTTTATTATCCTCTTTAAATGAAAGTTCAAGACTTGACGACATCAATTGTTGATTCTAATCAAGAATTCATTAAAAAAAATAAACCCAAAGATATAAGATGAATTGATGGGTAATTACAAGAATATTGTCAATTTTATTTTGTTGATAACTTTCTTAAAATCAATGTTGGGATAAAAAACTCGGCTGCGTTTGTTCAAACAACATCTAAAGAATACATTTTTCACCATCTCGACCTTTGAATGGCGTTTCTTATAAAAGAATTAGGTCTAAGTTCCACCTCTTTAGTGAGGTACCTAACTTTTGCAAATCTGCTCAGATATCGCCAAATTTCTTGGAAAACCTGAAAAATTTCATCCTAATCGACCTCTCGAGGCTCCATCCGATCCATCTACTGCGATATCTGTCCAAATAACAGCTTTTTCAAAGAAATTCCCTTGTACCCCTTCAACCTCGAAATGTAAACATTCGTCCTGGTCTTGAAAATCATCCTCACGCTCCAAACTGGTGCTAAAAACAATAAACATACGTTAATCTTGGATATTCGACGAAAAACTCACCTGCAAATATCGATAAAATACCAAAAATCTGCGAACAATTTGTAAACCTAACAAAATGTGGAATATTTTTGATACTTTTACTTTGATGTAAACAAAGAAACTGGCAACGTCGTTTTGTCATTAACGATATTTTCTGTGCGCGCACTGACTTTTCATCATATGTTCTGTGCTTTTCACCAGGATCACCAACTCCTGAAAACGAAACCATGACCTCCTATGTGATTAAATAAAAGTAAATGGAGTATACTTTGGGCAATGCCGATTGATAATATCCAAATGAAAAGTTGATACGATCATAGAAACCGGAGCTATGACGATTTGAAATTCGAGGAAATGCCATTTGACAGGTGAAAATCTGAACTATGATAGATAGAGCCTCGTAATATTTCTTATTGAATTCAGCGTCCCCGAAAGCCTATATTTTAATACCAAACTTATTCATATAGTCATTCTTCACTCGATTTATTCTTGTTTTCCATTTTTCATTTTCGAGTTTTGTTCAGAGGCTCACAACACTCAAGGTAAAGGTGATACTAATCATCGTTATGGGTTTTTTGAATGGCTTCAATAGGTAGTAGATTTTTCAGATTGAAAAACGCCTTTAGATTCGCCAGGGATTTCGTGGTGAGGACGTATATGGTGTTTTTCAGGGGTCTTACCCCTTTGTCATTTTTCATGAATTAGTAGGGTATAGAACTAAAGATCTATATGGTCGCAGTTCCCGGAAGGCTAACCGAGCCATAACGACCTCATTTAGAAAAAAAATAAGGTACCTGGGTCGAATATGGCCACCTTAAGGTCTGTTATCCTTTTTTAATAATAATAAAGCTAGAAAAAATAAGTTTAAGCACTTATCCCTGAAGAGTGGCAATTTATCTTTTCATCAAAGGCAAAGAATTAAAAAAATATTAGACAATAAATTGTATTTTCAACAGTTCGAAAAAATATACTTTGGGCATATTTCCGACCAGGGGGGTTAATGTGCCCATATATGTGGCCATATTTATTGTATGAATTTACCTGTTTGAAATGCTAGTGAATATACTGAAATAAAAATGAATGTTATGTTTTAATAGAACATTTAATCAATATATATTCTGTGGTGATATTCAGTACAAATAAAAAATATTCTCTGCAAGTAACATAGATTTGAAAATAATAAAATAAACAATGACTTATATTTAGTCCTGACTGCATCGAGTGCAAACAATAAACATAGGCGAATAACACGGGATGCCAAAATTTTTTCTTGTTCAGGGCTAAGAAGTGATTTCCGGCCCAAAGTAGATTTAGTCTCCTATTTCTCTAGTAAGTAACGCCTTATGCCGAGGCCACACCAAGCGCTATGCTAGATACGCTATAAACGCCATGGACGCTACGTATGCGATGTTCGCTATCATCTATCATCTATCATCTATCATCTATCATCTATCATCTATCATCTATCATCTATCATCTATCATCTATCATCTATCATCTATAATCTGTCATCTATCATCTATCATCTATCATCTATCATCTATCATCTATAATCTGTCATCTATCATCTATCATCTATCATCTATCATCTATCATCTATCATCTATCATCTATCATCTATCATCTATCATCTATCATCTATCATCTATCATCTATCATCTATCATCTATCATCTATCATCTATCATCTATCATCTATCATCTATCATCTATCATCTATCATCTATCATCTATCATCTATCATCATTCATCATTCATCATTCATCATTCATCATTCATCATTCATCATTCATCATTCATCATTCATCATTCATCATTCATCATTCATCATTCATCATTCATCATTCATCGTTCATCGTTCATCATTCATCATTCATCATTCATCATTCATCATTCATCATTCATCATTTATCATTTATCATTTATCATTCATCATTCATCTTTTATCATTTATCATTCATCATCTATCATCTATCATCTATCATCTATCATCTATCATCTATCATCTATCATCTATCATCTATCATCTATCATCTATCATCTATCATCTATCATCTATCATCTATCATCTATCATCTATCATCTATCATCTATCATCTATCATCTATCATCTATCATCTATCATCTATCATCTATCATCTATCATCTATCATCTATCATCTATCATCTATCATCTATCATCTATAATCTGTCATCTATCATCTATCATCTATCATCTATCATCTATCATCTATCATCTATCATCTATCATCTATCATCTATCATCTATCATCTATCATCTATCATCTATCATCTATCATCTATCATCTATCATCTATCATCTATCATCTATCATCTATCATCTATCATCTATCATCTATCATCTATCATCTATCATCTATCATCTATCATCATTCATCATTCATCATTCATCATTCATCATTCATCATTCATCATTCATCATTCATCATTCATCATTCATCATTCATCATTCATCATTCATCATTCATCTTTCGTCGTTCATCGTTCATCATTCATCATTCATCATTCATCATTCATCATTCATCATTCATCATTCATCATTCATCATTCATCATTCATCATTCATCATTTATCATTTATCATTTATCATTCATCATTCATCTTTTATCATTTATCATCTATCATCTATCATCTATCATCTATCATCTATCATCTATCATCTATCATCTATCATCTATCATCTATCATCTATCATCTATCATCTATCATCTATCATCTATCATCTATCATCTATCATCTATCATCTATCATCTATCATCTATCATCTATCATCTATCATCATTCATCATTCATCATTCATCATTCATCATTCATCATTCATCATTCATCATTCATCATTCATCATTCATCATTCATCATTCATCATTCATCATTCATCATTCATCATTCATCATTCATCATTCATCATTCATCATTCATCATTCATCATTCATCATTCATCATTCATCATTCATCATTCATCATTCATCATTCATCATTCATCATTCATCATTCATCATTCATCATTCATCATTCATCATTCATCATTCATCATTCATCATTCATCATTCATCATTTATCATTTATCATTTATCATTCATCATTCATCTTTTATCATTTATCATTTATCATTCATCGTTCGATATTTTCAAAATTGTTGATCTCTGTTCACGACTGCTTCTGGAATTTTTAAATTTTATTCTTTTTTTCTCTAATTGATTGCTGTATTCTAAATAAGATTTTTTTGTTGTATGATGAGAATATTGATATTTTTTGTTATTGGTTGCTCATGATTTTTAATTTTGTTATTTAAATTGAGGCCCTAGCAGAGTCCGAGTTACTGGAACTCTGATAATGAGGCCTTTTGTTGTCCCATATTGTGAGACGTACCTTACATATGGAATCATTCAATTTGGCAACGAGAAACAAAACTGCAGTATTGTCAGTAGAAATAACCCCAGCTTTCTCTATAAAAGCTGCGATCTGGCATTACAACAACGCAGCAGTCGACCAGACCAGAAGATTTATAATGAAATGATGCACTAAAATTCTCCTCGATCGTTTACACCGCCATTATCAAACATGCATCAGCATGAAACGGAAAACGTCGAGTACTCGTGGTAATTTGTATCAATGTCGGCCCTCGAGAGCTTCCATTAATTATCCCATTAGGATGATATATGAACATCAGAACGTAATTTTCTTTTAGGTTTTCTTCTCAGTCCTCATTCAGCCGTAACCTAGTTCGTGGCGCTAATTTTGTTTCAATGAAAAGCCGGCCATAAAACATCCAACAAGAAGTGGACGTTGGCAAATTAATTGCCAAATTTCTAAAGGATACACGGAACAACGCAAGGCGAGCTGAGGGGCAAATTTATAGTTGCCCCGGTACAAGCGGAATATCTTACTTATATCTACACGGGCCGTTGTCGGTATTCGGTATCGGCCTCGATAAATCAGGACTATAAGGTAAACATAATTGCCGAACGAATATCGCTCCTTACCTTGCTAGTTTTAATCTAACGTATCGCTCCAGAAACGTATCCAGAATCAACGGGAACAAAATTCCGCTCAACACTTCTCATATCAACCAAGTACTTCATTGAGGAAAGTTATGAACAGAAATTTCAAGAAAAGCACAGATTTAACTTGGAAGAATACTCGTACATGAAGAAGGTTCCACTCGAAATAAGGGCGCAGATAGGGCGTGAACTACATTCACAGTCGTGTTCTGTGTTAATCACTGCAGGAATTCTGGAAGAAAATTCCTGATTCTTGGCATGGGAGGATTGTTGTGACGGATCAATTCTATCGGGTGTTTTTTCAGAGGAAAAGATCTTTAAATTGAAATTTAAATTTAGATTGAAGCCAATTTTTTTTTATTTGAAAGACAATTTTGAGACATAGCTCTGAAGAACCGCATTCGACAAGACCAATTTTGGACCACTTTTTCGAGCAATTCAGGACTTATTTCAGCAAAAACACGAGTTATGTTGGCTTCGAAAGCGTCTTTTGTTTTTGGTTCAGCATCATAAACCAATGACTTGACATTACCCCAAAGAAAATAATCCATTGGACCATTTCTTGAAATAATGTTATCGCCAAATCTTTGTTTCGATAAATCAATTGTCATGCATGAGGTGTAGCACCATCTTGTTGAAACCAAAACTCTTCTGGGTCGATAACATTCAGATTTTGAAACAAATAATCATTGATCATCGATCTGTAACGAGAACCATTCACAACATTAGCTCCAGCATCGTTTTTGAAGAAATAGGGACCGATGAAGTCTCCAGCGTGTAAAGCACAACATGCAATGCATTTTTCAGGATGCAATGGAACCTGCAGGACTTCTTGAGGACTGTTTTCACTCCACATAATATGGGAATTTTGCTTGTTTTCTGTTCAAACAGAAATGAGCTTCATCACTAAACACAATTTTTCTATAAAAAAGTGGAACAACTTCACGCTGTTCTAGAGCCCAATTAGCAAACAAACAAAGCTTATTATGGTCAAGTGGCTTTAATTCTTGAACCAGTTGAATCTTGTATGAATGTAGACCAAGATCTTAACGCAAAATTTTTCATGTGGTGGATGTCCAACTTATGAACGTCGGCGAATAGACTAATCTGGATCTTCATTAACATCTCTTTCAGCAGCGACATTTTCTTCTGTACGTACAATTCTTCGTCTTGTTGTTGTTGTTGCATCGAGTTAAGAGAATGTTGTCCGAAATCTATCGAAAGATCGACGAATAAGCTGCTCTGATGGACGATTATGTAAACCATAAATTTCACGAAGTGCTCTATGAGTTTAACGAAACGATCACTGATTTTGAGAATAAATTTCAACAATTTGTAAAGGTTGTTGCAGCTTGCGTTTCTCCATGATAATTTGTCAATGCTTAATGAACAGAAATGTTAAAACCACATGGCTCTAGAACTCTAAAAAAACACCCGATACTTATGGTCATATTCCATATACAATTTCGTATCTTATAAATCTTGATGAGAAGTTTATTTGTTTCTCATTTGTAAAAGTCAGTTTCCAAAAACACAATATTAATCAAGAAAGTTTATTTTATCAAGTCACTAACTTATAAAACTGACAGTCAACTTGCAAAATTTTTACAAGTTAGTAGTATTATTTACATTAGAAAATTTTGTTTTATCGTCATATATGTTGAAAATCATGGTACAATTGTTATTTCCAGTAACACAGATTTTTGATGATGAAAGAGTTGATACTGATGATGATGAACCATCTGTTGACTCAGAAACTGCTGAACTCGAGGACTGCAGAACATTTGTACTCTCCTCACTACCAAATAATTTGCTAGGCATTTCGATTTTTTTGTTGACCGAATCATCGACATAACTCTTCGCAATTTCGGTGCTCTTCCACCCTCCTGCACGCTTTAGTGCTAAAATATCTCCACCCAAATCCGCAACCATAGTGGCTCCAGTGCTGCGAAAAGAGTGGCCGGTGTATAACTCTGGGTCTTTCAAACCTAAATATTTCGCTATTTGCTTTGGGACACCACCAATAGTGTGCTGGCCAGCATTAAGGGAAATGCACTTTCCATGTCGGTATGTCAAAAAAAAAATCTTAGGCTTTCTGTTCCAGGAGGCCGAAGATTTACATATTTTCTGTATAACATGCAGGGCTTGAAGCTGCAGCCATCATCGGTTATGGTGAATCTTCTTGTTGTTAAATTTTTTGTTTGCCGCAATGTCACAATAACGTATTTTTCCATATCTTCTACATCATTCATGTTTAAGGAGAGAATTTCGTCACATCGACAACATCCAAAAATCCCAAATATTGTTACAATTTTCGCCAGCAACCACTGGTCATCAGGAGCATGTGAAAGAAATTGTTCAGCCTCTTCTTTACTTAATACCTAGGCCTTTTTTGGCGCATAACGCTCATTTTTTTGTTTCAGAAACGCTTACCTTTTGAAATCTGCAAATGACAACTAAACGTCATATTTTTCAATAAATATTTTAAGGAAAACAAACCTGCGAACAGGGGCATTTTCTTTCATTTCCAAGCAGCTTTTCAGCATAGAGCATTTTGCCCATAAAGTATTAGGGCTGATGAATCTAGCTGATAGTTGATTCAAGTAGACCAACAAAACATCTTCAATTACCCCAATCACACTATTTTTGTTTTGCCACTTTTTGAAGTCGTCAAATTCTCGCTCGTATCTTGAAGCTGATTTTGCAGGTAATAAACTTGAAGCTACACTGCTGGCTGCCTCAATAATTTCTTTTGGTACATTCATTTTCGCTTTCGCCAAAACAAATATTAAGAAAAATAAACAGACATGTTCATGGCAACGCTTCCATAGCTTATGACATTTGCGACAAATTATTGAGATTTTTTTGGAATTTATCTAACCTTTTTACAAATGAGAAACAAATAAAATATAAAACAATACACGCAAGGTAACGGGTTTTACTGGCTCAAGGAGGTAACTACTCTTCTGCGGCTCGTCAGTTATATCTTCCATTCGCCAGTAAAAACCCTCTTACCTTGCTAGTAATGTTATATACTATTAAGCCCGCAACGGACGACGAGCGATAATATAATATATATTATAGCTTTGCATTGACATATGTCATTTTAGTATGGAAAAATATCGTAATATCGGAATATATATTATAGCGTCGTCCGCGGGGCTTGGTGCATTTTCATAAGGAGCGATATTGGTGTAATATATGAGATATAATATATCGCTCGCCGTCCGTTGCGGGCTTTATTGTTGCCTGGATATTTAAAAAAATCCCAATGCAATGCGATCGGAATCGTCAAAAAAAGTTAAACCATTCAAATCCCATGTGAACGCAAACCTCTGGACACCAATAGATGAAATTCTGTCGTACACATGACAACTATATTCGGGTGGCTCAATTCAGTGATTAACCTATTACGGTCCAGCTTTGCTGAAAGCCTCGCCGTACATCGGAGAAATAATTACATGTTTTAGTAATCGATAGCTGTACCCTTTTGAGCATACTTTCCAAATGAATAAATGTGGTGGTTTGTGCTACGCTTCCGGTGGAAACATTGAAAGCTAGATTGGGAGTTATCGATATTCTATGTATTACACAGGAATATGAAAGGGCAATTGATTCGAAATGCATTCAGGAATATGTCACACTAAAACAGAGGTGGGATGGTCCACATTTGAGTAATGAGATCCCCAGGTCCTCTCTGAACAAGTACATCTCATCAGCAAACCTACCTAGTTATGTTCTGATTCGAAAGGAAAGCATTGAGAAGAGCTTAAACACAATTCTTTGTAAAAAGGAAGAATAGGAAAAGGATATGGGAGTACCGAAGGAAACTTAATTCAGTTGGCAGAAACAACAAGATCTCTTCAGTTTGGGTTTCACAAGTATCCCTTAGAAACTCATGAAATAATAGCATAATATACGAAAATCATAATGTGGTGTTCTTAAATTATCTATCGACGCCGACATTAAACAAACTGCACCCTGCTCAGATGCTTGCGATACCTTCTGCCAATTTCACAATTTCAGCGGCATCAATAATGAAGTGGAATCGTGGCAAAGGACAAAAAAACCTGGATGTAATTCTCAAGAGCTGACAATTATTGATGTTTTGAGAGAAATAAGGGAATTTTTTTCCCGAGACGGAAAAAGTTTTGAAAATTTTGATCGCTCTACTTGCACTGTGGAGCGATCATTAGCAGCCTTCGTAGGATCAAAGCCTGGCTAAGGACTAAGGAGTACGATGGTTGAGAGTCAACTCAACGGTTTGGCGATGATGAGCATTCATCTTATAGCTATAAGTGAAAACTTCGAAGACTTCAACAACAGAGTTGTTGAAGAATTCGCTAATAATCCGAGAAGGATTTGTTTTGGTTAGTTCAAAATTTTTATTCGGTTTTTTCGAAATGAATTATACATTATTTCTGTTCTGATTTTTTTGTTACTTCGGTTTTGCTAGTAATCCATTCGATCGTAAGTTTGTAATATACTGAAGATTCTAATTATCATACCAAATGAATTGGACACAGATTCAATCAAACAAAAACCAACTATGCACAAGAAGCGTGTACTTAAATTTACAATAAACAAACGGAACGAATGAAAGATTTACCACTATGAAGTTCCTAAATATCCAGATCCAAAAACAGAAATCACAAAATAATAAAACTAAATTACAGAAGTTTCAAAATATAACGCAACGCTTTCAAGCTTGCAGACTTGAAATGGACTAAATTTATATCCAAAACAACCGTAACTGAATATTATACAAGAGCTCTCTTGGAGAGACGAATGGACTGCTGTACCATTTCTCATCACCACGAGAATAAAAGAAAAAATGGATGTATGGAAAAGAAAATAAACATCGCTTAGTAAACACTGTGAGAATCATTTGTCTAAGGTGAGAATGGTACTCACGGTTGTTCTAACTAAAAGAGATGTATCTGCTGGCTTTCTGGTCGTGCAATGTTGTACCGGGTAAAGTTCGGAGGAATTTACTTTTAGGTGCCGACGAGTGTAAGTTTTGCGACTAGAGGCAGGGTTATGTTCGAATTGAAAAGGACGAAAAAAGTTTTTGTACAACTGCCATTAAAAGTGACACTTTTAATGACAGCAGATAATGTTAAAATTGATTGTTTACGTGGAAGCGTGTTAAAAATATTTTTTACATTAGTGTTAAAAATATTTTTAGCACTCCATTTTCTTATGATGAAATCTGATGAAAAAAATTCAGCAATTGTAAATTTTTATTATCAATATTTAACAATCATTACTTATGAACATCAATATTAATCGTAAAACTAGAACAACTACTAACAGTAATGCCCTGTGACGTTAGGGAGCTTCGCAACACATTATTTGAATCCTCAGCACCATCAGTACTCGTAGAAACCGGAAGTACAATATTGGATGATGATGATCCAAAATCTGTCAAGGTTGGGAGAATTTTTTTAGCAATGACATTTCGATATGCAATGGAATGATCAACATAGCCCTCGGCTACCATCGTAGACTTCCATCCACCATGTTTTTTTATATCCGTAATATTTGCTCCTGATTCTGCTTGCAATGAAGCGGAGGATCTTCGAAAACAGTGTCCAGTATATTGCTTTGGTTCTAGCAGTTTGGGGAATTCGGCAACAATAGATGGAATTTTTCCAAATGTATTGATACCAAAAACCAACTGGATTGGAAGTGCAGTTATTATTTATGTATTTCAGGAAAAAACGACGATGTTTGATGACAGAAGGGCGCAGTGCAAAGTACTCATGAAAAAAGTCAACATGCTCCCCAATAATACTGAACGACTGACGTTCGTTTTTGTGTTTGGAAGTTGTATTACTAATGATTCATTTGTTATTTCGATGTCTTCCACTGATAGATTACACAATTCTTCACGCCTACAGGCTAGGAGTTCCAGATTTGCTCTTTTTGCAGACTCTTCAATATCCACAGGAACAACCAAATCGTCACTTTTATTAATAATTGGACTCTCAAGAAACATATCAAGCAGTTAAAAACCCAAGCCGAAAATTGGACAGGAACGAAATTCAAATGACAGCGTATTTTCTCATTTGTTGGTAATCATAAAGTTCGCAACGTTTGCTATTCACAACAACCTTTTGATTATTTGAATATTCAAATGCATTTTGAAGTAATTTATTGTCATTGCAAATTCGCCCATTTCATTTTCAAAATAGGGCAGTTGTACATTGTATGGTATTTGTGTTAAAAGTGATTTTATTTTGTTCGTGAAATTGTTCAATTCGCTCCGCTCATTTCACACAACTTTTTCACTCACAAAATAAAACGTCACTTCTAACACTCATATCATAAATTACTATTTTGGGATTCTAGGTGAACCACAAAAGGTGGGTACAGCAATAGATCTGTTCTTCTTTGTTACGGCACCATCCGCAGTAGAAAACTTTGTGGTATAAGAAGACAAAAAATATGAATTTTGAACAATAACCCTGGGTGTTCTTTTTTCCTACCTATAACTCTTATTATAGTCAACATTTTCTACTTGGGCTCTCGGAATCCGACACTGGCTCCCGTCCTTTTCCTCTTCAATGGCAAATGTCTAATTCCGCCATCACGTGCCTCGTGCGCAACACACAAAATAATTTATTATCAGTGTCGACTTGCCGTACTTCCTGTTTCAATGAATATATTTGTTGAACTGCTTGATATACAGTTGTGTGTGTGATTCAACATAGCGTTAGCGCTGAGGGCGGCCTCAGCCTCGAAAAGGGATGGTTCCGAATGCGATTCGTGATTTTATTTCGGCCCTTCTTGTTTTACATAATCAATGGACGATACCGGGGATTAATTGGGCCAGAATTGATGATTACCTCGTTTAGCCGGGTCAATTCTTCGTGGCTTTCACTTCGTTACGGCAATTATGCCCAGGATCGGACAATGAAGATGAATTTGGTGGCGGAAACCAGGACTCTATTTTCGGACGGACTGATGCATGATTACGATAATATTATTATTATATTGTTGAGATAATTAGCGTCAGTTTTCATCAATTTCGATAGTTAGCACGGCGTGACACGAAAATCATTTCAATGCTCATTTACATTGTTGTTGTCAGAATTTATTAAATTGTTTAATTCGTGTTAGTTTTCATTTATTCACAGTATTTTTTTTACTATTGACTTTTTGTGACACGATCTACACCTCTGGATATATGTATGTATTATGTAAACAGGGATCGAATGAACTATATCTATACAGGGTGTCCCAGAAGTCCCGCACTTCCTTGAGGGGATCGAAAGTGAAAAATATTCTGAGCCCAAATATCCATGTTTGAAATTTTTTGATAACGTATTTCATTAATTATTAATTAATGAAAGTGACCAGGATCAGGAGCGCGCTACAGAAGATTGAGTAAGCAGTGGGGACGCGAAAGTGAGACGCCAGTCTCGGTTTACTGCGTGAAAAGCCAGCAGCAGCTCAGGGCCTCTATTCTTGAAAACCAGGGAGTAGAACGATCGAGAGAACGGTGACGTGGCCCTACTAATCAGTAGGGCCACGTCGCCGTTCTCTCGATCGTTCTACTCCCTGGATTTCAAGAATGAAGGCCCTGGCGTCTCACTCTCGCATCCCCAACTGCTAACTCATTCTTCTATAGCGCGCTCCTGATTGGTGACATTAATTAATTACTGATTAACTACTTCATCAAAAAATTTCAAACATGGATATTTGGGCTTAGAATATTTTTCACTTTCGTTCCCCTCAAGGAAGTGCAGGACTTCTGGGACACCATGTATATACTGCTCCACAAGAGTTAGGAATATCGTTTTCAATCGTTTTTAAAAGTATGTAATCTTCGAGAAAATCGCTGTTAAATCATTTAAAACTCAATAACAACCTGAATCGATCCAATAAAAATCAGTATGAGACATTTCGTCATTCTGGTCACCTTTTTTCTGAAGTTTGGTTCTTCGCATAGACTTCATGAATGTTCTTATTCTGAAATGAAGTCAGTTCATCAACGGCTTCGATTTGAAACGAAATTTCTGAAAATGCCAAGACATAAATTAACAAACGCTGAGGCTAATAGGGCGATCGGAATGCTACAGGGTGGCCTAACTCAGGTTGTTGTAGCGGAAAGGCTCCAAGTCAACCAAAGTGTGATATCTCGACTTTGGAATAGGTTCAGGGAGACAGGTTCCGTGTTGGAAAGACCAAGGCTTGGTGGGCTACGAAAAACAACTACTGCTCAGGATCGTTTCATTACCGTTTCGCCGAGAAGAAACCCTACATCTTCGTGTAGAATGCTACGGAATACTCTTCAAAATGCAGATGGGGTCCAAGTTTCCATCGAAACCATCAGACGATGTTTGAGAGAGGTGAATCTAGGTTCTAGACGTCCATTAAGAGGAGTTCCACGCGTGACCATAAGCGTCAAAGACTGGAATGGGCAAGGCAACATATCAATTGGAACTATCAATGGCGTAGTGTCCTTTTCACTGATGAATCCAGATATGGACGATTTTCAGATTCTCGAAGAATAAGGGCATGGACAATCCCACGCATACCCCGTAATCGTCGCTATGTCCAAGAAGTCCATCCATTCCGAGGGGGAAGTGTTATGGTATGGGCCGGGATATGTTTCAACGGGCGCACAGATCTACACATTTGTCCTGGGCCTTTATTCTTGAAAACCAGGGAGTAGAACGATCGAGAGAACGGCGAGTAGGGCCACGTCACCGTTCTCTCGATCGTTCTACTCCCTGGTTTTCAAGAATAGAGGCCCTGGGAATATGACCGCCTTACAGTATAGGGAGCATGCCATTGACAATGTTGTGCCAAATTTTCGGGCTGCTTTTTCTAGATGATAACGCTAGACCGCACCGTGCAGCCATAGTTGAGAATGCGCGCGAGGAGCTTGGTATTTCACATTTACCAATACCTCCGCACTCACTGTTAAATCTATGTGTCCAGGAATGTCCTGTTGAGTTTGGGGCCTGTTTTTTAAGGAAAGAAAATGACTGTTTCAACCTTTTAATCTATTTGACAACTACTGACAACTACAATTGTTTTATATAACTAGATATAGATGCATAGAATACCTGGTGTAACGACTCCTTTCTAAAAATCGTGACCAAAATTTGTAGATCAAAACGGCATTCTAGATTTATCGGTCGATGCGCTACTGCGGCAACGACAAAACGGCGCGAGCCCTTTCGGGAGAAATGAAAAGCAGCACAAAATGTCACATTTTCGATCGACAAGATAGTTTTAGACAAAATCTAATCAGTGCCAACAGCAGGTACTCTATGCATCTAAGATTAAATATGAACTATGAACATTATCATAATATAGATCCAACACTCACCAGATTTGGATTGCATAGAACATGTATGGGATATGCTCCGAAGAAGATTAGATAATCATCAACCTACCCCAGAATCCTTAAATGATCTGAGAGAGCTTCTGCCCCTTTTATGGAACCAAATTTCTCAAGAAATGTTCAAGAACCTCTTGTGTAGCATGCAAAGAACATGTCAAGCTGTTGTTGATGACCGTGGAGGCCATACATTGTGTTGATAGTCTTAAAATGCTTGAATTCTCTGGGAATAAAATTTCGTTATTTTATTCGATTTTTCTTAACCACCCTGTATACGCTGCAGACCTACAGGCTAAAATTAATTTGCAACTTGAAATTATATTAATATGAATTTTCATCACAAAAATCTTATTTTAACTATATTTTTTTGCAATTTGAGTCAATATCCCTAACTCATGTAGAGCAGTTTATTTTATATAAACTTTAATAAAACCCAGTGAGATTTTATTTATTGAACCTTATTCTGAATTATCAATTTCGAAATTCAAATATCGATTATTGCCCCCGAAATCTAAATGACAGTAAGAGAATTGCCGATCTACAAAAAGGCACAGTTCATAAAAAAAATTACTGTATCGATAAACTCAGGACAGAAGGGAAAAAAGCAACCCCAATATCTTTTCACTGCCGCCAGATTCGACGGTGCTAACGCAGCAGTCAGAACCTCTAATTTTCATGCCCACACACGTCATAAATATTTTCACATGAAGAAGTCGAAAAAAGAAAATTACACATGTCCGCCAAAGCTCGCCATGAAACGCTGTTAGAGCTCCATTCCAGCATCTATAAAAAGTAACGGAATAAATGAATGAACGACCCTTTATATCATAAAAGAATAATAAAGAATGCCAATTTACGCTTGAAAAGAAATAAACGGGCTCCCGCGAAATTTATACAGACATTTAGTTTTATTCTGTGGAGAGAGCACAGAAATGGCAGGCATAAATACGGCAGTTGAGATTGTGAAATTGTAACATAAATATTAGTTGGTCATCCCCATCATATTTCTTTTAATAATATTCTGTGCGCGACGACGCGTCGAGGCGTTATTTCACCCCTTTAGCGAGGGTCCGAGCCTGCCGTGATATTTTTAATTTGTTTTATTGCCGCCGCAGGAAGTTGCCCATTGTCTCGATGATAATATTTCAGTTGACTTCCGGTATAATGGGTCTTCCTGCCCGGCTGGATTTCGAGAGGGAGGGGAGGGCTGCATTCCAGGGAAGTTCGGATTTCGGGGCGGCTACCGAGTGAGCGATTAAACTTGCACTCGTTTGTATCAGAATATCCAATAGGGACATAATAAAATCTAGAAAAAATACATCACAGACGTAAGAAGCCTCAGCGATCTAAAGAGTATTCCAATAATAGCGCATATTTCACAGTATAATGTGACGTGACAGATCGAAAGTTGACAGATGAGTTTTAGTCAACATGGAGCATTGTCAAAAGTTATAAGCGAAATAGTGATGGTTTAATTGCCACGAAGAAGGTTATGCAGTAACGGGAATGGTCAACGTTATCGGGCTATGATAACATAGTTTTTGTACCTCATTTGAAAGCTTTAATTCTTGACGACATGTGGTCGGTGGACGGTACCACATGTCATCCGGCTCGTGAAACATTGATGATTTGCAAATTTCTTCAAAAGGGTACGCATATGCCAGCAGAGCCGTGGCGGCCATTTACAAGATATTTTGTTTCATACATTCCCGAATGTACCTATACAGTCTGGCAGGAAAAACCTTCCTTTTCATTTAAATTAATTAAACAGAAGAAATTGAACAAAACAACAACAAATAATAATAGCTTGAACATTTGTCAATAATATATTTGAGCCGTTTCGAAGTGGCTTCCTTTGGCGGCGATACACAGCTTCAAATGCTTCTTGAAATTTTCGGCAATGGGTCGCAGCTTCTTGGGCGTTAATCAGTTCCATTCCCGGCGCAGAGATATCTTCAGCGACTCCAAATTTTCGTGTGTTTTTAGCACAAGCCCTGTGCTCCAAAATCGACCACACGCTGTAGTCCATTGGGTTGAGATCCGGTGAGTAGGACGGCCATTCTACAGATGAGATGAAACAAGGAAAATGGGTCTTACACCATTCTTGCGTCATTTTCGCTCTGTGAGCCGGAGCGGAGTCCTGTTGAAAGGTCCAATCGTCCAATGCGTATCGCCGCTGTTCGGCCCACGGAAGTACTACGGCCTCGAGGATGTCGCAGTGGTAGACTTCTTGATTGATTTTGACCCCTTGATCCACGAAAACTAAGGGAGTTTTACCACTGCCGCAAATTCCGCCCCAGACCATGACGTATTGCGGATTTTGACGGTGTTCGACGATGGTCGATGTACCGGGAGCCTCTATGGACCAGACTCTGTCGTTTTGGTGGTTGTGGTGTTGCTCTACGGTGAAAAGCTTCTCGTCTGTGAAGAGAATTCGTTGTTGACTGGCGGCGAGACGAAGGAGTCGTACGCGCTTGTTTTCCTCCTTGAAGAGTTGAACTTTTTGGAGCTTGTATGGCTTGAGGTTGAGCTCCTTTTTGGCAATTTGACGGACTGGTTCGCGGTTGATACTGGTCACACAGGCTATTTTCCTCATGAAAAGCCTCGGATTTCGATTGACTCGCTTCTTGACGATGTTGCGATTGCTAGATGTAATGACAGTGCGACTTCTACTACTTTCTGGACGACGACCATCTTGGCCAAGCTCCTTGAAACGACGAATTGCATCTGACACGGTTTGTCGAGGCACATTGAGCAAATGAACAATTTCGCATTGACGCCTACCTTGACGAAACAGCTCCAAAATCGCTCTACGTTTGTTTGACATTCTGAAACTCTGTGAAATGAAATTATATCAAACTGAAAATTCACATATTAGTACAGGAAAGTGTAGAGAAACCAAGAGAATAAAAATTATTTGGCTGCGCTGAAATACTTTCATTCCAGACCACAGCAAAATTTGTCCGAAGTTTTTCTTGTCACATTGTATCTGCTAAAACAATAAATATTTCAATACTTTGCTACCGAAAACCATGTTTTATTGAACACTGAAGTACACAAATATCTGAATCATATTTGTGTATCGTGAAAGACATGAAATTGACGGTCCAATGACAATCGACAATGACGATGACAGAACCAATGACTTATCTAACTGACGATGTTGGATTATATCTCTGCATTAGACATTCCGTCGACTAGCAGAGTTGCCAACTGTTGATTTATAAATATACAGGGTGAGTTTTTGACTTGAACATATATTTTGAAGGTAGATTCCTCTCATCAAACGAACTACTTTTTTTTTATACCATTTTTCAAATTTCGGTTTGGTTTGGGAGATACAGGGTGTCGAAAATCCATGGAAAAAACACTTTTCTGTTTATATCTTCGGAACCGTTATTTCGAATGAACTGAATTTTGGTTGAGTTTTTACTCTATTCATGGTGCATATTCCTCAATCGAAACCTATTCGTTATCTTTACTAGTATAAAAGTTACAGGGTAGTCGACTCATCAATACACGCTTAAACACCATAAAACCACTTAAAAAAGATAAACGGTTCATATTCTCGAAAGAATCAATCATTTAAGAAACTAAAAGTATTCTTATTTTTTTTCAATAAAACGCGTCGTTTTCGAGTTATTTCCAATTTTACCCGCAGAAATTTGACGAAAAAATCATTAATTTCAAGAATAATCTGAATGCGTCTCTGAATTAAATATCATCGAATATTATTCCATCTCTGGTCTTTAAACGAGTTTACAACGTTGTCACAATATTTATCAACTTTGTCGAGATATTTTTTAATAATAAAATCCCCCAAATGTGGGAGATAAAATTGAACACCAAGGAGGATTTAATACGCACAGTTTCTTTAGAAAATTCATAGTTACCGGTCCATATTGAAGTTAAATGTCGATGAAATACAAAATTCGGATATGAATGATGAATCTCAACACAAACTACTCATTAAATTGAAATTAATGAAACGATACCTGATATTCTGTGGCGATGTTTCTAATTTCTATCTAAACAACGTCCTCTTGGAATTTCATAAACTCCATACGGTTGAAATTATATTAATTCACTTCACGTAATAATCACATTAGAACAATAATCCACTGAATGTATCCACATAATGTTTACACTGTTTACAGTTTGTTCAGAGACTCTGGTTTGTTATGGTTTAACGTTGGCCTCCAGAGCTCCAGATAACCAATATTTCGGTTTTCGCTCTACGCATGCGTGGTAAAATTTGGCGGCAAAGTCGATTTATGATGGAAACGGCAGATTATTCATAGATATTCATACCACGGTACACAAATTTATCGTGATTTATACTATGTTCCGTAAAAAATATTTAACCTCAATGAAAATATCAGCAAGCTGACAACATCTTCTTGTCATTTCTGTGCGAAAATTCACAGAATCGATACAAATTAGATTAGGTTAGGTTGTTTAATAATAAATCTGAATGAAAGTCTTTCTTCATGATATTGTTTGAGAATTTCGAGGAAAATATGAACAAGTTATTAGTGTTTACAAACTAATCTGCAGAAAAATCGAAGAAGGAACTTATTTTGTTGGAATAAATGTGGATTTTTAGTTGCAGATATAATCCGATGAAACTAACTGTTTTTGTTGAAATTATCGTGTTTGCAAAATTTTTATTCCAATAAGGTTAGTACTTGACGACTTGAGTTTTCCCTAAATTGGGCCTAAATCTATAAACTCAATTTCTATCGAGAAATATGAACTTTGAATCAAATCCACAGTATCATTTCAGGGACGTATTTAGCCCAATGTTTTTTTTTCAAATGGCTATATCTTTTTAACAGAGCCGAATTCGGTAAAATGGAAAATGAAAAAAAGGTTTCTTTTGGCCTCAAGAATCTTCAGTTAAAATATATGTACAAGTCAAAGACTCACCCTGTATAACACCTTCCAGTTGTTGTTGAAACAACTACCAATCAGAGGATTATGCAAGCAATACGGCTTCTGCATTAACCCTCATTCTAACTGATGAACGTTGTGCAACTGAATGGCTTGAATAAATAAAATCCTGAAAGCGTCCAAGAATTCCCTGGACTGTGCATATACCATCCCTCTCGTATATTCATCCATAAAAACTTTCATCCCTAAAATTCCCGAAGTTTACGTCTGCGTTCCCCCATGTGCTCAGACAGGTACTTCTCGGCCCTTTTAAATTGATAATAATCCGGAAATCCCCCTCTCTTCCGGATCCTCTTCATGGCTGGAAACTTTTATAATGACGCCCCTAGCATAAACTTCCATACTATAATCCTTCGAAATTTGTTTGCTTAATGTCTGAGACGACTTGACAAATATGATGCCGACCCCGACCTTACTACATAACCAATTTCGTTCTATGTAAACCCCATCTGGTTTGAAGGTCCCGCATTCTCTAATTCTTGCGGAGCATTAGCTTATTGGCTTGACAAATGTCACGCATTCATCTTCGATAAGGGTGACTTAATCCGGGTGTTTGGATCCGGGGCTCGGTGTTTTTCGCCCACGTACTGGATTCGATATCGTGAATGATTTTGTTTTCGAATGATTGATTAGAACCAATCTACAGTTTGAGAAATTTATGAAGTCATAACGACGAAGGAAAGAGATCGAATACATCACAATCTAAAAGAATAAACAACAAGAAAAATTGCTTTATAGAAAGACTAGGAAGAAACAAGAGAATTAACGATTGAGGAAACACAGAAATCATTATTTCGTTTATTAATTCGTTAACCTGAATCCAAGCAGATCTGGGAATGATCTGTCCACTCTGGAAATTTGATAGTTTCATGGTACAGCATCAGGATTGGCAATGGGAAGACATAAACTCTTGCTGAAGGAGATACTAACCCTTCTCATAGGTCCCACTAGCTGAGCCGACAAAGTCACGGTGCTCAGATCCTCAGGATTCTCTATGTAGGATGTCATACTGAAATCTCCTTTGGCTAAATTATGCACATATTAGAAATACTTATACGAGGATGTATTGATATCTATTTAGCCTAGACCAGTTCCATGCATAAACAAAATATTGCGATACCATATCAACGAACAATAACTTATTAGAAGTGTCAGTGTTGAGTTCGACATCAAAAAAGTAAACCAGAGTTACGCAATAAATAAAAAAAATCCAAAAATTGGAGTATCGAGCCATCATCAAGTACCTGTATTTAAAAGGGTTAAGCGGTAAGCAGATTTACGAAGATATGCTTAAAACCCTTGGTGATCAATGTACTTCATATGCGATCGTGAAAAATTGGACTGAAAGCTTCAAAAGAGGAAAATTTTCCATTGAAGATGATGACGGATCGGGAAGGCCAGTTTCTGTGACAGTCCCCGAAAATATCGATGCAGTTCATGACATGATTTTATCAGACCGTCGAATTGGGCTAAAACGGATATCTGAAGCACTGAAGATTTCATACGAACGCGTTCATCATATAGTTCACGTCGATTTGGACATGAGAAAAATTTCTGCAAAATGGATCTCCAAATGTTTGAATGTTGACCAAAAGCGTGGAAGGGAAGAAGCATCGCGTTCGATCTGTGCTCGATTTGAAAACGATGTAGACTTCTTGAACCGAATTTTTACTATGGATGAGACTACGATCCAGAAACAGAGCAACAATCGATGGAATGGCGACACTCTGGTTCTCCAAGACCTAAGAAGTTTCGTGTCCAAAAATCTGCTGGAAAAGTTCTTGCTTCAGTTTTTTGGGATTGCCATGGAGTAATCATAATTGATTTTTTGGATAAGGGTAGAACAATAACTGGAAATTACTATTAGACATTACTGACCACACTACGAGAAAAAATTAAAGAGAAAAGACGCGGAAAGCTATCCAAAGGTATTTTGTTTCTACAGGACAACGCCCCAGTACACAAATATCATGTTGCCATGCAAAAAATTCGTGATTCAGGATTAGAATTACTAGAACACCCTCCTTATTCACCAGATTTGGCCCCGTCCGACTATCATCTCTTTCCTCAACTGAAAAAAAATTTAAAAGGTCGTAAATTTTCTTCCAACGAGGAGGTAATAAAAGCTGTGGAGGACTGGTTTGCAGAGCAAGAAGAAACATTTTTGTTGAAAGGTCTAGAGGCGTTGCAGGTTCGCTGTAATAAATGAATTCAATTAAGAGGAGAATATGTTGAGTAATAGAATATTTTGACATTGAAGTTTCGTTTGGTTCTATAGTAGGCTAAGAATTTTTCAATATATCCTCGTATGTACTACATAAATTTTCCCCTGGCTAAATACTGAAGCAAGAACTTTTCCAGCAGATTTTTGGACACGAAACTTCTTAGGTCTTGGACAACCAGAGTGTCGCCATTCCATCGATTGTTGCTCTGTTTCTGGATCGTAGTCTCATCCATAGTAACAATTCGGTTCAAGAAGTCTACATCGTTTTCAAATCGAGCACAGATCGAACGCGATGCTTCTTCCCTTGTACTAAACTTATTAGAAATACCTACATGTATACTCCATTCACTTTTATAATGTATCCCGGTTAGGCATGTCATTCTGACATTCTGACACATTTAATAAATATAATAATTGCTCAACTGAACCAGAAAAAAAACAACAACAAAAATATTTGTCTGTATCTACCTCAATTGGGTTCTGCGTTCACTTTAAAGAAAAAAAGGAAGAAAACAAAAATATGAGTATGTTTTGAAAATGTCAGGTTGAAGTCATTTTCCTGTCAGAAAACTAGGCAACGTTGTCCTTTCTACATAGAGATCGTAGTGATGACGTATTCAACAAAATTTTTATATACGAAAAATAATGAATTTGAGAAAATATTACATGTGAATTCAATGATTCCAAAGACCTGGCGAATGTTGAAGAAACTTTTTTCTCTGTTGATACTGGAAATATTTCACGTATATAAACATGGTTGGAAGATTCAGTTGTGCTATTTTCTTGTACGGAAATCAAAAATCGAGTGTTGAAATTTTACTGAAAAGTAATGGACATAATTAATAGTCCGTTACTTGTGATAGTCATTCGAAAAAAGAATAAAAGTTCTCGAATAACCCAACAGAAAAACTTCTAAACGAACAGACTGAACAGGAGGGACTTAAGGAATTGCCCACTTTTCAAAATTCTCAAGAAACTAGCCTACAGAAAACATTCAAATACCTTTTTGCAGAACTTGAAATACTCCATTATGAAAATATAGTAGTATTACGAAACCTGTGTCACAGTTAAACCTTGAAATAACTAACTTCATTAACAAATTTGAAAAAGAGTAAATAGAAATAAGCATTGGCAACGTCTCTGAGAATTATTTGACATTTTAAGGAACTTGATAGACCTAAATCTTGGCCAACCGGGATATTTTATAGTAGTGAATGGATTATACTTCAGTAAATCAATTCATTTAGTTCTCAGTACAAATAGCCATGTAGCTTGCGTACAGCATTTCACCCGATATCGTTATTATGTTAAAAGAACTACTCTATGATTGTGTACACCACTTTTATAGGCCCCACTAGCAGACTAGCTGAGCCAACTAAGTCACGGCACTCAGATCCTCAGGATCATCTATGTCGGTCGTCAAATTATCATTTATTTAATACTTCTTTCTGAAAATTGAGAAAGAGTAAGGATGTTAAAAATAAAAATATTGCAACAGATGAGAGCCGTTTTCGCTCTTCCTCTATTCGTTATATTTTAATGAATTATTTGTGTCTAGAAACCAAAATGTCTGCAGTTGTTTTCCTGCTTCAATTTATTCGTGAAAATGCGTTATGGAACATTTTTAATGAACAAACCTAGTCATAGCTAGAGGAAGACTATTAAATACTCCGCATTCATGAAAAAGTTAATCCGCAAATAAAACCTCTCCCTGGCAAACCTTCTGGACACAACAAAGACTACGCAACCATAACATTCCAGCGTGCACTCCTGCCAGCAGTAATTCCACCTTTATTCGTCCTGAAAGTCCTGCCGCCCTAAAATACATACGGTTTATGAGTGGAACCTTCCTAAGTGGCAGCCTTCTATAAAATATCGTTTATGAGATCATAAAATGCGCTGAGCTTATTAGATGTGAACTTGAGACGTTTAGTATGATTGTACATTAGGATTTACGCAGCCATTTGTGCCGTATATTCCTGCAAAGAACACCTGGATAACAAATTGCAGGATTATTATTCATTGCTAAGCGCGAGTTATACCATCGCTTGGCTCACTACGTAATAACATACGCCTGGATTGTTCAACTTTATGCATTAATGGGGCTGGGCTGTTCGGCGATGTTTTTTTTTCGGGCAATTGAAAACATGCTGCTGGTGTGATGACCGATGTATGGACATCTATACTGGCTGAGATTCAATAATAAAATTTTTCTATAGATTGAAACACAAGGTTTTTGCCGACAAGAATCAGCTACTACAATTAACAAATTTCCCGATTTTCATCATGAAAATTTTACTGAGGTTTTTCTATTTTTTTTTCGCTCTATAGGACCTCATTGTTGGCCACCTAGTCTAGAGTTCATGAAAAAGGATCCATTCTGTACTCTTGTCCACTGAGATTAGGCAAACCTTGTGTCAAGATTGGGTCCCACAGACAGGTAATTCTTTGATAAATTCTAAGAGCAATTGCCCCATAGAAATGGGACTTCAAACATTTTGTTATCGAGATACAGGGTGTACTAGAAAGTATACGAAAATTATGAAAACGGATCTATAAGACAGATAGATATATTATACCAGGATCATTTTCAATATATCCTGGTATAATATATCTGACTTAAACATGCGTTTCCATAATGTTCGTATACTTTCTAGTACACCCTGTAGCACCAGGATATATTAAAAAATTCTTAGCCTACTATAGAACCCAACAAAATTTCAATGTCAAAATACACTGCGCAAAAAAATTATCGCACATTCTGAAAATCTCAATTTCAATGAAAGTTAACTCTGCATACAAGAAACATTAAATGGAAGAAAAATTCAGGATTTCAGGATTTCTTATGTGAAAGAAGAGGAATGAATAATTTTCAAAATACTGAAATGCTGATAAGTGATTTAATACTTGGTATTTCCACCCCTTGCGTTAATTACAGCTCGGCAACGACGGTTCATACTCAAAATGAGTGATCTCAAAATGTTCTGATCTAATCCTTCCCAGATTTCTCCGAGTTGGATTTCTAAGTCATTAAGAGTAGCTGGATGATTTTCTGAACTTCTCAGCCTTCTATTGAGGTTGTCCCAAACCTGCTCAATCAGATCGAGATCAGGACTTCTTGCTGGCCATTCCATTCGAGAGACTTCAACCTCTTCAAGGTACTCCTGAACGATGCGCGCACGATGGGGTCTGGCATTATCGTCCATAAAAATGAAATTTTCACCAATGTATGGGGCAAATGGCACTACATGCTCTTCAAGAATGTTCCTTATATACTTATCAGCACTCATTGCTCCATTATCAACAACCACTAGGTCTGTGCCAGCAGTCAAAGATATTCCACCTCATACCATAATCGATCTTCCCCCGAAACCAGTAGTATTCAGGAAATTGCACTGAGCATATCTTTCATGTGGACGTCTGTATACAAGGGAACGTCGATCACAATGGTAGAGGCAGAATCTAGGCTCATATGTGAAGAGAACTCTTTCCCAATCGGCCTCTTCCCAATAAATATGCTCTCTCGCAAAATCCAAACGCGCCCTTCGATGGGCTGGGGAAAAAGCTGGGCCTCTTGCCGCGACACGAGGCTAAATAATATTCTCTGAGGCGATTTCTTATTGTCTGAGTGCTAATTTGCACCTCATGAGTTTGCTCAAGCTGATTTTGAAGGAGGCGAACGGTTGCAAACCGTTGTCTCAACGAAGAAACTCTCAATTCACGTTCTTGAATGGCAGTTGTTACCCGTGGTCTACCCTGTCCTGGTCTTCGGACAATCATACCTGTCTCCCTGAATCGCTGCAACATTCTGGACACACTTGTATGGGAAACTCCAAACCTTTCTGCAATTATTGTGTATGTCCACCCTTCTTATCGCAAAACTACCGCTTGGGCACATTCCTCTTTGGTCAAATTGCGTGTTTCTCGTTGCATAGCGATCGAGTGTAGAAAATCAAACGAAAGAAAAACTATTGATCACTAGAATTGATCGAGAACAACTGATTTTAGAATGGAGCCAATACATTCAAAATCTGATAATATCATCTTTTTTTATTTCTGCTGGGGAAAACATCCGTATTGTAGAAAAACGTTGAAAGTGGATAACATATGCATGCATAATTCTGATAAAAATAATTATCATTGAGAACACCTTCAGTTGTAGAATAAATTTGAGATTTCCATAATGTGCGTTGATTTTTTTGCGCAGTGTATTTTATTACTCAACATATTCTCCTCTCAATTGAATACATTTATTACAGCGAACCTGCAACGTCTCTAGACCTTTCTGCAGACCTACAGGCTAAAATTAATTTGCAACTTGAAATCATATTAATATGAATTTTCATCACAAAAATTTTATTTCAACTATAGTTTTTTGCAGTTCAAGTCAATATCCATAACTCATTTGGAGCAGTCTACTTTGTGGTATGGAGTATGAATAGAAATACGAATTCTGAACACCCTGTATATCCAAATTAGCATTATATTGAATTTCGTGAGAACATTTCACGGCCTTGCTGAGGCGGGATTAACATTTAAATATTCTTTCCTAAAACGATCATTTCCTCGTACTTCATACATTAACGGAATCCGTTCCACGGATTTTCCCAATCTGTTCGCCATATTCGAACGGAAAAAGGGAGAGAACTAACGGATAGAGGGCCCTGGAAAGGCCTGGGGGATTAATATGATGTGGCTGGCGCATGATGGAGGCGAGAACTGGTCCGGGAGAAGAAACCCGCATCCTTTTTATAAATGGTTTACACCCTGTGACGTTTAATATCCATACATTACGTAAACCCATCGGCCGTATCCTGCAATCCCCCCTTTAAAAAGCCGTGCATCTTTTTTTAATCATTCCTCTTGACGCCGAAAGGATACATAAACGTCTTACTTGGAAACATCATATTTTCCGAACCACCGGAAATGGACCCACATCACTGGGGCATGTCTGATTAGAGCGATTTCATGCTGAACCGAGGAAATATGTTTTCTATCCGCTTTGGGGGGCCTATTGGAGATTGCGAACTGGTCGTGGCATTCGCCTTTGTTCGGGACGTAACGGCTTATTGGCGAAATAGCTGACTTTCAGAAAACCAACATACACTCGAAAAACATTACCCTCCTTGTGACGCCGGTGGGTAATTATGCATTATTTGCAATATAAAGGGTTTTCCAATAATTTTGAATAGCCCGCTATTTCGGTAGATGTCACTATTGAAGCTATCATTTTTTGACATTTGACAAGTAGGAACTAATTCATCAATAAAAATGGAAAGATACACTCTTCAACAACGCATTATAATTATTAAAGTTGACTCAACAAATGGTAAAATTTGGCAGAGACGGTTCATAAAACTCGAATATTTTTGGGTCATCGTTAAGCACCTTGTCGAACTGCAATGCAGAAATTGGTAGAAAAAACAGCACTTTTCTTTGAATTTCAAAATAACACTTCTTCTTGTTCTTCGGTTAATTTTTCAATGAGAATACGAGAATATATTGAAGAATTCTTAGCCTACTATAGGACCAAACAAAATTTCACCTTCAAAATATTTTATTACTCAACATATTCTCCTCTTAATTGAATATATTCATTACAGTGAACCTGCAACGTCTCTAGACCTTTCTATAAAATGTTTCTTCATGCTCTGCAAACCAGTCCTCCACAGCTTTTATTACCTCCTCGTTGGAAGAAAATTCACGACCTTTTGAACTTTTTTCAGTTGAGGAAAGAGATAATCGTCGGACGGAGTCGAATCTGGTGAATAAGGGGAGTATTCTAGTAATTCTAACCCTAAATCACATGAGATTTGTGTGCTGGGGCATTGTCCTGTAAAAACGAAATACCTTTG
The DNA here is from genome assembly GCA_951802165.1 of Adalia decempunctata. Lineage (NCBI taxonomy): Eukaryota > Metazoa > Arthropoda > Insecta > Coleoptera > Coccinellidae > Adalia > Adalia decempunctata. The sequence continues at coordinate 8,579,407 of OX637705.1, forward strand.
TATAGCTTCCCGCGTCTTTTCTCTTTGATTTTTTCCCATAGAGTGGTCAGTAATGTCGAATAGTAATCTCCAGTTATTGTTCTACCCTTATCCAAAAAATCAATCATGATTACTCCATGGCAATCCCAAAAAACTGAAGCAAGAACTTTTCCAGCAGATTTTTGGACACGAAACTTGGTCTTGGAGAACCAGAGTGTCGCCATTCCATCAATTGTTGCTTTGTTTCTGGATCGTTGAAATGTACACAAGTCTCATCCGTAGAAACGATTCGGTTTAAGAAGTCTGCATCGTTTTCAAATCGAGCACAGATCGAACGCGATGTTTCTACCCTTGCACGCTTTTGGTCAACATTCAAACATTTGGGAATCCATTTTGCAGAAATTTTCCTCATGTCCAAATTGACGTGAACTATATGAAATCTTCAGTGCTTCAGATATCCGTTTGAGCCCAATTCGACGGTCTGATAAAATCATGTCATCAACTGCATCGATATTTTCGGGGACTGTCACAGAAACTGGCCTTCCCGATCTGTCATCATCTTCAATGGAAAATTTACCTCTTTTGAAGCTTGCATCAGTCCAATTTTCCACGGTCGCATACGAAGGACATTGATCACCAAGAGTATTAAGCGTATCTTCGTAAATCTGCTTACCTCTTAACCCTTTAAAATACAGGTTCTTGATGATGGCTCGATATTCCAATTTTTCGATTTTACAATTTCGGTGGACATCTTTTTTTTTTAATTTATTGCGTAACTCTGGTTTACTTTTTCGACCTCTCACTCACATGCTGGACATTTGCAATGCGGTATTATCAGAGAGAGAGTATAGTTCATGACTTCTTCAACATTAGCATGGGGCCCATGGGGGAAATGAGGCTCAACTTGCTGCTGCATCAAGATGAAAACCCAATTCAATTTAATTTAATGTGATATGCTACGTTATACCTTTGCTTATATCAACCTTCATATATTTTTTTCTATGGTTTTTGTTACTTCGTTATAGATCTCATATTTTTAGATTATCTAATCATGTTTAAGTTGAAAACCTTCACATGTAACTACATCTGGTGTATGAAGAGTGAATATAAAATAAAATGAAATAATAATAACTTTATTGATCCCTTAAGACAAACAAAATTATGTATGCGGCTTGTCAAAAATAATCGAATAAGTAAAAACAAATTGAAAAAAAAAGGTTTTCAATTAGAGGTGTTATTTTGAATATCCCGCTCTTTCGGTAGATGTCACTTTTCAAGCTGTCATTTGACAAGTTGAAACTACGTCATCAATAAAGATGCAACGATACACGCATCAACAACTCATCGAAAGTAATAAAAATCACTATAAAGATGGTGAAAATTTGGGTCTTCGAGAAGCACCTCGTCAAACCACAATACAGAAATTGATAGAAAAATTTGAGCTGTTAGGACAAGTTAGTGATGTGGATTCACTAAGGAATCGTTTAGAGTGAGAAAAATTTAAGGGTGCCGTTTGAAAAAAAATATCTGGGGGTAGTTTTTTCATGGGTGGTAATTAGAAACAGAATTTTAACGACGGGTTCTGGTAGAGTTTCTGATGCCATTTGAAAAACTTTTCGTTTAAATTTTCTACCTTGTCTGGGAGCCGAGATAATGGCTGTTTGGAACATCTGGGGACACCCTGTATATTCATTATTTTCGGGAAGTTCATCTGAGATTTGATCGAAATCAGTTTCTAAACAAGACAAGTCAATGTTTTTCAGAGAACTCAGTAGATTTTTTCTCCATCTGCGAATTCCAGTCATTTCCCAGCTGTCCTTCTCTTCACCCCTTCCAATCCCCACCCTCCCTCGTATTCCCTCAGCCATCCAGACGAGCATAACGCACACAATCCGATGGACCCAATCCCGAATATCTCCAGATCGAGACCAAACAGAAATACAATCAGCTGGAGCCTCGGGTCATCTTAGCTTGCACATCACGCCCCAAATCCCTGCGTAGCAATGTAACCAACCGATCTCGACGAAATAGGGGGCCATGGTCTCCGGAGCGTCACTTGTTTCAACGCTACGTAGGCCGTTTAGCATTCAGCCTTGTGCCGAACTAAATTAGTCATGTCTACCTGAGAGGAACGAATAAACTTCAACGAGACGAATGAAAAGTCCGGGGGTGGGTATCGGACGGGGGCGGCGCCCACGGCGAGTCTCGAGAAATCGCGGGGGTTGAATAATAAGCCGTTGTTTTTCCGCGAGGGAAACTTGGGCGAAACTTGGTGTATTCCCTGGGAAGTTGTCAAGAAAATGCGGATGATGTGTGGAAAAAACAGATCGGAGGAGAGATCAACATTCGAGAAGGCTCCAAGATAAGTGCAGACTGATAACAAAAGCAAAAACTCAAAGAGATCAACTTTCAGATACACGATAAGCTGAAGAGCTTAAAACGCTTCCTGAAGAAAGTTCCCCACGCAAGAAGCAGAGATTCTCACTAACCTTCGAAGATGCTTGGAACGAGGATTCAATCTCCTTAAAGTCCACTCAGAAACTGGCGTTCATCGAGGGTCTGGAACTGGAGGGAGAGCTGTTGATAGCGCTGTGGCGAAAGCAGTTTGATAGGGGCGAAATAGACCTCATATAGTTAGGAAGTGGTAACAGTTCACTGCATCCTCAAGATCAATTGTGTCCCCTTACAGAGCTGTTCACACCACACACTTTACTGCTCGCTTTCCAGTTCCAGAGTCTAGCTCCAACGAGCATACATAGAAAAAAAGTCAGATTCAGCAAGAAAGAAAAGATTTTCGAGCCAAAAAGATTCCAGTCCAATCTCCAACTTCTAGAACCGAATAGAAACAAGGGATATCTCCAGCTTGCATAGCCTAGGAAAGAAATCACTACAGTGAAAACCCCCTCCAGCTTTCGGAGCCAGAAAGATTCCAGTGCCAGCAGAAATCATTTACAGCTGTCAGAGCCCAGAAGAATTTAGCATCAACAAGAATGATCTTCAGCTTCCATAGCTCCAGCGAACAAGATCCCCAGCTTTCAGAGCCAAAAAGATTCCAGTGCCAGCAGATACAATTTCCAGCTTCTATGGCCAAGAATCTAGTTTCAACGAGGAAAATATCCAGCTTCCAGAGTCAACTACAACCTCTTAACGCAAGGCATAGCCAGAAGCGAAGCCCAAACGAAAAGAGTTCAATCCATGAAACCTTTCCAGATATTGGATTTCATAGATTTTCAATATCTGGGAACGTTTCAACGAGGCTAGTTTCTCACTCCTGTAAGTCGTTCTTTTGGCTCGCAATGGAAGGTATTCCTAGACTCAAAATCAACACTCTTCAGTGTCCGAAAAACTCATTCTCACCAGATGCTTCCTGAGGCAACAAGTTCCTGTAAGAAAGCCGGTAAGGAGGTGTAGCTGGTTCTTACTGAGATCCAGATACCTTTTGGATCAGTTTCATAGCTCCGAAGAGACTTTCTGGAGTGATCCAGTCCTGAGAGATTCCGGCGGAGTGTTTTCCTTTCGATTTTCTCCTTCTCCAGAAACGCTTTCTTATAGGTGCACTACCCTATACCACAGAAAGGTTCTAGGCCAGTGAATGACGTTGGTGGGACCTTTCTGGCAAGCATATTGGCCTCTTCGTTTCATTCGATTCCCAAAGAACCGGAAATCCAGATTAAAGAGATCCTTATTTTTTCTACCAACCCTTACCAAACTTCGAACTATAATTCTCTTGCCCAAGACATTTTTACGTATGCATGTCTTGGACAAGATGAGGCATCCTCATAGCACAACTTGACTTCGACAAGGATCGGATGGAAACCTTGGTCCAGTTAAACGTTATCCGTTCTTGAAGAAAATTTTAATTCAAAAATTCAGAAGGAAGGAAATAAAAGAAAGTTTCAATTAAAACATTTGTTGTCTTCATATTGAAAAGTATGTCTGCCTGATTTTAACTTCCGAATCCCAGTATTGAAAAGAATGGTAGATAATCACCAATACATGCCTCCCCTCATATGCAACCTGCCCTCTGGCGATACATCAAAATTCGCTCAGCTATGAGAGCATGAACATCACTCACATCTTGCCCCGCAGGTCCAGCCCAGAACCAAGGCTAATTTCGTAGGAAATTATTTTAAAACAACCCCCGGCCAAACTTTGACGCGTCTCTCATTCCCCTTGAGCCGTTTACCTCTTAATCTCCGAAAAGGAAGCGGACTAGGAAGGGACAATTTCCTTTCAGTTATGCCTCGTCATTCAATATTCTGACCAGAGCAGTAGAGAGGCCCCGGAACAAGAACTTCGTATTATAATACTGAGCGGTCGCAATTGTTCCAGTCAACTCTACGAGAAACTTCGTTCGGCTCTGAGGCTCAGATCAAAAGTGAATTTATGTTTGCTGAGTTTAGTCAAAGCGAGTTAATTATCTTAAAACCATATACAGGCTTCTGGTCGGTTTGGAAATCGTGGGGTGTTTAAGAAAGCCATGAATTTTCCATCTCATTTTCCATTTCATTTGCTTGTAGTTAAATATTTAACCTTCCGTTTTCTGTGCCAGGCTCTGGTGGGTTGTTTAAGATACGGAAGTCTTCGCTTCATCAATATTTAATTGCCTTGATTAATTCCTTTATCCTTTCACTGTAACTCATGGAGATTCGCAAAGCTACGGATAACTGATTGCGATTTTAATTCATTCTGCATTTTCTGACAAAGAGAAAATGGAGAGTAAGCTGTATTTCTTTCGGTTCTGTATTAAACACATAAGGCGTGGGAACCCATCAGTTCACGATCAGCTTCATTTCCAGCCTTTATCTTGATCCTGTCATTGCTTTGAAATGAATAGATGCGTTAAATAACTTGCCTTTCCTATTGTTTTCGAGTTGGTTGTCCATAGGTACCGCATACTTATCATACTTACCTTGAACACAAACGCTTCAAGATGGAATTCTTTTCGTTTGGGCTTCGCTTCTGGCTATGCTTTGCGTTTAGAGGTTGTAGTTGACTCTGGTGGCTGGATATTCTCCTCGTTGGAACTAGATTCTTGGCCCTGAATGCTGGAAATTATTTCTGCTGGCACTGGAATCTTTTTGGCTATAAAAGCTGGGGATGTTATACGCTGGTGCTGAATTTATTCTTGGCTATGGAAGCTGATCCTTCTTGTTGATGCTAAGTTCTTCTGGGCTCTGAAAGCTGTGAATTGTCTCTGCTGGCACTAGTATCTTTCTTGCTCTGAAAGCTGGAGATCTTTTCTGCTGGTGCTGAATTTTTCTTCTTGGCTATTGAAGCTGAAGATCTTCCCCGTCCTTTTATGGCTCTAGAAGCTGGAAATCGTCTTTGAAGGCACTGGAATCTTTTTGGTTCTGAAAGCCTGGGATTTTTTCCCTGTGTTGATTTTTTTTTGGCTATGCAAGCTGGAGATACCTCTTGTTGATGCTAAGTTCTTCTAGGCTCTGAAAGCTGTGAATTGTCTCTGCTGGCACTAGTATCTTTCTCGCTCTGAAAGCTGGAGATCTTTTCCGCTGTTGCTGAATTTTTCTTCTTGGCTATTGAAGCTGGAGTTCTTCCCCGTCTTTTTATGGCTCTAGAAGCTAGAAATCGTCTTTGAAGGCACTGGAATCTTTTTGGTTCTGAAAGCCTGGGATTTTTTCCCTGTGTTGATTTTTTTTTGGCTATGCAAGCTGGAGATACCTCTTGTTGATGCTAAGTTCTTCTAGGCTCTGAAAGCTGTGAATTGTCTCTGCTGGCACTAGTATCTTTCTTGCTCTGAAAGCTGGAGCTCTTTTCTGCTGGTGCTGAATTTTTCTTCTTGGCTATTGGAGCTGGAGATTTTTTCCGTCTTTTTATGGCTCTAGAAGCTGGAAATCGTCTTTGAAGGCACTGGAATCTTTTTGGTTCTGAAAGCTTGGGATTTTTCCCTGTGTTGATTTTTTTTTGTCTATGCAAGCTGGAGATACCTCTTGTTGATGCTAAGTTCTTCTGGGCTCTGAAAGCTTAAAATTGTCTCTGCTGGCACTAGTATCTTTCTTGCTCTGAAAGCTGGAGATCTTTTCCGCAGGTGCTGAATTTTTTCTTCTTGGCTATTGAAGCTGGAGTTCTTCCCCGTCTTTTTATGGCTCTAGAAGCTGGAAATCGTCTTTGAAGGCACTGGAATCTTTTTGGTTCTGAAAGCTTGGGATTTTTTTCCTGTGTTGATTTTTTTTTGGCTATGCAAGCTGGAGATACCTCTTGTTGATGCTAAGTTCTTCTGGGCTCTGAAAGCTGTAAATTGTCTCTGCTGGCACTAGTATCTTTCTTGCTCTGAAAGCTGGAGATCTTTTCCGCAGGTGCTGAATTTTTCTTCTTGGCTATTGAAGCTGGAGAACTTCCCCGTCTTTTTATGGTTCTAGGAGCTGGAAATCGTCTTTGAAGGCACTGGAATCTTTTTGGTTCTGAAAGCTTGGGATTTTTCCCTGTGTTGATTTTTTTTTGTCTATGCAAGCTGGAGATACCTCTTGTTGATGCTAAGTTCTTCTGGGCTCTGAAAGCTTAAAATTGTCTCTGCTGGCACTAGTATCTTTCTTGCTCTGAAAGCTGGAGATCTTTTCCGCAGGTGCTGAATTTTTTCTTCTTGGCTATTGAAGCTGGAGAACTTCCCCGTCTTTTTATGGCTCTAGGAGCTGGAAATCGTCTTTGAAGGCACTGGAATCTTTTTGGTTCTGAAAGCTTGGGATTTTTTTCCTGTGTTGATTTTTTTTTGGCTATGCAAGCTGGAGATACCTCTTGTTGATGCTAAGTTCTTCTGGGCTCTGAAATCTGTAAATTGTCTCTGCTGGCACTAGTATCTTTCTTGCTCTGAAAGCTGGAGATCTTTTCCGCAGGTGCTGAATTTTTCTTCTTGGCTATTGAAGCTGGAGAACTTCCCCGTCTTTTTATGGTTCTAGGAGCTGGAAATCGTCTTTGAAGGCACTGGAATCTTTTTGGTTCTGAAAGCTTGGGATTTTTTTCCTGTGTTGATTTTTTTTTGGCTATGCAAGCTGGAGATACCTCTTGTTGATGCTAAGTTCTTCTGGGCTCTGAAATCTGTAAATTGTCTCTGCTGGCACTAGTATCTTTCTTGCTCTGAAAGCTGGAGATCTTTTCCGCAGGTGCTGAATTTTTCTTCTTGGCTATTGAAGCTGGAGAACTTCCCCGTCTTTTTATGGCTCTAGGAGCTGGAAATCGTCTTTGAAGGCACTGGAATCTTTTTGGTTCTGAAAGCTTGGGATTTTTTTCCTGTGTTGATTTTTTTTTGGCTATGCAAGCTGGAGATACCTCTTGTTGATGCTAAGTTCTTCTGGGCTCTGAAATCTGTAAATTGTCTCTGCTGGCACTAGTATCTTTCTTGCTCTGAAAGCTGGAGATCTTTTCCGCAGGTGCTGAATTTTTTCTTCTTGGCTATTGAAGCTGGAGAACTTCCCCGTCTTTTTATGGCTCTAGGAGCTGGAAATCGTCTTTGAAGGCACTGGAATCTTTTTGGTTCTGAAAGCTTGGGATTTTTTTCCTGTGTTGATTTTTTTTTGGCTATGCAAGCTGGAGATACCTCTTGTTGATGCTAAGTTCTTCTGGGCTCTGAAAGCTGTAAATTGTCTCTGCTGGCACTAGTATCTTTCTTGCTCTGAAAGCTGGAGATCTTTTCCGCAGGTGCTGAATTTTTCTTCTTGGCTATTGAAGCTGGAGAACTTCCCCGTCTTTTTATGGTTCTAGGAGCTGGAAATCGTCTTTGAAGGCACTGGAATCTTTTTGGTTCTGAAAGCTTGGGATTTTTCCCTGTGTTGATTTTTTTTTGTCTATGCAAGCTGGAGATACCTCTTGTTGATGCTAAGTTCTTCTGGGCTCTGAAAGCTTAAAATTGTCTCTGCTGGCACTAGTATCTTTCTTGCTCTGAAAGCTGGAGATCTTTTCCGCTGGTGCTGAATTTTTTCTTCTTGGCTATTGAAGCTGGAGAACTTCCCCGTCTTTTTATGGCTCTAGGAGCTGGAAATCGTCTTTGAAGGCACTGGAATCTTTTTGGTTCTGAAAGCTTGGGATTTTTTTCCTGTGTTGATTTTTTTTTGGCTATGCAAGCTGGAGATACCTCTTGTTGATGCTAAGTTCTTCTGGGCTCTGAAAGCTGTAAATTGTCTCTGCTGGCACTAGTATCTTTCTTGCTCTGAAAGCTGGAGATCTTTTCCGCAGGTGCTGAATTTTTCTTCTTGGCTATTGAAGCTGGAGAACTTCCCCGTCTTTTTATGGTTCTAGGAGCTGGAAATCGTCTTTGAAGGCACTGGAATCTTTTTGGTTCTGAAAGCTTGGGATTTTTCCCTGTGTTGATTTTTTTTTGTCTATGCAAGCTGGAGATACCTCTTGTTGATGCTAAGTTCTTCTGGGCTCTGAAAGCTTAAAATTGTCTCTGCTGGCACTAGTATCTTTCTTGCTCTGAAAGCTGGAGATCTTTTCCGCAGGTGCTGAATTTTTTCTTCTTGGCTATTGAAGCTGGAGAACTTCCCCGTCTTTTTATGGCTCTAGGAGCTGGAAATCGTCTTTGAAGGCACTGGAATCGTTTTGGTTCTGAAAGCTTGGGATTTTTTTCCTGTGTTGATTTTTTTTTGGCTATGCAAGCTGGAGATACCTCTTGTTGATGCTAAGTTCTTCTGGGCTCTGAAATCTGTAAATTGTCTCTGCTGGCACTAGTATCTTTCTTGCTCTGAAAGCTGGAGATCTTTTCCGCAGGTGCTGAATTTTTCTTCTTGGCTATTGAAGCTGGAGAACTTCCCCGTCTTTTTATGGTTCTAGGAGCTGGAAATCGTCTTTGAAGGCACTGGAATCTTTTTGGTTCTGAAAGCTTGGGATTTTTTTCCTGTGTTGATTTTTTTTTGGCTATGCAAGCTGGAGATACCTCTTGTTGATGCTAAGTTCTTCTGGGCTCTGAAAGCTTAAAATTGTCTCTGCTGGCACTAGTATCTTTCTTGCTCTGAAAGCTGGAGATCTTTTCCGCAGGTGCTGAATTTTTTCTTCTTGGCTATTGAAGCTGGAGAACTTCCCCGTCTTTTTATGGCTCTAGGAGCTGGAAATCGTCTTTGAAGGCACTGGAATCTTTTTGGTTCTGAAAGCTTGGGATTTTTTTCCTGTGTTGATTTTTTTTTGGCTATGCAAGCTGGAGATACCTCTTGTTGATGCTAAGTTCTTCTGGGCTCTGAAATCTGTAAATTGTCTCTGCTGGCACTAGTATCTTTCTTGCTCTGAAAGCTGGAGATCTTTTCCGCAGGTGCTGAATTTTTCTTCTTGGCTATTGAAGCTGGAGAACTTCCCCGTCTTTTTATGGTTCTAGGAGCTGGAAATCGTCTTTGAAGGCACTGGAATCTTTTTGGTTCTGAAAGCTTGGGATTTTTTTCCTGTGTTGATTTTTTTTTGGCTATGCAAGCTGGAGATACCTCTTGTTGATGCTAAGTTCTTCTGGGCTCTGAAAGCTGTAAATTGTCTCTGCTGGCACTAGTATCTTTCTTGCTCTGAAAGCTGGAGATCTTTTCCGCAGGTGCTGAATTTTTCTTCTTGGCTATTGAAGCTGGAGAACTTCCCCGTCTTTTTATGGCTCTAGGAGCTGGAAATCGTCTTTGAAGGCACTGGAATCTTTTTGGTTCTGAAAGCTTGGGATTTTTTTCCTGTGTTGATTTTTTTTTTGCTATGAAAGCTGGAGATACCTCTTGTTGATGCTAAGTTCTTCTGGGCTCTGAAAGCTGTGAATTGTCTCTGATGGCACTAGTATCTTTCTTGCTCTGGAAGCTGGAGATCTTTTCCGCTGGTGTTGAATTTTTCTTCTTGGCTATTGAAGCTGGAAATCTTCCCCGTCCTTTTTTGGCTTAAGAAGCTGGAAAATCTTTGCGCTGCCACTGAAATCTTTTTCGCTCTAAAAGCTCGGGATTTTTTTCCTGTGTTGCATTTTTTTCTTGGCTATGCAAACTGGAGATATATCTTGTTTCTATTCGGTTCTAGTAGTTGGAATTGGTCTATGCTGCCACTGGAATCTTTTTGGCTCGAAAATCCTTCCTTTCTTGCTTGAGCTGATTTTTTTCCATGGATGCTCGTTGGAGCTAGACGTTCCTTGTCTTTGCTATAGCCTTTTTGTCTCTAAAAGCTGGATATATTCTCCGTTGGCCCTGAATTATTCTTCTTGCCTATGGAAGCTGAAAATCTTCTTCTTTACAGCTACATTCCTCTTGGCTGTAGATGCTGAAAATTGTAATCGCTGGCACTGGAATCTATGAAAGCTTCTTCCTGGCTATGGAAAATGGGGATCTTTTTTGGTGTCGTTGGAATATACTTTGAGAGCTAGATATCTCCTCACTGGCACCAAATTCTTCTTACTTGGATCATAGAATGCAATTGAGCATCCTGATCGAATGAGGAGGAGGCAGTTAAAATCTTGCAGGGTGGGTTTAAATACGAAGCTTATACAATAAACGGTACCATGGTCAATAAAATAAATACAATTCTAGTGTATTTCATTGAGACAAATTCAAATGAATTGCTTTTCCGATCCTGGATAGGGTCATTCGAGCTTATCCAGAAGCTGATTCGGATTGGCCATTTCCGGATCTTGAGAGAGCCAAAGAATACAAACCAGAAATGAAAAAGACACCAGTATCCCAACTCTCCGAATTCGAATTCAAAAGACACCTCACAATCCATTCGATGCTCTCCAGGCCACAATGGAAGGGCTCAGGTCTCAATCACCCATTCACCAATTCAATTCGAGAAATATATCTGGAAAGGGTGTATTATCGAATTCGGAAAGCGGCCATCGGAAGTCATATTTTTATAGAGACATCTGCGATAAAGGGCCCGTAATGAAGTCGAACGTGAGCCATGAGATGGCGCTGCGAGAGGTACGGTCGGGGACCGTACGAAGAATGCAATTAAGTCGGCCAGATAAGTCGGGTCTGTAGAGCCGTAGCTCATCCATTGCAGATATATTACTGCAAATGGTGCGGACTGACTTCTGCTGCTATCTCGTGAAATATGGCTGATTGAATAAGGCCCCGTCTTTTTCGGTTTTTATTACATTTTCCTGGCCGTGTAATGCAGCGCGACTAGTGAGCCAGTTCATCCGCGATTTATCGTCCTCCAGGACGTCCCGGAGAAGGCAGATCCTTTAAGATACGATGATGGGAAGGTTGATTCCGGGAATCGAATGAGGCGTTTTAACGGGGGTCGGTAATAAAATAAATCAACAAGAAACACGCGTCATACTTAGCAGAAATAGTTCTTGCTTTTGGTTTCATAGACAGAATGAAGGGATTCTTGAATGTCCTTGAAAGGAAATTTTTTCCTGTCTGTCGATGATCTATCAAAAATTTATTTCCTCTGAGGGTCCTCTTTCGAATTCAGGGTTCAAAAACTTTCTGATTCTTGAGAGGGATTGCGTCTGGTGACCAGCACTTTGACTGGCATTCTGCACAACATTCACAGCGTTACAGAGTATGTAGATTGATTGATGGAGTTCCTGAGCACTGGTGATCTTAGTTTTTTCAATTTTGGAAAGAGGTTGCATTCCTCAGTGTTTGTGATCCTTTTCTAGTTATTGTATTGGCCTCTTCGTTTCCTTTGATTCCTGAGTGACCAGTGCGACATTGTGGTCTAATGTGACCCACATCAGTAGTGTTTTTACACCAGTTCCAGAGTTCTAAGGAACTGGTTTGGCTTAAAGGAAGTTCTCTTGTCTGAAGCATTTTTTGCATTGGCTTGCAATTGTGAGGCATCTGTAACCAGAATATTCGGGTTCTTTCTTCCAACCTTAGAATCTGCACTCGTCAGTTTCCTCTGGACCCATTCTCATAAGATGCTTCCTGAAGCTGCAGTGTGCTGTGAGGAAGTCAGTCAGAAGTAGAAGCATATTTTTCCTCAGATCGAGATACTTTTGAATCCTTGAAGGTATTTGGAATGGAAAATCCCAGCAATATGTCCCGCTGAATTGTACAGTCACTGTACAGTACAAACTGCATTCATATACAGCCATTGTGCAGCGTTGCTGCAATTCATATGGAGCGAGGTTTTGTAGTAACTGTACAAAAACTGTTCAGCCTCGATGCATTTGAAATGCAGCAACGCTATACAATGGTTGCATACCAAACGCAGTTTGTACTGTACAGCAACTTTAAATCTGAATACGGAATTCAATATGTAAAAGTTTTGAAAAAAGCTGAAAATTTAATAATCTTGATCCTATTATTTTCGGTTTTGGTGTAAAACTGTAAAATACAATGAAAAGTTAGCTTAAAAAGAAATTCTTTATTAAACAAAAAAAATATATAACTGAAACAGGAATATTCATACAAAATATAAAATAAAATATGTATATATAAATCAAAATATAATAAAACAAAATAAATTTCTTCGGAGGTTTATACATTTTGAATTTGGCTGCTCCTCTCTCATATGTTTTATTTGTTGTTTCAACTTCAGTCTGCGTGGCATTTTCGCAGCCCTTGTTTCTTCGTATGGCTACTAAAATAGGAATATGAGGTAAGAAAAAAATGAATTTTACCTTGTGCCAATATACTACCTAAAATAGCTTTTGTAAAATTGGAAAATTGCGAAAATGCTACTTTCTGCCGGCGGCCCGTCCAGTTTAGCTTATGACCCAATTCTTTTGATAGGATTTTAGAAAGGATGTTTCCACAAACATCTTTCTGATTTTTTCCTCCTATCATTCCAAGACTCAATCTAAAAAAAATTAATAATGCAACTGAAAGTAGTTACACTAAACGTTTATATATTGACAGTTGCCTGATACTCTGATACCGGAATCTCTTTTAATTGATTTGTGTTCCCGACACAACCCAATAAAAAATGGAAAATTTATACTAAAAAACCGTAAAAATCTATTCGAAAGAAGTTTGTTATAAAAACATTCACTTACAATTTTTGAGAAGAATTGAGTATCTTCAAGATTCCGCTCAAACTCTTCAAGTTGATTCAGTGTTGCTAACGTTTCCAAATCGTACCTCGATTCAGTCGTTTTTCCTCCTACAGGTATACGTTTTGTGCCCTTTCACACAAATTCGATATACATTGCACACTTTCAAAACCGAACAATAAAACGTTTAATTGAAATGTTACGGAGCAATATTAATAATTTTATAAGGCGCTAAAACGAATATTCTATCTTTCCACAATCTTCGCGTAACCTCCAACCACTACACTTGCTAAACAATAAAATATGGCGTCTGGTCTAACGTAAAGACACCGTACCGAATAGTAAGATCTCCGACCTACCCCACGATGGGGGCATCTTGGGATAGGTCGGAGTTCGTACGATGCCGTGCCTAGTAACAAAGCATTTGGACCTTTTGCAGTTATTACATCACAGTATTCACAGTTACTGCACATTTACTGAACTTCACTGGTTGCGCATGAGACACTTAATTTTTGTTGCGCAGAAACTGTACATCAACTGTACTTCAAATACTGCATTCTTTGAAATGCATTATTAGCAATACAGAAACTGTGCAGTTTTAATACAACAATTTATGTGCTGCATTCAGGTGGCACTTGTAACGCAGTATCTGTACAGTTGCTGTATTTTGTGTTTGCTGGGATTCCTCCTTAGTGTTTTTTTTTTCGTTTCTCCCTCTTTCTTTGATGTCTATTATGCCTTATTATAACATACGAATTTTCTGAATAGCAGATCATCAAGATAACACAAAAAGTCCCACAGGTCGCAGAGTTGTGAGTAGGTACTTATATCATCCCCTAGTTATTTCGTCACAATCTAAAATCTTCACATCAGGTATCCATTACCAATGTACCAGGATATATTTAAAAATTCTTAGCCTACTGGCTACTATAGAATCAAAAAAAATTTCAATCCCAGAATATTTTATAACTCAACATATTCTCCTCTTAATTGAATACATTTATTACAGTGACGTCTCTAGACCTTTCAAAAAAAATGTTTCTTCTTGCTCTGCAAACCAGTCCTCCACAGCTTTTATTACTTTCTCGTTGGAAGAAAATTTATGATCTTTTAAACTTTTTTTCAGTTGAGGAAAGAGATGATAGTCGAACGAAAACAAATCTGGTGAATAAGGGAGGTGTTCTAGTAATTCTAAACCTAAATCACGAATTTTTTGCATGGCATCATGAGATTTGTGTACTGGGACGTTGTCCTGTAAAAACAATATACCTTTGGATAGCTTTCCGCGTCTTTTCTCTTAATTTTTTTCCCGTAAAGTGGTCAGTAATGTCGAATAGTAATCTCCAGTTATTGTTCTACCTTTATCCAAAAAATCAATCATATCAATATCCAGAATTCTCTTCAGTCCCAAAGGTCCGGAGTTCAATCCCGAGCTAGGAAAGAAATTTTCTAGTCTCGGTAGGGGCCACCATTCCCACTGTTGGGTCAAAAATTAACAGTGCTGTGCCTAAGGTGGCGTAAGGACACAGTAACAAAGCCTACACAGAACACAACTGCTTACTCCGAACTCGGCACAAGTTACAAGCTTCGAAGCTTGTAATTTCAGAGGGGTCTCCTCAGGAGACCTAGGAGTAGTCAGGATAAACAATATATCATATCATATCATATCATATCATGTGAAAATATCACATGTAATATTGATCTCAACTAGTTCAATATTAAGGACGAATTTTCCACTCGAGTTCTTCCATGATGGTGAAATTACTTTTTCATCGCCTCTTCGCAAGGAATATTCCTTCTGTATGCAAATTTCATGGTCCAGAAGAAGTTTGACAAATATCCCACGTTCAAAGACAGAAAACCGAAACCGGACAAAAACCTCTCTCTTGCTCCGGACAAATTCCGGGAGTTTTATATTTAAACAGATGGGTTCCTGGAAGAATTATTATGACCGACGTGCTTCGTCCAGTGCTTCGAAGTCGAGTGGGATCTTTATGTTGTCCATTTCTACCAGGCTAAAGGATCCACACACGTCCACATCTTGTACCTAAATCACACTGAATTGAGAGAACGAAGGAAACACAAACGTTTAGGTAGTTTTAACCCCTCAAATATGTCCACACAGAAGCTCAGGAGAACAACATTGTTAAAACATTACTTATACATTCGGACATTTAAGATGGCCGCTTGGAGTCATGATCGATTATTTTTGCCATAAGGTTGGTACGACTGTGCTTTTTTATACTCAAGCAGAGTTTGAGAGTCATCTGTCATTCAGTTTGTTCACAGTGCTCAATTTTGTCAGTTCATCCAAACTTTGTTTTGGATGTATACTCCATTCACAACTATAAAATCACAACTCTGCCCTTGGAAATTTAACACATTCCACTCTGTATCGAAGTTATGATTTTTTTCAAAATATTTTTATGTTCCAAGTCAACACTATGTTGCCCTTTCTACATTCTTAGCGTATTTCTCAGAATGTGAATTTATTCGGAAAATGAATGAATTGGAAAAGATGTGATGGACGAAAAGAATCAACGTTTATAAGAATTGATAGAAAGGATTCCTTTTCTAGTAATTTGCATGAATAGTACAAAAGATCACTGTTGAAATATATTATTTTTCGCCATGGAAGAAAATTGCCTTGCTTTCACATAATTTTCATTTGCATGCTTGTGAAGATGTAATGTTTATTATCCTCTTGAACTGAAAGTTCAAGACATGACGACATCAATTGTTGATTCTAATCAAGAATTCATTGAAAAAATCAACCCAAAGATATAAGATGAATTGATGGGTAATTACAAAAATCAAGAATAATGTCAATTTTATTTTGTTGATAACTTTCTTAAAATCAATGTTGGGCTATAAAACTCTGCTGCGTTTGTTCAAACAACATCTAAAGAATACATTTTTCACCATCTCGACCTTTGAAAGGCGTTTCATATAGGAGAATTAGGTCTAAGTTCCACCTCATTAGTGAGGTGCCTAACTTTAGCAAATCTGCTCAGATATCGCCAAATTTCTTGAAAAAACTGAAAAATATCATCCTAATCGACCTCTCGAGGCTCCGTCCGATCCATCTACTGCGATATTCGTCCAAATAACAGCTTTTTCAACAAAATTCCCGTGTACCCCTTCAACCTCGAAATGTAAACATTCGTCCTGGTCTTGAAAATCGTCCTCACGCTCCAAACTGGTGCTAAAAACAATAAACATAGGTTAATCTTGGATATTCGACGAAAAACTCACCTGCAAATATCGATTAAACGGATTAAATACCAAAAATCTGCGAACAATTTGTAAACCTAACAAAATGTGGAATATCTTTGATACTTTTACCTAGGAGCACAGAATGTTCTATGCTCCTAGCTTTTACTTCGATGTAAACAAAGAAACTAGCAACGTCACTTTGTCATTAACGATATTCTCTGTGCGCGCACTGACTTTTCATCATATGTTCTGTGCTTTTCATCAGGGGTACCAACTCCTGAAAACGAAACCATGACCTCCTATGTGATTGAATAAAAATGAATGGAGAATATGAAGAATTCTGAAAATGGTGCATGAAGTTTAGGATGAATTGACTTCCCCAAAAGCACGTAAGTATATGAGTGGTATAGTGTATTCGATTGAATTCAACACCGAGAATGAGACTGAAAACCGAATCATTATGCGACCCTAAAGAAATTTGTTCTCTATTCTTCTCATTCATCGAAACCCAGGGAGGTTGTCGATGGTGTTGATAAGACAGACAATATCCTTAGGAGCCTTTGCCGTTACCTCATGGGTTTCCAGGACCAGTTTTCCCATATGGATGGTTCTTATGCCAGCCAGCTCTAAACACTAGCGTACCATGTGTTCAGTAGATTCTGCTTCTGATCCACAGAGCCTACAAATATCATCTGCTGACTTTCCCATAAGGTACAAATGATAGTTGTACCGTCAGCAGACATACCATCACCCGAAGCTCATCTCGTGACAGCTTTAGGAGCTAACTGGTGAAGGAGTATTACTCCAGAGGGTGATTCTGTTGTCCTACTCCCATTG
Source organism: Adalia decempunctata (assembly GCA_951802165.1). Lineage (NCBI taxonomy): Eukaryota > Metazoa > Arthropoda > Insecta > Coleoptera > Coccinellidae > Adalia > Adalia decempunctata. The sequence goes on from OX637705.1 coordinate 8,596,343, forward strand.
TTCGGCCGCAGTCTTGTATTGCTCTTTTCCAATTCCACAGAAGGGATCAGCTCCAGCAGGTGTTAACCTTGATGCACTTTTCAAAAGTTCATCGGCTTTTCCATTTCCTGCAACACCACAATACCCTGGCAACCAAAATAACCGAATCATAAACTGATTCTAATCCATTTCTTCTGTATCTACATATGGATCCAATTCCTGTAGTGTAGCATCACCTTTAGGCAGCCCTAACCTCCAAATCCCTCACACATATCCGTGAAAGGAGGACGGTTAAAAGTCGGCAAATGAAGATGAACACACTTTAAGAACGTGCCGTATTTACGCCCCTAAACGAAACTAATTTTATATATAAACACAATGTCTGCCTTCTCCCCTCCTCTGTTCCGCTAACCACTTTAGTTTCCAGCAATCCAAACTAACAATAAGTCTTGCTAAAGGATGATATTCACGAATGTTTTACGTAGCCCACATAAAACTTTATTTTCAACTAGATGTTTACTACTTATTTATAGTTTTGAGGTTACTTCTCGCATTAAAGAAGTTGTGACAAAATACTTCAAGGCACAAAAACGCCAAATACCAAATCAACATTAACGTATATCCCATAATTTTTAGCCCAAATTTCAGAGACCAAAACAGTGACAAAATCAGATATTTGTCTTTTATATGGTGATACACATTAATAAACATTTCAGAAGCAACAAAACTATCAATTCAAATTAAATGAAGAGGGCCATTATCTTCCACAGAGCGCAACTTTCTGCGAACACCTAGCATCAGGTTTTGGACGGTATCTAGATCGATTTCTCGAATCTTCCTGTGTATTCGGCGTCGAAGTTCTGCTTCATTTCGAGCTTCCCATCCTCCATGGTAAACTTTTCGCGATAAGAGAGCCGAACGACAATTTTGCGGTTTTGCGGAACAAATGGTACGTTTTGGTCGGCTAGCCAATCTTGAGATTCTCTTGCATAGTGCCTGGACACAAGGTTTGGCCAGAACATAATATCGTATCCAGAGTGTTCTGCTTCAATAAAATTAACTAGCGATATACACTGCGCAAAAAAATTAACGCACATTATGGAAATGTCAAATTTATTTTACAACTGAAGGTGTTCTCAATGATAATTATTTTTATCAGAATTATGCAAGCATATGTTATCCACTATCAACGTTTTTCTTCAATACAGATGTTTTCTCCCAGTAGGAATAAAAAAAGATGATATTATCAGATTTTGAATGTATTGGCTCCATTCTAAAATCAGTTGTTCTCGATCAATTCTACTAATCAATAGTTTTTCTTTCGTTTGATTTTCTACACTCGATCGCTCTGCAACGCGAAACACGCAATTTGACCCAAGAGAAATGTGCCCAAGCGGTAGTTTTGCGAGAAGTAGGGTGGACATACACAAGAATTGCAGAAAGGTTTGGAGTTTCCCATACAAGTGTGTCCAGAATGTTGCAGCGATTCAGGGAGACAGGTAGAGTTTCTTCGTTGAGACAACGCTTTGCAACCGCTCGCCTCCTTCAAAATCAGCTTGAGCAAACTCATGAGGTGCAAATTAGAACTCAGACAATAAGAAATCGCCTCAGAGAATATGATTTAAGACCTCGTGTGGCGGCAAGAGGCCCAGCTCTTACCCCAGCCCATCGAAGGGCGCGTTTGGATTTTGCGAGAGAGCATATCCATTGGGAAGAGGCCGATTGGGAAAGAGTTCTCTTCACAGATGAGTATAGATTCTGCCTCTACCATTGTGATCGACGTTCCCTTGTATACAGACGTCCACATGAAAGATAGGCTCAGTGCTATTTCCAGAATACTACTGGAATATCTTTGACTGCTCGCACAGACCTAGTGGTCGTTGATAATGGAGCTATGAATGCTGATAAGTATATAAGGAACATTTGCCCCATACATTGGTGAAAATTTCATTTTTATGGTTGATAATGCCAGAACCCATCGTTCGCGCATCGTTCAGGAGTACCTTGAAGAGGTTGAAGTCTCTCGAATGGAATGGCCAGCAAGAAGTCCAGATCTCAATCCGATTGAGCAGGTTTGGGACAACCTCAATATAAGGCTGAGAAGTTCAGAAAATCATCCAGCTACTCTTAATGACTTAGGAATCCAACTCGGAGAAATCTGGGAAGGATTAGATCAGAACATTTTAAGATCACTCATTTTGAGTATGAACCGTCGTTGCCGAGCTGTAATTGACGCAAGGGGTGGAAATACCAAGTATTAAATCACTTATCAGCATTTCAGTATTTTGAAAATTGTTCATTTCTCTTCTTTCACATAAGATTCGGTGAAATCCTGAATTTTTCTTCCATTTAATGTGCCTTGTTTCGTTCAAAACCTTCCCGAGAGAACATAAAAAATAAGTTATAAAGTCAATGTAGTGTTAACTTTCATTAAAATTGAGATTTTCAGAATGTGCGTTAATTTTTTTGCGCAGTGTAGTTAGATGTCCTATATAGACGTGCCAGTTTTCTTAGCGATGTACCAACCTTGTTGTCTGCTCTTCTCACCAGTCTTGCGGTTCTTGCTTGGGCAAAAATTCTAGGTTTTCCACTTTTTGCAAGGTTCATTCAAGAAATATCTTGCTCACATTCAGCAATTGTCCGATAAATAGTTCTACAGGATATATTCTGATTTTAAAAATGCGTTATCGACTCGTCCAACTAAATTATAAATACTTTTCCGAATTTCTTTTTTGTAAGCCATATCGACTTAACCACTTCAACAACTGAAGTGTTAAAGTACAGTCAAAGTTACAAACGAACTTTTATTGCAATAGCAACCTATTGTCGCCTTCTTATTACCACTATATTGGTCTATGAAATTTGTGCCAAAACTTATGAGACATACGTTTTAGAATTGAGGCATGGAAATTCATTTTGAGATTAAAAAAAACACTTCGAAGAAAGTTCAGATGTATTGTGTCAAATGGGACACTCTGTATACGAGCATCCTTCTCCGAGGTCATCAGCCATTCTCTGAAGCAGTTTTTGAGGATGTGAGCCTATAATAATCTACAAAATATCATTATATCCTCTCAGACCCAGGTTACCATGAAATCGGCCATAAATGTCACGAAAAGATGTAAACTGCATCCTGCAAGGATATATTTCTACACCGGATAACGACCGCAAAAATGAAATATCGCGCAATCTCTTGAAGCAGACATAAAATATCCGAATGAATTTGGAGACAAAGCCAAAATCAGTGTTTCGAAACAGGTGAACGCGATAAGGGCCTCTGTATGAGCCCAAAGAATTATTATGGCCATTTCGTGTTTGCTTCGGTGGGAATTTGTCAGGGACGTCGCGATCAGCCGACCGTGGAAAACGCCTGCGAGAGAGATACAAATGTCAACATATTAAATCAACATATCCCCTTACACTTTTGAATTCGACGAGGGTAAGGTCGGGGTGCTGCTAGAAACACAATCGGGTTGCCATGATAAAAAGTTCGATGAAAGGACCAGAATCATGTTTTTCTGTCTGTCGAGGTGAGGTTACTCTGTGAGTTGAGGATCTGCATTCAACACGAAAGGGGGCTGTTGAAGCTCCAGTGAACAAAGACTAGATAGAGCATTCGTGTCTGAGCATAGCTCTTAAACAGTAAAACAGCTCAACTAGAAATCACTCTAGCTGTTGTTAACCCTTATATGAGTTCCTGAAGAATGTGAAGGAAGCCTATGGGTTTCAACAAGAAGAATTTGCTGCTATACCTCTAGTGGCAACAAAAGAAACAATTTTATAGTACGAGGATGTATTGAAAAATTCATAGCCTACTATAGAACCAAACAAAATATCAATGTCAAAATATTTTATTACTCAACATATTCTCCTCTTAATTGCATACATTTATTACAGCGAACCTGCAACGTCTCTAGATCTTTCAAAAAAAAATGTTTCTTCTTGCTCTGCAAACCAGTCCTCACAGCTTTTATTACCTTCTCGTTGGAAGAAAATTTACGACCTTCTAAACTTTTTTTCAGTTGAGGAAAGAGATGATAGTCGGAGTAGTCGGACGGAGCCAAATCTGGTTAATATTGGGGGTCTTCTAGTAATTCTAACCCTAAATCACGAATTTTTTGCATGGCAACATGAGATTTGTGTACCGGGGCTTGGTACCAAAAAACTGAAGACTACAGCAAGAACTTTTCCAACAGATTTTTGGACACGAAGCTTCTTAGGTCTTGGAGAACCAGAGTGTCGCCATTCCATCGATTCTTGCTTTGTTTCAGGATCGTAGAAATGTACCCAAGTCTCAACCATATAGTAACAATTCGGTTTAAGAACTCTACATCGTTTTCAAATCGAGCACAGATCGAACGCGATGCTTCTACCCTTGCACGCTTTTGGTCACCATTCAAACATTTGGGGATCCATTTTGCAGAAATTTTTCTCATGTCCAAATTAACGTGAAACGCGTTCGTATGAAATCTTGAGTGCTTCAGATATCCGTTTTAGCCCAATTCGACGGTCTGATAAAATCATGTCATGAACCGCATCGATATTTTCGGGGACTGACACAGAAACTGGCTTTCCCGATCGGTCATCATCTTCAATGGAAAATTTACCTCTTTTGAAGCTTGCAGTCCAATTTTTCACGGTCGCATACGAAGGACATTGATCATCAAGGGTATTAAGCATATCTTCTTAAATCTGCTTACCTCTTAACCCTTTTGAATACAAGATGAAAGATATGCTCAGTGCAATTTCCTGAATACTACTGGTTTCGGGGGAGGATCGATTATGGTATGGGGTGGAATATATTTTACTGCTCGCACAGACCTAGTGGTCGTTGATAATGGAGCTATCAATGCTGATAAGTATATAAGGATGATTCTTGAAGAGCATGTAGTACGTGCCATTTGCCCCATACATTGGTGAAAATTTCATTTTTATGGACGATAATGCCAGACCCCATCGTGCGCGCATCGTTCAGGAGTACCTTGAAGAGGTTGAAGTCTCTCGAATGGAATGGCCAGCAAGAATTCCAGATCTCAATCCGATTGAGCAAGTTTGGGACAACCTCAATAGAAGGCTGAGAAGTTCAGAAAATCAGCCAGCTACTCTTAATGACTTAGGAATCCAACTCGGAAAAATCTGGGAAGAATTAGATCAGAACATTTTAAGATCACTCATTTTGAGTATGAACCGTCGTTGCCGAGCTGTAATTAACGCAAGGGGTGGAAATATCAAGTATTAAATCACTTATCAGCATTTCAGTATTTTGAAAATTGTTCATTTCTCTTCTTTCACATACGATTCGGTGAAATCCTGAATTTTTCTTCCATTTAATGTGTCTTGTTTCGTTCAAAACCTTCCCAAGAGGACATAAAAAATAAGTTATAAAGTCAATGTAGAGTTAACTTTCATTAAAATTGAGATTTTCAGAATGTGCGTAAATTTTTTTGCGCAGTGTATTTTCATGGGTCTTTCGTTTGAAATGAAACAGAGGCATGAGTTGGCTCATTTTCTCCCATTTAAAATAAATGAACTTTCGAAATGGAATCGATTTCAATTATTTCATTAAGAACTCAAATCCTTTGTGATTTTACCCACAAAATTTTAATTCTCAAAGTGAAACCATTTTCAAATGCAACTTCAAATAAAAACACACTACATTGAACGCTCACCTTTAACACCTTTTAAAATGAAGAAAAAATAAATTGTTATTTCCTCTCGTTATCTATCTCCCATTATCAGTACCCTGATATTCTTATTAATCGATTATTCATGGTGCAGAGTTGATGTTCACATTTCTCATAATCTCGATGGCTTCATTCATTCCAACGAGATAAAAACTCCCAAATCTTTCCTTCCTTCATTCCGTCTTCAATAACGAAATGGTTTCCCTTCCCTCATACACTGCCCTCGAAAAAAAAAGTTGCGTCAGCAAACTATGATATAAGGTCCCCTTTATCGTGGATGAATTGGCCTTAGTGGGATATATTGGTCACATAAGACAGGACGATGTTCTTCCCTTTTCCAATATACTATATTGTATCCGTATGAAGCCCGCAATATCCCATTTGGAACTTCGACAGATTATAGAGATTCGATTAGTGCTCCCCAAGGCTGTAGGACCTTCATAGGCAACGCGGGATTCTGGATCGGCTTAACCCAGCCGCCTAAGATCCATATGGAAGATATATAACAATGGTGGGGACCAACACTATTCATTATTCCTCATTGCAGGCTGCTTGAGAAGTTTTGAGAGCGTAAATGGCACCTAATGAAGTCAAACATTTATTCGACGGTACTACTCATTTGGATACCAATATTTTTACCTTTATCTTCATCCCATTTCTGATGGACTTTCCAGGCTCTCAAAATGCCCATTTATAGCAGGTAAGATTTGGCGAATATAACAGTTATTTCAAATTGATAGTGATATTCAATGCACAAGTATAATATTGAAACAATGCTCGAAATCAGTTTTTTCTTCGGGAAAGCAAGAAGAAGAAATTGATCTCGAAGTATTGATAGACTTGAATGTTACCTTAAACAATAGCCCATGAGGATATCCTCAGAATATCTAGGGAAGATACAGGTAATTAGAAAGCCAGGTCATCTTTGAACGCGTAGATCTCATCAACGAACCTATCTAGCCATGTTATGATTGAAAAGGCAATAAAAAGAACTTTAACACGACGATTGAGGTCCCAGTGGAATGTAACCTTCTCCCAAACCATACTACTTTGAACAAATTGTACATTCTTCAGAATGCAGGGTAAGAATGGAACATAATCAACCAAAAATCTGGACAAGGTAATGTGAAAACCGTCCAGACAATCAAAACCTTCCATTACTGAATAAATCCTGGGAGATGCGAAAAACGAATCTCGTTATCAAACTTTTCACCTACTTTTTTCATTCCATCTTCGACATTCTCTCCGGTACCCGCCACTGGCTGAAGACGTCCGTTCTTTGCAGTTATGTGTGAAGAGCCGCTCGGCCTGCCCTTAAGCGATAAAACTCCCTAGGCAGAGGCAAAATAACGGCGTCGAAAACGATGATTTATAATATATACCCTGACAAACATGTCCTTTTTACCGGGCCTTCACCCTCCCCCACCTCGAGTCGTGTGTTGCGAGAAACTTCAACCCCAGTGAATATTCCTCTCACCTTTCCAGAATGATTTACAATGTTAGCTGCTTCCCGGCTTGATATACTCAATTCAAATAGCTATCTTTCAACTTTTTCCTACCCGGTAGTGCTTATCACGAAGATTCCGAAGATATGATACTTCGTATTTTCAGCACTGTCATACATCTTTTTATGCGGCCTACTTCTCCCTACGTAAAAGACGTCGCTGCCACAGATTTCGTTGAAGCATATCAGAAATATTCCGTCCGAAACAGCCAGCTACATTAGCTCAAATACGAAATAATCGACAGTCGACAAATAATACGACCAGAAAGTCCATGAAGTACAGGATCTTCTGAATTAGACGCTTCTCAATTATCCTTCACACGCACTGAGATGGTCAGAGCTCATGTTACAGGTCCTACAATTAAATTACTTTACATTTGGGGAGATGAAGATGAACTACTTCGGAGTAGGTGCATTAGACGTTTTCAGTTTTAATTTGGCATCATTCCACTGCTACTTAAAGGTCTATTGTGCCCCCTAGCAGAGCTGTTTTAGCCACTGTTCTATCTACAGCTTCCTCTCTACCTCCAGAGGTTCATGGAGTCCTCGTTCTTTCCATAGAAATCATAATATATATACTTACTCTAGAATGCTAATTCCTTCTAGTCCCGCAGCGAAAAACGTGCCGCATAGGCAACTGATTCACAATGTGCGCATGCTCACCATTAGGAAATTTCACGTAGAACGATGCCAAGTCCCTAAATGTTTTGTCGGTTCTATTTTAAGTTCAATATAATTAAACAATAAAAATATTCCATTGAGTGACAAACTTATTTTATAGCTCATGCGCCACTTCCTACGACTATTAGACACATTAATATCATAAGTGAATTGCAATATTTGTGGAATTGGTGAGAAAATCAGAGCAGTAATGTAGTAGGTTTCACTAAATAGATATAGACCGCGCAACACCGCTTTTTCTGTCTCAAGGCAAATGACCTTGAAATGACCTTAGTGAAAGTTTAGGCAGGAACGGCTTAGTGTCAGTCTGCAGCCACAGTTTAGTTTACTGCATAGACAAACTAGTTTACTGGTGCGTAACTGTTATTTTCGTGTTTGATATTCTTCGTGTGCATTTTGCTTTTGTTGTGTGTTGTGTTCGATTTGGATTTTTTCGTATCCGATAAACAATGAACTGTATAGTGTTGTGGTGTCCTTGTCTTGACCCGCTCATTTCCCACTTGAGTATGTAAACTATGTGCACCTTTTCATTCATATAAACTGTTATAAATTTATGGTTTACGCTTTGCTTTTCATTCGATTGATACATATCTATCCACTCGCACCATGAGATTGGTTCTTTATATAGAAAAAGAACGCAATTCATTATGAAAAATCATGAAATCTTGTGAGTAAACCATCTTTTAATGGATAATTCGAACTCGAAAATAAAATATATTGAAGTAAAACTTTGCAGTTTCATTCAGATAAGATAACAGATTGATTTTGGAATATACTCGGAACTCAAAAAGACAAATGACTTGAAGAATGAATGTAGGTATCAGAATTCACTCATGAAACGATGCAGAGTAACGCATTGGCAGATGTACAATACATTTTCATGTTTCCACTATTTTCAGGAACACCGAAGAATAGAACTGTCCTGAAGGGATATATTAGTATATTTTGCTCATTTGATTTTTTTTTTCTGTACTTTACCAAAAGATACGTTGTTTGTTAACCAGAATTTGTCATAATTGATCCTTGAATTAATTTTTATACCGAAACCGGGTTTTTTCAACGCCTGAAGAGGTTTTGGAATAATGAAAGATTTTCAGCTTATCTTCCAGTCGCTGATGATTCCAAATTTACCATTCAAATAGCTGTTGAAAATTATCAATATGTTCAAAACAACTAGTAAGTGTCGAATACTAATTATGAATTGATTAAATCCAACTGCAACAATAACAGCATAAAATTTTATTGAAGCCGACCCTGTTCAGAAACAACCTGATGGCACGTATGCGCATTGTGGACCACACTGCAATTTTTACAACACTTCGATCCAATTGATTTAGCATTCTAGAGTAAATATATATATTATGATTTCTATGGTTCTTTCTATAACTATCTTGTCTGGGACATTCTTTGCACAAGATTACAATGGGGAGGCTAAGAAAATATAGAGGAAAACCTGGTGGTATCAAAAGAATAAGCCCTTCTATAAAAGATCTATTAAACTGCTCCACATGAGTTAGGGATATTGACATACATTGCAAAAAAATATAGTTAAAATAAGATTTTTGTGATGAAAATTCATATTAATATGATTTCAAGTTGCAAATTAATTTTAGCCTGTAGGTCTGTGGAGTATACAGGATGGTTAAGAAAAATCGAGTAAAATAACGAAATTTTATTCCAAGAGAATTCAAGCATTTTAAGACTATCAATACAATGTATGGCCTCGACGGGCATCAATAACAGCTTGACATTTTCTTTGCATACTTCACACGAGGTTGTTGAACATTTCTTGGGGAATTTGGTTCCAAAAACGGGGCAGAAGCTCTCTCAGATCATTTAAGGATTCTGGGTTAGGTTGACGAGTATCTAATCTTTTTATCCCATGTATGTTCTATGCAATTCAAATCTGGTGAGTGCGGAGGTATTGGTAAATGTGGAATACCAAGCTCCTCGCGCGCATTCCCAACTATGGCTGCACGGTGCGGCCTAGCGTTATTGTCCAGAAATTGAAAAGTTTTACCAATAGCAGCATGAAAATGAGGCACAACATTGTCAATGACATACTCCCTATACCATAGCACTCCCCCCTCAGAATGGATGGACTTCTTGGACATAGCGACGATTACGGGGTATGCGTGGAATTGTCATACCCTCATTCTTCGAGAATCTGACTATCGTCCATATCTGGATTCATCAGTGAAAAAGACACTACGCCATTGATCGTTCCAATTGATATGTTGCCTTGCCCTCCAGTCTTCGACGCTTCTGGTCACGTGTCAATGGAACTCCTCTTAATGGACGTCTAGAACCTAGATTCACCTCTCTCAAACGTCGCCTTATGGTTTCGATGGAAACTTGGACCCCATCTTCATTTTGAAGAGTATTCCCTAGCATTCTACACGTAGATGTAGGGTTTCTTCTCGCCGAAACGGTGATGAAACGATCCTGAGCAGGTGTTGTTTTTCGTCGCCCACCAAGGCTTGGTCTTTCCAACACAGAACCTGTCTCCCTGAACCTATTCCAAAGTCGAGATATCACACTTTGGCTGACTTGGAGCCTTTCCGCTACAACAACCTGAGTTAGGCCACCCTATAGCATTCCGATAACCCTATTAGCCTCAGCGTTTGTTAATTTACGTCTTGGCATTTTCAGAAAACTCGTTTCAAATCGAAGCCGTTGATAAACTGACTTCATTTCATGAGAACATTTATGAAGCATATGCAAAGAACCAAACTTCAGAGAAAAGGCGACCAGATTGACGAAATGTCTCATACTGATTTTTATTGGATCGATTCAAGTTGTTATTGAGTTTTAAATGATTCTACAGCGATTTTGTCGAAGATTACATCCTTTTAAAAACGATTGAATACGATATCACTAACTCTTGTGGAGCAGTATATTCCAAGTATAAGTGCTCTTATTTCCTTACAAAAGACAAGGAATAATCTACGGTCTAATATACACATGCCATAACCATAGATAGATCAACGGTTGCCTTCTAGGTGTAAGCTGCAACCTAGCCATTTTAGTAGCCGTAAAACATTACGTGGCAACGTCGTGTTATCTATTTTATGTTGACCATGAAAACAGACAGTTTTTGGAATGGTCGGCGAAAGTTTCCAAAGCTCCAAACTGGCTGATTGGTGGAACATCCTGACCAAAACCTGAACGAAAGTCGAAACAACAAAACCAACAATTGCAACGCAGCCACCATGTGCATTTGGCACTATTTCAATTCCCGATTCTGCCCATAAACGTCTCCCGCCTCCAGGCCGCTCCTGCCGCCAAGAATTCCGCAATCCAAAGCCAACTGTGGTCATATATCAGGCCGGAAATAAAACGCCCCTGATTCCCGCCAAGACAGTGTTTTATTCTGGGTTGTTTTACGATGATTTGTCAACGTTTCGGCTGCATTTATCTGCATTTGTTCGCGAAATCGAACGTGTACGAAACAGATTTTTCACATCAGCGAAATATGTCGGATGAGGAACGAATTCAGGTCGTATTGTGAACCATCAGCGGGGTATAATCTGATATATGCCTCGGGGCTGCGAATGGGAAGAGAATATAGATCTTCGGGAGCGACTTCTGTACAGTTCGATTCTCGTTTGATCTGTATTGTGGGAAGTTTTCCTCCGGGACTTTGGGATGTCGAATAATATTAAATTAATCATTGGAGGCATTTTTTATTCATTTTACAGAGTTTTCCTTTCAGTAGATTCGAAGAAGAAAATTTCGTGTTTCCAGCTCGAGTGGCAGCAAGTTAGGTAGACAAAGATGAACTTACTCTTTTGCTATCTTTTCCAAAACTCAGATAATGGAAGCACTTCCTACCACACAAAGTAGCAAAAGCCCTGTGTACTCAGCTACAGAAAAGGGACTTTGGCATGGGTGTGCAGGAGAAAACGTTACCAGAAATATGGAATTGTGACCAAAGGCCAGCCCCCTCATGATTTATGTGGTCTAGTTAAACCATTAGCCAAGCAAGTCTATGAGTCCAAATTTTTGGACAGATCTCCTAAGTAATAGAAGTTCGTAAAAACCATTGAAAATACTGACATGGTCTTGCCATCTCGAAGAATCCATGGACACCATAAGCCTTGAAGAAGAAGGCTAATGAATGTTTTGTTGAACAGATGTAGAAGAAAACCTCCCTCCATCTTCTGGGTGGAATGTAAGGATGACGATCTCCGAAGTTAGCCGTGAAAAGTAGTGGACCTTCTGACAGCACACTTCTAACTCAAGAAAACCCACGATCAATAGAGTATTTGAAAAAACTGGCTTATGTAGGCTTGTTCAGCAGATGAGAAAATCTGCCTTCATATAGTTTATGACAATGTACAGAGAAAGTTCTATTCATTTTGAAAGTCAAGCTGCCATCAAAGCACTGAACTTATTATGTCATCGACTTGGAACTGATGGGAGTGCTGAAGAACAACAATGTCTCTCAGGTCTGACTTCCTCATCACTCAGGAATCAAAGGAAACGAAGAGGCCCAAACACTAGCCAGGAAGGTGGCACAAACGCCACTCACTGGCCCATAACCTTTCTGTTGTGTTGGCAAATGGATCTATAAGAAAGAGTTGCAGAAAGAATGAACTGAATATTTCCAATAATGGATCATTCCAACAAGTTCCTTTGGGATTTTGGAACTGTAAGAATCTAGGTTTATTAGGATATCAGTAAAAATAACTGGCATCACCACAGGACCTTGTCGCCTTAGGAAGATTATGAGAACGGGCTTGTCATAAACTGACTACTAGGGGTAGCATTTATAGCATTGATCTTAAGTGTGTAGCTTACTTTAAGGTCTTCTGATTCAGTCTAAGTCTCTCCATGCAGCATTGAAAGACACAATATCCATTTATTTACGTTTTGAAATTGATTGAGCCTATGCAGTTTTGACTTTTCGAAAGAACTAGTATTAAACATGGTATATATTGTGATGATTTTACTAGAATGTCTTTCTACATGTAAAATGGGTTGATGATCGAAATATCGGCAAACTTTGGTTCAGATAGTCCATTTCACTGTTGCTCCTATCCTTGCCCTTCAGAGCCACCTCCACCAGCAGCTTTGATCAACATATCATTGTGAGAAGTGACAGCTATGGCACAACCAACCACTATGATCAGTATGGCAAAAGGATGTATACAGATAGGGCGGGGCTTGCATAAAACCATATTCGTTGATGTTTTTTTCACTAACAATTTTTGGTTCGGTTTTCAATGACATATCCGTCAGAAACTGAGAATTATGAAATGGATTTCTTTCTATGTTATCTTTCTGTGGGTGCATCAAACTACTTTAGTCTACGTTCAGGCATTCAAACATGGAAAGTAGATATATCATAGTTGGATGGTTGTTTTCCGATTACATTCAGAATTAACATGTCTTCATACTGATCCCCTAGAAAGGTGAAAGGGAAATCAGTTGGAACATGACTATGTCTTACAAACAAGAATATATTCTTTTTGTCATAGCTGCAATGTTGCTGTAAAAGACTAGCTTCGTAGTAGACAATGAAAATGAGACAAGATCTCAAGATAATATACGAGGATGTATTGATATCTAGTAAGCTTAAACCAGTTCCATGCATAAACAAAATATTGCGATACCATATCAACGAACAATAACTTATAAGAAGTGTCAGTGTAGAGTTCGACGTCGAAAAAGTAAACCAGAGTTACGCAATAAATTTTAAAAAAAGAAGTCCACCGAAATTGTAAAAATCGAAAAATTGGAGTATCGAGCAATCATCAAGTACCTGTATTTAAAAGGGTTAAGAGGTAAGCAGATTTACGAAGATATGCTTTACACCCTTGGTGATCAATGTCCTTCGCATGCGACCGTGAAAAATTGGACTGCAGGCTTCAAAAAAGGTAAATTTTCCATTGAAATTGATGACCGATCGGGAAGGCCAGTTTCTGTGCCAGACCCCGAAAATATCGATGCAGTTCATGATATGATTTTATCAGACCGCATATCTGGAGCACTGAAGATTTCATACGAACGCGTTCATCATATAGTTCACGTCAATTTGGATATGAGAAAAATTTCTGCAAAATGGATCCCCAAATGTTGACCAAAAGCGTGCAAGGGTAGAAGCATCGCGTTCGATCTGCGCTCGATTTGAAAACGATGTAGACTTCTTAAACCGAATTGTTACTATGGATGAGACTCGGGTACATTTCTAAGATCCAGAAACAAAGCAACAAGCGATGGAATGGCGACACCCTGATTCTCCAAGACCTGAGAAGTTTCGTGTCCAAAAATCTGCTGGAAAAGTTCTTGCTTCAGTTTTTTGGAATTGCCATAGAGAAATCATGATGGATTTTTTTAATAAGGGTAGAACAATAACTGGAGATTACTATTCGACATTACTGACCTCTCTACGGGAAAAAATCAAAGAAAAAAGATACGGAAAGCTATCCAAAGGTATTTTGTTTCTACATGACAACGCCGCAGTGCACAAATCTCATGTTGCCATGCAAAAAATTCGTGATTTAGGGTAAGAATTACTATAACACCAGCCTTATTCACCAGATTTTGCTCCCTCTGACTATCTTCTCTTTCCCCAACTGAAAAAAAGGTTACAAAGTCGTAAATTTCCTTCCAACGAGGAGGTAATAAAAGCTGTGGAGGGCTGGTTTGCAGAGCAAGAAGAAAAATTTTTTTTTAAAGGTCTAGACACGTTACAGGTTCGCTGTAATAAATGTATTCAATTAAGAGGAGAATATGTTGAGTAATAAAATATTTTGACATTGAAATTTTGTTTGGTTCTATAGTAGGCTAAGAATTTTTTCAATATATCCTCGAACATATCATTCATAAGGAGAGAGATATTAATAGAACTTATGGTGATAATGTAAGTTCCAAGGAGAAATTTCATAAAATGCACGGTGGCGCCTCTATCGGATTAGTTTTTCTAGTAGTTCTGATCGCCGACCTTGAGGTTCTCCTAAGAAATCGGGTTGGGTCAATCACAAGTATCTGTGTATTTTAGAACTTTTCTAATGAGGAAAAAAAATGTAGATTCATAAGAATTTATTTTGAATTACATGCTGTGAATCCAACGAAACAGGCATATCATTTCTTAATTTGGCATTTATCTAGGAACACTATCCAAGAAAAAGATTTCTAGACAAGTAGCAAAAGTGTGACAACATCAGGTAAAATGAAAAGGAAGATAATGTCCCTTAGTTGGAACAAACTAAAATACATATCAGAATTGGACTAGTAGAGACCCAGTTTCCGAAGCACAACACTAGGTGGCAGGTTCTCATCTCAGGATAAGACTACATGTATCTGATGACGGCCAATAAGCCAGAAACCGGTAATGCATTGTCTTCCTGTGGTGGTGCCACCTGGTGGTGTGCTTCGGAAACTGGGTCTCTACTAGTCCAATTCTGATATCAGGTAAAATCTTTTGTGGTGTTCTATGTGACTCTTATTAGGACTTCCGACCATAGAGAAAGTGAGTAAATCATAGAGCTGTGGGTCTTCTTCGATACCGACAAGGCGACAAACTCCATTCGCAGTATGAACTTGAAATAAAATAATAAAAATAATAATTTGAATTTTGACCATATGGAGGTTTGTCTCATGAACGATAGACATTACCATCAGTAAGATTAAAAGAATTCACTATTTTCTCCTTGGATTCAATTATATGATCCAGAATGAAGACAGCAAATTGAAGATTGACTTGAGGCTGGATTCCTAGGCAACCAATGAGGTCAAAACTTTCAAATGACAGTATGAAAATTCGCATTTATGACCAATCAACTCCTCCACCTAGCACCATCTAACTTCCAGTCCCCCCTCCCACGAAGTAACATCGGTCCCGATGATTTAATACCGGAAGTTTTCGCGGAAATGCATCGATAATTCACCTATTGCCCCGAGAACTGGGCAGGGCCTCCCGGAAATATTCCGGATTCGTTCGGTATGCACTTTTATGGCCCTTCCAGGACTGGCGTGAAATTGAAAAAGTTTCGGCGAAAATCGTCCTGCGAGACCCGGATTTTTCCGGCAAACAATTATCCGAGGTGTCCGAAAGTCCGGTGCTCCACCATCAACTCCTCCCGGTGTACGTAAGTTTTTATTGGACCCGCGGGAGCTGACCAGCACCTAGGTAATTTCGCCAGGGAATGAGGGGTCAGGAATGCCGGATTAAATGGGCGATGATGCGTGGAAAGTGGGCCTAAGATATCGCGTGTCTAATCCGGGATAGTTGCAGCTGGCCAGCGTTGAAGAAACAGGAATCTCTCAAACGAAATACACTCACTTTCAAAAGTCTCGTAGATTGTGTGAAGGGGTTACACTCCATAAGGTCTATTGTAAGCCTCTTCAGAGCTGTCCACGCCGTTGTCCCTTCGGCAGCTCTCCCTCCAGTTCCAGGGTTCCAATGAACTCTAGACTCCAATATTTGGCATGGCTCCAAGGAATTTTCATTCTTTGTTGGGTTTCAGTTAACCAACTGAAGTGTGGTTCAATTTTATTTAATGAAATTTTTACCAAGTTTCTGAATAGAAAAATAAGAGAGCTAATGGACTGTATACTCCATTCACAATTATAAAATCACAACTCTGGCCTTGGAAATTTGACACATTCCACTCTGTATCGAAGTTATGACGTTTTTCAAAATATTTTTATGTTCCAAGTCAACACCTTGTTACCCTTTCTACATTCTTAGCGTATTTCTCAGAATGTGAATTTGTTCGGAAAATGAATGAATTGGAAAAGATATGATGGACGAAAATAATAAACGTTTATAAGAATTGATAGAAAAGATTCCTTTTCTATTTATTTGCATGAAAAGTACAAGAGATCACTGTTGAAATATATTATTTTTCGCCATGTAAGAAAATTGCCTTGCTTTCACATAATTTTCATATGCCTGCGTGTGAAGATTTAATGTTTATTATCCTCTTGAACTGAAAGTTCAAGACTTGACGACATCAATTGTTGGTTCTAATCAAGAATTCATTAAAAAAATTAACCCAAAGATATAAGATGAATTGATGGGTAATTACAAGAGTCAAGACTAATGTCAATTTTATTTTGTTGATAACTTTCTTAAAATCAATGTTGGGATATAAAACTCGGCTGCGTTTGTTCAAACAACATCTAAAGAATACATTTTCACCATCTCGACCTTTGAAAGACGTTTCTTATAGGAGAATCAGGTCTAAGTTCCACCTCATTAGTGAGGTACCTAACTTTTGCAAATCTGCTCAGATATCGCCAAATTTCTTGGAAAACCTGAAAAATATCATCCTAATCGACCTCTCGAGGCTCCATCCGATCCATCTACTGCGATATCTGTCCAAATAACAGCTTTTTCAACAAAATTCTCGTGTACCCCTTCAACCTCGAAATGTAAACATTCGTCCTGGTCTTGAAAATCGTCCTCACGCTCCAAACTAGTGCTAAAAACAATAAACATACGTTAATCTTGGATATTCGACGAAAAACTCACCTGCAAATATCGATTAAATACCAAAAATCTGCGAACAATTTGTAAACCTAACAAAATGTGGAATATCTTTGATACTTTTACTTTGATGTAAACAAAGAAAATGGCAACGTCGCTTTGTCATTAACGATATTTTCTGTGCGCGCACTGACTTTTCATCATATGTTCTGTGCTTTTCATCAGGGGCACCAACTCCTGAAAACGAAACCATGACCTCCTATGTGATTAAATAAAAGTGAATGGAGTATATATGAATATAAAGTTTTATTGAAACCCAACACAAATGCAAGGTCTTACCTATTTCAGCAAAACGATCAACCAGATCTTTTCGGTTGCTCCTATTTCCATGAACAGAGTGATCGAGCTCGACAAACGATCATGGAATGAAGTTGAAGTGAAAATCCGTTGCTAAAAGTGTCAGAGTAAGCACACTTTTCCTTGTGTTATAATAATAACCACGCCACTTGTAACAGTCTTTTTCGAACCAAATTCGCACAAACGAATGTTCTTAAATGAATGTAATTCGATTAAATCGAAATCACTAAAACTACGAATCACAGGAAAAACTGAAGTTTTCCGAAATCGCGAAAGGGAACAGAAGAAATTTTTAATTAGCGGAGGCAGAAGTATTCACGATCGTTAAAATCAATGAACTGAATGAAAAATACGAAAATGAAATAAAATGCGACATATGCGTTGAACAGCTGACGATTTCTTCTAACACCTACACTCCATATGGAAGTTCCCCTGGTATCGGAGAAATTAAATTAATTTTGAAGGAAATGAATTATGAAAATTCAGAAAAGTTTCTGAATCGTTCACTTGGCGTGAACATTCTTGCTTGCGAAAATTTTCAAAAAATGCCATTTCACAGGTGAAAATCTGAACTATGATAGATAGAGCTCTGGATTATTTCTCATTGAATTCAGCGACCTCGAAAACCTACATTTTGATACCGAACTCGTCCATGAAAACCTTATGAGCCAAGAATTTCAATTTTTAATTTTTTAGATTTTTGATTTTCAAGTTTTATTCATCAGCTAAGAGCGCTCGGGGTATGGATGTTATCGGTCGTCATGGTGGCTATTATTGAAGATTCGAGTGGTTCGAACAACTTAATAAATCACTTACATCGTTACATCCTACCAGTTACCAGATATTTTCTATAACCACGAATATGGTGTTTTTGGGGGTCTTACCCCTTGATCATTTTTCATCCAAAAACTCAGATTTTTTAAATCGCTCATATTTTGCACAGAATACTTGGGACTATGCTGATCAACAATATACAGGGTGGCCGAGAGATTGACGTCAAAAAGGAAAAAACAGGCCCCTCGTGTCATGTGCTATTCGAATCATCCCTATGTATGTTATGCTATTTTTGAAGGTTTTCGAGTTATGAATTTTTTTATGAACTTTGAGAATTTTCGACTTGACCATCTTAAAAAAGATATTAAAAAAAAGTACAGGACTTCTCTGTGAAATTCTTTTTGTAACTTTGTACTTTTATACATAAAATATCCAGATTCGTAACTTTGATAAAAATTATGGAAATGTTGGTCTCAAGTGAAAAAGTTACGTAAATTGGATTATGATCTGAATTTTCGAATCAAAATTAAAAATCTAAAAAGGCTAATTTACGGTTTCTTGCGCTCAACAGTCATCTTTTAGAAACATTGATAAAAACAGGTGAACGTGGGGACCACTTGATTGGTCCGCTGCGCAGCAATGAAAATTTTCGAGAACAATTTTTGATTAACCACTTGAATGAATGATACCCGAACAAATGGATCGGACGCAGTCGACCAATAAAGGGGCCCCCACGTTCACCTGACCTCAATCCCATCGATTTCTTCGTTTGGGGTTATTTCAAAGAAATTGTTAACGCCCGAGAAGATAAGAGAAGCCGAACGTGTCCTAAGAGAGAACAGGGCAGGTTTTATGCGATTGAAAGAAAATTTTCTAAGAAGGTGTAGAATGTGTATTGAGGCTGGAGGTGGCCACTTTGAATACCTACTGTAAATTTTATAAATAAATTTCTTTTTATTTACATTATGATGTGTGATTTATTGCCATACCTTTTTCTTTTTTTTATCTAGAACTTTTCTTGACAACATCTAAAGCTAATTTTCATTAATTTTCAGCATTTTCTATCATAACTTGATCAGAAATATCTCAAAATGGCAAAAAATAATTCTGTAGTAAATGTCTATTTCTTTGATTTTTTCCACCTCGATTACTTTGAAGGCTAATTCTAGCAAAAGTAGAGTGTTAAGTACCATTTTTTATCAATGATTCTAAAAGCTGACCGTTGAGCGCAGTTTTTAAGCATACTAAGAAACCGTGAATTAGCCTTTTTACATTTTTAATATTGTTTCGAAAATTCAGATCATAACTTTTTCACTTGAGACCAACATTTCCATAATTTTTATCGAAGTTACGAATCTGGTTATTTTATGTATAAAAGTACAATTCATGGAGATTTAGTTACAAAAAGAATTTCATAGAGAAGTCTTGTACTTTTTTTTAATATCTTTTTTAAGATGGTCAAGTCGAAAATTCTCAAAGTTCATAAAAAAATGCATAACTCGAAAACCGTGAAAAGAGCATAACATACATGGGGATGATTCGAATAGCCCATGACACGAGGGACCTGTTTTTTCCTGTTTGACGTCAATCTCTTGGCCACCCTGTATGAATCAATCTTGGTTACGGTCAGAGAGACGGACGCTATGAAAGTTTAAAATTTCCAATTTCTCCAAAAATGCCATTTCACAGGTGAAAATCTAAAATATGAAAGATAGAGCTCTGGATTATTTTTTATTGAATTCAGCGACCTCGAAAACCTACATTTTGATAACAAATTGGGCCATGAAGTCCTTGTGAGTCAAGAATTTCAATTTTGAATTTTTTCGATTTTTCATTTTCAAGTTTAGTTAACCAGCTCAGAGCACTCGATGTATGGGTGATATTGGTCGTAATTTTTTAAAGGTTTATGTGTTTATGGTAATGCTCCCGTCCTTAGGACCCAGCTTGCAAAAACAATTTGGCCTCCAGACTGAAACAAACCGCAACTTCAAAAAACAGAGGCTTCGCTGCTGTAAAGGAATTATCCAGCCAAAAATCATCTCCAGACGAATTCACGAACACGCTCTCCCCATCGAATTTAAGGCATTATTCGGCGAGCGATTTCGGACGGCAATAACAATGCGAAAGGGCTAATGAGCCAGCCCCCCAGAAAATATTCAGTTTTCATGCCATGGCACGAAAATACGGGGGATCGGCTATCACAAGCCCTGTTCTCTCCGTACACTCCACGTGGTTTCCTTCGGAAATCTAATTAGGTGTGAAGTCGATATCAAAGGGTGCGTTCGAGCGAGCAACGCGAACGCTTCTGGATATTCCTCGTCTGTTTTATCATCTTTTCTTCATTGCCGGAGAAGATGCAGCCAGAAAATGTGTGTAAAAGTTCCCCCACAAACACGAAAATTCAATTTTAAATTCGTTGGGTTTGTTCATTTCCGGCGCTATTGCAAATTCGATGAATCTGCCGAAATTCGGGATAATGGAGTTGTGGGTGCATAAGCAGAAACATGGGAACTCTTATCTTATATATTGATTGGAATGGGAATGTTCGCGAATGTGATCATTGACAGGAAATCTGAAAACGTTGAACTGGGATTGAATATAAGAGTAGGTGACCAAATAAAGTGATTTCATAATATTGGATTCCTCAGCTATCACCTGGACATAGAGCTACTCGTCGGCAATGGGCAGAACACAATACAAGGAGTCAAGAAAAACTTCGGACAAATTTTGCTGTGGTCTGGAACAAAAGTATTTCAGCGCAACCAACTAATTTTTTTTCTCTTGGTTTCTCTACACTTTCCTGTACTAAAATGTGAATTTTCAGTTTGATATAATTTCATTTCACAGAGTTTTAGAATGTCAAACAAACGTAGTGCGATTTTGGAGCTGTTTCGTCAAGGTAGGCGTCGATGCGAAATTGTTCGTTTGCTCAATGTGCCTCGACAAATCGTGTCCGATGCAATTCGTCATTTCAAGGAGCTTGGCCATGATGGTCGTCGTCCAGGAAGTGGTAAAAAACGCACTGTCAATACACCTAGCAATCGCAACATCGTCAAGAAGCGAGTCAATCGAAATCCGAGGGTTTCCATGAGGAAAATAGCTTGTGAGACCGGTATCAACCGCGAATCAGTCCGTCAAATTGCCAAAAAGGAGCTCAACCTCAAGCCATACAAGCTCCAAATAGTTCAACTCCTCACGGAGGAAAACAAGCGCGTACGACTCCAAAGGTGCCGCCAACTCCTTCGTCTCGCCGCCGGTCAGCAATGGGAGCGAATTCTCTTCACAGACGAGAAGCTTTTCACCGTAGAACAATCCCACAACCACCAAAACGACAGAGTCTGGTCCGTAGAGGCTCCCGGTACATCGGCCATCGTCGAACACCGTCAGAATCCGCAATCTGTCATGATCTGGGGCGGAATTTGCGGCAGTGGTAAAACTCCTTTAGTTTTCGTGGATCAAGGGGTCAAAATCAATGAAGAAGTCTACCGCTGCGACATCCTCGAGGCCGTAGTACTTCCGTGGGGCAAGCAGCACTTCCGCGATACGCATTGGACCTTTCAACAGGACTCCGCTCCGAAAATGACGCAAGAATGGTGTAAAACCCATTTTCCTTGTTTCATCTCATCTGCAGAATGGCCGCCCTACTCACCGGATCTCAATAACCCAATAGACTACAGCGTGTGGTCGATTTTGGAGCACAGGGTTCGTGCTAAAAAACACAAAAATTTGGAGTCGCTGAAGCAATCTCTGCGCCGAGAATGGAACCGACTAACGCCCGAAGAGGTGCGGCCCATTGCCGAAAATTTCAAGAAGCGTCTGAAGCTGCATATCGCCGCCAAAGGAAGCCACTTCGAAACGGCTTAAATATATTATTAACAAATGTTCAAGCTCTTATTATGTGTTGTTGTTTTGTTCAATTTCTTCTGTTTCATAAAGTTAAATGAAAAAAGTTTGTCCGAGGTTTTTCTTATCACACTGTCATACTGGCTACACCAGAATGGCGTAACGTATTCTTTTCGAAAAAGTAACAAATAAAGATTTTCTATCAAATATATTGCAGTTGTAATTTCCAGAGCATATATTGTTTATCTCTTGGGAAACCTATGGAGGCCAAGACTTTTGACGATGTGTGTATGATTTCGAGGATGCTGAAGTAGAACGCATAATTAAGGAGTAATGGCCAAACAATTTAGAATCTCCGATATCCCTGCCGTCTTTCTCCTCCCATGAAGATGAATCTGTAGTCGGGGATTATGCTAAGAAAATTATTTTTTCAGGCCTTGCCTCGCAAGAAGCTTCAGATCAATCCAGAACACCCCAATTTTCTCCAGGCCTGCCAGGCAAGACGAACAAGGCCTTTATTAATCGCCAACATCGGAAGGCACAGGTGTTCTATGGTCTTGCGTTAATTAAGATATCCTGGAAGTCACTCAGCCGAATTTGAAATTTAAAACAGAAACCCGACAGGAAAAGAAATTTCTTATATCTCCTCTTGACGCCATACTGAGTTATTACTCGATGAATTTTAAAAATGCATACAAAACGGCTTTTAAAAGTGGAGAATGTTAATGTTTTTCGGTGGAAACGGCTTTGATTTATGTACATATTCCGTTTGAAATGGCCGAAGTTGAAAGAGGCTCAAAATAATGTTTCAAGACTGCAGTTCGGCCGTTTCTCATTTTAAGGCCGAGAGATGGAGATTTGCCGCGTAAACTTTCGCGCTTATACGGGAGTTAAGGCTGAATTGTCTGATTTATTTCTGGTGTTTTCCTGTTGAACGAGATGGCAACGGACACTGAGTAAAATTCATGAGTGAGTTGAACAGCATTATTTCTTTATTTTCCTCTCGGTGAGTCGTTTCTTGTTCTGTACCTCGAGTGAGAGATCCTGAATTGGAAAAATTAATTATCTTGAGGACTTCACCTTATTTTTAAATACAAGGTGACAAGAAAAACTTCGGACAAATTTTGCTGTGGTCTGGAACAAAAGTATTTCAGCGCAGCCAAATTATTTTTATTCTCTTGGTTTCTCTACACTTTTCTGTACTCATATGTGGATTTTCACTTTGATATAATTTCATTTCACAGAGTTTTAGAATGACAGACAAACGTAGTGCGATTTTGGAGCTTTTTCGTCAAGGTAGGCGTCAATGCGAAATTGTTCGTTTGCTCAATGTGCCTCGACAAACCGTGTCTGATTCAATTCGTCGTTTCAAGGAGCTTGGCCATGATGGTCGTCGTCTAGGAAGTGGTAGAAAACGCACTGTCAATACACCTAGCAATCGCAACATCGTCAAGAAGCGAGTCAATCGAAATCCGAGTGTTTCCATGAGGAAAATAACCGGTGAGACCGATTTCCACCGCGAATCAGTCCGTCGAATTGCCAAAAAGGAGCTCAACCTCAAGCCATACAAGCTCCAAAAAGTTCAACCCCTCACGGAGGAAAACAAGCGCGTACGACTCCAAAGGTGCCGCCAACTCCTTCGTCTCGCCGCAGGTCAGCAATGGGAGCGAATTCTCTACACAAACGAGAAGCTTTTCACCGTAGAACAATCCCACAACCACCAAAACGACAGTCTGGTCCATAGAGGCTCCCGGTACATCGGCCATCGTCGAACACCGTCAAAATCCGCAATCCGTCATGGTCTGGGGCGGAATTTGCGCCAGTGGTGAAACTCCCTTAGTTTTCGTGGATCAAGGGGTCAAAATCAATCGAGAAGTCTACCGCTGCGACATCCTCGAGGCCGTAGTACTTCCGTGGGCCAAGCAGCACTGAAGCACTGTATATCGCCGCCAAAGGAAGCCCCTTCGAAACGGCTTAAATATATTATTAACAAATGTTAAAGCTATTATTATTTATTGTTGTTTTGTTCAATTTCTTCTATTTAATGAAGTTAAATGAAAAAAAGTTTGTCCGAGGTTTTTCTTATCACACTGTAAGAGAAGTCGAAAACCATCTCCTCAGTGTTGGAAACATAAATAAATTTTAGGCTGCTTGAAATGTTTTGAGAAGGGAAGAAACAAATCAATACCTAAACAAGAGCGTCAATTTGGGGTAAATTTTTGTATACTCTGGTTCCCACAAGTTCAGAAAACATCGTGATTTCCAAGGGAAAGAAGGTAGAAATTGGTGTTTCTCTTAAATTTCTGTAGGTTATATGCCTCGGAGTATACGTCCCTAGGGCTAGGCCTAGCTGTTCGCTGGATGAACGAGTCTTTGAAAAGAGATGTTCTCCAGGTTTCCAAAGAGACCACAAAAATGTGGAGACTGGAATTGTCGTGTTAATCTCGATTCTCGAGAGACCATTGATGCAGAGACAAATCGCTAATTCTTCTACGGTACAGAGAAGTGAGCGAGTTTGTGAGCGAGGCATCCTCGACGAATTGCTCTCTTTTGAACCGAATTCAACAATTCAGTTCAGGTTTAGGGCCAAACATGGGAACAGTAATCTAGGACAGGACGAATCTACGCCTTCTAGATCATAATCAGTTGACTGGAAGTGAAAGAGCTCTCCGAACGAAACATAAAACCAAGTTTTTGGGATACTCCATAAGTAATGGATCTCACTCGACATTCCCAAGGATCCCAGCTGACCTGGGAGTGCCGTAACACCATAAAGCAACTGTCCAAAAGCCATAAAATGACTCTACAATGAGTGCCAGGTCATTGTGGTGTTGAAAGAAATGGAAAATACGATGAGCTTGCAAAAATGGCATCAAGGTTAACACCTGCTAGGCCTGAGTCTTTCTGTAGGCTTGGAAAAGACAAATATAAGGCAGCGATCCAACAATGGGAGTTGGACAACAGCATAACCCTCTAGAGTCTAGAGAGGACTTACTCAGTCCAAGAAATTCGTGATGATTTCACAGACCTATACCAGAAAGCTCCAAGGCAGTAACGAGCTGAGCTTAGGGTGGTGGTAGCTCTGCTGAAGGGGCACTGTCTATACAAACATCATTTGTACGGTATGGGAAAGTCAGCAGATGAGATTTGTAGGCTCTGTGGATAAGAAGCATAAACAGCTGGCTGGCCTAAGAACTATTTATATGAGGAAACTGGTCGTGGATACCCACGAGGTAACGGCCAAGGCTACTAAGGAATTGTCGGTCTTATCAACACCATCGATGACCTACTTGATTTTTAATGAATGAGTGGAGAGAACAGAAGATCTACATATGTGTGTCTCTAATCTCCAAAATATTCAGGATGGTTCATTCATAGGAAGGTATTCAATTTTGGGAAAAGTACAAAAAACATGAATTCGAAAATTTCCTCGGTCAAATGCAACTATTTTATCACGATACGAGTATATTGATTTCCACAACATCTCCCGAGGTATGAATTTTTAATCCGATACTATGACCAGTTTTCGAGATACAGGGCGTAAAAGCGGAGAATAACTTATCATCATCTTTTTTTCAAATTGAAAAGTCGGATTGATTTTATGTTGCGCCCATGAGTTCAGTATGAGTACAGATCAGATGCACAAGGAAAGGTTCAGCTAAAATATTTACTGTTACAGGGTGATCCACGAATAAATCATAATAGCTTTTACAAACACTTGATAATTCTACAGTTTCATCACAGAGAAATTATTCCATGAAGTTAATACCTAGTCGTTCACAATTTTCAGTTTGAAATACTTCATAATAATTAGGTACTTTTCATACACGGTGAGTCATAAATAATATGCTTTGAAATAATTGAAAGGAGAACTTTTCTGGTGAATTTTGAATAACTGTCTAACATTACATCAAGTGAAGTATTTCAGACTGAAAATTGTGTAATGTATTAACTTCATGGAATAATTTCGCTGTGACGAAACTTTAGAATTATCGAGTGTTTGCAAAATCTATTGTGATTTATTCATGAATCACCCTGTAACAGTAAATATTTAGCTAAATCTTCCCATGTGAATCTGATCTGCTCTCATACTGAACTCATGGGCGCAACATAAAATAAATTCGGCTTTTCAATTTAAAAAAAAAATTGATGAAATAAGTTATTCTTCGCTTTTACTGTATCTCGAAAACTGGTCATAGTATCGGATTTAAAATTCATACCTCGGGAGATGTTGTGGGAATCAATATAAAGTGATAAAATAGTTGCATTCGACCGAGGAAATTTTCGAATACAGGGTGTTCATGTTTTTTGTACTTTTCCCAAAATTGAATACCTTCCTATGAATAAACCACCCTGAATATTTTGGAGATTATATATGTTTGTGGTATTACTTTTCCCAAAAATCAATTCAAAAATACAGGATTTCGAATTAATCCTAAAAAAATATGATTATGTCTAGTGGTTCTCTCTGTGAAACACCCTGTATAAAAAATATGCACTGTGCAATATTTTGTCGTCATAATACTAAATCGAAAAGATTATTTCAAAAATATGCCCTCCTGACGTCACAGTAGAAAAAGTGAATTTTGGAAAAAAACTACCGTCATATATTCGTCAATCACCCGGTAAATATAAATATTTTTAATCATACGTATCCTCTAATTTCATACCTAGAACATGTAGTAAACGTGTGAATGCAACAGAAATCCAATGTAACTCTTAATAATTAGCAAATAAATCCGAAAATCTGGGCAATTTTCAACTTTAACACCCCGTATTCAGAAAACTAGCCATAGGATTGGGTTTGGCCCCATTGACACTTTTGGTCAATGAGTCGGGTACAGCAACATACCAAATTTTCAGAAAATTTGACCGGTCGCCACTTTACCTACTAAAAGTGCGGGGTTCTTTATGTTATCAACTTTTCTCCCTTGTTCGTTTATGATTTGGCGGGATGGTTTTGGAGCCCTGGAACAGAAGGCAGCATGGAGCATCTGCGAAATTGTGCGCTGAGCATGAAGTTGCCTCCTGCAAATCGTTGGCTTGAAGCAGAAACAGTGTTGGAGCCAAATCGATCCTTGTGGAACACCAGCATCAATGGGTAGAGTGTTCAATTAATCTCCATCCACGACCACATGGAGAGACCTGTTTGTGTGAAAGTTTGCTATCAGAGACATAGCTGAGGAGGAAAGCCTTAAGATGAATGCTTGGCGAGAAGTCCCTGGTGCCATGCAATCAGGTATTTTTGTCTCAGTTTCTGGGATGAAGGTTTCAGTTGGTCATTCTCTATGTGTGTTCCCCTTGTACGAACGAAAACGTTGAACAGGATCTGTAGAAGATCAAATTCAGGCATATTCCGACCCTGGAGCTTAAGACAAGATTCCACCTAAAATTCCACGACAGCAAAGAGGCGCAAAACAGGGATCCCACCACTCCACGTGGGTTTTTGTTAACGACTTCAGACTCCTCCAAAAAAAACGAAAGCAACCCACGTCAGGATTCACAAGAATCATTCCGTTAATTAATGACTCACACAATTCGGGATTATTAAAATCTCTTAAACGAGCTCCATCATCCCCCCTTCTTTCGCCCGTTCTTCGCTCGCTTACCCTTTCAACTCCCATCAAGAAGGATAATTTGAGTTAGGAGGGATGGCACACATTGGATGTGAGAGTTTGTTATTCGTTTGTAGCACTTCGGGGAACTGGATGGAAGGGTTAATTCTGCCAATTAAATATCTCGACGATCAGAGATTGTCTCTCCCGAATGTTGGATACACTGGAATTTTGGCGTACTCCCCAAGCGGTCCTCATACGGTCGTTGTTTGGAATCGTTGTTTTGGCTGCTGTTTGGGGATGAAATAGAAACCGTTTTCTCTTTCTGGATGGGTCAATTTGAATCTGATTTGTTCCAAATTACATTTATACTCCATTCACTTTTATTTAATCACATAGGAGGTCATGTTTTCGTTTTCAGTTGGTGCACCTGATGAAAAGCACAGAACATATGATGAAAAGTCAGTGCGCGCACAGAAAATATCGTTGATGACAAAACGAAGTTGCCAGTTTCTTCGTTTACATCAAAGTAAAAGTATCAAAGATATTCCACATTTTGTTAGGTTTACAAATTGTTCGCAGATTTTTGGTATTTAATCGATATTTGCAGGTGAGTTTTTCGTCGAATATCCAAGATTAACGTATGTTTATTGTTTTTAGCACCAGTTCGCAGCGTGAGGACGATTTTCAAGACCAGGACGAATGTTTACATTTCGAGGTTAGAGGGGTTCACGGGAATTTCGTTGAAAAAGCTATTATTTGGACAGATATCGCAGTAGATGGATCGGATGGAGCCTCGAGAGGTCGATTAGGATGATATTTTTCAGGTTTTCCAAGAAATTTGGCGATATGTGAGCAGATTTGCAAAAGTTAGGTACCTCACTAATGGGGTGGAACTAAGACCTAATTCTCCTATAAAAAACGTCTTTCAAAGGTCGAGATGGCGAAAAATGTCTTCTTTAGATGTTGTTTGAACAAACGCAGCCGAGTTTTATATCCCAACATTGATTTTAAGGAAGTTATCAACAAAATAAAATTGGCATTATTCTTGATTCTTTTAATTACCCATCAATTCATCTTATATCTTTGGGTTGATTTTTTTTAATGAATTCTTGATTAGAATCAACAATTGATGTCGTCAAGTCTTGAACTTTCAGTTCAAGAGGATAATAAACATTAAATCTTCACAAGCATGCATATGAAAATTATATGAAAGCAATGCAATTTTCTTCCATGGCGAAAAGTAATATATTTCAACAGTGATCTCTTATACTTTTCATGCAAATAACTAGAAAAGGAATCCTTTCTATCAATTCATATAAACGTTAATTATTTTCGTCCATCACATCTTTTCCAATTCGTTCATTTTCCGAATAAATTCACATTCTGAGAAATACGCTAAGAATGTAGAAAGGGCAACATAGTGTTGACTTGGAACATAAAAATATTTTGAAAAACATCATAACTTCGATACAGAGTGGAATGTGTCAAATTTCCAGTGCCATAGTTGTGATTTCATAATTGTGAATGGAATATAGTTAAAAGTTCCTCTATGACTCTATTTTATAAGGTGTCTTTTTAGAGATGCTGTAGAAATTTTGTGGCTGTTTGAAAAGTTGTCGATTCTTGTCCACCAAGTTTTCATTTATGAGGAATAAAATGTTTACTCCTTCATTTCTGAATGTTTTTCTTTCGATAACTTTTTTAGTTTCAGGCAAGTTCTGGTCATTTAAGTTCCTCAAAATTAAGGATCAGTTCTTGTTTTACGTTCCCACAATCAACTCTGATTCAGGATCTGAAAATTTGTTTTGAAATAATTCCAAGACGTAGAGTTAGTGCGGAAGAAGCACGGTCTATTGGTATGATTGAGAGATGTTGCTCATTTCTTTCAAGTTAGTGAAAGCGTAGTTTCCTGGCCCGTTTATCGATACCGAGAAACTGGAAACGTGACTCCAAAGACCTTTTGAGTACCATGCGACAGCAGCTTTTGAGCGCTTCTAGTGCTTTGGTTTCGATTGAAACAGTTCGTCGAAGACTTTTTGAGACCTTAATCTACATTCTTGACGACTTTTGAGCAGGATTCCATTAACTCAAAATCATATGCGACTTATATTGGAATTGGCCAATGAGAACGTTAGTTGGAACGATCCATCAAGGTCTCTGTGGTTCACAGAGATAGAGCTTTGTATTCTCATCAACCACCGGCTCATACACTTCAAGAACTCAGACGGCTTTTTCCTAAATTCTGGAGAGAAATGAATCAAGGCTACTTCAACAATCTGATCGTATGTATGCAGAGGCATTGTAGGCTGTGGTCGCTGAACAAGAAGGCCATACACTTTGCTGAACTATATTTTTTCAATTTCCTGAGTAAACTGAGTTTGTACAACAAATACTGAAAATATATTTTTCCCTGAAACTGTAAAACTTATGAAGAAATGAGTGAAAGAAAGAGGCAAGTAGAAAGTATATGTGTGCTAGACCTGAGAACTCAAAGCAATTGGTCAAGACTCATATATCCAAGACATGGCAGTTTCCCAACAAAACAAGAACAAAAGATACACATATATATGTTCATTCTCATTTCATATGTACGAAGATACCACAAACGAAGCATGTTCTGACCTCTATGGAATGGGGTGGAAAATATTTCAAGGGAAATTCTGGGAAACTGTGCTGAATGCTGAATCCTGAAAAACCTGTAAATCAATAGAAAGAGCGCTAGTGACACCTAACGGGAAAATAGTTTACTGTGGGGAAATGTACGAAATAAACTTCTCCCTGAAGAAGAAATTATAATGGAGGCAGAGAAGAAGTCATTGAACATCAAGCTCATTCTGTTTCTATATCAGCTTGAAAAGTAACTTCAAAGGATATTCCAAGTGATAGCTCTTCAGCAGGGAAGATGGCGCTGTGTTAATATTTCCTTCGAAGAGCAAAATCGAAGGATAATTCAACTGATAGTCCTTTGATTTATTTATCCTTTTTTTCGATGAGAGCCTAAGAATTCTTCGTAGCTTATAAATGGTATTCTGCTATATTAGTGAGAGAAATTACAATGAGGAATGTATTGAAGAGGTTGTTGACATCTATCGTCGAACAATTTGCTTTTTTACTAGAGCTCTATCTAATGGATTTTCCGTTATTTCAAGTGTATACCGTATTTTTGATGGTTCATAGATATACGTATGGACAGGTTTCAAACATAACAGTTCAATTTCTGTACTATTAGATTGATCGCATTTTCTCTATCATCAAAAACTAATTAGCAGTTTTGGTTCCGCAAATGGATAAAAGTGAGATCGCAAGTGTGCCAACTTAGCTTCGAAAAGAATTTCAACAATCTTCTAAAAAAATCCAATTCCGATAAATATTAGGTGTATTATTTCGAATCGATGACATTTTAAACATTTCATGTGGAAATTGATAGAAATTTTCATCGTTAATCTCTAAATATTCATCAAACTTGTTCTGAGAGGATACAAAAACATATAAATCCTGTGAATGTTGAAAAAAGCGTCGACAAGCCACCTACATGAACATTAACTCTTAAACCGTAACTTCATAACTCAACTCCAAAGTTAATTACCATACTTTCTCACGCGTGCCAAGAAACGCCTCGTCTACCACAAAACTAACTCATTTTTTTCAGACAAAGTACAGGTGCTGTCGTCAAAGCAGGGGTGCCCACGACACATCGATATCTTCGAAACATGATAAGCTGTAAATAATTTTTTTCCTGTTTGAGAGTTATCGTACCTGAAGCTGGAATTTCGGAAAGAGGGACAGATTTGAATTTGACCACGCATTCGACATCAGTGGGTCGAAACATGAATACACAACGATATAATTATATAATTATCTATCGTTTAAAAAAAACACCAAGAAAATTTATGATTTTTCAGTTATAAGGACTGAACGAGAATGAATTCGCTATCACAAAAACGCCTATATCTTTTGAACCAATTGAGAAAAAATCAAAATTTGATCATAGTTAGCTTTGTTATGAACGTCAGGAACATGTGGAACATTTACTTCATAGATATTCCAATTCTCTGTCGCAAAATGTCAAGCGAAGTGAATACACGAGAATTTATAGTGAAACTTTTTCAAAATAATCAAAAATGGAGCTTCAAAAGAATCGCAAAAGAGGCTCCCGTTCGTCCGAAACGGAATCAAAAATTGTTAAGCGCTTCAACAAAGATCTTACTCGTACAATTAACCGCAAGGAAGGAACCGGGAGGAAAAAGGGGTTTCATAGCCCAAAAAAAGTGAAGAAAGCCATCAGCTTTTTTCAGAAGAATCCTAACTTTTCTGGACGGAAAGTGGCCCAAATAGTGGGTTGTTCGCAGTCAACTGTTCAGAAAATCAAGTCGAGTTGTGGGCTTAGAACATACAAAGTGCAGAAAGTGCCAGACAGGAACGCTGTGAAGAATCAAGAAGCGAAATCAAGAGCAAAGAAATTAAAAAAAGATTTCTTGAAAAATTTTTCCTGTTGCGTGATGGACGACGAAACCTATGTCATGGCTGATTTCTCGCAACTTCCTGGTCAGGAAGTTTATACTGCAGATTCTCGTGGAAATGTTGACGAACAATTTCGCGTGCAGAAACAAGCAAAGTTTCCTAAAAAATTCCTGGTTTGGCAAGCAATTTGCACTTGTGGGAAAAGGAGCAAATTTTTCGTTGGCCAAGGCTCTGTTGACTCGAAGATATGCATCGAGGAATGCTTGAAGAAGCGACTTTTACCATTTTTACGTGGGCACGATGTGTCAACAATCTTTTGGTCAGATTTAGCTTCATGCCACTACAGCAAGGCCACCAAGGAATGGTACGAAGCTAATGAGGTGGTTTTTGTTCCCAAAGAGGCCAATCTACCAAATTGCCCAAAACTCAGGCCAATCGAAAGATATTGGGATAATTGAAGATGACTAAGAAATCAACGAAAACATTAGCGGAATTCAAGCAAAAGTGGAAGACAGCATCCCAGGAAGTGACTGAGAACACTATAAGAAGCATGATGGGAAGAATTCCAGAAAAAATCCATGAATTTTGAAAAAATAATTTTCACTGTAAAAACAGTTTTCATTAGAATTAGAAGATGATTCGAAAATGAGTTTGATTTTCGATATCGGTCCAGTGGTTCAAAAGATAAAAGCGTTTTTGTGATAGCGAATATATTCTCGTTCAGTCCTTAAATGAATGATTACTCTTTTGAATTATGTCTTGAATTAATATTTAACTCAAAACACTACCAGAAAATATGATCCTGAATATTCCAGATATAACAACGGAATTCTCAATGAATCGCAAACTTTGCGTCAACAAAAAAGGTGTCCAAAAATTACAATTGGTAACAATTTTTTTCTCGAGTTTCGAGAATTGTGTCGATTTATTCCTCACTTCAACTGATGATATTAAATTATTTCCAATTGATTCCTCTAATCGAGAAGTCCTTCTATATCGACGTCGATAAGTGCGAAATTTTCGAACTAAATTGCAATCCCTACCTATCCCAACTACACGGTGCGCCAGATCTGGATTCAAATTTTTCCAAAACGCATGTCCGCCAATTTCTGAATGGGGTGACATTGGCAACAGTTTGGTTTGTTGTCAGTAGAAGCGCGAGTAGCGAATAGTTGGCCATGCTTCCCTGTTTCGGCAATCAAGCTATCCTTGAGCGCGGACAGAAGCGCGATTAGTTGAAAAATTTCCGCCGATTTTTCCGCTTCTCAGGTTTTCCGCTGATTTGAAGAAGGGGGTGGTCTTTCGAGAGAAAAGTTTGATATGTTGAAGGCTTCCACTGTTTTCCAAGCGAAAGATTGCATTGGTGCGGAAGAGTTGACGAACTCAGAAGTTTTTTGTGCATGGGTTGATTTGAGTGGATTGATGGACTGTGAAGGATTTTCCGGAGTTTGTACGTTTATGTTGTGTGTGAACAATTGATTTGGCGATGATTTGAGATCGTCCAAGGGGAGAACATATTTTTGTGAGTACTTATACTAGAAAAAATATCTATTGGAAATTTCGACGCTTTTCTATTTCTATCCAGTCAATTTGAATGTCAAAGATGGCAAAAGCACACAAAGCTGTGATTTTCCAGGACACTATTATCACCTTCACGACTAGTTTGTTCTGTGTGCTCGGAAAAAGGCTGAATTTTTCAACCACAATGCAAGCAAATAATAGATTCATTAGGATCTCCTTTGAAGAAGCTTAGATTTACAAAAATTTGTGCGCAACAGAAGCTCCGTAGACCCATTGATGTTTCATATTCATCAATTCAAACATGAAGTATTTCTTGAACGAGTTAAATTTTTCGAAAGATCTGGTTTTCATCTTGGTTACCACTAAACTACGAAGTCTACATGCATCGTTCTTGTTTCAAGTTGAGGCTTATTGCATGCATTTAAAATTTCTTCCCTTCCATTTTTTTTCCATAGCCACTTCTGCTGCTATCTGTTCAAAAACCTTATTCGAGTATCTGCTTCTTTGCAATTCATATGCCTCTTGTAGGAAATTTCATCTTCTTTGAAAAATGTGGTAATAAATATACTGGGTGTTACAATGGAAAGAAAACAGAGCTCTTTTTTAGGGAAAAATCGAGAACTTGTCAATGTTGTGCTTGAGTAGCATTTTTTTCATATGTAATACCACTAGAGATGGAATTTTGCCGGCAAAATTTCTTGATTGTAATATGAAAGTTTGATGCTCGGAAATTTCGCGAATGACATTTGTATGAAAATCACGAGCCGTCAGGCGAGTGATTTTGGAAAAAATGTCATGAGCGAAATTTCCGAAAAGCAACAAACATGAATATTACAAGACATAAATTTTACCTGCTTAAATTTCATCTCGAGTGGTATTCGGCATGACTATTCCATGAGAAAATACGGTAATATGTTCACATTTGACGCGTATTGCGCTATTTGGCTAATTAGCATTCATCATAGATTGACTAAACCACTAAACGTTGTTTGTTTTCTCTATGATACCTATTTATTTCCGAAGCTATCTATGAATTCGAGAAACTTCAAAAATTTTGTCATATGTAATACCACTAGAAATAGAATTTTGCCGGCAAAATTTCTCGATTGTAATATGAAAGTTTGTTGCTCGGAAATTTCGTGAATGACATTTGTATCACGAGCCGTCAGGCGAGTGATTTTGGAAAAAAATGTCATGAGCGAAATTTCCGAAAAGCAACAAACTTGAATATTACAAGAGAGAAATTTCACCTCCTTAAATTTCATCTCGAGTGGTGTTCGGCATGACTATTTCACGAGAAAATGTCTAACATTATAAGTAATATGGTCACATTTGACACGTATTCCGCTATTTGGCAAATTAGAATTCATAGATTAACTAAACGTTGTTTGTTTTCTCTATGATATTCATTTCAGAAGCTATCTATGAATTGGAGAAACGTCAAAAATTTCATCGCTGAAAAACCAACATGTTGGTTTTGCCGGCTTGAAAATTTTTTCGGGATGAAACGATCGTTGCTACGGAAACTTCCTCACTAAAAATGAAAAGAGAATAGTCACATAAAACCATCTTCATATCATTTCATTCCCCTGTGCAGCAATCCTAACGCCAATTGGGGCATAAAATGATTACCAAAGTCAATGTGGCAAGGAAGGGGTGAAATTTCATGAAAAAACGAAATAAGTGTTCTGAATAGTTGAAGAAACCTTAGGATACAGAAAAAGGAGAAAAGTCTTTCAATAATAAACAGTGAAGCCAATTTTCGAAATCATCAGAACTATACTGGGTAACTGTACCAGTATGGAATCAAAATGTAGTAGACATTTTTGCAACGTTGTTGCGTTCTCTGAATTTTCTCATAAATAAATTTCAATCAAAATGAAATGTACCTGCTACCTGAGATTGAATTCATCTACTCATTTGTGCGAGAATGTCAGAAATGAGTGTTTGTTTCTTCAAATATTGTGCATTCTTCTCATTACATAAATACCAAATTTTAAGATTGTTCGCGAAACGGTTTGGCCGTTTTTGCCTCAGATATTGAATGGGCACGTTATGACAGCACCGTTTTCTGAATATGTAGCCACTTCATTCATTATTTTGGTACCGCATTTTTTTCATTGACATTTTGAATAGTATTGTCATCACGATATCGCGTATGAAAAGTGAAATCTGGATTTATTTCTGAATATTATTAACAAAATACGTTGAAAATGGTTCGTGTGTTTGTTGTTCGTGGTAAATTGGACTATTTGAATCCTGATTCGAGTGTACACAGGTATGTTCTAGTCGTATCATTTCTAAGTGAAAATGTCGTAGATTCTTCGATTTTTTCAATTTCACTTTCCAGACTCCCTTCTGATATTGAGAGGAGGATCTTCAATTTTGAATTCAGCTGATTCTGTTCAACTTACTCAGAATCTGTTTCGGAGCATTGTGAATGAATTCGTCAAAAAGAGTTAATTCACTCGTAATTTTGTTTCCATTCTTCAATACCGATAGCACCACGCCACTGGAGCTTCCAAAGTTAGATTCTGCAATTTTGCCATGGCAGAATCTGATGATATCGCTATCCTTCAAGCTATCTCCGTCCAACTCATTGAAAACTGACTTAATTTCGGCTTCGCCAATTCTCTAATTTATTAGTGAGATGCTGTGTCTCCTCTTCCTATGATATGAGGTTAAATCTAACAAATATGAGCCATAAAATATAGATTTCGCTCTGATTCCCTTCCCACATTCCGTAGTTTTCCGGAAATGATACCCACAAATTAACTGACGAAAAGTGTGACCGAATCAAAAGCCTGATTTCTTCAATAACTGCAGAATAGGAAAGTAATTATAGAATTGACTTCCCTAGAACACCTTCC
Source organism: Adalia decempunctata (assembly GCA_951802165.1). Lineage (NCBI taxonomy): Eukaryota > Metazoa > Arthropoda > Insecta > Coleoptera > Coccinellidae > Adalia > Adalia decempunctata. The sequence goes on from OX637705.1 coordinate 8,633,014, forward strand.
ACATAGTGAATTCAGCTTCTCAAACATTCATTTGGATCTTATAATCAAATCATCTCATACTATATTTCTTCCTCTTTTTCTCCGAACTATAAAATGAATCTCAGAAGCTGTATGTATACAACAGCTGAAAGATGGCACACATTACATGTCGAGGGGAGCATAGAGATCCAATAAGCAGAGATCCGAAGTCGAATAAAATAAAATGCAAAATACATTAGTTTCAGAAATTGCGCTCTGCCACAGCCGTTGGTGGCGGAGATCTGAAACAAAATGCTATTCCGTAGGTCTTTTGTTGGGAGATATGAAAACCGAGGGAAGAGAGCCAAGTTGAAGGTTTTATCTGGGAATGCTCCATGTGTATATGGAACACCACAGGAAAACATCGAAATTCGAGTGTTTCTTTCGAATAGGAGAACTCATGAAAACTTGTTCCAGTTGGACGAACGTAGTTGTGATAAACTTTTCCTGCAAAAAATATAAAACAAATGAAAAAATAAAGAATCATATTTGGAGAGTCATGCTCGATCGAAATTGAAATGCCTCAATGTTTCACGTGAATTTCAATGTGTTCAAATTGTGGATTGGAGAGGTTTCGTCTTTCTCCAATCAAACCTGCTGTGTTACCTCATCCTCTTGACTGCTGTTTAATCGATGACTTGCGTTCCCAGCATATTTGTTTTTAACATAATGCGAAAACTAATGGCACACATTATGTTTTGCGTGATCTTGAACCATTCAATTCCTGCACTAGCTCTACCTTATCCTACAGGTTTCATTCTATATGTGTTATCATTAATATACTGCATAGCAATCGATAAAGGTTTAATTTTAACAACACATTTTTCCATTGGATATCTAAATGATCAGAAACATCATATATTCAACAGTTCACTGGTGAACAAAATGAGTATTCTTCGTCCAAATTTATATGGTTGTAAAATTTGAAATAAATGAAGCTAAGGAATTTTATACTCACAGTTTGGCCTGGCTTGTGATCTTCTAAAAGTTTGTTTGACTCTATGATATGCTGGTAGCTTTGTTATAATTCAGATCAGTAAAATCTGAGATGAGTGATATTGAGGTGAAAAACTGATAAATAACACACAAGACTTGATCCAATTATAGGTCCATGTGGGAGTAGTTTTTAAGCCATTTCCTCGCAGAAGGAAAACGAGAAAGAGCCAACAGTCAATCCTCTCCAAACCAAAAACCTTCGGCTTCGCAGTTGAAAATAAAAATAATGTAGTTTCGTGCAATCTATATATATAAAAGAAAGATGTTGGTTACACCATTTATAACTCGAGATCGGATGGACTGTTTGTTTTGGAACTTCATATATGAATTCGTCTACGGTCTGGTTATTATAAAATACAGTAAAACTTTGAAAAAATCGATGAAAATTTTACTTATACAGGAAATGCTTTTCCCTCCTTTGAGTAAGGCCACTAGGTGTCGTTACAGTTACAGTTACGCTACAGCTTATTCGAAGGTACTTTATTTGATATTCTCCCCGTTAGATGGCGATGTAAACAAATAGTGTGTAATTTGAGTTGGCTCCAACTCTGTGCTGTGGACCAAAACAAAAATGTCTTATTCAAGAAGAAAAATAAGAATACGTCTTAGCGTATTTATATTCTGTGGAGTGAGATTGAAGTATCATAGACAAAGTACTTCAATTCGAATTTTCAGCGTTGTATCTAGGAGCATAGAATAACTGGAGGGAAGGCTTCATACGCTCGACAGATCATTTTGAACTGCCAATAACGGCGGACGTTAGAGTTTCGTGTGACGCCCGATAGATAACGCTGAGATCCTTTATTCAGTAACATGTCAGATATTTTGTTCTATGGCGCTACAATTGCAAAGAATATAATGTGGCTGTCATTATTATTGATACATTTATGCTTCTTTTTAATTGAAAATGGCCATAAATCATAACATAGACAATATTGATGACATATCATCGCTTTATTCTAATCAACTTTTTATGTGCAATTTTATGGGAAGTCTGTGATCGGTAATAAATTTGTCAAAACAATATCCTTATCGGAAAAAGCGAACATTCAGGTAAGTATTCTTATTATTATACGGAAGACTGAGGTTTTATCTGTTCTCGTGTATTATACGCAGAATTGTATGGTACCCCGTTTACATTCCCTCTGCTAACACTTAGATTCGGAGCGGGAAACAGATTTTTCTTCCTATATTCAATCTGATCCTTGTAGCCATTTCTTTACACGTGCTATACTGCTATATGCATTATATTGTCGGATTTACGAAAAAAAGTATGTATTGCTTTCTTTCAAAAGAATATATATTATGATATAGTAATAAATGGAACCTAATAAGTAATAACAACGAATAACCATTAAAGATAATTTTATTAAGGATAGCCATGTTGTAGGAAGAAACGACGTTGTCGCCATTTCGTGACCTTGCGGCGAACTGACAAGTTCGGACGTTTTTGGCAGTTCATTTTCGTAGGGGAGCCTTCTCTCCAGTTATTCTATGCTCCTAGGTTGTATTGGCAGAACTAAAAAGGTTTCTACAGTGATCAGAGGTAATTAATCATTGGAACTATTTCTCATCCATATAATTCGATCGTGATTTATATTTTTATTTATGTACAGCAATGAGAAATCTGCAAAGCATTCAAAGAAAAATTATATTCTCAACAATAATTAGATACAGCTTAAATAAAGAGAATTCTTTTCGTGTGAAAACTGAAAAACAATGTTTCTAAAATTTTATATATTTTGCCTAATTTATCTCCTGCTTGAAAAAATAGCAATGATTAGTTGATACAACTTTAACCGTGGGTTTCACAAAGCGTAATCATCGGTGATCGGAGCTTGATATAGAATCAACTCGATTCGACAGTTTAAAAATCAGAGAACCGTAAGTATCATTTAGGCGGAACAAAGTTCGCCGGGTCAGCTAGTACTTAAATAAATCAGTTCATTCACTAAAACTAATACAATCAGTGCATCAGAGGTTTCACAGTATTTCATCTCTGTCTAACAGGAACTCACTGAGATCGTCAAAACTCCTGATACAGGCCCCACAATGAAATTCTTTCAAGGTCGTCGTCACAAAGAGCTACTTCCGACTGAATGAATTAGTAGTTTCTCAGATGTCTAACAGACACTCACAGAGATCTTCAAAACTCCTGTTGCAGGCCCTACATATCTTCTTCCGAAGTTTATGTACAGTAAATTCATCATTAATCCAATATTCCCGAACTGAGAACTGAGCTCAACTAGAAATACATGGAGTATTAAAAATAATGAACAAACTCTCTTCATGAAATCATTGGGTTATAAACATTACACTCTTCAATTAAGGAGGGTTCTCTCGAAAAGGTGTAGCCCAAAGGTTATAGGAAGATTCTAATAAGACAAATGAATAGATATGAATTATTTAATCACAAAAACACAATTGAGGTGAACTGACAACTGGAGCACTCTAAACAAACTGAAAAGTAGAAGGCACTCAAATTTCGAATAAATATGTATATGGTGCAGACAGCATTCGACAATTCCTTCAAGTGAGCTTGTCTGATGGTATACAGGTTTGGAAATATAAGTTGAAAACATAGCCAATTCAGCGTAAACGAGTGGACGAATATCGTCTAGTGGACCAGTAAAATGATCATAATCCTCGGCGCGTTGTGACAACGAATAAATGACTGACCTCTCTCAATGACATAGGAGACTGAAGAGTGGGATCTTCGAGCTCTCGCTAGTCTCGATGCAGTTCCTATGCCATTGAGTGAGGTCAGTCATTTATTCGTGTCGCATCGCGCCGAGAATTCTGATTATTTTTCTTGTCCACTTGACAATATTCATCCACTCGTTCAACGTTGAATCGACTATGTTTCCAACTTAAATTTCTGAACCTGTATATTGTATGTACGTTCCTGCGTAACCAATTAAACAAGTTTGTACCCAGCATGAGATAAGCGGACTGAAGTTAAACTTCAATGAACGATAAAGAGTCCCTTCAAAGTGAGAGCTCATCAATACCATCTTTGAGAAACCACCACTTCCAACTTTGTTTTGAATACCCTTTCGGGTCTCTTTGATGGTCTGATACAAAACAGATTAGGTGTCTAACTCGAAGGAACACTCCATCGTGCAAGTAATCCCGATTTCATTGTTTTCGCAAGTGGAACACATCGAAGTTTACCGAGACACTCAAAGATTACAATGGAAGTCATTTTTTTCAACCACTGTTTCTGGGGCTAATTTAAATCTCCAATCTCCAGGTTTTGGAGCTTAGATTTGTCATAATGAGAGGTAGATATACAAGGTGAGTCTTTGAATTGTACATATATTTCAACTGTAGATTTTTGAGGCCAAATGATATTTTGTTTTTCATTTTCCATTCTTCCGAATTCAGCTCTGTTTTAAAGATATAGCCATTTGGAATGAAAATTGAGGCCGAATACGTGCCTGATACGATTCTCTGCAAATACCTCAAAGTTCATATTTCCCGATTGAAAATGAGTTGATACATTTAGGGAATACTCAAGTACTACCCTTATTTGAATGAGAATGTTAATAACATGATATTTCTTAACAAAAACACTTAGTTGTGTTCTATTATTTCTGCAATTGGAAAGCCATGTTTCTCCACTAAAATAAGTTCCTTCATTGATTTTCCTGAAGATTAGGTAGTAAACACTAATATCTTGATCATATTTTCCTCGATATCCCAAAAATATCGTAAAAAATACCCAACTCCATTAAACTAGGTTATATTAAATTAGTATTCTATGTCAATGACCTAACCTAACCCATTTATGAATCGTCTTATCTTAAACCTTATATTGTAGTTCTGTGTATATAAAATGTATAATTTCATCTTTCTTAGAATTCAATTGTATCTCCCACATTTGTGGGGTTTTATTATTACATAATATCTCTTCATCAAACGTTTTTCCATAAAAGAGACTCGACAAAGTTGATAAACATTCTGAAAACATTGTTAGCTTGATCTCTAATCAGAGAGTTTATAAATTTCAGCCATTCTGTGGTATTAAAAATCCAAGGAAGCATCCAGATTATTCTTATGATTTTTTATTTTGTCGTCAAATTGTATCGTATACAATTGGGAATGACTTGCAAACGACGCGTTTCATTGAAAAAACATGAGAATACTTTCAATTTCTTTCGAAAATATGAAATATCCTTTTCAAATGGTTTTATAGTATTTTTGCGTGGATTTATGAGTCGGCTAGGCTGTAACTTTCATACCAGGAGAAATATGGAATGAGTTTTTTTTGAGGAACAAGCAGGCCGTCCCAGCTTCGCCCGAGTAGAAATTTATTTCACGCGGCGGTTTCATCTTCAACACTTCAACCTGCCATATCTTTTGATGTACTCGTTGTAATTGTATGATGTGAGGGGCAATTTCGTTCTAAATTAAATACTGGGGATAAATAAGGTATTAGGTTGGATGAGGATCAATACCCAATTCATAAAAACACACTCCCAAATAGTGCATAATTTTGGAAAACATCTGATTACCATAAACAGGTAATAGCAAGTCAATCTTGGGAGATAGATATATGCTATCGCGGACTTTTTTGTAGAACTATTCAAGAGGTACATTTCCGTCATACATTGTATCCACGTAAGTCTTAAGCTGAATACAGATTACTCTGACGTGACGTGTAAGGACGTCACGTCAGACGTGTACTGTGCTCCCATTGGCCTGATATGAACGTGAACGCACAGAACAATGTGTTGCATTTTTATATCACTCACATTTTGACGTTCACGTTCATATTAGGCCAATGGGAGCACAGTACACGTCTGACGTGACGTCCTTACACGTCACGTCAGAGTAATCTGTATTCAGCTTTACGGTTTTTGCAGCACACGTGAAAATAGCTGATTTTGGCTGATTTTTTTGTAATCATTGAAATTATAGTAGGTATCCTTAATTTTTCCGGGTGAAAAGTATAGCCTATGTCACTCAGGGATAATGTAGCTTTCTAAGGGTGAAAGAATTTTTGAAATCGGCCCAGTAGTTTTTGAACCTATTCGTATCAAACAAACAAAAATACAAATCTTTCCTCTTTATAATATTAGTATAGATATGGACCATGAATAGCGTAAACAATCAACCAAAATTCAGTTCATTCGGAATAACGCTCCCGAAGATATGAGCAGAAAATGATTTTTTAATTGATTTTCGACACCCTGTATCTTTCAAACTCTCGTTCAAACTAAACCGAATTTTGAAAAATGGTATAGGAAAAAAATGTTTTTATTGATTAGAGGAAACTACAGTTAAACCATAGGTACAAGTCAAAGACTCACTCTGTATACGAGATATTATGTTTTCATAAAAAATCGATTATTTTTCCAATCAACCCTTCATATTCCTATCGATTCATTTCCAAGGACAAAATGTATATGAAAAAGTAGCAATATTACTTGAAAAAAATTTAGATTTCATCTCAATCAAAAGAAATCTACGAATACACTGAGATTTCATCTATTCCAGTGAAGCGGATCTAAAAAAGTGGTGGTTTTTTTGTAATTCAGCTAATGTAGTTTCAACGGTAGTCGGTATCTTCCACTTATGGATATGGGGGCTATATCCATGTGAGTTTACGGATGTAGAGTAGGATTTAATAGAATTGCATCAGAAAAGCACTCTGACCCCATTTGAGAACTGTCTTTGACGCAATTTTCCACCTTTTTTCACGATTTTATATGGTTGGTTTTCAACTAAAAGTTATGAATGATGAATCATGAAACTTTCACAGCATATCACCAAATAGGAAAGGGTATACTTAAGCTACACCATGGGTAATTATTCCAATACCTACTTCGCAGTGTAATTTACAGAGGCGAAAAAATAAAAACATCATAAAGGTGTTGATTTACACGACTCTCTGACAATAGATATCGGAATGAAAGCCACATAATAATATGATCACAGCTTTGGTACACATCCTGATTACAGCTGCTATGGTATTAATTCCTGCCAATTACGACCAATCAAGATACAGAATCAAACATTGCTCTGATGTGTCAATATATTTTTTTAACTATTTCAATGAAAATTTTCCGCAATCGATATTGCCAATTGTAGGTTTCAATTTATTCTATTGACGATATCTAGAATTGATTCCAGGGAATAATTTGACGTTCTTCTTGACCGAAATTGATAGGTATGGAGTATCATTACGTTGCATGAAACTATTTCATTTCTGGTCAAACGGCCTTGTGAACAACACAATTTATTCGAAGTTTTTATAAAGATTACTATGGAAAGATATTTCTGGCACGTATGTTTCAAAAATTCTTTGTTCATGCTTGATCATCAGAAAGAAATATCTCTGTATTCTACCATACGAGGATATATGGAAAAAATCTTAGCCTACTAGAACCAAACAAAATTTCAATGTCAAAATATTTTTTACTCAACATATTCTCCTCTTGATTGAATACATTTATTACAGCGAACCTGCAACGTCTCTAGGCCTTCCAAAAAAAAATGTTTCTTCTTGCTCTGCAAACCAGTCCTCCACAGCTTTCATTACCTCCTCGTTGGAAGAAAATTAACGACCTCTTAAACATTTTTTCAGTTGAGGAAATAAGAGATGATAGTCGGACGGAGCTAAATCTGGTGTTCTAGTAATTCTAACCCTAAATCACGAATTTTTTGCATGGCAACATGAGATTTGTGTACTGGGGCGTTGTCCTGTAAAAACAAAATACCTTTGGATAGCTTTCCGCGTCTTTTCTCTTCAATTTTTTCCCGTAGAGTGGTCAGTAATGTCGAATAGTAATTTCAAGTTATTGTTCTACCCTTATCCAAAAAATCAATCGTGATAACTCCATGGCAATCTCAAAAAACTGAAGCAAGAACTCTTCCAGCAGGTTTTTGGACACGAAACTTCTTAGGTCTTGGAGAACCACCATTCCATCGATTGTTGCTTTGTTTCTGGATCGTCGAAATGAACCCAAGTCTCATCCATAGTAAGAATTCGGTTTGAGAAGTCTACATCGTTTTCAAATCGAGCACAGATCGAACGCGATGCTTCTACCCTTGCACGCTTTTGGTCAACATTCAAATATTTGGGGATCCATTTTGCAGAAATTTTTCTTATGTCCAAATTGACGTGAACTATATGATGAACGCGTTCGTATGAAATCTTCAGTGATTCAGATATCCGTTCCAGCCCAATTCGACGGTCAGATAAATCGATATTTCCGGGGACTGACACAGAAACTGGCCTTCCCGATCGGTCATCATCTTCAATGGAAAATTTACCTCTTTTGAAGCTTGCAGTCCAATTTTTCACGGTCGCATACGAAAGACATTGAGCACCAAGTGTACTAAGCATATCTTTGTAAATCTGCTTACCTCTTAACCCTTTCAAATGCAGGTACTTGATGATGGCTCGATACTCCAATTTTTCGATTTTCACAATTTCGGTGGGCATCTTTTTTTTTATTTATTGCGTTACTCTGGTTCACTTTTTTGACGTCGAACTCTACACTGACACTTCTAATAAGTTATTGTTCGTTGATATGGTATCGCAATATTTTGTTTATGCCTGAAACTGGTCTAGGCTAACTAGATATCAATAAATCCTCGTACATGCTGAGTTACCACTGATATTTTAGCAGCCGCTCTGCAGAAAAACCTCAGCTTTGAACATGTTTTTGTATCAGCTTTCTGCATAATCAATCTCAAGTTACTTCGACTCAGCTTTTACTATACAGGATTAAACTGCGTTCTTCAACGTGAAACTGCACAACACAATTAATATTCCTCATTTATGTAACATCCTATCGTCAATGTCGAAATTTAATTGAATGGAAGTTTCTGAAACTCATTATATGTCTTTCAAGCTTTGGACAACAACCCTTTTAGTATAATTAAGGTCAGGTTCAAGATTCTGAGGAGTAAACACGGAGTTTTGAAACAATAGTTTATACATTTCAGAAGCAGCAACATAATAGGTACAATTAACGACCTACTGCTACTATGAATTCAAATTGGATTGATTCTAGGTCTTGAAAATTCATTTATTCAGATTGTAAAGACTATTCGTTGCCTCCATGTCCAAATTGCCGACAGAAAAGTTAGGTGAAGTTACTGGTCGAGTTAATGGAGAGTAAGGGGGTACAATAGACCTTAAGGACTGTAACCCGTTCTCACTATATAGTGGATGAAGTGTTCCATTCCATCTTCTGTCAAAATCCTGCTCGCTGTCTCTTCCAGTTGCTGAAACCATTAGCTGGTAACTGGTCGCAGTTCTGAAAGGTTCTTCCATACCCAATCGACCCCATCATTCAATAAATAAAATAAAAGGTACGGTGTTAGGACCATATTCAAAACTATTCACTTCACGAGAAATACAGGATTCAAACCATAACACACATAAGGACAAATATGATCAATGTCAACCTAGTGTCAGGGCTAGAAAAAAGTTGTGTACAAAGTTCAAAGCACCTTTACTCCCACAATTCTGTCGAAAGGTCAACGATTTCTGGATTTCCATATCTAACGCTTTCTTCGTGCACTGGCATAACTGTTATTGAATTAAATTTACATTTTTATCATATTTTCGATTTTCAATAGGGAAGAAGACAAGAGAACAGGATTTCTATTAATAAAACATCTGAAACTACTTTGGTCCATAAATCAGACGAAAGTAGGTCAATTCCTCAGGTCACTGGGATCTAGAGAGGTTTTTTAAAAGGTGTATAACATTAATATGTAGTGGTGGAATCTGATATAAGCCATTCTCAAAGGAAAAACTTAAAACTTCAACTTAGCATGTTTCAGTTATTCGGTATTTCTATTCATAATATTCCCTGAATCGCAACTGTCATATTATTTCAATTGATTTCGACGAAATATATGCGGAATCCAATCAATCGCCTTCATCACAATGAGCATTCTATGGTAATGTGTACTTATATCCTTTAAACATGCATTAATGAATGTTTCGCATGGATATATTCAACAAATTCGATGTAGTCTAATAAATGTCAATTTTATCAATGAAATTATGTTCATTTGGATGTACGATAGTGCAATCGTCCATCAATTCTCATTGTAACTGCGTTGTTGATAGCAAGCAGTAATTAAATCGATTACGGTTGACTGATAACCACATTAGTTCTTTATATGGAAAAACAATTGATAGTTTTCGAAAGTTAGCGATGTGGCTTTGTTGGTAGAGAATAGGTTGGTTAGAATATAGGTGCTCATCATCAATCTTGACGTTGAACTGTGATTGTCGATCTTGTTGTTTGAATCAATCACAAGGCTATCACAAACAGGAATGACCAAGACATTACAGGGTGACAGGAAAAATTTCGGACAAATTTTGCTCTGGTCTGGAACAGAAGTACTTCAGCGCAGCCAAATAATTTGTATTCTCTTGGTTTCTCTACACTTTCCTGTACTAATAAGAGAATTTTCAGTTTGATATCATTTCATTTCAAAGAGTTTTAGAATGCCAAACAAACGTAGTGCGATTTTGGAGCTGTTTCGTCAAGGTAGGCGTCAATGCGAAATTGTTCATTTGCTCAATGTGCCTCGACAAACCGTGTCCGATGCAATTCGTCGTTTCGAGGAGCTTGGCCATGATGGTCGTCGTCCAGGAAGTGGTAGAAAATGCACTGTCAATACACCTAGCAATCGCAACATCGTCAAGAAGCGAGTCAATCGAAATCCGAGGGTTTTCATGAGGAAAATAGCCTGTGAGACTGGTATCAGTCCGTCAAATTGCCAAAAAGGAGCTCAACCTCAAGCCATATAAGCTCCAAAAAGTTCAACTCCTCACGGAGGAAAACAAGCGCGTACGACTCCAAAGGTGCCGCCAACTCCTTCGTCTCGCCGCCGGTCAGCAATGGGAGCGAATTATCTTCACAGACGAGAAGCTTTTCACCGTAGAACAATCCCACAACCACCAAAACGACAGAGTCTGGTCCGTAGAGGCTCCCGGTACATCAGCCATCGTCGAACACCGTCAAAATCCGCAATCCGTCATGGTCTGGGGCGGAATTTGCGGCAGTGGTAAAACTCACTTAGTTTTAATCAAGAAGTCTACCGCTGCGACATCCTCGAGTCCATAGTACTTCCGTGGGCCAAGCAGCACTTCGGCAATACGCATTGGACCTTTCAACAGGTTTCAACCGGCTCACAGAGCGAAAATGACGCAAGAATGGTGTAAGACCCATTTTCCTTGTTTCATCTCATCTGCAGAATGGCCGCCCTACTCACCGGATCTCAACCCAATGGACTACAGCGTGTGGTTGATTTTGGAGCACAGGACTTGTGCTGAAAAACACAAAAATTAAGAGTCGCTGAAGCAATTTCTGCGCCGGGAATGGAACCGATTAACGCCCGAGGAGCTGCGGCCCATTGCCGAAAATTTCAAGAAGCGTCTGAAGCTGTGTATCGCCGCCACTTAAGTATATTATTAACAAATGTTCAAGCTATTATTATTTGTCGTTGTTTTGTTCAATTTCTTCTGTTTAATAAAGTTTAATGAAAAAGAGTTTGTCCGAAGTTTTTCTTGTCACACTGTATTGTAATTTATAGCATAGAGAGGACTAAAAATTCTTTGAAAAGCACATAGCATAGGAAAATAAAAAAAAATTAACAAGATTTTATTTAAACAGCAATTTGTGTATGTTCAAAGGTGAAATCGATTGAATTTTGACCAACTTGTTGCACAATTCACTCGAAGTTTGGTGCTAAAGTTTTGGTGACAATTCATTTCGAAATTTCTTGAGACCTCATTTAGATTTTTGTCTAATTGCACATCAAGAAGTGATGATGAAAATCGATCCAACTCATTCTGTGGTTATTTCAAATGTGAATTTCCATTTCTCGATATCATATCCCTCTATTATATGATTTATATGAACATGACATGAACAATAAAATCCATAACATTCGACGAGATAAAATAAAATCCATTAGTGGATTCATTCATGTTCCACAAAATCTCATCCACTGTAAAGAATAAAAGAAATCCGATTTTATACAATTTCATATCGCGTTATATAAAAATCTACTGCGGATGTTTCTTTCATTTCGAATTGCGTAAATATTTTCCAGATCCCTCAAGAATAACAGTGAGGAATTGATCTAGTTTTCCTCATGTTATTTCAGTATGTCGAAAAAATATTATTTCTGTTATAAATTCTCCCCTTGACGGATTATCTGAGTTCAACTAGGCGGAAAGTGGAAAAATAGAAACCACGTTGTCTCACGAGTTTTTTCATAATTCATGATGTACGTTTTCACGGAATGAATGATACGAATACGGTTTGATGTTTTGGTCCGGAGCCAAATGGATGTAACAACACGATTCAAGGACTTAGCTTTCCCAAAAGCATCCGAAATCTAATGATACGTTTTGACCTCCTGTTTCTAATTCGAATTCCTCCATTTTATCTTCCTCATTCATCTGGTGAATAACCTTGCAGAACTGGTTTTTCTCTATCTATATCTATTTCCTTGCATTCTGCATATATTATTAGGTTATGTGATATCCGATGAAGCTAAGGACTGAACGAGAATAAATTCGCTATCACAAAAACGCCTATATCTCTTGAACCAATCGAGAAAAAATCAAAATTTGATCATAGCTTTGTTATGAACGTCAGAAACATGTGGAACATTTACTTCATAGATATTCCAATTATTCTCTGTCGCAAAATGTCAAGCGAGAATTCATAGTGAAACTTTTCCAAAATCATCAAAAATGTAGCTTCAAAAGAATCGCAAGAGAGGCTCGCGTTCGTCCGGAAACGATATCAAGAGTTTAAGCGCTTCCACGAAGATCTTACAATTAACCGCAAGGAAGGAACCGGGAGGAAAAAGGGGTTTCATAGCCCAAAAAAAGTGAAGAAAGCCATCAGCCTTTTTCAGAAGAATCCTTACCTTTCAGGACGGAAAGTGGCCCAAATAGTGGGTTGTTCGCAGTCAATCGTTCAGAAAATTAAGTCGAGTTGTGGGCTTAGAACATACAAAGTGCAGAAAGTGCCAGACAGGAACGCTATGAAGAATCAAGAAGCGAAATCAAGAGCAAAGAAATTAAAAAAAAGATTTCTTGAAAAATTTTCCCTGTTGCGTGATGGACGACGAAACCTATGTCTTGGCTGATTTCTCGCAACTTCCTGGTCAGGAATTTTATACTGCAGATTCTCGTGGAAATGTTGACGAACAATTTCGAGTGAAGAAACAAGCAAAGTTTCCTTAAAAATTCCTGGTTTGGCAAGCAATTTGCACTTGTTTGAAAAGGAGCAAATTTTTCGTTGGCCAAGGCTCTGTTGACTCGAAGATATACGTCGAGGAATGCTTGAAGAAGCGACTTTTACCATTTTTACGTGAGCACGATGTGTCAACAATCTTTTGGCCAGATTTAGCTTCATGCCACTACAGTAAGGCCTCCAAGGAATCGTACGAAGCTAATGAGGTGGTTTTTGTCCCCAAAGAGGCCAATCCACCAAATTTCCCAGAACGCAGGCCAATTGAAATATATGGCGCCCTGGTAATAATAGAATTGACGAAGACTAAGAAATCAACGAAAAGATTAGCGGAATTCAAGCAAAAGTGGAGGACAACATCCCAGAAAGTGACTGAGAACACTATAAGAAGCATGATGGGAAGAATTCCGGAAAAAATCCATAAATTTTGTAAAAAATAGTTTTGGTTTTTTTATTGTAAACGCAGTTTTCATTAGAATTGGAAGATGATTCGAAAATGAGTTTTATTTTCGAAATCGGTCCAGTGGTTCAAAAGATATAAGCGTTTTTGTGATAGCGAAATTATTCTCGTTCAGTCCTTAGGTTTGGGAATTTTGAGGAATGTTCACTTAATTCTGCTTTTTTTTCGATTCACGATAAGATTCTTGACTGATGAGCATCAACTCAGATAGTGTCTTCGACAAAATGTTAGCACGACTTTTTCAGTTGATGAAAAAACTCATTTTGTGAAGAGAATGTTGCACAAATTCTTTTCGGAATATGTGGAATATGTTTTCGAGCCCATGATTATGACCGATTCATCTTATTTCTTGAATTCAATATGGTGACTTCACAATGGCGGGCGATTCTTGTGATTATAGTTCGATTTAATCTACAATCAATTCCTAAAATCAAGATGGATGTTTCTTCGAAATAAATGAAACTAAGATATCCTTAGACGTATTGTAAGCATGGACGGTCGATTTGATGTTGACTTTGACGATGTTTGGATGATACCAAACATTGTTGCAGGACGTATTCTGTTATGATGAATTGTCAAATACTCTACCCAACACAAATGACAGTTAGTAACATTTCTACCATTTCAACTGCGCCTGCTATGATATTTCAAAATAATATATTACTATTTGGAAAACCCTTTTGCAACAGAATAAATTGGCAGCAATTTCCGGATGGATAATCCCAATCTATAAAATCCTCCTCGTAGAAGATAACCCATAGTCACGTCCGTCATCGAAACGTAGCTCAGACCAATGTTTTACACACATAAAAACATAATCAAGTGTAATAAACGGAATTATGTATTCCGCTTTTGGCATTTCACTAATCGTACCAGAACCGGCTCTCTTGATCTACCTGGCCCTCCTCTGTGAGACCCAGGTACCTCAAATGGACATTTTCAGTGCTACAATTCAAGAACTGGTTTGCGAGACGTCTCTTGAACTCGAATAAGACAAAAAATCGCATAAAGTTCGTCCTCAAAACATTTCCTATAATTAGTTTTCTAGTGGAAATAGCAGACTTATTTTGAGAGTCAATTCCAGATTCAAAACTCGAAAATTGAAGTCATCGTCACGAATGATATAGCAATGATTTAACTAAAACGAGTGCACAACGAAAACCATTTACTCCATATGTAGTCACTCTAATGCATTATATGAATAATACTACCCATAATGGACACAATGCAAAGAAACCCATGGAAACCAAAAATAATCCATATTGTAATTTCCAGCATTGAATGATTGATGACGAATCTAACCTCATCATTTACCATTATTTTGCATCACCCTCACTAGAATGAACGAGACCATCAATATTCCAGTGATTGGAATGTGTAATTCCAGCGATTCTGAAATATTACCAATGCAATGAGGCTGATTGATCCACTACTAGTCTGATTGGCTCGTGGAATGTTAAATCAGTTCCAATATAACAGATAAAAAACCATTTATCATGCCATGGATTCGTGTTTCCTTCTCGTTTAACTGTTTCCATTTACAAATTTATAAATCCAATATAAACTTGAAGTGGATCCCATCGAAAAACTCCTATTAAAAATTCATTCTGTACAATAAACCTTCTCTATGGACCTTATAATCAAATTGGAAAATGGTTGGTTTACATATTTATTAATTCGGTTAATGAAATTCCATCATCCTAAACAAAAAGAAGGACCTTTATCGGGTTCTGTGGCGGAAAGGTGGTTTTCAATTCTGTGTCTTTCAACAAATATTCCATTATCAAGAATATCTCGATCACAATTTCAATTCTGTGGTTATTTTGATTCAAACATGTCTAGTATCATTAAGTAGCTTTAACGCTGTGAGCAAGGCAATTCCCAGTCTTTCTTAGATCCAGAACGAAAAAAAAGTAGTCCCCACTTACTACGAAACGTATACGACGATATATTGAAAAATTCTTAGCCTACTATAGAACCAAACAAAATTTGAATGTCAAAATATTTCATTACTCAACATATTCTCCTTTTAATTGAATACATTTATAACAGCGAACCTGTAACGTCTCTAGACCTTTCAAAAAAAAAGTTTCTTCTTGCTCTGCAAACCAGTCCCCCACAGCTTCTATTATCTACGACCTTTGAAACTTTTTTTCAGTTGAGGAAAGAGATGATAGTCGGATTGAGCCAAATCTGGTGAATAAGGGCGATGTTCTAGTAATTCTAACCCTAAACCACGAATTTTTTGCATGGCAACATGAGATTTGTGTACTGGGGCGTTGTCCTGTAAAAACAAAATACCTTTGGATAGCTTTCCGCGTCTTTTCTATTTAATTTTTTCCCGTAGAGTGGTCAGTAATGTCGAATAGCAATTTCCAGTTATTGTTCTACCCTTATCCAAAAAATCAATAATGATTACTCCATGGCAATCCCAAAAAACTGAAGCAAGAACTTTTCCATCAGATATTTGGACACGAAACTTCTTAGGTCTTGGAGAACCAGAGTGTCGCCATTCCATCGATTGTTGCTTGGT
The DNA here is from genome assembly GCA_951802165.1 of Adalia decempunctata. Classification (NCBI taxonomy): domain Eukaryota; kingdom Metazoa; phylum Arthropoda; class Insecta; order Coleoptera; family Coccinellidae; genus Adalia; species Adalia decempunctata. The sequence goes on from OX637705.1 coordinate 8,649,269, forward strand.
TTCTGGATCATAGAAATGTACCCAAGTCTCATCCATAGTAACAATTCGGTTTAAGAAGTCTACATCGTTTTCAAATCGAGCACAGATCGAACGCGATGCTTCCACTCTTGCACGCTTTTGGTCAACATTCAAACATTTGGGGATCCATTTTGCAGAAATTTTTCTCATGTCCAAATTGACGTGAACTATATGATGAACGCGTTCGTATGAAATCTTCAGTGCTTCAGATATCCGTTTCAGCCCAATTCGACGGTCTGATAAAATCATGTCATGAACTGCATCGATATTTTCGGGGACTGACACAGAAACTGGCCTTCCCGATCGGTCATCATATTCAATGGAAAATTTACCTCTTTTGAAGCTTGCAGTCCAATTTTTCACGGTCGCATACGAAGGATATTGATCACCAAGGGTATTAAGCATATCTTCGTAAATCTGCTTACCTCTTAACCCTTTTAAATACAGGTACTTGATGATGGCTCGCTACTCATATTTTTCGATTTTTACAATTTCGGTGGATATCTTTTTTTTAATTTATTGCGTAACTCTGGTTTACTTTTTTGACGGCGAACTGACACTTCTAGAAGTTATTGTTCGTTGATATGGTAGCGCAATATTTTGTTTATGCATGGAACTGGTCTAGGCTAAATAGATATCAATACATCCTCGTATATCCCTATTTGAAGCGATCTATCCCTGATTGATGAAATTTCATTGACTGATGTAATTAAATTCTGTCCCCCTAAAATTATTCTCGGGAAAATCAAGGATAATTTAAACAATCAAGCGAGAACCTCAACAAACCGATACGAAAAATTTTACTCCGTTGTTTGATATAAGCTGACGGACCTTGACTAAAGTATGGGAATTAGAATATTCAAATTTCTTCGATTGTTCTCTAGGAAATAATTATCCAGTAATGGGACGTTTTTTTTATTCGGGATATAATCAGGAAAATTTGCTTTTCCGACCCGTTTCACATTGCAACAATTTGGAATAGCAGAATGTTCCAAGAACAATGTCTGTTATGGCTGATAGGGAAACGATGTCAACAATTTGAAATGCTAGAAATATATTCCGCTTCGGAAAGCGGAATGGCTCATTGATATGGGCAATTATGTTTTCACATTCCGTAGAAAATGTCTACTAGAATCAACAAGAATGAAAAAATTGTGCATATACGGACAATATTTTTTTTAAACGCCATCGCATCCATATTTGGAATTTCAGTGTCTCTATTTGTGTTTAGTATACTTCCACTATTCATCACATCAAAATAAACAACGTTTGCAAAATGTTGAAAATGTTTACTACTTCTTTTCTCAGCTTCAATTAACTTCCCTCCAACAAACATCTCCCTACTTCGTATGTTGATTTTTGACCTCAATTACGTTCAGAACTGGATTGAATATATGTATACCATTGCCCTTTGTTCGGCGACAAATTCAGTGTGGAGTCAACACTGAAAGTGATATGTTCCCACTTATCGTCTGCATGTGATAATAGCAAGCGAAATGGTGTTAGAACTGTTGGCTATCTGGCCACGAAATTTCATTATTCCCTCTGCGAGAATGTCGTTTGCTGATTCGAAGTTGCGATTGCTAGATGAGAATGTCTCGTTTGAATTATTTGGCGACCTGGAATACATCGCGATGCAATAAGGGGGTAGATATTAGAGCAGTTGGAAAGTGGACAATGTACATATACAAATGCATGAGCGGTTGTGCTGAGAAGAACGGAAGCTCTGACCGTTTGAAGTTTCCATTTTCGTAAAGATGTGATTTCCGAGATGAAATTCTAAACTATGATAGATAGAGCTCTGGATTATTTTTTATTGAATTCAGCGACCCTGAAAACCTACATTTTGATACCAAACTCATCAGTAAAGACCGTATGGGCCAAGAATTTTCAATTTGAATTATTTCGAAAATTCTTTTTCAAGTTTTGTTTGCAGCTCAGAACACTCAAGGTCTTGGTGTTATCGGTTGCCATGATGGCTATCATTGAAGATTCCAGTGGTTCGAACAACTCAATCAATCAATAACACCGAAACATCCTACCAGATATCTATACATATAAAAGAAAGATGTTGGTTACACCATTTATAACTCGAGATCGGATGGACTGTTTGTTATGAAACTTCATATATGGATTCGTCTACGGTCTGGTTATTATAAAATACAATGAAACTTTGAAAAAATCGATGAAAATTTTACTTATACAGGAAATGCTTTTCCTCCTTTCGAGTAAGGCCACTAGATGTCGCTACAGTTACAGTTAAACTCCGCTTATTTGTTTGGACTTCATTTGATATTCTCCGCATTAGATGGCGATATAAACTAATAGTGTGTACAGTGACTATATTCCCTCCATAGTCACTGTAAAAGTGTGTTATTTGAGTTGCCTACAACTCTGCGCTGTTGGACAAAACCAAAATGTCTTAGCGTAGGAGTACAGATGTCTAAAATGATTAGATTTCGTTGAGATATGAGAAAAGTTTCGTTCTTACCACTTCAGATGGCGCTATTCACACATTATGACTGATGATTATTAGTTATTTGTATTGTTTTATTTATTCCAAATAACGTAATCGTGAGGGTTCCATATTTGACATTATCACAATTAAATGGCGATGAATTTGTTGAGGCTTTCGCGGCCATCCATTGATGTCATCTGTTTTTTTTTCGAGCATTTCGGTCGTCGTGGTCTGAAATGGTCGAAAAAAGTACATAAAACATCAATTACTGTGTAATTTACATAGGGCTTATCTATATAAATAAAAGAAAGATGTTGGTTACACCATTTATTACTCGAGATCGGATAGACTGTTTGATATAAAACTTCATTTATGGATTCGTCTACGGTCTGGTTATTATAAAATACAATAAAACTTTGAAAAGCCGATGAAAATTTCAATTATGCAGGAAATGCTTTTCCTTCTTTCGAATAAGGCCACTAGGTGTCGCTACCATTGATGCGTATAGTCGTACAGTGACCAGATAAGTCTCTGTACGTAGTCGTAGGTACTTAGTTTGATAATACCGCTGTTAGATGGCGATGTGTGATTCGCATATGACTCATGGTAACATGGAAGTCTATTACCAGATCAAAAAGCGGGTGAACATCTCAAGTTGGTGGAACAGTGAATTTTTACCGAAATATCAAGTAAATCAGATTCAAACGTGAGTTGCCCGTCTTCATCTTTTTTCTTAATTTTTGAATTTCGGTTTGGGTAATATATATATTTTTGCGGAAATAACTTAATCCAAAATTGCCCATAATCAGTAATTGACATATTAGTGTTTCTGTTTGCACAGAGACAGTATTGTAAGCGTCAATAAACGTTTGCTCATCGGGGTTTCACTAATGATAAACAATAATGTTTCATGGGTTGCCTAATCTGATCTGGTCGAATGATCATCAATAAATTTGAATGTGAGTTCAACACAACCGGCAGTGTTGGTAATTTTTTTTCTTTCATTTTTCACTCTGCCGTGCTATCGACTTCATTTGAACATCTCGCTTTGCCTTCTTACGAGCTTGATATCGTCAACTAAACTGAACAAATTGAAGAATGATTGAACCCTAAAATTTTTGTTTATTTGCCGTACCTATTGTTCGAAAATAAGGAATTCAACTAATTTGGTCAACCTTTTAGGTAAGCATTGTATGTGATGATGGAAAGTTTAAAAATACATGTTTCAACCTTTTAGATTTTTGAATAAAATAAAATAACATCTACCGGAATTTTCCATTTACCCTTATTGGTAAACCCCGTCCCACCCTCCCAAGCACATGTTCTGTGTGACAGTAACAGCTCATATCCATGGAAACATGAAAATCTCGCTGCTCCACCAAATGAGATGTACCCACTATTTTGAGCTTAGCAGCATGGCTAAGATGTCTGAAATAATGGTGTGAGCACTGATTAGATTTTGAGAATTTATCATGACTTATTTTCAAAACATTAAAAACAAAAAGTTAAATGTTCAACAATTAGGTACCGCTTAAATAAAGAGAATTCTCTTCATGTAAATTACAATAATATTAAAATTTTGTATATTTTGAACTTTATTTTGCCTAATTTATCTCCTGCTTGAAAAATAGCAATGGTGAGTTTATACAACTTTAACGGTGGGTTTCACAAAGCGTCATCACCGGTGATCGGAGTTTGATCTAGAATCAACTCGATTTGACAGTTCAAAAATCAGAGAACCAAGCCGTTAATCTCCGATCACCGGTGATTACGATTTATGAAATCCACCGTAAGCATAAGTTGGGCGAAACAAAGTTCGCCGGGCCAGCTAGTAGTATCATGAAAAGCTATTAACAGATCCAGAAGCGGGTGAATATCACAGTGAATTTTTATCGAAATGTCAAGTAAATCGGATTTTGGCGATGAGTTCCAATCGTGAGATGTCCATTCTCATCTTATCTCATAATTTTTGAAATGTTTTTGAATTTCTGTTTGGGTAATAAATATATTTGCGGAAATAATTGAATCCAAAATTGCCATTATTAGTGATTGACATATTATGACATATTATTTTTGTGTATCTGTTCTGTGTGATAGCTCATATCCATGGAAACATTGGACAGTTCAAAAATCAGAGAACCAAGCCGTCGATCTCCGATCACCGGTTATTACGATTAGTGAAATCCATCGTAAGTATCATTTAGGCGGAACAAAGTTCGCCGGGCCAGCTAGTTTTCTATAAAGACGTATATGGTGTTTTTGGGGGGTCTTACCCCTTGACCATTTTTGAAATCGCTCATATTTCGCACAGAGATGCTTGGGGCTATGCTGATCAACAATATATAAATCAATCTTGGTTGCGGTGAGAGGAACGGACGCTATGACAGTCTGAAATTTACGATTTTTAGAAAATGCCATTCCACAGGTGAAAATCTGAACGATGATAGATAGAGCTCTGTATTATTTTTCATTGAATTCAGCGACCTCGAAAACCTACATTTTGATACCAAACTCGACCATATCCTTGTTATCAGCCAAAAAATTTTTCAATAATAAATTTTCCAGACTGACAATAATAAAGACCTAGAGGAGATAAAACCAACTTTGATATAATGCATCTGATCAGCATTTGCAACTCACACTGAATCAATCCGCAATACCGATTACCAGATATAATCCAATTATTATATCAACAAATCAATGTAATGGATGTCTGTTACTATCATTAGCTTCGCAGATATACCTACTCGTATTTGCGTTACTATTCAATCGCGGATTCAGTGGATTTAGGATCCATTTCCATATAGCGGATTTCCCAAACTGAATCTACCATTTAAGCATGAAATAGCTTTTCTTTTTAATTGACCCGTCAACTTGATTTATCAAATGCATTAAAACTATTTGAATGGAACTGAACACCTGAACAAGTCCAGAGACAAAACGTATAATTACTGTGTGAAAAATACGAGGGATTCTCTAACTGATTAGTGGCCTAATGTGGTGGCAATCTTACGAACCTCATTAACAGTTTAATTGTACCCATCATGATCAATTATTATGATGGATAATCAACAGAACAATATTAAGAAATTGGTAGTAATACCTACTCATGAAGTAACAATAGAATGATACTTACATCGATACAGTCATCAGGGCCTTTATTCTTGAAAACCAGGGAGTAGAACGATCGAGAGAACGGCGACGTGGCCCTACTGATTAGTAGGGCCACGTCACCGTTTTCTCGATCATTCTACTCCCTGGTTTTCAAGAATAGAGGCCCAGGAGTGTACAGAAGTGATGGATTCAGAGTGTTTTATGTGGACAACCTGTGTGTAAGATTCATCTGCGAAATGTCTTACATGTTGACGAATTAACTACGGTTATCTCAATAACTGTTGAGTAGTTAATGCCATACTATTTCTATACGATTATTCTTGAGATATTCTACCTACAATATTAATAATTCCAATACGTCGTTCTATTGCTCGAAGGAATCTGCATTAGCATAATATTTAGTCTTATACCTCACATATCAAATCACCGCTACCAGAAATTCCTGCAATGATTTTGATTTATTCGACCATAAAATTACCGATATAATCGAAACCCCACCAAATATTAATTTTTTGTGTCGAATACAGTGTAAGATTCGGCCGTTAAACGTGATATTAGGTGAATTAAGATTCCTATCATCAAGAATTAGTATTCAAATAGGCAATTTTACTGCTGGGAAAGAACAACAAACAATTCAATGAAGGATAGAGATATAATTCACTTTCCAGCATCAGAGATGAAACGAATCTTTAATCACGTTAAAATTGACCTTTATGCCGAATATTTCCTGCTTCGACTAATTATCTTGGCACACCGTGTATAATTATGGTATCGAGAAGATGAAAACACTGGTGACAGAATGAGGAGAGTCAAAAAAAAGATGTAAAGTTTGTCTCAATGAAAGCGCAAGATTTGAATAGCGCGCCATGTTTGTCATTTGTCATTGTGACAGATCGAAAGTTGATAGATGGGAGGAGACATGGAGCATGGCAGAAAAACGCTTCCTGATTGTCAAAAAATGCAGTAACGTTGAATGGCGATCGTTATCGTGTGATAACACAGCTCCTTGTGCCTCTTTTGAAGCTCATCAAGGTAACGTTCTCGCCATTTCTACATTTTCTTAGGTCTGAATATCCAAAAATTGCATTTGTAAAACGTGAATTCTTGTCGTTTTCTACGGGATCCGATATCGATTCGATTTTCGACCACAGAAATCGCTTTTGACAACTGTTGTCAATTTTGAAAATGCTAATTTGAATTTTACTGAAGAAGTCGAAGATAAAGTATAGTGCTCAATTCGCGGTAATGGTCATAACACACTCGATGAATTACACCCCTCGCCTAACGGCTCGGGCTGCAAAATTCATCTGCGTGTGTTATGACTTACATTACCGCTCATTGAACAATTTACTATTATTGAACACTGAAACCTTGCGCTCTTATTAAAACAACATTCATTAGATGAACCATTATGTTTTCTACAATCTTGCCAGATGCCTCAATTTTGATTCTACACTGCGCAAAAAAATTAACGCACATTGTGTAAATCTCAAATTTATTCTACAACTGAAGGTGTTCTCAATGATAATTATTTTTATCAGAATTATGCATGCATATTATGTTATCCACTTTCAACGTTTTTCTTCAATACAGATGTTTTCTCCCAGCAGATATAAAAAAAGATGATATTATCAGATATTGAATGTATTGGCTCCATTCTAAAATCAGTTTTTCTCGATCAATTCTAGTGATCAATAGATGTTCTTTCGTTTGATTTTCTACACTCGATCGCTATGCAACGCGAAACACGCAATTTGACCCAAGAGGAATGTGCCCAAGCGGTAGTTTTGCGAGAAGAAGGGTGGACAAACACAAGAATTGCAGAAAGGTTTGGAGTTTTCCATACAAGTGTGTCCAGCGATTCAGGGAGACAGATATGAATGCCTCCTTCAAAATCAGCTTGAGCAAACTCATGAGGTGCAAATTAGCACTACTCAGACAATAAGAAATCGCCTCAGAGAATATGATTTAAGGCCTCGTGTCGCGGCAAGAGGTCCAGCTCTTACCCCAGCCCATCGAAGGGCGCGTTTGGATTTTGCGAGAGAGCATATCCATTGGGAAGAGGCCGATTGGGAAAGAGTTCTCTTCACAGATGAGTCTAGATTCTGCCTCTACCATTGTGATCCACTTTCCCTTGTATACAAACGTCCACATGAAAGATATGCTCAGTGCAATTTCCTGAATACTACTGGTTTCGGGGATCGATTATGGTATGGGGTGGAAAATCTTTGACTGCTCGCACAGACCTAGTGGTCGTCGATAATGGAGCTATGAATGCTGATAAGTATATAAGGAACATTCTTGAAGAGCATGTAGTGCCATTTGCCCCATACATTGGTGACAATTTCATTTTTATGGACGATAATGCCAGACCCCATCGTACGCGCATTGTTCAGGAGTACCTTGAAGAGGTTGAAGTCTCTCGAATGGAATGGCTAGCAAGAAGTCCAGATCTCAATCCGATTGAGCAGGTTTGGGACAACCTCAATAGAAGGCTGAGAAGTTCAGAAAATCATCCAGCTACTCTTAATGACTTAGGAATCCAACTCGGAGAAATCTGGGAAGAATTAGATCAGAACATTTTAAGATCACTCATTTTGAGTATGAACCGTCGTTGCCGAGCTATAATTAACGCAAGGGGTGGAAATACCAAGTATTAAATCATATATCAGTATTTTGAAAATTGTTCATTTCTCTTCTTTCACATGAGATTCGGTGAAATCCAGAATTTTTCTTCCATTCAATGTGTCTTGTTTCGTTCAAAACCTTCCCGAGAGAACATAAAAAATAAGTTATAAAGTCAATGTAGAGTTAACTTTCATTAAAATTGAGATTTTCAGAATGTGCGTTAATTTTTTTGCGCAGTGTATATAACATGTCCCGTACATCAGACTTCTAAGTATCGGTTCTGTTCGCTACTATACTATTACAATCAAATCAACGATATTCGGTCTGGCTAAATCCACTTTGAGTTCGATTTTTTCAACCTTGTAATAGAGACATATCTCTGAAACTAAATGAATAATAATTTGGGGTTTAGGTGAGGATTCATTTGTTCTTCGCATATCTTGCAAGCTTCCAAAAAAACTGAAGTTCGCCCAATTGACCATGAACCTCAGAGCGTATGTGAAATTCTTATGGTCACTCAAAATTCCGATGAATATTCATGTTTGCATTGCTATAATTTAATGGCATTCTTCCTTATGTTGATTCGATTCAAATTCTAGTATTTCCATGAAGCGAAGTTCAATGAAGCAACGGAAAATCACTGAAAAAATCTGAGATAATGCATGTTGCATAATTAGTCCACTAACCGTAGTGAGTAGTGAATAAATTGAAAATTCTGAGATTACACTTACTCCATTATTTACTTCCTAATTTTAGCCAGAACAGAACGGGTTTACGAACAGCTTCCTAAACCGATTCCCTTCTTTAGGAGGGAAGGAGAATGAGGAAGAGAAAATTACTTTTCTGGCTGAGGGAAGAATTGTAATGTGAACACAGATTCGGTTTAAGGAATTGGACACTTGCTCACTTATCACTTCAATTTCAATCTCGATTGTTCATATTCATTGAAACCCAGAGTATTATCAGAAGACCAGAGGAAAATCTGATGAAAAGGGTGGAAAATTCAATTTAAGGTGGAAGCCTGCCCTGCGGTAGATTTTCGATCTGCGATTGTTGGAGCCACGATATCTTCGTTAGTTCTCTTCGGGTACAGAAAGATAAATTGATCAGATCAGCGGTTTGTTTGTTTGTTGGAAAATCTCAAAGGAAATTAAGCTTATCCTGCAATTCGACGAATTTCTTGTACAGTGATTGAGTCCATTGAAGATCGAGGTTGAAAAATAGGTGGATATCGCCCATCTGAGAACCTCTTTCGGTTTTTTCTGTTATCAGGTTTTCAGACATTTCATGCTTCATTCTTAACAAATGATGAAATTTTCCAAATCAGATAGGCTTTGTATGGCAGATGATTTTTCAGCTATTTTCTTTTGGGCAACACTGATTTTGACAGCTCAAGTACGTTTTGTGGGGTTGTGTCACTGTCAAACGTCTTCAATTTGTTCTTAATTTTACCATGAATCGTCTTACAAACGAACGATCAACACTTGCAAGTCAATGAATTCTATGATCAAAATGCATGCTCTGTTAAACAACAACGTGGCAAATTTTGCGGAAGGATTTATGCTCCATTCAAAATTATAAAATCACAACTCTGGTCTTGGAAATTTGACACATTCCACTCTGTATCGAAGTTAAAACGTTTTTTAAAATATTTTTATGTTCCAAGTCAACACTATGTTGCCCTTTCTACATTCTCAGCGTATTTCTCAGAATATGAATTTATTCGGAAAATGAATGAATTGGAAAAGATGTGATGGACGAAAATAATTAACGTTTATATGAATCGATAGAAAGGATTCCTTTTCTAGTTATTTACATGAAAAGTACAAGAGATCACTGTTGAAAAATATTAATTTTGCATTGCATTGCTTTCACATAATTTTCATATGCATATTTGTGAAGATTTAATGTTTATTATCCTCTTGAACTGAAAGTTCAAGACTTGACGACATCAATTGTTGATTCTAATCAAGAATTCATTTAAAAAAATCAACCCAAAGATATAAGATGAATTGATGGGTAATTACAAGAATCAAGAATAATGTCAATTTTATTTTGTTGATAACTTTCTTAAAATCAATGTTGGGATATAAAACTCGGCTGCGTTTGTTCAAACAACATCTAAAGAATACATTTTTCACCATCTCGACCTTTGAAAGGCGTTTCTTATAGGATAATTAGGTCTAAGTTCCACCTCATTAGTGAGGTACCTAACTTTTGCAAATCTGCGCAGATATCGCCAAATTTCTTGGAAAACCTGAAAAATATCATCCTAATCGACCTCTCGAATCTCCATCCGATCCATCTACTGCGATATCTGTCCAAATAACACCTTTTTCAACCTCGAAACATTCGTCCTGGTCTTTCAAATCGTCCTCACGCTCCAAACTGGTGCTAAAAACAATAAACATACGTTAATCTTGGATATTCGACGAAAAACTCACCTGCAAATATCGATTAAACACCAAAAATCTGCGAACAATTTTAAACGTAACAAAATGTGGAATATCTTTGATACTTTTACTTTGAGGTAAACAAAGAAACTGGCAACGTCGTTTTGTCATTAACGATATTTTCTGTGCGCGCACTGACTTTTCATCATATGTTCTGTGTTTTTCATCAGGAGCACCAACTCCTGAAAACGAAACCATGACCTCCTATGTGATTAAATAAAAGTGAATGGAGTATAGGTGTGAAGCCCTTCAAAATACAGCTGGTGCAAGAACTGAAGCCGAACGACCTACCACAACGCAGAATTTATGGTGAATGGGCTCTCGAAAGATCCACTTTTCCATCGAAAAATTGTGTTCAGCGATAAGCCCATTTTTGGCTCAATGGATACGTAAATAAGCCGAATTGTCGATTTTGGAGTGAAGATCAGCCAAAAACATCGCAAGATCTACCAATGCATCCAGAAAAGTTATTGTTTGCTGCGGATTATGGGCTGGTGGGATCATTGGACCATACTTCTTCAAAGAAGATGAGAATCGCAATGTAATTGTGAATGGTGAGCGCTACCGTGCGATGATATCTTACTTTTTTTGTCCAAATAGAAGAGCTTGACATATGGTTCCAACAAGACGGTGCCACATGCCACACAGCACACGACACAATGAACCAATTGAGAGGCAATATATTATCAGGTTTTCAGGCGTCTTATGCTTTTCACTGCAGAATTTTCATTCATTTTTTTTCAGGATCTTGATCATGATGGAAGTTACAAATCAGATAAACTTTGATACTTTGTCACTTTGTTTAGTTCGTTAAATTTTCGTTTGGCGACCCATACAATCGGAAATCAGAGGTTATGAAGAATCCAAAAGATGATTACAATTATTGATACTCCACCATGGTCAAGCGCAGCATTTTTCAGCTGGTGACATAAATACTGAGAGATAGAATGGCTGCTTGGCTAGCTTGAATTGCAATGACCTATTTCTGATCGGTTTTTCCAAATTAAATGGAGCAAGCCACACGCCTGTTAATTGCTTTAATTTCCGCATGAAAGATGCAAGGGTAGGTTCCCTTGGATTCTGAGAATTTCCTTCGAGGCACGAACGCATCGTATATCTACAGGATTCATCAAGATTTCCAGAGCAACGTGAGATAAGAGGAAGTTATTTAAACTCCCCAAAAATCTCCAAACTTCAAGAAATCATTATGAGATGTTATAGACTCAATATTCTGATGGTGTTCTAACGAAAATTATCTTCACGGATAACCAATAATAATACCTCATTAATGCGATTCCGTGGCTAAACTAGAGGGATCAATTAAGACAACAAAAAAGAACAACGAAGCGCTGTAATTTTAAATTTGTAAACATCAAGGAGACTTTGAAACACGTTTATTCGTCGACTTTTTTGCGGTCTCGCATCGGAACTGCCTTCATTTTCGAACAGTTTAAGTCTGCGATGAGAATTTTGTATGGGACCGACGAAGAATATTACTTTCATTATTTTATGAGAGATTAGGTAATTGAATGTAGAGGGAAAAATGAATAAAGTGAATAGACACCGCGATATAACAACTTATACTCGAAATATCTGCGAACAACATCCGTTATGGATATTGTGAAAAAGATTGTGATTTATCGTTTCACTCATATATAGTAACAAGAAAAAAAACGATTGGCATATAGTTTAAAACATTCCTCCATTATTTCGAATCGTGTATTGGATACTTTAGTTAGTTCCTCGAAATAGACTATTTTTTATGCTTTGAAGTAGACAACGAAATGTTCCAACATTTGTTGAATTTCGTTCAGGAGAAATCGATATTTGCTGCATCTGTAAGTTTTTTTTCACAAATTTAGATGAAAGCTTTGACAGTCTGTTGTAAAGTGTCAACTTTTCTTTTTTGCTGCAATCACTATAGGTGGTTGATACCTTGTTTAATTTACAAACAGTTGTAGTTATAGTTTGAAAGAGGTTATAAGAGGATGTATTGATATCTAGTTAGCCAGTTAGCTAGTTAGCTAGACCAGTTCCATGCATAAACAAATATTGCGACGTCAAAAAATTAATCCAGAGCTACGCAATAAATTTAAAAAAAAGCAGATGTCCACCGAAATTTTAAAAATCGAAAAATTGGAGTATCGAGCCATCATCAAGTACCTGTATTTAAAAGGGTTAAGAGGTAAGCAGATTTACGAAGATATACTTAATACCCTTAGTGATCAATGTCCTTCGTATGCGACCGTGAAAAATTGGACTGCAAGCTTCAAAAGAGGTAAATTTTCCATTGAAGATGATGACCGATCGGGAGGGCCAGTTTCTGTGTCAGTCCCCGAAAATATCGATGCAATACATGACATGATTTCATCAGACCGTCGAATTGGGCTAAAACGGATATCTGAAGCACTCAAGATTTCATACGAACGCGTTCATCATATAGTTCACGTCAATTTGGACATGAGAAAATATTCTGCAAAACGGATCCCCAAATGTTTGAATGTTGACCAAAAGCGTGCAAGGGTCGAAGCATCGCGTTCGATCTGTGCACGATTTGAAAACGATGTAGACTTCTCAAACCGAATTGTTACTATGAATGAGACTTGGGTACATTTCTACGATCCAGAAACAAAGCAACAATCGATGGAATGGCGGAACTCTGGTTCTCCAAGACCTAAGAAGTTTCAAAAATCTGCTGGAAAAGTTCTTGCTTCAGTTTTTTGGGATTGCCATGGAGTTATCATGATTGATTTTTTGGATAAGGGTAGAACAGTAACTGGAGATTACTATTCGACATTACTGACCACTCTGCGGGAAAAAATTAAAGAGAAAAGACGCGGAAAGCTATTTTGTTTTTACAGGACAACGCACATCTCATGTCGCCATGCAAAAATTCGTGATTTAGGGTTGGAAATACTAGAACACTCCCCTTAGTTGTCCTTTCTTTTGCTTAGCATTGTACAGTTTTGCTCAGTGTTTATTTTCTTGATCATCAGATCACTAAGAAAGTTCGAAGATGAGATGTAGTTGATCAGAGAGGACCAGGCTCTTTGCGATGACTAAAGATCAATATTTATGGGTTGAAGTCGAGGAATGTTGATTTATAGGCTCAAAATTGGCCTTTAAGCCATGCTTAGTTAGGTATTTCGCCGATTTCATTAAATATTCTATGCACGATACTCACAAATTCGCAATATCCAGCTTTGGAAATATGGGATGTGGAATTTTTCAGGGTTAAATAAAAAATTTGGAATACGGCAGCAGCATGAAATATTCTGGTATATTACGGAATTTTAATTCACATAAAGAGATATGCAGACGAGTAGATGAAATGCATTGCAGGAATTTTCACATTTCTCTGATCGCAGAGCGAAAGATTAGACGAAGAATTTCAAGTGAACACAGGCTCCTATTCTGGTGGAGTTCATTTTCAAAATTTATCGGTTCCTTCAAAAATTAAGTGGAAAACCCCAAGTAAGGGAAAGTATTGAAAGAATATCTTTATATTTGGACTGAGAGTTCAAACGTCGTCATACAAGCGGAAATAATGATCAACTGTTGTTTCATTTCGCTTTCCGAATATTTTTAAATAGCCCACTATCTAGTTTTTCGGAACACAGTAAACAAACAGTAAAACAAAAATAAATTCAGACACCGTGGGCAGTTATTTCAATTATTATGACACCAATGACAACTAATACTGCTGCGTGTCTACCCAGTGAAACGTTTACGTTTCATCTTAATCAACTTTAGAAACACATGTGCTGTTTTTCCACTGAATGAAAAATGTTCTCGAAAATCTGTATAAGATGTTCGTGGATGCCCTGGCTCATTTCCAAGAGTTCCTACATCTTCCTGTTGTCTCGTAACTCTACAGCATCAATTCCATTAATTCCGATGAAAATAGATTCGTAGTAAATGTAAAATTAGAGTGGTTGTTGCAGAATTTATCGCTTATGATTGGATGAAAACATTACTACGATTTCTCTGAATCCAACTGAAACTGGAGCGAATCATCAATTTGCGTTCGAAGGAAATTGGGAGAATTTGAATAATTGATATCTTCATTTGCATTCGTTCATCATTTTCTTACCGTTACGCTTTCGGAAGAGAATCTCTTGGTCCTTATGGTTGAGTTGCAGATATTGCTGACAGTGAATGTTGGATGAACAAAGTGAATAAAAGAGGCTTCAATCCAGGAATATCTATGCTTACCTATCAAGAGGAAATGATTGTTTACCATAATTGTGATATTTCGAAACTTCTCAAGTTTGCTTGCTGTTTGAATTAAGTAGTCCCAATTGAAGCAGCGTATTCCTTTGATGTGGAAATAAACCATAGATCAAAGGAATAGGGGAGTAGGGACATTCCTCCATAATATGTACAAGTGGCTGAATAAAGTTAATCAAGATACGGAAGAACCAGATTTAATCGAATCGAACCCTCATAGATTGTTTTCGTGTAATCATGTTTACTAATTGAGGTTTAGAATCATTTGGATCGTTCCAATAGCGAATTTGGAAGTAAGAATGATGATGCAAAAGGAGCCAGATAGCTATAATTCCAAGCTGGATTCTCATTAAGGATACTCATTTCGCAGTCCTTCCATTTTGGGATCCTAATGAGTTCAAGATAACTTGGACAGATAGTCATATAGATGCAATAGTTGGAACTGATTTGGTCAGTGATCGAATGGAAGGGTCTAACAATTAATGGCATTTTGACAGTCTATTGCTCATATGTTGCATAAAAATACTACGGATGCTGATTATTAATATACAAATAACTAGTGGATGAGGTAACAGGAACGGAAGCTCTGGTACTTTGAAATTTGAATTTTTGCAACAAGCTCATATTTTTCGAATCGCTTATGACCCATTTAGAGATACTTTGAACTATGCTGATCAACAATATATAAGGGCCGGTTTTATTAAACAAATTTGAACCTCGGTTACGCCCGAATCCGGGGTTGACTGTCGATTTCCGTATTATAAACATTCAACCTCGGGTTCAACCCGAGATTGGCTCAACCGCTGAAAAAGGCTCGGTTTGAGCTTTGAATCGAGGATTGAAACGTTTGACGTTTCTAGATGGCTGATAACTAACCTCACTTTACGTGGCAAAACAAAACAAAACATTTCGTTTTGGCACATTGATGTTGCTTGGATTGGAAGGAATATATAATATTACTCCATATTAGGTATAGGATGCCTGATATTAATCAGTCTTTTTGTAGGTTGGCTATGTATTAATAATTCATCTTTGGTATTTGGAAAGATATTCCTAAATTTTTGTGCCTTATCCTCGAGGGATAGGAGTGCCAGGTTTCTGTGTGAATATAAGATCGGAAATGACTCTGGTTGGAATAATAATGAAATAACTGCAAGGCATTCAAAATATAGTAAAGATAGTGAATAAGAAAGTTACCAATCGAATGATTTCACATTTCCTTCCAACCACTTCAAAGATGGCACGAAGAAGAGAATTTGATCAAATAAAAACTCTTTTATGGAGTGGATGAAATTACTCTGAATTAGCTGGATCATTCCAGAGTTGTTAACATATTCGAAGATTTTTGTGGTGTTCATAAATCAACGTCAGGAAGTTGTGAAATGTCCAGAACACACTCACCGTTCTAGTAGGATTTCTTGATTTTTACTAAATAGTAGAAGTGCATGTTTATTTTAATGGGTTGTGAAAATGCTGAATGCTTCAGATGTGAAAAGGATTACTTTTCCTCAAATTTCCAAGTTCCTAAGCTTAGATATTCTGTAATTCTAGTTTTGAATATACTCTGATCAATGTATGGTAAATCTTTCAATAAAGCTCGTGTATGAACCATGAATTGAATTTAAAGACTCTCTGGCATGTAGAAGAACATTCCCCATTCTTTTATTCGGGATTTGACTATATTTGAAAACAACTATTATTTTTATGGCTTGAGAAGTCCTGCATAATATTACTACAGAAATGAAGTGAACTGATACTATTCATGATTCTGAACCTGAATAAAGAGGAATTTAATCAAGAAATAAATGTGATCTTTCAATTTAATGTGTACTTCATGTACTCAATCGAACAAGATGAAGAATGATTTGTTATTATCCTAAATATAATTACATTCTTGTACGAATAAATGTTTATGCAATTTCATTGGATGTTTTGTATTGACCTTGCTTTTATTTGGTTACCTACTTGGCATGAGGGTTTGAGTTTGAGATAAGAGTGATAAGACTCTCCAGAATATCAAAATAGAGGTAGTACAAACTTAGATCATTATAGTCAAATAAGTTGACAAAAGTGATAATGACTACAGCGTATTTTCCAAAAGCTTCGAGTGGAAAAAAATTAAAAAGTTCCTACGAAGTCCGACCTCATTTCATAAATTTCAAAATATTTTTATTGATTTCTTTTGATGTAGGAAACCAGATTCAAATTCTCCGCCGTGATGGTGACAAAACACGAGAATATTTTCGAATTAGCTTCTTGTTTTTTCATAAGACTGCGATTATTGAATTTATCCTAACATGGTATAAAAAAACGTGTTAAAATACCTCAAGAAATAAGATTCAGGTTAGCCAACCCAAAAAAAGCGATCTCAATCCGAGGTTGTTCAACCGAGGCTGCAAAGACGTTTATAATACCGAACTTTTTTCAACCGAGAGTTGAAATCCAATCCTCGTTTGAGTAACCTCGGATTGAACGTGCCCTTTATAAAACCGGCCCTAAATCAATCTTGGTTGCGGTGAGAGAGACGGACGCTATGACACTTTGCAATTTCCAATCTTTCGAAAAATGGCATCTCACAGATGAATATCTAAACTATGACAGATAGAGCTCTGTATTATTTCTCATCGAATTCAGCGACCTCGAAAACCTACATTTTCATACCAAATTCGTCCATGAAGTCCTTATGAACCAAGAGATTCAATTTTTAATTTTTTCGATATTTCATTTTTAAGTATTGTTCACCATCTCAGAGCACTCGAGCTATGGGTGTTATCGGTCGTCATGATGGCTATTATTGAAGATTCAAGTGGTTCGAACAACTTGATCAATCAAGAACACCGTTATATCCAACCGGATATTTTCTATAACGACGAATATGGTGTTTTTGGGGGTCTAACCCCTTGATCATTTTTCACCCAAAAATTCAGATTTTTGAAATCGCTCTCATTTTGCACAGAGATACTTGGGACGATGCTGATCAACAATATACAAATCAATCATGGTTGCGGAGAGAGAGACGGGCGCTATGACAGTTTGAAATTTCCAAGTTTTCGAAAAATGCCATCTCACAGGTGAAAATCTAAACTATAATAGATAGAGCTCTGGATTATTTTTTATTGAATTCAGCGACCTCGAAAACATACACTTTGACACCAAATTCGGCCACGAAGTCCTTATGGGCCGACAATTTAAATTTTTAATTTTTTCGATTTTTCATTTTCAAGTTTTGTTCACCAGCTCAGAGCACTCGAGGTATGGGTGTTATCGGACGTCATGATGGCTTTTATTCAAGCTTCCTCATAGTCTGTACATCTTCATTACCATCCATTGGAAACTGAATAAAAAATCAACAAAAAATTTTTCTCTAGACGTTCGAAATGAATGAAACACATAATTCAATATAATCTTCCAGCACGTGTCCCAATTCTTCTCAATACCTGATTCCCACTTATTTTTCCAGCGGTTCGTGACCGACCATCGGCGCCCATGCTCCAGCATCCCGACGCCACGATGAATGAGTCCCTGGCGTCGAATAACTCCCTGCCAGCAGTGCCAGCGGATTATTCCGAGCCCTCCTCAGGTCGTGATGAACACCTGGCGCTCTTCGAGGTGGCCACCCTCGCAGTCATCTTCATCGTAACGGTCGTGGGGAATACGACAGTGCTGCTGGCCCTATGGACCAGGAGAAGGTTAGTTTGAATCGCGATGAACATTTGGTATTTTGTATTCTTGTTGATTTGGAATATCCGGTCCTGATGAGTACTAATTGGGACGAAACCATGGGTGGACCAGTTCGTTAACTGATTTCGCTTCCTCTGAACGGTCATATTGAATTAACATCAGGGAAATTCGAATTTTCCTCTCCATTTGAGCGGATACGACCTACTAACGAACCGTCGACGTAAATGGGACAGAAAATTAAAAAAAAGGTTCGAGAGGATGCAGGGTATCACGTAATGATTGGATAATAGTACCTGCGGGTAGGAGGCTTTGGGCGGTTTGGAAAAAAATGTTTTTGTTCGGTGAAAGTTTCTCGCTTTTCGATATTTTTCAAAATTCGAAAAAATCATACGTTTTGCCACACTTTTAGTTGGCGAGACTTCAAATGAAGGGATTTTTTCAATCTGTTTTTTGGATAGTGTTACTGCATAGATGCGCTATCGAATGTCACCTTTGATTCTTACAGCGCATGTAAAGTTTTTTCTAAATAAAGATATGACTCAAATTTCATGTTTTGCTTATTTTTTTCTTAAGTTTAGCATAACGTGGTGTGAAGAAATATCGTCAACTGAGTGCCAAATCAAAAAAAACATGCTTGTTTCATTGAAATTCAGCCTTCACTGCTCTCCCAGCATTCAATACAAGATAAATTTCTATCTCAGTGACTCAATTTTCTTAATTACAAAAGTGCTAAAATACACAAATACCTGTTATTTACGAGAATATATTGAAAAATTCTTAGCCTACTATAGAACCAAACAAAATTTCAATGTCAAAATATTTTATTACTCAACATATTCTCCTCTTAACTAAATACATTTATTACAGCGAACCTGCAACGTCTCTATAGACCTCTCAAAAACAATTTTTTCCTCTTGCTCTACAAACCATTCCTCCACAGCTTTCATTACCTCCTCGTTGGAAGAAATTTACGACCTTTTAAACTTTTTTCAGTTGAGGAAAGAGATGATAGTCGGACGGAGCCAAATCTGGTGAATAAGGGGGGTGTTCCAGTAATTCTAAAGCTAAATTACGAATTTCTTGCATGGCAACATGAGATTTGTGTACCTGGGAGTTGTCATGTAAAAACAAAACCCCTTTGAATAGCCTTCCGCTTCTTTTCTCTTCAATTTTCCCGTCAGTAATGTCGAATAGTAATCTCCAGTTATTGTTTAACCCTTATCCAGAAAATCAATCATGATTACTCCATGGCAATCCCAAAAAACTGAAGCAAGAACTTTTCCAGCAGATTTTTTGGCACGAAACTTCTTAGGTCTTGGAGAACCAGAGTGTCGCCATTCCATCGATTGTTGCTTTGTTTCTGGATCGTAGAAATGTACCCAAGTCTCATCCATAGTAACAATTCGGTTCAAGAAGGTCTACATCGTTTTCAAATCGAGCACAGATCGAACGCGATGCTTCTACCCTTGCACGCTTTTGGTCAACATTCAAACATTTGGGGATCCATTTTGCAGAAATTTTTTTCATGTCCAAATTGAGGTGAATTATATGATGAACGCGTTCGTTTGAAATCTTCAGTGCTTCAGATATCCGTTTTAGCCCAATTCGACGGTCTGATAAAATCATGTCATGAACTGCATCGATATTTTCGGGGACTGACACAGAAACTGGCCTTCCTGATCGGTCATCATCTTCAATGGAAAATTTACCTCTTTTAAAGCTTGCAGTCCAATTTTTCACGGTCACATACGAAGGACATTGATCCTCAAGGGTATTAAGCATAACTTCGTAAATCTGCTTACCTCTCAACCTTTTAAATACAGATACTTGATGATGGCTCGATACTCCAATTTTCGATTTTTACAATTTCGGTGGACACCTTTTTTTTTAATTTATTGCGTAACTCTGGTTTACTTTTTTGACGTCGAACTCAAGATTATGTCTCCTGTTCTTCAGTTGTTCGTGGAACGCTACAGGCCTCTTATGTTCATCTTCATAGATTCAAAGTGGTTATTTTTATCGGAAAAACTTCTGCCACTTCATTCTTATACGAGAAATCTATCCATTTACAAAAGCGCTGTGTTTTGTGACACGATTTGGAGGATTTTTGAACACCTTTCGTAAAATGTAATTTAAGGTTCCATATTACGCAGTCATTGCACCAATCCCGGTATATCTTGGTGAACGAAGTAAAAACTTGATGGAATCCAAATTGCTCCAAACGAATCATAAGGTAGAATTTCCCCTATGATTACACAACTTTTTTATCTGGAAATGAACAGAGGATAGAGGATTCCGGACAAACTTTCTGGAAACCAATTAATTTGTCCACTAGTCAGGTTGATGAGGTAACATCACGTATCTGGATGGCTTCTAATCGGTTTTTTACGTTTCCCGTTTGAGCCAACTTCTTCTTCTTTATTGCAAGGATTCTATGAATGATTCAGTTCGAATGCATGCGACGATAAAAACTTGATAAACCTAGTAATGGATCTGACCTGAGCTTTGCCTCTAAAATGAGCCTTACTTTTGCATTAACTGGTAAACCTCTTCAAAAGAGAATAGAATATTAGAAGTGGTGCATGGGGATCCTTGCCCTTAAAAAAAAAATAAAAAAAACGAAAGATTAATAAAATAAAATGAAATGAAATTAAAATTACAAGAACTTCTGTAGACTGGGATTTTTCATTTCCCTTTCAATGTAGGTGCATATTTCATTTCTTTATTCTATCATTCTACCATTCTATTTGATCAATATGACGGAGAGTAAACGAAACGAGTTGCCAATATCCTTCATTCTCTACAGTCAGCTCTTCTTCCCACCAAAAACTTTCAATAATAAAATACTTGGACTATTCCAAGGGAATCCGTTCCGAAATCAACGGGATATTCGAACATTCTTTCGTACAAAAACAATCTCGAAAACACATTATATTAACATCGGGAATAATAAAGTTGGAAATTGTAAAAACTCTACTCTCCATAAATCTGAATCAGGAAACGGAAGCAGTTTGTTTTTCATGCCCAAATTTACTGTATGGCACACATTGTGGATGAAAAATGCAGTCAGGTAGTAGGTAATTTTTTCCGTGAAGCTGAAAACCTTGATGAAAATTTCAGTGTTGGTTCAGATCTCGAATGCCTCGGATAATTTCGTTAATAGGCAAGTACAGGGTGACCAAATTGCTCGATTTTGGCTGTTTCTGGTACTTCTAAGCTAGATAGGTGAAAATTTTGAAAGGAGTCCTGGGCTCGATTCTCGATAAAACTCTATAACTGAAAGCCGTTTCAAAAGCGCCCGTAGAGGGCGCTTTTTCATTAGCAATACGACACCGTATTCGGTTTTTTCTATCTCTTGTATGAAGGGTGGAAAAAACAACTTCCTTATCTTTAATATGAATCTTTTTTTGATCCTATGTCATGCAAAAAAAATCAGCTCTTCGTAAATATATACATATTTAAATCGATATATTATTTCCATATTTTTCTGTTCCCCTACTTTCATAGAATAATGTATGACAAACTCAACTTTAAGTAATCATTCCACTTTTTTGCTGTTTCTGTCTCAAATATGGAAATAATATATCGACATATACAGGGTGAGTCTTTGACTTGTACATATATTTTAACTGAAGATTCTTGAGGTCAAAAGAAACCTTTTTTTCATTTTCCATTTTTCCGAATTCGGCTCTGTTAAAAAGATATAGCCATTTGAAAAAAAAATTGTGCTAATTACGTCCCTGAAATGATACTGTGGAATTGATTCAAAGTTCATATTTCTCGATAGAAATTGACTTTATACATTAAAAATAGGCAATACTCAAGTAGGTACTAACTTTATTGGTATAATAATGTTGCAAACACGATAATTTCAACAAAAACAGTTAGTTTCATCAGATTATATCAGCAACTAAAAAGCCACATTTATTCCACCAAAATGAGTTCCTTCTTCGATTTTTCTGCAGATTAGTTTGTAAACACTAATAACTTGTTCATATTTCCCTCGAAATTGCCAAACAATATCATGAAGAAAGACTTTTCATTCAGATTTAATATTAAACAACCTAACCTAATCTAATTTGTATCGATTCTGTGAATTTTTGCACAGACATTTCAAGAAGATGTTGTCAGCTTGCTGATATTTTCATTGAGGTTAAGGATTTTTTACGAAACATAGTATAAATCATGATACATTTGTGTACCGTGGTATAAATATCTATGAATTCTGCCGTTTCCATCATAAATCGACTTTGCCGCCAAATTTTACAACGCATGCGTAGAGCGAAAACCGAAGTATGTATTGCTTATCTGGACTCTGGAGGCCAACTATAAACAATAACAAACCAGAGTCTCTGAACAAACTGTAAACATTATGTAAAGTTCTTAATACATTCTGTGAATTATTGTTCTAATGTGAATATTATGGGAAGTGAAAAGTGAATTAATATATTTTCAACCGTGTCGAGTTTAAAGAGGATGTTGTTTAGATAGAAACATCGTCACAGATTATCAGGTATCGTATTATTTTTCATTAATTTCAATTTAATAAGTAGTTTGTATCGAGATTCATCATTTATATCCGAATTTTGTATTTCATCGACATAACTTCAATATGGACCGGTAACTATGAATTTTCAATAGAAACTGTGCGTATTAAATCCTCCTTGGTGTTCAATTTTATCTCCCACATTTGTGGGATTTTATTATTAAAATATCTCGACAAGGTTGATAAATATTGTGACAACATTGTAAACTCGTTTAAAGACCAGAGAAGGAATAATATTCGATGATATTTAATTCAGAGACGCATTCAGATTATTCTCGAAATTAATGATTTTTTCGTCAAATTTTTCCGGATAAAATTGGAAATAACTCGAAAACGACGCGTTTTATTGAAAATAGGAATACTTTTAGTTTCTTAAATGATTGATTCTTTCGAAAATATGAACCGTTTATCTTTTTAAAGTGGTTTTATGGTGTTTTAGCGTGTATTGATGAGTCGAGTAGTCTGTAACTTTTATACTAGTAGAGATATTGAATAGGTTTCGATTGAGGAATATGCACCATGAATAGAGTAAAAACTCAACCAAAATTCAGTTCATTCGAAATAACGGTTCCGAAGATATAAACAGAAAAGTGTTTTATTCATGGATTTTCGACACCCTGTATCTCCCAAACCAAACCGAATTTTGAAAAATGGTAAAGGAAAAAAAGTGTTTCGTTTGATGAGAGGAATCTACATTTTCGAAGAGCTGTTTCTTTTTCATAACGTAAAAAAAAAGATACCATTCGTACTTAAAATAAGAAAGTTGAAATAGAGTAAAATAATCATCTCATTTCCAGAACATAGATTAATTATTTCTTGAGAAACCGAGACTTTTAACGATGTGTGTATGTGTATTTTTTGTGTGTCAACTTCTTACTGGTGGAACTCAAGGCCACAGAACAGAAAACTTCACGGCCCTCTTCCTAACCTTATGCAGCACCTCATCCATCTTTTTTTTCAGATTCGCAGGAAGGAAGAAACTATCCCGCATGTACTTCTTCATCCTCCATCTCAGCATCGCGGACCTCATCACCGCCATCTTCAGCGTCCTCCCCCAACTAGCCTGGGAGATAACCTACAGGTTCTACGGCGAGAACATCCTCTGCAAATTCATCAAGTTCAGCCAGACCCTGGGTCCCTACTTGAGCTCGTACATCCTGATGGCTACTGCAGTCGACAGACATCAAGCCATCTGTTATCCGTTGACCTACTGCTCTTGGACGAGCCGGAGGTCCAAGGTCATGGTGTACGGGGCCTGGATAACGAGCCTGATATTTTGCCTGCCACAGGTGAGTGGAAAGGAGGAGGGGGTTTTATCTATGGAACGTGTTGTTTCCGTTTTGATTTACGGCGATAGAACATTGCGAGATTTACGATGTACCTATACTCCATTCACAATTATAAAATCACAACTCTGGCCATGGTTTCGTTTTCAGGAATTGGCGCACCTGATGAAAAATCTGTGCTCGTACATAGAATATGGTTAATGACAATACGACGATGCCAGTTTTTCTGTTTACATCAAAGTAAAAGTATCAAAGATTTTCCCCATTTTGTTAGTTCGTATCGATCGGTGATTTTGGGGAGAAAAATCGATAGGAAATCGCCTATTTTTCCGTTCTTCGGCGTCCAGAAGAAGTTTCGTGCAAGTGTCATTTTTTCCTTTCACGAGTTTTGGCGTGAGTACGAACGGCAAATTTGAATTGGACCAAAAATCGATTTATAAGCATAAATAAAGCGAAAGTAAGTACTAATCGACCCTTTTACACTTGATAACGAAGTTTTTTTTAGGTATCTGGCCGTTTTGAAAGATTTCAAACGAAATTCCGGTCCCCCAGAAGTTTGGTTAGTTTCGGTATCGATTTTGGTGCTCAAAATTTATTTGGAATGTGTAAATGGACAAGAAAGGCTTCCTTATACGATCTTCTAACGGAAGCGACCGGAAAATATGATTCAGGTAGAATTGAAATGTGTCACTGGAGCTTTCATTCCTTTGCCGAAAGTAGAAAAAGACTATATTGAACCAGAATACATCGGTTTTTTCCATATTCCAGGAGTTTGTGTCTTATTTTAGAACAGGTGAATGATAAATGTGAAGCATATGTTTGACCTATTCCATTTTATTTGTACAAACCTACTTGGTAGTAATGTATGAATATTTTTTAATCCAATAAATTACTATACAATCAGAATATTTTACTCCTTGTTCATAAGATCAAATAAATGAAATGTCGTCAATCTTGAACTTTCAGTTCAAGAGGATAATAAACATTGAATCTTCACAAGCATGCATATGAAAATTATGTGAAAGCAATGCAATTTTTTTCCATTGCGAAAAATACTTAATATATTTCAACAGTGATCTCTTGTACTTTTCATGCAAATAACTAGAAAAGGAATCCTTTCTATCAATTCATATAAACGTTAATTATTTTCGTCCATCACATCTTTTCCAATTCATTCACATTCTGAGAAATACGCTAAGAATGTAGAAAGGGCAACATAGTGTTGACTTGGAACATAAAAATATTTTGAAAAACGTCATAACTTCGATACAGAGTGGAATGTGTCAAATTTCCAATGCCAGAGCTGTGATTTTATAATTGTGAATGGAGTATACGCGCACGATAATTTATGCTAAAGGGTGAATTAGAATTCCCTCATCTCTAATCCAACTGCAAAACGAACCAAATGGGCCAGGTTGCAACGGGTTTTCCGATAGCGATAGTAGTCATAGTAATATTTATTCATCCTGTTCAGACATTCACAATGTATAGGATAAGTCAACAAAAAGGCAAAAAAATCAAAGTGAGAAAACAAAATTCGAATGACAAGTAAAATTACAACGAACTATCTACAAGATATCCTCCAACACTGTAATATCAATTCTTTATCAATTTTTTTAATTCGGTATGGAAACTCTTCCTGTTCAACTCTTTCATAAAGCCTGGCATCTTGTTACACACTTTTACACCGTGAAAAAATGGGGATTTTTAAATTTAGTGGATCTGTGATGAGGAAAAAAAGAGTTTCCTCATTTCAAGTGTTAAAACTTTGGAATTCGGCCAACTGATTTTTTTTATGTTGTGGTTTTAACAAAAAGGAATACCCTGTAATGTTCAGAGAACATCGCGAGAACCAAGGGCAAGCAGGTAGGAGTTGGTGTTCTTCTTGAATTTCTGGAGGTTATATGCCTCAGGGAACACCTCCCTAGGCAATGTGTTCCAAAGCCTCGATGTTCGTTGGATGAACGAGTCTTCGAAGAGAGATGT
The DNA here is from genome assembly GCA_951802165.1 of Adalia decempunctata. Taxonomy (NCBI): domain Eukaryota; kingdom Metazoa; phylum Arthropoda; class Insecta; order Coleoptera; family Coccinellidae; genus Adalia; species Adalia decempunctata. Next base: position 8,675,669 of record OX637705.1, read on the forward strand.
TATGCAGGTCTCCAAAGTGACCACGAAGGGATGTGAAGACTTATCTGGTCTCGTTAGTCTCGAAGAGACTGCCAGAGGGGGAACGATTGCTGATAATTCAGAAGAGCATCGCCCATGGAAATATCTATAAAATAGAGACAGATCTCCTACTCTTCTACGGTGCTCTAGAGAGGTGAGCGAGTTTGTAAGCGAGGCATCACCGACGAGAGGAATTGCCTTTTTTTGTACAGAATCCAAGAGTTTTAGGGTATTTTTAGGTGCAGCACTCCAAATATGGGAACAGTATTCCAGGACAGGTCGAATCTGTGCCTTAAAGATCATAAGCAACTGACCTGGGGTGAAATAGCTACTTGCACGAAACAGAAAAGTTTTTGGATGCACTTTTAGTAATGGATCTCACGTGATTCTCCCAAGAAAGGTTACTGCCGACAGTAATACCAAGCATCGAAATGGATTACTTCAATGGTATGGTCACTCCCGAGTCCCGACAACTCTATGCTGGGCACAGTAAGATCGGCTTTTCTAGAGAAAAGACATGCTTGTGTTTTGCTTGCGTTGAATTCCACCAAGTTATTAGATCCCCATTCAAGAATTGTTGCCAAGTCCATATTTATGTTGTTAACATTTCTTTCTCGTTCGTTTCTGATATGGCGGGCTGGTATTGGAGCCCTAGAAGAAATACGGTGTAGTGTCGTTTGTGGAATGCCAAATTCCAAGGAACGACGAGGAATGGACAAACCTAAGTATTCGTCAATTCTTTCGGCTACAGTAGCAATATTCTCGTCTGTTCTTGAGCGACATGCACGTGTTTTATTCTCCACATTACTAACTCGTCCCAACACAAACTTTGCCAAGTTTTCACCATATTGTGGTGAATTTAAATTTTTTCAGTGCGTTGTTGAAGCGTGCATCGTTCCATTTGTATTAATGGCGTTGTTTCTACTTGTCAAATGAATATGAATTTTCTCTTACCTACCAAATTCATATTCTTTTGTATGCGAGTACCGTAGAGCAGTGTGACTTTGCACCACTTTTTAGAGTATTCTTGATGTAACTTCCTCGTCTTTTTGTAAAATGAGTTGTGTTTGAATTATGTTTAATTTCAACAATCTAGCTATCGATTTCCGTTATTAGAAATGCAAGAAAAAGTGTTAAACAATTTTTTTTCCATTTTAAAAATTTGGCAAAGTCACCCGCACATCGGTGCGAATTTGCCACTTGCATCAAAATGCGTTTGTTGGCAATTTTATCAAGTGCGGGTGGTATTTTTGCCACGAGAACGTTTTTCTTTAACTTTTTTGAAGGTTAGTTAGCTAGGTACTAGTCGCTTATAAAACAACAAATTATAAGAAAATAAAATCTATTATTCTTCATAAAATACATAAAATGAGTCTCTTTGTAAATGAACAATATATAATAATGATAATTCATATTTCAAAACAGCAGAACTGTTGCTTCCATTCAATTTTTTATCCTCCTACGAAAAATCGCTTCCATTTTCCTCTTCCCAACGTAGATGGGTTGTCTGCATAAATCTGCAAACAATAGAATAATTTCCTGAAATTTCGAGAACCGCCCAACCAAATGCTCTGAGTTTTTTTTTACGCGACTCTAAATACTTGTGAAATAAGCTGCTAAATGTATTTTGATGTACCATTTTTCATGTTTTCCACACAACCCTTAGTATTTCGCATTTATAAACACGTTAAAACTTACCTGCTCACACAACACAGCATAGCACACCCTTCAATCCAAGCCAAAGGACTGCGACTGTTGAAACAATGTGGGGATATAGTGTCTCTTAGGTTCCGATTCGTGCTGTCGTTGAGAAGTTACTGACTTTACCAAAATAAAATGAAACATAAAACATTAGGTAGCTTGGCAAAGTCACCTCCGTGGGCAAAGCCACACCGCTTTACCGTATATCTTTCTCGCATCGTGTTGAAAAAAAATACTTTCAAATTTGTCTACACTCTACAGTACTACGAATGGTGAGTCAATCAACAGAATAAAGTCCTCTATGAATTCTTCTTAAATTCGTCTCAGTATTCTCAAATATACACCGATTTTGATAAAACAATTCATAATTATCAAAATGTGAATAATCATTCTTATTTCACGAATTGAACTTAAAACTACTATGTTCAATTCGAAAGAATACTAAATTGTCTCTGCTTCCCCTCTGCTCTAGATTCATTCTTATTGCAAAATTTCACCCCGATTCATGGGATCTTCAGACCGTCTCGAACGATCTAGGAACCATTTCCACTTTTTCATCGGAATCAATGTATCCAGCAGAGAAAAACAGCGATAATCCTTGTTGGATCACATGACGGCCAGTTGGACACGGCTTGATGGAAGCTTTTTCGTGTTTTTGGTTCTCCTTCGATTCCCAATAAGACGGATGTCCTTGCGTGTTAACATCTCCTCTGCAATGTATCACATCACACGATATTCCATATTGAACATTGTCCTGTTTCTGACGACCTTGTACAACATCGTTTCTATTTCCGTGAATACTCAACCTTTACAGTCAGTCAAGAAAGTACCAGAAATTGATCATTAAGAAAGATTGTCAAGATTCTTTTTCCACTGAGTTTTCAGAAATGCCCTGTATACTCATCCAGAGTTTAATCTATCATTTGGTTTGTTCACAGTGTTCCATATTGTATGTTGATCTCATGAGGGTGATGAAATATCTAACAAAAAATATAAAAATTTTTGTAATAGTAATTTATGATGTGTTAAAAGTGGCGTTTCATTTTGTGAGTGAAAGAGTTTGTGAAATGAATGGAGCGAATTGAACAATTTCACGAACAAAATGAAATCACTTTTAACAAAAATACCATACAATATTTTTTGTACAACTGCCCTATTTTGATAATGAAATGGGCGAATTTGCAATGACAATAAACTTCAAAATGCATTTTAACATTCAAATAATCAAAAGGTTGTTTTGAATGGCAAACGTTGCCAACGTTATGATCACTAACAAATGAGAAAAGACGTCATTTGAATTTCGTTCCTGTCCAATTTTCGTCTTGGGTTTTTAACTGCTTGATATGTTTGTCGAGTCCAATCATTAATAAAAGTGGCGATTTGGTTGCTCCTGTGGATATTGAAGAGTCTGCAAGAAGAGCAAATCTGGAACTCCTACCTAAAAAATCTGTTCAGCAGTACGATATTGCATATAACAATTTCCTGGCCTGGTGTAAATTTAAAAATATAGAAGGGAACTTCAGTGAACCTGTTTTCCTGACATACTTAGAAGAAAAATCAAAAATATGGAGTTCATCAACTTTGTGGAGCAAATTTTCAATGATAAAGTCAAGCTCCCCTATTAAAAATGGTGTGGATGTTAGTAAATATTTTAAGGTAATAGCATATTTAAAACCGAAAAGTGAAGGATAACGTCCCAAAAAATCGAAATTTCTCACTCGTGAACAAGTTGAAAAGTTTATAAATGAGGCACCAGATGCAAAATACTTGATGGTTAAGGTTGCAACTATTTTCGGATTATTTGGAGCCTGTCGGCGTGAAGAATTGTGTAATAATATCAGTGGAAGACATCGAAATGACAAATAAATCATTGGTTATACAACTTCCAAACACAAAAACGAAAGTCAGTCGTTTTTTCAGTATTATTGGGAAGTATGTTGACTACTTTCATAAGTGGTCTGCGCCCTTCTGTCATCAAACATGGTCGTTTTTCCTTTCCTGAAATACATGAATAATAAATGCACTGCCAATCCAGTTGCTATCAATACATTTGGGAAAATTCCATCTATTGTTGCCGAATTCCTCAAACTGCCAGAACCAAAGCAATATACAGGACACTGATTTCGAAGATCCTCCGTTTCATTGCTAGCAGAATCAGGAGCAAATATTACGGATATAAACAAACATGGTGGATGGAAGTCTACGACGCGACGGTAGCCGAGGGCTACGTTGATCATTCCATTGCATATAGAAATGTCATTGCTGAAAAAATTCTCCCAACCTCAACAGATTTTGGATCATCATCATCCAATATTGTACTTCTGGTTTCTACAAGTACTGATGGTGTTCATAAGTAATGATTGTTGAATATTGATTATAAAAATTTGCAATTGCTGAATTTTTTTCATCTGATTTCATCATAAGAAAATGGAGTGCTAATAGTATATTCTAAAACGAGTTGCAGAATGGGCTCCTGTTTCAATTTCGAACGCATGAGTATTGGAATTGCATTCTGCAACGAGTATTAGACGATATTTTCTCTATTTCACTCAAATTTTGTGAAATTCGATGAAAAAATTCAAATTATAGGTCCTAGTGACTTTCATATTGTATATTGGCAGTTGGTGTGAATGTTAGGAGATACGAAAATTGACATTTCCAAATTGACGTCTGCTGAAATTCAAAAGGATCGGAAGTCATTGCTGACAACCACAAAACGAAAAATGTAACTGAAAACGATGCTGTAATGAATTTATTACAGCACTGTTTTTAGAACTGTAATGAACTCATTACGATACTGAAATAGAGAAAATTATTTTTAACACTAATGTTAAAAATATTTTCAACACGCTTCCACGTAAACAATCAATTTTAACATTGTTTGCTCTCATTAAAAGAGTCACCTCTAATGGCAGTTGTACAAAAATGTAATTGTTTGTGTCCTGCTGGTATTGACGAGAGAATGATAAAATTTGTCGTTTGTAAACTACACAGGGAATCATAATTTGCTATGCATAAGAAGGTATGGAAGTGAGAAACCATGCAGCAGCCGTCAGAGAATTATCAAGATCTCTGGAACTCAACAACTCTCTTCATTAACTACAACCCAAAAAAACTTTGCCACGTCCATCAAAGATAATTAAATCTCTTGTCGCTGCCAGTGAATACCAGGTGATTAAAGGAAAAACTTCCGACAGTAAGCCCATCTAATTCCAATTAATTCAAACTTCTCCAAATCTAGAAACCGCTGAAACCCGGATATCCTGTCAAGAATTCAAATTAGCCCTCATTACCACAACACAGACACGAGTCCAGTCCGCATGGATACCCCGAGTGGGGTTGGTATTTTTTGAAATGGATATTTAAGCCCATCACAACCGGACGAATTATCTTTCGCTGGCAGTTTCCGGTCTTTTTGGGGTCTCTCCCCAGCGTGAAAATCTCCATGAATTTTATTGCTTTTGGGTATTTTTTATGTACTCTGTGGAAAAAAAGTTGTGATTTTCATCGGTTTCCTACATTTTCTATACTTTTTTTTCTAAATCTTCTCGCGTGATTTTTTCTCAACATAACACATTAGTGCCATAAATAAGTATTATCAAGTAGTATAATATCGATTACGAAACTCAAATTGATGTATTATCAAAACTTGTGTCTACGAATATGTGCGTTCTTTGAGAACAATAAAGGATGAGTTTTTAAACCGATGTACTGAAAAAGGAAGTGAGGTATGGTTAAGAGGATATATTGAAGATAGATAGATAGATAGATAGATAGATAGATAGATAGATAGATAGATAGATAGATAGATAGATAGATAGATAGATAGATAGATATATGCTTTATTTCAAATAAGGTTTTACATAATGTCAATGAAAAACATGAAATGAAATAGTGTCAGTTTAGAACAAAAATACAACTATACAAGATACTCTTTTATGCTATATGGCTCCAGATTGATTAAAAACTTTTTGGTTCTGTTTTTGAACTGTTTATAACTATTTATTATTTTTAAATTAAATGGTAACCTATTGAATACTCTTATACACATATATGCCGGATTTTTTTCAGATATAGATAGTCTGTGTTGTGGATAGGTAATGTCTACTGATTTTGTTGTGTATGTTACATTGGTGTTATTCGCAAGAAATTCGCTTTTATTTCTAAACAAGTATAATAGACATTCATGTAGGTATAAACCATATACTGTAAGAATGCCTTAGTCTACTATAGAACCAAACAAAATTTCAATGTCAAAATATTTTATTACTCAACATATTCTCCTTTTAATTGAATATATTTTTCTTCTTGCTCTTCAAACCAGTCAGACAGCTTTTATGACCTCCTCGTTGGAAGAAAATTAACGACCTTTTAAACTTTTTTCTCTATTTCAGTATCGTAATGAGTTCATTACAGTACTAAAAACAGTGCTGTAATGAATTCATTACAGCATCGTTTTCAGTTACATTATTCGTTTTGTGGTTGTCAGCAATGATTTCCGATCCTCTTAAATTTCAGCAGACGTCAATTTGAAAATATCAATATTCGTATTTCCTAACATTCACACCAACTGCCAAGATACAATATGAAAGTCACTAGGACCTATAATTTGAATTTTTTCATTGAATTTCACAAAATTGGAGTGAAATGGAGAAAATATCGTCTAATACTCGTTGCAGAATGCAATTCCAATACTCATGCGTTCTGAAAATCGCTCCTTCGTCGCTCGTTTTCGAATTTCGCATTCGTATTGGAATATAAGCCTGCAACTAGTTTTAGAATATACTATTTCAGTTGAGGAAAGAGATGATAGTCGGATGGAGCCAAATCTGGTGAATGAGGGGAGTGTTTTCACGAATTTTTTGCAAGGCAACATGAGACTTGTGTACTGGGGCGTTGTCCTGTAAAAACAAAATACCTTTGGATAGCTTTCCGCGTCTTTTCTCTTTAATTTTTTTCCGTTGAGTGGTCAGTAATTTCGGAAAGTATGACCTCCAGTTATTGTTTTACCCTTATTCAGAAAATCAATCATGACTACTCCATGGCAATCCCTAAAAACTGAAGCAGGAACTTTTAAAGCAGATTTTCGTACACGAAACTTCTTAGGTATTGAAGAACCAGAGTGTCGCTATTCCATCGATTCTTGCTTTGTTTCTGGATCGTAAAAATGTACCCAAGTCTCATCCATAGTAACAATTCGGTTTAAGAAGTCTACATCGTTTTCAAATCGAGCACAGATCGAACGCGATGCTTCTACCCTTGCACGCTTTTGGTCAACATTCAAACATGTCCAAATTGACGTGAACTATATGATGAACGCGTTCGTATGAAATCTTCAATGCTTCAGATATCCGTTTTAGCCCAATTCGACGGTCTGATAAAATCATGTCATGAACTGCATCGATATCTTCGGGGACTGACACAGAAACTAGCCTTCCCGATCAGTCATCATCTTCAATGGAAAATTTACCTCTTTTGAAGCTTGCAGTCCAGTTTTTCACGGTCGCATAAGAAGGACATTGATCACCAAAGGTATTAAGCTTATCTTCGTAAATCTGCTTACATCTTAACACAGGTACTTGATGATGGCTCGATACTCCAATTTTTCGATTTTTACAATTTCGATTGACATCTTTTTTTTAAATTTATTGCGTATACTCCATTCACAATTATAAAATCACAACTCTGGCCTTGGAAATTTGACACATTCCACTCTGTATCGAAGTTATGACGTTTTTCAAAATATTTCTATGTTCCAAGTCAACACTATGTTGCCCTTTCTACATTCTTAGCGTATTTCTCAGAATGTGAATTTATTCGGAAAATGAATGAATTGGAAAAGATGTGACGGACGAAAATAATTAACGTTTATATGAATTGATAGAAGGGATTCTTTTTCTAGTTATTTACATGAAAAGTACAAGAGATCACTGTTGAAATATATTATTTTTCGCCATGGAAGAAAATTGCATTGCTTTCACATGATTTTCATATGCATGCTTGTGAAGATTTAATGTTTATTATCCTCTTGAACATCATCAATTGTTGAATCAAGAATAATGGAACATTATATCCCTCTACTGGAAACCAAATAGTTGAAGGGAGTTCTGATGCAACAGGAACTTTTTCTTGGAACATAACCTTAATAGCTAACTTAATAAAAATAAGAGTAGAAGATATACATTTCATTCATTTGATCTTATGAACAAGGAGTAAAATATTCTGACTGTATAGTAATTTATTAGTTTAAAAAATATTCATACATTACAACCACAGTAGGTTTGTACAAATAATATGGAACAGGTCAAACATATGCTTCACATTTATCATTCACCTGTTCTAAAATAAGACACAAACTCCTCCACATTATAGGGCCACTACAGCATTAAAAGCTTGTGTCTCTTTTGAAAGAAGTAGCACTAGTATAATATATTCTTTCGATTAAGAGCAAATACCTACCGTTAAATGTTACATACACAAATTTCTTCAAAATGGGCTTATACGAAGTGGTTCTTTTTCTGAAACGTGAAAACGATCAACAATAATCATTTAGAGACCGATGATGGCCATCCAAAACCCGTTAACTTACGAAAATCGTGCAATTTCATTCTGCAAGTTCTTTCCTCATAATTCCTCGAAAATCCTACCTGAACCATATTTTCCGGTCGCTTTCGTGAAAAGATCATATAAGGAAGCCTTTTTTGTCCATTTACACATTCCAAATAAATTTTGAGCTCCAAAAACGAAACCGAAACTAAGCAAACTTCTGGGGGATCGGAATTTCGTTTGAAATTTTTCCAATTGGCCAAATACCCAAAAAAAACTTCGTTATCAAGTGTAAAAAAGGGGATTAGTACTTACTTTTGCTTTATTCATGCTTATAAATCGATTTTTGGTCCAATTCAAATTTGTCGTTTGTACCCATGTCAAAATATCTTTGATACTTTTACTTTGATGTAAACAAAGAAACTGGCAACCCCGTTTTGTCATTAAAGATATTCTCTGTACGCGCACAGATTTTTTATCAGGTGCACCAATTCCTGAAAACGAAACCATGGCCGGAGTTGTGATTTTATAATTGTGAATGGAGTATAACTCTGATTGACTTTTTTGACGTCGAACTCTACACTGACACTTTTAATAATTATTGTTCGTTGATATGGTATGGCAATATTTTGTTTATGCATGGAACTGGTCTAGATTAACTAGATATCAATACATCCTCGTATATTGAGGTATAGCTACAATTGGCATTTGATCATCGTACAATATCCACCTGGAATATTATATTTGGTCACCCTGTAGAACGTAGATTAATCCAAAACCACAAATCTTCTTCAAATCGTTCATTTTGTTGGTTTGTATTCAATTGCCCAGATCGAACTCTAATAATATGGGTTGCAAAATGGTGCATGCGGCGGTATCAAGAACAGTTAGTTTCACATTTATGTATTGTTTGCCGCAATTACAGGATGCTTGCAGAGCTCCAATTAACCAGGGCGATAATAATCCATAAACTACCGAAGTTATCGAGTATAACGACCGATTTTTCAAATCATACCCGGATAATTGTACTCGATGCAAGTGGTGCTTCCATCCAATTCAAAGTTCCTCTTCATCCAGAAAGTCGGTGAGGCAATTTCAAATCGCTTGTTACGAGACTGGGGCTCAGGCTGGGAAATCCAACGATCTGATCCGCTTAGATTCCAATCTTCTGGATGGGGATACAAGAGTTTTATGCCTGTTGGAACCCGTATATAGATATGTTGAGGAGTGTTGAATTATAAGCTTTCTGGGGAAATAAATAACGTATCGATCCCAGATTACATTGGTGCAGAAAGAAGGCCTTGCTTGAAGAATTTGGGCATGAATAATTTGGAGGATTTGGGATTTTTGGGGAGGAAAAATACACTGCGCAAAAAAATTAACGCACATTCTGAAAATCTCAATTTTAATGAAAGTTAACTCTACATTGACTTTATAACTTATTTTTTATGTTCTCTCGGGAAGGTTTTGAACGAAACAAGACACATTAAATGGAAGAATAATTCAGGATTTCACCGAATCTTATGTGAAAGAAGAGAAATGAACAATTTTCAAAATACTGAAATGCTGATAAGTGATTTAATACTTGGTATTTCCACCCCTTGCGTTAATTACAGCTCGGCAACGACGGTTCATACTCAAAATGAGTGATCTTAAAATGTTCTGATCTAATCCTTCCCAGATTTCTCCAAGTTGGATTCCTAAGTCATTAAGAGTAGCTGGATGATTTTCTGAACTTCTCAGCCTTCTATTGAGGTTGTCCCAATCCTGCTCAATCGGATTGAGATCTGGACTTCTTGCTGGCAATTCCATTCGAGAGACTTCAACCTCTTCAAGGTACTCCTGAACGATGCGCGCAAGATGGGGTCTGGCATTATCGTCCATAAAAATGAAATTTTCACCAATGTATAGGGCAAATGGCACTACATGCTCTTCAAGAATGTTCCTTATATACTTATCAGCATTCATAGCTCCATTTTCAACGACCACTAGGTCTGTGCGAGCAGTCAAAGATATTCCACCCCATACCATAATCGATCCTCCCCCGAAACCAGTAGTATTCAGGAAATTACACTGAGCATATCTTTCATGTGAACGTCTGTATACAAGGGAACTTCGATCACAATGGTAGAGGCAGAATCTAGACTCATCTGTGAAGAGAACTCTTTCCCAATGGCCAATCGGCCTCTTTCCAATGGATATGCTCTCTCGCAAAATCCAAACGCGCCCTTCGATGGGCTGGGGTAAGAGCTGGGCCTCTTGCCGCGACACGAGGCCTTAAATCACATTCTCTGAGGCGATTTCTTATTGTCGGAGTGCTAATTTGCACCTCATGAGTTTGCTCAAGCTGATTTTGAAGGAGGCGAGCGGTTGCAAACCGTTGTATCAATGAGGAAACTCTCAAGTAACGTTCTTGAATGGCAGTTGTTACCCGTGGTCTACCCTGTCCTGGTCTTCGGACATTCATATCTGTCTCCCTGAATCGCTGCAACATTCTGGACACACTTGTATGGGAAACTCCAAACCTTTCTGCAATTCTTGTATATGTCCACCCGTCTTCTCGCAAAACTACGGCTTGGGCACATTCCTCTTGGGTCAAATTGCGTGTTTCGCGTTGCATAGCGATCGAGTGTAGAAAATCAAACGAAAGAAAAACTATTGATCACTAGAATTGATCGAGAACAACTGATTTTAGAATGGAGCCAATACATTCAAAATCTGATAATATCATCTTTTTTTATTCCTGCTGGGAGAAAACATCTGTATTGAAGAAAAACGTTGAAAGTGGATAACATTGCATGCATAATTCTGATAAAAGTAATTATCATTGAGAACACCTTCAGTTGTAGAATAAATTTGAGATTTCCATAATGTGCGTTAATTTTTTTGCGCAGTGTATATTGAGTGAAATTTTTCATTGAAAACCCGATTTTTTTTGTGTAGTTACATTCGTAATTCAGTGATTGCCTCTGTGCATTGCTTAGGTTATATGTAGGACGTAAAAGACATGCCTTATTGAATGTAGAATTGTGAATTGATGAAGATATTCTTTTCAAGGTACTAACAACTTGGAAAGATTGTTTGGCGCCACGAAATATCTCAAGGGAGGCATTGTGGTTGAGATAAATGCGTTTCTGGGTCGAGTCCACTCTAGAAACGCGAAGAACGAATGGAATCTATTCATTACGAAGACAGGGTTGAAATCGTTGAGGACATTTTCAGGGACACCTCAGAAATTCATTTTTCCCTGTATCCGATTCAATGTTTCAAACTGCAAAATGCGATCCTCTATAAATCTCCTCAGATTATTCATATACCTACCATTTATAGTAGTCGTGTTTCAAAGAGGGCAATTATGAAACTCTGGGGTATAAATCTAAGTCTCTTCTATCGTGACAGAAACCATTTTTCTGTCCCATAAACGTCCTGATCGGTTTATTCGATAAATTAAACCATCGGAGCGTTCTCATCCTATATCTCGCATTATGGAAGGTCAATTTGACAGGCATTTAATCGATGAGGCTATTCGACTGTGCTCTCCTTAATACCGACATGGCCATTATGAGTTCTCCTATTTTTGAATGATGAACATGGATGAAAGTTGATATTTCACAGTTTTTTAAGCAATGAAACATCAATATTCGATCTCTTATTGGTGTTCTGATATCAGGAGAATGAATGCTATTTTGACTACAAATATCTCTGACAGATTAATAGTCCATTGTTTCATCTGGCAACACTGTCATCACAGGGCTGTATGGATATTTTTTCACAATTAATCTTCAATTCTTGACAATACTCGAACCTCGAATTAGTGAGTACAGTAAATTTGGTGGCTATCTGAGACAATAATATTTGGGCAAAATAATGGAAAATTTCGCGTATTTTGGAAAAAAAAATTCTCGGATCATCATCAAAGTTCCTGGATTTGCTGATTCGAGGGCGTAGATTACGAATATGCAATCATTACCCCTCCCATGAAAAAGAGCCATATCCGGTCTTGTCCTATTCACTTGTGAAGTGGATGGAGAGTGTATAACTAAGGACTGAACGAGAATAAATTCGCTATCACAAAAACGCTCATATCTTTTGAACCACTGGACCGATTTCGAAAATCAAACTCATTTTCGAATCATCTTCTAATTCTAATGAAAACTGTTTTCACAATAAAAAAACCAAAACTATTTTTCACAAAATTCATGGATTTTTTCTGGAATTCTTCCCATCATGCTTCTTATAGTTTTCTCAGTCACTTTCTGGGATGCTGTCTTCCACTTTCGCTTGAATTCCGCTAATGTTTTCGTTGATTTCTTAGTCTTCGTCAATTCTATTTTTACCAGGGCCCAATATCTTTCGATTGGCCTGAGTTCTGGGCAATTTGGTGGATTGGCCTCTTTGGGGACAAAAACCACCTCCTTAGCTTCGTACCATTCCTTGGTGGCCTTGCTGTAGTGGCATGAAGCTAAATCTGACCAAAAGATTGTTGACACATCGTGCTCACGTAAAAATGGTAAAAGTCGCTTCTTCAAGCATTCCTCGATGTATATCTTCGAGTCAACAGAGCCTTGGCCAACGAAAAATTTGCTCCTTTTCCCACAAGTGCAAATTGCTTGCCAAACCAGGAATTTTTTAGGAAACTTTGCTTGTTTCGTCACGCGAAATTGTTCGTCAACATTTCCACGAGAATCTGCAGTATAAAATTCCTGACCAGGAAGTTGCGAGAAATCAGCCAAGACATAGGTTTCGTTGTCCATCACGCAACAGGAAAAATTTTCCAAGAAATCTTTTTTTAATTTCTTTGCTCTTGATTTCGCTTCTTGATTCTTCACAGCGTTCCTGTCTGGCACTTTCTGCACTTTGTATGTTCTAAGCCCACAACTCGACAACGATTTTCTGAACAGTTGACTGCGAACAACCCACTATTTGGGCCACTTTCCGTCCTGAAAGGTTAGGATTCTTCTGGAAAAAGCCGATGGCTTTCTTCACTTTTTTCGGTCTATGAAACCCTTTTTTCCTCGCGGTTCCTTCCTTGCGGTTAATATTGTAAGATCTTCGTTGAAGCGCTTAACAACTCTTGATACCGTTTCCGGACGAACGCGAGCCTCTTTTGCGATTCTTTTGAAGCTCCATTTTTGATTATTTTGAAAAAGTTTCACTATAATTTCTCGTGTTTTCACTTCGCTCGACATTTTGCGACAGAGAATTGGAATATCTATGAAGGAAATGTTCCACATGTTTCTGACGTTCATAACAAATGAAACTATGATCAAATTTTGATTTTTTCTCATTTTGTTCTAGAGCTATAGGCGTTTTTGTATTAGCGAATTTATTCTCGCTCAGTCCTTATACTGTCAGGTTTTCTTAGGTATGCATCTTGTTTTAAAACTGCCGAAGCATCTCCACTTACCGAGTATGCAAAGAGTCACGATCTCCCTTGTTTATAATGAAATACTTTAAAATTCAGCCACGTGTCGTCTAGTTCCTCCAGACTGAATTCAACTCATCTTGTATCTGGGGAGATAACAGAGTTAATCCAATTAGGTATGTTCTTTGTTTTTCGAAGCAAGCTTCTGAGATAGTTGAATTAAAAGTTGGATTGGGGATTGAAACGGTTCACGATGCATCGTTTTATAGATAGCAACATTGTGAGGGATTCTGTAAAATCTTGAATCAACTAATTCCCTATAATGGAATGGGAGCAAACTCGAACGTATGAGCTACCAAACCAGCAGTGACAGATAACACCGAACTTCTGGTTAAACTAGTTAAAAATTCAGTCTACCTCAGATCAGCCAATCTGTATCCTAAATTTAGGTATTCTTCACACGGAGTCGTGGATGAATTGGGGTGTCTTGATTGGTTCTCCCAGTGCCATGTTATCAATTCGTTGCTAACCGCCTAGTTTCACTGGAGGGCATGTTAGATTAGTTTCCGTAACTGCAGTTCGGAGAAAGTCGAAGCCTAAGGGGACTCTCAGCATTAAATCGATTATGTTGAGTGCTTCGACATGAACACTATAAGCAGCTGTAGCAGGAACTTCACCTTTGTTATCTCAAGAGATACGGCCTTAGGTGGATGAACTTCGATGAAAGCGTCAATGAAGATGGGATTTTCACACTATTGCAATTAGTTTCTGAACTTTGCTTTCAAAGGAAAGTGTAGAACTCACTTCAATTATCAAATGGTGCAAATCTAGGATATTTGGGTATTCTTAAATCCCTGGGTTTTCCATTAGGAACTTGACAACTTTGAACTTGCACTGCGAACGTACAATGATATATTGAAAAATTCTTAGCCTACTATAGAACCAAACAAAATTTCAATGTCAAAATATTTTATTATATATATATTCTTATGAAATGGAGCTGTACAGATTCGTTTCCAAATATGGCATGTGTCTCGAAAAGGCAACAAGGAACAGATCATTCAAACAAACATATTGATCCATTCCCCGCTCCTAATCTCAGTATTAGCAGAGGAATGTCAAACGGGGCACCATACAGTTCTGCGTATTATACAAGAGCACAGATAAAAACCTCAGCAAAAACTCTGTCTCCCCGTATAAGTGTAGGGATATTGGATTTGTTTACAAATATTCATATTGGAGGGCATCTTCTTCGAATGTTATTCTTTCTTCATTTCTTCCAAGGGGTTGACAAAGCATTTTTAAATAATCTGAAACACAAACCAAAGGGAGAAAAAAAGGAAAAGCAAAATCCACTAATATATTCAAATTGTTTTGAAGGTACCAACCCATCTCAAAAATGAATCAGATACTGAATGAATAGAGTTGTAACCATCTGGAAATTTATATATTGGACAATTATTGACCAAATGGTCAATAGTTGGCTCTTCATGCCCACACTCACATCTCGGGCTATCAATGGCATTCCATTTGAAGAGCATACTATTACAACGTCCATGACCTGTCCTAAGACGATTCAGAAGACACCAGTTTCTCCTAGACAGATGAAAACCTGGAACTTTCTCTGGAGGATCGAGAATTAAACTTTTATTGAAAAAATCATATGGAATCCATTCCGAACTCCAAATTTCTTTATGATTTTTTTAAGAATAAAGAAAATTATTTATCCATAGAGGCTTTCGAGATTTCAATCTAGCCAGTCTTGTATCTGGCATATTGTCCTCTTAATTGAATACATTTATTACAGCGAACCTGCAACGTCTCTAGACCTTTCAAAAAAAATGTTCCTTCCTGCTCTGCAAACCAGTCCTCCACAGCTTTTATTACCTTCACGTTGGAAAAAAATTTACGACCATTTGAACTTTTTTTCAGTTGAGGAAAGAGATGATAGTCGGACGGAGCCGAATTTAGGGAATAAGGGGGTTGTTCAAGTAATCCCAACCCTAAATCACAAATTTTTTGCATGGCAACATGAGATTTGTGTACTGGGGCGTTGTCCTGTAAAAACAAAATACCTTTGGATAACTTTCCGCGTCTTTTCTCTTTAATTTTTTCCCGTAGAGTGGTCAGTAATGTCGAATAGTAACCTCCAGTTATTGTTCTACCCTTATCCAAAAAATCAATCATGATTACTCCATGCCAATCCCAAAAAACTGAAGCAAGAACTTTTCCAGCAGATTTTTGGACACGAAATTTCTTAGATCTTGGAGAACCAGAGTGTCGCCATTCCATCGATTGTTGCTTTGTTTCTGGATCGTAGAAATGTACCCAAACCTCATCCATAGTAACAATTCGGTTTAATAAGTCTACATCGTTTTCAAATCGAACACAGATCGAACGTGATGCTTCTACCCTTGCCCGCTTTTGGTCAACATTCAAACATTTGGGGATCCATTTTGCAGAAAATTGTCTCATGTCCAAATTGACGTGAACTATATGATAAACGCGTTCGTATGAAATCTTCAGTGCTTCAGATATCCGGTTCAGCCCAATTCGACGGTCTGATAAAATAAATCATGTCATAAACTGCATCGATATTTTCGGGGACTGACACAGAAACTGGTCTTTCCGATCGGTCAACATCTTCAATGGAAAATTTACCTCTTTCGAAGCTTGCAGTCCAATTTTTCCTGGTCGCATACGAAGGACATTGATCACCAAGGGTATTAAGCATATCTGCTTATGATGATGGCTCGATACTCCAATTTTTCGATATTTACAATTTCGGTGGACATCTTTTTTTTTAATTTATTGCGAAACTCTGGTTTACTTTTTCGACGTCGAACTCTACAGTGACAATTCCAATAAGTTATTGTTCGTTGATATGGTATCGCAATATTTTGTTTATGCATGGAACTGGTCTGGGCTAACTAGATATCAATACATCCTCGTACATTTGAACATTGTCCTTGAAAGTAAAATACTTATCACTTTTTCATAGCTTGTGGAAAGAAAATTAAGGAATTTTTCGTATTAATTCTGGGTGATTTCACATAATTTGGGATATGTGTACATACAGGGTGTTCCTAAATAAGTGTATCAACGGTAAACTGTAGAGTTCTCATAAAAAAAATAACATTTTTTTCCTCCGGGTTTTCGTTTCCGAGATACAGGGTGTCAAAAATTAATATTTTTTTAGCTTATTTCAAATTACAATTGTGTTTTTCTGAGGAAAAATCACAAATTAATCCACTATCCCCAACTTTTTACGAGCAGTTTAGTATGCCCCTCCTTATATTTGTACACATACGAGATTGGATTGGCTGAACATTTCCTGATCTCAGTAATTCCAAATGTGAGCTCAGCGTTTGAGTCCAGATCTGCTCTGAGCCTTATCTGGGCCTGGATTAAGAGCATCATGAGGGATCGCAATTTCAGAATTCCAGCCTGAAGTGCAAACGATAAAATTCGACATGTATGAATTCCCGGCGCATCCGCCTATTCGTTTAGGCAAATGTGTCTGAATGGAATTTCTATTTACATTCAATCTGCGTAGATTGCTACCAAAAATCGATTTGTAGGGCATTTCCGGTATCACTACAAGTTGAATAGGTTGAACAGTTCAGCAGAAATATGTCGATGCCGGTTTTTGTTGAACTAATTATCTATCGACCAAAAATATGTTGATTAATTCATATTGTTAATTTGAATAGCCCGCTTTTACGCTAGATGACACTTTCGAAGCTGTAATTTTTGACATTTGACAAGTAGAAACTACGCCATTATAAAAATTTGGACGATGCGCGCTTCAACAACGCATTGAACCTATTAAAATTCACTATAAAAATGGTGAAAATTTGGTCGTCGTGATGCACCTTGTCGAACCGCATTACAGAAATTGGTGGAAAAATTTGAGCTGTTCAAACAAGCATATTCAAAGATATTTCTACGGAATGTTATAAAATTGTGAGCAGACTCGAAAAGATCACTTGTATGAATTCAAAACTTTCGGATCTTGTTTAACAAACCCTGCGAAGGGGAAAATCGTCCTTTGTATTACATCTGCAAGTGAAGCAAACTATTCGAATGTACCTATTTAGTTCTGATATCATTTGTTTTCCAATTGCATTCACAATCGAAATTGTTTTTCGTGGAATTTCTCGAACAGAACAAAATACCGAATATTGCTCTCAAAGAACTTTTCGATTCTATATCTATCTGTCGAGAAAAAGTTTTCTACACGTTTCAAAGCTATGCAAACCCTGTGATCTCATAGACGACGAGGATGAGGATTTGAATTCAATTTTCCAAGGATCAATTTGGTTATATTTTTCACCGTATGATGCTGGATCTAATCCCAGTCATATCCATGGACTCATTCGAAAATTAAGCTGATGCAGCATATGAATGGAGTTCAAATTGCTGTTACACTGAATTGAATTATAAACTTCGTTATCTTTATTTCCAGGTGTTCATTTTCTCGTATCAAGAATTATCAGAAGGAGAATATGACTGTTGGGCAACATTCAGCTATAGTTGGGGAGAAAGAGCTTATGTCACCTGGTAAGTCAGAATTTCATTTATCACTGTCTTGAATATAATGATCAATTAATTCCTTTCTCATTTACATTGGTAATTATTTTGAAAATCGAAGAAAAATAGTTGAATTAGATCTTCATCAAAATTTCTGTAGAATAAAAGTAATACAACCCATAATCTTCCCTCCATAATTCTCAGATGAGTATAAAAGCTCATTCCAAACTCCTATTATTTCACAGAAAGTATCGAATAAATCTCTCTTGCTGTTGTTATGGTCTGTAGCCAGGTTATGTATCATACACATCCAACGATGCAACTGTTCACAGCCTCGCTGGCTTCTCTGGAGCATTTCGCTCAGATAAAATTCCAGGTACTGAATACTCCACATGTGAAAAAGTGCAAATGTGATGTCGTACATCAAAAGAGAATACGGCCAATACTTTCATCGTAGAAATTGACTTTCCGCCAGCACATGAAGCGAATGCATCGTAGATATATGTAGAGAGGAATTTCAAGTTGAATGTTATCCTTATTTTGTCGTTTGATCTCCATAAAAGCTCGAAATGCGTAAATGGGAACATTACCAAGGTTGGTGCAAATTGGTGGAGGTGCCAGTTTCAAAGAGCGCTTAGCCTGTTCTCAATTGCAGGCTAATTTTCCTAGATTTTTCTGTCGATTACCAATCTGATAATGGATTATAGATCTTGCTAATGATCAACAATATACAAATATCGAGTGGATACGAGGAACGGAAGCTCTGAAAGTCTGAAATTTGAAATTTTGCACAAATCAACAATATACATTTATGAGTGTATAGGACGGGAAAAATGTTAAATCCCACACGTTGGAGTGTCTATTTTTGAAACAATTTCTATTTACAGTTGAAAATGCACAATAAAACGAAATTTTTTCTTCGAGAAATGTTCAAGTTCTCATATAAATTAAAAGATGTCTCTTCACTGCGACGAACTCAAGTGAACTCATTTCTTTCACCCTTCCTCAAGCTGAATGAATAATGTGCAGAGTTGAATCTTCAGTAATCTGAGCTTAACAAGCCATTCGTTATAATGATGGATAAGATTTCCAAGTGAAGTATTGGTAATTATTGAAATATTGCTCCTCATCGGAAGCATCCGATATTTTAATACGGATTCAGTCTTTCGTTATGAAGATTACAAAAAAACCTTTGACAGTAATGTGCGATCAGAATCAGGTTTGAGATTATAATAGATGAATTATTACCCCTGAGCCCAGCTGGCTTCGTCAAGCAACAGACAAAAGGTTCTTTGTATTCGTAGTTCAGCCAATTGTCTTCCGCAAACATCTCCCAATAATGGTTTTACGACTTATTGTTTCAAGCTCAGAATGCATGGGTAAGCCAGTGAGAGCGTAGAAGAAGACAGAACTTTCATTATCAGGACGAAAATAAAGGGTTTCCTGCATTTCGTTTTCCCATCTTGGAAACTTATCACAAAATCAGAATCCCTGTTCAAAAATCCTTCATTATTTGCACACAATTATGCATGAAAGAACATGAGGAACAAGATGCATATGTTTTTTGTGCAACATGGCTGTAGTATGATTCAAAATGGACGCCATTTCTGTCATCAATTCGTATACTCCATTCACTTTGATAATGTATCCCGATTGGAAATGATTTTGATTTATTAAGTTTTTCAGCTTAAAACTGACTCAGGTTGGTACTCATTGAATATCAAATGTTTCCCAGAGACGTGGCCAATGCTTATTTCTATTTACTCTTTTTTAACTTTGTAAATGGAGTTACTTCTTTTAAGGTTTAATTGTGACACAGATTTCGTAGTACTGAACGAGAATGAATACGCTACCACAAAAACGCCTATATCTCTTGAACCAATTGAGGAAAAATCAAAATTTGATCATAGTTAGCTTTGTTACGAACGTCAGAAACATGTGGAACATTTACTTCATAGATATTCCAATTCTCTGTCGCAAAATATCAAGCGAAGTGAAAACACGAGAATTTATAGTGAAACTTTTTCAAAATAATCAAAAATTGAGCTTCAAAAGAATCGCAAAAGAGGCTCGCGTTCGTCCGGAAACGGTATCAGGAGTTGTTAAGCGCTTCAACGAAGATCTCACAATTAAGCGCAAGAAAGGAACCGGGAGGAAAAGGGGGTTTCGTAGCCCAAAAAAAGTGAAGAAAGCCATCAGCCTTTTTCAGAAGAGTCCTAACCTTTCAGGACGGAAAGTGGCCCAAATAGTGGGTTATTCGCAGTCAACCGTTCAGAAAATCAAGTTGAGTTGTGGGCTCAAAACATACAAAGTACAGAAAGTGCCAGACAGGAAAGCTGTGAAGAATCAAGAAGCGAAATCAAGAGCAAAGAAATTAAAAAAAGATTTCTTGAAAAATTTTTTCTGTTGCGTGTGGACGACGAAACCTATGTCTTGGCTGATTTCTCGCAACTTCCTGGTCGGGAATTTTATACTGCAGATTCTCGTGGAAATGTTGACAAACAATTTCGCGTGAAGAAACAAGCAAAGTTTCCTAAAAAATTCCTGGTTTGGCAAGCAATTTGCACTTGTGGGAAAAGGAGCAAATTTTTCGTTGCCCAAGGCTCTGTTGACTCGGAGATATACATCGAGGAATGCTTGAAGTAGCGACTTTTACCATTTTTACGTGAGCACGATGTGTCAACAATCTTTTGGCCAGATTTAGCTTCATGCCACTACAGCAAGGCCACCAAGGAATGGTACGAAGCTAATGAGGTGGTTTTTGTCCCCAAAGAGGCCAATCCACCAAATTGCCCAGAACTCAGGCCAATCGAAAGATATTGGGTCCTGGTAAAAAGAGAATTGAAGAAGACTAAGAAATCAACGAAAACATTAGCGGAATTCAAGCAAAAATGGAAGACAGCATCCCAGAAAGTGACTGAGAACACTATAAGAAGCATGATGGGAAGAATTCCAGAAAAAATAGTTTTTGTTTTTTTATTGTAAAAACAGTTTTCATTAGAATTAAAAGATGATTCGAAAATGGGTTTGATTTTCGAAATCGGTCCAGTGGTTCAAAAGATATAAGCGTTTTTGTGATAGCGAATTTATTCTCGTTCAGTCTTCAGTCCTTACTACAATTTCATACTGGAGTATTTCAAGTTGTGCAAAAAGGTATTTAAATGTCTTCTGTAGGCTTATTTCTTGAGAATTTTAAAAATTGTGGAATTCCATAGGCCCATCTGTTCGTTTGGAAGTTTTTCTGTCCGTTTATTCGAGTATTTTCATTCTTTTTTCGAATGAACTATCCCAAAGTAACGGACTATAATTTTGGCAAATACGTAATTACTACGACGATATGTAGAAAGGACAACGTTGCTTATTCCTCTGAATGAGGAAAATGACTCTAGTCTAACATTTTCAAAATATACACGCTGAGATGTGTCTCCCCAAATCTTAAAATATCTATCTGAAACAATCTGTACACCAAAAACGTATCTTTTTCAGGTACAGCATCTCTATATTCATCGTTCCCCTGATCATTCTCATCTTCACATACACAGCCATCTGCAGGACCATATGGCTGAGTTCGGAATCGAGTTTGAGGCCCAGAAATTCCCAGATGTATCAGAATAACGGGAGGAATAGAAGATTACCCCTCATCTCCAGGGCCAAAATAAACACCATCAAACAGACTATAGCGGTCATCGTGATGTACATAGTGTGCAGTTCGCCTTTCATTGTTGCCCTGCTTTGGGCTTCTTGGGACCCTGATAATCCCTTCAAAGAAGGTGGGTATCTCCATAAGATAAAGAACTTTATTTTCTTCGTCTTTTTGAGGAATATTTGTGAACTGAAATGTTCGTGTTTCATGAAAGATATAGCAATTGTGAATATACGAGGATGTATTGATATCTAGTTAGCCTAGTTAGCATAAACAAAATATTGCGATACCATATCAACGAACAATAACTAATTAGAAGTGTCAGTGTAGAGTTCGACGTCAAAAAAGTAAACCAGAGTTACGCAATAAATAAAAAAAAAGAGATGCCATCATCAAGTAGGTACCTGTATTTAAAAGGGTTGAGAGGTAAGCAGATTTACGAAGATATGCTTAATACCCTCGGTGATCAATGTCCTTCGTATGCGACCATGAAAAATTGGACTGCAAGCTTCAAAAGAGGTAAATTTTCCATTGAAGATGGTGACCTACCGGGAAGTTTCTGTGTCAATCCCCGAAAATATCGATGCAGTTCATGACATGATTTTATCAGGCCGTCGAATTGGGCTAAAACTGATATCTGAAGCACTGAAGATTTCATACGAACGCGTTCATCATGTTCACGTCAATTTGGACATGAGAAAAATTTCTGCAAAATGGATCCCCAAATGTTTGAATGTTGACCAAAAACGTTCAAGGGTAGAAGCATCGCGTTCGATCTGTGCTCGATTTGAAAACGATGTAGACTTCTTAAAACGAATTGTTACGATCCAGAAACAAAGCAACGTTCGATGGAACGGCGACACTCTGGTTCTCCAAGACCCAAGAAGTTTTGTGTCCAATGAATCTGCTGGAAAATTCTTGCTTCAGTTTTTTGGGATTGCCATGGAGTAATCATGATTGATTTTTTGGATAAGGGTAGAACAATAACTGGAGATTACTATTCGACATTACTGACCACTCTACGGGAAAAAATTGTAGAGAAAAGACGCGGAAAGCTATCAGACTGGACAACAACGCCCCAGTACACAAATCTCATGTTGCCATGCAAAAAATTCGTGATTTAGGGTTAGAATTACCAGAATACCCCCCTTTTTCACCAGATTTGGCTCCGTCCGACTATCATCTCTTCCTCAACTGAACAAAAGTTTAAAAGGTCGTAAATTTTCTTCTTAATAAGAGCTGTGGAGGACTGGTTTGCAGAGCAAGAAGAAACATTTTTTTAAGGTCTAGAGACGTTGCAGGTTCGCTGTAATAAATGTATTCAATTAAGAGGAGAATATGTTGAGTGATAAAATATTTTGACATTGAAATTTTGTTTGGTTCTATAGTAGGCTTAGAATTTTTCAATATATCCTCGTACCGTCACATTCAACAAATTTCTTTTATTTTTCCTACGAAGCAGTAAAAGGGGTAATTATTCTAGATATCCAGATCCTTACAGATAGGGCGCTACTCAATTCCCATGAAACTGCTCAAAAATTGTTCCCTCAGACCGAAGTGGCTGTTAATTTTATTTGCAAATTTTATCGTGTTACAACTCGATCCTTCGGAGTAGTCAGTAATGGATCCTTATCAAATAAAGACCAGTATTAGGGGGAGTTCCCAAGGATCTTAACACGGAATTCACGCTAACCTTTATTGGGTCCTAGGAAGCAAGGTTTATAGTTTTATGTTTCACGAATAAATCTAAGGATATTGCGGAAATGGGTTGCATCTGGTGCCTTATTTAATACGCGAGTCAAGTTGAGGAATTCGGAAGGGTATTCCTGCGTTTTAGGAAGTTCAAGGTGAACTTAGGGAAAGAAATCAATGGGTGGAAGATAAAAATAACAGAGTTCAAGAAGTGCGGATAGTTCGTTAGATACGATCACATAGGTGAGGGGTTCCGGAATAAGATGTCCTGTATCTTGGGTTAGAAATGGAAAAGTAGGAATTCGGATAGAAATCCGATCTGGTAAAAATGTTGTTTTCGTGGAATGGAAACTTCTGAATGAGTGAGCCAAATTTGTTTCCATCTGAACTTCGATATATGCAGGAAATATAATTATATGGTAACTCTGTGGACCGACTCGAGGGAATCTGTCGAAAAAGTGGGTACAGAAGAATCTCGAAATCGCAGCGAAGCTGCGATACAGTAAGGATATTTTCATACGGTCGAAAAGATGAATAATCGGTTCATACGTGGGTGAAATTTCGATTCTCCAAGCGATGTAGAAGTATTTTTTTTTTAATTCGTGAATATAGCGAACAAATCCGGCAAAAGTGGCAATTTTAAACTCGATTAAACTTTGTTCACAATGTCCTGGCCGTGATGTAAATATACTGAACGAAGGAGGAAAGGTCAATGCAAAATAGCTTGGTATTTATATTTTCCGTGTGAATAATATACACGAGCTCTCTTGGAGAGAAGAAATGGACTGCTGTACAAATTCTTATCGCCTCGAGAATTAAAGGAAAAATGGATGTTTGATTGAATTGAAAATAAATACCACAAAGCAAATACTGAAGAAATGGTACTTACTGTTGTTCAAACTAAAAGTTACGTATCTGCTTCTGTCTGGTTTCATGTGGTGTTGTGCAGGGTAAAAGTTCTTATCACATACGAATCCACTTTGTAAAGGGTGGCGAACTAAAAGCCGACGACGTGGAAAGTATTTGTTAAGGGCTTCGAGCTAAGCCGTGTAAAAACAATGCGACTGAAGGCAGGTGATCTTGGAGGACTGAGCAGGTATATGCTTGTGGGATTTTTGAAACAGCCATAGAATCGCACAGAAGCACAGAAAATCTCGGTCTCATTCTCAACCGAGTGAGCCCATTCTATATATAAACTTTGTGGTATATAAAATAAAAAGTATGAATTTTGAACACCGTGATTGTCCCATTTCTTTAGGAAAATTGACCAAACTTTGACATTTCGCCTTTGAAATCACCCGAGTTGCAGAGATCTACCTATAAGGATCACTACTTAATAGGTAGATCTACTAGTTTATCCACGTAAAACACTACGGATTTGGCCTCGTCAGACTTTTTCTTGTGATGTTTTTTTGTGTCGTAGATCTATACACATAGATCACAAACCACAGCAGACACTTTTATAAAGTATCCCGGTTGGCCAAGATTAAGGTGTATCAAGATTTTTACTCAAAACATCTCAGAGATGTTGCAATGCTAATTCCTATTTACTCTTTTTTGACTTTATAAAGGGAGTTAGTTCTTTTAAAGTTTTACTGTGACACAGGTTACATAGAACTACTACATTTTCATATCGGAGTATTTCTAGTTGTGCAAAAAGGTATTTAAATGTCTTAGGCTTCTTGAGAATTTTCAAAAGTGGGGATTTCCATAGGTCCGTCTGTTCGTTTAGAAGTCTTTCTGTCGGGTTATTCGAGTACTTTTATTTTTTTTTCGAATGAGCTATCACAAAGTAACGGACTATTCTGTCCATTATTTTCCAGTGAAATTTCAGCACTCGATTCTAGATTTTCGTACAAGAAAATAGCATCACTGAATCTTCCAACCATGTTAATATACGAGAAATATTTCCAGTATTAATAGAGAAAAAAGTTTCTTCAACATTCGCCAGGTCTTTGGAATTATTGAATTCCCATAATATTTTCTGAAATTCATTATTTTCGCAAAGTGAATAAACATTTTGATAAATACGTAATAACTACGACCTCTATGTATAAAGGACAGCGTTGCGAAGTTATCTGACAGGAAATGACTATAACCTAATATTTTCTAAATATACACGGTGAAATGTGTCAGAATGTCATGGCCAACCGGGATACTTTCTAAGTAAAAGGATTATATGTCTAGTTCTTTTCAGCGATGATTCTGATGACATTGGCATAATTTTTATGGATAAAGTCTTCCAAGATACCGCCAATTCATTCCTTCATCTAATAAAGTCTTCTCAGGTAATCCCTATTTAATTTTTTCAACCCGGTAGATGCAAACAAAAAATGTGAATGTAGCACGAAAACTCCAAGCCTCAAGTGGATCTTAAAAATTGCCATCCTTGAACTGTTTGTACAGGGACGGCAATTTTAATATCCATTTGTGCCTTGGAATTTTATTCTACATTCACTTTTCTTGTTTGCATTCGTGTACATGCCAGATGTTCCATAATTCAGGGGGACCCAAGCCTGAAAATACTGGGGATTTGTACGCATTATGGTACTGGGAATATTAATTTTAAAAAGCGGCTTCTCCCGCAGATCTTTCATCCCTTGAATTTATTTCAAGGGGCAAAGTGAATTCTCAACAGAAGAATTTTTGGGTTATGTAATAAAGGGCATTCTTGGAAATCCGACGATGCTATTACTTAATCAACCAATTAAAAAATCTTTATTGATCTAGCCATCCAATTTTTTTTTCGATAGCTCTGTCGGTAAGTGCAATGATCGTCAATCTAGAAGTATTAGGTTCAAATCCCGCTCGATGAGAATTTTTTCCAAGAATTTGAGAAATTTGTATGATGCTGTGAGTTCTTCCTTTGAAACTTGCATTAGCTTCCAACAGATCTGAATGAGCATATTTTATAGAACTATTTGAGGATTTAGCAAAATGTCGGGTGTTTTTTTGAGAGTGATCGAACTTTAACTTGAAATAAAACGCATTTGAAATAAGATTGACATTCTGCCATGAAGGTTTTGAAATAGATGCATAGAACACCTGGTGTAACGACTCCCTACTAAAAATCGTGACCAAAATTTGTAGATCAAAACGGCATCCTAGATTTCAGATTTTGGACTAGTTCCGGAATAAATCCGCAATATTTATCGGTCGTGGCGCTACTGCGGCAACGACAAAAAACGCGACCCCTTTCGGGAGAAATGAAAAGCTGCACGAAATATCACGTTTTCGATCGACAAGAAAGTCTTAAACAAAATCTAATCAGTGCCAACACCAGGTATTTCTATGCATCTATGTTTTGAAAATAATTTCTGACATTATGCCCACCACAACTAGCTCTGAGAAACAAATTTTATGGTGAATGGTGCTAGCACAGAATACCTAACTGTAGTTAGGTATTCTGTGGTGCTAGTTATAGATCGATGCTCAATGATTATTTTTTTCGAAATTTGAATGGTTTTCTCTATGGTATTCATTTCCGAAGCTTTCTATGAATTTGAGAAACGTCAAAAATTTTATCATACGTAATACCATAGATGCATAGAAATACCTGGTGTTGGCACTGATTAGATTTTGTTTAAGACTTTCTTGTCGATCGAAAACGTGATATTTTGTGCAGCTTTTCATTTCTCCCGAAAGGGGTCGCGTTTTTTGTCGTTGCCGCAGTAGCGCCACGACCGATGAATATTGCGGATTTATTCCGGAACTAGTCCAAAATCTGAAATCTAGGATGCCGTTTTGATCTACAAATTTTGGTCACGATTTTTAGTAGGGAGTCGTTACACCAGGTGTTCTATGCATCTATGTAATACCACTAGAGATGGAATTTTGCCGGCAAAATTTCTCGATTGATATGAAAGTTTGTTGCTCGGAAATTTCGCGAATGACATTTGTATCAAAATCACGAGCCGCCAGGCGAGTGATTTTGGGAAAAATGTCATGAGCGAAATTTCCGAAAAGCAACAAACTTGAATATTACAAGAGAGAAATTTTACCTGCTTAAATTTCATCTCGAGTGGAATTCGGCTTGAGTATTCCACGAGAAAATAGGGTAATATGTTCACAATTGACGTGTATTGAGCTATTTGGCAAATTAGAATTCATCATAGATTAACTAAACCACTAAACGTTGTTTGTTCTCTCTATGATATTCATTTCCGAAGCTATCTATGAATTCGAGAAACGTCAAGAATTTTGTCGCTGAAAAACCAACATGTTGGTTTTGCCGACTTGAAAATTTTTTCGGGATGAAACGATCGTTGCTACGGAAACTTCCTCACTAAAAATGAAAAGAGTGGAATAATCGATGGTATTCATTTCCTAAGCTATCTGTGAATTTGAGAAACGTCAAAAATTTTATCTCTGGAAAACCGACCATAGAACTTATAGTAACTATAAGTTCTATGAAACCAACTCGTTAGTTTTGCCACAGAATACCTAACTAGTTAACTAGGTATTCTGTGGTTTTGCCGGCTTGAAAGTTTTGTCGATGTTAAACGAGAGTTGCTATGGAAAGTTCCTCACTGAAAATGTAATGAGTGAAATAGTCTTTCAAATAAAAAACAATTCGGCTTCAATCTTAATTCAAATATGTTTTATTTCAATTTAAAGTTAAATATTTCTAAAAAAACACCCGATACCTCGAATTTGTTTCAATCCACTCTGTTTCAGCTATTTCCCTGTTATTTTTCGAACATTGTTCCCCCATGCACCTGTTTATCGATTGAATCTAAACAAATTGTTGTTTATTCACGATGGGAACAGTTGGAATCGGAAGTAACAACCCGGAATAAGGTTTATTTCATCCCTCTCTCACGAGATCGGGAATTTCCTTCTGCTCTTCACCCCCAATTCGTTCCCATGGAATATCAATTTGAGCACTAAAACTCTTTCAGCAAATACGGGGCCGCTCGTGCAGCATCCAGTCCTGAATATCGAATGCTTTTGAATTGACCGCCATATAACATTAACGCTTCATCGCTTATATGTATCGTCCTTTGAAGCCAAATGCCTATCGGTTCCCCTCCGAAAATTTCGCTTTAAATTCGGGTAATCTTTCCAGGCGGAGAGCATCGTCTTCATTTATGAATTTTCCGCTTGATATACGACGGCGTCAGAGCGAAAATTCGATTCACACGAAGAATTTCCGTCGAGCATCAAGTCAGCTAGTCGAACTTCTGTGGTTTGAAGATGAATTTTTGACAGGAGAAGAATGAAATTATAGAAGGGAAACTCAACGCGTTCTATGATCTGGGACCATCAATCATTGGAATCTGGTGCTCCCTCTCTATGGGGCTTCTTTCAACGGATTCTGTTTGACTGATTTTGATGGATGTCAATCCATAGAACTATAAAAATAGAATATAGAATTATGTGTGTCAATCAAATCGTCATATTTTTTACCATAGAACTTATAGTTACTATAACTTCTATGTTTTTACTCATAAACGCACTCCAAAAGCATACTCGCTCTGAAAATTGTTCTTTAACAACTCATTCCGAATGAACTTTCACCATTCGCCAATCACAATACAGAACGGAATAATAAACAACAAACTCCTCTTCCAAATTATCTGGCTTCTTCCTTCCACCTCGGAAAGAAGAAACTTTTCTGCATATATATTAAACTTTTAATATAAATACAGCTCCACACCAAACTCTTTCTTTTATCATTCCAACTTACTTCCAGGGGTGTCATTCGTTATCCTGACCCTGTTATATAGTCTGAATAGCTGTTTCAACCCCTGGATCTACTTGGCTTTCAACAGGGAGCTCCCGAGATTACTTCTTAGACACTGTCTGTCTTCCAGGAGGAATTATAGCGCCGCCAATGGAGGAGGTATGTATTCGACGTTTCCGCTTCATTAACGAGCGTTTGAATCAGACAAAGCGGTATTTGATGCCGTCGTTATCTCCAAGATGCATTGAATTTATTCTGTGATTTGAATTTATTCTATGCAACTTGGTTATTCCACATAGAACATAGAATGTCTATGGTCCCTGTGACAACTCTTGATCGGATTCTGCTTTGAAGAAGATTTTTCTATGAAAAGGTGGATTTCGACATTTGGCTGACATTTGGAAAAGAGAAGTTGACAGCTACTTCCGGTGATGCATCTAGTATTTTGCAATTCAAATTGATAAATCAGTAGGAACATTCAGTATAATATATAATAATAAATCGATTCAAAATATTTATATCATCTTGTTGGCCAATTCTCCAAATTTATATTTCGTCATCCAATATTCCTGAGTAAACTGCTTCCACTTTCAAAGCCTTCATTCTTCTGTAAACAGCGTGAATAAGAAAAGATCCATCTTGAATGCCCTTGAAAGGGATACGGAGAAATAATAAAAGCTCGTTCATTTTGCTTTTAACGCTGAATTTTAAGTAAACGAATCATGATAGGGAAACTGGAAATAAGATCAGAACAATAATATAAACATTCCATTTTCGAAGTTAACAGCATTCTTCGAGAAATAATAACTGACTCTTCTTGAACTTTTCGTACATAAAACGTCCACTCTGCCTACAAGACCTAAACTTTTATGATTATTCATTATTTAATTATCACTCCAAGTCATAGAGAGCAAAAAAACATGTAAAATGCAAGAAATCTGTAATTCTGTGGACTGTCAACTTTGTAGGTTTTCAAAATGGCGAATGCTTAGGTTCTATGATCATCTTTCAGAAGACTCGCCATACGCCATATTTCCTGTCACTAAGTTTTTCCCTTGTTGAATATAGGAAGTGCACATCTATCGAATTCAATCTCAAATCGTCCGATTATGTTTTCTAATCTTGTTCTATTTGTGTTGAAAAACTGGTAGAGCAAATAATCTGGGCAAACTTATGACATCTGATAAGAGACATTCGAACTGGAATAATGCGGTCAGAACAGCCCGAGGCTGTTCATCAGCAAACAGCATAATTTTACGTCTAGATTCATTAATCTGACGTACAGCGATAACTCATATTTGCATTCAGAGTTTAATCTTGATTGATGTTGGAGGGTAACTGTTCGAGTAGGCTAAATTAGGCATTGCGTTCGCGCAATGTACCATCTTAATTAGCTCATGAGAGCACTCGGGGTATGGGATATTTTCTACAGCAACGAATACGGTTCAAAAAACTCCATTCGGGAGGTGAAAATCTGGGCTATGATCGGTAGAGCTCTGGATTGTTTTTTATTGAATTCGGCGGCCCCGAAAACCTACATTTTGATACGAATATGGTGTTTTTGGGGGGTCTTACCCCTTGATCATTTTTCACCCAAAAATTCGAATTTTTGAAATCGCTCATATTTGGCACAGATATACTTGGACTATGCTGATCAAAAATATACAAATCAATCTTGGTTGCGGTGAGAGGGACGGACGCTATGACAATTTGAAATTTCCAATTTTTCGAAAAATGCCATTTCACAGGTGAAAATCTCAACTATGACAGACAGAGCTCTGGATTATTTTTTATTGAATTCAGCAACCCCGAAAACCTACATTTTGATACCAAAATCACCCATGTAGCCCCCATGGGTAATGAAATATTCTACTTTTTATTATTCTATTTTTCATTTTCGAGTTCTATTCACGAGCTCACACCACTCAAGTTAAGGGTGCTGTCGGTCCGCAAAATTGCCATTATTGAAGATTCGAATAGGAAGTATAACTTCCAGATTCAATAATAACGTTATATCCTCCCCAAATATATTTTTTATTGACAAATATGGTGTTTTTAGGGGGTCATACCCCTTTGTCATTTTTCACCCAAAATTTGAGATGTTTCAAATCGCTCATATTCCGCACAGAGATAGTTGGGACTATGCTGATCAACATAATATAAATAACTATTGGCGGCGATGAGAGGGACGGAAGTTATGACAGTTTGAAATTTCCGATTTTTCAAAAAATGCCATTTGACAGGACAAAATCTAAACGGTGATAGTAAGGTCTTCGGAATATTTTTCATTGAATGGAGCGACCTCGAAAACCTACATTTTGATACCAAAATCACCCATGTAGCCCCCATAGGTGATGAAATATTCCACTTTTTATTTTCGATTTTTCATTTTCGAGTTCTGTTCACGAGCTCACACCACTCAAGGTAAGGGGGCTACCAGTCCGCAAAATGGCTTTTATTGAAGATTCGAATAAGAATTATAACTCAAAAATTTGATAACAAGGTTAGATCCTCCCTAAATATATTTTTTATTGACAAATATGGTGTTTTTAGGGGGTCATACCCCTTTGTCATTTTTCACTGAAAAATTGAAATTTTTAAAATCGCTCATATTTTGCACAGAGATACGTACTTGGTACTATGCTGATCAACAATTTACAAATCAAACTTGGTTGCGGTGAGACGGACGGACGGTATGACAGTTTGAAATTTCCAATTTTACGAAAAATGCCATTTCACAGTTGAAAATCTAAACTACGATAGATAGAGCTCTAAATTATTTCTAATTGAATTCAGCGACCTCGCAAACTTACATTCTGATACCGAACTTAGCCATCAATTCAATATGTCAGAATTTCCTTAGTTTGTTTTTACAATTGTTGAATTAGGATCATAGTTAGGATAGGAAAAGAAAGCGAGTTGACAGTATTGTGACAAGAGTTGAATAAAAGGATTGAAGGGACATCCGACTTTTTACTAAAAAATACTAGTTCAGCAGATCTTTGACCAGGAACTGAACATTTGGTGACCCCGACGTGATCATGAGCCGTGAAGAAAAACAGAGACCTCAAAGAAGTGGAGCTGGAATAAATAGGAGTTCATCTCAAGACTTCGTTTGGCCTGACAGGTTTGGAAGGAAAGAGAACTTGGGGCATGACAATGAAACGATGTTGGGAAAGGAACCTTCAGTTGGGAATTTCAGACTTCAAGACAATAGTGAGGTAAACAGAGGCGTAGAGGATCGAGAAGAAAACTGTCGCATGTCAACAAAAAGTAAATTGGTAACGAGAAAAAGTCCCAGAACGGCAAGTATTAATAAGGCCAAGAAAAAACTTGCTCTGGAGGATGAATTGAAAAAACTAGAATTAGAGATGAAGAAGCAGGAAATTCAGTATGCCCTAAAACTATTGCAATTGGAAAGTGAACATAGACAAGAAGAAATTGAATCGGGAGCTGAAGTGGAAGAATCAGTAGAAGAAGAGAGTGCTAAACATAATGAGCAATATTATGACAACCATAAGATACGTCAATGGGCTCGACAAAGGTCTGGAGAAGTTGATAAACCTGAAGGTGAACAGACAAAACCCATTAAAGAAGAGACAACTGACTCAAGAATCAAGATGCTATGTGAGACAATCCATGAGGATACTGAAGATGATCAAACATGCCTAGAAGAATTTCAAGAATGTCTAGAAGAGTACCAAGAATGTTTGGAAGTAATTCACATCGGCGTTGACGATGACACCTCTTTCAGCATATCATCGTGTACCTCGAGATCAGAAGACATGGAACAATATAACAATGCTCAAAACAAAACATTATGGAAGCACATCAATAACGACGTCATAAATATTAAAAGCGACAGTATTGATGATAGTGATTTAGATGCAAGTTATAAGAGTACAAATAACACAAAATATTTAAGATCTTTGAAAATTAATGATGAAGATTCAGTTCTATCTGATCAGCAAAAAAAAGGAAATATTTTGAATAAAGTCGACAGCCAAAATACGCAAAGCGATAAAATCTCATCTGAAAAAAAAGGGTATCAAACTTGTATTGATGAGTCTCTGTCAGAAGATATAAAAGAAAAATATACCGATCGCCATAATATCAATAATATATTTGATTCGAAATATACCGGGATGGTCCAACGAGATCCTCCGAGAGATCTCGATCAAACTTCCACTAATGATGAACCAATGTATTTGAACCATTCTGGATCCAATGTGATAGAATCTGAATTATTCAAAGTATCAGATTCAGATCAAAGAGAGAACTGTGAACTGAAAAGTTACGACAATGATCTGAAAAGTAAGGGTAGTGATGAATTTTTCTTAGTTGATTACTCTCGACAAAGAAAACTAACAGAAAATATTTCCAAGATGGGTTTAAATGAAACTGACCACACAGAGATGTTGACAGAAAACCCAATAGCATACACGAAGTGTCTGAAGGAGTACCACTATGATATACAAGATTGTATAAAAGCCTTCATGGACAAAATGGGGAAAGAGGAAAAGTTTGATGACAACAATTTCAATAATATAATTTTGCCTTTTGAGTGCAGGTCAGCTCCGAATGTTATGGATCGATCATTCGTCATGATAATTTATGATCCTGGACCTGAAAAATATAGAAGGCGATCGATCAGCTTTGAAACTGTTCATGAATAATAAGAAATGCAGAGGAATTATTAAATCTAGTGCGAGTGGTTGACGCCAAAACCAATTATGGCAAATTTAGGCGATCTGTTCACAAAATTTGTAGATTGGTAATTGAAAACTGATTATTTTTGGCTTGGGAGAATGTCAGAATTTCCTTAGTTTGTTTTTACAATTGTTGAATTAGGATCATAGTTAGGATAGGAAAAGAAAGCGAGTTGACAGTATTTTGACAAGAGTTGAATAAAAGGATTGAAGGGACATCCGACTTTTTACTAAAAAATACTAGTTCAGCAGATCTTTGACCAGGAACTGAACACAATATGAGCCAAGAATATTCATTTTCAATTTTTTCGATAGTAAATTTTCGAGTTTTGTTAACCAGCTAAGATAGCTGCTTATCGTATTTAATTTCGAAATATCGCTGTTTCCGTTAAACCAGATTCATTGAAAAGTTTTTAATCAAATTTTGGCAATATTTATTACAGGTATGCCACCTGTCGTCGTCCAGCGCTACGAGAGGGAATTGGTTGTCTGATTCTTAACTAGATGTCGCCTTGATGTATACTGTACCTCAAGACTTTGTCTAGTTTTGTTTAAGAGGACCTCCGTTCCACTCCAATTTTCATCGAGGTAGGGTTATGTTGTCCTGAAGATGATCGACTTCTACCCGCTTTCGATGAGGTTGGAACTTTCGTTAGTTCCCTGTATGATGATTTGTGGCAAGTCCTAGTCAGATTCATGGCGGTTGTTGATATTTATATCAATGAACGCGGTGTATCTGATTAATCGATTTATATTTATTACATACCCAGTTCTTTCGCCATTTTGTTCTTCATCGTATAAAACCAACCATTTGTTTCACCACCCATTGTTGGGTAGAGTTTCAGTTAACCAACTGAATTGCGGTTCAATTTTAGTTAATGAAAAATTTACCAAGTTTCTGAATAGAAAAATAAGAGAGCTAATGGACTGTATATAATTATGAAGTTTTATTGAAACCCAACACAAATGAAAGGATAAATGCACCCAAATCAACAATTGCAAGGTCTTACCTATTTCAGCAAAACGGCCAACCAGATCTTGTCGGTTACTCCTATTTCCATGAACAGAGTGATCGAGCTCGACAAACGAACATGGAATGAAGCTGATGACGTGAAAATCCGTTGCTAAAAATGTCAAAGTAGGAACACTTATCCTTGTGGCAGAATAATAACCACGCCACTGGTAACAGTCTTTTTCGAACTAAACTCGCACAAACGAATGTTCTTAAATGAATGTAATTCGAATGAATCGAAATCACTAGAGTTGTGAACCACAAGAAAAACTGAACTTTTCTAAATTCACGAAAGGAAACAGAAGAAATTTAAATTAGCGGTAGCAGATATATTCACGATTAAGGCAATCAATGAACTGGGTGAAAAATGAAATGAAACAAATATACGACATATGTTACACAGCTGACGATCTTCTCGCACCTACACTCCATATGGGATTTCCCCAAGTACGGAGAAATTAAATTGATTTTGAAGGAAATGAAAATTAAAAATTCGAAAAGTTTATCTGAACCGTTCACTTGGCGTGAACACCCATGTCCTAAACTAGTCAAATTTACCATACATGAACAGGCAAAAATATTAAAAGAACATTGTCTTTGGGACGAAAAGATCTTCACTGGGCCCATAACCTTCCACCCTTTCAAGAAAGTGTCTGCTTCCTTATTTGGTTTTGGGCATTTTTCCATGATCAATTTTCCATTTTCATGCAGATTGTTACAAAAATCTGATTGCAGGTCGCAGCGGCAGCAATTCCTCAGGCGTCCAAACCACCACCCTCCGTTCCTTCTCCAGATGGTCGATATGCAACAGCTCGAAATCAGCCAAAACACCCCTCACCAACGGCAAAAACCTGCCCCGTCCGTATCTGGCCAAGTACAAGGGCCAGCGCTGGGTTGTGACAGCACCAAACACCATGAGCACGGCCACTTGAGTGTTGTGCGACGACAGCCTTCTCGATTTCGGAACTGGCTGTCCTGGCATGGACGATATTTCCAATTCTTCCCTGGTGGAACTCAGCGAACTCACGTCGGAGCTGACCGAAATGCTCGAAGTAGATTTAACAGAGTCTGTGATTTAGGTTTAGGTAGAGCGAATGCGTGATGAAAAGATGGGGTTGCATGCCATGCATCAGTGTCCGCGGAACAGTTTTATTTCTTGCAAGATATATGACATAAACTTGTGTGACCAAGTGTATAAGAATGAATTAGACCATTGAGTTTGAATATACCTAGAGGAACAACGCCCTTGGACGAATTGAAGCTGAAATTTTTGGCCGTTAAGTAGTGGCACATAGTAGCTACTAAAGGAACTCTAATCTCCCGGGGCAGTGTGGTACCTTTTGTTCGCTATTCATCTTCAGAAATCTGTAGGGTATTTATTTTCCTCTAGTACTATGAATCATCGGATTCGTCCAAATTATATATTTTCGTTAGAAACAGTGTGAGAGGGAGATCATGTAGATTGGAAATAGTGGTTTATAGTTCAGCTACCCACCACCAGAGCGAAGTTAAAAAATTTCGATTCTCTGAAACTCAACTGCGTCACTATGAACGGGAGAAAGAACTACAACTAAATGTGGCTTCAATTCGTTCATTGGCATTGTTCCTCTAAGTATATTTCATCTCAATGATTAGACCCAAATAAGCTATATTTTCCTTACTGTATATTTCCGTGAAAATAAATGAGTAGAATGTTGTGATCTGTAAATTACCTAAAATAATTATATATATATTTTTAAGACTGTCATAATATAAAGAGATAATTCCAAAAAACATCGAATGAAATAATGTTTTAAACAGATTAAATGATATTTTATGTCGTAAAATGAGAATTTTTATTGTTTCCATTTCCTAAATCTGGAAAAATTCTACAGCGAAATTTTTTATGGTTGCACTATTTTTCGTCTTCAATATGAACATGAAAGCAGAACAAAAATATCGATCTTTCTCTTATTGAAGCCTTCCAAAAATAACTCTCTAACGTTTAACATAATTTTTTATCAAACATATTTCGAAAAATCTAAGATGTTACCAGAAACCGATTCATCAGCCCGAATATACACTGCGCAAAAAAATTAACGCACATTCTGAAAATCTCAATTTTAATGAAAGTTAACTCTACATTGACTTTATAACTTATTTTTTATGTTCTCTCGGGAAGGTTTTGAACGAAACAAGACACATTAAATGGAAGAAAAAATCAGGATTTCACCGAATCTTATGTGAAAGAAGAGAAATGAACAATTTTCAAAATAATGAAATGCTGATAAGTGATTTAATACTTGGTATTTCCACCCCTTGCATTAATTACAGCTCGGCAACGACAGTTCATACTCAAAATGAGTGATCTTAAAATGTTCTGATCTAATCCTTCCCAGATTTCTCCGAGTTGGATTCCTAAGTCATTAAGACTAGCTGTATGATTTTCTGAACTTTTCAGCCTTCTATTGAGGTTGTCCCAAACCTGCTCAATCGGATTGAGATCTGGACTTCTTGCTGGTCATTTCATTCGAGAGACTTCAACCTCTTCAAGGTACTCCTGAACGATGCGCGCACGATGGGGTCTGGCATTATCGTCCATAAAAGTGAAATTTTCACCAATGTATGGGGCAAATGGCACTACATGCTCTTCAAGAATGTTCCTTATATACTTATCAGCATTCATAGCTCCATTATCAACGACCACTAGGTCTGTGCGAGCAGTCAAAGATATACCACCCCATACCATAATCGATCCTCCCCCGAAACCAGTAGTATTCAGGATTTTGCACTGAGCATATCTTTCATGTGGACGTCTGTATACAAGCATTGAGTTTAAATATGTTTATTTAAACTCAATGATACAAGGGAACGTCGATCACAATGGTAGAGGCAGAATCTAGACTCATCTGTGAAGAGAACTCTTTTCCAATCGGCCTCTTCCCAATGGATATGCTCTCTCGCAAAATCCAAACGCGCCCTTCGATGGGCTGGGGTAAGAGCTGAGCCTCTTGCCGCGACACGAGGCCTTAAATCATATTCTCTGAGGCGATTTCTTATTGTCTGGGTGCTAATTTGCACCTTATGAGTTTGCTCAAGCTGATTTTGAAGGAGGTGAGCGGTTGCAAACCGTTGTCTCAACGAAGAAACTCTCAAGTAACGTTCTTGAATGGCAGTTGTTACCCGTGGTCTACCCTGTCCTGGTCTTCGGACATTCATACCTGTCTCCCTGAATCGCTGCAACATTCTGGACACACTTGTATGGGAAACTCCAAACCTTTCTGCAATTCTTGTGTATGTCCACCCTTCTTCTCGCAAAACCACCGCTTGGGCACATTCCTCTTGGGTCAAATTGCATGTTTCGCGTTGCATAGCGATCGAGTGTAGAAAATCAAACGAAAGAAAAACTATTGATCACTAGAATTGATCGAGAACAACTGATTTTAGAATGGAGCCAATACATTCAAAATCTGATAATATCATCTTTTTTTTATTCCTGCTGGGAGAAAACATCTGTATTGAAGAAAAACGTTGAAAGTGGATAACATATGCATGCATAAATCTGATAAAAATAATTATCATTGAGAACACCTTCAGTTGTAGAATAAATTTGAAATTTCCATAATGTGCGTTAATTTTTTTGCGCAGTGTACATTTTAGTCCAGTTTATGGTGAAACACCCTGTATATCATCAAGATTTGGCATGAATTCCCAAATGATTTGCATCCACTGAATGTGTTTAAAATTCGGAAAACAGTCAATAATGGCGCAATAAAATACCATCTATCTTCGAATCAAATTCAACCATCGTAAATTTCGATTGAAAATTCAAGGGTTGTTGGCGAATGACACGTTAATAAATCATCTCTATCAGAGGTGAAACTTGAAGACATTTTCCTCTAGGGCATAATGGAGCTGCGGTAGTTAGTCTGGGTTGACAAATGATATGCTTTTCTTCGCGAACCCAAGAGTTTGAGTGATTTCTCCTGAGGAAATAACAGTTACGTGGTCCAAGAAAGTTTGAATGTCTGCATTAATCCTGTTGAAGGAGAATTGTATGCGGTGCACCAAGCCATTAGTTTGGCAGCTGCAAAAATGGATCATTCACTTTTATTTTACAGAATATCAAATAGTTGAAAAAAAAAGCATCAAAACTGATCTGCATCATCTTAAGTCTTTTTATTCCTTACCTCTTTTGCCATTTCCAGACATGTATCATCCTCATATTTGTATAATGAAATAAAAAACTTATTATTGAAATAATATTTATTTGCATAAAATCAATTCATAATCAAAACATCACGTATTTAGTATAACACATGCTTCATAATATTTTCGAAAAAGAAACATTTTGTCATAACAGATAAAAGAATTGGACAAAACACTATATAATATACGCATAAAATATCTCGATATATCAGAAAGTAGACATTGGACATAAATAAATATACAAATATACAAGATAAAACATTAGGCAAATATGCAAAACTCTCAAACTATTCTAAAGATTACACAATAATCATATTAAGAAGCGATAACAAAACTAAATGAATAAATATCCCTAAGATACTTGACACCTCTATCAATTTAGGGCTCACATTATATATCGAGTAATAGAATTACAGCATGTACGCAACTCTTTCTTCACTACAGCTCATAGTATCACATACTCTTTGTTCTATTTGAAAATATTGAGAACATTCTTATTTCTACAGTATAGTAAGCTTATAATCTTCAAAATAGTGCTTTTCGTTACGATGAAAATATTCTCTCGCAAGGTGTGTTTGTGTTAAACGAATATATCTCAAGAGCACGTCGTTACTGAAAAGAGTCACAGAGAAAAATGCTCAAAAATTTGGAATAGACTTCTTTGAATTCTCTGGAACATGTTATCATTTCAGATGCAATTCTTGTCATGGGTTATCACTTTGATTTTCGGAAAATAACAAATTCTAGTGTCTGAATAATCTGTCTCAAATATCGGTCCTTTTTCATTACCTTCAAATCGCAGGTTCGGTTGAAAACTTCTTCAACACAAATAGACCTTGCTCTATAAAAATACCTTCTATACAGGGTCTTTCACGAGGAACCTCACCCATATTTATACGGGAAACTACTGAACGTATTTTCATGAAATTCAGCACTTACAAGTATTTCACGATGCTGATGAAATCTAAAATATTTTCAAGGCATGAGCACCTCCGGTTTTTCCGGAAATGACGTCAACTTCCGTTTTTCAAATAAGAACACCATTTTTTTATTGCAGAAATAGATTTCTTAGAAAATTTCAAGTTATTTTGATGTAACATTTTTAAGTTTTGGTTGGAAAATTCTCTCTGAGCGGGAAAATTCGAAAAATAAATCGAAAATAGAGCTCCGCTGAAACAAGAATAACTTCGAGGTTTTTGGATGGAAATTTTTCATTTTTTGGATTTTTCAAAATGTAAGATTGATGTATCCACTTTAAAAATCGAAATCTCGATTCATGATACAGGGGGTGAAAAAATCGCTTTCAAAGTTAGGGATGACAAAATCGTGAAAAATCAATTTTTTCAAATTAGAACCCCATTTTTTTATTGCAGATATTGAATCTACGTTAAAAAATAATGTGAGTGAATGCATCACACCCTTGCCCTAAAGTGGATATTTTCTGAGTTATTCACAAAAAACTGTTTTTCGTCTTGAATTTTCAGCTATTTCTTTTCCCTTCACGCCAAAAATATGAAATTTTCAGGAACTGTTACTTAAACCATGTTTTAGATTTTACTACCCTAATATGCAAGAGAAAAAAGTTACAGGTTGTTCCTAAATAGATGGCGAATTTAGATTCGAATTTGTATCGGAAACCTCTTTATTTCAACTAATCGGCCATCGGTTTTCTCTCCAGTGATAAATAAATAATTCCTTATGAACCATATGCAAAAACTTACCATGTTTTACATTTTTTTTATGATAGATATCATTAATTAAATGCTACTGAATAAAGAGGAATTTGGCAGATGTAATTAATGATATCTATCATTAAAAAAAAAGAATGTAAAACATGGTATGTTACTTTTTTCTCTTGCATATTAGGGTAGTAAAATCTAAAACATGGTTTAAGTAACAGTTCCTGAAAATTTCTTCTTTTTGGCGTGAAGGGAAAAGAAATAGCTGAAAATTCAAGACGAAAAACAGTTTTTTGTGAATAACTCAGAAAATATCCACTTTAGGGCAAGGGTGTGATGCATCCACTCACATTATTTTTTAACGTAGATTCAATATCTGCCATAAAAAAATGGGGTTCTAATTTGAAAAAATTGATTTTTCACGATTTTGTCATCCCTAACTTTGAAAGCGATTTTTTCACCCCCTGTATCATGAATCGAGATTTCGATTTTTAAAGTGGATACATCAATCTTACATTTTGAAAAATCCCAAAAATGAAAATTTTCCATCCAAAAACCTCGAAGTTATTCTTGTTGCAGCGGAGCTCTATTTTCGATTTTTTTTTCGAATTTTCCCGCTCAGAGAGAATTTTCCAACCAAAACTGAAAAATGTTACATCAAAATAACTTGAAATTTTCTAAGGAATCTATTTCTGCAATAAAAAAATGGTGTTCTAATTTGAAAAACGGAAGTTGACGTCATTTCCGGAAAAACCGGAGGTGCTCATGCCTTGAAAATATTTTAGATTTCATCAGCATCGTGAAATACTTATAAGTGCTGAATTTCATGAAAATACGTTCAGTAGTTTCCCGTATAAATATGGGTGAGGTTCCTCGTGAAAGACCCTGTATAGTAATTCTTCATTTCCCATAAATATCAATTTCAATATACTTTCAATCATAATTTTAAATATCTCGATATACATTTCAACACGAAAATATAAAAACAATAATCCAAACAATTACCAAACAATAAAGAAACGCGAATTCTCAATCTCAAAACTTTGGGATACATCATATTCACCATAAATTACGATTCAATTCAATCAAATGTAACCTTATCTGTAGTGTTTTTGTGAAAATTATGTGTATCATATTATTAGCTCATTCTGTATAAATATGTATAAGTTTATTGTATAAAATCTTGAAAAAAATTAGCGTTGCATTTGTATATTGGAGGTATAGGACTGAAATCTAGAAGGGGTTATGGCAATGGCACTACAGATTCTCAAACACTGTCTTTCAGTCTTTTTCATCATTTAACTTAAAGCGAAAGGAATGGACGATTTTCAACGATTTTTCACGGAAAGCCGTAAGAGCTTGCCTTTATTCCCAAATCGGAATTTGAAGAATAAAGACGAATTTGTTCGGAAAATTAAAAACAATCAAAACGTAGGTGTACAAAAAAAGACGAATAAGATGAAAAATGTCTTACTTATGAACAGATCCTCGCAACCTGATGTCTAGAAAAACTACAAGAATCGAACCTCAAGAAAACTGGTCAAAAATCGTCCAATAGAAAGAAAGGAACATCAACGGTCGTCGGTATCAGTTTATCAACTCACATCAACATCGTTGCCAACAACTCCTGTTCATTCGATTCCTCTGGGACCATCTATGGGCATCGTGTGCAGCACCTCGTCCAACAATTGCAACGCCCTGTGCAGGTGGACTTCGATCCAACATGGCGTTTCTTTGATCGACTGTCTGGGGTAGTCCGGTCCCCAGCCTTTCACGAAGCTGAGGCGAAGGATGCAGAGTTTCCTCAAGTCGTCTACGCCGATTCCCGTAGCGGCGGATAGGCTTATGGCCGGTGCAATGCCGCCTACCGAATGGGGGCCTATCACAGAATGGATTAATGCATTCATCTATTTTTGATACACATTTTGTAAGAAAGTTTCACGAATATCGGTATTTAAATGCGTTTTATCGCTTTTAGTCGCATTGTCGATATGCCGCTTTGGAATATTCCCCTTATTTCATCCTGTATACCGATATAGCATTCAGACTATGTCTCCACGGAAATATACTTCTTGAGAACTATAAACGATTCATACTTTTCGAAGAACAATTTATTCAGGAAAATAGAAGTGCTCTAAAGTTTTTTGGATAAAGCGCGCCGTTGTCGAGATATTTCTAATTTTATCCAGTAAAATCCGTCGAAACAGTAACAAATTTTGCGATAATTCTGGATCCGTCCCTGGTTCTGAAAGTTAAGCAATCCAACGACCTGTCATACATTTTTTGAGGTAAGTGCTGAGGGGTCAAACAAAAGAAATTTAGTTTTATTCGCGTACACATCAAAAACGTTAATCTGCTTGAAAAATTGTTTCATGCGGACAGTTTTTGGATATTTCTAGTCAATCTTAACCTCCGGAATATTAGACTAGTGTAAATTATTCCAATTAAGCGCGTTTTGATTGAAAAATACGCCGTAAATGTGTGGCAAAGTCGGATATGCAACTCGTTCGAATTTAGAGGATTTTCTTGAATATTTTGGAACACCCAGTGTGTGTAACTTGGTGTATTATCCACATAAAGGGTTTTCCAATAAGAGGTGATATTTTGAATAGCCCGCTAGTTCGGTAGATGTCACTTTTGAAGCTGTCATTTTTTGACATTTGACAAGTAGAAACTACGCAAGGCCGTAGCCAGGGGGGGGGGGGTCCGATGGGGTCCGGACCCCCCCCCCCCCCCCGAAATTTATTTTTTCAGAAATGCCAGATAAATATTTCACCGAAAATTCTTCGAATAAATTTTTTTCTCGCTACGGCCTCGGACGGACCCCCCCCGAAATTTTTTTCTAGCTACGGCCTTGAAACTACGCCATTTATAAAAATGGAACGATACACGCTTTGAAATCATTAAAAATTAAAATTCATTATAAAAATGGTGAAAATTTGTCGAACCGCAATAAAGCAATTGGTGAGAAAATTTGAGATGTTGGGACAAGTTAGTGATGTGAAGAATAAAACCCGTGCAGGTCGCTCGAGAACAGTCGAGAATATTGCTGCTATTGCCGAAAGTGTTGAAGAAAACCCAGGTTTCTCCATTTCTCGTCGTTCTTTGGAATAAGGCATTCCACAAACGACATTACACCGTATTTTTATTTGGGTCTTAAGGCTTATAAAGTCCAGTTAACACAAGAAATCAAGCCGGCCGATCATCAACAAATCAACAACGTCGTGTCTTTGCTGATCGGATCCTTCAAATGCATGAAAATGATCCGGAATTCTATCGAAAAATCATCTTGAGTGATGAGGCCTATTTCCACCTCTGTGGCTTCATCAATAAGCGAAGTTGTAGCATCTGGGGCTCGGAAAACCCAAAAGTTATTGTTGAAAAGCCTCTCTATCCTATACGTGTGACTGCTTGGTGCGGTTCAAGTTGCATACAAATTGTTGTCACGTCATGTGAGCTCACGCGAGAAATTAGGAAGGCATATGGAAAATATAGCTGCTTTTACAGTTGCTGGTGATTCTCATAGAAGGGATTCGATTTACCAAATGAATCAACGAACAGAGCAAGTGGGGGAATTCCGTGAATTAATTCAAGAATTATTGAACCCAGATCGGTTTCAAATGTATGTCAGAATGTCATTTCACAAAATATCAGACGTGGTATCACGTGCATTCAGAAAATGTAAATTTGCTATATTTTCCATATCTTCTTCCCATTTCCTCGCGTGAGCTCACATGACGTGACAACAATTTTTATGCACCTTTATGCTACGGCGGGGCATTGGACCTTTCTCGAGAATGAGGCTGAAGCAACAGTTACGGTGAATAGATTGCGGTATCGAGAAAATTAATGATGTTTTATGGCTGGAATTGGATGGTATTGATCTGGACAACGTTTACTTTCAACAAGACGGCGCTACTTGCCACACAAGCAACTAAACCATTGATCTTTTAGGGGAAAAGTTTCCAGACTGTGTTACCTCTCGAAGAGGTGATCACAATTGGCC
Source organism: Adalia decempunctata (assembly GCA_951802165.1). Taxonomy (NCBI): domain Eukaryota; kingdom Metazoa; phylum Arthropoda; class Insecta; order Coleoptera; family Coccinellidae; genus Adalia; species Adalia decempunctata. Next base: position 8,720,447 of record OX637705.1, read on the forward strand.
ACCGAGATCTTGTAATTTAAGACCAAGAACGATTGTGTGAAATCTCCTCGATTCGACTCTGGACGGAAAGTACCTTTACGAAGGCCCTCCTACCGCTGCGCCAAACATGTTATTATTGCTCCTTACATTTGAACAGAGTATAGGTCGTTTTCACATTTCATTTGTCCATATTTTATAGTGGCAAATGATTTGTGTCTTAATTCTTTCTAAAATTTCTCGTATTTTTCCGCCAACCTGTCAGATATATCTTGAGGTTAAAACTGGTTGAATAATCACGTGGTTTGGATTGCCTATACTCCATTCACTTTTATTTAATCACATAGGAGGTCATGGTATCGTTTTCAGGAGTTGGTGCCCCTGATAAAAAATCTGTGCGCGTACAGAAAATATCGTCAATGACAAAACGACGCTGTCAGTTTATTTGTTTACATCAAAGTTAAAGTATCAAAATAGATGCATAGAAATACCTGGTGTTGGCACTGATTAGATTTTGTTTAAGACTTTCTTGTCGATCGAAAATGTGACATTTTGTGCGGCTTTTCATTTCTCCCGAAAGGGGTCGCGCTGTTTGTCGTTACCGCAGTAGCGCCTCAACCGATAAAAATTGCGGATTTATTCCGGAACTAGACCAAAATCTGAAATCTAGAATGCCGTTTTGATCTACAAATTTTGGTCACGATTTTTAGAAAGGAGTCGTTACACCAGGTATTCTATGAATCTATGTATCAAAGATATTTTGGCATGGGTACAAACGGCAAATTTGAATTGAACCAAAAATCGATTTATAAGCATAAATAAAGCAAAAGTAAGTACTAATCGCCTTTTTTACACTTGATAACGAAGTTTTTTCGGGTATCTGGCCGTTTGGAAAGATTTCAAACGAAATTCCGGTCCCCCAGAAGTTTGGTAAGTTTCGGTATCGTTTTTGGTGCTCAAAATTTATTTGGAATGTGTAAATGGACAAAAAAGGCTTCCTTATACGATCTTTTCACGAAAGCGACCGGAAAATATGGTTCAGGTAGGATTTTCGAGGAATTATGAGGAAAGAACTTGCAGAATGAAATTGCACGATTTCCGTAAGTAAACGGGTTTTGGATGGCCATCATCGGTCTCTAAATGATTATTGTTGATCGTTTTCACGTTTCAGAAAAAGAACCACTTCGTATAAGCCCATTTTGAAGAAATTTGTGTATGTAACATTTAACGGTAGGTATTTGCTCTTAATCGAAAGAATATATTATATCTAGTGCTGCTTCTTTCAAAAGAGACACAAGCTTTTAATGCTGTGAGGACCCTATAATGTGGAGGAGTTTGTGTCTTATTTTAGAACAGCTGAATGATAAATGTGAAGCATATGTTTGACCTATTCCATTTTATTTGTACAAACCTACTGTGGTTGTAATGTATGAATATTTTTTAATCTAATAAATTACTATACAGTCAGAATATTTTACTCCTTGTTCATAAGATCAAATAAATGAAATGTATATCTTCTACTTTTATTTTTAATAAGTTAGCTATTGAGGTTATGTTACAAGAAAAAGTTCCTCTTGCATCAGAACTCCCTTCAACTATTTGGATTCCAATAGAGGGATATAATGTTCCATTATTCTTCAACAATTCAACAATTGATGTCGTCAAGTCTTGAACTTTCAGTTCAAGAGGATAATAAACATTAAATCTTCACAAGCATGCATATGAAAATTATGTGAAAGCAATGCAATTTTCTTCCATGGCAAAAAATAATATATTTCAACAGTGATCTCTTGCATTTTTCATGCAAATAACTAGAAAAGGAATCCTTTCTATCAATTCATATAAACGTTAATTATTTTCGTCCAAAACACATCTTTTCCAATTCATTCATTTTCCGAATAAATTCACATTCTGAGAAATACGCTAAGAATGGGCAACATAGTGTTGACTTGGAACATAAAAATATTTTGAAAAACGTCATAACTTCGATACAGAGTGGAATGTGTCAAATTTCCAAGGCCAGAGTTGTGATTTTATAATTGTGAATGGAGTATAAGTACAATCTCAATATTTTATTCAGAGGCGTGACTTACAAGGGGGCTGGGATGTTTTAATTCCATTGCCCTATCTTTTGAGATTTAGTTCATCAAAACTCCAGTTTCTTAGGTCAAAGAAGAATTGTCTTACCTGGTATGTGCCCCGCAACGGCGGCGGCCTGCGCCGCGGCCGCCGCTCTAGCCGTCGCCGCCTGCGACGTCATCTGATGATGACACTGCCGCAGATCGAACACCTTGATGTAGGCGGATGGGAATATCTTGTGGACGGCGTCTCCGGGCTGCCTGCCGGCCTCTCTGTCCAGATAATAGCTTTGAACGAATACGGGGTGGTCACTAAGACACCGCAACCAAACGTCGCCCTCTCCCCTGAGATCGAGCTGCACGCCCTTGCCGATGTGCAGGCGTGCCCGCTCACTCTGTTCGGTCCTGTGCACGTTGCTCAGCGCCCCCAAGCAGAACCTGTTGCCTCCCGACGGGTCCACGTAGCCGTCGGTCGTCACGCTGGGACAGCTGGAGAGCACCTGAAAATTGCACTCTTCTTGAAACGCTGGATTTCTCTCAAGTCAGCGCTTGAATCTAATTAGCCTAAACTTGTTCCATGCATAAATAAACAAAATATTGCGATACCATATCAACGAACAATAACTTATTAGAAGTGTCAGTGTCGAGTTCGACGTCAAAAAAGTGAACCAGAGTTACGCAATAAATTAAAAATGAAAAGATTTCCACCGAAATTGTAAAAATCGAAAATTGGAGTATCGAGCCATCATCAAGTTCCTGTATTTAAAAGTGTTAAGAGGTAAGCAGATTTACGAAGATATGCTTAATACCCTTGGTGATCAATGTCCTTCGTATGCGACCGTGAAAAATTGGACTGCAAGCTCCAAAAGAGGTAAATTTTCGATTGAAGATGATGACCGATCGGGAAGGCCAGTTTCTGTGTCAGTCCCCGAAAATATCGTTCACGTCAATTTGGACATGAGAAAAATTTCTGCGAAATGGATCCCCAAAGGTTTGAATGTTGACCAAAAGCGTGCAAGGGTAGAAGCATCGCGTTCGATCTGTGCTCGATTTGAAAACGATGTAAACTTCTTAAACCGAATTGTTACTATGGATGAGACTTGGGTACATTTCTACGATCCAGAAACAAAGCAACAATCGATGGAATGGCGACACTCTGGTTCTCCAAGACCTAAGAAGTTTCGTGTCCAAAAATCTGCGGGAAAAGTTCTTGCTTCAGTTTTTTGGGATTGCCATGGAGTAATCAGGATTGATTTTTTGGATAAGGGTAGAACAATAACTGAAGATTACCATTCGACATTACTGACCACTCTACGGGAAAAAATTAAAGAGAAAAGACGCGGACAACTATCCAAAGGTATTCTGTTTTTACAGGACAACGCCCCAGTACACAAATCTCAAGTTGCCATGCAAAAAATTCGTGATTTAGGGTTAGAATTACTAGAACACCCCCCTTATACACAAGATTTGGCTCCGTCCTACTGTCATCTCTTTCCTTAACTGAAAAAAGTTTAAAAGGTCGTAAATTTTCTTCCAACGACGAGGTAATAAAAGCTGTGGAGGACTGGTTTGCAGAGCAAGAAGAAACATTTTTTTTGAAAGGTCTAGAGACGTTGCAGGTTCGCTGTAATAAGTGTATTCAATTAAGAGGAGAATATGTGGAGTAATAAAATATTTTGACATTGAAATTTTGTTTGGTTCTATAGTAGGCTAAGAATTTTCCAATATATCCTTGTATAAAGTATCCCGGTTGGCCATGACATTCTGAAGAATTTCACCGTGTATACAGGGTGTATTCAAAGGTGAGGCTTTTCTTTTGACAGATGGTAGAATTATAATAATAATAATAAACTTTATTTCCAAATGAAACAGTATAAAATGGAAATAGGGTCAAATTAAACAAATATTTACATAATCATTTTAAGTTTTAAGTTAGGAACTCTTCAATGTTATACGGTTTCATCTCCAGTAACAGCTTGAATATTTTCTTCTTGAATATTGAAACACTTCTTTCATCTCTTAATTCCGGTGAAATCTTGTTGAAATACTTTACACAGCAATATTTTGGTCCATGCTCCGTATGAGTCAATCTGTGAATAGGAAACTTCAATTGCGTTGTTCTGGTGTTATATGTATTGAGTGTTTTTTCCTCAAAATATTCTCTGTGTTTAAACACAAAGAGAAGACATTCCTGAATGTGAATTGCTGGTGATGCTAATATTCCCAGCTGACGAAATTTACCCCTACATGAGTCTTTTATTCCCATTTTCAGCATTGTTCTTACTGCTCTTTTTTGCATTATGAAGATCTTGTTTGCAATTTTTCTACTCCCATAAAACATTATGCCATAACGAAACCTTGACTGAAAAACTGCCTGATATACTGTTTTTATTGCATGTATGTCCAGATATTTTCTCAAAACTCCTAAAGAGTAGCATGTGCTGGCTAGTTTGTTTGTCAAGTCATCTATATGTGTATTCCAAGAAAGAGTTTCATCTAAGTGGACTCCCAGAAATTTAGTGCTTTTCTCCAAGTTTATTTCATTTGCTGTCATTGCTAGTTGTTGTGGAGTGTCAAAGGATGTATGAGATGTCCTCATCATAATGGCTTTTGTTTTTTCTGTGTTCATGCATAGCTGATTACTAGTAAACCAATGATCACTCCTCTGTAGAATCTGCTCCGTTAAGTGTGTTGTTTCAGAAAAACTTCTTGCTCTAATCAAAATACTGGTGTCATCAGCAAAATAAGTAAATTTAACAAACATTTTTTTTATGAATTATGCCTCTGTTTCGAGATAATGAAACTAGAATATTTTCTAGTTTCTACATGAATCTGAAAACTTCTGACAACTTGTTGATATGTTTTTAATTTATGGTGAATCAAAACAAAATGCCAGTTCAGCGTATAAGTTGTACAGAACAAGATTTCCGCTAAGAAATCCCCCAAGATATGATGAACAGAGAGATGCCGGCCAGAGTAGTATCAAGGTATTGATGCCCAAAATTTTTTATAAATTTTTTAAATTGAACATTTTCATACATGAAATTTTCGGTAAAATTACTTATTCTGATGAGTTATATCACCTGTCAAAAGAAAAGCCCCATCTTAAAATACACCTTGTATTTTGAAAATGTTAGGTTATAGTCATTTTCCTGTCAGATAACTAAGAAACGTCATTTCTACATAAAGGTCTTAGATATTACGTATTTATCAAAATGTTTCTTATTTGGGAAAATAATGAATTTGAGAAAATATTATGTCGATTCAATAATTCCAAAGACCTGGCGAATGTTGAAGAAACTTTTTTCTCTGTTAATACTGGAAATATTTCACGTATACAAACATGGTTAGAAGATTCAGTTATGCTTTTTTCTTGTATGCAAATCAACAATCGAGTGTTGAAATTTTACTGAAAAATAATGGACAAAATAGTCTGTTACTTTTTGATAGTTCGTTCAAAAAAGAAGTACTTGTATAACCCAACAGAAAAACTTCTAAACGAACAGACAGACTTATGTAATTCCCACTTTTCAAAATTCTCAAGAAATAAGCCTACAGAAGACATTTGGATTTGAATTCCTTTTCGCACAACTTGAAATACTCCAGTATGAAAATGTAGTAGTACTACGAAACCTGTGTCACATTTAAACCTTAAAAGAACTAACTCCATATTTTATAAAGTTAAAAAAGAGTAAATATAAACTTCGCATTGGCAATGTCTCTCGAGAATTATTTTACATTTCAGGAGTACCAACCTGCGTCAGTTTCAAGTAAAAAAAACATGATAAACCTAAATCTTGGCCAACTGGGATACTTTATAAATGTGAATGGAGTTTAGTGCCTCTTAGAAAATTCGATACCAATTATGTCAAAATTACGAACTTAGAGAGATGCGAAAACTGTCAGAAACCTATTCAGAGATGCCATGGTCTTATCGGAAGTCTGCTTGCTAGTAATCTTAATGACAATATCCTCCAAATAATTCGAAGGCTTCAAGTGGTTAAAAGTGTTGAAGACCTTGACCAAAGCCACCTAAAGGCGAAAAAATGGATGATTCCCTGCACGAGCTCTGCTGCTTTGATTCCATAGCAAACTGAAAAGAATCGTCTCTGAAACTCACTCACCTTGAACGTCTCCCCAACCTGTATATCGAGCTCAAAATACGCCACTGAACACCAGTATTCTGGAGGAGGCTGGCTAGACAGGAGTCCACCCATGTTGACTCCGTTCTCCATCTGGCCGTTGTTCCAGAAGTTGGTCCTCTTGTCGGGAGGTTGCATCGATTGTGTATAAATCAGTGTATTGGTACCACTCCAATTGTTCTCAGTTCCCGTCATCGGTTGCGCCATCGACACGTTCTGCTGCTGCTGCTGCTGCTGTTGGTTATCCTGGACGTTACCCATATTTCCTACCTGTATGGAAGAATTGTTGGAGTTGCCGTCATGGTTGATCCTGGAAGGGACGATTGGCGAGTTGTTTCCTGAAAGAGAGGGTTTTCATATCGACCACTGCCTACACATTGAATCCATATAATAATCGTTGACCAGAAAGAAAAAAAAGAAAAAAAAAGAGAAAAAAAATTAAAAAAAAGAAAGGCCATTCACTAGGCGAGTCCCTTCATGCTGGCCAACTGTTTAAAAATACTTGAAAATCACTTCCCTTTTTTTCTCAATGATTCAACTCTTACCTCAAAGCTTCCTAATGAGTGTATGTATCCTGAAAATATTAGATGTCACGAAGGTCTTCATCACAAGCTATAAATTTTTGTTTTTTTATGTTTTCATTAATGGAAATCTATGACTTTCCAACCTAGAAAACGAGTTGTTTATATTTTTACTAGCTCCTAAGCTGTTTCCATTGAATTAGAATATAAGTATATTCTAAATCAATGACTGTTTCAGGTATTCTTGAGGGATATGATCCTCGTAATTCGAGGTACTGAGCTGTGACTTCATCTTTCTGTAAGATGGAAATTGGAAAAGGTGAAGTATCTGAACGAAAAGATTTTTTATGTTTCCATCCTCATGATATATTTGAATTTTAGGCCAGTAGATGATTATATAACAATGTAAGCAAAGTACTAGTACTGGAAAAAACTGTTTTCAATTGCTCTTCAAGGAAAAGTAAAAACACGGCTATTCGTTTTGATAAACTTCCTGAGAAAGATGTCTCAACACCGAATATCACTAATGCCTTTGGCATATTGCATAAATTGGACTGAAGAAAAGCATGGATAGACAAACTATTGATGGGAACCTTGCTGCAAAGAATATATGTGTTTGTTCCCTTCAGGTGGACGATTATGTCAAGTTAATTTCATATTTATATCCAGATTGAAAAATCCATAAACAAATTGCTCCAGAGAGATTAGTTTTAGTTTTAGTATTTATAAAACTGAAACTGTTTGTGAAGTAGCCATTTTTAAGGGAGTTCTCAATCAACTGCGAACAATATTTTCAGTAAATAAATTGTGTGTATTTAGCTGATATTTTGAGATGTGGTATTCACTGGCCAAGTTCTGATGTTGAATTGATGAATTTACCACTTTACATATTAAGAATATACTATGATTTCAAAGTGATACTTCATTATAATGATTTTCCAGTACAATGATCCTAATTTCTCATGCGGCATCAGAACTTATTCACATCCAGATCATAGTCTATGGCAGTTGTAAATACTTTTGTATTGTTATTCTGTAGTAAGTTTCCATGCAAATAAAGAACATTCAAAACAACCATTCATTTCCCTAATTTCCTTTGAATTCCTCGTAGAATTTCTATCCAATTAGAAGGGAAAAGTCCATTATACACATATATTTAAAAAACTCCACAATACAGGGTTAATAATACATTAATTCACTGAAAGTCTTCCTATGATCTCTACGAATTCAAAGAATACACCTATAATAATCAGTTTCACATCTTGCAACAGGTCTTTATACGAGTGCTCCTTCTTCGGAAATTAATGAAATTTGATATTTCCGCAGTATCTTGAATCATTTTTACACTGTTAATAGAAACATCTCATTCATCAGAAAAGTTATTATAAAAAACAAACTCTAGCGAAATCCTCATTTGATTCGAAAAATTCAAACTCTCCATTCAAACATTTTGGTTGGGTTATTTATTTTCCATTGATGAAACCCTTAGAAAACAAAAATTTATAGCTTTTGATGAAGACCTTCGTGACACCTAATATTTTCAGGATACACTCCTTAGGATTAAAGCTTTCAGGTAAGAGTTGAATCATTGCGAAAAAAAGGGAAGTGATTTTCAGGTATTTTTAAACAGTTGGCCAGCTTGAAGGGACTTGTCTATTGATTGGGCTTACCTGTCATATTTTGCACCAGGGGCTTGTTCTCTGGGACAATGGTAGTATCCGCAGTTGTATAGATCTGGTGGTTGTTATGGCCGGGCACCATATGGAGTGTCGTCGACCCTGGAGAATTTTGCTGAGAGGTGTTGATCTGTGTGAAAACTGTACCGCCCATGTGTCCCATCTGCATGTGAGGCAGCCATTGGGTGTTTCTGTTATCAGCAGTTTTTTCCATTTTGTTTCCTTGCAAAGAACGTGTGGGAGAGTTGTAGATTTGATTGGTATCCGAGGTAGGAGGTGCGGGAAGAGCGTTCATTTGGAAATTCTGCTGGAATGGATGGTGCTGGATGGTTTGAGGAGCGTTCTTGTTGATTTCATTGTCAACTTCCATGCTTGAACCAGGAACGGGACCAACGGTGTATTCATCCTTCACCATGCGAGGTGCTCCTGCAGTTAGATCAAAAAATAGAGTAATTCAACAAGAAACATAACAAATACTTATGATGAATAAATACGATTATTACATAATCTAACAATATCAATGAAACCAACCTGATTGCAAAGTAAGCCCGCACAAATCTATACCCGGAGAAACCACCCTCTCATAGTGATAAGGATTTACACACACTGAATCACATTTTAGATCAAACGCAAACTGACAATGTTTCACATGTTTCAATTCGTTTTTATGTAGATCACTCCATCTCCAAATTCTCGCATAGATAACATGAGGAAATCCTTTCCTACCAGCCACCTAATAAAAATATTACACTCAGCAACAGTTCCATCTACAACCGATGAATTCTTACCTGAAGTCTCCCATCTAATGTTCTTTGAATGGTTACACATTTACTTGGATGAGCACCACTGGTTGTGATTGCTGTTATAAGAGAGTCAAGCTCATCTCGTTTTTCTTTCAATTTTTTAACAAGGGACTCCACGGCTCTCTTAGCAAAACCTTCGTTTTCACCCCCTTGTCTGTGACACATTAAACTATGGACAATACTCAGACAAGCATCAGCTGAAGAGGGGGCATTCGTACCAATTCCAGACATTTTGTGTACTCAGACTCAGCCTAAAGTGAAGATTAAAAAGATATTTACCAAGTATTGTTAATCATTCTCAAGAATAAATTCTGAAATAATTGGCAATCCACCAATATTGTACGGATAATTGGTAAGCAATTAACGTTTATTTGAGAAAAATATCACAAAGCCTAGTACATTATTTGAAATAAATGGTAGCAAAATAAATTTGAACCAACAAAACTTTTTGTCATCGTTTTAATCAATAAATAATGAAAATATTTACACAAAAACGTATTAAAATTTGAAAGACCTATTTCGTAGAATAAAACCCTCTAGTGTATTTTATTTTTTCATAATAAGATACAAATTTTTATATTTTTAGAGGATCCTTCTCATCCATAGAGTGGAACAAATATTGAAATTATAACAAAGAATAAATGTTAATCCAATGACACAAACTGATACCTTTTGAGAATTTTTATAGAATAAAAGATCCAGATTTTATCATGTTAAATGAATAGAACAACCAATTCTTAATTTCTGGATAATTTGCGAATAAAGCACATATTTACATTACAAACTGTCGTTAACGCCATTAAACTCTTCAGACATAGAATAGCATTGTTTTTAGTTCAAATTTTTTTATGATTCTTCGATATTTTTTGACCACTACGCGATCCCGATAATTTTTCTCGTCCTCATAAGTCATAAATTTTTTAAATGAGATTATTGAGCCAAAAGCGAACTTGTAGCCATTCAATCACTGCTGTCTTTATAACAAGCCATGAACTAAGTCAACAAGGCAACACTGAATGCGGGAGGCTAGTAGATTCAGTTTTTTTATAGTATTTTGTTTTTTTTAACGCGCTTTGTTCATGGTTTAGTTTGTAAGTATGGTATGGTCTTTGAAATTGTATTTCTGATAGCTTCAACTTAGATCCTTTGTCTATGAAGTTAGGAAATCGGATTTCAAAAAACTGTATGCTTCAAAATATATTTATTTCACATTAATCTCTGGTTACAAAATAAAATTTAAGAATAGGATGCAAGAATTGAAAAATACAATGGAAGACTAATATCAATTGATCATTGCAAATTTCATATCAAGAAAAATTGCAATTGAACAAGAAGTTGAAAATACTGACATTTAAAATCACTGGCAATGATAAGTAGTATATAATACAATTTTTGATATCACCCCTGTACAATGTGAAAAACATTTGGCTCTTACTAATTTGGAGATTACATCCATACACTCTTCTTAACAAACTCCTGAAAAAAATTACTTTTATTCATGAACAGATTTAAACCATATTCATTTCTTACTTCATTTTCCTTAATTTTCTGGGTCCAATCCTCTTTCGCCATATTTTCCACAGTTGCACAAACAAGTTTCACAACTTTTCCAATATTTTCATGGAAAATCTTCAAAACTAAATCATGAGAAACATGTTCGGAGTTAGGTTTCCAGCAATCGTAGTCAGTTACAAGTGCTATGCCTGCATAGCTGATTCCAGCTTCTTTGGCCAAAACCACCTATAAGAATGCTCACCTTTAGACGACAAAAACGTTTAATTCTGTTTCTCACCTCCGGACAAGTTGTCATTGAAATAACATCAGCCCCCCACTGTCTGTACATGAGGCTTTCAGCCTTACTGGAGAATCTTGGACCATTAATAGCAATAATAGTTCCAGTAGGATGGCAAAAAATATCCAAGGTGTTTGCTGTCTTGATAATCGTTTGCCTCAACTTATCACAGTATGGTGGTTCCATAGGGATATGGCATATACCTTCAAATTCATTGCAAGAACCATCATAGAAGGTCTGATGTCTTCCATGTGTCCTAGAATTTTTATAATCATCATGGATACAATACTAGTTCTATATTAATCTTCAGACGATCAAGCTAGAAATAGCAATGTTTTTTAACGAGGAATTCAGTGGAGTTTAAATGTATAAACAAGGTGAAATAGGCTGTGAACTTTGACTGAGTGGTGCTCAATTGATGTTCAAAGCCCACTACTCACCTGTCAATGAAATTGTCCAAAATGACGAGATCACCAGGTTTGTAGTCCTCACGAAGGGAACCAGTAGCTGTCGATATTATGATTTGGGTGCAACCTTCTTGTTTCAAAGCCCAAATATTAGCGCGATAGTTCACCTGATGAGGTAGAATGTTGTGCTTTCTGCCGTGCCTGGCTAGCAAAACACAGGGCACTCCACTTATTTCTCCCAAAATCAATTTATCAGAAGGAGGGCCAAAAGGTGTAGTTACTTCTTTCTCTGATCTATTTTTAATGATATCTGGATTGTCCATACCAGTACCACCTATGATTCCAACCTAGATAGATTGAGTATCACATAAAAATTAAACTGAATTCAAAAGTATCCTGAAGTTTCTCAAAACAACAAATTAATTTCAAAATTATTCAGCCAAAACTTTGGGATAGGGAATTAACAGAAATATGTGATATCAACAGGTTATTCTACTCAAAAGAGTCAAATAAAAGTAGATTAATTTTTTTTTTCATTCTTACCTTAATTGCCTGTGCCATTTTGAAAATTATACTGCTTTGGAAAAATTAAAATGAAGGTACACTTTCTTATCTTTTTTAGGTTATAGATAGCTGATAGATAAATGCACCGATAATTTGAAGTATGATAATCCTTGAATTAAATTCTTCAGAGTAATTTAAATTTTATTACTCTGAGATTGAATTAGATAGTGAGAAAGGCTGACACGTGGCTTTAGATAGGAATAACAATTAGAATAAAGTTCAGAATACCGGTCAGCTCAGTTTATACTTTATATTTCTTTTGTTCGCACATGAAATCAACTTATTAAACTATTTAAGCGCAACAGAAGGGCTCTAATTCGGATAATAGGTACAAATTTAAATTAAAGGCAAGAACTACTACGCGGTGATAGATATAAGTAGCGCAGTATAAAGTACTTCTAATAATAAAAGGTACTTTGTAAGTACTTGTAGATTTAATTCTTCAATGTCAAGTATCCAAGTGCAAGGCTTATCTCCAAGTTTTGAAAAAGGGGTATTAATATTTAATATCAAATGAGAGACTCTAGTCTAGGTTCATCCGTTCGAGAGTTATCGCCGTTATCGGGTTAACGTACGGCCGGACGGACAGAATTGAATTTGGGCAGGGATTTTTTATCCTCCTGTTTCTTTTCCTTGAGCCATAGTTATTTAATCTTAATCCAAGACTTGAGCTTTCTTGAATATCCGACATCAACAATTTGCATATTTGCAAATATCCAAAAAATCCAGTGACGTAGAAGATTTTCTACGTCACTGAAAAAATTCGGGATCACAGACGAAGACAGCTACTGTCAGGTCAAGCGTCAATTTTTACTTTGGCACTTGGAGTAGCAAGATTTGCACACAAAACACAAACAACAAACATTTTATTGAATTTCTGAGTCAATAAAGGCAAGGCAAGGCAAGTGTTCTGAGTACTGAGTTGAATTATAGTCTTTGATATAAGAGTAGTTACTCAACGATTTGAGTTCACAGCGTCCCATTTGGAAATATTGATTTTTACTGACTTGCAGTAAGATAGATGGATATTAGAAACTGAAGAGCATTTTCTGGAAATGGTAACTGGTATTAGATTCATCCTCAGTATTTTCCTAATGACTATTTTTTAGTCTAAAGCCGTAGCCAAGACTACCAAGAGAAAAAACGCGAAAGCATCAACACCTAATCCTAAAAGATTCAAGCCAGCAGTCGAGCAAAATGAGACCATTCCTGAACTCGAGATTCAAGTGACGGACTTGACCAAAGAAGATGGAAATGGTGCAGAAAAACAAAGCGAAATTGTGAATGAAAAACCGGAAGGTTCCCCACTGGATAAAACTGTTGAAGTAAAGAATGAATTCGAAGAAAAAGAAAATATTCAGGAAAGTGAAAAGCAGCATGAGAATGAAAAAGAGAATTCGCCACCCAATTTGGAGGAATCGCATTTTTTCGATGATGATGACGATAAAGTGATTGAGCAAACTCATCATATAATCATTCCGTCTTATTCAGCATGGTTTGATTATGACTCTATAAATGAAGTGGAAAAGAGGAGTCTACCAGAGTTTTTCAACAGTCGCAATAAGTCTAAAACGCCAGAAGTCTATCTCGCATACAGGTAATTTTTCTTGACATATTGTAAGTTTCGAAACTGATTTTTATTTTTAGGAATTTCATGATCGATACATATCGTTTGAACCCAACTGAATACCTCACGAGTACAGCTTGCAGGAGAACTCTAGCAGGAGATGTTTGCGCTATTATGAGGATACATGCATTTCTAGAACAATGGGGTTTGATCAATTACCAGTTGGAAAGTAACAACAAACCTTCCGAAATGGGACCTCCTCCCACGTCACATTTTCACGTTCTATCAGAAAGCGCAGTAGGATTACAGAATGTTGCCGCACCTAAACCATGTACGGGTGACACAAAAAAAATTATGCTCGATCTGGATAACCATTCCTCCGAACAAAATTCTAGTATTAGTCAGCTAGGATTGAAATTGGATCAGTATGCAGGAAAATCAAAGAAACAAAGTAAAGCCGCTCGAGAAGCTATGAGGTGTTGGACAGAGCAAGAAACATTGCTACTTCTTGAAGCGATTGAAATGTTCAAAGACGACTGGAATAAAGTGGCTGAACATGTCGGGTCCAGAACGCAAGACGAGTGCATTCTACATTTTTTAAGGCTACCGATTGAAGATTGTTTCTTGGACAAGCTACCGAATGGTCCTTTAAATTTCCAGCCTGTCCCCTTCAGTAAATCAGGAAACCCTGTGTTGTCCATCATAGCGTTTTTAGCGTCTGTGGTTGATCCGAAAGTGGTATCAGTCGCGACAGAAAGTGCCATGAATTTATACAACAAGATGAAGAATGAGGAGATTCCTCATCAATTGGTGGAAGATCATTTGAAAAGAATCAGGGAGTCGAAAATAGAGGGAAAATTTGATCCTACGTTTCGACTAGAGGAGTCAGGAATTTCTGGCACAGCACCGAATGAAAGCATGGATATCGATGAGACTGAAAAAGCAGAAAAGGAAAACGAAGAAACTGTTGATATCAAAGTAGAAGGAGATACGCAAAAAGATTTCGAGAAAGCAGCGGTTCAGGCGCTTGTTGCCGCAGCACTTAAAGCGAAAAAGCTGGCGGATGTGGAGGAGCAAAAAATGAAAGGACTCATTCAGCTTCTTATAGAAACGCAGATGAAAAAATTCGAGTTGAAATTGCAGCAATTCAAAGAACTGGAGTTGATGCTTGTTAAAGAAAAAGAAACGTTGGAGTATCAGAAGCAGCAACTGATCACAGAACGGCAGAGTTTTCATTTAGAACAGTTAGAAGTAGCGGAACAAAGAGCCAAACAACAAGCACAGTTGAAACTTCAACAAATCAGTGAATAATTTTGGATTCAGTGCGATAAGGAATTTACAACCTTACTGAAAATCCAAGAACTCGTTTATTGTAGTGAAAATATTGGAAAGGTAGAGAGGTATAAAATTCTTCCTTTCACTTAGATATAGAGCTGCTTTATTCGTATTTGATGTCGAAATTTCATGGATATTTCTACAACTCATCATCCATTTGTTTGTGATATTTCACTTGAAAACCAAAAAATTTGTATCTCATAAATATTTTTTCCACCAGATCTCTTTTATTTTTGATTTAATCTAGAGAATTAATTTTTTGTTGTTGGTAGAACTTACATTTTTTCCATACATGCTGTGACAATTAGTTTAATTTTGTCATTGAGAATTAGTATAATTTAATTATTTATTCTCTGAATGTATTATCAATATGTTGAAAGATTATATTCAAATTAACTTATTTATTCATTTCATAAATGTATTTCTTGATGTGTCAAATTCAGATTGAATAATTTTTCATGAGACTGAAATAAAGAAGTGTAGTTTTTTTTATAACAAACCCTTTGCTGTTTTAATTCAGTTCCGTTAGGTACCTTATTTAATTCACTTTAACTTGTACATGATAATCCTCATTTTATTAATCATATTAACCGTCACAGTTTGTAGTTAAATTCCTAAATTAACGTTAATGACGTCACCTCAAAAGTTGCGTCCCAAATTTTAATACTTTGTCCCGACCTTGGCGTTATGAAGAGAACTCATTTGTTGTTTTGGTAAACTGCAAAATTATAGGTTTATCATAATGGCGTAAGTTGATATATTATAATATTCACATTGTTCTAATGCTGAGAATTTCAGATTGTCCATTATGATAATATTCCTCGTCGTAGTCTTTACAATATTCACGTATTTCATCTGCTGTTATGGAGCAGAAGGTTGGTACCTAACCTCCAAATTGAAAATAAGATTTTTAATAGTTATAATCGATTTTCAGAAGAGAAAAAGAGGTATAGGTATAATGAAACAACAACATATCCAAGGAGTTCCTTCGAAAATATGAGAGCTGTGCCAGTCAGTCACGCACCACGAAGAAGTCCAAATATAGGATTCAATGTAACTGACGGTAAATAGTGACACAATTTCTGCTCGTTGATTATTACACTTGAACTATTTTGAATGGAATAATTTTTTAGGGCCACCTAGAATAATACCTCCAGTAGGAATGGCCCCAAGCGCTCCTAGTCAATTCACAACTCCGTATCCACCAAGTCAACCTCCTTATCCTGTTGTACAGTCTCATATCTTCCCTACACCCCAGACCACAACATTGAACCCATCTGCTCCAGTTGCTGAAATATCAGAACCCCCATCATATTATGATGCGACACACAACAAATACTGAAAGGTATGTGCTTTGTTTCATTCCAAACACTATAACAAGCAATTTTCGGAAGCCATATTGATAGCCACATTGCAAAAGCTTTAAATTTAAAAACCCCAAGGATTGTTTTCTTTTTCATACTTTTTGTCATTAGCTATCATTCAAGGTGGCAAATAAATTGTGTTTTGCAGGCTACAGTTTTCAATGTCGTTTGGTAATAATTTATTTCCAAATTGAATTACACCTGCACTCTGCAGAATGGTTTTTTGATATATGTGATAACTACAATGATGCTACTATTATAATATCTCAGGATCTAGTTGCTAGCAGTAAAGAGGCTATCATTACTTGATAAAAATTGGATCTACTGATGGTGCATATGGATTTTACTTCCAGAAAAAAAGCTTTACTTAATATTGTTGTGAACCATTTTACTTGCATGACTTCAATGTTTTTATATCATATACTCGAGTTTATGAAGTTTTTATCACAAGTATATTGTAATACTTATTTTTTTACACATATTTGAATATTAATAAATAATATTTTTGAAGACCTTTAAAAAACTCGCACTTCCAGGTGTTTTTCAATTATGTACACCCTCAAAACTCCAACGATATGTAGATGTCCTTTAGAATCCAGACACCAAATAGGTTGAAAAGTAATCAAATGAATTCTACCCGAAAACTTTCGAATTACAATATGGGTTGGATAATAAAACTCTCTATTCTTTCCATTCTTTATCAAATAATTTCACATTCTTAAATAATCGTCTATGTTCTTAATAAAATTCATCCTTTTCTACCCAAATCGAAAGCGAAATATCTTAACAATTCACAAATTATCAAAACATTTTACTTCACAATCATAACAAAATATACTATATACAAATATTGCCACGGATTAATCATTACATACATCAAACAGTCTCGTAGGTAATTTTTAACGTTAAACTCGTTCGAGTGTGTTTAGAATTTAAAAATAAAGCGTTACTGTTTACAAATCTTGACTAGGCGATTTTCTTCTAACGTATTTGTTGAAGTAGTCCGGTCTCCAGCATTTGCATGATCCAGGGATGAGGAACCAGTCGTAGTAGAGCCGGACCTGGAAACATCCCAAAGCGTCTACGCCGTCGCAGTGGGTAGGTCTAGCTGTGGTCGTGTGCTCTACAGGGGCCGCCTGCAGACCTGCCCTTTTGTGCAGGTACTGCTGATAATTCTGTGAAAATAATAAGTATTGAAATTGCATGAGTATCATTCGTTTTATCTGGGTTTCCAAACAATAGTTATTGCATTTTCGGGCTGTTTCTGGGTTTCGATGACATTTCATAGAGTATAGATGCCCAGATATCTATCATAGAGTATAGAATGGTATGCGATTCGGTGGTCTAATAAACAGACCTTGCACTTTGGGAGCATAGACTATGTGATATTTTGGGGCATAGATAATACTGCTGAATGAGCGCACAGAATCGTGAAAATTACTCTTTAATTGAATGAAAAAATGGATGGAGGTCAATGTTGAGAATGTATTGTTGAGTTCTACCTGGAAATCTTGTACGGAGGGAGGCTGGGAAGCGGCCACAGGGCTTCTTTGGGGATTCGTAGTGTCGCTACTGCTGAGCACTGTATCAGGATAAAAAATTTCAGCCACTAATAAACTGGACCATCTTGGAGATGACAAGCAGCCTCCATCCAAATAGTGGCAGCGGGACTGTAGACATCTGTAAAGAATTATGTTAAATCCCCTGATGAAGTCAAAGTATCCTTCACTCACCTTGTTACTTCTATAGTTTGAGTAAAGTACCCTTCGTAAGGAATCTGAACAACATATCTCCACACTCCTTGATAGTTCTTGGCGAACACGGGAGTGGCGTACTCTACCTTCGCTGGACAAGGTGTAGGAGGGCCTTCGTATCTTGGTGGTGGACCTCCAGCATTTTCGTCTCTCCGTTCAAGGGGGAGATGGCCAGTAGATTGTATTACAGTGGCGGGTTGGGAGTAGGATTCGCCGTTGATTGCTTTGTAGAGCATGCAGAAGACTCCGCCTTGGTCGCAGAATTTGCGAGCTTCCCTGGGTTTTTCGGAGGTCTTTGTTGAGGTGGCCGTTTTGTTTGTGGCTTCTTGTTTGGCTTCTCGTTTCATGCGGTCGTTGCTGCCTGCAATTCTGGGAAGGCAGGGAGAATGAGCTGATGAAATGGATTTTAAACTTAACTTATTTCTTTGTATATGAAGAACTAATGCTTTGTTTTTTTTTGTATTTTTGTTTTTGTTCATTTTTTTTTTATTTTACAAGGCTGATATAGATAATTGTTACGAATTCTTTTTGTACATGACAGATAATTCAATGTAAATGTAGGCTCTGATACCAGGTTTTTGCTGTATATGGTCAGGAATGAATACATTAAAAAAAAATAGGGAATGTGATTGTCACCCTATGGGGCTCCTCATACGAGGATGTATTGATATCTAGTTAGCCTAGACCAGTTCCATGCATAAACAAAATATCGCAATACCATATAAACGAACAATAACTTATAAGAAGTATCAGTGTAGAGTTCGACGTCAAAAAAGTAAACTGCAATGAATTAAAAATAAAGATGTCCACCGAAATTGTAAAAATCGAAAAATTGGAGTATCGAGTCATCATCAAGTAGGTACATGTATTTAAAAGGGTTAAGAGGTAAGCAGATTTACGAAGATATGCTTAATAACCTTGGTGGTCAATGTCCTTCGTATGCGACCGTGAAAAATTGGACTGCAAGCTTCAAAAGAGGTAAATTTTCCATTGAAGATGATGACCGATCGGGAAGGCCAGTTTCTGTGTCAGTCCCCGAAAATATCGATGCAGTTCATGAGATGATTTTATCAGACCGTCGAATTGGGCTAAAACGGATATCTGAAGCACTGAAGATTTCATACGAACGCGTTCATCATATAGTTCACGTCAATTTGGACATGAGAAAAATTTCTGCAAAATGGATCCCCAAATGTTTGAATGTTGACCAAAAGCGTGCAAGCGTAGAAGCATCGCGTTAGATCTGTGCTGGATTTGACAACGATGTAGACTTCTTAAACCGAATTGTTACTAGGGATGAGACTTGGGTACATTTCTACGATCCAGAAACAAAGCAACATTCGATGGAATGGCGACACTCTGGTTCTCCAAGACCTAAGAAGTTTCGCGTCCAAAAATCTGCTGGAAAAGTTCTTGCTTCAGTTTTTTGGGATTGCCATGGAGTAATCATGATTGGTTTTTCGAATAAGGGTAGAACAATAACTGGAGATTACTATTCGACATTACTGACCACTCTACGGGGAAAAATTAAAGAGAAAAGACGATTAAAGCTATCCACAGGTATTTTGTTTTTACAGGACAACGCCCCAGTGCACGAATCTCATGTTGCCATGCAAAAAACTCGTGATTTAGGGTTAGAATTACTAGAACACCCCCCTTATTGACCATATTTGGCTCCGTCCGACTATCATCTCTCTCCTCAACTGAAAAAAAGTTTAAAAGGTTGTAAATTTTCTTCCAACGAGGAGGTAATAAAAGCTGTGGAGGACTGTTTTGCAGAGCAAGAAGAAACATTTTTTTTGAAAGGTCTAGAGACGTTGCAGGTTCGCTGTAAAAAAATGTATTCAATTAAGAGGAGAATATGTTGAGTAATAAAATATTTTGACATTGAAATTTTGTTTGGCTCTATAGTAGGCTAAGAATTTTTCAATATATCTTCGTATATGGGAATATTTATATTTTAGAATCTGACAGGAGGCTTTATTGCATTGCTCATTGCTGTAATCATGTATATGTGAAGAATATCCGAACAACTCTCAATATACCACCGATAATACTCCTTTAGTGTAGGTACAAACATTGAAAGAACAATTCTTTTATACGATTATGAGCGTGAAAACGAAAAAATCTCACTATCTTCAGGTAGAAAATTAGCGGTTATCTCTTGTTGAAAACAAAAGTTACATAACGCTAATTGTTATTCCATATTATCTGTTCCAACCAATTAGTGAAACATCTCAAGCAAGTGAAATTGCCGCTAGATTATCAAGAGAATGTGACAATACGCTCTTGAAATGATTGAATCATTACATGCTCGTACAAGCCTCGCTGAATGGCCCTTCATGCATAGGTGTGACTTTCACTTTCATGGCAATGTTTATTTGAGTAATATCACATCTTCATGTGGTATAATTTCAAACCCTCTATGAAATTGAGGAGGGACTGTAAGCTGATGAAGATAATACCCAGCATATTCTGTTCACAATTCAGCTAGACTAGAATACAAACAGCCAGCAAGTTGGTTGTTCTCTGGTATACAGGCTGATCCAAAACAGTCAGAGGTTCTTGGGCTGGTATTTATGTTGTGATGTAAAGGTTCTTCCAATAAGGAAAGTAGAAACTAAGTCATCAATAAAGATGGAACGATACAAGCTTCAACAACGCACTGAACAACGCACTTTAGAAAAGACGGCTCTACGTGCCACACAAGCAACGAAACCATTGATCTTTTACTGGAAAAGTTTCAGGACCGTGTTATCTGGAATTCGTGAGGCTATCGAGGACATATGTTAGGTCACATCATAGAAATCATAATATATATACTTACTCTAGAATGCTAAATCAATTGACCGAAGTGTTGTAAAAATTTCAGTGTGGTCCACAATGCACATACGTGCCATCAGGTTGTTTCTGAACAGGGTCGGCTTCAATAAAATTTTATGCTGTTATTGTTGCAGTTGGATTTTATCAATTCATAATTAGTATTCGACACTTACTAGTTGTTTTGAACATATTGATAATTTTCAACAGCTATTTGAATGGTAAATTTGGAATCATCAGCGACTGGAAGATAAGCTGAAAATCTTTCATCATTCCAAAACCTCTTCAGGCGTTGAAAAAACCCGGTTTCGGTATAAAAATTAATTCAAGGATCAAGGAAAACAAATTTTGGTTAACAAACAACGAATCTTTTGGTAAAGTACAGAAAAAAAATCAAATGAGCAAAATATACTAATATATCCCTTAAGGACAGTTCTATTCTTCGGTGTTCCTGAAAATAGTGGAAACATGAAAATGTATTGTACATTTGTACATCTGCCAATGCGTTACTCTGCATCGTTTCATGAGTGAATTCTGATACCTACATTCATTCTTCAAGTCATTTGTCTTTTTGAGTTCCGAGTATATTTCAAAATCAATCTGTTATCTGAATGAAACTGCAAAGTTTTACTTCAACATATTTTATTTTCGAGTTAGAATTATCCATTAAAAGATGGTTTACTCACAAGAATTCATGATTTTTCATAATGAATTGCGTTCTTTTGCTATATAAAGAACCAATCTCATGGTGCGAGTGGAGAGATATGTGTCAATCGAATGAAAAGCAAAGCGTAAATCATAATTTTTAACAGTTTATATGAATGAAAAGATGCACATAGTTTACATACTTAAGTGGGAAATGAACAGGTCAAGACAAGGACACCACAACACTATACAGTTCATTGTTTATCGGATACGAAAAAATCCAAATCGAACACAACACACAACAAAAGCAAAATGCACACGGAGAATATCAAACACGAAGAATATCAAACACGAAAATAACAGTTAAGCACCAGTGAACTAGTTTGTCTATGCAGTAAACTAAACTGTGGCTGCAGACTGACACTGGACTGCCTAAACTTTCACTAAGGTCATTTCAAAGTAATTTGCCATGAGACAGAAAAAGCGGTGTTGCGCGGTCTATATCTATTTAGTGAAACCTACTACATAACTGCTCTAATTTCCTCACCAATTCCACAAATATTGCAATTCACTTATGATATTAATGTGTCTAATAGTCGTAGGAAGTCGCGCATGAGCTATAAAATAAGTTCGTTACTCAATGGAATATTTTTATTGTTTAATTATATTGAACTTAAAATAGAACCGACAAAACATTTAGGGACTTGGCATCGTTCTACCTGAAATTTCCTAATGGTGAGCATGCGCACATTGTGAATCAGTTGCCTATGCGGCACGTTTTTCGCTGCGGAACTAGAAGGAATTAGCATTCTAGAGTAAGTATATATATTATGATTTCTATGGGTCACATAGGGCAGCCACTTTGCGATTTTGTTTTGGAAAATTTCATGAAAAGGATATGGCCCTATAGTCATGGTCGTGGTGGTCATTTGGCTGATGTTATTTTCCATTATTGCCGGAATACCTTCCTTTTCGTAATGAAATAAACATTGATCATTTATTTAAAAGAATGGTAGGTATTCTTCTTTGACTGTCAAAATATCACTTGTTATTGGAAAACCCTTTAGGTATGGTTTTTCGGGGTCTCACTCACTCATTGAAGACATTACCTGTATAGTTAGTTATTCTAGGTGAAGCTTTTTTGAAATTTACTCACGTGTTCTGTGAAATGAAGTCGTCTTGAAGTTGGGCAACTTTCGGTAAGGTTTCGTCCGCTTTAAGAATTGGCAGTGTCCTGCTCAGGTACTTCAGGGTCATATTCCTTATCAGTTCGCTGTAAATTGAGGATGCATGATTAGAATTGACAAACAGAAAATGAGCGCAATCAGGCAATGACATAATATAATGCTCCACAAGAGTTAGGGATATCGTATTCAATCGATTCTAAAAGTATGTAATCTTCGAGAAAATCGCTGTAAAATTATTTAAAACTCAATAACAACTTGAATCGATCCAATAAAAATCAGTATGAGACATTTCGTCAATCTGGTCCTCTTTTTTTCTGAAGTTTGGTTCTTTGCATATGCTTCTTATTTTGAAATGAAGTCAGTTTATCAATGGCTTCGATATGAAACGAGTTTTCTGAAAATGAAAAGACGTAAATTAACAAACGCTGAGGCTAATGGGGCTATCGGAATGCTCCAGGTGTTGTAGCGAAAAGGCTCCAAGTTAGACTTTGGAATAGGTTCAGGGAAACAGGTTCCGTGTTGGAAAGACCAAGGCTTGGTGGGCGACGAAAAACAACACCTGCTCAGGATCGTTTCATCACCGTTTCGGCGAGAAGAAACCCTACATCTACGTGTAGAGTGCTACGGAATACTCTTCAAAATGCAGATGGGGTCCAAGTTTCCATCGAAACCATCAGACGACGTTTGAGAGAGGTGAATCTAGGTTCTAGACGTCCATTAAGCGGGGTTCCATTAACACGTGACCATCAGCGTCAAAGACTGAAATGGACAAGGCAACATATCAATTGGAACGATCAATGGCGTAGTGTCCTTT
Organism: Adalia decempunctata; assembly: GCA_951802165.1. NCBI lineage: Eukaryota > Metazoa > Arthropoda > Insecta > Coleoptera > Coccinellidae > Adalia > Adalia decempunctata. Next base: position 8,743,892 of record OX637705.1, read on the forward strand.
TCACTGATGAACCCAGATATGGACGATTTTCAGATTCTCGAAGAATAAGGGTATGGAAAATCCCACGCATACCCCGTAATCGTCGCTATGTCTAAGAAGTCCATCCATTCCGAGGGGGTAGTGTTATGGTATGGGCCGGGATATGTTTCAACGGGCGCACAGATCTACACATTTGTCCTGGGAATAGCACCGCCTTACACTATAGGGAGCATGTCATTGACAATGTTGTGCCAAATTTTCACGCTGCTATTGGTGAAACTTTTCAATTTCCAGACGATAACGCTAGACCGCACCGTGCAGCCATAGTTGAGAATGCGCGCGAGGAGCTTGGTATTCCACATTTACCAATACCTCCGCACTCACCAGATTTGAATTGCATAGAACATGCATTGGATATGCTCCAAAGAAGATTAGATTATCATCAACCTATCCCAGAATCCTTAAATGATCTGAGAGAGCTTCTGCTCCGTTTATGGAATCAAATTCCTCAAGAAATGTTCAACAACCTCGTGTGTAGTATGCAAAGAAGATGTCAAGCTGTTATTGATGCCTGTGGAGGCCATACATTGTATTGATAGTCTTAAAATGCTTGAATTCTCTGGGAATAAAATTTCGTTATTTCACTCGATTTTTCTTAACCACCATACGCTGCAGACCTACAGGCTAAAATTAATTTGCAACTTGAAATCATATTTATATGAATTTTCATCACAAAAATCTTATTTTAACTTTATTTTTTTGCAATTTAAGTCAATATCCCTAACTCATGTGGAGCAGTTCACAATAAAAGTTCTTTGCCTGAACATATTTCATATCAAAGTATCGAAGACGAATAGAGATAAAGGAACTTAACAAATTTTCAATAATCAACTTATCCAAATAAATCTATCTTCTTACTTACAAAGGATATGCCGATCCCAGGGTATTCTGACCCATTGGATTCCTAGGGATGAATCCCTTGTTAAGATCTCCGCACAAGTTGTTGTGGGACATGTGAGGAGTTTTGTCGCTATCTTCTCTGCAATCCACGCTGGCGAAAGTGTAGGGTGGAGGCCTTACTGTTGGAGGCTCGGCATTTGGAGACTCAACGAAGGCGTAGTAACCTTCTGGAGGCTCTTCGGAACTTGAACTGGATATCGCATTGCCTATGGACTTCTCTGATGGTAAATCCGCATGTGTGGCCATGATTATGAAGTTCTGGGAAGAAATATTAATTTAGTGCATGTCTTGGTTTAAAAAACAATGATGTAGCATAGATGAGCATAGTTTTTTATGTTAATTCTAAATTTGGAGTAGGCATTGTTGGAATAAGTAGTGTTCTTATTTGAATGTCTTTCATCAGTTGTTTATTTGTAGATATTGTTATACAGGGTGACAAGAAAAATTTCGGACAAATTTTGCTGTGGTCTGGAACAAAAGTATTTCAGCACAGCCAAATAATTTTTATTCTCTTGGTTTCTCTTCACTTTCCTGTACTAATATGTGAATTTTCAGTTTGATATAATTTCATTTCACAGAGTTTTAGAATGTCAAACAAACGCAGTGCGATTTTGGAGCTGTTTCGTCAAGGTAGACGTCAATACGAAATTGTTCGTTTGCTCAATGTGTCTCGACAAACCGTGTCCAATGCAATTCGTCGTTTCAAGGAGCTTGGCCATGATGGTCGTCGTCCAGGAAGTGGTAGAAAACGCACTGTCAATACACCTAGCAATCGCAACATCGTAAAGAAGCGAGTCAATCGAAATCCTAGGGTTTCCATGAGGAAAATAGCCTGTGAGACCGTTATCAACAGCGAATCAGTCCGTCAAATTGCCAAAAAGGAGTTCAACCTCAAGCCATACAAGCTCCAAAAAGTTCAACTCTTCACGGAAGAAAACAAGCGCGTACGACTCCAAAGGTGCCGCCAACTCCTTCGTCTCGCCGCCGGTCAGCAATTGGAGCGAATTATCTTCACAGAATAGGAGCTTTTCACCGTAGAACAATCCCACAACCACCAAAACGACAGAGTCTGGTCCGTAGAAGCTCCCAGTACATCGGCCATCGGCGAACACCGTCAAAATCCGCAATCCGTCATGTTCTGGGGCGGAATTTGCGGCAGTGGTAAAACTCCCTTAGTTGTCGTGGATCGAGGGGTCAAAATCAATCAAGAAGTCTACCGCTGCGACATCTTCGAGGCAGTAGTACTTCCGTGGGCCGAGCAGCACTTCGGCGATACGCACTGGACCTTTCAACAGGACACCGCTTCGGCTCACAGAGCGAAAATGACGCAAGAATGGTGTAAGACCCATTTTCCTTGTTTCATCTCATCTGCAGAATGGCCGCCCTACTCACCGGATCTCAACCCAATGGACTACAGCGTGTGGTCGATTTTGAAGCACAGGGCTTGTGCTAAAAAACACAAAAATTTGGAGTCGCTGAAGCAATCTCTGCGCCCGGAATGAAACCGATTAACGCCCGAGGAGCTGCGGCCCATTGCCGAAAATTTCAAGAAGCGTCTGAAGCTGTGTATCGCCGCCAAAGGAAGCCATTTCGAAACGGCTCAAATATATTATTAACAAATGTTCAAGCTATTATTATTTGTTGTTGTTTTGTTTAATTTCTTCTGTTTAATAAAGTTAAATGAAAAAGAGTTTGTCCGAGGTGTTTCTTGTCACAATGTAGAAAAACGGAGAACTGTAATGTTGACTATTTCATTTGGTTGTTCAAACCCTGAAAGGCGATGGCATGAAGATGCTTCTTTGCGCTGAAAGAATTTCGTAAACCGGATAGATTCCATTCAATTTATATTTATCGCAGTTTTCACCTAGCCAAGACTGGTACTTTTTCTCCTCAGACTTCCGAGAACAGGCCAAGTTTTTGCAGAAAACGCTTTCGAAACGAATAGATACTTGCCACTTGACTTATATAAACATATGACAATAATTGTAGTTGTTGGTGATTAACCTGAATTAGCCGGTGTGAACGGGCAATCATTACCGTTTTCAGAGATCGAAGTGCTTTCTTCCTTGCTGCTTCTGCGGCAGTGAAAGATGTTCCCAATGTTCATTTAGGCGCTATGACTTATACAGTGTGACAAGAAAAACCTCGGACAAACTCTTTTTCATTTAACTTTATTAAACAGATGAAATTGAACAAAACAACAACAAATAATAATAGCTTGAACATTTGTTAATAATATATTTAAGCCGTTTCGAAGTGGCTTCCTTTGGCGGCGATACACAGCTTCAGACGCTTCTTGAAATTTTCGGCAATGGGCCGCAGCTCCTCGGGCGTTAATCGGTTTCATTCCCGGCGTAGAGATTGCTTCAGCGACTCCAAATTTTTTTGTTTTTTAGCACAAGCCCTGTGCTCCAAAATCGACCACACGCTGTAATCCATTGGGTTGAGATCCGGTGGGTAGGGCGGCCATTCTGCAGATGAGATGAAACAAGGAAAATGGGTCTTACACCATTCTTGCGTCATTTTCGCTCTGTGAGCCGGAGCGGAGTCCTGTTGAAAGGTCCAATGCGTATCGCCGAAGTGCTACTTGGCCCACGGAAGTACTACGGCCTCGAGGATGTCGCAGCGGTAGACTTCTTGATTGATTTTGACCCCTTGATCCACGAAATCTAAGGGAGTTTTACCACTGCCGCAAATTCCGCCCCAGACCATGACGGATTGCGGATTTTGACGGTGTTCGACGAAAATTTCGTGAAAAGGATATGGTCCTGTAGTCTTGATGGTCATTTGGCTGATGATATTTTCCATTGTTAACGGCATACCTTCCTATTTATAATGAAATAAACACCCCATAATAATTCATCTAAAAATAGTATTTTTCTTTGGATGTCAAAACAACACCTCGTATATTGGAAAACACTTTAATTTGCAATTGAATGATGCTTGGACATAAACCAGAGAAAAATCTATCAGAGGTGTGACATAGCGATCCATCCTGACAGTCAAGCTACTATCGAAGCATTATCAGCTCTCATGTCATCAGGTAAAAGATGATATGGAAGAACAAAGGAAAACTCAATGGACTTGGATAAAGCATAACACTTTTCTTTCTCTTTTCGTCTGGGTTTTAGGAAGCTAGGAAGTGAATGGAAACGAGGAGGCCAAAAAAGAGTATAATCCCCTCTTATTGGTCCAGAATCTTTCTGTGGTGTTGGAAAATGTATCTACAAGAAGAAGTTTCATAAGAAGAGGAAAACCAAAAAAGAAACAGTCTGGCGGAATATTCCAGGGCTGAATCATTCCAAAAAGTTGCTTCGAAACTTGAGAACAAACTTCCTTACTGGATTCCAAAGAAGGCATGCTTCAGGAAGCACCTAATGAGAATTATGGGTTTAGCGGAAACCGGCAAGAGCAGATTCTGCGATGAGGAGGAAAAGTAACCTCCGTATGTAATTTCCTTGAACTCATCCCAGATGCTGCAGTTTATTCAAACTCTGATGGAACTTTGGAAGAGTGGACCCTAGGGCTGCAGTGTACTGTGACCTCTTCATACGACCTACGAGGATATATTGGGAAATTCTTAGCCTACTATACAACCAAACAAAATTTCAAGGTCAAAATATTTTATTACTCAACATATTCTCCTCCTAATTGAATACATTTATTACAGCGAACCTGCAACGTCTGTAGACTTAAAAAAAAGGTTTCTTCTTGCTCTGCAAACCAGTCCTCCACAGTTTTTATTACCTCCTCGTTGGAAGAAAATTTACGACCTTTTGAACTTTTTTTCAGTTGAGGAAAGAGATGACAGTCGGACGGGATGAGCCAAATCTGGTGAATAAGGGGGGTGTTCTTTAGTAATTCTAACCCTAAATCACGAATTTTTCGCATGGCAACATGAGATTTGTGTACTGGGGCTGTAAAAACGAAATTCCTTTGGTTAGCTTTCCGCGTCTTTTCCCTTTAATTTTTTCCCTTAGAGTGGTCAGTAATGTCGAATAGTAATCTCCAATTATTGTTCTACCCTTATCCAAAAAATCAATCATGATTACTCCATGGCAATCCCAAAAAACTGAAGCAAGAACTTTTCCAGCAGATTTTTGGACACGAAACTTCTTAGGTCTTGGAGAACCAGAGTGTCGCCATTCCATCGATTGTTCCTTTGTTTCTGGATCGTAGAAATGTACCCAAGTCTCATCTATAGTAACAATTCGGTTTAAGAAGTCTACATCGTTTTCCAATCGAGCACAGATCGAACGCGATGCTTCTACCCTTGCACGCTTTTAGTCAACATTCAAACATTTGGGGATCCATTTCGCAGAAATTTTTCTCATGTCCAAATTGACGTGAACTATATGATGAACGCGTTCGTATGAAATCTTCAGTGCTTCAGATATCCGTTCTAGGTTCTAGCCCAATTCGACAGTACGATAAAATCATGTCATGAACTGCGTCGATATTTTCGGGGACTGACACAGAAACTGGCCTTCCCGATCGGTCATCATCTTCAATGGAAAATTTACCTCTTTTGAAGCTTGCAGTCCAACTTTTCACGGTCGCATACGAGGGACATTGATCCTCAAGGGTATTAAGCATATCTTCGTAAATCTGCTTACCTCTTAACCCTTTTAAATGCAGGTACTTGATGATGACTCGATACTCCAATTGTTCGATTTTTACAATTTCGGTGGACATCTTCTTTTTAAAATTTATTGCGTAACTCTGGTTTACTTTTTTGACGTCGAACTCTACACTGACACTTCTAATAAGTTATTGTTCGTTAATATGGTATAGCTATATTTTGTTTATGCATGGAACTGGTCTAGGCTGACTATAGATATCAATACATCCTCGTACCTACAAGTTAGATATACCTCTTCCTGATAGTTTTTATCATGGTGATTTCTGCGTTTATAAGGGTATGGTACGTAAGTGCAAATTACTTCAATTTATGATAAACTTTCTCATGTTTCCTTATCGCTCGATCCTTTAACTGCCAATTCATATTAATTGAACGCCATACGAACATTTGCAGAGTGTAACAGTAAACAAATTAACGGGAAACTGAAATGATTCGAAGCTGCTAATCGTCAATATTGAAATCATTCATTCTCGAGGGACAAAAAAAGTTTCACATCTTTTTATATCAGTAAATTCGACCAAGATGAACTTCATTACGAAATCTCTATTTGGCCCGAGAAGAAAGTTCATTCAAATCTTCCCATAAGAGGCTGCCAACCCCGTTAACAAGAATGTGAAGACGTCCTAAGGCGCTGGGTGACGGTGTTATTGACCCAAACAGATGACGAAGGACGTAACCTGGGATCTCCAAGGTTAACCAAATGTAGGTCTTGAAGTCAACAGAGCCATTGAATTTGAATAATAATGTCGGATGTAGCTGGCTGTAATCTCTTCTTGTGTAACTGATTCGACTGCGTTGCCGGAAGATAACTGGAATTCTTTGTTGAAAATTCGGATTGAGTGAGGTTTTCGCAGATGAGTGACAGAAGTTCACAGACCTCTGTGGAGAGGGAGTATTTATTCAAGTCCTTCATGACTTGCTGTTCATTTTCCTCTTTACTTTATAAAAATAAATACACACACCGCACACGAAGCTTCAAAACATTCTTCAAGAGAACATTATCCAGAGAATGAACTGGCCAGCATACTCACCAGGCATGAATCCCATTGACGCACGTATGGGATTACTCAGGGAGAGCAATAACCAATCGCCAAAACCTACCTACAACTTTTCAGGATTTGAGTTCAGCCCTTCAGGAAGAATGGAACGATATGCCTGGAAATATCATTAATGACTTGGCGTATATGAGGATATATTGAAAAATTCTTAGCCTACTATAGAACCAAACAAAATTTCAATGTCAAAATATTTTATTACTCGACATCTCCTCTTAATTGAATACATTTATTATAGCGAACCTGTTACGTCTCTAGATCTTTCAAAAAAATTTTTTCTTCTTGCTCTGCAAACCAGTGCTCCACAGCTTTTATTACCTCCTCGTTGGAAGAAAATTTACGACTTTTCAAACCTTTTTTCAGTTGAGGAAAGAGATGATAGTCGGACGGAGCCAAATCTGGTGAATTAGGGGGTGTTCTGGTAATTCTAACCCTAAATTACAAATTTTTTGCATGGCAACATGAGATTTGTGTACTGGGGCGTTGTCCTGTAAAAACAAAATACCTTTGGATAGCTTTCCGCGTCTTTTCTCTTTCATTTTTTCCCGTAGAGTTGTCAGTAATGTCGAATAGTAATCTCCAGTTATTGTTCAACCCTTATCCAAAAAATCAATCATGATTACTCCATGTCAATCCCAAAAAACTGAAGCAAGAACTTTTCCAGCAGATTTTTGGACACGAAACTTCTTAGGTCTTGGAGAACCAGAGTGTCGCCATTCCATCGATTGTTGCTTTTTTTCTGGATCGTAGAAATGTAGGTACTCAAGTCTCATCCATAGTAACAATTCGGTTCAAGAAGTCTAGATCGTTTTCAAATCGAGCTCAGATCGAACGCGATGCTTCTACCCTTGCACGCTTGACCAAAAGCGCGCTTTTGGTCAACATTCAAACATTTGGGGATCCATTTTGCAGAAATTTTTCTCATGTCCAAATTGAAGTGAACTGTATGATGAACGCGTTCGTATGAAATCTTCAGTGCTTCAGATATCCGTTTCAGCCCAATTCGACTGTCTGATAAAATCATGTCATGAACTGCATCGATATTTTCGGGGACTGACACAGAAACTGGCCTTCCCGATCGGTCATCATCTTCAATGGAAAATTTACCTCTTTTGAAGCTTGCTGTCCAATTTTTCACGGTCGCATACGAAGGACATTGATCACCAAGGGTATTAAGCATATCTTCGTAAATCTGCTTGCCTCTTAACCCTTTTAAATATGAGTAGGTACTTGATGATGGCTCGATACTCCAATTTTTCGATTTTTACAATTTCGGTGGACATCTTTTTTTTTTATTTATTGCGTAACTCTGGTTTACTTTTTTGACGTCGAACTCTACACTGACACTTCTAATAAGTTATTGTTCGTTGATATGGTATCGCAATATTTTGTTTATGCATGGAACTGGTCTAGGCTAACTAGATATCAATACATCCTCGTGTATTGCAGTTGAAAGAGAGGAAACTATTCATCTCATTTCCAGAAGACTTTTTTGACGATGTGCGTATTTCATGCTCACATGAATAGATAGTTGTTCTAATGACTTTGAGTCTTTGAGCAGTGCAATGGTAATAAATCAAAATAATGACAATAAATACGAAGGTACTCATATTATTGCTTCCCGTCATTTAATTTTACCATCAATGGGTTAGCTATGATAGCTGTCGTCATAACTTTCGTTTTACGTGCTGCTTTTGCTGAATCAACAGTGTATGAAATCCGTCATGCTTTGAGAAATCATTTTTCATTACCGTCACAGGGTGTCGCATTGAAAAGGAAACTGAGATCATATCTAGTATCAAAATTACGTTATTGAAGATAACCCCACAGTCATGAGGCGTTAAATCGCAAGAGGGTGGAGGCCAATTCTGGTCACCAAATCGGGAAATGACACGACCAGATCGTCAATGTTTCACGTGCGGTATGAGATGTGGTACCGTCCTGCTCAAACCACATGTCATCAAAGTCAATATAGCTCCCAAATGAGGAAAATAATTGTGTTATCATAGCTCGATCACGTGTAATGCTCCATTTTTATTCACTCCCATCTGTCAATTTTCGATCTGTCACGTTCTAATCATGCGACATTATGACTGTTAAACATGGCTCTCATGGAAACACCCTTTATAACATATTGTTTCCGTTTTATTTATGGGTATGGATTTCATCGAGAACTGCTCTAACTGCACTCACGCAGAGGTAAGAAACCTTACGTCATGTCCATTAATTTTCTGGCTCATAGGCAGTTATCCACTTATTTAACGAACATAATTCCGGATATCACGTTTGTGCGCCACAAAAGCATTGTTTCCGGGATAGATCGTTATATATTTCTACGGCGAGAAATGCGCCGTTATGTAATGAAAATGCAAACATTTTTAATGCATAAAGCGGACAAAAATATAGGTCGTATGAAAGTTATGCTCAAGGAAGTCGATTGAACACTTATCATAAAATCGTGGTTGAATTTTGAATCTCTCACTGGAAAATAGAACGTCGAATGGATCGAAGGGCTTATACTCCATTCATTTTTATAATGTATCCCGGTTGGCCGTGAAATTCTGACACATTTCACCTTGTATATTTTGAAAATGTTAGGTTATAGTCATTTTCCTGTCAATTGAATAAGCAACGTTGTCCTTTCTATATAGAGGTGGTACTAATTGAACAGATATTGGTAGTAATTACGTATTTATCGAAATGCTTATTTACTTTGGGAAAATAATGAATTCGAGAAAATATAATGTGAATTTAATAATTCCAAAGACTTGGCGAATGTTCAAGAAAATTTTTTCTCTGTTAATTCTGGAAAAATTTCACGTAAGAGGATATATTGAAAAATTCTTAGCCTACTATAGAACCAAACAACATTTCAATGTCAAAATATTTTATTACTCAACATATTCTCCTCTTAATTGAATACATTCATTACTGCGAACCTGCAACGTATCTAGACCTTTCAAAAAAATGTTTCTTCTTGCTCTGCAAATTTACGACCTTTTAAACTTTGTTCAGTTGAGGAAAGAGATGATAGTCGGACGGAGCCAAATCTGGTGAATGAGGAGGGTGTTTTAGTATTTCTAACCCTAAATCACGAATTTTTTGCATGGAATCATGAGATTTGTGTACTGGGGCTATGTCCTGTAAAAACAAAACAACTTTGCATAGCTTTCCGCGTCTTTTCTCTTCAATTTTTTCCCGTAGAGTGGTCAGTAATGTCGAATAGTAATCTCCAGTTATTGTTCTACCCTTATCCTAAAAATCAATCACGATTACTCCATGGCAATCCCAAAAAACTGAAGCAAGAACTTTTCCAGCAAATTTTTGGACACGCAACTTCTTAGGTCTGGAAGAACCAGAATGTATCGCCATTCCATCGATTGTTGCTTTGTTTCTGGATCGTAGAAATGTACCCAACTCTCATCCATAGTAACAATTCGGTTTAAGAAGTCTACATCGTTTTCAAATAGAGCACAGATCGAACGAGATGCTTCTACCCATGTACGCTTTTGGTCAACATTCAAACATTTGGGGATCCACTTTGCAGAAATTTTTCTCATGTCCAAATTAACGTGAACGCGTTCGTATGAAATCTTCACTGCTTCAGATATCCGTTTAAGCCCAATTCGACGGTCTGATAAAATCATGTCATGAACTGCATCGATATTTTCGGGGAATGACACAGAAACTTGCCTTCCCGATCGGTCATCATCTTCAAAGAAAAATTTACCTCTTTTGAAGCTTGCAGTCCAATTTTTCACGGTCGCATACGGAGGATATTGATCACCAAGGGTATTAAGCATATCTTCGTAAATCTGCCTACCCTTTTAAATACAGGTACTTGATGATGACTCGATACTCCAATTTTTCGATGTTTACAATTTCGGTGGACATCTTTTTTTTTTAATTTATTGCGTAACTCTGGTTTACTTTTTGACGTCGAACTCTACACTGACACTTCTAAAAAGTTATTGTTCGTTGATATGGTATCGCAATATTTTGTTTATGCATGGAACTGTTCTAGGCTAACTAGATATCAATACATCCTCGTAAGTGATCACTGATCTGTACCAAACATCAGCTTCCACAGATTCAATTTTAAACGCAACTCATCAAGATCCGAATTTCCCACCTGTATAATAGATGTTTTTTCCCGGGAATTGTTTACCGTTCGATTGTATTGTTATTTGCATAATCGAATGAATCGAAGCGCGTCCGTTACAAGAAAGTGTGACAGAATTTCTTCGACTATGGTAATCAATGGTTTTCGAATAGGCACAAAAACCTATGCGTGTTCACGGGTTTGGATTATGACATATTCGCATAACAGGTGTTTATAACTGATTTTTGTATTGTATTTATCTTAATGGTAGTGTTGATGAACCCGTTTTTGTGGACGTGTCCCAATGTTTAATTCATTTGAAGGCGCAGATGCCCCGGAGTCCCCTGTATAATTTCAAGGTTGCTTTCTCAATGAACATTATTATAATGCATAAAAAACTTAGTTATAATAATAAAAATTAAGATAATTTCATATAGGAGCCTTTTCTTTTCATTAAGTTTTAATCGATTCAGTCCACAGTTCTTGTTTCAGTCTTTATATCGGTATGTTGCTTCTTGTTGTGATTCCAAAGATATGTCATTTCAGGTCTTTCATTCAATCTCTACGCGTACTATCACAAAAGTAAGTTTTTTTAGTCTCTTCATTAGATTTATGAGTAAAAATAGCATTCAAGCATTCTTTTATTTAGTACACCTCTTGAAGGAGGTCATGATAATAGCCAAAAGCATTAGGCACTCTGAGATTTGTCGACTAATAAGGTTCATTATTTTTGAACAGTTAACCCATGGGAAACATTAGAATATTTTCCATCTTTTTTTGCCAAAGAGAAATTCCTTAATTTCTGAGAATTCTCCTTTATTACTAATGTTAAGTTACTTGAACCTTACATATTCGTGGATATGACTCGTATTAATATTGACATGACATCTATACCTAAACTTACATGCGTTAGTTCACGATTTCCAAATGAAATTGAGCAACAAAATATTGAAACGTAAGTCTATATCGATTACATAAAATGAGAAGGTAAATACTACAAATTGAAGTGTATCTATATTAACAGGGATTGTTCAGCTGTGAATGCAGTAGTTTATAGTAATGAAGAGAGAGATGAATGCATTTTTAATACATGGTATTCCTAAATTGCATGTATAAACGAAGAAAGGAGATTTCAAATTTACGAAAAGAGTTGACATTTTTAAAATCGCTCATATTCTGCACAGAGATACTTGGCACTATGATGATTCATAATTTACATATAAATCTCGGTTGCGGTAAGAGGGACGGACGATATGACTGTTTGAAATTTCCGATTTTTCAAAAAAATGCCATTTGACAGGTCAAAATCTAAACGGTAATAGTTACGGCTTTGAAATATTTTTTATCGAATGGAGCGACCTCGAAAACCTACATTTTGATACCAAAATCACCCATGTAGCCCCCATAGGTAATGAAATATTCCACTTTTTATTTTTCGATTTTTCATTTTCGAGTTCTGTTCACGAGCTCACACCACTCAAGGTGAGGGTGCTGTCAGTCCGCAAAATGGCTGTTATTGAAGATTCGAATACGAAGTACCACTTAAAAATTTGATAGCAAGATTAGATCCTCCCCAAATATATTTTTATTGGCAAATATGGTGTTTTTAGGGGGTCATAACCCTTTGTCATTTTTCACCCAAAATTTGAAATTTTCAAAATCGCTCATATTTTGCACAGAGATACTTGGCATTATTCTGATTAATAATATACATATTAATCTCGGTTGCGGTGAGAGGGACGGACGATATGACAGTTTGAAATTTCCGATTTTTCAAAAAAATGCCATTTGACAGGTCAAAATCTAAACGGTGATAGTTAGGGCTTTGAAATATTTTTTATTGAATGGAGCGACCTCGAAAATCTACATTTTGATACCAAAATCGCCCATGTAGCCCCCATAGGTAATGAAATATTCCACTTTTTATTTTTCGATTTTTCATTTTCGAGTTCTGTTCACGAGCTCACACCACTCAAGGTAAGGGTGCTGTCAGTCCGCAAAATGGCCTTTATTGAAGATTCGAATAGAAAGTATAACTCAAAAATTTGATAGCAAGATTAGATCCTCCCCAAATATATGTTTTATTAGCTATGGTGTTTTTAGGGGGTCATACCCCTTTGTAATTTTTCACCCAAAATTTTAAATTTTTAAAATCGCTCATATTTTGCACAGAGATATTTGGAACTATGCTGATTAATAATAGACATATTAATCTCGGTTGCGGTTAGAGGGACGGACGATATGACAGTTTGAAATTTCCGATTTTTCAAAAAATGCCATTTGGCAGGTCAAAATCCAAACGGTGATATTGAGGGCTTTGAAATATTTTTTATCGAATGGAGCGACCTCGAAAACCTACATTTTGATACCAAAATCGCCCATAGGTAATGAAATATTCCACTTTTTATTTTTACATTTTCGAGTTCTGTTCACCAGCTCACACCACTCAAGGTAAGGGTGCTGTCAGTCCGCAAAATGGCTTTTATTGAAGATTCGAATAGGAAGTAAAACTTAAAAATTTGATAACAAGATTAGATCCTCCCCAAATATATTTTTTATTGGGAAATATGGTGTTTTTAGGGGGTCAAACCCCTTTGCCATTTTTCACCCAAAATTTGAAATTTTAAAAATCGCTCATATTTTGCACAGAGATACTTGGCAGTATGCTGATTAATAATATACATATTAATCTCGGTTGCGGTAAGAGGAACGGACGATATGGCAGTTTGAAATTTCCGATTTTTCAAAAAAATGCCATTTGACAGGTCAAAATCTAAACGGTGATAGTTAAGGCTTTGAAATGTTTTTCATTGAATGGAGCGACCTCGAAAACCTACATTTTGATACCAAAATCGCCCATGTAGCCCCCATGTGTAATGAAATATTCCACTTTTTATTCTTCGATTTTTCAATTTCGAGTTCTGTTCACGAGCTCACACCACTCAAGGTAAGGGTGCTGTCAAAATCTATGAACGATTAGCTGCTATAGTTTTCGAGATCCCTTCAGTACAACGAATTTTGCCCACCCTGTACACCTGGGGCGTCTTGAATTGGAAGGAGTTTATTTTCATTTATTGAAAAATGGGTCACCGACAGCACAAACGAGAAGTTTATCCACCTCGCATAGGTAGATTCGCATTCAAAAATCCGAAAAAGAAACTGTAAAATTTCATTCGTTTTTCCTCCACAAAAAAAAAACTTTTAATCATTTTCATCTACATGCTCTGAAAACATTGAAAGTCATCAATGACTCTTAATTTTTTGTATTCAAGTTTGACGCTTTTCACTGAACCTAATTTATTCAAAAAAAAAGGGCTACTTACCAATATTATAACGGTCCTCAATCTGACCAACTCCCCCATCTTGACCAAAAATGGAATCCACTACAAAAAAAGCACGAATCTCTCGAAATCCTGACCTAAAACCGCAATAAATCGCTTAAGACTCGCGCGAAATCAAACTTTAGTCGCCCGCTGTCAAGTACCGCTGAAGAACTCGAAGAACGAACTGTGGTTCTGCCCAACTGATTGCTCCGTGCACCTCCGTTCTGTAACATCCTCCGCATAACGGTAACAGCATTTCTGGCGTCCGCTTGTAGCATACACAAGACAAGAGTCTCCTTTTCCGACATCATTAGGTTAAAAGAACACCGAAAAGATATCGGTTGGCTTACTTTAACTTTACCGATCCGACGAGGTATGCTTGATGGTGGTACAAAGTATATTTGCTAATTGCGCAACACTCTGTATGATTGAGATATGTTGGAATCGATTAGTCTTGATGATCGAGGAAGGTTCTTCAGATATGTTTTTGCAGGTTGGCGCTCTACTTTTGTAGCACAAATTGCGGCAATCAATATTCAACTGGTTATTCAATCGGTTTTTCTAAGATTTCTTGGCTGAAGTTTGATGGAAGCTGATCCGCAGGCAGATTTCGCCATGATTCAACCTTACCCCTATACTTTCCGATCATTTTCAACTCAAATATCGAGTGGATGCTATGAGAGTAACGGAATATCAGAAATTTCCGATTGTTAAAATTACATATTGCATTTCGGAGGTGAAAATCTAAACTAAGGTAGATAGAGCTCTGGATTATTTTTTATTGAATTCAGCGGCCTCGAAAACCTACATTTTGATACCGAATTCGGCTATGAAGTCCTTATCAGCCAAGGAATTTTAATTTTTTCGAATTTCATTTTCAAGTTATGTTCACCAGCTCAGAGCACTCGAGGTATGGGTGTTATCGGTGGTCATGATGGCTATTATTGAAGATTCGAGTGGTTCAAACAACTTGATCAATAACACCGTTACATCCTACCAGATATTTCCTACTCTCTGTCATATATTTAGGTTCTCAAAGGTTATTAATTCACGATGATGTCTCGATCTAAACTGTCCTTTATTCATTTCAACAATTACAATTGTCATCCCCACTCATCATGAGGATGCGCACTATCATATATATCACATCTCCTTTGTTTTACAAAATAAAGAACACCTACAAACTATTTGCTATAAACTATTATTTACATGGGAATAATTATATGTACACTTGTTTCATGCATATGACAAATAATCAGGTTTTTTAACTATTCTTCCATATCGAGTAACTTGAGTTTGAGATGATGAAGGCTGAACATCAGTATCCTCATCAATAATATTTTCATTTTCTAATTTACATTCAAAGTCATTTTTTGATGGTCCTGGCAAACTTTCATTTTTTATATCTATATCTAAATTACAATCATCCTCATCAATATCATAGTACAATTTTCTATTCACATGCAATGGTTTTAAGTAATATCTATTTCTACGTTTTAATCTATTGTTTCCATCCTCTTTCACAATATATGAATTTGAATTATATTTCTTTACTACTACTCCAGGAATCCAAATCTTATTTTCTTTGATATAAATTTTTTGATTTACATCAAGAGGTGGTAAGTGTTTTGTTCTCTTGTCAAAATACATTTTTGAATTAAATTGTTTTTCTTTTATA
Organism: Adalia decempunctata; assembly: GCA_951802165.1. Taxonomy (NCBI): domain Eukaryota; kingdom Metazoa; phylum Arthropoda; class Insecta; order Coleoptera; family Coccinellidae; genus Adalia; species Adalia decempunctata. The sequence continues at coordinate 8,759,631 of OX637705.1, forward strand.
AAAGTTTTCTGTTTCTTAAAATCTATCTTTTTATTTAGGTTCGAATTAGGTAGAAATCCTCTTATTTTTCTTTTAAACAGGAGTTCTGATGGAGACAAAATTTTATTTGAGATTGGAGTCACACGATATTCCAAAAGAGCAGCATTTACATTAGTTTTATCATATTGACATTTTCTTATTAAGTTCTTTACAGTCTGAATACTTCTCTCAACCATACCATTTGATTGAGGATACAATGGGCTGGACATTTCATGTTCAAAATCCCATTCTTCTGAAAAGTTTTTAAATTCTTGGCTTGTAAATTGTGGACCCCCATCAGAGAATATTATTTGAGGTATTCCATGTATTGAAAATATATTCTTTAAATGATTTATAATACTAGCACTGGTGGTTGAAAGTAATTTCCTTATTTCTACAAATTTTGAAAAATAATCAATCAATATCAAATAGGCAATATTATTTATTTCATACAAATCAATACCGACTTTAATCCAAGGCAGTTCAGGAATATTATGAGGATTTAACGGTTGTTTATAATTATTTCTCGAATATCTATTACATGTTGGGCAAGACAAAACAAAATTCTCAATATCGTAAGACATTCCTGGCCAATATAAAACATTTGAAGCTCTTAATTTTGTTTTTGTAATTCCAAGATGGCATAAATGTAGAATACTTAACATTTCTTTCCTCAACGATTTAGGTACAATTATGTTGTTATTACGATATAATACATCATTAATCATTACAATTTCATTTCTTATATTCCAATATAACTTTGTTTCATCCTTACATTGAGATCTAGAGATTGGCCAGCCATTTTTGACGTAATTCATTAAATTTTTTAGATCATTGTCCTTTTCTGTTTCAATTTTGAATTTTTGAAGCTTATCATGACTTATGGGAAAATTATCAGTTAAAAAATTTACTTGGGCCTCATATTCGTTTTCATCAATCAAATTTTCTTCCTGATGTGAAATTCTTGAATTAATTCTACTTAACGCATCCGCTATATACATTTCTTTACCTGGTTTATATACTAATTTCAAATTATATTTTTGGAGATCAAGCAACATTCTCTGAAGTCTCATGGGACATCGCACTAAAGATTTTTTGACTAGACCTATAAGAGGTTTATGATCAGTTTCTATAATCACTTCTTTTCCAAAAATAAAATGATGATAAGTTTTACATCCAAACACTATTGCAAGAAGTTCTTTCTCAATCTGTGCATAAGCTTGTTGGGTAGGTGTAAGTGATCTTGATGAATATGCTACTGGTTTACTATTTTGAAGTAATGCTGCACCTAATGCAAACTGACTTGCATCTACTGTTAATGTGATAGGCAATTTTGAATCATAATATTGTAGCACGGGAGGTGAAATCAAAATATTTTTTAATTTATTAAAACATTCTCTATGATGAAATTCCCACTGAAAACAATTTTCTTTCTTTAGAAGTTCTCTTAACGGTTGAGTTAGATCCGACAAATTAGGAATAAATTTATGAACATAGTTCAAAATACCTAGAAACCTTTGAACATCTTTTTTAGATTCAGGTTCGGGATAATTTTTTATGATTTCTATTTTACTGTTATCAGGTTGTATTCCTTTATCACTTATTATATGTCCTAAGTATTTTATCTCATTTACATTAATTTTGCCGACTGCGCCATGTCATATATTTAGGTTCTCAAAGGTTATTAATTCACGATGATGTCTCGATCTAAACTGTCCTTTATTCATTTCAACAATTACAATTGTCATCCCCACTCATCATGAGGATGCGCACTATCATATATATCACACTCTCTGTATAAAAAGTACCCGGAAAATGTTATTTAAATGAACCGCCAAAAAGGAATCGGTAATTTTTTTTTTCTTAAAGTTGGTAGGACCTTCCTTTATTACCAAGCCAAATTTGAGCGCGATCTGTCAACTAGTGTGTTTACAACAGCTGTCAGTATCAGTCGACCTCAAAAGTGCTCTGCGAATTTTACAATGGAAAAAATAGTTGATCAAAGAGTTTGCCTCAAATTTTGTCTTGCAAACGAATTTTCTTGTGCCGATTCATTGAAAATGTTAAAAAAAGCCTTTGGTGATAATTGTATGTCAAAAACACAAGCATACGATTGGTACAAATCATTCAAAGACGGTCCGAAAAAACCACGTCAAAGTCGATCGAAAATTAAAGTTTTGCTCACTGTTTTCTTCGATTATCGTGGTGTTGTGCACTCAGAATTTCTGCCTGAAGGACCGACAGTGAATAAGGAGTATTACTTGGGTGTATTGAGGCGTTTGCGTGAGAATGTTCGTCGTAAACGGCCAGATTTATGGAAAGACAATTCGTGGATTTTGCATGATGATAACGCGCCGTCGCACCGAGCCATAATTATTAAGGAATACAAGACCAAAAACTCAATAAATACCATCGAACAACCGCCGTATTCACCTGACTTAGCTCCGTGCGACTTTTTTCTATTCCCAAGACTCAAATTGCCCCTACGTGGAACGCGTTTTGAGTCCATTGAAGCCATCAAAACAAATTCGCAACGAGAACTGAAGGCCATACCTTTGGCGGCGTATGAGCGGTGCATGGAAAAGTGGGTTCGCCGATATCATAGTTGTATTGTAAGCAATGGGGACTATTTTGAAGGAGACAAAATAAATATTGATGATTAAATTTAAATTTATGTGTTTTTTTTACAATTCCGGGTACTTTTTATACAGAAGGTATAACGACGAATATGGTGATCTTGATCATTTTCACCCAAAAATTCAGAATTTTGAAATCGCTCATACTTTGCTCAGAGCTACTTTGGATCATGCTGATCAACAATTAATAACTGAATATTGGATGCGATAAAAGGAACCAAAGCTCTGACAGTTTGAAATTTCCATATTGTATCTATACTGCTCCACAACTCACAAGAGTTAGGGATATCGTATTCAATCGTTTTTAAAAGTATGTAATCTTCGAGAAAATCGCTGTTAAATCATTTAAAACTCAATAACAACTTGAATCAATCCAATAAAAATCAGTATGAGACATTTCATCAATCTGGTCGCCTTTTTTCTGAAGTTTGGTTCTTTGCATATGCTTCATGAATGTTCTTATCTTGAAATGAAGTCAGTTTATCAACGGCTTCGATTTGAAACGACTTTTCTGAAAATGCCAAGACGTAAATTAACAAACGCTGAGGCTAATAGGGCTACAGTGTGGCCTAACTCAGGTTGTTGTAGCGGAAAGGCTCCAAGTCAGCCAAAGTGTGATATCTCGACTTTGGAATAGGTTCAGGGAGACAGGTTCCGTGTTGGAAAGACCAAGGCTTGGTGGGCGACGAAAAACAACATCTACTCAGGATCGTTTCGGAGAGAAGAAACCCTACATCTACGTGTAGAATGCTACCGATTACTCTTTAAAATGCAGATGGGGTCCAAGTTTCCATCGAAACCATCAGACGACGTTTGAGAGAGGTGAATCTAGGTTCTAGACGTCCATTAAAAGGAGTTCCATTAACACGTGACCATAAGCGTCAAAGACTGGAATGTGCAAGGCGACATATCAATTGGAACGATCAATGGCGTAGTGTCCTTTTCACTGTTGAATCCAGATAATCCTACGCATACCCCGTAATCGTCACTATGTCCAAGAAGTCCATCCATTCCGAGGGGGTATGGGTATGGTATGGGCCGGGATTTGTTTCAACGGGCGCACAGATCTACACATTTATCCTGGGAATATGACCGCCTTACAGTATAGGGAGCACGTCATTGACAATGTTGTGCCAAACTTTCACGCTGCTAATGGTGAAACTTTTCAATTTCTAGACAATAACGCTAGACCGCACCGTGCAGCCATAGTTGAGAATGCGCGCGAGGAGCTTGGTATTCCACATTTACCAATACCTCCGCACTCACCAGATTTGAATTGCATTTAACATGCATGGGATATGCTCCAAAGAAGATTAGATAATCATCAATCTACCCCAGAATCCTTAAATGATCTGAGAGAGCTTCTGTCCCGTTTATGGAACCAAATTCCTCAAGAAATGTTCAACAACCTTGTGTGTAGTATGCAAAGAAGATGGCAATCTGTTATTGATGCCCGTGGAGGCCATACATTGTATTGATAGTCTTAAAATGCTTGAATTCTCTGGAAATAAATTTTCATTATTCTACTCGATTTTTCTTAACCACCCTGTATACGCTGCAGACCTACATGCTAAAATTAATTTGCCACTTGAAATCATATCAATATGAATTTTCTCATCACCAAAATCTTATTTTAACTATATTTTTTTGCAATTTAAGTCAATATCCTCAACTCATGTGGAGCAGTTTATTTTTAAATTCCATTTCGCATGTGAAAATCTAAAATATGATAGATAGAGCTCTGGATTATCTTTTATTGAATTCAACGACCTCGAAAACATACACTTTGATACCAACCTCAGCCATAAAGTCCTTATGAGCCAACCTTACCATTCAATATCAGCGATCATATCGTATGTGGGATCGTAAATTAAGAAAGAAAATCTTGGAAATACTATAAAAAGTGTAATTAATACTAAATATCATAATGGAATTAAAAAGTGATACAAACGAACTATTATCTAATATTCAACTATTCAGCTGACAAACCCATTCAAAATTGGACTATTTAATTATTCTCCCTGAAATATACTTAAGATTACACTGAATAAAATATCTTATTTCGATTCAGTCTTTTGTTGATGCTTCTGGTAAGCGAGTAACATGGACCAAATACTCAACGGCCGCATATAACCGACAGAACGGTAATATTTATGCGCATACACAGCTTCCGGATAGTCGAAAGCAAGCCCAAACATGTCGGTCATGGAGTTGTACAGTCCTTCCGCTGTTTTGAATCCTTCAGTAACCATACCCTGAATTGAAAGAATCAAATAATATTTCATCGTATTTCTCAGTGGAGATCAAGTAAGAATGAGAATATGAGAGTACCTCGAATATCATGGTGGAAGCTAAGGCGTAGGTTACGCCAGGCCATACTTCCAAGCTTTGTATTGTGAATTTATCAGCTTCTCCAGCAATAAATCCATTGACAGCCCCCATATTACCATTACAGAAAGATTGGACGTTGTTAGCGTAAATCGTTCTCAAGCTACTCTCGACGTTATCCTTTGGAAAGATCTGGACAAAGAGAAATAAAATCCGGAGTGAGACGAACTCAAAATCAAAAATGAATGCAATCTACTACTTTTGAATAGAAATGAACTAATCATGAAAGTTGTGAAAATTTCATGCCACAAGTAGAAACCTGTTATAAATCCATGAAAACTTACTTCATAACCAAAACCACTGCTTCTCATATACCAATGGCCGCAAAGTTGATCAGCCATTATCGATTTTTTCTCATCATCGGAACAATCGAAATTGTAGTACACACCATTCCACAGTTTTTCCTCGAAGGACTGCGTACCTTTTTTCAAAAGATCGTTGAAAGTTTTTAGATCGTCTTTTTTGTCGAGACGTTCGGCCATTTTCACCATAGCGAAAAGTGACGCCAACCAAAGTCCTCCGCAGTACGCACTGCAAATTTTGTACAAACATAATTCGATAAAATCTTTGGTGGGTTTACATTCTTAACAATGTATGATAACCAGCGTTAACCTCAAAACCTTTCTGACTGGTCGCTGTTTAGCGGTAATTAAATAATTACCACTGGTTTGATATTTTCGAGAGTGAGATTGACCGTAAATATCAAAAAAATGTGTCCATGAAGCAGTTTTCCAAGCAAAAAAACGTTTTTAATAACTGCATGAACAAAGTTAAATTCCCATTGTTTGACCACCAGCACTAACCTCTAAAAATATTTGACAGATCGTTGGATTAGGCAATCCAGACCACGTGTTTTGCCTCCATTGTCAACCTCAAAACGTTTCTGACAGGTCGCTGGCTTGCAGTAAATACGAGGAATTTTGTTATCTTATGCATTTCATAAGTGAACGAGTGAGTTTTTATGATTTCTAATATCAAAAAGTATCCTGAAGTATCACTGACGAAGAAAATTTCACTCAATCATATGATTACAACTTTTAGTTTTGGGAGCCCGAAGAGATTGAAGAGAAAGTATTGGAGAAGGAATATTAATCAGAGCACTGTACCTGTAACTTCTTTATCCTTTTATATGATATAAATTTAAATATTCATCAGTTTTACATTTTACAAGAACTGAATATTGCTTATTTCAGTGTCTACGAACTTACGAAGACATATTCACTTTAGTTTCTTATCTTGGATATTGTCAAGTCTTGATGACTGCTGACCAAATTTCCTTTTGTTTCCTGGTAAGTCACTTAATATGTGTATAATACACCAAAATACACACACTTGGTGTTCCAAAATATTCAAGAAAATCCTCATAATTTGAACGACTGTCACATCCAACTTTGGCACACATTTATGCCATTTTTTTATTGAAATTGCACTTAATTTAAATAATTTTCACTGGTCTGATATTCCTAAGAGTAAGATTGACTATAAATATCAAAAAAAAGTCCACATAAACCAATTTTTCGAGCAAATAAACGGTTTAAATGTCTACATGAACAAAGCTAAATTCCCTTTGTTTGCCACCAGCACTAACCTCAAAAAATATTTGACAGGTCGTTGGATTGCCTAATTACCTAATTTTGAATAGCCACTGGGTTTAATTCAGCCCCCTTCATTATCGTTAAAAGCACTTTTGATGAATTTTTATTGCTGGGATTAGACTGAAACCCATGATTCCTAATGAAACTATGCCAGTTTGAACGCGTTTGATGAAAATTCTTGTATCAAATCTAAAAGGCCAGTTAGATGAAAAAACTTCCTACCTGGGTCCTGACATAGTCCAAGTGTCATAAGTCTGATCCGGTTTTGAGTCGTTTTCGATGAGTCCATCCTTGTCGGTGTCGAATCTCAAGAGATTCATGGTAACCGTGTAACAAGCATCGTACATATCCTTCAGGTAATCATCGTTTATTTGCCCGTCTTCGCAGAGCCAAGCGTCCCGGAAAACTTGCAGGACAAACTTCGAGTTCAAGTCTTTCCAAACGCTAACGTCGTGAATGTTGTAGGCATTGGGAAGAATGAAGGGTTCCTCACCTTGAACAACGGGAATCGTTTCATTTCGACTGTTCACAAAAAGTTTTTCAAGACTTTTACACTGCGCAAAATAATTAAAGCACATTCTGAAAATCTCAATTTTAATGAAAGTTAACTCTACATTGACTTTATAATTTATTTTTTATGTTCTCTCGGGAAGGTTTTGAACGAAACAAGGCACATTAAATGGAAGAAAAATTCAGGATTTCACCGAATCTTATGTGAAAGAAGAGAAATGAACAATTTTCAAAATACTGAAATGCTGATAAGTGATTTAATACTTGGTATTTCCACCCCTTGCGTTAATTACAGCTCGGCAACGACGGTTCATACTCAAAATGAGTGGTCTTAAAATGTTCTAATCTAATCCTTCCCAGATTTCTCCGAGTTGGATTCCTAAGTCATTAAGAGTAGCTGGATGATTTTCTAAACTTCTCAGCTTTCTATTGAGGTTGTCCCAAACCTGCTCAATTGGATTGAGATCTGGACTTCTTGCTGGCCATTCCATTCGAGACTTCAACCTCTTAAAGGTACTGCTGAACGATGCGCGCACGATGAGGTCTGGCATTATCGTCCATAAAAATGAAATTTTCACCAATGTATGGGGCAAATGGCACTACATGCTCTTCAAGAATGTTCCTTATATACTTATCAGCATTCATAGCTCCATTATCAACGACCACTAGGTCTGTGCGAGCAGTCAAAGATATTCCACCCCATACCATAATCGATCCTCCCCCGAAACCAGTAGTATTCAAGAAATTGCACTGAGCATATCTTTCATGTCGACGTCTGTATACAAGGGAACGTCGATCACAATGGTAGAGGCAGAATCTAGACTCATCTGTGAAGAGAACTCTTTCTCAATCGGCCTCTTCCCAATGGATATGCTCTCTCGCAAAATCCAAACGCGCCCTTCGATGGGCTGGGGTAAGAGCTGGGCCTCCTGCCGCGACACGAGGCCTTAAATCATATTCTCTGAGGCGATTTCTTATTGTCTGAGTGCTAATTTGCACCTCATGAGTTTGCTCAAGTTGATTTTGAAGGAGGCGAGCAGTTGCAAACCGTTGTCTCAACGAAGAAACTCTCAAGTAACGTTCTTGAATGGCAGTTGTTACCCGTGGTCTACCCTGTACTGGTCTTCGGACATTCATACCTGTCTCCCTGAATCGCTGCAACATTCTGGACACACTTGTATGGGAAACTCCAAACCTTTCTGCAATTCTTGTGTATGTCCACCCTTCTTCTCGCAAAACTACCGCTTGGGCACATTCCTCTTGGGTCAAATTGCGTGTTTCGCGTTGCATAGCGATCGAGTGCAGAAAATCAAACGAAAGAAAAACTATTGATCACTAGAATTGATCGAGAACAACTGATTTTAGAATGGAGCCAATACATTCAAAATCTGATAATACAAGGTGCGGCACGGAGGGCGGACGTTTTTCAGATGGGCATAACTTTCCCCCACTGAGGACGAGAGAAGTGGGGAAGGTGCCGTTAGACTCGTGTGTTCCTAGCATTTATTTATTTTGCATATGGATCTTCGCTTTCACCCATCATTGGCCCTTACTTCTTCGAAGACGTTAATGGTCGTGCTGTTACCGTGAACTCAGAGCGGTACGTCGAAATGATCAACAACTTCTTTATCCCCGAATTACGACGGCAACGTGTTCCAATCCGACGTGTGTGGTTCCAACAGGATGGGGCGACCGCCCACACAGCCAGAGCATCAATGGACGTTATTCGCCCTCTCTTCCCTGGTCGCCTTATTTCCAGGTTTGGCGACGTTCATTGGCCTCCCCGGTCCCCAGATTTATCCATATGCGATTTTTTCTTATGGGGACACCTCAAGGCTAGAGTATACGAGACCAAGCCCCGAACTCTGGACGAATTGAAAAGGGCTATTCGCGTGGAAGTTGCCCAAGTTGAGAGAGCGATGTTGGAGAGAGTCTACGCGAACTTCCAAGAGCGCCTCCAGCACTGCATCACCGATTTCGGCCACCACATGCCTGATGTGATTTTCCACACTTGACTGTCTCAAATGCTATTTCCTTGAGAATCTGATTCCGTCAATAAATGTGTTTTTGAGTAAAAATTAACGCTTTTATTATTTTTTTAAAACCATCCATCCTCCGTGCCGCACCCTGTATCATCTTTTTTATTCCTGCTGGGAGAAAAGATCTGTATTGAAGAAAAACGTTGAAAGTGGATAACATATGCATGCATAATTCTGATAAAAATAATTATCATTCAGAACACCTTCAGTTGTAGAATAAATTTGAGATTTCCTTGATGTGCGTGAATTTTTTTGCGCAGTGTATATTTCCCAATGGAAATTATCTGCTTTTCGTAGATGAAAACTCACCTGGATTACCCATATCATGGGGGATAGTATTGGCGATTTTTCTTTCAACTGTCTCTCCATCGAAGAGCATAGTTATCCTATCGGGAATTTCCTTGAAGACCATATCCTTCATGTCGTACTGTATAACGCTCTGAAGATGTGGCCAATTCATAGTCAAAGCAAAAGAGGCGTAAAAATGGACGTCATAAGTATTGTACATTTTATATTCATGGCCTTCAAGATATGCAAACCTTCCATATGTTCTTCTATAAGAAAGAAATAAAATATCATGCATGAAAATTGCAACTAATTGAAACAACATTGTGGAATGGACTATTCCAACAGAAATTTTCGTACCTCGGATCAGTTTCAGGCAGTTGCCTTCGCTCCCTTTCATCCAGAGTTAACCAAATGCTTCCTCCATCGCTTACGTAGTACAACTGATTGAATAAAGCTGTTTTAAACCATGTCGGGAGATTCCTACACAAATAAAATTAAAACCTGACCTCTGAAATTCAATTAAATAACTTACATATCGTCGAGAACAGTACTCTGCCACTCGTGAATTTCTCTTTCCCACTGAGGGTAGTTGTGCAGAGCATAATTGGCAATTTTTATACCAGCACCGTCGCTACCAAAGTAATCCGTGTACTTTTTGTAGTATTTCTTCATTTTTAACGGGAAATTAATGTAGGGCATATCCCATACCAAACTATACTTGATGAGTTCAACGGCGGATGGTTTTACTGTAATTTTTACAGCAAGACCAGCGGCCACTTCTCCATAACTCACTTTTGAGTCAGATTGTTTCTCGAATTTCCCATCATTTTTTAATTGGTACCAAGGCTCAGAACCGCTGGAATTGGGATCAAAGTACTGGCATTTTGAGACTTCTTGGTTAGGTTGAGACTCCGTTGCTAATACATAGCTTGCAGGCATTCCGCATATTGTTTGGTAAAGGATAACACCATCGGTTATTCCAACATTGAAGGCTTTTGAACTACATACAGCTGAAATAAACTCTTGAAATTGAATGATGAAGCTACTAATTTAGAGAAAAACCAAAAGCAGTCTTGGTCCAGAAGCATTCTTCACAATACAGCACTATAAAGAAGAATTGCCCTCAACTGTATGAAAATTTTGTTGAAATGCCTAAAAAAGTTGAGACTTTGAGATTTGCTATAATTTCAACCAAGCCTGATCGGTATTTCCACATTTCTCCTTCTGATCAGCAATGTGAGTTTTTAAAATGTTCATATTCACCTGCTTTATCTTCCTTCTTATTTCCTGTTCCATTTTTGAAAGTGAAAGCAATAGTAACAGTTCTGTTGACATCACTTATATTTTGTACATTCCATTCGAAAACTGCACAAGGTAGACATGAGTCCTAATAATTTAATAAGTTGTGTTAGAAGAATGCAGATAGAAAGAAAAAGGCCTTCTAAATACCTTATAATGATTTGGAATGATAGGAGATATCTGTCTGCAGAGTAATTTTACACCATACTCTGACAGATCATATTCTGTCCAACTTCTAGGATAGAGAGCTGTATATTTACATTTACTTCCTTCTATTAAGCTTTTCCAAGCACTCAAAGTTTTTTTTCTAAAAAATTAAAAGCAATCAATGATTCAGAAAGGAAGTAGCTATCAAAAATGTATCTCAATTACTATTTCTAGATTATATTTCAAGAATACTAATCTATTCGAAAATTATTGCAAATCAACACTTTATTTGTATTGCACCTCATAATTGGTTTCATATAGATCTTGGATATTCATAAAAAAAAAACAGATAAGTAAATCAAGATAGGTTTCATTGAAACTTTTCCGATATTTCCTTTGCAACTAAAATATATATTCAATAAAAACAAAAATGATTCATACCAATGCCAAATATCTACTATACTACCACTTGAACTGAAGGTATTTCAAAGTCCAAGCGAATAATCTTATCTTGATTTTTTCCAATTTTGAAAAAGTGATTTTAATCTGTTTTTTTTCAATAGAAATCAGATACCTATTACAAAGTAATATACCTAAGGGTAGCAAATATCAAATTATTTAGGAATGTTTAACTGATATCAAGGTTCTGAAAATAATCTGGTTGTTTAAGGAAATAATTTTCACAGCCATAAAAAATTGTTCATTGTAAAATATCCCTAGTTAAACACAATATCCCATAAAATAAGCTTAATAAGTGAAAATGATAAGATTGTTATAACACACATTAGAACTTAACAATACAGCATTCGATATCAATGATTCATTTGCTTATTGTAATAGGTATTAGTAATTTATGGAGCACTCACGGAAATGTTGATAACAAACTATGGAAAATTGTTCTCTCATGTTCATCTTTTATCGTAACTATGAATTGATTAGCTTCAACTGTTTCCCATTCATAAAGTCCAGGTTTTAACTGGAACCTACAGAATTCTCCCTTAAATCCTCTACCAATTGAACCTGATCCAATTCCACCGATGGGAACACCTTAAAAAATTGATAATTTATAGATAATTTCAGCCAGATATAAAAAGAGCAAGCTAGATTTCTTCACAAGGTTTTTTCTTCAAAATTATCGAATACATAATTTTGAAGTTGTTTACGAAAATATCTAGCAGTCACAATGTCACATGATTCTTAGTATAGACAGAGGCAATAATTTCTAATGGAGCAATGATAATGAAAACACTCACCATACATACGTTTTGCCCTTCTAGGATTGAGATAGTCCATAATAATGGACCTACCCAGAAGCTTACATTTCAGATAGAAAATCACATACCTACAAGATATTCGGTGAGAAAAAACTTCTACCTAATGCATAATGTTACCTGATGATCAAGGGAAAAAGAGTCCAAATCGTTCTTAAACTTGGAACGAATGCTTGAGATCTATTCTCAGGATATTCATGATTTAATTTTAATTTCAAACCGTATTTTGGGACAGCAGTCTCTACATTCACATTTTCCATATTCAAATTAATGCTTTACTTATTGATATTTAATGCCGTTAAGTATCTAGCGGATAAGTGAACTTATTTTCATAGGATCTGGAAGCGAAATGAAATGAAATGTTGCATTTTGCTTATAAATCAATAAATATTGTTTTGGAGATTATACCTATTTAATATTTGTTTGTATCGAGGATGCAGATTGCTGAATACTAGTGTTTTCGGTCTATAATTTCTTAGAACTAAAATCACAGACGTTTATTCCATTGACTTGGATATTCTGTAGTGAAATGGAAAATATCGATTTGAAAATCAGTTCATCGTTATCTGCAAGTACCAAATGATTCCTCATATGGCGGATAAATGAATAAAAGTCGATTTCAATAATGAATTTACATGTTACACCCGTTTCCTGCCTCTTTGTTGCCAGTTCACGGCTTGTTATAGAGACGGCTGTGGCTGTTATCAAGTAGTAGTACAAAAGTACTCGCGTCAAAAATATAAGGTTAGGTTACTGTCAAATTACAACAGATGACGTTGACAAATTAATTTTGGTTAACTGCTTGGGGAATTTTTTGGAAATTGATATTTGAAATGGCAAATATTGGAAACGTTATCTCCAAATTTTATACAGAATATACTAACAAAACGCCAAAGAAGTTGAAAATCATTGATGCGTACCTATTATACATCCTTTTGACCGGTATCGTTCAGTTTGTTTACTGCCTGTTAGTAGGAACATTTCCCTTCAATTCCTTTTTGAGTGGTTTCATTTCTACCGTCAGCTGCTTCGTTTTGGCCGGTGAGATGTGTTTCAATTATCTAACACAATTTTATTCCATTGAACACTCATGAAGTTATGCTATCGATATTGATATATTAAATATTTTCAGTATGTTTGAGACTACAAGTAAATCCAGAAAACAAGAACCAATTCCAAGATGTTAGCCCAGAAAGAGGATACGCAGATTTCATATTTGCTCATGTAGTATTACACTTAGTTGTAATGAATTTCATCGGTTGAAAAATAGTTTTCTTTATATTTCCTCATTAAATGTAAAAAACCTAATATATGTTCATATTCAGAATATCCTGTCAAACTCATTCATTTAGTTACCTGGAAAAATGAACGTTACTCTGCAATTGTGGAGGATTGTTCTTATTTCCATATTACAAGCAGATTTCCAAACAAAACTTTAGTAATAACTTAAAGAAAATATTGAGAATTACAACTTTAAACTGCTATCAGATTTTAAAAAAAATCGTTGACTTAGCCTTGCCCTCAGTTCAATTGATGAAAAGTTATTTGTTAAGTGTTGTGTCCTATATTGTCGTAGAACAATCATTTAAAAATTGTGAAGATAAACAATGCTGAATTCCTGACCCTTCTCATACATTTTCTTATACTGAATTTGACCTTTGATGATTCTGATTACCATCAACCTTGTCCGTATTTCTTTTAATTATAAACACAGCGAATATCTCTGAAATTACGGTTTATCAATTGAACTTTTACCCTTATGAATGAGAATACAATTATTATTCAGTTCAATCTGAGTATTCGCCATGAAAGTTTTACTGATATCAGTTTTATGCGTATCAGCAATTTTTGCTGCACCAGCAATAGACGAAGATGTGAGAATATTGGAAGTAAGTGAAATTTTTGCCATAATCAAACTCTATTGAAATATATTATCAAAAAAACACAACAAAATTTGTGAACTTTATGAAACACTGAACTTACTATTTTTCGCTCTCAAACCTATGAAGAAATCTCAAATAATTGATTTATGTTAAGAATTTCAAGTTTATATGATTTTTTTGTAGACCAATGATCTTGGATCATTCCATGAGGTAGATGAATATGTCCCTCCCAAAACAACAGAATCCAATCAAGTCACGTCAATCCAAACGATCCAAGAAGTCAATCATATCAATAAAATATGTATGGAACAAACAAAGGTTGATAAAAACGTGATCAAACTATTTATAACACAACAAATAATCCCTAAAGATTCAGAATATCCGAAGTTCTTGGAATGCAGCTACAGAAAACAGAAGTATTTGAACGAAAAAGGAGAAATTCAAATGCAGAATATCTTAAGATTTCTGTCGAAATATTACAAGAAGGAGGACTTGAAGGTTTTGAAAGTTTGTGGGGAGTTGAAGCAAACTGAAAAAGGTGCAGAGAATGCAATTAATGCTCTGAAATGTATTCTACCAAAACTTCTAACACTCCAAGAAATATTTGATGAATGAAACAAAATACCTTATATTCATACTAGATAATGAAAATTTACCGAAATTACGTCTAAATTTAAATAGCAATGTTATATGGGTGAAGAATTTTGTAAGAAACAATGAGAAATCAATATCATATCGTGTAAAATAATATTTATTACTCCTACATATAAAAGACCAAGAATTAATTATATATAAATTGATTATATAAATTGAATAAAAGTATATTTACATATATTCTACTTGATATTGTTCATGAACAAGTTTGTTTTCTCCAAATTCCGCCACACCTAAAACAAAGAATCTTGGATTCAAAGAAACATGAATAAAGTTTAAAACTCACTGGCAAGACTTCAACCACCTCTGATCCCATGCCCTTATAGCTGCCGTCCTTGTAACTGAAACAATCCCTGCTGAACTACCACATCTTACACATTTTTTGATAATTCGAGGAGTTTTTCCCAAAAACAGGTGTCGAATTGAATCCACTGTTTGACCGCAGTTCGATTCTTCCCTCCCGAGTAAATATTCTGGTTCACATCCGTACTCCAACTAAAAAAATTGTAAAATGGAATTTATTCCTACCCCAGAAAAAAGACTGAAGATTTCATTTACCTGTAATGGTAGTATTTGTTGCGCTAACTGTGGCGAAGCCAAGGCTGATTTGATGGGTGGGAGCTGCATGGGTTGTACCATTACTTGACTAGAAAGTTGACAACAGTCGTCTGCAAATGAGACAAAATATAAATCATAACAATGACATTTCTTTTAATCATAAAGATCGACCAAAAATAGGGCGACATTTTTCATTCATCAGATAAATTAGCTATACTCACGTTGGTAAAGCACTTTGCGCACAGAACTTGACGCAAAATGTGATTTGAATCGAATAATCCTGAATCTACCTTGTAGGTAGATTCCCATTTTCCAGTTCAAGAAATCAGCACCCATTCTTCGAACAAGTTAAGTTCAGGAGTAATGATGAATTTTCAAGTTCTTTCCTTTGAAATTTCATAAGAAAATTTTTGTAAAATATCTACCTCTTGTTGAAAAAAGACGAACTTTCAAACACACAAACCTGAGGGAATATTCTGGAGACGTCTGTGAAAAGAACTATTTCCCAGTCCCCCATGAGCATCCAATCTGTTTGAAGACATGAACATTTGGAACAAGTAAAGACACAAACAACATAAAATGAAAGACGTTTATTTCCTATAAAAACTGAAAAAACATCTGGACGAATTATAAAAATATAAAAAAGCATCAAATTCGTTAAACTAGACGATCAATTTATTTAAGAAATACATCATCGTCCTCTAAATGCAGACAGGCAACATTTCTCACCGCTTTTTTCGAGTTTTCAGTTTCATCGCTCACATACAGAAAAACTTCACTGGTAACACTCTTTTGCTGCGTTACATTCGCCACGAAAAATTCAGACACTTGCTCATTTCCATCCAATTTAGTCTCAATTATAGAACCACTAGAGTATTTTCTGTCAGCAGGGTCACTTACAGACGATTTGTCTACTCTACCACTCAAAGAACTCTTAGAATGTAGCTCCCAAGATATAGCACTGGATAAACTACCAATTACACTTTCTAGGTCTTTAGAACTATATTCCCTTTCCCTCTGTATAAAGTCTCTAGTGATGGTACTGTCGGTCTCAAACACACTCTCATACAGTTCCCTGAAGAACAGCTCACGGGGAGTTAGGGCCACTTCCAAATTTTGAGACAGGGGTCGGTGATCCTCGTAATGTGGACGAGAACGAACGCAAACTTCAGAATCAGGATTGTTTAAATCTAAGGTGAGCATGGGACGTTTTTCTTCCACTTCTAGCACTTCTGAACAATCCTCGCATGCTTCCAAGTCTCTGCTGTCCAAGTTTTTCACCGTGCAATACGCAGGTTTCAGCTTTTTCGAGTGATTTCCAGGATGTTTCCTCCATATATAAACCAGAACACTCAATATAATCACGAAGATTACGAGGTGAACACCTAAAAAAATGTTTCTCTTTTGCGTGGTGGGATGAGAACTTTTAATGTAATAAGCGAAAAGTAAAGGTACGAAGGAAAACCAGTAAAAAATCACCAAGAAAACCAGGATCCAAGGTAGAAAAATGAACTTGAAAGGGTGAGACCATAACTTATAAGGTACGTTTTTGATTCGGTCCGTCATTTTTTCAATTTCGCATCGTGCGACCAACTGGCGAGTTTTCGAACGGTTGTGGTTGTTTTCCGATAATGAATTCACGTCAGGAAGTGTAGCTTCCTCGCCAGATAAATTTATATGAGCGCAACAGGAAGCAAATTCGTGTAGACCAAAAGGTGTTACGATATTAGGACAAATGGAATACATAAAACGATTGCAGATATTGTTGATGAAATATTAAGGTCAGAAAATGATGGACAAGTTTCTGGATCGATAAACTACCAATGAAAAAGTTTGAATACAATAGTTCATTCTGTTTTTTCGAGAAAAAGTATACGTTTTTTTGCGATATCAATTCGCGATAAAAATGTACCTCACACGAGTAAGTAACCGAATTCTATGGAAAGCATTATAACAGCACTATCTTACAGTGAGGAGCTTTCGCGCGCTTGTTAGAATTCGTAGCCAGAGCGTTCGCCCATCCAGATACTGAACTCGCTCAACAATGCTTGGATTCCAGATAAAAACAACTTTTTTATTTTTCTAATGATATCGGTCTCTTTTCTAAAAATAAGCGAGCAGAAATGAAAAACGATTTTCTGTAATTCTGCAATACTCAAAAGGAGCTGTTTAAATTTAAATTTTTTGTGGTAAAACATAGATAGAAAAATGAAACAAACTGCATGATTTTTAAAACAAACAGATCTAACTTGGAATGTCCAGACAAAATGAGCTTAAATGAATCTGAAATTAAAATAAGTACCGAAATTAAGCTCTTGGGAATAACGATAGATTCAGTTCTTTCATGAGAGGCTCATATAGATAAACTCAATAACAGGCTGAACTCACTCTGTTACACCTTGAGAGTAATGTCAAAATATCTCAGCAAAGATGGTCTGAAGGTGATTTATTTTTCAAATTTTGAATCCCTCGTTAGATATGGCTTAATTTTTATAAGCTTTCATTTAGTTTCACCTGTCCCGGTGTCTGTCTGTCTGTCTGTGTGTCTGTAATCAAATCTTGCAAGTTAAATCTAATCTACTTCTAATCGTCCGATTGATTTGAAATTTTGCAGGTGTACCTAATTCTGGTGACAATGCATCATGAAGTATTTTATATAGAAAAAAACAAAATGGCGGCTTCAAAATGGCGGATGAGTTTTGTAATTATGATCCGATTCCATTCAAAATTAGTATCTGGGGGTATGTGGCTTCGAAAATGATGATACTTTTGTCAAAATTGGAAAATTCGAGATAGCGGACGAGTTTTGTAAATATGATCATATTATATTCAAAATTGGTACCTATATGGGAGTTTTCTGGGTCGGAAATTAGGATTCTTCAAAATCGAGGAATTCAAGATGGCTTCAAAATGCCGGATGAGTGTTGTTATAAAAGCTTATCTTCAAAAATGTTTTTTGAGAATTAGGCTTGTATATGGTAGTGTCAGGGCAGTAGAAAAAGTATTCAGAGTACAGAAAAGAGCAGTCAGAATAATCAATAAACTTAGTTTCAGAGCTTCATGCAGGGGTTTTTTCAAACAGAATAATTTTTTAACGATAATAGCACTTCATATCCAAGAATGTATAATGTTCCTTTTTAAGAATAGAGATTATTATAGCTCGAATTTACCATCACATTCTTATAATAGCAGAAATTGTTTTTATGTATATCCAGTTCATAGGTTGACTGTTACAGAGAAGGGAGCAAAATACTCTTCCATGACTTTAACAAGTTACCATTGAGTAAAAGGAATATTGATAATCAAAATAGATTCAGGAAAAAATTGCATACGTTTCTGCTAGACCTTGAACGGCTTGAACCATATACGATGGATGAATTTCTTAATTCTACACTTGTTGCATGAAATTTCTGGTTAGTTTTTTGTTAAATATAACTTAAAATTTTGGTTTGCTTTTTGACAAATATAAATGTAAGATTTTCGAAATAAATACTACTATTTTTATTATAGTATAGCAAGGAGTAAATGATTAAATTTAAAGAAAGAAATTGTGAAGGTTTTATCATGTAAACATTTCTTTTTACTCGAATATTGTAGTCGTTTTCTGCTTTTTTTTGAAGTTTACAACAAACCAGCTGCTCGAGGAGATCCAAAGTCGATGTTTAGGTCGAATTATTGGTCTACGCGAGGCGGGGTTGTCATTTCGAGAAATCTCTAATTGTTTGAACAGAAATCCAACTACTGTTATGAGATTTTGTCAAGCGTTGTTTTTTAATGCCCAAAATCGAAAAAAGTAGGCACCGCCAAATAAGGTCTTTTGGACCGCAACATTATCGACCCCAATTTGTGTCACCTCTGACGGTTGAGCATCGCCGGCAACGATTACAGTGGTGCAGAGAACGTCAACATTGGAATGTGGAATGGCATCAGGTCGTCTCTTCTGATGGATCTCGATTCTCCATGGGTGCACATGATGGCCGAAGAAGGGTAAGATAACGAGGAGAAAGACGTGAACCACAGTTTGATATTGAGCGTCATGTACACCTGACAGTAGGCGTTATGGTCTGGGATGCTATTGCACATGTAAGTAGGTCACCTTTAGTCTTTATTCGAGGTAACAAGACGGCGCTGAGTTACCTTCAAGAAATAGTGGAGTCATATGTTCTCCCTTACCTTAACCGCCTCGAGAATCCAATATTTCAGCAAGATAATGCTCGACTTCATGTTGCCAGACTTACTATATTCATGTACAACACCATAAAAACTACGGAATTCACTGATCTAATACACACTTATCAAAATTTGGCTTCCTACACGAAAAAAATCAATAAATCACTCACCGATTAAGCTGTCGTCTGGCTCGTTGACATTCTGCACCAATCTGCTCAAAAGCCTAAAGACCAGCGCCAATATGTCTAGATTAGCGTCCGATTTGATGAAACAGGGAAGACACGCCGGCCTCAGGAGACCCCATATCCTGATTAGAATGAGCAGCTCCCTCAACATGTTCAGCGCCTTCACATCTCTTATCAGTTCGTAACCTTTAGATTGGGACGGTCTGCTTTCCGGAATTTTCAACAACAAATTAACCGCCAAATCTCCCACCCATTGAATCAACTGTTGCAGACTCTGTAAAGTTGTAGGTTCTACCGTAAACTCCTTCGCTTCTAAATGCATCAAGAGTTTATCAACGTCGCACTGGCCTTCGTTGATTACGTCTGGAAAAATATTCATGAAAAATTTTGAATATTATCTTTTTGGGGATCTCGTACTTGACAAAGAATCAGCGGGACTTTTTTCGTGGCTGCTCATTTCACTTGGACGCAGAAGACTTTTGAAGGCTGTGGAAATACTGTGCAACATGGAGAATGTAGTCAAATCATGAGCTCTGGTTTGCCCCTGAGCACTTAACCTTAAAAAATTCACTGAAATGTCAATATGTCAATCAAAACCATCGAATTTAACTTACCCATACAGAGAAGTCTTCATGCACAAATACTGCATGTAATAATATTGCTGTAAAGCCACGGGTTGCCTGTTGAAGCTTTCAGTCAGCCTGTCACACAACGGGTCCAACATACTCGGCCTTAGCACCAGGAGGAGGTCCAACCAGTCCATTCCAGCCACCAAGCAATATTCCAAGATTGTGGTACAATAAGGAACGCTCAGAGGCGTTGAGCTGTCGATTTGAGGGGGTAACTTGAAGAGGTACATTGAATCGTCAGAGTCTATCACCACAAGAACGTTGCCGAGCCAAGACATATCCATTGTTACAATATTCACACTGTAAAGATTCAAGTTGAATTTTCAGAATCAGATTAGTAGTTTCTGAAGAGAAAAACTCACTTTTTATTTGATGAACTTACCTTATTTTTTGATATTTCGCATATGGTTCTCCCATATACTTAGGTTTGATCATCAAGTTTGTATTAACCACTGGCTTAAGTGTGTCACGATACAAACAATGAATTGAATTATCCTTGAACGCTACAACTACATACCCACTAGAAACATTGTTTATTAGGGAAAGTTTACTGATTGCCAAAGAAGTAACTCGATGAGGATATTGAAAATGGCAATGGTACTGCCATCTCTGAAAACAAAATCGTAAATTGGTAATGTCACTTTTGAAAATACTGAAAGACACAATATTTAAGAAACATTGTTAACTTGTTAACACATACCACAGTATGATGATGTTGTGTAGTATCACTTTTCCCCAAGACACTATGGACAGGCATCGATACTTGAATAAGTTCCCAAACTTGCAGCGTTGTCATTGTATCATTACCAGCAGAAATAACCAAGGAATCTGCATCCTCTCTCATCATCCATTTAACATTAGTTACGGAGGCACCCTTACTGCCAAGTATATTTTGAACTGCAAGAATTCATGTTTAGATTTGAAGTAAGAACTTTTATCGTTAACTCACTTCCGGTTTCAAGAGGAGCTTCGGACAGGAAGAAACTAGGAAAAAGATTGTTGCAATTATTACTGGTAATGATACATTTTTCACCAGATTTCATAACTGAAACATGGTAACATAAAATTGGCAGCACTGGATCCCCACTGCTCACAGCTATCAAGAAATGTCCATCTGAAAATTTTGATTTTATGTTTACAAACTTTAAATAGAAAACATACGAAGTCAATATAGACACAGAAATAGTAACATTTATTGAAGACCTACTTTTTCCATAAGAAATGTCTGCAGTCTTGATTAGAATTCGAATAGGGGCCAAACTTTCCGTAGTAATAATAACTGATGTCTGACTAGTAGTTGGTGGAAACAACATAGCACAAAGCATTCCTGTTGAGGTCAATAATAGGACTCCATTGCATGGTCTTCCACCAAATTGCTTCACTGAGCATGCAAATTTGAGATGAGTGAATTTATCAGAGTACACTGAACTATCTTTTTTCTCAGGGTTTATGCATATCTAAAAAATTAACAAAAGGTACCCATTTTGTACCCAGTTATTTCAAAAGTATTACCTTTTTTCCAGTGTGAAAGAAAGCGGCAGCTATGATATTTTCCCCCTCTAAATTTGTCTGAGCAACAATTGTCCATTCATTTAGTAAATGTTCCTTTTCCCTGTAAACTCTAGCGTAACCACTTTGATCAGCTACCAACAATAACTCTCCAGTGGAATCCCATTGAAGAACCGAAATTGTAGAAGAATTTGAGAGTATCCTTGAATGAGAATGAATTAAAATACTACTAATACGCAAATGATCTAACATACTTGCAAATTAGCCATGGGCTGTTTAAATCAGCTACATAAACATTAGAGGACCAACTCAAAGTCTTAGAATTTTCGAATTCACTTTCAGTACTGAAGGCTATTACGTTTGTTGGGGAAATTGAACATCTTATTGATTTGGTTAAACTGAAACAATATTTCTTAATAAATATTCTGTTTTCCCAAAACTAGGCTATAATGGAATACAGACCAGTTGAAAATATTTTCCTTGTGAGTGCTGATTTTTCTGCTGCTTTTATTCAAAGTGAATATATGGTCCATATTGAAGCATTGATAAAATTTAATTTTTTAATTCAATTTCAGCAACATACATTTGTTATTACAAAATAGTCATATTTTTTTTTAATTGAAATCATAAAGCCATAACAGCTGTTTATAGGTTAATTACCTGACATCTCACTTTTGAACTATTTCAGTGGACCTACTCAGTTCTATCTATTTTTGTGTTCGTGTACCTTATAAATACCTTTTCTTCATTTCTTCTAGTTCGACAATGATATGGATATCAGGTAAGCAATATTTTTTATTTGTAAAATATTTTTGATGATTTCAGAGGAGCAGGAGGAATCTTAGCATCAATAATATTAATGAAGAATTGATCAACAGACCAACTGTGATTGATCTATGATCGTAGGTCAAAGTTATTCAATTACCTTTGTTTGAAAATTGACCGTTTTGCTGTTAATTATTCACAAAAAATATTTCACATTTTCCATTGTTTAATTCACAGTAAACTTTCAAATTACATACTTTTTGCTCCAATAAGCCTCAATTTTACGCATACACCTGTCTTTCATACGCTCAATCAGAAGTTTTGCAACAATTTTTTCAAATGTGTTAACGTTTTTCATGTATTGAAGAATAATGTTTATTTGAGCTTTTCGAAAATGAAACGGAATTGTGCAAAAATTAACGATGAAACCATTCTTTCCACCCCACAACCGTATGCGACATCAACCGAGTTGAGAAAAACCCGCCAACCAAAGGAAACCGAACTTAATTGTAAGGCAGACGAATCCGATGATTCATTGGGATTGATTTCAATCAAGAGCGGTAATATTGGCCCATACATCGAGGACATACAACTGAAAGATAACAGCCAAGATATTAAGGCTTATGCGAAGGAGCAGAGGGAACTTGCCAGCAGGATGCTTCAGAGAAGAGAATCTAAAGTTTTGGGCTTGCCTTCTAGACCAACTCGACTATCAGAAATTTCATCAGGATCACATTTTGCATTGTCAAATAGCAGTACTGTAAGTGAAAGTGACTTGTTAGCAAGCAATACGAGTTCAACTCCTAGACAATCTATTCCTGCCAATATGGAAACATTAGACATAGCTGGAACTCTGTCCCGCATGAGCTTGGAGTTGAGTAAGTGAAAATTATTGATATATAACTTTAATGATGACTAATAACTTGTTTTTTTCTCAGGGGATCCAAGTATGAGTTTGTCAACGGCTCTAAATAGAATGCAAGAGGAATATGATAAAATCCAACAGTCATTATCAATTCAAAGTGATATGTTTAAGTCTGCAGGAGAAGCTGAACAAGTTTTGCTTGCAGATGAAGCTTCATGGAGAAATGAAAAAGAAATACCAGCTCCAAAAATTGATTTTACCATGAACCCATTTGACAGTTCTGAAATTTCATCGATTAGTGCATATTTTAAGCAAAGAACTGAGGATTTGTCCGATATTATACCGTCACAACCTGGAAGAAGGTCTGACATAAGAGATATTGCTGAGAATTCAAGAAAAAGTTCAGTTGTTAGTATTCCTTCAAGAAAAAGTTCTGTTGTTAGTTTGCCTTCAAGAAAAAGTTCTGTTGTTAGTATGCCTTCAAGTATTTCTGATGTAGATGTTACTGCATCTTCAAATGGTGATCTTGGGGGCTATGCTTCGTCTGAATGTGACCTGGATGAAGTTCCTTC
This sequence comes from Adalia decempunctata, assembly GCA_951802165.1. Taxonomy (NCBI): domain Eukaryota; kingdom Metazoa; phylum Arthropoda; class Insecta; order Coleoptera; family Coccinellidae; genus Adalia; species Adalia decempunctata. The sequence goes on from OX637705.1 coordinate 8,783,612, forward strand.
CGAGAATGTTTATGGAGACGTTTCTGGACCTAAAGAAAGTCTGAGTGTTTCTAAAATAGCTGAGATTTTGCAAAAATCAGATGAAACCCCAACTAAAGTTCTCAGTTATTTGTTGAAACACTACCCTGGAGGAGGAATATCCGATAAGAAAAATATAGAACCTGTGATAAACGAAGTTAAAAATACAACGAAAAGAAACACAATGTCTTCGGTGTGCGAAAAATCAGACCAAGATAGCGGAAATTACGATCCTAGTACTCTAACTCCCAATAAAGAAAATTTCGACTGTATCAACACCCCTCAACAGTCTTCGTTAGGTAAAATGTCTGGTATCTCCAAATCTCTCACATCCCTAAGAAGTACCAGTAGTTTGAGTAATCTGCCAGGTGGTAAGCTCCCGATAGAAACCACACATTGCGAACTTGTTTGGGGATGCGTCAAAGCAGGTAAAAGTGAAACTAAGCAATTTACGTTACGAAATAAATCGGCTAGCAAAGTACAGATACAGTGCAGCATATCAAGTCCGGTGTTTCGAATAATGCAGGATCGAGTTGAAGATACTTCGAACTGTATCAAGATTTTACTTCGTGCCCATGAGACTAAGTGTATATCTGTTATTTTCAATCCACTGAGTGAAGGAGCAGCTGCCGATGAGATAGTGTTTTCACCTTGCAACCCAAGCTTACAACAAACTAAGAGACAGTCCATTAAATTGTTTGGTTATGGAGGATCTGGTTCGGTTGAATTTAAAGAGAAAATATTGAAAGATAGCTCAGGGAGGCACTGGTTGAGTTTGGGTAATATCTTGGGACAATCGGTCATTCGAGAAACTATAACCGTTATAAATCGAGGAAGTTTGCCTGCATTCTCTTTTTTGGACTACATATCTAAAGATCTCACATTCTCAAAAATTGCAGTGCATCCTAATGTATTAATTCTGGATCCAAACGAAGAAAAAAAAGTTGATATCACCTTGAAGTTAACGAGGGAAGATATGAAATATCTGCGTAACAGTTCATCGAATCCTGCTTTTGAAATTGGCACTGTGAAAATCATATCGGGAACAGAAGCGACCAGGGGAAGAATCAAACGACTGTGCAAGCTTGTCATGGACAGGAACCTAGAGATGGACAGTTTGGGTACGAAACTGATGCAAAATATTCAAGGAGAGGCCATTCCGACTGATGTTATCAAATGCAGAGAATCAATAACTAGTCTCAAATCGCTCCTGCTGGGACTTTCTCAAAAAGAAGTTGTTCTCATCGTAGAAAAAGATCTGGACTCCACGTTGGTGCCAGCTTTAAATGACGATACTTCAATGTTCCAGAGTTTGTATCAAGATGATACTTTCACTGAAGAAACTGCTAAAAACAACTGCAAACTGGAACCTTCTCTCATCATCCTCAATCCTCCAACCAAATGCAAAGATATTCTTTTCTTAACGTCTGATAGTGACTCAACTTTGTCCTTTAAAGTCGAGGTACCTAAGGGAATCAAAGCGCATGTTAAGTCTGGGAATTTGCAACCACAAGGAACAGTGGTGATTCAGATTGAAATTGAAAGTATCTCGGAAATACCAAGGTCATCAAAAGTTTCGGTTAATGTGGAAGGTCAAATTTTAATAAGTGATTTGAAAGTGAAATATATTTAATTCCTATATTTTAGATTGTAGTATTTTTGAATTTTTATTGTTCCTGTTTCTGCCTCATTATGTGTACTTATTATTTAAATAAAGTTTTTCGACTGGTGATTTTTTATTGAATTGTTTTATTAATCAAATATCCTAACACTTATTTCTGAGTTGAAAATTATGGCTAGTTAATAATGGATTAAAGAATGAATCAGTCTGACAGACAGGTACGGCATTTTTTGATGAAGATGCACTTAATTTAGTTAATTTTTACAGGTTTGATATTCCTGAGAGTAAGATTGACCACCAGCACTAACCTCAAAAATTTTTGATAGTTCTACCCCCAGAGAAAAAGGTTTACTCTGTATCGAACAGTACATGTTGCGGTTTTTCCAAAAACTAGGGGCGGTGAATGGTGAATCCATCTTGAAGTATGTACATACTTTGAAATTGACTCTGGGATCCTGTAGAAGGTGTAAGAAGATTTACCCTTGTTCATTAATGTTTTATTTCAGTATAGCACAATAATTACAAATAATTTGTTTAGTCGCTTAAAAATACCTCTACAGTTTGAAACTCAATTGAAAAAATCAATGAACAATATAATACAATGTTCAAATTTTGAGTGTAACATTTGGTAACAAAGTGAAAAACAAGTTGTTTCAAAATAAACCTAACCAAAACTTACAGTCAAAATCGAGGTTATTTACATCTTTTACAAAAATAGAAACTAAATACTAATATAGCACCGTTCGAAATGTGTGAACATGAGGTAATCAATAGTCCAGTTAATTCAGCTCAAAATTATTTGTGTAATGGTAATAACTAGTTATACTTTGAATGGGGGGTTGAGTGAACCTAATCAGCTTCATAATCGACATTTCGAATTTCATAAACCATATTACCCCAATAAAATTCTAAAATGTTAGATTTATTCTTATAAAAACATTAGTGGATACCACAACACAATTCAAATTCCTTTTCACTAAGCCCTCTAACGTAATGAAAAAGAAAAGGAATCTTTTAAAAACTTAAATCTAGAGTAAGGCACATAAAAACAGGGTATTTTCGGAATTTGTTTTGGTGTACTCTACTGAAACACTAAAGAAACAGAACTGAAGAGGGTATGAAACTCCTTTCAATAGCAACGGATTTTACCTAAACTACTATAAGGGAATGAATTGTTAAAGAAACTCAGTAGAACTTTGAAGGTAACTAAAAACCAACTTCCGAAAAACCCCACACAAACAATATTAACTCAACAATTCAAAAGAACAAAAACAAGAATGATATTCTCTGATGCAATTTAACAAGTTATTAAATGTGCTAGAGAAGCTGATGGCACGGTTACTGTCTATGATAATGAGACTATTTGCGCGTCTTTAAAATGGGTTTAAAATTAGGTAAATGTCTCGGATGACACTATGTTAGTTTATGTAATAAAAAGGATGAATTAAAGTCGTTGGGATGTTACGTTCTTGTTGCTTTTCCTCCCCATTTTGAACCATCCAGCCGATTTTTCCGGGTCCCTGGGCATCGAAATGGACCTGGAGACTTCTCTGGTGTCTTTACGACCTCTGCTGGTTCTGCTTTGACCTCCAAGAGACTCAACGGAAGCACTTTTCGATGAGATCTTTCTGTCGTCCTTGTCCTTGCTGTATCTAGAATTTTCCTTGGGTAGTCTTTCCCGTTTTTTGTAAAGTGTTGACGCTGAGTTCCTGGATTCATCCTTGCTCCTCTTCAGGGTTTGAGAAGACGAAATGTTCTCCTTGCTTCTGCTCATATGGTTGCCCAGTGTGGAAACGTTCTGATTTGATCTTCTAGTTTCGTGGGCTTTTTTCTTAAGGGTGGAGGAGCTTGAATTTCTATTTGTGCCGTTTCTTGGGACCCTTTGCTCGTATTTACCATTTTTGGCGACAGGTACTGGTTTAGGGTATTGGCTGTAGTCGATGTCCATGGATTCCTTGAAGTGACGAGGTTTCCATGGAGCTAGCATTGAGAAAGACCTGCTTAAAGTCTTCACTCGCGGTTGCAATTTGTTGCTGCCATTGGAAGCTAGCTCTTCTCTGGATGCTGCCCTTGAGCTGTTCTTGAGATAGCCAGGACCTGGTATATCTCCCACTGAAAGAAATATTGCAATTTACTAGCTTGATAAGGCAAAAAAATCTGAAAAACTGTCAAGTTTGCAAGATATTGAATATTTGAAATATATCTGGAGAACCCAAAAGACAAAATACCTGTTGCAGCATGTAGATAAACAATGCTCCGTTGTGACTGCTGCGATTGCTGACTACTATCCCCTTCTGTTGAGCTTTCCAAAGAGCTAACTTCATTTTTGCTCCTCCTGCCCCTGTCATCCCTTCTTTGGGGCTCTCTTGACCTGTGACTAGGTGATGCTGGTGGTTTCAGGGTAGATTTAAGGGATCTATTCGTTTCCCTGTCAGATTCGGATATGTTCAGCATAGATTTGTGGTTGTTTTTCCTTACACCATTTTCCTGAAATTGAAATAGGTTAAAATAACGAAGTTGGGTTTAAAAAAAAGATTCTACCTGATGACGAGAAGGCCTTTCTTCTGAAATATTGTGTAGATCTCTGGTGGATTGGCTCTTGATCCTATCTTTTCCAGATATGTCAGTTCTCGATCTAGTTGTCGTTCTCTGCCTCAAACTGTCTCCGAAAAATCTCAAGCTCTTGGTCGGGGGGGACTTGGGTGTGGATTCTTCTTCTGCGCTGGTCAAAACGCCATCAACTTCATCCTGAGAAAGGTTGAACGTTGAGATTGATTTTTATCTAGATTCGAGTTAATGCGTCATTACCTTTCTATTTTTCTTCTTCGAGAGCCTGTCCAACGATTTGAACCAACCATTGTGAGAAGTATTGGAGTCTGAGATATGTCCATTGGTGTGGCCATTGGCGTATCCGTTTTTAGGGGGTTCTGGACTAGGGGTTGGGAGTCTGCTCCTATTTCTGTAGTCGTAGCTCTGGAATAAATATTTAGATTTATAGAGGAGGTTATCAAAACAAAATTATTGAATTTACACTGGGGGCCATGGCCTCCCTTTCAAGGTTAACAATAAACCCTTGATGGTTGTAGGAACAACCAACTTCTTATATTTAAATTTCAGACAAATTATTCAAATAATTATATTCTTATTCTCTGTATATCACTCGAATGAATCGAAAAAATCTTATACAGATCTGACTTTTTCAAACTGCAAGACGGAACAAAATCATAAATGCAATAATGCAAATAAAGATGTAAGAATTCTCCTCATTTTTACTGCCCGCTCACTGGAAAGGCAATAAATAATAAATATATTGATGAAAAATAAGCTGCAGTTTGTAACATTCCAAGTTTGTAAATCCTAGGAACGTTATGAAAAAGAGAAAAGGGGCAACCCTGCTCTGAAGAGCTGAGGGTAGAATTACGTTAAAGGGGGTTTTATACTCATATTTTTGGCTTGTGATGTGATCGTCTAGATTGGTAGAACTGTATGTTATGTAGTAGTAATTTAGATTCGTAATAACTCAGATTAGTGAAATATAGGATGGGAAATAATGAGGTAAAATTGATAAATAAAACACTAGATTGGACATAAAGGTGGAACAAGAGCCCTTTATTCGTCCAGCGCCATAGTTCGGGAAACCATAGGCTATGTGAAGGAAACTCAAAGCAAAAAACCTTCTAGCATTACAGATGATATGTTTACAATCCATAGAACAATTATTAATAAGACGAGCACTGGTGATATGTATGATATGGGGCTTCCTATACTCCGGTAAGGTTATTACTGGAACAATTGTGATAAAAAGCAGAATCCAATACATCCAGGGTTATCCAAAGGTTATAGGCATATAGAGTGTGTCACCTGATTATTAATGAAATTCATAAGCAGTATCCTTGTAGTTCCTAGTGTGGGAATCCTTCCTTCCAAGTGTTACGTGTGAGATCATAGCAGTCGCGTTGGTTTGGAAGTGACGATAAACTCTTTATATTTCCTGTTAACTGATGAACGATGGCACCTTCAAAGCTTTCCTTGCTTATCGGGTACGCCAAGGGCCCGAAGGCGAGGCTTGGTTTACTGGGGACGTTCGTTATAGAACTCCCAGAGGAATTTCCACTGGCCACTGTTGTGGGGGATGTTTTCCTTAGCACAGGCGATATAAACAGTTTACCCTAGGCCTCCAAACCAGTGATATTTGTACGTAAAATATTATCCTAAAAGCAACAACTCCAAATGCCTAAACCATAATGTCGAGAGAATAGTTAAATGTGCAGTAATCCTTACGAACAGTATAAGAATATTCCAAATGGGTTGGTAGTAGAACAGAGTTCCACAATATTCAATAGAAATGCAATAATAAAATAGAACAAGCTTACATGAGATTAAATCCTGTGAAATGAAACAGTTATTTAAATGGAGATCGTGTACATACCAGATAACAAAGAAGCGTCTTTAAAATATACTAAAATGGCGGATTCCTAGAAGAGGAACTCCATTTCAAAGGAACACTATTGTGAACCAGCATGAAAGTGAAAAACACACAGCAGCCGAGTGAAAGTGAAGTAAAAGAGGCCCTTTCATTCGTTGTCGTTTCGGAGGTTAGTTTTTCTTTCACAGAATCGTATTTCTTCTATGGTCACAGAAGAAAGAGTGTACTTCTTGTTGGATCTTCGATATGATTAAAATCTCCTATTTATAAAGATGCGAATTGACTAAAGTATTGACTGAAGTCGTACTAATATTCATCATTCATAGAATTAAAAAATAATATCAAATAAGTTCATTCAACGTAGTTACACGCTTCGACAACAGACGTTGCAAAGTTGGAAGCCATGGAGTCTGGCAACGGTGCATTTTATTTTATTGCATGGTAGGAAATTCAGATATGTTACAAGTTAAACGCTGTTAGATAACTGATGTCAAGATCTGAAGTTCGACTGCAGGACCATATCCTTTTCATGAAATTTTCCGTGACCAAATTGCAAAGTGGCTGTCCTATGTCCTCGATAGCCTCACGAATTCTATCTTTGAGGACTTGAATCGAAGCTGGGCTCTTGGCGAAGACTTTCTCTTTCATATGGCCCCAAAGGAAGCAGTCGCAAGGTGTTGAATCACAAGATCTCGGAGGCCAATTGTGTTCACCTCTTCGAGAGATAACACGGTCCAGAAACTTTTTCCGTAGAAGATCAATGGTTTCGTTGCTTGTGCGGCACGTTGCGCCGTCTTGTTGAAAGTAAACGCTGTCCAGATCCATACTATCCAATTCCGGCCATAGCAAATCATTAATCATCTCTCTATAACGCAATCCATTCACCGTAACTGTTGCTCCAGCCTCATTCTCGAAAAAGTAAGGTCCAAAGACAGCGCCGGATCATAAAGCGCACCAAACAGTAACACGTAGAAGATAGAGAGGCCTTTAAACGAAAACTCTTGGGTTTTCCGAACCACAGATGCGATAATTTTGCTTGTTGACGAAGCCACCGAGGTGGAATTCTGGATCGTTTTCAATGCATTTCAAGGACCCAATCAGCAAAGACACGACGTTGATGATGATCGACAGACTTGAGTTCTCGTGTAACTGAACTTTATAAGCCTTATGACTCTCATCTTTTTGCAAAATACGGTGCCAAATTTTCACCATTTTAATAATTTCAATGCGTTGTTGAATGACAGCTTCAAAAGTGACATCTACCGAAATAGCGGGCTATTCAAAATAACACCTCTCATTGGAAAATCCTTCAGTTCAAATGTCGAATTTGGCTCACTCTGTAGTCTTGGATGAAAAAATTCCTAGATCCGCCAGTGGCGTAATCCTAGGAAAATATCTATCTCCCTTGACCAGGAATCGTCGTCTACGAAGTTCTAATCTAAGGCGGCCTTGCCTCTGCCCAGCTTTTCGCCGGCTGCCCAGCCTTGTCGGCGAGATGAAAGCGAGCTGGTAACGAGCTTCTGCGACAGGCCGACCAGAGGGGTGATATTTATGTGTCAGACATACGTGTGGCATTCCAGGCGAACGTACCTAACCGATCCGAACCTGCCTAATAGAATCCTCTCTCATGGCTATACACGCCACATAACATACACATGGGGGTCTTACCCGGTGCGCAAAAATAGGTTTCGACCAGTTTATCTAGAAACCTTGTGATCTTATTCGTTATTTTCAATTTAAATTCCTGCGACCGCTTGATGAAGTGCGGAGATACGGGGGCCGACTGGAAATTATGACCTTTCAAGGCCTGGGAGCTGCTCTATCGGAGATATCCTTTTATCTGCTCGCTGCGATCCGAAAGTCGGCAGGCACGTATGCGATGTTTGAGGGAATGCTCTGAATAACGCTTCATCGATGTCTTGAACGTTCGGAGAAACAAACTAGATAGCTTCTAAATATTTCTACAGGGTGAGAATGGAAAATATGGAAACTGAGACTGGAGGAGACTTAAATATGGGGATTGAGCGCAACATGCCTTGATTAGTGTTTTTTGGAATAACCGCTATTTTTAGGTATAGGTTTCATTCACTTTTATTTAATCACATAGGAGGTCATGGTTTCATTTTCAGGAGTTGGTGAACCTGATAAAAAGCACAGAACATATGATGAAAAGTCAGTGTTAATGACAAAACGACGTTGCCAGTTTCTTTGTTTACATCAAAGTAAAAGTATCAAAGATATTCCACATTTTGTTAGGTTTACAAATTGTTCGCAGATTTTTGGTATTTAATCGATATTTGCAGGTGAGTTTTTCGTCGAATATCCAAGATTAACGTATAACGTATGTTTATTGTTTTAAGCATCAGTTTGGAGCGTGAGGACGATTTTCAAGACCAGGACGAGTGTTTACATTTCGAGGTTGAAGGGGTACACGGGAATTTCGTTGAAAAAGCTGTTATTTGGACAGATATCGCAGTAGATTGATCGGATGGAGCCTCGAGAGGTCGATAAGGATGACATTCTTCAGGTTTTCTAAGAAATTTGGCGATATCTGAGCAGATTTGCAAAAGTTAGGTACCTCACTAATGAGGTGGAACTTAGACCTAATTCTCCTATAAGAAACGCCTTTCAAAGGTCGAGATGGTGAAAAATGTCTTCTTTAGATGTTGTTTGAACAAACGCAGCCGAGTTTTATACCCCGACATTGATTTTAAGAAAGTTATCAATAAAATAAAATTGACATTATTCTTGATTCTTGTAATTACCCATCAATTCATCTTATATCTTTGGGTTGATTTTTTAATGAATTCTTGATTAGAATCAACCATTGATGTCGTCAAGTCTTGAACTTTCAGTTCAAGAGGATAATAAACATTAAATCTTCACAAGCATGCATATGAAAATTATGTGAAAGCAATGCAATTTTCTTCCATGGCGAAAAATAATATAATTATGATCTCTTGTACTTTTCATGCAAATAACTAGAAAAGGAATCCTTTCTATCAATTCATATAAACGTTAATTATTTTCGTCCATCACATCTTTTCCAATTCATTCATTTTCCGAATAAATTCACATTCTGAGAAATACGCTAAGAATGTAGAAAGGGCAACATAGTGTTGACTTGGAACATAAAATTATTTTGAAAAACGTCATAACTTCGATACAGAGTGGAATGTGTCAGAGTTGTGATTTCATAATTGTGAATGGAGTATACGTATTTATTGCTATGATGAAATCACAGAAAATTTTTAGTGACTTTTTTGTAACTAGAAATGAAGCTGCGACTGGACTTCCAAGGCCTGCTTCGATGTCAATAATTCTTGGATGGAATATAGTTTGTGCTCGTAATAAATTTTTGCCCCATATGTTAGCGGCGTGTTCCAAATCAACCCAGCTACATGTTCCAGCGATGTTTCTTTCCAACCTTCGAGATTCAAATTAATAAATCTGCACCTCGAACGTCAATTTAACATCGCAATTATCCTTATTTATGGACCTGTGCGGCTCTCAACGTCACAGCGTTATTGTAACAAATAGAGATGATAACCATTTCACAATTCAATTGAGAAATGACCACCTGGTTTATGCCTTAAACGTCTCCCAGGTTTTTATGGAAAATAATTGGCTGTTTACCAAGCGCATACCGTTTGATGTAGAAATCCATGAATTACTTTCGAGAGCATTATGGTGGTCGTCGCGTACAATCGCTATGTGAAAGGGAAAAACGGATTGGATTTTCCAGAGCTGTATAATTCCGCTGCTCAAAATAGACGGCTCACCTTGAGAACAAATAGATGTACCATAAATATTTATAGGGATCTCGAAGTCCGAACCTATGAATTCGAAGAAATTTTATTATGACTGGAATAATGTCCCATAAGTTTTGGCACAAACTTCATAGACCAATATAAGGACTGAACGAGAATAAATTCGCAAGAACGCCTATATTTCTTGAACCAATTGAGAAAAAAATCAAAATTTGATCATAGTTAGCTTTGTTATGAACGTCAGAAACATGTGGAACATTTACTCAATAGATATTCCAATTCTCTGTCGCAAAATGTCAACCGATGTGAAACCACGAGAATTTATAGTGAAACTTTCTCAAAATAATCAAAAATGGAGCTTCAACAAAATCGCAAAAGAGGCTCGCGTTCGTCCGGAAACGGTATCAAGAGTTGTTAAGCGCTTCAACGAAGATCTTTCAATTAACCGCAAGGAAGGAACCGGGAAGAAAAAGGGGTTTCATAGCCCAAATAAGTGAAGAAAGCCATCCTAAGAAGAATCCTAACCTTTCAGGACGGAAAGTGGCCCAAATAGTGGGTTGTTCGCAGTCAACCGTTCAGAAAATCAAGTCGAGTTGTGGGCTTAGAACATACAAAGTGCAGAAAGTGCCAGACAGGAACGCTGTGAAGGATCTAGAGCGAAATCAAGAGCAAAGAAATTAAAAAAAGATTTCTTGTAAAATTTTTCCTGTTGCGTGATGGACGACTAAACCTAAGTCTTGGCTGATTTCTCGCAACTTCCTGGTCAGGAATTTTATACTGCAGATTCTCGTGGAAATGTTGACGAACAATTTCGCGTGAAGAAACAAGCAAAGTTTCCTAAAAAATGCCCGGTTTGGCAAGCAATTTGCACTTGTGGGAAAAGGAGCAAATTTTTCGTTGGCCAAGGCTCTGTTGACTCGAAGATATACATCGAAGAATGCTTGAAGAAGCGATTTTTACCATTTTTACGTGAGCACGATGTGTCAACAATCTTTTGGCCAGATTTAGCTTCATGCCACTACAGCAATGCCACCAAGGAATGGTACGAAGGTAATGAGGTGGTTTTTGTCCCCAAAGAGGCCAATCCACCAAATTGCCCAGAACTCAGGCCAATCGAAAAATTTTGGGCCCTGGTAAAAAGAGAATTGAAGAAAACTAAGAAATCAACGAAAACATTAGCGGAATTCAAGCAAAAGTGGAAGACAGCACCCCAGAAAGTGGCTGAGAACACTATAAGAAGCATGATGGGAAGAATTCCAGAAAAAAATCCATGAATTTTGTAAAAAATAGTTTTGGTTTTTTATTGTAAAAACAGTTATCATTAGAATCAGAAGATGATTCGAAAATGAGTTTGATTTTCTAAATCGGTCCAGTGGTTCAAAAGATTCAAGCGCTTTTGTGATAGCGAATTTATATTCTCACCCATAGCAGATTTTTGGCACTCTCATAGCGAAAAGTTTACGATAGAGGACGGGAAGCCGAAAATGAAGAGGAACTTCGTCGAATATACAGAAGGATCCGAGAAATCGATCTAGATACCGTCCAAAACCTGATGCTAGGTGTTCGCAGAAAGTTGCGCTCTGTGGAAGATCAAGGCCCTCTTCATTTAATTTGAATTGATAGTTTTGTTGCTTCTAAAACGTTTATTAATGTGTTCTACAATACAATAAACAAGTGTATGATTTTTGTCACTTTCTTGGTCTCTGAAATTTGTGTTCGTCGCTTAACGCACCACTTGGGTCTCCGGAGAAACCGTCTGAAAATGCTTGATTTCACTGCAGTTTCGTAAATGTTCCATGGATATTCACGCTATGGTCATAATTTGGCGGATACAAAGCATTACCGCTGTTTTTTTACCGGTTGAGGACTTTTTGAGATTGGATTGGAGTGATCCCCGAATTTCGGTGTACGCCACTGCCCGGCAGAATTCTCAAGGATGTTCGCCGTTTGATCAGCGATCGAAAACACCGGAAGCCGCCTATTTAGTACGTAAAAATGGGATTCCGACTATCTGTCGTAGATTGGATCGACCTCATCCAGCCGTGATTGTGTTTAATTTTTTCTCGTTGTTTAATATTATAATCTTTGCCGTTTAAACGGTGTAATGAAGGATTTCGGACGTGACGGGTGTAAGGAGTTAACCAAACACGTACGAACAGATCCGGGTTGTAAATGGCTTTGGTGCATCTTGTTTAGTAGGTACATAGGTATATTATAAAGGTATTCTTTTCATGATTTTAGTATGAACATATGAGTAGTGTAATAAGCGAGATAATTTGGAAGTAATAAAATGAATATCCTTTCGAAAATTGGGACTTGAACATTGTCTTTTCCATAATAATTCGCCGGTATTTTCAACACCGTTTATTTTATTCGGAAAATCGCCCAAGAAACTCGCAATAATTTAATTGATCGATGTAGACTTCGGAAATTCGATATCCCTGTGCCAGAAAATTAGTGAACCAGTTATCAGACCACCTAAGAAGTCTGGCGAGACGAAATTGTCGATTTTCGGTTCAAGTTTCTGCTGCATCTGTGACGATAAGAAGATTATGGTTCCTCGAACCCAGCACCGAAATATGCTTGCGTTCGCTGGGAACCATGAGATTTTTCCGACGTTGCATTTCCCAAACCGGTGCTTGGGAACCTAGATTTTTCAAGACAGCCCCACCTACGAGGGGGTAGGAAGTGGAAAAGTCTTCAATTTAATTGGTTCGTAAAAAGGAAGATGGAAGAAGTTTTGATTTGATTGGTTTTGAAAGATTGACGATTGGTTTTTGGAGGAGACGAAGAAGGGAAAAACTTCGACTTGCTCGGGAGACGACAAAGGCAGTGTCTGGTGGAACCTTAAACGAGAAGGTTGCCAGTACTCGCGTCGGTAATAGGGAGTAACTGGAGGAACCTAAAGGGAAGGTCCTCAGTTGACTCAGGTTTGGAATCGGAAACTAAGGGTAGTACGGTTTTAGGGTAGGTACTTCAGTGTTTGGAAGTACGGTCTCAAAGCGGAGACGAAAACAGTTAGAGTTATTCGGAAGACGGTGTTAGGGTAACTCATAAGTCTTGGTCTTATTTCGGACGGTCAGTCTCAAACAGGGACATAAAAAGGTGTTAAGTCGAAATTAATAAAATCTCTAAATTACTTGGAATTATTGTAGATTGCGTATCGTCGGTATATTCGGGAGTGAGGTCAATTTGCGAAACGCGTGTGGGTGTCGTGTTTGGTGTTTAATCTGTCTGTTTCAGGAAAGAAGCCCCGCCACAGAGTCATCATCCTAGATTCAACATTCTTTGGATTATTGGTACAGGAAAAAGGTCAGACTAATTTTTTTTTGTCTGTTAGAATTTTGCATCCGTGTTGACGGTTTCCGTCGGGAAAAGTGTAATTTTTATTTGTGTTGCATTAGCTTTGAACGTAAAGATTACCGGTGGAATGTGTTCAATTTTCTGAGGGAGAGTTTTTTTTATTTGAAATTTGTTGAATTTTCCGGTAGATAAAAAGTTTTTTTTTTGGTTTTCTGTATGTCGCATCAGTGTGAATGTAAAGATTTCTAGAGTCAAATGTGTTAAATTTTCCAAGGGAGATTTTTTAATGAGATTTTGAGAAATTCAGAGAAATTTCGAGATATAAGGAATTTTATCCTGTTGTTTTATGGGTGATCGAAATAGTGTGTATTGACTTGTTGGAAGATTTCCGGATGAAGGTTTTCAGGTTCTTATGTTGAATTGGATTATATCTTCTGTATGAACGTATATGCCTATGAATTTGAAATTAAGTTTTAAAAATTGCAATTGTTAGGGACAGAGTTTAGGATTGAATCAAAATAAAGTAAAAAATTATTGAACTAAAGATTTTTTTTATGAGATATTGAAGAATTGAGTGAATATAGTTGGTTTTTCTTTGAAGAAGTTCAAGCTTTCTTTGTTTTGAAATTATTATAGAACAGTTCATATTTCTGTGATGTTCTATCATTTTATGTAAAGGATTTTTGATAGAGTCAAGTTGATGTCGAGATTTTAAGACTTTAGAGAGGTTTTAGATTCATTGCGGCTTTACAGGGAAAAAGGCATACGTTTGTTCTCACAGGACATTTACTTTTCTTTCAGGACATATATTTTTCTCTTTCAGGACGTTGAATTTTCTGGTTGTTGAATGTGTAATCAAATTTTGTTTCAGGAAGGGTATTTTGTTTTTCTGAAAATTATTGTGCTTTTATCGATTGATTGAAATTTTGATTGAATTTTTTTTCAGGGCGTATTGCACGAAAAATTTCCTTTTGGTTACGTTATCCCTTTTACTTGATTTTGTTTGAAAGTGTTGGTTTTTCGGTTGGTCATATAGCGGATCAAATTTTGTCTCAGGAAGGGTATTTTGTTTTTCTGAAAAGTATTGTGCTCTTATCGATTGATTGAAATTTTGATTGACTTTTTTTTTCAGGGCGTATTGCATGAAAAAATTTTCTTTTGGTCACTTTATCCATTTACTTGATTTTGTTTGAAGGTGTTGGTTTTTCTGTTGGTGATATAGCGGATCAAATTTTGTTTCAGGAGGGTTATTTTTGTTTTTTTGAAAATTATTGTGTTTTATCGATTGATTGAAATTTTGATTGATTTTCTTTCAGGGCGTATTGCGTGAAAAATTTTGTTTTGTTTTTGGTTATCCTATTATTCGGGATTTCGGTTGAATCTCGAAAAATTTTATTTTCATAAAGTAACATCATTCGGTTTTATATTGAGTTTGATTTGGAGAATAATTGAATTTGGCTTTCCTTGTTTTAACTTGAGTTTGAAATTTTGGGAAACACTTTGATAAAAGGGAAATTTTTATCTTTTCAAGTTGAGTTCATTTTGAAAGTTCAGAAGTCGGGAAAAGTATAAATTTGGTTGAAATTTTAGTAGATGAGCCGCTGATCGTGATCTTTCGAAACTTAGAACAAAAATTAGAATTATTTCTATTTCAGGTGGTTTTGTGTACTTTTATTTTTCAGGAATTCGACACTTGGTGATTTTCTTGTTTTTTTTGGTTACATCATTTCGCCAGATTTTTCTTGAATTCTTTTTGGCGTTGGTCTTTTTGAACTCGTTTCCAGGTGATTTGTTTTATTTTGGTGTTTTGGGTAAGACTGTTTGAATTGGAATCATTAGGGTATCATTTTGCTATTTTTTTTTATTCGTGAAATTTGAAGGAATCATTAGGGTATCATTTTGCTATTTTTTTTTCAATTCGGGAAATTTGAAGTCGTAATCTTGAGCGTATTTCGGTTCTGTTGGAATTTGAGGTTGAGAATTTAAAATTATTCATTGATTTGGAAAGTAAATAATTCATTGAATACATCAAAAAAAAAATCATATTTTCGTTAAGATAATTGGGTTGTTAAATTTTTGAAAAATGGCTCAACCAGCTGGTGCATCCAACATGAATGTTCCCGCAGGTCAAGTAACACCTATGTACTCGCTAGGTATGCTATCGACTACTTTAGAGGATTTTACTGGGAAGGACGCGACCGGGTATTTCGAAAAATTGGAGTTGCTGGCAAAATTATACGGATGGGACGAAAAGAACACTCTTATCCTTCTCAAACTCAAGCTCGAGGGCGACGCTTATACTTTTTTCAAATCTGATATCAACCTTGACAGTTTGAACTATGGTGATCTAAAGAATAAATTTGTTCGGAAGTTCACAACGGTTAGATTTCCTGGGGAAAACCAGTGGAATCTTAGCCGATGCTATCAAAGACAGGACGAGGATGTGTCCTCGTTCTGCACTAGACTGCGTACAGTAGGGGCGAGGTTACTGAACGAAGATTTGGCTGGAGCATTAAGGGATGAAGAACCTGGAATAAGAAAGAAGAACCGGGAATTAATGTTGAATCAATTTAAGATAGGATTAAGGAAGGACGTAATGAAGGAAACAGGAATTTTGTTGTTGAAAGAGGAAAACTTGGATCTGGAAAAAGCAGAGGAACTAGTTAGGCTACAGGAGGCCACTAGCAAGATGTTGCAAAGGAGGTCGGTAAATATGTGGGTATCGACAGTTGACACCGAAAAAGTGTGTCAACTGTGTGACAAAGAAGGCCACACCGCGAAGGGGTGTAGGAGTGTAAGGCAGAACCGAGGAAATGGGGAAAGAGGAAATGGGGAAAGAGGTAATGCAAGGACATGCCATTCTTGTGGCCAAACAGGCCATTTCGCGAGGGATTGCCGGAATAACAGACAAGGAGGACAAATGACACAGGGAGTGTGTCATAACTGTAATCAACAGGGACATTGGGCAAGGGAGTGCCCTAGCAGGGGTTCGGCTGGATGGCTGGAGCCAAAGGTCGAATGGATGAGGAGTGAATATATAGAGGAACCGAATACTTCCTGGAACCAACGCATAGGCGTAGATGAGGGTGTAGAGGAGATTTCTGGGGTAATACGGAATATTGAAGGGTCAAGTTTTGGAAGCCACTATCCCCGAACAGACGAGGACGGTGGGAAAATGGAACATTTTAATGTTCAGAGAAGAGTCCGGTAGGACACTAAGGAAAAAAATGTAATGTGCAATGTTGACAGGACGTCCAGGGAATTAGATACACAACCAGAAAATTCCTATGAAGTTAGGGATTTGAAGAGGACTGGAAGTAGGAATACCAGTGTTAGCACTCAGACGGAGGGTGCAGAGGGACCCGACAGCAATGGACTGTCGAAGGGTGACACCATCAGGGAAGGGAATGGTGTTGTCACCGGGTCGAAGGATGTGGAGATGACGAACGAGAATAACGAAGGGGAGCTTCGTTGGAATAACAATGTGTCTCCGGCTGAAGGGATAGATCGGGTATCTATCAGGAAGGAATCAGCCGTTGAGGAAGATGGTACCTGGGAAACCGACGTTTTGTTGATGTGGGGGATCACCATCCCCGCACGTTCGGAAATGGTGTTAGAGGCCAAACTGAGGAAGGAGAAAAATAGGGAACGATTTTGGGTCAAGATAATAAACGTATCCAACAAGGAAAGTACGTTGAAGAAGAAACAGAAACTCGTAGAAGCGGTGGGTCGCGAGGAGAAGGGAAGATCGGTAGTGGTAGCCATACCATTACGACGATCTTCGAGGGCAAGGCGCCCTCCGGACCCGGGGAAAAACTGGCCAGGAAATCGGGTAGCGAGAAGGCAATTCATCAACAGCCTTCCAGGAGAAGTGAATCGACTCCTGCCCATTTCGTTAGATTCCAAGGATAAACTAGTCAGGAACACGGGTAGCGAGAAGGCAACTCTTCAACAGCCTTCCATCAGAAGCGAATCGACTCCTGCCCGTTTCGTTAGATTCCATGGATAATTTGGACCGGAATTCGGGTAGCGAGAAGGCAAGTCATCGACAGTCTTCCAGGAGGGGTGAATCGACTCCTGCCCATTTCGTAGATTCCAGTCATTTGAAACGTCTTTGTGGTAATTTGGGAGTAGCTGTGCTAAAGTCTTTGATGGCGATTTTTAACGCCAAATTTTTTTTTTTGAAGCAGCGAAATTGAAAAAATCTTTTCAGTGCGTATTTGATTTTTTTTAATTCATCTTTTCATCTATAAAGAAGTACCACTCGACCTTATAATTTTTGTGTTAGCGCTGACGCTAAAGTGTACTTTACGGTTTGCGGGAATCGTTTTGGAACAATCGTGATAAGATTTTGCGTTTTGTGTCCCACAACAAAAAGCAAATGTGGATGTATTTTTGTGGTATTCTTCCTCAGATGATTAAAAGGGAACTAATTATGTAAGCGATCATAGGAGGACGAATAGGGAAAAATGGGATTTACGTATTTTTCATTTTAAATTGTTCTATGAATGTATGTAAAATTGTGAAAATTTAATTTTTTTATTTTTGTTGTTGCTACTGTATTAATTGTACATTTCCCCACAAGATGTTTCAAGAGGATCCAAGTCAATTAGCAGTATTGGAAAGGTACTGACCCTATCCAGAGGAATGACCTTATTCGTAAAAGTAAACAGTACTGACGCGCTAATTGCGTACGCGTGTGCGAAGAAAAACAGTGAGATAACCGCGGTGTCTGTACGCGAAGCCGCGTAGTGTCCAACTTAGAGAACATCTACAGAAGTTAATCCGTCAAAGGGATCGTGTTACCAGAGGGATGAAGTCACAATTAAAAAACCGTATGGACCGACTGTGTCGAGTAAGCTTGAGCGATTACTGATTAAACGTTGCGGGAATCATAGGCGTAGCTTAATCGTGTCCAAGGGTATAATAAACTTTATTTGCCGTTTGAAAGCCGTGGAAAACATCATCGACGAGTACCAGAAATGGAGACTTTTGACAAATGGTTTAATGGTTCAAAACGATCAACATGGTCAACACCGAAGAGATGAGAAAGCTGGCACACAACCCAGCAAGACAGATATGAGGATGGTTCACCGACATCCTGTTCATGAGCGGACTCATGGGATTCTATGCGATACTCCGAATCATGAAGCAAGGGATAGATGTTATATCGAATGGACTACACCTATATGAGATTTTTGGATGCGGGATAACCCTGTTGGCTAGCCTATGGAACACATGGACTATGTGGATTATGAATCGACACAGAACCAGACAAGAGAACCTGAGAATAGATAAGGATGCAGAGGCGGACGTAGCTGTAGCAGCAAAGATAAAACCGTCGGGATTGTACCCGACATTAAACCCGAACGTACCACACTGGGCTTAAAAAGGAGGTGCAAATGTTGTCATCGGTCGCGAACCCGGAATATGTGCCGCGTAAGGGACATCTCTCGCGATAACGATGATTGTTGGTGACGATCGTAAACATTGAATTCGAGTGCTTAGAACCCAAATTTATCGGACACAAAGTGCGGTACGCTGATTACGATGGACTAGATCGTCGCGTATCTTCGAAGGTCGTTCCCGAGGAAAAGGTCAATACCAATCCAAAGGAAATAAACATATGGAGGTAGTCAGAACCGGATTAAGAAGATTCTGTGGTGATCGCGAGTGAAGTTTGAAAACCCGAAAAAAAGGACATAATGGACTCCATGTAGGAGAAGTGAAGTGAAAGACGGGATTTGCTTAATTCTTTAAAGAGCTTGATTTATGAGCATTATGTTTTGCTGCGTTGAACCTTTCATTTATTTTTTATTTTTTTGATATTGTTTGTTTTGGACTTGGGCTAATTAGTTGAGCAAGAATGATATTTAGTTTTAAGGCATGCTGCATGAAAGTTAAGAATTCTAAGTTTGATACATTCGAGTTGTTTACCTTTTAAAAGGTCTTGAATGGAAGACGAGGGATTATTGGACTATTGAGGAATGAGGGTAAGGGAAAAGTCATGGCAAACGATGCCATGGACTTTTTCAAAGAGGAGGATATTTGTAATAAGCGAGATAATTTGGAAGTAATAAAATGAATATCCTTTCGAAAATTGGGACTTGAACATTGTCTTTTCCATAATAATTCGCCGGTATTTTCAACACCGTTTATTTTATTCGGAAAATCGCCCAAGAAACTCGCAATAATTTAATTGATCGATGTAGACTTCGGAAATTCGATATCCCTGTGCCAGAAAATTAGTGAACCAGTTATCAGACCACCTAAGAAGTCTGGCGAGACGAAATTGTCGATTTTCGGTTCAAGTTTCTGCTGCATCTGTGACGATAAGAAGATTATGGTTCCTCGAACCCAGCATCGAAATATGCTTGCGTTCGCTGGGAACCATGAGATTTTTCCGACGTTGCATTTCCCAAACCGGTGCTTGGGAACCTAGATTTTTCAAGACAGCCCCACCTACGAGGGGGTAGGAAGTGGAAAAGTCTTCAATTTAATTGGTTCGTAAAAAGGAAGATGGAAGAAGTTTTGATTTGATTGGTTTTGAAAGATTGACGATTGGTTTTTGGAGGAGACGAAGAAGGGAAAAACTTCGACTTGCTCGGGAGACGACAAAGGCAGTGTCTGGTGGAACCTTAAACGAGAAGGTTGCCAGTACTCGCGTCGGTAATAGGGAGTAACTGGAGGAACCTAAAGGGAAGGTCCTCAGTTGACTCAGGTTTGGAATCGGAAACTAAGGGTAGTACGGTTTTAGGGTAGGTACTTCAGTGTTTGGAAGTACGGTCTCAAAGCGGAGACGAAAACAGTTAGAGTTATTCGGAAGACGGTGTTAGGGTAACTCATAAGTCTTGGTCTTATTTCGGACGGTCAGTCTCAAACAGGGACATAAAAAGGTGTTAAGTCGAAATTAATAAAATCTCTAAATTACTTGGAATTATTGTAGATTGCGTATCGTCGGTATATTCGGGAGTGAGGTCAATTTGCGAAACGCGTGTGGGTGTCGTGTTTGGTGTTTAATCTGTCTGTTTCAGGAAAGAAGCCCCGCCACAGAGTCATCATCCTAGATTCAACATTCTTTGGATTATTGGTACAGGAAAAAGGTCAGACTATTTTGTTTATGCTTAGCTTAATTTGAGTATTGGTAGAAAGCTGCATGAAAGCCCATATATCTCTAATGGTCCAGAGTCCTGAAATCTTCCATAAGTCGTAATCGTCTTTTAAAGTATATGGTATTTTTTTGTAATCACCCTTAAGTAATTAAAAGTGTATATGGAAACAATTGTTGGGTTCCCTTAAGTGTTGGAAAGTTTAGGTGGGAAATTATTGTTGAGATTCCCCCTTATGTGTTAGAAAGTTTGAATTTGTATTATTTTTGAAATCTCTCGTGAGTAGTTGAAGGTTTAATTGAGTAAATTTTGAGATCATCCCATGTTTGTGATTTTGGGGGTTATTTTGACAAACCTTTTTTTTAGTTTCTTGATAACTCGATTGAGTTCATTTTTTTTATAATTGGAATTCACACCGATGTTTGATTTGATTTCGATAATTGGATTCTGTTTTACAATCTAAAGTTGATGTAATAATTCGATTTGTTGTGATTAATTGTATTTGATTTAAGAAATATTCGAGTACTTTCGATAATTTATATCGTTGGCACATACGTAACGAATGTAAAGTTGTTTAGTTTGATTTGGTCTTAATATACGTCTTAAATTTAACCCAAAAAGTTTCATTTATCATCCTTCTCCCTAGAGAATATTTTTAAACACTAAGTCCCGACCCAAGTGCGTTGGGCCGATCCCACACTTTCTCCCTTCTGGAGAAAGAACTTCAAAATTAAAATAACATCTTTTCTTTTCTTTAAGTAATAACACCCTTGTTTGGTGGAAAGCCGCTCTTCCGTCAAATCACAAAGAGGGTGCCTTTTACAGTAGGAAATTTCACGAATTGAGAGATTATTAGAAGTAGGTATATACAAATTCGTTCAGCTAGAGCATCGTCTCATAAACTCCCACTGAAATACGATGACTTTCGATAGCCTTTTTTATTGAAAAAACGCAAAAACGCATTATCCCATTTGACAGGTGAAAATCTAAACTATGATGGATAGAGTCTCGAATTATTTTGTATTGAACTCAGCGTCCTCGAAAACCTACATTTTGATACCAAAATTGTCCCTATAGTCCTTCTTCGAGTCGAATTTTAATCGTTTTATTTTTTCCATAATTCATTTTCGAGTTTTGTTCAGACGCTCACAGCACTCAAAGTATGGGTGTTAGATACTGATCAGCCAAATCGATATTCTGCTTGATTCGAATGGATAGTAGATCTTTCGGATGGAATAACGCCTTTAGATTCGCCAGGGATTTCTTGATGATGACAAATATGGTGTTTTTGGGGAGTCTTAACCCTTTGTCATTTTTCACCCAAAAAGTTGACATTTTCGAAATCGATTTTATTATTTCTAGAGATACTTTGGACAATGATTATTAACAATTCACAAACAAAAAGTGAATGCGATCACAGGAGCGGAAGCTATGACGAATTGAAATTTCGAAAAAATGCCATTTGACAAGTGAAAATCTAAACTATTATATATAGAGTCTCGAATTATTATTGTTATTATAACTCCAATGGATTATTTTCTTTGGGTTTTCGTCAAGTCATTGGCTTATGCTGATAAACCAGAAACAATAGACGCTTTGGAAGCCAACTCGTTTTTTTGAGGCCAGAAATACTCGAAAAAGTATGAAGTTTTTTCCATATTTTCTCATGCAGTATCCCGTCCTGAGATGTATCGCCTTCACAACACCCTGTAGCAAATTTTGTAGTCAATTTAAATAATTTAACAACGTTGTTTGTTCCATGTGGAACAAATCTAATTCCCGATAAATTACGAATAAAAACGGCTCCTGGAACACTTCAAAAACGGGCAAACGAAAACCCTGCGATGAATACCAATGAACTTAATCTTCAAGTCCAGATGTCATCAACATTCCCTCGGAATGCCGCAGATTCCATTCGCGCCGGTTTGTACGAAAAAATACGAGAGAATCACATGCGACCCTAGCCTCAAGTACGTTGCAACCTATGCGGGACAAGGTCTTTCAAGGCTGATTGGGTTTTGAGTTCGACCTGCTGTGAAAAATCGATGATGAATAAAAGTGAAGAATTAGGATTCAGATTCGTTGGAATGAGACAAATTTTTACAGTTTTCTGAAGTCTAGATATGGATATTTTCCGATCGTTTCAAAGTTCAATAAAAGAACAGTTTGTGAAACACAATAGTATATTCTAAAACTAGTTGCAGAATGGGCTCCTATTCCAATACGAATGCGAAATTCGAAAACGAGCGACGAAGGAGCGAGTTTTCGAACGCATGAGTTTTGGAATTGCTTTCTGCAACGAGTATTAGACGATATTTTCTCTATTTCAGTCAAATTTCGTGAAATACTCTTGAAAATGTTGAAATTCAATGAAAAACTCATCCTAGTGACTTTTGTATTGCATCTTGGCAGTTGGTGACTGTTACGAAATTGACATTTCCAAATTGACGTTAGTTTGTTGAAAATTGATAGGAGCGGAAGCCAGTGCTGACAACCAAAAAACGATAATGAGTTCATTAGAGCATTGTTTTTAGTACAGTAATGAACTCATTACGATACTGAATTAGAGAAAATGATCTTTACTGGTGAAGGCAAAACCAGTTGATAAAAGCCAGAAATCCTGCAGCTTGGAATACAGGGTGAGTCTCTGAATCGTGCATATATTTTAACTGAAGATTCCTCTCATCAAACGAAACACTTTTTTACCATACCATTTTTCAAAATTCGGTTTCGTTTGAAAGATACAGGGTGTCGAAAATCCATGAAAAAAACACTTTTCTGTTCATATCTTCGAAACCGTTATTTCAAATGAACTGAATTTTGGTTGATGTTTACTCTATTCATGGTGCATATTCCTCAATCAAAACTCATTCAATATTGCCCCTGGTGTAAAAGTTACAGAGTAGCTGACTCATAAATCCACGCAAAAATACTATAAAACCACTTGAAGGAGATAAATGGTTCATATTTTCGAAAGAATCAATCATTTTGAAAAATAAGAGTATTTCTATGTTTTTCCTAAGAATTATCTGGATGCTTTCCTGGATGTTCAATATCACTGAATGGCTGGAATATAATAATAAACTATCAGATCTATATACAAGTTAACAATGTGGTCAGAATGTTCATCAACTTTGTCAAGACTAAAAACACTATGATGGAAAACAGTTCGATGTAGAGATATGTAATAATTGAATCTCACAAATGTGGAAGATAAAATTGGCTTTTAAGAAGCAGGAAATTATACATACATTTCATACGCATAGTTTCTATTAAAAATTTATTGTTACCGGCCCATATTAAAAATAAATTTCAGTGAAATACAAAATTTGGATATTAATGATGAATGTCGATACAAACCGAAACCACGTATCAAATTGCAAATGCAAAATAAAATGATAGTAAATAACCTGTGGCTATGTTTCTATCTAAACAATATCCTCTTGGACTTTTATGAACTCGACACGACACGGTTATTATTACATTAATTCACTGAAAGTTTTCATAATCATTAAATGATCGAAGAAAAACTCCTAAAATAATCACTTTCCCCATCTATGTATAACAACATAGCTTTAGCCATTTACACCATGCCGGTTACCTCTATACCTACGCATACGTCGTTCATGGGACTGACGTTTGAGACGCAGAACAGCAGGTTTAAGATGGGTCGGTTCATAGATCTAAGATCTTACGGTTTGTCTTGCGCGCCAGCTACCTCGCATTGCGAGGTAGCGCACCGTTATACCATTGTTTAAAGAGAAAACCAACAATATGGTATCGTCTTCTCAAAAGCCCTGTGAAATATCATAGAAGATGGGTTAGGTTAGGTCATTGACCTAGAATCCTATGACCTAGGTTAGTGAATAAACAATTTTTTATTAGATATTTTTGGGATATCGAGCAAAATATGATCACGTTATTAGTGTTAACGAACTTATCTTCACTAAAATTGAAGAAGGAACATATTTTGGTTGGGGAAGCTTGGTTTTTCAATTGCAGAGTAAATCGGACAAAACTAAGTGTTTTTGGCAATAACGTGTTTTTGTAACATTTTTATTCAAATAGGGTTAGTTCTTGAGTATTTCCTGAATGTATCAATTCAATTTCAATCGGGAAATATGAACTCTGCACCAATTCCAGAAAATCGTATTTGGCCCAATTTTTTTTCAAATGGCTATATATTTCAAACAGAGCCGAATTCGGAAAAATGGAAAATGAAAAATAAAAAAAAGGCTTCTTTTGGCTTCAAGAATCTACAGTTAAAATATATGTACAAGTCAAAGACTCACAGTGTATAATATTTCCTGTATTTATGGCGAAAACTTTACCGGGAAAAGATCACAGCCATCAGAATTAAGAAAATCTGAACAAAGAACAACACAAAGAATAGAGACAAACAGGTCTCAAATAGCAGATCATCTATGTTCTACACAGGCCCGGATCTAGGGGGGGGGGCAAGCGGGGCGCTTGCCCTGGGCGCCAGCTTAAGGGGGCGCCAAAAACAACCAGAGGTTAATTTTTTTTCATTTTTGATATTCTCGGAAAAATATATTAATTATTATTAAATATGACCCGACTCTGAAGTGCCATCTTGACCACTCAAAAAAAGGACAAATATCCTGTCTCTGCAAATCTAACCAAAATGAAATTATCGATTTAATGGCCACCAAAATTCGGAATAACATTATTAATGAGATCAAGGAGGCCAACTATTTTATGTTTGACTGCACCCCAGATGTATCTCACACAGAACAAATGAATCAGGTTATATAAGATATTATTTTAAAGAGAACGGAGTCTGGATATGAGATGAAGGCAAGTTTTATAGACTTATTAGAAGTTGACGGAAAAACTGCAGAAAAAAATATCATAGCGAATTCTACATAAACGGCGAGCTGATGATTTAGATGTCAAAAAATGTCGTGGGCAATCCTACGACAACGGATCTAATATGGCTCGCATATATTAAGGAGTCCAATCCAGAATTCTACAGATGAACGAGCTGGCAGTATTAGTTCCATGCCATGTACATTCTTGTGAGTGTCCATTTGGCTTCATCATGTTCAGAAGCATTAAATTTTATTTGGTGTTGTTCAAAAACTGTATTCTTTTTTTGTTAGTTCAACCACACGATGGACAATTATGAAAAAGTGTACGAAAACAAATTGGATTGCTTTATGCTGTGATGGAATTTAGATTCATCCTGAACCTAACAATTTGGGATAACATTCTGCGAGAGATCAATAGGGTCAACGTGGAAATTCAGAAAGGGGATATAATTATTCCACGTTCATTATCGTTGATGCAAGGTCTTGTGAAGATCTTGCAAGGAATGAGAGAAAAACTTATTGGAAACTGGATCTCAGAAGCTACACTTCTTTCAGAAGAATTGGCTGTGAAGCCAATTCTTAGAAATGAACGTTCTTACAGTCAAGAACGCTAGATCTATTTGGTTTATTCTCGAAGGAAATTAAGGCAGTTTTCGACAGATTATTGTCAGGAATCAGAAAAAGATTAGAAAGCGCAAGGAGTCTGCATACGAATTTCGCAATCCTCAATGACCATGTCCTCTCAAACATGCAAAAAAAGGACTGCAGAAAAATGGGACCCTTATAGCGCAAAAATATCGAAGAGACTTGAATGCAATTGATTTTTGTTTGGAACAAGCGGTTTTCAAAGAGCGGGTTCCTGAAATTAGTGAAAGATCGACTTCATAAGACCTGCTACAAATTCTTCACAGGCAAGATCTGCAAGAAGCTTTTCCTAATGACAGTATAGCTTTAAGAATATACTGCACCTACCAGTTTCAGCAAACTGAGAATAAAAAAATTTATTTGCGTTCCTCAATTAGTCAGGAACGTCTCTATGGTCTCTCGATCTTAGCTACAGAAAACAAAACTGCTTCCGAAACAGATTTCGAGGAGCTGTTAGATGCGTTCTCGGAAAGAAAATCACGCCGTGTGAAGCTGCGAAGAAAAAAATCTAATTTCTTTCTTGTGATATTTTTCTTATCATCAGTATATATTTTTATTATTCATTTGTATTATTTATTTTTGTTATTTTTCATGAATTCATATATTACACGAATGGGGGGGGGGCATCATGCATTTTTGCCCCGGTCAGAAAAAATCGTAGATCCGGGCCTGGTTCTACAGATGGAGATCAGCTGTTTGTACAAGGATCTAAAATCATACTTATCCTATTCATTGGAAAGGGGTTTTCAGTGTCTATTACTGAAGGATTTAAGAAAATTCTCCCCAAAAGAATGATGTTGAACTTTATTCAACCAATAAACCGTAGGGTTGATATCATGAAATCAGTTCAAACTTCACCGCCCAAACATATCTCCATATCTCTATCGTTATCCTTAGTGCATTTTTGCATCCAACTCGTTAATTCATTCCATTTTCCCATTTCAATCCGATAATACCGTTTCTCCTTACGAAAGTAGGATACAATCAACATCGATATTAGCATCGTGATGTTTCCGGGCAGTTTTCGATTTTTGCGGCTGTTGCGATTCGTATTCAATCAGTGTTATCATCTGGGTTCAGCTTGCGTCATTGGCCACGTACTGGCACACATAGAAACGAAATCAAAGCGTATTTCCGCCACAGGAAATCATTGTTCTGCATCTAGATATAGCACAACCGCGATTGTACGTAGATTCTTTGGAAGTTATGGATGTTTCGTAAGGTTCTCTACTTGTGCGGTACTATGCCAAGCGAAACACATTTTGTGGTCATTATCAAGACCATATTCGTGGGGAATATTCATAGAGAAACCCAGAATAATCCTGGAAAACTTCGAAATATCGGTTAATTAACTTTTTTTCATCATCAATGTGTTCTTAGGGTCTTACTTCCTTGAAATTTTTAAAATCGCTCATATTTCGCACAGATATACTTTGAGATATGCTGATCAACAAAATATATACAAATAGTTGATACGACAAGAGGGACGGAAGATATGAGAGTTTAAAATTTCCAATTTTTCGAAAAATGCCATTTAACAGGTGAAAATCTAAACTATGCTAGATGGGGCTCTGATATATTTTTTATTGAAATCAGTGACCTCGAAAACCTACATTTTGATACCAAAGTCGGCCATGTAGCCCTCATAAATAATGAATTTTTCAGTTTTATTGTTTTCGATATTTCATTTTCAAGTTTTGTTCACAAGCTTAAACCTTTCGCGGTATGGGTGTTATTGATCAGCAAAATGGCTGTTATTGAAGATTCGAATGGTTCGAACAACTTTCCAGTTCAATAGTAGTGTTTGATCCTTCCAAATTTTTGTTTTATTGTCGAATATGGCGTTTTTAGAGGGTCATACATACCTCTTTGTAATTTTTCACCCAAAATTTGAGATTTTTCAAATCGCTCATATTTTGCACAGAGCTACTTGAGGCTATGCTGATCAACATAATATAAATAACTATTGGCGGCGATGAGAGGGACGAATGTTATGACAGTTTGAAATTTCCGATTTTTCAAAAAATGCCATTTGACAAGTCAAAATCTAAACGGTGATAGAAAGGGCTTCGAAATATTTTTTATTAGATGAAGCAACCTCGAAAACCTACATTTTGGTACCAAAATCACCCATGTAGCCCCCATATGTAATGAAATATTCCACTTTTTATTTTTCATTTTCGAGTTCTGTTCACGAGCTCACACCACTCAAGGTAAGGGTGCTGTCGGTCCGCAAAATTGCTATTATTGAAGATTCGAATAGGAAGTTAGATCCTGCCCAAATATATTTACTATGGACAAATATGGTGTTTTTAGGGGGTCACACCCCTTTGTCATTTTTGACAACTTTGAGAACGGAAGGACAAATAAATTACGACTTCAACTAGATTATAACCAAGCACAGCTGACGGATCATCGTGAAATGGAGTACCCCAAGGTTCTCTTCCTAACCCCTCTGCGTTTCCCAACGGTGGACAAACCGAAATTTCAATCGATTCGATGGCTTGGGTGTTCCCCAAAGCACTCTTCTAATCCCCCTTTTTTCACATTCGATCTATTCTTCCCCAGATTCTCTCCGATGAGAACGAAAGTTACGAAACATTCCTAGACGCATAATCGACACGTTTTTAGATCTTCATCCCGACAAATATGGCGATCAATTGCGCATTACATCATCGCGTTGGCTAGGTCTGGTCGTGGGTCCATTTGCAAGCAAGGCCGTAGCTAGAAAAAAATTTCGGGGGGGGGTCCGTCCGAGGCCGTAGCTAGAAAAAAATTTCATCGAAGAATTTTCGGTGAAATGATTATCTGGCATTTCTGAAAAAATAAATTTCGGGGGGGGTCCGGACCCCATCGGACCCCCCCCTGGCTACGGCCTTGTTTGCAAGCATCCGCGGCGACCTTATAAGGCGAAGCAGGTCTAGAACGCCACAGAGCTTCGTTACTGCAAGGACTAGACAGGAGGTGCTCCGGTAAGCCATATGAGGTGGTTCTTTAATTATGACACTTTTTGCCTTTTCCCAGATTTTGTAACATCACGCACTATATCGTAGATAGACAGCTGTTGTGTAATATTGCTTTTTTAATGCAAAAAACAGCAGAAATACGAGTACAAGTCATTAAAATCTAATTGATTGATATGGAAGTACGAGGATATATTGAAAAATTCTTAGCCTACTATAGAACCAAACAAAATTTCAATGTCGAAATATTTTAGTACTCAAAATATTCTCCTCTTAATTGAATACGTTTATTACAGCGAACCTGCAACGTCTCTAGACCTTTCAAAAAAATGTTTCTTCTTGCTCTGCAAACCAGTCCTCCACAGCTTTTATTACATCCTCGTTGGAAGAAAATTAACGACCTTTTAAACTTTTTTTCAGTTGAGGAAAGAGATAATAGTCGGACGGAGCCAAATCTTGGGAAAAAGGAGGGTGTTTTAGTAATTCTAACACTACATCATGAATTTTTTGCCTGGCAACATGTGATTTGTGTACTGGGGCGTTGTCCTGTAAAAACAAAATACCTTTGGATAGCTTTCTGCGTCTTTTCTCTTCAATCTTATTCCCGTAGAGTGGTCAGTAATGTCGAATAGTAATCTCCAGTTATTGTTCTACCCTTATCCAGAAAATCAATCATTATTACTCCAAGGCAATCCCAAAAAACTGAAGCAACAACTTTTCCAGCAGATTTTTGGACACAAAACTTCTTAGGTCTTGGAGAACCAGAGTGTCGCCATTCCATCGATTGTTGTTTTGTTTCTGGATCGTAGAAATGTGCCCAAGTCTCATCCATAGTAACAATTCGGTTTAAGAAGTCTACATCGATTTCAAATCGAGCACAGATCGAACGCGATGCTTCTACCCTTGCACGCTTTTGGTCAACATTCAAACATTCGCGGATCCATTTTGCAGAAATTTTTCTCATGTCCAAATTGACGTGAACTATATGACGAACGCGTTCGTATGAAATCTACAGTGCTTCAGATATCCGTTTTAGCCCAATTCGACGGTCTGATAAAATCATGTCATGAACTGCATCGATATTTTCGGGGACTGACACAGAAACAGGCATTCCCGATCGGTCATCATCTTCAATGGAAAATTTACCTCTTTTGAGCTTGCAGTCCAACTCTTCACGGTCGCATACGAAGAACTTGATCACCAAGGGTATTAAGCATATCTTCGTAAATCTGCTTAGCTCTTAACCCTTTTAAATACAGGTACTTGATGATGGCTCGATACTCCAATTTTTCGATTTTTACAATTTCGGTGGACATCTTTTTTTTTAATTTATTGCGTAACTCTGGTTTACTTTTTTGACGTCGAACTCTACACTGACACTTCTAATAAGTTATTGTTCGTTGGTATGGTATCGCAATATTTTGTTTATGCATGGATCGGGTCTAGGCTAACTAGATATCAATACATCCTCGTATTATGGCTTTGTTTTGTTCAAAAAACTCCTTTTTATCATTCAACATCTCCAACTGTAGAATCACCTGAATCTTTTAAAATGTTGACGAAGTTACTGAAAATGACTCTGCTGTTTCAGTAATTAATCTATCCATTTTCTCAGCATCCTATTGCAAATCCACCGGAGTAAAACCTCGATTTGTGAATGTACGATTACGATATCAGTAAGGAATGAACTT
The DNA here is from genome assembly GCA_951802165.1 of Adalia decempunctata. Lineage (NCBI taxonomy): Eukaryota > Metazoa > Arthropoda > Insecta > Coleoptera > Coccinellidae > Adalia > Adalia decempunctata. The sequence continues at coordinate 8,813,990 of OX637705.1, forward strand.
CATATATCAGTTCGAAGGTTCTTATAGACATTTATGTTGCTTTATGACTGCTCCTGATTCATTCAGGCAGTAAAATTTGTCCTGGGCATTCAGATAAAGTTGACGGTTCATTGTCAAAGAAGGTGTTAAGTTTAACCAGTTCCAATTATGTGATCTCGGTAATATACAGGGTGTTTCTGAATTGATGCGATATTTACGTTTCAGATGGGAATTCTTATTCAGTTATTCCTTGATGCATATTCAATTTCGAAACGATAAAACACAGGTCGATTATCCTTTGATCTCGTGTTCCGCGCTATACTTTTTCATTCTAGAAATCTCAAACATCACTGTCATTCCAATTAAACTGTTCACTTTGCATACAAATTGATTTATTGAGGACACCCACGCCAAGATTACAATCCGCCATTATATAAACAATTCCTTGAAAACGAAGATCCTGGATTGTTATTCTAAGCACATATTCCGAAGGACGAAATGCGGCAAACCACGATTAGACGATAAGGATAGTGGGCAGTGGCGGCTCGTTGCATTCCGTGTTTCTAATTTTTGTATACAGGGTGAGTCTTCTTCAGTATGTCATTAAGGAGGTGGGCAAGTACAACAAGGTTTTCTTAGTTTGGGTTCCTGGTCACTCAGGAGTCAGGAATCACAGGAAACGAAGAGGTCAACACATTTGCAAGAAAAGGAGCACCTATAGCTAGGAGAGTGTTTTTGTGGAAGGAAGAAAAGCACTCTGGAGGAATTTAAAATAGTGTTCTAGAAAATCGCTTTGGCAATTTTCCTTCTTAATTATTAAGGTTTAAATATTCCTCGACAAACAAGACAAACACAACAACTATTTCTAGAGACGGCCCTGGATTTTCACACTAGTTAGCCTAGACCAGTTCCATGCACAAACAAAAAAATGCGATACCACATCAACGAACAATAACTTATTAGAAGTGTCAGTGTAGAGTTCGACGTTAAGAAAGTAAACCAGAGCTACGCATTAAATTAAAAAAAAAAGATGTCCAGTAAAAACCTGCGCCTGCGGCTCGTCAGTTACCTCCTTGAGCCAGTAAAACCCGTTACCTTGCGTGTATTGTTTTATATTTTATTTGTTTCTCATTTGTAAAAAGGTTAGATAAATTCCAAAAAAATCTCAATAATTTGTCGCAAATGTCGTAAGCTATGGAAGCGTTGCCATAAACATGTCTGTTTATTTTTCTTTACATTTGTTTTGGCGAAAGCGAAAATGAATGTACCAAAAGAAATTATTGAGGCAGCTAGCAGTGAAGCTTCAAGTTTATTACCTGCAAAATAAGCTTCAAGGTACGAGCGAGAATACGACGACTTCAAAAAGTGGCAAAACAAAAATAGTGTGATTGGGGTAACTGAAGATGTTTTATTGATCTACTTGAATCAACTATCAGCTAGATTCAGCCCTAATACTTTATGGGCAAAATGGTCTATGCTGAAAAGCTGCTTGAAAATGAAAGAAAATGCCCCTGTTCGCAGGTTTGTTTTCCTTAAAAAATTTATTGAAAAATATGACGTTTAGTTGTCATTTGCAGATTTCAAAAGGTAATAGCGTTTATGAAACGAAAAAATGAGCGTTATACGCCAAAAAATGCCAAGGCATTAAGAAGAGAAGAGGCTGAACAATTTCTTTTACATGCTCCTGATGACCAGTGTTTGCTGGCAAAAATTGTAACAATATTTGGGATTTTTGGATGTTGTCGATGTGACGAAATTCTCTCCTTAAACATGAATGATGTAGAAGATATGGGAAAATACGTTATTGTGACATTGCGGCAAACAAAAAATTTAACAACAAGAAGATTCACCATAACCGATGATGGCTGCAGCTTCAAGCCCTGCATGTTATACAGAAAATATGTAAATCTTCGGCCTCCTGGAACAGAAAGCCTAAGATTTTTTTTGACATACCGACATGGAAAGTGCATTTCCCTTAATGCTGGCCAGCACACTATTGGTGGTGTCCCAAAGCAAATCGCGAAATATTTAGGTTTAAAAGACCCAGAGTTATACACCGGCCACTCTTTTCGCAGAACTGGATCCACTATGGTTGCGGATTCGGGTGGAGATATTTTAGCACTAAAGCACAGTATAAGGTACCTTATACTGTGACTAAAGCGTGCAGGAGGGTGGAAGAGCACCGAAACTGCGATGAGTTATGTCGATGATTCGGTCAACAAAAAAATCGAAATGTCTAGCAAATTATTTGGTAGTAAGGAGAGTACAAATGTTCTGCAGTCCTCGAGTTCAGCAGTTTCTGAGTCAACAGATGGTTCATCATCATCAGTATCAACTCTTTCATCATCAAAAATCAGAGTTACTGGAAATAACAATTGTACCATGATTTTCAACATATATGACGATAAAACAAAATTTTCTAATGTAAATAATACCTCTAACTTGTAAAAATTTTGCAAGTTAACTGTCAGTTTTACAAGTTAGTGACTTGATAAAATAAACTTTCTTGATTAATATTGTGTTTTTGGAAACTGATGTTTACAAATGAGAAACAAATAAATTTTTTTTTGAAAGGTCTAGAGCCGTTGCAGGTTCGCTGAAATAAATGTATTCAATTAAGAGGAGAATATGTTGAGTATTAAAATATTTTGACATTGAAATTTTGTTTGGTTTTATAGTAGGCTAAGAATTTTTCAATATATCCTCGTACTTGAAGACAATATTCCATGAAAATTTCAATTGATTCAAGATAACCGTACAAGTGACCTCTAACTGTGGTACAGTGACTCACCCTGTATAAAAGCATTGTGTGCTTCTTTTTTTAAACCTATTTGCCATAAACATTCTATTTTAACCATGAATATTAAAATTTGAACTTTTTTTCTGGCGTTTTCTCTCTGATATCCCCCCGCACGCGCCGCCGCTGATCTCAGCACGTACATTCATTGAAAATGCCGGTTCTCGTTCTTGAAGGGAACGAAGGCAAGGCCGTGTCCATCAACGGGCAGCAACAGCCCACGCACCTACCGCCATATGGTTCCACCTGGCGTGTGACAAGTGAGAGGACAACAGGTCCAACGGCTTAACTCAGGCTCTCGATTTTGGTGACGAAACCTTCGAAAGTGCTCCGGTGGCTCCTGTTTGCTCTCTTTTTATGCGCCAACCGCTAAATATAGCAGTGATGCGGTCGCGGTTTCAGGGATTGTCGCCCGATCGTCATTATGATATCACGATCTTTTTCGGGTAGGATGAAACCGTTAACCGATCGATTTCAAGATTCCAATTGGATTAGAATTCACTATTAAGCAGATTTTTACTTAGTTTGGCACTTTGGGACCATATACTCCACCCGCAGCTTCCATATTATGCATTCATCCCTCATCACATCTAAAAACCTCGAAACCTATTAACCAGCGAGGTTTCAAAAGATAATGTTCACGCCAAAGTGAACGTTCATTTTATTGTTTTGAGAACATTTCGATTTTCCGAATAGGAAAATGTTCAATTTTCATTTCAAATATCACCCGGTAAAATTTATTGTAATCTGTTACCAGCTGTAGGTTTCCTTGCGACGACGCATGTTCATGCTACACACATTCATTCTTCTTTTGCGAGTCGGAGAGATTAATTCAGATATTTTAGCATATGCACCCATTTTCGATTGTTTTCGTTTCCATAATTTCAAAAATTCAGTTTCCAATTAAAATAAGATCTTGGGATCTTATCTTAGATCATTACATCGATTTGTTCATTCAATTCATTTTGGACAAACATTAAATTAAAAGTAGTGAGTTTTCACTTTGAATAATATCAGTGGCGTGACCAACGAAAGGTCATAGGAACAGGTGTAAAATCTTTCTTCAGCCTTCCAACTTCAGGACCTGCCATCCCGATCGGTTGTTGAGCTCAATCAATTTGTTCGTGGATTGGTTATCACGATAAGGTCTATGACAATCACCTACTGCTGGAGAAGGTGAGTCTTTTTTCTGATTGATTGTACACTTGTTCTTTCGTGTTGTGTTGGAAATTATACATTCAAATATCATACAGTCTGCTCTCATTGGAACATTTTCCATCCTGAATCGGGTTCAGTGTACCTTTTGAAACATATTTTGTTTGGGTATTCTGCGCCCGTTTAGTGTTCCTTCCTTTCAATTCGGCCCCAACAGATAAAAAAGGCAGAAAACCAGGCTGTCAACCAATATCTAACAAAATGAACTGCTCCACATGGATATTGACTCAAATTGCAAAAAAATATAGTTAAAATAAGATTTTTGTGAAGAAAATTCATATTAATATGATTTCAAGTTGCAAATTAATTTTAGCCTGTAGGTCCGCAGCGTATACAGGGTGGTTGAGAAAAATCGAGTAAAATAACGAAGTTTTATTCCCAGAGAATTCAAGCATTTTAAGACTATCAATACAATGTATGGCCTCCACGAGCATCAATAACAGCTTGACATCTTCCCATACACACGAGGTTGTTGAACATTTCTTGAGGAATTTGGTTCCATAAACGGGGCAGAAGCTCTCTCAATCATTTAAGGATTCTGGGTAGGTTGATGATTATCTAATCTTCTTTGGAGCATATCCCATGCATGTTCTATGCAATTCAAATCCGGTGAGTGCGGAGGTATTGGTAAATGTGGAATAGCAAGCTCCTCGCGCGCATTCTCAAATATGGCTGCACGGTGCGGTCTAGCGTTATCGTCTAGAAATTGAAAAGTTTCACCAATAGCAGCGTGAAAATTTGGCACAACATTGTCCATGACATGCTCCCTATAGTATAGTGTAAGGCGGTCATATTCCCAGGACAAATGTGTAGATCTGTGCAGGGCCGGACTGGTATGGTGGGGGCCCACCGGGAAAAAAATTTAAGGGGGCCCCAGAGCGTACTGGTTCAGATTCTGAAAGAGTAATTTGAGGTGAACCCGGAAAAATAAGTAGAAAAGCAACATTTCTGAAGATGTGCACCATAGTCGAGTTAAAATATTGGACACTAGGAATTGGTTTTCGCCAATTTCGGAATAGTCCCCAAATTCAACATTAAATTCTGGAAAAATCCCGGCCAATCCCGGAAGGTTGGCAACCCTAACGTTTGATAAAAGTATAAAAATACAAGACATTTGAATTATATAATTTACAAAATATACAGGGTGTCCCACTAGTGCCGCAGGGGATGATATAAGCGTAAAGGTCTGAGTTTGGCGAAATTTTTTGATGCAAATTTGATATAGGTACTCCACGAATAGCACAACCTAAAAATATTTTCGAATATATCGGGTGTCCCACGAAAGGGAGCAGAGGGTGACTTTGATTTTTCAAATGGGACACCATATATTCAGTGGTGTTTTTCAATTCTCTGAAACTTCCTGCATGCTTTTGTATACTTTTCACATATTTTTATGCAACAGTTTTCGAAACATTGGTCATTTTGACAAAAGCATGATACTTGTAGAGGCTATGTTATCCAATTATATTTCAACAGCTTTATATGGATTGCAAGACAAGACTGGTATACTAGCCAGCTATAATAAAGCATCTACAGCATATGGAGTGTCCACAAAAAGACTATCAACATGACGAATTTCAAATCGATTCAAATGCAATGCATATAATTTTTTTTCGTCATTGTAAGCACCATTCATTTTACTCAATTTTTTGTCAAATTTTGTTCCTTTTTTCATATGTAATACCACTAGAGATGGAATTTTGGCGGCAAAATTTCTCGATTGTAATATGAAAGTTTGTTGCTCAGCAATTTCGCGAATGACATTTGTATCAAAATCACGAGCCGTCAGGCGAAAAAATGTCATGAGCGAAATTTCCGAAAAGCAACAAACTTGAATATTACAAGAGAGAAATTTTACCTGCTTAAATTTCATCTCGAGTGGTGTTCGGCATGACTATTTCACGAGAAAATGTCTAACATTATAAGTAATATGGTCACATTTGACACGGATTCCTCTATTTGGCAAATTAGAATTCATAGATTAACTAAACGTTGTTTGTTTTCTCTATGATATTCATTTCAGAAGCCATCTATGAATTGGAGAAACATCAAAAATTTTATCGCTGAAAAACCAACATGTTGGTTTTGCCGGTTTGAAAGGTATTTTTCGAGATGAAACGATCGTTGCTACGGAAACTTCCTCACTAAAAATGAAAAGAGTGGAATAGTCAATACTAAATAACAGCAGCTTAGGCACCCTAGCCATCGAGACTTAACAGATATATTTTGGCAATTTATATTTGAGTCTCTTAACATTTCTGAAAATATTGCATAAAATGAGCGTGAGCAAATACAATGTTGCCTGTTGCGTTTTGTTTTCGCTTAATAAATATGAACCATGTTTATTTTAGTGTAAGCAACATAGGTTAAACATATCAATAGATGTTGATATGAAAATGAAAAAAATAAACAAACACCTTTTTAGTACAGCCATTAACCGAAATAAATCTAATATGTTTCAGTAATAAGACTAATAAGTAGCACAGTTTCAGACAAGGGCCCCCACAAACCACATAAGGGGGCCCACCGGGGAATTCCCCGGTACCCCGCCTGTCCAGTCGGGCCCTGGATCTGTGCGCCCGTTGAAACATATCCCGGCCCATACCATAACACTACCCCCTCGGAATGGATGGACTTCTTGGACATAGCGACGATTACGGGGTATGCGTGGGATTGCCCATACCCTTATTCTTCGAGAATCTGATAATCGTCCATATCTGGATTCAACAGTGAAAAGGACACTACGCCATTGATCGTTCCAATTGATATGTTGCCCTGCCCATTCCAGTCTATGACGCTTATGGTCACGTGTTAATGGAACTCCTCTTAATGGACGTCTAGAACCTAGATTCACCTCTCTCAAACGCCGCCTGATGGTTTCGATGGAAACTTGGACCCCATCTGCATTTTGAAGAGGATTCCGTAGCATTCTACACGTAGATGTAGGGTTTCTTCTCGCCGAAACGATGATGAAACGATCCTGAGCAGGTGTTGTTTTTCGTCGCCCACCAAGCCTTGGCCTTTCCAACAAGGAACCTGTATCCCTGAATCTATTCCAAAGTGGAGATATCACACTTTGGCTGACTTGGAGCCTTTCCGCTACAACAACCTGAGTTAGGCCACCCTGTAGCATTCCAATAGGCCTATTAGCCTCAGCGTTTGTTAATTTACGTCTTGGCATTTTCAAAAAACTCGTTTCAAACCGAAGCCGTTGATAAACTGACTTCATTTCAAAATGTGAACACTCATGAAGCATATGCAAAAGAACCAAACTTCAGAAAAAAGGCGACCAGATTGACGAAATGTCTCATACTGATTTTTATTGGATCGATTCAAGTTGTTATTGAGTATTAAATGATTTTACAGCGATTTTCTCGAAGACTACATACTTTTAAAAACGATCGAATACGATATCCCTCACTCTTGTGGAGCAGTAAACTCGATTATTCCTCCAAAGATCGACGAAACTCCGGTAAAATCGCGCATTTTCCGTCGGTATCTCCGGAGACCCCGACGTTGCGTTAGGCGACGAACATTTTCATCAGGCCATTAAAAATGCCGGGCCGCGCAACAATGCAATCTCATCGTAAATTTTTGTCGCGGAGCTAAAACAGATCCCGATAAGAGCAATTGAAAAAAATCGCCGCCTCTGCCAAGAAATTCCAGCGACCTCGGAACAATATATATTTTTCGACCCTGCGGCCGCAGTTGTTAATCCTGAAACAATAGGGAAGCACGCGTTTTATTTACAATCTAAGCTGCGTAATCAGTTTACCTAGACAATTTACAACGTTATTGTCTGTACGTCTGTCCGTCCGTGTGTTACGTGTGTAGGCACAGACCGAACCGATAGAACTTATCGGGCTGTAGGGGCATAAGTCATTGGGAGCGAAATTACAATGAAGCGGGCCAATTATCCTGGGAATTATGAAGCCGTTTCTTCGAAAAATTTGCCGTGACATCCATAATGGCGTTCCCTGGACACTGGAAGGCGCATATCCACAAGATATGCTGGACTGGTCGATAACTCTTTAAAATTTTGGGCTTGGAGAATGATTCAAATTTTGACACTATATAAGGCCACTTTTTTCGATAAATTTCATGCAGTTATGTTGATTGAAACTACAGATCATGTCTTGAAAACAACAGAAATAGGAGTGCAAGTCACTAAAATCTAATTGATTGATATGGAAGTACGAGGATTTATTAAAAAATTCTTAACCTACTATAGAACCAAACAAAATTTCAATGTCAAAATATTTTATTACTCAACATATTCTTCTCTTAATTGAATACATTTATTACAGCGAACCTGCAATGTCTCTAGACCTTTAAAAAAAAAATTTTCTTCTTGCTCTGCAAACCAGTCCTCCACAGCTTTTATAACCTCCTCATTAGAAGAAAATTTACGATCTGTTGAACTTTTTTTCAGTTGGGGAAAGAGTTGATAGTCGGACGCAGCCAAATCTGGTGAATAAGGGGGGTGTTATAGTAATTCTATCCCTAAATCACGAATTTTTTGCATGGCAACATGAGATTTGTGTACTGGGGCGTTGTCCTGTAAAAACAAAATACCTATGGATAGCTTTCCGCGTCTTTTCTCTTTAATTTTTTCCCGTAGAGTAGTCAGTAATGTCGAATAGTAATCTCCAGGTATTGTTCCACCGTTATCCAAAAAAATCAATCATGATTACTCCATGGCACTCCCAAATAACTGAAGCAAGAACTTTTCCAGCAGATTTTTGGACACGAAACTTCTGAGGTCTTGGAGAACCAGAGTGTCGCCATTCCATCGATTGTTGCTTTGTTTCTGGATCGCAGAAATGTACCCAAGTCTCATCCATAGTAACAATTTGGTTTAAGAAGTCTACATCGTTTTCAAATCGAGCACAGATCAAACGCGATGCTTTTACCCTTGCACGCTTTTGCTCAACATTCAAACATTTGGGGATCCATTTTGCAGAAATTTTTCTCATGTCCAAATTGACGTGAACTCTATGAGTTCGTATGAAATCTTCAGTGCTTCAGATATCCGTTTTAGCCCAATTCGACGGTCTGATAAAATCATGTCATGAACTGCATCGAGACAGAAACTGGCCTTCCCGAACGGTCATCATCTTCAATGGAAAATTTACCTCTTTTGAAGCTTGCAGTCCATTTCTCACGGTCGCATACGAAGGACATTGATCACCAAAGGTATTAAGCATATCTTCGTCAATATGCTTGCCTCTTAACCCTTTTAAATACAGGTAGGTACTTGATGATGGCTCGATATTCCAGTTTTTCGATTTCTACAATTTCGGTGGATATTTTTTTTTTCAATTTATTGCGTAACTCTGGTTTACTTTTTGGACGTTGAACTCTACACTGACACTTCTAATAAGTTATTGTTCGTTGATATGGTATCGCAATATTTTGTTTATGCATGGAACTGGTCTAGGCCAACTAGATATCAATACATTTTCGTAAATGTATAATTTTTTTCATCGAATTCCTGAATAATTTTCAAGTCTTCAGTAGATTCATAGATCACTCGACTGCCGGTCAATTTCTTCTCGTCCTGCTCCCGTACAGCCGAGGATTCCTGCCATTCATCGACTGCGAGGTCATGACTGCTAAAAAGGAAAATTGTGCAACATGCAAATTGCAGATGGCCATTTCATAACTGCAGATAAATCTCGAGATCTGAAAAAATCAGATAACTCCATTCGCCCATTGTGAACGGATTGCGTTACACCTCTTTCCCCCCGTACCTCCGATCGACAGCCGAGGTAATCATTTCTTGGCATAAACAATTAACACTCACTCTGAATATTTTTTATCTGCGTCGGCATCTCCAGCGATGATGAGGGTTAAAGAACAATTCTTGAATCTCATTTGAGTACGACTTCTTTAGAGTTATACCCATAAAAGGTACCTACCTATAACTATACTGAAGGGTGATTTAATGAGATCGTAAGATTTGAATTTCGCTAAGTTCGACAGTCATAATGTCACATGATTATGACGTGACAGATCGAAAGATGACAGATGGGAGTTAGTAAACATGGAGCATTAGACGGTAGAACAATGTGTTTATTATTAGTGTTGTAATATATCCGAATTTCCTATCCTGCGATAAAATAAAATGCACCGTTGCCAGACTACTTTATGGCTTCCAACTTTGCAACGTCTATTGTCGAAACGTAGAACTACGTTGAATGAACTTATTTGATATTATTTTATAATTCTATGAATGATGAATATTAGTACGACTTCGAGCAATACTTTAGGCAATTCGCATCTTTATAAATAGGAGATTTTAATCATATCGAAGATCCACCAAGAAGTAAACTCGTTCTTCTGTGACCATCGAAGAAATACGATTCTGTGGATGAAAAACTAACCTCCGAAACGACAACGAATGGAAGGGCCCTCTTTTACTTCACTTTCACTCGGCTGCTGGCTGTTTTCACTTTCATTCTGGTTCACAATAGTGTTCCTCTGAAATGGAGTTCCTCTTCTAGGAATCCGCCATTTTAGTATATTTTAAAGACGCTTCTTTGTTATCTGGTATCTACACTGTCCCAATTTAAATAACTCTGTTTCAATTCACAGGATTTAATCTCATGTAAGCTTATTCTATCTGATTATTGCATTTCTATTGAATATTGTGGAACTCTGTTCTGCTACCATTAATCCCCATGGAATATTCTTATACATTCGATAAGGACTACTGCACATTTAACTGTTCACTCGACATTATGGTATACGCATTGGAGTTGTTGCTTTTAGTATAATATTTCACGTACAGAGGAAACATGGTGTGGAGTTCTAAGGTAAACTGTTTACATCGCCTGTGCCTAAGAAAAACATCCTCCCTAGCATCGTGGAGGAGACTTCCCTCTGAGAGTTCTGTAGACGAACATCCTCAGCAAAACAAGCCTTGGTCATTGGCCTTGGTGAGCCAAGCAAGTATCCTAGGCCGGATTGCTTCGCCCCGGGTCCACCGTTCATCAGTCAACAGGAAATCTAAAGAGTTTATTGTCCACTTCCAAACCAACGCGAATAGAATCACACACTTGGAAGGAAGGATTCTTACACATGGAGCTGTAAAAGCTCTGCGCAACAATAAAGTGACACACTCTATATGCCTATAACCTTTGGATGTATTGGATTCTGCTTTTTATCACAATTGTGCCAGTAATAACCTTACCGGAGTATAGGAAGCTCCATATTGTACATATCACCAGTGCTCGTCTTATTAATAATTGTTCTATGGATTGTAAACATATTATCTGTAATGCTGAAAGGGTTTTTGCTTTCAAATCCAATGAGGAATTGGATTTGGTTCGTTTTTTATCCCTTCATATGGCTATGGTTCCCCGAACTATGGTGCTGGACGAATAAAGGCTCTTGTTCCATCTTTATGTCCAATCTAGTGTATTATTTATCTATTTTACCTCATTATTTCCCATCCTATATTTCACTAATCTGAGTTATTACGAATCCTAATTACTACGACATAACATAGAGTTCTACCAATCTAGACGATCACATCACATGCCCCTTTAACGTAATTCTACCTTTAGCCAGCTCAACAGAGCTGGGCAGGATTCACTTTTTCTCTCCCTTTTTCATAATGTTCCTAGGATTTACAAACTTGGAATGTTACAGTGTTACCCTGCTTCAAATCAGCATTTGAGGACCATTGAGGGATAATAAACCGATCTACTCTCCCCCTAGATCCGTTACTGGTCAATAGACCCCTCTAAACTCTGCAAAATCACCAAATCCTTGGAGACTCCAACAAATGGTTTTTCATCTTAACCTGTTCCTTCCTGAACCTCAAATATTCCTACAAGGAAAGTGTTCTTCATCTAATGAAGAGCAATTTGAGGACTCTTTTAGAGGAGGATTGGAGCAGATAAATTTAGAAAACGTCTGAAGAAAACATATTGAGTTCAGGAGGAGAAGAAATGTAATTTCACCCATTGATTTATGTGATTATCCTTTCAAAACTCTCCAAGGATCATCTCATTCTCACGCATGTTCAAACCGCTAATCCACGAAGACTTTAATTTGCCTTTTTATCGCCAAATGTCTTCGATTCAGCCGAGGAATCTCTCGATAAACCCACTGGCAGACATCTTCAACCTCCGGCCAGATACGGTAGCAGTTTCTCTGAATTCCTGCGGACATGGGAAAGCGAAAACGTCCTATCCGTGGGAAATAGATATCGAAAGCATCTGAAAAATAGTCGGCTCTTCTCGGTACGCGATTACTTTGAAAAAGTCAGTATTTTTATCGCCTCCCATGTTCGATTGAGCGTCTGATCGGACCGGCAATTTAGTTCTTTTAATTTATATCAACCGCGTGCGTAATTGTGAGCGTAGGAATCCACGCGAAAAAATTGGGAATCCGATGAAGGTAAGGCACGATTGTCCTGGGAGGTGCATCTGTAACACCCGGGGTGTTTGCAGGATACGAAGATGGACTTTCACTTTTTTGCCGAGATGGTGAAGCGAAAGGTTTGTGGGATATGGGGCGAAGGTCGACGAAATGATGTGTAAGATGAGAAATTTGAAATCGTGACCTGATGATTGAATTAGCAGATGGAATTCATGGCGTATGCATGGCTAGGTAGTTGTAGAATGAGGATGAGAGATATATCATTTCGAACTTTGAGCTGGGAATGGTCTAAATCGACTAGGATTGACTAGGTCAAAATCGATTCTGTCCGTGAACACGACAACGACAACGGACGGACCTAGAGACTCGAAATTTTCAGGATAGGTTCTCGTCTGAAATGCCGCAGTTGAGCTCATTATCAGGCGAAATTTGACCAGGGATTTCGTGAATACGGCCGTTCGAAATTTTGTTTTCCCGATAATTTCGAAAGTGTGGATTCGATTTGGACGAAATTGTGCATTTGGATAGAAAATGACGTATCCGAGCTAAATGCAAAATGTTGGAAAGATCACTCAACCACAACCACATAAAATGCTTGCGAATAAAGGTGCATACAAACTGTTGTCACGTCATGTGAGCTCACGCGAGGAAATGGGAAGACGATATGGAGAATATAGCTGCTTTTACAGTTGCTGGTGATTTTTACAGACGGGATTCGATTTACCAAATGAATCAATGAACAGAGGAAGTGGGGGAATTCCATCAATTAATTCAAGAATTATTGAATGAGCACCCAGATCGGTTTCAAATGTATGTCAGAATGACATTTCACATAATATTAGACGTGATATCACGTGCATTCAGAAAATGTAAATTTGCGGAATATAGATCTTGCGTGCTATCAGTGCTATAACGTGACAGCAGATACAAGGTTGCGAAAATTTTCACTACATTTTGATTCCGTAGTAGTACAATCACCCAGTTTAGTTCTGATGATTTGGCTTCACTATTTATTATTGAAAGGTGTGTCTCTCTTCCTATGGTCTAAGTTCCATGCATTATCGTGGTTGCACATTTTGGGAAGATGACGTGATGTGACGTGACGTGATAACAATGTGTCCATAGAAACAGAGACACACCTTAAAGGAGCAGACACATTGTTATCACGTCACGTCACATCACGTCATCTTCCCAAAATGTGCAACAACGATAATGCATGGAACTTAGAGCATAGGAAGAGAGACACACCTTTCAATAATAAATAGTGAAGCCAAATCATCAGATCTAAATTGGGTGATTGTACTACTACGGAATCAAAATGTGGTAACAATTTTTGCAACATTGTATCTGCTGTCACGTTATAGCACTGATAGCACGCAAGGTCTATATTCCGCAAATTTACATTTTCTGAATGCATGTGATATCACGTATGATATTTTGTGAAATGTCATTCTGACATACATTTGAAACCGATCTGGGTGCTCATTCAATAATTCTTGAATTAATTGATGGAATTCCCCCACTTCTTCTGTTCGTTGATTCATTTGGTAAATCGAATTCCTTCTATGAGAATCACCAGCAAGTGTAAAAGCAGCTATATTCTCCATATCTTCTTCCCATTTCCTCGCGTGAGCTCACGTGACGTGACAACAATGTGTCTGCACCTTCAGCGACAAAAAATTCCGAATATTTCTGTAATAGCGTTACAGGATCATGATTGCTTTGACACCTAATGTCTTATTTTCTTGGCGGCTGTCGGAATTTTCATTTGTTTGAGTTTCGAATGCGAATCAATCTACAGTATGGATCAACTTATTAATAACTTATTTAACATTGTTGCCTTTTGATAAATACAGGGTAATTTTTGAGGAATATTTTGAGGGGTGCGAGCTTAGAATATAGACAGAGGAGACCCGCCTCTCAATAATAATGAGTGAAGCCAATTTTAAAAAACAACAGAACTAAACTGGAAAACTCTACTATTACGGAATCAAAATGAATAGAAATTTTTGCAACGTTTTGACGTTCTTCGGATTTTCCAAAATTATTTATATTTACAGGGTGATTCACGAATATATGACGGTAGTTTTTTGCCAAAATTCATTTTTTTTACTGTGACGTCAGGAAGGCATATTTTTGAAATGTTGTTTCCGATTTAGTATTATGACGACAAAATTTTGCACATTGCATATTTTTTATACAGGGTGTTTCACATAGAGAACCACTAGACGTAATTATTTTTTTTTAGGATTAATTCGAAACCCTGTATTTTTGAATTGATTTCTGGGAAAAGTGATACCACAAACATATGTGTGTCTCTAATCTCCAAAATATTCATGGTGGTTTATTCATAGGAAGGTATTCTATTTTGGGAAAAGTACAAAAAACATGAACACTCTGTATTCGAAAATTTCCTCGGTCAAATGCAACTATTTTCTCACTATATATTGATTCCCACAACATCTTCAGAGGTATGAGTTCCAAATCCGATACTATGACCAGTTTTCGAGATAGTGGAGAATAACTGATTTAATCAGTTTTTTTTTTTCAAATTGAAAAGCCGGATTGATTTCATGTTGCGCCCATGAGTTCAGTATGAGTACACATCAGATGCGCATGGAAAGGTTCAGCTAAAATATTTACTGAATCACCCTGTAGATTCACGAATAAATCACAATAGCTTTTGCAAACACTCGATAATTCTACAGTTTCGTCACAGAGAAATTATTCCATGAAGTTAATACCTAGTCGTTCACAATTTTCAGTCTGAAATACTTCATGTACTCATGGGCGCAACATAAAATCAATCCGGCTTCCCAATTTGAAAAAAAAAAACTGATTAAATCAGTTATTCTCCACTATCTCGAAAACTGGTCATAGTATCGGATTTGGAACTCATACCTCTGAAGATGTTGTGGGAATCAATATATAGTGAGAAAATAGTTGCATTTGACCGAGGAAATTTTCGAATACAGAGTGTTCATGTTTTTTGTACTTTTCCCAAAATAGAATACCTTCCTATGAATAAACCACCATGAATATTTTGGAGATTAGAGACACACATATGTTTGTGGTATCACTTTTCCCAGAAATCAATTCAAAAATACAGGGTTTCGAATTAATCCTAAAAAAAAATAATTACGTCTAGTGGTTCTCTATGTGAAACACCCTGTATAAAAAATATGCAATGTGCAAAATTTTGTCGTCATAATACTAAATCGGAAACAACATTTCAAAAATATGCCTTCCTGACGTCACAGTAAAAAAAGTAAATTTTGGCAACTACCGTCATATATTCGTGAATCACCCTGTAAATATAAATATCTTTAATCATACGTATCCACTTAATTCATACTACTAGAACATGTAGTAAACGTGTGTATGCAACAGAAATCCAATCTAACTCGGAATAATTAAAAAATAAATCCGAAAATCTGGAAAATTTTCAACTTTAACTTTATTTAGAAAACTAGCCATAGGATTGGGTTGGGCCCATTGACACTTTCGGTCACTGAGTCGGGTACAACAACATACCAAACTTTCAGAAAATTTGACCGGTCGCCACTTTCCATACAAAAAGTGCGGGGTCCTTAGGAAACCGAGAATGAAAATCGTGAAATATGCAGTTTTTCCGCAACTTTTTTCTGGAATTCTACCCCATATTTGAATTGAGTATCAGAAATACATACTGAAATTTGACCAGAAAAAGATATTTTGGACCTCACGTATAATCTAAAAAATCTTCCAATTTTTCAGGAAACACCCTGTATCAAACCAGTAAATTCCAAATTTCTTGCTCTTGTCGAGGTAAAATCGATTCCAATACAGGAAACTCCTTTCACTCTCATTCAAACCCGTCCGCTCAAAACGACCGACTCCCCATATTATCTGCTCGATAAAAACCAGTACCCAATGGTCAAAACCAAAATTACAAGTTAGACTCGCCGTAAAAACCATCCTCAACCATCTCAATCGCCCGGAATTAACCAATCAACCGGCGGTCCCAAAGACCATCGAGCCGATCGACCTACAAAAACCGTCTATAATTAGATTGAGGGTGAAAACGATTTCCAGATATAACTTTCAACCGATCGAAACATCTCGGGAAAAAAATCGATTAAGCGAAATCACGAGCAGCAATATGAGAACGAGAAGGTCACCGAGAAATGCCAAGAGCGTTCTGGCGGCGGCGAGATGGTAAAAAAGCAGACGAAACGAGGTGGAAGTGAGAGAATATGTAGATAGAGAATGGTTCCCACCTGTAATTGCTCATTTATGTTCCAATAAATTGACGATAGTGAGAACTTCACGTTCGATTCGATTGAATAACTCTTTTATTCACGTTGATGCTGGGCGAATTTCGCAAGGGACATACTTTGTATGTTCGAGTGGGCTGGTGTGGTCTTGTCTAGATGGAACAACATGCAGGCAGTTGCCCTTCCTTTCGGACCATAGCCACGACAGTTACACGTAATGATTCCCCAGAAAATTCAAATTTTATGATTTTGTATCATATGGAACCATTTCAGCCAATCATGTCAACATTACATCGAAAACTACATCCAATGCAATTTTCTATCCCAATGATAACACGATAGTCTTATAAAATAATATAATAGTTCCATGGCAACATCATTCCAAACAAATTTCAAAATGTCACGTTTTGGTAATGTTGAAAATATAAATGAGCTTATCAAAGAAAACATTCCCAGAAATACTTCCAATAGCCACAAATATATTTGGGGAATATTAATGGAATTTTGATACGAACGATCATACGAATTGAATGAACGCAGAAGCTTGGAAGAATTGGCGTTTATACTCAAAGATTGGGCTGTCAATATGAGAAAAAAAGACGGAACAGAATTCAAAGAAGCAAGGGTAAAGACAATGTGGAATGTTTCTAGCCAACTCTTACAAGAAAAGTATTATAAGGACTACAACATTATGATTGACCCGTTTAATAATATAATATTTAAACCAGCCCGAGATGCCCCCGATGCAATCAGAAAAAAATTTCAAGCAGACCCAAGTAAACGTAAATCCAGTTCAGTTTAGTTAAATTTGTCTGAAGTCAACAGAATAATATTGCTATGGGATGAAAATACTCCTGAAGGTCTTATGCGTAAATTTTATCATATATTGCTGCAGTAGAAATAGCGTGGCGAGGAGGAGAGGCAGTTGCTTGTTTGGTGAATTTTTTTCAAATCTCATTGAATACAATCCGGTATTCAGTAAAACGTGCCAAGGTGGTTCTAAAAGCTGTACGAGTAGTAAATGGTTGGTTTCCAATAGTGATAGACAAAGCTGCCCTGTACGTCTTTTTCATAAACTAATATCAAAACGAGGCGAAAATATTTCCTCACCACGACTATTTTTGAAACCAAATCGATATTGGAAAAATGAAACTGACAAATGGTACGATAATGTACCTGTTGGAAGGAATACCATGAATAAATGGACTAAATATGCTGCCGGAGCAATTGGCTTGAATGTCAAAGACAAAAAGATAACGAATCATTCAAATGGATCAACAGCTGTCAGTCAATTAGCAGAAAGTGGTGTAGAGAAACAACAATTGCTGAAGATTACTGCTCATAGCAATCAAAATTTTATCAAACCATACCTAAACCTCGATCAAGAACACCACAACAAGATAATAAATATTATGCGTGTAAATAGATCTTCTATACAAGAGAACAGCAACGAATCTAATGTTGAGTTGAATTTTACGAATTGCACTTTTACTAATTGTACTTTCAATAAATAAATAAATGTTTTGTTGTGTTGAGTTATACATTTTTTCTGTCAAAAAATTTTCTGCCGAATATTCCTCGGACATTGATAAATGCCTCATAATTTTATAACCAATATCCCTCAGCCTTTGGCTTCGGGCTGTTAGGAATGAACGAGATTTCGATGGTCATAAAATTATCTCGTCTATTATCAAGGTCCTAGGGATATTACTACTGATAATTCTCGTTTTCAGATCCTCAAGGAATTGAAACTCTTTCGTGTCACTCCCTACACTCGACAAGCTTATGAGGAATCTCCTACAATCCTAGCAATGTCAGGATAATCTTGATCTTGGTTTTAATCTCCTCAAATGCTTACTTTTCCCACATCACAGAAAGTTTCTGGGACGTAGAGTAAAAATTTTCTGCGTTGGAATTGATTATGAAGACCAGTGTCTCTTAAATTTGCCCAAGATACCTATCGTTTTGAGACTCTCAAGGAATTTTTAGAATTATCCAGGGTTCTCAGTCTCCTGAAACTCTTTCTTCCTGCTCCCTTTACTCGATCAAGCCACAAGCTTATGAGGAATCTCTTCTGAACCTGAGACTGTCAGTAAAATCTCGATCCCAATCTTAATCCCCTGAAACACTCACTTGTAGGTGAATTTTCTCATATCACAGAGAGTTTCAGGGCCGTAGAGTAAACATGTAATTGCATTATGAAGACCAGTGCCTCAGAAGGGTACACCAAAAAACTCATCACCCTGAGGTCCAGCAAAATCAATCCAATCTCCTGAAAATGCCGTTTCAATCTGAAACTTAAATTAGCAAATTTCCTTCCACAGCCACTTAGGTAGTTCAGATAGGTCCGATGCTCGAAGACACAACAACAGAATATCTCCGAACGATTCCACTCAATCATATGTAAATTTCTTCGAGGAATGCTGGTTGGCAATCGTTCCCTGTTTATTCCATAAATCATGTTATTCTGACACCTCGCCTTTTATAAATCGTAGTTGAACAGTCGTTTGAAAGACGACGAAAAAACGATAGACAAGTGGCGCCTGACTTGGTAATCCGAGGAAGGCATGGGCGGTTTGCTTCCTCTGTAACTCGGGAGTGAATCATGGAATCCTGAAGAAGGCGTAGATACGGATTCATCAAGAGACAGTGCCACCATAAAAAAACGTTACACGTTAATTTAGAGATGTTTCATGAGAGATGTGTTCAGCTGTTTGCTTCTGATCCACAGAGCCTACAAATCTCATCTGCTAACTTTCCCATACCTACAGTACAAACGATATTTGTGTCAGTGTCTGTCAGCAGACCTACCAGGACCTGAAGCTCACCTCGTGACAGCTTTAGGAGCCTTCTGGTGTAGGTCGGTGAAATCATCATGAATTTCTTAAACTGAGTAAGTCCAGGAGTGTTTCCGTTGTCCAACACCCATTGTTGGACCTCTGCCTCATGTTGGCCTTTTCTAAGCCCACAGAAAGGCACAGGTCCAGCAGGTGTTAACCTTGATGCACTCATCGGCTTTTCTATTTCCTTCAACACCACAATGCCCTGGTAAGAAACCGATTGAGAAGTTGAACAACTCCAAGGCTAGAGTTGCATGCAACTGGTTTCATGGAACCAAAGTTGCATGAATGCAAAGTTCCAGTTGCAACAACCAGTTGCAAGAAACCGATCAAATTGCACTTACAACTTTGGTTTTATGAAACCAGTTGCAGGCAATTCTAGTCTCGGAGTTGTAAAACTTCTCAGTTTCATGGAACCAGAGTTGCATGGATTCAAAGTTCCATTTCCAAGGAACCTATTGCATCGCTCATACATTTCCAGTTACATGAAACCGACAATGAGCAACTCCGAGACTAGATTTGAAAGCAATGATTTCATGGAACTGGATGTATAGTTCCAGTTGGAACAACCAGTTGCAAGAAACTGATTGCATTGCTTTCACAACTTTAGTTTCATGAAACCAGTTGCAGGCAACTTTAGTATTATGAAATCCGGTGTTTATTTAGAAGAAAAATTGAACTTTATGGTTTTCAGAAACCGATTTCTCCGGTTTGTATCATTCCTGAAGCTTCATTCGGTTTATACAGGGTGAGTCTTTGACTTGTACATATATTTTAACTGTAGATTCCTCTCATCAAACGAAACACTTTTTTCCTATAGCATTTTTCAAAATTCGGTTTGGTTTGGAAGATACAGGGTGCCGAAAATCCATGAAAAAAACACTCTTCTGTTTATATCTTCGGAACCGTTATTTCGAATGAACTGAATTTTGGTTGAGTTTTTACTCTATTCATGCTGCATATTCCTCAATCGAAACCTATTCAATATCTCTACTAGTATAAAAGTTACAGGGTAGTCGACTCATCAATACACGCTAAAACACCATAAAACCACTTTAAAAAGATAAACGGATCATATTTTCGAAAGAATCAATCATTTAAGAAGCTTAAAGTATTCCTATTTTTTTTTCATTAAAACGCTTCGTTTTCGAGTTATTTCCAATTTTACCCGGAGAAATTTGACGAAAAAATCATCAATTTCAAGAATAATCTGAATGCGTCTCTGAATAAAATATCATCGAATATTATTCCTTCTCTGGTCTTTAAACGAGGTTGCAATGTTGTCACAATACTTATCAACCGTGTCGAGCTATTTTAATAATAAAATCCCACAAATGTGGGAGATAAAATTGAACACCATTCAACCATACAAAATTCGGATATGAATGATGAATCTCGATACAAACTACTTATTAAATTGAAATTAATGAAAAATAATACGATACAGGATAATCTGTGGCGATGTTTCTATCTAAACAACATCCTCTTGGAATTTTATGAACTCGACACGGTTGAAATTATATTAATTCACTTTTCACTTCACATAATAATCACATTAGAACAATAATTCACTGAATGTATTCAGAACTTTACATGATGTTTACAGTTTGTTCAGAGACTCTGGTTTGTTATTGTTTATAGTTGACCTCCAGAGTCCAGATAACCAATACATACTTCGGTTTTCGCTCTACGCATGCGTGGTAAAATTTGGCGGCAAAGTCGATTTATGATGGAAACGGCAGAATTCATAGATAATTATACCACGGTACACAAATGTATCGTGATTTATACTATGTTTCGTAAAAAATCCTCAATGAAAATATCAGCAAGCTGACAACATCTTCTTGAAATTTCTGTGCAAAAATTCACAGAATCGATACAAATTAGATTAGGTTAGGTTGTTTAATAATAAATCTGAATGAAAAGTCTTTCTTCATGATATTGTTTGGGAATTTCGAGGGAAATATGAACGAGTTATTAGTGTTTACAAACTAATCTGCAGAAAATCGAAGAAGGAACTTATTTTGGTGGAATAAATGTGGCTTTTTAGTTGCAGATATAATCCGATGAAACTAACTGTTTTTGTTGAAATTATCGTGTTTGCAACATTATTATTCCAATAAGGTTAGTACTTGAGTATTACCTAAATGTATAAAGTCAATTTCTATCGAGAAATATGAACTTTGAATCAATTCCTTAGTATCATTTCAGG
Organism: Adalia decempunctata; assembly: GCA_951802165.1. Lineage (NCBI taxonomy): Eukaryota > Metazoa > Arthropoda > Insecta > Coleoptera > Coccinellidae > Adalia > Adalia decempunctata. The sequence goes on from OX637705.1 coordinate 8,835,680, forward strand.
GACGTAATTAGCACATTTTTTTTTCACATGGCTATATCTTTTGAACAGAGCCGAATTTGGAAAAATGGAAAATGAAAAGAAGGTTTCTTTTGACCTCAAGAATCTTCAGTTAAAATATATGTACAAGTCAAAGACTCACCCTTTATAATCGAGAATCGACCTTGAATCTTCCTAAACAACTGTCATACAAATGTCGGAACAATTCTAGTAATCTATATCACTATTTTTGGGCTGGACGTTCTTAAGAATCGAATTCTTCGATCCGCAACCGAGTAAAACACAGATTCCTCGTATTTTCCCCAGAATGACGCTTACCGGAGCTATTCCACCCATAGATAAGACGATAATCGTTCCCATTGAGAGTGCCCAAGGTGCGAACACCACAACGCGCTATTTTCATAATTTTCGCATAGGAAGAATAGCCGCGGCGACACAATAATAACGATAATTACGATCGAAAGCAATTTCTCCTGAAAATTCCTAGATTATAGCGACGTTTGTCCCTTAATGGCCCCTAATGATACCTTATCTGGCGGGAGACAAAACGTTGCCGACCGAGAAGCTAAAAAAATCGATGGCTACGCTCGTGGCACGGCTCGGTCCGAGTCCAGCTCTCGCGAAATTGACCGCTGGTGCGAAAGAGGACAGATTTCTGCCTCGACTCGAGTCAAAACGTACCTCCACACCCAAACATAAAAATAAGAGTCAAAAACCATCTCCTTTCCAAGGGTAGTACAAAATTCGACTTACCGCATGGTACTCCTTGACTTCCCTCTTCTTCATCTGAGGCTCCAAGTGCTCCATACTCCCTTTGTACTCCTTATATCTGGACCTCAGATCTTCCTCAGCCACCATCGTCTGCTTCTCCTTCTTCTTCTTGCTGGATCCCATAAACAACTGCTTGACCTACACCACAACACATAAGTATCCACTCATTCTTAGTTTCCACAATACCATTGAGTTTAAATATACATAGAGACACAGTCCAGTTCAACGAGTTGAAGCTAAATTTTGTGTAGTTCCTTCACCGGTTCATAGATGGATAAGTGTGTTTCAGAGAAGCGAAAATTTTAACTCCCGCATCTGGCGGTAAGTAGCTGAACTATAAAGCACTATTTCCGAAGCCGAATGCGATGACGATCAGGACCGGCATACGGAAATGTGGGATGTTCAGTATTTCATCACCTGATTTTTTTGAATCAATAAAACGACAATTATTTTTGATCTTTCATGAATATAAAATACTGAGGTATGAAAAAATAAATGCATGCAATTTTTTCTTCATTCACAAGTATTTATAAATAGATTTTTTATGAATTTTTAAAAATATTTATTTTTTTATAAACAGCGGGATGCTTCTGTGTCGAGATTCCTTTGGTTTTTCCTGTCCCCTGTACAGTTTCACTCTAATCAGTTGTCTCAACAAATGAATCCTGTGCTTTTCAAATTCTGGAGTTAACGGAGAGTTCCAATCTTCTGTAAATTCATTTTTTTTTAATTTTCCTAGAATATACCTTTGAAGTAATATCTTTTCTGATTTTGTAACCATAATTTTCTTTATGACCAACAGCGCTTTCCTCATCAAATGTTTAAAATCGGTTGAGGGAATTCTCAAATGTATCCGATTTCGATTTGCAATATATACCTATCCAATCATTACCAAGCTTATTCAAATCATCAATGAGGGGTGCTTTTTCGCACTTAACGCATTTGTTTTTTTTTTGGCGATGTTCCTCATCAAATACCCCGAGAAACTTGCGATTGAGTTGGATTCTAGGGTATTTAGGGGTTCAATTAACTCTTTATCCCTTATATACCCTCACTACGCTCACCGTTGCCCGAATACGCAGAAGAAATGGTCGAATCTGTCTAATCAACCACATCAATGGACTTTCAGATTCTCCCATTGTACACAGGTCGAAATCATTGTCGTCTTGGCAGTTAGAATTATCGAAACATTTTTCAAGACAACCAGTCATGACCGACTGCAACCCAAATCTGAAGCATCGAGCTGAGGGGTTTGGATCATAACCCCTATGCTGTCTTATTTCGGAGAATGAATTCTCGATTGGGTTCTGCATGAGCCGACTTTTTATCAAATATGGAAATGTTTCCTTCGTCTTCTCCCACAATTGAAGGATGCTACTGATGATTTGTATGAAACCGTTGAAACAATAGGGAATATTTTTCCCAACTGTACAAGACTTAAAGAATTCAATTGATTCCGTCAGAGTTTGTATTGCTGATGGCTGATAATTTCCCTCAAATTTTCCATTCGAATTGAGGCAGTCGAAAAGATCATTCATTTTCAGAATGAACTGAGCAGTTGAATTGGCACTTCCCGACCTCAGCTCACCAGTTGCAATGACTGTTCTCATAGCCGAATATAAAGTTCTGATGAAAATCTGCGGGGCCAATTTAACCTTCATTTTTTGGAAGGCGTTGGGATTTATGTGGTTTTCAGTTATCTTCGAGAGAGTACGAGAAAGACAAATTCTTTTCATCGATAAAGTACGTTTTTTTATGTCCCTCCGAGAAATATTTTCACTCCTCATTTCCTACCTGAGAACACTCCTTTGGAGAAATTCATGGCTATTAGTTCATCATTATTGCATCACACCGTTTGTAACGAATTTGGACGAATCCGACCCTGCCTACGATTCATAGAACTAGAGGAAAATGAATCTCCTACAGATTTCGATAAATGAGTAATGACAAAATGGATCGGAAGAATATAGTTCCTTTAGTAGCTACTATGTGCCACCACTTACGTTGGCAAATTGGCAAGTAAACTGCCAACAATTTTTGCATCAAATCAATGAACTGGGTTGTCTCTATGTATATTTAAACTCAATGACAATACGTACCTTATCAAGTCCGCTCTTCTTCTCAGGTTTAGGAGGCTTCTTCTCTATCTTCCTCACCAGAGTCCCTCTTTCGTTCTCGAAGTCCTTGTCTATTCTAGGATCGTAGTGGGACCCGTCGTCTATGCTCCTTTCCCTAGGGGCGTACTCTGTTTTTCTCTTCCTGTACTCATACTCTTCCCTCTCGTAAGGGGGATCGTAGTCGTAGTCATGTCGGAGTTTCTTTCCATTCACAGCTTCCTCAGTGTGCTGTCTTTCACTGGCGATTAGGAGAGAACTGGCGAAGCCTTCGTCTTCACTTTCTGTATTCCTCACACCATACACTCTTCTCCTTTCTGGTCGGTAGTTCTCTTCTCGTTTTATATCGTTTTCTATGCCGGAATCACCGAATTTATCCTTGCGGTCACTGCCCCCTTGGTCCAAGTACCTCTCTGACTTATGAACCCTTCTTTCCCTTCTCAAAGAATCATGGTATGAGTTATCCAGACTTGGTTCTTCCCTATGCTTGTATATTTCAGGGTTCGATTGGTATATACTCCTTTCTTTAGATAAGCGATGTTGCCTTTCCATCTTCATGGTGTATCTGTCATTAGATCTGTTGTGACTAGTTTCGAATCTGCGGCTCTCAGGGGAAGATCTATAATCGCTGAGTTGGGGCTCCATACTTTTGGGTTCATAGGGGTATCTACCGCTGGTAATGTACTCAACGTCATCCTTTCTATCACCAAAATATTTCTTGGTGTGACTTTCCGTGTTGTACCTTTCACCAAACCTGTCCGTGTGAGATTCAGAGACGTACTTTTCGGTGAAGCCCACTGGACTTTCAGAGCCTTTTCTGTGGTATCTAGAGCTAGATTCCGATATATAAACGTTAGAGTTGTTAGGTGGTGATACTCTGGTCACCCTATCGTTCATCCTCCTGTTTATCCTTGATTCTAGTAAGTCCCTTCTAGCACTCCAGTCACTCTTGCCAGGAGTTCCGTTCATTTTGGGAACAGCATTCTCAATGGACTCCGTGAGACTTTCCCTACGCTTGGAATCCATACCATCAGCCCTACCTCTTTCAACACTAACGAATCCTTTTTCGTAAGGGTATCCGCTAAAGTAGGTTGACCTGATTTTAGGGCTCAAAGGAGGCTCGTCAGCCTCCATGAAGTAGTCATCTCTTTCAACATCTGAGATGTACCTGCTTTCGTATGGCTTGGCCACTGGAGATTCTAGAGGACTGTACTTACGGTTGAAGTGCTCTTCGTAGCCCAAACCTTCGTCTGAGTCCGAGTGCTGGGGGTGTTTTTTGACGTTTGAGTTGTATACAGTGTGCACTGTTTGCTTGGAGGGACCTGTGGCGCCATTTGCACAAACAACCTGTTAATGGATAAATAAAAATAGGATGAATATTATACTCAATAAAAAATATGATACCAAACATTAGCAAGAGCAGCACATACCTGGGCATATATGACAGGGCTTCCAGGGTCTTTACCATTGTGCTTTTCTGGACTGATCCCTCTAGTGTAGGAGAAGGGTTGGTTGTTGTTATGTTGCACGGAAACATTGGGGATGACCAAAATGTTGGTTTTTGGTGGGGGGGATGTTGACGAATCGCTACTTAACCTTTTCACCATCGTATCCACAGTCCTACCCTTAGTTAAGGGAGGTTTATCTGCCGGTTTCTGGCTGCTGTGTATCATTTTGTTCTCTTTCTCTTCAGATTTCTTTAATTTTTTTATCGTTCTCTTTATCTTGGTATTTGGCGAACCGGTTGGTGTTGCCTCGAGTTTGAGTTTTTCATTAATGATCTTCTGAGTGTTTTTCGGAGTAACAGTTTTTCTTGATGTGAGGGATTTTAGTTTTTTACTGAAAGCTGATGTTTTGGAATTTTTTTGTCTGGAAATTTGTTCAGCTTCGTCCACATCAATTATGACAACTTCAGGGTCAGTTTTCTTGTCTTCGTGTTGAACTCTTATTCCTGTATCTTCGAAAAGTTGTGCGTCGATTTCATCGATGTATTTCTTTAAAGATTCAGTGACACTCTCTTTTGGTTCTGATGCTTCCTTTAATTCTTTTCTCTTTTTTCTTACAGGAGCTTTGAGTTCAACATTATCTTCTCTGACCTCGTCTTGGACGTTATCAAAATAGTCCTCACGTTGTTGAACCTCGATAATAGGTGATAGTTGTTTTTTAGGTAGATTCCTCGTAGTTTTTTTAGATTGATCGGTTTCGCTTTTTGTTCGTTCGTTTTCGTTTGTTTTTAATGTTGGCCTCGACCTGAGGTTTGTGGCGTCGCTCAAGCTACGACGTAAGTTCGATTTCTTTGGCTTCTTGGCATCGACCTTGAATATTTCGAAAACAGAGGGTTTCTTCTGTTTGGTTTCATTCGCGGATGAGAATGTACGCGGTGGTTTTGTCGGAGCTTGTAAATCTAGGCTACTTCGATGTATTGGTTTTCTAGGGAGGGAACCATAGTCTAGTTTTCCTTTTCTTCGATTCGGAAGTGTGTAGAATTTCTCTTGAGGGGCACCTGAAAAAAATTTCTCATTTGAGTTGTTGAAATAGATTTTTTTTGGAGATTCTAAAAGAGAAAGGGCAGCTATATGACACCTATTTGGTGCTTCAGAAGCAAAGTTAAGTCTGGTGTATACTGTTCTTTCTATTGGAGTTAGTGGTAATGGCAAAATTGCTTATCTTAGACAGGAAACAACATGCTTCGATTTCTAGAACAAAAAGAGTGCCTACTCGATAGAAATTAGGCAAAATTACCAGGACATGAAAAAACCAGAAGAAATGAAGACACCACCAAATTGGTTCTGCACTTGTCTGTGACCTGTAATGAATCCTTATAGACAATTCCCAAAGCTGCAAAAACCATGTGTTTGGTTCGTAATAGTTATTTATGATATGAGTGTTAAAAGTGACGTTTTTTTTTGTGAGTGAAAAAGTTTGTGAAATGAGCGGAGCGAATTGAAAAATTTCACGTACAAAATAAAATCACTTTTAACACAAATACCATACAATATTTTCTGTACAACTGCCCTATTTTGATAATGAAGTGGGCGAATTTGCAATGACAATAAACTTCAAAATGCATTTTAATATTCAAATAATCAAAAGGTTGTTGTGAATGGCAAACGTTGCCAACGTTATGACTACTAACAAATGAGAAAAGACTCTGTCATTTGAATTTCGTTCCTGTCCAATTTTCGTCTTGGATTTTTAAATGCTTAATATGTTTGTCGATAGTCCAATTATTAATAAAAGTGACGATTTGGTTGTTCCTGTGGATATTGAAGAGTCTGCAAGAAGAGCAAATCTGGAACTCCTACCTAAAAAATCTGTTCAGCAGTACGATATTGCATATAACAATTTGCTGGCCTGGTGTAAATTGAAAAATGTAGAAGGGAACTTCAGTGAACCTGTTTTCCTGGCATAAGAAAAATAAAAAATATGGAGTTCATCAACTTTGTGGAGCAAATTTTCAATGATAAAGTCATGCGCCCTTATTGAAAATGGTGTGGATGTTAGTAAATATTTTATGGTAATAGCATATTTAAAACGGAAAAGTGAAGGATATCGTCCCGAAAAATCGAAAATTCTCACTCGTGAACAAGTTGAAAAGTTTATAAATGGGGCACCAGATGAGAAATACTTGATGGTTAAGGTTGCAACTATTTTCGGATTATTTGGAGCCAGTCGGCGTGAAGAATTGTGTAATTTATCAGTGGAAGACATCGAAATAACAAATAAATCATTGGTTATACAACTTCCAAACACATAAATGAAAGTCAGTCGTTCTTTCAGTATTATTGGGAACTATGTTGACTGCGCCCTTTTGTCATCAAACATCGTCGTTTTTTCCTGAAATACATGAATAATAAATGCACTGCTAATATGGTGGGTATCAATACATTTGGGAAAATTCCATCTATTGTTGCTGAATTCCTCAAACTGCCAGAACCAAAGCAATATACAGGACACTGTTTTCGAAGATCCTCCGCTTCATTGCTAGCAGAATCAGGAGCAAATATTACGGATATAAAAAAACATGGTGGATGGAAGTCTACGACGATAGCTGAGGGCTATATTGATCATTCCATTGCATATAGAAATGTCATTGCTGATTCTAATAATGTGTTGCGAAGCTCCCTAACGTCACAGGGCATTAATGTTAGTAATTGTTCTAGTTTTACGATTAATATTAATGTTCATAAGTAATGATTGTTAAATATTGATGATAAAAATTGGTAATTGCTGAATTTTTTTCATCTGTTTCATCATAAGAAAATGGAGTGCTAAAAATATTTTTAACACTAATGTTAAAAATATTTTTAACACGCTTCCACGCAAACGATCAATTTTAACATTATTTGCTGTCATTAAAAGTGTCACTTTTAATGGCAGTTGTACAAAAAATATTTTGCAGTGAAATGCTCAGTGCTCTAAATACAGTTTCAATTGAATTACGTATTTGACCATTCGATTTGTCTGTAGAATGACCAGTTCCATTTCCTGTTTTACGATCTTCTCCTGGTTGAAGTGCATAACTTCATTACGATCCATACGTAATAAAACCTTTCTATTTTGTACGTAAGTCAGGGAGAAAAACGACTTGCTTCCTAGATACTTTTTAATTTACGATGTTTAGTACTCATTCCGTACGGATTCGTTCTCATATGTCAATATTTATGATATTTTGTACAAGGCATTAGATTTATGCGGATTGTCATTATCAGTTTACGATCTTATTTGTCCAGAGGAGGAATCTCTAGTGACTTTTGATGGTATGGGACTATAAAGTGAAGCATTATTGAGTTAATGAAATAATTAAATGCTAACCAACATGAAAATTCAAGGTGCTGTAGGAGAATTGAATCATTCGTATTATTAGATGGTGACAATTTTTAACCTTTGCGTACCGAGTATACACTAATTTGCATAAATTGTCTACTCGATGAGTGAAGGAGTCAATGACAGTTTCTTCTTCAGTTTTTCAATAATATCTTTCTGGTCTTTTTCATTTACCCATCTATGAAGTGGGTTGCATATTCTCTACGCCCTCGAATTAGTAAATCCAGCAAATTTGGTGGTGATCCGAGAAATTTTTTTTCTCAGAATACGCGAATCTGTTATTAGTTTCTTCCTATAGACCAAGAGCCAGTGACCAATTTTCATACTTCATTTCATAACCACTTCTGCCAGCCCATAATGGCAGGAGTAGACTACAATAAGCTCTCAAAGAGGCCAGAAAATTAGGTTCAACTATGTCAGGAATTGTTATTGATAATATATTGAATCTATAAAAAATAATGACAGAACTTTTTCGTCCCTCCTAAGTGTTGGCAGAACTCTTTGAAAATTCATTAAGAACAGCTGTACTTAGGCATGTCATTTAAGTACGCTTGAAATTTACAGGAAATAAAGAAAATGTGTCTAGAAAGCGAATAAAATCATGACAGGATTTTTTCACATCACGAACCATCTGACAGAACGGGAAATGTTGCCGCGCAAATGCGAGCGAAATGAGCTTATTCATATTTGCAAGTCAGACCTAGAGCGCATATTGGGCTTTTACGAGACTCATCAAAAGTTGATAGGAAGCTAAAATTTTCTTATGACATTATAGAATTTGTTTTCAGTTTCATTTACCTGATCCGATGATAAGGGTATTCGCTATGAACTCGTAATACTAAAGCTCACTGTGAAAGTCTTATACTCTCTTTTACTACTCTTAGTCTACCAAACTTTTGGGGTTTTGAATGCCCTGATGGTTTATTTACCCCTTAATGTGACTGAGATCTTCAATTCTGTGAATGTTTCGTAAGTCACACAGGTATACTCAAGACCTCCTCAACCCATTCGAAAAATTCTTGAGGAAACAAATTTTGAGGATGCGTAGGAAGAGCATATTTTCTTGAATAGTTTATTACTAGATACATTGTTGTAATGTTTAAAATGAACTCCTTTAATTCCTTTAATTGACAATAATAAATGGCCAATATGCGCTCTAGGTCTGACTTGCAAATATGAATAAGCTCATTTCGCTCGCATTTGCGCGGCAACATTTCTCGTTCTGGCAGATGGTTCGTCATGAAAAAAATTTCTGTCGTGATTATAATTCGCTTTCTAGACACATTTTCTTTATTTCCTGTAAATTTCGAGCGTACTGAAATGACATACCTAAGTACAGCTGTTCTTAATGAATTTTCAAAGAGTTCTGCCAACACTTAGGGGGGACGAAAAAGTTCTGTCATTATTTTTTATAGATTCAATATATTATCAATAACAATTCCTGAAAGTTTTGTGTGTGATACTATGACATAGTTGAACCTAATTTTCTGGCCTCTTTGAGCGCTTATGGTAGTCTACTCCGGCCATTATGGGCTGGCAGAAATGGTCTTTATTTTCGAGCAGATATTGAATATTAAACAAGTAAATTTTGGTGAGTTATGAAATGACATATGAAAATTGTGCACTGGCTCTTCCTCTACTAGGTTCGATACTTCAGAAAATTTTCAACCTTTTGTGAAAAATTTCCCAGAATTTTGGATGTTCATTACTCGAAAACTATAATTTATAAAAAATATCTGATTGCATATTCACTTTGGGTCCGTTCAAGTGTTCTCACTTCTCTTTCATTATTCATCCTCCCTTTATCTCTGAAGTTTGTGGCAGGAACTTTGGTCCAAGCACTCCTTGGTGCAGACAATACGAGAAGTGGACCAATCCTTTTCGCCATTTAATTTCGCCGAAATCTCTATGACTTGCTACCAACCATGGCTACCTGAACTCGAATTCAATTAACTCCCAACCTTTTCTAATAAGCGGAGAACATATAATTATAAACATCAGTCGTAATAATGGAAATGGCGAATTTCAAATCTTAATGAGTCCACCTTGTGGATCCGTGATTGTAAAATGGATGAGCATCACGGATACGAGATTGTTATTTCGGTTCAACACCAATACCAGAAGCTATTAAAGCAAAATGCTGTTAAATGCATTTTGTAGTGTTTATAATGAGGAAATGAATTATTTTACTGGTTTGCCCTGAGATTTCAAGTTCGAAAAAAATCATTGTGAGCTTACAGAATGATACTCAAATATAAGACAGTGCTCAATGAATTCTAATCCATATTTATTGAAAGTTACAATTACACTGCGCAAAAAAATTAACACACATTCTGAAAATCTCAATTTTAATGAAAGTTAACTCTACATTGACTTTATAACTTATTCTTTATGTTCTCTCGGGAAGGTTTTGAACGAAACAAGACACATTAAATGGAAGAAAAATTCAGGATTTCACCGAATCTTATGTGAAAGAAGAGAAATGAACAATTTTCAAAATACTGAAATGCTGATAAGTGATTTAATACTTGGTATTTCCACCCCTTGCGTTAATTACAGCTCGGCAACGACGGTTCATACTCAAAATGAGTGATCTTAAAATGTTCTGATCTAATCCTTCCCAGATTTCTCCGAGTTGGATTGCTAAGTCATTAAGAGTAGCTGGATGATTTTCTGAACTTCTCAGCCCTCTATTGAGGTTGTCCCAAACCTGCTCAATCGGATTGAGATCTGGACTTGTATGAATGTATAGGGCAAATGGCACTACATGCTCTTCAAGAATGTTCCTTATATACTTATCAGCATTCATAGCTCCATTATCAACGACCACTAGGTCTGGGCGAGCAGTCAAATATATTCCACCCCATATACCATAATCGATACTCCCCCGAAACCAGTAGTATTCAGGAAATTGCACTGAGCATATCTTTCATGTGGACGCCTGTATACAATGGAACGTTGATAACAATGGTAGAGGCAGAATCTAGACTCATCTGTGAAGAGAACTCTTTCCCAATCGGCCTCTTCCCAATGGATATGCTCTCTCGCAAAATCCAAACGCGCCCTTCGATGGACTGGGGTAAGAGCTGGGCCTCTTGCCGCGACACGAGGCCTTAAATCATATTCTCTGAGGCGATTTCTTATTATCTGAGTGCTAATTTGCACCTCATGAGTTTGCTCAAGCTGATTTTGAAGGAGGTGAGCGGTTGCAAACCGTTGTCTCAACGAAGAAACTCTCAAGTAACGTTCTTGAATGGCAGTTGTTACCCGTGGTCTACCCTGTCCTGGTCTTCGGACATTCATACCTGTAGCTCCCTGAATCGCTGCAACATTCTGGACAGACTTGTATGGGAAACTCCAAACCTTTCTGCAATTCTTGTGTCTGTCCACCCTTCTTCTCGCAAAACTACCGCTTGGGCACATTCCTCTTGGGTCAAATTGCGTGTTTCGCGTTGCATAGCGATCGAGTGTAGAAAATCAAACGAAAGAAAAACTATTGATCACTAGAATTGATCGAGAACAACTGATTTTAGAATGGAGCCAATAGATTCAAAATCTGATAATATCATCTTTTTTTATTCCTGCTGGAAGAAAACATCTGTATTGAAGAAAAACGTTGAAAGTGGATAACATATGCATGCATAATTTTGATAAAAATAATTATTATTGAGAACACCTTCAGTTGTAGAATAAATTTGAGATTTCCATAATATGCGTTAATTTTTTTTGCGCAGTGTATAAGACAATGCTCAATGTATTCTAATCCATATTTATTGAAAATTACAATTATAATATTCACATACTGGAATAACAAGATAATAAACAAAATTAACAACTTCCAAAGCTGCAATCACATGACCCCGTAAATATTTGAAATAGCGACCTAATCAGTATAACAACTTAAAATCCAGATTTCCTTCTGCTCGAAATGGCAGCTCTCAAATTTGCGTGCATAATAACGGTAACGCAATTCACCTGGACCACCCTATATGGAAAAACAACTGAAATCGGTGTTAATTGGCTTCGAGAGATAGTTGCAGAGCCAGATTTCTAGTACGATTGAAAATGCTTCAGATTCTTATTCAACCACCGCGAAATATTGCATTCTATTCTGAATTCGAAAAGTTTATATAACTCTTAGAACGGTTTCTGGCTACATCTTAGTATTTTTCGTGCTCAATTTGAATATGGCGTAGGCCCACAATTATTCTAGATGCGATTGACCCAACCAAACCGCAAAAATCACTAAAAACTGGTTGCAACCTTCCGCAACATCCTCCCATACAATATACACAAAAGTATACCATGTGGGCTGCCCATTACCGACCCCATCTGCCGACGACAAATTTGTTTACGCAAACTGCGTCTATTCGCAACCAATTTTGAGGCCGTAATTGCTACGTTTTCGCAGAATGGCGTCAATAAAAACATGTAAGTGGTACCAACATTGCGAAGTTAGCGGAATAGATGTGGGCATGTTGCTGGCCGATCGTCGATGTCATTCGATCGATAGATAAGTTTTCCAGGAAAACTCATTAGCATATCCTTAATCTGATTTCTCGGTCGTCAGGATAATACAATCCTCATTCTTGGGGTGTTGTATGGAGAATGAGAGATGGTTTGACAGCGTTGAGAATTGATTTCGATTTTTTCCGGGTTGGATGAGATTATACAGGGTGTTAGGTAAGCATGCGGACAAAATTTCAGGATATACGAAGGGGTAAAACAATTTCTTCGGACTATCAACTTGTCATCTGCACTTATACGAGGATATATTGAAACATTCTTAGCCTACTATAGAACCAAACAAAATTTCAATGTCAAAATATTTTATTACTCAACATATTCTCCTCTTAATTGAATACATTTATTACAGCGAACCTGCAACGTCTCTAGACCTTTCAAATAAAATGTTTCTTCTTGTTCTGCAAACCAGTCCTCCACTGCTTTTATTACCTCTTTGCTGGAAGAAAATTTACGACCTTTTGAACTTTTTTTCAGTTGAGGAAAGAGATGATAGTCGGACGGAGCCAAATCTGGTGAATAAGGGGGGTGTTCTAGTAATTCTATACCTAAATCACGAATTTTTGCATGGCAACATGAGATTTGTGTACTGGGGCGTTGACCTGTACAAACAAATACCTTTTGATAACTTTCCGCGTCTTTTCTCTTCAATTTTTTTCCCGTAGAGTGGCCAGTAATGCCGAATAGTAATCTCCAGTTATTGTTCTACCCTTATTCAAAAAATCAATCATGATTACTCCACGGCAATCCCAAAAAACTGAAGCAAGAACTTTTCCAGCAGATTTTTGGACACGAAACTTCTTAGGTCTTGGAGAACCAGAGTGTCGCCATTCCATCGATTGTTACTTTGTTTCTGAATCGTAGAAATGTACAAGTTTCATCCATAGTAACAATTCGGTTTAAGATGTCCACATCGTTTTCAAATCGAGCACAGATCGAACGCGATTCTTCTACCTTTGTACGCTTTTGGTCAACATTCAAACATTTGGGGATCCATTTTGCAGAAATTTTTCTCATGTCCAAATTGACGTGAACTATATGATGAACGCATTCGTATGAAATCTTCAGTGCTTCAGATATCCGTTTAATCCCAATTCGACGGTCTGATAAAATCATGTCATGGACTGCATCGATATTTTCGGGGACTGACACAGAAACTGGCCCTCCCGTTCGGTCATCATCTTCAATGGATAATTTACCCCTTTTGAAGCTTGCAGTCCAATTTTTCACGGTCGCATACGAAGGACATTGATCACCAAGTGTATTAAGCATATCTTCGTAAATCTGCTTACCTCTTAACCCTTTTGAATGCAGGTACTTGATGATGCCTCGATACTCCAATTTTTCGATTTTTACAATTTCGGTGGACATCTTTTTTTTAAATTTATTGCGTAACTCTGGTTTACTTTTTTGACGTCTAACTCTACACTGACACTTCTAAAAAATCGTTGTTATTTCACATTTTGAATTGTTTGTGGGCAAATGATCTAATTATTTATGGTTACATTTTCCTATATTTAGTCTACTTCTTGAGAATGATAAATAAATCATTTTTTTTTCAGAATAAACAGGAAATTGTTTCCTTCATTTTCATTTCCATTTATATGCTCATGAATTTCGATGTTTTCTCTGAATATAACTAATACTTCATCAAATAATTATATCAATGTACATCTACCCATTTCTCCGATCTATCTTGCATGAGATCTTTTGATCTTTCTGATATATCTCATATGCGAATTCTCTTCAAAGGTAGATCTACTGGCTTACTAGTCTAGGCTTACTAGATATCAATACATCTTCGTACAAAGTAGAAATAACAATATCTTCGGACTCTTCGGACTTGTCATCACTTATACATGTGTTGGATTCACAAGAATTTCAAAACATTCCTAATTTTCTCAATATGGATTATGGCATTGAAATTATTCAGAATCACAGAAAAATAAGAATGATTAATAGCGTCGAAATCAACCTCATTTATCTCTACAATAAATATATTTCTCGAAAAAAGAAATTCCAGAACGTGCTGCCTACATCGAATCGTGCCGATCAAGACCTTCAAACCGATCAGACTTAAATCCTGGGAGAATGCATACGTGCATAACACTTTCGCATCCCAGCTCTCTCGGTATTCCTGACCCCGCCACTGGCCGTCTACCTCAATAACCCAAGAACGAGGTGAAAGTGATACACGAAACGCACTAACCGTACGCACGTACTGATATCAATTGCAGGCGTTGTTATGTCATGATCGAAATATTGCTTTGGGTGTCGATTAACTTGCAGAACTAGAGGCCCAACATTAACATATCAGCTCGGTATTTTTCCCGAAAGATCTCATATTTCAGGATAATAACTGCAATTCCTCGTATTACAGAGGCCATTTCCATATTTCAGTAGTCGTAACAGGTGTCATAACACTCTCAGATCTCGGGGATTAGACATGAATATGGATTGCAGGACATTCTCGGTAGGTGTGGAATTGGACACTTTGATTTCTGGGCGACCATAAAGTAGCCAGGGGAAAGGAAAAGTTCGATTGAGATAGATGCAGCTGCATAACTCTTGGGGTCGCTTTCTCAGGGTCAACAAGTCTATGACAAACTCTTCCCAAGTGAGGTGCCACGAAGATGAAGTCCCCATAAGACCCATGTGATCGATTTATGACTTGGTCTTCTTAGTCATCGGTTCTAAAAAACTATTTTGAACCTTTAACCCATTCTCAGCCATGATCTCCAAAAACTACCAGGTTCATCAGTTCCTTCAAGACCCATCAGTGTCACTAGGTGCTTCTGAGGCAATGTCGAGTCCTGTTGTTTCTACCTACTCTCCCTCGACACTCCCTATCAACTGATGACATGAGATCTCAGTGCTTCGAAATCAGTTTGACTATCAGGATGATTCCATAGGTGTCATCTCTGATATTCCTATCTTAGCAAGCAGTTTGCTCGAGCTGTTTTGACTTGCTTGAACTTACCAGAGTATTGTGCCATAAATATGTGATTCTGGTTCTCACAATTATGACTTACCTCCATCGCAGTATTTTGGTGCTGCAGCTAGACCTCATCATGCCTTTGATGCATTTTTTGCAAGTTCATCTGGATTTTCATAGCTCTGGCACTGATAAGAGAGTCACTTTTTTGTCTCTTGCCAGTTGCATTGAGCTCTTTACAATAATCCTCATTTAGGGAAAATCTTTGATTTAGTCAAATACGAGGATATATTGAAAAATTATTAGCCTACTATAGAACCAAACATAATTTCAATGTCAAAATATGTTATTACTCAACATATTCTTCTCTTAATTGAGTACATTTATTACAGCGAACCTGCAACGTCTCTAGACCTTCAGAAAAAAATGTTTCTTCTTGCTCTGCAAACCAGTCTTCCACAGCTTTTATCACCTCCTCGTTGGAAGAAAATGTACGACCTTTTTAACTATTTTTCAGTTGAGGAAAGAGTCGGACGGAGCCAAATCTGGTGAATAAGGGAGGTGTTCTAGTAATTCTAACCCTAAATCCCGATTTTTTTGCATGGCAACATGAGATTTGTGTACAGGGCCGTTGTCCTGTGCAAACAAAACACCTTTGTATAGCTTTCCGCGTCTTTTTACTTTAATTTTTTCCCGTAGAGTGGTCAGTAATGTCGAATAGTAATCTCCAGTTATTGTTCTACCCTTATCCAAAAAATCAATCATAATTACTCCATGGCAATCCCAAAAAACTGGAGCAAGAACTTTTCCAGCAGATTTTTGGATACGAAACTTCTTAGGTCTTGGAGAACCAGAGTGTCGCCATTCCATCGATTGCTGCTTTGTTTCTGGATTGTAGAAATGTACCCAAGTCTCATCCATACTAACAATTCGATTGGAGAAGTCTACAACCTTTTCAAATCGAGCACAGATCGAACGCGATGCTTCTACCCTTGCACGCTTTTGGTCAACATTCAAACATTTGGGGATCCATTTCGCATAAATTTTTCTCATGTCCAAATTGACGTGAACTATATGATGAACGCATTCGTATGAATTCTTCAGTGCTTCAGATATCCGTTGTAGCCCAATTCGACGGTCTGATAAAATCATGTCATGAACTGCATCGATATTTTCGGGGACTGACACAGAAACTGGCCTTCCCGATCGGTCATCATCTTCAATGGAAAATTTACCTCTTTTGAAGCTTGCAGTCCAATTTTTCACGGTCGCATACGAAGGACATTGATCACCAAGGGTATTAAGCATATCTTCGTAAATCTGCTCACCTCTTAACCCTTTCAAATAAAGGTACTTGATGATGGCTCGATACTCCAATTTTTCGATTTTTACAATTTCGGTGGATATCTTTTTTTTTAATTTATTGCGTAACTCTGGTTTACTTTTTTGACGTCGAACTCTACACTGACACTTCTAATAAGTCATTGTTCGTTGATAAGGTATCGCAATATTTTGTTTATGCATGGAACTGGTCCAGGCTAACTAGATATCAATACATCCTCGTATCTTGGATAATACTCAAGATATGGTAATCAAAACAGCAGACAGAACACCTTGTAGAGGACCTTAAGGACCTTCAGACTTATGTTGCTTCAAACCCAACCACTTCAAGCAAAATGATCACATGATCTTCCATTCATTCGTTGTTGGATCCAAGATTTGGCATATCTGAACCTTTGAATCTCATCAACTGCCTTTTTACAACCGAAAAATAACGGTGCTGTCTCTTCCTCTTCCCAAAGGCATCCGTCATGGATCATTTCGGCCCCACGTTTATACCACAGCATTGTATAATTAAAGTGACACACTCTCAAGAACCGTTTTAATAAGCCCATTTTTGACGGCTAGCTTGGCGGATTCCGTCATATATCTTCTTTTGCGTCTCAGCAGGAGCTCGACCTAACCGATCCTGCGGAATAGAAAAAAACGAGAGGAAATTGACGATTGTCGAAGGAAGTCTGATGGTATTGCTTAATAGAGTGACATAAATTGTGAAATTGCTATTCTGGGTAGCGTGTAGGGTCATTAACTTTTATTATAAGATTTGAGAGCTTGGTCGTCATTCACGAACGTTAGAAGGTCAATTAAGCGGCTGAAGATGATTCTACAGACAACAGTAGTGGATATGCAGATGAATATTAGTCATTAACGCTTCTTCCATATCCAAATGTGGTCTTAGCCAGTTGTAGATAATATTTTTACATAAGGTATAATTCGTTTCAAATAAACCATCATCAAAAATCGACTACATTTCTTCCCTGAAAGTTTCTCGAATTGGAACACGCGAATCTACCCACAAGGAGGACGAACAAGTGCTCAAAACCTCCTGACGCCAAATCATTGCTATCCTCCTATTTTCAGATCATCATTTCCCTATAGACATAATATCCGGTAATCTCGATGGCCATCTTGGAGTATCTCACCTCTATTATTTGATATCACGCATTCGATTCTCCCAGCCTGCTCTAGTACTTTGGCCGCCTCTTCCTCGAGCTCCCTCTTGGACTTTCTCAGCCTCTCCTTCCTCACTGGTGATCGACGAGTGTGACCGTTAGTGTCTCCATTAAAAGCTCCGATTGATCGCTCTTCTCTGCGAGGCACTGCAACAAAAAAAAAATCGAATGATAATAACTCACATCGTTTTATAGAGCAATCTGTTGGAGATGAAGGATAAACCTAATTTATGTCATGCGTTGAACACATGGCGCTCTAGGAGGATCTGATATCGGTACTTGGACACTTTTACAACGTCACTTTATGGTTTATGTACATTTTTTATGGGGAGAAGGTTTATTGAATGGCTAATTAGTGTGTTAGTGCAGTTACACAACGTTCCGCGGGGTATCAATGCGAAATTGGTAGATGCTGAATTGGGTTCAGGGCCAAAATATCGCTTTTCAAGCCCGCAAAACAATTGACAGCATTTCAAGAGCATATAGGAGTCGAAATAGAGCCAATCACATCAATATCTACCTCAATATCAATATGAACCCAAACGTCAATATCTAACTCATCATCAATATCTAAATCATCACCAATATCGATCTCCACATCCATATATTCCTTCAACATCAAAATAAATGTCAACATCAAAATCCACTTCGACACCAATATCAACCTCAACATCCATAACACTCTAAACATCAATATCAATCTCAGCATCAAAACCTCGACACAATTTCCACCTAAATATCAATATTCACCCCAACATCAATCTATCTCAACATTAATATCTTCCTCAATATCAATAACATCCCCAATCGTCAAAACAATCAAGATTCACAAGAATGGAAAGAAAGGCTTGGTTTTTGAGTTCGAGGAAAACATCAACAAATATTCTAAAATTTCAATCCACTGGACTAATGCATTAATGAAGAGCCAAAATCACATTGATATAAATCTCAACGTCAATATACACATTAACATCAGTATCAACCTCAATATTCATATCAACATTAGCATCAATACTTCAAAATCAATTTACCCCTCAACATCAATATCCACCTAAACATCAATATTTTCTTCAATCAATAAGATTCGCGATAATAGTATTCTTTCCATTGACAATTGCTAGTAGACTAGGAGCATATAATTGCCTTAATAAAGAGTCTCAATAAGGCCATCACTTCAACATAAACCTCAATGTCAATATCGACTTCAACATCCATAACAACCTCAACATCAACAATACCAATCTCAGCATCAATGTCTCAAAAGCAATTTTCACTGCATCAACAATATTTCCCTCAACATCAATATCATCGTCAACCGCCAAAACAATGAAGATTCACGAAAATAGCATTATTTCCATTGACAATTGCCAGTAGTCCAGGAGCATACAGATGCATTAACAAACACTTCAACATCAATAGAAACCTCAACATCCATCAACAATATCAATCTCAGCATCAATATCTCAAAAGCAATTTTCAATTCAACATCAATATTCCCCTCAACATCAATATAATCCTCAACCGCCAAAACAAAAAAGATTCACAAAAATAGAATTATTTTCATTGAAAATTGCCAGTAGTCAAGGAAAATATAGATGCATTAACAAAGAGCCTTAAGAAGGCCATCACATCAATATCAACCTCAATGTCAATATCCACTTCAACATCAATATAAATGTCAACATCGATAACAACGTCAACATCAACAATATCAATATCAGCATCAATACTTCAAAATCAATTTCCACCCCAACTTCAATATCCCCCTCAACATCAATATCATCGTCAATGTCCAAAACAATGAAGATTGTTGAAGGTAGTAGTCTTTCCATTGACAATTATTGTCAGTAGTCTAGGAGCATATAGATGCATCAATATAAACCTCAATGTCAATATCCACTTCAACATCAATATAAACGTCAACATCCCTAACAACATCAACAGTATCAATCTCATCATCAATACCCTCGTCAATACCTCAAAAGCAATTTCCACTTCAACATCAATATTCCCCTCAACATCAATATCATCATCAACCGCCAAAACAATAAAGATTCAGGAAAATAGGCTGGATTCTGGATTCCTAAGTTCTTAATTTTATGAGACTAAATTCGATAGCCACAGCGGTATTGCTGAAAAGAACAAATAGAGATTGTTCAAATATCGTTGAACAATTATGGATTGACACGATCTTTACCTCATTTCGTCTATTCCTTGGAATTTCACATATTTGTCGTGATTTATGACTGTTTGTGTTCCGTTCAAGGTTGCCAACACAATTCTGCAGTTTCTAACTCACGTTCAGAGCTTACTTCCCTAATACATTCACCGTGTAGACAGAAACGGCGCAAATATTTGTGTGTACGAGGTTTCATAGTTTGCTTTCGAAATTAAACAAAGCTGGTCTAGAATTGGCCGACAAAGAAAACGGATTAGCCGTTTGTTAAGGACGGTGAGTGGTTTGTTAAATACGCGGGAATGGAAGATGGGCAAATATTGGAAAATAGAGATTTTAAGATTGAGAAGGCCTCGATCTGAAAGATGTTCCATTATTTGTGAGACCCTCATCTAAACACGTGAGAATACCAAAGTACTCGAAAAGTTTCGAAAGGAAGATGGACAGACCAGTATATTTTACTAGTAGAGCCCATATACTCCATTCACTTTTATTTAATCACATAGGAGGTCATGGTTTCGTTTTCAGGAGTTGGTGCCCCTGATGAAAAGCACAGAACATATGATGAAAAGTCAGTGCGCGCACAGAAAACGTTCATGACAAAACGACGTTGCCAGTTTCTTTGTTTACAACAAAGTAAAAATATCAAAGATATTCCACATTTTGTTAGGTTTACAAATTGTTCGCAGATTTTTGGTATTTAATCGAAATTTGCAGGTGAGTTTTTCGTCGAATATCCAAACTGTTTATTGTTTTTTGCACCAGTTTGGAGCGTGAGGACGATTTTCAAGACCAGGACGAATGTTTACATTTCGAGGTTGAAGGGGTACACGAGAATTTCGTTGAAAAAGCTGTTATTTGGACATATATCGCAGTAGATGGATCGGATGGAGCCTCAAGAGGTCGATTAGGATGATATTTTTCAGGTTTTCCAAGAATTTGGCAGATTTGCAAAAGTTAGGGCATTCACTAATGAGGTGGAACATAGACCTAATTCTCCTATGAGAAACGCCTTTCAAAGGTCGAGATTGTGAAAAATGTATTCTTTAGATGTTGTTTGAACAAACGCAGCCGAGTTTTATATCCCAACATTGATTTTAATAAAGTTATCAACAAAATAAAATTGACATTATTCTTGATTCTTGTAATTACCCATCAATTCATCTTATAACTTTGGGTTGATTTTTTTAATGAATTCTTGATTAGAATCAACAATTGATGTCGTCAAGTCTTGAACTTTCAGTTCAAGAGGATAATAAACATTAAATCTTCACAAGCATGCTTATGAAAATTATGTGCAAGCAATGCAATTTTCTTCCATGGCGAAAAATAATATATTTCAACAGTGATATCTTGTACTTTTCATGCAAATAACTAAAAAAGGAATCCTTTCTATCAATTCATATAAACGTTAATTATTTTCGTCCATCACATCTTTTCCAATTCATTCATTTTCCGAATAAAATCACATTCTGAGAAATACGCTAAGAATGTAGAAAGGGCAATATAGTGTTGACTTGGAACATAAAAATATTTTGAAAAACGTCATAACTTCGATACAGAGTGGAATGTGTCAAATTTCCAAGGCCAGAGATGTGATTTTATAATTGTGAATGGAGCATAGATATTATTATTATTAAGTTGTAATCCTTATCGGGTGATTTCATAGGCGACTAGTCAAAGTTTGATCAATTTCCCTGATGAATTGGGAAAATTATGGAAAATATCAATACCAAGCAATTTTGCATTGACTTTTCCTCTTCCGATACGTACATTTACATCACGATCCTAGTGAATCGAAATTTCACCTAGGTATAAATCGATTATTCTTCTTTTCGACTGTGTAAAAATTTGCTCACTATATCGTAGCTTCTTCTGGAGCCACTTTTCGACAGATTCCTGGTCGGTCTACAGAGTTACCATTTTAGTGAAGTATAGAACTGCAAATCGTGTATGTCTATTATTACTTAACGTGGAAAAAACGTCCTCATCATCTCATCACTCTAAATTACGGGGGAAAAACGAAACAATTTCATTGAGAACGCGAACCAACTCCGAATCCTAAAACTATAATCATACAGTTCCCGCGATGTCAAGGTCAAGCAATATCGAAATTCTGCGTTCTAGGCTCGAATCGTTCAGCACAGTTAACAGGCGTGACTTGGCCGAAACTAGCAAAAAACCAGTAACAATAGCTCAACGATTTAATTCGTCTTAATGGAAGATACAATCACCACCAGTTTTTTATGATCAACAACAACCAGAGAAGATCGAAGATCTCCTCCAGTCTTCTTATATCCTCGCCGAATTAAAAACACAGCTACAATGTCTTTCTCACTACGTATTCATCCGATACACAATCGAATATGGAGAATAAGTAATCAATTCAATTGAGAAATATAGGTACAAGGATTGTGATTGATAAGTAGGTGAAGAAGTTTACAGTTACGTTTGATCGTGTTTTTATCGGTGGACCTATGCTACAATCTCGAGTTTATTACTACTCCTGACCCAATTGTTGTTGAGATTTCATGAGATCGCACTGAGGAATACAACATTATTGGTGATTGGCTTGGCAGCTTTGAATTACTAGAATTAGAATTTTCGTTTGGGTACAATATACAATATATCCTAGTTGAGAGGGAGTTAGTAAACATAGAGCATTACACGGTAGAACAGCGAAGAGAATTCACCAATTGGATCTTTGAGCAACCTGCTGATGAGGCTCATTTTTCCCTCGATGTCTTCGTTAATATGAGAAACTGTCGCATTTGGGGCTTAGAAAATCAACGAATGATTCATCAGAAAGCAATGGGTATGGTGTGTTTTATGGTCTGGAGGAATAACTGGACCATTTTTCTTCTAAAACAAAGAAGATAATGCAGTAACAAATCTTTTTGTGGCTCATTTGCCATATCGCTCGTGGAGCATCGACAATCTTGACTGAGTTCGCCGAAATTAGACGCTGTATCAATGAATTACCATCACATGTATTCAATAAGGTAATTGAAATTTTCGTCAAAAGGGTACCCATATGCCAGCAAAGCCGTGGTGAGCTTCAATAAGATATTTTGTTTCATACATGATTCCCAAATGTATATTTTCCAAATCAATAACGTATAGGAAGCATTAGATCTAGTAGGCTGTTTAATTTGAACAATATGATTTCTGAACTGTTTCGCTTCTAACCCACTGTCGGAGTCTCCAAGGATTTTGATGATTTCGCAGTCTTTGGATGGATCTATTGATCAATTACGAGCCCAGTGGTGTAGACAAGGTCATTATCACTCCATAAACCTCAAATGCTCATTTGGAATAGGGTAATTTATAATGCATTCATTCCTGTGAACAACAGCGTTTTCTTGCTATGATAACAAAGTTTCTTATGTCTTATTTGGAAGCTATTATCTTGACGACATGTTGTTTCAGCAGGATGGTGCCACATACCATACGAAATTCGCAAATGTATATTTTCTGAATCAATAAATATTTCAATACTTGCTTCAGAAAACCATGTTTTAGTGAACACTGAAATTTTGCGCAAATATTCCCGAAGAATCTACAATGCAGTTTGAACGAGCATGATTAGAATCGCTTTTTTCATTACGTTAACGAAAAAGACTCCAAAAATGACGTTATTTTTAAATTTGAAGCCGGCCCGAAGGACCAAATGTTCTTGTACATTTGAGTTGTGAATACTCAGTTTGAGTTACGATATTTGAATTTGAGAGTTGAGGATTTCAGATGATAGTTGTATTCTCATTTTTTCCTTCATGGAAATAGGATATAGATATAGTCCATCCAAGAATTATTGACAACAAAGCAAGCCTTGGAAGTCTAGTCGCAGCTTCATTTCTACTTACAATAAAGTAACTGAAAATTTTCTGTACTTACATCACAGCAATAAATATAACCTCAAAATTGAGTGGTAATCTTCAGAGTAAGGCACTTTGAACATGCAAATGTCCTCAATTATCACATACGATTTCCATCGTGTGAATCTGTATACCAGCAGTATCTTATTTTCATTTTGTATTGATACATTTTTGAACGATCAATTATAGGAGCATACAGCCTGGAAATTCTGGTCCGATAACGAAAAATATCGTGGATGATTGAAAAACATGATCCTTCCTAGAGTTCAATACGAATATTCGCTAAACCAGAAAAATCTGGTTGATAATTTGAAGCGTGTTGTCACAAAGTGAATGAATTGGGAAAATTGTAATAGATGTCAACACAGAAATCTATTAAATACATGAAGAATTTTGTCATGACATTGTAACTTTCAATATTTGTGAACAATGAAGGAGTAAAATATGTTATATTAAAAATGTAAATGTTCCTATTATTCTGCTTCAACAACCAATGTTATTTTTTCCTCATCTGGGCTGAACTCGTCATGTCCATCATTAAAGGCTTTATGTTAGAAATATCATAACATCCCATATATTTTGACTAATCTTCTCTTATTTCCTTTTCTACGTGCTCTGTGCAGGCTTTCCATTTATTAGCTGTACATTCTTCAAGAGCCTCCCAAAGATTTTTCACTTGCCCAACTATTTGCCAATTTTTTTCGAATATTACTGACAGAACAAAACGTCAGTGATATTTCCAAAAACAAACTGAATTCTGCAACTCAAAATATTACTGAATGGGCTATTACCCACATAATTTCTACTCTCCAAAGCCCCCTGAGATGACAATAAATCTTGGATGAACTGTGATTATGAATACTGAGCATATTTAGAAAATTGTATTGTTTTGTCCATGATTATAGGATTCTGGGAACATAGTGGACAATTAGATTCTTGAAGGCAACCTGAGTGTAAACTAATTCCAGAATTAATTATTTTTAAGATCGTCATTGGAACGAAAACATTGTGAAAAGTGATTTAAACTTACGTACACTCACTTAGGACCCCTGTATGAACAAAAAACCCCTTCACTCTTCACACCAGACCGTCAAGTTCGAAGAAAACCAACGCGACTCTATGGGCGCACCGCGCAATCAACACCGCCCGAAAACCTGACGTAAACAAATCGACAATCCGACGTCGACTGAGGAAACCGAAAACTGCGAGCTCGAATCGCACAAATTCCGTATTTTCGCCTCGGATCTCATTTGCATACACCTTATTCCGTTCTGGCAAGGTCTCCGCGCGCTCGACTCTACTCGCCTCTACGGAGATCGTTCTCGATCGCGCCCATCTATACCTTGTCGCCCGTTTCATTCAAGGAACGATCGCCTGGGAGAGTGGGCGGCCGCGAAGGTGGCGTTGGAAATGCGCGAAACAATCCGTGTGACATTTGAGGCAATATAAATAGGTATGAAGTGGTCTGCCGTCGCCTACTGCGTGTTTACGGCCATTCGTTTCGCGATTGTTACGAATGTTTGGGTTTACGAGAGCAATGAGTAACGCCGGCCAAGGATGAAGTCATCACCGGGAAATGGGACTGAAGAAGGCATCCACCGCGCCAGCAAAGTCCCCAAACGATTTTTCGAATTTTGATCCGGCTCGAAGGACCAAGTTTTCGAGGAATATTGAAAGCCCAAAATAATGTTAATTCAGTGTGACAAGAAAAACCTCGGACAAACTCTTTTTCATTCAACTTTATTAAACAGAAGAAATTGAACAAAACAACAACAAATAATAATTGCTTGAACATTTGTTGATAATATATCTAAGCCGTTTCGAAGTGGCTTCCTTTGGCGGCAATACACAGCTTCGGACTCTTCTTGAAATTTTCGGCAATGGGCAACAGCTCCTCGGGCGTTAATCGGTTCCATTCCCGTCGCAGAATTTGCTTCAGCGACTCCAAATTTTTGTGTTTTTTTAGCACAAGCCCTGTGCTTCAAAATCGACCACACGCTGTATTCTATTGGGTTGAGATCCTGTGAGTAGGGCGGCCATTCTGCAGATGAGATGAAACAAGGAAAATGGATCTTACACCATTCTTGCATCATTTTCGCTGTGTGAGCCGGAGCGGAGTCCTGTTGAAAGGTCCAATGCGTATCGTCGAAGTGCTGGGCCCACGGAAGTACTACGGCCTCGAGGATGTCGCAGCGGCAGACTTCTTGATTGATTTTGACCCCTTGGTCCACGGAAACTAAGGGAGTTTTACCATTGCCGCAAATTCCGCCCCAGACCATGACGGATTGCGGATTTTGACGGTGTTCGACGATGGACGATGTACCGGGAGCCTCTACGGACCAGACTCTGTCGTTTTGGTGGTTGTGAGATTGTTCTACGGTGAAAAGCTTCTCGTCTGTGAAGAGAATTCGCTCCCATTGCTGACCGGCGGCGAGACGAAGGAGTTGGCGGCACCTTTGGAGTCGTACGCGCTTGTTTTCCTCCGTGAGGAGTTGAACTTTTTGAAGCTTGTATGGCTTGAGGTTGAGCTCCTTTTTGGCAATTTGACGGACTGATTGGCGGTTGATACCGGTCTCACAGGCTTTTTCTCTGATGGAGACCCCCGGATTTCGATTGACTCGCTTCTTGACGATGTTGCGATTGCTAGGTGTATTGACAGTGCGTTTTCTACCACTTCCTGGTCGACGACCATCATGGCCAAGCTCCTTGAAACGACGCATTGCATCGGACACGGTTTGTCGACGCACATTGAGCAATCGAACAATTTCGCATTGACGCCTACCTTGGCGAAACAGTTCCAAAATCGCACTATGTTTGTTTGACATTCTAAAACTCTGTGAAATGAAATTATATCAAACTGAAAATTCACATATTAGTACAGGAAAGTGTAGAGAAACCAAGAGAATAAAAATTATCTGGCTGCGCTGAAATACTTTTATTCCAGACCACAGCAAAATTTGTCCGAATTTTTTCTTGTCACCTTGTATTTTCAGAGGGATGCCTCAAAACAAACACAGTGAAAACCTTCTCCACTTCAAAGCCTGAACATAGGCGCCCTCAGGGAGTATCAGTGAGGGGAATTCCACCCTTGGATTTCGGAGAAATGAAGAATACCAAAAGTGTCTGTAGCCTTAAATCTAAGAATGATTTCAGCATCACCTGTCGCGTCAGTGATCAAGTGTTCAGAATAGATTAGGGTCATGGATGACATTTCATTGCGTAATCCCATCTTAAGCGTGTAATTGAACTTCATTCGTGACAAATCACTGTCATTGATACTATTGGAATAATCTGTTTTGCAAAATGCAAGATTTATGGCTACCATATTCGAAAATTATTATCGGATCAATGCTTCAAATTGAACTTTCGATGTCTCCGGCAACATATAGAGAGCATTAGAGTTTGTAGATTGTTTCGTTGGAACAATAAGATTTATGAACAGTTTCGCTTCTAACCCACCGTCGGAGTCTCCAAGGATTTTGATGATTTCTCAGTATTTGGATGGGTCTTTTGACCAGTTATGGGTCCAGGGGGGCAGACAAGGTAATTTTTCCTCGATAAACCTCAAATGCTCAGTTCGAATAGGGTAATTTATAGTGCCTTTATTCCTGTGAATAAAAGTGATTTCATTCAGCCCAAATCATGGAATGTTCGGCCGAAAATGGTATAAAACTATTGAGTTGGTCTCACTGATGAACTCGTGGTCAAATGCAATTCTGTCCCACTTCCCAGACGCTTTTTCTTTTAGAAAGTAACATTTCCCGGCCTAGTCCGGAAAGTACGTACTTTCCGGACTAGGCCGGAAAAACTCACGTCGTTGTTGTCATTGTAATGATCATCACAAAAGCAACGAAATAACGGATGGCAGTTCTGTTCTGTTCAATTCAAATAATAATCAAAATGTATAATAAAAAAATTTGTCGTTTCATTGATTTGTAATTCTACACGGTTGCCGAAAAAATATTGTACGCAACACGCCCGAAAATAGTTTTTTTGGACTCATAGAGTCCCAGGACTCGCCTCCGGCTCGTCCTGGAATTTTGTCTATTCGTCCAAAAAACCCTATTTTCCGGACTTGTTACGTAAATTACTATTGTTTCGGAGGATACAAAATTTTTGTTTATCTGACCAACTATTACTGAACCTTTAGAGTGTAGCAACAACTTGAGGGTCAATCTTAATTCTATTCTTTTTGATTTTGTCAATAATTATACTTTTTTTAAACCTACTGAAATTGATGAAACATAGGTACAGCCAATCGAGTTTTACGAACCGTCTCTCCCAAATTTTCACCATTTTTTATAGTAAATTTTGATAATTTAAAAGCGTTGTTGAAGCGTGTATCTTTCGATTTTTATAAATGGCGTAGAAGTTACTTGTCAAATATCAAAAAGAGATAGCTTCAAAAGTCACATCTACTGAAATAGTGAGCCATTTAAGATAACACCTTTTATTGGATAAGACTCCATTTTCTACTGATTTTTCGCAGATTGAATCAACAGTTTTTTGGGAATTAGCATTTCTAGCTCCATGTACCTATAACACCTCATGCATAAATATTCTTCATCGCAACCTTGAAAACTTCGAATTCCCAAAAAGCACACAATTCGCTGCTCATTTAAAATTCATGAATACATCGTGAATATCCATTACATTATCCACAATCGATCATGGTGAATTTCGTTGTTGTTTTTTGACTGTTTTTTTTCAACGATTCCATTTTGAC
Source organism: Adalia decempunctata (assembly GCA_951802165.1). NCBI lineage: Eukaryota > Metazoa > Arthropoda > Insecta > Coleoptera > Coccinellidae > Adalia > Adalia decempunctata. Next base: position 8,864,138 of record OX637705.1, read on the forward strand.
CGGTCAATTAATATTCATAGAAATAACTATCAAGTGAACCAAGATGGATGTTGTTGATGTTAATGTAACTTGATATTTTTCAACGAAGCTAAAATATGCGAGGTCAAGAAACTGTCGAACATCTCTGAACAACGTGGAAAAAGATCACTTAGTGATAATGGATTCGTTTTAATAAATTCACTCAGAAATATCGAAATTTTGGAGATATCAACGATGGATCAAGTGCGAAACTGATCAACGATTACTGTTTAAATCGTCTCTTTCTACGACAGCCAGAATTAATTTCTATCTGAGATTAAAAAAAGGATTTCAGTGAGAATATTAATCGGAGATCCATAAAGTCCTTTCCGGCAATTATCCCATTGAAAACCACCCATTCACTCAACACATCTCTAATTTTATCGATGCGCCATTAGGAATAACATCCAGCCCATGACATCGCCAATATACAGACAACTTTACGACCGCCCAAATAAAATTCGCGAAAATTTATTCCGCCACGTTGGTACTAATGGCCGGGACCGGTTCTCTAGCTTTTCTATCGAATTTCTGTCCATTATCCATTCGACATTGAATGATCCGCGTTGTAAATTAATGTCATTAACGGAATTGCGCAATTAAATTGTTCCTCGTTCATATTGTAATGGTGACGTTTAAATCTGTACAGATAATCGTGTAATTATTTCAATTCTGCTAAGTTTTTATGGGACGTCTTCCGACGAGAAACTCATTAGGGATCGATGTTGAGAAACGGAGGGAAACTTGATGGTGACACCGAAAGATTATCCTAGATATCGTTGTTGGATGTCGATAGGTTTCTGTCCTAACCGCCTGTTGGGGTCTCTGAGACTTGAGTGGAAATATATCGGTATTACTGCGTCTAGCGATTAGAGCTTGAGGATTTAAGGGCTTCTAGTGATTACTGATGAAACTGCCTATACAGGATGGCCCATTTTGAGTCGGAATTACTTCAACAGACATAAAAAAAAATTATTTGGGAGAATTTTATACATGGTGAGTCTTTGACTTGTACATATATTTTAACTGAAGATTCTTGAGGCCGAAAGAAACCTTTTTTTCATTTTCCATTTTTCCGAATTCGGCTCTGTTAAAAAGATATAGGCATTTGAAAAAGAAATTGTGCTAATTACGTCCCTGAAATGATACTGTGGAATTGATTCAAAGTTCATATATCTCGATAGAAATTGAGTTTATACATTTAGGCCCAATTTAGGGAATACTCAAGTAGTCAAGTACTAACCTTATTGGAATAAAAAGGTTGCAAATACGATAATTTCAACAAAAACAGTTAGTTCCATCGGATTATATCTGCAACTAAAAAGCCATATTTCTCACACCAAAATACGTTCCTTCTTCGATTTTTCTGCAGATTAGTTTGTAAACACTAATAACTTGTTCATATTTTCCTCGAAATTTCCAAACAATATCATGAAGAAAGACTTTCATTCAGATTTATTATTAAACAACCTAACCTAATCTAATTTGTACTGATTCTGTGAATTTTTGGACAGAAATGTCAAGAACATGTTGTCAGCTTGCTGATATTTTCATTGAGGTTAAGGATTTTTTACGAAACATAGTATAAATCATGATACATTTGTGTACCGTGGTATGAATATCTATTAATTTTGCCGTTTCCATCATAAATCGACTTTGCCGCCAAATTTTTCCACGCATGCGTAGAGCGAAAACCGAAATATTGGTTATCTGGTCTGGAGCCAACTAAAACAATAACAAAGCAGTCTCTGAACAGTCTGAACAAACTGTAAACATTATTTGAAGTTCTGAATACATTATGAATACATTGGATTATTGTTCTAATGTGATTATTACGTGAAGTGAATTAATATAATTTCAACTGTGTCGAGTTTATAAAATTCCAAGATGATGTTGTTTACATAGAAACATCGCCACAGATTATAAGGTATCGTTTCATTGATTTCAATTTAATAAGTAGTTTGGGTTGAGATTCATTATTCATATCCCAATTTTGTATTTCATCGACATTTAACTTCAATATGGACCGGTAACTATGAATTTTCAATAGAAACTGTGCGTGTTAAATCCTCCTTGGTGTTCAATTTTATCTCCCACATTTGGTGGATTTCATTATCAAAAAATATCTCGACAAAGTTGATAAATATTGTGACAACATTGTAAACTCGTTTAAAGACCAGAGAAGGAATAATTTTCGATGATGTTTAATTCAGAGACGCATTCAGATTATTGTTGAAATTAATGATTTTTTCGTCAAATTTCGGCGGGTGAAATTGGAAATAACTCGAAAACGAAGCGTTTCATTGAAAAAAATGTTAATACTTTTAGTTTCTTAAATGATTGATTCTTTCGAAATCATGAACCGTTTATCTTTTTAAAGTGGTTTTATGGTGTTTTAGCGTGTATTGATGAGTCGACTACCCTGTAACTTTTATACTAGTAAAGATATTGAATATGTTTCGATTGAGGAATATGCACCATGAATAGAGTAAAAACTCAATCAAAATTCAGTTCATTCGAAAGAACGGTTCCGAAGATATAAACAGAAAAGTGTTTTTTCCATGGATTTTCGACACCCTGTATCTCCCAAACCAAACCGAATTTTGAAAAATGGAATAGGAAAAAAGTGTTTCGTTTGATGAGAGGAATCTACAGTTAAAATATATGTACAAGTCAAAGACTCACCCTGTATACGTTCAAGTTTAACTTTTCGTTCCAAAGATACCTATGGAGGCATTCGAACCAAATTTGGTATACATCATGAAGTAGTTTTGTTAAATACGTACTGATAATACCAAGGCCCAAGGTAAACCAGTGCCGGAGAAGTGGGGTTTTATTTCCACAAAATTTAAAAAACGACCCTGTCCAAACTAAGCGTAATTTAACTTAAGGAAGAAATGTCGAGTGGCCCTTTTTGTAAAGGATGAGTCCCTCATTCGATCAATAATGCGAAATGGCTCTTGGATAGGGTGTTATCTTTAATGTTTGATATGAAGTTTTCATCTCAAAATGAGCTTTTCTATCGATTATAAAAAAACTTCCAATACAAAGTGGGCCACCGTGTATAATCGTTGCTTGAACCCGGATGATTTCCGTGAAAATCTCGAAATTTATCACCATTCAGAAAGGTTGAATTATTCGCCTTTATCGTGTTCAACATCCAACTCAAATCATCTGATATGAAGACTTAAAATTCCAACAGATGTAAATTTACAATTCAGATACGAAGAATTGTGCTCGGTGTTTTGGAACCGGCGTACTGTGGTCGAATATAGCCATCGAGGTTGCCATATGCTAATAGACGACCTTTGAATGTCACCGGTGTCGTTTTAGAGCCGGTATGGTTTGATGCTGGGCACTGAGCTGGACCACTTGACTTGTTTACCTTCTATTGCTTTTCTGGTTTGTGGTCGCTTGGGTACCTTGTATAAGTAGTTTTTTTTCTGGATTCAATATGGCCAATATTCTGCTCCAAAATGTTATCGCATTTCATTTGAATTGTCCTGATTGCCAAGATTGTCAAGACTTTTCACTATAATACTTCAAGTACACTTATAGCATTTTATATTTTTTACTTCACTTCTTCTAAAAGTTAGGTTATGTTCGGCTAGGTAGGGTTCTGTTAGGTTAGGTTAGGTAAGATTAGGTTAGGTTAGGAGAGGTTTGTACGGGCTTAAGTAGCTGTGAATCCTATGGAGGAACAGCGAAAAACCAAGTATGACCAAAACCAAGGAGTGACTATGACTCTCTTGGCCCTCTGAGTCGTTAGGCACAGAGTAGACCCAAAGAGTAACGTTAGTACTTCACAACAGAGAAGTAACTATGACTCAGTTGGCCCCTGGAATCTGCAGACTCTGGGTAGACCCAAGGAGTAATGCTAGTACTTCTGAAGTAACTATGGCTCTCTTGGCCCCTCGTATCTGAGGACTCGGGGTAGACCCAAAGAGCAACGTTAGTGCTTCACAAGTAACTGTGATTCACTTGACCCCTGGAGGCTGCTGACTCTGGGTAGACCCAAGGAGTAACGTTAGTACTTCACAACACACTTCCCGAACCCAAACTCCTTTCAAATCCAAGGGCTCGAGTCTAAGCGTGCGCTTAGATTGTGACATCTTCGCGATCCACCCCTAGGCTAAACGACCTAGAAGACGCTGGAGACCGAGCTATCAAGAAAAGGCTTCGTGGGATGAGCATGGGAGAGTGGCGTGGTTAACTATGGCTTCCTTGGCCCCCCCAGTCCACTGACAAGGGGTAGACCCAAGAAGTAATGTTAGCACCACATGCAGGGAACAACTATGACTCACTTGGCCCCCTGTAATCACAGACACAGGGTAGACCCAAGGAGTAACGTTAGTGTTTCGAACGTGGAGAACTTGCATCTGGCCTACGCCACACTGGCAACCCGGGCGTGGACAAGGAGTTACGACTCACTTTTCCCCTCGGGCTGAAGGCCACTGCATGAATCAGAGTAACTATGACCCACTTGGCACCCCGTATCCTCGGACTCGGGGCAGACCCAAGGAGTAACGTTAATGTCTGACGGAAACCGCACTCTCATAGCTCAATCCCCGAAGGACCAGGGCCAACGGCTCGCCATCGGGGAGTTAGCAATTGACAAACTGATAGTGAGCTGGCCAAGACCTCCTGAGGATCTATCCCTGGTGTTTGAGTTCCGTTGCGAAAAAGCCAGGTGAAAATACGGAACTAGGTCAACAACAGTCAGTGGACTCCTCACAAGTTCTTTGTGAGACCGCAAACTGTGAGACCCGTCAGTCGAGGTGCAGGTTTCTTCCCCTCAATCCCTACATCCAAGGGGGGCAAGAGTCTGAGACTACCACGCAGAAACTGGACCGTGAAATATCAATCGTCTTGGTGATCCGGTATGGTGCCTGCGCAAACCATCATAGTTGGAATCGGTGTCCTTGGGATTCCGACTAAGATGGCGAGGAGGAGGTTTTAGTTGGGTTAGAGTCCCACACGGATCCCAGCATTGAACCGCCGCTGCGGAGAAGGCATGATGCTTTCCTCCTTCCTCAGGGCACAAAAAAAAAAAAGGTTAGGTAAGATTAGGCTAGGTTAGGTTAGGTGAGGTTGGGTGAGGTTTGAATACTTCTCCTGCATAAATTATTGTATTGTATATTGTTCATTTGTTATCAGAGTCAAGTTACTAGATTTCAGTTAGAGTTTTCAAAGCTGGTTCGTTATGTTGATATTGATTAATTGTCGAATTCATCGCCACTCAAAAAGTTGCAACAATATTCTCCAGAACCGAATCATTTCACTTCAAAAGAAGTCAATCTTATAATCGTTTTTATTTGGAAATATTCGATGGTTAATCAGAAATTTTCCGTCCATATCCTTCCTGAATTCAACTCAACAAATGCGGTATCCATTTCACCTTTATCATATCAGTTTGGTTTTCGTCCATGATTGTAATTTTAATAAAAACTTCTCATTATAATTTGATTCTTTCTTATTCAGAATGTGTATGTGATTGCAAAACTTGAATTATTTTTTTTGTTTTTCAGGCTCTTTCACAACAAGAAATACAGATTCGTTATGAGGTTGGAGGGCATGTCCTTATTTTTGTCAGAACATCAACCTCAAATAACGATTGGATCAAATCTCCTCGAATTTGGATGAAATGAAATCGATATACGAGGATATATTGAAAAATTCTTAGCCTACTATAGAACCAAAAAAAATTTCGATGTCAAAATATTTTATTACTCAACATATTCTCCTCTTAATTGAATACATTTATTACAGCGAACCTGCAACGTATCTAGACCTTTAAAAAAAAAGTTTCTCCCTGCTCTGCAAACCAGTCCTTCACAGCTTTTATTACCTCTTCGTTGGAAGAAAATTTACGACCTTTTAAACTTTTTTTCAGTTGAGAAAAGAGATGATAGTCGGACGGAGCCAAATCTGGTGAACAAGGGGGGTGTTCTAGTAATTCTAACCCCAAATCACGAATTTTTTGCATGGCAACATGAGATTAGTGAACTGGGGCCTTTTCCTGTAAAAAATACCTTTGGTTAGCTTTAAGCGTCTTTTCTCTTTAATTTTTTTCCGTAGAGTGGTCAGTAAACTCGAATAGTAATATCCAGTTATTGTTATACCCTTATCCAAAAAATCAATTATGATTACTCCTTGACAAACCCAAAAAACTGAAGCAAGAACTTTTCCAGCAGATTTTTGGACACGAAACTTCTTAGGTCTGGGAGAACCAGAGTGTCGCCATTCCATCGATTGTTGCTTTGTTTCTGGATCGTAGAAATGTACCCAAGTCTCATCCATATTAACAATTCGGTTTGAGAAGTCCACACCGTTTTCAAATCGAGCACAGATCGAACGCGATACTTCTACCCTTGCACGCTTTTGGTCAACATTCAGACATTTTGGGATCCATTTTGCAGAAATTTTTCTCATGTCCAAATTGACGTGAACTTTATGATGAACGCGTTCGTATGAAATCTTCAGTGCTTCAAATATCCGTTTTAGTCCAATTTGACGGTCTGATAAAATCATGTCATGATTTGCTTCGATATTTTCGGGGATTGACACAAAAACTGGCCTTCCCGATCAGTCATAATCTTCGATGGAAAATTTCCCTCTTTTGAAGCTTGCAGTCCAATTTTTCAAGGTCGCATACGAAGAACATTGATCACCAAGGGTACTAAGCATATCTCCGTAAATCTGCTTACCTCTTAATCCTTTTAAATACAGGTACTTGATGATGGCGCGATACTCCAATTTTTCGATTTTTACAATTTCGGTGGACATCTTTTCTTTTATTTATTGCGTAAATCTGGTTTACTTTTTTGACGTCGAACTCTACACTGTAAGGCATCGCAATATTTTGTTTATGCATGGAACTGGTCTAGGCTAACTAGATGTCAATACATCCTCGTATTTCAGTAAAAAAACAGAGTTGGACTGGGGATAGTTTTGGCCCCTCAAAACGCAATAGGTACTATAGGTAAAGCAATTCAATTCAAAATTCACCTCGATTTTCAAACTTCGTCCAACATCAGTTAGAATCAAAACCCTATGAATGAGTTTCACTACACACTGGTCCCCAAAAATCGAGTCTCCTTTCAATCGCGAAAACAACCTCGGATCCTAACCGCCCATCCTAAGAACAAATCGCTTTTTGCTACCTTCTAATTATAATTCCTGGTAGAGATTATCAACAGTATCAGTTGACTGGGTGAACAGCATAGAAAAGGAAATCATCAATCATGTTTTTTGCAGTACTCGTTACGGTCATTCCTTATTAACTCTTGGCTTGGTGGTCTCTGATATCCAACCTGCCGTTATTTACATTCAAATTCGGCCAGAATATATTACGATAGGCGCTTTATATGGTACACATTTTCTCGATCGGAGAATGTCGATCGATCCTTGGCATTTGCAACTCGTTATCGAAAATTTTGATACCGGCTTCAAGTTGAAATCTCTTCGGCATCTTTTTTTCTTCAAGGTGAACTGATTCCTAACAATTCAACGATGTTGTTTTCAATTCCTGCCCGCATGCATTCTTGAGAAATTTTTTAATCGACGTGACTGTCTTAAATGGTTGTCCATACGACCTTGGTGCCTACACTGTTGATTGTTTCATAAGATGTGGCAGCAGATCATCTATTAATTAATTTAAATTGATTCATCTTCCACATGCTACGTGGAAGATTATGAATTAATTATTTTCATTCTTGAATAAGAATACGCCGTCTTGTTGGGAATTCGCTTCTGTTATTGAATTTTAGGATCGAACAAAATTTTGGAATTTCTTTGATTATCAATCTGGAGTTGTCTTGAAGTGAATAAAGGTTGACTGTGACAATTTCTCATTGTCTATTACTACTCCTAAAAAATTGCCGACAGGTCTTTGGATTGCCAAAGGACCCCGCACTTTCCTTATGGCTAATGGCGTTACATCAAATGTTCTAATATTTGGTGTAATGTAGTACTCGACCTACTGATCAAAAGTGTCCCAACTCAATCCTATGACTAGTTTTTGAGATACAGGGCTTTGAAGTTGAGAATTATTCACTTATACTATGCGCGTATCTCGAAACAGAATCGAATGAACTTCAATTTTTCTCGAAGAACATTTTATTCCATCCCTAGAGAGCAACCCTGTGGAGGAATATGACCGAAAATCGTTACGAATACAGGGTTATACATAATTGAATGCATGCCCGATTTTGAAAGTATAAAATATGTCAGTCCCAGAGCAAGAACTATTTCACTAGATATGTTGTTGTAACTTTGAAAAAACCTGAAATAACCAGAATTCATACTGGGTGATCCATTGATATAAAAACTATTCACAATGAATGTAAAGTGGACACCCTGTATTTTTGGGTTGATTTAAGGTGTTTGTTCGATTTTTTCAGAACATATCATGAACTTCAAAGAATACAGGGTGATTCAGTCATGAAATAAACTTTGAGGTGGGAGTTTTCTTTCACCACTGTACTTGACATGAAAACATAAATACGTCTGAGAGTTTTTATACACTTCCTATGACCAGATTTTTTTTATGTTATATGAAAATTATTCATTTATGTTATGCTCATTCCAGCATAAAAAAAATCTGGTCATAGGAAGTGGGTAAAAACTCTCAGCCGTATTGATGTATTCATATCAAGTACAGTGGTGAAAGAAAACTCCCACCTCAGGGTGATGAAAAAAGGTGGTTTTTGGTTATTTTCCTGAGGTTCACAGTTTATTTCATGACTGAATCACCCTGTATTCTTTGAAGTCCATGATGATATGTTCTGAAAAAATCAAACAAACACCTTAAATCAACCCAAAAATACAGGGTGTCCACTTAACCTTAATTGTGAATAGTTTCTATAATAATGGATCACCCAGTATGTATTCTGGTTATTTCAGGTTTTTTCAAAGTAACAACAACATATCTAGTGAAATAGTTCATTTTGCGAACGTTCTCGCTCTGGGACTGACATATTTTATACTTTCAAAATCGGGCATGCATTCAATTATGGATAACCCTGTATTCGTAACGATTTTCGGTCATATTCCTCTATATGATTGCTCCCTGCGGATATAATGAAATTTTTCTTGGAAAAAATTGAAGTTCATTCGATTCTGTTTCGAGATACGCGCGTAGTAAAGGTGGTTAATTCTCAACTTCAACGCCCTGTATCTCAAACACTAGTCATAGGATTGGATTGAGTTGGAGCCATGAACACTTTTGATCAGTAGGTCGAGTACTACATTATACCAAAATATTAGAACAGTTGACGGAACGCCATTTTCCATAAGGTAAGTGCGGGGTCCTTTCAGGAAAATGTGATAAATTTTTCATCAAACTTGTGGAAAGAATAGTTCATAATGAATTCGAAAGAATCACCATTTTTCAGTTTCTAAATTGCATAACCTGTCATTTATCGCCAGTGGGGTACTACTCAGATTTTTCCAAGGGGTTTCCATGCTCAGCTATTCAAACATAAACTTGTGTTTTTGCTCATGGAAACAATAAATTATTGGGACTTGGGATAATCCCCATTTTTTGTCCGTTTCAAAATTATTTCACCTGCCAAATATCGTCAGTAGAGTACTCAGGTTTTTTCCAACGGGTTTCCATCCCAAAAAATAGTGATTATCATAGATATCATTGAATGTCGATAGGTTTCTGTCCTAACTGCCTGTTGGGGTCTCCACGTGATTCTGGGAATGGAGTGGAAATATTTTGTATTATTGCGTCTTGCGATTACAATTTTATGATTCTAGGGCTTCTAGTGTGTACTGATGGAACTAACTATACAGGGTGTTCCATTTTGAGTTGAAAAAGGAGTTTCTATGCTGAGCTATTATAATATAGATCTGTGTTTCTCCCAAAATTGCAATATATTGTTGGGACCAAAGTTCAAATGGCCCAAGTGTCAAGTTATTACTTTTTCTCCTCTTATTCTTCCGTATGAAATGAACTCTGAGCCAAAATGTAAATTGAAATCCACCACTGCCTCGAAAAACTAAAAAACCCAAAACATGACCGCATAACCCTCTCCGAAGTGAGCTATCGAATTCCATAAAAAGTCGAAGAAAAACAAAAACCAAACCCGATTATTAACAACCCCGGGTTGTTATTATCGGGTTCCAAAACGCCCAGAGGTGGCGCAAAAAAAGGACTACCCAAGAATAAATATGTTAATGGCTGGCAAGCCAGACCGATCCATCCATAACCGATATTATTTTCAAGATCACGGCCGGCGAAGGCCAAGGCCACTGCTGCGCACTCGCGCTTTATGGGCCACGACCCGCCGCGGCCTTCTTTTCGGGGGGACCGGATTGGTGCTCCGAAATAAGTTTGGATTCAACAAACATCATTAATTTTCTAATAGTTCGAATGAAAAATTAATTTCGAAATATATTCTCTTATCTCCCCTGAAATTTCAACGAATCAATGCAATCGATCCTCCTTTGGTTGATAATGATTAAATTTTAAAGGAAATATTCCTGAAAATCTGGTTAAAACCCCCTAATCTGGCAACACTGCTCGAAAGAGTTGGATTACCCAGTCGAGAGTGAAACATTAAACCGTCTTTTTTGGGGAACTTATTATGTTGACAAGGAGTAACGATATCGCTGTATTTTGGGCCCACGAAAAAGATTAATGTGCCATTAGTTCCCATAAAATGAGGTGTTAAAAGATAAGGTGGATTTTGAGCGTGTTGGTGTCAAGTTTCGCGACTTGTTTCAGCTTGTTGAGTCCATTTTGTTAGAGGCAGGTTTATGGTTTACTTTGGTTGTGAAGCTAAACATGCATCATAAAAGTTCTGGGCAGAGCAGGAGCGTACTTCGATATTGACGTTGATCCACTAAATTTGTTTTGCTCTCATTCTATCTCTGAACCAGGAGATTTACAACCTTGCTGACCATGTTCTCTTTAATAATAAGAAAAGAGATGTTCTTTGTGTATAATTCTGTGTAAAACTAAACCCTGTGTAAATTTAGTTTCTGGAACAGTACCAGCACTCTTATAATTATCTTCTACGAGGATATATTGAAAAATTTTTACCCTACTATAGAACCAAAAAAAATCTCAATGTCAAAATATTTTAATACTCAACATATTCTCCTGTTTTTGGAATACATTTATTACAGCCACCCTGCAACGTCTCTAAACCTTTAAAAAAAATGTTTTTTCTTGCTCTGCAAACCAGTCCTCCACAGCTTTTATTACCTCCTCGTTCGAAGAAAATTTGATACCTTTTAAACTTTTTTCCAGTTGAGGAAAGAGATGATAGTCGGACGGAGCCAAATCTGGTGAATGAGGGGGTGTTCTAGTAATTCTAACCCTACATCACGAATTTTTTGCATGGCAACATGAGATTTGTGTACTGGGGCGTTGTCCTGTAAAAACAACACCTTTGGATAGCTTTCCGCGTCTTTTTTCTTTAATTTTTTCCCGTAGAGAGGTCAGTAATGTCGAATAGTAATTTCCAGTTATTGTTCCACCCTTATCCAAAAAATCAATCATGATTACTCCATGGCAATCCTAAAAAACTGAAGCAGCAGATTTTTGGACACGAAACTTCTTAGGTCTTGGAGAACCAGAGTGTCGCCATTCCATCGATTGTTGCTTTATTTCTGGATCGTATAAATGTACTCAAGTCTCATTCATAATAACAATTCGGTTTAAGAAGTCTAAATCGTTTTCAAATCGAGCACAGATCGAACGCGATGCTTCTACCCTTGCACGCTTTTGGTCAACATTCAAACATTTGGGGATCCATTTTGCAGACATTTTTCTCATGTCCAAATTGACGTGAACTATATGATGAACGCGTTCGTATGAAATCTTCAGTGCTTCAGATATCCATTTTAGCCCAATTCGACGGTCTGATAAAATCATGTCATGAACTGCATCGATATTTTAGGGGACTGACAGAGAAACTGGCCTTCCCGATCGGTCATTATCTTCAATGAAAAATTTACCTCTTTTGAAGCTTGCAGTCCAATTTTTCACGGTCGCATATGGAGGACATTGATCACCAAGGGTGTCAAGCGTATCTTCGTAAATCTGCTTACCTCATAACCCTTTTAAATACAGGTACTTGATGATGAGTCGATACTCCAATTTCTCGATTTTACAATTTCAGTGGACATCTTTTTTTTAATTTATTGCGTAACTCTGGTTTACTTTTTTGACGTCGAACTGTAAACTGACACTTCTAATAAGTTCTTGTTCGTTGATATGGTATCGCAATATTTTGTTTATGCATGTAACTGGTCTAGGCTAACTAGATATCAATACATCCTCGTTACATTCCTATTGAGTGTTTCCAACATGCTTATTCGGCTCAAAGGTCCAAATTTCATCACGAAAAACTGGTAATCATCTGTTAATTTCAACCACAACGTAGCAACTCGAAAACTTGTTCGTAATCCTGCAAAAAATGTTATTCCTCATTCAAATCTGAATGCCAAACTTTCAGAGGCGTTCATTTCCACATATCCATCAATAGAGTACCCACAAACATTGTTAACGCAAACAACACCATTATAAAAAGCCGGTGTTACATAAGATCGCGAACTGACCAGTTCACCGAGGTAATACGTAATACAAACTAAATTTATCTTTTTAACATTCATGCAAATGAGTGAATGGGACCTATAAAATAGTCATAATATGGAAATTTCTTCGATTTGGCGCGCAGGTTTTTTTGGGTATGGTGTTCAGCGACATATTATTCAAATATCAACTGGTTCGTTAAAGAAGATTATGAAAATTTAATTTCAAGTACTGCGATTTATGCAATTTTCGATGAATTGATGGTCATGCACACGGAATTATTTGCTTTCCATTCTAACCTGATTTGATATCGATAGCTTATTGCTCCATCAAGAATCTCACGCATCGATATAGGTATATACTTCTTTGAATAGCAATAAATAATGTGATTGATGGGACACGATCACGTGGAATGGGTCTAACAGTCGTTCACATACGTTTTCAAGGTAGCACAGTAGATCTGTTCTGAAAGTTTGAAGTTGTCATTTTTCGTATTTTGACGCAAAAGTTGAGATTTTTCAAATCGTTCACAATTTGTTTAGAGAAACTTTGGACTATGCTCATCAACAATATACATTTGAATATTGGATGAGATATAAAGAACCGAAGTACTGACAGTTTGAAATTTCCACATTTGGGAAGAACACCATTTCGCAGGTGAAAATCTTAACCATGCTAGATAGAGGTCTGGATCATTCTTAATCGGATTCAATTTTAAATTTTTTCGATATTTCATTTTCAAGTTTTGTTCACCAGCTCAGAGCACTCGAGATATGGGTGTTATCGGTTTTCATGATTGAAGATTCGAGTGGTTAATCAATAACACCTTGACTCCCTACCAGATATTTTCTATCTCGACGAATATGGTGTTTTTGGGGGTCTTACTCCTTGATCATTTTTCACCCAAAAATTCAGATTTTTGGAATCGCTCATATTTTGCACAGAGATATTGGTACTATGCTGATCAACAATATACAGGGTTGGGATAAAGTTTGGCACCAAATTAATATCTTTAAAACGAAACGGGCGATATTTTTGAAATTTGGCAGCTGAGTGTAATGGACCACAATGCATCTGATGAGCATATTTTAATTAATGAGATACTTCCGGTTTAACCGGAAATGACAAAAATTTTTTTTATTTAAATGGGACACCCTGTATATTTCTGCAGATTCTGAAAGTGCACCTTGTTTCGGATCTGTCCATATCGGGTTCCATGCTTTTTATGACGTATTTTTTATGAAAATCTATAAAGAGAAGAAATACAGGGCTTTTACTAGTAGAAAAAATTTATTGAAAATAATTAAAAAAAAAATCATTTCAAATGTTCGAAGTGCTCGCCATTCACTCAGCTGCCAAATTTCAAAATTACCGTCCTTTCCGTTTCAAATATATTAATTTGGTGCCAAACTTTATCCCAACCCTGTATAAATCAATCTTTATTGCGGTGAGAGAGACAGACGCTATGATAGTTTGAAATTTCCAATTTTTCGACAAATGCCACTTTATAGGTGATAATCTAAACTATTATAGATGGAGCTCTGGATTATTTTTGGCAAATATGATGTTTTAAGGGGGTCACACCCCTTTGTCATTTTTCACCCAAAATTTGAAATTTTTAAAATCGCTCATATTTTGCACTTAAATACTTGGCACTATGCTGATTAATAATGTATATATTGACGGATGAGATGACAGTTTGAAATTTCCGATTTTTCAAAAAATGCCATTTGACAGGTCAAAATCTAATCGGTGATAGTTAGGGCTTTGAAATATTTTTTATTGAATGAAGCGACCTCGAAAACCTACATTTTGATACCAAAATCACCCATGTAACTCCCATAAGTAATGAATAATTCCAATTTTTATTTTTCGATTTTTCATTTTCGAGTTCTGTTCACGAGCTCACACCATTCAGGATGAGGGTTCTGTGAGTCCGCAAAATGGCTCTTATTGAAGTTTCGAATAGAAAGTACAACTTAAAAATTTGATAACACGGTTAGATGATCCCCAAATATATTTTTTATTGGCAAATATGTATGGTGTTTTTAGGGGGTCATACCCCTTTGTCATTTTTCACCCAGAATTTGAAATTTTTAAAATCGCTCATATTTTGCATAGAGTTACTTGGCACTATGCTGATTAATAATATAAAAATCAATCTCGGTTGCGGTAAAAGGGACGGACGATATGACAGTTTGAAATTCCCGATTTTTCGAAAAATGCCATTCGACAGGACAAAATCTAGACGGTGATAGTTAGGGCTTCGAAATATTTTTTATTGAATGGAGCGACCTCGAAAACCTACATTTTGATACCAAAAACACCCATATAGCCCTCATAGGTAATGAAATATTCGTCCATAAAAACCTTATGATCCAAGAATTTCAATTTTTAATTTTTTCGATAATCGATAACACCGCTATGTCCATCAAGATAATTATAATCGAAAACATACAGTATAATCAAGTTAATACTTGGAAGTGCCGTTCTCAATCAACTTCTTAACGATACATAAGGGACGCTAGTTAAAATTTTACTAGGCATACTCTCGGCATCAGTTATCACCTCATAATTTGAGCAAATGAATCAACGCATTCGCAAACTATAATTCCTAACAGTATCCGAACCAGTACCTCTGTATTGCTGAAAAACTCAATCCAAGGATAACTGTGATAGCGACAATCTCCGACCTCATTAACAGCTCAATATTTTCGCGCAACTACCAATCTCGAATACCAAAAACGGCATAGGAAAGCTGTGACAACCGATTTATGCCATACTTTCGTCCTTACAGCCAGCGACCCAACGATTAGTCCCTATGTAATTCGATATTTCTAGTGATTACTTTGTATGTGTGGAAAATAAATGAAGACATTATAATTAATGGTAATGGACGAGACTGGTAGAAGGCGTTATTAATTAAAACACTGAAAAATGGTCCTTCGAGCCTGATTGAAACTGAAAGTGCGTGGTACGGGGACGGCAAAAATAGCGAAGCCTTCGTGTAGAGCTGTCATTAGCATTCAATAACTTACTGCGTTATCTGAATATGCTGTTTGTCGGATTTACGACCATTTTCAATCAGTAGAATCGATGAAATATGGTGGAGAGGAAGCACTTGTAACGGGTAATTTTTTAACTGATTTCTTTTTGGCAACACTGATTTTGACAGCTCACGCATGTTTGTGTTTTGTGTCACTCTCAAGCATCTTTAGTTTGTTCTATAGTTTAACCATGAATCGTCTTACAAACGAAGAACGCTTGCAAACCACTGCATTTTATTATCAAAATGCTCTGTTTAGAAAGTACATCGCGAGAAAAATTGTGTTCAGCGACAAAGCTCATTTTTTGCTCAATGGATACGTTAATAAGCAGAATTGCCTATTTTTTGAAGATCAGCCAGAGGCATTGCAAGATCTACCAATGCACCCAGATAAAGTTACATTTTTCTGCGGATTATGGGCTAGTGGCATCATTGATAAGTACTTCTCCAAAGATGATGCGAATCGCAAAGTGACTGTGTAATGTGAGCGCTACCGTGAGTTGATATCCAACTTTTTTTGCCCGAAATTGAAGAGCTTGACTTGCATGATATGTGGTATCAACAAGACGGTGCCTCATGCCACACAGCAAGCGAAGCAATGGACCGAATGAGAAACAAGTTCAAATAAAGATTTCATTTATTTTCTGAATTTTGTGTGTTTTCTTAATTTCCTAAGGCTCTTAATAAATCAACCTACACTGCGCAAAATATTAACGCACATTCTGAAAATCTCAATTTTAATGAGAGTTAACTCTACATTGACTTTATAACTTATTTTTTATGTTCTCTCGGGAAGGTTTTGAACGAAACAAGACACATTAAATGGAAGAAAAATTCAGGATTTCACCGAATCGTATGTGAAAGAAGAGAAATGAACAATTTTCAAAATACTGAAATGCTGATAAGTGATCTAATACTTGGTATTTCCACCCCTTGCGTTAATTACAGCTCGGCAACGACGGTTCATACTCAAAATGAGTGATCTTAAAATGTTCTGATCTAATCCTTCCCAGATTTCTCGGAGTTGGATTCCTAAGTCATTAAGAGTAGCTGGATGATTTTCTGAACTTCTCAGCCTTCTATTGAGGTTGTCCCAAACCTGCTCAATCGGATTGAGATCTTGACTACTTGCTGGCCATTCCATTCGAGAGACTTCAACCTCTTCAAGGTACTGGGTCTGGCATTATCGTCCATAAAAATGAAATTTCCACCAATGTATGGGGCAAATGGCACTACATGCTCTTCAAGAATGTTCCTTAATATACTTATCAGCATTCATAGCTCCATTATCAACGACCACTAGGTCTGTGCGAGCAGTCAAAGATATTCCACCCCATACCATAATCGATCCTCCCCCGAAACCAGTAGTATTCAGGAAATTGCACTGAGCATATCTTTCATGTGGACGTCTGTATACAAGGGAACGTCGATCACAGGCAGAATCTAGACTCATCTGTGAAGAGAACGCTTTCCCAATCGGCCTCTTCCCAATGGATATGCTCTCTCGCAAAATCCAAACGCGTCCTTCGATGGGCTGGGGTAAGAGCTGAGCCTCTTGCCGCGACAGGAGGCCTTAAATCATATTCTCTGAGGCTATTTCTTATTGTCTGAGTGCTAATTTGCACCTCATGAGGTTGCTCAAGCTGATTTTGAAGGAGGCGAGCGGTTGCAAACCGTTGTCTCAACGAAGAAACTCTCAAGTAACGTTCTTGAATGGAAGTTGTTACCCGTGGTCTACCCTGTCCTGGTCTTCGAACATTCATACCTGTCTCCCTGCAACATTCTGGACACACAGTATGGGGAACTCCAAACCTTTCTTCTTCTCGCAAAACTACCGCTTGGGCACATTCCTCTTGGGTCAAATTGCGTGTTTCGCGTTGCATAGCGACCGAGCGTAGAGAATCAAACGAAAGAAAAACTTTTGATCACTAGAATTGATCGAGAACAACTGATTTTAGAATGGAGCCAATACATTCAAAATCTGATAATATCATCTTTTTTTATTCCTGCTGGAAGGGAACATCTGTATTGAAGGAAAACGTTGAAAGTGGATAACATATGCATGCATAATTCTGATAAAAATAATTAACATTGAGAACACCTTCAGTTGTAGAATAAATTTGAGATTTCCATAATGTGCGTTAATTTTTTTGTGCAGTGTATATCATAAAAAAGGATCAGCGCTTCCTTGAAAGAAACTAAAAAGTTATCCAACATTTTCCGATGTGCAAGCTTTGTTTGCTGTAAAATTCATTACTTCTGATTCAATATTTATACTGATGTTCAAGGAATTTCCACAATCAAGCAATCAATAATCAACATCGATTACATGGACGATCAAACGAACTTACCCATTATCTCTGTTTACGATAAATGTGAGAAATAATCATTGGTTAAAGTCAATAATTTGCAGCATTATGTGATTTGTTATTTTTAAAGACTGAGACATGCTTGTGCATTTCTTGCATTGAAATAACTCACTTATGGATTTTAGTTTCAACATGAGCCAGAAATACTGAAGGTACAAAGTGCTCCAAGTGTAAATGAAAATTTGTGTTATTTGAAATAAAAATTATCCTGTTTTTTCACAGAATAGTAAACACCGAAGATAATTTTGTGTCTTTAGGACTGAACGAGAATAAATTTACAAAATTCATGAATTTTTTCTGGAATTATTCCCATCATGCTTCTTATAGTGTTCTCAGTCACTTTCTGGGATGCTGTGTTCCACTTTTGCTTGAATTCCGCTAATGTTTTCGTTGATTTCTTAGTATTCTTCAATTCTCCCAGGGCCCAATATCTTTCGATTGGCCTGAGTTCTGGGCAATTTGGTGGATTGGCCTCTCTGGGGCCAAAAACCACCTCATTAGCTTCGTACCATTCCTTGGTGGCCTTGCTGCAGTGGCATGAAGCTAAATCTGGTCAAAAGATTGTTGATACATCGTGCTCACGTAAAAATGGTAAAGGTCGCTTCTTCAAGCATTCCTCGATGAATATATTCCAGTCAACAGAGCCTTGGCCAACGAAAAATTTGTTCCTTTTCCCGCAAGTGCAAATTGCTTGCCAAACCAGGAATTTTTTAGGAAACTTTGCTTGTTTCTTCACGCGAAATTGTGTCAACATTTCCACGAGAATCTGCAGTATAAAATTCCTGAGTAGGAAGTTGCGAGAAATCAGCCAAGACATATGTTTCGTCGTCCATCACGCAACAGGAAAAATTTTTCAAGAAATCTTTTTTTAATTTCTTTGCTCTTGATTTCGCTTCTTGATTCTTCACAACGTTCCTGACTGGTACTTTCTGCACTTTGTATGTTCTAAGCCCACAACTCGACTTGATTTTCTGAACGGTTGATTGCGAACAACCCACTATTTGGGCCACTTTCCGTCCTGAAAGGTTAGGATTCTTATGAAAAAGGCTGATGGCTTTCTTCATTTTTTTTGGCTATGAAACCCCTTTTTCCTCCCGGTTCCTTCCTTGCGGTTAATTGTAAGATATTCGTTGAAGTGCTCAACAACTCTTGATACCATTTCCGGACGAACGCGAGCCTCATTTGCGATTCTTTTGAAGCTCCATTTTTGATTATTTTGAAAAAGTTTCACTATAAATTCTCGTGTTTTCACTTCGCTTGACATTTTGCGACAGAGAATTGGAATATCTATGAAGGAAATGTTATGATCAAATTTTGATTTTTTCTCAATTGGTTCAAGAGATATAGGCGTTTTTGTGATAGCGAATTTATTATCGTTCAGTCCCTAATTTCGACTCACTCTGTAATGTGGGGTTAGATTTCGCTTGATTATTTTTTGTATGTTCTGAAGAATATCATTTTCCATCCCCTAAAAAAGTTACAGTTGCCATATTCACATCTTGATTTTCAACGTTTCAAAACTAAGAAAAATCATTGCGAGTAATTTTACTTGAGGAGAATTTTCTCAACTTACATCCCCTTCGTGTCTTCCTTTATCCAACGCACATCCCAAAACTACGCACAACCAACCGCCGAAGATTTAAAAACTTAACACTCTTCGCGCGAATATAGCGCGAAATAAGCTGACATAAACACTTCGCCGATGAGTTGTAAGCTGGTGCGAGCAGATAATAAGTTCTTTATCCGTCCGCTACTTTATTCAAACTGAAAATATTCCACCATTAAAAACCTGAAATGAATTTTATGTCTACAATATAATAAGCCGAAGGTTACTATCGACTTCATTTCACATCGAGCCGTGCTACCGCCCGATATTCGTTAAATTCCTTCTCTTTCCTTTCGTTATCTCGTGTATACGCAGATGCTGGATGGTGGAATCAGAGATCTCTGTCTAGTCCCGAATGAATGATGAATGGATGGGTTTTTGCTCTGAAAGAATTCACCTCTTTCTTATTTGAGGTGATTCCAAATGTTTCAACTGCACTCAGCCCAATATCTCCTCTTATCCTTTCATAATGAAAATGGAAAATAGATATGTCTCCGCAAATTTTCTACGACACCTATATGCATGAATATTTTTGGAATCTCAAACCCACGCTTTCCTTTTTTAGCGGTTATACTGGAAGTATCTACCAACTTCGTTTTTTCAAATGCCATTCTCGATAAATTATCATATTTTTAGATTCCCTTGTGGAATGTGTCTTCAATTATATGACTGAACGACAAAGTTATTTGAGCTTTCAGACAAAGTAATCAGAGCTTTCAGACAAATATATTCGAGCTATTGGACACGGTTCTTTGAGCTTTTAAACAAAGTTATTTGAATTTTTAGACAAAGCTGTTTGAATTGAAAAAGTAGTGAGCTTTTAGACAAAGTTATTTCAGCTTCCACACAAAGTTATTTGAGCTTTTTGACAAAGATGTTTGGAATGTTGGACAAGGTGGAGCTTTTAGACGAAGATATTGGAGCTTTCAGACAAAGTTTGAGCTATTAGACATATACAGGGTGTTTGGAGGGTGAGTAGCCATAGGTAAATGGTGGATAGGTGATGCTCTTGGCAACTTGTTGCGCCTAATAAAATAACATTTGCCCAAAGTTCAAAGTCTTATAATTTTTTTGCCACTTTTCTGGAAATTTCCCATTTTTCTCATTAAAATCTTGAATTTTTTTAAATTTAATGCTCGAGGTGCCTATAAAAGGATTTATTTTTTTAGTCTAGTCTTGTCTTATTCAGATTGAATCATAATTTCATACGAAGCTCTTCAAAAAACCTGACAGCGTCG
The DNA here is from genome assembly GCA_951802165.1 of Adalia decempunctata. Classification (NCBI taxonomy): domain Eukaryota; kingdom Metazoa; phylum Arthropoda; class Insecta; order Coleoptera; family Coccinellidae; genus Adalia; species Adalia decempunctata. Next base: position 8,884,965 of record OX637705.1, read on the forward strand.
TATCAAACATCAAAATGGAAAAAAATGTTGTGTCTACTTTACAATGGGAAATAAAAGAAAAATTTACATAGTGTGGGGATTTAAAATGGTTTCAAAAACTTCTCTTGTTAATACTCTTTGCAATGCATGTAACAGTACCATTAATAATCAGATAACTCAACAAAAAACCGTTTTGTCTTCAAGGATGCCTTAAAAGGGGGACGACAAAACTATTCCATTGAGCAGGTGAAATCTTTTCTCTCATTCTAACACAGCTAAAAATAGCGTATTAATGGTACATGTTACATACCATTGCAAAGAGTATTAACTTGAGAAGTTTTTAAGACCATTTTAAAACCTAACACTATGTAAATTTTCTTTTATTTCACTTTGTGAAGTGGACACAAGTTATTTGAATTGAAAAAGTAGTCCTAAGGTATTTTAAGTTTCAGAAAAAGTTATTTGAGTTTCCACAAAGGGTTATTTGAGCTTTTAGAAAAATACAGTTGAGCTATTGGACAAAGTTATTTAAATTTTTAGAAAAAGTTATTTGAATTTTGAGACAAAGTTATTTGAATTGAAAAAATAGTCCAAAGTTATTTGAGCTTCCACACAAAGTTATTTGAGCTTTTTGACAGAGATATTTGGGATATTGGACTAAGTTGAGCTTTCAGACGAAGATATTTGAGTTTTCAGACAAAGTTATTTTAGCTTTTATACAAATGTATTTGAGCCTCCACACAATATTATTTGATCTTTTTGGCAAAGATATTTGTGCTATTGGACAAAGATTCTCGAGCTTTTAGAGAAAGTTGTATGAGCTTTAAGAGACGTATATTCTCTAATTGGTATAGGTAATCCAAAAGATGGTCATAGCTACTTCTTTCCCTCTGAGGTTGGAATGATAAAATTTTCAGGACCTGCTGTTGAAACTCTTGTAATTTCTTTTTATAAATATACAGAGTGTCTCTGCACCATAGCTGACTTGATGGACCCGTTTCCAGGCACATGCGGGTGGTCCAGAGAACGTAAATGGATTGCTTCCCTTGCCCCCTCATCTTCACAGCGGTCTCCATAGTTGGAATATATGTAGCGCTTAATAAGTTAATGAATGTCTTGAAGGAATATTCATGGCCTTATAAAAATTCATTTAAGGCTGTTGAGATCGAAATACGGATGTTTGGATGGTTTTAATGGTAGTGAGGAGAATATTATGACCCAAATTATATATTTTGAGGATTGTTTTTCGGAAATATTTGAATAGGAACCGAGAGGCAAGAACGTGTTCTTGTATGCTACATTTTGTAAAGGCTGTCGCATCATTATAATCACCAAATTAAAATTTTATAGCTTTAAATTATACAAGTTTATTTTCGAATTGTACATGTTGGGTGAAAATTATTGTCTGGTGTGAGTCTTGTGAACAATGGGAGCTAGAAGAAAATGATTTTTATTCTTGACTTTTCCAAATCTGGTCAGAACCTGCCTATCATTCCTGAATTTTGAATTATGATTGAAAATTCAAAAACTGCCGACCTCAGTAACGTTGAACCCCTATGCAAATATACAGGGTGTTCCGAAATAGGAGGTACAAACGAAAAGGGGAGATTCCGCGTACAATTTTAGGAAAAAAAGTTTTATAAACGTTTCGTTTTCGAATTTGAATTTTTTTCAAGTTTTTTTCTTATATTAACTGCATTTCCCAAGATACTGAACTGAATCCATCGAGACTAAGCATGGACTGCTTCGGTGTACGCATTCTGTAGCAGATGAGTACTTACCACCGTCTTTCTGCGTGTATTTTACGCCGGATGTTCGTGAAAACGGGTAAAAATCATCATTAGGTCGCGAAGCAACGCCCCATTGGATTGATTCTGTCTCAATATGACATGTAACGTGAGCCGACGAGTAATTTTGCATACTAAACGGTGAGATTAAAGGATAAATCGAATAAGGTCTTGTAGTTAATCTCGGGAATGCGAAAAAGAGATGCAAAAACTCTCGGGTTCTCGGAATGTGCGAATAACAGTATTTTCGAGATAGATCAAAGTGTGTCTCGAACCGATGATGAAGAGGTTGGTTTTTTCTGATAATTTTACGGCTAGGTGCTATTCGCGGCTGATGAAAGGTCCCGAAGTCAGTTTTTTCCGGCTTACGTGATATTAATAGGCTGGATCGAAAAAATTCGAATGCTAGTTGTATGTGATTATCTTCACTAGATCTCGAAGTAATAGGCATCAACGTCTGACGTTCTCTAGGCGGTGTGGGATTAAACACCCAGTAGCTTGGTTTATTTTTAACTTTGCTATCGTTGTTAGAACCAAATACGAGGATATATTGAAAAATTCTTAGCCAACTATAGAACCAAACAAAATTTCAATGTCAAAATATTTTATTACTCAACATATTCTCCTCTTAATTGAATACATTTATTACAGCGAACCTGCAACGTCTCTAGACTTTAAAAAAAATTGTTTATATTCTTGCTCTGCAAACCAGTCCTCCACAGCTTTTATTACCTCCTCGTTGGAAGAAAATTTACGACCTTTCAAACTTTTTTTCAGTTGAGGAAAGAGATGATGGTCGGACGGAGCCAAATCTGGTGAATGAGGGGATGTTCTAGTAATTATAACCCTAAATCACGAATTTTTTGCATGGCAACATGAGATTTGTGTACTGGGGCGTTGTCTTGTAAAAACAAAATCCCTTTTGATAGCTTTCCGCGCCTTTTCTCTTGAATTTGGTGGTCACTAATGTCGAACTCCAGTTATTTTTCTACCCTATTTATCCAAGAAACCAATCATGATTACTCCATGGCAATCCCAAAAAACTGAAGCAGGAACCTTTCCAGCAGATTTTTGGACACGAATCTTCTTAGGTCTTGGAGAACCAGAGTGTTGCCATTCCATCGATTGTTGCTTTGTTTCTGGATCGTAGGAAAGAACTCAAGTCTCATCCATAGTAACAATTCGGTTCAAGAAGTCTACATCGTTTTCAAATCGAGCACCGATCGAACGCGATGCTTCTACCCTTGGACGCTTTTGGTCAACATTCAAACATTTGGGGATCCATTTTGCAGAAATTTTTCTCATGTCCAAATTGACGTGAACTATATGATGAACGCGTACGTATGAAATATTCATTGCTTCAGATATCCGTTTAAGCCCAATTCAACGGTCTGATAAAATCATGTCATGAACTGCATCGATATTTTCGGAGACTGACACAGAAACTGACCTTCCCGATCGGTCATCATCTTCAATGGAAAATTTACCTCTTTTGAAGCTTGCAGTCTAATTTTTCACGGTCGCATACGAAGGACATTGATCACCAAGGGTATTAAGGATATCTTCGTAAATGTGCTTACCTCTTAACCCTTTTAAATGCAGGTAGGTACTTGATGATGGCTCGATACTCCAATTTTTCGATTTTTACAATTTCGGTGGACATCTTTTTTTTTATTTATTGCGAAACTCTGGTTTACTTCACTTTCGTAAGAGTAATAAGTCGACATAAGCTTCACTAAATGTCTGAATATGCGGCTTGGTGGACCTTTTTTTGATATATTTAGCCTTAACGCCTCTGCAACAGAATCGTCCTTGTCGATGGCGTCAAATTTCACACAATATTCGAAATAATCTCTTGCGTTAGGAGAGATGTCGATCAAGGACAAGAAGTCGAATTAAAGAATCCTCCACAGTTGTATAATACATCCGAAGGTGTAAAAAACAAGTCTACCATAAATTTGTTTACTTTCATCCATCTCTATCGAAACCCAAATATATTTATTGATATCGCCCACGCATGTTTCACAATTGGAGTTTGCCAAATTCGTTTCGAAACAAAATTACAAAACTTATACACTGGAACGAATAGAGGGAACAATTTTCTTGGAAAAATGAGACTGAATGAACAATACTCAAATTGAGTCAAAGGAAAATGAAGAAGGTTTCAAGAAAAGCACAGATGTAATTGTCAGGAATACACGAAGGGAGTAAAAAGGGTTACATGCTAAATAAGCGCACACATGGGCGTGAGCAGGGTTCGACTTGGAAAAAGGGCACAAACGGGCTAAATCTTGATGCCCCCTCTAAGTTCCTTGCTTTTTTCAATATAGGACTTGTGGGCTCATCGTTTTACCACTGCTCATCAATGAGTATTATTGTTAAAACGTTCGAGGGTCAAAATGTAATTGTTTTAGCTCATAAAAACATTAGTATTCGTTCAGGAAAGGGATATTAAGTTGTTAAACTCCTGTTAGACGATTAGGTCAATCTGGATTACGAGTTTTTCTCCTACCAATTCTCTTCACGTGTACATCCCTATTGAAGGACACCCTAGGTCGATTTTGGGAAGCGTCTGATCGCTGTGAGTCGGACCTGGACACATCAGGCATACCAGCTTTACTTCAAATACATCTGTAACACCCATATCAAAATACAATAGAAATTTTCGGTCATAATCAATGTTTTGATGGATGCGAGTTAAGATGAGCTGAAATGTAAGAATGTGGTGAATGATTAGCACAGTATTAGATGACATAACTAAAGAAGAATTTTGATGAAGAGTTTTTCAATAGAAGGCTATTTTGAATAGACCGCTATTACAGTAGATGTCACTTATGAAGCTGTCATTTTTTGACATTTGACATGTGGAAACTACGCCATGAATAAAAATGGAACGATACACGCTTCAACAACGCACTGAAATTATTAAATTCACTATAAAAATGGTGAAAATTTGGCAGAGACGGTTCGTGAAACTCTAACATTTCTGGGTCATCGTGAAGCCCCAAATACAAAAATTGATGGAAAAATTTGAGCTGTTGGGACAAGTTAGTGATGCGAAGAATAAAACCCGTGCACGTTGCTCGAGAACAGCCGAGAATATTGCTGCTTTAGCCGAAAGAAAACCCAGGTGTTTCCATTCCTCGTCGTTCTTTGGAATTAGGCTCTCCATAAACTTCATTACACCGTATTTTGCGTAAAGATGTGGGTCTTAAGGCTGATAAAGTTGTGTTAATACAAGAGCTGAAGCCGGTTGATCATCAACAATATCGTGTCATGGCTGATTGGGTCCTTGAAATGCATGGAAATGATCCGCAATTCCATCGAAAATTCATCTTGACTGATGAGGCCCATTTCCACCTCGGTTGCTTCGTCAACAAGCAAAATTGTCGCATCTTGGGCTCGGAAAACCCAAAAGTTATCGTTAAAAAGCCTCTCTATCCTCAACCCGTTACTGTTTGGTGCGGTTTATGGTCCATTTGGGGTCATTGGACCTTACTCTTTCGAGAATGAGGCTGGAGCAACAGTTGAGGTGAATGGACTGCGTTATCGGGAGATGAATAATGATTTTTTATGACCGCAATTGGATGGTATAGATCTGGACAACGTTTATCTTCAACAAGACGGCGCTACCTGCCACACAAGCAACGAAATTATTGACATTTTACGGGAACATTTTCCGGACCGTGGTATCTCTCGAAGAGGTGTTCATAATTGGCCACTGAGGTCTTGGGATTTAACACCTTGTGACTTCTTCCTTTGGGGCCATGGGAAAGAGATGGTCTACGCCAAGAGCTCAACGTCGATTCAGGACCTCAAAGATGGAATTCGTGAGGCTATCGAGGACATAGGGCAGCCACATTGCGATTTGGTTATAGTAAATTTCATGAAAAGGATATGGTCCTGTAGTCGTGGTCGTGGTGGTCATTTGGCTGATGTTATTTTCCATTATTAACGGCCTACCTTGCTCTTTACAAACGTTAAACGTTAAATTTTTACAATCTTTTGGAGATTTTGCTAGTGTAGACATCTACCAACATTTTTACCTACAAACTATGGTATTGACTACATGCGTCCTTATTTGACTAGAAAAAATCTTTTATTTGTTTCTCATTTGTAAACGTCAGTTTTAAAAACACAATATTAATCAAGAAAGTTTATTTTTTCAAGTCACTAACTTGTAAAACTGACAGTTAACTTGCAAAGTTTTTACAAGTATTATTTACATTAGAAAATTTTGTTTTATCGTCATATGTTGAAAATCATGGTACAATTGTTATTTCCAGTAACACAGATTTTTGATGATGAAAGAGTTGATACTGATGATAATGAACCATCTGTTGACTCAGAAACTGCTGAACTCGAGGACTGCAGAACATTTGTACTCTCCTTACTACCAAATAATTTGCTAGACATTTCGATTTTTTTGTTGACCGAATCATCGACATAACTCATCGCAATTTCGGCGCTCTTCCACCCTCCTGCACGCTTTAGTGCTAAAATATCTCCACCCGAATCCGCAACCAAAGTGGCTCCAGTTCTGCGAAAAGAGTGGCCGGTGTATAACTCTGGGTCTTTTAAACCTAAATATTTCGCTATTTGCTTTGGGACACCACCAATAGTGTGCTGGCAAGCATTTAGGGAAATGCACTTTCCATGTCGGTATGTCAAAAAAATCTTAGGCTTTCTGTTCCAGGAGGCCGGAGATTTACATATTTTCTGTATAACATGCAGGGCTTGAAGCTGCAGCCAACATCGGTTATGGTGAATCTTCTTGTTGTTAAATTTTTTGTTTGCCGCAATGTCACAATAACATATTTTCCCATATCTTCTACATCTTTCATGTTTAAGGAGAGAATTACGTCACATCGACAACATCCAGAAATCCCAAATATTGTTACGAGTTTCGCCAGCGACCACTGGTCATCAGGAGCATGTAAAAGAAATTGTTCAGCCTCTTCTTTACTTAATACCTTGGCCTTTTTTGGCGTATAACGCTCATTTTTTCGTTTCAGAAACGCTATTACCTTTCGAAATCTGCAAATGACAACTAAACGTCATATTTTTCAATAAATTTTTTAAGGAAAACAAACCTGCGAACAGGGGCATTTTCTTTCATTTCCAAGCAGCTTTTCAGCATGGACCATTTTGCCCATAAAGTATTAGGGCTGAATCTAGCTGATAGTTGATTCAAGTAGACCAACAAAACATCTTTAGTTACCCCATTCACACTATTTTTGTTTTGCCACTTTTTGAAGTCGTCGTATTCTCGCTCGTACCTTGAAGCTGATTTTGCAGGTAATAAACTTGAAGCTACACTGCTGGCTGCCTCGATAATTTCTTTTGATACATTCATTTTCGCTTTCGCCAAAACAAATGTAAAGAAAAATAAACAGACATGTTCATGGCAACGCTTCCATAGCTTACGACATTTGCGACAAATTATTGAGATTTTTTTGGAATTTATCTAATCTTTTTACAAATGAGAAACAAATAAAATATAAAACAATACACGCAAGGTAACGGGTTTTACTGGCTCAAGGAGGTAACTGACTCGCCTGCGACTTGTCAGTTATATCCTCCATTCGCCAGTAAAAACCCTCTTACCTTGCTAGTAATGTTATATACTATATAGCTTGTTGTATGTGTCATGATTAAATTAACTCTGAATCTGGTTCTTTTATTTTTGATTTCAGTACACCTTCTTCAAGTTTGATCAGGAAGTCTCAAATATCAACTGTGCCGAGTATTCACATCCTAAATTGTCTGATGTACGTGCGATCTAACTTGCCTTATTTGAAGAAATGTTCAGATTTCCATTGCTATGGAAAAAAGCAGACAAATATATTGAGTATTCCAATGCACCCAACCTCTTAATAGGAGGCATCGCCGAAATATACTGGAATCTGGAATCTCTTTCTGTGATCATTTACCTGTTAAGCTCAAATAGTTGAATGATAGACAATTCAAGAAAGAGATCAAACTGCTCTTATGTTATAGGGGTTTTTATAATTCAAGAGAATTCTTGTGTGATCAGTTTATTTAATATTTGTTTTTGTTCTAGTATGATATTTGTGTTCTTTCTAGTAGGACTAATGAATTATATATACATAGACATATTATTATAGTTTGTCTAGTCTATGCTTGGACTTCTTCAGATTGTGCTCTAATTGTATTTGGAGTGATGACCATGTAGGCTGCTTTTTTGAGTTTTTTACGATTAGATCTTCCTTCCAATTGGTATATTGGATAAGCTTGGCACAGGGCATCAGACTTCAGTTTTTGTTCGTTACCATAAGGTGTAACTATGGTTAGACTGAAGAAAATTTTCTATAATATGTCAGGTAAGTACTTTAGGAATCGTTGAGCGACTGACGATCGTCATCGCAAGTCTAATCCGTGGTCCGTCTCTGCCATCTTGAACATTACCGAGCCTTACTCGTGTGTTCCTTTATACCTCAGCGCTATAGAGGTAGACCATTCCTCCAACGTTCCCAGAAGTGATTAAAAGCATTATTCAATGGATTTTAATTATAGCAAAATGAAATTATGGCCGAGGAGATGACACTGCAGTGGCTGGATGAGCCGAGGCATGTTAATTTCGCATAGAAAAGATGGAAGTCACTATTAGTTTCTTTTATCGGTGGCCTCTGACGTCCCGGCGATAATCTAACCGAGAAATATTTCTATGCTCGATATAATGAGCTCTAATGGCGTCTAATTGGTTCGATATCATCTCTGTTACAGGGGTCGAGTCGGTCTGTGTGCAGGTATCCCATCGGATCTGATCCGGACTCGAAATTGGCCTTTATATTCGCAGATATATTTTTTCCGAGTAGTCGTCAGAGGATTGGATGAAGAATAGATAAGGAATTTGATGGATTCATGGAATGTTTGATATTTCGCAATATTATAGAGCGGTCCTCTTTCCAAAAGCAGGTATTATCTTTTGCTTTTTTTATGTAATCTACGTGTAAAGGGTTATTGGGGTATCAGCCGTTATTAAAAAACTCTTTTTCCTTCTGCTCGAGCTTTCGAGATTTATTATTTATCTCTTCATCAGAGGCACTAAAATTCAAAAAGAAACATTAAGAAGACACGATAAATTGAAATTAATTCCGATTAATTGTGAGGAGAAAGAAAAACTCACAGGAATTGAGGTTGTTAATGACAAAGAAATCTCTTCCTCTATCATGGAGAGTCTCAATTATCGTCTTCGATAATTACAAACACTTAAAAAAAACCTTCTTATAATAAAATCAATCATTCTCCTTTCCGTTCTATGAAATATTATCCCAAAAAATTGATTGATTTTATTGTAGAAAGGTTTTTTTAAGTGTTTGTGATTATCGAAGACGATAACTTAGACTCTCCATGATAGAGGAAGAGATTTCTTTGACACTAACAACCTCAATTCCTGTGAGTTTTTTTTCTACCCTCAATTGATCTGAATTAACTTCATTTTATCGTGTCTTCTTAATGTTTCTTTTTGTATTTTAGTGTCCCTGATGAAGAGATAAAAAATAAATCTCGAAAGCTCGAGCAAAAGGAAAAAGAGTTTTTCTCAATAATGGCTGATACCCCAATAACCCTTTACATCTAAATACTATCGGGTGTTTTTTTTAGGGTGACAGAGCTCCAAATTGAAATAAAACCCATTCAAATGAAGATTGAAGCCAAATTTTTTCTTATTTGAAAGATAATTTTACGACATTTATGTTCTAGAAATAATTTCTGGCATATTATTCATTTGGCGCAAAGGTTCTCGAGCTTTAGTCCTTCGAACTCCTTTGTTCAACTTGAAATGTAGAAATTGAAAGGGCCAGGCAAAACTGTCTGGTCTGGAACACCAAATAGGATGTCCTAGCATTCAGCAGCAGCTTGAGTCTGAGCTGAGTGAAAAATTGTGCTTAACAACTTGACGAAGCAGCTATTGCAGGGATCCTTTTACACTTTTCTTCTTCGTGAGGACCTATGCATCCACCCACATCCTTCCTGATTATCTTGAACCAACCTCTCAATCAAAAAAATAGCTCAATAAATTCTGCGACCTCCCATGAATAACTAATTAGTCCCAAACAATGAGAAGGAGCTCACTGTCAACCACCTGGCTGATGGAAATCATGGGCAGCCTTGACTGCCCACACGAATCAAAGAATGTATATGGCGGTAGGTTGAGATGAGGAATTGCCCACATTTGTGTCACTTTTGTCTTCATTGAAGAGAAGCAGCGCCACTTTATTTAGTTTATTTGTTAACTTCTGGACAAAAGTTGTTGTGAATTCAGCGACAAATATGTCAAGGTCCCCTGAGAAAGCCATGCAACTCTGTTATTTTTTCAAGTTCATATCTAAACTTTTTCGAAGTAGTCAATCCGTTAAATATAGGGTAAGCAAAGTACCACTATCCTCACAAAAAACCTAATGGTTCAAAGTATCACACCGAACGATTTTTTAATTAACACACTCAACATTTCATTCTCTCAATATTCTACCGCAGGGCAAGGTTGAATGTCAATAGGATAAAATTATACATTATTTATTTTCGTTCCATTTCCAATGCCGACGTCAATTTTTTCGTACATTCTAAATCAATTAAGCGGTATCATGATAACGCATTAAATAGCCAATTAAGTATGCAGTAAAGTGAGTACAAGTAAATGCTGGCAGTTATTAAACGTTTGTGATATATTGCAAGGAAAAAGAATATCTTGAATAAACCGTTTTTGACTCGTAATTGTCTTTAAATGAATTTATGGATTTGAGTGTAACGGTTTTGTCCACATATAAGCTTTATAAGTGCTCTGTCCTGTTAGTTACTTCTTAAGGTAGATCAATGGAAAATTCTTTATCGTGGAAGAAAACGAAATGCTACTGAATCTTCTTCCATTGCTTCAACTACTATTGGTGATTCATCAAGGAAGAACAAGAAAAGATGATTGTGAAAAAGAATAATATGAAGAAGAATACTGTTGAAAAGAAAATTGTGGAGAAGAAGATTGTGGAGAAACAGCTGGTGTTGAAAAAGACTATGGAGAGGAATATTGTGGAAAAGAAGATTGCGAAAAAAGAGATTGTGGAGAAGAAGATTGTGGAGGAGAAGATTGTGGGGAAGAAGATTGTGGGTGAGAAGATTGTGGAGAAGAAGATTTTAGAGAAGAAGATTATGAATAAGAAGATTGTGGATAAGGAGTTTGTGTAAAAGAATATTTTGGAGAACAAGATTGTGGAGAAGAAGATTGTGGAGAAGAAGATTGTGGAGAAGAAGATTGTGGAGAAGAAGATTGTGGAGAAGAAGATTGTGGAGAAGAAGATTGTGCAAGAGAAGATTGTGAAAGAGAAGATTGTGATGAAGAAGACTACGGAGAGAAATATTATCGAGAAGAAGATTGTGGAGGAAAAGAGTGTTGTGAAGAAGAAGATTCTGAAGAAAAAAATTGGGAGATTGTGAAGATGAAGATTATAAAGGAGAAGATTGTGGAGGAGAAGATTGTGGAGGAGAAGATTGTGGAGGAGAAGATTGTAAAGGAGAAGATTTTGGACAAGAAGATCGTGGAGTAGAAGATTGTGAAGGAGAAGATTATGAATAAGAAGATTGTGGATAACAGGAATGTGGAAAAGGAGATTGTGGATGAGAAGGTTGTGGGCAGAAGATTGTGGGGAAGAAGATTGTGAGGAAAATCATTATGAGGAATAGGATCGCGGAAAAAAAGATAATGGGGAAGGTGGAAATAAGAATGACGGGCAAAAGAAGTTTATGACTTGATAAGTGCACTGTCCTGTTAGTTAGTTACTTCTTAAGGTTGATCAATGAAAAATTCGTCATCGTTGAAGAAAACAAAATGCTACTGAATCTTCTTCTATTGCTTCAACTACCATTGATGATTCATCAAGGGAAAACAAGAAAAGAGGATTGTGAAAAAAAATAATATGAAGATGAATACTGTTGAAAAGAAAATTGTGGAGAAGAAGATTGTTGAGCAGCTGGTGTTGGAAAAGACTATGGAGAGGAATATTGTGGAGAAGAAGATTGCGAAGAAAGAGATTGTGGACAAGAAGATTGTAGATGAGAAGATTGTGGGGAAGAAGATTGTGGATGAGAAGATTGTGGAGAAGAAGATTTTAGAGAAGAAGATTGTGGATAAGGAGTTTGTGTGAAAGAATATTTTGGAGAACAAGATTGTAGAGAAGAAGAGTGTGGAGAAGAAGATTGTGCAAGAGAAGATTGTGAAAGAGAAGATTGTGATGAAGAAGACTACGGAGAGAAATATTATCGAGAAGAAGATTGTGGAGGAAAAGAGTGTTGTGGAGAAGAAGATTCTGAAGAAAAAAATTGGGAGATTGTGAAGATGAAGATTGTGGAGGAGAAGATTGTGGAGGAGAAGATTGTGGAGGAGAAGATTGTGGAGGAGAAGATTGTGGAGGAGAAGATTGTGGAGGAGAAGATTGTAAAGGAGAAGACTGTGGACAAGAAGATCGTGGAGAAGAAGATTGTGGAGGAGAAGATTATGAATAAGAAGATTGTGGATAACAGGATTGTGGAAAAGGAGATTGTGGATGAGAAGATTGCGAAGAAGAAGATTGTGGGGCAGAAGATTGTGGGGCAGAAGATTGTGGGGAAGAAGATTGTGAGGAAAATTATTATGAGGAATAGGATCGCGAAACAAAAGATAGTGGGGAAGGCGGAAATAAGAATGTCGGGCAAAAGAAGTTTATGACTTGATAAGTGCACTCTCCTGTTAGATAGTTACTTCTTAAGGTTGATCAATGAAAAACTCGTTATCGTGGAAGAAAACAAAATGCTACTGAATCTTCTTCCATTGCTTCAACTACCATTGATGATTCATCGAGGGAAAACAAGAAAAGAGGATTCTGAAAAAGAATAATATGAAGACGAATACTGTTGAAAAGAAAATTGTGCAGAAGAAGATTGTGGAGAAGCAGCTGGTGTTGGAAAAGACTATGGAGAGGAATATTGTGGAGAAGAAGATTGCGAAGAAAGAGATTGTGGACAAGAAGATTGTGGAGGAGAAGATTTCTTGGAAGAAGATTGTGGGTGAGAATATTGTGGAGAAGAAGATTTTGGAGAAGCAGCTGGTGTTGAAGAAGACTATGAAGAGGAATATTGTGGAGAAAAAGGTGGTGGAGAAGAAGATTGTGGAGAGGAAGATTGTGGAGAAGAAGATTGTGGAGAAGAAGATTGTGGAGAAGAAGATTGTGGAGAAGAAGATTGTCGAGAAGAAGATTGTGGAGAAAAAGATTGGAGAAGAACATTATAATAGAGAAGATTGCAAAGGGGAAAGTTATGAACGAGAACATCGTGAAGAAGAAGATTGTGGATAAGAAGATTGTGGATGAGAAGATTGTGGATAAGAAGATTGTGGATAAGAAGATTTTGGATTAGAAGATTGTGGAGAAGAATATTGTGGAGAATGAGATCGCGAAGAAGAAGATTATAGAGAAGAAGATTGTTAAGGAGAAGATTCTGTAGGGGAAGATTATAAATAAGAATATTGTGGATAAGAAAATTGTGGAAAAGAAGATTGTGGAGAAGAAGATTATAGAGAAGATTATAGAGAAGAAGATGGTAAATGGGAAGATTATGAATAAGAAGATTGTGGATGAGGAGTTTGTGTAGAAGAATATTTTGGAGAACAAGATTGTGGAGAGGAAAATTGTGAAAGAGAAGATTGTGATGAAGAAGACTACGGAGAGAAATATTATCGAGAAGAAGATTGTGGAGGAAAAGAGTGTTGTGGAAAAGAATATTGTGAACAAAAAAATTGGGAGATTGTGAAGACAAAGGTTATAACGGAGAAGATTGTGGAGGAGAAGATTGTGAAGGAGAAGATTGTGGGAAAGAAGATTGTGGACAAGCAGATCGTGGAGAAGAAGATTGTGAAGGAGAAGATTATGAATAAGAAGATTGTGGATAAGAGGATTGTGGAAAAGGAGATTGTGGATGAGAAGATTGCGGAGAAGAAGATTGTGGAAAAGAAGATTGTGGAGAAGAAGATTGTGAAAGAGAAGATTGTGATAAAGAAGATTGTGAGGAAGAAGATTGTGGGGAAGAATATTGTGAGGAAAATCATTATGACGAATAAGATCGCGGAGAAAAAGATAGTGAAGAAGGCGGAAATAAGAATGTCCGGCAAAAGAAGTATATGACTTTCAGGATGTCAATGGAAATTAGGAGTACTCTTCCTCGATATCCATCTCCTGGTGAATAGATAGCGGTTTTGCCTCGCCTCTCCGCGATATTACGAGATATCATTATTACCTCAGATGTCTAAATTTGCTCAGAGCAGCCTCGCCTAAGCCCACGCTTTTCACGAAGAACGCTGCTTTGTGGGTACGTTCCCTAGCCGTAGGACCTGCAGTACTCCCGATGGGAGCGATAGGAACGTCCCACGAGTCGATTGGAATGCATTAATCATCGCGGTAATGATTGCCTTTTTGCTTCGTCGCCTCTAGGATGTTTAGGGTAAAATTCAGACTTCGGACTAACCAGGAAGCAGAAGATCCCAACTTGCGGTCAAATACTCCGCAGGAATTAACGAAGTTTGAAAATGTTCATCTTTGAGGACCGAAAATTTCAAGCTCAAGGACCATTCCTCATTCAAAGTTTTCACGAAAAACAATACGATGAAGACAGAAACCATAACTTCTGATACCAATGCCCAGATATCCACAGCAGCAGCAACGATTTATACCCTTCATTCCTAACGTCTAACTTCATATCTTCATTCTGTATCGTTTAACATCCATCATTAAAAGTAGCAACAAAGATGTAAGCTGAAAGAAGGGGCGATGATGAATCTGCTCAACGTTGAACGACAAAGAGCGAGAAAATATGCGTCAGGTTCGCACAATTCTCGGGTGTATTTTTAAATTCTTTGCCACAGTTTCAAGTACAGGGGGTGCACAGGAAGTTTTCCAACTGAGCTCGGCCATAACAACCATCGAATCAGAATTTTTACATCAAGATTAGATTTGGATTAAAATTCATCAAGTTTATCTTCATTCTCAACGATTTGTTGCATTTCTACTGAGCTTGGGACCAGTTATTTCATCTTCCTCAAGCTTGGTCAAATTACTGGTTTTCAGATACCTTCGAGCTATTGTATAGATGGTTCCTTTGTCTAGCAACATTTTGGTGCTTTTTGATTCGAGTTTTCCAAGGACCCAGGTATCCCAGTATCTTCTTGAATGCATCATATTTTTATTGCCCTGTCAAAAAAATATCTGGTAACTTCCAACTTGGATGGAGGTACTCTTCTAAATTTCAAGTGGTTGGAGGGTTTTGTGCTAGTTTTGTAGGGCCTCTCGCTTTGTATCTATTCAGCTCGAGCAATGTGAGAATAAGCAACTTCAATATTCGAGGATTTCCTATCCTAAATGACCTGTAGATTGTGAACTTGGAGCAACAGCGTTTTAAGAAGTCTCGCTTGGGATTTTTGTATACCAACAAACTTAAAACTTAAAAGACTACGGCTTTTGCTGTACGATATGACAGTGCTGAACCATAGAAAGTCAACCAGTAGCCATGTTTGCTATTTTCTCTCTTTGGTCTGTTCTTTTAGTGGTTGAGCGTAGCGCTATATAAGTGCGAAGCTCAACTGTATACTCCATTCACAATTATAAAATCACAACTCTGGCCATGGTTTCGTTTTCAGGACAGATTTTTTATCAGGTGCACCAAACCTGATAAAAAATCTGTGCGCGTACAGAGAATATCTTTAATGACAAAACGGCGTTGCCAGTTTCTTTGTTTACATCAAAGTAAAAGTATCAAAGATATTTTGACATGGGTACAAACGGCAAATTTGAATTGGACCAAAAATCGATTTATAAGCATGAATAAAGCAAAAGTAAGTACTAATCGCCTTTTTTACACTTGATAACGAAGTTTTTTTTAGGTATCTGGCCGTTTGGAAAGATTTCAAACGAAATTCCGGTCCCCCAGAAGTTTGTTTAGTTTCGGTATCGTTTTTGGTGCTCAAAATTTATTTGTAATGTGTAAATGGACAAAAAAGGCTTTCTCATACGATCTTTTCACGAAAGCGACCGGGAAATATGGTTCAGGTAGGATTTTCGAGGAATTATGAGGAAAGAACTTGCAGAATGAAATTGCACGATTTTCGTAAGTAAACGGGTTTTGGATGGGCATCATCGGTCTCTAAATGATTATTGTTGATCGTTTTCACGTTTCAGAAAAAGAACCACTTCGTATAAGCCCATTTTGAAGAAATTTGTGTATGTATCATTCAACGGTAGGTATTTGCTCTTAATCGAAAGAATATGTTATATCTAGTGCTACTTCTTTCAAAAGAGACACAAGCTTTTAATGCTGTAGGGGCCCTATAATGTGGAGGAGTTCATGTCTTATTTTAGAACAGGTGAATGATAAATGTGAAGCATATGTTTGACCTGTTCCATATTATTTGTACAAACCTACTGTGGTTGTAATGTATGAATATTTTTCAAACTAATAAATTACTATACAGTCAGAATATTTTACTCCTTGTTCATAAGATCAAATAAATGAAATGTATATCTTCTACTCTTATTTTTATTAAGTAAGCTATTAAAGTTATGTTCCAAGAAAAAAATCCTGTTGCATCAGAACTCCCTTCAACTATTTGGATTCCAGTAGAGGGATATAATGTTCCATTATTCTTGATTCAACAATTGATGTCAAGTCTTGAACTTTCAGTTCAAAAGGATAATAAACATTAAATCTTCACAAGCATGCATATGAAAATCATGTGAAAGCAATGCAATTTTCTTCCATTGCGAAAAATAATATATTTCAACAGTGATCTCTTGTATTTTTAATGCAAATAACTAGAAAAGGAATCCTTTCTATCAATTCATATAAATGTTAATTATTTTCGTCCATCACATCTCTTCCAATTCATTCATTTTCCGAATGAATTCAAATTCTGAGAAATACGCTAAGAATGTAGAAAGGGCAACGTAGTGTTGACTTGAAACATAAAAATATTTTGAAAAACGTCATTACTTCGATACAGAGTGGAATGTGTCAAATTTCCAAGGCCAGAGTTGTGATTTTATAATTGTGAATGGAGTATATAGTCTTCAATGCTTTCACTGCTGCCTGACTTCCAGAGAATATAGAAATAGGCCCAATAAGCAATGACAGGTGAAGTGTCAAAGTAGTGCAAGGGCAAGGATATTTGTTTTAATTGAACAATTCAGTAAAACTGCTAGATTATAAATTAATTTGCTTCTTGTAAAGTTAATATTGTTGTAGGGATTGAGAGACAAAACATACTCATTGAGCATTTGTGTATTTTGGAAAGTAAGAAAGGTCCAAAATGTAGGAAAAATGACATGTTGAAGCTTTAACAATTCATTGAGTAAGGAATCTCAACAACTGAATGTACAATCTTCCTACAACCTCATACAGCCAGAATATTTCTTCCTTTTGGCCTATGATATAAGGTGCGGAGTTTTTGGTCTACCCCTGTACGTTTATCCACATACGCAGCGGCGGTCCCAGGCGATGCCTGTGAGGTCTTCAGGCCGGATTAAAATTTTCACTTATTACAGTCCGGTAGCAACATTCTTCTGGGCTCATTCTTTTCTGCTAGAGGTCGTTAGTGGGGAATGAAGAGAGCAGTGCAGTGCAGTCGGACAGAGATGGATTTCGAATATTGTCTTGATGTTTCAAGGGAATTCTCGAGGAATTATTAAATTATGATGTACCGGGTGAGTGATAAATAACGCACAAAATTCATATTTTCGGTATTTATTATTTTGCAGAAAGGGTCAGTTTTATTTTGAATCAGAGTATACACCATTATAAATTTCGATTGCAAATCTACAGGGTGATAAACTTTCGCATTTGGATGGAAAATGTCGTACTCAAGCTACTTGCAAAATTTTGTCCAGAACCATATAAAATGCTTGTGAATTACATGAAAAGTTACGTAATTTACAATGAAAATTGACCTCTTCTAGCATTTTTCTAGAATGAAGTAAATGATATATGAATTTTGTGCTTTACTTTCAGCTCTATTTGTACCGTTCTTATAAAAGTGTTAATGAACTTATGATTGAAAATATTACACTTTTGGGTGTGCAAAAAAACTATTTCGATTAAGGTATAATGATCAAAGAAATGAAGATTGTATAAACCATTCGAAAAATTTACATGAGCAATGAAGAAAGCAATGATGTTAGGTACAAATGTATTTTGAAACTCATCACTCACAGAAAATAATGGCTTCTTCTTTGAGTAGGTAAGCTCACCTGAAAATAAAATATATAGTTAATATGAGGATATATCGAAAAATTCTTAGCCTACTATAGAACCAAACAAAATTTCAATGTCAAAATATTTTATTACTCAACATATTCTCCTCTTAATTTAATACATTTATTACAGCGAACCTGCAACGTCTCTAGACCTTTCAAAAAAATTTTTCTTCTTGCTCTGCAAACCAGTCCTCCACAGCTTTTATTACCTCCTCGTTGGGAGAAAATTTACGACCTTTTAAACTTTTTTTCAGTTGAGGAAAGAGATGATAGTCGGACGGAGCCAAATTTGGTGAATAAGGGGGGTGTTCTAGTAATTCGAACCCTAAATCACGAATTTTTTGCATGGCAACATGAGATTTGTGTACTGGGGCGTTGCCCTGTAAAAACAAAATACTTTTGGATAGCTTTCCGCGTCTTTTCTCTTTAATTTTTTTCCGAAAAGTAGTCAGTAATGTCGAATTATAATCTCCAGTTATTGTTCTACCCTTAGCCAAAAATCAATCATGATTACTCCATGACAATCCCAAAAAAATGAAGCAAGAACTTTTCCAGCAGATTTTTGGACATGAAACTTCTCAAGTCTTGGAGGACCAGAGTGTCGCCATTCCATCGATTGTTGCTTTGTTTCTGGATCGTAGAAATGTACCCAAGTCTCATTCATAGCGACAATTCGAATTAAGAAGTCTACATCGTTTTCAAATCGAGCACCGATGGAACGCGATGCTTCTACCCTTGCACGCTTTTGGTAAACATTCAAACATTTGGGGATCCATTTTGCAGAAAATTTTCTCATGTCCAAATTGACGTGAACTATATGATGAACGCGTTCGTATGAAATCTTCAGTGCTTCAGATATCCGTTTTAGCCCAATTCGACGGTCTGATAAGATCATCATGAACTGCATCGATATTTTCGGGGACTGACAAAAAAACTGGATTTCCCGATCGGTCATCATCTTCAATGGAAAATTTACCTCTTTTGAAGCTTGTAGTTCAATTTTTCACGGTCGCATACGAAGGACATTGATCACCAAGGGTATTAAGAATATCTTCGTAAATCTGCTTACCTCTTAACCCTTTTAATTACAGGTACTTGATGATGGCTCGATACTCCAATTTTTCGAGTCTTACAATTTCGGTGGACATATTTTTTTTATAATTTATTGCGTAACTCTGGTTCACTTTTTTGACGTCGAACTCTACACTGACACTTCTAATAAGTTATTGTTCGTTGATATGGTATCGCAATATTTCGTTCAGGCATGGAACTGGTCTAGGCTAACTAGATATAAATACATCCTCGTTAAAAGTTGAAAAAAAAACTGGGTG
This sequence comes from Adalia decempunctata, assembly GCA_951802165.1. Classification (NCBI taxonomy): domain Eukaryota; kingdom Metazoa; phylum Arthropoda; class Insecta; order Coleoptera; family Coccinellidae; genus Adalia; species Adalia decempunctata. The sequence continues at coordinate 8,904,345 of OX637705.1, forward strand.
ATTCGTGATCATAAGGAATCCAAGGCATTAAAATAGAACTGTAACATAGGAGAGTGGAATTTTTTTGAAAATACATAATTCAGGATCCAAGAATCCTTCTCTCGAATTAAGCTGAACTCATGACAAACGTAACCAAGCAAAAACCCATCCAATTCCAAATAAAATTTCATAACCCATTGATCGATTTAACTCTTGAGCAATTTCAATTGTTGCCAGACATCGATCTGTCTAGATCTGAATCGGATACAATCAGATCCGAGAGATATGGAATAGAGAACCACTCAAATTAATCACCTGTTTCATCACTAAACATACCGGGTGTATTACACAGAGCTGATTGAATGTTGCCATTTCATTAACGGGAGTTTTTATTGAGCACGAAATACGATACTGCGTTAGATTAATGATGGTTGCTTATAGAAAATGTATTAGCAATTACCATGGGTTAGGGGAGATGAAGAGGCTAATTGTGTAAGATGATTAAACATGCTTTATTAGGTGCATTTCTGGGAAAGTGGAGAAAATTGTCGTCTTATAACTGATCCTGATCAGTAATCAATATGTTATTGGTTTTTCTTATTGGTTTTAAATTTTTCTAGTGATAATGACAAGAATTTTCATAGGCCTAAGTGTGGTTTTTCTACAACTGATAACTGAGTTTCCCCACATGAAAACGCAGAGATGAAACTCATACAATATCAGGACTGCTTCATGTGGGCCGGCCTGTATAGCCGGTTGGAAAATAGGAATTCTCCATGTAGCGTATCAATGGCAGATTTTCATGAATGCATCCTTCTGCTCTCGCCTCCATAAAAAAGAAAACTAACTAGTTTAGCACGAGTAAACATATCATCGTCTCGTTTCTACAACTTCAATTATTATCACCGGATTGCTCTCGATCTTGAATCCAGACGGCCTTGCGATTAAATTGTAGCAGCGGACGAACATATGTTTATAAGTCTGAGCTGCGTAGTCATTATTGACAGTGAACTAGGTATGCATGCGAGTTAAAAATAGCAACAGTGTGAATGTGTCAGATCAACTAAAGGACACACCCAATCTCAGAACTCAATAAGAAACTGCTTTTAATTTTTCATCGACAGAGAATGATTGAGTCCTTCTATACTGCTCCACAAGAGTTAGGGACATCGTATTCAATCGTTTTTAAAAGTATGTAATCTTCGAGAAAATCGCTGTAAAATCATTTAAAACTCAATACCAACTTGAATCGATCCAATAAAAATCAGTATGAGACATTTCGTCAATCTGGTCGCTTTTTTCTGAAGTTTGGTTCTTTGCATATGCTTCATGAATGTTCTCATTCTGAAATGAAGTCAGTTTATCAACGGATGCGATTTGAAACGAGTTTTCTGAAAATGCCAAGACGTAAATTAACGAACGCTGAGGGTAATAGGGCTATTGGAATGCTACAGGGTGGCATAACTCAGGTTGTTGTAGCAGAAAGGCTCCAAGTCAGCCAAAGTGTGATATCTCGACTTTGGAATAGGTTCAGGGAGACAGGTTTCGTGTTGGAAAGACCAAGGCTTGGTGGGCGACGAAAAACAACACCTGCTCAGGATCGTTTCATCACCGTTTCGGCGAGAAGAAACCCTACATCTACGTGTAGAATGCTACGGAACACCCTTCAAAATGCAGATGGGGTCCAATTTTCCATCGAAACCATCAGACGACGTATGAGAGAGGTGAATCTAGGTTCTAGACGTCCATTAAAAGGAGTTCCATTGACACGTGACCATAAGCGTCAAAGACTGGAATGGGCAAGGCAACAAATCAATTGGAACGATCAATGGCGTAGTGTCCTTTTCACTGATCCAGATTTGGACGATTTTCAGATTCTCGAAGAATAAGGGTATGGACAATCCCACGCATACCCCGTAATCGTCGCTATGTTCAAGAAGTCCATCCATTCCGAGGGGGTAGTGTTATGGTATGGGCCGGGATATGTTTCAACGGGCGCACAGATCTACACAGTTGTCCTGGAATATGACCGCCTTACATTATAGGGAACATGTCATTGACAATGTTGTGCCAAATTTTTACGCTGCTATTGGTGAAACTTTTCAATTTCTAGACGATAACGCTAGACCGCACCGTGCAGCCATAGTTGAGAATGCGCGCGTGGAGCTTGGTATTCCACATTTACCAATACCTCCGCACTCATCAGATTTGAATTGCATAGAACATGCATGGGATATGCTCCAAAGAAGATTAGATAATCATCAACGTACCACAGAATCCTAAAATGATCTGAAAGAGCTTCTGCCCCGTTTATGGAACCAAATTCCTCAAGAAATGCTTAACAACCTCGTGTGCAGTATGCGAAGAAGATGTCAAGCTGTTATTGATGTCCGTGGAGGCCATACATTGTATTGATAGTATTAAAATGCTTGAGATTTTAAAAAAATGCCCTTTTGAATCTGTCGGTGAGTCCATTCTTTTCGAAGGAGATGCCCCAATTTTTTTTTTCAAGACATGTTGTATCCAAAGTGACATGAAAAATTGCATTTTTTTTCGGACCACCTGTAGAGTGAACCGTAAACTGCAGAAGACATGAAAGCTCTTAGGGAATTCAATTGAAAAAATCTAACAGTGATCTCTTTTCTCTAGTCCAAAGTATACAAGAATAACTCGTACTGTAAAGTCTGTATACAGCAGAGACTATTATAGTACCTATTCAAGTAGTCACGAATAGCTCGTGTTTTTGTGTGCAACTTTTATCGACTTCCTTTCACTTTCTTCAATTACCACGGGAATGTGTGAGAGAGAATACAGTTTCCGAATAACCCATCATAATTGTTCTAAAACACCGTAAAAGTGGAAATATGGCAATTATATCTTCGAGAAATATATATTGTTTTGTTCTTCAGACGCAGAATATGTGTAGTTTATGGTTAGTCAGTAATGAAATAAGAACATTCCTTCGATTTTATAGGTATTTCTATTTCCAATACAAGTTACTCTCTTGGTCGAGAGTTGGAGTCTCCACGTTTTTATCGATTTTTGAGCTTTCAAAGCGTGAGTATTGACTCCATATTTCACCCAAATGCATAAAATGGGCCAGAATTTCATTCTGTTTATGGAAGTATCTCCATTTACCAGGAAAAATGAGTTATTTAATAAAATGAAAGAGTGTGATCAATTGAGAGTGGACAGTGGTTTCCAATTCCTTCAGTTTAAAGCCATGTGATTGATATACAGGAACAACAAATATTTCTTTGTATCAACATATTCCAAGACAGCTGACCCAAATATAGGCTTGCCGTTCCGTTCGCTCTGTCTGTTGGGCAAAAAGCTGCCTTGCTACGACCGATCGTAGCGCCCGTAAAAATCCAGTGTAGACGTCCTTCACAAGGTTCTCATTAATTTTATTTATCGATTCCTTTGCTGGCACGCACCCCGTTGTGTCTGGTAACGATGTCGTTAACGGACGGACACTATTGTGCGTGACGTAGGTACGTACGCACGCATTTGCTACGTTGGAAAAGGACGAAGGACCCCGCGTGTCCTTCAGGGAAGGTCAGACTTGATTTTGAAGGTTTGAATGTTCTGCAAGAAATCAAAATGATCTATGGTTATGAAAGATGTCTCCAGCTTGTTTGTTATATCTTTTTTTCTATGACTTGAAACATACTTGAAATTGAAGATTTAAGGCATGAATAAAAAATGCACAAACACTCCAGTTTCAAGTGAATTATATCAACAATTCATCCTCTCTAACAAGATAACACCAGATATACCTTTTGTGTCTAACCAAACAGATGTTGCACCACTGCTAATGGCCATTTAATCACGAATTGAAGCGCATACTCATTACTGGGAGATTCAAAGAATGTTGTTGTTAAAATACCACCTCCTGAGCAGGTTTACGAGTTCCACAAATAGTGTTAACACTTTTCATAACCTTACATCCAGATTATAGATACTTTGTTAACTATTCAAACCTTGACCAAGTATTGGATTGTGTTGCAAGCGTATGAACATATGTCGCTCTAAGTAGTGTGAATTATTCACTTCAATAGATATGATTAGTGGGTAAAAACAGTGGAAAATCTGAATTTTCAGGAAATTGAGTGGATATAGTAGAATTAGGATTTCACTCAAATTCACTAAAAGTCTTCCTGTCAAATATTTTCGAGTTAAATTTAAATTCTTCAATATCTCAATTTCTAGAGAACTGCTTGGAATAATCGAATTATATATATAATTCTCTAAACTATGTTTAGATTCATTATTCCCTCAAGCCAACTATCTCAAATCAAAAATTCTCTAGTAAAAGTTAGAACAGTGAAAATCTGAGATTTTAGGAGATTGGTTTGAGATGAGGATTCTGATTTTACTTAAATTTCTTATCCTAATGTGTATTCATCATTCAATTAAACTTAGTCTAGCCTGTTGGATATTTTCGAGTTAAATTTGAATGAATGTTTTCTCTTCGTATCAAAGCTTTTTTTCATTGGTTGTCCTTACATAGTCCCTCATGAAAAAAACTTATTTGTTTAAATAGTTAATTCTACATCTACCATCACTTCCTTATCCCCAAATCTAAAGTAGAAGGCTTAGGGCCAATTACAAAGAATAATAGCAATAGCAATAGCAATAGCAATAGCAATAGCAATAGCAATAGCAATAGCAATAGCAATAGCAATAGCAATAGCAATAGCAATAGCAATAGCAATAGCAATAGCAATAGCAATAACAACAGGTGTTAAAACAAACCCGTTCGCATCAGAGACATACTTCATTATCCTACAGGGCGACATAAACAAACAGATCTGAGAATCGCGGAGTAATTAATATAAATTAATGTCAATTATCTTCAATGAAGCGACAAGAAGAACGACCCGCTCGAACCGATAGATATTTCGCCATTTTTTCCGCGTGATCTAGTAGGTTGTGGCGTTTCCGACACGACCATAAATGTATATAATTGGCACACGTCAATGGGGGCTCTCTGTGTCTGTGGATATCGCGGTCTGTCCTGGTGGCTGCTGGGAAGCGTTAAGGTGTGCATGCTCGGCATGAAAGTAGATGCGAAAATTATACGAGACCGAGGGGCATCTACATTGGAAATGCGGCAGAGCATATCTGGTAGGAAATGGGATCTGTCACACCACTGGATCATAGAAAACCATCGAAAGAAAATTCGCGATTCAATTTCATAAGAATCAGGTCAAATACGCAATTTCAAGATGGCGGTTACAAGATGGAAGACGAGTTTTGTGTTATTTTATTTATTTATTTATTTATTTATTCATTTACAAGGAATACAAACAGGATATACCCATAAATAGTATTCACAGTTTACACCAATAAGCAAAATAACCAGTGACAATTATCTGATACTCTTCAAGACTTCATATGGGAGTGTTTTTGGGGAACTCGATTATGGCTGTTTCATTAAAATTCATTAATTCAAGATGACCGTTTCAATATGGCGGACGTTTTTTGTGATTATAGTCTAATTCCATTCAAAACTGGTGTGTGAGAGTTTTCGGTCTGAGAGATTATGATCTTTAGTCAAAATTCCTAGAATCAAGATGGTGGTTTCAAGATGGCCGACTAATTTGTTGATAATGGGTCGATTCAATTGAAAATGAGTTAGCAGCAGTTTTTGGGGTCGTATATCCGATAGAAGATATTGATAGGGAGCACAAATCCGGAAATTCAAGATGGCGGTTTCGAAATGGCAGAAGGTTTTTGCGAATACAATACGATTTAATTGAAAATTGTTATAGGGGAGTTTTCGGACTAGGGGATTAGGATTAATTTGTCAACATTTCTAGAATCAATATGGCGGATTCAAGATGGTGGACTAATGTCTTGATAATCGGCCGATTCTATTGGAAATGAGTATGTAGGAGTTTTTGGGGTCGGTGATTATGATTTTGATAGAGGATTATGATAATGAGCTCAAATCGGGAAATTCAAGATGGCGGTTTCAAAATGGCAATATGGTTTTGTGAATATGATACGATTTCATTACAATTATGGGAGTTTTCGGTCAAGTAGATTAGGATTTCTTTGTCCAAATTCATAAAAACAATATGGGGGATTCAAGATGGTAGAATAATGTCTTGATGATGGTTCAATTTTATTGAAAATGAGTAGGCAGGAGTTTTTGAAGTCGGGGATTATGACTTCGATAGAAGGTCATGATAATGAGCTCGAATCCGGAAATTCATGATGGCGGTTTCAAAATGGCAGAAGGGTTTCGTGACTATAATACGATTTCATTGAAAATTGGTACATGGGGGTCTTCGAGCTAGAAGATTAGGATTTCTTCGTCAAAATATCTAAAAACAAGATGGCGGATTCAAGATGGTGGACTTTTTTCTTGATAATCGGCCGATTCTATTGGAAATGAGTATGTAGGAGTTTTTGGGGTCGGTGATTATGATTTTGATAGAAGATTATGATAATGAGCTCAAATCGGGAAATTCAAGATGGCGGTTTTAAAATGGCAAGATGGTTTCGTGAATATGATACGATTTCATTAAAAATTGATTATGGGAGTTTTCGGTCAAGTAGATTAGGATTTCTTTGTCCAAATTTATAAAAACAATGTGGGGGATTCAAGATGGTGGAATAATGTCTTGATGATGGTTCAATTTTATTGAAATGAGTAGGTAGAAGTTTTTGAGGTCGGAGATTATGACTTCAATAGAAGGTCAGGATAATGAGCTCAAATCCAGAAATTCATGATGGTGGTTTCAAAATGGCAGAAGGGTTTCGTGACTATAATACGATTTCATTGAAAATTGGTATGTGGGGGTTCTCGGTCTGGGAGATTACGATTTCTTCGACAAAATTTCTAGAAACGATATGGCGGATTCAAGATGGTGGATTGATTTCTTGATAATGGGCCGATTCTTTAGGAAATGAGTATGTAGGAGTGATTGAGGTCGGATATTATGATTTCGATAGAAGGTTCTAAGAATGAGGACATATACGCAAATTCAAGATAGCGGCTCCAAAATCTTTGTTTTCAAGTCTTGTGGTGTCAAAAATTATGAATCCTATCATGAAAAGAATTCTGGATTAGAAGAATAGAATGTAATTTATGGTAAAAAATTATGAAGACATGCTTTCATAACGCACAAAAGAGGTGAATATAATTAATTCAATTGTATGAGGTGGCTTAGTCTATAAATCTATATATATAAAAGAAAGATGTTGGTTACACCATTTATAACTCGAGATCGGATGGACTGTTCGTCTACGGTCTGGTTATTATAAAATGCAATGAATCGTTGAAAACTCCACCTATGCAGGAAATGCTTTTCCTTCTTTCGAATGAGGCCACTAGGTGTCGCTACCGTGGATGCGTAGTCGTAGATAGTTTATTTTACCGCTATTAGATGGCGATGTGTGATTCGCTTAGAACTCATAGTAACATGGAGTGCTATTACCAGATCAAAAAACGGGTAAACATTTCAAGTTGGTGGAACAGTGCATTTTCACCGAAATATCAAGTAAATCATAAATCAATTTCAATCGTGAGTTGCCCATCTTCATCTTTCATTTTTGAATTTTTGTTTGGGTAATAAATATATTTGTGGAAATAACTGAAACCAAAATGGCCCGTAATTAGTAATTGACATTTTAATTTTTGTGTTCATGTTTGCACAGGGACAATATTGTAAGCGTCAATAATTTTGAAACGTTTGCTCAACGGGCTTTTACTAATGATATACAATAATGTTTCATGGGTTGCCTAATCTGATGACCATCAATAAATTTGGATGTGTGAGTTCAACACAACCGGCAGTGTTGATTATTTTTTTCCCGCATTTTGACTTCATTTGAACATCTCGATTTGCCTTCTAACGAGCTTGATATCATCAACTAAATTGAACAAATTGAAGAGAGATTTTGGTTATTTGCCGTATTGCTCGACAATAGGTAATTCACCTTATTTGGTCAACCTTTTAGGTAAGCATTGTATGTGATCATAGAATGTTTAAAAATATATGTTTTCATCCTTTTAGATTTTTTCAATAAAACAAAATAACATCTACCGAAATTTTCCATCTACCCTTATTGGTAAACCCCTCCCAGGACATACAGGGTGTTTGGAGGGTGAGTAGCCATAAGTAAATGGTGGATAGGTGATGCTCTTGGCTACTTGTTGCGCCTAATAAAATAACATTTTGCCCAAAGTTCAAGGTGTTATAATTTTCTTACCATTTTTCAAGAAATTTCCCATTTTTCTCATTAAAACCTTGATTTTTTTCAAATTTAATGCTCGAGGTGCCCATAAAATGATTTATTTCCTTAGTCTAGTCTTGTCTTATTCAGATTGGATCAAAATTTCATACAAACTTCTTCAAAAAACCTGACAGCGTCGTATCAAACTTCAAAATGAAAAAAAAATAATGTTGTGTCCACTTTACAAAGTGAAATAAAAAAATTTTTTACATAGTGTTGGGTTTTAAAATGGCTTTAAAAACTTCTCTAGTTAATACTCTTTGCAATGGTATGTAACATGTACCATTAATAATCAGATAACTCAACAAAAAACCGTTTTGTCTTCAAGGATGTCTTGAGAGGATGACGACAAAACTTTTCCATTGAGCAGGCAAAATCTTTTCTCTCATTCCACCACAGCTAAAAATAGCGTGCTCTATCTATCATCGGCTAACAATACTCCCAAGGGCGTCGCCAGGGAGGGGGCAGCTGCCCCCCGTGCCCCCCCCTCAATCAGAATAGAAAAAATGAACTGATTTTCGTATATTATGCTATTATTTCAAAAGTTTTTAAGGGATTTTTGAGCTCTAGGGGGGGGCAGCTGCCCCCCGTGTCCTCCCCCCCAAGCTCAAAATATGCTACAGAATATGTTGATGAACCACCGAAATGTTGAGTGAACTCAAAACTGCATTACTGCACCTTTACTGCAGGCCTATAAAATGACTTGCAAATGTAGTAATTACCCTCCAGCTTTTGAGCTGGGGGGGGGGAAGGCACGGGGGGCAGTCCCCCCCCCTAGAGCTCAAAAATCCCTTAAAAACTTATGAAATAATAGCACAATATACGAAAATCAGTTCATTTTTTCTATTCTGATTGGGAGGGGGGCACGGGGGGCAGCTGCCCCCTCCCTGGCGACGCCCTTGGGAGTATTGTTAGCCGATGATAGAGAGGGCACGATATTTTTAGCTGTGGTAGAATGAGAGAAATGATTTTGCCTGCTCAATGGAATAGTTTTGTCGTCATCCTTTCAAGGCATCCTTGAAGACAAAACGGTTTTTTGTTGAGTTATCTGATTATTAATGGTACATGTTAGATACCATTGCAAAGAGTATTAACTAGAGAAGTTTTTAAAGCCACTTTAAAACCCAACACCATGTAATTTTTTTTTTACTTCACTTTGTAAAGTGGACACAACATTATTTTTTTTTTCATTTTGATGTTTGATACGACGCTGTCAGGTTTTTTGAAGACGTTTGTATGAAATTATGATTCGATCTGAATGAGACAAGACTAGACTAAGGAAATAAATCATTTTAAAGGCACCTCGAGCGTCAAATTTGAAAAAATTCAAGGTTTTAATGAGAAAAATGGGAAATTTCTAGAAAAATGGTAAAAAAATTATAACACCTTGAACTTTGGGCAAAATGATATTTTATTAGGCGCAACAAGTAGCCAAGAGCATCACCTATCCACCATTTACCTATGGCTACTCACCCTCCAAACACCCTGTATATTCCGAAATTCATTTTTCGTTAGGATGCCCCAAGCTCTCAAAGAATGACTGTTTTGTTTTCGCAAAATGGGTATTCTGAATGCTTGAAATGGTTCTAGCGCGCCCACAGAACCCACATGCAGTCCAACAAACAAGTTTCTGTCATTACCAGTATTGGATTTCAAAGCCCAGCTGAAAAAATGCCCCGAGTACATAGCATTTATCGGAAAATTATCAACCAGCGACTCGGAATGGCCCCTAATGGCCGTCTACGACCAATTGTGACGCAATTCATCACGCTGAATCTTTCAATTTCTTACCGTCAAGTTACTTTAGACCCCGTAAATAATGCCGAAGCCTCGTCTCCATATCTGCTCATCGATGTATACAGATCGCTACTTTACCGGCCGGTGTTATTATGCAATATTTATTGACGTTGCGCGGGCTATATATCAAAATAATTGTATGATTGCGACCGCGAATTTTTGCTTATCGTGATAGATGCCAGGGGCTGTGTCCCGTGATTATAGACTGCCTTCTGTGCGAAAAAATACGACTGACATCTGATTGACGTTTTCCGCCGGTAACGCATAGAAAAAAGATTGTGACCCGAGGGTTATCGATCTTGCATGCGGAAATCAGAACATTTCCTGAAGTTTCGCAAAATGCGAACTCTCATCCCCAGTTTCCAAACTGGCCTCAAGAATAAATTATTGCTGAGTTGTTGGGGGTGCATTTTACGATTTTTCAAGGAATGAAGCAAGAGAACGCTGATATTTCGTAAGATAATAATCTGTGGTTACATATAACAAAAGATGGCCGCTGTCATTAATGTCAGCTTTATGGAAAATAATCAATGGGACCCTTGAGAGTCTTTAGCCTTCAAAATAGGAAACGCCAGATGGCGGTGCAGTGCATTGATTTTTATTTATTGGATTATTCAGCTTAACAGAACAAATGTTTGGGCGTAGGGAATATTAACAAGAAATTCTTCCCTGAACTAGATCTCACACAGACTGTATAATACAATAATTTTCCTTCACCAGTCATCTGGGAGAAGATACCTGCGGGGCGTGATATTTAAAAGAAATTCAATTCCATGTGAGAATCCACAATTGCAAGAAACAATTAATTTCCACTTATCGACGGCTAATAAAATCCCTAGTAAAATGTCTTTGGTAAAAATGGATAGGTATTTATCATATCGAATAAAAAATTCAAGGAAATAATATTCGCGAAAACAACACATTGTTGTAATATTATTTACAAAAAACCGGTATTATCTTAAAGAAAAATGGGATAGACGTTTGATTAACTAAATGATAGACTTCAATACTGAAATGAAAAAAATATTTGTTCGTTTTGCTGGTGGAAATGTTATAAAATAACCAAAAATGATGTCGAATATCCGTTTCATTCATTCAATATGAATGAACGAGAATAAATTCGCATCACAAAAACGCTTTTATCTTTCGAACCACTGGACCGATTTCGAAAATCAAACTCATTTTCGAATCATCTACTAATTCTTATGAAAACTGTTTTTACAATAAAAAAACCAAAACTATTTTTTACAAAATTCATGGATTTTTTCTGGAATTCTTCCCATCATGCTTCTTATAGTGTTCTCAGTCACTTTCTGGGATGCTGTCTTCAACTTTTGCTTCAATTCCGCTAATGTTTTCGTTGATTTTTTAGTCTTCTTCAATTCTCTTTTTACCAAGGCCCAATATCTTTCGATTGGCCTGAGCTTCGTACCATTCCTTGGTAACCTTGCTGTAGTGGTATGAAGCTAAATCTGGCCAAAAGATTGTTGACACATCGTGCTCACGTAAAAATGGTAAAAGTCGCTTCTTCAAGCATTCCTCGATGTATATCTTCGAGTCAACAGAGCCTTGGCCAACGAAAAATTTGCTCCTTTTTCCACAAGTGCAAATTGCTTGCCAAACCAGGAATTTTTTAGGAAACTTTGCTTGTTTCTTCACGCGAAATTGTTCGTCAACATTTCCACGAGAATCTGCAGTATAAAATTCCTGACTAGGAAGTTGCGAGAAATCAGCCAAGACATAGGTTTCGTCAACAGGAAAAATTTTTCAAGAAATCTTTTTTTAATTTCTTTGCTCTTGATTTCGCTTCTTGATTCTGCACAACGTTCCTGTCTGGCACTTTCTGCACTTTGTATGTTCTAAGCCCACTATTTGGGCCACTTTCCGTCCTGAAAGGTTAGGATTCTTCTGAAAAAGGCTGATGGCTTTCTTCACTTTCTTTGGGCTATGAAACCCCTTTTTCCTCCCGGTTCCTTCCTTGCGGTTAATTGTAAGATCTTCATTGAAGCGCTTAACGACTCTTGATACCGTTTCCGGACGAACGCGAACCTCTTATGCCATTCTTTTCAAGCTCCATTTTTGATTATTTTGAAAAGTTTCACTATAAATTCTCGTGTTTTCACTTCGCTTGACATTTTGCGAAAGAGAATTGGAATATCTATGAAGTAAATGTTCCACATGTTTCTGACGTTCATAACGAAGCTAACTGTGATCAAATTTTGATTTTTTCTCAATTGGTTCAAGAGATATGGGCGTTTTTGTGATAGCGAATTTATTCTCGTTCAGTCCTTATAATAGTACTCGTATATTCTAAAACTAGTTGCAGAATGGGCTCCTATTCCAATACGAATGCGATATTCGAAAACGAGCGACGAAGGAGCGAGTTTTCGAACGCATGAGTATTGGAATTGCATTCTGCAACGAGTATTAGACGATATTTTCTCTATTTCATTCAAATTTTGTGAAATTCAATGAAAAAATTCAAATTATAGGTCATAGTGACTTTCATATTGTATCTTGGCAGTTGGTGTGAATGTTAGGAAATACGAAAATTGACATTTCCAAATTGACGTCTGCTGAAATTTAAAAGGATCGGAAGTCATTGCTGACAACCACAAAACGAAAAATGTAACTGAAAACGATGCTGTAATGAATTTATTACAGCACTGTTTGTAGTACTGTAATGAACTCATTACATACTGAAATAGAGAAAATATTTTTTTATTATTAGATCCCTTCATCAATCAGAAAAAAAATAAATCGTTTCTGACTACCTTTTTTCAGGGACGTAGACTCTTAAACTTCACAGAACATGTTTTGGCAATACCTGCCTCAATGAGAAATGAAAAACTGCTTCGAAAATTGGTTCAGAAATGTGCCAATCTTAATGGACACAATATGATTGAATAATAAAGCCATTTTCAATAAGAAATGTTTGTTTTGATCTGTCTATCTCAAAATTTAAGTAGCAACATGAGATAATTCAAGAGTCCGTTTCTATTCAACTACAAAATTGTTAAAGTACTTGGAAACTCCCATCCTTATTGTTTTGTAATTTTGCACATACCATTACGAAACATCTCACATGTGTACAAATGTCTCCCAGACAATAAATAATAAATCATATGGTTCAATAATTAAAAATTTAAATAGAGCACCACTCTCATTGTTCTCTAATTGAATATCTGATTCGACTGACAGAAACCTTATCGAAATATGCGATGTCCCAATATTAATTTCATCGCAACAAAATGGTAACGATTTGTGAGCGGAAATTGAAATTTGTATCGAGAACTTGAAACAAAATGCCAATCGTTCTACATTTCGACATTTAATTCATGGGTTGGTGCACTCCATTCAGGTTTCGAAAGCACGGATTTGAATAATTTCTACAGGTACAGGGGTTGACAGACTTTTGAAACAACTATTCTGTGTTCAAATGTAAGAAGAAGCAATAACAACATATTTGGCGCAGCGGTAGGAGGGCCTTCGTATAGTTACTTTCCGTCAAGAGTTGAATCGAGGAGATTTCACACAATCGTTCAATTTATTTATGCATGTCTCATCCATGTAATAAATTTTTCTGCCTTGTTTCCTTGATGAGCGGATTTTCTTCAAATAATCTCTTCTCCACACAATTATTCCATCCCTATCTATCAGTAGACTATCACGACCACGTTTTTTGAACTTGAATTCTATTTTTTTCAATATTTTATAGAACGTTGTTCTTTTGAAATTTGGCAAACTGTCATCCACATTCACGATTTCTAGTACTTTGGAAATCGCTCGGATTTCATTCCGAAAAAAAAAAACCGTGGACAATTCTTCTGATTGGGTTCATATCGAAATCGTCAACCGAATCGATTATTTTTAACGACTGGGCTCTCCTCTTAGGTGGCGTCAATGTTTTATTCTCTTTATATTCTCTGAGAATTCTGAATACAGCTGAATCACTCACCCCTGAGGATTTTGAAACAATTCCTACTGAGTCTCTTTTCGATACATCAGGATGTTCTTCCAGTTCTTATCGAAAAATGTTCAAAATTATCTCTTTCTTTTCAGCAGAGAAATGCGACCTTTTGGACCTTTTTCGAGGTGGTCCACACATATCACCCTCAGATGCAGTATCCGTTTCCGAATTCGACATTGTTCTATAAACACTATATACACTTTGTCAAAAGATTTTTCAACACAATACACTTTTCACAACAAAATCTATAAACAGTTTGAACAGCTAGACCTTCACAGTAGCTCTAGGTATTTTAACTATAGTCTTGTCAATTGAAAACTTCGATATTTATGCAAATCAAGATGGCTTCAACCCATTAAGGGAAACGTCCCAAATCTGGTGTTTCCCAGAATTACCTTGTCGGAATCTTGAGCAGCTGACAAAGAGTTTCGTACGAAATAATGTAAAATTTTGGACCGAAACTAAATATATTTAGTATATTACAAGTGAATGACCATTATAAATTTGAACAGAGATCTTTTACGAGTCTTGTCAATTGAAAACTTCGATATTTATGCAAATCAAGATGACTCTCACCCATTAGGGAAAAGGACCCAAATCTGGTGTTTCCCGGAATTACTTTGTCGGAATCTTGCAAGATTCCGACCCAAATCTCTAAAACTCTGGTGTTTCCTGGAATTACCTTGCCGCAACCTCGAGCATCCGAAAAAGAAATTATTTAATAGATAATAATATAAAAACAAAACAAAATAGGGTACGTCGGATATAAAATGTTTATGACAGTTGCAAATCATAACAGAAATTTTGCACTAGAGTTTCTGAGGAAAAAAGTTCTAATGTGGGAATTGCTGACTGAAATTATTGAACCATTTCTATCCAGTACCAACCACAGTCCGTTCCGAGTACGATTCTGGCAGTCTCTTAGGGCGTTAAAAGGGAGCGTTGTTATGACCGTTTGACAAATAGGAGCTTTATTGTGCGCAAACCAGACGATTCTGTTTGTTTACAAAACTCCTCCTCATATTTGAACGGACTATGGTATACCTACTATTTAACATGGTATCATTGAGTGTTCATTCAGGTTAGTTCTTTATTTTGAGTACTTCAGTCCTTCTCAAATTGAATAATCAGAAAGTTGAGCATTGAACGTGTTAAAGTATTTGAAGCCTATGAAGAATAATTGTAATGGATAAAAATACAGTTTCTCATCACAGAAATCTTCATTTCTTTGGACAAATTGCTTCTCTTGAGTGTCTCTAGTCTCTATTGATTCCCAAACTGTTGGAGAGATTGTCGGTGGAATGTAAATGTGAATGATATCTGCCCTGGAGTTATTTTCTTATTTCGTCCTACCGATAATTACAGTCTCGAAAAAACGTTTGGATTTCGTAATAAGGGGCGTCGACATTATGAATAAATCGTTTCAAATTGACGTTTTTTAGACCTCACGCAAGCTATAACTCCCAGATTATAATTGAAAAACTCACGAAGGGGCAATAGAAAGAGCTATTAGTTTAGATAAATCATCAGGAATTTATATTGGAGCAGAAACTGCTTTTTCTCATTGATAAAGCGACGACTTATCCAAGGAAATATACAGTGTGTATCATTTTGAATGCAGATAATTATTTTTATTCATTGTACTCTGAAAGTTTCAAATCTTGGTGTGCATTATTAGAAGACTAATCTTTTCCAGAGCAGACTTCAATAACAAATAAGACCTAAAAGATTACAAGGTGAATGTACGAGCTATCAAAAGCTAATAAGGTCGCCGTTCAGAGCGAGTAGGAAAACATATCCGATAGAGGCGCCACAGTGCATTCTATAGAATATCTTCATAGAATTCACATTATCTCTATAAGTTCTATGAATATCTCTCTAATTATGAATGAAATGTACAATGGCGCTAACTATCCGAAAACTATAAAATTAGTGAATATGTGGGTAAAGCAGGAACTTTCTTCCGCCATATACACTCCGCAAAAAAATTAAAGTACATTCTGAAAATCTCAATTTTAATGAAAGTTAACTCTACATTGACTTTATAACTTATTTTTTATGTTCTCTCGGGAAGGGTTTGAACGAAACAAGACACATTAAATGGAAGGAAAATTCAGGATTTCACCGAATCTTATGTGAAAGAAGAGCAATGAACAATTTTCAAAATACTGAAATGCTGATAAGTGATTTAATACTTGGTATTTCCACCCCTTGCGTTAATTACAGCTCGGCAACGACGGTTCATACTCAAAATGAGTAATCTTAAAATGTTCTGATCTAATCCTTCCCAAAATTCTCCGAGATGGATTCCTAAGTCATTAAGAGTAGCTGGATGATTTTCTGAACTTCTCAGCCTTCTATTGAGGTTGTCCCAAACCTGCTCAATCGGATTGAGATCTGGACTTCTTGCTGGCCATTCCATTCGAGAGACTTCAACCTCTTCAAGGTTCTCCTGAACGATGCGCGCACGATGGGTTCTGGCATTATCGTCCATACAAATGAAATGTTCACCAATGTATGGGACAAATGACACTAGATGCTCTTCAAGAATGTTCCTTATATACTTATCAGCATTCATAGCTTCATTATCAATGACCACTAGGTCTGTGCGAGCAGTCATAGATATTCCACGCCATACCATAATCGATCCTCCCCCGAAACCAGTAGTATTCAGGTAATTGCACTGAGCATATCTTTCATGTGGACTTCTGTATACAAGGGAACGTCGATCACAATGGTAGAGGCAGAATCTAGACTCATCTGTGAAGAGAACTCTTTCCCAATCGGCCTCTTCCCAATGGATATGCTCTCTCGCAAAATCCACGCCCTTCGATGGGCTGGGGTAAGAGCTGGGCCTCTTGCCGCGACACGAGGCCTTAAATCATATTCTCTGAGGCGATTTCTTATTGTCTGAGTGCTAACTTGCGCCTCATGAGTTTGCTCAAGCTGATTTTGAAGGAGGCGAGCGATTGCAAACCGTTGTCTCAACGAAGAAACTCTCAAGTAACGTTCTTGAATGGCAGTTGTTACCTGTGGTGTACCCTGTCCTGGTCTTCGGACATTCATACATGTCTCCCTGAATCGCTGCAACATTCTGGACACACTTGTATGGGAAACTCCAAACCTTTCTGCAATTCTTGTGTTTGTCCACCCTTCTTCTCACAAAACTACCGCTTGGGCACATTCCTTTTGGGTCAAATTGCGTGTTTCGCGTTGCATAGCGATCGAGTGTAAAAAATCAAACGAAAGAAAAACTATTGATCACTAGAATTGATCGAGAACTACTGATTTTAGAATGGAGCCAATACATTCAAAATCTGATAATATCACCTTTTTTTATTCCTGCTGGGAGAAAACATCTGTATTGAAGAAAAACGTTGAAAGTGGATAACATATGCATGCATAATTCTGATAAAAATAATTATCATTGAGAACACCTTCAGTTGTAGAATAAATTCGAGATTTCCATAATGTGCGTTAATTTTTTTTGAGCAGTGTGTTTGAATTTGGCCCTTCTCTGCCAATTCCGTAATTCGAGTTGTTTTTCTGAACGAAATTAACTGTAGATTCACTTTTAATCGGAAGTTGAACTATTTTCACGGGTCTTTCGTTTGAAATGAAACAGAAGCATCAGTTGGCTCATTTTCTTCTATTTTTGAAAGAAAACAAATGGACTTTCGAAATGAAATCGATTTCAATTATTTCATTGAGAACTCCAATCCTTTCTGAGTTCACCCACAAAATTTCAGTTCTCATAATGAAACCATTTTTAAATGAAACTTAAAAACACACTACATTGAACGCCAACCTTGACTTCAAGCTTTAGGTTACCCCGTTTTTAAGTGAAGGTTAGAAATAAATTCAACATAATTTGAGTGGAATAAATAAGAAGAAAAAGTGAACAATTGTTCTGGAAGAATAGATAAATATCGAAGACATTAGCAAAGTAAATGGTGTCCAAAATTAATTTCTCAAAAACGATGGTATTGTTATTAAAATTTTTTTAACAGTAGATAATGTACCCTTCAGTCTACAGTCTTCACTCGTTTGATGGGGTCTCTACGGGACACCATGTAGATAATACAACTCTTCTCGAAGTTCAATTCAATTTGATTCTACCGTTCCATCAATCAAGTCCACATATTCAGAATGATAATTGATCGAGATCTCTGACAAAAAAATCCGATGATTCTTCCTATCATTTCAAATGATGCGTGTCTTGGAAGTAACCGTTATTCGCCAGAAATCTTCATTCTTCTTAGGCAACGCCACACATTCTTTTACGACGAATGAAATTAACTCATTCCAAATATCACTTACTTTGACAGATCCTACATTGAATAATGGACGGTATAATCAAGCTGGGTTCGGGTAACCAAAGGCCATCGCCTCTATGCCTAGAACACCTTAATTACGACCATAGAATTTGGTGGAGAATTAACATTTTCGAGTGGACTAACAAAAAGTTTTCAACTGCGTGCCTGTTGAAATTTTGATAATTGATGGTGCAGGATTTATAGGGACAGAACCTATTAATTTAACAGTGGTATGAACATGTTGACGATGAAGGTTTTAAATTAGTAGAAAGTCTTTTAATGGATGTGGTGAGTTTGTCCTGAGTTATGTTTTCGATTATGTAATTTGGTTTCTTTGAATAGAAGATGCCTTCTTCCAGAGAAGGCCTGTTGTGCATTAGATTAACTCACCTCAGATGAATAGGTTTGAGGTATATTTTGATTAGTTGGTAGAGGCAATGAATCGAAGAATCAAGACGAAAATATTCTCTTAGTCCACTGAAAAGTGACCATTGTGATTCCTCTCAATCAATGATGAGTTGCTTGAGGCTACAACAAACTGAAATGCTGATCTTTTTGCGGAGACATTTACTGCTAATTGGATGCTTCCTTAAGGACATTATTCCTTTCTGATCTGAACGCCTGCACAATGGCTGTCCAGTTCCTATACAGGGTCTTTCACGAAGAACCTCACCCATATTTATACGGGAAACTACTGAACGTATTTTCATGAAATTCAGCACTTATAAGTATTTCACGATGCTAATGAAATCTAAAATATTTTCAAGGCATGAGCACCTCCGGTTTTTCCGGAAATGACGTCAACTTCCGTTTTTCAAATAAGAACACCATTTTTTTATTGCAGAAATAGATTCCTTAGAAAATTTCAAGTTATTTTGATGTAACACTTTTCAGTTTTGCTTGGAAAATTCTCTCTGAGCGGGAAAATTCGAAAAAAAAATCGAAAATAGAGCTCCGCTGAAACAAGAATAACTTCGAGGTTTTTGGATGGAAAATTTTCATTTTTGGGATTTTTCAAGATGTAAGATTGATGTATCCACTTTAAAGATCGAAATCGCGATTCATGTTACAGGGGGTGAAAAAATCGCTTTCAAAGTTAGGGATGACAAAATCGTGAAAAATCATTTTTTTCAAATTAGAACCCCATTTTTTATGGCAGATATTGAATCTTCGTTGAAAAATAATGTGAGTGTATGCATCACACCCTTGCCCTTAAGTGGATATTTTCTGAGTTATTCACAAAAAACTGTTTTTCGTCTTGAATTTTCAGCTATTTCTTTTCCCTTCACGCCAAAAAGATAAAATTTCCAGGAACTGTTACTTAAACCATGTTTTAGATTTTACTACCCTAATATGCAAGAGAAAAAAGTTACAGGTTGTTCCTAGATAGATGGCGAATTTGGATTCAAATTTGTATCGGAAACCTCTTTATTTAAACTAATCGGCCATCGGTTTTCTCTCCAGTGATAAATAAATAATTCCTTATGAACCATATGCAAAAACTCACCATGTTTTTCATTCTTTTTTTTTAATGATAGATATCATTAATTACATCTGCCAAATTCCTCTTTATTCAGTAGCATTTTGTGTTTACTATTAATTTGGTGATAATTCGTATTAAGTTATAAAATCTCTATGCCTAATTTTACCAATGAAGATTATTTAAATCTCATTCAACTTCATGGAGAATGTAATAAAGTTGTAGATAGAACGATTCGACTGTTCATTGAAAGGTTTCCTGACCGACCCAGACCAACGAGAGATACCATTAACAGAACCATGACAAACTTGAGAAATGTCGGATTTTTCGTTAAGAAAACTATACACAGAGAAAAAAGTGTAGTAGAAGATGAGAACAACGAAATTACAGTTCTTGCATATTTTCGTGTGAATCCTCAAAATTCTCTCAAAGATGCCGAGATTGATCTGGGATTATCTCAATCGAGTGTTTGGAGAATATTAAAAAAACATACAATGCACCCATATAAATTCAATAGGGTACAGCATTTGAAGGGAACTGAGTTCGTCAGGAGAACAGAGTTTTGCGAAGCTATGATGATTCGATTTCAAGAGAATGAAAACTTTTTGGACTGTATAATTTGGACAGATGAATCTAAATTCACAAAGAATGGTTCTTTCAATAGGCATAACAGTCATTATTGGGATGAAGAGAACAACCACCACTTCAGACAATGGAACTTTCAAGAGACCTGGAGTTTCAATGTTTTTTGCGCCATCAAAAATAATGCAATTCTCGATGTTCACATTTATGATGGGACTTTAACTGGTAAGATAGAACACCACACATGTTTGCATTATTTAGAGAATGTTCTCCCTTAGGAGATAGATATTCTGACATATTGACGCAAATAATTGAGCCGCTAGTACAGAACCATAATTACTTATGGTATCAACAATTCACTCAATGTGACAAATATCCTCTACAGGCTATTTGAACATAGATGGTTGGCGAACAATGGTCCACATCTTTGGCCACCATGTTCTCCCGATTTAACTCCTTTAGACTATTATGTTTGGGGTAGGATAAAAAATATTGTCTACTCAACTCCCCTGACTGATAAAGAGGACTGCATAGAACGAGTCAGAAATGCGTTCAGGTTTGTTTAGATTTTTAGATTCATAGTTTTGAAACTCAATTTGGTTTTTAAACACTTTTGCAGATCTCTTCCTCCAGATGAAATAAGAAGAGCAACGCACGAAGCATTCCTGAGACGTATAAATAAATGTCTAGAAATTAACGGTCAAAACTTTGAGCATCTTCTCTAGTTATAACTGCGAGAGTTTGCCATGGTTCTCCTAATAGTAACTTGAAGTCGGATTCAAGAAGGAGTGAAAAATCTACAGCATGGTTCAAATAACAGTTCCTGAAAATTTCATCTTTTTGGCGTGAAGGGAAAAGAAATAGCTGAAAATTCAAGACGAAAAACAGTTTTTTGTGAATAACTCAGAAAATATCCATTTTAGGGCAAGGGCGTATGCATACACTCACATTATTTTTTAACGTAGATTCAATATCTGCCATAAAAAAATGGGGTTCTGATTTGAAAAAATTGATTTTTCACGATTTTGTTATTCCTAACTTTGAAAGCGATTTTTTCACCCCCTGTATCATGAATCGCGATTTCGATTTTTAAAGTGGATACATCAATCTTACATCTTGAAAAATCCCAAAAATGAAAATTTTCCATCCAAAAACCTCGAAGTTATTCTTGTTTCAGCGGAGCTCTATTTTCGATTTTTTTTTCGAATTTTCCCACTCAGAGAGAATTTTCCAACCAAAACTGAAAAATGTTACATCAAAATAACTTGAAATTTTCTAAGGAATCTATTTCTGCAATAAAAAAATGGTGTTCTAATTTAAAAACGGAAGTTGACGTCATTTCCGGAAAAACCGTAGGTGCTCATGCCTTGAAAATATTTTAGATTTCAGCAGCATCGTGAAATACTCATAAGTGCTGAATTTCATGAAAATACCTTCAGTAGTTTCTCGTATAAATATGGGTGAGGTTCCTCGTGAAAGACCCTGTATAAAACACGAATAGAAAATTAAGTCCTGCTACAGTTCACCGAGCAAACAGGAAGTTATGCAACTGAAATAATGTATTATTATCGCTTTTTGTTCTACCTGTATTTTTACAATTTCCGATAACAATGAAGATCGATGACCAAAAGGGACATAGAACGTGATCGCGGCTTCGAGAGAAGACACATAATAAAACTTTTACCCGGCTGGCCGGAGCGTGACAACCTGAGGCCCTTGCATGAGAATCCACATCATTATTTATGGCAGATAAACTAATTTATAAGAAACCTCTTATGATTCTTCTTGTTCTGGTAGAAATGCTCTTTAATAGTGTACCTCCTTTCTAGTCAATTACAATTAGTTAGATTGGGGCTTTGGGGGGCTTTGTTCTATTATTCTGTGATCTAGAGATGGGCTGCTGTGATATTCTGCTGCGCATTAGTCCGACATCAGTGACGAAGACAGGCAATTTGTATTGAATTATTTCTGTGTGCGGTAGGTTGACTACTTGGGAGAATTTCCGATAACCTGGTAATTGCTTGGTTCTAACTAAGCACTCAAATTAAAGTTATATAGCATTTGACAGGTGAAAATCTAAACGGTGATAGATAGGGCTCCGGTTTATTTTTTATTGAATTCAGCGTCCTCGAAAACCCATATTTTGTTACCAAACTTGTCCATACAAATCTTCTTTGCATTATTTTTTTTCGAGTATTGGTTTTCCAAAATTCATTTTCGAGTTTTGTGCACGAGCTCATAGCCCTCATTCTATAGGTGGCATATTTTGGTTTCATTCACTCAGCAATAGCATATGGAATATTAGCCTGGGGAAATATGCCTGGAAAGGAAGACATATTCATCAAACAGAAAATGGCAGTTCGAATAATATGCAATGCTGAACGTACAACTAGCTGTAGGCAATTGTTCAGACAAGAAAACATCCTCACTCTGACTTCCTTATTCATACTTGCCTGTGTCACTTACATCCATGCCCACAAAGACAGCTTACAAACGAATAACTTCAACCACAATTATGGCACCAGGAATGCCAACAGGTTCATCGTTCCTTACCACAGAATGACGTCGACACAACTAAGTGTCAATCACATAGCGGTGAAGATATATAATTCACTACCAGATAAGTACAAGGAGCTTAGTAAAAAAAAATAAGGAATATACTCAAACAAAAAATGGTGCAGAAGGTCTACTACAGATTGGAAGAATACTTCACAGACCCAATAGTCTGAATGGATAGTTTATCAATGTTTGTTAGTGTTTTTTTTGTCATATTCGTTATTTACATTTTTATAATCGATATTTTATAATTATTTTAATACATTTACTGTTCATGACACCCCATGTATGTTTGATGGGTAAAAAATTGTATAGTCCTTTGTACAATATACAATAAACAATATAGGCGGTATTGATCGGCCAAGTGGTTATTCTGATAGATTCCAATGGGTTGTAGACCTTCTGCATCAAATATCAGCGTATGGAGTTCCAAGAAATCCCTGGTGATGATTAATATGGTGTTTTTGTGGGGTCTTACCCCTTGGTCATTTTTCACAGAAAAAATTTGGACATACTTTGGACAGTGCTGATTGGGACAATACAAAGAAAAGTTGGAACCGACCACAGAAAAGGGAGCTATGACGATTTGAAATTTGAAAAAATAGCATTTGACAGGTGAAAATCTAAACGATGATAGATAGAGCTCCGGTTTATTTTTTATTGTATTCAGCGTACTCGAAAACCTAAAATTTGATGCCAAACTTGTCCATATGAACCTACTTTGCATTAATTTTTTTCGATTATTTGTTTTCCAAAATTCATTTTCGAGTTTTGTTCACGAGCTCAAAGCCCTCATTCTATGAACGGTATTGATCGGCCAAGCGGTTATTCTGATAGATTCGAATGGGTTGTAGACCTTCTGCATCGAATATCAGAGTATGGATTTCCAAGAAATACCTGATGACGAGTAATATGGTGTTTTTGAGGGGTCTTACCCCTTGGTCATTTTTCAACCAAAAAGTTGAGATTTTCGATATCGATTTTATTATGCTCAGATATACTCTAGATGCTGATTACCAATGTACAAAAGATATGTGGATAAATTCAGGAGAGCGGGAGCTATGACAATTTGAAATTACGGATTTTTCAAAATATGCCATTTGACACGTGAAAATCTAAACTATGATAGATATCGACTTGAATTTGTTCTTATTGGATAGAGCATCCTCGAAAAACTATATTCTGATACCAAATATGTGCATATAGGCCTCCTTTGAGTCGACTTTTACTTGTTTCAGTTTTTCCAAATTTCATTTTCGAGTTTTGTTCGGACGCTCAGAGCACTCAAAGTATAGGTGGTACTTAGCAGTCTAAAAAAAGTTATAATTTTCGAAATCGATCTTATTATTACTAGAGATTTTTTGGATAATGATGGTTAACAATTTACCAACAAAAAGGGAATACGATCACAGGAGCGGTGACTATGACGATTTGAACTTTGAAAAAATATTATTCGACAGGTGAAAATCTACACGATGATAGATATGGCTCCAATTTATTTTTTATCGAATTCAGCGTCCTATATTGTGATGCCAAACTTGTTCATACACTGCGCAAAAAAATTAACGCACATTCTGAAAATCTCAATTTTAATGAAAGTTAACTCTACATTGACTTTATAACTTATTTTTTATGTTTTCTCGGGAAGGTTTTGAACGAAACAAGACACATTATGTAAATGGATGAAAAATTCAGGATTTCACCGAATCTTATGTGAAAGAAGAGAAATGAACAATTTTTAAAATACTGAAATGCTGATAAGTGATTTAATAATTGGTATTTCCACCCCTTGCGTTAATTACAGCTCGGCAACGACGGTTCATACTCAAAATGAGTGAATTAAAATGTTTTGATCTAATCCTGCCCCGATTTCTCCCAGTTGGGTTCCTAAGTCATTAAGAGTAGCTGGATGATTTTCTGAACTTCTCAGCCTTCTCTTGAGGTTGTCCCAAACCTGCTCAATCGGATTGAGATCTGGACTTCTTGCTGGCCATTCCATTCAAGGGACTTCATCCTCTTCAAGGTACTCCTGAACGATGCGCGAACGATGGGGTCTGGCATTATCATCCATAAAAATGAAATTTTCACCAATGTATGCGGCAAATGGCACTACATGCTCTTCAAGAATGTTCCTTATATACTTATCAGCATTCATAGCTCCATTATCAACGACCACTAGGTCTGTGCGAGCAGTCAAAGATATTCCACCCCATACCATAATCGATCCTCCCCCGAAACCAGTAGTATTCAGGAAATTGCACTGAACATATCTTTCATGTGGACGTCTGTATACAAGGGAACGTCGATCACAATGGTAGAGGCAGAATCTAGACTCATCTGTGAAGAGAACTCTTTCCCAATTGGCCTCTTCCCAATGAATATGCTCTCTCGCAAAATCCAGACGCGCCCTTCGATGGGATGGGGTAAGAGCTGGGCCTCCTGCCGCGACACGAGGCCTTAAATCATATTCTCTGAGGCGATTTCTTATTGTCTGAGTGCTAATTTGCACCTCATGAGTTTGCTCAAGCTGATTTTGAAGGAGGCGATCGGTTGCAAACCGTTGTCTCAACGAAGAAACTCTCAAGTAACGTTCTTGAATGGCAGTTGTTACCCGTGGTCTACCCTGTCCTGGTCTTCGGACATTCATACCTGTCTCTCTGAATCGCTGCAACATTCTGGACACACTTGTATGGGAAACTCCAAACCTTTCTGCAATTCTTGTGTATGTCCACCCTTCTTCTCGCAAAACTACCGCTTGGGCACATTCCTCTTGGGTCAAATTGCGTGTTTCGCGTTGCATAGCGATCGAGTGTAGAAAATCTATTGATCACTAGAATTGATCGAAAACAACTGATTTTAGAATGGAGCCAATACATTCAAAATCTGATTATATCATCTTTTTTTATTCCTGCTGGGAGAAAACATCTGTATTGAAGAAAAACGTTGAAAGTGGATAACATATGCATGTATCATTCTGATAAAATTAATTATCATTGAGAACACCTTCAGTTGTAGAATAAGTTTGAGATTTCCATAATGTGCATTAATTTTTTTGCGCAGTGTATAAACCTTCTCTGCATTAATTTTTTTCGATTATTCGTTGCCCAAAATTCATTTTCACGAGCTCATAGCCCTCAACATATAGGCGGTATTGATCGGCCAAGTGGTTATTCACCACACACAAATAACAAAAATACCGAAAGATACGTAGTACACGAAGGGGCGAAGCGTACTGATCTATATTATTTACCAAATATTGCAAGAATTGACTCTAAATGATAACAGAATACGATATTATGAACGATATATTCCCAGCGTCAAGAAATACAAAGTATCAACTGTGGTAAACGACCATAAAACCATCAACCGTTTTCCCTGGAACACCTGTTCATCCATCGCGGAAATTGAAATATCACCGGATCTTCCTTTTTTACCCCGACTTATCTCAGAGGCGAAATTTTCTAATTAATAGTCAGCATAACCGAGATTTCGTATTCCGTCGGCGCATAGAAGAGCACAAGAAAGCACAGCACACTGAATCATTAATAAAGAACCGATCGGGCCTACTCTACCGGAAAATTAATCATTCGCCAGTACACTCCGCGTCCAGAATTTTTCGTTTTGTTCAGCGGATAATTATATAATTCAATTAAGATGGTAATTATCCGATAAAAGCGCGTCCTATGCGAAAGAACCGAGCGTTATTAGAGTGGACGACGGTTTTTGCCAGGAAAGTGAATTTGTATTCATGCGACGTACTGGTTTCACTTTTCCGGCAAGACCCCGCGCAATTTTGAACAAATCGATAATTTCCTCTCAGGTAATACAGTGTTAGTCTTACATTTGTGTACAGGGTAAGTCACGTTGAGGCTCGAAACCTCTCCTTTCATCTTGATGGAGCATCTTCACATTTTTAGTTTTCTCTCCACCAACATCTGATTGAATTATACATTTTCAGATGGATAGGGAGGGGACGTCCTATTCCTTGGCCACCTAGGACCCCTGATTCGAATCCTATTGATGATTTTGTTTGGGTCCGACTGAAAGAACTGATGGTATATGAAGAATCTCCAAACACATGCCAAGTATTGATGACCAATACACAGGGGCACTTAGTAATGTGGAAGTATTATCACAAAGAAACCACCGCGTTTCTTGAGAGATAACCATCCAGACTGTTTACGTACTAACTTCGATTCTCAGAATATACAGCGTATTTCAGAATCGATGCGAAATATACTGCTCCACAAGAGTTAGGGATATCGTATTCAATCGTTTTTAAAAGTATGTAATCTTAAACATTTGAAACTCAATAACAACTTGAATCGATCCAACAAAAATCAGTATAAGACATTTCGTCAATCTGGTCGCCTTTTTTTCTGAAGTTTGGTTCTTTGCATATGCATCTTATTTTGAAATGAAGTCAGTTTATCAACGGCTTCGATTTGAAACGAGTTTTCTGAAAATACCAAGACGTAAATCAACAAACGCTGAGGCTAGTAGGGCTATCGGAATGCTACAGGGTGGCCTAACTCAGGTTGTTGTAGCGGAAAGGCTCCAAGTCAGCCAAAGTGTGATATCTCGACTTTGGAATAGGTTCAGGGAGACAGGTTCCGTGTTGGAAAGACCAAGGCTTGGTGGGCGACGAAAAACGACACCTGCTCAGGATCTATTCATCACCGTTTCGGCGAGAAGAAACCCTAAATCTACGTGTAGAATGCTACGGATTACTCTTCAAAATGCAGATGGGGTCCAAGTTTCCATCGAAACCATCAGACGACGTTTGAGAGAGGCGAATCTAGATTCTAGACGTCCATTAAGAGGAGTTCCATTAACACGTGACCATAAGCGTCAAAGGCTGGAATGGACAAGGCAACATATCAATTGGAACGATCAATGGCGTAGTGTCCTTTTCACTGATGAAACCAGATGTGGACGATTTTCAGATTCTCGAAGAATAAGGGTATGGATAATCCCACGCATACCCCGTAATCGTCGCTATGTCCAAGAAGTCCATCCATTCCGGGCACACAGATCTACACATTTGTTCTGGGAATATGACCGCCTTACACTATAGGGAGCATGTCATTGACAATGTTGTGCCAAATTTTCACGCTGCTATTGGTGAAACTTTTCAATTTATAGACGTTAATGCTAGACCGCACCGTGCAGCCATGGTTGAGAATGCGCGCGAGGAGCTTGGTATTCCACATTTACGAATATCTCCGCAATCACCAGATTTGAATTGCATAGAACATGCATGGGATATGCTCCAAAGAAGATTAGATAATCATCAACCTACCCCAGAATCCTTAAATGATCTGAGAGAGCTTCTGCCCCGTTTATGGAACCAAATTCCTCAAGAAATGTTCAACAACCTCGTGTGTAGTATGCAAAGAGGATGTCAAGCTGTTATTGATGCCCGTGGAGGCCATACATTGTATTGACAGTCCTAAAATACTCGAATTCTCTTGGAATAAAATGTCGATTTTTCTTAACCACCCTGTATACGCTGCAGACCTACAGGCTAAAATTAATTTGCAACTTGAAATCATATTAATATGAATTTTCATCACAAAAATCTTATTTCAACTATTTTTTTTTGCAATTTAAGTCAATATCCCTAACTCATGTGGAGCAGTTTATAAAGAGTGAACGGACAAAATACCATATGTATTTCAGCTGAATTAACAGTATATATCTAATGGACAAAAGCAAGATAATTCATCTCAAGCTCCATCAGCAACCAACAATGTAAGAAGTATTGTGTCCTTTAGATATATTTCAGGTTACTGATTTTTGCAGTGGAAGGACAGGTAAATAAACTATTCTTAGTAAATTGCCAACGTTTCGATCACTTTATTATGATCTTCTTCAGGGCTTTTTACATGAATATTTTCACATCTTCATGAATACTTGCGAATTTTTGTTGGGTTTTACCGATTTCATTCGGTAGTTTGACTGGGAATAAGTTTACAGTTTTTAGGATATTGCATCGAAAAATAACAAGATAAAGACGAATCAGCCCAACAAAAATCCCCAAGTATTCATGAAGAGGTGAAAATATTCATGTAAAAAGCCATGAAGAAGATCATAATAAAGTGATCGAAACGTTGGCAATTCACCAAGAATTGTTTATTTACCTGTCCTGCCACTGCAAAAATCAGTAACCTGAAAAAAAAACATTAATCTACTACTAATAAAGGCGATGCATCTTATTCTAATTTTGCTGTTTCCATGAGGAGATTTCTCCAGTCCCGGGGCAGTATCACCTTTTGAATCGTGGTAAATCTCCATTCAAAAGTGGTCTCTTTATTTCACGAGTAAGTACCCTAATTTACGACGTAGAGACTTGATTTTTTTTCAAATTGAAGTTGAAGAACTTCCCGAGGGCAAATAGTATTCTTTTTTTCGATTTAATTAGTTTTTCAATTTAAAAAAACAGGGTAATCCTTAGATCTGGGGTTATTGAATATGTTTTTCGTTTTTCATGCGTACAAGCTATATTTTGAAAAAATAATAATGAAAATTCTTGTAGTTTATAAAAGATTAAAATGCCGAGGGCAAATAGTTGCGATTTTTTCCAAAAAATGATGAATAACCGTCGGAAAAAAATCATCAAGTGTAGTTCCCAAAACGCTGAAGTTCAACCTGTTTTTTTTAATTGAAAAACTAATTAAATCGAAAAAATCGCAACTATTTGCCCTCGGCAATTTAATTTTCTATAAACTGCACAAATTTTCATGATTATTATTTACAAAATATGGCTTGTACTCATGAAAAACGAAAAACATATTCAATAACCCCAGATCTAACGATAACCCTGTTTTTTTTAATTGAAAAACTGATTAAATCGAAAAAAATAAAACTATTTGCCCTCGGGACGTTCTTCAACTTCAATTTGAAGAAAAAATCAAGTCTCTACGTCGTAAATTAGGGTAGTTACTCGTGAAATGAAGAGACCACTTTTGAATGGAGATTTACCACGATTCAAAAGGTGATACTGCCCCTTAAGGACGATTTATAAGTGGACAAGGCAAACGTGAGCGGAAAACTCGACATACCTACTCAGTTTTAACTTCTACACCTAATATGATGGCAATCAAATCAAAAAATGAGCCCACACCTCCTCCAAAGAGAAAGAGATATGTCCCTAGGGCATTATTCAAAGAAGACAGTGAAGAATAAATTGTTGTCATCCACTTTCGAGATGATGAAGACGCCTGTACAGGGTGGGCAAAATTGGTGCTACATGAACTAAAACTTTTTAACTCGAGGAGATAGAGAAAAATGAATGGCACCTTATAGTCCTCTTTCTTCGAGAAACTGTTAATGCCATCAACTGCATTCCTCTATCTTCTTTCGTTTCCGAGTTATAGGCCGAAATTGCAATTTGGGCAATTTCAACTTTGGTCATTATCTCCGTTTCTGTTCATGCTAGGATGTTGAAATAAAAACATTATACAAGCACTTTTCTGATAGCAATCCAGTGGCGTACTCTGATTTTTTCTAAGAGGTTTATTTGCTGAGTTATAACAAAAAGTTTTAGTTCATGTAGCACCAATTTTGCCCACCTTGTACATGGATCTACCTTAAAGATTTGGAACCTAAATGTTGTACATGGTTTTTTTTGTTTACATTTTTTAACGCTTAATAAGTTCATATCCACAGAACGTATGTAGATCCTCAGATGGATTTTCCTATTTTGATGTCACGACAATAACGTTCAAGAGACAACAATCATAAACCATAATATTACCGTATTGATACGGTACAACGAATATCTAAGTTTCAATTCAACAAACGGTTCTCAGACCTTTCATACCGATTGTCGATCAATAAAATCAGCAAAACCTATGGCGTCCTCATCAACTATTTATCGTATTCCGAATTTTTATCGCCAACCTCTAACGGTCCACATTATACGGAATAGATGACGATCTGGTCACGTGGTAACTCGACATGAAATTCGTGAATCGGAATCTCTTTTTCCCGGCGTAACATGCACGGTAACAATGGCAAATTGGAAGAGGATCACTGTGTAGAAATGGCTGTTTTCTTATCTTTACTCAGCGTACGTGAGCAGCATGTCTGGTGCTTATGACAAATCAATTTTTTCACTGCCTGGTCGTGAGATGGTTATCGGGGAGTTTGAGGTTCATTGATGAGCTTGATGAGGAGAAAGGCATGTGGTTGATTCTTGGTTGGTCTGGTCAAAACAGGCATGAAATAGTGAAGGTTTACAATATCCCTGTCTGACGGTCTCCTCCGGAATCACCCTGTATATTCTTTTGAAAGGAAGCAGTCCTTCTTTTTTCAAAATCAAACAATATATACGAGGATATATTGAAAAATTCTCAGCCTACTATAGAACCAAACAAAATTTCAATGTCAAAATATTTTATTACTCAACATATTCTCCTTTTAATTGAATACATTTATTACAGCGAACCTGCAGCGTCTCTAGACCTTTAAAAAAAACTTTCCTCTTGCTCTGCAAACCAGCAAACACAGCTTTTATTATTGTTCTAGTAATTCTAACGCTAAATCACCCATGGCAACATCAGATTTGTGTACTGGGGCGTTGTTCTGTGAAAACAAAATACCTTTGGATAGCTTCCCGCGCCTTTTCTTTTCAATTTTTCCCGTAGAGTGGTCAATAATGCCGAATAGTAATCTCCAGTTATTATTCTACCCTTATCCAAACAATCAATCATGATTACAAAAAACTGAGGCAAGAACTTTTCCAGCAGATTTTTGGACACGAAACTTCTTAGGTCTTGGAGAACCAGAGTGTCCGTATTCCATCGATGGTTGCTTTGTTTCTGGATCGTAGAAATGTACCCAAGTCTCATCCATAGTAACAATTCGGTTTAAGAAGTCTACATTGTTTTCAAATCAAGCACAGATCGAACGCGATGCTTCTAACCTTGCACGCTTTCGATCAACATTCAAACATTTGGGGATCCATTTTGCAGAAATTTTTCTCATGTCCAAATTGACGTGAACTATACAGGGTCTTTCACGAGAAACCTCACCCATATTTATACGGGAAACTACTGAACGTATTTTCATGAAATTCATCACTTATGAGTATTTCACGATGCTGATGAAATCTAAAATATTTTCAAGGCATGAGCACCTCCGGTTTTCCCGGAAATGACGTCAACTTCTGTTTTTCAAATTAGAACACCATTTTTTTATTGCAGAAATAGATTCCTTAGAAAATTTCAAGTTATTTTGATGTAACATTTTTCAGTTTTGGTTGGGAAATTCTCTCTGAGCGGGAAAATTCGAAAAAAAAATCGAAAATAGAGCTCCGCTGAAACAAAAATAACTTCGAGGTTTTTGGATGGAAAATTTTCATTTTTGGGATTTTTCAAGATGTAAGATTGATGTATCCACTTTGAAAATCGAAATCGCGATTCATGATACAGGGGGTGAAAAAGTCGCTTTCAAAGTTAGGGATGACAAAATCGTGAAAAATCAATTTTTTCAAATTAGAACCCCATTTTTTTATGGCAGATATTGAATGTACGTTAAAAAATAATGTGAGTGTATGCATCACACCCTTGCCCTAAAGTGGATATTTTCTGAGTTATTCACAAAAAACTGTTTTTCGTCTTGAATTTTCAGCTATTTCTTTTTCCTTCACGCCAAAAAGATGAAATTTTCAGGAACTGTTACTTAAACCATGTTTTGGATCTTACTACCCTAACATGCAAGAGAAAAAAGTTACAGGTTGTTCCTAAATAGATGGCGAATTTGGATTCGAATTTGTATCGGAAACCTCTTTATTTCAACTAATCGGCCATCGGTTTTCTCTCCAGTGATAAATAAATAATTCCTTATGAACCATATGCAAAAACTTACCATGTTTTACATTCTTTTTTTTTAATAGATATCATTAATTACATCTGCCATAAAGAGGAATTTGGCAGATGGAATTAATGATATCTATCATTAAAAAAAAAGAATGTAAAACATGGTAAGTTTTTGCATATGGTTCATAAGGAATTATTCAGCATTCAGTTCTCATCTGGTCTGCATGAGCGAGTAGACATCTGTGGTGTTCTCCCGGAATATTTATAATTAAGATGAAATTGAAAAGTGAATCTCAAGTAATACATCGTGAAGGGTTGAGAAGAAAGTGCCTGTTTTTATTGAACATTAAATTTTTCCTGCGATATATTAATACAAAATTAATATGCCTTTGACAAGAGATCAAGTTGAAGAAATAAACAGGTTAGTAAGTGTCAACATAAAACAGCTGTGGAAGGAAGAAACGTTCATTCGTACTATCTCCGAACAGGTGTCAAAAGTGATGCTTGATATTTTAACCAAAACAATAACAACCCATGAACAGAAAATAAACGATGTTCAGGAGGAAATGAAATCAATTGCGACAAGTGTAAACGAGCAACAAGCTAATCTCACGATGAAGTTAGAAATACTTGAGAACAAGTTTCAGAAGATCGAGAGAAAGTATGAGATAATGGATCAATATTCGCGAAGAAGAAATCTCAGAATATTCAAACTGGAGGAAAAGCCCAATGAAAACTTGAAACACCATATCATATCAATAATTAGAGATCGTATGCAACTGGAACTGAAGCCCGAAGATATAGAAGCCTGTCATAGAGTTGGGAAGATAAAGGAGAAAAAGCCAAGAATTGTATTATTGAAATTGGTTGATCAGAAGAAGAGAAATGAAATTTTCAACACCAAGAAATCGTTAAAGGGATCTGGACTGGTGCTTAAAGAAGATCTCACTTATGAAAGAGTGAAAATATTGGAAGAAGCCTCGAAGCGATTTTCCATCACCAATACCTGGACGAAAAATGGGAAAGTATTCGTTAAAGTAAACGGTAAAATTGTAAACATATTTTCGATGGAATGTCTCAATGCATTATAGTTGTATCGTTGAGGTTTTTTTTTTTTGCTGTGTGTACTTCTCTTTATTATAGTGGGCATTTTTCTATTAAATTTCATGTATACAAGATATTGGAAGCTTTATTGTTAAATTCTGGGGGAACCCTAACTTAGGAGAAAATTGAGGGTGTGGAAATTCTAGCAGAGAGTGGATACGAGGTTCTTGCTGCCAAACTGAATTCAGTAGAGGAGTTCAATCAGGCTTCTTTAATAGATGGTGACTGTTGTGTGAGCGTCTGCCAGGTAAATATAAGAAGTGTGACAAAAAATTTTGACGATTTCATTATTTTGCTGGAGCAAATTAAGTTCAAATATGATATTTTGGTTCTTTGTGAGACTTGGGAGGTGATTGATTTGGATATATTTGAAATCCCAGGTTACGTATCCTATTATAATAAGTCAAAATTTAATCAAAATGACGGTACTATCACTTATATAAGAACACATGTCGAGCATTCGGTGACATTGATTGAAAAACAACAGGTTGCTTTCATGAAGATAGCTTGTTCCGTGCGATCATTTAATTATGACGTCTTTGCCCTGTATCGCCCTCCATCAACAGACAAAAAAATTTTTTTAGATGATTTGTCTGAGATCCTAAGGGAGCACATAAGTGTAAACATTACTACTATATTTACGGGTGACATCAATTTTAATATTATGGATCTGCAATGTCCAGATGCAAACCAATATTTGAATATTATGTATCAATATAATTTTATTAACTACCTTGATCTGCCGACTAGAGGTCACTCATGTCTAGATCACATCTTTGTCAGGACAGCCCAGGCCGATTATAGCCGAATTGATTTTAAGGTACTCGAATATCATATCACTGACCATTTTCCTGTGTTTCTGAAGATCTTTCTAAATAATTCTGAAGTCACAAAAGATAAAGAAAGAGAGCGAGTGAAGCTGACGAGGACAAAGGTTGATCATGAAAAATTGCGCTCTAGTCTTGAAACACATAACTGGGAAGAACTCTTTAGAAGCGAATCGGTTGATCGAGCTACGGGAATTTTTCTCAATACTTTTGAAAGATATATGGAGGAATCAACTGATTTAGTAAATATATCGGTTAACAGAAAGTATAAATCGCTCAAACCATGGATGTCACCGGATCTGTTGGTTTCCGTTAGGAAACGTGAGAGACTATACCTTGAATACAAAAAAGATTTCAATGATCTGGAGCGCAAAGAAAGCCTCCGAAAATACAGAAATGTTGTAAATAATTTAATTAGAAATGCTAAAGTTAATTACTATAAAAATAGAATAGATGAGAGCTCTGGGAATCTGGGAAAGGTATGGAAGGTTGTGAATGAGGCAACTGGTAGGAAGGTTAAAGAACGCACAAAAATAAAAAAAATTGAATTGAACGAGCGTGAAATTACTAACAAACATGAAATTGCGAATCATTTGTGTTCTTATTTCTGCAATGTCGGTGCGGAGATGGCTGAGAAACTAAAGACCCAGACGTCTGAGTTCTCAGGGGATTCCAGTACTTCAGGGATTGGGGATTCAATGTTTCTATTACCAATAACAGAAAAAGAGATAATCAATCAAATTGTTTTGCTGAAAAATAATGCGGCTCCGGGGCCGGACTCAGTGCGGGCGAGTACCCTTAAACAGGTGGCTTCGGAAATTTCGACACCGCTTGAATATGTTTTCAATCTGTCAATGCGAAATGGTAAATTTCCAACAGCTTTCAAAAGAAGTATAATATCACCAATTTATAAATCTGGTCGTAGGACTAATATCGGAAACTACCGTCCTATAGCCATTATAAGTAATATAGCGAAAATTTTTGAAAAATGCCTAAAAACTAGAATAACTGATTTTATGAACAAACATAATTTACTAGCAGATAACCAGTACGGTTTCAGAACTGGACGAAGTACTGGTGATGCCATATTTGAGGTTACTAAAGCTATATATGAATCTATTGATAATGGAAAAAAAGTCATTGGTGTATTCTTAGACCTAAAGAAGGCATTTGACACGGTTTCCCATAAAATTTTGTTAGAGAAGTTAGAGAACTATGGTGTCCGAGGGAAGGTTGCTAGTCTCATTGGGTCGTATCTTGGGGATCGTGAGCAATTTGTGGAGGTAAATGGAGTGCGTAGTAATGAGCTATTGATTAATTATGGAGTTCCACAGGGTACGGTTTTGGGACCGTTACTTTTCAATATCTATCTAAATGACCTGCTTAATGTTCAACAGCATTCAAATTACAAGATCTTTGCCTATGCTGATGACACGGTCATTTTATTTATGGATGATACATGGGAAGCTGTATACAAACAAGCGGAGGAGGGTTTGAATTTCGTGGTGTCTGAAATGAGAAAATTATTGCTAACAATGAATCTACAAAAAACAAAATTTTTAACTTTTGCGTTGACGGAGGCTGCTTGCTCGAACTTAAGAAAGTTTATAGTTGTTCACGACAGAGACCATTGTACTGATAGCTGTGACTGCGAGTCATTCATTGAATCGACCGATACTATAAAATATTTGGGTATACATGTTGACCATCTTCTTCGTTGGAACGAACATATAAAATATTTGTTGAGGATAATTAGGTGTTCGATACCCAAATTCAAATTATTGGTGAATATATTGCCTCGCAAGATTCTGTTCACGATTTATTACGCCCTAGTGCAGTCGTTGTTGGAGTATGGAATTGTCGGGTGGGGTGCAGCATACAGGTCTCATCTTGTTAATTTGGAAATTTTACAAAAGTTCATTTTGAAAATTATAATGAAAAAGGATCGCTTGTATTCGTCTGAGCTGCTTTTCTCCGAAGCTCGAGTTTTCACTTTGAGGCAATTATTCTATAAGAGTGCTCTTGTAACGATATTTAAAATTGTTTCTAGACTCGAAGTATATGAACATACTTATTCAACCAGAAGTC
The DNA here is from genome assembly GCA_951802165.1 of Adalia decempunctata. NCBI lineage: Eukaryota > Metazoa > Arthropoda > Insecta > Coleoptera > Coccinellidae > Adalia > Adalia decempunctata. The sequence goes on from OX637705.1 coordinate 8,941,118, forward strand.
AATTGGGGACACAACTGCAGATCCCACGGTCACGAAAGACTTTCGCGCAGATGCATGCGCATTGTGTTGGCATACGTTTGTACAACACTATACCTGAGGAAGCGAGGCAAGCAAATAGCCTCAAATACTTTATAAAGAACATAAAAAATTTAGTTTTTTCACTTTAGGCTGGCTCAGCTTCGGTCCCTCTCTGTTGGAAAAGGAATTTTGAAGGGTGAAAATTGGTTAGTTAAAAGATAGGAAAAAAAGGGAAAATGAAAATGTTTTAGTTGAAAAAAGTGTATTTGCTCATGTTTAAATTTGTGTAAATTAAATTTCTACTACCTCCTTAAACTGTCAGGCACAAACCCCTTGGTTTAGTTGACAGTTTCTCTGAAGAATATAAATTTCTGTTTGTCATTGTATTCTCTAGAATTAATAAAGTGATTTGATTTGATTTATTTATCACTGGAGAGAAAACCGATGGCCGATTAGTTGAAATAAAGAGGTTTCCGATACAAATTCGAATCCAAATTCGCCATCTATTTAGGAACAACCTGTAACTTTTTTCTCTTGCATATTAGGGTAGTAAAATCTAAAACATGGTTTAAGTAACAGTTCCTGAAAATTTCATCTTTTTGGTGTGAAGGGAAAAGAAATAGCTGAAAATTCAAGACGAAAAACAGTTTTTTGTGAATAACTCAGAAAATATCCACTTTAGGGCAAGGGTGAGATGCATACACTCACATTATTTTTTAACGTAGATTCAATATCTGCCATAAAAAAATGGGGTTCTAATTTGAAAAAATTGATTTTTCACGATTTTGTCATCCCTAACTTTGAAAGCGATTTTTTCACCCCCTGTATCATGAATCGCGATTTCGATTCTCAAAGTGGATACATCAATCTCAAATCTTGAAAAATCTCAAAAATGAAAATTTTCCATCCAAAAACCTCGAAGTTATTCTTGTTTCAGCGGAGCTCTATTTTCGATTTTTTTTTCGAATTTTCCCGCTCAGAGAGAATTTTCCAACCAAAACTGAAAAATGTTACATCAAAATAACTTGAAATTTTCTAAGGAATCTATTTCTGCAATAAAAAAATGGTGTTCTAATTTGGAAAACGGAAGTTGACGTCATTTCCGGAAAAACCGGAGGTGCTCATGCCTTGAAAATATTTTAGATTTCATCAGCATCGTGAAATACTCATAAGTGCTGAATTTCATGAAAATACGTTCAGTAGTTTCCCGTATAAATATGGGTGAGGTTCCTCGTGAAAGACCCTGTATAATGATTCGTTCGTATGATACCTTCAGTGCTTCAGATATCCGTTTTAGCCCAATTTGACGGTCTGATAAAATCATGTCAAGAACTGCATGGATATTTCCGGGGGCTGACACAAAAACTGGCATTCCCGATCGGTCATCATCTTCAATGGAAAATTTTCCTCTTTTGAAGCTTGCAGTCCAATTTTTCACGTTCGCATACGGAGGACATTGATCACCAAGGGTATTAAGCATATCTTCGTAAATCTGCTTACCTCTTAACTCTTTTAAATACAGGTACTTGATGATAGCTCGATACTCCAATTTTTTTTTATTCATTGCGTACCTCTGGTTTACTTTTTTGACGTCGAACTCTACACTGACACTTCTGATAAGTTATTGTTTGTTGATATGTTATCGCCATATTTTGTTCATGCATGGAACTGGTCTAGGGTAACTAGATATCAATATATCCTCATATGGCATATAGACGTAAAATTTTCAGGATTCTCATGATTTTTAATCATTATAGTGCACCAAAGACAAATCTATAAGGGATATAATGGTGCATGCTACGGAATTGAAACTAGAGAAAGCTGTGATAATGTTGGCAACTCCTCCTAGTCACATAGACTCTTTGTCGCGCTGTATAGATGAGTCATACAATATCTAGTTCTCAAATTTTCATAACTCCGTTCATAACGAAAGTGAACTCGAATAACTGTCGAAATCACATGAGGCTATCAATTTGATCCCGGGAGATATCTAATAAAACGGATAATTTGAATGGTAAAATACACGCGAAACTAGTCATTATATACCCACAGTCGTCAATTCGGCAATTCGCGAGCTTTGATTTAGGGTTTGACTAGATATAATCGTAGGAAGATAAATTTCTTTTAACAGACATTTCGATATTCGTTAGTTTAATTTATATCCTTTCGTGTTTAATGCAATGGAGCGCCTACGGAACCTATATTTCTAATGATTCAGATTCAGAAATATTATTTGATTTTGTCGCTTTCGAAACTGACTGAGTATAACGTATGTCCCACAAGTTTTGGCACAGATTTCATGGACCAATATAGTGGTGATAAGAAGAAGACAAAATGTGGTTTTGGAATAACAGTTTGTTTGTAACCTTTACTTCACTTTAACACTTCAGTTGTTGAAGTGGTTAAGTCGATATCGCTTACAAAATCGAAATTCGGAAAAGTATTTATAATTTAGTTGGGCGAGTCGATAAAGCCGAGATAATACGAATATTTGAAAATCAGAATATATCCTGTAGAACTATACTCCATTCTCAATTATAAAATCACAACTCTGGCCGTGGTTTCGTTTTCAGGAATTGGTGCCCTTGATAAAAAATCTGTGCGCGTACAGAAAATATCGTTAATGACAAAACGACGCTGCCAGTTTTTTTGTTTACATCAAAGAAAAAGTATCAAAGATATTTTGGCATGGGTACAAACGGCAAATTTGAATTGGACCAAAAATCCATATATAAGCATAAATAAAACAAAAGTAAGTACTAATCGCCTTTTTTACACTTGATAACGAAGTTTTTTTTAGGTATCTGGCCGTTTGGAAAGATTTCAAACAAAATTCCGGTCCCCCAGAAGTTTGGTTAGTTTCGGTATCGTTTTTGGTGCTCAAAATTTATTTGGAATGTGTAAATGGACAAAAAAGGCTTCCATATACGATCTTCTCACGAAAGCGACCGGAAAATATGGTTCAGGTAGGATTTTCGAGGAATTATGAGGAAAGAACTTGCAGAATGAAATTGCACGATTTTCGTAAGTAAACGTGTTTTGGATGGCCATCATCGGTCACTAAATGATTATTGTTGATCGTTTTCACGTTTCAGAAAAAAAACCACTTCGTGTAAGCCCATTTTGAAGAAATTTGTGCATGTAACATTCAACGGTAGGTATTTGCTCTTAATCGAAAGAATATATTATATCTGGTGCTACTTCTTTCAAAAGAGACACAAGCTTTTAATGCTGTGAAGACCCTATCATGTGGAGGAGTTTGTGTCTTATTTTAGAACAGGTGAATGATAAATGTGAAGCATATGTTTGACCTATTCCATTTTATTCGTACAAACCTACTGTGGTTGTAATGTATGAATATTTTTTTTAAATAATAAATTACTATACAGTCAGAATATTTGACTCCTTGCTCATAAGATCAAATAAATGAAATGTATATCTTCTACTTTTATTTTTATTAAGTTAGCTATTAAGGTTATGTTCCAAGAAAAAGTTCCTCTTGCATCAGAACTCCCTTCAACTATTTGGATTCCAATAGAAGGATATAATGTTCCAATATTCTTGATTCACTAATTGATGTCGTCAAGTCTTGAATTTTCAGTCCAGGAGGATAATAAACATCAAATCTTCACAAGCATGCATATGAAAGTTATGTGAAAGCAATGCAATTTTCTTCCATGGCGAAAAATAATATATTTCAACAGTGATCACTTGTATTTTTCATGCAAATAACTAGAAAAGGAATCCTTTCTATCAATTTATATAAACGTTAATTATTTTCGTCCAAAACACATCTTTTCCAATTCATTCATTTTCCGAATAAATTCACATTCTGAGAAATACGCTAAGAATGTAGAAAGGGCAACATAGTGTTGACTTGGAACATAAAAATATTTTGAAAAACGTCATAACTTCGATACAGAGTGGAATGTGTAAATTTCCAAGGCCAGAGTTATGATTTTATAATTGTGAATGGAGTATACAACATTATCGTATTCTTTTCAGAACGATAAACATTTCATCTTCCCAGTATTCCATCCAAAAATACACCAGCAGCTCCAATTGTTCGCAAATCATTCAACCTGCGGTCTCCGAGGTCAACACGTCAGTATCACATTAACATATCTCCAAAAGCAACGACGAAAACGTGAAAATATCCATCATCGTACCTTGACGACAAAATCTCTACATTGTCCGATCGTGCGTCCTTCACCGAAGTCGGGAGCAAGTCGACTGTTTTTGCTAACGACCTCAAGTTCGCGATACGCAAAAGATACGAGGCATTTTGAGGAACAACGGTTTTTGGAGAGACGAATGTGATTTTGTGGGTGATAAGAGGTCTTGAATTTTTGGCAGTGACAAGAAATTCACCGCAATTATTTTCGTGAGTCCTTCTAGGCAGCAGGGATGTACTTGGGTTAATCCTTATATTATTATGTTGATAATGTACAAACTCCAAACAGAATCTCCCAAAACTGTTTTTAAGAAAAATGAGTCTGATTTTTCTCAGAATGAAGTCTCTGTGGTTTCGAGAAGAAACATTAAAAAACTATTGACAATTGATGTTCATATTCGAATTTAGTGAAGAATCAATTCCTCAGTTACTTCTTCTAGGGGACCATTAGCAGTGGCGGCGCGTGGATTTATATTTTGGGAGTGCACATGTAGGCAGATACCGGGGGGTCTAGAGGGTACGGACTACATAGGGAAGGGGGGTTCTGGGGAGGAAAAAAATGTGAAATAAAACTTCGAACCTCGCAGTTTAGAGCAGTTTGTGAGGTTCTTTGGCCTTATCTTGGAATAACATTCAGAAAACCCCAAATTCTCACAATAGGGGTACCGTCTGCTGAAGCATAACGGCAAACTATAACCATTTGGAAAATGTTTGAAATGTCAATTGTTTCATCACTTATCACGGACACGAATTTTGAGGCAGCAAGTTCTTTCTTAATGTGTGCATGACACACAGAAAGCAATGAAAGCATACAGTCCAACTATTCATTTTGAATGTCTTTGGATGTTCCGCTGAATACTGGGATGGATTGATCCAAATGATCCCTGAGTGCTAAATCTAATTCAGACGAAATATTGAATAGACCAGGACAAGCAATTTTGATTTCCGTCTTTTTTTCTAATGTCACCGAATTTGTTTTTGAATATTGTACGCTAATGCTAATCGGATTCCCCAAATCTGCTGCCATAATTGCGCGAAATACAAACAATTAAATATTTTTGTGTGTTCTCTTGAGTGAAATATTATTATTTGCCTTGACATTAATTCATGTAGGTAAACAAACATGTATAAATGAATAATATTTAACTCCTATATAAGACTTTGATTTTAATCACTGGTGTTCTACATTTTATGCTTTTTATAAGATTTAGTGATTGCTCTGGAATACAAATAATCATCGTATCTAATGAACTCGAAATTTGAAATTTTTTTATACAAATGGTACATAAAACGATGTCTGTTTTTTACGCCGATATCAGCTGTTAGTACTAACGACCGAGTATACATAGCGCAGACACAATGAACAGAATTTGAATTAAGAGTTGCCTATCTATAGCTTGTCTATGCAACAGACGACCGTGCACATGCTGGATGTGTACCTATGCCAGCTAAATACTATGGACTGTTACGGGGAGTGCGGGACGCGAAGGGTATCTGCTGCTCCAATGAGGGATCAGTTCGACAGTGCAGTGTACGGGCTACGCGACACGCGTATTTGCATTGACCGTTAGCGTTCGAAGTTTTGACTGTTGTGAGTTCGCCCGCCGTCTGTTTCTTGTTTCTATAGTAGTCTACACTCTACAGTAATACAGAACCGTGTACCGGAACATCGGAAATTAAAAATAAAATTAAATACCCAATGGAAAACGTTACATTTACGTCAAACACAAAAATAAATTCCTTTAGATGAAGATACTTGGGGGTACACGTGCACATGTGCACAAATGGAGGGGCCGCCACTGACCATTAGTAAATATCAATATAAAATCGTGTATAATGAAAAATGGGCGGGTTACGAATTGGCGGAGGCGTCGGTTCTATTTCATGTACCCATTAGGCACCGTTTATTTGCGCACACCGCTTGAGTAATAGTCGTTCTGTGCTTAGGATATGTCCCATAGATTAACTAAATCTATCTATGAATTTGAGAAACGTCAAAAATTGATTCGCTGGAAAACCAACTTGCTATACTCCATTCACTTTTATTTAATCACATAGGAGGTCATGGTTTCGTTTTCAGGAGTTGGTGCTCCTGATGAAAAGCACAGAACATATGATGAAAAGTCAGTGCGCGCACAGAAAATATCGTTAATGACAAAACGACGTTGCCAGTTTCTTTGTTTACATCAAATTGAAAGTATCAAAGATATTCCACATTTTGTTAGGTTTACAAATTGTTCGCAGATTTTTGGTATTTAATCGATATTTGCAGGTGAGTTTTCCATCGAATTTCCAAGATTAACGTATATTTATTGTTTTTAGCACCAGTTTGGAGCGCGAGGACGATTTTAAGGCCAGGACGAATGTTTACATTTCGAGGTTAAAGGAATATACGAGAATTTCGTTGAAAAAGCTGTTATTTGGACAGATATCGCAGTAGATGGATCGGATGGAGCCTCGAGAGGTCGATAAGGATGATATTTTTGAGGTTTTCCAAGAAATTTGGAGGGTATCTGAGCAGATTTGCAAAAGTTAGGTACCTCGCTAATGAGGTGGAACTTAGACCTAATTCTCCTATAAGAAACGCCTTTTAAAGGTCGAGATGGTGAAAAATGTATTCTTTAGATGTTCTTTGAACAAACGCAGCCGAGTGTTATACCCCAACATTGATTTTAAGAAAGTTATCAACAAAATAAAATTGACATTATTCTTGATTCTTGTAATTACCCATCCATTCATCTTATATCTCTGGGTTGATTAAATCTTCACAAGCATGCATATGAAAATTATGTGAAAGCAATGCAATTTTCTTCCATGGCGAAAAATAATATATTTCAACAGTGATCTCTTGTACTTTTTATGCAAATATCTAGAAAAGGAATCCTTTCTATCAATTCATATAAATGTTAATTATTTTCGACCATCACATCTTTTCCAATTCATTCATTTTCCGAATAAAATCACATTCTGAGAAATACGCTAAGAATGTAGAAAGGGCAACATAGTGTTGACTTGGAACATAAAAATATTTTGAAAAACGTCATAACTTCGATACAGAGTGGAATTTGTCAAATTTGCGAGGCCAGAGTTGTGATTTTATAATTGTTAATGGAGTATAGTTTTGCCGGCTTGCATGTTTCATCGATGTGAAACGAGATTTGCTAGTGAAACTTCCTTACAGAAGACATTTCCACAGAGAACAACTTATTCAGTTATCTCGTTGGAATTCATTAATGAAATAAAATGGGTAGTCTATCATGGGGAATCCTGTACAACCGATATCAAAGTGAGATCAGAAAAACGCAACGCGTGAGAATTCCAAACCATTTTCCTCGTGAATGTCCTGAAACCATCCTCAACCGCACGAAACAAGACCGGTAACCGGCTCTAATCCCTCAAGACCTCCGGAGTAACAAAAATTAGGACCACCAGTGTCTCTCGTCATTACAGCCAGTTCAAACAGCGCAAATTACACGGCATTCGCTTATGCAAATACGTCTGAAAACGGTAATTTCGGCGCACATTTATTAACGGAAGGAGCGTTTTGATCCGAGCGGGGAAACACGATCTCGAAGAAATCGATGCTGTTTTGGCGCCTCCGGGTGGTTGGAGGTGGATTTGACGATAAATGGTCGTTTCTGGTACGGAGGAGGATTGTTATCTGCGTATAGCGGGTTCCGCATGCTTGTTTTAATGCGGGGAATCAGCGGTGATTGAGTGTGCGCATTAATGATGCGTTTTAGGGGCCGCGCTTGAATTAATTCGTAGTTATCGTGCTAACGAGGCGTTTGGGAAAAGAAGTGGATTGTTGGTTCGTGAGAAAAGAACAATATTCAGAATACAAGAAGAATTCACCACAATTTTTTGAAATTCTGGAAAATTAAGAACTTTTACTAGTATGTATAGTTGTCTCATGGATGAAATCATTCATTCTCATCCCATTTCGAATGCTTTCATACTCAAATGACCCATCATATTCACAATATGGCCATGAAAGGGATAATTATCCGGAAACTTCAACGTTCGACCAAGTGCGAAAAATAAAACGGATTTTCAAATATTTTGGCCAAACTGCTTGCATGAAGGTACCGGGTGACAACTACCATCTCCACTCCCACATAACTCCTGTTGGAACGCCAACACGCCTATATACCCGAGTTTTTCCCGATTAAACCTGAATCATTTCAAGTTTTATAAAATTTATGGTTGTCCCATCGATGAAATCATTATTTCTCATCCCATTTCGAAAGCCTCCTTACTCAACCCACTCGTCAAATTCACAATTTGGCAAAAAATGTGAGAATTATCCGGAGACTTCAACGTTCGACCAAGCGCGAAAAGAAACAGATTTTTCACACCGATGATATTTCGGCCAATCCTGGGAGTAGCCGTTGTGGCAACCACCATTTCCGCTGCACATAACTCCTGTTCGAACCTCAACACGCCTTTTGACTTGTACATATATTTTAACTGAAGATTCTTGAGGTCAAAAGAAACCTTTTTTTCAGTGTCCATTTTTCCGAATTCGGCTCTGTTAAAAAGATATACCCATTTGAAAAAAAAATTGTGCTAAATACGTCCCTGAAATGATACTGTGGAATTGATTCAAAGTTCATATTTCTCGATAGAAATTGAGTTTATACATTTAGGCTTAGGGAATACTCAAGTACTAACCTTATTGGAATAAAAATGTTGCAAACACGATAATTTCAACAAAAACAGTTAGTTTCATCTGATTATATCTGCAGCTGAAAAGCCACATTTATTCCACCAAAATAAGTTCCTTCTTCGATTTTTCTGCAGATTAGTTTTTAATAACTTGTTCATATTTTCCTCGAAATTCCCAAATAATATCATGAAGAAAGACTTTCCATTCAGATTTATTATTAAAAAACCTAACCTAATCTAATTTGTATCGATTCTGTGAATTTTTGCACAGAAATTTCAAGAAGATGTTGTCAGCTTGCTGATATTTTCATTGAGGTTAAGGATTTTTTACGAAACATAGTATAAATCACGATACATTTGTGTACCGTGGTATAAATATCTATGAATTCTGCCGTTTCCATCATAAATCGACTTTGCCGCCAAATTTTACCACGCATGCGTAGAGCGAAAACCGAATGATTGGTTATTTGGAGGCCAACTATAAACAATAACAAACCAGGGTCTCTGAACAAACTGTAAACATTATGTGAAGTTCTGAATACATCCAGTGAATTATTGTTCTGATGGGATTATTATGTGAAGTGAATTAATATAATTTCAACTGTGTCGAGTTTACAAAATTCCAAGAGGATATTGTTTAGATAGAAACATCGCCAGAAATTATCAGGTATCGTATTATTTTTCATTAATTTCAATTTAATATCGAGATTCATCATTCATATCCGAATTTTGTATTTCATCGACATTTGACTTCAATATGGACCCGTAACTATGAATTTTCAATAGAAACTGTGCGTGTTAAATCCTCCTTGGTGTTCAATTTTATATCTCACATTTGTGTGATTTTATTATTAAAATATCTCGAAAAAATTGATAAATATTGTGACAACATTGTAAACTCGTTTAAAGACCAGAGAAGGAATAATATTCGATTATAATCAATTCAGAGACGCATTCAGATTATTCTTGAAATTAATGATTTTTTCGTCAAATTTCTGCGGGCAAAATTGGAAATAACTCGAAAACTTTATTGAAAAAAAAATAAGAATACTTTTAGTTCCTTAAAGGATTCATTCTTTCGAAAATATGAACCGTTTATATTTTCAAAGTGGTTTTATGGCGTTTTAGCGTGTATTGATGAGTCGACTACCCTGTTACTTTTATACTAGTGAAGATATTGAATAGGTTTCGATCGAGGAATATGCACCATAAATAGAGTAAAAACTCAAACAAAATTCAGTTCATTCGAAATAACGGTTCGGAAGATATAAACAGAAAAGTGTTTTTTTCATGGAAAATCGACACCCTGTATCTTCCAAACCAAACCGAATTTCGAAAAAAGGTATTGGAAAAAAATTTTTCGTTTGATGAGAGGAATCTACAGTTAAAATATATGTACATGTCAAAGACTCACCCTGTATACCTATATACCCAAGTTTTATAATATTTATAGTTGCGCCATCGATGAAATCATTCTTTCTCATCCCATTTTGAACGCTTTAAAACTCAAATGACTCGTCAAATTAACAATATGGCCAGAAATGTGAGAATTATCCGGAGATTCCAACGTTCGACCAAGCGCGAAAAGAAACGGATTTTCACACCGTTGATATTTTCGCCAAGTTTCTCGCATGGAGTTAAGTAGCGGGGTGAAAACCACCATTTACACTCCCACATAACTCCGGTTAGAACGTCAACAGGCCTATATACCCATATACCTGAGTTTTTCCAATTCAAACTTGAATAATTTTAAGTTTTATAATATTTATAGTTGTCTTATCGATTAAATCAGTCTTTATCATCAAGTTTCGAATGCTTTCATACTCAAATCAATCGTCAAATTTACAATAAGGCAAGAAATGTGAAAATTATCCGGAGACTTCAACATTCGACCAAGCGCGAAAAAAAATCGGATTTCCACACCGTTGCTATTTGGCCAAACTTCTCGCATGAAATTGAGTGGCGGGGTGACAACCACCATCTCCGCTCCCACATAACTCCCGTTGAACGCCAACACGCCCGATATGCAAACATCGACGAATAATTAACCGGTTCAAATGACCGTATAAAACAACACGTAAACCGCATTCAAATCGCCACTTTTCGTCCGTACAAACCGCGTCATGCGTCCGAGCGGGCATCTGACAGCCGTTGGTGCTACTCCGAGTTCTCTATACTCCTCGGAGATCTTAATTACGGCAATGTTAGACGTTAATAAACAACGAGTTGGTAAGCGATCCGTGCTAGAAGGCAATTAAAACGGTGACACCTCGCCTATGCCCGAAAGGAGGTATGTGATTGTCTTCTGGCAACGAGCGGATCGATCGGGTCCATCAGCGGACGCGGAAGAGGAAGATTGTTGCGCTAATGAAGATATTTTTTGCGGCCAAACGTTAGCAGTACGTTTGGGGACATGTCTAATTGCCATTTGGGCTTCTTTAAATCAGGATTTTCCGTTTCGTGCTCTTGATATTGTTCGAGTCGGGACAAAACAATGTTTTAAATAGTTATTTATGATATGAGTGTTGAAAGTGACGTTTTATTTTGTGAGTGAAAAGGTTTGTGAAATGAGCGGAGCGAATTAAACAATTTCACGAACAAAATAAAATCACTTTTAACACAAATACCATTACAATGTTTTTTGTACAACTGCCCTATTTTGATAATGAAATGGGCGAATTTGCAATGACAATAAACTTCAAAATGCATTTTAATATTCAAATAATCAAAAGATTGTTGTGAATGGCAAACGTTGCCAACGTTATGATTACTAACACATGAGAAAAGACGCTGTCATTTGAATTTCGTTCCTGTCCAATTTTCATCTTGGATTTTAAACTGCTTTATATGTTTGTCGAGAGTCCACTTATTGATGAAAGTGACGATTTGGTTGCTCCTGTGGGTATTGAAGAAGAGTGCAAGAAGAGTGAATCTGGAACTCCTACCTAAAAATCTGTTCAGCGGTACGATATTGCATATAACAATTTCCTGGCCTGGTGTAAATTGAAAAATGTAGAAGGGAACTTCAGTGAATCTGTTTCCTGGCATACTTAAAGGAAAAATAAAAAATATGGAGTTCATCAACTTTGTGGAGCAAATTTTCACTGATAAAGTCAAGCGGTCTTATTAAAAATGGTGTGGATGTTAGTAAATATTTTAAGGTAATAGCATATTTAAAACGGAAAAGTGAAGGATATCGTCCCAAAAAATCGAAAATTCTCACTCGTGAACAAGCTGAAAAGTTTATAAATGAGGCACCAGATGAGAAATACTGTATGGTTAAGGTTGCAACTATTTCGGTTATTTGGAGCCTGTCGGCGTGAAGAATTGTGTAATTTATCAGTGGAACACATCGAAGTAACAAATAAATCATTGGTTATAGAACTTCCAAACACAAGAACGAAAGTCAGTCGTTCTTTCAGTATTATTGGGAAGTATGTTGACTATTTGCATAAGTACTTCGCACTGCGCCCTTCTGTCATCAAATATCGTCGTTTTTTCCTGAAATACGTGAATAATAAATGCCAATCCAGTTGGTATCAATACATTTGGGAAAATTCCATATATTGTTGCCGAATTCGTCAAACTGCCGGAAACAAAGCAATATACAGGACACTGTTTTCGAAGATCCTCCGCTTCATTGCTAGCAGAATCAGGAGCAAATATTACGGATATAAAAAAACATGGCGGATGGAGGTCTACGACGGTAGCCGAGGGCTATGTTGATCATTCCATTGCATATACAAATGTCATTGCTGAAAAAAATCTCCCAACCTCAACAGATTTTGGATCATCATCATCCAATATTGTACTTCCGGTTTCTACAAGTAGGTACTGATGGTGCTGAGGATTCTAATAATGTGTTGCGAAGCTCCCTAACGTCACAGGGCATTAATGTTAGTAATTGTTCTAGTTTTACGATTAATATTAATGTTCATAAGTAATGCTTGTAAAATATTGATGATAAAAATTTGCAATTGCTGAATTTTTTTCATCTGATTTCATCATAAAAAATGGAGTGCTAGAAATATTTTCAACACTAATGTTAAAAATATTTTTAACACGCTTCCACGTAAACAATCAATTTTAACATTGTTTGCTTTCATTGAAAGTGTCACTTTTAATGGCAGTTGTACAAAAAAGTTTTTATTCTGATCTCCGAAAATCATCCAAATATCGGAGAGATGACCAGGACAATCGGCCGAAGGTAGACAGTCGGAATGTAGCGTCTAAAACGTCTATTTTCACGTAACAAGCCGTCCCCGTCGCTAAACCCGTTTGCGCGCAAGGGAATGCGTATGTAATAACTAATATAAACGCTCCTCTCTTTTTAATTCCATGATTTAATAGATGTCTGCGAGATCTCATCTTTCGTCTGTAAATACTGAAATAATTGAAGTAATTAAAACACTTGGGTGGGACAAGTTCTTCTCAATGAATATGTGCATGCAATCGGAATAAATTAATATCGCCTATTAGATGCATTTATATACTGAGCGATCACAGGCCGCCGTTCCCACGTACGCTGTTATTGGATGTCAAGAGTCGTTATCGATTCATTTCAATTCAGGCGGTGAACTCTGCGTCGGCTTTTTATGTTGGTAGTTTTGACACGTATAGACAGGGGAATCGTGTTATTATTAAACATAAACCCTTGTTATTGGAAGAGCAGAGTTTATAGTCTTGTATTTTTATCGAATTTATTGAATTTTTTTGATTCGATAAACAGCACACCCTGTGATGATTTTAGGACTCCTGTTGCCACAAATCTCCACTTTTTTCCAATTCATTTTTCCTCACTCTTCATCGTTGTGAAAATCCGTTTTTTCGCGCTTGGTCGGACGTTGAAGTCTCCGGATAATTCTCACATTTCTTGCCATATTGTCAATTTGACGAGTCATTTGAGTATGAAAACGTTTGAAATTGGATGAGAAAGAATGATTCCATCGATGGGACAATTATAAATAATATGAAACTTGAAATGATCCAAGTTTGAACGAGAAAGCTCTGGTTTATAGGTTTATAGGCGTGTTGGCGTTCGAACGGAAGTTATCTGGGAGCAGAGATGGTGGTTATCACCCCGCTACTCACTTTCATGCAAGCAGTTTGGCCAAAATATCATCGGTGTGAAAATTCCTTTTTTTTTCGCGCTTGGTCGAACGTTGAAATCTCCGGATAATTCTCGCATTTCTTGTCATATTGTTATTTTGACGAGTCATTTGAGTATGAGGGCTTTCGAAATGGGATGAGAAAGAATGATGTCATCGATGGGACAACTTTAAATAGTATGATATGATTGAGAATTCAATGCTGAATACATTTCTGTTAAAACCATTGTATTCATTAAAATAGTTTTCAAAATATCGATAAATAACCTGAAGAAAAATATTCATAATAAGTATTATGTTCATTTTTCTTATTCTGAACATCCTTAGTGTAAACCGTTATCACAACGTCAAAGTAGAAGAATGTGGAAAGGTCCTGCATCTTTTGAATTTCATGAATATCATCACAGGGTGTTTCAAATTTTGTGTCAAAAACTGGGATCGAAAATTGGCCATAACTTCTGTTTTTCAAACTAGAACCCTAATTATTTATGATTGCGTTGGATTCTGCGAAGAAAAATAGATGCTGTTGCTTCTAAATTCAGTAATTCCCTAGTTTTTGAGCTTTTCTCGATCCATGTTGTACGTAGAGTCAAATTCATCGAATCTAAACAGATTCGATGAATATTCTCATGGAACCATGGTAACAACTGAATAATAAGACGTGTCACGTGTGAATTATTAATGGAATCATTCATCTTTTATGGTCACAGAATATTCTCATGCAACATATTCGATGAATATTTTTATGAAACCATTGAATAAAATCGAAAAGTAAAAATAAGACTTAAAATTAGACCTGTCACTTGTGAATTATTAATGGGATAACTTATCTTCTATGGTCACAGAATATTCTCTAGTAGAAGATTAAATGAATTTGATTCTACGTACAACATGAATCCAGAAAAGCTCAAATAACTCGGGAATTACTGAATTTAGGAGAAAGAGCATCTGAGAGTGCTATCATTATTTTTCTTCGCAGAATCCAACGCAATAATAAAAAAATAGGGTTCTAATTTGAAAAACAGAAGTTATGGCCGATTTTCGTTCACAGTTTTTGACACAAAGTTTGAAACACCCTGTGATGATGTTGAAACATTATTTGGGCTGTTTCCATTATCTATGCGGTTTGTTGTTTCCGACGTTTCGGCAAGCATTCGCCTGCCGTCTTCAGGGTGTGGGTCCTGAGAAGGACCGGTTTTTGCCAAACTTGATCTGTCTGGACTTGTACGCACCATACTTTTTCGATTATTGAATTACAGTGTTGGGATTCGAACGCGGGTTATAAGGTTGCAATTTCGAAATTCCAGTCACTCTGACCACTAGTCTACCGGAGAAACAACAAACCGCATAGATAATGGAAACAGCATAAATAATGTTTCAACAAATATCCCATTATCAAGAATATCTCGATCACAACCCTGTGATGATATTCATGAAATTCAAAAGATGCAGGACCTTTCCACATTCTTCTACTTTGACGTTGTGAGAACGGTTTACACTCAGGATGTTCAGAATAGAAAAAATGAATATAATACTGACTATGAATATTTGACTTTTTTTCAGGTTTTTTTTCGATATTTTGAAAACTATTCGAATGAATACAATGGTTTCAACAGAAATGTATTCGGCATTGAATACTCAATCATATTAGAAATGAAAAGATTGAAAAAAAATTTTGAGCTATTTTATTTTCACTCCCTGTATAACCGGAAGTGCTCTGGCTCTGAAAATATTTTAGGTCTGTAGAGAATTACGAACAATATCATAATCCCAATTTTCAGATTTCAAATATGTCCAGTTCTCCAGTAACGTCTAATAGGCACTCGAACTTGGGACACCCTGTATATTTTCAGCAGTGGCAGATTCGGAAATGCTTCGTAGATCTTAGACTCTGTCGGTAGAAATAGCCTAGTAAATACCGAAATCTCCATTTATCATAATCAAATCATCATAAAATTACAAGCGGCGCAAACATCTGTGTGAGTTACTTTCTTTGTTCGCCAAGGATCAGAGCCGCGTTTATCACTTCTCATCCAACAAGATACTTTTCGCATCTCCTAATTTATATCATCATGAAATACAAGACCGACAGAGCATTCACCTGGCCGGTGTCTGCAGTAAATGTAATTGCAGTCTTGTCTTCGGCAGTTTCCCTCTCGATGAGGTTAAAGATCTTCATTATTCTTACGGCGAAGCCGCGGCTTTTTTCAGAGTACCACGAGGAAGAGTCACTTTCACAATCGTGGATGCTGAGTATGGCTCAGGGCGCTGTGTAACTTTCATTGGAAAATTTTTCGATTTGGAGATATGCAATCTTTTACATGTAGATATTGATGGGATTTCTCTCTCTGTATTTCATTGCCTTGATGTCACTGTAAATGGTTTGGTGTCCATAAAATGGTTAGAAAGTTGCGAGGATGTTAGAGTTCGACAAAACAATAAATATTTTATTTCTTCCTTCTCATTGTTAGCATGCTGTTTGTACATTGTACCTGTAGCTCACTTTGTGTGGATATAGAATAAACAATACAAAATACATGGTCAAATATTCAATTGCCAAAACCCACCTTCAACTTTTCAGGCATTGAGTTTAACCCTTCAGGAAGAATGGAAATTCCTGAAAATTTCATTTATGAAAATAATCAATCGATAAATTTAGATTTTTTCCCATTTTTTCTATTTCGTCTCATCCTGTATACAGCAAAGAGTAACAAACAATATTGCATATTGCAGTTGAAATAGTGAAAAATATTAATCTCACTGCCAGAATATACAATGCGCAAAAAAATTAACGCATATTCAGAAAATCTCAATTTTAATGAAAGTAAACTCTACATTGACTTTATAACTTATTCTATACTATACTAAACTGGTTTTCTCTATTTCAGTATCGTGACGAGTTCATTACAGTACTGAAAACAGTGCTGTAATGAATTCATTACAGCATCGTTTTCAGTCACATTTTTCGTTTTGTGGTTGTCAGCAATGACTTCCGCTTCTTTAAAATTTCAGCAAACGTCAATTTGGAAATGTCAATTTTCGTATTTCCTAACATTCCCACCAACTGCCAAGATACAATATGAAAGTCACTAGGACCTATAATTTGAATTTTTTCATTGAATTTCACATAATTTGAGTGAAATAGAGAAAATATCGTCTAATACTCATTGCAGAATGCAACTCCAACACTCAATTTCGCATTCGTAATGGAATAGGAATCCATCCTGCAACTAGTTTCAGAATATACTATTTTATGTTCTCTCGGGAAGGTTTTGAACGTAACAAGACACATTAAATGGAAGAAAAAATCAGGATTTCACCGAATCTTATGTGAAAGAAGAGACATGAACAATTTTCAAAATACTGAAATGCTGATGAGTGATTTAATATTTGGTTCATACTCAAAATGAGTGATCTTAAAATGTTCTGATCTAATCCTTCCCAGATTTCTCCGAGTTGGATTCCTAAGTCATTAAGAGTGGCTGGATGATTTTCTGAACTTCTCAGCCTTCTATTGAGGTTGTCCCAAACCTGCTCAAACGGATTGACATCTGGACTTCTTGCTGGCCATTCCATTCGAGAGACTTCAACCTCTTCAAGGTACTCCTGAACGATGCGCGCACGATGGGGACTGGCATTATCGTCCATAAAAATTAAATTTTCACCAATGTATGGGGCAAATTGCACTACATGCTCTTCAAGAATGTTCCTTATATACTTATCAGCATTCATAGCTCCATTATCAACGACCACTAGTTCTGTGCGAGCAGTCAAAGATATTCCACCCCATACCATAATCGATCCTCCCCCGAAACCAGTAAGTAGTATTCAGGAAATTGCACTGAGCATATCTTTCATGTGGACGTCTGTATACAAGGGAACGTCGATCACAATGGTAGAGGCATAATCTAGACTCATCTGTGAAGAGAACTCTTTACCAATCGGCCTCTTCCCAATGGATATGCTCTCTCGCAAAATCCAAACGCGACCTTCGATGAGCTGGGGTAAGAGCTGGGCCTCTTGCCGCGACACGAGGCCTTAAATCATATTCTCTGAGGCGATTTCTTATTGTCTGAGTGCTAATTTGCACCTCATGAGTTTACTCAAGCTGACTTTGAAGGAGGCGAGCGGTTGCAAACCGTTGTCTCAACGAAAAAACTATCAAGTAACGTTCTTGGATGGCATTTGTTACACGCGTTCTACCCTGTCCTGATCTTCGGACATTCATACGTGTCTCCCTGAATCGCTGCAACATTCTGGACACACTTGTATGGGAAACTCCAAACCTTTCTGCAATTATTGTGCATGTCCACCCTTTTTCTCGCAAAACTACCGCTTAGGCACATTCCTCTTGGGTCAAATTGCGTGTTTCGCGTTGCAAAGCGATGGAGTGTGGAAAATTAAACGAAAGAAAAACTATTGATCACTAGAATTGATCGAGAACAACTGATTTTAGAATGGAGCCAATACATTCAAAATCTGTATTGAAGAAAAACGTTGAAAGTGGATAACATATGCATGCATAATTCTGATAAAAATAATTATCATTGAGAACACCTTCAGTTGTAGAATAAATTTGAGATTTCCATAATGTGCGTTAATTTTTTTGCGCAGTGTAGATTGTATATTTCTTGAGAAACCTAGGAGGCAAGATATTGAATTGTACATGCGACATCTTATAATTTTTTCATTGTTTGTTCAAAGGACCATTAGGGCATAAGTCCTTCAGAGTTATATTTTTTATGATATTCCAGAATGCAATTGTATTATAGCAAGATCTTAAACTCTACTGATCTATGGATTCAGGACATATGAAGGGTCCTTAAGTGCTCATCCTGTATCCAATTTAAAGACAACCCTGCTGACTTACAACTCCATATTACTGATTACTTAACAACCAACTTTTTCTTGAGATTCTCGGTACCTTGATCTCCTAATAATGATTCCGTTGGTCTTATGTTATTTCTCAGAACCAAAAAGAAAGTAATTTATATCCTTCGAAAAACTGTTTTAGCGTCGGCTCCAAACTGATACTTCTTGGTCCCATATTATTTATAGTCAATTAGGGTTCCAATTCGAATTTGACTACATCAGGGAACCCTTAACCATTTCGCAGAAACCAGACTGTTGAAATGAAAAACAAAAAGCATTATAGGATCATTAAAACTGCGGCTATTGTTTGAGATACTGAATTGGGTTTCGTTGTCTGAGTGCGGATTCTATTTTAAGCTGGTCCAGTTGAGACTCCTGCACAAGTTTTTCGTCATTGGGATGGTCCAAGGGTACTTTTGGACTACGACCAAACTTCAGTTAAGTCAGTTTCAATGCAGGATTTTTGTATGGAATTAAATTGTTAAGAGCAGTTTTTTCAGAGCTTACAGGGTGATTTGTCGGATTCGACCGTTTTTCTTTTATTCACAACTTTGGTATGGCTTAATCAATATTGATGAAATTTGCAGTGTGGAACAATATGATTGTCTACTTGCAATAATTCCAACAATTGTTCAAAAATACAGGGTGGGAATAAGGATAAGTTCAGATTGAATTTGCAGCTGGAAAAAAACACTGTACATTCCGTTTTCGAAAATTCGCTACCTGCTTCAGATTCTACCATGAGTTTACATTACGGGAGCGTTTTTGTTTTTTTGCCACACGTCCAGTTTTCCTTGAAATTTTTTTTAAAGATGAACAATATCGTTATTTCGCTCCAAGGCAGTGAGCATATTTCGAACAAGGTAGTAAAGCTGTATCGTCCAATGATACAAACCTCTCCCGAATGTATGAAAAATAGTTTTCATCAAATCGAAAATTTTCCTTGAGACATAAATCTCAATTGAAATCAAGTTCGTTAAGATCCATCACAGTGAACCATAGAATGAGAATATTAAATAAATAATTTGTCACAAGTGTATTTCAACATGCCCTATTGCTTGACCACAAAGGTCACCTGATTTGAACCCTTTAGATTAATTTGTGTGGGGATATCTGAAAACAAAAGTTTATTCGGTTGAAATTAGAAGTAGAGGACACCTAGTTGAAAGAATTTTCGAGAAATGCAATTGGAAATTCAATAAAAAGGTCATTTCGATTTTTTGATTTAAATGATTTTATAGATCAGAATATGAGTGTAAAAATGAATTTAGAATTTGAAAAAACTACTTAGGACTTAGGAAGAGCTTTGTATCATTGGACGATACAACTTTACTATCTAGCTCAGAATATTCTCACTGCCGTGGATCGAAATAACGATATTGTTCATCTTTTAAATTTTTTTCAAGGAAAACTGGACGTGTGCCAAAAACAATAAAAACGCTCCAGTAATGTAAATTATTGCTCTCAATAAAGACGACTCGAAACGCGATTATTCTTGGTTTATATTCGATCTTGAAATTTCGACTGCTCAGGCTGATTTGGAATGGTTCATACAGGGTGTTCTAATGAAAAAGAGCGACCGATTGTATAATGATTGAGGAAACTTGATTCTTTCACACATAAGAGGATGTGTTGATATCTAGTTAGCCTAGAACAGTTCCATGCAGGAACAAAATATTGCGATACCATATAAACGAACAATAACTTATAAAAAGTATCAGTGTAGAGTTCGACGTCAAAAAAGTAAACCAGAGTTACGCAATAAATTTAAAAAAAGAAGTCCACCGAAATTGAAAAAATCGAAAAATTGGAGTATCGAGCCATTATCAAGTACCTGTATTTAAAAGGGTTAAGAGGTGAGCAGATTTACGAAGATATGCATAATACCCTTGGTGATTAATGTCCTTCGTATGCGACCGTTAAAAATTGGACTGCAAGTTTCAAAAGAGGTAAATTTTCCATTGAAGATGATGACCGATCGGGAAGGCCAGTTTCTGTGACAGTTCCCGAAAATATCGATGCAGTTCACGGATATCTGAAGCACTGAAGATTTCATACGAACGCGTTCATCATATAGTTCACGTCACTTTGGACATGAGAAAAATTTCTGCAAAATGGATCCCCAAATGTTGGAATGTTGACCAAAAGCGTGCAAGGGTAGAAGCATCGCTTTCGATCTGTGTTCGATTTGAAAACGATGTCGACTTCTTAAACCGAATTGTTACTATGGATGAGAATTGGATACATTTCTACGATCCAGAAACAAAGCAACAATCTATGAAATGGTGACACTCTGGTTCTCCAAGACCTAAGAAGTTTCGTGTCCAAAAATCTGCTGGAAAAGTTCTTGCTTCAGTTTTTTGGGATTGCCATGGAGTAATCATGATTGATTTTTTGGATAAGGGTAGAACAGTAACTGGAGATTACTATTCGACATAACTGACCACTCTACAAGAAAAAATTAAAGAGAAAAGACGCGGAAAGTTATCCAAAGGTATTTTGTTTTTACAGGACAACGCTCCAGTACACAAATCTCATGTTGTCATGCAAAAAATTCGTGATAAACGGTAATAATTACTGGAACACCCCCCTTATTCACCAGATTTGGTTCCGTCCAACTATCATCTCTTTCCTCAACTGAAAAAAAGTCGTAAATTTTCTTCCAACGAGGATGTAATGAAAGCAGTGGAGGACTGGTTTGCAGTGCAAGAAGAAACATTTATTTTGAAAGGTCTAGAGACGTTGTAGGTTATCTATATATATAAAAGAAAGATGTTGGTTACACCATTTATAACTCGAGATCGGATGGACTGTTTGTTATGAAACTTCATATATGGATTCGTCTACGGTCTGGTTATTATAAAAAACAATAAAACTTACTTATACAGGAAATGCTTTTCCTCCCTTTGAGTAAGGCCACTAGGTGTCGCTGAAGTTACAGTTACGCTACAGTGACTATATTATCATAATGGTAATATAGATATTCCCCCCGTTAGATGGCGATGAAAACAAATAGTGTGTGTGTACAGTGACTATATTCCCACTATAGTCACTATAATAGTGTGTAATTTGAGTTGCCTACAACTCTGAGCTGTTGGCCAAAACCTAAATGTCTTAGCGTGGGAGTACAGATGTCTAAAATGATTAGATTTCGTTGAGATATGAGAGAAGTTTCGTTCTTACCACTTCTGTCCCTATTCACACATTATGACTGATTATTAGTTATTTTTATACATTCAAAATATCGATGAATTTGATGGGGCTTTCGCGGCCGTCGATTGATGTCATCTGTTCTTTTTTCGAGCATTTCGGTCGTCGTGGTTTGAAATGGTCGAAAAGAACAGATGACATAAATTACTATGTGATTTGCTTAGGACTTATAGTACCATGAAAGGCTTTTACCAGATCCAGAAGCAGGTGAATATATCACAGTGAATTTTCATCGAAATGTCAAGTTAATCGGATTTTGGAGATGAGTTCCAATCGTGAGATGTCCATTCTCATCTTTTCTCATAGTTTTTGAAATGTTTTTGAATTTCTGTTTGGGTATTCAATATATTTGCGGAAATTACTGAATCCAAAATTGACATATTATTTTTGTGTATGTATTCTGTGTGACAGCTCATATCCATGTGAACATTTGACAGATTACGATTGATTACGATTTGTGAAATCCACCGTAAGTATCATTTGGACAGAACAAAGTTCGCCGGGCCAGCTATTCTGTAATAAATGTAATCAATTAAGAGGAGAATATGTTGAGTAATAAAATATTTTGACATTGCATTATTCATTATAAAATGGCTGTATTAACTTAGTGGTTTCGATCACGATTTCAGTAACCAGTAAAAGAGCTTCGTTGGCACAATTTGCTAATGAAACAGTCGAATTCGAATTGTTCTAGTCCCCGAAATCTGCCACCTAGTATTTCTTCACGAGATACGAGACATTTAAAAACCGCATAAATCAACGTTACGATCCTGCAGCCTCCGGAACGACCCGACGAAACCGTCTATATCTGCGATGATTCGTGTCTCCGCAAAGATGCAGCGGGCCCTGAAAGAACACCGTCAATTGTTGCATCTTTTTTGTTTCGGTTCCGGTTAGTGGCGTCAGTAGGCGCCCAGTCAAGTGTGCCGTGACGGGCGAGGCGACGCTTCCTCGGGTTCCTCGTATTGTCCCGTCGGTGCATCGCGACCTGCTGGTCGTACGACCGGGGGTTTTACGAGATGTCCGACTGAAGGAACGGTCTGCGGGCCGGCAAGGAGCGCGAAGCGCATCATCGGTTCATGCACGAGCGAAATGATGGAATAGCCACGATTTTAGGGCTGATGGACGTGATCGAGAGGAAACAGAGCTGGTTCGGGCTGGGGGAGTGAAGAATGGTGCCTATTCTTCGGTGGGTCGATACCATTCAAACTTTGAAACAAATAATCATTGACTATCGATCTAAAACGAGCACCATTCACTGTTACATTAGCTACAGCATCGTTTTTGAAGAAATATGGACCGATGGGGCCTCCAGCGTGTAAAGCACACCATACAGTGCATTTTTCAGGATGCATTGGAACTGCAGAACGTTTTGAGGATTGTTTTCACTCCATATACGTCAAATTTGCTTGTTTACGTAGCCGTTCAATCAGAAATGAGCTTCATCACTAAACACAATTTTTCTATGAAATAGTGAATCAACTTCAAGCTATTCTAGGGCCCAATCAGCAAACAAACGACACTTGTTTATGGTCCAGTGGCTTCAGTTCTTGAACCAGTTGGATCTTGTTTGGGTGTTGACCAAGATCTTTACGTGAAATTTTCCAGGTGATGGATGCACAGAGTCCAGAAAAGACAAATCTGGATCTTCATCAACACTATCACTTATAGAAGCGTTATTTTCTTCGATACGTACAGTTCTTTGCCTTGTTGTTGTTGCATGGAGAAGAGAAAATGTTGTCTGAAATCTATCGATAGTTCGACGAATAAGCTGCTAAAAAGATGGATGATTATGTAAACCATAAATTTCACGAAGTGCTTTATAAATTTGGCAAATAGAAAACTGATTTTAAAAATAAATTTCAACAATTTGTAAACGTTGTTGCATCGTGAGTCTTTCCACGAAAATTTTGTCAACCCCTAAGGTACTGAAATGTCAAAACAGCATGGATTCAACTTTCTGTCAAATCACAGTTACCCCTATCAAAAATTCTATCACTCTAAAAAACACCTAATACTATAAATGGATGGACTAAATCTGATGCTGGCGGAATTGGCTTGAATGATGAGGACAAAAATATAACAAATCACTCAAATAGATTCACTGCTGTAAGCGAATTGGCAAAAAGTTGCCTAGTAGAACAACAATTGCTGAAAATTACTGGTTATAGCTATCGAAATTTTACAAAACCATACTCAAAACTTGATCGAGAACACCACAACTATATCATAAATATTATACTTGGTAATAGATCTTCTTTAGTAGAGAACAGGAATGAATATAATGTTAAGGGGCAGTATCACCTTTTGAATCGTGGTCTCTTTATTTCACGAGTAAGTACCCTAATTCACGACGTAGAGAGTTGATTTTTTTAAATTGAAGTTGAACAACGTCCCGAGGGCAAATAGTTTTCTTTTTTTCGATTTAATTAGTTTTTCAATTAAAAAAACAGGGTAATCGTTAGATCTGGGGTTATTGAATATGTTTTTCGTTTTTCATGAGTACAAGCTATCTTTTCGAACTAATCATCATGAAAATTTTTGTAGTTTATAGAAGATCAAATTGCCAAGGGCAAATAGTTGCGATTTTTTCTAAAAAATGATGAATAACCGTCGGAAAAAATCATTAAGTGTAGTTTCCAAAACGCTGAAGTTCAACCTGTTTTTTTT
Organism: Adalia decempunctata; assembly: GCA_951802165.1. Lineage (NCBI taxonomy): Eukaryota > Metazoa > Arthropoda > Insecta > Coleoptera > Coccinellidae > Adalia > Adalia decempunctata. The sequence goes on from OX637705.1 coordinate 8,965,838, forward strand.
AATTGAAAAACTGATTAAATCGAAAAAATCGAAACTGTTTGCCTTCGGCAATTTAATCTTCTATAAACTACAAAAATTTTCATGATGATTTTTTCAAAAATATAGCTTGTACTCATGAAAAACGAAAAACATATTCAATAACCCCAGATCTAACAATTACCCTGTTTTTTTTAAATTGAAAAACTAATTGAATCGAAAAAAAAAACCATTTGCTCTCGGAGCGTTCTTCAACTTCAATTTAAAAAAAAATCAAGTCTCTACGTCGTGAATTAGGGTACTTACTCGTGAAATAAAGAGACCACTTTTGAATGGAGATTTACCCCGATTCAAAAGGTGATACTGCCCCTTAAGGTCGCCGTTCAGAGTGAGTTGTAAAACTAATCCGAAAGAGGCGCCAGCGTGCATTTTATGGAATATCTCCATAGAACTTACATTATCACTATAAGTTCTATGAATATCTCTATCCTTATGAATGAAATGAACAATGGCGCTCTCTATCCGAAAATCGCTGATCCATGAAATTAGTGAATTCATGTGGGTGAAGCAGGAACTTTTTCCCGCCATATTTGAATATAGCCATTCTCTGACAATTCCGTATTTCAAGTTGTTTTTCTGAACGAAATTATCTGTAGATTCCCTTTTAATCGGAAGTTGAAATATTTTCATGGGTCTTTCGTTTGAAATAAACAGAAGCAGGAGTTGACTCATTTTCTTCTATTTTTGAAAGAAAAAAAAAGAAATTTCGAAATGAAATCGATTTAAATTATTTCATTAAGGACTCCAATCCTTTCTGAGTTTACCCACAAAATTTTAGATATCGAAGTGATACCATTTTCAAATGCAACTATAAATAAAAACACACTACATTGAACGCAAACCTCAAGTTAAATTTTAATAATTGCTCTTTCAGTAATTGTATGTACCTACTTTTAAAGAATAAAGAAATGTTTCGTTGCGTTGAGTTTTCGTGAAAAAAATACCGCCGAATGTCCCTGTCTTTTACATTGAGCGAATCACAGATATTGGGAGAGGAAACCTTAAATTTTCAAAATACCAAGCAATCATCTTCCAAATCATCCTTCAATGGATATTCACAAGAAATGATGCTGCTATGAAAATGACGATCTAACGGATTTTGTGCCCATCAACTAAAAAAAACCTTCGATCTCTGGTGGAACCACCTCCTCCCAAACACATGAAAAATGTTGATAACCAGAATGAGTGATGTGGTTTTTCCAAACAGCCGTTCTAGTACAGGAATGAGGATAAGGATGCATCATTACGAGATCACAGAGCACACCTGAAGATTCCACTTTACTCGATTATTGCAGTCAACTATTTTGATTGGAGATAATGAATGAATCGTGACATAACTTAACAACTATTCAGCTCTGTTCGCGGAAACTCCTGATGACATGGCAAAAATGTTTCCTGGCTGAAAGTTATAGTTAGAGCTTGGAACAGCTCGGTGGAAGGAACACCTCTGTTTCTTTGATAGATAACGAACTATATGAGGTTGGAGGATTCTAAAAATTTCAACAGGTCAGACTGGGAAGGGTGTACATATCAGTGAACAAGGAGACTTCCTGAAAATAATTTGAAATAGCTAAGCTCTGAAAGAGAGCCCTATTTTCAAACATTAACTGACAAAGAAACTACATCACCCAGAAGTCGTTTTAATTTTTTTTTGGTAAAACATAAATAGTATAGGAAATAGTAAATGATTATAATTTGGAGAATAATTCGAAAGTTTTTTTTTTCGATAAATTTGTGAATCATGTGTTTGTTCACCTTGATTATCTATATACACTTCCCAATAAGTCTTGGCATTGATGCAATCTTCTTGAAGGATACTATCCCAAGCTACCTGCACTTCATGTTTCAGAGCCGTCAAAAGGATGGGGTAATTTGACCTCTTTTAAATTCAGTTAGTTCACTCAAAATAGAAAAAAATTCTTTCTATGATTCCGATAGTTCTAAGGTATAAGAAAATTCGAATCCTCTACAACCAAATTTTTATTCTAATTAATTTCAAATTCAAACAATACGAAAGCATGCAGTTTAAATTTTCTTGTAGGATGTTAAGAAAACTAAAGAGATCTCAAAAATTCCTCCCGAACAATTGACGATAACGGAAATGTCCTGATAAAGCAACGGTTACACGGCTAATTACGGATTATGCACCGCTCAAACTGTTCCATGCAATTAATCTGTACCCATTCGAAAAATTATGAAATTTCCGATGCATTTGCCTTATTAGCGTGGATATTTCTCAAGGATCTGTTGCGAAATGGAAATTTATGTCTTCGATAAATAACGACGGAACGAATTTATGGGGGTTTTTGTTCCGTTGTCACGATCAGGAAGGCTGGGTCCGGAGAAATGTTACTTTCTATGCGTTCAAGGTCAGTGATTTCGATGCTGGGGAGCTGTCCTGAGTTGAGCTTCGAATCAAAGCATATAAAAAGGTTCTTCAGTTATGAGAGAAGAAATTACTGCTTGTGGCGAAATACGCAGTGAAATTATTCTCAAATTTCGGTAGTTGTCATTTATTTAAAAAATATTTTTCTTTGAATGTCAAAATAACACATCTTTTTGGAAAACCCTTCATAATTTAATAGGATTTTTTTTCTTCCCATGATATTCTAACAATAACAATATGCTCTTCCTTCATCCTAAGTTTCCCTCTCTAGATTTCCAAATAAGCCCCCAGGACTAGAAAATAATCCATGTCATAAACTCCGCGTCTTCTCCCTATCGAACCTCACATTTCTCCCTCGTCCAATGAATGAAACCGCCATCATTCAGTCGCAGTTTTTCTGAAAATCCAGTTTCTGTTCACGGCCGGCACACAGCACAATCATCTGACGCGATCGAAGTCATTAGCGAGGTGGAGACCTCAACGCTCGACCAAGCAACAAACCAATATCTTACAACAAAACGAAGTCGGCAACCACGCACTCTCCAGTTATAATAATACCGCTCTCTCTTCATTTTTTACCATCGCCGGCTTCGATTTCAAATAAAATACCGTCCGTATTGATTTATCGCAGCAGTTTATGACGCTCAATTCCGCTGATAAAAATGAAGCTTCATTGGTAACTGGCAGGAACGGCTGATAGGAATGGCTGTTGGGACCGATCGTCTATGTCGGTGTGGATGATATTTCCGCAAATGGAGCATTATAACGGGTTACCCAATGAAGATGAGATATTCCTGCAGTTAAATGAAGAAAATATTCGAGATGAAGACAAAACTTTTTGAGGTCGCCGTTCAGAACGAGTAGGAAAACTAATTCGATAGAGGCGCCACCTTGAATTTTATGGAATATCTCCATAGAACTCATATTATCATTATAAGTTCTATGAACATCTCTATCTTTATGAATGAAATGTACAATGGCGCTCTCTATCCGAAAATCGCTAAACTATGAAATTAGTAAATATGTGGGTAAAGCAGGAACTATTTCCCGCATTATAATTGAATTTGGTCATTCTCTGCCAATTCCGCATTTCAAGTTGTTATTTTGAACGAAATTATCTGTAGATTCACTTTTAATCGAAAGTTGAACTATTTTCATGGGTCTTTCGTTTGAAATAAAACAGAAGCATGAGTTGGCTCATTTCTTCTATTTTTGAAAGAAAAAAATGAACTTTCGAAATGAAATCGATTTAAATTATTTCATTAAGAACTCCAGTCCTTTCTGAGTTTTCTCGCAAAATTTCAGTTCTCGACGTGAAACCATTTTGAAATGTAACTTGAAATAAAAACACCTTAATTTTCACTGATCGACTTCCTCAACAAGGAGAGGCTCTACTGCATGAATACCTTCTACAAAAAGCACCCGAGAAAAAAATGGACTTGGAGGAGCCCCGATAACAAGATCAAAAACGAGATAGATTATGTTCTGACATCGAACCCCCAATTATGCTCGGACGTGTCAGTACTAAACCGCTTTGACACAGGCAGCGACCACAGATTGGTCAGAGCCAGGATCCACGTCGGTACTCGACACCAGAGAAAAGCACTAGTAGAAAGAAAGATACGGCCAACCACAGGTGAGCTGCGGGAGAGAGAGGAAGAATTCAATAGACAAATTGAGAAGAGGCTACACCCAATTGAAGATATGCGAAACATGGAACTAAACGCACTCTCAACGAAGATAACCTCTAGTGTTAGAAACGCAGTGCGGAAAGTCTGTTCTCTCCAAAGAAAGAAACATCCGAAATTCAGTTTAGAAACAGAACAACTTATTGAAGAACGGAGGAACACCGACAAAGACTCATCAAGGTATAGGGACCTGAATAACACCGTGAAGAAGGCCATCAGAAAAGATCAGAGAGCTTATAACACAAGGATAGTCGAGGAAGCCATACAGAACAACGCAAACATGAGAGTACTCCGTTCCGAGAGATCCAAAGGCAAAATGATCATCCACAAGATGAAAAACGATCAAGGAATCATTGTGGATGACAGAGGAAAGATCGCAGAAATTATTGAGAATTTCTACCGACGACTCTACAGCTCATCGGTGGCACAACCAGGTCAAGAAGGTCAAATTCACCAACCAGTCCTGAACATAGGATCAGAAGAACTAGAACCCATTGATGGAGAAGAACTAGAGGCAGCGCTAAAACACATGAAGAACGGCAAAGCCCCGGGAGAGGACCAGATCACCAGTGAGATGTTGAAGGCCGGAGGAGAAACACTCAAGAAGGCACTCCTGACCTTACTAAATAAATGTCTAGAAGAAGAGAAAATCCCAGACTCATGGAAGAACGCCGAAGTCATCCTGTTGTTTAAAAAAGGCGACTGCACAAACCTTGAGAATTTCAGGCCCATCAGTCTGCTATCAACCCTCTACAAACTATTAACTAAAATAATAACGAACCGCTTGAGCAATAAATTCGACTTTTACCAGCCTGTCGAACAAGCGGGATTTAGAAAGGGGTATAGCACAACTGATCATATACAAGCGGTACGCACGTTAATAGAAAAATGCACGGAATACAACATCCCACTGCACATTGCCTTCGTCGACTACCAGAAGGCTTTCGATTCAATCGAAACCTGGGCGGTGCTGGAGGCGATGAATAACGCTCGCATAGATTATAGATACTCGAACATCATACGGTATATCTACGAGCATGCCACCATGCACGTGAAAATTGAAGAGGAATGGGTTACTGCAAAAGTCCAGGTACAACGGGGTGTCAGGCAGGGGGATGCAATTTCACCTAAGCTATTCACCCTTACAATGGAAGACGCATTTAAAAGCCTATCATGGGATCAGAAAGGCATCAAGATCGACGGGAGATATCTTAACCATCTTCGCTTCGCGGACGATATTGTCCTATTTAGCAGCGATCCGGCCGAACTTACGACGATGCTCCAAGAACTCAGAGCAGTCTCCGAAGCCGTTGGTCTTAAAATGAACCTACAGAAGACCAAAATCATGAGTACATCTAACATGAGAGTCACCATCGAGAACCATACTCTGGAGCTAGTCGAAGAATACATATATCTGGGGCATAACATCAAAATCGGAAAAAGTAATCAAACCGCAGAGATTACCAGACGAATCGGTCTCAGCTGGGCAGCATTCGGGAAGCTTAGTTATATACTTCGCCAACCAAAAATCCCAGTAAACCTAAAAAGGAAGGTCTACGATACCTGCATCCTGCCCGTGGCAACATACGGACTCGAAACAGCCACCCTTACAATGAACAGCGCCAACCGCCTTCGAGTCTGCCAGAGGGCAATGGAGCGAGCAATGCTGGGAGTAAGTCTGCGAGACAGGATCCGAAACGAAGATATTAGGCGGAGGACGGGAGTCTTAGACGTCATGGAGAGGGTGGCAGTGGGCGGGACACCTGGCCAGAAATAACTCCAAATGGACGAAAACCCTAATGCAATGGCGACCAAGAGAAACAAAAAGGAGTATAGGACGTCCGCAGGCAAGATGGAGAGACGACATCCAACGACATGCGGGGAAGAATTGGATGAAGACCGCCCAAGACAGATCGACATGGAAATCATTGGAAGAGGCCTATGTCCAGGAGTGGACGAATGCAGGCTAAGAAGAAGAGAAGAAGAAGAAGAAGAATTTTCACTGAAGCATTATGTGGAATTTTTTACCCCTTTGAAAAATTTGAAGAAATATTCTTCTCATTGTTGGAAGGATTTCAACATTTCAATGGAAAAAGTTTCAGTTTACATGGAAGATCCCTTCAATTTTCGTCTAGGAATCAGCCCCAAAAACGTTCGCACTTACAGAATAACACCTTTACACCATGGAGTAAAGAGTACCAGGATAAGCACCAACCCAGGAAACAAATAAGATATTACAAAGATAGCCCTGCGACTTCCTACTTGGAAAAACCTTTTATCACCTCAGAGAGTAAACTTGTAGGTATATAAAATTTTAGTCACATATTCAATATCTCATTAAGATATCAACTAACATCACTTCTAATACCTCATCAGTATCACAGATCCTATTTTATATTACGATATATCTAAACAATATTGAGCTTCGCGGACACGTCCACTCAACAGATGAACTCAAACTAGTTGAGATTGAAACGAGACGAAGGTGCTAAAAACTTTCGGGGAGCTCAGGGGATATCCCTACGAGGTTATTATGCTGGTTACATTCGTGAGATCTTTGAGAGCTCTCAGAAAGTATAAATTGAGGATTTCGCTTTGGAAGATCACATACTCGGATATATTGAAGAATTCTTAGCCTACTAAAGAACCAAAAAAATTTCAATGTCAAAATATTTTTTTATTTAACATATTCTCTTCTCATTTGAATACATTTATTACAGCGAACCTGCATCTTCTCTAGACCTTAAGAAAATGTTTCTTCTTGCTCTGCAAACCAGTCCTCCACAGCTTTCAGTACCTCCTCGTTGGAAGAAAATTTACGACCTTTTTTTCAGTTGAGGAAAGAGATGAATTTTTTGCATGGCAACATGAGATTTGTGTACTGAGGCGTTGTCCTGTAAGAACAAAATATCTTTGGATAGCTTTCCGCGTTTTTTCTCTTCAATTTTTTCCCCCTAATGTCGAATAGTAATCTCCAGTTATTGTTCTACCCTTATCCAAAAAATCTATCATGATTACCATGGCAATCCCAAAAAACTGAAGCAAGAACTTTTCCAGCAGATTTTTGGACACAAAACTTCTTAGGTCTTGGAGAACCAGAGTGTCGCCATTCCATCGATTGTTGCTTTGTTTCTGGATCGTAGAAATGTACCCAAGTCTCATACCTAGTAACAATTCGGTTTCAGAAGTCTACATCGTTTTCAAATCGAGCACAGATCGAATGCGATGCTTCTACCCTAGCACGCTTTTGGTAAACATTCAAACTTTTGGGGATCCATTTTGCAGAAAATTTTCTCATGTCCAAATTGACGTGAACTATATGACGAACGCGTTCGTATGAAATCTTCAGTGCTTCAGATATCCGTTTTAGCCCAATTCGACGGTCTGATAAAATCATGTCATGAACTGCATCGATATTTTCGGGGACTGACACAGAAACTGGCCTTCTAGATAGGTGATCATCTTCAATGGAAAATTTACCTCTTTCGAAGATTGCAGTCCAATTTTTCACGGTAGCATACGAAGGACATTGATCACCAAGGGTATTTTTATTTATTTATTTAAATAAAGACAAGGGTTGAGATTATTAAATCTATAAACCCAACTCAAATACAATCATAATAAAGCAACTGAAGGAACTATAAGTACTGTGTAAACAAAACATGGTAAATAACAAAAATAAAAAATTAATTTCGACGCCATCCATCCAGCCTGTTCTTAAAAGCGTTCACAGAAGGGGCCTCCACAATCGCCGTGGGTAGATTATTCCATGAACTGAATATTCTATTGGGGAGAAACATTTGCCGAGGTGTCGATTTGAAGGCTTCCTTAGATAGCTTATACCGATGCCCTCGCAAGCTGTTGGTATTGAGGCAATACATGTCCTGGATCTCTCCACCGAAATATTATTAAGCATATCTTCGTAAATCTGCTCACCACTTAACCCTTTTAAATACAGGTACTTGATGATGGTTCGACACTCCCAATTTTTCGATTTTTACAATTTCGGTGGACATTTTTTTTTAGAATTTATTGCGTAACTCTGGTTTACTTTTTTGACGTCGAACCCTACACTGACACTTCTAATATTTTGTTTATGCATGAAACTGGTCTAGGCTAATATCAATACATCCTCGTATCGATTTCTGGGAGATCACTATAGGAGTTCGCATAAGAGTCGCAATGTAACCTCTTAGAGCTCTCTCGGATGAGTCTGTGAAGTCCTGGGTTTGTCGACGGTAGATAATCTTCACTGCTGTGGAGACAATCGATGTTTAATTCAGGGAAAAATTGATAATTTCTTTGACTCTTATAGCATTGTTTTCAATCATCATAATTAAAATCCACAAGGTGTTCATTGCCGTGTTCAATTAGAATTGAATGGAACAGATAGCATGAAAAGAAAGTAATCAACACCTTTTCATCATGTCAAACAGTATATTCAACGACACTACTCATAATTCCAATAATCCCCATTAGATTTCTCTCCTTTCTTCCGTTCCATGCCCATAAAACCGTATAATTCCATAAGAAATCATCGGAGAAAACAAACATCGCTTATCGCGCTTTGAACTTTCTCAATTGCGACAACGCGAAAGAGGGGCGTGTGCCGATAACTTCGCGACCAACCTGTATGATTTCATTCTGCTTTTTCACTGTCTGCCAAACGACCGGTCGACCGCAAGGTGTTGTCAGCTGTCGTCATCGTTGTTTGACCAAAATTGGTATCGGCTATCAGCCCAGTTTTTCGTACCACACGTACCTGTGACCCGTATCGGTTTTTAATCGGTTTTGCTGCCGAAATCAGCAGGACTGATATTTTCCGATGACGCAGAGGGTTCAATAACTCTGTGCGGTGTCTAGTTACGAAACACGCCTAGATTTTGGGCGATATCAGATATTGTTACGAGATTTCTAGGGGTCATTAAACTTCTTAACGACGCGTGGACATTTCCGAAATTGATATAAGGATTATTGGGTGTTGGAGAAAGAAAATCGCAAATGAATGTTCAACGTTAGTAAATTTCAGCCAACTAAAGAAATCTCTACTTGAATCAACAAGGACGACATTATTTCTTGTAGTTTTGATCTCAATTTTTTTGCATGGGACACAATGTATTTTCGGGATACTATTCGAATATTAAAAGTAACAAGTAATCTTGTTTTGTGTACATTGTGTACCTGATTTAATGGTTTCAATCGTTATTACCCCCCCATGATCGTTATTACCCCTTCCATATGTAATCTACGACCTCGAATTGGTGAATGCAGTCACTTTGGTGGCCATCTGAGAAAATGATATTTCGGCAAAATTTCCATACCTACCTATGTTGAAAATTTCGCGTATTTCGAAAATAAAATTTTCTCGGACCTCCACCAAAGTTGCTGGATTCACTGATTCGAGGGCGTAGATTAAAAATATGCAAACAGATATTTTCCATAAAATATAGATTTCGAGTAATGTCCATCAAAAAATGAAGAAGAAACTCATCACATATTCGTAATCTACGACTTCGAATTACTGAATACAGTAAAATTGGTGGCTATCTGAGAAAGTGATATTTCGGCAAAATTTCCATAATGAAGGAACATCCGTATTTAAAAAAAAAATTTTCTCGGATCACCACCAAAGTTGCTGGATTCACTGATTCGAGGGCGTAGATTAAAAATATGCAAACAGATATTTTTCATAAAATATAGTTTTCGAGTAATGTCCATCAAAAAATGACTGAATTTTCGGAAATTTCCCACAAAAATTTGAAAATTTCCTGAAGTATCAAACCAGGGAAGAAACTTATTACATATTCGTAATCTACGAACTCGAATTACTGAATACAGTAAAGGACCCCGCACTTTTAGTAGGTAAAGTGGCGACCGGTCAAATTTTCTGAAAATTTGGTATGTTGTTGTACCGGACTCAGTGACCAAAAGTGTCAATGGGCCCAACCCAATCCTATGGCTAGTTTTCTAAATAAGGGGTGTCTAAGTTGAAAATTGCCCAGATTTTCGGATTTATTTGCTGATTATTAAGAGATACATTGGATTTCTGTTGCATACACACGTTTACTACATGTTCTAGGTATGAAATTAGAGGAAACGTATGATTAAAAATATTTATATTTACCGGGTGATTCACGAATATATGACGGTAGTTTTTTTCCGAAATTCACTTTTTCTACTGTGACGTCAGGAGGGCATATTTTTGAAATGATCTTTCCGATTTAGTATTATGACGACAAAATATTGCACAGTGCATATTTTTTATACAGGGTGTTCCACAGAGAGAACCACTAGACATAATCATATTTTTTTAGGATTAATTCGAAATCCTGGATTTTTGAATTGATTTTTGGGAAAAGTGATACACAAACATATGTGTGTCTCTAATCTCCAAAATATTCAGGGTGGTTTATTGATAGGAAGGTATTCAATTTTGGGAAAAGTACAAAAAACATGAACACCTTGTATTCGAAAATTTCCTCGGTCAAATGCAACTATTTTATCACTTTATATTGATTCCCACAACATCTCCCGAGGTATGAATTTTAAATCCGATACTATGACCAGTTTTCGAGATACAGGGCGTAAAAGCGGAGAATAACTTATTTCATCAATTTTTTTTTAAATTGAAAAGCCGAATTTATTTCATGTTGCGCCCATGAGTTCAGTATGAGAGCAGATCAGATGCACATGGGAAGATTTAGCTAAAATATTTACTGTTACAGGGTGATTCATGAATAAATCACAATAGCTTTTGCAAACACTCGATAATTCTAAAGTTTCGTCACAGCGAAATTATTCCATGAAGTTAATACCTATAGTCGTTCACAATTTTCAGTCTGAAATACTTCACTTGGATGTAATGTTAGACAGTTATTCAAAATTCACCAGAAAAGTTCTCCTTTCAATTATTTCAAAGCATATTATTTATGACTCACCCTGTATGAAAAGTACCTAATTATTATGTAGCATTTCAGACTGAAAATTGTGAACGACTAGGTATTAACTTCATGGAATAATTTCTCTGTGATGAAACTGTAGAATTATCAAGTGTTTGCAAAAGCTATTGTGATTTATTCGTGGATCACCCTGTAACAGTAAATATTTTAGCTGAACCTTTCCTTGTGCATATGATCTGTACTCATACTGAACTCATGGGCGCAACATAAAATCAATCCGGCTTTTCAATTTGAAAAAAAAGTGATGAAATAAGTTATTCTCCGCTTTTACGCCCTCGTAATCTCGAAAACTGGTCATAGTATCGGATTTAAAATTCATACCTCGGGAGATGTTGTGGGAATCAATATATAGTGATAAAATAGTTGCATTTGACCGAGGAAATTTTCGAATACAGGGTGTTCATGTTTTTTGTACTTTTCCCAAAATTGAATACCTTCCTATGAATAAACCACCCTGAATATTTTGGAGATTAGAGACACACATATGTTTGTGGTATTACTTTTCCCAAAAATCAATACCAAAATACAGGATTTCGAATTAATCCTAAAAAAACATGATTATGTCTAGTGGTTCTCTCTATGAAACACCCTGTATAAAAAATATGCACTGTGCAATATTTTATCGTCATAATACTAAATCGGAAAGAACATTTCAAAAATATGACCTCCTGACGTCACAGTAGAAAAAGTGAATTTTGGGAAAAAACTACCGTCATATATTCGTGAATCACACGGTAAATCTAAATATTTTTAATCATACGTATCCTCTAATTTCATACCTAGAACATGTAGTAAACGTGTGTATGCAACAGAAATCCAATGTTACTCTTAATAATCAGCAAATAAATTCGAAAATCTGGGCAATTTTCAACTTTAACACCCCGTATTTAGAAAACTAGCCATAGGATTGGGTTGGGCCCATTGACACTTTTGGACAAAGAGTCGGGTACAACAACATACCAAATTTTCAGAAAATTTGACCGGTCGCCACTTCACCTACTAAAAGTGCGGGGTCCTTTGGTGGCTATCTGAGAAAGTGATATTTCGGCAAAATTTCCATAATGAAGGAAAATCCGCGTATTTTTAGAAAAATTTTTTCTCGGATCACCACCAAAGTTGCTGGATTCACAAATTCGAGGGCGTTGATTAAGAATATGCAATCGGATATTTTTCATAAAACATAGTTTTCGAGTAATGACCATCAAAAAATGACTAAATTATCCTTGAAATATTCCAAGGAATAACCTCCTCAATTTTTGCTGCATGTTTACCTAAAATGCAGTTCATCAATAGCTTTCATGATAGACATTCAAAAACTGATATAAGTAGATTGAAGCCTGGTTCTTCCACAAAAGTGGACTCAAATCCACTCCTACTTCCCCACACCCACAACTCCACCAATAAATCACCCATTCGCTACCTTCGAATCCAAACAATTCTCCACACATGTCCTGACCCATATTTCTTAACGGAACCCAACAACGCCGCATAACGCGGCGTAACGGAAACGAATCTCGCAACAATAAAATGTCGAATTAGATGCAAAGTGCCTCCACTTGTCGAACGAACGCGGGCAAGATGGAGAAACAATAAAGCCGTAGCTTATGCAATGCCATGAGTGAGGCCGTAAAGTATGCACATGAATTATCGGACTTTCCCTTTCGTCCGGACGATGCTCAAGACCGAGTTAGAGAAGAGGTAGAGGTCGTGGTCAATTAGAGTTCACCAGCTGTTCGACGACGCGTCAGGGTCAAAGGACGCGCTCGTGTGTGTCCTTGAGAATGTGGAACGAGATGGATTTTCAGTTTGTTGCGTGCGCGTTTGATAGGTCTATGACTTATATGGAGAATTTTTTGACAGTTCTTACAACCAATCAAACTTGATCATTTCAAATCATATGGAACAATTTCACCCAAACATCACACTGATAACAGACCATGGGCTCTTTTCACGTTGCAATGGACACATATTGATTTATTTCGATTTTAAAGTTTCAAATATTTGATATTTCGAAATCGTGACGAATTAGCAAAATATTATTTATCCGAAGAACCCTCGGACATTGATAACAGCTAAAAATTTTATGACAACTTTCTCACGCTTGTTGCTTGTAATTCACTGTTAAAATGTAATCAGATCTCATGTAATGCCAAACTCATACTTTGCATTGCCTAGCTCTATACAAGCCCTAATTTTGAAGAATCTAAATTCTGTAACTTCAGAAACACCCTAAAGGTTTAAAAGATCAGTGAGTGAATCAGTGACAAAAACGTGTTTATAAAAAATTCTCGTAAGTATGTGAGTTAGACATATTCATCTATACTCCATTTACTTTTATTTAATCACATAGGAGGTCATGGTTTCGTTTGCAGGAGTTGGTGAACCTGATGAAAAGCACAGAACATATGATGAAAAGTCAGTGCGCGCACAGAAAATATCGTTAATGACAAAACGACGTTGCCAGTTTCTTTGTTTACATCAAAGTAAAAGTATCAAAGATATTCCACATTTTGTTAGGTTTACAAATTGTAAATTGGTATTTAATCGATATTTGCAGGTGAGTTTTTTGTCGAATATCCAATATTAACGTATGTTTATTGTTTTTAGCACCGGTTTGAAGCGTGAGCACGATTTTCAAGACTAGGACGAATGTTCACATTTCGAGGTTGGAGGGGTACACGGAAATTTCGTTGAAAAAGCTGTTATTTGGACAGATATCGCAGTAGATGGATCGGATGGAGCCTCGAGAGGTCGATTTGGATGATACTCGTATTTTTCAGGTTTTACAAGAAATTTGGCGATATCTGAGCAGATTTGCAAAAGTTGGGTACCTCACTAATGAGGTGGAACTTAGACCTAATTCTCCTATGAGAAACGCCTTTCAAAGGTCGAGATGGTGAAAAATGTATTCTTTAGATGTGGTTTGAACAAACGCAGCCGAGTTTTATATCCCAAAATTGATTTTAAGAAAGTTTTCAACAAAATAAAATTGACATTATTCTTGATTCTTGTAATTACCCATCAATTCATTTTATATCTTTGGGTTGATTTTTTTAATGAATTCTTGATTAGAATCAACAATTGATGTCGTCAAGTTTTGAACTTTCAGTTCAAGAGGATAATAAACATTAAATCTTCACAAGCATGCATATGAAAATTATGTGAAAGCAATGCAATTTTCTTCCATGGCGAAAAATAATATATTTCAACAGTGATCTCTTGTACTTTTCATGCAAATAACTAGAAAAGGAATCCTTTCTATCAATTCATATAAACGTTAATTATTTTCGTCCATCACATCTCTTCCAATTCATTCATTTTCCGAATAAATTCACATTCTGAGAAATACGCTAAGAATGTAGGAAGGGCAACATAGTGTTGACTTGGAACATAAAAATATTTTGAAAAACGTCATAACTTCGATACAGAGTGGAATGTGTCAAATTTCAGGCCATAGTTGTGATTTTATAATTGTGAATGGAGTATATGCGACTTGACATATTCATCCATTTTCCAGGTTGATTTTTCACTTTCATTGCTCGCATTGAAGAATTCATCTAAAGTAAAGTTGCTGTAAGCATGAGACCCGAACAAGGACAACCATTGTCCTCCTGAAACCTTCACTGTCCATAAGATAACATGTAAGGTTACAAATCGACCTAATTAAGTCCACTTTTGAACTGTTTTCCACATCGCATCTGTATCCATCGAACGTTGTTGTTGAGGACTAAGTATACCCGTCAGACGGACAGGTTGACTGCACTGGTCTAAAACGAGGACACCGATTATACAATTCGTATCATCGAAGATGAAAGTGAAGAGCTAACGTTACGTTATCGGAAAGTGGTTCTTGACTGTCCACTCATAGAGGTTACTGGAGTCTGAAAATGATTGATTGTTTGGCTTCTTCTCGATATTGGCTTCGAGAACTTACATGTTGAAGAGGAGAAAGTGATTGCTTGGTGCTGTGAAATATGGATCTGAATTTGAGAATTGGTTTCGTGTCCATTTAATGCAATTTGAGTATTGATGAGGATACTGTTAGATCTAGACTAGAGAGGAGGTGTAAGATATTCTTGCTAAGATCCAGATACGAGGATGTATTGATATCTAGTTAGCCCAGACCAGTTCCATGCATGAACAAAATATTGAGATACCATATCAACGAAAAATAACTTATAAGAAGTGTCAGTGTAGAGTTCGACGTCAAAAAAGTGAACCCGAGTTACGCAATAAATTAAAAAAAAATGTCCACCGAAATTGTAAAAATCGAAAAATTGGAGTATCGAGCCATCATCAAGTACCTGTATTTAAAAGGGTTAATAGGTAAGCAGATTTACGAAGATATGCTTAATACCCTTGGTGATGAATGTCCTTCGTATGCGACCATGAAAAATTGGACTGCAATCTTCAAAAGAGGAAAATTTTCCATTGGAGATGATGACCGATCGGGAAGGCCATTTTCTCTGTCAGTCCCCGAAAATATCGATGCAGTTCATGTCATGATTTTATCAGACCGTCGAATTGGGCTAAAACGGATATCTGAAGCACTGAAGATTTCATACGAACGCGTTCATCATATAGTTCACGTCAATTTGGACATGAGAAAAATTTCTGCAAAATGGATCCTCAAATGTTTGAATGTTGACGAAAAGCGTGCAAGGATAGATGCATCCCGTTCGATCTGTGCTCGATTTGAAAACGATGTAGACTTCTTGAACCGAATTGTTACTATGGATGAGACTTGGGTACATTTCTACGATCCAGAAACAAAGCAACAATCGATGGAATGGCGACACTCTGGTTCTCCAAGACATAAGAGTTTCGTGTCCAAAAATCTGCTGGAAAAGTTCTTGCTTCAGATTTTTGAGATTGCCATGGAGTAATCATGATTGATTTTCTGGATGCGGGTAGAACAATAACTGGAGATTACTATTCGACATTACTGACCACTCTAGGGAAAAAATTGAAGAGAAAAGACGCGGAAAGCTATCCAAAGGTATTTTGTTTTCACAGGACAACGCCTCAGTACACAAATCTCATGTTGCCATGCAAAAAATTCGTGATTTAGGATTAGAATTACTAGAACACCCCCCTTATTCACCAGATTTGGCTACGTCCGACTGTCTTCTCTTTCCTCAACTGAAAAAAACCTTAAAAGGTCGTAAATTTTCTTCCAACGAGGAGGTATAAAAGCTGTGGAGGACTGGTTTGCAGAGCAAAAAGAAACATTTTTTTCAAAGGTCTAGAGACGTTGCAGGTTCGGTGAAATACATATATTCAATTTAGAGGAGAGTATGTTGAGTAATAAAATATTTTGACATTGATATTTTGTTTGGTTCCATAGTAGGCTAAGAATTTTTCAATATATCCTCGTATATCTTAGTTCTCCCAGTATTAAAGTTTCGAGAAACTTCTTGAAATGATCCATGACAGGAAGATTCCATCTCTAGGTTTTTTCTCCTCCTGAAACACTTCACCATATAAAGGCTCTGGGCCAGTGGAAACAATTCGTGTTTCTTACTCTTCAGTATGTTGGCCTCATCATTTCCTTTAATTTCCGAGTTATCATGGGTCTCACAGTTATGGCGTATATTCATCGCAAATTTCAAAGATGCTCAGTTCTGTTTATCTATGACGTTTGGAATAGACCTTCATGTACTCGATAGACAATGAAACTATACAACAAAAACTGAACACACAACACCTTCTCGAGAATTCATTTCGAAATCACCTCCACTTGTTATGCGATCAACCTCGCCAGGTGCTATTTCTGCCTTCCAATTCCTCATCGACGACCATGTCGCAAAGAGTTACCGTTTATTTATTCAGAAACGGACAGACGTGTTACAATGTGTGAAAGACACTCGGCAAGAATGCAAACAAAACTACCTGCCAGCTCTCTTTGATCGCTGATTGTTGTTTGATTTGAGCATATGCCTTAACAGTTAAACGAACAGTTGGCCCGAGCCTCTTTGAAAACTATCCGGTTGTGCAATTAGTGAAAACGCCAGTTATGTTGCCACCTTACACCGTGAAATTGAGTGATTCGTCATGGGGTGTGAGCTTGTAAGCGCTGATCGTCGAGCATGCTTAGCGGAATATGATTAGGAGGCAATGCGAGATGGAGCAGACTTAACGAGCCTTTGGAAAGTTGGGAATGTCCTTTGAATGGTGGATTCCAGTTTTCAATCGAATGTTTCTTTGAAAATTTCAATGATGCTACAAAAAGACCAAATGAAGACTCTGAAGGTGCAGACACATTGTTATCACGTCACGTCACATCAGGTCATCTTCCCAAAATGTGCAACCACGATAATGCATGGAACTTAGAGCATGGGAAGAGAGACACACCTTTCAATAATAAATAGTGAAGACAAATCATCAGAACTAAACTGAGTGATTGTACTACTACGGAATCAAAATGTAGTGAAAATTTTTGCAACATTGTATCAGCTGTCACGTTATAGCACTGAAAGCAAGCAAGATCTATATTCCGCAAATTTACATTTTCTGAATGCACGTGATATCACGTCTGATATTTTGTGAAATGTCATTCTGACATACATTTGAAACCGATCTGGGGGTTCATTCAATAATTCTTGATATAATTGATGGAATTTCCCCACTTCCTCTGTTCATTGATTCATTTGGTAAATCGAATCCCTTCTATGAGAATCACCAACTGTAAAAGCAGCTATATTTTCCATATCTTCTTCCCAATTTCTCGCGTGAGCTCACATGACGTGACAACAATTTGTATGCACCTAAAGGTGCATACAAACTGTTGTCACGTCACGTGAGCTCACGACAGGAAATGGGAAGAAGATATGGAGAATATAGCGGCTTTTACAGTTGCTGGTGATTCTCATAGAAGGGATTCGATTTACCAAATGAATCAACGAACAGAAGAAGTGGGGGAATTCCATCAATTAATTCCAGAATTATTGAATGAACACCCAGATCGGTTTCAAATGTATGTCAGAATGACATTCCACATAATATTAGACGTAAAATCACGTGCATACAGAAAATGTAAATTTGCGGAATATAGATCTTGCGTACTTTCAGTGCTATAACGTGACAGCAGATACAATGTTGCAAAAATTTTTACTACATTTTGATTCCGTAGTAGTATAATCACCCAGTTTAGTTCTGATGATTTGGCTTCACGATTCATTATTGAAAGGTGTGTCTGTCTTCCTATGGTCTAAGTTCCATGCATTATCGTGGTTGCACATTTTGGGAAGATGACGTGATGTGACGTGACGTGATGACAATATGTCTGCACCTTTAAAGGTGCAGACACATTGTTGTCACGTCACGTGAGCTCATGCGAGGAAATGGGAAGTTGCTGGTGATTCTCATAGAAGGGATTCGATTTACCAAATGATTCAACGAACAGAGGAGGTAGGGGAATTCGATCAATTGATTCAACAATTATTGAATGAGCACCCAGATCGGTTTCAAATGTATGTCAGAATGACATTTCACAAAATATCAGACGTGATGTCACGTGCATTCAGAAAATGTGAATTTGCGGAATATAGATCTTGCGTGCTTTCAGTGCTATAATGTGACAGCAGATACAATGTCGCAAAAATTTTTACTACATTTTGATTCCGTAGTAGTACAATCAGCCAGTTTAGTTCTGATGATTTGGCTCCACTATTTATTATTGGAAGGTGTGTCTCTCTTCCTATGGTCTAAGTTACATGCATTGTCGTGGTTGCACATTTTGGGAAGATGACGTGATGTGACGCTGATAACAATGTGTCTGCACCTTTACTCACTTAATGAAACCCTCTCTCTAATCTATTGTGGTTTTCATACCAGAAACGAGAATCTAGGCTTTTTACGAAGATCTTCATCCATCAACAAATGGTTGCCATGCCACTTGGTATGATGAAGATTCTTTAACCTCAAAAGCAGATGTCACGAAACATCTGAAGACATTCAGGAAATGCATATTGCAACGGTGCAGCCTGGTTTCAAAACACCGAAACAGAC
The DNA here is from genome assembly GCA_951802165.1 of Adalia decempunctata. Classification (NCBI taxonomy): domain Eukaryota; kingdom Metazoa; phylum Arthropoda; class Insecta; order Coleoptera; family Coccinellidae; genus Adalia; species Adalia decempunctata. Next base: position 8,984,917 of record OX637705.1, read on the forward strand.
CTTGACATTTCGCGATCCTCCATCAACTTGACAGCACTTTCGCCTACTCTTCTTCCTCGAGCCACATCTGCGAGGTATTTCGACCCCAAAATGCCATAGCGGTTTTCTCTAAACTCTAAACAATTCCAGATCGCTGTATTCCAGTCATAACCGAGACATGGCGAATAATCGGATCGTGACAGCCGTTTATCGTTGACAGAACAAAAGAAGATCGATGACATTTCGCACCTACAGCCAACGACCTCGGTAAACATAAATATCGGAATCCAGTCGGCTTTGCTTGGTGATCTACAACAGGCTAAATCCATTACCGTGAAATTCGGTACAACCTGTTTATGGGGTTTTAAGGATGTAAAAATGGTTGTTTATGGGTCTGTTGGGATATGGGTGTTTTCGGGAAGTCGGTCGTGCAGGAAACTGATTTCGCGGGACGTTATTTAGGGTGTTGGGATGTGGGTAGTTAAATGGTCTTTTGGCGGTCTCCAGAATAATAGCTATCTTCGAAACACATACGTGATCAAGGGTTTTAACCCATACACTTGATGTGTCTGCATCCATGGAGCAATGACAACGGGACAAGTAATGGACGAACTGAGAGAAATGAAGCTTTAAATGGTATCTCCAAAGCAGTGGCAACATCAACATTTCAATTACGAGGACATATTGAAACATTCTTAGGCTACTATAGAACCAAACAAAATTTCAATGTCAAAATATTTTATTACACAACATATTCTCCTCTGAATTGAATACATTTATTACAGCGAACCTGCAACGTCTCTAGATCTTTCAAAAAAAATGTTTCTTTTTGCTCTGCAAACCAGTCCTCCACAGCTTTTATTACCTCCTCGTAGGAAGAAAATTAACGACCTTTTAAACTTTTCTTCAGTTGAGGAAAGAGATGATAGTCGGACAGAGCCAAATCTGGTGAATGAGGGGGTTTTCAAGTAATTCTAACCCTGAATCACGAATTTTTTGCATGGCAACATGAGATTTGTATAGGTACTGGGGCTTTGTCCTGTGAGAACAAAATACCTTTGGACAGCTTTCCGCGTCTTTTCTCTTCAATTTTTTTTCGTAGAGTAGTCAGTAATGTCGAAAAATAGTAATCTCCAGTTATTGCTCTACCCTTATCCGGAAAAATCATGATTACTGAATGGCAATCCCAAAAAATTTAAGCAAGAACTTTTCCAGCAGATTTTTGGACACGAAACTTATTAGGTCTTGGAGAACCAGAGTGTCGCCATTCCATCAATTGTTGCTTTGTTTCTGGATCGTAGAAATGTACCCAAGTCTCATCCATAGTAACAATTCGGTTTAAGAAGTCTACATCGTTTTCAAATCGAGCACAGAACGAACGCGATGCTTCTAACCTTGCACGCTTTTGGTCAATATTCAAATATTTGGGGATCCATTTTGCAGAAATTTTTCTCATGTCCAAATTGACGTGAACTATATGATGAACGCATTCGTATGAAATCTTCAGTGCTTCAGATATCCGTTTTAGCCCAATTTGACGGTCTGATAAAATCATGTCATGAACTGCATCGATATTTTCGGGGACTGACACAGAAACTGGCCTCCCGATCGGTCATCATCTTCAATGGAAAATTTACCTCTTTTGAAGCTTGCAGTCCAATTCTTCAGGGTCGCATACGAAGAACATTGATCACCAAGGGTATTAAGCATATCTTCGTAAGTCTGCTTACCTCTTAACCCTTTTAAATATAGGTACTTGATGATGGCTCGATACTTCAATTTTTCGATTTCTACAATTTCGATGGACATCTTTTCTTTAAATTATTGCGTAACTCTGGTTTACTCTTTTGACGTCGAACTCCACACTGACACTTCTAATAAGTTATTGTTCGTCGATATGGTGTCGCTATATTTTGTTTATGCGTGGAACTGGTCTAGGCTAACTAGATATCAATACATCCTCGTACTATGTGGAATTTCAATACCGAACAATACAACTTTGTCTTAATTTCTGTGACAGAAAAAAGCTGAACAGCTTCTCCTCTCATCAAGTGCGAAATTCACCAAAGAAAGCCTCATTTGAACGTTGGGAAAAAGGTTTTTCTTTATGAAACCACCATTGAGCTGGGATTATAATAAATGTAATCATATTTCCGCTATATGCAGTTCATTTCATTCTGTCCATCCAAATTGCATGCCTTGGTTGGAATTGGTTTCGAGATTATCCTACAATTGATTAAGAGGATCAGCGTGGTTTCCACGTAATCCTCCTCCGCAATATTTGCAGAGGTTACGAGATCTCCCACAATTTTATCTTATGCAATCAGATTCACAGTTTAAACGCGGTTTTCGTACCACTGAACTTCCCAGTTCTGAAGGATTCAGCCGAGGTCTCATTCTCAGGTAATAATTCTTCGGAACAGAATCGAAATCCGAGAAAACCTCGAATTACGAACCCCACAAATTCCCACATCTTGCGAAACAAGCGGAGGGTCAAACTTTTGAACTCTACGCTGCTATCGAAGCCATCACCAGCATTCTTTCACAATCTCTCCGTTTCCTGCCTGGCATTTTTCAACTGAAATATGAAAATAGAGCCATAACTCGACGTCGAGATGGACTGTTCAGATTGCATACCTGCCGTCGTACCTGCTGCAGCAGGGCGATTACGGCAGGAATGATAGGAGACCGAGTGACATTCACGCCAAAACAATTTCCCTGTCGGTACGCCGGCCAGGCGTTCGGTCATTTAAATGTTAATGGAAATCTTTCTTCAGAGATATCAAACGTTTAAAATGCAAATACGGGCGGTAAAGGATGTATGCCTGACTTTGATATATAAATATTGCAGTCTTCGTGGATCAATTTGCGACTGTGCGTAAGATTGTCGCTGTCAACTTTTCGCTACGAAGGTAATGCATCTTGGACCATTGATTGTTTATTTCTTGAGGAACCTAGGGGGACCAAGACTTTTGGTGATGTGTGTATCTGGCGAATAGTGAAGTTTGGAAAGTTGACTGAATCAAACGCTCCTTCAAAAATGGAAAAAGCCAGGATTGAATTAAAGCTTCCAATATGATTTCCATCATCAGAGATCCGCTGGTGACTTGCTCGCTTACGTCTCACATATATGGCAGCTATCTATTGAGAAATATGGTGAAAACCTAGCCGTAGCACTGGATATCTCCAGGGCATTCGATCGAGTCTGGAATTACCCAGGCAACACAAAGATATCCCAGAGAAATCCCTGCGACTTCTTTTTAGGAAGTTGTGACGCCTTTTGTGACTTCTTTGGGAGGTCGCTGAGAGCTCTATAACTCCTCCAAATGTCCGCCACAAAAGAGTTCCCAGAGAGCTCTTGACGATATCCTACGTGGATATTCTCAAACAAGCCACACTTAGAGTTCGCATACACCTCCCGCGGCGAGGACTTTGAGAACTTCTTATCAACCTCCGCATTGCGAGATGTATAAGATATTCTCGAACTGTTCACATTGTGAGATGTATAAGAAGTTCCTATACAGGTCGTATTGTGAGATGTATAAGAAGTTTCAACACATGCCGCTTTGCACTGGTAGATACAAGTCTCATTGCGAAATGTGAATGAAACATCAAAAACTAAGTCAGATTAGTCCGATTCCTATGATGAGAATCTGTATATCCGCTATGTTATTGAATTGAATTACACAACAAACAGTGTTAAAAGTTATTTATTATTTTCGGCTGCAACAGGAGGTAAACTAAAACAAGCGAATAAGTTCGTCAATCTTTATTATCAACAAAAAAATTTTCAAAACATTATATTTCTTTCTTCCTCTGGGTACAATGTCCCAGCCAATCTTGAGAAAAGACTCCTCTGTTGTCCTCCACGTATGTAGTGTTCTTTTATTAATATTGGAATTGCAATAATAGTTTCCACAGGAACTTGTAAACCGTGCCTATTAAGAATTATCCAATAATATATTAGCTTGAATTTTTGGAATATTCGACTCATAATTCTTGTAAAATCTGTTGTGAAGTTATTACACTCATCCATATTCCTAATAGAAATAATTATTCTGATCACCAATATACCAAGTAGAAAATCGTTTAATGTGAATGTGAATTAATCAATTCCTTTATTGGTTGTTGAATTACTCGGATAACATAAATGGCGGTAAAAATGGTTACGTTATATGTCCTAATAGGTGAGAAAACTCCAGAATTTAATGAAAATAACACTTACTTGGAGCACAAATATCCTCATCGAAATTTCACACAATAACGAAAACGAACCTCGTATACAGCACAGTAACACCGATAAACACAACACATCTAACTAATCTATCCACAGAACCCATCTCGATGTCTTGGTGAACTCGCTGTTTATACAAGTTCGACTTGATAGAGAAATAGCGCCTGCGTGGACAGATTGACCTTGTCAATCGCATGGTGCGCTCTCCTCTCCAAGTTATCGCATTGAGTAGTCCCAAGGATATCGCATGGCGAGGTCTCCAAGATATCGCATGGGCACATCAGTGGGAAATTCGCTTAGTTACATCACATAGAGATCTCTGGGACCTCGCGGTAGGAGCTCCTATGAAAGTCGCATTGTAACCTCTCAGAGATATCGCGGAGAAGTCTGTGTTGCCTGGGTAGGGACTCCTCGCGAAGATCTCATGTTATGGCGTGCCCCCAAAGCTTTGTTCTCTGCTGGCTAGTTTCCTCTCAAACAGATCTCTCCATGTAGTGTTCGATGGAGTTTCATCTGACTCTCTACCCATAAATGCTGGTGTTCCGCAGGGATCAATTCTGGCTCCAACACTATTTCTACTCCACATCAACGATTTGCTGGAAGCAACTTCGTGTCCAGTGCACAGCTTCGCGGATGATAGTACCCTCCATACCGCCTTTTCTTCTAGGGCTCCAAAACCAGCTCGCCAAATCAGAAACGAACGAGGAAGAAATGTTAACAACATGAATATGGACTTGGCAACAATTCTTGAATGAGAATCTAATAACTTGGTAGAATTCAACGCAGACAAAACACAAGCATGTCTTTTCTCTAGAAAAGCCGATCTTACTGTGCCCAGCATAGAGTTGTCGGAAGTGACCATACCATTGAAGTCAACCATTTCGATGCTGGGTATTACTGTCGGCAGTAACCTTTCTTGGGAGAATCACGTGAGATCCATTGCTGAAAGTGCATCCCAAAAACTTGGTTTTCTGTTTCTTGCCAGGAGCTTTTTCACCTCAGGTCAGCTGCTTATGATAAGGCACAGATTCGATCTGTCCTGAAATACTGTTCCGATATTTGGAGTGCTGCACCTAAACAAACCCTAAAACTCTTGGATTCTGCACAAATTCGTCTGGTCGGTGATGCTTCGCTTACAAACTCGCTCACGTGTCTAGAACACCGTAGAAGAGTAGGAGATCTGTCTCTATTTTATAGATATTTCCATGGGCGATGCTCTTCTGAATTATCAGCCATCGTTCCACCTCTGACAGTCTCTTCGAGACTAGATTAGATTAGATTAGATTTAAGGAGGGGCGTTTAGACTTTGCTTAGCCTCGCGAACACCTTGACCTGAAGATCTATTGTGCTACCCCGCGCTGTTTACCAATCAGGTAGCAAAGCCTCTATGAACTTCACTACTCTTCTCGGTGCCACGCCCATTACTTGTTCCGGTTTTAAGAAACAGAAGTCAAGATGTTGTAGCCTTTTCCTGAAGACAGCTCCACAATTGCAAAGCAGGTGTTCAGCTGTTTCGGTGGCTTCTTGACAGAAGCGGCAGGTATCATCAGGAACCTTTCCCATGTTCCGAAGATGATAATTTACAGGACAGTGTCCCGCTCTTCGAGACTAACATGTCAAGTTAAGTCTTCACATCCCTTCGTGGTCACTTTGGAGACCTGCAGAACATCTCTCTTGAAAGACTCGTTTATCCCACGAACAGCGAGGCTTTGTAACACATTGACTAGGGAGGTGTTCCCCGAGGCATATAACCTCCAGAAATTCAAGAAGAACACCAATTCCTACCGGCTTGCCCTTGGTTTCTCACGATGTTCTCTGAACATTACAGGATATTCCTTATCGTGAGAACAACAACATAAAAAAAACTGTCATTAGCGACAGTACGACTTAATCTTTAACCTGAAAGAAGCGGTCAACCAAAAGGCTACATCGCAAATGGTTCATTGTCAAATAGCATTCCTAAATCCTGCTGAGATAGTGCGGAAACCGAACCTTATCGAATTATCCGTTGAACTTGATCCGTGAACCGTTCGATCTAGCTGTCTCGGCCGTAAATAATCCCGGGTCTAACCCCGTTCGACCATCGCGACCGGGCAATTAAGGACCAGCCAGGCGGCGGTTCATTACACTCGGCGCGTTATAGATAATTTATTTCGATCGGGCTCTGAGGCCGCCAGCCCAAAGGACGCGTTTACCAATTGATTTATGCCATACGGAAGACTTCGGTTCGTGTGGACGAGGAACTGAGGATGGAAACGGTGTATCGCTGTTTTTAATGTGTCCATACATCGGCAGCCGCAGCCACAGCCTCCTTCACGAAGCTGGAGAAGGCTTTCCTGAACATGTCAGCCATCTTTGAGCAAAAGTTTGAAATATAGCGTGTTTCTTAATAAGTGTATCAACGGTCAACTATAGATTTCTCATGAAAAAATAACAATTTTTCGTCTCTTTCATTTTTTCCTCCGGGTCTTCGTTTGCAAGATACAGGGGGTCAAAAATTCATATTTTTTTCAGTTTTTTGCTACTATCGCAGGAACCCTTTGAATTACAGAATTGAGTTTTTGTACACACATTGTCACTAATAATAGCTACTCTTTTGCACATTAGACGTACCAGTGACGGAGATATTGAATTTGCAGAAAGGTTTCACCCCCCAACTTCTACACCACTGGACAAATTTGCGTCTGCATAGCAAATTCTGATGCGTCAATATGTTTCACATAAAAAAGGTACAATTGGTTTATTTCTCTAAAGCGAACCGTTTTCGAGGAAACTGGTATTTTATAATCAAAAACAATTTGCTGACGCATTATAGATTTTTTGTAATTGGAAAAATGAGAAGTGATAATTATCAAGTTCATTAATTTCAACAAAATTTGACAACTAGGTTGTCAAGTTATTTTTTGTTTTTTTTTTAGTGACCAGAAATAACAAGATTACAAGAATTTTTTCAATTACAAGAAATTTACAATGCGTTGGCAAATTGTTTATGATCATAAAATGCCAGTTTTCTCGAAAACTGTTCACTTTAGAGTAATAAATCTTGAGTACCTTTTTCATGTAGAACACATGGGCGCATCAGAATTTGCTGCGGAAATTCAAATTTGTCCAGTGGTGTAAAAAATTTGGGGGGGTAAAAGCTTTCTGATACTTGCCGGGGTCCACTAAATACCCATACGAGGATGTACGCAATAAATTTAAATAAAGATGTCCGCCGAAATTGTAAAAATCGAAAATCGAAAAATTGGAGTATCGAGCCATCATCAAGTACCTGTATTTAAAAGGGTTAAGAGGTAAGCAGATTTACGAAGATATGCTTTATACCCTTGGTGATCAATGTCCTTCGTATGCGATCGTGAAAAATTGGATTGCAAGCTTCAAAAGAGGTAAATTTTCCATTGAAGATGATGACTGATCGAGAAGGCCAGTTTTTGTGTCAGTCCCCGAAAATATCGATGCAGTTCATGATATGATTTTATCAGACCGTGGAATTAGGCAGAAACGGATATCTGAAGCACTGAAGATTTCATACGAACGCGTTCATCATATAGTTCACGTCAATTTGGACATGAGAAATTTCTGCAAAATGGATCCCCAAATGTTTGAATGTTGACCAAAAGCGGGCAAGGGTAGAAGCTCACGTTCGATCTGTGCTCGATTTGAAAACGATGTGGACTTCTTAAAACGAATTGTTACTATGGATGAGACATTCTGGATCGTAGAAATGTACCCAAGTCTCATCCATAGCAACAATTCGGTAAGAAGTCTACATCGTTTTCAAATCGAGCAGATCGAACGTGAGCTTCTACCCTTGCCCGCTTTTGGTCAACATTCAAACATTTGGGGATCCATTTTGCAGAAATTTTTCTCGTGTCCCACTTGACGTGAACTATATGATGAACGCGTTCGTATGAAATCTTCAGTGCTTCAGATATCCGTTTCAGTCCAATTGGACGGTCTGATAAAATCATGTCATGAACTGCTTCGATATTTCCGGGGACTAACACAGAAACTGGCCTTCCGATCGGTCCTGATCTTCAATGGGAAATTCCCCTATTTTGAAGCTTTCAGTCCAATTTTTCACAGTCGCATACGAAGGACATTGATCACCTGGGGTATTAAGCATATCTTCGTGAATCAGCTTAGCTCTCAACCCTTTTAAATACAGGTATTTGATGATGGCTCGTTAGTCCTATTTTTCGATTTTTACAATTTCGGTGGACATCCTTTTTTTTAATTTATTGCGTAACTCTGGTTTACTTTTTTGACGTCGAACTCTACACTGTCACTTCGAATAAGTTATTGTTCGTTGATATGGTATCACAATATTCTGTTTATGCATGGAACTGGTCTAGGCTAACTAGATATAAATACATCTTCGTATCTTCTTGTGCTAGCTGCACTCAAAATTCTCAAAAATCCTGCTGTTTCTCCAAGAAATTCCATCTCGCGGATCGTGAGAAGGAATAACGGACCCAGATCGATCAGATACGGCACCCAGCGAGATATAAATCATGGGAACAAAGCCATAAATCCATAGAGGCTAAAACAGAGCAGGAAGTCCAAGGCAGCACGCGGCGAGGACCAAATGATAAACAATCGTATATTCGCGATCTGACAGGCGTCGATATCGTCCCACGAACCTATGGGCGTCAGCAGGGTACCACGGAATTCAATAACAAATTTCTGTGGCATGAAATCGACGAGAGATCGCTCACACAGGAAATTTTCGAAATTTTCCGCGAATTTTGAAGGACCTTGCTCTTCAGAACCCAGTATACTACCTGTGAGAAAGTCTACATTAGGAACACTTAAAGAAGCTTCCCTACACGAATTAGAGAACAAAAAATGGAAATACCTAGGTACCTACCAACAAATTGTTCTAGCACTTCGGATCCTGCTCTGTCTGCCAATGTTCCCGTCAATGAACAAGGCAGGCCAGCAGCACCTGGTGCTTCGGCTTGCGCCTATCCGAGCACTGACTGACCATGCGGAAGTGAGCACATTTATTTCGAAAGGTCACAAAGCACTCAAAGGAAACAAGTTCCAGTATTCTACAATATCTTCAATTTTATCATGCTTTGTTGATTCACTGCAGCCGTTCTGCCTTTCCAGTTCCTTATTATCGAGCGAAGAATGGCGAGTAAATATTGGACGTCGTCTCCGTAGAGCTAGAGTTTGCCCTTCCGTATCTCGGCAAGAACGACATACAACAGATACTTAATTTTAATTGGAGAAAATTTTTGGTATTGCGCAGTCAAATGTCGATCACAGTCAAAATATGGATCATCATTACCCACACGATGTTTTGGGAAAATATTTCCACAACCAGTAGTCTTCAAAATAGACAGATTTCTTTTCTATACCTATACTCGTACTGAGAATGCACTGTTCATTTCTAAGATGGTCAGCCTTCCCTCCAGAAAATCATGACCTTGTACAAAAACTACTGACAAAATATTGTTTCCAGTCGTTATAATATCAAAATTCCATGTCACCAAAAATAAAGAAAGCAAACGAAAACATTCGAAAATAAATACCAAATGTTGGACACTAAAATATCACCAATATAAATTATCGTTCCAAAAATCCACCACAGATTTGAATAAACAGTTTCCATTCTTAACGAAATTGATTGTTTTTGTGACAGCAGTATTTTTAGGAGGAGTATCAACTTCATCGTAATATCCAAGGATACTTTTTTCAACATTTGGATCGAGAACGTTTTTCAAAAGCTCCTCTCTACTGTTCAAATCTTTGGTGACCTCCAATGGTATCATATTACATTTTTCTTTGATTCTTGTAGCGACACTTTGAATACTGGTGTTTTGGCACAACCGAATTGTGCATCTCTTCCTTTCTAAATCTATAAGGAAGGATATGATTCCTTTGGTTTTAATCAGTACTCTGTCCAGTGTCTTCTTGTTGGTTTTGTTCAACTCTTGGATCTCTAAGAGATAAACGATATTCTTCTTCTCAGTTTGCGCTTTAGATCTGCTTCTTGTTCCAAACGCAGGTGGTGCTGTGGATCTTAGAAGATCCACAAGTTCCTCAGCTCTCTTGCTCAACTTACTATCTTTATTCCTCTTTCTTAAAGCTAGCGACTCCAGAGCTTCATATATCCCAAATGTCGATAATATGATTGAATTATTTTCATCGTTGGATATCAAATTTTCGAAGATATCTAGAGACAAGCTTACGATGGTAGGATCTTTCTCTTCCAGTAAGGTAGCAGGATATAAAAGTGGAGTTTTCTCATGTAGAAGAGCTTGGTGGTTTTCTGGGAATTCGCTCAAACTTTTGTACGTTTTGAGAGTGAGCAGACATTCTTGCTTCGCTTTTTTTACTGCTTCTATATCAGTTTGACATGCCATTTTTGGAGGCAGTTCTCGTCAAATTGACGTTTTGAAAAGACTGCTGCGTCCAGGAATAGATGCATCTATGTTCAGGAGTTTCATTCGATTGAGTTTCTATTAAGGTTTAAGTTGAAATAATATTAGATATACTGTCACAAAACCAACATGAGGCTGACCATCAAATTCTGAGAATTTTCTGATTTGTTTTCACTACAAGTGAAATTTTAATGGATGCCATGTTCCAGTTGCCTGCTCTTCATTCCTCAACAGTAATTGTGCCATCCTCAAACCGCTCTCTCTTTCTCCTTCCCCAGACCAGATCAATGGCTTGCGTGGGTGCAAATTGATGCACCACCTTATTGACCACGTCTTCTGAGGTAACACCAAATACCGTTACGTTCTCATGGAAGACTAGATCGCGTAGAAACCCTCACGAGAGTTACCGTTACTTAACCCCTTTGCCCCCGGCACCCTTGCTCGTGCATACGGAGTGGTCAATTAATTACGCCATCACTTTGAATAATTATCATTAACTAGTCAGGTGAGGCGCAAAAATTACACGGTCACGTGGTACGCCTGCCTGGTGAACGCATTTTCTTCTTTCTATCTGGAATTATCTCCCGGTGTCACGTTTGCTCTTGGGACGTGGTGAAATGGAGTTTTGTCCGTGGGAACAATGGCGGGTTCTGGTTATATTGCTTATGGTTTTGGTATTTTTGTTTGTTTCTGGGACTCTTCTTTCGATTTGTTGTTTCTTTAAACAAAACGTTATGATGTAACGTTTGTAGCCTCTGATAATGGTAGTGCCCTGGCATCATTTTCTTTGGACTAATCTGTGGCTTACTTCGGCTGCTGGTGAAATGAATCTTGTAATGGATGCGTCAGAGTCCAAGATTTCTGTGTTCAATAAACGAATACACCCTTTACTTGTTGTTGCTTGATGATCCATTTTTTCCAGAATTTGTTCCCGGATTACTGCAATTTGAGGTAAAACAGGATACTTTCAAGTATCCAGTATCTTTACACCTCTGCACCAAAGGAAGGAACATTTGCAGATTAGGATGGTTCGTAAAATCAGCTTGCTGTGACCCTATTTTGTTTGCACTCACCCCAAGCAGCTTTTTTTTATGTTTTGGTTCTCACGATAAGGAATACTCTGTAATGTTCAGAGAACATCGCGAGAACCAAGGGCATGCAGGTAGGAATTAGTGTTACATTAGAGGTTACATGCCTCGGGGAACACCTCCCTAGGCAATTTGTTCCAAAGCCTCGCTGTTCGTTGGATGAGTCTTTGAAGAGAGATGTTCTGCAGGTCTCCAAAGTGACCACGAAGAGATGTGAAGACTTAAATTGACGGGTTAGTCTCGAAAAGACTGCCAGATATTGCTGATAATTCAGAAGAGCATCACACCATGGAAATATCTACAAAATAGAGACAGATCTCCTACTCTTCTACGGTGTTCTAGAGAGGTTAGCAAGTTTGTAAGCGAGACGAATTGCCCTTTTTGTAGAGAATCCAAGAGTTTTAGGGTATGTTTAGGTTCAGCACTCCAAATATGGGAACAGTATTCCAGGGTAGGTCGAATCTTTGCCTTATAGATCATGAGCAGCTGACCTGGGGTGAAATAGCTCCTGGCACGAAACAGAAAACCAAGTTTTTGGGATGCACTTTTAGCAATGGATCTCACGTGATTCTCCCAAAAAAGGTTATTGCCGACAGAAATACCAAGCATCGAAATGGATGACTTCAATGGTATGGTAACTTCCGACAATTCTATGCTGGGCACAGTAAGATCGGCTTTTCTAGAGAAAAGACATGCTTGTGTTTTGCTTGCGCTGAATATAACTCCTTGTGAAAGGCTTCTCTCTTGAAAAGGAGCAACTCGATATACCAGCCTGTATTCTTCGAGAGCTAGTTTCCACCGAATTTATCCTTCCTCTCCAAAGCGCATCTTCCTCGTTGACCCCCCCTTTCTGCAGCCTGTGACCTTACAGAGGTCGCGCGACTCGGCGTGACGCAACAAGCTGTAACTCATTTCATCTGCATCCGTTTCACAGGAGCCGGCAGTTTTGCCACGCTCCGATTGCGGTACTCTTGCAGAACAAATACCATGGCGCGGTGTGCGCATTATTCAGGACGAAATCGTGACAATGAACTAATATCAGCCACGCCGCAAACGGAACGGTATACGAAAATTAACTGCCGGCGAGGGAAAAGAGTCCGAGAGGATTACAGAGGCGGAGAAGGATCTGTTTGAGATTGTTTCAGGTCAACCGTCCCTAAAGCTTCTCATAAGATGGAGATTTAGAATGCCTGGATGAGATATCGTTAGGCTTGAGACTTAAGCCCAAGATCCACAAAGATGCACTATTTCAACCCTTCAACTATAAGTTGACCTGCATCAGCTTTGACAATTGGATTAGCTGTGGAAATTCTGAAATGACTCCCTCATGTAGTCGTAGTTTTCATGGTCTTCCTAAGGTATGTTCGGATTCTTTTGGGAGTTCTTCAGCTCTTCTCAGCTATGGAGTTCTTCATCAGCCTTCAGCATCTGTTTTCGTCCATTTCTTCAATGTCTGCTTATGCTAAACTGGATGAGAGTGTTTCTACATAGAAAGCTATCGACCAGCCTTTTTTGTTCAGTTTTTCCGCCATCTCATCCCTTCATGTTTGGATATGGTTGATGCTGGATTTTAAGATATAATATAGAGCAAGATTCATTTGGCATGCTATTCAAGGCCCATTGTCCTCATGTGTTCAGTGAGCTGGAAACTTCCTTAGGTTGTTGTGATTCTTTCAGGAATTCTTCAGCTTTTCTCTGCTCTGGAGTTCTTCATCAGCCTTCAGCATCTGTTTTCGTCCATTTCTTCAATGTCTGCTTATGCTAAACTGGATGAGAGTGTTTCTACATAGAAAGCTATCGACCAGCCTTTTTTGTTCAGTTTTTCTGCCATCTCATCCCTTCATGTTTGGATATGGTTGATGCTGGATTTTAAGATATAATATAGAGCAAGATTCATTTGGCATGCTATTCAAGGCCCATTGTCCTCATGTGTTCAGTGAGCTGGAAACTTCCTTAGGTTGTTGTGATTCTTTCAGGAATTCTTCAGCTCTTCTCTGCTCTGGAGTTCTTCATCAGCCTTCAGCATCTGTTTTCGTCCATTTCTTTAATGTCTGCTTATGCTAAACTGGATGAGAGTGTTTCTACATAGAAAGCTATCGACCAGCCTTTTTTGTTCAGTTTTTCTGCCATCTCATCCCTTCATGTTTGGATATGGTTGATGCTGGATTTTAAGATATAATATAGAGCAAGATTCATTTGGCATGCTATTCAAGGCCCATTGTCCTCATGTGTTCTGTAAGCTGGAAACTTCCTTAGGTTGTTGTGATTCTTTCAGGAATTCTTCAGCTCTTCTCTGCTCTGGAGTTCATCATCAGTCTTCAGCATCTGTTTTCGTCCATGTCTTAAAAGTCTGATTATGCTAAACTAGATGAGGGTGTTTCTACATAGAAAGCTATCGACAAGCCTTTTTTGTTCAGTTTTTCTGCCATCTCATCCCATCATGTTTGGTTATGGTTGATGCTGCATTTTAAGATATAATATAGAGCAAGATTCATTTGGCATGCTATTCAAGGCCCATTGTCCTCATGTGTTCAGTGAGCTGGAAACTTCCTTAGGTTGTTGTGATTCTTTCAGGAATTCTTCAGCTCTTCTCTGCTATGGAGTTCTTCATCAGTCTTCAGCATCTGTTTTCGTCCATGTCTTAAAAGTCTGCTTATGCTAAACTAGATGAGAGTGTTTCTACATTGAAAGCTTTCGACAAGCCTTTTTTGTTGAGTTTTTCTGCTATCTCATCTCTTTATGTTTGGATATGGTTGATGCTGAATTTTGGGATATAATATAGAGCAAGTTTCATTTGGCATGCTATTCAATGCCCATTGTTCTCATGTGTTCAGTGGGCTGGAAACTTCCTTATAGGTTGTTGTGATTCTTTCAGGAATTCTTCAGCTCTTCTCTGCTATGGAGTTCTTCATCAGCCTTCAGCATCTGTTTTCGTCCATTTTTTTAAATTCTGCTTATGCTAAACTAGATGAGAGTGTTTTTACATTGAAAGCTATCGACAAGCCTTTTTTGTTCAGTTTTTCTGCCATCTCATCTCTTTATGTTTGGATATGGTTGATGCTGAATTTTGAGATATAATATGGAGCAAGTTTCATTTGGCATGCTATTCAAGGCCCATTGTTCTCATGTGTTCAGTGGGCTGGAAACTTCCTTATAGGTTGTTGTGATTCTTTCAGGAATTCTTCAGCTCTTCTCTGCTATGGAGTCCTTCATCAGCCTTCAGCATCTGTTTTCGTCCATTTCTTAAAATTCTGCTTATGCTAAACTAGATGAGAGTGTTTCTACATTGAAAGCTATCGATAAGCCTTTTTTGTTCAGTTTTTCTGCCATCTCATCTCTTCATGTTTGTATATGGTTGATGCTGCATTGGCCCATTATTCTCTTGTGTTCAGTGTGCTGGAAACCTCCTCAGGTAACAATATATGCCCTTATGTTATGCTGTTTTCTTGAGCCCTTGAAATGTGGTTCAAGCTAGCCAGAGCTCAATCCAGCTACAGAGATTTGAAAAGCTCCATCAACTTGGTTGGTTCCAGGAATAGAAAATTGTCCTTTCCTCATGGTGGTGACCGATTCTGTTGAGGAAGCTAAATGAAGTTTCCAAGCAATGTCTTACATATTCTCCCGGAAGGTTTTTTTGAAGCCAAATCTTCGCAATTGGCCTGCTACGACAAAACGTCTTACAGTTTTCATTCACATGCCGTTTATATCGCGATTGTTTGTGGTATTGAATGACCGGTTGTAGGAACAGTAGATCTGGATCTACGGTAACAAGAGACAAGTGAAAGTAGTCCGTATCAAGATTGGAATCGACGCGGTTACATCAGAGCCATTTTCGATCGAAACCGAATAAGCGACACCACCGAGTATGGGGACGGAGAGCATGGTAAAACGACACTACGATAAGTTTTGTGTCGGTTGCACATTCTTGTGAAACCAGAATCGGAAAACGTTCCATTTGGTTGGAACAGGAATACCTAGAGCTACGAGAATATATTGAAAAATTCTTAGCCTACTATAGAACCACACAAAATTTCAACGTCAAAATATTTTATTACTCAACATATTCTCCTCTTAATTGAACACATTTATTACAGCGAACCTGCAACGTCTCTATAGACCTTTCCAAAAAAATGATTTTTCTTTCCCTGCAAACCAGTCCTCCACAGCTTTCATTACCTCCCCGTTGAAAGAAAATTTACGACCTTTTAAATTTGTTTTCAGTTGAGGAAAGAGATTTCAGTCAGACGGAGCTAAATCTGGTGAATAAGGGGGGTGTTCTAGTAATTCTAACCCTAAATCAAGTATTTTTTGCATGGCAACATGAGATTTGTGTACTGGGCCGTTGTCCTGTAAAAAACAAAATACCTTTGGATAGCTTTCCGCGTCTTTTTTCATTTATTTTTCCCATAGAGTGGTCAGTAATGTCGAATAGTAATCCCCAGTTATTGTTCCACCGTTATCCAAAAAATCAATCACGATTACTCCATGGCAATCCCAAAAAACTGAAGCAAGAACTTTCCAGCAGATTTTTTGACACAAAACTTCTTAGGTCTTGGAGAACCAGAGTGTCGCCATTCCATCGATTCTTGCTTTATTTCAATCGATGGAATGGCGACACTCTGGTTCTCCAAGACCTAATAAGTTTCGTGTCGAAAAATCTGCTGGAAAAGTTCTTGCTTGAGTTTTTTGGGATTGCCTTGGAGTAATCATGATTGATTTTTTGGATAAGGGTAGAACAATAACTGTAGATTACTATTCGACATCACTGACCACTCTACGGAAAAAAATTTAAGAGAAAAGTCGCGGAAAGCTATCCAAAGGTATTTTGTTATTACAGGAAAACGCCCCAGTACACAAATCTCATGTTGCCATGCAAAAAATTCGTGATTTAGGGTTAGAATTACTACAACACCCCCCTTATTCACCAGATTTGGCTCCGTCCGACTATCATATCTTTCCTCAACTGAAAAAAAGTTTATAAGGTCGTAAATTTTCTTCCAACGAGGAGGCAATAAAAGCTGTGGAGGACTGGTTTGCAGAGCAAGAAGAAACATTTTTTTTGAAAGGTCTAGAGACGTTGCAGGTTCGCTTTAATAAATGTATTCAATTAAGAGGAGAATATGTTGAATAATAAAATATTTTGACATTGAAATTTTGTTTGGTTCTATAGTAGGCTAAGAATTTTTCAATATATCCTCGTATATACAATTTCAGAAGACAGAAGCTAAGGGTGTTTTACTACATAGTTAAAGACGTGTTTCCGAATGTCTTGAAGGACTTTCCTTTTGCATGGGCTTAGATGCTGAATATTTCATAGTTTATTGGATCCCAAAAATTTCTTACTTCTCCAAGGGTCCAATAACGAAAACCTTGAAAATTCTAAAATTCCGAAGACTTCCACGTGAAGCAGAGGCCCCAGGCAGTATCGTTTCCTCGACCAGTTGGAATTCCCATCCAGCGTCTCCCCCAATCAATCATTTTCGAATGTCTACAAGTGAGCAGATCCCGGATTATCATTACGTGCGACTCAAGATACGAACCTAAAATCATCGGCTTGTCTGGAAGGTATAATCAGGAAAAATTAGGCAGGCTGGGTTATGGGACGCCGTTCGAGACATGCATGCTATCTGGAAGGAGTTTCTACCAAGGCGATGTCGTTAAGAGCAGGTCGGACGAGTCTTCTTTACGCTTATTGGCTAAGTTAGTGTATCTACCTCCTGGACGAAGGACTGTTACTGTTTTTTGTAGGTTTTGCAAGGGTTGAATTAATGACATTACCACTGGAAAAGATGAATAAAGAATGTTTATTTTTCACTTGTACATTATATGTTTATTTTATCTTGGGAAAGGTTGCTATAAATACACTCATTATGCCCGTGGGCATTTTAGCGGGCATTATGGATTATAACGCTCGCTCGTTGTGCGAGAAGCAAAATAAGCTAGAAAGAAATTATTTATTTCGTAGAATTTTAATACTAAAACAACGACAACTCAACAAACGAAAACAAAGTCTTTCTTAATTAAAATTAGAAGTGCAGTTTTCGAATTTCCCGGAAAAATTCTTCAATCGTGAATCTTGGGATGTTTTCGAAACCTGAGGAGCGAAAACTTGACCACAAGTACTTGGAAGTTCGTTCGCAAGAGAACCACTAGAGAATTCATGAGAATCTGTTACCGAATTCACAATCATCGCCGATACTTTGTTTTTGGAAAAAATGCTCTGCTCTATGTAACCTTCCGCCACAGATGCACTCTTCCATCTTCCGTGCATTTTTAACGTTTCATATGATGCACCAGCCTCAGTTAAAAGAGTTGCTGAAGTCCGTCTCAAACAATGTCCTGTATATTCATTTGCATTATCCAATTTTAAGTATTTGGCAATCATCGAAGGCACACTTCCTATGGTATTTTTGCCAACAGGTATGATGGTGCACCGACCATTTCGGAACTTGAGGAAAAATCTAGGATTCTTCACTCCACTGGGTCTCAAGGATATATATTTTCTGACCAGCCCCAAAGCTCCTATTTTTTCTTCCTTTACAATGCTAAATCCTTTTGACATACCGGTTTTAGTTTCGGGTATTTTAACAAGTAAACAGCTACCCTTATCTTCTATATCTTTGATAGACATTTTCACTAATTCATCTCTCCTTAGTCCTCCAAAAACACCCATTATTAGAACTACTTTATGAAGAAGATGAATTTCATCAGGAGCTTCATTGATGAATGTATGAACTTGTTCTGCTGTCAAAACTTTGGATTTCTTCGGAATATATCCTTTAGATTTCATTTTTAAAAACGCTACTAGCCGGGAGAATTGTGAAATATTGATATTTTCATTGACAATCAGTGTAGATTTCAAAATAGAATATTTCGTCCACAATGACGCAGGACAAAATTTTTCAGACTGAAATAAAAAAAAAATTACCCACACATGAACAAAATGAAAAATAAAATAGCATACCAATTCTTGAAAGTACGCCAATAACACTGTTTCATCTTTAGCAATTATTTCATTTTTCAACTTCCATTGATGGAATGTTTCATAATCCTTGTCGTAGACGAGTCTGGATTTTTCTGGTAATAGATTATTTGCAAATTGCTATTCATTTCTGTTATTTCTTTAAATCTTCACAACGAAAACAGTAATGACATTCACTTAATAAAATGATGACAGCAATTACGAACTTCAAAATATTAACAAGTGCCATGGTCACTACTGGAAGTTAAATGGAAAAAAAATCATAGGAGCAATCGAATTTTATTGTAATTAAATGATATATTCGTGAAAAATAAAATCTTGTATGCACCACGAGCGTTATTAGATCCTAACGCCCATCGGGCAACATTCATCCCTCGTGCCAAAGGCCCTCGGGCCGAATGTTTCCCTCCGGGCGTTAGGATCCATATAACGCACTTGGTACATAAATAACTATTTTGACTTGAAATAAAATGACACATGACAGTTATGACAGTCTCGAGACTTTTCTGGCAAAATCTGCATCCCTGCTTCTTCCGCTTCCTTAAGAATATCCTGAGGAACGTAATTTTCATCCGTTTGCTTCTCCTTCGAAACTACACAATTATTTTCATTGCTGATATCGGTTTCATCTCACAGTTCTTAATCTAGAAGACAACCACAGTGAAAGAATCTAGGTGCAGCTGTAAACTCAACATCAACTCGTGCTATTTCCTCTTTTTCTATTGAGGCGGAACAACTCGACCGACTGTGAGGTCTTCCAAGAAGTCGGGGGATTTTAATGACGGCTGTACCAAAATAGCATTCTGAATCATCGTAATCACCGTTATATCTTTGTCACCAATCGTACCTATGGAGATAGATGAATGCAGAATTCGCAGGTGCACAAATCACTGTTGGTTCTTTGGCGATAAAAGCACAAAGAAAAATTATTCGAGGAACAAAACGCGAATTCGTGAAAAAAGGAAATCAGAATCAAAATGGGTTTGACCTTAGACTAATAGAAAGAGGAGATACAGCATCTCATTCATAAATTCGAGAATTGGTGGAGCTAAAAATCGAAGTCAAAAAAGTAAACCAGAGTTACGCAATAAATTGAAAAAAAAAGATGTCCACCGAATTCGTGAAAATCGAAAAATTGGAGTATCGAGCCTTCATCAAGTACCTGTATTTAAAAGGGTTAAAAGGTAAGCAGATTTACGAAGGTATGCTTAATACCCTTGGTGATCGATGTCCTTCGTATGCGACCGTGAAGAATTGGACTGCAAGCTTCAAAAGAGGTAAATTTTCCATTGAAGATGATGACCGATCGCGAAGGCCAGTTTCTGTGTCAGTCCCCGAAAATATCGATGCAGTTCAGACCGTCGAATTGGGCCAAAACGGATATCTGAAGCACTGATGATTTCATACGAACGCGTTCATTATATAGTTCACGTCAATTTGGACTTGAGAAAAATTTCTGCAAAATAGATCCCCAAATGTTTGAATGTTGACCAAAAGCGTGCAAGGGTAGAAGCATCTTGTTCGATCTGTGCTCGATTTGTAAACGATGTAGAATTCTTAAATCGAATTGTTTAAATGGATGAGACTTGGGTACATTTCTACGATCCAGAAACAAAGCAACAATCGATGGAATGGCGACACTCTGGTTTTCCAAGACCTAAGAAGTTTTGTGTCAAAAAATCTGAAATTCAATCTCTTGTGATATTACTACTGATAATGTAAGTTCTATAGAGAAATTCAATAAAATGCATGGTGGCGCCTCTATCGGATGAGTTTTCCGCTTTTACGCGCTTTGATCGGAGACCTTAAGGTCAGTATCATAATAATTCCAAGGAATATTGTTACTGCGTCAGTCCAAACAACTTCGAAAATGGAACACAGTATCCATAAACTTCGCTGAAAAAAAATTGGATTTTGTGAACCATTCTTAGTAGATAAAGATATGCTCTAGAGGGCAGTTTTTAGATTTTTTTGAGACAAATATTATTCTACCGAGGTGTTTGCCCTGCGCACGCCGATAACGCGGGAACTCTTCGATTCCAAACATATAAACACCATTTTCTCATCAAATAAAGTTTCTTCAGAAGAAAAAACATATTTTATATCACTATCACAGTTCATACAAAGCTAATGATACCTCATATGTCAAAATTCATCAAGTCATTCGAACTGTACAGCGTGAAAAAGAAATAGACAGGCATATACACTCGAAAACCAATACCCTCCTTTCGCCACAGTCGGGTAAAACCAACGATGCTTTTCTCAAGAAGACCAGATTTCGGCATTTCTCAACCCCATAAAAATAAATTGAAGACCGCCTAACCGATTCCCGAAGAAACTCCACCATGACACGTTCTCACCGGTCATTTCCCACAGCATCGATAATTTCCATCGGCTCACACACACCGCCGGCAATTTCTCGGTACAGTACGAATGATTCAGATATAATTTTCCATAAAATTACTTCCGCTGCCCACCTCCACAGGCCCATATGGTCGTCCGGGGCCTTTATTGGAGAAGACAGCACTCCGAGCGAAAACGTGCGAAAATTGTCGGTCATTAAGAATGGAGGCTATTACATCACAAGAATGGAGGGTCGCGGCTTCACTATGCCAGGCATTTAACACCTGCTATGCTAGAGAGCTTGGAGCGGACCGGGCAGTTCTGATCCTTTCGGAGATTAATAAAACGCAGTGTTCTATGGCAGGAGTCAGACTAGTCAGAGAGTTATTCTTCCGTTTCTATTCCAGCCAATTTTCTCCTCATTTAAGGGGCAGTTTCACCTTTTGAATCGTCGTAAATCTCCATTCAAAAGTGGTCCCTTTATTTCACGAGTAAGTACCCTAATTTACGAGTTAGAGACTTGATTTTTTTTTTAAATTGAAGTTGAAGAACGTCCCCAGGGCAAATTATATTCTTTTTTCGATTTAATTAGTTTTTCAATAAAAAAAAACAGGGTAATCGTTAGATCTGGGGTTATTGAATATGTTTTTCGTTTTTCATGAGTACAAGCTATATTTTTGAACTAATCAACATGAAAATTTTTATAGTTTATAGAAGATTAAATTGCCAAGGGCAAATAGTTGCGATTTCTTCCAAAAAATGATGAGTAACCGTCGGAAAAAAAATCATTAAGTGTAGTTTTCAAAACGCTGAAGTTCAACCTGTTTTTTTTAATCGAAAAACTAATTAAATCGAAAAAAACGCAACTATTTGTCCTTGTCAATTTAATCTTCTATAAAGTACAAAAATTTTCATTATGATTATTTCAAAAATATAGCTTGTACTCATGAAAAACGAAAAACATATTCAATAACCCCAGATCTAACGATTACCCTGGGTTTTTAATTGAAAAACTAATTAAATCGAAAAAAAAACTTTGTGCCCTCGGGACGTTCTTCAACTTCAATTTAAAAAAAAATCAAGTCTCTACGTCGTAAATTAGGGTACTTACTCGTGAAATAAAGAGACCACTTTTGAATGGAGATTTACCACGATTCAAAAGTTGATACTGCCCCTTAAGGCCCCGCATCATTTCATATCATATGGAACAATTTCACCCAATCATGTCGGCATTACACAGATGATAACAGACCATGAGCTATTTTCACTTTGCTAAGGACACATATTGATTTATTTCGATTCTGAAATTTCAAATATTTAATATTTCGAAATCGTGACGATTTGGTTGTAATACAGACGAGAATAAAAGAAATTATAGAATCGAACATACCAAAAAACACCGTTTACAGTAAGAAATTTGTATGGAAAGCATTCATGGACTTTTGCAACGATAGAAAGTATCAATTAGATGGAAATCTAATTTCCTTTTTTAATTGCAACTCTAAATAAATTGTTTCAGCTCTGTATTTTTTCGATAATTAGCAAAACATTTTCTAACCGAAGAACTATCGGACATTGATAAATAATCAAAACTGTTATGACAACTTTCTCAAGCTTGTTGCTTGCTATTTTCGAGCAACAAGCTTTCGAAATCCGTCATAGAATTTTTGCGAACAATTTTTAATGTCCTTGGGCTATTACTACTGATTATGGCATTTATGGCCATTATTAGTGTAATGTTGACATTATTGGATGGAATTGTTTCCATATGACAAAAGTTGAATGGTTGTTGAAGTAAAAAGTCGTCGTTGAAATAAGAATTGGTGAAATCCAAGGGAAGAATTAATTATTGGCGACAAGGGTAGGATTGATTCAGTTTGCCCACCCCGTAGCAGTACTTTTCATCGTTGCTCTCAACAAATCACCCTCAGTAATACTGATACATCGACTTCTTCAAGTTCCACTCTGTTTCCTACGAACACACAGACATGGCGGTTCCATTAGGAAAATATAATGGATCTATTAATCAAACTAAAACCGGCATGCTCCTAGCTCGCGGTCCGATGTTATCTGTACGCTTAGTTTCGCGTAACAGATTGACAATAACTGCATTAATCGTTATTTTTACGATAGCAGCAAACGAAGAAATAAACGAAGATGAACTTGAGGAGATAACCGCCAATATCAGCGGGTTCAGCAGCCTTGCATGCTTTTCCATGAATGAACAGCGCATCTGTTGGTGGGATCGCGAAAAAAATCAAGGAGCAATTCACGAAAATAATTAGTCAAACCTTAGACGATAGAAAGGGAAGACGCACCATTCAATAATAAATAGTGAAGCCAATTTTCAAAATCATCAGAACTGAACTGGGTGACTGTACTACTACGGAATCAAAATATAGCAGACATTTTTGCAACGTTGTGAAGTTCGTTGAATATTCAGTAGTAATATCCCTAGGACCTTGATAATAGACGAGATAATTTTATGACCATCGAAAGCTCGTTCATTGGTAACAGCCCGAAGCCGAAAGCTGAGGGCTGTTACCAAGCAACGAGCTTGAGATATTGGTTATAAAATTATGAGGCATTTATCAATGTCCGAGGAATATTCGGCAGAAAATTTTTTGACACAAAAATGTATAACTCAACACAACAAAACATTTATTTATTTATTGAAAGTACAATTAGTGAAAGTGCAATTCGTAAAATTCAACTCAACATTAGATTCGTTGCTGTTCTCTTGTATAGAAGATCTATTTTCACGCATAATATTTATTATCTTATTGTGGTGTTCTTGATCGAGGTTTAGGTATGGTTTGATAGAATTTTGATGGCTATGACCAGTAATCTTCAGCAATTGTTGTTCCTCTTCACCACTTTTTGCTAATTGACTAACAGATGTTGATCTATTCGAATGATTCGTTATCTTTTTGTCTTTGACATTCAAGCCAATTGCTTCGGCAGCATATTTTGTTCATTTATTTATAGTATTCCTTCCAACAGGTACATTATCGTACCATTTGTCAGTTTCATTTTTCTAATATCGATTTGGTTTCAAGAATAGTCGTGGTGAGGTAATATTTTCGCCTCGTTTTGATATTAGTTTATGAAAAAGACGTACAGGGCAGCTTTGTCTCTCACTATTGGAAACCAACCATTTACTACTTGTACTGCTTTTAGAACCACCTTGGCACGTTTTACTGAATACCGGATTGTATTCAATGCGATTTGTTGGAGAACCATCGTTATTCTTCTCGATTTGAAAAAAAAATCACCAAACAAGCAACTGCCTCTCCTCCTCGCCACGCTAGTTCTACTGCAGCAATATGATAAAATTTACGCATAAGACCTTCAGGAGTATTTTCATCCTATAGCAATATTATTATTCTGTTAACTTCAGACAAATTTAACGAAACTGAACTGGATTTTTGCTTGCAATTTTTTTCTGATTGCATCGCGGGCATCTCGGGCTGGTTTAAATATTATATTATTAAACGGGTCAATCATAATGTTGTAGTCCTTATAATACTTGTCTTGTAAGAGTTTGCTCGAAACATTCCACATTGTCTTTACCGTTTCTTCTTTGAATTCTGTTCCGTCTTTTTTTCTCATATTGACAGCCCAATCTTTGAGTATAAACGCCAATTCTTCCAAGCTTCTGCGTTCATTCAATTCGTATGATCGTTCGTAGCAAAATTCCATAAATATTCCCCAAATATATATTTGTGGCTATTGGAAGTATTTCTGGGAATGTTTTCTTTGATAAGCTCATTTATATTTTCAACATCACCAAAACGTGACATTTTGAAATTTGTTTGGAATGATGTGCCATGGAACTAGGTATTATATAATTTTATAAGACTCTATCGTGTTATCATTGGGATTGAAAATTGCATTCTTTCAAAGTTAGATTCCGCAATATTGTCAAATCCGGATCTAATGATATTGCTATCCTTTATGAACACTAACTAAATTTTGGCTTATTCAATTCTCGACTTTATGAATGAAATGCTGTGTCTCCTCTTTCTATGGTTTAATGATGGGTTCCATTAATTAAAGTGAAAAGATTGAAATGAACAAATTATCAAAGAAAAATCTAAACATTCGACAGCGAAAACATTCAACTGAGAAGAAAAAAGCAGGACCTCAACTTAATCCATGAGTAAGCATAGGGGTACAGGAAAGAAAGGCAACAGAAACAGAGTTCCAGATAATGAGAAAGGATCGAACTAGAAACTAGAAACCTTGCTTAATGCACCTTTACTCCACTCACAGACTATTGCATTGTTTTAGTATAGAACTTGTTTTTTTTTCAGTCAAATGTTTTTGCATTCCTGTTTTTTTATCTTCAATAATTTGTTATCACATTTGTTGCACAATAGTTATTTGTGATGAGGGTGTACTAGTTGCCTTACCCAGTATCAAGGGATGGTGTCTATGCAAAATTATATGTTGAATATTAGCTTTAATTTTTTCGACACAATTTATGAGCCGCCATGTACCAATGATTTTATAATCGTGACACGCAGTAAACGTTCGCGAATTGCGTACCGTGAATTTCGTGTCGGAGATATTATTATGGGATTAGCGAGGCTCTGGAATGGAACCGACCGTTTTTTCGCAACAAAAATCACCGAGTTACGTAAAGAGTTTTGTTTGTACAGAACGGTCTAGATTTGTGACAATTCTGTGATTATCTGCGCCACAGGTTGGTGAGATGCCAAATCTCTATGGTTTAGCGGGTTATGTAGAGCATGGGAGAAAAGAAAAAGAACTGTTTACGATTCTGGAACTTGATCTGAATCGAAATCAGATCAAATGACTTGAGTTTTTGAAATAAAAGTTCACTGAATCTCATTTAATGAAAATAAGAATACTGAGTTAAAAAATCATATGATGAGGGATGGAAAGTAAGCCACAACTGACGAACGCTGTCTATTTTCTTCATTTCTTGGGAGTTAACGAATGTTCATTATGAGAGCAAAAATCCTCATGTCTCTTCCTTCTCAAATACACTGGACAGCCTATAAATCTACCAGTAATTTTCCCACTATATTACGTTGATTAGCTGCGTTGACATTTAAACGTGCGAATTCGCAATTGTCGCAAGATTTCTCGTGAGAATTAAAGTCAACGTCTGTTTCTAGCGAATTAGCAACAGACAGAATTAATTCTCGTTCCGATCTTCTCATTTGAGCCTAGAATCCATGGAGTAGTTAAACGGTTCATTGAACTACTCTTGAACAAAGCACGATAATGACCATGTTTAGCAGATCGTTTTGACTTGAATTTCGAATTTGGAAAAACTACTTTAGGACTCAGGAAGAGCTTTGTATGTTCATCTTTCAAAATTTTTTATAGGAAAACTGGGCGTACGCCGAAAAAAATAGAAACGCTTCAGTAATGTAAACTTATGGTAGAATCTGAAACAGGGAGCGAATTTTTGAAAACGGAATGTACAGTGTGTTTTTTCAACCTGAGAATTCAATCTGAATTTACATAATTTCCACCCTGTATTTTCTAGACAGTGATAGAATTATTGGAAGTAGACCATCATATTGTTATACACTGGAAATTTCATCAATATTGATCAAGCCATACGAGAGTTATGAATAAAAGAAAAATCGGTCAGATCGAAAAAATCACCCTCAATAAAGGCCCCTAATCATAAACCAAACATTGGTTCGAAACTGCCTTGACTAGTGTGCGAACTTCTCCTTAAATCTGAAGGTCTCCTCCGGAATCACCCTGTAAATGTCGTTTTTCACGTATTTCCACCACTTCACCTTTCACAGTTGTAATTCAGAAATTCAAAATTGAATTTCAGAAAAGAGAACATGTATTCCAGAATAGCAATATGTGATTCAGAAAACAGAAATTGAATTTCAGAAAAACAAAATCGAAATTCAGATTAGGAAGTTGTGATTCAGAAAAACACAGTTGTTATTCAGAATAGTGAATTGAAATTCAGAAATGGTAAATTCAATTTCAGAAAAGGAGAATTGAATTTCAGAAGTAATCAATTCAATTTCAGAAAATGTAATTATGTAATTCAGATTAGTATCGAGCTCGGTATCAAGTGATGCAAAATAGGAATCTATGACAATTTGGCATCGAACTTGTCTTAAGTATTTGGTATTTTCAAAGTTGTTTTTTTCCTGTTTTCGTTTTTGACTGTATATACCTTTATTTTATTGTTGGAAATAAAGTTATTATTATAATTCTTGCTTCTATAAAGGTATCTACGCCTACTTTGAGAGTCGAAAATGACCTCAAGAATCATTATTAAAATTTTTCGTCACCCTTTTTAAATGAAATCATGTATCCATTTGAATTACATACATAATATTGGAGAAAGTGGTTTGGGTACCAAGCGATTGAAATACCATTTTTTTTATTCTGAATCACAATTTCTTTTTTCTGAATTTAAAGGACCCCGCACTTTTAGTAGGTAAAGTGGCGACCGGTCAAATTTTCTGAAAATTTGGTATGTTGTTGTATCCGACTCATTGACCAAAAGTGTTAATGGGTCCAACCCAATCCTATGGCTAGTTTTCTAAATACGGGGTGTTAAAGTTGAAAATTGCCCAGATTTTCGGATATATTTGCTAATTATTAAGAGTTACATTGGATTTCTGTTGCATACACACGTTTACTACATCTTCTAGGTATGAAATTAGAGGATACGTATGATTAAAAATATTTATATTTACCGGGTGATTCACGAATATATGACGGTAGTTTTTTTCCAATATTCACTTCTTCTACTGTGACGTCAGGAGGGCATATTTTTGAAATGTTCTTTCCGATTTAGTATTATGACGACAAAATATTGCACAGTGCATATTTTTTATACAGGGTGTTTCACAGAGAGAACCACTAGACATAATCATATTTTTTTAGGATTAATTCGAAATCCTGTATTTTTGAATTGATTTTTGGGAAAAGTAATACCACAAACATATGTGTGTCTCTAATCTCCAAAATATTCAGGGTGGTTTATTCATAGGAGGGTATTCAATTTTGGGAAAAGTACAAAAAACATGAACACCCTGTATTCGAAAATTTCCTCGGTCAAATGCAACTATTTTATCACTTTATATTGATTCCCACAACATCTCCCGAGGTATGAATTTTAAATCCGATACTATGACCAGTTTTCGAGATACAGGGCGTAAAAGCGGAGAATAACTTATTTCATCAATTTTTTTTTTAATTGAAAAGCCGAATTTATTTTATGTTGCGCCCATGAGTTCAGTATGAGAGCAGATCAGATGCACATGGGAAGATTTAGCTAAAATAGTTACTGTTACAGGGTGATTCATGAATAAATCACAATAGCTTTTGCAAACACTCGATAATTCTAAAGTTTCGTCACAGCGAAATTATTCCATGAAGTTAATACCTATAGTCGTTCACAATTTTCAGTCTGAAATACTTCACTTGATGTAATGTTAGACAGTTATTCAAAATTCACCAGAAAAGTTCTCCTTTCAATTATTTCAAAGCATATTATTTATGACTCACCCTGTATGAAAAGTACCTAATTATTATGAAGTATTTCAGACTGAAAATTGTGAACGACTAGGTATTAACTTCATGGAATAATTTCTCTGTGATGAAACTGCAGAATTATCAAGTGTTTGCAAAAGCTATTGTGATTTATTCGTGGATCACCCTGTGACAGTAAATATTTTAGCTGAACCTTTCCTTGTGCATCTGATCTGTACTCATACTGAACTCATGGGCGCAACATAAAATCAATCCGGCTTTTCAATTTGAAAAAAAAAAATGATGAAATAAGTTATTCTCCGCTTTTACGCCCTGTATCTCGAAAACTGGTCATAGTATCGGATTTAAAATTCATACCTCGGGAGATGTTGTGGGAATCAATATATAGTGATAAAATAGTTGCATTTGACCGAGGAAATTTTCGAATACAGGGTGTTCATGTTTTTTGTACTTTTCCCAAAATTGAATACCTTCCTATGAATAAACCACCCTGAATATTTTGGAGATTAGAGACACACATATGTTTGTGGTATTACTTTTCCCAAAAATCAATTCAAAAATACAGAATTTCGAATTAATCCTAAAAAAATATGATTATGTCTAGTGGTTCTCTCTGTGAAACACCCTGTATAAAAAATATGCACTGTGCAATATTTTGTCGTCATAATACTAAATCGGAAAGAACATTTCGAAAATATGTCCTCCTGACGTCACAGTGGCAAAAGTGAATTTTGGAAAAAAACTACCGTCATATATTCGTGAATCACCCGGTAAATATAAATATTTTTAATCATACGTATCCTATAATTTCATACCTAGAACATGTAGTAAACGAGTGTATGCAACAGAAATCCAATGTAACTCTTAATAATAAGCAAATAAATCCGAAAATCTGGGCAATTTTCAACTTTAACACCCCGTATTTAGAAAACTAGCCATAGGATTGGGTTGGGCCCATTGACACTTTTGGTCAATGAGTCGGGTACAATAATATACCAAATTTTCAGAAAATTTGACCGGTCGCCACTTTACCTACTAAAAGTGCGGGGTCCTTTCCCATTTCTGAATTTCAATTCTTCACTTCGGAATTACAATTTATATTTTCTGAAATTCAAATCACTATTTCTGAATTACATGTCACTATCCTGAAATTCATATTACCGTTTCTGAATATCAACTTACTATTCTGAATTACAATTGGAAAAGGTGTAGTTTACAGCTTTCAGATCCACCTTTTCCTGAAAGCCGGATTATGTTAAATGTTAAATTGCAATTGGAGAAACATCGATGTTTTTTTCTAGTTGAAAAGAATACACCAGAAAAGCAAGTGTCTCTACTCCTCGACCAGCTAATTCTTCTGCAGCAATAAGGTAAAATTGTAACTCATCTCCACATGAAACAAATTCGAAAATTTTATTGGCAATAACATTAAAAAGACAGTAAACACGAATATAACGAGTAAGCACAATCCGTAAAAACCGCTATCCGAGAATGCCACCATTAGCGCCAGACATCGAACAATAACACTCGATATTTATTTTATATTATGCCTCGATGACTAGATACTATTCACTGTTTTCTACAGCGCATTGGCCGCCATAAAAAGAGGCAATTTTCTTCACTGCTTGAGTCGCCCTAGGATTTCTCATTTAGCCAAGACGACCCACCCACCAATTTTCCAATTAGAATCACCTTGGCCGCGGAAAAAACGAACGGAACCAGTATTTCGCCCACCGTGTGCGCCAAGCAATAATAAATAATGCCATTGAGATATTAGGTAGGCTATGGATTTTTGTTCCGGCTGTAGGATGACGTACGGAGGTTGTAGTAGGCCGAGGATCAGATGTGGAGCGAGACAAATTCGATATCGACATGATTGGGTGGCATTTTGGCTTGCTGCATTGACAGGTATCTTTTTTGAGCTTTGCTCAAACCCTGTTTGTTATTTAAAATAAGAAGTACTTGTCTATCTGAGATATTTCTATTTATTTTCAAGCTTGACGTTGTGTGAAAATCTCCAGTTTACAGTATACAATTGGCGCCCAACACGAGGAACTTTTACTCCTGTAACTGCTCCATTCACTCGACAATACGTCGTACAAAGCGCTCTCCAATAATATTGTAACCAAAACGGGTTGGCATTCATCTAACGTTGGCGACGACGTAACAACGTATTCTCTAATGGTCGTACCGGCCATCAACCATGACCACGTACGCTTTCGCTTACGCATACGAATACGTCTGTGTCGGATCACCTGAAGAACGTGAAACAACAGCAATGCGACATCTGATTTGTTGTCCTCAAGCCTAACGAAGCTCCCATCGGCACGCAGTGAGTTGTGGACCGTGCGTGGTGGCATGCCGATAGGGCAGAGTTGATGGCGGTAGGCCAGTTTTGAGGCACGTGTATTGGGAGGAGAATTTAAGGATTTCGTGGTTGGTATCCATATTTTTGACAGGTTACAGATGTAAAACCATTACAAACATTGAGTTTGTCACAAAACAAATTTTAAATTTGTCGCAATGTAAAGTACTCGGTCTCTTATTCAATTCTATGAGCCAATTGAATATATCTGTTGGAAAGATTCTTTCAATGCCTTCATAACCTTGTAGTCTTGCAATCATTCGATCTGAAGAGAGCTTTCGGCATCAATTAAATGAATACCAGATCAAACTCATTCTCAACCTCACATCCCTGCCTCATCATCAGTCAATTCAACATCATTCCATTTTTAGATAGCACTAAAGACTCTTTTACAACTAGAAACTCCGTATCATCTCCAAAACGAAGAAACATTCAATCGCGAAGGTTCTAACTCTTCAAGAGTGCATTGAAACGCTCTACACATTAGTAACCTTTTGTTATTATCCATTTAACATTCTCCGAAGCTCTTCTGCTATCCCAGCCGCCGTAGCGAAGTGAATTTGAAACATCTGCCAGCGCTTCTAAACAATTGAATGAACGCGTCAATGCCTTCGAACAGCGGTTAGATGATTCGACTGTTTTGCTCAATGAAGATTACATTGCAGGAGATTTTCTGTAGTTACGCAAACTCTAGGCATGCAATTTCCATGAAGAAATCGAGAATATTCACTGGACTCATAGGAAATATTGGGGTGGAATGGACTTCCTCATCAATAAAACCAACATTTGGATAAGCCCAAAATAAAAGATGAATCAGATACCAGGACAGTTTAGAATCGAACACAAGAGTCAAAAAATTAACAAAAGAATCTCTTTGTGGGGTCAGTACCTTTCTATTGAAAACATGGCACCAAAATTGAACCTGAGAACTGAGTATAGCATGCACCAGCTCTTGCTGTATTCCCATTAGGCAACTGGTAATGACTGGAATCGTATATATCACGTATACTCTAGATGCTCTGCTAGATCTTCTATCAACTGATTGTTTCAGACCTGTTTTATGCTGAATTCATAACAATTTTATTTAACTATGAAGCCAAAAAAAACTGCATTATGGACCAACCACCCATTGATCAGTTCCTGTTTTCCCTCTAAAGAAAATGGCTTCTAAATTCCTTACACTTCGATTTCACTGTCGTCTCAGTACCTGATGAGCTCAGGCCTAGAGATTCTGCAGGGAATAACAAACTTCACAGAGAGAGATATGGCCAATTGAAAAAAAAAATGGGCCGAAAACATGCCTGATACGATGTTCTGCAAACCCCTCAAAGTTAATATTTTTCGATTGAAATTGAGTTGATACATTTAGGGAATATTGGTTTTTATATCTGCCATTAAACAGCTATATTTCTCCCATCAAAAAATAGGTTCCTCCATCGATTTTTCTAAATATTAGTTTGTGAACACTGATGACTTGTCCATATTTTCCTCGATATCCCAAAAATATTTCTCAAAGCATGTTTTCCAATCAATATATAAGAATTTGTAATTGATTAACTCAACCCAACCCATTTTGTATCCATTCTGTGAATATTTCACAGAAATTTTTATGTGGACGTTGTAAGCTTAACCAATATTCCTGAATCTCTGTGAGATCTATGAAGACTTTCAGGGAATGAATGTAATATTAACCGTGTAATGTCGAGTTTATAAAGTTCCAAGTGGATATTGTGGCGATACAAACATGGACCCAGATTATAAAGTGCTGAGTATCATTTTATTTTTCATTAATTTCAACTTAACAGGTTGTTTGTATCGTGATTCAGCTCATATATCTGAATTTTGTATTTCGTTGACATTTATTTTTAATCCGGACCGGCAACAATAAATTTTTAATAGAAACTGTGCGTATAAAATGTATAATTTCATGTTTTTTAGAATCCAATTTCATCTCCCACGTTTGTGGGATTTCATTATCACATATCTCTACATCAAACGTTTTTCCATCATAGAGATTGTAGTATTGACTATTCCACTCTTTCCATTTTTAGTGAGGAAGTTTCCGCAGCAACGATCGTTTCATCTCGATAAAACTTTCAAACCGGCAAAACCAACAAGTTGGTTTTCCAGCGATAAAATGTTTGACGTTTCTCCAATTCATAGATAGCTTCGGAAATGAATATCATAGAAAAAACAAACCACGTTTAGTTAATCTATGAATTCTGATTTGCCAAATAGCGCAATCCGTGTCAAATGTGACCATATTACTTAATGTTAGAAATTTTTTCGAGAAAAAGTTATGCCGAATACCACTCGGAATGAAATTTAAGCAGGTAAAATTTCTCTCTTGTAATATTCAAGTTTGTTGCTTGCCGGAAATTTCAAGACATTTTTTCCAAAATCACTCGCCTCACGGCTCGTGATTTTGATACAATAGTCAGTCGCAATATTTCCAGGCAACAAACTTTCATAGTACAATCGAGAAATTTTGCCGGAGAAGTTCCATCTCTAGTGGTATTACATATGACAAAGTTAATAAAATAATAATAACAATAATCTTCTTTATTGTTAACCCTTAAACAGTAAAAAAACATTACTGGCCCCAGGGTCTACTAATAATACATACATATTATGATTAGAAACTAGAATATTAATACAACATCTTAAGAGAATATTCTAGTTTCAAAAAAATTTTAAGGTTATGGCACAATTCCCTACAATTTTTGACAACATTGTTAAGTTGTTAAGAGACCAGAAAAGTAATAATATTCGATGATATTCAAATCCAGGGAGTATCCAGATCATCCTTGAAAAACTTGAAAACGATGCGTTTTATTGGAAAAACATAAGAATACTTTTGTTTTTTAAAAGATTTATTCTTTCGAAAGTATGAACCGTTTATCTTTTTCAAGAGGTTTTGTGGTATTTCGCGTGGATTTATCAGTCGTTTACGCTGTAACTTTTGTACCAGGCGAATTATTGAATGAGTTTTGATTGAGGAATATGCACCGTAAATAGAGTGACCAGTCAGCCAAAATTCAGTTCATTTGAAATAAAGATTCCAAAGATATGAACAGAGAAATGTTTTTTATGGATTTTCGACACCCTGCATCTTTCAAACGAAACTGGATTTTGAAAAACTCATTCTTGATGAAGACTGTTTCTATGAGCTATTGTGCTCAAAATAAAAGACGACTTGTGTAGTTTCTTCGAAAAAGATATTTATGCTCTACAGTTTCTGACCTTCCATGGAAAAATAGGAGAGAATCCTTTCAGCATAAAAGCTCATAAGTGACCAGCCCTGGAATGCGATCAGATAGGCGATCTTCCCATTGAAGATACCGAACCAGCAGCTCCGTCGCTTCAGTACCAGCGACCTGCAATTAATTCCGCAGCCCATACGCTGAAAATACTTAAACCTATTCCATTTCCACAGATAAACAACATAGTGTGACCGGCGAAAAAAGGACGGAGTCTTCAGCTCGGAAGATAAGCACACCGTTTAATAGTCCAGTTTAAAGAGCTAAAAACCACCGGCAATCCTCTTGTTGAACGTGTAATTTAGCGACAACACTATTATGGTTATATCGTTATAAATAGTATTATGGTAAACTACGTACTCGTTCTGTAATTTGTTTTATCTGTGGCATAAAGTAATAGCACGTTACATGCTCGTGACGAGATAATTATTGCTCTGATTGCGAAAAGCTCCTACAATGAATGGAGAGAAATGCACATGACACCTGTTGGCGAGGCAATTTTTTCACGATGTGGGGGAGTTTTTCGATGAACGTATCAGCCAGAAAGTAGAGGCAAAGCTTGATATCTTTCTTTTGAACTGATGCACATACAGTTGTTACTCACAAATTGAGGAGACTGCCATTTCGTGTCTGTTTTTTTTTCGTTGTGACTCACACGTAACTATAGCACGTATTCCCAGGGTATTTCAATTTGGAACAATCTGATATTTCTTTTGGAGATCGTGGTGATCGTTTTTTCCCATTCTTACTTTCTACTCGTCCTGTTGGTGAAGAATACTATAAAACCACTTGAAAAAAAAATGGTCCATATTTTCGAACTCGTTTTAGAGAGAATCAATCAATTTAGAAAATAAAAGTATTCTTATGTTTTTTCAATAAAACGTATCGTTTTCGAGTAAGTTAATTGTATACGATGAGATTTGAGGAAAAAATCATGAATTTCATGAAAAATCTGGATGCTTCCCTGGATGAAATATCATCGAATACTATTTCTTCTCTGGTCTCTTAACAAGTTAACAATGTTGTCAGAATGTTCATCAACTTCGTCAGGACTGAATTCTCTATGATGACGTTTGATGTGGAGATATGTAATAATCAAATCTCACAAATGTCGGAGATGAAATTAAATCCTAAGAAGCATGATATTATACATTTTATACGCACAGTTTCTATTTAGAATTTATTGTTACCGGTCCATATAAAAATAAATGTCGATGAAATTCAAAATTCGAATATTAATGATGATGTCGATACAAACCTCGTATTGAATCCAAATTATTGAAAAAATAAAGGAGCACTACATAATCTGTGGCGATGTTTCTATCTAAACAATATCCCTTCGGAATTTTAACTCGACACTACACGGTTATTATTACATCAATTCACTGAAAGTATTCACATAATCATCACATGTTCGCAATATTCTCTGTAAATAAATAAATAAATCGTCCATGGCGCCAGTTATCGTTATGCGCAAGCGTCGTTTATGGGACCACAGACTGGTTGGTATGGGACCAACGTTGGAGACATAGAACAACGGTTTTTTTTGCGTGCAGACTAGCGCACCGTTTAGGCGACTGAAATTGAGATCGTAGCGCTATATCGGCAAGAATCAGAACTACTTGTTGAGCATTTCCAAAGAGCAAAGCCTAGACGCCATTAGCGAGAAGTGAACAAAACTAGTGCCCTTGCTATAGTTCATCCTTTAACGATAGGGGAAGTACTGCATCCTTGGTTTCGCCTTTACCATTATTTGAAGAGGAAATAAGCAATGTGGCATCGTCTTCTCAAAAGTTCTGTGAAATATCACAGATGATGGATTAGGTTAGGTCATTGACCTCAAATCCGATGACCTATGTTGATAGAATTAGGTGAGTTTAGTGAGAAACAATTTTTTGTGATAGTTTCTGAATATCGAGGAAAGTATGAACAATAATTAGTGTTTACATTAATCTTCAGGAAAATTCAAGAAGGAACTTATTTTGGTGTGAGAAATATGGATTTTCAATTGCAGAAATAATCAGACAAATCAAAGTGTTTTTCTTAGGAAATATGGTGTTTGTGACATTTTTATTCGAATAAGATTAGTGCTTCAGTATTTCCTGAATGTGCACTACAGAACATCTGATAATCACCACAATCGAAATATATGAACTTTGAGGTTTTTGCAGAGAATCGTATCATGTACGTATTCGGCCCATTTTTTTTCAAGTGGCTATATCTCTTTAACAAAGCCGAATTCGGAAAAATGGAAAACCAAAAAAAGGTTTCTTTTGGCTTCAAGAATCTACAGTGAAAATATATGTACCAGTCGAAGACTCATTCTGTATAGTAGAGAACAGCAACGAATCTAATTCTATTTCTATACTGAACTGGTAACTCTGTGGACCGGCCCGAGTGAATCTGTCAAAAAAGTTGGTCCAGAAGAATCTCAATATCCCTACACTTATACGGGGAGACAGAGTTTTTGCTGAGGTTTTTATCTGTGCTCTTGCATCATACGCAGAACTGTATGGTGCCCCGTTTGACATTCCTCTGCTAATACTGAGATTAGGAGCGGGGAATGGATCAATATGTTTGTTTGAATGATCTGTTCCTTGTTGCCTTTTCGAGACACATGCCATATTTGGAATCAAATCTGTACAGCTCCATTTCATAAGAATATACAGGGTGTTTGGAGGGTGAGTAGCCATAGGTAAATGGTGGATAGGTGATGTTCTTGGCTACTTGTTGCGCCTAATAAAATATTATTTTGCCCAAAGTTCAAGGTGTTATAATTTTTTTACCATTTTTCTAGAAATTTCCCATTTTTATCATTAAAACCTTGAATTTTTTCAAATTTAATGCTCGAGGTGCCTATAAAATGATTTATTTCCTTAGTCTAGTCTTGTCTTATTCAGATCGAATCATAATTTCATACAAACGTCTTCAAGAAACCTGACAGCGTCGTGTCAAACATCAAAATGAAAAAAAAAATAATGTTGTGTCCACTTTACAAAGTGAAATAAAAAAAAATTTACATGGTGTTGGGTTTCAAAATGGCTTTAAAAACTTCTCTAGTTAATAATCTTTGCGATGGTATGTAACATGTACCATTAATAATCAGATAACTCAACAAAAAACCGTTTTGTCTTCAAGGATGCCTTGAAAGGATGACGTCAAAACTATTCCATTGAGCAGGCAAAATCTTTTCTCTCATTCTACCACAGCTAAAAATAGCGTGCCCTCTATATCATCGGCTAACAATACTCCCAAGGGCGTCGCCAGGGAGGGGGCAGCTGCCCCCTGTGCTCCCCCCCCAATCAGAATGGAAAAAATGAACTGATTTTCGTATATTATGCTATTATTTCAAAAGTTTTTGAGGGATTTTTGAGTTCTAGGGGGGGGCAGCTGCCCCCCGTGTCCTCCCCCCAGCTCAAAATATGCTGCAGAATATGTTGATGAACCACCGAAATGTTGAGTGAACTCAAAACTGCATTACTGCACCTTTACTGCAGGCCTATGAAATGACTTGCAAATGTAGTAATTCCCCCCAGCTTTTGAGCTGGGGGGGGGGCACGAGGGCAGTCCCCCCCCCTAGAGCTCAAAAATCCCTTGAAAGATTATGAAATAATAGCACAATATACGAAAATCAGTTCATTTTTTTTATTCTGATTGGGGGGGGGGGGAGATCACGAGGGGCAGCTGCCCCCTCCCTGGCGACGCCCTTGGGAGTATTGATAGCCGATGATAGAGAGGGCCCGCTATTTTTAGCTGTGGTAGAATGAGAGAAAAAAATTTGGCTACTCAATGGAATACATTTGTCGTCATCTTTTCAAGGCATCCTTGAAGACAAAACGGTTTTTTGTTGAGTTATCTGATTATTAATGGTACATGTTACATACCATTGCAAAGAGTATTAACTAGAGAAGTTTTTAAAGCCATTTCAAAACCCAACACCATGTAAATTTTTTTTTTATTTCACTTTGTAAAGTGGACACAACATTATTTTTTTTTTCATTTTGATGTTTGATACGACGCTGTCTGGTTTTTTGAAGACGTTTGTTTGAAATTATGATTCGATCTGAATAAGACAAGACTAGACTAAGGAAATAAATCATTTTATAGGCACCTCGAGCATTAAATTTGAAAAAATTCAAGGTTTTAATGAGAAAAATGGGAAATTTCTAGAAAAATGGTAAAAAAATTATAACACCTTGAACTTTGGGCAAAATGATATTTTATTAGGCACAACAAGTAGCCAAGAGCATCACCTATCCACCATTTACCTATGGCTACTCACCCTCCAAACACCCTGTATATATACCTTGAAAGTAAATGGAATTTTTCAAAATAAGGCACTTTGAACATGAAAATGTCTTCAATTATCGCATACAATTACCATCGTGTGAATCTGATAACCAGCAGTATATTATTTTCATCTTGTATTGATACATTTTCGAATGATCAATTATAGGAGCATGCATACAGTGTGGAAATACTGGTCCGATAACGAAAAATATCGTGGATGATAAAAAGCATGCTCCTTTAGAAAGTTCAATATGAATATTCGCTAAACCAGGAAACTCTAGTTGATGATTTGAAGCGTGTATCTGCAAACTGGATGGATTCGAAAAATTGTAGTAGATATCAAGACAGAAACAAAACTTAACGGATGGATCTATTTAATATATGAAGAATTTTGTCATGACATTGTAACTTTCAATATTGGTGAACAAAGAAGGAGTAAAATATTTAATATTAACAATGTAAATATTCCTATAACAACCACTGTTATTATTTCCTCATCTGGGCAGAACTCGTCATGTTCATAATTGAAGGCTTTATGTCAGCAATATCATACCATCCCATATATTTTGACTAATCTCCTCTTATTTCTTTTTCTACTTCCTCTGTGCAGGCTTTTTATTAATTAGCTGTACTCACATTATTCAAAAGCCTCATTCCAAAGATTTTTCACTTGCGCAATTATTTGCCAAATTTATTCGAATATTAATGACAGAACAAAACGCCGGTGTTATTTCCAACACCAACCTGAATTATGCAACTCAAAATATCACTGAACGGGCATTACCAACCTAATTTCGATTATCCAAAGCCGCCCGAGATGTCAATAATTGTTGGATGGACTATAAAAACGTTCATTAGTCAATAATTTCCAAGAAACAAATTGACGTCATTCCAGTATCTTCTCAATATGGACGTCCACCACCCACTCTTCCTCATATGTATTCTCCATCACCGTTAATTTTTCCGTGAAAAACCAGCGCAAAATGCCAGTTTTTCAAGACCCAGCTCCCAGTTTCCGTTATCGTTAACGAGTGCATCTTGTTGTGATAAGCAAATTCCACGCTTATGGTGATTTCACCTCGTTATCATATGTTCTCATCTGAAATATGCGGGAACTCACTCGCTAATTCTTGAGCGGATTCTTCTCTCGCTACTCTTAAATTATGATTCGAACTCAATTAGTTCCTTATCGTTGTAGATGTCTTCGACTTCGAGTAGGTACGCTGATATTGCTGGAAATATTTTAGAGAACCGTTAGATTCGTCAGTCTAGATAATGCAACCGTATAAATCGAATTGTAGTGCTTGTCTACGATGTTTACGAACGCCATTATGGCTAGTCCTGATATGTTTCGAAAAATACGCTCGGAGTGGATTGATAAAAGAAGAGAAAAGAGAACTACGAGAAGCAGACGCTGTTCGCTGAGTTAGAGTTGCCACATTGGTCGATTGTGTTGCAGAATTAGAATAGATTTAGGCTCCATGATTCAATATTGCGTGCACGTTTGACAAGTACTGAATCTCGTTTGAGGAGATTCACTTAAAAATAAAATCGTAAGACCAAGAAAACAAGCCAAATAAAATCTTCTTGTTCTCTAGCTATAGCCAAGTGAAAATACTAGATTTTATTATTTTCTTAAGGAAGTTTCCATGCGGGATTCTTGTTTTTCCTTGAGCAGTCGTGAACACTTCTATTTGGAATTAAAGCAGATGAAGTTCTGTTGAAAGACTTCAAGTAAGCCTATAGACCAGTTCCATGCACGAACAAAATATCTCGATACCATATCAACGAACAATAACTTATTAGAAGTGTCAGTGTAGCGTTCGACGTCAAAAAAGTAAACCAGAGTTACGCAATAAAATAAAAAAAAAGAAGTAAAAATAGAAAAATTGGAGTATCGAGCCATCATCAAGTACCTGTATTTAAAAGGGTTAATAGGTAAGCAGATTCACGAAGATATGCTTAATACTCCTGGTGATCACTGTCCTTCGTATGCGACCGTGAAAAATTGGACTGCAAGCTTCAAAAGAGGTAAATTTCTCATTGAAGATGATGACCGATCGGGAATGCCAGTTTCTGTGTCAGTCCCCGAAAATATAGATGCAGTTCATGACATGATTTTATCAGACCGTCGAATTGGGCTGAAACGGATATTTGAAGCACAGAAAATTTCATACGAACGCGTTCATCATATAGTTCACGTCAATTTGGACATGAGAAAATGCAAAACGGATCCCCAAATGTTTGAATGTTGACCAAAAGCGTATACAAGGGTAGAAGCATCGCGTTCGATCTGTGCTCGATTTGAAAACGATGTAGACTTCTTGAACCGAATTGTTACCATGAAAGAGACTTATGTACGTTTCTACGATCCAGAAACGAAGCAACAATCGATGGAATGGCGACACTCTGGTTCTCCAAGACCTAAGAAGTTTCGTGTCCAAAAATCTGCTGAAGAAGTTCTTGCTTCAGTTTTTTAGGATTGACATGGAGTAATCATGATTGAGTTTTTGGATAATGGTAGACCAATAACTGGAGATTACCATTCGACATTACTGACCACGGAAAAAAATTAAAGAGAGAAGACGCGGAAGGCTATCTGAAGGTGTTTTGTTTTTACAGGACAACGCCCCAGTACACAAATCTCATGTTGCCATGCAAAAAATTCGTGATTTAGGGTTAGAATTACTAGAACACCCTCCTCATTCACCAGATTTGGCTCCGTCCGACTATCATCTCTTTCCTCAACTGAAAAAAAGTTTAAAAGGTCGTAAATTTTCTTCCAACGAGGAGGTAGTAAAAGCTGTGGAGGACTGGTTTTGCAGAGCAAAAGAAGAAACATTTTTTCAAAGGTATAGAGACGTTGCAGGTTCGCTGTAATAAATGTATTCGATTAAGAGGAGAATATGTTGAGTAATAAAATATTTTGACATTGAAGTTTTGTTTGGTTCTATAGTAGGCTAAGAATTTCTCAATATATCCTCGTACATACGGAATGAACCTTACAACTTATTTGAAAAAGTGCATTCTTTTTGATACATATTTTTTGTACTCCCAATTCAAATATGAGGACAAACTCACTTATCAACTTTCGGTACTGACAGAGTGGCGTATATTCATATTTGGAGATGCTGGATCGACTAAAGTCCAATTTGAATAATCAATTATTTCCATAATAATTATGAACACACTGTATGAGATATATGCGAATAACATTGTGCAGAATGATGAAACAGATGACTCTTAATCCATTGACAATTAAATATTGACCAACTAATCAGTAGCGTCTACACAGGACACTCTCAAATCTTACAATATCCCCAGTTACTCGCTTGGTCGAACGTTAGAGTCTCCAATGAAAAAGTCACTTATCAGCCATTTTCATGGTTGTTCTCATATTTACTTCATTTATTATGATTTATCAGTGCGATATACGTCTATGAGCGTCATATCAAAGCAATACCATCACAGAAAATCAAGGTATGAGTGGAAAATTAAGTCATTTTTTTATTTTTGCATTCCAAATTCTGGTGACAGTTATGAAATTGAATTGAGCATCATTTTTCATCACTTAATATTTTGGTGCTCCATAGCAACATTCACATGTTTTCGGGAAATTTGCTGAAAATGATAACTACTACTCGCTTGATCGAACGTTGGAGTCTCCAATGAAAAAGACAGTTATCAGCCGTTTTTATGTTTGTTTTCATACTTACTATACTTATTATAATTCCTTCCTGCGAAATACGTCTATGATCGTCATATCATATCAATATCAACCACAGAAAATTAATATGAATAAAAAATTACTATCTGAAGTTCGTTTCAGTTTATTTTAGTTTGAGACACAGAATCATCTTGACAGTTGCCAAATTGAATGGACTGGAAATTACTATCACCTAATTTGACTCAATATTAAAAAAAACTCAATAGGTTTGAAAAAACAATGACAAAAAAAATTATTTTGATGAAAATACTATCCGCTCACCTGATTGAATAAATATCCGGAAATAGGCTCCCCGAGGAAGAAGAGATCAGGGAACGCCACCACAACCAAATATAGATCGAAATATCAACACCCACGGCACAATCGCGCGCTCTAAAACACCAAACAGTCTATGAAGATAACGCGCTGACGATCTGGTCGCAACTGAAGGAACTGCGTATCGCGCAAAGTTGGCTGTGGAGGAACAATTGCCGATCTTACTCTCCGGCAATAGCCTACTTGGATTAGACGCCGGCTAAGGCTGAATTGAGATCGTAAACGAATCTTTCGCCTTTTTTGGAGCATTTGCGATCCATTATTCTGATCGGAAAACATCATGCTCTGATGGTATGGGAGATCTGGTTCCCACGAAGGGAAGATGGAGTGACCCATATTCAAGTCACATCGAGGAATCTGCGATGGAAATTGATCAGCGTAATTGACGTTCAAAGTTGAGCTAGAGAATCGGATCCAATTTTTTTTTCAGATTTCAACTTCAAATTATTGCGAAAATCTCAAGAATTATTAACTCGGAAATCATTGAGTGGATTTGGCCCATTCGCGAATATAACCAGCTCATTTGGTTGTCAAAACTCAAAATAACTCTGAAAATTTGATGTCTATTTAAGTTTTTTCTTACGAAATATACCTACCTATCGTGGCTACAGCTCGCCATCTCTGACAGAATCAATTTTGACCACGAATTCTTCACCAGTGAATTATTTAAGACTGTTTTTGGCCCAAAAATCACAAGTTTTTTGGGATAAATGGCTTCCGATTCGGAAAACTTCCCAGGATACTCGCTTGGTCGGACGTTGGGGTCTCCATTGAAATAAACGTTTACAGCTCATCCAGTCTGTTGAACAGCCGAAAATACAATTCCTGAGGGAGTTTTCTCTAGGATTGACCATTTGATGTCTATACAGGGTGTTTCAAAACAAGTCCGAAATTTTGAAGGAGTGATTCCTTGTTCAAAATAAAGGGTAGGTAGTTCATTATATAAATGTGGGGTCAATAGTCAAACGTTAGGGAGATATCCAAGAGCGTACCCAGGATTTCAGCTAGGGGGGGGGGCAGCTCATACCTGAGAAGATGGTCGGTCTGGTATATTGTCAGTAAACCAGGAAAATTAACATTGATTTTATCTTCAAGGGGGGCAGCTGTCCCCCCCCCCCTTGGGTACACCCATGGAGATATCGCGATTCAATGATGGCGGAAAAATTATGTTTTTATATTGTACGAGACTACTATAGAACCAAACAAAATTTCAGTGTCAATATTTTA
Source organism: Adalia decempunctata (assembly GCA_951802165.1). NCBI lineage: Eukaryota > Metazoa > Arthropoda > Insecta > Coleoptera > Coccinellidae > Adalia > Adalia decempunctata. Next base: position 9,028,631 of record OX637705.1, read on the forward strand.
TTACTCAACATATTCTCCTCTTAATTGAATACATTTATTACAGCGAACCTGCAAAGTCTCTAGACCTTTCAAAAAAATGTTTCTTCTTGCTCTGCAAACCAGTCCACCACAGCTTTTATTACCTCCTCGTTGGAAGAAAATTTACGACCTTTCAAACTTTTTTTCAGTTGAGGAAAGAGATGATTGTCAGACGGAGCCAAATCTGGTGAATAAGGAGGGTGCTCTAGAAATTCTAACCCTAAATCACGAATTTTTGCATGGCAACATGAGATTTGTGTACTGGGGCGATGTCCTGTAAAAACAAAATACCTTTGGATAGCTTTTCGCGCCTTTTCTCTTTAATTTTTTTCCGTAGAGTGGTCAGTAATGTCGAATAGTAATATCCAGTTATTGTTCTACCCGCATCCAGAAAATCAATCATGATTAATCCATGGCAATCTCAAAAATCTGAAGCAAGAACTTTTCCAGCAGATTTTTGGACACGAAACTCTTATGTCTTGGAGAACCAGAGTGTCGCCATTCTATCGATTGTTGCTTTGTTTCTGGATCGTAGAAATGTACCCAAGTCTCATCCATAGTGACAATTCGGTTTAAGAAGTCTACATCGTTTTCAAATCGAGAACAGATCGAACGCGATGCTTCTACCCTTGCACGCTTTTGGTCAGTATTCAAACATTTGGGGATCCATTTTTCCGAAATTTTTCTCATATCCAAATTGACGTGAACTATATTTGATGAACGCGTTCGTATGAAATCTTCAGTGCTTCAGATATCCGTTTAAGCCCAATTCGACGGTCTGATAAAATCATATCATGAACTGCATCGATATTTTCTGGGACTGACACAGCAACTGGCCTTCCCGATCGTTCATCATCTTCAATGGAAAATTCACCTAGGGTATTAAGCATATCTGCTTACCTCTTATCTCTTTTAAATACAGGTACTTGATGATGGCTCGATACTCCAATTTTACAATTTCGGTGGGGACATGTTTTTTTATTTATTGCGTAACTATGGTTTACTTTTTCACGTCGAACTCTACACTGACACATGCATGGAACTGGTCTAGGCTGACTAGATATCAATACATCCTCGTATCTTGAAAACGAAAAGCGATAGAATAATAATATTTTTTTGGAGTATTCCGAGTATTACTATATATTATGAAACCACACTTTCTTGATATTTTTTCATGTTTTTAGAATGGGTGAAGAGGGTTGAAATAGACTACTTCTATCATTTTTGTTAACTGAATTCAAAGAAAAACTGTTTCTAAATTGAATTGCCCTTCGTCGACATGTAATGATTTAGATTAATTTTTTTTTTCAATACGGTACATTATACGAGAAAAATACAAGAGATGTATAAGTTTCTGACTAAATCGAGTTTTCCGAATTTGATTCTGTTCAAGTCGTTGAGTACATTTTTCTTCAAATAAAGTTAACAAAAATTATAAGGGTAGTCTATATCAACTCATTTTAAAAAGATGAAAAAATTTCGAGATAGTGTGGTTTCATAATAGAAATACTTCCATAAAATATCATCATTCTATCGTTTGTTGTTGTTGAGATACAAAATAAAAACATCATTTTTCCGCCATTTTTGAACCGCGATATCTTCCTAACGTTTGACTTGTGACCCAACATTTATACAACAAACTACTCTTCATTTTGAACAAAGAATCTCCCCCTCAAATTTTTCGGACTTGTTTTGAAACACCCTTCATAGGCTTTTTCTTTCGAAATATAGCGTGTCTGGTCATGTCTGACATAATTATTGTTGCCCACGAACTCTTATACAAACTAATCATTCAAAACTGTTAAAATTGAAATTTTCCCAGGTTACTCGCTTGGCCGGACGTTGGGGTCTCCATCGAAATAGGCGGTTTAAGCAAATCCAGTCTGTTTGACCATCGAAAATAAAATCCCTGATGACTTTTTCCATTCGGAAGAATAGTGAAAAAAAACGTTTATTGAATCTAATGCATTAATAAAGAGTAGGAACAATATCCACGAGAATCCAGCGGACATGGTAAGCTCTTAAGAGAGATCGAACAGGTAATTTATGTTGTTATGAATACACTTTATCGTCCATAGAGAATGAGCAATATCATCTTATACAAAGATGCAACCGGGAACGGCGGGCAAGAGAGAAATAACGAATGCAGTTAACCTGTCACGGGGATAGATAGTTTTGCAATTATTTTAGTTATTTCACTTTCCAAGAGCATAATAATTATATATCGTATGGTCTGGATAAAACAATTCCTTAATTGACTCGGGGAATATGAAACATGTTAGACCTCCCAGTAGACTGAAAATAAGACCAAGTCAAGCCTTGCCGTCTCGAATCTTGTAATGAAATGATTAAATCAATTACAAGCGGTGACCTTGTCAATATGATGCATTTTTCGAGTTGTTCTCGGGCAGTTTAGCTCTTAACACACTCATCACGCTGGGAATGGCGACGATATTACCGTGATGGTTTTCCGTTTGAGAAAATTGATCGCCTGTTTTAGTTTCTCAAGACTGAAATGGAACGGGGCCTCAGAAATATAATCTGAAGGAATTTTTCATGAAAAGGCCACTAAATGGGTACATAGTTATTTATGATATGGGTGTTAAAAGTGACGTTTTATTTTGTGAGTGAAAAAGTTTGTGAAATAAGCTGAGCGAATTGAACAATTTCACGAACAAAATAAAATCACTTTCAACACAAATACCATACAATGTTTTTTGTACAACTGCCCCATTTTGATAATGAAATGGGCCAATTTGCAATGACAATAAACTTCAAAATGCATTTTAATATTCTAATCAAAAGGTTGTTGTGAATGGCAAACGTTATGATTAATAACAAATGAGAAAAGACGCTGTCATTTGAATTTCATTCCTGTCCAATTTTCGTCTTGGGTTTTTAACTGCTTGATATGTTTGTCGAGAGTCCAATTATCAATAAAGGTGACGATTTGGTTGTTCCTGTGGATATTGAAGAGTCTGCAAGAAGAGCAAATCTGGAACTCCTACACGGAAAGAAATCTATCCTCAAATCAAGAATCCCAATATTCTTGAAATATTAGAGTTGTTTCAAGTATATATAGACTCAAAACAAGTAAAAAGGGATATTTTGTATACTTGGAATGAATTTATTTTACTCAAAAAACATATACTTGATTCTTCTTCTTCTTCTTCTTCCTTTAGCTAGGACAATGTCCTGTTTCCTCCAACTTTTTATTCGATGTCCTGTGACGACGAAGTCCAGGAATCAGCCCATCTTTTTGGTGGTCTTCCTAAGGGTCTAGTCGTGTTCGGCTTTTCCTTGTATGCGGCCTTGGCGAGTCTGTCGTTTTCCATCCTGTCTACATGCTCTTTCCATTCTCTTCTTCTCCCTCGTGACCATCTCACGACATCTTGCATCTTATCGCATCGCTCCCGTATCTCACTGCTCCGCTGCCTGTCCCACAGTGTGACGCCTGCGATGGCTCGCAGAGTCCTCATTTCGGTCGTTCGTAGGGCTCTTTTCGTCCGGCTAGTGTCCGCTCTCGTTTCCGCTGCGTAGGTGAGGATGGGCCTCACTGCTGTTCTGTAGATCCTTGCCTTGCTGGTTATAGACATGTATTTGTTTTTCCAAATAGTACTGTGCAGACAGCCAGACACTCTTGCTGCTTTATTACTTTGTGTTTTAACCTCGTCATATGTGTTTCGGCTGCTTGAAGCTATTATCCCCAGGTATTCAAAGCTCATCACTTGTTCGATAGGTTGGTCGTTTAGTGCTAGTTTGCATCGTATCGGTTCCTTGCTTATGGTCATAGACTTGGTCTTCGGTATCGAGATGCTCATGTTATATTTCTTAGATGCCTGGTTCAGCTCAAACAGCATTCGTTGCAGGTCGTCCTCATTTTCTGCTATGAGAACCGCATCGTCTGCATAACACAATATTTTAAATTCAGTTTGTCCCATCCTGTAACCTCGTCCTACCCTCTTCACCCGGTCTATGATGTGGTCCATTATCAGGTTGAAGAGCATCGGACTCAGACTATCTCCTTGCCTGATACCTATCGATATCGGCATTTCCTCTGTGGTTGAGGTGCCTGACTGTATTCTCGTGCTGTTGTTGGTATTGAGCTGTTTTATTACCTGGATGATATTGTTGTTGACTCCTCGTTCTTGGAGGATTGTTAGCACATCCTTTAGTTGCACTCTATCAAAGGCTTGAGTTAGGTCAGCAAAGCAAAGGAACACAGGTTTATTAAATTCTATGGACTTCTCGATGATTTGTCGCAGAATGAATATAGCGTCGATTGTTGATCTATTCTGCCTGAAGCCTTGTTGTTCTTCGTTGATGCTGATTGTACTTGATAGATGTTGGGTTATTATTTTGGTGAGCAGCTTCATGGTGGTGTTGAGCAGGCTTATGCCTCGATAGTTTCTTGGGTCTTTCTTTTCTCCCTTCTTGTAGACAGGTATTGTAATGCTAGATTTCCATTCCTGGGGTACTTCTCCTGTGGACATAATCATACTGTAAAGATGTGATAGCTCCATTATCAACTCATCGCCACCATATTTGAGCATTTCGTTTGTTATTTTGTCTGGGCCTGGTGATTTTCTGTTCTTCAATTTGTTGGTTGTTGTTTCGATCTCTGTTTGGTCTATAATGTAGTTGTCGATGTTGTCGGGCATTGTCGATAGATACTTGATTGAAGAATGAAATTCTCCATCCGAGTAAATTATTTATTCAATCCAAACTATTCACTTTTATCAATTCGAGAGTACTTCTATATTTCAGGTAACTATATGATATCTTGACTTCGAAAATATAATATTCTCAGTTCAAGAATTGGAATATCCTCATTCCATATGTTATTCTCAAGAAATTGGTTTTCTTGAAATAACAATTTCGATTGACATGAAATAATGAATTGAATAATTAATTAATCAATCAATAATGATTAGAGAATATTTCGCCAAATGGAATAAAATCGAGAATAAAATATTGCTAGGATGACGTTTAGATTTTAGATTATATGCATACGATAAGTTCAAAATCTGAAAAAAGTTACCATTGAGATAGATAGACTTTCCTCTCAAAATATACATATACATTTTGTACGGATTTAAATATGAAGTTGAAATTATAAAATAATTGGGAAAATATAATTTAAAAGAAAATTTCAATTACTTTTTACAAATCGATTTATAATGAAATTGTGTTGTGCAACATTATAAAAAAAGATCACCAAATATATTACATTCTGTGAAACATTTCTCTCAGTAATTCCATAATTTTGAAAGAGAGAGAAAGAAGTTGTTGAAAAATTCATCGTATTTGTAAATTTAGGTGAAATGACATGCATTCATTCGATCCAAGTGCTATTTTCAGAATATACTAAGATGCCAATTCTTCTTCCGGTAGTTAGGCAACATGCATGAATAGAAGGAACAATGAGAACCCTGTGATTCGTTTGCGAGCAGTTTTATCGTAATCCAAGTATATAAATTTCTCCATCCACTAGATCCAAGTAAATTATTCGACAATAATCCGTCTTTGGGTTGACAATGCTAAACCTTCTTACTTCTGTATTTATGCAAATAAAGTATTGGGATTGAATGTGGTGTCGAAATCGTTCAAGGATGTTACAAACCCAGAAAGGGACTAGTATTATTAAGGGCTCTATAGCACCCTTACTTGTTGATTTTGACTTCGATTTCATCATATACCTAGGCATTAAACTTGAGACTGTGAATTATCTCAAAAACTATCAACTCAAGAAGAATATGTTTCAAGTGAAAATTGTTAGATATCACATTCTGTTTTTACATATTTTTCAATACCATTTTGCTTTATCAAGTGTTAATCCCTAATCGAAATGAATATGACGTTTTCATATCCATGCATGCATTCATTGACTTTTAGAATTCTCACTCAAATTTACAATCCAACGTACACAATTTTTCGATATTCAGCACAGTTCTAGTTTCATTTCAAATAATATCCGATATTAACTGTTACTTATATCATTGAAAAGAAGCCTGCTAATTGGCCATCAAAGGAAATTTCTACATATAAGTAGTATGAAATATTTCGTTTTGATTAAATTTTCATAAGGGTAAATATAAAAGTATCCTAAAAATGTTTCCCGAAAGATGTAAATAGAAAACATAAAATCTGGAACATTCAGAGATTCCAAAATTTTGAAAAAAAAAAAGTAGAATAATTCTATATAACTAAAAATTCAAGTGAAACTACATATTACTAATCTTGATGAAATCTTCATTCACTTGGTCCAAGTATGATGTTCAGCGATAAATTATAATACGCCAATTCTCCTTCCGGTAGTTAGGTTTTATTATCGTAATCCAAGTATATGAATTTATCCATCCACTAGATCCAAGTAAATTATTCAACAATATACTAAAAAGCGCCCTCTATTCAGTGCGCAAGAGGGGATATCACTCTCGATCTTGATTCGACTTGTTCATATCGCGTCTTTCGTCCAAGTTCAGTGTGTTGAAGAAAGTTTAACCAATTTTTAGTGAAATGTGGAAAAATTAATGAGAGAATGGGGATGCTCGGGCAGTGTTATCAAGCTATTTCAAGGTAAGATGATATGTTAGCTATGTATTGATTTAAATTTATATTGAGATTTAAAAAAAAACTTAATTTCTACTTTGAATCTTATACGTTTTGAATCACAAATCTGTTTTCTCTTTCGAAAAATTTAATACTTGAAATACTCCAGATGCGCATCTCTTACATTTCTAAGAACATTCATTTTCAAAATTCCTATTACATTGGTATTATCACTTTTTCAGAGCAAGATATTTCCTTAGAGCTCTTAAAAAATCTCAATGATCATGATCTCATACCTACCTCAGGAATGAAAATTGATTTCAAGGAAAATTAAAGAGATGAATTCTGAAGTAAGTGAAATATTTGTTATTTTTATCGAATGAATTAGCTCTTACTACTTGTAAAAATAATTTTTCGAATCACACAATACTGTACGAGCATCGTTCAATAGAAAAAAAACGATAATCTACCAGTTATACCATATTTTCTTAAGTAACTTTAGAATTTTGAATAATTAGATTGAAATGGTCTCGCACAGTACTGTCTTTTTTATATGGGAATAGCTCATCATATCACTCATTGTAATAATAATTTAGAGGATACAGAATTTATAAGCATTTTTTATTGCAGAGGTTTGGAGATATAGAAAATATTATCCAAGAGCAGAGGCAGAAAGCAACACAATGGAAAGGAACGGTGCAGCCCTATTTGTTGGTTTTGGGACAGTTTCTTTTACAACCGAAAACTTCATTATTATTGTTGATAACCTCTACCATCAGTTCTCCTCTGCACGTAAGGCATTCAACATTATTTTTGAATTGTTTCACGTTTAGAATGTTAATTATCCCGTTCAGTGCCAGTGCCTTTATGTGATTATACTGCGATGTGTAACTATATAATTTTTTCTTCTGATATTTCTTCTGATTGTATATGTATATGTGATAATATTTTTTTCACCTCAGTTATTATTGTGTTTATTTGTACCTATAGTCCAGTTATATGTTGAATTTAGCATTTTCTCTATATTTTTTCAGTGATCACTTATACTTTTGTTTGTTTATAATTATTTGGGAAGTATAATAAATTTTTTAATTCTTATAAGCCTCGTTTTATGAATTTAATCCTCATCCTGAAATCAGAGCAATCTTAATCGATTATATCATTTCAAATAATTTCACTATTGGTCAGAACAAGCATAAATTATTCATCTTGAGAATATAATATACTGAAACTGAATATTCAGCATTCTCATTGGTTCAGAGTGAGAATATAAATGGTTTCGACCAAACAGGTATTCACTTCTTGTAAGTAGACCGAAAACTAAATCTGAAGTTAATATTTACTCAAAACCATTATTGAATGAAATTTGATTTGAAAATATGATATACTTAATTCAACAATTTTCTGATGTTGGATTGAGTGAAATTATTGAGTTCATTCAAGTATTTGGTATCTTTGCTTCGAACGAAGAAACTACTGAGATTAAGATGTACAATAATTCCATTTGAGATTATGTTTTCCTCAGACGAAATATTTCAAATAATCATTTCAAAATTTTCATTTTACTCACAAGGAAAATATGAATGTTCTTGAATCAATAATACGGGATTTATTAAATTCAAGTATATGATATACTTGGTCGAAAGAATTATTTTATTTGAATTCGGAGAATAAGGTATACTTGAATGGACTAAATCTTATTCTTGCTCATATATGAATCTATCATTTACTTCAATCAAATATTATCCACTTGGTTAGAGAATAGATTTCTTTCCGTGTATACCTAAAAAATCTGTTCAGCAGTACGATATTGCATATAACAATTTCCTGGCCTGGTGTAAATTGATGAATTTAGAAGGGAACTTCAGTGAACCTGTTTTCCTGGCATACTTAGAAAAAAAATCAAAAATATGGAGTTCATCAACTTTGTGGAGCAAATTTTCAATGATAACGTCAAGCGCCTTTATTAAAAATGGTGTGGATGCTAGTGAATATTTTAAGGTAATAGCATATTTCAAACGGAAAAGTGAAGGATATCGTTCCAAAAAATCGAAAATTCTCACTCGTGAACAAGTTGAAAAGTTTATAAATGTGGCATCAGATGAGAAATACTTGATGGTTGAGGTTGCAACTATTTTCGGATTATTTGGAGCCTGTCGGCGTGAAGAATTGTGTAATTTATGTGGAAGACATCGAAATAACGAATAAATCATTGGTTATACAACTTCCAAACTCAAAAACGAAAGTCAGTCGTTCTTTCAGTATGTTGACTATTTTCATAAGTACTTTGCACTGCGCCCTTCTGTCATCAAACATCGTCGTTTTTTCCTGAAATACATAAATGCACTGCCAATCCAGTTGGTATCAATACATTTGGGAAAATTCCATCTATTGTTGCCGAATTCCCCAAACTGCCAGAACCAAAGCAATATACAGGACACCGTTTTCGAAGATCCTCCGCTTCATTGCTAGCAGAATCAGGATCAAATATTACGGATATAAAAAAACATGGTGGATGGAATTCTACGACGGTAGCCGAGGGCTATGTTGATCATTCCATTGCATATAGAAATGTCGTTGCTGAAAAAATTCTCCCAACCTCAACAGATTTTGGATCTTCATCATCCAATATATTATACTTCTGGTTTCTACAAGTACTGATGGTGCTGAGGATTCTAATAATGTGTTGCGTCATAAGAAAATGGAGTGCTTAAAATATTTTCAACACTAATGTTAAAAATATTTTTAAAACGCTTCCACGTAAACAATCAATTTTAACATTGTTTGCTGTCATTAAAAATGTCACTTTTAATGGCAGTTGTACTAAAAATCATAATCGGTGTTTTAAAATGTTGCTCTATTTATGAAGTTATACAGGGTGCTCTAAGGATACTAGATAATAATATGCTCTATTTTTTCTGTTTCATACAAATTTGTATACAGAATGTCCCAAAATGAGGATGTTAATTTTTTTTGGGGGGCTGTATATTTTTGTCAGGATGTCTATTTTTCAAATTTTGAGACGAAAATGGTCTTTTCCGAATAGGTTCTACAGGTTGATCAAGAATCTATTATCAAATTCCATTTTGTCTATCCAGAACTTAAAGTAGCAATTTTCCCTAAAATTCTGAACACCCTGTAGGGGTAATTAATGACGCAATGATGAGTCCTTTGAAGCCTGATCTCCTCTCAACCTTTTCTCGTTTGATTCAAGTCTAGATCTTTCTTGGAAAAAATACGAATTTGCAACTTTCAGTTCTACCCTGTATACCGTAGAATTCAATTGGAAATCTTGCAGACTCAACATCAGGTGATAAACTAGCTGAAATTGGCTACAAATAGACCACAAGATGATCAAAATCAATGTACAACTCAAAAAGTTACTTCAATTTATTGGTGTATTGAACCCATTGCCCATCGACAGTACACGAACAATTCTGGAATATTAAAACGAATCGAAATAATCTCGATCAATAAAACTCCTCCACAATCCCCAAACTCCCATCTCGATCTCCTCACCAAACACACCAGTTTATCCTCAGGCACCGCCCGTAAACCTAATCTAATCTCCAAACACAACCTACCATCTTCTTATGAATTATAAATCATGGAAAAAATAAAGGTAACGACCAAGTGGGCCGCGGCGTACCGATCGTCTTCTTTTTTTTCGGGGTACCAGCAACCAACGCGAAATCCAACCGGCCTCTAACAGAAAAAAGGGGTTTCGCCAAATAAGTTTCGACCTCGTACATGACCCGTTTACTCGCAGTGATTCATAAACCCATATTGGGCGGCAAAGAAGGCTGCGATGCAAAAACGATGCATTTGTTCGACCGTGGTGACATTGAGAACGCCATTTCTGGGTGACATGTGATCGATTGTTCTGTTATCTGGCGGCCTTCGCGTGCAATCGGCGATGGATTGATGAGATGGGAGTGACTCTGAGCTGATGAGACTTGATACACACGATTCAGTTTTTGGGACGATGATATCGACTCTCTTGACGATTATAGGGTTTGCTTCTCAACTTTCATACAGATATGTCACAAAAACATCTGCTCTCCCTAGCTAGTCCTTGCTAATATCCCACTCTGATATTCTTGCGAGCTCTTATAGATCTCACTGAATGAGGTTAATGAGTAGTTCTTAAAGTACTCGCCGCGAGAGGTGTATTCGAATTTCCCACCGAACTCTCAGAATATCCTCTAAGGATATCGTCAAAACTTCCCTGGGAGTTCCCTGATGGCAGATATTTGGAGGAGATATACCTAGATCTCTCAGTAACTTCTCTAAGAAGTGACAAAAGGCGACACAATTTCATAGACGTGGCAGGGGTCTTCTTTTGTTGCCTGGGCATAAAAAAGCGCATAAAGTGTTGAAGGAGAACAATTTTGGGTGGTCTGAGCACTTTTACAGCTAAGGAATAAATGATACCATTTTATTTTGACGATCAGTTCAAGAACTACCCATGGATCTGTGGAAAAAACTCCATTATTTCCACTCCATCAATCAGAATCGAAATACTTTTAATTTCTCGGCAATTCGAATTCATCAATGAATCGAACGTTTTGATTGAGATATTCCGGTATTTACAATGAATAGTACCACGATTTCTAGGAAGACGAACAAGGTGAGGGCCCAACTAGCAAAACTAATTTTATAAAGGCTGTGAGAAATGCTATACAGCATATCTTATAGAAACGTTAAAATCTTATAATGCGGCTATAAACCACTATACAATGTCTTTACAACCAAAAAGGGCCCCAGTTTATACAACAGATCAGTTCTTTTAGAACAGTTCTATAGTTAACTATACAACCGTTATAAGATAACCCTATAAAACTGTCCTATAAGGATGTCTTCAAAATTACTTATACAATACATTTACAAAACTATTTGGCAACTGCTATGAAACTTTTGCATAGCAGTTCTTTTATTCTGCGGTTTGAGAGTATTTAACGAACATTTATAGAACTACAAAGAAATTATTTTATAATGCAGAAAGAATCGCTAATAAAATAGTTTTGTTGTCTACTGTTGAAATTCGGAATAGAATTGTCACAAGAATATTTTATTAGATATAGAGGTATGTCAACGTTTGCGTTGAGTCATGACAGAGATTCAATATCATATGCCAGCGACATTATATGGCGGCGGAGTTATTATCGTATCTGTTGATTGAACATATTAAGGATCTTTGTCGCTAGTCCAGGGGCTAAATTTATTTGCGCAGATAAATTTTCTGACAATATATTATACATTGATGATAAAAAATTAAAGCGCCTCAGTTTAGTATACATTTTATTGATATTATTAAAAGATAAAGAATAACAAATTATGTTTTCTTTGTTAAGTTTTCAACTAAGAATAAAAGATATATTGTGACTGTTGTAAAAGCAGAGAAAAATCTCTACATTTCTCTTAAAAATTAAATTTTAATTCAACTTTTCACGTTTATTTATGTTTTTCTCACAATGGCGGCGGTTTCGAAACATACGAAAGTTTAATAAAATGGCGTATATGGTAGAACACACTTTGAAGACCTTATACAATGATTTTATTTCCTTCTGAGCTGTATACGATATTAAAGTTTTATTATGTTGTTCAATACAGCGCCATACCATTGCATTTGATAGTTTCAAGAGTCGTTGCTAGGTTTTGATTCTTGACCACCTCTGAATGTTGCCAGATTTCATACTACACAGTTTAAATGGTGAATTGTTCAACACATGTCGCTGTTTTGCATTAAGTGCACGTGACATAAAATTTATTGCAATAATTTTTCAGTTATTGTTAAAAAAATGTTTGTCCTGGTGAAGAAATGTTGTAAGCACTCTGACGTGAGGTCAGGTTGTTTCGGCGCTCTTGTCAAACTTTTTGCGAAGTTATTCCAACTTCAAGAAATTACATCTCCAAACGATTTGTTTGTCAGAGATGACAATGATATGATTAATATTCTGATGATGTATAATGAAAAAAAATTGCTGACTTTTTTAATCGATTTGCAACACGTTTTGAACTTCAAGATGTATCATAATAAAATGAATAGTCTACGACTATTGCACCTAATATTATGAATGTTGGTATAATATAACCATTTTTCAAACAATGATATAACTACTAACTGCCCAAGCTAACAACACTGTACGTTAGATATCCGCGTTATCCTATAGCGTGTTGGCAAACTACATAATATAGAACAGAATTATCGCTTAATGTGCTTAGGGTACGACAGTTAACAATCATTTAGTTATATTATGTTTCGAATAAGTTTTGTATACAGATTTGTTCCCTGCGTGAAATTTATAGACAGGTATTTATATAATAAACCATAAAAGATGTCAAAATAGTGGAAACAGTGGAAAATAATAGAAAGGGGTTGACAAATGGGCCTACAAACTGGAAAAAGAATCGCAAGTTATCCTTTCCGAGAATATTTGCCTCCAAATTACAACGTGAAAGTGATTCGGTGCCCGAATCAAATTGGATTTGCATTAGCATTATGTTTAGCATTAAAATTCGCTACTCCTGAAAATGAATAAAAATTAATGAAAGAAAAAAAACAGTCCTCTCCAATGAAAGCTTGCGCTGGATAGTCTCCAAGAAAACGCAAGCGGTTTAACTACTGGATATTTCCAAAAAAAAATTTTAGGTTGAATACTAGACCATTTTACCAATAAGTTCCATTCTCAAGTGATACCAATTAAACTTGTTGGGGAGTATTTAAGAATGTTCGTGGAGCTGTAGGAAGAAGATTAGGAATAGCCAGGTTTCATATAACGAAAAGCTCTCTTAATGCAGAATGATTGATGTAAAAAGACGTTGCCCAAATCTTGAGTTGATCTCTTATTTGAATCTTTTTTCAATTTCAGATAGATAATGCATCAAATTTACGTCGTCTGTATCGGTGGTTTCTTCATCAGCACTATTAATGTTGACGCTTTCTTCCAACATATCCTTCATTTCTTTTGGATTCTTCTTCAGTATTATCACTACTGGCTGAAGCTAAAATTGTCGTTTCTCCTAGATTAGTCTTTTCGTAACATGACACTTCAGCCTCTACGTCTGAAGTATTCCATTCCATTGTACTTCTTTTTAACTGATCCTTTTTATTCGTTTCCACTCATTATCAGATATTGCCGAATTCATTTTGTTAACGGAACCTGCTAAAAAACCCGCGCAATTCTTCTAGTAGGTGCTACAGTAAATTTCAAAGTAATTTTATAATGCATGACTTGAAATAAATTTATTCCTGGGAACTACATTTTGATTCTATAAGCTCTTCATAAGAAAGAATTATGTAGTTGTTATAAGATGATTATAAAATCCATTAATATTTATTGTGTATATATGTTTAACTTCTGCGCAAAGCAACAATCCTATTATTTTTTTATGGAACTCTAATGCAACTATTTATACAGATTCTTTTACAACCATCGTTTAACGCCGCTATTATAAGTAACACAATAGCTATGCAACCGTATTATAATCTGTATAAGACTGTTTTAAAATTATTCTATAAGAATTTTATGGTACGTTATGCAACTGTTATAAAATTCCTTCACTCAGACTATTTCTTTATCCTATGATATTAGTTGTGAGAATGTTTATACAACCGCATTATAGAAATCTCTATATTTTAAGATAAAATTGTCGTATTGGGACGCATAAAAAAATAATTTTGTTGTTTCTATCTGCGCAATACGATGATTATGAAATAATTTCGTTCTTTTAGGGGACTATTTTGCTAGTTGGGGGGTTTTGTTGAATAATAGAAAAAGTCCAATGACCCGCCGGTCCCATTATTAGTGAAATTGATTGCCAAATCTCGGCATACAACACACGATCGTCGTTATTTATAGAGAAATGAGCCGGAGTAAATATTCATAGGTATTTTTTTCCGTGTTGCAAATTATAGGATGCGGAATAATTTGATAGATACTTGCCTGGATAATGAATTGAGCAACACCTAATATAACGAAAGAGGTTTAATTTATATTTTTGCGGCGAAAGATAACATTGGCCGGCATAAACGAAATTTGCGGAACCTATTTGGGAATATACTCCTTCCATGTTGGCTGACTTGGGTTTAAGTTAACTGTTTTATGGTGTGGGATTTAGCAACATCAATGTTTTCGTTTAAAGGTTCATTACACTCGTAAAGTCAATTCAAAAACTTGTTTTACACTGGGAGGAATAATAATTTGGAGAATTTATGTCAACGCAACATACACACAAATGACCACTTTCCTTGAAACATTATAATATAGTAATGTTTATAATGGGTCAATTATGAAATGAAAAAACTTGAAATTTCGAAATATCGTGTGTTTTTTAGAGTGATAGAACTTCAAATTGAAATAAAAAACATTCAAATTAAGATTGAAGCCGAATTTATTTCATTTGAAAGAAAATTTTTTGACAGTTCTAACAACAAATCCAATTTTATGATTTTGTATCATATGGAACCATTTCAGCCAATCATGTCAACATTACATCGAAAACTACATCCAATGCAATTTTCAATCCCAATGATAACTAACACGATAGAGTCTTATAAAATTATATAATAGTTCCATGGCAACATCATTCCATACAATTTTCAAAATGTCACGTTTTGGTAATGTTTAAAATATAAATGAGCTTATCAAAGAAAACATTCCCAGAAATACTTCCAATAGCCACAAATATATTTGGAGAATTTTTATGGAATTTTGCTACGAACGATCAAACGAATTGAATGAACGCAGAAGCTTGGAAGAATTGGCGTTCATACTCAAAAGATTGGGCTGTCAATATGAGAAAAAAGACGGAACAGAATTCAAAGAAGCAACGGTAAAGACAACGTGGGATGTTTCGAGCAAACTCTTACAAGAAAAGTATTATATAAGGACTACAACATTATGATTGACCCGTTTAATAATATAATATTTAAACCAGCCCGAGAAACCCGCGATGCAATCAGAAAAAAATTTCAAGCAGACCCAAGTAAACGTAAATCCAGTTCAGTTTCGGTAAATTTGTCTGAAGTTAACAGAATTATATTGCTATGGGAATATGCCATGGGATGAAAATACTCCTGAAGGTCTTATGCGTAAATTTTATCATATTGCTGCAGTAGAAGCGTGGCGAGGAGGAGAGACAGTTGCTTGTTTGGTGAATTTTTTTCAAATCGAGAAGAATAACGATGGTTCTCCAACAAATCGCATTGAATACTATCCGGTATTCAGTAAAACCTGCCAAGGTGGTTCTAAAAGCTGTACAAGTAGTAAATGGTTGGTTTCCAATAGTGAGAGACAAAGCTGCCCTGTACGTCTTTTTTATAAACTTATATCAAAACAAGGCGAAAATATTACCTCACCACGACTATTCTTGAAACCAAATCGATATTGGAAAAATGAAACTGATAAATGGTACGATAATGTACCTGTTGGAAGGAATACCATCAATAAATGGACTAAATATGCTGCCGAAGCAATTGGCTTGAATGTCAAAGACAAAAAAATAACGAATCATTCAAATAGATCGACAGCTGTCAGTCAATTAGCAAAAAGTGGTGTAGAGAAACAACAATTGCTGAAGATTACTGGTCATAGCAATCAAAATTCTATCAAACCATACCTAAACCTCGATCAAGAATACCACAACAAGATAACAAATATTATGCGTGGAAATAGATCTTCTATACAAGAGAACAGCAACGAATCTAATGTTGAGTTGAATTTTACGAATTGCACTTTCACTAATTGTACTTTAAATAAATAAATAAATGTTTTGTTGTGTTGAGTTATACATTTTTTCTGTCAAAAAAAAATTTCTGCCGAATATTCCTCGGACATTGATAAATGCCTCATAATTTTATAACCAATATCTCAAGCTCGTTGCTTGGTAACGAGCTTTCGGTCATAAAATTATCTCGTCTTTTATCAAGGTCCTAGGGATATTACTACTGATAATTTATCAATGATCACTGAACAGAAATGTCGAAACAACATGGCTTCTACCTTCTGTCATATCACAGTTATTCCTATCGAAAATTCTATCACTTCTAAGAAGAACACTGGATATAAAAAACATGCATGACTGCAATTTGACAGATGATTGTTCAATGCTTGATGTAGGAGGAATAAGAATAGGACTTCGTGACCGGAAAAATCTCAAAATACTCCTGATCATGAGATGAATCCTTGGCAATTCCTCCAGCCAAATCAGTGCAATTCCGGAGAAACCATCGAATCGACTCTGGCGTTCAATTTATGGCGAAACAACATTAATCGGACGCCATTGGAGGTGTTGATACGATTCTAATATGATAAGCGTAGGCTTATCTGGACAAGGCAGCTTTCACCGTGGTACAACGGACGACCAGGAACTGCAATTTTCCTACGTCACGGATTTGCGCCTCGGAACAGTTAGGTTAGGATTCCAGCTCGAGACTGCTGGACGATTTTTCTCGTTCTAGACGACTCGTTAATGACAGACTTCGATCGAGGAGAGTTATTCGTTTTCGTTGGGAAATAGTTTAGAGTTTATTAATAAATCGTGTGGGTAGGATTTACTGTTGAATGGACGCAGCGAGCCAAAAGTTTGCAAGACAATTCATCTCACAATATAAGTCTCCCAATATGTATTCGATATATCAAAAAAACACATCCTTGAAGTATTTGGGTGTTATTTCTTACTAGCTGGCCCGGCGAACTTTGTTTCGCCTAAATGATACTTACGGTGGATTTCACTAATCGTAATCACCGGTGATCTGAAATCAACGGCTTGGTTCTCTGATTTTTGAACCAAATCGAGTTGATGCTAGATCAATTCCATGTTTCCATGGATATGAGCTGTCACACAGAACAGAAACACAAAAATAATATGTGAATTACTTATTATGGCGAGTTTGCATTCACTTATTTCCGCGAATATATTTATTGCCCACACTGAAATTCAAAAACATTTCAAAAATTATGTGAAAAGATGAGAATGAACAACTCACGATTAAAACTGATCGCCAAAATCCGATTTACTTGACATTTCGATAAAAATTCACTGTTATATTCACCAGCATCTTGATCTGGTAATAGCTTTCCTTGGTACTATAAGTCCTATGCAAATAACAAAGTAATTGTATGTACATCGCCATCTAATGGTGATAAAGTGAATGAATTGGAAAAATTGTAAGAGAAATCAAGACAGACACAAAACTAAACGAATGAATCTATTCAATATATGAAGAATTTTGTGATTGCATTCACCTCTCAATATTTGTAAACAATGAAGGTGTAAAATATGTAATATAAAAATGTAATAGTATATTGTTCAATGAGCGGTAATGTAAGTCATAACACACGCAGATGAATTTTTCGAATTCATCGAATGTGATAAGACCATTACCGCGAATTGAACACTATACTTCATCTTCGACTTCATCAGTAAAATTAGAATTAATTCGCATTTTCACAATTGACAACAGTTCTCAAAAGAGATTTCTGTAGTCGATAATGAGTCCTGTAGAAAATGTCAAAAATTCATGTTCTCAAAATGCAATTTTTGGATATTCAGACCATTAGGAAATGTAGAAATGGATGGCAAGAAAGTTACCTAGATATCTGAAATGAGTTCCCTATTGACCCGACTTTTTTATTCATTTCGTAAGCTACATTTTTCCCATTTGTATAAGAGTGAGTTATAGGCGTGAGTTATTATTACCTCACACTATTGGTTTCTATAGACTATCACAGATCAAAATCAGTTGAATAATGGATATATTATTCTATGGGAGTAGATAAATTATTATTATTCTGCATCAATAACCACAACTGTTATTATTGCCACATCTGGACAGAAATTATCATGTTCATAATTGAAGGTTTTATGTCAGCCAAATCATATCATCCCATATATCTTGACTAATCTTCTCTTATTTCTTTTTCCACGTGCTCTGTGAAGGCTTTCCATTTATAAGCTGTGCATTCTTCAAGAGCCTCATTCCAAAGATTCTTCATTTGCTCAGTTATTTGCCAAATTTGTTCGAATATTTATGGCAGAACAAAACGTCAGTGTTACTGCCAACACCAACCAGAATTCTGCAACTCAAAATATTACTGAATGGGCTATTACCAACAAAATTTCGACTCTCCGAAGTCCCCCGAGATGTCAATAATTCTTGGATGAACTATAGGACCTTTTTGGGATTCTAGCTGAACCAAAGAAAAAGTGGGTGCATGAAGTCGTTGAGCTGGTTCTTTTTTGTTTCCGCACCATTCGCAGTAGGGAACTTGGTGGTATTAGAAAACACCAAATGAAGAGTTCCAAAAAAGGGACAGGCTTTTTATTTTCAGAGATCCAGAAGAACATTTCGAGGGTTATTTCCCTCATCATCAGGTCCAGAATAAAAATAAATTTTTATTTGTTTCTCATTTGTAAACGTCAGTTTCCAAAAACACAATATTAATCAAGAAAGTTTATTTTATCAAGTCACTAACTTGTAAAACTGACAGTTAACTTGCAAAATTTTTACAAGTTAGTGGTATTATTTACATTAGAAAATTTTGTTTTATCGTCATATATGTTGAAAATCATGGTACAATTGTTATTTCCAATGACACAGATTTGTGATGATGAAAGAGTTGATACTGATGATGATGAACCATCTGTTGACTCAGAAACTGCTGAACTCGAGGACTGCAGAACATTTGTACTCTCCTTACTACCAAATAATTTGCTAGACATTTCGATTTTTTTGTTGACCGAATCATCGACATAACTCATCGCAATTTCGGTGCTCTTCCACCCTCCTGCACGCTTTAGTGCTAAAATATCTCCACCCGAATCCGCAACCATAGTGGCTCCAGTTCTGCGAAAAGAGTGGCCGGTGTATAACTCTGGGTCTTTTAAACGTAAATATTTCGCTATTTGCTTTGGGACACCACCAATAGTGTGCTGGCCAGCATCAAGAGAAATGCATTTTCCATGTCGGTATGTCAAAAAAATCTTAGGCTTTCTGTTCCTGGAGGCCGAATAAGATTTACATATTTTCTGTATAACATGCAGGGCTTGAAGCTGCAGCCATCATCGGTTATGGTGAATCTTCTTGTTGTTAAATTTTTTGTTTGCCGCAATGTCACCATAACGTATTTTCCCATATCTTCTACATCATTCATGTTTAAGGAGAGAATTTCGTCACATCGACAACATCCAAAAATCCCAAATATTGTTACATTTTCGCCAGCAACCACTGGTCATCAGGAGCATGAAAATAAATTGTTCAGCCTCTTCTTCACTTAATACCTTGGCCTTTTTTGGCGTATAACGCTAATTTTTTCGTTTCAGGAACGCTATTACCTTTTGAAATCTGCAAATGACAACTAAACGTCATATTTTTCAATAATTTTTTTGAGGAAAACAAACCTGCGAACAGGGGCATTTTCTTTCATTTCCAAGCAGCTTTTCAGCATAGACCATTTTGCCCATAAAGTATTAGGGCTGAATCTAGCTGATAGTTGATTCAAGTAGACCAACAAAACATCTTCAGAGTTCAGTTACCCCAATCACACTATTTTTGTTTTGCCACTTTTTGAAGTCGTCGTATTCTCGCTCGTACCTTGAAGCTGATATTGCAGGTAATAAATTTGAAGCTACACTGCTGGTTGCCTCAATAATTTCTTTTGGTACATTCATTTTCGCTTTCGCCAAAACAAATGTAAAGAAAAATAAACAGACATGTTCATGACAACGCTTCCATAGCTTACGACATTCGCGACAAATTATTGAGATTTTTTTGGAATTTATCTAACCTTTTTACAATTGAGAAACAAATAAAATATAAAACAATACACGCAAGGTAACGGGTTTTACTGGCTCAAGGAGGTAACTGACGAGCCGCAGCTCCATTCGCCAGTAAAAACCCTCTTACCTTGCTAGTAATGTTATACAGGGTCTTTCACGAGGAACCTCACCCATATTTATACGGGAAACTACTGAACGTATTTTCATGAAATTCAGCACTTATCAGTATTTCACGATGCTGATGTAATCTAAAATATTTTCAAGACATGAGCACCTCCGGTTTTTCCGGAAATGACGTCAACTTCCGTTTTTCAAATTAGAACACCATTTTTTTATTGCAGAAATAGATTCCTTAGAAAATTTCAAGTTATTTTGATGTAACATTTTTCAGTTTTGGTTGGAAAATTCTCTCTGAGCGGGAAAATTCGAAAAAAAAAATCGAAAATAGAGCTCCGCTGAAACGAGAATAACTTCGAGGTTTTTGGATGAAAAATTTTCATTTTTGAGATTTTTCAAGATGTAAGATTGATGTATCCACTTTAAAAATCGAAATCGCGATTCATGATACAGGGGGTGAAAAAATCGCTTTCAAAGTTAGGGATGACAAAATCGTGAAAAATCAATTTTTTCAATTTAGAACCCCATTTTTTTATGGCAGATATTGAATCTACGTTAAAAAATAATGTCAGTGTATGCATCACACCCTTGCCCTAAAGTGGATATTTTCTGAGTTATTCACAAAAAAATGTTTTTCGTCTTGAATTTTCAGCTATTTCTTTTCCCTTCACGCCAAAAAGATGAAATTTTCAGGACTGTTACTTAAACCATGTTTTAGATTTTACTACCCTAATATGCAAGAGAAAAAAGTTACAGGTTGTTCCTAAATAGATGGCGAATTTGGATTCGAATTTGTATCGGAAACCTCTTTATTTCAACTAATCGGTCATCGGTTTTCTCTCCAGTGATAAATAAATAATTCCTTATGAACCATATGCAAAAAATTACCATGTTTTACATTCTTTTTTTCAATGATAGATATCATTAATTACATGCTTCTGAATAAAGAGGAATTTGGCAGATGTAATTAATGATATCTATCATTAAAAAAAAGAATGTAAAACATGGTAAGTTTTTGCATATGGTTCATAAGGAATTATTTATTTATCACTGGAGAGAAAACCGATGGCCGATTAGTTGAAATAAAGAGGTTTCCGATACAAATTCGAATCCAAATTCGCCATCTATTTAGGAACAACCTGTAACTTTTTTCTCTTGCATATTAGGGTAGTAAAATCTAAAACATGGTTTAAGTAACAGTTCCTGAAAATTTCATCTTTTTGGCGTGAAGGGAAAAAAAATAGCTGAAAATTCAAGACGAAAAACAGTTTTTTGTGAATAACTCAGAAAATATCCACTTTAGGGCAAGGGTGTGATGCATACACTCACATTATTTTTTAACGTAGATTCAATATCTGCCATAAAAAAATGGGGTTCTAATTTGAAAAAATTGATTTTTCACGATTTTGTCATCCCTAACTTTGAAAGCGATTTTTTCACCCCCTGTATCATGAATCGCGATTTCGATTTTTAAAGTGGATACATCAATCTTACATCTTGAAAAATCCCAAAAATGAAAATTTTCCATCCAAAAACCTCGAAGTTATTCTTGTTTCAGCGGAGCTCTATTTTCGATTTTTTTTTCGAATTTTCCCGCTCAGAGAGAATTTTCCAACCAAAACTGAAAAATGTTACATCAAAATAACTTGAAATTTTCTAAGGAATCTATTTCTGCAATAAAAAAATGGTGTTCTAATTTGAAAAACGGAAGTTGACGTCATTTCCGGAAAAACCGGAGGTGCTCATGCCTTGAAAATATTTTAGATGTCATCAGCATCGTGAAATACTCATAAGTGCCGAATTTCATGAAAATACGTTCAGTAGTTTCCCGTATAAATATGGGTGAGGTTCCTCGTGAAAGACCCTGTATACTATTGTTTCGTATTGTGGTGGTGACCATTCTAGAAATGCGCAGAAAAATCAAAATGCGATGTCAAATCTTTCTATACTAGAAAACAGAAAATATGAATTTTGAAAAGATGGTATCAAATACGTTTTACAGCATCACAATTAGACGACTTTCTCGATCAATTTCCCTCAAGAGCTATGAATTAAACCTATTTATATTTATTATAAGTTTCCTCCAATCCAGCCGATGGATCGCGATCCATCAGTATCGTGACTCGACGTGGTCATTCTTCCAGAGCACTTCCTGCCCTCCACCTATCCCGGCGCAGCATCAAAGAGGCCATTAAGCGATTTCTCGGCAAAAGAGTAATTTCAAATAAAACATGTTCCGTTCTTATTCCGCGGTCACAGTCGGAATGCTGAAATGCGTATCATAAATTACTAGATTTTATGGATAATTGAAAAATGGTTTGATTTATGGGTCGTAAGCACGTGAGAATTTTATTTGTAATTTGTAATCGACCACGGGGCGTTTACATACGGACTCACATGTTCCTACGGACCGGCCAGGGCTCTCAGTTCCACATTTAATTGAATAAAGCGTGTAGTTTATCGCCTGGGATTTGTTAACAACGTCGTAGTTTATGAATGGAAGCGGGAGATGGCCTCAATGAAGACCACAGAAAGATTGGCGTTTATGCGAGTTTGGTCCGATAAAAGATCGGCCGTAAAGCGTTGGGTGCGGAGGGTCGTAAATGGTTTTTTGTGCATTGAGATCTCAAGAGATTAAGTTGTGTTTCTATTTCTTCATATCAGAATTGAGATGGAAATTAGGGATGTGTGATACACTGCGATTTGCGACCTGTTGTCTCTACTGTATCTTGAGCATCTTGTAGTATTTCGCATTTTGCAGATTTCTTTGTTTCCATAAAGCCCTGTTTGCTTGGAGTGATTTGATAATAATTTGTGGAAGTATTGAAGTAGGCTGTAGTTGTTATGCGTGCCAAGCCGCTCTGGCTTTAGAGGAAACTCAGTTTCGAATTTAAAACATTTATTGACCAATTGGTCATTTTCTCACCTGAAAATTGAGATCTTTCAAATCGCTCATACTTTGCTCAGGGATAGTTTGGATTATGCTGATCTAGAATATACAGGGTGAGTCTTTGACTTGTACATATATTTTAACTGAAGGTTCTTGAGGTCAAAAGAAACCTTTTTTTCATTTTCCGGAATCGGCTCCGAAAAAGATATAGCCATTTGAAAAAAAAATTGTGCTAATTACGTCCCTGACATGATACTGTGGAATTGATTCAAAGTTCATATTTATCGATAGAAATTGAGTTTATACATTCAGGAAATACTCAAGTACTAACCTTATTGGAATAAAAATATTGCAAACACGATCATTTCAACAAAAACAGTTAGTTTCATCGGATTATGTCTGCAACTAAAAAGCCACATTTATTCCACCAAAATAAGTTCCTTCTTCGATTTTTCTGCAGATTAGTTTGTAAACACTAATAACTTGTTCATATTTTCCTCGAAATTCCCAAACAATATCATGAAGAAAGACTTTTCATTCAGATTTATTATTAAACAACCTAACCTAATCTAATTTGTATCGATTCTGAGAATTTTTGCACAGAAATTTCAAGAAGATGTTGTCAGCTTGCTGATATTTCCATTGAGGTTGAGGATTTTTTACGAAACGTAGTATAAATCACGATACATTTGTATACCGTGGTATAAATATATATGAATTCTGCCGTTTCCATCATAAATCGACTTTGCCGCCAAATTTTACCACGCATGCGTAGAGCGAAAACCGAAGTATTAGTTATGTGGAGGCCAACTATAAACAATAATAAACCAGAGTCTCTGAACAAACTGTTAACTTTATGTGAAGTTCTGAATACATTCAGTGAATTATTGTTCTAATGTGATTATTATGTGAAGTCAATTAATATAGTTTCAACCGTGTCGAGTTTATAATATTCCAAGAGGATGTTGTTCAGATAGAAACATCGCCACAGATTATAAGGTATTATTTTTCATTAATTTCAATTTAATAAGTTGTTTGTATCGAGATTCATCATTCATTTCCGAATTTTGTATTTCATCGACATTTAACTTCAATATGGACCGGTAACTACACATGAATTTTCAATAGAAACTGTGCATATTGAATCCTCCTTGGTGTTCAATTTTATCTCCCACATTTGTGGGATTTTATTATTAAAATATCTTGACAAAGTTGATAAATATTGTGACAACATTGTAAACTCGTTTAAAGACCAGAGAAGGAATAATATTCGATGATATTTAATTCAGAGACGCATTCAGATTATTCTTGAAATTAATGATTT
Source organism: Adalia decempunctata (assembly GCA_951802165.1). Classification (NCBI taxonomy): domain Eukaryota; kingdom Metazoa; phylum Arthropoda; class Insecta; order Coleoptera; family Coccinellidae; genus Adalia; species Adalia decempunctata. The sequence continues at coordinate 9,053,314 of OX637705.1, forward strand.
TTTCGTCAAATTTCTCCGGGTAAAATTGGAAATAACTCGAAAACGACGCGTTTTATTGAAAAAAAATAGGAATACTTCTAGTTTCTGAAATGATTGATTCTTTCGAAAATATGAACCGTATATCTTTTTAAAGTGGTTTTATGGTGATTGAGCGTGTATTGACGAGTCGACTACCCTGTAACTTTTATACTAGTAGAGATATTGAATGGCTTTTATTGAAGATTCGAATAGGAAGTATGTACAACATAAAAATTTAATAACAAGGTTAGATCCTCCCCAAATATATTTTTTATTGGCAAATATTGTGTTTTTAGGGGGTCATACCCCTTAGTCATTTTTCACCCAAAATTTGAAATTTTCAATATCGCTCATATTTTGCTCAGAGATACTTGGCACTGTGCTGATTAATAATATACATATCAATCTCGGTTGCGGTAAGAGGAACGGACGATATGACAGTTTGAAATTTCCGTTTGTTCAAAAAATGCCATTTGACAGGTCAAAATCTAAATTGTGACAGTAAGGCTTTGAAATATTTCTTATTGAATGGAGCGACCTCGAAAACCTACATTTTGATATCAAAATCACCCATGTAGCCCCCATAGGTAATGAAATATTCCACTTTTTATTTTTCGATTTTTCACTTTCGAGTTCTGTTCATGAGCTCACACCACTCAAGGTAAGGGTGCTGTCACTGTTGTCAGTCCGCAAAATAGCTTTGATTGTAGATTCGAATAGGAAGTACAACTTAAAAATTCAATAACAAGGTTAGATCCTCCAAAATATATTTTTTATTGGTAAATATGGTGTTTTCAGGGGGTCATACCCCTTTGCCATTTTTCACCCAGAATTTGAAATTTTTAAAATCCCTCATATTTTGCACAGAGATACTTGGCACTATGCTGATTATTAATATACATATTAATCTCGTTTGCGATGAGAGGGACGGACGATAATAATATATATTATATTTGAAATTTCCGATTTTTCAAAAAATGTCATTTGACAGGTCAAAATCTAAACGGTGATGGTTAGGGCTTTGAAATATTTTTCATTGAATGGAGCGACCTCGAAAACCTATATTTTCATACCATAATCACCCATGTAGCACCCATAGGTAATGAAATATTGCACTTCCACGGACTATGCTAATCAAGAATATATAACTCAATTCTGGATGTGATAAAAGGAACAGAAGTTCTGACAGTTTGGAATTTCAATTTTTTCAAGAAACTCCATTTGACCGTTGAAAATCTAAACTAAGATAGATAGAGCTCTGCATTTTGTATTGAATTCAGCGCCCCTGAAAACCTACATTATGATACCAAACTCAACCATCAAGTCCTTAAGACCCAAGAATTTTCATATTAAATTTTTTCGATATTTCAATTTCAAGTTTTGTTCACCAGCTGAGAGCACTAGGAGTAAGGGTGTTATAGGTCGTCATTATGGCTATTACGGATGATTCGAGTGGTTCGAAGAACTCACAGAAATTGAATTGAGAAGTTTCTCAATTACTGTGCAACAATTCACAACTCAAATATGAAGTTCTAAAAACGCAAAGACTAAACATCCAAAGTTACATTGTTTCCCTCGAAAATTGAATGTTTCGTTAAGAATCTCGGGGTTTTGTGTCATCCTCTGCATAAAAGATCGTCGATTCAATGAAGTAATATTATTCACTGATCTTACAAATTGTACAATTTCTCCTTCTCCTCCTCTCATATTTCCATAACATGTACCCGACTATCTAGATCTTAAATTGCGAGCTTCCAGCCAGTGTTAAATACGCAAGAAAATACGAATCCTGACCTCATCTGACGTGTTAGTCTCTTATAAGTCAGGATATCGCTGGCAAACTCCGATCCTGGTTAATTTAATATACTTTGAACTAAATCAGCCATCTGATATTCTAGCGGAAATAGTTAGTCATTCTACACCGGGAACTGTAGACCAACATGCATTCTGAATTCCACCCATCGGCCAAGGTTCGCTCACAACAACACAACTGGTCTTGGGTCTGAAAAAATCCACCTCACTCACAGTTGTACATTGGGACTGATTATATATGGTGGTGCTATTTTCTGTGTCAGTTTTTTCAGGACTCGCCCACACGAATCTTCTCTCAGCCAGTTTGAAGAGTTGAGATTCTACTCAGTGTTTTCGAGCTTTGGTTCCACTCAAACAAAATCTACAAGGATACATTGAAAAATTCTCAGGCTACTATGAAACCAAACAAAATTTCAATGTCAAAATATTTTATTACTCAATATATTCTCCTCTTTTGAATACATGAACGTCTCTAGACCTTTCAAATAAAATGTTTCTTCTTGATCTGCAAACCAGTCCTCCACAGCTTTTATTACCTCCTCGTTGGAAGAAAATTTACGACCTTTTAAACTTTTTTTCAGTTGAGGAAAGAGATGATAGTCGGACGGAGCCAAATCTGGTGAATAAGGGGGGTGTCCTAATAATTCTAACACGAAATCACGAATTTTTGGCATGGAAACATGAGATTTGTGTACTGAGGCGTTGTACTGTAAAAACAAAATACCTTTGGATAGCTTTCCGCGTCTTTTCTCTTTAATTTTTTTCCCGTAGAGTGGTCAGTAATGCCAAATAGTAATCTCCAGTTATTGTTCCACCCTTATCCAAAAAATCAATCATGATTACTCCATGGCAATCCCAAAAAACTGAAGCAAGAACTTTTCCAGCAGATTTTTGGACACGAAACTTCTTAGATCTTTGAGAACCTGAGTGTCGCCATTCCATCGATTGTTGCTTTGTTTCTGGATCGTAGAAATGTACCAAAGTCTCATCAATATAGTAACGATTCGGTTTAAGAAGTCTGCATCGTTTTCAAATCGAGCACAGATCGAACGCGATGCTTCTACCCTTGCACGCTTTTGGTCAACATTCAAACATTTTGGGATCCATTTTGCAGAAATTTTCTCATGTCCAAATTGACGTGAACTATATGATGAACGCGTTCGAATGAAATCTTCAGTGCTTTCAGATATCCGTTTTAGCGCAATTCGACGGTCTGATAAAATCATGTCATGAACTGCATCGATATTTTCGGGGACTGACACAGAAACTGGCCATCACAATCGGTCATCATCTTCTATGGAAAATTCACCTCTTTTGAAGCTTGCAGTCCTATTTTTCACGGTCGCATACGAAGGACATCGATCACCAAGGGTATTAAGCGTATCTTCGTAAATCTGCTCACCTCTTAACCCTTTTAAATACAGGTACTTGATGATGGCTCGATACTCCCATTTTTCGATTTTCACAATTTCGGTTGACATCTTTTTTTTTTAATTAATTTCGTAACTATGGTTTACTTTTTTGACATCGAGCACTACACTGACACTTCTAATATGTTATTGTTCGTTGATATGATATCGCAATATTTTGTTTATGCATGGAACTGGTCTAGGCTAACTAGATTACATCCTCGTATACCTATCATTTCGTCGTGATGTCTTCAGTTTCAGAAATTTTTCCATTTTTTTCGTGAAAAACGATGTCACAACTTTGTACTCCTATATGAGCACAACTTCTTGGGAATTGTTGAAAGAACAACCCTGTTGAATCCACCTCTGTTCATCCTGTTCAAGATGCAATCGAATGGACCATTATCAAAAAACCTCTCATGTTCTTTATTATAATCTTTTTTCTATAACTGGCCATAAATTCATAACCCGTATATTTTACAATTTAATAGTGGTGATATAAAGAGAATCGAATAAAATATGTGTTTTCATAGAAGGTAAACATGTTTATTGCCACTTTGGAACACGCTATTAATATTTCGATTTTTTTTTACTTTCAGGGTACGTATTTTGTTTGTGGGCCTTACCGCTGACCCTGAAAATTCGAGGATTGGGGTCAGTAAACTGGATGTTTGTTCGGGGTTAAGATTTATCGGTGAATCTCAGGCTAATGTGATATTTATGATAATCAAAATATTAGCAGTAATTAAATTTCTCATAAAGAAGATGTTTCAAAAGGAGGAGGGATAGGTATAAAACTGAAAAATATGTGGGGTTTGCTCAGTAAAAAAATTTCTTAACGTCTTACTCATTCGAGATATCGAAGAAGAAAAAACGATACACATTTTTTACGATTTTGACGAAACAACTGACAACATTGTAACGAAATTTTATACGAATAATGTGTTTTGGAAGGTGATACATCCAATGAAGTTTTTTTATGTCTGACTTTCATAGAGGGTGCTAAGGACTGAACGAGAATAAAATCGCTATCACAAAAACGCCTATATCTCTTGAACCAATTGAGAAAAAATCAAAATTTGATCATAGTTAGCTTTGTTATGAACGTCAGAAACATGTGGAACATTTACTTCATAGATATTCCAATTCTCTGTCGCAAAATGTCAAGCGAAGTGAAAACACGAGAATTTATAGTGAAACTTTTTCATAATAATAAAAAATTGGGCTTCAAAAGAATCGCAAAACAGGCTTGCGTTCGTCCGGAGACGGTATCAAGAGTTGTTAAGCGCTTCAACGAAAATCTTACAATTAACCGCAAGGAAGGAACCGGGAGGAAAAAGGGGTTTCTTAGCCCAAAAAAATTGAAGAAAGCCATCAGCCTTTTTCAGAAGAATCCTAACCTTTCAGAACGGAAAGTGGCCCAAATAGTGGGTTGTTCGCAGTCAACCATTCAGAAAATCAAGTCGAGTTGTGGGCTTAGAACATACAAAGTGCAGAAAGTGCCAGACAGGAACGCTATGAAGAATCAAGAAGCGAAATCAAGAGCAAAGAAATTAAAAAAAGATTTCTTGACAAATTTTTCCTGTTGCGTGATGGACGACGAAACCTATGTCTTGGCTGATTTCTCGCAACTTTCTGGTCAGGAATTTTATACTGCAGATTCTCGTGGAAATGTTGACGAACAATATCGCGTGAAGAATCAAGCAAAGTTTCCTAAATAATTCCTGGTTTGGCAAGCAATTTGCACTTGGGGGAAAAGGAGCAAATTTTTCGTTGGCCAAGGCTCTGTTGACTCGAAGATATACATCGAGGAATGCTTGAAGAAGCGACTTTTACCATTTTTACGTGAGCACGATGTGTCAACAATCTTTTGGCCAGATTTAGCTTCATGCCACTACAGCAAGGCCACCAAGGAATGGTACGAAGCTAATGAGGTGGTTTTTGTTCCCAAAGAGGCCAATCCACCAAATTGCCCAGAACTCAGGCCAATGAAAGATATTGGGCCATGGTAAAAAGGGAATTGAAGAAGACTAAGAAATCAACGAAAACATTAGCGGAATTCAAGCAAAAGTGGAAGACAGCATCCCAGAAAGTGACTGAGAACACCATAAGAAGCATGATGTGATGAATTCCAGAAAAAATCCATGAATTTTGTAAAAAATTGTTTTGGTTTTTTATTGTTTTCATAAGAATTAGAAGATGATTCGAAAATGAGTTTGATTTTCGAAATCGGTCCAGTGGTTCAAAAGATATAAGCGTTTTTGTGATAGCGAATTTATACTCGTTCAGTCCTTAATAGTTGGGTGATTCGCACCAATTAGTATTGAACCTAACTTTTTTAATTTCAGGTTTATTAAGCAAAATTTCAAGTGAACTTAAACATCATTTAATTTCCCACCATAAAGGTATAACTGATAAAACTCGATTCTGTGTACCGTTTTCGGAATATTTTGATTTGAAAATTATGAAGAAATAACCGATGGTGGTATAAAGTATTGATCCTAAAGAAATAGTTTATGCTCTAGAGGTGAATTCATCTCAAAAATTTAAAGACAAAATTCAACGTCACTTTAATGACCTAAAGCTGACTTTTTAAATCAAAATACTCCGAAAACGGTACACAATATCGAGTTTTACCAAGAGTGCCTACCTTTTTGGTGTAAAATTGAATGATGTTCGAGTTCACTCGAAATTTTCCTAATAAATCTAATATTAATAAAGTTATGTTCAATACTAGGTACTTGGTATGAATCGGGTAACTAGCGCCCTCTATGAGGGACAGGCATAAAAACAAATTCATTGGATGTATCAGCTTCCAAAACATATTCGTATAAAATTTCATTATATAACAATACCTAATGTTGATGCAGTTTCGGAAAAATCGTAAAAAATGTGTATAATTTTTTTATCTTGAATACGGATGGCGATAATTTTTTACAGATCAAAACCCTTTTTTATTTCAGTTTTCTACCAATCCTAGAGGCGGGGGTCACCTTGTTTTTAAACACCCTGTACAGTGTGGAAAAGCCAAATGGAACAAATTCATTATCTCGGTCATTGAAAATATTCATTAAATATCCTGAACTACGTCGAACTCAATTCTCAAATTTTAGAGTGTCATTCTTCTACGTAAAAATGCGAATCCCCTTCAAAAGGGGTGGTTCCCTAATTCTTCAAATAGGAAGTATGGGCTTGTGATACATAATTTTAACCAATGAAAATCAATAAAACGTATAAAATAATTTATTTCTCAGTTAACTTAAAGATATCTGACAAAATCACAATTTAATTCTCAATAAAAGGGAGAGATATATTCAAATTTTTCCTATTCCATTCAAAACCGCACCATTTGTAACATTGGTACTTCCATCTAGTTCTTGCATTTCCGCATCGAACAATAAATTGTTCATGTTAAATTGCACAGTCAACCTTGTCCTAGGATCTCGAATCTTCCTAAGTCTACAAGCTATCAATTCACCGAAAATTGCGAATTCGTCCCTGATATTTCCAGGTACGTCTTTGGGGATACTTTCTTCTTGTTTTCTGTGAAGAAAACGGCTTTCTTCCCTGTTAGAATCTGAAGGAATAGGGAGATTTGGGGAAGGGATTTGCCTCAAGTGGGAATCTGTGAGGTTTGTATGCTCTTCCTGGTCCTGTACCAAAATTTCTTCCGGTGTGATGTCCACAGATTCAGTCTTGATCAAATGAAGTCCTTGCTGGAAGAGAATACAGTCATTAGTGAAACATTTGACAATTTATTTTATGGGATTTATTGCTAGAAACAACTGGAAAAAACTGACCTCTTGCATTCTCGATATCTCCCTATTTTCCCTGTATATTTTACCGGGTATCAGAAACTTGAGACTGTTATACGCGAACCATTTAGGTTGATACGACTCTCCGTTGATTGAGTACTTTTTGTAGAGCTTATAGCAGTGCATGAACTGTGTTTTCAACACCTTCATCTTCCGCTCAACGCTCATCACATCGTAACCCATGGTTGTGGCGATTGTCTTCCAAGCAGCATTTCGTCTTCTTTTGTCGCGATAACATGGACTGCTCACATTCCAAAGACAGTCCTGGGTTCTGTAGAGCTCGATGAGTTTGGCTATTTTCGATCTAGTCCAGTAGTCTGGAGATTCTTCATCATCCATGGTTTCGAAGGTCTTGAAACTACTCTGAAATTTGATGAGAATCACAGTAAGGATGAAGGGTATAGTCGATGTCCAAATAACTCGGTTGAGTTCTTAAATAGGCAAAATTAGTGCGATGGTTTTCGAGTTATCAATTTCTCAATATTTAAAGAACTACAGAATAATAGCGACATCTGAATGTCTGTTCAATTCTGTGGAGATAGAGCTATTGTAAAAATTAAAAAATATCGAAAAAAATTGGTTTCCTTCCATGATTGCAATTATTATTTAATTCGTCCAAAAAATTGATAAAAAGTATTACCGAAAATCGTTACGATCGAGTAATAATTTTTGTCTGAAAAACCAAGAAGAGTTGGAAGGAATCAATAACTGAATGGGTGACTGAGATAGCTACGAATTTGAACCATCAGGTCATTCAAAAATTTTTATTATGCATCATTATTCATCATCGTACGAATTACGAAACTTAAAGGAGTTATTATTCATAAATTTGTGATTAATACAATTTTATCATACGTAATACCACTAGAGATGGAATTTTGCCGGCAAAATTTCTCGATTGTGATATGAAAGTTTGTTGCTCGGAAATTTCGCGAATGACATTTGTATCAAAATCACGAGCCGTCAGGCGAGTGATTTTGTAAAAAATGTCATGAGCGAAATTTCCGAAAAGCATCAAACTTGAATATTACAAGAGAGAAATTTTACCTGCTTAAATTTCATCTCGAGTGGAATTCGGCTTGAGTATTCCACGAGAAAATAGGGTAATATATTCACATTTGACGTGTATTGCGCTATTTGGCAAATTAGAATTCATCATAGATTAACTAAACCACTAAACGTTGTTTGTTCTCTCTAAAGATATTCATTTCCGAAGCTATCTATGAATTCGAGAAACGTCAAAAATTTTGTCGCTGAAAAACCAACATGTTGGTTTTGCCGACTTGAAAATTTTTTCGGGATGAAACGATCGTTGCTACGGAAACTTCCTCACTAAAAATGAAAAGAGTGGAATAATCATCCTAATATTTCAAATTAACGAAATTGATACTATCATCATAAGCCACAATGTTATCCCATAACAAATCGATATAAATATCATGGCGCAATATTACCTAACCTAAACGGATACAACAAATTTCAGTACATACCAGCAAAAAGGGAAAGTCTACTCTGAATAACTCTTGAAACGGCTTGATGTTCCCAACCAAGAACCCAAATTTCAGTTGCCAATATTTCACAAAATATATCCACTATGCAGAAGAAACAAACTGAACAATAAATCCCAGAAATACCACCAACAATAGGTTTATATGGCGATCGGCAATCTCCGTCGTCGTTCGTTATAGAAAGCAACTATGTTGAGCCATATTATATGGCGATCGTAATGTTTACACAGTTGGGCAACCGTGAACTACGTGAACTTATGTTCATGTTCTCTGTTTTCACTATCAGCCTACAACGTTGCCACTTTGTTGGAGACAACTCAAAATATAATGGTGGCGCCATCTGATGACACAGTCCATGAAGTATTGAAAAGTAAAATAGAAAACTGTTCTGATAATGAAATTTTGTGGGTTGGGGCGCTTCTTACTGTTGGCTCGAATAAAGAACCAATCTATCTACGGTGTTTTCACAATTAAAGCATCATATTAATGCTGTGATGGAGGTGCATAAGGCATTATTGGTGATGACATCCAACGCGAGTAGCAGGAAATGTGGTGTAATGAAAAAGGAACCTGTTTTATGACTCTGTAAGTTATAGCGTCCTCTGTCAGTGCACAAGAAAACCTTTCTCTTAGGTCACTGACAGATGGTACACTTTCTACGAGTTGAGAAACAACCTCAACCAACTCTATTATAGAGGGGACTACTGAGGAAAATCAAAGGAAGAGTGACATCTGTAGTTCAGATTACGAACTAATATAGTAGTGTACTGGTGAACGCTTTTGATCTGTGCTTTTTGAGGAACCCGAATTATAAATTGTTTCGATTTGAGATTAAAAGAACTTCAGCTCCAGAAGAGATAACGTCCTTGAGAGTTCGAATCAGCATTATTCCTCATTTTTTCACATACCTATGCAACATATGGAACATATTTTTTTTCTCATTCACCAATAAAAAAGTCCCTAGTTTTCGGGAGGTATTGAAAAAAAAAACAGGAATTAAAAAATTAAACAATTTTTTGTGTTCACACATATCTATAAAAAATCCCCTCTGTCAGTGACGCCTATGATAGGCTTTACCGGATTTAATGTTAAATGAAAACTGATATTGACGAATGAATTGTAGTCATTATATTGAATAAAATGGACTGTACTGCCTAAACGGTTGTTTATCGAAATATATGTTACTGATATTTCCGAAAATAGAAACTATTATGTAACATAAATCTGTTATCGGCATGTATATGTACACCTATGTTCGTTAAATCGTTAATTAGTTACATCTCATCGTTGGATATGTTACATTGCAACATTAACGAGATATGTTTATAATACGTTATGATTTTAGCATTCATACACCGAATGTATTTATTTTATTACAGGTTCTGAGTACCAGTGGAGTTTGGAGGTAAATTTGAACAACTCGGCATAGCCACATATACGAAAAATTCGGAAAATGAATTCATTATTCACGATGGGCTGAAGCACACAATTGGGGTATTTTTGAAAGTCAGCAATAATTCACGTATATTGAAAAATGGTTCGAGACCGACAAAATAATTAATTTCCATGAAGCGTATACAGGATGAGGACTAATCTACGGATGCCTTGTCGATTAGGAAACTTAATATCATTTGAAGAATTCATACCGCCATTCTTTCTTTTGGTGTCATTAAATCAAGGAATATTTTCAAAATTGGTATTCACTACCTTATCTGCAAGCTTTCAATACTCCCCTCTATCATAAAATAGAGATAGAAAACGGTTACACTTCACGTTTCTCAGACATAAAATGTAATTCGATAACGACAAAATGACTGTTTAAACTGCTGACGTCTTGAACCCTGACTCGAGCGTAGCGTTCAAGAGAACTCGCCCTAGAAAATTGAAAACGCTCATTTCCACCATTAACGGACGAAAGACCGGAACCTAATGACTTTCCTAACTCGGAAAATTCTTATGGCATTTCGTTCGTTGACAGGAATCGCTTCAGCTTTATAGAATATTAAGGAGGTAGAGAAAAAAGTGTGATAGTTAAGGATGTGAATTTGAAATTGAAAAGTTGTTAGCTGTATCGTTGAGCTTGATATTTCAATTTGATTTCTGGGACGAACGCTTTTCTTCAATCTGCTTACTAGGCGATGTCTAGTTTTTATCAGATGTTCGTTTATACAGAGTGTGTCTTTGACTAGTACATATATTCAAACTGGAGAGTCCTCTCATCAAACGAAACACTTTTTTTCTATACCATTTTTGAAAATGCTGTTTCGTTTGAAAGTTTGAAAAATATGTGATAATCTGGATGCTTCTCTGGATTTCAAATATCACCGAATCGCAGAAAAACTATGAACTCTCTAGTTGCACAACAAGTTAACAATGTTGTCAGAATGTTCATCAACTTTGTCGAGACTAAAATCTCTATGATGGAAAAACGTTTGATGAAGAGATATGTAATAATACACATCAACAAATGTGGGAGATAAAATTGAATTCTAAGGAGCATGAAATCATACATTTTACGCGAAGTTTCTATCAGAAAAATATTACAAAATCAAGATATATGAATGATGAATGTCGATATGAATTACGTATTGCATAGAAATCAATAAAATACAAATGATACTCAGCACTGAAGAATCCGCGATTTTTCTATCTAATTACCTCCTGATAATTTTCTGCCAACTAACAACTGGGAAAAAACTTCTGCACAAGAAAATATTCCAATTTATACACGTAAATTCTATAAACTCAACACTTATCGATTAAAATTACATCAAATCACTGAAAATCTTCACATAATCATCACGAGATAGAAGAAAAACACCTATTCTGATCATGTTTCCCTTCCATGAGAACATAGCTCTAGCAAAGATTTCCTCCATGTTAGTTTACAGTTCGCAGCGCCTCCAACAGTTGTTGAAATAACTAAAATCTACCGTCGTTTGTAGCTATACGCATGCGTCGTGAAATTTCGAGGCGAAGAGAAGAATCGATTTCTGATATTGAGAAATGGTAGAATTCATAGATATTCATACTGTGTTTTCCGAGAAATTAATAAATTAAGTCTGTGAAATATTCATAGAAGATTATTGTTTTGAATACTGTTTCATATAGCTGGATTATTCCCAAATTGAATGAAAAATCTTTCTTCACCAGACATTTTCGGGATATCGAGGAAAATATTAACAAGATATCAGTGTTCTAATATTGTTCTAATTGTTCTAATCTTTAGGAAAATCGATGAAGGAACTAATTCTGATGGGAGAAATATGGCTTTTCGATGCAGATATAATCCTGAATGTATTAATTCATTTTCATCAATCGAGAAATATGAACTCTGCAATCCAGAGAATGGTATCAGACACGTAATTGGCTCCATTATTTTTTCGAATTGCTATATCTCTTTAACAGAGCTGAATTCGGAAAAACGGAAAATAAAAAAAGGTTTCTTTTGGCCTCCAGACTCTACAGTTAAAATATACAGTATGGTGCAAATGAAAGGAATAAATTCGTTATTTCGTTAACCGGCGACTTTAAGGAAAAATCCTGAAACTATTCGTAAGGATACCCTTTAATTTTTGACGTCATCTATGTGAGCGTGATGACGTCATCGATAAAATTTTTGAATGGACATGTGGGTGTTGTAATGCATTATTTGGAAGGTCTTTTAGATACCTATTCAGTCAAAGCAATAATTTGCAGTAATTGGTTTTTGTATTTGTTTACAAAATGAATACAATTTTATTATTACAATGAATAATATTTAATATGTATTACTCATTGAATACAACGAAACATAAATTAAGTGCTTAAATTGTTTACCTTCAGCTAAAATACAATGACGGCCTTAACAAAATTTATCTTTTTGTGTCAATAAATACATCATACCAATACTTAAAACATTTTATTAAGAAACCTGTTGAAATTTCATCAATAATATTTGTGACAATAAGCAAATCTATTACTGCACATATTGGTATGGCTGAATAGGTATTCAAAGGACCTTTCGAATAATGTATCACAATAACACCCACATTTCCATTTAAAAATTTAATCGATGACGTCATCACGCTCATATAGATGACGTCAAAAATAAAAAGGTATCGTTACGAGATGCCTGTTTTAAAATAAAAATCGACGTGTTTCAGGATTTTTCCCTAAATTCGCCGGTTTACAAAATAACGTATTTATTCCTTTCATTTGCACCATACTATATGTTTGTATTAGTCAAAGACTCATCCTGTATAGACAAGATTAAATGAGCTTGTTCCAAACTTTCCTGCAGTTTCTACAAAGAAAACGACCTTAAACACACTGAAACAAACCACAATTCACATAGAAGAAATAAGGAGCAGAAAGTATAGTCCATTCACTTTTATTGTATCACTGTTGGTCATGACATTGTGACACATTTCATCGTGTATATTTTGTAAATTTTAGGTTATAGTCATTTTCCTGTCAGATAACTACGCAACGTCTTCTCCACATAGAGTCGTACTAATTACGTATTTATCAAAATGTTTATTTACTTTGGGAAAATAATGAATTTGAGAAAATATTATGTGAATTCAATAATTCCAAAGACCTGGAGAGTGTTGAGAACTTTTTTCTATGTTGATACTAGAAATATTTCACGTATACTTATAAACTTGGTTGGCAGATTCTCTTATGCTATTTTCTTGTACGGAAATCAAGAATCGAGTCTTGGCCATGACATTCTGACACATTTCACCAAGTATATTTTGGAAATGTTAGGTTATAGTCATTTTTCTGTCAAATGAATAAAGAACGTTGTTCTCTCTACATAGAGAGGACATTTTTATTTACTTAGGGAAAATAATGAATTTGAAAAAGCATTATGTGAATTCAATAATTCCAAAGACCTGGCGAATGTTGAAGAAACTTTTTTCTCTGTTAATACTGGAAATATTTCACGTATATAAACATGGTTGGAAGATTCAGTTATGCTGTTTTCTTGTACGGAAATCGAGAATCGAGTGTTGAAATTATAATGAAAAATAATGGACAGAATTGTCCGCTATTTTGTGATAGTCCATTCGAAAAAAGAATGAAAGTACTCGAATAATCCGACAGAAAAACTTCTAAACGAACAGACGGACCTATGGAATTCCTCACTCTTCAAAATTCTCAAGAAATAAGCCATCAGAAGACATTTAAAAACCTTTTTGCACAATTTGAACTACCCCTGCATGAAAATGTAGTAGTACTACGAAATCCATGTCACAGTTAAACCTTAAGAGAACTTACTCCATTTACAAAGTTCTTGGGAATCTATGTGAATGATACACTGAATTGGAAAGAATATATTTCTAAACTTGGATGCAGCTCTGTCTGTTATCTTTGGGTGCAATGACAAGATATCTGGATAAATAATTATCCATCATGGAGTCTTTTTCAAGACGTAATGCTCACTTTTTTTCATCTGCTATAAATGGGCGAAGAATTTTCAATAAGGTGCCCCTGGCAGTTAGAACTTGTGGAAGTTTAAAACTGTTCAAGTTGGAGTTGAAGAAATTTTTGTTAGATAGGGTTTTTTACACAATTGATGAATAATTTGATTCTTGAGTTGCATCAGATATTTGGTTTTCAATTTGTAGAATTTTTGTATATTTTTGACTCATTCTATACAAATTGTATTTGTCTTGAAGGAAATAAAAGTTTATTATTATTTATTATTTTTATTTATCCAAGTCAAAAGCAAGATTTGGAATTATGTTTTATGGACATATTTCAAGAGTGCCAACCTACTTCAGTTTTAAGTAAAAAAACTTGATGAATGGGGATACATTATAATTGTGAATGTAGTATACCCGCATTTCATATCATCTTTTCGAAATTAACATTGAAGCAATAAGTCATCCTCATTAACATCCTCAAATATCTAAATACCTTCTAGGACCAAATTCCTTTGACGTCTACTCCACTCGGTTAATCAATTTCGGATTTACAACCGAACCCCTATGCCCCAATAATAGTTCACGAGAGCTGTATCAAATTCAACAACCCCAACTTCATCCCAAGTTATTCCTCAGAAGTATCTCCCCAAACATCTCAATACACCGCCACTCCGTCCTCCTAGAGAGGCTCCGGTGAGCCCCCGGATCCGTAGTTACGGCATCCCCGCCACGTCACATCATTGACCCAATCCCATTCTGTAATTGGATTAAATTACAGGATGTCGTTCAACGTGATTGACACTGATTCCGAACATCAGACGTGTTTCATTTTCACGCCTCGCACTGGACCGAATATCGCGCTGATGGAATAAAATGACGAAAATTATTTCATTCACGCGTATCGGATGCTGAATTCAGGAGCAGATAACTCCCCCTGACGTTTTATTTCCGCGTTGTAGCACGTCGGAGATCGGGGACTTTGCTAACGACTGGAATTTGCGAGGATTTTTCCCCGGTGCATTCACCATTTTGCAGCGACGATCATTGTCGCATATATAGACTTGCTGCATGGAATTCTACGAATTGAATACAAAATTGGGAAGTTTTTAACTCCATGAGAAGATTCACTAACTGGATATCCTCAGTACAAGTTGATTTTATACAGAGTCTTCTCGTAATGTGGTCTATTAAAAGTTTGAAGATACCTCAAGTTTTATTCCTTTTTCGAAAGAGTCGTTGAACTGTATCCAACTATTTTCGGGAGAGCTACACATCCAGTTAGACCGAAAGGAAAGTTGAAAACGTTGAGGTATCGGATATTTCCAGGATTTTTCATGCAAGGATCATTTTCCTAATCTTGCAAGACATTATTTTTCTAAATTCTGACAGATGAATTTTGATACGAGGATATATTGAAAACTTCTCAGCCTTCTATAACACCAAACGAAATTTCAATGTCAAAATATTTTATTACTCAACATATTCTCCTCTTAATTGAATACATTAATTACAGCGAACCTGCAACGTCTCTAGACTTTAAAAAAAAATTTTTCTTCTTGCTCTGCAAACCAGTCCTCCACAGCGTTTATTACCTCCTCGTTGGAAGCAAATTTACGACTTTTTATACTTTCTTCAGTTGGCGAAAGATATGATAGTCGGACGGAGCCAAATCTGGTGAATAAGAGGGGTGTTTTAGTAATTCTAACCCTAAATCACGAATTTTTTGCATGGCAAGATGAGATTTGTTTACCAGGGCGTTGTTCTGTAAAAACAAAATACCTTTGGATAGCTTTCCGTGTCTTTTCTCTTCTTTTTTTCCCGTAGAGTGGTCAGTTATGTCGAATAGTAATCTCCAGTAATTTTTCCACCCTTATCTAAAAAATCAATCATGATTGCTCCATGGCAATCCCAAAAAACTGAAGCAAGAACTTTTCCAGCAGATTTTTGGACACGAAACATCTTATAGGTCTTGGAGAACCAGAGTGTCGCCATTCCATCGATTGTTGCTTTGTTTCTGAATCGTAGAAATGTACCCAAGTCTCATCCGTAGTAACAATTCGGCTTGAGAAGTCTACATCGTTTCCAAATCGAGCACAGATCGAACGCGATGCTTCTACCCTTGCACGCTTTTGATCAACATTCAAACATTTGGTGCTCCATTTTGCAGACATTTTTTCATGTCCAAATTGACGTGAACTATATGATGAAAGCGTTCGTTTGAAATCTTGAGTGCTTCAGATATCCGTTTTAGCCCCATTCGACGTTCTGATAAAATCATGTCATGAACTGCATCGATATTTTCGGGGACTGACACAGAAACTGGCCTTCCCTAGCGGTCATCATCTTCAATGGAACATTTACCCAATATTTTACAGTCGCATACGAAGGACATTGATCATCAAGGGTATTAAGTATATCTTCGTAAATCTGCTTACCTCTTAACCCTTAATCTGGTTTACTATTTTGACGTCGAACTCTAAACTGACAATTCTAATAAGTTATTGTCCGTTGATATGGTATCGCAATATTTCGTTTATACATGGAACTGGTCTAGGCTAACTAGATATCAATACATCCTTGTATCTTGAAAACTTCGAGCCATACCGGAAAACATTTATTCACTTACTCAGTAGATAAGCTCTTTATGAGTGCAATTGGATAAGGGCATGGATTGAATTCTCAGGAGTCCATGCATATGGAATATATCCTTCAGAAAAAACAAATATCAATGAAAGAAGGAAGTCCAGAAAGGACCTCGCAGTATTCTTATGTAAAGTGGCGACCGGTCAAATTTTCTGAAGTTTGGTATGTTCTTGTACCCGTGTCAATGGGCCCAACCCAATCCTATGGATAGTTTTCTGAATACGGGGTGTTAAAGTTGAAAACTGCCCAGATTTTCGGATTTATTTTTTATTTATTGAATAATAGATTGGATTGTTGTTGCATACAGATGTTTACTTCATGTTCTATTGATGTAATTAGTGGATACGTATGATGAAAAATATTTATATTTACAAGGTGACTCTCGAATGTATGACGTTAGTTTTTTACCAAAATTCACTTTTTCTACTGTGAAGTCAGGAAGGTATATTTTTAAGACGTTCTCATCGATATGTATTTGAATGAAAAAATATTGCACAGTACCTACACATTTTTTATACAGGGTGTTTCACAGAGAGAACCACTAGACATAATAATTTTTTTTTAGAATTTATTCGAAACCCTGCATTTTAGATTGAATCTTGGAAAATGTGATACCACAAATATATGTGTGACTCTAATCTCCAAAATATTCTAGGTGGTTTATTTAAAGGAAGGTATTCTATTTTGGGAGAATTACAAAAACATGAACAGTCTGTATTCAAAAATTTTCTCGGTCTGATGCAATTATTTTCTCAATATATATTGATTTCCACAATATCTTCAGAGGTATAAAATCTAAATACGACACTATGATCAATTTTCGACATACAGGGCGTCAAAATGGAGTATTACTGATTTCATCAGTTTCAATTATTTCAAAGCATAATTATTTTTGAGACTTGGGTACATTTCTACAATCCAGAAACAAAGCAACAATCGATGGAATAGCGACACTGTGGTTCTCCAAGACCTAAGAAGTTTCGTGTCCAAAAATCTGCTGAAAAAGTACTTGCTTCAGTTTTTTGGGATTGGAGTAACCATGATTGATTTTTTGGATAAGGGTAGAACAACAACTGGAGATTACTATTCGACATCACTGACCACTCTACGGGAAAAAATCAAAGAGAAAAAATGCGGAAAGCTATCCAAAGATATTTTGTTTTCATAGGATAACGCCCCAGTACACACATCTCATGTTGCCATGCAAAAAATTCGTGATTTAGGGTTAGAACTACTAGAACACCGTCCTTTTCCACCAGATTTGGCTCCGTCCGACTATCATCTCATTCCTCAACTGAAAAAAAGTTAAGAAGGTCGTAAATTTTCTTCCAATGAGGAAGTAATAAAAGCTGTGGAGGACTGGTTTGCATTGCAAGAAGAAACATTTTTTTGAAGAATTAAGAGGAGAATATGTTGAGTATTAAAATATTTCGAAATTTTGTTTGGTTCTATAGTAGGCTGAGAATTTCTCAATATATCCTCGTACTAACTTCATGGAATAATTTCTCTGTGTAGGAAATGTCGAATTATTGATTGTTTGCAAAAGTTATTGTGTTTTATTCGTTAATAACTCTGTAACAGTAAATATTTTTAGCTGAACCTTTCCATGTACATCTATCTGAAACTCATAAGCGCAATATAAAATCAATCCGGCATTTCAATTTGATGAAAAAGCTTGTAAATCAGTAATTCTCCACTTTAACGCCCTGTATCTCGAAAACTGGTCATAGTATCGGATTTAGAATTCATACCTCTGAAGATGTGGTGAAAATCAATATATAGCATGAGTAAGGACTTTTAAACTAGGATAACCATACGGTGCGAGAGAGTCGTATCAAAAAATCGAGGATTCAGACTTAATCATCTTTTTTTGTAGTTTTGTCATCTGGTGCAAGTGGCCTTTATTGTTTTAGGTTCTCACAATTAACTTCGATCAAGAATCTGATAATTTGTTTTGCAGTGTTTTTGAGTTTGTCCACTCGAGAGGAGCCTTAGAGTACTTGTCGAATCAAGCAGAAACTCTCAAAAAAGTTATCAAGAATTCTTGCCCGTCGCATTCGCCATTTCGCAAGTCATGGTCATTTTGTATAATAATCAAAGACCTTTTAAAACTTGGCCCTTACATTAAAAATACCCTCTAACAGATAATCTTTCCATCCAAGGATCTTCATGAATCACCCTGTATATACCCACAACACACTACAGATATATAAAGGTTCGTTCAACCTAAAATCGACGCGGTCTTGAAATTGTCCTGTTAGTTATTCTGTGGACATTTTCAAAAGTTTATTCATATATCAGCATGTACTGAATGCAGTGAAAAACCTTACGAATGCGCGATTTATTCGAGAAACTATCGCATCGCCCAAAATTTATTTTAAATGCGGAAATAGTTATATCTATTAGAGTTTCCGCTGAAACTTCGCTGCTGCAACGCTGGTATCGACAAGAAACATGCGGAGTCCATTTATTGCCGCTGTTCTCTGACAGATATGTTTACGAATGCACTTTATTTGGGAGTTTTATTTTCGGGAGTTTCATAGTAATATATCACGATGATGTATTTATGTGAAAAAGTGAATATACAGGGTGAGTCTTTGAATTGTACATATATTTTAACTGTAGATTCCTCCCATCAAACGAAACACTTTTTTCTTATTCCATTTTTCAAAATTCGGTTTGGTTTCGGAGATACAGGGTGTCGAAAATCCATGATAAAAACACTTTTCTGTTTATATATTCGGAACCGTTATTTCGAATGAACTGAATTTTGGTTGATTGTTTACTCTATTCATGGTACATATTCCTCAATCAAAACCTATTCAATATCTCTACTAATATAAAAGTTACAGGGTAGTCGAGTCATCAATAACCGCTAAAACACCATAAAACCACTTTAAGAACATAGACGGTTCAGATTTTCGAAAGAATCAATCATTTAAGAAACTAAAAGAAATTTCTTTTTTTTCAATAAAACGCGTCGTTTTCGAGTTATTTCCAGTTTTACCCGCAGAAATTTGACGAAAAAATCATTAATTTCAAGAATAATCTGAATGCGTCTCTGAATTAAATATCATCGAAAATTATTCCTTCTCTGCTCTTTAAACGAGATTACAATGTTGTCACAATATTTATCAACTTTGTCGAGATATTTTTTAATAATAAAATCCCCCAAATGTGGGAGATAAAATTGAACACCAAGGAGGATTTAACACTCACAGTTTCTATTGAAAATTCATAGTTACCGGTCCATATTGAAGTTAAATGTCGATGAAATACAAAATTCGGATATGAATGATGAATCTCAACACGAACTACTTATTAAATTGAAATTAATGAAACGATACCTGATAATCTGTGGCGATGTTTCTATCATTCACATACTCTTGGAATTTTATAAACTCGACACGG
Source organism: Adalia decempunctata (assembly GCA_951802165.1). NCBI lineage: Eukaryota > Metazoa > Arthropoda > Insecta > Coleoptera > Coccinellidae > Adalia > Adalia decempunctata. Next base: position 9,073,344 of record OX637705.1, read on the forward strand.
TTGAAATTATATCAATTCACTTCACGTAATTATCACATTAGAACAATAATCCACTGAATGTAATGAATGTATTTAGAACATCACATAATGTTAACAGTTTGTTCAGACTGTTCAGAGACTGCTCTGTTATTGTTTTAGTTGGCTCCAGACCAGATAACCAATATTCCGGTTTTCGCTCTACGCCTGCGTGGCAAAATTTGGCGGCAAAGTCGATTTATGATGGAAACGGCAGAATTCATAGATATTCATACCACGGTACACAAATGTATCGTGATTTAAGTGCTTTATACTACGTTTCGTAAAAAATTCTTAACCTCAATGAAAATATCACCAAGCTGACAACATGTTCTTGACATTTCTGTCCAAAAATTCACAGAATCGATACAAATTAGATTGAGTTAGGTTGTTTAATAATAAATCTGAATGAAAGTCTTTCTTCATGATATTGTTTGGAAATTTCGAGGAAAATATGAACAAGTTATTAGTGTTTACAAACTAATCTGCAGAAAAATCGAAGAAGGAACTTATTTTGGTGTGAGAAATATGGCTTTTTGGTTGCAGATATAATCCGATGAAACTAACTGTTTTTGTTGAAATTATCGTGTTTTCAACATTTTGTAATTTTTATTCCAATAAGGTTAGTACTTGACTACTTGAGTATTCCCTAAATTGGGCCTAAATGTATAAATTCAATTTCTATCGAGAAATATGAACTTTGAATCAATTCCACAGTATCATTTCAGGGACGTATTTAGCCCCAGGTTTTTTTGCATATGGCTATATCTTTTTAACAGAGCCGAATTCGGAAAAACGGAAAATGAAAAAAAGGTTTCTTTTGGCCTCAAGAATCTTCAGTTAAAATATATGTACAAGTCAAAGACTCACCCTGTAGTCACGTTTTTCTTTATTGGATCGAAATTTTTATTTTTTCTTGGGTACAATGCTGCGAGAAACGAAAATCGGAGAGGAGACAAACATTTCCCGAGCTCATCTCCCATCTCTTCCCAGAAATTGGAGCCCGATGATCGGAAAATAACCAACTCCAGCTACCCCAGATTTATTTCGTTATCTTCACGGGTTATCGAAGATGATTTCAGCCGGCTCTCGAAACAGTTTTTCCGATATCGATCCCTGCTTCCTCGGCCACAAAGGTCCCGATCCCTACACTTTATAGCAGACCGATTCTGTCCGATTCTCGCCTTCTTGTCCCCCCGACTTCCTTCATTTTCGTGCAGGGATAAACTTGTTCGTTGGGAGCTCGAGTAAGGGTGCAATTCAATTTCTTTTCAATCTCCATGCCGCGGACGAAATATGTTTTTTTAGGAACTTCGACCTCTTTCGAGAAAAATATCGAGGGGTTTTCTAGTTTGCGATTGGGTTTTATTGAACGAAGAATGAGATAAGTTAGCTCCGAATTTTGTTAGGAATTTACATTTTGTTCTTTCATTTCGGTTATTGAATATGTTTTTGCTTCTAGATGCTTTCCGTTGTTTTATGTTTTATTCCTACACAATCGGAATAACTCAATGATTCTTTTCTCTGTCGTTCCGGATGAATTTTTCGTATACTCATACACACATATTATTAATTTTGAAGATCTTTCTCCTTGAAGGGAGAAAGTGTGGAAACACTACGAGATTCAACTTCAGACGTATATTGAGAGTGAAATAAAATAGACGGCTTGACCCACAGTGTCTATGACTCATTCAGGTCGAAAGAATAAATAATCAAGATAATTGGTCAATTACTCAAAACGAAATCAAATAATCAATACAAAATCAAATTTTCAAAACAAAATCAAAGACTTGGAGATTCATTCGAACAATGCAGAACTGAAAACTTTGGGAGATTTCAGGACTCTGCTTTTGGCGTTGCTTGCAGCCTTCTAACACTACTCAAATAAGCAGAGTATTCTAAACATTACCTGACCTTTCTAGTTGTGGTAGGTAATCCAAATTGAAAATCGCTTATTTTGAATGAAATGGAACCATTGGTGGCCACAATCTTCTCAGATCTCATGTTTTTGTGGAAGATTTGGAAAATGATTTGGAAACCTCCATATTTTCCAGAGATGAGCGTGTTCGAAAAATTTTTTTTTGTGAAATATGTAAATATGAAATAAGTTTCGTATGTAATTTCCCGATTTTGTGGAATATTTTATTTTTGCAAGCTCTACAAAATACCACTTTCCAAATTTTTTGGGATGCCGTCTGGAACTTGAGAAATCCGAAAAATGACCCAGCAACGGTTTTCCTCCAAATTAAAACCTCCATATTTTCCAGAGATGCGCTTGTTCGAAAGAATTTTTGTTGTGGAAGATGTGTTTCAGCATGCTCTACAGGATACCATTCTCCAAATTTTTTGCGATGTCGTCTGGGACTTGAGAAATCCGAAAAATGACCCAGCAACGGTTTTCCTTTGAATTAAAACCTCCATATTTTCCAGAGATGATCGTGTTCGGAAAACATTTTTTTGTGGAAGATGTATTTTTAGATTCTCTACAAGATACCACTTCACGAGCATACATATGAAAATTATGTGAAAGCAATGCAATTTTCTTCCATGGCAAAAAATAATATATTTCAACAATGATCTCTTGTACGTTTCATGCAAATAACTAGAAAAGGAATCCTTTCTTTCAATTCATATAAACGTTAATTATTTTCTTTCATCAGATCTTTTCCAATTCATTCATTTTCCGAATGAATTCACATTCTGAGAAATGCCCTAAGAATGTAGAAAGGGCAACAAAGAGTTGACTTGTGTCTAATTTCCAAGGCCAGAGTTGTGATTTTATAATTGTGAATGGAGTATATATTGTTTGTTCCTTTAGAAACCTAGTGGGACCTAGACTTTTTACGATGTGTGTATTTTTTCGATCTGATCTACGTTTGAGGAGAAAAGCCGCAGTTTCCATATCTTCGCCTGATAAAAGAGAATGCTAACAATTTGTCACATCCGAGAAATCTTCCAGAATGTTTCTCGCATGGAATCGGATACAAGAATCCTAACGATATCTATCGCATCCCCCGATTCATCTTTCTCGAAACGCGCATATCTAAATGGGAAAATGATACCCCGGGCACAGAACACCAAATGCGATACGAATGGGAAAAGGAACATGTCCTTACGTACGTATAAGTTACGCCGTTTTGTGTTCCCCTGAATAAGTAACTGGGCTGTCGTGTACGAGTAACCGACTACTTCAATTCCGATATATCGAACATTTATCACGGGGGTGAAAAAGCGAGTATACTTTTTGCCGGAACCGGTGGGTTGGTGCGAAGGGCAGGGTGGTCTTCGTGCTCGTTTTGAGGGTAGGGTTTTCCGGGTGCAGGTCGTGCTTTGCTGGAATTGGAAATGGCCAATTAGGGTTGATTGGAATTCGGGTATGAGAACGTTGGAGATTTTATTAGGGGAGTGGGGAGAGAGGGGGAAGGAAATTATATTGAAAATTTTTCGACTATGAGAAGGAACACGTTCTTCGAATGATTTTATATTTTCAATGCAGTGAAAGGGATCAAAGCGGTATTAGGAAGGATTTTCCAATGAGAGGTGTTTTTTGACGTCCGAAAAAAAATGCCATTTTTTTCAAATGAACGGATATTTCTTTGATTATGAAAAGGAAGGTATGCCGTTAATAATGGAAAATATCATCAGCCAAATGGAGATCAAGACTACAGGAATATATCCTTTCCATGAAATTTTCCATAAAAAATCGCAAAGTGGCAGCCGCATGTCTTCGATTGCCTCACGAATTCCATCTTTGAGGTCTTGAATCGACGCTAGGCTCTTGGCGTAGACCTTCTCTTTCACATGGCCACAAAGGGAGAAGTCGCATGATCTCGATGGCCGATTGTGACCACCTCAGATGACACGGTCCGGAAACTTTTCCCGTGAAAGATCAATGGTTTCGTTGCTTGTGTGGCACGTAACGCCGTCTTGTTGAAAGTGAACGTTGTCTAGATCAATCCAATTCCAGCCATAAATAATCGTTAAGGGGCAGTATTACCTTTTGAATCGTGGTAAATTTACGACGTAGAGACTTGATTTTTTTTTAAATTGAGGTTGAAGAACGTCCCGAGGGCAAATAGTTTTCTGTTTTCGATTGAATTAGTTTTTCAATTAAAAAACCAGGGTAATCGTAAGATCTGGGGTTATTGAATATATTTTTCGTTTCTCATGAGTACAAGCTATATTTTGGAACTAATAATCATGAAAATTTTTGCAGTTTATAGAAGATTAAATTTCCGAGGGTAAATAGTTGCGATTTTTTCGATTTGATTAGTTCGTCAATTAAAAAAACAGGTTGAACTACAGCGTTTTGGAAACTACACTTAATGATTTTTCCCGACGGTTATTCATCATTTTTTGGGAAAAATCGCAACTATTTACCATAGGCAATTTAATCGTCTATAAGCTACAAAAATTTTCATGATTAGTAAAAATATTCAATAACCCCAGATCTAACGATTACCCTGTTTTTTTTAATTGAAAAACTAATTGAATTGAAAGAAAAAACTATTTGCCCTCGGGACGTTCTTCAACTTCAATTTAAAAAAAATCAAGTCTCTACGTCGTAAATTAGGGTAGGAACTTACTCGTGAAATAAAAAGACCACTTTTGAATGGAGATTTACCACGATTCGAAAGGTGATGCTTCGCCTTAACAGTGAGCTGAGAGAGTCCTTTCGAACAGCTGTAGATAATATTTATGGTGATTTTCAGTTATCACGAAGGATGTTCTGCCTGTAAAGCTATAAATACCAAGTTTTGACTTCCCAAACATCGACACCGAGGTAAAATCTCGACGGATACATCTATCATTCAGAATATCTTTTATATGGTTTGTTTTTGTATCAGTAGACGTTTCGTCTAGATGAAATTTCGAAATGTGGACATTTTCTGTTTAGTCCTTGACGACTGATTCGTTATATCATCCAAGAATGAGGAATTAGGGTCATGGCTATGACGAGACGATGTGAAATTATCGTTTTATTTCATTAAATAAAAAAAAAGTTTCAAAGGATCTTTTAGGAATATTCAAGATGACCATTAAGTTGCTAAATGGTGAATGCGCTGGGTTAAAATTCATGGCAACTTTAAGACATTAGCAAGGAGAGGTCCATTGTTCCTACTCATCTAAATCTGAATTTTCACTCATTCGTTTGTCAATGTCTTCATAAATTTCGCAGTTTCAGGGGAAAATTTATTTTGAGTACTTGTAGTGCAAACCTCAGTCAAAAACTTTACAAATATACTCCATTCACTTTTATTTAATCACATAGGAGCTCATGGTTTCGTTTTCAGGAGTTGGTGCCCCCGATGAAAAGCACAGAACATATGATGAAAAGTCAGTGCGCGAACAGAAAATATCGTTAATGACAAAACGATGTTGCCAGTTTTTTTGTTTACATCAAAGTAAAAGTATCAAAGATATTCCTCATTTTGTTAGATTTACAAATTGTTCGCAGATTTTTGGTATTTAATCGATATTTGCAGGTGAGTTTTTCGTCGAATATCAAAAATTAACGTATGTTTATTGTTTTTAGCACCAGTTTGGAGCGTGAGGATGATTTTCAAGACCAGGACGAATGTTTACATTTCGAGGGTGAAGGGGTACAAAGGAATTTCGTTGAAAAAGCTGTTATTTGGACAGATATCGCAGTAGATGGATCGGATGGAGCCTCGAGAGGTCGATTAGGATGATATTTTTCAGGTTTTCCAAGAAATTTGGCGATATCGGAGCAGATTTGCAAAAGTTAGATACCTCACTAATGAGGTGGAACTTAGACCTAATTCTTCTATAAGAAACGCCTTTCAAAGGTCGAAATGGCGAACAATGTATTCTTCAGATATTGTTTGAACAAACGCAGCCGAGTTTCATATCCCATATCAACAAATTAAAATTGACATTATTCTTGATTCTTGTAATTACCCATCAATTCATCTTATATCTTTGGGTTGATTTTTTTAATGAATTCTTGATTAGAATCAACAATTGATGTCGTCAAGTCTTGAACTTTCAGTTCAAGAGGATAATATACATTAAATCTTCACAAGCATGCATATGAAAATTATGTGAAAGCAATGGAATTTCTTCCATGGCGAAAAATAATATATTTCAACAGTGATCTCTAGTACTTTTCATGCAAATAACTAGAAGAGAAATCCTTTCTATCAATTCATATAAACGTTAATTATTTTCGTCCATCACATCTTTTCCAATTCATTCCTTTTCCGAATAAATCACATTCTGAGAAATGCGCTAAGGATGTAGAAAGGGCAACAAAGTGTTGACTTGGAACATAAAAATATTTTGAAAAACGTCATAACTTCGATACAGAGTGGAATGTGTCAAATTTCCAAGGCCAGAGTTGTGATTTTATAATTGTGAATGGAGTATAGGCATTATCGCGAAACAAATCATCCGATTCTGAATCAATGATGATTGTGAATATGTGAAACAATAACTGAGCCAAAATTCGTAGAGAAGCAAACGACAAGAACTTGCCTCAAGCTGAAACAGTTATCAAACGAAGAACCAAAAAACCATGCAGATATAAGATTAAGAAAGTGAACATTTGATTCATTCATCTTCACCCGGGTAGAAATTTGTTTCACGCGGCGGTTTCATCTTCAACACTTCAACCTGCCATATCTTTTGATGTACTCGTTGTAATTGTATGATGTGAAGGGCAATTTCGTTCTGAATTAAATACTGGGGATGAATAACGTATTAAGTTGGATGAGGATCAATACCCTATTCATAAAAACACACTCCCAAATAGTGCATAATTTTGGAAAACATCTGATTACCATAAACAGGTAATAGCAAGTTAATCTTGAGAGATAAATATATGCTATCGCGGACTTTTCTGTAGAACTATTTAAGAGGTACATTTCTGTCATACATTGTATACGTCAGTCTTACGGTTTTTGCAGCGCACGTGGAAATAGCTGATTATGGCTGTTTTTTTTTTGGGTGAAAAGTATAGCCTGTGTCACTCAAGGATAATGTAGCTTTCTGAAGGTGAAAGAATTTCTCAAATCGGTCCAGTACTTTTTGAGTCAAATCGTATTAAACACACAAAAATACAAATCTTTCCTTTTTATAATATTAGTAGGTATAGATATAGATGAACATTTGAGGAGCAGTTTAAATTTTTTCCAGAAGCCCTTAGCTATTCTTGTCTCTTTCCATAACATAAACATGTATGGAACAATTTATGATCCAATATCCAAAAGTGAAAACCATAGATCGATGTTCTTCTTCTTCCTTTGAGCTGAATACATTGCCAAATTGAATCATAATGTCATCGATGATATGAATCGCTCAAAAATGAACAAAGTTCCTTGTATAGTTTCCATTTCAACGCGCAATTTTCCTTCGTCACTCTTCCCAACTGTGACTGACATCCTTCAAAATCTCTCCCTATCCTCTCAAACCCTAAAATCGCATAAAATCCCGACTCCCTAGTCCTCAACCCACGTCCAATCACCGCCATCTTTACCGATTCCAACGGTGTTCCCGCTGCTCCATCAACTAATTCGACCCACATTTTACCGTTGAATAAATGAGTAACCTGTCGCTCTTTCCGTTATCCTTCTTCCAGAAACTCTGGACGTCCGTCACGCGTGATCCTTCGGGAACTCAGAGTGTGCGCCGTGACGCCGCACGCCGCTGGCTCAGGCTCTCCACTGGATCAGTTTCAGTGCGATGGTCGTCGGAAGATGAACTATATAGTGCTAGTTCGAGTCGGATAGAATGGGTTAGCTATGTGGAGAGCCTCGCTTGTATGGTGCTGGAGTGCGCTGTTTGTGCTTAACGAAGGTAAGATGAGCTGAAATCTGTCTTCGAGGGCATGCAGAATTTTTTCTACCTTCATCAGGATGTTTAAGATCCAAACCTTGCTGAAGATTTCTTCTTAGAACCTTGGACAGATTAATCCAGAGTAATTCCCCCACATTTAACAGTTTTCTTAAAGAAACCTTTGTGGAATTATTTAAGTTATATTTAGTCCTCCACAGAAATCAAATACTGGAAAAAAAAGGACGGAATATTAGCTTAGAGGATTTTTTTCGATATATTTTATCTGGATCCCAATATGAAATAATACCCGAGTGGAATAAACTATGTTTTCTTGTAGTTATTTGATGGGATGACTTGAAAAAAAGTTGAATACCTACAGGTTGACGAACACGTGGAATTGCCGAATAACCCAAGGATATATTCGGCAAATTTCGTGAGAACTGAAAAACAACAAGAATTGATGAATAAAAATACATTTATTCTTCATTTCCTTTGAATTAGTTACATTTTCCATGGATTGTCATGAACTCTTGGATCTCAGTGGACCTCACAATAATTGAGCTTCATAAAAGTTGTCCGATATATCAATGTATTAAAAAATGAGGAAACTGCATTCGCCCATTATCACAGAATGTAATAAACCATGTCATTCAGCAACATTCAACCAAAATAAGGTGACAATAATGGTTATTCATGGTATGAGTGTTGAAAGTGACGTTTAATTTTGTGAGTGAAATGAGCGGAGCGAATTGAACAATTTCACGAACAAAATAAAATCACTTTTAACACAAATACCATACAATGTTTTTTGTACAACTGCCCTATTTTGATAATGAAATGGGGGAATTTGAAATGACAATAAACTTCAAAATGCAATATTCAGATAATCAAAAGGTTGTTGTGAATGGCAAACGTTGCCAACGTTATGAATACTAACAAGTGAGAAAAGACGCTGTCATTTGAATTTCGTTCCTGTCCAATTTTCGTCTTGGGTTTTCAACTGCTTAATATGTTTGTCGAGAGTCCAATTATTAATAAAAGTGACGATTTGGTTGTTCCTGTGGATATTGAAGAGTCTGCAACAGTGCAAGAAGAGCAAATCTGGAACCCCTACCTAAAAGATCGGTTCAGCAGTACTATATTGCATATAACAATTTCCTGGCCTGGTGTAAATTGAAAAATGTAGAAGGGAATTTCAGTGAAAATGTTTTCCCGGCATACTTGGAAAAAAAAATCAAAAATATGGAGTTCATCAACTTTGTGGAGCAAATTTTCAATGATAAAGTCAAGCGCCCTTATTAAAAATGGTGTGGATGTCAGTAAATATTTTAAAGGTAATAACATATTTAAAACGGAAAAGTGAAGGATATCGTCCCAAAAAATCGAAAATTCTCACTCGTGAACAAGTTGAAAAGTTTATAAATGAGGCATCATATAAGAAATACTTGATGGTTAAAGTTGCAACTATTTCCGGATTATTTGGAGCCTGTCGGCGGGAAGAATTATGTAATTTATCAGTGGAAGACATCGAAATTACAAATGAATCATTGGTTATACAACTTCCAAACACAAATACGAAAGTCAGTCGTTATTTCAGTATTATTGGGAAGTATGTTGACTATTTTCATAAGTACTTTGCACTGCGACCTTCTGTCATCAAACATCGTCGTTTTGTTCTGATGATTTTGAAAATTGGCTTCACTATTTTTTATTGAGGGAAGCGTCTCCTCTTCATGAAGTCTAAGAATTCAGTTATTCAGAATCCTACTGATGTTGGTTGGTTGAGTTTTTTCTCGATTCCATAATGAACTATCATGCGTTGTTGTGTTTGAGAGTTTTTTTAACAGCATTCCATCTGCTTTAACATTAAGGTTGAGTGTTTGTGAAGCCTATATAAAGGAAAATACAAGAACTCTAGATAAACTATTCGAGAGAGTAGACACTAATAAGATATTGCAGAGTTTTTGTTAGTTATATATTCTCATGAAAACGAAAATATCAGGAATAAAAGAATAAATGAGATTCAATAATGTGTATACCATGAACACTAAAAGAATTGTACCTACTCATAGTTGAGGCTGGTATCGAATTGAATTATTAATAAAGAAAAACCAGAAGAATTATCTAGAAATTCGTTTCTTCATTAACTTTTCTGCTCCAACTTCATAGTAATGAGAAATAATCTCTTTCATTTGAAGAACATTCAAACGGAAAACTTTCCGTCGAAATTTCCTCGAGTCTCAAACCCGAATTCATTCTTAGCCGATCTTTTCATCCAGCTCTCATATTCGATACCGGCTTACCCACTCACGTCCAACAAAAAGCCGAGAAATCCCAAAAGAGAATTAATTTCAATCTGTCCCAGGAGGATTATTAAACTGACGTAAAAATTCATTTCCGGAATCATTCGCCCAAACTTTATGTAACTCCAAAGTTTTATTGAAGCTCTATTATGGAAGTTTTCAGCATAGTAAAAGTTAATAGTCTCCACTCTTGGATTGTTCCAGTTTCCTATTCTGGTCTTAATATGTACTTTCATTTCGTTTCCCCGATCTGAGACACTTCTGGGGAAGTTGAGTGGTTCCTAGATGAAGGAAGGAGACTTTGTAGTGAGTGGGTTTTTGTTGTTTCGTAAACTTCTGCACAGTTTTGGAGAAATCTTTCTGGAGTTGAGAAATTTGTTTCGATTTGACCTATTTGCTGTTTTAATCTGGTTTCAATAGGATCTGAAGTCAACTTGGGTTTGGAAAGGATATAGAAGTGGACTGGAATTCATTGTAGAGCTGCGAGCTTGTCTACAGTGAAAGGTGGATAAAGTGTATACATAATGGTGAATGCGCCAGTTGTCCAACTGTACCTGTATTTTAAGTGTTTTTCAGAAAAGGCAGAACTAATCCAAATGAATCCATCTCAACGATATAAACTGCTGCACATGAGTTGGGGATATTGACTTAAATTGCAAAAAAATATAGTTGAAATAAGATTTTTGTGATGAAAATTCATATTAATATGATTTCAAGTTGCAAATTAATTTTAGCCTGTAGGTCTGCAGCGTATACAGGGTGCTTAAGAAAAATCAAGTAGAATAACGAAATTTTATTCCCAAAGAATTCAAGCATTTTAAGACTACCAATACAATGTATGGCCTCCACGAGCATCAATAACAGCTTGACATCTTCTTTGCATACTACACACGAGGTTGTTGAACATTTCTTGAGGAATTTGGTTCCATAAACGGGGCAGAAGCTCTCTCAGATCATTTAAGGATTCTGGGGTAGGTTGATGATTATCTAATCTTCTTTGGAGCATATCCCATGCATGATCTATGCAATTCAAATCTGGTGAGTGCGGAGGTATTGGTAAATGTGGAATACCGAGCTCCTCGCGCGCATTCTCAACTATGGCTGCACGGTGCAGTCTAGCGTTATCGTCCAGAAATTGAAAAGTTTCACCAATAGCAGCGTGAAAATTTGGCAAAACATTGTCAATGACATGCTCGCTATAGTGTAAGGCGGTTATATTCCCAAGACAAATGTCTAGATCTGTGCGCCGGTTGAAAGATATCCCTCCCGGCCCATATCATAAAACAACCCCCTCGGAATGGATGGACTTCTTGGACATAGCGACGATTACGGAGTATGCCTGGGATTGTCCATACCCTTTGTCTTCGAGAATCTGAAAATCGGCCCATACCATAACACTATCCCCTCAGAATGGATGGACTTCTTGGAAATAGCGACGATTACGGGGTATGCGTTGGATTGTCCATACCCTTATTCTTCGAGTGAAAAGGACACTTCGCCATTGATCGTTCCAATTATGTTGCCTTGCCCATTCCTGTCTTTGACGCTTATGGTCACGTGTTGATAGAACTCCTCTTAATGGACGTCTAGAACCTAGATTCACCTCTCTCAAACGTCGTCTGATGGTTTCGATGGAGACTTGGACCCCATCTGCATTTTGAAGAGTATTCCGTAGCATTCTACGCGTAGATTCAGGGTTTCTTCTCGCCGAAACGGTGATGAAACGATCCTGATCAGGTGTTGTTTTTCGTCGCCCACCAAGCCTTGGTCTTTCCAACACGGAACCTGTCTCCCTGAACCTATTCCAAAGTCGAGATATCACACTTTGGCTGACTTGGAGCCTTTCCGCTACAACAACCTGAGTAAGGCTACCCTGTAGCATTCCGATAGCCTTATAAGCCTCAGCGTTTGTTAATTCACGTCTTAGCATTTTCAGAAAACTCGTTTCGAATCGAAGCGCCGTTGATAAACTGTCTTCATTTAAAAATAAGAACATTAATGAAGCATATGCAAAGAACCAAACTTCAGAAAAAAGGCGACCAGATTGACGAAATGTCTCATACTGATATCTATTGGATCGATTCAAGTTGTTATTGAGTTTTGAATGATTTCACAGCGATTCTCTCGAAGATTACATACTTTCAAAAACGATTTAATACGATATCCCTAACTCTTGCGGAGCTGTATAATTCTTGATTTCGAGATAGTCCTAATATGGAGATTATTATTGTACATTTTTTGTCTCGTTCAGATGTGATGAGTTGTTAAAAGGTCCACTGCAGAAGGTAATCCAACAAATGAAGAAGTGATTTCTCTTGGAGATGGGCAGTTTGGATATCCTCCAGAAATCAATTTCCCATGTGGGCTAAATTGATAAGAAAACCACCAAAAAGTACTGAGAACTCACTGGAGATTACACTGAAGAATTGAGAATTTCAATTCACATTATCTCTTTGAATTCAAGTTTTTGTTGAATAATTTCGGACCGAACTCTTAAAGATAATCTGATTAATTGAATTTTTCCATCAACTTCAACTCGGTAAATTTTTTGGGGATTAATTAAATGTTCCTTCGTTATGTTATGAGAAAATTATGAATCATGAACTTTTTACGTGACCTATTTCATCTTCAAAAAAAGTCACTGTGGCTTTTAGGCCCCTGCAAAACCGGCGCCATTAAAAATTTTCCAAGAAACTGAATTTCCATCAGCATACCCGACGTTAAGGCAAAACGAACATGATGCTTAATTAGAGGAAAAAGCTTTCAGGCGCTCCAAGCCTTGGCTGTTATGTCAGAAACTGTAATTTAATGTTCATCTTTCTCCAGAATTATACACCAAATCGAGAAGCATAGGTTAACTTCGTTAGAACAAAGCCCCCGAAGTGAAATGCAGAAAATTAGGATCTTGCTGCAGATTCTACTGCTACTTAATACGAAGGAGTCGATGAACTTCCCTGAATTCCTTAGATTTCCCCGAGGAAAATGATCGGTGCCAAGCAATGAACAGGTCCAGAGTCTTCTCTCCGAGGGAAACTCGATATGTTTCTCTGGATAGGGATCACAGTAATTCGATCCAAACTGGAATCAGAGAGTGCTTGTAGAAATGAAAGTTTTTTTATGGAATTATTGTTGATTACGACAGAGATGTCTGAAAACCCTTGCCCTGATTAGGTTTTGGTTCGTCTTTTGCTGTTTTGAAACATGATGCTGTGATGTCTAATGACCGGTTCATTATAAAATTCGAAGATCTTCAAAATGAGGTGTCAATCGACCCCTTTGTTTTTTATTATAACTAGCTGGCCCGGCGAACTTTGTTCCGCCTAAATGATACTTACGGTGGATTTCACAAATCGTAATCACCGGTGATCGGAGATCAACAGCTTGGTTCTCTGATTTTTGAACTGTCAAATGTTTCGATGGATATGAGCTGTCACACAGAACAGATACATAAAAATAATATGTCAATTACCAATTATAGCAATTTTGGATTTAGGGATTTCCGCAAAAATATTTATTACCCAAACAGAAATTCAAAAACATTTTAAAAATTATGAGAAAAGATGAGAATGGACATATCACTATCGAAACTGATCGCCAAAATCGTATATGCTTGACATTTCGATAAAAATTCACTGTGATATTCACGCGCTTCTGGATCTGTTAATAGACCTTCATCCTTCATGGTACTATAATTGATCTCATATGTTCTTTATTCGACCATTTCAAACAATGACGACCGAAATTCTCGGAAAAAAAACAGATGACATAAATTGATGGTCGCGAAAACCTCAACAAATCCATCGCCATCTAATGGTGCTGATGTCAAATACAGTACCTTCACGATAAGATGTCTAGAATAATGGTGTAGGCACCCGTCAATTTTCGAATGGAATGACGTTCGACCAAATCGAAAATATTAGCAACGTGGCGGCGCCGCAATATCATTTCAGTGTATTTTCCGTTGTCAATTTGATGGATGTATCAACAGATGATTTGCTAAAGTCAATTATGAAATGACAGCAGAATGGCTTTTTTTTATAATGAAAGTTTTCTACTTTTCCTAAGAACTAATATACATCAGAATGTCAGGAATATAAACACACATTATTGCTTGACAAAATTTTCTACCATTAACACGCCACGTTCGCCAGAATAAATGCAAGTATTTGAAATAACTGATAAAAATCAGTCATAATTTGTCAATAGCGCCACCTGAAGTGGAAATAACGAAACATTGCTAATATAATTAATTTGGTCACAACAAAATCTAATCAGTGCCTACACCATTATTCTAGACATCCTACTTCACGATAACGTTATTTTGAATAAATAAACTATAAACTATAAAAATAAAAATAACTAATAATCAGTCATAATGTGTGAATAGCACCATCTGAAGTGGTACGAAATCTAATCATTTTAGACATCTGTACGCCTACGCTAAGATTTTTTGGTGTTGGCCAACGGCGCAAAGTTGTAGGCAACTCAAATTACACACTATTACAGTGACTATAGTGGTAATATAGTCACTGTACACCCCATCTAACGGAGATAAGTACCTACGAATAAGCGGTAGCGTAACTGTAACTGTAGTAACTGTAGTAACACCTAGTGGCCTCGCTCAAAAGGGGGAAAAACATTTCCTGTATAAGTGAAATTTTCATCGATTTTTTCGAAGTTTTATTGCATTTTATAATAACCAGACCGTAGACGAATCCATATATGAAGTTTCATAACAAACAGTCCATCCGATCTCGAGTTATAAATGGTGTAACCAACATCTTTCTTTTATATATATAGATTGTTTGCCGCAAAATGGGTCCTAGTTTCACTAATTATTATAAAACGACAAATATACTGCTCCACAAGAGTTAGGGATATCGTATTCAATCGTTTTTAAAAGTATGTAATCTTCGAGAAAATCGCTGTGAAATCATTTAAAACTCAATACACCTTGAATCGATCCAATACAAATCAGTATGAGACATTTCGTCAATCTGGTCGCCTTTTTTCTGAAGTTTGGTTCTTTGCATATTATGCTTCATGAATGTTCTAATTTCGAAATGAAGTCAGTTTATCAACGGCTTCGATTTGAAACGCGATTTCTCAAAATGCCAAGACGTAAATTAACAAACGCTGACGCTAATAGGGCTATCGGAATGCTACAGGGTGGCGTAACTCAGGTTGTTGTAGCGGAAAGGCTCCAAGTCATCCAAAGTGTGATATCTCGACTTTGGAATAGGTTCAGGGAGGCAGGTTCCGTGTTGGAAAGACCAAGGCTTAGTGGGCGACGAAAAACAACACCTGCTCAGGATCGTTTCATCACCGTTTCGGCGAAAAGAAACCCAACATCTACGTGTAGAATGCTACGGAATACTCTTCAAATGCAGATGGGGTCCAAGTTTCCATCGAAACCATCAGACGACGTTCGAGAGAGGTGAATCTTGGTTCTAGACGTCCATTGAGAGGAGTTCCATTAACACGTGACCATAAGCGTCAAAGACTGGAATGGGCAAGGCAACATATCAATTGAAACGATCATTGGCGTAGTGTCCTTTTCACCGATGAATCCAGATATGGACGATTTTCAGATTCTCGAAGAATAAGGGTATGGACAATCCCACACATACCTCGCAATCGTCGCTATGTCCAAGAAGTCCATCCATTTCGAGGGGGTAGTGTTATGGTATGGGCCGGGTTATGTTTCAACGGGCGTACAGAACTACACATTTGTCCTAGGAATATGACCGCCTCACACTATAGGGAGCATGTCATTGACAATGTTGTGCCACATTTTCACGCTGCTATTGGTGAAACTTTTCAATTTGTAACGATAACGCTAGACCGCACCGTGCAGCCATAGTTGAGAATGCGCGCGAGGAGCTTGGTATTCCACATTTACCAATACCTCCGCACTCACCAGATTTGAATTGCATAGAACATGCATGGGATATGCTCCAAAGAAGATTAGATAATCATCAACCTACCCCAGAATCCACAAATGATCTGAGAGTGCTTCTGCCCCGTTTATGAAACCAAATTCCTCAAGAAATGTTCAACAACCTCGTGTGTAATATGCAAAGAAGATGTTAAGCTGTTATTGATGCCTGTGGAGGCCATACATTGTATTGATAGTCTTAAAATGCTTGAATTTTCTGGGAATAATATTTCGTTATTTTACTCGATTTTTCTTAACCACCATGTATACGCTCACGCTGCAGAACTACAGACTAAAATATGTGTGTGTGACTTTTTCCGGAATTTCAAAAATTGTCTGCATGCCGCTAAAAATCTTCCTTATAATAATAATTTGCAACTTGAAATCATTTTAATATGAATTTTCATCACAAAGATCTTATTTAAACTATTTTTTTTTTGCAATTTAAGTCAATATCCCTAACTCATGTGGAGCCGTTTACTAGGTCTCCTTTGCATTGGGACATTCTGTGGATTTATTATTACCGAGATTAACCATTCTGAGTAGCTAACTCATCATCGAAGCTACCAGAGAGTCACGAGAACGTGAAGTATATAATGCCATCGAACAATCCGATCATATTCTTTTCTCAGAAGCAGTAACTCCAGTGGAGCGAACAAACGAGAAATTCGAGTTTGGATATCTTGTTACAAATCCAATACGACAAACGACATTAGAGGAAGAAGAACAAAAAATTTCCAATTCTCTGGTAAATTTAACCCTTAAAGTTCTGCCCAGGAAACTAGAGAGAGAGCTGGTGAAATATTTCACGTTGACATTGACGAGGTCTGCTTGTTCCCTCATACTTTTTAGTTTGTTTGTTGAGACTGTTCGAAACTGAGTTCTTCAAGATCGTTAGATGGAGATATATTACTTTTGTTCTGGTGCTCTGGGCTCATCATATGTCAGAGGAACTTGGGAGCTTTGTATCATGTATAACTAACAAGGACATTATTCTTATCATCTGAAGTCAAGTTTTCGTTCGAAGTTCCCAGCCTTATGCGCCATACAATTTGATATATACTCCATTCACAATTATAAAATCACAACTCTGGCCTTGGAAATTTGACACATTCCATTCTGTATCGAAGTTATGACGTTTTTCAAAATATTTTATGTTCCAAGTCAACACTATGTTGCCCTTTCTACATTCTTAGCGTATTTCTCAGAATGTGAATTTATTCGGAAAATGAATGAATTGGAAAAGATGTGTTTTGGACGAAAATAATTAACGTTTATATGAATTGATAGAAAGGATTCCTTTTCTAGTTATTTGCATGAAAAATACAAGAGATCACTGTTGAAATATATTATTTTTCGCCATGGAAGAAAATTGCATTGCTTTCACATAATTTTCATATGCATGCTTGTGAAGATTTAATGTTTATTATCCTCTTGAACTGAAAGTTCAAGACTTGACGACATCAATTGTCGAATCAGGAATAATGGAACATTATATCCCTCTATTGGAATCCAAATAGTTGAAGGGAGTTCTGATGCAAGAGGAACTTTTTCTTGGACCATAACCTTAATAGCTAGCTTAATAAAAATAAGAGTAGAAGATATACATTTCATTTATTTGATCTTATGAACAAGGAGTAAAGTATTCTGACTGTATAGTAATTTATTAGTTTAAAAAATATTCATACATTACAACCACAGTAGGTTTGTACAAATAAAATGGAATACGTCAAACATATGCTTCACATTTATCATTCACCTGTTCTAAAATAAGACACAAACTCCTCCACATTATAGGGCCCTCACAGCATTAAAAGCTTGTGTCTCTTTTGAAAGAAGTAGCACTAGATATAATATATTCTTTCGATTAAGAGCAAATACCTACCGTTGAATGTTACATACACAAATTTCTTCAAAATGGGCGTATACGAGGTGGTTTTTTTTCTGAAACGTGAAAACGATCAACAATAATCATTTAGAGACCGATGATGGCCATCCAAAACACGTTTACTTACGAAAATCGTGCAATTTCATTCTGCAAGTTCTTTCCTGATAATTCCTCGAAAATCCTACCTGAACCATATTTTCCGGTCGCTTTCGTGAGAAGATCGTATAAGGAAGCCTTTTTTGTCCATTTACACATTCCAAATAAATTTTGAGCACCAAAAACGATACCGAAACTAACCAAACTTCTGGGGGACCGGAATTTCGTTCGAAATCTTTCCAAACGGCCAGATACCTAAAAAAAACTTCCTTATCAATTGTAAAAAAGGCGATTATTACTTACTTTTGCTTTATTTATGCTTATAAATCGATTTTTGGTTCAATTCAAATTTGCCGTTTGTACCCATGCCAAAATATCTTTGATACTTTTACTTTGATGTAAACAAAGAAACTGGCAACGTCGTTTTGTCATTGACGATATTCTATGCACAGATTTTTTATCAGGGGCACCAACTCCTGAAAACAAAAACATGACCTCCTATGTGATTAAATAAAAGTGAATGGGGTATATTTATGTATCCATGCGAAGTTTGAATTTTGTATACACTCTATTTTTCATCAGGAATTTCTACTCCTCATTTAGTTTTATTTGAGATATTTATCGTTGATGTTTCTGTGGTTTGAATTGTTTGGCTTTTGGATGATAACCAACAAGATTACCAATAAGCAACATTTCTGCAATTCCAAATATGCCTGCCATAATTTCGAGAACGCTTCACATCCCACATCACCCAATCAGAAGTCATTCAAACATGCTAATTCACCTCATCTAGCATAGATAGGATGTTCGCAGCCCCATTAAACGCATAATAATCGCAGAAATTAGCAATTAGGCTTGTATCAACCCCTGATTGGTTGAAATATAATATCATCACAAACACCTGAGCTCAAGATTCCCTCCTTCACCTATTATGCACAAACAATAGACACTTGCGACATGATATTAAGCCCAGCATCAGACATTGCATAGAGACAGAACTAATTAGATGAATTCGAGGGCAAAATTAAGATTTAATCTTGCGTTTGGAAATTCATCATTGTACACAATCGAGGGTTCTGTTCATTAGAACCGCAAGCTATGCATGAGCAATCCTCGAATGAGTTACCGTTCTGCAATGATAGGTTATTTCCGTTTTCGGCTCGATCTGCTCGCACAATAATATAATGTGCTCTAGTTGAACTATATACCATAATATTCAGTCAATAAATGCCTGGCCGAAGGACTCCTCGGTTGTTAAGGAAGCTACATGATTTTATCAGACCGTCGAATTGGGCTAAAACGGATATCTGAAGCAGTGAAGATTTCATACGATCGCGTTCATCATATAGTTCACGTCAATTTGGACATGAGGAAATTTTCTGCAAAATGGATCCCCAAATGTTTGAATGTTGATCAAAAGCGTGCAAGGGTAGAAGCATCGCGTTCGATCTGTGCTCGATTTGAAAACGATGTAGACTTCTTAAACCGAATTGTTACTATGGATGAGCCTTGGGTACATTTCTACTATCCAGAAACAAAGCAACAATCGATGGAATGGCGACACTCTGGCTCTCCAAGACCTAAGAAGTTTCGTGACCAAAAATCTGCTGAAAAAGTTCTTGCTTCAGTTTTTTGGGATTGCCATGGAGTAATCATGATTGATTTTTTTGGATAAGGGTAGAACAATAAGTGGAGATTACTATTCGACATTAATGATCACTCTACGGGAAATTATTAAAGGGAAAAGACGCGGAAAGCTATCCAAAGGTATTTTGTTTCTACAGGACAACGCCCCAGTACACAAATCTCATGTTGCCATGCAAAAAATTCGTGATTTAGTGTTAGAATTACTAGAGTACCCCCCTTATTCACCAGATTTGGCTCCGTCCGACTATCATCTCTTTCCTCAACTGAATAAAGTTTAAAAGGTCGTAAATTTTCTTCCAACGAGGAGGTAATAAAAGCTTTGGAGGACTGGTTTGCAGAGCCGTTGCAGGTTCGCTGTAATAAATGTATTCAATTAAGAGGAGAATATGTTGAGAATATGTTTTTTTTTTTAAATTGAAGTTGTTAATAATATGTGATCATTGCTTAGGAATCGTTGATGTATTATATCAGAGTGAGAAAGAGTTTTTGATGTATCGGTTACAAAAGGAGATCTCTCGTACCATACAAAGATTTTTCCATTTATTCATATAAAAATTGCAATTTATCCCGGTAAGATTGTCAAATCATTGTTGTCTGGTTTTTGCCATTTAAATGTTCGTTTTTTAGCCTGATGCAGGAACAATATGGTTCCGAAACTGTTGCGACAATAAATTGATTTTTTGATTTATTTTTTTGCCTAAGTACCGACCCTTCTGATACATGTTGAGTAATAAAATATTTTGACATTGAAACTTTGTTTGGTTCTATAGTAGGCTAAGAATTTTTCAATATGTCCTCGTAGTATGCGTGATAAATAGTTTTGTATACTCCATTCACTTTTATTTAATCACATAGGAAGTCATGGTTACGTTTTCAGGAGTTGGTGCTCCTGATGAAAAGCGCAGAACATATTATAAAAAGTCAGTGCGCGCACAGAAAATATCGTTAATGACAAAACGACGTTGCCAGTTTCTTTGTTTACATCAAAGTAAAAGTATCAAAGATATTCCACATTTTGTTGGGTTTACAAATTGTTCGCAGATTTTTGGTATTTAATCGATATTTGCAGGTGAGTTTTACGTCGAATATCCAAGATTAACGTATGTTTATTGTTTTTAGCACCAGTTTGGAGCGTGGGGACGATTTTCAAGACCAGGACGAATGTTTACATCCCGAGGTTAAGGACGTACACGGGAATTTCGTTGAAAAAACTATTATTTGGACAGATATCGCAGTAGATGGATCGGACGGAGCCTTGAGAGGTCGATTAGGATGATATTTTTCAGGTTGTCCAAGAAAGTTGGCAATATCTGAGCAGATTTGCAAAAGTTAGGTACCTCGCTAATGAGGTGGGACTTAGACCTAATTCTCCTATAAGAAACGCCTTTCAAAGTTCGAGTTGGTTAAAAATGTCTTCTTTAGATATTGTTTGAACAAACGCCGCCGAGTTTTATACCCCAAAATTGATTTTAAGAAAGTTATCAACAAAATAAAATTGACATTATTCTTGATTCTTGTAATTACCCATCAATTCTTCTTATATCTTTGGTTTGATTTCTTTAAATGAATTCTTGATTAGAATCAACAATTGATGTCGTCAAGTCTTGAACTTTCAGTTCAAGAGGATAATAAACATTAAATCTTCACAAGCATGCATATGAAAATTATGTGAAAGCAATGCAATTTTCTTCCATGGCGAAAAATAATATATTTCAACAGTGATCTCTTGTACTTCTCATGCAAATAACTAGAAAAGGAATCCTTTCTATAAATTCATATAAACGTTAATTATTTTCGTCCATCACATCTTTTCCAATTCATTCATTTTACGAATGAATTCACATTCTGAGAAATACGCTAAGAATGTAGAAAGGGCAACAAAGTGTTGACTTGGACAATAAAAATATTTTGAAAAACGTCATAACTTCGATACAGAGTGGAATGTGTCAAATTTACAAGGCCAGAGTTGTGATTTTATAATTGTGAATGGAGTATACATAGTAATGGATTTTGAATGAACTTTTTTGATCATACCAATTCAAAAATAATTTCAGTAATTCATTAAAAAAGTACAATAAGCGTAACAATATTTCATGAATGGATATGGAAATGAGAAATTCATCGTTGGTGATTTGCCACCAATCGCAGCCCCTATATAGCACACACCAGACACTTTCGTTGAAATTCCTCATAAAATCTTCACACGCCGAAATCTGTTACCCGACATGCAGCTCATATTTCTTCATTATCACACCCATAAAAATTTGCAGAGCATATACTGCCGTGCCCGATCCTCATAAGACGACGATGTATGGGGGCAACTTAGGCAAAGTGGAGCAATTTCACTTTGACAAGGTTAAAGAATGGGCCTGCCCCCAGGATCTAACCGTACACGGTCTCGGGATAGGGCCAGCAATAAAAGAAGTTTCATAAATTGAGTTGCGCGAAACTTTGGACGAAAATTGTGGGCATTATGTTCGTTCAGCGCGAGATGAGAAAACGGGATGTGTGGAAAATATGGCCGTTTCCGCGGCAAGATATGACGGGGCATTTTCCTGAGGAACAATTTCAACGGATGGGAAATTGCGCGGCATTAGCCTGTTATTTAGAATAATTTTCCGTCGGCAGGAAGCGCGAATAAAATGATATTGCGGGGTTGGATTTCATGTTTATATTGCGAGGAGGATGTTTTTTTGGGTCGTAAATTTTAATTTGGGAGTGTGAGTTTCTTGAGGTTTTCCTCACGTTTTTCTGTTCTTAATTTGGGTTGCTCACAACCGATGGAAAAACAGAAACAGTGTCTATTTATCACATAGTAAATTTCAATCAAACTGGCCCGAGATACACGAAATCTGGTAAAAAATAAGTTTCAGAGGTTTAAGCCTTGATCATTTTCACTGTAAAATTGAGATTTTTCAAATCGCTCATATTTTGCACTGAGATACTTTGAGATATGCTGATCAACAAAATAAGAACAAATAGAGGATACGACAAGTGGATCGGAAACTATAAAAGTTTCTGAAAATCGTCCATATCTGGATTCATCAGTGAAAAGGCACTACGCCATTGATCGTACCAATTGATATGTTGTCTGGCCCATTCTAGTCTTTGAGGCTTATGGTCACGTGTTAATTGAACTCCTCTTAATGGACGTCTAGAACCTAGATTCACCTCTCTCAAACGTCTTCTGATGGTTTCGATGGAAACTTGGACCCCATCTGCATTTTGAAGAGTATTCCGTATCATTCTGCACGTAGATGTAGGGTTTCTTCTCGCCGAAACGGTGATTTAACGATCCTGAGCAGGTGTTGTTTTTCGTCGCCCACCAAGCCTTGGTCTTTCCAACACGGAACCTGTCTCCCTGAACATATTCCAAAGTCGAGATATCACACTTTGGCTGACTTGGAGCTTTTCCGCTACAACAACCTGAGTTAGGCCAGCCTGTAGCATTTCGATAGCCCTATTAGCCTCAGCATTTGTTAATTAACGCCATTTTCATAAAACTCGTTTCAAATCGAAGCCGTTGATAAACTGACTTCATTTCAAAATAAGAACATTCATGAAGCATATGCAAAGAACCAAACTTCAGAAAAAAGCCGACCAGATTGACGAATACTGATTTTTATTGGATCGATTCAATTTTTCAAAAAATGCCATTTCACAGGTGACAATCTGAAGCATGACAGATAGGGCTCTGGAATATGTTTTATCGAATTCAACGACCTCGAAAACCTACATATTGATATCAAAGTCGGCCATATAGCCCACATAGGTTAAAAAATTTTTGTTTTATTTTTTCCGATATTTCATTTTCGAGTTTTGTTCACAAGCTCACACCGTTCGAAGTTTGGGTGTTATCGATTCGCAAAATGGCTATTATGGTAGATTCGAATGGTATGATTAACTTTTTCATTCATTACCGCCATTAGAACCTTCCCGATATATTATTTTATCGACAAATATGGTGTTTTCAGGGAGTCTCACCCCTTAATTATTTTTTACCTAAAAATTGAAATTTTTAAAATCGCTCATATTCTGCACAGAGATCTTTGAGATATGCTGATCAACATAATATAATCGAATGGTCTATTCGACGAGAGGGACGGTAGCTATGAGAGATTGGAATTTCCAATTTTTCAAAAAATGCCATTTCACAGGGAAAGATCTAAACTATGATAGATAAGGCTTTGGAATATGTTTGATCGAATTCAGCGTCCCCGAAAACCAACGTTTTGATACCAGAATCGGGCATATAGCACACATAAGTCAATAATTTTTTTGTTTGCATTTTTTCGATTTCGAGTTTTGTTCACAAGCTCACACCGTTCGCGGTATGGGTGTTATTGATTTGCAAAATGGGTATTATGGTAGATTCGAATGGCTCAATTAACTTTATCAATCATTTACGCCATTAGAACCTACCGTATATATTTTTTTATCAACAAATAGGTAAGGTAAGTTTATCATGTTTCAACCAAAATCGCTCATATTTTGCACAGAGATACTTTGAGATATGCTGATCCACATTATACAGGATGAGTCTTTGACTTGTACATATATTTTTTTTTCAATAAAACGCGTCGTTTTCGAGTTATTTCCAATTTTGCAGGGAGAAATTTGACGAAAAAATCATTAATTTCAAGAATAATCAGAATGCGTCTCTGAATTAAATATCATCGAATATTATTCCATCTCTGGTCTTTAAACGAGTTTACAATGTTGTCACAATATTTATCAACTTTGTCGAGATATTTTAATAATAAAATCCCACAAATGTGGGAGATAAAATTGAACACCAAGGAGGATTTAATACGCACAGTTTCTATTGAAAATTCATAGTTACCGGTCCATATTGAAGTTAAATGTCGATGAAATATAAAATTCGGATATGAATGATGAATCTCGATACAAACTACTTATTCAATTGAAATTAATGAAAAATAATACGATACCTGATAATCTGTGGCGATGTTTCTATCTAAACAACATCCTCTTGGAATTTTATAAACTCGACACGGTTGAAATTATATTAATTCACTTTTCACTTCACATAATAATCACATTAGAACAATAATTCACTGAATGTATTCAGAACTTTACATAATGTTTTCAGTTTGTTCAGAGACTCTGGTTTGTTATTGTTTATAGTTGGCCACCAGAGTCCAGATAAGCAATACATACTTCGGTTTTCGCTCTACGCATGCGTGGTAAAATTTGGCGGCAAAGTCGATTTATGATGGAAAGGGCAGAATTCATAGTTATTCATACCACGGTACACAGATGTATCGTGATTTATACTATGTTTCGTAAAAAATCCCTAACCTCAATGAAAATATCAGCAAGCTGACAACATCTTCTTGAAATGTCTGTGCAAAAATTCACAGAATCGATACAAATCAGATTAGGTTAGGTTGTTTAATAATGAATCTGAATGAAAAGTCTTTCTTCATGATATTGTTTGGGAATTTCGAGGAAAATATGAACAAGTTATTAGTGTTTACAAACTAATCTGCAGAAAAATCGAAGAAGGAACTTATTTTGGTGGAACAAATGTGGCTTTTTAGTTGCAGATATATTCCGATGAAACTAACTGTTTTTGTTAAAATATCGTGTTTGCAACATTATTATTCCAATGAGGTTAGTACTTGAGTATTACCTAAATGTGTAAAGTCAATTTCTATCGAGAAATATGAACTTTGAATCAATTCTACAGTATCATTTCAGGGACGTAATTAGCACAATTTTTTTCCAAATGGCTTTATCTTTTTAACAGAGCCGAATTCGGAAAAATGGAAAATGAAAAAAAAGATTTCTTTTGACCTCAAAAATCTTCAGTTAAAATATAAGTACAAGTCGAAGACTCACCCTGTATAAACAAATAGTGGATACGACGAGTGAGGTGAAAGCTCTGACAGTTTGAAATTTATTTTTTTCCAAAAAATGCCATTTCACAGGTGAAAATCTAAACTATACCATACCAGCTAGTGTCTTGGAATCTCTTTCGTCGAATTCAGTGGCCTCAAAAACCTATAATTTGATACCAAACTCAACCATGTATCCCCTAATTTTAATTCTTTCAATATAACATTTTTGAGTTTTGTTCACAATGTTTTCGATCCGCAAAATTGCTTTTACAGAAATTCAAATGACTCGAATAACGCCCTGAAAAATATTCTTCTGTGATGAAGAAAACTGTAAAATTATACACGCAAATATGGCAAAATTTGTTTCAGTCAAATGGCCATTTTATTAAGGAACCTAATCCTCACCAATAACACTCAAATTCTGAAGATAAAAAAGCGTATCTCAATTACCGATAGTGGCATATCTTCGCACATATAATCCCTTTACGTTCATGATTAATGCTGGTTGGAAAAGAAAAGGGCACAAGATTTAATAAGAAGCTGGGAGTTATTGCTTTATCGTAAAAATTTCCAAGAACAGCGTTGCCGTCGAAGGATATAAAAGAGGACTTTTCTCCCTGGGAATGTCATAAACGGAGCGATGAAGTTGGACATGTTGCAGATAAGAAAAGGAAAATTCGCGATAGCAGAAAGGAATGGGATTATTCCTGGGATCTGATTGACCTCATCCCTGAATTTATAGCCCAGGGGGAATTGAACTTTTTGATACAGATTTTGAAATGAAATTCTGATATCGGAATACTGTCTTTTATCATCGAGAAACAAACTGGAAACCTAAATGAATTTATCTCGAAAATTTTTGACAGTTCCAACAACAAATCCAATTTTATGATTTTGTATCATATGGAACCATTTCAGCCAATCATATCAACATTACATCGAAAACTATACTCCATTCACTTTTATAAAGTAGCCCGGGTGGCGCTGGAATTCTGACACATTTCACCGCGTTTATTTTGAAAATGTTAGGTTATACTCATTCTTCTGTCAGATATGGACGCAACGTTGCCGTTTCTACATATAAATAGTAGAAATTACGTATTTATCAAAATGTTTATTTACTTTGGGAAAACAATGAATTTGAGGAAATATTATGTGAATTCAATAATTTCAAAGATCTGACGAATATTGAGGAAACTTTTTTTCTGTTAATACTGGGAATATTTCACGTGTACGAGTATAAACATGATTGGAAGATTCAGTTATGCTATTTTCTTGTATGGAAATCAAGAACCGAATGTTGAAATTTTACTGAAAAATAATGGATAGAATAGTCCGTTACTTTGTGATAGTTCATTAACCCGATAGAAAAACTTTTAGACGAACAGGAGAGACGGACGTATAGAAATCCCCACTTTTGAAAATTCTCAAGAAATAAGCCTACAGAGGACAATTAAATACCTCTTTGCGCAACTTGAAATACTCCAGTATAAAAATGTATTGATACTACGAATCTTGTGTCACAACTCACAGTTGAAGCTTAAAAGAACTAACTCCATTCACAAAGCTAAAAAAGAGTAATTAGAAAGTAGACTTGGCAATGTCGCTTGATTTTCACGAGTGCCAACCTGCGTCCGCGGTTTAAGTAAAAGAACTTGATAAACCTAAACCATGGCCCACCAAGATACTTTATAAAAGTGAATGGAGTATACATCCAATGCAATTTTCAATCCCAATGATAACACGATAGAGTCTTATGAAATTATATAATAGTTCCATGGCAACATCATTCCAAACAAATTTCAAAATGTCACGTTTTAGTAATGTTGAAAATATAAATGAGCTTATCAAAGAAAACAGAAGTTCTTCCAATAGCCACAAATATATTTGGGAAACATTTATGGAATTTTGCTACGAACGATCATACGAATTGAATGAACGCAGAAGCTTGGAGGAATTGGCGTTTATACTCAAAGATTGGGCTGTCAATATGAGAAGAAAAGACGGAACAGAATTCGAAGAAGCAACGGTAAAGACAATGTGGAATGTTTCGAGCAAACTCTTACAAGAAAAGTATTATAAGGACTACAACATTATGATTGACCCGTTTAATAATATAACATTTAAACCAGCTCGAGACGCTCGCGATGCAATCAGAAAAAAACTGCAAGCAGACCCAAGTGAACGTCAATCCAGTTCAGTTTCGTTAAATTTGTCTGAAGTGAACAGAATAATATTGCTATGGGATGAAAATACTCCTGAAGGTCTTATGCGTAAATTTTATCATATTGCTGCAGTAGAACTGGCGTGGCGAGGAGGAGAGGCAGTTGCTTGTTCGGTGAATTTTTTTCAAATCGAGAAGAATAACGATGGTTCTCCACCAAATCGCATTGAATACAATCCGGTATTCAGTAAAACGTGCCAAGGTGGTTCTAAAAGCTGTATATATATATATATTCTTTTGAAAGAGAGAATTACATACTGTTTTGTAATATCAAACAATATATGGCATATGGCACGTGTGAAGAAATGGCGACAAGGAACAGATTGTATTGAAGAATAAAATCTGTATCCCGCTCCAAATCTGAGTGTTAGCAGAGGGAATGTAAACGGGGTACCATACAATTCTGCGTATGATACACGAGAACAGATAAAAACCTCTGAAAAAACTCTGTCTCCCCGTGTATGTGTGGTGATACTGAATTTGTTAAAAAATATGCTGCTATCCATGTTACAGAGCTCCTTGTGCTTGAAAACATGCCTTTTCATCGAACTGGAGGCAAATATCTTGAAATTACATCTGTAACAAGAAAAAAAAAGAAGAAAAACGAGAAAGAAGCAGTAGAAAAAAATACTTCACCTGCTAAAAAAACCTTTTCACAAAGCCCTAACTCTCTCATGGATCGGGAGGATCTTTCGATCAGGTCCGATCTTCCAAGTGATGATACTTCTGTTCTTCAGGTGTACAAGTAGTGAATGGTTGGTTTCCAATAGTGAGAGACAAAGCTGCCCTGTACATCTTTTTCATAAACTAATATCAAAACGAGGCGAAAATATTACCTCACCACGACTATTCTTGAAACCAAATCGATATTGGAAAAATGAAACTGACAAATGGTACGATAATGTACCTGTTGGAAGGAATACCATAAATGAATGGACTAAATATGCGGCCGAAGCAATTGACTTGAATGTCAAAGACAAAAAGATAACGAATCATTCAAATAGATCAACAGCTGTCAGTCAATTAGCAAAAAGTGGTGTAGAGGAACAACAATTGCTGAAGATTACTGGTCATAGCAATCAAAATTCTATCAAACCATACCTAAACTTCGATCAAGAACACCACCACAAGATAATAAATATTATGCGTGGAAATAGATCTTCTATACAAGAGAACAGCAACGAATCTAATGTTGAGTTGAATTTTACGAATTGCACTTTCACTAATTGTACTTTCAATAAATAAAAAAATGTTTTGTTGTGTTGAGTTATACATTTTTTCTGTCAAAAAATTTTCTGCCGAATTTTCCTCGAACATTGATAAATGCCTCATAATTTTATAACCAATATCTCAAGCTCGTTGCTTGGTAACAGCGCTCAGCCTTCGGCTTCGGTGAAGCTTTCGATGGTCATAAAATTATCTCGTCTATTATCAAGGTCCTAGGGATATTACTACTGAAAATTGAGTAGGACATGAGACATTGGATCGATGCGCAATGTAATAATGAGGATGGTTTTATGAATAATTCTCAATAAGCCTGAGATTTAACGTTTCAGTTTGCATTGAACATAAGCCAATCTTTCGATTGGGTGTTTCTTTCTTCAAACTGGTAATTTATCGGAGTCCGTTCAACTATTCTCTAATGAACGCGAATTTTAACGGAAAATATCCTTCACAAACCTGTGTGACATAAAAATATTGCCCCATGAATTATAGTAGCAGCATTATTTTTCTATGTCAAGACCATAATGAGGAACTGGATAGCCTTACTCAAATTCCATGGTTAATATTTATGAAACGGGAGAGACAAATTCGTAGCTTGAGTCCAGCGGGATGAAATACATTATCCAATATGATAATTAGTTCTTCTTCGGCCTTCGTTCGTCCAATGTGAGATACAAGGTTACAGGGCATTATGATGTTGGAGGAAATGAAAAAGCGGATGAGTATGCAAAAAGTGCATCAAGGTTGTCTGCAAAATGGATCCCCAAATGTTTGAATGTTGACCAAAAGCGTACAAGGGTGCATCGCGTTCGATCTGTGCTCGATTTGAAAACGATGTAGACTTCTTAAACCGAATAGTTACTATGGATGAGACTTGGGTACATTTCTAAGATCCAGAAAAAAAGCAACAATCGATGGAATGGCGACACTCTGGTTCTCCAAGACCTAAGAAGTTTCGTGTCCAAAAATCTGGTGGAAAAGTTCTTGCTTCAGTTTTTTGGGATTGCCATTGAGTAATCATGATTGATTTTCTGTATTAGGGTAGAACAATAACTGGAGATTACTATTCGACATTCGAAAAAAATTAGAGAGAAAAGACGCGGAAAGCTATCCAAAGGTATTTCGTTTTTACAGGACAACGCCCCAGTTCACAAATCTCATGTTGCCATGCAAAAAATTCGTGATTTAGGGTTAGAATTACTAGAACACCCCCCCTTATTCACCAGATTTGGCTCCGTCCGACTATCATCTCTTTTCTCAACTGAAAAAGTTTAAAAGGTCGTAAATTTTCTTCCAACGAGAAGGCAATAAAAGCTGTGGAGGACTGGTTTGCAGAGCAAGAAGAAACATTCTTTTAAAGATCTAGAGACGTTGCAGGTTCGCTGTAATAAATGTATTCAATTGAGAGAAGAATATGTTGAGTAATAAAATATTTTGACATTGAAATTTTGTTTGGTTCTATAGTAGGCTAAGAATTTTTCAATATATCCTCCTATACTTCCACCACAGCCTAAACTAGAGGCCTCAACTGATTTTTGCTGTATTCTGTAGTATGACTTCTTCTGTTTAGTTCTTAATTAGTCCAAGGTCTAAATCTCACTCACTTAATTCCACTTCGAACAAAAATTGCATATCTTCGAAAAAAGGAACCACTCTTTCATCCAAAATAAATGTAATGGAACAGAATAAATATAGAAGAAATCCTATTAATGTTCCGATTCAATCGTTCCCTTCATTCTAGATTGAAGGCGTTCAAATCTTCTCCCCGAAATTTGTAAAACATCCCTCTCGATTCCTTCGACTATCCACCACAAGAAACTCATTATCTCCTCGCCAATTCACATTTCCTCCACAAATATTGGCTGTCAACATAGCGTGCTGTCTATAATTGGAAAAATTGATTGCTTGGATTACTCCCGTTCGAATGATATGAAAATACCGGTATGTTCCTGAGGGAGAAGCTGTGAATGAAAAGAATTGCGAGTTTCATTGTGATGTAGAACAATAACGGCCCTTGTAATGTCGCTATTATGCGTGAATTATAGGGGTAAGAGTGAGGCTTGGCCTTCTGGAAGGTTTGTGAATAGGACCGCTGCCAGGGAGGACGATTGGAATTTCCGAGAAGGATTTTTTCGACATTGTTTTTTAAATTGGACGCATTTTGGAGCTTTTTGGGACTTATGAGGCGATGAGGAAAGTTTTTCTTGACAGTTTCCGCAACCATTAAACTGGATAAGGTCTTTTGGGCTGCAGCATTATCGACCCCACCTTGTGTCACCTCTGACGGTTGAGCATCGCCGGCACCGATTGCAGTGGTGCAGAGACCGACAACTTTGGAATGTGGAATGGCATCAGGTCGTCTTCTTTGATGAATCTAGATTTTCCACAGGTGCACATAATGTCCGAAGAAGGGGTTAGCATCGTGTACACCCGACAGGCGTTATTGTATGAGGTGCTATTACACCTGCAAGAAGGTAATCTTTAGTCGTCATTCGATGTAACATGACAGCGCTGCGTTACCTTCAAGAAATAGTGGAGCCATATATTCTCCCTTACCTTGACTTGCTCGAGAATCCAATAATTCAGCAGGATAATGCTCGAACTCATGTTGCCAGAGTTAATTAAACCACACTACGCAAAAAAATTAATGCACATTATGGAAATCTCCAATTTATTCTACAACTGAAGGTGTTCCCAATGATAATTATTTTTATCAGAATTATGCATGCATATGTTATCCACTTTCAACGTTTTTCTTCAATACAGATGTTTTCTCCCAGCAGGAATAAAAAAAGATGATATTATCAGATTTTGAATGTATTGGCTCCATTCTAAAATCAGT
Source organism: Adalia decempunctata (assembly GCA_951802165.1). Taxonomy (NCBI): domain Eukaryota; kingdom Metazoa; phylum Arthropoda; class Insecta; order Coleoptera; family Coccinellidae; genus Adalia; species Adalia decempunctata. The sequence continues at coordinate 9,105,182 of OX637705.1, forward strand.
TGTTCTCGATCAATTCTAGTGATCAATAGTTTTTCTTTCGTTTGATTTTCTACACTCGATCGCTATGCAACGCGAAACACGCAATTCGACCAAAAAGGAATGTGCCCAAGAGGTAGTTTTGCGAGAAGAAGGGTGGACATACACAAGAATTGCAGAAAGGTTTGGAGTTTCCCATACAAGTGTGTCCAGAATGTTGCAGCGATTCAGGGAGACAGGTATGAATGACCGAAGACCAGGACAGGGTAGACCACGGGTAACAACTGCCATTCAAGAACGTTACTTGAGAGTTTCTTCGTTGAGACAACGGTTTGCAACCGCTCGCCTCCTTCAAAATCAGCTTGAGCAAACTCATGAGGTGCAAATTAACACTCAGACAATAAGAAATCGCCTCAGAGAATATGATTTAAGGCCTCGTGTCGCGGCAAGAGGCCCAGCTCTTACCCCAGCCCATCGAAGGGCGCGTTTGGATTTTGGAGAGAGCAAATCCATTGGGAAGAGGCCGATTGGGAAAGAGTTCTCTTCACAGATGAGTCTAGATTCTGCCTCTACCATTGTGATCGACGTTCCCTTGTATACAGACGTCCACATGAAAGATATGCTCAGTGCAATTTCCTGAATACTACTGGTTGCGGGGGAGGATCGATTATGGTATGGGGTGGAATATCTTTGACTGCTCGCACAGACCTAGTGGTCGTTGATAATGGAGCTATGAATGCTGATAAGTATATTAGGAACATTCTTGAAGAGCATGTTGTGCCATTTGCCCCATACATTGGTGAAAATTTCATTTTTATGGACGATAATGCCAGACCCCATCGTGGGCGCATCGTCCAGGAGTACCTTGAAGAGGTTGAAGTCTCTCGAATGAAATGGCCAGCAAGAAGTCCAGAACTCAATCTGATTGAGCAGGTTTGGGACAACCTCAATAGAGGGCTGAGAAGTTCAGGAAATCATCCAGCTACTCTTAATGACTTAGGAATCCAACTCGGAGAAATCTGGGAAGGATTAGATCAGAACATTTTAAGATCACTCATTTTGAGTATGAACCGTCGTTGCCGAGCTGTAATTAACGCAAGGGGGGGAAATACCAAGTATTAAATCACTTATCAGCATTTCAGTATTTTGAAAATTGTTCATTTCTCTTCTTTCACATAAGATTCGGTGAAATCCTGAATTTTTGTTCCATTTAATGTGTCTTGTTTCGTTCAAAACCTTCCCGAGAGAACATGAAAAATAAGTTATAAGGTCAATGTAGAGTTAACTTTCATTAAAATTGAGATTTTCAGAATGTGCGTTAATTTTTTTGCGCAGTGTATAAATAGTATTTTGATAATGATAAATATTCAAGACATAAACCAGACCAACGCCTTTAATTAACTCTCGATATCACAACTTGAGACACGCTGATTCAATACAAAATTGCTGCTCATGCAGAAATATAATTAGATCCAACTTCAATCCGAATCCAACATTCTCGAATCTTCAACAACCAACCAAACGACACTAGAAGCACCCTGCCAATTATCAACGACACTCAATTCTACGAAATCAACACAATAACACACGGATGCAAGTTGAGGAAATCAAAACGAACACATAAATTGCACTTCTATACTAATCAAGACGTGACTCCGCATCATTTACGAATTCATCAATAGAACGTAGGGTTGCTAATGCACCTTTCGTATTCTGCGTCGTTCCCTCACCCTCCCCCTCCATCTAGAACTCCTCCAGCCTCTCCAGACCCTGATTATGATCCAGGTTTGATAATGCACGGTTCCGTTCCCTTTTCCACACTCCATATTTCACCATTTTTTAGTGTCAGTGCACTGTAATTACAAGGCATGCAGGCAGGTTTGAATAATAAGGGACACCAACCGATTCTGCTGCTGCAACCGTTGCCAGATTACGAGTCATGGCTCTGCATTCAGGACGGTGTATGGGAGGCTGTAATTAGAAAGATGCGGTGTGAGATTTGTTCCTTGTTCAGGGAAATCAACGTATTTTGTGTTGTCTAAATGCAGGAGGTGTGAGCGAAAATGCGAATCGTAATTTTATGATTCTGCGTGGAAGATTCTGAATCCTACTTGAGAAGATGAGGATGCTGTACGCAGTATCAACAATAAATGATTCTACCATTCAGACCTGATGTGCTTGTAGACCTTCTGCTCGAATGTCAGCGTATGGATTTCCAAGAACTCCCTGATGACGAGTAAGGACTGAACGAGAATAAATTCGCTATCACAAAAACGCTTATATCTTTTGAACCACTAGACCGATTTCGAAAATCAAACTCATTTTCGAATCCTCTTTTAATTCTAATGGAAACTGTTTTTTACAATAAAAAAACCAAAACTATTTTTTACAAAATTCATGGATTTTTTCTGGAATTCTTCCCATCATGCTTCTTATAGTACTCTCAGTCACTTTCTGGGATGCTGTCTTCCACTTTTGCTTGAATATCGCTAATTTTTTCGTTGATTTCTTAGTCTTCTTCAATTCTCTTTTTACCAGGGCCCAATATCTTTCGATTGGCCTGAGTTCTGGGCAATTTGGTGGATTGGCCTTTTGGGGACAAAAACCACCTCATTAGCTTCGTACCATTCCTTAGTGGCCTTGCTGTAGTGGCATGAAGCTAAATGTGGCCAAAAGATTGTTGACACATCGTGCTCACGTAAAAATGGTAAAAGTCAATTCTTCAAGCATTCCTCGATGTTTATCTTCGAGTCAACAGTGCCTTGGCCAACGAAAAATTTGCTCCTTTTCCCACGAGTGCAAATTGCTTGCCAAACCAGGAATTTTTTAGGAAACTTTGCTTGTTTCTTCACGCGAAATTGTTCGTCAACATTTCCACGAGAATCTGCAGTATAAAATTCCTGACCAGGAAGTTGCGAGAAATCAGCCAAGACATAGGTTTCGTCGTCCATCACCCAACAGGAAAAATTTTTCAAGAAATCTTTTTTTAATTTCTTTGCTCTTGATTTCGCTTCTTGATTCTTCACAGCGTTCCTGTCTGATACTTTCTGAACTTTGTATGTTCTAAGCCAACAACTCGATTTGATTTTCTGAACGGTTGACTGCGAACAACCCACTGCTTGGGCAACTTTCCGTCCTGAAAGGTAAGGATTCTTCTGAAAAAGGCTTCTTCTTCACTTTTTTTGGGCTATGAAACCCCTTTTTCCTCCCGGTTCCTTCCTTGCGGTTAATTGTAAGATCTTCGTTGAAGCGCTCAACAACTCTTGATACCGTTTCCGGACGAACGCGAGCCTCTTTTGCGATTCTTTTGAAGCTCCATTTTTGATTATTTTGAAAAAGTTTCACTATAAATTCTCGTGTTTTCACTTCGCTTGACATTTGGCGACAGAGAATTGGAATATCTATGAAGTAAATGTTCCACATCTTTCTGACGTTCATAACAAAGCTAACTATGATCAAATTTCGATTTTTTCTCAATTGGTTCAAGAGATATAGGCGTTTTTGTGATGGCGAATTTATTCTCGTTCAGTCCTTAATATGGTGTCTTTGGGAGTGTCTTACTTCTTGGTTATTCTTCTCTCAAAATGTTGGAATTTTCGAGATCGATTTTATTATGCCTAGAGATACTATGAACAATGCTGATTGAGAAAATACAAACAAAAGGTGAAACCGATCACACAAACGGGAGCTATTACGATTTGAAATTTGAAAAAATAGCATTTGACAGGTGAAAATCTAAACGATGATAGATAGGGCTCTGATTTGTTTTTTATTGAATTCAGCGTCCTCGAAAACCTATATCTTGATACTAAACTTGTCCATATAAACCTTCTTTGCATTATTTTTTTTGGATTATTTGTTTTCCAAAATTCATTTTCGAGTTTTGTTCACGAGCTCATAGCCCTCAACCTATCGGCGGTATTGATCGGCGGAGTGGTTATTCTGATAGATTCGAATGGGTTTTAGATCTTCTGTATCGTAAATAAGCGCAGGGATTTCCAAGAAATCCATGATGACGCGAAATATAGTGATTTTGGGGGGTCTGACCCCTTATGCATTTGTTGGAATTTTCGAAATCGATTTTATTATTTCTATAGCAACTTTGAACAATGTTGATTAACAATATATAAACAAAAAGTGGATCCGACCACAGAAACGGGAGCTATGACGATTTGAAAGGTGAAAATCTGAACGGCGATAGATAGAGCATTGATTTATTTTTCATTGAATTCAGCGTCCTCGAAAATCTATATTTTGACACCAAGCATGTCCATATAGGCCCCCTATGACTTGAATTTTTCCATGTAGGTATCATTTTTCCAAAATTCATTTTCGAGTTTTGTTCACGAGCCCCAGGCTCTCAAACAAAAGGAATTTTCGAAATCGATTTTATTATTTCCTGAGATACTTTGGATGATGCAGATTATTAGTATACAAACAAAAAGTGGATCCGACCACAGGAACGGGAGCTATGACGATTTGAAATTTGAAAGAATGCCATTTGACAGGTGAAAATCTAAACTATGATAGATATGGCTCCAGTTTATTTTTTATTGAATTCAGCGTCCTGGAAAACCTATATTTTGATACCAAACTTGTCCATATAGGCCCCCTATGACTTGAATTTTTCCATGTATCATTTTTCCAAAATTCATTTTCGAGTTTTGATTACGAGCCCCAAGCTCTCAACCCATAGGCGTTATTGATCAGCCTTATGGTAACTATGATAGATCCGAATAGGTTGAAGAACTTCTGTATCGAAAAACACCGTTTGGTTTCCAAGAAATCCCTGATGACGCGAAATATAGTGTTTTTGGGGGGTCTTACCCCTTATGCAATTTTCACCCAAAAAGTTGGAATTTTCGAAATCGATTTTATTATTTCCTGAGATACTTTGGATAATGCTGATTATTAATATACAAACAAAAAGTGGATCCGACCACAGGCACGGGAGCAATGACGATTTGAAATTTGAAAAAATGCCATTTGACAGGTGAAAATCTAAACTATGATAGATAGAGCCTTGGTTTATTTTTTATTGAATTCAGCGTCCTCGAAAACCTATATTTTGATAACAAGCTTGTCCATATAGGCCCCCTATGACGTGAATTTTTTCATGTTCCCTTTTTCCAAAATTCATTTTCGAGTTTTGTTCACGAGCCCCAGGCTCTCAACCCATAGGCGATATTGATCAACCTAATGGTAATTATGATTGATCCGAAAAGGTTGAAGACCTTCTGCATCAAATAACACCGTTTGGTTTCCCAAGAAATCTATGATGACGCTAGATATAGTGTTTTTGGGGGGTCTTACCCCTTATGCATTTTTCACCCAAAAAGTTGGAATTTTCAAAATCGATTTTATTATTTCTAGGGATACTTTGGATAATGCTGATTAACAATATCCAAACAAAAAGTGGATCCGACCACAGGAACGGGAGCAATGACGATTTGGAATTTGAAAAAATGCCATTTGACAGGTGAAAATCTAAACTATGATAGATAGAGCCTTGGTTCATTTTTTATTGAATTCAGCGCCTCGAAAACTTATATTTCGATACCAAACTTGTCCATGTAGGCCCCCTATGACTTGAATTTTTTCATGTTCCCTTTTTCCAAAATTCATTTTCGAGTTTTGTTCACGACCTCAGGCTCTCAACCCATAGGCGTTATTGATCAACCGAATGGTGTTTATGATAGATCCGAAAAGGTTGAAGACCTTCTGCATCGAATAACACCGGTTGGTTTCCCAAGAAATCCCTGATGACGCGAAATATAGTGTTTTTGGGGGATCTCACCCCTTATGCAATTTTCACCCAAAAAGTTGGAATTTTCGAAATCGATTTTATTATTTCCTGAGATACTTTAGATAATGCTGATTATTAATATACAAACAAAAAGTGGATCCGACCACAGGAACGGGAGCAATGACGATTTGAAATTTGAAAAAATGCCATTTGACAGGTGAAAATCTAAACTATGATAGATAGCGCCTTGGTTCATTTTTTATTGAATTCAGCGTCCTCGAAAACCTATATTTTGATACCGAACTTGTCCATATAGGCCCCCTATGACTTGAATTTTTTCATGTTCCCTTTTTCCAAAATTCATTTTCGAGTTTTGCTCACGAGCCCCAGGCTCTCAACATATAGGCGTTATTTATCAACCTTATTTTAATTCTGATAGATCCGAATAGGTTGAAGACCTTCTGCATCGAATAACACCGGTTGGTTTCCCAAGAAATCCCTGATGACACAAAATAAAGTGTTTTTGGGGGTCTTACCCCTTATGCAATTTTCACCCAAAATGTTGGAAATTTCGAAATTAATTTCATTATGCCTGTACATACTCTGGACAATGCTGATTAACAATATACAAACAAAAAGTGGATCCGACCACAGGAACGGGAGCTATGACGATTTTAAATTTAAAAAAATGCCATTTGACAGGTGAAAATCTAAACTATGATAGATAGAGCCTTGGTTTATTTTTTATTGAATTCAGCGTCCTCGAAAACCTATATTTTGATACCAAACTTGTCCATTATAGGCCCCCTATGACTTGAATTTTTCTGTTTATTTTTCCACATGGCCATAAATGGTTCGTTAACCTAAAAACCATTCGCTGTCAAGATTCTTGTACAGCTGTTTCGAGAACAATTTCTGCTGGCAGAATAGACTTTTAGAGCCCAAGGTGTTGTCATGAACCCAAAATGTAGACTCCACAGGATGGAAAAGAGGATACAAACCTCGAACTATGTGAATTCCATGTAGGGCCAGAAATAGTCTTTGAAACTCTAGGGCTTTGATGCGCTACCATAGTCTGGGATTCTGGAACTGAGGGATGGAATGAAGCAGGCCAGTGAACCAGAATAGATCCCATTCGTTGTAAAGGTATGGGTAGGACTGTCAACATTTTTCGTCATAATAAAAATAAAATCTATCTGATATAATTGCTTTATTTCAATTTTTTCGGATCAGTGCCAATCTCTTCCAGAAGCTACCACACCATCAAGTAGCAAGAACGACTTTCTGGCGCCATTAAAAATACTTCCCATACACCCTAATGGCAGCACGAATGCTCAAAATTGAATATTTCCCCCCTTATCAGAATAAATATTGCATAATAATAATTTTCAAAAGTTTTTCATTACACTCTCGCCTGGTAAGCCACTTCCACCAACTATAAGATCCCAAACTTTATCTCATTATGCAAATATCATGTACGAAATCCCAGTAAGAAAGTTATAGTATACATACATAATAGAGAGAACCCCGCTAGTGCCGGCCTTGAGTAGTGCGAAGTTGGCAATTTAGATATTCATTAGTTAAAGGCTTTACCTTTAATGAAGCCTTAAGAATGAGGCATTCATTCGTGGCACTGTTGCTGCTGAATGCGAAATTAGCAGTTTTCGTAATCCCAGCCTCGTCGCCGACACGGTAAAAATGCAAATGATGGGAAGACGCAATCCCGCAAACTCGCTGGGTTTACTTATGAGGATTGGTTGTTTTGTAATAAGGGCGATTCGTCTTGAATGGTAATTAGGTCGGGTGATGGAGGAACTGTGGAAGATGGACAAAGAGAGTGGAGTCAAGAGGTGAATATTTTAGGTCGAAATCGTATATTTATTCTGTGTCATTCGGCAATAATCTGATAAAGAATAACCTTCTGGAGAAACAATCCTGGACTTACTCAGTCCAAGAAATGCGTGATGACCTCACTGACCTATACCAGTAAGCTCCTAAATCTGTCACAAGCTGAGCTTCGGGTGATGGTGGTTCTGTTGATAGTTTACTGTCGGTACAAAGATTATTTGTGCCGTATGGGAAAGTCAGCAGATGAGATTTGTAGGTTCTGTGGATCAAAAGCAGAAGCAGCTGAACATGCAAGTGTCCCGAAAGGAAAGGCTCCAAGTCAGCCAAAGTGTGATATCTCGACTTTTGAATTCACGAAGACAGGTTCCGTTTTGGAAAGACCAAGGCTTGGTGGGAAACGAAAAACAACACCTGCTCAGGATCGTTTCATCACCGTTTCGGCGAGAAGAATCCCTACATCTACGTGTAGAATGCTACGGAATACTCTTCAAAATGCGGATAGGGTCCAAGTTTCCATCGAAACCATCAGACGACGTTTGACAGAGGTGAATCTAGGTTCTAGACGTCCATTAAGAGGAGTTCTATTAACACGTGACCATAAGCGTCAAAGACTGGAATGGGCAAGGCAACATATCAATTGATCAATGGCTTAGTGTCCTTTTCACTGATGAATCCAGATATGGACGATTTTCAGATTCTCGAAGAATAAGGGTATGGACAATCCCACGCATACCCCGTAATCGCAGCTATGTCCAAGAAGTCCATCCATTCCGAGGGGGTAGTGTTATGGTATGGGCCGGGATATGTTTCAACGGGCGCACAGATCTACACATTTGTCCTGGGAATATGACCGCCTTACACTATAGGGAGCATGTCATTGACAATGTTGTGCCAAATTTTCACGCTGCTATTGGTGAAACTTTTCAATTTCTAGATAACGCTAGACCGCACCGTGCAGCCATAGTTGAGAATGCGCGCGAGGAGCTTGGTATTCCACATTTACCAATACCTCCGCACTCACCAGATTTGAATTGCATAGAACATGTATGGGATATGCTCCAAAGAAGATTAGATAATCATCAATCCACTCCAGAATCCTTAAATGATCTGAGAGAGCTTCTGCCCCGTTTATGGAACCAAATTCCTCAAGAAATGTTCAACAACCTCGTGTGTAGTATGCAAAGAAGATGTAAAGCTATAATTGATGCCCGTGGAGGCCATACATTGTATTGATAGTCTTGAAATGCTTGAATTCTCTGGGAATAAAATTTCGTTATTTTACTCGATTTTCCTCAACCACCCTGTATACGCTGCAGACCTACAGGCTAAAATTAATTTGCAACTTGAAATCATATTAATATGAATTTCCATCACAAAAATTTTATTTTAACTATATTTTTTCGCAATTTGAGTCAATATCCCTAACTCATGTGGAGCAGTTTAATAATAATACTTCAACTGTAGGTATATGATATTTTCCGTAAACATTCTCCCAAAGCATGTTGTTGCAATTCTCTTATGGCCCCATAAATACACGGATGATGAAACGTTTTACTATCGAAGCAGGGTAAAATAGACCAGCAGGAATAAATTTTCCTCTTCATTGCTCACTGCGGACGAACAAGAAAAGCATACTGCGATGTTGTTTTTCATTTCCAGAGTTTCATTAATTATTCATATAACGAGGATATATTGAAAAATTCTTATCCTACTATAGAACCAAACAAAATTTCAATGTCAAAATATTTTATTATTCAACATATTCTCCTCTTAATTGAATATATTCATTACAGCGAACCTGCAACGTCTCTAGACCTTATAAAAAAAATTATCTTCTTGCTCTGCAAACCAGTTCTAAACAGCTTCCATTTCCTCCTCGTTGAAAGCAAATTTACGACATTTAAAACTTTTTTTAGTTGAGGAAAGAGATAATGGTCGGACGGAGTCAAATCTGGTGAATAAGGAGGGTTATCTAGTAATTCTATCACGAATTTTTTCCATGGCAACATGAGATTTGTGTCCTGAAAAAACAAAACACCTTTGGATAGCTTTCCGCGTCTTTGCCTTTCAATTTTTTTCCGTAGAGTAATCAGTAATGTCGAATAGTAATCTCCGGTTATTGTTCTACCCTTATCCAAAAAATCAATCATGATTACTCCATGGCAATCCCAAAAAACTGAAAAAAGAACTTTTCCAGCAGATTTTTGGACACGAAACTTCTAAGGTCTTGGAGAACCAGAGTGTCGCCATTCCATCGATTGTTGCTTTTGTTTTTGGATCGTAGAAATGTACCCAAGTCTCATCCATAGTAACAATTCGGTTTAAGAAGTCTACATCGTTTTCAAATCGAGCACAGATCGAACGCGATGCTTCTACCCTTGCAGGCTTTTGGTCAACATTCAAACATTTGGGGATACATTTTGCAGAAATTTTTCTCATGTCCAAATTGACGTGAACTTTATGATGAACGCGTTCGTATGAAATCTTGTGCTTCAGATATCCGTTTTAGCCCAATTCGACGGTCTGATAAAATCATGTCATGAACTGCATCGATACTTTCGGGGACTGACACAGAAACTGGCCTTCGCGATCGGTCATCATCCTCAATGGAAAATTTACCTCTTCTGAAGCTTGCAGTCCTATTCTTCACGGTCGCATACGAAGGACATTGATCACCAAGGGTATTAAGCATATCTTCGTAAAAATGCTTACGTCTAAACCCTTTCAAATACACATACTTGATGATGGCTCAATATTTCAATTTTCAAGTTCAAATCTGCCAATATTATTCTGTAAATCTGTAATTTTCGAGATATTTCGAGAAAAAAATTTCTAGAGCTTTAACTTAGTTTTATTCAATCAACTAAGCTCAAAAACCTGTTTAATTCCCCATCAGAGAGCCAATTTATCACCACGTCGCGTTATTTTAATAACATCCATCATAACCATACCTATCACCTCATAACCATCTATGAAATCCATTAGTCGGAGTGAAAAACAAATGGAGGACGATGCAGAGGTGTGTACGCTTCAATTAATAAACGTTGGCGTTAACATAACGCGCATCTTTTAGTCGAACTACACGTTTTACGACAACATTCCCCCACTTCGCGTACACGAAAGAAATAATGGTATGTTCATCAAACTAAAACCTTCTGCAAGGAGTGGGAGGAGGGGAGACTCTCCCGCCCCGGGAATAATTTTGCAGGTTCAGCTTCAGGGAGTTATTGGAGCAGAAACGGAATCAGCGTTTTTTCATCGAGCTTGTGATAGACGTTGAAACCTGCGAAGCATTATCGATGGCTGTTCGCGGAAAACTATGGTCGGAGCTTAGAAACGGCTATGCACTTGGAGATGAGCGAGAATTTGTATGCATAATGAAGTCGAGTCATTATAAAATTCCGGCCTCGTTCAACTGGAAATATTGAGAACAAGAGAATATTTCAGTGATGGAACTCTGGGATAGACGAGAAAAAAAGTGTCAGTGTAGAGTTCGACGTCGAGAAAGTAAACAAGAGTTATGCAATGAATTAAAAAAAAGATGTCGACCGAAATTGAAAAATCGAAAAATTGGAGTATCGAGCCATCATCAAGTACCTGCATTTAGAAGGGTTAAGAGGTAAGCAGATTTACGAAGATATGCTTAATACCCTTGGTTATCAATGTCCTTCGTATGCGACCGTGAAAAATTAGACTGCAAGCTTCAAAAGGGGTAAATTTTCCATTGAAGATGATGACCGATCAGGAAGGCCAGTTTCTGTGTCAGTCCCCGAAAATATCGATGCAGTTCATGACATGATTTAACAGACCGTCGAATTGGGCTAAAACGGATATCTGAAGCACAGAAGATTTCATACGAACGCGTTCATCATATAGTTCACGTCAATTTGGACATGAGAAAAATTTCTGCAAAATGGATCCCCAAATGTTTGAATGTTGACCAAAAGCGTGCAAGGGTAGAAGCATCGCGTTCGATCTGTGTTCCATTTGAAAACGATGTAGACTTCTTAAACCGAATGGTTACTATGGATGAGACTTGGGTACATTTCTACGATCCAGAAATAAAGCAACAATCGATGGAATGGCGACACTCTGGTTCTCCTAAGAAGTGTCCAAAAATCTGCTGGGAAAGTTCTTGCTTCAGTTTTTTGGGATTACCATGGAGTAATCATGACTGATTTTTTTGGATAAGGGTAGAACAAACCTGGAGATTACTATTCGACATTACTGACCACTCTACAGAAAAAAATTAAAGAGGGAAGACGAGGAAAGCTATCCAAAGGTGTTGTGTTTTTACAGGACATCGCCTCACTACACAAATCTCATGTTGCCATGCAAAAAATTCGTTATTCAGGGTTAAAATTACTAGGACACCCCCCTTATTCACCAGATTTGGCTCCGTCCGACTATCATCTCTTTCCTCAACTAAAAAAAAGTTTAGAAGGTCGTAAATGTTCTTCCAACGAGGAAGTTATAAAAGCTGTGGAGGACTGGTTTGCAGAGCAAGAAGAAACATTTTTTTTTTAATGTCTAGAAACGTTGCAGGTTCGCTGTAATGAATGTATTGAATTAAGAGGAGAATTAGTTGAGTAACAAGATATTTTGACATTAAAATTTTGTTTGGTTCTATAGTGGGCTAAGAATTTTTCAATATATCCTCGTAATTCGATCCAAAACCCCTTTCTATTTGACGTTGTAGCAGTTGTTCACACGTGAAAGTCGGTGTTCGACTTCTCTTGACTCTAGTTTATACAGCACCCAACTTCCTACCTTCAGGATCATTCTCATTGCTTTTAAACGACGGCGAATGGTTGGTTGAGAGACCTTAAGTGATTTTGCGAGTTCGTTTTGCGTTTGTGATGGATCTTCATCGTATCTCGCCTCTAATTCTTCATCCACAAACTTTGGTGGCGTTCCAGGTCGTTCTTCGTCCTCCAAATCAAAATTGCTACTTTTCTAAACCGGGCAAATCCTTTCAGACGTATCATTCTTATCGGAAAACATAAATTGAATAGGAATCTAACCCGTCTCTGCTCTATCAACGAATATAGACTAGTTCGAACTCTAACTAGTGATTGAACACTTCTACAACCTAATAAAATTTCATCGTGTGCTGAATTGGTGCTAAACAACACGTACAGAGTAATAAAACGGCAGAAGGGGATGATTAATCAGGGTTGCAAACATATCAAAGAACACGCGACGACACTACCGATAGAATTTTGATGAAATTGGATTCTTCGGGTAGTTCTTGAGTAATTGATTGCGTGGAACTTTTATATTGAAATTCCACTGACTTTTTGACGTTTAGGTGTCTCTGAAATATACTGGAAAATTAATTAGATGGAGATCCAGTGAATTGAAAATAATTACAATTATTGGAATAGACGTTTCGTGTGATTGAAAATTTCAGGGTCGATCAAATCGAGACTTTCAATTCTACCATTGAGTTTAAATATACATAGAGACACAGCCCAGTTCAACGATTTGAAGCTAAATTTTGTGTAGTTCCTTCACCGGTTCATAGATGGATAAGTGTGTTTCAGAGAAGCGAAAATTTTTACTCCCGCATCTGGCGGTAAGTAGCTGAACTATAAAGCATTATTTCCGAAGCCGAATGCGATGACGATCAGGACCGGCATACGGAAATGTGGGATGTTCAGTATTTCATCACCTGATTTTTTTGATGCAATAAAACGACAATTATTTTTGATTTTTCATGTATATAAAATACTGATGTTTGAAAAAATAAATGAATGCAATTTTTTCTTCATTCACAAGTATGTATTTATAAATAGATTTTCTATGAATTTTTGAAAATATTTAATTTTTTATAAACAGCGGGATGCTTCTGTGTCGAGATTCTTTTGGTTTTTTTCTGTCCCCTGTACTACTTCATTCTAATCAGTTGTCTCAACAAATGAATCCTGTGCTTTTCAAATTCTGGAGTTAACGGAGGGTTCCAATCTTCTATAAATTCATTTCTTTTAATTTTCCTAAAATATAACTTTGAAGTCATATCTTTTCTGATTTTGTGACCATAATTTTCTTTATGACCAACAGCGCTTTCCTCATCAAATGTTTGAAATCGGTTGAGGGAATTCTCAAATGTATCTGATTTCGATTTGCAATATATATCCAATCATTACCAAGCTCATTCAAATCATCAATGAGGAGTGCTTTTTCGCACTTACCGCATTTTTTTTGCGATATTCCTCATCAAATACCCCGAGAAACTTGCGATTGAGTTGGATTCTAGGGTATTTAGGGGTTCAATTAACTCTTTATCCCTTATATACCCTCACAAGGCTCACCGTTGCCCGAATCCGCAGAAGAAATGGTCGAATCTGTCCAATCAACCACATCAATGGGCATACTTTCAGATTCTCCCATTGTACACAGGTCGAAATCATTGTCGTCTTGGCAGTTAGAATTATCGGAACATTTTTCAAGACAACCAGTCATGACCGATGCAACCCAAATCTGAAGCATCGAGCTGAGGGGTTTAATTGGATCATATTTAACCCCTACGCTTTCTAATTTTGGAGAATGAATTCTCGATTGGGTCCTGGTTGAGCCGACTTTTTGTCAAATATGGAAATGTTTCGTTCGTCTCTTCCCACAATTGAAGGATGCTACTGATGGTTTGTATCAAACCGTTGAAACAATAGGGAATATTTTTGCCAACTGTCCAAGACTTAATGAATTCAATTGATTCCGTCAGAGTTTGTATTGCTGATGGCTGATAATTTTCCCTCAAATTTTCCATTCGAATTGAGGCAGTCGAAAAGATCATTCATTTTCAGAATGAACTGAGCAGTTGAATTGGCACTTCTCGACCTTAGCTCACCAGTTGCAATGACTGTTCTCATAGCCGAATATAAAGTTCTGATGAAAATCTGCGTGGCCAATTTAACCTTCATTTACTGGAAGGCGTTTGGATTTATGTGGTTTTCAGTTATCTTCAAGAGAGTACGAGAAAGACAAATTCTTTTCATCGATTGAGTACGTTTCTCTTATGTCCCACCAAGAAATATTTTCACCCCTCATTTCCTACCTGAGAACACTCCTTTGGAGAAATTCATGGCTAATAGTTCATCATTATTGAATCACACCGTTTGTAACGAATTTGGACGAATACGACCCTGCCTACGATTCATAGAACTAGAGGAAAATAAATCTCCTACAGATTTCTATAAATGAGTGGTGACAAAATGGATCGGACGAATATAGTTCCCTCAGTAGCAACTATGTGCCGCCACTTAAGTTGGCAAATTGACAAGTAAACTGCCAAAAATCTGTGCATCAAATCAATGAACTGGGTTGTCTCTCTATGTATATTCAAACACAATGATTCTACACAAAGGGTAAATGGAGGGGGACATCTTCTGGTTTCGGAAAAATTGGTAGATTGAATTGAAATAGCATTTAAAAGCCTAGTACACCAAAAATCCTTCGATGAGTGCAATTATCAATAAAATCCGACTGACTTTTCTGTACGAAATTCTCCATTCACTTCTTCGTATTGATGCCTGCTTCAAAATGACTCCTCTCATAACACTCCCATTTTATATTCGGGGACTATTGAAGGGCTTCTATTCAATATTGCCCAGAATCCATATATGACGTAAATTGAATCGAACGTCGAACTAATAAGAAAAAATTCCCTCCAACATTATAAATTCAGGTAATTTCCTCGAGGAGCAGGAAAATTTCCATTCAATTCAACAGCAAAATACGGGTTTCCAACAAAGGGAAGTTTACGTCAAGGTCTTCGAGTTGTATGAATCATTTTATGATCCGTGATAAGAGAGCAAGTGGCATTGTTATCGGAAATGTAAAAAGAAAATGCATTTCCTTCTGAAATGGAGTTTGTAGTTTTATTCATTTCCATTTTATTGAATTCTCGTGCGTAAAAATAAACCCTGGATTCCTATCGGCTGGAAAAGTGGAAAAATCTCATACAGGGTGTCCTCAATACTTAATCTTATCTCATACAAACAGGAACGTTGAGATCTAAGGGCAATTAATATTTGTAGTTATATCCAACGAAGGAAAAGCACAATTTTCATCGAAATCCTTGGAAAATGGATACAAATCTTTCTCCTCTCATTGGCGATACTCATTTACCACGTCGGCAATAGGCCAATAGATTATATCCAGGGATATACATCAAAGTGGTTGTTTTTGCGGCGCATGGCAGGATAGTGATTACTTCCTTTCTGTTTATGATACCGTTCCGATGCTGTTTATCACTGTTAACCTCCGGATGACTGGGCAATTTATAAAAACGATACGTGGAACGGTTTCATGCCATTGGCTGGGTCACGACCCGAAAAAGATAGGAGCAGCGCGAGATAAAGGAAGTAACTTTCCTTATATGTTTCCTGACACAACTTTTTGTCAGGTCTTCTGGCATTGATTGGTTTTTTCTGCGACTGAGGATTATGTGACTGATTGCACTTTTGTTTGAATTTGGAGGCGATTTTCGAAGCTATCCGTATGAGTTATGGTGGAAGGAATTTCGCGACTGTAACGAGTGAAGATTAACGACTATGATCAGTTCTTCTGTGTTTCAGGGATATCTCGTCCTTTGCATTCAAAATAAGGTTTATCATTCTTGAAACTGTCAGTAAGTACCTGGTTTTGATCTAGAATGTTTCTGAGAGACTGGGGTCAATGTCAGCTTATCTGGGGTTGATCATTTTTCCTTTGAAATTGAGATTTTTAAAATCGCTCTTATTTTGTAGATAGTGCTACGCTATAAAATTCTTTATTAGCGCTTAGGACTAAAAATCTCGCTTATATGCTGGATGGTCCCAAAGCTCAGTTGAAGATGGGAGTGTGTTATACAAAAACGATATTATTAAGGGGGCGCCAAGTGATTTAATATTCACATCCAGCACACTTGCTCTAGTTGCCGAAAAATCACTAAACAAATCTAGATAAATGATCTCTAACAATAATTCTATAAAGGGGGAGTAATTACCTCGAGGTCCTTATATAGCGCTATATATGGCTCACACTGTATACATAAATAGATCATACAACGATAGCAAATTATGTGTGAAATAATGTACAGAAACCTTATGAGGTTCCTATCAAAATAACTAAAGTAGGCCTCATACATTAACCTAGTATAGTGATGAGACTAAAAATAATAATTCAAGTATTATCTGACTTCAACTTAATAAATACAGCTCGATATAAGCGCTGATAAATTCCAGAAATTGATGATACGACCTTAGTAAAGTTCTCCGATCCAAAGGGAAAAGGGTGTGACGATTTAGAACCTCCACGATGTTGAAATCATCAAAGGTAATTGACGGCAGCAGTACTGATTTTCCTGGTGCTGATTCGACCCGGTGACTTATCAATCGACAATTGATGTTGCAGATATTCCAGCGAAACCACTGAAATGTCCCAGAACAAGGACCCTATGGACACAAATTCAGAGAAATCAAAATGGCGAACTCGCCAGTCAGAAAAACCTACCACTTTCAAAGGGTTCTGTCAATACCAAATTAAGTACAGTTTCCTCACTGATTATAAATGAGAATACTTCACCGAAATAGAGTTCCAGCAGAATATTGATCCTGGTTCTAAAATAGAAGACACAAATTGCACGAGGCAGATTTGAAGGAATGATGAATCTCACCTCTCAATATGGCAAATCCCTTTCCAGGCACAGTAAGATCAAACAAAATCCTCCAAATAAGCTCTGAAGCTAAACGAAACAATCCCACTGTATATAACGTTTTCGAAATTCAAATCCCAAAATCAGGTAAGTATTAAAACTCCTAGACTTTCGAAAAGCACCATTAAATTAAAGAATGTGCAGAAAACAACCATTCCACTAGTCTAAACGTGAATCAACTTCACCTATCACCGTACTTCAGTTCCGAAATTCTCAATTGAAATAACTTACCAACATATCCTCATCCTTGTCCCGCAAATCGAAATTTCCTAAATTCTATCTCGTTCCCACACCGCAGGCGATACAACAGGTTTCCCGACAAGAAAACATATTTTTCCCCCAACATCGTCGTAATGCAGTGGCGTGACTACGATCAGGGATCGGAAAATTAGCATTCGACAATTCCCGACATAACAACAGATACTTTGAGATATGCTGATCAACATTACTGAACAGAAAGTGGGTACGACTAGAGGGGCGGAAGCACTTTCCAATTTTTCAAAATATATCATTTCGCAGATGAAAATCTAAACCATGCTAGCTAGGGCTCTGGAATATTTTTCATTCTATTCAGCGACCTCGAAAACCTATATTTTGATACAAAAGTCGGCCATTTAGCCCTCATCAGTAATGAATTTTTCATTTTTATTGTTTTCGATATTTCATTTTCGAGTTTTCTTCACAAGCGCACACCATTCGCGGTATGGGTGTTATTGATCAGAAAAATGGCTATTAATGATAATTCGAATGGTTCCAACCACTTTCGACTTCAATAGCACCGTTAGATCTGCCCAGATTTTTGTTTTATTCACGAATATCGTGTTTTCAGGGGGTCTTATCCCTTGATCATTTTTCACACAAAAATCGAGATTTTTGAAATCGCTTATACAGGGTGAGTCTTTGACTTGTACATATATTTTAACTGTAGATTCTTGAGGCCAAAGGAAACCTTTTTTTCATTTTCCATTTTTCCGAATTCGGCTCTGTTGAAGAGATATAGCCATTCGAAAAAATCAATCGGGCTAAGTACGTGCCTGATATTATTCTCTGCAAACACTTCAAAGTTCATATTTTTCGATTGAAATTGATGTGATTATCAGATGTTCTGGGTGATAGATATAAAAAATACTCAAGCACTAACCTTATTTGAATAAGAATGTTATAAACACGATATTTCCTAACAAAACACTTAGTTCTGTCCGATCATTTCGGCTATATGAAAAGCTTTATTTCTCACACCAAAATAAGTTCCTTCTTCGATTGTCCTGAAGATTAGTTTATAGACACTAATAATTTGTTCATATTTCCTCGATATTCTAAAACGATCTCATAAAAATTGGTTTCTCACTAACCTATTCCAACTCCATTAACCAAAGTCATATGTTTCGGTGTCAATGACCTAACCATACCCATCTTCTGTGCAGATATTCAATTCACCCACAGAACTCTAGAGAAGACGATGCCAGATTGCCGATTTTCTCTTCAAACAATGCGAACTCAAGAAAGCAGTACGTCCCCTATCGTTAGCGGATGTACTATCACAATCGCTAAAGGCGTCTAGGTGTTGCTCTTTAAAAATGCCAAGAGAGTAGTTCTGATTCTCGCCAATATAGCGCTACGTTCCCTTCAGAAGGCCGTGGAATCCACGGCGTGGATGTAGCCATTTGTAGCCGTGACGCAAGACCGTTGTTCTGTGCTCCAACCAGTCCAACCTAAAACTTCAGTCAGTGATCCCATAGACGAAGTTCACTCTTTATTTATATAAAGAGAATGAAGCAAACAGGCTTAGGATATAAAACAAATATTCTAAGCAAACAGGTGATGATTATGTAAATGACTTTCAGTGAATTTATGTAATAGTAGTGTCGTTCTGGTGTCGAGTTATATTGTTTCGATAGATATTTTGCTGAAGGACCGGTAACAATGAATTTTAATTAGAAACTGCCTATAAAATAATTTCATGCTTCTTAGAATTCAATTTTATGTCCCACGAATGTAGAATTATATTATTACATATCTCGACATCAAACGTTTTTTCATCATAGAGATTTCAGTCTCTACAAAGTTGATAAACATTCTGACAACGTTGGTAACTTGTTGAGAGACCAGAGAAAAAAAATTATATTCGATGAGATTTAACCCAGGACAGCATTCAGATAATTCTTGAAATTCATAATTTTTTCCTCTAATTCAATCTTATACAATTAGGAATAACTTGAGAACGACGCGTTTTATTGAAGAAATATAGGAATACTTTTGTTTTCTAAAATAATTAATTCTTTCGAAAACGTGAACCGTTCATCTTTTTCAAGTGGTTTCATAGTATTTGTGCGTGAATTTATAAGTCGACTATACTGTAACTTTTTTACCAGGAGAAATATGAAATAAGTTTCAATTGAGGAATATGCACCATGAATAGAGTAGACAATAAACCAAAATTCAGTTCATTCGAAATATCGGTTCCGAATATATGGAAAGAATAGTATCAATTTCATGGATTTTTGACACCCTGTATCTTCCAAACGGAACCAAATTTTGAAAAATGGTATGGGAAAAAAGTTTTTCTTTTGATGGGAGGAATCTATAGTTAAAATTTATGTACAAGTCAAAGACTCACCCTGTATAGTGAACAGAGATACTTTGAGATAAGCTGATCAACAGAATATAAACAAATGGTGTATACGACAAGAGGGACGGAAGGTCTGATGGTTTGAAATTTCCATTTTTTCAAAAAATGCTATTTCACAGGTTAAAATCTAAACAATGCTAGATAGGACTCTGGAATATTTTCAATTGAATTCAGCGACCTCAAAAACCTACATTTTGATACCACAGTCGACCAGATTGCCTTCATACCGTTTTCGATATTTCATTTTAGAGTTTGGTTCCATCTCACAGGTCAAAATCGAAATTGAGCTAGTTAGGGCTCTGGAATATTCTTTATCGAATTCAGCGTCCTCGAAAACCTATAGTTTGAAACCAAAGTCAACCATGTACCCCCCATGAGTTAAGAATTTTTGTTTCAATTTTTTCGATATTTCATTTTCTAGTTTTGATCACAAGCTCACTCTGTTAGTGGTATCGGTGTTATCAGTCCTATCATGGAATATTCGAATGGTTTGAATAACTTTTTCTTTCATTACAGCCGTTAGAATCGTCCCGATATATTTTTGTATCGACAATATGTTGTTTTTAGGGGGTCTTGCCATTTCACAGGTGAAAATCTGAACTATGCTGTTGAGAGCTCTAGAATGTTTTCAATTAAATTCAGCGACCTCAAAAACCTACATTTTTTCATCGAAGGGGACGTCTGGACGCAGCTTTAGATTTCTAAGTTCGATTGAGTTGAAAATCGAGTTTTAAAAAAACTCAAAATCGTCAAAAATTGGGATGATTTTTGTCAATTTACTCCTATTAAGATTCAAGACAATCAATTCAGAATATCTGAGATCTATTTGAAATTATAAAACATGGAGTATAGGTAGTCAAAGAAAATACAATAGATCGTGGTACCAAATGGCGGAGGCGACGGTTTCTAGTGCAATAGAAAGATTTTTGAATTCTGACAATTCTCCGCAGCGAATTCCTGTTTCAACAAAACGAACGAAGGTTCAGTCTACAACAAGAGGAGTGTAAACCCCTACGGCATTCACCGTAACAATGAATAATTTTTCACTGGGCTCTCATGCCATACATCAATCCCCGGTTGGCACGAAAATGATCCGACTACGTGAGAACGAAAATGGAAGCTTTCACGGCATCACAACTGGGGCATTTTAGCGACGTTTGCAATAAAACTAACAGAAATCGTTTGTGCTGATATGAATCGATAAAATACCTAGCTGTCGCAGCATCCAGCGTTCGCCTATCCGACCGAAAAAGCCTTTTAGGCACGCCTGATGGTCAAAATAGCAAGTACGAAAGGGTTCATGGCAATCCTGGCTGGTTATGTACTTTGAAATTTGATATCGGGAAGATTGCAGAAGGTTTGGGATTTTCTGCATTCGGGTTTCCAAGTTGGCCTTTCGACAACTCACTATACAGGGTCGTTCTTTCTTAACCTCACCCAAAGCTACCCAGTTTTGGATTCCCCAAATATACTGCTCCACAAGAGTTAGGGATATCGTGTTCAATCGTTTTTAAAAGTATGTAATCTTCGAGAAAATCGCTGTTAAATCATTTAGAACTCAATAACAACTTGAATCGATCCAATAAAAATCAGAATGAGACATTTCGTCAATCTGGTCGCCTTTTTTCTGAAGTTTGGTTCTTTCAATTTGCTTCATGAATGTTCTTATTTTGAAATGAAGTCAGTTTATCAACAGCTTCGATTTGAAACGAGTTTTCTGCAAATGCCAAGACGTAAATTAACAAACGCTGAGGCTAATAGGGCTATCGGAATGCTACAGAGTGGCCTAACTCAGGTTGTTGTAGCGGAAAGGCTCCAAGTTGGCCAAAGTGTGATATCTCGACTTCGGAATAGGTTCAGGGAGACAGGTTTCGAGTTGAAAAGACCAAGGCTTGGTGGGCGACGAAAAACAACACCTGCTCAGGATCGTTTCATCACCGTTTCGGCGAGAAGAAACCCTACATCTACGTGTAGAATACTACGGAATACTCTTCAAAATGCAGATGGGGTTCAAGTTTCCATCGAAACCATCAGACAACGTTTGAGAGAGGTAAATTTAGGTTCTAGACGCCCATTACGAGGAGTTCCATTAACACGTGACCATAAGCGTCAAAGACTGGAATGGGCAAGGCAACATATCAATTGGAACGATCAATGGCGTAGTGTCCTTTTCACTGATGAATCCAGATATGGACGATTTTCAGATTCTCGAAAAATAAGGGAATGGACAATCCCACGCATACCCCGTAATCGTCGCTATGTCCAAGAAGTCCATCCATTCCGAGGGGGTAGTGTTATGGAATGGGCCGGGATCTGTTTCAACGGGCACACAGATCCACACATTTGTCCTGGGAATATGACCGTCTCACACTTTAGGGAGCATGTCATTGACAAAGTTGTGCCGAATTTTCTCGCTGCTATTGGTGAAACTTTTCAATTTCTAGACGATAACGCTAGACCGCACCGTGCAGCCTTAGTTGAGAATGCGCGCGAGGAGCTTGGTATTTCACATTTACCAATACCTCCGCACTCACCAGATTTGAATTGCATAGAACATTCATTGGATATGCTCCAAAGAAGATTAGATAATCATCAACCTACCCCAGAATCCTTAAATGATCTGAGAGAGCTTCTGCCCCGTTTATGGAACCAAATTCCTCAACAACCTCGTGTGTAGTATGCAAAGAAGATGTCAAGCTGTTATTGATGCGGGTGGAGGCCATACATTGTATTGATAGTCTTAAAATGGTTGAATTCTCTGGAAATAAAATTTCGTTAGGTATTGTACTCGATTTTTCCACTCTGTATACGCTGCAGACCTACAGGCTAAAATCAATTTGCAACTTGAAATCATATTAATATGAATTTTCATCACACAAATCTTATTTTAACCATATTTTTTTGCAATTTGAGTCAATATCCCTAATTCAAGTTTAATTATGACTTCAATGCAAGGTTATCTGAGAATTTGGACTGAAAGAAGGTTCCAGCCAACTTCCTCTACCGTCAGAAGGTTGATATTTTCAGGAATGATTATTCAAGCCATGCCTCACGTTGTTTAGTCTGATTTTGACGAAAAAAAACCACAGGGTGCCCCTAAAAACTTGCCGAATTTGGACTTTATTTTTCATCAAAATCTTCCTTATTTCAAATGGAAAAATCGTATGCGTTATAAAAGTATTCGATAGAAATCTTGTCCCTATAGACACATCGTAAATTCTTTCGGTGCTACAGAACATCTCGAGAAGGATCCTGAGCCGAACTGAAAGAATACGAAGGAATATGAGGGTGAAAGCGGAAAAGAAGGCCATGCAATCCTGCTGCAGTTTCCCCAAGCAAAAGACTCGAGTTCCTTTGTAGACCACCGGCGCCAAGTTAGCAATGCAAAATACCCTCGAGTCACTTGTTCACGTCTGTCCTACGAGACGTATTCAAAGGGAAACTACTTGATTTTTTTATTTTCAATCTTATGTTCCTCTGACGAAGCGAAAGATTTGGGGATGCTGGATTTTTACGTTTCCAACGAGGGTGACATGAGAAAAGGAGAGATAGAAAGGGGAATTCGTATTTCTTCAATGAGGTTATATACAGGGTGTCTGATTGAAATGGTCTGTTTGAGCCTGATGCATACAGGGTCCTGCACTAGTGCGAAAATCTTACCTAGCTGCCGAACCAGACTTCGTTGGAAAGTAGACCTCTTTTAACTTCATTTCTTAACGCCATGAAATTATTTTCTGATATACAGGGTGTAACCGATGAATGTCATTCAACAAATAGACGATTTTTTTAAAGGATCACCCCATATATTTTCACATATTTTCATTGACCTTTATTACCTCTTTCATGACGCAAAATAGTAGAGACATTTTTTCAACGGTACAGATCTTATTCGAAGAAAACTGCAAAAAGGTGAGGGAAAAGCAGTTCAGTAAAAGTCTTCTGACAATTTCCAGAAGCGACAGTAACATGAATTTGATATGAAAGTTTTTCAATTGAAGGATTTGCCTTGTCACCGTTCCTAAATGATCAGTAATATAAAGGGTATCCATTATTAAGATCCAAATATGAAGAACATCAAATTATTATTTCTCGGTTTTTTCGAATGCAACACACTGTATTTTTTTCTCAATAATGTAGACAATTGAATACCTTACATTTTCTCAGAAGTAACCCTAGGATTATTCTCAATCCCGCATCCATTAGACACGAAAATTTATATCTCAATTTGAACATTTGGTGGTTGAAACTAAAGGACTGAACGAGAATAAATTCGCTTTCACAAAAAAGCTAATATCTTTTGAACCACTGGACCGATTTCAAAAATCAAACTCATTTTCTAATCATCTTCTAATTCTAATGAAAACAATGAAAAATCAAAACTATTTTTTACAAATTTCATGGATTTTTTCTGGAATTCTGCCCATCATGCTTTTATAGTGTTCTCAGTCACTTTCTGGGATGCTGTCTTCCACTTTCTCTTGAATTCCGCAAATGTTTTCGTTGACTTCTTAGTCTTCTTCAATTCACTTTTTACCAGGGCCCAATATCTTTCGATTGGCCTGAGTTCTGGGCAATTTGGTGGATTGGCCTCTTTGGGAACAAAAACCGCCACATTAGCTTCGTACCATTCCTTGGTGGCCTTGCTGTAGTCGCATGAAGCTAAATCTGGCCAAAAGATTGTTGACACATCGTGCTCACATGAAAATGGTAAAAGTCGCTTCTTCAAGCATTCCTCGATGTATATCTTCGAGTCAACAGAGCCTTGGCCAACGAAAAATTTGCTCCTTTTCCCACAAGTGCAAATTGCTTGCCAAACCAGGAATTTTTAGGAAACTTTGCTTGTTTCTTCACGCGAAACTGTTCGTCAACATTTTCACGAAAATCTGCAGGATAAAATTCCTGACCAGGAAGTTGCGAGAAATCACCCAAGACATAGGTTTCGTCGTCCATCACGCAACAGGAAAAATTTTTCAAGAAATCTTTTTTCAATTTCTTTGCTCTTGATTTCGCTTCTTGATTCTTCACAGCGTTCCTGTCTGGCACTTTCTGCACTTTGTATGTTCTAAGCCCACAACTCGACTTGATTTTCTGAACGGTTGACTGCGAACAACCCACTATTTGGGCCACTTTCCGTCCTGAAAGGTTAGGATTCTTCTGAAAAAGGCTGATGGCTTTCTTCACTTTTTTTGGGCTAAGAAACCCCTTTTTCCTCCCGGTTCCTTCCGTGCGGTTAATTGTAATATCTTCGTTGAAGCGCTTAACAACTCTTGATAGCGTTTCCGGACGAACGCGAGCCTCTTTTGCGATTCTTTTGCAGCGCCATTTTTGATTATTTTGAAAAAGTTTCACTATAAATTCTCGTGTCTTCACTTCGCTTGACATTTTGCGACAGAGAATTTGAATATCTATGAAGTAAATGTTCCACATGTTTCTGACGTTCATAACAAAGCTAACTTTGATCAAATTTTGATTTTTTCTCAATTGGTTCAAGAGATATAGTCGTTTTTGTGATGGCCAATTTATTCTCGTTCAGTCCTTATTCAGAGCACCTATCACGTTTTTATGAAGGAATTCAACACTGCTGTATTGTCATTGAGGAGTTGAGAACCTCAAAATAACAAATTCGTAAAAATTCGACTGGTTAAAAAGAAATATTCAAATTTAATTTTCCTCCTGTAATAAAGAGAATATCTCCGTACAAACCTGTCGCCACTGCCTGAAAGTACGCCTCATACGATTTAATAAAACAAACAATTCCATCACCGGGGAAAACTCAAACTTCCGCTGCTACCAATTCGGGATATGATATCTCCCGGTTGAATGGAAGAAACGGAACCCTATCGCGATCCTGCTGAACGCGTTTCGCTACGTCGTTATTGAAATCCCCAGGGCTTCGTGCAATATTACTCCGCAGGCCACACTCGTAAAATTGCAATATTAAAAATGTCACGGAGAACTCAAGTAGACGGGAATTCCTGTTTTTTGTACTGTTTAATTTTCCTTCGATGCGAGTACGAATTGTTCGGGGTGTATACTTTTCAAATATGAGGTAGGATATGTGGGGGTTTTCACCTTTTCTATATTCCGTATCTTCGTAGTTGGAATATATTTCAGATTAATAACCAGTGAGACGTAGAATGGGATGGAATGGATGTGTAAAAGTCTGGAGGATTGGTAATATGTTGAAAACACCAGTGGAGGTTATTTGGAGGGGGGGGGGGGCATGGGGGCCATTGCCCCGCCTTCGAGGTCGACCATAAATCCTTGATAATTGTTCAAGTGATTTCTTTCTTAAATTCGAATTCAAGACGAATCATTCAAATAATCATTTTTTTTATTCTCTACATATACGGAGCTCTAATGGAACGAAATAATTTAAGATAGATCCGACTTTTTCAAACTGCAAGTCTCAACAAAATCATAAATGCAGCCAAAGGTGTCGGAATGCTCCAAACTCATCTTATGTATACGACCCGATCGTTGAAAAGGTAATAAATAACAATTATACAGAGTGTAACAGCCAAATGGAATAAATTCGATAACGAACAAATGAGGGGGTGTTAGGAAAAACGCTCGGACACGTCGATTTGTAAATTTGAATGCGCATATTTTTCAAGAAAATAAAATTATATAGGGTGTTCCATGCGACCGTGGCCAATAGCAACTTTCTTATTTCAAATGCAACCCCCTGTATATTATTTATTTTCTGGATTCTTCAGAAAATTCTAGACATAATTCATGTACAATGTCCTATACCTATCTTCAAAAATTTCGGAAATATTAAGTGTTTTCTGATTTTTTACAAAAATTAACATTTTAAATGAAAATTATTTTATTTCGCAAATTCGATAGGTACATTACACTCAATACTTATTTCCCATTTACCTCTTGATATGATGAAAGTAAGCAAAAACCATTACTGAGAAGAAATTAGAAAAAACAAAAACAGATTTGTTTATTCTCATAGCCTTAGTAACACGTTGTCTGTAGCATGTTGCCAAGACGTTCGCGGCGAGCATTTTGAACATTTTTTTTTAATAATTAAGAAATAATCAGTATTACTCATTAGGTTTTAAGTGTAATGTACCGAATTTGTGAAATAAAATAATTTTTATTTCAAACGTTGATTTTTGCCATAAATCTGAAAACACTTAATACTTCCGAAATGGTTGAAGATAGGTATAGGACTTTGTGCATGAATTGTGTCTAGAATTCTCTGAAGAATCCAAAAAATAAATAATATACAGGGGGTTGCATTTGGAATAAGAAAGTTGGTATTGACCACGGTCACATGGAATACCCTATATAATATTATTTTCTTGAAAAATATGCGCATTTAAAATTACAAATCGACGTATCTGAGCGTTTTTCCCAACACGCCCCCATTTATTCTTTATCGAATTTATTCCATTCGGCTGTTACACTCTGTATGGATAAAAATAACCTGCAAATCACGAATGCCCCATTAGTTTTGTCACAAATTTCAGAGACCAAAAAGTGACAAAAATTATGCATTTGTTTATTGTATTTTGAAACATATTAATAAACGTTTCAGAAGCAACAAAACTATCAATTCAAATTAAATGAAGATGGCCATTATCTTCCACAGAGCGCAACTTTCTGCGAAAATCTAGCATCAGGTTTGAACGGTATCTGGATCGATCTCTCGGATCTTCCTGTATATTCGGTGCCGAAGTTCCTCTTCATTTTGGGATTCCCATCCTCCATCGTAAACTTTTCGCGATAAGAGAGCCGAAAAATCTTCTATGGGTCGAGCCTGTGGACGGTTAGGGGATGCCGTTTCGCGGAACAAATGGTACATTTTGGTCGGCTTGCCACTCTTGAGTTTCTCTTGCATAGTGCCTGGACGCAAGGTCTGGCCAGAACATAGTATCGTTTACAGAGTGTTCTGCTTCAATAAAATTAACTAGCGATATAGTTAGATGTTTTATATTGACGTGCTAGATTTCTTATCGAAGTACCCACCTTGTTTTCCGCTCTTCTTACCAGTGTTACGATCCTTGCTTGGGCAAAAATTCTAGGTCTTCCACTTTTTGCAGGGTTCATACAAGGATTCCTATTCTCACATGTAGCGATTGTACGATGAATAGTTCTACCGGATATATTCTGATTTTCAAAGATGTGTATAATCTCGGCTTTATCGACTCGCCCAACTTATGAATACTTTTTTGTAAGCCGTATTGACTTAACCACTTCAACAACCGAAGTGCTAAAGTGAAGTCAAGGTTACAAACAAAGTCTTATTTCAATAGCAACATTATCTCTTCTTCTAAAGGGGCAGTATCACCTTTTGAATCGAGGTAAATCTCCATTCAAAAAGTGGTTATTTCACGAGTAAGTACCCTAATTTACGACGTAGAGACTTGATTTTTTTTTTAAATTGAAGTTGAAGAACGTCCCGAGGGCAAATAGTTTTATTTTTTCGATTTAATTAGTTTTTCAATTAAAAAAAACCAGGTTAATCGTTAGATCTGGGGTTATTGAATATGTTTTTCGTTTTTCATGAGTACAAGCTATATTTTCGAGATAATCATCATGAAAATTTTTGTAGTTTACAGAAGATTAAATTGCCGAGGGCAAATAGTTGCGATTTTTTCGATTCAATCAGTTTTTTAATTAAAAAAACACGTTGAACTTCAGAGTTTTGGAAACTGAACTTAATGATTTTTTTCCGACGGTTATTCATAATTTTTTGGAAAAAATCGCAACTATTTGCCCTCGGCAATTTAATCTTCTATGAACTACAATTATTTTCATGATGATTATTTCGAAAATATAGCTTGTACTCATGAAAAACGAAAAACATATTCAATAACCCCCGATCTAACGATTACCCTGGTTTTTTAATTGAAAAACTAATTAAATCGAAAAAAAGAAAACTGTTTGCCCTCGGGACGTTCTTCAACTTCAATTTAAAAAAAAATCAAGTCTCTACGTCGTGATTTAGGCTACTTACTCGTGAGATAAAGAGAGCACTTTTGAATGGAGATTTACCACGATTCAAAAGGTGATACTGCCCCTTAACACCACTATAGTGGTCAATGAAATTCGTGCCAGAACTTATGGGACATACTTTAGTAACCTCAAGATCTACTGATGAAATTCACAAAAATTTCTAGGATCAGAATCCTTTTTTCTTGCTATGCTCTCCCTGATTCCCATTCTTGATAAACTCACGGAATAATCACCTATTCTTGAAGAAGACAAGTCACACAAGTGACACTTATGCTGAATATTCTAACGCGAATCCGGCCCTGTCCTGTCGATAATCGCGTTCGGGGATGAGTGAAAGCTCCCCTCTGGAGGATCTAACTTGGTGACATCCTGGGACACGGCTGAAATATTCGATATATTTTATTCCGGTGAGGCTTCACAGACGAACGCCAGTGAAGGCTAGAGGCCTGGCCAAAGTAGTAGCGATTGGCGACAAATCATACGCTGGCGGTATTAGAGTCGGTGATAAATTACCTGGAATAAATTTTCGCGGATTTGGATTTGGACCGTTAAATAATTCCAGACGAGTCGATATTGATTTTCGTGATAGATTGAAAGCTAGTCCGATTCGTTTGTTAAATTGAATGGATTAACCCGAATTTTGAGTTCACCGTTGGTTACACATGTGCAGAGAAGGTTTTCTTACTGCTCATGATTTTTACATGCTTGTTCAAAGGAACGATACTGTTTGCAATTTACCAAAGATTTTGAGGACTCATAGAAGAATAGTCTCAACCATAAGTAGAATGTCGCACTCCTCAAATATGAGGGTAAGAAGACCTTTAAGAATACTAATAATTGAAAGAGTTATCAATGAGGGAATTGGACTAGTGTCACTATCCTGCCTGTATCAACGAACAATAACTGATAAGAAGAGTCAGTGTAGAGATCGACGTCAAAAAAGTAAACCAGAGCTACGCAATAAATTTAAAAAAAGATGTCCACCGAAATTGTAAAAATCGAAAAATGGGAGTATCGAACCATCATCAAGTACCTGTATTTAAAAGGGTTAAGAGGTAAGCAGATTTACGAAGATATGCTTAATACCCTTGGTGATCACTGTCCTTCGTATGCGACCGTGAAAAATTGGACTGCAAGCTTCGAAAGAGGTAAATTTTCCATTGAAGATGATGACCGATCGGAAAGACCAGTTTCTGTGTCAGTCCCCGAAAATATCGATGCAGTTCATGACATGATTTTATCAGACCGTCGAATTGGGCTGAAACGGATATCTGAAGCACTGAAGATTTCATACGAACGCGTTCATCATATAGTTCACATCAATTTGGACATGAGAAAAATTTCTGCAAAATGGATCCCCAAATGCTTGAATGTTGACCAAAAGCGTGCAAGGATAGAAGCATCGCGTTCGATCTTAGCTCGATTTGAAAACGATGTAGACTTCTTAAACCGAATTGTTACTATGGATGAGACTTGGGTACGTTTCTACGATCCAGAAACAAAGCAACAATCGATGGAATAGCGACACTCTGGTTTTCAAAGACCTAATAAGTTTCGCATCCGAAAATCTGCTGGAAAATTTCTTGCTTCAGTTTTTTGGGATCGCCATGGAGTAATCATGATTGATTTTTTGGACAAGGGTAAAACAATAACTGGAGATTACTATTCGACATTACTGACCACTCCACGGAAAAAAATTGAAGAGAAAAGACGCGGAAAGCTATCCAAGGGTATTTTGTTGTCACAGGACAACGCCCCAGTACACAAATCTCATGTTGCCATGCAAAAAAATCGTGATTTGAGGTTATAATTACTAGAACACCCCTATTATTCACCAGATTTGGCACCGTCCGACTATTATCTCATTCCTCAACTGAAAAAAAGTTTAAAAGGTCTTAAATTTTCTTCCAACGAGGAGGTAATAAAAGCTATGGAGAACTGGTTTGCAGAGCAAGAAGAAACATTTTTTTTGAAAGATGTAGAGACGATGCAGGTTCGCTGTAATAAATGTATTCAATTAAGAGGAGAATATGTTGAGTAATAAAATATTTTGACATTGAAATTTTGTTTGGTTCCATAGAAGGCTAGGAGTTTTTCAATATAACCCTGTACAGTTGGATGAATTTTGGATGAAATTATCCGATACATTTCGATTAGTAAAATAACTTATTCCCTTCGGAAATAAGTTTCGAACAAACTGAGACACCTGTTCAGCCATATTTCACGACATCCTCTGACACGAAAACAATTTGGCCTCTCGAATCTCTTCACAGGAACTACATATGCTTCCATGCGGGATAGAATGCATATGAATATGAAACTCCACTTCAATACGACACGTGATATGTCACTTCCCACCGCTGTGGGAGCCAAGAATGCTCGCAGCATCCAGTCTGGAGCAATTCGATATTTCTCGTTTCTGCTGTTCCAGCTCTTGGTTTGCATTCATATGGGCGAAACTGTGTTCTGTAGTCTGTAGTAGCATGCATTTAGATTCACTTAAAACGAGAGCTGGGTGCATCAGCTTTGATGAGATAGTTCTAACGAAGCTAGCTTATTCATTAAGGCTCTTTGTGAAACCTGTTGGGGTACACAGAATACTTAAACAAGGTGTATTCATGAATCAATTTATTGTTGGACGAAAATTTCGATCCTAACGTATGTCCCATAAGTTTTGGCACAGATTTCATAGACTTATACAGGGTGTCCCAGAAAATGTGGGAAATCTCTTGGATTCAGATAGAAAATAAAAAAATAAGATGACAAGTTCCCATAATTTTTTTCCTATCGGCCCTCCCTACGGAGATACGGCCTCCTGAATGACGTCACTGGAAATCCATTTTAATGGAATAAATCTCAAACTAGGTACTCAATATAATTGAAAAAAAAATTGCTATGATGAACAGTAGTAAGGACCTCTTAAAATACTGTCCTCAAATTTAAATTAGCTCTTTTAGTTTACCTAGGGCGGACTAGGTTGTACATTTTAATGCTTACATTTTAAACACCCTGTATGATAAGGAGTAGAAAAAAACAAATTTGGATAGCTTGAACATTAAGCTAAAAAATGGGTCTCCTGTTTTTTGTCGATAAAATGAACCGTTTTCGAAAAACAAAATTACAAAAATCCTCAACCATGCAGTTTTGGCACAGAGAGGCACGTTAACAAAAATTATTTTTTAGAAATACACTCTCACTAAAGCTTGCAACGATTGAATATGAATACGCTAGTTATAAATAATCTTAAAAACTTCTAAAAAAAATTTCTGAAAAATGATTTTTTTTACCGTGTCTTTCTGATGAGCTAAAACTGCATAGTTGAGAATCTTTGTAATTTTGTTTTTCGAAAACGGTTCATTTTATCGACAATAAACAAGAGTGTCTTTTTTTTAGCTTAATGTTCAAGATATCCAAATTTGTTTTTCTCTACTCCTTATTATACAGGGTGTTGAAAATGTAAACATTAAAATGTACAACCTAGTCCGCTCCTGGTAAACTGAAAGAGCTAATTTAAATTTGAGGACAGTATTTTAAGAGGTCCTTACTACTGTTCATCATATCAATTTTTTTTTTAATTATATTAAGTAGTTTAAGATTTATTCCAGTAAAATCGGTTTCCAGTGACGTCATTCAGGAGGCCTAATCTCCCTGGGAGGGCCGCTAGGAAAAAAATTATGGGAACTTGTCATCTTATTTTTTTATGTTTTATCTGAATCCGAGAGATTTTCCACATTTTTCGGGACACCCTGTCTAGTGATGATAAGAAGAAGACAGGTTGCTGTCGAAATAAAAGTTTGTTTGTGACCTTGACTTCACTTTAACAATTCAGTTGTTGAAGTGATGAGTCGATATGACTTACAAAAAAGAAATTCGGAAAAGTATTTATATTTCAGTTGGACGCCGAGATAATACTCATTTTTGAAAATCAGAATATGTCCTGTAGAACTACTGAATATGATCAAGGTTCTCCTTGTATGAACCTTGCAAAAAGTGGAAGACCTAGAACTTTTGCCCAAGCAAGGACCGTAAAACTGGTTAGAAGAGCGGAAAACAAGGTTGGTACTTCGCTAAGAAAACTAGCACGTCAATATAGGACATTTAACTATATCGCTTATTGAATTGGAGACGATATTATGTTCTGGCCAGAGCTTGCGTCCAGGCACTATGCAAGAGAAACTCAAGATGGACTAGCCGACCAAAACCATCTGTTCCACGAAACGGCAATTCCCCTAAACCTTCCACAGGCTCGACTCATAAAAGATTTTTCGGCACTCTTATCGCGAAAAGTTTACAATGGAGGATGAGAAGCCCAAAATGGAGAGGAACTTCGACGCTGGAGATACAGGAAGATTCGAGAAATCGATCTAGATACCGTTCAAAACCTGATGCTAGGTGTTCGCAGAAAGTTGCGCTCTGTGGAAGATAATAGCCCTCTTCATTTGATTTGAATTGATAGTTTTGTTGCTTCTGAAACGTTTATTAATGTGTCACAATACAATGAACAAATGTATAATTTTTTTCACTCTTTACGTCTCTGAAATTTGTACCAAAACTCATGAGTCGATTTGGTTTCAAGAACAGTCGTGGTGAGGTAATATTTTCGCCTCGTTTTGATATTAGTTTATGCAAAAGACGTACAGGGCAGCTTTGTCTTTCACTATTGAAAACCAACCATTTACTTTTTGTTCAGCTTTTAGAACCACCTTGGCACGTTTTACTGAACACTGGCTTGTATTTAATGCAATTTGTTGGAGAGTCATCGTTATTTTTCTCGATTTGAGAAATTCCACCAGACAAGCAACTGTCTCTTCTGCTCTCCTCGCTCCCATCACCCTAAAAGAGTTAACGCTGGACAACCATTCAAAATAAAACGTTACAGAAATACTGCTCTGAGTAATAATTTCTGAATCCCATTCCTGTGAATGTAGATAGTAAATCCCGAAATTCAAAGGATGAAAATTGGAAAATTCAAGCGGGAAAGTCCTAGGCATAGATAACACATCAATTCCGACCCGCCCACCCGCAAAATCAGCCATTTACCCGAAATCTGGCAACGTCGCCCCTGGTCCAGACACCAAAGGGATGCGATAGTCCGAATTACCCAGAATGCACACTAACCCGGATTCATTTCGACCCATATTCCAATCCTACGTATGCGTGCGAACGGAGAGAGCCGATGGGATTCACTCCAACTAATTTGACAATTTCCATCAAAACGTCAGTCAGATAAACGGCCAACTATTCGAAAGCGGGCGCAGCGAAGGTGGGGTTATTTTTCAGATACCGATCTCCATTTCATAATTCACCTGCTTTTCAAATTAAGCCATGCGTTAATCGAATATCTTACGGAGGAATTGGCTAGATCAATTAACGCGCCTTTTGAGGGTGGAAATTGAATTAGGGGAAAGCGATAAAATGGAATGGGCGTAGATGACAGTCTTTAATGATGGCCCATAATCAGGCAAAAATCGATGGGGAATTTATTCTGTTCCAGTTGAATGAACTAGAGGCAATTTCAGCTATGTTTCAAGGTGGGAACATCCCTAAGCAACTTCAGTCTCATTCAATTCGTCACTCTGTATTAATAGTCCCATAAATTTTCAATCGATATG
The DNA here is from genome assembly GCA_951802165.1 of Adalia decempunctata. NCBI lineage: Eukaryota > Metazoa > Arthropoda > Insecta > Coleoptera > Coccinellidae > Adalia > Adalia decempunctata. The sequence goes on from OX637705.1 coordinate 9,139,666, forward strand.
CTCAATTATAAGCCAAATCAGCTAGCGGTACCATGAGGATTCACCAACACCCTCACTCTCACTGGCAGAAGGAGCCACTATCCAACCTCTACCAGATCTGCAGGCTAGTATATCGCAACATCGAAGGGACTGGAGCATGGATAATGCAGAGATTTGTAAAATAATTCGAGAAAAAATTGCAAAATTTATTTGGGAACAAATAATTTATGAACAAACAATCACAACTAGAAAATCTGAAGATAGTTTCCTGGAATCAGAGCCCGTAAATCAGATATTGAACAATTGTTAGAAGAAAAACATCCTGATATTATGGAGCTTCAGGAAACAAAATTGACCCCAAATGATGAAAACTACGAAATATACAGAAGAGACAGAAAGAATAAAAGAGGCGGGGGCATTGCCATTCTTGTTAGAAGAGACGTCAATCATTACCTGAACGGGGTCATAAATCCCGATGACAATGACGCATCTATAGAGACACTATCGATCACAGTAAAGATAAGAAGAGAAAGGATTAATGTGTTCTCTGTATATAAACCACCGCAAATAATTCTGCCAGAGGATGAAATAAAGATTTTATTTGTTTCTCATTTGTAAACGTCACTTTCCAAAAACACAATATTAATCAAGAAAGTTTATTTTATCAAGTCACTAACTTGTAAAACTGACAGTTAACTTGCAAAATTTTCACAAGTTAGTGACTTGATAAAATAAACTTTCTTATTAACATAAGAAAATTTTGTTTTGTCGTCATATATGTTGAAAATCATGGTACAATTGTTATTTCCAGTAACACAGATTTTTGATGATGAAAGAGTTGATACTGATGATGATGAACCATCTGTTGACTCAGAAACTGCTGAACTCGAGGACTGCAGAACATTTGTACTCTCCTTACTACCAAATAATTTGCTAGACATTTCGATTTTGTTGTTGACCGAATCATCGACATAACTCATCGCAATTTCGGTGCTCATCCACCCTCCTGCATCCTTGAGTGCTAAAATATCTCCACCCGAATCCGCAACCATAGTGGCTCCAGTTCTGCGAAAAGAGTGGCCGGTGTATAACTCTGGGTCTTTTAAACCTAAATATTTCGCTATTTGCTTTGGGACACCACCAATAGTGTGCTGGCCAGCATTAAGGGAAATGCACTTTCCATGTCGGTATGTCAAAAAAAATCTTAGGCTTTCTGTTCCAGGAGGCCGAAGATTTACATATTTTCTGTATAACATGCAGGGCTTGAAGCTGCAGCCATCATCGATTATGGTGAATCTTCTTGTTGTTGAATTTTTTGTTTGCCCCAATGTCACAATAACGTATTCTTCCATATCTTCTCCATCATTCATGTTTAAGGAGAGAATTTCGTCACAGCGACAACATCCAAAAATCCCAAATATTGTTACAATTTTCGCCAGCAACCACTGGTCATCAGGAGCATGTAAAAGAAATTGTTCAGCCTCTTCTTTACTAAATACCTTGGCCTTTTTTGGCGTATAACGCTCATTTTTTCGCTTCAGAAACGCTATTACCTCTTGAAATCTGCAAATGACAACTAAACGTCATATTTTTCAATGAATTTTTTAAGGAAAACAAACCTGCGAACAGGGGCATTTTCTTTCATTTCCAAGCAGCTTTTCAGCATAGACCATTGTGCCCATAAAGTATTAGGGCTGAATCTAGTTGATAGTTGATTCAAGTAGACCAACAAAACATCTTCAGTTACCCCAATCACACTATTTTTGTTTTGCCACTTTTTGAAGTCGTATTCTCTATCGCTCGTACCTTGAAGCTGATTTTGCAGGTAATAAACTTGAAGCTACACTGCTGGCTGCCTCAATAATTTCTTTTGGTACATTCATTTTCGCATTCGCCAAAACAAATGTAAAGAAAAATAAACAGACATGTTCGTGGCAACGATTCCATAGCTTACGACATTTGCGACAAATTATTGAGATTTTTTTGGAATTTATCCAACCTTTTTACAAATGAGAAACAAATAAAATATAAAACAATACACGCATGGTAACGGGTTTTCGTGGCTCAAGGAGGTAACTGACTCGCCTGCGGCTCGTCAGTTATATCCTCCATTCGCCAGTAAAAACCCTCTCACCTTGCTAGTAATGTTATATACTATCAGGTGGTCCTTTTCCGAGAATAATACTTCGAGATCTCAATTGTAAAACACATCAATGAAATTCCAAAACGGAGAATGCAAATGGCAAGAAATTGTTAGAATTTGCCGAAAAAGATAATGCGATAATAATGGGACCAGATATACCGACCTATTTACCTAATGGTAATGGATCCCCTGATGTGCAAGACCTAGTGAAAATGAAAAATTTAAAGCAAGATTTTGCCCTAGGAACGATAGAGGATGGTACGTCTGATCACAACCCGATAGAGTTCATTTTAGGACGAGGACCTAGAAATGAATTGACTCAAACAAGAGAACATACCGATTGGGACAAGTTTAGAACTAAACTCCAAGAAATTATCACGATTATTCCACAAATTAACACTCCTGATGAATTAGATGAATCAGTTATAGCATTAGAAAGTGCAATTATGAAATCCTACTGAACCTTTTCCCAAACATCTATATGGCGATACTCCAAAAGAGGTGAAAGAACTAGTAAAAGTTAACAGAAGACTAACAAAGAATTACAGGATGAATAAAACAGATAGTGACAAAACAAGACAGAATAGACATAGTCAAATACTTAAAAAAGCACTAAGGGAGCTCAGAACGAATAGATGGAATAAGAAAATCAGTGAACTCAACACAGAAGACCACTCTGCATGGAAAATGCAAAAAAATTTACGCAATGAAAAAACGCAAATTCCACCTCTGCATGGAATGCATGGGATGGCATATTCAAAAAGCGATAAATATAACGCGCTAGCCGATTCTATAGAAAGGGAGTCAAGAATAAATTATTGTGAAGAAGACGATGAGGACCTAGAAGAATTAATTGAAGATAATGAAGAAGAAATGAAAGAAGCACCACCGGATGGCAAAATGCCTCACCCAACATCTCCGGCCGAAATCAAAGAGTTAATCAATAATCTGAAAACAAGAAAGGCTCCTGGAGAAGATAAAATTACAAATCTCATGCTGATGAAAATGTCAAAGAAAGGAATGGCAGCTCTCACTAGCATAGCAAATGGCGTGATGAGAACAGAGCACTTTCCAAAAAGATGGAAAACTGCCGAAGTGATTGTTTTCAATAAACCAGGTAAAATCAAAAAGTTACCACAGAACTATAGACCGATAAGCCTGCTCCCAGCCAGACGACTTAATGAAGAAACAGAAGCCCTAGCGACGATACCGAGTGAACAATTTGGGTTCCGAAAACAACATTCTACTGAACAACAGCTCCTAAGAATTATCGAGTATATCACAGAAGGATTTCAGAATGAAGAAGCCATAGGACTACTACTTTTAGATGTAACCAGAGCTTTTGGTAGAGTATGTATGGCATGAAGGACTAGCATATAAAATGATAACCGCAGGTTATTCACCCAAGTTATGTAGAATAATAAGAAATTATTTGAGGGATAGGAACTATTGTGTGAAAATAGGTGATGTTCATTCCACACTCAGATATTTAGAAGCAGGAGTTCCCCAAGGAGCTTTACTAGGACCGCTACTCTATAATATATACATACATGATATACCAAGAAATCCAAGATGCCTGCTTGCTCTATACGCAGACGATACGGGCATAGCAATTAGGCACAGAAACACAGGAATAATTCACAAAATACTTCGAAAAGCTGCAGACGATATCAGTCATTGGTGAAACAGATAGAAAATCAAAACCAATGGAGAAAAGAGTCAAGCAATACTCATTCGAAAGGGAAGGCTGAAGATGGAATCGAAGATATCCATAGACGATCATGTCAGAATGAAGCTAAATACCTAGGAGAAATATTAGACAAAGGACTAACGTGGAAACAGCACATCAAGTATGCAGTAGATAAAATGAATTTAGCAAAGAAAAGATTATACCCGACTATAGGCAGAAGAAGCCAAATGAACAGAAACACGAAATTGAGGATCATAAAAGCAGTCGTCAGACCGCAGCTAACATATGGATCAACAGCATGGGGATATGCAGCGTGAACCCATATAAAGAGGATACAAAGTACAGAAAACAAATTTCTGAGATGGGCATTAGACGCCCCCTGGTTTTTTAGGAATGAACAAATCAGAAAAGACATAAATTGGGAGTCCATTACTACAATCATCAAACGAAAAGCTGCAAAAGCCTATTAAAGAGCTAGTGAACATCCAAATGAAACTTCGAACTTAGAAGGTTAGTTGACTACGACCACGCTGAAGATGAACAACAGCGAGAATTTACCTCAAAAGACCCAGAGACCAAATGCGAAAATGAAGATGTGAAACTCTAAACTTAGAGAGAGATATCTAATGGAAGGATGAACACAAACACTCAGCATAAAGAATGCGAAAGAAGAAGTAACAGATAAGAAGATGGAAGGTTTATAGGCTTATGCCCGGAACCAACAGCAGGAGAGGTGTTTAGTCGGTAAGAATCCGACACTACCCAGAAAGACTGGGTATCTGATGTAAGATTCACCTCTTCTATAACAAAAAAAGGAGCATGAAATAAACTTGTGCCGAATAAATACCTCCGCAAACGTCCAGACCAGCAAACAACTCCCACCCATCATTTTTTCCACCTCATCAATCCTGCCTCAACGGAACCAGACCCGTTCGAGCATGTTCTCCAATTACCGACTTTTTCTCCAACCATTTTGTCACCAGCGAATCGTGACAAGACGAAATTCCGGCACGTTCTCCGGAAAAATGTAACAAATCGAAATTCATTTTCGGTCCGCCGTTTTCCATCATAATATACTGGAGATAAGTCGTGGCATGTTGCAGCGTGACGTAAGGAATATCCTCTGCAGGAAAACAGCTGAATAATTCATCGTTTTCGCTGTAATTTATCGTTCCGAGTGACAAATTTTCGCAGTGGTTGACAGGAGTAATATTTCTCCGGACTGGGTTCGACCGGAGTTTAATGGCCTCTAGAGGAGCAATAATAAAATATCTGAGATGGAATATCTGACGGTAATAGGTTTGGTAATTACCTCCATGGACTACAGAGTGACAGAGGTATCTGGTTAGTTTGGGTTTGCAGGGACAATGTCGTGATTAGTGTTGCGTTCCTCAGTACAATGATAGATATACTGAGATTGATGATGAATTCCAAATGGTTTGATGGACATTAATATCACAAATTCTCAACCTTAAAAACTTGTTCCGATTAAAAAGGCCATGAAGTTCACTACAGAACTGTCTACTGGACACTGATCTGTAGAGTACACACTTCGACAACACCTTAATGATGGAGGTATCCTCTGAGCCTAGTGTGCCACCTGCAAACAGGAAATAGTATTCTCAGATCAGTTGCAAAGAGCAACAAAAAACAATTCTCTTGGTGGATGGATAATCAAAGTCCAACCAACCTTAAGAGGCGACAGAACACACCAGTAAAAAAACATAACATAAATTTTTTTCAACTCAAGGAAATTCCATTGTGTGGACAAAGAAATCTACTATCTCGTTTTCTCTAATGACATACTAACGAATAGGTAGGTCTACCTACAGCAAATGCAATTGATTAAAAGATTCTCGATAAGAAACTGACCTGGAACCCGCATCTACATCATGTAACCAACAAAAGTAAAACGACACATATGATGTGCATGAGAGCTTTTGGAAAAACTTGGGGACTCAAACCGAAAGCCATGCACTGGCTTTACACAGCGGTAATAAAACCCAGAATCACTTATAGCTCACTCCCGTGGTGGCCAAAAACAAATCAGAGACAGGCAAAAACCAACCTTGGGGAATTCCAGAGGCTTGCCTGTCTGCACTCCAACAGCTGCTATTGAGGTCATCCTTAACCTCTCACCCTTTGACATACATGTCATGGGAGAGGCCAGGATGGGCGCATACAGACTGATCCAAACAAAAAACTGGAGAACCCGCACAACTGGTCACACCAGAATCACTCATGTAGTTGACGTAGCCGAGCTCGATTAGATTTCAGACTACATGCAACCCCTATACTCATTCGATAAACCATTCAAAACACAGCTCGACTGGAACAGATGGGACTCGAGTATAGAATCACAATCATCTGCAGAAATAGTCTGGTACACAGACGGTTCAAAGACAGATGAAGGAACAGGAGCGGGAATACATGGAGTGAGGCCAAGAAGGGATTACATAATACCTCTGGGCAAACACGCCACGATATTTCAAGCTGAAACACATACTATTAGGACATGCATACATGGGAAAGTAGCTACCAAAGAAAACACATCCCCATTCTCTCTGACAGCCAGAGCGCCATCAAAGCCCTCAACTCGACACAAATGAAGTCTAAACTCTTCTGAGAATGCCTCCAGGACCTTCTGGAGCTGGCAAAATACAACAAGGTCACTTTCATGTGGGTGCCAGGTCACAAGGGAATAGCGGGCATTGAAAAAGCAGACCAGTTTGCAAGACAAGCATCTGAAACGCCATTCACAGGGCCAGAACCTGTGCTTGGAATCAGCAAAAACCGATGCAGGACCCTGATTGAGAAGTGAATAAAACAAAGACACCGACAACACTGGGAACAGAGTGACGGGCAACACACACAGAAAAGTCATGGTAGGACACACAAGCCAAACCTTGACGGCTGACTGTTTGGATCTAAACAGAACAAAGGCACGTATAATAGTAGGTCCACTGACGGGACACTGCGGCCTTAGGAAACATCTGAACACCATAGGAATATTTGGAGAACCTGTGGATTGCAGACTTTGCGGTGAAGAGGAAGAAACAGTCTCTCACACCATCTTTAAATGCGACGCCCTGGGAAGAAGGCGCCACAGAATCTTCGGATAAATCAATCCGGAAATAGGAATGAATCCGAAAAACTTCATAAATAGGCTACTGAACCTGATAAAGGACACAAACCTATTCTCGTGAGGAACCCCTGACGAAAGAGTGATACAATAGATCCAAGTTGGTCGCAGTCTCACAGGGTGGCCAAGCGCTAAACCGGTCTCTTGTTCGTCGGCAAATAAATCAATCAATTGAAAGAGTGTATTATATCTTAAGGTTAAGAAAGTTGAATCCTTGTTTCTCTTGTGATTCTCTTCTCCAAGACATTTCTAGCACAGGCTTGCAATAGCGAGGCATTCTGTTACCAGGAGAACAGTATCTGGAATCCACAGTTTCAGATATGCCTCAGTAATTGCTGACAGTTGACCATGACCTGTGAGGCCCGAGATTTGAATTAGTCTTGATTCAAACAGTTCCAGAATCTGCAAGAAACTCATTCCTTCTGCAAAAACTTTCACTGATGGTCATCAGTGGAGAGCCTTGAATCTATCAACACTGTAATATTATTGGTTAAGACTTGTATACATGGACTCGTTCTAGTCCCTCTCCTATTCTTATATGAAAACCAGAACTAACCTTGTGGAAGATACTACCTAGCATTTTTGCAATGTCCCTGATAGATGAGAAGCCAGATAATAAAAAAAATCAGTAGCTACTGAGCTTATGTGGGGAGCTGAATTCATTATCCTCATTTAACTGGTCTCCATTCCACCTGAAATGGGTTGGGGATGAAGTTAAACTTTTCTGGACTGCTCAGGGTCATTTTGTTCAGCCTGCACATACCCTAGCATCGATTCTGATTTGGAGATGAATCTTGAAGCGTATAGAGCAACTTGACAAAGACCTGCGATAACCATATACACCCTTGTTAAATCTTTCATGAGAACATCCCTGAAAAAAGGCGATAATACTTTCCCCCTTCACAGCCTAACCAATACACCCATCTCCACGTTTAAACCCCATTCTCCCGTTTTCTAAAAGCCGTAATGATAAGAGGAATCCCCAACTACATTCCCCACCCCATCAGCGACTCCTGACTTCGGTGATATGGGGGGAAATGCCAAATTACACCAGGTTCGTTAAATACTGAGTCTTGAGCTTTTATCCGGAAGCTCAGTGATGGTGCGGCTTTTAAAATTCAATTTCATGTTCGGTCCATCAAAATGTGCGAGCAGAACTAATGAGATTCGAACTTCGAATTTTATGCCAGTCGGGAATCATGAAAAGTTTCTGACGAAGTTAATGTGGGGATGAAAATATTTTCTGGTCGATTTCAAGAGGTTTTTCAGGAATGTATGGAGAAAGGAAGCGCTTCAATTTGGCGTAATGAACCCTGTCACTTTTCCACCATTTTCAGAGAAAATATTCAGATGAAAAAAATTGAAATCAAAAGCAAAGATACTGACAATATATAATCTATTCACTTCTATGAAGTATGCCGGGAGGCCAAGTTTTAGTTTTTTCACCTGAAAAAATCGCAGGTTGGCACTTGTGAATGACATTACGTCAATTAATAAATGTCGGAGACGTTGCCGGCGTTTATTTTTCATTATTAATTATCAATTATCAAGCCTGGAAACTAAGAATGCCGAAGGTAATTTCGAAAAAGCAGAGATAAAGTATCAGGAAGTGCTATTTAGAATTGAAATCTGCGCATTCTAAAAGTAACCCTGATAATTTGGTATCGACCAGCTATCCAACATTTTCGACGTATAAGTGAGTGAAAACCAAGGTTTTATATTTTATATGAACAGATATTCATTTTTTTAGCTGCACATAAACACAATTAGGAGGATTTTAAGTGAAATAGACTGAAGACTTTATTTTGAAGAAAGAACACTTTTCGATTAAAACACTACTCACTTTTGCGAAAGAGCTGCTTTTTTCAACAGAACCCTCTATGCAGTCTGAAAGGCCTAACATTTGGGTTTTCTAGTATTGCAAAAATGTCGAATACCCTTCTTATAAAACTAGTACTGTATCGAAGATTTTCTACGATCAAGGAGGTTCAACTGAATCAAACAAAATGAATTATATTATGGATATGGAAGAGGAAGTTGCTGCAAACCACCTAGATAGAAAAATAACCAATTGGGAAAGGCTTTCTCTTTATAAGGGACATAAAGCATCTTTGTAAACCTGAGGATCTCAAAAATAATGGCTTGGAGGACCAGATATGGTCGGAAGACCTTCGTTGTCAAGGACTAAATGTGGGTTATATATATAGTATACTATGTCCTGATGATTTTCTATCTCCTTTTTGGTTGCAGATTTCAAGATATTTTGTCAGTGTCAATCCAAAAGAAAGATGAAATGTTGTTCCTGAAGAAGATTCTGTCCGTTATGAATATGTCAGCCTATTCCTTGAAAAAAATTACAAAATCTCTATACTTATTCAGAGGTTTTTATCTTTGTGCTCATGTATCATGGGTAAAAATGTATGGCGTCCTATTCAAATCTGTTTTCCTAATACTGTAATTGCTTTGAACATGCCATATTGTTTGATACATTAAAGAATCTAATGCTCTTTCTCAAAAAGAAACATATACATGTAACGATGTTAGAAATTATTGTTTTGTGATGGAAAATTGTTGAAGTTTTTTTCATTATGTACCAAAACCAATTTCTTTATTGTGTTACCGTTTTCTCAAGTTTTGTATCCAATCATTATATGCCAGTTGATATGTATATGTTGATATGATAATTAAATTTAAGACGTTTAACACCCACCTGGAGATTGAATATTTGAATTGAAGTATGTCCATAAAACATAATTCCATATCTTGCTCTTGACTCGAATACTGTATGATAGATGGTTTTCATGCAGAATTTATCCAGATATCTTGTCATTACACCCAAAGATAACAGACTGAAGCTATGGTGCATCCCAGTTTAGAAATACGTTCTTCCTGATTCGGTTTACCTATCATTCACATAGATTCCCACGAACTTTGTAAATGGAGTTAGTTAGGTTTAACAGTGACACAGGTTTCGTAGTACCACTACATTTTCATGCTGGAGTATTTAAAGGGGTGCAAAAAGGTATTTCAATTCCTTCTGTAGGCTTATTTTTTGGAAAGTGGGGAATTCCACTGTTCGTTTATAAGTTTTTCTGTAGGGTTATGCGAATAGTTTTATTCCTTTTTCGAATGAACTATCACAAAGTAACGAACTATTCTGTACATTATTTCTTAGTAAAATTTGAACACTCGATTCTTGATTTCCGTACAAGAAAATAGCATAACTGAATCTCCCAACCATGTTTATATAGGTGAAATATTTCCAGTACTTAGGCGAAAAAAGTGTCTTCAACATTCGCCAGGTCTTTCGAATTATTGAATTCACAGAATATTTTCTCGAATTCGTGAATGACCATAACCTAACATTTTCAAAATGTACACGGTGAAATGTGTCAGAATTCCATGGCCAACTGGTATACTTTATAAAAGTGAATGGAGTATACCTAATTCTTTGTTCAATTTCAACAAGGATACGTTGAAACTTCAGCCTAAGGTTCTGAGGTACACAGCGTTTCAATTGAATTAGGTGAACTTCAATTGAGGAAAATATTGATTTCCGTGAACGAATATTCGAGCCTATGTCCTCGAGCTGTTGAAATAGTTGAGATTTTCGCTTTCATATTCGTGATTAAATTCCTGGCGTTTCAGAACGGAAATTCAACTTTTCCATTTGGGAAAAAAATCACTGGCTGATTTTTGCGACGGAATGAAGGGGGGTAGGGGTGGAATGATTGTTCTTTGTTTTTCCTCATCCCATTAGTTTGGCGCGACACGTCCTTTTTAATTAGTGGAGACAGCGACGTACCGGCTGGAAATAATTTCTTATTTGTAGGGTCGCTGATGAATTTTTTGCTACAGCTGTACGAGCTGCGTTGTGAGTGGAGAGTCCAAAAAATTAGATGAGGGTATGAGAGAATAACGATTGAGGTCATTCAGTCACCCTCATATCATATAATCATTGTTCTAAATGGATCCATAATATTTTGTTTGGGTCTTTACTCTCGAAAGTTTTTATCACGTCCTCTTGTCTTTTCTGTGAGGATTCCAAACATTCCTATTTTACTAGTCGTAAAGGAGATGTTATTCAGATCAAATACTACGTGGCGCCACACAATAATTTACCTGAAAACCTCCATTTCCCCTTCTCTTTGAGTAATTTTTTGTGAACTGGATTACAAGAGAATATAAAGATCAACTTAATCTAAAAAACAGTCAGCAATTTCTGATTTTTAATTTTCTAAATTTTGAAAAAATGCCTTTTGACAGGTGAAAATCTAATCAATGATAGATAGAATCTCGAATAATTTTCATTGTTTTATTTTTTCCAAAATTCATTTTCGAGTTTTGTTCAGCCGCTCTCAGCACTCAAAAAATGGGTGTTAGTGATAAGTCTAATGGGTATTCTGCATGATTCTAATGGATAGTAGATCTTCCACATGAAATAACGTCTTTAGATTCGCCAGGGATTTCTTGATGATGACAAATATGGTGTTTTTGGGGGGTCTTACCCCTTTGTCATTTTTCACCCAAAAAGTTGACATTTTCGAAATCGATTTTATTATTCCTGGAGATACTCTGGACAATGCTGATTAACAATTGAAGGACAAAAATTGGATACGATCACACGAGCGGGAGCTATGACGTGTTGAAATTTCGAAAAAATGCCAATTGACAGGTGAAAATCTAAACCATGATAGATAGAGTCTCGAATCATTTTTTTATTAGATTCAGCGTCCCCGAAAACCTATATTTCGATACCAAACTTGTCCATATAGACCTTCTTTGAACCGATTTTTGTTTGTTTTATCGTCTCCATATAGTTATTTATGATATGAGTGTTAAAAGTGACGTTTTATTTTGTGAGTGAAAAAGTGTGAAATGAGCGGAGCGAATTGAACAATTTCACGAACAAAATAAAATCACTTCCAACAAAAATACCATACCTACAATATTTTTTGTACAACTGCCCTATTTTGATAATGAAATGGGCGAATTTGCAATGACAATGAACTTCGAAATGCACTTCAACATTCAAATAATCAAAAGGTTGTGAATGGCAAACGTTGCCAACGTTGTGATTACGAACAAATGAGAAAAGACGCTATCATTTGAATTTGGTTCCTGTCCAATTTTCGTCTTGGGTTTTTAACTGCTTAATATGTTTGTCGATAGTCCAATTATTAATAAAAGTGACGATTTGTTTGTTCCTGTGGATATTGAAGAGTCTGCAAGAAGAGCCAATCTGGAACTCCTTCCTGAAAAATCAGCAGTACGATAACAATTTCCTGGCCTGGTGTAAATTGAAAAATGTAGAAGGAAACTTCAGTGAACCTGTTTTCTTGGCATACTTGAAAGAGAAATCAAAAATATGGAGTTCATCAACTGTGTGGAGCAAATTTTCAATGATAAAGTCAAGCGCCCTTATTGAAAATGGTGTGGATGTTAGTTAATATTTTAAAGTAATAGCATATTTAAAACGAAGATGTAAAGGATATCGTCCCAAAAAATCGAAAATTCTCATTCGTGAACAAGTTTGAAAGTTTATAAATGAGGCACCAGATGAGGAATACTTGATGGTTGAGGTTGTAACTATTTTCGGATGATTTGGAGCCTATCGGCGTGAAGAATTGTGTAATTTATCAGTGGAACACATCGAAATAACAAATAAATCATTGGTTATACAACTTCCAAACACAAAAACGAAAGTCAGTCGTTCTCTCAGTATTATTGGGAAGTATGTTGACTTTGCACTGCGCCCTTCTGTCATGGAACATCGTCGTGTTTTCCTGAAATACATGAATAATAAATGCACTGCCAATCCAGTTGGTCTGTTGGTATCAATACATTTGGAAAAATTCCATCCATTGTTGCCGAATTCCTCAAACTGAGCAAACCAAAGCAATGTACAGGACACTGTTTTCGAAGATCCTCCGCTTCATTGCTTGCAGAATCAGGAGCACATATTACGGATATAGAAAGACATGGTGGATGGAAGTCTACGACGGTAACCGAGGGCTATGATGATCATTCCATTGCATATAGAAATGTCATTGCTGAAAAAATTCTCCCAACCTCAACAGATTTTGGATCATCATCATCCAATATTCGGTTTCTACAAGTACCGATGGTGCTGAGGATTCTAATAATGTGTTGCGAAGCTCCCTGACTTCACAAGACATTAATGTTAGTAATTGTTCTAGTTTTACGATTAATATTAATGTTCATAAGTAATGATTGTTGAATATTGATATTAAAAATTTGCAATTGCTGAATTTTTTCATCTGATTTCATCATAAGAAAATGGAGTGCTAAAATTATTTTCAACACAAATGTTAAAAATATTTTTAACACGCTTCCACGTAAACAATCAATTTTAACATTGTTTGCTGTCATTAAAAGTGTCACTTTTAATGGCAGTTGTACAAAAATTTATTTTCAAGTTTTGTTCAGACGCTCACAGCACTCAAAGCATGGGTGTTACTGATCAGTCTAATGAGTATTCTGCATGATTCTAATGGATAGTAGATTTTGGGAGATCTCACCCCTTCGTCATATTTTGAAGTTTGCATTTTCGAATAAGCGGTTGCTAAAAAGTTTCAAAGATGCATTTATTAAGTACCTATTATTATACAAAATTACCAATGAGTTGCGAAATGGCGAATGCGATAGGTAAGAATTCTCGGCAAATTTCAGATATTAGCAAGGAGTTCCAAAGAGGGGCTTATATTTCCCACTTATCTAAATCTATATGTTTCTCCTTTCTTTAGTGCATTCCTTTATAAGATTCACAGTTTCAGGTGAAAACCGAAATTTAACCCACGAATGAATAAGTCATTCCTCAAGAAAACCATTCAGATAAAACAAAATAGACATTTGATTTCCCCTAAATGAAAATTTGGAGGACAAGAAACGGCTAATTTTGAAACGGTTACAAGATTTCTCAATCTGTGTGGAGCAGAATATATTAGCTTCAAGACCCTTTCAGTTTGAATTTAGGGCAGTTTTTTCCATTTTTGAGTCTCCCCTCAAAAATAATTCCTTAACTTCACAAGGACAAATGTTGCATGCGAAAAAATGAGTGAAATTTCCCCAAAACCTCGTCTCAAACCTAATGAATCCCCACGGCTCGAAATGAGTTCCAAAAATGAATTCTGACTCCCAATTACTTATTCATGGCCCGAAATGAGTTCCTGAGATCCACTATTTAAGCACACCCATAAAATGCGCTTGCTGTTAAATGATATGTAAAAGGGCTACTCCATTATTTACGCTCCTGGTGAGGTTCGAACTCACGTTCTGATATTGTTCGCTGATACAGCCTTCGCGTTTTATGATTTCATCCCGGTTAAATTGAAATATAAATAGCGTAACGGTATGATAATTCCTCTTGCATCCTGTAATTCTGTTCGAAGTTTCTACGATGGTAATTCGCCTGGAGTGAGTCCTGAGGGAACCGACGTTATTGGACTGTAGGAAGATAGGGAAGTTTCATAACCTCGTATAGGCTTATTGTATGAACTTCAATTCCGGGAAATTTTGCGTAATGGAGATGATTTTTATTGGGTCCTTTGTCGGGATATCATACAGCTTCCGTTGATTCGTCCTTTTGTACGGAATTTTATTTACTCCTGGCAATACTTCAAAGGTAAGGATGACTCATTGGTTGGCAGATATTAACCGGAGTAATAAATATCTTCCAAACTTATTTTATATCTGTATCTTGTTGAGAATAATCTATTTCAGATACGGTGAGTCTTTGATTTGAACATATATAGGTATCAACTGTAGATTCTTGAGGCCTAAAAAACTTTTTTTCATTTTCCATTTTTCCGAATTCGTCTCTGATAGATAGATACAGCCATTAAAAAATTGGGCCAAATACTTGCCTGATACGATTCTCTGCAATGACCTCAAAGTTCATTTTTTTAGATTGAAATTGAGTTAATACATTTAGGGAATACTCCAGTACAAACCTAACGAGGATGTATTGATATCTAGTTAGCCCAGACCAGTTCCGTGCATAAACAAAATATTGCGATATCATATCAACGAGCAACAACTTATTAGAAGTGTCAGTGTAGAGTTCGACGTCAAAAAAGTAAACCAGAGTTACGAAATAAATTGAAAAAAAAAAAAGATGTCCACCGAAATTGTGAAAATCGAAAAATTGGAGTATCGAGCCATCATCAAGTACCAGTATTTTAGAGGGTTAAGAGGTAAGCAGATTTACAAAGATATGCTTAATACCCTTGGTGGTCAATGTCCTTCGTATGCGTCCGTGAAAAATTGGACTGCAAGCTTCAAAAGACGTAAATTTTCCATTGAAGATGATGACCGATCGGGAAGGCAAGGCCAGTTTCTGTGTGAGTTCCCGGAAATATCGATGCAGTTCATGACATGATTTTATCAGACCGTCGAATTGGGCTAAAACGGATATCTGAAGCACTGAAGAATTCATACGAACGCGTTCATGTCACTTTGGACATGAGGAAAATTTCTGCAAAATGGATCCCCAAATGTTTGAATGTTGACCAAAAGCGTGCAAGGGTAGAAGCATCGCGTTCGATCTGTGCTCGATTTGAAAACGATTCTTAAACCGAATTGTTACTATGGATGAGACTTGGGTACATTTCTACGATCCAGGAACAAATCAACAATCCATGGAATGGCGACACTCTGGTTCTCCAAGACCTAAGAAGTTTCGTGTCCAAAAATCTGCTGGAAAAGTACTTCCTTCAGTTTTTTCGGATTGCCATGGAGTAATCATGATTGATTTTCTGGATAAGGGTAGAACAATAACTGGAGATTACTATTCAACATTACTGACCACTCTACGGGAAAAAATTAAAGGAAAAAGAAGCGGAAAGCTATTCAAAGGTATTTTGTTTTTACAGTACACAAATCTCATGTTGCCATGCAAAAATTCGTGGTTTAGGGTTAGAAATACTAGAACACCCCCCTTATTCACCAGATCTGGCTCCGTCCGACTATCATCTCTTTCCTCAACTGAAAAAAAGTTTAAGAGGTCGTAAATTTTCTTCCAACAATGAGCTGATGAAAGCTGTGGAGGAGTGGTTTGCAGAGCAAGAAGAAATATTTTTTTTTGAAAGGTCTAGAGACGTTGCAGATTCGCTGTAATAAATGTATTGAATTGGGAGGAGAATATGTTGAGTAATGAAACATTTTGACATTGAAATGTTGTTTGTTTGTATAGTAGACTAAGAATTTTCCAGTATATCCTCGTATTTGAATGAGAATGTTAAAAACACGAAATTTCTCAACAAAAACGCAACGTTTTGTCTGATTATATCTGCAATTAAAAAGCCATATTCCTCACAGCAAAATAAGTTCCTTCTTCGATTTTCGAGACAATTGGTTTGTAAACACAAATAACTTGTTCATATTTTCCTCGATATCACAAAAATATCTCATAAAGAATGCTTTTTCACTCAATTTATGATTTCTCAACCTAACCTTACCCCATTTTGCATTCAAAACAATTAAAACAAGAATCTTCTATGAATATCTCACATATCGATGTGCACCAATTTTCCTGAAACTACGCAAGGTTTGTCATTCGTTTTTCTTAGCTATTCATATACACCCTGTATGATTGCATCGAATCATAAACCTCGATTCTGTCGCAGTACGAATGAGCATGGTGAAAATATGCCTCTCAGCCATCTCACATTTAGAATCACAAAATCCATACACCCTTTCTACATTCGAAACTATTGTACAATTCACCGGAACTCTTTCGAATCCTTTCACTTCACTGGGAGCTTTTAAAAGCTGTTTTTTCACTCCATTCCTCTCACCCTCCCCAATTCCTCTTCATTTGCAGAATTCCCCGACGAAATATTTTCCACATTTCTCTCACAGCGCATCACACTGAGTGACACCCCATTGAAAAAAAACGCATTTAACGTGAGTGTCATGTTCTGTCTAATGATAATGTGACAGCTGACCCATATTTTTGACATTAAGTACGCCATTCACCTAAGCAGCGGCAGGGTCAATGAATTCCTGGAAAAAGAGGTGTGGATAATAAGGAAGTTATAAAGAAATCCTGGCGAAAGCAAGGACGATTGTCAGTGGACATGAAGGAGCAGCCGTCTGCATGACCTATGAAGAGTCAGAGGTCATGCCTCGTTACCGCCATCGATTTCCTTAAAAAATGCAGTGCACCTTTAATTACGGCACACGGGGTGCTGCGCACGCGTGACGCCTTCGCTTTTCTAATATTCCGTCCGCGGCTTCACGGTTTGAGGATTTATGAATTTTTCACCGTCCGATATGAAAGTTTGGGTGTCTGAATCTTTGAAGAGGGTCAGGATGAGGTTACGAATTATGCAAAATTAACAGGACCGAATGGGATACCGCGGTTGAGTTGTGGGGCAACAAGGTCGAACAGGTGAATTAGGGTCGGATCAGATGAGGGCTATTTTGGGGAGTATCAGTTTCACGATGAACTTCTAATTGGAATATAAATTTGGCAGGAGGTCCGGAATTGAATTTGGAATGAACACTTGGTGGTTTGATTAAAAAATTAGTCGGGAATATTTAGAGTGTCGTTACTTTTTCATTATGATGATGAAATCTGGCTTCTTCAATCTAAGTTTTAGATTTAAGGGGAAGTATCACCTTCTGAATCGTGGTAAATCTCCATTCAAAAAGTGGTCTCTTTATTTCACGAGTAACTACCCTAATTTACGACGTAGAGACTTGATTTCTTTTTAAATTGAAGTTGAAGAACGTCCCGAGGGCAAATAGTTTTCTTTTTTTCGATTTTATTAGTTTTTCAATTGAAAAAACCAGGGTAATCGTTAGATCTCTGCAATATTTGGGTTATTGAATATGTTTTTCGTTTTTCATGAGTACAAGCTATATTTTGAACTAATAAGTAGTTTATAGAAGATTGAATTGCGGAGGTCAAATAGTTGCGATTTTTTCCAATATATGATGAATAACCGTCGAAAAAAATCACTAATTGTAGTTTCCAAAACGCTGAAGTTCATCCTGTTTTTTTTTAATTGAAAAACTAATTTAATCGAGAAAAAAGAAAACTATTTGCATTCGGGTACTCGTGAAATGAAGAGACCACTTTTTGAATGGAGATCTACCACGATTCAAAAGGTGATACTTCCCCTTAAGGGGAAAACCAATTTCAAAAATCATTAGAACTGAAATGGGTAACTGAACTACTACTGAACCAAACTGTGGTAGGAATTTTTGCAACGTTGTGACGTCTTTGAATCTTCTAAAGACTATTTCACTCTTTCCAGTGATGAAGTTTCCATAGCAACTCTGGTTTCACATCGATAAAACGTGCAAGCCGGCCAAATTATAACAAGTTGGTTTTCCAGTGATAAAATTTTTGACGTTTCTCTAATTCTAAGATAGCTTCGGAAATGAATACCATAGAGAAAACAAACAACGTTTAGTTCATCTATGATGAATTGCCTAGCAACAAACTTCCATATTACAATCGGGAAATTTCGCCGGTAAAATTTCATCTCTAGTGGTATTATACAGGGTGAGTCTTTGACTTGTACATATATTTTAACTGTAGATTCCTCTCATCAAACGAAACACTTTTTTTCCATACCATTTTTCAAAATTCGGTTTCGTTTGAAAGATACAGGGTGTCAAAAATCCTTGAATTTAACACTATTCTTTCCAAATATTCGGAACCGATATTTCGAATGAACTGAATTTTGGTTGATTGTTTACTCTATCCATGGTGCATATTCTTCAATCAAAACTTATTGAATATTTTTCCTGGTATAAAAGTTAGAGCATAGTCGACTCATGAATTCACGCAAAAATATGTACTATAAAACCACTTGAAAAAGATAAACGGTTCATATTTTTGAAAGAATCGACCATTTTAGAAAATAAAAGTATTCCTATATGTTTTCAATAAAACGCATCGTTTTCGAGTTATTCCTAATTGTATACGAACAAATTTGAGGAAAAAATCATGAATTTCATAAGAAATCTGAATATAAATATCATCGAATATTATTCCTTCTCTGGTCTCTTGACAAATTAACATTGGTGTCAGGATGTTTATCAACTTCGTCAAGACTAAAATCTCTATGATGGAAAAACGTTCGATTTAAAAAAAATCCCACAAATGTGGGAGATGACATTGAATTTCGAGAAGCATGAAATTACACAGTTTCTATTGGAAATTTATTGTTACCGGTCCTTCAGGAAAATATCTATCTGAAAAAAATCCTCTTGGAATTCTTAGTCGACACTACACTTCATATCACATCACAATCATCACCTGTTTGCTTCATTCTCTGTAAGTAAATAAATAAATAAGAGTCTATAGAGAAGGATATCGTGTAAGCGTTGTTAATTGTATCACAGACTTGAGACTGGCCTGTGGTGGGACTCGTTAGTCGTTGCGTTGACTTTGGAGAGTGTGGAGACACAAAATAACGGCTTGTCATGCGTGACGGCTACACCGCGGCAATCTGGCATGGTCTTCTCTAGCGTTCTGTGGGTGAAACACACAGAGGAATGGTAATGTTAGGTCATTGACCTCGAATCATATGACTCTGGTTAATGGGGTTAGGATAGGTTAGTGAGAAGCCCATTTTTATGAGATCCTTTTAGAATATCGAGGAAAATATGAACAAATTATTAGTGTTTACAAACTGATCTTCAGGAAAATCGAAGAAGGAACTTATTTTGGTGGGAGAAATATGGCTTTTCAATTGCAAAAATAATCGGACAGAACTGAGTGTTTTTGTTAGGAAATCACGTGTTTGTTACATTCTTATTCGAATAAGGTTAGTGCTAGAGTATTTTCTAATTATATCACCACAACATCTAATCACCTCAATTTCAATCGAAAAATATGAACTTTGAAGTGTTTGTAGAGAATTTTTTCAGGTACGTATTAAGCTCTATTTTTTTTTTCAAATGGCTATATCTCTTCAACAGAGCCAAATTCGGAAAAATTGAATATGGAAAAAGGATTTACTTTGGCCTCAAGAATCTTCAGTTGAAATATATGTACTAGTCAAAGACTCACCCTGTATATGAATGAATTCTCAATCAATATGAGAAGTATTTTTGATTGAAATTCCTCTATTCATTTGAGCGTGAATGACAAAAATGAATTTTTGTTTCTTCAAATATTGTGCATTCTTCACATTTCATAAACTAAAGTATTGGAATGTTTGCGAAACGGCTTGGCCGTTTTTTCCTCACATAATGAATTGGCACGTTATGTTTTCTGAATCTGTGACCAGTTCATTCATTAATTTCGTTCGGCTATTGTAATTTTGTGGAACTGACGTTTGGAACACTATTGTCATCAGGAAGGATATCGAGTAGGAAAAGTGAAATTTGGATTCTTTCTGAATATTATTAGCAGAATACGTTGAAAAATGGTTCGTATGTGTCCTGTTTGTGGTAAATTGGACTATTTGAATCCTGATGTGAGTTTACACAGTTTTTACTCTTTCATCATTTCTAAGTGACAATAGCGTAGATTCTTCGACTTTTCGAATGTTACTTTTCAGATTCCCTTCTGATATTGAGAGGAGGAAAATCAATTATGAATTAAGCTGACTCTGTTCACCTAACTCAGAATCTGTTTCAATGTTCGAAACATTGTAAGAATTCGTCAAAAAGAGTTTATTCACTCGTAATTTGATTTCCATTCCACAATACCGTTAACACCACGCCACTGAAGCTTTCAATGTTACATTCCGGAATGTTGCCACGGCCGTATCAAATGATATTGCTATGTTTTATGCTATCTTCGTTCCACTAATTGAAAACTGACTGAAATTTTGGCTTCACCAATTCTCGAACTTATTAAGAGTGGTGAGAGATGGCGGTGCAGTGCATTAATTTTTATTTATTGGATTATTCAGCTCAATAGAACAAATGTTGGGGCGCAGGAAATATTAACAAGAAATCCTACCCTGAACTAGCTCTCACACTGACTGTATAATACACTAATTTTTCTTCACCAGTCATCTGGGAGTAGATACCTGCGGGGCGTGTCATTTAAAATAAATTCAATTTAATGTATAAATGTATAAAGAATCCACAATTGTAAGAAACAATTAATTTTCACTAATCGACGGCTAATAGAATCCTTAATAAAATGTCTTTGGTAAAAATGGATATTTATCATTTCGAATAGAAAAATTCAAGTAAATAAATTTCGCGAAAACAACACATTGTTGTAATATTATTTACAAAAAACCGGTAAATTTTGAAAGAAAAAGGAGATAGACATTTGATTAACTGAATGATAGACTTCAATACTGAAATGAAAAAACACAAAAATATTTGTTCGTTTTGATGGTGGAAATGTAGAAAAATTACCAAAAATGATGGGAAATATCCTTTTCATTCATTTAATACTTATAAAATATTTTTTTATTATTTTTATCATACACTCATACCTCCCTTCATCAATCAGAACATAATAAATCGTTTCTGACTACCTTTTTTTCAGGGACGTAGACACTTAAGTTAGTAGTGTATTGATCTGTTGCAATTTCACTTTTCATCATCTTGTTGATAGCAGACAGAATTATTTCAACTGCAAACGTATTAGATGTCAAATTATTTCTAGGTTCCTATTTCAGAATATTTCTTACTTTTTCTTCTTATTTGGAGCTCATATTAGGGTCATAAAAGGGCTGGCTCCTTCGAAGCATAGACGGTTGGCTCTAGCAGAACATTGGGTCTTTAAAAATATATCCGTTAATTGAAGATATTTCCTGAAGGTAGTTTTTTCTGGCACCTGTAAAGAATGAGCCCTGAAACTATTGACGTTTATGCCGAAGATCTAAGTCAGAAGCCAAAGCTAGATAACGATTATGGGCCATATTCTTCGGAGAATCAGTCATATTAGAAAAATATAAACCTCACTGCATTATTTTTAATGCAACATACGAGGCGGATACCATAAATCAACCGGGTTTCCAACTCCACTTCCCTTTTTATACCCTCCTGTAAAACACAGCATCGCGAAGTATGCTGCCTCGTTCCAGAAAATATGACGAATAATCGGGATGAATGTGCGCAAAATTCAAATCCGTTATCATCGAACTGCATGAAGAACCACCTTCTTTTATCGACGTTCGAACCGCGGCAGTGCAGGCAACATGCCCCGATGAAATAGTTTGAAGTTGAGGCACGTCCGTTGCTCGCAAAATTTATAGTTGAAATTATTCATGAATAATTCAATTGCTTCGTATTAACGCTCGAAGAGAGACATCAAAACACTAAATGGCCACGGGATGATGTTCCATGTCTTGAATTTGAAACGCGAAGTCGAACGGAATTGAAGAGCTGGGTTTTACTGCATAATTTTGGGTTTTCTATGGTTAGCGAAGGTACAGTTATTGCAGGCAACCCCTAATTTCAAAACTTGCTTCGAGGAGTGATGCATCATATTTTGCCATTATTTATTGCCTGAACTATTGTTTCTGTTTCAGAACAAGGTCGGTATCTTGGAATTTTAACTCGACACTACACGGTTATCACAACATAAATCCATCGAAAGTCTCCACATCACAATCATCGCCTGTTGCATTATTTTCTGTAAATAAGTAAATAAATCGAAGTCTATGGCGCAGGTTATCGCTGTACGTTCATAGGACCACAGACTGGTCTATGATGGGAATATTGTTGGAGACAAAGAACAACGGTTTGTCTTGCGTGGCGGTTACTAACGCACCGCTGTAGGTGATGACTTAAATTAAGATCGTAGCGCCATATTGGCGAGAATCAGAACTACTCGTTTGGCGTTTCCAAAGAGAAACGCCTAGACGCCTTTAGCGGAAAGTGAACAAGACTACTTCCCTTGGGTTAGTTCATCCGTTAACGATATGGGACGTACTGCTTCCTTGGTTTCGCCTATACCATTGTTGGAAGAGAAAATCAGCAATTTGGCATCGTTTCCTCGGGCGTTAATCGGTTCCATTCCTGGCGCAGAGATTGCTTCAGCGACTCCAAACTTTTGTGTTTTTTAGCACAAGCCCTGTGCTCCAAAATCGACCAAACGCTGTAGTCCATTGGATTGAGATCCGGTGAGAAGGGCGGCCATTCTGCAGATGAGATGAAACAAGGAAAATGGGTCTTACACCATTTTTGCGTCATTTTAGCTCTGTGAGCCGGAGCGGAGTCCTGTTGAAAGGTCCAATGCGTATCGCCGAAGTGCTGCTTGGCACACGGAAGTACTACGGCCTCGAAGATGTCGCAGCGGTAGACTTCTTGATTTTGACCCCTTGATCCACGAAAACTAAGGGAGTTTTACCACTGCCGCAAATTCCGCCTCAGACCATGACGGATTGCGGATTTTGACGGTGTTCGACGATGGCCGATGTACCGGGAGCCTCTACGGACCAGACTCTGTCGTTTTGGTGGTTGTGGGATTGTTCTACGGTGAAAAGCTACTCGTCTGTGAGGAGAATTCGCTCCCATTGCTGACCGGCGGCGAGACGAAGGTGTTGGCGGCACCTTTGGAGTCGTACGCGCTTGTTTTCCTCCGTGAGGAGTTGAACTCTTTGGAGCTTGTATGGCTTGAGGTTGAGCTCCTTTTTGGCAATTTGGCGGACTGATTCGCGGTTGATACCGGTCTCACAGGCTATTTTCCTCATGGAAACCCTCGGATTTCGATTGACTCGCTTCTTGACGATGTTGCGATTGCTAGGTGTATTGACAGTGCGTTTTCTACCACTTCCTGGACGACGACCATGATGGCCAAGCTCTTGAAACGACGAATTGCATCGGACACGGTTTGTCGAGGCACATTGAGCAAACGAACAATTTCGTATTGACGCCTACCTTGACGAAACATCTCCAAAATCGCACTACGTTTGTTTGACATTCTAAACCTCTGTGAAATGAAATTATATCAAACTGAAAATTCACATATAAGTACAGGAAAGTGTAGAGAAACCAAGACAATAAAAATTATTTGACTGCGCTGAAATACTTTTGTTTCAGGCCACAGCAAAATTTGTCCGAAGTTTTTCTTGTCACCTTGAATATCACCCAGAGCATCTAATAATCAATTTCAATCGAAAAATATGAACTTTGAGGTGTTTTCAGAGAACCGTTTCAGGCACGTATTTGGCCAAATTTTTATTTCAAATGGCCGAATTCGGAAAAATGGGAAATGAAAAAAAGGTTTCCTCTGGCCTCAAGAAACTACAATTAAAATATATGTTCAATTCAAAGACTCACCCTGAATATTGAATTAGACGTTCCTGTAAACGTCAAAAATTAATTATAATTCGCTGTTGGGTAACTCACGAGTAAAAATTGCTACTAAAATACCTCCGTTGCCATGGTGATCTCTCAAAATAACGTATTTCTATTTGTTCGAAATTACAGGTGTGGAATTTTCTATCTAATTTTCCAGGATAAATGATCAATGCTTGGAAATGACCAAGCAATGGAGAAAGATTACTCTTCTGTTGTTATGCACCTCAAAGTCGTGTCCAGGATCTCTGTGAAAAAACCTTTCGATATCCAAAGTTTTGGATGAGGTTAACACCTTTCGAAAGAATGGAAATTTTTGGGCGCGAAATGCTGCTTTGAGACAATTTCCCTTCATCAAAAATCTTTTTCAAGGTTCGTTAGGAACAATCCTAAGTGAATCTTCCATTCCACAAAGCTTTGAACACTTCTCCAAAGCGAAAACGTACCAAAATCCCCCAAGACAACACCATACAATTCCACGACTCCCTAAGTGCCAAAACTACAATCCACCATTCCCAAAAGACTGCAGAATCTTAATTGAGGTGATTAACACTATGAATATTCAACATAGTCGCAAATTATGCCCCTCTTCCCTCTACTTTCTGTTTGAGAATTTTATTACTGTGAGAAATTCAACACTCGGAATGAATTTCAATTCGAAGCCGGGCCCTGGGAGGCGATTTGTTATCTTCTGAATACATTCAGAGCTCACAATAGGACCGAGAACATATTCTGAATTCCACCGCACTCAGCGCCATCTTCTGATGGAATTCGGCAGGATAAATATTAGAGTAAATGGGATAAACATGGGAGCAGGAGCACTGTTGTTATTTCTGATGCTGGAACGACTCAAAGATTTATGCAACGGAAATTGCAAAAGTTGAGGGTTTCCTTGCAAGATGGCGGGAATTGAGTTCGGTTGAATTGTTTCAATCTGGATTAACTGGTCGTCTTGGTGCTAAATGGCGAAGGGGCCGGTATCTTTAGAGATCTTTAAAGCCTGGTCCACACGTGTTGATAGGGAATTCAAGTTCACAGATCGCGAAATCAAGTCGACTGATGATTTATTTTGATAGCAGTCGATGAGATTAGTTAAAAAAATCGTCAAATTTACGATTCTTATACGGTACTGAGTGAAATATCACCGAAAGACATGTTCATAATGTTTAATTCTTCAAATGTATCGAGATGTTGATATGCAGGTACATATTATTAAATTTCTTCATCAGGAGGACATTTCTGTCCTTTACAGTAAACAAATATACAAATCGAAGACTCACCGCATATACAGGGTGACTGGTGACGTAAGGGAACACGGCTAAGTGGAAATAGAGGAGCTCAAACTGAATGAGAATTTGGGTTTCAAATGTCCCATAATGGTATTCCTTTCGGAGATATAGGGTGATTTATGAAAAAAAGCTAAATCTATGAACTCCCATATCTTCGTTAATATATGTTTTTCGCTGATATTTTACATGTTTGTTCATACAGACATTCTCTGTCAGCATAAGAAAAAAAAATTGAAAAAATTGCTGGCCCGTACTCAAAAATTTCAATTTACATGTCAAGTGAGAAATATCACACGGTATATGAGATAAAATAAAATCACATAGAAATTTGGAAAGAGGGAAAAAAACTGATGAAATATCTGTTTTTTGTTTGAATGGCACAAATTTTCTTTCGTTTCTATGATATGTTGAAGTAAGAGTATTACAATATTTTTATATTCAAATCATGGAAATTAGTACTACTGATAGAAAAAACCTTGAATTCGAGGCGCTAGAATGAGCCTGGCATCAAAATATTCCTTCAAATCTTGAAATCTTGCGACATTTTCTATTTTTGTGTTTGATTATTCGAATCTTTCATCACCCCATCTACAACAAATTTCATTTTGAAATTTTATATGGCATCGAAATATGAATTGATAAAAATAGATTCCAAGATTTGAAGGAATATTTTGATGCCAGGCTCATTCTAGCGCCTCGAATTCAAGGTTTTTTCTATCAGTAGTACTAATTTTCATGATTTGAATATAAAAATATTGTAATATTCTTACTTCAACATATCATAGAAACGAAAGAAAATTTCTGCCATTCAAACAAAAAACAGATATTTCATCAGTTTTTTTCCCACTTTCCAAATTTCTATGTGATTTCATTTTATCGTGTGATATTTCCCACTTGACATGTAAATTGAAATTTTTGAGTACGGACCTGCAATTTTTTCAATTTTTTTTTCTTATGCTGACAGAGAATGCCTGTATGAACAAACATGTAAAATATCAGCGAAAAACATATCATATTAACGAAGATATGGGAGTTCATAGATTTAGCATTTTTTCATAAATCACCCTATATCTCCGAAACGAATACCCTTATGCGACATTTGAAACCCAAATTCTCATTCAGTTTGAGGTCCTCGATCTCCACTTAGCCGTTGTCCCTCACGTCACCAGTCACCCTGTATAATTCAAAAATGATAGAATTTTCAATAGGAATAACTGTGTTTGACAGAAAGTAGCAGCCATGTTCTTTGACAAAATATCAAAGGAAGACTCTCGCCGCAATAAAGTTTACAAATTATTGAAATTTATTTTCAAAATCAGTGTTCTATTCGCCAAACTTATTTATAGAGGTCTTCGTGAAATTTATGGTTTACATAATCGTCCATCGTCGAGCTATCGATAGATTTTGGACAATATTTTCTTCACTCGATGCAACAACAAGACAAAGAACTGTATGTACAGAATAAAATACCTCTGCTGTAAGTGAAAGTGTCAATGAAGAACCAGATTTGTCTATTCGTCGACGTTCACAACAAGTTGGACTCTGTGGATCTACTAATTTTTCGTAAAGATCCTTGTCTACACCCAAACAAGATCCAACTGGTTCAAGAACTAAAGCCACTTGACCATAATAGGCTTCGTTTGTTTGCTGATTAAGTTCTAGAACAGCTAGAAGTTGATACACTTTTTCATCGAGACATTGTGTACATGGAGTGAAAACAATCCTCAAGAAGCTTTGCAGGTTCCTATTTCCTGAAAAATGCACTGTATGGTGTGCTTCACACGCTAGAGGCTTCATCGGTCCATATTTCCATATTTCTTCAAAAATGACGCTAGAGCT
Organism: Adalia decempunctata; assembly: GCA_951802165.1. Taxonomy (NCBI): domain Eukaryota; kingdom Metazoa; phylum Arthropoda; class Insecta; order Coleoptera; family Coccinellidae; genus Adalia; species Adalia decempunctata. Next base: position 9,167,001 of record OX637705.1, read on the forward strand.
GATGTTACACTGAATGGTGCTCGTTTCAGATCGATGATCAATGATTATTCGTTTCAAAATTTGAATGGTATCGACCCAGAAGTATTTTGGTTCCGACAATATGGTGCTACACCACATGCTGCTGTCGTAACAATTGATTCAATGAAAGAAATATTTTGCGATAATATTTTTCTAGAAATGGTCCAATTAAAAGTCCTCCAAGATCAAGCGACTTAACTCGGGTTATTGCTGAAATAATTACTTGAAACAGTGGTTCGGAACTGGTCTGGTCGAATGCGGTTCCTCAGAGCTAGTCGTGGTGGACACATGTCGGAAATTGACAATGTCAAATGTCATAAAATTATATTTCGAATGAAAGAAATTAGGCTTCAATAATAATTAAAATGTTTTTTGTACAACTGCCATTAAAAGTGATACTTTTAATGACAGCATACAATGTTAAAATTGATTGTTCACGTGGAAGAGTGTTGAAAATATTTTTAACATTAGTGTTGAAAATATTTTTAGCACTCCATTTTCTTATGATGAAATGAGATGAAAAAAAAATCAGCAATGGCACAATTTTATTATCAATATTTAACAATCATTACTTATGAACATTAATATTAATCGTAAAACTAGAACAATTACTAACATTAATGCCCTGGAACGTTAGGGAGCTTCGCAACACATTATTAGAATCCTCAGCACCATCAGTACTTGTAGAAACCGGAAGTACAATATTGGATGATGATCCAAAATCTGTTGAGGTTGGGACAATTTTTTCAGCAATGACATTTTATATGCAATGGAATGATCAACATAGCCCTCGGCTACCGTCGTAGACTTCCATTCACCATGTTTTTTTATATCCGTAATATTTGCTCCTGATTCTGCCAGCAATGAAGCGGAGGATCTTCGAAAACAGTGTCCTGTATATTGCTTTGGCAGTTTGAGGAATTCGGCAGCACTAGATGGAATATTCTCAAATGTATTGATACCAAGTGGATTGGCAGTGCATTTATTATTCATGTATTCAAGAAAAAAACGAAGATGTTTAATGACAGAAGGGCGCAGTGCAAAGTACTTATGAAAATAGTCAACATCCTGCCCAATAATACTGAAAGAACGACTGACTTTCGTTTTTGTGTTTGGAAGTTGTATAACCAATGACTTATTTCTTATTTCGATGTCTTCCTCTGACAAATTACACAATTCTTCACGCCGACAGGCTCCAAATAATCCGAAAATAGTTGCAACCTTAATATCAAGTATTTCTCATCTGGTGCCTCATTTATAAACTTTTCAACTTGTTCACGAGTGAGAATTTTCGATTTTTTGGGACGATATCCTTCACTTTTCCGTTTAAAATATGCTATTACCTTGAAATATTTACTAACATCCACACCATTCTTAATAAGGGCGCTTGACTTTATCATTGAAAATTTGCTCCACAAAGTTGATGAACTCCATATTTTTTATTTTTTTTCTAAGTATTCCAGGAAAACAGGTTCACTGAAGTTCCCTTCTACATTTTTCAATTGACACCAGACCAGGAAATGGTTATATGCAATATCGTACTGCTGAACAGATTTTTTAGGTAGGAGTTCCAGATTTGCTCTTCTTGCAGACTCTTCAATATCCACAGGAACAACCAAATCGTCAATTTTGTTAATTATTGGACTCTCGACAAAACAGGTAGAAACCCAAGACGAAAATTGGACAGGAACGAAATTCAAATGACAGCGTCTCTTCTCATTATTGTTAGTAATCATAACGTTGGCAACGTTTGCCATTCACAACAACCTTTTGATTATTTGAATATTAAAATGCATTTTGAAGTTTATTGTCATTGCAAATTCGCCCATTTCATTATCAAAATAGGGCCGTTGTACAAAAAACATTGAATGGTATTTGTGTTAAAAGTGATTTTATTTTGTTCGTGAAACTTTTTCACTCACAAAATAAAACGTCACTTTTAACACTCATATCATAAATAACTTTTATATTTCAATTTAAACTTGTATCACTTTAAAAAAACCCGATATATGAGATTGGAATTTATTTAGTGTTCAGAATAGGAAAAGAGGACCATAAGATCAATATTCCTAATCGATGTTTACTGCTGACAAAATGCATAAAATGTATATGAAACTAGAACAAATCCACTTATTAAAAAATTCCTAGTAGTTGGATGCTATTGGCTAGCAAATTTTCAATTTGACTTCCTTGTTAGCAGCAGGAGGCTATTTACTTTCATAATAAGGACTACCTATGCATTGGCACCATAAATTAATAACGTAGCTTGCTTGACGTTGATTAAACCCAAGTTATATAACTCTATGAAATACAGAATTTACTGCCTTCCTGGCAATGAAAATAGAGCTTTTCCGTAAATTAATTGCTCCTTTCATTAAGTTAATGTAATAGTATTACAGGCAGCACAAAAAGTTGCGTTTATACTCTAATGTTTGTTATATTCAGAAAGAAAATTACAAAAATGTATAATGGCAACAGTGAAATCAACATTGAGTTGGACTTCCAAGAGCAAAATAAAGAAAGGTCCATTGTAGTTTAGAAGAATTGAATTGGGTCACAGTCAGAAGCTTTTGGGAGTTCTTTTATCTACCTTGGAAGTAGATTCATCTTGTGGGTAAATTCGTACTTCAAAATTGACGTATGTTGAAATCAATTGACAGCATGATCTGGAATCTGTTCTTACAGAAAGATAAGGATTTTTTCAAAAACTTGTTGATTTCGTACGTTTACCAAATTGAAAGGTGTCATGTTTCATGTGTCACATGTTTATTTCGTGACAGATTGAAAGTTGACAGTGTAACATATCTGAATTTCCTACTCCGCAAATAAAATGCACCGTTGCCAGACTCCATGGCTTCCAACTTTGCAACGTCTATTGTCGAAACGTGGAACTACGTTGAATGAACATATTTGATATTATTTTATAATTCTATGAATGATGAATATTAGTACGACTTCAATCAATACTTTAGGCAATTCGCATCTTTATAAATAGGAGATTTTAATCTTGTTCTTCTGTGACCATCAAAGAAATACGATTCTGTGGAAGTAAAACTAACCTCGAAAAGGACAAGGAATGAAAGGGCCTCTTTTGTTCACTCGGCGTGGGTCTGTTTTCACTTTCATATTCTGGTACACAATAGTGTTCCTTCGAAATGGAGTTCCTCTTCTAGGAATCCGCCATTTTAGTATATTTTAAAGACGCTTCTTTGTTATCTGGTATGTACACAATCTCCATTTAAATAACTGTTTCATTTCACAGGATCTAATCTCATGTAAGCTTATTGTATCTTATTATTGCATTTCTATTGAATATTGAGGAACTCTGTTCTGCTACCAACCCATTTGGAATATTCTTATACTGTTCGTAAGGCCTACTGCACATTTAACTATTCACTCGACATTATGGTATACGCATTGGAGTTGTTGCTTTTAGTATATTATTTCACGTACAGGGGAAACATGGTTTGGAGGCATAAGGTGAACTGTTTATATCGCCTGTGCCTAAGGAAAACATCCTCCCTAGCATCGTGGAGGACACTTCCCTCTGAGAGTTCTGTAAACGAACGTCCTCAGTAAAACAAGCCTTGGTCATTGGCCTTGGTGACCCGGGCAAGTATCCTAGGCCGGATTGCTTCGTCCCGGGTCCACCGTTCATCAGTTAACAGGAAATCCAAAGAGTTTATTGTCCACTTCCAAACCAACGCGAATAAAATCACACACACACACACTTGGAAGGAAGGATTCTTACACATGGAACTTTAAAAGCTCTGCGCAACAATAAAGTGACACACTCTATATGCCTATAACCTTTGGATGTATTGGATTCTGCTTTTCATCACAATTGTGCCAGTAATAACCTTACCGGAGTATAGGAAGCTCCATATTGTACATATCACCAGTGCTCGTCTTGTTAATAATTGTTCTATGGATTGTAAACATATCATCTGTAATGCTAGAAGGTTTTTTGCTTTGAGTTTCAATTGATTCTCGTTCGTTTTTCCTTCATAGGCTATGGTTCCCCGAACTATGGCGCTGGACGAATAAAGGGCTCATGTTCCACCTTTATGTCCAATCTAGTGTTTTATTTATCAATTTTACCTCATTATTTCCCATCCAATATTTCACTAATCTGAGTTATTACGAATCTGAATTACTACGACATAACATAGAGTTCTACCAATCTAGACGATCACATCACAAGCCAAAAATATAAGTATAAAACCCCCTTTAACGTAATTCAACCCTCAGCTCTTCAGAGCAGGGTTGCCCCTTTTCTCTTTTTCATAATGTTCCTAGGATTTACAAACTTGGAATGTTACAACAGATGGAAGTTAGTAGTGCATTATAGTCTAGAAGAATAATTCCCAAATGAAAATTTTTAAATCAATACACATTTCAATACTTTGCTGGAGCAACCCATGTTTTATTGAACACTGAAATCTCTTATTGAGGCACCCTTTATATATTCGAAAACTTAATTTATATGAACTATGGTCATAATAGGAGTGGGTTACATAAATTTCGCCCCCATTGTCTGATTGCATCCAAAGCCTTTCACGTCTCAGTTATTGCACTATTCATCATCACGTGATTCGCTCATAAAACCCCCGCCATATGGAACATACCCTCTGCCAATAAGCCATGTAATTTAATGCGCTCTGGGTTTGTTGAACTTTCCATTGAATTGCAGCATAATCTACTGAAAACGAGTGCATTATCCCCACCATTAATCTGTCAAAAGAGAACCCCAGCTCTCAATTAAACGGTTGGCATTATTTGGAAAGATGGTTTCAAATTTATAAGTAGATCCCTTCTTGATGAGCACAGAATACTCCGGAATCACAGAAGACTGTCCGTCCATTATTTATTGAGCGATCACAGAATCGGACAGTTTGTTCACTCGATACGGCGGAGTGAAAGAGAAAAAGATTAATGGAAGCTCCGTGAATAGGGTAGGTTCCATCAATGCAACCTGCTCGAGAGAGCCGTGCGAATGAGAGTGCGCTCAGGGTGGATTTAATATATCCATTCAATGCGGACCGTATCAGTCTTCGCCTTAGCAGGTTCTCCCAAAAATTTGAAGTGGGTATTTTCCGGAAGATTGATGGAGTGTGTAAGAATGCTCGGGTGAACTTGATGCCGGATATACTGAAATTTCATATCGAGAAGCGGATGTTGGAATGGTGGCTGGGGAAAATGGGAAAATTCGCGAAATCTACAGGATGATCCTCGACGAGAGGAACTAAACGAAATGAAAATGGACGACGTTTTAAGGTTTCGAGGTTTCGGGTTTATGATGAAAAGGACCCCGCACTTTTAGTAGGTAAAGTGGCGACCGGTCAAATTTTCTGAAAATTTGGTATATTATTGTACCCGACTCATTGACCAAAAGTGTCAATGGGCCCAACCCAATCCTATGGCTAGTTTTCTAAATACGGGGTGTTAAAGTTGAAAATTGCCCGGATTTTCGGATTTATTTGCTGATTATTAAGAGTTACATTGGATTTCTGTTGCATACACACGTTTACTACATGTTCTGGGTATGAAATTAGAGGATACGTATGATTAAAAATATTTATATATACCGGGTGATTCACGAATATATGACGGTAGTTTTTTTTTCCAAAATTCACTTTTTCTACTGTGACGTCAGGAGGGCATATTTTTGAAATAATCTTTCCGATTTAGTATTATGACGACAAAATATTGCACAGTGCATATTTTTTATACAGGGTGTTTCACAGAGAGAACCACTAGACATAATCATATTTTTTTAGGATTAATTCGAAACCCTGTATTTTTGAATTGATTTTTGAGAAAAGTGATACCACAAACATATGTGTGTCTCTAATCTCCAAAATATTCAGGGTGGTTTATTCATAGGAAGGTATTCAATTTTGGGAAAAGTACAAAAAACATGAACACCCTGTATTCGAAAATTTCCTCGGTCAAATGCAACTATTTTATCACTTTATATTGATTCCCACAACATCTCCAGAGGTATGAATTTTAAATCCGATACTATGACCAGTTTTCGAGATACAGGGCGTAAAAGCGGAGAATAACTTATTTCATCAATTTTTTTTTAAATTGAAAAGCCGGATTGATTTTATGTTGCGCCCATGAGTTCAGTATGAGTACAGATCAGATGCACAAGGAAAGGTTCAGCTGAAATATTTACTGTTACAGGGTGATCCACGAATAAATCACAATAGCTTTTGCAAACACTTGATAATTCTACAGTTTCATCACAGAGAAATTATTCCATGAAGTTAATACCTAGTCGTTCACAATTTTCAGTCTGAAATACTTCATAATAATTAGGTACTTTTCATACATTCATTCATTTTCCGAATAAATTCACAAAATATTGTCAAACCACGTTTGACCATATTTCTCTTAACAGTTGTCGGATTTCTGTTCGTACGGTTAGCGATTTCTCGAAAAGACAACCCCGACTCCAGTAGACCAATAATTCGACCTCTTTCGAATTCATTGAGCTGGCGATAAATTCCGTGTACACGAGCTTTTTAACACCAACTAAACATCGACTTTGGATCTAATCGTACAGCTGTTTCTTTGAAAACTTTAAAAAATTTGCATTAATTTCAAGTAACAACAAATCTTTTACAATTGAAATTTAAATAGGTCCTTCTGGGTGTTGCAGTTTCTTTGTCAGTTAGTTTAATTGCTTGTCCTCGTTGTATTTAGATCGAAATGGAAATTTCAAACTTGCTCTATTTCGGATATCTCTGGGAGTCCGCAATTAAATTTTTTTATTCTGGTTGCAATTTAGAAATCTTTGGGTGCTCGTAATAACAATTTCCCGTTTTGGTTACGTTCGTGATATCTTTGGGAGCTCGCAAATGCAGGAAAACTCTAGGAACTCGCAAACAGAATTAATAGTAGCGTATAATAGCCGCATGTCTACCTTTTAGATTTATTATTCTACAGGATGAAAGTTACATTATGTGATTTCGCGAAATGATCACGAAGTATTGATTTGCACACGTCAGTAGTCTCCCGGTAACCTAAAATACGACACAATTGTAGATAATCAAGCCCACACCACTAGCGAATAAACAGGATTCGACCATACAATTAGATTCACGTCAATCCCGATAATTGAGTAAGGAACATTCGAGCATATCCCGAAATAGACTCGATTCCAGAAATGTTTCACTTAGAGCAAATCACGCCATTTCAGCAAAACGATCGGGAATCGATATTTTGGAATGGCTGTAAGAACGACGAAAGTTTCAAACGATCCAGAGATTTGAGGAGTTCGAATTATCATCTTGAGCTCATTATGGTTATGGCGGATTTATACCGTTTGGACCCAAAGAAAGATCTGAAAAATCGTTATAGCATTCATGAAATTCTAAAAGAACGAGATTCTATATTCGGTAGATAAAGGGTCTCTGAGCTCTAATAGAGACGAAAGGTTTTTGTAACGTTAAGGCAGTCATCTATGACATAACTCCATTCACAATTATAAAATCACAACTATGGCCTTGGAAATTTGACACATTCCACTCTGTATCGAAGTTATGACGTTTTTCAAAATATTTTTATGTTTCAAATCAACACTATGTTGCCCTTTCTACATTCTTGGCGTATTTCTCAGAATGTGAATTTATTCGGAAAATGAATGAATTGGAAAAGATGTGATGGACGAAAATAATTAACGTTTATATGAATTGATAGAAAGGATTCCTTTTCTAGTTATTTGCATGAAAAGTACAAGAGATCACTGTTGAAATATATTATTTTTCGCCATGGAAGAAAATTGCATTGATTTCACATAATTTTCATATGCATGCTTGTGAAGATTTAATGTTTATCATCCTCTTGAACTGGAAGTTCAAGACTTGACGACATCAATTGTTGATTCAAATCAAGAATTCATTAAAAAAAAATCATCCCAAAGATATAAGATGAATTCATGGTTGATTACAAGAATCAAGAATAATGTCAATTTTATTTTGTTGATAATTATCTTAAAATCAATGTTGGGACATAAAACTCGGCTGCGTTTTTTCAAACAACATCTAAAGAATACATTTTTCACCATCTCGACCTTTGAAAGGCGTTTCTTATAGGAGAATTAGGTCTAAGTACCACCTCATTAGTGAGGTACCTAACTTTTGCAAATCTGCTCAGATATCGCCAAATTTCTTGTAAAACCTGAAAAATATCATCCTAATCGACTTCTCGAGACTCCATCCGATCCATTCACTGCGATATCTGTCCAAATAACAGCTTTTTCAACGAAATTTCCGTGTACCCCTTCAACCTGGAAATGTAAACATTCGTCCTGGTCTCGAAAATTGTCCTCACGCTCCAAACTGGTGCTAAAAACAATAAACATACGTTAATCTTGGATATTTGACGAAAAACTCACCTGCAAATATCGATTAAATACCAAAAATCTGCGAACAATTGGTAAACCTAACAAAATGTGGAATATCTTTGATACTTTCACTTTGATGTAATCAAAGAAACTGGCAACGTCGTTTTGTCATTAACGATATTTTCTGTGCGCGCACTGACTTTTCATCATATGTTCTGTGCTTTTCATCAGGGGCACCAACTCCTGAAAACGAAACCATGACCTATGTGATTAAATAAATGTGAATGGAGTATACGAGAACTTGGCAATGGAACTGAAGAATATGTGGCAATTGTCGAAAGTCACTATTATACCATTGGTGATTTTGGCTGAGGGAGTCATGTCCAAATCATTTAAGAAAAATCTTCAAAAGATCGAATTATCCGAGGGGATCGCGGGATATGCACAACAGGCTGTAGCGTTGTAAACGTGTCACATCGTGCGGAAATTCCTGAACTAGTGGGAGGAACTGAAATGTTTTTTCACTGGTTCACAGAAGAAATACCAGCTCAAGCTGAGACCTCGAAGCAAACACTGCCGTACTATCTTTACTCGAACCATTTCGCCGCATTTTCAGGCCCCTATTTGAATACCTCCGGATAAGACCAGAACGCCGAAATTTTCGTCATCCAGTGAGTTATAATCACGTACTCCAAATCCAAATCAAGTGTGTAGGTCATTTAGTTCCGAAGTAACGCGAAAGCAAAGTTTCGCATTTTCGACCCTCACTCACTCACTCATGATCATCAAAATAGAACTAGTACTTCCCATGAACTCAGAGAGCTGAAATTTGGTACAGAGTTAGGGTTTAATGGCCACATAAAGAGAAAACTATAAAAACTAGGATAATCGAAAATCTGTTGGCACGTCACGTGAGCTCACGTGCTATCATGTCATCTTCGCAAAATGTGCAACCACACTAATGTATGGAAGGTTATGCGCTTGGAAACACATTGTTATCATACTCAATATGTGAATATCGACTTTAGAATATAAATTGAAAAAAAAATAATAATCGGGTGATCAGTCTTATACACAGTGATATTTTTACTGTCTCAGTAATGTTCAAGGAAACGATAGGTTTTCGAAAGCTAGGCCGAAACAATAAATGAGACAGTAAAAATTATCACTGTGTATAAGACTGATCACCCGATTATTATCCATTTTTCAATTGTTATCATTTCACGCATTCACGAAGTTAGCAGAACTACCCGCAAATTTACATTTTCTAACCTTAAGTGATATCACATCGAATATTTTGTGAAGTGATTGATGAAGTGAAAATGGATGAAAATTTGATCGAACTCGTCAGGCTTCATGAAGTGATCTATGATCATTCTTCATCAGAGTACAGGGATCAGAATGTACGACAACAAGCTTGGGTGCCGGGTGCTCATTCAACAATTGTTGTACTATTTGAGGTAATCCTCCCACTTCCTCTATTCGTTGATTTATTTGGTGAATCAAATCTCTTCTATCAGAATCACCAGCAACTGTAAAAGCTCCTTACTGCGATTTCTTTATTATTATAGTAAATGTTGTGTGACTTGGCCGTTGAAGGGTACACAAGGGTACAAAACCAGGTGCTCCACGACAGCATTGCACCAATATGTCGCCAGAAACGCAAATAAAGAAATCGCAGTAAGGAGCCTTAAACTTGGCTCGACTTTTTCTAGATTTCATTACTTTTTAGAGATAAACTAGCAGCTCCATCGAGACTTGGCTAGTTTTTACAGAATGTTTTTGGTGGGATAATTGTGTTACTTCAAATAATTTTGATCAATAATCGTTACCTCACTCAAATCGAACTCAACGCGATCTTCTTCAAGATTATTGTTTATCCCAGTCACCAGATGATCGATAAGCACGACTCCTCAGATATATTCTCCCCATCTGCACCTCCCAACCCCCCATATTCCCATACATCCGCTCACAGACCGCCGACCGCAGTTCCTCGATCCTGAAGTGGATCAGGGTCCGCAGCACGAAACTTAATCCGACTTTTGTTCCAGTCTGGAGTGGCGGTCTAGACCTACAAGGGCCCCTCTTCATCCAGGAGCCCCCTCATCGCGTCGAGTTTAGCAACAGCTCCGGTGGCAGAGTCGACTGCACGGCACACGGGAGCCCTGCTCCGGATGTGGAATGGATCACGTCTGACGGTTCCACGGTGCACCAGGTGAGTGTCGATGGATTCTAGGATGGGGTTCAAGGGCAGGTAAATACGAGGATATATTGAAAAATTCTTAGGCTACTATAGAACAGAACAAAATTTCAATGTCAAAATATTTTATTACTCAATATATTCTCCTCTTAATTGAATATACTCTGCGCAAAAAAATTAACGCACATTATGGAAATCTCAAATTTATTCTACAACTGAAGGTGTTCTCAATGATAATTATTTTTATCAGAATTATGCATGCATATGTTATCCATCACCGTTTTTCTTCAATACAGATGTTTTCTCGCAGCAGGAATAAAAAAAGATGATATTATCAGATTTCGAATGTATTGGCCCCATTCTAAAATCAGTTCTCGATCATTCTAGTGATCAATAGTTTTTCTTTCGTTTGATTCTCTACACTCGATCGCTATGCAACGCGAAACACGCAATTTGACCCAAGAGGAATGTGCCCAAGTGGTAGTTTTGCGAAAAGAAGGGTGGACATACACAAGAATTGCAGAAAGGTTTGGAGATTCCCATACAAGTGTGTCCAGAATGTTGCAGCGATTCAGGGAGACAGGTATGAATATCCGAAGACCAGGACAGGGTAGACCACGGGTAACAACTGCCATTCAAGAACGTTACTTGAGAGTTTCTTCATTGAGACAACGGTTTGCAACCGCTCGCCTACTTCAAAATCAGCTTGAGCAAACTCATGAGGTGCAAGTTAGCACTCAGACAATAAGAAATCGCCTCAGAGAATATGATTTAAGGCCTCGTGTCGCGGCAAGAGGCCCAGCTCTTACCCCAGCCCATCGAAGGGCGCGTTTGGATTTTGGAGGAGAGCATATCCATTGGGAAGAGGCCGATTGGGAAAGAGTTCTCTCCACAGATGAGTCTATATTCTGCCTCTACCATTGTCATCGACGTTCCCTTGTATACAGACGTCCACATGAAAGATGTGCTCAGTGCAATTTCCTGAATACTACTGGTTTCGGGGGAGGATCAATTATGGTGTGGGGTGGAATATCTTTGACTGCTCGCACAGACCTAGTGGTCGTTGATAATGGAGCTATGAATGCTGATAAGTATATAAGGAACATTCTTGAAGAGCATGTAGTGTATTTGCGCCATACATTGGTGAATATTTCATTTTTATGGACGATAATGCCAGACCCCATCGTGCGCGCATCGTTCAGGAGTACCTTGAAGAGGTTGAAGTCTCTCGAATGGAATGGCCAGCAAGAAGTCCAGATCTCAATCCGATTGAGCAGGTTTGGGACAACCTCAATAGAAGGCTGAGAAGTTCAGAAAATCATCCAGCTACTCTTAATGACTTAGGAATCCAACTCGGAGAAATCTGGGAAGGATAAGATCAGAACATTTTAAGATGACTCATTTTGAGCATGAACCGTCGTTGCCGAGCTGTAATTAACGCAAGGGGTGGAAATACCAAGTATTAAATCACTTATCAGCATTTCAGCATTTTGAAAATTGTTCATTTCTCTTCTTTCACATAAGATTCGGTGAAATCCTGAATTTTTCTTCCATTTAATGTGTCTCCTTTCGTTCAAAACCTTCCCGAAAGAACATAAAAAATAAGTTATAAAGTCAATGTAGAGTTAACTTTCATTAAAATTGAGATTTTCAGAATGTGCGTTAATTTTTTGGCGCAGTGTATTTCTTATAGCGAACCTGCAACGTCTCTAGACCTTTCAAAAAAAATGTTTCTTCTTGCTCTGCAAACCAGTCCTCCATAGCTTTCATTACCTCCTCGTTGACAGAAAATTTACGACCATTCAAACTCTTTTTCAGTTGAGGAAATAGATGATAGTCGGACGGAGCCAAATCTGGTGAATAAGTGGGGTGTTCTAGTAATTCTAACCCTAAATCACGAATTTTTTGCATGGCAACATGAGATTTGTATACTGGGGCGTTGTCCTGTGAAAACAAAATACCTTTGGATAGCTTTCCGCGTCTTTTCTCTTCAATTTCTCCCGTAGAGTGGTCAGTAATGTCGAATAGGAAGCTTTAGTTATTGCTCTACCCTTATCCAAAAAATCAATCATGATTACTCCATGGCAATCCCAAAAAAACTTTTCCAGCAGATTTTTGGACACGAAACTTCTTAGGTCTTGGAGAACCAGAGTGTCGCCATTCCATCGATTGTTGCTTTGTTTCTGGATCGTAGAAATGTAACCAAGTCTCATCCATAGTAACAATTTGGCTTAAGAAGTCTACATCGTTTTCAAATCGAGCACAGATCGAACGCGATGCTTCTACCCTTGCACGCTTTTGGTCAACATTCAAACATTCGGGGATCCATTTTGCAGAAATTTTTCTCATGTCCAAATTGACGTGAACTATATGATGAACGCGTTCGTATGGAATGCTTCAGATATCCGTTTTAGCACAATTCGACGGTCTGATAAAATCATGTCATGAACTGCATCGATATTTTCGGGGACTGACACAGAAACTGGCCATCCCGATCGGTCATCATCTTCAATGGAAAATTTACCTCGTTTGAAATTTGAAGTCCAATTTTTCACGGTCGCATACGAACGACATTGATCTCCAAGGTTATTAGGCATATTTTCGTGAAACTGATCACCTCTTAACCCTTTTAAATACAGGTACTTGATGATGGCTCGATACTCCAATATTTCGATTTTTAAAATTTGGGTGGACATCTTTTTTTAAATTTATTGCGTAACTCTGATTTATTTTTTTGACGTCGAACTCTACACTGACACTTCTAATAAATTATTGTTCGTTGATATGGTATCGCAATATTTTATTTATGCATGGAACTGGTCTAGGCTAACTAGATATCAATACATCGTCGTATGCAGGAAATTTTTCTTAGAACATAAATGTCATAAAATTATCTTCCAAATAAAAAAAAATTGGCTTCAATCTTAATTTGAATGTGTTTTATTTCAATTCAAAGTTCTATCACTCTGAAAAACACCAGAGACTTGCTCAGCAAGTTATTTTGAGCGACAAAAATGACGTTTTCCGTTTCCTGGTCCCGCAACCAAACGGCGCACATTATTCCCCAAGAACCTTTCGCGCGCGACGTCTGACAGGAATAAATTCGCAATTCCTGTCGAGGGCCCGGAAATGGACCCGATAGGGAAATACCGATCGACTGTAACTCTCGCTGCCTCGTCTTGCTGAATGTCCTGCGAGTATTTTCGTGTTCCAGGTGCCCGAACTGAGGCTGCTGTTCCCTAATGGGTCCCTGGTGTTCCCGCCGTTTCCGAACGACAGGTATCGACACGACGTACACTCCGCCGTTTACAGGTGCAGGCTGAGGAGCCAGCTGGGGGTGGTGGTGAGCAGGGACGTGCAGGTGAAGGCGGGTAAGTGGGGCTCTTTGTGTAATTCGATTTCGAAATGGCAGAAGGATTTATTGCATGTTATGGAATTAGATGGAAAGTACTTTGAGTGTCAATTTAAATTCTACGCGGAAAATATGTCGCGGAAAATCCGCCGCGGAAAATATGTTGCGGAAAACTGACTGCGGAAAATCAGCAGCAGAGAATACGACAAGAGAAATCATCTTGTGTAGTTGAAGGAAAAATACGTAGAAAACCAAGACTTATTTGTCATATTTATCACGAAGCTTTTTTCATTTTAAATATAGTTTTTTTATTCATTCGTTATATTTCTATTATTTTCATAACGTTTTATGGACATGTTGACATACAGGGTCTTTCACGAGGAACCTCACCCATATTTATACGGGAAACTACTGAACGTATTTTCATGAAATTCAGCACTTATAAGTTTTTCACGATGCTGATGAATTCTAAAATATTTTCGAGGCATGAGCACCTCCGGTTTTTCCGGAAATGACGTCAACTTCCGTTTTTCAAATTAGAACACCATTTTTTTTATTGCAGAAATAGATTCCTTAGAAAATTTCAAGTTATTTTGATGTAACATTTTTCAGTTTTGGTTGAAAAATTCTCTCTGAGCGGGAAAATTCGAAAAAAAAATCGAAAAAAGAGCTCCGCTGAAACAAGGATAACTTCGAGGTTTTTCGATGGAAAATTTTCATTTTTGGGATTTTTCAAGATGTAAGATTGATGTATCCACTTTGAAAATCTGAATCGCGATTCATGATACAGGGGGTGAAAAAATCGCTTTCAAAGTTAGGGATGACAAAATCGTGAAAAATCAATTTTTTCAAATTAGAACCCCATTTTTTTATGGCAGATATTGAATCTACATTAAAAAATAATGTGAGTGTATGCATCACACCCTTGCCCTAAAGTGGATATTTTCTGAGTTATTCACAAAAAACTGTTTTTTGTCTTGAATTTTCAGCTATTTCTTTTCCCTTCACGCCAAAAAGATGAAATTTTCAGGAACTGTTACGTAAACCATGTTTTAGATTTTACTACCCTAATATGCAAGAGAAAAAAGTTACAGGTTGTTCCTAAATAGATGGCGAATTTGGATTCGAATTTGTATCGGAAACCTCTTTATTTCAACTAATCGGTTTTCTCTCCAGTGATAAATAAATAATTCCTTATGAACCATTTGCAAAAACTTACCATGTTTTACATTTTTTTTTTAATGATAGATATCATTAATTACATCTGGTAAATTCCTCTTTATTCAGTAGCATGTAATTTATGATATCTATCATTAAAAAAAAAGAATGTAAAACATGGTAAGTTTTTGCATAAGGTTCATAAGGAATTATTTATTTATCACTGGAGAGAAAACCGATGGCCGATTAGTTGAAATAAAGAGGTTTCCGATACAAATTCGAATCCAAATTCGCCATCTATTTAGGAACAACCTGTAACTTTTTTCTCTTGCATATTAGGGTAGTAAAATCTAAAACATGGTTTACGTAACAGTTCCTGAAAATTTCATCTTTTTGGCGTGAAGGGAAAAGAAATAGCTGAAAATTCAAGACAAAAAACAGTTTTTTTGTGAATAACTCAGAAAATATCCACTTTAGGGCAAGGTTGTGATGCATACACTCACATTATTTTTTAATGTAGATTCAATATCTGCCATGAAAAAATGGGGTTCTAATTTGAAAAAATTGATTTTTCACGATTTTGTCATCCCTAACTATGAAAGCGATTTTTTCACCCCCTGTATCATGAATCGCGATTTAGATTTTCAAAGTGGATACATCAATCTTACATCTTGAAAAATCCCAAAAATGAAAATTTTCCATCCAAAAACCTCGAAGTTATTCTTGTTTCAGCGGAGCTCTTTTTTCGATTTTTTTTTCGAATTTTCCCGCTCAGAGAGAATTTTCCAACCAAAACTGAAAAATGTTACATCAAAATAACTTGAAATTATCTAAGGAATCTATTTCTGCAATAAAAAAATGGTGTTCTAATTTGAAAAACGGAAGTTGACGTCATTTCCGGAAAAACCGGAGGTGCTCATGCCTTGAAAATATTTTAGATTTCATCAGCATCGTGAAATACTTATAAGTGCTGAATTTCATGAAAATACGTTCAGTAGTTTCCCGTATAAATATGGGTGAGGTTCCTCGTGAAAGACCCTGTATACATTAAAGGATGAAATGACATAGGTTTTTTAGCTGAATTAACACTATCTACCAGACAAAAGAAGACAATTCATCTCAGGATTCATCAGCAAACAAAAAACAGGACTTGTCTTATAGCATATTCAGAACAAAAACATTGTTACTTTCATTTCATAAATGTTGATGATCTTATACAGGGTGAAACAGCCAAATGGAATTAATTCGATAACGAATAAATGAGAGCGTGTTGGAAAAAACGCTCGGACATGTCGATTGGTAATTTTAAATGCGCATATTTTTCAAGAAAATAATATTATATAGGGTGTTCCATGTGACCGTGGCCAATACCAACTTTCATATTTCAAATTCAACCCCATGCATATTATTCATTTTTTAGATTCTTCAGAGAATTCTAGACACAATTCATGCACAATGTCCTATGCCTATCTTTCTTTAACTATTTCGGAAGTATTAAGTGTTTTCAGATTTATTGCAAAAATCAACGTTTTAAATAAAAAAATTTTTATTTCACAAATTCGGTACATTACACTTAAAACCTAATAAGTAATACTGATTATGTCTTGATTATTAAAAAAAAATTAATGTCAATGTAGGAAATGTTCAAAATGCTCGCCCGAACGTATTGGCAACATGCTAATCTGGTGTAGAATTGTCTTCTAACGTTACTCAACATTTCAGGCGTGACTGATCTAATCGCAAGCGTGATTCGGTTTTTTAGGTCGTCGAATTTTCGTTTCGTATACTTTTGACATATCCCCACAAAAAGAAGTCTAATGATGTCAGAACAGGAGATCGTGCTGGCCATTCTATCGATCCGCGCCTCCCTATCCACCGATTTGAAAAAATTTGGTTCAAGTACTGCCGGACATTGATTTGGTAATGGGGCGGTACTCCATCTTGCTGAAACCATATTATATTGGCAGGAACTTGCGGATTTGCTGGATCAGGATATAAGTTTATCAAAGTTGGTACGACATTATTTTGGAGTAGTTCTAAATATTTTTCTCCATTCAAGTTGCCGTCAATGAAAAAGGGAATAAACAAATCTGTTTTTGTTTTTTTTTAATTTCTTTAAGTATTGTGTGTAATGTATCGAATTAGTGAAATAAAATAATTTTCATTTAAAATGTTAATTTTTGTGAAAAATCTGAAAACACTTAATATTTCCGAAAAAGTTGAAGATAGGTATAGGACATTGTGCATAAATTATGTCTAGAATTTTCTGAAGAATCCAAAAAATGAATAATATTCAGGGGGTTGCATTCGAAATAAGAAAGTTGGTATTGGCCATGGTCGCATGGAACACCCTATATAATTTTATTTTCTTGAAAAATATGCGCATATACTCATCTATTCGTTATCGAATTTATTCCATTTGGCTGATACACTCTGTATATAAAATTCTCCTGTTTGCACTTTGTGGCCGAACTCCTCCGAAACGGCTGGACCGATTTTTATGAAATTTTGTGTGCATATCGGGTGGGACCAGGAATCGGCCAAATCTATTTTTCATCCCCCTAAATGTTAAGGGTGGTCCACCCCTAACTTTTTTTTCAATTTTGTTGGACAAAATCTTTTATTTAAATTTTTTTATGATACATCACACAAAAATACATACAACCTTAAATTTTCACCCCTTTACCTAACCTAACGGGAACGTGGTATAACAAAAACTGCTCATTTATTGCCTCTAAAGTGGAACGTAGTTCGCGGGGTCAGCTAGTATTTTATAAAGAAAGGACCAATGGTAATAGGTGTATAGAATATGACATTACTGTGATTCACTAATAACAAGTTGCCTCTGAATTAAAAACATATGTCATTTTGTATTCCCCCTATATTTCACTTTCTATTTATGACAAGCAGGCCGTCCCAGCTTCGCCCGTGTAGAAATTTGTTTCACGCGGCGGTTTCATCTTCAACCTGCCATATCTTTTGATGTACTTGTTGTAATTGTATGATGTGAGGAGCAATTTCGTTCTAAATTAAATACTGGGGAGAAATAACGTATTAGGTTGGATGAGGATCAATACCCAATTCATAAAAACTCACTCCTAAATAGTGCATAATTTTGGAAAACATCTGATTACCATAAACAGGTTATAGCAAGTCAATCTTGAGAGATAGATATATGCTATCGCGGACTTTTTTGTAGAACTATTTAAGAGGTACATTTCCGTCATACACTGTATCCACGTAAGTCTTAAGGTGCAGACATATTGTCATCACGTCACGTCACATCACGTCATCTTCCCAAAATGTGCAACCACGATAATGCATGGAACTTAGACCATAGGAAGAGAGACACACCTTTCAATAATGAATCGTGAAGCCAAATCATCAGAACTAAACTGGGTGATTATACTACTACGGAATCAAAATGTAGTAAAAATTTTTGCAACATTGTATCTGCTGTCACGTTAAAGCACTGAAAGCACACAAGATCTATATTCCGCAAATTTACTGTATGCACGTGATTTTACGTCTAATATTATGTGGAATGTCATTCTGACATACATTTGAAACCGATCTGGGTGCTCATTCAATAATTCTTGAATTAATTGATGGAATTCCCCCACTTCTTCTGTTCGTTGATTCATTTGGTAAATCGAATCCCTTCTATGAGAATCACCAGCAACTGTAAAAGCCGCTATATTCTCCATATCTTCTTCCCATTTCCTGTCGTGAGCTCACGTGACGTGACAACAGTTTGTATGCACCTTTACGGTTTTTGCAGCGCACGTGAAAATAGCTGATTATGGCTGATTTTTTTGTAATTATTGAAGATATGGTAGGTATCCTCAGTTTTTTTGGGTAAAAAGTATAGCCCTTGTCACTCAGGAATAATGTAGCTTTCTAAGAGTGAAAGAATTTCTGAAATCGGTCCAGTAGTTTTTGAGCCTATTCGTATCAAACAAACAAAAATACAAATCTTTCCTCTTTATAATATTAGTATAGAAATACTGAATGACTGAATGAGCATTCCTTCATGAGAATATTATTCCATAAGATGAACAGGATAATACTGACAATTAATCTACAAGGAAGAAGAGATAAGTAATTGACACAAGAACATAATAAATTCCTCATACTTCTAAACCAAAACTTAAAAGATTTGGAAATCATCATCCTTTTTCCACAAACTCATAAACAAACCAAACCGCAGCTAATGATTTGATGCTCATTTCGTATTCGTTTGGCAGAAATCCAACCGCAAAGTTTCATCCCAACTAAGGATATCATCCTCTTTGTTTTCTCTTCCTTATAATCTCCGCCCTTTTTGAATACAAAGAAAGGACTTAATTAGTTCTTTTTCCGTGAAAAGCCATAAAATCGAACGGTCTGCTCGGGAGATCCACCAAACCCCCGGTCCAATCAGGATGGAACAGAAACCCAGTCAATCGATCCCTCGGGAACCCAGAGATTATATTGCTGGTTAATCTAAGCTCGATAGCATGAAGCATTTATGTATTTTTCCGAAATATTTCAAGAACGCCCTGTAGAGAGAAACCAAATTCACAAATTTTCTTAAATGAAGATTTTTATGAAGTGAAGTTTCTATAAGAGGAAGCATAACTCAAAGTTATAGTTCAGCAAGGAAACCTCTTGAACAATTAAATTTAACCACCGAATTGCTATCTAAATAAAAGTGTCTCTATGAAGTAAATTTTAAGTTCTCAAACAAGAACGGAGATAATGACGAAAGTTGAAATTGGTCAAAGTATATATGAATTTATTTTTCACTTGTACATGATATGTTCATTTTACCTAGAAACGGTTGCTATAAATACACTCATTATGCCCGTGGGCATTTTAGCGGGCATTATGGATCATAACGCCCGCTCGTGCGAGAAGCAAAATAAGCTAGAAAGAAATTATTTATTTCGCAGAATTTTAATACTAAAACAACGACAACTCAACAAACGAAAACAAAGTCTTTCTTAATTAAAATTAAAAGTGTAGTTTTCGAATTTCCCGGAAAAATTCTTCAATCGTGAATCTTGGGATGTTTTCGAAACCTGAGGAGCGAAAACTTGACCACAAGTACTTGGAAGTTCGTTCACAATAGAACCACTAGAGAATTCAAGAGAATCTGTTACCGAATTCACAATCATCGTCGATACTTTGTTTTTGGAAAAAATGCTCTGCTCTATGTAACCTTCCGCCACAGATGCACTCTTCCATCTTCCGTGCATTTTTAACGTTTCATATGATGCACCCAGCGGCGTAGCTACGTGGGTGCAAGGGTGTGCAGTGCACCAGGGCCCCTGACCTCAGGGGGCCCCCAAGCGCTGACCATCAAATCGCGTTCGAATTCAAACTTTGATTTTTCTCTGTGATCTATTATGTAAATAACATTGTTTTTATTATATTCAGTTGTTGAAAAATGTTTTTTCCGAAATATCATCAAATCTAGGGATTTATTGCCAAAATTCACTGTTGAATCGGACACCTATCTAAAAAAACTAAATCCGACTAGATGGTCCAGTAGGGTTAACATAATTTCGGCAATCAAATTTCATTTTTTTCATATCATTCGTGCATTAGCTGAAATAGAAGAATAAATTCTTGCGAATAAGAGTAAAAACAAGCAGAAATTTAAAAAAATGTTGAATTTTGAATTTATTTTCCTCGGCGATTTAATGCACCGCATTCTCCATGATATCAATTATGCATCTGAAGTATTACAAAAATGCGATGTCAGTTTGGACGACGTATGCAGAGCTTTAGAAGAGACGAATACAAAGAAAAAAAATTATAGGAGTGACTTCGAGTCCTTCAAGTGCAAGGCTAGAGAAAATGTCATAGCATATGGTGAAGATCCCCATTTCGAAGAAAAGAGACAAAAAAAGATGAAAAATATTTCGATGAATTAGCTTCCGATCACCGATTTCGAAGCAGGGGAGAATTTTCCGAAATAAATATTTTCAATAGAGTGCTCCATACAATAATTTCTCAATTTTAGAAGTCGCCTTCTTATATTTCGGTTGCAGTTTTCAACAAACTGTCGAATCATTGGAAACTATTAAGTTTCATTAAATTTAAAAGAGAATTGACCATATTCACCGTCGCCATATTGTTGTAAGACAATACCAACTACCCAGTGTTCCCAACGGAGAAATATTGAGTTTATCAAAAGTACTATCAGATTATTAGTATCATATATTAAAGAATTATTATGATTAGTATGGTATGTGGTATGAGAGGTTATATAAAATTGGTGGTAAACTTTGGTTAAGTATTTTGTGATAAAATCCGGGAAATATGGGTAGATATCAGTATAGTGTAGGCCATGATTGTTGTGTCAGTAATTGTTCGGCAAAAAATAGATCTAAAAATAAAAAAACTGACACCAAAATATGTCCATTCAAACTTTCGCGGTCCTAAGAAATTAGTGACTTTCGTTATTCGATGTTGAGGACCCTGGGTAGTTGGTATTGTCGCACAACAATATGGCGACGGTGAATATGGTCAATTGAAGGCGCTCCTTGTAACAAAAGCGTATTATTCGCTCTCAGAGTTTTTCTGCGACACAAACCTATCTGTGATATGAGTCTAGTTGGCTCTAGACTGTAAGTTCATTTTATGTCCATATTTACATATTTTAATAATGCGTTATTTATGCTGAAAATTGACGAGTACACGCTATTGTATTAAGCCTGTAGTACAAAAAAGATTCAATTGATTGAATTCAAGTTTTTCGGGGTATGACTACAGTCAACAAAATTTTGAATTTTCACCATCATTTCTACTACTACTAGATATAGGTAGACGAAAAAACTGAAATTCAAAGCTTCGACCAATTTCAAAGTGAATATTGCGATATGAAAGGGTCCAACTTTTCAATTCAAGTTCTTAATATTTATCACCTATTTCTACCTGAATTGAATAAGGCATGGACAATTCATGAATTGTGTATGAAAATAATAAGGAAATACGGAATGCTGGAATGCGATCTAACAGAAGTATTTAGAGCAATATTACTGTTCCTTACAATCTTACTGTCACCTCTGTAGAAGCTGAAAGATCTTTCAGCAAATTAAGAATAATATAAAATTATTTGCGGAACACTATGAGCCAAGCTCAACTGCGACATTTATGGCTTATACCTATCAATTGAAAATGAAGCTGCATCAAGTCTAGATTTGAATGAAGTCATTGAATCTTTCGCAAAGACGAGGTCTAGAAAGAGGTTGTAAACATATTTTTTCCGAAGGAATAAATGGCTTCAAATCTAGACTTGACCTCTAGGTTCGAATCTCCAATAATCAATTTGAATTCATTCCTCGAATAGTTTATTCTTATTGTGATTTCACCAAATAATCTAACGTATCAATAAGAAAAATAAGGCTAGAAGGTCATAGTGACAATGACAATTTTTTTGTGAATATTTGTACATATAGTAAATATCTATAAAAAATGTTTTCAACCCCCTTTTTTCTTCCACATTAATATAATGAATTTAATATACCTGCTCAAATACATAAATAACAACATAATTTATTCAAGTATATTCCTCAACTGTACCTTGAGTAAGTAACTTTGCTTTTTCGAAGTATTTATATTTTGACTCGAAAACAATTCATTAAGGGGCCCCTCTTCGATTTTTGCACCAGGGCCCCGGACTATCTAGCTACGCCACTGGATGCACCAGCCTCAGTTAAAAGAGTTGCTGAAGTCCGTCTCAAACAATGTCCTGTATATTCATTTGCATTATCCAATTTTAAGTATTTGGCAATCATCGAAGGCACACTTCCTATGGTATTTTTGCCAACAGGTTGGATGGTGCACCGACCATTTCGGAACGTGAGGAAAAATCTAGGATTCTTCACTCCACTGAGTCTCAAGGATATATATTTTCTGACCAGCCCCAAAGCTCCTATTTTTTCTTCCTCTACAATGCTAAATACTTTTGACATACCGTTTTTAGTTTCGGGTATTTTAACAAGTAAACAGCTACCCTTATCTTCTATATCTTTGATAGACATTTTCACTTATTCATCTCTCCTTAGTCCTCCAAAAACACCCATTATTAGAACTACTTTATGAAGAAGATGAATTTCATCAGGAGCTTCATTGATGAATGTATGAACTTGTTCTGCTGTCAAAACTTTGGATTTCTTCGGAATATATCCTTTAGATTTCATTTTTAAAAACGCTACTAGCCGGGAGAATTGTGAAATATTGATATTTTCATTGACAATCAGTGTAGATTTCAAAATAGAATATTTCGTCCACAATGACGCAGGACAAAATTTTTCAGACTGAAATAAAAAAAAATTACCCACACATGAACAAAATGAAAAATAAAATAGCATACCAATTCTTGAAAGTACGCCAATAACACTGTTTCATCTATAGCAATTATTTCATTTTTCAACTTCCATTGATGGAATGTTTCATAATCCTTGTCGTAGACGAGTCTGGATTTTTCTGGTAATAGATTATTTGCAGCTTTGGCTGCATTTTCAATTATATTATTTGGCAAATTGCTATTCATTTCTGTTATTTCTTTAAATCTTCACAAAGAAAACAGTAATGACATTCACTTAATAAAATTATGACAGCAATAACGAACTTCAAAATATTAACAAGTGCCATGGTTACTACTGAAAGTTAAATGAAAAAAAAATCATAGGAGCAATCGAATTTTATTGTAATTAAATGATATATTCGTGAAAAATAAAATCTTGTATGCACCACGAGCGTTATTAGACCCTAACGCCCATCGGGCAACATTCATCCCTCGGGCCAAAGGCCCTCGGGCCGAATGTTTCCCTCCGGGCGTTAGGATCCATATAGCGCACTTGGTACATAAATAACTATTATACACGAAAATATCTAATCCATAGAGAAATTTAATCATTGTTGTGAAAAAATAGGACACTGACAAGTGACAATAAGATATACTGCTTTTGTAAATACCTTAAGAAGAATTTATTCAAGTTGAATTACTAATTTGTACAACGACTCCGTGGCGCAACGGTAGCGCGTCTGACTCCAGATCAGAAGGTTGCGTGTTCAAATCACGTCGGGGTCAAAAACTTTTTAAGTCGATTGAATATTTTTTCCTGTTTTTTAATCAAAGTGGTGTGGTGAGGTTTTGTATATATTTTCTTTGACATTATATCATCGTTGAAAACTTATCGGAGCACGATAAAATGAATGTTTCATTCAAAATTATCACAGTTCCAGAAGGACGAAAAATTCATGGCTACAGAAATTTGAAAGAAATCAATATCTCGCATCCTTTCCTGGAAGGTCCTATCCGATAAAAAAGTCATCAATGCACCTCTCCCGTCGGCGACGGACTTTATCCCGTTTTTATCCGGAAAATACCCCGCATTAACGATCCGTCCAAATAGAAAATATTCACACTCGGTTGAACTTTGTTATCTGACCTCTCGCGCCTCGCCTTTCTCCAGATATTTGCCTTTATACTCGCTTCTCCCGACACATCAATTTTCCGGCAGCTCCCGGAGTTGTTAAATCATGTAAAATGCTTAGATAGGCAGCTATGGGATATGCGACCTTTCTGTACAGTGTAGGTACATGATGGACGGGGTGATCATGTATGAAATTCTCGGAAGAAACAGTTCTGGATTATTCTTGTTTGATCCACTATAGATGTGATAAAAATAGGGTTGGTGAAAAAAACCCATCAACGACCAAATCAATCTTGAAAATAGTATATTACGTTACTACGACCCATTTCACATTAGTGGGAGTGTGAAATAGCACTTTCCACACAAGTAATGTACTACGAGGATATATTGGAAAACTCTTAGCCTACTATAGAACCAAACAAAATTTCAATGTCAAAAAATTTTTCTGTACAACTGCCATTAAAAGTGACACTTTAAAAATATTTTTAACATTACTCATTAGCGTTAAAAATATTTTTAGCACTCCATTTTCTTATGATGAAATCAGATGAAAAAAATTCAGCAATTGAAAATTTTCATTATCAATATTAAACAATCATTACTTATGAACATTAATATTAATCGTGAAACTAGAACAATTACTAACATCAATGCCCTGTGACGTTAGGGAGCTTCGCAACACATTATTAGAATCCTCAGCACCATCAGTACTTGTAGAAACCGGAAGTACAATATTGGATGATGATCCAAAAATCTGTTGAGGTTGGGAGAATTTTTTCAGCAATGACATTTCTATATGCAATGGAATGATCAACATAGCCCTCGGCTACCGTTGTAGACCCATCCACCATGTTTTTCTATATCCGTAATATTTGCTCCTGATTCTGCTAGCATTGAAACGGGGGATCTTCGAAAACAGTGTCCTGTATATTGCTTTGGTTCTGGCAGTTTGAGGAATTCGGCAACAATAGATGGAATTTTCCCAAATGTATTGATACCAACTGGATTGGCAGTGCATTTATTATTCATGTATTTCAGGAAAAAACGACGATGTTTGATGACAGAAGGGGCAGTGCAAAGTACTTATGAAAATAGTCAACATACTTCACAGTAATACTGAAAGAACGACTGACTTTCGTTTTTGAGTTTGGAAGTTGTATAACCAATGATTTATTTGTTATTTCGATGTCTTCCACTGATAAATTACACAATTCTTCACGCCGACAGGCTCCAAATAATCCGAAAATAGTTGCAACCTTAACCATCAAGTATTTCTCATCTGGTGCCTCATTTATAAGCTTTTCAACTTGTTCACGAGTGAGAATTTTCGATTTTTTGGGACGATATCCTTCACTTTTCCGTTAAATATGCTACTACCTTAAAATATTCACTAACGTCCACACCATTTTTAATAAGGGCGCTTGACTTTATCATTGAAAATATGCTCCACAAAGTTGATGAACTCCATATTTTTGATTTTTCTTCTGAGTATGCCAGGAATACAGGTTCACTGAAGTTTCCTTGTACATTCGTGCACTGGCTGCACCATCAATGTTAACATTGTAATAAATAAAATTAGGTAGTGTTAAATTTTCTCACAATAATTTGAAAGCATTATTTATTGTTATACATTAATAAATAAATAATTTCTTGGATTTTTGCTTGATTGAGGAACATGATGGTTAAAATATAAAAATCCCATATAGTTTACATGCAGTGTGCGAAGTAAGTATTTCGCACACTACTTCGCGCACGGTGTCATGGTAACGAAGGAAAATGAAAAAAAGGATCACTTCGCATATTGTTGTCTATGCGCGAACCTTGTCATTTTTTGACGTTTGTAGAAAAAAAACATTGTATGGTATTTGTGCTGAAAGTGATTTTATTTTGTTCGTGAGATTTTTCACTCACAAAATAAAACGTCACTGTTCAGAATTCACACATTTGTTTTATTATACCACAAAGTCTATACATAGGATGGGCTTACTCAGTAAGAATAAGAACGGGATTTTCTGTGCTCTGTGCGATTCTATGGCTGTTGTAAAAATCCCACAAGCATATACCTGCTCAGTTCTCCAGCAACCTGCCTTCGTCGCATTGCTTTTTATACGGCTTAGCTCGAAGCCCATAGCAAACACTTTCCACGTCGTCAGCCTTTAGTTCGCCAGTTATCGCCACCCTTTATACAAAGTGAATTCGTATGTGACAAACCCATTTACCCTGCACAACACCACACGAGACCAAAACAGAAGCAGATACGTAACTTTTCATCTTAACAAACGTAAGTACCATTCCTGCAGTGTTTACTTTGTGGTATTCATTCTATCAAACACCCATTTTTTTCTTTAATTTCTCGAGGCAATAAGAATTGGTATAAAAGTCCATTTCTTCTCTCCAAGAGAGCTCGTGTATATTATTTATTGGTCCTTCGAGCCGGATTGGTATCAATTTAATTGTCATATTGAGAGTTGAAGAAATCAAAATTATCAATTTCATTTCTAACACTATTCGAACTGTTTACCTCCTATCTGCATATCTGTTTCTTATCCGTCAAGTACCTGCTGTCCTTCCGATACGAAATTCCTTTCGGTACGTTTTATTGCTCTGCGTCGCATCGTCCAGGTAATTTTGAAACCTTCAGACCCAGTCGTAAATTGGGTGAAGATTTCTGGCACTTCGTATTTATAGTTCAAATATTTCATTGAATATGGCAAAAACGCAGAAGCACTCAACTCTTCGATCGATTTATATTCGTGATATTCTAAATTTGCACGATCTCGCAGATAAAGTCATCACGGACAAATCAATTCTGTCCCGTTTCAAAGCGCATTATCAAGACTTAGAAGGTATCAAAGAAGAGTTTTTAAAACATCATAACACGGTCATTTCATCGCTCATAACCGAGTCAGACGGAAATTTGGAGGACGAATTCAAAATTCGTGAGGATTTCTTAGAATCCTATTATTTTATCAAAAGTGTCCACGCCGATATCTCAGAATCAGAAACTAAAGCCGAAATTGCAGACCATTCAATTACCAATCAGCATTCACATATCATGCTTCCAACTCTTGAATTAACGAAGTTCAACGGTAATTACAAATCGTTTCCTTCTTACATAGATTTATTCGACGCATTAGTACATACCAATAGCTCATTATCAACTATAGAAAAATTCAATTACCTGATATCCTCCCTTTCTGGACCACCTTTGACTCTAGTCACAACGCTAAGGTTATGCAGCGATAACTATCAGATTGCATATGATCAGTTAAAGCGCAGGTATCACAATAAGAGATTACGCGCTCAAGACATGTGGAACGAGTTGGAAAATGCGCCATCTCTAAAATCCGAGAACGCCGCGAGCTTGAGGAAACTCTTAGACACTTTTTCCGAGAATCTTGCCGGCCTCACCCAAATGAATTTTCCTGTCGAAAGCTGGAACTTTGTTTTATCGATTATGTTAATTAAGCGTCTAGATCACGCGACTGTCACTAGTTTTGAGCTCAATAGGAATTCGATCGAAATTCCTGATTATAGAGATCTCCTGTCATTTCTTGAGAGACGCTGCACAGCATTAGAAACTTTGAAGGTTGTCGGTTCCTCTCCTGGGAATATGAATTCCCACAACAATATTTCCAACACGCGACAAAGATTCCAGCAAGACAGAAAAACCCATCATTATCAATCCACCACGCTTTTTATGAATACCTCATCTTCACGCACTTGTCTCCACTGCAAAGGTAAACATACAATTTACCGATGCAATGCGTTCTCTGCGAAATCTCCAAATCAACGCTACGATTTCTGTAGAGCATCGCACCTTTGTCTTAATTGTTTGAGTGCATCTCACGACGTTTGCTCCTGCCAGTCAGCATATAAATGCAAGAAATGTGGGTCCGGTGAACACCACACTTTATTGCATGTGGACAAAATGCCTCTTTCGAGAACCCAAGTCGGCCGTTCAAAGAAAACCTCACTTCCCAGTTCGCCATCGTCGCCTCGGTCGCCTATTGAACAGGTCCATTCAGTTTTGTCAACAGCCTCCTTTCTTATCGAATCATCGAATAAAAGATCTGCGCCTGTTTCGAATTCCACTCTTTCGAGGTCTCGGGACAGTCGAAATATAAATTCGAGACAGAGTCACCCGTCAAAACGCCAACAAGTGAAGAACCCAGATCGTTCATCAGACACCAATTGGCGTTCCATTAGTAATTTGGAACAATTACCTTCCAAACCAATCCTTGAGCCATCCTGCGTTGATTTATATCTCCCTCCTCCTCATCCCTTTCGAAATAAGCCAGACAGTCATATGCAGATCGGAAAACTTAATTAGAAGCTAAATATTCTTCAACTTTTTATTTTTAATTTTCCTTTTTTTTTGTTAATTTTTTCTCATTTCACGACCATTTCTCCTTTCTCTCAATATTTCACTTTTCTCAATCTTTGTTTCTTAAAATGCATAGATGCATTTTCCCGGCGGAGAATGTTCAGAATTCACACATTTGTTTTATTATACCACAAAGTCTATACATAGGATGGGCTTACTCAGTAAGAATAAGAACGGGATTTTCTGTGCTCTGTGCGATTCTATGGCTGTTGTAAAAATCCCACAAGCATATACCTGCTCAGTTCTCCAGCAACCTGCCTTCGTCGCATTGCTTTTTATACGGCTTAGCTCGAAGCCCATAGCAAACACTTTCCACGTCGTCAGCCTTTAGTTCGCCAGTTATCGCCACCCTTTATACAAAGTGAATTCGTATGTGACAAACCCATTTACCCTGCACAACACCACACGAGACCAAAACAGAAGCAGATACGTAACTTTTCATCTTAACAAACGTAAGTACCATTCCTGCAGTGTTTACTTTGTGGTATTCATTCTATCAAACACCCATTTTTTTCTTTAATTTCTCGAGGCAATAAGAATTGGTATAAAAGTCCATTTCTTCTCTCCAAGAGAGCTCGTGTATATTATTTACGTCACTGTTAACACTCATATCATCATATCATAAATAACTATATTACTCAATATTTTGAAATTTATTTGGGATAGCAATCTATTCAATAAGTGTACTCTTTTTTCCTTACGTCTCGAGCTTTCAAGATTTATTTATCTCAACATTGTTATTTGTAGCATCTCCTGAAGAAGAGATAAATAAATCTTGAAAGCTCGAGACGTAAGGAAAGAAGAGTACACTTATTGAATAGACTGCTATCCCAAATAAATTTCATAATTGGAAATAGATTATCATCCATGATAAGTATAATTGGAAAACAAATATTGGGAATTTTGGATATTTATTTATTCAATTGTTCACTTGTAACAACGCCGACGTTTCGAAACGATTCTTGTCTAACTAGCCTTGATAAAGAAACAAGAATCGTTTCGAAACGTCGGCGTTGTTACAAGTGAACAATTGAATAAATAAATATCCAAAATTCCCAATATTAGTTTTCCAAATTTCATAATATTAATAATCCAGTCAACTACCTCATTCCTATATATTACTCAACATATTATCCTCTTAATTGAATACATTTATTACAGCGAACCTGCAACGTCTCTAGACCTTTCAAAAAAAATGTTTCTCCTTGCTCTGCAAACCAGTCCTCCACAGCTTTCATTAACTTATGTTACTTGAAGAGTTGATTCGTCAATTATTTATCATCAACAGAAATAAATCTTTCAAAAAGTAATATTTCATGTTTATTGTTTGAAATGAAATATTCTTTTTTTTTTCACCGTTAAAAGAAGCAATCATTTACGCACCCATAAGTGATAGAGAAAAGTCAAGTTTGCTTTTTACAGTTGTACAAAAAAGATATTTCAAAGGTGTATCAAATAACCGTAAAAACAAACGCCCTCGAAAATAACGCTGTTTCCAACCCTCTCCCTCGCTTAGCAGCCAGTTCCGCGAAGCCAACAAAAACGAATATAAACAATATTTGAAATTCATTATCTTGGTCGTTATGTTCTCTGGTTGTAACGCGTGAACTCAGCTGCCGCAAGTTTAGAGGCTCTATTTGTACGGCGCGCCGTACGGTGGGCACAGGAGCGAGAGCCCATTCTCTCTAAATAAGTTGGACGAACTTGGGAAGAACTGTACTGAAGGCGTAAGCCGGAGCGCGTCTGCCTGAAGGGCCTTTTAAGCCCCATCAATTATTCAAATTCGGGCGTCTAGAGATACGAGAGTCGATGGGATGTATCCTGCTATTATGGAAGATGTTACTTCAACCCTTAAGTGATGAGAACATATATCGCATATTTGATGACGAACGAGTTGTGAGTTCTGCACTCCATGCTTGTCCCCGGAGGAAGAAAGCTTTTCAGGAGAATAAGCGAGATGGCAAATTCTCAAAAACTGTTTTACTGTTCAAACGTAAATATCGATTTTTTTGAGAATGCCATATTTCGCAGGTCAAAATCTAAACTATAATACACTGCGCAAAAAAATTAACGCACATTCTGAAAATCTCAAATTTAATGAAAGTTAACTCTACATTGACTTTATAACTTATTTTTTATGTTCTCTCGGGAAGGTTTTGAACGAAACAAGACACATTAAATGGAGGAAAAATTCAGGATTTCACCCAATCTTATGTGAAAGAAGAGAAATGAAATTCTGATACCTAAGTGATTTAATACTTGGTATTTCCACCCCTTGCGTTAATTACAGCTCGGCAACGACGGTTCATACTCAAAATGAGTGATCTTAAAATGTTCTGATCTAATCCTTCCCGGATTTCTCCGAGTTGGATTCCTAAGTCATTAAGAGTAGCTGGATGATTTTCTGAACTGCTCAGCCTTCTATTGAGGTTGTTCCAAACCTGCTCAATCGGATTGAGATTTGGACTTCTTGCTGGCCATTCCATTCGAGAGACTTCAACCTCTTCAAGGTACTCCTGAACGATGCATGCACGATGTGGTCTGGCATTATCGTCCATAAAAATGAAATTTTCACCAATGTATGGGGCAAATGACACTACATGCTCTTCAAGATTGTTCCTTATATACTTATCAGCATTCATAGCTCCATTATAAACGACCACTAGGTCTGTGCGAGCAGTCAAAGATATTCCACCCCATAACATAATCGATCCTCCCCCGAAACCAGTAGTATTCAGGAAATTGCACTGAGCATATCTTTCATGTGGACGTCTGTATACAAGGGAACGTCGATCACAATGATAGAGGCAGAATCTAGACTCATCTGTGAAGAGAACTCTTTCCCAATCGGCCTCTTCCCAATGGATATGCTCTCTCGCAAAATCCAAACGCGCCCTTCGATGGGCTGGGGTAAGAGCTGGGCCTCTTGCCGCGACATGAGGCCTTAAATCATATTCTCTGAGGCGATTTCTTTTTGTCTGAGTGCTAATTTGCACCTCATGAGTTTGCTCAAGCTGATTTTGAAGGAGGCGAGCGGTTGCAAACCGTTGTCTCAACGAAGAAACTCTCAAGTAACGTTCTTGAATGGCAGTTGTTACTCGTGGTCTACCCTGTCCTGGTCTTCGGACATTCATACCTGTCTCCCTGAATCGCTGCAACATTCTGGACACACCTGTATGGGAAACTCCAAACCTTTCTGCAATTCTTGTGTATGTCCACCCTTCTTCTCGCAAAACTAACGCTTGGGCACATTCCTCTTGGGTCAAATTGCGTGATTCGCGTTGCATAGCGATCGAGTGTAGATAATCAAACGAAAGAAAAACTATTGATCACTAGTATTGGTCGAGAACAACTGATTTTAGAATGGAGCCAATACATTCAAAATCTGATAATATCATCTTTTTTTATTCCTGCTGGGAGAAAACATCTGTATTGAAGAAAAACGTTGAAAGTGGATAACATATGCATGCA
Source organism: Adalia decempunctata (assembly GCA_951802165.1). Lineage (NCBI taxonomy): Eukaryota > Metazoa > Arthropoda > Insecta > Coleoptera > Coccinellidae > Adalia > Adalia decempunctata. Next base: position 9,199,374 of record OX637705.1, read on the forward strand.
TAATTCTGATAAAAATGATTATCATTGAGAACAGCTTCAGTTGTAGAATAAATTCGAGATTTCCATAATGTGCGTTAATTTTTTGCGCAGTGTAGATAGACTCCCGAGTATTTTTTATTTGATAGGTGAAAATATAGATGCATAGAAATACCTGGTGTTGGCACTGATTAGATTTTGTTTAAGACTTTCTTGTCGATCGAAAACGTGATATTTTGTGCAGCTTTTCATTTCTCCCGAAAGGGGTCGCGTTTTTTGTCGTTGCCGCAGTAGCGCCACGACCGATAAATATTGCGGATTTATTCCGGAACTAGTCCAAAATCTGAAATCTAGGATGCCGTTTTGATCTACAAATTTTGGTCATGATTTTTAGTAGGGAGTCGTTACACCAGGTGTTCTATGCATCTATGTGAAAATCTAAACTATGACAGATGAAGTCTCGAATTGTTTTTCATTGAATTCAACATCCTCGAAAACCTACAATTTGATACCAAATTTGTCCTTATAGGCCTTGTTTGAGTCGAATTTTAATTGTTTTATTCTTTCCAAAATTCATTTTTGAGTTTTGTTCAGAAGCTCACAGCACTGAAAGCCAAATGGGTATTCTGCATGATTCGAATGGATAGTAGATCTTCTACATGGAATAACGCCTTCAGATCCGCCAGGCATTTCCTGATGATGACAAATAGGTGTAGTGTTTTTGGGGAGGTCTTATTACCCCTTTGTCATTTTTCTCCCAAAAAGTTGACTTTTTCGAAATTTTTTATTATTTCTAGAGATACTTCGGACAATGCTGATTAACAATTCACAAACAAAAAGTAGATACGATCACAGGAGCGGGAGCTATGACGAGTTGAAATTTCGAAAAAATGGCATTTGACAGGTAAAAATCTAAACTTTGACAGATAGAGTCTCGAATTGTTTCTTATTGAATTCAGCGTCCTCGAAAACCTACAATTTGATACCAAACTTGTCCATATAGGCCTTGTTTGAGTCGAATTCTAATTGTTTTATTCTTTCCAAAAATCATTTTTGAGTTTTGTTCAGACGCTCACAGCACTCAAAACATGGGTGTTATTGATCAGCGAAATGGGTATTCTGCACGATTCGAATGGATTATAGATCTTGCAGATGGAATAGCGCCTTTAGATTCGCCAGGGATTTCCTAATGATGACAAATATAGTCTTACCCCTCGTCATTTTTACCCAAAAAGTTGACGTTTTCGAAATCGATTTTATTATTCCTAGAGATACTTTGGACAATGGTGATAAACAATTCACGAACAAGAAGTGGATACGATCACAGGAGCTGGAACTATGACGATTTGAATTTTAGATTTTTGAAAAGATGGTATTTCGCAGGTCAAAATCTAAACTATGATAGATAAGGCTCCGCATTATTTTTTATTGAATTCAGAGTCCTCGAAAACATATGTCTTGGTCCTAAAATTTTCCATATACTTTCCTTATGACCTGATTTTTTCTTGTTTTAAGCCATGTTAATCATACAAATTGCAGCTACAGGTCTACCGAAAACCCTCACTGCACGAGAGAGGAACACGGGCCACTCCCCTCTTGAGGACCGGAATTCAATAAATTAATTATCAAATAGCAATATGATAATGAATAATTCTGAATAAAGAATAAATTGTATGATGAATACGATTAAGTTCTGAGACAGCAGTAATAATTCATATACAATTATTCTAAGTTTAATTCGTGAAACTATATCAATGATTACCTATGTTGACTATGTTGAGTTCAGCATGCTGTTCCATATGAAGGAATTCTCGATCCATGGTTCAATTGGTTTGAAATTAGTTTCACGACAGTTTGGAACGTATATTGGCCGATGGAAGATATAAACTTATCTGCAGAACTTGATTGAATGGTCTTATAGAAAAGTTTCAAGGAGGCTTGCGAGGGAAGAACCAAAATTGCGTTAGCGGTTAGAGAACTCACAATATTGTATACTTGGTCAGGAGAATAAGGCCGAACGAATTTTTGGGTCATTGATCCTTCAGTACAATCCCTGTTTTACTTTTTTACAAACAACTGTAACATATCTGAATTTTATACCCTGCAATAAAATAAAATGCACCGTTGCCATACTATTCCATGGCTTCCAACTTTGCAACGTCTTTTGTCGAAACGTGGAACTACGTTGAATGAACTTATTTGATATTATTTTATAATTCTATGAATGATGAATATTAGTACGACTTCAATCAATACTTTAGGCAATTCGCATCTTAATAAATATGAGATTTTAATCATATCGAAGATCCACCATGAAGTAAACTTGTTCTTCTGTGACCATCGAAGAAATACGATTCTGTGGAAGAAAAACTAACCTCCGTAACGACTCTTTTACTTTTTCACTCGACTGCTGCTGTCTGTTTTCACTTTCATTCTGGTTCACAATAGTGTTCCTTTGAAATGGAGTTCCTCTTCTAGGAATCCGCCATTTTAGTATATTTTAAAGACGCTTCTTTGTTATCTGGTATATACACTATCCCCATTTCAAATAACTCTATTTCATTTCACTGGATTCAACCTCATTTAAGCTTGTTCTACTTTATTATTGCATTTCTATTGAATATTGTGGAACTCTGTTCTGCTACCAACCCATTTGGAATATTCTTATACTGTTCGTAAGGCCTACTGCACATTTAACTATTCACTCGACATTATGGGATACGCATTGAAGTTGTTGCATTCAGGATAATATTTTACGTACAAATATCACTGGTTTGGAGGCCTAGGATAAACTGTTTATATCCTCTGTGTCAAGGAAAACATCCCCCACAACAGTGGCCAGTGAGACTTCCTCTAAGAGTTCTATAGAAGAACGTCCTCAGTAAACCAAGCCTCGTCTTCGGGCCCTTGGCGTACTTGATAAGCAAGGAGTGCTTTGAAAGTGCCATCGTTCATCAGTTAACAGGAAATATAAGGAGTTTATCGTCACTTCGAAACCAACGCGACTGCTAGGATCTCACACATAACACTTGGAAGGAAGGATTCTCACACTAGGAACTACAAGGATACTGCTTAGGAATTTCATTAATAATCAGGTTGCACACTCTATATGCCTATAACCTTTGGATAACTTTGGATGTATTGGATTCTGCTTTTTATCACAATTGTGCCAGTAATAACCTTACCGGAGTATAGGAAGCTCCATATTGTACATATCACCAGTGCTCGTCTTATTAATAATTCTTCTATGGATTGTAAACATATCATCTGTAATGCTAGAAGGTTTTTTGATTTGAGTTTCAATTGATTCTCGTTCGTTTTTCCTTCATATGGCTATGGTTCTTCGAATTATGGGGCTGGACGAATAAAGGCTCTTGTTCCATCTTTATGTCCAATCTAGTGTATTATTTATCTATTTTACCTCATTATTTCCCATCATATATTTCACTAATCTGAGTTATTACGAATCTGAATTACTACGACACAAGGCCGTAGCTAGAAAAAAATTTCGGGGGGGTCCGTCCGAGGCCGTAGCTAGAAAAAAATTTATTCGAAGAATTTTCGGTGAAATGATTATCTGGCAGTTCTGAAAAAATGAATTTCGGGGGGGGTCCGGACCCCATCGGACCCCCCCCTGGCTACGGCCTTGCTACGACATAACATAGAGTTCTACCAATCTAGACGATCACATCACATGCCAAAATTATAAGTATAAAACCCCCTTTAACGTAATTCTACCCTCAGCTCTTCAGAGCAGGGTTGCCCCTTTTCTCTTTCCATAATGTTCCTAGGATTTAACAAACCTGGAATGTTACACACTACACAAAAATTATGAAGCCATTAAAGAAATGCTTACTTGATAAAGCTAGATGGAACTTGTTGATCAATTTCACCTCCACCTATTTCCAACTAAGATGTATCATCATTACCAACCAATTTGCCGCCGACTTGATCACTAAAACGAACGGTTTCTCCTATAAGAAGTCCGAACATCATCAATTTGAATTAGTCCTCCAATATACGATTATACCAGATAAAAACAAAGATAAAACACTCCGGTGTGCCCAGAATGCGAATTCAATTCCCTAAAAGCTTCTTGGGGAGGTGGCCACCACACAGAATAATAATCGGGCCTACATCCTGTGGGATAATGGAATAAAGGTTAACTGGAATTAAATTTCATCTTTCACTGTCTCGGACGGATGAAGCAGAAGTTTTTCTTATTTTCGCTGGATAAGCTGAAGGCTTTGGGGGATTTTTCTTGGGGAAATTAATAATTAGCTCTGCGGTAGTCAGGTGAATTATTCTTACGTTTTCTTCTCGGGCTATAGGGTTGGAGAGAAAAATTTTCGATTGGGATTCATTTTGTTCGGATATTGAGAACGAATTGCCAAATGAGACATGGAGTTAATTTTAAAGCAATATACCACTCCTGGAAACCTACATTTTGATACCAAAATCATGAAAATGTTTTTCCTGTATTTACCATTATTATGAGAATTGATTTTTGAAATTTCTCAAAAAAAATTACAATTCGTAGGTCAGAATTCAAACAATGATACAAAAGGCTTCGCATCATTTTTATAGAATTCAGCGTCCTCTAAAACTTATATTTCGATACCAAACTTATTAATATAGTCCTGGTTTAGCCCGATTTTTGTTTATTTTATTATTTTCATAATTCATTTTCGAGTTTTGTTCAGACGCTCAGAGCACTCAAAGTATAGGTGGTCCTGATCAGTCTAATGGATATTCTGTATGATTCGAATGGGTAGTAGATGGTCAATATTGAAAAAGGACTTTGATTTCGCCAGGGATTTCTTGTTGATGACAAATGTGGTGTTTTTAGGGGGTCTTACTCCTTTGTCATTTTTCACCCAAAAAGTTGAGATTTTCGATATCGATTTTATTATGCTCAGAAATACTCTAGACAATGCTGATTAGCAATATACAAACAAAAAGTGGATAGGATCCCAACAAGGGTAGTTATGACGATTTGAAATTTCGGATTTTTGAAAAAATGCCATTTGACCGGTGAAAATCTAAAGTATGATAGATAGCTACTTGAATTTAATATTATTGGAAAGATCGTCCTCGAAAACCTACATTTTGATACCAAACATGTCCATATAGGCCTTCTTTCAGTCGAGTTTTAATTGTTTTATTTTTTCCAAATTTAATTTTCGAGTTTTGATCAGACGCTCAGAGCACTCAAAGTATGGGTGGTACTGATCAGTCTAATTGGTATTATGCATGATTCGATTGGGTAGTAGATCGTCAAGATTGAGAAAGGACTTTGATTTCGCCAGGGATTTCTTGGTGATGACAAATATGGTGTTTTTGGGGGGTCTTACCCCTTTGTCATTTTTCACCCAAAAAGTTGAGATTTTTTATATCGATTTTATTATGCTCAGAGGTACTCTAGACAATGCTGATTAACAATAAACAAACAAAAAGTGGACAGGATCCCAACAAGGGGAGTTATGGCGTTGTGAAATTTCGGATTTTCGGAAAAATGCCATTTGACAGGTGAAAATCTGAACTATGATAGAAAGCGACTTGAATTTCTTTTTATTGGGTAGATCGTCCTCGAAAACCTATATTTTGGTACCAAACATGTTCCTATAGGCCTTCTTTGAGGAATTGACATTTTCGAAATCGATTCAATGATGCCTTGTGCCTTGATATACTGTGGACACTGCTGATTAACAATTCACAGACGAAAAGTGTATACGATCACAGGAGCGGAAGCTTTGAAATTTCGATTTTTGAAAAAATGCCATTTGGCAGGTCAAAATCTAAACTATGATAGATAGGGCTTCGGATTATTTTTTATTGAATTAAGCGTCCTCGAAAACCTATATTTTGATATCAAACTCGACCATCTAATTCTCCAATTATATTTTTTTCTGCTTCACATTTTCCATCTTTCATTTTCGACTTTTGTTTACAAGATGTTATGGATCAGCATAATGGCTATTTCGAATGTTTCGACAAGGTTGAGGTCCTTTCCTGTCCAATAACACCTATAGATTTTCCAGTGAATCCTTGTTGATCGCAAATATAGTGTCTTATCTCTAGAGATCTCACCCAAAAAGTTGGGATTCTCGAATTCTTTTCTATTTCACACAAATTTACTGTCAATTATTAGCATCATTCCTCCTCCCCTTTCGGAAAATCCTCACGACGCCCATGCTAATGACTCACTCTATTTTATATCCGATTGCTTTCGGTGCTCGACGCACTCAAGCTGAAACAAAGAAGCAACTCCCCTGTTGATATTTTCGAGGAAATTACTTCTTCCTCTCGGGAAAATCGTCGTTTGAAATCTTTATAAGGTGGAAGCGCAGTTTTGCTCTGCTCGGAAATGGATAAGAAGGAAATGCGCTCATTTTGCGCCACGTTGATTCCATATGTGCTGCCCCATTGCATTTGTATTAATTCGAAATTGTCTCTGTACAGAGCTGGTACTTCCCAAATCGTCTATATTCTATATCAAAAAAAAATACCGAAGAAAGCGATGATGAATATTATCACATCCTCGTCGCCAAAATGTAATGTTCGTAGGTACTGTGGTAGACTAAAGTTTCGAAGATTTCTGATGTATGGATCCTAAGGCAGACCTTACACTTATGATCTACATTAGGAAATTAGGAATCCCTTACCCATAAACCTTTCCTGCGAGGTTCTTCTGCCAGAGTTTAGCGATAAAGAAATGTAAGTCGCTATAAATTACCAATTTTTTTTCAGTGGTGAAGCAGAAATACGACATCCAAGTCCACGACGAATATGTAACAGCAGGAAACACGGCTGTTCTCAAGTGTAAAATCCCGAACTATGTGGCTGAATACGTAATGGTGACGTCATGGGTTCAGGACGAGGCCATAAATATCTACCCCAACACTGACATCGGTGGTAAATACGTGGTGCTCAGCAACGGCGATCTCTACATCAGCAATGCAGGACCTGGGGACGGATACAAGAACTACGCGTGCAGGACCGTACACAAACTAACAGGTAGGAATATTTCAGCATTAATCAGTTTTACCTTTGCTGTCTCGATTCGCATTAATTGAAAAACATGAAGGTGATCTCCCTTAGAACTGTTGTTTGGACAATATAAATTATCAGTATTTATCTTGTGGATGTAGATTTAAGAACTGTTGCTTGGACAATATAAATTATCAGTATTCATCTTGTGGATGTAGATTTAATTGGGATTTCTAGGCATTGCGATTTTGAGGTCTTTTTTGCACAATCACCAAGTTCTAGGGTTCTAAAGAACTCAAGTATTTGGGATGGCTCCAGGGAGGTTATTATTATTATCATTTTAACTCACGAAACTTATTGGACGGTCAGCTATGACCATTACAAAGGGCGTTTCTAAATCGAAATCTTTTGCCAAGAGCTTTGGATCCAGTTGATTCAATATCCTCATGTGCCCAACCCAGTGTCCAGGTAGGAGTTTCCAGTTGAGGGATATTGTAGTTACTATCTCAATTCAACAAGTTTCTTGACCAAAGCCTTTGACTATACCCTATAGTCTAAGACCAAAGCATTCTTTGCGGCACCAGGTGAACTCGTCGTTTTCTGCTACACCGATTTTGAATAGATTTTTCCTGGTTCGAAATGCCAGGTTAGAAATCCAGTAGAACATTCTTGCTTAAATCCAGATACTTTGTAGATGGACCTTAAGGTTGCATATAAAGGAAACCCCTCAACAATCTACAATCGAGCACTCTATAGTACACTGTAGTGACACTACAGATTTCTGTTTGGAGCTTTGGCTAAATGATATCTATATTGGGGGAAGTTTGAGGTTTGATAGAGGTTGAGAAGCTGTGTATCTTGATGGTGAGGGATGCCAGCTACATTTGTTGCTATTTCTGGGTGCTGATGGGTCCTTTTTCTCGTGGAAGGTATCTATTCTGAGCGACATCTGTGGAAGTTCTGGAAGTTCAGAGCTTTTTGCTCGGCTGTGAATTAAACAGTACACCTTTTGCACCATACACTGAGACTGGCGGACAATCAAGTATCTATTCTTACGGTTCAAGACTCCGAAAATTGAATTCAGCCCCCTGTTCTCCAAACAAGGCAATCCACTTTCCCCATAACCCTGGAAAGAAAAGCCCCATACTCCTGAAATAATCCAAACGATCCGAAAAGACCCAAAACGCCGTAACAAGCGGCAGCCTAAACTATCTGCCAACTTTCGACTGGAGCAATTTGGTAAATTATACCGGGGGAAGAGCGAGGGGAAGGGCCATCGAGAACGGATGGGATGGAAGTATCAAAACACTCGATCCGACGTGGAGCGACGAAGTTGTTCCGGACTTTCGCGAGAGTTTTGTGGACATTGGGGCGTATCCGATTACCCGTCTCATCTGAAACAAAAACAGCTGGGCGTGAGAGCTTCGTCGGCTAAAACCAACACAAGAATGGCTGCGACTTCGGAATATTCATCCGAAGCGATGCTCAGGGCGGAAAAAGCGAGCTGACCTGGAAAATCTTGAAGGGTCAACCGGAAAACCAGTTGATACGACTCAAAATTGAAGTCAGATCATCAGATAACGCAGGGCTTTCGTTCAATGGTCTTATAGGACCATAACTGCATTAGGTTCTTCAGAGGACTTTTGGACTCTTTGGCGCGTTTATCAAAATTATCCCACGCTTTGAGGAAGCCTTGTTTGTGCAGATATAGTATTCTCAAGCTGCGTATACATGTGCGAGCCGAACCCGAACCGCTCGCGAACCAATAGCGACAATTATTTGGACAGCATTACGAACATCTATAGAGCCGCTCTCAAACCGTTCGCGCCGATCCATCGATAGTCGGTTTTTTTCACGAACACAACGCGAACCCAGTGTGAGTTTGGACGGCGCGTAGACAGGTTCGTGGGCGGATCGCAAGTGTGTACGTGAAATTAACGAACTTGACACGAACACTTCGCGAGCGGTTCGCGATAGGTTCGGCTCGCACATGTATTCGCAGCTTAAAATACATACTGAAGAAGCTTTTGGGAGGTTTATGGTAGTTATCTTCAATCAGATACTCCCGAAGGAGAGCTTCGATACAGTATGTTGCTTCTAGACACTCTTAGAAGTGCAAAAGTACCCTTGGCTACTACTAGTAATCTTATAATGTGTCTAAAAGTTCCATTCTTTTTATCGTGTATTATTAGGCAGATGGCCCTGATGACGTACACAATAAAACCGAGAACATGGTCAGCAACTATTTTCTTTGAATGAATGGTCCCCCTATTATTATTACTCTTCATCATCGGTCTCCCGGTCTCAGCTTGAGCTGGTATTACTTCTGTGAACCAGTGAAAAAACATTTCAGTTCCTCCCACTAGTTCCGTACGATGTGAGGTTTGCAAAGCTACAGCCTGCTGTGCATATCCCGCAATCCTCTCGGATAATTCGATCTTTTGAAGATTTCTCTTGAATGATTGGACATGAGTTCTTCAGCCGAAATGACCAACGGTATAATAGTGACTTTCGATACACATTCTTCAGTTCTATTGCCAAGTTCTCGTATTTCGTTATTTTTTCGGACTCCGTTCTTCCGATGTTATGGGTCAATGGTACTGCCACATCAATTATCACCCCATACTTCTGATCCTTTTCAATGAACACAAGGTCCGGTCTATTGTAGTGCACTGTTCTATCTGTTGTTATGGGTCTGTCCCAATAGAGAACCGCTGCGTCCGTTTCCAACACTGCTGCAGGTTGATACTTATAATATGGCGGACAAGTATCCAAAAAACCATGCCTAAGAGCTAACTGCTGGTGAACAATTTTTTGCCACTTGGTTGTGTCGGCCCAGATATGCGTTGTCGGCTAGAACCCGACAACCGGCGATTAAATGTTCAATAGACTCGCCAACTGCGCCGCACTTCCTGCATTTGTCCTCCACGTTCAGCTTCAAACAGTGCTTCTAGTAGTTGCGAGTTCTTATAAGCCGGTCTTGGATAGCCGTCAGAAATCTCTCATTTTCAGGATATAATTGTCCCGCATTCAACCACGACAAAGAAGCTAATTTATCGACATTTTCCTCCTCAAGGTGTTTGGGAAATCTGCCGTTTAGAGCTTGTTCCCGCCATATACATCTTCGCTTCTGATGGTGGTGATATCGGACGTCAGTTCTTTGTGTTGTAGATTCAGAGGTGTGTATCCTTTGTTGTCACCAATTTCATCAGGCTATTTTCAGACTCGAGCAGTCGCTGCCTCTAGTTTTTCTCCTGGGTTCTGCAGAGTTTATAGATATTCAACAGACCTCGTCCGCCATCTCTTTTTAGGTAGATAAAGCCTTTTCACCGATGCATTGTTGTGCAGACATCGAAACTTTGTACTGGTATAGGTCGGTGAAATCATCACAAATTTCTTGGACTGAATAGGTCCTGGAGAGTTTCTACAGAGGGTTATTCTTTTGTCCAACTCCCATTGTTGGAACGCTGCCTTATATTGGTCTGTTCCATACCAACAGAAAGGCTCAGGTTCTGCAAGTGTTTACCTTGATACACTCTTCGCAAGCCCATCGCTTTTTTTTTGTCCATTTCGAGTGACCTTTGTATTTTACTGATATTTTCATCAATGAATGAGTGTATCTTATTTCAAAAATTATTGAACCTCTGCGCTGTTGACTGAGAGAGTTTGTACTTTCCTAGGAATTTATTTCCGAGTCCAATCTCAAGCCGAATGAAAATTCCCCGTTTACAATGCTGGAATTTATTATTCCTCGGCCCACAAAAAGTGTTCATTGCAACAGTAAGGAACCCCAATCTCGTTAAAATAAACAAGTTCAAAGAAGCGTTCGAGCACAGCACTTGAGCACGTTCCTACCTGATTTTCTCCCGTGAACTCAACTCACCGGGGGCGATACAGAAACCCATTCTGCATCTTCTTTTCCTTGCTGAAATAAGGTTTCATGTTTTCCTCGGCAAACTATGTGCTTTGAAATGAAATCTAATGAGTTCGGGCTCTTCAACTTCTTTAATTTATAAAATTTTTCATCGCTTTTTCCAATCTAATTTTCCATCAGGTTGCTGAAACTTTCTTTTATATGAACTTTCCGCTCTCCTCTCCAACTCTGAGACAGTTTTTATTAGAGCTGTGGGGATCTGAGTTTTCCTGCCCGGAGATTGGACCAATATTCGCTCCACTTTTTCATTTTCATCTCTTAATTAGGATGCTTTTTCTGCTCACAGAGCCGGCAGAATATGTTTTTTGAGAGCCCATATTTCAGGGAACTGATTTTCGACTCATCAGTTTTGGAAGTAATTGTAGCTCAATGCTACTCAACTTAAAGCTTATCACCTCTTGAAATTGGGTTCCAATCTATAATTTCCAGGCTGTGAAGAGGCTTCTGGTCAGCAAGCTTTTATGTTAAAGAGATAAGGCCTATGAATGTGGTAGGACTACAATCCCGATTGTAGTAATCCCGAAATGAAAACCAGAACGCTCTCATCGCATCTGAAATTTCTGGAGAGGTTGTAACGAACCGAGAATTGCAATATCAGTTTTCACAAGTTCAGAGCGTATTGAACTGGAACCGGAAGCAAATCGAATCCTCATGACGGTTCAGCAATTAAACTATTCGAGCGGATACCAAACACGCCTACTCCTATCTCAATAGAATCTAGTTAACCGATGAAACCAAAACTTCGACCAAACAAGTAGGTACCAAACACCGATTCATTCCGTTTCCTGTTTCCCAAAGATAAGGCTTCGAACAGAAACTCTTGTTTAATATCAATTTCGAGTTGTAAGATTTCCTCTTGAATGTTGTTTACAATAGCAACTTTAGCTGTAGATTTATAGATTAATCAATGGGAACTGATTTATCTCCATATTCTGCACTTCTGGAAAGTGAATCTTCTTCAGCATATCTGGAAAATCCCTAAATAGAGCAGCTAAAACTCAGCATCAAAGTAATCCCATAAAAGTCCCCCGACTCTAGCGATATTACACTGACGAAAATCATGTAACAGAAGAGCGGATAACACATATCTGCTAATGGACGAAATCGGGATTATGGCACCTACCATTTAGAGCCTGGAACGATGCAGGGCCATAAAAAATTCATCCGCAATCGGCAAGACACGGCAGGGAAAATAAAACAGGAGCTGGACGTGTGCTGTAGGATGTAAAATAATCATTAACAGGCCAATAAAAGTCCGACCGTGCGACACGCGTGTATTTTATAGTTTCCTACATTTGTGGGGAAAAACGACGTTGACCTGATAAGATAATCCGGGCTGTGTGTGAACATAAGAGGGAGGTTTGAAAACTTTTCCCCATTTTGAAACTTTATCATAATTTTGCAAGAATCTAACTTAACTACGTTGTTATGCAGCTCTTTGTTCTCTGTCTTTTGGTTAAAAGACCATTATATTCTTCATCTGAGCTGGCTTGAACTCTATCAGCTGTTGAACGTTGCATCAAAGGTGAAGGTCTTGATGGTGGAGTGTGGATGATGAGACTTGGGGATGTAACCCAAAATACTGCGTTCGATGTACGTCATTATTGTGAGACCGATAATAACCAATAGCCTGGTATGCCAAGGCAATTCAGAAAGTACTAAAAAAGCTCACGATAGAATGCAAACTTAAGGCTGTGTTTGTATCACTTGAGTTATGAGAACACGTCCAATTAGGACATTGGAGATCATTACAAATCTGCCCATTAGACCATTCTAAGACTATCTAGCTAAGGTACTCGCAATGAGAGAATAACAAATCAGAGAGCCTTGACATCGAGAAAAGCTTCAAAACGATGCTAAGAAAGAACGAAGATGGTTGCTTATGTGCTCGATAGAGCAAACCGAAACCTTTCCAGGAAACTTTTGTTTTCAGAACGCTACAGAAACCCCTGATTGACTCGGTATTCGAAACATCATTAAGATTGTGTGAGTGGTAAAGAAAAATACAAATGGAAATCAAAATATTGGCACCTGGTCCAGTAGGGAAAATGTGAGGACAAAGTTCAACTTGTTACCGAGCTTGTTGTAGACCATCTATGAGGATCATATATCTAATAACATCAATATGGATTATATCCCTGCTTTTCACAGTCTCTAAGTGAAGCCAAATCTTTGGTAACGATTGAGTTTTACGCTTGCGTCAACTGGAAATTCAAAAATTGCGAGAAATTTAGAGGTTATGTTTATTCTGAAAGACAACAAGAAAATAGATATCGAGAATGAAAATATGTCACTTGAATACTTTCAGTTCAATTTTAGAATATGAATAGGAGTTAGCAATGATATTTAGGACTCGAAGAAAACGGAATGAAGCGATTGAATCATTTCACATGAAATTGTGAGGTTATGATCGAAACTATTCACATGAAGTTAAAAATGACATTCGTTTCACGACATAATACGATGTGTCAGAGAGAGACGGAATTAAAAAAATATTTTTATTTTCAATATTGCCTCACAAGCGCAGATCTGGATTGTTACCAAATCCGAGCTTCAGTTTTGATTGGCTCATGGCCCATATTGGAATTATTAGATATATGATGAGGATATATAGAAAAATTCTTAGCCAACTAAAGAGCTAAGATGACTAGAATAATGGTGTAGGCACTCGTCAATTTTTGAATGGAATGACGTTCGACCAAATCGAAAATATTAGCAATGTTTCGTGGCGGCGCCGCAATATCATTTCAGTGTATTTTCCTTTGTCAATTTGATTAATGTATCAACAGCTGATTTGCCAAAATCAATTATGACATGACATCAGAATGGCATCTTTTTATAATGAAAGTTTTATACCTTTCCTAAGAACTAATATACATCAGGATGTCAGGAATATAAACACACATTATTGCTTGACAAAATTATCTACCATTATCACGCCACGTTCGCCAGAATAAATTCAAATATTTGAAATAAAGGCATAATTTGTGAATAGCGCCACCTGAAATGGAAAGAACGAAACATTGCTAATATTCTCAATTTGGTCGAAACAAAATCTAATCAGTGCCTACACCATTATTCTAGACATCTTATATAGAACCAAACAAAAGTTCATTGTCAAAATATTTTATTACTCAACATAGAATAGAATATAATTTATTTCCATAAAACATTGATACAATCAAAGAAGAAGAAGCAGGTCAAATTACAGGAGTTACATATTGATATTAGGACATGCAAGCTCGAATTCGTTAGTAGAGTAGGGCTCAATATTCATTATAAACTTAAATATCTCTTATTCTCCTCTTAATTGAATACATTTATTAAAGCGAACCTGCAACTTCTCTAGACCTTTCAAAAAAAAATGTTTCTTCTTGCTCTGCAAACCACTCCTCAACAGCTTTTATTACCTCCTCGTTGGAAGAAAATTTACGACCTTTTAAACTTTTTTCAGTTGAGGAAAGAGATGATAGTCGGACGGAGCCAAATCTGGTGAATAAGGGGGGTGTTCTAGTAATACTAACCCTAAATCACGAATTTTTTGCACAGCAACATGGGATTTGTGTACTGGGGCGTTGTCCTGTGGAAACAAAATACCTTCGGATAGCTTTCCGCGTCTTTTCTCTTAATTTTTTTTCCGTAGAGTGGTCAGTAATGTCGAATAGTAATCTCCAGTTATAGTTCTACCCTTATCCAAAAGATCAATCATGATTACTCCATGGCAATCCCAAAAAACTGAAGCAAGAACTTTTCCAGCAGATTTTTAGACACGAAACTTCTTAGGTCTTGGAGAACCAGAGTGTCGCCATTCCATCGATTGTTGCTTTGTTTCTGGATCGTAGAAATGTACCCAAGTCTCATCCATAGTAACAATTCGGTTTAAGAAGTATACATCGTTTTCAAATGGAGCACAGATCGAACGCGATGCTTCTACCCTTGCACGCTTTTGGTCAACATTCAAACATTTGGGGATCCATTTCGCAGAAATTTTTCTCATGTCCAAATTGACGTGAACTATATGATAAACGCGTTCGTATGAAATCTTCAGTGCTTCAGATATCCGTTTCAGCCCAATTCGACGGTCTGATAAAATCATGTCATGAACTACATGGATATTTTCGGGGACTGACACAGAAACTGGCCTTCCCGATCGGTCATCATCTTCAATGGAAAATTTACCTCTTTTGAAGCTTGCAGTCCAATTTTTCATGGTCGCATAAGAAGGACATTGATCACCAAGGGTATTAAGCATATCTTCGTTAATCTGCTCACCTCTTAACCCTTTTAAATACAGTTACTTGATGGTGGCTCGATACTCCAATTTTTCGATTTAACAATTTCGGTGGACATCTTCTTTTTTTAATTTATTGCGTAACTCTGGTTTACTTTTTTGACGTCGAACTCTACACTGACACTTCTAATAAGTTATTGTTCGTTGATATGGTATCGCAATATTTTGTTTATGCATGGAACTGGTCTAGGCTAACTAGCTTTCAATACATCCTCGTACTATTGATTCCGGCCCAAACTCCCAATTCAAATGATATTTTTCGGTAGCCGGACAAAGTTGATTGAACCGAGCGGAAATTGGGGGATGATTTAGTAAACAATCGAAATGGAATGGAACTTCCAGTCCCCGAAACTCGAGCGGATGACGGATGAAGACAGGATTCGTCCAGAGAAAGCAATTAATTTTTATTATCTAATCTGCCAAGTGCAATTAATCTCCGAGACGAATTCTGTCCCTGGCTTATGAACATCGAAAACTTTGACGCGATAAAGGAACAAGGGTAGTCGCAGGATCCTGTTCCTGGGTTCGAGGAACAAGAATGAAGTTTGCATAGGATGAACTTCTTACTTTTTCGTCGAAATCGCCTGTCGAAACTTTCTAATTATTTCCAGACTTTGAGACGCCCGGAGCGACTATTTCTTTCGAGATGCCTCGGATTTTTCACTGCAGACTGCGAAGAGGCAGATGTTCTTTTTGAAGAAATTCATTCTTTCAAGCTAAAATGATTAAATCTGTAAGATACTTGGGATTTCACAAGTTTGGGTTATGTATTAGTAACTGTCTTATCAAGAATCAACCTCAAAGGGGCGCATATCTTCATCACAAGGATATCCAGGACACGCTGAGGAACCTGGAATTACACCGCCAGGGATCTCTGGTGACCTGGGATTGCTGTAACGCCATGAAGTAACTCTCCAGTGGCAATAAAGTGTCTCTACTATGGGTGCCAAGGCATTGTGGTGTTGAAGGAAATGAAAAAGCCGATGAGGTTGCGGAAAGTGCATCAAGGTTAACACCTGCTGTACCTGAGGCTTTCTGTGTGCTTGGAAAAGACCAATATAAGGCAGCGGTACAACAATGGGAGTTGGACAACAGAATCACCCTCTGGGGAAACTCTCCTGGACTTCCTCAGTCTAAGAAATTCATAATGATTTCACCGACCTGTACCAGTAGGCTCATGAAGCTGTCACGAGCTGAGCTTCAGGTGATGGTAGATCTGCTGATGAAGCACAATATTATTTGAACCGCATGGAAGAGGCAGCAGATAAGATCTGTAAGCTCTGTGGATCAGAAGTAGAAAGAGCTGAACACATGGTATGCAAGTGTTCAGAGCTTGCTGGCTTCAGAGCCATTCATATGAGGAAACCGCTCCTGGATACACAAGAATCCCAAGGATGTGGTCGGTTTTATAAACACCATCGACGACGTCCTTGGGTTTCAATGAACGAGTAGGGTGGAGAACGAAAGATATACATGGTCGCAGTCCCTGGAAGGTTCAAATAACAAATAGTTAGTCTTCATCGCGAATCTATGCTCCCATAGCGATCACGCACGCGAACCATAGACGCTAACGAATTCTACGAAAACCTCTACCCCTTCATTGCATCAATCTGTTCGTGAATCCAGGAAATGATGGGGTAATTTCGAACCCCCGCTGGATTCTGCCCCAAATACGTTTCGGGGAGATGTAAATCGATGCATGGCGTTTCAAAACATCATTAGCAAAATCGGGCGTTTGGAAGCATACATGACGTAGATTGCTCTTAGGCAAGCTTGATTCCCATTAACAAATTCGCAGCACGAAATGTTACCGCTGATTATTCGCAGATTTGCAGGACGTAGCATATGGCTAATTCGATGTTCATGTTTTCTTATGGAAGTGGGCCAGGAAAGGATGTTTCTCGAGGATAATGAGATATACCATATTATGTTAACTTCAGATTTGCTAGACTTCCCTTCACAAGTGGGCCTTCTTTGCGTTCAAGTCTGGAGAACTCCAATTAACATTCCTCCACACTCTTAACAGGAACATTGCTGGCTCTTAAACTCTTCCAGGAACATAAGCGGTCAATTAACTTACCGGTGGAGTTGAAAACTTGATCGGTAATGGACCTTGCATGCCATAAACCTACTTTAAAAGTATGGGCAGCTCAAGGAAGCAAATTAATCTTAGTGCAAGAGCTCTTATTCTTTTTTCTACATGTTGGTACTGATCAAATGCCAGTGATATGGTTGGTAGATCACTATAGCATTGAAGGAAACAATGGAGAATTCTCTTGTGGCAATAATTGTTCCCTACAGCCCAGAACAAGTGCTTGAAAAGGTGTCTAAAAAGAAAAACAAAGATAGACTTTAGGAGAAAGATCTGGAGCATTGGAAGTAACACTGCCGTAGCTCCATGAAGGGTTCTCCCAATCCAAGAACAAACTATGAAAATGTTATTTCAGAAGTATTCTACAAACACTATCTACTTCAACTTTCAGGCTGTGTTAATAAACTAATGACCTTCTTATAACCCTGGCAAAAGAGCTTGGACATATTTCCAAAGTGAAGCTAAAGAAGAACATTCTACTCTGTAACTTTGAGAGTCCTCAACACTAAAGAGAATTTTATACTTTATTTTTGGTCTGGCTTTGTGGACTCTCATCTTTTGTTATGAACGTAGAAATCCAGCTTTATGATGAGTCAGATCCTGGAAATATGGGATGGGATATAGTGAAGTCAAAACAGTTCAATAGATGGCTGAATTGGAATCAAGGAATCATACCTTCATTGGTCCATGAGGCAGTACCTTCAAAACACTTGAAAGGGAACCAACTGGTGGTCGGTTCCTCAAAAGCAAAAACCTCCTATTTGGTTCTTTGCATATGCTTCATGAAGGTTCTTATTTTGAAATGAAGTCAGTTTATCAACGGCTTCGATTTGAAACGAGTTTTCTGAAAATGCCAAGACGTAAATTAACAAACGCTGAGGCTAATAGGGCTATCGGAATGCTACAGGGTGGCCTAACTCAGGTTGTTGTAGCGGAAAGGCTCCAAGTCAGCCAAAGTGTGATATCTCGACTTTGGAATAAGTTCAGGGAGACAGGTTCCGTGTTGGAAAGACCAAGACTTGGTGGGCGACGAAAAACAACACCTGCTCAGGATCGTTTCATCACCGTTTCGGCGAGAAGAAACCCTACATCTACGTGTAGAATGCTACGGAATACTCTTCAAAATGCAGATGGGGTCCAAGTTTCCATCGAAACCATCAGACGACGTTTGAGAGAGGTGAATCTAGGTTCTATATGTCCATTAAGAGGAGTTCCATTAACACGTGACCATTAGCGTCAAAGACTGGAATGGGCAAGGCAACATATCAATTGGAACGATCAATGGCGTAGTGTCCTTTTCACTGATGAATCCAGATATGGACGATTTTCAGATTCTCGAAGAATAAGGGTATGGACAATCCCACGCATACCCCGTAATCGTCGCTATGTCCAAGAAGTCCATCCATTCCGAGAAGGTAGTGTTATGGTATGGGCCGGGATATGTTTCAACGGGCGCACAGATATACACATTTGTCCTGGGAATATGACCGCCTTACACTATAGGGAGCATGTCATTGACAATGTTCACGCTGCTATTGGTGAAACTTTTCAATTTCTAGACGATAACGCTAGACCGCACCGTGAAGCCATAGTTGAGAATGCGCGCGAGGAGCTTGGTATTCCACATTTACCAATACCTCCGCACTCACTAGATTTTAATTGCTTAGAACATGCATGGTATATGCCCCAAAGAAGATTAGATAATCATCAACCTCCCCCAGAATCCTCAAATGATCTGAGAGAGCTTCTGCCCCGTTTATGGAACCAAATTTCTCAAGAAATGTTCAACAACCTCCTGTTTAGTATGCAAAGAAGATGTCAAGCTGTTATTGATGCCCGTGCAGGCCATACATTGTATTGATAGTCTTAAAATGCTTGAATTCTCTGGGAATAAAATTTCGTTATTTTACTCGATTTTTCCTAACCACCCTGTATACGCTGCAGACCTACAGGCTAAAATTAATTTGCAACTTGAAATCATATTAATACCGCCTGAATTATACTTAAAAGTTGTATAAACTTACCATTGCTTTTTTTCAAGCAGGAAAAAAATTAGGCAAAATTAAAGTTCAAAATATACAAAATTTCAATAATTTTGTAATTCTTTATTTAAGCGGTAACTAATTGTTGAACTTGAACATATAACTTTTTGTTGTTAATTGTTGTACAGTTCTCTTTTTGCAGTACCTCATGTGACTGTGAATAGCAGGAGTATAATCCATATTATAGGTACCTTTCCTCTTATATAAATCAAAATGTCAAGAACATGAACAAAAATTATTCCTTCAATGAACTATCGACTATTAACACAGCGCGTCGACCAGAATTAAAAAATCAGTCATTTGTTATAGCCCAACCTGAAGTGGCAAAAACAAAACTTTTTTTATATTCTCAAAATCTAATCAGTGGTCACACCATTATTTTAGACATCTTAGCTATGCTGCTAAGCTCAAAATAATGGGTAAACATCTCAGTTGGTAGATTCTCATTATTCCATGGATATGAGCTGTCAATCTCTCTTCAATTTTTTCAATTTAGTTGACGATATCAAGCTCGTTAGAAGACAAATCGAGATGTTAAAATGTCGATAGTACGATCGACACGGCAAAATTATCAACACTGTGAATTATGTTGAACTCATATTCAAATTTATTGATGGTCATTCGACCAGATCATATTAGGCAACCCATGAAACATTATTGTATATCATAAGTGAAAGCCCGATGAGCAAACGTTTCAAAATTATTGACGCTTACAATACTGTCTCTGTGCGAACAGAAACACGAATATAATATGTCAATTACTAATTATGGGCAATTTTGGATTCAGTTATTTCCGCAAATATATCTATTACCCAAACAGAAATTCGAAAGCATTTCAAAAATAAAGAAAAAAGATGAAGATGGCCAACTCAAGTTTGAAACTGATCGTCAAAATCAGATAAGTACTTGATCTTTCGGTAAAAATTCACTGTTCCACCAACTTGAGATAAGTTTACTCGCTTTTTGATCTGGCAATAGACTTCCATGTTACCATGAGTTCTGTGCTAATCACATATCGCCATCTAACAGCGGCAATATCAACCTACGACTACGTACAGTGACTTGTATATTCACTGTACGACTACGCATCAACGGTAGCGACACCTAGTGGCCTTATTCAAGGGAAGGAAAAGCATTTCCTGCATAAGTAAAACTTTCATCAATTTTTTCGAAGTTTTATTGTATTTTATAATAACCAGACCGAAGACGATTCCATAAATGAAGTTTCATAACAAACAGTCCATTCGATCTCTAGTTATAAATGGTGTAACCAACATCTTTCTTTTATATTTATAGAGAAATTTTCATCACAAAACTCTTATTTTAACTCTATTTTTTTGCAATTTAAGTCAATATCCTCATGTAGAGCAGTTCATATTCCCACTGTTTACCTTGCTATTGGAATCATTCAACAAATCTGATTCATTCTCTTA
Source organism: Adalia decempunctata (assembly GCA_951802165.1). NCBI lineage: Eukaryota > Metazoa > Arthropoda > Insecta > Coleoptera > Coccinellidae > Adalia > Adalia decempunctata. The sequence goes on from OX637705.1 coordinate 9,220,132, forward strand.
CTAAGTATTCAGGCTTCACCATATAAATTTCATATTTAAGTCCATCTACTTCTCCCCTACCAGTATCAGGATCCAATGTCATTCCGTTTCCAGGCGAAATCCAAACAAGCACCTATCCTGGCAGGATAATAGTGACGGAGCCCAACGGCAACGTGCAGCCCAGGATGATTGTGGACAAATACAACGCCCGGCGATGTGTTCTCGGGGAGGACGTCACCCTTCCCTGCGTCGCCCAGGGACATCCGGTTCCGGGATACTACTGGAAGAGGGAATTGCAGGGACAGAGCGTGCCAGTGGCGTTGGGGGAACGGCACATCCTTCTGTCGGCGGGGTTGTTGAAGATCACGAAGGTGAGTGCACAAAAGGGACTCTCCTGAAATTTTTATGTAGGGCAGGAGGGCGTCTTTGTCGTGTGGATTCGAATTTGGGGGACTGGGAAGATCGGATCGTCGGTCGTCCCGAGGGAGGATGGTTACATCGACTTGTTTACTCTGACGTCGACATCAATCAGAATAGAGGTTGATTCTCATTCGGGTACTTGAAACGCTCAAGACTTAACCCTTTATTTGATGAAAAAAGATTCCTCTTGGGAATTTCAATCTACACTGCGCAAAAAAATTAACACACATTCTGAAAATCTCAATTTTAATCAGAGTTAACTCTACATTGACGTTATAACTTATTTTTTATGTTCCCTCTGGAAGGTTTTGAACGAAACAAGATACGTTAAATGGAAGAAAAATTCAGGATTTCACCGAATCTTATGTGAAAGAAGAGAAATGAACAACTTTCAAAATACTGCAATGCTGATAAGTGATTTAATACTTGGTATTTCCACCCCTTGCGTTAATTACAGCTCGGCAACGACGGTTCATACTCAAAATGAGTGATCTTAAAATGTTCTGATCTAATCCTTCCCAGATTTTTCCGAGTTGGACTCCTAAGTCATTAAGAGTAGCTGGATGATTTTCTTAACTTTTCAGCCTTCTATTGAGGTTGTGCCAAACCTGCTCAATCGGATTGAGATCTGGACTTCTTGCTGGCCATTCCATTCGAGAGACTTCAACCTCTTCAAGGTACTCCTGATCGATGCGCGCACGATGGGGTCTGGCATTATCGTCCATAAAAATGAAATTTTCACCAATGTATGGGGCAAATGGCACTACATGCTCTTCAAGAATGTTCCTTATATACTTATCAGCATTCATAGCTCCATTATCAACGACCACTAGGTCTGTGCGAGCAGTCAAAGATATTCCACCCCATACCATAATCGATCCTCCCCCGAAACCAGTAGTATTCAGGAAATTGCACTGAGCATATCATGTTGACGTCTGTATACAAGGGAAGGTCGATCACAATGGTAGAGGCAGAATCTAGACTCATCTGTGAAGAGAACTCTTTCCCAATCGGCCTCTTTCCAATGGATATGTCCTCTCGCAAAATCCAAACGCGCCCTTCGATGGGCTGGGGTAAGAGCTGGGCCTCTCGCCGCGACACGAGGCCTTAAATCATATTCTCTGAGGCGATTTCTTATTGTCTGAGTGCTAATTTGTACCTCATGAGTTTGCTCAAGCTGATTTTGAAGGAGGCGAGCGGTTGCAAACCGTTGTCTCAACGAAGAAACTCTCAAGTAACGTTCTTGAATGGGAGTTGTTAACCGTGGTCTACCCTGTCCTGGTCTTCGGACATTCATACCTGTCTCCCTGAATCGCTGCAACATTCTGGACACACTTGTATGGGAAACTCCAAACCTTTCTGCAATTCTTGTGTATGTCCACCCATCTTCTCGCAAAACTACCGCTTGGGCACATTCCTTTTGGGTCAAATTGCGTGTTTCGCGTTGCATAGCGATCGAGTGTAGAAAATCAAACGAAAGAAAAACTATTGACCACTAGAATTGATCGAGAACAACTGATTTTAGAATGGAGCCAATACATTCAAAATCTGATAATATCATCTTTTTTTATTCCTGCTGGGAGAAAACATCTGTATTGAAGAAAAAGGTTGAAAGTGGATAACATATGCATGCATAATTCTGATAAAAATAATTATCATTGAGAACACCTTCAGTTGTAGAATAAATTTGAGATTTCCATAATGTGCGTTAATTTTTTGCGCAGTGTATTTGTGAAGTTTGGGTGTAAAATATTCATATAGCTCTCTATTGGAGAGAAGAATGGACGGATATACGAGTTCTGATCAGAACGAAAATTGAAGATGACAATATACCACAAAGCAAGCACTCGAAGCATAGTAATCACGGTTGATGCTGGCTTGAGAGGTGTACAGGGTGTACATGAATATTTGCATAAAAAATTGGGGGTGATTCTTTGTCGGAAAATAACGTGGGTCTATTATATGGACCCCTGCTTAGTTACAGCCTCCTAAATATGGCGCCCGGAATTTCAAGTGTCTTTTTCTAAACCGAAGAATTGACAAAAATAGAATTGAGCAGACCTTTTATGCGAGCGAGAAGGTATAACAAATATCTGATTGCATATTCTTAATCTACGCCCTCGACTTTGGGGATCCAGCAACATTGGTGGTGATCCGAGAAAATTTATTTTCTCAAAATACGAGAAATTTTCCAACATCTGGAAAGGACCCCGCACTTTCTTTATGGGAAATGGCGTTCCGTCAAATGTTCATGGCCCCAACTCAATCCTATGACTAGTTTTTGAGATACAGATCGTTGAAGTTGAGAATTACTTTTACTACTCTTGTAGCTCGGAACAGAATCGAATGAACTTCAATTTTTCTCAAGAAACATTTCATTCCATCCCCAGGGACCAAAAATATAGAGGAATATGACCGAAAATCGTTACGAATACAGGATTATCCATAATTGAATGCATGCCCGATTTTGACAGTATAAAATATGTCGGTTCCATAGCGAGAACGTTCGCAAAATGAATTATTTCACTAGATATGTTGTTGTTACATCGAAAAACCTGAAATACTCAGAATTCATACTGGGTGATCCTTCATTATAGAAACTATTCACAATGAAGGTTAAGTGGACACCCTGTATTTTTGGGTTGATTTAAGATGTTTGTTTGATTTTTTCAGAACATACACCATGGACTTCAAAGAATACAGGGTGATTCAGTCATGAAATAAACTGTGAACCTCACGAAAATACCAAAAAAACAACTTTTTTTTCATCACCCTCTATTCCAAGATTCACTCCGCTTAGGTGGAAATTTTCTTTCACCACTGTGCTTGATATTAAAACATCAATACGGCTGAGAGTATTTATCCACTTCCTATGACCAGATTTTTTTTATGTATTATGAAACTTATTTATTTATGTTATTCTATTCTTATTCCAGCATAAAAGTGGATAAAAATTTTCAGCCGTATTGATGTTTTCATATAAAGTACAGTAGTGAAAGAAAACTCCCACCTCAACGGAATTAATCTTGAAATAGAGGGTGATAAAAAAAAAGTTGGTTTTTGGGTATTTTCGTAAGGTTCACAGTTTATTTCATGACTGAACCACCCTGTATCCTTTGTAGTCCATGGTGATATGTTCTGAAAAAATCAAACAAACATCTTGAATCAACCCAAAAATACAGGGTGTCCACTTAACCTTCATTGTGAATAGTTTCTATAATAATGGATCACCCAGTATGAATTCTGGGTATTTCAGGTTTTTTCGATGTAACAACAACATATCTAGTGAAACAGTTCATTCTGCGAACGTTCTCGCTCTGGAACTGACATATTTTATACTTTCAAAATCGTTCATGCATTCCATTTTGGATAACCCTGTATTCGTAACGATTTTCGGTCATATTCCTCTATATGGTTACTCCCTGGGGATGGAATGAAATGTTTCTCGAGAAAAATTGTTCATTCGATTCTGTTTCGAGATATGCGCTTAGTAAAAGTGGGTAATTCTCAAGTTCAACTCTCAAAAACTAATCATAGGATTGAGTTGGGGCCATGGACACTTTTGATCAGTAGGTCGAGTACTAAGGAAAGTGCGGGGTCCAAGTTTTGTCGAAATATCGTTTTCTCAGATAGCCACCAAAGTTACTATATTTACTAATTCGAGGTCGTAGATTCCGAATCTGTAATTAATTTCTTCCTAGGTTCGATACTCCAGGAAATTTTCAACTTTTTGTGGAAAATTTCCGAAAATTCTTGTATTTTTTGATGGTCAATAGATACTCAAAAATTATATTCTATAAAAAATATCTGATTGCATATTCTTAATCTACGCCCTCTAATTCGTGAATCCATCTACTTTGTTGGTGATCCGAGAAGTTTTTTTTCTCAAAATACGCGAAGTTTTCCAACATTTGGAAATTTTCTCAGATAGCCACCAAAGTTACTGTATTGACTAATTCGAGGTCGTAGATTACGAATCTGTAATTAGTTCTTTCCTAGGTTTGATACTCCAGGAAATTTTCAATTTTTCGTAGAAAATTTCCCAAAATTCCCCCCTCCAGAGGGGCCATGGCCCCCCTGGCCTTCTCGTGCGGGCGCCGATGTCTCGAGCCTTAAAATATGAATAATGATCTATTTGGGAACCCCAACTGTTATTACGAGCATGTTAACCTCGTGATTCTTATCAGTTCGAGGTCACAAATAAATGATGACTAGATCTAGTCCACGTTAGAGCCTGTGTAAGAGCAGTTTTTAAGACAGATGTGGCCCCAGACGCACCATGATTTTTGAGAAAAAAAGTCGAATAATCGGCAACGTTAAAATACAAAAATGCCACACCGTAGACTCTGACGATTGTCCCTAAGAACAATAATCAAGAGCCTATCGATTCCTGTGTTTCCCCAGGAACGCTCTCGGAAAAGCAGGGTGAGAAACATGACGGCTCGTTTTAATTTCGTTTATCCCATTCGCAGCAAATTTCGCGAAACGCTTCGCAGCTCGGGCGAGAACATATATTACGACGGTCAAATTAACCGTATTTAAGGAGGGTTGAATTAAAGGACTCCCGTGTTGTTCCTCCGCGTACTTTATAAACGGATACGCCAAAGCGAAATTAAAAAGCCCGATGCAGATTTTGGGGGGTGGGTGCCAGAAATTGTTCTGGTGAATGTACCGAAATGCGGCACACTGCCTTATAATTTGGTTTTATTGGATACGGAAATGACTGCCAGGTTTTGGTTTATTCAAATTTTAATTTGAAAGTCCACAAGATATTCAACTGAAATTTAGATATTGCAATTCACAGTTTCCTGCATGAGACATGACAATTGTGAGAAGAAGCATCATTGTTAAGGGAAGATGAGGCAATCGTGGTCAGCAGACAATGGTGGTCATGTCCACAGCTGAAAAAATTGAAGTTGCCTATGTGTGAAAAGTGTGGTAACTTCACATAATTCACAACCCCCAAGTCCTTTAACATCCTCGATCATTCCATACGACGCATTCATACATATATGACGAGTGTCTTTCGTTTTCGCTCTCAATCGATCTTATTTAACGTAGTTCTGAGTTATCAAGGTAAGTTATGAAATTTTTTTCGTGAATCATTGAGAGTTGGTTGAGACTGTTCGTCATAAATTTATAATAACGTCCAATTTGAATCAAAATATTCTTTTTGTACAACTGCCATTAAAAGTGACACTTTTAATGACAGCCAACAATGTTGAAATTGATTGTTTACGTGGGAGCGTGTTGAAAATATTTCTAAAATAAGTGTTAAAAATATTTTTAGCACTCCATTTTCTTATGATGAAATCAGATGAAAAAGAATCAGCAATTGCAAATTTTTCTTATCAATATTCAACAATCATTACTTATGAACATTAATATTATTCGTAAAACTAGAATAATTACTAACATTATTGCCTTGCGACGTTATATGGAGCTTCGCAACACATTATTAGAATCCTCAGCACGATCAGTACTTGTAGAAACCGGAAGTATAATATTGTATGATGATGATCCAAAATCTGTTGAGGTTGGGAGAATTTTTTCAGCAATGACATTTCTATATGCAATTGAATGATCAACATAGCCCTCGGCCACCGTCGTAGACTTCCATCCACCATGTTTTTTTATATCCGTAATATTTGCTCCTGATTCTGCTAGCAATGAAGCGGAGGGTCTTCGAAAACAGTGTCCTGTATATTGCTTTGGTTCTGGCAGTTTGGGGAATTCGGCAACAATAGATGGAATTTTCCCAAATGTTTTGATACCAACTGGATTGGCAGTGCATTTATTATTCATGTTTTTCTGGAAAAACCGACGATGTTTGATGACAGACGGGAGCAGTGCAAAGTACACATGGAAATAGTCAACATACTTCCCAATAATACTGAAAGAACGACTGACTTTCGTTTTTGTGTTTGGAAGTTGTGAAACCAATGATTTATTTGTTATTTCGATGTCTTCCACTGATAAATTACACAATTCTTCACGCCGACAGGCTCCAAATAATCCGAAAATAGTTGCAACCTTAACCATCAAATATTTCTCATCTGGTGCCTCATTTATAAACTTTTCAACTTGTTCACGAGTCAGAATTTTCGATTTTTTGGGACGATATCCTTCACTTTTCCGTTTTAAATATGCTATTACCTTAAAACATTCACTAACATCCACACCATTTTGAATAAGGACGCTTGACTTTATCATTGAAAATTTGCTCCACAAAGTTGATGAACTCCATATTTTTGATTTTTCTTCTACGTATGCCAGGAAAACAGGTTCAATGAAGTTCCCTTGTACATTTTTCAATTTATACCAGGCCAGGAAATTGATATATGCAATATCGTACTGCTGAACAGATTTTTTAGGTAGGAGTTCCAGATTTGCTCTTCTTGCGGACTCTTCAATATCCACAGGAACAACCAAATAGTCACTTTCATTAATAATTGGACTCTCGGCAAACATATTGAGCAGTTAAAAACCCAAGACGAAATTGGACTGGAACGATATTCAACTGACAGCGTCTCTTTTCATTTGTTAGTAATCATAACGTTGGCAACGTTTGCAATTCACAACAACCTTTTGATTATTTGAATATTAAAATGCATTTTGAAGTTTATTGTCATTGCAAATTCGCCTATTTCATTATCAAAATAGGGGCAGTTGTACAAAAAACATTGTATGGTATTTGTGTTGGAAGTGATTTTATTTTGTTCGTGAAATTCTTTTCACTTTTTCACCCACAAAATAAAACGCCACTTTTAACACTCATATCATAAATAACTATTTTTCTATTTATAATTCACTCTATTTACTCTATTGCGGGTAATTGTGGTCAAGAAATTGAACGGAAAGGAAAATTCAAGGGGAAGGACAAAAAACCATAGAGTTGAAGGAAAGACTTTGAAAAACTGAAAGGAAGATCATGATTCTTCATTGTCTAACGTAGAAATTGACGACCTCTGCGTCGATGATGATACTTTTGATGAAGATGACTCAGAAAATAATTGTCTTATATGCGGGGAATTTGGCCGAAACAACGAAATATGGTACCGATGCACCTGTGGGCTTTTGGACTCACTCTGCTTGCTCTGGGTTGGATTCCGCATGTAAGAATTATTTGATCATCATTGTCAACATCATGACTACCATTGCCCTCACGAAACTGTCTTTTCCAAACTATTATCTATATATATATATATATATATATATATATATATAGAGACAAATTCACCGCCGAGAAATGATAATTCAGCAAAATAAGGGTATGCGGCGTATGGCAAATGGTAATTGAAAGACCTTTTTAGCGAATACCTATATTTCGACACCAATTTGTGTCATCCTCAGGGTCTGAAAAGACAGATTGTCAGTGGAACAAAATTATACAAACATAGCAAAACAATTTTATGACCATTGGCTGTGAGTGTTCTATTGTTTTGCTATGTTTGTATAATTTTGTTCCACTGACAATCTGTCTTTTCAGACCCTGAGGATGACACAAATTGGTGTCGAAATATAGGTATTCGCTAAAAAGGTCTTTCAATTACCATTTGCCATACGCCGCATACCCTTATTTTGCTGAATTATATATATATATATATATATATACGATAGTTTTGAGGTAAAGGTCGTTGTAAATGTAATATAAATTGGAATACGCCAGTACACCATTTTACGACGGTCCTGTAGATGGATGAATTCGAACACTTCTGTTCCACAGTCAAGATTGATGACTGTTCTGTGGTTTCAGAGTATTTTTGACATAATCAAAACTAGGTTCCTCTTTGACATAATATGAGAAAACATTTTTTAACAATCGGTTGTTTGATGTTCACGAAAATTAATAAAAAAGTTGTCATTTTATTGTTTAACGGAAGTAAATGTACATTCCATTTGATTTTTTGAAAGATTTGAGTTTGTTTGCTGGTGAATATTGTCATTCGGATCTGATTCGTGTTTGTTTTTGTTCCTTTCTTGATGTAATCTTAACCTCACATTCGGTAAGATATTGTGTTATACTCAATTATGAATTCTATTTTTATTTTTATTTTTGTTTGTAATTGCAGTTGCCCTGATGAAGAAACGAAACAGTTTCGAAAGCTAGGCTTATGAATAAAGAGTAAACCAACAGTCTTTTAGATTTATGGTCGACATCCCTTATCCATTATATTATATATATATATATATATATATATATATATATATATATATATATATATATATATATATATATATAGATTTGTTCGACCGCACATACAGACCCAAATCGGTATACTCGACCGACTTTTCAGTCCAAAAGTGACGTTTTCAGACCCGGCTTCGGGACTGGTAACGTTCGTCTATAGAAAAGTTATGAGGGGTCTGAGGGGATGCTAGGGGTGCATTTTCAGCCGGGTCTGAAAAGTCGGTTTTACATGTGATTATATATGGAAAAGTTTCAGTGTTTGGCCAGTGCGAGGGCGCTTCAGTCGACATCAACTTGCTGTATATAATTCGTATAGTTGACCAACGCATTGGGTCCCTAAATATGGCAACGCTGTTTTCCGTTCATACACCTTAAATACACTATTCGAGTACTTATACGATCCCGGTATGGACGAACGTCGTCATGGGTCTTAGTGAATATTTCGAATAGACTCGTAGATTTGATATTGGATTCTCTTGATATCAATATGAACTGCAGATTGTCCGGTATGGAAGCTTATACAAACCCGATGAATATTACTGTAAACAAAGTGTTACCAAGTAGGTACGTGTGTCTTCGAGTAGCGGTCTCCTTTCGAAAGTGAGAAGAGGGACTTTTTTACGTGCTGAAAAAATGGCATTTTGTGAACAGAGAAGAAGTTACAGTCACATACTAAATTTTCTTGTTTCCGATTTACGAGATTCGTTCATGCACAATCACAAAGGGGGGCAAAAGAGAAATTTTTTACATTTTCCATTTCAAAATTCATTTTCAGAATGTCAATATCATATTATGACGGTATGTTTGTTGTGCTGAAAACCTGTCCACCTGCCTGTGGGCACCCATGTAGGTACACAATATATTTCATTTGATTATTAAGGAACTAGTAGAGCTCAGCAAACTACTTTATGATAGATCAACCTTTTCGCCATAATCCACCAAAAAAGGAATGTTTCAAACCCATGATAGATCAATGAATATTTAAAATGTTTACGTATCTCTCGAGCCCTCTTCGGGTTTTGGGGATGAATGTACGATTTTGAGTTAGAATACGGGCTAACGTGAAAAGCATCAAAACATCACAAAAAAATTGAAAAAATATTCATTTGTAAGACATGTCCACGAAATCGTATACGTCAATTATACCTGGCTAATCACGTGATATACTGCGGTTTCAACTGGAAACCAGTGGTGCGTTATCAAAATACTCTCAAATAAATATTTTTACAATGTAGCTGACAGACGTCTAAGGATTTAATTTTCAGTGTTCCCAAGAGAAAAATAGTATTTTTTCCTCATATTTGGAAGAATGTAATATTCAAAGGAAATTCCCACTAGCTTATGCTAGGAATCATTCCCTGAAAGCTTTTGTACTTAAAGTACCACCCTGTATAATTCATAAATATATAAATGGAGTGTGATTCAGTTGAAGAGATAATCACAATATGTTGAGTTTTGGAATTTCATAGAAATGAAAGCTAGGAATGATGTAAATGATGTACCAGAATCGGATAGTGATTATACAATATATTACAAGGCTCTTGTTTTTAGTAAACCAGTGATTCTTCTAAATCTGATTCTTGATTTCACCGATGAGAATCAAAAGTGAAATTGAATTTTCATAAGAATTTCAGAAGTTATACAATTGTGTTTTTCAATGTGATGAATGAAGGAGAGTAGTGTTATGAATTTTGTCTAGGTCCTACCTAATATATTAAGCTCCTAACACATCACTGAGATTGATGTTATTGACATTCTGAAAAAAGTACAAGTTCTCAGTTCTTTTCGTTACTTAATATTGTTTATTGTGTTTTGAATATTTATTGCCACATTTTTGAAAGCATTCCTTCTTTTATATTTCATTCATAAGATTGAAACATCAATTAAATCTACCATTCCGTACTGATGGCCATCGTGGTTGTGGAATTCTTCTAGGTGAACTATGCATTACTCAAGCCCTTTTACTCCATAATAAAGGCGTTGTAAAGGAATACAGGATACAGGGTGTCCGGGTTCAACGTTCATATATTTCAGGGGGTGATTCTGGAGAGTGGAGTTCAAAGTTAGATTATATCAACTTAGGCCCTAAAACACCAGTGCTAGAGGCTCTTCAGCATGACCTCCAAAGTCCAACTAATTTGCGATAACTATGTCATAATTTGTCGGATTTAAATGAAATTCAGTACATGGGGGTTTCTGGATAAACTGAATCGTCTGATAATAAGGGCGGATTTACGAGGGGGGGGGGGTAATGAGTATCGAAGACCTAAGAAGAAATTACGTTTCAAAGTTTATTTGAGGATGTTGTGTACCTGAACTACCTGATTTAATGGTTTTCAATCATATTACCCCCCCATGAAGAAGAGCTGTATCCACCCATGTCTGATAACCGATTATGTTAGTCGAAGACATGGTCTCCTCAACCATTTCGGAGCAAAAGAGGTACGGCGCTACGGAGCCCCATCCAATAGAAAAAAAATGACTTAGAATGCATTTCATCACACTAAAATACTTTTATTCCGAGATAGGGGTTACGCAACGCTTTCAATTTGAAAATATTTTAGGAGCCCATTTCTTCGACTGAAATTTCAATTAGATCATCAACTCAAAAATTGAAATTGATTTTTTGAGACACCCCCTTTTATCTCTGCTGCTAATGAGAATCAATCAGTTCTTTTACAATCAAACGATCAAGTTCATCCAGAAAACTCCATGCTATCAATTTCATTTAAATTCGATAAATTTTGGTGCAGAACTAACCAACCAACGGTACTTTAGAGGTCACCCGTGGAATGCATTAAGAACCTGAGTAGATATGGAAATATCTTCTAGTTTCGATATTTAGAATCACCTCCTGAAATATATGAAGAATGTTTAATCCTGACACCCTTTATGTAATTCGTTATACATATATGACGGCATCCAGAATTGATTCTAATTTTTTTTACAGTGTCAAGCTACACCAGCATTCAGCCTTTTGCACATCACGTGATAATATATGCGTTCAAATAATTCAAACTTCCAGCCGAACCGCGAAGAAATATTAATAGGGAAAAAGGAAAAATAAAATATTTCATTCATGAAAACAACAATGAAATGTGTCAGATTTTTTGTTTTTGGTTTAATTTTCTTTAATATGCGGTTTTTCTAAGAGAATTTGAAAACAATAGTTTTTGTTAGATCAGATTCTTAAAGTTTCAATGAGTGTAAATGTCGAAAAATGAGATAATTATTCCCACAGTATCAAAAAAAGTAGTTTGATAAGCATCAAAATTTCATTCGTACAATTATACGATCTATTCGTAATCATTTCAAACAGCATAATAATGTAATGAGGCAAAATGGATTATTGCTCATTCAAAATGCCTGTGCCCTATAATATATAATATCAAGTCAAAGGGCTTGATGAAAGTAACTTGAAACATAATGCGATGTTATTCTTAATCCAATATGGCGGACCATCCAAGATTTCGAAATAGTTATAGTTATTCACTTCTACAATACGGGCATCAAATGGAACGGCTTGTTGAGAGTAACTCGAAAAATAATGTGACGTAATCCTAAAACTAATATTTCGGAAAATCCAAGTCAGTGACTATAAAAAATTGATTCAACAAATGAGAATAAGGAATTTCATCTTAACAGACAGCAAAATTGTTCACTTCGTGAAGATATTTAGTCTTCCCGTCGACTCACTAACACATATACAAATTCTTGGCATAACAACTACTCTTTCAATCCCTTTTATACATTGAAATCGTAGCGACTGATCCCGACAATCTGGCAACAGTGCTGGGATCGAAAACGTTGATCGTATTTGCCGGTGCAGTATATGTGGGATTGAAAAGTTGGCGCAATGTGTCGGGTCTGAACAGGACTATCAGATATACAACTTTTTTGAATGAAACAAAATTTTTCCCCTCTCAATGTGCCTAGGGAGTTATATTTTAAAAGAGCCCATTTTTTGCATATATACTCGTAAAAAACATACGGATCATGTGGGTCTTAGGTCGCCTTAAGAACGTACCGGGACTGGATACGTCTGCCAGACAAATATATATATATATATATATATATATATATATATATATATATATAAAAGAAAGATGTTGGTTACACCATTTATAACTAGAGATCGGATGAACTGTTTGTTATGAAACTTCATTTATGGAATCGTCTATGGTCTGGGTATTATAAAATACAATAAAACTTCGAAAAAATTGATGAAAGTTTTACTTATGCAGAAAATGCTTTTCCCTCTTTTGAATAAGGCCACTAAGTGTCGCTACCGTTGATGCGTAGTCGTACACTGAATAGATAAGTCACTGTACTTAGTCGTAGGTTGATTCTACCGCTGTTAGATGGCGATATGTGATTCGCATAGAACTCATGGTAACATGGAAGTTTATTGCCAGATCAAAAAGCGGGTAAACATCTCAAGTTGGTGGAACAGTGAATTTTTACCGAAAGATCAAGTATCTTATTTTGACGATCAGTTTCAAAAGTGAGTTGGCTATCTTCATCTTTTTTCTCTATTTTTGAAATGCTTTCGAATTTCTGTTTGGGTAATAGTTATATTTGCGGAAATAACTGAATCCAAAATTGCCCATAATTAGTAATTGACATGTTATATTCGTGTTTCTGTTCGTACAGAGACAGTATTGTAAGCGTCAATAATTTTGAAACGTTTGCTCATCGGGCTTTCACTTATGATATACAATAATGTTTCATGGGTTGCCTAATCTGATCTGGTCGAATGACCATCAATAAATTTGAATATGAGTTCAACACAATTCACAGTGTTGATAATTTTGCCGTGTCGATCGTACTATCGACATTATTTGAACATCTCGATTTGTCTTTTTACGAGCTTGATATCGTCAACTAAATTGAACAAATTGAAGAGAGATTGACAGCTCATATCTATGGAATAATGAGAATCGCGCTGCTCCACCAACTGAGATGTTTACCGATTATTTTGAGCTTAGCAGCATAGCTAAGATGGCTAAAATAATGGTGTGACCACTGATTAGATTTTGAGAAATATTAGAAAAGTTTTGTATGTGCCACTTCAGGTTGGGCTATTAACGAATGACTGATTTTTTAATTCTGGTCGATGGGCTGTGTCAATAGTCGATAGTTCTTTAAAGGAATAATTTTTGTTCAGATTCTTGACATTTTGATTCATATTAGAGGATAGGTATAATATGGATTATACTCCTTCTATTCACAGTCACATGAGGTACTGCAAAAAGAGAACTGTACAACAATCAAAAACAAAATGTTTATATGTTCAACAACTAGGTACCGCTTAAATAAAGAGAAGTCTTTCCATGTGAATTACAAAATTATTAAAATTTTGTATATTTTGAACCTTAATTTTGCCTTATTTATTTCCTGCTTGAAAAAAAAGCAATGGTAAGTTTATACAACTTTTAAGTATAATTTAGGCGGTACAAAGTTCGCCGGGCCAGCTAGTTAGTCATAAATCTGACCTCAATTAATAGTCCTTTAAAGCAGAATTGTGATTTTATGTTCCTAATAGAGCTGTGATCTATAAATTGAGTTTTATTCGAAAAAGTACTTAACTGACTGTCATCACCACCTTTTCCCCTATACTTAACTTTATGGTCACCTGTAATTGTGTCGTACCTGCTGACGATTTCGAGAAAAAATTTCGAACGATTCTCTCAAAATCCTCAGAAAAATCAAAATTATCATGAAAAAACAGATGGTATAAATGTAAATTTGGACTACAACCATCGTCAAAAATCTTCATTCTTCTCGTTCCCTCAACCATCTTTTCTCCATAAATTTCTCCACATCTTGGAAGGACAAAATACGGAATTCTGACATAGAAAGAATTCGAAAATTGCGAATACACCCCCACCTGTTGCTCCTCAACGCTGACCGTCTACCCGTAGGGTGGATTACGCGAAGCATCTTCCACTATCACTCAATAAATGAGACATTCCTGGGGGATCGATACCGTCCGTCCCTTGAATTCCGATGCCGCTGGATGCCTCCTTCGTGCCTTTTTACCGTCGAGCAATTCCCCGATCTTTTAAACATGAACCGCGTGCCTTGCATGCGAAATATTTTAATCAAGACGAGAAGACGGGGCTTTTAGGCGATTGTTTCTGTTTCGGTTCCCGATGACGGTGGATAATGAAGGGGCGAGGAAACGGGAGGAGGTCTGAAATTCGTCTGTCTGGCCGAATGTCGTTAGTTTAGTTGGTGATTACTGACTGAATCGACGGACGTGGGGAGAATTCTGATTGGGGTATTAGATGTTGGCGTTATCGCGATTAGGGTTATTGTTTTTGGAATTCGTTCAGATTCTGCACAGAAACTTTCTATTGGTAGTCCCTTATAGTCCCCATTTAGTTAGTTAGTCGTGAAAATATTCTGACAGTTCTAGAAACTAATCAAATTTCATCACTTTATATCATATCGAACAATTTCATCCGATCATGTCAACATTACACTCCATTCACAATTATAAAATCACAACTCTGGCCTTGGAAATTTGACACATTCCACTCTGTATCGAAGTTATGACGTTTTTCAGAATATTATTATGTTCCGAGTCAACACTATGTCCTTTCTACATTCTTAACGTATTTCTCAGAATGTGAATTTATTCGGAAAATGAACGAATTGGAAAAGATGTGATGGACGAAAATAATTAACGTTTATATGAATTGATAGAAAGGATTCCTTTTCTAGTTATTTGCATGAAAAGTACAAGAGATCACTGTTGCAATATATTATTTTTCGCCATGGAAGAAAACTGCATTGCTTTCACATAATTTTCATATGCATGCTTGTGAAGATTTAATGTTTATTATCCTCTTGACGACATCAATTGTTGATTCTAATCAAGAATTCATTAAAAAAAATCAACCCAAAGATATAAGATGAATTGATGAGTAATTACAAGAATCAAGAATAATGTCAATTTTATTTTGTTGATAACTTTTTTAAAATCAATGTTGGGATATAAAACTCGGCTGCGTTTGTTCAAACAACATCTAAAGAATACATTTTTCACCATCTCGACCTTTGAAGCCGTTTCTTATAGGAGAATTAGGTCTAAGTTCCACCTCATTAGTGAGGTACCTAACTTTTGAAAATCTGCTCAGATATCGCCAAATTTCTTGGAAAACCTGAAAAATATCATCCTAATCGACCTCTCAAGGCTCCATCCGATCCATCTACTGCGATATCTGTCCAAATAACAGCTTTTTCAACGAAATTCCCGTGTTTAACTTCGAAATGTAAACATTCGTCCTGGTCTTGAAAATCGTCCTCACGCTCCAAACTGATGCTAAAAACTATAAACATAAGTTAATCTTGGATATTCGACGAAAAACTAACCTGCAAATATCGATTAAATACCAAAAATCTGCGAACAATTTGTAAACCTAACAAAATGTGGAATATCTTTGATACTTTTACTTTGATGTAAACAAAGAAACTGGCAACGTCGTTTTGTCATTAACGATATTTTCTATGCGCGCACTGACTTTTCATCACATGTTCTGTGCTTTTCATCAGGGGCACCAACTCCTGAAAACGAAACCATGATCTCCTATGTGATTAAATAAAAGTGAATGGAGTATAGTTTTCGATGTAATGTTGACATGATTGGCTGAAATGGTTCCATATGAAACAAAATCATGAAATTGGATTTGTTGTTAGAACTGTCAAAAAATTTTCTCGTAATGAGATTCAGATACTACAAAACGACAAGAAACCATAAATTTCAGCATACTAACAAAGCTTATTTTACAATTTTTCACACTACAGTGTCTCACCACAAAAAAGTTCTGGACGGAAACAGGGGACATTATTCCAGAAAAAATATCACCCGGCCCATTTGCAACCTAAATTGGCATGTCAAATGGGTGAACTCTAAGTTGTGATAACTATGTCGAATTTTAGTTGAGCATCTAGTGAAATGCAGATGCTACTTACAATGAAAAATCTTGAAAAAAAATCAAACTTAAACACCCTGTATCTCGAAAACGAAACATTTGCGGTCCCATGTTTATGGAAGACTTTCGTCTTAAAATTAAACGAAAAATCTCCCCTCTTCATTTGTACCTACAATTTAGGAACATCCTAAAATCAATAATTGATAAATCCTGGCGAATTCGCCATTTCGCTACGTCAGTTGCAAATAGGCGGATGCGTCGGTCCCACATAAATCGCCCCGAGTATACGACAACGACCCGAAAATCTGTGTTTCAGGTTAGATTAGAGGACAGAGGGGTGTACATTTGCTTCGCCAACAATTCCGCAGGGGAGGAGAGCGTGAGAGTCACCCTCGAGATCACGGCACCCTTATCAGCCCATGTCCAACCCCAAGTGCAGGTCGTGGATGTCGACAAGGAGGCTAGTTTCCAATGTATTCCTAATGGGTTTCCCGTGTCGCAGGTTTCCTGGATGCACAACGGTAAGTCGGTAATCCTCAGTCATATCCGTTTACGTTCGGTTAGGCCCTTCGTGCGGTATCCTCGGTGTTAAGATTGCGGGGTTGGGAATTGGGGGTGTGTTGAATACTGATCGGATTCTCGTATTCAATGACCAGAAACTGGAGTGAGTCTTTCCACATATACAGGATGAGTCTTTGACCTGTACATATATTTCAACTGTAGAATCTTGAGGCTAAAGGAAACCTTTTTTTCATTTTCCATTTTTCCGAATTCGGCTCTATTAAAGAGATATAGCCATTTGAAAAAAAAATGGGCTGAATGCGTGCCTGATATTATTCTCTAAAAACACCTCAAATTTCATGATTTTCGATTGAAATTATCAGATATTCTGGGTGATACATTTAGAAAATACTCAAGCACTAACCTTATTTGAATAAGAATGTTACAAACACGATATTTCCTAACAAAACACTTAGTTCTGTCCGATCATTTCGGTAATTGAAAAGCTATATTTCTCACACCAAAATAAGTTCCTTCTTCGATAGTAATAATTTGTTCATATTTTCCTCGATATTCTGAAACGATCTCATAAAAGTTGGTTTCTCACTAACCTATCCTAACTCCATTAAGTCATATGATTCGGGGTCAATGACCTAACCTTATACCCATCCCCTGTGATATTCACTCACAGAACTCTAGAGAGACCGATGCCAGATTGCCGATTTTCTCTTCAAACAATGGTATAGATAGGCGAACTCAAGAAAGCAGTACGTCCCCTATCGTTAGCGGATGAACTATCACAAGAACACTAGTTTCGTTCACTTTTCGCTAAAGGCGTCTAGGCGTTGCTCCTCGGAAACGTCAAACCATTAGTTCTGATTCTCGCCGATAAAGCGCTACGTTCTTAATTTCAGTCGCCACGACCTACTCTTCCCTTCAGAAAGCCGTGGATGTAGCCGCCACGCAAGACAAACCGTTGTTCTGTGTCTCCAACCAATCCAACCTAAAACGTTAGTCAGTATCCCATACACGGCATAAACGAAGTTTGAGCGATGGACTTTATTTATTTACAGAGAATGAAGCAAACAGGTGATGATTATGTAAATGACTTTCAGTGAATTGATGTAATAGTAGCGTCGTTCTGGTGTCGGGTTATATTGTTTCGATAGATATTTTGCTGAAGGACCGGTAACAATGAATTTATAATAGAAACTGCCTATAAAATGTGTAATTTCATGCTTCTCAGAATTCAATTTTATCTCCCACGTTTGTGGGATTTTATTATTACATATCTCTACATCAAACGTTTTTTCATCATAGAGATTTTAGTCTTGACAAAATTGATAAACATTCTGACAACGTTGGTAACTCGTTGAGAGACCAGAGAAGAAATAATATTCGATGAGATTCAACTCAGGACAGCAATCACAGAATTCAGATTATTCTTGAAATTCATGATTTTTTCCTCTAATTTAATCTTATACAATGAGGAATAACTTGAGAACGACGCGTTTTATTGAAAAAATATAAGAATACTTTTGTTTTCTAAAATAATTATTTCTTTCGAAAACGTGAACCGTTAATCATTTTCAAGTGGTTTTATAGTATTTTTACGTGAATTTATGTGTCGACTATACTGTAACTTTTATACCAGAAGAAATATGGAATAAGTTTCAACTGAGGAATATGCTCCATGAATAGAGTAATCAATCAACCAAAATTCAGTTCATTCTCGAAATATCGGTTCCGAATATATGGAAAGAATAGTGTTAATTTCATGGATTTTTGACATCCTGTATATTTCAAACGAAACCGAATTTTGAAAAATAGTAAGGAAAAAAGTGTTTCTTTTGATGAGAGGAATCTGCAGTTAAAATGAATGTACAAGTCAAAGACTCTCAAAACAAAAAAAACATAAACTTTTTTCGGCTTTTTCTTTGAGAAAGTAGCATTTCCCGGCCTAGGCCGGAAAGTACGTACTTCCCGGCCTAGGCCGGAAAAACATGTCGTTGTTGTCATTGTTATGATCATCACAATAGCAACGAAATAACGGATGACAGTTCTGTTCTGTTTAATTCAAATATGAATCAAAATCAATAAAGAGATGTGTCATCTCATTGATTTCTAATTCTTCACAGTTGCCGAAAAAATATTGTACGCAACACGCCCGGAAATAGTTTTTTTGGACTCACAGACTTCCAGGACTCGCCTCCGGCTCGTCCTAGAATCTTGTCTATTCGTCCAAAAAAACCCTATTTTCCGGACTTGTTACGTAAATTACTATTATTTGAATAAGGGAAAATTTTGATTAAATTGACCCCACCTGAAAAAGCATCCTTTCCTAAGGGTGGATGATCTTAGAATGGAAGACTGAAGCACTGGTGACTCTAGGGAGTCGCTAGGAGGAGACCATGTCAACCAAGAGTACAGGATGTGTCTAATTGGTCACAGTTGAATGCATTTCTAAAGTAGATCAACAAAAACTGATGTCGATAACTCATCGTTTTAGTATAAGAAGGGGTGTTTTTTGTGAATGTGAAAATTTCTATGTCTAAATTAGAATTTCACATTCACCATTAACTTCAAAAAATATTTTTTTTCAAAGATGATTTCAGTATAATACCGAATATGTCATATTTTTGAAAATGGATTTTCAAGCTCCAGTAAAATATTAAGTATATCCCGTTCGAAACGATGTCATTTGAAAAAAATTGGGCCAAATACGTGCCTGATACGATTCTCTGCAATGACCTCAAAGTTCATATTTCTCGATTGAGATTGAGTTGATACAATTAGTCTTCGAAATTTTCCAAAAGGATAAATGCTTAAAATTAGTGAACAACTTCTGATATAAAATCTTTAATTCCATCTTCAGGTCATCATAAACTTTTGATACAAAAATGATGGAACAAAGTACTAAAAAATCAAAGTTCGCCATAAGCTCTAACACAGTTCAGACAACAATCTCTAACAACCAAACAGTCCAACAGACAATAATCACCGAGAACCTACACAAAATTCGACATTTATCTGCACTCTCTAACAAAAGAACCGAACGTGAGAATCGTAAAATTCAGCTTGTTAGAACTTTGAATGGACGCAGCTCGCGTCGGATCCGAACCGTACAGCAAGTTCCATCTGGTTTACTGAAACAATACCGGCGACAACGGGAATTGAAAGCGTCGAGCCGTGCCGGGGACGACATAGAAACTCGGTTATATATCTGGAAGCCGGGAAATGAATTTAATTTATCTGTCTACTTGAATAAGTGTATGAATTAGGGAAGCTTTGACCAGGAACCAGGACTGGATACGAAACATGGAGTTGCGTAGATTAGTTTGGCGATTCTGAATTTCGCATAACCAACAAATCTATTCAGTTCTATGGACGTAAGTACTTTGGATAATTTCGAAATGAATCACTGGCAGCTTTGAGGGGGGCAAGGGAGACATGCCCAATGCCCTTCGAAGTCGACATTATCTCATATTAGAATTTCATACAAATGTACGACGATATATTGAAAAATTCTTAGCCTACTATAGAACCAAACAAAATTTCAATGTCAAAATATTTTATTACTCAACATATTCTCCTATTAATTGAATACATTTATTACAGCGAACCTGCAACGTCTCTAAACCTTTCAAAAACAATGTTTCTTCTTGCTCTGCAAACCAGTCCTCCACAGCTTTTATTACCTCCCCGTTGGAAGAAAATTTACGACCTTTTGAACTTTTTTTCAGTTGAGGAAAGAGATGATAGTCGGACCTAGCCAAATCTGGTGAATAAGGGGGGTGTTCTAGTAATTTCAACCGTAAATCACGAATTTTTTGCATGGCAACATGAGATTTATGTACTGGGGCGTTGTCCTGTAAAAACAAAATACCTTTGGATAGCTTTCCGCGTCTTTTCTCTTTAATTTTTTCCCTTAGAGTGGTCAGTAATGTCGAATAGTAATCACCAGTTATTGTTCTACGCTTATCCAAAAAATCAATTATGAATACTCCATGGCAATCCCAAAAAAACTGAAGCAAGAACTTTTTCAGCAGATTTTTGGACACGAAACTTCTTAGGTCTTGGAGAACCAGAGTGACGCCATTCCATCGATTGTTGATTTGTTTCTGAATAGTAGAAATGTACCCGAGTCTCATCTATAGTAACAATTCGGTTTAAGAAGTCTACATAGTTTTAAAATCGAGCACAGATAGAACGCGATGCTTCTACCCTTGCACGCTTTTGGTCAACATTCAAATATTTGGGGATCCATTTTGCAGTATGTCATGTCCAAATTGACGTGAACTATATGATGAACGCGTTCGTATGAAATCTTCAGAGCTTCAGATATCCGTTTCAGCCCAATTCGAAGGTCTGATAAAAACATGTCATGAACTGCATCTTCAATGGAAAATTCACCTCTTTTGAAGCTTGCAGTCCAATATTTCACGGTCGCATACGAAGGACATTGATCAACAAGGGTATTAAGCATATCTTCGTGGATCTGCTTACCTCTTAACCCTTTTAAATACCGGAACTTGATGATGGCTCGATACTCCAATTTTTCGATTTTTACAATTTCGGTGGACGCCTTTTTTTTAAATTTATTTCGTTACTCTACTTTACTTTTTTGACGTCGAACTCTACACTGACACTTTCAATAAGTTAGATATCGATACATCCTCGTACATTACCTTATTCTTGGTTGAAAATGTTCATATCCACCTTCCCCTGAGACACACCCTATATCCTTGAATGAGCCCAGCTTTATATTTCCTTGAGGGGAAGTATCACCTTTTGAATCGTGGTAAATCTCCATTCAAGAAGTGGTCTCTTTATTTCACGATTAACTACCCTAATTTACGACGTAGAGACTTGATTTTTTTTTTAAATTGAAGTTGAAGAACATCCCGAGGGCAAGTAGTTTTCTTTTTCTCGATTTAATTAGTTTTTCAATTAAAAAAAACAGGTTGAACTTCATCGTTTTGGAAACTACACTTAATGATATTTTTTCGACGGTTTTTCATCATTTCTTGGAAAATCGCAACTGCTTGCCATCTGAAATTTAATCTTCTATGAAGAACAAAAATTTTCATGATGATTAGTTCAAAAATATAGCTTGTACTCATAAAAAACGAAAATTGCAGATCTAACGATTACCCTGTTTTTTTTAATTGAAAAACTAATTAAATCGAAAAAAAGAAAACTATTCGCCCACGGGACGTTCTTCAATTTCAATTTGAAAAAAAATCAAGTCTCTACGTCGTAAATTAGGGTAGTTACTCGTGAAATAAAGAGGCCACTTTTTGAATGGAGATTTACCACGATTCAAAAGGTGATACTTCACCTAAGTATGAGTTCTCCCCGATAAGGCAGACAGAGGCCACTCATTTTTTTTCGGATGGAGCATCTTACAATTGTATCTGTATGATCATCCTTCTAAGAGTGGTGTCATACAAATGTAATGACATCTTATACGTTGGAATCTATCAAGCTGTTCGGGCTTTATATCGTGAAAAAAAAAAGACATAAATACATACACTCGTTAAACATTACCCTGCTTCTGACACATTGTGTGTCACATTAACCCTGATGAATAAACCCCGAAATAATACGTACAACCCTCATTACCATAAATTCAGAACAGAACAAACACATTCGCCCCCCTGCTCAACGAACAACTTGAACACCCTAATCTGTCACGTTCTCAAACATTAAAAAGTGAAATCGCGACCCTGTATTTGAGAATCGTTTGTCATTTGGACAAGCGGCGTGAGACCGCGCGCGCGAACTTGGTTATTCGATTCGCTCCGGCGAACGCAACAGGTTACCCCATAAAGAAGCAAGGAGAATTTAATAGTTCCAATTCTCCGGAGTAGAACTAATGCTTATTGCCGGGGCTGTTCTGGCAGTTTTACCATTCCATTAATTCGGTTTTTGTTGTCCCTAAAGACACCAGTTACGTAATTGTTATGAGGGGAAGAACTGGGAGAAAGATGGTGCATGAGACTTACAAGGATGATACGCAATTCCGGAAAGTGACTCTTTTATTTTTTGCACGAGCTGTGGTCGAAGAAAAAAGTCACCTTTCGATGCACCCTGTATTAAAGAGAAACTTTCATTTGGGAGAGTACGAAACATTTACGTTCGGAGTCGACATTGAATCATTTTCCTTGATGACAGCTGCCTCCGCCTGAAAACTCATACAAAATAGCATAATACCATACGTAAATCACAATGTCCGGCTCTTAAATTACCTATCAAATCACACTATGAAATTCGTCCGAATCTACCCAAAACCTAAATTCTCGTTAAGCCGGCCATAGACATCGTTATTTTTCATCCGTTTATAACGCCGCGATACGAACCGTCGAGTCATATCGCAGAACTGTTTTGCCCACACACTTCGGTAAATTCTACCAGTTATTTTGCTGTCGATCGCGAATTAGCACGTCATGAAGAGGAAACATCTCTTAGCAGCGGCGGCCGCGGTTTCGGTGCTGAATAAAAAAGAAATAAAGAAACGGTCAATATGGGATTTGTACTACGCCAATGGAAAATAACCGCCGATTCTCGACGAAATCCCCATACACAGTCGGTATGGCACGACAACCGATGAACCGTCTTGACAAAAATCAAGCAGCGGCAGATATTTCTACCGACGATTCGTACCGACGGTTCTTCGCCACACACATCGGTTTTTGGCGCTTTTGCCGTGACGGTTCGTATCGCGGCGTTATAAACGGATGAAAAATAACGATGTCTATGGCCGGCTTTAGTCCGATCAGAGTGTTCAAAGAACATTTATTTTCCCCTCTGCAATGAAGGCTCTAGACTCTTCATCTCGAGATGAAAACAGTGCCACAAGAAAAAATGCTTTCCAACTCCAAACCGCTGCTTCAAAAGGTGCGTTTATTCTTCGCCTTGTCATAATGGCAAAATAGTCCTGTGTGTTAGAGCCTGTAGTAAACGTTCTACAATCTGTTTTCTCAGATTCAATCAAGGCCTCAGAACACGTACAAAAAATTTCGCAAAAGATCAAATGATTTTTCTGTCTGGGGACGCCCTTGGCACTATCTGATCCAGAATTCTAAGAAGCGCAATTGACAAGAACAAACCAGAAGTGCTTAAATAAATTGCTCCACATGGGTTAGGAATATTGACTTAAATTGCAAAAAAATATAGTTAAAATAAGATTTTTGTGATGAAAATTCAAATTAATATGATTTCAAGTTGCAAATTAATTTCAGCCTGAAGGTCTGCAGCGTATACAGGGTGGTTGAGAAAAATCGAGTGAAATAACGAAGTTTTATTCCCAGAGAATTCAAGCATTTTAAGACTATCAAAACAATGTATGGCCTCCACGGGCATCAATAACAGCTTGACACCTTCTTTGCATACTACACACGAGGTTGTTGAACATTTCTTGAGTAATTTAGTTCTATAAACGGGACAGAAGCTCTCTCAGATCATTTAATGATTCTGGGGTAGGTTGATGATTATCTAATCGTCTTTGGAGCATATCCCATGCATGTTCAATGCAATTCAAATCTGGTGAGTGCGGTGGTATTGGTAAATGTGGAATACCAAGCTCCTCGCGCGCATTCGCAACTATGGCTGCACGGTGCGGTCTAGCGTTATCGTCTAGAAATTGAAAAGTTTCACCAATGGCAGCGTGAAAATTTGGCACAGCGTTGTCAATGACATGCTCCCAATAGTGTAAGGCGGTCATATTCCCAGGACAAATGTGTAGATCTGTGCGCCCGTTGAAACATATCCCGGCCCATACCATAACACTACCCCCTCGGAATGGATGGACTTCTTGGACATAGCGACGATTACGGGGTTTGCGTGGAATTGTCCATATACCCTTATTCTTCCAGAATCTGAAAATCGTCCATATCTGGATTCATTAATGAAAAGGACACTACGCCATTCATCGTTCCAATTGATATGTTGCCTTGCCCATTCCAGTCTTTGACGCTTATGGTCACGTGTTAATGGAACTCCTCTGGACGTCTAGAACCTAGATTCACCTCTCCCAAACGTCGTCTGATAGTTTCGATGGAAACTTGGACCCCATCTGCACTTTGAAGAGTATTCCGTAGCATTATACACGTAGATGTAGGGTTTCTTCTCATGCACCGAAACGGTGATGAAACGATCCTGAGCAGGTGTTGTTTTTCGTCGCCCACTAATCCTTGGTCTTTCCAACACGGAACCTGTCTCCCTAAACCTATTCCAAAGTCGAGATATCACATACTTTGGCTGAGTTGGCGCCTTTCCGCTACAACAACCTGAGTAAGGCCACCCTGTAGCATTCCGATAGCCCTATTAGCCTCAGCGTTTGTTAATTTACGTCTCGACATTTTCAGAAAACTCGTTTCAAATCGGAGCCGTTGATGAACTGACTTCATTTCAAAATAAGAACATTCATGAAGCATATGCAAAGAACCAAACTTCAGAAAAAAGGCGACCAGATCGACGAAATGTCTCATACTGATTTTTATTGGATCGATTCAAGTTGTTATTGTGTTTTGAATGATTTTACAGCGATTTTCTCGAAGATTACGTACTTTTGAAAACGATTGAATACGATATCCTTAACTCTTGTGGAGCAGCATATTCATGAGACTCAACCCCTTATCCAGTCACAGATAAAACCTAACTGTTCTTATACCCCCAGGCAAACCTGTAGCACCAGACAGCCGAGTAGAAGTCATGGCCAATCCCCCTAGACTAACCCTCCGCCATCTCACCAAAGACGACCGAGGGATGTACCAATGCTTCGTCAGCAACAACTGGGACCAAGGCCAGGCTATCGCCGAACTCGACATGGGGGACGCTGGTCCCGAACTCATCCACTGGTTCTCCGAGCAAACCCTCCAGCCAGGTCCAATGGTGTCCCTGAAATGCGTCGCTTCCGGAAACCCACCACCCCAGTTCATCTGGACCCTGGACGGATTCCCTCTGCCCGACCATTCCAGAATCCTAGTAGGACAGTACGTCACCTTCCAAGACGACGTCATCAGCCACGTCAACATCACCAGCGTCAAGTCTGAAGATGGCGGCGAATATACCTGCACTGCTCACAACAGCGTTGGGAAGATTTCGCACAGTGCTAGAGTGAATGTTTACGGTCTTCCTTTTATAAGGGAGATGCCGAAGATTACGGGTGTGGCGGGGAGTAGTTTAGTGATCAAATGTCCTGTGGCTGGTTATCCTATAGAGACCATAACGTGGGAGAGGGACGGGCAGATGCTGCCAGTGAACAGGAGGCAGAGGGTGTATGCTAACGGTACTTTGGTGGTGGAGCAGACGCAGGTGAAGGATGACGCTGGTACTTACACTTGTCAGGCGCAGAATAGACAGAGGAACTCGGCCAGAAGGAACGTGGAGGTCCAAGTGATCGGTAAGAGAATACTCGAGAAATCTGTGTAGAAATTTTCCTCTTCCTAATCTTGCAAGTTTTATTGATTGAAGGATACTTTGGCAGGAGCTAGCATATTTCTTTTAACTCTTGAGGGTTCAATATCTGATGGGGAAAGACTAGAAAATTGTAGTTGCTGGTTTAGAAGTTATAGAAACTTTGTTTCATGAGGCATGTCGAAATTCCTTTTTCATCTCAAGAAACCACGTAATTCTGTAGTCCTATATAATCTCCTGAAAAACAGGGGTACATTATTTCGAAACATACGCCTCTTAGGTCGACTTGGAAGAAACAGCCCGCCAACTTGACGTAACCAAACCTCCTCATAAATAATGAAGTTGTTGTTGAGGCATCCTCGGAATCCTCGAAATATCTCAATTATGAAACCTCCAGCTGCAGGCCGCCCTTATTAATGAGATTCCGGGGGCTTTTTTGTCCGTCGACCTAGGCTACGATACAAGGGAGGTATTCGCCATATTGGAATGTCGATCAGGTCGAGAAATTCAGCGTGAGCTGCTGAAGCGATAACTGCTTCGATCGAAATAGTGGTTCAGGGCGGAGAAGGGAATATATTAGCAATCCTGCTTCATTATGTTTCGTCGCTTTGAAACGACTCGATTTGCATGGTATTGCTTGAATGATTCCATTCACATTCATGGGGGAAATGCCCCGAACTTTTCTGAAAGGTGGTAAGAATTATTGCCAGTTTCGAGTACAGCTTGGGGTTCTGTACTAGGTACATTCAATTTGGAAAAGAATGGTAGCTGAAACGATATTTCAGAGTCCCCAATAGGTGGAAAGCTAGAATGCAACTTGAAATTACAAAGCATCAGTTTGAGTTTCCAGAAATCGCCTGCAAAACACAGCATTAGAAAAGTTTTAGCATTTTTCCACCTCTGTGCTGTCTTGAAGACGAATCAGACTGTAAGTAAAGCTCAACTTGTTTCGACCCAGCCATCTCCTCATAAGAAAATCTACTTTGGCCAGGATAGTTCATCGTTTGGTTAGGGGGTTACAATCCACTGCGACCACAAGGTCTAAAGTGCCCCCCAGCAAAGCAGTTTTCACAACTGCTGTATCTAGAGCTCGTCCTAAAGCTCCAATGATCTCCAGTATGAGAGGGTTTCAAGGAGGTTGAAGCCTTATTCTTCCTTTAATCATCTCCTCCAAGACATTCCTTGTGGAGGCTTGCAAAGATGAAGCAATCTGGTGAACAGAAGTTCACTGAGTAGGTCCAGGAGTGTTTCTTCAGATGGTTATTCTGTTATCCAACACCCATTGTTTAGGGGGTTCCCTTATATTGGGCTTTTCCATCTTTGTTTAATTGAGATCCCGATAATTTTTTGTTCCTACAGTTCCGAAATCCCAAATGGACTTTTTGGAATGATTCGTTCCTGAAAGATTTCTCTAGAGTGCTTATCTTTCAGTTTCTTCCTACTTCAAAAACTGCCTCTTAGAGGTATATACAAGGTGACAAGAAAAACTTCGGACAAATTTTGCTGTAGTCTGAAACAAGAGTATTTCAGCGCAGCCAAATAATTTTTATTCTCTTGGTTTCTCTACACTTTCCTGTACTGATATGTGAATTTTCAGTTTGATATAATTTCATTTCACTGAGTTTTAGAATGTCAAACAAACGTAGTGCGATTTTGGAGCTGTTTCGTCACGGTAGGCGTCAATGCGAAATTGTTCTTTTGCTCAATGTGCCTCGACAAACCGTGTCCGTTGCAATTCGTCGTTTCAAGGAGCTTGGCCATGTAATAGTGAGACCGGTATCAACCGCGAAACAGTCCGTCAAATTTCCAAAAAGGAGCTCAACCTCAAGCCATACAAGCTCCAAAAAGTTCAACTCCTCACGGAGGAAAACAAGCGCGTACGACTCCTAAGGTGCCGCGAACTCCTTCGTCTCGCCGCCGGTCAGCAATGGGAGCAAATTCTCTTCACAGACGAGAAGCTTTTCACCGTAGAACAATCCCACAACCACCAAAACGACAGAGTCTGGTCCGTATAGGCTCCCGGTACATCGGCCATCGTCGAACACCGTCAAAATCCGCAATCCGTCATGGTCTGGGGCGGAATTTGCGGCAGTGGTAAAACTCCCTTAGTTTTCGTCGATCAAAGGGTCAAAATCAATCAAGAAGTCTACCGCTGCGACATCCTCGAGGCCGTTGTACTTCCGTGGGCCAAGCAGCACTTCGGCGATACGCATTGGACCTTTCAACAGGACTCCGCTATGGCTCACAGAGCGAAAATGACGCAAGAATGGTGTGAGACCCATTTTCCTTGTTTCATCTGCAGAATGGCCGCCCTAGTCACCGGATCTCAACCCAATGGACTACAGCGTGTGGTCGATTTTGGAGCACAGGGCTTGTGCTAAAAAACAAAAATTTGGAGTCGCTGAAGCAATCTCTGCGCCGGGAATGGAACCGACTAACGCCCGAGAAGCTGCGGCCCATTGCCGAAAATTGCAAGAAGCGTCTGAAGCTGTGTATCGTCGCCAAAGGAAGCCACTTCGAAACGGCTTAAATATATTACTAACAAATGTTCAAGCTATTATTAATTGTTGTTGTTTTGTACAATCTCTTCTGTTTAATAAAGTTAAATGAAAAAGAGTCACACTGTATTTGCCTATACCACCAAGTTTCTAGTGCAGTGAATGGCGTTTGTGCTCCCTTTCTGGCTAGGGTGTTGGCTTCTTCCTCTCCTTTGATTCCTATTGAGTGAACAGGAACCCTGAATGTAGAGAGCTTGTTTTCTTGCCTACTTCATTAAGTTTCCTTCGGTTCTTCCATATCAGCTTTGAGTCGATGACTGAGGAGTTCAGTGCTTTGATAGCAGCTTGATTATCGGGGTCATTATCATGGGTCACTATGTCAGACCCTTGATAGATCCTTTCCAGGTTTGTGTCTACTTCTTCCCAGGGTAACTGGCAGAACAGAAGAATCTCTCTCGACAAAAGCTGGTTGTTTTTATGGAGATCTAGTCTCCTACTAGACTACAGGCCCGTGTCGAAAATTGATAGGTCATTTGAACCAGAAGGTGACCTATCTAGAACGATAGATGGGCATAAAATAATAAGATTCAGCACTATGCCGTCACTTGTAAGCTGTCCAACTGAGTACAGGTGGCAATTCAAAAGGACAGGTAGACTGGGTACATTTGGGTCATATGACTTTCGACGGCATTCTTACCATCGATAGCTCCATGGAAAATAATAGGAAAACGGGCAGTGCCGTACAAAAATGATGCGCCATATATTCGGAAAATTTTTTTGATTTTCCGAAAATTTCCATGGTAAAATAGGTCATTTGACTTTGTACGGCATCAGTTTTATACGGTTGCCATACATCTTCTAATCCATTATTCAGCAACGCCGTACAAAAATCATGCGACAAAGGGAAAAAATCGAGGGTTGCAACCCTCTCTCTTGCCGTGCTCCAGGGGGTCATTTGAAAAAGTACGGCTTCGGTTCCAAAACATTATCCAGCACTCAAAATTACTATTAAAAATAAGGCCGTAAAAAAAAATTGTTCATTTTGATGTTATATCAATAATTATCTTAATTTCATCTTATGCTTGACCCATAAAGCTCTAAAGTCATTTGACCCAGTACGGCAACTTCTTTTTTTACATGATACTTTAAGATACAATTCTTATATTATATTGCCGTTCAAAAGAAACTGTTCTAAAAAAAATTTTAGAGAAATACAAAAAGTGAAATTTTTCATATTATTGTAAAAGTTTGGAACTCATAGATTAATGATATATAACAATTTTCTACATTTTATCCCTTGTTTTGAATAGTATTAAGGTAAATAAATTAGGAACAAATGATGCCGTACATTTTTATCCAGACCATATCGTTAAGGATGATGAAAATTGCGCTACCATTTTCAGGATACTCTATGGTCATTTGATACTGTACGGCATCAACATATTTTTGAAGAGAAAAATTGAAAAAATGACAACACTTATTGGGTAAGATATAGACACTTCAGACGGTATAATTATTTTGTCATTTTTTCAATTTTTCTCTTCAAAAATATGTTGATGCCGTACAGTATCAAATGACCATAGAGTATCCTGAAAATGGTAGCGCAATTTTCATCATCCTAAACGATATGGTCTGGATAAAAATGTACGGCATCATTTGTTCCTAATTTATTTACCTTAATACTATTCAAAACAAGGGATAAAATGTAGAAAATTGTTATATATCATTAATCTATGAGTTCCAAACTTTTACAATAATATGAAAAATTTCACTTTTTGTATTTCTCTAAAATTTTTTTTAGAACAGTTTCTTTTGAACGGCAATATAATATAAGAATTGTATCCTAAAGTATCATGTAAAAAAAGAAGTTGCCGTACTGGGTCAAATGACTTTCGAGCTTTATGGGTCAAGCATAAGATGAAATTAAGATAATTATTGATATAACATCAAAATGAACAATTTTTTTTTGACGGCCTTATTTTTAATAGTAATTTTGAGTGCTGGATAATGTTTTGGAACCGAAGCCGTACTTTTTCAAATGACCCCCTGGAGCACGGCAAGAGAGGGGGTTGCAACCCTCGATTTTTTCCCTTTGTCGCATGATTTTTGTACGGCGTTGCTGAATAATGGATTAGAAGATGTATGGCAACCGTATAAAACTGATGCCGTACAAAGTCAAATGACCTATTTTACCATGGAAATTTTCGGAAAATCAAAAAAATTTTCCGAATATATGGCGCATCATTTTTGTACGGCACTGCCCGTTTTCCTATTATTTTCCATGGAGCTATCGATGGTAAGAATGCCGTCAAAAGTCATATGACCCAAATGTACCCAGTCTACCTGTCCTTTTGAATTGCCACCTGTACTCAGTTGGACAGCTTACAAGTGACGGCATAGTGCTGAATCTTATTATTTTATGTCCTTCTATCGTTCTAGATAGGTCATCTTCTGGTTCAAATGACCCATCAATTTTCGACACGGGCCTGTAGTCTATACTACTTATTAACTCATTTGTATTTTGGCATTCGACTTTCTGAGGTCTCATAGGGATATCAAAGAAGCCAAAGAGCTAGTGTTTAATCTTTCTTGATATTTAGGTAGTTCTCAAGTTCTGGAGTGATTCTTTGAAAATCCTATTGAAATTTGGAAAAGGCACAAAGTCTGTCCCAATTCAGAGATAGGTCAGAAACTGAGATCGACTTAAACTTTAAGTTTGACTTCAACGTTTACTATTTTTGCTGTCTTAATATTATCGGTATTTTTTTCAGTACCACCCAAAATCATGCCTATCCAGTCGATGACCGGCCTTCTCCGACAAGGGATGCGAGCCGCCATCAACTGTCAAGTGATGGAGGGCGATCTGCCTCTCACCTTCACGTGGGAGAGGGACGGCAAAGTGCTCGCCAACAATGCCGCTCTAGGCCCTGTCATAAGGCGTTTTGACGAGTTCTCCTCGCAGCTGATCATCGATCAGGTGACTTCCGACCATACAGGAAATTACACCTGCATAGCTAGCAACGTGGCAGGCCGTGAAAAGTACGTCGTTCCGCTGACAGTCAATGGTAATTAGATAATGGAACATTTTCCTGTTCTGTCTACCCGTTTCCACACTGTCTGTGTATCGAAATTGCCAAGTCGTAGCTTCAGGGGGGAAATGAAATTTTTTTGGGACGTGGATGAAAATTAGGAGTTTGTAGAAGTAAAATTGATGCTTGAGTACGACGACGTATGGTAGCGCTGCGTTGCCGGATTTAAGTTTTCTGGTTTGGAAGTGTAGATCGGTATTAATTTGGCAACTGCCAAAGAAACTGTAATACCCATAAACAGCTGTTTATATTAAAAAAACTTTTGGTGAAATATAAATACACTGCGTAAAAAAAATAACGCACATTATAGAAATCTCAAATTTATTCTACAACTGAAGGTGTTCTCAGTGATAATTATGTTTATCAGAATTATGCATGCATAATATGTTATCCACTTTCAACGTTTTTCCTCAATACAGATGTTTTCTCCCAGCAGGAATAAAAAAAGATGATATTATCAGATTTTGAATGTATTGGCTCCATTCTAAAATCAGTTGTTCTCGATTAATTCTAGTGATCAATAGTTTTTCTTTCGTTTGATTTTCTACACTCGATCGCTATGCAACGCGAAACACGCAACTTGACCCAAGAGGAATGTGCCCAAGCGGTAGTTTTGCGAGAAGAAGGGTGGACATACACAAGAATTGCAGAAAGGTTTGGAGTTTCCCATACAAGTGTGTCCAGAATGTTGCAGCGATTCAGGGAGACAGGTATGAATGTCCGAAGACCAGGACAGGGTAGACCACGGGTAACAACTGCCAATCAAGAACGTTACTTGAGAGTTTCTTCGTTGAGACAACGGTTTGCAACCGTTCGCCTCCTTCAAAATCAGCTTTAGCAAACTCATGAGGTGCAAATTAGCACTCAGACAATAAGAAATCGCCTCAGAGAATATGATTGAAGGCCTCGTGTCGCGGCAAGAGGCCCAGCTCTTACCCCAGCCCATCGAAGGGCGCGTTTGGATTTTGCGAGAGAGCATATCCATTGGGAAGAGGCCGATTGGGAAAGAGTTCTCTTCACAGATGAGTCTAGATTCTGATCGACGTTCTCTTGTATACAGACGTCCACATGAAAGATATGCTCATTGCAATTTCCTGAATACTACTGGTTTCGGGGGAGGATCGATTATGGTATGGGGTGGAATATCTTTGACTTCTCGCACAGACCTAGTGGTCGTTGATAATGGAGCTATGAATGCTGATAAGTATATATAAAGAACATTCTTGAAGAGCATGTAGTGCCATTTGCCCCATACATTGGTGAAAATTTCATTTTTATGGACGATAATGCCAGACCCCATCGTGCGCGCATCTTTCAGGAGTACCTTGAAGAGGTCGAAGTCTCTAGAATGGAATGGCTAGCAAGAAGTCCAGATCTCAATCCGATTGAGCAGGTTTGGGACAATCTCAGTAGAAGGCTGAGAAGTTCAGAAAATCATCCAGCTACTCTTAATGACTTAGGAATCCAACTCGGAGAAATCTGGGAAGGATTAGATCAGAACATTTAAGATCACTCATTTTGAGTATGAACCGTCGCGTCGTTGCCGAGCTGTAATTAACGCAAGGGGTGGAAATACCAAGTATTAAATCACTTATCAGCATTTCAGTTTTTTGAAAATTGTTCATTTCTCTTCTTCCACTAAGATTCGGTGAAATCCTGAATTTTTATTCCATTTAATGTGTCTTGTTTCGTTCAAAACCTTCCCGAGAGAACATAAAAATAAGTTATAAAGTCAATGTAGAGTTAACTTTCATTAAAATTGAGATTTTCAGAATGTGCGTTAATATTTTTGCGCAGTGTATGTTTTACCAAAAAAATGTAAAATTTAAACAGCTCCTTCTAGGTGTTGCAGTTTCTTTGTCAGTCAGTATATCATAAGACTTTGAGACTGTCAACCGATTGTCAGTAAAACTTTGTAATTGATCAAGTAGCTTCGTCTTCTATATGGTGAAATATTGGTCGACAAAGTAGCGAAACATCCTAGCGCAGACAGTCGATGCTAATTAGATAATGGAACATTTTCCTTTTCTGTTTCCCCTATCCGCTCTCCGTGTAACGCCATTACGTTCTTCCTTGCCCAAGTTTCCTCCGTTGACGATTCCAGACGAGACATTCTAAATTCGAAGGAATATCCTACGAGTTCTACAGATGTTCGGTTTTTTATCGTTTCGCTTGGGATTCTCGACTTTGCCGACACTTTGCCGTTTGGTCGGAGGGAAAATTGGATTTTATGGTCTCTGAGTGAATTATGATAATTCCGCAGTAGGTGGAATTGAAATAAAAAGCGAGTTCCTAGTTTTATTGCTCGGGGAAAAGAGAGAAAGAGAGAGCCTTAAGCTTGTTCTTCGCGCATCGAAGAAAATTCTACATTTTCAGCAACTGCATTAGATCGAAAATAGAGAAAAGTATGTTGGGAATGTTGTCTCAATAAGGGAAAATATTGCGGAACGAAACTGTCGTGAAAGAATCCCGCACTTTCCTTATGGCAAATGTGATCAAAAGTGTCCATGGCCCCAACTCAATCCTATGACTAGTTTTTGAGATACAGGGCGTTAGAGTTGAGAATTACCCACTTTTAGTACGCTCGTATCTCGGAACAGAATCGAATGAACTTCAATTTTTCTCAAGAAACATTTCATTCCATCCCCAGGGAGCAACCATATAGGGGAATATGACCGAACATCGATATGAATGCAGGGTTACCCATGATTGAATGCATGCCCGATTTTGAAAGTATAAAATATGTCAGTTCCAGAGCGAGAACGTTCGCAAAATGAACTATTTCACTAGATATGTTGTTGTTACATCGAAAAAACCTTAAATACCCAGAATTCATACTGCGTGATCCATTATTATAGAAACTATTCACAATGAAGGATAAGTGGACACCCTGAATTTTTTGGTTGATTCAAGATGTTTGTTAGCTTTTTTCAGAACATACCACCATGGACTCCAAAGAATACAGGGTGATTCAGTCCTGAAATAAACCGTGAACCTCACGAAAATACTCAAAAACCACCTTTTTTATCACCCTCTATTTCAAGATAAACTCCTTTGAGGTGGGAGTTTTCTTTCACCACTGTACTTGATATAAAACTATCAATACGGCTGAGGGTTTTTAATGCACTTCCTATGACCAGATTTTTTTCATGTGATATAATAGTATATTCTAGAACTAGTTGCAGAATGGGCTCCTATTCCAAAACGAATGCGAAATTCGAAAACGAGCGACGAGTTTTCGAACGCATGAGAGTTGGAATTGCATTCTGCAACGAGTATTAGACGATATATTCTCTATTTCAGTCAAATTTCGTGAAAAACTGTTGAAATTCAATGAAAAACTCATCCTAGTGACTTTTTTATTGTATCTTGGCAGTTGGTAACTGCTACGAAATTGACATTTCCATTTGACGTGTGTTGAAAATTGATAGGAGCGGAAGCCAGTGCTGACAACCAAAAAACGAAAAATATAACTGAAAACAATGCTGTAATGAGTTCATTACAGCACTGTTTTTAGTACTGTAATGAACTCATTACTGTAATGAACTCATTACGATACTGAAATAGAGAAAAATTATTTATTTATGTTATTCTACACTCTTATTCCAGCATAAACAAAATCTGGTCATACGAAGTGGATTTTGCGAACGTTCTCGCTCTGGAACTGACATATTTTATACTTTCAAAATCGGGCATGCATTTAATTATGGATAACACTGTATTCGTAACGATTTTCGCTCATATTCCTCTACAAGCCGTCCCAGCTGCTTCGCCCGAGTAGAAATTTGTTTCACGCGGCGGTTTCATCTTCAACACTTCAACCATATCTTTTGATGTACTCGTTGTAATTGTATGATGTGAAGGGCAATTTTGTTCTAAATTAAATACTGGGGATAAATAACGTATTAGGTTGGATTAGGATCAATACCCAATTCATAAAAACACACCCCCAAATAGTGCATTATTTTGGAAAACATCTGATTACCATAAACAGGTAATAGCAAGTCAATCTTGAGAGATATAGATACATGCTATCGCGGACTATTAGTAGTTATACTACCATACTTCTGGCACAGCGCCATCGAGTTCTCTCGTGACGTCACATTTGTTGGAGTCGCGTCCGTTAGCGTGGTGAAGAAGTTCTTGGGGGTCTTCGGGAAGTGTGAGGTGTTGATAGTGTGGGTGGGTGGGGGTTCTGCCGTGGGGGTTTTGCCGTGGGGGTTCTGCCGCGGGGGTCCGCGGGGGAGTCGGCCGGAGTGGGGGTGGGGGTTCTGCTGTGGGGGTTCTTCCGTGGGGGTTCTGCCGTGGGGGTTCTGCCGTGGGGGTTCTGCCGTGGGGGTTCTGCCGGGGGGTTCTGCCGGGGGGTTCTGCCGGGGGTAATTATCCTCAGAATTGGTAATTAAAAAAGGTGTTTCATTGTACTTCCTTATCTTACACAGTCATCCATCTCTCATTATGCATTTTTTTCGATATTTAAACGAGAAAACAACTAGCAATTAGATTTCCTACCTAATCAATTCTAATCTTGAATGGTTAATTATCCTTCGAATTTGTAATTGTCTCTGCAATTATATTTCGAAGTCTAATCTCGAATGGTAATTGAGAGTTTTCCAATATTTTAATGGTTAATGAGGAAACATACAATTTACTGACTTAATCTGCAAATTAAGAAATTTGCTTCCATACCTTATCGAATGATGTTATTTTTCGATAGATAATGGAAAGTATTTTTTACGCAAAACCACAATCGACTTCATCGTTACCCTATGTATTCCAAATCTGCAAAAAGTTAGTTTCATAATCAAAATGAATCCTAAAACATTATTCCAATTGTGTCAGGTTAAAGTTAGTGAATGTGTTTCGGTTTCCATGGAAAGAAGAGAAATTTTAAAATTCAATCTACTAAAACCAGTGTTATTGAGAACAATAATCCAACACCGGGAAGTTGTATGGCGATTTATGTGGAGAAAGATTCAAAACAGTCCAGATAGTTTCTTTCATCGGGAAGAAGTTGAAATGATACCTACCTTTCGAAAATTATGCATTTAATCAGTGGATTCGAAACATTGACAATTTTCTGTTGGTTTTGTGGCAAGATTGGACTGATTTATATCGTAACTCAAAACTATGTATTAAAATTAAGATAAATAGTTTGATTTGTTTGGGTCTATGTGAATCATGTCACACTGAATTTTGTAAGTTATATCCCCAGATGGAACAACATTTCAAGATGGCAACTTCGCACACCATAATCAAGACCTCCTCTTTAAACAGTTTTGTGCGGGATGAATTTTTTTGGTGCGGTATTTGTATCCGACGGCCACTTTTTGAAATCTTGAGTTATAAAGACTGTATGATGTTAGCGCATTTAAATCTTCATAAATCATTGTATGGAAATGTCTTCATCCAGTAGTGATAATATTGAATCATCTGATAGTGATTAAAACAATAATTAAATAACATATATATTTTTCCATTTATTATTTGAGTACTATTTTCAGATAAACAATTTATTGTTGGTGCGTAAACATTGATTTTCTATTCTTCCTTAAATATTGATAAATAATACAATCACATCTACAATCTCCAAAGGATTCACATTTAGAACAGGCCATTCCATCAACAGAATCTTCGGTCTTTTTGAAATACATTTCAATGGGCAGCAGTAGTATAAACCATCGATGAAAAATCTTCTCTGATCTCTCATTTTAAAGCATTCCGATTGAATATTATTCGCCAAGCAAAATATAGTCAATCCACAGCTGAGACATTCGACATGATTTTTATGAAATATATATTTCGCAGCAGCAGATGATGATAATGATTTCTTGAATAGATCATAACAACACTTTATTATTAAAACAAACATAAATGATACTATTATCCAGATTGTTATGAAAATATATCTCCATATTATTTCATTCGTAGATTCTTCCATCATTGTCATCGTCACCTTTTCTCAATGATGAATAACAATGTAATGACTCATGTCTCACTCAAGTAATAAAATATATATTTAAGTACATATGTAATTCCATTGGTAGGTAAGTAATGATATAAATACGGTGCCTCCCTAAATGAGTGTCAGTAATCATGAAGTTCTCAGACTTGTTGCTTCTCCTATCAGTCGTTGCAGCATTCGATTTCGAAAATGCTACAAATTATCTACAAAAGTATGGATATCTATCCGAAAATAAAACACTCATGAGTTTGAGTGATGCTGGTAGCACTAGCACAGATGATTCTTATACACAAGCGTTAATCAATTTTCAAGATTTTTTCAAGTTGAATGCTACAGGTATTTTAGATGATGAAACTTAAAAGCTGATGCTGAAAAGTCGATGTGGTGTGAAAGATACTCCACAAGAATTCAATCTCTATTCAAAATGGTCTAAAAATATTATTAAATGGAAATTTTTATACCCTAAACCTAATGACAAGAGTATAGCAAAACTTTGTTTTGATGAGTGGTCGCGACATGCAAATTTAACTTTCATTCAAGATGAAAATACTCCTGATAGTTTCCTCATTAACCATTAAAATATTGGAAAACTCTCAATTACCATTCGAGATATTAGACTTCGAAATATAATTGCAGAGACAATTACAAATTCGGAGGATAATTAACCATTCAAGGTTAGAATTGATTAGGTAGGAAATCTAATTGCTAGTTGTTTTCTCGTTTAAATATCGAAAAAAATGCATAATGAGAGATGGATGACTGTGTAAGATAAGGGAGTACAATGAAACACCTTTTTTAATTACCAATTCTGAGGATAATTACCCCCGGCAGAACCCCCCGGCAGAACCCCCACGGCAGAACCCCCACGGCAGAACCCCCACGGAAGAACCCCCACAGCAGAACCCCCACCCCCACTCCGGCCGACTCCCCCGCGGACCCCCGCGGCAGAACCCCCACGGCGAAACCCCCACGGCAGAACCCCCACCCACCCACACTATCAACACCTCACACTTCCCGAAGACCCCCAAGAACTTCTTCACCACGCTAACGGACGCGACTCCAACAAATGTGACGTCACGAGAGAACTCGATGGCGCTGTGCCAGAAGTATGGTAGTATAACTACTACTATTCAACAGGTACATTTCCGTAATACATTGTATCCACGTAAGTGTTACGGTTTTTGCAGCGCACGTGAAAATAGCTGATTTTGGCTGATTTTTTTGTAATTATTGAAGTTATAGTAGGTATCCTTAATTTTTTCGGGTAAAAAGTATAGCCTGTGTCACTCAGGGATAATGTAGCTTTCTAAGGGTGAAAGAATTATTGAAATCGGTCCAGTATTTTTTGAGCCTATTCGTATCAAACAAACAAAAATACAAATCTTTCCTCTTTATAATATTAGTATAGAGTATACAGGGTCTTTCACGAGGAACCTCACCCATATTTATACGGGGAACTACTGAACGTATTTTCATGAAATTCAGCACTTATAAGTATTTCACGATGCTGATGAAATCTAAAATATTTTCAAGGCATGAGCACCTCCGGTTTTTCCGGAAATGACGTCAACTTCCGTTTTTCAAATTAGAACACCATTTTTTTATTGCAGAAATAGATTCCTTAGAAAATTTCAAGTTATTTTGATGTAACATTTTTCAGTTTTGGTTGAAAAATTCTCTCTGAGCGGGAAAATTCGAAAAAAAAATCGAAAATAGAGCTCCGCTGAAACAAGAATAACTTCGAGGTTTTTGGATGGAAAATTTTCATTTTTGGGATTTTTCAAGATGTAAGATTGATGTATCCACTTTAGAAATCGAAATCGCGATTCATGATACAGGGGGTGAAAAAATCGCTTTCAAAGTTAGGGATGACAAAATCGTGTTAAATCAATTTTTTCAAATTAGAACCCCATTTTTTTATGGCAGATATTGAATCTACGTTAAAAAATAATGTGAGTGTATGCATCACACCCTTGCCCTAAAGTGGAGATTTTTTGAGTTATTCACAAAAAACTGTTTTTCGTCTTGAATTTTCAGCTATTTCTTTTCCCTTCACGCCAAAAAGATGAAATTTTCAGGAACTGTTACTTTAACCATGTTTTAGATTTTACTACCCTAATATGCAAGAGAAAAAAGTTACAGGTTGTTCCTGAATAGATGGCGAATTTGGATTCGCATTTGTATCGGAAACCTCTTTATTTCAACTAATCGGCCATCGGTTTTCTCTCCAGTGATAAATAAATAATTCCTTATGAACCCTATGCAAAAACTTACCATGTTTTACATTCTTTTTTTTTAATGATAGATATCATTAATTACATGCTACTGAATAAAGAGGAATTTGGCAGATGTAATTAATGATAACTATCATTAAAAAAAAAAGAATGTAAAACATGGTAAGTTTTTGCATATGGTTCATAAGGAATTATTTATTTATCACTGGAGAGAAAACCGATGGCCGATTAGTTGAAATAAAGAGGTTTCCGATACAAATTCGAATCCAAATTCGCCATCTATTTAGGAACAACCTGTAACTTTTTTCTCTTACATATTAGGGTAGTAAAATCTTAAACATGGTTTAAGTAACAGTTCCTGAAAATCTCATCTTTTTGGCGTGAAGGGAGAAGAAATAGCTGAAAATTCAAGACGAAAAACAGTTTTTTGTGAATAACTCAGAAAATATCCACTTTAGGGCAAGGGTGTGATGCATACACTCACATTATTTTTTAACGTAGATTCAATATCTGCCATAAAAAAAAGGGGTTCTAATTTGAAAAAATTGATTTTTCACGATTTTGTCATCCCCAACTTTGAAAGCGATTTTTTCACTCCCTGTATCATGAATCGCAATTTCGATTTTCAAAGTGGATACATCAATCTTACATCTTGAAAAATCTCAAAAATGAAAATTTTTCATCCAAAAACCTCGAAGTTATTCTTGTTTCAGCGGAGCTCTATTTTCGATTTTTTTTTCGAATTTTCCCGCTCAGAGAGAATTTTCCAACCAAAACTGAAAAATGTTACATCAAAATAACTTGAAATTTTCTAAGGAATCTATTTCTGCAATAAAAAAATGGTGTTCTAATTTGAAAAACGGAAGTTGACGTCATTTCCGGAAAAACCGGAGGTGCTCATGCCTTGAAAATATTTTAGATTTCATCAGCATTGTGAAATACTTATAAGTGCTGAATTTCATGAAAATACGTTCAGAAGTTTCCCGTATAAATATGGGTGAGGTTCCTCGTGAAAGACCCTGTAGATTAGTATAGATATAGATATGGTTGCTCCCTGGGGATGGAATGAAATGTTTCTTGAGAAAAATTGAAGTTCATTCGATTCTGTTCCGAGATACGAGCGTAGTAAAAGTGGGTAATTCTCAACTTCAACGCCCTGTATCTCAAAAACGAGTCGTAGGATTGAGTTGAGGCCATGGCCACTTTTGATCAGTAGGTTGAGTACTATATTATACCAAAATTTTAGAACATTTGACGGAACGCCATTTCCCATAAGAAAAGTTCGGGGAATATTATTGCTGTGTCTGTTACACTGTTCCAGCTTGAGGGTCTCACATTTAAGGAGGTCTAGCTTTGTCAAGATACATTCTTGCAATATTTTCGATCGTGAAATACCATTTCTATTAGAAAAATCCTAAACTCCTCTATTTTGTCGAACAACATGTGGAAGCAATAAGAAATCGGCACAATATGCCTGGAACCGAACGAAATTAAATTCCATGTTCACAGTGCCTCCAAAATGGACGGTGGAGCCATCAGACACAAACGTGGCGGCGTCCCAAGACGCCATATTGCACTGCCAGGCCGAGGGCTACCCCAAGCCAGTCATCACGTGGAAAAAGGCCGTAGGTGAGTCTCAATTACCCTTCAAATTTCATTTCATCTAGGCTCTCAGTTCGTGACGATGAAAACAGTCTGCAGAGGTTTGCCAGATCGCCGAATATTTCTCTGCATTTGGCTCATTCAGTCTAGTCAATATTGACATCAAAAATAGCAGATTCATGGCCCATGGGTAAAGTGAATATGAATATGCAGCCCTGAAGATCTTTCAGGCCACG
Organism: Adalia decempunctata; assembly: GCA_951802165.1. Taxonomy (NCBI): domain Eukaryota; kingdom Metazoa; phylum Arthropoda; class Insecta; order Coleoptera; family Coccinellidae; genus Adalia; species Adalia decempunctata. The sequence goes on from OX637705.1 coordinate 9,262,204, forward strand.
TAGTGCTGGAAAAACTACTTTCAGTTTTGTTAAATAACTACCAAACAACTTTTTCGAAGTTCATAGATATTTTAAATTTTCAACAATTCCAGCCTAATTTGAAATCTTTTTTTTTCACTCTTCTCGCTGCGATACGGTTAAAAAACTACCAGTTATCCTTCCTACATAACCCCAATTTTCTGAGAATAATCCAGTCAAATATTATTAAATTTGTGGTGATCTGGCAACTCCTTTTCCTTTTCTCGTAAATCCACTCAGAAATTCGCACCACGTATATCCCTGCCAGTAATTGGGGGACTACATCCCTTTGTGCCAGTCTCTGAAGAGAGACTCCTTGCTTTGCTGGACGAGTTTTTTCATTCAAAGGGGACCAGTAGCGACCTCTGTAATGATGTTAGTGTTCCAGAGGGTGTTTATAGATTCGATTTGAAGGAAAGTCAACGAAATCACGTAGGATTCAATTTTGGAATATGATGTCTCAAGAGAAAGGTTCTCGAGTTTGAATTGTAGATCTCCCAGAGGGCAAGCGTTATCAATTTGAGAAAAACTGTGGATATAAAATCTCAACTGCTGTTTTGCTGCTAGGAACGTGTCACAAAATAAAGGGTTTTCCAAAAAGAAGCGTTATTTTGATATTCAAAGAAAAATTCATTTTTTTCAATCAATGATCGGATCTTTATCTATCTTCTATCTATATATATATAAAAGAAAGATGTTGGTTACACCATTTATAACTCGAGATCGGATGGACTGTTTCTTATGAAACTTTATATATGGATTCATCTACGGTATGGTTAATATAAAATACAATAAAACTTTGAGAAAATCGATGAAAATTTTACATTTCAGGAAATGCTTTTCCTTCTTTTGAGTAAGGCCACTAGGTGTCGCTACAGTTACAGTTACGCTACAGCTTATTCGTAGGTACTTTATTTGATATTTCCCTCGTTTCATTATAAAGAGGAAGGTATGCCCTTAAATAATGGAAAATAACATCAGCCTAATGATCACCACGACTACGACTACAGGACCATATCCTTTTCATTCTCCATAATCACCAAAGTGGCTGCCCTATGTCCTTGATAGCCTCACGAATTCCATCTTCGAGTTATTGAATCGACGCTGGGCTCTTGGCGTAGACTTTCTCCTTTTTGGTGGAATGCCTAATTCCAAAGAAGATGAGGAATGGACAAACCTTGGTTTTCTTCAACACTTTCGGCTACAGCAGCAATTTTCTCGGCTGTTCTTGAGCGACGTGCAAGGGCTTTATTCTTCACATCACTAAATTGTCCCAACAGCTTAAATTTTTTCACCAATTTCGGTATTGCGGTTTGACAAGGTGCTTCACGACGACCCAAAAATGTTAGAGTTTAACGAACCGTCTCTGCCAAATCTTCACCATTTCTATTGTGAATTTCAATCATTTCAATGCTTTGTTGAAGCGTGTATCGTTCCATTTTTATTGATGGCGTAGTTTCTTCTTGTCAAATCCAAAAAATGACAGCTTCTAAAGTGAAATCTACCGAAATAGTGGACTATTCAAAATAACACCTCTTATTGGAAAACCCGTTACTAAAAGTAAATCTTCAGCTGAAACTGTGGAACTTTTGTGAAATGGGCAAACGAAAAGTTTGGATAAATGAGTAAATGAACTGCCCCACAAGAGTTAGGGATATCGTATTCAATCGTTTTTAAAAGTATGTAATCTTCGAGAAAATCGCTGTAAAATCATTTAAAACTCAATAAAAACTTGAATCGATCCAATAAAAATCAGTACGAGACATTTCTTCAATCTGGTCGCCTTTTTTCTGAAGTTTGGTTCTTTGCATATGCTTCATGAATGTTCTTATTTTGAAATTAAGTCATTTAATCAACGGCTTCGATTTGAAACGAGTTTTCTGGAAATGCCAAGACGTAAATTAACAAACGCTGAGGCTAATAGGGCTATCGGAATGCTACAGGGTGTCCTAACTCAGGTTGTTGTAGCGGAAAGGCTCCGAGTCAGCCAAAGTGTGATATCTCGACATTGGAATAGACAGTTTCCGTGTTGAAAAGACCAAGGCTTGGTGGACGACGAAAACAAACACCTGCTCAGGATCGTTTCATCACCGTTTCGGCGAGAAGAAACCCTACATAATATACGTGTAGAATGCTACGGAATACTCCTCAAAATGCAGATGGGGTCCAAGTTTCCATTGCAACCATCAGACGACATTTGAGAGAGGTGAATCTAGGTTCTAGACGTCCATTAAGAGGAGTTCCATTAACACGTGACCATAAGCGTCAAGGACTTGAATGGGCAAGGCAACATATCAATTGGAACGATCAATGGCGTAGTGTCATTTTCACTGAATCCAGATATGTCCAAGAAGTCCACCCATTCCGAGGTGGTACTGTTATGGTATGAGCCGGGATATGTTTCAACGGGCGCACAGATCTAAACATTTGTCCTGGGAATATGACCGCCTTACACTATAGGGAGCATGTCATTGACAATGTTGTGCCAAATTTTCAAGCTGCTATTGGTGAAACTTTTCAATTTCTAGACGATAACACTAGACCGCACCGTGCAGCCAAAGTTGAGAATGCGTGCGAGGAGCTTGGTATTCCACATTTACCAATACCTCTGCACTCACCAGATTTGAATTGCATAGAACATGCATGGGATATGCTCCAAAGAAGATTAGATAATCATCAACCTACCCCAGAATCCTTAAATGATCTGAGAGAGCTTCTGCCCCGTTTATGGAACCAAATTCCTCAAGAAATGTTCAACAACCTCGTGTGTAGTATTCAAAGAAGATGTCAAGCTGTTATTGATGCCCGTGGAGGCCATACATTGTATTGATGGTCTTAAAATACTTTTATTCTCTGGTAATTAAATTTCGTCATTTTACTCGATTTTTCTTAATTGCCCTGTATATACGCTGCAGACCTACAGGCTAAAATTAATTTGCAACTTGAAATCATATTAATATGAATTTTCATCACAAACATCTTATTTTTACTATATTTTTTTGCAATCTAAGTCAATATCCCTAACTTATGTGGAGCAGTTTATTTAGATCAAGTATCAAAAAATTGGAGCAGTATAATATTTCAACCGCAAATTTGAATGCTCTCAAAATTGCAGCAACCCATTGTTGCTAGCAGCATTTAAAATATCATTCCCTATAATTTTCAACCCGATGCCTCATCAATGATTCCTTTCTGAACCTCCTCAAAATTCATGCGACAATCGACCTTTATTCTCCAGAAGAGCAACCGGGCGAATACAAGGATTTCCTGTTCCAACCAAACGTGCAGCAATACCAGAACGGGTCTTTGAGCTTCGTTCACATATCAAAAGAAAACGAAGGCCAGTATTTATGCGAGGCGAAGAACAACATTGGAGCCGGAGTCAGCAAAGTGATAGTCCTCAAAGTTAATGGTGAGTGAGCTTTATTTTCAACCTGAACGACTTCTGTGTGCAACGTCCTCCATCGGAAGGGAGAATATTGTTAGGGACGGACAATTTCAGACGATATAGAGCAGTATCGTAAAATGAAACACACTCATGTCGACCACAGTTACATTTGGCGAATTCATTGCTGAATTTGAACGATTTTCCTTAACTCGAATATCTGTCCTCCTAAACGGTTAGTCACAAGTAGCATTTCATGTTGCGAGGATATATTGAAAAATTCTTAGCCTACTGTAGAACCAAACAAAATTTCAATGTCAAAATATAACTTGTTGGAAGGGAAGTTATGACCTTTTTTTTATGTTGAGGAAAGAGATGATAGTCGGATGGAGCCAAATCTGGTGAATAAGGGGGGTGTTCTAGTAATTTTTACCCTAAATCACGAATTTTTTGCATGATAACATGAGATTTGTGTACTGGGGCGTTGTCCTGTAAAAACAAGATACCTTCGGATAGCTTTCCGCGTCTTTTCTCTATAATTTTTTCTCGTGGAGTGGTCAGTGACTTCCTATAGTAATCTCCAGTTATTGTTCTACCCTTATCCAAAAATTCAATCATGATTACTTCATGGCAATCCCAGAAAACTGAAGTAAGAACTTTTCCGGCAGATTTTTGGACACGAAACTTCTTAGGTCTTGGAGAACTAGAGTGTCGCCATTCCATCGATTGTTGCTTTGTTTCTGGATCGTAGAAATGTACCTAAGTCTCATCCATAGTAACACTTCGGTTTAAGAAGTCTACATCGTTTTCAAATCGAGCACAGATCGATCGCGATGCTTCTACCCTTGCACGCTTTTGGTCAACATCCAAACATTTGTGTATCCATTTGGCAGAAATTTTTCTCAAGTCCAAATTGACGTGAACTATATGATGAACGCGTTCGTATGAAATCTTCAGTGCTTCAGACATCCGTTTTAGCCCAATTCGACGGTCTGATAAAATCATGTCATGAACTGCATCGATATTTTCGGGGACTGACACAAAAACTGGCCTTCTCGATCGGTCATCATCTTCAATGGAAAATTTACCTCTTTTGAAGCTTGCAGTCTAATTTTTCACGGTCGCATATGACGGACATTGATCACCAAGGGTATTTAGCATATCTTCGTAAATCTGCTTACCTCCGAACCATTTAAATACAGGTATACTTGATGATGGCTCGATACTCCGATTTTTCGATTTTTACAATTTCGGTGGACATCAATTTTTGAATTTATTGCATAACTCTGGTTTACTTTTTTGACGTCGAACTCTACACTGACACTTCTAATATGTTATTGTTCGTTGATATGGTCTCGCAATATTTCGTTTATGCATGGAACTGGTCTAAGCTAACTAGATATCGATACATCCTCGCATCGACACCTATTTGTCACCCCTAGGAAGAAGTTTTGATACTGGCTATGAATATAAAGCAAGCAAGCCAAATTCCATGAACATCTCCGACGTATGACTCGGCAAAATTGAAAGGAATAGAGTGAATTGAGAAGGAATGAATGTTGATTTTTGTGATTGAATCAGCTGCTGGAGCTTTGTCGCCTGGAAATATTGCTGTGATAACAATATCACTCGATTATACCTATCGTAGCTCTATTTGTCTTCCATTTCTGATGATTGAAGCTACAGAAAATTGTAATTCATACATTTAAAATGCAGAACTTAGATGCACAATAGTTCTTTTCTCCCAACAACGTATAGCTTCACTCACAACTCTCGAAAGTGCACTTAACAGTCTGCTCCAGGATTAAAATTCCTACCATCCTTCATCAACAGAATATCGAAGAGATTCTCTTCATTCATTAAGCCTCATACCGAAGGGAATGAATGCACATCGGAGGGAATCTCTGAACCGAAATGGTTTTCTCCTGTTCCACTCCAGCGTGAACATTGCGCAGGCACAGGGCTAGCTATTAATGTAATTACCTTGTAGAATCAGGATCGGTTATGGAGTATATTCATTGGGTCCAAATTTGGAACTCTGCCCACCAGGATACGATCGAAGAGTATCCCATATTCCGTATTGCATTTCCAGGGGCATCGACAGATATTAAATTATCATCCAGTCTCTTATTTGCAATGTTTCTCGAACCTATAACTTCTGCTTCGTCTCTCTATCGATTCTGTGAATCTGCAATCTTCAGATTGCCTTTGCTTGTTTCTCTTCCCTAGCCTCTCTTGTGACTCAACTTCGCGTCAAAGTTCTATTTCGCTATCCAAGAAGCACACAGATAGTTGTTCCTAACAAATCAGACTTGTTATCATGTTTTATTTGTTCCTCATTTGTAAACGTCAGTTTCCAAAAACACAATATTAATCAAGAAAGTTTATTTTATCAAGTCATTAACTTCTAAAACTGACAGTTAACTTGCAAAATTTTTACCAGTTAGTAGTATTATTTACATAAGAAAATTTTGTTTTATCGTCATATATGTTGAAAATCATGGTACAATTGTTATTTCCAGTAACCCAGATTTTCGATGATGAAAGAGTTGATACTGATGATGATGAACCATCTGTTGACTCAGAAACTGCTGAACTCGAGGACTGCAGAACATTTGTACTCTCCTTACTACCAAATAATTTGCTAGACATTTCGATTTTTTTGTTGACCGAATCATCGACATAACTCATCGCAATTTCGGTGCTCTTCCACCCTCCTGCACGCTTTAGTGCTAAAATATCTCCACCCGAATCCGCAACCATAGTGGCTCCAGTTCTGCGAAAAGAGTGGCCGGTGTATAACTCTGGGTCTTTTAAACCTAAATATTTCGCTATTTGCTTTGGGACACTACCAATAGTGTGCTGGCCAGCATTAAGGGAAATGCACTCTCCATGTCGGTATGTCAAAAAAAATCTCAGGCTTTCTGTTCCAGGAGGCCGAAGATTTACATATTTTCTGTATAACATGCAGGACTTGAAGCTGCAGCCATCATCGGTTATGGTGAATCTTTTTGTTGTTAAATTCTTTGTTTGCCGCAATGTCACAATAAAGTATTTTCCCATATCTTCTACATCATTCATGTTTAAGGAGAGAATTTCGTCACATCGACAACATCCAAAAATCCCAAATATTGTTACAATTTTCGCCAGCAACCACTGGTCATCAGGAACCTGCGAACAGGGGCATTTTCTTTCATTTCCAGCAGCTTTTCAGCATAGATCATTCTGCCCATAAAGTATTAGGGCTGAATCTAGCTGATAGTTGATTCAAGTAGACCAACAAAACATCTTCAGTTACCCCAATCACACTATTTTTGTTTTGCCACTTTTTGAAGTCGTCGTATTCTCGCTCGTACCTTGAAGCTGATTTTGCAGGTAATAAACTTGAAGCTACACTGCTGGCGCCTCAATAATTTATTTTGGTACATTCATTTTCGCTTTCGCCAAAACAAATGTAAAGAAAAATAAACAGACATGTTCATGGCAACGCTTCCATAGCTTACGACATTTGCGACAAATTATTGAGTTTTTTTTGGAATTTATCTTACCTTTTTACAAATGAGAAACAATTAAATATAGAACAATACACGCAAGGTAACGGGTTTTACTGGCTCAAGGAGGTAACTAACTCGACTGCGGCTCGTCAGTTATATCCTCCATTCGCCAGTAAAAACCCTCTTACCTTGCTAGTAATGTTATATACTATTGGAATACGCCTATGATTAACATGTTTGTCCATAGCTCCTGCACACTTCCAACAGAAATCCAAACAGGTGCAAGTGGTCAAGGGAGAACAAGCTCATCTTCAATGCTCTGCTCTTGGTGATGTTCCCATGGAAATATCTTGGAAGATGGGTGGTCAACGCATGACTAAAGACGCTGGAGATCCCAGGTATAACGTCAGGGAACAAACCCTGGTGGAAGGCATGGTTTCAGAGCTTGGCATCGAAAGAACCATCCGACAGGTCAGTAGAGAAAATTCCTAATTTGATAACTATGCCATTATTCGACTGTATGCGATCTTCCTCATATCGAATATACTTATTCCTATCCAACGTATCCTTATCCAGGACACGGGAATCTTCACCTGCTCCGCTAGCAACGCCTACGGCAGTGACGACATGAACATCCAGCTCATCGTGCAGGAGATCCCCGAGGCTCCCAGGAACGTGAGGGTTACCGACCAATTGTCCAGGTCCATAGGGATATCGTGGACTCAACCGTACGCAGGGAACAGTCCCATCACCAACTATATCATCCAGTATAAACCTGGGTCAGGTGAGAAGTTCAAATATTTATGAGTTGGGGGGATTGCGTCGACAGGTTACGTGTCCCAGGAGAATGTCGATCAGCGATTCATTGTTTGGGGGGTCAAGAGAAAGGGTTGAAGGGTTGGTGAGGTCGGGAGTGCGATCTGTCAGGTCCTGCCAGCGTTCGTTGTATTTAGAAGGTTTTCGATTGGAATTGGAAGCGGGGTTTTGTTGGGCACTGTTGAATTTTGAAACTTTACAGGGTACAAGTCTTTGACTTGTACATATGTTTCAACTGTAGATTCTTGAAGCCAAAAGAAACCTTTTTTCATTTTCCATTTTTCCGAATTCGGCTCTGATACTATTTTCGGCAAAGACCTCAAAGTTTATATTTCTCGATTGAAATTGAGTTGATACATTCGGGGAATACTCAAGTACTAACCTTATTCGAAAAAGACTTTCAAAAACACGATATTTCTTCACAAAAATACTCATTTTTGTTCGATTATTTCCAGAATTGAAAAGTCATATTTTACCCACCAAAATGAGTTCCTTTTTCGATTCTCCTGAAGATTAGTTTGTAAATACATCTAACTTGTTCATATTTTCCTCGGTATCTCAAAAATATCTCATAACGAATTGATTTTTTACTCTATTCATGATAATTCAACCTTACTCATAGGTTTCTAGGTCAATGACTTAACCTAACCCATCTTCGATGGATATTTCACAGAGCTTTTGAGAAGATGCCAGCTTGCTGTTTTCTCTTCAAACAATGGTATAACGGCGTGCGAGGTAGCGAGCGCGCAATACAACCCGATCTATGAATCGACCCACCTCAAACCTTTTATTGTTGTTCTGTCACTCAGTTGCAAGAACGATTCATTAAATCAGCATTAGTTAATTGTGCTTTAAATTTAATGGTTTCATTATTTTAATTTCTGTTGCAAGACGCTAATTTTTTGATAATTTACATTTCATTAGTTAATGCCTTGGTAATGGAATCATTAAAAAAATTATGACATTTATACCGTGAAATCACTTCGAACCACAAAGTAAATAAAAATATTATAGAATATCTTTAGTTACATCTATGTCACAACCCAAATAAATTTTCTTAAATGTCATATTCAACTAGTGTTCAGTCAAAGAGTATCTTATCTACTCTTTGGTTCAGTGTTGAAGTTTTAAGTGGAGTGAAGTACTAATAATACTTGATATGATTTCCATAAAATAGAAATCTCTTACAAAAATAACCACTATCACCCAATAAATGAAAGTTTTCATATAAACCGCTTTCCATATGAGCACATAATGGAGAATTATTAAAGATTGTGCTGTCATGGACAGATCCTGGCCATCGCGCAATAATATTTCTTATTTTCAGTCTAGCATCTGACACAATTTGTACATTAATGGAAAAGTAGCCTTTCCTACACCTAAAGGTCTCTGCTAAGTTTCCTCCAGGTGAATTAATTTTTACGTGGGTGCAATCAATGGTTCCAACCACCCTTGGGAAACCAGCCATTTCGAAAAATTCTTGCGCAACGTGGTGGCATTCACGTAGATTTGGCATCACTATTTGATTGTGAGCTAGGCTTGAAATAGTTTCAGTCACTTTTTGAATAATTCGGCATATAGTAGATTTGTTGCAGCCTACCAAATCTCCTAGAACAACTTGAAATGAACCTGTTGCATAAAATCTCAGGGTTATGAGTAATTGCGTTCTAGCATCAATGGATTTAGATCGCCTGGTTTCGGGTGCAATTAGGTGCCTTATTGTGCTCAGAATATGCTCAACACAGGCTTTATCGAACCTGAATCTGGCTCGGAACTCTTCGTTTTCGTAATCATTCCATAAGTCTTTTCTATCCGGTATATTTCTGCCTGGTGTTTCTTCATCAGATAGAGAAGAAAGGCTGGACATGCTAGAGTCACTTGACATCACGAATAATACCTTTTTCTTTGAATTTTCTTCAATTTGTTTGCCAAAAACGTATTACTTGTGAAGGAAATTACAATTTGATATAAGTTTAATGACACAAACTTATGCCATTAGATTTTAAGCGATGAAGTGTCAAAATAATCCTCCATTTGAAGCAAAAATTGTTTCTTGCAACACGAAATATTGATAACGGCGAAATAATGGGGGTTAGAAATTAAATTAAATGAACAACTAATGTTTCCATTAAATTTGGTTTCCTGCCACAGAATACCATGTTTAATGTGGCATTAGGATTTTAATGACACTTTTAAATTATAATGAACGTTCCGGCAACTGAGTGTGTGTCTCCAACGTCAGTCCCATGAACGACGCATGCGCATAGCGACAAACGGCGTAAATGACGTAAACAAAATAACAAATATGGAGGAAATCATTTCTAGAGCAATGCTGTTATCAAATGAGAAAAAGTTTATTTTAGGTGGTTTTCTTCGATCGCGTGATGATTATGTGAAGACTTTCAGTGAATGAATGTACAGGGCCAGATTTCTATGGTTTAGTACTACAACTCCTAAAATGTAAAAGATAGAGAAAAAGTAAGATACATGTCATGTTCTCTCTTTTCGAGAAACGGAAATTACTGAAAACCCAAAGTTGCTACGGCGTCTAATTTCGGAGCTACAGGGCGATTATGGTATTTGATCCATTATTAAAATTGGCTATAACTTCCGTATTATAGGATCTACGTTCCCGAAATAAACACATCGTTAGGGCACTTTTTCACTGCTTTTCATCGGTGCTCTTGGATTTTTTGTATCTGCCCAAAATTCGGAGCTTTAACAAAAAATAGCCAATTATAATAATGGACCAAATACCAAAATCGCCCTGTAGCTCCGAAACTAGACGGCGTAGCAACTTTGGGTTTTCAACAATTTATGTTTCTCGAAAAAAGAAAACATGACATGTATCTTACTTTTTCTCAATCTTCTATAGTTTAGGAGCTGTAGTACTAAATTATCGAGATCTGGCCACCCTGTACTATTAACCGTGTAGTGTCGAGTTTATAATATTCCTCGAGGATATGATTAAGATCATCGCCACAGATTATTTAGTGGCAAGTATGATTTTATTTTTCATTAATTTCAATTTAGTACGTGATTTATATCGACATTCATCATTCATATATCTGAATTTAGTAACAATAAATTTTTAATAGAAACTGTGCGTATAAAATGTATAATTTCATGATCCTTAGTGTTCAATTTTATTTGCCACATTCGTGGTATTTCTTATTACATATCCTCACATCAAACGTTTCTCCATCCTTAAGATTTTAGTCTCGACAAAGGTGATAAACATTTTGACAACTTAGTTAACTTGTTTAGAGACCAGAGAAGTAATAATATTCGATGATATTTAATCCAGGGAAGCATCCAGATTATTCTCGAAATTCAAGATGTTTTCCTAGAATTTCATCGTATACAATTAAGAATAACTCGAAAACTAAGCGTTTTCTCAAATAAACATAGGAATACTTTTCTTAACCGATTGATTCTTTCGAAAATATGTACCGTTTGTCTTAGTCAAGTGGTTTTATGGTATTTTTGCGTGGATTTAGGAGTCGACTACGCGGTAACTTTTATAACAGAAGAATTATTGAATAAGTTTTGACAGGGGAATATGCACCATGAAAATAATCAACAATCATCCAAAACTCGGTTCATTCGAAACAACGGTTTCGAAGATATGTAAAGAAATGTGTTTTCTAATGGGTTGTCGACACCCTGTATCTTTCAAACGAAACCGAATTTCGAAAAATGGTATAGGAAAAAAGTGTTCCGTTCTATGGGAGGAATCTACAGTTGAAATATATTATGTAGTCAAATACTCATCCTGTATATGAGAATCATTCGAAGAAAACATAGCTCCATAGGTGCGGTATTGGTTCTCAAAAATATAGAAACTAAATTATGACAACCAATTCAATATTAGATGCCATCATCATAGTTAACTGCAGAACTTTACAGTTTCATTGTGGACCCTTTAGCTACTGAATGATTCGCCTCAGCTTTGTCTTTTTTATATCTCTAATCTCTAGCAGTTCTGATGATAGCTCTTTCAAAATAATCTCTGTATTCAGGTTTTCTAGGCCTTTTTGTGAGAATCTCCTTCGGAGATATCCTATGAGGTATTAAGTACTTTCAGTACAGCCTATGCATCATACAGGATCTCCAAATCTATCTTCAAATTTTCTTCATATTCCATGGCTCCACATTTATCTCCAAATCATTCAGATCCCCGAAAAAAATGCTTGTATATTTTACAAGTCGAAATCGACGGTTGGAGCTTATTCCGTTACGTTAACCCTGGAAATCGTTCTGAATTATGAGATTCGACAATTCCACCTTCCCGAGGTCTGATCCAGGAACATCCTCGACGTACGGATTAGGCAGGGAGATCTAGAGATAAAATATTTCGTATCGAATCGGCCAAAACCCCGCGTCCTGTCGTCTGAACGGGATCTGGGATACGAACGAACGTTTCATCCAATAACTCTAAATGGAATTATGTGGGAGCTGGGATCCGGCAAAACGAAATCTGGGACATAAATATCGATGCAGTTTTTCGGTAGGCCATCCGTTATAAATGGCTGAATTATGCATGTATTACGCTCGGACGTACAGGGGAAATGGTAGCTTTTGTTCTGTGAGTTATAGCAGTAGAGGGTCATAGTCGAGGATTATTAATTGTTGAGGATTTCAGAGTGTTCAACAATGATATTCGGACATAAAAATGTTTTGCTCGTTTCTACTTCACCACCTCATTATCTTCTACTGTTCATGAGCTTCTCGTAGACCCAATAGATCTACCTTTTGAGTAACTTCTCTGTGGATCAGTGAGAAACGTAAATCTACCATGAAGAAGAATCCTCCTTTGGCCTTCGCAAAAAACCTTCACTCATTTAGTTATAAGAATCTGAAATCCTTTTAGAGGTATGGCCGAATCAGCCAATGAAGGTCACAGTCTCAGGCGCCCAAACGACAACAAATATCCCAAATCTACGCCCCGCCACCGCATATCACCTCAGGATTCTAGCTGAGAATCGTCTAGGACTCAGCGATCCGAGTCAAACAGTCCAGGTGAACACACTCGAAGAAGGTAGGATTTTCCTAACCCCAATTTCCAACAATTCAGGTTCCTCAAACACTTTCAGTGCCGAATGGAGCTCCGGTTGATGTTAGAGCTGAAGCCAAATCTTCCACAGAGCTGTTAGTGACTTGGGAACCCCCACCTAGGGAATCGTGGAATGGTAACTTGCTAGGGTACCATGTTGGGTTCGCTGAAGGTACAGGGGATGCGAATAGCATCCACAGCTATACCTTCAAGAGTGTAGAGGTTAGACAGCATTATGGAGGTGAAGCTACGCTGCAGAGTCTGTCTAAGTTTACAACATATAATATTATCGTCCAGGTTAGAGAATTCTTTGTTTAATTTCTCTCAATAATTTCATCTCTGAATTCTGTCCATGAATTTTTCCAGGCCTACAACAGCAGAGGTTCCGGTCCTGCCAGTGAACCAGTCGCAGCCAAGACTTTAGAGGATGCTCCTTCTCTGCCACCAGAAAATGTTCAATGCTCAATCCTAAGCGCTCAATCGCTACACATATCATGGGAGCCTCCACTTCAAGAAGGCAGGAATGGCATCATCCAAGGATACAAGATTACGTACCATTCCGTTGGAGAGTGGTATGGTAAGTTGCGTTTTCTTATTTCGCCTTGAAGATCTATTTAACTTCTTGTTGTTCACAGACAATGATGACCAACAGACCAAGAACACTGCTCAATTAAGAACTACCCTTCTGGGATTGAGAAAATTTACCAATTATAGTATGACAGTTTTGGCGTACACTTCTAGGGGTGATGGTGTTAGATCTGAAGCTGTGTACTGCCAGACTGAAGAAGATGGTAAGCTGAATGTCTGTGTGATCTTTAGGTAATTTTTCGAGACACTTAGGTAGTATTGATAGAACTTGAATCGTGCGAACAGAAATCCAACTACTGTTATGTTATCAAGCGTCGTTTGATAATGACCAAAATCGAAGAAGAGTAGGCACCGGACATTGAAGGGCCCGAAGGGGTACAAGTTCAAGATCGACGTCTAAGATTTATGGCCATTAGAGACCAATTTGCGACAACTTGATCTCTGTCTGATGAGTGGTTAGGAGTACAAGTCCATTCTGTAACTGTCCGAACGGTTTACCACCAGAGAAGGTCTTTAGGACTGCAGCATTATCGACCCCATCTTGTGTTACCTCTGACGGTTGAGCATCGCCGGCAACGATTACATTGGTGCAGAAAACGTCAAAATTGGACTGTAGAATGGCATCAGGTCACCTTTTCTGATGAATCTCGATTCGCCTTGGGTGCACATGATGGACGACGAAGGGTTAGACGACGTCGGGGAGAAAGACGTGAACCTCAGTTTGATGTTGAGCGTCATGTTCTCCGGACAGTAGACGTTATGATATGGGTTGCTATTGAACATGCAAGTAGGTCACCTTGTAACATATCTGAATTTCCTACCCTGCAATAAAATAAAATGCACCGTTGCCAGACTCCATGGCTTCCAACTTTGCAACGTCTATTGTCGAAACGTGGAACTACGTTGAATGAACTTATTTGATATTATTTTATAATTCTATGAATGATGAATATTAGTACGACTTCAAGCAATACTTCAGGCAATTCGCATCGTTATAAATAGGAGATTTTAATCATATCAAAGATCCACCAAGAAGTAAACTCGTTCTTCTGTGACCAGAACGATTCTGTGGAAGAAGAACTAACCTCGGAAACAACAACGAATGGAAGGCCCTCTTTTACTTCACTTTCACTCGGCTGCGGTCTGTTTTCACTTTCATTCTGGTTCACAATAGTGTTCCTTTGAAATGGAGTTCCTCTTCTAGGAATCCGCCATTTTAGTATATTTTAAAGACGCTTCCTTGTTATCTGGTATGTACTCTGTTTGATTTCACAGGATTTAACCGCACGTAAGCTTGTTCTACTTTATTATTGCATTTCTATTGAATATTGTGGAACTCTGTTCTGCTACCAACCCATTTGGAATATTCTTATACTGTTCGTAAGGCCTACTGCACATTTAACTATTCACTCGAAATGATGGTATACACATTGGAGTTGTTGCTTTTAGTATAATATTTCACGTACAGGGGAAACATGGTTTGGAGGTCTAAGGTAAACTGATTATATCGCCTGTGCCTAAGGAAAACATCCTCCCTAGCATCGTGGAGGACACTTCCCTCTGAGAGTTCTGTAGACGAACGTCCTCAGTAAAACAAGCCTTGGTCATTGGCCTTGGTGAGCCGGGCAAGTATCCTAGGCCGGATTGCTTCGTCCCGGCTCCACCGTTCATCAGTCAACAGGAAATCTGAAGAGTTTATAGTCCACTTCCAAACCAACGCGAATAAAATCACACACACACACTCTTGGAAGGAAGGATTCTTACACATGGAACTGTAAAAGCTCTGCGCAACAATAAAGTGACACACTCTATATGCCTATAACCTTTGGATGCATTGGATTCTGCTTTTTATCACAATTGTGCCAGTAATAACCTTACCGGAGTATAGGACGCTCCATATTGTACATATCACCAGTGCTCGTCTTATTAAAAATTGTTCTATGGATTGTAAACAGATCATCTGTAATGCTAGAAGGTTTTTTGCTTTGAGTTTCAATTGATTCTCGTTCGTTTTTCCTTCATATGGCTATGGTTCCCCGAACTATGGTGCTGGACGAATAAAGGCTTTTGTTCCATCTTTATGTCCAATCTAGTGTATTATTTAGCTATTTCACCTCATTATTTCCCATCCTATATTTCACTAATCTGAGTTATTACGAATCTGAATTACTACGACATAACATAGAGTTCTATCAATCTAGACGATCACATCACAAGCCAAAAATATAAGTATAAAACCCCCTTTAACGTAAATCTACCCTCAGCTCTTCAGAGCAGGGTTGCCCTTTTCTCTTTTTCATAATGTTCTTAGGATTTTCAAACTTGGAATGTTACAACCTTCAGTCTTTATTCGAGGTTAGATGACAGCGCTGCGTTACCTTCAAGAAATAGTGGAGCCGGATGTTCTCCCTCACTTTAACCGGCTCGAGAATTCAATAGTTCAGCAAAATAATGCTTGACCTTATGTTGCCAGAGTTAGTTAAAACTTTTTTGAAGCGACCCACGTGAATCTTTTGCCATGGCCGCCCAGATCTCCCGATCTTTCACCCATAGAGCATGTTTGGGACATCATGGGTGGAATGCTTGGAAATTTACCCCAGCCCCCACGGACTTTGGCGGCTCTGAGACATGAAGTACACGTAGCTTGGGATAGTATCCCCCAAGAAGAAATAGACCATCTTTATTGCATCAATGCCAAGGCGCGTTGGGGAGTGTACAGATAACTGCACTGGACCATTATTAACAAATTTATTATAAAAAATTGTAGACCCTTCGTTTTTTTTTTCTTCAAATTTTAATCATTTACTCCTTGCTATACTATCTATGTTTTACCAAATAAATTTAAAATTTAAACAGCTCCTTCTGGGTGTCGCAGTTTCTTTGTCTTTGTCTTTCGTCATATAGTTGTCACTTTGAATTCCGAGTTTGGCCCACGTTGGGCGCCAATTTGTGCTCAAAGTCAGGAAACCCTTCGCATCTTTTGGATGCTGATTTCGACCCTGACCCCCCTAGAGATCTCCCTCCATAGTTTCGGACCTGGTCCAGCCGCCCAGCATCCCCCCTAGTCGGCTGGATTAATCAGTGGCGAACACTCACGCAAGACGGAAATGGGGCACAATTGCGAGCTGCGGGGCACGGCGCCAAATGGGAAAATTAAGAAAGTCGTTGAACCAGAAAACCGCACCATTTCCTCCCTAATGAATTCATTTGATAACACTCCCTGCGGCCATGGCTCGCTGATTTATGCGGTGGTACGGGACCCGTTGCGATCTCGCTGCTCTGATTGCCCTCATCAGGGATACACCGGTGCTGGTTGAACCGTTGTCGATTCCGGCTTAACGGCCCCGTTAGATATACTGGGATAATCCCAGGTCGACGAAGACTAACTCTGGAGATTATCCAAAAATGCACACATCGCCAAATGTCTTGGTCCCTCTAGGTTTCTCAAGAAATGGACAATCTATGTTCTGGAAATGAGATGAATATTTTCCTCTATTTCAACTGCAATTTAGGGTGTATTTAAAGGCTTTTCTTTCGACAGATGGTAGTACTCATCAAAGTAAGTCATTTTACCAATAAATTTTCATATGAATTATGCCCCTGTTTCGAGAAAATGAAACTATACTTGTTCAAATGTAAGAAGGAGCAATATCAACAACTTTGGCGCAGCGGTAGGAGGGCCTTCGTTCCTTTCCGTCCAGAGTCGAATCGGGGAGATTTCACACAATCGTTCAGTTTTAAAGTTAGCGCTAATAATATATTTCGGATTTTACAAGTAAATGACCATTGTAAATTCGAACAGAGATCTTTTACGAGTCTTGTCAATTGAAAACTTCGATATTTATGCAAATCAAGATGGCTTTCACCCATCAGAGAAAAGGACCCAAATCTGGTGTTTCCTGGAATTACCTTGTCGGAATCTTGAGCAGCCGACAAAGAGTTTCGTACAAAATAATATGAAATTTTGGACCGAAACTAAATATATTTCGGATTTTACAAGTAAATGACCATTGTAAATTTGAACAGAGATCTTTTACGAGTCTTGTCAATTGAAAACTTCGATATTTATGCAAATCAAGATGGATTTCACCCATTAGGGAAAAGGATCCAAATCTGGTGTTTCCTGGCATTACCTTGTTGGAATCTTGAGCAGCCGACAAAGAGTTTCGTACAAAATAATAAGAAATTTTGGACCGAAACTAAATATATTTCGGATTTTACAAGTAAATGACCATTGTAAATTTGAACAGAGATCTTTCACGAGTCTTGTCAATTGAAAACTTCGATATTTATGCAAATCAAGATGGCTTTAACCCATTAGGGAAAATGATCCAAATCTGGTGTTTCCTAATTGCCTTGTCGGAATCTTGAGCAGCCGACAATTAAAGAGTTTCGTACAAAATAATATAAAATTTTGGACCGAAACTATAAATATACTTCGGATTTTACAAGTAAATGACCATTGTAAATTTGAACAGAGATCTTTAACGAGTCTTTCCAATTGAGAACTTCGATATTTATGCAAATCAAGATGGCTTTCACCGATTAGGGAAAAGGACCCAAATCTAGTGTTTCCTGGAATTACCTTGTCGGAATCTTGAGCAGCCGACAAAGAGTTTCGTACAAAATAATATGAAATTTTGGACCGAAACCAAATATATTTCGGATTTTACAAGTAAATGACCATTGTAAATTTGAACAGAGATCTTTTACGAGTCTTGTCAATTGAAAACTTCGATATTTATGCAAATCAAGATGGCTTTCACCCATTAGGGAAAAGGACCCAAATCTGGTGTTTCCTGGAATTACCTTATCGGAATCTTGAGCCGCCGACAAAAAGTTTCGTACAAAATAATATAAAATTTTGGACCGAAACTAAATATATTTCGGATTTTACAAGTAAATGACCAATTTAAATTTAAACAGAGATCTTTACGAGTCTTGTCAATTGAAAACTTCGATATTTATGCAAATCAAGATGGCTTTCATCCTTTAGGTAAAAGGACCCAAATCTGGTGTTTCCTGGAATTACTTTGTCGGAATCTTACAAGATTCCCACCCAAATTCTAAAACTCTGGTGTTTCCTGGAATTACCTTGCCTCAATCTTGAGCATCCGAAAAAAATATTATTTAGTAGATAATAATATAAAAACAAAACAAAATAAAAATAGGGTACGTCGGATATAAAATGTTCTTGACAGTTGCAAATCATAACAGAAATTTTGCACTAGAGTTTCTGAGGAAAAAAGTTCTGATGTGGGAATTGCTGACTCGAATTATTGAATCATTTCTATCCAGTACCATCCACAGTCCGTTCCGAGTACGATCCTTGCACTATCTTAGGGCGGTCGAACGGTGCGTTGTTACAACCGTTTGACCAATAGGAGCTTTATTGTGCGCAAACCAGACGATTTTGTTTGTTAACAAAGCTCCTTCTCATATTTGAACGGACTATAGCATGTTTTCTAGTTTCCAGGTGAATGTCAAAATTCCTCAGTCCGAATCTGCTCCCTCGCCTGCTTCTCTGTAGATATCAACATCAACATCTTGTTTTTCGTCTTCTTATCATACATGACTCAGAATATCGATGGTGATCAGTAATCTTCGGCGAGGGTACGGTGTAGATTGTACGAGT
Source organism: Adalia decempunctata (assembly GCA_951802165.1). Taxonomy (NCBI): domain Eukaryota; kingdom Metazoa; phylum Arthropoda; class Insecta; order Coleoptera; family Coccinellidae; genus Adalia; species Adalia decempunctata. Next base: position 9,281,196 of record OX637705.1, read on the forward strand.
GTTTTGTTTCGAAAATGCCGCACGTTTATTCAAAAAATGAACTTGTTGATATGGTTTTAATTCATGGTGAATAAAAACAAAATACCAATTCGGCGTAAAAGTTTACAGAACATGATTTCCACTAAGAAATCGCCCATCAAATCTATTTATTTATTTACAGTGTGACAAGAAAAACCTCGGACAAACTCTTTTTCATTCAACTTTATTAAACGGAAGAAATTGAACAAAACAACAACAAATAATAATAGCTTGAACATTTGTTAATAATATATATTTAAGCCGTTTCGAAGTGGCTTCCTTTGGCGGCGATACACAGCTTCAGACGCTTCTTAAAATTTTCGGCAATGGGCATCAGCTCCTCGGGCGTTAATCGGTTCCATTCCCGGCGCAGAGATTGCTTCAGCGACTCCGAATTTTTGTGTTTTTTAGCACAAACCCTGTGCTCCAAAATCGACCACACGCTGTCGTCCATTGGGTTGAGATCCGGTGAGTAGGGTGGACATTCTGCTGATGAGATGAAACAAGGAAAATGGGTGCTGCTTGGCCCACGGAAGTACTTCGGCCTCGAGGATTTCGCAGCGGTAGACTTCTTGATTGATTTTGACCCCTTGATCCACGAAAACTAAGGGAGTTTTACCACTGCCGCAAATTCCGCCCCAGACCATGACGGATTGCGGATTTTGACGGTGTTCGACGATGGCCGATGTACCGGGAGCCTCTACGGACCAGACTATGTCGTTTTGGTGGTTGTGGGATTGTTCTACGGTGAAAAGTTTCTCGTCTGTGAAGAGAATTCGCTCCCATTGCTGACCGGCGGCGAGACGAAGGAGTTGGCGGCACCTTCTTGGAGTCGTACACGCGCTTGTTTTCCTCCGTGAGGAGTTGAACCTTTTGGAGCTTGTATGGCTTGAGGTTGAGCTCCTTTTTGGCAATTTGACGGACTGATTCGCGGTTGATACCGGTCTCACAGGGCACAGGCTATTTTCTTCATGGAAACCCTCGGATTTCGATTGACTCGCTTCTTGACGATGTTGCGATTGCTAGGTGCGTTTTCTACCATTTCCTGGACGACGACCATCATGGCCAAGCTCCTTGAAACGACGAATTGCATCGGACACTACCTTGACGAAACAGCTCCAAAATCGCACTACGTTTGTTTGACATTCTAAAACTCTGTGAAATGAAATTATATCAAATTGAAAATTCACATATTAGTACAGGAAAGTGTAGAGAAACCAAGAGAATAAAAATTATTTGGCTGCGCTGAAATACTTTTGTTCGAGACCACAGCAAAATTTGTCCGAAGTTTTTCTTGTCACCTTGTATTTCATATAAGAAATTTTCGGTTAAATGACTTATTTTGATGAGTTCAATCACCAGTCGAAAAAAAAAATAAGCCTCACCTTAAAACACACCCTGTATAGTCCCTGCAAGAAATGGTTTGAAGTAGTTTGTGGCAAGTTTGAACAGTCCCTGAGAAGAATTATGATTTTCGTCCACGGGGACATTGATATTCGAAAGGAAGCTTTGAATCTTCTGAAATAGGACGAATATCCCAGGAAAATCCACATCCCGAGCTTTCAAATTTTATCCACACGTCAAACTACCCGAAAACCCCATCCGGTCGACTGTGCCCCCGAAAATAAACCCTGCTAGAATGGCCACATGCGACGAAGCACCCAATAAACGCCTGGAAAATTAGGGAAGTTGTCGATCTCTGGAAACCATTAACCCCAAAACGAACACGGACCAGGACCTAACCTCACAATAGGGCGGCAATTTATGTGGCTTCTTGTGAACGGTAACCTCAGAAGGAGGGCAGTGAGTTAAAAGAATTTTGACGAAGGTGCCCTCGATAATCGTCCAATGGAGAAGGGTGGGAGAGACGGAGGAAAAAGAGGAAACTGTACCTTGGTTTGTCGGTGTTTATGCATTATTTTTCCGTAGGTGGGTTTCGTGAAATCGGAGTAATCGGTTCGTTATTTGGTCCATTAGGTTTGGAACGCCGTAAAGGATGTGAAACTGGAGATGGTCAATGTTTCTTTTGTAATCGATATGTTGCGAAAACCCCAATAATCATATACAAGGTGCGTCAGCAAGGCGTACGGCTAAAATAGCGCTTGAACTGTACCTACTGTGTGGAAAAAAGTTATACGGCATGGTTATAGGTAATAAACAATATGGCATGTTTAATTTGAGTAGATTGGTAAATTTATATTACAGTGTGACAAGAAAAACCTCGGACAAACTCTTTTTTCATTCAACTTTATTAAACAGAAGAAATTGAACAAAACAACAACAAATAATAATAGCTTGGACATTTGTTAATAACATATTTAAGCCGTTTCGAAGTGGCTTCGTTTGGCGGCGATACACAGCTTCAGACGCTTCTTGAAATTTTCGGCAATGGGCCGCAGCTCCTCGGGCGTTAATCGGTTCCATTCCCGGCGCAGAGATTGCTTCAGCGACTCCAAATTTTTGTGGTTTTTAGCACAAGCCCTGTGCTCTAAAATCGACCACACGCTGTGTTCCATTGGGACTTGGGTTGAGATCCGGTGAGTAGGGCGGCCATTCTGAAGATGAGATAAAACAAGGAAAATGGGTCTTACACCATTCTTGCGACATTTCCGCTCTGTGAGCCGGAGCGGAGTCCTGTTGAAAGGTCCAATGCGTATCGCCGAAGTGCTGTTTGGCCCGCGGAAGTACTACGGCCTCGAGGATGTCGCAGCGGTAGACTTCTTGATTGATTTTGACCCCTTGATCCACGAAAACTAAGGGAGTTTTACCACTGCCGCAAATTCCGCCCCAGACCATGACGGATTGCGGATTTTGACGGTGTTAGACGATTGCCGATGTACCTGGAGCCTCTATGGACCAGACTCTGTCGTTTTGGTGGTTGTGGGATTATTCTACGGTAAAAAGCTTCTCGTCTGTGAAGAGACAAAGGAGTTGGCGGCACCTTTGGAGTCGTACGCGCTTGTTTTCCTCCGTGAGGAGTTGAACTTTTTGGAGCTTGTATATGGCTTGAGGTTGAGATCCTTTTTGGCAATTTGACGGACTGATTCGCGGTTGATACTGGTCTCTCAGGCTATTTTCCTTATGGAAACCCTCGGATTTCGATTGACTCGCTTCTTGACGATGTTGCGATTGCTAGGTGTATTGACAGCGCATTTTCTACCACTTCCTGGACGACGACCATCATGGCCAAGCTCCTTGAAACGACGAATTGCATCGGACACGATTTGTCAAGGCACATTGAGCAAACGAACAATTTCGCATTGACGGCTACCTTGACGAAACAGCTCCAAAATCGCACTACGTTTGTTTGACATTCTAAAACTCTGTGAAATGAAATTATATCAAACTGAAAATTCACATATTAGTACAGAAAAGTGTAGAGAAACCAAGAGAATAAAAATTATTCGGCTGCGCTGAAATACTTTTGTTCCAGACCACAGCAAAATTTGTTCGAAGTTTTTCTTGTCACCTTGTAGACACTCCATATAAAAAACTTCATATGTTCCCCGAATGATGAAGCTGACACCATAATCTAACTACTGTAAAAATTTCGTTTATCTAGATTGAACACAGCGGTTGCTATAAGAATTTTTATAAACCTCTTAAAACACTAAAAATATCCTAAAAATACTAATTATGTGGCAACGACGTGATAAAATTTGAAAAATGATGTATAAGTGTAAAGCTCTTGTTGTTCTCCAAAGAATTATGCAATTTTAATTTAAATGTTCCATTAAAAGAACTACATATTTTCCGTAACTTTTTTTGACGCGCCCTGTATATGTAAAATTATTTTTAGTTTGTAGATTTTTGCCAACCTTAAGGGACATACTCACGAGGCTCCCGATCCGGGCGCTTTTCGAAATTTTATGAGCCCACATGCGAAAAGAGTCTCCGTGATTGGTCAAGGGCCCATAAAACGCCTGCAAGTGAGTCTACGTGAGTGGGCGCTATATTATAACCATGCAATATAAATTTCTTTCGACAGGGTATATAGCTTAGGCGCTATTTCATCCGAACGCCTTGCTGACTCACGCTGGATACCATGTTCATAATGTTGACTGTCGAAAATTGTAAAAAGTTTTGTCTACAACAGATAAAAGGAAATAATTTACGGAATGAACTGCTCCATGAATGTTTAGAAAGGTCACAAGTTCTTCATCTATTTCAAATGATATTGCTTTCTAGTTTGAGGAGTTAAGATTTTTTTTCACTACTTTTTCATCCCCTATGAAACTCAGAATAAATCATATTAACAAAGATGGACCACAACAAAGAGTATCAATGCTACCAGCACTTGCTTTTTTCAGTTAGACTAAGAAAATGCGTTTCCGCTTTAACCTACAACATCTACACTATCCCCTTTGCCTTTTCCTCAAAAACTCAGCAATATGAACACTATTCACAGTACCTTCTGCGCCTGCCGACATCAAGGCTGTCTTCAGCACCTCCAACAAGATAATGGTCTCATGGCTCCCACCTACCTTCAGCAACGGACCCTTGGTGGGCTACACCTTCTACATGAGCCTGGTTGAAGGTGGCAGGGGAGAAAACACCCATAAAAGAGTACTCAGCGCTACTACCTTAATGCACGAGGTCACAAAAGTTCAAGATACTGCTACTCTACAATTCTGGGTCACTGCTTCAACAAGGGTAGGTCAAATATCCATATGTTGAACAACAACAAACCGTTTTCATTGTTTAATCCTAATATTGCCAAGAATTACAATTTCTTCCTCCATTCAGCACACAGGGCATCAAGAATTCAGAAGATGTTGCACACTACTTTGCTCTTAAGTCGAAATTTAGAACGTAAATCATGCGGCACGTCACGATGAAAAATGCATTTCCTCGAAATGTCCCTCATGTCACTCGCGAAGGTCTCCAAACTTGCTTAATTTATAAGTATCGCAGAACTTTGTTTCGGTAATAAAATTTTTGGCCACTTAGTTGCGGGAGCGACCTCATAATGTGTCACGGAATGATGTATTATTTTTGCAACGTGGATTTATGAGCCCTCAGCTGCCTCAGAAAGCAACGAACTCCTTGTGGAACTCGACGGATGTAAAATATCGATTTTAGTAGCGAATGAAGCGAAAACAAAAACTCTTATATCACTCTTGGTTATTTTCTTCGCATTGTTTATGAAGTGTGCTATAGTTTTCTGTATTTTGAGTACAATTCGACACCAATTCAACCGATGCTTCAAGTAAAATATCCTTCTGAACCAACAACATTTTCGTTTGACGGATGCTTCTGAATTAAAGATGGAAATTGTTACCTTTTTGACATCCAAGCTCAATTTACAGATAGGAGAAGGTGAGAGCACCCGAGTGGTAACAGTCACCCCCACCAAAAACGTCCCAGCACGCATAGCCTCCTTCGGAAGACAAGTAATCAGCGCTTGGAAGCAGGACGTCAGCCTCCACTGCAAACGTGTAGGCATCCCTTTGCCCACTGCCAACTGGCGCCACTCTGACCTCCCCCTGGAGGTTGGAGGACGTCGAATCATCCTCCCAAACGCCACCTTGGTCATCAAAGACGTCCAGAGCTCCGACCAAGCCAACTATTCGTGCATAGTTGAGAACATTTATGGTCGCGACGAGATTATGTACAGTCTGAAGGTGCTGGTGCCTCCAGAAGCACCAGTGTTGAGTGTTGTTGAGGCCTTCACGGATACTCTTCATCTTAAGTGGTCGGATCAGGGGAATGGAGGCTCGCCGATCTTGGGCTACGTCATCAATTATAAAAGGGACTCGGGAGACTGGGAGGAACTACAGATAGCTGCGCATACTGATTCCCACATGCTAAGGGATCTGTCTTGCGGAACCAAGTACTTGATGTATATCACAGCGTTCAACAGGATTGGTACTGGGTTGCCCTGTGATATTGTGACGTCCCACACGAAAGGAACTGGTGAGTTGAAGCTCATAAGGCATTATTCTTGATGTTACTCAGTGATCTTAGATCGGGCTCTTTTACTTTAACCATAATTTTTTATTTCTTAGTACCCATCAAACCAAAGCCATCGCAAGCGTTGACCATGAATTCGACAGTTGTTACCGTTTGGTTAGATACTTGGGGAGATGGGGGTTGCGGCATATCTTACTTCTCCATTGAGTACAGAGCCGGTCAACACTCTGCTTGGACTATGGCTTCTTCTCATGTGAAGCCAACTGAAAGGATATTCAGCATTCTGGAGCTCTGGCCTGGTACCGAATATTTCCTGAGGATTACGGCCTACAACAACGCAGGATACACAGAATCCATTTACAACTTCACGACCCTGAGGTTAGGAGGTGGTGAGTACTTTTACATCATCATTTTCAGGGCAACAATGTTTGGAGAACCTTGAACATATGAATGTGTGTTATGGTTCAAAATAAGAAGAGAGTTGGAATGAAGAATTCCATCAGAATTCATCTTTCATTCTCGATGTAGGTACTTTTGAGTTTATGAAGATATCTGCAGCACTTTCGGCTCTGAGTGCTCTTCGTCGATCCCTCCATGTTGAATTCATAACCATTTGGTATCATAAACGGGAAGAAGGCTTCTTCTAGTATCTCTATGCAGCAGATATCTGAACCTACTCATGACACATTCATTAACAAGCTTTCCTCTTCTATTTTTGCAGGAATACCTGAAATAACTCCACCAGTTCAACACTCAGAAGACCAGCAACCCTATTTTGCCAAAATTCGAGTATGGTTGCCCATCTGCATCTCCTTAACCATCGTGATACTGCTTCTGCTGGTTGCGGCCTTCTTGAGGAGAAGTGAGTAGCGACATCTAGCCGAAAGAATAGTTGTAGTTGATTCCTCTTCTGACTCAATGCTGCTTGTTCTTTCAGAAATCCAACAGGACAGGGAGACCCAGAATCAGTCCATCGGGGAGTCCCCTACCATGGCCCAGTTGCAGAACAAGCAGAATCGAGACCAGCAGTACCTGGCGGTCAGGGTGGGACGCGCCCCGCAGCCCATAGTGGACGATACAGAGACGTACAAGGCGGAATCTGCCGACTACATCGAGGACATTTGTCCTTACGCCACTTTTCAGCTTTCCAAGCCAGTGTACAGCGAAAGCTCGTACAGCGGAAACGTTTACAGCGGTCCGTACCATCCGGTACGCGGATCTTTTGTTTATCATGATGTTAAACCACCACCTTTTGATAAGTTAATGTTAGGACATGTAAGTTCATTTTCTTCTTCTGAGTTCGCTGCTTTTGCACATAATCCTGCTGACTCTGTGAGTGGCCTGTACGCAAAAATAGTTCACTTTGTTTTATTTCATGTAGAATTAGTTCATGGTTTTCAGTTTTTCATCTCTTTCACCTCAAGGGAGATTTTTTGTTTTATTTACAATTAATTTCTAGTTTAGTTCACTTAAAATTGAAAATAAATTTATTGGTGGTTTTGTTGTATTGAAATCAATGAAATATTTCTTGCAGAATAAAGAACACGAATACACAAAAGTGAGGAGAAAAGGTGGGAGATTGAGGGATCCTCATTCAGAAAGTCAAGGTAAATGCGAGCACACAGTAGTCAGAGACGAAACACATATACTATTCGATTTTAAATGATTGTTCAATATAGAATATCTCCACTCTACTCTAATCGAAGATAAGAGTATACTCATGCACCTGTCGTCGCCAATTGTAACTAGATAGGCGATGATGTAATCGTTCTGTTCTACTGAGAAGTATTGCATCTCTTAAGTGGGCCTTTTTAAACCAAATATAAGAACTGTAGACACATTGTACGAATTATATAATTTCAGCTAATTTCAAATCCTTTTGGAGTTGATGCTGCCTAACACGAACACTCAGCTTTGACACAAAATTAGAGGATGAAACAATCCTCAACAGATATACTGATGTTTTGACCCAATCTCATTACATTTCAGAATCTGATAACCTGGGCAGCACTGACTCAGAAGTAAAGAAGATTCTAACTCTTCATCTACCTATTTCAGAATATGACACTCTAGGTTCTGATTCAGAAGTAGATGGAAGAGCAACGAGCCAAGAGTTGATGTCCTTCAATCAAAGAATGAGAGGTAGGTATTGATATAGGTATTTTAGATCAGACAAAAAAGTTTGTGGTTTCACAGTGTGAAATATGAACAGAGTCAGTGAAAATGTTGCCAAGTTATTCAACGTGTTGCAGGGGGGGCTGAGGGGACATCATCTTCGTCAGAAACTTCACCCCACTCCGGTAGCATAGGAAGAAAACCGTACCCTTCCAAAAAGGGAAAAAACAAAGTACCTGCGTTAGGAAAGAGGCATGTGAGAAGCAGCAGTGGATACTCTAGTCACAACGATGAAACAACATTCAGTATATCACATGCTCCCAGCTTCAACGATAGAATTCACCCCCCAAGTAGATTTTCCGATATGAGTGGGTCTAGAGAGTTGACTGAATCAGAATACGAGAAAGTGAGAGCTAGAGGATTGACGAAACTTACAAGGGAAGCCTTTCAGATAAACGTATGAGAATAAATAAAGCCGTGAAGGCTTTTATTGGATCCAGTTGGTAACTGATGTAAAAACTAAAAGAACAAATGCCTGAAGCATGGTTCTTGAACATGATGTGGAATGTAATAATTTTTGTGAACCCCGTTTTGAAAGTTATAGGAAAATGTTGTTTGCACTTAAAAAATTATGCATTACTTTTCTTCTTTTTTTATAGACAATGTACTTTTGCGGGAAGAAGAGTGGTTGGTGCCTTTAGCGGATTATAGTGTTGAAGAGACTCATTGGTGTGCCAAAGAGAAAAAAGACGAGATAATAAAAAGTAAATAGTAAAAATGTACGTTATAGATTTTATAGATTGTTATGTAATGTTGAAGAATCCTTTTTTTATTTTCCATTCTTTGTTGTTTCAAAAACAATTAAGTCTCATTGATGTCAAATTGTAACACAGTTTCTGTAAAACCCAGGTGAAAAAATTTATCGTCATTTTCCATTATGAATACCCAACTAATAACCAAGATGTATTTATGATTCATTAAACTGTTATGTTGAAGTAAAATAGAAGTATTTTTCTGATTCGGCAATATCTAAAAATATCCTGAAGCAACACTGACGAAGAAAATGCCCCCAAAAAGCAAATAAACGTTTTTTATATCTCACCAACAAAGGTGAATTCCCATTCTTTGACCACCAGGACTAACCTCAAAAAATGTTTGACAGTTCGTTGGATTGGAACGCTTAACCTAAAATGTCCATAGCTTGTAAAACTTCTGAAACGGAAATGCAAGGTTTAGAAATGGAAAAAATCTTCACTTCAATAATTTATCAATTCATATTGTAAAATCAAATGGTTCGAAATCAGTCCTTATCCTCTCAACCAGAGAGATTTCTTCTTCTTTCTTCAGACAGCACTCTTTCCATTCAACCCTGTCAGGTAGATTCAAGATGGGTCCAGTACACAGTACCTCTCTACCAAAATTAATTGGAAAATTTCCCTTTATCGTGGTATACAAAACAGAACGTGATGGCAATTCCACAACGAAATACGGAGTTTTTGGAGGGAGAATTTCTTCCAAGCGGTCAAAAGATTCCGCCTCTGTCAAATTTAAGCCATTTGCTTCTGCCTCCTCCTGAAATGAATAATTTAGAAATTGTTCTTCGTCTAAGACTGATATAATTTGTCCATATTCAATAAGAGTATCTGAATAACGTACCATGAAGATTTCTTTTAATTCTCGTTGTGCTTTTTTCGGAATTGGGATTACTTGTAATTGCATGTGCGATGTTTTATAGTTCCTTTCGAAGAATACTGGTACCTTTGAATCCCTTTCGTAAAATTGTACAAGGGCCTTTTTGAACTGTTCCATTTCTATCCTAACAGGTTCAGGTTGATTCACACTATTCTGGTAATGTTGTATGGGACAAATCAGGAAATGTTCATCCACCAAACCACCTTAGTGGGGAAAAACGAAAAATTACACATCACACTCGATTGAAATTATGAAAATCAAATATTTAAAATGCTGAATGTAACCAAAACAGCGTTTCTGGAAACGAAAACCACTCACCTTTAGCTAAAGCCATGTAACAATGATCTCCCACAGTTATGATGAGGTGTTTTTCCACAGACGGACTTGCTAAACAGAACCAGCATTTCTCTTGGTCAAACGTAACTTTTTCCCGTTTTTGTTTTTTCGATTTTGGCTCATCTATTGGCGTGGTATCATAGAAATATTGTTTGGAAGTCGAAGTTTTTTTGATTTGGAAGACTAAAATATGGAGAAATAAAAAATAGACGTTAATTCATTCAGATATATTGTTTGTAATTGTGTAAAATATGAATCCGAGCCCCAAAATGAGGAGTCTGTTATTCTACTTTGACATATGATTCAGGTTTGAGTCTATTTTTATTATTTCACGAAGTGTTTGAAGTTAAGTATGCCCTGTTTTCAATTTTGCTTTGTTTCGAATCTTTTAAGAACGATTCAATATAAATAGAAATATGGGCTAAATTCTCTACTTTCTTGTTCCTAAAACCCCCATTTAATGAATAAGAATGCTTACGATCATTCTGCAAGTCGTCAAAACTGAACGGACATCTTGTTTCATCTGTTGTTTTCTGCATCAACTCAGAAAGTTTCATCTTATCAAGTGGTGTTAAATTCAAAGCATACAACCATTTTTCTCCATCTGGATTATCCACTCTCCCCAAACCTATGAATCTCGTCGCAATTTCAACTGTTGAATCATGATCTCCTAAGGTAGGTATCCTCATTGGGGGTCTTTCATAATATTTCCCCTCCAAACCACTGACAACATATCTTGGTTTGAGCTTCATGATTAGCCAGTTTGGTAAATCGCTAGCAAAGGTAGGTTGGATCTGAAGAGAAAAACAAAATCAATATTACGGAACACAAAGACTCGAGTTAGATTGGTCGTACCTTTGCGGCATCAACTACGATATTATTAGGCCATTGTGAGGATAAAAGAATGTCAATTCCCCTGAAAGCAGGATTTCCTCGTATGCATAGATCAAATAGTTCCGATATATCATTGCCATCGTAATTATATAGTTGTTTAGAAGTAGGACAACTGACTCCGCTAATGTATGCTATTCTCAAACCATTGCTTCCAGTGAATATTCCTCTTTTTCCTGCAATACAGAAATCTTTATATATTAAAAGCACAGTTTCATTCATATTCTTTACCTAGATAATATAAATTTGTACAAAGTTCCTCATCTTCTTCTGGGTACAAATCAACATGATCCGCTTTATTTGGACCCAATATGTAAGTAGGCAAAGGTACTGAAAGAATAACATTGAATAAGTTTATCGATGTTATTCAAATCATTGCATCTAACCTTTTTTGTTTCCTACTTTATAATCATCGAATTCCTTATTATTTATTCCAAAAAAATTTCCAACGCAGATGAGCATGTCAAACTGACCACTTTTCTTTATAACACTGTTGATTTTCTTGAACAAGGCGTTGAATTTACCCTCAACGTCTCCGCAGAGTAGCCTAAAAATATAGAAATCATAATCTGCAGGCATCCAGAGTAGTTTAGATCTTACACTCGCTTTTTATCAGAACTCATATTCAGCGCAGATATAATAAAATTCCAATAGGAAAATACAAAGAATTAATAAGGTGTATTTGTGCTTAAGAAATCATACAGGACTGAGGAAATATTCAATGGTTTTCATCTATTTATTCAATTTCAATTTCAAAAATCCCAACAAAATGTTAGGTTAATTTTGAATTTGTAGGTTGACAACTAGGTTGTCAAAACAAAATATTCATTCATAGAATTATGAAAAAATTCGAACTCTTTTTCATATTTTGTATGACCTCAGTCTCGAATTCAGCGAGAAAAACCACATTAGTTGATTGTGCAGTTGCTGTAGACATTTCAGTTTGTCCAGAAAAAATTAGTACCTAAATAAAACAATATTTATTGAATTCTCAAGTATTTATTGCAGATAAAGTAAGTATATACAAATTATGAAATTAAATATAAAAGGAGGTATGGCCTAATGAATAGTAACAATTTCATGAGAACGAGTTCAACAAAAGCAGTGCAGTGTTACCTTTAATAAATAAATTGAACCTTACCTACATTTAAATAAAATTAACGAATCATTTGACATTTATCGACTAGAAGTGCAGATTTGATTAGTTAAAGACCTTTGAAAAGGAATGATAAAACATCAAAATTCCAAAAAATCAGAACTTAAAAAATAGGTTTTGAAGTATTCTAGAAAAAATGTCTTTTTCTTGCAGAACCTGATATTGGCAGTGAAAATTTCTTGCTAGTTGTCTTTCTCAAATAGGTCCGAATTAAATATTTGAAAGGAAGTTTTACAAAAACTTATAAAAAAAAGGAAAGATAGAGAGATATAAGACTAAGTTTAGATTACGAATTTATCGAACTTCTTCTCTTCGGAGTAACAGCTATACTTCGTAAACTTCTTGATCGTTCAAACAAAGAAGGATCTATGTAGATGGGTTCACTGGGATCTTCAAAAGGACCTCCTGGGGCAGGGTTTGGGGAGTCAGGATCATCTCTAGGCAGGCTGGGAAAATGTCTAGCCCTTCCAAAACCTGCGAATGATTTTCCAAATCCAGTTCCAAACATGGATATACCTCCTGAAACATTGCTGCTCCTTGTGTTGGGATACGAAGTAGATGAGAATGTCGATATATTGGAGGATGATCTGTTGACGATAATATTCTTCTGCATAACAGACCAGTAGCGTCTATAACCCCAGCTCACAAGAACCACAACTGTTAGGAGAAGAGCTAGGAGGGAGAACATCACGGTGACCAAACCATGGTATTCTCCCTTGGTTAGGCATACTGTCTCAGGAACCAATTCAGCTTTCTGTGCCTCCTGCTGTAACTCTTCTCTGGAATCGAACACCTGCGAAGAAAAGATTACTATACTGCAACATTCAGAGGGAAGGATTTTGCAAGGAGAATGCCAAAACTTCATCTCTTCTCAAATGGAGAAGAGAATATGGCATGGTGGTTCCATCATAACTGAGAAAACTGATTTAGAATAGGAGCTGGTGAAATATTCAAGTAGAAACATTCCAAGCAACTTACTCTTACCTCGATCATCTCCCTGACGAATTCCGGTGATTCCGATGCTACTTTCTCTGCAAATTCAGTAGTTTCCTCAGGCTGGGGAAAACTAACAACACTTGTTTCTTCCGTTTTATTTTCACTGCTCCCTGCATCATCGATTATGGTATTGTTGGTGCCTTCTATCACCATAGTTTGATTTATAGATCTCCTCCGCCTTCCAAACGATGGTTCAGACCTTCCTGATCCTGAGGGGCAGTAAGCTGGTTGACAACCATCCTTGCACGTTTTCACGGTGGCTTCAAACACTAGGAAATTTGATTCGGGGATTTTGAAGGCATTGAATCGGGCCTCCAAGCTATCACCACTTCTTCCTCTGTCAAGTTCTGGGAAGACAAATGTGTCTACAGGACACCTGCAAAAAAAACCTTGTGTAATCTCTAGGTGTGCCAGAGCTATGAACTGCACACTCTTGGAGAGATGTTAAACATACCCGAATCTATCGATGAGTTGCACAGATCTTCCAGTATAAGGATCTCTAGCAACCACGTTGGTGGCAAAGATATCTGTGACATAATTGTACCCATCTTGAGCCTCCAGTCTGAATGTTAATGGGTCTCCAACAGCTATGGTAGTGGTTGGTCTGCCTTGATACAAAATCATGAGTCGAACCTTCGAACTCAGTGTGTTCTCTGCAGGTAAGTACTCTATTGGTACTGGACTGCCAGATCTGAAACGTAAACGAAGAACCAACACAATGGAAGAACTAATCAATATGTTGATGGATCTCACCCTGCTCCTATGAAACCTGAGGAAACCACTGCTTCTCCAGGTCCTCTAAACAAACAAGTGAGGTTGAATCTTTTATCTTTTCCAGTTTGCACGTAGTCGCTGAATTGTACCACGACGATGTTGGTCATGGTATCGCCGTATCTTTGAGTGCCGCATTCTGGATATCCTTGGGCGCCACTTATGCGCAAGACGTTTACAGTACCACCGTTGCCTCTGAAGAAGCATCTGTCGTAAAAGCCATACGTGTAGATCCTTCCATAGAAGCCCTCTGGTGTTCTCAATGTGAATTCCATACCATCTTCGTTGCAGACTTGACTCACTACATAAAATACCAATCATTAAGGTTTTAAAGAGAGGAACATTATCGAAGTTTCTTACCGTCCAAACAATCACCATCGACGCCATGTCTGCTCACAGATCTCTCATAATATTCGAAATTCCCGCCAGTTTCGAAGTATTGGGGGTCATTTATCTCCATATCTCTAGAATCCCTGTCGCTAAGTTCGCAGTTGTCTCTGTTGGTTTCATATCCACCTGGAGAAACGTCCCTAAAACAAAAGCCCATCATAATTTTCGATGGTGGTCAAAGTGGAGGAACGTACCTATAATTGAACGACCTGCAGATGAAATCTCTCATGTCGTTGCACTCTCTTTCGCAAGCCACCAAAGAAGGAGCCTGAGCAGACTTCCTAATGAATTCTTTTCGTGCCCTCTGCCCTCTTCCCAGCTGTTTGAAGCTACCACCTTCATCACACCTAGAGCTGTATGGCCTATTGGGACCAATACCTCCAAAACTGTCGTATATAGGTCCATCAGGCCCTGGAGATATTGGTCTCTCACCGTATGGGGGTCTTCCACCTGCAATTGGTCTTATAGGGTCGTATGGAGGTCTTCCTCCACCCACCGGTCTTATAGGGTCGTATGGGGGTCTGCCTCCCCCCACAGGTCTTATAGGGTCATATGGTGGTGGTATGGGATCTACAGGTCTACCTATTGGCCTTCTGTCTGGTCTGAAAGACCATCTGTTGCCTCCATTTTTATCATCGCCGTAGTAATCGTACTGGTTGCCACTTCCATAGCGGTCTCCATGTCGATCTCCTCCGTAATCCCTGGAAAAAGGGTTGTTTCAAAAGAGTTCTTGTCACTCAATCTAGAATTATTTCCTCCACCAAATGCTGATCTTTGGATGAAACACTATGGTAAGATATTACGTATATGAAGATGTAAAGGTAAGGTACCGTACTAGCCTTCATAAACACACCTTACTGGCGTTATTCTTTCAACTTTCCTTATTTTTTAAGGGATCTACATCATACTAAAGGATTCCTTTCATTTCGAGGGTCAGATTTATGCATGTTGGAATTACAGTAAGCTAGATCTGCTTGCTAGGGTAGTAGCAGAGCATTTGCAACTATGCAACAGCAAAGTTTAATAAAAAACTGTGGTAAACATTAGAAAAGTCATCAATGATAACACAGAAAACTTGATGGTGCCAGATTGAATGTTCGTCTTCAAACTCATAAATAATTAAACTTTGAGAATTGTGTATAATTTATTCAACTAATGATATCGATATTTACAATACCTGTCGCCATATCTATCACCGTATCTATCGCCATATCTATCGGGGTATCGACCTCCTCCATACTTCTGATCGTATGAATCTCCTCCCCCATATTTACTTCCTCCTGAACTGCTTGGCCGGTAGTTGACACCTACAGGGTACTCATAATCTGGGTATCTTTCACCGTATCTGCTTCCATATCCACCACCATATTTGTCCCTGTCGCCTCCATATCTGTCTCTGTCTCCGTACCTTGAAGGGTAGAAAAAGAGGTTGAAAAATTCTTCAGTTTGATCTAGCAGATTCTCACCTGTCTCCACTTGGTCTAGGATATTTGGACGGATACTTGTCTCCACTTGATGAGGGTGGATAGTAGGGATATCTGTCCTTGCTTGGTGGAGGGTACCTTTCCGGGTACCTATCGGGATATCTACTGTCTGGATATCTGTCAGGATATCCATCTCTAGGAGGTCCCAAAGGCCTTATGGGATAATCATCAGGAGGTACTCTGGAGTATGGTGGTTTTGGGTAATACCTGTCCCTGTCTTCGTAATCACCTCCACTGCTGCTGGGTCTGTATGAAGGTGGTCTGGGTCTTACAGGTCTTATCGGATAATCACTTCCTGGTCTGACTGGATAGTCACCACCTGGTCTGATTGGGTAATCTCCACCTGGTCTGATTGGGTAATCTCCACCAGGTCGTATTGGATAACCACCCCCAGGTCTAACTGGATAGTCACCACCTGGTCTGACTGGGTAGTCTCCACCTGGCCTTACTGGGTAGTCACCTCCAGGTCTTACTGGGTAGTCACCACCAGGTCTTATTGGATAATCACCACCTGGTCTTATTGGGTAATCGCCTCCTGGGCGAATGGGGTAATCTCCTGGTCTTCCGGGGTAATCATCACCAGGGCGTGGGTAACCTGGTCGTGGATAGTCACCTCCAGGTCTGTAAGTACCACTGCCACCTTCACCTCCTGGCCTTCCTTCACTATCACCACCAACTGAAAGGTATATGAGTCATTTAACGAATAATGTTATGGAAATTTTGTTGAAATCCTAATAATAATGATACGTACGCATCAAATTCTCGTAGTAATCGTAGTCTGCATCGTAGATGATCCTCATGCCATCTTTCTGGTTGTACCTAGTCAACCGACAAGTTCTGTACCGTTCGCTGTATTCTGCTGATCTGCATTGAAAGCTGGGCTGTCTCAAGCACTCATCCAAACATTCACTCAGAGATCTTCCTGATATCTCTGAGTGATGTTCTCCTCCCAATCTACTATTTCGGTATCTCTGGAAAGCTGTATCCGGTTTCTTGCCAGTGAAAAGGTGTGAGGTAACTGAGTTGTCTGGATATTCTGATCCTCGAGCTGAAGAGGAAACAAATGGTTGTGAGACTTTCGAATTGAGACAAGGATGAGTGTGTTAGTCTTGGTACACAAAGCATAGTACTCTGGAGAGGAATTTTGGGTAGTGCTAGTCTTCCCTTCTGACTTCTTAGCCAAAGAAGATGTGTATTCAGAACGTTGATATTGAATTTTTGTAAAGAGGGTGAAGAAAGTTATAGAAGGGAGAGTCCGAACCTGTACTCACGTTCTAAATTTCGCTGATGTCGGTTCTGCATCGCGGTTGCTGGAAGTCAGGGAAGACGTATATGTAACAGAGTGAACCTTAAAAATTAAATAACTCGATACTTACGACTATCCAAGCATGCAAAGTCGTAGAAGTTGTGAGTTGGGCTGCTTGCCAAAGAGATGTCGTCTTTCTGCGAAACTGAGTCTTCTTCAGAGATGGTGCACTGTTTGGTCATCTCGTCGTATTCTATAGATCTGCAGAAATACTTTTCGGCGCGCACACACATGCCTTGGCAATCTTCCAGGGTGATGTTTGTGTAGGAATCGACTTCAAAAGGGCCTCCTAGGCGTCTGTTTTCTTCCTTTATGAAGACCGCTAACCCGTCACATCTTCTTTCAGCTGAAAGGACAGGAATGGATTGTTTTCTACAGCTCCAGAATCAGTTCTTACCGCTCAAGCAGGTGTTCTCCAAGTATTCAGCCTCTGGGTCATCCTGTAAGAGTTCAGGGTGTGTTCTCCTGGTGAATCTGTTCAAAATGCACATCCCTTGGTTTGAGTCGAAGGTAGCTGATCTGCAGACGAAACTGAATTCGTCTAGGCACTTGTCTTCACAGTCACTCCTGTTGGATGCTGGCACTTCCTTCACATCTGGCATTGGCAGCTTTAGGCGTTTACGTGGATGCCTTTCGAAGACGTATCTTCTGTTGGGACACTCTCGATCTGGCCTATTTGCTGTGAAATAAAAGAAAAAGAGTTTATTGTTACCGTAATGCAGTCTGGAAGAAATTTTCTTACATGTGAGACAAATCTCATTGAAATGGACACTGTTGGGTACAATCATGAGGCTGCCCATCCCTTCAGGTCTTGCTTGGTTTGGTGAAAGGTAGCATGTTGATTCTTCGTACTCGGGACCTCCATTATAAGTAGCTATACGGCTACCTGGTTGGAAATCGAAGGAAGCACAGGCTCTTACTATATTCTGCGAGTTTCTGTCTTTCAAACACAGATCCTGACACTTCTCCAGGACCATGAAAGGGGGCATGGTATCTCTTACGATGTCTTCATCGAATCCTTGTAGTTGTATGTTGGGCAGGCGTTCGTACATTATCTTCCCGTTTATTGATCCAGAACCACACGATGTTTGGGCTGGAAAAAAGTTTGATTAATATGGATATTTGAACCAAATGGTGTTTTTTACCTTTGGTCATCATCTTGAGGACAGTCAGGACAGTTATTGCTTGAACCATACTGGGAACGTATGGATAATTTCTCATTTTGGAATTGGACTAGATGCGGCTTCACTACCTGGACATACTTTGTCGTCTGAAAGTGAAATGTTAACCATCAGTAACCACATATCAATGAAAAAATAGACAATTGAAGAGAACCATTGAAATGTGACGGATTTTCGGCAGATACAATGCGTTCTTCCGGATTCTCACGGTGAATTAGGTCAGTTTTAGGACAATGAAAATCGATGAATGGTACTTGGAGCCGTTAGATTATTCTCGGTCATCATAGGAGAGTATATGGACCAGGGATATGCGTTTGAAAGGCTGAAAATGTGTGGTACCTAAACATCCTGTTTGAGGAACAGTTCGAATTGTGTCTTACCTATATTTTTTCTGTAGGATCTCTTGATCCAAAATATATTTGGTATAGTTTATTCAGATAAACTCAATGAGCACTGATGTGCCTGGTTAAATATTACGTAATCTTCATTGCAAAAAGCTTTAATTGCATATCTTGTTCGTCTGTTATTATTATGCTTGATGGATGTCCTTCAAATATTTAATTCATCTGTGGATATCTAACCATACGTTAAGTGAGCATTCATCTGTTTTTTTTCGTGAAAATATTAAATTGAATGGACTTTAACATCATGAAATCCCTAAACGAGAAAAAGAGAAGACGAAAATTGCTTTTCATTTTGATTTGGACAATAATTATCATGCATTTTCGTACAATATATTGTCTGTAGGTCTATGGACCTAAAGGGAGCCACAATCTGAGTAATTTTTGGTAATTTGGTGATTTGTACTAATTTATGTATGGAAATATATATTCATGTTACATTTCTATTGAATTTTTTCAATGATTCTTCAACTCTTTCAATTCCCCACATCTGATACGGTCTAGCTGTTCTGACTCATATCAGCCATGCAAATTGTCGAACTAAAAACGACGAATTCACTCTCATTCATCCATTATTCAACGGTATTTCCGGTAGAGAATAGCTATTTTCCAAATATTCCCTGATTTAAGGAATCATTCAGTGGATTAGTCAACTCGTGGGTAATTAAGTCCAGAATATTAGAGTATACGAGGATATATTGAAAATTCTTAGCCTACTATAGAAGCAAACAAAATTTCAATGTCAAAATATTTTATTACTCAACATATTCTCCTCTTAATTGACTACATTTATTACAGCAAACTTGTAGCGTCTCTAGACCTTTAAAAAAAATGTTTCTTCTTGCTCTGCAAACCAGTCCTCCACAGCTTTTAATGCCTCCTCGTTGGAAGAAAATTTACGACCTTTTGAAGTTTTTTTCAGTTGAGGAAAGAGATGATAGTCGAACGGAGCAAAATCTGGTGAATAAGGGGGGTGTTCTAGTAATTCTAACCCTAAATCACGAATTTTTTGCATGGCAACATGAGATTTGTGTACTGGGGCGTTGTCCTGTGAAAACAAAATACCTTTGGATAGCTTTCCGCGTTTATTCTCTTTAATTTTTTCCCGTAGAGTGTTCAGTAATGTCGAATAGTAATCTCCAGTTATTGTTCTACCCATACCAAAAAATCAACCATGATCACTCCATGGCAATCCCAAAAAACTGAAGCAAAAACTTTTCCAGCAGATTTTTGGAAACGAAACTTAATTCTTAGGTCTTGGAGAACCAGAGTGTCGCGATTCCATCGATTGTTGCTTTGTTTCTGGATCGTAGAAATGTACCCTAGTCTCATCCATAGCCACAATTCGGTTTAAGAAATCTTCATCGTTTTCAAATCGAGCACAGATCAAACGCGATGCTTCTACCCTTGCACGCTTTTGGTCAATATTTAAACATTTGGGGATCCATTTTGCAGAAATTTTTCTCATGTCCAAATTGACGTGAACTATATGATAAACGCGTTCGTATGAACCAAATTCGACGGTCTGATAAAATCATGTCATGAACTGCATCGATATTTTCGGGGACTGACACAGAAACTGGCCTTCCCGATCGGTCATCATCTTCAATGGAAAATTCACTTCTTTTGAAGCTTGCAGTCCAATTTTTCACGGTCGCATACGAAGGACATTGATCACCAAGGGTATTAAGCATATCTTCGTAAATCTGCTTACCTCTCAACCCTTTTAAATACAGGTACTTGATGATGGCTCGATACTCCAATTTTCCGATTTTTGCAATTTCAATGGACATCTTTTTTTTATTTATTGCGTAACTCTGGTTAACTTTTTTGACGTCGAACTCTACACTGACACTTCTAATAAGTTATTTTTCGTTGATATGGTATCGCAATATTTTGTTTATGCATGGAATGGTCTAGGCTAACCAGATATCAATACATCCTCGTATATCTTCTCAGTCAAATGTGTTTATAAAAGAATATTCAAAAGCAAATTTGATTTACATTGCAATTCAAAGATCTTATTTAAAAGATTATATTCGTTGTTGCTTCGGAATATTGATTGCGAAATTAAATTATCCATGAAATGAGTAGGTACTGATTATTTTTCGTTTCGATATATTGTATCAAACACACCGCCAAGTAAGAATAGGTAATGAAAATAATAGATCGTAACTGAAAGCAATCACGTTTGTGTAGGAGTTTCTCATTGTTTTTCACAGTTGAGATAACTTTGAATATTCCCAGAAGAAATATATATCTTTAGAACTTGCTCTTGACCTTCACTCTCAATGGAACATCAGGATTAAAAGTGATTAAGTTTGAAAACAAAGTAAGATAATATTCATATTTCCATGATTATTGTACACAATATTCCTTTTTCAAGTTGCCAATTTTGATTCTCAATTCATAGATGGCTCATACATTTTCACAATGAAAGTCATTAACATTGGTCTAGTTTTTATTTCGTCCAAAACCAAATGAATAATTGATGTCACAAGGCTGAATCTTCTCTACCAATTAAAATTGGTTCCATCGCTCATCCCACAGGAAATAGACAATGTCAATAAATAATCTACCGGTAATCAATAGAAAAATGTGGCATGAACAATCCTATCTGTAATCAACTACTATAGGTACCGAAAAAGGTCAAATCTCACAAAATAATCAGATGCATATTATTTATCCTAATGTAAATACACGGTATGTGAACATACAAGGCCCTTGGACCTATCAATTTGATAATGGCGTCAAGGGCGAATGGTTCACTTGCGGTAATACATAATACAGTAGTATAGATTTCAGAGTTTGGCTAATAATCACAATCTATCTTAGTTTTAAAGTCTGCGTTTTTTGTATACTTTCTCTGGAGTCTCATCTTTGAAACAGATGGTTAATACAGTATGGAACTATTTTTATACGGTCAGAACTGTAATTTTTGTAGAGGCATTATCTGTTGCGGCCACAATATTTTTGAAATCTTTCCCAATCCATTCTACAAGCTCGTGCCTAACTATGGCAACTGATAAAGGGGTTTCCAATAAGAGGAGCTATTTTGAATAGCCCGCTATTTCAGTAGATGTCGCTCTTGAAGCTATAATTTTTTGAACAGCCGAGAATATTGCAGCTGTAGCCGAAAGCGTTGAAGAAAACCCAGGTTTGTCCATTCCTCGTCGTTAATGATTTTTAATGGTTGAAATTGGATGGTATTGATCTGGACAACGTTTACTTTCAATAAGACGGCGCTACGTGCCTCACAAGGAACGAAACCATTGATGTTTTGCGGCAAAAGTTTACGAACCGTGTTATCTCTCGAAGAGGTGATCATAATTGGCTACCAAGATCTTGCTACTTCTTCCAATGGGGCCATGTGAAAGAGAAGGTCTAAGCGAAGAGCCCAGCGTCGATTCAAAAACTCAAGGATGAAATTCGTGAGGCTATCAAGGACACTTTGCGATTTGGTTATGGAAAATTTCATGAAAAGGATATGGTCCTCTAGGTCTTTTGGCTGATGTTATTTTCCATTATTAACGGCATACCTTCATCTTTACAAAGCAGCCAAATAATTTTCATTCTTTTGGTTTCTCTACACAGTTTTAGAATGTCAAACAAACGTAGTGCGATTTTGGAGCTGTTTCGTCAAGGAAGGCGCCAATGCGAAATTGTTCGTTTGCTCAATGTGCCTCGACAAACCGTGTCCGATGCAATTCATCGTTTTAAGGAGCTTGGCCATGATGGTCGTCGTCCAGGAAGTGGTAGAAAACGCACTGTCAATACATCTAGCAATCGCAACATCGTCAAGAAGTGAGTCAATCGGAATCCGAGGGTTTCCATGAGGAAAATAGCCTGTGAGAACGGTATAATAATAATAATAATAAATGGCCTTTATTGATTCGAATCAAAAATGCAGACAATATACAAAATGTAGTATGCTGCTCAGCGTGGCGGAGTCTAGCATAGCTATTCTTACTCAACCACACTTGCAGCTGAAATGAAAACAAACAATAAGAAAAGAAATAGTACATGGCACCCGAAATGAAGCAAAAAAATCTAAATCTGAAACCTCCTAAAGCAACCACGGAGATATCAGGTACACGCTCACGTCCATTCAACCGCACACATCACTGAGTCAAGTGGTTCTGACCGTTCTGATCTAACAATAACTCAAAGCCTCAAGCCTTACAAGCTTCATAAAGTTCAACTCCTCATGGGGGAAAACAAGCGCGTACGAATCCAAAGGTGCCGCCAACTCCTTCGTGTCGTCGCCGGTCAGCAATGGGAGCGAATTATCTTCACAGACGAGAAGCTTTTCACCGTAGAACAATCCCACAACCATCAAAACTACAGAGTCTGGTCCGTAGAGGCAAAGAGTAAACACAAGAGACCTCACTCCCCCTATTTATGAATGAAATCGTGAACATCGTTTGTTTGACCTTGAAAGTCATTTGTGAATGACGAGGTCTAATCGAGGGGTGCCAATAACCGCCCTGTATCGGCGTAGTATTATTCAAGGTCGAAGAACTGATGTTTGCCTCGAAGCCTAAGTGATTTCTCTTGTGTCTACTCTTTGGTAGAGGCAAAGAGTAGACACAAGAGATCTCACTCCCCCTATTTATGAATGAAATCGTGAACATCGTTTGTTTGACCTTGAAAGTCATTTGTGAATGACGAGGTCTAATCGAGGGGTGCCAATAACAGCCCTGTATCGGCGTAGTATTATTCAAGGTCGAAGAACTGATGTTTGCCGCCAAGCCTAAGTGATTTCTCTTGTGTCTACTCTTTGGTAGAGGCTCCCGGTACATCGGCCATCGTCGAACACCGTCAAAATCCGCAATCCGTCATGGTCTGGGGCGGAATTTGCGGCAGTGGTAAAACACCCTTAGTTTTCGTGGATCAAGGGGTCAAAATCAATCAAGAAGACTACCGCTGCGATATCCTCGAGGCCGTAGTACTTCCGTGGGTCTGGCAGCACTTGGGCGATACGCATTGGACCTTTCAACAGGACTCCGCTCCGGCTCACAGAGCGAAAATGACACAAGAATGCTGTAAGACTCATTTTCCTTGTTTCATCTCATCTGCAGAATGGCCGCCCTACTCACCGGATCTAAACCCAATGGACTACAGCGTGTGGTCGATTTTGGAGGACAGGGCTTGTGCTAGGAAACACAAAAATTAGGAGTCGCTGAAGCAATCTCTGCGCCGGGAATGGAACCGATTAACGCCCGAGGAGCTGCGGCCCATTGCCGAAAATTTCAAGAAGCGTCTGAAGCTGTGTATCGCCGCCAAAGGAAGCCACTTCGAAACGGCGTAAATATATTATTAACAAATGTTCAAGCAATTATTATTTGTTGTTGTTTCGTTCAATTTCTTCTGTTTAATAAAGTTAAATGAAAAAGAGTTTGTCCGAGGTTTTTCTTGTCACACTGTATAATGGAATGAACATTCGATCATTCATCCAAAAAATTGCATTTTTCTTTGAATGTCAAAATAACACCTCTCATTGGAGAATCCTTTACCTGACATAAATTCAAATATGCCTCTTTGAATGAAGCCATATTCTTTTCGTTAAAAATAACAAGTATTTTAGAATATAAAACTACCGGGCTCACTAGTTTTAATACACCAAACAGAAAATGAGTCTATCAATGTCAGGAGCTTTTGACCACTCGTTCCTCCACCTTGTAGGTTGATTCGCATTTGACAGTTCATGTAGCACGATTCTTGAATATAGTTCATTCTCCATTAGAATGCCAAATTTCATATCGATCAAATTCCTAGATTCAGAATTTTTTTTTTAATTTTAATGCCTATTTAAGAAACTCCCGGCCGAATATTGCCAGTCAGAAAATCAACCTGAAGATTTGAACTTTCTGAGTGTATCCATTTGATAGTTATCGTGTTTATGGCCGAACAGACGGACAGACGTCAATTTGACCACGGATTCGATATTATAAGTCGAACGTTTGAGATCATACATGGCACAAAATGCGAAAAATAGTCATCTTGACGAAATGATATAGCCCCGATATAATAAATATCAGGAATATAAAAATTGACCGAAATGTCCAACATGGTAATTTCTTTCGAGCTTCCACTGAACAGAAATGTGATCAAAAGGACGAATTGAATGTTGCCAGTAGAGATTAGATTTATAAGCTTGATGAAATCAATCTCCTGTCCGAAAAAAGACAAGAAGTATTGGGTCAAGAGGAGCAATATGTAATTCAATAAAATGTTTATACAATCAAAATTATCGACAAAAGAAATAAAAAAACTTTTCAACCAACACAATACTAAAACAATATCTACAAAATCCTCAGTATAGGCAAATGAGTTATTAAACTGACACAATAATCTATATATACTCGTATATAAAAGAAAGATGTTGGATACACCATTTATAACTCGAGATCGGATGGACTGTTTGTTATGAAACTTCATATATGGATTCGTCTACGGTCTGGTTATTATAAAATACAACAAAACTTTGAAAAAATCGATGAAAATTTTACTTATACAGGAAATGCTTTTCCTCCTTTTGAGTAAAGCCACTAGATCTCGCTACAGTTACAGTTACGCTACCGCTTATTCGTTTGTATTTCATTTGATATTCTCCGCGTTAGATGGCGATATAAACAAATAGTGTGTACAGTGATTATATTCCCTCTATAGTTACTGTAATAGTGTGTAATTTGAGTTGCCTACAACTCTGCGCTGTTGGGCAAAACCAAAATGTCTTAGCGTAGGAGTACAGATGTCTAAAATGATTAGATTTCGTTGCGATATGAGAAAAGTTTTGTTCTTCAGATGGCGCTATTCACACATTATGACTGATGATTATTAGTTATTTGTATAGTTTTATTTATTCCAAATAACGTAATCGTGAGGGTTCTATATTTGACATTATCACAATTAAATGGCGATGAATTTGTTGAGGCTTTCGCGGCCATCCATTGATGTCATCTGTTCTTTTTTCGAGCATTTCGGTCGTCGTGGTTTAAAATGGTCGAAAAAAGAACATATGACATCAATTACTGTGTAATTTACATAGGGCTTATAGTACCATGAAAGGCTATTAACAGATCCAGAAGCGGGTGAATATCACAGTGAATTTTTATCGAAATGTCAAGTAAATCGGATTTTTGCGATGAGTTCCAATCGTGAGATGTCCATTCTCATATTTTCTCATAATTTTTAAAATGTTTTTGAATTTCTGTTCGGGTAATAAATATATTCGCGGAAATAATTGAATCCAAAATTGCCATTATTAGTGATTGACATATTATGACATATAATTTTTGGGTATCTGTTCTGTGTGATAGCTCATATCCATGGAAACATTTGACAGTTCAAAAATCAGAGAACCAAGCCGTTGATCTCCGATCACCGGTGATTACCGCGATTTGTGAAATCCACCGCAAGTATATTATTTAGGCGGAACAAAGTTCGCCGGGCCAGCTAGTGGATAATAATTGTAAGTTTTCAAGGTGTTATGAGAGAAATAAAGCTCTAGGTCATTAGTACACATCTTAAGTTACCTATAACAATTAGATCGTTAGCTGCAAATGACACAAAAATAAGATTTCAGCACTTAGTAAAGATCTAAATGGAAGAAAACAAAAGCAATAACCTGAGATTAGGAGCTTCTGCGGCTTTCAGATATTATAACATTTTAATGATCTTCTGATGACACGGTTCTAACAATATTGCGGGTAACTCATTTTTCATGGACGTATACTAGAATCGGCAGGTTAGTTTAGAACAAAAAGCATTTTTTTTTTAATTATTTTGAGGACAGAATCTTCACGAAATTAGTTATTTCACAGCTCAGTACAAAATTTTAATACGATCACATGTGAAGTTATTGAAATATTAGGAAACCATTGGGCCGATTTGTGATCTTAGCAGGCGCATTTGAACCTCCAACGAGCACTGGAAATTTCAACAATCTGCGCCTTTTCTTTCGTTATTTATCGTGCCTACGGCCAGCGTGCAGAATGTGAGTTGACCACGAGTTATTCAGCAGTCAGAACGACTTTATCGCTTGAGACCATTTTTGGCTCGAATATTACAGGCATTTGGACCTAATAGAAACGAAAAAATTACAGAATCGAAGGGATTTTTCTTGAACTAGCCAGACTTAGATCACCTCAACCAACCGTCGTACTCCCAAAGTTGCACCAAAACCGCATCACCACCAGAACCCTCTCACTCACCAGTACATCCGAGCAATCTGGTAAACCAACACATCCACCAACACAAGCTCACTAAAAACTGAAATCCGCGATGGACTCTTGTCGGTAGCACGCGAAGGGTCCTTGGTCACCCATCCGGATGTTCTTTTGTCCCAGCTTCCGGGAAAGCATCAAATATGATCGGGTCATTGGATGGTCAATGCTCAGCCCGGCGACATACACGCTGCCACTTGTGCAATTTTTAATTCCGATTTTGTATGCTTTACGGGCTGGTGAGCTTGATGGATGGAGGACTGCAGGTGTCGGTGATGGCGTTTTTGGTACGCCCCTTATGGTCGCCTGCGACACGGTGCTTGGGCCCTTCGTTTTCTGCAGATTTGGCCTCGGTTTGAGGTTCCTCTGCGTTTAAAAGCCAAAATATTGATGGGTATAGGTTTCGGTTTGATCTTGAGAGAGTATCAACGAGAAGACTCATTAGATTTGGACTTCAAACTCATGAGGGGCAATAGGACAGAATGGTAAAAGGTGTTATTGTGACATTCAAAGAAAAATGCCATTTTTCTCAATAAATGATCCGACGTTTATATCATTATAAAGAAGAAGAAAGATCATACATTGGACAAACCAAACAGCATCTAAAAGAAAGAATAAAACAACATAAAAAGATCGTAGCAATCTAACCCATGGTGGCTTTAGCCACTCACACACACGTAACAGGTCATAGGTTCAATTTTGATTAAGTGAAAATTTTAGATTATGAAAAAAATAGGTACGCAAGAAACATCAGTGAAATGATTTTCATAAAGAAGAATGAAACTGTAAATCATAGAGAAGATGTGCAGGGTTTGAGCATTTTATATAGCCAGTTGTTTTGAGTTTTGTTGTCCCGCTCAGTGTTGTAAATCTTGACTACAATTTAGATTTCACCCATAGTTCAATTATTTTAGAATCATGAATTCCTAGTCAATAGATTCTGTAACCATAGATCATAGTTTTTCAAGATTGTAACATTAATCCATAGCCTCGTTCCCGATTTGTTTATGCATGTGTCTGTACTGACTCTGTTTTTTATTGTTCCACATTTGCGCCGTTGAAGAAGTATTAACCTTAATTTATATCATGATAGACGCTTCCTCAACTTTACTTTTGATGATATTTTCCTTTTACCATCTCATGACTGTAACTTTTGAATTTTTGTGTTGATAAACTTGTGTTGTACCCTCCCTCATTTTATAATTGTTTTTTTAGCATTGAAAAAGAGGAAATCTGCCTCGAAACGTCGGCGTAGTTTTTAAATAAAAGTTGTATAGAGTCCAATTTCCCGATATTTTTCTTTCTCGTTATAAAGAAGAAGGTAAGACGTTAATAATGGAAAATAACATCAGCTAAATGACCACCATGACCACGACTACAGAACCTTTTCCTTTACATGAAATTTTTGTCCCTGGACTTTCACCAAGGGCGCAATCTTTGTCCCTAGACTTTTTCCAAGCGCGCAAATTTTCTCCCCAGACTTTTCCCAAGCGCGCAATTTTTGTCCCCGGACTTTTTCCAAGGGCGCAATTTTTGTCCCCGGACCTTTACCAAGGGCGCAATTTTTGTCCCTAGACTTTTTCCAAGCGCGGAATTTTTGTCCCCGGACTTTTTCCAAGTGAGCAAATTTTGTCCCCGGACTTTTTCCAAGCGAGCAAATTTTGCCCCGGACTTTTTCCAAGGGCGCAATTCTTGTCCCCGGACTTTTACCAAGGGCGCAATTTTTGTCCCTAGACTTTTTCCAAGCGCGCAATTTTTGTCCCCGGACTTTTTCCAAGGGCGCAATTTTTGTCCCCGGACTTTTACCAAGGGCGCAATTTTTCTCCCCAGACTTTTCCCAAGCGCGCAATTTTTGTCCCCGGACTTTTTCCAAGGGCGCAATTTTTGTCCCCGGACTTTTTCCAAGGGCGCAATTTTTCTCCCCGGACTTTTACCAAGGGCGCAATTTTTCTCCCCAGACTTTTTCCAAGCGCGCAATGTTTGTCCCCGGACTTTTTCCAAGGGCGCAATTTTTGTCCCCGGACTTTTTCCATGCGCGCAATTTTGTCCCAGGACTTTTTCATTATTCAGATTAATCGGGAACTAGGGTCAGTTTTCAAATTAAGTTGGATTTGTAAGAATACGAGGATGTATTGATATCCAGAATTGTAGTGACTTGATAAGTGAATATCTTACTACTCTACATCTTGTGATAAAAATAGGGTAGCCCATGAAGCTGTCATTGGATTATCTACGAGTAGATAAGGTAAAGGTAATTAAAAAAATCAGAGTCAGAGATCATGTTTCTCTCTGAACAAGTAGGTACAAGTATGTATTCAGTATTGATATCCAGTTAGCCTGGACCAGTTCCACGCATAAACAAAATATTGCGATACCATATCAACGAACAATAACTTATTAGAAGTGTCAGTGTAGAGTTCGACGTCAAAAAAGTAAACCAGAGTTACGCAATGAATTGAAAAAAAAAATGTCCACTTAAATTGTAAAAATCGAAAAATTGGAGTATCGAGCCATCATCAAGTACCTGTATTTAAAAGGGTTAAGAGGGGAGCAGATTTACAAAGAAATGCTTAATACTCTTGGTGATCAATGTCCTTCGTATGCGACCGTGAAAAATTGGACTGCAAGCTTCAAAAGAGGTAAATTTTCCATTGAAGATGATGATCGATCGGGAAGGCTACTTTCTGTGTCAGTCCCCGAAAATATCGATGCAGTTTATGACATAATTTTAGCAGAGCGACGAATTGGGCTAAAACGGATATCTGAAGCACTGAAGATTTTATAAGAACGCGTTCATCATATAGTTCACGTCAATTTGGACATGAGAAAAATTTCTGCAAAATGGATCCCCAAATGTTTGAATGTTGACCGAAACCGTATAAGGGTAGAAGCATCGCGTTCGATCTGTGCTCGATTTGAAAACGATGTAGACTTCTTAAACCGAATTGTTACTGTGGATGAGACTTGGGACATTTCTACGATCCAGAAACAGAGCAACAATCGATGGAATGGCGACACTCTGGTTCTCCAAGACCTAAGAAGTTTCGTGTCAAAAAATCGGCTGGAAATGTTTCTGCTTCAGTTTTTTGGGATTGCCATTCACTAGAACACCCCCCTTATTCACCAGATTGGCTCCGTCCGACTATCATCTCTTTCCTCAACTGAAAAAAAGTTTAAAAGGTCGTAATTTTTTTTCCAACGAGGAGGTAATGAAAGCTGTGGAGGACTGGTTTGCAGAGCTAGAAGAAACATTTTTTTCAAAGGTTTAGAGATGTTGCAGGTTCGTTGTAATTAATGTATTCAATTAAGAGGAGAATGTGTTGCAAGGGCGGATATACGTAGCTCTTTTTCATGGGAGGGGTAATAACGATCATGGGAGGGGTAATAACGATGGAAAACCATTAAATCAGGTACGAAATGTATGAAAAATTCTAGTTGTTCCACCTTTTTCTTAGGTCTTCGATGCTCATGGGAGGGGGCAGTTTAGTTACCCCCAGTACCCCCTTCCGTAAATCCACCCTTGATGTGTTGAGTAATAAATTATTTTGACATAGAAATTTTGTTTGGTTCAATAGTAGGCTAAGAATTTTTCAATATATCCTCGTAGTTTTGATTGTTTAGCGTGTAGGTTTAGGTTTGTATGGTATCTTTCGAAAAGTCTTATAATTTTATTACTGAATTCAATTACCATCGGTCCACCCTAAGGCGAAATGAATTCAGTTAATTAAATGTAAACTCTCGAAATACTTGCAATTTTTTAAATTTTTCAGCTAATCAACAAAGTTTTTGGAGTAACACTGATATATCATCAATGTTACATTGTATGCCTAATCAATATTTCAATAGTTTCTGGCGTTTTCTTGATATTTTTGTTTTAGACTGAAATTCAAGCACGAAAAGACGTTATTCGGACCAACAATTTCACAGAGATCATAATATGTCTTACATGTCTTACGAGAGGTTCTCGACTGCTTCAATTGCAAATTTGCAAACTAAAGCCTTGATTTTCAATCATGTTCATCTTCATTCATGGACAACCAACTCGTTTAAATTGATCGAATCTCTTCAGAATAGGATACGATCGATTTTAAGGTCTAGCAATCCTCAAAAACTTTTCGCAGAACACCAAACTCCGGACAAGCGGGACAAGGGTTGACCTCACAGACGTGATGTAAAATTGATGTCACTGTACTTGGAACATTGGAATTCAAATTTAATCCAGTGGATAATCAAATAGTTTATTGCCATCGCAAGGACAAGTTTTCAGAGCGTTAAATTTATACAGAAAGATTCATTGTCCTGTCCGAATCTGATTTTGTAGTATCTAGTAAATACAGCGTAAATTCAATACCGTGCGTTACAAAATCGAACCAAGCAGTGAGTTGCACTAATTTTCAAAGTTTAGCTCACTCAGTTTTATTATAGACACAAAAAGCAGCAGGTGGTGAGTATACAGCATTTTGGTTCTAAATAAAGTTATTCGCTGAAATTATTTGTGATGAATCAATCATAGTTAGGTGTTCTTTTTTCTATTTCCTAACATAACATTCGGTATGGTACCGAATAGATAAAGTTGGTATGTATTAGGATATTCGAATGTCTTAACAAAGAAATTGTTCAGAGATTATTTATACCTGTTAGAAGAGAAAGAAGAATTTTGTTATCGCTCTACTGGTAGATCGAGTCCTCTTGTATGAAAGAACCTGAATACTTTAATCTCAGGGATCTACTGAAAGCTTTTCTAAACGACAGGTATATGCGTGTAAGATATAAAGGAATGGAAGTTGGGATATCTTGAAGAAATGTCATTCAGAGCAGATTTTATCGCTACCTGACGCCACAACAGAAAAGTTTGACTTATCTGTTGGCCTCCACAAAATATATTCCAGGTTTTATGAGATTTTATCGAAAATGAAATGGAAGTTATTTCAGACTAAGTAGAAATGAAACAGAATTCAGAATAGAATATTTATTTATACATGGTTATCTTGAAGTCGCTTTTGACATGGTTTCTGATTTGTTTTGGAATAACACATCAACACGAAATAAAGCGCATTTAGAAAGTTAGAAAGAAATCAAATATTCCATCAAAAAATGAAATAAAGAATCTTTGATACTAAAAGGAATTTTTTTCGTGAATCACAGAACTGACTGGAAAATGTCGAGCCTAAATTATGAAAATGAAGGGAGTGCTCTATCTAAAAGTACATATTATGAGGAAATTGTTTATTTATCGAGAGCGATAAGATAGTGACCTTCATCATTTCCATTGTGAAAAAACTGATCGTTAAATCTACGACCTACGGTTTTGGATAAGTGCGGAATAGGAATAGAAGTAAACAATATTATGCAAATAATTTCTTTATTTTCGATCGAATGACATGATATGAATTATTTATAGATTCTATTTGTTTAAAGATTGAAACGTATCGCTATAAATTCTTGAGGATTTGTCATTGCTGTCGTTCAATATGATTAGGATTTCACTGATAGCTCCTTGGACTCCCACAGAAGCTTGTAGCTTGTGCGAGTTATACAGGGCGGCTCACTTAAAACATTTTGAACTGGATTCGTCCTTGATAGTGACCAAATTTAGATATTTATTTTTCAGCTAGCTCCAGAGCTAGTCGTAGTGGACATATGCCGGAAATTATTTTTAAAACATAAATGTCATAAAATTATTTTTCAAATAAAAAAATAATTGGCTTCAATCTTAATTTGAATGTGATTTATTTCAATTCAAAGTCACTCTAAAAAAACAAAAGAAGAAGTATACAAGGTGGCTTACTCAAAATATTTCGAACTGGATTCGTCCTAGATAGTGACCAAATTTATCAATTTGTTTTTTCATATAACGAGGAATATGTGTTCATATAATATCAATAGTATTCTCGATTATTTTCAAAATTTATTCAATGATCTCGAAAAACCAGAGACCTCAAGTATTTATCTGCAAGGGGTCTTATTCATTTTGTTGCCATATGATTCTCAGAGTATTTCAAACGTACAATCAATCTCTGATAGGTCAAGTGAGTACAAATAAAACTTAATGATATTAACGTCATCCGCTATCTCTTCAATTTCCTATTTATCAGTTTGGGCACGAAAATATCTGTCCTACATGAGATGTTGAAATTTTGATATTTTATCCCATATTTTCTTAGTTCGTTCAATTCAGAAGATATTCATTTAAGGCCATTGTGTAAGTGTAAACACAGACCAGCTGACTAAGCTCACGTAGGAACGGCTAGATTCATTGTTTGGAGAAGTGTAAAGATTGCGATGTTGCCGGATTGTGCATTTCAGCAGGAGAAATTAAGACAATTGTCAATTTCTGCTTCGAGTCATTGAAGTCATGATATCTTCCTCCGATTCTTCGAAACTGATGAATTTAATATTACACTGTTTTTTCTTCAACCAGAAAATGTTAATATCAATTTACTCAGAGTTCGATTAGTTTGAGCAGTCGGTGTCTTTTTAATTAATTTAAACTATATGTATTAACTAGAACCTCGTAATCTTAGCTATTTGCACTTCCTGGAGAGGCATATAGGTGATCATTATATGAAATCTGTGAAGAATGGTCAAAAATTCTACCAGATAAATTGCAAATTAAAACAATATTTCAATTCGAACCAAAAATTTTTTACATTTTATTTCAATCTGTATTCTGAATCTGTTGAAAATGTAAATGAGGGCAATTTTGTATGCTCTTGTTTTTCACATATTCACAGAACAGGACCTAGGTATATATTATTGATTATTGCAAAAATAAATGTACACACATCTGCCGTTTTCTTTGTGAAAAGTGATTAATTTCATTCTTTTTTTCCCACTTGCAACTGCAGCATCCACCAAAAATTAAGCATCTCACAGATTGTGACCCCACAAAAGCTTAGATGAAAATCTATGGAATATAGTGATCCAGGAGAAAATTCAAGGAAAATTGTCAATGTAGATCTGGCAACAGCGCTCATTGCAACCACTGGGGGACCACGTGCATCCAAAACCGGCTGATAATAATCCATAATGCCAAGAGAGATGGAAGCAGCTTGTTTTCTTCCGCTCTTTCTCTAAGACCAACTGTATACAAACCACGGGAACCCAATTTCCAGACTAGTTCTTATTCGCGACCTGAACAGTCGAGACATTTTTCCATTCGATCCTCAGCTCCTTGAAGATGGCATCATCAGTGAAAATCGGTGCCACCCGGTCTTTCCGAGAATTCCTGAAGGGTGCAAATCGAAATATTGCCAAAACGTCGTCGGCTCCAAACAGCGATGCACTTTCTCGCCTGGAAGCAGACAAATTGCACGCTTTGATCCCAAATAAGTGGATGAGAGTGCACAGACAGAGCAACAACAGGTAAATTTTTGTTCCATCAATTATATCAGGGTCGTGTTCAGGGAGATTCGGGTTGTTTTGAGCCGCCCCTGGGGTCAATGACACCGTATTTGGGTTACTTATGCAACTTGGGGATGGCCTACGTGACTTGGTTGGCGTATGTTTTCTCTCTGTCTCTCTCTCTTTCACCTTCTTCTCTGTCTGTGGGAACAAAGAGATCTTGTGTTTGGGTTGGCCAGTCATCAAAACATTGGACATCCTGTGTTTCGAGCTCGAAAGGACTTTCTCGAGGAATTTACAGAGCTTCATATATTGGAAAGCAGTAAATTTAACTTCTTGCTTGTTTTGAATCATATATGGGAATGTGTACACCTTTTTTTCCATTTGTTTGGGCCTTCAGAAAATTGTAGTTCTTCACTATATTGCACATTAGGCATTTATTTTTATTCTTCCACGTTGTTATCATCCCAATATTTGTTTATCTAACGCATGAAACAGTGTGTTGGTTGAAAGTGTTACCACGATACTCATAAAATTGTTTTTTCATTTGTTGGATTACTATTTTCACACAAACGTATGATAGACTGATAGAGCATCATTCTCTAATGACCTAATAACTATTAATTATGAAAAGTAACATACACACAGCACACTAAATTGTCTTATAATAATCTTCGAATGATGTTGTGACCTTGGTGAAGGTTAAAAAAATCAGGTAGTTCAGATTTCGTAATTTTACCTGTTATGATCAAGAAACCTCCATTTCTATTAAATTAATAGTGGGGTAAAAATCAGTAGTGGCTACAAATTACATTTGTCAAAAAGAATTGGGATATTCAGAAATGCTCGATAGGTTTTCAGATCTTTTATTCCTTCTACTGTTATAAATGAAGTATGAGGATTTTACGCTTTATGGTCCCTACATCATAAAATTCCGTGGGAATATCTAGAACGAATACCATTAGTTTACTTGAGGGAAGAACAATGGGAAAACAAAGGTTTCTCAGTTTATATGAAAAAGACAAAGGAAATATATTGTTTCAAAACAAATATTTGTACCGACGGTTTTAGCGTTCTGCAAACCTTCTCTTATTCTTCATTTCATCTGTTTCGAATCAGTTCTTTTCCTTTTGCTCTCATTTACCAATTTGATTCCATAATTGAAAGTTTACCACTGTCGGCATTCATTTAAATAAAAATTTATACGTAATCATTTCCAATATTTTCATTGTTAAAATACACTGCGCAAAAAAATTAACGCACATTATGGAAATCTGAAATTTATTCTACAACTGAAGGTGTTCTCAATGATAATTATTTTAATCAGAATTATGCATGCATATGTTATCCACTTTCAACGTTTTTCTTCAATACAGATGTTTTCTCCCAGCAGGAATAAAAAAAGATGATATTATCAGATTTTGAATGTATTGGCTCCATTATAAAATCAGTTGTTCTCGATCAATCCTAGTGATCAATAGTTTTTCTTTCGTTTGATTTTCTATACTCGATCGCTATGCAACGCGAAACACGCAATTTGACCCAAGAGGAATGTGCCCAAGCAGTAGTTTTGCGAGAAGAAGGGTGGACATACACAAGAATTGCAGAAAGGTTTGGAGTTTCCCATACAAGTGTGTCCAGAATGTTGCAGCGATTCAGGGAGACAGGTATGAATGTCCGAAGACCAGGACAGGGTAGACCACGGGTAACAACTGCCATTCAAGAACGCTACTTGAGAGTTTCTTCGTTGAGACAACGGTTTGCAACCGCTCGCCTCCTTTAAAATCAGCTTGAGCAAACTCATGAGGTGCAAATTAGCACTCGGACAATAAGAAATCGCCTCAGAGAATATGATTTAAAGCCTCGTGTCGCGGCAAGAGGCCCAGCTCTTACTCCAGCCCATCGATGGGCTCGTTTGGATTTTGCAATGGATATCCATTGGGAAGAGGCCGATTGGGAAAGAGTTTTCTTCACAGATGAGTCTAGATTCTGCCTCTACCATTGTGACCGACGTTCCCTTGTATACAGACGTCCACATGAAAGATATGCTCAGTGCAATTTCCTGAATACTACTGGTTTCGGGGGAGGATCGATTATGATATGGGGTGGAATATCTTTGACTGCTCGCACAGACCTAGTGGTCGTTGATAATGGAGCTATGAATGCTGATAAGTATATAAGGAACATTCTTGAAGAGCATGTAGTGCCATTTGCCCTATTCATTGGTGAAAATTTCATTTTTATGGACGATAATGCCAGACCCCATCGTGCGCGCATCGTTCAGGAGTACCTTGAAGAGGTTGAAGTCTCTCGAATGGAATGGCCAGCAAGAAGTCCAGATCTCAATCCGATTGAGCAGGT
The DNA here is from genome assembly GCA_951802165.1 of Adalia decempunctata. Classification (NCBI taxonomy): domain Eukaryota; kingdom Metazoa; phylum Arthropoda; class Insecta; order Coleoptera; family Coccinellidae; genus Adalia; species Adalia decempunctata. Next base: position 9,317,779 of record OX637705.1, read on the forward strand.
TTGGGACAACCTCAATAGAAGGCTGAGAAGTTCAGAAAATCATCCAGCTACTCTTAATGACTTGGGAATCCAACTCGGAGAAATCTGGGAAGGATTAGATCGAACATTTTAAGATCACTCATTTTGAGTATGAACCGTCGTTGCCGAGCTGTAATTAACGCAAGGGGTGGAAATACCAAGTATTAAATCACTTATCAGCATTTCAGTATTTTGAAAATTGTTCATTTCTCTTCTTCCACATAAGATTCGGTGAGATCCTGAATTTTTCGTCCATTTAATGTGTCTTGTTTCGTTCAAAACCTTCCCGAGTGAACATAAAAAATAAGTTATAAAAAGTCAATGTAGGGTTAACTTTCATTAAAATTGAGATTTTCAGAATGTGCGTTAATTTTTTTGCGCAGTGTAGATAGAGCATATTTTGTACATCTTCAACAGAAAACAAAATCAGGATGATGCAGAACAAATTTCATTCAAAATTAAATCTAAAATTGGCACAAGTTCTGTTCTTGTTAGCCTTGAAACTGAATTCAACAACAATCCCGAAGTTCAAGTTTGTTGTTGCGAATATTGGAATACATAATATGTATATGAAAGTTGAGGAATTCTATCGGCATTCAAATGGTTCATATTCATGCGTATTTCAAAGAAATTATTCAAATTCTTCCATATAAAATAATATTGCACTTCTTTTTAAAATAATAATCAGCATGAAATCTTATAGCATAACTTTCATCGTTGATATGAAAAATACACTTCTCTGAAGCATTTTTCTCATTGAGTTTGGACGATTTTGAAACTAATGATCACTAATGACTAGTACCAGGATGTGGACAACAAATTTTGGGATCAGTTCATTGAACCGTTCTAAATCGACAAAAGAAAAGACCCCATACATCTAATAGAATTAACCTAAATAACTGTTGTTCACTTTATTTGTCATATTGATAAGTACCGTTATGAAAATCATGAAAATGCAATTAGAGATGCCAATTTCACGTTGTTACATGAAAATTACATTTATGAAAAGTAAACCGTCTAATTTACCATCGCAATGCGTTACATGAACATTAGGAAATGGAGTAGGCTTTATTCGAATAGAATTACATCTAAAATGATTAGCTTGTCGCTATCATTGTTATTATCTGGAACAAGCCAACGATAGGAACAGAAACAGGCATAGTTTTGATATTGAATAAACTACTGATTCGTTTTTGTGTGTCATATACAAGATATACAGAACTAACAATGGATCGATTTAAATACAAATTGATTCGATAATTGGGAATTGGGTACGAATGTAGATAATGGGTAATTGTTGATAAAATATCTTCCACGAATATGACTTATTATATGGATTATCTAGTCCAATTACGTTTCTTCCAATATAATATTGAACTTGGGTCTAAATTAACCAGTAAATAATTACACAGGTTTTCTTTGTGAGTTATATGAGTACAATTGATGTCGAATTGATTGAAGAAAAATGAAGATAAAGGGTTTCATTTTGACATTCAAAGAATTATGCCATTTTTTCAAATAAATGATCGAATGTTTGCTTCATCATAAAGAGGAAGATATGCCGTTATAATAATGGAAAATAACATAAGCCAAATGACCACCACGACTATACAGAACCATATCTTTTTCATGGAATTTTCCATAACCAAATCGCAAAGTGGCTGGTCCATGTCCTCGATAGCCTCACGAATTCCATCTTTGAGATCTTGAATCGACGCTGGGCTCTTGGCGTAGACCTTCTCTTTTACATGGCCGCATGGCTCCAAAGGAAGTAGTCCCTTTACTTTATAAGCCTTAAGACCCAAATCTTTATGCAAAATACGATGTAATGACATTTGTGGAATGCCCAATTCCAAAGAACGACGAGGAATGGACAGACCTGTGTTTCTTCAACACTCTCGCTTATATCAGCAATATTCTCGGCTGTTCTTTAGCGACGTGCACGAGTTTTTTCTTCACATCACTGTCTTGTCCCAACAGTTCAAATTTTTCTACCAATTTCGGTATTGCGGTTCGACAAGGTGCTTCACGACGACCCAAAAAATTATTCGAGTTTTACGAACCGTCTCTGCCAAATTTTCATCATTTTGCTAGTGAATGTTAAGGGGCAAAATCACCTTTTGAATCGTGGCAAATCTCCATTCAAAAGTGGTCTCTTTATTTAACGAGTAAGTACCCTAATTTACGACGTAGAGACTTGATTTTTTTTTAAATTGAAGTTGAAGAACGTACCGAGGGCAAATAGTTTTCTTTTTTCGATTTAATTAGTTTTTCAATTAAAAAAAACCAGGGTAATCGTTAGATCTGGGGTTATTGAATATGTTTTTCGTTTTTCATGACTACAAGCTATATTTTTGGAATAATCATAATGGAAATGTTTGTAGTTTATGGAAGATAAAATTACCGAGGGCAAATAGTTGCAATTTTTTCGATTTAATTAGTTTTTCATTAAAAAAAACAGGTTGAACTTCAGCGTTTTGGAAACTACACTTAATGATTTTTTTCCGAAGGTTATTCATCATTTTTTGGAAAAAATCGCAAGTACTTGCCCTCGGCAATTTAATCTTCTATAAAATACAAAAATTCTCATGATTATTATTTCAAAAATATAGCTTGAACTCATGAAAAACGAAAAACATATTCAATAACCCCAGATCTAACGATTACCCTGGTTTTTTTAATTGAAAAACTGATTAAATCGAAAAAAAAAAAACTATTTGCCCTAGGGACGTTCTTCAACTTCAATTAAAAAAAAAATCAAGTCTCTACGTCGTAAATTAGGGTACTTACTCGTGAAATAAAGAGACCACTTTTGAACCGAGATTTACCACGATTCAAAAGGTGATACTGCCCCTTAATGATTTCAATGCATTGTTGAAGCGTGTATCGTTCCATTTTTATTAATGGGGTAGTTTCTACTTGTCAAATGTCAAAAAATGACAGCGTCAAACGTGGCATATACCGAAATAGCGGGATATTCGAAATAACACCTTGTTGGAAAGCCCTTTATCTGTTTTATTTAGTGAATCGAAATTGTTCATCATAATAAATTCATCGATGACCCTCACTAAAATGACAATATTCATTACAGGGCCCTGTCGACAATCCAGACGAAAACGAATCCCAAATCGTCAGTATGGACGATAGCATCGAAGGAAGAAAGCAGAGAGTTCATGGCGATTTTTCCAGATCTAGTCAGAGATTTGACGGACGCTGGTCGTCATACAGATATTACAGAAATCAATAAAAGATATGCCAAACTCCTCCAGTACAATGTACCAAGTGGAAAGAAGTCTAGAGGGTTGGCTGTAGTAGGGGCATACAAGATGTTCGAACATCCTGATAGACTGACTCCTGAGAACATAAGACTGGCCAATATCCTTGGATGGTGCGTGGAAATGGTGAGTGAATTTTGCTGACTTTTTCACTGAAATTCCAAAAAATTGTCAACTTTGGAATTATGCAATTGTATTCTAAAATTTAAATCCAAACAATCACGCATATGAACTCTCATATTTCATGGAATCACGTTTCTTACTCGTGAATTCAAAAACCGAACAACACTTATCGAAATGTACATTTCCATTGCCAATTGAATCACACCATTCAAGCTTATGACACAATGCAAACAATCATTATTTTTATCATCCATAAATAACACTTCAAATATGAATAGCTCTCGCTACTGTCGAAATAGTTCAATTAAAATTTTATTTCTAACTTCGATTTTATAATCGAAGTGATTATAAAATTTAAATGGATACCAAGGTACGAAAATTCAGCATGGTAACATGGTATTTTCAGCCATAATAAACCTAATTTGTTCTCGTTAAAGAATAAACGAAATATGACTCTATTGGTTGTCATGAAATACCGAATACCTATATCGAATGTGTGCAGAATCTTCATTCGAACTTGAGGCGTGTATAGCCAAGAGTCGTTAAACCTGTTTCAGAGAACAGAATACAAAATAGGTTGGCGGTTAATGAAGAGTTCATAAAAGAAGAGTTTTATACTTCCTGAATTGAATTTGCTCTGAAAATAAACTGCTCCACATGGGTTAGGGATATTGACTTAAATTGCAAAAAAATATAGCTAAAATAAGATTTTTGTGATGAAAATTCAAATTAATATGATTTCAAGTTGCAAATTAATTTTAGCCTGTAGGTCTGCAGCGTATGCAGGGTGGTAAAGAAAAATCGAGTAAAATAACGAAATTTTATTCCCAGAGAATTCAAGCATTTTAAGACTATCAATACAATGTATGGCCTCCACGGGCATCAATAACAGCTTGACATCTTCTTTGCATACTGAGGTTGTTGAACATTTCTTGAGGAATTTCGTTCCATAAACGGGACAGAAGCTCTCTCAGATCATTTAAGGATTCTGGGGTAGGTTGATGATTATCCAATCTTCATTGGAGCATATCCCATGCCTGTTCTATGCAATTCAAATCTGGTGAGTGCTGGGGTATTGGTAAATGTGGAATACCAAGCTCCTCGTGCGCATTCTCAACTATGGCTGCACGGTGCGGTCTAGCGTTATCGTCTAGAAATTGAAAATTTTCACCTATAGCAGCGTGAAAATTTGGCACAACATTGTCAATGACACGCTCCCTATAGTGTAAGGCGGTCATATTCCCAGGACAAATGTGTAGATCTGTGCGCCCGTTGAAACATATACCAGCCCATATCATAACACTACCCCCTCGGAATGGATGGACTTCTTAGACATAGCGTCGATTACGGGGTATGCGTGGGATTTTCCATACCCTTATTCTTCGAGAATCTGAAAATCGTCTACATCTGGATTCATCAGTGAAAAGGACACTACGCCATTGATCGTTCCAATTGATATGAGTGCCCCTGGCTCAGTGGTAGAGTGTTGGAATTAAGACCCGAGCTAGGAAAGAAATTTTCTAGTCTCGGTAGGGGCCAACATTCGGCCAACATTCTCACTGTTGGGTCAAAAATTAACAGTGCTGTGCTTAAGGTGGCGTAAGGACACAGTAACAAAGCCTACACAGAACACAACTGCTTACTCCGAATTGGCACAAGTTACAAGCTTCGAAGCTTGTAATTTCAGAGGGGTCTCCGCAGGAGACCTAGGACTAATCAAGATAAACAATATATCATCATATGTTGCCTTGCCCATTCCAGTGTTTGACGCTTATGGTCACATGTTAACGGAACTCCTCTTAATGAACGTCTAAAACCTAGATAGTTTCGATGAAAACTTGGACCCTATCTGCATTTGGAAGAGTATTCCGTAGCATTCTACACGTAGATGTAGGGTTTCTTCTCGCCGAAACGGTGATGAAACGATCCTGAGCAGGTGTTGTTTTTCGTCGCCCACCAAGCCTTGGTCTTTCCAATACGGAACCTGTCCCCCTGAACCTATTCCAAGGTCGAGATATCACACTTTGGCTGACTTGGAGCCTTTCCGCTACAACAACCTGAGTTGGGCCACCATGTAGCATTCCAATAGACCTATTAGCCTCAGCGTTTTTCAATTTACGTCTTGGCATTTTCAGAAAACTCGTTTCAAATCGAAGCCGTTGATAAACTGACTTCATTTCAAAATATGACCATTCATGAAGCATATGCAAAGAACCAAACTTTAGAAAAAAGGCGACCAAATTGACGAAATGTCTCATACTGATTTTTATTGGATCGATTCAAGTTAGAGCGATTTTCTCGAAGACTACAAACTTTTAAAAACGATGGAATTCGATATCCCTAACTCTTGTGGAGCAGTATATTTGCACATAATTGAGATTCATGCAATGCATTAACTGGGTTAATATTTTCGACACTTGTCACAATGAATCATCTTGAAATACGTAGAAACAAATGTTATAAAAGGCTTTCTAATAAGAGTTGTTATTTCGACATCCAAAGAAAAAGTCATTCTTTTAGATAAATGATCGGATATATATTTCATTCTTCGAGAGATTACACGGTCCGGAAAATTCAGCCAATCAGCAAAGACACGACATTGTTGATGATCGGCCGGCTTGAGTTCCTGTTTTAACAGAACTATAAGCCTATAAACCCTAATCATTATGCTAAATCCGGTGTAATGATGTTTGCAGAATGTCCAATTCCAAAGAACGACAAACCTGAGTTTTCTTCAACACTTTCGGCTATAGCAGCCATATTCCCGGCAGTTCTTGAGAACCGTGCACGGGTTTCATTCCTCACATCACTAACTTGTCCCAACAGCTCAATTTTTTTCACCAATTTCTGTATTGCGGTTCGACAGGGTGTTTCACGACGACCCAATAATGTTCGAGTTTCACAAATCGTCTCTGCCGAATTTTCACCATTTTAAAGCAAATTTTAATAATTTCAATGCGTGGATCGTTCTATTTTCATTGATGGCATAGTGTCCACTTATCAAATGTTAAAATGTCAGCTTCAAAAGCGACATCTACCGAAATAGCGGTATATTCAAAAAAACCTCTTATTGGAAAAGCCTTTATTTACACCCTTCATCGCAATACAAGATACATTTTTGCAGAATACTACATAGTTGATACCTGAGTGTTCAACAGCCATCACAATATTTAATTTTTTGCAGCTTTCCTCCATGTTCGTCATCAATACTGACCTCATAAACCAAGCTGAAATAAGACGCGAAGCACCATGCTGGTACAGAAAGGAAGATGTGGGTCTTATGGCAGTGAATGACAGCGTGATGCTCCAAGGAGGAATGTTCTCCATCCTTCGAAAGAACTTCTCAGGACACAGCTGCTACTTGCCTATCATAGAACTGTTGCACGATGTCACCTTGAAAAGCTCCATGGGTCATACTTTGGACAGTTTGTGCAGCAGCCAGGGTTTGGAGATGTTCACGATGAAGAGATACGATTCGATTGTTAAATACAGGAATGCGTATCTGACATTCCAGTTACCGGTAGCTTTAGCTATGTATCTAGCTAACCACACGGACGCAGAGATGCACAGGCAAGCCAAGACTATTCTTCTTGAAATGGGACACTTTTATCAAGTACAGGTAAGATCAAGGAGATAACATACAAAAAAACTGTTGCTGCGTTGTTACAAATATTCCAAACGCTTCCATTTTCGAAAACTCAATCAATTTCTTCTTTAGGATGACTTTTTGGACTGCTTTGGTGACGTAACGGTCACTGGAAAACCTCCAAGATATATTCAAGAAGGACGGTGCACTTGGTTAGCAGTGGTAGCCCTACAGAGAGCCACCCCAAACCAGAAGAAGCTTCTGGAAGAGTGCTACGGCAAATCAGATCCTTCCTGTGTTGAAGCTGTCAAGACCTTGTACCACCAGTTAGGTCTACCATGCACTTACGCTGTTTTTGAAGAGTCAAGTTTCAACTTGATTAACACTCACATCCACCAATTGACGAAAGGCCTCCCCCACAAGCTGTTTTTCAAGCTGGTGGAGAAAATTTATAAGAGAGAATGTTGATGTCTCATCGAGGCACCGTATTCAGTATTTTGTGATTATTCCCCTTACTTTAGCAATATGTATGATGAGTATGGTGGTAAAGCTTTAATATGGTGAACCATAATTAGCGGTGATGACTGTGACTGTATGAGTAATTGTGTGATATTCTAGGAATTAGGTTAAGATTTCTCACATCGCCGATAGGCGGTGAAAAAGGATTTTTTACCGGTTCGTTTCAGAATCAGAAAATTATTTTTGTTTGCAATTTTATATGTTTGTATGTTGTTCGACAGAATTTATGCTATATTGGAGCTTTTTGTTTCAAATAAAAAATGAAATTGATTTCTTGTTTTTTTTCTTTAACTTTATTGGTTTGAATGGTTATGGGGACATCGCTCAAATACTCAATTTCGGAATTATCAGGAAAATTTACCTTCCACAAAGCCCAGAGTTGACCGAAGCGACAACAGTAGATTGACGGCAAGTTCTTCACTGAAATAGGCCATCTTTCAGCAGCAACTTGAAATATACTGCTCCACAAGAGTTAGGGATATCGTATTGAATCGTTTTTAAAAGTATGTAATCTTCGAGAAAATCGATGTAAAATCATTTAAAACTCAATAACCTTGGATCGATCCAATAAAAATCAGTATGAGACATTTCGTCAATCTGGTCGCCTATTTTCTGAAGTTTGGTTCTTTGCATATGCTTAATGAATGTTCGATTTGAAACGAGTTTTACTGAAAATGCCAAGACATAAATTAACAAACGCTGAGGCTAATAGGGCTATCGGAATGCTACAGGGTGGCCTAACTCAGGTTGTTGTAGCGGAAATGCTCCAAGTCAGCCAAAGTGTGATATCTCGACTTTGGAATAGGTTCAGAGAAAGACCAAGAAGAAACCCTAAATCTACGTGTAGAATGCTACGGAATACTCTTCAAAATGCAGATGGGGTCCAAGTTTCCATCGAAACCATCAGACGACGTTTGAGAGAGGTGAATCTAGGTTCTAGACGTCCATTAAGAGGAGTTCCATTAACACGTGACCATAAGCGTCAAAGACTGGAATGGGCAAGGTCACAAATCAATGGCGTAGTGTCCTTTTCACTGATGAATCCAGATATGGACGATTTTCAGATTCTAGAAGAATAAGGGTTTGGACAACCCCACGCAAATCCCGTAATCGTAGCTATGTCCAAGAAGTCCATCCATTCCGCGGGGGTAGTGTTATGGTATGGACCGGGATATGTTTCAACAGGCGCACAGATCTACACATTTGTCCTGGGAATATGACCGCCTCACACTATAGGGAGCATGTCAGTGACAATGTTGTGCCAAATTTTCACGCTGCTATTGGTGAAACTTTTCAATTTCTAGACGATAACGTTAGACCGCACCGTGCAGCCATAGTTAGAATGCGCGCGAAGTGCTTGGTATTCCATTAACACGTGACCATAAGCGTCAAAGACTGGAATGGGCAAGGTCACAAATCAATGGCGTAGTGTCCTTTTCACTGATGAATCCAGATATGGACGATTTTCAAATTCTAGAAGAATAAGGGTTTGGACAACCCCACGCAAATCCCGTAATCGTAGCTATGTCCAAGAAGTCCATCCATTCCGCGGGGGTAGTGTTATGGTATGGACCGGGATATGTTTCAACAGGCGCACAGATCTACACATTTGTCCTGGGAATATGACCGCCTCACACTATAGGGAGCATGTCAGTGACAATGTTGTGCCAAATTTTCACGCTGCTATTGGTGAAACTTTTCAATTTCTAGACGATAACGCTAGACCGCACCGTGCAGCCATAGTTAGAATGCGCGCGAAGTGCTTGGTATTCCACATTTACCAATACCTCCGCACTCACCAGATTTGAATTGCATAGAACATGCATGGGATATGCTCCAAAGAAGATAAGATAATCATCAACCTATCCCAGAATCCTTAAATGATCTGAGATAGCTTCTGCCCCGTTTATGGAACCAAATTCCTCAAGAAATGTTCAACAAACTCGTGTGTAGTATGCAAAGAAGATGTCAAGCTGTTATTGGTACCCGTTGAGGCCATACATTGTATTGATAGTCTTAAAATGCTTGAATTCTCTGGGAATAAAATTTCGTTATTTTACTCGATTTTTCTTAACCACCCTGTATACGCTACAGACCTACAGGCTAAAATTAATTTGCAACTTGAAATCATATTAATACGAAGTTTCATCACAAAAATCTTATTTTAACTATATTTTTCTGCAATTTAAGTCAATATCCCTAAATCACGTGGAACAGTTTATTATGGACTTGGACAGATGTTTGTGAAGTAGGAATCGTCTCATCACGAAAAACCAACTTTTGATTACTTGGATGTCGACCTTGCTTGTTTCCAAACGTATGCGAATTACTCAAGCTGTTTATTCTTCTTGAGCTGAATTAATTCCATTTGCCCTGCAGACGTTTTACTATCAATTTTCAAGAGGTATTTTTATTAAATTAGTGGTGATTTGAACTTTTCATAACGAATTATTCTGTTTGATTATCCCATAGATTTGGGGGAAAAATTAATTAATTAATATTCCAAGCGAATTTTTCATATTATTTACTGTCTGGAAGTCTTTTCAGTATTTTCCTTCCATTTTTTGCATTATTTAGGCTTCTATCCAAATGGAATTCTTTTTTAAATATAGAAAATTGATTTTTCGAACACACCAATGAGTTTTGTACCAAAACTAAATGAACAACCGTCGAAAAACGTCTCAAAATCAACAGGAATTTTTCATGTGAAGAAACAATTTTATCGAAGAGAAGAAATTGAAGACATCAAGCTTCTAGGTGGAAAATTGAGGGAAAAATGAGAGGCACTTTTTGAATGGTGATTTGGTTCCCTTGGTCAAGGTTAATTCACAGTGCTTCAAGGTCGAAAAGGATGAAGAATTTTGAGGATATATTAGAGGTCATTTTTGATTCTACCACAGTCAAGCACATACTTTCAATTTTGCTGAATAATTTCCAAAATTTTCAATGGTTATTCATCCGATTTTCTGTATATTAATAGCAATAAAAGTTCAGTTACAAGATATAAGAGTGGTTTTTTATTAACCCACCAAATAGATATAAATTTGATATTAGACCTTCTGATCCCGGTTGTTTTTTCAAATTGATTGATATCAAATATTTTGCATCGCAGTACATTGCTAAACTCAATTAAAGTTCATTGCTATTGCAGTTCGTATTTATTTTGTGGTATGATATATTGCAATTTTTTGTTTGTTTTCGACCACAGGAAGACGGTAAAGTATTAGATATTTACAAGAAACACGAAATATTCACTTTGAGGTCCCGACAAAAAAATTTTATAGAATTATCGATAGAAAATATTATGTATTTTGGCGATTTACAAACATTTTGCTTTTATTTGTTATATCTTTCCGAAAAATCTGAAATTATGTGTATTGGCATAAGTTATATTTAATTTCAAATGGCACCTATAAAAAATGTATGAGGTGAAGTTCACTCAATTGATAAAATTCTACAGAATATTGGCATGGAATTTCCAATATTCCCCAAATATAATAACTGGTAAATAGCCATTTCCAACAGCACTGTTGTAGAATAAAGATTGTTCTGATTTATATTCAAAGCTGTTGTACTTTGAGTCAATTTTTTCTCATAAATCCTAGTGAACTGATAATCCAATTTTGACGATGCACGTGCAGAACCAACAATAAAAGGCTATTTATCAATAATATAACACCCATTAAGACATTATCGAATCTTATAAACATACGAGAAATAAACGTTTGGACCAATAATGAGTTAATTGTTCATTGTGTAATAATGAATGAAATTCTAAATGCAATAATCTCTTAAAAATTCAGGTCATGTGTCTGAATTCAATTCAACGAATTTATGGTCCATCATTTATGAAATGCATCAGTAACACTGTTCATTTGCAGCTAAGAGAAGATGTTTATTTCTAAAATAGCGAAAGAAACTAAAAGAATTATTCTTGAATTGGATGAAGTTTTATGCCATTCCAGAAGAAAATATGCGTGAGTATTTAATTTTGGAATGCTCTCAATCTATTTCATTTAATAGAAAATGCACTTTGACATTCAAATGCTCTAAGCATTGAATGCAATATCTATTATTCATTTCAGTATCTTCGCTTTGGTGGATAAAGAGGACCCTCCAAAAACAGCACTTCGTAATCCAGCAAAAATCAGGGTTTTACCAGATGAAGAGATAAAAAAATTCAGATCCTATTTGCCAGTTTTGATTCGAGATTTAACTCGTACACATTTGGTGACAGATCTGGACGAGGTGAAAGAAAGGTTCAGAAATGTCCTGGAATACAACATAACAGCGGGAAAACAAATAAGACCAACAGTTCTAATTGCTGCCTACAAATTCATTTTGGGTCAGAATCAACTTTCAGAGGATCAGTTTCGAAAAGCTGCCCTGATCGCTTGGTGTGTTGAAATGGTGAGATTTCAGAAAATGGTTTGCAATGTTTGATATGGTTTACTTTCAGGTATCTTCGTATATTTTGATGATGGATGACATCGTTGATAATTCTGATACAAGAAGAGGAAAAAAATCTTGGTTCAAGATCAGAGATGTTGGACTCAGCGCTATCAATGATGCTACTATCATACAAATGTCGGTATTCAAACTGCTGAGCCAATATTTATCTAGACATAAGCACCAACAGGATATCTCAAATGTTTTCGTTGAAATAATTTTGAAAACGTTCGTTGGACAGGTGATGGATTGTCAAAAATGGAATTTTGAAAAGTCTACCATGGAAACGTTCAACAAAATTGCGTATAACAAAACTGGATATTACACTTTTTATTTTCCACTGGTCACTGCCATGTTTTTAGCTGGACGACCGAATTTACAAATACATCGAGAAGGTTTTGAGGTTTTCATGGAATTGGGCAGATTTTATCAGTTGCAGGTGAGAAAACAGTGCATTTTGAGTGTTTAAGTTCAAGACGTAGCATTTAAGAGCTCTGAGTAACTTTTTCTCATTGGGTTTACTAAAAACTTGATTTTCAGAATGATTTCTTGGATGTGTATGGAGAAAGCTTCTCTGGAAAACAAGGAACCGATATACAGGAAGGCAAATATTCGTGGTTGATCATAAAAGCGATTGAAAGAGCATCCAAAGAACAGCAGGAAATACTCGGGAACTGTTACGGCAAATGGAACACAGATTGTGTGGAACAAGTTAAAGACATTTTCGACCAACTTGATTTGCGGAATATATACGACGTGGAAGTGGAAGATATATATCAAAGGATATTGAAGTCCGTCTCTAAAATGAACAATGAACTATCTAAAGAATTGATGCTTGGGGTTACTCGAGTTTGCTTGGGTTATGATTTCGAGCTCAAAATATGAACATAGTCGATTGACTAGAAAGTGTGCTCCTATACTTATAAACCTTGATTTCTAGTTTCTTCAACATAAGGATTAGTATTGAGTATGCGGGACTGCAAACTCAGAACTTCTCTAACAGTGGAACTGTTGATCTGAATGTGGATGTGAAAGGTGTTCAAATAAAATTGTCGATATCGATTTCTAAACATTTATTCTTCAATGATTTGTACATTCATTAAGTGCTACAATATATACATAGTCTTCGAACAGTATGTAATTCTTAATCACAATGAAGTATTGAGCTTTATTTTCCCTACAATAACTTCAACGTTTGAACAAACGAACAGGTTTCCAATATATCAGATATACGAAAAAACTTCTATAAGATTCTCATAAAATTGAGATACTCAAACATAAACGTCGTTATGGAAATTGTTAGAATCCAATTGCTTGCAATCTTCTGCTGGTAACAGAGGATAGGGACTCTTGCTGTTAATTGCATCTTGCAACTGATGATTGGAAGATGCTGTGTTTCTCCGTTGGAGGTGCTTGTCATAGCCACATCTGGGAAACAACATTTTAGCTATTATACATGGCAGGGCTGTGTCTCAACCGCAAATGAAAGAGTTTTCTGTTTAATTACTTATTACGAGGATGTATTGATATCTAGTTAGCCTAGACCAGTTCCATGCATAAACAAAATATTGCGATACCATATCAACGAAGAATAACTTATTTAAAGTATCAGTGCAGAGTTAGACGTCAAAAAAGTAAACCAGAGTTACGCAATGAATAAAAAAAAAGATGTCTACCGAAAAATTGGAGTATCGAGCCATCATCAAGTACCTGTATTTAAAAGGGTTAAGAGGTAAGCAGATTTCCGAAGATATACTTAATACCTTTGGTGATCAATGTCCTTCGTATGCGACCGTGAAAAATTGAACTGCAAGCTTCAAAAGAGGTAATTTTTCAATTGAAGATGATGACCGATCGCGGAGGCCAGTTTCTGGGTCAGTCCCCGAAAATATCGATGCAGTTCATGACATGATTTTATCAGACCGTCGAATTGGACTAAAACGGATATCTGAAGCACTGAAGATTTCATACGAACGCGGTCATCATATAAAGTTGACGTCAATTTGGACATGAGAAAAATTTCTGCGAAATGGATCCCCAAATAATGTTTGAATATGGACCAAAAGCAAGGGTAGAAGCATCGCGTTCGATCTGTGCTCGATTTCAAAACTATGTGAACTTCTTGAACCGAATTGTTACTATGGATGAGACTCGGGTACATTTTTACGATCCAGAAACAAAGCAACAATCGATGGAATGGTGAAACTCTGGTTTTCCAAGACCTAAGAAGTTTCGTGTCCAAAAATCTGCTGGAAAAGTTCTTGCATCAGTTTTTTGGGATTGCTATGGAGTAATCATGATTGATTTTTTGGATAAGGGTAGAACAAAATAACTGGAGATTACTATCCGTCATTACTGACCACTCTACGGGAAAAAAATAAAGAGAAAAGACGCGGAAAGCTATCCAAAGGTATTTTGTTTTTACAGGACAACGCCCGAGTACACAAATCTCATGTTGCCATGCAAAAAATTTGTGATTTAGGATTAGAATTACTAGAACACCCCCCTTATTCACCAGATTTGGCTCCGTCCGATTATCATCCCTTTCCTCAACTGAAACAATTTTTAAAAGGTCGTAAATTTTCTTCCAACGAGGAGGTAATGAAAGCTGTGGAGGACTGGTTTGCAGAGCAAGAAGAAAAAAATTTTTTGAAAGGTCTAGAGACGTTGCAGGATCACTGTAATAAATGTATTCAATTAAGAAGAGAATATGTTGAGTAATAAAATATTTGGACATTGAAATTTTGTTTTGGTTCTACAGTAGGCTAAGAATTTTTCAATATATCCTCGTAAGTTGTCCACACCAGAAGGTTTGTATGATCTGATAAATAACTTCATGTAGGTAATGTTTATTATATCATTTTTATCAGCAACCTAATTTCTGGACTATTGCAAAAAATATGGGGCAAAAGAGGTGGTTTTACTTACTTGGCAAGCAATTGGACGAAATCAGTTCTGTATTGAGCAGTCATTATAACGTAGAGATAGGGATTAGCACACGAGTTCAACGGATAAAAAAACACCAACAATATCTTCGATCTCGTCACCCCAATCAAAGGATATCCAGCTAGAGCCGTCAAAGAGAAGAAAGCGATGGGAGCAAAGGTGGCAAAATCGGTAAATATGAGCAACGCCATTTTCTTTGCTATCGTCATTTCCCCCTTGGTGCTAGATCTCCTAGTTTCGTATCCTAAGCTGAGGTATATTCTGGCATAGCAGTAGACGATTAGGGCGAAAGCCACGCCGTTGACTAGGATCATGAAGTAGAGGTAGGCCTTGTCGATGGGTCTGTTCACTTCCATTGGTAGACAGATGCTGAAATGAAATCAATTCTTTACTATCAGGATTCTTGGGAAGTTTTGGAAGCGACACATTTTGAGTATCAGTTGAAATCATAGGATCTTACGTCAAGGAAAAAGAGTTGATTCCTTGAAGTAAATAGTCCTTTTGTCATTAGAGACAAAACCTAAGGTGTGTGGATCAAAATCAACTACAATCTTAGTCAAAACTCGTTGAATTAAAACCAGAGCTCCAAAATTGGATTCGGCTTCAATACCCGGACTATTTTTCAATGGATACTTGCCTGGTGCTGCTGTAATTGCTGACTCCGACGAGAGGAAGGACGGCAATAACCACCGAATATAGCCATCCGAATATCATCGTTTTCGCTGCGGTTCCAATATGGATCCTCTTTGTGAGATAAATGGCGTAGGTGATGGCAAACCAGCGTTCTATTGTGACGACAGTCAGCGTGAATACCGACAAATGACTAGCAAAAACGGTGAGGAACCCTGCCAATTTGCAGCCCAGGCCTGTAATCGATGGAAGGTTTTATGGAATTTGAGCGAATTTATTGGAGATAGTCTTAAGGGTTTGAGTGGATGCTGGGTGTGGAATCTCATTCATAAATCACAATTCCTCTGTGTATACCCTGTGCCCATAAAGTGATTCGAATAGATAGCTTTTTCCAGCAAATTTCTCAATAGAAGAAACCTTAATATCGGGTGTTTTTGAGTGATAGAATTTTCGATAGGGATAACTGTGTTTTGACATTTTCGTTCAGTAAGTATTGACAAATTATCATGGAAAGACTCACCCAGTCACGCCACAACAACGTTACCAAATTGTTGAAATCTATAGTCAAAATCAGTGTACCATTCGCCAAACTTATAGAGCCCTTCGTGAAATTTATGGTTCACATAATCGTCCATCAGAGCAGCTTATTCGTCGAACTTTGTGCATCCACCACATCGAAAATTTTGCGTAAAGATCTTGGTCTACACACATACAAGATCCAACTATAGTCCGTTCAAATATGAGAAGGAGCTTTGTAAACAAACAGAATCTTCTGGTTTGCGCACAATGAAGCTCCTATTGGTCAAACGGTCATAACCACGCTCCCTCTTAACGCCCTAAGAGATTGCCAGGATCGTACTCGGAACGGACTGTAGATGGTACTGGATAGAAATGATTCAATAATTTGAGTCAGCCATTCCCACATTAGAACTTTTTTCCTCAGAAACTCTAGTGCAAAATTTCTGTTATGATTTGCAACTGTCATAAACATGTTATATCCGACGTACCCTATTTTTTTATTTTGTTTTGTTTTTATATTTTTATCTACTAAATAATTTCTATTTCGGATGCTCGAGATTGCGGCAAGGTTATTTCAGGAAACACCAGAGTTTTAGAGATTTGGGTCGGAATCTTGCAAGATTCCGACAAAGTGATTCCGGGAAACACCAAATTTGGGTCCTTTTCCCTAATGGGTGAAAGCCATTTTGATTTGCATAAATATCGAAGTTTTCAATTGACAAGACTCGTAAAAGATCTCTGTTCAAATTTATAATGGTCATTTACTTGTAATATACGAAATATATTTAGTTTCGGTCCAAAATTTTATATTATTTTGTACGAAACTCTTTGTCGGCTGCTCAAGATTCCGACAAGATAATTCCGGGAAAAACCAGATTTGACTTAAAAAAAATATTGCCCTATCAACATTAAGTCAATAAGATTTAAAATTACTTATTTTAAGATTAGGAAGTTTAAAATTAGCTTTTTTTTTCATCTTTTAATACATGCTTTATTTAAGGCTTTATTATATGTATTTATATGTGCAGGAAATTTTATTCATTTAATAAGAAATTGCCAGGATATTCGTTATATGGGGAGTTTAGTTTCAAAGAGACCTTTAGCAGTGGTTTATTTCAATATTAGAAATTTATCATTATGGGTTGAAGCCATCTTGATATGCATAAATATCGAAGTTTTCAATTGACAAGACTATAGTTAAAATACCTAGAGCTACTATGAAGGTCTAGCTGTTCAAAGTGTTCATAGATTTCATTGTGAAAAGTGTATTGTGTTGGAAGATCTTTTGACGAAGTGTATTTAGTGTTGATAGAACAATGTCGAATTCGGAAACGGATACTGCATCTGAGGGTGATATGTGGGGACCACCACGAAAAAGTTCCAAAAGGTAGCCTTCTCTGCTGAAGAGAAAGATAATTTTGAACATTTCTCGAGAAGAATTGGAAGAACATCCTGATTTATATCGAAAATAGACGTAATAGGAATTGTTTCAAAATCCTCAGGGGTGAGTGATTCAGCTGTATTCAGAATTCTCAGAGAATATAAAGAGAATAAAACATTGACACCACCTAAGAGGAGAGCCCAGTCGTTAGAAATAATCGATTCGGTTGACGATTTCGATATGAACCTTATCAGAAGAATAGTCCACGGTTTTTTTCCGGAATGAAATCTCAACGATTTCTAAAGTACTAAAAATCGTTAATGATGACGACAGTTTGCCAAATTTCAAAAGAACAGCGTTCTATAAATTATTGAAAAAAATGGAATTCAAGTCCAAAAAACGTGGTCGTGATAGTCTACTGATAGATAGGGATGAAATAATTGTGTGGAGAAGAGATTATTGGAAGAAAATCCGCTCATTAAGGGAACCAGGCAGAAAAAATTATTAGCTGGATGAGATACGGATAAATAAACTGAACGATTGTGTGAAATCTCCTCGATTCGACTCTGGACGGAAAGTACCTTTACGAAGGCCCTCCTACCGCTGCGCCAAACATGTTGATATTGCTCCTTCTTACATTTGAACATAGTATAGTTCAAGAACTAAAGCCACTTGACCATAAAAATCCTTGTTTGTTTGCTGATTGTGCCCTAGAATAGCTTGAAATTGATCCACTTTTTATCGAAAAATTGTGTTCAGTGATGTAGCTCATTTCTGGTCGAACGGCTACGTAAACAAACAAATTTGCCGTATATGGAGTGAAAACAATCCTCAAGAAGTTCTGCAGGTTCCATTGCATCCTAAAAATGTACTGTATGGTGTGCTTCACACTCTGGAGGCATCATTGGTCCATATTTCTTTGAAAACGATGCTGGAGGTAATGTTACAGTGAATGGTGCTCCTTACAGATCGATGATCAATGATTTTTGTTTCAAAATTTGAATGATATCGACCCAGAGGTGTTTTGGTTCCAACAAGATGGTACTACACCTCATGATGCTACTGTAATAATTAATTTATTGAAAGAAAGGTTACGCGATAATTTTATTTCGAGAAATGGTCCAATCAATTGGACTCCAAGATCATGCGTCATAACTCCAATGGATCATTTTCTTTGGAGTGATGTCCAGTACTTGGTTTATTCTGATGAATCAGAAACAGTAGACGCTTTGGAAGCCAACATAACTCCTGTTATAAGGCCTGAATAACTCAAAAAAGTTGTCCAAAATTGGTCTGGTCGAATGCGGTTCCTCAGAGCTAGTTGCGGTGGATGTATGCCGGAAATGTGTTTTATTTCAATTCAAAGATCTATCACTCTGAAAAAAACACCCGAACATACTCTAATCCTATCTTACCAAATGGAAATATAGAGTATCTACTTGTATAACCTTATACTCACCATACTGCCAATCGTAAGCGTAATTGAAGTAGCTCCCCACCGAATGGAGGTCCATAAAGGCTATCAGGGCCAGATAAAGGCCCATAGAGAGATCGGCAATTGCAAGGTTACATATCAAAAAACGTGTAACGGTTATGTCTCCGCCACTAAATATAACAACTATTATCACAGCTAAGTTACCAGCCACTGTCAATATCACCACAAACCACACGGAGATTCGGAGCCACGTGTAGCCCATTATGTCCTCACAGGGATTCAGAGCATTCGGTTCCGGATAACATTTCACGACTGGAATCCTGGAAAGGGATAACGAGCATGAGAAGAAGATCAAGAAGGTTTTAATGGGGAGACGATATCGGGAATTATCGGTGGAACTCTACAGAAGAGCTCTGAGGATATGCTAAGACGATTTCTAGAAACAACACATCGTGTGCCACTTATTCCCATAAGCCATCAATACTGTAACGAGTTCATTTCAAATCAGTTCATTGTTTGAAGATATATGCAGGGTGAGTCAACTAGTTCTCCCACAATCGAAGGATTAGTTAAAAAAACACGAAGAAAAATTTCGCAGAAATTCTTTTTTACACTGCGTAAAAAAATTAACCCACATCATGGAAATCTCAAATTTATTCTACAACTGAAGGTGTTCTCAATCTTAATTATTTTTATCAGAATTATGCATGGATATGTTATCCACTTTCAACATTTTTTCTTCAATACAGATGTTTTCTCCCAGCAGGAATAAAAAAAGATGATATCAGATTTTGAATGTATTGGCTCCATTCTAAAATCAGTTGTTCTCAGTCAATTCTAGTGATCAATAGTTTTTCTTTCGTTTGATTTTCTACACTCGATCGCTGTGCAACGCGAAACACGCAATTTGACCCAAGAGGAATGTGCCCAAGCGGTAGTTTTGCGAGAAGAAGGGTGGACATACACAAGAATTGTAGAAAGGTTTGGAGTTTCCCATACAAGTGTGTCCAGAATGTTGGAGCGATTCAGGGAGACAGGTATGAATGTCCGAAGACCAGGACAGGGTAGACCACGGGTAACAACTGCCATTCAAGAACGTTACTTGAGAGTTTCTTCATTGAGACAACGGTTTGCAACCGCTCGCCTCCTTCAAAATCAGCTCGAGCAAACTCATGAGGTGCAAATTAGCACTCAGGCAACAAGAAATCGCCTCAGAGAATATGATTTAAGGCCTCGTGTCGCGGCAAGAGGCCCAGCTCTTACCCCAGCCCATCGAAGGGCGCGTTTGGATTTTGCGAGAGAGCATATCCATTGGAAAGAGGCCGATTGGAAAAGAGTTCTCTTCACAGATGAGTCTAGATTCTGCCTCTTCCATTGTGATCGACGTTCCCTTGTATACAGACGTCCACATGAAAAGATATGCTCAGTGCAATTTCCTGAATACTACTGGTTTCGGGGAGGATCGATTATGGTATGGGGTGGAATATCTTTGACTGCTCGCACAGACCTAGTGGTCGTTGATAATGGAGCTATGAATGCTGATAAGTATATAAGGAACATTATTTAAGAGCATGTAGTGTCATTTGCCCCATACATTGGTGAAAATTTCATTTTTATGGACGATAATGCCAGACCCCATCGTGCGCGCATCGTTCAGGAGTACCTTGAAGAGGTTGAAGTCTTTCGAATGGAATGGCCAGCAAGAAGTCCAGATCTCAATCCGATTGAGCAGGTTTGGGACAACCTCAATAGAAGGCTGAGAAGTTCAGAAAATCATCCAGCTACTCTTAATGACTTAGGAATCCAACTCTGAGAAATCTGGGAAAGATTAGATCAGAACATTTTAAGATCACTCATTTTGAGTATGAACCCTCGTTGCCGAGCTGTAATTAACGCAAGGGGTGGAAATACCAAGTATTAAATCACTTATCAGCATTTTGAAAATTGTCCATTTCTCTTCTTTCACATAAGATTCGGTGAAATCCTGAATTTTTCTTCCATTTAATGTGTCTTGTTTCGTTCAAAACCTTCCCGAGAGAACATAAAAAATAAGTTATAAAAGGTCAATGTAGAGTTAACTTTCATTAAAATTGAGATTTTCAGAATGTGCGTTAATTTTTTGCGCAGTGTATTTTGGAAGGCTACACAATCAAGTTTTTTTTCTTTGCGTTGACAGGGTGTGAAGTATCATATATTCCAATTAATTTTCAAGATGACCCATCCTGATTGAAAAGCAAAGGCTTACCTTATGGACAAATTTCCGCAGAAAGCGTTGACGTGTTTGCTGGACATGGACACGTCGGCAGATTTGGTGTGGAAAGTGCCGAAATCGTCGTCAATCTCTACCGGTCTGGCCTCTTGATGGTCGATGGTCTCTCCTCTCTGTGGATCCAAAAACAGAGACTCATTTCCATTCAGGACCCGACTTTGCTTCCTCCAAACTTTGGGTTTACCGCCTTCGTATGTGTTGGGGAATTGTTGACTGACAGAAAACTGAATTAACAGCTTTACTCGGGTGAAATAGACAGGCGGGAAAGGAGAGGAAATTGTCGTAAAAGTTTTCAGGATCTTTATTCGGAGTCAAGGTCGTATCCAACGAAAAAGTTATTTCTTTTTAAACTCCGTATACGCTCATGTTTTAAGTTTTCGGAATTCGATTTGAAGGCGTTCAGTGGAGAATGGGGAGTTGGAGATTTGAGGAAGGAAGTGGGACAATTCTGTTATGGCGAAGCAAAATTTTATTATATTACCTTGTGGGCGAACCCCATGTGGATATTTCCCGAGAAGTCAATCTTCTCGTTCTGACCTTGACAACTTTCGGAACAAACTGTCCAGTGTCCAGATCCTTATGTTGTTCGCAATATCTCTTCAGCTCATCGGATATTTCAGCGTATCTTGAAGGATTGTGACGTTTGGGGTATTTGAAGGCGCAACAGTGGAAGGAATGGGTCAAACGAGCCACTTTCAAGCTCTGAAAAATAGCATATCAACGACATTGAATCAGAACAGCAAGAACTGGGAATCTAGTTTCTTGAAGAGTTTTGAGTACCATTAAAGAACCTTAGAAAAGTTTAATTCTTTCTAAACCAAGGGGAAATCTCGACATTTCCATTTCACCGAATAAGTGTGACAGTAAAGCTTTCTCTTGAACTCAAAATCGATAATGTACAAGTTCTATCAAAACTATTCTTCCTTCCACGCTAGTTTTTTTAGGAAACGACACTGCGTACAACGAATAAAATAACGAAATGAACAACAGCAGCTCTAGCATGTAAAATGAGTGCTTTGTCGTCAGAATGAGAATTCACCCAAAAATTCCTGTTATCCCCTGAAACTCATAAATTCCTTCAGTTCCCGCCGGCTGGAAAAGAGGGTCCCCTTTATTACCCTGCTGAAATTCAAGGGAAATCGTGAGCTAAAATACGCCAAGTCAAACATCAAATCTCTTCGAGGTATCATTCAAGTTCCAGACAAAATGATTAGAGGACAAGGATCATTCATAAGGAGCGCAGAGAATTCAATTTTGTACAACAGGATGGAATTGAGAAGAGTGTGACAATAAGATTTTTGAAATTTCGATTGAAGGTTTATCCTTACAATGCGAAATGAGGAATTTCAGGAGAATAATGAGAGTGAAATGTATGATTTAGACCCAGATTCCAAACAAATACGTTTTTTTATTAGATAAAACGATTACAATTGAGAAAATATGATGAAAAAGCAGGCATAAACAAATTTCAATAAGTTAAGTTAAAAATGAAAATATTCAATTCAAAACTATACTCACCTCAAGGTCGTAGATACTCGGAATGACCTTCATCGAAGGAGTATTCTCGATTCTTAAGGTCTCCACCCCCTCTAACCCTACAGCGGGTAGTTCTTCTATCGAAGTCTCCGACAGGTCCCTAGAAAAAAGTTCTGATATCTTTCAGAACATATTTCTGAAGACAGAAATGATTGCCTGTTAGAAATCACAGTGAAGTACTTCGCTCCATTCTTGAATAAGAAAAAAAATTCTATTTCCGATAACGATCTAGAAAATTTTAATTTATACTTTGAAAGGACGACAACGCTGTGTGCCCGAAAAATAAAAAATATACACAGCGCGAAAAAATTAACGCACATTATGGAAATCTCAAATTTATTCTACAACTGAAGGTGTCCTCAATGATAATTATTTTTATCAGAATTATGCATGCATATGTTATCCACTTTCAACGTTTTTCTTCAATACAGATGTTTTCTCCCAGCAGGAATAAAAAAGATGATATTATCAGATTTTGAATGTATTGGCTCCGTTCTAAAATCAGTTGTTCTCGATCAATTCTAGTGATCAATAGTTTTTCTTTCTTTTGATTTTCAACACTCGATCGCTATGCAACGCGAAACACGCAATTTGGCCCAAGAGGAATGTGCCCAAGCGGTAGTTTTGCGAGAAGAAGGGTGGGCATACACAAGAATTGCAGAAAGGTTTGGAGTTTCCCATACAAGTGTGTCCAGAATGTTGCAGCGATTCAGGGAGACAGGTATGAATGTCCGAAGACCAGCACAGGGTATACCACGGGTAACAACTGCCATTCAAGAACGTTACTTGAGAGTTTCTTCGTTGAGACAACGGTTTGCAACCGCTCGCCTCCTTCAGAATCAGCTTGAGCAAACTAATGAGGTGCAAATTAGCACTCAGACAATAAGAAATCGCCTCAGAGAATATGATTTAAGGCCTCGTGTCGCGGCAAGAGGCCCAGCTCTTACCCCAGCCCATCGAAGGGCGCGTTTGGATTTTGCGAGAGAGCATATCCATTGGGAAGAGGCCGATTGGGAAAGAGTTCTCTTCACAGATGAGTCTAGATTCTGCCTCTTCCAATGTGATCGACGTTCCCTTGTATACAGACGTCCACATGAAGGATATGCTCAGTGCAATTTCCTGAATACTACTGGTTTCGGGGGAAGATCGATTATGGTATGGGGTGGAATATCTTTGACTGCTCGCACAGACCTAGTGGTCGTTGATAATGGAGCTATGAATGCTGATAAGTATATAAGGAACATTCTTGACGAGCATGTAGTGCCATTTGCCCCATACATTGGTGAAAATTTCATTTTTATGGACGATAATGCCAGACCCCATCGTGCGCGCATCGTTCAGGAGTACCTTGAAGAGGTTGAAGTCACTCGAATGGAATGACCAGCAAGAAGTCCAAATCTCAATCCGATTGAGCAGGTTTGGGACAACCTCAATAGAAGGCTGAGAAGTTCAGAAAATCATCCAGCTACTCTTAATGACTTAGGAATCCAACTCGGAGAAATCTGGGAAGGATTAGATCAGAACAATTTAAGATCACTCATTTTGAGTATGAATCGTCGTTGCCGAGCTGTAATTAACGCAAGGGGTAGAAATACCAAGTATTAAATCACTTATCAGCATTTCAGTATTTTGAAAATTGTTCATTTCTCTTCTTTCACATAAGATTCGGTGAAATCCTGATTTTTTCTTCCATTTAATGTTTCTTGTTTCGTTCGAAACCTTCCCGAGAGAACATAAAAAATAAGTTATAAAGTCAATGTACATTTAACTTTCATTAAAATTGAGATTTTCAGAATGTGCGTTAATTTTTTTGCGCAGTGTATATGCAACTGATAGATCACAAGGGTATAAATTACACAGATATCAGAGAGTGATGAATGGCTCAACTGCAGTGATCCGATAATTGTGTTTCAGTGATTGTTTAATACCATTATTCATTTGAAATTTAATAACTGACTATAATTTTCAAACTACTGTAATATTCTAATCATATCGTCCACTATCCCTTTGCAAATCAAATTGTGAACTGAGATAATATAGATACAGGAGGCAACATAAACAGTCTAACTGAATATGATTATTGAAATGAATAAATCATTTGAAAGTGTTGTAGAGTGCTTCATCTATCCATGGTGATTTAACAACAAAAAAATGAATGAATTAGGCCAATTAGGCAGATGTAGCTTTAATAATATGACAGCTATCAACTGTCAAAATTGGGAATTCTCAAGTGGAAGCCAAAGTCAAGAAACTAAATGTGGGAGAACCTTCTGAGAATTTATGTTGAAGGTATTATTCATGTAAGAAGATTTATTCTTTTCGTCGATTCAATAAGACCTTCCTCAACTGTAACTTCGGGTTCACAGGCTCTCAAATTACCATTTCACTCGTTAAAAACCATCCAGAACGACATCTTATTCGTCAGTCCTGGGAACAAAAGTCTCATTTGAATCATATTAAATTCCCGAGTGTCCCTAACAGTGAAAACAACCTCTCCAAAAGGAAATCCGCCCTCCGCTCCCGAAAAATTCAATCTCCCGTTCGATGCACCTTCGAAACGGCATTCAGACTCCTCAAATGACGTGAAATTAATCGCTAAACCTTAAATAATAAGAGAGCGTTAAACTCACAATTCTCTCAAGCTTCTCGTTCCTTTGAAAGCCTCCGTTTCCAGTGTCTTGAGTCTTCTGTTTCCGCGAAGATTCCTGGAAAACAAGATCCTGAAATGTCTGATTATGTTTCTGTCTAACGGGAAGATCAAAGGGGCTACATGCTACAGGTTTGTCACCGAGATTGGATAGACAATTTGTTCTAATTAGAGGATGTTAGGGTTGTCTTGGTAAACGACCTTAAGAGGTGAGCGGAATGACGATGAATATCCACGTGAAAACAATTTGTAACCCCATGGTTTCTTGTTGCGTGAGTTATTGGCTAGATTCTTCATCGTCAGGGTGTTCACCAGGTGCTCCACCTCAAAAGGTTCACATTGCCAGAGGGAACGATGAAAGATGGACAGGAGATTACAGACCTCACTAACGTTGGATGGATGATTTTCTACAAAAGCATCATACACCAGCTAGCAGCGACTAAAAGAGATACAGGACGAAATATTGGAAAGAGTATGCAAAAATTGGACTGAGCGGATGGACCATTTTAGACGCAGCCACGGTCAAAATTTGCATGAAACAATCTTCAAATCAAATTATATGGACAGAATTGTATACTCCATTCACTTTTATTTAATCACATAGGAGGTCATGGTTTCGTTTTCAGGAGTTGGCGCCCCTGATGAAAAGCACAGAACATATGATGAAAAGTCAGTGCGCGCACAGAAAATATCGTAAATGACAAAACGACGTTGCCAGTTTCTTTGTTTACATCAAAGTAAAAGTATCAAAGATATTCTACATTTTGTTAGGTTTACAAATTGTTCCCAGATTTTTGGTATTTAATCGATATTTGCAGGTGAGTTTTTCGTGAATATCCAAGATTAACGTATGTTTATTGTTTTTAGCACCAATTTGGAGCGTGAGGACGATTTTCAAGACCAGGACGAATGTATACATTTCGAGGTTAAAAGGGTACACGGGAATTTTGTTGAAAAAGCTGTTATTTGGACAGATATCGCAGTAGATGGATCGGATGGAGACTCGAGAGGTCGATTAGGATGATATTTTTCAGGTTTTCCAAGAAATTAGGCGATATCTGAGCACATTTGCAAAAGTTAGGTACCTCACTAATGAGGTGGAACTTAGACCTAATTCTCCTATAAGAAACGCCTTTCGAAGGTCGAGATGGTGAAAAATGTCTTCTTTAGAGGTTGTTTGAACAAATGCAGCCGAGTTTTATACCCCAACATTGATTTTAAGAAGGTTATCAACAAAATAAAATTGACATTATTCTTGATTCTTGTAATTACCCATCAATGCATCTTATATCTTTGGGTTGGTTTTTTTTAATGAATTCTTGATTAGAATCAACAATTGATGTCGTCAAGTCTTGAACTTTCAGTTCAAGAGGATAATAAACATTAAATCTTCACAAGCATGCATATGGAAATTATGTGAAAGCAATGCAATTTTCTTCCATGGCGAAAAATAATATATTTCAACAGTGATCTCTTGTACTTTTCATGCAAATAACTAGAAAAGGAATCCTTTCTATCAATTCATATGAACGTTAATTATTTTCGTCCATCACATCTTTTCCAATTCATTCATTTTCCGAATAAATTCACATTCTTATAAATACGCTAAGAATGTAGAAAGGGCAACATAGTGTTGACTTGGAACATAAAAATATTTTGAAAAATGTCATAACTTCGATACAGAGTGGAATGTGTCAAATTTCCAAGGCCAGAGTTGTGATTTTATAATTGTGAATGGAGTATATGTGTTTTTTTGAAAAACTTCACAATAACTGAAACATCCTCTGTTTTCTTTGATGATTCCCACTCCTGGTCTCTCTCATTACTCACTTTTGTGAACACACGCCTCACACTGTAAACATGTTTCGTATATTCTGGATGTTCTGATATGTGCTGGACTGATAGAGACAGAGGAACGGAAATTTCATTGCCTCATTCTGAGATCAAATTGGCACTTACTTTTCTTCAGCATGTCGAAAAATGAAAATCGTCTTGTAATATTAGGTTTACCTTGTGCAATATATCGTTAACGTTGTCATCTCTTATCGCCTTATCACTCGATAAAATTTTAGTGCCTATGAAATGGCACTCTTGGGGATTTTCCGCGATATGTAGGTACGAAGGTGGAATACACTAGCATATCTCATTAAAGTATAAATGGAATCCATTCTCTCTGTTCGTGAAAACTTGGGATATGTGATATGACAATTCTGAAGGTTTGACTTCGAAGCTCAGGATTTTTCGTTGGATTATTCTAACGAAGAACCAATAAATCTATATCTTTATCTCTCACCACCTTCAGGAGCATGCATATAAACACATCGTCAGAAGTGGTTTCTCAAGGACTTAACAATCTATGTTGTGGAAATGAGATGAATATTTTCCCCTATTTCAACTGCAATATACACTGCGCAAAAAAATTAACGCACATTCTGAAAATCTAAATTTTAATGAAAGTTAACTCTACATTGACTTTATAACTTATTTTTTATGTTCTTTCGGGAAGGTTTTGAACGAAACAAGACACATTAAATGGAAGAAAAATTCAGGATTTCACCGAATCTTATGTGAAAGAAGAGAAATGAACAATTTTCAAAATACTGAAATGCTGATAAGTGATTTAATACTTGGTATTTCCACCCCTCGCGTTAATAACAGCTCGGCAACGACGGTTCATACTCAAAATGAGTGATCTTAAAATGTTCTGATATAATCCTTCCCAGATTTCTCCGAGTTGGATTCCTAAGTCATTAAGAGTAGCTGGATGATTTTCTGAACTTCTCAGCCTTCTATTGAGGTTGTCCCAAACCTGCTCAATCGGATTGAGATCTGGACTTCTTGCTGACCATTCCATTCGAGAGACTTCAACCTCTTCAAGGTACTCCTGAACGATGCGCGCACGATGGGGTCTGGCATTATCGTCCATAAAAATGAAATTTTCACCAATGTATGGGGCAAATGGCACTACATGCTCTTCAAGAATGTTCCTTATATACTTATCAGCATTCATAGCTCCGTTATCAACGACCACTAGGTCTGTGCGAGCAGTCAAAGATATTCCACCCCATACCATAATCGATCCTCCCCCGAAACCAGTAGTATTGAGGAAATTGCACTGAGCATATCTTTCATGTGGACGTCTGTATACAAGGAAACGCCGATCACAATAGTAGAGGCAGAATCTAGACTCATCTGTGAAGAGAACTCTTTCCCAATCTGCCTCTTCCCAATGGATATGCTCTCTCGCAAAATCCAAACGCGCCCTTCGATGGGCTGGGGTAAGAGCTGGACCTCTTGCCGCGACACGAGGCCTTAAATCATATTCTCTGAGGCGATTTCTTATTGTCTGAGTGCTAATTTGGACCTCATTAGTTTGCTCAAGCTGATTTTGAAGGAGGCGAGCGGTTGCAAACCGTTGTCGCAACGAAGAAACTCTCGAGTAACGTTCTTGAATGGCAGTTGTTACCCGTGGTCTACCCTGTCCTGGTCTTCGGACATTCATACCTGTCTCCCTGAATCGCTGCAACATTCTGGACACACTTGTATGGGAAACTCCAAACCTTTCTGCAATTCTTGTGTATGTCCACCCTTCTTCTCGCAAAACTATCGCTTGGGCATATTCCTCTTGGGTCAAATAGCGTGTTTCGCGTTGCATAGCGATCGAGTGTAGAAAATCAAACGAAAGAAAAACTATTGATCACTAGAATTGATCGAGAACAACTGATTTTAGAATTGAGCCAATACATTCAAAATCTGATAAAATCATTTTTTTTATTCCTGCTGGGAGAAAACATCTGTATTGAAGAAAAACGTTGAAAGTGGATAACATATGCATGCATAATTCTGATAAATCTAATAATCATTGAGAACACCTTCAGTTGTAGAATAAATTTGAGATTTTCATAATGTGCGTTAATTTTTTTGCGCAGTGTATTTGATAGAAAATCTTTGTTTGTTACACATTGCTTGCATGAGACAAAATAGTGAGAATGAGAAAAAATCGAAATTGATCGATCATTTCTTTTTGATTAATCATTGTTTTTTTCCAACTGAATTCAAATTCAATAGTCCGTATTACCAACTCTTCTTCAAATCAACTGCCCTATATGCCTAGGCATCGCACGAATCAAGTAATTAATGAAATTTTCAGGCATATCGTTCCATTCTTCCTGAAGGGCTAAACTCAATTCCTGACAAGTTAAAGTTTGGTTTTGGCGATTGGATATTGCTTCCCCTGAGTAATTCCTTAGTGCTATATTGAATTATAAAGAAGCCTTTTCTAAAAGTACGAATTCCAACAAAATTCTTTCAGCTCATATTGAACTTGCAATTTAAGTTTCGATCGGTGGATAATTCGTGGAAACTTTGGGATAGCTGAACTGTTCAAATTTCAGTCTTACTGAAGAATTCATGATCTAACCATATGAGGAAAAACATACCCTACATCCTCTGGAAAATATTGTAGGGGATGCGATTTTGCAGAACCGTCGAACAAACATTCCTGTGAAAAATAACGAATAGCTCGAAAGTAACTTACAATTTTCCGATTTCCGATCCATTGAAGGCAAAGTTTTCCACAACGGAGATTTCGTTATGGTTCAGGGTCCTGTAAAAAGAATGAGAGAAAATAATAATAGGGAGTTAACTCGAAGGGATTCTTTTCATGGAAGCAATTCGATGAGAGTGTAAACATCGATCTGATCTATTGAAAACTTCCGATGCATTTTTCCTGGAAAATTTGAACAGGATTCATGTTTTCTTTGTAAGTATTGCGGAGTTTATATAGCTGCGATGCCTCTTGATGAAGTTGGTGAAAGAGTAATATTTCTTCATTTCAAATGGGTTTCATGCTTCAGATAATATTGGTTGATTGAAATCAATATCTTACTTTTTGTTGAAAATATTTTTCTTCAATTTTATTAGTGTGTGAAATTTTTCTGGCATTTCAACGAACGAAAAACCCAAAGTTCGAAGTTATCCTACTCCGATTCTGAGTTTTGATTCAATAAAAAGTAAACGAAAGTGGTCTAGAAGGATATACGAGGATGTATTGATATCTAGTTAGCCTAGACCAGTTCCATGCATAAAAAAGATATTGCGATACCATATCAGCGAACAATTACTTATTAGAAGTGTCAGTGTAGAGTTCGACGTCAAAAAAGTAAATAAGAGATACGCAATAAATTGAAAAAAAAAGATGTCCACCCACATTGTAAAAATCGAAAAATTGGAGTATCGAGCCATCATCAAGTACCTGCATTTAAAAGGGTTAAGAGGTAAGCAGATTTACGAAGATATGCTTAATACCCTTGGGGATCAATGTCCTTCGTATGCGACCATGAAAAATTAGACTGCAAGCTTCAAAAGAGGTAAATTTTCCATTGAAGATGATGACCGATCGAGAAGGCCAGTTTTTGTGTCAGTCCCCGAAAATATCGATACAGTTCATGACATGATTTTATCAGAACGTAGAATTGGGCTAAAACGGATATCTGAAGCACTGAAGATTTCATACGAACGCGTTCATCATGTAGTTCACGTCAATTTGGACATGAGAAAAATTTCGGCAGAATGGATCCCCAAATGTTTGAATGTTGACCAAAAGTGTGCAAGGGTAGAAGCATCGCGTTCGATCTGTGCTCGATTTGAAAACGATGTAGACTTCTTAAACCGAATTGTTACTATGGATGAGACTTGGGTACATTTCTACGATCCAGAAACAAAGCAACAATCGATGGAATGACGACACTCTGGTTCTCCAAGACCTAAGAAGTTTCGTGTCCAAAAATCTGCTGGAAAAGTTCTTGCTTCTGTTTTTTGGGATTGCCATGGAGTAATCATGATTGATTTTTTGGATAAGGGTAGAACAAGAACTGGAGATTACTATTCGACATTACTGACAACTATACGGAAAAAAATTAAAGAGAAAAGAGGCGGAAAGCTATCCAAAGGTGTTTTTTTACAGGACAACGTCCCAGTACACAAATCTCATGTTGCCATGCAAAAAATTCGTGATGTAGGGTTAGAATTACTAGAACATCCCTCTTATTCATCAGATTCAGCTCCGTCCGACTATCATCTCTTTCCTCAACTGAAAAAAAGTTGGAAAGATCGTAAATTTTCTTCCAACGAGGAGGCAATAAAAGCTGTGGAGGACTGGTTTGGAGAGCAAAAAGAAACATTTTTTTTGAAAGGTCTAGAGACGTTGCAGGTTCGCTGTAATAAATGTATTCAATTGAGAGGAGAATATGTTAAGTAACAAAATATTTTTACATTGAAATATTGTTTGGTTCTATAGTAATAGTAGGCTGTTAAGTATATAAGGAACATTCTTGAAGAGCATGTAGTGCCATTTGCCTCATACATTGGTGAAAATTTCATTTTCATGGACGATAATGCCAGACCCCATCATGCGCGCATCGTTCAGGAGTACCTTGAAGAATTTTTCAATATATCCTCGTAGAAGCTAATTTTGAAACCTGTCAGTTGATTGGTTCAAGATTCATTCAATTTCGAAATTACAGTTCTTATGCGGAAACCACCCTGTATACCTCAAACCAAGATCCTTAATTGATTCGAATCTCTCTATATGAGTCCATCTAGATAACCTGATAACCTCAGTATGTGTCCTTCCAAGTCATTTGACTTCCTTGCTGTATGCACCCAACGCATCCACCATTTTGCAACCACGAATATTTGAGTAACTTGACAAAGTTTGCGAGAAGATTCTGAAAGTGATAATTTTAAATGGCGAGATTGTGCACGCATTCTAAGCTAGAGTGGTCTCTCCCATTTCAGGTACTTGATTCACTTAAGCCTGCTTGACTGAGTATCTCATTCTACCCATTTTTCGGGCTTGTTCCTGTACAAGACTGTTATCATTTTCCCCAATTGTGGAAATTTGAGCGTAGAATGGTCTTGAATGATTAAGTAACAGCCAGATTTTTGACAGCTGTATAAAATAATTAAGCTCTTCTGACGATGAATCAGGACCAATAATATGAATTAAATTTGTGGCCCTCGAAATGATTATTATGCCACGTTGCCGGGATTGTCTACCGAAGAATGCTGTTCAAACACCCCTCTCATGCTCACAGAATCGCATTCTAGCCATATGATACCTACAGAACCCAACACTCCACATTTTCACCTATCTTCCAGTCACACAGAACAGCATAATTAAATTTTCTGACGATTCATTCCGTCCGCCTGACAGTGACGCGTGCTCAGCGTGTCAGGCCTAGATCAATCTGAACACGTGACGAGAATGCGGCGGAACACAAATTTTGGAATAATTCCCTGATGAACATATAGGGGAAGTCTTCGAGGTGTCGTATTGAATTTAATCAAGTTACTGAGGGAGAGGGGAGTGCGATGGTTGATGCATTTTTGTCTCTAGTATAATGGAGGAATTAATTGCGGCATTTTTGGGGCGAGAATCTTGAAGCACTGTTAAATTGTGGTTTCGAGCGAATAATGGCGACTTGATGACCGAAAGTGTGCAGAATATTCGGTACCCTCGTTCATCTTCTATGGCTGGCATTGTCACTTGTAACCGATCTATTATCAGTAGTAATAAGGCTCTATAATAGCTATTTATGTAACAAGTACATAAATTAGGTCTTTATGGACGAGTCCAAAATTTATGGCAGAGCGAGCAAAGCGAGCGAGGCCAATAATTTGGGCAAGTCCATAAGCCTAATTATGTACGAGTTTGCATACAAAGCTTTATGTTTGACTGCAATGCAGACATTTTATTTTCTGAAATGGCAATTAATATATTCGTCGCTTAATTTCAAGAAATACTTTGAGTGTGCTTTTGCTTATCTTACCTTAGTAACCATCAGCGACCTTAGAAACCTCACTGAACAAAGTTGTTTACTTCGTTAATTCTGTGACAAACGTCATAATAATCCCAAAAATGGATAGTTCAGAAAAGGAAAGCGTGAATAATTTAGCCGCAAGTGCCAAAGAATCTCTCCTACCCACTAAAAGTGCTTATAAAAATTTGTATGCGGCCTATAACAAGTGGTGTGAAACGAAGAAAATTGCAAAATCGAGAGAAGACTGTGACAGTTGAGTCCAATAAAGTGGTGTCCAATAAAGTAGTCAATTCTGGACGCTAAACGAATTCATGAATCGAGTGTTTATGAAGCAGTCGAACATAAATATCTTTATAGTGCCTTAGTAGTAATATCCCTAGGACCTGGATAATAGACGAGATAATTTTATGACCATCGAAAGCTCGTTCATTGGGCGCGTTCATCCGACTGAGCAGCTACCGCTACCGCTCCTTCAAACGTCAAAACCATATGATTTTTTCGATTCGTTGTGTCAAAATTACTAACTAATTTGACACAACGGATCGAAAAAATCATATGGTTTTGACGTTTGAAGGAGCGGTAGCGGTAGCTGCTTAGTCGGATGAACGCGCCCATTGGTAACAGCCCGAAGCCGAAGGCTGAGGGCTGTTACCAAGCAACGAGCTTGAGATATTGGTTATAAAATTATGAGGCATTCATCGATGTCCGAGGAATATTCAGCAGAAAATTTTTTGACAGAAAAATTTATAACTTAACAGAACAAAATATTTATGTATTTATTGAAAGTACAATTAGTGAAAGTGCAATTCGTAAAATTCATCTCAACATTAGATTCGTTGCTGTTCTCTTGTATAGTATCTATTTCCACGCATAATATTTATTATCTTGTGGTGTTCTTGATCGAGGTTTGGGTATGGTTTGATAGAATTTTGATTGCTATGACCAGTAATCTTCAGCAATTGTTATTCCTCTATACCACTTTTTGCTAATTGACTGACAGCTGTTGATCTATTTGAATGATTCGTTATCTTTTTGTCTTTGACATTCAAGCCAATTGCTTCGCCAGCATATTTAGTCCATTTATTCATGGTATTCCTTCCAACAGGTACATTATCGTACCATTTGTCAGTTTCATTTTTCCAATATCGATTTTGTTTCAAGAATAGTCGTGGTGAGGTAATATTTTCGCCTCGTTTTGATATTACTTTATGAAAAAGACGTACAGGGCAGCTTTGTCTCTCACTATTGGAAACCAACCATTTACTACTTGTACAGCTTTTAAAACCACATTGGCACGTTTTACTGAATACCGGATTGTATTCAATGCGCTTTGTTGGAGAACCATCGTTATTCTTCTCGATTTGAAAAAAAATCACCAAACAAGCAACTGCCTCTCCTCCTCGCCACGCTAGTTCTACTGCAGCAATATGATAAAATTTACGCATAAGACCTTCAGGAGTATTTTCATCCCATAGCAATATTATTCTGTTAACTTCAGACAAATTTAACGAAACTGAACTGGATTTACGTTCACTTGGGTTTGCTTGCTATTTTTTTCTGATTGCATCGCGGGCATCTCGGGCTGGTTTGAATATTATATTATTAAACGGGTCAATCATAATTTTGTAGTCCTTATAATACTTTTCTTGTAAGAGTTTGCTCGAAACATACCACATTGTCTTTACCGGTGCTTCTTTGAATTCTGTTCCGTCTTTTTTTCTCATATTGATAGCCCAATCCTTGAGTATAAACGCCAATTCTTCCAAGATTCTTCGTTCATTTAATTCGTATGATCGTTCGTAGCAATATTCCATAAATATTCCCCAAAAATATTTTTGGCTATTGGACGTATTTCTGGGAATGTTTTCTTTGATAAGCTCATTTATATTTTTAACTTTACCAAAACGTGACATTATGAAATTTGTTTGGAATGATGTTGCCATGGAACTATTATATAATTTTATAAGACTCTATCGTGTTATCAATGGGATTGAAAATTGCATTGGATGTAGTTTTCGATGTAATGTTGACATGATTGGCTGAAATGGTTCCATATGATACAAAATCATAAAATTGGATTTGTTGTTAGAACTGTCAAAAAATTTTCTTCCAAATATTTCATGTTATTTGATAATATACGAAAACAGGCCCTTGGATCTTTGCTTTGAACAGTCTTTCATTTTGTACGTGCCTTTTCCTGCATATGAAAATCAAACACTAAGATTCTCCAAATGTCATACTTTTAGACCATAGAAAGAGGAGACACAGCATATCATTCATAAATTCGAGAATTGTTGAAGCCAAAATTTAGTCAGTATTCAATGAGTGGAACGAAGATAGCATAAAGGGTAGCAATATCAATAATAATAATAATAATAATAAACGTCTTTATTTGATTTTTTTTTTAAACGTCCTTGTGAGGGGAAAACCCTTTATGGGCACCAAGAGGGTCCGCACTCTCGGTATCTCAGGATCTTGTGTGGTTACTCACTAAAAACCCCTCACACTTCAATGGAGGAGTTCTTCATCCTGCCCTCGCAGCGTCCCTTAACAAAAGAGATGAGCTGCAAGTGGCTTCTAGAGTTCATGGGACCTGATGATATGGAGTGACCCGAGCAACGCTGCTTTCTGCATTCTGTGCGCCAATACCTCGGCCAGTGATCTGCAGACCGGGATAATCTTCAGTTCATCCACGTAGTTAGCTCTCATTCCACCGAGACATCCTATGATAAGTACGACCATCCTAATTTTATGACCTGGGTATAGAGTTCCAAGCTCGAACATAAAGTCTTTGTATTTTTGCCTCTTCTGTTCTTCCTTCATCACAACATTATTTTCAGCCGGGGAGGAGAATTCCACGACAAATAACTCCTTCAACTCCTTGTCCAGCAGAAGTATGTCTGGCTTAAAAGCATTGATCTGCCGTGTTGTTGAGACAGGATAGTTTCAGCATATGCGAGCTCTTTCGTTCTGAACCACCGCCTCAATCTCCAGAGGCACATATGGTAGCACCGGTTCTTTGTCTATCTCATACGCGGCTCTCAGATGGAAGTATAGGATTCGGAGTGCCGCGTTGTGTCTCTCTACATACCCTGATGGAGCATGGACTCTGCAGGCGGAAAGGATGTGCATAATCGTTTCCTGTTGCCCATGGCAAGCCCTGCAAGTTGTTGGGGTGTCCATTTTCATGATGTTCTTTTATACCATCTCGTATTGAGTACTCCATCTTGACACGCCATCACAAATCCTTCTGTCTCTGACTTAAGGCTAGCTGACTTTAAAAAGGCGAAAGACAATTCTTCAGACAGGTCCTGGTCTTTTAAACTCCTGAAATATATGGAGTGCAAGGTCTTACTCATATGATGTTCGAGTAATGTATCTGACTGAGACTTTCGGATCAGTCTTGCTAGGCTTCTTTGGTCCGCTTGAGTGATCGGTGTTCCAGCGAGCTCGGGATTGATTGAAACGCCGGTTATGCTAAGCTTCTCCATGGCCCTTTGTGCAGCTCGGAATAGGAAGGCTCCATGGTTCGCAATTTCATGCTGAGCGACAAATTTCAGAAGCGGATCTTCACTTCTTAGAATCCTTACTGCCATTTCCAATGTTTGTTGATAGTGTTGATATTCCAAACATTGCAATCCTCTACCCCCCTGGCTTCGAGGAAGGTATATCCTCTGTATTGAACTGTTGGGATGTAGGCTACGATTCATGTTCATCGTCTTCCTTGTTGACCTATCAAGATCGTCTTTATTTGATAGATAGTACATATCTACTCAGGGGCGAAGTCTAGCAGAGCTATTCAACTTAATCCCCCGAGCAGAAGCAGAAAAATAAAATAACATATTCACTATGAAATCTTACAAAATATTCAATTTTCCAAATCTGAAAAAGAAGAAACAAAAAATCTTCGATTGAAAAACGAGAACAAATAGGAATTATATATAAAAAAATAAAAATAGATACGGCCCTGGCAACATTGCGGAATCTAACTTTGAAAGGTCCAGTGGCGTGGTGTTACCGGTATTGGGGAATGGAAATAAAATTACAAAAATGTCCACTACATTTTGATTCCGTAGTAGTACAGTTACCCAGTACAGTTCTCATGATTTTGAAAATTGGCGTCACTATTTATTATTGAAAAATACGTCTCCTCTTTCTATAGTCTAAGGTCATACTTTATACTCATTATTGTCTCTGATTTATTGTGTGATCAGGAAAACAGTCTAAAAAACATTTCCATCTTTGTCTAGTTCATTGAGTATGTAAATGATATAGAAGTTATCAAGTAGCACAGTGAATATAAAGGATTCTACTCACACTTGTTCTGCTCTAACCTTCAGTGAATTCGATGCTAGTTTCTTGAATTTATTTCGATCCAATTCCCTGGAAAAAAAAATGAAGAACCTGATTACTTTTATTATTTCACAGCAGACCTACACAAATAAAATCCAAGCAGGCAATCTGCCATAAAAGCACTTATCTGCCATGTTACAAGTTCAAAGATAATATGGAAGGATCCTGATATTCCTTCACACATTGGTATCAGGACTTTATATGTCCTCCCCCATAATAATTCAAGATGGCAATCCCACATATCCAACATGTGTCATAACCAGACAGGACCTCTTCAAACGGACAGCAGATGTCGGAGTGCTTCCGATATTTTATTCCAGCATCCACTCGGAAGATGCAACGAGCCACGAATATGCAAATGAAGCAATTCGGAAACCACTTTGGGAATAAAATCCGCTGAAAAACTGTAAGTCGGGGGACTTGTGCATAAATCCTGCCTGAAACTTTTCTATGGGACTTGTCGCAAGAGAAGAAATTATTGCAGTGTCGCTCTTTATGCAGATGGAAATGTGGATGATTCAATTTTCCGGACGCAGTTTAATGGACGAACTACTTCGGGAATGAGGAAGTGATTATTTTGAAGCTACAACATCGATTTTCTTGGAAGAACTGGCTCAGAACCAATCATGATGAAATTTTAATTTAAAATAAAGGTTGTTGATTGATAATGGACATGAGTATGAGCCTGAAGGTGCATACAAACTAATGTCACGTCATGTGAGCTCACGCGAGGAAATGGGAAGAAGATATGGAAAATATAGCTGCTTTTACAGTTGCTGGTGATTGTCATAGAAGGGATTCGATTTACCAAATGAATCAACGAACAGAGGAAGTGGGAGAATTCCATCTATTAATTCAAGAATTATTGAATGAGCACCCAGATCGGTTTCAAATGTATGTCAGGATCACATTTCACAAAATATCAGACGTAATATCACGTGCATTCAGAAAATGTAAATTTGCGGAATATAGATCTTGCGTGCTTTCAGTGCTATAACGTGACAGTAGATACAATGTTGCAAAAATTTTTACTACATTTTGATTCCGTAGTAGTACAATCACCCAGTTTAGTTCTGATGATTTGGCTTCACTATTCATTATTGAAAGGTGTGTCTCTCTTCCTATGCTCTAAGTACCTTAAAGGTGCAGACACATTGTTATCACGTCTCGTCACATCACGTCATCTTCCCAAAATGTGTAACCACGATAATGCATGGTACTTAGAGCATAGGAAGAGAGACACACCTTTCAATAATAAATTGTGAAGCCAAATCATCAGAACTAAACTGGGTGATTGTACTACTACGGAATCAAAATGTAGTCAAAATTTTTGCAACATTGTATCTGCTGTCACGTTATAGCACTGAAAGCACGCAAGATCTATATTCCGCAAATTTACATTTTCTGAATGCACGTGATATTACGTCTGATATTTTGTGAAATGTCATTCTGACATACATTTGAAACCGATCTGGGTGCTCATTCAATAATTCTTGAATTAATTTATGGGATTCCCCCACTTCCTCTGTTCGTTGATTCATTTGGTAAATCGAATCCCTTCTATGAGAATCACCAGCAACTGCAAAAGCAGCTATATTCTCCATATCTTCTTCCCATTTCCTCGCGTGATGTGACGTGACGTGATAACAATGTGTCTGCACCTTTAATGTCTACTGACCTATCACCACTTCAATCTTAGAAATGTCATCAAATAAAACTGTAGCAAACACTTAACAACCCAAGGAATTAACTTGAAAAGCGTATCTGTTGTGACCCTGATTCTCTGTACCTTTAATTGAAGCCACTCCATTTGGAATATGATACTGCGAAAAAACGGGCTGGAAACATGGAAAATGATACTTTCACTTTAGGCAGAAAAGCCATTAAACTTCAGGAATCCACAGGAACGAGTGAGAATTCCTTCCCCCTTCAAATTAGCTGGAAAGTTTTTCTAGGAAAGTTTGTAACCGGGAAGTTAAGGTTCGAAGCAGAAAGATTGGAGCTGTAATTATGAGTGAGATTAGTTCCTCGCAGATTCCAATTATGAAGACGATTATCTCTGTTACGTAAGCATGAAAATTCACGCCTTGAATGCGAATTTTTGAAACGGAATTCAGAAGAGCCTAATTGAAATTCATTGAGCGTTTGTTTTATCAGTTAATTTAGGGTAAAAACGCCTTCAGAGAATGGATAGGACTTTTTTCACTTTTTTTTGAGAAAAGACTTTTTGCAGAGATACAGTGTGTTTATAATGAAAATGGAAAATTACTCTTTTATGAATATTACAAATTTGTATACTCCATTCACGTTTATTTAATCACATAGGAGGTCATAGTTTCGTTTTCAGGAGTTGGTGCACCTGATGAAAAGCACAGGAAATATCGTTAGTGACAAAACGACGTTGCCAGTTTCTTTGTTTACATCAAAGTAAAAGTATCAAAGATATTCCACATTTTGTTAGGTTTACAAATTGTTCGCAGATTTTTCGTGTTTAATCGATATTTGCAGGTGAGTTTTTCGTCCAATATCCAAGATTAACGTATGTTTATTGTTTTTAGCACCTGTTTGGAGCGTGAGGACGATTTTCAAGACCAGGACGAATGTTTGCATTTCGAGGTTAAAGGGGTACACCGGAATTTCGTTGAAAAAGCTGTTATTTGGACAGATATCGCAGAAGATGGATCGGATGGAGCCTCTTGAGGTCGATTAGGATGACATTTTTCAGGTTTTTCAAGAAATTTGGCGATATCTGAGCAGATTTGCAGAAGTACCTACCTCACTAATGAGGTGGAACTTAGACCTAATTCTCCTATAAGAAACGCCTTTCAAAGGTCGAGATGGTGAAAAATGTCTTCTTTAGATGTTGTTTGAACAAACGCAGCCGAGTTTTATACCCCAACATTGATTTTAAGTAAGTTATCAAAAAATAAAATTGACAATCTGACTTTGCTCGGTTGAAGGAATAAAGAATGTATTTGAGGCGAGTATAATATACAAATTTTTCAATGGAAGCCATTGTTCTCAGGTACCTGCTCATCATGATATACCATGGGTTGGCAACCTTTTGAGTCAGAAGAGCGAAAAGTAATATTTCATGAAACACTGCATTTTTTTGAAGATCCCGCCGAATATCAATTTCACCCCTGATTTGGAACCTCTTTTTTTTGCTGATGGAACTGAAGAGCCACAACTCTCATCAAAAGAGCCCCGGGTTGCCAACACCTGCGGATATACATCTGAAGCAAGCTTTGAAAAGTAATTGATCACTGTGAATATCCATCATCCAGTCTCCAATGCAGTTATTTCCATAGGCCATTCATTTATAGAGGGCCTTTTCTGATGAGGTTTTTCCATGAACTCTTGTATGATACGCAGTACGGTATGTCACCCCATTGCACCAACCCAGCTTACTTTATTTTGTGTCTTAATTTAATATGTATTTGCTCCTTATCGAAAGAATATATTATATCTAGTACTACTTCTTTCAAAAGAGGCACAAGCTTTTAATGCTGTGAGGGCCCTATAATGTGGAGGAGTTTGTGTCTTATTTTAGAACAGGTGAATGATAAATTTGAAGCATATGTTTGACCTATTCCATTTTATTTGTACAAACCTACTGTGGTAGTAATGTCTGAATATTTTTTGAACTAATAAATTACTATATAGTAAGAATATTTTACTCCTTGTTCATAAGATCGAATAAATGAAATGTATATCTATAAAGCTTTCAGGAATTGTAATTCTTGCTTATTAATTTATAACCAAAACTCAGTTACTATTGCATCTATTCATCTTATATCTTTGGGTTGATTTTTTTTAATGAATTCTTAATTAGAATCAAGAATTGATGTCAAGTCTTGAACTTTCAGTTCTACTGGATAATAAACATTAAATCATCACAAGCATGCATATGAAAATTATGTGAAAGCAATGCAATTTTCTGCCATGGCGAAAAAGAATATATTTCAACAGTGATCTCTTGTACTTTTCATGCAAATAAATAGAAAAGGAATCCTTTCTATCAATTCATATAAACGTTAATTATTTTCGTCCATCACATCTTTTCCAATTCATTCATTTTCCGAATAAATTCACATTCTGAGAAATACGCTAAGAATGTATAAAGGGCAACATAGTGTTGACTTGGAACATAAAAATATTTCGAAAAACGTCACAAATTCGATACAGAGTGGAATGTGTCAAATTTCCAAGGCCAGAGTTGTGATTTTATAATTGTGAATGGAATATATGTATTCGTTCTTTGTTCATTTTCATTAAAAAACAAAAAAAAATTGAAATGAAATAATTGCATCAAAATACCTTTCTACTTACAGAAGATGCACCACATTCTCTGTTGGCAGGAATGACAGCTCGGGGATTTGAAGCAATCCTGTCTCCACAATCCTCCTGTAAGAGAATCATCCCAACTTTGAAAATTCTTCCTTTTTTCACATTTTTAGGATGCGAAAATTGGGTTACAATGTCTTCCTTATCTCCAAAGTTAATGAGCCTAAGATTGAAAAAAATAGTCCAGCGGTCTAGATATAGATCGAAGGAACACTATAGCAAAAATTCTACGTCTTTTTCCTCCAGTTTAAAAAAATACTCACCTTTAAAAACAGCCTAAATATTTGATGACGCAAATTGGCGAAATCGCCGGTTCGACAAAACATTAAATTATGAATAACATGTATGTTTACCATAAATTGGAGGGAGTGTAAACAAAAACAGAATATTGTTGAAGTTAAAGTGCTTCAGCGACTATAACGATAAAATAAAACACCCAAACAGTTAAAAAAAATATAAAAAATGGGTTATATTAATGTCACTTTGTTTTGACTGAAAATACACAAGTTTCGAAACGAAAACATCACAGATCCAAATCAGTTCAACAAAAACCATAACAATCTCCTTCTCCTTCGCTATAAAATCCTTCCAATCTGTTTCGACAACAATATAAACGGATGATTTATATTCTCCTCAGAACAAACGAAGCAAATAATTCATATGTTTATCACTCATAGCGCCAGCTCTGACTGTTCCTGCATAATGTGAGCTCCTTGAATCGACGACCCTAACAGTCTTGGTCATTAAACGTCAACGTCAAAGATGAAACAGCGGTTTCTTACTGGAGCCCGCATATTGATGAGTGTTATCTTCTTGGTATTCATTGCTGAAAGACCTCAGATCGATTTTCCTTATCTAACGAGAACAAGAGGAAAGTCTTCTGTGTTATGAATTGTCATATTGTCAATAGGAGTTGGTAATTTGTTAGTTAAGCAGATTAAGCTACGAGTGGGTTGTGGACACTGCAGATAAGCCAAGAATCACTATGACAAAGCATAGAAGCTTAATTGAATGCGGGATCTGTCAAACTGTTCCTTCATTATCGAGGAGGGTTTATTATGATAGTTTTAACCCCTTTGCAATTGTGAGATTATTTATGATAACCAAATAATTTAATGGGTACTTTATCATGAAATGGCATCTCAATTAATAAACTGGTTCTGAATAAATGACGTTTTTTCACTCAGGATGAGGGTGCTATTGATTACTCTGAAAACGAATTCACAATTATTTCAACGGTTTTCTAATGATGACTAAAAACTTTCAGGTTCATTAGAAAAGAGAATTTGAATAGACTGATTCCGAGATATCGATAATTCTTCAAGTAAACTTAACATCCAAAGAAGTTTGTGTTTTCATGATATCCTTTCAGTTGACAAGGAAAAAAATTCATTCATTTAGTGGACCTCATGCATATTCGGTAATAAGCTGAGAATTTCACACTTTCGTTGCTTCAGAAAAAACAACAATCAATATTATGCTTTCCGTTAAGGAGGTTTCACATGCAACGTCTCGATTTCCGCATGGAAGGGAGCTGCAGTAAGATCCTTGAAAGTTTATGTTTTCTTAGATCCAGTCTTGTGTTCCTTTTTCCTTCTCGCATACGAAAACGGGATTTTCTGGATGCTGAACATCTGTTTCTTAAGCTATCAGATAATCTAGGAGTTTGGAAGAGTTGAGGGAATAAAATCCGCTTAAGGATCGTTTATCCTTCACCGATTTGTATCGATGAATCTTTTATGGTCACAATTGAATTGGGAAATCCATTATGTTGATTGG
This sequence comes from Adalia decempunctata, assembly GCA_951802165.1. Taxonomy (NCBI): domain Eukaryota; kingdom Metazoa; phylum Arthropoda; class Insecta; order Coleoptera; family Coccinellidae; genus Adalia; species Adalia decempunctata. The sequence goes on from OX637705.1 coordinate 9,361,414, forward strand.
TGTTCGCTTGAGTAATTTTACGTTTTCATTATTACTCAACTTAGATGCAAGTTACAAGGAAGTACCCAAAGATTTGAACGAGCATTTTGAATTGTGTTTTCATTCAATTTTATAGATTTTTCCAGTTAATATTGTTTATCTGTTGACAGTTATGACTTGGTACTTTATGGTAAGCGAAATGAGCCTTGATAGAAAGTACAATTTTAGTTTTAATGTTCATGAAAATAGACAGGGACAGTCCACATACGACGATGTATTGATAGCTAGTTAGCCTAGAACAAAATATTGCGATACCATATCAACGAACAATAACTTATTAGAAGTCTCAGTGTAGAGTTCGACGAAAAAAAGTAAACCAGAGTTACGCAATAAATTGAAAAAAAGATGTCCACCGAAATTGTAAAAATCGAAAATATTGGGAGGATCGAGCCATCATCAAGTACCTGTATTTACAAGGGTTTGGAGGTAAGCAGATTTACGACGATATGCTTAATACCCTTGGTGATCAATGTCCTTCGTATGCGACCGTGAAAAATTGGACTGCAAGCTTCAAAAGAAGTAAATTTTCCATTGAAGATGATGACCGATCGGGAAGGCCAGTATCTCTGCCAGTCCCCGAAAATATCGATGCAGTTCATGACATGATTTTATCAGGCTGTCGAATTGGGCTAAAACGGGTATCTGAACCACTGAAAATTTCACACGAACGCGTTCATCATATAGTTCACGTCAATTTGGACATGAGAAAAATTTCTGCAAAATGGATCCCCAAATGTTTGAATGTTCACCAAAAGCGTGCAAGGGTAGAAGCATAGCGTACGATCTGTGCTCGATTTGAAAACGATGTAGACTTCTTAAACCGAATTTTCACTATGGATGATACTTGGGTACATTTCTACGATCCAGAAACAAAGCAACAATCGATGGAATAGCGACACTCTGGTTCTCCAAGACCTAAGAAGTTTCGTGCCCAAAAATCTACTGGAAAAGTTCTTGATTCAGTTTTTTTGGGATTGCCATGATTGATTATTTAGATAAAGGTAGAACAATAACTGGAGATTACTATTCGATAATACTGACCACTCTAAGGGAAAAAATTAAAGTGAAAAGACGTGGTAAGCTATCCAAAGGTATTTTGTTTCTACAGGACAACGCCCCAGTACACAAATCTCATGTTGCCATGCAAAAAATTCGTGATTTAGGGTTAGAATTACTGAACCCCCCTTATTTACCAGATTTGGCTCCGTCTGACTATCATATCTATCCTCAACTAAAAAAAAGTTCAAAAGGTCGTAAACTTTCTTCCAACGAGGAGGTAAGTAATAAATGCTGTGGAGGATTGCTTTGCAGAGCAAAAATAAACATTTTTTTTGAAAGGTCTAGAGACGTTGCAGGTTCGTTGTAATAAATGTATTCAATTAAGAGGAGAATATGTTGAGTAATGAAATATTTTGACATTGAAATTTTGTTTGGTTTTATGGTAGGCTCGTAGATATGTCCATAAGTCTTGAAAATTTAGTACTGGGAAAATGATTCAAATCTTGTCGTAATCAACTTTTCTCAGCGTGTGCGCTAAAATTATGTTCGAATCTATAGACTGTTTCAAATTTGGTGCAACATAATACCATTCTATTCACTGAATGAATAACAACTCCTAAAACTATTCTACTAATTCAAGTTACAAGCTTCGAAGCTTGTATTTCTGAGGGGTCTCCTCGGGAGACCTAGGAGTTATCAGTATAATCAATATGAATTACCCTTGTATGTACCGGTTATTTCAGAGTTATTCAACATGTAAAATACTCACAAAGTATAGAATTTGATGGAAGTAACATCCTTCAGTAAACCGTAGGCAAATTGTAGATTCGGTATGGAAGATATATATCTGAAAAAAAAATTCAGAATATTCAATACTTTGTTCAGTTTAAACACCAAAATCTACTCACATAGTTCTGAGATTTGGTATATTGCCAAAAGTGCCATCTTCTATCTCCCTCAAATATGGAAGGTTGCTGAGAGACCTTTAAAATAAAATCAACAAAACATTCAAACAGCTTCCTTAACAATTCTAGAATATCTCCATCATCAACACAAGAAAATCATAAAAACCAGCACTAATAATGAAAAATAAACTCCTTGTTGATGATAAGCAAACGATTTGATTTCTTCTGTAGGATCGAAAAAAACAAATTTCGCTTTCAGAAGCCGAACCAAGGATACTTAAATTTTTATAACATCAATGTTAGATCGCTCTAGGAAAAGCAATGATTGAATCTAGAAGAGAAATATTCCAGAAGGCTCCATTTGAAACCCGCCGACATCAGAATTCGATATAACCAATGCTGGTTTATTGTTTTCCCATTTGAGGATCTGAATTTACGAAAACATTACGTATTTTTCAATGCTGAGGAAAGATTCATTCAACATGATGTTCATTTTGGATGTGGTGTGTTTTGAGAAGTTTCTATTGACTATGTGGTTATTATTTGTTAGAGAAATCATTAGATTTAATACCAAAATGTTCACTCACACGTCTCTCAAAGTTCTTCTGTAGGGATCCAAACTATTTTTCCTGATGAAGATGATCTTAGCATCAGAGATCGTCAGCTTGGTGAGATTGAGACCTAGATCTCTAGGAATGGCTGTTAAATGCCTAGACATACATCTGCACTCATAGTCCATCTCATAATCCGTCACATCGTAGCAATCACAGGCCTCGTTCCTCTTTCTGTCCACTCTTGATGCAAGAGCTATTTTCTTGTATGTATGCAGATCATTGGTTCCTGCAGCATCAATCAAAAGTATTCCCATTTCGCAGTAAAATAAGACCATTGGGAAGAAATGGGCAGGTCGCATCATCTGCAAAGGAAGGATGCAATATATACAGGATGTCCCATAAAGAACAATTCGAATTGAAGGACGATGTAGATTAAACAATTTTTCGGATAGAGGTTTTACCGTTTTCGATATATTTCAATCTTTACGTTTTGGGAGAAGCTTCTTTCCGCACATTTCATCAATAAATTGCCTATTTCATGTTTAGTTCAACAAGGTATAAGATTGTGATTCAATTTTCGTAATGGCTAATAGTATATAACATTACTAGCAAGGTAAGAGGGTTTTTACTGGCGAATGGAGGATATAACTGACGAGCCGCAGGCGAGTCAGTTACCTCCTTGAGCCAGTAAAACCTGTTACCTTGCGTGTATTGTTTTATATTTTATTTGTTTCTCATTTCTAAAAAGGTTAGATAAATTCCAAAAAAATCTCAATAATTTGTCGCAAATGTCGTAAGCTATGGAAGCGTTGCCATGAACATGTCTGTTTATTTTTCTTTACATTTGTTTTGGCGAAAGGGAAAATGAATGTACCAAAAGAAATTATTGAGGTAGCCAGCAGTGTAGCTTCAAGTTTATTACCTGCAAAATCAGCTTCAAGGTACGAGCGAGAATACGACGACTTCAAAAAGTGGCAAAACAAAAATATTGTGATTGGGGTAACTGAAGATGTTTTGTTGGTCTACTTGAATCAACTATCAGCTAGATTCAGCACTAATACTTTATGGGCAAAATGGTCTATGCTGAAAAGCTGCTTGGAAATGAAAGAAAATGCCCCTGTTCGCAGGTTTGTTTTCCTTAAAAAATTTATTGAAAAATATGACGTTTTGTTGTTATTTGCAGATTTCAAAAGGTAATAGCGTTTCTGAAACGAAAAAATGAGCGTTATACGCCAAAAAAGGCCAAGGTATTAACTAAAGAAGAGGCTGAATAATTTCTTTTACATGCTCCTGATGACCAGTGGTTGCTGGCGAAAATTGTAACAATATTTGGGATTTTTGGATGTTGTCGATGTGACGAAATTCTCTCCATAAACATGAATGATGTAGAAGATATGGGAAAATACGTTATTGTGACATTGCGGCAAACAAAAAATTTAACAACAAGAAGATTCACCATAACCGATGATGGCTGCAGCTTCAAGCCCTGCATGTTATACAGAAAATATGTAAATCTTCGGCCTCCTGGAACAGAAAGCCTAAGATTTTTTTTGTCATACCGACATGGAAAGTGCATTTCCCTTAATGCTGGCCTATTGGTTGTGTCCCAAAGCAAATAGCGAAATATTCAGGTTTAAAAGACCCAGAGTTATACACCGGCCACTCTTTTCGCAGAACTGGAGCCACTATGGTTGCGGATTCGGGTGGAGATATTTTAGGACTAAAACGTGCAGGAGGGTGGAAGAGCACCGAAATTGCGATGAGTTATGTCGATGATTCGGTCAACAAAAAAATCGAAATGTCTAGCATATTATTTGGTAGTAAGGAGAGTACAAATGTTCTGCAGTCCTCGAGTTCAGCAGTTTCTGAGTCAACAGATGGTTCATCATCATCAGTATCAACTCTTTCATCATCAAAAATCTGTGTTACTGGAAATAACAATTGTACCATGATTTTCAACATATATGACGATAAAACAAAATTTTCTAATGTAAATAATACCACTAATAACTTGTAAAAATTTTGCAAGTTGACTGTCAGTTTTACAAGTTAGTGACTTGATAAAATAAACTTTCTTGATTAATATTGTGTTTTTGGAAACTGACGTTTACAAATGAGAAACGAATAAAATCTTTTTATGGAAAACTTGCCACAGAAAAAAGAAAATCGATATGACAAACGAACCAATTCCAGGAAATAAAAACCTCTTGAAATCCAATTAAATTCCAAGTGCAAATGAGAGAATGAAGAAAAGAAAAATAACGTATGGGAATCTCATGTTCAACGCTATGTTAGTCTGCGAATGAAACTCTTCGGTATGATATTCGCACAGAATTCGTAAAAAATCAATTTCAATTAACGAAGAGATATACGTTTCCATAGCCAACTTGTAATTAACTGGTGTCATCGGATTTTTCAGGAAATTTTAATCAGATACTGGTTCAATCAAGGAATATTATGTTGAAAGCTGATTGGAAAGAGTGACTGTTATTAAGGTAGGATACAAATCCAATTAAGCAAGCAATGATTTTGATTTCAGAACAAGATATTAAATTTGATGTTGATGAATTTCGTAACTGAAAAATTGCAATTCAAGATTTCGAAAATGTCGATTTAGAATGAAACTTTCAATGTTTTGCTTCAAACAATTTATTTTCTTCGGAATCTATGGAAGTCTCTGGGTAGAAGATAGGGAGATCAGACTAGATTAACTGTTAATGTTGGTTTGAACTTGAGGTGAATTCGAACAATGATATCTTCATCTGGGGCATCAAACTACATCTCTTTTGAGCCAAGTTTGAGGCATCTCTCTTTGAAATTCAGTTATCTACTGGATGCAGGTGGTAAGCACAATTAAGATAAAACCGTACAAGAATTCCCAGGTTGATTCGAACACTGCGATTCTCTTATTGAATTTTCCCGAAAGCACTGAAGGTTTTCTCTTTTTGTTTAGCTTCTTCTAAATAAATTGAATAAGCCCGAAAAAAATATGTGTGAACTGGAATCATCAGATCTTTGTTACCTTGCAAAATATCGATTTTGGCGGTAATGAACCACATCCAGAGTTTCAGATCATCCTAGAGCTTTCGCGGTCAGCCAATTTGAGGATGGAAACCCGTAACTTTATGTCATCCACGACTGGAATCAAGTTATCCGTGTCCTCAAGAGACCGAATACCCAATATTTTTCTAATAAGATATTTGACGCTCGATGTCAAACGTGAGCCAAAAAAAATTGATATGGGGGAAGGTGAAACAAATATAATGTTGGAAGGAAGTTCAATATTTCATTCAGAACCATGAAAATTGGGTATACAGGGTGTTTCTAAATTTATGCGAAGAAATTCAGGAGGTGATTACTCGTATGAAATTTAGATGGGTCTTATTGATTGATTGATTGATTGATAAGCTGACGAACAAGAGACCGGGTTAGCGCTTGGCCTCCCTGTGACACTGCGACCAACTTGGGTCTATTGTATCACTCTTTCGTCAGTGGTTCCTCACGAGAATAGGTTTGTGTCCTTTATCAGGTTCAGTAGCCTGTTTATGAGGTTTTTCGGATTCATTCCCGTTTCCGGATCGATTTCTCCGAAGATTCTGTGGCGCCTTCTTCCCAGGGCGTCGCATTCAAAAATGATGTGAGAGGCTGTTTCTTCCTCTTCACCGCAGAGTCTGCAATCCACGGGTTCTCCAAGTATTTCTATGGTGTTCAGATGTTTTCTAAGGCCGCAGTGTCCCGTCAGTAGACCTACTATTATACGTGCCTTTGTTCTGTTTAGATTCAAAAAGTCAGCCGTCAAGGTTTGGCTTGTGTGTCCTACCATGACTTTGCTGTGTGTTTGCCCGTCGCTGTGTTCCCAGTGTTGTCGGCGTCTTTGTTTTATCTACTCCTCAATCGGTTTTTGCTGATTCCAAGCACAGGTTCTGGCCCTGTGAATGGCGTTTCAGATGCTTGTCTTGCTAACTGGTCTGCTTTTTCGTTGCCCGCTATTCCCTTGTGACCTGGCACCCACATCAGAGTGCCCTTGTTGTGTTTTGCCAGCTCCAGAAGGTCCTGGAGGCATTCCCAGACGAGTCTAGACTTTATCTGTGTCGAGTTGAGAGCTTTGATGGCGCTCTGGCTGTCAGAGAGAATGTGGATGTGTTTTCTTTGGTAGCCACTTTCCAGGTTCTTCTGTATGCATGTCCTAATGGCATGTGTTTCAGCTTGAAATATCGTGGCGTGTTTGTCGAGAGGTATGATGTAGTCCCTTCTAGGCCTCACTCCGTGTTTTCCCGCTCCTGTTCCTTCATCTGTCTTAGAACCGTCTGTGTACCAGACTATTTCTGCAGATGATTGTGATTCTATACTCGAGTCCCATCTGTTCCAGTCGAGCTGTGTTTTGAATGGTTTTTCGAATGAGTATAGAGGTTGCATGTAGTCTGAAATCTTATTATCAAAATTTCCTCAATTCTCCCTGTATGGTCGTTCCACTGTAATGAATTTTCGAGTTTGGTTCACATCAAGCAATCGCATCCTTGTAGTTAAATCATTCAAGTGAAATGAAGTCATTGGTGAAAAATTCCCTCACCGAATGTTATTGTTCGTCAGGGAATTCCTGTATAGATAAAACCCTTGTTGACATGAAATATACCCCTATAACCTTCCTGATAACAGACTGAACACTTCACACTTGCGTGACACGTTCTCCACAGGAAAACTATCAGGAAAGACCACTTAGGTTCCTCCAATGTTCTGTACATAATCGACAAGGGCATTCCGGAGGACTGAAACGTTCTATAAAAATTCCCAACTGCTGTCTCGAAAGGGATTCCACCATTTTTAATCAATCCAGAATCTCGAGAATCTCCGATGGGGCAATTAATGGATTCCTTCATTAATAGATTTGCGAAATAAGCAAAAAAGAAAGGGGTGCTGGCAGTTTGAATATCTAAAATATTCTTGATGCTATATCAAGTGGTAAAAAAGTGTTAAATCTATATGTCCAGGAATGTTCTGTTGAGTTTGGGGCCTGTTTTATGGACCAAGAAAAGAAATGACTGTTTCAACTTTATAATCTTTTTGACAACTCCTGACAACTACAATTGTTTTATATAACTAGATTAAATATGAACTATGAACATTATCATAATATAGATCCAACATCCTCCGGCCTAAGGAAGTTGTGTCTACTTTAGTGTTCCTTCAAAATTCGACGATACTGCTTCAATCTCTGAACCCACTCCAAATACTCCCTCAACACTCCTAAATTTCACTTCTGAATCTTGCTGGTCGATTTCGTATATCTTCTCAGTGTAGCAATGGTGCTTTTGGTGTGTTTTGGACCTATGCCTTCTTTCTGCACCTTCATGTTGGTGCTTCTCCCGATGTTCATACCAATTTTTATTAGCCTCATACTTTAACCTAAACTGTTTGTCATATATTTCCTGAAAAATATCTTTGAAACGTCCATCATATTTCTTGAGGATAGTGTTTTCAGTGTTCCAACACTTTGGATAACCCCTTTCCAAGGCGACTTGGAAAGATGAATGTGTAACAATTGATTCATCAGTATTGAACATTCCCATTGCAACACCAGGTCCCATATAAGTACTGACTTCATATTCGATTACCTCACCTACTTCAGGTGTGAATACCATTTCCAACTTCTCTGCTGATGGCACCACAAAAGCTTTATACTGATCATCATGAGCAGGATGACCAGTAATAATTGGTTTATTCCAACCTGTGACTAACGTAGATCTTCTCGAAGAAACATCTGACAGATCCTTCATTTCTTCTTCGATCTCAATAATTTTATTGCGTAATAATGTTTGCTCCTTGAATTCTTTTATTAATTCGTCTATATTTAGTGGTTCTTCCGACATAAAAATTTCTTCTATTTTATTATCAAGTTCGAATATTCTGTTTGCCTTATCGTCAATTATTCTTTTCCATATTCTACTCGTGTATTCATCCTTGGTCCCAGAACTGGAACGTACATCATTATATATCTTCTTAATTTCAGTTCTCAGGCTTTCCCGATATAACTGCCAACAAAGCAACATAATCCTGGCAGGATCGCCAAATGTTAAATCTATATGTCCAGGAATGTTCTGTTGAGTTTGGGGCCTGTTTTATGGACCAAGGAAAGAATGACTGTTTGAACTTTATAATCTTTTTGACAACTCCTGACAACTACAATTGTTTTATATAACTAGATTATGAACTATGAACATTATCATAATATAGATCCAACATCAAGCGCTGTGAATTTTTTTCCAATAGAAATCGCTTCAAGAATAAATTTTGGAGTTTATGAGAAAAAAACATATCTAGTTGAATATGCGAACCATTGTAGCACTAATAGGTTGCCAATAACTCTTCGTAGAACTACTAAAAATAATTGATAGTGAGGATAGATCCAAAATTTTCTATTTTAGAAGCAAATTCCAGGCTTCTGTTTAATAGTTCGTAAAGTTGTCAGATCTCCTGATATTAATGGGTGAATTCAATCAATTTTTCGGATCATAATATTTCTGCAACATATAAACCAATTTTGCACGAATGCAAGCCGTGATTCTACCTTACTTTGTTGCCCCATTGCTTTTTCTAATGGTGGAGAAAGTTGAGTATGGAAAATCACCTGAACCTGAATATGCATCATCAAATCCTTCATCGAAGTGAACGTTTACTTAATGTGTTATTTTTACATTCGAAAATAAACCAATAATAGATCTTTCCATCGAGAGCAACCGTTGAAAGACGATTCGACCTTCGGGTAAGTGCCCCTGAAAAATTTGGTTGGAAGTAAATAAACATTCCACTTTGAAAACTAATTGGAATGCAAATATCAATAAGTGGCGATTTTTTTATGAAATCTGTGTTTACATTGGAATCTTCCTCTATCAACGCGGTGTTAGGCTTAGGGATATCTTTACAGACATTATTTTTTGTTGAATGTTGAGTGTTTCACGCGATTTATTTCTATGGCTATTTTTAAGGACTATGTAAGGATCTTCATTTCTAGAATTTGGAGCTCAAAATAATCTCAAATGATGTATATTTGAGATTGAGAATACGAGTTCGAACATGCGCGAGTTATTCAGCATTATTCAAAATGACAATTTCTCAATTTTCGATCAAATTCTACGAACGATAGGCTAGATCTGTTTTCAGATTCGGATTAGTCAGGGAAAAAATAGCTGCAGAATGTGTTATCAGTTTTCTTCTAGTTGCTATATACACTGCGCAAAAAAATTAACGCACATTCTGAAAATCTCAATTTTAATGAAAGTTAACTCTACATTGATTTTATAACTTATTTTTTATGTTCTCTCGGGAAGGTTTTGAACGAAACAAGACACATTTAATGGAAGAAAAATTCAGGATTTCACCGAATCTTATGTGAAAGAAGAGAAATGAACAATTTTCAAAATACTGAAATGCTGATAAGTGATTTAATACTTGGTATTTCCACCCCTTGCGTTAATTACAGCTCGGCAACGACAGTTCATACTCAAAATGAGTGATCTTAAAATGTTCTGATCTAATCCTTCCCAGATTTCTCCGAGTTGGATTCCTAAGTCATTAAGAGTAGCTGGATGATTTTCTGAACTTCTCAGCCTTCCCTTGAGGTTGTCCCAAACCTGCTCAATCGGATTGAGATCTGGACTTCTTGCTGGCCATTCCATTCGAGAGACTTCAACCTCTTCAAGGTACTCCTGAACGATGCGCGCACGATTGGGTCTGGCATTATCGTCCATAAAAATGAAATTTTCACCAATGTATGAGGCAAATGGCACTACATGCTCTTCAAGAATGTTCCTTATATATCAGTTTGGTTTTCATCCATACTATTTGTTTAAATTAAAGTACTTATCAGAAACGTGGACAGTTTATTTCTCTAATCAAATCTACAGAGCCAACGTTTCGGAGACAATATTTTCTCCTTCTTCAGGGCTTAAGATTATTAATTATTCAGAGATTTAACATTTGGGTATCTGTAAGATCTACAATTCATAATACTCTAAAATTCGAAAGCTTTCTAGCAACCAACAACGATGTTGGTTGCTAGAAAGCTTTCGAATTTTAGAGTATTATGAATTGTAGATCTCCATAATGTGTGGTAATTTTTTCGTGCATTGTAGTTCGTGGGATTCCTTGAGCAGCCAACGAATATTGCCTACCCTGTATATTTTTGTTCCACTGAATTCAATTATAGCCTGGCTCGGCATATTTTCCATTGTGCATGAAATTAATTGATAATTTACGTTTTCGATTGGGATACGATCAATTCCAACTGAAGAACCACTCAAAAATCTCGAATCATATTCAAAGTTAATTCAATCACGTGTTGAACTGGAATGTCCAAGCAACAGGTGCAAAAATTCGAACGAATCTCAAAGTTTACACAATCCATCAAATTTTATATTCGGAAAGTGAACGTTTAACACCTCCATGCTGCAGCTTCCAACAATCAGAGAGGAAGTAATGAAATACGACTCAAAAACGTGTCCGTTCATAAAAGATTTAAGTATCCATTTGATATCTTGAGGAGTGGCATATGGATTATAACTCCGCCAAGAATTTATTTTCGTTTCACCGCCTTTCGTTGACAGTTGTCTTAATTTTGATGAGACCAGTGAGTCACAAGATGAAGTTTCAACTACGATTCGATGAGTGGAAGCATAAGGCGAAAAATACACATGCAATGATGATTTTGTAGATTTCTAAAAGTACCTCATTATCTTTCAGAATAAAATCAATATCCTTGCAAGTGCAATAATTATTTTTGATGTACCAGATGCACAGATGTACAGTCAGCTGTGAAGCCGAGGGTTTTTGCTTTTGGGAACCAGTCGCTTGTCACTTTTTCCTTTTCGTTTATTTACCTTCATATGGAAATGGCGTCTAGATTCCGTTCCACTTGGACCAATAAAGGATTTTCTTCGCCACTCATTATTCGATTTCAATATGTAGATTCTATAAGCTTCTCAAATTCCCAATGATGCCTAGTCTCATAAAGAATTCACTTCCTCCAAAGGAGACGATAAAAACATCTTGGTTGAGAAACGGATCGAACTAACTCTCGATATGGAATTTCCTCTATCTACATAAATTGTTGAAATATGGATGACAGCTGAGAATAGGAAATGAGGAAAACTGAAAATCCTTCCACACATCTACGATTTGAACAACCTTCACTTGAATGATATATGAACCCTTGTTCGATGAATGGGAAGCTGTGACCTCCATTTTGGGGATTCTAGAGGAAAAATGCTGAATGAGAATATAAAATGCATGAGTGGTTCTTTTTTCAATCATTGTTGGATTAGCATGATGTTAGAGGTGTGTGAACATGGAGCGTTAGTGAAATCTCTTGAAACTAAATTAAGAAGTTTTCTGAAATAGACTGGCTGCAATTCCGCATATAATAATCTTCTATAGGTATATATAAAAGAAAGATGTTGGTTACACCATTTATAACTCGAGATCGGATGGACTGTTTGTTATGAAACTTCATATATGGATTAGTCTACGGTCTGGTTATTATAAAATACAATAAAACATTGAAAAAATCGATGAAAATTTGACTTATACAGGAAATGCTTTTCCTCCTTTTGAGTATGGCCACTAGATGTCGCTACAGTTACAGTTACGCTACCGCTTATTCGTTTGTACTTCATTTGATATTTTCCGCGTTAGATGGCGATAAAAACAAATCGTGTGTACAGTGACTATATTCCCTCTATAGTCACTGTAATAGTGTGTAATTTGAGTTGCCTACAACTCTTCGCTGTTGGGCAAAACCAAAATGTCTTAGCGTAGGAGTACAGATCTAAAATGATTAGATTTCGTTGAGATATGAGAAAAGTTTCGTTCTTACCACTTCAGATGGCGCTATTCACACATTATGACTGATGATTATTAGTTATTTTTATAGTTTTATTTATTCCAAATGAGGGTTCTATATTTGACATCATCACAATTAAATGGCGATGAATTTGTTGAGGCTTTCGCGGCCATCCATTGATGTCATCTGTTCTTTTTTCGAGCATTTCGGTCGTCGTGGTTTGAAATGGTCGAAAAAAGAACATATGACATCAATTACTGTGTAATTTAGAAAGGGCTTATAGTACCATGAAAGGCTATTAACAGATCCAGAAGCGGGTGAATATCACAGTGAATTTTCATCGAAATGTCAAGTAAATCGGATTTTGGCGATGAGTTCCAATCGTGAGATGTCCATTCTCATCTTTTCTCATAATTTTTAAAATGTTTTTGAATTTCTGTTTAGGTAAAAAATATATTTGCGGAAATAACTGAATCCAAAATTGCCATTATTAGTGATTGACATATTATTTTTGTGTATCTGTTCTGTGTGATAGCTCATATCCATGGAAACATTTGACAGTTCAAAAATCAGAGAACCAAGCCGTTGATCTCCGATCACCGGTGATTACGATTTGTGAAATCCACCGCAAGTATCATTTAGGCGGAACAAAGTTCGCCGGGCCAGCTAGTAATGATAATAAAGGGTAAAATGGAGAACACCCAGGAACAATTTCAGAACATCCACATTCCACAGTATGTTGCCAGAAGAGAACTACAAGCATTCCTCGAAATCAACGGATTGACCACACCCGTTTGAAAGCTGAGTTCACTGCGAAATATGAGGGTAACCGAAGTGCTCAACACCAAGCTGTCTGCTAGAAACCAGATCCATGCCTTGAACTCTTGGGCTACGCCTGCTCTGACCTACACTTTTCGGCCTAATGACAAAGTTCAGATGTCTGCACACCAACGCATCGGTGGAAAGATACCCAGGAGAGATGGCGGACGAGGTCTGTTGAACCTCTATAAACTCTGCAGAACCCAGGAGAAAAACTTGAGGCAGCGACTGCTCGAGTCTGATGAAATTGGTGACAACAGAGGATAAGGAATACACACCTCTGAACCTACAACACAGAGAACTGACATTCGATATCACCACGAGAAGCGAAGATATGAGTCTACGGCAGGAACAAGCTCTGCACGGCAGATTTCCCAAATACCTTGAGGGGGAAAATGTCGATAAATTAGCTCTTTTGTCGTGGTTGAATGCGGAACAATTGTATCCTGAAACTGAGGGATTCCGGACGGCTATCCAAGACCGAGTTATAAGAACTCGCAACTATGAGAAGTACTCCCAACTATGAGAAGCACTGTTTGAAGCTGAACGTGGGGGACAAATGCAGGAAGTGCGGCGCAGTTGGCGAGTCTATTGAACATATAATCGCAGGTTGTCGAGTTCTTGCCGACCAGCAAGTTTTTTGGATACTTGTCCACCATATTATAGGTATCAACCTGCAGCAGTGTTGGAAACGGACGCAGCGGTTCTCTATTGGGACAGACCCGTAACAACGGATAGAACAGTGGAGTACAAAAGACCGGACCTTGTGATCATTGATGAGGATCAGAATGTGGTGATAATTGATGTGGCAGTACCATTGACTCAGAACATCGGAAGAACGGAGTCTGAAAAAATAACGAAGTACGAGAACTTGGCAATAGAACTGAAGAATATGTGGCAATTATTACTATTATACCATTGGTGATTTCGGCTGAGGGAGTCATGTCCAAATCATTCAAGAGGAATCTTCAAAAGATTCCTCTTGAATGAAATGCAGAACAGGCTGTAGATTTGCAAACCTGTCACATCGTGCGGAAATTCTTGAACTAATGGGAGGAACTGCAATGTTTTTTCACTAGTTCAAGGAAGTAATACCAGCTCAAGCTGAGACCGGGAGGCATATTCATATCCCACGTACCGTATCGCAGCTCGGAGTCAGCCGAAGCTTATGCGATAAACCACGTGCGTGATCGCATCTTATTTGGCGATATCAGTCGTGGAATATGAATAATTGGGATTATACGTTATAATGATACCCCGATTCTTTTATTTTTTTCAGTTCAAGTAATAACGATTAGGTTTTTTCCATTTTCACGAATAAAAACGGCTTCCTCTTATTCAAGAGTGAATGCTTTCAGGTTATGAATTTACTGGGATGAAGAAATAAGTATATTTAGAATAGATTTTATACTGAAGCCAAAATAATGATCGAAATCTTCATGGTATTTTTTTGAAACTTTTTTAGGGGTGTTCTGAGAGTTGTTGTCATTGACCGAGTTACTTCTGAAACGAATTGACAAAATTAAACTTAATTTACATAGCTTTCAAACAAATTGAATTTTGTGAGTACATATCATATTCCCGTTGCTGTTGCAAAGATACACAAAGTAAATAGCCGTTGAAAAGAAGAATCACTGAGCTTAATGTACAAAATTAATAGAAGAGTTATAAAGTTCAAAAGTTGTCGAAAGAAGAATGGTATCAAAAAAGAATACCACTCAATTGAGATCAGTTGTTCAACATACGAAAGACAAAAATAAGGATCATCGTTGCTTGGAAGAATTTGTGAGAGTAAAAGTTTGATTGAAAGACTATTCAAAAAATTAAGTCGACAGAATTTCTTCGAAAATTATGTTCAATGAATAAGATCACTCCACATTTTTCTCAAATGTTATAGTTATATCAGAAAATGATTATTCAGATTGTTATAACAAAAAGTATTTTGTAAGGGGTAACCCTATTTTACCTGAATTAATAAGAAAATGGGAAGCTTAGCTATATGTCGATATAAATTTCATTCTTATGTTTAATCCACAATCCCTCAGTTGCCGCCCAATATTGTGTTGAGTTATTGGTAAAAGGAATTTATAAATATGAATTTATTTGGTTATGATGTTTTGAGATTATTAAAATCGTTTTACAATTACCTTTTTTCAATTATTTCCAGTCATCAAATAAATGATGATTCTTTATGTTGACTTAGAGTATTTCAACCATTCAGAAACTGCACTTACCAATTCATTTTTCACTCTCCTATTCTATTTGAAGATTAGATTTTTTTTAATTGTAGTTACAGAACGTCTTGACGTCATTCCCTCTCGTTTTTTGATTCAAATATTTTTCGAATTGGGAATATTAAGCAGAACCCCACATCTCAATTTCGATTTCCCCTTCTGTGGCTACTTTTGTTCTTACTATTTAGTCGTTGATTTGCAAATCTGGGCTTATTTTCTTCAAAAACTCTTTCTGATAACAATGCGTTAGGATTCTCTTAGCTATCCCATACAATTCATAAAATACGTTCGAGATCGCAGGAACGGATGCGATATCGTACGTTAAGTTTACTATGGGCTTCGGGTGAATTCGGACTGTGATACGGTACGTGAGATATGAATATGCGACCGAGAGACCGATGATGAAGGATAGTAATTGATCCAAATTTCGGAAAAAGTCATGATGAGCGTTGTGTGATAAAAACCTCTTGTCAGATTGAACCGCTGGTAATCGGTGAAAGGTGAAACCCATTGTAGTTGTGAATTGATGGTGAGGTCTGCATGCCATTCTGCTCCGGATATTCAACCTTCCCGTTGATGGTGGTCCCATAAATTAATTGTTCTGAGTTGGGATTTACGAGATAGCCTAATTTATTCCGTGACCTATGTGCTTTTTCGCTCAGATTAGGAAACAATCTAGGTCCATGCATATTTCATGTGACCCCTTTTCAATTCGCTCTTTACGATAGATCGTTCACCCATACCTCTATCAGATTTTCGGCATAAAAGCAATGGCCATCGTGCCAAATGCGGATTTATACACACAATTAACCGTGCACCAGTCGAGTCGTAACTGAATTTCAATGACCATAAACGGCAGTTTGGAAAAGCTATTACAATTTAACATCATGCTAGTTATAATAGATATGGAAAGGGATTTATCCTGGAATTCTGAATTTTAGACTAGGCATATTTCATGTTATCTCGCCCTGCATGAAGCCAGCTGTTCGAGGAGATCCAAAGTCGATGTTTAGTTGTTGTTAAAATGCCTATACTCTGTTCAAATGTAAGAAGGAGCAATATCAACAACTTTGGCGCAGCGGTAGGAGAGCCTTCGTATATTTACTTTCCTTTCCGTCCAGAGTCGAATCGAGGAGATTTCACACAATCGTTCAGTTTTAACTGAATATTATTATACGAATGCAATTCATACAACACATCTAAGTAAAATATATATTTAAACATAACAAGTTTATGGAAAAGCCTTCAATTATACAAGCGTTCTAATCAAAATCCAGGTAATAAATTTTTCTGCCTTGTTCCCTTAATGAGCTGATTTTCTTCCAGTAATCTCTTCTCCACACAATTATTTCATCTCTATCTATCAGTAGACTATCACGACCACGTTTTTTGAACTTGAATTCCATTTTTTTCAATAATTTATAGAACGTTGTTTTTTTGAAATTTGGCAAACTGTCGACATCATTCACGATTTCTAGTATACTTTAGAAATCGTTGAAATTTCATTCCGGAACAAGAAAACCGTGGACAATTCTTCTGATAAGGTTCATATCGAAATCGTCAAATGAATCGATTATTTTTGACGACTGGGCTCTCCTCTTGGGTGGCGTCAATGTTTTATTCTCTTTATATTTTCTGAGAATTCTGAATACAGCTGAATCACTCACCCCTGCGGATTTTGAAACCATTCCTACTGAGTCTCTTTTCGATAAATCAGGATGTTCTTCCAATTCTTTTCGAAAAATGTTCAAAATAATCTCTCTTCAGGAGAGAAATGCGACCTTATGGACCTTTTTCGTGGTGGTCCCCACATATCACCCTCAGATGCAGTATCTGTTTCCGAATTCGATATTGTTCTATAATTACTATATACATTTTGTCAAAAGATTTTTCAACACAATACACTTTTCACAATAAAATCTATAAACACTTTCAACAACAAAATCTATAAACACTCTGAACAGCTAGACCGTCACAGTAGCTCTAGGTATTTCAACTAGTCTTGTCAATTGAAAACTCCGATATTTACGCAAATCAAGATGGCTTCAACCCATTAAGGGAAAGGACCCAAATCTGGTGTTTCCCGGAATAACCTTGTCGGAATCTTGAGCAGCCGACAAAGAGTTTCGTACAAAATAATATAAAATTTAGGACCGAAATTAAACATATTTCGGATATTACAAGTAAATGACCATTGTAAATTTGAACAGAGATCTTTTACGAGTCTTCTCAATTGAAAACTATTTAGGCAAATCAAGATGGCTTTAACCCATTAGGGAAAAGGACCCAAATTTGGTGTTTCCCGGAATTACTTTGTCGGAATCTTGCAAGATTCCGATCCAAATCTTCAAAACTCTGGTGTTTCCTGGAATAACCTTGCCGCAATCTCGAGCAACCGAAAAAAAATTATTTAGTAGATAATAATATAAAAACAAAACAAAATAAAAAAAGGGTACGTCGGATATAAAATGTTTATGACAGTTGCAAATCATAACAGAAATTTTGCACTAGAGTTTCTGAGGAAAAAAGTTCTAATGTGGGAATTGCTGACTCAAATTATTGAATCATTTCTATCCAGTACCATCTACAGTCCGTTCCGAGTACGATCCTGGCACTATCTTAGGGCGGTCGAAGGGTGCGTTGTTATAACCGTTTGACCAATAGAAGCATTATTGTGCGCAAACCAGACGATTTTGTTTGTTTACAAAGCACCTTCTTATATTTGAACGGACTATAGAGCCGGAAATTAGCGCCAGCTAAGTGAATTTGAAAAGGTCGAAATATTGGTCTACAGGAGGCGGGGTTGTCATTTCGAGAAACCGCTAACCGTACGAACAGAAATCCAACTACTGTTATGAGATGTTGTCACCTCCTTCTGGTTGTTTCCGTTTCTTTGTCAGTATATTTCTTCACTGGACGCACGGACTGTCATACAATTTGAACAAATTCAATGGAATCCATGCAAACATTCGCTTCACATAATCCCATGCTTCGTAGACCCGAAACTGCGATGTCTGCCTTTCGGCAATATAACATCTTCCGGTGGCTGAACACCCAAATGTGACAATTAAGAAAACGGATCAAAATACCCGCGAAATGTACACAGAATCTCAAGCGAGAAATTATTTTCGGCTTTCATTTCACCTCCAGCGGTTGTTACCGGAAAAAACATTTGAACGGTTAGTATCACTACTATAAATCCGAGGAGTTTATTTTCCAATACTTCAAAGTGATTTATCGGATAGCTGATGAGTAGATTTGTCAAAATCTCTTGAGTTATGAAAGGAAAACTGAATAACGTTCTTGAAGTTCTGCCAACTCATAAAGTAGGATGTATATTCGAAAACTCGAGTGGATAGAAGGTATAAAATGGAGAGATACGATTGCATTTGTTCAACTTTGATATCAGTTGAACTCACATCGATGGGAAATTGCCAATTTTCTGTAGACTGTAGTTTAAAGTTCTGAATGAAACACGTTTTATTCATTACTAGCTGGCCCGGCGAACTTTGTTCCGCCTAAATGATACTTATGGTGTATTTCACAAATCGTGATCGCCGGTGATCGGAGATCAACGGCCTGGTTCTCTGATTTTTGAACTGTCAAATGTTTCCATGGATATGAGCTATCACACAGCGCAGATACATAAAAATTATATGTCATAATATCTCAATCACTAATAATGGCAATTTTGGATTCGGTTATTTCCGCAAATATATTTATTACCAAGACAGAAATTCAAAAACATTTTAAAATTTATGAGAAAAGATGAGAATGGACATCTCACGTTTGGAACTCATCGCCAAAATCCGATTTACTTGACATTTCGATAAAAATTCACTGTGATATTCACCCGCTTCTGGATCTGTTAATAGCCTTTCATGGTACTATGAGCCCTATGTAAATTACACAGTAATTAATGTCATATGTTCTTTTTTCGACCATTTCAAACCACGACGGCCGAAATGCTCGAAAAAAGAACAGATGACATCAATCGATGGCCGCGAAAGCCTCAACAAATTCATCGCCATTTAATTGTGATAATGTCAAACATAGTACCTCCACGATCACGTTATTTGGAATAAATCTTAGACAAAGATTAGAATGGACATCTCACGATTGAAACTGATCGTCAAAATCCGATTTACTTGACATTTCGATAAAAATTCAATGTGATATTCACCCGCTTCTTGATCTGGTAATAGCCTTTCATGGCTAAGTCATTTTGAATAAATAAAACTGTGAAAATAATAATCAGTCATAATGTGTGAATAGCGCCATCTGAAGTGGTAAGAACGAAACTTTTCTCATATCTCAACGAAATCTGATCATTTTAGACATCTGTATTCCTACGCTAAGTCATTGTGGTTTTGCCCAACATCGCAGAGTTTTAGGCAACTCAAATTACACACTATTACAGTGACTATAGAGGGAATATAGTCACTGTACACACTATTTGTCTATATCGCCATCTAACGCGGAGAATATCAAATGAACAACCTATGAATAAGCGGTAGCGTAACTGTAACTGTAGCGACATCTAGTGGCCTTACTCAAAAGGAGGAAAAGCATTTCCTGTAAAGGTGAAATTTTCATCGATTTTTTCAAACTTTTATTGTATTTTATAATAACCAGACCGTAGACGAATCCATACATGAAGTTTCATAACAAACAGTCCATCCGATCTCGAGTTATAAATGGTGTAACCAACATCTTTCTTTTATATATATAGATAATATTTCGTGAGCTCCAAAACCTACATTTTGATACTAAAATCTCCCATGAAGCCCCCATAGTTAATAAAATATTCCACTTTATATTTTTCGATCTTTCATTTTTGAGTTCTGTTCACGACCTCACACCACTCAAGGTAAGGGTGCTGTCGGTCCGCAAAATTGCTATTATTGAAGATTCGAATAGGAAGTACAACATCCAGATTTAATAATAACGTTAGATCCTCCCCAAATATATTTTTTATTGAGAAATATGGTGTTTTTAGGGGGTCATACCCCTTTGTCATTTTTCACCCAAAATTTGGGATTTTTCAAATCGCTCATATTCTGCACAGAGATACTTGGTGCTATGCTGATCAAGAAAATATAAATAACTATTGGCGGCGATGAGAGGGACGGAAGTAATGAAAGTTTGAAATTTACGATTTTTCAAACAATGCCATTTGATAGGTCAAAATCTAAAAGGTAATAGTTAGGTCTTTGAAATATTTTTTATTGAATGGAGCGACCTAGAAAACCTACATTTTAATACAATCACCCATGTAGCCAACATAGTTAATGAAATATTCCACTTTTTCATTTTTTGATTTTTCATTTTAGAGTTTTGTTCACGAGCTCACACCACTAATGGTAAGGGTGCTGTCTGTCCGCAAAATTGCTATTATTGAAGATCAACATCCAGATTTAATCATAACGTTAGATCCTCCCCAAGTATATTTCTTATTGACAAATATGGTGTTTTTAGGGGGTCATACCTCTTTCTCATTTTTCACCCAAAATTTGAGATTTTTCAAATCGCTCATATTCTGCACAGAGATACTTGGGGCTATGCTGATCAACAAAATATAAATAACTATTGGCGGCGATGAGAGGAACGGAAGTTATGACAGTTTGAAATTTACGATTTTTCGAAAACTGTCATTTGACTGGTCAGAATGTAAACGTTGATAGTTAGGGAATTGAAATATTCTTTATTGAATGGAGCGATCTCGAAAACCTACGTTTTGATACCAAAATCACCCATGTAGCCACCATAGTTAATGAAATATTCCACTTTATATTTTTCGATTTTTCATTTTCGAGTTCTGTTCACGAGCTCACAACACTCAAGGTAAGGGTGCTCTCGGTCCGCAAAATTGCTGTTATTGAAGATTTGAATAGGAAGTACAACTTCCAGATTCAATAATAACGTTAGATCCTTCCCAAATATATTTTTTATTGACAAATATGGTGTTTCTAGGGGGTCATACCCCTTTGTCATTTTTCACCCAAAATTTGAGATTTTTCAAATCGCTCATATTCTGCACAGAGATACTTGGGGCTATGGTAATCAACAAAATATGAAAAACTATTGGCGGCGATGAGAGGGACGGAAGTTATGATAGTTTGAAATTTACGATTTTTCAAAAAATGCCATTTGACCGGTCAAAATATAAACGGTGATAGTAAGGGAATTGCAATATTCTTTATTGAATGGAGCGACCTCAAAAACCTACATTTTGATACCAGAATCTTCCATGTAGCCCCCATAGTTAATGAAATATTCCACTTTATATTTTACGATTATTCATTTTCGAGTTCTGTTCACGAGCTCTCACCACTCAAGGTAAGGGTGCTGTCGGTCCGCAAAATTGCTATTATTGAAGATTCGAATAGGAAGTACAACAAGCTCGAGTTTTCAAATGGAAATTGGGTTCTTCAGAAGATTAAAGAAATTAATTCCTCATAACTTTGAGTTCTGCCGTTTATGGAGTTCACCCTGAAGCTCCACATGTGTCCATTCCCCAAAATCTTCTGAATTAACTACCCCCATGTCCGTTCGTTAGGCTCTTCCATGTGAAGCCGCAGCCGACTAACGACAAAGCAAACAGGATCAACTTGCAAATATTTGCCGGGAATAGTGCCGTCAATTTTCCTACATCCATGAGAGATGTCCGTCAGCATCAATCGAACCCCAATTCGTCCTGCTGAAAACAGACCTGCGAACAAAGTTCTGCAAATCAACCGGACCGATGTCTGGCAGTTTGAAGTTCTTTCACTTCACGCAGGGGTAAATTCCGATAGATTTTTCGAAAGTCGCTCAGTTCGAGTAGCACAGTATAAAAAAATTGGTAAAAAACTTTAACAATATTTGAGTAAAATATAGTTATCTATGATATGAGTGTTAAAAGTGATGTTTTATTTTGTGAGTGAA
The DNA here is from genome assembly GCA_951802165.1 of Adalia decempunctata. NCBI lineage: Eukaryota > Metazoa > Arthropoda > Insecta > Coleoptera > Coccinellidae > Adalia > Adalia decempunctata. The sequence goes on from OX637705.1 coordinate 9,383,726, forward strand.
AAAGTTCAATTTCACGAACAAAATAAAATCATTTTCAACACAAATACCATACAATGTTTTTTGTACAACTGCCCTATTTTGATAATGAAATGAGCGAATTTGCAATGACAATAAATTTCAAAATGCATTTTAATATTCAAATAATCAAAAGGTTGTTGTGAATGGCAAACGTTGCCAACGTTATGATTACTAACAAATGAGAAAAGAAGCTGTCATTTGTTCCTGTCCAATTTTCGTCTTGAGTTTTTAACTGCTTAATATGTTTGTCGAGAGTCCAACTATTAATAAAAGTGACGATTTGGTTGTTCCTGTGGATGTTGAAGAGTCTGCAAGAAGAGCAAATCTGGAACTCCTACCTAAAAAATCTGTTTAGCAGTACGATATTGCATATAACAATTTCCTGGCCTGATGTAAATTGGAAAATGTAGAAAGGAATTTCAGTGAACCAGTTTTCCTGACATACTTAGAAGAAAAATCAAAAATATGGAGTTCATCAACTTTGTGGAGCAAATTTTCAATGATAAAGTCAAGCGCCCTTATTGAAGAGGGTGTGGATGTTAGTAAATATTTTAAGGTAATAGCATATTTAAAACGGAAAAGTGAAGGATATCGTCCCAAAAAATCGAAATTTCTCACTCGTGAACAAGTTGAAAAGTTTATTAATGAGGCACCTGATGACAAATACTTTTGATGGTTAAGGTTACAACTATTTTCGGATTATTTGGAGCCTGTCGGCGTGAAGAATTGTGTAATTTATCAGTGGAAGGCATCGAAATAACAAATAAATCATTGATTAAATAACTTCCAAACACAAAAACGAAAGTCAGTCGTTCTTTCGGTATTATTGGGAAGTATGTTGATTATTTTCACAAGTAGGTATTTTGCACTGCGCCCTTCTGTCATCAAACATCGTCGTTTTTTCCTGAAATACATGAATAATAAATGCACTGCCAATCCAGTTGATATCAATACGAATTTCTCAAACTGCCAGAACCAAAGCAATATACAGGACACTGTTTTCGAAGATCCTCCGCTTCATTGCTTGCAGAATCAGGAGCAAATATTACGGATATAAAAAAACATGGTGGATGGAAGTCTACGACGGTAGCCGAGGGCTATGTTGATCATTCCATTGCATATAGAAATGTCATTGCTGAAAAAATTCTCCCAACCTCAACAGATTTTGGATCATCATCATCCAATATTGTACTTCCGGTTTCTACAAGTACTGATGGTGCTGAGGATTTTAATAATTTGTTGCGAAGCTCTCTAACGTCACAAGGCATTAATGTTAGTAATAAGTTTTACGATTAATATTAATGCTCGCAAGTAATGATTGTTAAATATTGATAATAAAAATTTGCAATTGCTGAGTTTTTTTCATCTGATTTCATCATAAGAAAATGCAGTGCTAAAAATATTTTCAACACTAATGTTTAAAATATTTTTAACACGCTTCCACGTAAACAATCAATTTCAACATTGTTTGCTGTCGTTAAAAGTGTCACTTTTAATGGCAGTTGTACAAAAAGTTTTTACATATAAAAAACCACGATATTTTTCTCCAAATTTGGTCATTTTCTCCTTACTATACTATTCATGTTTCTCCAAAAACAAATTCTAAATTGAAACAGCTTCTTCTTGGTGTTGCAGTTTTTTTGTCAGATAGTTTAGTAGGAATATTTTGGGTTTCCTGCTTGATTTCAATGTGAGTTTGATCATATCTTCTATAGTCCCTGTATGGTCACTGTTTACTGCAGTTTCGACAAAATGTCTTACTTCAATTGAATCTAATTCTCATTCATGGCAAATGTGTTCAAAATGTATTTTCTCCTTTTCCGAAGATTCTTGAGTTAATCTCCATGAAATCGCTAAACTTCCCTCAAGCGATAGACTAATTATACAATTCCACATTTTTCCCAACTAACGCAATCAACGAGCGCGGCAAAGCCTGCAGCTTCGCGAGCTCAAATTGAAAAAAGTCGATTAACGGGAGGAAATCCTAACGATAAAACGACGATGCTTTGGTATTGTTTCCCGATAAAATGCAACTGTTCCCAATTTCAATCAATAAAAATATCGCTGGCAGGTTCGGGAACGGAAATTAATATTTCAGTGAAGGGGCACGGAAAAAAGTGGAACAATCTCATGTAAGTTCGATGTTTTCGATTGGAGAACCACATTCTTGATAATAAACGGAGCCTTATTGGAAGTTGGTTTGCGATTGACAATCATTGCCCAGGCCAGGAAGGAGTCTCAATTGGCATTTGAGCGGAAAAATGCGGAGAATTTGAGTTTGTAATTTCAGTGAAACTGATGAACAATTTTTGTTAGATGGTCAGTTAATTTATACACCATACTTTTTTTTATACTTTTCTCGGTGGTGTTTCCGATTGTGAGGATGCTTGCTATTTTAATCATAACATCACTAGTGTTAAATCCATGTGTCCAGGAATGTCCTGTTGAGTGACTGTTTCAACTTTTTAATCTTTTTGACAACTACTGACAACTACAATTGTTTCATATAACTAGATTTAATATGAACTGTGAACTATGAACATTATCTTATAGATCCAACATCCTCCTGCCTGAGGAAGTTGTGTAGGTATACTTTAGTGTTCCTTCAAAATTCGACGATACTGCTTCAATCTCTGAACCCACTCCAAATACTCTCTCTTTCCCTCAACACTCCTAAATTTCACTTCTGAATCTTGCTGGTCGATTTCGTATATCTTCTCAGCTCAGCAATGGTGCTTTTGGTGTGTTTTGGACCTATGCCTTCTTTCTGCACCTTCATATTGGTGTTTCTCCCGATGTTCATACCAATTTTTTTAGCCTCATACTTTGACCTAGACTGTTTATCATAAATTTCCTGGAAAATATCCTTGAAACGTCCATCTTGAGGATAGTGTTTTTAGTGTTCCAACACTTTTGATAACCCCTTTCCAAGGCGACTTGGAATGATGAATGTGTAACAATTGATTCATCAGTATTGAACAATCCCATTGCAACACCAGGTCCCATATAAGTATTGACTTCATATTTGATTACCTCACCTACTTCAGGTGTGAATGCCATTTCCAACTTCTCTGCTGATGGCACCACAAAATCAGTAGCTTTATAATGATCATTATGAGTATGATGACCAATAATAATTGGTTTATTCCAACCTGTAGATCTTCTCGAAGAAACATTTGGCAGTTCCTCTATTTCTTCTTCGATCTCGATAATTTCATTTCGTAATAATTTTTGCTCCTCGAATTCTCTTATTAATTCGTCTGTATTTAGTGATTCTTCCGACATCAAAATTTCTTCTTTTTTATTATCAAGTTCGAAAATTCTTTTTGCCTTATCGTCAATTGTTCTTTTCCATATTCTACTCGTGTATTCATCCTTGGTCACAGAACTGGAACGTACATCAGTAAATATCTTCTTAATTTCAGTTCTCAGGGTTTCCCGTTTTAACTGCCAACAAAGCAACATAATCCTGGCAGGATCGCCAAATATTAAATCTATGTGTCCAGGAATGTCCTGTTGAGTTTGGGGCCTGTTTTATGGACCAAGGGAAGAAATGACTGTTTCAACTATTTAATACTTTGACATAGACAACTTATAGATGGGCCACTCTCCTACTAAACATTTGAAGATGATTTTAATTTCATCAACACCCACCAGACAGCGCTCGCATCGCTGTTTTCGGTTTCTTTCCTTACGATTTTCGTTTCCTCTGTGTTTCTGTCATCTTTCTGTGTTGAACTGTCTAAGTGTCTAAAGTGTAGCATCGTGTTTTTAGCGAATTTTCTTAAATAAAATCTATTTCCAAATTGGAAGGAAATATGAGGTTGAAACCTAAGTGTACCAAATTGTGAGGATAGGACCTGGAAGCGTCATCGGTTTCCGAATCCAGAAAAATATCTTACACTCTTCAACCTTTGTTATTTTTTTGATCTCCATCATGTCGTGTCTGAAGGTATTTGAAAAATTATTTATATTATGATAAATGATAGTTTGTATAAAGTATACCGAAATATATTGCTTTATTTTTGAAATTTTTGTTTTTCTTAATGCCCTTATATTATGTGAATTCGATAAGATAATATCTTATTTCAGTAAGTGGTTAAGCATTAAAAATAAGAAATCAACAAAGCATTGGTATGGTGAGGTCATTTTAAATTTTCGCGCCAGTTAGTACTATATATTACCACTAGGTGCTAACATTTTCTAAAATAACTCCTTCAACACCCACCAGGGAGCGTTTCCAACCCAAACATTAGGGGGAGAGTTTCCCATCTATAAGTTGTTGTCTATGTACTTTGGACAACTACTGACAGCTACAATTATTTTACATAACTAGATTAAATATGAACTATGAACATTATCATATAGATTCGTTGGTCCATAAAACAGGCCCTAAACTCAACAGGACATTCCTGGACACATAGATTTAACAACTAGGTCGATTCGCTGATGAGATGTATGATGATATATTGAAAAATTCTTAGCCTACTATAAAACCAAACGAAATTTCAATATCAAAATATTTCATTACTCAACATATTCTCCTCCTAATTGAATACATTTATTACAGCAAACCTGCAACGTCTCTACATCTTTAAAAAAAAAGTTTCTTCTTGCTCTGCAAACCAGTCCTCCACAGCTTTTATTACCTCCTCGTTGGAAGAAAATTTACGACCTTTTGAACTTTTTTTCAGTTGAGGAGAGAGATGATAGTCAGACGGAGCCAAATCTGGTGAATAAAGGGGGTGTTCTAGTAATTCTTAACCTAAATCACGTCTTTTTGGCATGGCAACATGAGATTTGTGTACTGGAGCGTTGTCCTGTAAAAACAAAATACCTTTGGATAGCTTTGCGCGTCTTTTCTCCTTAATTTTTTTCCGTAGAGTGGTCAGTAATTTCGAATAGTAATCTCCAGTTATTTTTCTACCCTTATCCAAAAAATCAATCATGATTACTCCATGGCAATCCTAAAAAACTGAAACAAGATCTTTTCCATCAGATTTTTCGACACGAAACGTCTTAGGTATTGGAGAACCAGATTGTCGCCATTCCATCGATTGTTGTTTGGTTTCTGGATCGTAGAAATGTACCCAAGTCTCATCCATAGTAACAATTCGGTTTAAGAAGTCTAAATCGTTTTCAAATCGAGCACAGATCGAAAGCGATGCTTCTACCCTTGCACGCTTTTGGTCAACATTCAACCATTTGGGGATCCATTTTTCAGAAATTTGTCTCATATCCAAATTAACGTGAACTCTATGCTTAACCGCGCGTTCGTATGAAATCTTCAGTGCTTCAGATATCCGTTTTAGCCCAATTCGACGGTCTGATAGAATCATGTCATGAACTGCACCGATATTTTCGGGGACTGACACAGAAACTGGCCTTCCCGATCGGTCATCATCTTCAATGGAAAATTAACCTCTTTTGAAGCTTGCAGTCCAATTTTTCACGGTCGCATACGAAGGACATTGAGCACCAAGGGTATTAAGCATATCTTCGTAAATCTGCTTACCTCTTAACCCTTTTGAATACAGGTACTCGATGATGACTCGATACTCCAATTTTCCGATTTTTACAATTTCGGTGCACATCTTTTTTTTAAATTCATTGCGTAACTCTGGTTTACGTTTTTGACGTCGAACTCTACACTGACACTTCTTATAAGTTATTGTTCGTTGATATGGTATCGCAATATTTTGTTTATGCATGGAACTGGTCTAGGCCAACTAGATATCAATACTGAATACATCCTCGTACCTACTTGTTCAGAGAGAAACATGATCTCTGACTCTGATTTTTTTCATTACCTTTACCTTATCTACTCGTAGATAACCCAATGACAGCTTCATGGGCTACCCTATTTTTATCACAAGATGTAGAGTAGTAAGATATTTACTTATCAAGTCACTACAATTCTGAGTGAATTTCGTAAATAATTATAATATGAGTTCTACTGGCCCCTGTTGTCATCCTGTACATCAAAAGTGTTTTCGAAGCAGATTTCAATATTCAATATAATCAGGACATCGTGGCAAATTCTGCACATGCTTGATAATATCGCGATGGAATATGAGAATTAACTAGATATTCCGGAGGTTTCATGAGAGACTGAGAGAGTATGAAATATGGATTATGTGAACCTTCAAATTCAATGCATTTCCACATGCACAGGCCCCATTTATTATTCAGTGCCAGAGTGGAGAAATATACCCTGACATTTCCATAAAAGTCCCATACTCTAATCAGATCCAGGCAAATTTATTCCAACTGCAAAAAGACTGAAACAATTCGAGAAGTAACAAAGAATACTATACAACCTAAAAAAGCTGACATTTCCGTTAAATTATATCCCGGCTAAATTATTTGAGGTTCTGAAAAAGTCCACTTCGATCCGAATGCATTATTCAAATTTCAGAAGAGAGATTTTCAGAGCTACCGTCGACGAGCTCAATGGAAATCTGGGCGGCAATAGTGAGCAGAAATATGTGACAACATAACTTTTCTAAAAAGCCAATATTTATGCGGAAAACGTCCGAGATGCATTACGGGAAAACTGCAGGAATTCAATTCCATTGAAGTGAACGTGGCAGCGAGGTGTTCTCCTGAATTTTAAGGAGTCATTGGATGCAAAGAATGACCTTGACCCTTGAATGGCTCTATTCACTCATTTTATATAATCATTGGGAAATCTGAATAATGAAAGGTAGCCAGTTTCTGCAGCAATATAATTTTATTCGTTATTTAATGACATAAACTCACAAATAGAAAAAAAGTTTGTGATTAGTTCTATTCACTTCTTTAATGAAGCTTCCACAGTTTTCCTTTGTCGGAAAACTAGAATAGTGGAAAGTGGTGATAGCAGCTCAAAATAAGAAATACCTCAACCTACAACTTGAAGGCATTTAAAAAGCTTTTTTGTACAACTGCCATTAAAAGTGGCACTTTTAATGACAGCAAACGATGTTAAAATTGATTGTTTACGTAGAAGGGTGTTAAAAATATTTATAAGTGTTGAAACTGTTTTTAGCACTCCATTTTCTTATGATGAAATCAGATGAAAAAAATTCAGCAATTGCAAATTTTTATTATCAATATTTAACAATCATTACTTATGAACATTAATATTAATCGTAAAACTAGAACAATTAGTAACATTAACGCCCTGTGACGTTAGGGAGCTTCGCAACACATTATTAGAATCCTCAGCACCATCAGTACTTGTAGAAACCGGTAGTACAATATTGGATGATGATGATCCAAAATCTGTTGAGGTTGGGAGAATTTTTTCAGCAATGACATTACTATATGCAACGGAATGATCAACATAGCCCTCGGCTACCGTCGTAGACTTCCATCCACCATGTTTTTTATATCCGTAATATTTGCTCCTGATTCTGCTAGCAATGAAGCGGAGGATCTTCGAAAACAGTGTCATGTATATTGCTTTGGTTCTGACAGTTTGAGGAATTCGGCAACAATAGATGAAATTTTCCCAAATGTATTGATACCAACTGGGTTGGCAGTGCATTTATTATTCATGTATTTCAGGAAAAAACTACGATGTTTGATGACAGAAGGGCGCAGTGCAAAGTACTTATGAAAATAGTCAACATACTTCCCAATAATACTGAAAGAACGACTGACTTTCGTTTTTTTGTTTCGAAGTTGTATTACCAATGATTTATTTGTTATTTCGATGTCTTCCACTGATAAATTACACAATCCTTCATGCCTACCGTCTCCAAATAATCCGAAAATAGTTGCAACCTCAACCATCAAGTATTTCTCATCTGGTGCCTCATTTATAATTTCTTCAACTTGTTCACCAGTGAGAACTTTCGATTTTTTGGGACGATATCCTTCGATTTTTCGTTTTAAATATGCTATTTTCTTAAAATATTTACTAACATCCATACCATTTTTAATAAGAGCTCTTGAGTTTATCATTGAAAATTTGCTCCACAAAGTTGATGAACTCCATATTTTTTATTTTTCTTCTGAGTATGCCAGAAAAACAGGTTCACTGAAGTTCCCTTCTACATTTTTCAATTTACATCAGGCCATCTCATTTGTTAGTAATCATAACGTTGGCAACGTTTGCCATTCACAACAACCTTTTGATTATTTGAATATTAAAATGAATTTTGAAGTTTATTGTCATTGCAAATTCGCCCATTTCATTATCAAAATAGGGCAGTTGCACAAGAAACATTGTATGGTATTTGTGTTAAAAGTGATTTTATTTTGTTCGTGAAATTGTTCAATTCACTCCGCTCATTTTACAAACTATTTCACTCACAAAATGAAATGTCACTTTTAACACTTATATCATAAATAACTATTTTAATTTGTTATTTCGACGCAACTTTTACCAAAATATAAAAAAAAATTGCGTTATTTTTGATACCACAAAAAACACTGAAAGTTCCATGGTCTATCAAATGTACCATTCTTTGTCGATTTCGATTCGTCAGTCCAAATGACTTAGTACCTATAAGGATATTTCATCTCGTTGAATTCGAACCATCATTGTTTCACGAAACTGTATTCTCACAAAATCAGTTTTCTGCGAATACTGCCCTAAATTGAATTTTTAAGGATAATTTCTTCAATTGTAGTCGCGAAAAAGAAAGATTTATTGGTCCTCATTTGTGATGCTGTAGTCTGTCCACTGCCTAGCTCTTTAAAAAGTGCCCTGACTAGATATCGGCATACAGGTGTCGAGAAATCATCTCCCGAAACATTTTTCTGGCGAAATAACTAAAATCAATACAAAATTTATGGATTATCACCCTATTTTCCACCCGAATATAACGTCGAAATATCTTCTCCGAATTTCATATCATGGAGCAAACATAGCACCTCAATTCATCAATGTCGTCATCAATTCATGTTAATCAGAGACGGCCCCAGGGTGGTGTCATGGGGAGACGACGTAAATGCTACTCTTCCAACAAGCTCAGTGAGTCCTGTGTCAAATCCCAAAAATATACGTAAAAATAGGAAAAATAAGTTTTGCTTTTATTCCTCAGAACCTGGTTTATTTGAATTTGAATCCTAATGTGTTTGAAGAATGAAGTTGTAACATTCCAAGTTTGTAAATCCTAAGAACATTATGAAAAAGAGAAAAGGGGCAACCCTGCTCGGAAGAGCTGAGGGTAGAATTACGTTAAAGGGGGTTTTATACTTATATTTTTGGCTTGTGATGTGATCGTCTAGATTGGTAGAACTCTATGTTATGTCGTAGTAATTCAGATTCGTAATAACTCAGATTAGTGAAATATAGGATGGGAAATAATGAGGTAAAATAGATAAATAATACACTAGATTGGACATATAGATGGAACAAGAGCCTTTATTCGTCCAGCACCATAGTTCGGGGAACCATAGCCATATGAAGGAAAAACGAACAAGAATCAATTGAAACTCAAAGCAAAAAACCTTCTAGCATTACAGATGATATGTTTAGATACAATCCATAGAACAATTATTAATAAGACGAGCACTGGTGATATGTACAATATGGAGCTTCCTATACTCGGGTAAGGTTATTACTGGCACAATTGTGATAAAAAGCAGATTCCAATACATCCAAAGGTTATAGGCATATAGAGTGTGTCACTTTATTGTTGCGCAGAGCTTTTACAGCTCCATGTGTAAGAATCCTTCCTTCCAAGTGTGTGTGTGTGTGTGTGTGTGATACTATTCGCGTTGGTTTAGAGGTGGACAATAAACTCTTTAGATTTCCTGTTGACTGATGAACGGTGGACCCGGGACGAAGCAATCCGGCCTAGGATACTTGCCCGGCTCACCAAGGCTTGTTTTACTGAGGACGTTCGTCTACAGAACTCTCAGAGGGAAATCTCCTCCACGATGCTAGGGAGGATGTTTTCCTTGGGCACAGGCGATGTAAACAGTTTACCTTAGACCTCCAAACCATTTTTCCCCTGTACGTGAAATATTATACTAAAAGCAACAACTCCAATGCGTATACCATAATGTCGCGTGAATAGTTAAATGTGCAGTAGGCCTTACGAACAGTACAAGAATATTCCAAATGGGTTGGTAGCAGAACAGAGTTCCACAATATTCAATAGAAATGTAATAATAAAATAGAACAAGCTTACATGAGATTAAATCCTGTGAAATGAAACAGTTATTTAAATGGGGACAGTGTACGTACCAGATAACAAAGAAGCGTTTTTAAAAATATACTAAAATGGCGGATTCCTAGAAGAGGAACTCCAACTCCATTTCAAAGGAACACTATTGTGAACCAGAATGAAAGTGAAAACACACAGCCGAGTGAAAGTGAAGTAAAAGAGAGCCCTTCCATTCCTTGTCGTTTCGGAGGTTAGTTTTTCATCCACAGAATCGTTTTTCTTCGATGGTCACAGAAGAACGAGTTTACTTCTTGGTTGATCTTCAATATGATTAAAATCTCCTATTTATAAAGATGCGAATTGCCTAAAGTATTGCTTGAAGTCGTACTAATATTCATCATTCATAGAATTATAAAATGATAACAAATAAGTTCATTCAACGTAGTTCCACGTTTCGACAATAGACGTTGCAAAGTTGGAAGCCATGGAGTATTCTGGCAATGGTGCATTTTATTTTATTGTAGGGTAGGAAATTCAGATATGTTACAAAGTTGAGAATTTTGTTTGAATCTGATTCCATGAATACAAGATTTAGCTTGGTTTTGGGCACTTTCATGGGTAGATAAAGAGGATGCTGAAGGTTCAAAATGTCACCAATCGCTAGATAATGACGTTTTTGTACAACTACCATTGAAAGTGACACTTTTAATGACTTTTAGATAGTTCTGTTAACTCGATCTGGACCAAATTTTGCATCAAACTCGAATAGCTCGTTCTCTATCCCAGTGCAAAATTGAATTCTGATCAAATACGCAGTTTCGAGATTATCAGGAAAGTAAAATTAACTCAATTGCGCATTCGACATCCCAAGCCCTAGGTTTCTCCATTTATCGTGTTCGCAGGCAGATGGAAGCTCAAAATTGATTCCTCATCAATGAGTGGAACCTTGTTATGACATCGTAACGAAATGATATATACCTGGTATAGGAAGAGCACTTAAAAATGGTTGGATTAATACACTGGTGAAGTTCACTCTTAACTCATATGCCGGTAGCAAAATGCATCGTCAAATATTGATGCCCGTTGTTTGATCTGAATAAAATATGAGTGTAGGTACCGTATGTGTTATTTCGGAACATAATCTACCTAAATATGAAAGCACACAAACACCCACTCAATATTGAGTGGATGTAAAACATAAATGTGATCTCGAGTGCATGTGTACAGAATGACTGCTTGTGCCACAAGAAGACTTGCACCCCGTGAATAACTTTCTAGAGCCGCCCCTGCTTCTTATCAACGAATCAAAATGGGAGGCTGCTGCAAAATATCGAATTCCTCATTCGACGTAATCCATTTTGCAGCCTTGAATTCGAGTGTTAAATGAATAAGCTGATAGTGAGCGAATTCAACAATCTGCACCAAAATGAATTGATTTCCCAGTAATATTTCGCAATAATGGTTTTATTTCCTTCCGGTTGATCTCACTCTGTATGACATTATATATTGTACCTCCCAGAAATCTTGCCCTCCAGTTTGTAGAAACAGCAATATGAGGCAAAAGCAGTGCATAAATCGTTTTCAAGAAGTTTTGCGTGGTGTAAAAGTTTCTCGCTAAATATATTTTTTATGGATTTAACTTAGGTGATTTGTAGCTTTCTGAGGAGATTATTAAAGTTTGAATTACTGGGGTTTCCTTCCTACAAGAACATACATTCTCGTTTGAAAGTACAGATTGAGAGGCGGAAATGAATTAGGTTGTATATTGAAGATTTACTTTCCTCACCCTATAAAAGTTTTCAAACAAGTTGGGAGATGAGTTGGAATTGTACAAACTTTTTTCTGGGAGAGACTATAAAAAATATCGTCTTCCTCAGATTTTCTCACTCAATATTTACTACTAAACATGGGACATTACAAATATAGACGAAAGGACACCCAGAAATAATGAATATAAAGGGTGGCCAAGAAATTGACGTCAAGAAAGGAAAAAACAGGTCCCTCGTGTCATGGGCTATTCGAATCATCCCCATGTATGTTATGCTATTTCTCACGGTTTTCGAGTTATGAATTTTTTTATGAACTTTGAGAATTTTCGACTTGACCATCTTAAAAAAAGATATTAAAAAAAAAGTGCAGAACTTCTCTGTGAAATTTTTTTTGTAACTTAATCTCCATGAATTGTACTTTTATACATAAAATAACCAGATTCGTAACTCTGACAAAAATTATGGAAATGTTGGTCTCAAGTGAAAAAGTTACGTAAATTGTATTATGATCTGACTTTTCGAATCAAAATTAAAAAATTAAAAATGTAAAAAGGCTAATTCACGGTTTCTTAGTATGCTTAAAAACTGCGCTTTTAGAATCATTGATAAAAAATGGTACTTAACAATCTACTTTTGCTAGAATTAGCCTTCAAATTCATTGAGGTGGAAAAAACCAAAGAACTAGACATTTACTACGAAATTATTTTTTGCCATTTTAAGATATTTCTGATCAAGTTATGATAGAAAATGCTGAAAATTAATGAAAATTAGCTTCAGATGTTGGTCAAGAAAAGTTCTAGATAAAAAAATGAAAAAGGTATGGCAATAAATCACACATTATAATGTAAATAAAAATAAATTTATTTAGAAAATTTACAGTAGGTGTTCAAAGTGGCCACCTCCAGCCTCAATACACATTCTACACCTTCTTATAAAACTTTCTTTTAATCGCATAAAACCTGCCCTGTTCTCACGTTCGGCTTCTCTTATCTTCAGTCGCAGCTCGTCTTCACTCGAACATTCTCGGGCGTAAACAATTTCTTTGAAATAACCCTAAACGAAAAAATCGATGGGATTAAGGTCAGTTGGACGTGGGGGCCACTTGATTGGTCCGCTGCGCAGCAATGAAAAACCGATCGGGATTATTCAAATTTTCGAGAACCACTTGAATGAACGATACCCGAACAGATGGATCGGACGCAGTCGACCAATCAAGGGGCCCTCACGTTCACCTGACCTTAATCCCATCGATTTTTTCGTTAAGGGTTATTTCAAAGACATTGTTTACGCCCGAGAATGTTCGAGTGAAGACGAGCTGCAACTGAAGATAAGAGAAGCCCAACGTGTCCTAAGAGAGAACAGGGCAGGTTTTATGTGATTGAAAGAAAAGAATAAGAAGGTGTAGAATGTGTATTGAGGCTAGAGGTGGCCACTTTGAACACCTACTGTAAATTTTATAAATAAATTTCTTTTTATTTACATTATGATGTGTGATTTATTGCCATACCTTTTTCTTTTTTTTATCTAGAACTTTTCTTGACAAACATCTAAAGCTGGTTTTCATTAATTTTCAGCATTTTCTATAACTTGATCAGAAATTTCTCAAAATGGCAAAAAATAATTTTGTAGTAAATGTCTAGTTCTTTGATTTTTTCCACCTCGATGACTTTGAAGGCTAATTCTAGCAAAAGTAGAGTGCTAAGTACCATTTTTTATCAATGATTCCAAAAGCTGACTGTTGAGCGCAGTTTTTAAGCATATACTAAGAAACCGTGAATTAGCCTTTTTACATTTTTAATTTTGATTCGAAAATTCATATCATAATCCAATTCACGTAACTTTTTCCCTTGAGACCAACATTTCCATAATTTTTATCAAAGTTACGAATCTGGTTATTTTAAGTATAAAAGAACAACTCATGGAGATCAAGTTACAAAAAGAATTCCACATAGAAGTCTTGTACTATTTTTTTAATATCTTTTTTAAGATGGTCAAGTCGAAAATTCTCAAAGTTCATAAAAAAATTCATAACTCGAAAACCGTGAAAAATAGCATAACATACATGGGGGTTATTCGAATAGCCCATGACACGAGGGACCTGTTTTTTCTTTTTTGACGTCAATCTCTTGGCCACCCTGTATACGAAGTGACATAGACGAAAGAACACCCAGAAAAATTAATATATTACAAAAATGTTTTTACAAATCTTTATGGGAGTAATTGATCAAAAATCTCACAAAAATACGAACTTGTTAGCACTACTGAAAAACCCGATACAATGAAGAACATATTCATTAACCAAATGAACAAAAATTGGATCAAAGAGGATAATACCGAAAAACTGGCACCACCACAGTTTTTTGACGTAAACTGCCTTCTTTATTCTTCTTTCCCATAACAATTATTGATATGTTGTCCCTTGCTCTCGTTTCATATAACTTGCAGTCAATTACGATCAATTAGAGATGAAAATAATCAATTGATTCGGCCTTTCTGCGATGCATTTCATTGGAACTCAACTGCATAAAGTAGAAACACCAGGCGTGGAGTTTATTTCGATAGAGCTTCCTCTGTCAGGAAATGGATAGGTTCGCAATTCTTGTGGGTTCTGTTTTCTGTTGCAGCGGAGATCCGTAATACGCTAATGATTTATTCATTCGACATGTGGCTTCTGCATTTTACATAGGGAGTGCTTGGGAAGGATAGAAATAGATCAGTAATGAGTTGTTTCGATTTTACTCAATCGTGCAATGATTTTTCTAGGGAAACCTTCAATCGTTAAAGGATTTTCTCTATTTCAGTATCGTAATGAGTTCATTACAGTACTGAAAACAGTGCTGTAATGAATTCATTACAGCATCGTTTTCAGTAACATTTTTCGTTTTGTGGTTGTCAGCAAAGACTTCCGATCCTTTTAAATTTCAGCAGACGTCAATTTGGAAATGTCAATTTTCGTATTTCCTAACATTCACCTCAACTGCAAAGATACAATATGAAAGTCACTAGGACCTATAATTTGAATTTTTTTGTTGAAGTTCGCGAAATTTGAGTGAAATACAGAAAATATCGTCTAATACTCGTTGCAGAATGCAATTCCAATACTCAAGCGTTCGAATTTCGCATTCGTATTGGAATAGGAGCCCATTCTGCAGCTAGTTTTAGAATATACTATCAAAATTTGCGATTCAAACCAATTATTACAGGTGTATCGCGTGAAACCTAGATCATAACAAATTTCGATGCAAAAAAATTAAATATGTACTCGTATTTCATAGAAAAAAATCTTCACACTATCTATTTCCAATGTACTGGTGCATTCAAATGAATAATTAAGCTTTTTCATGTTACGCAATCAGGTTAAAAACTCCCGCATCAATTTTAATTTTAGGGAATTATGAATATCACTATGAAGTGTACCATGCATGTAATTGAAATTCTGGGAAATGAATACATGGACTCATTTGAGTTATAATTTACTGGATAAGCGTACTGGATAGCTTTTAGTTTGTTGTTGATGAATATTTAAATATTAGTTGTATATAGGTATTCATTTCATGTTAATGTTTCGAGTTGAATTATATGGATGTTATGTTTGATCATTTTCGGGAATTAGCAGATGAATGGAATTGGCACTTTGGAAAAAACAAACAAACAATTTTTAGAATATTTGAACCTACGATGAATAAGTTATGGAAATATCTATCACAACATTTATGAGTATTTCATATAATCATCTCCATTATTCCATGAGTTATGGAATGTAGGTATATTCAAAATTAATTTTTGGAAACCACTCTTTAGTTGTTTCTATTACATGCAAATTGATTGAAGGTCACTAATAATAATATACAGTGGGCGTAAAAATTTTTTTTCTCAGAAAAAAAAAATTTGGCAACAAAATCCTGAAACAGGACAATTTTTGTTTCACTTTTACCAAATTTTTATGCATTTTGAGGGATTTTTGTTGCACCCTGTGCCATCCCCACCAATCCTTTGAATTTTTTGAATAGGGTAAGTGGGTTATGTGGTACTTTTTTGGCAACGTCTTTGTATCTTATTTACAGGAGTGCAGAAATTTTCAAGAAAATTGTTTTTTTTGAAAAAATCAGTTGGTTCAAAGAAGTTTTCATGGTTCATTTAATTTGAGACGATGGTACCTGATGAAATTTGTCACCGAATGAAAGTCGACCATTAGAGTTTTGTTGTTGCACAGCTTTCAACCCTCTCACGTGAAAAACTAGAATGTGTGAAACACTGCGCTTCAGTTATGATCGTAGGTATGTTATGAGTACGTTTTTATTGATGTTGAATCTTTTCTTTAAAATGTTTCAATTGAAAGAAAGAGCCATGACAATGTGCACATACTGAAAACTTCTTTGAACTAACAAATTTTTCGAAAAAAAAATTTTTTCTTGAGAATTCCTGCTCGCCTGTAAAGAAGATACAAAGACCTTGCCAAAAAAGTACCACATGACTCACTTTCCCTATTCAAAGAATTTTGAGGGTTGATGGCGATGGCACAGGGCAAGGGTGGTCCTACGGGAGGGTATAGGTGGTAATTACCCCCCCCCCAGAGCACTACAACTAATTCGATTTTTTTAAATTTTATTCATGAAAAAACTAACAAAAAAAAAGTTATATCATCTTTGAGAAAAAATCGCAGTGCTATATGACTTCGGCTTTGAAATAATATTATAATAATATGGAATTAACAGAAAAAAATAAACAACACAAATAAATAAAACATTCTGGAGTTATAGGTATAAACTTCGAAAAAAATCACAGAGTTATGACTAAGGCATTGAAATATGAAATAAGATTAACATAAAATAAATTAAGTGATATGAATTATGAATCAAGTCACAGATCATGGAATATGGCTTCGTGTTTTTATACAGGGTGCCCCAAGTTCGAGTGCCTATTAGACGTTTCTGAAGAACTGGACATATTTGAAATCTGAAAATTGGAATTATGATATTGTTCAAAATTCTCTACAGACCGAAAATATTTTGGGAGCCTGAGCACTTTCGGTTATACAGGGAGTGAAAATAAATATCTTTTCGTCAATGATATGATTGAGTTTTCAATGGTTAATACATTTCTGTCAAAACCATTGTATTCAATCAAATAGTTTTCAAAATATCGAAAAAAAAACCCTAGAAAAAGTCGAATATTCATAGCTAGTATCATGTTTATTTTTCTTCTTCTGAACATTCCAAGTACAAACTGTTCTCACAACGTCAAAGTAGAGGAATGTGGAAAGGTCATGCTTATTTTGAATTTCCTAAATACCTATCATTACACGGTGTTTCAAAGTTTGTGGCGAAAACTGTGATCGAAAATTGGCCATAACTTCTATTTTTCAAATTAGACCCCTATTTTTTTATGATTGCGTTGGATTCTGCGGAGAAAAACAATGAACAATATCATAATCCCAATTTTCAGATTTCAAATATGTCCAGTTCTCCAGAAAAGTCTAATAGCTACTCGAACTTGTATAATCAATCAGTACGGATACATACACGTAAGACCTTCAAACATGGGACTGCAAATGCTTCGTATTCGAGATACCTAAAGGATGTTCCTTCAAATTTTTAGTTTAAAATTTCGATTGTTCATCCAATTATTACCCCCCCCCCAGAAGAAAATCAGCCTAGGACCGCCCTTGGCACAGGGTGCAACAAAAATCCTTTAAAAATGCATAAAAATTTGGTAAAAGTGAAACAAAAATTGTCCTGTTCAGGATTTGGTTGCCAAATATTTTCCTTCTGAGAAAATGAATTTCTTCCATAATTTTGACGGGCACTGTATATTCTCAGAATCCTCTGATACAAGAAAAAAAAGAAAAAGTCACTAGGATAGTACAAAATTGAAAGTACCTGATCAAACTCAAATTCCAGAAATTCTGTTGTAATGTGAGGCTTAATACCTAAAATTAAATTCGAAATTACACGTTTGAATTTGAAACAATCCTAGTGATAATGTTTATAGAGAAAAATGATCACTGATGTGCAGTCAGCAGCTTTTGAGCGTTCGTTCCCCTTATGAGTAGATTCATTCTCTTTGTAGTTAGGTAGTTTTGCCAGTTCAAGACTTGAAATTTTCGAACTGAGGAGAAATTTTAACCAGGGACTCCGTGGAAATGTCCGTCTGCATTTAGATAGAGAATGACACACTGAAGCTACGTCCAATTTTTTTTTTCAAATTGCTAATCTGGATATGAAATTCCATCGAATTTTGAAAAAAAAAACCGTATTTCTCTGTGGTTGCATATATGGGATCTTGGTCGAAATCTTTGACTCCTGCTGTTAAATTATGTGACACCGAAAGTTCCAAGTAACAGGAAGATGCTCTCACGTGCCTACACATCCTCACCGATTGCAAATGACCAAATAGTGAAAGGAAACATCGCCACTTCTACGTGACGCGACTCCAAAATTTTCGCAAATCTATACTCATGCATAATTCCTAATAGACAAACAATTATATCTCGCTTACCTATTCGTTGGCTTCCCAGCATGCAACACTCGAAGTCCAAGAAGTATTTGGCTATTTTTTCGTGTCCGAATAGTGCTTGTTTCGAGCGACGCCCGCGCGAACTGTTGAATTAAACGTTTTCCCGCACGTTGGTCGCGGCTGGCCATGCGCCTGGAAATGACGAATGGGATGGCACCGGAGGAAAACGTGGTTTTGGGAAAACTCGACGAGAAATTCGAGTTCCGGTCGTAGGAAGGAGACAGGCTCAGGAATTGTCGCGAATTTGCTGATTGGTTAACGGGATGTGAGTGTGACGATGGGGTTCCCCAAGGGTCAGTTTCAGGATCTGCAATAAAGTCTGGAAAGTAAATTCTGAACCTGGTGAAGTTGGTCATGTTGAAGTGTGAATTCTTCTCGAACTTCAAATACTGATCATAATGAAAACATATGGGAAAAATCGTATGAAGGTAAAACTAGATTGAACTAGATTCCTAGTTTCTTCAATGATTGAAAATGGGTCAGCCATTCAATTTGTAGGTAGATTCACCTTGTATAAGGCAGATTCTTTTTTTAGGTTCTCATTTGCCAGTCCAAGGAAGCAATTATACAGTTCGCGTCAAAATTATGAAACGAATTCATTTTCTCAGAAAAAAAAATATTTGGCAACAAAATCATGAAACAGGTCAATTTTTGTTTCACTTTTAATAAATTTTGTTGCATTTTTGAAGGATTTTTGTTGCACCCTGTGCCATCTCCATCAACCCCCTGAATTTTTTGAATAGGGAAAGTGGGTTATGTGGTCTTTGTATTTTGTTCACAGGCGTGCAGACATTTTCAAGAATTTTTTTTTTTGAAAAATTAGTTAGTTCAGGGAGCTTTTCAGTATGTGTACTTTGTCATGGCTCATTGACTATGGTAACTGATGAAATTTGTCACCAAATGAAAGTCGACCATTACAGTTTTGTTGATGCACAACTTCTGAAGACAAATACCTAGGAATAACACTAGATAGCAAACTTCTGTGGAATAAGCATGTTGATAATGCTACTGGCAGAGCTACAAGAGCTCTGATGGCATGCAGGCGTCTATGCGGTAGGAATTGGGGTTGTAACCCAAAAATACTGCGATGGATGTATGTCATGATTGTAAGACCTATAGTCACATATGGGGCAGTAGCCTGGTTTGCTAAGACAAGTCAGGTAAGTACGAGGAAAATGCTCGACAAAGTACAAAGGCTTGCCTGTGTGTGCATCACGGGAGCTATGAGAACGTGCCCAACTAGGGCGCTTGAGATCATCACAGACCTCACACCTTTACCTCTGAAGATTGATAGGGTAGCCCATGAGGCCATCCTCAGAGTATCTAAAGAAGGAGCAGGCAATGAGAGAGTCAGGTTTCAGAGAGCTTGGTCCTCTCTGAATGACTACACCTCATCTGCAAACGTTCCTAGTGATGTAATGATCAAGAGAGTAAGCACTGAGAGGAACTTCAGTACAATGCTAAGTAAAAGAGAGGATTGGGAAAGGGAATACACAAACTACAATCTCAAAGAAAATACAATGAAATGGTATACAGATGGTTCTGAAACCGCTACAGGAGCTGGCGCTGGGATTTACGGGACAAGTACCAAGTGTGCACTATCGTTAGGCTCCAGTACAAGCGTCCTGCCAACGGAAATACTTGCAATCGGAAGATGTCTAGACACAAATCTAGAAAGAAACTATCAGAAGTGCGATATAGCTATTCATATAGATAGTCAAGCTGCTATTAAAGCACTGAGCTCCTACGTCATTGACTCAAAGCTGATTTGGGAGTGCCGAAACAAACTCAATGAGGTAGGCAAGAAGAATAAGGTCTTTTTAATCTGGGTTCCCGGTCATTCGGGAATCGTAGGAAACGAAGAGGCCAATACACTGGCCAGAAAGAGAGCACAGACGCCACTCACTGGCCCAGAACCCTTCTGTGGTATAGGAAAATGCACCTATAAGAAGGAGTTTATGCTGAAGTAGAAAACCGAAAGAGAAGAACTCTGGCGGAATCTCCCAAGGATGGATCATTCCAAAAAGTTCCTCCGGAACTTTAAAACTGCTAGATCCAAAAAATATCTGGATCTCAGTAAAAACCAACTTCACCTACTCACTGGCTTTCTGACAGGACATTGTCGCCTAAAGAAGCATCTGTTGAGAATGAGTTTATCGGACACTGATGAGTGTAGATTCTGTGGGGAGGAGGAAGAAACTCCTATTCACCTGGTTACGGAATGCTATGCCATTGCAAGCCAAAGGAAAGAGTGCTTTGGACAAGAAACTTGTAGAAGTGGGGAGTTATCCTCCTTGAAGCCGACCCAGATACTGGATTTCATCAAATCTATGGAACTGGAGGGCGACCTGTAGGAGGCACGATGATAACAGTTCTGTCAGGGGGCACAATAGACCTAAAGGTCGCAGTGGACTTGTAACCCCTTTCCACTATAAACTATATAAACCCCCTCACGTGAAAAATTTGAATGTGTGGAACAATGCGCTTCAGTTATGATCTTGAGTAGGTATGTTATTAGTAGGTTTCTACTAAAGTTGAAACTTTTCGATAAAATGTTTCAATTCAAAGAAAGAGCCACGATAAAGTGGCTCTTATATATACTGAACACCTCTTTGAACTAACTAATTTTTCAAAAAAAAAATTTTTCTTGAAAATTTCTGCACGTAAAGAAGATACAAAGACCTCGCCAAAAAATTACCACATGACCCACTTTCCCTATTCGAAAAATTCGGAGGGTTGATGAGGATGGCACAGGGTGCAACAAAAATCCTTCAAAAATGCATAAGAATTTGGTAGAAGTGAAACAAAAATTGACCTGTTTCAGGATTTCGTTGCCTTATATTTTTCTTCTGAGAAAATGAATTCGTTCCATAATTTTGACGCGCACTGTAGGTATTTTGATGTAGGCCTTCACATGCGGATTCTATTTCAAATTCAGAGTATTCCGTGGCAATGTTGACCCACTGTGTAATTTGTACAGTTTATGATGGTGGATCATCAATTTCAATAAATATCTTCACTGATTCACTGGTTTGAATTCAATGAATGAAAAATATGATGGAGTTTCGACACTGGCGCTTTTATGTGCATTTGTGAAGTTTCCTCCCTGCATTCAACGTTCCTTTATGAGCAACTTCGGAATAAAGAAAGCTTCAATTCTATCCATCGCTATTGATGCCTACATAATATGTGAGCTTCAATCAGTACACAACTTCTGCATTCACTGATTCTTTTCGAAACGAATCAAACCCTCTTTTAGTCGAGATGGAAAGCTTCTTACTCAGAAACTTTCAACAAGGAAAAATGAACCTTGGAAAGAGATTCCAGTATTTTTCGATGATTTTCATACATAACATGAAATTCTTCTTTTTCGAATTTCCCCTCAGCAATATCAGATTTCACTTGTAATATATACTCCATTCACTTTTCTCTAATCACATAGGAGGTCATGGTTTCGTTTTCAGGAGTTGGTGAACCTGATAAAAAGCACAGAACATATGACGAAAAGTCAGTGCGCGCATAGAAAATATCGTTAATGACAAAACGACGTTGCCAGTTTCTTTGTTTACATCAAAGTAAAAGTTTCAAAGATATTTCACATTTTGTTAGGTTTACAAATTGTTCGCAAATTTTTGGTATTTAATCGATATTTGCAGGTGAGTTTTTCGTCGAATATCCAAGATTAACGTATTTTTATTGTTTTTAGCACCAGTTTGGAGCGTGAGGACGATTTTCAAGACCAGGACGAATGTTTACATTTCGAGGTTGAAGGGGTACAAGGGAAAAAGCTGTTATTTGGACAGATATCGCAGAAGATGGATCGGATGGAGCCTCGAGAGGTCGATTAGGATGATATTTTTCAGGTTTTCCTAGAAATTTGGCGATATCTGAGCAGATTTGCAAAAGTTAGGTACTTCACGAATGAGGTGGAACTTAGACCTAATCCTCCTATAATAAACGCCTTTCAAAGGTCGAGATGGTGAAGAATGTCTTCTTTAGATGTTGTTTGAACAAACGCAGCCGAGTTTTATACCCCAACATTGATTTTAAGAAAGTTATCAATAAAATTCACATTATTCTTGATTCTTGTAATTACCCATCAATTCAACTTATATCTTTGGGTTGATTTTTTTAATGAATTCTTGATTAGAATCAACCATTGATGTCGTCAAGTCTTGAACTTTCAGTTCAAGAGGATAACAAACATCAAATCTTCACAAGCATGCATATGAAAATTATGTGAAAGCAATACAATTTTCTTCCATGGCGAAAAATAATATATGATCTCTTGTACTTTTCATGCAAATAACTAGAAAAGGAATCCTTTCTATCAATTCATATAAACCTTAATTATTTTCGTCCATCACATCTTTTCCAATTCATTCATTTTCCGAATAAATTCACATTTGAGAAATACGCTAAGAATGTAGAAAGGGCAACATAGTGTTGACTAAAAATATTTTGAAAAACGTCATAACTTCGATACAGAGTGGAATGTGTCAAATTTCCAAGGCCAGAGTTGTGATTTTATAATTGTGAATGGAGTATATTTGTCATTGACTTATTAAAATCGAATTGCTATGCAGAATGTCAACCGTTATGAGGGTGTCGACAAATGGTCGTACATTGTTGACACACTGATATAAATTGACATTGTCAGCAAACCTAACGAAATTGAGAATGAAGTCAACTTGGTTCTATCGATATCAAGGCAATAATAAATAATTCACTGTTTTCATTCTGAAATCCAATTACCGAAACGATATTAATGAGAATCCCTCATTTAATTCGAACTATGAATTTTCACCCAACTGTTTGTTTACTGTAGGGATAGGAAGGGGAATGAACTCCATCAAATTTTCAATTATTGTTCTTTGTTATTCCAGCGTAACGAATGAAAAATAGTTTCCCAAAAACCATTTTCAATCGGCGTGAAGAGTTGAAGGTCATCAATCAAAGAATGGGATGTACCGAAAACTCTATCCAATAATTAGCGTGGTATAAATAATAGTTCGAATGGAGATTTAAAGAATAAACGCCTGAAGTTTTGCGGTTATGTCGATTTTAATCACTTCCTTCTCCTTTGTGGTCCCACATTTTCTGGGGAACAACCTAATGGGATATTAATTCTGCACTAATTTCATAGAATTTGGTTGATATGAAATGATGGAGAATAGATTGACCGAACAAGAGCAGAAAATTTGCAATGCAAATAAAAATAGTTATTGGGTCTTGAGATTGTGATGTAGTCATGAAAAGGTGAATGCTTCCTCGGCCTGTATGGAAATGAATGCCGTTATACTGAGACACTTTGAAGTTTGTATTCTTTTCTATTTTCCAGCTAAGCAAAGAGATTGGTAAAAGATTTTGAATAAATTGGAGTCAATGGAACAGCACTGAAACTTTGGCAGTACTTCGCAAAACTGAAATTTCATAATGCATTATGCTACTCTGGAAAAGTCATAAGAGCAAAAAATTTGTGGCTGGAACCGAATATACTGCTCCACAAGAGTTAGGGATATCGTATTCAATCGTTTTTAAAAGTATGTTATCTTCGAGAAAATAGCTGTAAAATCATTTAAAACTCAATAACAACTTGAATCGATCCAATAAAAATCAGTATGAGACATTTCGTCAATCTGGTCGCCTTTTTTTGAAATTTGGTTTTTTGCATATATATGCTTCATGAATGTTCTTATTTTGAAATGAAGTCAGTTTATCTTCGATTTGAAACGAGTTTTCTGAAAATGCCAAGACGTAAATTAACAAACGCTGAGGCTATAATAGGGCTATCGGAATGCTACAGGGTGGCCTAACTCAGGTTGTTGTATCGGAAAGGCTCCAAGTCAGCCAAAGTGTCATATCTCGACTTTGGGATTGGTTCTGGTAGACAGGTTCCGTGTTGGAAAGACCAAGACTTGGTGGGCGACGAAAAACAACACCTGCTCAGTATCGTTTCATCACCGTTTCGGCGAGAAGAAACCCTACATCTACGTGTAGAATGCTACGGAATACGCTTCAAAATGCAGATGGTGTCCAAGTTTCCATCGAAACCATCAGACGTCGTTTGAGAGAGGTGAATCCAGGTTCTAGACGTCCATTAAGAGGAGTTTCATTAACACGTGACCATCAGCGTCAAAGACTGGAATGGACAAGGCAACATATCAATTGGAACGATCAATGGCGTAGTGTCCTTTTCACTGATGAATAAAGATATGGACGATTTTCAGATTCTCGAAGAAAAAGGGTATGGACAATCCCACGCATACCCCGTTATCGTCGCTATGTCCAAGAAGTCCATCCATTCCCAAGGGGTAGTGTTATGGTATGGGTCGGGATATGTTTCAACGGGCGCACAGATCTACACATTTGTCCTGGGAATATCACCGCCTTATGCCGAGGCCACACCGAGCGCTACGTACGCTATGTTCGCGATGTTCGCGATGCATTTCAAAAATAGCCATCGTTATTTTAAACGTACCCAGCCACACCAACACTGGTACGCTATGTCCGCTATGTTCGCGATCTAAGCCACGTCGCCGACTGTTTGATTCTCGGCTATATTCTCTGGCTATATTCAAAACATCGCGAGGGCTGTAGTGTAGTGCGATAATATGCCGAGGGAAAATGTCGTTCCTTTTCAATAATGCCTAAAAATTGGTCAAACTGCTGCAGGCTCATTCGAAAATATTCTCTAAACTTTTATTCATCTTCTCGCAACTGTACTACGAGATGATGAAATTCATCGAAATCATTCCTTATTTTGTTCACTTCGTGGACCCATTTTCTTCTACGTTTATTTTTGCACAACGATAACAATAGAAGCAACTCATCGTCATCGCTATCACTATCCCATATGGGATATGGCACTGTGCTTGGTAACATCGTGAAATACAACTGAACCTAATGATTGCGAAAACGCAAAAGATATACTCGAGTATGTAGTTTTCGGCGTGGCCGCTGAACTTAGCGAACATCGCATACGTAGCGTCCATAGCGTCTATAGCGTATCTAGCATTACACTATAGGGAGCATGTCATTGACAATGTTGTGCCGAATTTCCACGCTGCTATTGGTGAAACTTTTCAATTTCTAGACGATAACGCAAGACCGCACCGTGCAGCCACAGTTGAGAATGCGCGCGAGGAGCTAGGTATTCCACATTTTCCAATACCTCCGCACTCACCAGATTTGAATTGCATAGAACATGCATGGGATATGCTTCAAAGAAGATCATATAATCATCAACCTACCCAAGAATCCTTAAATGATATGAGAGAGCTTCTGCCCCGTTTATGTAACCAAATTCCTCAAGAAATGTTCAACAACCTCGTGTGTAGTATGCAAGGAAGATGTCAAGCTGTTATTGATGCGCGTGGAGGTCATACATTGTTTTGATAGTCTTAAAATGCTTGAATTCTCTGCAGGCTAAAATTAATTTGTAACTTGAAATCATATTTTTATGAATTTTCATCACAAAAATCTTATACTAACTTTATTTTTTCGCAATTTAAGTCAATATCCCTAACTCATCTGGAGCAGTTTATCTTGAAGCTTTGTTGAGGTAGTCCCAAGTTTCAGCACTTCCACAGACTATACTGGGCCAATCAATCAATCAAAAGAAACAACTCTTGGATAAGTTATTCTAGATGTGGAATGAAAAAGTAACTGCTGGAGACCTGGGTTAAAACTGCTATTTGAAGACCTTGAAAGGCTTTCACCTTGTAGGTTCATCGCCTTCCTAAATAAGATGAATTGGTGTGACATAAAGCATACAGTAAGCACAGAAATGCATTCTGGTAACCACAGATGATTCTGACCACCCACAAACGAAAATAAAAATAATGAAGCTGAGTTTTTTTGTGTGAACACTAAAAACTATCCAGTTTGAATGAAAACGCATTAACGAAAGTAGGTTCTCTATTCTTTTAGAGAGAGTTTGATATTTTACATGTGATATCACTGATATCAACTCCAGTCAATTCTATCATTGTCTAATTAGGCGAAAGAATTTAAATGGATTTCATTTTTCAGCACCAGATAAATATTTTGTGATGTAAGTACCTAAACTGGTCACGAACACATGACACTGATGAAGGAAGAGCTTCCGAAGAGCTTGGCTGTTGTATTTCTTTCTGATTTATAGGTCAGGGGAATACGGGCAGCATTTTATATGTTCACCTCGGTATATTATCTCGTCCGACTTTTATGCTCGTTTAGGGCTTTAGAAACGAAAAATCAGGAAGTTGAATCATCCAGTTTACGTACGGCGTTTTAATTTGACTGGTCTGTTACACTAAAGAGAAACTTTCAATATACCTTCATAATGATATCACAGTGGACAGCTTTGGAAAACAGAATCTGATACTCAGTCATTCCAATGTTCAATGCATATAAAGCTGTTTCTAATTACAGTTGCGAACTCCATATATCTGAGTCTCAGAAACTCTAAGATACGCTCCTCAGCTTTGACAAGAAAACTTGTTTGATTAGTATATTCCTGCATCGGTTTAATATACGACGTATGTTATGTCATACACTTTGCCAGGATATAATTGGATTACAGATATATGATAATCTGTTTTGATTATCTTGTCAGATTCTCGAATGCGTCTCGTACTCACTACCGTAAAAAAAATTGAGTGCAGACTGCTCTAACTGAAAGGAGTGGATTCTGCATCATTGGCTCCTGATGTTGAACTATAAATGAGGAAACCTGCCAGGTGATTGCAACCTCCATAAATTATTCATTAATATATAATAGTTGGAACAATGTAATCCGAAAATCAACAACATCTAACAATGACACACAACATACATACCCTGTTCATTTATACACATGAGAAACTACACGAATAAACAGGGTTGATCCCCATGCCATTTATGTATAATATGCATTATCCAGAGCTTCATGCATTTCCCTTCTCCTTGGAAATTCACACTGCATCCAAAATGATTTACTCACTTTTCAAGTGAAAGGACAAAACACAAGGACAAGGAGACAGTCTTCTTCACTACAAGCTGCGGAATCACACTGCACAAAAAAATTAACGCACATTATGGAAATCTCAAATTTATTCTACAACTGAAGTTGTTCTCAATGATAATTATTTTTATCAGAATTATGCATGCATATGTTATCCACTTTCAACGTTTTTCTTCAATACAGATGTTTTCTACCAGCAGGAATAAAAAAAGATGATATTATCAGATTTTGAATGTATTGGCTCCATTCTAAAATCAGTTGTTCTCGATCAATTCTAGTGATCAATAGTTTTTCTTTCGTTTGATTTTTTACACTCGATCGCTATGCAACGCGAATCACGCAATTTGACCCAAGAGGAATGTGCCCAAGCGGTAGTTTTGCGAGAAGAAGGGTGAACATTCACAAGAATTGCAGAAAGGTTTGGAGTTTCCCATACAAGTGTGTCCAGAATGTTGCAGCGATTCAGGGAGACAGGTATGAATGTCCGAAGACCCGGACAGGGTAGACCACGGGTAACAACTGCCATTCAAGAATGTTACTTGAGAGTTTCTTCGTTGAGACAACGGTTTGCAACCGCTCGTCTCCTTCAAAATCAGCTTGAGCAAACTCATGAGGTGCAAATTAGCACTCAGACAATAAGAAATCGCCTCACAGAATATGATTTAAGGCCTCGTGTCGCGGCAAGAGGCCCAGCTCTTACCCCAGCCCATCGTAGGGCGCGTTTGGATTTTGCGAGAGAGCATATCCATTGGGAAGAGGTCGATTGGGAAAGAGTTCTCTTCACAGATGAGTCTAGATTCTGCCTCTACCATTATGATCGACGTTCCCTTGTATACACGTCCACATGAAAGATATGCTCAGTGCAATTTCCTGAATACCACTGGTTTCGGGGGAGAATCGATTATGGTATGGGGTGGAATATCTTTGACTGCTCGCACAGACCTAGTGGTCGTCGATAATGGAGCTATGAATGCTGATAAGTATATAAGGAACATTCTTGAAGAGCATGTAGTGCCATTTGCCCCATACATTGGTGAAAATTTCATTTTTAT
Organism: Adalia decempunctata; assembly: GCA_951802165.1. Classification (NCBI taxonomy): domain Eukaryota; kingdom Metazoa; phylum Arthropoda; class Insecta; order Coleoptera; family Coccinellidae; genus Adalia; species Adalia decempunctata. Next base: position 9,412,173 of record OX637705.1, read on the forward strand.
GGACCATAATGCCAGACCTCATCGTACGCGCATCGTTCAGGAGTACCTTGAAGAGGTTGAAGTACTCTTAATGACTTAGGAATCCAACTCGGAGAAATCTGGGAAGGATTAGATCAGAACATTTTAAGATCACTCATTTTGAGTATGAACCGTCGTTGCCGTTGCAAGGGGTGGAAATACCAAGTATTAAATCACTTATCAGCATTTCAGTATTTTGAAAATTGTTCATTTCTCTTCTTTCACATAAGATTCGGTGAAATCCTGAATTTTTCTTCCATTTAATGTGTCTTGTTTCGTTCAAAACCTTCCCGAGAGAACATAAAAAATAAGTTATAAAGTCAATGTAGAGTTAACTTTCATTAAAATTGAGATTTTCAGAATGTGCGTTAATTTTTTTGCGCAGTGTAGGTTTTGAGAAGTAAATTAGAACCTTCGGGATATGTTTTTGAATTAACAAATATGATTATTTTTAGGGGGTCTTACCCCTTCATCATTTTTCACCGAAAATTTGAGATTTTTAAAATCGCTCATATTTCGCACAGAGATACTTTGAGATATGCTAATCAACAATATATAAAAAAAGGGGACGAAAGCTCTGACAGTTTGAAATTACCAATTTTTCAAAAAATCTAAACCATGCTAGTAAGGGCTCTGGAATATTTTCAATCAAACATTGATTGAGTGTCTAATCTTACAGAAATGTCAACACAATTTGGGAATTTCCAGCTGTCAAAACATTGACAACCCCATCGAGTTTCTAATGCAGCTTCAAAAAAACCCATACTTGTTATGGAATTATGAATGGACCAAGAATATTGCTTCGATTTCCGGACTTTGCCCGGCTGAATTTCTCCGATCCTTGCAGAATTTCTGGACATCTGTCGCTGCCAATTTCAGAACTCGATAATTTCGTATGCCCCATTGACTCCGCGATTCCAACTGTAATTTAATTCAATGGAATGAACCGAACCATGACCCGGATTTGTGCAGTGAAATTCAAATTTTGGCTTATCGTATCTAGCGACCTCGTCCCAGGCTACGAAATTACGTATTTCAACCATCAGTTCGGCAGAACGCCCACTAGATTTACGCATTTATATGATGGTATCGTCCAAATAGAGCGAATGCGTAAAATTTCGAGATTTACGGTTGATTTTCATATTTATATTCAGGAACGATGTCGGGTCCCCTCGGTTTTTTGGATGCAATGAGTTTTAAATAGATTATTTATAGACTTTGTGTGCTTCTATGGAAGTTATTGCAGTTTGCGGTCAGAGGACCAGGCCCGGACTGGCCAGGTCGGAGGGTCTACCGACAAAGACAAAAAATGACCGCTACGCGTTCCACCCTGTATTATGAGTCTTCGAAAATATAAGAAATATCATTGCAAAGTACAATTCTGGCCCGTTCAAAGTTCAAAGTATAAGAAACTGTTTGAGATGGAAGAGAAAAAGTATTTCTTTCGTATCTGCTTGTAGTGAGATTTTTCCCTTACTTCCAAGGATCCCTATCAATTATTCTCGAGGAATTGTATTTATCGAGTAAGAGAGCAAATTTACCTCGGTTGTGGTCCGATGCAGCAATTAAACTTGAGCCAGCTAATTTAATAATTGATTCAAACAGAATAACCTTTATCCAGTGCTGCAAGGTTGCGAGGGGAATTTGGATTGATACTTGAGATTATTTGTTTCAACCCTGATCAAAGCAAGTGGAGCACAGAACGTTTAATATTGAGAAAAAGTAGAACTTTGTTTTCCACCTTGCGAATGAAATAAAATGCAAATTCGAACTCAAGTTTTCGTTTTTGTGTTATGAATTCAAAACTGGTATAAACATTTATGTATTTCAAGAAGAATGAAACAGCGAATTGGATTTCTTTATTTGATTTATTCAAGAGCAGTCTGAAAATTTTATAGGGAGTGACAGATGCTCCGAAGATTTATTTCGAGATAACAAGGAGAAGAGAAGTTGAAATTAAAAAATAACTCTTGTTGATTTGCTCCAAGGCAGTATGGTTTTGTGAGATATAAGGATATTTGCATTGCGACAAGTATACTTACTATTGTTTTCGAAAACAAATTGAAATTAATTGAGAGCGATACCTTCATCTAAATTTCGACAACAGACAACAGGAGAAATAAAAATCCAGCAATGGACAAAACTCCTTATTCGTCAAGGGGCAGTATCACCTTTTGAATCGTGGTAAATCTCCATTCAAAAGTGGTCTCTTTATTTCACGAGTAAGTACCCTAATTTACGACGTAGAGACTTGATTGTTTTTAAATTGAAGTTGAAGAACTTCCCGAGGGCAAATAGTTTTCTTTTTTCGATTTAATTAGTTTTTCAACTAAAAAAACAGGGTAATCGTTAGATCTTGGGTTATTGAATATGTTTTTCGTTTTTCATGAGTACAAGCTATATTTCTGAAATAATCATCATGAAAATTTTTGCAGTTTATAGAACATTAAATTGCCGAGGGCAGATAGTTGCGATTTTTTCCAAAAATTGATGAATACCCGAAGGAAAAAATCATTAAGTGTAGTTTCCAAAACGCTGAAGTTCAACCCGTTTTTTTTTTATTTGGAAAACTAATTAAATCGGAAAAATAGCAACTGTTTGCCGTCTGCAATTCAATCTTCTATAAACTACAAAAATTTTCATGATGATTATTCCGAAAATATAGCTTGTACTCATGAAAAACGAAAAACATATTCAATAACCCCAGATCTAACGATTACCCTGGTTTTTTTAATTGAAAAACTAATTAAATCGAAAAAAAGAAAACGATTTACCCTCAGGACGTTCTTCAACTTCAATTTAAAAAAAAATCAAGTCTCTACGTCATAAATAAGGGTACTTACTCGTGAAATAAAGAGACCACTTTTGAATGGAGATTAACCACGATTCAAAAGGTGATACTGCCCCTTAAATTTGCTTCGAATCTAAGATGTCCCAAAATTTTTGTCGGTGAATGTCGCAGACAGAAAAACAAGCAACGACGAGACTCTGCACAACCTACTATCATCAAAGAATAACCATTACCATTCCCAACATCATCATTCATCCAAGAACGCACCAAACCTTGACACAAAAAACACTCGTTCCAATGATATATCCCGCAACTTTTCGCCCATTTCTTCCAATTTACCGAGTACTGAAGCATTGTTTCAGTCCACAAATGACCATTCAGCTCATTAATTCTTTCGGGGAAACTCGAAAAATGAGTGGAAAAACTCCCCATATATTGGATGATCAAGTTAGATTAAGCTTCTTTACGTCAGTAAGGCGAACTCAGAGGGGGATGTGAGTATTTATGAGAATTTTCCGATGAATTGTAAGCGTGAGCTCATTTCACAGACTATCTTCGAATTACATTGATGCCCTTCAGTTTTCTATGGTGGCAGCTGTGGGGTCTCATTATGATTAAGTGTTTTCCAATAGGGGAGTCAATGAAACACAAAAATCGATTGACTAAAGGGCGTTCACAAGAAAATAAACTTGGAGAATTAACTTGTTCTTCTAGAAGTTGAGATTTTGATACAGACATACTTGGACGATTCTGAACAAGTTATAGTAAGTGGATGCTGTCCAAATCGATAATTGATTTCGATTTTGGTTCGCAAACATTTTTTCTGTGTAAGATGTAAAGTACAAAATAATTTTAGGCAAGAAATGTACTCATGACAAAGAAGCAATTTGAATTGAAGGCAAGCTCTTGAAATGGTGTTCAAGCTCCATGAGATACAACACCTTTTTCGTGAATTATGCAAGCGGCGAGTCCTCATCAGATTATGAGTGAATGAATCGAAATACTGTTATTTTTAGGCGAGGTGAATGAAAATTGCTATTTTTAGATCGTCACTCCTGATATGTTTCCATTCTGAGTAATGAGGAAGGTAAATATCGTTGGAGAAAACATTACAAGAGTGTTAATGAGAAGGAAACGCGATGTACGAGGATGTGTTGTTGGCATGACACACTCTAATCGAGCAGGAGTACAATGAATATTTATGTATTCATTAGGGTATTGGATCTATGGAAGATTGATGATTTTTTTCAGGCTTCATATTATGTAAATGATGTCAAATATAACTGTGCCAACGTGAATATATACGTTTTTGGAGATCCTATTTTCCATGAGTTCGAAATAATCTAAAATACACAAATCAAAAATTTCAATATTGGTAGCTACTAATAGGAAATTTTCACATTTTGATTATAGAAATCGAGTTTTTGCGAGAACCCTGTGTGAACGCAATGTATCAATAGGTATACACAAAATCATCCACATATCTGCTACAGATTGTTCTTGAAAAAAATGGAAAATCTATCGTTCTATCATTGTTTCTCCTTAAACAATGGTTCTTTTATGAAATAATTAATTGTTGCCAAACTGTAATTTAGCCACAGCTTGAAGACATCTTTCCGTCTAATGGATCAACTTAAAAGTAAAACAACAGAATCCTTCAGCTTCAAGAAATCAATATATTACTTTCGGCACTCTAATATAGGTGGAACCAGCAGAACAGTTTTCTTCTTTTCTAGGAAGATTCCTTCACAGTTTTTTCTCCATCTATATTTGAATCTCCGAATGCGTTTTGATTTTTTTCGCAGTATAAAGATTTCCTTTTTAATTCTACTAAACTTTTCGCCAATATTCACAGAGGGACACTACAAAGAAAATTATAGGCGTTACAGATTCCTATCTTTATGTCGGGAGATTTCCCTACGAGTTTTCAGAAAAAGCATCAAGATCTCTTTCATTACCTGGTTTCCATAAGGTTTGTCGAGATGTCACGCATCTCATTCGAACTTAGATCATTGAAAGAGGAGACACAGCATCTCATTCATGGATTCGAGAAAGGGTGAAGCCGAAATCTAACTTCGAAAAGTCCAGTGGGGTAGTGTAAACGGTATGAGGAATTGAAATAAAATTACTAGTGAGTTAACTCTTTTCAACGAATTCATACATTGAACAGATTCTGAGTTAGGTGAACAGAGTCAGCTTCCCTAATAGCACAATTATGACCCATGGACGTCCTCCGGACGTCCTGTTGGGACAATCAGAACGTCCATAGGACGTTCCAATTTGGTACCGTGTACGTCCATAGGACGTCTGTGGGACGCACAAATGTCCCACTTGTGGACTTACTAGGGACGTCCTTTCAGGATGTCCCTAGGACGACATTCAAGGACCTAAATCCTGAAGTACCACTTTTCGAGCAGCAAGGATATCCATTAGACGTCCTTAAATATATGCCTCGAACGTCCTTATGAATGCTGCTGGACATCCATCGAACGTCCCGACGAACATCCATCGAACGTCCCGACGGACGCCCTTCGAACGTCCCGACGGACGTCCATGAAACGTCCCGAAGGACGTCCATTTGACATACCATACTGCACCGAGTTGGATATCGTACGGTTCCAGATGATTCACAATAAATGACCTTATTGTGAATCATCTGGAACCGTACGATATCCAACTCGGTGCAGTATGGTATGTCAAATGGACGTCCTTGCTATTTCTAAACCGATTCTGCGATTTTAGTTTACCCATTAAAATAATGGCACTCATATAGTGAAGAGTCGGAGAATATTCGTAGGCTCAGCTAGTTTTACAAAAATTTCTATAAAGAACTGGGTCAACATATTTGAACTTGATTAATAATTCCGAACAACTTTTCATAATAACAATTTTCGATATTGTCACAAATAAAGAGTACTTTGCACTGTTGTACTAAATTCATATTTTTTGACACTTCTCGTACAAGACTGCCAAATTTTAAGATTTGATTATTCAATATTAGGTTCCAGAACATGCAGAATAACTTTATTCCTAAAAAGAAAATAAAAGTTTTCATATGTCGCCAACTTATTTTAGGTGGATATACACTGTAGGTATATATCAATCGCGAAACGCTCTCTGGTCGAAGAGTGGCTGCTAGATATTAAAAAAATATTAGAAATGTCGTTGAAATGAAATTAATTTATTCTAAAAAAAATCAACATTATACCTATTAGATCTCTAAAATAAGAACATGTTAACTTAAAACTCAAACGTAAACTTTCTGAAATCATTGAAAAAAAATCATTCACTGTCTAATAGCCAGTCTCTTCTCTTCGGCAATCGCCCTATCAGCTGCTCTTCTTAAAAATTTTCTGATACCATCTTCCATTTCTTTTATGGTTGATGCAGAAGTTTTTCCATTTTGTTGACCTGATCCTGCAACACATAGTTTTTTATAGTTTTACAGTTGGATGCCAACAAAACAAATCAATATATTCATATTTGCCAATTTACTATATAGAGTTGCTTTTTATTGAAACTATTCATGAAATTGAACAACTGACAGAGAGTGGCTTACACTTACGTATTAGAAGGTTAGATATGTGCAGTCTCGAAAATATATTTTTCTTTTTCAGCCCAACCCAGCTTACCCAGCTGAATTCCGCTGCCAATTTGTGGGTAATCAATTTTGACATAGCTCTCTTCATAAATTCATTGGCATTATCGCCCCTAATTCTGGATAATTCAGTTACCTATCTGCAATGCAAAATTGAACACATATTATTCATCATTATTATTATTTAAATCCATCCAGATTGCTATGAGAACTTTTGCAACTATAATGACTTTATTTTTACCATTTTTTGATATCCACGATTTTTATTTGGATGACTTAGATATTCTGATCTAATAACCATATCTTACCGATTTTTTCATGTTTTCCTCATTGTTGAGATATTCTTCAAAGGAAGTCAAGCCTTCTAAAGTGGTGAATGGACTTTCGAATTCCCCCCAAACATTTTCTGTTTCTGGGATAGTAACAGGGGTTCTATCTAAAATTTTCCTAATATCACATATATCCAATTCAACGACCGAGATGGAGATGCAGTTTCTTAGAAAATACCAAACTGTCCAAAATGGCAGCGAAGCCGTGCGTGATTGTTGAATTTCATACGAACCTTCGGATCAACAAAAGAGGGTTGGTAATCACTAAACACTGCACTGCTCTATTTTTAGGAATATACTCCAATGGTTTTTAGAGCATTCATCAAAATCCAAACGTGATAAATGCAATATCTTGTTAGAATAATAAATAATAACTAGTTAACCTCGAGTACACTTGTCGATAAACCTGTTGTTTAATCAAGTGAGATTTGGAAGCCGATTTGCGCATGCCCGAACAGTGTCATAAGCGGATTTTTTTATATGTACTATTCGGGACATGCCATGAACGTCCTCACAGGGACATCATATGAGATATATCAATTGGGACGTCCATAGGATGTTGTTATTAGGATTTTTTTTATATGTACTATTCGGGACATGCCATGAACGTCCTCACAGGGACATCATATGAGATATATCAATTGGGACGTCCATTGGATGTTATTATTAGGACTTTTAAAAATATATACTATCGTAGACATCCCATGGACGTCCTCGCAGGGACATTATATGAGATGTACCGATTGGAAGGTCCTATGTACACCTCTAACGCGACATTTTCTTATAAATCTTCCTCGGGACATCCATGGGACATCCATGGGAATGACATTCGTGAAGATGATGAAAAGTGTACTGGATGGGACGTCCCATGGACAAAGATTCCAGGTCCGGGACGTTCGGACATGAATTGTACCAAATAGGGACGTCCCTAGGACAATGTGTGCTATTAGGGTTAATTCAGAATTGATTTTCCTCCTCTCAATATCAGAAGGGAATCTGAGAAGTGAAATTGAAAGAATCGAAGAATCTACGGCATTGTTACTTAGAAATGATAAGAGTGGTAAACTCAAATCAGGATTCAAATATTCCAATTTACCACGAACAAGACACATAAGAACCACTTTTCAACGTATTTTGCTAATAATATTCAGAAATGAATCCAAATTTCACTTTTTCTACGCGATATCCTGATGGCAACACGGTTCAAAACGTCATTACCTAGTTGCATAAAATTGAAATAGCGGAACGAAATTAATGAATGAACTGGCCACAGATTCAGAAAACGGTGCTGCCATAACGTTCCCATTCGTAATCAGAGGCAAAAACGGCCAAGCCGTTTCGCGAACATTCCGATACTTTAGTATGATTATGTAATGTGAGGAATTCACAATATTCGAAGAAATAAATACTCATTTCTGACATTCACGCACAAATGAGTAAATGAATTTTAGTCTAAAGTACACTTTTCATTTTGATTGAGAGTTTATATTTATTAGAAAATTCAAAGAACGTCACAACGTTGCAGAAATTTCTACTACATTATGATTCCGTAGTAGTAAGTACAGTTACCCAGTTTAGTTCTGATGATTCTGAAAATTGGCTTCACTATTTATTATTGAAAGAAGCGTCTCCTTTTTCTTTGTGTACGAGTTACAGTTTCTTTTGGGAAAGGGAATACACCAACTACAATCTCTAAGAAAATACAATGAAATGGTATACAGATGGTTCTAAAACCGCTACAGGAGCTGGCGCTGGGATTTACGGGACGCATTTTTCCGTTCCCTATATACAGTCAGCGCGACAGGTCGCTCTCACCGTATAGGAAACGGAATGCACGAAGGAACACTCCGTTTCCTAGCAGATACGCGCGATGTGCTCACTGCCCTAGTCTTCTGGGTGCCGATGGGACCAATTGCAAATTATTAATAAAGTTATCTTACTTTCTGTTTAGGGTATTAGGTAGAGTCTACCACATTTTTCCTCTGTGAACATTTTTGTAGTCGCGTTTTTTTTTCTGCAAACCTCTAGTAAGTCGACCATATTTTTTTTTTAATCATACGTACTCTTTTTTTGTAAAATGCAATCATAAATCATGGAAAAAATGAGAAAACATGTGGCGTTTTTCTTCTCCGACAGATGAAAATCGACGATTTTTTCGAGTTTTTAAATTCATTAATATTTGTCGGACAAGAATGAATTTATATTTTATTTTAGAGAGATTCGTTTCATAGAGAAAACAACTGTCCACCACATAAAATGCGGCAAATCCTTAGTCTAGTTGAATATAATGGTTTTGTTTCAGAATCTTTTTTCGTTTATTATTGAAATGAAACTATTGATTTTGATTGAACGTTTATAATTCAAATTGTTTACTGACATTTTTATTCAAATCTAATGAAAAACAATGAAAATACTCCTTCCTCACATTAAATTCGTTGTAACAAGACGAAAGGTATCCAGTAAAAGTATCACACCAATCGTCAGGTAAAATGACATCTTATGATGTTCTCTTGATGCCAAGAATATTTTGCACAGTTAAAGGATGACACTTCCTCCTTTTTAATTTTGAAGCCAAGGATATATTTTAAATGTTTGCACAAAGAACACTCCATCATATTACATCGGCAACAACCAACAACTGAAATTGCCGAACTTTATTCGTCGGACACCTGGATGATAGTATTCAGCACATCCTTCTTATGGTCCTCAAAAAAACAAATGTTTATTTGTAACATGAGGAAAGTTATATCCGATAAATGGATATAGTCTATTCATAACCAAATAAGAGCAGTGAATTCTTTAGTTTTTGAATGAACGCCACATTTTTATTTGTCAGACAACTGGTGCCCTACATTGTATTTTCAGGGTGGAGAGAAAATAAGAGAACAAAGACATTATTCATAATTTTTTCATCCAAAAATTTCTTCGTTTTCCATTTGTCTGACAAGGAAATCGCCACATTTTTTGGCGGACAATTGCTTTTTCGTATACTTCATATGGTTGTATCAACCGATTCTGAAAAATTCGGGAGGGTATTAATACTTTGAAAAAATGCGATTTTCAGTCATGTTTATGTTGTTAGACAATCATGTTTTCTCATTTCTCCCAGATTGTTTCTATGATTGCACATTTCACAAAAAAAAATACGTATGACTGAAAAAACTAACGAGAGGTTTGCTGAAAAAAACCGCGACTACAAAAACGTTCACAGAGAAAAAATGTGGTAGACTCTACCTAATAAAGCTATACAGAAAGTAAGAAAACTTTATTAATAACAAGCAGGCCGTCCCAGCTTCGCCCGAGTAGAAATTTGTTTCACGCGGCGGTTTCATCTTCAACACTTCAACCGGCCATATCTTTTGATGTACTCATTGTAATTCTATGATGTGAGGGGCAATTTCGTTCTAAATTAAATACTGGGGAAAAATAACGTATTAGGTTGGATGAGGATCAATACCCAATTCATAAAAACTCACTCCCAAATAGTGCATAATTTTGGAAAACATCTGATTACCATAAACAGGTAATAGCAAGTCAATCTTGAGAGATAGATATATGCTATCGCGGACTTTTTTGTAGAACTATTTAATAGGTACATTTCCGTCATACATTGTATCCACGTAAGTCTTACGGTTTTTGCAGCGCACGTGAAAATAGCTGATTATGGGTGATATTTTTGTAATTATTGAAGTTATAGTAGATATCCTTATTTTTTTCGGGTAAAAAGTATAGCCTATGTCACTCAGGGATAATGTAGCTTTCTAAGGGTGAAAGAATTTCTGAAATCGGTCCAGTAGTTTTTGAGCCTATTCGTATCAAAGAAACAAAAATACAAATCTTTCCTCTTTATAATATTAGTATAGATATAGATTTGCAATTTGTCCCATCGGCACCCAGAAGACTAGGGCAGTGAGCACATCGCGCATATCTGCTAGGAAACGGAGTGTTCCATGTTCCATCGTGCATTCCGTTTCCAATACGGTGAGAGCGACCTGTCGCGCTGACTGTATAGGGAACGGAAAAATGCTTACGGGACAAGTACCAAGTGTGCACTATCGCTAGGCTCCTGTACAAGCGTCCTTCAAACGGAAATACTTGCAATCGGAAGATGTCTAGATATACTTCTAGAAAGAAACTATCAGAAGTGCGATATAGCAATGCATACAGATAGTCAAGCTGCTATTAGAGCACTGAGCTCCTACGTCATTGACTCAAAGCTGATTTGGGAGTGCCGAAACAAACTCAATGAGGTAGGCAAGAAGAATAAGGTCTTTTTAATCTGGGCTCCCGGTCATTCGGAAACCGTAGGAAACGAAGAGGCCAATACACTGGCCAGAAAGGGCGCACAAACGCCACTCACTGGCCCAGAACCCTTCTGTGGTATAGGAAAATGCACCTATAAGAAGGAATTTATGCTGAAGGAGAAAACCGAAAGAGAAAAACTCTGGCGGAATCTCCCAGGGATGGATCACTCCAAAAAGTTCCTCCGGAACTTTGAAACTGCTAGATCTAAAAAATATCTGGATCTCAGTAAAATCCAACTTCACCTACTCACTGGCTTTCTCACAGGACATTGTCGCCTAAAGAAGCATCTGTTGAGAATGGGTTTATCGGACACTGATGAGTGTAGATTCTGTGGGCAGGAGGAAGAAACTCCTATTCACCTGGTTACGGAATGCTATGCCTTTGCAAGCCAAAGGAAACATAGCATTTGACAAGAAACTTGTAGAATTGGGGAGTTATCCTCCTTGAAGCCATCCCAGATACTGGATTCCATCAAATCTGTGGAACTGGAGGGCGAGCTGTAGGAGGTGCGATGATGACAGCTCTGTCAGGGGGTACAGTTTCCTATCATTATGTCGAGAGTTTTCCCTACGAATTTTCAGAAAAAGCATCAAGATCTCTCTCATAACCTGATCATCAGGTTGGTCAAGATACCACACATCTCATTCAAAAATAAATCCGTAGTTGATATAGAGAAAATAAATATATTTAGTGTTGAAATAATGAATTCTCTTCGACATTTCAGCTTCATCCACGAAATATGTGATTCAATCATCGAGAATTATTGCTGAGTTTTGTGCAACCCCAAATGATCCGGCTCGAAGGACCAATGCTACGTAATCCCGTAAAATATATCTATTTGATTCTTTTCTTCCGAATGGAGCAATCGAATCGCTTCAGTCGAAGGAGCATTCGGAAAAAGATATCAATTATTTTGTGGAAAACACTTTCAGAGAGAGTTTCCACTGCTGACACTGGATCATTCTCGTCTGAACATTCCTTCAAAGACCCATTATTACACAAGGAGCACACGTTGATGGAAAGTCTGAACGTTCTATAGGCGAGACTATCATCGAACACCCATACCTATATACCGAATTGCCTTTTAATGCGTTCGCGCTCCAAGTCCCCCCATCCAGTTGAAAAGAAAAAGGCATTATACGCCGTTATGGTTTATGGGAATGATTACGACTTTACAGGCGGTTGCCTGCCGAGTATAGAAATTCGGAATAATTCTTTTTTGTGATGGTCTAACCAGAAAGCCAGTCCTAATCTATTTCTAGGCCATTAGCTCGGAATAATGTATGGTTTCATCATCCGGGGTTTCTTTAGAATAAAGGAGATCTGAGGTGAATACTTACATGAAATATGTTGAGCTTATGATGTTCTGGATGATCTTCGCTGCAGACAAAATCTCAACTTGTACGAGGATATATTGAAAAATTCTTAGCCTACTATAGAACCAAACAAAATTGCAATGTCAAAATATTTTATTACTCAACATATTCTCCTGAATTGAATACATTTATTACAGCGAACCTGCAACGTCTCTAGACCTTGCGAAAAAAAAGTTTCTTCTTGCTCTGCAAACCAGTCCTCCACATATTTTATTACGTCCTCGCTGGAAGAAAATTGACGACCTTTTAAACTTGTTTTCCGTTGAGGATAGAGATGATAGTCGGACGGAGCCAATCTGGTGAATAAGGAGGGTGTTCTAATTCTAACCCTAAATCACGAATTTTTTTGCATGGCAACATGAGATTTGTGTACTGGGGCATTGTCCTGTAAAAAAATACCTTTGGATAGCTTTCCGCGTCCTTCCTCTTAAATTTTTTCCTGTAGGGTGGTCAGTAATGTCGAATAGTAATCTCCAGTTATTGTTCTACCCTTATCCAAAAATAAAGCTTGATTGATCCATGGCAATCCCAAACAACTGAAGTAAGAACTTTTCCAGCAGATTTTTGGACACGAAACTTCTTAGGTCTTGGAGAACCAGAGTGCCGTCATTCCATAGATTGTCGCTTTGTTTCTGGATCGTAGAAATGTACTCAAGTCTCATCCATAGTAACAATTTGGTTTAAGAAGTCTACATCGTCTTCAAATCGAGCACAGATCGAACGCGATGCTTCTACACTTGCACGCTTTTGGTCAACATTCAAACATTTGGGGATCCATTTTGCAGAAATTTTTCTCTTGTCCAAATTGACGTGAACTGTATGATGAACGCGTTCGTATGAAATCTTCAGTGCTTCAGATATCCGTTTTAGCCCAATTCGACGGTCTGATAAAATCATGTCATTAACTGCATCGATATTTTTGGGTACTGACACAGAAACTGCCCTTTCCGATCGGTCATCACATTCAATGGACAATTCACCTCTTTTGAAGCTTGCAGTTCAATTTTTCACGGTCGCCTACGAAGGACATTGATCACCAAGGGTATTAAGCGTATCTTCGTAAATCTGCTTACCTCTTAACCCTTTTAAATACAGGTACTTTTTTTTGACAACGAACTCTACACTGGCACTTTTTATAAGTTACTAGCTGGCCCGGCGAACTTTGTTCCGCCTAAATGATACTTACGGCGGATTTCACAAATCGTAATCACCGGTGATCGGAGATCAACAGCTTGGTTCTCTGATTTTTGAACTATCAAATGTTTCGATGGATATGAGCTGTCACACAGAACAGATACATAAAAATAATTTGTCAATTACCAATTATAGCAATTTTGGATTTAGTGATTTCCGCAAATATATTTATTACCCAAACAGAAATTCAAAAACATTTTAAAAATTATGAGAAAAGATGAGAATGGACATATCACAATCGAAACTGATCGCCAAAATCGTATATACTTGACATTTCGATAAAAATTCACTGTGATATTCACGCGCTTCTGGATCTGTTAATCAAGGGCGGATATACGGGGTGGTATAGGGGGTAACTACCCCTCCCCCATGAGTATCGAAGGCCTAAGAAAAAGGTGGTGCACAAATTTTTTTTTATACATTTTGTACCTGATTTCATCTTTTTTTTCAATAGCTATTACCCCCTCCATGATCGTTATTACCCCTCCCATGAAAAAGAGCTATATCCGCCCTTGCTGTTAATAGACCTTCATGGTACTCTAAGTCCTATGCAAATTACACAGTAATTGATGTCATATGTTCTTTATTCGACCATTTCAAACAACGACGACCGAAATTCTCGAAAAAAAAAACAGATGACATAAATTGATGGTCGCGAAAGCCTCAACAAATTCATCGCCATCTAATGGTACTGATGTCAAATATAGTACCTTCACGATAAGATGTCTAGAATAATGGTGTAGGCACCCGTCAGTTTTTGGAAGGAATGACGTTCGACCAAATCAAAAATATTAGCAACGTGACGGCGCCGCAATATCATTTCAGTGTATTTTCCCTTGTCAATTTGATGGATGTATCAACAGCTGATTTGCTAAAGTCAATTGTGACATGACAGCAGAATGGCATCTTTTTATAATGACAGTTTTCTACTTTTCCTAAGAACTAATATCATAGTATAAAGACTATATATACTATGCCAATATACATCAGAATGTCAGGAATATAAACACACATTATTGCTTGACAAAATTATCTACCATTAACACGCCACGTTCGCCAGAATAAATTCAAGTATTCGAAATAACTGATAAAAATCAGTCATAATTTGTGAATAGCACCACCTGAAGTTAAAAGAACGAAACATTGCTAATATAATCAATTTGGTCACAACAAAATCTAATCAGTGCCTACACCATTATTCTAGACATCCTACTTCACGATTACGTTATTTTGAATAAATAAAACTATAAAAATAACTAATGATCTAACATAATGTGTGAATAGCGCCATCTGAAGTGGTACGAAATTTAATCATTTTAGACATCTGTACCTACTCCTACGCTTTTTTGTGTTGGCCAACGGCGCAAAGTTGTAGGCAACTCAAATTACACACTATTACAGTGACTATAGTGGTAATATAGTCACTGTACACCCCATCTAACGGAGAGAATATGAAATCAAGTACCTACGAATAAGCGGCAGCGTAACTGTAACTGTAGCGACACCTAGTGGCCTCGCTCAAAAGGAGGAAAAGCATTTCCTGTATAAGTGAAATTTTCATCGATTTTTTCGAAGTTTTATTGCATTTTATAATAACCAGACCGTAGACGAATCCATATATGAAGTTTCATAACAATCACTCCATCCGATCTCGTGTTATAAATGGTGTAACCAACATCTTTCTTTTATATATATAGATTTATCGTTGATATGGTATGGTATCGCAATACATATGTATTCTGTTTATGCATGGAACTGGTCTAGGCTAACTAGATATCAATATATCGTCGTATATGCTGGAATTCATGGACTCTTGGTGAAAAAGGAAACACGAAGTGTAAATAATTTATTAACAGCGAATTTTACCACAGAAAAACTTATAATAAAAACTTATATAATTTCAATTCCTAGGTTCAAGGGACAGGAACATCCCCTCTTGTGGTTTGAAGATTATGTCAGCATAAAATTTCATCTCTTCAGGTTTGAGCTTCGATTTCACTTTGAACTTCATCAAAATAGCGGTGAGCATTGTCTTCGTATTTCTGATAGCAAACTTTTGACCTGAAAAACGAAAATTTTGTTCAGTTTCTGTTGGGTGAGCTTGATATTGTTACAATAATGCAGTAGGATGTTGGAAAAGTGATTCCAGGAGTGGAGCAGTGAAAGTAGGGACTGAGAACATTGTTCCAGTCTCTATACTCACCAATGCAATTCCTGGGTCCTGCACTGAAGGGTATGTACGAATAGGGGTTCCTCTTCGCAATGTTTTCCGGCAAAAACCGATCCGGATCAAAGCGGAAGGGGTCCGGGAACTGCTCCGGGTCCTTGTGAATATTGGTTATGTGAATGGCCACTGATACTCCAGCCGGTATTATCTTGCCCTCTGTAACGAAGTTACGGTTTATTAATGCTGCGGCTTGCACTATAACTATTACAACGCCGAGCTTATTTGAGCTGGGTTCATTTGTACATCCCGACAACAGAGGTTTTGCGCCTGAGAATTAGATGTAATGTTCTGTTTTGATAAGCTAGAGAGAGAGAGAGGATCCCATTTGATTAGTACAGAAACGTGGGTATCTTGAATGTGGTAAATTTTCATTGTTATCTCAAATATTCCACTACTTACTAGACTTCAAAGCTACGTCTTGTCGAGAAAATAGATATTGAGACGGAGGAAATATTCAATGTGGGAAAAGGTGAACGGGGAGATCACTCCAAGGCAAAATGGCAGTTATTCGAGGATTTCCACAAGCTCCGTTTAGAAACCTTGGTAATCCATTCATATTTCCTTAGAAATATCCCATAAGGAAACGTTTTTCATTCTTTTATCTTGAAAACTTTGACAGCTTCAAGATGTTAAGCCACTCACATCCGTCATGAAGACAGCTCTAACATGCTCGTAGATAATAGATCTACGAATCAACTATACAGGGTGAGTCTTTTTGACTTGTACATATATTTTAACTGTAGATTCCTCTCATCAAACGAAACACTTTTTTCCTACACTATTTTTCAAAATTTTCGGTTTGGCTTGGGAGATACAGGGTGTCGAAAATCCATGAAAAAAACACTTTTCTGTTCATATCTTCGGAACCGTTATTTCGAATGAACTGAATTCTGGTTGAGTTTTTACTCTATTCATGGTGCATATTCCTCAATCGAAACCTATTCAATATTCTTACTAGTATAAAAGTTACAGGGTAGTCGACTCATCAATACACGCTAAAACACCATAAAACCACTTTGAAAAGATAAACGGTTCATATTTTCGAAAGAATCAATCATTTAAGAAACTAAAAGTACTCCTATTTTTTTTTCAATAAAACGCGTCGTTTTCGAGTTATTTCCAATTTTAACCGGAGAAATTTGACGAAAAAATCATTGATTTCAAGAATAATCTGAATGCGTCTCTGAATTAAATATCATCGAATATTATTCCTTCTCTGGTCTTTAAACGAGTTTACAATGTTGTCACAATATTTATCAACTTTGTCGAGATATTTTAATAATTAAATCCCCCAAATGTGGGAGATAAAATTGAACACCAAGGAGGATTTAATACGCACAGTTTCTATTGAAAATTCATAGTTACCGGTCCATATTGAAGTTAAATGTCGATGAAATACAAAATTCGGATTGAATGATGAATCTCGATACAAACTACTTATTAAATTGAAATCAATGAAAAATAATATGATACCTGATAATCTGTGGCGATTTCTATCTAAACAACGTCTTCTTGGAATTTTATAAACTCGACACGGTTGAAATTATATTAATTCACTTCACATAATAATCACATTAGAACAATAATTCACTGAATGACGAATGTATTCAGAACTTCACATAATGTTTACAGTTTGTTCAGAGACTCTGGTTTGTTATTGTTTAACGTTGGCCTTCAGATAACCATACTCTACGCAGGCGTGGTGAAGTTTGGCGGCAAAGTCGATTTATGATGGAAACGGCAGAATTCATAGATATTCATACCACTGTACACAAATGTATCATGATTTATACTATGTTTCGTAAAAAATCCTGAACCTCAAGGAAAATATCAGCAAGCTGACAACATCTTCTTGAAATTTCTATGCAAAAATTCACAGAATCGATACAAATTAGATTAGGTTAGGTTGTTCAATAATAAATCTGAATGAAAAGTCCCTCTTCATGATATTTTTTGGGAATTTCGAGGAAAATATGAACAAGTTATTAGTGTTTACAAACTAATCTGCAGAAAAATCGAAGAAGGAACTTATTTTGGTGGAATAAATGTGGCTTTTTAGTTGCAGATATAATCCGATGAAACTAACTGTTTTTGTTGAAATTATCGTGTTTGCCACATTTTTATTCCAGTAAGGTTAGTACTTAACTACTTGAGTATTCCCTAAATTCGGCCTAAATGTATAAACTCAATTTCTATCGAGAAATATGAACTTTCAATCAATTCCACAGTATCATTTCAGGGACGTATTCAGCCCAATATTTTTTTTCAAATGGCCATATCTTTTTAACAGAGCCGAATTCGAAAAAATGGAAAATGAAAAAAGGTTTCTTTTGGCCTCCAGAATCTTCAGTTAAACTATTATGTACAAGTCAAAGACTCACCCTGTATAGAGCCTTAAATGCTTGTATAATTTCAGTTCACGTTTATGTCATATTTTGAATCATGAGATAAACTTTTCAATTGTCATTACGTTGGAGGAATGTTATGACCAATATTTCCTAGGAATGCAATTGTTTCGATGTTATTTCAAATCAAATTGCAGGGCTACATACAGAATTATTTTTGAAATTACAACCTTTTTGGCAAAATTCATCTGCTACAATTAGGAATCAGTAGAAATTTGCAATATCTTTCGAGATTATCGATTTCATTCGAAAATATCATGATAATGTTGGTTCTTTTCGTGAAATCCCAAATTATTTGAATTTTATGTGAGAAAAACTGTCGAACCTCAATGGAAATGGATTCAATGAATTATTGTGAACGTACCAATCTCCGTATCCTCTTCTAGGCTTCTCAATATGTAAGGAACAACACTGTATATCCTCAAAGTCTCTTTCATCACCCTCTCCAGATACTGCAACCTGGCACAATCTTCAGGAAGTATGGGCCTTTCTTCACCGTGGAACACTGAGTCTATTTCTTCGTATACTCTGTCCTGCAATTATGTCAAAAGGAAACATTGAATTAAATCTCAAATCGATTCAGTTAATTTTATATTTCTTTCAATTCAGCCACCAAACCTTACACCTTTTATGAATGGCATCAAAGACGATTTGCTGAGGATTTCACGATTTTATGAACTGTGCATCAAAATTTATTAGGAACTTTTATCGACATGGCACAATTTTCACTAAAAAATTCCCCTTAAGCTTTATGTTGCAGGACACGTTTATTCACAAATTTATTTCGAAGTATTATTTTGTTTTGGCGATTTATTAGCTGAATCACAAATATGAGAGAGCTTGCACATTCTGTACTTTGAACAATGATGACTAACAATTTTTATACTGGTGAATACGACCACAGGAGCGGGAACTATGACGAGTTGAAATTTCGAAAAAAAGCCATTTGACGGGTGTGATCCGAACTATGAATTATTTTTTATTCAATTCAGCGTCCTCGAAAACCTACATTTTGATACCAAACTTGTGCATATAGGCCTTTTTTGAGCCGACTTTTAATTTTTTTATTTTTTCCAAATTTCATTTTCGAGTTTTGTTCGGATGCTCACAGCACTCAAACTATAGGTGTTACTGATCCGTCTAATGGGTATTCTGTATGATTCGAATGGGTAGTAGATCTTAGAGATTGAAAAAAGACTTTGGAGTCGCCAGGGATTCCTTAGTGATGAAAAATATGGTGTTTTGGGGGGTCTTACCCCTTTGTCATTTTTCACCCAAAAGTTGAGATTTTCGATATCGATTTTATTATGCCCAGAGATACTCTAGACAATGCTGATTACCAATCTACAAAATGAATGTGGATAAACTCAGGAGAGCAGGAGCTATGACAGTTTGAAATTTCGGATTTTTCAAAAAATGCCATTTGACAGGTGAAAATCTAAACTATGATATATAGCGACTTGAATTTGATCGCATTGGATGGAGCGTCCTCGAAAACCTATATTTTGATACCAAAAATGTCCATATAGGCCTTCTTTGAGTCGACTTTTAATTGTTTTATTTTTTCCAAATTTCATTTTCGAGTTTTGCTCAGACGCTCAGAGCACTCAGAATATAGGTGGTACTGATCAGTCTAATGGCTATTCTGCATGATTCAAATGAGTAGTAGATCGTCAAGATTGAAAAGGACTTTGATTCTGCCAGGGATTTCTTGGTGATGACAAATATGGTGTTTTTTGGGAGTCTTACCCCTTTGTCATTTTTCAAGAAGTCAAGATTTTCGATATCGATTTGATTTTGCGCAGAGATACTTGAGACAATGCTGATTAACAATATACAAACAAAAAGTGGATAGGATCCCAACAAGGGGATTTATGACGATTTGAGGATTTTTGAAAAAATGCCATTTGACAGCTGAAACTCTAAACCATAATGATTAGCGACTTGTATTTGTTCTTATTGGATAGAGCGTCCTCGAGAACCTATATTTTGATACCAAACATGTCCATATAGGCCTTCTTTGAGTCGACTTTTAATTGTTTTATTTTTTCCATAATTCATTTTCGAGTTTTGTTCAGACGCTCAAATGGGTATTCTGTATGATTCGAATGGGGGAATATATTAGAAGAAAATTGACCATGATGGAGAGACAAACATAGTGTATGCGGACATGTCAAAAGGATCTGTTAATTTATCGAGTGAAAATCCTAAAAAATGTGCATGTCAGGGGAAGGATTGTACGAAAATTTTCTGTCATCCATCAGACTCTGCCTCTAGAATTCCAGATTCCAGAAAAACTTCATAATGACTCCTCAGGATATTCGCCGAATACCTCATACATCAAACGAGTTCTCCCCTTAAAATTCACTCCGAATATTTTTTCATATCGGAGCGAGCCGTCTTTGATATTTTCTTCATTAAAAGAGCTCAACGCGGGCACCCTGGAAAGTTATGAGCTTATGAGAGAATTATTGCGGGATTTGATACAGGGTGGAAATGCGAGAACTTTAAGGCGATTACGGAATGAGCGTTTGCAAGAACTGGAATAACTCCGGTTGCCAGATCGGAAATTGCAAACGTTGGTAGGAGAATGTAATTGTTCGGGCTCGATTTATAATGAACAGGATAATTTATTCGATCGAACTTATAACCGCAAATAAATCTGACTCCAGCTCGAATACTGGAACTTTGTACGTACCTGGATTTCTGGGTAATTCCCGAGGGCGAAGAGGGTCCATAGTATGGAGGCGGTGGTTGTGTCGTGGCCCTGAAAAAAAAAGAATACTAAGATTTCTCCTCATTTTCTCTCCATAGATTTTCTTTATTCAAACAGGGGTCCAAAGAAAATAATCCGTGAGATGCACTAATTCTGGAAAACGCTGAGACATCTTTTGTCTGCAACCTGATCTGTGCACAGGGTGGAAAAATTCGTGATACCTGAACTAAAATTATATGACGCCAAAAAAGCACTGTCCAAAAAGACGAAGAAGCATACAGGGTTATTCACGGTGGATGGCACATTAGACGTTTCTGGTGAACCAAATATCGGATCGGTTTAAAAATTTCATGAGTGCATTATCGGACATTCTATACCCAACTAAAATATTTTCGTCAATGCGGTGTTACCACTTCTATTAGAAAGTATTAGCAACATTGCTTTTTCAAATGGAACATATAGTATATTATATTATTTTTGGAATCTCCAACAACTTCTCGACAACTTTTCTTGACATTTCCCTATACTTATCTGTTGCCGTTCTCGAAGTATAAATTATGGTGGTATTCTGCTTTCATCTGTAAGCCAATCTGTAACTTTTTACGAGCTTATAGGAAGAGTGCGATTCTGGACTTTCTTTCGGTGATCTGTAGCTTACAGAAACCGTAAATATTTACGAGTATTCAAGAGGTGGTCGGAAGCCTATCGGATGATATATTGTGAGGTTATGTCGAATGCTTTGTTTATTTTCTGGTGAACAACTTTTTGAAATAAGATTCATAATGGATGATAATAATAATATGTCTTTGTTTATTGGGTTTTTATTAGAAGAAAACCATAACAGGTGAGTATTTTTGCACAAAAATATATATGATCTGAAAATCATTATTATTTTTAATAGGAACATTATGAGAATTGAAAGGAGAAGGTTGCGTGATCAAATGAATCCTTTCGAAATGCCGGATGCTCAGTTTATAAAAATGTTTAGATGGAAGAAGCAGCGCGCCATAAACTTAATAATTTATTTACCATAAGTTTCAGATCTTGTTGGTGGTGGCAATATTGTTAGCGTACACCAGAGGGGGATCGAAGCCAGAAACCATTAAATAAGGAAAATGTAAAATATAATTAAAACCAATCTGAAAACATCATTTGAACTTTATTTATCACTTAACCTCAGTCATAAGTTATAACAAAAATAATAATCTCTTCTAAATATTCATCTAATAGATATCACAAAATTAATGAAAATTAAAGGTAAAAAAAGGTTTGAATTCATTTTTCCATTTTAAAATCTGGATGTAAATACTGAAATGTTTTAATCTTGAATTCCAATTTTTTTTCTGCAGATCACAATATTCCTCAAAAAAGTTCTTTATAGCTTCGACCAGATCTTTTTGGTTTTTTGTGTTTTCATCAGTCACGGTTACTATAATTTTTCAGCTTATAACGATAGTGGTTTCTCTTTGGTTTTTTTATTCACATTGTTTTTTTTCTCTCTTCCACCTTCTCTTTTTCTTGCACATCTACTGCTACTGTGTCCTCATCTAATACTTCAATTAAAATTGGCTGTTCTTGATCATTATTTATATTTATGCCCTCGTACCTTGTAACATCAGCACCTTTAACTGTTACCCGACCCCAAACATCTAAAGCTCTCTCCTCTATTTCAGACAATGTGGTCTGCATCATTGGGCCACCACCAGTCTTTGTCTGGTGGGCTTCTATTTTTCTTTTTTTTGCTTTCAGTGAATATTTCCAATCAGTGAATCTCTTAAATATAATCCAAATTTTTATTCTTTTCACTTCCTTTAAGAAAAAATTACCGTTTTCCATTCATCTACAGTCAAAACTGGACCATCACCTGCAGAATTCAGCTGATCCCATTTTTCTTGCAGATGGTCCCAAGGTAGGATTAATAGTATAGCTTCGGAGAACATAATCGTTCTCCATCGCCTGTAAATAGATTTCCATCTGCTCACGACTTGTATTTTTGGTGGGTTTTCTTTTAGTGCCTATTGAAATATCAACGCTGAAATGTTGAAATAACAATAAGTAATACAAAATGATTAATCACGAATTAACTCACCATGGACTAGACATTTTTTTCTTACCTATTTTTGATTTACAACGAAACGAAAACACGTTAACTAGGTACCCATAACAATAACATTCAAATAATCGAACTTACGATTGCAGGTTATGTTTATCGATAAGTAGTTCAAAAGTAACACTGTAACTGAGATAGTTACAGGAACAATTCCAGAATAGCAATATTTACGAATCTGTAAGTCGGCCACTTACAGATCGATCGTACGCTACAGAATCGTAGCTTACAGATGAAAAGCAGAATACCACCTTTAATTTCAATTTTTTTCACCGAAAATCATGATCTCTAAAAATGCTGATAACTTCGGGTAGAGAGACACTATGGCATTGAAATTTGGTTTGGAGTTAGGTGATCCATGAATGCTTCCAACACATAAGCCTGATCTACGTTACTTCAATACAGGGTGGTAAAAAAATACAGTCTTTTCGTTTGCTTGAAAAAGTGACTGAAAGTTGTTTATTTCAAATGGAACCCCTGTATATTATTAAAAATTCAGAAAGCTGATGGAGTTTGCTTTCATTCTATGTATATCATGCCTATACCAACTAGTCAAA
Source organism: Adalia decempunctata (assembly GCA_951802165.1). Taxonomy (NCBI): domain Eukaryota; kingdom Metazoa; phylum Arthropoda; class Insecta; order Coleoptera; family Coccinellidae; genus Adalia; species Adalia decempunctata. Next base: position 9,435,796 of record OX637705.1, read on the forward strand.
TTTCGGATGAGCATTTATTTGTCAAAATGTCCCTTCAGAATTGTATTCCCATTCGGTATTTGGTAGGCAAGCCATGATTACTATTCGACAGTACCTTGGGACATTCTCCTAATAGTAAATGCACCAAGAAACTTGAGAGTCAAACTAATTATATGAATTATTATTAAAAGGTAGAACAATCATGTCGAATATTTCATAGTACCTATGTTCGAATCGCTGGCCGTTCACTTCCAAGCACTTCAAAATGCGGTTGTTGACTGCTATCGTATTTCTGTGAAATCCAAATCTTCAAATGCTTGGGTAATCCTTTCCAACAATCTCTGGTGTTTTGTAAACTTTTTCCCTTAACATTCCCCACAGATAAAAATCTAATGGACTAAGATCGGCAATCTTGCTGACCAATTCCATGGTCCCAAACGCCTCATCCACCGATCGTCAAAAAGTGCCTCCATTTAATGATAATAAACAAATTCATGAGCACTCCGTTTGAATAGTTTTCTTCCATCGTTTTGCAACTTCTGAAATGACGAAAGTGTCGAAATTCAAGTTTCTTGGTGTCTTTATTACTAGGAGAATGTCACAAAAGGTACTGTGGAATAGTAATCATGGCCTGCCTACCAAATAACGAATGCAAATACCATTCTGAAGGGACATTTTGACAAATAAATGCTAAAAAGTCCGAAATTTGACCAGTTAGGTATAGGCATGATACATAGAATGAAAGCAAATTTCATCAGCTTCCTGAATTTCCAATAATATACCATTTGAAATCAACAATTTTCAGTCACTTTTTCAAGCAAACGAAAAGACTGTATTTTTAACCACCCTGTAACGTAGATCAGGCTGATTTGTTGGAAGCATTTATGTATCACCTAACTCCAAACCAAATTTCAATGCCATAGTGTCTTTCAACCCGAAGTTATCAGCATTTTCAGAGGTCATGATTTTCGGTGAAAAAAATTGAAATTGATTTATATTTCGAAAACGGCAACAGATAGGTATAGGTAAATGTTGAGAAAAGTTGTCGACAAGTTGTTGGAGATTCCAAAAGTATTATAATATACCAGGTGTTCCATATGAAAAATCAAAGTTGCTACTACTTTCTAATGGAAGTGGCAACACCGCATTGAAGAAAATATTGTAGTTGGGTAGAGCATGTCTGATAATGTACTCCATTTAATTTTCAAACCGATCCGATGTCTTTTTTCACCAGAAACGTCCAATGTGCAATCCACCGTGAATCACCCTGTATATGGATTCTCCACAAAAAATAATCTTCAATTTTTATTTTCTCAAAGGACAACCTGTTAGAACTACCTTGATTCTCGTTATATCGATAAAAATTCAGTAACCGAATGTATAATCCATCAGCCAACCTTTTTCCATAGCAACAACCCCTAGCGAACAAAATAAGAGAAAACAAAGTCGAAAGGAGTTGCCGTCGTGTTATAAAAAATTTTATTGGGGCAAAACCCCATTTTGTTAAGAGTGAATCATAGCGTCTCCCTTTCTCGTCCACGAAAAGCTCGTCCATAAATCTTCGACAAGGGCAGAGTTCAAATTCATACATTCAATCCCGCACAACAAAAAAAGCCACGAGCTACATCCCGATTCAATTCCCTCACTCTATCCTAAATTTGTATCTGTCTCTTGAAGTTGTGAAGTCAATTCTTGTCGGGCTTTGTTCCAACCAAATTGATTCAAGTTTGAAACTGCGCCGTCGAAAAAGTTCACGGTTAAATCTGGATGTCGGGGAAAAGCCGTCCCTTGTTCGTATCCTTTTTTCGGCTGATGAAACGTGATCCTGATCCTGGAACGATCGATTCATGATTGAGTATCTGTTAGTTCTTATGATGCTTGTTATATTTGTCTATTGTGTATTTTTTGAAAGTTTCCTTCACTGCTCCTGAAAGGGCATATATCTCTTCGTGACAGTTGGCAGAGCCTTGAATCTACCATGAATAGAAAGAACACAAGATTGTTCATGAAGTAAATAACGAAATTTTATTCCCAGAAAATTCAAGCATTTTAAGACTATCGATACAATTTATGGCCTCCACGGGCATTAATAACAGCTTGACATCTTCTTTGCATACTATACACGTAGTTGTTGAACATTTCTTGAAGAATTTGGTTCCATAAACGAGGCAGAAGCTCTCTCAGATCATTTAAGGATTCTGGGGTAGGTTGATGATTATCTAATCTTCTTTGGAGCATATCCCATGCATATTCTATGCAATTCAAATCTGGTGAGTACGGAGGTATTGGTAAATGTGGAATACCAAGCTCTTCGCGAGCATTCTCAATTATGGCTGCACGGTGCGGTCTAGCGTTATCGACTAGAAATTAGAAAGTTTCACTAATAGCACCGTGAAAATTTGGCACAACATTGTCAATGACATGCTCCCTATAGTGTAAGGCGGTCATATGCCCAGGACAAATGTGTAGATCTGTGCGCCCGTTGAAACATATCCCGGCCAATGCCATAACACTACCCTCTCGGAATGGATGGACTTCTTGGACATAGCGACGATTACGGGGTATGCGTGGGATTGTCCATACCCCTATTCTTCGAAAATCTGAAAATCGCCCATATCTGGATTCATCAGTGAAAAGGACACTTTGCCATTGATCGTTCCAATTGATATGTTGCCTTGCCCATTCCAGTCTTTGACGCTTATGGTCACGTATTAATGGAACTCCTCTTAATGGACGTCTAGAACCTAGATTCACCTCTCTCAAATGTCGTCTGATGGTTTCGATGGAAACTTGGACCCCATCTGCATTTTGAAGAGTATTCCGTAGCATTCTACACGTAGATGTAGGGTTTCTTCTCGCCGAAACGGTGATGAAACGATCCTGAGCAGGTGTTGTTTTTCGTCGCTCACCAAGCCTTGGTCTTTCCAACAAGGAACCTGTCTCCCTGAACCTATTCCTAAGTCGAGATATCACATTTTGGCTGACTTGAAGCCTTTCCGCTACAACAACCTGAGTTAGGCCACCCTGTAGCATTCCGATAGCCCTATTAGCCTCAGATTTGTTAATTCTCGTCTTGTCATTTTCAGAAAACACGTTTCAAATCGAAGCCGTTGATAAACTGACTTTATTTCAAAATAAGAACATTCATGAAGCATATGCAAAGAACCAAACTTCAGAAAAAATGCGACCAGATTGACGAAATGTTTCATACTGATTTTTAATGGATCGATTCAAGTTGTTATTGAGTTTTAAATGATTTCACAGCAATTTTCTCAAAGATTACATATACTACATTCACTTTTATTTAATCACATAGGAGGTCATGGTTTCGTTTTCAGGAGTTGGTGCCCTTGATGAAAAGCACAGAACATATGATGAAAAGTCAGTGCGCGCACAGAAAATATCGTTAATGACAAAACGACGTTGCCAGTTTCTTTGTTTACATCAAAGTAAAAGTATCAAAGATATTCCACATTTTGTTAGGTTTACAAATTGTTCGCAGATTTTTGGTATTTAGGGGAAGGTGGGGTAAGACGGGGACCTTAAGGCATTTCTTGAATAAAACTGCTGTTTATAACTGCACAATGTTGGAATTTTCATTGGGAAAATGATCGGTCTTTCTATTTTCAATAATAATCATTCAAAACAAAAAATAAATAATTCTTCTCATTTAAATATCCATTTCAAAAAATATCAAAATCTTCCCGTCTTACCCCACCTATAGGGCAAGACGGGGTACCCCCTTGGGTAAGATGGGGTACAGAATATTCAACCGTCTTCATCTTCACATAATGGGCAGATATGGACAGCTTCATCATCGTTGTCTTCCACTCCTGTACAGCCACAATGCGCTCAATTAGCGCAAACCTGGCAAGTGGCGGTAGACTCAAAATACAAGACGTGGCAGAATAGACATGCTGTATCTTCATCTTCTGATGTTTGAGCTTCTTCTTCAGCTTTCTTAGTTTTTCGAGATCTCCTATTTGTTTTTTTTTTTCATTTTCTTTTCGCTTGAGACAACAGGTTTCGGTTTTCAACTGTTTTGTCTTTTCCCTTCTTCTGTTTTATATATAGAAGCAGTGATAGTAGCTGCTTCTTCTCCGAACTTGCCTTGATCTTTTTTCGGTCATTCGTTGATAAGGCATCAACTGTTTCGGGCTAACCAGATGGAATGCTGCATCATCCAAAGAATCATTTAGTTATAATTATAATTTAGAACGGAATCTGAATCAAAAAAAAATAACGAATCAGCGGGTAAGATGGGGTACGAACCCCGTCTTGCCCCGAAGTAGGTACCCCATCTTTCCCAAACTGGACTTATAAGTTGTATAGTATTTTTCGAGGTTATAGATCAAAGCAAACCGAGAAGAATTTATGAGTTTAGAATGGAAAAATAAACGAACATTGATAAAAAAATATATCACGCACGTTTTATAACATATATTATGAAGAATCACGTACTTTAGACACGCCAATAATTAGATAAAAACATGTGAATTCAGAAAAACATACTTACCAAGTGGATCTCTGCACTTCTCCGCCTAAATTTTACTCTAACTAGTACTGATAAATAGCGTCAGATGGCATTAAAATAAATTTTCTAGTGGCACTGCATTATCTATTTTGGTAGGGTCCCCATCTTACCTCGCTACCCCGTCTTACCCCACCTTCCCCTAATCGATATTTGCAGGTGGATTTTTCGTCAAATATCCAAGACTAACGTATGTTCATTGTTTTTAGCACCAGTTTGCAGCGTGAGGACGATTTACAAGATTTACAAGACCAGGACGAATGTTTACATTTCGAGGTTGAACGGGTACACAGGCATTTCGTTGAAGAGGCTGGTATTCGGACAGATATCGCAGTAGATGAATCGGATGGAGCCTCGAGAGGTCGATTCGGATGATATTTTTCAGGTTTTACAAAAAATTTGGCGAGATCTGAGCAGATTTGCAAAAGTTAGGTACCTCACTAATGAGGTGGAACTTAGACCTAATTCTCCTATAAGAAACGCCTTTTTAAGGTCGAGATGCTGAAAAATGTATTCTTTAGATGTTGTTTGAACAAACGCAGCCGAGTTTTATATCCCAACATTGATTTTAAGAAAGTTATCAACAAATTAAAATTATTCTTGATTCTTGTAATTACCCATCAATTCATCTTATATCTTTGGTTTGATTTTTTTAATGAATTCTTGATTAGAATTAACAATTGATGTCGTCAAGTCTTGTACTTTCAGTTCAAGAGGATAACAAACATTAAATCTTCACAAGCATGCATATGAAAATTATGGGAATGCAATGCAATTTTCTTCCATGGCGAAAAATAATATATTTCAACAGTGATCTCTTGTACTTTTCTTGCAAATAACTAGAGAATGAATCCTTTCTATCAATTCATATAAACGTTAATTATTTTCGTCCATCACATCTTTTCCAATTCATTCATTTTCAGAATAAATTCACATTCTGAGAAATACGCTAAGAATGTAGAAAGGGCAACATAGTGTTTACTTGGAACATAAAAATATTTTGAAAAACGACATAACTTCGATACAGAGTGGAATGTGTCAAATTTCCAAGGCCAGAGTTGTAGTTTTATAATTGTGAATGGAGTATACTTTTAGAAACGATTGAATACGATATCTCTAACTCTTGTGGAGCAGTATATTATCCTTTGATTTTCATTGTAATTCTTGTAGATTTGACTTGAAAATGAGACCAGGTCTCGAAACTAGTCGTCAACTAATATAGATTGTGGGATGAAGAGGAACTTTTTTCTCCGTATTCATAATAATAATTTCTTTCATTTTAAAATTAGATCTCGATCAAAATGAAGTTCTCCGTTTCAAGATATCGAAAGATCGATTCAGCCGCCTCATCCTATCGGGGCAGCGACAAAGAAACCCCTATTAGATGAACCCTCTGACGAGGTTCATTGTGATCCGCATGACAAATTGCAGGGTATCGCATAATTCCTGAATGAACAAAATTAATAGGATTTCCGGCGCTCCTTGTTGTTAGGACCTCCGAAGCAATTATCCTGAAATAGTGATGATGAAGTAATATTTCCGCAGGGTCTTGGAGGGAAAAAGAGCCCTAACCGTGATCCTTATAATGAAAATCGGATTCGGCCCTGTTCTGAATGTGAAACTATAATTAATGAACGAAGTTGCGGAGGATCTAACGACTATAATTTACGGACAGTGCAAGACCTATCTCCAGACATTGTTTAAACCACGTGTATTGTGCGAAGTTCAACGCGAATCCCGGAGGTTACCGAATTCTCCCCTCTGATTCTGAACGGTCCTCCATTATCCTCCGCTGGCTGTAAATTTTACTGCAGTTTCAACATTTACGCGTTTTCAGCAGGCGCTGGAACAAGATACGGAGCCGAAAATCTCGACGAGATTCTTTGAAAACATAAAAAAAAGTTACACTTCGAGTGGGAGTCGAACCTACGTTTCTTTTTTGTGGGCTCAGTGTTTTACCCCCAAACTATCGATGTGTATGGTATCGACTCCTGTCGAGGTGAAAATTGGCCTCTATTGAGCGAACTGATAGTTTACAATTCATCCTTGTTGATATTCCGATGCATTCTGACTTCTTGACTTCTTGACACTATTGCATTTCTTTTCTTGTGATATATTTATGTTACTTGAAGTGATTTGAAATAAAGAATGTTATTATTATTATTATTATTATATTATCATTCGAAATGCATCAGACGTGAAGGCCCCATTTCTCCGTCTTATCGCGACGCCCGTGGCCATTATCGAAGTGAGGTGATTAATTCTTCATAGGAAGCCGGAGAAGCGTTCTTCCTCATGAAAATAAATGAACCACATCTCCATTTCCTTTGATTTAGTGTCCTCGTTTCCGCAAACCCATGCATCACGTCCTATTTGCTACAGTTGGTCCTGGAATCTCCGCCAGATCTCTTATCCAGTATCGCGTCAGACAAACAGCTTTTTATTGCGTGTACGTTCTGCTTCATCAGGTCCTTTTCATGGTCTGTACGTATGGATGCAGGATTAATTCCAGGAATTTGTAATGGGGAAACATCAGGATGAACTTCGGAGTAGATGATTATGGTGAGATTGAAGCTCCAATTGAAAATGGAAGATAGCATGGCTCCAAATATTGGTCAAGAATTTATATTATGTGGTCCCTAATGATACCTCATTCATCATGGTTTGGGAACCTGAGAATTACAGGCGATTTGGTCACACTCAAGACTGAAGGGTTGCATAAAACTCTTGATCCTGGTAATGTCAAAATTATTTCTGATGAAGTTTTCATCGCCCGTCTCGATGTGATGAGGAAACCCCTATCATCAAGTAAACTGCTCTACATGAGTTAGGGATATTGACTTAAATCGAAAAAAAAAATAGTTTAAATAAGATTTTTGTGATGAAAATTCATAATAATAATATGATTTCAACTTGCAAATTAATTTTAGCCTCTAGGTCTGCAGCGTATACAAGGTGGTTAAGAAATTTCGAGTAAAATAACGAAATTTTATTCCCAGAGAATTCAAGCATTTTAAGACTATCAATACAATATATGGCCTCCACGGGAATCAATAACAGCTTGACATCTTCTTTGCATGCTACACACGAAGTTGTTGAACATTTCTTGAGAATTGGATTCCATAAACGGGGCAGAAGCTCTCTCAGATCATTCAAGGATTCTGGGGTAGGTTGATGATTATCTAATGTTATAAGCAATTCAAATCTGGTAAGTGCAGAGGTATTGGTAAATGTGGAATACCAAGCTCCTCGCGCGCATTCTCAACTATGGCTGCACGGTGCGGTCTAGCGTTATCGTCTAGAAATTGAAAAGTTTCACCAATAGCAGCGTGAAAATTTGGCACAACATTGTCACTGACATGCTCCCTATAGTGTGAGGCGGTCATATTCCCAGAACAATTGTGTAGATCTGTGCGCCCGTTGAAACATATCCCGGTCCATACCATAACACTACCCCCTCGGAATGGATGGACTTGGACATAGCGACGATTACGAGGTATGCGTGGGATTGTCCATACCCATATTCTTCGAAAATCTGAAAATCGTCCATATCTGGATTCATCACCGAAAAGGACAGTACGCCATTGATTGTTCCAGTTGATAGGTATGTTGCCTTGCCCATTCCAGTTTTTGACGCTTATGGTCACGTGTTAATGGAACTCCTCTTAATGGACGTCTAGAAACCTAGATTCACCTCTCTCAAACGTCGTCTGATGGTTTCGATGGAAACTTGGACCCCATCTGCATTTTAAAAAGTATTCCGTTGCATTCTACACGTAGATGTAGGGTTTCTTCTCGCCGAAACAGTGATGAAACGATCCTGAGCAGGTGTTGTTTTTCGTCGCCCACCAAGCCTTGGTCTTTCCAACACGGAACCTGTCTCCCTGAACTTATTCCAAAGTCGAGATATCACATTTTGGCTGACTTGGAACCTTTCCGCTACAACAACCTGAGTTAGGCCATCCTGTAGCATTCCGCATTTCTCGCAGAAACGGTGATGAATCGATCCTGAGCAGGTGTTGTCTTTGGCCGCACACCAAGCCATGGTCTTTCCAACACGGAACTTGTCTCCTTGAACCTATTCCAAAGTCGAGATATCACGATTTGGCTGACTTGGAGCCTTTCCGCTACAACAACCTGAGTTAGTTCACCCTGTAGCATTCCGATAGCCCTATTAGCTTCAGCGATTGTTAATTTACGTCTTGGCATTTTCAGAAAACCCGTTTCAAATCGAAACCGTTGATAAACTGACTTAATTTCAAAATATAAACATTCATGAAGCAATATTACTAGGTTATCATCCATTGTAATTAAATTAAATGAAAATATCGGGAATTTTGGATTCTCTTTATTTCAATTGTTAACTTGCAACAAACGCCGACGTTTCGAAACAACTTGTTTCTTCTTCAGGGCTAAAAATGAACACACATATATACATATATTGTGTATACAATGGCATTAAATAAAAATACATTACCTAGTCACGGCAAAACAATATCGTACGGTTCTTAAAATAATGAAACATTTCGGAAAATCACATAATACTACAGCAGGTACGCAACATCTATCTATCGGATTGAGGCTCGCAAAAGTGTGACATCAACATTGACTGACATAAGGTTATAACATTTAACACTTTCTTAGATGGACTCAACAAAATCGACAAGGCCAGTATTCATTTCCTCAATATATTGTTATATATAATGCTAAGGTGTTGCACATCTTCTCTGTGTCATATAAAAAGAAACTATACTGTTAACCACAGAGAAGATGTGCAACACCTTAGCATTATATATAACAATATATTGAGGAAATGAATACTGGCCTTGTCGATTTTGTTGAGTCCATCTAAGAAAGTGTTAAATGTTATAACCTTATGTCAGTCAATGTTGATGTCATACTTTTGCGAGCCTCAATCCGATAGATAGATGTTGCGTACCTGCTGTAGTATTATGTGATTTTCCGAAATGTTTCATTATTTTAAGAACCGTACGATATTGTTTTGCCGTGACTAGGTAATGTATTTTTATTTAATGCCATTGTATACCCAATATATGTATATATGTGTGTTCATTTTTAGCCCTGAAGAAGAAACAAGTTGTTTCGAAACGTCGGCGTTTGTTGCAATTTAACAATTGAAATAAAGAGAATCCAAAATTCCCGATATTTTCATTTAATTCATGAAGCATATGCAAAGAACCAAACTTCAGAAAAAAGGCGACCAGATTGACGAAATGTCTCATACTGATTTTTATTGGATCGATTCAAGTTGTTATTGAGTTTTAAATGTTTTCACAGCGATTTTCTCGAAGAATACATACTTTTAAAAACGATTGAATACGATATCCCTAACTATTGTAAGAGCAGTATATTCGATTCCAAAACAGTTCGTCAAACATATGTCTGAGCTTGGTTCGTGACGTTTTGGATATGTCATAATCGACCAGCACTTACTGGTGGATCTTGTGCATCCAGAATAAGTTTCGATATGGTTTATGGATCGATAACAGCATCAGACCTGATATTTTAACAAATTTCAGGGTATGTTTAATCGTAATTCCACTAATTTGTAATCAAAACATGTCCCCACTTTCTCAAAATCAATCTATCACTACATAATTGTCCCTAGCATTGAATAAATTAAACATAACCCTCCTCCAACTGTCTGAGAGCTACACAGAGTAGGGGAACCTTTTGAGACTGGCGCCCGAGCAGGTGTATTTATTTAGGTCCAATATTCAAAAATTTTGAACATAACTTACCGCGAACATGAATGTGTCAACTTCCTCTCGTAATTCCTTGTCGGTCCATTCGTTCTTCTCCATATTTTGTTGGAGTAACAAATCGAGGAAAGCTAGTCGCTTTTTCTTGCCCAGAAGTTTATCCTCCTCACTTAACTCTTCGATGCCTTCTGAGTTCTGGATTATTTTCTTTCTGTCTGCTATAACCTGAAAAAGGTTGTCTTTATACTCAGTCATATATTCAGGGTGTTTCTAAATTCATGCGAAAACATGCTCTTATGAAATTAAGATGGGTCTTTCCTATGACAAAATTCCCCAGCGATATATCACCCTTTAAAGGTAATGAATAAAATTGAGTTTTTATTTTTTTTTCTCTTCAGCTATTGGTTTTGGGAAAGAAATTCAGGAATAAATAATCTATATATATATGAAAGAAAGATGTTGGTTACACCGTTTATAACTCGAGATTAAATGTACTGTTTGTTATGAAACTTCATATATGGATTCGTCTACGGTCTGGTAATTATAAAATACAATAAAACTCTGAAAAAATCGATGAAAATTTTACTTATACAGGAAATGTTTTTCCTTCTTTTGAGTGAGGCTACATAATTTTTGACCTGAAATTTCAGCTTCCTGCTCAAATATTTCGCATTTAATTCAATTTCAAGAACACGCCTTTCGCATACACCTCCAAATTGCACGAAGCCGGTTTTATTTACCAAATAATTCGAAAATATCGGAAAATTTCCAGCCGCTCTTCAAAGCACACTGGGATCATTGTGTGCTCTTCAAACCCTGCTTTTTCACTCACGTGACATGATTGCCAAATGCGGGTCAGTCGTTTGTTCGGCATCGAATATTCAGTGATACACCACCAGGGACCGTTTCGCCAAATTAGCATATAGAACAATTCGGGTCAGAAAAACATCAAATTCATATTTACGCAGGATATGTGACATCAAAAACCATTCGAAGACAATGCGGCGGAACCCACCAGAGGGCCACGCATTTGCATTCAGCCGCCACAGCATTGTATATCGAATTCATAGACCTCCAAATTGAATGGGAGCTTGCGGTTGCATGGGGTTTTCATTAGGGCTATAAAGGTCGCCACTCGACGCCGCTGACAGCCTCGGCGCCACTGTTCTGGGTGGAGATGTGAGAGATATTCAGATACAAGGATATCGAAACGTGAGAATTGGTGACAGCGGTGGGATGAATTTATGTTTTCTGAGGGAAAGGATACGATTTTCCATAATTGAAATGAAACAAGTCATTGAGATGAGATTCAAGATAATCTACAGATATTTCTGAAGAGATATTAAAAATTCTTGGTTCTTTTAGATCCGAAATCCCGAAGGATCTTTTTGAAACGATCCATTCCTGGAAGATTCCTTCAGAGTGCTTCTCTTTCAGTTTCTTTCTTCTCCAAAAACTCTCTTTTATATCGGGTGTTTTTTTAGAGTGAGAGAATTTTCGATGGGGATAACTGTGATTTGACAGAAGCCATGTGGTTTCGACATTTCTGTTCAGCAAGCATTGACAAATTATCATGGAAAGACTCAAGTCGTACCAACGTTTACAAATTGTTGAAATTCATTTTCAAAATCAGTGTTCTATTCGCCAAACTTATAGAGCACTTCGTGAAATTTATGGTTTACATAATCGTCCATCAGTGCAGCTAATTCGTCGAACTATCGATAGATTTCGGACAACATTTTCTCTACTCGGTGCAACAACAAGAGCAAGACAAAGAATTGTACGTACAGAAGAAAATATCACTGCTGTGAGTAAAAGTGTTGATGAAGATCCAAATTTGTCTATTCGTCGACCTTTCACAACAAGTTGGACTCTGAGCAACCACCACATGGAAAATTTTGCGTAAAGATCTTGGTCTACACCCATACAAGATCCAACTGGTTCGAGAACTAAAGCCACTTGACCATAATTACTGTCGTTTTTTTGCTGATTGGGCCCTAGAACAGCTTGAAGTTGATCCACTTTCTTATCGAAACATTGTGTTCAGTGATGAAGCTCATTTCTGGTTGAACGGCTACGTAAACAAGCAAATATTGATTGAAAATAATCCTCAAGAAGTTCTGCAGATTCCATTGCATCCTTGGAATGCACTCTATGGTGTGCTTTACACGCAAGAGGCATCATCGGTTCATATTTCATCGAAAACGATGCGGGAGCTAATGTTACAGTGAATGGTACTCGTAACAGATCGATGATCAATGATTATTTGTTTCAAAATTTGAATAGTATCGACCCAGAAGTGTTTGGTTCCAACAAGATGGTGCTTCACCTCATGCTGCTACCGTTACAATCGATTTATTGAAAGAAGGATTTGTCGATAACATTATTCCGAGAAATGGTCCAATTATTTGGCCTTCAAGATCATGCGACATAAATCCAATGGATTTTTTTTTTCGGACTATGTCAATTCATTGGTTTATGCTGATAAACCAGCAACAATAGACGCTTTGAAAGCCAACATAACTCGTGTAATGGCTGAAATAAAGCCCGAATCACTAGAAAATGTGGTCCGAAATTGGTCTGGACGAATACGGTTCCTCAGCGCTAGTCGGGCTGGACATATGCCGGAAATTATTCTCAAAACATAAATGTCATCAAATAATCTATCGAATAAAAAACAAATTTGGCTTTAATCTTAATTTAAATGAGTTTTATTTAAATTTAAAGTTCTATCACGCTAAGAAAAAACCGATATATCTGAGTGAAAAGACTCTAGTGGAAGCCTAACGACAGTGTACACATACAATTAATTTCACCAATGAGTCGAATGAGATTTCTGGAACCTCATCAAATATGAGGATTGAGTGCAACATTTCCTATATCAATGGTCTTCATGCATTCAGCACAAAATATTCTTCTGCAAATATGACTAGGTTTCATAACTAATAATATGAAACTGAAATAAGATATCACACAAATATTACAAGTGGTGACAGCGATGGGATCAATATTATTGTTTTCCTGGGAGGCACGATATCCCAACTCATAAACGAAAAAAGCTTTCGACAACTATAACTTTCAGCTTTCAACCCTTCTAACTGTAGATTAACTTTGCCAATATCTGTGAAATTTACCCCCTCATCGACATCATTCATCCGAAACTCCGAAATCAATTCGTCACAAACTACGAAATTACCCCCGTTACTGATGTCCGAAATCAGTAGAACAATAATCTCGTAATTCATTCCGGAATACCGGGGGATTGTTGACTCAAATTTGAATTATCAATTTCGAAGTTCGGTGGACATGTCCCCAAGCAGTTTCAATCAGTGGCTCCCATCGCTGATAATCCATTCCAATCACACCGAGAGGCTCTTCTGGTGAAAATTTGACTGGCAGGGTGTTTATGACGCCGTGAAACATCAGAGAATTTCCCCAGGCCCCAGGGATATGATATTATCATGATCACGACGAACAGCTTGTCATCAAAGAGTCTGAATGGAGGAACCTCTCATTGATTTAGACCTGCGGACCTAGCATTCTGTATGGTGACCTTGAGAAACTTGTCGACAACGCTATTAATCGTGTCCAACTATCCAAGAGACTTTCAGCGAAGCAGGGTAGTTCCAACATGAAAAATTCTACAGGATTGTAGGAAATAGATTATTTCTCTTGATTCTGTTTAGATTTAGCTGCAGCTTAATTCAAGACCCTCAACTTTGGTTGAGCAGTTTATTTGTCACGTCTGCCTTACTGAACCATTGATAGGTTGCCATATCGAATTATCTAATTGAAATTTTAGTTGGTAGGTTGCCAGTCTGATGAAACATATTTGTAACCTGCTGGAGATACAGAAATCATTCTAGTTTCAAAGAGCACTTGAAGAAATCCCATGCATAACAGGAAATTTCGTTGTCCTGTTACTATGGCTGAACCAAATATTCGGATAGCCGAATCCATGAAAAAATATTTAATTCTACCAAAGATGCAAAGTATAATATATTCAGTTAAGGGCGCTATCAGCGATCATCATAAAGATGTACGAGGATATCTTGAAAAACTCTTAGCCTACTATAGAACCAAACAAAATTTCAATTTCAAAATATTTTATTAGTCAGCATATTCTCCTCTTAATTGGATACATTTATTACAGTGAACCTGCAACGTCCCTAGACCTTAAAAAAAATGTTTCTTCTTGCTCTGCAAACCAGTCCTCCACAGCTTTTATTATCTCCTCGTTGGAAGAAAATTTACGACCTTTTCAATTTTTTTTCAGTTGAGGGAAGAGATGATAGTCGAACGCAGCCAAAGATGGTGAATGAGGGGGGTGTTCTATTAATTCTAACCCTAAATCACGAATTTTTTGCATGGAAACATGAGATCGCATAAGATTTCTGTACTGGGGCGTTGTACTGTAAAAACCAAACACTTTTGGATAACTTTCCGTGTCTTTTCTCTTTCATATTTTCCAGTAGAGTGGTAGGTAATGTCGAATAGTAATCTCCAGTTATTGTTCTACCCTTGTCCAAAAAATCAATCATGATTACTCCATGGCAATCCCAAAAAACTGAAGCAAGAACTTTTCCACCAGATTTTTGGACAAGAAACTCCTTAGGTCTTGGAGAACCAGATTGTCGCCATTCCATCGATTGTTGCTTTGTTTCTGGATCGTAGAAATGTACCCAAGTCTTATCCATAGTGACAATTCGGTTTAAGAAATCTACATCGTGTTCAAAACGAGCACAGATCGAACGCGATGCTTCTACCCTTGCACGTTTCTGGTCAACATTCAAACATTTGGGGATCCATTTTGCAGAAATTTTTCTCATGTCCACATTGACATGAACTATATGATGAACGCGGTCGTATGAAATCCTCAAGTGCTTCAGATATCCGTTTTGGCCCAATTCGACGGTCTGATAAAATCATGTCATCGATATTCTCGGGGACTGACAACGAAACTGGCCTTCCCGATCGGTCATCATCTTCGATGGAAAATTTACCTGTTTTGAAGCTTGCAGTCCAATTTTTCACGGTCGCATACGAAGGACAGTGATCACCAAGGGTATAAAGCATATCTTCGCAAATCTGCTTACCTCTTAACCTTTTTAAATACAGGTACTTGCTGATGGCTCGATACTCCAATTTTTCGATTTTTACACTTTCGGTGGACATCTTTTTTTTTTCAATTTATTGCGTAAATCTGGTGTACTTTTTTGACGTCGAACTCTACACTGACATTTCTAATAAGTTATTGTTCGTTGATATGGTATCGCAATATTTTGTTTATGCATGGAACTGTTCTAGGCTAACGAGATATCAAAACATCCCCGTACAATAAAATGCTTCTGTACTCACTTTCTCAGAGAAATCATGCAGAACTTTGAGGACTTGCGTCTGTTCCCTTCCTTTAGCTGTCAGAGCAAATATGAAGTCAGAATGGTACCAGGGGCGGAACCATCTATAGATGAATATTTCGAGTATCCTGAGGAAAGGATAAAGAATAAATATTTTCGATAATTACATTAAAAATCATCAGAGATTTCTTGGAAAATAATTCAAAGGATATACAGTCCACTCACAGACATAATCCGGCAGGACTTAATGTAGGTCACCCTGTATATCTCAGAATAGTGAACCCAAATAAATTAAACCGTAGTTTTCGATTCCGTTTGGATGGGAAGCCATTTCAGGAGACGTAAAGGAAATAAAAACTCACCTGTATATTGCTTTGACATATTCGGAATCCGTACATTTCATGGCGTTTATCTCCACTCCCATGGCTGTCTCTGTAAGTAAATCCATATTCAGTTTCTACAGGGTGTGAATGAATTGTTGCGAAAAAATTTAGGAATCAAATCCTTGTCCCAACATAGGGTGGGTGACCGGTGATTCATATAAACTTTTTTATTTTGGGCCTCTCCCTGTTTATTCTTCTTGAGCTGCGCCCTTGGCCGGCCAAACGTAGGCCTTGTGAGAGACTCAGACCCGAAGGCACGCCGACAAGAATGCCGCGAGCCGACAGGGAGGAGTCCCTTTCCCTCAATCTTCAACAAAGCTTGTATAGAATAATGTATTCAAAGTATATGCCAAATTCTGTCCAGGCTCCGTCGCCAGAGCCTCATAAACTTCTATCGAATTATCGAAAAAATCACAGCTTTACTGCCCAACAACTGGTCAGCCACCAAATGTGCCGCTGCCTTTCTGTCACCCCTTGTCAGCTAACCGAATATTCTCTTCTTCCGAAGGTCTCCCAGCCTGTCAGAAAAAATTTCGTCGGCTGAATTTATATGTGAACACGTCTATCCGCCTCGGAATCCCCTTCTAGCAAGATTAAAGAAGCAGTTTATCCGAATCCAGCTCAGGACTGGATTTGGGAGCTCACAATGGAGAGCGGCCAACTGTTCGACAGTTTGAGCCGGTACAAAAGGGAAAAAATTGGGGATGCGGTAATGCAGTTCGGCAATAAAAAAAACGAAACACAAGTTGTTCAGAAAGCAGACGGGGATTAGCCCGGAGAAAATTCGTGTCATTGATGTGTAAAGCGAAGAGAACGGGGTTATTCAGCGTTCATCCCAGTTTTCTGTTTCTGAGGTTTTCGTTTGTTTTCCTCTGCGGATTGTGGGTGAATTGAAACGAGGGTTTCGAGAGGAGCGTATCAAAAAGGTAATTTCGGAATTGTATGTGACGTTCTGTTTGGGTTTTGACGCTGAAGTGGTAGGCATTATCTTGATGAAAGTTGTAGTTTCAGCGGGAATCACAAGTGTGATAAGTAATCTCCGCACTCACTCCGTTTCCATATTTTGGGTTTTCACAATGAGCTCTAATTCGAAAATGTACTCGAGATTTTTTCGTGTTTTGACTGATAAGGATTTGTTGCTGTTTGATATCGAGCTGTTTTCGCCATTTGAAAGAAAATAGTAAAATGGACTCTGATGGACAGCCGAGTAGTTTCAAGATATCACGATAGCCATTCGTCACACGAGTGATGTAGAGTCTCGTCTGACAACGTCTGAAATTGTTAGTTTCTTTTGGTTGGAAAATTTTTCTGTGTTGATAAGTTGTATTTTATGAATTGCGTTCGAATTTCCAATTCTGAGTAATGTTTCCACTAACAGAAATGCACGAGAAACAAATTTTACAAATGATTGTTTACGGAGATAACACCCGAACAGAAAAAGAAGTTGTTTTCATGAAAAATTCCTGAATTTAAGGCCTATATCCCAAGGGACAATATGTAAAATAGAGAAGTAGTTTCGCAAGTTTGGGCATGTAGGGAAGATTAAAAAGCAGCTGTTAAAACACTGAGTGAGAATGTGAAATTAGATCAAATGCTTGGGTTTCAGAACAATCCACATGAATCGAGTAGAAATGTCTCCATAACATTCAAAGTCCCGTGCTGATTAGTGATTATTATTCAATCTTTCTTAACTTTGTAAATGGAGTTACTGGTTTAACAGTGGCACGGGGTTCGTAGTACCACTACATTTTCATACTGGAGTATTTTTTGTTGTGCGAAAAAAAATGTATTCTATAGGCTTTATTCTTGAAAATTTTGAAAAGTGGGAAATTCCTAAAATCCGTATGTTCGTTTAGAAGTTTTTCTGTCGGGTTATTCGAGTACTATGGCGTTTCGAATTAGTTCAAGAACATTGCTGAATGGAGTATTTTGTTGCCGACATTTCGGTGACTATTCCACTCTTTTCATTTTTAGTGAGGAAGTTTCCGTTGCAACGATAGTTTCATCTCGAAAAAACTTGCAAACCGGCAAAACCAACATGTTGGTTTTTCAGCGATAAAATTTTTTTCCTCAATTCATAGATAGCTTCTGAAATGAATATCATAGAGAAAACAAACAACGTTTAGTTAATCTATGAATTCTAATTCGCCAAATAGCGGAATCCGTGTCAAATGTGACCATATTACTTATAATGTTAGACATTTTCTCGTGAAATAGTCATGCCGAACACCACTCGATATGAAATTTAAGCAGGTAAAATTTCTCGATTGTAATATTCAAGTTTGTTGCTTTTCGGAAATTTCGCGAATGACATTTTTTCCAAAATCACGAGCCGCCAGGCGATATGGTATTACATATGACTATTCCATTAGTAGTGAGGAAGATTCCGTAGCAACGATCTTTTCATCTCGACAAAATTTTCAAGCCGGCAAAACTAACAAGTTGGTTTTTCAGCGATAAAATTTTTGACGTTTCTCGAATTCATTGATAGCTTCGAAAATAAATATCATATAGAAAACACACAACGTTTAGTGGTTTAGTCAGTTTACGATGAATTCTAATTTGCCAAATAGCGAAATACGTGTCAAATGTAACCATCTTCCTTAATGTTAGACATTTTCTCGGGAAATAGTCATGCCGAATACCACTCGAGATGAAATTTAAGCAGGTAAAATTTCTCTCATGACATTACAAATGTTATTCGTAAAATTTTCGAGCAACGAACTTTGATATTACAATCGAGATATTTTGCCGCAAAATTCCATCTCTAGTGGTATTACATATGAGGAATTTTTTGTATAGAAGAAACTTTCGATTTTTTCGAGTTTGTGAAATACCTATGGCGTTTCGAATTAATTTAAGAGTCTTCAGCCTTCAAAATAGGAAACGTATACCGCCAGATGGCGATGCAGTGCATTAATTTTTATTTATTGGATTATTCAGCTTAATAGAACAAATGTTGGGGCGCAGGGAATATTAACAAGAAATCCTACCCTGAACTAGATCTCACACTGACTGTATAATACACTTATTTTCCTTCACCAGTCATCTGGGAGTAGATACCTGCGGGGCGTGTCATTTAAAAGAAATTCAATTCCATGTTAAAATCCATGCACAATTGTAAGAAACAATTAATTTTCACTTATCGACGGCTTATAAAATCCTTAGTAAAATGTCTGTGGTAAAAATGGATATTTATCATTTCGAATAGAAAAATTCAAAAAATAAATTTCGCGAAAACAACACATTGTTGTAATATTATTCACAAAAAAACGGTAAATTCTGAAAGAAAAAGGAGATAGGCGTTTAATTAACTAAATGATAGACTTCAATACTGAAATGAAAAAACACGAAAATATTCGTTCGTTTTGATGGTGGAAATGTAGAAAAATTACCAAAAATGATGGGGAATATACTTTTCAGTCATTCAATATTTTTAAAATATTTTTTTTATTATTTTTTCCTTATACACTCAAACATCCCTTCATCAATCAGAAAGAAATAAATCGTTTCTGACTCCCTTTTTTTCAGGGATGTAGAAGTAGACCCTTCAAGAACATTGTTGAATGGAGTATTTTGTTGCCGAAATTTCGGTGAGAAAAAAAATTTAGGCCCAATAGCTTCAGAGATATTGAGTTTCATTCGACTAAAAAAAATTTCACGGAAAAAACTTTTGATTCTTTCGTTTTTCTGTGATCCCCATGACGCTTCGAATTAGTTTTAATCACTACGGAATATATGTAGAAAGGACAATTTTGCTTGGTTATCTGACTGAAAAATGACTATAACCTAACATTTTCAAAAAAGATACACGGTGAAATGTGTCAGAATGTCAAGGCCAACCGGGATACTTTATAAAAATTAATGGAGTATACATCTTTCCAAGCCAGATCAACCGTGAGTACCATTATAGCAGTGTTTATTTCGTGGTATTTTTTCTCATGCATACATTTCTTTCTTCAATTCTCGTGGTGACAAGCAGTCCATTCTCTCCAAGAGAGCTCTTGTATCTATGTTATTCGCAATAGCCGAAATCGGCAACTGTCCGAAAATTTTGCTCACAACGCGTTATGGGTATCCATATTTACCCACGATGCGAACAGGTGTTTTTTTCTCGAGCATTGAGTAAAACGCAATACCCAGAACGCGTTGTGGGTAAATTAGTTAATCCACAATGCGAATCCAATTTTAGCGAGCTTTCATTCTGCGTTGTGAACAATTCATTTCACCCACGTCGCGTTGTGGGTATTGCACTTCACTGACTTCACCCAGAAAGCGATGAACCAGAATTTGTCGTCGAAGTCATCAGTCTGCTGCAGAACGTAGGTTGTGCGTACGGACGGGTACGTTCGAGCATTACGAGTAGCGTGAATAGGTTACGTACAGTTTGTGCAGCAGAAATGAACACAAATTCTATCCCTCTCTGTAAATATCTGCCAAGAAGCCATGTTATCATCCGGATCTAAGCAAGCCTTTATAAAATGCTATTGTTTGAAGGGATGTCAAACTGAGGCGTGTGCTTGTGTGAAATTGAATATAAAATGTAATTCAAGATGTCATAAAAGTACTAGTTGTAAAAATAAATAATATTTGTTTTTAGTTCTGATAAGTTGTTAATATATCGTTTTTTTCACCTTTATGAACTTTCAATAGAAGGTTTTTGTATTCATTGTTCTACTTGTAACGTATTTTGGGTAGAGCGAAATGGACAGATAGCTTTTTCTCTTTTGTGTCCAATTTTTCAATGAGTTGTCTGTATTACTATATTACATCATACATTTCACTAGCTGCACATTAAAAAAATTAGGCCAGATTTGTTTGCTAAACGTTCTATGATAATAATAATAATAACTGTCTTTATTTCCACAATATGCAAACTAGCCAAAATAATTCATAGTAGTTTACAATTTACATTCTATTGTGAAAAAAGGCGAAGTCCAGTGATGCTATACCAGGGTACACATCCTGCTCCACCCAACCCTCCAAAGTAAAAATAATAAAAACTGGAATTTTATAACAAGTTTATCCTTTTCTTCAACTGTTAATGGATTCAATCTACGATATTTTTTGAATGATAATTGAAGTCCATCCCGTTTTCTTTGTAGTGTCACTTTGGTTTCATACATAATCTCTAAATAACCTTCGTCTGATAAGAACAACGACCTGTTCACTTAATTTGTGTTCGATTTCAGCTCTCATATTGAAATATTTTCGAAATCACGCACTAAAACCAAAACAAAGTCAAACCAATTTCAAAAAATCACAACTTATCGAGGCACTGTGGTTTAAGTTATCATGCTACTCGTAATACTCGCTACTCGTACATGCCAGTACACAACCTACAGCAGACTGACTTCGACGACAAATTCTGGTTCATCGCTTTCTGGGTAAAGTGCAATACCCAAAACGCGACGTGGGTAAAATGAATTGTCCACAACGCATAATGGAAGCTCGCTAAAATTGGATTCGCATTGTAATATGCGAGATAATTTGGAAGTAATAAAATGAATATCCTTTCGAAAATTGGGACTTGAACATTGTCTTTTCCATAATAATTCACCGGTATTCTCAACACCGTTTATTTTATTCGGAAAATCGCCCAAGAAACTCGCAATAATTTAATTGATCGATGTAGACTTCGGAAATTCGATATCCCTGTGCCAGAAAGTTAGTGAACCAGTTATCAGACCACCTAAGAAGTCTGGCGAGACGAAATTGTCGATTTCCGGTTCAAGTTTCTGCTGCATTTGCGACGATAAGAAGATTATGGTTCCTCGAATTCAGCACCGAATATGCTTGCGTTCGCTGGGAACCATGAGATTTTTCCGACGCGGCATTTCCCAAAAAAATATTACGTGGGAGCTACTCTCTCTCCAATAGGCCCTACCTACCCACGACACGGAGGTAGGAATGGGCTCCAGGTTGATTGGTTCATAAAAACAAAGATGGAAAAAGTATCGGTTTGATTGGTTTTGAAGTACTGACGAAAGAAAAAGCTTAAATTTAATTGGTTCATAAAAGTAACGAAGAATGAGGTAGCCGGAGAAGTTCGCGACGAAAAGTAAATCAGTTATTCGGAAGACGGTGTTAGGGTAACTCATAAGTTTTGGTCTTATTTCGGACGGTCAGTCTCAAACAGGGACATAAAAAGGTGTTAAGTCGAAATTAATAAAATCTCTAAATTACTTGGAATTATTGTAGATTGCGTATCGTCGGTATATTCGGGAGTGAGGTCAATTTGCGAAACGCGTGTGGGTGTCGTGTTTTGGTGTTTAATCTGTCTGTTTCAGGAAAGAAGCCCCGTCAAAGAGTCATCATCCTAGATTCAACATTCTTTGGATTATTGGTACAGGAAAAAGGTCAGACTATTTTGTTTATGCTTAGCTTAATTTGAGTATTGGTAGAAAGCTGCATGAAAGCCCATATATCTCTAATGGTCCAGAGTCCTGAAATCTTCCATAAGTCGTAATCGTCTTTTAAAGTATATTGTATTTTTTTGTAATCACCCTTAAGTAATTGAAAGTGTATATGGAAACAATTGTTGGGTTCCCTTAAGTGTTGGAAAGTTTAGGTGGGAATTATTGTTGAGATTCCCCCTTATGTGTTAGAAAGTTTGGATTTGTATTATTTTTGAAATCTCTCTTGAGTAGTTGAAGGTTTAATTGAGTAAATTTTGAGATCATCCCATGTTTGTGATTTTGGGGGTTATTTTGACAAACCTTTTTTTAGTTTCTTGATAACTCGATTGAGTTCATTTTTTTTATAATTGGAATTCACACCGATGTTTGATTTGATTTCGATAATTGGATTCTGTTTTACAATCTAACGTTGATGTAATAATTCGATTTGTTGTGATTAATTGTATTTGATTTAAGAAATATTCGAGTACTTTCGATAATTTATATCGTTGACACATACGTAACGAATGTAAAGTTGTTTAGTTTGATTTGGTCTTAATATACGTCTTAAATTTAACCCAAAAAGTTTCATTTATCATCCTTCTCCCTAGAGAATATTTTTAAACACTAAGTCCTGACCCAAGTGCGTTGGGCCGATCCCACACTTTCTCCCTTCTGGAGAAAGAACTTCAAAAATTAAAATAACATCTTTTCTTTTTCTTTAAGTAATAACACCCTTGATTGGTGGAAAGCCGCTCTTCCGTCAAATCACAAAGAGGGTGTTTCTTTTTACAAATGGTGACAGCGGTGGGATGTGTTTAATTTTCTAAGGGAGAATTTTTTTGTTGTTGTTTGTCAGAATTTTGCATTCGTGTTGACGGTGTCCGTCGGGAAAAGTGTAATTTTTATTTGTGTTGCATTAGCTTTGAACGTAAAGATTACCGGTGGAATGTGTTCAATTTTCTGAGGGAGAGTTTTTTTAATTTGAAATTTGTTGAATTTTCCGGTAGATAAAGTTTTTTTTTTTGGCTTTCTGTATGTCGCATCAGTGTGAATGTAAAGATTACTAGAGTTAAATGTGTTAAATTTTCCAAGGGAGATTTTTAATGAGATTTTGAGAAATTCAGAGAAATTTCGAGGTATAAGGGATTTTTATCCTGTTGTTTTATGGGTGATCGAAATAGTGTGTATTGACTTGTTGGAAGATTTCCGGATGAAGGTTTTCAGGTTCTTATGCTGAATTGGATTATATTTGCTGTATGAACGTATATGCCTATGAATTTGAAATTAAGTTTTAAAAATTTCAATTGTTAGGGACAGAGTTTAGGATTGAATTAAAGTAAAGTAAAAAATTATTGATCTAAAGATTTTTTTTTATGAGATATTGAAGAATTGAGTGAATATAGTTGGTTTTTCTTTGAAGGAGTTCAAGTTTTCTTTGTTTCGAAATTATTATAGAACAGTTCATATTTCTGTGATGTTCTATCATTTTATGTAAAGGATTTTTGATAGAGTCAAGTTGATGTCGAGATTTTAAGACTTTAGAGAGGTTTTAGATTCATTGCGGCTTTACAGGGAAAAAGGCATACGTTTGTTCTCACAGGACATTTACTTTTCTTTCAGGACATATATTTTTCTTTCAGGACATTGATTTCTCTTTCAGGACGTTGAATTTTCTGATTGTTGAATGTGTAATCAAATTTTGTTTCAGGAAGGGTATTTTGTTTTTCTGAAAATTATTGTGCTCTTATCGATTGATTGGAATTTTGATTGAATTTTTTTTTTCAGGGCGTATTGCATGAAAAAATTTTTTCTTTTGGTCACTTTATCCATTTACTTGATTTTGTTTGAAGGTGTTGGTTTTTTTGTTGGTGATATAGCGGATCAAATTTTGTTTCAGGAGGGTTATTTTTGTTTTTTTTGAAAATTAGTGTGCTTTTATCGATTGATTGAAATTTTGATTGATTTTCTTTCAGGGCGTATTGCGTGAAAATTTTGTTTTGTTTTGGTTATCCTATTATTCGGGATTTCGGTTGAATCTCGAAAAATTTTATTTTCATAAAGTAACATCATTCGGTTTTATATTGAGTTTGATTTGGAGAATAATTGAATTTGGCTTTCCTTGTTTTAACTTGAGTTTGAAATTTTGGGAAACACTTTGAAAAAAAAGGGAAAATTTTTTTTCTCCGAGTTGGGTTCATTTTGAAAGTTCAGAAGTCGGGAAAATTATAAATTTGGTTGAAAGTTTAGTAGATGAGCCGCTGATCGTGATCTCTCGAATCTTAGAACAGAAATTAGAATTATTTTTATTTCAGGTGGTTTTGCGTACTTTTATTTTTCAGGAATTCGACACTTGGTGATTTTCTTATTTTTTTTGGTTACATCATTTTGCCAGATTTTTTTTTTTTTCGAAGTTTTCTTTGGTGTTGGTCTTTTTGAACTCGTTTCCAGGTGATTCGTTTTATTTTGGTGTTTTGGGTAGGACTGTTTGAAGGAACCATTAGAGTATCATTTTGCTATTTTTTTTTATTCGCGAAATTTGAAGGAATCATTGGAGTATCATTTTGCTATTTTTCAATTCGTGAAATTTGAAGTCGTAATCTTGAGCGTATTTCGGTTCTGTTGGAATTTCAGGGTGAGAATTTAAAATTATTCATTGATTTGGAAAGTAAATAATTTACTGAATACATTAGAAAATTATATTTTGGTTAAGATAATTGGGTTTTGGTTAAATTTTTGAAAAATGGCTCTCCCAGCTGGCACATCCAACGTGAATGTTCCCGCGGGTCAAGTAACACCTATGTACTCGCTAGGTATGCTCTCGACTACTTTGGAGAGTTTTTCCGGGAAAGACGCGATGAGGTACTTTGAGAAATTAGAGTTGCGGTCAAAATTGGATGGATGGAATGAGAAGGACACCCTTACTCTCCTAAAACTTAAGCTTGTAGGAGATGCTTACAGCTTCTTCAAGTCCGATGTCGCGCTTGATGCCCTGGATTATAATGAGCTAAAAAGGAGATTTGTTAAGAAATTTACGACGGTTAGGTTGCCGGAAGAAAATCAGTGGAATCTGAGTCGATGTTATCAGCGACAGGACGAGGATGTGTCCTCGTTCTGCACTAGATTACGCACGGTGGGAGCAAGTCTCTTAAGCGAAGATTTGGCTGGAGCATTAAGGGATGAAGAACCTGGAATAAGAAAGAAGAACCGGGAATTAATGTTGAATCAATTCAAGATAGGATTAAGGAAGGACGTGATGAAGGAAACTGGGATTTTGTTGTTGAAAGAGGAAAACCTGGATCTGGAAAAGGCAGAGGAACTAGTTAGGCTGCAGGAGACCACTGGCAGAATGTTGCAGGGAAGGTTGGCGAATATGAGGGTATCGACAGTTGACACCGAAAAAGTGTGCCAATTGTGCGATAAAGAAGGTCACACAGCGAAGGGGTGTAGGAGTATTAGGCAGAACCGAGGAAATGGGGAAAGAGACATTAGGAGGACATGTCATTTTTGTGGCCGAGCGGGCCATCTCGCCAGGGATTGCCGGAGTAATAGGCAAAAGGGAACAGTGACACCGGGAGCGTGTCATAACTGCAACCAGCAGGGACATTGGGCGAGGGAATGTCCTAGGAAAGGGGTGGCCCGAGGACAGGGGCCAAACCCACGTTTTCAGAACGGGTCCCGGGGAAGAGAGGGGGCGAATGCACCCTGGGGTCCACGTCCGGATAATAATAGGAATCCGGGGTACTCCAACAATAGAGAACACCTTGGTGCCTCGTCGAACGCACCGTCTACCGGCGCCATCCCAAAACAGCCGCGATCGACGAATAATTTCCGAACGGAAAATTTAAACTTCGCGGGCCAGAGTCCAGCTGTCGGGGCGATGGCCGGAGACTGCTAGAAAGACAGAGTAAGCGAGAGTCACCAACAAACAAAGTACAGGAGGGGAATTCTAGACAGCGTTCGGTCATGATGATCCCGGAAGTGAATTCCGTAGGATCATACGACGCGGCACATATTTTACGATTGAATATCAATGGAAGGTCGAGTTTTTGTTTGGTGGATACAGGGGCAGCGGTGACTCTCGTGAAAAGGGGACTGATTCCGGAGAATCAGGTGAACGGCGATGATATAGGATTAAAATTGACTAGCGTGTCAGGACATAACTTAAGCACTTGGGGTACGGCAAATTTATTTATAGGACCAGAAGGGGAGCGATTGGGAGCGAATTGGACGGCAGTTATATGTGATGATTCGACGTTAGGAAACGTCCAAGTCATCCTGGGAAGGGATTTCCTTAAGGCCAATCAGGCCCACATCAGCTATGAAGAAAACCCATCAGTCTGGATGTGGGGAAGGAAATTTGAATTGTGGAGGAAGGAGGATATAGAGGAACAAACCTGTATGGAAGGCGAGGAAGCGGAGGAGATTACCGGGATGGTACAACGAGGAAGGCAGGCTCTAAGAGGCCACTCCCTCAGGGGAGACTGTCATGAGGACAGTGGGAAAAAGGAACGTTTTTACGTGCCAGGGAAAGTCCGGGAGGACATCAAGGAAAAAGTAGTAAAGGTCAAGTTTGACAAAGTATTTAGGGAGTTCGGTACCCAGACCGAAGGTCCCTTTGAAGTTAGGGATTTTATTAGGACTGGAATGAGGAATACCAGTGTTAGCACCCAAACGGAGGTTGCCGAGGGAGCCGACAACAATGGACTGTCGAAGGGTAACACCATAAGGGAATGGAATGGTGTTGTCACCGGGTCAAAGGATGTGGAGATGACGAACGAGAACAAGGAAGGGGAGCTTCGCTGGAATAACAATGTGTCTCCGGCTGAAGGGATAGATCGGGTATCTATCAGGAAGGAATCAACCGTCGAGAAAGATGGTATCTGGGAAACCGACGTTTTGTTGATATCGGGGGTTACTATCCCCGCACGTTCGGAAATGGTGGTGGAGGCCAAACTGGGGAAGGAGCTGAAGGGGACAGACATAGTTTGCGAACCCATGGATTTGGGTATCGCTCAGGTTTATGTCGCAAACTGTCTCACTAAGAATAGGGAGCGGTTCTGGATCAAAATAATAAATGTGTCCAATAGGGAAGTTAAACTGCAGAAAAAGCAGAAACTCGCAATGGCGGTGACCTGCGAGGAGGAGAAAGAAAACCAGGGTACACTTAGGATCGAGAAAATATCGCTCGAAAACACGGACTGGGGTACTACCGGGTTTTGTTTCGATCATTTGGACGACATCACACGGGATACCCTGAAAAAACTCATACAGGAATATAGTGAATTGTTTATAGAGGATGATACGCCACTGACTAGCACAACAATGGTGAAGCATGGTATTACGTTAGAACCAGGATCACAGCCGATATGTAAGGCACCATATCGGATTCCATATCATCAAAGGGAGGTTTTACAAAAAGAAATCGACCGGCTCATGAACGCGGGTGTCATTCGTCCCTCGTTTAGCCCTTGGTCTGCGCCGGTCGTCCTCGTTACAAAGAGACGGCCTAATGGCGAGGAGAAGGTTAGGATGTGCATCGACTACCGAGGTCTGAATAATGTGACAAAAACGGAATATTACCCCCTCCCCAACATATCGGATCTGATTCAGGGTTATAGTACTGGAAAGGAAGTTCTATTTTCGGTGATTGATGTGGCCGAAGCCTATCACCAAATTGACATGGAGGAGAAGGACATCCCCTTAACAGGATTTAGTACCTTTCAAGGGCATTACGAATACCTGAAAATGCCTTTCGGCCTGAAAAATGCACCCTCCACATTTCAGCGATTCATGAATCTCACGTTAGCAGGTCTGACAGGGGATTTATGTATGGTATATTTGGACGATATTATTATTTTTAATTCGGAAGGAACGAAAGACCATATCGAGAAATTACGACAAGTGTTTGAGCGGTTACGAAGGGTTAACGTAAAGCTGAAACCTAAAAAATGTAGCTTCCTACTTACAAAAGTAAAATATTTAGGACATATGATTACCCAACAGGGAGTTTTTCCGGATCCTGAAAAAATAGAAAGCATTCAAAATTTCCCCATCCCTAGAAATATTAAGGGCGTACGTTCATTCTTAGGAATAGTGAATTGGTATCGAAGATTTATTCCGAACGCCGCTGCACTGACAGCACCGCTTACTAATCTAACGAAGAAAGATGTTAAATTCGAAATTACGTCAGAGGTACTCCGCGCAATAACACAGCTGAAAGAGACCCTGACCTCGGATATGGTACTCATACATCCGGACTTTAAGCAACCTTTTGTGGTCGCTACGGACGCATCGGGACTTGGGATAGGAGCCGTATTGAGTCAGGTTAGGGATGGATACGAACGCCCGATAGCTTACGCGAGTCGGAATTTTAAGAAGGCGGAACTGAACTATTCAACTACGGAGAAAGAACTTTTAGGAGTTGTCTTCGGAGTACAAACGTTTAGGTGTTATTTATATGGGAAGAAGTTTACGGTTGTTTCCGATCACAGACCGCTCAAATGGTTGCTTAACTTAAAAGATCCTGGGTCCAGGTTAGCCAGATGGGCTATGACTCTGGCCGATTATGATTTTACGGTCATTCATCGTAAAGGGAAACTTCATGGGAATGCTGATGCCCTAAGTCGAATGTACAATAGGGATGAGCATTTCATAGACATAGAGTTTGACGAATTTCAAGACTATCGAAAAAATCATCAGATACCTGAGATGAGGGCACTTAACGTAGAAAAGGGAAATATATTTTCGGCATCTGAATCGTGGGCGTTAGCCCACTGTGTATCGCAGGATTTAGCCATGGGAGCAGGAATTGCGTTGCAATTTAAACAAATTTATGGATCGGTGGAGAAATTACAACAACAAAACAAGGCTATAGGGGAGGTAGCAGAGCTGTGTCTACCTGAAAGAAACATATATTATTTGATCACCAAAGCGAATTATTATGATAAACCATCTTACCGAAGTATGTGGAACGCTTTGAGGAGTTTGAGAGCATCCTGTGAGAAGAATAAGGACACCAAGTTAGCCATGCCTAAAATAGGGTGCGGGCTAGATAAGTTGGAATGGGATAGAGTTTTGGAGATGATAAAGTTCATTTTCCATAATTCTAATATTAATATCACAATTTATGAGTTAACATCGGTCCCGGTAGCAACGGTGAAGTATGGGAGGGAGGAACCCGACCTTTTAGAACCTGAATGGGATAGGATCGCCTTAAGGGATGCCCAAGAAAATGACCCCTACTGTCGGTCAATTTTTGAAGTGTTGAAGGAAGGAACGGAAATTCAGGGAAATTCGTATTATGTTTCGAAGGATGGGTTGTTATATTTTTGCGATGAAGAAAAGGATAAATTGGTAATACCTCGAAGTTATGTCGGGAAAGTGTTGTACGATTTTCACGATTCCCCAATGGCGGGACATTCCGGACAACAAAAAACGTTGATTAGCTTGAGGCGTCGGTTCTTTTGGCCTAATATGCGATCCGACGTGATCAATTATTGCAACAGTTGTGATGCCTGTAATAAAAGGAAAACCTCACCTCATTTGAAGAAAGCGCCGCTTCAAAGATTTACTACAACAACGGAGCCTTGGGAACTAACATCTATGGATGTTGTAGGACCCCTTACAACCACTATGAGAGGAAACCGGTACCTCCTAACGTTTCAGGATTACTTCACAAAATATGTGGAAGCTATCCCAATCCGCGACCAAAAAGCCGAAACGATATCTCGGGTGTTTGTCGAAAATATTGTTGCAAGACATGGTGCACCCAAGATGCTGCTCACGGACCGAGGGGCAAACTTTACATCGGCCCTTTTCAAGGAAGTTTGCTCGAGTTTGGGTATCAAGAAGATCCAAACTGCAAGCTATGCACCAACATCAAATGGACAAATTGAAAGGATGCATCGTGTGTTAAAGGACATGTTGTCGCACTATATTAGTAGAAACCAGCAGGATTGGGATGACTGGATCCCTCTAGTTCTTATGGCTTATCGGGGCAATGTACATGTTTCCACGGGTTACAGCCCCTATTTTCTACTGCATGGAAGGGAGCAAAGGTTGCCTATGGATGGCTTTATCGAGTCAGGAAGAATACGGTATGACTACGACGATAATTATGCCGCGGAATTAGTCGAGCGGTTACGAAAGGTATACACAAAGGTATACGAAAACACGGAAAGGGCAAAAACAGATAGGGTGAAACGGTATAATAGAAAAACGGCTGAAAGTAATTTTATTGTAGGAGAGTTAGTATATTTGAAAGAAATGAGTGTCAAACAGGGATTATCTAAGAAGTTGTCAAAATCCTGGATAGGACCGTATAAAATATTGGAGGTGGTTGGTCCTGTCACATATAAAATAGGGAAAAGTAGAGGAAGGGATGAACAAATTGTTCATGCCAATAGGTTGAAAAAATATGTCGCCAGGGATATGGTAAGTGACAGACCAAGAAAACCAAGGGGGAACATAAGACGTGGGAGGGATATAATGTCCGAGTCTGAAGAGGCTCCGGAGGAAATAGATACATTCCAACCTTTGATATTCCCGGTACCAGGGCGGGAATTAGACGCAGACACTGACGAGGAAGAAACCAGTGATAATGAAAGCGAGGAAGAAAGTAGTGATGGGGAGGAAGAAAGACCGGTGGTGGAGGCCATACCGCCGCGACGATCTCTAAGGGTGAGACGCCCTCCAGATCGATACGGATATTCTTAAAAGTATATGGGAGTTTGGGTAGCGGGGGGTGAATCCTTGAATGATCCCTCAGGAGAGATGAATCAACTCCTGCCCTTCCGCAGATTCTACAGGGTCATCTATCCACGGCCCTGCCCTCCCCCTGTAACATCCTGTTGACAATTTTCTGTAGTCTGAGTTATTACCATCATTTGCATTCCAATAACTACCAGATTATTACGAAATACAATCTATCAACTTCAGGTGGACTACCTGGTGTCCTCTTGGATGCCAATTTTTTTTAGATCACAAAAGAAAAACCTGACCAATGCGATCAATTACTGAGCCTTATCGGCTGATTCTCTATTTAGATTTTATCGGCATTTTTTTTGGTTGTCCTGGGTTAGTTTTATTGTTTTCTCTCTCTCTCGCACGTATTTGTTCTCACCTATCCCGTATGAAAGGAATTCGGGTAGCGAGAAGGCAAGTCATCGACAGCCTTCCAGGAGGGGTGAATCATCTCCTGCCCATTTCGTAGATTCCAGGGGCTCACCGACCCGGAGAGCCATCACCTGAAGAGGGTCCCTGTTCTGGGTTACGAACGTCACCCCCTCCCCCTTGTTTTGGATGCGTACAATAAGATACATAGGTGGTCTCTGACCCGTGAAATTATCCAAGTGGAATATAACTTTTCTTCTCTCAACAGGAAAGTCCCAATTTCCCTGATTTTTCGTGAGACAATTGGTACCAAGAACCGGAAGACTGGATTTTCTTCTTCTTCTTGTCTTTTCGTTCGTTCTGCCTCAATCAGCCAAATCTTCGTTCAGTAACCTCGCCCCTACTGTACGCAGTCTAGTGCGATCGTGGGTAAATGTATCCCTGTAAGTGTTCCTACCCCCCAATTTTCTTTGACGACATATGCATTGTGTTTACGTATACCTTCGATCCCTATTATCATTCAGTTCTTGAATGGGAATCTCACAGTGCGTAAGGCACCAATCAATAGATTTTTTTGTATCTTCATTCAGCACCTAGACAAGCCCAACTCACAAGTTGGTGTAAAATAATCACAGAAGATTTGCATTTTGTATTCCACAACAAAAAGCAAATAGGCATGAAAAAAAAAAAAATTCGTGGTATTCTTCCGCGGATGATTAGGAATGAATCATGTAACTTAGCATAGGAGGACGAATAAGGGAAAATAAGGAATTTATATTTACGTTAAGTTATGTCTTAAGGGTGAATGGATCTTTCTAATGATAATAAACCATAGTGGAAAAATGTAATATTTGACTTAAATTGTTATTGTATGAATTACTGTATAATTCCTCATTTAGGTTTCAAGAGGATCTCAACCAGTCAAAGTATGGGAAGGGTACTGACCTTAGCCGAAGGAATGACCTTCCTCCTATTTATTATCCGCGCCGAGGCGCTAATAGCGTACGATTGTGCTAGCAAAGACAGTGAGATGACTGCGGTGTCAATTCGCGACGTCGCGGAGTGCCCCACTCTCGAGAACAGTTACAAAAGTGAAACCGTCGGGGTGAAAGTTCTGCAAAAGGACGAAGTAAAAATGAAACACGTGTGGACTTGCTGTGTCGAGATAACTAGGGTAATCACGCATTGCGGGATGCATAGCCACAGTTCAATCGTGGCAGGGGGTATAACAAATTTCATTTATCGCCTAGGGGTCGAAGAATGTCGATCCGTGCATCGCTACAGAACTCTGAAAATGTATCATCAAGAAATAGGAAATATCCAGATGAATGGTACCACGTCGGCATCAGTTACAATGGTTGGAACGTTAGACAATGATGGAACCTGCATAGGAGGCACTTATCAGGAGGACGGCCGAACCTGGCGGGAGGTTGTCATTATTGCATCCGTGAAAATCCGGGTCTCCGACTATGAAACTCGGGTGAAGATCGACGAGAATGAAATCAGCCTTCAGGGGGGTGTGGTATGCCCCTATCTAAAAGGGTACTGCTTTGATACAACCGTAGGAGAGGTAGTGTGGGAAAATGACCCACTAACCACATGCGAAGAATCACTCAGTTTACTTTACCAGGGTCAAGCAGACATAATTTCCAATCAATTCACAACCGAACAAATTTTGGTCGTGGAAGATAACACCAAAGTTTTTGCATTAACTCTAATTAAAAAGGTACTTTTGTGTCGTATTGAAATTTGGCAGACAGAACACCCTCGAATTTTAGTACTACAAGAAACTTCAGGGGATCGAATCTCCGCAAAAATGAATATTTTACCTCATAATGCCGACCTGATGGCATATGTTAATAGCAAATTTTTATATGTAGAACAAGCCTACACCCGGAAGATGGATCAGATGTACACAGATACCGTACATAGACGATGCTTAATGCATCGGGAGATATTGAGGAATCGATTACTGATGGCACCTTTAGCACCCAACACCCTAAGTCAGCTGGTCAAAGATAGTGGAGGATACGTAGGACGCGTATTAGGAGAAGTCCTATATATCATGCGATGCGTACCCCTTATTGTAAAAGTACGACGGACTAATAAATGTTACAATGAACTGCCCATTTTGGTCAACAATCAATCTAAATTTATGGCTCCAGTTACTAGAGTCATTCAGAATTATGCCGAAGAAGTAGACTGCAATGGTCTCATGCCTCCACTGTATAAAATAGAAGATCAGTGGATGGGACTAAGCCCATACCCTACCACGAAGAAAGCTCCCATGGAACTGACACCCAATTCCGAGAAAAAACTAGAGTTCACACCCATTCAGCCAATCGGCGCCCTCGGGATGTACACGCAAGAAGAAATAAACAAAGCACAACGCATATTGAACTTTGGCACAGAAAGAAAAGCCGTAGAAAATATCATCGTCAGACGGGTAGCAGGATTGGAAACCACTGATCAAGGCTTTTCAACGATTCATATGTTCAACCCAGAAGAAATGAAAGAGTTGGCCCACAACACTGCCAGACAATTATGGGGATGGTTCACCGATGTCGGCTTGTTTATGAGCGGACTCATGGGATTCTATGCGATATTCCGAATCCTAAAGTATGGAATAGGAGTTATATTGAATGGACTACACCTGTATGAGATTTTTGGATGCGGGATAACCCTGTTGGCCAGCCTATGGAACACCCTGACTATGTGGATTATGAATCGACACAGAAACCGACAAGAAAACCCAACAAGAAACACCAATACCGAGGCGGACGTAACAGCAACAACCGCGAGACCGCCCGGGCTATATCCCGTCTTAAACCCGGACGCACCACACTGGACTGAAGAAGAAAGTGCACATGCTGTTATCGGTCGCGAGCCCGGAGTATGTGCCGTGTAGATGGACATCTCTCGCGATAACGATGATTGTTGGTAACGAACGTAAACATTGAATTCGACTGTTTAGAACCCAAATTTATCGGACACAAAGTGCGGTACGCTGATTACGATAGACTAGATCGTCGCATATCTTCAAAAGGTCATTCTCGAGGTGAAGGTCAGCCCCAAACTCCGAAGGAAATAAACATATGGAGGTAGTCAGAATCGGATTAAGGAGATTCTGTGGTGATCGCGAGTGAATTTTGAAAACCCGAAACATAAGACATAATGGACTCCATGTAGGAGATGTGAAGTGAAAAAAAAAAAAGGGATATTCTTAATTCTTTAAAGAGCTTGATTTATGAGCATTATGTTTGATGCGTTGAACCTTTCATTTATTTTTTTTGATACTGTTTGTTTTGAGCTTGGACTAATTAGTTAAGCAAGAATGACATTTAGTTTTAAGGCATGCTGCATGAAAGTTAAGAATTCTAAGCTTGATATATTCGAATTGTATACCTTTTATAATTTCTTAAATGGAAGACGAGGGACTATTGGACTATTGAGGAATGAGGGTAAGGGAAAAGTCATGGCAAACGATGCCATAGACTTTTTCAAAGAGGAGGATATTTGTAATATGCGAGATAATTTGGAAGTAATAAAATGAATATCCTTTCGAAAATTGGGACTTGAACATTGTCTTTTCCATAATAATTCACCGGTATTCTCAACACCGTTTATTTTATTCGGAAAATCGCCCAAGAAACTCGCAATAATTTAATTGATCGATGTAGACTTCGGAAATTCGATATCCCTGTGCCAGAAAGTTAGTGAACCAGTTATCAGACCACCTAAGAAGTCTGGCGAGACGAAATTGTCGATTTCCGGTTCAAGTTTCTGCTGCATTTGCGACGATAAGAAGATTATGGTTCCTCGAATTCAGCACCGAATATGCTTGCGTTCGCTGGGAACCATGAGATTTTTCCGACGCGGCATTTCCCAAAAAAATATTACGTGGGAGCTACTCTCTCTCCAATAGGCCCTACCTACCCACGACACGGAGGTAGGAATGGGCTCCAGGTTGATTGGTTCATAAAAACAAAGATGGAAAAAGTATCGGTTTGATTGGTTTTGAAGTACTGACGAAAGAAAAAGCTTAAATTTAATTGGTTCATAAAAGTAACGAAGAATGAGGTAGCCGGAGAAGTTCGCGACGAAAAGTAAATCAGTTATTCGGAAGACGGTGTTAGGGTAACTCATAAGTTTTGGTCTTATTTCGGACGGTCAGTCTCAAACAGGGACATAAAAAGGTGTTAAGTCGAAATTAATAAAATCTCTAAATTACTTGGAATTATTGTAGATTGCGTATCGTCGGTATATTCGGGAGTGAGGTCAATTTGCGAAACGCGTGTGGGTGTCGTGTTTTGGTGTTTAATCTGTCTGTTTCAGGAAAGAAGCCCCGTCAAAGAGTCATCATCCTAGATTCAACATTCTTTGGATTATTGGTACAGGAAAAAGGTCAGACTATTTTGTTTATGCTTAGCTTAATTTGAGTATTGGTAGAAAGCTGCATGAAAGCCCATATATCTCTAATGGTCCAGAGTCCTGAAATCTTCCATAAGTCGTAATCGTCTTTTAAAGTATATTGTATTTTTTTGTAATCACCCTTAAGTAATTGAAAGTGTATATGGAAACAATTGTTGGGTTCCCTTAAGTGTTGGAAAGTTTAGGTGGGAATTATTGTTGAGATTCCCCCTTATGTGTTAGAAAGTTTGGATTTGTATTATTTTTGAAATCTCTCTTGAGTAGTTGAAGGTTTAATTGAGTAAATTTTGAGATCATCCCATGTTTGTGATTTTGGGGGTTATTTTGACAAACCTTTTTTTAGTTTCTTGATAACTCGATTGAGTTCATTTTTTTTATAATTGGAATTCACACCGATGTTTGATTTGATTTCGATAATTGGATTCTGTTTTACAATCTAACGTTGATGTAATAATTCGATTTGTTGTGATTAATTGTATTTGATTTAAGAAATATTCGAGTACTTTCGATAATTTATATCGTTGACACATACGTAACGAATGTAAAGTTGTTTAGTTTGATTTGGTCTTAATATACGTCTTAAATTTAACCCAAAAAGTTTCATTTATCATCCTTCTCCCTAGAGAATATTTTTAAACACTAAGTCCTGACCCAAGTGCGTTGGGCCGATCCCACACTTTCTCCCTTCTGGAGAAAGAACTTCAAAAATTAAAATAACATCTTTTCTTTTTCTTTAAGTAATAACACCCTTGATTGGTGGAAAGCCGCTCTTCCGTCAAATCACAAAGAGGGTGTTTCTTTTTACAGCATTGTGGATTATCTAATTTACCCACAACGCGTTCTGGGTATTCCGCTTTACTTAGTGCTCGAAAAAGAAACATCTATTCGCATCGTGGGTAAATAAGGATAGCCATAACGCGTTGTGGGCAAAAATTTCGGACAGTGGCCGCTTTCGGCTATTGCGAATAACATCTATACAACCTTATATTATAAAGAGGAAAGATTTGTATTTTTGTGTGTTCGATACGACTTGACTCAAAAACTACTGCACTGATTTCAGAAATTCTTTCATCCTTAGAAAGCTACATTATCCCTGAGTGACATAGGCTATATTTTTCACCCGAAAAAATTAAGAACCTACTATAACTCCGATAATTACAAAAAATATTTAACAAAATCAGCCATAATCAGCTATTTTCACGTGCGCTGCAAAAACCGTAGGACGACAGAAATAAAATAGTTCTATAAAAAAGTCCGCGATAGCATATATCTATCTCTCAAGATTGACTTGCTATTACTTGTTTATGGTAATCAGAGGTTTTCCAAAATTATGCACTATTTGGGAGTGTGTTTTTATGAATAGGAATAATGATCCTCATCCAACTTAATACGTTATTTATCCCCAGTATTTAATTTAGAATAAATTGCCAGATCATACAATTACAAGTAGTGCATCAAAAGATATGGCAGGTTGAAGTGTTGAAGATGAAACCGCACGATCGCACCAAATGCGTCACCGTGGTAAGTAGGCCGGTTTTTAATAAGACTTTAAAATACAGCAAGTGGGAATACTGAATTGTCTGTTGCGTGGTAGAGTGTGATATCCAATGCAATGAACCGAAAGCTGTGAAATCATCCCTCCATCTCGATACCGAAAGAAAGATATCTCAATATCTTAAAGCGCCGCAGACACCGATTAAACATCCTTCGATTTTTAGTGCCTGTTTTATCCCGGGCGTTAGATTCAAGTTCTCAAGTTCCAGACCCGGTCTCAGGTCTCGAGCAGTGGCGTTTACAGGGCGAAATCCACGATTTACGATCTGTATAAGGAGGGTCTAACCGCATCACGCGGCACAGCGGATTCCGGCGTCGGTGCCGGCATTATTGCAGCCATTCCGGTCGTGAAATTGGAGTGAAAAGAATTATGGAAATTCGGTTCAGCATGTTACGTCAATTTTGTCGAATTGTACCCCAGTTAAAGGGAGTGTTTGGGGCGGGTGGGGTCGGATGGGGGAACAAACAGAAATTGTGTCGTCTCCGGTTGCGAACGGAGTCAAGGTCTTGAAGGAGGGGGGAAGGGGGTTCGCTTCTTTGTTGTTTTGGGAGGGAATCGGGAATTGATGCTCGGATTCGCGAAGGCAGCCATGGTTTTCCCTGAATAATTCGTGAGATAATCTACCGTCAGCACCATAGACTTATAGCGTCGTTATTCACCACCATATTCAACCATCAAAATTATTGAAGGAAGTTGAAACTATTTTTTTCCAAATTGTATTCCTACGAAGCTAGAGCCCTAATAGCAGCAGAAACCAATAGACCAAGAGCCAGTGACCAATTTTCATATGTCATTTCATAACTCACCAAAATTTACTTGTTTAATATTCAATATCTGCTCAAAAATAAAAACCATTTCTGCCAGCCCCTAATGGCCGGAGTAGACTACCATAAGCGCTCAAAGAGGCCAGAAAATTAGGTTTAACTATATCATAGTATCATACACAAAACTTTCAGGAATTGTTATTGATAATATATTGAATCTATAAAAAATAATGACTTTTTCGTCCCTCCTAAGTGTTGGCAGAACTCCTTTGAAAATTCATTAAGAACAGCTGTACTTATGTCATTTCAGTACGCTTGAAATTTACAGGAAATAAAGAAAATGTGTCTAGAAAGCGAATTATAATCATGACAGAAATTTTTTACATCACGAACCATCTGACAGAACGAGAAATCAAAAGTTGATAGAAAATTATGTGGAGGAAGCTAAAATTCTTTTATGAAATTGAGATATTGAATTAATTAAACAAGTAAATTTTGGTGAGTTATGAAATGACATATGAAAATTGGTCACTGGCTCTTCCTCTACAAGAAATTATGGCAGGGGTCGGCAACCTTTTGAATCGGAAGTGTCGAAAATTATAATTTACAAAATTTCCGAAGGACCCCGCACTTTCCTTACGGAAAATGGCGTTGCGTCAAATGTTCTGAAATTTTGGTATAATGTTGTACTAGACTAGTTTTTGAGATACAGGGCGTTTAAGTTAAGAATAACCCACTTTTACTACGCCCGTATCGAATGAACTTCAATTTTTCTCAAGAATCATTTCATTCCATCTCCAGAGAGCAACCAAATAGAGGAATATGACCGAAAATCGTTACGAATCAGGGGTATCCATAATTGAATGCATGCCCGATTTTGAAAGTATAAAATGTGTTAGTTCCAGAGCGAGAACGTTAGCAAAATGAACTATTTCACTAGATATGTTGTTGTTACATCGAAAAAACCTGAAATACCCAGAATTCATACTGGGTGATCCATTATCACAAAAACGATTCACAATGAGGGTTATTCGGACACCCTGTAATTTTGGGTTCATTTAAGATGTTTGTTTGATTTTTTCATAACATATCACCATGCACTTCAAAGAATACAGGGTGATTCAATCATGCAATGAATTGTAAATCTCACGAAAATACCCAAAAACCACCTTTTTTTTTCATCAACCTCTATTCCAAGAATAACTCCGTTAAGGTAGGAATTTTCTCTCACCACTGTACCTGATATAAAAACATCAATACGGCTGAGAGTTTTTATCTACTTCCTATGACCAGATTTTTTTTTATAATATGAAAATTATTTATTTATGTTATTCTTTTCTTATTCCAGCATAAAAAGAAATCTGGTCATAGGAAGTGGATAAAAATTCTCAGCTGTATTGATGTTTTTATATCAAGTACAGTGGTGAAAGAAAACTCCCACCTCAACAGAGTTATTCTTGGAATAGAGGGTGATGACAAAAAAGGTGGTTGTAAGGTATTTTCGTGAGGTTCACAGTTTATTTCATGACTGAATCACCCTGTATTCATTGGAGTTCATGATGATATGTTTAAAAAAAATCAAACAAAAATGTTAAATCAACCCAAAAATACAGGGTGTCCACTTAACCTTCATTGTGAATAGTTTCTATAATAATGGATCACCCAGTATGAATTCTGGGTATTTCAGGATTTTTCGATGTAACAACAACATATCTAGTGAAATAGTTCATTTTGCGAACGTTCTCGCTCTGGAACTGACATATTTTATACTTTCAAAATCGGGCATGCATTCAATTATGGATAACCCTGTATTCGTAACGAATTTCGACCATATTTCT
The DNA here is from genome assembly GCA_951802165.1 of Adalia decempunctata. NCBI lineage: Eukaryota > Metazoa > Arthropoda > Insecta > Coleoptera > Coccinellidae > Adalia > Adalia decempunctata. Next base: position 9,475,869 of record OX637705.1, read on the forward strand.
CTATAGGGCTGCTCCTTTGGTATGGAATGAAATGTTTCTTGAGAAAAATTGAAGTTCATTCGATTCTGTTCCGAGATACGAGCGTATTGTAAAAGTGGGTAATTCTCAACTTCAACGTCCTGTATCTCAAAAACTGGTCATAGGATTAAGTTGGGGCCATGGACACTTTTGATCAGTAGGTCGAGTACTACATTATTCCAAAATATCAGAACATTTGACGGAACGCAATTGGCCATAAGGAAAGTGCGGGGTCCTTTTTCAAGAGCCACAAATTTTCTTCTCGTCAAAAAACAGTGTTGGCATATACATAGAGTTTCTTAAAATTGAAGGTTCAAATGAAGAGGGGAGATTACATGAATAATGTTAATGTTCCATGAAAACAGGTCCGCAAACGTTTCGTTTTAGAGATACCTGGTATTTTTTCCCATAGAATCTGCATGTCACAAGATATTCAACTGCAATTTGGCATAGATATCACAATTTGGAGTTCTCACCATGTGGCATGCCAATTTCAATTTAAAACCTAATGATGGTATTTTTTCTGGGAAACTGTCCCCTGGTTTCCCTCAGAACTTTTCTTTTTGGAGCCCCTGTTAGTTTGATGAATAGTAGACTTCTGATGCGTGCATTCCGCTAGCAGGAAAAGTTACCTATTCGATTCCTGCTGAGACAAATCCAATATCATTCTGACGGCTTTCTGAGGTACAACCCAAAGAATCACGTATTTCACCGAGTTCACAGAGAGGTATGAAGAAATATTCAATTCCGACTTACCGCATATGACATCCAAAGCACAGTGTGTTACCAGCGTGCTGATATCGACAAATCCTTTGTTGGCCATTGGTTCCAGCTCTTTAACCAGCAAATGTGCTTTTTCTGAGAAAACTTCCTGGAAACTGTCCAAGATTTTGAAATGAAAAGTGGGGGTTATGAGTTTGCGATGCCTTTGCCAGTAGGATCCTTGAAAAATTAGGTATTTCGTTGTTCAACTTTGATTCGAATTGTAACTTACCTGTTCCTGTTATAAGTCCATTTCCTAACCACTTCTGTACGAAATCGTAGTTCATTCCTTTTGTTATGTTTGTGTTACTTCTCAAAATGATCTGAAAAAAAACTGAAACTGTGGATGGTTTTCTACAGAGAAATGTCTCATATTTTTCCTCTTTTAGATTTAATTTTAGCAGAATTTTTTCTCGTTCTTAGTAATATTTCTTCGACAAATTTGTTGCATGAAAATCTTTGAATAAGACAATGAAATTAGACAAAAATATTTTTTTGACATTATTATAAGGTGTATTGATTTAATTTCTCATTGAACAAGAAATTACAGGATATATTCCAGAACAAAAGAGATTCAGGAATTTTGTCACAAACCTCAGCATGACGGGCTTTAGTCAAATGGATTTGTGGTATAGATCCAACCCATGACCTGAAAATGGGACCAAATTTCACAGTCCGCTCATACATCCGCTCATAAAGTTCTGAAAAAAAAATGCAATTAATGTCTTACAGTACCACATCTCTTTGTCATTTGAGATTTGGAAAAAACACAAGTAAAAAGTTTACAAAAGCTCTTTATCGCAGTGAATACGTGATTCCTCACAGATCCACAATTTTATTTGAAACTATGAATTGTGAATATGATTCTTTAAAAATTTTTCAGAATTCCTAACATTGGACGAGCAGTGTATATGTTTACACGTTAAACCTGATGAGCACTCATATGAACATTGTTTATCAAGTGTCATTAGATAACGACAGCAGTGAAACAAATACAAGGGAGACATGAGACTAACAAAAGTGTCCCAATAATAAAATAATTCAGTAAAAACTCTTTCACCTAGAATTTTGTCATTTCCGTAATCCCAAAGAGCCACATCCAACACTGACCTCCATGCAGGAGCCCATTAGTTTGTAAGAAAATCTTTTAGTCTCTTCATGTGCTGCGTTGCCAACAGTTGGTCCGCGAATCATTGAAGATTAAAAAAAATTTTCACTTTACCTTCTCTTGGTGTACTGAGCTGCATCAATGTGGTTCCTATTACAGGATACCATGGTGCTCCTCCAAATTGATCTACAGCGTCGGCTAAACGCTTTCGTCTTTCCTTACCCTTCAGATAGAGAAGAGGAAACAGGAGAATCACAAAAATTATAAGAACTTCAAAAACCCCCATCTTGGATCTGAAAAGATTCCATATTCCATGATGTTAAACAGAAATTTCCATTGAATGAAATAACTAGATGAAAATTTTTTTATGTTACAGACCACAAATTGAACATGTTTACAGGGCAGTTTTCAAATATGCACAATCAACTAAATAATAAAATTGTACTAAGAATCTTCAAATAAAACTATATAAAAATCACTGACGACTCACCTTAGATGTGGGCAATAAAATAAAAGATAGTGACCACTCCAATTTCACCTCACCAAACTGAAGGTGTATGAAATCTATTTTATTATTATCTGAGATTTATCTCTCAGAATAATCTTATCGAATGAAAGATTGATCTCGCATTACAATGCTTATTTCACCTACAGCAGGATTAGGACAGATTCTATCGATTCGTGTATAAGCAATAAATAACATTGTTTCAATAAATCCCTTTTGTTTGAAGAGCGAACTATTGTGGATATATTTTTATCGTTTTATTTTGGAAATCTTGAGGATGAAAACCTAAAAATTTTCGTGGAACTCATTGAAGTTCCTTTCAGATTTCTTATATTTTCCGAGTATTTGATATTTACAAAAACTACTATTTCGTTTACTCTTCTGCAAGATAAAAAAAAATTGTGTGAATAACACAACGTGCTCGATGAGATCCTTGATTCGAAAAGAAAATTGAATCGATGATGAAGTGGATATAAAAGTTTTTGCATAGCCAGCATTAAGTCCAGACTCAAACTCTATCGAGCGTGTTTTCGACTTCACAGAGCGGTCCAGTACCTCGTAATTCAGCTCCAGATAATTCATAAGGCTTATTCCGCATTGGGAGCTGTTGTAGAACCCGAATCGACCGAATATGGTCTCTTCGTTCTGAGAACTTGTTTATTTCCCAAGTGAAGTTTTGAATTTTTATCGCGAATCATCAAACTCATAAAAACTTGAGGGAAAATACCCATCATAAGTTTAAGTCAAAGTCCAATTGATTGATACGATTTGTGACGAGTGTAATACGCATTTTTGGAATTTCTAATGAACAAATGCTGAAAATATGTAATCAGGTTATGTAAAAGTGATTGTATCAATGATAATCAGTTTTCGCCATATTTGAATAAATTTTTGATTATCGCAAATAATTATCTACGCCTGATAGAGAATCTAAGCATATCCAATTTCTATGAAGATTTGTTTCGATGGGTTCTAGGAATTTTTTTGATAGGAAGATAAGATGGAGTTAATCAATCAAAACTTACATCGGTTAGTTGCAAACATAAGATTTTCTCTGCACAGCACACATATCAGAATGAAAGAATATGTCTTCATTGTCACAGTTGCTAGTATATTTCAACATTACTCTCTGGTGTCTAATATTTTCCACAATTTTCTCTATCCCATAACAATCTTTTTTCAGAAAAATCCAGAATATTTTTTGAAACACACTCACGTTTAGTTCTATGAAAATTTCGGCATAATCAATGTGAAATTTGGAAAAATGAATAAAATAACACAATAATCGGTTTAAATACAGACGAAAATAAAATGATTCCAACAAATATTGGTCTGGGTTTAAGATTTGTTTGTAATGGAATCATTCTCAATGCATTGTATGCTTTACAGTGCTTTGAACCTATAGCCTATAGCGGTTATTAACCGTATCCAATTTAGAATGGAACTTTAGGAACATTTGGATATTGATATGAGATTGCTTTTAACAGATCTAAATAAAAAGAGGTTATTGAATAACAATAAATACACGATGTAACAGTGAATAAAAAAGTGCATTGACCATATTAAATTCACTATTATATTGGAAAGCTGTTTTACTTCGTGGTTCAATAAACGGATTATTCATATCAGCTGTTTAAAATTCCTCACATCATGATGAAATGACAGTCACAACAGCAACATTGTCCTTGACCTCTTCAGGCAACCCCATAGAGGCATATCTCCGCAGTCACAGAATCTCCTCTAATGAACTTCTGGCATAAAAGCCCAGCGGACTCCACAAAGTGCAATGTTTAAATTAAATGCCCTCCATTCTGAAAACTAGGACCTCCTGAGTCCTGACAGCTTATGACTTAACCACATCGATAAATTCGTGATGAGATGACTGCTGTAAACGAATAAAATAGGAGCAGTTGTGAAGGTGTACATCGTTAGAATGTGCGGTTAAATTTCTCACGAAATGATACTAAAACTAAACTTCAACTATATTACATACGAGTATATGGTGTGTCACCAGCTGCTGCAACATACCCTCTTTGGATATTGCAGTTTGCCTGCTACGCCCTTGTTGAAACCCTCCATGATATTAGGCAAAGAACGGCTTATAGTCTTTCCGGATACTTTGGAGATTAATATTACATTGTAGGGATGAAGCCTTTTTCAAACTTCGAGAGAGTTCAAGAGTTATTATTCTTACTCATTTATTCAGTGAGTGGAATTATGAATTTCAGTTTATGTGAAATAGAAGGATTATTTTGATACTAACTTAATGAGACGTTCGGCGAATTTTTTACGAAGGTCTCCAAGGAGAAGAAGCACTTTAGATGGTCTACATATTCTTCTCTAGGTAGTATCTTTCGATTTTTTGAGTGATGATATAGTATTCCTACTATTATGAAAACACACTTTCTTGATATTTTTAATATTTATAGAATGAGTGGAGGGGGTTGAAGTAGACTACCCCTATCATTTTTGTTAACCGAATTTAAAGAAAAACTTACATTGAAATCTTTCGTATTAATCCAGAATCACCCTGTACATTTTTATAAAATTGGAATTGGAGTGACCATCATTGAATTCTGTTGAGGGGTATGAGCTACCACTGTTGCGGTTACAACCGATGTATTGAGGTCTAGGAACTGAACCAGGATCAATATCCTTTGGCTTCGCCATTATGATAAATTGGCTGGAGGGACATAAAACGAATTTATAGCATTCATAACCGATATAGCGGATATAACAGGAAAATTTGCGACATTTCCCAGATACTAAAAATGTTTGATATTGTGCATTAAGGAAATAATCCTACATTCGTCCTCCAAATTGAGTCAGAGTACAATAAACTATCAGTCTTGCGTATATATTTTTACTTATTCGACTCTACTCATTACTATTCAGGATGGATTTATGGTTTCAGCAAGAGAAGATCGAGTATACCTCATTCAGTTTCATGAACTTTTTATACATTATGTGAATGGGTTAGTTCTTTTAAGGTTCAACTGTGTCACAGGTTTCGTATTACTACAACATTTTCATAATGGAGTATTTCAAGTTGCACAAAATAGCTATTTATGTAACAAGTACATAAATTAGGTCTTTATGGACGAGTCCAAAATTTATGGCAGAGCGAGCAAAGCGAGCGAGGCCAATAATTTGGGCAAGTCCATAAGCCTAATTATGTACGAGTTTGCATACAAAGCTTTATGTTTGACTGCAATGCAGACATTTTATTTTCTGAAATGGCAATTAATATATTCGTCGCTTTATTTCAAGAAATACTTTGAGTGTGCTTTTGCTTATCTTACCTTAGTAACCATGAGCGACCTTAGCAACCTCACTGAACAAAGTTGTTTACTTCGTTAATTCTGTGAAAAACGTCATAATAATCCCAAAAATGGATAGTTCGGAAGAGGAAAGCGTGAATAATTTAGCCGCAAGTGCCAAAGAATCTCTCCTACCCACTAAAAGTGCTTATGAAAATTTGTATGAGGCCTATAACAAGTGGTGTGAAACGAAGAAAATTGCAAAATCGAGAGAAGACTGTGACAGTTGAGTCCAATAAAGTGGTGTCCAATAAAGTGGTGTCCAATAAAGTAGTCAATTCTGGACGCTAAACGAATTCATGAATCAAGTGTTTATGAAGCAGTCGAACATAAAGGTATTTAAATGACTTCTGTAGGCTCATTTCTTGAGAATTCTGAAAAGTGAGGAAGTACTTTCAGTATTTTTCCGAATGAACTATCACAAAGACGGACTATTCTGTCCATTATTTTTCAGTAAAATTTCAACATTCGATTCTTGATTTCCGTACAAGAAAATAGCATAACTGATTATTCCAACCCTGTTTATATACCTGAAATATTTCCAGTATTAACAGTTTCTTCAACATTCGACATAACTTTGGAATTATTGAATTCACATAATATTTTCTCCAATTCATTATTTTCCCAATGTGAATATGAATTTTGATAAATACGTAATTACTACGACCAATATGTATAAAGGACAAAGTTGCTTAGTTATCTAACAGAAAAATGACAATAACCTAATATTTTCAAAATATACACGGTGAAATGTGTCAAAATGTCATAGCCAACTGGGATACATTTTAAAAGTGAATTGAGTGTAAGCAGGTCTTTTCTCCTCAACAAGGCTCCTTTTATATGAGATAAGATTATTTATTCATTTTCTAGAACAGGTTAAAACTGTATAGAATTCGCCAGAAAGAACAATATGAGAACAAAATATTAGATTTAGACCTAAATAACGAAAAATACAAAACTCAAACAAAAGAACAATTTAAATATTCAGTCACCCCATAAAAAAAATTCACATCAAGAATTCCTTTATTATTTTCTTGAATTCTGTGCACTCCGAATCTTTATGCCTTGTATTATTATACACTGCGCAAACAAATTAACGCACATTATGGAAATATCAAATTTATTCTACAACTGAAGGTGTTCTCAATGATAATTATTTTTATCAGAATTATGCATGCATATGTTATCCACTTTCAACGTTTTTCTTCAATACAGATGTTTCCTCCCAGCAGGAATAAAAAAACATGATATTATCAGATTTCGAATGTATTGGCTCCATTCTGAAATCAGTTGTTCTCGATCAATTCTAGTGATCAATAGTTTTTCTTTCGTTTGATTTTCTACACCCGATCGCTATGAAACGCGAAACTCGCAATTTGATCCAAGAGGAATGTGCCCAAGCGGTAGTTTTGCGAGAAGAATGGTGGACATACACAAGAATTGCAGAAAGGTTTGGAGTTTCCCATACAAGTGTGTCCAGAATGTTGCAGCGATTCAGGGAGACAGGTATGAATGTCCGAAGACCAGGACTATGAATGCTGATAAGTATATAAAGAACATTCTTGAAGAGCATGTAGTGCCATTTGCCCCATAAATTGGTGAAAATTTAATTTTTATCGACGATAATGCCAGACCCCATCGTGCGCGCATCGTTCAGGAGTACCTTGAAGAGGTTGAAGTCTCTCGAATGGAATGGCCAGCAAGAAGTCCAGATCTCAATCCGATTGAGCAGGTTTGGAACAACCTCAATAGAAGGCTGAGAAGTTCAGAAAATCATCCAGCTACCCTTAATGACTTAGGAATCCAACTCGGAGAAATCTGGGAAGGATTAGATCAGAACATTTTAAGATCACTCATTTTGAGTATGAACCGTCGTTGCCGAGCAAGGGGTGGAAATACCAAGTATTAAATCACTTATCAGCATTTCAGTACTTTGAAAATTGTTCATTTCTCTTCTTTCACATAAGATTCGGTGAAATCCTGAATTTTTCTTCCATTTAATGTTTCTTGTTTCGTTCAAAACCTTCCCGAGAGAACATAAAAAATAAGTTATAAAGTCAATGTAGAGTTAACTTTCATTAAAATTGAGATTTTCAGAATGTGCGTTAATTTTTTTGCGCAGTGTATTAGAGTGAACTCACATTGCTTCTTATACATTTATAATAAGCAATATAGTAGGTATTTAGATGCATCAGGGAAAACTCAACAATCTATTCGCAACAAAACAGGACCCCATAGATTGAAAATTAGTCGTACGATCTTCTTCTGTGAGATTAATTCAATTGGTATTGCAGCAGCGTTACTCACATCATCCATCTCCATCAGACCTATCAACCCTTTAAGACCCCAACGACCGAACGACCTTAATATCAAGTCAGAAAATCCGGCTCTTGTTCCAATCCGAGGTGAGATCTGCAATTGCATGTAATCCCCCTTAAGTTTAATGGGAAAACCTCTATTGGCGCTAATCTGAGCTACGATCCATATTAACGCTTTCAGCACACCATTAGGGATGGGCAGATTATTGGGTGTTTAAACACAGAACAATCAATCATGTCCTATAAACGAATGGGGTGGTTCCGAATCGAAGCAGGGCGTTTGGTTCTGTATTCTACGCGAGTTTTGACCTCGTCGAGGGGGCAATGGCTATAAAGGTGATTTATGCACCTTTGCCAAGGAAATAGCTGTGTGGCAAGGGTTTGGGAATTGGTGTTATGGTTAATTGGAAAATATCAAGCATGTTTTCTTGACAATGTAATTCGGTATGTTTATTTTTGGTTTTTCAGGTTTTACCTCGAATTCATTGGCATGTCTTCTTTATTTTTGTTGTGTTTGGCTTTGCTGGAGTTCGAAAACTGAATATCAGGCACACGTGATGAAGTTTCTTCTTCATAGTGAATTCTTCTTGGATCCTTACTCACACTTTGAAGTGGAGAAGATTGCTGATGAGAAGAAACTGGTCATATAGGATCAGGCTCCTTATGGGCTGATCTGTCTATCAGAAGGGGTGAGATCTGTGATGACCTATAGAGTCCTAGTGAGTGAAAAAGTTTGTGAAATGAGCGGAGCGAATTGAACAATTAATAGCGCGACTCCTTTCGGGAAAAATGAAAAGCCGCACAAAATCTCAAATTTTCGATCGACAAGAAAGTCTAGGACAAAATCTAATCAGTGCCAACACCAGGTATTCTATGCATCTATATCATTAACAAATGAGAAAAGACGCTGTCATTTCAATTTCGTTCCTGTCCAATTTGCGTCTTGGTTTTTTAACTGCTCAATATGTTTGTCGAGAGTCCAATTATTAATAAAAGTGACGATTTGGTTGTTCCTGTGGATATTGCAGAGTCTGCAAGAAGAGCAAATCTGGAACTCCTACTTAAAAAATCTGTTCAGCAGTACTATATTGCATATAACAATTTCCTGGCCTTGTGTGAATTGAAAAATGCAGAAGAAAACTTCAGTGAACCTGTTTTCCTGGCATACTTAGAAGAAAAATCAAAAATATGGAGTTCATCAACTTTGTGGAACAAATTTTCGATGATAAAGTCAAGCGCCCTTATCAAAAATTGTGTGGATGTTAGTAAATATTTTAAGGTTATAGCATATTTGAAACGGAAAAGTGAAGGATATCCTGGGTATCGTCCCAAAAAATCGAAAATTCTCACTCGTGAACAAGTTGAAAAGTTTATAAATGAGGCACCAGATGTGAAATACTTGATGGTTAAGGTTGCAACTATTTAAGGATTATTTGGAGCCTGTCGGCGTAAAGAATTGTGGAATTCATGAGTTGAAGACATCGAAATAACAAATAAATCATTGGTTATACAACTTCCAAGCACAAGAACGAAAGTAAGTCATTCTTTCAGTATTATTGGGAAGTATGTTGACTATTTTCATAAGTTCTTTGCACTGCGCACTTCTGTCATCGAACATCGTCGTTTTTTCCTGAAATACATGAATAATAAATGCACTGCCAATCCAGTTAGTATCAATACATTTGGGAAAATTCCATCTAATGTTGCCGAATTCCTCAAACTGCCAGAACCAAAGCAATATACAGGACACTGTTTTCGAAGATCCTCCGCATCATTGCTAGCAGAATCAGGAGCAAATATAACGGATATAAAAAAAACATGGTTGATGGAAGTCTTCGACGGTAGCCGAGGGCTATGTTGATCATTACATTGCATATAGAAATGTCATTGCTGAAATAATTCTCCCAACCTCAACAGATTTTGGAACATCATCATCCAATATTGTACTTTCGGTTTTTAGAAGTACTGATGGTGCTGAGGATTCTAATAATATGTTGTGAAGCTCCCTAAGGTCACAGGCATTAATGTTAGTAATTTTTATAGTTTTACGATTAATATTAATGTTCATAAGTAATGATTGTTAAATATTGATAATAAAAATTTGCAAAATTGCTGAATTTTTTTCATCTGATTTCATCATAAAAAAACGGTGTGCTAAAAATATATTTTACACTAATGTTGAAAATATTTTTAACACTCTTCCAAGTAAACAATCAATTTTAACATTGTAAGCTGTCATTAAAAGTGTCACTTTTAATGGCAGTTGTACAAAAATGTATAATTGATTCTGGCGGAGTATTTGGGACGGTCACTTTCGAAACACGACGGCTTGTAAAACTTATTGTGAGTCCAGGTGATCTGTGTTTTGGATGTTCTTCTTCCTACTTCATAATGAGGAGGTTATTTCATTCCTAAGGGCATGTCCACATTTAAAGATGTGTTCCTTACCAATCTGATCTGTTCTCTAATTCATCTCAGTACAGATAGCTTCCGTATCTTGATCAATTCATGTTGTTTCATCTCCGGATCCTCAACTTTTCGAGTGGCCTTGTGCAGTTCCCTTTCAGCTTCAGCCGACAAAGCTCAGTTTCTCATATTCAAGCGCCATTGGTTTCAAAGAAATAGAAAAGAGTCAAACGCTGTATCCCGCAGAAACTTGTCAGGCTATCAAACTGAAGTCAGAACGATTTATGGGCCGGCACTTATTCGAAACTGCTCCAACCCTATCCCGGCTGAAAAAGTTGCGAACAGCCTTCGACATGAGTGCTCGATGCTGTTCTATATCGGGAAAAATACATTTGCGACAGTCTTCCATCCGATGAAATAAATTGTGAGTTATCTGCTCCATAACACGTTGAGTTACGAGACATGAAGTTCTTGAGTCGATATTTCCCTTTCCATCATACGCGTCGTCCTCGGAGTGGGGCCTGTGGGAGTTGATCCTTACTTGGATTAAAACGCCCAGCAGCTAGGCGAAAAAGGACTTTTATCCCGGACAATCTACTCGATCTCTGGAGAGGATGGTTGCCAGTTTCTTCATAGAGAATCTGAAAGATTTAAGATATACGAAGGGTAATTTTTTCATGAATGCTTTTTCTTCAATATTGATGCAATAATGGGAGTTGGAAATTCCGGTCCAATCTGCTCAATGCTGCTTCGAAAAGTCCAAGAAAGCAGAGTGTATTAAGGGGCAGTATCACCTTTTGAATCGTGGTAAATCTCCATTCAAAAGTGGTCTCTTTATTTCATGAGTAAGTACCCTAATTTACGACGTAGAGACTTGATTTTTTTTTAATTGAAGTTGAAGAACGTCTCAAGGCCAAATAGTTTTCTTTTTTCGATTTAATTAGTTTTTCAATTTAAAAAACCAGGGTAATCGTTAGATCTGAGGTTATTGAATATGTTTTTCGTTTTTCATGAGTACAAGCTATATTTTTGAAATAATCATCATGAAAATTTTTGTAGGTTATAGAAGATTAAATTGCCGAGGGCGAATAGTTGCGATTTTTTCGATTTAATTAGGTTTTCAATTAAAAAAAACAAGTTGAACTTCAGCGTTTTGGAAACAACACTTAATGATTTTTTTCCGAAGGTTATTCATCATTTTTTGGAAAAAATCGCAACTATTTGCCCTCGGCAATTCAACCTTCTATAAACTACAAAAATTTTCATGATTATTATTTCAAAAATATAGTTTGTACTCATGAAAAACGAAGAACATATTCAATAACCCCAGATCTAATGATTACCCTTGTTTTTTTTAATTGAAAAACTAATTAGATCGAAAAAAGAAAACTATTTGCCCTCGGGACGTTCTTCAACTTCGATTTAAAAAAGAATCAAGTCTCCACGTCGTAAATTAGGGTAGTTACTCGTGAAATGAAGAGACCACTTTTTGAATGGAGATTTACCACGATTCAAAAGGTGATACTGCCCCTCAAGGTGCGCAACTAAGTTCTGGCGTTTTGTCTATAGATGACTTCAGCAGTAAATACTGGTTGATTTTGACGTATCTAAAACATCATGAACCAAGCTTGGACATAGGGTGAATAAACTATACAGGGTGATTCCGGAGGACACCGTCAGATTTTAGGAGATGTTAACACTAGTCAAGGCAGTTTCGAAACAATGTTTGGTTTATGGTTGGGGGCCTTTATTGAGAGTCTACAGAGCGATTTGTCCGATTCGACCGATTTTTCTTTTATTCATAACTTTGGTATGGCTTGATGAATATTGATGAAATTTTCAGTGTAGAACAAAATGATTGTCTACTTTCAATAATTTCAACACTTTTTCAAAAATACAGGGTGGGAATTATGATGAATTCAGATGGAATTTTCAGGTTGAAAAAACACGCTGCACATTCCGTTTTCAAAAATGCACTACCTGCTTCGGATTCTACCATGACTCCACATTACTGGAGCGTTTTTTTTTTTTACACGTCCATTTTTCCTGGAAAAATTTTTGGAAGATGAACAATATCTTTATTTCGCTCCAAGGCAGTGAGAATATTCTGAATTAGAAAGTAAAACTGTATCGTCCAATGATACAAAGCTCTTCCTGAATCCTAAAGTAGATTCTCCAAATTTGAAATTCATTTTCAATCAATCATATTCTGATGTATAATCATTTAATCCAGAATATATCTTTATACTTACCTACGTATACCGAAAAATCTACAACAACTAATACAGAATAAACATTTCAAGCATATATTATGAAGGCAAAACTACAAATTAACACTAAATTCACATAAAATGTTCGAAATAATTTCTTCTTTTTTGAATACCTTTTTATTAAAATTTCAATTGACCTTCTAATGAGGGATTGATTTTGCTTTAAGATACTCGTATCACATTGCTCGAAAATTCTTTCAACTAGGTGTTCTCTACTTCCAATTTCAACCTTATAATTGATTTCAGATGTCCCCACACAAAATAATCTAAAGGGTTCAAACCAGGCGATCTATGTGGCCAAGCAATAGGGCCTCCACGACCAATCCAACTGTTCGGATAATTTAGATCCAGGTGATTTCTCACATTCGATGAAAAGTGAGGTGGTGCTCCGGAGTTTTTTGCCTGTGAACAACTGCTTCAGCGGCAAAAAAGAAAGGATTATTGTAATGTAAATTCGAAGAAACTACATCATTCAAATCATACTCACTGTACTTTTGATTAATCCATAATGTGGAGCATCAATTTTACTTTTGGAACGTTAAGGAAGACAAATTGAAGGAAATAGAACATGATCTTAGCTCAGGAATTCCTATCCTTTATTAACGCAGTTTTTATTTTAAATAATTTCGCAACAAATGGAAGAATTCTTGAAACAAAACAACGAGAGCTTCTCCTTCGGTTCAATAACACCATCGGATGTTCCACAATCCCCGAGCAATTCATTCACAACATTTACATCATTGTCTAACAGCTTGACGCTGTCTTATCCATCATCCTGAAACGTCCAGATTAAGAAATGTGCAGAGGCAATAATAATAATGCCTCCTTTAACTGATTACCATCGTTCATATTGTCCTCGGCAATATTACGCAACGAAGAATGTTTCGCTTTATTTTCGGAATTCTTTCGCAGGACGAAATGTTGGGGGCAGCTGAATAAATGGGACACATTATTTTCTCTTGCGGTTTAGGATTCAAGAAACGGGAAACATCAGAGTACCGCCATTTCGGGTAATTGCCGAGGGAGCGTCCAGAAGCGAAAGCGGTTACTCGATTTTTTATTTTCGGAATATATTTTTAAATCAGATTGAGGAAAACAACAAATTCCTGTATGGACACGTCTGTGTGAAAGCTGAATCTTGAGGACTTATGATTGTGAATGAGCTCCGTTTAAGAGCTTCGCTTTGCTTAGTCACGAAAAATTCTTTTCATTGCTTAACGAAGTGAGAAGATGGATGTTTCTGGACTTGATTTCCTCCGATACCTGACAATCAAAAGATGTTTGGAAATAAACCTGGAAAGAAACTATGAAGGGTGTGATATAGCGATACATTTTGATAGTTAAGCTGATATCAAGGCACTGAACTCCTATGTCATCGACTCAAAGCTGGGAGTGCCAAAGGAATCTTGATGAAGTAGGCAGGAATAACAAGGTCTCTTCAGTCTGGGTTCCTAGTCACTCAGGAGTCGAAGAGGCTAAGACTAGTCACTTACTGGTCCATAACCGGTCTGTGGTGTAGGAAAATGGGATTTTTGAAAGAGAAGCAATCTGGGAAAATCAGGAATTTCGAAACTGTGAAAACCAAAAGAATAACCATTCGAATCTCAGTAAAAATAAGATACGTCACCTCACTGGCTTCCTCACTGTAAGCCTGGGCAAAGAATGGCATTGGAGCATTGGAGCTGGAGCGCTAGCTATAGATAGAGCAGCTGTGAAAACAGCTCTGATGGGGGACACAATAGACTTTGAGGTCACAGTGGAATGTAACCCCCCTTTCCAATTTATAACTTTGGCTTGTTTTGGCTTAGGATCTTAGGAATTAGGATTCAACTCTCATCGATCAGATTAGAGAATTGACTATTCTGAACGAAAACCTGCCTCGAATACTGTATTTTCCATTAGTTCCAACAAGAAATACCTACTACACTTCTCTATAGGTTTCTGCGAAACGTATTTCGTAGATTTTGAACATCAAATATTCACGGTAAAGCCTTTTTCATCATGCATACACCGCTCGTCCAATTCCTGAAGTGCAAATTCATTACGCAGCCATCTGCGATTCCATTCCGACGACTCCCATGTTTTCGAAGTTTCATAAATAAATTCCAGTTTTTTTTCTGTCGCGCAGCCAATTCCGAGCTTCGGAAGGCTGGGGAGTTTATGAATAAAATATGGAAAACTTATTGCTATAGGAATGTTAAAGACTGGGACAGAATCCCTGGGACCTTCATTAGATCTCAACATTATTTTCGAAAATATTCAGATCGACATTTTTTAATTGAAAAGTAGTTATTTATGATATGGGTGTTAAAAAAAAAGTTTGTGAAATGAGCGGAGCGAATTGAACAATTTCACGATCAAAATAAAATCACTTTTAACACAAATACCATACAATGTTTTTTGTACAACTGCCCTATCTTGATAATGAAATGGGCGAATTTGCAATGACAAAAACTTCTAAATGTATATTAATATTCAAATAATCAAAAGGTTGTTGTGAATGGCAAACGTTGCCAACGTTATGATTACTAACAAATGAGAAAAGACGCTGTCATTTGAATTTCGTTCCTCTCCAATTTTCGTCTTGGGATTTTAACGGCTTAATATGTTTGTCGAGAGTCCAATTATTAATGAAAGTGACGATTTGGTTGTTCCTGTGGATATTGAAGAGTCTGCAAGGAGAGCAAATCTGGAACTCCTATACATAAAAAATCTGTTCAGCATAGAACAATTTCCTGGCCTGGTGTGAATTGGAAAATGTAGAAGGGAACTTCAGTGAACCTGTTCTCCTGGCATACTTAGAAGAAAAATCGAAAATATGGAGTTCATCAACTTTGTGGAGCAAATTTTCAATGATAAAATCAAGCGCCCTTATTAAAAATGGTTTGCGGATCATTCGTGAAGATTTTGTTCAATGACTCCACAACGTGATATATCACATATTTCAACTGGGTGATCACCGGACAAACGGGAATATAATCAGGAACTAATGGGGGAACCAAACGATCAGACAATTCCAGGAATGAAAATCGCTGATATGAGAATCGCGATATCGACAACAAGTTATATAACAGCCATGTAATCCTGGACTGTAAATGGGAAAGGAAATCGCATAATCCAAGATATGCCATAAATCCTAAACTTATCTAGATCCTGACCCACAAACCCTGCTTCGATGTTCAGGCCATCCCTGTAATATTGGGAATGGGGTAGTGAATAAATATCCGCCATAACATTATGAGGCTGGACTGGAGCAATCTTGGATAGCAAACTGGCTGCATTGGTCAGTCTGGACTCAATTTTTCGATATTTTAAATTGCCGTGGACAATGTTGCAAGAAGTGCAGTCATGACACAATGTTCCTTTTCACAGTTCGATGGACTACATGCGTTTTTGCTAAGATTTGAAATGATTCCATGATTTCATTAGAAAATACGTATTAAGGTCTGAATAACATCGAGAATTTTAACACATCGGAAGATTTACAAACAGAGCACAGTACCTTAGGCCACTATTAATATAAGAATGGTGGCCTTCATAGTTGCCGAAATCTCAAAGTGAATACCATTCAATGGAATACAGATGGTTCTAAAACCATGATAGGGGACGACGCAACATGAAATCAATCCGGCTTTTCAATTTGAAGAAAATTTGATAAAATCAGTAATTACCCACTTTAAAGACCAGTATCTCGAAAACTGGTCATAGTATCGGATTCAGAATTCATACCTCTGAAATGAACCTATTCAATATTTCTCCTGGTATAAAAGTTACAGAGTAGTCGACTCATAAATTCGCACAAAAATACATACTATAAAACCACTTGAACAAGATACGCGGTTCATATTTTCGAAAGAATCAACCATTTTAGAAATAAAAAAAATGTTTATGTTTTTTTCAATAAAACGTGTCGTTTTCGAGTTATTCCTAACTGTATACGATGAAATTTGAGGAAAAAATCATAAATTTCAAGAATAATCTGTATGCTTTCCTGGATTGAGTATCATCGAATATTATTTCTTCTCTGGTCTCTGAACAAGTTAACAACGTTGTCACTATGTTTATCACTTCGGCAAGACAAAAATCTCTATGATGGAAAAACGTTTGATGTCAAGATATGTCATAATAAAACCCCGCAAATGTGGGAGATAAAATTGAATTCTAAGAAGATGAAATTACACATTTTATACGCACAGTTTCTATTAGAAATCCATTTTTACCGGTCCTTCAGGAAAATATCTATCTAAGCAATATCCTTTTGGAATTTTAGCTCGACAATTCACGGTTATTATAACATCAATTCTCTGCGAATAAATAAACAAATAAATCGAAGTCCATGGCGCAGGTTATAGCTATGCGTTAGCGTCGTTCATGGAACCACAGACTGGTCTTGATGGTACTAACGTTGGAGACACAGAAAAACGACTTTTGTCTTGCGTGGCGGCTACCGCCTCGCAGCGCACCGTTATAGGCGACTGAAATTAAGATTGTAGCGCTAAATCGGTTAGAATCAGAACTACTCGCTTGGTATTCCCAATGAGCAAAGCCTAGATAAGTAAACAAAACTACTACCCTTGCCATAGATCATCCGTTAACGATATGGGACGTACTGCTTCCTTGGTTTCGCCTATACCATTGTTTGAAGAGAAAATCAGCATCGTCTTCTCGAAAGTTCTGTGAAATATAACAGAAGATGGGTTAGGTTAGGTCATTGACCTCGAATTCTATGATCTAGGTTAATGGAGTTAAGATAAGTTAGTGAGAAAAATATTTTCATGAGTTTTAGAATATCAGGAAAATATGAACAAATTATTAGTTTTTTCAAACTAATCTTCAGGAGAATCGAAGAAGGAACTTTTCAATTGCAGAAATAATCAGACAAAACTGAGTGTTTTTGTTAGGAAATATCGTGTTTGTAACATTCTTATTCGAATAAGGTTAGTGCTTGAGTATTGCCTAAATGTATCACCTCGAACATCTAATAATCACCTCAGTTTCATTCGGAAAATATGAACTTTGAGGTGTTTGCAGAGAATCGTATCAGGTACGTATTGTGCCCAATTTTTTTCGAAATGGCTGTATATCGTGAGCCGAATTCGAAAAAATGTAAAATGAAAAAAAGGTTTCCTTTGGTCTCAAGAATCTACAGTTAGAATATATATGTATATAAGTCTCACCCCGAGCAGGATATTTTCTCCCAACCCTGTAGTAATTCCTCCTCATGGAAACATTCCTGTTGAAGACTACGAAATCATAAATCCAACTTCTTGTGTATTTTTCGTTTAGTCAGTATCATTTTCCAACTCGACTCTCCTAGCCCGAAGCCCCAAAAAATTAAACGATCCTTTTCGCTGACACCCGAAAAGTATCCCAAAACTCGATCATATTGAGTCGGAAATACCGCACTGATGAATTGATTTAATCTGGAGCACGTCTCTTCAGGGCACAAACTTTCGATAAAGTCGAATTGGAAATCTAATAATTCCACCATGGTGAGCAATATTAAGCGGAAGAAAAGTTTCGAAGAAGGAAAACCCGAGGTCTTCAGATATGCTCGACGATCCATGATGTATTTCTGCCTTTGAATGTAGCGTATCGATCTTGGTTATCCAATTTCTTATTGTTTCACTGCGAGTTCTGGATAGAGTTGAGCCAACGTGGTTTTCGATATTGATACCTCTTTGTTATCGAATTTTGTCGGTTCTGCAAAGGTAGATTGTGTTTAGTGAAGGAGATGCAAACCTGGATAACTTCTTTTGGAGTCGGAACCACAATAGAAATTGCATTCCCATTTTTACAATTACAAACTCAACTCTACAAGGAACAACTAAAGGAATAAATTATCCCACCAAAAACATTCTGTGAAAAACTAGCCAAGTCTCGATGGAGCTGCTTCTTTATCTCCCAAAAGTAATGAAATCTAGAGAAAGTCGAGCCAAGTTTAAGGCTCCTTACTGCGATTCCTTTGTTATTATAGTTAATGTTGTGTGACTTGGCCGTTGAACATTCTCTATACGTTAGTGGGTTCAAGTCAATTTTGTTTACACGTTATGCTATATCTGTTGTAACTACCTATGTTTGTACTAGATAATAGCCCATGCTGGTATTGGTAATTGGACGCTAGTGTCTCATTTTACACCGCGTTTACATTAGTCAAGTGAGTTGATCAAGTCAGTTGAATTGAAAGCGAATTGAATGTGTAAACCCCATCAATTCGTTTCACTCGATCGGCTGAATTGAACGGCTTCCAAGTTGAAGCACGGTCAACTTTGTGGAAGTCACTTGAATTCAACTGACTTGATCAACTCACTTGACTAATGTAAACGCGCCATTAGGCTGTTATTGATTGTGCAACACATATGCATTCAGCGTTGACAATGCTGACTTCTGCTCTCTTCTTTTTGGAGCGTCAAATCGACCACCGATATGAAATAAAAATAGACGTACAGACGGTCTTCTATCAATGATTAGAAGTCCGTCTGTACTGGAAATAATTTTTTGTACTGTTTGTTTCAGGTTCGTATTATTGAATACGCAGCTTTATCAAGCCTACAATTGACTGGTTATTGAATGAACGTTTTCCAAGTGGCAATTTTCCATCGTTAATGGGTTGCGTTTCTGGCGACAGATTGGTGCAATGGTGTCATGGAGCACCTGGTTTTGTACCCTTGTGTACCCTTCAACGGCCAAGTCACACAACATTAACTATAATAATAAAGAAATCGCAGTGAGGAGCCTTGGCTCGACTTTTTCTAGATTTCATTACTTTTTAGAGATAAAAAAGCAGCTCCATCGAGACTTGGCTAGTTTTTTACAGAATGTTTTTGGTGGGATTTCACTTCTTTTTGTAGAAACGTGGGCTTCTTGATCTATTTCATTAGATTTCCTTATTTGACACATTTTTTTCAGGAGTAGTTTTTATTACAAAGCATTATTTTTTTTCCGGTTCTGAACTATGGTAGATAGAGCCTCCGATTTTTTTTTATTGAATTCAGCGTCCCCGAAAACCTATAGTTTGATGCCAAACTTGTCCATATAGCCCATCTCTTACCCGATTCCTACTCGGATTCAATTTTTCCTCTTCCAATTTAACCACCGCAGACCCATGACCCATCTGATGATGTTTTTTCTGAAGAGCAATAGACGTCTATATTGCACCAAAATTTCATAGCATTTTTTTATTTAGTGATACAGCGAAACAGAGTTTCTTATTCATCAAGCTCTTCGGAATGGAAAGCAGATATAGAGAACATAACTGCTTTTACAGTTGCTGGTGATTCTCATAGAAGAGATTTGATTCACCAAATAAATCAACGAAGAGAGGAAGTGGGACAATTCCCTCAAATCGTTCAACAATTGTTGAATGAGCACCCAGCACCCAAGCTTGTTGTCCTACATTCTGATCCCTGTACTCTGATGAAGAATGATCATAGATCACTTCATGAAGCCTGAGAAGTTCGATCAAATTTTCATCCATCTTCACTTCAATCACTTCACAAAAATCCGACGTGATATCACTTACGGTTAGAAAATGTAAATTTGCGGGTAGTTCTGGTGTGCTATCAAGTGACAGCAGATGCTAACTTCGTGAATGCGTGAAATTATAACAATTGGAAAAAGGATAATAATCGGGTGATCAGTCTTAAACACAGTGATTATTTTTACTGTCTCATTTATTGTTCCGGCCTAGCTTTCGAAAACCTATCGTTTCCTTGAACAATAAATGAGACAGTAAAAATATCACTGTGTATAAGACTGATCACCCGATTATTATTTTTTTTCAATTTATATTCTAAAGTCGATATTCACATATTGAATATGATAGCAATGTGTTTCCAAGCGCATAAACTTCCATACATTATTGTGGTTGCACATTTTGCGAAGATGACGTGATAGCACGTGAGCTCACGTGACGTGCCAACAATGGTACTTTAGATTTTCGATTATCCTATCCTAGTACTTCCCATAAACTCAGAGAGCTGAAATTTGGTACACAGTTAGGGTTTAATGGCCACATAAAGGGAAAACTTTAAAAACTATAGTTTTTAAAGTTTTCCCTTTATGTGGCCATTAAACCCTAACTGTGTACCAAATTTCAGCTCTCTGAGTTTATGGGAAGTACTAGTTCTATTTTGATGATCATGAGTGAGTGAATGAATGAGTTTCGAAAATGCGAAACTTTGCTTTCGCTTAACTTCGGAACTAAACAACCTAAACACTTGAAATTTTGGATTCTAAGTATATTATAGCTTACTGGATGACGAGAATTTCGGCGTTCTGGTCTTAACCGGAGGTTCTCAAATAGGGGCCTGAAAATGCGGCGAAATGGTTCGGGTAAAGATAGTACGGCAGTGTTTGCTTCACGCTCGACTTGGCGGGGCCACTGCCGTGACCCCAAATATGGTGGGACACCACTGAGATATTTAACAAACCATTGAGGAAAAATTCCTCTCGAAACACTGTGAGCCTTCAATTTTTTTTCCGCTCTTCATCTCAGCCAGTTATCTTTTTCATTAACTAAAAGCTTCATCGGAAATCCTGTAACTGAAAGCGGCCACTTGAACTAACCGACGCATCCACCATTTTGCAACTATCACGAAATATTGTTCAATTTTCTCGTGTTTCTTTCATTTGAACGTATTAATTTTTTTTATATTGCGTTGAAGATCTATTTCTCATTGAGTAGGCCCTGGCGACCTTCAAATTCACGATACTGCCTGTTAATTATCAATTAATTTTCGTGACAAGATCCCCGGAAAAAACCCCGGGTTTCTTCGTCGTATCAAGTAGCAGGATAGACATTTTCCCAATTAGTTTTGATCCAAATTTATCTTATTTTGTCCGAGAGAAAATTAATTCCCTTCAGCCTGTGAGTTAACGAACGCCGTCAGGACGAATTAGTATTTGAACGAGTGAAATTAATTGTAATCGAATTACACGAAGAATACTCGCGAAAGCTCCGGTAGGCTTTAGTCGGTCTCCTCACTGGCAAATGATTTTGGGAAGAGGATTCGGGAAATTTTGGCATCTGGTCATTCCTGCTGAGGTTGACTATTGAATCCACGGAAAAATAGGACAAGACTGATTCGATGAAAATTTTTTGATAGTTCTAACAACAAATCCAATTTTATGATTTTGTATTATATGGAACCATTTCAGCCAATCATGTCAACATTACCTATATCGAAAACTACATCCAATGCAATTTTCAATTCCAATGATAACACGATAGAGTCTTATAAAATTATATAATAGTTCCATGGAATTCCAAACAAATTTCAAAATGTCACGTTTTGGTAATGTTAAAAATAAAAATAAGCTTATGAAAGAAAACATTCCCAGAAATACTTCCAATAGCCACAAATATATTTGGGGAATATTTATGGAATTTTGCTACGAACGATCATACGAATTGAATGAACGCACAAGCTTGGAAGAATTGGCGTTTATACTCAAAGATTGGGCTGTCAATATGAGAAAAAAAGACGAAGCAGAATTCAAAGAAGCAACGGTAAAGACAATGTAAAATGTTTCGAGCAAACTCTTACAAGAAAAGTATTATAAGGACTACAACATTATGATTGACCCATTTAATAATATAATATTTAAACCAGCCCGAGATGCAATCAGAAAAAAATTGCAAGCAGACCCAAGTAAACGTAAATCCAGTTCAGTTTCGTTAAATTTGTCTGAAGTTAACAGAATAATATTGCTATGGGATGAAAATACTCCTGAAGGTCTTATGCGTAAATTTTATCATATTGCTGCAGTAGAACGAGCGTGGCGAGGAGGAGAGGGAGTTGCTTGTTTGGTGAATTTTTTTCAAATCAAGAAGAATAACGATGGTTCTCCAACAAATCGCATGGAATACAATCCGGTATTCAGTAAAACGTGCCAAGGTGGTTCTAAAAGCTGTACAAGTAGGAAATGGTTGGTTTCCAATAGTGAGAGACAAAGCTGCCCTGTACGTCTTTTTCATAAACTAATATCAAGACGAAGCGAAAATATTACCTCACCACGACTTTTCTTGAAACCAAATCGATATTGGAACAATGAAACTGACAAATGGTACGATAATGTACCTGTTGGAAGGAATACCATAAATAAATGGACTAAATATGCTGCCTAAGCAATTGGCTTGAATGTCAAAGACAAAAAGATAACGAATCATTCAAATAGATCAACAGCTTTCAGTCAATTAGCAAAAAGTGGTGTAGAGGAACAACAATTGCTGAAGATTACTGGTCATAGCATTCAAAATTCTATCAAACCATACCTAAACCTCGATCAAGAACACCACAACAAGATAATAAATATTATGCGTGGAAATAGATCTTCTATACAAGAGAACAGCAACGAATCTAATGTTGAGTTGAATTTTACGAGTTGCACTTTCACTAATTGTACTTTCAGTGAATAAATAAATGTTTTGTTGTGTTGAGTTATACATTTTTTCTGTCAAAAAATTTTCTGCTGAATATTCTTCGGACATTGATAAATGCCTCATAATTTTATAACCAATATCTCATGCTCGTTGCTTGGTAACAGCCCTCAGCCTTCGGCTTCGGGATGTTACCAATGAACGAGCTTTCGATGGTCATAAAATTATCTCGTCTATTATCAAGGTCCTAGGGATATTACTACTGAAAGTATTTCAGGTTATACTAATAACATTAATCATTTTAATTGTTCTAATTTTCTCATTCTTCCCTTCTGAATTCACCTATTTGATTAATTTTGTTTGTTTTCAACCTTTTCATTCGATTTTTGCGTCATCTTTCTGTCATAGCGTGGATATCCTTGGGCAGAAGATAAAGCTTCAGAGAGTTTCAGAACTCATTTGTGGAATCACTCAAAGCTCCGTCCTGTCAGTAACAATTAGTATTTGAATGGAGGAAATTAATTGTAATCAAATTACGTGAAGAAAACGTGCAAAAGTAGGAGCTGCCTCGATCATCTCGTTTCCTTTTCTGTTGTAACATGGGTTAGCAGTCACGCAAAAGTCTCGTTTGTTACCCCAATCTTTATTTTGCGATTATCACGACGGAATGTAATTGGAATCTCAATTTATATCCCCACTTAGGGGTGAGGAATTCGAGGATACGTGGTTTTCGCGAGTAATAACATTTTTACGAAGAGAATTTGAAAAAATTCCTGCGTTTAATCAGTTTGGAATCTGAGAAAAATTTGATGAAATTCGAAATGAAAGTACAAGTCTTTCAGAAAATTTAGGACCGATCTACCTCAGAGCTAATTTGGAATTGGAACGAATACTTGGGAAGTAACGTGCTTTATTTCTTCACATCCCACAAATAGAGGATCATGCAGAAATGCAATTTGATAATCTGTCAGTAAACAAAGCTGAGAAAATCTTTAAAATGAAGGTTACTTTTCACTGAAATGGTTTGGGTTACTTTCTTCTATTCTTCATTAAAATTCCTCCAAGGTTACAAAAAGCAGGACGAAATGTTTTTAATAATAATGTGAATAATGAAATGTCAAATTTTTTAATGCACAAGTATCTGGTTATCGTGATGAATGCTGCTTCTAGTTCAGATTTTTACAAGCTGAGTTGAGGAATTGATTCGCTTTTCTTCCAAAAATTTGAATATCATGTGCGAGAACTTCAATAAGTTGATCCGACTGGTCTTATTATCATCTCATGAACCTGCAAAAATAAACCATTTAACAGAGAAAAGCATCAACGAAAGAAAGAATATACAAAGAGTTGAAACTGATTTCAATGAATTTTACTACCATCTTAACCATAATTATATATACATGATATTGTGAGCTCGACAGATCGATAAATATTTATTTCAACATTATTCAACAGTATACAGGGTCTTTCACGAAGAACCTCACCCATATTTATACGGGAAACTACTGAACGTATTGTCAGAATATCTATCTCCTAAGGGAGAACATTCTTTAAATAATGCAAACATGTGTAGTGTTCTATCTTACCAGTTAAAGTCCCATCATAAATGTGAACATCGAGAATTGCATTATTTTTGATGGCGCAAAAAACATTGAAACTCCAGGTCTCTTGAAAGTTCCATTGTCTGAAGTGGTGGTTGTTCTCTTCATCCCAATAATGACTGTTATGCCTATTGAAAGAACCATTCTTTGTGCATTTAGATTCATCTGTCCAAATTATACAGTCCAAAAAGTTTTCATTCTCTTGAAATCGAATCATCATAGCTTCGCAAAACTCTGTTCTCCTGACGAAATCAGTTTCCTTCAAATGCTGTACCCTATTGAATTTATATGGGTGCATTTTATGTTTTTTTAATATTCTCCAAACACTCGATTGAGATAATCCCAGATCAAGCTCGGCATCTTTGAGAGAATTTTGAGGATTCACACGAAAATATGCAAGAACTGTAATTTCGTTGTTCTCATCTTCTACTATTCTTTTTTCTCTGTGTATAGTTTTCTTAACGAAAGATCCGACATTTCTCAAGTTTGTCATGGTTCTGTTAATGGTATCTCTCGTTGGTCTGGGTCGGTCAGGAAACCTCTCAATGAACAGTCGACTCGTTCTATCTACAACTTTATTACATTCTCCATGAAGTAGAATGAGATTTAAATAATCTTCATTGGTAAAATTAGGCATAGTGATCGATTTTATAACTTAATACGAATTATCACCAAATTAATAGTAAACACAAAATGCTACTGAATAAAGAGGAATTTGGCAGATGTAATTAATGATATCTATCATTGAAATAAAAGAATGTAAAACATGGTAAGTTTTTGCATATGGTTCATAAGGAATTATTTATTTATCACTGGAGAGAAAACCGATGGCCGATTAGTTGAAATAAAGAGGTTTCCGATACAAATTCGAATCCAAATTCGCCATATTTAGGAACAACCTGTAACTTTTTTCTCTTGCATATTAGGGTAGTAAAATCTAAAACATGGTTTAAGTAACAGTTCCTGAAAATTTAATCTTTTTGGCGTGAAGGCAAAAGAAATAGCTGAAAATTCAAGACGAAGAACAGTTTTTTGTGAATAACTCAGAAAATATCCATTTTAGGGCAAGGGTGTGATGCATACACTCACATTATTTTTTAACGTAGATGCAATATCTGCCATAAAAAATGGGGTTCTAATTTGAAAAATTTGATTTTTCACGATTTTGTCATCCCTAACTTTGAAAGCGATTTTTTCACCCCCTGTATCATGAATCGCGATTTCGATTTTCAAAGTGGATACATCCAAAAACCTCGAAGTTATTCTTGTTCCAGCGGAGCTCTATTTTCGATTTTTTTTTTCGAATTTTTCCGCTCAGAGAGAATTTTCCAACCAAAACTGAAAAATGTTACATCAAAATAACTTGAAATTTTCTAAGGAATCTATTTCTGCAATAAAAAAATGGTGTTCTAATTTGAAAAACGGAAGTTGACGTCATTTCCGGAAAAACCGGAGGTGCTCATGCCTTGAAAATATTTTGGATTTCATCAGCATCGTGAAATACTGAAGTGCTGAATTTCATGAAAATACGTTCAGTAGTATAAATATGGGTGAGGTTCCTCGTGAAAGACCCTGTATTGCCATTGGATACAGTAGAACACATGGTCCAACAGTCATTGCAGATTCTCTAGAAGAAGTTGAAAAATAAATTATGATAGCTCGACTGTCTACCAGAGAAAAAGTTTTGCTTCAAACCTGTGCTTCTATTCTATCTCAACAAAATCGAAAATTTGACACATATTCGATGCATCAAACCAAGAACTTGAACTATACTTCTTGGAAGTTTTGGAGGCTGTTAGAGAAAAATTTTGTATATTCAGGTAATATTTTCTGTGTTTTCCTTAGACTTTACATTTTGAATTCTATATAGGTTGGTCTACAAGCTCTATAACAAACTTTGACAAGAACGAATCGAACCTGTGTTCATAGGGAAAAAATGTTCAGAATAAGCACAGCTACCATCTGTCAAAGTTTGTCATAGAGCTTGTAGAAAACCCTGTATATCAATGAGATGAAATAAATCACTTGAGAAAAATGTTTCTAACTCAAGCATTAAATGGATATATTTCACCTGTACATGTGGAGGAGTAGAAAGAACGTAGATGACAGCCTCAGCAATGTCTTCGGTCTTTAAAGCTGCTAACTTGTTTACATCGTCTCCATGGAAACGCTCAGCTAAAGGGGTCAACACCAAATCGGGGCTCAAACTCTGAAAGAAAAACGATCATGTCGTTCAGACTTGAAAGTTTCAATACGACACAGAAAACGATTCTGCATCACTACTCGAACTTTAATAAAGTGATCCGGAGCCAGATTATCACCAATGGAGTATACTCCATTCACTTTTATTTAATCACATAGGAGGTCATGGTTTCGTTTTCAGGAGTTGGTGAACCTGATAAAAAGCACAGAACATATGATGAAAAGTCAGTGCGCTCACAGAAAATATCGTTAATGACAAAACGACGTTGCCAGTTTCTTTGTTTACATCAAAGTAAAAGTATCAAAGATATTCCACATTTTGTTAGGTTTACAAATTGTTCGCAGATTTCTGATATTTAATCGATATTTGCAGGTGAGTTTTTCGTCGAATATCCAAGATTAACGTATGTTTATTGTTTTCAGCACCAGTTTGGAGTGTGAGGACGATTTTCAAGACCAGGACGAATGTTTACATTTCGTAGTTGAAGGGGTACACGGGAATTTAGTTGAAAAAGCTGTTATTTGGACAGATATCGCAGTAGATGGATCGGATGGAGCCTCGAGAGGTCGATTAGGATGATATTTTTCAGGTTTTCCAAGAAATTTGGCGATATCTGAGCAGATTTGGAAAAGTTAGGTACCTCACTAATGAGGTGGAACTTAGATCTAATTCTCCTATAAGAAACGCCTCTCAAAGGTCGAGATGGTGAAAAATGTATTCTTTAGATGTTGTTTGAACAAACGCAGCCGAGTTTTATACCCCAACATTGATTTTAAGAAATTTATCAACAAAATAAAATTGACATTATTCTTAATTCTTGTAATTACCCATTAATTCATCTTATATCTTTGGGTTGATTTTTTTAATGAATTCTTGATTAGAATCAACAATTGATGTCGTCAAGTATTGAACTTTCAGTTCAAGAGGATAAACATTAAATCTTCACAAGCATTCATATGAAAATTATGTGAAAGCAATGCAATTTTCTTCCATGGCGAAAAATAATATATTTCAACAGTGATCTCTTGTATTTTTCATGCAAATAACTAGAAAAGGAATCCTTTCTATCAATTCATATAAACATTAATTATGTTCGTCCATCACATCTTTTCCAATTCATTCATTTTACGAATAAATTCACCTATTGAGAAATAGGCTAAGAATGTAGAAAGGGAAACAAAGTGTTGACTTGGAACATAAAAATATTTTGAAAAACGTCATAACTTCGTTACAGAGTGGAATGTGTCAAATTTCCAGGGCCAGAGTTGTGATTTTAAAATTGTGAATGGAGTATATACATGTACATCGTCAGACTGGAGTAAAATATTATTGTGGATTATAGAGGCTATGAGATGAGTACTATTCATCAGCTTCTATCGCTCGAAAAGTAGCGAGAAATTCGAAAACTTGAAGACCACAGAGTCGAAGACAGAGGGTGAACCATAGAGCTCTGGGTCTTCTCTGTTTGAACTTTCTGGTATTAAAAATAAAAATATGAATTATTCACCTATTCTCATCAGAGCAAGATTTGTCACTCAAAAACATATTAGTTCATGATGCTTCATGTTTTGAGAAGACAGCTATGTATACAGGGTAGACCAGAAAGTCCATATGCAGACAAAATTAACGTTTGAAACGGTACAATCTTATTCATCGAAATTCAGTCAATTTTGTCTGTTTGTCGCTACGTCACTGAATTCCCCGATGTCTCATTTCAGCCCTAGAATCGATTTAACGGTTTGCAATGCAGATCGCGTCCATTATGCATCCTGTACTCCGGAATCCCGAACGCTGCATTCTAACCCATTCTTGTCAAATAATTCAAGCAGGCGTCGGGAAAGAAGCGATATTTCACACTTCCTGGAGTAAACCCGGGTAAAATTTATGGCAAGGAAGTGACACTCAATTACGGCCTATTTTCACCGGGAAACTCATTATTATTTCAATTCGCGAAGAGACCTCCAGAAAATATGTTTGTTCCGCTATTTTCGGGAAGGGCATTATGTTTGCATGAGAATAAAGCCAGGAAAGCAGTGGTTTGTGTCAAACGTCCGGCTTTGCTCCACACGCGATCTTAAATGCAGTTTTGTGCATAATGCACCTACACCACGTGACTATAAGGTGTGCACTTTGTTTCCTCAGCGATTTTGTTGACTGAGTGTGAAGTTTAGAATTTTAAGGCGTTGTAGTTTTGACAGAGAATTAATTAGAGTGAATCAGCTAACGTGATAAAGTCGATTGAACAAACTGTAATTCACGAATATAATCCTTGTGACTTAAGCCATTTTTTCGCGTGAATCACGGTTCAAAACTATTTCAAAAACATTTCGAAGTAAAATTCACCAGTTCATGCATCGCTAAAATGCCACAATTTCAAAACGGTGACGTCATCACAGAAATGTCAATTCAATTTATGAATTTAAAAGTTAGAAACATGATACACGCACATAATAATAGAAATATTCATAATTTTAGGTGTGTTTATTTGTATTAAATCTTGTATTTTCAAATTAGACTCCAATCAGTTTATGATGAATTTGAATGTTCTTGTCCTGATTAACGACTTGTGGAAAAAAATATATGCAATATTCATATTGATTGAATCAAGAAGAAGAAGCCCTAAAATCAATTTAAAAAATTTGAACATACATTTTCAAAACTAAATAATATTTCAGAATTCTAAAATAAAGGTGTGTTCTACTCGAAGTGATTTATTACTTCACAGTCACAGGTTACAATGCATTCTAAAAACAAAGCTGTCATATTCAAATAATATTCAATGCAATGAAGAACAGTTATTATTATTATTTATTCAAAATAAACACGGTGAAAACAAAATAAATCCAACAAACATAACCCATATTCTTCAATCAGCTGATTCCAAACTTCAAACTGCAGTTCGAACTATTCCGCTACCTGCTTTCAAACCGCTTCAAATTATTTTGAACCATTTGGTGCGTGACGTCACCAGTTCGACGCGAAAACACGAATATTTCAAAACGGACGAAATAGTTTTAAAATATTGTCACGCGAAAATTCGGCTTTAAGTCTCCTTTTATTGCGTCAATGGAAGCAGGATATTGCAAAACTCCTGAGTTATGGTCATTAAGGGCTGGTATATTGAACGTATCTATGAAGTGTCTAAACTGTCTAATAAGAGGATGTATCTAGTTAGCATAGACCAGTTCTATTCATAAACAAAATATTGCGATACCATATCAACGAACAATAACTTATTAGAAGTGTCAGTGTAGAGTGCGGCGTCCAAAAAGAAAACCAGAGTTACGCATAAAATAAAAAAAGGAGTCCACCGAAATTGTAAAAATCGAATAATTGATGTATCGAGCCATCAGCAAGTACCTGTATTTAAAAGGTTTAAGAGGTAAGCACATTAACGAAGATATATGCTTAAACCCTTGGTGATCAATGTCCTTCTTATGCGATGGTGAAAAATTGGACTGCAAGCTTCAAAAGAGGTGAATTTTCCATTGAAGATGATGACCGATCGGGAAGGCCAGTTTCTGTGTCAGTCCCCGAAATAATATCGATGCAGTTCATGACATGATTTTATCAGAATTGGGCTAAAACGGATATCTGAAGCACTAAGATTTCATACGAACGCGTTCATCCTATAGTTCACGTCAATTTGGACATGAGAAAAATTTCTGCAAAATGGATCCCCAAGTGTTTGAATGTTGACCAAAAGCGTGCAAGGGTAGAAGTATCGCGTTCGATTTGTGCTCGATTTGAAAACGATGTAGACTTCTTGAACCTAATTGTTACTATGGATGAGACTTGGGTAAATTTCTTCGATCCAGAAATAAAGCAAAAATCGATGGAATGGCGACACTCTGGTTCTCCAAGACCAAAGAAGTTTCGTGTCCAAAAATCTGCTGAAAAAGTTCTTGCTTCAGTTTTTTGGGATTGCCATGGGGTAATCATGATTAATTCTTTGGATAAGGGTAGAACAATAACTGGAGTTACTATCCGACATTATTGACCACTCTACCAGAAAAAATTTGAGAAAAAATACGCGGAAAGCTATCCAAAGGTATTTCGTTTTCACAGTACAACGCCCCAGTACACAAATCTATGTTGACATGCACAAAATTCGTGATTTAGTGTTAGAATTACTAGAACACCCCTTTTATTCGCCAGATTTGGCTCCGTCCGACTATCATCTCTTTCCTCAACTGAAAAAAAATTCGAAAGGTCGTAAATTTTCTTTGAACGAGGAGATTATAAAAGCTGTGGAGGACTGGTTTGTAGAGCAAGAAGAAACATTTTTTCTGAAAGGTCTAGAGACGTTGCAGGTTCTCTCTAATAAATAAAATTCAATTAAGAGGAGAATATGTTGAGTCATAAAATATTTTGACATTGAAATTTTGTTTGGTTCTATAGTAGGCTAAGAATTTTTCAATATATCGTAGGTTCTGTCAAATAAGGATTCACTGATTGCTCCAATTGTTCTATAGATTTATGCACTTCCTAAGACAAATATATCAATCACTCTCTCCTACTGATATATGAAAAGTCGTTCACTAGTTTCTGTCAGAAGCACATCGGACAGTTTACAGGTGGATGAATATACCGGCCCTAAGGGTTCAAAATATTTTCATGCTATCAGGCAGGAACGTATTCATAATTCAACACCTTGTGTTTTATTCTCATTAAAGTAACTCTACTCACAGTGACTTTAATTTTGCTTCCAGCCTCCACCAACTCTACTCTCAAATCGTTAGTCAAAGCCGTCAATGCATATTTTGTTGCTGAGTATACGTTGACTCTAGAACATTGCACTGGGTAATGTCCACTTATGCTGTTGATATGGATGATGTGCCCATCCACTTTGTACTTTTTCATACATCTCACAGCATCTCTCGTTGCTACGCATAAACCTGGAACAACATGAATGTGTAATTCAGGAAAGATTTGAGGATTTAGACTTTTTTCACCTATAACGTTGAGATCGAAACTTTTTTTCCAGTCTTCTACCTCTCCATCACTCAAGGAACTGAATTCTATGTCGCCTGCACTGTTCACTAATACATGAACTGGTCCGTATTGTTCTTCTATTGTCTTGAAGGCTGCAGTGATTTCTTCTGAATTTCGCAGATCAACTTTGAGACCGTACAATTTTCCTTTTTCTCCATTCAATTTTTTTGCGTTCTCGTTTATAATATGTACTCTTCTAGCGAGACCAAATACCTGTTTAGACAGACAGATCTGGTTGAATCTTCTTACTAGTATTGCGAAGGGTTTTCC
The DNA here is from genome assembly GCA_951802165.1 of Adalia decempunctata. NCBI lineage: Eukaryota > Metazoa > Arthropoda > Insecta > Coleoptera > Coccinellidae > Adalia > Adalia decempunctata. The sequence continues at coordinate 9,508,026 of OX637705.1, forward strand.
AATAAGAGGTGTTATTTTGAATAGCCCGCTATTTCGGAAATATTTGGAAAACACTTTATCATACTGAATATTCACCTTCATTCCATGTTTGACTAGATGCTCAGCTATCTCTGCTCCAATACCAGAACTGGCTCCTGTGACAACTGCTACTTTACCCTGCCATCTTTCCATAGAGATAACCATGCTGATTTATAGAAGAACTGAAAAAATACTTGAGAAAATTTCCGAAATGATCGTGGTTTTTGAATCAAAGTTTAATCCTTGATATCAACACATTTGTACAAAGGAACTTATGGAAGAAATTCATGAGTGGATTTATTTTATTATTCCTCTGTTTCCAGAATATTGACTTGTTACATTCCTGATTTCCCAATAATAAGAAATTCTATATATGTACCTACTTTGACTCCTCCAGACTCTTTGCTTTCACTCGTTCTTGTTCTAATGAAAAGTTGTGCTTGGTTAGACAGGAATTATCATAGAATTCTTTGATTTTCTTATACAAGGTGACAAGAAAAACTTCGGACAAATTTTGCTGTGATCTGGAACAAAAGTATTTCAGCGCAGCTAAATAATTTTTATTCTCTTGGTTTCTCTACACTTTCCTGTACTAATATGTGAATTTTCAGTTTGATATATTTTCATTTCACAGAGTTTTAGAATGTCAAACAAACGTAGTGCGATTTTGGAGCTGTTTCGTCAAGGTAGGCGTCAATGTAAAATTGTTCGTTTGCTCAATGTGCCTCGACAAACCGCGTCCGATGCAATTCGTCGTTTCAAGGAGCTTGGCCATGATGGTCGTCGTCCAGGAAGTGGTAGAAAACGCACTGTCGATACCTACACCTAGCAATCGCAACATCGTCAAGAAGCGAGTCAATCGAAATCCGAGGGTTTCCATGAGTAAAAAATAGCCTGTGAGACCGGTATCAACCGCGAATCAGTCCGTCAAATTGCCAAAAAGGAATTCAACCTCAAGCCATACAAGCTCCAAAAAGTTCAACTCCTCACGGAGGAAAACAAGCGCGTACAACTCCAAAGGTGCCGCCAACTCCTCCGTCTCGCCGCCGGTCAGCAATGGGAGCGAATTCTCTTCACAGACGAGAAGCTTTTCACCGTAGAACAATCCCACAACTACCAAAACGACAGAGTCTGTTCCTAGAGGCTCCCGGTACATCGGCCATCGTCGAACACCGTCAAAATCCGTAATCCGTTATGGTCTAGGGCGGAATTTGCGGCAGTGGTAAAACTCTCTGTTTTCCTGGATCAAGGGGTCAAAATCAATCAAGAAGTCTACAGCTGCGACATCCTCGAGGCCGTAGTACTTCCGTGGGCCAAGCAGCACTTCGGCGATACGCATTGGACCTTTCAACAGGACTCCGCTCCGGCTCGCGTATTGGCATTGTTTACTACAGTGCAACGCATACATGGTGTTGCACCGCTGTAAAGAATGACTGAACCAATGCTCTATCTACCCAGACATATCTTACCACGGCTCAGCGCAGGGAGGTGTTCAGGCGTAGTAATTATTGTATTATGGATACGCGCATCTATTCTCGGGGCATTTTTTACCGCGTTCCAATTCAACATTGCTTATGCCTTGATGGATTTGGTTGCCAATATTTTCGAGTCCTATCAAAGACGACACTTGCTGCATAGATAGAGGAATTTGAAGTCATTTGCCAATCTCCGGAATTCAAGAATGAAATACTGTTTAGAAAATTGTCACATTATTCTAATGTCTCTGTTCAAAGAATCGACGGTAATACTTTTTTAGTTTCTTCGGAGAACCATGATCATATGTTTCATAGTGCATAAGTAGATATTCTTTTTTGCGACTGTGTTTTTGGTCAGGTATTGTAAGCACCTTTGGGCCATATAAAATAAGTTTGGAATCACTTTTAGGACCTGTAGGCAAATAAACACTGATGAAAGAAAAGAATTGGAAAATTAGCTCTTGGAGAAAACATATCCTTAGAATTTTTTGACGACATATCAACAGATGTGGGTATGGAGAATAACTTGCCAACTAGCACAGAGCAACAAAGCAATGTTTTTGCCTAACAGGGTACTTTTTCTAAAGAAACAATAAACACTGTCGAGAATGTCAATGAAACCAATATAGGACATTCCGCATCTGTATTTGGAACATTCCGCAGCTGTAACAGAACTATCCGAAAATTTTGAACGCATAACAGTGGATTTCCATGCATCCGATGTCCGATTCGGATATCGTATACATTTTGTCGGACGGACGAAACTGTCAATTTCCATCCATCCGAATTTTCAAAACGTTGTCGTGTGTTTTTATGAGAAAAATGGTAACATTTTGTATATACAGTGTGCGTCAAAATTATGGAACAAATTCATTTTCTCAGAAGAAAAATATTTGACAACAAAAATCAAGACAGGTCAATTTTTGTTTCACTTTTACCAAATTTTTATGCATTTTTGAAGGATTTTTGTTGCCAAATATTTTTCTTCTGAGAGAATGAATTTGTTCCATAATTTTGACGCGAACTGTATAATTATTGAATTATCAAATTACAAACCTTAAATTCAAAGCTAGTCTTTCACCCGATGAGATGGGTTCTCGTATATGGTACATTTTTGTGAGAGATGGTCCAACAATACTCAATAAATTGTTGAATGTGATATTGCTCATTCTCAAATAATTGAAATACTGCCCACTATCGGACAATCGCATTTCTTGCACCAAGTTATTGGGCCTCCTTTCTGCTCATAAAAATATCTTTCACCCATAATATAGGTGAACTTCGTTTTCTTTTTTTTTTTTTTTAATAGAAGAATCGAAAGCAACAACAAATTTTCCATTGATATTTATATTCTTCTCCAAAAAGAAGAGAACGCCAAACATTCAAAAAGTTATGTCAAATTTGATACGATAACGGACAAAAGTTAAACATTTTTCAACTTTCTCCGATAACGGAGGAGAGTTGAAACTTTCGGACGAATGTTTGGCGCTCTTTCAATTTTGAATATTTCCGCCAATCACAACACTTTCGGACGATCGTATCATCGGATGACGGATGCATGGAAATCCACCGTAAGTAAAATAGCACACAAAAATAAAACGGTTGATATGGTTAATGCTATGACAAAATTTAATAAAACTCTGAACAAAATTATTACACCCTCTTACTTGTTTAATTCAATTTGTGTATCAAAAATTATCTCACTAAAAGAGAACATTTCTTCTCAGTCAACATCAGTAAGCCGAAGAAAAATTAGACGCGGTTTATCATGCGGCTGGTAGGCCATCAAACAAAGAAATGCCAAACAATCCTAAAAGGCAAAGATCTTTAAAGAAAAATATTGATCTTAATAGATCAAATGCAAAATCACATGGATTATATCACATTATATCACACTAGGATTATACTTTAGTGGATTTTGCATTTAATGTGGTTTTTTATTATAGTGGCGATTGTATATTACTGTTATTTTCATGAACGCGGATTGCAAAATTGTGAAAGAAAGAAAATTTGAACGTTGTTAGGACTGGAACGCGGAAAACAATGCCCCGAGAACAGGCGCGTATCCATAATACAATAGTAAATACGTCTGAACACCATCCTGCGCTGAGCCGTGGTAAGATATGTCTGGGTAGATAGAGCATTGGTTCAGTCATTCCTTACCGCGATGCAACACCATGTATGCGTTGCAGCGTAGTAAAGAATGCCAATACGCCTCCGGCTCACAGAGCGAAAATGACGCAAGAATGCTGTAAGATCCATTTTACTTGTTTCATCTCATCTGCAGAATGGCCGCCCTACTCACCGGATCTCAACCCAATGGACTACAGCGTGTGTTCGATTTTGGAGCATAGGGCTTGTGCTAAAAAACACAAAAATTTGGAGTCGCTGAAGCAATCTCTGCGCCGGGAATAGAACCGATTAACGCCCGAGGAGCTGCAGCCCATTGCCGAAAATTTCAAGAAGCGTCTGAAGCTGTGTATCGCCGCCAAAGGAAGCCCAATCAAAACGGCTCAAATATATTTAAAAAAGTGCTCAAGCTATAATTATTTGTTGTTGTTTGTTCAATTTCTTCTGTTTAATAAAGTTGAATGAAAAAGAGTTTGTCCGAGGTTTTTCTTGTCACAATGTAATTCAAAAATAGAGCAGCTGATTTCGAACATACATACACCTACATATACAAATTATCTGATCGCAAAACAAAACCCTACAAACGAACCACCCAATTTTCCATCATTCCCCATTCGCTCTACCCCCCTTCAAACACCAATTCAATTGCTCTAACCCCCTCTCCTATAGATAAGTATCTCCAAGCCGTAAATTGCCTCATTCCAGATATGCGCTCTAATTACGTGTCACCTTCCCGTAGGAACATGCACTATATGCAGGAAGAAATGGTATTTATTTGCTGAACGTGGAGCACTTTCAGATTTTATCGTAGCCAGGTGGAACCCAGGGGAGTGTGGGTCCCATAATGGGGAGACGAGTAAATATTTGAATTCCGCAGACGCTTTCGCAAATTGTTATATACCTTTTGAGCTGAGCCTCACTCTTGTATGCCACAAATTCTGTATGCTCTAGGTAAATGCCGCCATGAAGGCGAATTGTTTTGTTGGCGTTGTATTAACAGAACGAGTCGTACGATGTGAGGTAATCGAATTCTGGAAGAGGTACAGGAAATGCTTGATATCAAGGTTTATGCTCCAATGTTTCAGCGTCATCTAATGACTTCCTCTTCACATCGAAGAAATGAATCAGTAGTAATGAAAGAACAAGAATAAGATATTAAAAGATACCGAAGTAATCAAAGAAATGAATCACGTCAAAATAAGATCAACTGAATTCAATACGTGAGTCCTTTAAAAAATTGCCCAACCCTCATCATCCTAAAACCTCAAACGTATATAAATACCTGGAATATTACGTGGGGAGTTGATTAAAATCAGGAATAATTAAGTCGCTGTCATCTTGGACGACAATTGAAGTATGTGGGAGTGGGGAACAAAGGCATTCAGGTAGAGCTTCCATCCTTTCGGGGTATTCCTGAAAAGAATTTCGGGAAGCTGTCCCTGATTAGAAATTGAGCCTTTGTCTTATCGCTGTATCATCTTGAATTCCAATTCGGGGAATTGCAATCGACCCAATTCATTTTAAGAACAGATATACAGCGTGGACCATATAAAAGAGTCCAGCCGAATACAACGTATTTGATAAGCAAAAAAAAATGATGTATTCTTCTCGTTCACATGAAACTATGTCTACAAATTTTATACATATTTACGAGTTAACGAGAAAAATACATGTTTCTTTTTAAAAACCATAAAATTAATATTGAAAATAAGATATATCCACCAACCTGCTATACGTAATTCGTTGAGCTCACCAGAAACTTTCTGATATAAACTGAGCTTATTATTGATCATTAAAATTATTGAAGATTGATGCATATTCTCCACACATGATAACCCTGCAATAACCTTGTACGACACTCTAATGATATGTGGATTGAAACAGTTTCGATTTCGTATTTTTATTTCAAAACTAAAGTTTTGCATAAAAACATTATATTACGAGGATGTATTGATATCTAGTTAGCCTAGACCAGTTCCATGCATAAACAAAATATTGCGATACCATATATCAACGATCAATAACTCATTGGAAGTGTCAGTGTAGAGTTCGACGTCAAAAAAGTATACCAGAGTTACGCAATAAATTAAAAAAAAGATTGTAAAAATCGAAAAATTGGAGTATCGAGCCATCATCAAGTACCTGTTTTTAAACGGTTGAGCTGATTTACGAAGATATGCTTAATACCCTTGGTGATCAATGTCCTTTGTATACGACCGTGAAAAATTGGACTGCAAGCTTCAAAAGAGGTAAATTTTCCATTGAAGATGATGACCGATCGGAAAGTCCAGTTTCTGTGTCAGTCCCCGAAAATATCGATGCAGTTCATGACATGATATTATCAGGCAGTCGAATTGTGCTAAAACGGATATCTGAAGCACTAAGATTTCATACGAACGCGTTCATCCTATAGTTCACATCAATTTGGACATGAGAAAAATTTCTGCAAAATGGATCCCCAAATGTTTGAATGTTGACCAAAAGCGTGCAAGGGTAGAAGAATCGCGTTCGATCTGTGCTCGATTTGAAAACGATGTAGAACTCTTAAACCGAATTGTAACTATAGATGAGACTTGGGTACATTTCTACGATCCAGAAACAAAGCAACAATAGATGGAATGGCGACACTCTGATCCTCCACGACCTAAGACGTTTCGTGTCCAAAAATCTACCGAAAAAGTTCTTGCTTCAGTTTTTTGGGATTGCCATGGAGTAATCAGGATTGATTTTTTGGATAAGGGTAGAACAATAACTGGAGATTACTATTCGACATTACTGAACACTACAGGAAAAAATTAAAGGGAAAAAACGCGGAAAGCTATCCAAAGGTATTCTGTTTTTACAGGACAATGCCCCAGTACACAAATCTCATGTTGCCTTGCAAAAAATTCATGATTTAGGGTTGAAAATACTAGAACACCCCCCTTATCCACCAAATTTGGCTCCGTCCGACTATTATCTCTCTCCTCAATTAAAAACATGTCCAAAAGGTCGTGAATTTTCTTCCAATGAGGAAGTAATAAAATCTGGGGGGACTGGTTTGCAGAGCAAGCGTCTAGAGACGTTGCAGGTCCGCTGTCATAAATGTATTCAATTAAGAGGAGAATATGTGGAGTAATTAAATATTTTGACATTGAAATTTCGTTTGGTTCTATAGTAGGCTAAGAATTTTTCAATATATGCTCGTAGAGACTATTAAAGAAAGGCGTAATAGTATGTCAAATTCCAGACAAACTGAAAGAATTTACAAAAATGCCGTATTTCGGTGAAATTCACAATACAACAATTCACTACGTGCTGTCACCCTCTGCAGAGGATACTCAGCTAAGGGATTTCAACTGCATCAAGAAATGTCTCCTTTCAAACAAAAATTCTATAAGTGTTTTTGCATTTCCCTCAAAATATTGTCCTTTGCCTAGTATTTAACATACTTCTCAAATTACCAAGTACCGCAATTCGCAAAATTTCCCGCCCAATTCCACGTAAGTATAAATCCTCATTTGAATAACCCCCCGATCCTACCGGCATTATCTTTGTTCATAAAAACAAGGAAGGCTCTCCCCAAGTCATATCATTAAGGAAAATCTTGAAATATTGAGTAGGCGCCGGTGGATTTATGTGCAGTTTTATGGTGCTTATGGCTCGAATTTCGCTCTACATTACACAACAACACTTGTTACAAGAGGTCGTTAACTTCAAATATAACTCTCCGGCGCGGATTATTAAAATTTACTTCTCGTCTGGCCCTTTATGAAGAGCAAAATGGGGCTTTTACCGCACTTTCGTCCTGTGTGCTTTGGGGGATGATGCTAAACGACAAGCGCAAAAAATTCGAGGCACTGTGTTCTGGCAGTCCTGATGTTTATCCAGAAAAAAGCAATAATAATTAAGTCTTTATAATGACTGCGGGGTACGAGAAGACGACTGGAAAGTTTAAATTGTTAAAAGCGTAGAACGCCAGACGGCACGATGAACATTCGTTTATTTTTCGTGGTCATGTGGTTTTCAGGAAGAAAATGTTATTTTTCTGTTGACGATCATGAAACTAAATCAGAAACCGTTCTCAGGTCGAGGTCACATCTAAAAATATTTATCTACACCCGACTATAATAATACACTTATTATGTCCATAATCCGTGTCTTAATGAGATCCATCATTTTTTAAGATGCATATTTTTTGAATTAAATCGCTGTTTGCTGGTAAATATTCGAACGATCATCGAAGATTAACGTATATATTTACTTTTCATCTGAAATTCCAGCCCAATATATAAATCATTGGAAGACCGAATTGTTTACATTTCAGGTAAGGTATAGCCTTGACACGAAAATGGAGAAATAATATACTGCTCCACAAGAGTTAGGGATATCGTATTCAATCGTTTTTAAAAGTATGTAATCTTCGAGAAAATCGCTGTAATATCATGTGAAACTCAATAACAACTTCCAATAATAATCAGTATGAGATTTTCGTCAATCTGATCGCCTTTTTTCTGAAGTTTGGTTCTTTGCATATGCTTCATAAATGTTCTTATTTTGAAATGAGGTCAGTTTATCAACGGCTTCGATTTGAAACGAGTTTTCTGAAAATTCCTAAACGTAAATTAACAAACGCTGAGGCTAATAGGGCTATCGGAATGCTACAGGGTGGCCAAACTCAGGTTGTTGTAGCGGAAAGGCTCCAAGTCAGCCAAAGTGTGATATCTCGACTTTGGAATAGGTTCAGGGAGACAGGTTCCGTGTTGGAAAGACCAAGGATTGGTGGGCGACGAAAAACAACACCTGCTCAGGATCGTTTCATCACCGTTTCGGCGAGAAGAAACCCTACATCTACGTGTAGAATGCTACGGAATACTCTCCAAAATGCGGATGGGGTCCAAGTTTCCATCGAAACCATCAGACAACGTTTGTGAGAGGTGAATCTAGGTTCTAGACGTCCATTAAGAGGAGTTCCATTAACACGTGACCATAAGCGTCAAAGACTGGAATGGGCAAGGAAACATATCAATTGGAACGATCAATGGCGTAGTGTCCTTTTCACTGATGAATCCAGATCTGTACGATTTTCAGATTCTCGAAGAATAAGGGTATGGACAATCCCACGCATACCCCGTAATCATCGCTTTGTCCAAGAAGTCCATCCATTCCGAGGGGGTAGTGTTATGGTATATGGGCCGGAATATGCTTCAACGGGCGCACAGATCTACACATTTGACCTGGGAATATGACCGCCTCACACTATAGGGAGCATGTCATTGACAAAGTTGTGCCAAATTTTCACGCTGCTATTGGTGAAACTTTTCAATTTCTAGGCGATGACGCTAGACCGCACCGTGCAGCCATAGTTGAGGATGCGCGCGAGGATCTTGGTATTCCACATTTACCAATGCATCCGCACTCACCAGATTTGAATTGCATAGAACATGCATGAGATATGCTCCGAAGAAGATAAGATAATCATAAACCTACCCCAGAATCCCTAAATGATCTGAGAGAGCTTCTGCCCCGTGTATGGAACCAAATTCCTCAAGAAATGTTCAACAACCTCGTGATGTAGTATGCAAAGAAGATGTCAAGCTGTTATTGATGCCCGTGGAGACCATCCATTGTATTGATAGTCTTAAAATGCTTGAATTCTCTGGGAATAAAATGTCGTTATTTTACTCGATTTTTCTTAACCACCCTGTATACGCTGCAGACCTACAGGCTCAAATTAATTAATATTAATATAAATTTTCAACACAAAAATCTTATTTTGACTATATTTGTTTGCAATTAAAGCCAATATCCCTAACTCATTTGGAGCAGTTTATTTATAGTTCTTCATCATCTATCTGGTGTAGATGTAATAGCGTATGTAACTCTCATGTAATAGCTATCACTCGCATAAACCATACGAAATTCGCCATCGGCTCATTTCGTATCCCGGTTAATGATCGTGTATTGATAACCATCATTACATGATTGTTGCTTAATATACTATTATGGCACTCTGGGTTAGCTTGAATGTATGTTACGCCCTATTTTTTCAATAATTTCCTAATTTAGTCTTGAAAAAATTAAAAATAGAGGTCCAAACTTCGGCATATTTCCCCAGTCCTCTTAGCAACCTCCAGTTGTGCTTATAAAAGACAACAAGCGACCGAATTCAAAATAGAATTGCTCAAATTTTCCATACGTTTTAGATATAAATTATCCTACTCAAAAGATGCACTATTCGTGGTAATAACACGAATGAAATCATCATTACTCTCTGTATAATAATGCCGAAGCATAATTACCTTCGTCCACAATAAATTTACGTGACACAGTGGCTCAGTGAGCGTCCTACCTATTTCCTATTCCGTCCCATTGCACATTTCCAGCAGTGCGATCGCGAAAATTCAGTGATGAATATTGGCTACCGTGTTTTATGTTTAATGATCAAATTTTCCCTGGTGAGTTCCGATTGATTTGTTCATTAAGCGCTATTGCCGATTGGAAATGAGCGCGCGCGGCCACACGGGCGCTTGATAATTCGGGGGGAGATACGTTTCGATGACGGCCACCTGATACTGATGGTTTTATGGAAATAATGGTTATTGTGCTCCCGTTCCGTCCGTGGTCTGTATTCGTTTCGTCCCAATTGGAGGATGATGAAAAATTTCGACTGTTGTGGGGATATATTGTAACTTTTTCTTAATATTTCAAACGCCCGGGATGAAAAACTATTTTTGTACAACTGCCATTAAAAGTGACACTTTTAATGACAGCAAACAATGTTAAAATTGATTGTTCACGTGGAAGCGTGTTGAAAATATTTTTAACATTAGTTAAATCTATATCTATACTAATATTATAAAGAGGAAAGATTTGTATTTCTGTTTGTTTGATACGAATAGGCTCAAAAACTACTGGACCGATTTCAGAAATTCTTTCACCCTCAGAAAGCTACATTATCCCTGAGTGACATAGGCTATACTCTTTACCCAAAAAAATAAGGATACCTACCATATCTTCAATAATTACAAAAAAATCAGCCATAATTAGCTATTTTCACGTGCGCTGCAAAAACCGTAAGACTTACGTGGATACAGTGTATGACGGAAATGTACCTCTTAAATAGTTCTACAAAAAAGTCCGCGATAGCATATACCTATCTATCTCTCAAGATTGACTTGCCATTACCTGTTTATGGTAATCAGATGTTTTCCAAAATTATGCACTATTTAGGAGTGAGTTTTTATGAATTGGGTATTGATCCTCATCCAACCTAATATGTTATTTATCCCCAGTATTTGATTTAGAATGAAATTGCCCTTCACATCATACAACTACAACAAGTACATCAAAAGATATGGCAGGTTGAAGATGAAACCGCCGCGTGAAACAAATTTCTACACGGGCGAAGCTGGGACGGCCTGCTTGTATTATATATAATATTTTTAGCACTCCATTTTCTCATGATGAAATCAGATGAAAAAAATTCGGCAATTGCAAATTTTATTATCAATATTTAACAATAATTACTTATGATCATTAATATTAATCGTAAAACTAGAACAATTACTAACATTAATGCCCTGTGACGTTAGGGAGCTTCGGAATGCAATATTAGAAGCCTAAGCACCATGAGTACTTGTAGAAACCGGAAGTACATTATTGGATGATGATGATCCAAAATCTATTGAGATTGGGAGAATTTTTTCAGCAATGACATTTCTATATGCAATGGAATGATCAACACATAGCCCTCGGCTACCGTCGTAGAGTTCCATCCACCATGTTTTTTTATATCCGTAATATTTGCTCCTGATTCTGCTAGCAATGAAGCGGAGGATCTTCGAAAACAGTGTCCTGTATATTGCTTTGGTTCTGGCAGTTTGAAGAATTCAGCAACAATAGATGGAATTTTCCCAGACGTCTTGATACCAACTGGATTGGCAGTGCATTTATTATTCATGTATTTCAGGAAAAACGACGATGTTTGATGACGGAAGGGCGCAGTGAAAAGTACTTATGAAAATAGTCAACATACTTCCCAATGATCCTGAAAGAACGACTTACTTTCGTTTTTGTGTTTGGAAGTTGTATAAGCAATGATTTATTTGTTATTTCGATGTTTTCCACTGAAAAATTACACAATTCTTCACGCCGACAGGCTCCAAATAATCCGAAAATAGTTGCAACCTCAACCATCAAGTATTTCTCATCTGGTGCCTCATTTATAAACTTTTCAACTTGTTCACGAGTGAGAATTTTCGATTTTTCGGGACGATATCCTTCACTTTTCCGTTTTTAATATGCTTTTTCCTTGAAAAATTTACTAACATCCACACTATTTTAACAAGGGCGCTTGACTTTATCATTGAAAATTTGCCCCACAAAGTTGATGAACTCCATATTTTTGATTTTTCTTCTAAGTATGCCAGGAAAACAGGTTCAATGAAGTTCCCTCCTACATTTTTCAATTTGCACCAGGCCAGGAAATTGTTTTATGCAATATCGTACTGCTGAACAGATTTTTTAGGTAGGAGTTCCAGATTTGCTCTCCTTGCAGACTCTTCAATATCCACAGGAACAACCAAATCGTCACTTTTATTAATAATTGGACTCTCGACAAACATATTAAGCAGTTAAAACCCAAGACGAAAATTGGACAGGAACGAAATTCAAATGGAACGTCTTTCCTCATTTGTTAGTAACAATAACTTCGGCAACGTTTGCCATTCGCAACAACCTTTTGATTATTTGAATATTAAAATGCATTTTGAAGTTTATTGTCATTACAAATTCGCCCATTTCATTATCAAATAGGGCAGTTGTACAAAAAACATTGTATGGAATTTGTGTTAAAAGTGATTTCATTTTGTTCGTGAAATTGTTCAATTCGCTCCGCACATTTCACAAACTTTTTCAGTCACAAAATAAAACGTCACTTTTAACACTCATATCATAAATAACTATTATTTACACAAATAATAACACAACAACTAAATAACTAATTCTAGAAAAAATCTGAACAATTTATTTCCACTGATTTATTTGCACTGATATCTATTTCCAATCATTGCTCGGCTCTCAATAATAATAATAATCCTCTCCGCCAATGTGCCTCGTGAATATATCGCGCCGATTCCTTTCTCGTGAAGCCTAGCGGCCCCTAGAAATGGAAAACTCTAGAACGCAAGAACTATCGCACGCGGGCGCGATCGTAGGGTGAGGGAGGAACCTTCTATTGCGTCGACAACATTCTAGATAACAGAGCACTCATTCAATGATTTGCAAGCGTTGTTCGTTTGTAAGACGATTTATGGTTGAATTATAAACCAAACAGAAGATGTTTGACAGCGACACAAAACACGAAACGTGCTTGAGTTGTCAAAATCAGTGATGCCAGAAAGAAAATAGTAAAAATAACCTGTTGACCCGTTTTATGCAATCAACAATTTCTCCTTCCTTTGGAATAGTGTTTCCATTGTCATGCTCGGATATTCCAACAAAAGCCCAAAAGAAGATTAATTCAGCAAGAAATTAAGACTTGGTATCAACTCATTCTCATTTTGATGTGTGTATACTAAAGCTGATGTCTTATAATACCCATTTCTCTCAGTCTCTTCTATATTTCAAAAGCTACATGAATCCTTTGACACACTCCCCCCAGTCCCTTTAGATTTATATCCAGGGTGTGCCTATCTCCATACATCTATAAGATACTGTCTGTACACTGAAAGCATTGGAAACTTTCGGAGTAGAAAACAAGTTCCTGTCACTGGACACTGGACCCATATCAGAGAGGCAGTAGGAGTCATAAATCAAACATGTAATATATAGTATGTGTATCCTATAGCCTACACGTGAAAGGATTCCTGTGTTGAAATGCCCACGCGTTATACCGACACCGACTTTTCATTCGGGAAAATTCATTTTTCTGTATCTCGCATTCAATGCATTCATGGCACTTTGAATGGGTGTTTCCAGGAATACGATTGAATGTGTTCGTCATAAATAGAGTCTTTCCGAGCGGATGTTGTCGTAGAAATTTCTCGCTTTTTCAATTTGATTAAATTCCTATTCTTTATACGGAAATACAGATATTATATGCCTCTACTGTAGATTTTGATTGTTTCTTGTTCTCTCAATACTGATGTGTTGAGTATTTGGGGAGTAGTGTGGAATGTTTCTGGTGTCCTTAATAGACGAGAAATTTAATTTTCAATTTTTCTATAATTCATTTTTAAGTTTTGTCCACGAGCTGAGAGTGATATGGTGTTATTAAGGGGTCTTAACCCTTGATCATTTTCTACCCAAAAATTGGGATTTTTCAAATCGCTCATACTTTGCTCAGAGATACTTCAGATGGATGGGATGAAAGGAACCGAAGTTCTGACAGTTTGAAAGGGCCCCGCACTTTCCTTATGACAAATGGCGTTCCGTCAAATGTTCTAATATTTTGGTATAATGTAGTACTCGACCTACTGATCAAAAGTGTCCGTGGCCCCAACTCAATCCTATGACTAGTTTTTGAGGTACAGGGCGTTGAAGTTGAGAATTACCCACTTTTACTACGCTCGTATCTCGGAACAGAATCGAATCAACTTCAGTTTTTCTCAGGAAACATTTCATTCCATCTCCAGGGAGCAACCATATGGAGGAATATGACCGATAATCGTTACGAATACAGGGTTATGCATAAAATATGGAGCTATTTCACTAGATATGTTGTTGTAACATCGAAAAAACCTGGAATACCCAGAATTCATACTGGGGGATCCATTATTATAGAAACTATTCACAATGAAGGTTAAGGGGACACCCTGTATTTTTGGGTTGATTTAGGATATTTGTTTGATTTTTTCAGAACATATCACCATGGACTTCAAAGAATACAGGGTGTTGTCATTAAATAAACTGTGAATCTCTTGAAAATACCCAAAAACCACCTTTTTTTCATCACCGTCTATTCCAAGATTAACTCCGTTGAGGTGGGAATTTTCTTTCACTACTGTACTTGATATAAAAACATCAATACGGCTGAGAATTTTCATCCACTTCCTATGGCCAGATTTTCTTGTAGGCTGGAATAAGAATAGAATAACATAAATAAATGATTTTCATAGGAAGTGGATGAAAATTATCAGCCGTATTGATATTTTTATATCAAGTAGAGTGGTGAAAGAAAATTCCTACCTCATCGGAGTTAATCTTGGAATAGGGGGTGATGAAAAAAAGGTGGTTTCTGGATATTGTCGTAAGGTTCACAGTTTATTTCATAACTGAATCACCCTGTTTTCTTTGAAGTCCATCGAGATATGTTCTGAAAAAACCAAACAAATATCCTAAATCAACCCAAAACTACAGGGGGTCCACTTAGCCTTCATTGTGAATAGTTTCTATAATAATGGATCACTCAGTATGAATTCTGGGTATTTTAAGTTTGTTCGATGTAGCAACAACATATCTAGTGAAATAGTTCATTTTGCGAACGTTCTCGCTCGGGAACTGACATATTTTATACTTCCAAAATCGGGCATGCATTCAATTATGGATAACCCTCTATTCGTAACGATTTCTGTCCATATTCCTCTATATGGTTGCTCCCTGGTGATCGAATGAAATGTTTCTTGAGAAAAATTGAAGTTCATTTGATTCTGTTTCGAGATACGAGCATAGTAAAAGTGGGTAATTCTCAACTTCAACGCCCTGTATCTCAAAAGCTAGTCATAGGATTGAGTTGGGGCCATGGACACTTTTGATCAGTAGGTCGAGTACTACATTATACCAAAATATTAGAACATTTGACGGAACGCCATTTCCCATAAGGAAAGTGCGGGGTCCTTTCCATTTTTTAAAAAACTCCATTCGACACTTGAAAATCTAAATATGATAGATAGAGTTCTGAATTATTTTTTATTTAAATCAGCGATCTCGAAAACCTGCATTTTGATACCAAACTTAGCTATAAAGTCCTTATGAGCCAAGAATTTTAATTTTTAATTTTTTCGATAAATCATTTCCGAGCTTTGTTCAACAGCTGTCGTCGTGATGGCTATTATAAAATTCCAATTATGTTCTAAGAAGACATAAGAGCTCATTTATTCAATATTCTTTATTGAAGACAACAAAATTGATGTTTCAAACACGAGTTTCAACAGGGGCCGCAACATGGTCCATAAACAGGTTGACAAACAGCTTCGCAGGGACAAGGACAACATGGGGGTATCACAGGTTGCACCGTTGGTATGACAGGATATGTGTACGGAGCTGGCATGTAACTAAACGCAATCGGTATGCTCGGACAATCAGGAGGACCACTTAACTTTACGCACATCCCTGGTATCACGCTCATCTTGATATTCTTTTTATTTCTTAACTGGATATTTCACTAAAAATTTGGAGACTTTTCTCTGACGTGTAAGTTGATGTTTTAATTTTGAAATCAACGCACTGGGATTCTCCAAAACGAATTCATTGTCGAGCACAGATAACACTCATTTGGGATTCGATGTTTAGTCAACCTACTTTGTTCAAATAGATATCGAGTGATGACTTTTACCACATCCAATCGCCTGAGCAAACGGATCGATATCATCTTCAAACATGACCATTCAAATAACAGGATTCTTTTTCCGGTAAAATCAGGATCCTAAGCCAACTACTGATGTTTATATTGAACTAATAATTTCGTGTAATTGAGCATGCACCTATGTAACAATTATACGTTATTTATGAATACGTCAACAACGGATCAAACTGAGGGTTAACATGAGGATTTGCATTGCTTCGTACACTATGCTTAATTGAAGGGGGTGGGGTGGCTGCCTCCCCCCTATGTGGCTGGAGTAGTGGTGAAGCCAGAAGACTCTATTAATATTTGAATCTCAATTAGTTGAGTTGTGCGGCTTAGAGAGATTGAAGTTTGTATTCCTTTCGAGTTGTACCCAACGAAGCGCGCATTTTAGGGTTTCTCTAGTTTTGGGGAAATGGTGGATTCGACAAAGTTGTTGGTTATTTCAACCTCATATAAAAAGTCTTGCTAGCGTGATGATATGATATCGTGAAATTCATTAAATATGTTAAACAGTTTTCGAACAAGAGAAGCCAAAAACATACAAATAGACTTTTTGAATGATTCGAGTTTGAAGTGGTTCACCGGCTAAGATCTGCTGAAATATTCAGAAGTATGTAGTCTTCCTTGAAGTCTACGTGAAAAAGGGCGGTATAAATCGATAATCCTTGACAAGAAAGAAGTTACAGCTACTTTTCGAAAATGTATACACTGGTGAAAAACACCCTGTAACTCTCGAACTCTTACAGATATCGATATGAGGATTTCACCATACTTTCATAATATTTTTCATTAAGACACAACATTATTTTCAGATAAATACAAGCAAATCAGAAGAGCCTCCTGAAGAGCAAAACACAATAGCAAATGATGACGCCAGAGAGAAGTCAACTTCGGGATATCTCAAGGACATCGAAATTGTGAAAATCTACATGTCATCACCCAATAGTGTGAAAATTTTCTGGGGCATCAATCCTGAAGACATAAGGCTGAATACGACATATGGACTCTTTTATGATATTGATAATAAGGAAAATTTGACAGGTTATTCCATTATTTCATAACACGTTCATTAGGTCCTATACTTCAATCTTAATTGCCCAAGATTTCAAAGCTAATTAACTGCTCCACATGAGTTAGAGATATTGACTTAAATTGGAAAAAAATATAGTTAAAATAATATTTTTGTGATGAAAATTCATATTAATATTATTTCAGGTTGCAAATTGATTTAAGCCTGTAGGTCTGCAGCGTATACAGGGTGGTTAAGAAAAATCGAGTGAAATAACGAAATTTTATTCCCAGAGAATTCAAGCATTTTAAGACTATCAATACAATGTATGCCATGGCCTCCACGGGCATCAATAATAGCTTGACATCTTCTTCGCATACTACATATTTCTTGAGGAATTTGCGGTTCCATAAACGGGGCAGAAGCTCTCTCAGATCATTTAAGAATTCTGGGGTAGGTTGATGATATTTAATCTTCTTTGGAGCATATCCCATGCATGTTCTATGCAATTCAAATCTGGTGAGTGCGGAGGTATTGGTAAATGTGGAATACCAAGCTCCTCGCGCGCATTCTCAACTATGGCTGCACGGTGCGGTCTAGCGTTATCGTCTAGCAATTGAAAAGTTTCACCAATAGCAGCGTGAAAATTTGGCACAACATTGTCAATGACATGCTTCCTATAGTGTGAGGCGGTCATATTTCCAGGGCAAATGTGTAGATCTGTGCGCCCGTTGAAACATATCCCGGCTCATATCACAACACTACCCCCTCGAAATGGATGGACTTCTTGGACATAGCGACGATTACGGGGTATGCGTGAGATTGTCCATACCCTTTTTCTTCGAGACTCTGAAAATCGTCAATATCTGGATTCATCAGTGAAAAGGACACTACGCCATTGATCGTTCCAATTGATATATTGCCTTGCCCAATCCAGTCTTTGACGCTTATGGTCACGTGTTGATGGAACTCCTCTTAATGCACGTCTAGAACCTAGATTCACCTCTCTCAAACGTCGTCTGATGGTTTCGATGGAAACTTGGACCCCATCTGCATTTTGAAGAGTATTCCATAGCATTCTACACGTAGATGTAGGGTTTCTTCTCGCCGAAACGGTGATGAAACGATCCTGAGCAGGTGTTGTTTTTCGTCGCCCACCAAGCCTTGGTCTTTCCAACACGGAACCTATCTCCCTGAACCTATTTCAAAGTCGAGATGTCACACTTTAGCTGGCTTGGAGTCTTTCTGCTACAACAACCTGAGTTAGGCCACCCTGTAGCATTCAGATAGCCCTATTCTCAGGGTTTGTTAATTTACGTCTTGGCATTTTCAGAAAACTCGTTCCAAATCGAAGCCGTTGATAAAAAGACTTCATTTCAAAATAAGAACATTCATGAAGCATATGCAAAGAACCAAACTTCAGAAAAAAGACGACCAGATTGACGAAATGTCTCATACTGATTTATATTGGATCGATTCAAGTTGTTATTGAGTTTTAAATGATTCTACAGCGATATTCTCGAAGATTAGGTACATACCTTTAAAAACGATTGAATACGATATCCCTAACTCTTGTGGAGCAGTATATTTGGACGAAAAGATGTGTAGAGGTAAAGAATGAATCATTATCAACAGATACATTCATTTAGGCCCCATAGCCTGGATAGTTTTACTCCTATCGATGAGGAATGAGATCCTGACGAGTCCAAATGAGGATGAAATCATGGCTGCTCGATTTCTTGTCGATAGAGAGACTTATTTATTGATTGATTAATACAGGGAGGCTAAAGGCATACATAGTTTGATTGAAACTGTGTTTGTCGTTTAACAAATCAGTTCCTCAATTTTTCTTATAGTTTTGGCGGTATTCAGAGCGACAAGAGTCCATCATATAAAATTGATAATGATCATAAATTCACGGAACCTTTTCCGGAAATGTATAGCGACATATTTAATAGAGGTCCGGTCAGGGTTTTGGTCTAAACGTTCCAATGATCACATGAATTAAATGAAGATTGTAGATAACATTACATTTTCAGAGATAATATCAGCGCTGCAGCTGTTTTGTTCAGAGGATTACATGGCGAATTGGGTCTAGGTCACAGCAAATTGTGTTTTACAGTTGGTTTGAGAGATTGATTATTATGATAAGATGTCTCTCATGCATTCAAGTCACGTCGGCAGGATTTTTAGTGGGAAATTGGCCTAACATACACTGCAACACATGTTAACGCTTTTCAGTTTCATAGTTCTCCTCCATTAATTCTCAAAACTGTACAAAAACAACCAAAGGGCGTTTTCCAACAAGAGGTGTTATTTCGAATAGACCGCTATTTTGGAAGATGTCATTTTTGACATTCGACAAGTCGAAACAACTCCATTAATAAAAATGGAATGATACACGCTTCAACAACGCATTGAAATTATTAAAATTCACTATGGAAGTGGTGAAAATTTTAGCAGAGACAGTTCGCAAAACTCGAACATTTTTAGGTCGTCGTGACTCGTGGACGTCGCTCAAGAACAGGCGATAATATTGCTGGTGTTTAGCCGAAAGTGTAGAAGAAAACGCAGGTTTGTCCATTCCTCGACGTTCTTTGGAACAACACATACCACAAACGTCATTACACCTTATTTTACATAAAGATTTGGGTCTTAAGGCTCATAAAGTTCAGTTAACAAGAGAACTCAAGCAGGCCGATCATACACAACGTCGTGTCTTTGCTGCTTGGGCCCTTGAAATGCATGAAAATGATCCGGAATTCAATCGAAAAAACATTTTGAGTAATGAGGCCCATTTCCACCTTGCTGGCTTCGTCAACAAGCAGAATTGTCGCCTCTGGGGTTCGGAAAGAGTTATTGTTGAAAAGCCTCTCTATCGTCCACGTGTGACTGTTTGGTGCGGTTTGTGGTCCGGCGGGTCATGGGACCTACTTATTTAACAGTTACGTTGAATGGAATGAGCTGTCGAGATGATTAATGGTTATTTTATGGGCGGAATTGAATGATATTGATGTTGGATATATATTATGATAATGTTCATAGTTCATATTTAATCTAGTTATATCAAACAATTGTAGTAGTTGTCAGTAGTTGTCAGAAAGATTATAAAGTTGAAACAGTCATTTCTTTCCTTGGTCCATAAAACAGGCCCAAACTCAACAGAACATTCCTGGACTTAACATTTGGCGATCCTGCCAGGATTATGTTGCTTGGTTGGCAGTTAAAACGGGAAGCCCTGAGAACTGAAATTGAAAAGATATTTACTGATGTACGTTCCAGTTCTGGGACCAAGGATGAATACGAGAGTAGAATATGGAAAAGAACAATTGAAGATAAGGCGAAAAGAATTTTCGAACTTGATAATAAAATAGAAGAAATTTTGATGTCGGAAGAACCACTCAATAGAGACGAATTAATAAAAGAATTCAAGGAGCAAGAATTATTACGCAATGAAATTATAGAGATCGAAGAAGAAATAAAGGAACTGCCAAATGTTTCTTCGAGAAAATCTACATTAGTCAAAGGTTGGAATAAACCAATTATTACTGGTCATCATGCTCATGATGATCAGTATAAAGCTTTTGTGGTGCCATCAGCAGAGAAGTTGGAAATGGTATTCACACCTGAAGTAGGTGAGGTAATCAAATATGAAGTCAGTACTTATATGGGACCTGGTGTTGCAATGGAAATGTTCAATACTGATGAATCAATTGTTACACATTCATCATTCCAAGTCGCCTTGGAAACGGGTTATCCAAAGTGTTGGAACACTGAAAACACTATCCTCAAGAAATATGATGCACGTTTCAAAGATATTTTCCAGGAAATTTATGACAAACAGTTTAGGTTAAAGTATGAGGCTAATAAAAATTGGTATGAACATCGGGAGAAGCACCAACATGAAGGTGCAGAAAGAAGGCATAGGTCCAAAACACACCAAAAGCATCATTGCTACACTGAGAAGATATACGAAATCGACCAGCAAGATTCAGAAGTGAAATTCAGGAGTGTTGAGGGAAAGAGAGAGTATTTGGAGTGGGTTCAGAGATTGAAGCAGTATCGTCGAATTTTGAAGGAACACTAAAGTATACACAACTTCCTTAGGCCGGAGGATGTTGGATCTATATTATGATAATGTTCATAGTTCATATTTAATCTAGTTATATCAAACAATTGTAGTAGTTGTCAGTAGTTGTCAGAAAGATTATAAAGTTGAAACAGTCATTTCTTTCCTTGGTCCATAAAACAGGCCCAAACTCAACAGAACATTCCTGGACTTAACAATTGATCTGGACAACGTTTACATTCAACAAGACGGTTCTACGTGCCAAACATATCAACCAAAACTTTGATCTTCAACGGGAAAAGTTTCTGGACCGAGATCTTGTGATTCAACACCTTGCGACTTTTTCCTTTGAGGCCATGTGAAAGAGAAGGTCTATGCCAAGAGCCCAGCGTCGACTGAAGACCTCAAAGATGGAATTCGTGAGGCTATCGAGGACAAAGGGCAGTCACTTTGCGATTTGGTTATGGAAAATTTCATGAAAAGGATATGGTCCCTTTGGTCGTGGTTTTGGTGGTCATTTGGCTGATGTTATTTTCCATTGATAAAGGCATACTTTCCTCCTCATAATGAAATAAAACTCCATCATACATCTGAAAGAATTGCATTTTTTTATGTCAAAATAACAACTTTTGTTGGAAAACCCTTTGTGTACAGTATGTTTGACTTCGTGAGACGCTCATTCATTATCTGATAAATTATCTTATACTTTGATCACGTGAATCTATAGGTTTCGCCACCTCAATCTACAGGGTGTACATTGTTTCGCAAGACACTTTTTTCAATATTCATATTCTCAATTAAAAAAAAATACAAAGGCTTCGGGGTGACTTTGTCTAACCCTCATATAGGAACCCACGAACCAAGAAATCCCCTCCAAAATTGTTTACAACTATTCATGTACAACCTGTACAGTGTTTTAAGACGATAATTCATTATCTAATAAACTGCTCTACATGAGTTAGGGATATTGACTTAAATTGCGAACAAATATAGTCAAAATGAGATTTTTGTTTTGAAAATTCATATTAATATTAATTAATTTTAGCCTGTAGGTCTGCAGCGTATACAGGGTGGTAAGGAAAAATCGAGTAAAATAACGAAATTTTATTCCCAGAGAATTCAAGCAATTTAAGACTATCAATACAATATATGGCCTTCACGGGCATCAATAACAGCTTGACATCTTCTTCTCATACTACACACGAGGTTGTTGAACATTTATTGAGGAATTTCGTTCCATAAACGGGGCAGAAGCTCTCTCAGATCATTTAAGGATTCTGGGGTAGGTTGATGATTATCTAATCTTCTTTGTAGCATATCCCGTGCATGTTCTATGCAATTCAAATCTAGTGAGTGCGGAGGTATTGGTGAATGTGGAATACCAAGCTCCTCGCGCGCATTCTCAACTATGGCTGCACGGTGCGGTCTAGCGTTATCGTCTAGAAATTGAAAAGTTTCAGCAATAGCAGCGTGAAAATTTTGCACAACATTGTCAATGACATACTCCCTAAAGTGTAGTGCGGTCATATGCCCAGGACGAATGTGTAGATCTGTGCGCCCGTTGAAACATATCCCCCGGCCCATAACATAACACTAATACACTCTCGGAATGGATGGACTTCTTGGACATAGCAACGATTACGGGGTATGCGTGGGATTATCCATACCCTTATTCTTCGAGAATCTGAAAATCGTCCATATCTGGATTCATTAGTGAAAATGACACTACGCCATTGATCGTTACAATTGATATGTTGCCTTGCCCATTCCAGTCTTTGACGCTTATGGTCACGTGTAAATGGAACTCCTCTTAATGGACGTCTAGAATCTAGATTCACCTCTCTCAAAGGTCGTTTGATGGTTTCGATGGAAACTTGGACCCCATCTGCATTTTGAAGAGTATTCCGTAGCATTCTACACGTAGATTTAGGGTTTTTTCTCGCCGAAACGGTGATGAAACGATCCTGAGCAGGTGTTGTTTTTCGTCGCCCACCAAGCCTTGGTCTTTCCAACACGGAACCTGTCTCCCTGAACCAGGGTTGGCAAAAAACATGTTTTTTTCAAAAAAAAACGAAACATTGTGTTTTTTTTATTTGAAACTGTTTTATTTGATTTAAATCATGTTTTTTTTCAACATTCAAAAAACATGATTTAAAACATTTAAAACATGTTTAAAACAAAAGTTTTGGCAACATTGCTATGAAAAACTCTTTCAAAACAATTATAATTGATTAAATTAGAATTAATAATATCTTTATTACGTGACAATAGATGTGATTAGAAACAATAAAGTACAATTGAATTTGATATATTTTTCCATTGCATTTTATTTCACGCCGAGGTGAATTTCAAAGAAAAAATGGCAAAAAATATGTTCTCTTGTCTAAGAAGTGAAAAAAATTTGAAACTACTAATTTCAAAATTAAGACACAATTTAAGATCCATTTACACGAAAAAAACCAACATTTCGACAACTGGGCCAATATTTATTAATACTCATAATTCTTTCTCAACTGCAGTTCGTTCATTGAGACAAATTTCATCAAGAAGATGTTTCTAGGTAGCGCTACCTTCCAATGAATCGCCAATAAAAATTATTCTTCCTATTCCTGAACGAAGTTGATAATTCTTATTCCTTTTCTACGACATTACAATTCACTCTAAAGAGTATAACGAAACGAATTTGCAAAATTTGTTTTAAACACAAACAGAGGCTTGTGTTTAAAACATGTCTTAAAACACTGTTTTAAAACAAATGTTTTAAAACATGCCAACCCTGCCCTGAACCTATTCCAAGGTCGAGATATCACACTTTGGCTGACTTGGAGCCTTTCCGCTACAACAACCTGAGTTAGGCCACACTGCAGCATTCCGATTGCCCTATTAGCCTCAGCGTTTGTTAATTTACGTCTTGGCATTTTCAGAAAACTTTTTTCAAATCGAAGCCGTTGATGAACTGACTTCATTTCAAAATGAGAACATTCATGAGGCATATGCAAAGAACCAAACTTCAGAAAAAAGGCGACCAGATTCTCGAAATGTCTCATACTGATTTTTATTGGATCGATTCTAATTGTTATCGAGTTTTAAATGATTTTACGATTTTCTCGAAGATTACATACAAAAACGATTGAATACGATATCCCTAACTCTTGTGGAGCAGTATATCATGTCATACAATTTCGCTTTGATAACCTAAATCTGCTCGCTTGTATGAGTCCATTCTTTCCCAGAACCGAAAACGGAAACTCAGGACCCGTGCCTGGAAGTCCTGAACCTCAAACACTGTAAAAGATACTTTTTCGCTGTAGCTCCTCTCACTACCGGAAGCGGAATCAATCCGAACTCCTCCAACTTCCGATCAATCTTCACTTACATGGACCCGGTGGCCCCGCCTCTGGATTTACACGTCGACTTCATCCCGGGAACTGCCCCCTGTCTGCTAATCAAATGGACCGCTTCCTGCAGGAATATCCCGGATCCCCTGAGATATAAGGTGAGAAAACACACCGTAGACTCCGTTTCGGGAGTCAAAGGAAAATTGAGTACCCATATATATGCACTTTGCTCATTTCGTATTCAACGGGAGGCTTTCCATTCTTTGAGTACTTCGTGAGGAAGCTCCTTCTTTTGGTATTTCGGATTCAAATTGCAGCAGTGTGCAATTCTTGAGCGAGGAGCGCGGATTAGGAAACATGACAGCGACTGACGCTCTCGTGATTCTTTACGAGGTATATTTCACAGGACGCGACCTGGAAATTAATGGCTTACTAACTATAACATCTAGATGTATCAGGAATTCCGAATTAATGTTTAATCTTGTCACCTTAGACTATAGAGAGGAGAGAAGCTCCTTTCAATGTTAAATGGCGAAGCCAATTTTCAAAATCATCAGAATTACGAGGATATATTGAACAATTCTCAGCCTACTATGGAACCAAACAAAATTTCAATGTCAAAATGTTTTATTACTCAACATATTCTCCAGCTAATTGAATACATTTATTACAGCGAACCTGCAACGTCTCTCGACCTTTCAAAAAATGTTTCTTCTTGCTCTGCAAACCAGTCCTCCACAGCTTTTATTACCTCCTCGTTGGAAGAAAATTTACGACCTTTTAAACTTTTTTTCAGTTGGAAAAAGAGATGATAGTCGGACGGATCCAAATCTGGTGAATAAGGGGGGTGATTTAGTAATTCTAACCCTAAATCACGAATTTTTTGCATGGCAACATGAGATTTGTGTATTGGGGCGTTGTCCTGTAAAAACAAAATACCTTTGGATAGCTTTCCGCGTCTTTTCTCTTTAATTTTTTTCCCGTAGAGTGGTCAGTAATATCGAATAGTGATCTCCAGTTATTGTTCTACCCTTATCCAAAACATCAATCATGATTACTCCATGGGAATCCCAAAAAACTGAAGCAAGAACTTTTCCAGCAGATATTTGGACACGAAACTTCTTAGGTCTTGGAGAACCAGAGTGTCGCCATTCCATCGATTGTTGCTTTGTTTCTGGATCGTAGAAATGTACCCAAGTCTCATCCATACTAACAATTCGGTTTAAGAAGTCTACATCATTTTCAAATCGGGCAGAGATCGAACGCGATAATTCTACCCTTGCACGCTTTTGGTCAACATTCAAACATTTGGGAATCCATTTTGCAGAAATTTTTCTCATGTCCAAATTGACGTGAACTATATGATGAACGCGTTCGTATGAAATCTTCACTGCTTCAGATATCCGTTTGAGCCCGATTCGACGGTCTGATAAAATCATGTCATGAACTGCATCGATATTTTCGGGGACTGACACAGAAACTGGCCTTCCCGATCGGTCATCATCTTCAATGGAAAATTTACCTCTTTTGAAGATTGCAGTCCAATTTTTCACGTTCGCATACGAAGGACATTGATCACCAAGGGTATTAAGCATATCTTCGTAAATCTGCTTACCTCTTAACCCTTTTAAATACAGGTACTTGATGATGGCTCGATACTCCAATTTTTCAATTTTTACAATTTCGGTGGACATCTTTTTTTTAAATTTATTGGTTCACTTTTTCGACGTCGAACATAGATGCGTAGAATACCTGGTGTAACGACTCCTAACTAAAAATCTTGACCAAAATTTGTAGATCAAAACGGCATTCTACATTTCAGATTTTGGTCTAGTTTCGGAATAATCCACAATAATTCACGGTCCTAGCGCTACGCGGCTCAGTGGTAGAGCGTTGGAATTCGGAACCAAAAGTCCGGAGTTCAATCCCGAGCTAGGAAAGAAATTTTCTAGTCTCGGTAGGGGCCACCATTCTCACTGTTGGGTCAAAAATTAACAGTGCTGTGCCTAAGGTGGCGTAAGGACACAGTAACAAAGCCTACACAGAACACAACTGCCTACTCCGAACTCGGCACAAGTTACAAGCTTCGAAGCTTGTAATTTCAGAGGGGTCTCCACAGGAGACCTAGGAATAGTCAGGATAAACAATATATCATATCATATCATATCATACCCCTTTCGAAAGAAGTGAAAAGCAGCACAAAATCTCAGATTTTCGATCGACAAGAAAGTCTTAGACAAAATCCAATCAGTGCCAACACCAGGTATTCTATGCATCTATCGTCGAACTATACACTGACACTTCTAATAAGTTATTGTTCGTTGATATGTATCGCACTAGTCTAGGCTTACTAGATATCAATACATCCTCGGAAATAGTGAAGCCAATTTTCAAAATCATCAGAACTACACTGGGAAACTACTACTACGGAATCAAAATGTAGTAGAAATTGTTGTGACGACTAATTTTTGAGCATTCATCAATGTCCGAGGGTTATTCAGATAGAAAATGTTTTGCTATTTATAGAACAAATACAGAGCTTAAACAACTTATTCAAAGATGCAATTAACAAAGGAACAATTTGAAAAGTTAATAAACATCCAGACGTGTTAGTTTCTATAACTGATGAAGATGTATTTCCACTACGCATGCTGTTAATAATTTGATGGTGATGATCTTCGTCACTATTTAAGTAGGGTTTTATTGAGTTGGCATTGTAGTCACCCGTCACATATTTGTGTTTATTTTATTTGACTTTGGAAGTTCAATTCACATATGTGTATTTTTTGTGACATTTTGACATTTTCCTACACTTACATGATTGAGTCTATTGGAAATAAACGTATTATTATTATTATTAATTTTTATAAGCTGCTGTTCTTGTACACACCTTTTGGCCAATGGACTAACCGCGGTCCATCTATTGGAATGATTAGTAATTTTTTTCCTTTGTATTCAAGCCAACCGCTTCGGCAGAAGATCTTGTCCAATTTTGAATCGTATTTCTCCCAATGGGCATATTATCATACCAGTGATCATTTTCGGATTTCCATTGACGGTTTGGTCTAAGGAATAATCTGTTTGTTTTAATATTTGGGCCCCTTTTCGACATCAACTTTTTGAATTGACAGGACAGGACAAACGTTGCTGTCGTTGTTTTCAAAAACTTGCTTCCAGTTCACATTCCACCATTTTCGTTATTTCTACAGAACTTAATTCCGATGAACTTTGTTTCCTTTTACAAGGATATGAATGCAGTTTTCGTCGTATAGAATCGCGGGCAACTCGCGCTTGTTGAAATACAACACTTTTGAATGGGTCGATAATAACTTTCATCTTATACAAGGTGACAAGAAAAACTTCGGACAAATTTGGCTGTGGTCTGGAACAAAAGTATTTCAGCGCAGCCAAATAATTTTAATTCTCTTGGTTTCTCTACACTTTCCTGTACTAAAATTCGAATTTTCAGTTTGATATAATTTCATTTCACAGAGTTTTAGAATGTCAAACAAACGTAGGGCGCCTTTGGAGCTGTTTAATCAAGGTAGGCGTCAATGCGAAATTGTTCGTTTGCTCAATGTGCCTCGACAAACCGTGTACGATGCAATTCGTCTTTTCAAGGAGCTTGGCCATGATGGTCGTCGTCCAGGAAGTGGTAGAAAACTCACTGTCAATACACCTAGCAATCGCAACATCGTCAAGAAGCGAGTCAATCGAAATCCGAGGGTTTCCATGAGGAAAATAGCGTGTGAGACCGGTATCAACCGCGAATCAATCCGTCAAATTGCCAAAAAGGATCTCAACCTCAAGCCTTACAAGCTCAAAAAAGTTCGACTCCTCACGGAAGAACACAAGCGCGTACGAATCCAAAGGTGCCGCCAACTCCTTCGTCTCGCCGCCGGTCAGCAATGGGAGCGAATTCTCTTCACAGACGAGAAGCTTTTCACCGTAGAACAATCCCACAACCACCAAAACGACAGAGTCTGGTCCATAGAGGCTCCCGGTACATCGGCCATCGTCGAACACCGTCAAAATCCGCAATCCGTCATGGTCTGGGGCGGAATTTGCGGCAGTGGTAAAACTCCCTTAGTTTTCGTGGATCAAGTGGTCAAAATCAATCAAGAAGTCTACCGCTGCGACATCCTCGAGGCCGTAGTACTTCCGTGGGCCAAGCAGCACTTCGGTGATACGCATTGGACCTTTCAACAGGACTCCGCTCCGGCTCACAGAGCGAAAATGACGCAAGAATGGTGTAAGACCCATTTTCCTTGTTTCATCTCATCTGCAGAATGGCCGCCCTACTCACCGGATCTCAACCAAATGGACTACAGCGTGTGGTCGATTTTGGAGCTCAGGGTTTGTGCTAAAAAACACAAAAAATTGGAGTCGCTGAAGCAATCTCTGCGCCGGGAATGGAAGCGATTAACGCCCGAGGAGCTGCGGTCCATTGCAGAAAATTTCAAGGAGCGTCTGAAGCTGTGTATCGCCGCCAAAGGAAGCCACTTCGAAACGGCTTAGATATATTATTAACAGATGCTCAAGCTATTATTATTTGTTGTTGTTTTGTTCAATTTCTTCTGTTTAATAATGTTAAATGAAAAAGAGTTTGTCCGAGGTTTTTCTTGTCACACTGTATATAAAATTCTTCTGTCTGCACTTTGTGGCCGAACTCCTCCGAAACGGCCAGACTGATTTTCGTGAAATTTTGTGTGCATATCGGGTAGGATTGGGAATCGGCCAACATCTATTTTTCATCCCCCTGAATGTTAAGGGTGGTCCACCCCAAAATTTTATTTTGTGTTTTCTGAACTAAATTTCTCATTTTTTTATGAGAAATACATACAACCCCAAATTTTCACCCCTCTACCTAACCTAACGGGAACGTGGTATGACAAAAACTGCTTATTTATTGCCTCTAAGGCGGAACGGAGTTCGCGGAGTCAGCTAGTTTCTTTATAACAGTGTTCTTGAATCAGCTTACTTGTTATATTCCGTTTTGACCGTTCTTTCTGTGAACCCTGTACCAAAAAAAATTATCAAAATCGGTCCATAATCAAAAAAGCAATACGCGAGCAAACATAACAATCGAACGACACGGATGTAGCAGAAAGCGGAAACAAAGGTCCACCCCCCTTCCGAATACTTTTTATTCCGCATTCCTCCCGACCTTCTCATCGAACTGAAACAACAATTACCACCTGCCGAACACCCCTAACGACACAAAAACCCTCGTTCCCATCGTCCCTGGATCAGACCCAGTCTCATCACGTTCAGCAGGAATTAATACCTCCAGGACGACAATTCCAGCCACCCTCTCCAGACCTCCAAATTCCAATTTGAATATTCCCCCTCACTTACCGAACGAAACTCATTTCGTTTTCGAATACGACTAATCGAAAACTTCCTGGAATCGAGACTTCCCACTATTATCTGCAGATGGCCTTTGTCCACCGCTCTCTGTCCACTATGAGAACGTCTGGTAGATCAGTCGCTTCAGGGCCAACAAAGGGTTTTTGGCAGCGGCGTAGCTACGTGGGTGCAAGGGTGTGCAGTGCACCAGGGCCCCTGACCTCAGGGGGCCCCCAAGCGCTGACCATCAAATCGCGTTTGAGCTTAAAAAAAAATTCAAACTTTGATTTTTCTGTGATCTGTTATGTAAATAACATTGTTTTCATTATATTCAGTTGAAAAATGTTTTTTTCGAAATATCATCAAATCTAGGGATTTATTGCCAAAATTCACTGGTGAATCGGACACCTATCTAAAAAAACTAAATCCGACTAAATGGTCCAGTAGGGTTAACATAATTTCGGCAATCAAATTTCATTTTTTTCATATCATTCGTGCATTAGCTGAAATAGTAGAATAAATTCTTGCAAATAAGAGCAAAAACAAGCAGAAATTAAAAAAAAAATGTTGAATTTTGAATTTATTTTCCTCGGCGATTTAATGCACCGCATTCTCAATGATATCAATTATGCATCTGAAGTATTACAAAAATGCGATGTCAGTTTGGACGACGTTTGCAGAGCTTTAGAAGAGACGAATACAAAGAAAAAAATTTATAGGAGTCACTTCGAGTCCTTCAAGTGCAAGGCTAGAGAAAATGTCATATCATATGGTAAAGATCCCCATTTCGAAGAAAAGAGACAAAAAAAAGATGAAAATATTTCGATGAATTAGCTTCCGATCACCGATTTCGAAGCAGGGGAGAATTTTCCGAAATAAATATTTTCAATAGAGTGCTCGATACAATAATTTCTCAATTTTAGAAGTCGCCTTCTTATATTTCGGTTGCAGTTTTCAACAAACTGCCGAATCATTGGAAACTATTAAGTTTCATTAACTTTAAAAGAGAATTGAAGGCGTTCCTTGTAACAAAAGCGTAATATTCGCTCTCAGAGTTTTTCTGCGACACAAACCTATCTGTGATATGAGTATAGATTGCTCTAGACTGTAAGTTCATTTTATGTCCATATTTACATATTTTAATAATGTGTTATTTATGCTGAAAATTGACGAGTACACGCTATTGTATTAAGCCTGTAGTACAATAAAGATTTGATTGATTGAATTCAAGTTTCGGGGTATGACTGCAGTCAACAAAATTTTGAATTTTCACCATCATTTCTACTAGATATAAGTATATAGACGAAAAAACTGTAATTCAAAGCTTCGACCAATTTCAAAGTAAATATTGCGATATGAAAGGGACCAACTTTTCGATTCAAGTTCTCAATATTTATCACCTATTTCTACCTGAATTGAATAAGGCATGGACAATTCATGAATTGTGTATGAAAATAATAAGGAAATACGGAATGCTGGAATGCGATATAACAGAAGTATTTACAGCAATATTACTGTTCAATACAATCTTCCTGTCACCTCTGTAGAAGCTGAAAGATCTTTCAGCAAATTGAGAATAATATAAAATAATTTGCGGAACACTATGAGCCAAGCTCAACTGCGCCATTTATGGCTTATACCTATCAATTGAAAATGTAGCTGCATCAAGTCTAGATTTGAGGAAGTCATTGAATCTTTCGCAAAGACTAGGTCTAGAAAGAGGTTGTCAACATATTTTTTTCCGAAGGAATAAATGACTTCAAATCTAGACTTGACCTCTAGGTTCGAATCCCCAATAATCAATTTGAATTCATTCCTCGAATAGTTTATTCTTATTGTGATTTCACCAAATAATCTAACGTATCAATAAAAAAAAATAAGGCTAGAAGGTCATAGTGACAATGACAATTTTTTTGTGAATATTTGTACATATAGTGAATATCTATAAAAAATGTTTTCAACGCCCTTTTTTTCATCCACATTAATAGAATGAATTTAATATACCTACTCAAATACATAAATAACAACATAATTTATTCAAGTATATTCCTCAACTGTACCTTAAGTAAGTAACTTTGCTTCTTCGAAGTATTTATATTTTGACTCGAAAACAATTCATTAAGGGGCCCCTCTTCGATTTTTGCACCAGGGCCCCGGACTATCTAGCTACGCCACTGGTTTTTGGAGGATACTTCTGGCTTAGTTTCTAGCAGTTTCAGCAACTTTGCGTACGTACGGTTTACTGGTTGTAGAGAATGAGAATCGACGTCTTTCAAGTTGATTCGTTTCACAAAAGGACTCTCCTTCATGTTTCGAGGAGGAGTCTTCGAATGTTATTCTTTCCGAGCTCCAAATATTTGTTCCTCTCTCTATAGAGAACCTTAAATCTTAGGATTTTTCTTTTGCCATAGGGCTGCAATGATCCTAAGGACTGAACAAAAACGCCTATATCTCTTGAACCAATTGTGAAAAAATCGAAATTTGATCATAGTTAGCTTTGTTATGAACGTCAGAAACATGTGGAACATTTACTTCAAGATATTCCAATTCTCTGTCGCAAAATGTCAAGCGAAGTGAAAACACGAGAATTTATAATGAAACTTTTTCAAAATAAGCAAAAATGGAGCTTAAAAAGAATCGCAAAAGAGGCTCGCGTTCGTCCGAAAACGGTATCAAGAGTTGTTAAGCGCTTCAGCGAAGATTTTACAATTAACCGGGAGGAAAAAGGGGTTTCATAGCCCAAAAAAAGTAAAGAAAGCCATCAGCCTTTTTCAGAAGAATCCTAACCTTTCAGGACGGAAAGTGGCCCAAATAGTGGGTTGTTCGCAGTCAACCGTTCAGAAAATCAAGTCGAGTTGTGGGCTTAGAACATTCAAAATGCAGAAAGTGCCAGACAGGAACGCTGTGAAGAATCAAGAAGCGAAATCAAGAGCAAAGAAATTAAAAAAAGATTTCTCGAAAAATTTTTCCTGTTGCGTGATGGACGACGAAACCTATGTCTTGGCTGATTTCTCGCAACTTCCTGGTCAGGAATTTTATACTGCAGATTCTCGTGGAAATGTTGACGAACAATTTCGCGTGACGAAACAAACAAAGTTTCCTGAAAAATTCCTGGTTTGGCAAGCAATTTGCACTTGTGGGAAAAGGAGCTAATTTTCCGTTTTGGCCAAGACTCTGTTGACTCGAAGATATACATCGGAGAATGCTTGAAGAAGCGACTTTTACCATTTTTACGTGAACACGATGTGTCAACAATCTTTTGGCCAGATTTAGCTTCATGCCACTACAGCAAGGCCACCAAGGAATGGTACGAAGCTAATGAGGTGGTTTTTGTCCCCAAAGAGGCCAATCCACCAAATTGCCCAAAACTCAGGCCAATCGAAAGATATTGGACCCTGGTAAAAAGAAAATTGAAGAAGACTAAGAAATCAACGAAAACATTAGCGGAATTCAAGCAAAAGTGGAAGACAGCATCCCAAAAAGTGACTGAGTACACTATAAGAAGCATAATGGGAAGAATTTCAGAAAAAATCCATGAATTTAATAAAAAATAGTTTTGGTTTTTTTATTGTAAAAACAGTTTTCATTAGAATTAGAAGATGATTCGAAAATGAGTTTGATTTTCGAAATCGGTCTAGTGGTTCAAAAGATATAAGCGTTTTTGTGGTAGCGAATTTATTCTCGTTCAGTCCTAAATCACTGTCACTGAATGTTCGGTTGCAATTTAACTTAAGAGTAGTCTAGCAAAACACAAACAATGAGCTCCTGTGTCTTCCTTCGAATTTCAGACAAGGAACAATTCAGAGATCTCTATGAGCCTATAGGAATTTGTCTGACCAGTTCAAACTCATTCTTTCTTTTCAGATACAACTAACTGAAAACTTCCCAGAATCCCCTCCCATCACAACGACTTCGAAGACACCTCTCTCCACTACCTTCCAGCAAGTATACACCATTCCAGTCCAGTATGGGTCCCTCTTGGAGATCAGCGTTGCCAACGATCTTCCTGGAGCCTCATTTGGAGAGCCTTACAAGCTCAAAGTCCCTGAGTTCTTGCAGCCTTTCGATGTGAGGTTAGCTGTGAACCAAAGCAGCAAGGCTTTCCTGTTGTACTGGAGAGAACCCTTCGTTCCTGTGTGCGATGGCAGGTACTTTTACGAGGTGTTTGTGTATGAAGACAAGGACGTGAGAGCGGATAGTAATTATACTCTTCATCGGGTGAATAGACCTGGGTTTGTTTATAAGGGGAACGGAAGTGAGTATAGTTTTGGGGTGGATTTGGTGTGTTGTGACTTTTCGAGAAGGTCTGTGATGTCGGATTTAGTTTATGGGAATGTGAATGGGGTGATCGAGCATGTTATTCAGTTTTGAGAGAGTGGAGAAACTGAGAGATGATTTAGACTGACAGATCCAGCCACGATTCTGTTTTTGTAATGATGCAGGAGTACTTACCTGAATATGTGGCACCAAGGTCAGATTCTTCAATCCATGGTGCGATGAGGAGGAACTCTTAACTTACCTTGATGCTACAACTTCCAAATTCACTATTGAAACATGGAAAATGAATATTTTGTAGTCATAGTTCATTATTGATGAATTTGAAGTGTTTTAGAAAGATTGTTAATGATTATATTTTCGTGAGAAGAGTCTCATATTTATTAATGGTAGATTGTGCATAAGCTGCTGATACATATAGCATATATAAACTGCTCCACATGAGTTAGGGATATTGACTTAAATTGCAAAAAAATATAGTAAAAATAAGATTTTTATGATGGAAATTCATATTAATATGATATCAAGTTGCAAATTCATTTTAGCCTGTAGGACTGCAGCGTATATAGGGTGGTTGAGAGAAATCGAGTGAAATAACGAAATTTTATTCCCAGACAATTCAAGCATTTAAAGACTATCAATACATTGTATGGCCTCCACGGACATCAATAACAGCTTGACATCTTCTCTGCATACTACACACGAGGTTGTTGAACATTTCTTGAGGAATTTCGTTCCATAAACGGAGCCGAAGCTCTCTCAGATCATTTAAGTATTCTGGGGTAGGTTGATGATTATCTAATCTTCTTTGGAGCATATCCCATGCATGTTCTATGCAATTCAAATCTGGTGAGTGCGTATGTATTGGTAAATATGGAATACCAAGCTCCTCGCGCGCATTCTCAACACTATTGCTGCACGGTGCGGTCTAGCGTTATCGTCTAGAAATTGAAAAGTTTCACCAACAGCAGCGTGAAAATTCGGCACAACATTGTCAATGACATGTTCCCTATAGTGTGAGGCGGTCATATTCCCAGGACGAATGAGTAGGTCTGTGCGCCCGTTGAAACATATCCCGGCCCATACCATAACACTACCCCCTCGGAATGGATGGA
Organism: Adalia decempunctata; assembly: GCA_951802165.1. Classification (NCBI taxonomy): domain Eukaryota; kingdom Metazoa; phylum Arthropoda; class Insecta; order Coleoptera; family Coccinellidae; genus Adalia; species Adalia decempunctata. The sequence continues at coordinate 9,543,354 of OX637705.1, forward strand.
CTTCTTGGACATAGCGATGATTACGGGGTATGCGCGGGATTATCCATACCCTTATTCTTCGAGAATCTGAAAATCGTACAAATCTGGATTCATCAGTGAAAAGGACACTACAATATTGATCGTTCCAATTGGTATGTTGCCTTGCCCGTTCCAGTCTTTGACGCTTATGGTCACGTGTTAATGGAACTCCTCTTAATGGACGTCTAGAACCTAGATTCACCTTTCTCAAACGTCGTCTAATGGTTTCGATGGAAACTTGGACCCCATCTGCATTTTGAAGAGTATTCTGTAGCATTCTACACGTAGATGTAGGGTTTCTTCTCGCTGGAACGACCCTGAGCAGGTGTTGTTTTCATACGTCGCCCACCAAGCCTTGGTCTTTCCAACACGGAACCTGTCTCCCTGAACCTATTCCACAGTCGAGATATCACACTTTGGCTGACTTGAAGCCTTTCCGCTACAACAACCTGAGTTAGGCCACCCTGTAGCATTCCGATAGCCCAATCAGCCTCAGCGTTTGTTAATTTACGTCTTGGCATTTTCAGAAAACTCGTTTCAAATCGAAGCCGTTGATAAACTGACTTCATTTCAAAATAAAAACATTTTCATGAAGCATAAGCAAAGAACCAAACTTCAGAAAAAAGGCGACCAGATTGACGAAATGTCTCATACTGATTTTTATTGGATCGATTCAAGTTGTTATTGAGTTTTAAATGATTTTACAGCGATTTTCTCGAAGATTACATAGGTACTTTTAAAAACGATTGAATACGATATCCCTTACTCTTGTGGATCAGTATATTATAGTGGGTTCCTTTCAGTTTGAAATTTAAGTCTTCAATCATTAAGAACTACATGAAGTAAAATCAAGCCACTCTTCTACCACCATGCCAATATTTATTTATCTGCAAATCGTAAGACAAATGCCTCAACATTGGTTCCATTTGAAGACAGCTACTCACAAGCATCTGGGACCTTTTAGGTCGTTTGAGTTGGCATCACAGTTAAGGAGGCAAACATTAACTTTCAATGCCTACAGTAGCTGGCATAGAAGAACTGTTAACCTGGACCAATCGCAATAAGGACTTTTCTACTAACCTAGCTCTATTTTAGAAAAGGACTCTGAGTTCACACTGACTGTGTAGTCCAAAAAGCTTAAATAAATATACTCAGGAATTCCACCAATATTTCTGGTTATTTAAGGTGTAATTGTGGATAAAAAACGCACCATGACATACTATTACCTTATATTTTACAAAATTTTACAGTGTTCTTAAACCTATACTTCGAAAATGGCTTGAGGGTATTGTATGTACAGAGTCACTTCGAAAATAATAAATTTCCACATTCCCAACTATTTACATACATTTACACACCATACAGACTGGTAAGTGCTTAGCAAAAAAACGGATCGGATGGAATCTCATGGGCCAAGTACGGCCACGAACACACTCAGCAAACAGACGGAGAATGGATACTCTAACCGGAGCTGACCGCCGTGTTGCATGGCTGCTGGATGCTCCCCTGAAAAAAAAATAGTAGATTTAATACTTATTCCGAAGATTAAAGTTAAATTATAAGTTCTCGTTCACAATCGAGTAATTCCCCCTGTGCATTGCTTAGGTTATACGCAGGGCGTATAGAAGGCACGAATCTTTGAGTTTTGTGTTCGGTTAATGCCTTATTGATAGGCTCAGTAGGGACTGAAGTCGGTGTGTTTACTCAGGTTTGAGAATTCGAGTTTCCTCTTTCATTTATATCTGATTTTTCACAGGTAATGTTCTCGCATTATTTAATCAGCCCTTTCGGAAATTCCCCGTCTGTTCAGACATCAGTGTGCGACGGGAATAAAAAGTTAATTAATCACGCTCTAAATGAACTTTTCCGTTGAAGTTCCGCATTAATTCAGGGAAGTTCACGTTGTAACGCGTGGCCGAGCAGCTACGGAACCCCTGAAGGTAGAAGTTTTATTATGCAGGTAAGAATATCCTTTGTACTACAGTATGCGACTCGACTCCTGAAGTCGCTCAACGTTAAGACCAATTTTATGATTTTTGTTCTGTTTTGGACGTAGCGTCAATTTTCTGTTGCATAATGTAAAAGGGTTCTGTCTGGAGTACAAAAAGATGGAGCTGGCTATGCCTTGCTAATTATTATTAAGGAAATTAATTAATATCAAAATAAAACTCAGAAAATATCTCTGGAAGAAGTACACCAGCGAATTGTCGACGGAGATTGCCGAATTCCCCAGAAATGCTTCAGAAGGTGAGACTGAGCCATTTTGAGTACAGTCTCGAGTCATCAGCAACCAAGACGACTTCTTCATTTGTGTCATAACCATTTACCATATAATCAATGTGAATAATGAAATGTGACTGTCCGATAACAGAGTCCTGGGTTACACCGTACTCGATGTCCTTCTTCAAGAATGTCTGCGCCTTGATAAAATCTATTTATATAAAAGAAGGATGTTGGTTACACCATTTATAACTCGAGATCGGATGGACTGTTTGTTATGAAACTTCATTTATAGATTCTTCTACGGTCTGGATATTACGAAATACAATAAAACTTCGAAAAAATCGATAAAAATTTTACTTATGTAGGAAATGCTTTTCCTTTTTTCGTAGATACTCCATTTGATATTACCGCTATTAGATGGCTATGTGTGATTCGCATAAAACTTATAGTAAGATGGAAGACTATTACCAGATCAAAAAGCGGGTAAACATCTCAAGTTGTAGGAACAGCTTTAACGGTGGGTTTCACTAAGCATAATCACTGGTGATCGGAGCTTGATCTAGAATCAACTCGATTTGACAGTTCAAAAACCAGAGAACAGAGCCGTTGATCTCCGATCACTGGTGATACGATTTGTGAAATCCACCGTAAGCATAATTTAGGCGAAACAAAGTTCGCCGGGCCAGCTAGTATATGAATAAAAAAAGAATTTCTCTGGAGACAAAACAGAAAGCCATGGCATTCCGACATTCACCGTGTATATTTTGAAAATTTTAGATTATGGTCATATTCCTGTCAGATAACTAAGCAACGTTGTCCTTTCCACATAGAGGTCGTAGTATTCACGTATTCATCAAAATGTTTATTTAATTCTGGAAAATAATGAAAATATTATGTGAATTCAATAATTCCAAAGATAAGTCGAATGTTGAATAAACTTTTTTCTCTGTAATATTGGAAATATTTCACGTAAAAACATGTTTGGAAGATTCAGTTATGCTATTTTCTTGTACAGAAATCAAGAATCGAGTTTTGAAATTTTACTGAAAAATAATGGACAGAATTTAGTCCGTTACTTTGAGATAGTTCATTCGAAAAAAGAACAAAAGTACTCGAATAACCCAACAGAAAAACTAATTGAACCTATAGAAGACATTTAAATACCATTTTGCACAACTTGAAATACTCCAGTATGAACATGTATTAGTAAGCACTGAACGAGAATAAATTATCTTATCACAAAAACGCCTATATCTCTTGAACCAATTGAGAAAAAAATCAAAATTTGATCATAGTTAGCTTTGTTATGAACGTAACAATTAACCGCAAGGAAGGAACCGGGAGGAAAAAGAGTTTTCTTAGCCCAAAAAAAGTGAAGAAAGCCATCAGCCTTTTTCAGAAGAATCCTTACCTTTCAGGACGGAAAATGGCCCAAATAGTGGGTTGCTCGCAGTCAACCGTTCAGAAAATCAAGTCGAGTTGTGGGCTTAGAGCATACAAAGTGCGGAAAGTGCCAGACATCAGGAACGCTGTGACGAATCAAGAAGCGAAATCAAGAGCAAATAAATTAAAAAAAGATTTCTTGAAAAATTTTTCCTGTTGCATGATGGACGACGAAACCTATGTCTTGGCTGATTTCTCGCAACTTCCTGGTCAGGAATTTTATACTGCAGATTCTCGTGGAAATGTTGACGAACAATTTCGCGTGAAGAAACAAGCAAAGTTTCCTAAAAAATTCCTGGTTTGGCAAGCAATTTGCACTTGTGAGAAAAGGAGCAAATTTTTCGTTGGCCAAGGCTCTGTTGACTCGAAGATATACATCGAGAAATGCTTGAAGAAGCGACTTTTACCATTTTTACGTGAGCACGATGTGTCAACAATCTTTTGGCCAGATTTAGCTTCATGCCATTGCAGCAAGGCCACCAAGGAATGGTACGAAGCTAATGAGGTGGTTTTTGTTCCCAAAGAGGCCAATCCACCAAATTGCCCAGAAATCAGGCCAATCGAAAGATATTGGGCCCTGGTAAAAAGAGAATTGAAGAAGACTACGAAATCAACGAAAACATCAGCGGAATTCAAGCAAAAGTGGAAGACAGCATCCCAGAAAGTGACTGAGAACACTATAAGAAGCATGATGGGAAGAATTCCAGAAAAAATCAATGATCCATTTTGTGAAATATAGTTTTAATTTCATACTGTTTTCATTGGAATTAGAAGATGATTCGAAAATGAGTTTGATTTTCGAAATCGGTCTAGTGGTTCAAAAGATATAAGCATTTTTGTGATAGCGAATTTATTCTCGTTCAGACCTTACTACGATATCTCTGTCACAGTTAAACCTTTAAAGAACTAACTCCATTTAGAAAGTTGAAAAAGAGTAATTAGAAATTAGCATTGGCAACGTCTCTGCGAATTATTCGCCATTTGACGAGTACTAACTTTTGTCTATGAAGTAGAAAAACTTGTGGCCAATCGGCATACTTTACATAAGTGAATGGAGTGTATGTATATGTAAAGATGCCCACCATAATTTTAAGTCATTAATTTCATTAGTTCAATTATGGCAGCTGTTGTCGATCGAAAACTTCCGACAGAATTGAGAATTCTTCGATACCACTGATCCTTCTGGCAATGCCCGACATAAGCACTTAAGGTCTACACAGATCACCATCCTCTTCATCTTGTGGTCAATCAAAGGAACCCAAATGCCACTATCTGGCATAGAACCTAAGAGAAAGTTTTTGGAGGACAAAGAAACTGAAAGGAGGAATCTTCCGAGGATAGATCATTCTGAAAATTTCCTTGGCGGATTATGGAACTGCGAGAACCAAGAATCATTTGGATCTCAGTTAGAATGAAATAAGCCTGCTCACTGGCTTGCTCACAGGACCTTGTCACCTTAGGAAGGATATGATGATGTTACTTGCCTAGCATTGCCATTTTAAGCATGCGCAGGGAATGCCTTCGACGAGAGAATTCAAGAAAGAACGAGAATTTACCCTTCTTGAAACTCTTACAGACCCTGGAGTCATTTGGAGCTCTGGATATCGAAGACGAGCTGTAGACAGAGCAGTTGAGAAAACAGCTCTGATCGGAGGAACAATAGACCTTGGGATCGCAGTGGAATTATAAAACCCCTTACAGAACAATGTATAAACTATCGCACTGGTAAACGAACATCCATTTTGTGACTCGAATGTATCCATTATATGGAGCCAACTCTGAAAGAAACCATCTGGATCTCCCCTCGAAATAAGTTCAAATGTTAATATAGAGGTGAATCGCAGAATTCTTCACATGACAACGTACGCATCTCCAATAGTCTTTTTTCAATGACTCCTCTATTCCCCATTTCGAATACAACGATCCAGCCCTCAAAACCTCATCGCTCCATCGGAATTTTATGCATCATCTCTCTCCCTCTCTCTCGCCACTTCGTGTTCTCCACCTGGTTCCGCTCCTGCCCCACATCCCCGGAGTTGAATTCGCGAAAACACCGTCGACTCGAGATTCCAGATCAGCCATAAGAACATCCCCCTCGCTCCAGTATGTAAATTTATCAGTCAATATTCAATCCTAATGACGCTCTTGAAATTCAAATTTCTTGCTCTTTGTCGTGCTGTCTGTTGTTATTCCATTCCAGTCAGCCCAACTGAATTTGTTTTTATGGTTTTTTTTTTATATCGCGAACCGCGGCCTACGCGATTGAAACGGCTGTTTCGTCGAATCCTCCTAAGGATGGTTCGTCAAAGTCAGCCTTGTGGAAAAAAGAGCTCACGCCGAGAGGGTTGGCTGATCAGTTTTAAGACCTCCATCGAGAAAAAATTTCATTTATATGACTCGTCGTTGATAGAGTTGAGTAAAACAAGTTTATTCGATGCCATGTCATAATGACAACGTTATGTCATTCAATTTCGATGACATATAGTTATAATTATAGTCTTAGATCATAGGAAGGGAGCCACAGTATCTCATCCATAAGTTCGACAATTGGTGGAGCCAAGTTTAGTTTCCAATGACTGCGACGAATATAGCAAGAAGAATAGCGATAGCGACATTTTCGAACGATCAATTATTGGAGCATACAGTCTGGAAATTCTGGTCCGATAACGAAAAATACAGTGGATGATTGAAAGCATGTTCATTTCCAAAGTTCAATAAGAATATTCGCTAAATCAGAAAATTCTAGTTGATAATTTGAAGCGTTTTGCTGCAAAGTGAATGGAATGGAAACATTGTAATAGATATCAAGACAGAAACAAAATTTAACGAATGGATCTAATTAATATATGAAGAATTTTGTCATGACATTGTAACTTTCAATATTTGTTAACAATGAAGGAATCAAATATGTAATATTAAAAATGTAAATATTCCTACTATTCTGCTAAAACAACCACAACTCTTAATAACATCTGTCCTCTGCTAGTTGTTCAACCACTCTTACAAATATGGTGTTTTTCCATCCAACTGGAAAATTTCAAGAGTACAACCAGACCCGAAAAAAGGCAAAAAGACCCTACCTAGCAACTACAGACCTATCGCTCTGTTATCTATTATTTCAAAGGCCATGGAAAAAGCCATCAACTTCGAGCTCATGAAACATCTGAAACACCCAGGAATTATCAACGATAGACAATATGGTTTCCGTCATCAGAGATCCACTGGTGACTAGCTCGCATACTTCTCACATATATGGCAGCTATCTATTGAGAAATATGGTGAAACCCTAGCCGTAGCACTGGATATCTCCAAGGCGTTCGATCGAGTCTGGTATCAGGGACTCCTCGCCAAGATTCCATCTTATGGCGTGCCCCCATAGCTGTGTTCTCTGCTGGCTAGTTTTCTCTCAAACAGATCTCTCGATGTAGCGGTCGATGGAGTTTCATTTGACTCTCTACCTATAAATGCTGGTGTTCCGCAGGGATCAATTCTGGCTCCAACACTATTTCTACTTCACATCAACGATTGGCTGGAAGCAACTTCGTGTCCAGTGCACAGCTTCGTGGATGATAGTACCCTCCATACCGCCTTTTCTTCTAGGGCTCCAATACCAGCCCGCCAAATCAAAAACGAACGAGGAAGATATGTTAATATAAATATGGACCTGGCAACAATTCTTGAATGGGGATCTAATGGTGGAATTCAACGCAAACAAAACACAAGCATGTCTTTTCTCTAGAAAAGCCGATCTTACTGTGTCCAGCATAGAATTGTCGGGAGTGACCATACCATTGAAGTCATCCATTTCTATGCTTGGTTTTACTGTCGGCAGTAACCTTTCTTGGGAGAATCACGTGAAATCAATTGCTAAAAGTGAATCCCAAAAACTGTTTTCTGTTTCGCGCCAGGAGCTATTTCACCTCAGATCGACTGCTTATGATCTATAAGGCACAGATTCGACCTGTCCTGGAATACTCTTCCCATATTCGTAGTGCTGCACCGAAACTAACCCTAAAACCCTTGGATTCTGTACAAAAAAATGCAATTCGTTTCGTCGGTGATGCCTAGCTTACAAACTCGCTCACTTCTCTAGAACACCGTAAAAGAGTAGAAGATCTGTCTATATTTTATAGATATTCGTTCCCCCTCTGGCAGTCTCTTCGAGACTAACCCGTCAAGTTAAGTCTTCACATCCCTTCGTGGTCACTTTGGAGACCTGCAGAACATCTCTCTTCAAAGACTCGTTCATCCAACGAACAGCGAGGCTTTGGAACACATTGCCTAGGGTGGTGTTCCCCGAGGCATGTAACCTCCAGAAATTCAGAAGAACACCAATTCCTACCTGCTTGCCCTTGGTTTTCACGATGTACTCTGAACATAAAAAAAAGCTATTTGTTATAAATGGTAAAAGAGCAATTACTAAAATTAGCAACTTTCCACAGTGACCTACTGGTAAGGTCAAGTTTCATTGAACGGGGGCAACTTGTTAGTACTTCTGATGATGTTACGTCCTTCTGCTACCTACATAAAAATTAAATTCCGCATATTTCAACACAACAAAATTAACAAAATTGTAAAGAACACTCGAAAAGCACGCTGAAAACGATTTGACGAAAGAAAAGGATGAAAATGAGAGACGCAGCGGTTCATTATCGCCTCAGCTACATTTAATCGTATGAAACGATGTGAAAGAAAGCTTAAAAAGCCTCCTACTTCAACCGACTCAAAAAAATTCAATTGGGTTCTCTCCAACATGTTAATTAAATCTATTATTCCAATTGACTAATTCGTCCTTCTCTTTTTCTTCTAGTCAGCCCGACTGAATATGTTTTTATGACTCTTTTTTATCATATGGAATTGAATCGACTCCGTGGGATGGTTCATCAAAGTCATCCTTGTGGAATGAAGCAGAAAAATGCGAACTCAGACTCCAGTAAAAATGTTTATTCATTGGACCGTTTGAGGGATGCGTGAATTGAAATTTTACAGACATTTTTATGGCTTTTTATGTAATTCTTTTGCTCACTGATGCTTGAAAACAATATTAACTCCTGTACTAGATATATACATCAGCTTTAATTAAGGGTAATTGCCCATGCGCAAAACACGTTCAGTAAACATAAGCGGATTATCGATTATAAACACAAGCGAGAATTTTTTGTTACTTTGATCCAACTTCGCTAATGGATGAAAGTACTTCTTTTTTGCTGAGCCTCAAAAACGAAGCGGATCATGATATGAAAATATATTTGGACCATCTCTAAATTCAGCTGGAAAATATTCAAACAAAAACTGGGATTCACGAGTTATTCAGATAGATAGATATACAGGGAGGCCTACAACGTGGACACTTTCATGTGGAACACCTCTATGTTTTTTTTTTATAGTCTCGTGTCCTAGGTTTTCAGCATACAGCGTAAGTGGCCAAACTTCTCCGTATATTTCGTCAATATTCAGTGAATTTCCCAATGACACTCCCTGTAAAATGGAATTAAATGAAAATATTTATTAGTTCTTCGAGGCAGGATTGAACTCTATTGAATACATCAGAGAGATATGAAAAAAAAATTGGATTAACGTCTCAGTAAAGAAAAATACATAATTATAAAGAAATGAGGAACAAACAACAAAGAATGTAAAAACCACCAAAAGGCGTTATATATGCCCTCTCCTCAACCTTTTGTAAATGCTTAGTGCATATTATATTCAAAATATACTGCTCCACAAGAGTTAGGGATATCGTATTCAATCGTTTCTGAAAGTATGTAATCTTCGAAAAAAAATCGCTGTAATAGCTATTTATGTAACAAGTACATAAATTAGGTCTTTATGGACGAGTCCAAAATTTATGGCAGAGCGAGCAGAGCGAGCGAGGCCAATAATTTGGGCAAGTCCATAAGCCTAATTATGTACGAGTTTGCATACAAAGCTTTATGTTTGACTGCAATGCAGACATTTCATTTTCTGAAATGGCAATTAATATATTCGTCGCTTTATTTCAAGAAATACTTTGAGTGTGCTTTTGCTTATCTATCCTTAGTAACCATCAGCGACCTTAGCAACCTCACTGAACAAAGTTGTTTACTTCGTTAATTCTGTGACAAACGTCATAATAATCCCAAAAATGGATAGTTCGGAAGAGGAAAGCGTGAATAATTTAGCCGCAAGTGCCAAAGAATCTCTCCTACCCACTAAAAGTGCTTATGAAAATTTGTATGCGGCCTATAACAAGTGGTGTGAAACGAAGAAAATTGCAAAATCGAGAGAAGACTGTGACAGTTGAGTCCAATAAAGTGGTGTCCAATAAAGTAGTGTCCAATAAAGTAGTCAATTCTGGACGCTAAACGAATTCATGAATCAAGTGTTTATGAAGCAGTCGAACATAAAATCATTTAAAACTCAATGACAACTTGAATCGATCCAATAAAAATCAGTATGAGACATTTAGTCAATCTGGTCGCCTTTTTTCTGAAGTTTGGTTCTTTACATATGCTTCATGAATGTTCTTATTTTGAAATGAAGTCAGTTTATCAACGGCTTCGATTTGAAACGAGTTTTCTGAAAATGCCAAGACGTAAATTAACAAACGCTGAGACTAATAGGGCTACAGGGTGGCCCAACTCAGGTTGTTGTAGCGGAAAGGCTGCAAGTCAGCCAAAGTGTGATATCTCGACTTTGAAATAGGTTCAGGGAGACAGGTTCCGTGTTGGAAAGACCAAGGCTTGGTGGGCGACGAAAAACAACACCTGCTAAGGATCGTTTCATCACCGTTTCGGCGAGAAGAAACCCTAAATCTACGTGTAGAATGCTACGGAATACTCTTCAAAATGCAGATGGGGTCCAAATCTCAATCGAAACCATCAGACGACGTTTGAGAGAGGTGAATCTAGGTTCTAGACGTCCATTAAGAGGAGTTCCATTAATAGGTGACCATAAGCGTCAAAGACTGGAATGGGCAAGGCAACATATCAATTGGAATGATCTATGGCGTAGTGTCCTTTTCACTGATGAATCCAGATATGGACGAGGATATGGACGAGGATATGGACGAGGATATGGACGATTTTCAGATTCTCAAAGAATAAGGGTATGCACAATCCCACGCATACCCCGTAATCGTCGCTATGTCCAAGAAGTCCATCTGTCCATCCATTCCGAGAGGGAAGTGTTATGGTATGAGCCGGGATATGTTTCAACGGGCGCACAGATCTACACATTTGTCCTGGGAATATGACCGCCTCACACTATAGGAAGCATGTCATTGACAATGTTGTGCCAAATTTTCACGCTGCTATTGGTGAAACTTTTCAATTTCCAGACTATAACGCTAGACCGCACCGTGCAGCCATAGTTGAGAATGAGCGCGAGGAGCTTGGTATTCCATATTTACCAATACCTCCGCACTCACCAGATTTGAATTGCATGGAACATGCATGAAATATGCTTCAAAGAAGATTAGATAATCATCAACCTACCGCTGCAGACCTACAGGCCTAAATTAATTTGCAAGTTGAAATCATATGGATATTAATTTTCATCACAAAAATCTTATTTTAACTAAATTTTTTTGCAATTTAAATGAAGAAATTATTAATGCAAGAATATGCTGTTAACACAATGAAGTTTCTGAAGGAGTAGTCTAATATTGCCTGAGAATGAGAAAAAAAATCACAATGATGACGCGAAGCAAACAAAGATTAAATTATAGCTTGATGAATCACCTTGTGATAATGTAAAGAATGCACTGCCGGTAAGTCATATAATGCATACGCAGGAAATTTAGTACATATTGTGCAATGCCCACCAATGAAACGAAAACTTGTATCGGTACAACTTCGAATTAGTTCGCCACAACCATGGTTTGAACAAAAATGACATAACAAACGTTACTGCTGCATCTTTCAACAATGTTTATGGCCTTGTAATGAAATACAGAAATCTACCGCTATACAGGGTCTTTCACGAGGAACCTCACCCATATTTATACGGGACACTACTGAACGTATTTTCATGAAATTCAGCACTAAAATATTTTCAAGGCATGAGCACCTCCGGTTTTTCCGGAAATGACGTCAACTTCCGTTTTTCGAATTTGAACACCATTTTTTTATTGCAGAAATAGATTCCTTAGAAAATTTCAAACTATTTTGATGTAACATTTTTCAGTTTTGGTTGGAAAATTCTCTCTGAGCGGGAAAATTCGAAAAAAAAATCGAAAATAGAGCTCCGCTGAAACAAGAATAACTTCGAGGTTTTTGGATGGAAAATTTTCATTTTTGGGATTTTTCAAGATGTAAGATTGATGTATCCACTTCGAAAATCGAAATCGCGATTCATGATACAGGGGGTGAAAAAATCGCTTTCAAAGTTAGGGATGACGAAATCGTGAAAAATCAATTTTTTCAAATTAGAACCCCATTTTTTTATGGCAGATATTGAATCTACGTTAAAAAATAATGTGAGTGTATGCATCATACCCTTGCCCTTAAGTGGATATTTTCTGAGTTATTCACAAAAAACTGTTTTTCGTCTTGAATTTTCAGCTATTTCTTTTCCCTTCACGCCAAAAAAGTGAAATTTTCAGGAACTGTTACTTTAACCATGTTTTAGATTTTACTATCCTAATATGCAAGAGAAAAAAGTTACAGGTTGTTCCTAAATAGATGGCGAATTTGGATTCGAACTTGTATCGGAAACCTCTTTATTTCAACTAATCGGCCATCGGTTTTCTCTCCAGTGATAAATAAATAACTCCTTATGAACCATATGCAAAAACTTACCATGTTTTACATTCTTTCTTTTAATGATAGATATCATTAATTACATGTGCCAAATTCTTCTTTATTCAGTAGCATTTTGTGTTTACTATTAATTTGGTGATAATTCGTATTAAGTTATAAAATCGATCACTATGCCTAATTTTACCAATGAAGATTATTTAAATCTCATTCTACTTCATGGAGAATGTAATAAAGTTGTAGATAGAACGATTCGACTGTTCATTGAGAGGTTTCCTGACCGACCCAGGCCAACGAGAGATACCATTAATAGAACCATGAAAAACTTGAGAAATGTCGGATCTTTCGTTAAGAAAACTATACACAGAGAAAAAGTGTAGTAGAAGATGAGAAAAACGAAATTACAGTTCTTGCATATTTTCGTGTGAATCCTCAAAATTCTCTCAAAGATGCCGAGATTGATCTGGGATTATCTCAATCGAGTGTTTGGAGAATATTAAAAAAACATAAAATGCACCCATATAAATTCAAGAGGGTACAGCATTTGAAGGAAACTGATTTCGTCAGGAGAACAGAGTTTTCAGTTTTGCGAATCTATGATGATTCGATTTCAAGAGAATGAAAACTTTTTGGACTGTATAATTTGGACAGATGAATCTAAATTCACAAAGAATGGTTCTTTCAATAGGCATAACAGTCATTATTGGGATGAAGAGAACAACCACCACTTCAGACAATGGAACTTTCAAGAGACCTGGAGTTTCAATGTTTTTTGCGCCATCAAAAATAATGCAATTCTCGATGTTCACATTTATGATGGGACTTTAACTGGTAAGATAGAACACTACACATGTTCGCATCATTTAAAGAATGTTCTCCCTTAGGAGATAGATATTCTGACATATTGACTCAAATAATTGAGCCGCTAGTAAAGAACCATAATGACTTATGGTGTCAACAAGATGGCGCGCCTCCACACAATTGTCAAATATCCTCTACAGGCTATTTGAAGATCGATGGTTGGCGAACAATGGTCCACATCTTTGGCCACCACGTTCTCCCGATTTAACTCCTTTAGACTATTATGTTTGGGGTAGGATAAAAAATATTGTCTACTCAACTCCCCTGACTGATAAAGAGGACTGCATAGAACGAGTCAGAAATGCGTTCAGGTTTGTTTAGATTTTTAGATTCATAGTTTTGAAACTCAATTTGGTTTTTAAACACTTTTGCAGATCTCTTTCTCCCGATGAAATAAGAAGAGCAACGCACGAAGCATTCCTGAGACGTATAAATAAATGTCTAGAAATTAACGGTCAAAACTTTGAGCATCTTCTCTAGTTATAACTGCGAGAGTTTGCCATGGTTCTCCTAATAGTAACTTGAAGTCGGTTTCAAGAAGAGGTGAAAAATCTGCAGCATGGTTCAAATAACAGTTCCTGAAAATTTCATCTTTTTGGCGTGAAGGGAAAAGAAATAGCTGAAAATTCAAGACGAAAAACAGTCTTTTGTGAATAACTCAGAAAATATCCATTTTAGGGCAAGAGTGTGATGCATACACTCACATTATTTTTTAACGTAGATTCAATATCTGCCATAAAAAAATGGGGTTCTAATTTGAAAAAATTGATTTTTCACGATTTTGTCATCCCTAACTTTGAAAGCGATTTATTCACCCCCTGTATTATAAATCGCGATTTCGATTTTCGAAGTGGATACATCAATCTTACATCTTGAAAAATCCCAAAAATGAAAATTTTCCATCCAAAAACCTCGAAGTTATTCTTGTTTCAGCGGAGCTCTATTTTCGATTTTTTTTTCGAATTTTACCGCTCAGAGAGAATTTTCCAACCAAAACTGAAAAATGTTACATCAAAATAACTTGAAATTTTCTAAGGAATCTATTTCTGCAATAAAAAAATGGTGTTCTAATTTGAAAAACGGAAGTTGACGTCATTTCCGGAAAAACCGGAGGTGCTCATGCCTTGAAAATATTTTAGATTTTATCAGCATCGTGAAATACTTATAAGTGCTGAATTTCATGAAAATACGTTCAGTAGTTTCCCGTTTAAATATGGGTGAGGTTCCTCGTGAAAGACCCTGTATATGATGGCGATAATATCCACAAAGATTTTGAAAAATTGCAATTATTTAGTATCTAGTGGTAAAGGTAAGATAAAGTAGAGTCAGTGCTGAATGATACTTTGGAGCTTGAATTCTCAGGATAAAATGAGTTCAGTGGGCTCATGAAATATGGGAAGTTTTATTTGTCTAACTAATAACATCCTGGAGATTTTATCAATACTGAATCATCTACCTGACTCACTCAGTGATCATCAAAACCTCTTGAGTACTTCCGGAAGCTGAAATTTGGTGTGCAGGCTATAATTGGCTGAGAAACACTGACTGATAAAATAAAAAAATCTGTAACTTTTCTCCTTCAACCTCTTCAATGAGGGAGTGGTTCAATGTTTATGTCTTTTCATGGATTATTTCATGAACATCTTCGAAATGTCTAGAACATTGAAATTTGGTTCATAGACTAAGAATAGCAAATTCTTTCTATTCAATGTAGAAATCCCAAAGCACACTTGTAATGAAGTGACAAAATTATAACAGATGTCACAAAAAACCATGCCAACTAGAGAAGAAACACGAATATGTTGAAGCAGGCTTTTAATTGAGCAATGTTCTGCAATTTCTTGTTACCTACTATGTAAAGCAAACGCATACTGTTACTATAATGCATCATAAATTTTGGCACAACGCGAATTCAAATATTTCGCACCTTGAAATACCTGGACATAGTGATGATTTATAGATTCAAATATAGAATATTTTTTACTCGCTTCAAGAATTCCCTGTGCAAATATGATATGTTTGCGTATCACACACAGGGAAAGCCACTCAATCTACCGATATCTCCCTACCTAAATGTTACTCATGAAGGAGATAAGATAAAATAGAAATGATTTATTCACATACTCAAGTTCTACTTTCGTTGATTTCTGCAGTCACAAGATTCCCAACAGAAAGAACTAGTTTTATTTCAAGCTTTGAGCTTTTTTATCTAAATCTGAAAAATGGATTCAAAAACTATTTTATATTTCTTCGCTATATTAGTTTTATCTGTATCCACAGGTGAGTCAATATGACATATTTAAAAAAGACCGACACATACTCGGTGTTCGATGTGATATTTAAATCGCATGTGTTTTTTTCAGTAAGCGCTCTCAATTGTATATCCTGTAGTCTATATTTGAATTCAACTATTGGAGGTCCAACATCAGACAACAATGAACCCTGTCAAACAAGGAAAAATGGAACCACGACACCATGTGAAGATGGATTAGTATGTGCCACCATATACAACCCAAACACAAGTAAGTGAAAATGTTATTATTTACGAATTGAGGACTGTTTTCAAAACGATGCTTGTAGCTTGATATGAATCACTTTATGTCTCAACTCAAAATTTAATCCCGGTCATAGATGCATAGAATACCTGGTGTTGGCACTGATTAGATTTTGTCTAAGACTTTCTTGTCCATCGAAAATCTGAGATTTTGTGCTGCTTTTCATTTCTTCCGAAAGGGGTCGCGCTTTTTTCCATTGCCGCAGTAGCGCCACGACCGATAAAATATTGCGGATTGTTCCGGAAGTAGCACAAAAACTCGACTCTAGATTGCCGTTTTAATTTATTTACTAATTTTGGTAAGGATTTTTAGTAAGGAGTCGTTACACCAGGTATTCCATGCATCTATTCCCGGTCGAATCCACAGTTTCAAATATTTCACGTATATAATCATGGTTGGAAGATAGAGAAAATATTATGTGAATTCAATAATTCCAAAGACCTGCGAATTCCGAAGAAACATTTTTCTCTGTAAATACTGGAAATTTTACTTATGCAGGAAATGCTTTTCCTTCTTTTGAAGAAGGCCACTAGGTGTCGCTACCGTTGATGCGTAATTGTAGGTACTTTATTTGATACAAACTCTATTAGATGGCTATGTGTAATTCGCTTAAAACTTGTAGTAAGATGGAAGACTATTACCAGATCAAAAAGCGGGTAAACATCTCAAGTTGGTGGAACAGCTTTAACGGTGGGTTTCACAAAGCATAATCACTGGTGATCGGAGCTTGATCTAGAATCAACTCGATTTGACAGTTCAAAAATCAGAGAACCAAGCCGTTGATCTCCGATCACTGGTGATACGATTTGTGAAATCCACCGCAAGTATAATTAAGGCGAAACAAAGTTCGCCGGGCCAGCTAGTTCATGAAGAAAAAAGAATTTCTCTTGAGACAAAACAGAAAGCCATGGCATTCCGACACATTTCACCGTGTATATTTTGAAAATTTTAGGTTATGGTCATTTTCCTGTCAGGTAACTGAGCAACGTTGTCTTTTCTATATATAGAGATCGAAGTATTTACGTATTCATCAAAATGTTTATTTACTTCAAAAGAATAATGAAAATTATGTGAATTCAATAATTCCAAAGATATGTCGAATGTTGAAGAAACTTCATTATTTTGGAAATATTTCACGTATAAACATGGTTGGAAGATTCAGTTATGCTATTTTCTTGTACGGAAATCAAGAATCGAGTGTTGGAATTTCAGTGAAAAATAATGGACAGAAACGGACTATTCTGTCCATTATTTTTCACTAAAATTCCAATGAGTCTCACTTGGTTATAGTTCATTCGAAAAAAAAATAAAAGTAATCGAATAACCCGACAGAAAAACTTCTAAACGAACAGAGGGACCTATGGAATTCCCCACTTTTCAAAATTCCCAAGAAATAGGCCTACAGAAGAAATTTAAATACCGTTTTGCACAACTTGAAATACTTCAGTATCG
The DNA here is from genome assembly GCA_951802165.1 of Adalia decempunctata. Lineage (NCBI taxonomy): Eukaryota > Metazoa > Arthropoda > Insecta > Coleoptera > Coccinellidae > Adalia > Adalia decempunctata. The sequence continues at coordinate 9,560,644 of OX637705.1, forward strand.
AAATGTAGTCACAGTTAAATCTTAAAAGAACGAACTCCATTTGCAAAGTTGAAAAAGAGTACATAGTAAACAGCATCGTCAACGTCTCTGAGAATTATTTGCCATTTCACGAGTACCAACCTGCGTAATTTTTGAGAAAAAAACTTGATAAACCTAAATAATTGCCAACCGGGATACTTTATAAAAGTGGATAGAATATATGCTTCCGTATTTTCGCGGTGTTTCTTAAAACTATTTATAATGGCAAATTTTCTGTTTTCTGTGTTACAATCATATGAATAGAAATATGTATTTTGTTTTGTTTCAGCTTTGCTGACGAGAGGCTGTGAAAAACTGGATATCTGCGAACAGCACAAGTCTTCGAACTGCTCAACATGTTCTACTGATCTGTGTGGAAGTTCTGGATTCACAATAAATCCCCTTTTTGCTCCTGTATTAGCTGGTTTGATTTTCGCTACTTTAGGGCGATAAGAATTATTGTTCAATAAATGAAAAACTCGAAATTTTTTCAATAAAATAATAAAAGAAACAAAGTTGAATTATTCTCACAATGGTTGAGGGTTTACAAATGTCTCGAAAGAAATAATGAAAATTCGAAATGGACAATGAGGAAACAATATTTTCGAAGGGATATTATGAGTTGTTCTTCAATATTTTTTTGCAAAAAATATAATATTTTCTGGGAAAAAGCTTTTAAAGAAAAAAGTCTTTGATTCATTACAGAATCACAATAGATCTGAACAATTTTTTAGCATACAGTCTGTTAATTTTCCATACAGTTTTTCGAACCAAAATGGTACCAAGTCAAGTTGAAAGAGTAATCATATCTTTAGATAATATTGAAATGAAGAATGAAAAATTCCTTGATTTGTTGAGAAAAGAGTGTTTAACAGCTTAATATCAGTGGTGGCTCGAGGTCATTCGAACTGGTGAGGCTAGGTTTATACAGTGCGCGTCAAAATTATGGAACAAATTCATTTCCTCCGAAGAAAAATATTTGGCAACAAAATCCTGAAACAGGTCAATTTTTGTTACTTTCACCAAATTTTTATGCATTTTTGAGGGATTTTTGTTACATGTGGTACTTTATGTGGTACTTTATGTGATACTTTTAGGCAAGATCTTCGTTACAGGCGTGTAGAAACTTTCAAGAATTTTTTTTTTATTAGTTAGTTCAAAGAGGTCTTAAGCATGTGCTGCACTTAGTCATGGCTCACTTTGAGACGATGGTACCTGATGAAATTTGTCACCGAATGAAAGTCGACAGTTTTGTTCACCACAACTTTCAACCCCTTTCACCACTCACGTGAGAAGTTATAATGTGTGAAACACTGCCCTTCAGTTATGATCTTAAGTAGGTATGTTATTATTACGTTTCTACTGAAGTTGAAATTTCTCGATAAAATGTTTCAATTCGAAGAAAGATCCATGACAAATTGCACATACTGAAAAACTCGCTGAACTGATTTTTCAAAAAAAAAATTCCTTGAAAATTTCTGAACGCATGTAAAGAAGATACAAAGACCTTGCCAAAAAAGTACCACATGACCCACTTTCCCTATTCAAAAAATTTAGAGGGGGATGGCACAGGATGCAACAACAATCCTTCAAAAATGGATACAAATTTGGTAAAAGTAAAACAAAATTGACCTATTTCAGGATTTTGTTGCCAAATATTTGTCTTCTGAGAAAATGAATTTGTTCCATAATTTCGACGCGGACTGTAGAGTCGACTTTTTTTGGTCGATGTCCCCTTTTTTCAAAGACTTCTCTGACGAGCCGCCACTGCATATTCAATTAAATTCACCTCGCCCTGTGTGTGCCCTAGACCAACACAATTCTTCTTCTTCTGAACCTCAAGAAGAAAGCAATAATTCAAAATCACTCAAAGCCTCCTCTTTTCACGTCAAGAAATCAAGAACTTCCCCTTTGATCTATCCCAGAGAAATACAAACGGCCCCACACAATGCCTCTGGTCCCTCACCACACTGACGAAAATAAATCGAATACGGGTTTTACGATGATTTATCAAACTTAAATTTCTGCTCTACAGCATCCACTCCGGTGCTCTTTAGTCTGGCCTGTGTCAGAGGAAATTTTCAATATAACGAGATAAAGGCGAGATGGTTTTTCTCTAATCCGTTTTCACTCACATCATATGTTTTCCGTGTTTCTTTCGCTTCGACAGAAATTAGATTTGGACGTATCGCGAATGCAGGTCTGCTTTTCGATGCCGTTGTTTTTGGAGAGGCTGCCATCATATGGGTTAGCTCTCAGTTCATCCGGTTGGGATTTTGTTTCGTCCAAAGATCTCATCAAGTCTAAATGAAATTTGAGTTTATATTCTACGAGGATATATTGAAAAACTCTAAGCCTACTATAAAACCGAACGAAATTTCAATGTCAAAATATTTTATTACTCAACATATTCTCCTCTTAATTGAATACATTTATTACAGCGAACATACAACGTCCCTAGACCTTTCAAAAAAAAATCCACAGCTTTTATTACCTCCTCGTTGGAAGAAAATTTACGACCTTCTGAAGTTTTTTTCAGTTGAGGAAAGAGATGATAGTCGGATGGAGCCAAATCTGGTGAATGAAGGGGGAGTTCTAGTTATTCTAACCCAAAATCACGAATTTTTTGCATGGCAACATGAGATTTGTGTACTAGGGCGTTGTCCTGTAAAAACAAAACACCTTTGGATACCTTTCCGCGTCTTCTCTCTTCATTTTTTTTTCCGGAGAGTGGTCAGTAATGGCAAATAGTAATCTCCAGTTATTGTTCTAACCTTATCCAAAAAATCAATCATGTTTACACCATGGCAATCCCAAGAAACTGAAGCAAGAACTTTTCCAGCAGGTTTTTGGACACGAAACTTCTTAGGTCTTGGAGAACCAGAGTGTCGCCATTCCAACGATTGTTGCTGTGTTTCTGGATCGTAGAAATGTACCCAAATCTTATCCATAGTTACAATTCGGTTAAAGAAGCCTACATCGGTACGAAATGGTGTTCACCTTCAACCAATGAAATCTACCCATAAGATGTCACTCCTAAAGACGAGGCTGTGGCACATGTATCGACTTTCTCCCAACACACTTCAGAAACCCTTTCCAGAACGGCTATTTTTTTCTCGAGATAGCCGACTGCGAGGATAATGGCACACGATGGCCGTACACTGGGATGATCCAGCCTCCGGCAGGAAATTAAGGATTAGATCTTCCTGCGACATCACCCTCGGCGAGGGTCTCAGTGTGAACTTTATCCCAGTAGGCCGTGTCGGACAATAACAGGAAACAACGCAAAATATAAATCTTTCTTGTTGTTCGACGGCTACTCGGTATCAACAACCTGTTGAGATTATGGTCCTCCGTTGTCGGGATTATTTGGAAGCTGGGTTAGATTCGGGAATATACCTGCAAGATTTATGTGACCCTGGGGCTCATCATTGTATCGTGAGGGAACAATGGAGGGATTTGTTTCCGTTGCCTAAGAATATGATTTTAGCATTGTAGTCTCTGGATAAATATGTGGGTAGCTGATTTTCCCTATACTCCTACGAAGACCAGTAGAGGAGGCAGAACACACATTCTATCTCAGCCAGAATTGTAATAGTCATCCTATCAAGAGTATTTGATATTTGGAAGTTCGCCAAACTCAAAGTTCAACAGATTCACTGTTAAAATGTTATAAGTTTTCATGTAGAGCCAAGCCCTCAACCCTGTAAGCTGAGGCATGCAAGATCCAGGCACTTGCCCACCATGTGTTCCAGTTCTTAGGATACAAGAGAATCTTGAGAACTCTGCCAGCAGTCGTACAATACTTCGAAGTTCTATCCGTGTTGGAAGGACAAGCTTGTGTAAGACGAAGAGAACTCTACAAATCTTTTTCCTATAGTTTTAGACCTAGAGATCTTCTCCAGAGCCCTTCCAAGGCCGTAGAAGTCCAACGGGCTAAACCTTTGATGCACTTTTAGCTAGTGCCACCCATAAAAGAGTCTCTTTGTTGCCTGTGGTGAGTTGCTTTAAGGTATTGCGACAGTCCTAGTTGAGCAGTGAGCCCTGGCAGTCAGATTTCAGAGCTTTCAGAGCTGATTGACTGTCTGCAATGCTTATGCTCGCCCCTTTGAGGTTTCTTAGACAACTTTTTTGAGTCTAAGATTGATAGTTCATTCTGATATCAAGAGAATTAACCACACAATATAGACATTCTAGCATGAATAAATGTCTCCACAAAAGTCCATCAATTCTTGATTCATTCCAAATGATGCCAGGAGTTTTTTACCAGATGTTTACCAGATGAAAGATCGAAATGTTCCTTTCTAATCTGAGCCTTTCCGCTTCTAGTTTTGTGGGGCAGTTTCGTTGTCGATCTCCTCCAAACAACATCCGAAACTAGAAGTGTATTCTCGAGTAATGAACTCTTCCTCCAGCGATATAAAAAATATCACAATGCCTCATCTCCGAGCGCTGGGTCATCACCAGGAGTTTTATTGCCATCTTACACGTCTGAGAACGCGAGAAAGGCTGGAAAAAATAAACGGATCCGCCGAAACAACAAATCATCTCCAGGCAGGCGAGCAGGTCGGGAAAAGAAGGAATTATGTGACGTTCTCGAGATCAGACCGGAATCTAATTTGCTGATGAAATTGAACTGTCCCTGAGCCTCCAACAACAAATGGCAATTCGGGAGGTTGCAGCTCGTAAAGCAGTTTTTAAGATAAGATAAGGCCAAATTTATGGAGCGTCTCCTTCTGCGTATACATACCGCAGGAAAATTATTGCCGCTCAAATCGTAAAGCAGAGTGGACGCGTGCAGTTTATGGCCTAATCCTGCAGTAAAATGTATGGAAAGATAAATTCTGATCAGGGGTTTCATCTGAGGAAGAGACGAAAATTTCATACCTCCATCAGAAAAATTAGTCAAGATGGAAAAGAACACACATGTTATCGAAAGGAAATTTCTGCTTATATACAGGGTGAGTCTTTGACTTGTACATATATTTCAACTGTAGACTCTTGACGACAAAAAAAACCTTGGTTTCATTTTCTATTTTTCCTAATTTGACTTTGTTAAAAAGATATAGCCATTCGAAAAAAAATTGGGCCAAATTCGTGCCTGATACGATTCTCTGCTAAGACCTTAAAGATCATATTTCTCGATTTGAAATTGGAATTGAGTAAATGCATATAGGCAATACTTAAGTACTAAACCTATTTGGATTAGAATGTTAAAAACACGATGTTTCCCAACAAAGAAGGTCTTGTCCGATTATATCTGCAATTTAAAAGCCATATTTCTTCCAGCAATATAAGTTCCTCCTTCGGTTTTCCTGAAGATGAGTTTGTAAACACTAATAACTCATTAATGTTTCTCTCGATATCTTTTTCACTCAATTTATGATTAATAAACCTAACCTAAACCTAAATGAATCGAATAGAAACCTAACCTAACTCATTTCGCATTCAAAACAATCGAAACAAAAATCTTCTATGAATATATCACAGAAATTTCGATTTGTACATTGCCAGCCTTCCCAATGTTCCTGAAACTATGCAAGACACATGGTAAGATATATGAATCGACCCATCTCAAACATCAATATCTGTGAACGACACAAGCGTGTAGCGATAACCGGTGCGGTCTGTGAAAAATATGGAAGAAATCTTTTCCAGAGTTTTGTTGTTAAAAAAGTGATTATTTTAGATGTTTTTCTTCGATCTCGTGATGATTATGTGAAGTCTTCGAGTGAATTGGTGAGATATTAACCGAGTAATGTCGAGTATATAAAATTCCAAGAGGATATTGTTTAGATAGAAACATCGCCACAGATTATTCGGTGCTAAGTATCATTTCTTCGAATGTTTGGCCTTCCTTAACGTTGTTCCTCTTAGAGCAGCATCTCCGTAAGCTATTCAAATTACTCGATGTCGTTTTCTTCGACCGAAAAAAGAAAATCAACACTCTATTGTCACCCCTTGCCCGCGAATTTTCATCCTCCCATTATCCAGGGGGCGGTCCCAGGTGCCAAGGAAGTATGCCATAATATTCCCCCAGACTTAAACCTGTTTGGTACCGGAATATCCTGAAATCCTTTTTCCTCATAGAGATAGACGTAACGTAATCTTATTCTCAGACCTGAAAGCTCCAGGATATCGCGTGAGGTTGACACATTTCAGCGAGAAACTGGAAAAAAAGTTAATTCTGTTTCGTGTTTTCGGAAAAAGGTGGGCGATTTATCACCGCTGAATCCTCGTTAAAGTCTTCCTGTCTGATGAATTTCTGTATTGGAGGGCATGATTTTTCAGGTCGCAGATATAAATCAGTGTCATCTTCTGGCGCTCCTGCCAGCAGGAAATCTTCCCTGATGCCGACTTCTATTATGAATTGTCCTTACATGGATTGGAGAGCTTTACTCGGTTTTAATCTGCACTGAATTGCAACCTAACCTAACTCATTTGGCATTTAAAACAATCAAAACAAAAATCTTCTATGAATATTTCACAGAAATTTCTATGTGTACGTTGCCACCAATATTCCTGAATCTATGTAAGACTCACTGTGATGTCTATGAATCGACCTATCTCAAACGTCAGTGTCTGTGAAAGAAGCATGCGTATAGCGACAACCGGCCGATCTGTAAACAAATACAAGGTGACAAGTAAAACTTCGGACAAATTTTGCTGTGATCTGGAACAAAAGTATTTTAGCGCAGCAAAATAATTGTTATTCTCTTGGTTTCTCTACACTTTCCTGTACTAATATGTGAATTTTCAGTTTGATATAATTTCATTTCACAGAGTTTTAGAATGTCAAACAAACGTAGTGCGATTTTGGAGCTGTTTCGTCGAGGTAGGCGTCAATGCGAACTTGTTCGTTTGCTCAATGTGCCTCGACAAAACGTGTCCGATGCAATTCGTCGTTTCGAGGAGCTTGGCCGTGATGGTCGTCGTCCAGGAAGTGGTAGAAAACGCACTGCAATCGCACCTAGCAATCGCAACATCGTCAAGAAGCGAGTCAATCGAAATCCGAGAGTTTCCATGAGGAAAATAGCCTGTGAGGGCGATATCAACCGCGAAACAGTCCGTCAAATTGCCAAAAAGGAGCTCAACCTCAAGCCATACAAGCTCCAAAAAGTTCAACTCCTCACGGAGTAAAACAAGCGCGTACGACTCCAAAGGTGCCGCCAACTCCGTCGTCTCGCCGCCGATCAGCAATGGAAGCGAATTATCTTCACACACGAGAAGATTTTCACCGTAGAACAATCCCACAACCACCAAAACCACAGAGTCTGGTTCGTAGAGGCTCCCGGTACATCGGCCATCGTCGAACACCGTCCAAATCCGCAATCTGTCATGGTCTGGGGCGGAATTTGCAGCAGTGGTAAAACTCCCTTAGTTTTCGTGGATCAAGGGGTCAAAATCAATCAAGAAGTCTACCGCTGCGACATCCTCGAGGCCGTAGTACTTCCGTGGGCCAAGCAGCACTTCGGCGATACGCATTGGACCTTTCAACAGGACTCCGCTCCGGCTCACAGAGCGAAAATGACGCAAGAATGGTTTAAGACCCATTTTCCTTGTTTCATCTCATCTGCAGAATGGCCGCCCTACTCACCGGATCTCAACCCAATGGACTACAGCGTGTGGTCGAATTTGAAGCACAGGGCTTGTGCTAAAAAACACAAAAATTTGGAGTCGCTGAAGAAATGTCTGCGCCGGGAATGGAACCGATTAACGCCCGAGGAGCTGCGGCCCATTGCCGAAAATTTCAAGAAGCGTCTGAAGCTGTGTATCGCCGCCAGAGGAAGCCACTTCGAAACGGATTAAATATATTATTAAAAAATGTTTAAGCTATTATTATTTGTTGTTGTTTTGTTCAGTTTCTTCTGTTCAATAAAGTTAAATGAAAAAGAGTTTGTCCGAGGTTCTTCTTGTCACACTGTATAGAGGAAATCTTCTCTGAAGCTGTGTTGTTGTGAAAAGAGAAAGTGATTATTTAAGGTATTTCTTCGATCTCGTGATGATCATGTGAAGACTTTCTGTGAATTGATGTGATATTAACCGTGTAGTGTCGATTATATAAAATTGCTTGTGTTTTGATTTCATCTACAATCAGCTCTCGTCTTTCGAAATCGACGTCGGGCTGAGCCAACATCTCAGAGTTCTTCCCGTCTCGCAAGTTTGAGAGATCGATACATAATTTGCAACATGGAAGAATACAGTGGGGACTGACCCAGTTCCAAGTCTTCCCGGCAGTACAAGGGTTTCAACGGGCAATCAGGTTTTTCGGTCATTGCAGAATGGTCATTCGAATTCATGCTGTTGTTCCCCCAGCAAAGAAAATCCCGCAAATCCAATACCGAATTTCGCATAGCGGACCACGAAAACTAATCAAGTTTTCCGACTCACTCGTTGTTACGTTTCAGATTTCGGTTATTATCTTCCAGAGATACGCCATGTATGCAGATTTTCTCATTTGAATTCGGAATTCTCTTTATGGGGTACGGCTACGACTTAATGAATGCGTTTCGTGATTCGGTGATTTTTATGGATGCGTGCCAATGCCATTAATTTTCATAAGGACTGTTACGTTAATATTGAACTTCTCCACATGAGTTAGGGATATTGACTTAAATTGCAAAAAAATATAGTTGAAATAAGATTTTTGTGATAAAGATTCGTATTAATACGATTTCAAGTTGCAAATTGATTTTAGCCTGTAGGTCTGCAGCGTATACAGGGTGGTTGAGAAAAATCGAGTAAAATAACGAAATTTTATTCCCAGAGAATTCAAGCATTTTAAGACTATCAATACAATGTATGGCCTCCACGGGCATCAATAACAGCTTGACATCTTCTTTGCATACTACACACGAGGTTGTTGAAAATTTCTTGAGGAATTTGGTTCCATAAACGGGGCAGAAGCTCTCTCAGATCATTTGAGGATTCTGGGGTAGGTTGATGATGATCTAATCTTCTTTGGAGCATATCCCATGTATGTTCTATGCAATTCAAATCTGGTGAGTGCGGAGGTTTTGGTAAATATGGAAAACCAAGCTCCTCGAGTGCATTCTCAACTATGGCTGCACGGTGCGGTCTAGCGTTATCGTCTAGAAATTGAAAAGTTTTACCAATAGCAGCGTGAAAATTTGGCACAACATTGTCAATGACATGCTCCCTATAGTGTAAGATCTGTGCGTCCGTTGAAACATATCCCGGCCCATACCATATAACACTACCCCCTCGGAATGGTTGGACATAGCGACTATTACGGGGTATGCGTGGGATTGTCCATACCCTTATTCTTCGAAAATCTGAAAATCGTCCATATCTGGATTCATCAGTGGAAAGGACACTACGCCATTGATCGTTCCAATTGATATGTTGCCTTGCCCATTCCAGTCTTTGACGCTTATGGACAAGTGTTAATGGAACTCTTCTTAATGGCAGTCCAGAACCTAGATTCACCTCTCTCAAACGTCGTCAGGTTTCGATGGAAACTTGGACTCCATCTGCATTTTGAAGAGTATTCCGTAGCATTCTACACGTAGATGTAGGGTTTCTTCTCGCCGAAACGGTGATGAAACGATCCTGGGCAGGTGTTGTTTTTCGTCGCCCACCAAGCCTTGGTCTTTCCAACACGAAACCTGTCACCCTGAACCTATTCCGAAGTCGAGATATCACACTTTGGCTGCCCTGGAGCCTTTCCGCTACAACAACCTGAGTTAGGCCACCCTGTAGCATTACGATAGCCCTATTTGCCTCAGCGTTTGTTAATTTACTTCTTGGGATTTTCAGACAACTCGTTTCAAATCGAAGCCGTTGATAAACTGATTTCATTTCAAAATAAGAACATTCATGAAGCATATGCAAAGAACCAAACTTCAGAAAAAAGGCGACCAGATTGATGAAATGTCTCATACTGATTTTTATTGGATCGATTCAAGTTGTTATTGAGTTTTGAATGATTCCACAGCGATTACATACTTTTAAAAACGATTGAATACGATATCCCTAACTCTTGTGGAGCAGTATATTTGTCATAAGGTAGGATTTCTTCATCAGCCATTGTCACTCCATTCTTATGCAGTTAACCGCAACTTTCTCCAAGGTTTTTTGGATTCATCTCTTCTCTCTTTACTATTTCTTGGTATGGTGGTTCCTTTAGCTTCTCGCCATATTTTTGTACATGGCCTATGCCTGGTTTCATCTTGTTAGCTTCTATTTTTTACTATTTCCAATGGTATAATTATACACACGTTATAAATGTATCTACGGAAACTTTCATGTTCCTGTTGTTGAATAGAAGACACATCATTTCTAGACCTGAACGCGTTCAATAATACAAATCTCCCTTTAGGCAAGCAAATGTTTGACTTGATAAATACCTTCTCAACATCCAATTATTCTGATACATCAGGCTTTATAGCATAATGTGGTTACTTCACCCAAACATATTCCATTCAGTTCGAACACCATCTATTTGGATGTTCGATCGCCTCATTTCATCAGAATTCCAAACTTGCATCCGCCGAGGGATTTAATGAACGAATTGAGCAAACTTGCCTTGAACGCAGTCGGTCCGAAAACAATTATCAACTTGTTTGTCTTGTGCCATGGGGAAAATTGAAGATGGATCATTTGGTCCACATTCAAGATCCAAGTGCTCGGATATAAATGATGCTACACTGCGCTGATTTGCTATGATTTCCACCAATGGAGCTTCAATGTGGGGGAAATATTTTCAAAATGACATAGGCATCATAATTTGAGGTTGGAGGTATCAAATGCGGAACTACCCACCATATAACACAACCCGAGTTGATTCTATTGACCTCTGAAAACTCGAAAGCGCTACTCTAGTTCATTATTAGGATGTTATGAGTGATAACAGGAATCAATAAGTCACGAAATTTTATTCATTGCGCAAAATTTTTAGACAAAATGGCCCGTTTTCACCATTTTTTTTATTTATGTTGCATTCAACTTCACTTATTTGTCATTGTATTCACGAAGCATTTTCAACGTTAAATATACTTTTTATCTGTTTCCCATTTGTAAACGTCAGTTTCCAAAAACACAATATTAATCAGGAAAGTTTATTTTATCAAGTCACTAACTTGTAAAACTGACAGTTAACTTGCAAAATTTTTACAAGTTAGTAGTATTATTTACATCAGAAAATTTTGTTTAATCCTCATATATTTTGAAAATAATGGTACAATTGTTATTTCCAGTAACACAGATTTTTGATGATGAAAGAGTTGATACTGATGATGAACCATCTGTGGACTCAGAAACTGCTGAACTCGAGGACTGCAGAACATTTGTACGCTCCTTACTACCAAATAATTTGCTAGACATTTCGATTTTTTTGTTGACCGAATCATCGACATAACTCATCGCAATTTCGGTGCTCTTCCACCCTCCTGCACGCTTTAGTGCTAAAATATCTCCACCCGAATCCGCAACCATAGTGGCTCCAGTTCTGCGAAAAGAGTGGCCGGTGTATAACTCTGGGTCTTTTAAACCTAAATATTTCGCTATTTGCTTTGAGACACCACCAATAGTGTGCTGGCCAGCATTAAGGGAAATGCACTTTCCATGTCGGTATGTCAAAAAAAATCTTAGGCTTTCCGTTCCAGGAGGCCGAAGATTTACATATTTTCTGTATAACATGCAGGGCTTGAAGCTGCAGCCATCATCGGTTATGGTGAATCTTCCTGTTGTTAAATTTTTTGTTTGCCGCAATGTCACAATAACGTATTTTCCCATATCTTCTACATGATTCATGTTTAAGGAGAGAATTTCGTCACATCGACAACATCCAAAAATCCCAAATATTGTTACAATTTTCGCCAGCAACCACTGGTCATCAGGAGCATGTAAAAGAAATTGTTCAGCTTCTTCTTTACTTAATACCTTGGCCTTTTTTGGCGTATAACGCTCATTTTTTCGTTTCAGAAACGCTATTACCTTTTGAAATCTGCGAATGACAACTAAACGTCATAATCTTCAATAAAATTTATGAGGAAACAAACCTGCGAACAGGGGCATTTTCTCTCATTTCCGAGCAGCTTTTCAGCATAGACCATTTTGCCCATAAAGTATTAGGGCTGAATCTAGCTGATAGTTGATTCAAGTAGACCAACAAAACATCTTCAGTTACCCCAATCACACTATTTTTGTTTTGCCACTTTTTGAAGTCGTTGTATTCTCGCTCGAACCTTGAAGCTGATTTTGCAGGTAATAAACTTGAAGCTACACTGCTGGCTGCCTCAATAATTTCTTTTGGTACATTCATTTTTGCTTTCGCCAAAACAAATGTCTTTAGAAAAATAAACAGACATGTTCATGGCAACGCTTCCATAGCTTACGACATTTTCGATAAATTATTGAGATTTTTTTGGAATTTATCTTACCTTTTTACAAACGAGAAACTCGCCTGCGGCTCGTCAGTTATATTCTCCATTCGCCAGTAAAAATCCTCTTACCTTGCTAGTGATGTTATATTCTATTGTACTCAATCGATGCATTTCTATTTTTATAGCGCTATATGGACAAAATGACATATACAGAACGAACAAAATGACATAGGTATTTCAGCTGAATTCACAGTATATACCAGACGAAAGCGAGACAATTCATCTCAAGCTCCATCAGCAAACAAAGAACCAGGTCTTCTCAGCATATTCAGAACAAAAACATTCTTCTGTGCATCTTATCCTACTCTAGCTGTTCCTATGAGGATATTTCTCCAGTCCTTAAAAGACTATTCATAAGTAGACAAGGCAAACGTAAGCCGAAGACTCGACAAACGTACTTAGTTTCAACTTCTACTGCTAATATGATTGCAATCGAATCAAAAAATGAGCCCACACCTCCTCCAAAGAGGAAAAAATAAGTCCCTAAGGCATTATTTTGAGAAGACAATGAAGAATTGTTAGCAACTTTCGAGATGATGAGGAGGACTGTCCATGTATCTATTGTTATGAGCTTTTTTCCCAATATAAGCCCGGAAAAGACTCATTCAGATGCTTGAATTGCTTCCATTGGGCTCACGCATCTTGTACTGATGTTCCTAGAAGAACCAAGCATCTCATTTGTGAACTTTTTCAGTAGTTTATATAGGAACTATTGTTGCAACACTACTGTTGCCTGTTGCATGTATCTAGTTTTGAATATAGCATATAATAGACGAAATGAATTGTCGTTGATTCCATTTGTCTAAGAATATTTTATTTCTTGTTTCCTCTAATTCATTAATAATGATGAGATTTTATGAAGAAAGGACTAAAGATCATTGGTGTAGAATATGACATTACTCTGATTCAGTAGTAACAAGTTATGCATCTGAAATAAAACCATATGTCATTTGAAAAGTTTGTTCAACCGATTTGGAAATAATATAGGAAAAAATTTCTGGATGATCCCACTTGGATCTCAATGAAGCATTCGCTCATCAAGTTCATGATTGTTTTTGAATGGTTGTCCGTAAAAAGTTTGGATTGGATATCGAGGATGAAATGAAATAGATCGAATGTCAGCACTCATGGGGACTGGACAAACAGTGGAAAATGTGTCAGACGAGAGCTCAGGAAGAGACGAATGAAGACTGATTCCACCTTTGGGATTAATTTAGATTGGTCACGTATGAAGCTATCATTATAGAGTTTTTTCATCGCCTCTTCCCACTCCATCCCAGGTGGGAAAAGCAAAAAACCGGGTCGGCAGACGTTCATAAAAATTAAGGTTAGCTTATTTGATGTTGGACCATTCAAGAGATATTTGTAGAATGTAAGGCCTCGAAATTATCTTCAATATGAATGAAAATATAAAATAGCTACCTACTAATACACTTTTAGACACATAAGAAACATCCCATCAATAATAGAATCAACTGCCATTTACGTATCAAGATTTCTACCCCTCCCATTAACGATCTGGAATCCGAACTTCCACAAAGCACTCAAAACAGGCGCAATTACATTCGCAAACTACTCCAAATCTTCCCGCAAATTTTCCAAAGCCTTCTACATACGCTTCCACCCATTAGTCGGAAATAATGGTTCAATTTAAAGTTCCCGCCCACCGCATTAAAAACACGTTAGCGATGCAGGTGAATCTAGCTGGCGGGTGACACGGAACCCTAATCTAATTACGAATAGGGGTGGAAACAGCGACCAAAACTTTCTGAGCGTCGATGTACCTATCATCTATTGCCAGATAGGCAGAGGCGAATCGTTAGGAAGAGTTCTATGAGATCTGAAATGTGTAGAATCATTTTTGGCTTTCCTTTCGCCAAGTTCCCTGTATAGAAGAAACTTAGTTTTTTAGACAGCTCAGTGAAGATGAAATTATTGGGGGCAATATAGCAGACTGCTTTGATATTACCTCAATATGGTCAACAATCTGAAACATCAACAAACCCTGTAGCCGTCATGTAAGCCAGCATCCGAAGCGGATAGGCACCAGAAGAAGAAGAAAAATCTTGCAAGGGTGAAATATATAAAATTCTGAAGGGCCTAAGGTCAGCAGACAGCTCTAACAGAGCTTCAGAAAGCACAGAGGGCAGATACAACACATCTTCAGACAGTCCGATTGTCATACGGTTAGATACAACAGAAGTTAATCAGAAAGATGTTTCAAAACACTCTAGACAACCCCTCTTCTGAGCTAGATTCAGAATCTTACGAGCTTCGTATTCCGAATGAGATCAAGAAACTGCTATGTACTGCGGAGTACCTAATCTAGTTGAGACTCTGCAATCCATGGGTTCTCTAAGTATTCCCATGGTGTTAAGATGTCAGCAGACCTACTATTATACATGCCTTTGTTCTGTTCAGATTCAGAAAGTAAGCTGTCAAGGTTTAGCTTGTGTGTCCTACCATGACTTTACTGTGTGTTTGCCCGTCGCTCTGTTCCCAGTGTAGTTGGTGTCTTTGTTTTATCCACTCCTCAATCAGGGTCCTGCATCGGTTTTTGCTGATTCCAAGCACAGGTTCTGGCCCTGTGAATGGCGTTTCAGATGCTTGTCTTGCTAACTGGTCTGCTTTTTCATTGCCCGCTATTCCCTTGTGACCTGACACCCACATCGAAGTGACCTTGTTGTGTTTTGCCAGCTTCAGAAGGTCCTTGAGGCATTCCCAGACGAGTCTAGACTGTGTCGAGTTGAGGGTTTTGATGACGCTCTGACTGTCAGAGAGAATGTGGATGTATTTTCTCTGGTAGCCACTTTCCAGGTTCTTCTGTAGATATGCATATCCTAATTGCATGTGTTTCAGCTAGAAATATCGTGGCATGTTTGCCGAGAGGTATTATGTAATCCCTTATTGGCCTCACTCGATGTATTCCCGCCCCTGTTCCTTCATCTGTTTCTGAACCGTCTGCGTACCAGACTATTTCTGCAGATGATTGTGATTCTATACTCTAGTCCCATCTGTTCCACTCGAGCTGTGTTTTGAATGGTTTTTCGAATGAGTACAGGGGTTGCATGTAGTCTGAAATCATATCGAGCTCGGCTAAGTCAGCTACATGAGTGATTCTGGATTCTGGTGTGCTGAGTTGTGCCTCTGGCCAGTTGATTTATGGTCAGCAGAGATCCTTTTAACCACTTTTATTTGTTTCTCATTTGTAAACGTCCGTTTCCAAAAACACAATATTAATCAAGAAAGTTTATTTTATCAAGTCACTTACTTGTAAAATTGACAGTTAACTTGCAAAATTTTTACAAGTTAGTAGTATTATTTACATTAGAAAATTTTGTTTTATCGTCATATATGTTGAAAATCATGGTACAATTGTTATTTACAGTAACACAGATTTTTGATGATGAAAGAGTTGATACTGATGATGATGAACCATTTGTTGACGCAGAAACTGCTGAACTCGAGGACTGCAGAACAGTTGTACTCTCCTTACTACCAAATAATTTGCTAGACATTTCCATTTTTTTGTTGACCGAATCATCGACATAACTCATCGCAATTTCGGTGCCCTTCCACCCTCCTGCACGCTTTAGTGCTAAAATATCTCCACCCGAATCCGCAACCATAGTGGCTCCAGTTCTGCGAAAAGAGTGGCCGGTGTATAACTCTGGATCTTTCAAACCTAATTATTTCGCTATTTGCTTTGGGACACCACCAATAGTGTGCTGGCCAGCATTAAGGGAAATGCACTTTCCATGTCGGTATGTCGGTATCTTAGGCTTTCTGTTCCAGGAGGCCGAAGATTTACATATTTTCTGCATAACATGCAGGGCTTGAAGCTGCAGCCATCATCGGTTATGGTGAATCTTCTTGTTGTTAAATTTTTTGTTTGCCGCAATGTCACAATAACGTATTTTCCCATATCTTCTACATCATTTATGTTTGAGGAGAGAATTTCGTCACATCGACAACATCCAAATATCCCAAATATTGTTACAATTTTCGCCAGCAACCACTGGTCATCAGGAGCATGTAAAAGAAATTGTTCAGCCTCTTCCTTACTTAATACCTTGGCCTTTTTTAGGGTATAACGCTCATTTTTTCGTTTCAGAAACGCTAAATACCTTTTGAAATCTGCAAATGACAACTGAACGTCGTATTTTTCAATAAATTTTTCAAGGAAAACAAACCTGCGAACAGGGGCATTTTCTTTCATTTCCAAGCAGCTTTTCAGCATAGACCATTTTGCCCATAAAATATTAGGGCTGAATCTAGCTGATAGTGGATTCAAGTAGACCAACAAAACATCTTCAGTTACCCCAATCAGTAATCACACTATTTTTGTTTTGCTACTTTTTGAAGTCGTCGTATTCCCGCTCGTACCTTGAAGCTGATTTTGCAGGTAATAAACTTGAAGCTACACTGCTGGGTGCCTCAATAATTTCTTTTGGTACATCATTTTCGCTTTCGCCAAAACAAATGTAAAAAAAAATAAACAGACATGTTCATGGTGACGCTTCCATAGCTTACGACATTTGCGACAAATTATTGAAATTTTTTTGGAATTTATCTAACCTTTTTACAAATGAGATACATATAAAATATAAAACAATACACGCAAGGTAACGGGTTTTACTGGCTCAAGAAGGTAACTGACTCGCCTGCGGCTCGTCAGTTATATCCTCCATTCGCCAGTAAAAACCCTCTTACCTTGCTAGTAATGTTATATACTATATCAGGATTCATTACCTGTAGCGAAAGGATTCGACCTAATCTACTAGAGTATAACACGAAATTCCTTTTCGAAAGCAATTAAAGTTTCCCAGTGCCAAGTCACCCATTTCCTCCGAAAGGATTCAAGAAATTGCATATTTCCCATCGATGTATCGACATTCCCTAAGCATCGACACATCCTAGCACACCCCTAGGACATGTCGTCGAGATCTAATTACAACAAGACGTCACTCACCGTTCAGGACGTGCACAATGAGGGTTTTGGGATTCGCGTTGGAAGGACTGCATGTGTACTTTCCGGAATCCGCGTCCTTGGCCTTCTGCACCAAGAGGCAGCTGATCGTGATGTCCCCCTTCTCGGTGTAGACGCTGACGCCGCCCCTCGGAGAGTCATAATTTATTTCCTGAAAATTAGAGCGTCATTATTAGGACAATGGGGACAATCAATTCGAGATTGGGCAAAGGGGAGCAATCAGAGGTAACAGGGGAGGTGTTGAGTAAGGTCATGTGGGGTTTTCAGTAAGTGGACGCTGAAGACTAATTGTTCTATAAAACGTTTGTTTTCTCGTTTGATTTTTAGTTCTGTTGCGTCTCACTAAGACAGCATTTGGACAAAATAAAATTCCTTCGGCCATAAAAATTTACCTGTCTTGTTTGAAATAGGTTGTATAGATAAATATACACGGCGCAAAAAAATTAACGCACATTCTGAAAATCTCAATTTTAATGAAAAACTCTACATTGACTTTATAACTTATTTTTTATGTTCTCTAGGGAAGGTTTTGAACGAAACAAGACACATTAAATGGAAGAAAAATTCAGGATTTCACCGAATCTTACGCGAAAGAAGAGAAATGAACAATTTTCAAAATACTGAAATGCTGATAAGTGATTTAATACTTGGTATTTCGACCCCTTGCGTTAATTACAGCTCGGCAACGAAGGTTCATACTCAAAATGAGTGATCTTAAAATGTTCTGATCTAATCCTTCCCAGATTTCTCCGAGTTGGATTCCTAAGTCCTTAAGAGTAGCTGGATGATTTTCTGAACTTCTCAGCCTTCTTTTGAGGTTGTCCCAAACCTGCTCAATCGGATTGAGATCTGGACTTCTTGCTGGCCATTCCATTCGAGAGACTAGAACCTCTTCAAGGTACTCCTGAACGATGCGCGCACGATGGGGTATGGCATTATCATCCATAAAAATGAAATTTTCACCAATGTATGGGGCAAATGGCACTACATGCCCTTCAAGAATGTTCCTTATATACTTATCAGCATTCATGGGTCCATTATCAACGACCACTAGGTCTGTGCGAGCAGTCAAATATATTCCACCCCATACCATAATCGATCCTCCCCCGAAACCAGTAGTATTCAGGAAATTGCACTGAGCATATCTTTCATGTGAACGTCTGTATACAAGGGAACGTCGATCACAATGGTAGAGGCAGAATCTAGACTCATCTGTGAAAAGAACTCTTTCCCAATCGGCCTCCTCCCAATGGATATGCTCTCTCGCAAAATCCAAACGCGCCCTCCGATGGGCTGGGGTAGGAGCTGGGCCTCTTGCCACGACACGAGGCCTTAGATCTTATTTTCTGAGGCGATTTCTTATTGTCTGAGCTAATTTGCACCTCATGAGTTTGCTCAAGCTGATTTTGAAGGAGGCGAGCGGTTGCAAACCGTCGTCTCATCGAAGAAACTCTCAAGTAACGTTCTTGAATGGCAGTTGTTACCCGTGGTCTACCCTGTCCTGGTCTTCGGACATTCATACCTGTCTCCCTGAATCGCTGCAACATTCTGGACACACTTGTATGGGAAACTCCAAACCTTTCTGCAATTCTTGTGTATGTCCACCCTTCTTCTCGCAAAACTACCGCTGGGGCACATCCTCTTGGGTCAAAATGCGTGTTTCGCGTTGCATAGCGATCTTTTTTATTCCTGCTGGGAGAAAACGTCTGTATTGAAGAAAAACGTTGAAAGTGGATAACATATGCATGCATAATTCTGATAAAAATAATTATCATTGAGAACACCTTCAGTTGTAGAATAAATTTGAGATTTCGATAATGTGCGTTAATTTTTTTGCGCAGTGTATTTCCAACAGCATGATATCCATGGCTTGTCCTGCAATATTTGTTCCTTATGCCTTGGTTTACAATCTTAGTTCCTTGTTCAAACACACTTTAGAGTCTTTAGAATGATTTATGGGTCATTTCTAGAATGTGTCCTCAGGTCAATTCAAGTTTGGGAAATCCAACTGGTTTTTCGAGACCATAACCATGTCCTGTGAACCTTCTCAGTGACACGGTGACACATTAATTGCAGGAAAAGTTTGAATTTGGAATGTTCAAGTCCAAGGATTCTCTTATCGGACTGTAGACTTCAGATATGTGTTGTTTTTCCCACTTCAGTCAAAAATTACCAAGAGAGCACTTTGGTGGTTCAGCAAGGCGTTTTTCAATTCTGACATCCAATCAAGTGTTGATATTTCTCCACGCAACTTAATCTATTATCTTTGGGGATACTATAAAAGTGCAGATGAGATATTCAAAAGTCTCCCAACAATCCGAACTCTATTTCTGTAGACATTAATGGAATGCAGATGAATCCAGGACAATGCCGAAAAATGAATAATGAATTATCTGTTCTCCAAGAACAAAATAACAATACGCATGCCGTCTGTCTGAAACTCATTAAACGGGACATCTCTATATTCTGCCCCGTATCTGCGACCGTATATTTACCCGGAAAATAATAGCGGGACAAACGAGGTGCATGAATTATTCATTTGTTTTGTGTCAGAATAACTACCATTACTCAAACAATAATGGATATGTTTTCTATTATCTGTCAGCTCCATATTGACGTCGGTCATTTTGTAATTGATGGTGAAGTGCGAACATAGATAGATGTTGCAACATTCATTATGGGATGAGGACTACTAGAGGACCTCGTGTTGATCTAGTAGAGGGACAGCCAGAACTCAACTGTGAGATGGTATTTCAGTCTGAGAAAGTTTAAAACCTTAAGGGGCAGTATCACCTTTTGAATCGTTGTGAATCTCCAACAGGAAAATCCTGCGAGACAGCTCTTCACCATCTCGTTTCGAGGATTGAAGAGTCTCTGGCAATCAAGGAAATCGCATTATGCGTCTTCCTAGATATCGAAGGAGCTTTCGACAACACCTCCTTCGAAAGCATGGTCTCTGCGGCTACTCGACGAGGCATTGATGAGACCACTTGCAGGTGGATACGCTCAATGCTTCACCACAGACTGGTCCAGGCCAACATGCTCAAGGAAAAACTGCGGGTCGAAATTGCCAGAGGTACCCCACAGGGGGGCATACTATCCCCTCTTCTACACCGGAATAACCTCAGAACTTATCCGAAACGCACTGAGGACTGTAGAGGAATGGTGCAACAGAGAGAGCCTAAGGGCAAATCCGAACAAAACAGCACTCATTCCCTTCACTCGCAAAAGAAACATGGGAGATCTCACACCTCCCAGATTCTTCGAAACTAACCTGGAACCCACATCTACATCATGTAACCAACAAAAGTAAAACGACACTTATGATGTGCAGGAAAGCTTTTGGAAAAACTTGGGGACTCAAACCGAAAACCATGCACTGGCTTTACACAGCGGTAATAAGACCCAGAATCACTTATGGCTCACTAATGTGGTGGCCAAAAACAAATCAGAGACAGGCAAAAACCAACCTTGGAAAAATCCAAAGGCTTGCTTGTCTCTGCATCACGGGTGCAATGAACAGCACTCCAACAGCTGCTACGGAGGTCATCCTCGACCTCTCACCCCTTGACATACATGTCATGGGAGAGGCCAGGGTGGGTGCATACAGATTGATCCAAACAAAAAACTGGAGAACCAGCACAACTGGGCACACCAGAATCACTCATGTAGCTGACGTAGCCGAGCTTAATATGATTTCAGACTACATGCAACCTCTATACTCATTCGAACAACCATTCAAAACACAGCTCGACTGGAACAGATGGGACTCGAGTATAGAATCACAATCATCTGCAGAAATAGTCTGGTACACAGACGGTTCTAAGACAGATGAAGGAACCGGAGCGGGAATACATGGAGTGAGGCCAAGAAGGGATTACATAATACCTCTCGGCAAACACGCCACAATATTTCAAGCTGAAACACATACCATTAAGACATGCATACAGAAGAACCTGGAAAGTGGCTACCAAAGAAAACACATTCATATTCTCTCTGACAGCCAGAGCGCCATCAAAGCTCTCAACTCGACACAGATAAAGTCTAGACTCGTCTGGGAATGCCTCCGGGACCTTCTGGAGCTGGCAAAACACAACAAGGTCACTTTGATGTGGGTGCAAGGTCACAAGGGAATAGCAGGCAACGAAAAAGCAGACCAGTTAGCAAGACAAGCATCTGAAACACAGAGTCAGAACCTGTGCTTGGAATCAGCAAAAACCGACGCAGGACCCTGATTGAGGAGTGGATAAAACAAAGACACCGACAACACTGGGAACAGAGCGACGGGCAAACACACAGCAAAGCCATGGTAGGACGCACAAGTCAAACCTTGACAGCTGACTTTTTGAATCTAAACAGAACAAAGGCACGCATAATAGTAGGTCTACTGACGGGACACTGCGCCCTCAGAAAACATCTGAACACCATAGGAATACTTGGAGAACCCGTGGATTGCAGACTCTGCGGGGAAAAGGAAGAAACAGCCTCTCACATAATCTTTGAATGCGACGCCTTGGGAAGGAGGCGCCACAGAATCTTCGGTGAAATCAATCCGGAAACGGGAATGAATCCGAAAAACCTCATGAAAAGGCTACTGAACCTGATAAAGGACACAAACCTATTCTCGTGAGGAACCACTGACGAAAGAGTGATACAATAGACCCAAGTTGGTCGCAGTATCACAGGGAGGCCAAGCGCTAACCCGGTCTCTTGTTTGTCAGCTTATCAATCAATCAAATCTCCATTTAAAAGTGGTGTCGTTATTTCACGAGTAAGTACCTTAATTCACGACGTAGAGACTTGATTGATTGATTTCATAAATTGAAATTGAAGAACGTCCCGAGGGCAAATGGTTTTTTTTTCGATTTAATTAGTTTTTCAATTAAAAAAAACAGGGTAATCGTTAGATCTGGGGTTATTGAATATGTTTTTCGTTTTTCATGAGTACAAGCTGTATTTTTGAACTAATCATCATGAAAATTTTTGTAGTTTATAGAAGATTAAATTTCCGAGGGCAAATAGTTGCGATTTTTTCCAAAAAATGATGAATAACCGTCAGAAAAAAATCATTAAGTGTAGTTTCCAAAACGCTGAAGTTCAACCTGTTTTTTTTAATTGAAAAACTAATTAAATCGAAAAAATCCAACTATTTGCCCTCGAAAATTTAATCTTTTATAAACTACAAAAATTTTCATGTTGATTATTTCAAATATATAGCTTGTACTCATGAAAAACGAAAAACATATTCAATAACCCTAGATCTAACGATTACCCTGCTTTTTTTTAATTGAAAAACTAATTAAATCGAAGAAAAGACAACTATTTGCCCTCGGGACGTTTTTCGACTTCAATTAAAAAAAATCAAGTCTCTACGTCGTAAATTAGGGTATTTACTCGTGAAATAAAGAGAACACTTTTGAATAGAGATTTACCACGATTCAAAAGGTGATACTGCTCCTTAAGGGACATTCTCACCTTTTTTTTAAATTGGAGTTAAAGAACGTCCCGAGGGCAAATAGTTTTCTTTTTGTCGATTTAATTAGTTTTTCAATTAAAAAAACCAGGGTAATCGTTAGATCTGGGGTTATTGAATATGTTTTTCATTTTTCATGAGTATAAGCTATATTTTTGAAATAATCATCATAAAAATTTTTGTAGTTTATAGAAGATTAAATTTCCGAGGGCAAATAGTTGCGATTTTTTCCAAAAAAATGATGAATAACCGTCGGAAAAAAATCATTAAGTGTAGTTTCCAAAACGCTGAAGTTCAACATGTTTTTTTTAATCGAAAAACTAATTAAATCGAAAAAAAACTATTTGCCCTCGGGACGTTCTTCAACTTCAATTAAAAAAAAATCGAGTCTCTATGAATGGAGATTTACCACGATTCAAAAGGTGATACTTCCCCTCAATGGACTAGTCATGCAATCGTGCAACGAAATAGAATTTATCAGTTTTAATTTCTAGGAAAAAACCTTTATAATGCACGCTTTGGATCTGAATCGCTATTTAATTCTTCATTAATTCCTAACAGATCCAATTCTCGCCCGTTCCGAGCGCTTCATTGAGAATTATTGGGTGCCTATCTAGATTTCAATTCTGCCGAAAATCATACCCGCCTGGGAAATCTGGAAGCGCAAGCTCAGCTGACTCATATCGGGCTTCATAAAATTTCTAACCCTTCGAGGGCATAATTCATCGATACTTTCAGGTCTTCCGGTATCTCTAGACGGCGCTTCTTCGATAGTTTAACGTTTTCCGTGTAGAGCGAGGAAAACAATATCGGGAAAATGGATACTCGCTTTCTCGGCTCGCTATCGATGTGTCTGGAGCTCAGATTTCTTGTGTTTTGAGATGGACGAGTTGAGGGATTCGATAGAAGAATTGGGAAAAACTGCGATTCGTTGTGAGAATTGCATCTTATGCAGGGTGGATTTTTGAGTTTCACTGATAGCGTATGTCCCATAAGTTTTGGCACAAATTTCAGAGATCAAAAAAGTGACAACTGACACTCTCAAAGAAGCTTGGCTATCAGAAAATATTTCAACTGGTTCTCCTGCTGATTCTCTCTCTAATAAGGAGATCAAGCCATAAAGAGCTTCGAGATCTAGCATCAACTCACTGTGCTATAAGTGTTCCAATTGTTCTAATGGCTTCTATGCGGCAGGAATTGGGATTATAAGAAAAATAGGGTCTCTCTAATCTGGGTTCCTGGTCATTCGTGAAGCGAAGGAAGCTTAGAGGCGAATATACTTGCCAAAGAGGGGGAAAGAACGCCAATCACTAGCCCAGAACCTTTTTGTGGTATTGGAAAATACACCTACAAGAAGAAGTTTCTGGCGAAAGAGAAAAACGAAAGGGAAAGCGGAATCTCCCAGGAATTTATCACTACAAAAGTTCCTTCGGAACTTTGAAAAAGCAAGATCCAAAAGGTATCTGAATCTCAGCAAGAACCAGTTACACCTCCCCACCGGTTTTCTCACAGGACATTGCTGCCTGGAAGCATCTGGTGAGTGGTGAGAATAGGTTTATCGGACTCTGAAGAGTGTAGATTCTGTGAGGAGGAGGAAGAAACTCTTATTCATCTATCCACGGAATGCCTCGCCATTGCAACTCAAAAGAAAGAATCCTTTGGACGAAAAACTTGCAGGAATGAGAAAGTAGCCTCGTTGAGACCTTCCCAGATATTGGATTTCATTAGATATCTGGAACTAGAAGCTGTAAAGTGCGTGGTGAGAACTGCTCTGATAGAGGAAACAATAGACCTTAAGGCCGCAGTGAACTGTAACCCCTTTCTAACTATAACTTCAACTTAGTGTTTCAATTGTGATGATGGTTCAACCTAATTTCTGCCCATTTCAGAGGAAGTCTTTCTTCATAGTGAATATCTCACGAAAAAAGTTCGAATCCGAGTGGAATCTGCCAATATTTCAGTCACATTCACGGTGCAGATTACAAAGTTCAAATTTCACCAGAAAGAACGAGAAGGAAGAGGTAATATTAGGTTTTCTCATGTGTGGCCATTTCTCTGCAGCTACGTGTAAGCTCTCCTGAATTATTCCAGGAAAAAGCGAGTTTACGCTTAATTTGCTTGGTAGTCTGGAAATGAAGTAGTGTTACAACAGTTGGGCTGACGTATTTATGAGTTGCAAGGGTTAGGAATAATAATTTTCCTCCAGAGGAATTTACTGGGTTTTTATATCGATGTTTTTCTGCTTATTATTTCTTCTTCGTTATGTTTCAGGATATGAAAAAGGGTTAAGCATTCGCTGCAAGTCTTTTTCTTATATGGCTTCAAAGTAATAAAATCCGGAAATCTGAACTGGATGAATGTTTGCTTCGAACTTTTTCAAATCTATCTTCTCGAGAATCTGAATTTCTCTGATGGCGAAAACTGAAAATTTTATCCAGATCAGCTAGACAGATTTAATCATGGGTCTCCTTTCGGATCATGGCAAATAATCTATGAACTTCACGAGGCGGTATTCAGAGTCACGTAGGGGAACCTCAATCTACTCCTGACGATCTTGTGGCATTCGGTGAACATTCTGTGAGCTCAGCTGGGTCACGGATCGATTGAAATGGGGGTATTATGTGGTTCGTGTGTCACGCCGGATGGTCGGAAGATTCAATAGGACCAGGCGATAATCTGGGCACGATACCCGCTAATAGCGTTTACATTCGATAATGGCAGGCGATGGGGGTGTGAGGATATGCTGGGGTGAAGAAGAATGTCTTGTTCTGTGGTGGTATCCCTGTCAACCTAAAGAGATCCCAAAGATAGTCCTGCGACTTATTTTTATGAAATTGTTACTTCGTTGAGGGGTTGCTGAGGGCTCTATATCTCCTCCAAATGTCCGCCACAAGCGAACTCCCAGAGAAGTCTTAGCGATATCATTCTTTTCTGCTTGAAAACGTCTTCAAAAATGAAAATGACCAGTTATAAAAAACTTCCATAAGATCAGGTTTGTCTGTACCCATCTTAGACTTCAAATAGAATGCATTGAAATTGAGGAAAAATATAGAAAAACAAAGATTCTTAATATTCTCAAGATAAAAATGATTGTATACAGTGTGAGTCTTTGACTACATATATGCATTTTAAGGTCGGCGTTTAAAGCGAGTAGGAAAGATCAGCCGATAGAGGCGCCACCGTCTATTTTAAGAAATATATCCATAGAACTTACATTATCACAATAAGTTCTATGAGTATCTCTCTAATCATGAATGAAATGTACAATGGCGCTCTCTATCCGAAAATCGCCGAACTATGAAATAAGCTAATTTGTGGGTAAAGCAGGAATTTTTTCCCGCGAAAATTTGAATTTGGCCATTCTCTGCCAATTCCGTATTTCAAGTTGATCTTCTGAACGAAATTATTAGTAGATTCACTTTTAATCGGAAGTTGAACTATTTTCATGGGTCTTTCTGTTGAAATAAAACAGAAGCATGGGTTGGGTCATTTTCTTCTATTTTTGAAAGAAAAAAAATTGACTGTCGGAATGAAATCGATTAAAATTATTTCAACAAGAACCCTAATCCTTTCTGAGTTCACCCACAAAATTTCAGTTCTCAAAGTGAAACCGTTTTCGAAATCAACTTGAAATAAAAACACACTACATTGAACGCCCACCTTAACTGTAGATATTCGAGACCAAAAAAAGCATTTTTTTAATTTTCCATTTGAAAAAAAAAATGGGCCGAATACGTGTCTGATACTATTCTCTGCAATGACCTAAAAGTTCATATTTTTCAATTAAAATTGAGTTAATACATTTAGAGAATACTTATGTACTAACCTTATTCGAATAAGAATATTAAAAACACAATATTTCCTAACAAAAACACCCAGTTCTGTCCAATTATTTCTGCAATCAAAAAGCCATATTTCTCCCACCAAAATAAACTCCTTCTTCGATTTTCCTGAAGATTAGTTTGTAGACATTAATAACTTGTTCATATTTTCCACGATATCCCAAAAATTTCTCATGAAGAATTAGTTTTTCACTCTGTTTATGATTAATCAACCTAACCCATAGGATTCTAGGTCAATGACCTGACCTTACCCATCTTCTATGAATATTTCACAGAGCTTTTGAGAATACGATGCCAGATTGTTCATTTTCTCCTTAAACAATGCGAGGTAGCGGCCGCGCAAGACACACCGTAAGATCTATGAATCGATCCATTCCAAATGTCAAGTTGTTGTTCTGCGTCTCAAACGTGAGCGTCTGTGAACGGCGTATGCGTATAGCGACAAACCGGCGCGGTCCGTGAATGGCGTATGGAGGATATCATTTCAAGAGCCATGTTGTTATAAAAAGGAAAAGTGATTGTTTTGATTGTTTTTCCTCAATTTCGTGATGATTATGTGGACGACTTTCAGTGAATTAATCTACTATTAACCGTGTAGTGTCGAGTTCATAAAATGTAAAGAGGACATTGTTCAGATAGAAACAAGGTCATCGTTTATCTAGTGATGAGTATCATTTTATTTTTCATTAATTTCAATTTAATACGTGGTTTGTATCGACATTTATCATTCATATATCCGAATTTTATATTTCATTGGTATTTATTTTCAATATGGACCGGTAACAATGAATTTTCAATGTAAACGGTACGTTTGTGTGGTTTTACTTTCACATATTTCTACATCAAACGTTTTTTCATCATTCAGATTCTATTCTCGACAAAGTTGATAAACATTCTGACAACATTGTTAACTTATCTGAAGACCCGAGAAGTAATAATATTCGATGATTTTCAATCCAGAGAAGCATCCAGATTATTCTTGAATACGCTTTAACTTTTATATAAGGGGATATATTGAATAAGTTTTGATTGATGCACCATGAATAGAGTAAACAATCAACCGAAATTCAGTTGATTTAAAATAACTGTTCCGAAGATATGAACAGAAATGGATTTCATGGATTTTCGACACCCTGTATCTTTCAAACGAAACCGAATTTTGAAAAATGGCATAGGAAAAAGGTGTTTCGTTTGGAGAGAGGAATCTACAGTTCAACTATATGTACAATGTCAATTAACTCACCCTGTATGCTGAAATTGGAAAGCAGTACAAGTCGTCATGAAATCATTTCAGTGTCAAAAAAGTGAATAGAGGAAAAGATCAACTTCTCTCTGTTATACGTATGATATTCAATAATTGAACAAATCGTGAATGATATCATTGTCATAGTATTCAAGAAGAATGGAATGAATGTATATCAGAAAGTGAATCAGAATAAGATTGTAATTACATATTCAGTATCTCATTTAGATATCAATCAAAATCACATCTAATTGTCTAATTATCTTTTTGATATAACAATATATCCAATCAGTTTCGAGCTTCGCTGATACATCTACTCAACACATTAACATAAACTAGTCTTTCCAGAACGGAAATTGGCGATGTTTTTTCGTTTGGTATAGCCGTGTTAGAACTATTTCTTGTTGTTATTTCAAGACAACTTTAGGAGCTTGCAATGTGAATTCTCATTCTGGGTGCACTAACGATACCCCTGGGAGCTCGCAATGGAATGTTTTTTTCTGGAGGTATTCGAGTTATCTTTAAGAGCTGACAATGATAATTTCTTGTTCTGGTTGCATCGGTTACATCTTTGAAAGCCCGCGGGTAGAATAAATTCAGATTTTTGCTTAGGCTTATCGCATAAAGGTGCAGACACATTGTTATCACGTCAGGTCACATAACGTCATCTTCCCAAAATGTGCAACCACGATAATGCATGGAACTTAGACCATAGTGAAGCCAAATCATCCGAATAAACTGGGTGATTATACTACTACGGAATGAAAATGTAGTAAAAATTTTTGCGACATTGTATCTGCAGTCACATTATAGCACTGAAAGCACGCAAGATCTATATTCCGCAAATTTACATTTTCTGAATGCACGTGACATCACGTCTGATATTTTGTGAAATGTCAATCTGACATACATTTGAAACCGATCTGGGTGCTCATTCAATAATTCTTGAATTGATTGATGGAATTCCCCCACTTCCTATGTTCGTTGATTCATTTGGTAAATCGAATCCCTTCTATGAGAATCACCAGCAACTGTAAAAGCAGCTATATTCTCCATATCTTCTTCCCATTCCCTCGCGTGAGCTCACGTGACGTGACAACAATGTGTTTGCACCTTTAAGGTGCAGACACATTGTTATCACGTCACGTCACATCACGTTATCTTCCCAAAATGTGCAACCACGATAATGCGTGGAACTTAGACCATAGGAAGAGAGACACACCTCAATCATAAATAGTGAAGCCAAATCATCAGAACTAAACTGGGTGTTTATACTACTACGGAATCAAAATGTAGTAAAAATTTCTGCGACATTGTATCTGCTGTCACATTATAGCACTGAAAGCACGCAAGATCTATATTCCGCAAATTTACATTTTCTGAATGCACGTGACATCACGTCTGATATTTAGTGAACTGTCATTCTGACATACATTTGAAACCGATCTGGGTGCTCATTCAATAATTCTTGAATTAATTTATGGAATTCCCCCACTTCTTCTGTTCGTTGATTCATTTGGTAAATCGAATCCCTTCTATGAGAATCACCAGCAACTGTAAAAGCAGCTATATTCTCCATATCTTCTTTCCATTTCCTCGCGTGAGCTCTCGTGACGTGACAACAATGTGTCTGCACCTTAAGAGTCGCAGTGTCGCCTTGGCTCTCAGAGATCTCGCAGAGAAGTATGTGTTTTCTAGGCTCATAATAATATAATCTCGAACAAAAGTGTGAAGACACCACAACATGAAAGGGTTGACCTAACCAAAGTCACTATTCAATATGTGTCCAATAACTGGAGAATGCTGAAAAACATCGAAGTTTTCCAATCATACCCTTTAAACCGAAAACCCCCTTCCTACTCAACTTCCACTCGTCAGTCTCCCAAACTGAGTTCCCAATTTCACCCAATTCGAACTGTCAACATCAGTTTCCAGCAGATGAAGCAGGAGACAACTGACAAACCGAAACGTTTGCACGTTCAAAACCGCTCATTTAAAATTCTGCGCCCTCCTTTAATTCTGGATCACGTCTCAAACAACAATATGAGCATCTGGAAAAGTCTCATTCTGTAACACAAAAATCCGACGGGGCCTCGGGCACGAAGGAAACTTTGAGGTTGGGTATTGATCGTAGGCAGGATGAGGTAATCTATCAAATGATGTTAGGGGTGTCTCATCCGAGGACTCATTGCCGCTCGATGATAAACAAAATCGGGGTAGGTATGTTGGAGGGCATAAATATGCATGAGGCGAAAGTGGGGCCTGATGGGGAGCTCCGAGATATTTATGCTTCGAATTTTAGGTTTTGGGAGAGGGATGTTTCTATAATGAGTCTTTGGAGTTTGCGATTTACGTCTTGTGCTTGAGGAAATATTATTCCACCAAATAAATGTTGCAAGGAGTTTCTTGTTGTGGACTAGATACATGATTAATGACCCAATCAATTCGAACGCCACATGGTATCGAGTAAATTTAATTAATTTACCTGTTACACGTTTCATCATTCAGCATTTTGTTAAAATAGGAATTTTGTATCGTTGATGCCATGTTTCATGACCTGAATTTCATTGCTTGACGTATTCAAGAGACGCTGTAATAAGTTTTTTCCAGTTTTTCTTCTCAAAATACGCGTAAGTTTCCGAAATATGGGAATTTTGCCGAAATATCATGTTCTCAGATAGCCACCAAATTTACTGTACTCACTGATTCGAGGTCGTAGATTACGAATCTGTAATTAGTTTCTTCCTAGGTTTGAAACTTCAGGAAACTTTCAACTTTTTGTGGGAAATTTCGAGAATTTTTGTATTTTTTGATGACCATTTCTTGAAAACTATATTAAATGAAGAATACCTGATTACATATTCTTAATCTATGCGCCCTCGAATCAGTAAATCCAGCTATCTTGGTGGTGATCTGAGAAAAAAACTTTCTCAAATTTCTCAAAATCCGCGTAATTTTCAGTAGTAATATCCCTAGGACCTTGATAATAGACGAGATAATTTTATGACCATCGAAAGCTCGTTCAGTGGTAAGAGCCCGAAGCCGAAGGCTGAGGGTTGTTACCAAGCAGCGAGCTTGAGATATTGGTTATAAAATTATGAGGCATCTATCAATGTCCGAGGAATATTCGGCAGAAAATTTTTTGACAGAAAAAATGTATAACTCAACACAACAAAACATTTATTTATTTATTGAAAGTACAATTAGTGAAAGTGCAATTCGTAAAATTCAACTCAACATTAGATTCGTTGCTGTTCTCTTGTATAGAAGATCTATTTCCACGCATAATATTTATTATTTTGTTGTGGTGTTCTTGATCGAGGTTCAGGTATGGTTTGATAGAATTTTGATTGCTGTGACCAGTAATCTTCAGCAATTGTTGTTCCTCTACACCACTTTTTGCTAGTTGACTGACAGCTGTTGATCTATTTGAATGATTCGTTATCTTTTTGTCTTTGACATTCAAGCCAATTGCTTCGGCAGCATATTTAGTCCATTTATTTATGTTATTCCTTCCAACAGGTACATTATCGTACCATTTGTCAGTTTCATTTTTCCAATATCGATTTGGTTTCAAGAATAGTCGTGGTGAGGTAATATTTTCGCCTCGTTTTGATATTAGTTTATGAAAAAGACGTACAGGGCAGCTTTGTCTCCCACTATTGGAAACCAACCATTTACTACTTGTACAGCCTTTAGAACCACCTTGGATTTTTTTACTGAACACCGGATTGTATTCAATGCGATTTGTTGGAGAACCATCGTTATTCTTCTCGATTTGAAAAAAATTCACCAAACAAGCAACTGCCTCTCATCCTCGCCACGCTAGTTCTACTGCAGCAATATGATAAAATTTACGCATAAGACCTTCAGGAGTATTTTCATCCCACAGCAATATTATTCTGTTAACTTCAGACAAATTTAACGAAACTGAACTGGATTTACGTTTACTTGGGTCTGCTTGCAATTTTTTTTCTGATTGCATCGCGGGCATCTCGGGCTGGTTTAAATATTATATTATTAAACGGGTCAATCATAATGTTGTAGTCCTTATCTTGTAAGAGTTTGCTCGAAACATTCCACATTGTCTTTACCCTTGCTTCTTCGAATTCTGTTCCGTCTTTTTTCTCATATTGACAGCCCAATCTTTGAGTATAAACGCCAATTTTTCCAAGCTTCTGCGTTCATTCAATTCGTATGATCGTTCGTAGCAAAATTCCATAAATATTCCCCAAATATATTTGTGGCTATTGGAAGTATTTCTGGGAATGTTTTCTTTGTTAAGCTCATTTATATTTTTAACATTACCAAAACGTGACATTTTGAAATTTGTTTGGAATGATGTTGCCATGGAACTATTATATAATTTTATAAGACTCTCTCGTGTTATCATTGGAATTGAAAATTGCATTGGATGTAGTTTTCGATGTAATGTTGACATGATTGGCTGAAATGGTTCCATATGATACAAAATCATAAAATTCTATTTGTTGTTAGAACTGTCAAAAAAATTTCCGAAATATCATGTTCTCGGATAGCCACCAAAGTTGCTGTATTCACTAATTCGATATCTGATTAGTGATTACCATATATTCTTAAGCTACGCCCTCGAATTAGTAAATCAAGCAACTTTGGTGGACCGAGAACAAAATTTTCTCAAAATACGCCTAATTTTGCGAAATATGGAAATTTTGCCGAAATATCATGTTCTCGATAGCCATCAAAGTTACTGTATTCAGTTCAGTCTGCACACCCCTTCGTTTTCACTTTGGTAACCCGCAGAACATCTCATTCCAAAGACTCCTTCATCCAGCAAACAGTGAGGCTTTGTGAGTCATTGCCTATGGAGGTGGATTCCGAGGCACTTTGTGCCCCTTGGTTCTCATGATGCTCCCTGACCATTACAGAATTTTCATTACTGTCTCAAATTCACCATTACTGGGTTTTCTTTTTTCTGTATCAATGAAAAAACATCTATCTAACTAGAAAACAAGGAAATGCACCGAAATTAAAAGGTAACGAGTCTATAGGATGTGATGAAGACACAAGTGATCCTCTTCCTTTGTCGAATTTTGAAGCCTGAATTCTGCAGTGAAATTCCATCAAAATCCCAAGAAGACTGCCAGCCGCATTTCCAATCCTGGGGATAACTTCCAAGGCTCCGTCTTTCTGCTTAACACCTTCATTAAAATATCTCAAAGTCCCCACAAAGTTCCGTTTTCCGTTATTTCAAGTTAGTAAAGTGGCTGTATAGAGCCGTGGCATGAAAATTACTTTCTGGGGCCTGTGCTCGGTTAAATAATGCATTGATTTAAATAGGATTTACCATGCTTTATCTATCTGATGCCGCCACACCTTGACAGATTCGTTATTTAGCTTGAGGGGAATTATTTAGATTCAGTATTTTAAATTAGGTTTTTTCACTGGGGGATTTTCCGCCTTCATCATCTTCAGTTTGCGCTATTCAGGCTGTCAGGATCTAAATTGAAGGATAAAACCGAAAAAAGATTCATTGCTGTGAAATTAATGATGGACGAATAATTTGATAATGACTTCACGGTACTTTGGACGAACATCTAGGTTGTACAATTGAACTATGGTAACACTGTACAACCAGGGGGGCTCTCTCAATCCATTTGAGTGCTGAACTCTATTGTATACAGGGTGAGTCTTTGACTTGTACATATATTTTAACTGTAGATTCCTCTCATCAAACGAAACACTTTTTTTCCATACCATTTTTCAAAATTCGGTTTGGTTTGGGAGATACAGGGTGTCGAAAATCCATGAAAAAAGCACTTTTCTGATGTCTGATCTTCTTTCGAGCATTTCGGCCGGCGTGGTTTATTAAATTTCGACGTTTCGCCAGATCGAGTGTCTGGCATCTTCAGGAATTATTTCTCTCTTATTCTTGAATCTTGAGCTATCCGATTTTTGACGAGGGCGCAGGCTATAAATAGCGCTTGCGTGGGCTAGACGGTCGGGACCCGCGCCTGCGTCTGTTTGGCTGGCTTCCTCCGGCTTAGGACTCGTTCCGGCGCCTGATTGGTCGATACTGTCATTCTCATCAACTACCCCATTTTTCTTGTGAGGAAGTGTGCTTGTGTTTTTGAGCACAGGTACCCATACTCTGTTAATTTTGAGAGTTTCTTCGGATCTATTGAAATTTTCCCGGTGTTTGTGGATTTCAATTGCCTCTCTATAAATCCTGGGGTAGTAAGCGGTGGTGGTACATAACACTTGGGTTTGGTCGAATTCAATGGCGTGATTTGTGTTGTTCAGTGTGTGCTCTGCGACGGCGGACTTCTCTGAATGACCCAGTCTGCAATTGGCCTTGTGTTCTTTGATCCTGGTGTTTATTGATCGCTTTGTTGTACCTATGTATACACTCCCACAGCTGCACGGAATTCGGTATACACCCGGAGTACTGAGTGGGTCCCTTCTGTCCTTGGGAGATTTCAGGTGGTCTTTGATCTTTTTCGAAGGTTTGAATATGGTCTTGATGTCGTGTTTCTTCAGAATTCGGCCGATTCTATCTGTTATCCGGGGGACAAACGGTAAAAATGCCTTTTTCGAGGATTCTTGGCGCTGTAATCCATCGTCGGTGTTGTTCGCAGGCCTTCGTTCAGAGAAGTCCGCCGTCGCAGAGCACACACTGAACAACACAAATCACGCCATTGAATTCGACCAAACGCAAGTGTTATGTACCACCACCGCTTACTACCCCAGGATTTATAGAGAGGCAATTGAAATCCACAAACACCGGGAAAATTTCAATAGATCCGAAGAAACTCTCAAAATTAACAGAGTATGGGTACCTGTGCTCAAAAACACAAGCACACTTCCTCACAAGAAAAATGGGGTAGTTGATGAGAATGACAGTATCGACCAATCAGGCGCCGGAACGAGTCCTAAGCCGGAGGAAGCCAGCCAAACAGACGCAGGCGCGGGTCCCGACCGTCTAGCCCACGCAAGCGCTATTTATAGCCTGCGCCCTCGTCAAAATCGGATAGCTCAAGATTCAAGAATAAGAGAGAAATAATTCCTGAAGATGCCAGACACTCGATCTGGCGAAACGTCGAAATTTAATAAACCACGCCGGCCGAAATGCTCGAAAGAAGATCAGACATCATCAAACGATGGCCGCGAAAGCCTCAACAAATTCAAGCACTTTTCTGTTTATATCTTCGGAACCGTTATTTCGAATGAACTGAATTTTGGTTGAGTTTTTACTCTATCCATGGTGCATGTTCGTCAATCAAAACCTATTCCATATCTCTACTAGTATAAAAGTTACAGGGAAGTCGACTCATCAATACACGCTAAAACACCATAAAACCACTTTAAAAAGATAAACGGTTCATATTTTCGAAAGAATCAATCATTTAAGAAACTAAAAGTATTCCTATTTTTTTTCAATAAAACGCGTCGTTTTCGAGTTATTTCCAACTTTACCCGGAGAAATTTGACGAAAAAATCATTAATTTCAAGAATAATCTAAATGCGTCTCTGAATTAAATATCATCGAATATTATTCCTTCTCTGGTCTTTAAACGAGTTTACAATGTTGTCACAATATTTATCAACTTTGTCGAGATATTTTAATAATAAAATCCCACAACTGTGGGAGATAAAAGTGATCACCAAGAAGGATTTAATACGCACAGTTTCTATTGAAAATTCATAGTTACCGGTCCATATTGAAGTTAAATGTCGATGAAATACAAAATTCGGATATGAATGATGAATCTCGATACAAACTACTTATTAAATTGAAATTAATGAAAAATAATACGATACATGATAATCTGTGGCGATGTTTCTATCTAAACAACATCCTCTTGGAATTTTATAAACTCGACACGGTTGAAATTATATTGAATCACTTCACATAATAATCACATTAGAACAATAAGTCACTGAATGTATTCAGATTATTCAGAACTTCACATAATGTTTACAGTTTGTTCAGAGACTCTGGTTTGTTATTGTTTAACGCTGGCCTTCAGATAACCATACTTCGGTTTTCGCTCTACGCATGCGTGTTAAAATTTGGCGGCAAAGTCGATTTATGATGAAAACGGCAGAATTCATAGATATTTATACCACGGTACACAAATGTATCGTGATTTATACTATGTTTCGTAAAAAATCCTTAACCTCAATGAAATATCAGCAAGCCGACAACATCTCCTTGAAATTTCTGTGCAAAATTTCACAGAATCGATACAAATTAGATTAGGTTAGGTTGTTCAATAATACTGAATGAAAAGTCTCTCTTCATGACATTGTTTGGGAATTTCGAGGAAAATATGAACAAGTTGTACAAACTAATCTGCAGAAAAATCGAAGAAGGAACTCATTTTGGTGGAATAAATGTGGCTTTTTAGTTGCAGATATAATCCGATGAAACAACTGTTTTTGTTGAAATTATCGTGTTTGCAACATTTTCATTCCAATAAGGTTAGTGCTTGACTACTTGAGTATTCCCTTAATTGGGCCTAAATGTATAAACTCAATTTCTATCGAGAAATATGAACTTTGAATCAATTCCACAGTATCATTTCAGGGACGTATTTAGCCTAATGTTTTTTTTCAAATGGCTATATCTTTTTAACAGAGCCGAAATCGGAAAAATGGAAAATGAAAAAAAGGCTTCTTTTGGCCTCAAGAATCTTCAGTTCAAATATATGTGCAAGTCAAAGACTCACCCTGTATTCCCCATTTTAGATCTTGAAGCCATTTACGACCTGAACTGAGGATCTCTAAAGCCCAGGGAAGTGAACCCTCTATTTTACAGACCGAGATACTGTCTGTATACGTTTGCTCCCAGGAGTGTCTTAAATTGAACCTTAAAGGGGTGCATATCTTCATCACCTCGCTGAGATCCCTGGACTCAAACTGCCAGGGATCTCTGCTGACCTGGCAGTGCCATAACACCATAAAGCAACTGTCCCTCTACTATGGGCGCCAGGGCATTGTGGATATGAAGGAAATGAAGAAGCCGATGAGCTTGCCTGACAACTACGAGAAGCACTGTTTGAATCTGAACGTGGAGGACAAATGCAGGAAGTGCGGCGCAGTTGGCGAGTCTATTGCACATATAATCGCCGGTTGTCGAATTCATGCCGACAACGCATATCTGGGCCGACAGAACCAAGTGGCAAAAATGGTTCACCAGCAGTTAGCTCTTAGTCATGGTTTTTTGGATTACTTGTCTGCTATATTATAAGTATCAACCTGCAGCAGTGTTGGAAACGGATACAGTGGTTCTCTTCCGGGACAGACCATAACAACAGATAGAACAGTGGACTACAATAGACCGGGCCTTGTATTCATTGAGGAGGATCAGAAGTATGGATTTCTGACGGCTATCCAAGACCGAGTTATAAGAACTCACAACTACGAGAAGCACTGTTTGAAGCTAAACGTGGAGAACAACTCCAGGAAGTGCGGCGCAGTTGGCGAGTCTATTAAACATATAATCGCCGGTTAACGAATTCTTGCCGACAACGCATATCTGGGCCGACAGAACCAAGTGGCAAAAATGGTTCACCAGCATTTAGCTCTTAGGCATGGTTTTTTGGATACTTGTCCGCCATATTATAAGTATCAACCTGCAGCAGTGTTGGAAACGGATACAGTGGTTCTCTATTGGGACAGACCCATTACAACAGATAGAACAGTGGACTACAATAGACCGGGCCTTGTATTCATTGAGGAGGATCAGAAGTATGGATTTCTGAGGGATTTCTGACGGCTATCCAAGACAGAAGAACTCACAACTACGATATACCGGACCTTGTGTTCATTGAGAAGGATCAGAAGTATGGGGTGATAATTGATGTGGCAGTACCATTGACTCATAACATTGGAAGAACGGAGTCCGAAAAAATTACGAAGTACGAGAACTTGGCAATAGAACTGAAGAATATGTGGCAATTGTCGAAAGACAATACCATTGGTGATTTCGGCTGAGGGAGCCATGTCCGAGTCATTCAAGAGAAATCTTCAAAAGATCGAATTATCCCAGAGGATCGCGGGATATACACAACAGGCTGTAGCTTTGCGAACCTGTCACAGCGTGCGGAAATTCCTGAACTATTAGGAGGAACTGAAATGTTTTCTCACTGGTTCGTAGAGGTAATACCAGCTCAAGCTGAGACCGGGAAACCGATGATGAAAAATCTTAGGTGATATCTATTGAAACACTTGAACTTCAAATTCCTTTGTAGCAATTCGAGAAAAATATTCATATCAAACCAAAATTCGCCTCGAACTGTTCTGTTCTCGAAAAACCTGTCGCATCATATCTGGAAAATATCACAATATTCTCAAATGCCTTCAAGACACAACCTGCAGCATGACCTTTCTTGATTCAATAAGTTCGGCTCAAACGGGCTTTTAGGTGTGGACGTTGCCCGGGTCCTGTTACAGCAAGGGTGGGCATTATTAAAGATCATCTGTCGTTAGGATATAACTTCCGTTTGCCCAGTATTCTATATCCAGGGATCGTTCGATATTGCCAGTATATTCGACGGGGATGAGACGTGACATTATTTCAGAATGTAATTAATACAGAGAGAATGCCTGAAGGATTCCTATTTCTGGAGATCGATTTCATTAATTTATTTCTCATTGAGAAGGAGGCCGCCATAACAGCTCAGCCAGTTTTATACAAGGCGAATTTTAGTGAATTCTAAACTTCTCAATGTAAGCCTGCATATTTTTACTTTTTTTTCGCTTTGATCTATATCGGGAGAGAGATTATAATGAATCCTCTGATTCCTTTTACATTTTCTCGAAGAATTAATGAATCTTAGTTGAAACTCCTGCTTCGATTCTGGAAAAAGTTGACTGTCTCGAGAACTATGCGCCACAGACAAAGATTAATTACAGCTTTGTGTAGCTAGGAAAGTTTTCCATAGCGAAAAAGGTGGAAATTGAGTATTCAAAACTAACTTCAAGGTAAGGGAAAATATTACGAACTTAATATTCAATTATTAATTTTGAGACTTATGAAGTTTCTTTCAGCTAAATTGATGATGCTGATAAGCTCCTTCACTTGAAAAGCTCCTCAAGAGCTTGATGCATTTCGTTTTGTATACCTCAGAAATATTTCTAAATGAGAATATACAGGGTGTTTCTGAATTGATGCAAAAGATTTTCAAGGTTGATTCTTTGTTCAAAATAAAGGGTATTTTGTTATACAGGGTGAGTCTTTGACTTGTACATATATTTTAAATGTAGATTCCTCTCATCAAACGAAACACTTTTTTCCCATACCATTTTTCAAAATTTGGTTTGGTTTGGGAGATACAGGGTGTCGAAAATCCATGAAAACAACACTTTTCTGTTTATATCTTCGGAACCGTTATTTCGAATGAACTGAATTTTGGTTGAGTTTCTACTCTATCTATGGTGCATATTCTTAAATCGAAACCTATTCAATATCTTTACTAGCATAAAAGTTACAGGGTCGTCGACTCATCAATACACGCTAAAACACCATAAAACCACTTTAAAAAGATAAACGGTTCATATTTTCGAAAGAATCAATCATTTGAGAAACTAAAAGTATTCCTAACTTTTTTTTCAATGAAACGCGTCGTTTTCGAGTTATGTTCTATTTTACCCGGAGAAATTTGACGAAAAAATCATTAATTTCAAGAATAATCTGAATGCGTCTCTGAATTGAATATCATCGAATATTATTCCTTCTCTGGTCTTCAAACGAGTTTACAATAATGTCACAATATTTATCAACTTTATGGAGATATTTTATTAATAAAATCCCACAAATGTGGGAGATAAAATTGAAAACCAAGGAGGATTTAATACGCACAGTTTTTATTGAAAATTCATAGTTACCGGTCCATATTGAAGTTAAATGTCGATGAAATACAAAATTCGGATATGAATGATGAATCTCGATACAAACTACTTCTTAAATTGAAATTAATGAAAAATAATACGATACCTGAT
This sequence comes from Adalia decempunctata, assembly GCA_951802165.1. Taxonomy (NCBI): domain Eukaryota; kingdom Metazoa; phylum Arthropoda; class Insecta; order Coleoptera; family Coccinellidae; genus Adalia; species Adalia decempunctata. Next base: position 9,600,602 of record OX637705.1, read on the forward strand.
AATCTGTGGCGATGTTTTCATCTTAATAACATCCTCTTGGAATTTTATAAACTCGACACGGTTGAAATTATATTAATTCACTTCACATAATAATCACATTAGAACAATAAGTCACTGAATGTATTCAGATTATTCAGAACTTCACATAATGTTGTTTCAGAGACTCTGGTTTGTTATTGTTTAACGAGTTGTTTAACGTTGGCCTGCACATAACCATACTTCGGTTTTCGCTCTACGCATGCGTGGTAAAATTTGGCGGCAAAGTCGATTTATGATGGAAACGGCTGAATTCATAGATATTTATACCACGGTACTCAAATGTATCGTGATTTATACTATGTTTCGTAAAAAATCCTTAACCTCAATGAAAATATCAGCAAGCTGACAACATCTTCTTGAAATTTCTGTGCAAAAATTCACAGAATCGATACAAATTAGATTAGGTTGGGTTGTTTAATAATAAATCTGAATGAAAAGTGTTTCTTCATGACAATGTTCGGTAATTTCGAGGAAAATATGAACAAGTTATCAGTGTTTACAAACTCATCTGCAGAAAAATCGAAGAAGGAACTTATATTGGTGGAATAAATGTGGCTTTTTAGTTGCAGATATAATCCGATAAAACTTACTGTTTTTGTTGAAATTATCGTGTTTGCAACATTTTTATTGCAATGAGGTTAGTACTTGACTACATGAGTATTCCCTAAATTGGGCCTAAATGTATAAACTCAATTTCTATCGAGAAATATGAACTTTGAATCAATTCCACAGTATCATTTCAGGGACGTAATTAGCGTAATTTTTTTTTTTTTTCAAATGGCTATATCGTTTCAACAGAGCCGAATTCGGAAAAATGGAAAATGAAAAAAAGGTTTCTTTTGGCCTCAAGAATCTTCAGTTAAAATATATGTACAAGTCAAAGACTCATGCTGTATAAATGTTGGGTCAAAAGTCAAAAGTTAGTACTATTGAACCAACACTTATATAAAACCTAATGTTTATGTTGACTCAGGAATCACTACTTGAAATCTTTTGCATCAATTCAGAAAGAACCTGTATAATTGAAAAAGGTCCTTCAACTTGTGTCGAATTCAAAATTAAGTTTCAGACAGATGTTTGAATTCATTCACATATCACAGTTTGAGAATGGATACTAACAACGATAGAAATACTCAAAATTGCAGAAATATTTGTCCATCTCGAATATTATAACCAGAATAATCCTTTCCGAATTTATGTGTCCATAAAATTCAACCGTTTCCTTAAATATCACGAATACATTTCACAAAATGACTAGCAGTCATTCCACCATTTTATGACACACCGAAACTTGAATAGTACATACCGATTTTATCTTCTTCGTACGATTCACAATGGATATTCGGAAGATATGAAAATCTCGTACGATTTATGGAAACTGATAAAAAGGCACATTTTCCGGCAGATACCAGAGATGCAAGCGAATAGAATTTGATATTCCCTTTTCTGCGCTGAGGTAAGAAACATGATGAAAATAGTTCTCTTGGTTCGAATAGCTTCTGTCACTTTTTGTTGGATGTTCTCTAGGCAACCCTTAAATTTCTGCATCATCTCCTGATTTTTATTCAAGATATTACATGGTTTGGAAAATATCAAGGTTGTATACTGCTATACAGGGGATTTTCAAAGGTAAGTTAGAACTCATCGAGGTAAAACTTTTCACCGAAAATAGACCATGCACTATGTGCGAGTCTTTGACTTGTACATATATTTCAGCTGATTCTTGAGGCCAAAAGAAACCTTTTTTCATTTTCCATTTTCCGAATTCAGCTCTGTTTGAAAGATTTCGAAAAAATTGGGACTTAGCACGTGCCTGATACGATTCTCTGGAATACCTGCAAAGTTCATATTTTTCGATTGAATTTAGGAAATACTCAAGTACCAACCCTATTTGAAAAAGAATGTGACATACACGATTTTTCTTGACAAAAACACTTAATTTTGTCCGAGTATTTCTGCAACTGAAGAGCCATATTTCTCTCACCAAAATAAGTTCCTTCTTCGATTTTCCTGAAGATTAGTATGTAAACTCTGATAACTCGATATTCCAAAAATATCTCATGAAAAATTGTTTTTTCACTAACCTAACCTAACTCGATTGGCCTTGATCAATGACGTAACCTAACCGAATCCATCTTCCATGATATTTCAAGGAGCTCTTGAGAAGAGATTCCAGATTGTTGATTTTCTCTTTAAAAAATGGTATAATGCGCTGCCTAGCAATACGTGGTAGCCGGCGCGCAAGACAAACCGTAAGATCTATGAATCGACCCATCTCAAACCTGTTGTTCTGTGTCAGTCCCATAAACGACGCATGCGTGTAGCGATAGCTGGTCTGATGTGAATGTCTAGAGATAGATGCATAGAACACCTGGTGTAACGACTCCCTACTGAAAATCGTGACCAAAATTTGTAGATCAAAACGGCATCCTAGATTTCAGATTTTGGACTAGTTCCGGGATAAATCCGCAATATTTATCGGTCGTGGCGCTACTGCGGCAACGACAAAAAACGCGACCCCTTTCGGGAGAAATGAAAAGCTGCACAAAATATCACGTTCTCGATCGACAAGAAAGTCTTAAACAAAATCTAATCAGTGCCAACACCAGGTATTTCTATGCATCTATGTCTAGAGCTATGTTGTTATAGAAGGGAAAAGTGATTATTTAAGGTGTTTTTCTTCGATCTCGTGATGATTGTGTGAAGACTTTCAGTGAATTAATGTAATAATAATCGTTTTTAGTGTCGAGTTTCCATGGTATATTGTTGGATAGGGTACGTATTGAAGAACTGTCCGAAGAGAAGCTAGATAAAGCATTCGATTGAACAAAGTTATGGGTACTGAAACTTCTCATTTTATAAATTGAACTTTCCCTTTTATTTCTCCCATCGAATCCTTCTCCCCGTGTAGACTTGCCACCCCTCTAGATGCCCAAATTCTTCTTCGCGACACGATTAATCACAAGTATACAGGGTCTTTCACGAGGAACCTCACCCATATTTATACGGGAAACTACTGAACGTATTTTCATGAAATTCAGCTCTTGTAAGTATTTCACGATGCTGATGAAATCTAAAATATTTTCAAGGCGTGAGCACCTCCGGTTTTTCCGGAAATGACGTCAACTTCCGTTTTTCAAATTAGAACACCATTTTTTTATTGCAGAAATTGATTCCTTAGAAAATTTCAAGTTATTTTGATGTAACATTTTTCAGTTTTGGTTGGAAAATTCTCTCTGAGCGGGAAAATTCGAAAAAAAAATCGAAAATAGAGCTCCGCTGAAACAAGAATAACTTCGAGGTTTTTGGATGGAAAGTTTTCATTTTTGGAATTTTTCAAGATGTAAGATTGATGTATCCACTTTAAAAATTGAAATCGCGATTCATGATACAGGGGGTGAAGAAATCGCTTTCAAAGTTAGGGATGACAAAATCGTGAAAAATCAATTTTTTCAAATTAGAACCCCATTTTTTTATGGCAGATATTGAATCTACGTTAAAAAATAATGTGAGTGTATGCATCACACCCTTGCCCTAAAGTGGATATTTTCTGAGTTATTCACAAAAAACTGTTTTTCGTCTTGAATTTTCAGCTATTTCTTTTCCCTTCACGCCAAAAAGATGAAATTTTCAGGAACTGTTACTTAAACCATGTTTTAGATTTTACTACCCTAATATGCAAGAGAAAAAAGTTACAGGTTGTTCCTAAATAGATGGCGAATTTGGATTCGAATTTGTATCGGAAACCTCTTTATTTCAACTAATCGGCCATCGGTTTTCTCTCCAGTGATAAATAAATAATTCCTTATGAACCATATCCAAAAACTTACCATGTTTTATTCTTTTTTTTAATGATAGATATCATTAATTACATCTGCCAAATTCCTCTTTATTCAGTACAAGGGCGTCGCCAGCCTTTGAGCTAGGGGGGGGCAATTGAGCTAGGGGGGGGGGGGCAAAAAGCAATCGGAATAGGAAAAATGAACTGATTTTCGTATATAATGCTATTATTTCATAAGTTTTCAAGGAATTTTTGAGCTCTAGGAGGGGGCAACTGCCCCTCCCTGCCCCCTCCTGGCGACGCCCTTGATTCAGTAGCATGTAATTAATGATATCTATCATTAAAAAAAAGAATAAAACATGGTAAGTTTTTGGATATGGTTCATAAGGAATTATTTATTTATCACTGGAGAGAAAACCGATGGCCGATTAGTTGAAATAAAGAGGTTTCCGATACAAATTCGAATCCAAATTCGCCATCTATTTAGGAACAACCTGTAACTTTTTTCTCTTGCATATTAGAGTAGTAAAATCTAAAACATGGTTTAATTAACAGTTCCTGAAAATTTCATCTTTTTGGCGTGAAGGGAAAAGAAATAGCTGAAAATTCAAGACGAAAAACAGTTTTTTGTGAATAACTCAGAAAATATCCACTTTAGGGCAAGGGTGTGATGCATACACTCACATTATTTTTCAACGTAGATTCAATATCTGCCATAAAAAAATGGGGTTCTAATTTGAAAAAATTGATTTTTCACGATTTTGTCATCCCTAACTTTGAAAGCGATTTTTTCACCCCCTGTATCATGAATCACGATTTCGATTTTTAAAGTGGATACATCAATCTTACATCTTGAAAGATCCCAAAAATGAACATTTTCCATCCAAAAACCTCGAAGTTATTCTTGTTTCAGCGGAGCTCTATTTTCGATTTTTTTTTCGAATTTTCCCGCTCAGAGAGAATTTTCCAACCAAAACTGAAAAATGTTACATCAAAATAACTTGAAATTTTCTAAGGAATCTATTTCTGCAATAAAAAAATGGTGTTCTAATTTGAAAAACGGAAGTTGACGTCATTTCCGGAAAAACCGGAGGTGCTCACGCCTTGAAAATATTTTAGATTTCATCAGCATCGTGAAATACTTATAAGAGCTGAATTTCATGAAAATACGTTCAGTAGTTTCCCGTATAAATATGGGTGAGGTTCCTCGTGAAAGACCCTGTATAGACAGGCCTTCAGGGATTCGCCTCCTGACATCCTGACGTTGCAAAAGAATCGTCGTCGTGTAGTCAAATCCGGGGCGAATGTAGGAAATCAAGGAACGGAATGCCGGGTGTTAAATGAGGTGGATGAAGAGATTGAGGCGTCGTTAAGGGGATTCGGGTGTTCATTGTGATTCAAATTCGTTTTGAGGATGTGTCTTGATTATGTAATTTTTTCTGGAGAAGTGCGATATTGAATGCGAACGCCTGATGGGATTTGGAGGAGAGAAATTACGGGATCTGTGCCTCGGAATGGGGATCTTCCTGTAATACTCTCAATTATGGAAAGACGATTGTCAGGGGTTGTAGGATGGATGGTGAAAGAGCAGTTGTGACAGCTAGAATGGGCCATTCGTTTTGCTCGGTTTCGTGTAAGGACTCTCCTTTCAAAAGTGAACAATTCTCGATTTCATTTGTGTGAATATGTCTGATTTTGTGGCACATAATCATCATTTGCGGGAAGTGTTGATTTTCGTCTTTCATTCGAAGATAACGGCAACTGAAGCGTATCCAGAGCTCCAGAGAGTTTACGGAGATGCTGCTCTAAGTGGAACAACGTGCCGTGATTGGTTCTGTCGCTCCAAAGACGATGATTTCGATGTTGACGACCGTCCGCGTTGAGGAACGCAAAAAAGTATTGCTCGATGAGGATCCGTGTCAAATGTAAGAAGAGCCTTCTTCAGCATTAGGAGTTACGCGCCAAGTCATTCCCAATTGACTCCAGCGTTGAGAATGGTTCAAAAACAGCGAACTGGGGTTCCTTCTGAATTGAACCCAGGGGATGTTGAATATCGTATTTTTGCCTGAGAACAACTGATCAAACTCCAAAAAAGAAACAGTTTTCCTTATCTCATCGTGACGGGTGATGAATAATAAAACTATTTCAGCCACCCAAAGAAACGAAAACCATGGGGCCTGCAAGGTCAAGCTTCTTCATCTTCTTCTCGATCGAATATTCGCGATAAGAAGGTTGTGCTGTGTATATGGTGGGACCTGGTATGTAATGTCAGGAACTGAGGAAGGGTATCGACTTCAATTGATGCGAAAAAGAGTCACAATAAGAGCGGAGACAGGATAAAGTGATTCTACAGCATGACAACGCTCCGTTCACTTTAATAATGTATTTCGGTTGGCCAATATTCAGGTTTGTCAGGTTTTTTCACTTAAAACTGACGCAAACTGGTACTCTTTAAATGTCAAATAATTCTCAGAGTCGCAAATTTTCATTTAATCTTCTTCAACTTTGTGTATGGAGTTAGTTCTTTTAAGGTTCAACTCTGACACAGTAGTACTACTTCATTTTCATACTGAAGTATTCGAATTTGAGCAAAAAACTATTGAAATGTCTTATGTACGCTTATTTCTTGAGAATTTTGAAAAGTAGGGAATTCCACTGTTCGTTTGAAAATTTCACTGTCGGGTTATAAGAATTCTTTTATTCTTTTGTCGAATGGACTATCAACAAGTTGGTTTTCCAGCGATAAAATTTTTGACGTTTCTCCAAATCATAGATAGCTTCGGAAATGAATATCATAGAGCAAACAAACAACGTTTAGTTAATCTTTGAATTCTAATTTGCCAAATAGCGCAATCCGTGTCAATTGTGTCCATCTTACTTAATGTTAGACATTTTCTCGGGAAATATTCATGCCGAATACCACTCGAGATGAAATTTTAGCAGATAAAATTTCTCTCTTGTAATATTCATGTTTGTTGCTTTTCGGAAATTTCGCGAATAACATTTGTAAAAAAATGTCATGAGTTGTATTTGGGTTTATAGGAATTTCCTCAACTCTTGTTTTGATTTTAATAATAATAATAGCTCAGCATAACCGGCGTATCGATCAATCCTGAGCTCGCTGGAACACCGATCACTCAAGCGGACCAAAGAAGCCTAGCAAGACTGATCCGAAAGTCTCAGTCAGATACATTACTCGAACATCATATGAGTAAGACCTTGCACTCCATATATTTCAGGAGTTTAAAAGACCAGGACCTGTCTGAAGAATTGTCTTCCGCCTTTCTAAAGTCAGCTAGTCTTAAGTCAGAGACAGAAGGATTTGTGATGGCGTGTCAAGATGGAGTACTGAATACGAGATGGTATAAGAAGAACATCATGAAAATGGACACCCCAACAACTTGCAGGGCTTGCCATAGGCAACAGGAAACGATTATGCACATCCTTCCCGCCTGCAGAGTCCATGCTCCATCATGGTATGTAGAGAGACACAACGCGGCACTCCGAATCCTATACTTCCATCTGAGAGCCGCGTATGAGATAAACAAAGAACCGGTGCTACCATATGTGCCTCTGGAGATTGAAGCGGTGGTCCAGAACGAAAGAGCTCGCATATGCTGGAACTATCCTGTCTCAACAACACGGCAGATCAATGCTGTTAAGCCAGACATACTTCTGCTGGACAAGGAGCTGAAGGAGTTATTTGTCGTGGAATTCTCCTGGCCTGCTGAAAATAATGTTGTGATGAGGGAAGAACAGAATAGGCAAAAATACAAAGACCTTATGTTCGAGCTTGGAACTTCATACCCAGGTCATAAAATTAGGATGGTCGTACTTATCATAGGATGTCTCGGTGGAATGAGAGCTAACAACGTGGATGAACTGAAGATTATCCCGGTCTGCAGATCACTGGCCGAGGTATTGGCGCACAGAATGCAAAAAGCAGTGTTGCTCGGGTCACTCCATATCATCAGGTCCCATGAACTCTAGAAGCCACTTGCAGCTCATCTCTTTTGTTAAGGGACGCTACGAGGGCAGGATGAAGGACTCCTCCATTGAATGTGTGAGGGGTTTTTAGTGAGTAGCCAAACAAGATCTTGGATTCTCACACTACCGAGAGTGCGGACCCTCTCGGTGCGCACTCGGGTGCGCATAAAGGGTTTTCCAATCACACGGACGTTTGAAAAAAAAAAAATAATAATAATAAAAATAATAATCATTTCTTTAGAATGTGTATCACTCGCTTTTTCGTTTTTCTTCGTTTATTAGGAAAAAACCTGGTGAGCTGTAATTCCATAAAAATCTGGACAAACGATTTTATTTCCATGATATATCCGTCAATTTTCGGGATAAATGTATGAAATTTTCAGTATACATGCGGAATAATATTTTGCAGAATGTGTAACACTCGCTTTTCCGTTTTTCTTCGTATATTAGGAAAAACACCTGGTTGGAAATAAAGTTCCTACTTTATAGTTTATTTAAAAATTCAGGCGGCATTAAACAGAAAAACTGATTAATACACATTCTGCAAAATATTATTCCGCATGTATACTGAGAATTTCATACATTTATGCCGAAAATTGACAGAGATATCATGAAAATGAAATCGTTTGTCCAGATTTTCATGAAATTACAGCTCGCTAGGTTTTTTTCCTAAAATACGAAGAAAAGCGAATCAAGTCCATTCTAGAGAAAAGATTTAGCTTTTATTCAAAAAAAAAAAAATCTTAGTCTACGCTGCATACGAACTGAGATATTATGGAAATAAAAATCCCAATTTTTGAAGGGAGCTCGCGAGCTCGGACGTGTAGCACCTCTACTTAAGAAATATTGAGATATACTCATTAATAATGATGGACGATGAAACCATAAACCTCATAAACAGAGCCAACTTCGTATTTACACATCCAAACCCTCGCCGACAAACATTCGCTAAAGCGAAAACAATTTGGCACCCCTGTCCCATCTTAACTTCCGGAATGGCCCTTTCCCCATTAAATCCCACAAGTTGCGTGGAGTGGATAACAAGTCAACCCTTAATACACGCCATAAGCCTCATGAAACGCTTTCGCCCATTATGCCGCACGAACGGACTATATTTTTCGTTCATCTTTCAGTTTTCCGATGCTCCGACCCTGTAGTTGGTGGCTTGAGATCGAATATCGAAATATGCAGATCCGGACGAGTTGGTATCAATCACAGGAAGGGTGAGGGGTTGAAATGAGCACCTTGTCAGCCTGCTGTTTGCGCGAACTCGGCACCGTTAGTTTGGATGACACAGGGAGCTGTTATAAATGGTGGTGGTGGAGGATTGCAATCCGTCACTGTTTTTATTGATGTTATTGTCATCAAAATGGATGGCTTGAGATTGGAACATTAATCACGAAGGGTAGGGATGACATTCTAGGCTGACGAGATACAGGGTGTTTCCGAATTGATGCGAAAGATTTCAGAAGATGATTCCTTGTGAGAAATAAAGGGTAGTCTGTTGTATACATGTTGGGTCAAAAGTCAAACGTAAGGGAGATATCGCGGTACAAAGATGGCGAAAAAATTAAATTTAAAGAAAAACTTACGCAAGGACTTGGATAGGATTGAATTCAGATAGCTTGGTGTGGTTAGAAACTTTTTCATCTCCTGTATTTTTCTGGTAAAATGTACCGTTTTGAAATAAAAAAATAAAAAGTAAATCTTTACTTGTCAGTGAAGGGCACTTTATTCTAGAACTGATGCACATTTAACTTTTTTATTTCAAAACGGTACATTTTACGACAAGAATACAAGTGAAGAAATGTTTCTCACCAAAACAGGCTATCCGAATCTAATATACTAAATAGTCATTCTGATAATAAGGACTGAACGAGAATGAATTCGCTATCACAAAAACGCCTATATCTCTCGAACCAATTGAGAAAAAAATCAAAATTTGATCATAGGTAGCTTTGTTATGAACGTCAGAAACATGTGGAACATTTACATCATAGATATGTCAGGCGAAGTGAAAACACGAGAATTTATAGTGAAACCTATTCAAAATAATCAAAAATAGAGCTTCAGAGGAATCGCAAAAGAGGCTCGCGTTCGTCCGGAAACGGTATCAAGAGTTGTTAAGCGCTTCAACGAAGATCTTACAATTAACCGCAAGGAAGGAACCGGGAGGAAAAAGGAGTTTCATAGTCCAAAAAAAAGTGAAGAAAGCCATCAGCCTTTTTCAGAAGAATCCTAACCTTTCAGGACGGAAAGTGGCCCAAATAGTGGGTTGTTCGCAGTCAACCGTTCAGAAAATCAAGTCAAGTGGTCAGCTTAGAACACAAAGAGCAGAAAGTGCCAGACAGGAACGCTGTGAAGAATCAAGAAGCGAAATCAAGAGCAAGAAATTTAAAAAAAGATTTCCTGAAAAATTTTTCCTGTTGCATGATGGACGACGAAACCTATGTCTTGGCTGATTTCTCGCAACTTCCTGGTCAGAAATTTTATACTGCAGATTTTCGTGGAAATGTTGACGAACAATTTCGCGTGAAGAAACAAGCAAAGTTTCCTAAAAAATTCCTGGTTTGGCAAGCAATTTGCACTTGTGGGAAAAGGAGCTAATTTATCGTTGGCCAAGGCTCTGTTGACTCGAAAAAATACATCGAGGAATGCTTGAAGGAGCGACTTTTACCATTTTTACGTGAGCACGATGTGTCAACAATCTTTTGGCCAGATTTAGCTTCATGCCACTACAGCAAGGCCACCAAGAAATGGTACGAAGCTAATGAGGTGGTTTTTGTCCCCAAAGAGGCCAATCCACCAAATTGCCCAGAACAGAACGGTAAAAAGAGAATTGAAGAAGACTAAGAAATCAACGAAAACATTTGCGGAAGTGAAAGACATCATCCCAGAAAGTGACTGAGAACACTATAAGAAGCATGATGAGAAGAATTCCATAAAAAATCCATGAATTTTGTAGAAAATAGTTTTGGTTTTTTATTGTAAAAACAGTTTTCATTAGAATTATAAGATGATTCGAAAATGAGTTTGATTTTCTAAATCGGTACAGTGGTTCAAAAGATATAAGCGTTTTTGTGATAGCGAATTTATTCTTGTCCAGTCTTCATGAAAAAATATCAAGAAATTAGAGTGAATATTTTTCACAGATACCGAAATGAGCAGTTGTCATTACAAGTTTAGCAATAGCTAACTGAACAACGAATTATTCGTCAGAATTCTCAAATATGAAAGCTCTAATTCCAATTATTCCATTTCGCGTATGCAGTAGTTGGCCACCTGAAATTTGAAGTTGTACGCTTATTGAAAAACCGAAATCATAAACATCAAACCATGAGCCTAGTCGACACGGTATACGCCAAAATATGTTTCGTACTAATTCATAACTGGGAACATGTTTTCGACAGACCGAAAAGTTTCGAATTTCATTCCTCGTCCACTTTTTGCTAGCCTAATTCCAATTACGCCACGTGATAAAAAAACTGGAGAGTCCTTATCGTACCCAGTTCATCATTTACATACTAACGCACACACTTCAAAGGCCTCATTTTTCGAGATATATCCGCAGTTTATATGATTCGAGGGCATACTCGTGGTCATAAATCAGAGCAATGGCCTGGGATGTGGGAAATTTTCCGTTTATACCTGATTTATCTAGATATTCGTCGCCAAAATTTTTATTTCTACCGAAAATCTCATTTGTTGAACATCTGAGGGACTGATGCACCTTTTGACATTGTAATTCCTGGTTTTTATGGGATTTTATGACGAAAAACTTCGTTTGCATATTCCCTTATATAGCCTCGCTTTATTGGCATATTGCAGAATAATGAGAACCTGCTCAAAGTAAACTGCTCCATATGGGTTGGGGATATTGACTTAAATTGCAAAAAAATATAGTTTAATAGTAAATTTTTGTGATGAAAATTCATATTAATATGATTTCAAGTTGCAAATTTTAGCCTGTAAGTCTGCAGCGTATACAGGGTGGTTAAGAAAAATCGAGTAAAATAACGAAATTTTTATTCCCAGAGAATTTTAAGACTATCAATACAATGTATGGCCTCCATGGGCATCAAATAAAAATTCTCTTCGAAAATATTGGACGGGGTGGACTCAGCTTCTTCCGATGATGTTCACTTCGAGTACATATTATAAGATTCATGAATTTCAGTAAAAACAGATAGTCTCTATCTCGAGCCAATTTCGAGAAAACTCAGATTTTGTGAAATGAAAATTCTCTTCGAAAATATTGGACGAGGTAGACTCAGCATCTTCCGATGATGTACATATAAGATTCATGAATTTCAGTAAAAACAGAATCCTTCTTTCTCAAACCAATTTCGAGAAAACTCAGATTTCGTAAAATAAAAATTCTCTTCGAAAATATTGGACGGGGTGGACTCAGCTTCTTCCGATGATGTTCACTCCGAGTACATATAAGATTTATGAATTTTAGTAAGAACAGAATCTTTCTACCTCAAGCCTATTTCGAGAAAACTCAGATTTTGTGAAATGAAAATTCTCTTCGAAAATATTGGACGGGGTGGACTCAGCTTCTTCCGATGATGTTCACTCCGAGTACATATAAGATTCATGATTTCAGTAAAAACAGAATCCTTAAAAATCTGGTGAGTGCAGAGGTATTGGTAAATGTGGAATACCAAGCTCCTCGCGCGCATTCTCAACTATGTCTGCACGGTGCGGTCTAGCGTTATCGTCTAAAAATTGAAAAGCTTCACCAATATCAGCGTGAAAATTTGGGACAACATTGTCAATGACATGCTCCCTATAGTGTAAGGCGCTCATATTCCCAGGACAAATGTGTAGATCTGTGCGCCCGTTGAAACATATCCCGGCCCATACCGTAACACTACCCCTTCGGAATGGATGGACTGCTTGGACATAGCGACGATTACGGGGTATGCGTGGGATTGTCCATACCCTTATTCTTCGAGAATCTGACAATCGTCCATATCTGGATTCATCAGTGAAAAGGACACTAGGCCATTGATCGTTCCAATTGATATGTTGCTTTGCCCATTCCAGTCTTTGACGCTTATGGTCACGTGTTAACGGAACTTCTCTTAATGGACTTCTAGAACCTAGATTCACCTCTCTCAAACGTCGTCTGATGGTTTCGATGGAAACTTGGACCCCATTTGCATTTTGAAGAGTATTCCGTAGCATTCTACACGTAGATGTAGGGTTTCTTCTCGCCGAAACGGTGATCAAACGATCCTGAGCAGGTGTTGTTTTTCGTCGCCCACCAAGCCTTGGTCTTTCCAACACGGAGCCTGTCTCCCTGAACCTATTCCAAAGTCGAGATATCACACTTTGGCTGACTTGGAGCCTTTCCGTTACAACAACCTGAGTTAGGTCACCCTGTAGAATTCCGATAGCCCTATTAGCCTCAGCGTTTGTTAATTCACGTCTTGGCATTTTCAGAAAACTCGTTTCAAATCGAAGCCGTTGATAAACTGACTCCATTTCAAAATGAGAACATTCATGAAGCAAAGAACCAACCTTCAGAAAAAAGGCGACCAGATTGACGAAATGTCTCATACTGATTTTTATTGGATCGATTCAAGTTGTTATTGAGTTTTAAATGATTTTACAGCGATTTTCTCTAAGATTACATATTTTTGAAAAAGATTGAATCCGATATCTCTAACTCTTGTGGAGCAGTATAGTATAGATGCGCTATTCTGGGTTAAGTATAGGTACATATGCTCCATGGCATTCGAAATATCTATTGACAAGAAACGTCAAAAATTATAAGTTGGGTCACAGCAAGATTTCATTGTTGAATCGTTGAATGTGAAATTTAAAAAAAACTCGACTTTTTAGAACTTCAGTATTTTCAACTTCTCGAAGAGATGGGGGCACGCTTCTAACTCTGTCGATATAACATTCCGGAATTTATATGAGTTCGCTAGAGTACGAATATCTAAATGCCGATGTGGATTTTTTAAGGGGTGTCAACATTCTGGAATTCCCAAGACTTCAATATTACATCTGAGAATTCCGATGTTCGTTCCATAAAAGAACTGAAAAGAAGTGTGTTATTCTGGTGCAAAACTGTTCGCCGTTCCCCCATAGGAAATGTTTCATTTTTAGACAGTGTCAACTGTCATGAACAAGCGCTATCACAGGAGAGTAATGTTAAACGAGGGTATGTAAAAGGGTTTTCCAATAAGAGGTCTTCTTTTGAATAGCCCGCTTTTTCGGTAGATGTCACCTTTGAAGCTCTAATTCTCGGCATTTGGAAAAGATATGGTCCTGTAGTCGTGGTCGTGGTGGTCATTTGGCTGATGTTATGTTGCTTTATTAACGACATATCTTCCACCTTATAATGGAATGAACATACGATCATTTATTTGAAAAAAATTGCATTTTTCTTCGAATTTCAAAATAATACATCTAATTGCAGCTAGCTACTGAGAAATATGGTGAAACCCTAACCGTAGCACTGGATATCTCCAAGGCATTCGATCGAGTCTGGCATCAGAGACTCCTCGCCAAGATTCCATCTTATGGCGTGCCCCCAAAGCTCTCAAAGCTTTTCTGCTGGCTAGTTTTCTCTCGAACAGATCTCTCCATGGAGTTTCATCTGACTCTCTACCCATCAATGCTGGTGTTCCGCAAGGATCAATTCTGGCTCCAACACTATTTATACGCCACATCAACGATTAGCTGGAAGCAACTTCGTGTCCAGTGCACAGCTTTGCGGATGATAGTACCCTCCATACCGCCGTTTCTTCTAGGGCTCCAATACCAGCTCGCCAAATCAGAAACGGACGAGGAAGAAACGTTTACAACATAAATATGGACTTGGCAACAATTCTTGAATGGGGATCTAATAACTTGGTGGAATTCAACGCAAGCAAATCACAAGCATGCCTTTTCTCAAGAAAAGCCGATCCTACTGCGCCCAGCATAGAATTGTCGGGAGTGACCATACCATTGAAGTCATCCATTTCGATGCTTGGTATTACTGTGGGCAGTTACCTTTCTTGGGAGAATCACGTGAGATCCATTGCTAAAAGTGCATCCCAAAAACTTGGTTTTCTGTTTCGTGCCAGGAGCTATTTCACCTAAGCTCAGCTGCTTATGATCTATGAGGCACAGATTCGACCTGTCCTGGAATACTGTTTCCTTATTTGGAGTGCTCCAATTAAACAAACCCTAAAACTCTTGGATTCTGTACAAAAAAGGGCAATTCGTCTCGTCGGTGATGTCTACCTTACAAACTCCTCACTTCTCTAGAACACCGTAGAAGAGTAGGAGATCTGTCTCTATTTCATAGATATTTCCATGGGCGATGCTCTTATGAATTATCAGCAATCGTTCCCCCTCTGGCAGTCTCTTCTAGACTAACCCGTCAAGTTAAGTCTTCACATCCCTTCGTGGTCACTTTGGAGACCTGCAGAACATCTCTCTTCAAAGACTTGCTCATCCAACGAACAGCGAGGCTTTGGAACACATTGCCTAGGGAGGTGTTCCCCGAGGCATATAACCTCCAAAAATTCAAGAAGAACACCAATTTCTACCTGCTTGCCCTTGGTTCTCACGATGTTCTCTGAACATTACAGGATATTCTTTTTCGTGAGAACCACAACATAAAAAAAAAATTGGAAAACCAATCTCTTCGTCAGGCTCTACAGCCAGTACATTCAGAGAAATTCACAATTTATAACCATTGGAGTTTCAAGAAAGTAGGTTTTCTTGAATGAGCACCCCTCCATAGTACTTCTAAAATTTCCCCATATTCCTCAGAATAACAATAAGCTTGTTTGTTCCCAATTTTCCCGCGTAACTTTCTCGCAAACCGGGAGTGAAAGATTTCCCGAATTACCTGGAATAAAACGAGCCGTTCCGTAAGCTTTATAACAATAACAACAACTTTTCGGGACTCTCGCGGGACGGGAATATTCAGGTTTAGCCGCTCTGGTTCACGTCACCCCGTCATAAATTTTAAGCGCCGTACTCTTGGAACTTGAGGGGAAATGGCCGTTTACGGTGCCGGAACTTTATGATCTGGAATTTGGAGGAGGACGAAAATTTCTGTCGGGATCTAATCCCGGAGTAGGAACATGACGTGATGGAGGAGAGGATGATTGATATTTTCATAAAATATCGTCGGATGGCATGGCGCATGGGGTGGAACAAGAATTGGTTTCCTCCGAGAATATTAGCGAGAACCTGTTACGAAAGATGAAATCCGAAGCGAAGGACCAATAAAACTGATGAAGACATTATTGACCTTCAGCTAGCGATCATTTGGAATGTTCATTTCACAAAAGCTGAAAACTTTTCCTGAGTATGATTCATGATATCACGAGGATATATTGAAAAATTCTTAACCTACTATAGAACCAAACAAAATTGCAATGTCAAAATATTTTATTTGTTTCTCATTTGTAAACGTCAGTTTCCAAAAACACAATATTAATCAAGAAAGTTTATTTTATCAAGTCACTAACTTGTAAAACTGACAGTTAACTTGCAAAATTTGGTTAGTAGTATTATTTACATTAGAAAATTTTGTTTTATCGTCATGGTACAATTTTTATTTCCAGTAACACAGATTTTCGATGATGAAAGAGTTGATACTGATGATGATGAACCATCTGTTGACTCAGAAACTGCTGAACTCGAGGACTGCAGAACATTTCTACTCTCCTTACTACCAAATAATTTGCTACACATTTCGATTTTTTTGTTGACCGAATCATCGACATAACTCATCGCAATTTCGGTGCTCTTCCACCCTCCTGCACGCTTTAGTGCTAAAATATCTCCACCCGAATCCGCAACCATAGTGGCTCCAGTTCTGCGAAAAGTGTGGCCGGTGTATAACTCTGGATCTTTGAAACCTAAATATTTCGCTATTTGCTTTGGGACACCACCAATAGTGTGCTGGCCAGCATTAAGGGAAATGCACTTTCCATGTCGGTATGTCAAAAAAAATCTTAGGCTTTCTGTTCCAGGAGGCCGAAGATTTACATATTTTCTGTATAACATACAGGGCTTGAAGCTGCAGCCATCATCGGTTATGGTGAATCTTCTTGTTGTTAAATTTTTTGTTTGCCGCAATGTCACAATATCGTATTTTCCCATATCTTCTACATTATTCATGTTTAAGAAGAGAATTTCGTCACATCGACAACATCCAAAAATCCCAAATATTGTTACAATTTTCGCCAGCAACCACTGGTCATCAGGAGCATGTAAAAGAAATTGTTCAGCCTCTTCTTTACTTAATACCTTGGCCTTTTTTGGCGAATAACGCTCATTTTTTCGTTTCAGAAACGCTATTACCTTTTGAAATCTGCAAATGACAACTAAAAGTCATATTTTTCAATAAATTTTTTAAGGAAAACAAACCTGCGAACAGGGGCATTTTCTTTCATTTCCAAGCAGCTTTTCAGCATAGACCATTTTGCCCATAAAGTATTAGGGCTGAATCTAGCTGATAGTTGATTCAAGTAGACCAACAAAACATCTTCAGTTACCCCAATCGCACTATTTTTGTTTTGCCACTTTTTGAAGTCGTCGTATTCTCGCTCGTACCTTGAAGCTGATTTTGCAGGTAATAAACTTGAAGCTACACTGCTGGCTGCCTCAATAATTTCTTTTGGTACATTCATTTTCGCTTTCGCCAAAACAAATGTAAAGAAAAATAAACAGACATGTTCATGGCAACGCTTCCATAGCTTACGACATTTGCGACCAATTATTGAGATTTTTCGGAATTTATCTTACCTTTTTACAAATGAGAAACTAATAAAATATAAAACAATACACGCAAGATAACGGGTTTTACTGGCTCAAGGAGGTAACTGACTCGCCTGCGTCTCGTCAGTTATATCCTCCATTCGCCAGTAAAAACCCTCTTACCTTGCTAGTAATGTTATACTATTATAACTCAACATATTCTCCTCTTAATTGAATACATTTATCACAGCGAACCTGCAACGTCTTAAGACCTTTAAAAAAAATGTTTCTTCTTGCTCTGCAAACAAGTACTTCAAAGCTTTTATTACTTTCTCGTTGGAAGAAAATTTACGACCTTTTATACTTTTTTTCAGTTGAGGAAAGAGATGATAGTCCGACGGAGCCAAATCTGGTAAATAAGGGGGATGTTCTAGTAATTCTGACCATAAGTTACGAATTTTTTGCATGGCAACATGAGATTTCTGTACTGGGGCGTTGTCCTGAAAAAACAGAATACATTTGGATATCTTTCCGCGTCTTTTTTCTTTAATTTTTTCCCGTAGAGTGGTCAGTAATGTCGAATAGCAATCTCCAGTTATTGTTCTACCCTTATCCTAAAAATCAATCATGATTGCTCCATGGCAATCCCAGAAAACTGAAGCAAGAACTTCTCCAGCAGATTTTTGGACACGAAATTTCTTAGGTCTTGGAGAACCAGAGTGTCGCCATTCCATCGATTGTTGCTCTGTTTCTGGATCGTAGAAATGTACCTAAGTCTCATCCATAGTAACAATTCGGTTCACGAAGTCTACATCGTTTTCAAATCGATCACAGATCGAACGCGATGCTTCTACCCTTGCACGCTTTTGGTCAACATTCAAACATTTGGGGATCCATTTCGCAGAAATTTTTCTTATTTCCAAATTGACGTGAACTATATGATGAACGCGTTCATATGAAATCTTCAGTGCTTCAGATATCTGTTTTAGCCCAATTCGACGGTCTGATTAAATCATGTCATGCACTGCATCGATATTTTCGAGGACTGACACAGAAACTTCAATGGAGAAATTTACCTCTTTTGAAGCTTGCAGTCCTATTTTACACGGTCGCATACGAAGTACAATGATCACCAAGGGTATTAAGCATATCTTCGTAAATCTACTTACCTCTTAACCCTTTCAAATACAGGTAATTGATGATGGCTCGATACTTCAATTTTTCGATTTTTATAATTTCGGTGGGCATCTTTTTTTTAATTTATTGCGTAACTCTGGTTTACTTTTTTGACGTCGAACTTCACACTGACACTTCTAATAAGTTATTGTTCGTTGATATGGTATCGCAATATTTTGTTTATGCATGGATCTGGTCTAGGCTAACTAGATATCAATACATCCTAGTACCAGTATGTGGAAAAGTTGCAGCGAAGTATGATTAGTAGAAGTTTCTTACACCAGTTTTATTTCAACCAGTAGCAAATTCAAGCGAAATATTGAAAAATCTCTTAAAAACCACAGAACTGTACCTTGTGCTTTATAAATGGGATTGTGTTGAAATGTGTACTTGGATATTTGAAGATGTGAAGATGAGGACATTAATCAAATTATTAAAACTGTAATACTCACTACGTTGTTATGACTCCACACGATACTTGGAGGGGGTTCTGGACTATGTTTGACAATACACGTCAAATTCATTGTGCTTCCTTCGTTAATATACATTTCTGGACCTCCCAATAGTATAGTGATTGGTTCTGAAAAATAAAAAATAGATTTCAAACGACATTTTTATATTGTATAAAAAATTAACAATATTTTTATTTCGTATCAGGTATGGTCAATTTCGAAAGCGAAATGTATCCCTATAAAAGCCAAAAATAATAATCATACTGCTAGAATCCTAGTTATAAGGATCTCTCAGTCATTCTTGTGAAGTGTCCTCTAGAACTGAACGGTTAAAAAAAATCTGCATCGTTCGAATTGTGTTTATCAGGTTTGAACAACCAAAACAGCTTTGAAAAAAGTTCATCATCGTTTTTAAGTCTGAAAATCTTCAATTTCCAGTAGAAACCTCTTGAATCTCCGGTGGAAGCCCGTGGCGACTCAGATGTTTATTCAAAGTTCGCATAGAGCTAATTATCTCTTCGAAAGATTGAAAAAGCAGACTCGTTTCTGCGAAAATTTATGGGAACACTGTTTTTCTCCTAATTGGATTCTTGACGCTGTCAAAAAAAAGTACTGCATTCAGAATTGCCCGTTCGAGAATATCGTCTGATGTGTTTCTTTGGATGGGAGTTGTAATTATCTTGCATGTCGGTTTTTCTGAAAAAGATTCGATGTAATGAGAGCCTTCCATCTTTCTGTTACTCTTCCATCGGAGATTGGAGAGTTTGGTTCGTTATGCGTCATATAATGAATATTCGGAATCGGATAGAAATAATTGGGAATTCCTCTGTATCAAGTCAGTCTGTCTCCATAGCTTTCTGAGGGCCGAAATTAGGCTTCATACAAACATCGTCGAAAGTCTCGGCCCCCCTAGGTTTCTCAAGGACTAAACAATCTATGTTCTGGAATTGAGATGAATATTTTTCTCTATTTGAACTACAATATATTTTATAGACAATCTTTGTTTGTCACTCTATGATTCAAGTCTGAGGAGACAAAATATGAAAAAATGAGAAAATTCTGAAGGACCCCGCATTTTTTTATGTAAAGTGGCGACCTGTCAAATTTCTGGAAGTTTGGTAGGTATACTCCATTCACTTTTATTTAATCACATAGGAGGTCATGGTTTCGTATTCAGGAGTTGGTGCCCCTGATAAAAAATCTGTGCGCGTACGGAAAATATCGTTCATGACAAAACGACGCTGCCAGTTTTTTTTTTTACATCAAAGTAAAAGTATCAAAGATATTTTGGCATGGGTACAAACGGCAAATTTGAATTGGACCAAAAATCAATTTATGATCATAAATAAAGCAAAAGTAAGTACTAATCGCCTTTTTTACACTTGATAACGCAGTTTTTTTTTAGGTATCTGGCCGTTTGGAAAGATTTCAAACGAAATTCCGGTCCTCCAGAAGTTTAATTGGTTAGTTTCGGTATCGTTTTTGGTGCTCAAAATTTATTTGGAATGTGTAAATGGACAAAAAAGGCTTCCTCATAGGATCTTCTCACGAAAGCGACCGGAAATTATGGTTCAGGTAGGATTTTCGAGGAATTATGAGGAAATAACTTGCAGAATGAAATTGCACGATTTTCGTAAGTAAACGTGTTTTGGATGGCCATCATCGGTCACTAAATGATTATTGTTGATCGTTTTCACGTTTCAGAAAAAAACCACTTCGTATAAGCCCATTTTGAAGAAATTTGTGCATGTAACATTCAACGGTAGGTATTTGCTCTTAATCGAAAGAATATATTATATCTAGTGCTACTTCTTTCAAAAGAGACACAAGCTTTTAATGCTGTGAGGACCCTATAATGTGGAGGAGATTGTGTCTTATTTTAGAACAGGTGAATGATAAATGTGAAGCATATGTTTGACCTATTCCATTTTATTTGTACAAACCTACTGTGGTTGTAATGTATGAAAATTTTTAAACTAATAAATTACTATACAGTCAGAATATTTTACTCCTTGTTCATAAGATCAAATAAATGAAATGTATATCTTCTACTTTTATTTTTAATAAGTTAGCTATTAAGGTTATGTTACAAGAAAAAGTTCCTCTTGCATCAGAACTCCCTTCAACTATTTGGACTCCAATAGAGGGATATAATGTTCCATTATTCTTGATTCAACAATTGATGTCGTCAAGTCTTTCAGTTCAAGAGGATAACAAACATTAAATCTTCACAAGCATGCATATGAAAATTATGTGAAAGCAATGCAATTTTCTTCCATTGCGAAAAATAATATATTTCAACAGTGATCTCTTGTATTTTTCATGCAAATAACTAGAAAAGGAATCTTTTCTATCAATTCATATAAACGTTAATTATTTTCGTCCAAAACACATCTTTTCCAATTCATTCATTTTCCCAATAGATTAACATTCTGAGAAATACGCTAAGAATGTAGAAAGGGCAACATAGTTTTGACTTGGAACATAAAAATATTTTTAAAAACGTCATAACTTCGATACAGAGTGGAATGTGTCAAATTTCCAAGGCCAGATTTGTGATTTTATAATTGTGAATGGAGTATATGTTGCTGCACCCGACTCGTTATCCAAAAGTGTCAATGGGCCCAACCCTATATGGCTAGTTTTCTTAATACGGGGTGTCAAAGTTGAAAGTTGCCCAGATTTTCGGATTTTTCGCATTGCACCTTTCAATGAAGAACTGAAGTCGTCTCGCATTGATTAAATCTCCGCATCATCATTTTAACCCATTCGAATCCTCTCCCAGCCATAATTCCTGCATTCGCTTTCCTTCCAACTCAATATTCCCTGTGTCATTAGCATGTAGAACCCATTTAGTCCAGAGTCATTACGTCCAACCTGGTTCATAGCCGAATCCATCATTTGTATGGGGCTCGATTGAAGAAAATACCGTAGGGCCAGATGCGACGAGGGGCGGGAGGTTAATGTACCAATTTTGTGCGATCTGGGGGAGAATGCCGACTTTGATTTATTGACGACCGTAATTTTTCTCGTTTATGAGAATCCGCTCTCGTTGACTCGGTGCTTTTTCATCAATGTATCGAGAGAGTAAAAAAGGGAGAATTTTTGTGTGGCCTGTAGTCTCATCGTTCAAAAATAACTCGATGAATGTTGAAGAATGTGATCCTCTCCATCCACAGGTTAATTACGCTTTTCCCTGCATGTATACTTCATATAATCGGGCCTTATAGAAAGCCATTCGAAAAGTTTGGTTAAAATGCATTAAAATACATACTTGAATAAATGACTCAAAATACATTTATTCTTCAGTAAATTCTCCTATGAGTTCAATACTTTTCTACCAGTGACTTCTCCAGATGTTCACCACATTGAAGGTCGTCGTTCAAAGCGAGTAGGATCCGATAGAGGCGCCACCGTGCATTTTATGGAATATCTCCATAGAACTTACATTATCACTATAAGTTCTATGAATATCTCTCTAACTATGAATGAAATGTACAATGGCGCTCTCTATTCGAAAATCGCTGAACTATGGAATTAGTGAATATGTGGGTAAAACAGGAACTGATTCCCGCCATATATTTGAATTTGGCCAAAACTGAAGGAAGAACTTTTCCAGCAGATTTTTGGACACGAAACTTCTTAGGTCTTGGAGAACCAGAGTGTCGCCATTCCATCGATTGTTGTTCCGTTTCTGGATCGTAGAAATGTATCTGTCGCAGTCGGATACTAAAATCCGTCAGTTTGCGAAATGACTAGGCAGTTTGTAAACTGACGAACATTTTCTAAAACGCTCTTGAAATGAAGATCGTTTTACAATCGGTCTGAAATTTTTAGTCAGTTTGTAAACTGCGAACAACGCATCCGACTGATTGTCAAATCATTTGAATCGTGTTCTGAAAACGTTACGTGCGACTTGAATAACTGTTATATTTGTACAGTGCGGTGGAATAAGTGTTACCCCCCCCCCCCCCCCCCCTATTAACTACTCTATTTTTATATCTTAAGATAAAAGCTCAAACAGGTAAATTTTTATATTAAACGTAGTATGTTATGACATAAAAGTTTCGAGCCTGACATAATCCCTCTTTATTGGGGTGTCAGCCCTTCGATTTTTTTAAATGAGAAAGTGCATCATGCGACATCTCATTTGAAACCTATTGAAAAACTGATTTCCAAAATCTATAACACTTTGGTTCAAAAATTAACGGAGTCTGAGTTATTGGAGAGTTTTAATCTTACCTTGCATGAATTTAATGAATTGTGTTGGCTTGACGGTAGGTTTTTTCATTGGAGGGTTGGAAGTGTTTTGTCTTCAAATAAATCTTTCCTACATTGTGAATGTTGGTAACTGAATTTAATCATTTAATGTAATAAATTACAAGTAACAACTAAGGGTGTACTGAAAACTAAATAAATTTTAAACTTAAACAGTAACCAAAGTGTTAAACATTTTTGAAATCAGTGTTTCAATAGGTTTCAAATGAGGTGTCGCAAGATGCACTTTATCATTTAAAAAAATCGAAGGGGTGGCACCCCCATGAAGAGGGATTATGTCAGGTTCGTAACTTTTATTTCATGAAATACTACGTTTAATATAAAAATCGACCTGTTTGAGCTTTTTTCTCAAGATATAAAAATACAGTAGTTAATAGGGGTGGGGGGGTTAACACTTATTCCACTGCACCGTATAATCAGCTGTACTTCATTATTCTGGATACAGAAATAATAAAGGGAAAATAATATTCACACTTATTATTTTAATATTTTATTATCGAAAGACCACAAAAAAAATAAAACCATTATTGCTTATTGCAGCAGGGGCCACTCAAATGGCACCTGCTGTTGCATTTTTGATATGCTTCGAAACAAAAGCATCTCCTTGTATTACACTGATTTTTGTTCCGACGGCAAGCACATTTTTTGAATCCTTGGCCGCTCAACTTTGAGGAATTCGCTAGGGCTTCACTTAATGTTAGGTATTGCTTTTTCAATTGGAACGTTGAATTCTACAGAATTGTGTGAGCTGTTCGGTATCAGTTCCTCCCTCGAAAAACATCGGTTCAAAATGCCATTTTCATCAATACCTATTTGATAAACGCCATTTTTTCTATCTATAATTGAAGCTAATATATTTTTCGGATCAAGAGGAGCGCAATCAATTTATAAAATTGCGTGAACGTCAGCCGTTGCACTTGGTTAAAAAAAAAACATGAAACTGAAGTAGTTTCAAGTGGAACGTTTAAAAGGATGTAAGATATGACAATCCGTCTGATACGTTATACGCGGTTTACAAACCGACTGAAAATTTCAGGCCGATAGTAAAACGATCTGTATCTTGA
Organism: Adalia decempunctata; assembly: GCA_951802165.1. NCBI lineage: Eukaryota > Metazoa > Arthropoda > Insecta > Coleoptera > Coccinellidae > Adalia > Adalia decempunctata. Next base: position 9,625,102 of record OX637705.1, read on the forward strand.
AAGCGTTTTAGAAAACGTTCGTCAGTTTACAAAATGACTAGTCATTTTGCAAACTGACGGATTTTAGAATCCGACTGCGACATATCCAAGTCCCATCCATAGTAACAATTAGGTCTACATCTACATCGTTTTCAAATCGAGCACAGATCGAACGCGATGCTTCTACCGTTGCTCGCTTTTGGTCAACATTCAAACATTTGGGGATCCATTTTGCAGAAATTGTTCTCATGTTCAAATTGACGTGAACGCATTCGTATGAAATCTTCAGTGCTTCAGATATCCGTTTTAGCCCAATTCGACGGTCTGATAAAATCATGTCATGAACTGCATCGATATTTTCGGGACTGACACAGAAACTGGCCTTCCCGATCGTTCATCATCTTCAATGGAACATTTACCTCTTTTGAAGCTTGCAGTCCAATTTTTCACGGTCGCATACGAAGGACATTGATCACCAAGGGTATTAAGCATATCTTCGTAAATCTGCTTAGCTCTTAACCATTTTAAATACAGGTACTTGATGATGGCTCGATACTCCAATCTTTCGATTTTTACAATTTCGGTGGACATCTTTTTGTTTTAAATTTATTGCGTAACTCTGGTTCACTTTTTTGACGTCGAACTCTACACTGACACTTCTAATAAGTTATTGTTCGTTGATATCGCAATATTTTGTTTATGCATGGAACTGGTCTAGGCTAACTAGATATTAATACATCCTCGTAGGAGGACCAAGACTTCTGACGATGTGATGATGGTGTTTATGTGAATAAATTTCACGATCCCAAGAACAAAGGCAAAATGTGCCAAGACAAGTAACTGAATAGCTTCCATATTTTTTTTTTAAAGTCCCACGTCAGTCCTAGGCAATAAGGTGAAGAGAATGGAGCAGCGTTGACTCCAAACTAATCAACTCGCAAAAATCAAAAACCGTTTGAAGTTGGGATATGACGAACAATAACGAGCACTCCATATACCGACTACCCTAATTAGAGATAAGTGTGGGCAGTGGCACCCTCGTTATAGAGCAGATTGGACGCAGCGAATTTTAATGAAATTTCGATGGAAAATGCCTGAAATTGCCTTTGTGCTGAAGATTGTCGCTGTGGGGCTGACAGTGATGGCCAGCGGTATCCGGTGATATAAAAAGTCGGGGAACATAATGGATGCATCGAATTTTGTCGATTTTTTGTTTACGAGTATGGCGAGCGGATTATACAGATTGTGGAGTTGGCGCTGGCGTTGTTTTTAATCGAGAGTTAGTTAAGGCCAGGAGAGTGCAGTCCAATGTTCATCACAATTTCATCCATCTTTCATAATACATATATACAGGCAGTGACGGCTCGTCAGGAAAAATCAACAAATAGAAAATACAGTGTGACAAGAAAAACCTCGGACAAACTCTTTTTCATTTAACTTTATTAAACAGAAGAAATTGAACAAAACAACAACAAATAATAATAGCTTGAACATTTGTTAATAATATATTTAAGCCGTTTCGAAGTGGCTTCCTTTGGCGGCGATACACAGCTTCAGACGCTTCTTGGAAATTTCCACAATGGGCCGCAACTCCTCGGGCGTTAATCGGTTCCATTCCCGGCGCAGAGATTGCTTCAGCGACTCCAAATTTTTGTGTTTTTTAGCACAAGCCCTGTGCTCCAAAATCGACCACACGCTGTAGTCCATTAGGTTGAGATCAGATGAGTAGGGCGGCCATTCTGCAGATGAAATGAAACAAGGAAAATGGGTCTCACACCATTCTTGCGTCATTTTCGCTCTGTGAGCCGGAGCGGAGTCCTGTTGAAAGGTCCAATGCGTATCGCCGAAGTGGTGGTTGGCCCACGGAAGTACTACGGCCTCGAGGATGTCGCAGCGGTAGACTTCTTGATTGATTTTGACCCCTTGATCCACGAAAACTAAGGGAGTTTTACCACTGCCGCAAATTCCGCCCCAGACCATGACAGATTGCGGATTTTGACGATAGCCGATGTACCGGGAGCCTCTACGGACCAGACTCATTCGTTTTGGTGGAAGTGGGATTGTTCTACAGTGGAAAGCTTCTCGTCTGTGAAGAGAATTCGCTCCCATTGCTGACCAGCGGCGAGACGAAGGAGTTGGCGGCACCTTTGGAGTCGTACGCGCTTTTTTTCCTCCGTGAGGAGTTGAACTTTTCGGAGCTTGTATGGCTTGAGGTTGAGCTCCTTTTTGGCAATTTGACGGACTGATTCGCGGTTGATACCGGTCTCACAGGCTATTTTCCTCATGGAAACCCTCGGATTTCGATTGACTCGCTTCTTGACGATGTTGCGATTGCTAGGTGTATTGACAGCGCGTTTTCTACCACTTCCTGGACGACGACCCTCATGGCCAAGCTCCTTGAAACGACGAATTGCATCGGACACGGTTTGTCGAGGCACATTGAGCAAACGAACAATTTCGCATTGACGCCTACCTTGACGAAACAGCTCCAAAATCGCCCTACGTTTGTTTGACATTCTTAAACTCTGTGAAATGAAATTATATCAAACTGAAAATAATAATAAGTCCTTTATTTCCAACAGGTTGAAACCCAATTACAGGAAAATTGTGATAAATCATCAAAAATTTATACTAACACATGACAGCATAGGCATGAAACAAAAATTTGTAATGTTAAACATGAAAAATGACCAAACTCATCAACACAAAATAAAAAAAAATCCAGCCGAATATCAACTGACCCCCATGAGAAAAAAACAAAATTTTACAGAATATTGCGAACAAAAAATTTCTACTCAATAGAATTAACATATATGTCCACTATTTTATCTATAGAATCAACAGTTACATCACACTTATCAGCCACAGTATTGTAAATATTACACATAAAATTAATTGGTGATTGTAGGTTCAGATTAGTCCTACCAGAGTTCAAATAAAACAAATGTCTACTTCTAGTTTCTAACCGTGGAATAAAAATTGGTAACTTCTCCAACAATGCCGGGCAATCAATCCTGTTATTCAGCAAATTGTAAACAGTTTTAAGGGCTAATACAGCCCTCCTGTTCTCCAATGTTTGTCCATTGAACCTTTCCAGTAGACGTCTGTGATTACACCCTATTGGAGGATATACAGTCTTCTCTCCAAACTAGAAATTTACAGAATTTACGCTGAACGTTCTCCAACTGATCCCCATGACACCGGTATACAGGGTCTTTCACGAGGAACCTCACCCATATTTTTACGGGAAACTACTGAACGTATTTTCATGAAATTCAGCACTTATAAGTATTTCACGATGCTGATGAAATCTAAAATATTTTCAAGGCATGAGCACCTCCGGTTTTTCCGGAAATGACGTCAACTTCCGTTTTTCAAATTAGAACACTATTTTTTTATTGCAGAAATAGATTCCTTAGAAAATTTCAAGTTATTTTGATGTAACATTTTTCAGTTTTGGTTGGAAAATTCTCTCTGAGCGGGAAAATTCGAAAAAAAAATCGAAAATAGAGCTCCGCTGAAACAAGAATAACTTCGAGGTTTTTGGATGGAAAATTTTCATTTTTGGGATTTTTCAAGATGTAAGATTGATGTATCCACTTTAAAAATCGAAATTGCGATTCATGATACAGGGGGTGAAAAAATCGCTTTCAAAGTTAGGGATGACAAAATCGTGAAAAATCAATTTTTTCAAATGAGAACCCCATTTTTTTATGGCAGATATTGAATCTACGTTAAAAAATAAGGTGAGTGTATGCATCACACCCTTGCCCTAAAGTGGATATTTTCTGAGTTATTCACAAAAAACTGTTTTTCGTCTTGAATTTTCAGCTATTTCTTTTCCCTTCACGCCAAAAAGATCAAATTTTGAGGAACTGTTACTTAAACCATGTTTTAGATTTTACTACCCTAATATGCAAGAGAAAAAAGTTACAGGTTGTTCCTAAATAGATGGCGAATTTGGATTCGAATTTGTATCGGAAACCTATTTATTTCAACTAATCGGCCATCGGTTTTCTCTCCAGTGATAAATAAATAATTCCTTATGAACCATATGCAAAAACTTACCATGTTTTACATTCTTTTTTTTTAATGATAGATATCATTAATTACATCTGCCAAATTCCTCTTTATTCAGTAGATGTAATTAATGATATCTATCATTAAAAAAAAAGAATGTGAAACATGGTAAGTTTCTGCATATGGTTCATAAGGAATTATTCATTTATCACTGGAGAGAAAACCGATGGCCGATTAGTTGAAATAAAGAGGTTTCCGATAGAAATTCGAATCCAAATTCGCCATCTATTTAGGAACAACCTGTAACTTTTTTCTCTTGCATATTAGGTTAGTAAAATCTAAAACATGGTTTAAGTAACAGTTCCTGAAAATTTCATCTTTTTGGCGTGAAGGGAAAAGAAATAGCTGAAAATTCAAGACGAAAAACAGTTTTTTGTGAATAACTCAGAAAATATTCACTTTAGGGCAAGGGTGTGATGCATACACTCACATTATTTTTTAACGTAGATTCAATATCTGCCATAAAAAAATGGGGTTCTAATTTGAAAAAATGGATTTTTCACGATTTTGTCATCCCTAACTTTGAAAGCGATTTTTTCACCCCCTGTATCATGAATCGCGATTTCGATTTTCAAAGTGGATACATCAATCTTACATCTTGAAAAATCCCAAAAATGAAAATTTTCCATCCAAAAACCTCGAAGTTATTCTTGTTTCAGCGGAGCTCTATTTTCGATTTTTTTTTCAAATTTTCCCGCTCAGAGAGAATTTTCCAACCAAAACTGAAAAAAGTCACATCAAAATAACTCGAAATTTTCTAAGGAATCTATTTCTGCAATAAAAAAATGGTGTTCTAATTTGAAAAACGGAAGTTGACGTCATTTCCGGAAAAACCGGAGGTGCTCATGCCTTGAAAATATTTTAGATTTCATCAGCATCGTGAAATACTTATAAGTGCCGAATTTCATCAAAATACGTTCAGTAGTTTCCCGTATAAATATGGGTGAGGTTCCTCGAGAAAGACCCTGTATAGGTCGCCAAATAAAGCTGGCGTACTCGAGTCTACTTCTTATCAACGAATTGAAAAGGGATAGAAGAGTTTTAGTGCTTGCGGAATACACACTGTTACGAACTATAAAACCGTATACTCTGAATGCTGACGATATCAGATTTTCAATGTGAGGTACAAAAGAACATTTTTCATCAAATATCACACCTAAATCCCTAATCTGTGTAGCACGTGCCAGCTCTTTTCCACCAATATTATACGGATACATAATAATATTTTTTTTTACGAGTATAAGACATTACCTGACATTTATTTATATTTAAGTCTAAGTTATTGAGATTGCACCAGCGAGACAATTGATCAATTGCTAGTTGTAATGTGGCACAGTTGAGAATAGATGTTATCCTGAGATAAAACTTGAAATCATCCGCAAATAATAAACCCAAAACTTTAATTTCATCCAGTAAGTCATTGATGAACAGTATAAACAAAAGTGGGCCCAAATTTGAGCTCTGAGGAACTCCGGATGATGCAAGAAACAAAAATGAATTAGAATTCTCCACCCTGACATATTGTCTCCTGTTTGAGAGATATGAAGTGATGAGTCCCAACAAACTGTCCGAAAATCCATAGATACACTTCAACTTCATAATAAGCCGTCGATGATCCACACTATCAAATGCTTTACTAAAGTCAGTGTAGATAACATCTAGTTGCCCAGACTGGTCTAAGATCTCGACCAGTGTCTGTGAAAACACCGCCAAGTTCACTTATTAGTACAAGAAAGTGTAGAGAAACCAAGAGAATAAAAATTATTTGGCTGCGCTGAAATACTTTTGTTCCAGACCACAGCAAAATTTGTCCGAAGTTTTTCTTCTCACCTTGTAATTATACGAATTTCATTTATTGAACCTCATCCTGAATTATCAATTTCGGAATTCAAATCTCGATTATTGCCCTCGAAATTTCATATCTTTCTTTGTACCCAGAATATAAAAATCTCATCTTTTCGTACACTATATGACACGCAGGTCGGCCAGCTAACCATGCGCTCCAGAATATGGTACTATGCAACACCTACGACTCACCCAGTTCCCCCAAATAGCTCGTTACAGTACAATACCTCGATATTCGGTCGCTGCGTGATACATACGAGGTCGTCCAGCCGACCGAGCGCTTACCCTGGTTATAAATTTAAAAGTTTTTCATATTATGTCTAACTGCACGCACCAAGGTCTTTGCTGATATTGTGTCAAATTTTGCATTGACGATTTTAGGGCGGGTAACTCTTTTCATTCTTCACGAAACTTATAACCTCTCGAAACTGCTTAATGCCAATGAAATGCTGAATTGGTGTACAAAATATTATGCCTAATAAAGTATTTGATCTTAAGTTCAAGTTCCTTCATTGCGAACGTTCAAGAAGATCTCCTTTTTGATTATTTTCTCGAGAACAAGTGAGTAAGATGAAATCGAAAATTATTTCCCATTTCTCCCACACTGATTCCATCCATTCTTCTCCCGAAGAATCTGCTTTTTCATCGAGCACCCATCTATTCACCCCCATTTCCAATCAGAAATCGAACCTTTCTCATTCGCAGAAGATACCACTCGAAATGCTCGCGAAGCGAGGCCGAGGAATTCCATTTCGACCAGCTAATTACAAGATCTTTTTTTTCTCGGTTATAAATGAGCAGATACCGTCATATCAACCGTCTCTGAAGTTAATTTCGAGTGCTTCCCAGTGCCTACGAAAAGCCCTGTGATTTTTGAGCTCGCATCTGTAATTAGACGATGCTATTTGGAAGTTTTATTACCGCGAAGCAAGGGGGATTATGCCGCCCTAAAGTTTCCACACACTGTGAGGTCTTGTCGTACGATCGAAATTGGGACTATCCAGAGGGTAGATCGATGAAATTGAAGAATGACATTCAAAAGTTATGTGAGTGTCAAGGTGGTTCTCAGAATATGGATTGATAAGAAGTTCTCCTCTGATTAGAACACGCAAACTGATATCACTCAGACAGTCGAGACTTATCAAGAGGCCTTCTCCAAAGTCGGAGGCAGAGATGGCTCGTGTCCTTTAGGTGTGGGTCGGCCAGAACCAATATACCCTGTATATACAGGGTGTCCCGAAAACAATGGATGAGCCTGCAACTATAGATAGACACTGTCGTGGTCTAACTTATTCCAAATTTTGACCTTAATGAAAATTCCACGGTTTCGGAGATATTCATGGTTTTCGTATTTTTAGAAAATTTTCAAGTGCGATTAGTTTTTCTAGTGCCAGTTCTACAAATGGAGAGGTATTTCGATATGGTTTTTTTCAATTTCACATGAGATAGTTCAGCTATCGGAAACAAAGACTTAAATTCATCGGTAAACCATATGCTATGACCGTTATAGTAATATAGTTATAGTGAAAAGGGGTTACAGTCCACTGCGACCTTAAGGTCTATTGTACACCCTGACAGAGCTGTTATCATCGCGCCACCTACAGCTCGCCCTTCAGTTCCAGAGATTTGATGAAATCCAGTATCTGGGACGGCTTCAAGGAGGATAACTCCCCACTTCTACAAGTTCCTTGTTCAAAGCACTCTTTCCTTTGGCTTGCAATGGAATAGCATTCCGTAACCAGGTGAATAGGAGTTTCTTCCTCCTCCCCACAGAATCAACGCTCATCAGTGTTCGATAAACCCATTCTCAACAGATGCTTCTTTAGGCGACAATGTGAAGTTGGTTTCTACTGAGATCCAGATATTTTCTGGATCTAGCAGTTTCAAAGTTCCGGAAGAACTTTGTGGAGTGATCCATCTCTGGGAGATCCGCAAGAGTTTTTCTCTTTCGGTTTTCTCTTTCAGCATAAACTCCTTCTTATAGGTGCATTTTCCTATACCACAGAAAGGTTCTGGGACAGTGAGTGGCGTCTGTGCGCCCTTTCTGTCCAGTGTATTGGCCTCTTCGTTTCCTACGATTCCCGAATGACCAGGAACCCAGATTAAAAATACCTGTTGACAACCTGTATGCAGGGTGAGTCTTTGACTTGTACATATATTTTAACTGTAGATTCCTCTCATCACGAGAAACACTTTTTTTTCATACCATTTTTCAAAATTCGGTTTGGTTTGGGAGATACACGGTATAGAATATCCATGAAAAAAACACTTTTCTGTTTATATCTTCGAAACCGTTATTTAGAATGAACTGAATTTTGGTTGAGTTTTTACTCCATTCTTGGTGCATATTCCTCAATCAAAACCTATTCAATATCTCTACTAGTATAAAAGTTACAGGGTAGTCGACTCATCAATACACGCTAAAACACCATAAAACCACTTTAAAAAGATAATCGGTTCATATTTTCGAAAGAATCAATCATTTAAGAAACGAAAAGTATTCCTATTGTTTTTCAATAAAACGCGTCGTTTTCGAGTTATTTCCAATTTTATCCGGAGAAATTTGACGAAAAAATCATTAATTTCAAGAATAATCTGAATGCGTCTCTGAATTAAATATCATCGAATATTATTCCTTCTCTGGTCTTTAAACGAGTTCACAATGTTGACACAATATTTATCAACTTTGTCGAGATATTTTAATAATAAAATCCCACAAATGTGGGAGATAAAATTGAACACCAAGGAGGATTTGATACGCACAGTTTCTATTGAAAATTTATAGTTACCGGTCCATATTGAAGTTAAATGTCGATGAAATACAAAATTCGGATATGAATGAGGAATCTCGATACAAACTACTTATTAAATTGAAATTAATGAGAAGAATAATACGATACCTGATAATCTGTGGCGATGTTTCTATCTAAACAACATCCTCTTGGAATTTTATAAACTCGACACGGTTGAAATTATATTAATTCACTTCAAATAATAATCACATTAGAACAATAATTCACTGAATGTATTCAGAACTCCACAGTTTGGTCAGACTCTGGTTTGTTATTGTTTATAGTTGGCCTCCAGATAACCAAAACTTCGGTTTTCGCTCTACGCATGCGTGGTAAGATCTGGCGGCAAAGTCGATTTATGATGGAAACGGCAGAATTCATAGATATTTATACCACGGTACACAAATGTATCGTAATTTATACTGTTCCGTAAGAAATCCTCAACCTCAATGAAAATATCAGCAAGCTTACAACATCTTCTTGAAATTTCTGAGCAAAAATTCACAGAATCGATACAAATTAGATTAGGTTAGGTTGTTAAATAATAAATCTGAATGAAAAGTATTTCTATATGATATTGTTTGGGAATTTCGAGGAAAATATGAACAAGTTATTAGTGTTTACAAACTAATCTGCAAAAAAATTGAAGAAGGAACTTATTTTGGTGAAATAAATGTGGCTTTTTAGTTGCAGATATAATCCGATGAAACTAACTGTTTTTGTTGAAATTATCGTGTTTGCAACATTTTCATTCCAATAAGGTTAGTACGTGAGTATTCCCTAAATGTATAAACTCAATTTCTATCGAGAAATATGAACTTTGAATTAATTCCACATATCATTTCAGGTGTGCCTTCGGGTCTGAGTCTCTATAGTATCACATTCATACACAAGCAGAATCCTTGCAATTCTTAATGGCCTCCATCGTATTCTGCTGCGGTATGTGCCGAACTAGTCCATCCGGCAAGTCCGCCAAGTAAGGCCGTCGAGTCCGCGGGCACCTTTCCTCACCTGCTGAAATCTTCGAATCTCGTCTCGTCATTACGCACCCAGGGCACTTGGGCGCTGTATTGTTTTCTAACGACCCTTCCGGACTAATTTGGCGCGCTTAATGACCTACAACGGGGGCAACACGAATTCGTTGTTCCCGTTCCATTATTTCTTGAGCCGGCATTTTCATATAATTCCGAGTGTAGTGCAGCACCGCGGAACGAAATTAAATTTGCAATATCTCGAGGATTTAATGTCGGAATGGGAAAAGCCTTTGTCGATCGCGACGAATTTTTCGTCGAGGGTCCTTCGTTGGATGCTGCAATTTTCGTGCGGAATCATAATGAGATTTTCTCGCTAAGAGATGATGTTGCAGCTCGTGGTCATTGAAGCAAGAATGACGAAGTCACACGCCATGACAAAGTGCACATACTGAACACCTCTTTGAACTGACTAAATTTTCCAAAAAAAAATTTCTACAAGCCTTTACTATACGGCGTGGGGAGGAGAAGTCACATCTCACCATTTCTTGAGAAGTCGGGTTGGCTCAGTATGTCGGATAGGCATAGATTGCACAATACGCTCTTCTTTTTCAGAATTCTCAAGTTCAAGACACCACCTTATCTTTACAACAAGATTAAATTCAGAACGGATGTACATAGTTTGAATCTTAGGAGGAGGGGTATGTTGTCAATTCCTAGGCACAGAAAGGAAATTTTTAAGAGATCCTTTTCTTACAACATAGCAAACACTATTAATGATTTTAACGATCTTGATATGTTCTGGTCGATACAATCTTTCAAGAACAGGTGTAAGCGAGATCTCTTAAACGTTAGCAATGAATAATTGCCATTTTTCACTAGTTATCTCATACGCCTCCTCATCCCTTAGTTTTTCCCTCTATTATCCCATTATCTCAAGTCCAAGTAAATTTTCATTGTTTTTTTCATCGGAATTTTCAAACTTAAAAATTGCTTTTTTTTCTCGTTCGATATTTTCAAAATTGTTGATCTCTGTTCACGACTGCTTCTGGAATTTGTAAATTTTATTTTTTTCTCTAATTGATTGCTTTATTCTAAATAAGATTTTTTTGTTGTATGATGAGAATATTGATATATTTTGTTATTGGTTGCTCATGATTTTTAATTTTGTTATTTAAATTGAGGCCCTAGCAGAGTCCGGGTTACTTGAACTCTGATAATGAGGCCTTTTGTTGTCCCATATTGTGAGACTTTACAATAAATGGATGTATTCTTATTATTATTAAGATACAAAGACACTGCCAAAAAAGTACCACATAATCCACTTTTCCTATTCGAAAAATTTAGAGCCATGATGGGGATGGCACAGGGTGCACCAAAAATCCTCCAAAAATGCATACAAATTTAGTAAAAGTGAAACAAAAATGACCTGTAGCAGGATTTTATTGCCAAATAAACTGCTTCACATGAGTTAGGAATATTGACTTAAATTACAAAAAAATATAGTTAAAATAAGATTTTTGTGATGAAAATTCATATTAATATGATTTCAAGTTGCAAATTGATTTTAGCCTGTAGGTCTGCAGCGGATACAGGGTGGTTGAGAAAGATCGAGTAAAATAACGAAATTTTATTCCCAGAGAATTCAAGCATTTCAAGACTATCAATACAATGTATATCCTCAACGGGCATCAATAACAGCTTGACATCTTCTTTGCATACTACACACGAGGTTGTTGAACATTTCTTGAGGAATTTGGTTCCATAAACGGGGCAGAAGCTCTCTCAGATCATTTAAGGATTCTGGGGTAGGTTGATGATTATCTACTCTTCTTTAGAGCATATCCCATGCATGTTTTATGCAATTCAAACCTGGTGAGTGCGGAGGTATTGGTAAATGTGGAATACCAAGCTCCTCGCGCGCATTCTCAACTAGGGCTGCACGGTGCGGTCTAGCATTATCGTCTAGAAATTGAAAAGTTTCACCAATAGCAGCGTGAAAATTTTGCACAACATTGTCAATGACATGCTTCCTATAGTTTAAGGCGGTCATATTCCCAAGACAAATGTGTAGATCTGTGCGCCCGTTGAAACATATCCCGGCACATACCATAACACTACCCCCTCGGAATGGATGGACTTCTTGGACATAGCGACGATTACGGGGTATGCGTGGAATTGTCCATACCCTTATTCGTCGAGAATCTGAAAATCGTCCATATCTGGATTCATCAGTGAAAATGACACTACGCCATTGATCGTTCCAATTGATATGTTATTGCCTTGCCCATTCCAGTCTTTTACGCTTATGATCACGTGTTAATGGAACTCCTCTTAATGGACGTCTAGAACCTAGATTCACCTCTCTCAAACGTCGTCTGATGGTTTCGATGGAAACTTGCACCTCATCCTCATTTTGAAGAGTATTCCGTAGCATTCTACACGTAGATGTAGGGTTTCTTCTCGCCGAAACGGTGATGAAACGATCCTGAGCAGGTGTTGTTTTTCGTCGCCCACCAAGCCTTGGTCTTTCCAACACGGAACCTGTCTCCCTGAGCCTTATCCAAAGTTGAGATATCACACTTTGGCTGACTTGGAGCCTTTCCGCTACAACAACCTGTGTTAGGCCACCCTTGACCCTGTAGCATTCCGATAGCCCTATTAGCCTCAGCGTTTGTTAATTTACGTCTTGGCATTTTCAGAGAACTCGTTTCAAATCGAAGCCGTTGATAAACTGACTTCATTTCAAAATAAGAACATTCATGAAGCATATGCAAAGAACCAAACTTCAGAAAAAAGGCGACCAGATTGACGAAATGTCTCATACTGGTTTTTATTCGATCGATTCAAGTTGTTATTGAGTTTTAAATGATTTTACAGCGATTTTCTCGAAGATTACATACTTTTAAAAACGATTGAATACGATATCCCTAACTCTTGTGGAGCAGAATATTTTTCTTCTGAGAAAATGAATTTGTTCCATCATTTTGACGCGCACTGTATAGTCCTGATGTAGTCTTCATTGAACTTGGTGTGCCCAAAAAGTCCTTGCAAGCGTTGTGATTGATATTCAAAGTCCACAAAACTGCTCGACAAGCTTGAGAGGGTTTTGTGTTTTCTACACCTTGATGGAATCTTTGATTAGAAAAGGAGGAGTTTTAACATTATTTGGCATCGATAAGATTGGACAAGAAAGACCTGCGTAGCTGAGACAAAACAGGAATGGAGGAGTTTTTTTTTCTGCAACTTGAATGACGACAAGAAAAAGCAGTCGAAAAAAGACAGAGCCTTTTTCAGCTCCAGGAATCGACTCCCCCATCAATTCCAATTTCAGCGCCCGCCTCTCAAACCCGCACATAAACGTAATTTCCATCTACCAGGACTCTCGTTCCCGGGCGCATAAATAAAGGAACCGGAATCCGAAAGCGTTGCTTTCAATGATCCGAGCAGGCTTACCGACAACGGAGAGGGTCATGGAAATTCCGATAGGGGGCGTCGTGCCTACTTGACATTCATACACGCCGCTGTCTTTCCGCTGTGGATACCGGATCTGCAGGGTCCAATCCTCGGTCATGGGATTGTGGATGCTCGTGAATCTTTGATCGGACGTGTAGGTCGAACGGCCCACCGTGAGCAGATGCAGGTCCCGGTGCCTTATCCAGGTTACCTGAAACAAGAAGCGCGCGTTAGGCTCGATTGAATTTCTGACGGGATGGCGCGACGGCTCCTGCGGCCGACAGTTGACAGGTTAACGGAAGTTTGTTGTGTGTAATGGGGGGATTCGAATTGTGAGGAGTCGTGTTAGCAGGGTCTTCATCGTTTGTGTTGTAAATTGATCATTCGATGGGAAAAATTCAACCTCAATATTGTTCCTTCTCTTAGTAAATTGAATTGCATTTCCCAACTTTGATAAAAGTATCATCATTTTCAAACCCAAATACCCCCAGATACTAATTTTTAATGTAATCGGATCATAATTACAAAACTCATCCGCCATTTTGGAGCCGCCATTTTGGAGCCGCCATTTTGTTTTTTCTATAAAAAATGCATAATTTCATGGTGCATATTGTCACCAGAATTAGGTACACCTGCAAAATTTCAAATCAATCGGACGATTAGAAGTGTGTCATATTCAACTTACAAGATTTGATTACAGAGAGACAGACAGACACTACAGACAGACACTACAGACAGACACTACAGACAGTCACCGGGACAGGTGAAACTAAATAAAAGTATATAAATAAAGGCATTTTACAAGCATTTATTTAGTTTTACCTGTCCAGGTGTCTGTCTGTCTGTGATCGAATCTTGCGAGTTAAATATGACAGTATGACACACTTCTAATCGTCCGATTGATTGGAAATCTGGCAGGTGTACATAATTCTGGTTACAATGCATCATGAAATAATTCGTTATAGAAAAAAACAAAATGGCTGCTCCAAAATTGCGGATGAGTTTTGTAATTATGATCCGATTCCATTCAAAATTAGTATCTGGGGGTTTTTGGGTCCGACAATGATGATTCTTCTGTCAAAATTGGGAAATTCAAGATGGCGGCTACAATATGGCGGACGAGTTTTGTAATTATGGTCCGAATCTATTCGAAATTGGTATCTTGGGATTTTCTGGGACGGAAATTACGATTCTCCAAAACTGAAGAATTCAAGATGGCGTGCCACTACTGTAACAGCCCTTTGACAATCCCTAACTTTCTGGTGGAGTGCCCGCAATACAAAAATGATAGGGGAACCAACAAAATAGATCAGACTCTGAAAGCAATTCTTCACAACTCGACAAACTCCGACAATCGAATGAATTTTCTTAAAGCGAATCATCTTCATGGTCAGATTTAAATTATAAAAAATTCATTACATATCTTGGCTGAAGGACTTAGGTCGATGGCCATTTGATTACATCGATAAAAAACAGTAATCTTATGTATCTATCTATCTATCATTACATGTATTGTAAATAATAAACAGTAATCGTGTCAATGGCCTACGCAGTTGAGACACATGAATCTATATATATTTAAAAGAAAGATGTTGGTTACACCATTTATAACTAGAGATCGGATGGACTGTTTGTTATGAAACTTCATTTATGGAATCGTCTACGGTCTGGTTATTATAAAATAAATTAAAACTTCGAAAAATTTGATGAAAGTTTTACTTATGCAGGAAATGCTTTTCCTTCTTTTGAATAAGGCCTCTAGGTGGCGCTACCGTTGATGCGTAGTCGTACAGTGGATAGACAAGTCACTGTTATTGGTCGTAGGTTGACATTACCGCTGTTAGTTAGATGGCGATATGTGATTCGCATAGAACTCATGGTAACATGGAAGTACATTGCCAGATCAAAAAGCGGGTAAACATCTCAAGTTGGTGGAACAGTGAATTTTTAGCGAAAGATCAAGTATCTGATTTTGGTGATCACTTTCAAACGTGAGTTGGCCATCTTCATCTTTTTTCTTTATTTTTGAAATGCTTTCGAATTTCTGTTTGGGTAATAGATATATTTGCGGAAATAACGGAATCCAAAATTGCCCATAATTAGTATTGACATATTATATTCGTGTTTCTGTTCGCACAGAGACAGTATTGTAAGCGTCAATAATTTTGAAACGTTTGGTCATCGGGCTTTCACCTATGATATGCAATAATGTTTCATGGGTTGCCTAATTTGATCTGGTCGAATGACCACCAACTGATATGTTTACCATTATTTTATTTTGAGCTTAGCAGCATAGCTAAGATGTCTAAAATAATGGTGTGACCACTGATTAGATTTTGAGAATATTAGAAAAGTTTTGTTTTTGCCACTTCAGGTTGGGCTGTTAACAAATGACTGATTTTTTAATTCTGGTCGACGGGCTGTGTTAATAGTCGAAAGTTCTTTGAAGGAATAATTTTTGTTCATATTCTTGACATTTTGATTCATATTAGAGGAAAGGTAAAATATGGATTATACTCCTGCTATTCACAGTCCCATGAGGTACTGCGAAAAGAGAGATGTACAACAATTAAAAACAAAAAGTTATATGTTCAACAATTAGGTACCGCTTAAATAAAGAGAACTCTTTCCATGTGAATCACAAAATTGTTAAAATTTTGTATATTTTGAACTTTAATTTTGCCTAATTTATTTCCTGCTTGAAAAAAAAGCAATGGTAAGTTTATACAACTTTTAAGTATAATTCAGGCGGAACAAAGTTTGCCGGGCCAGCTAGTTTAATATAAAAAAAGATGGCGGCTTCAAAAGGACAATGAGTGTTCTTATTATAAAAGCTTGTCTTCAACTATTAAAGACAAGCTTTTATAATTTGTTCAATGAGCACTAATGTAAGTTCTAACACACGCAGATGAATTTTGCAGCCCGAGCCGTCAGGCGAGGGGTGTAATTCATCAAGTGTGTTATGAAAATTACCACCAATTGAAAACTTTACTTTATCTTCGACTTCTTCAGTGAAATTCGAATTTAATCTGCATTTTCATAATTGACAACAATTGTCAAAAGCGATTTCTGTGGTCGAAAATCGAACCGATATCGAATGCCGTAGAAAACGTCAAAAATTCACGTTTTCCAAATGCAATTTTTGTATTTTCAGACCTAAGAAAATGTAAAAATGGATGGCGAGAACGTTACCTAGATGCCTGAAAAAGAGTTCCCCATTGACCCGACTCTTTTATTCATTTCGTAAGCTACATTTTTCCTGTTTGTATTTGAGCGAGTTATAGGCGTGAGTTATTATTACTTCACAGTATTGGTTTATAGAGACTATTACAGATCGAAATCAGTTGAATAATGGATATATTATTCTATGGGAGTAGATAAAAATTGTTTTTTATATACCTACATTGTTTCTTTGGATGTCAAAATAACACCTCTTATTGGAAAACGCCCTTCAAATAACCGATTTTAATCAACTCTTCACTGAGCCTAGTAGACAACAACTAACAGTGAATGTTGATAGTTTCATACATATGTTATTCCAGATCGAAAAAGTGCTGTTATGACGTGAAATGAGTTGAAAAACGTTCCCACAACGCTATACTAGAATTCCGGGTCAGCATCCATCATCTCTGTGTACCTCGAAATGAAATACATAAACCAAAATCACACAACCTGGCTTCGCTCCTGTCGAGCACTCGAATAGATGCGCTACAGGGGACAGTTCTCACGTTCCAAACACATGTCCAATTTAAATTCACCTCCTGCAGCAGAGCATTCGTCTGAACTCGAGAATATTCCGCCGAGAATTTATGATCAGGTCCTTTTCGAAAAAAAAAACAACCCGGATGCACGACTGGGCCTAGACTGCGACATAAGGGGTCTGGCGTTGCTTCCTTGAAGCTCCAGAAATCTGAAAATTTATTCATATTTCCGTGCAGGTTCCGTATCCGAGAGATTTATATTTCGTCCTATTTCATCTTGGCCCCGTGAAATAAAAACACGATTTGTCGCCCCGAAATGGATCTATGAGAATTTATGCGATGTTCTCTGGCGTCCTTTACGGGGATGACATTGAAATAATTCATAAATGGTCCTTTGGAACGAACTGCCCAGTACCCATTTGGAATGAGGTCATGATGGAGATTGAATTCGCAAAATGTAGTGAAAGCATGATTAAAATTATATCTATGAATGAAGCTCATTCCATGAAGCCTACAACGATAGCAAAGAACACGAAAAAACTTTGGGCGTTTTTACGAAAAAAGCGAATAGCTCCATCAGCTGAGGCACATATAAATCTGACAGTTTGAAATGAATATTTTTTCAAAAAAACTCATCTGGATTATTTTTTATTGAATTCAGCGATCTCGAAAACCTACATTTCGATACCAAATTCAGCCATATAGTCCTTATATGAGCCAAAAATATCAATTTTAATTTTTTTCAATTTTTCATTTTCAAGTTTTGTTCATCAGCTCATAGCACTCGAGGTATGGGTGTCATCGGTAATCATGATTGCTATTATTGAAGATTCGAGCGGTTCGAACAACCTCATCAATCAATAACGCCGTTACATCGTACCAGATATTTTATATAACGACGAATATGGCATTTTTGGGGGGTATTAATAATAATAGTTTATTAATCCTTTTAGACAACAGTATAGTGTATAGGACAAGTCAGATAATATATTTCAAATCTCATCTACATCAAGAAAAGAACAATCAGAGAGGAATTCATTTACAGAGTAATAACATTTTGTTAACAAAACAGTTTTGATTTTTCTCTTAAATTTTATTATATCTAAAGATTTTATAAAAGTCGGTAGGAAATTGTACATTTTTATGGCTTGAAACATCGGGGAACGTTCGAACTTACTTGTTCTATGCCTGGGCACAAGTAATATTTCTGAGTTCCTAGTAAAATGATTATGGCCATCTGACAACTTTGTCCAATATGTTTCATTTTTCTTTGCATATAGCAGACATTCTAAAATATACATGCATGGCAACGATAGTATCTCATTTTCGATGAAAGTAGGTCGACAAGATGTTCGAGAATTGAGGCCAAATATCAGGCGAATGATGCGCTTTTGAGCGATAAAAGCTCTGGAAAAATCAACACTGCTACCCCAGAGTACTATATTGTATAAAAGCTGACTATGAACGAGGCTGTAATAAATTTGAATAAGTGAACAGAGGGGCAGGATACTCCTCACCCGACTTATGGCAAAAAACGAAGTATTGACTTTTTTGCATACAACATCAATATGCGCCGACCAACTTAGGCTTCTGTCAACAAATACTCCTAGAAATTTTGTGCAATCAGCAGGTGTTATAATACTGTCCAAATAGCTAATCTGCAAGGTATCCATCACATCAGGCCTCAAGCCGAAATAAACGCACACAGTCTTGTTAACGTTAACTATCAGTGCATTTGAGCGACACCACTTAACAAATTCAGCAACAATATCCTCACAAGCTTTCTGGAGCTCCACAAGGCTCCGCGCAGAAACTACCACCGAGGTGTCATCAGCAAAAAGTATCAATATGAAACTGGCCAGATGAATAGGCAGATCATTTATGAATAATAAAAATAATAGGGGTCCCAACACGGATCCCTGTGGAACTCCAAGACCCACATGAAAACGCTCCGAAAATGAATCCCCGACCTTAACACGCATAGTTCTGCCGCAGAGATAGCTACGTAACCAATCCAGAAATATGCCCCTGAACCCCAAATTATAACACTTATCCAGAATGAACTGAAAAGATAGTGTGTCAAATGCGCAGGAAAGGTCGAAAAATAAACCAGCCACTTGTAGGTTGTTATCAAGACATTGGTAAACAGATTCAATAAAATTGAGCGCAGCTGATTGAGTTGAACGACCACTTCTGAAACCGTGTTGGGCAGGGTTGAGAAGCTTGTATTTGTCAAGGTATTTTGCCATTCTATCGAAAACAATTCTCTCAAAGATCTTAGACAGGACACTCAAAATGGATATCGGACGAAAGTTCGTAATTTCATCTAGTTTACCGCTTTTGTGCACTGGTATAACAATTGATTCCTTCAGAATATCTGGAAATTTACCTGATGTTACCGAATAATTTATTAGGTGAGCAAAGGGCTCGCCAATTATGTCTGCAGTTGCTTTTAATACTTGGGTTGAAATGGAGTCCGATCCAGCGCATTTTTTATTCTTTAGGTTTTTTATTGTGTCCACGATTTCAAATTTAGATACCGGATAAAAAAAGAAATTATCGAGGACTAATGGTGATGTGGTGCAGGAGATCGAAAAATTGTCACCATACCAAGATATCAACTTCGAATTCGCCACTGACGTGAAATGATGGGCAAACATGTTAGCCACTTGTGCAGGATCTTCATATACAACACCATCTGTACAAACTGCAATAGGTTCATGGTGCTTATTTTTCCTACCGGTAGATGTATTTACAATATTCCAGAGCGTTCTACTCTTATTCGTAGAATCTTCAATAGATGAGCTGTAAAATTTTAGTTTGGATTCCTTTATAAGTCGTTCATGTTCGTACTTTGCCTTTTTATAAATTTCAAAAGTGTGGGGTGAACGGATATTGGAGTACAGCCAATATACATTACTTAGATACAGTTTGCTTTGTCTAATTTCGGATGTTAACCATTTTTTCCGGGTAGTATTTGAATGAACTCTTTTCATGGGACAACATAGTTCAAGGTAGTATAAAATCATATTATTGAAGCCCTCAAAACACAGATCAACATCTGATTCCGAATACAGCACGTCAAAATTACAGTTAGCCATACATGTCACTAAATTACTTAGGTTATTTTGACCTATATCTCTAATTGAATGTACCTTCGATGGAAAGTATGCAGGCTCTGAACTCATTTCCAGGAGCAATGCCTTATGATCACCTATGTGAGATTCAAAAACTGAGACGCTATAATCTTGAAGGTCAGAACTAGTAATTATATAATCCAGCTTAGAAACAGAAGTATGACCATTTATATTAGTAAAAATTCTGGTGGCAAAGTTAGAAGTTACCTTTAGACTGAAGCAGTCAAACAACTCGTTCAAAAGCTTTTTTTCTTTACCGGAAGTCCCCAAGAAATCTATGTTCAGATCCCCGCATAAAAACAACAAATCGACACTGTCTGAACAACATTGTAATGCACAAAAGATTCTTTCGAAAAATAGTTCTATGTTTCCCGAGCAAGGTCTATAAACACTTAAAACGCCTAAGCGCTTATTTCCGGCTGATATTTTAATGCCACATATTTCCACATGCATTTCTTCAGAAAATTTAGAGACACTCAATTTCTACCCCTTGATCATTTTTAAAAATTCAGATTTTTGAAATCGCCCATATTTTGCACAGAGATACTTGGGACTATGCTGATCTGATCAACAATATATAAACACATCTTGGTTGCGGTGAGAGGGACGGACGCTTTGACAGTTTGAAATTTCCAATTTTTCGAAAAATGCTATTTCACAGGTGAAAATCTAAACTATGACAGATAGAGCTCTGGATTATTTCTTATTGAATTCAGCTACCCCAAAAACCTACATTTTGATACCAAATTTGGCTATAAAGTCCTTATGAGCCAAGAATTTCAATTTTAATTTTTTTCGATTTTTCAAGTTTTGTTTACCAGCTCAGAGCACTGGAGGTATGGGTGTTATCTGTCGGCATGATGACTATTTTTGAAGATTCGAGCGGTTCGAACAACCCCAGGCAAAGCAGACATCTCCGCGATCTCTCTGAGAGGCTACAATGCGACTTTTATGAGAGCTCCTACCGCGAGGTCCCAGAGATCTCTATGTGATGTTACTAAGCGAATTTCCGACTGATGTGCCCATGCGATATCTTGGAGACCTCGCCATGCGATATCTTTGGGACCACTCCATGCGATAACCATGCCATTGACAAGGTCAATCTGTTCACGCAGGCCATATTTGTCTATCAAATGGAACTTTTTTTTATGAACAGCGAGTTTACCAAGACGGCAAGGCATCGAGAGGGGTTTTGTGGATAGATTAGTTAGTTGTGTTTATCGGTGTTACTGTGCTGTGCGAGGTTCGTTATTGTGTAAAATTTCGATGAGGTTATTTGTGCTCCAAGTAAGTGTTATTTTCATTAAATTCTGGAGTTTTCTCACCTATTAGGACATATACGTAACCATTTTTACCGCCATTTATGTTATCCGAGTAATTCAACCACCAATAACGGATTTTATCAATTTACATTAACAATTTTCTACTTGGTATATTGGTGATCAGGATAATTATTTCTATCGAGAATATGGATGAGTGTAATAACTTCAAAACAGATTTTACACAAATGGTTAGTGGAGTCGAATATTCCCAAAATTCAAGCTAATAAATTATTGATAATTCTTAATAGGCATGGTTAACAAGTTCCTGTAGAAACCATTATTGCAATTCCAATGGTAATAAAACATTCCATGAGAATTGTGATGATTCGACACTTTCATGGGAACTGTTTGGAATTATATCTCATTTTGTTTCAAGCTGATATATGAATGGGCATTGAAATGTTGTTGTTGAAATCCTCTTTGTTCAATTTGTGCTCCAAAAGAACTTGACACAATGGTTATTCACGTTTTGATTAATGTATAAACCACTGACCTTACAAAAGTGTTACCGATTTTCTTCTCAATCTACCGATCTAACAAGAAAGCACATAAATCTACCGAAATTTGAAGGAGTGAATGTATGTTCTGATATTCTAGGAAATCATGACCCTTACGATATTATTTTGAAGATTTCCTAAGCATACCATAATTTGATACATTAGTTGAGTTATACGTTGACAAATCTATATTTTTTTCAAGCAATTTGATGTACATGCGTTTATTTTCAGCATATTTGCTGTTTTCAATAGGTGTTAATTTTTGGAATACCTATTTATTTTGTCAGAATACTCTTTTTTTTGTTCGAAAGATTAGTTTTTCGAACATTGATTTCGTAAATAAATTAAATCCATTTTCAAATCTGCTTCCTTCGTAAAATAACCTTCTTGCCCAATATTTCGAATAAATGTTATTTCAACTTAAATAACACAAAAAATATGTGGAAAGGTATTTTTTCCAGAAATCTACCCATTTTTTCCAAAACTCTACCGAAATCTACCGATTTTTTCGAACTTGTAGGTACGGAGGGTGGCAACACTGCATACGTGGAGGACAACAGAGGAGTCTTTTCTCAAGATTGGCTGAGAGATTGTACCCAGAGGAAGAAAGAAATATAATGTTTTGAATAATTTTTTTTTAATATTTAGGTTGCAATTTGTTGATAATAAAGATTGAAGGATTTATTCGCTTGTTTTAGTTTACCTTCTGTTGCAGCCGAAAATAACGAATAACTTTTAACACTGTTTGTTGTGTAGTTCAATTCCATAATATAGCTAATATACAGATTCTCATCATAGGAATAGGATAAATCAAATTTAGTTTTTGGTATTCTATTCACATTTCGCAATGCCACCTGTATATACCTGTGCAAAGCGGCCTGTGTAGAAACTTCTTATACATCTCGCAATGCGACCTGTTTGAGAATATCTTATACATCTCGCAATGCGGAGGTTAATAAGAAGTTCTCAAAGTCCTCGCCGCGAGAAGTGTATGCGAATAAGTGTGGCTTGTTTGAGAATATCCACGTAGGATATCGCCAAGAGGTTTCTGGGAACTCTTTTGTGGCGGACATTTGGAGGAGATATAGAGCTCCCTGCGACCTCCCAAAGAAGTCACAAGAGGCGTCACAACCTAAAAATAAATCGCAGGGATTTCTCTGAGATATCTTTGTGTTGTCTGGGACGTTATCAATCAATAACACCGTTACATCCTACCAGATATTTTTTATAACGACGAATATGGCATTTTTGGGGGATCTTACCCCTTGATCATTTTTCACTCAAAAATTGAGATTTTTGAAATTGCCGATATTTTGCACAGAGATACTTGGGACTATGCTGATCAACAATGTATGAATCAATCTTGGTGGCGGTGAGAGGGACGGACGCAATGATAGTTTGAAATTTCCAATTTTTCGAAAAATGCCATTCTACTGGTGGAAATCTAAACTATGATAGATAGAGCTCTGGATTGTTTTTTATTGAATTCAGAGACCTGGAAAACCTACATCTTGATATCAAATTCGGCCAAAAAGTCCTTATGAGCCAAGAATTTCAATTTTTAATTTTTTCGATATTTCATTTTCAAGTTTTTTTCACCAGCTCAGAGCACTCGAGCTATGGGTGTTATCGGTCGTCATGATGGCTATTATTGAAGATTCGAGTGGTTCGAACAGAAATGAATCACTCAAAAACACCGTTAAATCTCACCAGATTTTTTCTATAACGACGAAAATGGTGTTCCTGAGGGGTCTTGATCATTCGAGAAAGTGAGCTATCAACTCTCAAAATTGGCCATAGCTCTTGCGGAAAAAAGATTCTGAAAACTCCACCTCACCGTCTCAGAAATTCCTTGATCAAACGAGCATAAAATCCTATTGATCTCACCACATCCTCAACTCCTTCCACCGAGATCCTCTGGAATCCAAAGACGCCAAGAAAACGCCGACCATACCCACTCTTGAACTAGGTCAGACGCACCGCCAAAGCCAGCCATGGCGTGGAAATTTGAAGGGCTAATTAGTTTCCCTATCATCGTTCATCCACGAAATTCTCCGAGAGGAATCCTTCGAAAAGTATCGTCCTAATCGTGAGACGGCCGTCACAATGGAAAGCTTATAGGGGAAGGTTCCGGCCGAACCCCTGGAGAAATCCAAACTTAATGACGTCCCGGACTCCAGAACTTAATAATCCCAGACATGTTCTGTTTTTACAACATCCAGTTTGTATTCCGGAAGCAGGGCATTGACGACAAAAAGATCGGTGAAGGATGGAAAGTCTCATAATTGATGGAGTCCTTCGAAGAATTAGTGAAGTGTCAGTAAGGGTGATGATCTGGTAGTGAATTTGTGTTGGGACGTTATCCTCATGTTTCATTAAATAATTTGTGCTGATGATTGATACTCGGTCTTCAGTAAGTTGTGGAGTATATGTCAGGGATAACTTGAGCATTAGGTTGATTAGAGATTGTTCATGCCAAGTGAACGGTAATCAGATAATTTTCAAAATTCTAATTACTTTCAATTAATTCATCCATACCAGGAAAATTCCCATATGTGTAGGTGCTAGAACTAGAGAAATGCGTCAGCTGTGGAGCGCATCATAGGTCGCATATATTTGTTTCATTTTCATAATTCATTTAGTTCTTTGATTATAACGATCGTGAATACTTCTGCTTCCAATGATTACTAATTCTACTTCCTCTCGCGAATTCGGAAAATTTCAGTTTTTCCTGTGATTCTCAGTGGTAATATCCCTAGGACCTCGATAATAGACGAGATAATTTTATGACCATCGAAAGCTCGTTCATTGGTAACAGCCCGAAGCCGAAGGCTGAGGGCTATTACCAAGCAACGAGCTTGAGATATTGGTTATAGAATTATGACGCATTTATCAATGTCCGAGGAATATTCGGCAGGAAATTTTTTGACAGAAAAAATGTATAACTCAACACAACAAAACATTTGTTCATTTATTGAAAGTACAATTAGTGAAAGTCCAATTCGTAAAATTCAACTCAACATTAGATTCGTTGCTGTTCTCTTGTATAGAAGATCTATTTCCACGCATAATATTTATTATCTTGTTGTGGTGTTCTTGATCGAGGTTTAGGTATGGTTTGATAGAATTTTGATTGCCATGACCAGTAATCTTCAGCAATTGTTGTTCCTCTACACCACTTTTTGCTAATTGATTGACAGCTGTTGATCTATTTGAATGATTCGTTATCTTTTTGTCTTTGACATTCAAGCCAATTGCTTCGGCAGCATATTTAGTCCATTTATTTATGGTATTCCTTCCAACAGGTACATTATCGTACCATTTGTCAGTTCCATTTTTCCAATATCGATTTGGTCTCAAGAATAGTCGTGGTGAGGTAATATTTTCGCCTCGTTTTGATATTAGTTTATGAAAAAGACGTACAGGGCAGCTTTGTCTCTCACTATTGGAAACCAACCATCTACTACTTGTACAGCTTTTAGAACCACCTTGGCACGATTTACTGAATACCGGATTGTATTCAATGCGATTTGTTGGAGAACCATCGTTATTTTTCTCGATTCGAAAAAAAAATCACCAAACAAGCAACTGCCTCTCCTCCTCCCCACGCTAGTTCTACTGCAGCAATATGATAAAATTTACGCATAAGACATTCAGGAGTATTTTTATCCCATAGCAATATTATTCTGTTAACTTCAGACAAATTTAACGAAACTGAACTGGATTTGCGTTTACTTGTGTCTGCTTGCAATTTTTTTCTGATTGCATCGCGGGCATCTCGGGCTGGTTTAAATATTATATTATTAAACGGGTCAATCATAATGTTGTAGTCCTTATATAATACTTTTCTTGTAGGAGTTTGCTCGAAACATTCCACATTGTCTTTACCGTTGCTTCTTTGAATTCTCTTCCGTCTTTTTTCTCATATTGACAGCCCACTCTTTGAGTATAAACGCCAATTCTTCCAAGCTTCTGCCTTCATTCAATTCGTATGATCGTTCGTAGCAAAATTCCATAAATATTCCCCAAATATATTTGAGGCTATTGGAAGTATTTCTGGGAATGTTTTCTTTGATAAGCTCATTTATATTTTTAACATTACCAAAACGTGACATTTTGAAATTTGTTTGGAATGATGTTGCCATGGAACTATTACCTATATAATTTTCTAAGACTCTATCGTGTTATCAATTGGGATTGAAAATTGCATTGGATGTAGTTTTCGATGTAATGTTGACATAATAGGAGACTTCGGTCCAAGTTGCCAACCCAAAAATTTCGCGTTTTTTTCTACCAATGGGGAAAGGAAATTTCAGAACAAAATTGTAATGATCGGCTTCACATTATTCATAAATATCCGTAAACTTCGACTCGGATTTGCAAACCAGGTAATTAGAGCAAAATATCGATATTTGTAAAGATCATCTCTGATTGGCTGAAAGTTGTGTTGGATCTCCTGGTTCACGTCAATAATGTCAATAGACCAGTCCAACGATCTGTCACGATTAGCTGTTAAAATGGCTAATGGCATAAACAAACATTTGGGATCAGTATTTCTGCAGCTTTTAAAACTATCATTTTCTCTGAAGTTGAGTGTTGTGATACCATTATTTGAGTGAATAAATATTGTGTGATATCTAAGGACTATCCAAAATGATGAATTATTTGTAAAATTGCAAACTGAAGATGTAGCTGTAGCACAAAGATATCGCCAAAAACTTCTACGTAAGGTGAAGTGGGTAAATGTGATAATGGGCCACAAACAGAAATATTCCAACTACTTTTGTTCCTGAAATACAGGGCGAAAACGAAAATATTCACTTTTTGAGATGTTTTTATTTCTCAAGCCCTGTATAGGATAAGAAAAAAAATGGAAACTGCTTATATTAGATATTTTTACATGAAAGTCAGTGGCACCCTGTATATTTTAACGTCAAATTTTTGCAATTTTTTGAATACATTGATGTATCACAACCTAATCTTCAATAAATTTTAGGTTCAAAAATTAGAAAAATCCATATTTGTCTAAAGCAAAATGGGACACAGTGTACAGTCAACAAAATATGGTAAAATAAATGTATTCAGTACTATGCATTTTTTTTCATTATATAAAATATACAATGCTACATTCCATTGAATGTATCTTTCGAACCTTGCTCCATCAAAGTTATTCAGTTTCGATTGGCTGATCATGATATCAAAACAAGAATTAGATGGATTACATCAGTTAGTAAAGATAGGAGCCATAATTGTTCTACTTAGGTATATTTATAAATAATGTTTTCTTACATATCTTTTATTTCATGTGAACATCTGAAAAATTGATTAAATATATCATACAAGTATACAATATCATACCAGTGAAGTGTCTTTAATATCTGAATCAAATTCTGCTGTAACCACTTTGAGATCAGTTTACTTTCAAAAGCAGTTCAAATTTAGTTATCATTTAACTAACCGTTCTTCGAAGTTTAACAGGAATGAAACAACACAGAATATATTTGATATGATAGGATTCAAAAGAATGGGACACTTCTTCGAAAGGATTCTGTATACTTTCATTCTACCTATAGCTCCCTCGACATGTATCCTAGCTTTGGCAATTTTTTTTGTTAGCAACTCCTCTTCCCCTGATAATCTTTTCCTTTTCATTAGTAGTCGTGGTCTATATAATTTTATTTTCATCTCATCACATAAATCTTGTATCAGAAAACCTCGATCTGCCATAACAACATCTCCTTCTTCTAAAAAGTTTCTAATGTCACTTTTCTCAAAAATTTCCTTGTCAGAAATTCATCCCTCAAATCCTTCACTGACATATATGATTGCTCCAGATGGACATATCCCCAATAGAAATTTTACAGTATTTGAGTGTTTGTAACTTGAGAATGTATTACCTTGTTGACGGAAATTCGATGGCATTTGCATTGCTATTTCTGTACAATCAATAATTATTATAGTTATCGATTCTCTTTCAAAGTTTTTGAAACAATATGGTTTATTCTTCATATGTCTAACAGCCCGAAACATGTCCTCTCTAATGCTTGATATCTGATGGTACATAAACTGTATCCAAGTATAAAATATCACAGAAACACTGTTTCTACTTACACCAGTTATAAAGGAAATATCATCTAAAGTAAAACCACGCCTCAAGCTGAATACAGATTAGTCTGACGTGACGTGTAAGGACGTCACGTCAGACTTGTACTGTGCTCCCATTGGCCTGATATGAACGTGAACGCACAGAACAATGTGTTGCATTTTTATATCACTCACATTTTGACGTTCACGTTCATATTAGGCCAATGGGAGCTTGGTACACGTCTGATGTGACGTCCTTACACGTCACGTCAGAGTAATCTGTATTCAGCTTAAGTCTGACCAATGTTAAACACAATCCATCACGGTTAGATAAGAAGCATTTATTTGTGGTGTATCGAATTCTTTTATTTTTATATTTTTGATAATAATTCAGTTTATCCATCACAGAGGGATCCAAAAAATTATAAAGTGCATAAAATTGTAGTGAAAGTAGTCCTGCTAAATATTTGAAACGTTTCTCGTTTCTTTTCAGGTTACTATATAAAAATATGGAATCATTTCTATCAGTCTGAGTGGCTACATTATTACAATCAGTTTCAGAAATATCATGGGGAATACTAGCCAAGTCTCGGTTCAGATCGGTTTGACCATCTGTTTCAGAATCATGGGGGATACTAGCACAGTCTTTGTCGAAATTGTTTTCATCAGAGTCTACCTGTAGTTGCAAAAATGGTTTTGGATATAAGTTATAGGAGAATCTTCCAGAAAAATGTTTACTGCGTATATAGGTATTTTTATCTATACTATCCGGGGTCAATTTTTCATTGCCACACAATTTTATCCATTTGAGGCACTTCATCAATTTTTTTTTTGGGAAACGGATGAAACTTGATTGAATTCGTGAATCACTTTTGCAATTTTTGTAGGAACACCTGGTCATTATTTCTGGTTTCCAAACTTATATATTTATTCTTTTGTTCACTCGTATTGATCGTAACACAAAGTAAACAATCGGTTTGTTTACTGTTTGTCTTGACAGATCGTTGGTCCATTGACATTGTTGACGTGAACCAGGAGATCCAACACAACTTTCAGCCAATCAGAGATGATCTTTACAAATATCGATATTTTGCTCTAATTACCTGGTTTGCAAATCCGAGTCGAAGTTTACGGATATTTATGAATAATGTGAAGCTGATCATTACAAAGGACCCCGCACTTTTTCTATGGCAAATGGCGTTCCGTCAAATTTTCTAAAATTTTGGTATAATGTAGTACTCGACCTTCTGATCAAAAGTGTCCATGGCCCCAACTCAATCCTATGACTAGTTTTCGAGATACAGGGCGTTGAAGTTGAGAATTACTCACTTTTACTACGCCCGTATCTCGGAACAGAATCGAATGAACTTCAATTTTTCTCAAGAAACATTTCATTACATCCCCAAGGAGCAACCATATAGAGGAATATGACCGAAAATCGTTACGAATACGGGGTCATCCATAATTTAATGCATGCCTGATTTTGAAAGAATAAAATATGTCAGTTTCAGAGCGAGAACGTTCACAAAATGAACTATTACACTAGATATATTGTTGTTACATCGAAAACGTCTGAAATACCCAGAATTTATACTGGGTGATCCATTATTATAGAAACTATTTTCAAGGAGGGTTAAATGGACACCCTGTATTTATGGGTTGATTCAAGTTGTTTGTTTAATTTTTTAGAACATATCATCATGGACTTCAAAGAATACAGAGTGATTCAGTCATGAAATGAACTTTGAACCTCACGAAAATAGCCAAAAACCACCTTTTTTTTCATCACCCTGTATTTCAAGATTAACTCCGACGAGGTGGGAGTTTTCTTTCACCACTGTACCTGATATAAAAACATCAATACAGCTGAGAGTTTTTATCCACTTCCTATGACCAGATTTTTTGTTATGCTGGAATAAGAATAGAATAACATACCTAAATAAATAATTTTCATATTACATTAAAAAAAAATCTGCTCATAGGAAGTGTATAAAAACTCTCGGTCGTATTGATGTTTTCATATCAAGTACAATGGTGAAAGAAAACTCCCACCTCATCGGAGTTAATCTTGAAATACAGGGTGATGAAAAAAAAAGGTGGTTTTTGGGTATTTTCGTGAGGTTCAAAGTTCATTTCATGACTGAATCACCCTATATTCTTTGAAGTCCATGATGATATGTTCTAAAAAAATTAAACAAACACCTTGAATCAACCCATAAATACAGGGTGTCCATTTAACCCTCCTTGAGAATAGTTTCTA
The DNA here is from genome assembly GCA_951802165.1 of Adalia decempunctata. Lineage (NCBI taxonomy): Eukaryota > Metazoa > Arthropoda > Insecta > Coleoptera > Coccinellidae > Adalia > Adalia decempunctata. Next base: position 9,655,226 of record OX637705.1, read on the forward strand.
TAATAATGGATCACCCAGTATAAATTCTGGGTATTCCAGACGTTTTCGATGTAACAACAATATATCTAGTGTAATAGTTCATTTTGTGAACGTTCTCGCTCTGAAACTGACATATTTTATTCTTTCAAAATCAGGCATGCATTAAATTATGGATGACCCTGTATTCGTAACGATTTTCGGTCATATTCCTCTATATGGTTGCTCCTTGGGGATGTAATGAAATGTTTCTTGAGAAAAATTGAAGTTCATTCGATTCTGTTCCGAGATACGGGCGTAGTAAAAGTGGGTAATTCTCAACTTCAACGCCCTGTATCTCGAAAACTAGTCATAGGATTGAGTTGGGGCCATGGACACTTTTGATCAGAAGGTCGAGTACTACATTATACCAAAATTTTAGAAAATTTGACGGAACGCCATTTGCCATAGAAAAAGTGCGGGGTCCTTTGTTCTGAAATATCCCTTCCCCACTGGTAGAAAAAACGCGAAATTTTTGGGTTGGCAACTTGGACCGAAGTCTCCTATTGGCTGAAATGGTTCCATAATTGATGTATTCTATGTATCTATGTTCCATATGATACAAAATCATAAAATTGGATTTGTTGTTAGAACTGTCAAAAAATTTTCAGTTTGAGTAATTTCGATTTCAATCGAATTACATTCATTTCGAAATTACCACAAGGAAAAGTGTGCACAATTTGACATTTTTACGTTAGCTTCATTCCATGTTCGTTTGTTGAGCTCGATCACTCTGGTCAAGATATCGTTGACCGTTTTGCTGAAATAGGTTCAACTGTTGCTTTGGGTATATTTATCCTTTCATTTGTGTTGGGTTTCAATAACAATTTATTTACACATACAGTCGATTAGCCCTATTATTTTTCCATTCGTAAAATTGGTGAATTTTTCATCAAATAAAATTGAACCACTCTTCAGTTCGTTAACTGAAACTCTACCCAACAAAGATTACGTGTTGAATTTTGTTGGACAGTGGCGGATCAGTAAACTTTTATTAACTTCGGGACAGTTTACATTGTTTGAATGAATCTTTAGCCTCTGGATATGCATAATCCTAATGGAGAACATATACCGGTTGAACTACCAATGGTTTAGCTAAGATGGCCGATGAGCTGACCCTGACAGAATTAGGCTTAATATGTGCTTCATGTGCTAAAGGGTTTTCCAACAATAGGTGTTATTTTGACGTTCAAAGAAAATAACAATTTTTTTAGATAAATGATCGGATCTTTATTCCATTACCAATAGGAAGGTATGCTCTTAAAAATGATAAATAACATGAGCCAAATGACCAACACGACCACGACTACAGGACCATATCATTTTCAAGAAATTTCCCATAACCAAATCGCAAAGTGGCTGCTCTATGTCCTCGATAGCCTGACGAATTCCATCTTTGAGGTCTTGAATTGACGCTGGGCTATTGGCGTAGACCTTCTTTTTCACATGGCCCCACAGGAAGAAGTCACAAGGTGTTAAATCACCAGATCTCGGTGGCCCATTGTGATCACATCTTCGAGAGATAACAGGATCTGGAAACTTTTTCCGTGAAAGATCAATGGTTTCGATTCTTGTGTGGAACGTGGCGCCGTCTTGTTAGAAGTTATCGTTATCCAGATCACTACCACCCAATTCCGGCCATGAAAATCATCAATCATCTCTCGATAGCGCTGTACATTCACCGTAACTGTTGCTTCAGCTTCATTCTCGAAGAAGTAAGGTCGAACGACCCTGCCAGACCTAAACCGCACCAAACAGTCACACGTTGATGATAGAGAGGCTTTTCAACAATTATTTCTGGATTTTTCGGGCCACAGATGCGACAATTTTGCTTGTTGACGAAGCCAGCGAGTTGGAAATAGGCCTCATTACTCAAGATGATTTTTCGATGGAATTCCGGATCAATTGCATTTCAAGGACCCAATCAGCAAGGACACGACGTTGTTGATGATCGGCCGGCTTGAGTGTTCTTGTGTTAACTGAACTGTATAAGCCTTGAGACCCTAATCTTTATGCAAAATACGGTGTAATGACGTTTGTAGAATGCCTAGTTCTGAAGAACGACGAGGAATGAAGCAACCAGGGTTCATATAATATAATATTCATGCTGGAATATAGATGTCCATGTATAGCAATGAAAGCTACTCCAAAAAAAAAAAAAAAACAACACTTTTGGCTATAGCAGCAATAATCTCTGCTATTCTGAAGCGACGTGCACGGATGTTATTCTTCACATCACTAACTTTTCCCAACAACATAAATTTGTTCACCAATTTTTCAAATTCCTGTATTGCGATTTGACAAGATGCTTCACGATGACCCAAAAATATTCGAGTTTTATTGATGGCAGAGTTTTTACTTGTCAAATGTAAAAAAATGACAGCTTCAAAAGTGACATCTACCGAACTACCCTTTAATTTATAGCGAAGCTGTTATGATGCGGGCCACTAAGGACTGAACTAGAATAAATTTGCTATCACAAAAACGCCTATATCTCTTGAACCAATTGAGAAAAAAATCAAAATTTGATCATAGTTAGCTTTGTTATGAACGTCAGAAACATGTGGAACATTTACTTCATAGATATTCCAATTCGCTGTCGCAAAATGTGGTCAAGCGAAGTGAAAACACGAGAATTTATAGTGAAACTTTTTCAAAATAATCAAAAATGGAGCTTCAAAAGAATCGCAAACGCTAACGGTTTCAAAAGTTGTTAAGCGCTTCAACGAAGATCTTACAATTAACCGCAAGGAAGGAACCAGGGGTTTCATAGCCCAAAAAAAGTGAAGACAGCTATCAGCCTTTTTCAGAAGAATTCTGAACTTTCAGGACGGAAAGTGGCCCAAATAGTGGGTTGTTCGCAGTCAACCGTTCAGAAAATCAAGTCGAGTTGTGGGCTTAGAACATACAAAATGCAGAGAGTGCCATACAGAAATGCTGTAAAGAATCAAAAAGCGAAATCAAGAGCAAAGCAATTAAAAAAAGATTTCTTGAAAAATTTTTCCTGGTGCGTGATGGACGACGAAACCTATGTCTTGGCTGATTTCTCGCAACTTCCTGGTCAGGAATTTTATACTGCAGATTCTCGTGGAAATGTTGACGAACAATTTCGCGTGAAGAAACAAGCAAAGTTTCCTTAAAAAAATCGTGGTTTGGCAAGCAACTTGCACTTGTGGGAAAAGGAGCAAGGTTGTCATTGGTCAAGGCTCTGTTGACTCGAAGATATACATCGAGGAATGCTTGAAGAAGCGACTTTTACCATTTTTACGTGAGCACGATGTGTCAACAATCTTTTGGCCAGATTTAGCTTCATGCCACTACAGCAAGGCCACCAAGGAATGGTGCGAAGCTAATGAGGTGGTCTTTGACCCCAGAGAGGCCAATCCACCAAATTGCCCAGAACTCAGGCCAATCGAAAGATATTGGGTCCTGGTAAAAAGAGAATTGAAGAAGACTAAGAAATCAACGAAAACATTAGCGGAATTCAAGCAAAAGTGGAAGACAGCATCTCAGAAAGTGACTGGTAACACTATAAGAAGCATGATAGGAAGAATTCCTGAAAAATCCATGAATTTTGTAAAAAATATTTGTGGTTTTTTATTGTGAAACAGTTTTCATTAGAATCAGAAAATGATTCGAAAATGAGTTTGATTTTCGAAATCGGTCCAGTGGTTCAAAAGATATAAGCGTTTTTGTGATAGCGAATTTATTCTCGTTCAGTCCTTAGCAAATTGGAGAAAACCCAGGCTCAAGGCTGAGAGTAAGAAACTCAAAGACACAGCTAGAGGAGTCCTAAATGATAAAATTTCGAATCGCTGAGATGAAGCCGATATGGAAGATTTCTATAAAAAGTTGAGCAGTTAGTTGTGAGTGTTCTTTATTGCTTCAATACGGGGTGGTCTTACCGAGGATAATTTACGATGAGTACACTCAGTTAAGATCAAGTTTCAAGCGAACATTTCTCGTGGAGCACCCACAAGTAACATTTTCCGATTCTCTCTTTCTTTTCAGTCAAAAACACATCCACTCTCAGTAGGACCGTAACTCTCGGGAAACAACAACCGCCCCTTCTTTTATTTCCATACAGAACACCTAAACAACCCTTTCTTCCCCAGATAAGTATCCGACTGACAATGCATCCCACTTGTAAGATAAACGAAGCCAGTTTCTTTGTCCACGAAACATATTGCTGTCCTCTTTGGTAATAAAATCGATCTTTGCAGTTGCATCCGCCAGCGTAAATTCCATATTTGTCAGGGAGGATTAGATAAAACACCTTTCTGGGCACTGAGGCGACGCTATGGCAGCCGGATTTTATGTTGGCGTGGGAGAATGCTCTTTGAGTATTGGGAATTCGAAACTGAGCTCCAGGAGCTTATTTTCACGTCGAAGGTTATTAGTGAGGGATTTTCGGGAAGAGGGAAGGCAGGGGCGTTTGATTATGACGGTGGTTTTGTGTGTGACCTGTAATTTATTTCGAGTACGGCTTTGTAAGATGAGTGTTCAGGGTTTTAAGGCCAGGTTTTCCCTGTTTTCAGAGGTTTTGAGTTGATTAATCATTTACACGAAGTTAAGTAACATCCAAAAAGGTGGCACTTAGTCCCAAAATTGATCTTACATACCTGATGAAATTCCCAGGATGATGACTTCCTTATGTTTGTTTTGGTTGGGACGGAAAATGAGATTCTCATTATTAAATTGCGGTTTCCTTCCTTCGTTTTAGAATTTTTAGGCTTTTTTGTTCAGTTATAGCTAATAACCATGTTACTGCACAGATTCGCTGAAGCAGGCTTGAGTAAGTAAGCTAGGAAAATGCTTGACAAATGACAAAGGCTTCTCTGAGCTATGAGAACGTGAACAACTAGGGCAATTCAGATCATCACAGATCTCACACCTCTACGTCTAGTGATTTATAGGGTAGCCCATGAAGCAATCGTCAGAATATCTAAAGAAGGAACAGGCAATGAGAGAATCAGGAATCAGAGAGTTTGATCCTCTCTGAACGACTACATCTCATCTGCAAACCTTCCTAGTGATATAATGATCAAGAAAATAAGCACTGAGAAAAACTTCAGTACAATGCTAAGCAAAAGAGAGGAATGGGAAAGGGAATAAACCACCTATAATCTTAGAGAAAACACCATAAAATGGTTTACAGATGGTTTTAAATCCTCGATGGGGACCAGCACTGGAGTCTAAAGGTCAAGAGCCAATTCTAAACTATCGTTAGGGTCCCACTCCAGTGTTTCTCAGGCAGAATTAATGGCAATTCAAAGAAGTCTCGACATAAACCTACAAAGAAACTATCAGCAGTGCGATATACGAGGATGTATTGATATCTAGTTAGCCTAGACCAGTTCCAGGCATAAACAAAATATTGCGATACCATATCAACGAACAATAACTTATTAGAAGTGCGAGTGTAGAGTTCGACGTCAAAAAAGTAAACCAGAGTACGCAATGAATCAAAAAATGAAGATGTCCACCGAAATTGTAAAAAATCCAAAAATTGGAGTATCGAACCATCATAAAGTACATGTATTTAAAAGGATTAAGAGGTAAGCAGATTTACGAAGATATGCTTCAAACCCTTGGTGATCAATGTCCTCATATATGCGTGAAAAATTGGACTGCAAATTTCAAAAGAGGTAAAAAAAGATGATGATCGATCGGAAAGGCCAGTTTCTGTGTCAGTCCCGAAAATATCGATGCAGTTCATGACATGATTTTATCAGACCGTCGAATTGGACTAAAACGAATATCTGAAGTGCTGAAGATTTCATATGAACGCGTTCATCATAATAGTTCACGTCAATTAGGACATGAGAAAAATGTCTGCAAAATGGATCCCCAAATGTTTGAATGTTGACCAAAAGCGTGCAAGGGTAGAAGCATCTACAGTGGCTTTATACAAGACAGTGGCGACAATAGGGTCATAGAACACGTTTTTGCACAAACATGGCGTATATTTGTTTACATTTGAGTATCGTGCTGTTTGACATTTGACTCGATCTTGACCTTTATGTTTAGATACATGACAACAAATCAATGAAAGTCCGCCATTAGTGGTCGAAAACAGTCCGACCAATCAAAACGTGAACGTCTATTGTCGCCACTGTCTTGTATAAAGCCACTGTAGAAGCATCGAGTTCGATCTGTGCTCGATTTGAAAACGATGTAGACTTCTTAAACCGAATTGTTACTATAGATGAGACTTGGGTACATTTCTACGATCCAGAAACAAAGCAACAATCGATGGAATGGCGACACTCTGGTTTTCTAAGACCTTAGAAGTTCCAAAAATCGGCTGGAAAAGTTCTTGCTTCAGTTTTTGGGGGATTGCCATGGAGTAAACATTATTGATTTTTTGGATAAGAGTAGAACAATAACTGGAGATTACTATTCGACATCACTGACCACTCAACGGGAAAAAATTGAAGAGAAAAGACGCGGAAAGCTATCCAAAGGTATTTTGTTTTTACAGGACAACGCCCCAGTACACAAATCCCATGTTGCCATGGAAAAAATTCGTGATTTAAGGTTAGAATTACTAAAACACCCCCCTTATTCACCAGATTTGTCTCCATCCGACTATCATCTCTTTCCTAAACTAGAAAAAAGTTTAAAAGGTCGTAAATTTTCTTCCAACGAGGAGGTAATAAAAGCTGTGGAGGACTGGTTTGCAGAGCAAGAAGAACCATTTTTTTTTTGAAAGGTCTAGAGACGTTGCAGGTTCGCTGTAATGAATGTATTCAATTAACAGGAGAATGTGTTGAGTAATAAAATATTTTGACATTGAAATTTTGTTTGGTTCTATAGTAGGCTAAGAATTTTTCAATTTATCCTCGTACACATTGATGCTTAGCAAAGCATTAATATTGAAGTTTGAAGCTATGATCATTCATTTTCCTGAACCTTAAACTTCAAGGAAACATTTAATATCTTATCTTAAGCTCCAAATACGTAGCAAATTAGTATGTTCTTGGAGCCCTGTTTTACCGATACGCATATATCGTTCTGAAACCTTTCATCAAGCAACCGTGCAACCCCAAAATTGCTGAACGCTGTCTAATTATTCACAAGGGTTGTTTAGTGTTAATGAGATAAGTTTCTCATTAAAGCGAGTTTATTCAGCATCACATAATTGTTATCGTTAAATACAAGTAAATGTAGACTGCAACGTAGAAAGCATTATGTATGTAAGATAAATTGAATTTTACCGCATAATTGTGAGGTACACAGTCGCAGATTAGAGAGGGAGTTTTAAATCATGAGCAAGTGTTGGGTTCGAGTAATGAACTCGAGCTTATAAGGCATGCGCTGATGAGATGAAGAGGTTTTCCCCGAGGATGTAAGATTGTCTTGCCAGCTTTCTATAGGCTGAAAAGGAAAGCATTGGGTGCAGTGTTACAGACTTCGTCCCTCACACAGAACCGTGAAGAATCCATCAAACATAAGAGATAACTCTTTATCATGTCGTTCTTCATCTCGGACCACTAAATACTGCCTACATGCGACTAAGTAGACTTGGAGGACCCCCGGTGTTTGATTTCTTTTTCATGTAAGTCTCTGATATCATCTTCCTGAAGAGTGTTGAATAGTGAAAAATGGAATGTGAATAACCATAAAAGGTTGGTGCCGTAGAGAAAGAATATTCCAAATGATGATGCAAATAACTCCCAAACACCAATCTAACCGATGCCAATCATAAAAGAGCGCTCGCGCCAGCACAATAGTAATTATTTCCCATGGCCAAATGCTGTGTCCGAAAGAATTACGGCAGCACACTGACCGGTGGTTGTCCGAATAGCCGAAATTACCTGTTGTCGAAATGGAAACAGGAGAATAAATATCGGTTTCGGTGTCGAATAAAAAGGCCGTAAAAACGTTTAGGGCTTCTTCGTGACTCATAAAGATTGGAACGGTACCTTTTCGCTGATAGATTCTGTGGCGCACGACTCCCACAAGGGATAATCCTAAATGATGTCCTCTCAAAAATTCAGTGAGGTGGTCCAGAATCATATACTTTGGGTTTTTACTGTCGGTTTTTCACGAAGGAAAATATTGAATTTTAGCAGAGGAAGTGAAGTGGTCTTAGAGAGCTCGCACTTAGGTGCAGACCCTGAGCGGGTAGACATACCCTAGCGACCTCTATCGGCTCCAAGGTGTTCTCGTCGTTCACAAGTGGGGGGGGGTGTCGAGTTAGGAAAGATTATTTTCAACAGAAGGGCTGTTTTCGAATATAAAGGATTTCCTAGACTAGAGAGACCTTCTTGATACTTTATAAAGTTGCCTTCTACACTTTCATATCAGCTTTGAGTCGATGCCATAGGAGTTCCGAGCTTTGATAGCAGCTTGACTCTCAGAATGGATTGCCATGTATACCCTTGATAGTTTCTTTCAATATTTATGTCTGCACATCTTTCGATTGCTATATTTCTGCCTAAAAAACACTCGAGTGGGAGCCTAACGATAGTGTATGTAGAAGTAAACTGCTCCACATGAGTTAGGGATTTTGACTTAAATTGCAAAAAAATATAGTTAAAATAAGATTTTTGTGATGAAAATTCATATTAATATGATTTCAAGTTACAAATTAATTTTAGCCTGTAGGTCTGCAGCGTTTACAGAGTGGTTAAGAAAAATCGAGTAAAATAACGAAATTTTATTCCCAGAGCATTCAAGCATTTTGGGACATCAATACAATGTATGGCCTCCACGGGCATCAATAACAGCTTGACATCTTCTTTGCATACTACACACGAGGTTGTTGAACATTTCTTGAGGAATTTGGTTCCATAAACGGGGCAGAAGCTCTCTCAGATCATTTAAGGATTCTGGGGTAGGTTGATGATTATCTAATCTTCTTTGGAGCATATCCCATGCATGTTCTATGCAATTCAAATTTGGTGAGTGCGGAGGTATTGGTAAATGTGGAATAAAAAGCTACTCGCGCGCATTCTCAACTATGGCTGCACGGTGCGGCCTAGCGTTATCGTCTAGAAATTGAAAAGTTTCACCAATAGCAGCGTGAAAATTTGGCACAACATTGTCAATGACATGCTTCCTATATTGTAAGGCGGTCATATTCCCAGGACAAATGTGTAGATCTGTGCGCCCGTTGAACCATATCCCGGCCCATACCATAACACTACCCCCTCGGAATGGATGGACTTCTCGCACATAGCGACGATTAAGGGGTATGCGTGGGATTGTCCATACCCTTATTCTTCGAGAATCTGAAAATCGGCCACATCTGGATTCATCAGTGAAAAGGACACTACGCCATTGATCGTTCCAATTGATATATTGCCTTGTCCATTCTAGTCTTTGACGCTAATGGTCATGTGTTAATGGAACTCCTCTTAATGAACGTCTAGAACTTAGATTCACCTCTCTCAGACGTCGTCTGATGGTTTCGATGGAAACTTGGAGCCCATCTGCATTTTGAAGAGTATTCCGTAGCATTCTACACGTAGATGTAGGGTTTCTTCTCGCCGAAACGGTGATGAAACGATCTTGAGCAGGTGTTGTTTTTCGTCGCCTTGGTCTTTCCAACACGGAACCTGTCTCCCTGAACCTTTTCCAAAGTCGAGATATCACACTTTGGCTGACTTGGAGCCTTTCCGCTACAACAACCTGGGTTAGGCCACCCTGTAGCATTCCGATAGCTCTATTAGCCTCAGCGTTTGTTGATTTACGGCTTGGCATTTTCAGAAAACTCGTTTCAAATCGAAGCCGTTGATAAACTGACCTCATTTCAAAATAAGAACATTCATGAAGCATATGCAAAAAACCAAACTTCAGAAAAAAGGCGACCAGATTGACGAAATGTCTCATACTTGTTTTTATTGGATCGATTCAAGTTGCTATTGAGTTTTAAATGATTTTACAGCAATTTTCTCGAAGATAACATACTTTTAAAAACGATTGAATACGATATCCCTAACTCTTTTGGAGCAGTATAGTATATCCACAGGTATCATTTCCAATAAATCTCTATAAAGCATATGAAGTGGTCCTGGTGGTACACAAGACAATTTACGGTGATCAGAGATAAATTTTCATGCTAGGAGCTAGGATTATAATCCGAAGATATAATATGGCAACCCTCAACATTACCCATGAAATTCGCCTAATGATAGAACAATTTTCTCTGGAAAGATGATGCTATTCCAAAGTTCATCAATGCAGTATATTAATGCCCAAATTCAGTCTATCAACCTGTGGAATTCCTGGAGTGCTTTCAGGTTAATCATCGGGTAATTTTCGACCGGGAATTTCAACGAAAACGGTGAATTTACATCTGGCTTTTCACCGACGAAATCCAATATCGTTGAGCTTCGAGATCGGCGATTACATTACCGAAAAAATGTATATTCCGTAAAATTATTACCGTTATTGCAATAATACGATTTCATGTTTTTCCATGCGAGCGTCTAAAATCGATTATTGCTGTGTTCTTGATTCCATTTTAAGCGATGGGGAATGTCAAAAATGTGAAAATGAATTCCGTCTTTTATGTTTCATTTCATATTCAGCTTGCGTCCTAGTCATTTCATTTTATCTAATTGAATATTCCTCTCATCAAACGAAATACGAAAAAACTTCAAAATTTGGCTTCGTTTGACCGTTAGTTGAGGAAATCCTTATGTGCACGTTTATTTATAGTTTCTTATCGGATTCAAGATGATTCAGAATTTATTTTCTTCGAAACAAATTTTGTAATCTCAATTTTCGTTGGATCTCCTCAAGATAAAAATAAAAAATGTTTGTGCCTCATTCTTCTCGACAGAAAGTCTTGTTTCCTGTGGATAAAGGGATGTCGACATATCACAAAATGGGATGGAACGCATTCTCACCCCACGCACGTTGTCTTCCGTGTGTGAAATATAATGTGGAATATGAAAGATGCCGAACATCTGCGCTTGGAGCATTGGCATAATGAATTGTTTGAGGAAGCCTCAAAGCACAGTGCTTCAATTAGAGGAAGATATAGGAGGCCGCTGAAGTACGGGAGAGAGAGCAGATGCTGTTTGTCGTTCCAATTTCTTTTGAGGAAACGTTGAGATTTGCACTAGTGAAGATTTTCTCGTAGGTACGTAAGAAAGCGGTAATAACTGTGTTGTTCAGGGTAAGCTAAAATCTGCGTTTCAAATTTAAAATCCACTAGAATATTCATGGATAAAATTGAAAAACATTCAAAATTATTGTTCAATTGACCCTTATTGCCATCACAGATCAATTGGATTGAACACTAGCTGCTACAACAGTCTTAGAAGACCTTTATAAATGGGTCAGTTATGAGTCGGTCAATTGGCCGCCTAGATCCTGCGATTTAACAACTTTTGACTATTTTTTGTTATTTATGTTGAGGCTCATGTCTACGCTGACAAGCCGGCTTCGTTTGACGTATTGGAAGACGACATTGAAGCATTTATACGTGAGATACCGGCCGAAATAATGGAAAGAGTATGCCCAAAATTGGACAAAGCAGATGAACCATTTAAAGCGCAGCCGCCGTCAACATTTGCATGAAATAATCTACAAAATTTAGATTATATGGACTGTACTATCGATTCAAATAAACTGCTCCACAAGAGTTAGGGATATTGACTTAAATTGCAAAAAAATATAGTTAAAATAAGATTTTTGTGATGAAAATTCATATTGATATGATTTCAAGTTGCAAATTGATTTTAGCTTGTAGGTCTGCAGCGTATACAGGATGGTTAAGAAAAATCGAGTAAAATAACGAAATTTTATTCCCAGAGCATTCAAGCATTTTAAGACTATCAATACAATGTATGGCCTCCACTGGCATCAATAACAGCTTGACATCTTCTTTGCATAATACACACGAGGTTGTTGAACATTTCTTGAGGAATTTGGTTCCATAAACGGGGCAGAAGCTTTCTCAGATCATTTAAGGATTCTGGGGTAGGTTGATGATTATATAATCTTCTTCGGAGCATATCCCATGCATGTTCTATGCAATTCAGATCTGGTGAGTGCGGAGATATTGGTAAATGTGAAATAGCAAGCTCCTCGCGCGCATTCTCAACTATGGCTGCACGGTGCGGTCTAGCGTTATCGTCTAGAAATTTAAAAGTTTCACCAATAGCAGCGTGAAAATTTGGCACAACATTGTCAATGACATGCTCCCTATAGTGTAAGGCGGTCATATTCCCAGGACAAATGTGTAGATCTGTGCGCCCGTTGAAACGTATCCCGGCCCATACCATAACACTACCCCCTCGGAATGGATGGACTTCTCGGACATAGCGACGATTACGGGGTAGGCGTGGGATTGTCCATACCCTTATTCTTTGAGAATCTGAAAATCGTCCATATCTGGATTCATCAATGAAAAGGACACTACGCCATTGATCTTTCCAATTGATATGTTGCCTTGCCCATTCCAGTCTTTGACGCTTATGGTCACGTGTAAATGGAACTTCTCTTAATGGACGTCTAGAACCTAGATTCACCTCTCTCAAACGTCGTCTGATGGTTTCGATAGAAACTTGGACCCCATCTGCATTTTGAAGAGTATTCCGTAGCATTCTACACGTAGATGTAGGGTTTCTTCTCGCCGAAACGGTGATGAAACGATCCTGAGCAGGTGTTGTTTTTCGTCGCCCACCAAGCCTTGGTCTTTCCAACACAGAACCTGTCTCCCTGAACCTATTCCAAAGTCGAGATATCACACTTTGGCTGACTTGGAGCCTTTCCGCTACAACAACCTGAGTAAGGCCACCCTGTAGCATTCCGATAGCCCTATTAGCTTCAGCGTTTGTTAATTTACGTCTTCGCATTTTCAGAAAACTCGTTTCAAATCGAATCCGTTGATAAACTGACTTCATTTCAAAAGAAGAACAGTCATGAAGGATATGCAAAGAACCAAACTTCAGAAAAAAGGCGACCCGATTGACGAAATGTCTCATACTGATTCTTATTGGATCGATTCAAGTTGTTATTGAGTTTTAAATGATTTTACAGCGATTTTCTCGAAGATTACATACTTTTGAAAACGTCTGAATACGATATCCCTAACTCTTGTATAGTTTATGCATTTTTCTGAATTTTATGGGTTTTTTTGTGCAAAAAATTTCTATAACTCTTGAAAAATCACGCTATAGAACGAATAGATTCATCGCTGGTTTAGTTGTTCGTAACGCTTCACAAAGAAAATTTTTCAGAAAAAAAGAGTTAATGTATTTAAAGGGACAGCGCTGAATTCCAGGCGACTTACTGCAACCCAAAGCCTCATATAATCCCCCCAAAATTCCTCTCGTCGGGTCCGAAATGCAAATCAACCCAGGAGGCACGTTCTTGAAATATCCGCTTATTTAAGCCTTCCACGACCTATTAACCCCGGGTCCATAATTTACGGAATCAGACAACGTACGTCCTGTACGAAATGAAAATCTCATAAATGTGAGTGTATGTTATTCGTATCCTGATACATGCACGAGATAGGAGCTAAATTGGGGCATAAATCCTGAGGAAATTCATTTCGTCGGGATTTATCTACAACTATAACACGTATATGATATTGCCCGAAGTGTTGGTGGGATCTGTGCTCTCTGTGGTATCGAGAAAAATGGCTTTCGATGTGGAGTAATCTCGAGTTTATACAGACTGAAAATGTTATCCCGTCATTTCATTATAAAACCCACATTTTTCACAAGATTTCAACTTATCCTGAAATCAGAAAATAAAGAAGATTCATCAACAACTTTGTCCTCCATAAAAAATTCTGCGAATTATTTGATTTTTGTTCGAGTTCTGTTTCGAAACTTTTCCTCCAAATATACTGCTCCACAATAGTTAGGGATATCGTATTCAATCGTTTCAAAAAAGTATGTAATCTTCGAGAAAATCACTGTGAAATCATTTAAAACTCAATAACAACTTTAATCGATCCAATAAAAATCAGTATGAGACATTTCGTCAATCTGGTCGCCTTTTTCTGAAGTTTGGTTCTTTGCATATGCTTCATGAATATTCTTATTTTGAAATGAAGTTTATCAACGGCTCCGATTTGAAATGAGTTTTCTGAAAATGTCAAGACGTAAATTAACAAACGCTGAGGCTAATAGTGCTATCAGAATGCTACAGGGTGTCCTAACTCAGGTTGTTGTAGCGAAAAGGCTTCAAATCAGCCAAAGTGTGATATCTCGACTTTGGAATAGGTTCAGGGAGACAGGTTCCGTGTTGGAAAGACCAAGGCTTGGTGGGCGACGAAAAACAACACCTGCACAGGATCGTTTCATCACCGTTTCGGCGAGAAGAAACCCTACATCTACGTGTAGAATGCTACGGAATACTCTTCAAAATGCAGATGGGGTCCAAGTTTCCATCGAAACCATCAGACGAAGTTTGAGAGAGGTGAATCTAGGTTCTAGACGTCCATTAAGAGGAGTTCATTAACACGTGACCATAAGCGTCAAAGACTGGAATGGGCAAGGCAAAATATCAATTGGAACGATCAATGGCGTAATGTCCTTTTCACTGATGAATCCACATACGGACGATTTTCAGATTCTCGAAGAATAAGTGGATGGACAATCCTACAGTGGCTTTATACAAGACAGTGGCGACAATAGACGTTCACGTTTTGATTGTTCGGACTGTTTTCGACCACTAATGGCGGACTTTCATTGTTTTGTTTTCATGTATCTAAACATAAAGCTCAAGATCGAGCCAAATGTCAAACAGCACGACACTCAAATGTAAACAAATATACGCCATGTTTGTGCAAAAACGTGTTCTATGACCCTATTGTCGCCACTGTCTTGTATAAAGTCACTGTAGACAATCCCACGCATACGCCGTAATCGTCGCTATGTCCGAGAAGTCCATCCATTCCGAGGGGGTAGTGTTATGGTATACGGGCCGGAATATGTTTCAACGGGCGCACAGATCTTCGAAATGAAGGTGGGGTCCAAGTTTCCATCGAAACCATCAGACGGCGATTGAAAGAGGTGAATCTAGGTTCTAGACGTCCATTAAGAGGACTTCCATTAACACGTGGCCATAAGCGTCAAAGAATGGAATGGGCAAGGCAATATATCAATTGGAACTATGGACAATCCCACGCCTACCCCGTTATCGTCGCCATGTCCCAGAAGTCCATCCATTCCGAGGGGGTAGTGTTATGGTATGGGCCGGGATATGTTTCAACGGGTGCACAGATCTACACATTTGACCTGGGAATATGACCGCCTTACACTATAGGGAGTATGTCATTGACAATGTTGTGCCAAATTTTCACGCTGCTATTGGTGAAACTTTTCAATTTCTAGACGCAGCGTGCAGCCATAGTTGAGAATGCGCGCGATGAGCTTGCATGGTATTCCACATTTACCAATACCTCCGCACTCGCCAGATTTGAATTGCAAAGAACATGGATGGGATATGCTCCAAAGAAGATTAGATAATCATCAACCTACTCCAGAATCCTTAAAAGATCTGAGAGAGCTTCTGTCCCGTTTATGTAACCAAATTCCTCAAAAAATGTTCAACAACCTCGTGTGTAGTATGCAAAGAAGATGTCAAGCTGTTATTGATGCCCGTGGATTCCATACATTGCATTGATAATCTTAAAATGCTTGAATTCTCTGGGATTAAAATTTCGTTTTTTTACTCGATTTTTTTTAACCACCCTGTATATTCTGCAGACCTACAAGCTAAAATTAATTTGCAACTTGAAATCATATTAATATGAATTTTCATCACAAAATCCTATTTTAACTATATTTTTTTGCAATTTAAGTCAATATCCCTAACTCAGGTGGAGCAGTTTATTTAATCTTTTATATCTAAAATGTCTTTTGCACTCTTTAGTGAACGTTTTCAGTTTAAGGCAAGTTCTTGCAGTTTGCTTCTCTAAGAATTTTGGATCCGTTATCCTTTAACGTCCTTACAATCAACTTTCAATCAAAATCTGAAATTTGATCCTGCAATGATACCTAGACGTAAACTTAATGCGGAAGAAGCCAAATGGACTATGGCTATGATCGATGCGGCACGTAAACAGAGAGATTTTAGGATTTCTTCGAAGTTAGTGAAAGCATAGTTAGTCGATTTCGAGAAACTGGAAACGTGACAGAAAAACCGAGAAGTAGACGCCCAAGATCCACCAGTAGACTCTGTCTACCTGTAGAGAGCCTTTTAGAGTTTTCGAATCATGCAACAGCGGCTTTTGAACGCATCTTGTGTATTGGTTTCGATTCGAACAGTTCGCCGAACACTTCAAGACGTAGATCTACATTCTCGACGACTTTTGAGAAGGATTTCGCAGACTCAAAATCATATGCGACTTCGACAGAAAAGGACCAATGAGCACGTAAATTGGCACGATCAATTAAGGCCTGCATACACAAAATTTTAACAAATCCTGAAACGGGAAGATGAAAGTCTACATCAATATTAACGTTGAAATGGTTCAAACTGAGGAAAAAACATTTAGAAATCCTAGAAAAATACCGCTCCCAATGCGACATTTCCGAACAATTTTAGGATCGTAAATATCCCAAGGGATATCGTATTTTTCGTGTATCTTTAAAATTTAAAACAACAGTTTTGCGGTTGGGCGAAAGGGAACCGAAAAAGAAAACTTTTTCCTCATCAACCGAAAAAAAACTCCACAAAACGCCGGAACCAGTATTTATTTGTAGAAGAAATTTTATTATGCCTAGTTGAGGGCAGCAAACCCTACAATGCTTCATTGACGTAGACATTAGTTGCGACCATTGTTCGGCGATGAATGTCGTCCATTGCTGGCGTGAATGCAGACAATTCCTCATTCTATTCTTTCTTCGCATTTCCGAATCCAGGCCACCACCATTAGTGTTTGATTTATGAAGAAATATCGGAATGCTGGACTTTCCCATTATGATATCTAGTTCCGAATTATGTTTTTCTGGATTTAATGTGGGAAATCGACGACTGCCTCGAATTGAGGTGTGTTGTTTTTATGTGGGATCAGAAAGCACCAAGCAATCCTCTCAGCTTTTTGCATTCATCATTGAATTTAAGGATTCGCCTCACTTCCCAGGGCTTCAGAGTTCCTCGGTTTAGGTCCATATATCCCAATGCCTCTCCCTGATTTTGATCCGTCGGTAAACCATATGAATGACTTTTTGTTGGCATAACATGAACTCTGTTTCATGTAAGTGTTGTACACAAAATTCATGGAAAAATAAGACGAAACGTCAGCTCATTATGTTCCCACAAACTCATAAATACATCTTGACGAAATGAAAAGGAAGAAAACCACGCCAAATCAACCCATCGAAATCATACTATTCAGTGCGCGCACAGAAAATATCTTTAATGACAAAACGACGTTGCCAGTTTCTTTGTTTACATCAAAGTAAAAGTATCACATTTTGTTAGGTTTACAAATTGTTCGCATATTTTTGGTATTAAATCTATATTTGCAGGTGAGTTTTTCGTCGAATATCCAAGATTAACGTATGTTTATTGTTTTTAGAACCAGTTTGGAGCGTGAGGACGATTTTCAAGACCAGGACGAATGTTTACATTTCGAGGTTGAAGGGGTACACGGGAATTTCGTTGAAAAAGCTGTTTTTTGGACAGATATCGCAGTAGATGGATCGGATGGAGCCTCGAGAGGTCGATTAGGATGATATTTTTCAGGTTTTCCAAGAAATTTTGCGTTATCTGAGCAGATTTGCAAAAGTTAGGTACCTCACTAATGAGGTGGAACTTGGACCTAATTCTGCTATAAGAAACGCCTTTCAAAGGTCGAGATGGTGAAAAATGTCTTCTTTAGATGTTGTTTGAACAAACGCAGCCGAGTTTTATACCCCAACATTGATTTTAAGAAAGTTATCAACAAAATAAAATTGACATTATTCTTGATTATATATCAATTCATCTTATATCTTTGGGTAGATTTTTTTAATGAATTCTTGATTAGAATCAACAATTGATGTCGTCAAGTCTTGAACTTTTAGTTCGAGAGGATAATAATCATTAAATCATGCATATAAAAATTATGTGAAAGCAATGCAATTTTTTTCCATGGCAAAAATAATATATTTCAACAGTGATCTCCTTTACTTTTCATGCAAATAACTAGAAAAGGAATCCTTTCTATCAATTCATATAAACATTAATTATTTTCGTCCATCACATATTTTTCAATTCATTCATTTTCCGAATAAATTCACATTCTGAGAAATACGCTAAGAATGTAGAAAGGGCAACATAGTGTTGACTTGGAACATAAAAATATTTTGAAAAACGTCATAACTTCGATACAGCGTGGAATGTACCAAATTTCCAAGGCCAGAGTTGTGATTTTATAATTGTGAATGGAGCATATGGTAGATATTTTCATCAGGTTTAGCTGCATTGCTGATGACAGGCACTATGAACAATGGGAGAGTTAATTTTTCTGTTTATGTGGTTCCTGTTATTATAGATTTCGATGGCCTTCATGATCATCTTTAGGGGAGAATATGAATGTTCGTCCAGTGAATAATTCTACATTTGGTGCACCTGACTACACCATTCGCGTTCTTTGATACGAGTATAAATGCACCTCTCAGTGGTTTCAATGTGAACTTTCCTCCAGCCAAGGTTTTCTTTGAAAACCAGCTTGAGAAAGCGCCTCAATTTGTTCTCGGGCACTCCTTAGACTCTCCCCAGTTTTTGTGGGAACTTTTGACATTATGTCTTTTTAGAAGTTCGTCAATTTTGATGGAATGGAAGGTAACTACGAGGATGTATTGAAATCTAGTTATCCTAGACCAGTTCCATGCATAAACAAAATAAATTAAAAAAAAAGATGTCCACCGAAATTGTAAAAATCGAAAAATTGGGGTATCGATCCATCATCAAGTACCTGTATTTAAAAGGATTAAGAGGTAAGCAGATTTACGAACATATGCTTAATACCTTTGGAGATCAATGTCCTTCGTATGCGACCGTGAAAAATTGGACTGCAAGCTTCAATAGAGGTAAATTTTCCATTGAAGATGATGACCGATCGGGAAGGCCAGTTTCTGTGTCAGTCCCCGAAAAATTCGAAGCAGTTCATGACATGATTTTATCAGAACGTCGAATTGGGCTGAAACGAATATCTGAGGCACCGAATTTCTGCAAAATGGATCCCCAAATGTTTGAATGTTGACCAAAAGCGTGAAAGGGTAGAAGCATCGCGTTCGATCTGTGCTTGATTTGAAAACGATGTAGACTTCTTAAACCGAATTGTTTCTATGGATGAAACTTGGGGGTACATTTCTACGATACAGAAACAAAGCAACAATCGATGGAATGGCAGCACTCTGGTTCTCCAAGACCTAAGAAGTTCCGTGTCCAAAAATCTGCTGGAAAAGTTCTTGCTTCAGTTTTTTGGGATTGCCATGGAGTAATCATGATTGATTTTTTGGATAAGGGCAGAACAATAACTGGAGGTTACTATTCGACATAACTCACCACTCTACGGAAAAAATTGAAGAGAAAACACGCGGAAAGCTATCCTTAGGTGTACACAGTACCCCAGTACTCAAATCTCATGTTGCCATGCAAAAATTATTCACCAGATTTAGCTCCGTCCGACTATCATCTCTTTCCTCAACTGAAAAAAAGTTTAAAACGTCGTAAGTTTTCTTCCAACGAGGAGGTAATAAAAGCTGTGGAGGAATGGTTTGCAGAGCAAGAAGAAACATTTTTTTTGAAAGGTCTAGAGACGTTGCAGGTTCGCTGTAATAAATGTTTTCAATTAAGAGGAGAATATGTTGAGTAATAAAATATTTTGACATTGAAATTTTGTTTGGTTCTCTAGTAGAGGCTAAGAATTTTTCAATATATCCTCGAATGTCTTTCCTGGGAAATGATTTCGGATGGTCTATTCTACTTCGTTGCTCGTTTTGGTCTCGTTTAATCTATTTCGAGTTGAACCCATTGGCAATAAAGGACTGTAGCAAATATTTCAACTCGTCTGGCACTTATTTAGAATCTCATATAAGTCGAGCTCCTTCTACAATTGTTTTTTAATCATACCCCTCTTCTATTGGGTATCATAATCGGATTCCTTGTGCAGAGATATCTGTCAGTCTGGGTTAGTTTTCTATGAACCTTGATTCCAAGTTCGCCATTAGGGTTTCTAGTGAACAAGACAACCAGGAAAGATAAGTATATCATCTCTCAACAGCAGATATCCTCCATGGAAGTAGCAAGAAGTGCTCTACCTGTTGGATCTATATGATAATATTCATAGTAATCTAGTTATATAAAACAATTGTAGTTATCAGTAGTTGTCAAAAAGATTAAAAGGTTGAAACAGTCATTTCTTTCCTTGGTCCATAAAACAGGCCCCAAACTCAACAGAACATTCCTGGACACATAGATTTAACATTTGGCGATCCTGCCAGGATTATGTTGCTTCGTTGGCAGTTACAACGGGAATCCCTGAGAACTGAAATTAAGAAGATAATTACTGATGTACGTTCCAGTTCTGGGACCAAGGATGAATACACGAGTAGAATATGGAAAAGAATAATTGACGATAAGGTGAAAATAATATTCGAACTTGATAATAAAATAGAAGAAATTTTGATGTCGGAAGAACCACTAAATAGAGACGAATTAATAAAAGAATTCAAGGAGCACGAATTATTACGGAATAAAATTATTGAGATCGAAGAAGAAATAAAGGAACTGCCAAATGTTTCTTCGAGAAAATCTACGTTAGTCACAGGTTGGAATAAACCAATTATTACTGGTCATTATGCTCATGATGATCCGTATAAAGCTTTTGTGGTGCCATCAGCAGAAGAGTTGGAAATGGTATTCACACCTGAAGTAGGTGAGTTAATCAAATATGAAGTCAATACTTATATGGGACCTGGTGTTGCAATGGGAATGTTCAATACTGATGAATCAATTGTTACACATTCATCATTCCAAGTCTCCTCGGAAAGGGGTTATCCAAAGTGTTCGAACACTAAAAACACTATCCTCAAGAAATATGATGGACGTTTCAGGGATATTTTCCAGGAAATTTATGATAAACAGTTTAGGTCAAAGTATGAGGCTAATAAAAATTGGTATGAACATCGGGAGAAGCTCCAACATGAAGGTGCAGAAAGAAGGCATAGGTCCAAAACACACCAAAAGCACCATTGCTACACTCAGAAGATATACGAAATCGACCAGCAAGATTCAGAAGTGAAATTTAGGAGTGTTGAGGGAAAGAGAGTATTTGGAGTGGGTTCAGAGATTGAAGCAGTATCGTCGAATTTTGAAGAACACTATAAAGTATACACAACTTCCTTAGGCCGGAGGATGTTGGATCTATATGATAATATTCATAGTAATCTAGTTATATAAAACAATTGTAGTTGTCAGTAGTTGTCAAAAAGATGAAAAGGTTGAAACAGTAATTTCTTTCCTTGGTCCATAAAACAGGCCCCAAACTCAACAGGACATTCCTGGACACATAGATTTAACACTACCCATCCTGGATGTTCCCGTTACTAGAAAGCCTGATCACCAGCCAGGACTCAAGGTTCTTAGGCAACCGACTCATGTGTATGATTGAATTTGAAAAATATGTCGTCTTCATCATGAAAAAATGTTTCCACAAACTCCCAATTCGACCTGTCATCCCCTAATCACCCATAGGAATAGGAAACCCCACACAAAAACCATCTCCAACTCGTTCAAACTTCAGTGGCGCGGATACTTATAGCCTCATCCCCGCCTTTTGGGGGTTCGCGCCAGGCCGTATGACTGAATATCGAGGTGCCCACCCCTTCAAACCGAACCTATAAAGGAGCACTCGAAAACTTTTTCAATTTGGAGAGGCCGCAGCTCGCCGAGCCGGACAGTCCGTCGGAAACCATTAGCGGGAGTGAAGAGAGGTCCTTCGTTAATCTGGAGATGAAAGCAATTAGCCGGCTTCGACTCGATCGTGCGGAATGGATATGATGTCGAGGGATCGGAATTCTTCCGCATTGGATGGGTACGGTTTTGAAGGCGAGAGAGGCGGAAGAGGGTTGGTTGCGGCTTCGGAGCAAATGATCTGTGAGAAAAGTCGGATTTGGATGGCATTTGTGGAAGGAATGCATTAAAAGGTGCAATGATTATCCTGAAATTGTGTGAACTCTGAATATACTGATGACGGAAAGTTTGAACAGCTTCCTCTTTCCTTAATACCGTTTTGTCCTTCCAGATTTCCCAGTAAATGAAGAGTATCATAACCTTCGTCCAATCTGGCACACTAGCCCAGACCTTCTTGTTGGATCTATTTATATCATTTTCATGTTCATATTTAATCGAGTTACATAAACAATTGTAGTTGTCAGTAGTGGTCAAAAAGATAAAAAGGTTGAAACAGTCATTTCTTTCTTTGGTCCATAAAACAGGCCCCAAACGAAAGAGAGAGTATTTGGAGTGGGTTCAGAGATTGAAGCAGTATCGTCGAATTTTGAAGGAACACTAAAGTATACACAACTTCTTTAGGCCGGAGGATGTTGGATCTATATTATGATAATGTTCATAGTTCATATTTTATCTAGTTATATAAAACAATTGTAGTTGTCAGTAGTTGTCAAAAAGATTATAAAGTTGAAACAGTCATTTCTTTCCTTGGCCCATAAAACAGGACCCTAACTCAACAGGACATTCCTGGACACATAGATTTAACATTTGGCGATCCTGCCAGGATTATGTTGCTTCGTTGGCAGTTAAAACGGGAATCCCTGAGAACTGAAATCAAGAAGATAATTACTGATGTACGTTCCAGTTCTGGGACCAAGGATGAATACACGAGTAGAATATGGAAAAGAATAATTGACGATAAGGTGAAAAGAATATTCGAACTTGATAATAAAATAGAAGAAATTTTGATGTCGGAAGAACCACTAAATAGAGACGAATTAATAAAAGAATTCAAGGAGCAAGAATTATTACGCAATAAAATTATTGACATCGAAGAAGAAATAAAGGAACTGCCAAATGTTTCTTCGAGAAGATCTACGTTAGTCACAGGTTGGAATAAACCAATTATTACTGGTCATCATGCTCATGATGATCAGTATAAAGCTTTTGTGGTGCCATCAGCAGAGAAGTTGGAAATGGTATTCACACCTGAAGTAGGTGAGGTAATCAAATATGAAGTCAATACTTATATGAGACCTGGTGTTGCAATGGGAATGTTCAATACTGATGAATCAATTGTTACACATTCATCTTTCCAAGTCGCCTTGGAAAGGGGTTATCCAAAGTGTTGGAACGCTGAAAACACTATCCTCAAGAAATATGATGGACGTTCCAAAGATATTTTCCAGGAAATTTATGACAAACAGTTTAGGTTAAAGTATGAGGCTAATAAAAATTGGTATGAACATCGGGAGAAGTACCAACATGAAGGTGCAGAAAGAAGGCATAGGTCCAAAACACATCAAAAGCACCATTGCTACACTGAGAAGATATACGAAATCGACCAGCAAGATTCAGAAGTGAAAGTTAGGAGTGTTGAGGGAAAGAGAGAGTATTTGGAGTGGGTTCAGAGATTGAAGCAGTATCGTCGAATTTTGAAGGGAGACTAAAGTATACACAACTTCCTCAGGCCGGAGGATGTTGGATCTATTTATATCATTTTCATGTTCATATTTAATCGAGTTACATAAACAATTGTAGTTGTCAGTAGTTGTCAAAAATATAAAAAGGTTGAAACAGTCATTTCTTTCCTTGGTCCATAAAACAGGCCCCAAACTCAACAGGACATTCCTGGACACATAGATTTAAGACCTCTAACACCGACTTGGTCTCTATAGGGATCCAATTTCTTTCAGTTTATTCTTCTCTAGTGTGTTATACCAAGTAAGGCAAGATAATAATTCTTGGGGAGGATTAAAAGGGCAAGACCTACCCTAAACTGAATTGTTTTTTAAACAATTATATTTTGGTGGTTTGACGAGATGATTTCTTGATTGGTCCATGGCTTTATAACTATTTCCTCGAGGAAAAACGAGGAGAGGATCTACTCAGGTACTTTATCTTTGATTCTAATTCTTTTACCATCAGATGCTCATTTCAACGCTTTTCCTGCAAATCAATAAGAGAATATCCTTCAAGCTGCGACAAGTTTTATTCGGAGGAGGGTTGATAATTTGGTAAGGGGATACATTCCACTGGAGAGGGTTCAAGGAGGTTGAATCTTCGTTCCTTCTATAATTCTCTTGTCCAAGGCATTCCTTGCGCAGCCTTGCAATGGCTGAATTTCTGTAACCAGATGAACAGGATTTTCTTCCTTCTTCACAGAATGTGCACTCGTCAGTTTCTGTCGAGCCCATTCTCATCAAATGCTTCTTGAGGTGACAATGTCCTGCTAGGTAGAAAGTGATGAGGCGTGACTTATTCTTACTAAAATCTAAATAATTCTTAGTTCAAACTTCAAAATCTCGAAGGGACTTTCTGGAATGATATATTTCACTGCAACACTCTTTTTATAGGTGCATTTACCTATAAAGTGACGTTTGTTCTCCTTTTCTGGCCAATGAGTTGGCCTCTTCGATTTCTTTGATTCTTCAGTGACCAGGAAACCCAGCCTTCTTCATTAAGTGAGCCCTTAGGATGCTTCAGGCAGGTGGATTACAGGTGCCAGTATCCAATTTCTTCAATTTTAGTTGAAGTGTGATATCACGCTCACGCTCTCTACTTTTTCTCTGAAACTGATTGTCAGCAGCCACACAAGTGGTGTAATAAGGCCAGTATAAGATCTCTGTCAAGAAGTTCTTCCTTTTTAAAGGGACACCTTTATGATTCGGGGTGTTGTTTGTTTCGATGAGAGAACTGAATCTTCATTACTTCCAAGAATCATGACGCCTCAGACAGATGTTGAAGTTATCACCAAGAAGTCCCACAATTTCACTCAGCTATTGTCGAAAATTTCGTTATTCTCATTGATAATGAACTGTCACATCGAGTCGAATCGAGTAAACTTGGGACCAATTACAGAAAGCCCTTGATGTCCACAGAACACAGCCGAAAATGCTTCAATATTTCCGAAATCTTTAGCCAACACTTCGGCAACAAATTGATCAGGTCTTTCTCAATATCTTGGGGGAAAGCAATCAGAGTATTTGCCGCGAACAGAATGTGGCAACTAGTTCTCCCACATTTGAAAGAGCTGCTAAAAAATACGAAGAAATAAAAAGGAAAAATTATTTTTGTAAAACTGCCATTAAAAGTGACACTTTTAATGACAGCAAACAATGTTAGAATTGATTGTTTACGTGGAAGCGTGTTAAAAATATTTTTAGCACTCCATTTTCTCATGATGAAATCAGATGAAAAAAATTCAGCAATTGCAAATTTTTATCATCAATATTTAACAATCATTACTTATGAAAATTAATATTAATCGTAAAACTAGAGCAATTACTAACATTAATGCCCTGTGACGTTAGGGAGCTTCGCAACACATTATTATAATCCTCAGCACCATGAGTACTTGTAGACACCGGAAGTACAATATTGGATGATGATGATCCGAAATCTGTTCAGGTTGGCAGAATTTTTTCAGCAATGACATTTCTATATGAATTGGAACGATCAACATAGCCCTCGGTTACCGTCGTAGACTTCCATCCACCATGTTTTTTTATATCCGTAATATTTGCTCCTGATTCTGCTAGCAATGAAGCGGAGGATCTTCGAAAACAATGTCCTGTATATTGCTTTGGTTCTGGCAATTTGAGGAATTGGGCAACAAAAGATGGAATTTTCCCAAATGTATTGATACCAACTGGATTGGCAGTGCATTTATTATTTATGTATTTTAGGAAAAAACGACGATGTTTGATGACAGAAGGACGCAGTGCAAAGTACTTATTAAAATAGTCAACATACTTCCAAATAATACTGAAAGAACGACTGTCTTTCGTTTTTGTGTTTGGAAGTTGTATAACCAATGATTTATTTCGATGTCTCCCACTGATAAACTACACAATTCTTCACGCCGACAGGCTCCAAATTATCCGAAAATAGTTGCAACCTTAACCATCTAGTATTTCTCATCTGGTGCCTCATTTATAAACTTTTCAACTTGTTCACGAGTGAGAATTTTCGGTTTTTTGGGACGATATCCTTCACTTTTCACTTTTAAATATGCTATTACCTTAAAATATTTACTAACATCCACACCATTTTTAACAAGGGCGCTTGACTTTATCATTGAAAATTTGCTCCACAAAGTTGATGAACTCCATAATTTTGATTTTTATTCTAAGTATGCCAGGAAAACAGGTTCACTGAAGTTCCCTTCTACATTTTTCAATTTATACCATGCCAGGAAATTGTTATATGCAATATCGTACTGCTGAACAGATTTTTTTTAGGTAGGAGTTCCAGATTTGCTCTTCTTGCAGACTTCAATATCCACAGGAACAACCAAATCTTCACTTTTATTAATAATGGGACTCTCGACAAACATATTGAGCAGTTCAAAACCCAAGACGAAAATTGGACAGGAACGAAATTCAAATGACAGGGTCTTTTCTCATTTGTTAGTAATCATAACTTTTGATTATTTGAATATTGAAATGTATTTTGAAGTTATGGTCATTGCAAATTCGCCCAATTCATTATCAAAATAGGGCAGTTGTACAAAAAACATTGTATATTTGTGTTAAAAGTGATTTTATTTTGTTCGTGAAATTGTTCAATTCGCTGCGCTCATTTCACAAACTTTTTCACTCACCAAAGAAAACGTCACTTTTAACACATCATAAATAACTTTTTCATCTTGAAAGCCTACATAATCGAGTTTTTTCATTTATGTCTTGAAAATAATATCATCCAAATCGCCTCGGCGATCAGCGACGTACATGTGAAGTCTTTCGAGGAAGTTTTTCATTACTCCCTTCACCGTAGCGGTTTCAATTTGGATGATTTTCTCCTTGATTGCCTTTCCCAAGACAGGAATGAAGACCTCAAGAGTGAGGTCTTCAAACATCGCTCTGGGACCCTTGATAACTTGAAAGAGGCAATCAAGGAGGCAATAATCCAAATTGAAACAGCTATGCTGAAGAAAGTAATGGAAAACTTTCGCGAAGGACTAGACATGTGCGTCACTTGGATGATATTATTCCCAAGACATAAGAAAAAAAATCAAAATAAAAAAGAATTTTTCCGATATCTTTTTTCGTATTTTTTGAAAGCTTTTTTAAATGTGGGAGAACTAGTTGTCGCGCCCTGTAGTTAGAGATGTACTTGGTCGTCATATTTTGTATCGGGGTGAATATTAAATTTTGGAATCTCCAGAATTTTAAATTAATTCTTCTTCAATTACCTCTCGTATTTTGTTATTGCGAATACATCATCATCGCTTTCAAATCTTATTACTTTGAATTGAAAAAATCTAAGAAAATATATAAAAAAAATTCGCGTTTCAGAAGAACAGATCAACTTTTGTTTGGTTGAGCTCAACGCTGTCAAAGTATTGCTGATCAGTCACTGAGAAAGTCCACGCAGACACAAAACCTTTCCGGAACCAATCAGCGCCGACAAATCCCGAAACACGTCGTCTAATCTTTTCAATGTCCGTCGTAACAAGAAAACGATAACAGCTATCTATTCGTGCCTCCCATCCCGCTATCTAAATAGCGGCATCCATCTTCCAGGACCTCGCGATCCGAAACAGCGAAATTGGAAGAAAAACAAGACGGCAAAAAGTCCGTAACAGGAGGCTTATCTGCGCTGACCGAATGGCCGGCGGAGCGGAAAAACTGCGTGATCTTCATTTCTGCGCCAACTAACTGGCTGATGCGAGGGCAGATGGGAAAGCGAAAGCCTTTCCGGACCATTTAGATCGGCACTGAGAAACAGCAGGTGGGACGAAAATACGAATCAACTCGTTTTGGTGGGACGAAAGGGAATTGTAGATTTCGCAGGCCTCCGATCTATCGATTCGAGGTGTTAATCTTGTTTTTCGCAAGGTACAGATGAGATTTCGAGAAGAATTCAATCAGAGAAAGCATTCTGAAAAAAACTTCGAATCATAAGACAAGCTTATTAACATCACCTATACCTACAAAAAAGTGGAGTTGAGCCATCTTCCACTACATATATTCATGTAATGGAAAGCAAGATCTGCTATACAGGGTCAGTCATCGACCTGTACATATACTTCAACTAAAGATTCCTCTCATCAAACAAAATCTTCAGGTGAATGGAAGAGAGCATGATATTAGTACTTGAGCATTCCCTGAATATATTAACTCATTTTCAATCGAGAGATATGAACTTTGCATTAAATCCAGATGAGAATCGTATCAGGTACGTATTCGGCACAATTTTTTTTTAATGGCTATATCTTTTAGACAGAGCCGAATTCGAAAAAAACAAAAATAAAAAAGAGGTTTCTTTTGGTCTCAAGAATCTACAGTTAAAATGTAGGTACATATCAGAGACCCCACCCTGTATAAAGATCGTTGCATAAAACGCCAACCATAAGCAAGGGAAACTATAACTAAACTGCTCCACATGAGTTGGGGATATTGACTTAAATTGCAAAAAAAATATAGTTAAAATAAGATTTTTGTGATGAAAATTCATAAATATATGATTTCAAGTTGCAAATTAATTTAAGCCTGTAGGTCTGCAGCGTATACAGGGTGGTTATGAAAAATCGAGTAAAATAACGAAATTTTATTTCCAGAGAATTCAAGCATTTTAAGACTATCAATACAATGTATGGCCTCCACGGGCGTCAATAACAGCTTGACATCTTCTTTGCATACTACACACGAGGTCGTTGAACATTTCTTGAGGAATTTGGTTCCATAAACGAGGCAGACGCTCTCTCAGATCATCAAGGGATTCTGGGGTAAGTTGATGATTATCTAATCTTCTTTGGAGCATATCCCATGCATGTTCTATGCAATTCAAATCTGGCCAGCGCGGAGGTATTGGTGAATGTGGAATACCAAGCTCCTCGCGCGCATTCTCAACATGGCTGCACGTTGCGGTCTAGCGTTATCGTCTAGAAATTGAAAAGTTTCACCAGTAGCAGCGTGAAAATTTGGCACAACATTGTCAATGACATGTTTAGTGTGAGGCGGTCATATTCCCAGGACAAATGTGTAGATCTGTGCGCCTGTTGAAACATATCCCGGCCCATACCATAACACTACCCCCTCGGAATGAATGGACCTCTTGGACATAGCGACGATGACGGGGTATGCGTGAGATTGTCCATACCCTTATTCTTCGAGAGTCTGAAAATCGTCCATATCTGGATTCATCAGTGATGAGGACACTACGCCATTGATTGTTCCAATTGATATATGTTGCCTTGCCCATTTCAGTCTTTGACGCTTATGGTCACGTGTTAATCTCCTCTTAATGGTCGTCTAGAACCTAGATTCACCTCTTTCAAACGTCGTCTGATGATTTCGATGGAAACTTGGACCCCATCTGCATTTTGAAGAGTATTCCGTAGCATTCTACACGTAGATGTAGGGTTTCTTCTCGCCGAAACGGTGATGAAACAATCCTGAACAGGTGTTGTTTTTCGTCGCTCACCAAGCCTTGGTCTTTCCAACATGGAACCTGTCTCCCTGAACCTATTCTAAAGTCGAGATATCACACTTTGGCTGACTTGGAGCCTTTCCGCTACAACAACTTGAGTTAGGCCACCCTGTAGCATTCTGATAGCCCTATTAGCCTCAGCGACTTCATTTCAAAATAAGAACATTCATGAAGCATATGCAAAGAACCAAACTTCAGAAAAAAGGCGACCAGATTGACGAAATATCTCATACTGATTTTTATTGGATCGATTCAAGTTGTTATTGAGTTTTAAATGATTTTACAGCGATTTTTTCGAAGATTACATACTTTCAAAAACGATTGAATACGATATCCCTAACTCCTGTGGAGCAGTATATTATAAGCTATGGACCCTACACTGCATCGGGAAATGAAATCCTACAAGACCATAAGAATCAAATTTTGAGCAGTTTGCACATTTTTCAAAAGCCTCAACCACCAGGCTTCCAGAAATGATATTCTTTTCTCTCGACCACAAGGCTGAAAATGACTGCATGGCTTTCAGATTGAATTGCATAAGTGTCCATTTTCCAAATGTCCTCTCCACAACATCAAAGTGGCAACTACAAAATCCCGCTTTTTTCGACTGCGCGTTTTCAGCAGCAGGCACCATCATCAATTACCGCCACTTAACCTACGTGTAATATCCTGTACCTGAACTGTTTATAGAGGCAGCTTTCGAACCGCACAGCATACAGAGTTCATGCGGTCCAACAACAAAGCGACGGTCTATAACATCTATCTCGCACGAGATAGTCTGCGATAATGACACTAGAGATATGTCTACGGTACTTACGTTGACCCCGTTTTATTAAATTATGTCGGCAAATAAACCGAACCGTCCTACGGGATGGGACGATTCAATTACCGGGAACATCCTGGGATAAAACAAGCAACGCATGGTTCAACCGTGATGCAAATCGACAAACTTTGATAGCGCGCTCGACGCTGGCCTGAATCGTATTTTGCCATTTTGGCCGCATGGCCGGTGGCTGTTTGTGATCTCTGAAATTACCATTGAATGGATGAATATACTGATGTCATGTTGAATCGGGGTTCTGTTGGATGCCAAGACTGCTTGGAGAATGTGAGGGCCGTCAAAATTAATAGAATTCTGAATCTTGAGAGAAACCCTGAAAATTACTCAATAGACGTTACATCATCACGTATTCGTCCTCGAAAACCTATACTCCATTCACAATTATAAAATCACAACTCTGGCCATGGTTTCGTTTTCAGGAATTGGTGCACCTCATAAAAAATCTGTGCGCTTACAGAGAATATCTTTAATGACAAAACGGCGTTGCCAGTTTCTTTGTTTACATCAAAGTAAAAGTATCAAAGATATTTTGACATGGGTACAAGCGGCAAATTTGAATTGGACCAAAAATCGATTTATAAGCATGAAGAAAGCAAAAGTGAGTACTAATCGCCTTTTTTACACTTGATAACGAAGTTTTTTTTAGGTATCTGGCCGTTTGGAAAGATTTTAAACGAAATTCCGGTCCCCCAGAAGTTTGGTTAGTTTCAGTATCGTTCTTGGTGCTCAAAATTTATTTGGAATGTGTAAATGGACAAAAAAGGCTTCCTTATACGATCTTTTCACGAAAGCGACTGGAAAATATGGTTCAGGTAGGATTTTCGAAGAATTATGAGGAAAGAACTTGCAGAATGATGCACGATTTTCGTAAGTAAACGGGTTTTGGATGGCCATCATCGGTCTCTAAATGATTATTGTTGATCGTTTTCACGTTTCAGAAAATGAACCACTTCGTATAAGCCCATTTTGAAGAAATTTGTGTATGTAACATTCAACGTTAGGTATTTGCTCTTAATCGAAAGAATATATTATATGTAGTGCTACTTCTTTCAAAAGAGACACAAGCTCTTAATGCTGTAGGGGCCCTATAATGTGGAGGAGTTTGTGTCTTATTCTAGAACAGGTGAATGATAAATGTGAAGCATATGTTTGACCTGTTCCATATTATTTGTACCAACCTACTGTGGTTGTAATGTATGAATATTTTTTAAACTAATAAATTACTATACAGTCAGAATATTTTACTCCTTGTTCATAAGATCAAATAATTGAAATGCATATCTTCTACTCTTATTTTTATTAAGTTAGCTATCAAGGTTATGTTCCAAGAAAAAGTTCCTGTTGCATCAGAACTCCCTTCAACTATTTGGATTCCAGTAGAGGGATATAATGTTCCATTATTCTTGATTCAACAATTGATGTCAAGTCTTGAACTTTCAGTTCAAGAGGATAATAAACATTAAATCTTCACAGGCATGCATATGAAAATCATGTGAAAGCAATGTAATTTTTTTCCATGGCGAAAAATAATATATTTCAACAGTATTTTTCATGCCAATAACTAGAAAAGGAATCCTTTCTATCAATTCATATAAAAGTTAATTATTTTCGTCCGTCACATCTTTTCCAATTCATTCATTTTCCGAATAAATTCACATTCTGAGAAATACGCTAAGAATGTAGAAAGGGCAACATAGCTTGGAACATAAAAATATTTTGAAAAACGTCATAACTTCGATACAGAGTGGAATGTGTGAAATTTCCAAGGCCAGAGTTGTGATTTTATAATTGTGAATGGAGTATACATTTTGATACCAAACATGTCCATATAATCGAATATTTTTGGCTTTTTTTCCAAAATTCATTTTCGAGTTTTGTTCAGACGCTCAAAGCACCCAAAGCATGCTTGCTACTGATCAGCCAAATGGGTATTCTGCATGACTCGAATTGATAGTTGAACTTCCAAATGGAATAACGCCTTTAGATTGGCCAGGCATTTCATGATGATGACAAATATGGTGTTTTTGGGGGGTCTTACCACTTTGTCATTTTTCACCCAAAAGTTGACATTTTCGAAATCGATTTTATTATTCCTAATACTTTCGACAATGCTGATTAACTATTAACAAACAAAACGTGGATACGATCACGGTGAAAATCTAAACTATGATAGATATAGAGTCTTGAATTATTTTTTATTGAATTCAGCCTCCTCGAAAACCTACATTTTGATACCAAACATGTCCATATGAGCCTTCTTTGAGGCGAATTTCTTTGGTTTTATTTTTTCCAAAATTCATTTTCGAGTTTTGTTCAGACGCTCAGAGCACTCAGAGGATGCGTGTTACTGATCAGCCAAATGGGTATTCTGCATGATTCGAATTGATAGTTGAACTCCCAAATGGAATACCGATTTAGATTTCCCAGGCATTTCTTGATGATGACAAATATGGTGTTTTTGGGGCGTCTTACCCCTTTGTCATTTTTCACCCAAAAAGTTGACATGTTCGAAATCGATTTTATTATTCCTAGAGATACTTTGAACAATGCTGATTAACAATTGACAAACGAAAAGTGGATACGAGCACAGAAGGGGGAGCTATGACGAGTTAAAATTTCGAAAAAATGCCTTTTGACAGGTGAAAATCTAAACTATGATAGAAAGAGTCTTGAATTGTTTTTTATTGCATTCAGCGTCCTCGAAAACCTACATTTTGATACCAAACATGTCCATATAGGCCTTCTTTGAGTCGAATTTTTTTGGTTTTATTTCTTTCAACATTCATTTTCGTGTTTTGTTCAGACGCCCAGAGCACTCAGAGGATGCTTGTTACTGATGAGCCAAATAGGTATTCTGCATGATTCTAATTGATAGTTGAACTTAAAGATGGAATAACGCCTTTAGATTTGCCAGGGATTTCTTGATGATGACGAATATGGTGTTTTTGGCGGGTCTTATCTCTTTGTCATTTTTCACCCAAAAAGTTGACATTTTCGAAAACGATTTTATTATTCCTATATATACTTTGGACAATGTTGATTTACAATTGACAAACAAAAAGTGGATACGAGCACAGGAGGGGGAGCTATGACAAGTTGAAATTTCGAAAAAATGCCATTTGACAGGTGAAAATCTAAACTATGATAGATATAGTCTTGAATTGAATTTTATCGAATTCAGCGTCCTTGAAAACTTACATTTTGATACCAAACATGTCCATATAGGCCTTCTATGAGTCTGAAACTTCATAAGCCTTAAGACCCAAAAATTCATGCAAAATATGGTGTAATGACGTGTTCGGAATGCCTTATTCCAAGGAACGACGAAGAATGGACAAATCCGGATTTTCTTCAACACTTTCGGATACAGCAGCAATATTCTCGGCTGTTCTTGAGCGACGTGCACGGGTTTTATCTTCGCATCACTAACTGGTCCCAACAGCTCAAATTTTTTTACCAATTTTTGTATTGCGGTTCGACAAGGTGCTTCACGACGACCCAAAAATATTCTAGTTTTGTCCATGCCAAATTTTCACCATTTTTATAGTGAATTTTAATGCGTTGTTGAAGAGTGTATCGTTCCATTTTTATTAATGGCGTAGTTTTTACTTCTCAAATGTCAGGAAATGACAGCTTCAAAAGTGGAATCTACCGAACTTGCGGTCTATTCAAATTAACACATTATATTGGAAACCCCCTCAGTGCGTTGATTCAAATTGAAAACAGTTCATATTCCATTCGGTCACTCTGTTTGTTCCACTCGAAACTAACAACTCTTGATTTCTTTGTCCCAACTTGTGCGTTTACTCAGCACCAGTCTTTTGTTTGAGTTCCCTAACTTTTCTTATTTTCTCACAGCCTTTGAGGAAAGTCAGCCACAGTTGGTTGACGGAAACTCATTCAAGAAAGTCTCACTTTCACTCTTTTCAGATTGAATTTTAACTTGACGAATAATTTTGGCTTTTATTTTGAACCAGAACTGTCAAACTCACTCACAGCTGTCATAAAAGACGCAATTGTTGAAGGATGGTGCATGTAAGAACTATCAAGGAAAATTTGACGGAACGCCATTTGCCATAGAAAAAGTGCGGGGTCCTTTCATGATTATTTTGGATTATTTGTGGTGTCTAATATCAACGAAAAATTTGAATAAAATAAGGGTTATCGTGATTCAAAGAAATTATGGTGCTTTTGGACAAAATTGGGTTGATTGAAATATCGAAATATAAAATGTATTATGAAAGCACAAAATGAACGTTGAAATCTAAAACTGGGAACTATTCCTCAATCATCTCTATTGATTCCTTAGAATACTCTGAAGTGCAAACTTCTGTTGCTTGAGAAGCGATACAAAAAGTAGCCTTGGATCGACACGGGCTCCATTGAAATCTCAAACGTAGAACTGAATCAAACGGAAAGAGACTGGACGATAAATTTCTCTTTTTCCAGCTATTATCGTTGAACGAACTGAAATAGAACAATTCTTTCGATTCGGAGCACTTCCCTTGAAACAACGAACGATACAAGGTATGGGTATAATAGGAATTGACTTAGGTTTTATTACGCTGAGTGCTCGCTTGATAGATTTCTTGGAAATGATTCCTTGATAACTTGATATAATTCGGTATACTATCAGGAAGAAAATTGAGTTTGGTACTTCAATAGTGATAAAATATTTTCGAAGAATTGATTTATTGTTAATGGAATAAGGTAATTTTTTGTGATGGAAACAATGCTTTCCCATGATCCATTTTCTGGGAAAATTACCCTTCACAACCCAGTCATTTATCAGAAAAAGCACCATGAGAAAATTCTTAGAAAGTTTATAAGCCATCAGTCGAAAGAGGAAAATGAAGATCAAAGTCAACATAGAGTACTCACCGTTCTGTTGCCCACATTTCTAACTCTACAGTTCAAGTAGGCACTTTTGCCAACTAGAGCAGTCACATTTTTGGACACAGTCCTTTCGAAATATGGTCCTCTATCTATTATCATCGGCTCTACATCTCCTTCGTTATTCAGATCGTTGGAATGGTCCTCTTCGATGTCGGGTTTGCATATCCCTGCAACAAAAGAACGAAGTGAAAAATTGGTATCAATGTTCAAAAATATCTTGTGAAAAATGAAACTTTTGAAGTTTTTCCAACATTTTTGCTTCGATAAAGTCAGTATAGGGAGTTTTTTCAAGGAGAACTTCGAATTGAAATAGAATACATTTAAATTAAGATTAAAACCAAGTTTATTTTTATCTGAAGGATAATTTCATCATATTTATGTATAGAAAATAATTCTCGGCATATTATTATTATTATACAGGGTGAGTCTTTGACTTGTACATATATTTTGACTGTAGATTCCTCTCATCAAACGAAACACTTTTTTCCTATACCATTTTTCAAAATTCGGTTTGGTTTGGGAGATACAGGGTGTCGGAAATCCATGAAAAAACACTTTTCTGTTTATATCTTCGGAACCGTTATTTCGACTGAACTGAATTTTGGTTGAGTTTTTACTCTATTCATGGTGCATATTCCTCAATCGGAACCTATTCAATTTCTTTACTAGTATAAAAGTTACAGGGCAGTCGACTCATCAATACACGCTAAAACACCATAAAACCACTTAAAAAAGATAAACGGGTCATATTTTCGAAAGAATCAATCATTTAAGAAACTAAAAGTATTCATATTTTTTTTTCAATAAAACGCGTCGTTTTCGAGTCATTTCCAATTTTACCCGCAGAAATTTGACGAAAAAATCATTAATTTCAAGAATAATCTGAATGCGTCTCTGAATTAAATATCATCGAATATTATTCCTTCTCTGGTCTTTAAACGAGTTTATCATGTTGTCACAACATTCATCAACTTTGTCGAGATATTTTTTCATAATAAAATCCCCCAAATGTGGGAGAGAAAATTGAACACCAAGGAGGATTTAACACGCACAGTTTCTATTGAAAATTCATAGTTACCGGTCCATATTGAAGTTAAATGTCGATGAAATACAAAATTCGGATATGAATGATGAATCTCAACACAAACTACTTATTAAATTGAAATTAATGAAACGATACCTGATATGTTAAGAATCTAAACAACGTCCTCTTGGAATTTTATAAACCCACACGGTTGAAATGATATTAATTCACTTCACGTAATAATCACATTAGAACAATAATCCACTGAATGTATTCAGAACTCGACATAATGTTTACACTGTTTACAGTTTGTTCAGAAACTCTGGTTTGTTATGGTTTAACGTTGGCCTCCACAGCTCCAGATAACCAATATTTCGGTTTTCGCTCTACGCATGCGTGGTGAAATTTGGCGGCAAAGTCGATTTATGATGGAAACGGCAGAATTCATAGATATTCATACCACGGTACACAAATGTATCGTGATTTATACTATGTTCCGTAAAAAATCCTTAACCTCAATGAAAATATCAGCAAGCTGACAACATCTTCTTGTCATTTCTGTGCAAAAATTCACAGAATCGATACAAATTAGATTAGGTTAGGTTGTTTAATAATAAATCTGAATGAAAGTCTTTCTTCATGATATTGTTTGAGAATTTCGAGGAAAATATGAACAAGTTATTAGTGTTTACAAACTAATCTGCAGAAAAATCGAAGAAGGAACTCATTTTGTTGGAATAAACGTGGCTCTTTAGTTGCAGATATAATCCGATGAAACTAACTGTTTTTGTTGAAATTATCGTGTTTGCAACATTTTTATTCCAATAAGGTTAGTACTTGACTAATTGAGTATTTCCTAAATTGGGCCCAAATGTATAAACTCAATTTCTATCGAGAAATATGAACTTTGAATCAATTCCACAGTATCATTTCAGGGACGTATTTAGCACAATGTTTTTTTTTAAATGGCTATATCTTTTTAACAGAGCCGAATTCGGAAAAATGGAAAATGAAAAAAAGGTTTCTTTTGGTCTCAAGAATCTTCAGTTAAAATATATGTACAAGTCAAAGACTCACCCTGTATAGTTGACAAGAGTTTGGAAAAACTCTATAAACTTAAAGAAAATTGAAAATAAATACAAATACACGTAGCTAGACAAAAAAAGTATAAATTACAATTGAAAGTAAAACGCAATTACAAAAGCAATGAGCTTCATCACTGGATCATCATTGGATCTTGTTTAGGGGTATACCGAGATCTTTAAGCTTGATTTGCCATGTGGTGGATGCACGGAGTCCAACTTGTTTTGACAAATCTGGATCTTTCTGGATTGGGTGTTCTCCCCTTAGTAGAGAAATCTTGTTGTTTTTGCCTACTTTATTAAATACTAGCGACCCACCACGGCTTCGCACGGATGCAATGCTGGTACTAAATACCTACTACCTACTACAGAATGTCCTTATAAACAACGTTTACAGCTTTTTCGTCATTAGACAATATAAACATATTTTTCTAGAAGTAACTCTTGAAAGAGCGATTGGGAGAAATACGGCCTTCGACGCGCTATTTACAGGCTCACGCGGCCATCCGGATCGGTATCGCCGGCGCCGCACCGCTATGTCCTTGGATTTTAAATCTGTAATATCTTCGGAACTATTTCTTCAAATGACATGCTGTAAGGGGCCATTTTGATCTATATTGAATGGAAAACGTATTTAAGGTCCTTAATTGGATAAGGATTGCTGCTGTATTGCTTCAATTAACTTCCTAAATAAGTCATTTTTTTCCCGTGAAATGTGAAGGATAAAAAACGGTTATTGTCGGTTATCCTTAAGAGATAGACATATACCATCCTCGACTTTTTTGGTGACTTTTTTTAGGTGTACAATACCGAGTACATTATTTTGATTTATCTCGTGGGGTTCAGTCAGCGTTTGCAATGTAAGCGCAAAAAAATGTGTTTATTTACGACATCACATTAGAAACCTGTAAATAAGTGTTTCTCTACAATATTATGCAAGTATCATACATATAAACCTTCCTCTTGGATCACTTTATCTATTAAAAAAAAAGCTTTTCAAAATCTGTTGCGTAGTTTTGGAGATTTAAGTATACATAGGGACAGGCAGCGATAGCGACTTTGCTTCATACTATCTATGGGAGATGATCCCCCAACATAAGGAGCCTGTAGCGTTCCTCGAACACCTGAAGAACAGAAGAATCATCACTTGGAAGATCAGACCTGATCGAAAGATCCTCCCGATCCATGAGAGAGTTAGGACTTTGTAAAAAGGTTTTTTTAGCAGGTGAAGTATTTTTTTCTACTGCTTCTTTCTCGTTTTTCTTCTTTTCTTCTTGTAACAGATATAATTTCAAGATATTTGCCTCCAGTTCGATGAAAAGGCTTGTTTTGAAGCACAAGGAGCGCTGTAACATGGATAGCAGCATATTTTTTGAACAAATTCAGTATCACCACACATACACGGGGAGACAGAGTTTTTTTATGTTCTGGTGTATCATACGCAGAATTGTATGGTACCCCGTTAACATTCCCCTTTGCCCAGATGTTTTTATATGTTCTGGTGTATCATACGCAGAATTGTATGGTACCCCGTTAACATTCCCCTTTGCTAACACTCAGATTTGGAGCAGAAACAGATTTTATCTTTTTATACAATCTGTTCCTTGTCGCCATTTCTTCACACGTGCCATATGCCATATATTGTTTGATATTACAAAACAGTATGTAATTCTCTCTTTTTCAAAAGAATATATATATATATTGAAGTATTAGAGTGTTTTTTCTAAATGACTTAATCTTTTCAACGAAGTCGAATTTGGAAAAATGAAAAGGTGCTTTAGACATCAAGAATCTACAGTTTGATACAAATATACCAGTCAGAGACCACTCCTGTGTAGTGCATCTTTTTTCTCCAGGTTCATAACACGGCAAATGAAGACTAGTCTGATTCTGAAGTCCACTCCCTTACATTTTCGCTGACGCAGCACGTTCTACGGCCGATATGACAGTAATCACCAATGGCGAGAGGTCGTATAGGGAAAATTCAGCGCAAACCATCGCATATCCATTTTCAGCGCCAACGCGAAACCGTCGCAACCCCCTGGGTGTCCAATAATGTCATCAATTTGTCAGTTCCTATTATCGGATATCTGTTTTATAGTTGGATTAAACATTGTTGAAATTATATGGTTGGGACAAATGGTGAAATCGGTATTTACGCCCGTTCGCTTTAATAATTCGGCAATTAGGAATGCGATTAGGCGTGATATTCGGACTGATTGTACCGTAAATGGTGCATTACGTTAAGCCGCAACATTTCAGAAGAATGGAGTTATTCCTCGGGTACTTCAGAAGCTGAAAATGATACAATATATACAAGGTGGTCCAGATCGTAACCAAGAAATTTTAACCGCTTATTCTACATCAAAAATAAGCCCTAGTTTGTTATATAAACATATGTCGAGAAATGTTTCCTCTCCGAGATACTGGGTGTTAAAATTATAGAAAAAAAAATTTTTTATTAATAACTTTCACACTGCTTGCAATATTTTTATGAAATTTGTTACATAGGTTTTGAGCGTCAAGGAGTACTTTTTGCATAATATCATTCATTTTATTGTCTACCAGTGGCGTCCGTACTGCAGCGAGACTGAATAATTTCAGATAAAAAAAAAGGATACGCCACTAGTTTTTCCGACAATAAAAATTACTATTTAAATCCTTGTTTAATTAGGAGCAAATTCGGTTATTGACTTTTTGCTGTACGAGGTACCGTTTCTGTTTAGAAAAATAAAACACATTCTCATGCATGAAGAAATCGCCAAAATTTGATATAGCAATAAAAAGCTTACTACGGTTTTGTAGCAGTTTTCTAAGATTACATAAATTAAACATACTTCGAACATCCTCTTTAAGTTCGATTTGAGTGTGGTTGTTAATGCTTATTTTTTTTCGTTCGGTTCACAAAAATAGTCTTATTATTGAGGAAATTGGACTAGCAGAGATCTAATTTCCAAAGTACACCACTGGTGGAACCACCACAACAGGATAATGACAGACCGGTTTCTGGCTTATTAGCCTTCTTCAGTGCCACATAACCCTTATCGTGGTAGTACCCAACTGAAGCGGTAGAACTTATATTATATCCTAGTAGGAACATCTGAGTACAGAGTACAGTTTACTGTACAGTGTCGCAACTAGCGGATAAATGTATACGCTTCATAAAGAGGTTTCTTCGAAAACTAGATCTCTACGTACGTTCATTTTATATATGCTAGTCCTACTGCTGTAAATACTCATAATAAGGCGCTTAACAAGGTCGCTGATTCCGAATGGAAGACTACGAATAAGAAGAAATCTAAAAATTCTGGAAAATGGTCCATTACAGGTTCTGGGACTGATAATAATGTCAAGGCAGCTCAGAAACAAATTCAGCTATTTGTCTCTCGGATTTCTCCATCCACATCAGTAGATGACTTTACAGCCATGGTTAAAACAGAAATTAGTGAAGCAATTTGTGAGAAATTGACTTCCAAATATCCAGACAAGTACACTTCCTTTAAAGTGTCGATAAATGCGGCAAGCTTCGACAAGGCGAGGGATCCCAAATTATGGCCTGATGGTTCTGTAGTATCCAGGTTTTTTCAGAGCAGACAACCCCAAAACGAGCAGAGATGAATGTTGTGAATTCAGAAGGTGAAACATGCTTCTCTGTGATGCATCTTAATGTACAGGGAGTGAGTGATAAGTTAAACCTACTGGAATTATTTCTTGATGAGGTCGGTAGTGCGGATGTTTTTTGTGTAACTGAACATTTTGTTAAATCTTCCTTATGTAGCAAATTGTCATTGTCTGGCTGGGAAACAGCAAACTCATTCGGTAGAACATCGATGAGTCGTGGAGGTGTTGCCATTTTCTGTAAAATTGAGTTGTTTTCTGTTTGTCCTGAAATAGACTCGTTGTCTGTTGAAACTCATTGTGAAATTGCCAGTTTGAAGTTATCTTCCTACAATATGACGATAATATCTATATATAGATCTCCTAAAGGAGATTTTCATAAATTTTTGAGCATTGTAGAGTCTATTCTTGGAAAAATAAATTTGGGTGAAAAAATCATTATTTGTGGTGATTTTAATGTGAAGTTTAATATTTCAGATTACTACTCGGGTGCATTCTGTGACTTATTGTCATCCTATGGGTTTCGAAGAACTATATTTGAGCCTACAAGGGGAAGAAACTGCCTGGACAATATTTTTTTGAATTTTGGTTGTTCGAATTGCCGTGCAGAGGTCCATGATGTGAATTTTTCAGATCATAAAGCTCAAAGGTTAACAATGCTGATCTCTGGTGAGTTAGGGGATAAATCTATTCGGGTTTTTAGACCTCGTACGAGGAGAGCATACAATGAGTTCCATTACTTCTTGGAGAATGTTGATTTTAACGTTGAAGAAACTGCTCATCGATCGGTAAATGAAAGATTCGAACGTTTTCATGATGGTTTCACTGATTCATATAAGAAATATTTTCCTCTTAAAGCCATCAGCAATGAAAAATTGAAGGTGAGTATCAGCAAGGGTTGGTACAATGATGGTTTGAGAGTTCTTCGCGATGACCTGAATCTTGTATCTGGTTTGTATGATAGATACGGCACTGAGTATTTGAAACTCCTAAAGAGAAGTCTCAGAACGAGGTATAAAGTGGCCATAAGAAATTCTAAGATCGAACACAATGTTCGGATCATAGCTAAATCTGGCAACAAGATCCGAACTATGTGGGCAATGATCAGCATGGGGTCGGGAGCTAAAGATCCACAGTCTGATATTCGGGTGGATGTTGAAACGTTGAGTGAATACTTTCACTCAATTCCACATAAAATTGCTGGGAGTATTGAAACACACAATACTGACGTGAGCACTTTGTTTTCGAGGGAGGTTCCGGGTGATCTCAAATTTTCATTCAAGGAAGTATCTTTTATTGAATGTAGAGATATCGTCAATTCCTTGAAAAATAGCACATCAAGAGATTTTTACGATTTGTCGGTCGATTTGATAAAAAAGAATATAAATACAATTATTTATCCGTTAACCAAACTGATTAACGGCTGTATTAGAGAAAATATCTTTCCGGACTGCCTAAAAATTGCTAAGGTAATACCGCTTTTCAAAAAGGGTGACAAAGCAGCTCCGGAGAGTTATCGACCTATTTCTCTCCTACCAGTCTTTTCTAAAGTCTTAGAGAAGGTTATGTGTGTTCAGGTTGTGGATTATTTTGAGAGAAACCAACTTTTCTCGTCATGCCAGTTCGGCTTCAGGAGAAAGAAGTCGACTACTGATGCTATCTTGAGTATTTACGAGTTCATCTTGAGTTGTTTCGAATCGGGAAAATGTTCGTTATCACTGTTTATAGATTTGACCAAGGCGTTCGACTGCGTACCGCATGCAGGGATTTTGGCTAAACTACGAAAGTATGGTTGTTGTGACAGTAGCTGTGGGTTGATTCGGTCATTTTTGTCTGATAGATTGCAAGCTGTATTCGTTGATAATAAGTGGTCACAAAAAACAGAAAATACTATAGGAGTACCACAAGGTTCAATATTAGGGCCTATTTTATTTTTGATCTACATAAATGACTTCCCGGATTTTATGAAACTGACGCATAATGTTATATTTGCCGACGATACGAATATATCGCTTGCATGTGATTATGTAGAAGTGGCTGAGGAACTGTTTGCTGGTGTGCGTGCGGATGCTTTGAG
Organism: Adalia decempunctata; assembly: GCA_951802165.1. NCBI lineage: Eukaryota > Metazoa > Arthropoda > Insecta > Coleoptera > Coccinellidae > Adalia > Adalia decempunctata. Next base: position 9,698,359 of record OX637705.1, read on the forward strand.
TTGGTTCGCGGGCAATGGACTTACTGTCAGTGAAGAGAAAACTGAACAATTTGTTTTCTCATTGAAGAGAACTGAGGTGCGTAGTGTGAGATTTTTGGGTCTTCATTTAGATACAAAGCTCACGTGGTGGGCCCATGCGGATAGCTTGTGCGCGAAACTGGCACGGAAAATTTTTGTACTACGGCAGTTATCATCCTCCGTTTCAGTTGATGTGCTTAGAACAGCATATTTCTCGCTGTGTGAGTCGCATTTACGTTATGGAATATTCATGTGGGGGCACTGCATCAGTTTTGAGAGAATGTTCAGATTGCAACGACGAGCAATTCGTATTGTAGCCAACAAAGGCTATCGAGATGATTGCAGGGACTCTTTTAGGCGGTTTCAGGTGCTCACGCTTCCATCTATATTCTTGATGGAGTTATTGTTATATGCCCATAGGAATTCCAGTACGTGGAGTTTCCGTGGAGGGAACCATTCTTATTCCATTAGAAATGGGAGTGATTTCTGTGTCCCATTTCGCAGGTTGAGGAAGTCGCAGGGTGCGCCCGATTATTTATCACCGAAATTTTACAATGTTCTGCCTTCACACGTGAGAAGGCTTCCACTCATTTCTTTTAAAAGTAAATTAAAGATAATTTTAGTACAGATGGCTTTATTTAATTTAGATGATTTTTGCAATTGTGATTTTTCCGCTTTTTAGGTATATCTGATTTTAGTGGTCTATTTGTTGTATTTTTGTTTTGTCACTTTATTGAATTGAAATTTTTGACGAATGTATATACTTTTGTATGCTAACATGAATATATTTACTTACTTACTTACTTACTTACTCCTAGGACGTTATCCTCTTCGTAGTCTTATTATTATTATGTGCCTACCATATCAAATTTTGGCGATTTCTCCATGCATGAGAATGAGTTTTATTTTTTTAGCCGGAAACGGTGCCTCGTACAGCAAAAAGTCAGGAGACCAAATTTGCTCATAATCAAATAAGAATTTTAATAGTAATTTTTTTTGTCGAAAAAACCATTGGCGTATCATTTTTTTATCTGAAAATATTCAGTCTCGCTACAGTACGGACGCCACTGGTGAAATAGAAAATAAATGAAAAGTGCTCCTTGACGCTCAAAATCTATGTCTCAAATTTCATGGAAATATTTCGAGCAGTGTGAAAGTTATTGATAAAAAATTTTTTTCTATACGTAATTTTAACACCCCGTATCTCGGAGAGGAAATATTTCTCGACATATGTTTATATGACAAACTAGAGCTTATTTTTGATGTAGAATGCGTGGGTGAAATTTCTTGGTCACGATCTGGACCACCCTGTATAACTGTGATTTGACAGAAGGTAGAAGTTGTTTTGACATTTTTGTTCAGTAAGCATTGACAAATTATCATGGAAAGACTCACGCCGCAACAACGTTTATGAAATGTTGAAATTTATTTTCGAGATAATAAGTGTTTTATTTACCAAACTTCTAGAGAACTTCGAGAAATTTTTGATTTACATAATCGTCCATCAGAGTAGCTTATTCGCCGAACTATCGATAGATTTCGAACAACATTTTCTAGACTCGATGCGACAACAGAAACAAGACAAATAACTGTGCGTACAGAAGAAAATATCGCTGCAGTAGTGATAGTGTTAATGGAAATCCAGATTTGTCTATTCGTCGACGTTCACAAAAAGTTGGATTGTGTGCATCCATCACATGGAAAATTATGCGAAAAGATCTTGGTCTACACCCACACAAGATCCAACTGGTTCAAGAACTAAAGACACTTGACCATAATAAGCGTCATTTGTTGGCAGATGTGGCCCTGGAACAGCTTGTTCCACTTTTTATCGAAAAATTGTGTTCAGTGATGAAGCTCATTTCTGGTTGAACGGCTACGTAAACGAGCAAAATTGCCCTATATGGAGTGAAAACAATCCTCAAGAAGTTCTGCAGTTCCATTGCATCCTGAAAATGTACTGTATGGTGAGCTTTACACGCTGTAGACATCATCGGTCCATATTTCTTCGAAAAAGATGCTGGAGCTAATGTTACAGTGAATGGTGCTCGTTACAGATCGATGATCAATGATTATCTGTTTCAAAATTTGAATGGAATCCACCGAGAAGTGTTACCGTTCCAACAAGATGATGCACCTCACACTGCTACCGTAACAATTAATTCATTGAAAGAAAGACGCTTCGGAAGCCAACATAACTTGTGTTATTGCTATTTACAAGTTATTTTGTTTCAAACATAATTTCCGTTAATGTTTTTTTTTCTGAATCAATAAATATTTCAAAACTACCGAAATCCATGTTTTATAGAACTCTGAAATCTTGGGCACTTATTGAAACACCTTTTAAATAGACAGCCTGTATAACTAAGCTGCAGGAGCGATCTGAAACTGAGCAGTTAGGTTTCACTTCCATTCGTAACAAATTCTACTCAAAGTATGGAAAATCAAAAGAGCGGTTTTCAGTTTATTATCAAGGTTGATTCTTGGTACCCGTCGCATTCACCATTTTGTACACAAAATTTCAGAAATCAGAGTTGGGGACTAGTTTTGGTATAACTGGAGTGAAGAAAGCACGACATCGTAGATCACACACCGAATATTAATTTAATGAAAATCTTTCGCATAATTTTCCATATACTTTTGGGTGAGATTAAAAATGTATGATCGAGTATTGGATAGTACAAAAGCTGAGTTTGATAATACACATTACATTAATGAAATTCACTGTGTTGAATACGCAGCTTTTGTAGAGTCCAACACAGGATCATACATTTTTAATTACACACAAAATTATATGGGAAACTACACAATAGTATATTCTAAAACAAGTTGCATAATGGGCTCCTATTCCAATGTATAATGCAGATTATACATCCTAGTGACTTTTGAATTGTATCTTGGCAGTTGGTAGTTTTATGAAAATTGACATCTCCATATTAACGTGGGTTGAAATTTGATAGGATCAGGAGTCATTGCTGACAACCACAAAACGAAATATATAACTGAAAACAATGCTGTTCATGAGTTCATTACAGCACTGTTTTCAGTACTGTAATGAACTCATTACGATACTGAAATAGAGAATAGTAATTAAGTCCGGAAAATAGGGTTTTTTTGGACGAATAGACAAGATTCTAGGACGAGCCGGAGGCGAGTCCTGGAAGTCTGTGAGTCCAAAAAAACTATTTTCGGGCGTGTTGCGTACAATATTTTTTCGGCAACCGTGAAGATGTGAAGAATTATAAATCAATGGGACGACACCTCTCTTTTTTATACATTTTGATTTTTATTTCAATTAAACAGTACAGAACTGTCATCCGTTATTTCGTTGCTATTGTAATGATCATAACAATGACAACAACGACTGGAAATGCTTCTTTCTCAAAGAAAAAGCGTCCGGGAAGTGGCTACTTCCCGGACGGTTGCCGAAAATAGTAATTTACGTAACAAGTCCGGAAAATAGGGTTTTTTTGGACAAATAGAAAAAATTCTAGGACGAGCCGGAGGCAAGTCATGGAAGTCTGTGAGTCCAAAAAAACTATTTTCGGGCGTGTTGCGTACAATATTTTTTCGGCAACCGTGTAGAATCACAAATCAATGAGAGGACACATTTCTTCATTATACATTTTGATTATTATTTGAATTGAACAGAACAGAACTGTCATCCGTTATTTCGTTGCTATTGTGATGATCATCACAATGACAACAACGACGTGAGTTTTTCCAGCCTAGTCCGGAAAGTACGTACTTTCCGGACTAGGCCGGGAAATGTTACTTTCTCATAGAAAAAGCGTCCGCGAAAGTGGGTACTTCCCGGACGGTTGCCGAAAAAAGAATTTTATGACATTCATTTTCGTTGTGTAATCTCTGATTTCATGCTGTTGCCATCAAATTCGTATTTTCAAATGGTTCTGAATAAATCATCAGTTTGTGAAGTGTATCATATGATCTCCAGAAGCTTTCTAGAGTTATTTGAGCTTTAACAAAAATATTCTCTATTAGATATGATTAGAAATAGCCAAGGCTATCTTCTCTTTGAAGTTAGATGGGTGATATGATTGATATGTTCCAGGAGATGCTATTGGAACCACCTTGTACGTTCACTAACGAATATATTATTTTCTTATTCATGGCAAATGTAGTCCAGTGTTGAATAGAACAAGTAGACTCTAGTTCATCAAGAAACACCATTAGAACAAATCCATACTCAAACAGAGATATCCTGGTTTGTTTTATGTGGACACCCTGTAACCTGTAACACTGGTCGACCAAGGGGCATGGGGCCATGCCCCCTTTGACCTCGAAATTGACAATAATCCCTTTATTTGTAGTCCAATAAGGTTGGTGAAAAATTTCTATCTATTCATGTCCCTCCCTGAAAAAAATTATGCCCCCCCTCTGAAAAACTGTCTGGATCCGCCAGTGCCCTGTTATGCTGCACAACTATAGTATGAGATTCACACTATTAATTCCGAGTGCAGAATCACAAAATTGTGGTGGCCAAATAATCCAGCATTATGTCAAAATTCCTCCGAAAGAGCAATTGCCAATTTTTCCAGGCAATTCGAGGTGCCCAGCCAAAATGCAGAAATGCAATTTCCCCCCCGGTCCAGCCCAGGCTTCCGACAGATTACATTTCGAACGAAAAACTTCCAGACATCATATAACCGTAAAATAAACAACCAGATTCGGCCATACAAGTCCGGTCTTTCGAAATCGACGTGGCAGTAACGAGCGCCATCGATTTATATCACGAGATTAAATCGACTGTGGGAAAATGCGAAAAGTTTGTTATAGAAGCTCATTCATCATCCGTTCAAAATGAGAGTTCCGATGCGGCGTGTAAATTGGGGTAGTCATATTCATAAATCGGGAAAGCAACCGGAAATTTTTCATTGGGTGGGCGCAACACACAAGGGAAGTTCGTGGAAGTTTGGTGTTTCTAGGAAAATGCCGTTAGTTTCATCTTGAAATATAGGAGATTGTTAGTTTCACGTATTTCCATAATATTATCAGGAATATTGGCTTTTCAGGCTGTTGCAGAATGAAAAACATACGCAAACATATTCGATTCAATTCAGTGTGTAATAAAATATAGAAATATACAGTGCGAGCAAAATTAACAAATTCATTTTCTCAGAAGAAAAATATTTGGCAACAAAATCCTGAATGAGGTCAATTTTTGTTTCACTTTTACCAACTTTTTAAGCATTTTTGAAGGATTTTTGTTGTACCCTGTGCCATCCCCATCAACCTATAAATTTTTTTAATAGGGAAAGTGGGTCATGTGGTACTTTTTTGGCAAGGTCCTTGTATCTTCTTTAGAGGCGTGCAGAAATTTTCAAGAAAAAAATTTGTTTTTTAAAAAATTTGTTAGTTCAAAGAGTTCCAACTTCACTAGAAACGTACTAATTATACAGGGTGGCCATTTGAAAACGAAACAGACGAGATTACAGGCGAAATAAAATTTTTTGATAGAAATGCTCAGACAGGTCGATTTCTGTTTCGAGGGGGACAACTTAAGATGTAGGTTACGGACGCATAGCGCTTCAACCCTTGCTACTATAACCCTCACCCCCAATTTTTGAATAGGGAAGATGGGGTGAGTGATACCTCATTTGAAAGGTATTTTTATACTGATTTCAGCACAGTAATTGTTTTTTCATTTTATGCATTAGTTCTCGAAATATTCTTAACTAAGTATTTGAAAATGAAGTGGTGTTTTCATGGCACTTGTAGTGTTTTTTTGTGAAAAATCGACATTTTGAGCTTCAAAACAACCATGACTGTGGCTTCCTTCCTCCAATCCACTGACATAGAAATCTTTAATCAAGATGTCGATTTTTCACAAAAAAACACTACAAGTGCCATGAAAACACCACTTCATTTTCAAATACTTAGTTAAGAATATTTCGAGAACTAATGCATAAAATGAAAAAACAATTACTGTGCTGAAATCAGTATAAAAATACCTTTGAATTAAGGTATCACTCACCCCATCTTCCCTATTCAAAAATTAGGGGTGAGGGTTGTAGTAGCAAGGGTTGAAGCGCTATGCGTCCGTAACCTACATCTTAAGTTGTCCCCCTCGAAACAGAAATCGACCTGTCCGAGCATTTCTATCGAAAAAATTTATTTCGTCTGTAATCTCGTCTGTTTCGTTTTCAAATGGCCACCTTGTATACCTACTTAAGATCATAACTGAAACGCAGTGTTTCACACATTCTAATTTTTCACCTGAGGGGGTTGAAAGGAGTGAAAAGTTGTGCATGAACAAAACTGAAATGGTCGACTTTCATTCCGTGACAAATTTCATCGGGTACCATCGTCTCAAAGTAGATGAGCCATGACAAAGTGCACATACTGAAAACCTCTTTGAGCTAACTAATTAAAAAAAATTTTTGAGAATTTCTGCACGCCTGGGAAGATGATAGATCTATTCAAAAAATTCAGAGGATTGATGGGAATGGCACAGGGTGCAACAAAAATGCATGAAAATTTGGTTGAAGTAAAACAGAAGTTGACTTGTTTCAGGATTTTGTTGCCAAATATTTTTTTTTTGAGAAAATAAATTTGTTCCATTATTTTGACGCGCACTGTATATCTTCTTTATCTCAGGCCGTTATTTCGTCTGCAGATGGTTGTACGGAGAGATATAATCTTCCTTTGAAGAATTTGTTCTTTACCTCTAATATTATCATAATATGTAGGTATGTGTAATAAATCTAAATATTGCGTTTACCAATATAGACTTCTGAAATTTATATTCATGGCTCCGCAAATGACTTAGTTGCTTATCGGTAGTGCACCGGATATAGGCGAGACGATAGTAATGAAGTTATTGATTTTTCGGTCAAGTTGCAACTGGCCCGAAAGCTCAGACGATTATGATACCCTTTCAGAACCCACCCACGGGAGGTAGGAAAAAGAAATCTTTAATTGCTTTAGAAAACGAAGAAGTGGCAGTAGCTGGAGACGACTTAAACGGGAAGATTCTCAGTTGACTCGGGATTCGTTTTTTATGAAGAACTAGCTGGCCCAGCGAACTTTGTTTAGCCTAAATGATACTTACGGGGAATTTCACAAATCGTAATCACCGGTGATCTGAGATTAAAGGCTTGGTTCTCTGATTTTTGAACTGTCGAATCGAGTTGATGCTAGATTCGCTCATATCTGAACGAAATCTAACCATTTTAGAAATCTGTACTCCTACGGTAGGACATTTTGGTTTTGGTCAACAGCACAGAGTTGGAGGCAACACAAATCACACACTGTTTGTTAACATCGCCATCTAACGGTGAAAATAACAAAAGAAAGTACCTATGAGTAAGCTGTAGCGTAACTGCAACTGTATTGACACCTAGTGGCCTCACTCAAAAGAAGGAAAAGCATTTCCTGTGAAAGTGAAATTTTTAATGATTTTTTCGAAGTTTTATTGTATATTATAATAACCAGACCGAAGACGAATCCAGTAATGAAGTTTCATAGCAAATAGTCCATCCGATCTCGAGTTAATTAATTAATAAATGGTGTAACCAACATATTTCCTTTATATATAAATAGATTGAGAAGTAATTCTTTTTCCAAGTACGGTCTCGGGCGGAGACAAAAAAGTGCTATTCGGGGAATAGCGGTGTAAGGTGTTTAATCGGGAGTTGAAGGTTAAAAAAATTAATTAGGATTATTTAGATCACGTCTCGTTGATAAGACCGGGAGTGAAGTTGAACTTGACGTGTCTTTGTTGTTTTATTTGTCTAGATATTTTCATCATTCTTAGGATTACCTGCCAGAAGGAGAAAGATGGGGTAATTTTGCGTATGCTTTGCTTATTTGAGTATTTGAGTCCTGAAAACTCCCCAAGTTTCGGAACTTTGGGTTGTGTTGTTTCGAAATTATACAGAAATCTCTAGTATTAGAATCCCAGGAATTCACATTCAAAGATGTTCCATTTGGCTCACTCTGTATTCTTGGTTAAAAATTTTCATGTCTATCTCTGAAAATATTTCTAAATCCACTATTGTGCTCAGTTGAATGCTCTCATTGTACTTTTCATTTCATTGGCCACCTGCCTAATTGAATGAGTTTATTATGCAGATAGTGGAAATCATTTTGTTTCATTCGTATTCGAATAAATATTCATTCCAATTTTAATTTGAGGGAATATTTTGGTGAATATTCTCTCATCACTGATTTCAGTACCATGAATTTCATTTAGTTAGGTTTATCGGTGCATTCAAGTGAACGAACTGTGAATGATTGGAATTATTTTCCTTTCGAAAAACTGGTATTGACGTTCGGGTTTGGTTCAGTTTGGCTGTAGGTGTGCTGTGGGGACAAAGAATTTCAATTTGATTGTTCATTTAATTAATTATGAAGGTATCAATGAACCGATGCAATTCTGCTACAGTGCCATGAGTTATATTTTGTTTGTTCTTGAATAGAAACTATTCTGGTGGATTTCATGAATTCAATCATTCAATTTCAGTTGGAGAGGGATTTCAGGTTACATGTTACATTTCAACAGAAGGACTGGAAGATTCAACCATTCCCAGGAATCATTCAACAGATTTGTACAAACAGAATCTACTACAGTTCCACCCAATCGAATCACAACATCCGGTTGTTAGGATTGAAAATACAAAAATGAAAAAGGCAAATTACCGTACTTGGATTCACCAGCTCGAATACAGAAACAATTCCCACGTAAACCTGCAAACCGAGTCGTGATTCCAGTTTTCAATTACTGCGTCGAAAACAGGTTCTCGACAAAAAAGGTAAATTTTCGCGGAAAGCGTAGGTATAATAGCAATTTTCCACCGGGACAAAGGCTATGATCGAAATGAGAGGTGAAAAAAGAGTCGGAGGGCGTATTTTACCTGAACGACGAATGAAGCTCATGTCGAGAAAATATCGATTTCCAAAGTTTTCCGGTGTGACGTCCTTAGGGCGGTTAAGGGAAAACTCATTATGAGTATGATCTGAGCGTTGGCTCGCTTATAAATTTCGGATAACTTTTTATGGTGCGAAAGGGAATTGATACTTTTGTCAGCAAAGATGAACTGAACTACTTGGAGAATGATACTCCAGGTGCTTTTGATTGAGAACCGAGAGAACATGAACATTAATTGATAACTCACTTAAATTCATTGGAATATTATTATTTCAGTTTTCGGTTCAGATTTACCCGCAGACTATACATGGGGAGTCTTTGACTTGTACATATATTTAACCGTAGACTCCTCTCATCAAACGAAACACTTTTTTTTCATACCATTTTTCAAAATTCGGTTTCGTTTGAAAGATACAGGGTGTCAAAAATCCCTGAAATTAACACTTTTCTTTCCATATAGTCGGAACCGATATTTCGAATGAACTGAATTTTGGTTGATTGTTTACTCTATTCATGGTGCATATTCCTCAATTGAAACTTATTCCATTTTCCTCCTGGTATAAAAGTTACAGCGTGGTCGACTTATAAATTCATGCAAAAATACTATAAAATCACTTGAAAAAGATGAACGGTTCATATTTTCGAAAAAATCAACCATTTTAGAAAATAAAAGTATTTTTATGTTTTTTCAATGAAACGCATCGTTTTCGAGTTATTCCTAAATGTATACGAAGAAATTTGAGGAAAAAACATGAATTTCATAAAAAATCTGAATGCTTTCCTGAATTGAATATCATCGAATATTATTTCATCTCTGGTCTCTTAACAAATTAACAATGTTGTCAATGTTCATCAACTTCGTCAAGACTAAAATCTCTATGATGGAAAAACGTTCGATGTAATAATTGAATTCAGAGAAGCATGAAATTACACAGTTTATAAGCACAGTTTCTATTGAAAATTTATTATTACCGGTCCTTCAGGAAAATATCTATCTGAACAATATCCTCTTGGAATTTTGAATCGACACTACACGTGCTCTGCACATCACAATCATCACCTGTTTGCTTTATTCTCTGCAAGTACATAAATTAATAAATAAATCGTGTAGAAGGTGATCGCGTTTAAGCGTCGTTCATTGTATCACAGACTGGCCTGTGATGGGACTCTGGAGACACAGAACAACGGCTTGTCTTGCGTGGCGGCTACATCGCAGCTCACCGCAACTGAAATTAAGATCGTAGCACTATATGCTATATCGGCGAGAATCAGAACTACTCGTTTGGCATTCCCAGAGAGCAATGCCTAGAAGACTCTAGCGAAAAGTAAACAAAACTAGTTCTTCCGTTGACGATAGAGGACGTTCTGCATTCTTGAGGTCGCCTAAACAATTGTTTGAAGAGAAAATCGGCAATCTGGCATCGTCTTCTCTAGAGTTCTGTGAAATATCACAGATAAGATGAATTAGGTTAAGTCATTGACCTTGAATCATATGACTTAATGGAGTTAGGATAGGTTAGTGAGAAACAAATTTTCATGAGATCGTTTCAGGATATCGAGGAAAATATGAACAAATGAATAGTGTTTACAAATTAATCTTCGGGAAAATCGAAGAAGGAACTTATTTTGGTGGGAGAAATATGGCTTTTCAGTTGCAGAAATGATCGCACAAGCTGAGTGTTTTTGTTAGGAAATATCGTGTTTGTTACATTCTCATTCAAATAAGGTTGGTGCTTGAGTATTTTCTAATTGTATCACCTAGAACATCTAATAATCACCTCAATTTCAATCGAAAAATAGGAACTTTGAGGTGTTTGCAGAGAATTGTTTTAGGCACGTATTAAGCCCAACTTTTTTTGTCAAATGGCTATATCTCTTCGAAAAATCCGAATTCGGAAAAATGGAAAATGAAAAAAAAAGGTTTTCTTTGGCCTCAAGAATCTACAGTTGAAATATATTTACAAGTCGAAGACTCACCTGTATAGAGACCCGTTTATTTACATTAAAATAAGTCGCATCTGAAACTTAGAGATGGTCGATTGTACCTTATACTAGTCCACTGGAATCGTATGCTATGTTCTCATGTTGCCAATCTGAGCAGATAAGGTATCTCTGATTATTCACAAAAACTGTTTCTGTAATTTACAATGCTAAATTGAATCATATCGTAATTTTTAATCGAGACAGTCTTTTCGGATAGTTCATTAATGCGAAAATCAAAGAATATAGTTGATTTTGTCATTTTATGCTAGAGGCTATTGTACCAAAGAAATTCAGGTAGCCTTTATGACAACACCGCCCTTATCCCTACTTCAGTTCGAAAAAAGATCTAATAATACTTTCCTCAACACGTAGTTATTGAAGAAACACGTTGCCAGTAAAATGGGGTTTGAAGTAGTAGAATTTCAAGAAAAACTTGAGTTGAATTTGGTGGCGGTTTATGATTCAGTGGCGTAGAAACTTCAAATAAGGAAGTTTTCTGCTTGTATCTGTTCAGGTACAAATTCATATCACTGTCAGGATTGTTGGTTATTTTGTAACAATGTAGACAGTCTTTGCTACATTCATTAACAGTTTTTTGTTACACAACCACTCGTTGCAAAGAATGAGGTCTTGATTGGCCAAAAATTCTAGTTTGTTGGAATTATTATCAGGCAATGCTAGTTATAAATTATTTTTGAACATTAATATTTTCTAAATTTATTGAAGTAATTTTTTTATATAATGGGTATCACAATATTCTCAATAATTCAATAGCAAAATAACAACTGGATTCAAATTATTGGATTGACTCGATCTTCACTTGAGGAAAATTAAATGAAAAATTGTTTTATTTCCAATTGTAATTATTTGAAAACAATTGTTTCGCCATAAAGTTGCTTCAGATTTCACATTTTTAAAAGAGTTATTTTGGAATTGAAAAGTTATTCAAAAATGTGAAATCTGAAGATGAAACTGAGTAGCGAAATAATTTGAAGTGGAAATAGAATAAATGTCATTCAATTCCTATCAAAATACACTGCGCAAAAAAAATTTACGCACATTATGGAAATCTCAAATTCATTCTACAACTGAAGGTGTTCTCAATGATAATTATTTTTATCAGAATTATGCATGCATATGTTATCTACTTTCAACGTTTTTCTTCAATACAGATGTTTTCTCCCAGCAGGAATAACAAAAGAAGATATTATCAGATTTTGAATGTTTTGGCTCCATTCTCAAATCAGTTGTTCTCGATCAATTCTAGTGATCAATAGTTTTTCTTTCGTTTGATTTTCTACACTTGATCGCTATGCAAGGCGAAACTCTCAATTTGACCCAAGAGGAATGTGTCCAAGCGGCAGTTTTGCGAAAAGAAGGGTGGACATACACAAGAATTGCAGAAAGGTTTGGCGTTTCCCATACAAGTGTGTCCAGAATGTTGCAGCGATTCAGGGAGACAGGTATGAATGTCCGAAGACCAGGACAGGGTAGACCACGGGTATCAACTGCCATTCAAGAACGTTACTTGAGAGTTTCTTCGTTGAGACAACGGTTTGCAACCGCTCGCCTCCTTTAAAATCAGCTTGAACAAACTCATGAGGTGCAAATTAGCACTCAGACAATAAGAAATCGCCTCAGAGAATATGATTTAAGGCCTCGTGTAGCGGCAAGAGGCCCAGGTCTTACCCCAGCCCATCGAAGGGCGCGTTTGGATTTTGCCAGAGAGCATATCCATTGGGAAGAGGCCGATTGGGAAAGAGTTCTCTTCACAGATGAGTCTAGATTCTGCCTCTACCATTGTGATCGACGTTCCCTTGTATACAGACGTCCACATGAAAGATATGCTCAGTGCAATTTCCTGAATACTACTGGTTTCGGGGGAGGATCGATTATGGTATGGGGTGGAATATCTTTGACTGCTCGCACAGACCTAGTGGTCGTTGATAATGGAGGTATGAATGCTGATAAGTATATAAGGAACTTTCTTGAAGAGCATGCAGTGCCATTTGCCCCATACATTGGTGAAAATTTCATTTTTATGGACGATAATGCCAGACCCCATCGTGCGCGCATCGTTCAGGAGTACCTTGAAGAGGTTGAAGTCTCTCGTATGGAATGGCCAGCAAGAAGTCCAGATCTCAATCCGATTGAGCAGGTTTGGGACAACCTCAATAGAAGGCTGAGAAGTTCAGAAAATTATCCAGATACTCTTGATGACTTAGGAATCCAACTCGGAGAAATCTGGGAAGGATTAGATCAGAACATTTTAAGATCACTCATTTTGAATATGAACCGTCGTTGCCGAGCTGTAATTAACGCAAGGGATGGAAATACCAAGTATTAAATCACTTATCAGCATTTCAGTATTTTGAAAATTGTTCATTTCTCTTCTTTCACATAAGATTCGGTGAAATCCTGAATTTTTCTTCCATTTAATGTGTCTTGTTTCGTTCAAAACCTTCCCGAGAGATCATAAAAAATAAGTTATAAAGTCAATGTAGAGTTTCATTAAAATTTAGATTTTCAGAATGTGCGTTAATTTTTTTCGCAGTGTATGTCACATTTAAAACTTAGAGCTGGTCGATTGTACCTTATACTGGTCCACTGGAATCGTTTGCTATATTCTCATGTTGCCAAGCTGAGCAGATTGTAGGTATCTCTGATTATACACAAAAACTATTTCTCTCATTTACAATGCTAAATTGATACATCATCTCGTAATTCTTAATCGAGACAGTCTTTTCAGATATATTATTAATTAATGAGTAAATCAAAGAATATAGTTGATTGTGCAATTTTATGCTAGTGGCTATTGAACCAAAGAAATGCAGGTAAAATTTATGACAACACCGCTCCTATCGCTACTTCAATTTGAAAGAGATAGAATTATACTTTACTCAACACGTGTTTTCAAAGAAACACGTTGCCATGAAAATGGGGTTGAAAGTAGTAGAATTACAAGAAAAACTTATTTTAAATTTGGTGGAGGTTTATGATTCAGTGGCGTAGAAACTTTAAATAAGGAAGTTTTCAGCATGTACCTGTTCACGTACAAATTCATATCACAGTCAGGATTGTTGGTTATTTTGTAACAATGCAGACAGTCTTTGCTACATTCATTATCAGTTTGTTGTTACATAACCACTCGTTGCAAAGAATAAGGTCTTGATTGGCCAAAAATTTTAGTTTATTGGGGTTACTATCAGGCAATGCTAGTAATAAATCATTTTTGAACATCAATATTTTCTAAATGAATTGAAGTATTTTTTTTATATAATGGGTATCACAATATTCTCAATAATTCAATAGCAAAATTACAACTGGATTCAAATTATTGGATTGACTCGATCTTCACTTGAGGGAAATTAAATGAAAAATTGTTTCATTTCCAATTGTAATTATTTGAATAACAATTGTTTCGCCATGAAGTTGCTTCAGATTTCACATTTTTAAAAGAGTTATTTTGGAATTGAAAAGTTATTCAAAAATGTGAAATCTGAAGATCTGAAGAATTTGAAGTGGAAATAGAATAACTGTCATTGAATTCCTATCAAAATACACTGCGCAAAAAAATTAACGCACATTATGGAAATCTCAAATTTATTCTACAACTGAAGGTGTTCTCAATGATAATTATTTTTATCAGAATTATGCATGCATATGTTATCCACTTTCAACGTTTTTCTTCAATACAGATGTTTTCTCCCAGCAGGAATAAAAAAAGAAGATATCAGATTTTGAATGTTTTGGCTCCATTCTGAAATCAGTTGTTCTCGATAAATTCTAGTGATCAATAGTTTTTCTTTCGTTTGATTTTCTACACTCGATCCCTATGCAACGCGAAACTCTCAATTTGACCCAAGAGGAATGTGCCCAAGCGGTAGTTTTGCGAGAAGAAGGGTGGACATACACAAGAATTGCAGAAACGTTTGGCGTTTCCCATATAAGTGTGTCCAGAATGTTGCAGCGATTCAGGGAGACAGGTATGAATGTCCAAAGAGCAGAACAGGGCAGACCACGGGTAACAACTGCCATTCAAGAACGTTACTTGAGAGTTTCTTCGTTGAGACAACGGTTTGCAACCGCTCGCCTCCTTCAAAATCAGCTTGAACAAACTCATGAGGTGCAAATTAGCACTCAGACAATAAGAAATCGCCTCAGAGAATATGCCTCGCGTCGCGGCAAGAGGCCCAGCTCTTACCCCAGCCCATCGAAGGGCGCGTTTGGATTTTGCGAGAAAGCATATCCATTGGGAAGAGGCCGATTGGGAAAGAGTTCTCTTCACAGATGAGTCTAGATTCTGCCTCTACCATTGTGATCGACGTTCCCTTGTATACAGACGTCCACATGAATGATATGCTCAGTGCAATTTCCTGAATACTACTGGTTTCGGGGGAGGATCGATTATGATATGGGGTGGAATATCTTTGACTGCTCGCACAGACCTAGTGGTCGTTGATAATGGAGCTATGAATGCTGATAAGTATATGAGGAACATTCTTGAAGAGCATGTAGTGCCATTTGCCCCATACATTGGTGAAAATTTCATTTTTATGGACGATAATGCCAGACCCCATCGTGCGCGCATCGTTCAGGAGTACCTTGAAGACGTTGAAGTCTCTCGTATGGAATGGCCAGCAAGAAGTCCAGATCTCAATCCGATTGAGCAGGTTTGGGACAACCTCAATAGAGGGCTGAGAAGTTCAGCAAATCATCCAGATACTCTTAGTGACTTAGGAATCCAACTCGGAGAAATCTGGGAAGGATTTGATCAGAACATTTTAAGATCACTCATTTTGAGTATGAACCGTCGTTGCCGAGCTGTAATCAACGCAAGGGGTGGAAATACCAAGTATTAAATCACTTATCAGCATTTCAGTACTTTGAAAATTGTTCATTTCTCTTCTTTCACATAAGATTCGGTAAAATCCTGAATTTTTCTTCCATTTAATGTGTCTTGTTTCGTTCAAAACCTTCCCGAGAGAACATAAAAAATAAGTTATAAAGTCAATGTAGAGTTAACTTTCATTAAAATTGAGATTTTCAGAATGTGCGTTAATTTTTTTGCGCAGTGTAGATGAATAGACCCTGGTTCAACAACTCCTATCTAAATATCCTGATCAAAATAAAGGATTGAATATCCCAGGTTTGGAGAACGGAACATCAATCGTTTCTAATGGTTCAAAATACAATGCTGAGCAAAAGAGAGAACTGAGAATAGGAATACACCCACCACATCTTGAAGAGAATACCGTAAAATGGTATACAGATGGTTCTCATACCACGATAGTCTGAACTCTAAACTATCGTTAGTTTCTCACTCGATTATTTGCAGGAAAAATCACTAGCAATTATACTCCATTCACAATTATAAAATCACAACTCTGGCCATGGTTTCGTTTTCAGGAATTGGTGCACCTGATAAAAAATCTGTGCGCGTACAGAGAATATCTTCAATGACAAAACGGCGTTGCCAGTTTCTTTGTTTACATCAAAGTAAAAGTATCAAAGATATTTTGACATGGGTACAAACGGCAAATTTGAATTGGACCAAAAATCGATTTATAAGCATGAATGAAGCAAAAGTAAGTACTAATCGCCTTTTTTACACTTGATAACGAAGTTTTTTTTTGGTATCTGGCCGTTTGGAAAGATTTCAAACGAAATTCTGGTCCCCCAGAAGTTTGGTTAGTATCGGTATCGTTTTTGGTGCTCAAAATTTATTCGGAATGTGTAAATGGACAAAAAAGGCTTCCTTATACGATCTTTTCACGAAAGCGACCGGAAAATATGGTTCAGGTGGGATTTTCGAGGAATTATGAGGAAAGAACTTGCAGAATGAAATTGCACGATTTTCGTAAGGAAACGGGTTTTGGATGGCCATCATCGGTCTCTAAATGATTATTGTTGATCGTTTTCACGTTTCAGAAAAAGAACCACTTCGTATAAGCCCAATTTGAAGAAATTGGTGTATGTAACATTCAACGGTAGGTATTTGCTCTTAATCGAAAGAATATATTATATCTAGTGCTACTTCTTTCAAAAGAGACACAAGCTTTTAATGCTGTAGGGGCCCTATAATGTGGAGGAGTTTGTGTCTTATTTTAGAACAGGTGAATGATAAATGTGAAGCATATGTTTGACCTGTTCCATTTTATTTGTACACACCTATACTGTGGTTGTAATGTATGAATATTTTTTAAACTAATAAATTACTATACAGTCAGAATATTTTACTCCTTGTTCATAAGATCGAATAAATGAAACGATATCTTCTACTCTTATTTTTATTAAGTTAGCTATTAAGGTTATGTTCCAAGAAAAAGTTCCTGTTGCATCAGAACTCCCTTCAACTATTTGGATTCCAGTAGAGGGATATAATGTTCCATTATTCTTGATTCAATAATTGATGTCAAGTCTTGAACTTTCAGTTCAAGAGGATAATAAACATTAAATCTTCACAGGCATGCATATGAAAAGCATGTGAAAGCAATGCAAAATTCTTCCATGGCGAAAAATAATATATTTCAACAGTGATCTCTTGTATTTTTCATGCAAATAACTAGAAAAGGAATCCTATCTATCAATTCATATGAACGTTAATTATTTTCGTCCATCACATCTTTTCCAATTCATTCATTTTCCGAATAAATTCACATTCTGAGAAATACGCTAAGAATGTAGAAAGGGCAACATAGTGTTGACTTGGAACATAAAAATATTTTGAAAAACGTCATAACTTCCATACAGAGTGGAATGTGTCAAATTTCCAAGGCCAGAGTTGTGATTTTATGATTGTGAATGGAGTATAGCTATTGAAGCACTGAGCTCCTATGTCAATGACTGAAAGTTGATTTGGGAGTGCACAAAATGTGTCGCTTTCAAATCCCCAGGAATCTTATTGGACATTTATCAACGCCACAATAATGACCCCTTTAGGCGAAATATTGGCTTGGCTTCCTCCAGCTGATACCAAATTTCGCTATAAATCCGTGTTCAAACCATCGGTTAATTTCGCCCGAAAATTAATAAGTGTGAACACCACTACCAGTTCCTTCAATAAGGAATCCGAGATAAATTCCCCTGCCCCCACGTTCGTTGTTGTAACAAATGCTGCAAAGTTTGTCGAGTTGAAGCCCCCCTAATTGGGAACATTCCTGTTCGCCGCCAGAAGTCGATCTTGCCCCCCCAGAACGCCCTATTTAATAATTGGAGGTCTATTCTGTGCGATGGACCGAAAAATCGGATAAGACCATAGAACAAACACGTGATTTACGAGGGCGGAATCGCGATCTTGTCCTAATTATAGTCGGGCAATTCGAATTCCCGGTAATCCTGTGAATCCTGTGATGATTTATGTTCGGAGATAATGAGTTGGGGAAATTGAAAATTCGGTTAGTTTCAACGAAATCAAATAATATTGAAATATCGTTGTTATTTCGATTCTGTGTATTTTATGTTGGATTGTATTGTTGTGTTAAATTCATCATAACAGAAATGTTATGATAATACGTTTACTGGATTAATGAACAAACAAGTTGAAGTTTTATGAAGTCAAAAACACTGAAATGGGCAAAAGGTTATTTGGGTTGATTGTTTGTATTAAGTTGCAGCATTTGGAACAACACATGCCTGAAGCACCAGCTCCTGAACAAGCTGATAAACTAACATCAAAGAGAGTTCTATCAACATTGATGAATTTTTATCAAGGTATCATAATGAATCGAAATATTGCGGTTAATCAATATAGACTTCCAAATTCATATTCATGGCTTCGAATAGAGCTGCTGATTTTCGGATCAAGTTAGCGCAATAAACGCAAACGAGAAATCAAAAATAAATTGCATATCGAGACGGTGTCAGGAGTTTGTCACTGGGTGGACGGGATGCGGCTGCAGCGTAAGATTCGAGGCATGACAACTAATCGAAAATTTTATACGATAAGGACACCATTCGCTGAATCCGGCCACGGAAGGTGGGAAAAGGAAAATCTTCAACTGCTTTTGAAATGAAAGAAGTGATAGTAGCTCGAGAATTCTTGAACGTGAAGGTTCTCAGTTTGCTCGGGTTCGGTTGTAGGAATATTTAGGAAGTCCTTCAGAGTTAAGAAGACCGAAAAAGTGGTATTCAGGGAATAGAGTTGTGAAGTATTGAATCGGTAGGTGAAGGTTAAAATATTTCACCTACTCTCATAGAATAATATATCCATTATTCAACTGATTTTGATCTGTAGTAGTCTCTATAAACCAATAGTGTGAGGTAATAATAACTCACTCCTATAACTCATTCTAATACGAATAGGAAATAGTATATTGTTCAATGAGTGGTAATGTAAGTCATAACACACGCAGATTAATTTTGCAGCCCGAGCCGTCAGGCGAGGTGTGTAATTCGTCAAGTGTGTTATGAACATTACCGCGAATTGAACACTGTACTTTATCTTCGACTTCTTCAGACAAATTCGAATTCATCTGCATTTTCAAAATCGACAACAGTTGTCAAAAGCGATTTCTGTGGTCGAAAATCGAATCCCGCAGAAAACGTCAAGAATTCACGTTTTCCAAATGCAATTTCTGTATATTCAGACCTAAGAAAATGTAGAAATGGATGGCGAGAACGTTACCTTGATGTCTGAAATAGAGTTCCCCATTGACCCGACTTTTTTATTCATTTCGTAAGCTACATTTTCCCTATTTGTATTAGAGTGAGTTATTATTACCTCACACTATTGGTTTATAGAGACTATTACAGATCAAAATCAGTTTAATAATGGATATATTATTCTATGGGAGTAGATAAATAGTATATTGTTCAATGAGCGGTAATGTAAGTCAAAACACACTCAGATGAATTTTGCAGCCCGAGCCGTCAGGTGAGGGGTGTTATTCATCAAGTGTGTTATGATCATTACCACGAATTGAACACTTTACTTTATCTTCGACTTCTTCAGTAAAATTTGAATTATTCTGCATTTTGAAAATTGACAACAGTTGTCAAAAGCGATTTCTGTGGTCGAAAATCGAATCGATATCGAATCCCGTAGAAAACGTCAAAAATTCACGTTTTCCAAATCCAATTTCTGGATATTCAGACCTAAGAAAATGTAGAAATGGATGGCGAGAACGTTACCTTGATGTCTGAATATCCTCCCTGGATATTAACTAACACTAAGTCCTATCCCTAGTGCGATGGGCCGTACACACACTTTCTCCCGTAAGGAGAAAGATCTTCAAAAGCATTAACATCTTTTCTTTTTCGATAACACACCTTGATTGGTGATGGGCCGTTCTTCCGTGGAATCACTAAGGGGGTGCTTTTTGCAGTAGAGTAAAGGATCACTGAATTCAACACTCACCAAAAATACTTGCATTTAAACCAAAAGAAGGAATTGATTAGTTACCATCAATTTCGAATAAAATTATTAAAAACCGACCGAACTCTTCTGCCAATTGTCACAGGTACTATCTACGCATTTTCCCTTTTCTACGACGCCGTCATTCACACGCATGCGTCACACTCTATCTCTTTACTTTACTAGATGGAAATGTTGGGACTTCCTTTCTTTCCTGACGTTTCCCTTTTTACTATCAATCTACCTTTCTTCGAATGGTTCTTGTCTAGAGTACTAGAGGAAAATTATCGAAGATGACGTGGGTTTTAACTGATGGTTCTTACAACAAAATCTCTACAAAACTGTTGATATCGCTTCCCCTTGAGTTTCAAGTTTTTTTACAGATATAATTTGAAGAGTTTGAGTAGTTTTCAACTGAAATTAATCCTGCTGGATATATAAAGAAATCGAAGCAAGACTCTTTATTTTCTCCTGTCATACTTCCCATCTTCTTGTGTAAACTTTTTTGGATACTTCGGTTCACATTGTGCAGTAGCCTAGTCCTGGATGCTCCCCCCTCCTGATTCCTCCGTAATCCTGCGGTAATCCAACAAAACCCAATCGAAAACAATTTTGACCCCATATATCTCCCTGTCCTTAATCAAGATACAGGGGCGAACCAATTAAGTCCACAAAAACGGTGTAACGTCAGCGTAACTGTCGAAAATTTTCGGCAGGTTCGATAGCGCGCAGATTACGTCAGTTACAGCAGGATTAATAGGCCTTCAAACGGCGGGAAAACAAGAAAAACCGGCGATCTTTCCATCCCGAAAGTCCGGATAATGACGGCTAGCATGTCGGGGCCAGTACGAACGGATCCCGTTGGAACTCGAAGCCTCGTAAATATCGGCTATCAGAAACGGATTGATGAGAGAGGGAGGAGGGTGAAGAACGAACCCTTTCAGGGGATGGAGGGATCGATTAGCATGTTGCTGATCAACTTAACGCATAATGTTACGACTGGGATTATTTTTCCGGGCGGTTTAACGTCAGATTTAGGGTCCCAGATAGATACACGTTTGCCAAATCGGTTGGAGGAAATTTATATGTGTAGACATGCAGACGTCTAGAGAGCAGGTTATTTAGATTGGAACCTGTTGATTTATTGCGAGCTCCTCGAAGGTCATAAAAAATGAAAGCACTGAAACTCAAATTGATTCCTTTGAGACAAGCAGGTTGTTCAACTAGGGAATCAGCAGATTCATCTCTTCAAGTCAGACCAAACGTTTTATTACCATTATTATTAGATCTGGGGTCGTTATAGCTCGGTAAGTCTTCTGGTAACTGCAACCACATAGATATTTCCTTCACCACCCTACTCTTTCATAAAAACCCAAGGAGGTCGTCGATACTCGATAGTTTTGATAAGATCGACAACATCCTCAAGAGCCTTGGCTGTTACCTCGTGGATATCCAGGACCAGTTTCCCCATATGAATGGCTCTTCGACCAACCAACTCTGAACACTTGCATACCATGTGTTCAGCTGTATCTACTTCTGATCCACAGAGCCTAAAAATCCCATCTGCTGACTTCCCCATACGCTACAAATGATGTTTGTACCGACAGTGTCCTTTCAGCAGACGTACCGTCACCTGAAGCTCAGCTCGTGACAGCTTTAGGAGCTTACTGGTATAGGTTCGTGAAATCATCACGAATTTTGGACTGAGTAAGGCAAACAGTGTTTCTCCAGAGGGTTATTCTGTTGTCCAACTTCCATTGTTGGACCGCTGCCTTATATTGGTCTTTTCCAAGCCCAGAGAGGCTCAATTAAGCAGGTGTTAACCTTGATACACTTTTCGCAAGCTCATCAGCTTTTCCATTTCCTTCAACTCCACAATGCCCTGGCACCCATAGTAGAGTCACTCTAATCCTTCCTGGTAGTGTGCAGAACAATAGTATTTTTCCTATCTCAAACATAAACTGCTCCACATGAGTTAGGGATATTGACTTAAATTGCAGAAAAATATAGTTAAAATAAGTTTTTTGTGGTGAAAATACATATTGATATGATTGCAAGTTGCAAATTAATTTCAGCCTGTAGGTCTGCAGCGTATACAGGATGGTTAAAAAAATCAAGTGAAATAACTAAATTTTATTCTAAGAGAATTCAAGCATTTTAAGACTATCAGCACAATGTATGGGCTCCACGTGCATCAATAACAGCTTGACATCTTCTTTGCATACTACTCCAAGGTTGTTGAACATTTCTTGAGGAATTTGGTTCCATAAACGGGCCAGAAGCTCTCTCAGATCATTTGAGGATTCTGGGGTAGGATGATGATTATCGAATCTTCCTTGGAGCATATCCCATGCATGTTCTATGCAATTCAAATCTGGTGAGTGTGGAGGTATTGGTAAATGTGGAATACCAAGCTCCTCGCGCGTATTCTCAACTATGGCTGCACGGTGCGGTCTAGCGTTATCGTCTAGAAATTGGAAAGTTTCACCAATAGCAGCGTGAAAATTTGGCACAACATTGACAATGACATGCTCCCTATAGTATGAGGCAGTCATATTCCCAGGACAAATGTGTAGACCTGTGCGCCCGTTGAAACATATCCCGGCCCATACCATAACACTTCCCCCTCGGAATGGATGGACTTCTTGGACATAGCGACGATTACGGGGTAGGCGTGGGATTTTCCATTCCCCTCATTCTTCGAGAATCTGAAAACCGTCCATATCTGGATTCATCAGTGAAAAGGACACTACGCCATTGATCGTTCCAATTGATATGTTGCCTTGCCCATTCCAGTCTTTGATGCTTATGGCCACGTGTTGATGGAACTCCTTTTAATGGACGTCTAGAACCTATATTCACCTCTTTCAAACGTCGTCTGATTGTTTCGATGGAAACTTGGACCCCATCTGCATTTTTTGAAGAGTATTCCGTAGCATTCTACACGTAGATGTAGGGTTTCTTCTTGCCGAAACTGTGATGAAACGATCCTGAGCAGGTGTTGTTTTTCGTCGCCCACCAAGCCTTGGTCTTTACAACACGGAACCTGTCTCCTTGAACCTATTCCAAAGTCGAGATATCACACTTTGGCTGACTTGGAGCCTTTTCGCTAAAACAACCTGAGTTAGGCCACCCTGTAGCATTCCGATAGCCCTATTAGCCTCAGCGTTTGTTAATTTACGTCTTGGCATTTTCAGAAAACTCGTTTCAAATCGAAGCCGTTGATAAACAGACTTCATTTCAAAATAAGAAAAGCATATGCAGAGAACCAAACTTCAGAAAAAAGGCGACCAGATTGACGAAATGTCTCATACTGATTTTTATTGGATCGGTTCAAGTTGTTATTGAGTTTTAAATGATTTTACAGCGATTTTCTCGAAGATTACATACTTTTAAAAACGATTGAATACGATATCCCTAACTCTTGTGGAGCAGTATTTTCTTTCTCGTGGGGATAAAGTAGTCCAATCTCAGGCATGCAAAATGACCTTTTTGAGTGCAGACTAGGTTTTGCGTTGTTTATCCCCACTTTGAAAACATTCCCATGGTCATTTTGGCTGTTAAAATGAATATGTGGAGTATTGTTCCTACCAGGGCTATATGACAAAAAATGTGGAAGTAATTTATTAATTCTCGTTCATTTCATTCCTGTGGATAATCCAGTTTTTACAATGTCTCTCTGTGTCCCGATACAATTTTCAATCATCCAAATGGTTCAGAAAACTGAGACCATATATCTTGAAGTCGGATGGAAAAGGAGAAGAAAAATGTCCCCGCATAGATATAATGGATTTAGAGTTTCCTAACTCCGCCCATAAAAAAATTATTCTGAAAGTATAATGACCCGGTCTCTCGGAGTATATTTTCTAGCCGAGCGAAGAGAGACAGTATAAACGAGACAAGCTTCACATCCATTCTAACTCAAACTCCTCCTGACAGATGTGAGTGAAATATTTTTCTGAAAATGGCGTCGGGAATACGGAGGACGTTGTTCCCACAATTCCAGAATTTTCTATATTCCTCGTCAGATTAATATTTCCGCGTTAGCATTGTGAATGATGAGGCTGTCAGGAATTTATTTCGTTCAGGAGTAACTGGATGTACGAAAATGGAAAAGTTCGCAATGTAGCAGAGCTTTTGCAATTATATAAGGTGTGCAACTATGTTTCCTGCTGGTTTTTTGGATGAAAATGCAACTTCATTCTGAAAAAAACGGAATATTGTCCATTGTTGGCGACAACTATTTCTCATCTTTCTGGTGGAGCTAGAAAACCTTAACTATAAAAGTGTTCATCCTTTGGGGCTAACCACGAATCAAGTAATTTTTGACGTCCTTATACGGTGTGACAAGAAAAACCTGGGACAAACTCTTCTTCATTTAACTATATTATACAGAAGAAATTGAACAAAACAACAACAAATAATAATAGCTTGAACATTTGTTAATAATATATTTAAGCCGTTTCGAAGTGGCTTCCTTTGGCGGCGATAGACAGCTTCAGACGCTTCTTGAAATTTTCGGCAATGAGCCGCAGCAGCTCCTCGGGCGTTAATCGGTTCCATTCCCGGCGCAGAGATTGCTTCAGCGACTTTTGTGTTTTTTAGCACAAGCCCTGTGCTCCAAGATCGACTACACGCTGTAATCCATTGGATTGAGATCTGGTGAGTAGGGCGGCCATTCTGCAGATGAGATGAAACAAGGAAAATGGGTCTTACACCATTCTTGCGTCATTTTCGCTCTGTGAGCCGGAGCGGAGTCCTGTTGAAAGGTCCAATGCGTATCGCCGAAGTGCTGCTTGGCTCACGGAAGTACTACGGCCTCGAGGATGTCGCAGCGGTAGACTTCTTGATTGATTTTGACCCCTTGATCCACGAAAACTAAGGGAGTTTTACCACTGCCGCAAGTTCCGCCCCAGACCATGACGGATTGCGGATTTTGACGGTGTTCGACGATGGTCGATGTACCGGGAGCCTCTACGGACCAGACTCTGTCGTTTTGGTGGTTTTGGGATTGTTCTACGGTGAAAAGCTTCTCGTCTGTGAAGAGAATTCGCTCCCATTGCTGACCGGCGGCAAGACGAAGTAGTTGGCGGCACCTTTGGAGTCGTACGCGCTTGTTTTCCTCCGTGAGGAGTCGAACTTTTTGGAGCTTTTATGGCTTGAGGTTGAGTTTCTTTTTGGCAATTTGTCCGACTGATTCGCAGTTGATACCAGTCTCACAGGCTATTTTCCTCATGGAAACCCTCGGATTTCGATTGACTCGCTTCTTGACGATGTTGGGATAGCTAGGTGTATTGACAGTGCGTTTTCTACCACTTCCTGGACGACGACCATCATGGCCAAGCTCTTCGAAACGACGAATTGCATCGGACACGGTTTGTCGAGGCACATTGAGCAAACGAACAATTTCGCATTGACGCCTACCTTGACGAAACAGCTCCAAAATCGCACTACGTTTGTTTGACATTCTAAAACTGTGTGAAATGAAATCATATCAAACTGAAAATTCACATTTAGTACAGGAAAGTGTAGAGAAAACAAGAGAATAAAAATTATTTGGCTGTGCTCTATCTAATACTTTTTTTCTGGACCACAGCAAAATTTGTTTCTCTTGTATATAGGCAAATCTAGAAAAGAAAATTTTTAGACAACGGTAGTGGGCCATCAATCTCTGTTGGGTCGAAAATTCATAGTGCTGTGCCTAAGGTGGCTTAGGGACACAGTAACAAACCCTACACAGAACACAACTGATTCTCCCTACTCGTAAAAGTTACAAGCTCAGAAGCATGTAGTTTCTGAGGGGTAACCAAGGAGTTATCAGTATATTCAGTATCTAATAATGGAACTTGGGAGACAAGTAAAGTAGTAAAGAAAGAATCCTTTGGGCAAGAAACTTGCAGGAGTGAATAACTAGCCTCGTTGAATTTTTTCCAGACATTGGATTTCATTAGATCTCTGGAACTAGAAGGCGAGCTGTGAACTGCGTAGTGAGAACATCTCTGTTAGGGGGCACAGTAGACTCTTAAAATATGACAAAAATCAGCTCAGAACACGTTTTTATGGAGGAAGGATCCAACAACTTCGAATGTTCCAAATCACGGACAGATCCCCGATAAAAACGTCCTGAAACAACGCTAAAGAAAGTAGTTAAGGCCCAGTCGAACTTGTTAGGCCTTCGCTAAAGGCAAAACGTCATTAGCAAGCGAAACACCCGAGGGACAAGCAAGAAAAACACACGGCCGGCTAGGAAGGCGAATTTCGGCCATTAGGGAAGTTTTGCGGCCGCCAAATCTCAGGACTCTGAGCCGATAGCCGTTGGCCTGCGAATGAACGGCCCCTCTGAGGCCTCAGGACGGACCTCGTGAAAATGGCGAAGCTGCGGACGAAACCCTGGGACTCGGGGTTTTTAGAGTCGGTTTCGGGACAAAACTAGCGAGGAGCGAAACTAGTTTAGTTTTCTTTCGTTTAACTAGTTTTCGGTTGATACAAAAAGGGATTTGAGTTTGGGGGAAGTTTGATAAAAGAGATAATGATGAAATCGGTTCCGTTTCATTCGGGATTTTCTGCAGCAGATTACCTGAACAGGCTTGTAAGTACTGTAACATTCCAAGTTTGTAAATCCTAGGAAATATTATTTGAAAAGAGAAAAAGGCAAACCCTACCCTGAAGAGCTGAGGGTAGAATAACGTTAAAGGGGGTTTTGTACTCATATTTTTGGCTTGTGATGTGATCGTCTAGATTGGTAGAACTCTATGTTATGTCGTAGTAATTCAGATTCGTAATAACTCAGATTAGTGAAATATAGGATGGGAAATAATGAGGTAAAATTGATAAATAAAACACTAGATTGGACATAAAGGTGGAACAAGAGCCCTTTATTCGTCCAGCATCATAGTTCGGGGAACCATAGCCTATGAAGGAAAAACGAACGAGAATCAATTGAAACTCAAAGCAGAAAACCTTCTAGCATTACAGATGATATGGTTACAATCCATAGAACAATTATTAATAAGACGAGCACTGGTGATATGTATGATATGGGGCTTCCTATACTCCGGTAAGGTTATTACTGGCACAATTGTGATAAAAAGCAGAATCCAATACATCCAAAGTTATCCAAAGACTATAGGCATAAAGAGTGTGTCACCTGATTATTAATGAAATTCATAAGCAGTATCCTTGTAGTTCCTAGTGTGAGAATCCTTCCTTCTAAGTGTTATGTGTGAGATCATAGCAGTCGCGTTGGTTTGGAAGTGACAATAAACTCTTTATATTTCCTGTTAACTGATGAACGGTGGAACCAGATCGAAGCAATCCTTCACTTGCCTGGCTCGCCATGGCCCGAAGCCGAGGCTATGTTTACTGGAGACGTTCGTTATAGAACTTCCAGAGGAGGTCTCACTGCCACTGTTGTGGGGGATATTCTCCTTGGCACAGATGATATAAACAGTTTATCCAAGGCCTCCAAACCAGTGATTATTGTACGTAAAATATTATACTAAAGCAACAACTCCAAATGCCTATACCATAGTGTCGAGTGAATAGTTAAATGTGCAGTAGACCTTACGAACAGTATAAGAATATTCCAAATGGGTTGGTAGCAGAACGGAGTTCCACAATATTCAATAGAAATGCAATAATAAAATAGAACAAGCTTACATGAGATTAAATCCTGTGAAATGAAACATGGTTATTTAACTGGAGATCGTGTACATACCAGATAACAAAGGAGCGTCTTTTAAAATATACTAAAATGGCGGATTCCTAGAAGAGGAACTCCATTTCAAAGGAACACCATTGTGAACCAGAATATCAAAAGCAAAATAGGCCCTTCCATTCCTTGTCGTTTCGGAGGTTAGTTTTTACTTCCACAGAATCGTATTTCTTCGATGGTCACAGAAGAACAAGTTTACTTCATGGTGGATCTTCGATATGATTAAAATCTCCTATTTATAAAGCTGCGAATTGCCTAAAGTATTGATTGAAGTCGTAGCAATATTCATCATTCATAGAATTATAAAATAATATCAAATAAGTTCATTCAACGTAGTTCCACGTTTCGACAATAGACGTTGCAAAGTTGGAAGCCATGGAGTCTGGCAACGGTGCATTTTATTTGCAGGGTAGGAAATTCAGATATGTTACAGTACGCAGTAAATTTTTCATTGGCAATGTACGTCTTCGTCTGATTTTCGAACATAGATCCCAAAGAAGCTGCGTTGTAAATCAAAAACCTAATTATAGGCTTAGAATATGACAAAAAATTAAATATCCCAGAGGAATTCACGACGTACATGTGGACTATTCTGATCAATAAAATATGAATTAATATTGAAAGCGATGAAAGGAACTGAAGCTCTCGGTTTGAAATTTCCAATTCACTAGTGAAAATCTACTATCAACTGTGATAGTTACAGCCCTGGATTATTTTTCATTGGATTCAGCAACCTCGAGAACCTACATTTCGATACCAATGTCGACCATGTGGCACTCAAAGGTATTGCATTTTTCAGTTCTATTGTTTTCGATCTTTCATTTTCGAGTTTTGTTCACGAGCTCACTCCGTCCGTGGTATGGACGATATCGATCCGCAAAATGGCTATAAATAAAAGCAGATTCGAATGGCTCGAATAACTTTTTTATTATTTAATCATTAAGGACGCTAGAACCTTCCACTCATTTTTTTATTGGCAAATATGGTGTTAGTAAGGGGTCCTACCCCTTGATAATTTTTCATCCAAAAATTGCGATTTTTGAAATCGTTCATATTCTGCTCAGAGATACTGAGAGATAAACTGATCAACAAAATATGAACCAATAGTGGATACGACGAGATAGACCGAATTAGTGACAGTTTAAAATTTACAATTTTTCAAAGAACGCCATTTCACAGGTGAAAATCAAAACTATGATAGTTAGAGCTCTGGAGTATTTTTCATTTAATTCAGGTAAACCCTTCATTCAATCCATACCAATAACTTAAGTCGCTTGAAAATACATATTTTTGGATATTGAATGTTCAGGCTGTATATCACATCTGCTCCATTCTCACTTCTACCATTGAGTTTTAATATTTATATACTGCTCCACAAGAGTTAGGGATATCGTATTCAATCGTTTTTGATGATGAATCTTCGATCCAATAAAAATCAGTTTGAGACATTTCGTCACTCTGGTCGCCTTTTTTCTGAAGTTTGGTTCTTTGCATATGCTTCATGAATGTTCTTATTTTGAAATGAAGTCATTTTATCAACGGTTCCGATTTGAAACGAGTTTTCTGAAAATGCCAAGACGTAAATTAACAAACGCTGAGGCTAATAGGGCTATCGGAATGCTACACCCTGTAGCATTCCGATAACCCTATTAGCCTCAGCCTAACTCAGGTTATTGTAGCGGAAAGGCTCCAAGTCAGCCAAAGTGTGATATCTCGACTTCGGAATAGGTTCATGGAGACAGGATCGTTTCATCACCGTTTCGGCGAGAAGAAACCCTACATCTACGTGTAGAATGCTACGGAATACTCCTCAAGATGCAGATGGGGTCCAAGTTTCCATCAAAACCATCAGACGACGTTTGAGAGAGGTGAATCTAGGCTCTAGACGTCCATTAAGAGGTGTTCCATCAACACGTGACCATAAGCGTCAAAGACTGGAATGGGCAAGGCAACACATCAATTGGAACGATCAATGGCGTAGTGTCCTTTTCACTGATGAATCCAGATATGGACGATTTTCAGATTCTCGAAGAATAAGGGTATGGGCAATTCCACGCATACCCTGTAATCGTCGCTTTGTCCAAGAAGTCCATCCATTCCGAGGGGGTAGTGTTATGGCATGGGCCGGGAAATGTTTCAACGGGCGCACAGATCTACACATTTGTCCTGGGAATATGACCGCCTCACACTATAGGGAGCATGCCATTGACAATGTTGTGCTGCTATTGGTGAAACTTTTCAATTTCTAGACGATAACGCTAGACCGCACCGTGCAGCCATAGTTGAGAATGCGCGCGATGAGCTTGGTATTCCACTTCTACCAATACCTTGGCACTCACCAGATTTGAATTGCATAGAACATGCATGGGATATGCTCCAAAGAAGATTAGATAATCATCAACCTACCCCTGAATCCTTAAATGATCTGAGAGAGCTTCTGTCTCGTTTATGGAACCAAATTCCTCAAGAAATGTTCAACAACCTCGTGTGTAGTATGCAAAAAAGATGTCAAGCTGTTATTGATGCCCGTGGAGGCCATACATTATTGTATTGATAGTCTTAAAATGCTTGCATTCTCTGGGAATAAAATTTCGTTATGTTACTCGATTTCTCTTAACCACCCTGTATACGCTGCAGACCTACAGGCTAAAATTAATTTGCAACTTGATATCATATTGATATGAATTTTCATCAAAATCTTATTTTAAATATATTTTTTTTTGCAATTTAAGTCAATATCCCCAACTCATGTGGAGCAGTTTATATTTAAACTCAATGCTTTTACTGATTATTTCAACTTTCTCATACTTATTTCCTGGGAAATATTTCTAAAAATGATTCAATTGAAATAATTCTTCGCGGTACCTGCTTGCCTTTTCTTGATTCGACTTAATTATGAAGAATCAACAACACTTAAGGTGTCCATAGACGTTCGTGGGACCAAAGCTTGTAAATTTGAGTGTTTCTTCTATGAAATAAAGAAGTATCAATTAACTTAGGTGAATATAAAGAACGAGAAAGCTTCTTAGAGTGAGAGCGAGGTACAAAAATGATGATATTTTGTAGTCGGTGAATAATCTGTCCTTTTTTCAGACTCCGAAACCGCTCACCGAACCCAGCATCCTGCAATAAATCAGGATGCCATTCATCCCAACCCAGAGATCGAACATTCCAGCCTATCTTCCCTGGAAATCTCGGAGGCTCCCATTCAAGTCCGCAGACGAAGTTTGCCGCATTTACCCCGAAGAAATTGGATCGTTTCGGCAGTTTCCCGTCCATTTGCATATTCATCTGCGGTTTTTCTTTCATTAAAGTTGCTCCCAGAACGAATAGAGCCAAATTAAACCAATCTCCTGATTGTATCATGAAGGATATTCATTCGCGAGTCCTGCAATTATGCTGGATTGGCGTTGCGGTTTTTTATTGCAGCTAATTGAGTGGGGTAAGTCTGGAAATTCATTTGGGAGAGATTCGTCAATTAGAATTATGATTCATCATCTGGCTGCGAAGGAGCCTTCAGAACTTTTTCAACGCAACTGGCAACGTCCAATGAAAGCTCTCAGGAATATTCGAAATACAGGAAACATGGAAATTTGGAGAAGGTTTGAATTCGCCAGAGTACCTTACGAAAAAAAGCAAGAGTTCCCCCTAAAGATACTTTATCGACAATAAAATATACTAACTGACAAAGTAACTGCAACACCCAGAAGGAACTGTTCAAATTTTAATTTTTTTTGGTGAAACATGGATTCACGGTGACGTTTTCATAAGACGTTTCTGGTGAACCAGATATCGGATCGGTTTGAAAATTTCATGAGTGCATTATCGGACATTCTCTACCCAACTAAAATATTTTCGTCAATGCGGTGTTGCCACTTCCATCAGAAAGTAGTAGCAACTTTACTTTTTCAAATAGAACACCTGGTATATCATACTATATTTGAAATCTCCAACAACGTGTCGACAAATTTTCTCAACATCTTCCTATACCTATCTGTTGCCGTATTCGAAATATAAATTAATTTCATTATTTTTCACCGAAAATCATGACCTCTAAAAATGCTGATAACTTCGGGTTGAGAGTAACTGTGGCATTGAAATTTGGTATGGAGTTAGGTGATACATGAATGCTTTCAACACATCAGCCTCATCTACGTTTCTTTAATAAAGGGTGGTAAAAAATACAGTCTTTTCGTTTGCTTGAAAAAGTGACTGAAAGTTGTTTATTTCAAACGGAACGCCCTGTATTTCATTAGAATTTCAGAAAGCTGATGAAATTTGCTTTCATACTATGTATATCATGCCTATACCTAACTAGTCAAATTTCGAACTTATGAGCATTTATTTGTCAAAATGTCCCTCCAGAATGGTATTTCCATCTGGTAGGCAGGCCATGATTTCTATTTCATAGTACCTTGTGACATTCTCCTAATAATAAAGGCACCAAGAAAATTGAAAGTCAAACTATTTATATGAATTATTATTAAAAAGTAGAACAATCATGTCGAATACTTCAAAGTATGTTCGAATCGCTGGCCGTTCACTTCCAAGAACTTCAAAATGCAGGTGTTGACTGCTTTCGTCGTGGCAGATCGTATTTATTTGAAATCCAAATCTTCAAATGCTTGGGCAATCCTCTCCAACAATTCAGCTCTCGAATGCAAGGGTGTTTTGTAAACTTTTTCTTTCAACATTCTCAAACAGATTAAAATCTAATGGACTAAGATCGGGGAGTCTTGCTGGCCAATTCCATGGTCCCAAGCGCCTTATCCACCGATCGCCAAAAAGTCTCTCCAGTTAATAATAATAAACAAATTCATGAGCACTTCGTTTGAATAGTTTTCTTCCATCGTTTCGAGGGTATTTGCAACTTCTGAAATAACGGAATCCAAGTTTTTTTGGTGCCTTTATTATTAGGAGAATATCACAAGGTACTGGGGAATAGTAATCATGGCCTGCCTACCAAATACCGAATGGGAATACCTTTCTGAAGGGACATTTTGACAAATAAAAGTCCGAAATTTGACTAGTTAGGTATGGGCAGGATATACATAGAATGAAAGCAAATTTCATCAGCTTTCTGAATTTCTAATAATATACAGGGCGTTCCATTTAAAATAAACAACTTTCAGTCACTTTTTCAAGTAAATGAAAATACTTTTTTTTACCACCCTGGATTGAAGTAACGCAGATGAGGCTGATGTGTTGGGAGCATTCTTGTATCACCTAACTCCATACCAAACGGCTACAACATTCAAGTATCAAAAAATGTTTATATGAAAAAACCTCCACGATTTTTTGCTCCAAATTCAATTATTTACTCCTTGTCTCTCTATGTTTTACCAAAAATAAATGGAAATTTTAACAGCTTCTTCTGGGTGTTTTTTTGTCAGTGAGTATGTATTTCTTATTCTCTTCACCTTATCGACCACATCACTACCATTTCTCGAACACAGGAAAAACCAAAAAAAATAATGACTCGCTACCTTCAAAAAGCCTTTCACTAAATTTAATTTGGCCTTTTGGTCCGATGGATCTTTCGGTTAGGTTCCATCTTGGTCCCAGCTTCATTCCTGGTGTTCGAGGAATAAGTCCGTTTTATTGGAGGATCATGTCCCATAAATTTCAAGTGGACAGATACATTATTAAAAGTGTACAAAGAAAGCAGAAACAATTTAAAAAAATTCTAACAATGAATGTGAAAATTGAGTGAATCTCACAAGATGAACATATCGAACATTTTCTAAAGTAAGTCTCGAACAAAACTAGCACCCATAAATTATTCCGTAGCATCAGAACGTAAACATATGAAAGAATAGAAAAGCACCCGAGCTACCTATTCAACAGACATCGATTTTCACTCCACGGCAACATAAAACGTCTTTTTCTTGGATCCTCTCCAATTCATTTACACGATTTTCATTCAGCAATTGATTTTTATGGATAACACTGCAGCATACCCATTCGGAGCCATTGCACACGTCCAAAACATTCAACCATTGTTATTTCTCTTTTTCCCGATCTATATGCTGGCAACGGTCCTCGAATCATTGTACCTATGTGACTTTATTTTTATGTTTCCGCTTATGGAATTCCAGGACGACTCGCTTACTTTATTGAATCGAAATGGAGAGAGTTTTGAATTGAATGATTTCAGTTTTATAGGTCATGGTTTACTGCTACGCAGAACGCTATGAGGTGATTCCGATTGGTTATGGGCTTGTCTATCTCTGGACTCTCTATCTCTGGACAAATATTATGTGAATTCAATAATTCCAAAGATCTGGCTAATGTTGAAGAAACTTTTTTTCCTGTTAGTACCTGAAATATTTCACGTATTCGAACATTGTTGAAAAATACAGTAATGATTTTTTCTTGTACGAAAATCAAGAATCGAGTGTTGAAATTTTACAGAAAAATAATGTCCGCTACTTTGTGATAGATCATTCAAAAAAAGAAAAAAATTACTCGAATAACCCTATGGAGTTCCCGATTTTTCAAAATTCTCAAGAAATGAGCCTACAGAAAAAGTTTAAATACCTTTTTGTACAACTTGAAGTACTCCAGTATGAAAATAAATATACTGCTCCACAAGAGTTAGGGAAATCGTATTCAATCGTTTTTAAAAGTATGTAATCTTCGAGAAAATCGCTGTAAAATCATTTAGACCTCAATAACAACTTGAATCGATCCAACAAAAATCAGTATGAGACATTTCGTCAATCTGGTCGCCTGTTTTTTTAAGTTTGGTTTTTTGCATATGCTTCATGAATGTTCTTATTTTGAAATGAACTCAGTTTATCAAAGGCTTCGATTTGAAAAGAGTTTTCTGAAAATGCCTTGACGTAAATTAACAAACGCTGAGGCTAATAGGGCTATCGGAATGCTACAGGGTGGCCTAACTCAAGTTGTCGTAGCGGAAAGGCTCCAAGTCAGCCAAAGTGTGATATCTCGACTTTGGAACAAGCGCGGATCCAGGGGGGGGGGTCATGGGGGTCATGACCCCCCCCCTGGATTGGACGAACCCTAAAATTTTGTGTTTGATGAAAAAATGATTCGATTGAAAAAATTGAATTGAATCATATTTGTGAATATTGAAGGGTAATTAGTTCCAATAATGAAAAAAATCTGAATTTTGGGAGAATAATTTGTCCATTTCTTTGAGTAGAATATTACAAACCCGCTCCATTGATTTGAAAAAAGCTACGGATGCCATAAAAGATACGACGAGTGTGTTACGAGAAAAAAGTGAAAACGCGGACGTAGTTTTCCGACAGCTTTTTGAAGAGGCAAAGGAAGTAGCTGAGCAGCTAGATGTGACTATTAAGGGGCAGTATCACCTTTTGAATCTTGGTAAATCTCCATTCAAAAGTGGTCTCTTTATTTCACGAGTAAGTACCCTAATTTACGACGTACAGACTTGATTTTTTTTTAATTGAAGTTGAAGAACGTCCCGAGGGCAAATTGTTTTTTTTTTCGATTTAATTAGTTATTCAATTAAAAAAACCAGGGTAATCGTTAGATCTGGGATTATTGAATATGTTTTTCGTTTTTCATGAGTACAAGCTATATTTTTGAAATAATAATCATGAAAATATTTGTAGTTTATAGAAAATTAAATTGCCGAGGGCAAATAGTTGCGATTTTTCCAAAAAATGACGAATAACCGTCGGAAAAAAATCATTAAGTGTAGTTTCCAAAACGCTGAAGTTCAACCTGTTTTTTTAATTGAAAAACTAATTAAATCGAAAAAATCGCAACTATTTGCCCTCGGAAATTGAATCTTTTATGAACTACAAAAGTTTTCATGATTATTATTTCAAAAATATAGCTTGTACTCATGAAAAACGAAAAAAATATTCAATATTCCCAGATCTAACGATTACCCTGGTTTTTTTAATTGAATAACTAATTAAATCGAAAAAAAAACTATTTGCCCTCGGGACGTTCTTCAACTTCAATTTAAAAGAAAAATCAAGTCTCTACGTCGTAAATTAGGGTACTTACTCGTGAAATAAAGAGACGACTTTTGAAGAGATTTACCACTATTCAAAAGGTGATACTTCCCCTTAAATGCCCTAGAATAGTCAAAATACAAATACACTGCCAGTCTGCAGAAGAGTATTTCCGCAGGTCTGTGTACATTCCTCTTCTGGATTCTATAATAAACGACCTAGACTAGACTCTTGAGGATCGACTGTCATCTGAAGTAATGAATTTATTCAAATTAGGAGTTTTTATACCTAAGGTCGTTTATTCAAAAAATGAAAATGAAGATATTGAAATAGTTAATGAGTTGGTAAATCAGTAAATCCTCCTGTTCCAATCGTTACGAATGAATATCGCTTATGGAAGATGAAATGGCAAAGAGAGAAGAAGATTCCGGAGACGATATATAATCTCCTAGAAAACTGTACATGTATCCAAATGTGAGAAAATTTCTCAGTATACTCGCAACACTAGGTACCAGTTAGTGTGGCAACGGCAGAGAGGTCATTTTCCACTCTGAGAAGGCTCAATACATGGTTAAGAGCTTCGATGACAGAAGAACGACTTATATTATACTTATATTATACTTAGGTATACGTGATCTTCTCACGATGGCCGCATCAAATGAGCACGCACTTCTTGCTGCTGAGTTAAATAAATTGAAGAAACCTGAGTTAATCGATTTGATTCTCAGTCTTAAGTTTCCATCGTCTTCAAATAGCGATACTTTAAATAATTTTGTTAAAAAGTTTACTGATAGTATGACCAAAACAAAAAATTCCAAAGTTGATGTTCAAGTGCAGACAAAAACTAACAACACCATAGTTGACGATCAAATTCGAGAGCATATCTGTGTTAAATGTGAAAAAGTTGTTAATGACTATAATTGTATCAAGAAGGAACTTGAAACTGTAAGTAGACTCACATTCCACCTTGAAAAAAGAACTGAAGAACAAGAAGAACTGATTTTATTGCTGAAACAAAATGTGAGTAATATCTTTCATAAATCAACTGCTTCCCCATCCACCACATACACCCCGAAAAGTTCACAAATTTCTTATCCTTCTACTGACGTAATTCCTGAAAGAAAGAATACAAACGAGGAAAGAACTCGAAGAAAAAGTCATAGTTTACCAACAGATCCGAATATGGCACCACAAAAACAGAAATCTAAAGATAACCAGAAAGTGAACAATATGGGGAATTCCAATCGGAATCCCCCAAACAGAAACTCCGCTAATAATAAAGGTAAACACATGCCGATATACGGGAGTATTGAGACTGCGGATGTCGTCACAGTCCCACGTATGGGTCATCTGCATGTTTCCCGTATCAGCGCCGATATGAACTCGGATAATTTAAACAAATTTTTAAAGACGATGGCTCCTGATGTTGTTTTCAAATGTGAAGTTTGGAACAGGAAAGAAGACACCTGCACTTTTAAAGTGTCCTTTCCATTGGAGAAATTGGATGCAGTTTACAACTCTCATATATGGCCGAAGGGTTCAGTAATTCGACGATTCAGATTCAGGGAAAATTTCCAGGTCGCTCCCAAGGACGGCGTTCTCACTTAGAAGTAGAGCAGCTGGATGAAGAATGTAACAAATTTCAGAAATTAATTAATGACAAAGATTCAATGAGTTTTTTCCATGTAAACGTTCAAAGCATTTTAAATAAGTTGAATATTTTAAATTCTTATCTTTCTGATTTCAATTTTGACGTGATCGGTGTCTCGGAACATTGGCAGAGGGAGGCGGCTATCGGTAGCGTGAGTCTGTATGGTTATGTTCTAGCTGATTATTTTTGTAGGCTGGAAAGAGAACATGGTGGAACCGCTCTGTTTGTAAAAAATAATATTAAATTTCATCCATTAGATTTACAGTCGTATAATAGCGAACTGAACGCCGAATTTTGTGGTGTTCGATTAACAGTTCCTAAAATCACTGTTGTTGTGGTGTATAGATCGTGTGTGGGCGATGTCAACTTGTTTCTTCGTAACTTCGAAAATCTTCTGTCGGACATTATTAAGGTCTCTACTAAAATAATTATTATGGGCGATTTCAACATTAATTTCAAAGTTGCATCGGTTGCCTCAGATAACTTAAATAGTCTTTTGGAATCTTTTGGCCTAAAAGCTGTAATACATGAGGATACTAGAATAGCTGTCACCTCCTCAACTCGGGTAGATAATATTTTGACAAACTTGGCGACTAACTCCATTCACACGGGAGTTTTTGAACCATGTATTGCAGACCATAAGGCACAATATATTGTTGTTCAGGATACTCTGAAGCTTACCAAACATGTAGTTTTCTCTAGAAAGGTGACAGCGGCTACCTTATCGAAGCTCAGATCATCTCTCTCTGAAGCAGATTGGAGTGTTTTTGATTCCTCTACCGATGTCAATGTTTTGGCATCCTTTCTGTCAAACACCTATACTATGTCTGTTTCTGTTTGTATGCCGAAGAAAAAGACCACTGTATCTGTCCCTAAGTCACCGGTTGATTGGTTTGACGAAAATTTGAGATCTTTGAGGAGTTCATTGACCGCAATTAAGCTGGTTGCTGAAGTTGGTGGCGATCCTGCTCATTTTGCTTCATATAGATCTCTCAGGAGAGAGTATAATTCACAGTTAATACTCACCAAGAAGCGCGCCTATGATAATTTCATCATCTCCGCAGCTAATAAACCCAGTGCCTGCTGGAAAATTGTGAATTTTGAGAGGAATAAATCATCTTATCCTAATGTTGTCGACATATCGCCTGATAGTTTGAATGACCACTTCGCTAACGCTGCTGATGTGATAATAAAATCCTTGCCACAAACGCCTTTATCGCTTGTTCATGATCCAAAAAATTTTCCATCGGCATGTACTTCTTTCTTTCTTCATCCTGTTTGCGAACCTGACATCCTGGAGGCGGTTAGATCATTAAGTGATTCTAAGTGTTTGGACGCCCATGATTTGAACAAGAGTATAATTATGGAGACGATTGATATAATAGTTTGTCCTTTAACAACCCTTGTGAATTTGGTGTTCTCGACGGGTGTGTTTCCGGATCCCTTCAAAGTTTCGAAGGTTATTCCTATTTTTAAGAAGGGAGACAGTACTTGTGCAAATAACTTTCGTCCAATATCTATTGTTTCAATCTTCAGTAAAATCATTGAAAATATATTAAGAAATCGGATCTATACCTATTTTGAACAAAATGAATATTTTTCGGGATCTCAGTATGGTTTCCGAAAGAACCGGTCAACTTCGCAAGCTGTTTTTGGCGTGGTTAGATCCATAATAGAGGGTCTGGAGGATGGTCTGCACACTGGCATTACCCTCTTCGATTTGACGAAGGCGTTCGACTGCGTATCGCACGATATATTAGTTGAGAAACTACAGCTCTATGGGATCAGGGGTGTGACTCTGTCTCTGATAAAATCCTATCTTGCAAACCGCAGTCAGTTTGTTCATTGCCGTGGTGTCTCCTCGGACTGCAGGAAGGTTGAGCATGGGGTCCCACAAGGTTCTATCCTGGGGCCTCTGTTATTTACCATCTATATAAACGATCTGTGTTCCTTCATGTTGCCGTACACTTCCATCCTTTATGCCGACGACACTACTCTCATCTATAGTGATCGTAAAATTTCTGACCTACCTCAAATAGCAGAACATGTTGAGAGAAGAGCAAACACTTGGTTTGTAGCCAATAAGCTGAAATTGAATGATGAGAAAACACAACATCTGAAATTCTCTGCAATGGGAGCCACAGGTGACTGCGTCAAATTGCTAGGCATAACACTCGACAACACACTTTCTTGGCGTAGTCACACAGATCAACTGAGAGGTAAATTGTCAACCTCAGTCTATGTTCTTCGTCAGCTGAGAGAAGTCACCAGCGCAAATGTCTTGAGAACAACTTATTTCTCCCTTTTTCAGTCCCATATTACCTACGGTATTGTGCTTTGGGGGAACTCCCCTGGTTCCTTGGACGTGTTCAGGATACAGAAGAGAGCGATCAGGACGATGGCAGGTGTTGGTTTGCGAGAGCACTGCCAGCCAATTTTCAGGAAGTTTGGTATCATGCCGCTTCCATCGCTGTACATTTTTCACGTTCTTCTGGAAATTCATAGCAGATCTGACACTTTACTAAGGCAATCAGATATTCATCATCATTACACTAGGAACGCTGGCAATTTCCGCAATAATCGATGCCGCTTGGCCAAAACTCAGAAAAACTCCTTAGACTTAAATTTATACAACTGTTTACCGGATGATTTGAAAAAACTTGACAAAATGAAGTTTAAAAGAGCTGTGAAGGCTTTGCTGTTGGATGGTTGCTTCTACTCTGTCTCTGATTACCGAGAACACTTTACTGTGCGTTTGTGACCTCAATGTATTGTATTGTGAATTTGCAATTTATATAACTTCTGATGTGACTTGCTACAAATGTTGTTAATGTAATGTAGTCAAATAAATATCTATCTATCTATCTATCTATTGGACTAGCACTTCTTCATATCTATAATGGCATATCTGTTGATGTAGCTAGAGGAAGTCATCACTCGTTTCGAAAGAAGGAGAAATAGAAAAATTCCCTTTGCTATTTAGTTATACCTTTGTTATTATTCTCATTAAGTTTTTGTTTTTGTAATAAATAAAATAAACTTCTTGTTTGTGTTAGACCTCATCAGAATTTTATTTTGGGGATGCTGATTTGTCTCCAAAAATCAATTGGCGGGTATGTAATCCACCTGACCGTGACCCCCCCCTTTCTCGAGAGCTGGATCCGCCACTGCTTTGGAATAGGTTCAGGGAGACAGGTTCCGTGTTGGAAAGACCAAGGCTTGGTGGGCGACGAAAAACAACACCTGCTCAGGATCGTTTCAACACCGTTTCGGCGAGAAAAAACCCTACATCTACATGTAGAATGCAACGGAATACTCTTCAAAATGCAGATGGGGTCCAAGTTTCCATCGAAAAAACGACGTTTGAGAGAGGTGAATCTAGGTTCTAGACGTCCATTAAGATGAGTTCCATTAACACGTGACCATAAGCGTCAAAGACTGGAATGGGCAAGGCAACATATCAATTGGAACGATCAATATGACGTAGTATCCGGATCACTGATGAATCCAGATATGGACGATTTTCAGATTCTCGAAGAATAAGGGTATGGACAATCCCACGCATACCTCGTAATCGTCGCTATGTCCAAGAAGTCCATCCATTCCGAGGGGGTAGTGCTATGGTATGGGCCGGGATATGTTTCAACGGGCGCACAGGTCTACACATTTATCCTGGGAATATGACCGACTTACACTATAGAGAGCATATCATTGACAATGTTGTGGCCAATTTTCACGCTGCTATTGGTGAAACTTTTCAATTTCTAGACGATAATGCTAGGCCGCATCGTGCTGCCATAGTTGAGAATGCGCGCGAGGAGCTTGGTTTTCCACATTTACTAATACCTCCGCACTCACCAGATTTGAATTGCATAGAACATGCATGGGATATGCTCCAAAGAAGAGTAGATAATCATCAACCTACCCCAGAATCCTTGAATGATCTGAGAGAGCTTCTGCCCCGTTTATGGAACCAAATTCCTTAAGAAATGTTCAATAACCTCGTGTGTAGTAAGCAAAGAAGATGTCAAGCTGTTATTGATGCCCGTGGAGGCCATACATTGTATTGATAGTCTTAAAATGCTTGAATTCTCTTGGAATAAAATTTCGTTATTTTACTCGATTTTTCTTAACTACCCTGTATACGCTGCAAACCTACAGGCTAAAATTAATTTGCAACTTGAAATCATATTCATGTGAATTTTCATCACAAAAATCTTATTTTAACTATATTTTTTTGCAATTTAAGTCAATATCCCTAACTCATGTGGAGCAGTTTAGTTCTACGAAACCTATGTCACAGCTAAAACTCAAAAGAACTAACTCCATTTACAAAGTTGAAAAAAATTTATAGAAATCAGGATTGGCAACGTCATCGAGAAATATCTTGGCTAAACATTATAATTTCATCATTGTAAAATATAAAAATCTTGTTAAGATTAATTGTGAATGTATATATGTAAAGGAAAATTAATATTGTAGTATATTTTATGAAAATGAGAATATGAAAAGAATTTTGAAATGAAAATAGAATAGAACAAGTAATATAATTGTGGAGATTCATTTCAGGGTTTTAGTGTAGTTTTCAACATCGACTGATGAAAAATTCCAATTGTTGTTGTTGCTGTGTTCTGCTGGTTAGTTTCCTGTCCATATGCCATTGAGTTGTGTTTACTTTTTGATCCTTGAATGCGACTGATGCTTTTTTGCTGGTTCTAAAGTTATGAGAAAATATTTTTTAGATTGTTCGTAGATGATTGTAGGTTGTTATGTTGTTACACCCAATGTAGGGTGCTTTTTTGGACTTCTTCGGTAAAGAAATTTGTTAATATCATGTTCACCAGTGTATTGTTAGGTTTTTGAAAGAATTGTAGGCCTGGGAAGCAGAAGACAGCTTCTGCAAAACGTCGCCACTATTGTTTCAAATCCCAGAGCTTTCATATTTTGGTCCTATTTCCTGACGAATTTGATCTGTTGACACTTAATAAATGTGACTAAGTATATGAATCTGTCTTGTTTTTGTCAGCAGAGATATCTGAGGCTGTGTTGGAGCTCGCTACTGCATTGTAAATATTCAATTCGTTAAATTTTCTCAGTGTGCTTTCTCACAATTAAAATCTTTTTCCTCCTTTTATTATAGAGTATGGCATCATACTGACATGTAGGTGACCCATTGTCATTAAAGCGTCTATACCGCCTTCTGTTTAGGTACTCCAAATTTTTCCATTCTCTTGAACGACTATAAATTTCTACTTCCGGTTCAGAACTCTCAAAGTTCCTCAACTCACACTGAAATAATACACTGCGCAAAAAAATTACGCTCATTATGAAAATCTCGATTTTAATGAAAGTTAACTCTACATTGACTTTATAACTTATTTTTTATGTTCTCTCGGGAAAGTTTTGAACGAAAAAAGACACATTGAATGAAAGAAAAATTCAGGATTTCCCCGAATCTTACGTGAAAGAAGAGAAATAAACAATTTTCAAAATACTGAAATGCTGATAAGTGATTTAATACTTGGTATTTCCACCCCTTGCGTTAATTACAGCTCGGCAACGACGGTTCATACTCAAAATGAGTGATCTTAAAATGTTCTGATCTAATCCTTCCCAGATTTCTCCGAGTAGGATTCCTAAGTCATTAAGAGTAGCTGGATGATTTTCTGAACTTCTCAGCCTTCTATTGAGGTTGTCCCAAACCTGCTCAATCGGATGGAGATCTGGACTTCTTGCTGGCCATTCTATTCGAGAGACTTCAACCTCTTCAAGGTACTCCTGAACGATGCGCGCACGATGGGGTCTTGCATTATCGTCGATAAAAATGAAATTTTCACCAATGTATGGGGCAAATGGCACTACATGCTCTTCAATAATGTTCCTTATATACTTATCAGCATTCATAGCTCCATTATCAACGACCACTAGGTCTGTGCGAGCAGTCAAAGATATTCCACCCCATACCATAATCGATCCTCCCCCGAATCCAGTAGTATTCAGGAAATTGAACTGAGCATCTTTCATGTGGACGTCTGTATACAAGGGAACGTCGATCACAATGGTAGAGGCAGAATCTATACTCATCTGGATATGCTCTCTCGCAAAATCCAAACGCGCCCTTCGATGGGCTGGGGTAAGAGCTGGGCCTCGTGCCGCGACACGAGGCCTTAAATCATATTCTCTGAGACGATTTCTTATTGTCTGAGTGCTAATTTGCACCTCATGAGTTTGCTCATGCTGATTTTGAAGGAGGCGAGCGGTTGCAAACCGTTGTCTCAACGAAGAAACTCTCAAGTAACGTTCT
Organism: Adalia decempunctata; assembly: GCA_951802165.1. Lineage (NCBI taxonomy): Eukaryota > Metazoa > Arthropoda > Insecta > Coleoptera > Coccinellidae > Adalia > Adalia decempunctata. The sequence continues at coordinate 9,742,229 of OX637705.1, forward strand.
TGAATGGCAGTTGTTACCCGTGTCCTGGTCTTCGGACATTCATACCTGTCTCCCTGAATCGCTGCAACATTCTGGACACACCTGTATGGGAAACTCCAATCCTTTCTGCAATTCTTGTGTATGTCCACCCTTCTTCTCGCAAAACTACCGCTTGGGCACATTCCTCTTGGGTCAAATTGCGTGTTTCGCGTTGCATAGCGATCGAGTGTAGAAAATCAAACGAAAGAAAAACTATTGATCACTAGAATTGATCGAGGACAACTGATTTTGAAATGGAGCCAATACATTCAAAATCTGATAATATCATCTTTTTTTATTCCTGCTGGGAGAAAGCATCTGTATTGAAGAAAAACGTTGAAAATGGATATCATATGCATGCATAATTCTGATAAAAATAATTATCATTGAGAACACCTTCAGTTGTAGAATAAATCTGAGATTTCCATAATGTGCGTTAATTTTTTTGCGCAATGTATCTTGAGTAGTTCTCTTTACAATTTGAAATGACGATTGACGTGAATAAAAGCCCTGTATATCTAATCGAATACGTCCCTAATCACTCCATGTATTTTCGTTCAGCCTCTCTTCCCCAATCCCCAATCGGTTTTCACAACAACCCCACCATGTTAATCGGCTGATCTCTATGCATATTTGCTTATCTCGATATTGACCGCTACCCCTGTACGTGCCTCCGGTCACTGATGCGACTCTTTACCCCGTCAAACCCATATTCGATACATTTGAATTCCCGGGACTCGAAAAATAAATTTCCATTTTCGTCCGACTCACGTTCGCAAAGAAAAACATTCGAATTGTAGAAAAGGGCGGAAACGACAGCCGTACACTGCATTTCGTGTTTTCGCCCAGGGAGAAGCAGGTGGAAATTTAGATTGTGTGTGTTTGGTATACATTTTTCGTCTGGAAAAGTCGGATTACGAAATGGATACGTCGGAATTGTAGAGAGGGATGTTAGGGAATATAAAGCTTCGATGGGAATGGGCAAGGCATTTTGATTAATCCCTGTGGCAAAAGCCATATTTTATGTCATGCTCGGTGCATTGGCAGACAGAATTGGTCCTCAGTCCACTCAATAGATCTGCATCGAAAAATTATTCTCTGTCGATATTAGCATTTCGATCTACGAAAGTTTTCTAGTCTCTCCTTAGCGGCGATTTGTTTGTTAACACCCATAAAAGCTTCAGTTTATTTAGGAAATAATAATTCAGGTATCAGCAGACTGGAAATATCAATAAACAGTATGATCTATATATTTTTGAGTAATTGGGTGCCTAAATTGAGCGACAGTCACATTTAAATATATTTCTGTTCTTTTCTCCATTATGTACGAGGATATACAGGGTCTTTCACGAGGAACCTCACCCATATTTATACGGGAAACTACTGAACGTATTTTCATGAAATTCAGCACTTATAAGTATTTCACGATGCTGATGAAATCTAAAATATTTTCAAGGCATGAGCACCTCCGGTTTTTCCGGAAATGACGTCAACTTCCGTTTTTCAAATTAGAACACCATTTTTTTATTGCAGAAATAGATTCCTTAGAAAATTTCAAGTTATTTTGATGTAACATTTTTCAGTTTTGGTTGGCAAATTCTCTCTGAGCGGGAAAATTCGAAAAAAAAATCGAAAATAGAGCTCCGCTTAAACAAGAATAACTTCGAGGTTTTTGGATGGAAAATTTTCATTTTTGGGATTTTTCAAGATGTAAGATTGATGTATCCACTTTGAAAATCGAAATTGCGATTCATGATACAGGGGGTGAAAAAATCGCTTTCAAAGTTAGGGATGACAAAATCGTGAAAAATCAATTTTTTCAAATTAGAACCCCATTTTTTTATGGCAGATATTGAATCTACTTTGAAAAATAATGTGAGTGTATGCATCACACCCTTGCCCTTAAGTGGATATTTTCTGAGTTATTCACAAAAAACTGTTTTTCGTCTTGAATTTTCAGCTATTTCTTTTCCCTTCACGCCAAAAAAAAGAAATTTTCAGGAACTGTTACTTAAACCATGTTTTAGATTTTACTACCCTTATATGCAAGAGAAAAAAGTTACAGGTTGTTCCTGAATAGATGGCGAATTTGGATTCGAATTTGTATCGGAAACCTCTTTATTTCAACTAATCGGCCATCGGTTTTCTCTCCAGTGATAAATAAATAATTCCTTATGAACCATATGCAAATACTTACCATGTTTTACATTCTTTTTTTTTAATGATAGATATCATTAAGTACATCTGCCAAATTCCTCTTTATTCAGTAGATGTAATTAATGATATCTATCATTAAAAAAAAGAATGTAAAACATGGTAAGTTTTTGCATATGGTTCATAAGGAATTATTTATTTATCACTGGAGAGAAAATCGATGGCCGATTAGTTGAAATAAAGAGGTTTCCGATACAAATTCGAATCCAAATTCGCCATCTATTTAGGAACAACCTGTAACTTTTTTCTCTTGCATATTAGGGTAGTAAAATCTAAAACATGGTTTAAGTAACAGTTCCTGAAAATTTCATCTTTTTGGCGTGTAGGGAAAAGAAATAGCTGAAAATTCAAGACGAAAAACAGTTTTTTGTGAATAACTCAGAAAATATCCACTTTAGGGCAAGGGTGTGATGCATACACTCACATTATTTTTTAACGTAGATTCAATATCTGCCATAAAAAAATAGGGTTCTAATTTGAAAAAATTGATTTTTCACGATTTTGTCATCCCTAACTTTGAAAGCGATTTTTTCACCCCCTGTATCATGAATCGCAATTTCGATTTTCAAAGTGGATACATCAATGTTACATCTTGAAAAATCCCAAAAATGAAAATTTTCCATCCAAAAACCTCGAAGTTATTCTTGTTTCAGCGGAGCTCTATTTTCGATTTTTTTTTCGAATTTTCCCGCTCAGAGAGAATTTTCCAACCAAAACTGAAAAATGTTACATCAAAATAACTTGAAATTTTCTAAGGAATCTATTTCTGCAATAAAAAATGGTGTTCTAATTTGAAAAACGGAAGTTGACGTCATTTCCGGAAAAACCGGAGGTGCTCATGCCTTGAAAATATTTTAGATTTCATCAGCATCGTGAAATACTTATAAGTGCTGAATTTCATGAAAATACGTTCAGTAGTTTCCCGTATAAATATGGGTGAGGTTCCTCGTGAAAGACCCTGTATTGAAAGATTCTTTGCCTACTACAGAAACAAACAAAATTTCATCGTCAAAATATTTTATTACTCAACATATTCTCCTCCTAATTGCATACATTTATTACAGCGAACCTGCAACGTCTCTAGAACTTTCAAAAAAAATGTTTCTTCTTGCTCCTCCACAGCTTTTATTACCTCCTCGTAGGAAGAAAATTTACGACCTTTGAAACTTTTTTTCAGTTGAGGAAAGAGATTAATGTCGGACGGATCCTAATATGGTGAATAAGGAGGGTGTTCTAGTAATTCTAACCTTAAATCACGAATTTTTTGCATGGCAACATGAGATTTGTGTACCGGGGCGTCGTCCTGTAAAAACAAAGCTAGGATAGCTTTCCTCTTTCGTCTTTCCTCTTCAATTCCTTCCCTTGAAGTGGTCAGTAATGTCGAATAGTAATACAGTTATTGTTTTACCCTTATCCAAAAAATCAATCATGATTGCTCCATGGCAATTCCAAAGAACTGAAGCAAGAACTTTTTCAGCAGATTTCTGGACACGAAACTTCTTAGGTCTTGGAGAACCAGAGTGTCGCCATTTCATCGATTGTTGCTTTGTTTCTGGATCGTAGAAATGTACCCAAGTCTCATTCATAGTAACAATTCGGTTTAAGAAGATCGTTTTCAAATCGAGCACAGATCGAACACGATGCTTCTACCCTTGCTCGCTTTTGGTCAACATTCAAACATTCAGGAGTCCATTTTGCAGAAATTTTTCTCATGTCCAAATTGACGTTAACTATGTAATGAACGCGTTCGTATGAAATCTTCAGTGTTTCAGAAATCCGTTTTATCCAAATTCGACGATCTGATAAAATCATGTCAACTGCATCGATATTTTCGGGGACTGACACAGAAACTGGCCTTCCCGATCGGTCATCATCTTCAATGGAAAATTTACCTCTTTTGAAGCTTTCAATCCAATTTTTCACGGTCGCATACGAAGGACATTGATCACCAAGGGTATTAAGCATATCTTCGTAAATCTGATTACCTCTTAACCCTTTTAAATACAGGTAGGTACTTGATGATGGCTCGATACTCCAATTTTTCGATTTTTACAATTTCGGTGGACATCTTTTTATTTAATTTATTGCGTAACTCTGGTTTACTTTTTTGGCGTCGAACTCTACACTGACACTTCTGATAAGTTATTGTTCGTTGATATGGTATCGCAATATTTTGTTTATACATGGAACTATTTTAGGCTAACTAGATATCTATGCATCCTCGTATGTTGAGTCAAATCAGTTTATTAAGGGGAAGTATCGCCATCTGAATCGTGGTAAATGTCCACTCAAAAAGTGGTCTCTTTATTTCACGAGTAACTACCCTAATTTACGACGTAGAGACTTGATTTTTTTTTTAATTTAAGTTGAAGAACGTCCCGAGGGTGAATTGTTTTCTTTTCTTCGATTTAATTAGTTTTTCAATTAAAAAAAAACAGGGTTATCGTTAGATCTCTGCAATATTTGGGTTATTGAATATGTTTTTCGTTCTTCATGAGTACAAGCTAAATTTTTCAACTAATCATCATGAAAATGTCTGTAGTTTATAGAAGATTAAATTGCCGAGGGCAAATAGTAGCGATTTTTTTCAAAAAATGATGAATAACCGTCGAAAAAAAATCATTAATTGTAGTTTCCAAAACGCTGAATTTCAACCTGTTTTTTTTATTGAAAAACTAATTGAATCGAAAAAAAAGAAAATAATTTGCCCTCGGGACGTTCTTCAACTTCAATTTAAAAAAAAATCAAGTCTCTACGTCGTTAATTATGGTAGTTTCTCGTGAAATAAAGAGACCACTTTTTGAATGGAGATTTACCACGATTCAAAAGGTGATACTTCTTCGCCCTAAGAAGAAATCTACTAAGTCTTTTCCGTTGATCTGCGGGCAAGTTGAGATTCTGCCATTCATAAATGAGTAACCTGGCCACTTTGGAGTGCAGGGTAATGGAACGGCCCATCCTCATGCCAATTCTTCGAGATTTCACTGCCTTCCTAGCTTTATCAACTGCTGCAACTCCAGCAGGAATTATTTTTGGTCGGGCAGCCGTTCACATAACTTCATCAAATAAAGGCCATGATTAAAGCTGGACGAGGTGGCGACGACCCTTGGGAATTTACGGCTTGGAGTTCATACTTGCGTTATTTTTACGGAGATGACGGCGTAGACGATAGCGTATTAAATTTCATGGAGTGCAGCTTGGATGGCTCTTCAGGAGGGAAGACTGAGGCATTGTGAAAACTGTTGACTCAGCGTGAAATATGGATGAGGAGTCGGTTGACAAATTATGGGGGACGTCTAGTCGTGGCGTGGAATCTTGATAAGGTGGGACTGTTTACTCGATTTTAGGAATTGGGGTTGTTGTGGGGGGTTTCCTGGTAAAAATTCTCAAGATTCCAGAAGTTTGCCAAGCAAGGACAGCAAATCAGTTGCCAGGAGATTTCAATGTGAGTAAGCATTTATTCGTCATATAGAACTATAAAAAGAGTATTGACGCATAAAAAGAATACAATAAACAAACATATAACCATTATATAAGAACATCAGACTTCAGACTATACTCCATTCACGTTTATTTAATCACATAGGAGGTCATGGTTTCGTTTTCAGCAGTTGGAGCACCTGATGAAAAACACAGAACATATGATGAAAAGTCAGTGCGCGCACAGAAAATATCGTTAATGACAAAACGTCGTTGCCAGTTTCTTTGTTCACATCAAAGTAAAAGTATCAAAGATATTCCACATTTTGTTAGGTTTACAAATTGTTCGCAGATTTTTGTTATTTAATCGATTTTTGCAGGTGAGTTTTTCGTCGAATATCCAAGATTAACGTATGTTTATTGTTTTTAGCACCAGTTTGGAGCGTGAGGACGATTTTCAAGACCAGGACGAATGTTGACATTTCTAGGTTAAAAGGGTACACGGGAATTTCGTTGAAAAAGCTGTTATTTGGACAGATATCGCAGTAGATGGATCGGATGGAGCCTCGAGAGGTCGATTAGGATGATATTTTTCAGGTTTTCCAAGAAATTTGGCGATATCTGAGCAGATTTGCAAATGTTAGGTACCTCACTAATGAGGTGGAACTAAGACCTAATTATCCTATAAAAAACGCCTTTCAAAGGTCGAGACGGTGAAAAATGTCTTCTTTAGATAATGTTTCAACAAGCATAGCCGAGTTTTATACCCCAACATTGATTTTAAGAAAGTTATCAACAAAATAAAATTGCGATACCATATCAACGAACAATAACTTATAAGAAGTATCAGTGTAGAGTTCAACATCCAAAAAATGAACCAGAGTTTAGCAATAAATTAAAAAAAAACGTCCACCGAAATTGTAAAGTAACAAGCAATCATCAAGTAACTGATGAAAATCACAGAACATATGATGAAAAGTCAGTGCGCGCACAGAAAATATCGTTAATGACAAAACGACGTTGCCAGTTTCTTTGTTTACATCAAAGTAAAAGTATCAAAGATATTCCACATTTTGTTAGGTTTACAAATTGTTCGCAGATTTTTGGTATTTAATCGATTTTTGCAGGTGAGTTTTTCGTCGAATATCCAAGATTAACGTATGTTTATTGTTTTTAGCACCAGTTTGGAGCGTGAGGACGATTTTCAAGACCAGGACGAATGTTGACATTTCTAGGTTAAAAGGGTACACGGGAATTTCGTTGAAAAAGCTGTTATTTGGACAGATATCGCAGTAGATGGATCGGATGGAGCCTCGAGAGGTCGATTATGATGATATTTTTCAGGTTTTCCAAGAAATTTGGCGATATCTGAGCAGATTTGCAAAAGTAAGGTACCTCACTAATGAGGTGGAACTTAGACCTAATTCTCCTATAAAAAACGCCTTTCAAAGGTCGAGATGGTGAAAAATGTCTTCTTTAGATGTTGTTTGAACAAACGCAGCCGAGTTTTATACCCCAACATTTATTTTAAGAAAGTTATCAACAAAATGAAATTGACATTATTCTTGATTCTTGTAATTACCCATCAATTCATCTTATATCTTTGGGTTGATTTTTTTTAATGAATTCTTGATTAGAATCAACAATTGATGTCGTCAAGTCTTGAACTTTCAGTTCAAGAGGATAATAAACATTTAATCTTCACAAGCATGCGTATGAAAATTATGTGAAAGCAATGCAATTTTCTTCCATGGCGAAAAAAAATATATTTCAACAGTGATCTCTTGTACTTCTCATGCAAATAACTAGAAAAGGAATCCTTTCTATCAATTCATATAAACGTTGATTATTTTCGTCCATCACATCTTTTCCAATTCATTCATTTTCCGAATAAATTCACATTCTGAGAAATACGCTGAGAATGTAGAAAGGGCAACATAGTGTTGACTTGAAACATAAAAATATTTTGAAAAACGTCATAACTTCGATACAGAGTGGAATGTGTCAAATTTCCAAGGCCAGAGTTGTGATTTTATAATTGTGAATGGAGTATACACATAAGCATCACATTTCAGCGTGTATATTTTGGAAATGTTAGTTTATAATCATTTTCCTGTCAGATGAATAAGTAACGTTGTCCTTTCTACATGGACCTCTATTTAGTAATTACTTATTTATCAAAATGTTTATTCACTTCGAGGAAATGATGACTTTGAGAAAATATTATGTGAATTCAATAATTCCGAAGACCTGGCAAATGATGAAGAAACTTTTTTCTCTGTTAATACTGGAAATATCTCACGTATATGAACATGGTTGGAAGATTCAGTTCTCCTATTTTCTTTAGTAAATTAAGAATCTAGTGTTCATTTGAAAAAAAAGTAACAGTACTCGAATAACCCGACACAAACACTTCTAAACAAACAGACCTATGGAATTCCCCACTTTTCTAAATTCTCGAGAAATAAGCTTACAGAAGACATTTGAATACCATTTTGCACAACTTGAAATACTGTAGTATGAGAATGTATTAGTACTACGAAACCTGTGTCAGAGAACTAACTCCATTTACGAAGTTAAATAAGAGTCATGAATGAATAAGAATCCTGAAAGAAAGAAATAAGACAAAAATATTTTTCGACCCATTATCGAAATTGTTTCACCCTCAGCAATGCTTTGTAGTTTTCAGATATCATTTCCAATTGGAACAAAGCATTGGATCCTCTTTATGAATGAAAATTCGCTGATCCAAATGTACAGAAACACTTCGAAAGCTCAGACTATACATAAAAAAATCAATACCAGTATCGAATCCCGCTCTTTATGTCGATCAATTTCGCACCTGTCGCGAATGTTAGTGACTATGCGGAAAAATTGCCGGTGCTGTCAAATTAAATGCATATAGACGTTTTCAGTCGCTCGGGTTTCCCGATTCCGATATACAGGAAATAGGTTTCCATCATTTTCTGTTGCAGAGAAACTCGTACACGTGCCTGCTCTGCTCTTACGGTAAAAAATTGAACATGCTCAAGAGCCTCTAAAGACATTTTGGACTGAAAATGAGGAGAGTCATTGAAATCAAGAGCAACGATTTCAAGGATTCACTAATAAACTTCAGAACTCCGTGGACACATTTAATTCTGTCTGCCAAAATAGGTAGCACTTTGATATTTCACAATATATCATGGGACTCCTGTGAACCAAATTCTTGGATTCTCGAATGACGGGATTCTGAGATAAAAAGAAATTATTTTGAAGGCTAAAACTCCGAAAGGAGTCGAAAATAAGAAATAAGAGCCTCCTAAGTTTGCCCCGAGAATCTGTGACCAGAAACACCAAAGTTTCAAGACATTGTTGAATCCATCATTTGTGGGGAAAGGAGTTCAATGGCGTTTTGAATCCAAATAAATCTTCGAGATCAATTTGAACCAATGGAGCTCAACTGCATCGATTTCCTGAACATTTATTCACCAAACGATCTGGTATAAACCAGTTGATATCTGCGTCCAACATTAATTCATGCATTATATTTATTTCCGATAATATTTGTCGGAGTAGAATAATTACTGGATTCATTAGAGCTATTTGTTCACGGAAATTGCCTGTATACCATAGAATACAGATTTATAGGCCATTCGTGGTGTTCATAAATCTTCAACGGATGGTCATATTCATCGCCTATGATACACATAATAATTCATGTATGTTTGGTGCTAACAGTCGATACAAATAATTTTTTAATCATGAGAAATATTTGAAAAATGTGTTCAAAACAGAATATTTCTATTTTTAGCATGCTTGGAAGTATGGAGATATACAGGGTAGTTTTGAATAGAAGGTAGAACTCGCCAGAATGAACCATTTCTCCAAAAATCTCCTGCCTCTAGGAAAAATCGCCTAAACAATCGGCAACCTACTTTATGAGTTGTGGAAGGTACCAAAAGAGCAGAATTATCTGTGAAAACCTGCATTGCAGCCAACTGAATACTCCGATCAATTCCCAAAGCAATTTCCCCTAATCGTCTCACCTCCTCCATCCCAAATATTTCCCATACCTTCATCCACAATTCAAGACTCATGCGGCACCAAAAGTTATAATTGCGTTAGCTCTCAATGACACTCCCCTGTCATAATGTTAATCTTTCAAATTAGTTTCAACGTATGCAGAACTAATAACGAAGTTTCAGGTTCAAGAATTTCGAACTAGTGTAGGAATATTCAATTAGGAAAGGCAACTTTCCGTGGAAATTTTATTAAAGTGTATGGACCACTCAAACGAGACTAGCTGCTGAAAGTTCTCGTTCGGAACAGACAAAGCGCGAACATTTTCAACTTGATTTTGCCGTCCCCGTTCGTTCTAATAGAAAGACGGATCAACAATACTGGCGTGATTTTGTCGAAAGCAAGGAGAGACAAAATTGATTCAAGCTTACTCATGCCGTTTCATCTTGTGAAATTACAGAAAGTTGGTGTAAGTTGCTGTACAACCAACTCCTCCAACTAGAAATTTCGTCAGCAAGTCCTATGCTGATGCAGTTTCATGTTGGCACTCCTACAAGGATATATTGAAATATTCTTAGACTATTATAGAACCAAACAAAATTTCAATGTCGAAATATTTTATTACTCAACAAATTCTCCTCTTAATTGAATACATTTATTACAGCGAACCTAAAACGTCTCTAGACCTTTAAAAAAAATTTTTTCTTCTTGCTCTGCAAACCAGTCCTCCACAGCTTTCATTACCTCCTCGTTGGAAGAAAATTTGAGACCTTTTAAACTTTTTTTCAGTTGAGGAAAGAGATGATAGTCGGACGGAGCCAAATCTGGTGAACAAGGGGGGTGTTCTAGTAATTCTAACTTCAAATCACGAATTTTTCGCATGGCAACATGAGATTTGTGTACTGGGGCGTTGTCCTGTAAAAAAAAACACCTTTGGATAGCTTTCCGCGACTTTTCTCTTCAATTTTTTCCCGTAGAGTGGTCAGTAATGTCGAATAGTAATCTGCAATTATTGTTCTACTCTTATTCAAAAAATCAATCATGATTACTCCATAGCAATTCCAAGAAACTGAAGCAAGAACTTTTCCAGCAGATTTTTGAACACGAAACTTCTTAGGTCTTGGAGAACCAGAGTGTCGCCATTCCATCGATTTTTGCTTCGTTTCTGGATCGTATAAATGTACCCAAGTCTCATCCATAGTAACAATTCGATTTAAGAAGTCTACATCGTTTTCAAATCGAGCACAGATCGAACGCTATGCATCTACCCTTGCACGCTTTTGGTCAACATTCAAACATTTGGGGATCCATTTTGCAGAAATTTTTCTCATGCCCAAATTGACGTGAACTATATGATGAACGCGTTCGTATGGAATCTTCAGTGCTTCAGATATCCGTTTTAGCCCATTTCGACGGTCTGATGAAATCATGTCATGAACTGCATCGCTATTTTCAGGGACTGACACAGAAACTGGCCTTCCCGATCGGTCATCATCTTCAATGAAAAATTTACTTTTTTGGAAGCTTGCAGTCCCAATTTTTAACACTCGCATACGAAGGACATTGATCACCAAGGGTATTAAGCATATCTTCGTATATCTGCTTTTAAATACAGGTACTTGATGATGGCTCGATACTCCAATTTTTCGATTTTACAATTTCGGTGGACATATTTTTTTTATTATTGCGTAACTCTGGTTTACTTTTTTGACGTCGAACTCTACACTGACACTTCCAATAAGTTATTGTTCGTTGACATGGTATCGCATTGTTTATGCCTGAAACTGTTCTAGGCTAACTAGATAATACATCCTCGTATATATTGTATCTGCTTTCATTAATGTTCGTACATGAAACTGAAAATAATGCAGCTTTATCAAATTTGCCAATGGCGCTGCAATATCCCAACAGTATACAACCCTGATGAGCACTTCAACAGAACCATTTTGAAGCAATGCCAATTGTTTCAAAAGCTGATAATATCTATTTTCTGAGTATCTTCGCAGAACTCAAGTGTCGAATATTTTTTCGGCTGCTCGCTGAGCTCATTATCGAAAATAACGAATCGGGTCGGGTTTCATTTCTGAATCCTAAGAATGTTCTAATTGAACACGATTCCTGTTTCAAGGTATCAGGAAGCAAGCCTCTTCTCTAAATAAGCTTTTCGCCCCCGCTTCCAGAGACAGTTAATTTAGAGGCAGAAAATGAGATCAAAGTGGATTCCCTTGAATCAGCTTTCTAAAATCAGTAACTGGAAATAAGGAGGCTGATTGACATTTATATCACTTCAGAGCACCCTCTTATGTTTGCGAAATGACGATAATATGTCCCCGGGTTCCTTTATCGCCGAAAATGACGTTAATATCGAAGGAAGGTAGTCAGATGAAGTCGATGCTTTATTAAGTTTTTTAGTTTGTATTTTCAGTTTTCGGGAAGTATGGGGAACAGAAGCGGGAGTTTCTATAGGTAGGTTTGGACTGCTTTGAATAATTCATAATTCAGGACAATAAGAACTTTCTGTAGCAGTTATACACTGCGCAAAAAAATTAACGCACATTCTGAAAATCTCAATTTTAATGAAAGTTAACTCTACATTGACTTTATAACTTATTTTTTATGTTCTCTCAAAAAGGTTTTGAACGAAACAAGACACATTGAATGGAAGAAAAAATCAGGATTTCACCGAATCTTATGTGAAAGGAGAGAAATGAACCATTTTCAAAATACTGAAATGCTGATAAGTGATTTAATACTTGGTATTTCCACCCCTCGCGTTAATTACAGCTCGGCAACGACGGTTCATACTCAAAATGAGTGATCTTAAAATGTTCTGATCTAATCCTTCCCAGATTTCTCCGAGTTGGATTCCTAAGTCATTAAGAGTAGCTGGATGATTTTCTAAACTTCTCAGCCTTCTATTGAGGTTGTCCCAAACCTGCTCAATCGGATTGAGATCTGGACTTCTTGCTGGCCATTCCATTCGAGAGACTTCAACCTCTTCAAGGTACTCCTGAACGATGCGCGCACGATGGGGTCTGGCATTATCGTCCATAAAAATGAAATTTTCACCAATGTATGCGGCAAATGGCACTACATGCTCTTCAAGAATGTTCCTTATATACTTATCAGCATTCATAGCTCCATTATCAACGACCACTAGGTCTGTGCGAGCAGTCAAAGATATTCCACCCTATACCATAATCGATCCTCCCCCGAAACCAGTAGTATTCAGGAAATTGCACTGAGCATATCTTTCATGTGGACTTCTGTATAAAAGGGAACGTCGATCACAATGGTGAGGGCAGAATCTAGACTCATCTGTGAAGAGAACTCTTTCCCAATCGGCCTCTTCCCAATGGATATGCTCTCTAGCAAAATCCAAACGGGCCCTTCGATAGGCTGGGGTAAAAGATGGGCCTCTTGCCGCGACACGAGGCCTTAAATCATATTTTCTGATGCGATTTCTTATTGTCTGAGTGCTAATTTGCTCCTCATGAGTTTGCTCAAGCTGATTTTGAAGGAGGCGAGCGGTCGCAAACCATTGTCTCAACGAAGAAACTCTCAAGTAATTAATGTGGAAATAGAAAAAACACACTATTTATAAAATGTTTATTCTCTTAGCTATCGATTTCGGCTAAAGAGCCATCATCAGGCCAGCTGAAACACAAAATTGAAAGCATTCATTACACTCATCTTCAAGAACTAAGGGGTTATCTCAAGATATTTCAGGAGGTTATATCAAGTATTTACTTTTTATTTTTAGGAAAAGATAAGTGACCTCGAACTTTGACTCACCGTCATATCGATGAAAAAACACCAAAAGGATCTATAATTGAACCAACTTTAATAGTATTTTCAGGTCTTAAAATGATTTCTTGTGAAAACTACGTTTCAATTATTTTCTTTTCAATTACGTATGTGTCGAATCGTGAAACAAGGAGAAAAGAAACGGACAGAACGCGACCAGTCAAGGAAGGGGGGGGGTGTCAAACAAGTTGTATCACCATGTCAGAAAGGGTAAAAACATAGAACAACAGATAAAGGGGAAAAATTATATTATCCCACCAAATAAACTCTATAAAGATTTAAATATATGTCTACCAGTAAACTCCGATATATCGTTTAGAAGATGGTCGTTGTCTTTATTCTTGAGAATCTCGTATTGTTCTAAGAGAACTAGTTTTATATAATTATTTTCCCTATGTATCAAAGACAAATTCTCTATTGTGGTCTTATGCTTATTTTCTATCAAGTGGCAACCCAGAGCTGACTTAGGTTGGTTCTTTACATGTTCTTTAAATCTTATTTTGGCTGCACGAGTTGTCATGCCTATATAAAAAGAGGGACATTCACCACATTCAATCTTATATATTCCACTATAACAGCTATTTTCAGTCTTAGATTTATTGTTAACTAGTATGTTTTCTAAAGTCGGATGTCGTCTATTGACCATCAGATAATTATATTTCTTCAAGGTAGAATTTATTCTATCATTGAATCCCTCAAAATATGGGATAGAAACGTAATTTTGTTTGATCGAAATATGGGGGTATATTTTCTTCAGAAGTATTTTCCCCTTTATGTATTTTAATATGTCGTCAATGTATGATTTGGGAAATTGATTGGATTCTGCAATTTTGTATATTGTGTTTATTTCTTTATTATAGTTTATAGTAGACAGTGGGATATTCAAAAGTCTGTAAAACAGGAACATAAAAGTTGAATTTTTAATGGGGGTTGAGTGGTATGATTTGAAGGGAATGATAACATCTGTCTGTGTTGGTTTTCTATAAATATCGAATGCGAATGTATTATGTTCAGTGAGGCTGACTTTCAGATCTAGGAAATTTAAGGAATCATTCAACGCTTTTTCTAGAGTGAACTTAATTTTGAATTTATTATTTAAAGTGTTGAAAAAGGTGTTCAAATCATCTTCAGTTCCCGACCATATACAAAATATATCATCGACATATCTCTTCCAAAGTGTTATGTATTGTGCCTGGGGTAAACGCATAATCTGATCTTCCACATTACTTACATATATTTCTGACATTGGGCCGCTAAATGGGGAACCCATAGGTACACCATCTCTCATCGAATAAACCGTATCTTCGAAAATGAAAACATTTTGCTCAGTAGCAATCTTGGCTAAATATATGATATTATCTATATCAGTTGTTTCTAAATTAAATTGGTTGTTGTTCTCTAGAAGCTCACATAAGATATTGTTCAACAAAGAAAGTGTGTCATCTATTGGAATGTTCGTATATAACATTCATTGTTGCAATCTCAAGTAATTATTGTTTTTATTGTTTTTGTTGACGTCATTTCATTTCTTAGGTAATTTATGTAAAATTTGAAATAAAGAAAATTATCTATCTATCTATCTAAGTAACGTTCTTGAATGGCAGTTGTTACCCGTGGTCTACCCTGTCCTGGTCTTCGGACATTCATACCTGTCTCCCTGAATCGCTGCAACATTCTGGACACACTTGTATGGGAAACTCCTAACCTTTCTGCAATTCTTGTGTATGTCCACCCTTCTTCTCGCTAAACTACCGCTTGGGAACATTCCTCTTGGGCCATATTGCGTGTTTCGCGTTGCATAGCGATCGAGTGTAGAAAATCAAACGAAAGCAAAACCATTGATCACTAGAATTGATCGAGGACAACTGATTTTAGAATGGAGCCAATACATTCAAAATCTGATAATATCATATTTTTTTATTCCTGCTCGGAGAAAACATCTGTATTGAAGAAAAACGTTGAATGTGGATAACATGTGCATGCATAATTCTGATAAAAATAATTATCATTAAGAACACCTTCAGTTGTAGAATAAATTTGAGGTTTCCATAATGTGCGTTAATTTTTTGCGCAGTGTATTATTTGATAACAATATCGGTTATTCTATCTTATCCTCGTTACCGTGCCACAGCCATCTTGAAGACAGCTCTAACCTCCAACGTGACGGAAGAAAATTGTTCTCATCCTCGATTCAAAGAGCCCCCATGAATCAGATCTGGAGAATCCTGTCTCACTGAACGAGGACTTCCAGGAAGAGATTAACATTAAGGACAAAGGATTAAATTATCCGTACAACGCAAGGATGTTCTTCTTCCCCTGGTAATGGCCGAACAAGCACTCGTTTGCGCTTCGACCTAACAAGTAGCGAAAAGTCACATTAGGCGGAAGCCAAATGATCCATTTTTTAAAGTAATTACCACAATTATTCTCCCACCGACTTAATTGCTCTGTGGCAACGCCGGAATACCCGGAGGAGATTCGCCATTGCCTGTTATCAAAATAACTTTTCCCTTTTTTGCGTTCGGAGATTTTAATCGAGAGGATTCCGTTTTTAGGGATGATGTCTCCGTTAATGGGCACTCCTTTGTCTTTATGTTATCTGGTACGCTACTGCTGTTCGTTTGATGGATACGCTCTAGGGGTTTTCTTTAAGTATTCGACTTCTTTTCGCCAATTTCATTAATTTTGAAACGGTCGAGACTGAGAGGGAATCAGGAAATCCAATTCATTTGCTCGGAACCAGAATCTCATCTTGAATATTGCACTTAGCGTTTTATTAATATTGACGAAATCTGTTGCAGTCGTTCGGATCCGCAAATGGGATGAAATCCTCATATTGTCGTAGAACGTCATTCGCAGTGCCGCCAAAACTCAAGTTGTTCTCACCACCGTGTTTGGATTCTCAACTGGAAAAAGAAAAAGCAAAGTTCCATAAATGTCCCTTTTTTCTTTTCAAGTAGATTCACTTGATTCCTCACTTCATCACAACCCTGCATCGAGGTTCTCTATATTCAGTCCCACAAAGTACTCCTTGTTTGCCATAAACCCTCAGGTAGCAAGGAAGACATCTGGAATTGAATTAAACGGGCCAATATCACTTATATTATCCAAACTCTCCACCGCTGAAAGGCTCGTTCCATTCGGTGGTCATGGTCAAACATAGCATGTCGAGTATGGGCACATTGTAAATACCTAGAGGTAATTTGAAACAGGTCAACAAAGGAATTGTATAGAAAGGATATGAGGGGATAGCAGGAATTTCCTTTACGGCCAGTTGGAACATGAAATACGACATAATAATAGGTAATCAATGTAATTAATATTGCTCCTGAGCAAATTCAATGGTTGGAACATTCGATATTGATGATGGCTTCCGATTCGAAGACTTCAAGATGGCATGTCTCGGTGGAATTGATATGCTCTCTACAGTGTGACAAGAAAACCCTCGGACAAACTCTTTTTCATTTAACTTTTTTAAACAGAAGAAATTGAACAAAACAACAACCAGTAATAAAAGCTTAAACATTTGTTAATAATATACTTAAGCCGTTTCGGAGTGGCTTCCTTTGGCGGCGATACACAGTTTCAGACGCTTCTTGAAATTTTCGGCAATGGGCCGCAGCTCCTCGGGCGTTAATCGGTTCCATTCCCAGCGCAGAGATTGCTTCAGCGACCCCAAATTTTTGTGTTTTTTAGCACAAGCCCTGTGCTCCAAAATCGACCACACGCTGTAGTCCATTGGGTTGAGATCCGGTGAGTAGGGCGGCCATTCTGCAGATGAGATGAAACAAGGAAAATGGGTCTTACACCATTCTCATTTTCGCTCTGTGAGCCGGAGCGGAGACCTGTTGAAAGGTCCAATGCGTTTCGCCGAAGTGCTGCTTGGCCCACGGAAGTACAACGGCCTCGAGGATGTCGCAGCGGTAGACTTCTTGATTGATTTTGACCCCTTGATCCATGAAAACTAAGTTTTACCACTGCCGTAAATTCCGCCCCAGACCATGACGGATTACGGATTTTGACGGTGTTCAACGATGGCCGATGTACCGGGAGGCATTTTCAGTAACAGCAGACGCGCTAGGTCATCGGCGGTGCTTCGGCTTTTTTCGGCTTTTCAGTAATGGGTGATAGACTACAGCAGAAAAATCAGTTGGAACGTGTTGGCTGATGTATAAAAATGGATTGCTTACCAGATAATTATAATTATGAGAAATTTGACGATAAATGTATTGTAAGATCTAACTTAAAATCAAAAGACGATGTCGGGGTGAGTTTGAGTCAAAATTTTCTAATGGAATCCTGACACATCTTGACAATAATCCAATAGAATGTTATCCTGCAATTTCCACTTTCCTAAAAAAATAGAGAAAAGTGGGCTAGAAGTAACAACTCTCTTATATCAGGGTTGCATAATTCTTTTAAATACCACGGAACAACTCCTAAGCATAAGCGCCTGGGTATAAGAAAAGGAATGATATAAGTGTGCAGCCAACAAGTGCAGCTAAACGAAAATCGGCAATGGGTGGCAAAAAATATTCCTCAGCTGGTGGAAAAGTGAAAAGTTTATTAAAAAAAAGGCTAAAGCACCCCATTCTCTACAAGAATGTGTCAATATGAATATAGGCTCATATGAAAATAAGTGTAAAAATTTATCTGATTTTTATGCTGATTTGATATTTTTTCAAGGTTATTTTTTAATAATTTATAAATCATTACAACATAATAAAAGTTATACATTAGGTTATGTATTTTTGTTTGTTTTTAAATGTGTTTCATAAATAAATTAATAACGAAAACAAAGTCATTATTTGATAAGCTAAAATAAATAAAAACTTTTTTTTTTAATCATTTCCATTTACTTGGAACTTAACTTGAGGTGAAAAACAGCAGACGTTCTAGACCTAGATCGTCTGCTGTTACTGTCGTCGCCGAACGCAATTCGAAAACATAGCGCGTCTGCTGTTACTGAATATGCTACCGGGAGCCTCTACGGACCAGACTCTGTCGTTTTGGTGGTTGTGGGATTGTTCTACGGTGAAAAGCTTCTCGTCTGTGAAGAGAATTCGCTCCCATTGCTGACCGGCGAGACGAAGGAGTTGGCGGCACCATTGGAGTCGTACGCGCTTGTTTTCCTCCGTGAGGAGTTGAACTTTTTGGAGCTTGGATGGCTTGAGGTTGAGTTCCTTTTTGGCAATTTGACTGACTGATTCGCGGTTGATACCGGTCTCACAGGCTATTTTCCTCATGGAAACCCCTCAGATTTCGATTGACTCGCTTCTTGACGATGTTGCGATTGCAAGGTGTATTAACAGTGCGTTTTCTACCACTTCCTGGACGACGACCATCATGGCCAAGCTCCTTGAAACGACGAATTGCATCGGACACGGTTTGTCGAGGCTCATTGAGTAAACGAACAATTTCGCATTGACGCCTACCTTGACGAAACAGCTCCAAAATCGCACTACGTTTGTTTGACATTCAAATCTCTGAGAAATGAAATTATATCAAACTGAAAATTCACATATCAGTACAGGAAAGTGTAGAGAAACCAAGAGAATGAAAAATATTTGGCTGCGCTGAACTGTCACAGCAAAATTTTTCCGAAGTTTTTCTTGTCACCTTGTATAAGATTATTGATGCGGAGAGAAGGTTGCCAGTTAAATTTGCAAGTAGAGAAGGCTCTTCCAATTCTGACACGTGACATGCTGTTCCCCGACTTCATTCTCCTCCTTACTTCGATGCAAAGAAGACAATTCTGTGACGGTTCAAGGATTATGATCGATCAAAGTAATTGCCTCAAACATCAGTTTTACCCTCAGCACCAATACAAGATGGCAGAACAAAGCGTTATCGCATCAGCGAGCATAACTTGCATATCTGATTGCTACTCGTAGGTTTTCAAAGCTCGCTTTCAGTCAATGCCAGCAGAATTCTCCTTATACCCCTAACACATGTAGAAACGTGCTGTATTAATTAGCCCTCGTGTGGAATTAATTAATACGAAACATCGTGCCGAAACCTGTGTAATATGAGAGCGACACACACCCCTCCGAGTTCTTGTGTCATCGAAAACCATTCAGGTGAAGCATGATTTACGTTCAGCATCGCTTCCATGAGGAGGCTGAAGAATGTATGGAACACCGCTTCGTTTGAAGAATTGGTAATTTGATTTCAAGTGCCTGAGTGAGTCAACTTTTGTTTGGGTTCACAAAACTTAATGAAAAGTTTGTTTATACACCTCTACTTCATCCTTACTCATTTAAATAAGATGTAACATGTATGTGAGCATCCAATTCGAAAACCCCACTCTCCAACTCTACGTCCATCAGTTCCCTTTTCTATACAGGCGAAATCCCTTCACGAGCAAGATATTAATCCAAATCCCCCATGTTACATAATACGTTTTCCCCATTCTGCAGTTTGCCATCTTCATATCCATCGAGATGAATGCTTGATGTGATATGAGGGACGCACACTGACGGGATATCCTGCGTGCTGACTCACTTCAGGGCTCTCTACATCAAAAAGCACTTACTGCACGTCATCAGTATGAACCCAAATGATCAATTAACTCCTACGAAACGGTTAGGGTTAAACCAAATCCGATTTAGTTATTCCACATATCATGTAGAGTCGGATGTATTAACGGGTATTTTACAAATCTGTCTTGGAATTAAGCCAAATTGATGGTTACTGATTTGTAGAAGCGTTGGAAATTTAGGCATCATCTGATCTGTTCGTCCATGAAACAATTCATGGAAATCCTTAACATATACGAGGATGTATTGATGTCTAGTTAGCCTAGACCAGTTCCATGCATAAACAAAATATTGCGATACCAAATCAACGAACAATTACTTATTAGAAGTGTCAGTGTAGAGTTCGACGTCAAAAAAGTAAATCATCAGAGTTACGCAATGAATTTAAAAAAAAAGATTTCCACCGGAATTGTAAAAATCGAAAAAATGGAGTATTGAGCCATCAAGTACCTATCTTCAAAAGGGTAAAGAGGTAAGCAGATTTACGAAGATATGCTTAATACCCTTGGTGATCAATGTCCTTCGTATGCGACCGTGAAAACTTGGACTGCAAGCTTCAAAAGAGGTAAATTTTTCATTGAAGATGATGACCGATCGGGAAGGCCAGTTTCTGTGTCAGTCCCCGAAAATATCGATGCAGTTCATGACATGATTTTATCAGACCGTCAAATTGGGCTGAAACGGATATCTGAAGCACTGAAAATTTTATATGAACGCGTTCATCATATAGTTCACGTCAATTTGGGCATGAGAAAAATTTCTGCAAAATGGATCCCCAAATGTTTGAATGTTGACCAAAAGCGTGCAAGGGTAGAAGCATCGCGTTCGATCTGTGCTCGATTTGAAAACGATGTAGACTTCTTAAACCGAATTGTCACTATGGATTTGTTTGGTTCTATAGTAGGCTAAGAATTTTTCAATACATCCTCGTAGTTATAGGAAGATCAACCCACGAGGTCATTATCAGAATATCTAAGGAAGGTAAGGTAATGAGAGTATTAAAGTAAGAATATATGGTCGTCTCTTACCAAATACATCTCATCAGAAAATCGTCCCATAGACGAAATAATATCAGTAGAATAAGCATCGGGAATGGCTTCACTGAGATGCTGAACAGATTAGATTTTATCATAGGATGTGCAAACCTAACCTAACCTCAGAGCTTGAAATGGTTCTTGTCTAATGAAGAGATTTGCCTCCTGCTCTTATCAGCTGGTCCGCTATTTCGTTGCCATGCACCCCAAAGAACGGTGACCTGATTATTTTCTCCCAGGTACCTGATGCTCTTCTGATAGACAAGCAAGCCGATCTCTTAATATGTCAAAGACTGCGAAATGGAGTCCACCATCAAGGTCTTCGAGAGTCATACCGTTCCATGGTATACAGATGATTCGAAAACCATATAACAGAAACATGCCGGACTCCAAATGCTCACTAGCGTTGTGCTTCTTTGTGAGCATTTTTTTGAATGGATCTTGAGGATCTTGAAATCAAAGGGTGCAGCTCCTTCATAGAATCTGCAAGCTTTTACCACTCAAATTAACACTTGACAGTTCCAGTGGCTTCAATATGTAGGTACTTAACATCTGCATTTTCTGAAGGGTTGTCTGCCACATCTCTAATCGAGAAAGATGGCCTCGCTATCAAGCTGTTTATATCATGACAACTCGATGTAATCATCAGCCCACTTCAGCAATTAATACGTCAGAAGGATCTCCCTCAGGTCGTCTGCAAACTTCGAGTAACTCCCACTCAAATTAAACTCTCCAGCGTCGAACTGACCTGAGTAATGATCTTCATAACTTACCTGGCAGCTATGCATAAACTGAAACACGGTTTCACCGGTTCTCGTTTTCCTCAATTTCCAAATGGAGTACACCAAGCAATTTGTAAATCCGAAAACATTAAATCATCGGAAACAATAACGGTCTCCCCCAAACCTGCCAGGAGATCCGTCCAGTCGTTTTTCAGAATTCACAGCGACCCACCAAACCGACTCACGTTTGCTGATTTATCGGTATTGTTGCCGGGTTATTTCCATTTCTGCCAGCAAACGTTGCCAGTTGGTGAAAATTCGTTTCAAGCTCCTGGGTGTCTTCCCAGTCTTCATTATATTCGTGAACCAACTGATTCATCATTTTCTGATGACGGAGCGAATTAAAAGCGTATTGCTTTTAATTCGCTCCGTAATCAACTCAAGATAGCTATTAAAAAACCGATTGACGGAATCCTCCAGCAGACGACAAGGAAACCAGAAATAGGGGAGGATGGGGCAATTGTGGTCAGTAGGCAACGGAGGTCATGCCCACAGCAAAAAACATTGAAGTTTTCGCTCTTAATCGATCTTATTTAACGTAGTTCTGAGTTATCAAGGTAAGTTATGACATTTTTTTTATATGAATCATTGAATGTTGGTTGAAACTGTTCATCAAGAATTTATAATAACGTTCAATTTGAATCAAAATATAGTATTCTTTTTTCCATTCACAATTTCCTCTATTAACTCTATTGCGGGTAATTGTGGTCAAGAAACTTAACGGAAAGTAAAATGCAAGGGGAAGGATGAAAAACCAAAGAAATGAAGGAAAGACCTTATACTTAAAAATACTGAAAGGAAGAAAATGACTCTTCATTGACTGACGTAGACATTGACGACCACTGCGTCGATGATGATACTTTCGATGAAGATAACTTAGAAAATAATTGTTCTATATGCGGGGAATTTGGCCGAAACAACGAAGTATGGTACCGTTGCACTTCCTGTGGGCTTTGGACGCACTTTGCTGGCACTGGCTTGGATTCCGCATGTTTGATCATCATTGTCAACATCATTACTGCAATAGTGATGAAAAGCTGTGTTTTTTCAAACTAATAATCACTAATAAATCGTAACTCCAAACCCGTCAATAACAGGGTGAGAATGTAATCACTTCACTGCTGCTGCCACTCGTGCTGCTACTCGCGCTGCCGATCACTCCCTAAATTAGCGGTTTTTCGTGCGGCAGTCAAAGGACCGGCAGCGCAAGTGGCAGGGAGTGATCACATTCTGCCCAGTTACCTAGGAGCATAGAATTCTATGCTCCTAGCAGTTACTGTCGTGTGAGCGTTGCGTACGTTGTCGTATTAATTGTTTAAAAGTCGTTAATTGTTGCGAAAAATGTCGACGGAGTGGGGCAACGGGAAAATAATATCATTTGTAGAACACTTTGAGAGTGATATGGGATTCTTCTGATGAAAACCATAAAATTAAGCACAAAGTGCACGATGGTTGGAAGAGAATCAGCCAGAATATGGAGGAAATTCCAATTGAGGAATTAAAGTTAACAAAAGTCACCTATGGCTACATTTCGACCTCTTCTGAAGAGGAAAATGAAGTTGATGAAGTCTAGATCAGGTGCCGATGAGAGAAATGATTGAGCCGAGTGTGAATACTGCCTTTCCATACTGCCGCAGAAATATTCCGGGAAATATTTCTGGTAGCGCGAGTAGCAGTGGAAGTGGCTGAGTGTATTTGAGGCATAAGCCTATTACTCTGACCTCCCTTTAATGCAGAATTGTGATATTCAGTGTGACAAGAAAAACCTCGGATAAACTCTTTTTCATTTAACTTTATTGAACAGAAAAAATTGAACAAAACAACAACAAATAATAATGGCTTGAACATTTGTTAATTATATATCTAAGCCGTTTCTAAGTGGCTTCCTTTGGCGGCAATACACAGCTTCAGACGCTTCTTGAAATTTTCGGCAATGGGCCGCAGCTCCTCGGGCGTTAATCGGTTCCATTCCCGGCGCAGAGATTGCTTCAACGACTCCAAAGTTTTGAGTTTTTTAGCAAGAGCCCTGTGCTCCAAAATCGACCACACGCTGTAGTCCATTGGATTGAGATCCGGTGAGTAGGGCGGCCATTCTGCAGATAAGATGAAACAAGGAAAATGCGTATCGCCGAAGTGCTGCTTAGCCCACGGAAGTACTACGGCCTCGACGATGTCGCAGCGGTAGACTTCTTGATTGATTTTGACCCCTCGATCCACGAAAACTAAGGGAGTTTTACCACTGCCGCAACTTCCGCGTTTTCTACCACTTCCTGGACGACGACCATCATGGCCAAGCTCCTTGAAACGACGAATTGCATCGGACACGGTTTGTCGAGGCACATTGGGCAAACGAACATAATTTCGCATTGACGCCTACCTTGACGAAACAGCTCCAAAATCGCACTACGTTTGTTTGAGATTCTAAAACTCCGTGAAATGAAATGATTTCAAACTGAAAATTCACATATTAGTAGAGGAAAGTGAAGAGAAACCAAGAGAATAAAAATTATTTGGCTGCGCTGAAATACTTTTGTTCCAGATCACAGCAAAATTTGTCCGAAGTTTTTCTTGTCACCCTGTATGTTCTTAATAGAGCTGTGATTTATAATTTGAGTTTTATTCCAAAAAGAGCTCAACTGACCGACATTACCCCCCTTTTTCCCTACACCGCCATAAGGGTAAGGTCATTTGAGATCTTATTTATCAGAACTTCTTTATTATGATTTTGAAGCTTGTCAATTATCGCAACAACTTCTTATACGAATAGGACTTCCAAACTCGCTCTACTTGGGTATAGAACATCAATTTCAAACCCTCCGAGGGCCATCTGGCAACTCTGCCAACCGCGCAGTTAAAAAGCATTCTTCTCGAACCGAATATATCGTCTCTTGTTTTGTAATTGTTTGTAAATGGACCTGCTGGCGCGCTGGATGGAATGAGGAAAAGCGTTCGTCTCTTCCTGATTTTCGTTTCTGTTTGTGACCGTTTCGACGGTCTCGCCTATTTGTGCGGCTATAATTGCGCGAAATTCGAAGGATTCTGGCGGACAATGAAGGGAACAGCACAATTGTTGTTTTTGTTTTCGAGAAAGTTCTGAAGAGACGGGAAAATGGGTGTGTGGGAAGTTCTCGAGTTGAATAGGCCTCAAAGAGGGCGGATATGGTCGTTTTTCGAGCAGTGGAGTCGATGTGACGGAGTCGTTTAGCCTTCAGTTCATTCCCACATTGATTTCACGTGTGGTTTAGAAGTGTTCGCGATGAGGAAATCTTTAGGACTTTGATCAACTTGAAACATTGATTCACAACAAGATGTTTAGATACATCGTTTCAGTTTTTGAAGATTTGCTACAATTCTTCAGAAGAAAGGCAACATGATGATAAGGAGGTATATGCGATAAAACCTCCTGCTATTTTATACAGGAGAACCAGAGAATTATCCAGCATTGGTGTTGGTAATTGGGCCGAATATTTACTCCAAGAAACTCAATGAAGTAGGCAAGAGCAACAAGGTTTCTTTAGTCTAGGTTCCTGGACACTCAGGAATCAAAGGAAACGAAGAGACCAACTCGGGCTCAACAATCAGGTCAACCTCGTTTGGGTACCTGGCCACTCGGGAGTGCATGGGAATGAGATGGCTGATCAGCTAGCAAGGAAGGGTGGACTCGTCCCCTTCATTGGACCGGAGCCTTTCTGCGGCTTCCCAGCAACCCATAAAGCGATGGCTGTTAGAGAATGGGAACAGAAAAGGAAGACTAGGTCCTGGCGACTGGTCCAGGGACAGAGACAGGCTAAGTCTTTCCTCTCGTACTCAACGAGCTGGACCAAAAAAGTTCTGGCACTAAGCGAATCAGAACTCACGAGACACTGTTCTGTAAATTATCATCTTCGGAACATGGGAAAGGTTCCTGATGATATCTGTCGCTTCTGTCAAGAAGCCACCGAAACAGCTGAACACCTGCTTTGCAGTTGTTGCGCTGTCTTCAGGAAAAGGATGCAACATCTTGACTTCTGTTTTTTAAAGCCGAAACAAGTTATGGGCGTGGCACCGAGAAGAGTAGTGAAGTTCATAGAGGCTTTGCTACCTGATTGGTAAACAGCGCGGGGTAGCACAATAGATCTTCAAGTCAAGGTGTTTGCGAGGCTAAGCTAAGTCTGAACATTGTGAATTCTGAGTTAGTTTGAGCCACATAAAAACTCGTAAGATCCACAACAAATCAGATGAGGAATTCCTGATAGAGACCATTAAATACTGAACCCACTCTCTACACATGATACTCATTAGGATTATACTTGTGAATTTCCACGAATTACTCATTAATTCTGAGGCTAATGAACGCGCATGAAATATCATAGTAATTGAAATTGGAATACCTCATTGAATCTCTTAGCCTCCTAAAACATACTCTGCCTTATACAGACTCTTAAACTCTACATTTGAGCTTCCTCATTGAAACTTGTGAATTCTGAGTTAGTTTGAGCCACATAAAAACTCGTAAGATCCACAACAAATCAGATGAGGAATTCCTGATAGAGACCATTAAATACTGAACCCACTCTCTACACATGATACTCATTAGAATTATACTTGTGAATTTCCACGAATTACTCATTTAATTCTGAAGCTAATGAATGCGCATGAAATATCATAGTAATTGAAATTGGAATACCTCATTGAATCTCTTAGCCTCCTAAAACATACTCTGCCTTATACAGACTCTTAAACTCTACATTTGAGCTTCCTCGTTAAAACTTGTGAATTCTGAGTTAGTTTGAGCCACATAAAAACTCGTGAGATCCACAACAAATCAGATGAGGAATTCCTGATAGAGACCATTAAATACTGAACCCACTCTCTACACATGATACTCATTAGGATTATACTTGTGAATTTCCACGAATTACTCATTAATTCTGAGGCTAATGAACGCGCATGAAATATCATAGTAATTGAAATTGGAATACCTCATTGAATCTCTTAGCCTCCTAAAACATACTCTGCCTTATACAGACTCTTAAACTCTACATTGGAGCTTCCTCGTTCAAACTTGTGAATTCTGAGTTAGTTTGAGCCACATAAAAACTCGTAAGATCCACAACAAATCAGATGAGGAATTCCTGATAGAGACCATTAAATACTGAACCCACTCTCTACCCATGATACTCAATAGGATTATACTTGTGAATTTCCATGAATTACTCATTAATTCTGATGCTAATGAATGCGCATGAAATATCATAGTAATTGAAATTGGAATACCTCATTGAATCTCTTAGCCTCCTAAAACATACTCTGCCTTATACAGACTCTTAAACTCTACATTTGAGCTTCCTCGTTAAAACTTGTGAATTCTGAGTTAGTTTGAGCCACATAAAAACTCGTAAGATCCACAACAACTCAGATGAGGAATTCCTGATAGAGACCATTAAATACTGAACCCACTCTCTACACATGATACTCATTAGGATTATACTTGTGAATTTCCACGAATTACTCATTAATTCTGAGGCTAATGAACGCGCATGAAATATCATAGTAATTGAAATTGGAATACCTCATTGAATCTCTTAGCCTCCTAAAACATACTCTGCCTTATACAGACTCTTAAACTCTACATTGGAGCTTCCTCGTTAAAACTTGTGAATTCTGAGTTAGTTTGAGCCACATAAAAACTCGTAAGATCCACAACAAATCAGATGAGGAATTCCTGATAGAATCGTATAGCCTCCTGAAACTGAGCCTGTCTGATACAAACGCGTATACCATGTATTCGGGAATACTTATAAATTACATATACTTATAAATCCTCATAAAAACTTTTAAAAAGTTTACGTGTCATGGATAACGTACTTATAGGAAACAGTTTTGTCTCATAGACCCTTATCAAATCTCATAAATTGTCTATATTTTTTTATGAGATTTCATGCGGTATTTTTGGCAGGGCGCCCCTCCTTAAATCTAATCTAAAATCTAACACTCAAGCCAGAAAAAGAGCCCGAACGCCACTTACTTGCCCAGAATCATTCTGTGGTGTGAGCAAAAGAACCTTTTTTGAAGGAGGAAGAAACGTTTAGCCTTTAGTTCATTCTCACATTGATTGTATGGTTTTTCTCGATGTGGTGTCGATAAGAAGATCTATATGAGACTTGGATGAACTGCCAATATTGATTTACCTCAAGATGTTCAGATTCATCATTACAGTTTTGAAAGATTTGCTACAATTCTTCAGACGGAAGGCAATAGTGAGGTTTATTCTAGAAAACCTCTTGCATTTTTGTATAGGATGATCTAAGAATTATCAAGCATTGGTGTTAGTAATTGGGCCGAATATTTACTCCAAGAAACTCAATGAAGTAGGCAAGAAAAAAGTTTCTTTAGTCAGGGTTGCTGGTCACTCAGTAAGAATAATATACGCTCTCTCACTGGCTTCCCCAAAGAACATTGTCGCCTCAGGAAGCATATGATGATACCAAACATACAAGACCCCAATAACCCTACTAACTCGAGAAAGAAAACTTCTAGCTAGGAAATCCCCTTCTCTGAGTGAGATATAGCAGGGAAGTTTTAATATCTGGAGAAAATCCTTAACAGCAAACTTCAATGAAACAAGCATGATGACATCTTTTTCTCCATATGTTAGGACAAAGTCTTGGAATTGTCAACAGTTAGCACTGAAACTCTTGTTCTTACGAACCAGGTCTCAAGCTTTCTCGCCATCGATTTGGTGGACTGATTTGGTGGATCTGTGTAGACTTCTGTTTGGCCAGCCACTCTTTCTCCATTCTTCCCACGTGATCCCTCCATACACGCTTCCTTAGACGATGCTGGAGCTAGAGAGCCAACTGTAAGAGGTGTAACAGAAGATAGTCCTGATAGAAGGCCAAAGAGTTCTCTAGGCCATAGTGTTCTGTCTCTCCTTAATACCATCTATAATCCATCGTTTCTAACCAAAAAAACTCATCTGTGTTTGCCTCACCTCCAATATTCATGCACTGCATATTTATGCATGTAAGAACCAAGAACTATTCGGATCTCATTAAGAATAAGATACACCTCCTTACTGGCTTCCTCACAGGACATTGTTGCCTTAGGAAGCATTTGATGATACCAAACATACAAGACCCCAATAACCCTACTAACTCGAGAAAGAAAACTTCTAGCTAGGAAATCCCCTTCTCTGAGTGAGATATAGCAGGGAAGTTTTAATATCTGGGGAAAATCCTTAACAGCAAACTTCAATGAAACAAGCATGACGACATCTTTTTCTCCATATGTTAGGACTAAGTCTTGGAATTGTCAACAGTTAGCACTGATACTCTTGTTCTTACGAACCAGGTCTCAAGCTTTCTCGCCATCGATTTGGTGGACTGATTTGGTGGATCTGTGTAGACTTCTGTTTGGCCAGCCACTCTTCCTCCATTCTTCGCACGTGATCCCTCCATGCACGCTTCCTTAGACGATGCTGGAGCTAGAGAGCCAACTGTAAGAGGTGTAACAGAAGATAGTCCTGATAGAAGGCCAAAGAGTTGTCTAGGCCATAGTGTTCTGTCTCTCCTTAATACCATCTATAATCCATCGTTTCTAATGAAGTCATCCCCCCACCAAAAAAACTGATCTGTGCTCGCCTCACGTCCAATATTCATGCACTGTATATAAATTTATGCTCTAAGTTCATCGCTGCCTGACAAACTCGACCAAGAAAACTTTACGCAACAACCGCACAAGATCAGGTCGTTATCTCCCGAAATCCACAACCCCATTATCCGGAATCTATAACCAGATCCTGGCGACACTGCGAGTGCCAACTTATCCACCTTCGCGTGCCATAAAATGACATTTTGCGCACCTGGCGGCTTATTCAGATGGCGGCGACCGAGCTGCGTTTGTTTCGAGGTTGATGAAGGGTTATTGAAAACGAGAGACGTGACCGTAATATCTAGACAATGCGCAATTAACAGGAGAGGTTATGAGCCTGTTGGATAGGTAGAGGGGCGATGGGGATAAGGGTCTGGCGACAGGATCGATTTGATTGCCATTTATGCGGTAATTGGTTATTGGGAAATTTTCTTCTGGTGACAGGCAACAGGGGAGGAAATTGAAATCAGAAAATAGTAATTCGACGCATGAACACTACCATGCTCATCTTGCCACTGACAACTCCACTTGTGTTTTATTCAATCAGCGTACATTAAAATGTATGATAGTTCTGAAGGAGAACAACTAGCCATCAATGTTTCCAAATGCCCCCAAGCACAACAGAACGACATTTCAGGAGCAGAAGACGTATTTCCCATCGCTATGTATAAAAAGGCTCATGACAAATGCAAGAATGGTTTGATGGGCAATATTCATCGTCATTCTACGGAAATGATGCCACCATTGTCCATTTTTAACAAGCTCTTGAGCCCAAATAGATCCTTTCTCTGAATCTCCCCAACTCTCCAAGTTTTCCTTGTTGGGCTATTGAAGGATTTGGCTCATTGCTGGTTATATCAGAAGTATATTCTGATTTCTGTACACGATTCCACAGGTCTCTAGCTCAGCCAGAAGAAGATTGCATATAAGACTAAACTTCTCTGAGTTCTTAAGGTGCAGTATCACCTTTTGAATCGTGGTAAATCTCCATTCAAAAGTGGTCTCTTTATTTCACGAGTAAGTACCAATTTACGACGTAGAGACTTGATTTTTTTTTAATTGAAGTTGAAGAACGTCCCGATGGCAAATAGTTTTCTTTTTCTCGATTTAATTAGTTTTTCAATTAAAAAAACCAGGGTAATCGTTAGATCTGGGGTTATTGAATATGTTTTTCGTTCTTCATGAGTATAAGCTATATTTTTGAATTAAAAATCATGAAAATTTTGTAGTTTATAGAAGATTAAATTGCCGAGGAAAAATAGTTGCGATTTTTTCGATTTAATCAGTTTTTCGATTGAAAAACAGGTTGAAATTCAGCGTTTGAAAACTACACTTAATGATTTTTTTCCGATGGTTATTCATCATTTTTTGGAAAAAACAACTCGCCCTCGGCAATTCAATCTTCTATAAACTACAAAAATTTTCATGACTATTATTTCAAAAATATAGCTTGTACTCATGAAAAACGAAAAACATATTCAATAACCCCAGATCTAACGATCCCTGGTTTTTTTAATTGAAAAACTAATTAAATCGAAAAAAGAAAACTATTTGCCCTCGGGACGTTCTACAACTTCAATTTGAAAAAAAAAATCAAATCTCTCCTTCGTAAATTAGGGTACTTACTCGTGAAATAAAGAGACCACTTTTGAATGGAGATTTACCATTATTCAAAAGGTGATACTGCCCCTTTAGCGAAAGTTGCTTCAGTCTGAAAGTAGCTAATCTATTCTCGCTCCTGATCAGGATATGACGAGTTTCTACACTGCTGTAGGTGTAGTCCTGAAATCCTGACACCATCGAAGTTGGCTGTTCAATAATTAAATAAAGCATCTTTAAGCTCATGACCTTAGATCTCAGCTTTAGAATGACTACCTGTTTTCAGAGTGAATTTCAATTTTGTTTCTCTGGCAATTTATTCCAGGTTAAATTGTGCAAATATACTTAATGCCTTGATCTGAAGCTGCTGGTGTTCCTACTCATTAGGAGCAGTCCATTCTGAACCTGTATATTCCGGCTGTCCTTCCTTTATAGCTTTTGGAGCCTCCTGTAACCCTGGTGGTATTCCAGGAGAGTTGATTCAGGATATAAACCTCGCTCAAAGACATACCTTGTCACACAGATATGGAAGATCGCGTCTGCTTGCTATTGATCGAGGGACTGGACCACATATGTAAATTTATCCAGGACACCGGAGCATACGTATCCTTATACCAGAGAGATAAGCTGAGTGTAAACTCCGGAATAATTTGTGCATATTGGATTTTAGCTGGATGATTCGTTGTAGGTAGATTAAACGTCGTATTAATTCAGTCGACGTTTTGTTTGAGATCGTATAGGAATGATATCCAATCCAGTGTGCTGATATTCACTTCCTTTGAGTACTCATTGCCTTCATTCAACATTGCTCATTTCGAAAGTTGGAAGGTTTATTCATAATTTGTTTAGATTGGAGCAGGTAGAAACTGTGATATAAGGGGGGATGTTTGGAGTTTAGCCATCACGAATGTTCCATCATTGGGTGACTGAATTCTGTTCATTCTACCGTTACTTCATGGAGAATCCTCCGAGCTGTCGGGAAATTTCTCGCTTCGGAATAATGACGTCATTAGCTGACAATCGCTTGCCCTCAATTTTTACACTGAGTAAGTAAAAGGTGGAACACAATTCCATCTGATGTGCTTATTTCCAACAGAATAGAACCTGAACTTCAAGAAGAGGACAGTGTGAGGCAGAGTAATAACATTTCGTCTAATCTATTCACCTTCACCTTAAATATGTGGTCATTATCTCGGGACAGAGAAGGATTCAAATCGATAGAGGGTACCTTAGCTACTTCAAATTTGCAGACAGCATAGACCCTATATGTACAGATTTCCAAGAATTCAATTTAGAGCTTTCAGACCTCAATAATTTGATCATGGTTCCTGGTTATTGTAAACCACTGGGAGGCGAGCTGTGAAGGGCGTGGTAAGAACAGCTCTGTTAGAGAGCATAATAGACCTGAAAATCGCACGATGGCCTAACTGTAATACCCCGTATCTGAAATAAGTGAATTTTAGAGGATAGACAAAATACTAATTTAAACCAAAAAAACGAAAGAAGGCAGAACTTTTTTCTTGACCATAGAAAGAATAATTTCATTTTTTGGTAAATAAAAAATAAAAAAAGTTCTGCCTTTTTTCGTTTGTTTGGTTTAAATCAGTATTTTGTCTCTCCTCTAAAATTCACTTATTTCAGATACGGGGTATTAAAGTTAGGCCATCGCGCAGTGAACTGTAAACCCTTTCAAACTATAACTATAGACCAGAATGGAGATCAAGAGAAATAGGGTTCAATATGAATGCTTATATTTCTGATAACCTCGTTTATTGATGAGATGTAGAATGGAACAGGCTCTCTGAATACTCAGAAAGCGATGTAGTCTTAAAATTCCGAGTCAAAGTATGGATATCATGGATAGATCATCGGAGGCTCAGATGACACTGGCAAGGTAGGTTGAGGGTATCATTTTAAGACCTAGAAAAACAAAAAAACATAGGAAGATCCAGGAAAAGTTGGATGGATGTGATTGGAGTCGAAAAGAATGAAAAAAACGGCCAAAATAGATGAGCATGGTAAAAACTGGAACAGGTCTATCCAACACTGAATGGATGAAAGTGAAGAAGAAAAGATGAGTTTCATACAAGTATATACGAGGATGTATTGATATCTAGTTAGCCTAGACCAGTTCCATGCATAAACCAAATATTGCGATACCATATCAACGAGCAATAACTTATAAGAAGTGTAGAGTTCGACGTCAAAAAAGTGAACCAGAGTTACCCATTAGATTAAAAAAAAAAAGATGTCCACCAAAATTGTAAAAATCGAAAAATTGGAGTATCGAGCCATCATCAAGTACCTACCTGTATTTAAAAGGGTTAAGAAGTGAGCAGATTAACGAAGATATGCATAATACCCTTGGTGATCAATGTCCTTCGTAAGCGACCGTGAAAAATTGGACTACAAGCTTCGTAAGAGGTAAATTTTCCCTTGAAGGTGATGACCGATCGGGAAGGCCAGTTTCTGTGTCAGTCCCCGAAAATATCGATGCAGTGCATGACACGATTTTATCAGACCGTCGAATTGGGCTAAAACGGATATCTGAAGCACTGAAGATTTCATACGAACGCGTTCATCATATAGTTAACGTCAATTTGGACATGAGAAAAATTTCTGCAAAATGGATCCCCAAATGTTTGAATGTTGACCAAAAGCGTGCAAGGGTAGAAGCATCTCGTTCGATCTGTGCTCGATTTGAAAACGATATAGACTTCTTAAACCAAATTGTTGCTATGGATGAGAGTTGGGTACATTTCTACGATCATGGAATGGCGACACTCTGGTTCTCCAAGACCAAGTTTCGTGTCCAAAAATCTGCTGGAAAGGTCTTGCTTCAGTTTTTTGGGATTGCCATGGAGTAATCATGATTGATTTTTTGGATAAGGGTAGAACAATAACTGGAGATTACTATTCGACGTTACTGACCACTCTACGGGAAAAAGTTAGGGAGAAAAGACGCGGAAAGCTTCCAAAGATATTTTGTTTTCACAGGACAACGCACCAGTACACAAATCTCATGTTGCCATGCAAAATATTCGTGATTTAGGGTTAAAATTACTAGAACACCCCCTTTATTCAACAGATTCGGCTGCGTCCGACTATCATCCCTTTCCTCAACTGAAAAAAAGGTTAAAATGTCGTAAATTTCCTTCCAACGAGGAGGTAATAAAAGCTGTGGAGGACTAGTTTGCAGAGCAAGAAGAGACATTTTTTTAAGGTTCAGAGACGTTGCAGGTTCGCTGTTTTAAATGTATTCAATTAAGAGGAGAATATGTTGAGTCATAGAATATTTTGACATTGAAATTTAGTCTGGTTCTATAGTAGGCTTAGAATTATTCAATACAAGCTGGGCCGGCGAACTTTGTTCCGCCTAAATGATACTTACGATGGATTTCACAAATCTTAATCACCGGTGATCGGAGATCAACGGCTTGGTTCTCTGATTTTTGAACTGTCAAATGTTTCCATGGATATGAGCTATCACACAGAACAGATACACAAAAATAATATGTCAATCACTAGTAATGGCAATTTTGGATTCATTTATTTCCGCAAATATATTTATTGCCCATTGCCCAAACAGAAATTCAGAAACATTTTGAAAATTATGAGAAAAGATGAGAATGGACATCTCACGATTGGAACTCATCGCCAAAATCCGATTTACTAGACATTTCGACAAAAATTCACTGTGATATTCGCCCGCTTCTGGATCTGTTAATAGCCTTTCATGGTACTATAAGCCCTATGTAAATTACACAGTAATTGATGTCATATGATCTTTTTTCGACCATTTCATACCACGACGACCGAAATGCTCGAAAAAAGAACAGATGACATCAATCGATGGCCGCGAAAGCCTCAACAAATTCATCGCCATTTAATTGTGATAATGTCAAATATAGTACCTTCACGATAGCGTTATTTGGAATAAATAAAACTATAAAAATAACTAATAATCGTCAGTCATAATATGTGAATAGCGCCATCTGAAGTGGTAAGAACGAAACTTTTCTCATATCTCAACTAAATCTAATCATTTTAGACATCTGTGCTCCTACGCTAAGACATTTTGGTTTTGCCCAACAGCACAGAGTTGTAGGCAACTCAAATTACACACTATTACAGTGACTATAGAGGGAATATAGTCACTGTACACACTATTTGCTTATATCGCCATCTAACGCGGAGAATATCAGATGAAGTACAAACGAATAAGCGGTAGCGTAACTGTAACTGTAGCGATATCTAGTGGCCTTACTCAAAAGGAGGAAAAGCATTTCCTCTATAAGTAAAATTTGCATCGATTTTCTCAAAGTTTTATTGTATTTTATAATAACCAGACCGTAGACGAATCCATATATGAAGTTTCATAACAAACAGTCCATCCGGTCTCGAGTTATAAATGGTGTAACCAACATCTTTCTTTTATATATATATATATATATATATATATATATATATATATATATATATATATATAGAAATCCTCGTAAATGTAGCATTGCTTAATTTCCAAGCAGAAACAAGCGTTGTCTTATTTTCAATATCAGCCAGCTTAGTCGAGAGGGAATTTAATGGGACCTCGTTCAAGATTCACCTGGAATAATTCCCAAAGTCTCCTGCTACACCAGGAACAAAGAGAAACTCCCGGCAGGCAAAACAGAATGCCGCATCTATTGATTCAGCAAATCGTCGGAACAACAATTCGATCTAGCAGGTATATGTGTTCGCAAACCCAAACGCTTTATCGCTCCCTTATCAAGCCACTCGGAATTTTCGACCTCAGACACATAATCGCTAGCGAGTTCGCGACGTAGCGGATAGAATATCCTTTCATCCGATTCCGATTTCGGCAGAAGTCCTGAAATTCGAATCGTCGCGACGTGATACCGCCTAACAATAGCGACAGCCACGTATCTACGGCTCTACCGGGGATTGGGAACCCCCTAGGAGTACAGTTAGTGAATATGCAACGTGAATAAAAGATGGACGGAATGTTAAGGGTCTGTCGCATTTTTGGCGGAGTTTCTGTGGGTTCATTTCGGGATTGAGGATTCGATATTCGCTCGACTTTATAAATTTGAAACGCTGGCATTTCGAGTTTATAGAATAACAACAGGATATTGTTCAGATAGAAACATCATAGATTATTTAGTGCTAAGTATCATTTTATTTTTCATTCATTTCAACTTTAGGGGAGGTGCTACACGTCCGAGCTCCCTTCAAAAATTGGGCTTTTTATTTCCATGATATCTCAGTCTGTATCATAGAAGTCATAATGTATATACTTACTCTAGAATGCTAATTCCTTCTAGTTCCGCAGCGAAAAACGTGCCGCATAGGCAACTGATTCACAATGTGCGCATGCTCACAAATTAGTAAATTTCACGTAGAACGATGCCAAGTACCTAAATGTTTTGTCGGTTCTATTTTAAGTTCAATATAATTAAACAATAAAAATATTCCATTGAGTAACAGACTTATTTTATAGCTCATGCGCGACTTCCTACGACTATTAGACACATTAATATCACAAGTGAATTGCATAATATTTGTGGAATTGGTGAGAAAATTAGAGCAGTAATGTAGTAGGTTTCACTAAATAGATATATACAGTGCAACACCGCTCTTTCTTTCTCATGGCAAATGACTTTGAAATGACCTCAGTGAAAGTCTAGACAGGAACGGGTCAGTGTCAGTCTGCAGTCACAGTTTAATTTACTGCATAGACAAACTAGTTTACTGGTGCTTAACTGTTATTTTCGTGTTTGATATTCTTCGTGTGCGTTTTGCTTTTGTTGTGTTCGATTTGGATTTTTTCGTATCCGATAAACAATGAACTGTATAGTGTTGGGGTGTCCTTGTCTTGACCTGTTCATTTCCCACTTAAATATGTAAACTATGTGCACCTTTTCATTCATATAAACTGTTAAAAATGTATGATTTACGCTTTGCTTTTCATTCGATTGACACATATCTATCCACTCGCACCATGAGGTTGGTTCTTTATATAGCAAAAAAACGCCATTCATTATGAAAAATCATGAAATCTTGTGAGTAAACCATCTTTTAATGGATACTTCGAACTCGAAAATAAAATATGTTGAAGTTAAACTTTGCAGTTTCATTCAGATAACAGATTGATTTTGGAACTCAAAAAGACAAATGACTTGAAGAATGAATGTAGGTATCAGAATTCACTCATGAAACGATGCAGAGTAACGCATTGGCAGATGTACAATACATTTTCTTGTTTCCACTATTTTCAGGAACACCGAAGAATGAAACTGTCCTTAAGGGATATATTAGTATATTTTGCTCAACCAAAAGATTCGTTGTTTGTTAACCAGAATTTGTCTTCATTGATCCTTGAATTAATTTTTATACCGAAACCGGGTTTTTTCAACGCCTGAAGAGGTTTTGGAATAATGAAAGATTTTCAGCTTATCTTCCAGTCGCTGATGATTCCAAATTTACCATTCAAATAGATGTTGAAAATTATCAATATGTTAAAAACAACTAGTGTCGAATACTAATTATGAATTGATTAAATCCAACTGCAACAATAACAGCATAAAATTTTATTTGAGCCGACCCTGTTCAGAAACAACCTGATGGCACGTATGCGCATTATGAACCACACTGAAATTTTTACAACATTCGGTCCAATTGATTTAGCATTCTAGAGTAAGTATATATATTATGATTTCTATGGTCTGTATATGCGGCGTAGACAAACAACTTTTTTCATACTGAAGTCATTTCTCTAGAATGTGTTTTACACGCTTTTCCTTTCCTCTTCGTATATTAGGAAAAAAACCTGGTTGAAAATATGACCAATAAAGTTCCTACTTTATAATTCATTTAAAAATTCAGGGGGCAATAAACAGAAAAACTGATCATTACACATTCTGCAAAATACTATTCCGCATGTATACTGAAATTTCATGCATTTATCCCGAAAATTGACGGAGATATCATGGAAATCAAATCGTTTGTCCAGATCTTTATGAAATTACAGCTCACCAGGTTTTTTTTCCTTATATACGAAGAAAAACGGAAGAGCGAAGGATACACATTCTAGAGAAATTATTAAGGAGCAGTATCACCTTTTGAATCGTGGTAAATCTCCATTCGAAAGTGGTCTCTTTATTTCACGAGTAAGTACCCTAATTTACCACGTAGAGACTTGATTTTTTTTATATTGAAGTTGAAGAACGTCCCGAGGGCAAATAGTTTTTTTTTTCTATTTAATTAGTTTTTCAATTAAAAAAACCAGGGTAATCGTTAGATCTGGGCTTATTGAATATGTTTATCGTTTTTCATGAGTACAAGCTATATTTTTGAAAAAACATCATGAAAATTTTTGTAGTTTATGAAAGATTGAATTGCCGAGGGCAAATAGTTGCGATTTTTTCGATTTAATTAGTTTTTCAATTAAAAAAACAGGTTGAACTTCAGCGTTTTGGAAACTACACTTAATGATTTTTTTTCCGACGGTTATTCATCATTTTTTGGAAAAAATCTCAACTATTTGCCCTCGGCAATTTAATCTTCTATAAACTAAAAAAAATTTCATGATGATTATTTCAAAAATATAGCTTGCACTCATGAAAAACTAAAAACGTATTCAATTACCCCAGATCTAACGATTACCCTGGTTTTTTTTGAAGAAAAACTAATTAAATCGAAAAGAAAACACTAGTTGCCCTCGGGACGTTCTTCAACTTCAATTTAAAAAAAAATCAAGTCTCTACGTCGTAAATTAGGATACTTACTCGTGAAATAAAGAGACCACTTTTGAATGGAGATTTACCACGATTCGAAAGGTGATACTGCCCCTTAAGCTGAGATATCATGGAAATAAAAATTTTGAAGGGAGCTCGGCCGTGTAGCATCTCCCCTTAATACGTGATTTGTATCGTGATTCAGCTCATATATCTGAATTTTGTATGTCGTTGACATTTATTTAAAATCTGGACCGGTGACAATGAGTTTCTAATAGAAACTGTGCGTATTAAATGCAAAATTTCATGATCTTTGGTGTTCAATTTCTTCTCCCACATTTGTGGGATTTTATTATGTCATATCTGTTCCTCAAACGTTTTTCCTTCAAGATTTTAGCCTCGAAAAAGTTGATAAACATTCTGACAACATTGTTGACTTGTTAGACCAGAAAAGTTATAATATTCGACGATATTTAATCCATAGAAGCATCCAGATTATTCCAATCAACCAAACTTCATTTCATTCGAAATTGGGGTTCCGAAGATATAAACAGAAAAGTGTTTTTTATTAATTTTCGACACCCTGTATCTTTCAAACGAAAACTAATTTTAAAGAATGGTATGGAAAAAAGTGTTAAGTGTGATGAGAGGAATCTACAGTTGAAATATATGTACAAGTCAAAGACTCACCCTGTATGAATCCGATTACCAGAAGCTGGCCAAAATTCAAGATTTCACAGGATGTGACCTCAACCCAATTATATACAGGCAAGGTAAATAAGCGCTTGTGAAAAAACTCCACTTCCCGACCAGGAAGAGGAAGACCGTAGGTAACAGAAGTGAGCCCTGTGGAACACCTGCGTTCAAATTGGAATTGATTGAACTGTTACCATACACGAATATGTTGATGATCCTTTCGGCCAAAAACAATCGAGGTAAACAACGAGAAATCATTTTTGGGGGGGCCTGAAGCCTGACTGAGATATTCATGGAATTTCAGAATGAAGCAATATTAAGTTGATGGAAATAAAATAATGGAAGCAAAATAATCAACACCATCACTGCCATGTTACTTCCATCAGAGAAAACAAATAATGTCGATATTCTGGACCAACAGAATCGAATGACTCTGATTGTTCAACAATACGTAAATTCGCGCATCACAAAACCTCGCAGTAATTGATTGTTTGCCCCGGGGAGGACCTAGTGCCAAAACAATAAAAACATATAAGCCTTCTGCAATATCCTCATTCAATTTGAATGAATTATGTTTGTACCCTGGGCAATATAAATTAATTCACTATGAAACCTTATAGAGCGTGAAGTGAACCAAATTGAAAATAAAAGACCCCTTTTGAAATGAACCTACATATTTGTGATTTGAGGAAAACTCACCTGATGTTGCACATGCTGTCAGAAACACCAGTTTCAGGATGAGGTCCTCGGGTACCATAGCCGTTGATGATTCGTATTTCGATTGATAATCACATCACCGTACGCGATATAAGAGTCTTGAAATATTTCATCCTGCAAAGATAAGAGAAATGATTAATAATGTAATAATAGACTTAATGGAGAAACAAATATACTGCTCTACAAGAGTTAGGGTTATCGTATTCAATCGCTGTAAAATCATTTAAAACTCAATAACACCTTGAATCGATCCAATAAAAATCAGTATGAGACATTTCGTCAATCTGGTTGCCCTTTTTCTGAAGTTTGGTTATTTGCATATGCTTCATGAATGTTCTTATTTTGAAATGAAGTCAGTTTATCAACGGCTCCGATTTGAAACGAGTATTCTGAAAATGCCAAGGCGTAAATTAACAAACGCTGAGGCTAATAGGGCTATCGGAATGCTACAGGGTGGCCTAACTCAGGTTGTTGTAACGGAAAGGCTCCAAGTCAGCCAAAGTGTGATATCTCGACTTTGGAATAGGTTCAGGAAGACAGGTTCCGTGTTGGAAAGACCAAGGCTTGGTGGGCGACGAAAAACAACACCTGCTCATGATCGTTTCATCACCGTTTCGGCGAGAAGAAACCCTGCAGAATGCTACAGAATACCCAAAATGCAGATGGGGTCCAAGATTCCATCGAAACCATCAGATAGAGAGAGGTGAATCTAGGTTCTAGACGTCCATTAAGAGGAGTTCCATTACCACGTGACCATAAGCGTCAATGACTGGAATGGGTAAGGCAACATATCAATTGGAACGATCAATGGCGTAGTGTCCTTTTCCCTGATGAATCCAGATATGGACGATTTTCAGATTCTCGAAGAATAAGGGTATGGACAATCCCACGCATACCCCGCAATCGTCGCTATGTTCAAGAAGTCCATCCATTCCGAGGGGGTAGTGTTATGGTATGGGCCGGGATATGTTTCAACGGGCGCACAGATCTACACATTTGTCCTGGGAATATGACCGCCTCACACTATAGGAAGCATGTCATTGACAATGTTGTGCCAATTTTTGACGCTGCTATTGGTGAAACTTTTCAATTTCAGCCATAGTTGAGAATGCGCGCTAGGAGCTTGGTATTCCACATTTACCAATACCTCCGCAGTCACCAGATTTGAATTGCATAGAACATGCATGGGATATACTCCAAAGGAGATTAGATAATCATCAACCTACCCCAGAATCATTAAATGATCTGAGAGAGCTTCTGCCCCGTTTATGGAACCAAATTCCTCAAGAAATGTTCAACAACCTCGTGTGTAGTAAGCAAAGATGATGTCAAGCTGTTATTGATGCCCGTGGAGGTCATACATTGTATTGATAGTCTTGAAATGCTTGAATTCTCTGGGAATGAAATTTTGATATTTTACTCGATTTTTCTTAACCACCCTGTATACGCTGCGGACCTACAGGCTTAAATTAATTTGCAACTTGAAATCATATTAATATGAATTTTCATCACAAAAATCTTATTTTAACTTTATTTTTTTGCAACTATCCCTAACTCATGTGGAGCAGTTTAGTTTAGTTGGTAGAATTTCAATATGAGGATCTTTATGATCTGTCGATTGATTTGGAGAAGGTTTTGTTGTTTCTTGAACCTGCAAAAACTCTCTTCGTGACTGTCAAGTGATATACAAGGTAGGAAATTAACTTTAGACGCTTGATTTCAGTATTCAGTAGTTCGTAGACGCTAACAAATTATCGGTGAAATGCAAGCAGTAAATAGTCCAATGATGTCAGAATGAAAATTCTTTCCAATCTTGGTCTAATTAACTTAGATGTCCCCAGCTAATATTTGGGTCATCACTGCCGACATACCAGCAGAAAATCCCAGCTCGAAAATGCTCTGGGATAATGAAGTAAAGGCAAGGATTCCCAGTTCTCATTCCGGCCAGTGACTCATTTCTCTGGATGAGATGGGACAGACGAGGACGAGGATTTCAAACTTTTTTTATCTTTCTCTTCGGGAAATTTTCATTTCTAATTCGCGTCAGCTTCGTACCACTTTCGTTGAATGGGACCTTGTTCTGTGAAGGCACTGAAATCGTTGCGACTGAGATGTTCGTCGCCAACTGTAATTTTTTTCAATGGAGAGAGGAGTTCTGTAGGATGTTCAGCAGTGGTTGGTGTTTGCTTTTTGTTTTCATTCTTATCACTGCCGCTGTCTTAATTTTTTTCATTCGGTTGGATGTGGAATTTTAACTTGGAAACACTGATTCCGACAGCTCACGCACGTTTCGTGTAGTGTGTTCTTGTCGAACATCTTCTAGACCAAGGGCCAGTGACCAATTTTCATATGTCATTTCATAACTCATCAAAATTTACTTGTTTAATATTCAATATCTGCTC
Organism: Adalia decempunctata; assembly: GCA_951802165.1. NCBI lineage: Eukaryota > Metazoa > Arthropoda > Insecta > Coleoptera > Coccinellidae > Adalia > Adalia decempunctata. The sequence continues at coordinate 9,784,827 of OX637705.1, forward strand.
GAAAATAAAAACCACTTCTGACAGCCCAAAATGGCCGGAGTAGACTACCATAAGCGCTCAAAGAGGCCAGAAAATTAGGTTCAACTATGTCATAGTATCATACACAAAACTTTCAGGAATTATTATTGATAATATATTGAATCTATAAAAAATAATGACAGAACTTTGTCGTCCCTCCTAAGTGTTGGCAGAACTCTTTGAAAATTCATTAAGAACAGCAGTAGTTATGTAATTTCAGAACGCTTGAAATTTACAGCAAATAAAGAAAATGTAAAGCGAATTATAATCATGACAGAAATTTTTTACGTCACGAACCATCTGCCAAACGAGAAATGTAGCCGCGCAAATGCGAGCGAAATGAGCTTATTCATATTTGCAAGCCAGACCTAGAGCGCACATTGGGCATTTACGAGACTCATCAAAAGTTGATAGAAAATTATGTGGAGGAAGCTAAAATTCTTTTATGAAATTATAAAATTTGTTTTCAGTTTCATTTACCTGATCCGATGATAAGGGTATTCGCTATATGTACTCGTAATACTAAAGCTCACTGTGAAAGTCTTATACTCTCTTTTACCACTCTTAGTCTACCCAACTTTTGGGGTTTTAAATGCCCTGATGGTTTATTTTTTACCCCTCAATGTGACTGAGATCTTACACTTCTTTGAATGTTTCGTAAGTCACACAGGTATACTCAAGACCTCCTCAATCCATTCGAAATAAATTCAGAAATTCTTCTAACAAAGTCAATGTTTATTAATAATGTGTTGGTGAAAATATTTTTACTCATTTTTGAGAACTAACCATTATAATATTGTTGAAAAATATTCTTCGAGTGATGAAACTGAGGATTCAGATGATTCTTCATTGAAAATGTCAACCAAGATGACGACGATGAGGAAACAAATATTGAGGATGCGTAGGAAGAGCATATTTTTTTGAATAGATTATTACTAAATAAATTGTTGTAATGTTAACAATAAACACCTTCAATTCCTTTAATTTATTCCTTTAATTGACAATAATATATGCCCAATATGCGCTCTAGGTCCGACTTGCAAATATGAATAAGCTCATTTCGCTCGCATTTGCGCGGCAACATTTCTCGTTCTGGCAGATGGTTCGTGATGTAAAGAATTTCTGTCATGATTATAATTCGCTTTCTAAACACATTTTCTTTGTTTCCTGTGAATTTCAAGCGTACTGAAATGACATAACAACTGCTGTTCTTAATGAATTTTCAAAGAGTTCTGCCAACTGTAGTAGGGACGAAAAAGTTCTGTCATTATTTTTTATAGATTCAATATATTATCAATAACAATTCCTGAAAGTTTTGTGTATGATACTATGACATAGTTGAACCTAATTTTCTGGCCTCTTTGAGCGCTTATGGTAGTCTACTCCGGCCATTATAGGCTGGTAGAGATGGTTTTCATTTTCGAGCAGATATTGAATATCAAACAAGTAAATTTTGGTGTGTTATGAAATGACATATAAAAATTGGTCACTGGCTCTTCCACTTTTCAGTTCGGTCTATGATTTAACCATGCATTGCATACGAACAACGTTTCTGCAGAAAGTTGTCAACAATTGAAGATAGAGGAAACTTTAGAGTTAATTTCTATCATTCTCGAACGAAACGTAATGTCTACACATATCCAATTATACTCATTCATCTATGAAACACCCTGTTGATGAAAAATTGTGCCATCTAAGACTCTCTATGTATTCAGAACTCCAAAAAGACGTTGGAAAAGTATAATTTATCTTGGTCCTCATGAATGGAAGAAGAGGAGTAGTTTTCAAGGACGAATAATACGAATTCGTTATATTAAGTTCCAAATATTCACCCCTAAAAAAATTACAACACAGAACGGAGGATTGAATCGATTTATCTAAATACGAGCCTCATCCCTCTAAACGTAGAAATATTTTTTCTCATATGTAACCAACCTACCCTACAAATTGAATGAAAACAGACAATGCTCATGTTTTATTCAATCCCCAATAAATAGGTAGTTATCTCCGTATTCAGGTTCGACAGCGTAGCCCTATGCGCACGATTTTATGGAAATTATTCCCCCTTTTGTTATGAAAAACATGAATGTTAAGAACAGCTGCGTTTTGGGAATACAAGTTTGCCGGGAGGCCTGGAGAGGATGCGAAGCTCTCCCGAATAAAACGGTCCGCAGTTGTCTCATTTATATTCCTAGTTATTAGATAGACATAACTGTATCCTGTCCTGAAGTTGCGATTCCTACCGGAAATGGAAATATGTACGGTTTCGAATAGTAACGAAGGAAGTCTCTCCCAGTTGAAAGTTCTTTTCTCGAAAAGGTATTACATAATTCATTTTCAACTATGTTCTAACTAACTTTCGGACTTTCCTGTCAGATCATAAAGATGCAAATGTTGGACATTCGCATTCGATTCATCTCTGGTGAATTATGCTATACCTACGAATAGATTATTTCCAGAATCAGCAAAGAACTTTTGTTATTACTAGTCTGAGAAATCATCATTTTTTGCTCCATTTTTTCAAAGTGAGTAATTTTGTATTGTGAAATTATTCGAAGAATGATGATTTATGATTCATATTCAAAAATTAGGCCATTAATCAGACATAATATGTGGAAATTGCTCCAAGAACAAAATGAGTTTCCACATACACACATCTTCAAAAGTCTAAGCGCCTCTATCAACTCGCAACTTGTTGAAAGTAACATGAATTTTTTGTGTGTGGAATCTTCACTATCACAAGACTTTGAATAACGGACTTCCCCAAGGATCGGTGTTGTCACCCCTTCTTTTTAATTTATATTTGAGTGATATTCCTGATACTTCCTCCGAGAAATTTATCTATGAAGATGATATTGCTATTTCCTTCCGTCATTCTGATTTCAACATTCTTGAGAATACTTTAACTGAAGATTTAGAAATTTTGAGGAACTATTTTCTGGAGTGGCGATTATGCCCGAGTCCCACTAAAACAGAGGTGTCCTGTCGTGTGAATAATCATCAAAAACATAAAACTTTGGGGGTTAGTTTCAACAATACAGTTTTAAATCATAATTTCACTCCGAAGTATCTGTGAATAAAACTAGATTCTTCTTCGACTTTTGAGGCTCATTTGGAAAGTTTACGTCTAAAGTTGAAGACGAGGAATAATATAATTCAAAAATTAGCTGGTAGATCCTGGGGTGCGGATGCTACCACTCTTCGTACGGCTGCTTTAGCCTTGGTTTTTTCTGCACCCTTTGCTGTTGATGGGCAACTCAATATTTCTATGAGGATTATAACTGGAACCATTAAATCTACTCCATTAGCTTGGTTACCAGTTCTTTCTAACATAATACCTCCTCATATTAGTAGACAGGTTGCTGCCATGAAGTCTTGGAATAAATTTCATTCCTTTCCAAATTCATTTCCTATTATGAGTTATATGCCAGATACAAGACTGGCTAGATTGAAGTCTCGAAAGCCTCTATGGATAAATAATTTTCTTTATTCTAAAAAAAAATCATAAAGAAATTTGGAGTTCGGAATGGACTTCATATGATTTTTTCAATAAAAGTTTAATTCTCGATCTTTCTGAGAAAGTTCCCGGTTTTCATCTGTCTAGGAAAAATTGGTGTCTTCTGAATCGTCTTAGGACAGGTCATGGACGTTGTAATAGTATGCTCTTCAAATGGAATGCCATTGATAGCCCGAGATGTTAGTGTGGGCATGAAGAGCAAACTATTGACCATTTGATCAATAATTGTCCAATATATAAATTTCCAGATGGTTTCAACTCTATTCATTCAGTATCTGATTCATTTTTGAGATGGGTTGGTACCTTCAAAACAATTTGAATATATTAGTGGATTTTGCTTTTCCTTTTTTCTCCCTTTGGTTTTTGTGTCAGGTTATTTAAAAATGCTTTGTCAACCCCTTTGAAGAAATGAAGAAAGAATTACATTCGAAGAAGGTGCCCTCCAATACGAATATTTGTAAACAAATCCAATATCCTTACACTTATACGGGGAGACAGAGTTTTTGCTGAGGTTATTATCTGTGCTCTTGCATCATATGCAGAACTATATGGTGCCCCGTTTGACATTCCTCTGCTAATACTGAGATTAGGAGCGGGGAATGGATCAATATGTTTGTTTGAATGATCTGTTCCTTGTTGCCTTTTCGAGACACATGCCATATTTGGAAACAAATCTGTACAGCTCCATTTCATAAGAATATATATACTATCTCATCACTTAAATGAAAACAATAAACCAGCAAAAAAGTTTCTAATTCGGGAGAATACAGGTGTATTTGAAGTTAATCAGTTGTCAGCGGATAACGAGATGTTATATTGTGAATATTCCGTGGAAAATGCCGGGAATTCAAATTTTTCAGTTTGATCTGTCAAGAATAGTAACCCCACATCAAGAAGCTTTGTCAAGCCATCAGATTGCGCAACGTTTGAATATTCCACGGCCCTTTTATTGGAAACTGGCAGCTTGGCCCGGAGACACGTAGATGTAGGGTTTCTTCTCGCCGAATCGGTGATGAAATGATCCTGAGCAGGTGTTGTTTTTCGTGGCCCGCCAAGCCTTGGTATTTCCAACACGGAACATGTCTCCCTGAACCTATTACAAAGTCGAGATATCACACTTTGGCCGACTTGGAGCCTTTCCCCTACAACAATCTGAGTTAGGCGACCCTGTAGCATTCCGATAGCCCTATTAGCCTCAGCGTTTGTTAATTTACGTCTTAGTATTTTCAGAAAACTCGTTTCAAATCGAAGCCGTTGATAAACTGACTTCATTTCAAAATGAGAACATTCATGAAGCATATGCAAAAAACCAAACTTCAGAAAAAGGCGACCAGATTGACGAAATGTCTCATACTGATTTTTATTGGATCGATTCAAGTTGTTATCGAGTTTTAAATGATTTTACAGTGATTTTCTCGAAGATTACATACTTTCAAAAACGAGTGAATAGGATATTCCAAACTCTTGTGGAGCAGTATATTTAAACTCAATAGCAAAGCACACACGAAAGGGAAATCTGTAAGATTTGATCTGCCGTCGATCAGGTCGCTCTAATTATCTGATCGTTAATGCGCGATGACAGTCCCGATCGTTGAACGATACGGACTTTGAAAGTTCTCTCCCTTCGCAGATCTCTCCTTTCGTGATTTCGTTCAGTTAGTGGGTGACCACGTGTTTTTGGGTATTTATCAAGGTTTATAAAGGGTATACAATACAGAAAAAATGGAGTGGACGAAGGAAATCCTAACTGAGGTGATCGAAATGTATAGAAAAAGGCCATGTTTATGGAAATTGAAGAATAAAACGTATTTAAATAAAAATCTCAAGACACAAAGCATGCAACGAAATATTAAATTACAGGGTGGGGCGTGGTTACTTCCTTATTTTAAACTCTCGCAACTGAGCGGCTATTAGTAGAGAGTTCGTTTATGGCTTGTTCGAAAGCACCAGAGACAAAAAGCACGTTATGTAAGGTTTTTGTTATAACTAAAATTCAGTGTCAACAATGCAGTGGACAAAGCAAGAGCGCGCGTTCGCCGTGGAGACCTTCTTTTCTTTTAGCCGTTCGATCATCGCAACTCAGCGTGCTTTCAGAAATCATTTCAATATCGCACCTGCACGTCGTGTGCGGTTGTGCCTGATCGGAAATCGATTCGTTTGTGGTAGGACCCATTCAGGGATACCGGTAGTGTGCAGAAACATAATAGACCTTCCAGAACCGTCAGGAACGAAAGAGCAGTCACAGCCAATGCTGAGCGTTATATCAGTATGATTGTGGAGTTTTTCTGCCCAAACTTGAAGAAATTAATGCAGGGGAAGTGAGGTTTCAACAGGATGGCGCCACGGCTCACACGGCAAGAAGGACAATGAATATCTTGCGTGAACACTTTCCCGAACGGCTCATCTCTCTTAGAGGCGATCTTCAGCACTATCGCCAGATTTAGCTCCATGTGATTTATTCCTGTGGAGCAACCTTGAATTGTTGGTATACACGGATCGTCCAAAGACCCTTCGTCATCTCAAAACCAATATTCGTGTTGCTATTGCTGACATAAGCACGGATATGCTGGAAAAAGTGGACAACAATTTTCAAATTCCGACTATCTCAGTGCATTGACGAGAACGGTGGCTACCTTCAAGATGTCGTTTTTAAAACTGAATAAAATAAAACTTTAATTGTATCCCTATACATAGAAAAAATAATTAATTCACTATTGCCAATACTTTTTGTATTATAATTTTTTTAAATAAGAAAGTAACCACGCTCCACCCTGTATTTAAAAAGCAGAAATTTCGATATAACCATGAAAGATATGAGAGGAAAACTGCAGAATTTGAGAAACGCATTCAGAAAAGAAAGAAAAATGGCCAAATCTCTTTTTTTCGGCATTTTGAAAACGATATTACACGAAACCTCTCGCCAGGATTTTATACACGTATAAAATATCTATCCCTCCGTCCAATCCCCACGAACTTTGAGAGAATTTAGCACTAATTGACACATCCGGTCTGTCACATATCAGATCCGTTGATATTATAAAAGACGAGATATGTACGTTAATGCGGAATGAGAAATATGATCCGCGACAGACCAGATCGGCCGAGCGATCCGATCCGCGGTCCAGATCTGTAACAGATCTGGACTGCGGATCGGATCTTACAGATTTCCCTTTCGTGTGTGCCTAGCTTTGCTATAACCAAACGAAAATAAATAATAGATGACTTTTTCTTCATTTTTCCAATTTTGTCTCATCCTGCACAAGGAAACAAAGATTTTATCAAGTATATTGCAGTTGCCATGTGTGTATTTCAACATGACCTAACCTGAACGAGTGATTTATGGCACTAAATTTACCATATTTCCAGACTTTCATTCCCAAGTTTATATTCTTCCTTTGATATGTACCAAATAACATGATAACATGACATGACCTTCGGCGCTCAACATTTCCCAAAGCACACACGAACCCGTCTCGTTACTCGCACACGTAACAGGATCCCCGTGTTCCTCTTTTTGCTCCCGATTCTGCATCCTCAGTTTTTGCAGTCGCTTCACTTTTCACTTCCATAACCCAATATATCAATCTTGCCGGGGCGTTTCCTCGAAAACGGCGTTTTTATCCGCGTCCGGGCAGATAACGCCGATGCACAAGCAGTCCCGTTATTATTTGCTCACGGTTCCCGTGCCCCTCTTTCGACCCCGTCTAACGAGGCGTTTTTCAGGTTTACGTCTCAGGTTCCCGTAATGGAACTCATCAGAAACGACTAAAAAATTACAGTCACGAAATCGACATGGCGACAAAAAGGGGGTTAGACGTATAACCGAGGCGTTATAGGCGCCGAGCGGTGTAGGCAGGTTATTTTATGGGATTTTGGAAAGTTAGATCGAATATCTTTCGCTCAATATTCAAGGACTTTTCGAAGAAACTCTAGACGGAAAGATCTTACAGCATGCCGCCCTCATTCCACCCGGCAGAGCTATCCGCCGAAGAAATCAACGGCGACAACTTTGGAGACGGTTCAACATTTAGCGCGTTAACATTGCTACGAAGATATCAATTAGGCAATCCAAACCACGTGGCGCCCTGCCTCCAGATAACCTATAAGTTTTCTGACAGGTCGCTGGCTTGCAGTAAATATGAGGAATTTTATTATCTTATATGCATTTCATGAGTGAACGAGTGAGTTTTTATGATTTCTAATATCAAAAAGTATCCTGAAGTATCACTGACGAAGAAAATTTCACTCAATCATATTACAAATTACATATTACATTTTTTAGTATTGGGAGCCCGAAGAGATTGAAGAGAAAGTATTGGAGAAGGAATATTAATCAGAGCACTGTCCCTGTAACTTCTTTATGCTTTTATATGATATAAATTTAAATATTCATCAGTTTTACATTTTACATGAACTGAATACTGCTTATTTCAGTGTCTACGAAGACACATTCACTTTAGTTTCTTCGATATTGTCAAGTCTTGATGACTGCTGACCCAATTTCCTTTTGTATCCTGATAAGTCACTTAATATGTGTATAATACACCAAGTTACACACACTGGGTGTTCCAAAATATTCAAGAAAATCCTCATAATTTGAACGACTTGCACATCCAACTTTGGCACACATTTATGGCATTTTTTATTGAAAATGCACTTAATTTAAATAATTTTCACTGGTCTGATATTCCTAAGAGTAAGATTGACTAGTAATATCAAAAAAATGTCCACATAAAACAATTTTTCAAGCAAATAAACGGTTTTAATGTCTACATGAACAAAGCTAAATTTGGTTTGTTTGACCACCAGCTAACCTCAAAAAAATATTTGACAGGTCGTTGGATTCCCTAATAAACGGTGAATTGTTTCACTGCCTTATGTTGCTACAATATTTCAGACCATCAAACAAGCCATACTTTGTCATGTCTCACTGCAATGTTAGCGGCAACTGTGTTTTAACCATAAACTGCCGTAAAAAATTTGGGCCGTTTAGAGGCCTCTTAAAATTCTATCGGTCATATCGAAATTGTGACTATATCTACGGGTTACTCTCAGAATTTTGCATTAACAAACTGTTTTTATAACTCCTGGCAATGTTATTTACGGGTCACTCACAAAATATTGCATTAAAATATACTGCTCCACAAGAGTTATAGATATCGTATTCAATCGTTTTTAAAAGTATGTAATCTTCGAGAAAATCGCTGTAAAATCATTCAAAACTCAATAACAACTTGAAACGATCCAATAAAAATCAGTATGAGACATTTCGTCAATCTGGTCCCCTTTTTTCTGAAGTTTGGTTCTTTGCATGCTTCATGAATGTTCTTATTTTGAAATGAAGTCAGTTTATCAACGGCTTCGATTTGAAACGAGTTTTCTGAAAATGCCAAGACGTAAATTAACAAAGGCTGAGGCAAATAGGGCTATCGGAATGCTACATGGTGGCCTAACTCAGGTTGATGTAGCGGAAAGGCTCCAAGTCAGTCAAAGTGTGATATCTCGACTTTGGAATAGGTTCAGGGAGACAGGTTCCGTGTTGGAAAGACCATGGTTTGGTGGGCGACGAAAACAACACCTGCTCAGGATCGTTTCATCACCGTTTCGACGAGAAGAAACCCTACATCTACGCAGAATGCTACGGAATACTCTTCAAAATGCAGATGGGGTCCAAGTTTCCATCGAAACCATCAGACGACGTTTGAGAGAGGTGAATCTAGGTTCTAGACGTCCATTAAGAGGAGTTCCAAACCCAGATTATGCCACCGTTCTTTTAAAAGACAAATCATAAAAACGCCTGTAACTATGTTTCAGCTGCCATCTCATAGATGGAGCCATAGATAATTCAATTTGCAATATATTCCTAACCTAATTCTCTTGTCATTTGTGTGAGAGTCGCCAAAGTTTTCAGAGAAAAAATTGTGTTTAGTTGAAATATTTAGTGTAACCCAACATGGACAATCGGAGGTAAGTAAAAATCAAAAATGTTCAAATATAAACGGAAAATATGCCGGTAAATCTCGGAGCAGGGTATGAATATGTTGCTAACATAGAGGTTAGGTTCTGAAAGTTCCCTTCGGATGAGTTTGAGGAAAAAATTCAGATGTTCTTTTAAAAGAACAGTGGCAAAATCAACTATGAAAAATGTTTTCTTTCCAGTTATTGGACGAGGCCACTGAAGCTACATGAAATATTAGAAGAAATTGATAAAATACATTCCGATGGTGATGTGCCCTTGGAAATAGTAATTTTTCCCCCGGACAATGCGAATGACAATAATACCGACGAGGATTCAGGCGAGGAGGATAACGTTTCGATGAATAATCTACCAGGTAGTCATCTTCGCGTGGAAGTGGAAGTTTCTTCTACAGGTCAAGAACATAATGAAGAAATTGAAGAATTCGATAGTGAGGATGATTTGCCGCTTTCAACATTCATTACAAGGGCTGTTACTGTACCAGTAGTGAAGAAAAAGCGAGTCTATAAATGGAATAAAACGGACATATGTTCAGATCTTCCTCCCTTTCAACCTCTGTATGGTCCCGAACAATTCTATAGTCCCCTTGAAGCATTTCATTTATTTTTCGATTCCGAAGTTATCACAATGCTGGTTAGCTATACGAATTTTTACGCTAATTCGCACAATCGCAATGGTGACATTTCTGAGGATGAGTTTTGGTGTTTTTTAGGAGAATTGCTATTGAGTGGATACACTTCTCATCCAAGAAGATCTATGTACTGGGAAAACAGTAAGGACACCAATAATATTCTGGTTTGTGAAGCAATATCAAGAAACAGGTTTAATTTTATAATGCAGAATGTTCATTGTTGCAATAACGATAATTTAGTTGCAAACGATAAATTTGCGAAACTTCGACCGCTGTTTGACATGTTGAATGAAAAGTTTATTGTTATGGCCCCCTTTGAAGAGGCGCATAGCATAGATGAGTCCATGATCCCATATTTCGGACATCATGGCTCAAAACAATTCATAAGAGGCAAGCCAATTAGATGGGGCTACAAATTCTGGGTAGGCACAACAACAAGTGGATACATTGAATGGTTTGAACCATATCAGGGTTCAAGTACTGTTCTTTCGAATAAGTACAAAAATTTAGGTTTAGGAGCTAGTGTCGTTTTAGAATTCGCCGAAGTTCTGAAGAAAAAACATGATAATGTTCCTTTTCATTTATATATGGACAATTTCTTCACTTCTCTGCAACTGCTGGAAGAACTCAAACTGTTGGGGCTGAAAGGAACCGGTACTATAAGAGAAAACCGTGTTGGTAAAGATTGTCCTTTGTCGCATTCAACAGTCTTGAAAAAAAAAAAAGAGGTGCATTCGAATATGTAACGTCGGATACGAACAGTATAACACTTTGTAAGTGGCATGACAATTCTGTAGTGACTGTTGCGTCGAATTGCACCGAAACATTGCCAACAAAACCGGTAAAAAGGTTTTCCCAACAAGAAAAAAAATCCATCCATGTTCAGCAGCCACATGTCATAAAAAATATAATGAGAATATGGGTGGGGTTGATAGGGCTGATCAAAATATAAGTCTGTACAGAACACAGATAAGAGGAAAAAAGTGGTATTTTCCGCTCATTTGCCATTCACTAGATATGGCCCTACAGAATGCGTGGCAAATTCATAGGAAAGGCGGTGGTACGAAGGATCATCTGAGATTCAGACAATCAGTGGCAGTTTCCTTATTGGAAACATATAGAAGAACCACAAAGAGAGGTCCTAGCCGTTCATCCGCAAATCTGCATGAAAGCTCTAGGTTCGACAGGCTGGATCACCTGGTTGTATACAAGGACAAACAGACACGATGTGCAGTCTGTCATAAAAACTGTAATTTTTTATGTCAGAAATGTTCTATTGCCCTCCACCCTAAAAATTGTTTCCTGGCATATCATACCAAATAAAATATTGTTATGTATCAACATTGTATATTGAGTTTTTTATAGAATATAGTTTTATTGATCATGAGTAGTATATTGTCCCACCGTTCCTTTAAAAGAACACTCGATTTTTCGAAAAATAACATCAAAATATTTTTAAGATGGCCAAATCTATGAGTTTTGGAGCCATTTCATACAGGAAATAAAAAAAAAATTTCGAAATTTGAAAAAAATAGTTTCGGCATAATCTGGGTTTTAACACGTGACCATAAGCGTCAAGGAATGGGCAAGGCCACATATTAATTGGAACGATCAATGGCGTAGTGTCCTTTTCACTGATGAATCCAGATGTGGCCGATTTTCAGATTCTCGAAGAATAAGGGTATGGACAATCCCACGCATACCCCTTAATCGTCGCTATGTGCAAGAAGTCCATCCATTCCGAGGGGGTAGTGTTATGGTATGGGCCGGGATATGTTTCAACCGGCGCACAGATCTACACATTTGTCCTAGGAATATGACCGCCTTACACTATAGGAAGCATGTCATTGACAATGTTGTGCCAAATTTTCGCGCTGCTATTGGTGAAACTTTTCAATTTCTAGACGATAACGCTAGACCGCACCGTGCAGCCATAGTTGAGAATGCGCGCGAGGAGCTTGGTATTCCACCTCCTTACTCACCGGATGTGAATTGTATAAAACATGCATGGGATATGCTCCAAAGAAGATTAGATAATCATCAACCTACCCCAGAATCCTTAAATGATCTGAGAGAGCTTCTGCCCCGTTTATGGAACCAAATTCCTCAAGAAATGTTCAACAACCTCGTGTGTAGTATGCAAAGAAGATGTCAAGCTGTTATTGATGCCCGTGGAGGCCATACATTGTATTGATAGTCTTAAAATGCTTGAATTCTCTGGGAATAAAATTTCCTTATTGTAAAATAACGAAATATCCGGTATACGCTGCAGACCTACAGGCTTAAATTAATTTGCATCTTGAAATCATATTAACATGAATTTTCGTCACAAAAATCTTATTTCAACTATATTTTTTTGCAATTTAAGTCAATATCCCTAACTCATGTGGAGCAGTTTACTTTTGCAGTAATTTCTGGCAATGTTGTCGGCAGTGGTATCGCCGCCATACATGGCAGTGAAAACAGGCATCTTAATAAAAAGCATTAAAAAATTAACATCGGAATGCCCCAACGCCGTTCCTGGACGGGTACGCGCGCTTCATACAGGGATATAATGAAGAACAATTTGGGGAAAATGGGAAAAGCGCTGGATTAATTACACGATTGCGGCCGCTGAAGTTCAAGCTATAAACAGCGAGTCGGCAGACAGAAATATTCGGTTCATTCTGCTGATATTCGGGGTATATGTCACATTTGACCGTATGGTTTTTTTTTTTTGGACGGTACATATGCCGCTAATGGAAATTCTCCAAATGGATATTTCTGGGAGAGTTTTGTGATTCCTGTGGGATTGGGGGGTGGACGTTTGGGGAATATCTGTTGGAAAATCCCAGCAATGTGACATGGTTTTTGGACTGATTCAAAGTGAATCTTCGCTGGATGTATATGAATTCTTCCAACGCTGTAGATTGGTAGATTAATTTGCAGTATCTACTCAGCAAGAAGTTTTTAATTTAAAAATGCTACTTCCGTACCAGGATTGTACAGTGTGACAAGAAAAACGTCGGACAAACTCTTCTTCATTTAACTTTATCAAACAGAAGAAATTGAACAAAACAACAACAAATAATAATAGCTTGAACATTTGTTAATAATATCAAAGCCGTTTCGAAGTGGCTTCCTTTGGCGGCGATACACAGCTTCGGACGCCTCTTGAAATTTTCGTCAATGGGCCGCAGCTCCTCGTTCCTTAATCGGTTCCATTCCCGGAGCAGAGATTGCTTCAGCGACTCCAAATTTTTGTGTTTTTCAGCACAAGCCCTGTGCTCCAAAATCGACCACACGCTGTAGTCCATTGGGTTGAGATCCGGTGAGTACGTAGGCCAATCTGCAGATGAGATGAAACAAGGAATATGGGTCTTACACCATTCTTGCGTCATTTTCGCTATGTGAGCCGGAGCGGAGTCCTGTTGAAAGGTCCAATGCGTATTGCCGAAGTGCTGCTTGGCCCACGGAAGTACTACGGCCTCGAGGAAGTCGCAGCGGTAGACTTCTTGATTGATTTCGACCCCTTGATCCACGAAAACTTTTTGGAGCTTGTATGGCTTGAGGTTGAGCTCCTTTTTGGCAATTTGACGGACTGATTCGCGGTTTATACCGGTCTCACAGGCTATTTTCCTCATGGAAACCCTCGGATTTCGATTTACTCGCTTCTTGACGATGTTGCGATAGCTAGGTGTATTTGGCGTTATTCTGGCAAGTCACTCTGTTGGTTTTGTGTCCCAACGTTACCTTGTGTTCTAAGAGGTTGGATTCTTGAGGACGCAAGGGTTGAGACTCAGATGCGGATCATGTGTTAATGAACATTTATTCCTAAAACTAGTACAGTTTATATATCCTACAATTAGAATGACATCACGTCCACGCGCCCGATATAACCAATCAAATACATAGAAACAATATTGCGATACAAGAAAATGATGATTCTGTAAACAAATTCAAAGCATAATTGTTAATTCCATCATTTCGTTCGGCCTACTTTCAGGCAGGAAATAACAACTTTTGTCAAATTGCATGATTGGAATAAATTCCATCTGAATATTGTCGGTTCGAAAGGAAATTTATAATAATTTTATTGATTGATTTGAGGATTTTCTGTACGTTTTGTACACACTCTAACTGACTTGGCTGCGAAATGCTTGCAGTGCCTTCAAGGAGGCTAAACGGTCATGTTCGGTATCTTTGCCATTGATAAATTAAAAAAAGACTAGCAGGTGAACCTTTCCTCAAGAAAGATAATCAGCTTTATTCATAATCTGGATTTGCTTGGGGAACTTCAGCTGTAGTTGCACTAGGGACTATAATAGCCCGGAAGGGCACGTTGGAGGAGCAAGTGGTTAAAACTCTCAGAATAAAATTTCAACACTCATTTCCCCTTCCGCCAAACAAACCTCTCAACAATTCCAAACACACTTCGCACGCTGTAACCAAATCAACTTCAGTTGGTTTAGGAGCACCCCTCTCAAAAGAAATTATCTTAATGATGCCCGCGTAACCTTCACCCTGAATCGCAGTTAGCTTAATCATAATCAAGGTGAGGATTGCGTACGTCTACGCACACACAAACGAGAGATATCATTGAAAACTCCCCTTCTGCAAGGACTCTCCTGAATAGCAATGGGTGGGACGTGTCCTGTTACGTATGTTTGTATACGTCATCGACGACGAGGGTTTCTGGGCTCAAGGGTGAAACGTTACATAACTGGGGGGCATGAGGAGCATAACTTGTTTGAGTTGAACGTTCATCTACATAAACAATCGATGTTAGTTAGGTACCTTAAGGTTTAATTAGTCGAAGAAGCTTGTTGTTTGAGTCGGGAGTTGTTATTGTTGCACAAGTAGGCTCGATGAAGTTGAAATAATGAAACTTCAGCAGAAAGATCAGGTAATTGCTCGCCCTTCTAGTACTTCGAGGTTAATTTTTTGTTTTGAGTTCCTGCTGAAGAAGATTTCCTCTATGTTTGTTCGGATATCGCGTATGCGTCGTTCACAGGCGTTATATTACAAGGGTATATTGAAAAATTCTTAGCCTAATATAGAACCAAACAAAATTTCAATGTCAAAATATTTTAATACTCAACATATTCTCCTCTTGATTGAAAACATTCATTACAGCGAACCTGCAACGTCTCTAGACCTTTCAAAGAAAATGTTCAATCTTGCTCTGGAAACCAGTCCTCTACAGCTTTTATAACCTACCCGTTGGAAGAAAATTCACGATCTTTCAAACTTTTTTGCAGTTGAGGAAAGAGATGATAGTCAGACGGAGCCAAATCTGTTGAATAAGTGGGGTGTTCTAGTAATTCTAACCCTAAATCACGAATTTTTTGCATGGCAACATGAGATTTGTGTGCTGGGGCGTTGTCCTGTAAAAACAAAATACCTTTGGATAGCTTTCCGCGTCTTTTCTCTTCAATTTTTTCCCGTATATTGGTCAGTTATGCCGAATAGTAATCTCCAGTTATTGTTCTACCCTTATCCAAAAAATCAATCATGATTACTCCATGGCAATCCCAAAAAACTGAAGCAAGAACTTTTCCAGTAGATTTTTGGACACGAAACTTCTTAGGTCTTGGAGAACCAGAGTGTCGCCATTCCATCGATTGTTGCTTTGTTTCTGGATCGTAGAAATGTACCCAAGTCTCATCCATAGTAACAATTCGGTTTAAGAAGTCTGCATCGTTTTCAAATCGAGCACAGATCGAACGCTATGCTTCCACCCTTGCACGCTTTTGGTCAACATTCAGAAATTTTTCTCATGTCCAAATTGACGTGAACTATATGATGAACGCGTTCGTGGCCTTTCCGATCAGTCATCATCTTCAAAGGAAAATTTACCTCTTTTGAAGCTTGCAGTCCAATTTTTCACCCTTTTAAATACAGGTACTAGATGATGGCTCGATACTCCAATTTTTCGATTTTTACAATTTCGGTGGACATCTTTTTTTTATTTATTGTGTAACTCTTTTATACTTTTGGATGTCGAACTCTACACTGACACTTCTAATAAGTTATTGTTCGTTGATATGGTATCGCAATATTTTGTTTATGCGTGGATCTGGTCTAGGCTGACTAGATATCAATACATCCTCGTACTTACAAAGATTATTTCTTCAATCTTGATTACGCAGGCTACGGATGAGTCGATTTACAATCCTCTCTATAGAAGGCTGTGGTCGATTCCATAGATCTTAAGTACTTTCAGGAATATTGCTTGATCTGGCTACATCCACATACAAATTTCTGTAAAATATTCACGGAATGGATAGAAAACGGGTTAGGTTATGTTGGACAAGTTTTTAGTGTTTACAAACGAATCATTAGAAAAATCGAAGGAGGGACTTATTTCAATAGGAGAAATATGGCTTTTCAAAGGCAGATATAATCGGACAAAACTAAGAGATTTTGTTAGGAAATATCGTGTTTTTACCATTCATATTCAAATAAGGTGAGTACTTGAAGATTCCGTAAAAGTATCAACTCAATTTCAATCGAAAATATTAAATTTGAGGTGTTTGCAAAGAATCGTATCAGGCACGTATTTGGCACAATTAACTTGCAAATGTCTATATCCTCGTCAACGGAGCCGAATTCGGAAAAATGGTTAGTGGAAAAAAGATTTCTTTTGGCCTCAAGAAGATACCGTTAAAATATATGTACAAGTCGAAGACTCACCCTGTATATATTGTCAATTTGTAGCTGAAAAATCGAGTTAAAAATTATTCCTTCTGGATGTAACACATCTATTGACAGTATACGATTGTCACGGAGTATGTTTTCACTCAGTTGTGGAATAACTATAATCAATCAGTTCAAATATACATAGGGGAACATCACAGTTGAACGGTTTGAAGCTGATTTTAGTTGTTAGTTCCTTCGCCCGTTCATAGAGGGGCAAATAAAACACTTCGGTGTGGATAACGTGTTGTTTATTCACAATGTATCAGTGGGCTTAAATGGTACACAAAGTACATTCCGTCAGGTGTTGTTTACTTGCTTGACCTTGCTTGCGTCTGGTTAGAGAGCGTGGTACTGAGAGAGAGAGAGAGCGTAGAGAGGGATCATCGAAAGCCATCGCTTCAGATCACAGAGTGTTTGACATTAGGCCTACACTATAGATTCGGTAGATATGGTCTCAGCTTATTATTCTATCAATTTATAAGGGGGTACAAAATTCACATTGCTTACATATATAAAAATATCACACCTGATTCTTTTGATGCAATACAACGACAACTAATTTTGCTTATGATTCATAGAACTAGGGAGCTATAAATATTCTACAGATTTCTGTAAATGAATAGCTAACAAAAAGGATCGGCAGATTATAGTTCCTTTAGTAGCTACTATATGTGCCGCACTGAAATTGGCAGTAAACTGCGAAAAATTATTGCATCAAATCGTTCAACTGCGTTCGTCCTTTATGTATATTTAAATTCAATGCTGTAATAAAAAAATCGATAAATGCAAGCAATGTGAGTTCCCAACGTGAATCAGGGAGTGAATTTATGTGTACAGTTTTGGAGTTAGCCATTTTCCTTTTACTTACGAACTTTCACAAAGTATAAGGAAAAACGAAATTAAAAAAACTTACAAACTATTAAAAAGTAATCGAAAAGTTGGAATTCAAAGAGGAAACGAATTCCCGTTGAGCTCCCTATTTCATCGGGAGCATTCTCCTTCGGGAAGCTGATTCGAAAACTCATATTCAGACAACTTCAATCGCGTTTAATAACGTGAATCGGAAAAAACCGTTTCAGTTGGCAGAATGAAAAAATAATATTAAACTGGTGGAATTAGATCCGGTCCTCCTCTTCGCGATTCCCTATTCTGTTGTTGGTCCAGACGAGAATTTCAGGATTATGGAAACTTAATATCCGAGTCAGCAACTTGCATTTTACCAGACGTAGCAACGCTCTAAACGAGATCTTCCAATATTGAAGGAGAACGAGATTCTGCTCCGTGACTTTTTCGTGATTGCAGCCATCCCTGGAAAGTTTTGTTCAATTACACGTTTTCGGAGTTAATGAAACGAACTATCATTCACTTAGTTCCTTATTGAAATTGTTGGAGTTCCCAGTTCATCGCGCAGACAAAGTCATTCCCGGGGATTAGGAAGAGTTTGAGTTTTCGCCCTAATCGACACAATTAAATTCCTGTTTGTGTAGGATTTGAAGCCGTTTCCTTTGTAGACGCTACTGATAATGTGTTTGCTGGTAATAGCATGTTGAATTTGTTTGTTGTTTTAGTCTATGTGAACGCGTCACTTTCGAAAGTCTATACCCATATGTCATATGTGCTGCTCGTATACTTTACGGATCTCTTACTAATTTTTTTTGTGAATGTTTGCATCCAACGATGAATGACAGAGCTCGAAATACAAGACTTTGTAGATAATCCTGAACGTCAAAAGATCCATTAACTTTTAATGACGCTTTATTTGTGCCCAATGCTCTGAGATCCTTGAGTTTCATTTTCATGTCACAATAAAAGTAACGTTTTTCAATTGGTGATTTTTATGATCTGAAGAAAATTAAAAAAACCATATGAAATTCAGGAAAATGCATGAAATAAACTGCTCCACATGAGTTAGGGATACTGACTCAAATTGCAAAAAAATTTAGTTAAAATAAGATTTTTGTGATGAAAATTCATATTAATATGATTTCAAGTTGCAAATTAATTTAAGCCTGTATGTCTGCAGCGTATACAGGGTGGTTAAGAAAAATCGAGTAAAATAACGAAATTTTATCTACTCCCATAGAATAATATATCCATTATTCAACTGATTTTGATTTATAATAGTCTTAATGAACCAATAGTTTGAGGTAACAATAAACTCACGCCTATAACTCACTCTAATACAAATAGGAAAAATGTAGCTTACGAAATGAATAAAAAAGTCGGGTCAATGGGGAACTCTATTTCAGACATCAAGGTAACGTTCTCGCCATCCATTTCTACATTTTTTTTTTATCTGAATATCCAAAAATTGCATTTGGAAAACGTGAATTTTTGACGTTTTCTACGGGATTCTATATCGATTCGATTTTCAACCACAGAAATCGCTTTTGACAACTGTTGTCAATGTTGAAAATGCAGATTAATTCGAATTTTACTGAAGAAGTCGAAGATAAAGTATAGTGTTCAATTCGCGGTAATGGTCATAATACACTTGATAAATTAAACCCTTCGCCTGACGGCTCGGGCTAAAAAATTCATCTGCGTGTGTTATGACTTACATTACCGCTCATTGAACAATATACTATTATTCTCAGAGAATTCAAGCATTTTAAGACTATCAATACAATGTATGGCCTCCACGGGCATCAATAACAGCTTGACATCTTCTTTGCATACGACACACGAGGTTGTTGAACATTTCTTGAGGAATTTGGTTCCATAAACGGGGCAGAAGCTCTCTCAGATCATTTAAGGATTCTGGGGTAGGTAGATGATTATCTAATCTGCTTTGGAGCATATCCCATGCATGTTATATGCAATTCAAATCTCGTCACTGCGGAAGTATTGGTAAATGTGGAATACCAAGCTCCTCGCGAGCATTCCCAACTTTGGCTGCACGGTGCGGTCTAGCGTTATCGTCTAGAAATTGAAGAGTTTCACCAATAGCAGCGTGAAAATTTGGCACAACATTGTCAATGACATGCTCCCTATAGTGTAAGGCGGTCATATTCCCAGGACAAATGTGTAAATCTGTGCGCCCGTTGAAACATATCCCGGCCCATACCATAACACTACCCCCTCGGAATGGATGGACTTCTTGGACATAGCGACGATTACGGGTTATGCTTGGGATAATCCATACCCTTATTCTTCGAGAATCTGGAAATCGTCCATATCTGGATTCATCAGTGAAAAGGACACTACGTCATTGATCGTTCCCATTGATATGTTGCCTTGCCCATTCCACTCTTTGACGCTTATGGTCACGTGTTAATGGAACTCCTCTTAATGGACGTCTTGAACCTAGATTCACCTCTCTCAAACGTCGTCTGATGGTTTCGATGGAAACTTGGACCCCGTCTGCATTTTGAAGAGTATTCCGAAGCATTCTACACGTAGATGTAGGGTTTCTTCTCGACGAAACGGTGATGAAACGATCCTTAGCAGGTGTTGTTTTTCGTCGCCCACCAAGCCTTGGTCTTTCCAACACGAAACCTGTCTCCCTGGACCTGTTCCAAAGTCGAGATATCACCCTTTGGCTGACTTGGAGCCTTTCCGCTACAACAACCTGAGTTAGGCCAGCCTGTAGCATTCCGATAGCCCCATTTGCCTCAGCGTTTGTTAATTTACTTCTTGGCATCTTCAGAAAACTCGTTTCAAATCGAAGACGTTGATAAACTGACTTCATTTCAAAATAAGAAAATTCATGAAGCATATGCAAAGAACCAAATTTCAGAAAAAAGGCGACCAGATTGACGAAATGTCTCATATTGATTTTTATTGGATCGATTCAAGTTGTTATTGAGTTTCCAACGATTTTATAGCGATTTTCTCGAAGATTACATACTTTTAAAAACGATTGAATACGATATCTCTAACTCTTGTGGAGCAGTATATTTGAGATCCTTGAGCTTCATGTCTCAATAAAAGTAACGTTTGTTGATGAGTGATTTTTTAAGAGCTCAAGAAAATAAAAAAAAACATATAATTTACAAAAATATTTATTTGAATCGCTAGTAGGTACGGTCCATATACTTCAATGTTGGAAGATTAATTGATGCAAATGTCGACCGTGACTGCGCCTCGAATGATCTATCCGCTCGCTTAGTCCAATTTTGGCATACTCTACCCAACATTTCTGCCGGAATCTCACGAATAAACGCTTCAAGATTGTCATCCAATGCGTCAAACGAAGCGGACTTGTCAGCATAGACATGTTCTTCAACGTAGTCCAACAAAACATAGTCTAAAGGCGTTAAATCGCTCGATATAGGCGGCCAATGGACGTAAGCATGTTTGTTGGTGGTTTAATGTTCAACAATGTAATTTGGGGATAAATTTAGTCACAATAGCCCAAATAGCCGCTTCAGTGAGTCGATTTAACTGATCATAAAATAATCGAAGCGCGGTATGAACTTTCTTTACACAGAACGCATTTTGAGAATAAAATTCAATGAGTTTGACAGTGACAAAAAACACGAAACGTGCGTAAACTGCCGAAATCAGTGTTGCCAAAAAGAAAATACTCAAAAAATCACCTGTTATTAGGAAATCTCTTTGATAGATACCAAATACTGAAACATGGATGATCCGGGCAATGGCTCATATCGGACTTTTTATAGTTCGTTAAATGATTCCAGTACAGAGAGGTTCGTTGATTTGAATTAAACTGAATTCCAGCTAAATTAGCGAGATTCACAAAGGCCATAAAGAGTGTGTTTGTCGATACCAAACCACTGGACTAGTTGGAAACATGAAACTGCGAATTGAATGAATTTTCCCGATATCAATGACATTCTTGCTTTCCACTGATGAAAATTGTTGTGTATTCTGTTTGCTCCTGGATTCTTTTTTGTGAATGAGTGGAAAATTCTTCGAACTCGTTATACGATCAATCTGATATGCAGGGGCGGTTGACTATTACATTTCAACAAATATAGGACCCATCGGAAAATACAAAAACAGCTGCAAAATGTTTCTGGGCTTCACATAAATGTCTTAGTCGGTCTAAATTATCCTATGACTCTTTCACACATTCCATTTTTAGTGAAGAAGTTTCCATAGCAATTTTCGTTTCACATCGATAAAACATGCAAGCCGGCAAAACTAACAAGTTGCTTTTCCAGCGATAAAATTTTTGACGTTTCTCAAATTCATAGATAGCTTCGGAGATGAAGAAGACATCTAACGATAAGTTAATCCAGGATGAATACTTATTTGTCAAATAGCGCAGTACGTGTCAAATGTGACCATATTACTGTTAGTCAAATACCACTCGAGATGAAATATTAGCAGGTAAAATTTCTCGGTTGTAATATTCAAGTTTGTAACTTTTCGGAAATTTCGCTCATGACATTTTTTCCCACAATCAAATTGTATTCAAGACACTTTCTTATTACAATTGAGAAATGTTTCACAAATCTACCTACTCTCTTTTATAAAAAATATATTTCTTACTAAATTGCATCAATAAAAAGAATTATCTGAAAATATCCTTCTATGTTTTTATTCTCATTAGTCTGAAATACACTGCGCAAAAAAATTAACGCACATTCTGAAAATTTCAATTTTAATGAAAGTTAACTCTACATTGACTTTATAACTTATTTTTTATGTTCTCTCGGAAAGGTTTTAAACGAAATAAGACACATTAAATGGAAGAAAAATTCAGGATTTCACCGAATCTTATGTGAAAGAAGAGAAATTAACAATTTTCAAAATACTGAAATGCTGATAAGTGATTTAATACTTGGTATATCCACCCCTTGCGTTAATAACACCTCGGCAACGACGGTTCATACTCAAAATGAGTGATCTTAAAATGTTGTGATCTAATCCTTCCCAGATTTCTCCGAGTTGGATTCCTAAGTCATCAAGAGTAGCTGGATGATTTTCTGAACTTCTCAGCCTTCTATTGAGGTTGTCCCAAACCTGCTCAATCGGATTGAGATCTGGACTTCTTGCTGGCCATTCCATTCGAGAGACTTCAACCTCTTCAAGGTACTCCTGAACGATGCGCGCATAATGGGGTCTGGCAAAAATTGAATTTTCACCAATGTATGAGGCAAATGGCACCACATGCTCTTCAAGAATGTTCCTTATATACTTATCAGCATTCATAGCTCCATTATCAACGATCACTAGGTCGTCAAAGATATTCCACCCCATACCATAATCGATCCTCCCCCGAAACCAGTAGTATTCAGGAAATTGCACTGAGCATATCTTTCATGTGGACGTCTGTATACAAGAGAACGTCGATCACAATGGTAGAGGCAGAATCTAGACTCATCTGTGAAGAGAACTCTTTCCCAATCGGCCTCTTCCCAATGGATATGCTCTCTCGCAAAATCCAAACGCGCCCTTTGATGGGCTGGGGTAAGAGCTGGACCTCTTGACGCAACACGAGGCCTTAAATCAATATCTCTGAGGCGATTTCTTATTGTCTGAGTGCTAATTTGCACCTCATGAGTTTGCTCAAGCTGATTTTGAAGCAGGCGAACGGTTGCAAACCGTTGTCTCAACGAAGAAACCTCTCAAGTAACGTTCTTGAATGGCAGTTGTACCCGTGGTCTACCCTGTCCTGGTCTTCGGACATTCATACCTGTCTCCATGAATCGCTGCCACATTCTGGACACACTCGTATGGGAAACTCCAAACCGTTCTGCAATTCTTGTGTATGTCCACCCTTCTTCTCGCAAAACTACCGCTTGGGCACATTCCTCTTGGGTCAAATTGAATGTTTCGCGTTGCATAGCGATCGAGTGTAGAAAATCAAATGAAAGAAAAACTATTGATCACTAGAATTGATCGAGAACAACTGATTTTAGAATGAAGCCAATACATTCAAAATCTGATAATATCATCTTTTTTTATTCCTGCTGGGAGAAAACATCTGCATTGAAGAAAAACGTTGAAAGTGGATAACATATGCATGCATAATTCCGATAAAAATAATTATCATTGAGAACACCTTCAGATGTAGAATAAATTTGAGATTTCCATAATGTGTGTTAATTTTTTTGCGCAGTGTATATAAATTGAAAGAGACACATAAATTTGATAATAAAAAAAAGTAATATGAATGGAGTAGGTGAACGGCAAACTTTTTCAGTATTAGTTGGAATTTTTCAGAAATCAAATTAGTCCCAAATGAATTTAACTATACTTCACAACCATCCAGTAATTTATTTACCGTCTTCACGAATCAAACCGAAATCTCAACGTGCAATGTAGAAATGAACCAAACTAAATCAGAATCAGTTACATAAGCAGCTCTAGGTAAAATATTAAATTGAGTCCATACTGCTGCTCTGCAGGCATATTTTCTGATTTTATTTAATTTCTTATTAGCATAATGATCATAAAATAGATTAGGGTCAGACCCTGAGATGTTTGGTAATGGAGTCAAAACATGGAAACCCTTTCACGATTTTTATTTCATTTATAATATGAGACTGCGTTTTTCCCTGTGGAAAAATTAATTTCAATAAAAAAAAATTAGTTCATCCCTCTCTTTTCAGAAACATCTCATTAAATGTGGACATGACCATTCCAAGAACTAATTTGTAAATGTATTAACGTTTTTGAATAATGTTATGTTATCACCACACGAATTTATGTTTTTCTCATTTTTAAAGTCGAATAGCTTCATAGAATTTTAACAGTGGTCTGATTCATTCGATAGATTGACTTCACAATTACGATTATTAATACGTGGAGCACTTAAAGGAAGTATAATTTTTGGGCCCAGTGCTCCACAAGACCTGTTGCTCTCAGAACTCCCCAAGTAACCTGATATTCCAGGAATGAATAGCGAATTTATTCGTATTCCTGGTCTGTTTGAATTTCCGGAACATCCAATCACCCTTACCATTGATCCGTTGCTTCAACTCCTGATTTCATCGGGGCCAGGAATACTATTCCCCCAGGAGACTGAACGGAAGTTAGTAACACGGTTTGCTTGGATTGTCAAAAGGTAGGAAGTTCTATATACCCAACAACGAACTCCCTATATACAAGTTGGGGTGCTAATGAGCCATCTAACGGAAACAATATCAATCGATGTTTGCATGTGAGAAATTGGAACTGCTTGGATTGCCGAACCCAAATCTATCAACGTTGCTTTCTTCACCCTTCAATACTAACAATTTATTTTCATCGTCTTACATATTTTGCAAATGTATATACTCCATTCACAATTATAAAATCACAACTCTGGCCATTTCGTTTTCAGGAATTGGTGCACCTGATAAAAAATCTTTAATGACAAAACGGCGTTGCAAGTTTCTTTGTTTACATCAAAGTAAAAGTATCAAAGATATTTTGACATGGGTACAAACGGCAAATTTGAATTGGACCAGAAATCGATTTATAAGCATGAATAAAGCAAAGGTGAGTACTAATCGCCTTTTTTTACTCTTGATAACGAAGTTTTTTTTAGGTATCTGGCCGTTTGGAAAGATTTCAAACGAAATTTCGGTCCCCCAGAAGTTTGGTTAGTTTCGGTATCGTTTTTGGTGCTCAAAATTTATTTGGAATGTGTAAATGGACAAAAAAGGCTTCCTTTTACGATCTTTTCACGAAAGCGACCGCAAAATATGGTTCAGGTAGGATTTTCGAGGAATTATGAGGAAAGAACTTGCAGAAGGAAATTGCACGATTTTCGTAAGTAAACGGGTTTTGGATGGTCATGATCGGTCTCTAAATGATTATTGTTGATCGTTTTCACGTTTCAGAAAAAGAACCACTTCGTATAAGCCCATTTTGAGGAAATTTGTGTATGTAACATTCAACGGTAGGTATTTGCTCTCAATCGAAAAAATATATTATATCTAGTGCTACTTCTTTCAAAAGAGACACAAGCTTTTAATGCTGTAGGGGCCCTATAATGTGGAGGAGTTTGTGTGTTATATTAGAACAGGTGAATGATAAATGTGAAGCATATGTTTGACCTGTTCCATATTATTTGTACAAACCTACTGTGGTTGTAATGTATGAATATTTTTCAAACTAATAAATTACTATACAGTCAGAATATTTTACTCCTTGTTCATAAGATCAAATAAATGAAATGTATATCTTCTACTCTTATTTTTATTAAGTTAGCTATTAAGGTTATGTTCCAAGAAAAAGTTCCTGTTGCATCAGAACTCCCTTCAACTATTTGGATTCCAGTAGAGAGATATAATGTTCCATTATTCTTGATTCAACAATTGATGTCAAGTCTTGAACTTTCAGTTCAAGAGGATAATAAACATTAAATCTTCACAGGCATGCATATGAAAATCATGTGAAAGCAATGCAATTTTCTTCCATGGCGAAAAATAATATATTTCAACAGTGATCTCTTGTATTTTTCATGCAAATAACTAGAAAAGGAATCCTTTCTATCAATTCATATAAACGTTAATTATTTTCGTCCGTCACATCTTTTCCAATTCATTCATTTTCCGAATAAATTCACATTCTGAGAAATACGCTAAGAATGTAGAAAGGGCAACATAGTGTTGACTTGGAACATAAAAATATTTTGAAAAACGTCATAACTTCGATACAGAGTGAAATGTGTCAAATTTCCAAGGCCAGAGTTGTGATTTTATAATTGTGAATGGAGTATAGATATGTCAATGTAGTACATAAATCAATTCAGAGAATACTCACAGATAATAAATATATCTTCTTATGGTATCTATTCCTTTATCGTTTTTCTCAACTATGGCAATTTTTATGCTTGTGAAAGATACTTAGCTTTGGAATGCACACATTGAAAGGAAACAGAGATCCTTCCTAGCAGAAATTCGTAGCAATTGAAAGATGTCTAGACATAAACACTTCTAAGAAAGAAACCATCAGAAGTCTGACATTGCCTTTCACTCCGATGAGTAAACAGCACTGAGCTCCTAGAGCATTGACTCAAAGTTGATTTGGGAGTATCATAGAAAACTGGCGAGTAGGCCAAGAGTGGGCAAAAAAATAAGGTCTCTTTATTCTGAGTTCTCTTCTAACTATAATTATAACAATGGTAAAAATTAGCATTCATTATCATTTATCGTAAGATGCCTAGAAGCTGAATACGTTTTCGATCAAAAGCTAAAGCATTTCTTAAATAGTCATTCGATATGCAGCTATGAAACCCCATGCACTCAATTTTGTAGACATCAAGACAGTATGTTTTTGTAATACCATAACTGCCAGATAAATCATCTGTTATAACGCGTATGCTGCCAATGCTGCAGAGCATAGCTGGATAGCTGCAGGATGTTTGTATTCAGAGACAAATTGGTGCATATATATATTACATAACAGCGTAATATGTCATTATAGTTGTTTAGTCTATTGTGTGACTAATGCGATCCATTGTGTATTAGTTGGTGCATTCAAAATCTGAATCGCTCCCAATGACGTACTCAATGTGATTATTATTTAAATCCTAATGGGTTATCTGCGAAATTAATGACGTTAAAAGGAATATGTTATGCTAATGAAAATCATGTTGGAAGAGAAATATTGCCAGCTCGATGAGAGCAGATACAGTGCAGCCGAATCTAACTTATCTTCTGCGTAAGGAAATATATCAGACAAAGTAGTATCAGTGTATAATTTGGAGGTATTCATAGTGCATCGCGTTAGGTCTGTGCTCAATTTGAAAACGATGTAGACATTTCTACGATCCATAAACAAAGCAACAATCGATGGAATGGCGACACTCTGATTCTCCAAGACCTAAGAAGTTTCGTGTCCAAAAATCTGCTGGAAAAGTTCTTGCTTCAGTTTTTTGGGATTGCCATGGAATAATCATGATTGATTTTTTGGATAAGAGTAGAACAATAACTGGAGATTACTATTCGACATTACTGACCACTCTACGGAAAAAAATTATAGAGAAAAAACGCGGAAAGCTATCTAAAGGTACTTTGTTTTTACATGGCCACGCCCCAGTACACAAATCTCATGTTGCCATGCAAAAAATTCGTGATTTAGGGTTAGAATTACTAGAACACTCCTCTTATTCACCAGATTTGGCTCTGTCCGACTATCATCTCTTTCCTCAACTGAAAAAAAGTTTAAATGGTCGTGAATTTCATTCCAACGAGGAGGTAATAAAAGCTGCGGAGGACTGGTTTGCAGAGCAAGAAGAAACATTTTTTTAAAGGTCTAGAAACGTTGCAGGTTCGCTGTAATAAATGTATTCAGTCAAGAGAAGAATATGTTGAATAATTAAATATTTTGACATTGAAATTTTGTTTGGTTCCAAAGCAGGCTAAGAATTTTTTAATATATCCTCGTATATCGTCAATTCCAAGCTATCGATCGACCGGGTACCTAGATAAAGCCTTTGGTAGTATCGATCGTTTTCAATATACTTCTATACTCCATTCACAATTATAAAATCACAACTCTGGCCTTGGAAATTTGACACATTTCACTCTGTATCGAAGTTATGACGTTTTTCAAAATATTTTTATGTTCCAAGTCAACACTATGTTGCCCTTTCTACATTCTTAGCGTATTTCTCAGAATGTGATTTTATTCGGAAAATGAATGAATTGGAAAAGATGTGATGGGAGAAAATAATTAACGTTTATATGAATTGATAGAAAGGATTCCTTTTCTAGTTATTTGCATAAAAAGTACAAGAGATCACTGTTGAAATATATTATTTTTCGCCATGGAAGAAAATTGCATTGCTTTCACATGATTTTCATATGCATGCCTGTGAAGATTTAATGTTTTTATCCTCTTGACATCAATTGTTGAATCAAGAATAATGGAACATTATTTCCCTCTACTGGAATCCAAATAGTTGATGGGAGTTCTGATGCAACAGGAACTTTTTCTTGGAACATAACCTTAATAGCTAACTTAATAAAATAAGAGTAGAAGATATACATTTCATTTATTCGATCTTATGAACAAGGAGTAAAATATTCTGACTGTATAGTAATTTATTAGTTTAAAAAATATTCATACATTACAACCACAGTAGGTTTGTACAAATAATATGGAACAGGTCAAACATATGCTTCACATTTATCATTCACCTGTTCTAAAATAAGACACAAACTCCTCCACATTATAGGGCCCCTACAGCATCAAAAGCTTGTGTCAGTTGTGTCTCTTTTGAAAGAAGTAGCACTAGATATAATATATTCTTTCGATTAAGAGCAAATACCTACCGTTGAATGTTACATACACAAATTTCTTCAAAATGGGCTTATACGAAGTGGTTCTTTTTCTGAAACGTGAAAACGATCAAAAATAATCATCCAGAGACCGATGATGGCCATCCAAAACCCGTTTACTTACGAAAATCGTGCAATTTCATTCTGCAAGTTCTTTCCTCATAATTCCTCGAAAATCCTACCTGAACCATATTTTCTGGTCGCTTTCGTGAAAAGATCGTATAAGGAAGCCTTTTTTGTCCATTTACACATTCCAAATAAATTTTGAGCACCAAAAACGATACCGAAACTAACCAAACTTCTGGGGGACCGGAATTTCGTTTGAAATCTTTTCAAACGGCCAGATACCTAAAAAAAACTTCGTTATCAAGTGTAAAAAAGGCGATTAGTACTTACTTTTGCTTTATTCATGCTTATAAATCGATTTTTGGTCCAATTCAAATTTGCCGTTTGTACCCATGTCAAAATATCTTTGATACTTTTACTTTGATGTAAACAAAGAAACTGGCAACGCCGTTTTCTCATTAAAGATATTCTCTGTACGCGCACAGATTTTTTATCAGGTGCACCAATTCCTGAAAACGAAACCATGGCCAGAGATGTGATTTTATAATTGTGAATGGAGTATAGATGAGTTTATCTCTTTAGCTGTCATTACAGTGACTTTAATGTGAAGTCCGAAATTCTCTGCTTTGAGGCTACCATTCAGTGTATCACAATTTCTGAGGGAGGAGTAATATAATCAATCTGTTATTGACCCAATCATAGAGTTGACGCGAAACAAGATGATGAATTATTTCTGCTAGTTTGAAATCAAATTCCCAATTAGAAATGACGTTATACCAAACATAATTTGCAAAATCATTAAACAGCATGCGACAACATAATCAATCAAGTGTGATTTCGACTTGCTTCCTGCGAATTTGACAAATATCACAGGATAATTTGTCAGAGAGGGACTAGGTGAGGTAGATGTATCATGTTGCATTATTATGATTACTCCCGAGGAAACATGATGAGAATCTGGGTTTCTGCCATCTGCTGTGGCCCAGTTGTGAAGGATCATATCTCAAATACAAGGAGGGTCTTCGATCGGTAGATACATATATTTTAATCATTGAATTTCTAGGTATTCCTGAATCCTGATGATAATGAGAATAGAACAACCATTTCATTCCAAACCTTCAAAAGGATATTTTCTCACAATGAGAACGTTTATTTTGATATTGGAAACTGGCTGTTTCATTTCTTCGTTCAAAATTGAACTTAGTTTTTCCTTGAGATTGGATCATTGACACTCATGAATTCTTCGTTGGACCATTTGGGGTAGCCAATTTTTTTGGTCCCACTGAAAATTTCACGAAAAGAAAGTAATCAAATGAAAATTGTCTTCTATTATAAAGACAAAAAATGTTCCACCCTTCAAAAAAATTCAGTGTGATATAAAGGGTTTTCCTTAAAGAGGTGTTACTTTGGCATTCAAAGAAAAGTGCAATTCTTTTAGATAAATGTTCTGATTAGGGCTGGGACTATTCATGAATATTCAACTATTCATGAGTATTCATGAATATTCAACTATTCACGAATAGTCATGAATAGTTAGTTATTCAGTGAATTCAATAAATATTTAGTGAACATGTATTCGAATATTCAAGACAAAAAAACTGAATTCTGAAAATAAATTGGAAAAGTAACACGCCCAAGAATACTGCGATTTTTATGAGTACCTTAACAAATTAATGATTTTTCAAATAATGCTGGCGGCGAAGTTTATTCAATGGCCAAGGATGTTGTATTTGGGATTACAGGAGCTTGTTCAATTTGAATCAGCCAGGTAGTACCTATTAGATGATATTGTCCACTTTTACTTAAGTAGATATACATATTATTCCGGGAAGAAAGTAATTTTATAGAAAGTGATATTTTGTGACCGGTCAACATAGATAAAATATCAATCGTTTTTCCCTTCATAGCGAAAATAAAATTGATTGCCACAAATTTTTATATCACGACAATCGATTCGCCAAAAAAGTAGCTTCATCAGGTAAATTCTACATTTCAACTGAAACCAGTCAGAGCCTGTAGAGTGTGGACAAAATAATGTATATACAATAATTTGAACGTTGACAGTAAATTCATGAAGACCGAGAGGAACCTGATAAAATCTATTTATATTGAACTTTTGCCGCCTGGGATTCCCAAAATATCGGAAGATATTCAACAATGGGGATGAGTTTGCTTTTTATTGTTCATTCAAAAGAACATTTTGGGAATTATACCTATTCTAATATTCATACCTGCACAGTTTACGAGTATACTGTTATCCGTTATATGCATAAAGTAAAAAACTATTTCGGTTGGGAGTATTCTACTACCAAAGAAATTGTGATATTCTAACAATGAGATTAGTTTCTTAGACCAACAATAAATAAATAAATGTAGAGGCACTCAACATGGAATGGACCCATTCGTCATATTTAGGTAAAGAATATAGATCTAAATATAAGTTCTCTGAAGTTTAGAATATTTGTTCTGAATTTTGAAGCAGTCGTTGTGTCGAATCCATAATTACAATGTCGAAGAAATGTTATGTTTGGGAATATTTTCTGAAAAATGATGATGGTTGGTTCAGTATGAATTGTGCCTTTACAATACAAAATTCAAAGGTCCTACAAGCAATCTATGGAACCATCTCAAGATGTGAACATAATGTGAATATCAAAGAATTTGTTCGTAGTAAATCACAAAAACTTGTTTTAATTATTCCTGAATAGACAGGTGAATGATCATTCAAACTAATATTCGTAACATCACGAATGATTACTCAGCTCAGTCCTGAATAAATAAATTCATAAAAATTCATTTGTGGAGTATTCTGTGATTAGCTGATTATTCATTGAATAGTCGAGTATTCACTGAATATTTGACTATTCACTGAATACTCAACTATTCAATGAATATTCTGAGTATTCACTGAATATTCGAGTATTCACTGAATCTTTATGCGAAATACAGTGAACTGGCGTTTGTGGACCGCCTCATTCCAAAGAACGACGAGGAATCGACAAACCTGGGATTTCTTCAACAATTTTGGCAACAGCAGCAATATTCTCGGCTTTTCTTAAGCGACGTGGACGGGTTTTATTCTTCACATCACTAACTGGTCCTAAAAGCTCAAATCATTCCACCAATATCTGTATTGCGGTTCGAAAAGGTGCTCCACGACGACCCAAGAATGTTCGTGTTTTACGAACCGTTTCTGCCAAAATTTCATCATTCTTTTAGTGAATTTTAATAATTCCAATGCGTTGTTGAAGCGTGTATCGATCCATTTTTATTAATGGCGTAGTTTCTACTTGTCAAATGTCAAAAAATTACAGCTTCAAAAGTGACATCTACCGAAATAGCGGGCTTTCCAAAATGACGCCTCTTATTGGAAAACCCTCTGAAACCAATCATTCATTTTATAATCACTGAAGAAAAAACATGGCTCTTCAAGCAGGGGTCCAAGTCCAAGATCCGGAACTCAGGGATCTCGACGCAATTTTTTTCCATTAACTAGGACCATCAGTCAAACACAACATCGAAGAAGTAACAGCCCTGAATTATTCACCCTTCCATCTGCTATCTCCATCCGATCATCTCCATCAAGCAGCCCATTAGAACTCTATTCCTTCTCCATTTTCGCGCCGTTCGATCATCCGGCTTCGGAATCCCGGCAAAACCCTGCTAGTTGCCAGATAAAACGAAACATAAATCTGAATTGATCGTCTTTCACTTCGCGAATTCGCAACAACAATCTACCCCGGCGCGAAGTTGATATTTCTCGCAAATTCTAGATGGTATCTCCGGTTCTTAAGAAAGTTTCGGATTCAAGTTGTGCTATTTTTGTTGGGAATTCGTAAAGTAGGGATGGCCAGTCGCAGGGATAGATAAGGTGTCGACATCGACAGAAGTTGAGAGTTTTCACAGTCTGAAATTCCCACTTTTGTATAAATATCATTTCGAAGGTGAAAATCAAAACTATGATACACTTCGACTTATTTTTCAATTGATTCAGCGTCCCCGAAAAACTGTCCATATGTCTAGGCCATCTTTTAATTGTTTTATTTTTTTCAAACTTCATTTTCGAGTTTTGTTCGGACGCTCAGACCACTCAAAGTATAGGTGGTTCTGATCAGTCTAATGGGTATTCTCCATTATTTGAATGGGTGATTGATCGTCCTGATTGAAAAACTACTTTGGATTCGCCAGGGATTTCTTGGTGATGACAAATATGGTGTTTTTGGAGGGTCTTACCCTTTGTCATTTTTCACCCAAAAATTTCAGATTTTCGAAATCGATTTTATTAGGCTCAGAGATACTCTAGACAATGCTGATTACTAATCTACAAAAGGAATGTAGATTAAATCAGGAAAGCAGCTATGACAATTTGAAATTTCGGATTTTTCAAAAAATGCCATTTGACAGGAGAAAATCTAAACTATCATAGATAGCGTCTTGAATTTGTTCTTATTGGATAGAACGTCCTCGAAAACCTACATTTTGATACCAAACATGTCCATATAGGCCTTCTTTGAGTCGACTTATAATTGTTTAATATTTATCAAATTTCAATTTCGAGTTTTGTTCGGACGCTCAGAGCACTCAAAATATGTATAAGTGGTACTGATTAGTCTAATGGGTATTCTGCATGATTCTGAAGGATAATTGATCATCCTGATTGAAAAACGACTCTGGATTCGCCAGGGATTTCTTGGTGATGACAAATATGGTGTTTCTGGGGGGTCTTACCCCTTTGTTATTTTTCACCCAAAATGTTGAGATTTTCGATATCGATTTTATTAGGCTCAGAGATACTCTGGACAATGCTGATTACCAATCTACAAAAGAAATATAGATTAAATCAGAAAAGCAGGAGCTATGACAATTTGAAATTTCGGATTTTTCAAAAATGCCATTTGACAGGTGAAAATCTAAACTATCATAGATAGCGACTTGAATTTATTCTTATTGGATAGAACGTCCTCGAAAACCTTTATTTCGATACCAAACATGTCCATATAGGCCTTCTTTGAGTCGACTTTTAATTGTTTTATTTTTTTTTAATTTCATTTTCGAGTTTTGTTCGGACGCTCAGGGCACTCAAAGCATAGGTGGTACTGATCAATCTAATGGGTATTCTGTATGATTCGAATGGGAAGTTGATCATCCTGATTGAAAAACGACTTTGGATTCGCCAGGGATTTCTTAGTAATGACAAATATGGTGTTTCTGGGGGGTCTTACCCCTTTGTTATTTTTCACCCAAAATGTTGAGATTTTCGATATCGATTTTATTAGGCTCAGAGACACTCTGGACAATGCTGATTACCAATCTACAAAAGAAATATAGATTAAATCAGAAAAGCAGGAGCTATGACAATTTGAAATTTCGGATTTTTCAAAAATGCCATTTGACAGGTGAAAATCTAAACTATCATAGATAGCGACTTGAATTTGTTCTTGTCGGATAGAACGCCCTCGAAAACCTACATTTTGATATCAAACATGTCCATATAGGCCTTCTTTGATTCGACTTTTAATTGTTTTATTTTTTTCAAATTTCATTTTCGAGTTTTGTTCGGACACTCAGAGCACTCAAACTATAGGTGATACTGATCAGAGTAATGGGTATTCTGCATGATTCGAATGGGTGATTGATCATCCTGATTGAAAAACTACTTTGGATTCGCCAGGGATTTCTTGGTGATGACAAATATGGTGTTTTTGGGGGGTCTTACCCCTTTGTCAATTTTCACCCGAAAAGTTGAGATTTTCGATATCGAATTTATTAGGCTCAGAGATACTCTAGACAACGCTGATTACTAATCTACAAAAGAAATGTGAATTGAATCAGAAGAGCGGGAGCTATGACAATTTGAAATTCCGGATTTTTCAAAAAATGCCATTTGACAGGTGAAAATCTAATCTATCATAGATAGCGACTTGAATTTAATCTCATTGGATAGAACGTTCTCGAAAACCTACAGTTTGACACCATACATGTCCATATAGGCCTTCTTTGAGTCGACTTTTTATTGTTTTATTCTTTTCAAATTTCATTTTCGAGTTTCGTTCGGACGCTCAGAGCACTCAAAGTATAAGTGGTAATGATCAGTCTTATGGGTATTCTGCATGATTTGAATGGGTAATTGATCATCCTGATTGAAAAATGACTTTGGATTCGCCAGGGATTTCTTGGTGATGACAAATATGGTGTTTTTGTCATTTTTCACCCGAAAATTTGAGATTTTCGATATCGATTTTATTAGGCTCAGAGATACTCTCTACAATGGTGATTACCAGTGTACAAAAGAAATGTAGATTAAATCAGGAGGGCGGGAGCTAGGACAATTTTTGAAATTTCGGATTTTTCAAAAAATGCCATTTGACAGGTGAAAATCTAAACTTTCATAGATAGTGACTTGAATTTGTTCTTATTGGATAGAACGTCCTCGAAAACCTACATTCTGATACCAAACATGTCCATATAGGCCTTCTTTGAGTCGACTTTTAATTGTTTTATTTTTTTCAAATTTCATTTTCGAGTTTTGTTCGGACGCTCAGATCACTCAAAGTATAAGTGGTACTGATCAGTCTAATGGGTATTCTGCATGATTCGAATGGGTAATTGATCATCCTGATTGAAAAACAACTTTGGATTCGCCAGGAATTTCTTGGTGTTGACAGATATGGTGTTTTTGGGGGGTCTTACCCCTTTGTCATTTCTCACCCAAAAAGTTGAGATTTTCGATATCGATTTTATTAGCCTCAGGGATACTCTAGAGTCTAGACTATGCTGGTTACCAATCTACGAAAGAAATGTGGATTAAATCAGGAGGGCGGGAGCTAGGACAATTTGAAATTTCGGATTTTTCAAAAAATGCCATTTGACAGGTGAAAATCTAAACTTTCATAGATAGTGACTTGAATTTGTTCTTATTGGATAGAGCGTCCTCGAAAACCTACATTCTGATACCAAACATGTCCATATAGGCCTTCTTTGAGTCGACTTTTAATTGTTTATTTTTTTCGAATTTCATTTTCGAGTTTTGTTCGGACGCTCGGAGCACTCAAAGTCTATACTTACTAGTCTATACTATTTTGCTATATTATAAGAACCAAGAATGCAATTGTAATAACCAAGAGATTCACAATTACAGAACACCATAAAGATTCGAACACCGCATTCAAATAAATCAACCACAAAAAAATCGGTTAAATTTCCCATGTCGACACGTCTTCACCATCCCTACAGAGTCCTCCCGAACTGTTTTACGAACTCCCCGGCTGCAGCGGGTTGATTTAAAACGATGTGAGCAATTCGCGAAGTGCAGCAGTGTTGTTTTTATCCGGCATAAAGTTTTAACACTTGAAATATCTTCCGGAAACATCAAAGTGTAGGTAACTCCGGGTAAGTTAGACGATGATATAACTTTCCGAGTTAACGCTCTATTGAATTGGGGCTGACATTGTTCCTCCACATTTTAGGACCCGGGAGTCCGGGCATTCCAACTATCTGAAACGGGATCCTGAAAAACTCCATTCAGCATCCAACAATAATTCTCATAAAGTTCCGGGGATGTTTATGTTTATAAGACATTCGTATACAGCTGAGAAAATCGTTTTTTAACGAATACATATCCGACAAGTCCATTCTCTCCACTGACGTTAGCGTTCGATAATTCCATCTATCCTCTCCGTCTCCTCTGATTCGCGTTAGGATATTGCAGTGCGCGTCAAAATTATGGAACAAATTCATTTTCTGAGAAGAAAAATATTTGGCAACAAAATCCTGAAACAGGTCAATTTTTGTTTCACTTTTACCAAATTTTTATGCATTTTTGAAGGATTTTTGTTGCACTCTGTGCCATCCCCATCAACTCTCTAAATTTTTTGAGTAGGTAAAGTGGGTTATCTGGTATTTTTTTGGCGAAGTCTTTGCATCTTCTTTATAGGCGTGCAGAAATTTTCAAAAAAAAAATTTTTTTTTAATCAGTAAGTTCAAAGAGGTTTGCGGTATGTGCACTTTGTCATGGGTCATTTACTTTGAGACGATGGTACCTGATGAAATTTGTCACCGAATTAAAGTCGACTATAAAGGTGCAGACACATTGTCATCACGTCATCTTCCCAAAATGTGCAACCACGATAATGTATGGAGCTTAGAGCATGGGAAGAGAGACACACCTTTCAATAATAAATAGTGAAGCCAAATCATCAGAACCAAACTGGGTGATTTTTCTACTACGGAATCAAAATGTATAGTCCATCCAAGAATTATTGACATCAGAGCAGGCCTTGGAAGTCCAGTCGCAGCTTTATATCTAGTTACAAAAAAGTAACTAAAAGTTTTCTGTGCTTTCATCATAGCAATAGGGCGCGGGCACATCTGACAGACGACAGCAAATTACAGTTGTCAAATCAGCCTGCTGGACAAACAAACGGATCTACAAATGCATATTGTGTGTTTATATCATATTTAAATTGGTTTTTTCTCGATAATGCCACAATTTTGCGCGATTGTGAAATGTGGAAGTAGAAGCGGAAGAGATAAGGTTTCATTCCACCGATTCCCTTCTATTTTCGACAATAGAAAACATATTAATCCTCTTGCTGAAAAGAGACGTGAATTGTGGATTAAGGCAACTAGAAGAGCAGATTTAACTACTGAGAAGTTGAAATGGGCAACTGTATGTTCGAAACATTTTGTAGGAGGTATGTTCAAAGAATCAAGGAAACATAGGTATATTAAAAATTATTATTTTTCGTCATTTTAGGCAAGCCAAGTGCATTGAAAGATGTTGACAATATAGACTGGGTACCAAATCAATCACTTGGCTACAAAACAAATATCAATGCAGTTCAAAGCCTCCAGAGATTGAATCGTAGGAAGCAGAGAGATAAAAATAAGATACCAAACCCAAATATTCCAGTTTATGTGGATAGAATTATGGATCGTATTGACAATGACACTTTGTGTGAAGCCTTGAATAATCCAGCTGTTCAAAGCTTGGATATTATTGATAAAGAAGATGAAAGTGAACCTGTTGAAGAAGTGGAACATGTACAAAATTGGTGAACACCAATTTCCTGATATCAATTTCGACTTACAGAATTGTTATAGTGAAATCCATCATCTCCGGGAAACTTTGCAGAGTTATACATTCACAATGGAAGAAGCAGAAGAAACTAGAAGACTTGCAAATGTTAGAATACAAGTTGAGCGTGTTATTGGTTCCATGAGAAACAAATATAAAATAACATCTTCAACCTTACCCGTGCATATGATCAAGTTCAAGCAGAATAATGTTCCTGTGATCGATCAAATTTGACAGTTTGCTGTGCATTCATAAATTCATGTCCACTACAGTACCTTATTGATATGAGAGTTGATATATTTATACAGTGTTAGATATATATTTTCATCAGAAATGAAATTGAATCCTTTGTTTTACTGATTTTATTGATTTATCATTTATATAATTTCCTTTATGCATTATTAAATTTTTCAGTCAATATGTACTAATGAGCCTATATACAAAATATTTAATTAAATTATTGAAATGATGATATAAAACAGTTTATTAATATTTACAGTTACGTTCCCCTCTTTCAGGATAAACTATAGATCTTATAGTTACTATAAGTTTTATGGGATAAACCCATTGACTATACCCCAGTATAAGGTAAATTACCTTATACTGTGACTATACCCTTTATAGTCTAAGGATAAACCCATAATCTTCTCAGAATTGCAATTTTAATCCCATTAAATTACCATTGTTGTTTATTGAAAGACGGTTTGTTTGTCCAGCAGGCTGAATGACAGTTGGCGTGTGACGTCACGTGCCCGCGCCCTATAAAAAATATAGATATAACCTGAAAATTAAATGATATTTTTTCAAAGATATGTAGAATATCTTTGTATTTCTTCAAAGTACGGCAAATTGAAAATGAACATGTTTCCATTACCACATTACCTGCAAACTGAATGGATCGGGAAAATTGTAATAGAACATCAAGACAGAAACAAAACTTAACGCATGGATTTATATTTAATATAATAATATGAACAATTTTATATGACATGGTGACTTTCAATATTTGTGAACAATGAAGGTGTAAAATATGAAATGTAAATATCCCTACTGTTGTTTCAACAACCACAACTCTTATTTCCTCATCTGGGCAGACCTCATCATGTTCATAATGAAAGATTTTATGTCAGCATCATCCCATATATTTCGACTAATCTTCTCTTATTTCTTTTTATATGTGCTATGGAAAGCCTTTCCATTTATTAGCTGTACACTCTTCCAGAGCCTCATTCTAAAGATATTTATTCCACTTGCTCAAATATTTGCCAAATTTATTCGAAACATTAATGACAGAACAAAATTTCAGTGTTATTTCCAACACCAACCTGAATTCTACAACTCAAAATATTACTGAACGGGCATTACCAACCTAATTTCGATTTTCCAAAGCCCCCCGAGATGTCAATAATTCTTGGATGGACTATAGTAAAAATTTTTGCAACATTGTATCTGCTGTCACGTTATAGCACTGAAAGCACGCAAGATCTATATTCCGCAAATTTACATTTTCTGTATGCACGTGATATTACGTCTAATATTATGTGAAATGTCATTCTGACATACATTTGAAACCGATCTGGGTGCTCATTCAATAATTCTTGAATTAATTGATGGAATTCCCCCACTTCCTCTGTTCGTTGATTCATTTGGCAAATCGAATCCATTCTATGAGAATCACCAGCAACTGTAAAAGCAGCTATATTTTCCATATCTTCTTCCCAATTTCTCGCGTGAGCTCACATGACGTGACAACAATTTGTATGCACCTTAAGGTGCATTATCTACGCCCTCGAATTAGTTAGTAAACTGACCCGGGTCGATCTGGTCGCAAAATATTTTTTTTTTTCGAATTTGAATTTGAAAAAAATTAAAAAAAATTCGAGCTATATCGACCCGGGTCAGATTTTCTTTTAATTCAAGGTCTTAGATTGCGGATATGTAATCAGATTTTCTTTACGATCAGCATTTTAGGAAATAAATGGCTTTTTGTGAAAATTTTATAGAAATTCGGGGCCCCACTGCGCTTCAGTTATGATCTTAAGTAGGTGTGTTATTAGTACGTTTCTACTGAAGTTGAAACTTTTCGATAAAATGATTCAATTCAAGGAAAGAGCCATGACAAAGTGCACATACTGAAAACCTCTATGAACTAATTTTTCAAAAAAAAAATTTTTCCCGGAAATTTCTGCACGCCTGTGAAGAAGATATCAAGACCTTGCCAAAAAAGTACCACATGACCCTCTCCCCTGCAACAAAAATCTTTTAAAAATGCATACAAAGGACCCCGCACTTTTTCTATGGCAAATGGCGTTCCGTCAAATTTTCTAAAATTTTGGTATAATGTAGTACTCGACCTACTGATCAAAAGTGTCCATGGCCCCAACTCAATCCTATGACTAGTTTTCGAGATACAGGGCGTTGAAGTTGAGAATTACCCACTTTTACTACGCCCGTATCTCGGAACAGAATCGGATGAACTTCAATTTTTCTCAAGAAACATTTCATTACATCCCCAGGAAGCAACCATATAGAGGAATATGACCGAAAATCGTTACTAATACAGGGTCATCCATAATTGAATGCATGCCCGCATTATAAAATATGTCAGTTTCAGAGCGAGAAGGTTCACAAAATGAACTATTACACTAGATATATTGTTGTTACATCGAAAACGACTGAAATACCCAGAATTTATACTGGGTGATCCATCATTATAGAAACTATTCTCAAGGAGGGTTAAATGGACACCCTGTATTTATGGATTGATTCAAGGTGTTTGTTTATTTTTTTTAGAATATATCATCATGGACTTCAAAGAATACAGGGTGATTCAGTCATGAAATGAACTTTGAACCTCACGAAAATACCCAAAAACCACCTGTTTTTTCATCACCCTGTATTTCAAGATTAACTCCGATGAGGTGGGAATTTTCTTTCATCATTGTACTTGATATAAAAACATCAATACGACCAAGAGTTTTTATCCACTTCCTATGAGCAGATTTTTCTTAATGTAATATGAAAATTATTTATTTATGTTATTCTATCTTTATTCGAGCATAACAAAAAATCTGGTCATAGGAAGTGGATA
The DNA here is from genome assembly GCA_951802165.1 of Adalia decempunctata. Taxonomy (NCBI): domain Eukaryota; kingdom Metazoa; phylum Arthropoda; class Insecta; order Coleoptera; family Coccinellidae; genus Adalia; species Adalia decempunctata. The sequence continues at coordinate 9,826,072 of OX637705.1, forward strand.
AAAACACTCAGCCGTATTGATGTTTTTATATCAAGTACAGTGGCGAAAGAAAACTCCCACCTCGTCGGAGTTAATCTTGAAATACAGGGTGATGAAAAAAAAAGGTGGTTTTTGGGTTTTTTCGTGAGGTTCAAAGTTCATTTCATGACTGAATCACCCTGTATTCTTAGAAGTCCATGATAATATGTTCTAAAAAAATTAAACAAACACCTTGAATCAACCCATAAATACAGGGTGTCCATTTAACCCTCCTTGAGAATAGTTTCTATAATAATGGATCACCTAGTATGAATTCTGTGTATTTCAGACTTTTTCGATGTAACAACAACATATCTAGTGTAATAGTTCATTTTGTGAACGTTCTCGCTCTGAAACTGACATATTTTATACTTTCAAAATCGGGCATGCATTCAATTATGGATGACCCTGTATTAGTAACGATTTTCGGTCATATTCCTCTATATGGTTGCTTCCTGGGGATGTAATGAAATGTTTCTTGAGAAAAATTGAAGTTCATTCGATTCTGTTCCGAGATACGGGCGTAGTAAAAGTGGGTAATTCTCAACTTCAACGCCCTGTATCTCGAAAACTAGTCATAGGATTGAGTTGGGGCCATGGACACTTTTGATCAGTAGGTCGAGTACTACATTATACCAAAATTTTAGAAAATTTGACGGAACGCCATTTGCCATAGAAAAAGTGCGGGGTCCTTTGGTAAAAGTGAAACAAGAATTGACCTGTTTCAGAATTTTGTTGCCAAATATTTTTCTTCTGAGAAAATGAATGTGTTCCATAATTTTGACGCGCACTGTATACGCACACCGTCGAAGATTTTTGAAGATGTCGATGTGTAAAGTTTTTTTATCTTGAATGAGCGATTCTTATGGAAACTGGATTTTCCCTCAATTCTCGAAATTTCCGCTACAATCAACGAAATGAGTGGCCGAATTGTCCCTCTAAGAAATGCACAATTTTTTCCTTCCAAATTATCCAATTAACCGAGAAGTTGTGAAAAAGTTCATCGGAAAAATTAAAGTTGCATTTTCATCAACCAGCGTTCGGGTAAATAAATTAAAATTCAATTACGAAAGTTATTCCCCGACGATGTTCCGCTAATTGCTTGTCGTTGTCGCATGGACGCTTCGGAAAATTCGAAACATGGCGGCAGTGGCGGCGGCGAAAGTTATTGGGGGCGTGAAATGAACTACTGGAGTTGGCTTATCAAAGTTCGTTTGGATTCCATATTTTATTTTGTTTCATGCATAATTCCCACATTTATTTTTTTTAAATCAATAAATATACTGTTCCACAAGAGTTAGGGATATCGTATTCAACCGTTTTTGAAAGTATGTAATCTTCGAGAAAATCGCTGTAAAATCATTTTAAACTCAATAACAACTTGAATCGATCCAATAAAAATCAGTATGAGACATTTCGTCAATCTGGTCGCCTTTTTTCTGAAGTTTGGTTCTTTGCATATGCTTCATGAATGTTCTTATTTTGAAATGAAGTCAGTTTATCAACGGCTTCGATTTGAAACGAGTTTTCTGAAAATTTTAAGACGTAAATTAACAAACGCTGAGGCTAATAGGGATATCGGAATGCTACAGGGAGGCCTAACTCAGGTCGTTGGAAAGGCTTCAAGTCAGCCAAAGTGTGATATCTCGACTTTGGAATATGTTCAGGGAGACAGGTTCCGTGTTGGAAAGACCAAGGCTTGGTGGGCGACGAAAAACAACACCTGCTCAGGATCGTTTCATCACCGTTTTGGCGAGAAGAAACCCTACATCTACGTGTAGAATGCTACGGAATACTCTTCAAAATGCAGATGGGGTCCAAATTTCCATCGAAACCATCAGACGCATTTGAGAGAGGTGAATCTATGTTCTAGACGTCCATTAAGAATAGTTCCATTAACACGTGACCATAAGCGTCAAAGACTGGAATGGGCAAGGCAACATATCAATTGCAACGATCAATGGCGTAGTGTCCTTTTCACTGATGAATCCAGATATGGACGATTTTCAGATTCTCGAAGAATAAGCGTATGAACAATCCCACGCATACCCCGTAAACATCGCTTTGTCCAAAAAGTCCATCCATTCCCAGGGGTAGTGTCATGGTATGGGCCGGGACATGTTTCAACGGGCGCACAGATCTACACATTTGTCCTGGGAATATCACCGCCTCACACTATAGGGAGCATGTCATTGACAATGTTTTGCCAAATTTTCACCCTGCTATTGGTGAAACTTTTCAATTTCTAGACGATAACGCTAGACCGCACCGTGCAGCCATAGTTGAGAATGCACGCGAGGAGCTTGGTATTCCACATTTATCAATACCTCCGCACTCACCAGATTTGAATTGCATAGAACATGCATGGGATATGCTCCAAAGAAGATTAGATAATCATCAACCTACCCCAGAATCTTTAAATGATCTGAGAGAGCATCTGCCCCGTTTATGGAACCAAATTCCTCAAGAAAAATTCAACAACCTCGTGTGTAGTATGCAATGAAGATATCAAGCTGTTATTGATACCCGTGGAGGCCATAAATTGTATTGCTTGAAATCTCTGGGAATAAAATTTCGTTATTTCACTCGATTTTTCTTAACCACCCTGTATACGCTGCAGACGTACAGGCTTAAAATAATTTTCAACTTGAAATCATATTAATATGAATTTTCATCACAAAAATCTTATTTTAACTATATTTTTTCGCAATTTAAGTCAATATCCCTCACCCATGTGGAGCAGTTTATTTCAACGATTCGCTACAGAAAACCATGTTTTATTGAACTCTTAAATCTTGCGCTCTTATTAAAACGCCCCTTAGTAAGAAAGCATCTAAACATTTCAACTTCGAAATGTAAACAATTAACATTGTTTAACAATTTTGTTAGGCATACTCATGGTGATTACTAATAGTCAAAAGAATCGTGGATAAGATCAAAATGGCGGGAGCTATGACGATTTGAAATTTCGATTTTTGAAAAAATTCCATTTCATGCCGCTCTTTTGAAAAGTTCAGTATTATTTAGATAGCTTCTACTTTGATTTCGTGAAAATCAGAATTTTTAGCTTAGAATAATGGTCTCAAACTATAACACTCGAGTCGCTGATAACTAATCAGTGGTCAAATTCAATCCTGTCCGTCCGTAAACATAACTCCCGAAGGGAAAACGTATAAAATTAAAAGTTTCGAAATATTCCCGTTCTCTGTGAATCTCTGAGGCGCCATGGACCGTGAACTAACTTATATACCTCTTGCAACATTCCAGCTTGACATATTCTCGCAAAAACGCCATCGGAATCCCTTCCAGCATACAACACATGGCAATTTGTAACGCATAAAACCAAAATTCGCCTATTCCAGGCGACTCCACTCAATAAAAAATGAATTATTTTTAGGGGTCGCATCAGTGGCATTCTATTATCTGGCTGTTATTTGACTTTTATGAACGCCACGGCGGACTTTTATGCTGTACCTTCAGCCGGTTTTGAAACGTTTCCAACACTCAGTTGGCTGTTTGTTATCCCCGGTGCATTCCTTTATTGGTCTGCATTCTTCGTTAAAATCGCGTTGCTGCGACAGGAATCCCAAATGAAAATTCGGTATTGCGTCGTATATTCTTGTTGCACAACGCCAAAACAGAAATATGGATCTGGGTCTTGTCATCTAGAGAACATTGTGGAAAAATAACCCAGCTCAGCCAAAAAAAAATAGCCATTGTTCGGGAATATAATTATCCTAAAGAAGAAAAAGAATGAAATATCCCTATCGACTTCTATGACCTTGCCGTGGTTTTCGATGATCTTCGGTAGCAACCTCTAGGATCCTCAGTTGGAAACAAATGCCTCTTTGCTCCTTTTTTGTGTATACTTATCGTCCTGAGATCAATAACCTTCTGAAAATACTTAGGTGAATCTCCCTTCGAAAGTTACAAATACAATCTCGAAACTTTCTCGAAACAAACCGAAACACCTGATTAAAATTGTTCGAAAAGCAACAATAAAACTTCCAAGAGAGGTGAGATCTATTCCAAATGAGTTTTATCTGGGAGATAAGCCAAAACTTTGTTGATGCAAAAAAGGTACAGGAACGGCAAGAATGTTCCCTACTCCCAAAAGCTTCGTCCTTTGCATCGTGCTCATTGTTCCAAAACTAGCTGGTTTCTTTTTTCCATATTCCATCCACGGGTAAACTCATTTCGTTTCCAAATTAGGTCTTCGAATTTCACAGAACTGCGTCCTTTAATGGCAGCTACATTGTGAATATAGATATTTCGACAAAACTCGTTTCACTCCTCATGATCCCAATTGGTTTAGAATATAATTCTTCGGAGATCCTACTTTATTCAATGGTCAATGGTGATTCGACCCAAAAATATATGATTAATGATTTCTGCTATTCAAAGCATATGTAACTGTTAGAGAAATTGACAGATGAGTCGTTATTCGATGTTCCGTCATAGAGTTTCACACCCAGTGGCGCACCCAGGATTTAGTTATGGGGGGGGCTGAACTGAACTGAAGAATTGTTCTTGCTATATACAGGGAGTATCATTGGTAAATGAATATACGGTAACCTGAGCTAGAGCTACCATAGACGAGTCCAAAAAACCAATATATGATAGGTCTAATCAAATCCATAACCGACTTAGAGGATGGTTTATGTACTCACAAAAAATTTAAATTTCTCATAACTTTTGAACCAACCAGAATTAATAGTCGGTTGATATTTAGAACGTATGATCCACTTCCACATATCGATCGATTTACTTTTGAATTTTCCAAAAATTCCAGATCCGTATTTGAAAAATATGGGACTTCTTCCAAGCTGAGATTCAACACCCTGTATATTAAAATTTGAAGATTTGATTGAAATATTTGAAGAGAGCAGAAAATTTTCGATGATTTTCAGTAGATTTCATTGTCCCGCACGTAATTTTGCTTAAAGAAAGCTTTAGGGAAATATCCAATTGAATATTGGAATTTCACTAATTCTCAGAAGAATTGCACATTCGAATTTCATAGTATTCTGAGGAATCATTTCAAGTTATTTTCGGAAAAACATTATTGATTGAGAAAATTTTATTTGGAGTCAACAAAGATGGAAAAATAAATGAAGAAACATAAAAACTTAACGTGAATTACAGAAGGTGCTCGAAAGTACCACCATGTTGCTCAAAATATGTCTGATTCTTTTTTTAACATGTCTGGATTATTACTTATCTTATTGCAAGCGACTTCGATACGTTGCTTGAGGATCTCCTCACTTCATATTTCAGATGAATATACTGAACATTTTGAATAACCTAAAATGAAATTATCAACAGGATTGAAATCTGGTGATCCAGCGGTCCAGGCATGCGGTCCATCTCTGCCAATCCACATATTTCGAAAGTTCTGATCTAAAAATTGCCTGATCACTACTCTGAAATGGATTGAAGCTCCATCATGCTGAGAATGCATTCCTGCAATGTCCGTCCGTATGGTGTGGCGTTTATAAATATCGATTGATTAGACCACACGTCCTGCCAAGACGACTTACGGGTGATCACGGATTTTTACTCAGATTTCCTCCAAAATCATCTTCCTGTATTACTCGAAGGTACGGAAATTGCAAGAATGCATTTTCAGCAAGATGGAGCTCCACCCCATTTCAGAGTAATGGCCAGACTCAGACAACCGTCTTTTGTGTATTATGTGTTGGGGAAGTGAATATGGAATACGGTAGAGCGGTGTGGCTTTGCCAACGAAGGTGACTTTGCCAAACTACCTAATGTTTTATGTTTCATTTTATTTTGGTAAAGTCGGTAACTTCTCAACGACAGCACGAATCGGAACCTAAGAGACACTATATCCCCAATTGTTTCAACAGTCGCAGTCCTTTGGCTTGGATTCGAATGGTGTGCTATGCTGTGTTGTGTGAGCAGGTAAGTTTTAACGTGTTTATAAATGCGAAATACTAAGGGTTGTGTAGAAAACATGACAAATGATACATCAAAATAAATTCAGCAGCTTATTTCACACGTATTTAGGTCGCGTATAAAAAAAACTGAGAGCATTTGGTTGGGCGGGTCTCGAAATTTTAGGAAATTATTCTATTGTTGCACTTGGGAGGGGGACTTTGCCAAATAACAAAATTTGCAGATTTATGCAGACAAACCATCTACGTCTGGAAGAGGAAAAAAACAGTTCTGCGGTTTTGAAAAATGAGTTATTATTATCATTATTATAGATTGTTCATTTACAAAGAGACTGATTTTATGTATTTTATGAAGAAGAATAGATTTTATTTCCAAACGTACGATAACAACGTGAGTTCTCGACTGACAGGATCATCGAAAAGTTCTATTTCTCCGCCTAGGCGGAGAAATATTTACTTTTCCCTCCGGCGCGGCGGCAGGAAAAGTGTTGCTACGAAAAAGTTTACTTGGTTACCATGAACATAGATGCATAGAATACAATTTTCATGAATTTGAAAACTTTTGGAAATAAAATAGCATATTTCATTCGGAGAAGAAGTGACTTTTCGTGGCTCGCTTTCAATTATCCGCCTCACTCAGTTCGGCGGATAAACTCAAGCTCGCCACGAAAAGTGACACTTCTCCTCCTAATGAAATAATATTCTATTATTTTCTTATAATTTGTTGTTTTATTCGCGACTAGTACCTAGCTAGTTAACCTTCAAAAAAGTTAAAGCCACCTGCACTTGATTAAATTGCCTACAAACGCATTTTGATGCAAGTGGCAAATTCGCACCGATGTGCGGGTGACTTTGCCAAATTTTTAAAATGGAAAAAAAATTGTTGCGCACTTTTTCTTGCGTTTCTAGTAACAGCAATCGATAGCTAGATTGTTGAAATTAAACATAATTCAAACACAACTCATTTTACAGAAAAACGAGAAAGTTACATCAAGAATACTCTAAAAAGTGGTGCAAAGTCACACCGCTCTACGGTACCCTAAAAAATGACAGAGTTTAAAATCAACCAAAAGCAGACTGTTTGATAATGTTTGACGTTTGGAAATGAACTTTGAAAATTTGAAATGTTAGGGGGGGCTGCAGCCCCAAAGCCCCCCCTTGGGTGCGCCACTGTTCACAACAGTCAAAAAATTCTTTTTCGTCTTAACTGTTGGCCTTTTTACTGTGGAATATGAATCTACCGATGAAGATAACTACATAATAGGTAGATCTACCGGCTCTACTAGTCTACTCTCATAATAATCTATATATATAAAAGAAAGATGTTGGTTACACCATTTATAACTCGAGATCGGATGGACTGTTTGTTATGAAACTTCATATATGGATTCGTCTACGGTCTGGTTATTATAAAATACAATAAAACTCTGAAAAAATCGATGAAAATTTTACTTTTACAGGAAATGCTTTTCCTTCTTTCGAGTAAGGCCACTAGGTGTCGCTACAGTTAGACAGCGATGTAAACATATAGTGTGTAATTTGGGTTGCCTCCAACTCTGCGCTGTTGACCAAAGCCGAAATGTCTTACCGTTAGATTACAGATCTCTAAAATGATGAGATTTCGTTGAGATATGTCTGATATGAAAGTAGTTTCGTTCTTACCATTTCAGGTGGCGCTATTCAGACATTATGACTGATTATTATTAGTTATTTTCATATCTTTATTTATTCAAAATAACGTAATCGTGAAGGTATTGACATCAATTACTGAAAAATTTGCATAGAATTCTATCACAGTGAATTTTTATCGAAATTTCAAGTAAATCGCATTTTGTCGATCAGTTTCAATCGTGAGTTGTCCATTATTCTCATCTTTTCTCATGATTTTTGAAATGTTTTTGAATTTCTGTTTGGGTAATAAATATATTTGCGGAAATAACTGAATCCAAAATAGCCATAATTAGTAATTGACATTATTACATTTGTGTTTCTGTTCTGTGTGACAGCTCATATCCATGGAAACCTCGCCCAAGGGCGGATATAGCTTTTTTTTCATGGGGGGAGGGGGGGGGGGTAATAACGATTGAAAATCAGGTACACAATGTATGAAATATTTTATGTGCACCACATTGTGTAACTTTTTCTAAGGACTTCGATACTCATGGGGGGTGATCTGAGTTTCATCTAGCATCAACTCGATTTGACAATTCAAAAATCAGAGAACCAAGCCGTTGATCTCCGATCACCGGTGATTACGATTTGTGAAATTCATCGTAAGTATCATTTAGGCGTAACAAAGTTCGCCGGGCCAGCTAGTATCAACAATAAAAACGCATACCGATTTATTTTGGTTGCTGTTGAGCAATTTCCATTGAAAGCAGCAAAAAGTACTCCGGAAACCCTGTAAATTGCTCTATAAATCTCCATCTTCCAGAATATTTTTACGTTTTGATCAGCACTCACTTCATTTCACCGCGAAATAATTTGCCAATTTGAAATTCATATAATCTTCAGTGGGAGAAAAAATCAGATGCAGGGTCCTCCGCAGCCACTGAATAATTCAGGGAGTTCTCATCTCAACGATTGCCAAAATTAATTTGCTAACTCCACTTAACTTTTCAATTTCGGTTATGAAAAATAACTCATACAGACGATAAATGCTAATTTAGTTCCCTTGGGAGAACGGATGGACTTGCCGAAATTTTTAATGGATTTCGGGACCGATTCATTTGTTGATGGTTTCAATAATTCAACGGTGATTCGTCAAACTTTTACGAATGATTTTCGTTCGGCCATTTCGTTCAAAACAATTATGATTCGGTTCGAGTCCATCGAACTACTTCAGGGACGTTTAGTGTTCTACGGTGAAAGAGAATTCGCTCCCATTGCTGAACGGCCGCGAGACGAAGGAGTTGGCGACACCTTTGGAGTCGAACGCGCTTGTTTTCCTCCGTGAGGAGTTGAACTTTTTGGAGCCTGTATGGCTTTTTGGCAATTTGACTGACTGATTCGCGGTTGATACCGGTCTCATAGGCTATTTTCCTCATGGAAACCCTCGGATTTCGATTGACTCGCTTCTTGACGATGTTGCGATTGCTAGGTGTATTGACAGTGCGTTTTCTACCTCTTCCTGGACGACGACCATCATGGCCAAGCTCCTTGAAATGACGACTTGCATCGGACACTTGTCGATGCACATTGAGCAAACGAACAATTTCGCATTGACGCCTACCTTGACGAAACAGCTCCAAAATCGCACTACGTTTGTTTGACATTCTAAAACTCTGTGAAATGAAATTATATCAAACTGAAAATTCACATATTAGTACAGGAAAGTGTAGGGAAACCAAGAGAATAGAAATTATTTGGCTGTGCTGAAATACTTTTGTTCCAGACCACAGCAAAGTTTTTGAAATTTTGCAAGCATTATTTCTCGATTGTGATATGAAAGTTTGTTGCTAGGCAATTTCGCTGGAGAATTTCGATGTGAACCGAGAGTTGCTATGGAAACTTCCTCACTAAAAATGAAATGAGTCATGTAGAAACGTCATGCCATCTGTCACCAAGCAAAATCAATGAGGGACAAAATTGAACAATTATTATGATTGTTGAATTTTGTCCTCATTCTTGGTGATAAATGGCTTTCTCTGAATTCCGGAAGCTGTAGAAGACTGTCCACATCAACCTGCCATCGCAAAACAGGCAGGAAAATCATGGAACCATATTTATTTATTTATTTAGCGTATGGCATACATGGATTTAGTTATAATCAGTTAAAATTATTGCACACATTCACATCTCGCCATAAAACACACAAGTGTATATCCAAAAGTAAAAAAATTAGAAATGAAGTATAAACACAAATACAAATATAAATATAAACACAAATATAGCACGGTTTGAAGTTAAATTCTAAAATCGAGACCATTAATCCAGTCCAGCACAGAGTCAGTGGCCTCATAGAAGTCGCTCATTTCTCCTCCGTATGCAGTAAGAGGGCACTCCATTGCAATATGGTGGACAGTCTGGCGAGGCTCTCCGCAGTCGCAGGTTGGTGTTTCGGTGAGTCCCCACTTATAGAATGAGTCACGGCAGATACCGTGAGACGTTCTTATCCTATTGAGTGTTTTCCATTCGTGGCGAGGCAGCCCCATACCCGGCAAGGACACTGTAGGATCAGCTATATGTGCCTGGACTGGTTTCGAGGCTTCCCAGTATTCTCTCCATTTGTTGGTCAAATTGAAATTATCTCTCACAAGTTTTTCTGCTAGCAATATTGGGGGAGATCTAGACTTCAATCTCTGCAGGCCGGCATCAGGAAGGTCACCATGTATTGGAAGTAGGGGATTTGTTATTATTTTATTGTATTCCCTAACTAGGCTCTCTTGTCTGCGGATGGAGGGAGGTGCAATATGGCTTAGAACAGGGAGCCAGGGCAGAGGTGTGCTTTTTAGACAGCCACTAATTAGCCTCATTGTCTCGTTAAGTTTGGTATCGATGTTCTTTACGTGGCAGCTGTTTATCCAGACTGGGGCGCAGTACTCAGCAACTGAGTAGACGAGGCTGAGCGCTGAGGTTTTAAGAGTGGATGCGTTCGCGCCCCAAGTAGTGCCGCAGAGTTTGCGGATTATGTTATTTCTGCTATTTATTTTAGCTGCGGTGTTCTTTAAATGTGTTTTGTATGAGAGTGTTCGGTCCATTGTTACCCCTAGATATTTTGGGCAAGGATTATAGCGTAATAGATTATTATTGAAATACACTTGGGGCTCCACTCGTGCTTGTTTATTGTTTAGGTGGAAGCACATCGCTTCAGTCTTATTCATATTTGGAATTAGCCTCCAGTCGGCGAAGTATTTTCCCAGCATGTTCAGGTCCTCTGAAAGTACGTCACTAGCTTCTTCGATGGTTTTACTTTGGGATGCAAGGGCCAGGTCATCGGCATATCCGAACTTTCTTGACGATGTCTGAGGGGTGTCTGAAATATATAGATTAAACAGGACAGGTGCAAGTACAGAGCCCTGGGGCAGCCCATTATTCAGATGCCTCATCTTGCTCCTGCTTCCTCCTGTTATTATTTGGAAGGGTCTATCGCAGAGCATGTTGTTCAGTAGAGATGCTGTTCGGCTGCATGGTATCACGTTGAGAAACTTGTAGAGGAGCCCTTCTCTCCAGACCGTGTCGTATGCTGCTGTCAGGTCGACATACACTACAGTTGTTTTCAGCTGTTTTTGAAACCCTGCTTCGATATGTGTTGTCAAGCTGAGCACCTGGTCGACGCAGCTACGGTGGGGCCTAAACCCAGCCTGTTCAACAGGAATATGCTCCATTATCAGAGGACTCAGTCGGTTCAATAACATCCTTTCCAGAAGCTTGTAGCATGAGCTTAACAAGGCTATTGGGCGAAAGCTTTCAGGTAGGTTCTTGGGTTTGTTTGGTTTCAGAATCGCAATTATCCTTGATTTCTTAAGCTCCATTGGTATATAACTTGTCAGTAAAATGTCAGAGTAGAATTTACTCAGCCACATTCGAGTGTGTTTACCACAGTTCTTAAGGAACTCTGGGTGAATTCCGTCGAATCCCGGAGCTTTGCCAGATTTGGTATCTTCAAGTGCCTTATCTACCTCTTCTGCAGAGAATGGCTTGGAGTATTCTGGGTGGGGTGTTGTCGTATGGCGAAGGAGTGTCAGTTGTTTCTTAATATGTGTATTCTGTTGTCTTATACTCGGGGCCTTAGAAAGTGTTATGACTCTTGCAGCGATTTGGTCAGCTGATACCTCCGGTGGTTCGCGGGTTGGTGGATTAGAGCTACCCAGCTTCTTCAAAAGGCTCCAAGCTTTTCTGCTGGATCTCTTAAAGTCCATGCTACCTGTTGTTTCCTTCCATTTATTAAGGCGTTCTGTGTCCAGGCGGCTGAGGAGTTCGTCGGCTATTTCAGAGTCTCCATTGTTCTGGAATTCCTGGTAGAGCTGCTCCGTCCCAGCGTTCCAGCCCGGTATGTACTCTCTGCGGAATCCTCGAGGTACATACTTTTTCGCAGTTGTTATCACGGCTTTTACGAATCTATTATAGTTGCTGCCCACTGGAGGGATCCATCTAACGACTTTATCCAACCGAACAGCAAATTCACTCCATTGGGCCCTTCCAAAATTCCATCTGGGCCTGGGTGTAGAGTGGATTATCGGGATTTTAATTCCAATTTCGAGGACTATAGGACGATGTTGGCTGTGCGGAAAGTCGTCCAGGACTTTTCTTGACATTGGAACCGGGCGTTTTAGAGCATTCTCTGAGGCAAAGCAGATGTCTGGGTTGGTTTCAGTGTTCCACGCAGCTGACCTGAAAGTATTTCGTTCTTTAGCGTCAAAGATTAGGTGGAGATCGTGTGAGTCTGCCCAGTTGGCAAGGCGCTCGCCGTTCTCATCTGTGGTTCGGTATTTCCATTCAGTGTGGTGACTGTTAAAATCGCCTGCGTATATTGCAGGGTGTGGGTAAGTATCTAGGACGTTATCAGGCCAGGGTGCTTGTGGTGGCTTGTAGATGTTTGCAACCGTAATGTCCGCTATTTTTGTTATTACTTGGTGAACGTTTGAATTTATGCTGGAATTTAGTAGTATAGCGTTTTCGATGTCTTTTCGGACATAGGTCGCATTGCCATAGGACCGATGATAGGTGGCTCCCAGTAGGTCGAATCCCAGAATTTTGCCTCTTTGGCGCTGTTGGTCTGCGTTCTCGATGTGGGTTTCCTGGATAATGGCCATGTCAATGTTTTGGTCTAGCAAGAGCTTTGAAATGTACTCACTCTTGGCTCTGCTAAGTCCTTCGGCGTTTATTTGGCAAATTCGGATCATTTCTCCGAGATTTTTTGTCGTTTGGCCCTGAGGAGGGCCATGGTTGTGAGATTTTGAACTATGTGAATCCATGTATAGTAGCCAGGAGATCCGGAGATATTGTCTGGCTGCCGAAGATCGCTCTAACTCATTTAGCGTTACCCAGGGTGCACGTGTAGCTTTCTGCCACGGACGCGAGTTAGTCTACACCCCTATGATTAGTGCTTACAGCTTCCATCAATAACTTAAGATTGAAACCCTACTGAGCATTTTTGTGCTCTGATTCCCGCGTGAGGTAAATCCTGTAATGCTCAGAGAACATCATGAGAACCATGAGCAAGAAGGTAGGAATTGGCGTTCTTCTCCAGTTTCTGTTGGTTGCGTGCCATGGGCAGCACCTCCCTATAGGCAATGAGTTCCAGAGACTCGCTGTTCATTGTCTTCGATGTTCTGCTGGTTTCCAAAGAGACCACGAAGAGGTGAAAAGATTAAACTTGTCTTGGAAGGTCTCCAGCAAGAGGGACTATTGACGATAATCCAGTCGAGCATCGACCATGAAAGTATCTTGAATCAGAGACAAAATCTCTAATTCTTCTACGGTGTTCCAGAGAAGTGAGCGAGGCATCCCCGACCAGTATAATTGCTCTCCTTCGGACAGAATCCAACAATTTCAGTACATGTGAGGTGCCTCACGCCAAACATAGCAGCAGTACTCTAGGAAAGGTCGAATCTGGGCCTTATAGATGATAAGCAGTTGACTGGAAGTGAAATAGCTCCTGGCACAAACAGAAAACCAAGTTTTTGGGATGAAAATTTATCATTGGATATCAGGTGACTATCCCAAGAAAGGTTATTGCCAACAGTGACACGAAGCATTGAAATGGATGATTTTAATGGTATGGTTACTCTCGAAAAGCTTATATTGGGTATAGTGAGATCAGATTTTCTAGGTAAAAGACTTGCTTTTATGTTTTGTTAGCTTTGAATTCTACAAAGATATTGCATTTCCATTCGAGAATTGTTGCCAAGTCCATTTTTATGTTACCAGCAATTCTTCCTCGTTCATTTATAATTTGGCGAGCTGGTATTGGAGCCCAGCAAAAGAAGATGGTATGGAGGGCACTATCCTGGGATGTGTTGTAATAACTACTTCGGTTAGATATGAAAACTATTATCCCCTCAGGAGGACCTGAACAAACAAATTACCAGCATACCAAGAAAGAGCAGAGTTGTTGCATCCGATCCAATAAGGATCGAATCACGTGACGCGCTTGTGTTCGATCCGGCACCACCAATGGTATTCGATTATATTTGGTGACACACAAATCGTCCCCCACAAAGAGAATAATCCTCGGTCTATCGCCATTCCCTTTTCGCCTGTTTCAACGGCGATAGATTTGAAGGGCAAATAATTTTATTTGTCCCATTGTAGGTTTCGGAGGTGAACGATCTGTTTTGGAATTGAATTTCTCCATTTCGAGAGCTTTGCCCCAGTTCGTGAATCGTGGATTTCCATATTATGTATTCGCGAAGATCGAATATAGATTCTTTGAATTGAATAAGGGCAGAATTGTGAGTTGTATTCTGTTGTGGTTTATTTCCTGCTTTTGGTGAACACTAAGAAAACTGGGTGACATGGATGAAACATAAGTTTCATATCAGTAACTATGTTGGCATTTTTTCAAAGCTCGCATGCAGCAGCTCCAAAAATAGTTAAGAAGAGAGACCTCAAAGACAATCCCAAATAAAAAGACACTCAATACTTTCACCAAAAGAAGGAGCTAGACAAGCTCAATACCTCAATATACGGAGCCCAATCTGTACTCTTCGAATGAGATAGGTTGCAATGGCAAGGTATTCCGTGTTTAGGTGAATAACAGTTTATTCCTCCCCTCAACAGAATCTACACTCTTCAGTGTACGACAAACCTATTCTCACCAGATGCTTCCTGAGAGGACAAGCCGCTATTATGTTCTGTGAGAATAGGAAAACAAGAAAGCCCTGAGAAATATCACGAACCATCTTATGCGAAATAATAAAAATATACTGCTCCACAAGAGTTAGGGATATCGTATTCAATCGTTTTTAAAAGTATGTAATCTTCGAGAAAATCGCTGTAAAATCATTTAAAACTCAATAAAAACTTGAATCGATCCAATAAAAATCAGTATGAGACATTTCGTCAATCTGGTCGCCCTTTTTCTGAAGTTTGGTTCTTTGCATATGCTTTATAAAGAATGTTGCTTCGATTTGAAACGAGTTTTCTGAAAATGCCAAGACGTAAATTAACAAACGCTGAGGCTAATAGGGCTATCGGAATGCTACAGGGTGGCCTAACTCAGGTTGTTGTAGCGGAAAGGCTCCAAGTCAGCTAAAGTGTGATATCTCGACTTTGGAATAGGTTCAGGGAGACAGGTTCCGTGTTGGAAAGACCAAGGTTTGGTGGGCGACGAAAAACAACACCTGCTCAGGATCGTTTCATCACCTTTTCGGCGAGAAGAAACCCTACATCTACTGTAGAATGCTACGGAATACTCTTCAAAATGCAGATGGGGTCCAAGTTTCCATCGAAACCATCATACGACATTTAAGAGGTGAATCTAGGTTCTAGACGTCCATTAAGAGGAGTTCAATTAACACGTGGCCTGGTGACCATAAGCGTCAAAGACTGGAATGGGCAAGGCAACATATCAATTGGAACGATCAATGGCGTAGTGTCCTTTTCACTGATAAATCCAGATATGGACGATTTTCAGATTCTCGAAGAATAAGGGTATGGACAATATCAGGCATACCCCGTAATCGTCGCTATGTCCAAGAAGTCCATCCATTCCGAGGGGGTAGTGGTATGTTATGGGCCGGGATATGTTTCATCGGGCGCACAGATCTACACATTTGTCATGGGAATATGACCGCCTCACACTATAGGCAGCATGTCATTGACAATGTTGTGCCAAATGTTCACGCTGCTATTGGTGAAACTCTTCAATTTCTAGACGATAATGCTAGACCGCACCGAGCAGCCATAGTTGAGAATGTGCGCGAGGAGCTTGGTATTCCACATTTACCAATACCTCCGCACTCACCAGATTTGAATTGCATAGAACATGCATGGGATATGCTCCAAAGAAGATTAGATAATCATCAAGCTACCCCAGAATCCTTAAAAGATCTGAGAGAGTTTCTGCCCCTTTTATGGAACCAAATTCTACAAGAAATGTTCAGCAACTTCGTGTGTAGTATGCAAAGAAGATGTCAAGCTGTTATTGATTCCCGTGGAGGCCATACATATTGTATTGATAGTCTCAAAATGCTTGAAATCTCTGGGAATAAAATTTCGTTATTTTACTCGGTTTTTCTTAACCACCCTGTATACTCTGCAGACCTACAGGCTAAAATTAATTTGCAACTTGAAATCATATTACTATGAATTTTCATCACAAAAATCTTATTTTAACTATATTTTTTTGCAATTAAAGTCAATAGCCCTAAGTCATGTGGAGCAGTTTATTAAATGATCACCCTTTGAGTCAATATTTAGCCATTAGTTACAGTTAAATCTCCACTGTGCAAATCTGCTAGTAATACCCTAGATTCTGTGCTAGTACGTTTCAAATTATAGTGTGGCTTAAACACGGCATTTTCGCATTTATCTTCGATTTCTTACAGTCCTTTCTTCCAAGGAATGAATAATTATCACCTTGTGTGAACCATTTCACGAAGATTGATAGTTCCATTAAACCATGAATTAGAGAAAATTGAGCGAATAAATACACATTGGCAAAAAATACAAACGTCTGTCATTATGTTTGAATAATGCGAAATTTCCATTTCCTCCATAATCAGCGAAATGAATGATGTGGGCTACCCTGTATAATTCAGTTGTTCATTCACCATAATTCAAATGGCACGAGAAAAAAGTCTATTTAATCCTTCCGTTTATTGGATCCGTAGCGTCAAAGAATCCTGGTGAATGCTGTTGGGCTTCCCACCCTCGTCGCCAACTCCACAAAGAACGGACGAACGGAGCTGTTTTTCTCATTACCCTGAATATTTTTTAACCAGCACGGTGGGTGTGGAGTTACGAGTCTAAATAGAATTAAGAATTGAAAGCTTTCTTTTCATTCTCACAGAACGTAATAAGGTACAAAGTAAAAAGGCGCCAGTGCTGACGTCGTTTGATAATATTTTCGCGGGTCTGTGTAGTTAACAGTTGAATGGAGTTAATGAAGTGCTTTGAAAGATCAAGAGAAAACTGTTTCGTTTGAAAAAAAGAGTTTACTGCTTCGTATTTATTTTATCTCAAAGTGTCTGACCTTTGAATTTTTAACTACGAACTTCGGTTATTTCCACAATGCTTCAACACTCCTTATCTTATAAAATGCGTAGAAATGTTTATTATATCAAATGCCAATTTCATGTTTTGAATAGGACGTCATTCTGTTATTGATCAGAGAAGCTGAAATTCTTCCATAGTCTGAGAAGTTTAAGAACTGTTATCTTATTTGTACCTAATTTAAAACTTTTTCGATAATCCGATTTCTGCATCATGATACTTTGAGAAGCTTCCATAGTATTGGAAAAAGTATGAGATTGCTTCGCATTTAGTTTGGAGAAACTTAAATTTGGTCCCGAATTGAAGGAGTTTGTAAATTCCATTTCAGATTCAGGTGAACTATTCGGTCTTACTAAGTGGGATTAAACTGACAGAATTATTCATGCAGGGCGTGTCACTGAAAAGAAATTGGGGTATTTTTAGTAGAAAAATGCATAATTTTAAGAAAAAAACATCCTTTAGCATGAGACGTGTCGTTTTCGGGATACAGTGTTTTGAAATTCGAATTTTTTCAAGTTTTCCTCTCATAATATCTGCATTCCACATTATATTCATCTGAAATTTGGCATAGATATCACAATTTACAGTTCAAACCATGTGACATACCAATTAATTCTGAAAATCTACAGGGTGGGTTTTTTTCTGGAACACTGTCCCCTATTTTGCCCCTGAACTTTTCTTGTGAGACATTATTGGTTGAAAAAATTGTATGAAGAAGCATTGTTGTTATATCATACTTTATAGTCTCCTATATTTTTATCGTATCTGCTACGAAATCCTCGGAAAAATTTGAATTGTCACAGAAATACTTATAATTCTTTAGCATTTTATTCTGTTTTTATTGAGTCATTTGCACAAAATTTTGCATGGGCAAATTTTATATCATACAGAAGGTAGAAAAGTTACAGGTGAATAGAAAGTTTGTTTGTAACCTTGACTTCACTTTAACACTTCAGTTGTTGAAGTGGTTAAGTACCTAGAATTTTTGCCCAAGCAAGGACCGTAAAACTGGTAAGAAGAGCGAAAAACAAGTTTGGTACTTCGCTAAGAAAACCAGCACGTCGATATAGGACATCTTACTATATCGCTAGTTAATTTTATTGGAGCAGAATACGCTGGAGACGATATTATGTTCTGGCCAGACCTTGCGCTAGGGACCATGCAAGAGAAACTCAAGATTGACTAGCCGACCAAAACGTACCATTTGTTCCGTTATGAGCGTTATACGCCAAAAAAGGCCAAGGTTAAGTAAAGAAGAGGCCGGACAATTTCTTTTACATGCTCCTTATGACGAGTGGTTGCTGGCGAAAATTGTAACAATATTTGGGATTTTTGGATGCTGTCGATGTGACGAAATTCTCTCCTTAAACATGAATGATGTAGAAGATATGGGAAAATACGTTATTGTGACATTGCGGCAAACAAAATATTTAACAACAAGAAGATTCACCATAACCGATGATGGCTGCAGCTTCAAGCCCTGCATGTTATACAGAAAATATGTAAATCTTCGGCCTCCTGGAACAGAAATCCTAAGATTTTTTTTGACATACCGACATGGAAAGTGCATTTCCCTTAATGCTGGCCAGCACACTATTGGTGGTGTCCCAATGCAAATAGCGAAATATTTAGGTTTAAAAGACCCAGAGTTATACACCGGCCACTCTTTTCGCAGAACTGGAGCAACTATGGTTGCGGATTCGGGTGGAGATATTTTAGCACTAAAGCGTGCAGGAGGGTGGAAGAGCACCGAAATTGCGATGAGTTATGTCCATGATTCGGTCAACAAAAAAATCGAAATGTCTAGCAAATTATTTGGTAGTATGGAGAGTACAAATGTTCTGCAGTCCTCGAGTTAAGCAGTTTCTGAGTCAACAGATGGTTCATCATCATCAGTATCAACTCTTTCATCATCAAAAATCTGTGTTACTGGAAATAACAATTGTACCATGATTTTCAACATATATGACGATAAAACAAAATTTTCTAATGTAAATAATACTACTAAATCGTTAAAACTTTGCAAGTTAACTGTCAGTTTTACAAGTTAGTGACTTGATAAAATAAACTTTCTTGATTAATATTGTGTTTTTGGAAACTGACGTTTACAAATGAGAAACGAATAAAATTTTTTTCGGCCGTGTTGCTTTAGGATATTTTTGGATAGTGCAAAGCATGAAAACTCACTGGTTCGCTCATAAAATAATAAAATTTCTCATATTTACCATCGACCTGTCGAAAACGAAAAATTATTATCCTTCATCATCGGTCTCCCGGTCTCAGCTCGTGCTGGTATTACTTCTATGAACCAGTGAAAAAACATTTCAGTTCCTCCCACTAGTTCAGAAATTTCCGCACGATGTGACAGGTTTGCAAAGCTACAGCCTGCTGTGCATATCCCGCGATCCTCTGGGATATCTCGATCTTTTGAAGATTTTTCTTAAATGATTTGGACATGACTCCCTCAGCCGAAATCACCAACGGTATAATCGTGACTTTCGATAATTGCCACATATTCTTCAGCTCTATTGCCAAGTTCTCGTACTTCGTTATTTTTTCCGACTCCGTTCTTCCGATGTTATGAGTCAATGGTACTGCCACATCAATTATCACCCCATACTTCTGATCCTTCTCAATGAATACAAGGTCCGGTCTATTGTAGTTCACTGATCTATCTGTTGTTATGGGTCTGTCCCAATAGAGAACCGCTGTGTCCGTTTCCAACACTGCTGCAGGTTGATACTTATAGTATGGCGGACAAGTATCCAAAAAACCATGTCTAAGAGCTAACTGCTGGTGAACAATTTTTGCCACTTGGTTGTGTCGGCCCAGATATGCGTTGTCGGCAAGAACTCGACAACCTGCTATTATATGTTCGATAGACTCGCCAACTGCGCCGCACTTCCTGCATTTGTCCTCCACGTTCAGCTTCAAACAGTGCTTCTCATAGTTGCGAGTTCTTATGACTCGGTCTTGGATAGCCGTCAGGAATCCCTCAGTTTCAGGATACAATTGTCCCGCATTCAACCACGACAAAGAAGCTAATTTATCGACATTTTCCCTCTCAAGGTGTTTGGGAAATCTGCCGTGCAGAGCTTGTTCCCGCCATATACTCATATCTTCGCTTCTCGTGGTGATATCGAATGTCAGTTCTCTGTGTTGTAGGTTCAGAGGTGTGTATCCCTTATCCTCTGTTGTCACCAATTTCATCAGGCTATCTTCAGACTCGAGCAGTCGCTGCCTCAAGTTTTTCTCCTGGGTTCTGCAGAGTTTATAGATGTTCAACAGACCTCGTCCGCCATCTCTTCTGGGTAGATAAAGCCTTTTCACCGATGCATTGGTGTGCAGACATCGGAACTTTGTCATTAGGCGACGGGTGAGTCGGTCTAACTCATTCAGATCAGCATCTGACCACTTCAAGACTCCGAAAGTGTAGGTCAGAGCAGGCGTAGCCCAAGAGTTCAAGGCATCGATCTGGTTTTTAGCAGACAGCTTGGTGTTGAGTACTTTGGTTACCCTGTTTTTATATTTCGCAGTGAACTCAGCTTTCAAACGAGTGTGGTCAATCCGTTGATTTTGAGGAATGCCCAGATACTTGTAGGTCTCTTCGGGCAACATACTGTGGATGTCCTGAAATTGTTCCTGAGTGTTCTCCATTTTACCCTTCCTGATGTTGACTATGGCGCATTTATCGAGACCGAAAGACATGTCAATGTCTTTGCTGAAAGAGCGCACTATATCTATCAGCGAGTGAAGTTGTTTTTGGTTCTCGCCGAATATTTTCAGGTCATCTATGTACAATAAATGGGACAGTTTTCGCGGATTCCTCATTGCTGGTCTATACCCTATGGTAGTGTTTTTCAGAAGAGTAGACAGAGGATTTAGTGCCATACAAAACCACATCGGCGACAGAGCATCTCCCTGAAATATCCCCCTCGATATTTTCACGGTTCCAGCATTGATGTTATTTATCAGAATATTCGTTCTCCATGTACTCATAAGATGTTGGAGCACCGCTTTTATTTTCGGGCAGATCTTATAAATCTCCAGTACTTTCACAAGCCAATCGTGAGGCACCGTATCGAAGGCCTTCTGATAGTCGATATAGCAAAGACTTAAATTCCTCCTTCTCGCTTGGGCTTGCTTTAGCACTACAGCGTCTATAGTGAGTTGATGTTTACATCCTGCAGACCCTCGAGAGCAGCCTTTCTGTTCTTCCTCCAGAATATTATTGGCTTCACAGTGACGATATATCGCATGATTTACAAGCGACGTGAACAGCTTATACACCACTGACAAACACGTTATTGGTCTGTAGTTTTCTGGATTGTTGCGGTCTCCTTTTTTGTGGAGCATGTAAGTATTGCCTTGAGTGAGGAAAGCTGGTATCTTGAAGGGGTCTTCCAGCGCTTCCGAAAAACATCTAGCCAGACTTGGGAAACATGCTGGAAACTGTTTAACCCAGAAGTTTTGAAGTCGATCGGGTCCTGGCGCCTTCCAGTTACTAGTGTTTTTGATAATGTTGGATATTTCCTCGACTGTGAAAATATCAGTCCTCATCTCAACGATTTCGGATGCATGGTGTTCAATGTCCCTCAGCCAACTAGTATTTCTCTGAAATTTACCACTCTCCGACCATAAAGAACTCCAATATTGCCGAAATTCTTCATTGCTGATGTCAGCATGCAGACTGGAGAAGATTTCGGACGGCTTTTCAAGACTTCTGAAGAACTTCTTTCTGTCTCTCACATATTCAGCGTTTTGTTGTTTTCGCTTTGATAACTCGTTGTATCTTCGTAGGCGTGCACCTTTCGCTTTAGCTTGTTGTCTCAAGCGATCTTTCAGGTCAACTATCAAATCTTTATGTCGTGGAGATTCCAGGTCCAGCCCTGCGGATGTGGCTATTTTTCGCACTTTGTTCAATACTTTACGCGATTTATTATCCTTCAGGAACTCATCCAAGACATCAACTTTTCCACGAAGTTTATCGACGTCCTGCATTAATCTTCTTTTCCAGGCTGGAGTTTCATTTGTAACCTTCTGTTCACTGGTTCTGGGGAAGTAGATCTTTTGCCCATTTTGTCCGATTACTGTGATGGCGGCACAGTACAGGGATAAGTGGACTTGTTCCAACGTCCATTGAGTGCTAAGGTGTTCTTCCAATATTTCGTTGAGCCACCCGATGGTATTTTTGGCCGTAGAGTTGAACTTCAATTTTGGAAGGATGGGGCGGTTGAGCGGATCAGTAGATTCGTATTGCGCCAGGTTGCTATAGAACGTGTCATACAGTTGACGATATTGTGGGCAGTCTTGGTGAGCAGTTCGGGTGACAGGCAGTTCCCTTGTCGTTTCTACTGGTCTCTCCGAAGGCTCGTTTGGTTCTTCATTATGATCTCCGACAATCTGATCTTGATTGATTGTATAGCCCATTTCTCTCTTGATCTCATCTAGTTCCTGTCCTGTCAGGTAGCCTTTCCGTATTATGACATTTTTACGATCCGCAATGTTTCCTTCTGTCAGCTGAAGTTCCGGATGCCTCTTGGTGAACTCGGTGTAAAGGGAGTATCTCCAACCAGGAAGTGGTCTGTCATCGCAATTGTTCACGTAATAAAAAGCTCGCATTACTTCAATATTCATTTCGCGGCTCCACTTGATACGTGCGTTGCGAGCTCCATTATTATTATTATTATTATTATTATTAAAACGTTTTGGGGTTAACACTGGTGAAACAATCACGAGGTTCTGATTGCATAATTAGCCCCCAATAAATCAACTCTTCAGTCCAACAGAATATTCTCTTACTGAATAGTTATTTATTCGAACATAAATTCCTTAGAATCTTTGGAATCTTCCTGTAACCCAAACCCGCAAAATACGACCTCTGCGTGAACCAATCCTCTGCTGGCAATTGAAGCCAGAAGACGATGCTAAGCCGCAAAACGAGGACCCAACCTTCCTGTAATAAAGCTCATCAACTGCCGGAAACCCACATAATCCCCATGATGGACACGGATTATTTTCGAAAAAGATTAAACATCGGACGTTCATCAGCCGAAATTACCAGATTTATTGAGGAACGTGCAGCATTTACAGAAAGATACTAGAGGCTCCATTGAATGAAACGACTCAATCAGACAGAGTGGTCTTTCTGAAAGTTTTTTCTCAAACGAGCAATGAATCTCGCGGCAGCCTCGTTTCAGGTTATCCAACGGAGGAAATATGGCGGGCGAAGAATCCAATTTACATGCTAAAAAGTTGGAGGATAAGGAATCCCTCCCATAAAAAACATCCTGGTGGAATTTTATAGAATTTTAGAGGACGTTGTCGACTAAGTGGATTGTGTGACAGAATACACACACACTGCCACTTGTATAGTAAGCTCAAGTTACTCTAATATAAAATAATATAAAATTTGTTTGTACAACTGCCATTAAAAGTGACACTTAATGACAGCAAACAATGTTAAAATGGATTGTTTACGTGGAAGCGTGTTAAAAATATTTTCCAAATTAGTGTTTAGCACTCCATTTTCTTATGATGGAATCAGATGAAAAAAAATTCAGCAATTGCAAATTTTTATCATCAATATTTCACAATCATTACTTATGAACATTAATATTAATCGTAAAACTAGAATAATTACTAACATGAATGCCCTGTGACGTTAGGGAGCTTCGCAACCGCAACACATTATTAGAATCATCAGCACCATCAGTGCTTGTAGAAACCGGAAGTACAATATTGGACGATGATGATCCAAAATCTGTTGAGGTTGGGAACATTTTTTCAGCAATGACATTTCTATATGCAATGGAATGATCAACATAGCCCTCGGCTAACGTCGTAGACTTCCATCCATGTACCATGGAATATACCAGGAAATTGTTATATGGAATATCGTACTGCTGAACAGATTTTTTAGGTAGGAGTTCCAGATTTGCTCTTCTTGCAGACTCTTCAATATCCACAGGAACAACCAAATCGTCACTTTTATTAATAATTGGACTCTCGACAAACATATTAAGCAGTTAAAAACCCAAGACGAAATTCAAATGACAGCGTCTTTTCTCATTTGTTAGTAATAATAACGTTGGCAACGTTTGCCATTCACAACAACCTTTTGATTATTTGAATATTAAAATGCATTTTGAAGTTTATTGTCATTGCAAATTGGCCCATTTCATTATCAAAATAGGGCAGTTGTACAAATAACATTGTATGGTATTTGTGTTAGAAGTGGTTTTATTTTGTTCGTGAAATTTTCACTCACAAAATAAAACGTCACTTTTAACACTCATATCATAAATAACTATTGTCTCTACACTTTCGAGCTAAAATCAGATGTAATTTGCATTGATGAAATTAATTTCAAAAATATTTGATTTTCCATCACAATTTTCTTTTCCGAATACCACGGGATATCAAATTAATATCCGGAAATTTGTACTCGTTCTTGAATATTTTGAGAAAATTTTCCTCCTCTTCGATTCGGGAAATTTTCGAAATATTCATGAGCTCGAAAAAATTTCCAGAAATATTTCAACCTCTAGTGGTATTACTGTAATAAAATATCCATATCATGGACGATTTTTGCGACAGCTGATGTCAAATTTTGTTTGACAGCTCTCGAAAAATGTCTCCGTTGAATTCTTGGATAAGAATCCACCTACAAGATACAACTGACTTCACTTTAATTGACCTGCCTATGGTGACGAATTACCTGAGTCTTATGACGTCAAAGTCATATTCTCCTTGAAAATTAGCCGTATAGCATAATCGTTTGACATCGAATTTTTTAACGTATTCATGGGACTGAAGCCATTGAACAATTCGAAGCACATCCAAAAACTTCTCCTTTATTGATGGAGAGCATGATTCGATTTTGTCGGCGTAAAACTTCCTTCAATATAGTCCTTTTGTGTTCGGCCATATACCCTGATTGTCAACAAACTTGAGGGTAAACGCTCTTGTTATTGTCTTCAGAGTTTGAGGCACTTTTGGTTACATTATTGTTCTCTTGTGAATACATTCTATTCTTGTTTGCTCTTAGTTGGCCTCATTGTTAGCTGAATCTTTTGTTCGGACAATATCAACAATATTAGTATTTTTATTTCTAGTGGTTTCTAGAAATTCATTAACGCCTCATTCAAATAAATTTGAGAGTGATATTGGTGTTTGACTGTGAGTCGATTAGAAAGGTTGATCAAGGCTGTGGACTTCGAGCTGAGAACCCAGAAAAGTCTAATTTCGATTGTGATCACTCGGGGAACTAGTTAAGTGATCGGTTACCAGCAGAAAAAATTGATGCCAAAAAATTGATACCTTTCAAACCGGGTGACAATAATCCATCCGAAATTCCCAAATCACCATTTCCAGGGAACCCGCACCTCAACTTTCTCGCACTCTCGAAACCGCGTTCACGAGATTCTTCCTCCGCAAAACTTCGATTTTGGCCGGAAAAAGACGCTTCTCTTCCTTACGCGAGCACGGGAAGCGATCGGGACAACCGTGGCCGCAACAGTGGATCCCGGGGCGACGCTTTGCGCTTCGGCGCCGCCCGCACTTGCGCCCGTGTCTTCGAAACGATGCGTTTTGGCCGAAGACGCGAAACTGCAATTTGGCTGCCCGAGATGCGGTTTTTGCGTTTTATCGGGGATGTGGTCAGGGATTTCGACGGGATGTTGAGGCCCGAAAGATGCAGGAATTTGGGGATAGAACTGCTGACATCTTGGGGTGTATCGAGACGAGAAGGAATGGACGAATCTCGAAGATACTTCTTCTTATTGTGCGGCACCCTTGGTCGCCCAAACATAGGCCATTGTTCATATCGCATTAATGTGATATTTGAGACTCAGACCCGAAGGCCCGGCGACAAAAATGCCGCGAGCCGACCGAGAAGAGTCCTTCTCACTATAGAGATGGAAGGTTCCCTATTTGTGTTTGCCTCAATACTGATAGATAACCGTACGTAAACAGTATACAGGGTGATTCACGATGGATGGCACATCAGACGTTTCTGGTGAACCAGATATCGGATCGGTTTGAAAATTTCCACGACTGCATTATCGGACATTATCTACTCAACTATGCGATGTTCCCACTTCCATTAGAAAGTAGTAGCAACTTTGTTTTTTCAAATGGAACACCTGGTATTTTATATTATTTCTGAAATATCCAACAACTTCTCTTCAACTTTTCTTTACATTTCCACATACCTATCTGTTGCCGTTTTCGGAATATAAATTATTTTCAATTTTCTTCACCGAAAATCATGACCTCTAAAAATGCTGATAACTTCGGGTTGAGAGACACTTTGGCATTGAAATTTGGTCTGGAGTTAGGTGAAACATGAATGCTTCCAACACATCAGCCGGATCTACGTTACTTACAATACAGGGTGGTAAAAAATACAGTCTTTTCGTTTGCTTGAAAAAGTGACTGAAAGTTGTTTATTTCAAATGGAACGCCATGTATATTATTAGAAATTCAGAAAGCTGATAAAATTTGCTTTCATTCTATGTACATGCCTATATCTAACTAGTCAAATTTCGGACTTATGATCATTTATTTGTCAAAATGTCCCTTCAGATTGGTATTCCTATTCGGTATTTGGTAGGCAGGCCATGATTACAATTCCACAAAACCTTGTGATATTCTCCTATCAATAAAGACTCCAAGAAACTTGAATTTCGACATTTTCGTCATTTCAGAAGTTGCAAAAACCCTCGAAACGATGGAAAAAAACTATTCAAACGAAGTGTTCATTAATTTGTTTATTATTATTAACTGGAGAGACTTTTTGACGATCGGTGGATAAGGCGCTCGGGACCGTGGAATTGGCCAGCAAGATTACCCGATCTTAGTCCATTAGATTTATTATCTGTGGGGAGTATTGAAAGAAAAGTTTACAAAACACTCGTGCGTTCGAGAAATGAATTGTTGTAAAGGATTACTCAAGCATTTGAAGATTTGGATTTCAAAGAAATATACGATCTGCCACGACGAAAGCAGTCAACACCCGCATTTTGAAGTGCTTGGAAGTGAACGGCCAGCGATTCGAACATACTTTGAAATATTCGACATGATTGTTCTACTTTTCAATAATAATTCATATAAATAGTTTGACTTTCAAGTTTCTTGGTGCCTTTATTATTAGGAGAATGTCACAAGGTACTATCAAATATAAATCATGGCCTGCCTACCAAATACCGAATGGAAATACCATTTTGAAGGGGCATTTTGACCAATAAATGCTTATAAGTCCGAAACTTGACTAGTTAGGTATAGGCATGATATACATAGAATGAAAGCAAATTTCATCAGCTTTCTGAATTTCTAATAATATACAGGGCCTTTCATTTGAAATAAACAACTTTCAGTCACTTTTTCAAGCAAAAGAAAAGACTGTATTTTGTACCACCCTGTATTATAAGTAACGTAGATTAGGCTGATGGAAGCATTCATGTTTCACCTTACTCCAAACCGAATTTCAATGCCATAGTGTTTCTCAACCCGAAGTTATCAGTATTTTTCGAGGTCATGATTTTCGGCGAAAAAAATTTAAAATAATTTATATTTTGAAACCGGCTACAGATAGGTATAGGGAAGTGTTGAGAAAAGTTGTCGGGAGGTTGTTGGAAATTCCAAAAACAATATAAAATACCAGGTGTTCCATTTGAAAAAGCGTAGTTGCTACAACTTTCTAATAGAAGTGGCAACACTGCATTGACGAAAATATTTTAGTTGTTTAGAGAATTTCCGATAATGCACTGATGCAAATTTTCAAACTGATCCGATATCTGGTTCACCAGAAACGTCTAATGTGCCATCCACCGTGAATCACCCTGTATGTTCCGTCGCTTCATCTACGTTCTAGCACCAATGGCGCAAGGAATACCCACTAAGACCCATTCTTTGTAGATGTTTGTGGAGCAGATGACCAGACAAAACACCAGTCACCAGAAAAAATCCTCTTGAGAATCATGAGCTTTTTGACCTTTGTAGAAGGCCTCTTGATGAGAAATCTCGATATCCTGGGATCCAAGATACTTACTCAGTACAGCAAGTAAATCAAGATGGCCAAGAGGTTCAATTTTGATGCTTTTTGTGAAAGTTATGACTTCCACACCCACTGCAGCCAGACTTCAAAGAGTCATGGCAAAAGTGTGTACCAACCCCACAGTGTTGCTAAAGAATCACTGAGGGAGAAAAGGAACGATCGATTCTTCTTCTCAAACACATTTTCCATATAGTGAACATATAAGAAGTTTTGAAACAGTACTAAAATACACCGAGAAATCCTGTAATGCAATCGAAAAATGCGTAGACTGAACCTGGAAAGAAACTATCAAGGGTGTGACAAAATGATCCATTCTGATGGTCAAGCTGCCATCAAAGCACTAAACTGCTATGTCATCGACGGATATGGAAGTGCCGATAGAAACTCAATGAATAAGGCAGTGAATTAATGTATAATTGACAGTGCAGTGTCACGAGGAATTCGATGGAAACTATGGAAATAAATGATTGTTTTGAATGTTCTCTTTTTTCATGGAAATATACTACAAAAACAAAATAGCAACAAAAAAATTACATCTGCCTTATGATCTGAATGTGAATAAGTTCTGATGCGACATGACAAACATGAAGATCTGTGTATGGTGTTTCCTTGTAATCGAGTAGCATTTGAATATTCCCAAAATGTTTAGCGGTGAATTCATCAATTCAACCTCAGAACTTGGCCACTGAATACAACCTTCCAACATATTTGCCAAATACCATATATTCACTAAAATATTGTTCGCAGTTGTTCGATGAACTCTTAACGAAGATCTTTTTAGCAAGGTTTCTTCATCTATCGTTTATCCATACTTTTCTTCAGTCTAATTTTTCCAACATACCAAAGGCATATTAGTGATATACTCGTATTGTGTTGAGTTTCATGAAAACCGGTTTTTATTTTTCCTTGAAGAGCAATTGAAATCGCAAAAGTTGCAATTGAATTTTCACTTAGTACAGGGTCCGGCAGAGATGTATGACGTTTTTTGGATGCGTATAACTCGGCGAAGGGGAAACCTAAATTTTTCGCAATGGTTGATATGTGACCGCAAGGAGTTGCCATTATTTCTTGTTCAGTCGCCATGGAGCCGTGGACGCTAGAGCCACGGGTGTTTGTGTACGATAGTTTCATTGAAACCGATCGTTCTGTGGTAGCAACTCAACGTAGATTTCGAACACATTTTAATGTTGGAAGGCATGGACGTGTTCCTTCACGAAACACCATCCTAAAGTGGGTGCACAATCTCCGGACGAGAGGTTCGTTTAGCCCTGGTGTACCTAGGGGCAGAAAAAGAACTGTTAGAACTCCGGAAAATGTGGCCTACACGATCTCACCCCATGCGATTTTTTTCTGTGGGGGGCACCTAAAAGCTCGTGTATTTATTGACAAGCCACTTACTCTTGACGAACTTTCTCTTGCAAATACCCGCGAAATTCAAGCAATTCCAAACAACATGCTGGAACGATGCATGGACAACTTCACAAATCGGCTGCAGGAGTGTGTGGAAAAACAGCGCAACCACTTAGATGACATCATCTTCTGTTCATGATTATTTTTTATCTTTTTTTTTGATGTGGTATCAATGGCAAACTCTCATGTACATTTAAAAAAAATAAAATTTCATTTTCCTCAAAATCTCACTTAGTTATGATTTTTTCAAAAACGTCATACATCTCTGCCGCACCCTGTACTTAGCTTACTCAATGTTCCATAATCAATGTAGAATGCACTCTACGACTCAGATATGAAAATGATCAGCATGAAAAATATCTCCTTAGCGAAGATTCCTCCATCGAACAACACTTTCTTTCCTGACGAGCAACGAAACTCCTGGATTAATCCAGAAATTCTGTTGTTATTCCAGGATTGATTCACATGAAATGATACGAAAGGAAACAGTGGAGTTTTTGATTAAGACAGCCCTGGGGAAATCTTCATCGTTGTGGAATTCTCTGCCTGAAGTAAGCTTTCATAATTAACGTCCATTTCTGCGGACTTCAAGGAACGAATGAAAATGGGGATATTCGGGGACACCCAAAGAAGCAATTCATAATAAATTGTTGAAGCCTGTATCAGGTCAAATAGGAATCCGGCTTTTTGAACTCGAAAAATAAACGGCACGGAAACAAGCACAAAATTCATAATGATGGAAATTCAGGAATTGATTCTGGATGATTGGAAATAGAAATCCTCGAATGTGAAAACAGAAGTGAAGTAGACCAGCCGGAAGACCTTTCGAGGACCCTCAAAGACGCGTGATTTTCAAAAGTATTCCCTTATTACAAGTCGGGAACTATCGAGAAGTTCGCTTTATAATCTGATTTCCGCGCTATTTCCTGAGTGGCTGTAAACTATAGGTTGTGAATATTGGGAAAAGTTATCCGCGAATATAGTACGCCAGGTCTAGAGTTCAGTTAAGTATTTAATAAATCGACGGAAAACGTGGTTTCGAATATGAATTGTGAGCAGTTTTCGCTCCGACAAACATTTGCGAGTAAGTGGTTCAATAACTTCGTAGGAAATTAAGTTAAATGAATTCTGGCGCGTTGCTACAAATTGTGAATCGACATGAGGTCTACGTTCACTTGAGCAATGCACAGGGGCAATTACTTAATTGTGAGTGTTATCACAAAAATCCTTCTTCAACTTATTCGGTTAAGCCCTTCAGGAAGAACGGAAAGATATGCCTGGAAATGTCATCAATTACTTGATTCGTGGGATGACTAGGAGTATTGTTCAGTTAATTGAAAGAAGAGGTGGTAAGAAGCACAATTGAATTTAGATTCAGTTGTGGAATAACTATAATTGTTGGAAAATAGATAATTGATCAATTTAGATTTTTCTCATCTCTTCTATTCTATCTTATCTTGCATGAAGCAAAGAATAACAAACATAGATTTCCTATCAAATATACTTCTCCACAAGAGTTAGGGATATCGAATTCAATCGTTTTTAAAAGTATGTAATCTTCGAGAAAATCGCTGTGAAATCATTCAAAACTCGAATCGATCCAATAAAAATCAATATGAACATTTCGTCAATCTGGTCGCCTTTTTTCTGAAGTTTGGTTCTTCGCATATGCTTCATGAATGTTCTTATTTTGAAATGAAGTCAGTTTATCAACGGCTTCGACTTGAAACGAGTTTTCTGAAAATGCCAAGACGTAAATGAACAAACGCTGAGGCTAATAGGGCTATCGGAATGCTACAGGGTGGCCTAACTGAGGTTGTTGTAGCGGAAAGGCTCCAAGTCAGCCAAAGTGTGATATCTCGACTTTGGAATAGGTTCAGGGAGACAGAGGTTCCGTGTTGGAAAGACCAAGGCTTGGTGGGCGACGATAAACAACACTTGCTCAGGATCGTTTCATCACCGTTTCGGCGAGAAGAAACCCTATATCTACGTGTAGAATGCTACGGAATACTCTTCGAAATGCAGATGGGGTCCAAGTTTCCATCGAAACCATCAGACGACGTTTGAGAGAGGTGAATCTAGGTTCTAGACGTCCATTAAGAGGAGTTCCATTAACACGTGACCATAAGCGTCAAAGACTGAAATGGGCAAGGCAACATATCAATTGGAACGATCAATGGCGTAGTGTCCTTTTCACTGATGAATCCAGATATGGACGATTTTCAGATTCTCGAAGAATAAGGGTAGGTATGGACAATCCCACGCATACCCCGTAATCGTCGCTATGTCCAAGAAGTCCATCCATTCCGAGGGGGTAGTGTTTTGATATGGGCCGGGATATGTTTCAACGGGCGCACAGATCTACACATTTGTCCTAGGAATATGACCGCCTTACACTATAGGGAGCATGTCATCGACAATGTAGGAATTAAAGAAGTATTCACAAAATATCTCATCTGCCATATTTTTTGGGTTACAAATTTTTTGTCTACATATAACTGAAAGATTTTTTCAATTCATTCGTAGTCATATATTATAAATTCCTGGATTATGTATAATGCATAGTGTTTGAGAAATAAATGAAATATTCGCAACATATTTGCAACTTGAAATCATATTAATACGAATTTTCATCACAAAAATCTTATTTTAACTATATTTTTTTGCAATTTAAGTCAATATCCCTAAATCATGTGGAGCAGTTTATATTGCAGTTGAGATAGGGGAAAATACTTATCTCATTTCCAGGACATAGATTGTTTATTTCTCGAGAAACCTAAGGGGCCAAGTCTTTTGACGATGTGTGTATGTTCTTAAATCTTACCAGGCACCTTCTCATCAGCTTAGTAACTCCAGGAGAACAAAGCTCATTCGATATTATAGCTGATAGAGTAAAGCCTTCTCTCAAAGTTTGGAAAATCTGCAAGCCTCAACCACACTTGAAATTTATCGAATGAAAACGGAATTACTTTACTTTATTGGGCGGCCATTTTTTTAAACAAATTTACTCATATGGATTCACCTTAAACAATTTCATCCAGACATAACAAATATCTCCGGATTCATATTCTCCTTTCCCAAATAATCCAGATCTCATGAAAGCAAATATCTCCTAGACAATCTCATAAAGCAATATGAATAGATGAAATACACTTTTTCCGATAATATCAGTGAGAAACGCAAACCTACATATTCATCAATTCGATGTCTGCAAACAGAGAACGAGATCTCTAGGGATCTTCAATAAATAAACGTTGCTCTTTCCAGACAATCCTACTGAATGGGCGATCCTGAAAGGACCCTATAACTTGAAACTTAAACGTCCCTGAATAAATTGGAATTTCTGCTTAGTTTTATCGTGTTTTCAATCAGAGCACGTCCGGCACGATGAAGACGATTCGCATCTGCCATTCTGCTGATTTTAGGTGAAGAATAGTTTCGTTGGAATATCCAGATGTGCTTCGTTAAGGATCATGATCTCCAGCAGGAACGGTACCTGAATTTCGACACATTTTTCGTTATTTTAAGTGTACTCTTGTCATACACGACATTTTTGGTAAGTCTGATCGCATGAGATTAGAAATAACTCGAAACTGGTATGGAAAAGAAGTGGAATCCACCCTTTGTATGTAAGATATTCTGTGGGTCCTTTTCTGAAGACCTGCATCTTAATAATTTCAAAAATTATGAGTCAATTCTATAACAAATCCAACAATTCTCGAAACATAAACGAATTCATCCACGTTCATTCAATTCACCGCCCAATCGACAACGTTAAGCTCGTTAAGTTGAATAATCATAATTCCAATGCCCCAGAACCTGTCAGTTCTGATCCCGCCCAAGATTACTTCCTTGAGCTGTCGATTTCAATACAACATGATTGGACGTGTTTATCAGGAACTACGTCCAAGTCGGTCGATTCGATATTGTATACATAATCATGTCTGGTTAGATGAGTGTATTTGAGGATTCAATCCTGAGAATTACATCCAAGAGGGATGTGGATGCTTCAAAAGGAGTTATTACGAAATTCGAATGATATACGAGGATATATTGAAAAATTCTAAGCCTACTATAGAACCAAACAAAGTTTCAATGTCAAAATATTTTATGACTCAATATATTCTCCTCTTAATTGAATACATGTATTACAGCAAACCTGCAACGTCTCTAAACCTTTCAAAAAAAGTTTCTCCTTGCTCTGCAAACCAGTCCTCCACAGCTTTTATTACATCCTCGTTGGAAAAAAATTTATGACCTTTTAAACTTTTTTTCAGTTGAGGAGAGAGATGATAGTCGGACGGAGCCAAATCTGGTGAATAAGGGGGGTGTTCTAGTAATTCTAACCCTAAATCACGAATTTTTTGCATGGCAACATAAGATTAGTGTACTGGGGCGTTGTCCTGTAAAAACAAAACACCTTTGGATAGCTTTCCGCGTCTTTTCCCTTCATTTTTTTCCCGTGGAATGGTCAGTAATGTCAAATAGTAATCTCCAGTTATTGTTCCACCCTCATTCAAAAAATCAATCATGAAAACTCCATGGCTATCCCAAAAAAATTAAGCAAGAACTTTTCCAGCAGATTTTTGGACACGAAACTCCTTAGGTCTTGGAGAACCAGAGTGTCGCCATTCCATCGATTTTTGCTTTGTTTCTGGATCGTAGAAATATATCCAAGTCTCATCCATAGTAACAATCCGGTTTAAGAAGTCTACATCGTTTTCAAATCGAGCACAGATCGAACGCGATGCTTTTACCCTTGCACGCTTTTGGTCAACATTCAAACATTTGGGGATACGATGAATGATGATGAGACCTATGAATAATAACTCGGTGATTTTTAACAGGTTTCTAGGTCCAAAAATAATTCACAAAACCATCTTTTTGGAAAAAAGGCCAACTAGTTTCGATTTTATTCTAAAATCTTCATCAGGGCTCTGATAAAAAGGACGAAATCCTAGAAGCATTCAATAGCATTCATCCTCGCTTGAAATTCACCATTGAATTGGAATCACAGGGTAATTCACTACCATTTCTAGATACTTTGTTAATTAGACGAAATAATGGAATTTTAACAGATTGGTACCAGAAACCGACTTTTTCCGGGAGAATGCTCAATTTTACCTCAAAACATCATATGGCGCAGAAAATTAATATAATTAATAATTTAAAACATAGAGCTCTCACACTTTCTGACAATGAATTTCACGGAAAAAACATTCTCGAAATACAGTCAATTCGGGAAAAAAATAACTATCCGACCAAATTCATAAAAAAAATTCTGTACAAGAGAGAACCTGAACACCACAGACCACAAGAGGAAAAAGAAAACCAAAAATATTACAGGGTAACTTATGTTGAAAATCTAGGAGAGCAAATCAAGAATATATTTACCAAATTAAACATAAAAATTGCATTCAAATCTAACAATACTATTGAGAAACTCTTTACAAAAACTAAGACTGCAACTCCAAAAGAATTACTCAGTAACATCATATATAAAATATCTTGTAACGACTGTCCAGCCACATATATTGGTCAAACTGGTCGATACCTTAAGGATCGAATTTCTGAACATAAAAGAGACTCCCTTAATATCCTCAATCCTTTAAAAAACACAAAGGAAAATAATACGGCACTAGCTGAGCATGTAAAAAGTTTTCTCCACTCCTTTAATTTCGATCCTGGCTCGGTGGGAATATTAGGTAGGCAAACGAATTTGAAAAGACAGTTATTAGATGAGATGATATCAATCAAACAAGAAAAAAATTCCATTAATAAAAGAAACGACATAGAAAATTTGAATACCGCATATTATTATTTAATTGAAAAATCGGGGATGTATAGAAGTTTGTTTTCCAACCCAGGTGTGTAAGTTGTTATAATAATCCGCGCATACTCCAGAATCATCTAATTGATGACATCAATCTTTTAATGTCCTCCATGCGAGCAGTTGTTGTCCTCTCCAAATTATTAATTTTTGACATCAGAACTGTTGACAACGAAACCACACAAAGTGAAAATGTAAGTCGATAATTCACACTATATTCCGAACCTATTTCCTCATTTATATACTTGTTTGTTTGTGTGTGTTTGAAATAAGTGTTAAAAAAAATATGATTTTAATCTTTTAATTGTAATTTCGAACATCTTAGATTATTGTAGTGTATGTTATTCCATTTCAGAGCCCTGATGAATATTTTAGAATAAAATCGAAACTAGTTGGCCTTTTTTCCAAAAAGATGGTTTTGTGAATTATTTTTGGACCTAGAAACCTGTTAAAAATCACCGAGATTTGGGGATACATTTTGCAGAAATTCTTCTTATGTCCAAATTGACGTGAACTATATGATGAACGCGTTCATATGAAATCTTGAGTGCTTCAGATAGCCCAATTCGACGGTCTGATAAAATCATGTCTTGAACTGCATCGATATTTTCGGGGACTGACACAGAAACTGGCCTTTCCGATCGGTCATCATCTTCAATGAAAAATTTACCTCTTTTGAAGTTGCAGTCTAATTTTTCACGGTCGCATACGAAGGACATTGATCACCAAGGGTATTAAGCATATCTTCGTAAACCTGCTCACCTCTTAACCCTTTTAAATACAGGTACTTGATGATTGCTCGATACTCCAATTTCGGTGGACATCTTTTTTTTTAATTTATTGCGTAACTCTGGTATACTTTTTTGACGTCAAACTCTACACTGACACTTCTAATAAGTAATTTTTCGTTGATATGGTATCGCAATATTTTGTTTATGCATGGAACTGGTCTAGGCTAACTAGATATCAATACGTCCTCGTAGTTCCACGTTCTAGTGAAACTAGAGCTTTATTTTGAACTTTGTTGGTTAGAATTCCCCACAAATTACAGTTACATCCTTGTTAAAATAAAGCTCGTGCAAGCATTGAAAGATGAGTACAAATTATCTTTCGGCATCTATAGTTATTCAAAAGAATTATTATTCACTTCATCAATTCTTATAAAAATTTATGCATGGTGAAAATATCACATCGGAATAAGTCATTTAAATTGGGTTTAATAATGCCAGCATATTTTCTCACTGTCTAATCAAAAGTATTTCGTTCTTGGTTCATACCGAATTTTAATAATTCCACAGAGTTTTGGAACACCTGCTCGCAGAACTGCGGCATCCTAGGAGAATAAGGTACAATGTTTTATAAATGAGCCTAGTTTCCTCCTCTTTGCTTTCGTAGCTCCCAGAGGAGCTAAGTCGGTTCTAAAACCTCAGTACGGGGTTGATATATCTTCGTATTTCGACCGATAAATTATAGTGGAATATCATGCATTGGGATTATTGTAGAGACGTTGTCGGCTTTGTTTCGGAGCAGCCTTACAGTTGTTGGGGGCTAAATGTGAGGGATTGTATGAAGTTAAGATGTAATAGAATAGAATTGAAGTCAGGACCTTCCTCCACCTTATAAGTGCAATAGCATTAAGAAGTTCAGAAACCAATTGCGAAAATGAAAATTATGATTTTAACATAGTCGCAAATTGGCGGAGGATTTGGGTGCGTATTAAAATAATAATTTTTTTAATCTGGTTATCCTGGAGAATCCTTCAAGCCAACGTCATGAAATTATTCTATTTTCAATTGGGCTCATCTGATCTTGCCGAAAACAACTTTAAAAGATGCCGTTTCGCACGTAAATACAGGGTGAAGTTAAAAAAAGGGTCAGGATATCATTTTCACTCAAAAATGAAGATTTTTAAGATCGCTCATATTTTGCACAGAGATACTCTGAGATATGCTGATCAACATAATATTAACTAATAGCAGTTTCGATAAGAGGGATGGAAGCTATGCCGGTTTGAAATTTCCAATTTTGACAAATATTCAATTTGACAGGTGACAATCTGAACTATGCTAGTAAGGACTCTGGAATAGTTTTTATTGAATTCAGAGACCTCGAAAACCTACAATTTGATATCAAATTCGACCGTGTACCCCTCATGTGTTTTAAATTTTTCGATATTTCATTTATGAGTTTTGTTCACAAGCTCACCCCCTTCGTGGAATGGGCGTTATCGATCCGTAAAAATTCTATTGAGGAGGATTCGAATGGCTCGTTTATCTTTTCCAATCATTAACACCGTTAGAACATTCCGGATATATTTTTTATCCACAAATGTGGTGTTTTTAGGGGCTCTTACCCCTTTGTCATTTTTCACCCAAAATTTGAGATTTTTGAAATCGCTCATATTCGGCACAGATATACATGGGGCTATGCTGAACAACATAATATAAATTACTGGAGACGGCGATGAGAGGGACGGAAGTTATGACACTTTGAAATTTCCGATTTTTCAAAAAATGCCATTTGACAGGTCAAAATCTAAACGGTGATAGTAAGGACTTTGAAATGTGTTTTATTGAATGGAGCGACCTCGAAAACCTACATTTTGATACTAAAATCACCCATAGGTAGGTAATGAAATATTTCACTTTTTATTTTTCGATTTTTCATTTTCGAGTTCTGTTCACGAGCTCACACCACTCAAGGTAAGGGTGCTGTCAGTCCGCAAAATTGCCATTATTGAAGATGCGAATAGGAAGTACAACTTCCAAATTCAATAATAACGTTAGATCCTCCCCAAATTTATTTTTTATTGACAAATATGGTGTTTTTAGGTCATACCCCTTTGTCATTTTTCAACCAAAATTTGAAATTTTTGAAATCGCTCATATTCTGCACAGAGATACTTGGGGCTATGCTGATCAACATTATATAAATCAATATTGGCAGTGATGAGAGGTACGGAAGTTATGACACTTTGAAATCTCCGATTTTTCAAAAAATGCCATTTGACAGGTCAAAATCTAAGTGGTGATAGTAAGGGCTTTGAAATGTGTTTTATTGAATGGAGCGACCTCGAAACCCTACATTCTGATACCGAAATCACCCATGTAGCCCCCATAGGTAATGAAATATTCCACGTTTTATTTTTCGATTTTTCATTTTTGAGTTCTGTTCACGAGCTCACACCACTCAAGGTGAGGGAGCTGTCCGTCCGCAAAATTGCCATTTTTGAAGATTCGAATAGGAAGTACAACTTCCAAATTCAATAATAACGTTAGATCCTCCCCAAATATATTTTTTAATTGACCAATATGGTGTTTTGTCATTTTTCACCCACAATTTGAAATTTTTGAAATCGCTCATATTCTGCACAGAGATACTTGGGGCTATGCTGATCAACATTATATAAATCAATATTGGCCGTGATGAGAGGGACGCAAGTTATGACACTTTGAAATTTCCGATTTTTCAAAAAATGCCATTTGACAGGTCAAAATCTAAACGGTGATAGTAGGGGCTTTGAAATGTTTTTCATTGAATGGAGCGCCCTCGAAAACCCACATTTTGATACCAAAATCACCCCTGTAGCCCCCATAGGTAACGAAATATTCAACTTTTTTTTCGATTTTTCATTTTCGAGTTCTGTTCACTTACTTTGAGAGAGATATGCCGATCAAGAAAATATGAACCAATGGTGGATACGACAAAAGGGACGGAAGCTATGACAGTTTGAAATTTGCAATTTTTCAAAAATGCCATTTCAGAGGTGAAAATCTAAACTATGATAGTTAGGATTCTGGACTATTCTCTATTGAATTTAGCGACCTCGAAAACCTACATTTTGATATCAAAGTCAACCATGTAATCTTCATAAGTGCAGAATTTCGTGTTTCAATTTTCTCGATATTTCATTTTCGAGTCTTGTTCAATAGAATATTCTCGTTTACGCGATCTGATCTATTATTCCAAAAATCTTATTTTAGCATGAGGATCAGTGGCGTATATAGGGGGGGGGGGGGGGCAGGAGGGCCGGGCCCCCCCCGAAATGGATAAAGAAAACTGAACTACTATAATAAATTAAACAGACTCGAGAAGCATGGCATCTAACCTAATCTAACCATTGGATCATTTGATGGTGTAAGCATCTCGGGCCCCCCCAAAAATATTTTCTATATACGCCACTGATGAGGATGTTATAAAATCGTCATTTAACTTCTAGGCCTTCTCTGATGAAGAGTTCTATCAGCTCATTCTTATAAAGCTCCAGCCATATTTGTATTAACTCGAAATAATATAGATTCCCGAAGCCCCACTCTCATTGGGCATTGTCGGGAACAACAGGCGTGAGACATCCTCACAAAACTCAATATATTGTAAACTTGAACAATATCGTCGTCGCTTGCTGTTTACATCCTCCCCGCGACCTTCAGGGGGCGATCAAGTTACTCTCTGTAATTATTTCATTAAAGTCTCCCAACGCTATGGAGTTGTTTAAGTTTCACTTAATTTCATCGGGCAATGGCTGCTTTCCTCGTCTAGTTTATGGTATGACGCCGCTATGGCGTTGCGGCCGCAATTACTAACCGACTTGAAAAAGGAGGTGTTTATTGTTCCTCGAAATTGCCGGGAATTCAATTATAAGTTCGACTTCTGTCGCAGCACTTCGGCACCCTTTGATCGGTTCGTAGCCCAAGGAGTTACTGGTCACTGTGTATAATGGTCAGTATAATCTTCAGTTTTCGCAAGAAATTGACACTGAATCTGTTTGAGCTTGGTTCATTTATCGACCCACATATGAATTGGGTCCAATGATGAATAAATAAAGAAGATCGAATAGCTCTATGTTAAGCGCACAGCAGACAACTGAAAGCCCTAAAACGATTGCGAAAACATGGCTTAACACGAATGTCATGCGAATTCTTAGTTACTGAAAAGAACCCAAAGGTACCGTCTGGAAAAATGTGGAGCATTCAATTATCTGCATTATACAAGGCGACAAAAAAAACTTCGGACAAATTTTGCTGGGGGCTGGAGCAAAAGTATTTCAGCGCAGCCAAATAATTTTTATTCTCTTGGTTTCTCTACACTTTCCTGTACTAACATGTGAATTTTCAGTCTGATATAATTTCATTTCACAGAGTTTTAGAATACCAAAAAAACGTAGTGCGATTTTGGAGCTGTTTCGTCAAGGTAGGCGTCAATGCGAAATTGTTCTTTTGCTCAACAAACCGTGTCCGATGCAATTCGTCGTTTCAAGGAGCTTGGCCATGATGGTCGTCGTCCAGGAAGTGGTGGAAAATGCACTGTCAATACACCTACCAATCGCAACATCGTCAAGAAGCCAGTCAATCGAAATCCGAGGGTTTCCATGAGAGAAATGGCCTGTGAGAGCGATATCAACCGCGAATCAGTCCGTCAAATTGCCAAAAAAGAGCTCAACCTCAAGCCATACAAGCTCCAAAAAGTTCAACTCCTCACGGAGGAAAACAAGCGCGTACGACTCCAAAGGTGCCGCCAGCTCCTTCGTCTCGCCGCCGGTCAGCAATGGGAGCGAATTCTCTTCACAGACGAGAAGCTTTTCACCGTAGAACAATCCCACAACCACCAAAACGACATGGTCTGGTCCGTAGAGGCTCCCGGTACATCGGCCATCGTCGAACACAGTCAAAATCCGCAATCCGTCATGGTCTGGGGCGGAATTTGCGGCAGTGGTAAAACTCCCTTAGTTTTCGTGGATCAAGGGGTCAAAATCAATTAAGAAGTCTACCGCTGCGAAATCCTCGAGGCCGTAGTACTTCCGTGGGCCAAGCAGCACTTGACGATACGCATTGGACCTTTCAACAGGACTCCGCTACGGCTCACAGAGCGAAAATGACGCAAAAATGATGTAAGACCCATTTTCCTTGTTTCATCTCATCTGCAGAATAGCCGCCCTACTCACCGGATCTCAACCCAATGGACTACAGCGTGTGGTCGATTTTGGAGTTCATGGCTTGTGCTAAAAACACAAAAATTTGGAGTCGCTGAAGCCATGGGCGTAGCCAGCGTGGGGCAGGGGGGGGGCAGCTGCCCCCCCCTGGAAGAAAAAATGAATTAAATCTGCCTTTTCTTTTTATCCCAAAATTTCACATTTTGAACGACCTTGGACCATGACCATGGTTTGCCCCCCCCCCTGTTATAAATCCTGGCTACGCCCGTGGCTGAAGCAATATCTGCGCCGGGAATGAAACCGATTAACGCCCGAGGAGCTGCGGTCAATTGCCGAAAATTTCAAGAAGCTTCTGAAGCTGTGTATCGCCGCCAAAGGAAGTCACTTCAAAACAGGATTGCGAGATAAACAATCTGCTTCCGAGTTAAAATTTCCTGGCACATATTTAACTTTGAAATTATATTGAGATAGATAAAACATCATATGTCTGAATTCTTCATCAGTCTGAGAGTGAATATTAAGATTTTCCAAAGGTTTATGGTCTGTATGAACTTCAAAGTTCATATTTATAAGCCAGTAATGCCAGTATCTTAATGATTCCTTTATGGCTAGACATTCTAAGAATACAGCTTTTTTACGTTTTTGAACTTCATTTAATTTTTTTGAAAAATAGGCTACGGGTTTATAGGTTCCATCCTCCTGTTTTTGCTTTAAAATTGCTCCTATGCCAATTATACTAGCATCAGTTTGCACAATAGTGTCTCTTCGAGGATTAAAAATTGCCAAACATGGTTCCGAACAAAGATAATCCTTTATTAATTTGAAACTTCTCTCACAATCTGAAGTCCACTCAAAATTAACATTTTTCCGAAGTAAATTATGGAAAGGTTCTAAAATT
Source organism: Adalia decempunctata (assembly GCA_951802165.1). Taxonomy (NCBI): domain Eukaryota; kingdom Metazoa; phylum Arthropoda; class Insecta; order Coleoptera; family Coccinellidae; genus Adalia; species Adalia decempunctata. The sequence continues at coordinate 9,868,294 of OX637705.1, forward strand.
TGGGAAATATTAGGAATATATTTACGATAAAAATTAACTTTACCTAAAAATTGCCTAATGTTTTTTTTATTTTGTGGAATTGGAAACTCCTTGATTGGAATGACGTTATCATTAATAGGTTTTGTTATGTTATTTTCAATTATATGACCAAGATATTTCACACTGTTTTTGGCAAAATTACATTTCAAAAGTTTTAGTCGGAATCCTTCCTTAGAAATTGCTTGTAATAATTTATCTATATGACATAAGTGTTCTTCAAATGTTGAAGAAAATATTAATATGTCATCAATGTAATTAATGCAAAACTCATCCAAGCCATTTCGACGAATAATATTTCTTAAGATTCTCTGAAAAATAGCTGGAGCAGTTTTTAAACCAAAAGGTAGACATTTCCAATTATAATGCCCATTTTGTGTAACAAAACCCGTTTTATAATAGTCTTTGCTACGAAGAGGAATAGACCAAAAAGCACTGTTTATGTCTAATACAGAAAACCACTTACAATCTCTAGTTTTTACAATCAAATCATCTATTAGAGGAAATGGATGGCTTTCTGGTACAACTAGTTTATTAAGGGCTGTAAAATCGATACATAATCTATTTTTTTTATTTTCTCCTTTTTTATAAACAAGAGTAACAGGTGCTGCAAAAGGAGAGGTTGATTCCTCAATAAGATTTGACGATAATAATTTAGAAATTTGTGAATCTATTTCTTTTTGATCATCAATTGAACACCTATACGGTTTTCTAGATACGTATTTATGTTCCATTAATTTTATAGTAGCTTCATGATCTGATACTGAACCAATATCAAATTCATCTTTTGCAAAAACTGCTGAATATTTATTTATAATACTCTCGATGGCCATTTTTTCATTTCTTCCTAAATGATCCAAATTAGCAGAGAAATCATCTACATTAATATATTCATTGAAATTTACTTGAGCAGAATCATTTATATTAAAATATGTTGAATTCGAAGAGTTTTTCAGATTAAAATTTGCAATCTCCACATCAGATTTCGAAAGTTCGGAAATGTCCTGAGAGATTTCAAGTTTTTGATTTTGACATAGTCCAAAAACTTTCACTAAATCTAGACCAATTAAAAATTCATTATGAAAAGTATCACTTCTTATGACGAAAACTAATACTGTTCGGCAAATATTCATTATTTGTACTTTAAGTAAAACAGCTCCATCAACTTTACCAATACCACTGACCATACAAAATTTGCTCTCATTAATTTTTATTATAGGAACATTATATTTTTGTAAAAGGTTATAATTTACTAACGAAATATTTGAACCGGGATCATATATCCCTTCACAATTGATTTTTTCATTAATGAGTACATCGACTTTGATCAGTGGTAACAACATTAGTTTTTTTGATCGGTAATAAATTCATTCAAATCAGATTCTATTTCTACATTATTTACCATTTTTACGACACCCGAATTTTTTTCTCTAAACCAACATGAATTTTCAGAATGATACCGTTTTCCTTTGGCATTTCTTTCGCAAATGGAACAGGGTTTCTTCTCAGTCGAAGATTTTACAATGGAAGGTGGCTTGTTCATTTTCAGTGGAATACTCGAACTTACATCCTTTTTTGAACTGGTTTCTTCATTATTATAAACTTGTTTAGGACTTTCACCTTCGAATTTCTTCAGTTTTCTTATCAAATCTCTAACAGTCAGAACAGAGCTTCGATTAAAAGAATTTTGAATTTGAGTGGGAAGACCTAATACAATGAGATTAAGTTTTATCCCTTCTGGAATCTCATGATCGAGTTCGAGCAATATTCTTTCTTTTTTTACTACGAATTCTACATAGGAACCAAATAAATACCGAAAGTTATAAGCATATCTGATTTGTTTCCAAGACAAATCGCTAAATGTCGAAATTAAATCTTCTTTCCATAAATTCCAGGCTGTTTCTAATCCTAACCTTCTCTGAGCATTCAGAAACCAATCGTTCATTGATGCATCTAGACATAAGCGGAACGCTTCTATAAGTTTTGGCCCATTTAAAAGAAATCGATTTGCTTCTTTTTCAAAACTATTTACCCAAGCTTCAACATTTTTATTTCTGGTAGAAAATTTTTCTATTGAAAAGTGCTTCATAATCTCTCTCAAAGATTCATCTTTATCCACAGCCAATTTCTTCATACAAGCTACAAGTTCAGTATAACTTGCGGCACTTGCGCTCATTTCAGATGGTTGTGCAGAAGGCAATGTTTGGTACTCCTCCAACATATATTCATTGAAAACAAAATTACCTGCATCATCTTTATAAATTTTCTCTAGTTCCGATGAAAAAAGGATATTAATATTTCTGAACTGTCCTCTTGATTTTATTGAATTGACAGCTGATTTTACACATTGAACATCAGCCAATTCTCTATGGTTAATCATTCCTTGGAATTCATTGGGAAAACTATACCAAGTCTCCTCATCTGCTGCTTTTATCCTTTTCAGGTTCAAAACTGTATTTTTCTCATTCATATTGCTGGCTTCGGCCACTATGAAAAATTTGTATTTTGACATGGCAAAATGTCAAAATTTGATATTTTGTATTTGTAAGACTCCAATTCGTGAAATGATTTAGGATTGCATCTGTAATGATGTTTTATTTTGATAACATGAATAACTTTATAACTAAATACATACCTGTAATGATGAAATACAAAATATCAGACAATACGAACCGGAATCAACAAATGAACAACTTATTACTATAGTTACAAATGATCGATTGGTACATAATCATAAATAAAGAAACATAGACAAAAAGGTTTATAGAACATTATCTGAAGTACGGTGATGTCGTACTTTACATATATTATTAACAAATGTTCAAGCTATTATTATTTGTTGTTGTTTTGTTCAATTTATTCTGTTTAATAAAGGTAAATGAAAAAGAGTTTGTCCGAGGTTTTTCTTGTCACACTGTAAATTAATTTTTGAATATTATTTCATGCGAATGTTGCCCTCGGCTGCGTCTCAAATGGTCCATACGCTTAGTCCATTTTGGCATACTCTTTCCAACATTTCGGCCGGTATCTCACCAATAAATGCTTCAATGTTGTCTTCGAATACGTCAATCGAAGCGAGCTTGTCAATGTAGAAATGAGCCTTAACACAAAATAGTCTAAATGTGTTAAATCGCAATATCTAGGCGACCAATTCACCAGTTCCAAACGTGAAATAAACTGTTCACCGAACTTGCCTCTCAATTGGTTCATTGATTCGCATGCTGTGTGGCATGTGGGACCATCTTGTTGAAACCACATGCCATGATAGTCCTATAAATTAAATGAAATTTTTTGAACGTTTAACCGCTCAAACAAACAGAAAAATCTAGTTGATATTTGAATCGTGTTGCTGCAAAGTGAATGGATTGGTAAAATTGTAAAATATATCAAGATAGAAACAAAATTTAACGAACGAATCTATATAATATAGAAAGAATTTCGTAATGACATTGTAAATTCCAATATTTGTGAACAATGAAGGTATTAAATATGTCATATGAAAAATGTGAATACATATTCCTATTTTTCTGTTTCAACATCCACAACTGTTAATATTTCCTCATCTAGACTGACCTCGTTATGTTCCTAATGAAAGGTTTCCCATATTTTCATTTTTTAAATGTATCCCATATATTTCGTATTATTATTCCTTATTTCTTTTACTGCGGGCTCCTTCAGGCTTTCAATTTATTAGCTGTACACTCCTTAATGGTGCCCACTCACGGAGCGTTTTTACAGGACTTTCGAGCTACCAGCTTCGCCCGAAAGCTTGTAAACATTCTTAGTTTACCAAGCTTTCGGGCGAAGCTGGTAGCTCGAAAGTCCTGTAAAAACGCTCCGTGAGTGGGCACCATAAGAGCCTCATTCCAAAGATATTTCACTTGCTCGAGTATTTTCCAAATTTTCTCGAAGATAAACGGCAACACAAAATTTCAGTGTTATTTTCAACACCAACCTGAATCCAGCAACTCAAAATATTACTGCATGGGCTATTACCCACATAATTTCGATTTTCCAAAGCCGCCCCAGATGTCAATAATTCTTGGATGGACTACAGGACAATTAATTTGAAAAAAGCACCCGCTTGTGGTATATCTTCATTTGGGAACATCTTGTATATTGAAAAAAAAATAATTTCTTGAGATGCAGATATAGAAATAAAAGAAACCTGGTTTCGAACGAAAAGCTATGGAAGAAGAACGCACCATAGTAGGATCTTTTATAGATAATCAGCCAATGAAAATGAATCTGGGCTTTGGTAAGAATCCAGTTCTATCGGGGGCTCAAACTAGATCCTGGTCTGGCGAAGAAAATTAATTTTCTCGATTTTCTGAGACAAATGTGACGAATTTCATTCTCTAACGACCAGAAACAATCAATCTAAAGTTTATGACTCAGTTTTTAACGATTTAACATAAATAATAAATTCCGAGAAAATACTGTCAACCCTAATGAATCGTTTTTTATCTGTGACCTTTCCAGTCCTTAATGCTGTAGCATTTCGAGCACGGTCAGACGTAAAACCTGTACTTAATCGAATTATTAGTTTCCTTTCCAAACATAAATTTCCATTCCACATATTTCAACGCCGAAGTAAATCAAATTTTTGGTTGCCACCGGAGGGAAGGTAATCAGGCTCAATTTTTACCCTGACCTATCCCTCCGCCAAATTTATGGCTCTTCGCCGACGTAAATAAATTGGGGGCGATGTGGAACAGTGATTCTGATGCTGGGATCTCGAGATTGATTCAGGGCCATATCGCATCATGAATTCTAATTAATATTATTTTCCGAAGAGGCTGCTCCCTCTGTTTGTATACAGAATGGACTGGATAAAATATGGGGGGCCTTAGGGCTCGTTGTATTCGCAATTATTGATAAGGCTTTTGCAGTTCGTGGAGGATGCTGAATAATTGAAATTTTCGTGTTTAGTCACTGGACTTGATGGGCGAAAAATTAATCTTAGTGGATTTTCGAAATGAAATCTGAGAATCTAAAGCAATATATATTAATTTGAATATAATGGTTGTTGGGAATTGGTCAATTATGGAGAGAAAAACCAATTATTTAATGGCCAACGTTTCGGCATATACACTGAGCAAAAAAATTAACGCACATTATGAATCCTCAAATTTGTTCTACAACTGAAGGTGTTCTCAATGATAAATATTTTTATCAGAATTATGCATGCATATGTTAACCACTTTCAACGTTTTTCTTCAATACAGATGTTTTCTCCCAGCAGGAATAAAAAAAGATGATATTATCAGATATTGAATGTATTGGCTCCATTCTAAAATCAGTTTTTTTCGATCAATTCTAGTGATCATCAGTTTTTCTTTCGTTTGATTTTCTACACTCGATCGCTATGCAACGCGAAACACGCAATTTGACCCAAGAGGAATGTGCCCAAGCGGTAGTTTTGCGAGAAGAAGGGTGGACATACACAAGAATTGCAGAAAGGTTTGGAGTTTCCCATACAAGTGTGTCCAGAATGTTGCAGCGATTCAGGGAGACAGGTATGAATGTCCGAAGACCAGGACAGGGTAGACCACGGGTAACAACTGCCATTCAAGAACGTTACTTGAGAGTTTCTTCGTTGAGACAACGGTTTGCAACCGCTCGCCTCCTTCAAAATCAGCTTGAGCAAACTCATGAGGTGCAAATTATCACTCAGACAATAAGAAATCGCCTCAGAGAATATGATTTAAGGCCTCGTGTCGCGGCAAGAGGCCCTGCTCTTACCCCAGCCCATCGAGGGGCGCGTTTGGATTTTGCGAGAGAGCATATCCATTGGGAAGAGGCCGATTGGGAAAGAGTTCTCTTCACACCATTGTGATCGACGTTCCCTTGTATAGAGACGTCCACATGAAAGATATGCTCAGTGCAATTTCCTGAATACAACTGGTTTCGGGGGAGGATCGATTATGGTATGGGGTGGAATATCTTTGACTGCTCGCACAGACCTAGTGGTCGTTGATAATGGAACTATGAATGCGAATAAGTATATAAGGAATATTCTTGAAGAGCATGTAGTGCCATTTGCCCATTACATTGGTGAAAATTTCATTTTTATGGACGATAATGCCAGACCCAATCGTGCGCGCATCGTTCAGGAGTACCTTGAAGAGGTTGAAGTCTCTCGAATGGAATGGTCCAGATCTCAAACCGATTGAGCAGGTTTAGGACAACCTCAATAGAAGGCTGAGAAGTTCAGAAAATCATCCAGCTACTCTTAATGACTTAGGAATCCAACTCGGAGAAATCTGGGAAGGATTAGATTCAGAACATTCTCATTTTGAGTATGAACCGTCGTTGCCGAGCTGTAATTAACGCAAGGGGTGGAAATACCAAGTATTAAATCACTTATCAGCATTTCAGTATTTTGAAAATTGTTCATTTCTCTTCTTTCGCATAAGATTCGTTGAAATCCTGAATTTTTCTTCCATTTAGTGTGTCTTGTTTCGTTCAAAACCTTTCCGAGAGAACATAAAAAATAAGTTATAAAGTCAATGTCGAGTTAACTTTCATTAAAATTGAGATTTTCAGAATGTGCGTTAATTTGTTTGCTCAGTGTATTATGCCAAAAAAGTACAAAACAAACATTTTTCACTAAAGAAGACCGTTTCACTTTTAAGTAAACAAATTCACGATTTTAAGAAATAAGTTTAGTGTTCACATTTTCTTTTGTTTTCTTTTCATGTCTTGCCAGGTTGTTTGCTTCCCCATTATGCTTGATTGTTTCATGTTATTTCAGTTTATGTGATAACTCAGGAAAGCGTGGTTTCAATGTTCATGTCAGTTTCTTGCCTTTTGTTTTTGAATTAGCAATAATCTTGTGTAGGTTAAGTTAGTTGTTTGGTGAATTTCAAAATGAGAAAGTGTTCAGAAATATTTTAAACATCTCATACCTGTTTGTTTTGTAATTTTTAGCAGCCCTGAATATGGCATAATATATGCCGAAACGTTGGCCATAGAGTAATTGGTTTTTCTCTCTATAACTGAATGAGATGGAATATATTTATTCACAAATGGAGGTTTTCATTTCATAGAATCGAGATTTTCAGGAAATATCGCATTCTTCTATGATATCTCTTTCATTCAAGAAGATCCGTTTATTAAAAAAAAAACAAACTAGACAAAAAATAAAAATAAAATATCTCCAAATAAAAGGAAATTCTTCATATACAGGCTGTCCCAATTCAAGTGAAGACGAAAATCTCGATATTTTTGAAGCGGATCAGATTTTCGAAAAACTGATTACAGGATGATACTCGGTGAATCTGCGGCTAAAAAGCAATGATGAAAAATATAGGGTGTCCCATTTAAAAAACCCAAACTTTTCTCTCTAGCACTTGAAAGGCGAATAATTTTCCGGATCAGATGCAAGCAGCGTATAGGTAGTAGAAATTACAAAAGAAAACTCTTTGGAATTTTCGTGATATCCCCAACAGAAAACGAGATATAGCGAAATATTTGAATCAGCAATTTTTCAGAAACGCCCTGTAACTCGAGAACCAATTCGGATATCTGGGATCTGTTTGCTGACAATTGATTATTTCGAAAAAAGAGATCGGGAGTCCTTGAACATTTTTTCTTTAACCCTTATGGTTTTCGAAAGGCTCTCAGTGATCATCGAATTTGGGACACCCTGTACACGTGCTCCAGGCATTTTAACAACAACTAAACATCGACTTCAGATCTCCTAGAACAGCTGGTTTGTTTTAAAATTAAAAAATTGGCAAAAAACGACTGCCATATTTAAGTAACAAAAAATGTTTACGTAAAAAAACATTCTCGATTTTTTTCTCCAAATTTAATCAATTACTCCCTGCTGTACTATCTATGTTTCATCAAAAAAAAATTAAAATTCAGACCGCTCCTTCTGAGTGTTGCAGTTCCTTTGACAGTTAGTTTATAAGTAGATTCAGAGTGAATTAGGAAGTCATCATAGATTCAAATCGAATACTCTGCTACATATTGTCAAATAGGTATATTAAAGATAGTGTATAATTATAATGAACTGTGATTAAATGAAATTTCCCTTCGTTTTCCATATGACCAAGAGAAATGAAAAGTAACTGATTATTTCCCTGAAAAAAATAATTACATAGTAAAATATCGGGTTGAAGAGCCGAAAGTCACGAAACGATAGGAACGCAGTATCTGGCATTCATGAAAAGTTGATAATTCTCCTGAATTATGCATATTTCAGAATGTAATTATACAGTAAAACGATGTAGTGAATATAATTACTTCCTATTATTGTCCGCACCATTTCGAGCCAGGCACCGCTGTGAGTTAGGGCACAGACAAAATTAAATTTATTATATTTCCCTGATTACTGGGGTGGCCGTAAAATAATGCCATCCGCGTACGAGATTTTACGGACTGAAAGGACGACAGGGCATTTGACGGTTGAATATTTTAAATGCGTGTTTCATGGTCTCCAGCCGTGAAATTCGGAGGGACAATTCCATAAATTCGTTGGAAATCTGTGCGTGTGCCGTTTAATTTTGCGTATGAAGGGAATCTCGAATCCTTAAAATGAACTTGATGTTTTTTCAGCGAAACTTCGTTATTTTGCTTTATAATTTCGTCACAACGTAGGTTGAGAGATTAAGGCTTCAAATCAGGCAACACGACTCAGCTTTTTTTTACGTTCTAAGGAATATGTTCACTTCAAATAATCATGAGGTAGAATCAATGTGAAATTTGGTGGAACTTTGTATACCTATACTCCATTCACAATTATAAAATCACAACTCTCGCCTTGGAAACTTGACACATTCCACTCTGTATCGAAGTTATGACGTTTTTCAAAATATTTTTTATGTTCCAAGTCAACACTATGTTGCCCTTTCTACATTCTTAGCGTATTTATCAGAATGTGAATTTATTCGGAAAATTAATTAATTGGAAAAGATGTGATGGACGAAAATAATTAACGTTTACATGAATTGATAGAAAGGATTCCTTTTCTAGTTATTTGCATGAAAAGTACAAGAGATCACTGTTGAAATATATTATTTTTCGCCATGGAAGAAAATTGCATTGCTTTCACATAATTTTCATATGCATGCTTGTGAAGATTTAATGTTTATTATCATCTCGAACTGAAAGTTCAAGACTTGACGACACCAATTGTTGATTCTAATCAAGAATTCATTAAAAAAATCAACCCTAAGATATAAGATGAATTGATGGGTAATTACCTACAAGAATCAAGAATAATGTCAATTTTATTTTGTTGATAACTTTCTTAAAATCAATGCTGGGATATAAAACTCGGCTGCGTTTGTTCAATCAACATCTAAAGAAGACATTTTCCACCATCTCGACCTTTGAAAGGCGTTTCTTATAGGAGAATTAGGTCTAAGTTCCACCTCATTAGTGAGGTACCTAACTTTTGCAAATCTGCTCAAATATCGCCAAATTTCTTGAAAAACCTGAAAAATATCATCCTAATCGACCTTTCGAGGCTCCATCCGATCCATCTACTGCGATATCTGTCCAAATAACAGCATTTTCAACGAAATTCCCGTGTACCCTTCAACCTCGAAATGTAAACATTCGTCCTGTTCTTGAAAATCGTCCTCACGCTCCAAACTGGTGCTAAAAACAATAAACCTACGTTAATCTTGGATATTCGACGAAAAACTCAACTGCAAATATCGATTAAATACCAAAAATCTGCGAACAATTTCTAAACCTAACAAAATGTGGAATATCTTTGATACTTTTACTTTGATGTAAACAAAGAAACTGGCAATGTCGTTTTGTCATTAACGATATTTTCTGTGCGCGCACTGACTTTTCATCATATGTTCTGTGCTTTTCATCAGGTGCACCTACTCCTGAAAACGAAACCATGACCTCCTATGTGATTAAATAAAAGTGAATGGAGTGTACGTTATGATGCAGATAGTGCGCATTTGCAAATTGGCGGAGGTGCCAGTTAGCAATTGATGAATAAAATTCAGTATAAACGTCTGTTTACGGTTTATGATCTAGGAATATTATGAATACCGAATCGGACATTCGAATCTCTCATTTCAAAGAGAGTTGAGCAGAAAATTCATTGATTTTGGATAACATTCGATTGCAAAATCGAGGTAAATTCTACCACTTCATGCAATATTTCACTTCTGAAGTAAAATTTCCGTATCCAACTGATTCTAGGAATTCTTTAAGGCTTGCAAATTAAATAAGCTTCACGAAAGCAACCTAAAGTATGAAAAAAGTCAACTCGATCCTCCCCCGAAACCAGTAGTATTCAGGAAATTGCACTGAGCATATCTTTCATGGGGACGTCTGTATACAAGGAAACGTCGATCACAATGGTAGAGGCAGAATCTAGACTTGTCTGTGAAGAGAACTCTTCTTGAATGAAAGAGATATCATAGAAGAATACGATATTTCCTGAAAATCTCGATTCTATGAAATGAAAAACTTCATTTGTGAATAAATATATTCCAACTAATTCAGTTATGGAGAGAAAAACCAATTACTCTATGGCCAACGTTCCGGCATATATTATGCCATCTTCAGGGCTGCTAAAAATTACAAAACAAACAGGTATGAGATATTTAAAATATTTCTGAACACTTTTTCATTTTGAAATTCACCAAACAACTAACTTAACCTCCTACGCAAGATTATTGCTAATTCAAAAACAAAAGGCAAGAAACTGACATGAACATTGAAACCACGCTTTCCTGAGTTATCACATAAACTGAAATAACATGAAAAAGTCAAGCATAATGGGGAAGCAAACAACCTGGCAAGACATGAAAAGAAAACAAAAGAAAACTAACTAAACTAATTTCTTAAAATCGTGAATTTGTTTACTTACAAGTAGAACGGTCTTCTTTGGTAAAAAATGTTTGTTTTGTAATTTTTTGGCATAAAACACTGCGCAAAAAAATTAACGCACATTCTGAAAATCTCAATTTTAATGAAAGTTAACTCGACATTGACTTTATAACTTATTTTTTATGTTCTCTCGGAAAGGTTTTAAACGAAACAAGACACACTGAATGGAAGAAAAATTCAGGATTCAACGAATCTTATGCGAAAGAAGAGAAATTAACAATTTTCAAAATACTGAAATGCTGATAAGTGATTTAATACTTGGTATTTCCACTCCTTGCGTTAATTACAGCACGGCAACGACGGTTCATACTCAAAATGAGAATGTTCTGAATCTAATCCTTCCCAGATTTCTCCGAGTTGGATTCCTAAGTCATTAAGAGTAGCTGGATGATTTTCTGAACTTCTCAGCCTTCTATTGAGGTTGTCCTAAACCTGCTCAATCGGTTTGAGATCTGGACCATTCCATTCGAGAGACTTCAACCTTTTCAAGGTACTCCTGAACGATGCGCGCACGATGGGGTCTGGCATTATCGTCCATAAAAATGAAATTTTCACCAATGTATGGGGCAAATGGCACTACATGCTCTTCAAAAATGTTCCTTATATACTTATCAACATTCATAGCTCCATTATGAACGACCACTAGGTCTGTGCGAGCAGTCAAAGATATTCCACCCCATACCATAATCGATCCTCTCCCGAAACCAGTAGTATTCAGGAAATTGCACTGAGCATATCTTTTATGTGGACGTCTGTATACAAGGGAACGTCGATCACAATGATAGAGGCACAATCTAGACTCATCTGTGAAGAGAACTCTTTCCAATCGGCCTCTTCCCAATGGATATGCTCTCCCGCAAAATCCAAACGCGCCCTTCGATCGGCTGGGGTAAGAGCTGGGCCTCTTGCCGCGACAAGAGGCCTTAAATCATATTCTCTGAGGCGATTTCTTATTGTCTGAGTGCTAATTTGCACCTCATAAGTTTGCTCAAGCTGATTTTGAAGGAGGCGAGCGGTTGCAAACCGTTGTCTCAATGAAGAAACTCTCAAGTAACGTTCTTGAATGGCAGTTGTTACCCGTGGTCCACCTTGTCCTGGTCTTCGGACATGCATACCTGTCTCTCTGAATCGCTGCAACATTCTGGACACACCTGTATGGGAAACTCCAAACCTTTCTGCAATTCTTGTGTATGTCCACCCTTCTCCTCGCAAAACTACCGCTTGGGGACATTCCACTTGGGTCAAATTGCGTGTTTCGCGTTGCATAGCGATCGAGTGTAGAAAATCAAACGAAAGAAAAACTATTGATCACTAGAATTGATCGAGAACAACTGATTTTAGAATGGAGCAAATACATTCAAAATCTGATAATATCTTCTTTTTTTATTCCTGCTGGGAGAAAACATCTGTATTGAAGAAAAACGTTGAAAGTGGATAACATAGGTATGCATGCATAATTCTGATAAAAATAATTATCATTGAGAACACCCTCAGTTGTAGAATAAATTTGAGATTTCCATAATGTGCGTTAATTTTTTTACGCAGTGTAGAAAGAGAAATAATCTCTCATAAATATAGATCGAAACATTCAAAATTACAAATTGAATAATATTTGAGAAAATAAAGTATTGTCCAAATTCCTGAAAATGTTTTATTAAAATTATTCCTAATATTTCTTTAATCCCAAAAAATTGTCTTTTTCTATTTGTCGGTCAAGAAAAACGCTACACAATTGCATTTTCATACTTGTTGCATGGTAGACACGCTCAAAGCCACACTATTTTTGTCGGACATTCATGTTTTCTCATTTCTCCCAGATAGTTTTTATGATTTAATTTTACAAAAAAAGTGTTTGTATTATTTGAAAGCTCGAAAATATGATCGACTTATGAGAGGTTTGCTGAAAAAAAGCCGCGACTACAAAAAATTTCACAAAGGAAAAATGTGGTAGACGCGACCTAATAAAGCTATACAGAAAGTAAGAAAACTTAATTAATAATTTGCAATCTGTCCCAGCGGCACCCTGACTATAAGCGGGGCTTGGTGATCTAACAAGAGAAGCGATCGGCCTCCCAAAGAAGAGGAAAAGTTATTATAATTAAAGGAGGTGTTTTTCCTCATACTACGTATACTGCCGATGGTAGATGCGAATCTCGAAATAATGCAGACCATGATGTAGAGCTCTGAGAATCGTTATTAAAACCACTCAAAGTGAAACACACTGTTCGAACATGAGTAGTTTTCGCCTGAAAGGAACAGAGAAATATCACCTACCAGCGTGTTCGAATACCCGTTCCAGTCTCAACATAGGACTCCTTCCAGAGATGATCCACCAAGCGTGAAAGTGAGTTTTTGGAGTCTGTTGGCGGGTAAAAATAGAGGTATTTATATGACACGCCCGGGAAGTAAAGGTTACCGTACTGAAATTAGTACGGACATTTGAGCAAAGAATTTCATTAAAATGTGCTGGGACCCTTAGAAGTTTTCTAGTCAAAGGGCTCGTATTTATAATCGGAATTCCGCTTGGATGAACAGAAGGTACAGGTCATAGAACAAAATCTATATATCCTAGGAATTTGGAATTTCACGGAAATTCTACAAGAGAAATTTTAGAGGAATATGATTCAAATACAAGGATTTATTGATATCTAGTTAGCCTAGGCCAGTCCCATGCATAAACAAAATATTGCGATACCATAGCAACGAACAATAACTTATTGGAAGTGTCAGTGTAGAGTTCGACGTCAAAAAAGTAAACCAGAGTTACGCAATGAATAAAAAAAAAGATGTCCACCGAAAAATTGGAGTATCGAGCCATCATCAAGTACCTGTATTTAAAAGGGTTAAGAGGTAAGCAGATTTACGAAGACCTGCTTAATACCTTTGGTCATCAATGTCCTTCGTATGCGACCGTGAAAAATTGGACTGCAAGCTTCAAAAGAGGTAAATTTTCCATTGAAGATGATGACCGATCGGGAAGGCCAGTTTCTGTGTCAGTCCATGACATGATTTTATCAGACCGTCGAATTGGGCTAAAACAGATATCTGAAGCACTGAAGATTTCATACGAACGCGTTCATCATATAGTTCAGTCAATTTGGACATGAGGAAAATTTCTGCAAAATGGATCCCCAAATGTATGAATGTCGACCAAAAGCGTGTAAGGGTAGAGGCATCCCGTTCGATCTGTGCTCGATTTGAAAACGATGTGGACTTCTTAAACCGAATTGTTACTATGGATGAGACTTGGGTACATTTCTACGATCCAGGAACAAAGCAACAATCGATGGAATGGCGACACTCTGGTTCTCCAAGACCTTTGAAGTTTCGTGTCCAAAAATCTGCTGGAGAAGTTCTTGCTTCAGTTTTTTGGTATTGCCATGGAGAAATCATGCTTGACTTTTTGGTTAAGGGTAGAACAATAACTGAAGATCACTGTTACTGACCACTCTCAAAAATTCGTGATTTAGGGTTAGAATTACTAGAACACCCCCCTCATTCACCAGATTTGGCTCCGTCCGACTATCATCTCTTTCCTCAACTGAAAAAAAGTCTTAAAGATCGTGAATTTTCTCCCAAAGAGGATGTAATAAAAGCTGTGAAGGACTGGTTTACAGAGCAAGAAGAAAATTTTTTTGTGAAAGGTCTAGAGACGTTGCAGGTTCGCTGTAATAAATGTATTCAATTAAGAGGAGAATATGTTGAGTAATAAAATATTTTGACATTGAAATTTTGTTTGGTTCTATAGTAGGCTAAGAATTTGTCAATATATCCTCGTATATGTCATTTCGTCCATATCTATACAGGGTCTTTCACGAGGAACCTCACCCATATTTATATGGGAAACTACTGAACGTATTTTCATGAAATTCAGCACTTATAAGTATTTCACGATGCTGATGAAATCTAAAATATTTTCAAGTCATGAGCACCTCCGGTTTTTCCGGAAATGACGTCAACTTCCGTTTTTCAAATTAGAACACCATTTTTTTATTGCAGAAATAGATTCCTTAGAAAATTTCAAGTTATTTTGTTGTAACATTTTTCAGTTTTGGTTGGAAAATTCTCTCTGAGCGGGAAAATTCGAAAAAAAAATCGAAAATAGAGCTCCGCTGAAACAAGAATAACTTCGAGGTTTTTGGATGGAAAATTTTCATTTTCGGGATTTTTCAAGATGTAAGATTGATGTATCCACTTTAAAAATCGAAATCGCGATTCATGATACAGGGGGTGAAAAAATCGCTTTCAAAGTTAGGGATGACAAAATCGTGAAAAATCAATTTTTTCAAATCAGAACCCCATTTTTTTATGGCAGATATTGAATCTACGTTAAAAAATAATGTGAGTGTATGCATCACACCCTTGCCCTAAAATGGATATTTTCTGAGTTATTGCTTTGAGCATCTTCTCTAGTTATAACTGCGAGAGTTTGCCATGGTTCTCCTAATAGTAACTTGAAGTCGGTTTCAAGAAGGGGTGAAAAATCTACAGCATGGTTCAAATAACAATTCCTGAAAATTTCATCTTTTTGTCGTGAAGGGAAAAGAAAAAGCTGAAAATTCAAGACGAAAAACTGTTTTTTGTGAATAACTCAGAAAATATCCATTTTAGGGCAAGGGTGTGATGCATACACTCACATTATTTTTTAACGTAGATTCAATATCTGCTATAAAAAAATGGGGTTCTAATTTGAAAAAATTGATTTTTCACGATTTTGTCATCCCTAACTTTGAAAGCGATTTTTTCACCCCCTGTATCATGAATCGCGATTTCGTTTTTTAAAGTGGATACATCAATCTTACATCTTGAAAAATCCCAAAAATGAAAATTTTCCATCCAAAAACCTCGAAGTTATTCTTGTTTCAGCGGAGCTCTATTTTCGATTTTTTTTTCGAATTTTCCCGCTCAGAGAGAATTTTCCAACCAAAACTGAAAAGTGTTACATCAAAATAACTTGAAATTTTCTAAGGAATCTATTTCTGCAATAAAAAAATGGTGTTCTAATTTGAAAAACGGAAGTTGACGTCATTTCCGGAAAATCCGGAGGTGCTCATGCCTTGAAAATATTTTAGATTTCATCAGCATCGTGAAATACTTATAAGTGCTGAATTTCATGAAAATACGTTCAGTAGTTTCCCGTATAAATATGGGTAAGGTTCCTCGTGAAAGACCCTGTATATATAAAAGAAAGATGTTGGTTACACCATCTATAACTCGAGATCGAATGGACTGTTTGTTATGAAACTTCATATATGGATTCGTCTACGGTCTGGTTATTATAAAATACAATAAAACTTTGAAAAATTGATGAAAATTTTACTTTTACAGGAAATGCTTTTCCTCCTTTTGAGTAAGGCCACTAGATGTCGCTACAGTTACTGTTACGCTACCGCTTATTCCTTGGTACTTCATTTGATATTCTCCGCTTTAGATGGCGATATAAACAAATAGTGTGTACAGTGACTATATTTCCTCTATAGTCACTGTAATAGCGTGTAATTTGAGTTGCCTACAACTCTGCGCTGTTGGGCAAAACCAAAATGTCTTAGCGTAGGAGTAGAGATGTCTAAAATGATTAGATTTCGTTGAGATATGAGGAAAGTTTCGTTCTTACCACTTCAGATGGCGCTATTCACACATTATGACTGATGATTATTAGTTAGTTTTATAGTTTTATTTATTCCAAATAACGTAATCGTGCAGGTTCTATCTTTGACATTATCACAATTAAATGACGATGAATTTGTTAGGCTTTCGCGGCCATCGATTGATGATTCTTTTTTGAAGCATTTCGGTCATCGTGGTTTGAAATGGTCAAAAAAAGAACATATGACATCAATTCTCGTGTAATTTACATAGGGCTTATAGTACCATGAAAGGCTATTAACAGATCAAAAAGCGGTTGAATATCACAGTGAATTTTTATCGAAATTTCAAGTAATCGGATTTTGGGGATCAGTTTCAATCGTGAATTGTCCGTTCTCATCGTTCCTCATAATTTTTGAAACGTTTTTGAATGTGCCATTATTAGTGATTGACATATTATGACATATTATTTTTGTGTATCTGTTCTGTGTGATAGCTCATATCCATGGAAACATTTGACAATTAAAAAATCAGAGTGGATTTGTGAAATCATCCGTAAGTATCATTAGGGCGGAACAAAGTTCGCCGGTCCAGCTAGTAGCGTTATAAAAATAGAAATACATAGCTATATCGAATGAATACCAATAGTGTATTCAACATAAAAAAGCTTCGTGAACACAATGATAAATAAGTGAAGTTTGAATAGAATGCAACAAAAACGAAAAAAATGGTGAAAACTGGCCTCTTAATTTGAAACTTTGGCGCAATGAAGAAAAATTCGTGATCTATTAATTTGATGTCATCACTCATAACGACCGCAGAGACTAGAGTAGCCCTTGCAAGTTTTCAGAGATTAATAGAAAGCACTCGATCGAAAGAAACGAAATGAAGGTTGGTCTAATAAAAATGATAAAATTTCCTCCACGGAAAAAGTCTTTCTGAAAGTTAATCAAAATATATCATATTTAACATAATGCGTTCCATTAAAAACCCGGAATCCATCCTAACTCAAAATCCGTAAATACCTGAAAGCATCCCCGGTATTCACTCCAGAAATACAATTAATGAGGTTCTCTTTGCATCCGAGGCGTATTAGAGCCAAAGAAGGCATTAAATATACAGAAAGGAAGGAAATGTATCCAACAGCGTACACTCACCGACAAACTGTTTTTGCAGTAGGAAAGATATAATTCAAAGTGCACTGCAAGGAAACCCTTCTTCCTATCCACTTTAAACAACTCGAGACTGCAGAGCAAGTTGTTACATTGAAGTTATTGTGAGCCTTTGGCTCTTTAAAGAGGGTGAGGACTCGAAAGCTTCTTAATGTGATATGTTCGCAGCATTTGGCAAATAGGTCTTTTTATCGGCATGAAGATGCAAGGATGCAGGAAATGATCCGAGGTCGTTAGATCCGTTTGAGGGATTATGGAGGATCTGCAATCTGAATATGACGCAGAGATTCCCTAATAAAGACGACATGTTTTTTGAATTTCCGGGCAGTCTGTTTTGCAATGATGGAAATATGTATTATCGGTTGTCATGAAGGTGGTACATTCGATCATGATCTTAGATTTGATTATCTTGTTTGGTACGAGTGTTATACATCAAAATATTGCGGTTAATCAACATAGACTTCTAAATTTATATTCATGATTTCGAATAATAATTAGAGCAGTAGAGCTCAAGTTTCCTCATAAAACGCAATCAAGCAACCTAAAATAAATTGTATATCGAGACGGGGATGATGGGGGTGCTGAGTCAGCGTAAAATTCAAGGTTAGATCGCAAATAACCGATAATCTCAGACGAATACGACATCCTTCTCGGAATCCGCCCACGGGTGGTGGGAGAGGAAAATCTTTAATGGCTTTTGAAAACTAAGATGCGAGTGGCTGGGGAATTCTTAAACCGGAAGGTTCAGTTTGCTCGGGTTCGGTTGTAAGTAGGATGGTTTAGGAAGTACTTCAGAGTTTGTAAGTTAGGTCTCAAAGCGGAGGCGGAAAAAGTGCTATTCGGGGAATAGCGGTGTGAAGTGTTAACTCGGTAGCTTTTGTTCAAGAATTAATTAAAATAAACTGCTCCACATAAGTTAGGGATATTAACTTAAATTGCAAAAAAATATAGTTAAAATAAGATTTTTGTGATGAAAATTCATATTCATATGATTTAAAGTTGCAAATTAATTTTAGTCTCTATAGACCAAGAGCCAGTGACCAATTTTCATATGTCATTTCATAACTCACCAAAATTTACTTGTTTAATATTCAATATCTGCTCGAAAATAAAAACCACTTCTGCCAGCCCTTAATGGCCGGAGTAGACTACCATAAGCGCTCAAAGAGGCCAGAAAATTAGGTTCAACTATGTCATAGTATCACACACAAAACTTTCAGGAATTGTTATTGATAGTATATTGAATCTATGAAAAATAATGACAGAACTTTTTCGTCCCTCATAAGTGTTGGCAGAAGTCTGAAAATTCATTAAGAACAGCTGTACTTAGGTATGTCATTTCAGTACGCTTGAAATTTACAGGAAATAAAGAAAATGTGTCTAGAAAGCGAATTATAAACATGACAGAAATTTTTTACATCACGAACCATCTGCTAGAACGAGAAATGTTGCCGCGCAAATGCGAGCGAATTGAGCTTATTCCTATATTGCAAGTCAGACCTAGAGCGCATATTGGGCATGGATTATTGTCAATTAAAGGAATTAAAGGTGGCTGGTTGAGAAAAATCGAGGAAAATAACGAAATTTTCTTACCAGAGAATTCACGCATTTCGAGACTATCAATACAAGGAAATGGCCTCCACGGGCATCAATAACAGCTTGACATCTTCTTTGCCTAATTCACACGAGGTTGTTGAACATTTCTTGAATTTGATTCCATATACGGGGCAGAAGCTCTCTCAGATCATTCAAGGATTCTGGGGTAGGTTGATGATTATCTAATCTTCTTTGGAGCATATCCCATGCATGTTCTATGCAATTCAAATCTTGTGAGTGCGGAGGTATTGGTAAATGTGGAATACCAAGCTCCTCGCGCGCATTCTCAACTATGTTTCACCAATAGCAGCGTGAAAATTTGGCACAACATTGTCAATGACATGCTGTCTATATTGTAAGGCGGTCATATTCTCCGGACAAATGTGTAGATCTGTGCGCCCGTTGAAACATATCCCGGCCCATACCATAACACTACCCCCTCGGAATGGATGAACTTCTTGGACATAGCGACGATTACAGGGTATGCGTGGGATTATCCATACCCTTATTCTTCGATAATCTGAAAATCGTCCATATCTGGATTCATCAGTGAAAAAGACACTACGCCATTGTTCTTCCAATTGATATGTTTCCTTGCCCATTCCAGTCATGGTTAAAAATGTATACTCCATTCACAATTATAAAATCACAACTCTGGCCTTGGAAGTTTGACACATTCCACTCTGTATCGAAGTTATGACGTTTTTCAAAATATTTTTATGTTGCAAGACAATACTATATTGCCCTTTCTACATTCTTAGCGTATTTCTCAGAATGTGAATTCATTCGGAAAATGAATGAATTGGAAAAGATGTGTTTTGGACGAAAATAATTAACGTTTATATGAATTGATAGAAAGAAAGAAAGACATCACTGTTGAAATATATTATTTTTCGCCATGGAAAAAAATTGCATTGCTTTCACATAATTTTCATATGCATGCTTGTGAAAATTCAATTTTTATTATCCTCTTGAACTGAAAGTTCAAGACTTGACGACATCAATTGTTGAATCAAGAATAATGGAACATTATATCCCTCTATTGGAATCCAAATTATTGGAATCCAAATAGTTGGAGGGAGTTCTGATGCAAGAGGAACTTTTTCTTGTAACATAACCTTAATAGCTAACTTAATAAAAATAGAAGATATACATTTCATTTATTTGATCTTATAAACAAGGAATAAAATATTCTGACTGTATAGTAATTTATTAGTTTAAAAAATATTCATACATAACAACCACATGTAGGTTTGTAGGTACAAATAAAATGGAATTGGTCAAACATATGCTTCACATTTATCATTCACCTGTTCTAAAATAAGACACAAACTCCTCCACATTATAGGGTCCTTACAGCATTAAAAGCTTGTGTCTGTTTTGAAAGAAGTAGCACTAGATATAATATATTCTTTCGATTAAGAGCAAATACCTACCGTTGAATGTTACATGCACAAATTTCTTCAAAATGGGCTTATACGAAGTGGTTTTTTCCTGAAACGTGAAAACGATCAACAATAATTATTTAGTGACCGATGATGGCCATCCAAAACACGTTTACTTACGAAAATCGTGCAATTTCATTCTGCAAGTTCTTTCCTCATAATTCCTCGAAAATCCTACCTGAACCATATTTTCCGGTCGCTTTCGTGAGAAAATCCTATGAGGAAGCATTTTTTGTCCATTTACACATTCCAAATAAATTTTGAGCACCAAAAACGATACCGAAACTAACCAAACTTCTGGGGGACCGGAATTTCGTTTGAAATCTTTCCAAACGGCCAGATATCTAAAAAAAACTTCGTTATCAAGTGTAAAAAAGGCGATTAGTACTACTTTTGGTCCAATTCAAATTTGCCGTTTGTACCCATGCCAAAATATCTTTGATACTTTTACTTTGATGTAAACAAAAAAACTGGCAGCGTCGTTTTGTCATTAACGATATTCTCTGTACGCGCACAGATTTTTTATCAGGGGCGCCAACTCCTGAAAACGAAACCATGACCTCCTATGTGATTAAATAAAAGTGAATGGAGTATATATGTTTGACATTGACGAAACGTCCGTGAGCTGTCGAAATCACTGTTGCCAACAAGAAAATAGTTGAAAAAAATCACCTGTGATAATCCATCAGTACATATAGTGCTCTTGAAGTCTATATGTAATTTCTCATATAGCATCTCATGCAGCATCTTCATGTGGAAAAACAGGTTTTTCTTCACCAGGTTTCCTGAAGGGTGGATAAGGTGAACTGAATGTGTGGGAAGGAACAGAGTACACAATAAATATACCACAGATATAAATCGATCTATCTCGGTCATGAAATCCATTACTCCAATTTTCGGCAGCCCCAATAACCACACTGGAAAGTTTAACAGGAAATTGAAAAACACGCCTGGATTTACTCTCGCATCCATCACTCCCAAACAACAAACAATAATATCCGCTCTATTTTCACATAACCGACAGTTACGTCTTCCAAACATTCCCCAATCACGAAAACCCATAACTTATTCCGATTTCTGGACATGGACAAATAGAATCGGACGGAAATGCTAAATAATGCCATTAGCGGGCACACACAAATTGTAACCGTCAGAATTCTTGTTTTTCTTCGCTATCCGTTCTTCGGTGGAGAGGTAAAGAATAGAAAGAGGCTCCTACAAAGGCAGAAATGATGAAACGAAAAGGGTCTTTTCGCATACTGGCCGAGACTTTGAGGGATTTCACCGAACAGACCAGCATCCACGGTTTGAAATACGTTTGCCAGAGGAGTATAAGTGTTTCTGAGAGGTAAGAGCCATTGAAAATGGAAAAATCAAATATTTCCTTTGTTGTGTCCTTCTTTCATCGATTCATTCTCTGTTGAATCTGATTTGGGAACTGAATCGGAGAGGTTACTGAAGTGTATATTGGAAAAATTCATTTTCTCAATTGCTGTACTGGTATTTCTGATATTTCAGGATATTTTGGGCTTTGATCACTTGCTGCGGAGTAGGCATGGCAATTTACATGACGACATTATTCTGGGACCGGTATACAAGCAATCCAACTAGGACAACAATAACCACATTGCACGCGCCAACAATGGCATTGCCATTTCCAGCAGTCACTCTCTGTAATGAAAATATTGTTGTCGAATCCAAAGTGAGGGCTTTTGTTAAAACGTTGTGAGTATGGTTCTACAGCATTCTCTTTATGGTCCAAATCTTCAGCTATACCCACACATGTTGCAGTAGCATATTTCATTGAATTTCCAGGAAGCTTTTCAGAAAAGATTTATGGAATATTTCAGATTGTGAAATATTCCACTGACGGAGTATTCCAGGGATTCAATATCAATTGAATATTTTCCGCAATATTTCTGTTGATATTTCATCAATCTTTTGTCAAAGAATCCATGAAATTTACTGCAGTATTACATGAGACGATGGTTACGAAAAAATATGTTGTGAATATTTCATTTATTTCTCAAACACTATTCATTATACATTATCCAAGAATTTATAATATATACTGCGCAAAAAAATTAACGCACATTCTGAAAATCTCAATTTTAATGAAAGTTAACTCTACATTGACTTTATAACTTATTTTTTATGTTCTCTCGGGAAGGTTTTGAACGAAACAAGACACATCAAATGCAAGAAAAATTCAGGATTTCACCGAATCTTATGTGAAAGATGAGAATTGAACAATTTCAAAATACTGAAATGCTGATAAGTGATTTAATACTTGGTATTTCCACCCCTTGCGTTAATTACAGCTCGGCAACGACGGTTCATACTCAAAATGAGTGATACTAAAATGTACTGATCTAATCCTTCCCAGATCTCTCCGAGTTGGATTCCTAAGTCATTAACAGTAGCTGGATGATTTTTTGAACTTCTCAGCCTTCTTTTGAGGTTGTGCCAAACCTGCTCAATCGGATTGGGATCTGGACTTCTTGCTGGCCATTCCATTCGAGAGACTTCAACCTCTTCAAGGTACTCCTGAACGATGCGCGCCCGATGGGGTCTGGCATTATCGTCCATAAAAATGGAATTTTCACCAATGTATGGGGTAAATGGCACTAGATGCTCTTCAAGAATGTTCCTTATATACTTATCAGCATTCATAGCTCCATTATCAACGACCACTAGGTCTGTGCGAGCAGTCAAAGATATTCCACCCCATACCATAATCGATCCTCCCCCGAAACCAGTAGTATTCACTGAGCATATCTTTCATGTGGACGTCTGTATACAAGGGAACGTCGATCACAATAGTAGAATCAGAATCTAGACCCATCTGTGAAGAGAACTCTTTCCCAATCAGCCTCTTCCCAATGGATATGCTCTATCGCAAAATCCAAACGCGCCCTTCGATGGGCTGGGGTAAGAGCTGGGCCTCTTGCCGCGACACGAGGCCTTAAATCATATTCTCTGAGGCGATTATTGTCTGAGTGATAATTTGCACCTCATGAGTTC
Source organism: Adalia decempunctata (assembly GCA_951802165.1). NCBI lineage: Eukaryota > Metazoa > Arthropoda > Insecta > Coleoptera > Coccinellidae > Adalia > Adalia decempunctata. The sequence continues at coordinate 9,892,028 of OX637705.1, forward strand.
GCTCAGGCTGATTTTGAAGGAGGCGAGCGGTTGCAAACCGTTGTCTCAACGAAGAAACTCTCAAGTAACAGTCTTGAATGGCAGTTGGTACCCGTGGTCTACCCTGTCCTGGTCTTTGGACATTCATACCTGTCTCCCTGAATCGCTGCAACATTCTGGACACACTTGTATGGGAAACTCCAAACCTTTCTGCAATTCTTGTGTATGACCACCCTTCTTCTCGCAAAACTACCGCTTGGGCACATTCCTCTTGGGTCAAATTGCGTGTTTCGCGTTGCATAGCGATCGAGTGTAGAAAACCAAACGAGAGAAAAACTATTGATCACTTGAATTGATCGTGAACAACTGATTTTAGAATGGAGGCAATACATTCAATATCATCTTTTTTTATTCCTGCTGGGAGAAAACGTCTGTATTGAAGAAAAACTTTGAAAGTGGATAACATATGCATGCATAATTCTGATAAAAATAATTATCATTGAGAACACCTTCAGTTGTAGAATAAATTTGAGATTTCCATAATGTGCGTTAATTTTTTTGCGCAGTGTATGACTACGAATGAATTTAATAGTATATTCTAAAACTAGTTGCAGAATGGGCTCCTATTCCAATACGAATGCGAAATTCGAAAACGAGCGACGAAGGAGCGAGTTTGCGAACGCATGAGTATTGGAATTGCATTCTGCAACGAGTATTAGACGATATTTTCTCAATTTCAGTCAAATTTTGTGAAATTCAATGAAAAAATTCAAATTATAGGTCCTAGTGACTTTCATATTGTATCTTGGCAGTTGGTGGTAATGTTAGGAAATAAGAAAATTGACATTTCCAAATTGACGTCTGCTGAAATTTAAAAGGATCGGAAGTCATTGCTGACAACCACAAAACGAAAAATGTAACTGAAAACGTAATGTAATGAATTCATTACAGCACTGTTTTCAGTACTGTAATGAACTCATTACGATACTGAAATAGAGAAAAAATCTTTCAGTTGTATTATGTGGACAAAAAATTTGTAACCCAAAAAATATTGCAGATGGGAAATTTTGTGAATACTTCATAAATTCCTACAGATAACATTTGAAAAATGTTCATTTTTATTTGATAAATCAAATTATATTTCGTAAATAAACTGCTCCACATGAGTTAGGGATATTGACTTAAATTGCAAAAAAGTATGGTCAAAATGAGATTTTTGTGATGAAAATTCATATTTATATGATTTCATGTTGCAAATTAATTTTAGCCTGTAGGTCTGCAGCGTATACAGGGTGGTTAAGAAAAATCGAGTAAAATAACGAAATTTTATTTCCAGAGAATTCAAGCATTTTAAGACCATCAATACAATGTATGGCCTACACGGGCATCAATAACAGCTTGACATCTTCTTTGCATACTACACACGAGGTTGTTGAACATTTCTTGAGGAATTCAGAGCATATCCCATGCATGTTCTATGCAATTCAAATCTGGTGAGTGCGGAGGTATTGGTAAATGTTGAATACCAAGCTCCTCGCGCGCTTTCTCAACTATGGCTGCACGGTGCGGTCTAGCGTTATCGTCTAGAAATTGAAAAGTTTCGCCAATAGCAGCGTGAAAATTTGGCACAACATTCAATGACATGCTCCCTATAGTGTAAGGCGGTCATATTCCCAGGACAAATGTGTAGATCTGTGCGCCCGTTGAAACATATCCCGGCCCAAACCATAACACTACCCCCTCGGAATGGATGGATTTCTTGGACATAGCGACGTTTACGGGGTATGCGTAGGATTTTCCATATCCTTATTCTTCGAGAATCTGAAAATCGTCCATATCTGGATTCATCAGTGAAAAGGACACTACGTTGATCGTTCCAATTGATATGTTGCCTTGCATATTCCAGTCTTTGAAGTTTGACGCTTATGGTCACGTGTTAAGGGAACTCCTCTTAATAGATGTCTAGAACCTAGATTCACCTCTCTCAAACGTCGTCTGATGGTTTCGATTGAAACTTGGACCCCATCTGCATTCTGGAGAGTAGCATTCTACACGTAGATGTAGGGTTTCTTCTCTCCGAAACGGTGATGAAACGATCCTGAGCAGGTGTTGTTTTTCGTCGCCCACCAAGCCTTGGTCTTTCCAACACGAAACCTGTCTCCCTGAACCTATTCCAAAGTCGAGATATCACACTTTGGCTGACTTGGAGCCTTTCCACTACAACAACCTGAGTTAGGCCACCCTGTAGCATTCCGATAGGCCTATTAGCCTCAGCGTTTGTTAAATTACGTCTTGGCATTTTCAGAAAACTCGTTTCAAATCGAAACCGTTGATAAACTGACTTCATTTCAAAATAAGAACATTCATGAAGCATATGCAAAGAATCACATACTGATTTTTATTGGATCGATTCAAGTTGTTAATGAGTTTTAAATGATTTTACAGCGATTTTCTCGAAGATTACATACTTTCAAAAACGATTGAATACGATATCCCTAACTCTTATGGAGCAGTAGCAGTATATATCATTAGGTATTAGGATTCATTTCTAGGAAATAAAAGAACGTATTGAACATTCAATTTCACCAACATAGTCAGTGGATATATTTCAAATTTCATTTCACCCTGCAATATCATTTTGGACGCTTGTTTCAGCAGTTTGTGCGTTTTATTCATCAATACACCAATACTGCAACTAAAGTTTCCACTTTTGGCTCATTTCAGTAGTTTCATCGGCAAATTTAATTGGTTCCTTTCATAACGTTAAATATAATGAATTTTCAGAGCAGGAAATAACTAACTACGTCAAAACTGAACCTAATTATTCAATAATACAATGCCGTTATTTCCAAATGTGAATTTTCGTGGCGAATATGAACATCTAGTTGCGCTACTCTGATTATGAGTCGACTGCATGTAATTCAGACAATCGAGGCCTAAAAAGGAAGTGCAATTGTAATCAGTGAATGAAACTTTTGACTCTAGGAATGTGTTGTTAACTTTATGTTTTCGGTGGAGAGTTGAAAAGCTTTACTTCGCTTTCAGCTTATTCCTAGAATCGAAATGATTATACGAGTATTCCTAGAATCGAAATAATTATTGTATGCCAAAAATTGAGGTGTAAAAAATATAAATTCACAATGTCCATTTCAAAAAGGATGAGTGGCCGTAATTTTCAGAAAATATACAAACATCACTGAAGATAATTTGGTAGATTCGTTCCTCCAATTACAAGCCTTCACTAACCAAAATCAAGTCAACTGGAATGTGCAAGATCTCAAAATAGTCCACGAGGTTCTGAATGAGAACAAATACAACTTCGAAGATATAATCAAAAAGGTTGGACAAACTTGCAAGGAGATGTTGGTCACTTGTCAATGGAACTTTGCGACAGTTAACTGTAACGAAGTTTTCAGGGATACTTACTCTAAACTGGGGCTCTGTTGCACCTTTTATGGGAATTACAGGTATGCATCTCTCACAGGGTTCAAATTTTTGATTTATCGTATTACTAGCAGCATCTCTGCGTTCGAAATAGAGGAAGTGCTGACCGTAATTCTTCTCTAGGTTGAACAAACAAACTTTCACAGATAACTATGGGACTGAGGGAACATTATCGATAGTGATCAATCCAAAGATAGAACCCAATAGGTTCTTTCAAGGTGCCATGGGCTTACGGGTAGGTGAACCAAACCATGAAAGTTCAAAGTCGTTTTTTCCAAACCTGAGAAGAAATGTTGATTTTCAGATACTGTTTCATGATGCTCTGAGTTACCCAGATTTCAGAGCCCTAAAGAAGATCATATCTACAGGTACTCAAACGCAGATACAGATCTTCGGAACCAAAATAGTTTGCAGTCCGGGAATGCCTAAATTATCTCGTGAACAACGAGGCTGCGTCTTTCCTGGGGAGATCACTTTGAGACATTTCAGGACTTACTCTGACGCAAATTGCATTATAGAGCATCAGGCACAGGAAATTATGAATATTTGTGGTTGTGTGCCATATTACTACGATTTCTCAGGTAAAAATTCAGTGTTCATTCAGGTTCCATTTGATAACACTGTATACACTCCACATAAGCTTGCATCCACCTGTATTCTGATGTAGCCAATCACTGGCTCAGAACCTTTCTGTGGTATCGGGAAATGCACCTATAAGAGAGAGTTTCTGAAGAAGGAGAAAATCAAAAGGACAACACCCTGGCGGAATCTTTAAGGAATGTATCACTCCAAAAAGTTCCTTCGGAACTTTAAAACTGCAAGATCCAAAAGGTAGCCACTGGTGAGAATGGATCTACACTGAGGAGTGTAGATTATGCGGGGAAGAGGAAGAAACTCCTATTCACCTAGTCACGAAACGCCTTGCCATTACAACCCATTTGGGCAAGAAACTTGTGGAGTGAGGAACTGGCCTCTTTGAAACCTTTTCATATATTGGATTTCATTAGATCTCTAGAACTGGAAAGCGAGCTGTAAAGTGCGTAGTGAGAACAGCTCTGTTAGGGGCACAATAGACCTTTAGCTCGCAGTGAACTGTTACTCGTTTATAACTATAACTATAGCCCCTATTCATTTTCAGTAGTAATATCCCTAGGACCTCGATAATAGACGAGACAATTTTATGACCATCGACAGCTCGTTCATTGGTAACAGCCCGAAGCCGAAGGCTGAGGGCTGTTACCAAGCAACGAGCTTTAGATATTGGTTATAAAATTATGAGGCATTTATCAATGTCCGAGGAATATTCGGCAGAAAATTTTTTGACAGAAAAAATGTATAACAAGTACAATTAGTGAAAGTGCAATTCGTAAAATTCAACTCAACATTAGATTCGTTGCTGTTCTCTTGTATAAAAGATCTATTTCCACGCATAATATTCATTATCTTGTTGTGGTGTTCTTGATCGAGGTTTAGGTATGGTTTGATAGAATTTTGATTGCTATGACCAGTAATCTTCAGCAATTGTTGTTCCTCTACACCACTTTTTGCTAATTGACTGAGAGCTGTTGATCTATTTGAATGATTCGTTATCTTTTTCTCTTTGACATTCAAGCCAATTGCTTCGGCAGCATATTTAGTCCATTTATTTATGGTATCCCTTCCAACAGGTCCATTATCGTACCATTTGTCAGTTTCATTTTTCAAATATCGATTTGGTTTCAAGAATAGTCGTGGTGAGGTAATATTTTCGCCTCGTTTTGATATTAGTTTATGAAAAAGACGTACAGGGCAGCTTTGTCTCTCACTATTGGAAACCAACCATTTACTACTTGTACAGCTTTTAGAACGACCTTGGCACGTTTTACTGAATACCGGATTGTATTCAATGCGATTTGTTGGAGAACCATCGTTATTCTTCTCGATTTGAAAAAAAATCACCAAACAAGCAACTGCCTCTCCTCCTCGCCACGCTAGTTCTACTGCAGCAATATGATAAAATTTACGCATAAGACCTTCAGGAGTATTCTCATCCCATAGCAATATTATTCTGTTAACAAATTTAACGAAACTGAACTGTATTTACGTTTACTTGGGTATGCTTGCAATTTTTTTCTGATTGCATCGCGGGCATCTCGGGCTGGTTTGAATATTATATTATTAAACGGGTCAATCATAATGTTGTAGTCCTTATAATACTTTTCTTGTAAGAGTTTCCTCGAAACATTCCACATTGTCTTTACGTTGCTTCTTTGAATCCTGTTCCTTCTTTTTTTCTCATATTGACAATCCAATCTTTGAGTATAAACGCCAATTCTTCCAAGCTCCTGCGTTCATTCAATTCGTATGATCGTTCGTAGCAAAATTCCATAAATATTCCCCAAATATATTTGTGGCTATTGGAAGTATTTCTGGGAATGTTTTCTTTGATGAGCTCATTTAGATTTTCAACATTACCTGAACGTGACATTTTGAAATTTGTTTGGAATGATGCCATGGAACTATTATATAATTTTATAAGACTCTATCGTGTTATCATTGGGATTGAAAATTGCATTGGATGTAGTTTTCGATGTAATGTTGACATGATTGGCTGAAATGGTTCCATATGATACAAAATCATAAAATTGGATATGTTGTTAGAACTGTCAAAAAATTTTCATTTATATTAATGGCACAGGGTTTATCGAATTTGAAGAATGACCATTAAAATGTCTCTTTCCAAGGATTTTGTTTCAGAGTATCCCACCTGCAGCATCCTCCAGTTACCATGTCTCTTAGAAGCTTCTAATAGTAAGTTTGAAAATTGGTATACAGGCTGTTCCTGTATTGGAGGTTCAAATAAGGAAGGAAGATTCCTTGCATCATTTCAGGAAAAAGAGTCCCATAAGCATGGGAGCGCAAACATTTCGTTTTCGCAAAACAGAGTGTTTAAGTTCGAATTTCGAAGTTTTTTTCTCATAGAATCTGCATTTCACAAGATATTCCACTGGAATATGGCATAATTATTGCAATTGAAAGTTCATGGTACTTTTTCTCTTAAAATTACGAAAGGAATGTATCCTCTCCATTTGTAGTTCAAATATAGGAACACCCTGTATGCAGGATGTAACTACACTTGCTTTTTCAATGCAGGAAATGACAGTTGGGAGGATTTTGGTACTGAATGTCCAGCTTCATGTGAAGATGAATTGTATGAAGTGAAAACGACCCAAGTTAAATTGGAGAAAGGAAATTTCTTTTATATCCATTCTAGGTAAACCCAATCATATCTCAATCTGTACTACGGTTAGAAATGTGAGTGCTAAATAATCTAAGCAATATAAGGACTCCTCAGGAATATTATCCACCACCACAAAGGCTAAATCTTCGAGGAAGGACTGTAAACGATGTTTATGAACCTTCGATTGCATTTCGGAGATAATTGCAGCTCGTATAAATCGGATTCCCTGTCCCCACAATAATAGTGAACGTTAGCTTCGCTTTAATTCTAACGAAGCAATTTATGAAGCGAAGTAGGGAACTTGGTGCCCACCCTGCATTAGTGAATTTACTGCAACACATTACCACGCGAACAGCTAATGGTACACGATGAGCGTTCAGACCAGGAAACTGTCGTCGAAACGTTTGTTTTGATCATTATTTCGCTATGTTCTTTAATATCTGATGAAACAAACAGGGGGAGTCTTTGACTTGTACATATATTTTAACTGTAGATTCCTCTCATCAAACGAAACACTTTTTTCCTATTCAGAATCTCTACTAGTATAAAAGTTACAGGGTAGTCGTCTCATCAATACACGCTAAAACATAATAAAACCACTTTAAAAAGATAAACGGTTCATATTTTCGAAAGAATCAATCATTTAAGAAACTAAAAGTATTCCTATTTTTTCAATAAAACGCGACGTTTTCGAGTTATTTCCAATTTTACCCGGAGAAATTTGACGAAAAAATCATTAATTTCAAGAATAATCTGAATGCGTCTCTGAATTAAATATCATCGAATATTATTCCTTCTCTGGTCTTTAAACTAGTTTACAATGTTGTCACAATGTTTATCAACTTTGTCGAGATATTGAATAATAAAATCCCACAAATGTGGGAGATAAAATTGAACAACAAGAAGGATTTAATATGCACAGTTTCTATTGAAAATTCATAGTTACCGGTCCATATTGAAGTTAAATGTCGATGAAATACAAAATTCGGATATGAATGATGAATCTCGATACAAACTACTTAGGGCCGGTTTTATAAAAGCCGAACCGACAGTTGAGCCGTGCGCCAACTACCAGATTATGTATTTTTAGTGAGGAATTTGGTTCTTGACGCAACTGTTGAATCCTCGGTTGCCCTTTATAAAACCGGCCCTTATTAAATTGAAATTAATGAAAAATAATACGATACCTGATAATCTGTGGCGATGTTTCTATCTAAACAACATCCTCTTGGAATTTTATAAACTCGACACGGTTGAAATTATACTAATTCACTTCACATAATAATCACATTAGAACAATAATTCACTGAATGACGAATGTATTCAAAACTTCACATAATGTTTCCAGTTTGTTCAGAGACTCTGGTTTGTTATTGTTTATAGTTGGCCTCCAGATAACCAATACTTCAGTTTTCACTCTACGCATGCGTGGTAAAATTTGGCGGCAAAGTCGATTTATGATGGAAACGGCAGAATTCATAGATATACTATGTTTCGTAAAAAATCCTTAACCTCAATAAAAATATCAGCAAGCTGACAACATCTTCTTGAAATTTCTGTGCAAAAATTCACAGAATCGATACCAATTAGATTAGGTTGTTTAATAATAAATCTGAATGAAAAGTCTGTCTTTATGATTTTGTTTGGGAATTTCGAGGAAAATATGAACAAGTTATAAGTGGTTACAAACTAATCTGCAAAAATATCGAAGAAGGAACTTATTTTGGTGGAATAAATGTGGCTTGTTAGTTGCAGATATAATCCGATGAAACTAACTGTTTATGTTGAAATTATCGTGTTTGCAACATTTTCATTCCAATAAGGTTAGTACTCGAGTATTCCCTAAATTTATAAACTCAATTTCTATCGAGAATTATCGAAATATGAACTTTGAATCAATTCCACAGTATCATTTCAGGGACGTAATTAGCACAATTTTTTTTTCAAATGGCTATATCTTTTTAACAGAGCCGAATTCGGAAAAATGGAAAATGAAAAAAAGGTTTCTTTTGACCTCAAGAATCTTCAGTTAAAATATATGTACTAGTCAAAGACTCACCCTGTATAGTAGGAATTGTGATAAGGCATCAGATTCATATCGAAATATCAGCCCATAAAACGCATTCAAAGAGTAGGAAATGCGGTGTCCCCCAAGGCTGTATTCTAAGGACTATTATTTTTTATTGTATATTACAGGTTTATTTTCTAGTTGAAATTTCTCTTCTACTTCATTATTTGCATGGACCATAAGGCTGTTCTGGTGTTCATTAGGGTCTTTCTATGGTTACAAGACTAGTACAATGTTGGCTTGGCTCATTACATTCAATCTGTAGCACTGTAGCAGTTTGAAATATAAAAGACAGAGCTGACATGGTAGCACTGTGAATTGAGGATTTAAATAGAAATAGAGAGTGAACCAGCAGGGTTCCTTTATTTTTATGGTACTAATCTAGCCTGGAAAAGGTTGAAAATCTTGTAACTTCCGAAAAGCGACCTTTGGTGTCCTACTCAAAGCTTCCATGATGAGGGATATTGAGCATAAGGATGATAAACCTGGGCTGGTTATGATTACGACTTCTTTTTTCTTATATGGATTAGAGATTTTATTCCTACTTTGTTATCATTATTTTAAATTAGTTATAACATAAGAGGCGTTCCATTCCAGAGACTATATAGAAAACCTGGAGGAGGACACAACCCAACTGAAGATATATTTTGTAAAATTCCAAAAAATCCTACAACGTGATCTACTTTTTTCAACTGTGAGTCTTATAGGTAAATATCGTCAATTTCAGTCGAATTTGCCTGAGAGTAACTTTCATTTTAGCGTCTTTTGGAGGCATCTACAGTCTTTTCATGGGCTGTAGCCTGATCACCGTTTGCGAAATATTCTACTACTGTACCCTAAGGGTTTTTGTGAAGAACCACATTACGAAGAAGAGAATTGGTTCTGAGAAATAAGATGACCAGAAAGATTCATCGAAATATTTTGTTCTCGAGATTAGAAGGAATGGATAAGAAACTTGCACAATTTTTCTGCACGATTTTTAAATGTGTTTCACTGAAAATATACGCTTGCCTTTGGTGTTTTAATTACCGATTCTTGAGTATTATTTTAACCGCAATAAAATTTTATGACAGCCAAGCAGAACTATGCTGTTGTCATAGCATTTACAGTTCTCTATGATGGCCAATGGGCTTGGTACCATCACCTGGGACTGCCAGTCATACTCTTCTCTTCTGGAGTATCCAACTTCATGGTGAACAAATATGTAGCCAATCCGAATATGTTAGAATCTTCTATTGTTCCTATTGTGCATTCATATAGTGGGTTTTTCATCTCAAGGCTCATTTCTACATCTTTTATTTTCGCACCTTCCAAATAGCCCCAAGCTATGGGAGTTGCAGAGAAATGTTTTCGTTAATTCACATTTGAGCATAGAGCCGCCAAAGTCAGTGAATTCCAATATCTATTGCATTAGGTTAGCCTATTGATACGAGTATGTAGATTGTGAGGTAACCAATAACTTGGTAGAATTGAATGCTAACGAAACACTAGCAAGTCTTCCATCTAGAAAAGCTGATCTTACTGTACCCAATATAAGCTAATCAGGAGTAACCATACCATTGAGGTGATGCGTTTACGGGAAACATTAAAACACTTGTGTACGAGGACGGAACTTTATTTTTGTGGAGACCTATTCTATCTCTTAACTAACCACTGTCTGCTTTTACCTATTGCTGTGGTATTTATAGACCTGCCCAATGGGCTCCGTGGACTTGCGCTTCCCAAAACTTTCCAGTCCCTCTTGTACCTGAAAGTGACCGATATACTTTGAAGGTTTCTGGTTTATGAAATTCGGAAGAGAAAGTTGAGGGTCAAGTCCAAGAATGCCATTGTTACAATGTGCAGGTATCTTATGAATTATGGGGGTGACAAACTTGGTTCGACAAAGGCACTGTGTCGAATCGCTTTTGTCGCCACACCATTATAGTCCTCCATTTCAATGCTTGGTGTCACTGTTAGTGATAACCTTTCTTGGGAAAGTCAAGTGAGATCAATTGTTGAAAGTGTATCCTAGAAACTTTTCTGTTTCGTGCCAGGAGCTATTTCCCTTTCAGTCAAATGCTTATGATCTATAAGGCGCAAAATTGACCTGTACTTTAAACTGTTCCCATGTTTGGAGAGCAGCACCTGAACATGTCCTGAAATTGTTGGATTCTGTCTTGTCGCTGATGCATCACTGACAAACTCCCTCACTTTCTTGGAACACTGTATAATTACCGATCTGTCCCTGTTTCAAAGATACTTTCATGGTCGATGCTCTTCCCAATGATCGTCAATCATCTCTCCAGCTGCAGCCCCTTCGAGATCAACCCGACAAGTTCTGTCTTCACACCCTACGTGGTCTCTTTGAAAACCTGCAAAACTTCTCTTTTCAAAGACTCGTTCAATCAGCGAGGCTCTGGAACTCACTGCCTAGAGAGGCATTCCCTAAGGCATGAAATCTACAGAAATCTAAGAAGAACACCAATTTCTAGCTTCTTTCCCTTAGTCCTCACGATATTCTCTGAACATTACAGGATATTCCTTTAGTGGGAGCCAGATCATAAAAAACCTCTTTTCTAGGAAGCTCTTGAAGCCATATCATGAATTTCATGTGATGCAAACATCTTGAGATGCTCCTTCGTTCAGATTTTCATCCGCCACAGCAGGACTCCTATAAGAACCAATAAATTATGAGGCTATATTCATTCATTCTCCCGATTCATGGTGCAAATTCCTCCCTCACTGTGCCCCAAATTACAAATAAAAATTACGTATTTACAACCCTCCGCAATCCCTCATGCCCAAGAACAGCAGCACGGAGCGGTACCCAAACATGATCCAATGAATAATAAAAACTTATTTCATCGAGTTCCCTGGCCCGCATCTCAGAGATACTTCTTAATTCTGCGTAAGTTCATTCTCAGCCAACATGATCTCCAGTTTTTGCCACCTCTCTGGGGGCAAGAAATATTTATATTCGGAGTACTCGGCGAATTCATTTCTCCCCCTTGCTGTAAATGTTTCTTGTAACAGCGCAAGACTAAAATTAAATCTTGCCGCAAATTCCGCGGTTAGCGAGAAACGTTCAACTTTCTTGCAGCCTGACTGGAATTTATGGCAATATAGGGGAGGGTAGGTTTCCTAAAAAGTTGGGGGTAAGAAAATTATTTGTAAGAAGTGGTTTGGTTTGGGGAATGGAAATTAACTCCGAAACATTTCTGTATGTCAGGAGGTGCAGGAAGTACATATTTGATTACTTCAGGTACAGAAGTGTTTGAAGTTTTGGAAGAGTTGAACTCACTATTACATCTTTATACAGGCTGTTCCTTAATTGGAGGTTCAAATGAAAAGGGAAGATTCCCTGCTTAATTTTAAGAAAAAAAAGTCCCATAAACATAGGACCGCAAACTTTCCGTTTTCGAGATACAGGGTGTTGAAGTTTGAATTTTTCTCAAGTTTTTTCCTCAAAGTATCTGCATTTCACAAGATATTTTACTGAAATTTGGTGTAGATACCCCAATTGCAAGTTGACACTAAGTGACATGCCAATTTTGATGGCAAACCTACAGGGTGATATTCTTTCTGGAACACTGTCCCCTGTTTTCCGACAGAACTTTTTTTTGGTGATCCACTGTTAGTTCGAAAAATTGTTAGAAGAAGGTCTGTTGTTATACTAAACTTTATGGTCCCTTGTAGTTTTGTCGTATCTGCTACCGATGTCGAGTAAAAAATTCCGAAAGATCGAAGAAATTCTCAGAAAATTCAAAATTGTCATAAAAATTTAGTAGGTCAAAATCTGAACGGTGATAGTTGGGGCTTTGAAATATTTTTCATTGAATGTCGCGACCTCGAAAACCTACATTTTGATACCAAAATCGCCCATCTAGCCCCCATAGTTTATGAAATATGCCACTTTATATTCTTCGATTTTTCATTTTCGAGTTATGTTCACGAGCTCACACCACTCAAGGTAAGGGTGCTGTCAGTCCGCAAAATGGCTTTTATTGAAGATTCGAATAGGCAGAACAACTTAAAAATTTGATAACAAGGTTAGATCCTCCCCAAATATATTTTTTATTGACAAATATGGTATTTTTAGGGTTCATACCCCTTTGTCATTTTTCACCCAAAATTTGAAATTTTGAAATTGCTCATATTTGGCACAGAGGTACTTGGGACCATGCCGATCAACAATATATAAATAACTATTGGCGGCGACGAGTGGGACGGAAGTTATGACAGTTTGAAATTTGCCATTTTTCAAAAAATGCCATTTGACAGGTCAAAATCTAAACAGTGATAGATAGGGCTTTGAAATATTTTTCATTGAATGGCGCGACCTCGAAAACCTACATTTTGATACCAAAATCGCCCATCTAGCCCCCATAGTTTATGAAATATGCCACTTTATATTCTTCGATTTTTCATTTTCGAGTTATGTTCACGAGCTCACACCACTCAAGGTAAGGGTGCTGTCTGTCCGCAAAATGGCTTTTATTGAAGATTCGAATAGGAAGTACAACTTAAAAATTTGATAACAAGGTTAGATCCTCCCCAAATATATTTTTTATTGACAAATATGGTGTTTTTAGGGGGTCATACCCCTTTGTCATTTTTCACCCAAAATTTGAAATTTTTGAAATCGCTCATATTTGGCACAGTGGTACTTGGGACCATGCTGATCAACAATATATAAATAATTATTGGCGGCGACGAGTGGGACGGAAGTTATGACAGTTTGAAATTTGCGATTTTTCAAAAAATGTCATTTGACAGGTCAAAATCTAAACGGTGATAGATAGGGCTTTAAAATATTTTTCACTGAATGGCGCGACCTCGGAAACCTCATTTTGATACCAAAATCGCCCATGTAGCCCCCATAGTTCATGAAATATTCCACTTTATATTTTTCGATTTTTCATTTTCGAGTTCTGTTCACGAGCTCATACCACTCAAGGTTAGGGTGCTGTCAGTCCGCAAAATGGCTTTTATTGAAGATTCGAATAGGAAGTACAAATTAAAAATTTGATAACAAGGTTAGATCCTCCCCAAATATATTTTTTATTGACATATATGGTGTTTTTAGGGGGTCATACCGCTTTGTCATTTTTCACCCAAAATTTGAAATTTTAGAAATCGCTCATATTAGGCAAAGAGGTACTTGGGACCATGCTGATCAACAATATATAAATAACTATTGGCGGCGACAAGTGGGACGGAAGTTATGACCGTTTAAAATTTGCGATTTTTCGAAGAATGCCATAAGACAGGGCAAAATCTAAATGGTGATATTTGGGGCTCTGAAATATTTTTCATTGAATGGCGCGACCTCGACAACCTACATTTTGATACCAAAATCGCCCATGTAGCCCCCATGCTTTATGAAATATTCCACTTTATATTTTTCGGTTTTTCATTTTCGAGTTCTGTTCACGAGCTCACACCACTCAAGGTAAGGGTGCTGTCAGTCCGCAAAATGGCTTTTATTGAAGATTCGAATAGGAAGTACAACTTAAAAATTTGATAACAAGGTTAGGTTTACAGCCTTTGTCAGTTTTCACCCAAAATTTGATATTTTTGAAATTGCTCATATTTGGCACAGAGGTACTTGGGAGTTGGCATGACCACCATTACCTGTTGACCGTGATTGCCCCAGCTTCCCCTACCTCCAATTTAGGAAAACCCTTTATTGAAATTATGGGATAATGTGAATTGTTTTTCTTCGAGAAAGCGTTCCTGTATCTACATCGAATTTCCATTTATCCTTTCCAGCGCCCACCGTTTCTACCCACCTTTTTCACCTCGAGTCCCGCACAGTTCACCACAAAAGAATTCGACCCCATTTTCCGATTTTTTCGAAGTCGGTCGAAAGAAGATAACTCCAGCTTATCATTGTTGTACCTTACCCAACCGTGAAATTCGAGAATCCGACGAATGAAATGAGGAGGGACGAGCCAGCCGAGGCAGAAGTTTCGATTCCTGTCCTGAATGAAACTTTTCCTTTCGCATTCAACTTTCCGAACGAGGAAAACTCCAAAGTAGAAAATATTCCGTCGGATATTCAATTTTTCAAGTGTTCGAATTCAAATTCGGGAAGTTTATGTTCTTCCTACTTCCGGTGGTACATCCGGAATAATGATAAATTCAGGGATGTTTATGGATAACCGGAATCTCATTCAGTTTGGGTCGGGTCCCTTCAGATGCTGCCGAATGTTTAGCTGGAGTTACGGGGGATTAAGAAAACACTGTCCTGCAAAAACACTCGAGATATATAACACCATTATATTCATGAGGAAGTTACAATTATTGATTGATGACCTTCTTCAGTGATAACAGATTTGTTGATGGGTTCAGAGCAACATCACTACAAGTCAATTTGGAAAAAAATGCCGAACAGATGGATCGGACGTAGCGGACCATTCAAGTGGCCCCCACGTTCACCTGATCTTAATCCCATCGATTTTTTCGTTTGGCGTTATTTCAAAGAAATTGTTTCTTACGCCCGAGAATGTTCGAGTGAAGACTAGCTGCGACTGAAGATAAGAGAAGCCGAACGTGTCCTAAGAGAGAACAGGGCAGGTTTTATGCGATTGAGAGAAAATTTTCTAAGAATGTGTAGAATGTGTATTGAGGATGGATGTGGCCACTTTGAACACCTACTGTAAATTTTATACATAAATTTCTTTTTATTTACATTATGATGTGTGATTTATTGCCATACCTTTTTCTTTTTTTTATCTAGAACTTTTCTTGACCAACATCTTAAGCTAATTTTCATCAATTTTCAGCATTTTCTATCATAACTTGATCAGAATTATCTTAAAATGGCAAAAAATAATTTTGTAGTAAATGTCTAGTTCTTTGATTTTTTCCACCTCGATGACTTTGAAGGCTAATACTAGCAAAAGTAGAGTGTTAAGTACCATTTTTTATCAATGATTCTAAAAGCTGACTGTTGAGCACAGCTTTTAAGCATACTAAGAAACCGTGAATTAGCCTTTTCACATTTTTAATTTTGATTCGAAAATTCAGATCATAATCCAATTTACGTAACTTTTTCACTTGAGACCAACATTTCCATAATTTTTATCGAAGTTACGAATCTGGTTATTTTATGTATAAAAGTACAATTCATGGAGATTAAGTTACAAAAAGAATTTCACAGAGAAGTCTTGTACTTTTTATTTATGTCTTTTTTAAGATGGTCAAGTCGAAAATTCTCAAAGTTCATAAAAATATTCATAACTCGAAAACCGTGAGAAATAGCATAACTTACATGGGGGTGATTGGAATAGCCCATGATACGGGGGACTTGTTTTTTCCTTTTTGACGTCAATCTCTTGGCCACCCTGTAAATGTACCTCCATTCACTTTCATAAAGTATCACAATTGGTCAAGATTTGGGTTTATCAAGTTTTTTAACTCAAAACTGACGCAGGTTGGTACTCATGAAATGTCAAATAATTCTCAGAGACGTTGCCATTGTTAATTTCTATTTACCCTTTGTCACCTTTGTAAATGGAGTTAGTTCTTTTATAATCTAACTGTGACACAGGTTTCGTAGTACTACTACATTTTCATACTGGAGTATTTCAAATTGTGCAAAATGGTATTCAAATGTCATCTGTAGGCTTATTTTTTGAGAATTTTGGGAATTCCACTGTTCCTTTTTGAGTTTTTCTGTCGGGTTATTCGAGTACTTTTATTCTTTTTTCGAATGAACTATCACAACTGTTCTGATCATTATTTTTCAGTAAAATTTCAACACTCGATTCTCAATTTCCCCTTGCACGCTTTTGGTCAACGATCAAACATTTGGCCATTTGGGGATCCATTTTGCAGAAATTTTCTCATGTCCAAATTAGACGTGAACTATACATATATGACCGCGTTCGTATGAAATCTTCAGTTCTTCAGATAGCCGTTTTAGCCCAATTCGACGGTCTGATAAAATCATGTCATGAACTACATCGATATTTTCGGGGACTGACACAGAAACTGGTCTTCCCTATCGGTCATCATCTTCAAAGGAAAATTTACCTCTTTTGAAGCTTGCAGTCCAATTTTTCACGGTATTAAGCATATCTTCCTAAATCTGCTTACCTCTTAACCCTTTTGAATACAGGTACTTGATGATGGCTCGATACTCCAATTTTTCGATTTTCACAATTTCGGTTGCCATCTTTTTTTTTATTGCGTAACTCTGGTTTACTTTCTTAACTTCGAACTCTACACTGACACTTCTAATAAGTTATTGTTCGTTGATATGGTATAGCAATATTTTGTTTATGCATGGAACTGATCTAGGCTAACTAGATATCAATACATCTTCGTATTATAAAAAAATCAGCATTCGTCCAGTGCAGCTACAGCCCCACAAAAATGACCAAATATTCGTAAATTTTCCACATATAGTTGAAAATTTTCCACACCTAGAAAAAAAGTTATTAAATATTCGTAATCTACGACCTCGAATTAATAATGGCCGTGATTTTGGTCGACATAGCTGTAAAAAAATCGTACTAGGAACTTTTGTGAACCTATGGCCATTGTTTTACTCGATCATTGTTCCATTGACTTCACTCAAAACAAATGACAGGTATTGACATTCATAGCATACGGTTCCTGTTGGAAAACCCTTGAAAATAGCGGAGTTTGTATCGAATTTCCATCGATTTCCACGTGCTCTGAATGCATCCATACAAATGGAAAAGCATAAAACCAGCCATTTCCATTTAGTCAGGCGCCACAATGCCCACTCTTGCACGCACTGAAACGCCACAATTCCGACCTTCTAATAGTTCTATAGGCCACCAGCTCGCAATCCTGATACATGATATGGAGAAACTTTGGGCCATTCACCGAAGTATTCAACGAATAGTCCCGCAGTCGTCTTAATTGATGTTATAATTCCGAGCTAATCTGCGGAAAATGAATTATGATCAAGCGGGCTGGAAGAGAGACGCTGCCATTAGTTTCAGGCTGGCGCGGATAGATGGCACGGATTAGAGGTTCTAAGACGACCTCCGTCGCTCTTCTTGTTGGTCCTTCGAGCCGGAGTAAGGAGTACGCGTCCCGGAGTAATGAACGAGCACGTCGTTTTACGACACTCGCGGAAATGTAAATTTCAGTCGGGACCTTAAGATCTCTAGTGTAGCTCTCATTTGACGATGATGAGACTGTTAAGGGAATGATTAAGAATATTCCGTGACGTCGGAATGTCAGGCTATCAAAATTCGTTGGGACGAATGGGGATTTTCGACTGTAGGCTAACAGCTTGGATGCTGAAGAGATTGCTGGATTTCATGTGTTACTTTTGATGGATGCAGTTTGTGTTGAGTCGACAACGAATCCAAATAGTGGAATTAAATGGGTTCATCCAACACATGCCAGTTATGGCTGTCATTATTAACGTCATCTTAGACAAGTTAACTATAATGCAAAACTCACAATTTGGACTTCTTAACACCAACGGCTCAACTATATTCTGGTACATTTTATAGATAAACTGAAACAACTGGAACAGACAATGCTAGTTCACAAAATGAAAAATATCTCACTAAGGATACAAGCTTCGTCAGTAGTTAAAGAAAAGCATGACTACAATGTTAGAAGTAAAAATAATAAGAAAATTTAGAGCTGTTTAATTTTTCAATTCTATTTCTGTGGAAATACACTGCGCAAAAAAATTAACGCACATTATGGAAATCTCAAATTTATTCTACAACTGATGGTGTTCTCACTGATAATTATTTTCATCAGAATTATGCATGCATATGTTATCCACTTTCAACGTTTTTCTTCAATACAGATGTTTTCTCCCAGCAGGAATAAAAAAAGATGATATTATCAGATTTTGAATGTATTGGCTCCATTCTAAAATCAGTTGTTCTCGATCAATTCGAGTGATCAATAGTTTTTCTTTCGTTTGATTTTCTACACTCGATCGCTATTCAACGCGAAACACGCAATTTGACCAAAGAGGAATGTGCCCAAGTGGTAGTTTTGCGAGAGGAAGGGTGGACATACACAAGAATTGCAGAAAGGTGAGTTTCCCATACAAGTGTGACCAGAATGTTGCAGCGATTCAGGGAGACAGGTATGAATGTCCGAAGACCAGGACAGGGTAGACCACGGGTAACAACTGCCATTCAAGAACGTTACTTGAGAGTTTCTTAGTTGAGACAACGGTTTGCAACCGCTCGCCTCCTTCAAAATCAGCTAGAGCAAACTCATGAGGTGCAAATTAGCACTCAGACAATAAGAAATCGCCTCAGAGAATATGATTTAAGGCCTCGTGTCTCAGCAAGAGGCCCAGCTCTTACCCCAGCCCATCGAAGGGCGCGTTTGGATTTTGCGAGAGAGCATATCCATTGGGAAGAAGCCGATTGGGAAAGAGTTCTCTTCACAGGTGAGTCTAGATTCTGCCTCTACGATTGTGATCGACGGTCCCTTGTATACAGACGTCCACATGAAAGATATGCTCAGTGCAATTTCCTGAATACTACTGGTTTCGGGGGAGGATCGATTCTGGTATGGGGTGGAATATCTTTGACTGCTCGCACAGACCTAGTGGTCGTTGATAATGGAGCTATGAATGCTGATAAGTATATAAGAAACATTATTGAAGCGCATGTAGTGCCATTTGTCCCATACATTGGTGAAAATTTCATTTTTATGGACGATAATGCCAGACCCCATAGTGCGCGCATCGTTCAGGAGTACCTTGAACAGGTTGAAGTCTCTCGAATGGAATGGCCAGCAAGAAGTCTAGATCTCAATCCGATTGAGCAGGTTTGGCACAACCTCAATAGAAGGCTGAGAAGTTCAGGAAATCATCCAGCTACTCTTAATGACTTAGGAATCCAACTCGGAGAAATCTAGGAAGGATTAGATCAGAACATTTCAAGATCACTCATTTTGAGTATGAACCGTCGTTGCCGAGCTGTAATTAACGCAAGGGGTGGAAATACCAAGTATTAAATCACTTATCAGCATTTTAGTATTTTGAAAATTGTTCATTTCTCTTCTTTCACATAGGTAAGATTCGGTGAAATCCTGAATTTCTCTTCCATTTACTGTGTCTTGTTTCGTTCAAAACCTTCCCGAGAGAACATAAAAAATAAGTTATAAAGTCAATGTAGAGTTAACTTTCATTAAAATTGAGATTTTCAGAATGTGCGTTGATTTTTTTGCGCAGTGTAGCATGCAATGAAAATATAAAAAATGTGCCATGACCTCAAGAGTTTCTTAAATTTCCATAATTTCTTTGTATATGAAGAACTAATGTTTGTTTTTTTTTGTTCGTATTTTCTTTTTTTTTCACAAGTTGATGTGAATTATTGTTGTTATTTCTGCATAGAGAGATAACGATGTTAATGTAGGGTCTGATACCAGCTTTTTTGCTGTTCAAGGGTCAGGAATGAATAAATGAATGAATAAATACCAGGATAATGTTGAGGAATTATCAAAATTTAGTATCAAAACCAGAATTCTAGTTCTAGGGAAAACAGCATACTTTATAGGGGCCTTTTGGCGTCATACTTTAAATTTCTCGATCTAACGGGTTCAACACGTAATCATCTGAAAATGCTGGCAATTCACTGAAATATTGCAGCATATTTCACAATGTCTTTTTTCGCCCAGAGAAAAATGGGGCAGCTATTCGTTCTCGAATGCTGCCCTTGGGTGTACCATATCTATTTTATCATGCTTCCTATTCTAGTCACAACTCATTCTCACCATTGTAATAACTCCCTGGCGATTTCCCTACATATTTTTCGATGTTCTGGCCCCGGATTCATAAGGAATTGATTGCGCTTTTATGGTTTGTTACTGGTATCACAGTTTTTCGGATGTCAATCGAGAAGGACTTTAATTAATGAAGCCGCCATCGAAAGAAGATTCTCATAATTTAATTTCCTGAAGTATAAAACCTGGGAAAGAACTACATAATTACAGGTTCGTAATCTAAGACCTCAAATTAGTGAATACAGTAACATTGGTGGCTATTTGAGAAATGATATTTTGGCAAAATTTCCATAAGTTGTAAAATTAAAAAAAAAATTCTCGGATCACCACCAAAGTTTCTGGATTTACTCATTCGAGAGCGTAGATTAAGAATATGTAATCAGTTATTTTTTATAAAATATAGTTTTCGAGTAATGACCATAAAAAAACTAAAAATTCTCGGAAATTTCCCACAAATTGTTGAAACCTAGGAAGAAACTAATTATAGATTCGTAATCTACGACCTCGAACTAGTGAATACAGTTACTTTGGTGGCAAAATTTCTGCACTGCGCAAATTAACGCATATTCTGGAAATCTCAATTTTAATGAAAGTTAACTCTACATTGACTTTATAACTTATTTTTTATGTTCTCTCGGGAAGGTTTTGAACGAAACAAGACACATTAAATGGAAGAAAAATTCAGGATTTCACCGAATCTTATGTGAAAGAAGAGAAATTAACAATTTTCAAAATACTGAAATGCTGATAAGTGATTTAATACTTGGTATTTCCACCCCTTGCGTTAATTACAGCTCGGCAACGACGGTTCATACTCAAAATGAGTGATCTTGAAATGTTCTGATCTAATCCTTCCCAGATTTCTCCGAGTTGGATTCCTAAGTCATTAAGAGTAGCTAGATGATTTTCTGAACTTCTCAGCCTTCTATTGAGGTTGTCCCAAACCTGCTCAATCGGATTGAGATCTGGACTTCTTGCTGGCCATTCCATTCGAGAGACTTCAACCTCCTCAAGGTACTCCTGAACGATGCGCGCACGATGGGGTCTGGCATTATCGTCCATAAAAATGAAATTTTCACCAATGTATGGGGCAAATGGCACTACATGCTCTTCAAGAATGTTCCTTATATACTTATCAGCATTCATAGCTCCATTATCAACGACCACTTAGTCTGTGCGAGCAGTCAAAGATATTCCACCCCATACCATAATCGATCCTCCCCCGAAACCAGTAGTATTCAGGAAATTGCACTGAGCATATCTTTCATGTGGACGTCTGTATACAAGGGAACGTCGATCACAATGGTAGAGGCAGAATCTAGACTCATCTGTGAAGAGAACTCTTTCCCAATCGGCCTCTTCCCAATGGATAAGCTCTCTCGCAAAATCCAAACGCGCCCTTCGATAGGCTGGGGTAAGAGCTGGGCCTCTTGCCGCGACACGAGGCCTTAAATCATATTCTCTGAGGCGATTTCTTATTGTCTGAGTGCTAATTTGCATCTCATGAGTTTGATCAAGCTGATTTTGAAGGAGGCGAGCGGTTGCAAACCGTTGTCTCAACGAAGAAACTCTCAAGTGACGTTCTTGAATGGCAGTTGTTACCCGTGGTCTACCCTGTCCTGGTCTTCGGACATTCATACCTGTCTCCCTGAATCGCTGCAACATTCTGGACACACTTGTATGGGAAACTCCAAACCTTTCTGCAATTCTTGTGTATGTCCACCCTTCTTCTCGCAAAACTACCGCTTGAGCACATTCCTCTTGGGTCAAATTACGTGTTTCGCGTTGCATAGCGATCGAGCGAGAAAATCAAACGAAAGAAAAACTATTGATCACTAGAATTGATAGAGAACAACTGATTTTAGAATGGAGCCAATACATTCAAAATCTGATAATATCATCTTTTTTTATTCCTGCTGGGAGAAAACATCTGTATTGAAGAAGAACGTTGAAAGTGGATAACATATGCATGCATAATTCTGATAAAAATAATTATCATTGAGAACACCTTGAGTTGTAGAATAAATTTGAGATTTCCATAATGTGCGTTAATTTTTTTGCGCAGTGTATATTTCGGAAGATTTCGCGTATTTTAAGGAAAAAAATTATCTCAGATCACCACCAAAGTTGCTGGATTCACTAATCCGAGGGCGTAGATTAAGAATATGCAATTAGATATTTTCAATAAAATATGTATATGTCACCAAATTACGTCTTTTTAATTAATAGTGGTATTTCATTGCACAGTGAAACAATTTTCTTCTAAGATCATTGTTCATAAAACTGAGAGGAGATTGATTGTTTCTTATGTTTATAATTGTCAGATACGATAACTGAGACCCTCCATGATAGATAAAGAGGTTTCTTTCACGTTTAAACAACCTCAATTCCTTGCTCCTGATGAAGAGATAAATTAAATTCTCGAAAGCTCGAGCAAAAGGAAAAAGAGTTTTTCTGAAAAAAACGGCTGATACCCCAATAACCCCTTTTTTACACTTTATCAATTAAAAACAGCAAACAATAATATTTCACTTATGTAGTTTTCGAGTAATGACTACAAAAAAATCTAAAGATTTTCCACAAAAAGTTGAAAATTTCCTGAAGTATCGAACCTAGGAAGAATCTAATTACAGATTCGTAATCTACGACTCCGGATTAGTGAATATAGTAACTTTGATGGCTATCTGAGAGCATGATATTTCGGCAAAAATTTCCACATTTCGGAAAATTACGCGTATTTTCAGAAAAAAAAATTCTCGAATCAGCAAAATTTCCATATCGGTGGTTAAGACGTGATACCTTGTATGTACTTTTCGGCCAATTTTACAGGAGAGATGAAAAACCGTCCAAAACTTGAAAACGGTAAGATTTATTTGCAGGATTCAGATATTATTACAAGATCTTCATCTGGAACAATCAGAATTCGAATTCCACACGATAATAGTGTAAAACAAATTTTTACTGTACATACAGGGAATCTCATTCACTTGAATGAGCAAAAATGTTGATACAAGGTATCACGTCTTAAACGTCGATATGTTGAAAAATTGTATAAATTCGTCAAAAAGAGTTAATTCACTTGTTATTTCATTTTCATTTCTCAATACCGTTAACACCACGCCACTGGACAATTCAAAGTTAGATTCCGCAATGATGCCACGGCTTCACCAATTATCGAATCAATGAATGAGATGCTGTGTCTCCTCTTTCTATGGTCTAAGGTTGAGACACAATCAATGTTGTCTCTCTCAAGAGAATAGTCAATTTTGATGGTCGCAATCCAGGCATCTGTGTTTATGGTGAAAACCTTCGGAATTTGAAATTTAAACCACGCCATTGATCGGCCCACTCAGTTTGCGGTACGTACTCGAGATAATTAATTTCTGGAACAATCGGATGAATCCCCATTGAAGAAAATTATTCATTAGCCACATTCAGGCCAGCATCACAAAGGGACAATTCGTGCCACCAAAACATTATTTATTCCCCAACATCCCCGAGCAAACGAAATTGTTAATATCTCTTCCCTAGAAAAGCAATATATCTCGAAAAAGAATATCCAGAACTCATAATTTATGCTGGAAATGAAAACACGATCAAAGAGTGTAATGAATTTACTTTGGGGCGCTCAGGAGGAGATTGAAGATAACCTGCGTCAGCAGGGAGAAACTCCTTCTGGTCGAACAACTTGCCCCCGGTTATTTTCCGTAACGAAACCCACTTTTTCGTAAGGATTCGCAGCGCGGAAAGTTCCAGTATTTAATTTGGGACCGTATCCTTGACTACAGCTTCGATTTGGATGTTTAGGAATGGCATGTTTGGAATCTTTTTATTTATGCAGGAAAAATGGAATTGGAAAAAGCGGCACGCTATTAAGAGAAACGTTTCGTGATGCCCCGTATTCACATTCCCGCTTTTTGAATCAGAAAAACCAAATCTTCGAATCAGATGAATGCACAAGGTTCAATAGAAGTATTCTCCAAATGATATCTCCAGAATTCTCTAGGGATAATGTTCATCAGGAATTGCTTCAAAATTCTTCAATCTCTTGTTATGTCCGGAATTGGCAAATGCTAATTTTCCGATCCCTGATCGTGGTCACGCCACTGTATTACGACGAGGTTGGGGGAAGATATGTTTTCTTTTCGGGAAACCTGTTGTGTCGCCGGCGGTGTGGGAACGAGATAGAATTTTGGAAATTTCGATTTGTGGGACAAGGATGCGGATATGTTGTTTAGGAATTTTGTTTGAGGATTTCGGAACTGAAATACGGTGATAGGTGGATTTGATTCACGTGAGGATTACTGGGACCGTGGTTTTCTGTGCATTCTTCAATTAGATGGTGGTTTTCGAAAGTCGAGGAGTTTTGATACTTACCTGATTTTGGGATTTGAATTTCGAAAACTTTATATACAGTGGAATAATTTCGTTTAGCTTTAGAGCTTATTTGGAGGATTTTGTCACATCTTACTGTGCCTGAAAAGGGATTTACCATATTGAGAGGTGAGATAAACCATTCCTTCAATTCTCCCTCGTGCAATTTGAGTCTTCTATTTTAGAACCAGGATCAATATTCTGCTGGAACTCTATTTCGGTGAAGTATTCTCATTTATAATCAGTGGGGAAACTGTACTTAATTTGGTACTGGAAGAACCCTCTGAAAGAGGTAGGTATTTCTTACTGGCGAGTTCGACATTTTGATTTCTCTCAATTTGTGTCCATAGGGTCCTTGTTCTGGGACATTTCAGTGGTTTCGCTGGAATATCTGCAATATCCCTTGTAGATTGATAAGTCACCAGGTCAAATAAGCCCAGGAAAATCAGTCCTGCTGCCGTCAGTTACCTTTTGGTGATTTCAACATCGTGGAGGTTCTAAATCGTCACTACCTTCTTCCCTTGGATCGAGGAACTTCATCAAGGTCGTATCATCAATTTCTGGAATTTATCAGCGCTAATATCGAACTGTGTTATTAAGTTTGAGTCATATAAAACGAATACTTGCATTATTAGTTAGTCTCATCACTATTAGGTTAACGTATGAGACCTATTTAAGTTATTCTGATAGGAAACCTCATAAGATTTCTGTACATTATTTCACACATAATTTGCTATCGTCGTATGATCTATTTATATATACAGTGTGAGCCATATATAGCGCTATATAAGGACCTCGAGGTTATTACTCCCCCTTTAGAATTATTGTTATAGATCATTTATCTAGATTTATTTAGTGATTTTTCGGAAACTAGAGCAAGTATGCTGGATGTGAATATTGAATAACTTGGCGCCCCCTTAATAATATCGTTTTTGTATAACCCACTCCCATCTTCAACTGAGCTTTGGGACCATCCAGCATATAAGCGAGATTCTTAGTCCTAAGCGGTAATAAAGAATATTATAGCGTAGCACTCTATCAGGAATACTTCTGGAGTCTTCAAAATCAGTCACTTCTAGTCTATCAACCCATCGACAACCTCCTTGGGTTTCAATGAATGAGAGAACAAAAGATCTATGTGATCGCAGTTCATCGCAGTACATATGAAATCTGCATAAACTTCTTTTTCAGCTGCTGATGATCTGCAAGGTCATTTCGTTCAATAGTGTGCTTGGTAAGTTAGTAAGGTGAGTGGTTTTCAGCCACCTGAAAAGGGGAGAGGTTTCTATAACTACAGGAGCAGTACTGACAAATAACTTTCAATATCCTTTATGTCCTTTCAATTGAGGAATGATTTTCCCCTTGAAATATTCAACCTGACCAACTTGTGATTATTCACAATAATAATAATAACATTGATTTGCAATCCTCTACCCCCCTGGCTTCAGGGAAGGTATATCCTCTATATTAAACTGTTGGGATGTAGGCTACGATTCATGTTCATCGTTTTCCTTGTTGACCTATCAAGATCGAGGAGTTCGTTTACCGTCCAGTTCACCACCCCGAAAGAGTAGGTGAGAATCGGGATGGCTAGCATATTTGTAGCAGTTACTGCATTGATTTTGTTTGGAATATCAACACTATCAACAAACATTGGAAATGGCATTAAGGATTCTATTGCGAACCATGGAGCCTTCCTATTCCAAGCTGCACAAAGGGCCCTGGAGAAGCTCAGCATAACCGGCGTATCTATCAATCCTGAGCTCGCTGGAACACCGATCACTCAAGCGGACCAAAGAAGCCTAGCAAGACTGATCCGAAAGTCTCAGTCTGATACATTACTCGAACATCATATGAGTAAGATCTGCACTCCATATATTTCAGGACTTTAAAAGACCAGGACCTGTCCGAAGAATTGTCTTCTTCCTTCCTCAAGTCAAAGACAGAAGGATTTGTGATGGCGTGTCAAGATGGAGTACTAAATACGAGATGGTATAAAAAGAAAATCATGAAAATGGACACCCCAACAACTTGCAGGGCTTGCCATGGGCAACAGGAAACGATTATGCACATCCTTTCCGCCTTCAGAGTCCATGCTCCATCAGGGTATATAGAGAGACACAACGCGGCTAATTCTATACTTCCATCTGAGAGCCGCGTATGGGATAGACAAAGAACTGGTGCTACCAATGTGCCTCTGGAGATTGAAGCGGTGGTCCAGAACGATAGAGCTCGCATATGCTGGAACTATCCTGTCTCAACAACACGGCAGATCAATGCTGTTAAGCCAGACCTACTTCTGCTGGACAAGGAGCTGAAGGAGTTATTTGTCGTGGAATTCTCCACCCCTGCTGAAAATAATGTTGTGATGAAAGAAGAACAGAAGAGGCAAAAATACAAAGTCCTTATGTTCGAGCTTGGAACTTTATACCCAGGTCATAAAATTAGGATGTTCGTACTAATCATAGGATGTCTCGGTGGAATGAGAGCAAATTACGTGGATGAACTGAAGATTATCCCGGTTTGTAGATCACTGGCCGAGGTATTGGCGCACAGAATGCAGAAGGCAGTGTTGCTCGGGTCACTTCATATCATCAGGTCCCATGAACCCTAGAAGCCACTTGCAGCTCATCTCTTTTGTTAAGGGACGCTGCAAGGGCAGGATGAAGAACTCCTCCATTGAATGTGCGATGGGTTTGTAGTGAGTAGCCAAACAAGATCCTGGATTCTCACACTACCGAGAGTGCGGACCCTCTCGGTGCCCATAAAGGGTTTTCCCTCACACGGACGTTAAAAAAAATAATAAAAACATTTATTTCAAAAAATATTCATACAAAAAACCAATAGGCAACAAGATTTCAACAGAAATTATAGGGAACTTTAGTCCCACTTTTCTTAAATCGCAGTTTCTTCACTCAACAGTATAGCGCTCACCATTCCACTCTATTTAATTCTTTGTCGGAACTACAACACCTGATACTATGGCCAAATTGACAAAACTGGTTATGCACAAAGAACACTACAAAATAATCTACCAATTGACCAATAAATTATTTATTCATGTTCATACAGTATACATTTTCTATTCTTTTTTCGTTTTCTTATTTATTCTAGAAAATATCTTCCTGAATATCCACCTAGTAATGAGGAAGGAAATTGTTGTCATTATCACAAGTACCACCACATAGAACAGCATGATATCAACCATATACATCTGGTACCATTCCAAATCCATTCCTGCGTTTCTCAAATGTTCACCCCCTTTGTGTTCTATGATATGTTCCACCCACCAGATGGCCTTCTCCATGGGGTTTATTGGCTGATTCTTCAAGAGGGAAGACCGCTTTTTAGCGATCTTGGCATATCTGCATAAATTCATGTATGAACATCCAAGGAAAAGATTTTAATCCCAGACTAATAACAGAAATCTTTCAAACTTCGTTTTCATTGATAGACAATACTCACGATGGATTCTTCAGAACTTCTTCCAAAGCTTTGTCGACAGTTTCTTGCCGAATATCGTCATATGATATCCTTACTGCATACCCAGCTTTTACAGCATTATCAATGTTGGTATTTTGGTCAGCGAACAGGGGTATTCCTACCATTGGAACACCATGGTAAACAGCTTCCGTATTTCCACCAAGACCACCATGTGTAATGAAAGCCTTCATATTTGGATGAGCTGGAAATAAATGAAAGAAATATGAGTTTCCTAAAAAGTGTGTGCTAAAGAATATTCACCTAATAAGTCATTCTGTGGCAACCATTTAGAAACTAGAACATTTTTCGGGGCGTCCTTCAATTCTATTTCTGACTTGAAGAGTACTTTGACTGGGGCAATTTTCCTCAAGCCTTCCATAATGGCGTCGAGCTTTTCCTTATCCATGTCCTTGATCTTCATATTGGTTCCGAAGCTGAATAAAATAGCTCCGTCCTTTGCGGAATCCAGGTATTTCTGAAGGTTATCGGGCAGTTTTTTGGCAGTTTGCGCATAGAAGCCACCGATTTGAACCATATTAGGGACATAAGGTCTAAAAATGTAAAATAAGCCTGGTTAGTGTCAGGGCCTAACTTTGATAGCAGATAATTAAAAAAATAGAAATCTCCATATATCTAATGACTTAAAACCATTTCATGAGGACAATGATGGCAGACAACCCTCCGAAAGTACTGCAGGCGAGACCCATTGAAGAATTTTATAGAAAGAAAAGTGTACAAAGATATTTGAGAAGACCAAAATGAGAAACATCTAAGACACAAAATATACCAGAAAAGTCGACATTGCTATCGTCCAAAGAGTACACTATCTACAAAATAACTCGTCATTAGAAGACCATGGATATTTATCAGCCATTCAAATATCAATTGGCATCAACAGTTGTCATGGTTTTAAAGTTGTTGAATAACGAAAAGAATGATGAATTTTGATATTCTTTCTTCTGCAAATACACTGCGCAAAAAAATTAACGCACATTATGGAAATCTCAAATTTATTCTACAACTGAAGGTGTTCTCAATGATAATTATTTTTATCAGAATTATGCATCATATGTTATCCATTTTCAACGTTTTTCTTCAATACAGATGTTTTCTCCCAGCAGGAATAAAAAAAGATGATATTATCAGATTTCTAGTGATCAATAGTTTTTCTTTCGTTTAATTTTCTAAACTCGATCGCTATGCAACGCGAAACACGCAATTTGACCCAAGAGGAATGTGCCCAAGCGGTAGTTTTGCGAGAAGAAGGGTGGACATACACAAGAATTGCAGAAAGGTTTGGAGTTTCCCATACAAGTGTGTCCAGAATGTTGCAGCAATTCAGGGAGACAGGTATGAATGTCCGAAGACCAAGACAGGGTAGACCACGGGTATCAACTGCCATTCAAGAACGTTACTTGAGAGTTTCTTCGTTGGGACAACGGTTTGCAACCGCTCGCCTCCTTCAAAATCAGCTTGAGCAAACTTATGAGGTGCAAATTAGCACTCAGACAATAAGAAATCGCCTCAGAGAATATGATTTAAGGCGTCGTGTCGCGGCAAGAGGCCCAGCTCTTACCCCAGCCCATCGAAGGGCGCGTTTGGATTTTGCGAGAGAGCATATCCATTGGGAAGAGGCCGATTGGGAAAGAGTTCTCTTCACAGATGAGTCTAGATTCTGCCTCTACCATTGTGATCGACGTTCCCTTGTATACAGACGTCCACATGAAAGATATGCTCAGTGCAATTTACTGAATACTACTGGTTTCGGGGGAGGATCGATCATGGTATGGGGTGGAATATCTTTGACTGCTCGCACAGACCTACTGGTCGTTGATAATGGAGCTATGAATGCTGATAAGTATATAAGGAACATTCTTGAAGAGCATGTAGTGCTATTTGCCCCATACATTGGTGAAAATTTTATTTTTATGGACGATAATGCCAGACCCCATCGTGCGCGCATCGTTCAGGAGTACCTTGAACAGGTTGAAGTCTCTCGAATGGAATGGCCAGCAAGAAGTCCAGATCTCAATCCGATTGAGCAGGTTTGGGACAACCTCAATGGAAGGCTGAGAAGTTCAGAAAATCGTCCAGCTACTCTTAATGACTTAGGAATCCAATTCGGAGAAATCTGGGAAGGATTAGATCAGAACATTTTAAGATCACTCATTTTGAGTATGAACCGTCGTTGCCGAGCTGTAATCAACGCGAGGGGTGGAAATACCAAGTATTAAATCACTTATCAGCATTTCAGTATTTTGAAAATTGTTCATTTCTCTTCTTTCACATAAGATTCGGTGAAATCCAGAATTATTCTTCCATTTAATGTGTCTTGTTTCGTTCAAAACCTTCCCGAGAGAACATAAAAAATAAGTTATAAAGTCAATGTAGAGTTAACTTTCATTGAAATTGAGATTTTCAGAATGTGCGTTAATTTTTTTGCGCAGTGTATTATAGGGAAAGCCATTTCTCTACCACTAATGTGTACCTAATTTTCGAGATCATTGCAATAATAAAATAAAAACTCTGACAGTAAGGTGGAACGAAGTTTCATTGTGAGCAACCCCATTGTCCATTTAAAGGTCTCACCTTAAAGACTCTATACTGGTATGAGCATTAACCATGACCAAAGAAATGTTCTTCCTAAGTTCTAACACTGATGGAGCACTTGGCAAGCAAGATCTGGTTGCACTCTCTTGTAGAGGAGTCCTCACATAATCGTCCAGCAAGGTTAGAAGAGAGTTCAATGTCGTTGTTATCAGCCTCACCATGAAGCTTGTGTGTGAACCTGCCTTCACCAATGGATTGGCCACGTATGGCAAATTGGGATTCGCCACGTATTTATTCGTCATGATACTCGAACCAGCCGTGCTGAAGAGTATGGTGGGTGCCCCCAAAATGTGGTTCAGAGCCAGGATTGCATCGTTGAAAAAATTCAGGGAAATTATGACGTCATAATGTTCCTTAGTTGCGAGGAGATTTTTTATGGGTTCATTTTCCCAGAATTTTTGGGTCAGATGTCCTATATTCTCGATGGAGTTTCTAATGGTCTGGAATGTACTTGCTTTCGGTTTGGCAGCTGCTGATACAGAACCTGATGATGATTGGCCAAATTATTCCTCGAATAGATTAACTTTTTGTAGCAGATGATGAGAAATTTCACAGACAGTGTGAAATTAAAAGCAGACAAAACTTCGAGAACACAATCTTGTTTTGGTTCGCCATAACGAAAAGTGGTATCTGGAAGCCATGGTAAATGGTAAAGCAACCAACCATCACAATGACATTGACCATGAAATACTGCTCGACTTAGCATCGAATGGCATCAATTTTGTTAACATGGTAGAAACCATAAGAACGTTCTGCTAGCTCTTATGCAGAAAAGTGGACAACCAAAATGAGGAGCAATTAAGACAAAAAATGTACCATAAAAGTCGACATTGCTATCGTCAACCGGGTAAAAGCTTTATTTGTTTCTCATTTGTAAACGTCAGTTTCCAAAAACACAATATTAATCAAGAAAGTTTATTTTATCAAGTCACTAACTTGTAAAACTGACAGTTAACTTGCAAAATTTTTACAAGTTAGTAGCATTATTTACATCAGAAAATTTTGTTTTTTCGTCATATATGTTGAAAATCATGGTACAATTGTTATTTCCAGTAACACAGATTTTTGATGATGAAAGAGTTGATACTGATGATGATGAACCATCTGTTGACTCAGAAACTGCTGAACTCGAGGACTGCAGAACATTTGTACTCTCCTTAGTACCAAATAATTTGCTAGACATTTCGATTTTTTGTTGACCGAATCATCGACATAACTCATCGCAATTTCGGTGCTCTTCCACCCTCCTGCACGCTTTAGTGCTAAAATATCTCCACCCGAATCCGCAACCACAGTGGCTCCAGTTCTGCGAAAAGAGTGGCCGGTGTATAACTCTGGGTCTTTTTAAATCTAAATATTTCGCTATTTGCTTTGGGACACCACCAAGAGTGTGCTGGCCAGCATTAAGGGAAATGCACTTTCCATGTCGGTATGTCAACAAAAATCTTAGGCTTTCTGTTCCAGGAGGCCGAAGATTTACATATTTTCTGTATAACAAGCAGGGCTTGAAGCTGCAGCCATCCTCGGTTATGGTGAATCTTCTTGTTGTTAAATTTTTTGTTTGCCGCAATGTCACAATAACGTATTTTCCCATATCTTCTACATCATGTTTAAGGAGAGAATTTCGTCATACCGACAACATCCAAAAATCCCAAATATTGTTACAATTTTCGCCAGCAACCACTGGTCATCAGGAGCATGTAAAAGAAATTGTTCAGCCTCTTCTTTACTTAATACCTTGGCCTTTTTTGGCGTATAACGCTCATTTTTTCGATTCAGAAACACTATTACCTTTTGAAATCTGCAAATGACAACTAAACGTCATATTTTTCAATAAATTTCTTAAGGAAAACAAACCTGCGAACAGGGGCATTTTCTTTCATTTCCAAGCAGCTTTTCAGCATAGACCATTTTGCCCATAAAGTATTAGGGCTGAATCTAGCTGATAGTCGTCGCATTCTCGCTCGTACCTTGAAGCTACACTGCTGGCTGCCTCAATAATTTCTTTTGGTACATTCATTTTCGCTTTCGCCAAAACTAATGTAAAGAAAAATAAACAGACATGTTCATGGCAACGCTTCCATAGCTTACGACATTTGCGACAAATTATTGAGATTTTTTTTTAATTTATCTAACCTTTTCACAAATGAGAAACAAATAAAATATAAAACAATGCACGCAAGGTAACGGGTTTTACAGGCTCAAGGAGGTAACTGACTCGCCTGCGGCTCGTCAGTTATATCCTCCATTCGCCAGTAAAAACCCTCTTACCGTGCTAGTAATGTTATATACTATGTATATTATCTCCAAAATAACTTGCCATTAGAAGATCATAGACCTTTGTCGGCCATTCAAATATGTATTTACATAAACAGTAGTGATGGTTATGAAGCTTAGATGTCTTAATGAATCAAAAATAGGTAAATCATTTTTTAAATATCTTTTTTTTCAAAAACTTTGTAGATATTGGTACCTACTTCATAGTACCCTTTTTACTGCAAATTTGTTATTTTTAAGACCAAATAAAAGTGGACATCGCAATAATAACATAGTATTATGGCTTTCAATGGAATTGTTCCTCAAAATTATTATTCTGGATGATATGAAAACTTTGACGTGGGGTGGAAGGAAGTTTCAGTGTGAAGGTCTCACCTTAAAGGCTCTATACAGGTATGAGCATTGACCATAACCAGAGAAATGTTGTTCCTGAGTTCTAACACTGATGGGGAGCTTGGGAAGTAAGATCTCATTGCACTCTCTTGTATAGGAATCATCACATGATCGTTCATCAGGGATAGTAGCATGTTCATAGTCGTTGTCACCAGCCTAGCCATGAAGCTTGTGTGTGGGCCTACGTCCAGAAACGGATTGCCGACGTATGGCATATTGGGATTGGCCACCATACTATTCGTCATAACATTCGAAGCAGCCGGCATGAAGATTATTGTAGGCGCCCCCAGAATGTGGTTCAACTCCAGGATTGCATCGTTGAAAAAATTCAGGGATATTATGACGTCATAACGCTCCTTAGATTCGATGAGATTTTTTATGGGTTCGTTTTCAAAGAAGTTTTCGGTTAGGTTCTTCGTATTCTCGATGAACTTTCGGAATGCATTGATGAAACTGGATTTAGGATTGGCGACCCCTGCTACTGAACCTGATGATAATTGACTGAATTATTCTTCGATGAAATTAGCTCACAGTCGAGGACATAACAAGCATGGTTTTTGCGAATGAAGAGTTATGTTTCTAGAAACCTCCTTGAAGCCTTCTCAGGGCTCTGGAGCTGAAAGCGAGCTGTAGATTACGCAGTTGCAAAAACAGCTCTGATGGAGGACACTATCATGTCTTCAGACTACTTATTGAAGAGGGGATAGGTACATATTTCACTATGTCAACATTATGGTTATAGCAGCCTTTTAGTGTAAGTGTTAGTGAGTGTTATAAATATGTGAAAGAGACTGACTCATGTTTAAGTAAGAATAATACTAAAGACAATTCAATGTCTAATACCGTGAATCGTAACATAAAGTGAACTGCTCTAACAGAAAAGTATTCAGATGGAACCTTAGATTTTTTTCCAAAAACTTTGTGGATATAGGTACTTCAGAGTACCCTTCTTACTGCAAATGAGTAATTTTTAAGACCAAATAAAAGTGGACATCGCAAGAATAACATAGTATTATGGCTTTTAATGGAATTTTTTCTCAAAATCATTATTCTGGATGATATAAAAACTTTGACGTGAGGTGAAACAAAGTTTCAGTGTGAAGGTCTCACCTTAAAGGCTCTATACTTGTATGAGAATTAACCATAACTATAGAAATGTTCTTCCTGAGTTCTGATACTGACGGGGAACTTGGAAAGTAAGATCTCATTGCCCTCTGTTGTATAGGAGCCAGTAGATAATCTTTCACCAGGGATATTAGCATATTCAAAGTCGTTGTCACCAGCCTAGCCCAAAAGGTTGTATGTGGGCCTACGTCCATAAACGGATTGCCGCCGTATGGCATATTGGGATTGGCCACCAAACCATTGGTCATGATACTCGAAGCAGCCGGCATGAAGATTATTGTAGGCGCCCCCAGAATGTGGTTCAACTCCAGGATTGCATCGTTGAAAAAATTCAGGGATATTATGACGTCATAACGCTCCTTAGATTCGATGAGATTTTTTATGGGTTCGTTTTCAAAGAAGTTTTCGGTTAGGTTCTTCGTATTCTCGATGAACTTTCGGAATGCATTGATGAAACTGGAATTAGGATTGGCGACCCCTGCTACTGAACCTGATGATAATTGACTGAATTATTCTTCGATGAAATTAGCTCACAGTCGAGGACATAACAAGCATGGTTTTTGCGAATGAAGAGTTATGTTTCTAGAAACCTCCTTGAAGCCTTCTCAGGGCTCTGGAGCTGAAAGCGAGCTGTAGATTACGCAGTTGCAAAAACAGCTCTGATGGAGGACACTATCATTTCTTCAGACTACTTATTGAAGAGGGGATAAGTACATATTTCACTATGTCAACATTATGGTTATAGCAGCCTTTTAGTGTAAGCGTTATTGAGTGTTATAAATATGTGAAAGAGACTGACTCATGTTTAAGTAAGAATAATACTAAAGACAATTCAATGTCTAATACCGTGAATCGTAACATAAAGTGAACTGCTCTAACAGAAAAGTATTCAGATAGAACCTTAGATTTTTTTCCAAAAACTTTGTGGATATAGGTACTTCAGAATACCCTTCTTACTGCAAATGAGTAATTTTTTAGACCAAATAAAAGTGGACATCGCAAGAATAACATAGTATTATGGCTTTTAATGGAATTGTTTCTCAAAATCATTATTCCGGATGATATCAAAACTTTGACGTGAGGTGAAACAAAGTTTCAGTGTGAAGGTCTCACCTTAAAGGCTCTATACTTGTATGAGAATTAACCATAACTATAGAAATGTTCTTCCTGAGTTCTGATACTGACGGGGAACTTGGAAAGTAAGATCTCATTGCCCTCTGTTGTATAGGAGCCAGTAGATAATCTTTCACCAGGGATATTAGCATATTCAAAGTCGTTGTCACCAGCCTAGCCCAAAAGGTTGTATGTGGGCCTACGTCCATAAACGGATTGCCGCCGTATGGCATATTGGGATTGGCCACCAAACCATTGGTCATGATACTCGAAGCAGCCGGCATGAAGATTATTGTAGGCGCCCCCAAAATGTGGTTCAACTCCAGGATTGCATCGTTGAAAAAATTCAGGGATATCATGACGTCATAGCGCTCCTTAGATTCGATGAGATTTTTTATGGGTTCGAAGAGACAACGGTTTGCAACCGCTCGCCCCCTTCAAAATCAGCTTGAGCAAACTCATGAGGTGCAAATTAGCACTCAGACAATTAGAAATCGCCTCAGAGAATATGATTTAAGGCCTCGTGTCGCGGCAAGAGGCCCAGCTCTTACCCCAGCCCATCGAAGGGCGAGTTTGGATTTTGCGAGAGAGCATATCCATTGGGAAGAGGCCGATTGGGAAAGAGTTCTCTCCACAGATGAGTCTAGATTCTGCCTCTACCATTGTGATCGACGTTTCCTTGTATACAGACGTCCACATGAAAGATATGCTCAGTGCAATTTCCTGAATACTACTGGTTTCGGAGGAGGATCGATTATGGTATGGGGTGGAATATCTTTGACTGCTCGCACAGACCTAGTGGTCGTTGATAATGGAGCTATGAATGCTGATAAGTATATAAGGAACATTCTTGAAGAGCATGTAATGCCATTTGCCCCATACATTGGTGAAAATTTCATTTTTATGGACGATAATGCCGGACCCCATCGTGCGCGCATCGTTCAGGAGTACCTGGAAGAGGTTGAACTCTCGAATGGAATGGCCAGCAAGAAGTCCAGATCCCAATCCGATTGAGCAGGTTTGGGACAACCTCAATAGAAGGGTGAGAAGTTCAGAAAATCATCCAGCTACTTTTAATGACTTAGGAATCCAACTCGGAGAAATCTTGGAAGGATTAGATCAGAACATTTTAAGATCACTTATTTTGAGCATGAACCGTCGTTGCCGAGCTGTAATTAACGCAAGGGGTGGAAATACCAAGTATTAAATCACTTATCAGCATTTCAGTATTTTGAAAATTGTTCATTTCTCTTCTTTCACATAAGATTGGGTGAAATCCTGAATTTTTCTTCCATTTAATGTGTCTTGTTTCGTTCAAAGCCTTCCCGAGAGAACATAAAAAATAAGTTATAAAGTCAATGTAGAGTTAACTTTCATTAAAATTGAGATTTTCAGAATGTGCGTTGATTTAAGTGTTAGTGGGTGTTATGAATATGTGAAAGAGACTGACTCATGTTTAAGTAAGAATAATACTAAAGACAATTCAATGTCTAATACCGTGAATCGTAACATAAAGTGAACTGCTCTAACAGAAAAGTATTCAGATAGAACCTTAGATTTTTTTCCAAAAACTTTGTGGATATAGGTACTTCAGAATACCCTTCTTACTGCAAATGAGTAATTTTTTAGACCAAATAAAAGTGGACATCGCAGGAATAACATAGTATTATGGCTTTTAATGGAATTGTTTCTCAAAATCATTATGGATGATATAAAAACTTTGACGTGAGGTGAAACAAAGTTTCAGTGTGAAGGTCTCACCTTAAAGGCTCTATACTTGTATGAGAATTAACCATAACTATAGAAATGTTCTTCCTGAGTTCTGATACTGACGGGGAACTTGGAAAGTAAGATCTCATTGCCCTCTGTTGTATAGGAGCCAGTAGATAATCTTTCACCAGGGATATTAGCATATTCAAAGTCGTTGTCACCAGCCTAGCCCAAAAGGTTGTATGTGGGCCTACGTCCATAAACGGATTGCCGCCGTATGGCATATTGGGATTGGCCACCAAACCATTGGTCATGATACTCGAAGCAGCCGGCATGAAGATTATTGTAGGCGCCCCCAAAATGTGGTTCAACTCCAGGATTGCATCGTTGAAAAAATTCAGGGATATCATGACGTCATAGCGCTCCTTAGATTCGATGAGATTTTTTATGGGTTCGAAGAGACAACGGTTTGCAACCGCTCGCCCCCTTCAAAATCAGCTTGAGCAAACTCATGAGGTGCAAATTAGCACTCAGACAATTAGAAATCGCCTCAGAGAATATGATTTAAGGCCTCGTGTCGCGGCAAGAGGCCCAGCTCTTACCCCAGCCCATCGAAGGGCGAGTTTGGATTTTGCGAGAGAGCATATCCATTGGGAAGAGGCCGATTGGGAAAGAGTTCTCTCCACAGATGAGTCTAGATTCTGCCTCTACCATTGTGATCGACGTTTCCTTGTATACAGACGTCCACATGAAAGATATGCTCAGTGCAATTTCCTGAATACTACTGGTTTCGGAGGAGGATCGATTATGGTATGGGGTGGAATATCTTTGACTGCTCGCACAGACCTAGTGGTCGTTGATAATGGAGCTATGAATGCTGATAAGTATATAAGGAACATTCTTGAAGAGCATGTAATGCCATTTGCCCCATACATTGGTGAAAATTTCATTTTTATGGACGATAATGCCGGACCCCATCGTGCGCGCATCGTTCAGGAGTACCTGGAAGAGGTTGAACTCTCGAATGGAATGGCCAGCAAGAAGTCCAGATCCCAATCCGATTGAGCAGGTTTGGGACAACCTCAATAGAAGGGTGAGAAGTTCAGAAAATCATCCAGCTACTTTTAATGACTTAGGAATCCAACTCGGAGAAATCTTAGAAGGATTAGATCAGAACATTTTAAGATCACTTATTTTGAGCATGAACCGTCGTTGCCGAGCTGTAATTAACGCAAGGGGTGGAAATACCAAGTATTAAATCACTTATCAGCATTTCAGTATTTTGAAAATTGTTCATTTCTCTTCTTTTTCATAAGATTGGGTGAAATCCTGAATTTTTCTTCCATTTAATGTGTCTTGTTTCGTTCAAAGCCTTCCCGAGAGAACATAAAAAATAAGTTATAAAGTCAATGTAGAGTTAACTTTCATTAAAATTGAGATTTTCAGAATGTGCGTTAATTTAAGTGTTAGTGGGTGTTATGAATATGTGAAAGAGACTGACTCATGTTTAAGTAAAAATAATACTGAAGACAATTCAATGTGTCATACCGTGAATCGTAACATAAAGTGAACTGCTCCAACAGAAAAGTATTCAAATAGAACCTTAGATTTTTTTCCAAAAACTTTGTGGATATAGGTACTTCAGAGTACCCTTCTTACTGCAAATGAGTAATTTTTAAGACCAAATAAAAGTGGACATCGCAAGAATAACATAGTATTATGGCTTTTAATGGAACTGTTTCTCAAAATCATTATTCTGGATGATATAAAAACTTTGACGTGGGGTGAAACAAAGTTTCAGTGTGAAGGTCTCACCTCAAAGGCTCTATACTTGTATGAGAATTAACTATAACTATAGAAATGTTCTTCCTGAGTTCTGACACTGACGGGGAACTTGGAAAGTAAGATCTCATTGCCCTCTGTTGTATAGGAGCCATCACATAGTCTTTCACCAGGGATGTTAGCATATTCAAAGTCGTTGTCACCAGCCTAGCCCAAAAGGTTGTATGAGGGCCTGCGTCCATAAACGGATTGCCGCCGTACGGCATATTGGGATTGGCCACTAAACCATTCGTCATGATACTCGAAGCAGCCGGCATGAAGATTATTGTAGGCGCCCCCAAAATATGGTTCAACTCCAGGATTGCATCGTTGAAAAAATTCAGGGATATCATGACGTCATAACGCTCCTTAGATTCGATAAGATCTTTTATGGGTTCGTTTTCAAAGAATTTTTCGGTAGTATTCTTCATATACTCGATGAAATTTTGAATTCCACTGATGAAACTCGATTTCGGATTGGCGACCCCTCCTAATGTACCTGATGATGATTGACTGAATTATTCTTTGAGGAAATTAACGCACAGTCGAGGACATTACAAGCATGCTTATTTGCGAATGAATAATTATGTTTCTAGTCTAAGTCCTCTAAGAGCTCTGGAGCTAGAAGCGAGCAGTACCATACTATGAACTATCATTTCTTCAAACTACCATATTTCACTATTTCAACAAAATGGCAGTCCTTTAAACAGATGTGTTAGGGTTTATTATCAATATGTGAAAGAGACTGTTTCATGTTTAAGTAAAAATAATAATAAAGACAATGTAATGTCTGTTTCAAGAAGGGAAGCTTTTCTAAAGAGAGGAAGAATTAACAACAGTGGCATAAGACATGGATAAACTATAAGGTTTGTATGAAATTATTAAATTGATTCAACTGTTTCC
Source organism: Adalia decempunctata (assembly GCA_951802165.1). Taxonomy (NCBI): domain Eukaryota; kingdom Metazoa; phylum Arthropoda; class Insecta; order Coleoptera; family Coccinellidae; genus Adalia; species Adalia decempunctata. The sequence goes on from OX637705.1 coordinate 9,932,281, forward strand.
CCGCAAAGTAATTTTTTTATGCTCTGGTTCCCACGAGAAGAATATCGTGTAATGTTCAAATAACATCGTGAGAACCAAAGAAAAGAAGGTAGAAATAGGTATTCTTCTTAGATTTCTGTAGGTTTTATGCCTTAGGGAACGCTTCCCTAGGCAATGAGCTCCCGAGACTCACTGTTCGCTGAATCGACGAGTCTTTGAAAAGAGAAGTTCTGTAGGTTTTCAATGAGACCACGAAGTGGTCGGAAGACAGAACTTGTCGGCTTAATCTCGAAGGGTCCGCAGCTGGAGAGATGATTAACGATAATTCAGAAGAGCATCGACCATGAAAGTAGGTATATTTAAAACAGAGACAGATCGCTAATTCTACGGTGTTCCAAAGAAGTGATTGAGTTTGTCAGCGAGGCATCACCGACGAGAAGAATTGCTCTCTTTTGGACAGCATCCAACAATTTCAGGACATGTTCAGTTGCCGCTTTCCAAACTTGGGAACAGTACAAAGTACAGGTCAAATCAGCGCTTTATAGATCATAAGCAGTTGCCTGGAAGTGAAATAGCTCCTGGCACGAAACAGAAAACCAAGTTTCCAGGGTGCTCTTTTAACGATTGATCTCACTTGAGTTTCCCAAGAAAGGTTATTACCAACAGCGGCACCAAGCATTGAAATGGGTGACTTTAATGGTATGGTTACTCCTGACAAGCTTATATTGGGTACAGTGAAATCAGCTTTTCTATATAAAAGACTTGCTTGTGTTTTGTTAACATTGAATTCTACCAAGTTATTGCTTACCTCACAACCTACATACTCGTATCAATAACCTAACATTATGCAATAGATATTGAAATTCACTAACCTTGGCGGCTCTATGCTCAAATGTGAATTGACAAATACCAACGAAACATTTCTCTGCAACTCCCATAGCTTGGGACTATTCGGAAGGTGCTTTTCTATTGTCTCTTGTTGAACGGGTTCTACCAGCAACATCTCAGCTGTTTTCAACACGAAAATAAGAGATGTAGAAGCGAGCCTTGAGATGAAAGACCCACTAACTGAATTCACAATAGGAACAATAGAAGATTCAAACATATTCGGATTGGCTACATATTTGTTCACCATGAAGTTAGATGCTCCAGGAAAGAAGAGTACGACTGGCAGTCCCAGATGATGGTACAAAGCCAATTGGCCATCATAGATCACAGGTAATGCTATGACGACATCATAGTCCTGCTTGGCTCTCATCAAATTTTTTATGGGTTCAGCGAGCCAAAAGTGCTCCTGTTGTGTTCTCATAGATTGGAAAAACTTCAGCATTGACGTAACCATGGAATTTTTTGGATTTGCTATTCCCTGCAGTAAACCTGCAATTCAAAGGAAGCAATCACTACAAAAAGCAGATCTAAATCCTTGGAAATTCAAAGTCCCACAACCTTATGCAATTGCAATTGAATGATCTTCTTATTCAGTCAGAGAAAGTTACGTTGCAGACAATATTCTCTTGTGATCTCTATGGCTACAAAATATCACCTTGGAGAACGCTCTTTCAGTTGGGAAATGAACACATGCATAAGGATCTACTGAATACATCGAATCTAACCATCACAGTTCCTCACCTTGGCAGCTCTATACTCAAATGGGAATTGAGCAGAACTAGAGAAACAGTTTTCACAAGCTCGGAAACTGGGGGTGCCTCAGGAATATACTCCCACATAACCTCCTGCAAGGTAGGAACAATAAAGAACCTCTCCATCAGGCCAATGAATATAGAGATTGTCGTTCCGAATAGTCTGCCACTGAAGGTCTCTAAGGATCCAACGTTCATGTGCATATTGACACAATAGGAAAGGGTGGGGTTGCCCACATACTTGTTCACCAGGAAATCAAATCATGGTATCAAAAGTACGACATCGTATTGTTCCTTATTTTTCAGCAAGTCTTGAATAGCTTCGTTTCTCCAGAAACTCTCTGCGGCTGGTCTTATAGATGAGAGGACAACATTGGTGGCTTGGAGAATTGAGGAGTGGGGGCTGGCTAAAACACCCAGCATACCTAACGAAGAAACAGAACATGTCAAGACTGAACCTACAACAGTCATAAACACCTTGGACAACATGCTGTTAAATTCTTGGAGATAGAACATGTTAGAATGCACACAGAGGTCTGTTAATCATGGAATATGGTAGATGTTAGTACACTGCGCAAAAAAATTAGCGCACATTATGTAAATCTCAAATTTATTCTACAACTGAAGGTGTTCTCAAAGCTTTTCTAAAGAGAGGAAGTTTTAACAACAGTGGCATAAGACATGGATAAACTATTAGGTTTGTATGAAATTATTAAATTGATTCAACTGTTTCCCCGCAAAGTTATTTTTCATGCTCTGGTTCCCACGAGAGGAATATCGTGTAATGTTCAAAAAACATCGTGAGAACCAAAGAATAGAAGGTAGAAATAGTAATTCTTCTTAGATTTCTGTAGGTTTTATGCCCTAGGGCAGTGGTTCCCAAATGGTGGTCCGCGGAACCCTAGGGTTCCGCGGAAGGGCTATAGGGGTTCCGTCTTATCCGAGTGTTGTATGTTTTGATCATTCGTAACACCTTTAAAATACTATCGGACTTACGAGCTGTGCCACAGCATTGTGCTCGTGAAAGCACTCGAAGCCCTTTTGTAACTGAAACACTTCAACATTTCACTCATATTTTTTTGTTATTTCTCTTCAGACTGTTCATTCTGAAATATAATTCCCCATTTGACATTTTATAATTCTTGAGAAGAACTTTGCATTCAAAATTTCATTATTTCAAATTACGGAATTCGGAGTCTTCAAAAATTTTGTTTCCAACTCTCATACATAGTTCTATCGAATTCGAGACACTGTGTATATTTTTTGTTACTCGTCAATAATCAAACATATGCCAGCTAAGATAAATAGGATTAATTTTTATTCCGATTAAAATAACTTCTAGTTTAACAGTTCCTAAAGAAGTGTTTCTAAGACTTAGATCTCGAAATATCGAATTACTTGGCCAAAGTGCTTAGTATTCGGGAGCCTTTTGTGGAAATTGGTGCTTAGTGCTCGCGAATCGGGAGCTTTTTTTCAAGTGGTTAGTACTTGAAGCACTATTTATCAGTGTTCGGCACAGCTCTGTTGGACTTCATATCATGTTTTAAAGTTCAACTTGCAATTTTTTTTTAGTTTATAATATGGATAAATGGATTAAGACGAGTCAAAACCTGCAAACCTCAACAATCCACAAAAAGAATGAACCTCAGGAAAGATCCATTTAAAAAAAAAAGAAAATTTGATGAATCCTATTTGTCTTTTGGGTTTATTCCTGTAGGAATGGCTGAAAACCCAAATGGACAATGCGTCATTTGCAGAAAAATTTTGTGTAACAGCTTATAATATTCCAAGCATACAATTTGTTCTCCTTTTTCAAGTTGAAGATGAAAATAGTCAAACTTAACATTGGATCAAAACAGGGTTCCGCCATAAAAAATGTTGCCGATTAGGGTTCCGTGGCAAAAAAAATTTGGGAACCACTGCCCTAGGGAACACTTCCGTAGGCAATGAGCTCCCGAGACTCACTGTTCGCTGAATCAACCAGTCTTTGAAAAGGGAAGTTCTGTAGGTTTTCAATGAGACCACGAAGTGGTTGGAAGACAGAACTGGTCGGCTTAATCTCGAAGGGTCCGCAGCTGGAGAGATGATTAACGATAATTAAGAAGAGCATCGACCATGAAAGTAGGTATATTTAAAACAGAGACAGATCGCTAATTCTACGGTGTTCCAGAGAAGTGAGTGAGTTTGTCAGCGAAGCATAACCGACGATACGAATTGCTCCTTTTTGAATAAAATCCAACAATTTCAGGACATGTTCAGGTGCCGCTTTCAAAACATCGAAACAGTACAAAGTACAGGTCAAATCTACGCCTTATAGATCACAAGCATTTGACTGGAAGTGAAATAGCTCCTGGCACGAAGCAGCAAACCAAGTTTCCAGGGTGCTCTTTTAACGATTGATCTCACTTGAGTTTCCCAAGAAAGGTAATTACCAACAGTGGCACCAAGCATTGAAATGGGTGACTTTAATGGTATGGTTACTCCTGACAAGCTTATATTGGGTACAGTGAAATCAGCTTCTCTATATAAAAGACTTGCTTGTATTTTGTTAACATCGAATTCTACTAAGTTATTGCTTACCTCACAACCTACATACTCGTATCAATAACCTAACATTATGCAATAGATATTGAAATTCACTAACCTTGGCGGCTCTATGCTCAAATGTGAATTGACGAATACCAACGAAACATTTCTCTGCAACTCCCATAGCTTGGGACTATTCGGAAGGTGCTTTTCTATTGTCTCTTGTTGAACGGGTTCTACCAGCAACATCTCAGCTGTTTTCAACACGAAAATAAGAGATGTAGAAGCGAGCCTTGAGATGAAAGACCCACTAACTGAATTCACAATAGGAACAATAGACGATTCTACCATATTCGGATTGGCTACATATTTGTTCACCATGAAGTTAGATGCTCCAGGAAAGAAAAGTACGACTGGTAGTCCCAGATGATGGTATAAAGCCAATTGGCCATCATTCATCACAGGTATTGCTATGACAACATCATAGTCCTGCTTGGCTCTCATCAAATCTTTTATGGGTTCAGCGAGCCAAAAGTGCTCTTGTTGTGTTCTCATAGATTGGAAAAACTTCAGCATTGACATAAACATGGAATTTTTTGGATTTGCTATTCCTTGCAGTAAACCTGCAATTCAAAGGAAGCAATCACTACAAAAAGCAGATCTTAATCCTTGGAAATTTAAAGCCCCACAACACAATTCAATGGTCTTCTTATTCGGTCAGAGAAAGTTACGTTACAGACAATATTCTCTTGGAGAACGCTCTTTCAGTTGGGAAATGAACACATGCATAAGGATCTACTGAATACATCGAATTTAACCATCACAGTTCCTCACCTTGGCAGCTCTATACTCAAATGGGAATTAAGCAGAACTAGAGAAACAGTTTTCACAAGCTCGGAAATTGAAGGTGCCTTAGGAATATATTCCCACATAACCTCCTCCAATGTAGGAACAATAAAGAACCTCTCCATCAGACCAATAAATATAGAGGTCGTCGTTCCGAATAGTCTGCCACTGAAGGTCTCTAAGGGTCCAACGTTCATGTGCATATTGACACAATAGGAAAGTGTGGGGTTGCCCACATATTTGTTCACCAGTAAATTTCCACCTGAAGCATGAAATATGACCACTGGTGTCTTCATATGGTGAAACAGTCCCAGCAGTGAATCGTTCAGAACTGGTATTAAAAGAACGACATCGTATTGTTCCTTATTTTTCAGCAAGTCTTGAATAGCTTCGTTTCTCCAGAAACTCTCTGCGGCTGGTCTTATAGATGAGAGGACAACATTGGTGGCTTGGAGAAATGAGGAGTGGGGGCTGGCTAAAACACCCAGCATACCTAACGAAGAAACAGAACATGTCAAGACTGAATCTACAACAGTCATAAACACCTTGGACAACATGCTGTTAAATTCTTGGAGATAGAACATGTTAGAATGCACACAGAGGTCTGTTAATCATGGAATATGGTAGATGTTAGTACACTGCGCAAAAAAATTAACGCACATTATGTAAATCTTAAATTTATTCTACAACTGAAGGTGTTCCCAATGATAATTATTTTTATCAGAATTATGCATGCATATGTTATCCACTTTCAACGTTTTTCTTCAATACAGATGTTTTCTCCCAGCAGGAATAAAAAAAGAAGATATTAACAGATTTCTAAAATCAGTTGTTCTCGATCAATTCTAGTGATCAATAGTTTTTCTTTCGTTTGATTTTCTACACTCGATCGCTATGCAACGCGAAACACGCAATTTGACCCAAGAGGAATGTGCCCAAGCGGTAGTTTTGCGAGAAGAAGGGTGGACATACACAAGAATTTCAGAAAGGTTTGGAGTTTCCCATACAAGTGTGTCCAGAATGTTGCAGCGATTCAGGGAGACAGGTATGAATGTCCGAAGACCAGGACAGGGTAGACCACGGGTAACAACTGCCATTCAAGAACGTTACTTAAGAGTTTCTTCGTTGAGACAACGTTTTGCAACCGCTCGCCTCCTTCAAAATCAGCTTGAGCAAACTCATGAGGTGCAATGTAGCACTGAGACAATGAGAACTCGCCTCAGATAATATGATTTAAGGCCTCGTGTCGCGGCAAGAGGCCCAGCTCTTACCCCAGCCCATCGAAGGGCGCGTTTGGATTTTGCGAGAGAGCATATCCGTTGGGAAGAGGCCGATTGGGAAAGAGTTATCTTCACAGATGAGTCTAGATTCTGCCTCTACCATTGTGATCGACGTTCCCTTATATACAGACGTCCACATGAAAGATATGCTCAGTGAAATTTCCTGAATACTACTGGTTTCGTGGGAGGATCCTTTATGGTATGGGGTGGAATATCTTTGACTGCTCGCACAGACCTAGTGGTCGTTGATAATGGAGCTATGAATGCTGATAAGTATATAAGAAACATTCTTGAACTTGAAGAGCATGTAGTGCCATTTGTCCAAACATTGGTGAAAATTTCATTTTCATGGACGATAATGCCAAACCCCATCGTGCGCGCATCGTTCAGAAGTACCTTGAAGAGGTTGAAGTCTCTCGAATGGAATGGCCAGCAAGAAGTCCAGATCTCAATCCGATTAAGCAGGTTTGGGACAACCTCAATAGAAGGCTGAGAAGTTCAGAAAATCATCCAGCTACTCTTAATGACTTAGGAATCCAACTCGGAGAAATCTGGGAAGGATTAAATCAGAACATTTTAAGATCACTCATTTTGAGTATGAACCGTCGTTGCCGAGCTGTAATTAACGCAAGGGGTGGAAATACCCAGTATCAAATCACTTATCAGCATTTCAGTATTTTGAAAATTGTTCATTCATCTTCTTTCACATAAGATTCGGTGAAATCCTGAATTTTTTTTCCATTTAATGTGTCTTGTTTCGTTCAAAACCTTCCCGAGAGAACATAAAAAATAAGTTGTAAAGTCAATGTAGAGTTAACTTTCATTAAAATTAAGATTTTCAGATTGTGCGTTAATTTTTTTGCGCAGTGTATTTTCAAGTACATGGCGTTTCTGTATACCTACTAGTTCACACACTAAGTTAATGACCAAAAATCCTACAGATTCTCAGTGAATTTTCTGGTCTCTAAGTACTGCTAAAATTATATCATAACCAAATCTAGACACACAGATGAAAGGATCATATCCATAAACAAATAATATTATGAGGTAAGCACAAAAATGGGATAGCAAATGTTTACTACATTCATTTAAATGCTGATAACGTAAATTTCCCTCCTTACCTTCAATGCCCTCAAGTTTTATCTGTTTAAAAGTAGGTATATCAACATCATCGATGAAGGGACTCAATAAAGTCACATTGTGTCCTTTTTTGGCTAACGCTTGCATCAAAGCGCTTCCGAGAATGTGATGACTTTTACTGGGTGTCCAAAATACTCCCAAAATTTTGGAACCCTGAATTTCGTGAGAAACATAGAGCAGAGTTGTGACGAACAGTAAAATTTTCAGGTTCATTTCTGAAAAAAAACAGTTTTCTTGAATTTCCCTGTCTAGAACATTGTTGATCGAATTTCACGATTCATGCGCGATAGACAAATAGGTAGGTGCCTTGAGAATTATGTACACTTGTCAGTAACTACTACACTTCATTAATTTCAGGTTTCATAAAATAGTCTAACCTGAGTTATACTTATACGAACAAACTAACTAAACTACTAACACGTTGATGTGAGAAGTGAGGGTCAAAGTTAATTAGTTAAATTCCTTTCGGATTGATCAGATCGTTACCTTGAAATCTAACCACAACGAAGCACTACAGAATGAATATTATTCGACGACTAAAAGAAACTGGATTCAATGGTACATAGCATTGTCTATTGATAAGATAAATCATATTTATCAATAAATAACGATTGATAAACATTTCGAGTAGCTTTCTCTCCGATTCAATTTGATTATTGCATAAGTATCTTTATTTATTATCAGATTTTATTTTTCTATTTGCATGAGATTCAACAAAGATATCTAGTCATCATTACCAGCGCAAATTTATTATTGCATCCCATTGTATACAGATAGATATGACATTTTTCAATTGAATCTTCTTTTCCTAATCCTGGTTCAGAAGGTTCAGAGATTTTTATCGACAGTACCACTCTGGTAGATTAATATCTTCAAGAATTTATATTCCGACAAAAAAATCGCGAAAATATCAGTTGAAAAGGATTGAAACATAAAAAAATCGTTATAAAAGTTATCTTTCAGCAAGTAGTGTGGCTTTTTTGAGTCACATCGAAATATACTAACTGACAAAGAAACTGCAACCCCCAGAAAAAGCTGTTTACATTTTAATTTTTTTTTGTAAAACATATAGTTATAGTATAGCAGGAAGTTAATGATTAATTTTGGAGAAAAAAATCGTGAAGGTTTTTTCATGTAAACATTTTATGTTACTTAAATATTGAAGTCCTTTTTTGCAATTTTTTTAAATTTTATAACGAACCAGGTGGTCGAGGAGATCCAAGGTCGATTTGTAGGTGTTGTTAAAATGCCTAGAGCACGTATACGCGAAATTTATCGCCAGCTGAGTGAATTTGAAAGAAGTCGAATTATTGGTCTACGGGAGGCGGGGGTGTCATTTCGAGAAATCGCTAACCGTACGAACAGAAATCCAACTACTGTTGTTGTCAAGCGTGGTTCGATAATGCCCAAAATCGAAGAAGAGTAGGCACCGGCCGTCGAAGGGGCACAAATCAAGTTCAAAATCGACGTCTGAGACTTATGGCTTTTATGCCGGCCACTCACGAGGCTACAGAGACGGGCGTTTTATGGCCTTTTATGACACTTTAAGAGCCCTTGACCAATCACGGAGACTCTTTTCGCACGTGGCCTTAACCATCATAAAACGCCCGTCTCGGAAGCCTCGTGAGTGGCCGGCATTAGAGACCGATTTGCGACAACTCGATTTTTGGCTGATGAGTGGTTAGGAGAACAAGGCCATCATGTAACTGTTCGAACGGTTTACTGCCGGATAAGGTCTTTTGAACTTCAGCATAATCGACCCCATCTTGTGTTGCCTCATGAAGTACAGGTAGGTTGGGATAGTATCCCTCGAAAAGAAATAGACCCTCTCACTGCATCAATGCCAAGACGTGCTGGGGAGTGTATCTAATCGCGGTGGACAAACACATTATTAACAAATTCATTAAAAGAATTGTAATCCCTTCGTTCTATTTTGATCATTTACTCCTTGCTACGAGGATATATTGAAAAATTCTTAGCCTACTATAGAACCAAACAAAATTTCAACGTCAAAATATTTTATTACTCAACATAATATTCTCCTCTTCATTGAATACATTCATTACAGCGAACTTGCAACTTCTCTAGACCTTTAAAAAAATGTTTCATCTTGCTCTGCAAACAAGTCCTCCACAGCTTTTATTACCTCCTCGTTGGAAGAAAATTTACGACCTTTTAAACTTTTTTTCAGTTGAGGAAAGAGATGATAGTCGGACGGAGCCAAATCTGGTGAATAAGGAGGGTGTTCTAGTAATTCTGACCCTCAATCACGAATTTTTTGCACGGCAACATGAGATTTGTGTACTGGGGTGTTGTCCTGTAAAACCAAAATACCTTGGATAGCTTTCCGCGTCTTTTCTCTTGAATTTTTTCCCGTACAGTGGTCAGTTCTGTCGAAAAGTAATCTCCAGTTATTGTTCTATACCCTTATCCAAAAAATCAATCATGATTAGGTACTCCAAGGCAATCCCAAAAAACTGAAGCAAGAACTTTTCCAGAAGATTTTTGGACACGAAACTTCTTAGGTCTTGGAAAACCAGAGTGTCGCCATTCCATCGATTTTTGCTTTGTTTCTGGATCGTAGAAACACGGCCGTAGCCAGGGGGGGGGGTCCGATGGGGTCCGGACCCCCCCCCCCCGAAATTTATTTTTTCAGAAATGCCAGATAATCATTCCACCGAAAATTCTTCGAATAAATTTTTTTCTAGCTACGGCCTCGGACGGACCCCCCCCCCCCGAAATTTTTTTCTATCTACGGCCTTGCGTAGAAATGTACCCAAGTCTCATCCATAGTAACAATTCGGTTAAAGAAGTCTACATTCAAACATTCGGGGATTGATTTTGCAGAAATTTTTCTCATGTCCAAATTGACGTGAACTATACAGGGTCTTTCACGAGGAACCTCACCCATATTTATACGGGAAACTACTGAACGTATTTTCATGAAATTCAGCACTTATAAGTATTTCACGATGCTGATGAAATCTAAAATATTTTCAAGGCATGAGCACCTCCGGTTTTTCCGGAAATGACGTCAACTTCCGTTTTTCAAATTAGAACACCATTTTTTTATTGCAGAAATAGATTCCTTAGAAAATTTCAAGTTATTTTGATGTAACATTCTTCATTTTTGGTTGGAAAATTCTCTCTGAGCGAGAAAATTCGAAAAAAAAATCGAAAATAGAGCTCCGCTGAAACAAGAATAACTTCGAGGTTTTTGGATGGAAAATTTTCATTTTTAGGATTTTTCAAGATGTAAGATTGATGTATCCACTTTGAAAATCGAAATCGCGATTCATGATACAGGGGGTGAAAAAATCGCTTTCAAAGTTAGGGATGACAAAATCGTGAAAAATCAATTTTTTCAAATTAGAACCCCATTTTTTTATGGCAGATATTGAATCTACGTTAAAAAATAATGTGAGTGTATGCATCACACCCTTGCCCTAAAGTGGATATTTTCTGAGTTATTCACAAAAAACTGTTTTTCGTCTTGAATTTTCAGCTATTTCTTTTCCCTTCACGCCAAAAAGATGAAATTTTCAGGAACTGTTACTTAAACCATGTTTTAGATTTTACTACCCTAATATGCAAGAGAAAAAAGTTACAGGTTGTTCCTAAATAGATGGCGAATTTGGATTCGAATTTGTATCGGAAACCTCTTTATTTCAACTAATCGGCCATCGGTTTTCTCTCCAGTGATAAATAAATAATTCCTTATGAACCATATGCAAAAACTTACCATGTTTTACATTCTTTTTTTTTAATGATAGATATCATTAATTACATCTGCCAAATTCCTCTTAATGCTACTGAATAAAGAGGAATTTGGCAGATGTAATTAATGATATCTATCATTAAAAAAAAAGAGTGTAAAACATGGTAAGTTTTTGCATATGGTTCATAAGGAATTATTTATTTATCACTGGAGAGAAAACCGATGGCCGATTAGTTGAAATAAAGAGGTTTCCGATACAAATTCGAATCCAAATTCGCCATCTATTCAGGAACAACCTGTAACTTTTTTCTCTTGCATATTAGGGTAGTAAAATCTAAAACATGGTTTAAGTAACAGTTCCTGAAAATTTCATCTTTTTGGCGTGAAGGGAAAAGAAATAGCTGAAAATTCAAGACGAAAAACAGTTTTTTGTGAATAACTCAGAAAATATCCACTTTAGGGCAAGGGTGTGATGCATACACTCACATTATTTTTTAACGTAGATTCAATATCTGCCATAAAAAAAATGGGGTTCTAATTTGAAAAAAATTGATTTTTCACGATTTTGTCATCCCTAACTTTGAAAGCGATTTTTTCACCCCCTGTATCATGAATCGCGATTTCGATTTTTAAAGTGGATACATCAATCTTACATCTTGAAAAATCCCAAAAATGAAAATTTTCCATCCAAAAACCTCGAAGTTATTCTTGTTTCAGCGGAGCTCTATTTTCGATTTTTTTTTTCGAATTTTCTCGCTCAGAGAGAATTTTCCAACCAAAACTGAAAAATGTTACATCAAAATAACTTGAAATTTTCTAAGGAATCTATTTCTGCAATAAAAAAATGGTGTTCTAATTTGAAAAACGGAAGTTGACGTCATTTCCGGAAAAACCGGAGGTGCTCATGCCTTGAAAATATTTTAGATTTCATCAGCATCGTGAAATACTTATAAGTGCTGAATTTCATGAAAATACGTTCAGTAGTTTCCCGTATAAATATGGGTGAGGTTCCTCGTGAAAGACCCTGTATATGAACGCGTTCGTATGAAATCTTCAGTGCTTCAGATATCCGTTTTAGCCCAATTCGACGGTCTGATAAAATCATGTCATGACCTGCATCGATATTTTCGGGGAATGCCACAGAAACTGGCCTTCCCAATCGGTCATCATCTTCAATGGAAAATTTACCTCCTTTGAAGCTTGCAGTCCAATTTTTCACAGTTGCATACGAAGGACATTGATCACCAAGGGTATCATGCATATCTTCGTAAATCTACGTACCTCTTAACCTTTTTAAATACAGGTACTTGATGATGGCTCGATACTCCAATTTTTCGATTTTTACAATTTCAGTGGACATATTTTTTTTCAGTTATTGCGTAACTCTGGTTTACTTTTTTGACGTCGAACTCTACACTGACACTTCTAATGAGTTCTTTTTCATTGATATGGTATCGCATTATTTTGTTTATGCTTGGAACTGATCTAGGCTAACTAGATATCAATACGTCCTCGTATACTATCTTTGTTTTACCACAAAAAATTAAATTTTAAACAGCTCCTGGTTGTTGAAGTTTCTTTGTCAGTTAGAATATCTTCATTTTGGAGTTATTGGAAAAAATCCTAGTTTTGCAACATGTGTCTCGGTAGTGAAGAGAGTTAGGAACCTATGTTTTTAGTAGACTTGCTATCAGAAAATATTCAATTTACCCAGCCAGGATCAAAAATTCTAAACACAAAAATGACCTATATGTAGTTCTACAGCTGCTGCCAAAGCTTTTTGAAACATATAAAATTGGGGATCTCTAACAAATAAACATCTCATTGTGGGATAAATTATTTCCCATATTTATTCATGCAAATATACTTGCAGTGGCAATATGTACATTATTTTAAATTTGACTCATTCGTGTTCAACAGCGGATAGCATAACGTATTTGCATTATGAAATTCCGCCATTCCAGATGCCATTCTCGGTGCCATATTTTCGATATCCATAACCCGAATTCCCTTTGCCCTATTCCCTGTCATTAAATTCATCGGGGAATGATCAGCATAGCAATTAAAAATTTCGATATTGGTGGTCATGCAGATAGTTCATGAATACTCGTATACAAATAATATATTGGACTGATGTATTGGAAGTTTTATTAATCACCATAAAAACAGATGAACATCCTCGTGTGTACGCGGTGGGCAGAATAATGGAAGAGTAGATAGGGCGGAAATTGAAATGTGTATTAGTTCGAACTGAAAAGTTTTCAGATTTAAATTCTGCCACATAAAAAAATGATTCTGATTCCAGTCTATCGATTGGGTGTTATCAGAGATTCATCAATATTCGATAACCAATGGAAATGATGTTTCAACTCCATACTCTAACTCTCTATATGGGCAGAATTTTTATAATCACTTTTATAATGAATCCTGGTTGGCCATGATTTAGGTTCATCTAGTTTTTTTACTTAAAACTCACTAGTGCTCGTTAAATGTCAAATGATTTTCAGAGACGTTGCCAATGCTTACTTCTATTCAATCTTTTTTGAGGTTTCGTAGTACTACTACATTTTCATACTGGCGTAATTCAATTTGTGCAAAAAGGTATTTAAATGTCTTCTGTAGGCTTATTTCTTGAGAATTTTGAAAAGTGAGGAATTCCATAGGTCCGTCTGTTCGTTTAGAAGTTTTTCTTTCGAGTTATTCGAGTACTTTTATTCTTTTTCGAAGAAACCATCACTAAGTAACGTACTATTCTGTCCATTATTTTTCAGTGAAATTTCAACACGCTATTCTTGATTTCCGTACAAGAAAATAGCATAACTGAATCTTACAACCATTTTTATATACGTGAAATATACTGCTCCACAAGAGTTAGGGATATCGTATTCAATCGTTTTTAAAAGTATGTATAATCTAATCTAATAGCTGTAAAATTATTTAAATCTCAATAACAACTTGAATCGATCCAATAAAAATCAGGATGAGACATTTCGTCAATCTGGTCGCCTTTTTTCTGAAGTTTGGTTCTTTGCATATGCTTCATGAATGTTCTCATTTTGAAATGAAGTCAGTTTATCAACGGCTTCGATTTGAAACGAGTTTTCTGAAAATGCCAAGACGTAAATTAACAAACGCTGAGGCTAATAGGGCTATCGGAATGCTATAGGCTGGCCTAACTCAGGGTGTTGTAGCGGAAAGGCTCCAAGTCAGCCAAAGTGTGATATCTCGACTTTGCAATAGGTTCAGGGAGACAGGTTCCGTGTTGGAAAGACCAAGGCTTGGTGGGCGACGAAAAGCAACACCTGCTCAGGATCGTTTCATCACCGTTTCGGCGAGAAGAAATCCTACATCTACGTGTAGAATGCTACGGAATACTCTTCAAAATGCAGATGGGGTTCAAGTTTCCATCGAAACCATCAGACAACGTTTGAGAGAGGTGAATCTAGGTTCTAGACGTCCATTAAGAGGAGTTCCATTAGCACGTGACCATAAGCGTCAAAGACTGGAATGGACAAAGCAACATATCAATTGGAACGATCAATGGCGTAGTGTCCTTTTCACTGATGAATCCAGATATGGACGATTCTCAGATTCTCGAAGAATAAGGGTATGGACAATCCCACGCATAGCCCGTAATCGTCGCTATGTCCAAGAAGTCCATCCATTCCGAGGGGGTAGTGTTATGGTATGGGCCGGGATATTTTTCAAAAGGGCGCACAGATCTACACATTTGTCCTGGGAATACGACCGCCTTACACTATATGGAGCATGTCATTGACAATGTTGTGCCAAATTTTCACGCTGCTATTGGTGAAACTTTTCAATTTCTAGACGATAACGCTAGACCGCACCGTGCAGCCATAGTTGAGAATGCGCGCGAGGAGCTTGGTATTCCACATTCACCAATACCTCCGCACTCACCAGATTTGAATTGCATAAAACATGCATGGGCTATGCTCCAAAGAAGATAAGATAATCATAAACCTACCCCAGAATTCTTGAATGATCTGAGAGAGCTTCTGCCCCGTTTATGGAACAAAATTCCTCAAGAAATGTTCAACAACCTCGTGTGTAGTATGCAAAGAAGATGTCAAGCTGTTATTGATGCCCGTGGAGGCCATACATTGTATTGATAGTCTCAAAATGCTTGAATTCTCTGGGAACAAAATTTCGTTATTTCACACGATTTTTCTCAACCATCCTGTATAGGCTGCAGACCTACAGGCTAAAATTAATTTGCAACTTGAAATCATATGAGTTTTCATCACAAAAATCTTATTTTAACTTTATTTGTTTGCAATTTAAGTCAATATCTCTAACTCATGTGGAGCAGTTTATTTCCAGTATCAACAGAGAAGTTTCATCAAAATTCGCCAGGTCTTTGGAATTATTGAATTCACATAATATTATATCGAATTCATTTCGATAAATACGTGATTACTACGACTTCTATTCAGGAAGGACAACGTTGCTCATTCATCTGACAGAAAAATGATTATAACCCAACATTTTCAAAATATACTAGGTGAAATGTGTCAGAAATTCATGGTCAACCGGAATACATTATGAAAGTGAATGGAATATACATAGAAGTAATAATTGGGTTCAGATTAACTGTAATTTTCACCATTCAAAAAAACGTACTTTTAAAATTGAAAAAGAAACTAAAAATCGCCGAATATAATGAACAAAATCATATTATCGACTTACCAAAATTTTTCTATATCAAATAGACCTAAATGAATGGAGAAATCAATTTTATGTAATTTTATCTAAGATTTTCCGACCGAAAGATGCCTTAAGTTTGTAGCAGACATTAGGTCAAAAGTAAATGATTGAGTCCTTCTCTGAGATGGTTGAAAGAAATTAAACAAGTTCTCATAAAATCTATAGTATATTGAATTGAATTAAATCTACTTATTGCTATAATCTAATACCAAATATATGTGATAACATCATGGTATCTATTTCAATCTTGCTTAATGCTTATAAATATTGAAGTGATCTACATATTCTCTATTACACAAATTGAATATTCCTGAATGCTCAAAATTATGAGCTTAGACTACTTGAATCAGTGTATCCTATAAATGCAAGCGTATGCATATCCAATTCCCTGTCCAATATTTCAATATCGATTTCGATGGCCATTTCGTTCTTTTATGATTTTCCCTATTGATTCTGTTTAAAATATGCATGCATTCTATTAAATCGATATAACGTAAACCGTTTTTTGCAATATGGCAAAATAACGCACTATATTTACTGCAGATCAAATTCATCTGTATAATGGAATAACGAAAATAAAAGTCAGGAGCGTTCAAAAGGTATGGAGTCTAGACTTAAAGGATTACCGCTTGGCTTTTGTATTAAAATATGAATAAACAATGAATACCGTTTGATACTGACAGCTTTTCTAGCTAGATGATGAATGTGCTTTATTATTTTTCACCTGAAAAATTTTCGAAGTCGATGATATTATGCACAGAAATGTTCAGGACAATACTGACTGTTCATAATTCTAATTTTTATACATATATCTTATAATGAAGGGTTTTCCAGTAAGAGGTGTTATTGTGACACTCGCAGACAAATGCCATTTTTTCAGATAAATGATAGAATGTTTATTTCATTATAAAGTGGAAGGTTTGCCATTTATAATGAAGAATATAACATCAGTCAAAAGACCTAGAGGACCATATCCTTTTCATGAAATTTTCCATAACCAAATCGCAAAGTGGCTGCCCTATGTCCTCGATAGCCTATCGAATTCCATCTTTGAGGTCTTGAATGGACACTGGTCTCTTGGCGTAGACCTTCTCTTCATCATGGCCCAAAGAAAGACGCAAGGTATAGAATCACAAGATCTCTGCCAATTTTTCACCATTTTTATCGTGAATTGTACTAATTTCAATGCGTTGTCACAGCGTGTATATCGTTCCATTTTTACAGTGTGACAAGAAAAATCTCGGACAAACTCTTTTTCATGTAACTTTATTAAACAAAAGAAATTGAACAAAACAACAACAAATAATAATAGCTTGAACATTTTTTAATGATATATTTAAGCCGTTTCGAAGTGGCTTCCTTTGGCGGTGATACACAGCTTCAGACGCTTCTTGAAATTTTCGGCAATGGGCCGCAGCTCCTCGGGCGTTAATCGGTTCCATTCCCGGCGCAGAGATTGCTTCAGCGACTCCAAATTGTTGTGTATTTCAGCACAAGCCCTGTGCTCCAAAATCGACCACACGCTGTAGGAAAATGGGTCTTACACCATTCTTGCGTCATTTTCGCTCTGTGAGCCGGAGCAGAGTCCTGTTGAAAGGTCCAATGCGTATCGCCGAAGTGCTGCTTGGGCCACAGAAGTACTACGGCCTCGAGGATGTCGCAGCGGTAGAGTTCTTGATTGATTTTGAC
Source organism: Adalia decempunctata (assembly GCA_951802165.1). Classification (NCBI taxonomy): domain Eukaryota; kingdom Metazoa; phylum Arthropoda; class Insecta; order Coleoptera; family Coccinellidae; genus Adalia; species Adalia decempunctata. The sequence goes on from OX637705.1 coordinate 9,949,827, forward strand.
CCCTTGATCCACGAAAACTAAGGGATTTTTACCACTGCCGCAAATTCTGCCCCAGACCATGACGGATTGCGGATTTTGTCGGTGTTCGACGATATCGTTTTGCTTCTCATCTGTGAAGAGAATTCGCTCCCATTGCTGACCGGCGGCGAGATGAAGAAGTTGGCGGCACCTTTGGAGTCGTACGCGCTTGTTTTCCTCCGTGAGGAGTTGAACTTTTTGGAGCTTGTATGGCTTGAGGTTGAGCTACTTTTTGGCAATTTGACGGACTGATTCGTGGTTGATACCGGTCTCACAGGCCATTTTCCTCATGGAAACCCTCGGATTTCGATTGACTCGCTTCTTGACGATGTTGCGACTGCTAGGTGTATTGACAGTGCGTTTTCTAACACTTCCTGGACGACGACCATCATGGCCAAGCTCAATGAAACGACGAATTGCATCGGACACGGTTTGTCGGGGCACATAGAGCAAACGAACAATTTCGCATTGACGCCTACCTTGACGAAACAGCTCCAAAATCGCACTACGTTTGTTTGACATTTTAAAACTCTGTGAAATGAAATTATATCGAACTGAAAATTCACATATTAGTACAGGAAAGTGTAGAGAAACCAAGAGAATAAAAATTATTTGGCTGCGCTGAAATACTTTTGTTCCAGACCACAGCAAAATTTGTCCGAAGTTTTTCTTGTCACCCTGTATTAATGGCGTAGTTTCTTCATCTACCGAGATAGCGGGCTATTCAAAATAACACCTCCCATTGGAAAACCCATTAGGTTGGACCGAATATAAAAAATAACAGAACCCAACCGATTGTTTGCCAAATTCGAATTCACAAAAAGTGTAGAGTACATCACTCAACCATAAGCTCCAATCGCGAAACCGATAGTTCGTTTTCCACCATCCAAAACATACATCATTCCTCCTCTCGATCGATGGACAGCACAAACACATTCAACACAGGATCCAGGGCTAACCAATCCTACCGAAAATGCCCTTCTCGATCCTGTGTACATCATGTCTCCTCAGGGTCCAGCCGGTCCTAAATTCACTTTCGGGATTATTCTTCCTCTTTTTGTGCCCCCTTCTGGGCCTCTCCAGCCAGCCCAAATTCACCAAAAAGCGGAGCGTGCAGTAATAAATCAGCTCGACAATTGTTATGACGCTGCATCCTATAAATAAGCCGTAGATTCCACCGATGGAGGCTGAAAAGAGTTAAATGATAGCGGGAGAGTTTTTACGGTTCTGTGGAATGCTCACAGAGTAAATCTAGGGAGGAGGTGAGTACGTCCCTTGACAGCAAAGTGTGGGTGCCGATGAAGAATATGTTGACCCTGATGCCTGCCCCATCTGGTATTCTGTTTTGATGCCTGAAAATGTAAACATCTAAATTTCCCCTATGTCCAGTGGTTTGTGGGTTAGACTAGGACCCGGCAAGTCCGAGTTCAATCCCCAGCTATGAAAGAAAATGTCTAGTCTCGGTAGGGGCCACCATTTCACTGTTGGGTCGAAAATCAACAGTGATATGCCTAAGGTGGCGTAAGGACACAGTTGTTGGATCTATATGATAATGTTCAAAGTAATCTAGTTATATAAAACAATTGTAGCTGTCAGTAGTTGTCAAAAAAGATTAAAAAGTTGAAACAGTCATTTCTTTCCTTGGTCCATAAAACAGGCCCCAAACTCAACAGGACATCTTGGACACATAGATTTAACATTTGGCGATCCTGCCAGGATTATGTTGCTTCGTTGGCAGTTAAAACGGAAAAGTCTGAGAACTGAAATTAAGAAGATATTTAGTGATGTACGTTCCAGTTCTGGGACCAAGGATGAATAGACGAGTAGAATATGGAAAAGAATAATTGACGATAAGGTGAAAAGAATATTCGAACTTGATAATAAAATAGAAGAAATTTTGATGTCGGAAGAACCACTAAATAGAGACGAATTAATAAAAGAATTCAAGGAGCAAGAATTATTACGCAATGAAATTATCGAGATCGAAGAAGAAATAAAGGAACTGCCAAATGTTTCTTCGAGAAGATCTACATTAGTCACAGGTTGGAATAAACCAATTATTACTGGTCATCATGCTCATGATGATCAGTTTTTGTGGTGCCATCAGCAGAGAAGTTGGAAATGGTATTCACACCTGAAGTAGGTGAGGTAATCAAATATGAAGTCAATACTTATATGGGACCTGCTGTTGCAATGGGAATGTTCAATACTGATGAATCAATTGTTACACATTCATCATTCCAAGTCGCCTTGGAAAGGGGTTATCCAAAGTGTTCGAATACTAAAAACACTATCCTCAAGAAATGTGATGGACGTTTCAAGGATATTTTCCAGGAAATTTATGATAAACAGTTTAGGTCAAAGTATGAGGCTAATAAAAATTGGTATGAACATCGGGAGAAGCACCAACATGAAGGTGCAGAAAGAAGGCATAGGTCCAAAACACACCAAAAGCACCATTGCTACACTGAGAAGATATACGAAATCGACCAGCAAGATTCAGAAGTGAAATTTAGGAGTGTTGAGAGAAAGAGAGAGTATTTGGAGTGGGTTCAGAGATTGAAGCAGTATCGTCGAATTTTGAAGGAACACTATAAAGTATACACAACTTCCTTAGGCCGGAGGATGTTGGATCTATATGATAATGTTCATAGTAATCTAGTTATATAAAACAATTGTAGTTGTCAGTAGTTGTCAAAAAAGATTAAAAAGTTGAAACAGTCATTTCTTTCCTCGGTCCATAAAACAGGCCCCAAACTCAACAGGACATTCCTGGACATATAGATTTAACAACAGTAACAAGGCCTACACAGAACACAACTGCTTCTCCGAACTCTTACAAGTTACAAGCTTCGAAGCTTGTAGTTTCTGAGGGGTCGCTTCGGGAGACCTAGGAGTAATCAGTACAAACAAAACAATATCAACATTAACAATACTGCGTTTTCCTAAGATGTGCCTATTATGTCAGCAACTTCTTATTTTTTCGTCAATTACATAAACTTAAAAAGATCATAAAGGGTTTTCCAATAAGAGGCTTCATTTTGACAATCAAAGATGAATGCCATTTTTAAGATTAATGATCGGATGTTCATTTCACTGTAAAGAGGAAGGTACGCCGTTAATAATGGATAATAACATCAGCCAAATGACCAGGACACGACCACAACAACAGGACCATATCTTTTTCAAGAAATTTTCCATAACCGAATCGCAAAGTGTCTTGAATAGACGCTGGGCTCTTGGCGTAGACCTTCTCTTTCACATGGCCCCAAAGGAAGAAGTCGCAAGGTGTTAAATCACAAGATCTCGGTGGCCAATTGTGAGGCGTTTCAAGAGCCCCAGATGCAACCATTTTTCGTGTTGTTGAAGCCACAGAGGTGAAAATGGGCTTCATCACTCAAGATGATTTTTCGGTGAAATTCCGGATCATTTTGATGCATTTCAAGGACCCAATCAGCAAAGACACGACGTTGTTATGAACGGCTGGCTTTAGTTCTTGTGTGAACTGAACTTTATCAGCCTTGAGACCCAAATCTTCATGCAAAATACGGTGCAATGACGTTTGTGGAATGCCTAATTCCAATGAACGACGAGGAATGGACAAACCTGCGTTTTTTTCAACACTTTCGGCTACAACAGCAATATTCTCTACTGTTCTTGAGCGAATTGCACGGGTTTTATTCTTCACGTCACTAACTTGTTCCAACAGCTAAAAATTTTCCAATAACTCCTGAATTACGGTTCGACAAGGTCCTTCACGAAGACCCAAAAATGTTCGAGTTTTGTGAACTGTCTCTGCCAAATGTTCACCAAGTTGAAGCGTGTATCGTTCCATTGTAATTAATGGCGTAGTTTTCACTTGTCAAATGTCAAAAAATGCCAGCTTCAAAAGTGACATCTACCGAAGTAATCTATTTCAAATAACACTTCTTATTGGAAAACCCTTTATTATATTCTGCTTCATCGTGCAGCAATTTTTATCGAGTTCAATCACTTTTCGTCCATATATGTGTTAGAAATTAGGTTGTGCCATTGCTAGTGCTTGTTCACGTTCTATTGACTTGCAAATAACTCAACAAACTCGAGAAAATTCAGTTAGTGGACATTTTCAGATAGACAATTCTACTTATAAGTTAGACAGTTAGACACAAATAAAAAACATCGAATTAAAGCTACTTACTCTTCGCTGAGAGCAACGCTCACATTATTGATCGCCACTTTTGAAGTAAACACTCGGTATATGACGTTTTCACATCTGGCTGGACAATGATTATCGGTAGAATCAATAACCCTTCGTTCTGGAATAAGTTACATCAGTGAACCACAAAAATCAAACCTCAATCATGTCGTTGTTAAAAATTGTTGACGTTGAGACAGTATCACCTTTTGAATCGTGGTAAATCTCCATTCAAAAAGTGGTCTCTTTATTTCACGAGTAAGTACCGTAATTTACGACGTAGAGACTTGATTTTTTTTTCAAATTGAAGTTGAAGAACGTGCCGCGGGAAAATAGTTTTCTTTTTTTCGATTTAATTAGTTTTTCAATTAAAAAACCAGGTTAATCGTTAGATCTGGGGTTATTGAATATGTTTTTCGTTTATCATGATTACAAGCTATATTTTTGAAATAATGATCATGAAAATTCTTGTAATTTATAGAAGATTAAATTGCCGGGGCAAATAGTTGCGATTTTTTCCAAAAAATGATGAATAACCGTCGGAAAAAAATCATTAATTGTAGTTTCCAAAACGCTGAAGTTCAACCTGTTTTTTTTATTGAAAAACTAATTAAATCAAAAAAAAAATCGCAACTATCTGCCCTCGGCAATTTAATCTTCTATGAACTACAAAAATTTTCATGATGATTATCTCAAAAATATAGCTTGTACTCATGAAAAACGAAAAACATATTCAATAACCCCAGATCTAACGATTACCCTGGTTTTTTTAAGGGTCTACATCCCTGAAAAAAAGGGAATCAGAAACGGTTTATTTTTCTGGCTGATCAAGGGATGTATGTGTGTATAAAGGTAAAAATAATAAAAAAAATATTTTATGAGTATTGAATGAATAAAAAGGATATTCAACATCATTTTTGGTTATTTTTCAACATTTCCACCATCAAAACCGACCTAATATTTTTGTGTTTTTTCATTTCAGTATTGAAGTCTATCATTTAGTTAATGACATGTCTATCTCATTTTTCTTTTATAATTAGCCGTTTTTTTTGTAAATGATATTACAAAATTGTGTTGTTTTCGCGAAATTTATTTCCTTGAATTTTCCTATTCGGAATGATAAATATCCATTTTTCTCAAAGACAAGTCATTAAAGTTTGTTTTAGCCGTCGATTAGTGAAAATCAATTGTAAATAGCAATCATGGATTTTGAGATGGAATTGAATTTCTTTTAAATGACCGCCCCGCAGGTAGCTCCTCCCAGTTGACTGGTGAATGAAAGAGAGAGCATTTATATAGTTAGTGTGAGATATATAGTTCAGGGTCGGATTTCTACATTTCTCGTTATATTCCCTGCGCCCCAACATTTGTTCTATGAAGCTGAATAATCCAATATATGTATAAAAATTAATGTATTAATGTTTGTTTCTATTTCTTTGTATTTTCATCTTCATCATCCTCATTATCATCATTAAGATGACGGAATAAGGTTTTTTGGCAACGGGAACAACAGGAGTAACAGGAATAACGGTAATAATAGGAACATCGGATTATCGGAAATAACGAGAACAATGGGAATAACAGGAATTATAGAAATTACGGAAACAACGGGAATAACTCAACTGTGTACAAGAAAATCTCAACAATACAGGGTGACATAGTTCACATTATCTACAGGTAATGGAAACAGCCCAAATAATCTTTCAGCAAATATTCCATTGATGACATCTGATCTTGTTTCGAGCATTTCGGCCGGTGTGGTTTATTAGATTTCGACGTTTTGCCAGATCGAGTGTCTGGCATCTTCAGGAATTATTTCTCTCTCGGCCGAAATGCTCGAAACAAGATCAGATGTCATCAAACGATGGCCGCGAAAGCCTCAATTAAATCGAAAAATAGAAAACTATTTGCCCTCGGGACGTAATTCAACTTCAATTTAAAAAAAAATCAAGTCTCTACGTCGAAAAATTAGGGTACTTACTCGTGAAATAGAGAGACCACTTTTAAATGGAGATTTACTACGATTCAAAAGGTGATACTGCCCCTTAACCTTAAGACATTAGGACGACGCCTATTTATACAGCGGATCTGCGGATGTGGACCTTGCTTCTCTTAACATTCTGATCAGAATTGATGCCAGACTAGTTGCTTACAGACTTATACCAGTAAACAGTAAGCACTGAAAAACTCAAAGCCATGCTTGGTGTTTGAGCTTAGCTTGAAGCCATTATTGTTAGGCTTCAAGCAGAGCTCAAACACCAAGTAAGGCTTCGTGATATTCGGTACCTACATACGAGAATAAATAGCAATGCATTGTAAACCAAGGGAAATTTAGCTTCACGTCCGACGAGGTCAATAGAAATCTTTACAGACTGACAAGTTACTCAAAAAGCAATGGTTGGGCGGTATATTTTCGACGCCCGGTGCTGTAGCATGGCTCATAGCGTTTCTTGGCAAACTCCATGTTCCCGCCACTTCATAAATGTCCCCGATTAACAACTCCTCAACTCCGCGTTCATCTGCTTTCCAGAACTCAATTTCTTGTCCCAAATTCGTTGGCTTTGAACTTTCCCAAGTCAAATATTCAGAAGTTGGAAAGCAAACGATTGACATCTCCGACTCCTGTCTTACTCAAATACGAGGATGGCGGTAATATTTTCCACGAAACTGGGATCCATAATGTAACTTTTAATACGTGTTTGTGTTCAATTTGTTATGGCTTCTTCGGTTTAGTTTCGCATTTCGATTGATGTGATGCCTTGAAAAGAATCGTGTTGCTTCTTTTTCCAGGACGCAGACACAAGCTGAGTATTGTCAAGGCCCCAACATGCAATGAATAAGAACATAACATCAGAACTCAAAAAAAATTATTCTTGTTTAAGTGAGAACCTGGATAACCTTCATTTTGCTTAATATTGCTATGTCTACCTTTCAAATAATAATGTTACAACACCTGTAGGCATTACCAATTCAAACTTACCTCTCATATACCTTTGTAGACATTCCATCTGACTGATACTGCACTTTGGTCTCACTGAAAATCATATAATTAATTTTTTTGAGGGTCCTTTCTGTTAACATGAGGTAGGTTCCAAAAAACAGGTAACGAACTTAGATCCTAATGAGAAGAATGAGAACATGCCCAACTAGGGCGCTTGAGATCATCACAGACCTCACCTTTACATCAAGTGATTGATAGGGTAGCCCATGAGGCCATCCTCAGAGTATCTAGAGAAGGAGCAGGCAATGAGAGAGTCAGGTTTCAGAGAGTTTGGTCCTCTCTGCAAACCTTCCTAGTGATGTACTGATCAAGAAAGTAAGCACTGAGAAAAACTTCAGCTGAGCAAAAGAGAGGATTGGGAAAGGGAATACGCTGACTATAATCTCAAAGAAAATACAATAAAATGGTATACAGATGGTTCTAAAACCGCTACAGGAGCTTGCGCTGGGATTTACGGGACAAGTACCAGGTGTGCATTATTGCTAGGCTTCTGTACAAGCGTCCTTCAAACGGAAATACTTGCAATCGGAAGATGTCTAGATATACATCTAGAAAGAAACTATCAGAAGTGCGATATAGCTATTCATACAGATAGTCAAGCTGCTAAAAGCACTGAGCTCCTTCGTCATTGACTCAAAGCTGATTTGGGAATGCCGGAAAAAAATCAATGAGGTAGGCAGAAAGAATAAGGTTTAATCTGGGTTCCCGGTCATTCAGGAATCGTAGGAAACGAAGAGGCCAATACACTGGCCAGAAAGAGCGCACAAACGCCACTCACTGGCCCAAAACCCTTCTGTGGTATAGGAAAATGCACCTATAAGAAGGAATTTATGGTGAAGGAGAAAACCGAAAGAGAAAAACTCTGGCGGAATCTCCCAGGGATGGATCACTCCAAAAAGTTCCTCCGGAACTTTGAAACTGCTAGATCCAAAAAATATCTGGATCTCAGTAAAAACCAACTTCACCTACTCACTGGCTTTCTCACAGGATATTGTCGCATGAAGAAGCATCTGTTGAGAATGAGTTCATCGGGCACTGACGAGTGTAGATTCTAAGAGAGAAGAAAGAAACTCCTATTCACCTGGTTACGGAATGCTATGCCATTGTAAGCCAAAGGAATGAGTGCTTTGGAAAAGAAACTTATAGAAGTGGGGAATTATCCTCATTGAAGCCGTCCAAGATATTGGATTTCATCAAATTTCTGGACTTGGAGGGCGAGCTGCAGGAGGAGTGATGATAACAGCTCTATTAGGGGACACAATAGACCTTAAGGTCTCAGTGGACTGTAACCCCTTATCACTACATATAACTATATAACTAGAGCCTAATGCCAATATCAGAAAACCAAGAACAAACAAATTGGGAGAAAAGTATTCAACATTATCTCTTGGAGAATGTACTATAAGTGACGAAAAAAAGAATGCCCATACTGCTTCCATCTAAGACGAGAATGTTTGCAACAGCTTGTTTGACAGGGGACGAATGGTGAGATTTTTCCGAAATTTTTAATTATGTTTGCAAGATTTTCAGGTTCTTACCTGAAAAAGTGAAGTAAAATGGCACACACCCGCAGAACTCAAAAATCCACCGGGAATAAGTCTCTGCCATGCAGTTCGAAAAATGGTAACTTTTGTGATATTTCATAGGTCTCTCTCCAGAAAAGACACATTTTCTTTGCTCCTTAGACAAAAACAGAACGTCCTCTGTATTTGTCAGTTTGTCGGCAGTTATTTGAAAGAATGATGAGTATCCAATCGAAACAGTTTTGTAAGTTCTCTCAAAACCTGGATACTCCATTGAATCGTGGATGGTAACCTAAAAACTGGAAAATGTATTTGTTGGAAGCTTTGGGGTGTGTAGAAAAAACTCAACAACTTTATTACTTTTTTTGGAACAAACTCTATGCGTTTCCATTAATTCTGAGAAGATTTATAGAATTGATAATTGTAGCGACCCTCTGTGTAGCATTCTACACACGTCGTCCCCGCTTGAGCAAGTGCTAAGCCACAGTGGCTGTCGGGCTGCAGCCCCCCCCCCCCACCGGAGCTGTGACAAAGAAAAGTAATACAAATAAAAAATAAGAATAATTATTTTAGAACAGAATGGAAACTTGAACATTTCCTTTGGTTTCATTGGTGAACGAACATACGTTAACCTGAGCTAGAGCTAGGCGAGTTCAAAAAACCGATATATGATAGGTCTAATCAATTCCATAACCGAGATACAGAGTGGTTTATGTATTCACCAAAAATTTCAATTCCTCATAACTTCTGAACCAACTAGTATAGCTGGTTGTTATTTGGAACGTATGATTCACTTCTACAGGTCGATCGATTTACTTTTGAATTTCCAAAGAATTTAAGGTCCGTATTTGAAAAATATGGGACTTCTTCCAAGCTGAGATTCACCCTGTATATTGAAATTTTGGGATTTTATTGAGATATTTGAAAATAGAAGAAAATTTTCAATGGGGTTCAGTAGATTTCATTGTCCCGCACGTCATTTTGCTCAAAGAGAGCTTAAGGAAAAGATCCAATTGAATATTGAAATTCCACAAAATTCTCAGAAAAATCGTACATTATGATCAAATTGATCTCCAGAAGGTACAACGATTGGATCCAGCTGATGAAATTAGAAGAACTATCTTTTGTAGCTGGATTTTACGAAATGAAAGAATGGTAAACAGAATTTTATTATGCAATGAAATACGTAATAATCCAGACATGATCAAAAAAAGTATCAGACACATTTTTGGAAGAGGACAAGAATGTGTATTGAACAAAATGGTGGTACTTTCGAGCACCTTCTGTATTTCACGTTGAGTTTTTATGTTTCTTCAGTTATTTATTCATCTTTGTTGACTTCAACTAAATTTTTCTCGATGAATAATATTTTTCCGGAAATAACTCCAAATGATTCCACAGAATATTATGAAATTCGAACGTGCAATTAGTGGGACAAAAAAATTCAATTAGATCATAATGTACGATTTTACTGAGAATTTTGTGGAACTCCAATATTCAATTGGAAATGACGTGCGGGACAATGAAATCTACTGAACTCCATTGAAAATTTTCTTCTCTTTTCAAATCGTAAAATTTCAATATACAGGGTGTTGAATCTCAGCTTGGAAGAAGTCCCATATTTTTCAAATACGGACCTGGAATTTTTTGGAAATTCAAAAGTAATTCGATCGACCTGTAGAAGTGAATCATACGTTCCAAATATCAACCGACTATACTGGTTGGTTAAAAAGTTATGAGGAATTGAAATTTTTGGTGAATACATAAAGCACCCTGTATCTCGGTTATTGAATTGGTTAGACCTATCATATATCGGTTTTTTGGACTCGCCTAGGGTAGCTCTAGCTCAGGTTACCGTATGTTCATTCACCAATGAAACACCCGGTATAATAACGAATGCGATATATCCATTACATAAGAAGGTTTTCGCTTGCGGCGCATTTTTTGAATTATATAACTTACAAAAACCTGATTACTCTTGAGCAGTCCCCCCCCCCCGAATAAAATTTCTGGGTGCGCCACTGCTAAGCCACCTAAAAGCGATACCGGGGTACCATGGTCCTAAATTGGCTTCGAGTCGAGCCTCATCTTTCAACCCGAAACCCTTCGCTCCTAGCAGGGCAAGTTCAACACCTAGTCATTGGCAGGTTTCGCTTAGAATAGCCAATCTGATATGTCCCTTGAGTGACCTAGGACGTAAAGTAACCATCCCGATACACCATTTATAGCGACTTGCTATCAAACAATATTCGACAAATACTACATAATTTTCATGTATTACCTTGACCCCTGTGGCAGTTCCTATTGAATATTGGACTTCTTGTTGCAAAGAATTCATTGTGACTAACAGGCCACTCCTCCAACCATCGAACGTAGTGTAATTCGGTTGAAAGTCGAACCTTCAACAAAGTTTGTTAATAATATTAAGGTCGCCGTTCAGAGCGAGTAAGAAAACTAATCCGATAGAGGCGCCACCGTGCATTTTATGGAATATCTCCATAGAACTTACATTATCACTATAAGTTCTATGAATATCTCTATCCTTATAAATGAAACGTACAATTTCCCGCCATATATTTGAATTTGGCCATTCTCCGCCAATTCTGTATTTCAAGTTGTTTTTCTGAACGAAATTATCTGTAGATTCACTTTTAATCGGTAGTTGTTTCATGGGTCTTTTGTTTGAAATAAAACAGAATCATGATTTGGCTTATTTTCTTCTATTTTTGAAAGAAAAAAAAATAAACTTCCGTAATGAAATCGATTTCAATTATTTCATTGAGGACTCCAATCCTTTCCGAGTTTACCCACGAAATTTCAGTTCTCAAAGTGAAACCATTTTCAAATGCAAGTTGAAATAAAAACACACTACATTGAACGCCCACCTTAATAGGGTTTATTATACTCTATACAGTGTGACAAGAAAAACATCGGACAAACTCTTCTTCATTTAACTTTATTAAACAGAAGAAATTGAACAAAACAACAACAAATAATAATAGCTTGGACATTTGTTAATAATATATCTAAGCCGTTTCTAAATGGCTTCCTTTGGCGGCGATACACGCTTCTTTAAATTCTGGGCAATGGGCCGCAGCTCCTCGGGCGTTCGGTTTCATTCCCGGCGCAGAGATTGCTTCAGCGACTCCAAATTTTTGTTTGGCAGAAGCCCTGTGCTCCGACCACACGCTGTAGTCCATTGGGTTGAGATCCGGTGAGTAGGGTGGCCATTCTGCACATGAGATGAAACAAGGAAAATGGGTCTTACAACATTCTCGCGTCATTTTCGCTCTGTGAGCCGGAGCGGAGTCCTGTTGAAAGGTCCAATGCGTATCGCCGAAGTGCTGCTTGGCCCACAGAAGTACTACGGCCTCGAGGATGTCGCAGCGGTAGACTTCTTGATTGATTTCGACCCCTTGATCCACGAAAACTAAGGGAGTTTTACCACTGCCGCGAATTCCGCCCCAGACCATGACGGATTGCGGATTTTGACGGTGTTCGACGATGGCCGATGTACCGGGAGCCTCTACGTACCAGACTCTGTCGTTTTGGTGGTTGTGGGATTGTTCTACGGTGAAAAGCTTCTCGTCTGTGAGGAGCATTCGCTCCCATTGCTGACCGGCGGCGAGACGAAGGAGTTGGCGGCACCTTTGGAGTCGTACGCGCTTGTTTTCCTCCGTGAGGAGTTGAACTTTTTGGAGCTTGTATGGCTTGAGGTTGAGCTCCTTTTTGGCAATTTGACAGACTGATTCGCTGTTGATACCGGTCTCACAGGCTATCTTCCTCATGGAAACCCTCGGATTTCGATTGACTCGCTTCTTGACGATTTTGCGATTGCTAGGTGTATTGGCAGTGCGTTTTCTACCACTTCCTGGACGACGACCATCATGGCCGAGCTCCTTGAAACGACGAATTGCATCGGACACGGTTTGTCGAGGCACATTGAGCAAACGAACATAATTTCGCATTGACGCCTACCTTGACGAAACAGCTCCAAAATCGCATCACGTTTGTTTGACATTCTAAAACTCTGTGAAATGAAACTATATCAAACTGAAAATTCACATATAAGTACAGGAAAGTGTAGGGAAACCAAGAGAATAAAAATTATTCGGCTGCGCTGAAATACTTTTGTTCCAGACCACAGCAAAATTTGTCCGAAGTTTTTCTTGTCACCTTGTATATATAGTTGAAAAACTACTAATATAAACTCTGATAACTGTGAACAGCTATTTTAAATCAAAATTCACTCGCAGGTGAAAAACGAACTAAATTATCAAACATGAATATATCTCAAATTATCAAGGTTTCAAAAATATTAAAATAATTACTAAATAACATTGTGTCGATATTATTATGGTTTCTTGTCTTCATCGGTGGTATTTATCTTGATCGGTGGTATTTATCTTGATCGAAATTTGTATGTCAAAAACGGTGGACACTTTTATAGAATCTCTATTTTCAATACACCTTCTTGTTAGGTAATTTATTAAATCATATTAAATGGGGATAATAATCTTTTAATCGAAAATCGATCTTCTTTAATCACTTGTAGGCCCATTTAGTACCTACCTGAGTCTTACTCTGCCACAGGGTAGGGTACAATCAACAAAACCGTTTACAAAATCATTCACTTGCTCGTGAAAGAATAGAACTAGATTCACCCCTATATGTCAACAAATCATTACCCTTACGTCGACAAGACTCAACACTCCAGCATGATGCCCATTCTGCGTTGTTAGAGGCATATCATACATAAAAGCCATATCCGGTGGCTTCTGTGCAATATGTCATGTCCAGACAAATGATATACCATTATCTATTATACGGTCCTTGCAGGGACAATTCTGAATGCTTGGTGCATTCATGCTGATAATTCAGATAAGACTAACAATAATTTCATGTCAATAACGTCCACTAATGAGATGCGATTTGATAGCTGTTCGTTCAATTTTGCTGAGACCTACACCAACTAAACACACCAATTAACTTATATGAAATCACCCTATATTTTAGAGAGAGGAAGTATTAATGATGAAAGAACCTGTCATTATAATGTTTTCAACAGCCAAAACCTTAAATACTGTACCTAGAGCCATAGTAGTTGAAGGAACAACACAGTCCATCGATAGTGAGGCTTTCTTGGAAGATCTTCAAACAATCGACATCCTTCCCATTCCATCTACACTGAACCAGCATTTCTTCACAAGACGGTCCTATTTTTCGAAGTACTGCCAATCCATCGTTATATCCCAATCTTTCGAAAATGGTTTGCATTTTGGTGAGATTAGATTTGTTGTAATCGTACTCCGTGAAAAATCCAAGAAACTGAGGGATGTTCGTTTCAATGAACTGTTCTTCTTCGGAATTTAATCTTCTGAATGAGTAAGATGAGTTAATGAAAAAGTATTCCAGCCATCAGCAGAATGATTTCGATGTCATCGATACATATCAAAAGCAATTTTACCGGCGGAACTTCAGAAGAACCCCAATTCCCATCCTTAACCACGTATGTCTAGAGTACTTCCAATACTTTCACGACATCTAGGTTTCCAAAAGTCAACGAAGAATATTTTCTCCTTCAAAAGTCCAACTAATACAGTGTGACAAGAAAAACCTCGGACAAACTCTTCTTCATTTAACTTATTTATTGAACAGAAGAAATTGAACAAAACAACAACAAATAATAATAGCTTGAACATTTGTTAATAATATATCTAAGCCGTTTCGAAGTGGCTTCCTTTGGCGGCGATACACAGCTTCAGACGCTTCTTGAAATTTTCGGCAATGGGCCGCAGCTCCTCGGGCGGTAATCGGTTCCATTTCCGGCGCAGAGATTGCTTCAGCGACTCCAAATTTTTGTGTTTTTTAGCACAAACTCTGTGCTCCAAAATCGACCACACGCTGTAGTCGATTCTTGCGTCATTTTCGCTCTGTGCGCCGGAGCGGAGTCCTGTTGAAAGGTCCAATGCGTATCGCCGAAGTGCTGCTGGGCCCACGGAAGTACTAAGGCCTCGAGGATGTCGCAGCGGTAGACTTCTTGATTGATTTTGACCCCTTGATCCACGAAAACTAAGGGAGTTTTACCACTGCCGCAAATTCCGCCCCAGACCATGATGGATTGCGGATTTTGACGGTGTTCGACGATGGCCGATGTACCGGGAGCCTCTACGGACCCGACCTTGTCGTTTTGGTGGTTGTGGGATTGTTCTACTGTGGTTCTACGGTGAAAAGCTTCTCGTCTGTGAATAGAATTCGCTCCCATTGCTGACCGGCGGCGAGACGAAGGAGTTGGCGGCACCTCTGGAGTCGTACGCGCTTGTTTTCCTCCGTGAGGAGTTGAACTTTTTGGAGCTTGTATGGCTTGAGGTTGAGCTCCTTTTTGGCAATTTGACGGACTGATTCGCGGTTTATACCGATCTCACAGGCTATTTTCCCTCATGGAAACCCTCTGATTTCGATTGACTCGCTTCTTGACGATATTGCGATTGCTAGGTGTATTGGAAGTGAGTTTTCTAACACTTCCTGGACGACGACCATCATGGCCAAGCTCCTTGAAATGACGAATTGCATCGGACACGTTTTGTCGAGGCACATTGAGCAAACTAACAATTTCGCATTGACGCCTACCTTGAGGAAACAGCTCCAAAATCGCAATACGTTTGTTTGACATTCTAAAACTCTGTGAAATGGAATTATATCAAACTGAAAATTCACATATTAGTACACGAAAGTGTAGAGAAACCAACAGAATAAAAATTATTTGGCTGCGCTGAAATACTTTCGTTCCAGACCACAGCAAAATTCGTCCGAAGTTTTTCTTGTCACCCTGTAATGTTGAGTGTGGTGCCTAATCTTCGATGTAATAGAATGTGGTTCTTCTGTAGCTCTACTATCAAACTGATTATCTTTTTGAAACGTACAGAGACTTCAGGAAAGAGGCCAGCTTAGAATACAATATCAAATTTGCATTACAGATTGTCACAGCTGGAAATGGTACAATATTAACTGGTCCATGAAAGGTGATGATCGTTGATCTCGTAGGATTGTCGATGAATCTCCTCAAATGCAAGACGCTCAAGTGAACTGCTGCCATTATCATCCCACAAAGCAAAAGCACCCAAAAGGCTCTGGAATTGCAAAAGGACCATAGTGTATAGATTTAACAATTAAACGGGAAATTATAGAGGAGAAAACAAGCACCTATACTCCGTTCGCTTTTATAAAGTATCCCGCGGTTGGTTAAGATTTAGGTTTATCAAGTTTTTTACTTCGAACTGAAGCAAGTTGGTACTCGTGAAATGTCAAATAATTCTCAAAGACGTTGCCAATGCTAATTTCTATTCACTCTTTTTAACTTTGTAGTTCTTTTGAGGTCTAACTGTGACACAGGTTTCGTAATACTACTACATTTTCATACTGGAATATTTCAAATTGTGCAAAAAGGTATTTAAATGTCTTCTGTAGGTATGCTTATTTCTTGAGAATTTTGAAAAGTGGAGAATTCCATAGGTCTGTCTGTTCGTTTAGATGTTTTTCTATTGGGATATTCGAGTAGGTACTTTAGTTATTCTTTTTTCGAATGAACAATCACAAAGTAACGGACTTGTCCATTATTTTTCAGTAAAATTCCAACACTCGATTCTTGATTTTCGTACAAGAAAAAAGCAGAACTGAATCTTCCAACCAGGTTTTTACACGTGAAATAAAAGTTTCTTCAACATTCGCCAGGTCTTTGGAATTATTGAATTCGCATAACATTTTCTCGAATTCGTTATTTTCTCAGAGTAAATAAAATTTTAATAAATACTACGTACGTAATTACTAAGACCTCTATGTAGCCTTTTTTTCATTGGAACATGCCGTATTCGGAGTTAGGAGACCCAATGAAAAATGCATAATTCTAATGATGGAATTGAAATTTTGTAGAGAAAATATAAAATGTTTCTGATGTGATTCAAAACCTCGCGACGTACCTTTCCCAAAATCTACTATCTTGCACAATGGCGTATTTCAAACCATGAATACTGGTGTTCTCGAAAAAATCGACAATGGTCCTTTTCACCGCAAACTTTACGTTTCTCTCCTTTTTCGCTTTCATGCCTGAACTAGCAACTCGCGCGTTCAAACAAACAATAACGGCGAAGTTAAAAATCAGCAGCAGCCAACAATATATCAATCAACCACACACGCCATTCGTTGGGGGAGAACATATAAAAATTTTCATTGAATTTTTTACAAAGCGTGCCTCGCATATTAAATGAAGGCACAAGCTTTAATTAACAAGTCTGATTAGGCATTATCTCTCCTGCAGAACGTGATCATTTCGGTAAAATATTTTCATAGAATGTTGTGGAAAACTGTGTATGTAGATTATCGGATGTCGCACGGTCTCATGCAAATGTGCAGAGCAGATTTGAATCTGTAATAATCCACTAGCCGGCAAATTTAACCGGAGGCACATTTTTTTCTCAACCGATAAGATTCTATACTCACTGATTCAGTTATGTCCGGTAATCACGATAGTTTCGGAATCTGAAAACATATCTCGGACCATAGACGATTTCTTTGACAGCTGCAGTCAATTTTTTTGACAACTGCTGTCAATTTTATTTAGATGGCGGATGCAGTAGCGGATTAACCGGTTCGCTTAGTACGCTGCAGCTTAGGGCCCCGAGGTCCATAGCGCCCCCCGGCGATCGAATTAATTTCTTTTTCTAGAATAAAAATTCAGTCTGTAAGTGTGAAAAAAAATAGTCAGGCTGTACTATATTTTATAGGAAGCTCAGAGGCAACTTGTGAATTATGGATTATTACATTCACATGAAACGCAATGAATAACAAAAGCCTCAGAGCAAAACTCCGATGTTGGAAAAAACACACCATTCGAGATTCAGCGTACTGTCTCTAATTATCTTGCCTGCCTGCAATAAATTCCGTCAAGGGAGGCGGCCGAATTCCAATATGTTGACAATTACATCATAATTCAATACATTTGTCGGCATTTCCTCTAAAATCTAGGAATGTGCTACAGAACGGCCGACCAGATGTTGATTCGTTTAGGGGTGCAAAATGAAAAATAACATATCCCGGCCCATACCATAACACTACATCCTCGGATAAAAAATAAATATAGAACTGTTATGACAGAAAATAGATTGCAGTTTTTAGGAATACTTTCTATCGAAAGTGATATAACGAGCAGTCTCGATTATAATTCTACAATAAAGAATTTGCTGATATTAAAATAAGAAAAAAACAATTTTTTTGTGCAATTTCATTTTGTAGGTAACGAATATGCAGCTTTACGATACTTGTATCTTTTGTGATGATTTTATTTATTCCTTAATTTCGATTCCGCAATAAAAAATTGACAGATATGATATTCTACACCTTTCACAGTTGTAATTCAGAAATTCAAAGTTGAATTTCAGAAAAGGGAACATGTATTTCAGAATAGCAATATGTAATTCAGAAAACAGAAATTGAATTTCAGAATAATAGTTAATTCAATTTCAGAAAAACGAAATTGAAATTCAGATTAGAAAGTTGTAATTCAGAAAAACAAAGTTGTAATTCAGAATAGTAAATTGAAATTCAGAAATGGCAAATTCAATTTCAGAAAAGGAAAATTGTATTTCAGAAGTTATCAATTCAATTTCAGAAAATGTAACATGTAATTTAGAATAGTATAGAGCTCGGTATCAAGTGATGCAACATAGGAATCTAGGACAATGTGGCATCGAACTTGTCTTAAGTATTTCGTATTTTCAAATTTGTTTTTTTTTCCTGTTTTCGTTTTTGACAGTATATACCTCCATTCTATTCTTGGAAATGAAGTTATTGTTATTATATTTCTTACTTCGATGAAGGTACTTTGAGAGTCGAAAATGACCTCAAGAATCATAATTAATATTCTTCGCCGCCCATTTTAAATGAAATCATGGCTCCATTGGAATAACATACATAATAATTCAGAAAGTGGAAAGCAATTGAATTACAATTTCTTTTTTCTGAATTACAATTTCGTTTTTCTGAATTAAAATTTCCCATTTCTGAATTTCAAATCACCAATTCTGAATTACAATTTATATTTTCTGAAATTAAAATTACCGTTTCTGAATTACATATCACTATTCTGAAATTCAAATTACCCTTTCTGAATTACATATCACTATTCTGAAATTCAAATTACCTTTTCTGAATATCAACTTGCTATTCTGAATTACAATTTCCATTTTCTGAAATTCAATTTGCTTTTCTGAATTACATTTTACGTTTTCTGAATTACAATTGGAAAAGGTGTAGGTATTTTGTAATTTTGTATATACTATATGGCAATGAAGCTGTTCAATGGTCTTCAAAGGAGCCTACAGGGCATCGAGAGTTATGATGTTTTTCAGAGAAGGATTCACAGTCTTGTTGTAAAATGTGAACCCTATAACTTAGAAGAATTTAAAATATTTTGTAAAGGTCCATTATAGACTCAATTTTTTCTTTTGACATGTTTTCTCTTTTAATTGACATATTTCTATGTAATGTGAAGATTAATTGTAGAAATGCAACAAATATACTATACTATATACTATTTTAATTTTTGTGTTATTTTTCCCTTCTTTGAGATTTTTATTCATCTTTTATATTTTGTTTTGATATACATACCTTGTATTTCATTAATAAACTTTATATTTTGTTTTTAAAGAAGTGAGTTTTAATTAAAAAATTCTTTTGAAAAAAATCAAAAATGTTTCAGAAGGGCCCCAGAAGTTTTGAAGCGTAGGGCCCGTGAAATCGTAAATCCGCCACTAGGCGGATGCCTTATTAAGAGTCAACTTCCAACGAGAGTGTGGCTATTTTGGGTTTTATGCAAATATTTACAGCCATTTTGGAATTATTGCAAATTAACATCCATCGTCCGATCTGTTCAATATATTGCGTCAGTTAAATTTGCTGACCAGTGTATAAAATCTAAGGCAGGAAGGAGGAAGGTCAAGAAAACAAAATTAAAATTGTATGTTTTCATTTCTTTTCATTTAGAAATATATATTCACATCAACTTATACTATCAATATTTTGAACAGTTTTTTCCTTTTCCGTTTTATTCTCATCCTCTTTTTCATTCTCTTCCACTGCATTCTCATTTTCTTTGTCAGTTTTAGAATCTTCACTGGCGATTTCAATATTATCGTTTTCAACTTTCTCTTCGTCCTCATCTTCAGCTTTTTCATCAAATCTATCGTATCTATGTCCTCGAAGTTTACTCAACCATTTCACCATCTCCTTTTCCGCTATTTCCGTTTCTGTGATAACAGGCAGTATGTATTTATTTTTAAATACTTCTACATCGTCTTCACATTCCAGCCAGTCCAATTTCTCATGGATACCATCTTCGCCATACCTGACATTATACCTATCGTAATGTACAAATTCAAGAAGAAGACCAAGCCCCGGTGCTCTAGGTACATTCACTTTCTCATTCGTCAATGCTTGAAGAAGCGTTGCTTCATTTGTGTGATTTCTGACAATGGCAAGCATCAAAGCTACCATTTTCCTTATTTGGTGAAGCATGAAGCTCTGACCTGAAACAAAACCAAAGAATACTATTACTAAAAAATTTGAAGGTCTGAAAAGTTTCAATTCCCAGTCAAGAAACACTGAAATCTACTGAATAAAGACCATAGAAATTCATATATCACCTTGAACTTTCAGAATTGCGAATTCAA
This sequence comes from Adalia decempunctata, assembly GCA_951802165.1. Lineage (NCBI taxonomy): Eukaryota > Metazoa > Arthropoda > Insecta > Coleoptera > Coccinellidae > Adalia > Adalia decempunctata. Next base: position 9,970,269 of record OX637705.1, read on the forward strand.
CATCATTCCTAATAAATGGCCTTTCACAAACAAAAGATTTTATGAACCTATGAGCACTCGGATCTTTATGATGTTTTTTGGACGTGAAATTGTGAAAATTCTTAGTACCCACATACATGCTCAACACTTTGTTAACTCTTTCATAAGTTTCATTGTCTAATCTGAAACCGTATTGTTCTGACGTAACGTCCTTATCAGCAAACGCCACAGTTGGTAAAGTATAACTGTAGGTTCGGCTGTCACAATTTGTTTTAGAATTGAAACCTTTTGTAACTTTCCTCAGTCCAAATATTCTTATGACTTCAGGTAATTCGTTATTAATGGTTGAAATGTCCACTTTTTCAGCTAAAAATAAATAAATGGTCATAATATCCAGTTGCGTTCTGCAAAATTATTACGTAATTTCAGAGACACTACTTGTCTGACAGCGGATACACCCTTATCTGTTCTAGCTGCTCTTTGGTATTGCATATTCTGCACAACATCAAAACAATCTTGAGTTATATGATTTGTTTTGAACAAAGCACTGAACAGATCTTCTTCTATCGTTTTCATAGTAGGATTTCTAGAAAAACATCTGTGAGGTTAAACGAATTGTAAATTAGCTGAAAATTTTACCTCTGCATTCCATAATATCCTACTCCACAATATCCCAATAACAGAGCATATTTCCTTCGTTTAATTCTTTCGAAAGGCTCTGATTTTGCATCGGAATTCTCTTCTGTTTTACTTATTTTTGATTCTTTAAAATCTGATCTCCTATCTTGCCACTGTCTCTTCTTTGATCTACCATCATAACGTTGTTTTTTTTCATTGGGTTCTTCCTGCATTATAGAAGTTTGCACTCTAATTTGTCTTTTTACAAGACTGGTACTAAAATTACAATAATGTTTCGATGAGAAAAATAAATTCTCGCACAATGTTTTAAACATTGAACATAACATAACCTATTTTATGTATTTCAACCACAGAAAATGAAATAATTTTAAATTGAACCACAGATCGAAAAAAACCTTCCGAGCCACAGAAGTTAGAAGATACCTAGACAAAGAATAATCTTCGGCCTTATTGAACATACCAGAACAAAGAAACCTTTTCTACATTCTTTGGTGTGGTCCATTTTCTCAAGAAGTTTTTCTTTTTAAATGCATTTGTTTTAACAAATATATCATGCTTTCAAAAATTCGGTTAAAATAATACCACCGTGATAATACCAAAGACGAAACCACAGAACATATATATAAGAAGAAGGAAGAGGAAACTATTGGAAATCTATGGTTCTGATTTACAGCACAGAATACCATTTTTTGTTAGTCTTCTACTCTTCTTAACCTCAAATTTTATAACCTACACGCTTGTCACACTCAGGGTGTAGAATATATTTTATAATATTATAAAAACATAAAAATAATTATGTACAAAATGTCTCGCAATGCAGGAAGATTAATACAAAAATTTGCATCAATGCACATCAACAGAAATATGCCAAAAATAAAATCTCAGCCTCTCCAACCTTTTATAGGTATGTTATAGGACTTTAAGAGAAATTACATTACATAATTTCAAAACGAATGTATACCATATTGAATTGTTTATATCTCATTCAGTTCCAGCGAGAACATTATATTCAAAAACTAGTCTGGGATTGGATAAATTTGAAATGCAAAGAGAAAGAACGAAGGAACAACTGTCGAATTTGGAAGAGAAATTTAAAGAGAGGATGAGGGACTATGTCAGTGATGATAAAAATATGATATTCACAGAGGATTTAAAAAATATGGTTTATTTAACTGAAAATGATCAGGATTTAGACTTAGCAGTGGCAATGATGAAAAGGTATTGAAAGTCTGCCACCTATTTAGATACAATACGGATTTTCAAAAACAAAATGTTTTGTATGCTTCTAGATACAACAAACAGAATCAACAATTGAGATTTGGTAGTTTCAAGTTTGGACCAATTGTTATGAGAATGTTCCACCTCTTAAACAAACCCCAACTTGCTATCGAGGTGAGAGTGTTACAATAAGTCGGTTTTATTTAAATTGGAAAAATTCTCTTATCTTCCAGTGTTTTAAAGATGAGGAAAACTTTCCAGGATTTTTTGATCAGTTAATCTCTTTCCAAACATATCTGGACCTTCTTTATAATAATGAAATGTACAACGAAGTACTTGAGGGTTTCACCTACATAGAGCAGAAACAGTTGGAAGGGGCCCTTTTTCCCAGAAATGCATTTGTCATAGCTTTAGCAGCTTGCTACAAATTGGTAAGACAAATTTTTTTCATTATATAAGAATGAATCAATCTGCAATTATTTCAATTGAAAATTACTTAGAATACCAAAGAAAGCTTCGAGCATGCCTCAAAAATGTGGAATAAAGGAAAGGAACATGGATACTATCCAACAAGAAGGGCCATTACTTTTTGTGCAGCTTTAGCATTGAATCATGGTCAACCAGAAGTGGCTCTTGAGATGATTAGTAGCACTCAAAACCAGAACTACACAACTGTGAGAAATATCAAGGTAATAATTGAAAAACTTTATTTTTATTGACTAAACCAAAATTCTTCCATTTAGACTATAGCCTTGACTGAATTGGGCCGTCTTGATGATGCTCTTGTTGTTCTCAAATCAGTTTTGTCTATCGATCGCGGTGAGCATACCTTCAATAGGGATGTGATAGAAAAAGTTAAAAATGCTGTCCTAGCGTGTGACGACCCTGAAATAACCGTCGAGTTTAACAGAATTGAACAGTTGTTGCGAAAACAGGGCAATATCTCAGAAAAGGTAAGATTTACCTTCATTATGGTATTGAGATGGTACATTTTTTCATATTCTAGAAACTCGAGGAGCAACTCACTAGTGAAATACAAAAACCGCCAATGATCAATAATAATAATGTGCTATTCAATAGAGATGGAGGGAATTGGAGAAATAGGGGTTACAATCAAGAACATATCAACCAGAGAAATACTCTTAGGCCGAATTTTAGACGGCAAAGACCGGGACTTGAAGATTTAGTTTAGCCTATTTATTTTCCAACAGCAACTGTCTGAAATTTTCACACTTTTTTCTAGATTGAATGGAACATTTATGTAAAATAATTTAATAAATATATAAAAATTTTGAGCTTTACTTAACTGTATTCCCTTTTATTCTCTTTCCGAAACTCAAATCATCACTTCAAGCCAACTGTTATCAGTCTATTGACTACATTAACGAGAGTATATAGCAGAATAATTCTAAGCATAATAATAATTCCAAATATGAAAGGTCTGGATATGATACTTGTCTCATTTCATCAGTTGATTCATTTTCACTCCAAATCACACATTTTTCTTTAATTTCCTCATAAAAAGATCGAAATTCACTTTTAAAAGTAGGAATGGGAAAGCTCTGAAGTAATACCACGTCTTCAATATCAAATTTTATCGATCAACTTCAACAATAAAATAATAGCCTTGGGCAAAATCGTTAAATACTAAAAACTCTGTATGACACACTTTACAAGCTTCAAAGGTAACTATTTTATCCAGGAATTTCCCTCTATATAATGCAATAATACTTTCACAATGTCAATAAAACAAGCGTAGAAAATACTGTAAAACTTTGTTAGCAAATTTTTCAGTCTTCAGCTAAAGAAAAAATACTATACGAATGATGGTGACATTCACTAGAGCTACCTCAACATTTCGTACTTAATTATAATTCAATTAAAATCACACATATTTCCCATTTAATCGGAAGATATTCTCAATAAATAGATCGTCATAAGCCAATTTAACATTCCGTGTCAGACTCTGAAAACAAACATTTCTCTCAACAACACAAGACATTAGATAGTAACTTTTTTACCTGGTGGAGTAGTTGGTGCAGTTATTCTACATGTATTATACGACCCACAGTGTTTACATTTGAAACCAATTAAATGGAATTTCACTGATCCTTTCTGAAATTGAAAGGGTAAGGATTATCAGTGAAAAATTGGTTTTCCTGAAAATTGACATGAGGAAGATTCACCAAAATGCTGAAAGAATCAACAGATGGCGCAGTATTATTATTATTATTGTAACCCACCTGATGACAATCCTTGCAAAGGATCTTCACTATATAATCTCGGTATTCGGTAGGCATTGGAGTGTGAGCAATCTCGTTATCCAAAAACTTCCAGAGCTGCGCCATATCCATGAGCGAAGTTTGACAGATCGGACATGCGTAATGCCCCGCTTTCAACAGCTGCTCGAAGCAAGTTCTGTGCAACAGATGGCCGCACATTGGTATATGGCTCGGAATTCTGGAAGTATGTATATCTTCCAAACATACCGGGCAGTTTCCCCTGGAGACGTTCTCAACGCACTGAAATAATGGAAATATAACTGTGGCGACTCACTGCCCACAGCAATCTGTGCACACCAGGCTCCGTTCATAATAGCCAATGACTCCAGCCACCAGTCAGTCACACCTACCGGGTGTCCACCTCACCCAGGGTGACCAAACCAATACACCAAAGAAACGAGGAACACTGCCCAATAAGCTATGAGACAAAAATCTGATGAGCCCTATGAACGGAACCTGGATGCGATCTGGCTGAGAATAAATCGTGTTTTCAACTCTTGATGGGGCGTTTTATGTTTTAAATCAATTAACATCGTAATTTTCACCACAAACATCTTTAAAATCCTTTGAAAACAAAATTGCATTGAAAACGCAAACATTCACGAGTTGAGTATACCCAAATAACGCTAATTATAAAGATAATAAGATATCAAGTCCCTGAAGCAAAGTTTGTAAAAGAAATTCGCAGTTCACTTCAACTAGATAGAACCAGATATCATTAATATTGATTCTTTCCAATTCATATCGATTGAGGATTGATAAATATGATTTTGCATACTCTGGCCAATCTTGATAAGCATTCAAATTTGTTGTGAAGTCGTCCGATGATCGATATCTAGATATTTTGAATTTGAAAACGCCGCAAATGATCAGAATGAAAAAGGGGGTAAGAAAATAATTATTTCATCCGCTTAAGTTATTCTCAATCAATGTTACTCACCCGATGGCCGTTTTGAAGCTGAATGGGGAGACAGATGTTGCATTTTTCGCAATGGAAAAACCTCTCCGCACCCCCTATTCTACAAATTCCACAACCTGAACAGTGAAATTGGTTCTTCTCTTCGTCATCGAACAGATTGCATTCTAGACACGTATACTGAAAGCGGCAGAAAAAAATATATTGACATCACCATTTTTTTTAGATATAAATTCAGTCAAAAAAGTATCAGGAATTGATCTTTTTAAAGATCTGTACCTCACAAATTGAAAATTCGACCCAGAAATGGTTCAATTCAAGGAGAATTATATTTTATCCAATATTTTTGGATATAATCTGTTTTTTCTATAAATCCAGGTGCGTTATGATAGCTACAAAAGGTTTAAAAGTCAAGGTATCAATATTTTGCCTTGCCTATTTATAGGTACATAAAATAATACTACAAAACTAGAGTATTTAACAAAACCAAAACTTGTAACACTGAGCCGTTATCTTGTAAAAGTCCTGCTACAAATGTTTGGCATTCATTCATTCTGCCAATTTAAAATTGAATGATGGCATCTAAATGGTTCATAACGAGCATCGTACATATATTGCGGCTTTTGTCGGTTGAATTTCTAGAATTTAAGTGACTTGATTGAGTCAAGAGTCAAACTAATTAATGTCGTATTCAGATACGACTCTAAACAATTGTCCAGTTCGCATCTTCGCCTCGAAAATAAGTGGAAAAAGGAGGGATAGAGCCCGGAGAAAATATTCGTTTCAAGATTTTCAGATTTTGATTAGTTCTTACCGGTGAAAAGTAAAAGTAGACTGTTTTTCATGAGCTACGAAATAAACACATAAATTGATTAAAAAAATAGGATGGAAGTTAATCTGACCTTTATCAGCGAGTTCAATACCAATTTCGGCCAAAAATTCTAAAATTACATATGTTTGGACAAAATCTAACCTTCTATAGTACCTAGAACGACAGGAAGTCAATTAAAACCTCAATAATGCCATTTTATACTGATGAAATGTGTGCATGCAATAAGCAATAAACATTAAAGATAGTAATTACCCAAAAGGAAATTGTATATAGAAAAACTTTGAATCATTATGTGAAATTCGATTTGTAAACATTGCAGTTTATGCAAATTGTATAGTATAATCCAATATATTAAGCCTAATTAATGACATTACATCCAAGACACCAACCTTTCCAAATCGTATACCACAGTTTTGGCATTCTGCTTGAACAGGCTGCCTCACATCACACAGGGTACATATCAACTCTGTCACCTCTTTTCTATTGACTGAATGATCTTCTTTTTCATCGTGACAAAATCTACATGTGTAAACTTTGCTGCAGCAAGGAGTCTGGAGAAAAACAAAAATATCATGCAGGAATTAAGAATCATCAAATGATTAACACATTGACTTTCATTCAATTCAATAACGGATTGTTAAATCTTGAATTGATGTAACTATTTTGGATCTATACATATGTAAATAGGTCTGATGTATGTTATGGATGTAGAATGGACTTCATTCACCATTAGCAGAGTGGACAATTAATATGGATGATTAATAGATAATTACCATGTAAAAAACTTTATAGTTATGTTCTTTCGAAGATGATTCATTACCTTTTATAAAGAGTATATTGCAAAACAATTTTATATTTGCCTTATAAAAAATCAATTAAACATTAACAGACATTTTTTTGAAGGCGTCACATAAGTATGTTTACAAGTACTATAACAAACCCTTGAAATAGTAAAAACTGGGTTAATTATATTCTAGAAACTGTAAATGCTCTGGTCTGGTCAAATACGAGAAAGAAATTTCACCCTTTTCACAATTTTTGTTTAACTTAAGTAGAATTGGGACAGTTCACATTTTCAGACCAGGAATGGTCAAGTTTAGTGAAATTGATTAGGAACCAGGTAGAAATTTGGAAAGTATAAAAGCACCAGTAAATTTTGTTCATAAAAATTTATTCCATAAAAGGATCAACACATTTGCCAATTCAGGAGACTTATTCAAGATATCTTAACAAAATTAACATATCAAATTGTACATTATTCCAACAGAAATTTCTAAAGTTTGCATTTTCATTGATGTTATGGTAGTCTTCAGAAAGATAATGTTTTTCGCCTAATCATACAAGAAAGTCCTTCATTTTCACAATAAACTGGAAAATTGCCAAATCTAAAGGTGTTGAATCCACTATACTTTTATGTAGATTTATAAATATAGATATAAATATGTTCCTTGTCTTGGGTTTATCGTACTGTTTACTCAGTTTGTAGATTTCAATTGTTTAGATTAGATACTAGGGACGTAAAGAGTAAATGGAACTTTCTCTAAACCCTTACAATTACTTACCACAAACTTTGACTTTCTCTTATAATGAGCACAACCTATGGGTTTCTCGACTTCATTTGGCGAATTCTCTGCATCTGTAGCAGTTGATGCAATATCCATAACTGAAATCACTTTCACGACGAAATATATTGAGAGATTAACACTCTGGAGGAAGTAAAAGCTCGAAATTAAAAGAGATTTCGAATATTGTCAAAGTCCCCACTCGGAACTAGCGAATTGAGGAAACCGAGCAAATTATTTCAGAAATGTAATCAACTCCACATGAAATGTACAAAAACTATTCCATCAGAAAACAAGTTCCCCACTGTTTGAATTGAACTGAACTGTCAGATCTGAGATCAGATGTCAAATTTTGAAGTTAAACGTTAACCTCATTTAAAATTTGGACCACCGATCTCCTGTCACTTCTGTCATTATTTCTGTGATAAATTTTCCGCCTAGTCATTTTTAATTTAATTCTTTGATTGTGTTATCTGTGGACCGATCATTTCCATATTCAATAACAATTTAGCTTTTATTATTCAAGATTTATCGAACTAAAGAGAAATGTCTTTGGTAAAAGCAATTAACGATGAAGCTCACTTCCAAGCTGAGTTAGCCTCAGCTTCTACAAAATTGGTGGTGGCCGATTTCACTGCTAGTTGGTAATATTTACCCCCTGCACCAGTACAGGTGTATCTATTATTTATCTTTCCAGGTGTGGACCTTGTCAAAGAATTGCACCTATATTCCAACAATTATCAGTTAAATATACTAATGCTGTATTTCTTAAAATTGACGTAGACAAATGCCAAGAAACAGCAGCAGCTCAAGGAGTTTCTGCTATGCCAACTTTTATATTCTACAAGAACAAAGCCAAAGTTGATCGTTTACAAGGAGCTGATGCTGCTTCATTGGAAGCGAAAATACAGCAATACTATGGAAGCCCTGAAGGAGAAGAAGCTGAATCTGTTGGTGGATATTTGGATTTACATCCATTTATAACTAAAGCCCAATGTGAATGCCTAAATGAGAGTGACGATCATAATTTAGAGCACTGCCTTACTTCTGGAAATGGATTTTTGCAATCTGACTGTGATGAACAATTAATTATCTCAATTTCCTTCAATCAAGCAGTTAAAATTCATAGTATTAAAATTAAGGCTCCTGCTGGTAAGGGTCCAAAGAATATTAGACTATTCATAAACCAGCCAAGAACCTTGGATTTCGATCAAATGAGTAGTTTCACCAGTGTTCAGGACTTGGAAATTAAACCTGAAGAATTGGATGGTACACCTGTTAATCTAAGATTTGTTAAATTCCAAAATGTGCAGAATATTCAAGTATTCATCAAAGATAATCAAGAAGGAGGTGAAGTTACTCAAATTGACCATTTAGCTTTCATAGGAACTCCAATAAACACTACCAATATGGGAGATTTCAAGAGAGTTGCTGGTAAAAAAGGAGAGAGTCATTAGATTTGCCTAAATTAAATTATTTTGATTTATATTCAGATACAGGCTACTAAAAGTGTTAACAGTTTATTATTTTTATATTCTTTGAAGATTACATCCTCTGAAAAGTGAAACATTCAGTTATTACAGAATCACTAACAAAGATTTGAAGAATATTGGAGTTTTTTTTCCTTCCTCTTCTATTAAATGATTCAATAAACATTCATGAGAAATCAATTTGATAGCTATGATTATTTCCGAGAATTAAATATTTACGTACATATTAAGCACACAACCCAAATAAATTTCAAAATATATTTATTCAGGTTCAAAATTCTAGAAAGAAATTTCTCTAAAGATGAATTAGTCTAAATCTATGGTCTTCACTAAGGACCATAGAGAATAACAGCGGAGAACTGTCAAGTTACATAGGTTATATGTTGAATTTCTGTGATGACACCAAAATAAACATTTAAATTTAATATAAACCCCTTTCAAAGGCATTTTATGGAGGAAATGGAATCGTTTTCGGCTGTAATTTCCACTAGGAAGAAAACTCCTGAAGAATGTACGAATTGGAAATTCATCAACACCATCTGCAGATTATGCTCTTTGGAATGCCAGTCTAATGCAAAGGATATATTACAGAAGAACATTCTGGATATGCTCAAATACTGTTCCTTCCTCTGTCCATCCGAAACTGATGCACTGCCAAGACTCATTTGTTCATCTTGCCTTGAGTCTTTGAATGGGTGTTATGTTTTTAAAAGAAAAATTGAAGCAACAGATGCGTTGTTGAAAAATAAATTGAGAATAAAACTCATTCCCAAACAAGATATACTTGATATTGCTCTTAGTAAGGCAGAAATCAAAAATCCTCGAAATGAAAATGATCTGAGAGCATCTGATTTGTCCACAATTCCTAAGAATAATTTAGGAATCGTCAGGTTGATAGGATCAAGAGATAAAAATTCTGTATGTGGAGAAGATGAAAATAAAGCTAAAGTTGATAGAGCTAAAGACGAAAATGAAGAAAAAGCCATTAATAATGAAGACCTCCCACCGTTAGTACCTATACAACTAGAAAAGACTGGAAGAAAGATTCTGTCAAGAGTTTCAAGTCAGGAACCCCCTCCTTTAGTACCCCTTGGGCCAAATACAAATGAAGCTCTACCTTCTACAATTGATACACTGGAATTTTCAGAGGATGTGCAATGTGAAGAACACTTTAATTTAGAAAGTTCGGAAAAAAATCCTTCAAAATCGCCTGACCAAACTAAGTCTTTAATTTGTAACATTTGTAAAAAAGAATTCAATGACGGCAAGAAGCTTATTGGACATTTGAAAGGTCACATGGTTCCCAAGAACTTCGCTTGTAAAATCTGCGAAAAAAAATATCCGAATCCCAGCACTTTCCAAATACACATGAGGTCCCATACAGGGGAAAGACCATTCAAATGTCCTGTTTGCGATAAAGGTTTCACCAGATGGGCTGGAGTTGTGAGCCACATGCAAAGCCACGAAGACAACAGACCTTTCAAATGCGATTCTTGTGACCAGTCGTTCAAAATTTTATCCAATTTAGAAAGACATAAAGTGTTACATTCCGAAGTTATGCCATTTTGTTGCAACTATTGCGGGAAAACATTCAGTCAGTCAGCTAACCTACAGTTGCATATAAGGACTTACCATACAAAGGAGAGACCTTACTTGTGTTCGGAGTGCGGTAAAGGTTTTGTGTCATCGACAAGACTGAATCGTCATATGTGGGTTCACAGCGGGTATAAGCCCTTCCTCTGCAAGATATGTTCGAAAGCGTACTCAAACGCTGGCGATTTGAGGAATCACGAAAGTGGCGCTCATGGAGATGGCGATTCTGACAAACCGTACGCTTGCAATTTGTGTGATAAACGTTTCTTTTATTCGTGCCGCCTCAATAAACATTTAAAAACACACCAGAGACCTTATGCATGCAGTCAGTGTAGCAAAACTTTCCGTTCTAGCAGCCTTTTGGAGCAACATTTTAGAAGTAAACATTCGGATACTACTTGCACGAATATCAGTGATTCAAGAACTGCAGTGATATAAGTTGTAATAACTTATGATGTTTTTGTATTCTACCTGGATTTACGATGGATATTTTCATTATGGATCATGGGGCATGATTTAAATATATAACTCAGTCCACATTTTATTCAGAAATTTTTCGAATACTACCTTACAGGTTCTTTTATACTTTTAAAAGTTTTCAACATTTCATGAGTTTCTTTCTTGATTTTATTAACTTGATCTCTAACAGTATCATTTTTAAGTTCTATATTACTATTCTCAACATTGTCCACTTGGTCAGCAAACAATTGTTCCACGGATAACAATTTTTTTGGTGCATTAAAATTGAAAGGAAATTTAGGTTTCCGTTTATTGATTTCTATGACTGAAAGTAAACCCCAATTTGGAGATTTCGAATCTACAGACGATTGCAACATCCACGCAGCATTTTTCACTTCTTCTACAAACCTGTCCAACTCTTCCAAACTGACATTTTTGCTCACGTTCATTCCTCTCTCCAACGGATTCACAATATACAGAGCACTATTATCTGGTTTCGATATAGTCGCAGCTTCGTATAAACACAATGCTCGGGTCTTGAAATCGAACTGGGAATAAAATTCGAAAAATTCGCATAGGAGACTTCCTAGATTCTCTGTGTTTGAAACGATGAAGGGTAATTTATTTATATTTCGGAGAAATGTGCAGTCCACTCCTTCTTCTGTTACAAAGCAATCCGTTGGACCTATTGAAAAATATTCCAGGTATACTTTCCATTATTTATTGTTATTAAGTAATGTTGAATAAGAAATAATAATATTTCTGTTTATTACTGACCTGCAGATTTAACCAGTGTTTTCAATGCGGGCAATACTGGAGCAGAGTGTAAAGGTCTCTGCAAGAATGCTAAAACAAGCAAAGTGAGTGAAAAATTGGTTATCCAGCGTCCAGGAGTGCTATTTGTCAGTCCCACTTCTTTAGCCCATCTTCTCACGGCGAACACTAGAGGTCTTACCCTTGGATCTGAGGCACCCATGATATATAAAAAATCTGACATGTGTACTCCAGACCTGAAAGTTTCACCGTTTTCAAACCTCCAACTTGATGACAATGCAATTAAAGTCGACTTACAAGTTGGACATTGATAAATCACATTCCACGTTTGTGAACTGATGTTTATATTTTATTATAGGTACTCTAGCTTGCAGGATTTTTCTGACTCTTGTGCATCCTGGCAGGAATAAATTCAATATGTCACCAACTGTCTCTAGATTTCTTGGGTTTAATGTTTTATCCACACCTGATGATCCTTTGCAATGAAAAATAAATCCGCTATCTGATGATCCCTGAAGAAAGTCAATTGAAAATTTAGCCATATTCCCAATATTTTCCTTTTGACTAATAAGAAATTTAATACATTCTTACTTATTCCTCCAACAAAAAGAGTAAAACTGGAATATTTTATAAGTATCAGAACAAAGTATCAGTTTTACCTTTCTATTATTTAGACTTAATACAACATCAAGATCACAGCCCATTTTTCCAAAGCCATTCACTGAAGAACCAAAAGGAAGGACCTCAGCAGTAGGAAACATTCCAGATAGAGCCAACTCTATCTGTCTCGCTGTAAGGAACCTTAGCCTAGATTCCAAATCAGTGAGTCTAGACATCTCATAAAGAGCATTTATTTGATCACTCATCTGAAATTGAATGAATATCAGTTAAACCAAAGCATATTGAGTCCTTTAAAAACATACATTATCACAATTTTGTAATGTTTTGTGAATTTTATCAGTATCTACAGGTTTCAATCCATCCACGACGGATAATTCAAATTTTTTATTATTTCTGTCAGAAACTTTTTTAGAACCAGTTCTGAACCATAGGAACTGTGACATGGTGGGACAAATGAAATTATTTTCCATGAAGGTACCTGAGGCTAAAGCTGCTTGGACGCCACCTAATTGTTGAAACTCCACCAAAATGAAGTCCTAAAAAAATTACATTCTAACTTACAATTCAAAGTAATTTCGAATTGATTTTCTTTCAATACTAAGAGTTATTTAATCACCATTGGCTTATCCCCAGCAGTATAATGAAACATTTGCTTGATGTTACCAAATGAAGTACAATACGAGTAGAATTCTTTTAATATTTGAGATGACTGCACTTGTACGATAATGCTTTTTTTAGCTTCAGCCCTTCTTTTTCGGATTTTCTCCTTGAACGTAACAAAACCTTTGGCATCTGAAATAGTCAACATGTATAATAGGAAAATTATTCGAATTCATGAGCATCACCATCGGTTTCATTTTGTTTGGCATGGTTTTTGGAAGAGAGGTATCGTGAAAAGTTGAAAAGCTTTTCTTTGAATTTAGCATTTTTATACCCTACTTGAAAATTTTTTGATGTAATTTGTTGGAATATTGACATTGTAGAGGTCCTAAAATTGTAGGTTAAGGCACGAATTTGACAAATTATGGCATAGAAAAAGGTAGTACGATATTGCATAGAAATAAATGAATGATGATGACTAGACTCTCTGAACTAAACGAATGAATTATTATTATTATTAAACGATTCTTCATTAATTGTGTGCTGTTCATTAATGTAACCTGTAAGAATATTGACGTTAACAGAAAATATATAATTTTTTGTGAATGGGTGCTCTGTGTGAAACACCTGCACTTAAAAATATTCTGTGCTTCTCCTGCTGCTTCAGAAACAGAGCCGTGACGCCATTGTTATTTATTTGTTATTCACAATTACCGCAGGAACGAATAAACATCGGCCGTCCGTAGTTACATTTTCTGGAAAAAGGTGAAAGTAATTTGGCCGTCTTATTATCGAAAGCCTTTCAATAAGTCATATAAGGTCAAAATTTCTTCCGAGTGCGATTCGGACATATAGAACAGTTCGATAAAAATAAAAACACAAAGTGAAGGAAATTCAAAGATCCAATGCTTTTTGAGGATGTGTTGATGATTAGTAGTGTTCTAATGCCATCGAAACAATCAAACTCAAGTTTTTCGCAGTGTGATTGATATATTCATTGTAGTGTAATTCAGGATTAAGAGTAATAATTAAAAACGGCAGCAAATATGGTAAAAAGGTATGTTCTTCCTTTTTTATCATGTATCCCGGCCTTCTTTGTTTTTAGATGAGTTTTCTCGTGAAATAAAGAACGAAATATTTTTCCTGTCCTGTCTTGACTTGTTTTCCTGCATGTTTATTCAATATTGGGGTTTTCGTATTACTGGAGGAAGCTAGACATCTGACTCTAAATACGGATATTTTTCATTGAAACATTCAAATGAACTGAATTGCAGTAAGAGTGCAAATATCATTTTCTCAGTTTGAGTGCAACAACAATACATGTCGCCAAATGTAAGGTAATATTTTGCCATGCTCAAAAAAAATGATTAAAATTTCCATTTTAACTCCGTGTTTATTGTTTTCTTTTTGAAACCACTTGATCAAGGTATGCTAGATATATGGAATAATGTATCTCAGGGATCTAATATATTATTATCAGAAATTTAGATTTTTACTCGTAATATACAAGGTAATATTTTGATTCAACAATTGGAAATTGAACAATTGTTGAAGGAATATGTACTTCTATCTCGACTTCTATCAGTATATTCAATACCCAATTTTTTTGTACCTTGGCTTTTTCCCCAAAAATTGTAAGTGAAACCACTAAAAAGTACGATAATACTCGGACTCTGTTCACTTGAATTCAGAAATGTTAACTTGTTGAAAATCAAGAAAAGAAGGTAGCTGTCAAATGAAAATTGTATTAATTATTAAGTAGGCTGGTGTCAATAGACGAGTCCCTTCATGCTGGCCAACTGTTTAAAAATGCCTGAAAATCACTTCCCTTTTTTTCGCCATGATTCAACTCTTACCTGAAAGCTTTAATCCTAATGAGTGTATCCTGAAAATATTAGATATCACGAAGGTCTTCATCAAAAGCTATAAATTTTTGTTTTCTTAGGGTTTCATCAATGGAAAATAAGTATCCCCACCAAAATGTTTGAATGGAGAATTCGAATTTTTCGAATCAAATGAGGATTTCGCTTGAGTTTGTTTTTTATAACTTTTCTGATGAATGAGATGTTTCTATTAACAGTGTAAAAATGATGCAAGATACTGCAGAAATATCAAATTCAAATTTCATTAATTTCCGAAGAAGGAGCACTTGTATAAAGACCTGTTGCAAGATGTGAAACTGATTATTATAGGTGTTTTCTTTGAATTCGTAGAGATCATAGGAAGACTTTCAGTGAATTAATGTATTATTAACCCTGTATTGTGGAGTTTATTAAATATAGACGGTGCATAATTGGGTTTTCGCTTCTATTTGGATAGAAATTCTTCGAGGAATTCAAAGGAAATTAGGGAAATAAATGATTGTTTTTAATGTTCTTTATTTGCATGGAAACTTACTACAGAATAACAACCCAAAAGTATTTACAACTGCCATAGACTATGATCTGGATGTGAATAAGTTCTGATGCCGCATGAGAAATTAGGATCATTGTACTGGAAATAAATCATTATAATGAAGTATCACTTTGAAATCATAGTATATTCTTAATATGTAAAGTGGTTAATTCATCAATTCAACATCAGAACTTGGCCAGTGTATACCACATCTCAAAATAATAAATACAGACAATATATTCACTAAAAATATTTTTCGCAGTTGATTGAGAAACTCCCTTGAAAATGGCTACTTCACAAACAGTTTCAGTTTTATTAATACTAGAACTAATCTCTCTGGAGCAATTTATTTATGGATTTTTCAATCTGGATATAAATCTGAAATTAACTTGACATAATCGTCCACATGAAGGGAACAAACACATATATTCTTTGCAGCAAGGTTCCCATCCATAGTTTGTCTATCCATGCTTTTCTCCAGTCCAATTTATGCAATATGCCAAAGGCATTAGTGATATTCGGTGTTGAGGCATATTTCTCAGGAAATTTATCAAAACGAACAGTTGTGTTTTTACTTTTCCTTGAAGAGCAATTGAAAACAGTTTTTTCCAGTACTAGTACTTTGCTTACATTGTTATATAATCATCTACTGGCCTAAAATTCAAATATATCATAAGGATTCAAACATAAAAATCTTTTCGTGCAGATACTTCACCTTTTCTAATTTCCATCTTACAGAAAGATGAAGTCACAGCTCAGTACCTCGAATTACGAGGATCATATCCCTCAAGAATACCTGAAACAGCCATTGATTTAGAATAGATATTCCAATTTCTAAGTCAATGAAAACAGCTTAGGAGCAAGTAAAAATATTTAAACAAGTGGTTTTCTAGGTTGGAAAGTCATAGATTTCCATTAATGAAAACAAAAATTTATAGCTTTTGATGAAGACCTTCGTGACATCTAATATTTTCAGGATACACTCACTGGGATTAAAGCTTTCAGGTAAGAGTTGAATCATTGCGAAAAAAAGGGAAGTGATTTTCAGGTATTTTTAAACAGTTGGCCAGCATGAAGGGACTCGTCTATTGAAGGCAGTTGGTAAATAGTCAAGTGAATAGTAGCCCTAATATGCGAGTAGATTATTCATCTTTGTTCACGACTGTTGTATAATTCTTTTATTGTCCAAATTTTTTATAATTTCTTATGGGTACTTCTTTTAAAAAGAAGTAACTTGGAGAGGAAGCGGCCTAGAATAAAAATTATATATGACAGTTTATTTTAATCGCCTCGACTCCCGAGATTAAGAATGCAGCACTGTTCACATCGTTGAGATTGGTCTTGTGCAATAATTTCCTGTATAATAGCAGTGTGAAAACCATATCCGATAAGAAATGAGGTCGCACAGTAAATATTTTGAAATCTCAAACATTATCATTTATCATATTTCCATTATTTTGGCGTATAGAAGTGCATTAAGAACCCATGATTATGGTTTCACAACATGAATTTCATTGAGGTTTGTACGTATGTATGGGAAAACTACGAGGGCTCCACGGAAATTTTTGGAGTTTTAGCAAAACTTGAATATGTCAGCTGTCAGCATATTTTCCTAAAACCGTAGGAACAATAGAAAAATATTTTGCGGAAATGTGATACCCTATATATTTTTCCTGAACTGTTCAATGTCAAAACTAAGTCATAATTTGACATTTACCATTAAATAAATATTCGTATTCTCTTTTCAACCACATCCTCCAAAGCCTACTTGTTCATGGTGGTTGCTGCAATATTTCAGTATCAATATACCTACTTCAATACTCTTGAAAATTTTAACAATGAGCGTTTCCCAAATGACTGCAGCAAAATCAAGTGTAATATATTTTTGGAATGTAAATTTCAAGCTCTACTGGGATTTTCTTCTATAAATAACCAATATTACTGACACCATTGAATTCAAAGTGAAAGCTTTGAATATTCATCTAGTTGAGTCATGAGTCCTCAAGAGTAAAATAATTAGATATTTCCATTTCAAAGTACTTCCGAAATAAGAGTTGTCCTTGGAGCTTTGTATGTGTATATTCTGCTGTTTGCTATATCCGTTCTTTTTTTTCCAGATCGGATGGCACCGATTTACCAATACTTGAAGAACAGGAAGGTACCAATTCCGAGAAACCGAAACAACCTGTGAAATATGGAGAACTAGTCATTTTAGGGTGAGTACTTGCAAGCAGAGGGTCCTTGAAAGCGTCCTAAAGAGTTTTTATGGATTGTTTCTTTTACGAGGATATATTGAAAAATTCTTAGCCTACTATAGAACCAAACAAAATTTCAATGTCAAAATATTTTATTACTCAATCTATTCTCCTCTTAATTGAATCCATTTATTACAGCGAAACTGCAACGTCTCTAGAGTCTAGACCTTTAAAAAAAATGTTTCTTGCTCTGCAAACCAGTCCTCCACAGCTTTTATTACCTCCCCGTTGGAAGAAAATTTACGACCTTTTAAACTTTTTTTCAGTTGAGGAAAGAGATGATAGTCGGACGGAGCCAAATCTGGTGAATAAGGGGGGTGTTCTAGTAATTCTAACCCTAAATCACGAATTTTTTGCATGGCAACATGAGATTTGTGTACTGGGGCGTTGTCCTGTAAAAACAAGATACCTTTGGATAGCTTTCCGCGTGTTTTCCCTTTAATTTTTTCCCGTAGAGTGGTCAGTAATGTCGAATAGTAATCTCCAGTTATTGTTCTACCCTTATCCAAAAAATCAATCATGATTACTCCATGGCAATCCCAAAAAACTGAAGCAAGAACTTTTCCAGCAGATTTTTGGACACGAAACTTCTTAGGTCTTGGAGCACCAGACTGTCGCCATTCCATCGATTGTTGCTTCGTTTCTGGATCGTAGAAATGTACCCAAGTCTCATCCATAGTAACAATTCGGTTTAAGAAGTCTACATCGTTTTCAAATCGGGCACAGATCGAACTCGATGCTTCTACCCTTGCACGCTTTTGGTCAACATTCAAACATTTGGGGATCCATTTTGCAGACATTTTTCTCATGTCCAAATTGACGTGAACCATATGATGAACGCGTTCGTATGAAATCTTCAGTGCTTCAGGTATCCGATTTAGCCCAATTCGACGGTCTGATAAAATGATGTCATGAACTGCATCTATATTTTCGGGGACTGACACAAAAACTGGCCTTTCCGATCGGTCATCATCTTCAATGGAAAATTTACCTCTTTTGAAGCTTGCAGTCCCATTTTTCACGGTCGCATACGAAGGACATTGATCACCAAGGGTATTAAGCATATCTTCGTAAATCTGCTTACTTTTAACCCTTTCAAATACAGGTACTTAATGATGGCTCGATACTCCAATTTTTCGATTTTTACAATTTCGGTGGACATCTTTTTTTTTAATTCATTGCGTAACTCTGGTTTACTTTTTTGACGTCGAACTCTACACTGACACTTCTAATAAGTTATTGTTCGTTGATATGGTATCGCAATATTTTGTTTATGCATGGAACTGGTATAGGCTAACTACACTGCGCAAAAAAATTAACGCACATTATGGAAATCTCAAATTTATTCTACAACTGAAGGTGTTCTCAATGATAATTATTTTTATCAGAATTATGCATGTATATGTTATCCACTTTCAATACAGATGTTTTCTCCCAGCGGGAATAAAAAAAGATGATATTATCAGATTTTGAATGTATTGGGTCCATTCTAAAATCAGTTGTTCTCGATCAATTCTAGTGATCAATAGTTTTTCTTTCGTTTGATTTTCTACACTCGATCGCTATGCAACGCGAAACACGCAATTTGACCCAAGAGGAATGTGCCCAAGCGGTAGTTTTGCGAGAAGAAGGGTGGACTTACACAAGAATTGCAGAAAGGTTTGGAGTTTCCCATACAAGTGTGTCCAGAATGTTGCAGCGATTCAGGGAGACAGGTATGAATGTCCGAAGACCAGGACAGGGTAGGCCACGGGTAACAACTGCCATTCAAGAACGGTACTTGAGAGTTTCTTCGTTGAGACAACGGTTTGCAACCGCTCGCCTCGTTCAAAATCAGCTTGAGCTAACTCATGAGGTGCAAATTAGCACTCAGACAATAAGAAATCGCCTCAGAGAATATGATTTAAGGCCTCGTGTCGCGGCAAGAGGCCCAGCTCTTATCCCAGCCCATCCCTTCGATGGGCTGGGCGCGTTTGGATTTTGCGAGCATATCCATTGGGGAGAGGCCGATTGGGAAAGAGTTCTCTTCACAGATGAGTCTAGATTCTGCCTCTACCATTGTGATCGACTTTCCCTTGTATACAGACGTCCACATGAAAGATATGCTCAGTGCAATTTCCTGAATACTACTGGTTTCGGGGGAGGATCGATTATGGTATGGAGTGGAATATCTTTGACTGCTCGCACAGACCTAGTGGTAGTTGATAATGGAGCTATGAATGCTGATAAGTATATAAGGAACATTCTTGAAGAGCATGTAGTGCCATTTGCCCCATACATTGGTGAGAATTTCATTTTTATGGACGATAATGCCAGACCCCATCGTGCGCGCATCGTTCAGGAGTACCTTGAAGAGGTTGAAGTCTCTCGAATGGAATGGCCAGCAGGAAGTCCAGATCTCAATCCGATTGAGCAGGTTTGGGACAACCTCAAGAGAAGGCTGAGAAGTTCAGAAAATCATCCAGCTACTCTTAATGACTTAGGAATCCAACTCGGAGAAATCTGGGAAGGATTAGATCAGAACATTTTGAGTATGAACCGTCGTTGCCGAGCTGTAATTAACGCAAGGGGTGGAAATACCGAGTATTAAATCACTTATCAGCATTTCAGTATTTTGAAAATTGTTCATTTCTCTTCTTTCACATAAGATTCGGTGAAATCCTGATTTTTTCTTCCATTTAATGTGTCTTGTTACGTTCAAAACCTTCCCAGGAGAACATAAAAAATAAGTTATAAAGTCAATGTAGAGTTAACTTTCATTAAAATTGAGATTTTCAGACTGTGCGTTAATTTTTTTGCGCAGTGTAGATATCAATACATCCTCGTATAGTTTTACCTCCCACAAATCTAGAAACCGAATATGTTTCCAGAAATCTGGTTTCGATAATTCAACAGACCCCTACCGAAGCACGATAGTACCCTCGCATGGCATAATTTATTATGATCAGAATGCAGGAATTAATTTACCAGCCACATTTTTTAACAGCTGAACACCCGCAAAGAGAAATGAATGATGCAGTTGTTTGAACTATATTCCTGTTCGATATTCAATGGATCGTTGAATTGTTATAATTAAACAGTATTTAGTTTATTTTACGATCGGGGTTTAATGAAATTCATTTGATTGCTCTTATGAATTATTCAGTTATTAACTATACTCGTTTATAGTGTGCATTTCGTATGAAACGTGGTGGTAAGGAATTCATTGAACAAGTGAATGTTCTTACAAGGAAGTTGATGTTGAGTTGATATCAAGGTGGAAGACCTCTCCAAATATTTGCCGCAAGATAAAGTTGTTTTTGTTTGTTCGCAGGGGCATCTTGAATTATTTAGCCTGTTTTGCGGTGTCTCGTTGACTCTTATTTGATGTTGTTATACTCCATTCACTTTTATAAAGTATCCCGGTTGACCAAGATTTATACTCCATTCACAATTATAAAATCACAACTCTGGCCTTGGGAATTTGACACATTTCACTCTGTATCGAAGTTATGACGTTTTTCAAAATATTTTTATGTTCCAAGTCAACACTATATTGCCCTTTCTACATTCTTAGCGTATTTCTCAGAATGTGAATTTATTCGGAAAATGAATGAATCGGAAATGATGTGATGGACGAAAATAATTAGTTATTTGCATGAAAAGTACAAGAGATGACTGTTGAAATATATCATTTTTCGCCATGGAAGAAAATTGCATTGCTTTCACATAATTTTCATATGCATGCTTGTGAAGATTTAATGTTTATTATCCTCTTGAACTGAAAGTTCGAGACTTGACGACATCAATTGTCGATTCTAATCAAGAATTCATTAAAAAAATCAACCCAAAGATATAAGATGAATTGATGGGTGATTACAAGAATCAAGAATGATGTCAATTTTATTTTGTTGATAACTTTCTTAAAATCAATGTTGGGATAAAAAACTCGGCTGCGTTTGTTCGAACAACATCTAAAGAATACATTTTTCACTATCTCGACCTTTGAAAGGCGTTTCTTGTAGGAGAATTAGGTCTAAGTTCCACCTCATTAGTGAGGTACCTAACTTTTGCAAATCTGCTCAGATATCGCCAAATTTCTTGGAAAACCTGAAAAATATCATCCTAATCGACCTCTCGAGGCTCCATCCGAGCCATCTACTGTGATATCTGTCCAAATAACAGCTTTTTCAACGAAATTCCCTTGTACCCCTTCAACCTCGAAATGTAAACATTCGTCCTGGTCTTGAAAATCGTCCTCACGCTCCAAACTGGTGCTAAAAACAATAAACATACGTTAATCTTGAATATTCGACGAAAAACTCACCTGCAAATATCTATTAAATACCAAAAATCTGCGAACAATTTGTAAACCTAACAAAATGTGGAATATCTTTGATACTTTTACTTTGATGTAAACAAAGAAACTGGCAACGTCGTTTTGTCATTAACGATATTTTCTGTGCGCGCACTGACTTTTCATATAAACGTTAATTATTTTCGTCCATCACATCTTTTCCAATTCATTCATTTTCCGAATAAATTCACATTCTGAGAAATACGCTAAGAATGTAGAAAGGGCAACATAGTGTTGACTTGGAACATAAAAATATTTTGAAAAACGTCATTACTTCGATACAGAGTGGAATGTGTCAAATTTCCAAGGCCAGAGTTGTGATTTTATAATTGTGAAGGGAGTATAGGTTTATCAACTTTTTTTTACTTAAAACTGACGCATGTTGGCTCTCGTGAAATGTCAAATAATTTTCAGAGACGTTGCCAATAATGCTAATTTCTATTTACTCCTTTTCAACTTTGTAAATGGAGACATATTTCATTTTCATGCTGGAGTGCTTCAAGTTGGGCAAAAAGTTATTTATATATCTTCTGTAGGCTTATTTCTTGAGAATTTTGAAAAGTGGGGAATTCCGTAGGTTTGTCTGTTCGTTTAGAAGTTTTTCTGTCGGGTTATTCGAGTACTTTTATTCTTTTTTCAAATGAACAATCACAAAGTAACGGACTATTCTGTCCATTATTTTTCATTAAAATTTCAACACTCGGTTCTTGATTTTCGTACAAGAAAATAGCATAACTGAATCTTCCAACCATGTTTATGTATTTACAGTATGTATTTACAGTATTAACAGAGAAAAAAGTTTCTTCAACATTCGCCAGGTCTTTGTTTTTATTGAATTCACATAATATTATTTTCTCAAATTCATTATGTATTTAGTAGACGAACAATTCGATAAATACGTAATTACTACGACCTCTCTGTAGAAAGGACAACTTTGCTTAGGTATCTGACAACAAAATGATTTTAATCTATTATTTTCATAATATACAGTGTGACAAGAAAAACCTCGGACAAACTCTCTTTCATTTAACTTTAACAGAAGAAATTGAACAAAACAACAACAAATAACAATAGCTTGAAAATTCGTTAATAATATATCTAAGCCGTTTCGAAGCGGCTTCCTTTGGCGGCAATACACAGCTTCAGACGCTTCTTGAAATTTTCGGCAATGGACCGCTGCTCCTCGGGCGTTAATCGGTTCCATTCCTGGCTCAGAGATTGCTTCAGCGACTCCAAATTTTTGTGGTTTTTAGCACAAGCCCTGTGCTCCAAAATCGACCACACGCTGTAGTCCATTGGGTTGAGATCCGGTGAGTAGGGCGGCCATTCTGCAGATGAGATGAAACAAGGAAAATGGGTCTTACACTATTCTTGCGTCAATTTCGCTCTGTGAGCCGGAGCGGAGTCCTGTTGAAAGGTCCAATGCGTATCGTCGAAGTGCTGCTTGGCCCACGGAAGTACTACGACCTCGTGGATGTCGCAGCGGTAGACTTCTTGATTGATTTTGACCCCTTGATCCACGAAGACTAAGGGAGTTTTACCACTGCCGCAAATTCCGCCCCAGACTTGAAATACTGAATACTGAAATACTTTTGTTCCGGACCACAGCAAAATTTGGTTTTCTTGTCACCCTGTACACGGTGAAAAGTGTCAGAATGTCATGACCAACCGGGATACTTTATAAAATTGAATGGAGTATACTCAATTTTTCCTCTTATGGTTGTTAATAGTGACGTTTCAAAGAAATACCATTTTGGGGTACTATTAGTATTGTTTTAGCGTGTAGCAGGTTGAATCATTGGTGGATTTAAACTTGGAAATCCTCTGTTTGAATTGTTTCGTGTTTTTGATTCTTGTCACATGAATCATGTTAATTAAACTGTTTAGGTTTTTCAGAATGATTCATGAATCGGACAACAAACATATAATTTATGGTCTTCAAAGTTACTAGCGGTTCGAATTAACGAATTATCTTATCGGAAAAAGGTATAAATAGCCAGGTCCTATCACTTTTGAACTTCGCTTTGCGATATTTAATGAAATTCGAAGAAAATAAGTTTTGGGAACGTGGATAGATAAAGAAAAAACTTTTGTTGATTTTGGCGAACATTTTTGCTATGTCAACCCATTGCACAATTTTCTTCCCAGTACTTATTTTATAGGATATAATTATTTATTTATGTGAATCACCTGTTAGCGTTTGAACTCACCATTAAGAACACCATGTGTGTATACACATGCAGGTGTTTTCAATGATTGAGAAGGAGATTAGTAAGAAAAGAGTATTGGGGCTATTTGGATGTTCTACAACTTCTGTCTGAACTATTTTCATGAAAAGATCTATAGTTTATATTTATAATCTGGGGGCTTTTGATATTTTACTCATTATATGTACTATGTAGTGTCCCAACACCCATATCGAATTTCAGACCATTGCGATTTTCAGCGGTGAGAAGTGAATAGAAACCTTATGCCCACTTGCACCGTCGAATCTAAGACTGCCTTAAGGACGTCTTTAAATGTAAGTAGGGTTTGAGACACAGATTCTCTTGCACCACATGTTAAGTGCAGGTAAAGTCCTTCTTATTTTAAGCCGTGATATTTCATGGCTTAAGGTCCTTAAGGAAGACTTAGGGCCGTCTTGAGGATTCATAACCTCAAAAAAGAACTTCTCTGTCAGTTTTTGCCGTATCAACGAGTTATTTGTCAAGGAGTAGAAACTGTTTGTGTTTGTTGTTGTGATTGTGGTTTCAACACCACATAGGTTCAATGAAATCTACGACATACAGGGTGTGTCAGCAAGGCGTACGGCTAAAATAGCATGGTTATAAGGTTGACAAGAATCAACAAAATAAAAATGATTTTACATATACAGGGTGCGTCAAATGGAAAACCCTATATTTTTCTCTTTCGTGAAATTTGTTTTTGAAATGTCTACACTTTTTACAAAGTATGTCCCATACTTGAACTGCTCTTTTTTGGGATATTTCACATTCTTTAGAAAAAAGATGCCAATGAAAGCGCATTATTCAAAATTCTGTGTGATCGCATGAACTGAATTGAATTTTTCTCTTTTCTCCACATAACCAACACGAAAATTAAATTACTCTCGAGTTTAACAAATAAATAAAATAAATTATTATTACCGAATTCATGTAAACTTATACAATGAATTTTTCAAAATTATATTGTGATCAGAAAACCATCACACAAAACAAATGTTGAAAATATTTTATCGAGGTTGTTGAAAATAGATCTCAATATCTGACTGCAACTTGCAACGCTTCATCCTTCAATGCCGGTTGCTTCTTTTGCTACTCCACTTCATTCTTCAATAATTTCTCTGTCAAATCTGCTATAGCAATTCTCTTCTCAGGTAGAAAATTGTACAGAAACCGACAAAATCATCAAACTTAGCCATGTTGCCAGATTCACCATTCCTTAACACGTGCTTTACTGAGTCGTTGGTAGTGAGAGTGCGGTGCAAGCTATGATGCGCAAAGGCGAGGATAAGACCAACTTAAAGTTAAGGCACTCCTTAACAAAGTCTGTCCTAGGCATAAAACGGTGCAAGTGGGCATTAGACAAAGGTATCTAAGATAGAAACCCTGTTGTAACGACTCCAAACTTAAAATCCTGACCAAAAATTGTAGATTGAATTGGCACTCTTGATCGTAGTGAAGGGTTTTCCATAGATGCATAGAATACCTGGTGTTGGCACTGATGAGATTTTGTTTAACATTAACACTTTCTTGTCGATCGAAAATCTGAGAATTTGTCCTGCTTTTCATTTCTTCCCCAAGGGTCCGCGCTATTTTCGACTGCCGCTATAGCGCCGCGACAGCAAAATATTGCGGATTATTCTGGAACTAGACCAAAATCTGAAATCTAGAATGCCGTTTTGATCTACAAATCTTGGTCATGGTTTTTAGTAAGGAGTCGTTACACCAGGAATTGTATGCATCTATGGTTTTCCAATAAGAGTTGTTATCTTGACATTCAAATAGAAATGCCATTTTTTCGGATGAATTATCGGATGCTTATCTCATTATAAAGAAGGTATGCCGTTAATAAAGGAAGAAAACATCAACTAAATCGCAAAGTGGCTGTCCTATGTCCTCGATAACCTCACGAATTCCATCTTGAGGTCTTGAATCGACTCTGGGCTCTTGGCGTAGACCTTCTCGTTCACATGGCCCCAAAGGAAGAAGTCGCAAAGTGTTAAATCACAAGATCTCAGTGGCCAATTGTGATAACCTCTTCGAGAGAAAACACGGTCCGGAAACTTTTCCCGAGAAAGATCCATGGTTTCGTTGCTTGTGTGGCGCGAAGCGCCGTCTTGTTGAAGTAAACGTTGTCCAGATCAATACCATCCAATTCCGGCCTTAAAAAAATCATTAATCATCGATAGCGTAACCCATTCACCGTAACTGTTGCTCCAGTCTTATTCACGAAAAAGTTAGGTCCAATTACCCCGCCGGACCATAAACCGCACCAAACAGTCACTCGTTGAGGATAGGTAGGCTCTTCAACAATAATGGGTTTTCCGAGCCCCAGATGCGAAAATTTTTGCTTGTTGACGAAGCCACAGAGTTGGAGATGAGCCTCATCACTCAAGATGATTTTCCGGTGGAATTCCGGATCATTTTCATGCATTTCAAGGACCCAATCAGCAAAGACAGGACGTTGTTGATGATCGGTCGGCTTGAGTTCTTGTGTTAACTGATCTTAATGAGCCTTTCCAACTTTCCCTGTGGATCTTGAGTAGCCAGGAAGATTAAAAATTTGCTAGACCATTGTCCTGCTAGCGGGTCAGTCATATACTCATATTTCATGATCGTTGATAATTTTGACGTGTCCCGTTATGTAACCGCCGTTTCTGATGTAGCGAAACCGGGGAATAACTGGAAACGGTCGCTGTTATGATTCTTTCACTTGAATCCTCAACGTCATATGCCTAAGTAGTTGGAATGACCAATGAGTTCCGGAAGAGGAAACTCGACCAATTCCATTAATATTCTTCGGGTGTGTGCCATTAGTTGGGCATTCGGTTCATGGTAGGTTTTGATTTATCGCTCCGACAATAATTATCATATCAGAGTTGTGGATGTATTCAATTTAAGATTAAGGAGCTGAATACTTGAAAATCAAAATTTTAATTTGGGGCGATATGGTTTTTTTTTTCATTAAACACAATTTTTCAATGAAGAAAAAATTTAAGCTGTTCTAAGGACTGAACGAGAATAAATTCGCTATCACAAAAACGCTTATATCTTTTGAACCACTGGATCGATTTCGAAAATCAAAGTCATTTTCGAATCATCTTCTAATTCTAATGAAAACTGTTTTTACAATGAAAAAACCAAAACTATTTTTTACAAAATTCATGGATTTTTTCTGGAATTCTTCCCATCATGCTTTTTATAGTGTTCTCAGTCGCTTTCTGGGATGCTGTCTTCCACGTTTGCTTGAATTCCGCTAATGTTTTCGTTGATTTCTTAGTCTTCTTCAATTCTCTTTTTACCAGGGCCCAATATCTTTCGATTGGCCGGAGTTCTGGGCAATTTGGTGGATTGGGACAAAAACCACCTCATTAGCTTCGTACCATTCCTTGGTGGCCTTGCTGTAGTGGCATGAAGCTTCTTCAAACATTCCTCGATGTATATCTTCGAGTCAAGAGAGCCTTGGCCAACGAAAAATTTGCAAATTGCTTGCCAAACCAGGAATTTTTTAGGAAACTTGGCTTGTTTCTTCGCGCGAAATTGTTCGTCAACATTTCCACGAGAATCTGCAGTATAAAATTCCTGACCAGGAAGTTGCGAGAAATCAGCCAAGACATAGGTTTCGTCGTCCATCACGCAACAGGAAAAATTTTTCAAGAAATCTTTTTTTAATTTCTTTGCTCTTGATTTCGCTTCTTGATTCAGCGTTCCTGTCTGGCACTTTCTGCACTTTGTATGTTCTAAGCCCACAACTCGACTTGATTTTCTGAACGGTTGACTGCGAACAATCCACTATTTGGGCCACTTTCCGCCCTGAAAGGTTAGGATTTTTCTGAAAAAGGCTGATGACTTTCTTCACCCTTTTTGGGCTATGAAACCCCTTTTTCCTCTTGGTTCCTTCCTTGCGGTTAATTGTAAGATCTTCGTTGAAGCTCTTGACAACTCTTGATACCGTTTCCGGACGAACGCGAGCCTCTTTTGCCATTTTTTTGAAACTCCATTTTCGATTATTTTGAGAAAGTTTCACTATAAATTATCGTGTTTTCACTTCGCTTGACATTTTGCGACAGAGAATTGGAATATCTATGAAGTACCTAAATGTTCCACATGTTCCTGACATAACAAAGCAAACTATGATCAAATTTTTTTCTCAATTGGTTCAAGAGATATAGGCGTTTTTGTGATAGCGAATTTATTCTCGTTCAGTCCTTAGGACCCAATCAGCAAAAAAACGACGCTTTTATGGTCAAGTGGCTTTAGTTCTTGAACCAGTTGGATCTTGTATGGATGTAGACCAAGATCTTTACTCAAATTTTTCCTCCATGCGGTGGATGCACAGAATCCAACTTGTTGTGAACTGTTAACGTTGACGAATAGACAAATCGGGATCTTTATTAACACTATCACTCACAGCAGCGATATTTTCTTCCGTACGTATAGTTCTTCGGCTTATGTTAATGTTCCATCGAGAAGAGAAAATATTGTCCGCCATCTATCGATAGTTCGACGAATAAGCTGCTCTGATTTTGAAAATAAATTTCAACGATTTGTAAACTTTGTTAGGGCGTGAGTGGTTCCATGATAATTTGTCAATGGTTATTGAACAGGAATATCAAAACATGGCTTCTAGCTTCTGCCAAATCACAGTTGTCCCTATCGAAAATTCTATCACTCTAAAAAAACACCCATTATTTCGTATTTTATTCCATTTAGAAATCATCATCGTCCTTGGTGTGATACCCGTTCCTGTCGTTCATTATCACGAAACTTATGATTGTGAAATCATAGATCCACCGCTGGGATCAACCATAATTTCAACAGTTCGCTAAATTCCATTGTAATTTTCTTAATCGAGGTCTCTACAATTCTAGCAGTGTTGATAGGGGTATGCGTGCGTTTTGACAACTGTTCCCAGGTGTTGTTTCTGTTTTCATTGTTACTGTACAGAGAAAGACTTGATATCGAATAAGGAATCTACTTTGGCTCGATCGAATCGCAAAATGAAGGTTTAAAAACAAGGGCGTACCCAGCCTTTGAGCTAGGGGGGGCAAAAAAATCAGAATAGAAATAATGAACTGATTTTCCTGGGTACGTCCATGTTTTAAAAAGCCTGGAATTGGAATAGTGGTGATATCTTGAAAACGACAATCTAGCCACGCGCCTCTATGCGCCAAGAAACCGAATCATCTCTCACAGTGTCAATCAACTCTTGCAGCAAATGCAATGATAAATAAGATTAAGAGGTTATAAATAACTAGTTTTGAATGATAGCGCGGCGACAGAACAAGGAACAGTGGTAAATGGAGTCGATGTAGTTAGGACGTTCTTTCAATTTCTTTGACCTCAAACTGGACCGCGAGAAGTCAAAGAAGTGCAGGCTGAGGCATGAAATCCGCGAATACTTTCTCGTTAGCGAAGGATTAAAAAGTAAATCGGTTTCTTGTTCTCAGAGATCTCAACCGGTAATTCGGCTCTATTAAGTGTGAACACGATACGGCCAATCAATGACACGAAATGTCTATAGAGAAGACCTGTCAAATATTTTTTTTAGGTTATTGCTGGTGGTCAAACACTAAGAATTTAGCTTTTTTCATTTATTTGCACGAAAAATTGTTTTAGGACGTATTTTGGATCTTTTCAGTCAATCTTTCTCTCAGGAATATCAGAACAACGGGAATTATCAAAATAATGTGCATTCTTATTGAGAAATTGCCATGAATGTGTATCAAAGTCGGATATGTAACTCGTTCGAATTTTCTTAAATATGTAACTTTCTGTATTATCCACTTATCAAGTGTCTTACCACGAAACGATGGGAAATTTGGTCAGCAGTCATCGTGACTTTACAAAATCGAGGATAAGAAACCAAAGTTTCTTATTTTCCTCTACAATCTCTGAGTAAAACTTTCTTCGTCAATGTTGCTTCAGGATAGTTTTTTTTATAAAACAAAGCAGAAAACTCACTAGTTCACGCGTAAAATAATAAAATTCCTCATATTCACCGCTAATCAGCGCGACCTGTCAAAAACCCTTTGAGGTTAAGACTGGTGGAATACATCACGTGGTTTGAGTTGCCTAATAAAGACATCACTATAAAAACATAACCTATTTCACACCAAACGACCGTGAAATATTGCGATGATTCCAGAACTAGAACAAATAAGAGGTGTTATTCTGAATAATCACTTTTGAAGCTGTCATTTTTTTGACAGTCGACTAGTAGAAAGTACGCTATTAATAAAAATGGAACGATAAACGCTTGGGATTATTAAAATTCACTATAAAAATGGTGAAAATTCGGCAGAGACGGTTCGTAAAACTCAAAAATTTTTGGGTCGTCGTGAAGCACCTTGTCGAATCGAAAAATTTGAGCTGTTGGGATAAGTTAGTGATGTGAAGAATAAAACCCGTGCACGTCTCCCGAGAACAGCCGAGAATATTGCTGCTGTAGCCGAAAGTGTTCAAGAAAAGTACATGTTCCTGTAGTCGTGGTCGTGGTGGTCATTTGGCTGATGTTATTTCCCATCATTAACGACATACCTTCCTCTTTATAATGAAATAAACATCAGATCATTTATCTGAAAAAATGCATTTTTCTTCCTCTTATTGGAAACCCTTTATGATCCGAACTGAGAATTGAATTGAGGAGACCTATACATTCTCAGTTTCCTATCGGCTAGGTGGCGATGAGCTCGGTAAACGGTGTGTTATTGCCATAATCAAGTTAGAACGAATGTGCGTTGGCGTCACCTTTTTAGGTCAGAGGAATGATGACTTACAATGAAATCCGGCTGTAAACGCCTGAATAATAGTCTCTATCGGACGACCATCGATCGGAAAAGGCTTCCCGCAAGATCCAGAAAGTGAATACCAACCACACTCAACGACTAAAAAGCGTTACACACATCTTTTCGCATATTCTGAATCTACTTCCTATGAAACGCTTTCATTCGAAGCCAGGAACATGCAAATTGGATACATTCAGAAAGGAGCCGCTCTAATGAAATATACTAACTGACAAAGAAACTGCAACACCCAGAAGGAGCAGAATCGAGAATCCCAGCAAGATAATGCTCCACCTCATGTTGCCAGAGTTCAAACTTTTTGAAGCGACCCATGTGAAGCTGTTGCCATGGCCGCCCAGATTCCCGATTTTTCGCCCATAGGGGATGTTTGGGACATCATGGGTAGAAGTCTTGAAATTTAAAATTTAACCCAACCTTCACGGACTTTGGCTGCTCTGAGACATGAAGTTCAGGTAGCTTGGGATAGTATCCCTCAAGAAGAAATAGACCATCTTATTGCATCAATGCCAAGACGTGTTGAGGAGTGTATAGATAATCGCGGTGGACAATAGTTATTTATGCGTGTTAAAAGTGACGTTTTATTTTGTTTGTGAAATGGGCGGAGCGAATTGAACAATTTCACGAACAAAATAAAATCACTTTTAACACAAATACCATACAATGTTTTTTGTAACTGCCCTATTTTGATAATGAAATGGGCGAATTTGCAATGACAATAAACTTCAGAATGCATTTTAATATTCAAATAATCAAAAGGTTGTTGTATTTCTATGCATCTATTTGTTGTATTTCTATGCATCTATGTTGTTATGAATGGCAAACGTTGCCAACGTTATGATTACTAACAAATGAGAAAAGACGCTGTCATTTGAATTTCGTTCCTGTCCAATTTTCGTCTTGAGTTTTTATCTGCTTAATATGTTTGTCGAGAGTCCAATTATTAATAAAAGTGACGATTTGGTTGTTCCTGTGGATATTGAAGAGTCTGCAAGAAGGGCAAATCTGGAACTCCTAACTAAAAAATCTGTTCAGCAGTACGATATTACATATAACAATTTCCTGGCCTGGTGTAAATTGAAAAATGTAGAAGGCAACTTCAGTGAACCTGTTTTCCTGGCATACTTAGAAGAAAAATCAAAAATATGGAGTTCATCAACTTTGTGGAGAAAATTTTCAATGATAAAGTCAAGCGCCCTTATTAAAAATGGCGTGGATGTTAATAAATATTTTAAGATAACAGCATATTTAAAACGGAAGAATGAAGGATATCGTCCCAAAAAATCGAAAATTCTCGCTTGTGAACAAGT
This sequence comes from Adalia decempunctata, assembly GCA_951802165.1. NCBI lineage: Eukaryota > Metazoa > Arthropoda > Insecta > Coleoptera > Coccinellidae > Adalia > Adalia decempunctata. Next base: position 10,002,554 of record OX637705.1, read on the forward strand.
TGAAAGGTTTATAAATGAGGTACCAGATGAGAAATGGTTGCAACTATTTTCGGATTATTTGGAGCCTGTCGGCGTGAAGAATTGTGTAGTTTATCAGTGGAAGACATCGAAATAACAAATAAATCATTGGTTATACAACTTCCAAACACAAAAACGAAAGTTAGTTCTTTCAGTATTATTGGGAAGTATGTTGACTATTTCCATAAGTACTTAGCACTGCACCCTTCTGTCATCAAACATCGTCGTTTTTTCCTGGAATACATGAATAAAAAATGCACTGCCAATCCAGTTGGTATCAATACATTTGGGAAAATTCCATCTATTGTTGCCGAATTCCTCAAACTGCCAGAACCAAAGCAATATACAGGACACTGTTTTCGAAGATCCTCAGATTCATTGCTAGCAGAATCAGGAGCAAATATTGCGGATATAAAAAAAACATGGTGGATGGAAGTCTACGACGGTAGCCGAGGGCTATGTTGATCATTCCATTGCATATATAGAAATGTCATTGCCGAAAAAATTCTCCCAACCTCAACAGATTTTGGATCATCATCATCCAATATTGTACTTCCTGTTTCTACAAGTACTGATGGTGCTGAAGATTCTAATAATTTGTTGCGAAGCTCCCTAACGTCACAGGGCATTTGTTAGTAATTGTTCTAGTTTTACGATTAATATTAATGTTCATAAGTAATGATTGTTAAATATCGATAATAAAAATTTGCAATTGCTGATTTTTTTTCATCTGATTTCATCATAAGAAAATGGAGTGCTAAAAATATTTTTAACACTAATGATGAAAATATTTTTAAATTAAATTAATTTAAATTATTTTTATTGTTTACACGTAAACAATCAATTTTAACATTGTTTGCTGTCATTAAAAGTGTCACTTTTAAATGGCAGTTGTACAAAAACACATTATTAACAAATTTCTTAAACTAAATTGTAAACCCTTCGTTTTTTCTCCAAACTTCAATCATTTACTCCTTGCTATCTATGTTTTACAAAAATAAAATAAAATTTAAACAGCTCCTTCTGGGTGTAGCAGTTTCTTTGTCAGTATAGATCGCTCTATTTCCAAATTAATTTCTACCCAGAACAGAAAGGCCATTTAATGTGACCCCCTGTTTCCGTAGAAATGACATACTTCTCTAGCAGTGATCATGAACGAGGTCGATGAAATGCCTGAGATGGAGGTGAAGGTAACGATTGCGACAAAAGGTCCAACCAATTAGCATCAGTAGAACGAAATTTGCGGTTCAATTTAATGATAATGGTTCCGCATCATGTCAAAATTCAATCAAGCTGCGAAACCTTCGTCGCGCACTTGGCAATTGTAATGTAATTGGATTTGTAATGAGGAACGGAATAGGACCCGGTCGCGGTGTGATGGGATTGTAATAATAAAGTGGTAAGTTACGCAAAGGTACACGAAAAGATGGCAGAGTATTTTGGGATGAAAACTCAGAAGATTTGAAATACACACAACCAAACCTAAATGGAATCATGCACTATCTAATGGGCGTTTCCAGTACTTTAAAAAATCCATTTTTTTTTACATAAATATATTAAGAGTAGTCCAAAACATAATCCTAACCAATTTTTCACTTTCAATTTCGCGCATTTTTTCTATTATTATCATTAATAAAATATTGAAATTCGAATTAGCGCCATGATGACGTAGCTATCCTCGGAACCTCATTGGACACTGCCGTGATGACGTACACATCCATGACCAATCTAATTTGTGATGAAAGCTATCAAGAAGGCGTAGTTGACGCTTACTCTATTTTGAAATAGGAGCAATAAAACCACAGAAACTTATGGAGCATACATGGCTTCTTGATAAATTCGATTGGTATCACCATAACCTCTTCAATCCAACAGCCATCGAAGTATTAGAACCATGATAAGAACGAATCTTCCGTGATAGAGAAGAACGGATAGTTGGGAGGATGGCGACCTGGCAATGCTGTACTGTTCCAACCAATCAAATTATGATTGCCGCCATTTATACTCGTTTGAATTGGACGTTCGTTTTGGTATTTTCAATAATTTTTTTCTCGAAAAATAGATAACAGAAAAAAAAAGAAAAATTGATACGAGATTCTGAGGGTCAAATATTACCGAAATGATTTTTTCTGAAAATCACTGGAAACGCCCATTGAGATTGTTCATTCGAAGACATATCTCACTTTTCGATAAGAATTATAGCTTTATCAGGGATGCATAGAAACTATGATGTAATGACTCCTTAATAAAATCCGTAGCCAAAAATTGTAGATCAAATCGAAAGCCTCGATTGAAGTAAACTGCTCCACATGAGTTAGGGATATTGACTTAAATTGCAAATAAATATAGTTAAAACAAGATTTTTATGATGACTATTCCACTCTTTTCATTTTTAGTGAGGAAGTTTCCGTAGCAACGATCGTTTCATCCCGAAAAAATTTTCAAGTCGGCAAACCACCATGTTGGTTTTTCAGCGACAAAATTTTTGACGTTTCTCCAATTCATAGATAGCTTCGGAAATGAATATTATAGAGAGAACAAACAACGTTTAGTGGTTCAGTTAATCTATGATGAATTCTAATCTGCCAAATAGCGCAATACGCGTCAAATGTGAACATATTACTCTATTTTCTCGTGGAATAGTCATGCCGAATTCCACTCGAGATGAAATTTAAGCAGGTAAAATTTCTCTCTTGTGATATTCATGTTTGTTGCTTTTCGGAAATTTCGCTCATGACATTTTTTCCAAAATCACTCGACTGACGGCTCGTGATTTTGATACAAATATCATTCGCGAAATTTCCGAGCAACAAACTTTCATATTACAATCGAGAAATTTTGCCGGCAAAATTCCATCTCTAGTGGTATTACATACGAAAATTCACATTAATATGATTTCAAGTTGCAAATTAATTTGAGCCTGTAGGTCTGCAGCGTATACAGGGTGGTTAAAAAAAATCGAGTAAAATAACTACATTTAATTCCCAGAGAATTCAAGCATTTTAAGACTATCAATACAATGTATGGCCTCCACGGGCATCAATAAGAGCTTGACATCTTCTTTGCATACTACACACGAGGTTGTTGAACATTTCTTGAGCAATTTGGTTCCATAAACGGGGCAGAAGCTCTCTCAGATCATTTATGGATTCTGGGGTAGGTTGATGATTATCTAATCTTCTTTGGAGCATATCCCATGCATGTTCTATGCAATTCAAATCTGGTGAGTGCGGAGGTATTGGTAAATGTGGAATACCAAGCTCCTCGCGCGCATTTTCAACTATGGCTGCACGGTGCGGTCTAGCGTTATCATCTAGAAATTGAAAAGTTTCATCAATAGCAGCGTGAAAATTTGGCACAACATTGTCAATGACATGCTCCCTATTAGTGTAAGGCGGTCATATTCCCAGGACAAATGTGTAGATCTGTGCGCCCGTTGAAACATATCCCGGCCCATACCATAACACTACCCCCTCGGAATGGATGGACTTCTTGGACATAGCGACGATTACGGGGTATGCGTGGGATTGTCCATACCCTTATTCTTCGAGAATCTGAAAATCGTCCATATCTGGATTCATCAGTGAAAAGGACACTACGCCATTGATCGTTCCAATTGATATGTTGCCTTGCTCATTCCAGTCTTTGACGCTTATGGTCACGTGTTAATGGAACTCCTCTTAATGGACGTCTAGAACCTAGATTCACCTCTCTCAAGCGACGTCTGATGGTTTCGATGGAAACTTGGACCCCATCTGCATTTTGGAGAGTATTCCGTAGCATTCTACACGTAGATGTAGGGTTTCTTCTCGCCGAAACGGTGATGAAAACGATCCTGAGCAGGTGTTGTTTTTCGTCGCTCACCAAGCCTTGGTCTTTCCAACACGGAACCTGTCTTCCTGAACCTATTCCAAAGCCTTTCCGCTACAACAACCTGAATTAGGCCACCCTGTAGCATTCCGATAGCCCTAGTAGCCTCAGCGTTTGTTAATTTAAGTCTTGGCATTTTCAGAAAACTCGTTTCAAATCGAAGTCGTCGATAAACTAACTTCATTTCAAAATAAGAACATTCATGAAGCATATGCAAATATCCAAACTTCAGAAAAAAGGCGACTCGATTGACGAAATGTCTCATACTGATTTTTATTGGATCGATTCAAGTTGTTATTGAGTTTTAAATGATTTTACAGTGATTTTCTCGAAGATTACATACTTTTAAAAAAGATTGAATACGGTATCCCTAACTCTTGTGGAGCAGTATATTTGTTCTAGTCCGGATTGATCCGCAATATTTCACGGCCGTGGCGCTATTTTTTGTGTGAACATAATTCTATACTTCTATTTATAATTCTATGATTAAAAAGTACATACATGTCAAAAATTCCATCGAAACATAGATCGAAACCTTAGACTTTCTATGGTCTCAGATCAGATCAAAACGTGTAATAATTTTGGACATACAGATTGTGGATAACGCGATCCCTTTCGAGAGAAATGAAAAGCAGGACAAATACTCAGATTTTCGATGGACAGCACCTGGATTTCCATGCATATCCATATTTGACATTAATGTGCGGATATTTATCGTATCATCTCTTCGACAATCGACAGCTGTCGCCAAGGACGGCTCTGGGAACGAGAACGTAACGACCTATTCAAACCTAACCGATATCATTCACGGAACTCGGAAGAAGAGTTAACTGATGATAGAACAATGCATCCTCGAGTTCCGCTCCAAATATGCCCAGAACAGCGTTATTACTTGATTTACGTAACGCCCGAAATGACAAGGTGGAACTTTCGTAACGAGAATATGGAAAAAGCGAAAGGTTGGACTTGGACGGTCGATCGAAGTGGTTTTCGACAGATTCAAGTTCGAAACATTCGTTATGACTGCATAAATTAGACGTTTCCGGTTTATGTCGATATGGAAACCATATACTTTATACAAGCCGTGAAATGGTATGTGGCAACGCCGTATTTAATTTTGATATGATTGACCAAAATTAATGACGATATTGTCTTTCTTTTTTACCAGGTTCTGTATAATATGCTGAACGAATCGACCTATTTCTGGTAGAAATGAGTTGAAATATCTCAATCCTGATTCCCAAAACTCTTTCTTTCATCTTGAATACCTACTTTCTTCATATACATGGTGATTTCATATAAGTTTGATTCTGTTCAGTGCAGTGAATCGAACATTGAAGAATTGCTAGGTCATTAGCATGCGACTAGAATTATTCGCCTTGGAAAATGGATCCTCTTGAAATGTAATATACACCCGCAGGCATCGTATGAACGACAGGGGTCGTATGTGGAAATTTGAAGACCATCTTCCTGTTTGAACGGAACCTCGTCAACGGTTTTATAATGCTCCATAATTCCGAGTGTTATAATTCTTTATGTACAGTGTAACATTCCAAGTTTGTAAATCCTAAGAACATTATGAAAAAGAGAAAAGGGGTAGAATTACGTTGAAGGGGGTTTTATACTTTATTTTTGGCTTGTGATGTGATCGTCTAGATTGGTAGAACTCTATGTTATGTCGTAGTAATTCAGATTCGTAATAACTCAGATTAGTGAAATATAGGATGGGAAATAATGAGGTAAAATAGATATAATACACTAGATTGGACATAAAGATGGAACAAGAGCCTTTATTCGTCCAGCACCATAGTTCGAAGAACCACAGCTATATGAATGAAAAACGAACGAGAATCAATTGAAACTCAAAGCAAAAAACCTTCTAGCATTACAGATGATATGTTTACAATCCATAGAACAATTATTAATAAGACGAGCACTGGTGATATGTACAATATGGAGCTTCCTATACTCCGGTAAGGTTATTACTGGCACAATTGTGATAAAAAGCAGAATCCAATACATCCAAAGTTATCCAAAGGTTATAGGCATATAGAGTGTGTCACCTGATTATTAATGAAATTCATAAACAGTATCTTTGTAGTTCCTAGTGTGAGAATCCTTCCTTCCAAGTGTTATGTGTGAGATCCTAGCAGTCGCGTTGGTTTGTAAGTGACGATAAACTACTTATATTTCCTGTTAACTGATGAACGGTGGAACCAGATCGAAGCAATCCTTCACTTGCCTGGCTCGCCATGGCCCGAAGACGAGGCTATGTTTACTGAGAACGTTCGTTAGAGAACTCTCAGAGGAATTCTCACTGCCACTGTTGTAGGGAATATTTTCCTTGGCACAGACGATATAAACAGTTTACCCTAGGCCTCCAAACCATTGATTATTGTACGTGAAATATCATACTGAAAGCAACAACTCCAAATGCCTATACCATAGTGTCCAGTGAATAGTTAAATGTGCAGTAGACCTTACGAACAGTATAAGAATATTCCAAATGGGTTGGTAGCATAACAATATTGATAGAAATGCAATAATAAAATAGAAAAAGCTTACATGAGATTAAATCCTGTGAAATGAAACAGAGTTATTTAAATGGAGATCGTGTACATACCAGATAACAAAGAAGCGTCTTTAAAATATACTAAAATGGCGGATTTCTAGAAGAGGAACTCCATTTCAAAGGAACACTATTGTGAACCAGAATGAAAGTGAAAACAGACAACAGCCGAGTGAAAGTGAAGTAAAAGAGAGCCCTTCCATTCGTTGTCGTTTCGGAGGTTAGTTTTTCTTCCACAGAATCGTATTTCTTCGATGGTCACAGAAGAACGAGTTTACTTCTTGGTGGATCTTCGATATGATTAAAATCTCCTATTTATAAAGATGCGAATTGCCTAAAATATTGCTTGAAGTCGTACTAATATTCAGCATTCATAGAATTATAAAATAATATCAAATAAGTTCATTCAACTTAGTTCCACGTTTCGACAATAGACGTTGCAAAGTTGGAAGCCATGAAGTAGTCTGGCAACGGTGCATTTTATTTTATTGCAGGGTAGGAAATTCGGATATATTACAACGATCGTTTAAAAAATTAATTCTATACTTTATATTTTAAGGAATGTCGTTAACTTCGTTCTCATTAAGTTCGGATCAAAGTAATCAAGGTTGTATTTTGTCTCACCTACAGATAAGCAAAAACACTTGTATTTTGATCACGTAGATCGATCTGAAGTACAAAGAGACCGTTGACCTGTCCATTTGCGTCAGTTAGGATGTGCGGATCGTTTTAATGATGTCACACACTGGGGGACAAGCAGACAAACACGTTAATCCAATTCTAATCATCCTCTCATTATGCGTCCCCTGTATAATGAATATAAACGATTTCGGTCTATTTCAATAGGATTGACGGGTGCGACACTGGTTTCAGGGATGTTTTGGTACGTAGGTTCTTTGTTATGGTTCCTTCAAGACATTTCTGGACTTTGCAGGTCCGAACTCGTCGAGACATCTTTCAACCAGTTTTGTGAGGATGCGTTGCTTTGTGCCTTTATGGATTTTTTTATATCGTACTGTTCTCGAAATATTCCACGAAATGTATTGAATGAAAGTTGCGAAAAAATTGAGATTTCAGCCCACCATATTCGTTTTTTTTTTTCGACGAAAATTATTCTATGCAGTTTTGTGTAAAGGACCCCGCAATTTTTTTTATGACAAATGGCGTTCCGTCAAATGTTCTAATATTTCGGTATAATGTAGTACACGACCTACTGATCGAAAGTGTCCTATGACTAGTTTTTGAGATACAGGGCGTTGAAGTTGAGAATTACCCACTTTTACTACGCTCGTATCTCGGAACAGAATCGAATGAACTTCATTTTTTTTTCAAGAAACATATCATTCCTTCCCCAGGGAGCAACCATACAGAGGAATATGACCGAAAATCGTTACGAATACAGGGTTATCCATTTTTGAATGCATGCCCGATTTCAAAAGTATAAAATAGGTCAGTTCCAGAGCGAGAACGTTCGCAAAATGAACTATTTCACTAGATATGTTTTTGTTACATCGAAAAAACCTGAAATACCCAGAATGCATACTGGGTGATCCATTATTATAGAAACTATTCAAAATGAGGGTTAAGTGGACACCCTGTATTTTTGGGTTGATTTCAGATGTTTGTTTGATTTGTTCAGAACATATCACCATGGACTTCAAAGAATACAGGGTGATTCAGTCATGAAATAAACTGTGAACCTCACGAAAATACCCAAAATCCACCTTTTTTCATCACCCTCTATTTCAAGATTAACTCCGTTGAGGTGGGAATTTTCTTTCACAACTGTACTTGATATAAAAATATCAATACGGCTGAGAGTTTTCATCCACTTCCTATGACCAGATTTTTTTTTATGTAATATGAAAAGTATTCATTTATGTTATTCTCTTCTTATTCCAGCATAAAAAAAATCTGATCATAGGAAGTGGATAAAAACTCTCAGCCGTATTGGTGTTTTTATATCAAGAACAGTGGTGAAAGAAAATTCCCACCTCAACGGAGTTAATCTTGTAATAGAGGGTGATGAAAAAAAGGTGGTTTTTGGGTATTTTCGTGAGATTCACAGTTTATTTCATGACTGAATCACCCTGTATTCTTTGAAGTCCATGATGATATGTTCTGAAAAAATCAAACTAACACCTTAAATCAACCCGAAAATACAGGGTGTCCACTTAACCTTCATTGTGAATAGTTTCTATAATAATGGATCACCCAGTATGAATTCTGGGTATTTGAGGTTTTTCGCTGTAACAACAACATATCTAGTGAAATAGTTCATTTTGCGAACGTTTTCGCTCTGAAACTGACATATTTTTTACTCTCAAAATTGGGCATGCATTCAATTATGGATAACCCTGTATTCGTATCGATTTTCGGCCATATTCCTCTATATGGTTGCTCCCTGGGGATGGAATGAAATGTTTCTTGAGAAAAAGTTCATTCGATTCTGTTTCGAGATACAAGCGTAGAAAAAGTGGGTAATTCTCAACTTCAACGCCCTGTATCTCAAAAACTAGTCATAGGATTGAGTTGGGGGCCATGGACACTTTCGATCATCAGGTCGAGTACTACATAATACCAAAATATTAGAACATTTGACGATTTTCAGAAAAACTTCCAAATATTCTCTCAAATAGCAGAATTAAGAAAAAATAGATTTTATAAGAATCAGTATACGAAAATCGAAACACATAAATATGAAATAATTTCGTTAGAATTATTTTTCTAATTAAAATAAAATAAATAAAATTGGAACATTATCAACAAAAAAATCACATCAGATGAACTCAGCCTCATGGCACTCATCTGCAAAGTTTCATAAATATCTTTATCGTTATTTCAAAGATTTTAGCTTGGTTCCACATTTTATCCCAACCCTGTGTAGTGTGTACCTAACCAATCCCTATCGAGAATCGGAAATTTTTTCGTCACGATTGTTCGGATTGTTTCCTGAGGAGTGCTCTGATTTTAAATTAGCCGAAATGGTAAAACGTAGAGAACAAATATGTACTTATGAACGCTAATGTGTGATTTGTCATACGTTAACTTTTTTGGTTTAATTATTCTCGGAATATAGAATTGAAGAACAGGATATGACTAATATGAGAGGCAACTTCCTACGTGGGGTCGTTGTTTCCAGGATTTCTTTATTTCCATTTATTTTATACAGGGTGTCTCAGAGTTGGTGAAATAAACTCACAGTTTCATACTTCGGTATTCACAATAGTATTTTTTTATTGATATTTTAATTAGTTTATTTGTTTCTCATTTGTAAACGTCAGTTTCCAAAAACACAATATTAATCAAGAAAGTTTATTTTATCAAGTCACTAACTTGTAAAACTGACAGTTAACTTGCAGAATTTTTACAAGTTAGTAGTATTATTTACATTAGTTCAGATGATCTTCCGCCCCTCCTCTAATCTAATCTAATTATTTACATTAGAAAATTTTGTTTTATCGTTATATATGTTGAAAATCATGGTACA